>CM077556.1:5673857-15673857 GCA_039657345.1 Stephania japonica
TCTCATGTTTCTTACATCTTTTTTATTTTTTTAATTTTTAAAAGAAAATACACAAATACAAATACTAATTGCCTTACAGAGAAAGTTTTCTTATGAGAAAAATAAAACTATAATGATACTTGTTAGAATCTTTTACTCTATAGCTTTAGAATTCAACAACCTTCTATAATAAATATGATAATTAATTTTTCATCTTAAGTTTTTAGGAACTTTTCATCTTGATTTTTGATACATGAACCTTTTTAAATATTTTGTTTGAGGGAATGGGAGACTTGCTTTGAAAGATGTGGAAACTTTTTAACTATTAATATTCAATTATAGTTTTTTGAGAAACCAAAATACTAAGATAACATTTATATTCATTAATTTTTAGACACAATTATTTGATAATTTAAAATAAAATGTAGCTTATTGAATTATTCAATAACAAAGAGGAAGATCGGTATAACTTTATATTTAGATAGAAAAATGATAATCTAACACACTTTGGACACACACACAGAGCACATAGTTTATTTTTTAGTCATTTATGGCTCTCTTGTCTCTCCCCCATGTGTGGCCCCACATATGACAAAACACTATAAATGACTAAAAAACAAAGCGTGCTACAAAGTATGTTAGATTATCATTTTCCATAAAGTAATAACATGGCACACAAAATAAACTCGTCTAACATTATTAAAAATATATATATAAGGAAATTCTACAATGAAAACCAAATATATACCCATGTCATGGGAACCCCTCAAAATGTGTTGTGCATTTATGTCGCTTTCATTAATGTGTTGATTTAAATCCAATGGTTCTAAATAGTAATAGTGTACTCATTGCATGTGTATATATTTGGTTCTCATGATAGAAGTACCCATATACATATATATCATCTCAAATAATGCATTAAGAGATTAAAATTTAATGAATTTTACCTATCTAATTTTTTCTTAAAAAATTACTTATTAAGGCTAAAAAAATTGGCCTAGATATGTGCAAGCCACATTTTACTTAGGACAAACCACTTAAAATTTTCACCTCACTTCCAAAAATGCCCTAAAATAAAATGGCATACTTACCCCTCACAACTCCTACAATCAGTCTTATACCATTCTTCCTTCTTACGTTGTCCACCCCACACAAACGCCACCTTCGACTCTGACGGTCCTCTCTGGCCACCAGCAATGCAAACTTGCGATTTCATAACCCACAACCATCGTAAGAGTTGATTTCTTCATGTTTCTTGCTGGAAAATTATGTTTTCCCACTGTTTTGTATGCATTTTATAGGGTTTAAACAATTTTTTTTGTCTTGCTAGGGCATTGTTTGTTTGTATTGTTCGATGGCTATTTACCATAACAAATGGAGGATGGAGGAGATACGAAATGCAAGGCAAAAAGGTATTTCTTGAGCATTCAATTTTTATATATATTTTTTTTGTGTTAAAACTAAGGATTATGTGTAACGGCCCCAAAGCATTAAGGCCCGTCATGGGTGCCACGCGGGTCCACAACCAACCTCGTTAAGGCCAGTTGTGTCCCACAACTATCTAACTACCACATATCATTTAAACCTCAAATTATAATCATTATTGTTGTTTAGATTATATTACTAGACTTCAATCATCTATTAGATCATTAATTATCAGCGGAAGCATTTAAGGCATGATAAATGAAATAAACAGTTATATTGTGATTGTGACGGCCCCAAATTTCAAGGCCGCCCCGTGGTCAGCTACTTCCCTGCCTCAGCACCTGAAGCATCTACCTACGTCACTCATGTTCCTCATTCAACTGACACCCTTGTGTTTCTGGTTAATTCTTTTAGTAGTTTATATATAGTTTTTAGATTAAACAATTGAATTCAATTAAAATAATCAGAACTTATAACAAAATAAAAGAGGAAGTTTTAATATTACCAAAAAAGCATATAAAGTTTTATTATTCAGACTAAAGTGGAAATCCCGCCAGTACTATGCATATAAGCGATTAACCATAATAGTATATATACAAGTACAGGTGTGAAGTATAGTCTCCCAACCCCAAAAGATAATACAAAATATCAAAAGTATAACTACAACCAAACGTAACAGCAGGCCTCAGCGTAGGTAAGTCAGATGTAGTCGCTAAGAATCCCCTTACCTCTGCTAGTATTGGGATCTACGCTCTCGCCATCACAAAAAAGGCAGATGACGAGCCCAGTAAGTAAAATTCCAAGGAAAACCACAATACATATTAAATTAAGAATGTAAATGACAGAGGCAATAAATAGTGTTAAATAAATATGCAGAAAGAAGGAATAATGCAGACAACTGCTCAAAGCTCATCGCATGAATATAAACACACAGATATACAAATGGGTATGAACACAACTACTAAAGTGTGTACTTAGGACCAGGAGCTCTGATCGTGGCCTACACCATCGATCCTACGATTGTGTTCTAGCGGCATTAGCCCTAGTGGGTTACATCAAACACGTGAACCGATATTCAACTCGGGATATAATCTACCGAGGCCGAGAACACGCGCTACACACTTAGCAAGCGACCACAACAACCCTCAGATACATAGACGGAAAAACTCAACCATCCCAGTAAGAATAGACTCACAGATTATAAAGAATTACAGCTCAATGAATAAACAAATAGTAAATGCAGTAGTGGTGTTCAGTTGGGTTTTACGTACTTCAAACCGTGCTAAATAATCCCGAAAACACCCCACTCCGACCCCCTAATCCCTGACTCCAATTACTGTCCCGTGACTCCTGGGATCTAATCTCGGGGTTTATTGATTAATTAAGTAGGTTTGCAATCAATTAGGCTTAATTTCATGTTTTTTAAAATTCAGGGGTTTGATATTAGCGCACTAGGCTGGGTGATTAGTGCGCTAATTGATCTTCGTACACTGTTCATGCACGAAGATCATCATCTTCCCCAGCGTGTCTAGCGCGCTAGTGTTCATCACCTAGCACGCTAATTGTACTCTGCCCATAATTTCCAGAAATGGATTCTGAGCTTAATTGGTTCCTAACACCTCACAACCATTATGCACTTAACACCCAGCTCCAATAGCATCAAATTCCTCTCTAAAACACCGATTAAACAAGTTTTTCACTCAAAACAGAGAAACAAAGTGTGCATGTTGTTAATTTCGAAATCACCAAACCACTCATTTTTGTGCACAAATCCGTTTCAAATTGATGTAATTCATCAAAACCAATCTCACAAACAACAATCCTGGCAAAAACAGTGATGAATTCTCAAAAATTCGATTAAACCTCACATACGCAAACACATCAAGTTTCCATAAAAAATGAGAGAATTTGTGAGTAGATTACTTTAAATTTCATGGTATAACTCCTAAATCCAATCTCTAAACACTCATTTGCTTCCCTAATAAGGATTTCTCTTCTAGAAATCGGAAATTTTTGGTTGGAGTGTGTTTTGGTTTGCATGTCTCACGATCCAGTGGTATTTATGTGTTTTGTTCTAATTTGATGTTCACACGTATCTCGAGGCTGATCTAGGGGTCATTGTTAAGCCTGTGTCACTTAATTCCTGGACACCTTATCATAACACCAGTTGCCTAGTTTTGATCTATTGTTAATCTCGAGGACAATCCTAGGTGTGCTGATTTATTCAATTCAAACTATAGGACTTTATTAATTCCATTTGATTTGACTTATGTAACTTATCCCAGCCATCAAATAAATTTCATAAAATGGTAAATAGGGTCACACTAACTTCCCGACTACCCAGCTCTCCGTGCCCCGTGTCTGGCACACTTCCCAAGGTAGTCCCACACTTAGTGTACCTAATTGATTTACTTAGCTTAGCCTAAGGTTATGTTTAAATCTCATTATATTTAATCCTCAACCATAGTCATGTTGTTATGATTAAATCTAGTCTAACCCCAATGTCCGGCCTCACAGCTACCGTACCCTCGCGTTCGCGTATTCCACGAAATGAAACCCCAGTGCTCGAACTCGCTTGACAAGAAGTTATAGATACAAACTTGTGATGAATAATACATCATAATAATAAAAATATTAATACATCATATAACTCAAGAAAGCACGACAGTGCACCGTCTGTACCCTAGGTTCGGGTCATGCCTAGTCTATCTGCGACGTCCACGTGTCGTCCGAGCTGACGTCCTAATATGAAATAATTAAATAACAGTGTTATAATTATAACGGGTCGTTACAGTGATGGCCCCAACAATTACAAACTATGCCCCGCCTGGCCTAAACCTACGTGGACTCCCAAGTCAGTCTCCGATGAGTCAAGACTTGCCTTAACTTATCAAATTATTTATTAACGATACTTACTATGTCATTGTGGTTAGCTTTTAGATTTCCTTGACTCTATTTTATTAATCATTCAACCTCAAATAAGTCAGGTGTGCAGTGGAATTGTTCTCGACATTTATTAACTTAATTAAACAATTTAGTATTCAAGATAACCTAGATGTGATAAATCTTGTCCAAACAAATATCTCATATATATATATAATCAATTGAAAACCCAACATAAGTATATACATGCATCATCAAATGTTTCAACTCCCCGAAGTCCCTAAAAGATAAAAAAATGTAGGAATACACAACAAAATATACATCAAATTAAACACATACTAAGTAAGAGCAAAAGAAATGGCTCTGAGCGTGCCTCAAAGGGTATCTCCAAACATAGGTGCCTTGTCCCGACTCGTTTGTGGATCTGCACCCACCATCATAAAAAAGGCGGTGAGTACAAAAAGTAATAGTAAACAACAACAATAGGGATCTCAACATAAATTATGAATCCACAATAGATTCAAAACAATACCAAAAGAAATAAAATATAAGAGAAGAACAATAAAATATTAATCAAATAGATCTCACAATGAATCTATGTCGCCAACGACTTGTTCGATCCTCCTTCGGCCTAGATCCGTAGAAGATTAGCTGAACATGGTCAAATAAGAAAACACAAAAATTGAGTTTGGTCCTCCCTTCATCACCAATTCATTTATATATATATATATATATATCTATCTAGATAAGAATTAAAAAAAAAACTAGATAAGAACAAAATGTATCCTAACAAAACAAAACAAATCAATCCTATCTTGAGTGTACAAACAAACACAATCGACTTCTTATTATGGACTTGTTTGGTTTGGGGGGAAGTTGAAAGAAGTGAGATAACTTTTAAGGAAATTCCAACTCACCTTGTTTGGTTGGATATTTTCAAAAAACTTCTCTGGAAGTTTGACCCTAACTTCCTCTACATAAAGGAAGATAGCTCACTTAGACGGAGGTATGTGAGTTATTTTCCTGAGTGGGAATGAGCACTTCTACCCTCATTTAATACTCTCTCTCTACCTTTATTCCTTACAATTTTTCTCTTAAAAACAGTGTAAAGAGTATTTATCTCAATTATATTATTTTATTATTTTTAAAATATAAAACTTCATAGGAAGTTCAAAGTTGAACCAAACGTGAAAAGTGCGACTTCCTTAATGATTAACTTTCCAAAAAATTAAACTTCCTTGTAAGAGAACTTCCTTCGAAGTTAATATTTAAATGAACCATAAGAGACCTCTGTTTCTCATTCCACTGCACACAAGCACACAACAGGCTCATTTGATCTTCACTCATCCATGTTGATGCGCATGAGGCTGATCGTAAGAGAATCTTCATGCACGTGCATTGGCTCCAATGCACCACATCACACCATATCATCATATCCGTCAAACAAATTGGTTCGGCTTTCTCTTGCACGCGTCTAACATTTAACACCTGCTACATTATTGCACATGCAAAACACGTTCCTCACGTTGTGGGCACATAAGGATGAATCGGGATGTGTGCTTATGCTGTTTTCCGTGTAGAACGTATTCGGGCAAGTATTCTGTACAGTTTTTCGCCCTGATTTCTTTGGCGTGTTCTATAATACCTGAAAATAACAAATATAAAGTATTAGATCAATATTTTGAAGACTTTATTATAAAAATATGTAAATAAAAATAATAATATTACATAAAATATGACTTATCAGCTTCGCAGCGCTGAACAAAATGGCTTTTGCTCGATCAATCTTGTTCAATTGAAAAATGTTTGTTTGGTCACCTATGACTGAACATATACTTGTATTTTTTTGTTCAAATTAAGGATTCCTCTGGTTCGACCTGACATGGCCGACAAAATGGTTTTTAGTCGGTCTCAAATAATCGTTTAAAACATGAATGTTCGGTCACCTATGACCGAACAATTGAGTGTCCATCAGTACTACTAAATCGAATGACCTATTTTTAGAGTTTTTTTAAAAATATTTTTGTGGCTTTTGATTGAGGGTCAAATTTGATACCGTGATTTATTATTTTGCAGGAAAATTTGCGTTCAACTAACTATCTTGACTATACTAAGGACTTTAAGCCCAATGAATTTGTACGACCGATCCAACAAAATATTAAATATTAAACCAAAATTGATCAACCTTAAATCAATTCACATATCAAATGCATCAACTCCAAATCATAACTTCATAGTAAAATTCATCAAGAAAAAACGAATCTAATTCATAGATAACTAACTCCAAATCCACAACAATTCCAAATTCAAAACAAGTGAATCCAATTCATAGTCAACTTCATTGGAAGGTCTCGTTGATGTTGTCGTTGCCTTGCTTTTTAACGAAGCACCTTCTGCCGCTTTGGGAATCGGTCTCCGGATGAATCTGCCTTTAACTATTGGACATCGATCTCCCCTCGACTAACAGTCTTATTAGTACGAGTCATACCAAATTGCCTACTAGAATGACACAAATGTAAGCCCAACATCAACATTCAATAATTACTTCACTAAAATAGAAACTAGTAACATAATTATCATATTATTTGTCCACTTGATTAGGACATACCAATTGAGATTGTTGTGTTCGGTTGGAGTCATCCGTGTAGCGACCCTAGAATCTAATTCGTGTTACGTGTCAATTTAGGTCGTACATGGGTCTACTTATCGTGATACAGTTGTCCAATTATCGGTCGTCGACACCTATGTTCTTTTTGTTCAATGTTTGTATTATATTTTATTACCCGAATGTAAAATGCAATGTCGCAAATGTGTGAGGACATTTGTGTTGGGAAATGGGTTCGACTCGAAGAAAGCGCAAGTTACGGGTCTCGGGCGACAAGTTGTCGGGTAATTAGCAGTCCGGGGGACTAATTGGACTAAAAATACTGACAAAATGTAAATTTAATAATAAATAAATGTTGTGTAACGTGTCCGGTACGTTGGTACGTCTGGGAGCAAGCGACGTGCGAGTCGTGGTGTGATACAAGTCCAAGAACGTGAGGTTTATGCGGGAAATGGCTAAGTAATGAGGTAAGAGTCTAATGTGTGTCATAAATGAGGAGTCAAGGTTGGTGGCTGGTGTGTATGTGAGTCATGAGATGAGCCTCGAGATGCGCACGTGAGAGGAGATGAAGAGGATAGTATAAAAACCTCACCAACTTTTCTCTCTCTTCCCATCTCATTTTTTTCTCTCTCAATGAATCCAATGAAAAGGGTTAGGGTTTTCAGTGTTTTTGACGCGAATTGATGCCGAGGGATCGACCAACTACGCTAGATAAGGTGAGATCTTGACTTACCACACGATGATTTCGGACAATATTTTGGTGTTTCGATTTTATTGGTGATTGTTGATGAATTTGATGATAATGGAATGGCTTTCGTGTGTTCAATGGTAGTTTTGATGATTTAGGAGTTTATATTTTTGGTGGATTTTTGGGGATTTTGGACATGATTTGGTATCGCGGATTTCCGAATGTTGTCAACGGAGTGTGAAGGTGGTGTTGAGTTGTTTTGGATGTCCCTAAAAGTTTGGGATAAACTCGAAACGCGACGCACGAGTCGAGGTTTCAAAAAAACCCCGAGTGTGTGTTGAGGGGTTCACACTGCGAGGGATGTCATGGAGCATTAAGCCCCACGACGTCAGTCACAGCGCCCAAAGTATATGTAACGACCCAAATATTCTCCGACCCGTTTTAAAGGCATTTTAGTGATTTTACACTAAAGTGTGTGAATAAATGAAATTTATACACAAACTAATCTTAGCAAGACTTAGACTAAGTGGTAATAAGTTCAAATGGAATTAATAAAGAAATTGGTCTTAAGTCCCATAGGGGTATTTGCGTCATTTAAATTAAGGTTGTATACTACCCTACCCTAAAGTGTTGTTACCAAACCCTAGTCACCCATTTATTGTCTTTTACAAGCTTGAGAGAGAGGAGAGGAAGAGGAGACACCCAAAGTTTAGGTGGAGTCCCAAAGAAGAGGTAACCTCTTTTTCTTGTTCTTTTTCTCTTTTGTGGGTGAATGAGGGGGTGGCGGCTCCTTTAGGAGTCGCCGGACTGATGTTGCGCTGTCGGAGGGGGGGAGAATAGCAGCGCCGTCTTCTGAAAAGAGGCGATCATGGGTATCGTCTATGGCACCTCATGAAGACCGTGAAGGAGAAGGGGGTGGCACACAACTACGCCACTTCTCCCACCACCGTCGCCACCGCAGTTGGCCAACCGCGGTGGAGGGGTCCCCAGTGCCAGCGAGCACTAGGGACCATCCTCGGACGTCGGCCCGAGGGTTGAGAGGGGGGAAGCGTTGCTTCACCCACCCCGTGATGCACCAGGGGTGTTCGGCCCCTGGTTTATCACCCCAGGGTCGGACAGGCCCTTGGACAATTCCAGGGGCCAGTCAAACCTGGGGAGGTGAGTTGACTAGTTTGACCAGGGGATTGAAAGGCCCCTGGTCAACCAAACAGGGACCAAATTGGTCCCTGATCAACCAAAGAAAGATAAAAAAATAAACCACGATGGGCGTCGGCATCCCGACAAAGGCCTTGAATGACACAAACAGTGGGACCCGCACTAGTGGTAGTGCGGGTCCCCAAAGATAAATTAATGAGGAGAATACTCAACTTTAAATTAAGTGATTTTCTTATGTAGTGTTGTATGAATTGCTTAGATTCGCGAGGCGGTTCATGTGGGACCCCAAGTGCGCGAGGAGTCGGTTTAGGCATTGCGGGGGTCCAAGTAAGTGGGGAGCTTCGCTCATGCATTAAATATGGCTTGAATATTAGATAATTATGAATTCACGTTTTGAATCAAATGACTCGGGTATGGGTTGCGTCGTGATGTTGGTTTGGATCTTTATTATCTATGGAATTGTGAATGCACTGTTTTCCCCTTCATGTTATTCGATGCCCTAAAATGTTTGTGGAGTTCCACCGTGAGCCAAATTAGCAAGTAGTCTATATTTTGGATGCCCCAGGATGTTAGTGGTAGTTCACCACCGAGGTTTTACTTGACTAATAGAATGCATAAAGTGAACCATTCGAGGGCAAGAGTTTGGAGTTTCACCCTTTGCTACTTGATGGTTCTTTGGGACGTGTAGCGGTGACGGCTTGGATGAAACTACTCTTATTTTGGTGCAATCATTTAAAGGGCGTAACGGTCATTGCATTTCTACTAGTTATTGTACCAACCTAAAAGTAGATGATTCGGTCACCGGATTCTTACTAATATCTAGTTCGCATTGAATAAAACAACAGACTATATTAGTATTTATCTATCGCATCTCATTTGAACCTTTTATCTGATTTTCCATGTATGACATGTGTAGATTTTTATGAATGAAAAATGGTGAATATTATCATGCATGAAATGAATGAATGCTTACTATACGTGTTTTGAAACCTTAATGCATTCATATATATTATGGTGGATGGATTACGACTTGCGATATTGATACATAGACTATGTTATTGTGTTACAAATGGTGAGCTTATGAAATATGCATGTTAGCCGATCATGGAATGCATTATACTTCATGTCAAGTAACTTAGAACTTGTTATTATTAATGAAACCTATTATGCTATAGGTAAATGAACCTTGCGACATGTTATGTAATAATGGTATTCTTATTTGTTTAGGCTCCAAAGAGTACTTATACTATATAATGATTAGTTGGATGTGGGAAACTCTACTTATATGCTCTTTCTTAGAAAATGAACCTACTTCCATGACTATGATGAACATGAACAAGATTTATGCTCGTACCTATTTATGTGTTCATTTATATGCTTATGATTGGTTGTGAATTGCACTTCTTTGGCTTCTACATGATGTGTTGCGAGTATGGTTTTGATGTCATGTTAGAACTTGCATGAGTACTAGGTAGTACTTGCGTATTTAATATTTGAGTGAGTCTTTCCTCTTATTGAGCTCCGTTGGTTCTTTAGCTCACCCCACTTTACACCACAGGTCCATCTACCAGTGCAATATACAGGAAAAGGCAAGGGAAATGACTTATCTTGAAGTTTCCTTACATGTGAGCCTCGTATATTATTAGTATATTACTATTATTGGTTGTTTTGTAAACCTTGTACTCGGGTTGTAACTTAAGATATAGTTTATGGGTAGTTTTGAACCTTTATGATGTTATTATGAAGTTTTGTAAGCCTTTAGGATTTTGAAGCTTTTTGGAAAAGGCTCGAGTTGATAATAAGGGACAAACCCTTATTATGACATTTAAGATGATATGGTTTTATTATGATTATCTTTCACATTCTTATTACCATACATCTTGTTAGATTGATTATTTTGCAGGTTTATTTAGGCGTGCCAAGCCGTTATTTGGGCATTGTTTAGGTATTGGGTCTAGGTAACGATTTGGGCCGGGCGACTCGACTCTAGGTCAGGGGTGGGCCGTCACACTATAGGCTTTAGGAGGGTTACGCTTTAAGTGACGTCGTGGAGGGTTGGTCTTCACGACGCCACTCACGGCGTCTAAGGCAAAGGGCACCCAGACTCACGCTTTAGATGACGTCGCCAATCCTGAGACCCACTACGTTACCTGCGGCGTGACACTGTTCACAGTGAATTTTTGAGAAATTTTTGAAAAACTTCAGGGATCACTCGGGTCCCAATTGGGTCTGAACACGACCAAATACCCCAAAAATCGACCTAATTACACCAATGAATAAATTATAGAAAAATTAGGTAAATTAGAGGTAAATTAATAAGAAATTTTGACTATCAGGGGTTATAGTCATTGACGGGTCACACGGGGTTCGTAGAAGGCAAGTCAGAATTCGTGTTAGTGCGTATTAGCTTTGACACATGTAAGTAAACCAGTGAGGAATTTTGTAGTAATTTCTTGAGCTTTAATTTGTTGTTGTTATTGCTATATTCCGATT
Organism: Stephania japonica; assembly: GCA_039657345.1. Taxonomy (NCBI): domain Eukaryota; kingdom Viridiplantae; phylum Streptophyta; class Magnoliopsida; order Ranunculales; family Menispermaceae; genus Stephania; species Stephania japonica. The sequence continues at coordinate 5,685,086 of CM077556.1, forward strand.
TTGGAAATTCCATTCCTTTGAGTTGTCCAAGGGAAAGTGAGTCAACGTGATCCTTTAGTAGGACAGGTCATCTGAGGTAATATGTCAGAGGCACGAACTCAGGATGCACGAAATTGGTTTTTGGTTCTATACGGGGTGAGAGTTCTTATCTGGACTATTAGAGAATCTCATCCGCGTGGACTTTATGATAGTGTGAGTGTATCACGTCTTAAACTCCTAGTCTTGTAGGTGTTTTTCTCGACTCAATGACCGTTTGGTCGGGACTACTTGCACCTCTCTATTATTTTCGGGACACTCATTATGCGATTGATTCAATTATTTATAGTCATTATTTATTTATGCATTTTCTGTACCTTTCTTTCTATCGACATGAATATAGACTGGTAATTTTATTTCGAAATGTTTTATTTATGTCACGTTTGGCGTTGCTTACATGGGCTCGTCATTCATGTGTTTGACAGAGTGCAGATCCATAGTCCAACAAGGGGAAGGCTTAACAGCTAGGAGATATGATATGAGGATATGGAGCGGCTCTTCTCTTGTCTGATATAGGTGATTTATTTTGCATTATTGTATGTATATGTTTTGAAACACTGAGACTTGGGTTTTTAAGAGATCCTGGGTATGTATATCTTGATATTACTCTCCTCTGATTTGATGTATTAATGATATACATATGCAGAGTTTTCACACTCTAGGTTGTCTTAACTTGTATGTCTTTGAGGTTATTTGATTAGTTGGAGATTAATTGCTTCCGCTATAACTATGATAACTCACTAATTGATTAACTCAAATTTTAATTGCTTAATAAATGGTAAATGGTGAATGAAGGTTGACTAGGTTTGTGTGACTCAACAAGATTGGCTCCGGGGTCCACGTAAGTTTAGGCCGAGCGAGGCCCAATTTTGGATTGTGGAACTAGGGTCGTCACAATTCGAGTGAAAGACTTTTCATCGGTCAACTACAACTAAATAAAATAATTTAAATCGGTTGAGTGTGACCGACTGACACTCGACAACCACTAAACACAAAACGAGCATAACATTCGATCATAAAACAACAACAAACACATATACAATAATCAAAATTGCTAAAAAACAGGAGAGAATTGAAGAAACATCGACATTCACGAAAAACAACATAAATCAACAAATCGACCAAGTTTGACTGTGTCACCATAATATTCATTGATCATCAAATCAAATTGCACTAGATTAGAATGTGATCCTTAATTGTAATTGTGACGGCCCCAATTTCCCATAAAACTGGGCCCCGCCCGGCCTAGACCTACGTGGATCCCCCGAGCCCTTACTCGCGAAGTCTACGTATCCTAGTCAGCCTCAAATCCTCATATACATCATTATATTATCATTTAATTGTGTGAGTTATAGGATTATAAAGTTATCAGGAAATTCACAGCGGAAATCACTATAATCAACTATAACTGCTAAATGGAAATCAAGAAAAATAGATAACCTATCATGTGGAAACCCTGAGAAATAAATAAATACATGCATGTTTAGTTATCAAAGCTAAACAATGCGATCATACATGATATCTCTAGTCTCTCAATCCCCGATACATGTCCCAGTGTTTTACAAAATATGTAATACAATAATCACAGTCAAAAGAACAATAACCTACAGTGAGTAAAGGAAATGATCGCTCCGAGAGTTCTGAGAGAATATCACCTAGCATAAACTCCTTCCCCTTACTCGTCTCAGCTTTATCTTACCACTGTCACAAACTAGACGGTAAGTGCGTGAAAAATATGAAAGTAATGTCAGAATAAGTTAAACAATAATTCAAGATTTACCAAATAAATAGTCCAAATATCGTGCAGTATTGAAAGACAGAAAATATAACAAATTGCATGATAGACAGACTGACAAGCATAACAACGAAGTTTGAGTGTCCAAAGAGTCAAGAGAGGCCCATAAGTGGCCAATTTATATGCAATACAACAAATACCCATTTCATAGTCACAACAGTGGCCAAATATTCAATACTCGGGGTGTAACCCACTATTAGGGGGGTGGACAGTACCCTTGCAGGCGGTGCTCACGCTAACCCAGCTAATATGGACCCAAGAGTACCTTTACAACACACTTATGCCATGACACTCAACTAAGGAAATATAGAACAAAATTCCAACAATAGCTCAATTCAAATAAAAATGGCAATAATGGAAAATGAATTAATGTGTATTTTCTATTGGCTTACAATTGTACGAAGAGCATACCTCAATATTGCAAAACTCCGATCCTCGCAAAATCTCTAAGTTGTCCCCACTCAAATTCTCAAAGTCTGACAATCATTTAACCCAAATTTGGTTCAATTAGAGTCATTATGTAACCTTAGAAAGTCCCCTAAAGTTTTTCCCAAAATTTTAGAAATTTATTCAAAATTTTATCTATTTTTACTGTTTATCACGCCGCCGAGACGCCGCCAGGCCAAAACCCGCGGCGCCAAGTAAAGCATGTACAGTGTTTTGCTGGCTGTCTGGGACGCCGTGACCCACGCTGTGGGAGAAAATCCTCACGGCGTGGCCAACAAAACACTCTTCTGGGGTTTTTCAGAACCTTGGCTCATGTCGTCGCGTTCCAAGTCTATCCCAAACTCTTAGGAACATCCACAACAACATCAAACCCAACTCACTTTGCGTCAAAAAATACTGATAAATACTCCGATTCATAAATCACACAAAAATTCTTCGAAAATCCCAAAAATTTCAATCAACTTCGAATACTCAAACCAATTACCAAAACATCAATAAACCAACCATTTGACTATAAAAACACCATTCAAACTCATTTTCAACATTTTTTCAAAATATCATCCGAAATTGTCGTGACGAAAACCCGCAAAATTAACGTCAAAGTGTAGACAAACACACAAAGGAGTAGGAATCCTACCTTTTTACGCGTGATTGGTCGATCCCCAACGTCGCAATGAGCTCGTGAAGTCCCGGAACCCATTCATCTCACATCTTGTATCCCACCTTCACTTCATCCAACTACTCTAACACCAAAGCATGACTTCAATAGGTGACTTTATTTTCGAAACCAAGTCATTTCTTGCTCACACCGCTAGTTCTTGGACCCGTTTTACCTCACGATTTGCAGAACGTACGTTCCTGGACATAACCTCGCTATCATATTTTATTTAACTATTTATTATATTCCGATAATCCCTTAATTACCATTTTTCGGTGTTTAATTATCTGTATTATACCCTAAAATTTATGTTTTTTCTAGGCGAATCTCACACAGAAATCCGTGTCGATTAATAAAACAAAAACCACGCATTAGGACATACAGTGTTTACATTCGTGTATAAATAGTAATACAAACATCACATAAAAATAAAATATACCTCAGTGTCAACTCCCGAGGCTTGAGTAATATGACAAGTCACGACGGGTAGGTCACGGTCCCGAAACATGACATGTGTCACCAATTAAATTTGAGGGTCGTTACGGTAATATTTTCAACAAAAATTCAATATTACACAAAAATTGGATTAATCGATTGTAACAGATTGATTGAACTTCATTTGCTCGGTTGCTTTCAATCGAATAGAACAAATTCAATCGGCCTTGTGTGACCGATCGAGCCTAAACCAATAATACACACAAAATGACCAACCAATTCAATCGTTCACATACAAAACAACCACAATCGATTAGTAATAATGCAGATTTGAACAAATAAACAAAAACCTCACTTTAGAATTCGAGTTGATGCAAAGACCTAGGGTTTGTGTTCAAAACACCAACTGCACGTTCGTCGCTTTGAAAGAAGAACTAGGGCTCCTGTTGATGCGAAGATGCACGCACTGTCACGTGAAGATTGATTGAACAAAGAAAGCTAGGCCTTGTGCGTTCTTGTCCTCCTTTTTCTTCTCGTCGTATTGAGGTTTTTAAGATTTTAGATTTAGTGCATAAGGGGCAGTGACATTTAAGGAACTAATTAGATTTTTTAGGGTGCACTCATCCATACGTGGGGTGCCTACGTCTTTTGGTTTTTTTTTACAAAAAAACCTACATCATTTGGTTTGACTCTAGTAAAGAGTGGTTTTCCCATAGTCAATCCGAAAAAAAATTATTCATAAAAAAAAAAAAGAATAAAAACAGTCGCTTGTACCCTCAGGCGTACGTTAGCATTATCCGTTAACACAACAAAAACTATAGCTCCTCATCACCGCCTTTTCAACGTTCAGTCTTATATCTTTCGATTTCAATCATCTCTCCAACTCTCAATTCCCAAATCACAAACCATAATTTCTTCACCACACCTCAAAATTCGCCATTAATGGCTTCCCCGCCATCACCAGCATCACCTTCAATGGACCAAATTTCACGGAGAACGTCAGTCCTGACTCGCCACCTTCGCGATCCGTCGACGAATTCGTCTTCTCCCCCTCTCGAGCCGTCAAACTGCCTCCAATTCGCCGCTCCAGAGCTCTCCGAGAAGCGCGATTTCGACGTCGAATCGATGCGGAGAGTGATGGACGGGCACAATCTGGAGGACCGGGACTGGCTGTTCGGGATGATGATCCAGAGCGCCCTGTTCTGCCCTAGAGACCGCGGAGGTAGGGTTTTTGTGTCTCCGGATTACAACCAGTCGATGGAGCAGCAGAGGGAGATGACGATGAAGCGGATCGAGTATATGCTGGATCGCGGCGTCTTCGAGAGGTGGTTGACCGGGAGAGGGGCTGAATCGGAGATGAGGAAGTTCGCGTTGCTTGAAGTGATTGGGTTGTTCGATCAGTCGCTCGCTGTGAAGCTCGGCGTGCACTTCTTTCTCTGGTCAGTGTTCTGGATTGGAAAGTTTGCTACTTTTAGTGAATTCAATCTGATTGAGCTTAATTTCTTATCTGTTTCAGTAATTTTTGGATTTTTACTTTACCGAATTGATAGAGTTGGATTGTGGATTGGGATTTTTCTATTCTGGGTGAATTCAGGTCAATCAGAATCATCAAATTTAGTCGAAAGTTTCCTACTTTTAGTGAATTCAATCCGATTGAGCTTTCTTATCTGTTTGAATAAATTTTGGGATTTTTTTTTTCTAATTTTTGGATGATTGAGTTAATTTACTGAATTGGGAAGAGATGAAATTGAATTGTGAAAGGGATGTGATCTCGAGTAAATTGAAAGGGGAAAGTGAAGGTAATGACGTCAACACTTGTTTAAAGGGCCTAGCTAATTATGTGATTGATAGATTTTATTTGAGAGTCTAAAACTGGGTTGAATATTCTCGCTGCAAAAAGTGTTTGATCTGTAGAAGTTCATTTACAGGAAAACGTCTGTTTGACTGAGTCATCGTTCCAAAAATCCTTCATTTGATTGTCTTAAAATTAGTTGACTCTAATTTAAACAGTGGCATTAGATTTTCAGGATATTCTAGTCTTGGAGACGGTTGATCCACTGAACAAACGGATGCTAGGAATTTTGGTTTCTTGTTTATATTTCACCTACTGCTCATTCGAGGGTCTTGTTGGCAATTCATGAAAGTAACCCGTTATTATATTGTTTTACAGCATCTTGATGGTCCAGCTGGGCCTATCTGACAAGAGACAGAATCATACGTAATTAGGCACATTGTTAAACCTGTTAAGCCCTTTTTATCCATTGCCTTATGCATAATGATAGCTATTTCTGGCATGCTGATATGGTATGTTGGGATTCATTGCTCAAAAGCCTCTTCATGACTGAAACAACTTCAAATTCGTTGGTGCTCTTTGGGGAGTTGATATGAGTAAAGCTTTTGAGTTTTTTACTATCAAGACTGTAAATCTTTCAGTTGACTTTGATGTTTTTCTTGATATTATTATGTCTTTCAGAATGAATATCCATTAACAATGACACGCTTCCTTACTTTTCTATAGGGGTGGTGCCATCCAATTTTTTGGGACTAAGCGCCATCATGATAAGTGGTTGAAAGATACTGAGAAGTATTTAATAAAGGGCTGCTTTGCAATGACTGAGTTGGGGCATGGAAGTAATGTATGTTTCAATGATGATTTGTTTTCCTTCCTACATTATCTGTGTCTTATTTTATCTTGTACTGTTGCTATCAGGTTCGAGGTATTGAAACTGTCACAACATACGACTCAAGCACTGGAGAATTCGTTATCAACACACCCTGTGAATCAGCTCAAAAGTACTGGATTGGAGGAGCTGCCAATGTATTTTAAAATTAGAGAAGCTTTCTGCTATTTGTTTCCTCACGAGTTTATACCTGAGACGTCTCTTTTGTGCTTTATATAGCATGCTACACACACGATAGTCTTTTCGCAACTCAATATAGACGGGACTAGTCAAGGGGTTCACGCATTTATAGCCCAAATTAGAGAAGCAGATGGAACCATTCGCCCAAACATCCGCATAGCAGATTGTGGGCATAAAATTGGGCTAAATGGTGTTGATAATGGACGCATCTGGTAATAATTGTGTTTAATGCCTTTTCAGTTGTTTCCTTTTCCATTTCATCAATGTGCATGTCTAGTAAGTTTGGCACTTTTTGTTCATGTTTATTGCTTATTGTCTTCCAGGTTTGAGAATGTCCGAATCCCTCGAGAGAACTTACTAAATCGTGTTGCTGATGTTTCTCCAGATGGTCAATATCTAAGCTCAATAAAAGATCCGGATCAGGTATGTTTTTTATATTTATTTTGCGTAGTATTAGTATATTACACCCTTATACTTTAAGTTCCTAGAAAATTTTCAGAATTTCATGATGGAAAGGAATTTTTAAAGCATTATATGCCAAGGTAATTTCGTGCATTTCAAAAAGTTACATATTGCTTGTGTTCCAGAGATTTGCAGCATTCCTGGCTCCTCTGACATCTGGCCGTGTAACCATTTCAGTCAGTGCCATTTATTCAGCAAAGGTATTTTCAATATACAGTACTAGTTTTCTTGCCATTTCTTTTCCTCTTGGTTTCTTTCTAGATTTTTTATTTTATTTTATTTTATTTATTTCTTGGTCCAATAATATGCTCCATTATGTCTATTTGTAATGGTTTATCACACTATTTTTCATTTTCATTGCAGGTCAGCTTGGCTATTGCCATTAGGTATGCCTTAACAAGGCGGGCTTTCTCAATCTCACCAAATGGTCCTGAAGTCCTTTTGCTTGATTATCCAACCCATCAAAGGCGGCTCTTACCACTTGTTGCAAAAACGTAAATTCTGACTTAATTTTTTTCTCATTAAAGCCTGATAGTTCAAAATTTTGATTTGTGCCTGCCTGCCTCTTTTAGCTGGTTAAGGTTCGTGCTATGATCTTGATATTTGTACCATCCGGATGTTGAGACGTGTTACACTAATTTGGTTGTATATTCAAGCAGATTAAATTTATGTCATAAGGATATCTTTGCTGGTTGACAAAAATTAATCGTTCTATTTCTGGAGCTTCCATGAGGCCTGGTGTTATGAGTAAATGGGTTTGATGTTTATGGTAAAACTGAAAGTAATTCTACAATCCATGAATCATCGCCAACATGTATATAAAATGCATACGTATCGAATGATACATTTTGATGTAGATCACTGTTGAACTTGCAAGCTCTTAAATTATTCAGTGCTAAATCAAGACATAAGTTGTTATTTTCTTTTTCTATTTGTCCAACTCAGTTGATATGGTCGCAATTTCTTCCATTGTCATTTCTGCAGTTTGTCGCAATTTTCAGAAATGAAATAATTTTTCCTCAGTTTTGCCAGACTTATTAGTCTAACAACATTAATTTACATGTTTCCTTTCCTGTAAAGTTTAAATTTGGCTTCTGTTTGTTGATCGCAATCATCAAATAGTTACCAACTTATCATTAATGCGTTGTTCCTACATTTGCCAATCATGTTTTGTGATCCTACTTTGCCTTGAGTGGTTTATTACTTTATTCTATCTGTTACGCATCTCCTAATTATGATACTCTTAAAATTAAAATAAATAGTCAACATGGTTCAGGTCAGTTGAATGGATTACTGTATTGGGATATTGATTTTCCTTCTGTTGCATAGATATGCCATGGGTTTTGGGGGCAATTACCTAAAAAGCATTTACGTTAAGCGAACTCCAGAAGCAAATAAGGTCATCCATGTCGTCTCAAGCGCATTTAAGGCTACATTCACCTGGCATAACATGAGGACTCTTCAGGTTTGGTTTCTCATTTTTTAATACTTTTATTTATTTAAAATATCTTTTATTGAAGTTTCTGATCCCAGTGTAAAATGCATGCATCAGGAATGCCGTGAAGCCTGTGGTGGGCAAGGTCTGAAGACTGAGAACAGAATAGGTCATCTAAAAAGTGACCATGATGTCCAATCAACGTTTGAGGGTGACAATAACGTCCTGATGCAACAGGTAGTAGAAAACAAATATTTCTGTTTTATGAGAGGATGTAACGCTAGCAATCCTGTATAATATGATATGCATATATAATAACTTTAATTTAGATGATAAGCCGGTAGTCGGTTCAATTATTCTCAATGGACTAATAATTCTTGGTTCTTTTGTTAAGTCATACTGTAAGCATGGATAAAAAACGCTTAGATGAAGGAATATTAAACCCATTCTGTTTGTGTGGTCTGTCATTTCATCTGTCTTGGTAAATGTGCTATTGCAGGTGAGCAAGGCCCTTATTGCTGAATATTTAGCAGCTCAGAAGAGGAATAAACCATTTAAAGGATTGGGATTGGAACACATGAATGAAGCTTGCCCTGTTATTCCAGCTCAACTCACCTCTTCTATTGTCAGAAGTGCTGAATTTCAGGTATGCAATCTTCAGTAGTTTGTCCCACGGTAAAAAAAAGGCAAAGTATATATGACTGGAATGCTCGCCATCAATTGCACTAAATCGAGCGCAATGGAAGAGTTTGATCCATGTAGATGATCCCAATTAATTTGGGACCGAGCCTATGTTGTTGAAAGTATGTATGACTGGACTCAAAGGCCAACTAAGTTGAATCACTCAAATAACAGGGCACATAAACATAAAAGGATTGAAATGTCGTGTGCATTTTGTCATGTATAATGAATTTTACAATACTTGTGACTTGATTGTGCCATGATAATTAAAAATGTATCAGCTCCGTTCAACTTCTTTCTGTAGATGTTCACTTTCTTGCCAGCTTGTTTCTGGAAGAAGTCTGAGTCATTGAGTATTTTGATGTAGTCAAATGAGTTTATTGGACACTGGCTTGATATTGCTCTTGATATGGTTAACTTTTGCTTTGCACAGACTGCTATATTCCGGTTGAGAGAACGAGATCTGTTGACCCGATTTGCTGCTGAAGTGTCAAATCATCAAGCACAAGGACAAAGCAAAGAGTACGCATTTATTCTGGTGAGCAACTCACTTTTCGTGCCAGCAGCATGGCTCTTCCCCCACTCTCTCTTCTAGTGTGTGACTTCTATTCTTATGTCATTGGTTCATTGCATTTTTAAATCAGAGTTATCAAGTTGCAGAGGACCTGGCTAGAGCTTTCACTGAAAGAACGTTGCTTCAAATCTTTTTAGACACTGAAGCAGCTGTTTCAGATGGTCCACTGAAGGTATCACTATTAACTTGTCATCGTAGTTGTGCTGAGGTTTAAATCAATGGTTGAAGTATCGTTTCGTAGAATTATTACTTGTTCATATCAGTTTAACACCTATAAAGCCTACTTAACATGTCCAAAAATTGGCTTAATGGCAAGTTAAAAAATAATTCCCCCAATTAAAAATATGAATAAAACACTTAAATAGTTGCACAAAAGATATTTACAAGGAAAACATAGTGATGCATTACATGATTTACATCCTTATTGACGTGCTTATACTGAGTCACGAATTTTACTTTTCTTGGAGCTTTAAGCCAGTACATTTTCTTGCAGCAGAATCCTCAAATGGGAATTTAAATATTGGATATAATATGTAACTAAATTTTGTGTTGCATATTTCATAGATTATGGATGATGTAGTAACCATGCGGGCTGAATATTAGAATCAGAATTTGTTATATGATAGGGGCATATTAGTCTTGACGTATCCTCAAATGGGAATTTAAATATTGGATATAATATGTAACTAAATTTTGTGTTGGATATTTCATAGATTTTGGATGATGTAGTAACTATGTGGACTTAATATTAGAATCAGAATTTGTTATATGATAGGGGCATATTAGTTTTGATGTATTAGTGTTTGCCTATGAAAGGTGTAAACACAACTTCATTTGTAGCTTTTGCCTAAATCTATCAATGAATTGAGTTGTTAAACACTAGACATTAAGAATTTGCATAGCTTCAGCATTCGAAACTTAGTTTCTTCTTTTCTTATATGTATATACAATAATATTGGACAATGGTTGCATTATCCTGATTCCTGGTTTCCTTATAGTACCCCATGCATAGAAGTTGGAAGTAGTACAAGTGTCAAAGCACCTGTTCTATAAAGGCTGTTACTCGCTATGGAACACTAGAGATTCTTTCTTATCCAGGCTCTTTTTGGGCGTGTAATAAAATTGCCAGTGCAGTCACCTTTGGTTATCTTCTGCTCCAGTCATGGCGAAAATATTGTCTTTATTGTAAACCACTTGTCAGCACACACATGGCATGGACTTGAAGGATCTTGTTCTTTCCTTTACAAGGAAAAGGTTCTCCCTCGTCTAAGAGGATGTTAACGCTTGGCCCTGAGACCAAGTTGTTGATGTGGATTAACTCTGGAGTTGAATCTAAATCATTAGTTAGTATGCCCCTAGGCTTAACATCTGATTCTGATTATGATACTCACGGTCGGGATCTCCTATTTTAGAGGACACTGTTATAGGTATCTTCGTCGAGGTCCTATTTTCATATCTAGTCATTGAATGTTGCTTTTGTAAATTGAAATTCCTTCCACATTTTTTCTAGAACAGTGGTGCTTTTATTTTTCAACTAGTTCATATTTGATCCCTTTTTTGTTGGTTGGCTTTCAGAATGTATTGGGTCTCTTAAGATACATGTATGCTTTGATCTGCATGGAGGAGGACGCATCATTCCTTCGTTACGGGTACTTGTCGCCTGAAAATTCTGCTGTAGTAAGAAAAGAAGTGACAAAGCTATGCAGTGAATTGCGGCCTCACGCTCTCTCTTTAGTAAGCTCCTTCGGCATCCCCAACGCTTTTCTCAGCCCGATCGCATTTGATTGGATTGCAGCTAACTCATGGGCTTCAGTTCAGCATTAAGTGCTGCTGCTTCGTCGGATTTCTCTGTTAACTCCATTCGGAACAACTTGTATCTACCGGTTGTTGCAGATCATATTGTCAATAACACGAGCCTTCTGTTTATTTCCTGAATTTGCTTTAGGGAATCAAGGCTATTTATATGTGACCTGTGCTTTTAATAATTCTACTCTTGTTCATTATGATTAAACAGAAATAAGAATGGGTTTGATATGCCCTTCATTTTTTAAATCAAATTTCCTTTGTTTTCTTAGTTCTTGGTTCTGTTACAAGTATAGTTAAAACTGCTTTTGTTGCTTTTGGTCATGTTAACACTGCTTTTGTTGCTTTTGGTCCAAGCAGTTTGAATGTAGCTTATGCTTACTGGATATTGATATTAGCCTCTTTCATCACATTGCTTTGTTTTTTTTTTAATCTCCTTCACCACTTCAAAAGATGCAAAAAAAAGAAAAAGAAAGAGGCTTGCCACGTAATAAAAGTCGAGTTTTACATTAGTTGGAGTTGACAACATAAAATTCGAGCTTGACTAAATGCACCCCATCGTTTACTTAGGGCACCTCAACAAAAAAGTCAAACTTAAAAAAGGTCAATTCTACTGTAAAATGACCCTTATGCTCCTCACTGCAATTAGTGCACCCCACCACCATTTTCACCTCGTTTTGTGCACTTCACCATTATTCCTCTACACACTCTTCATGTAATTTATAGGGCATCATCGAGAGGCTCGGCCTCGCAGGTTTGAATCTTTTGTTGAAGAGTCGATAAGAGCGCACCAAACCTTTAGTTAGAGAGCCGGTCAAATCTTGCCGAACCTTTGATTGGAGAGTTGATCGGAGCCTATCGAACAATTAGGTCGGCAGTTGTCAACTAAATTTTACCAAAGAGATTTGGTTGGACAACACCGAGCCTAGAAAATAAGTCTTGGTTATATATCGCCGAACCTAAAATAGATCCCCCGACCAAGGTTTTGGAGTAGGGTGCTTCGGTTGGGATAAAATGACATTTTGATAAAAATGTGGGGTGCCCTCATAAATTGAAATTTGAATTTGGGGTGCACTTAGAATCAGGGTACCCTAAGTAAACACTGAGGTGCGTATAATTGGACTCTAAAATTCTAGATAAATTCAAAAACTTATTTTTTAATTTTTTTTCATATACTAGCTTTTACTACATTATCAATTTACAAGGGTGCGTTGATAAATGTATTTATTTATTTTACTTCAGTGGAAATCAAATCACGATATCTCAATATCTTACTTTTTTGACAAGTGATGTCTTTACCATCTCACCTGAGAGGATTTTGGAAAAAAAAGATTTTGAACCCAAATATTGTCGTAAATTTTAAATACTAATAAGATTATAATTTATTGTCGTAAAGAAATCCGTGATAATTGCATACAAATATGCGACAATGAAGTTTTTAAAATGACTATGGAGCCTAGGTTATGAAGCCGCTACTAAATTCTCATAAGGAGTGGTTGTCGCCCAAGTTGTAACAACTATAAAATCTAACTCGTACCATATGTCAATGCCATAAATCATTTGTCGTGATACAGTTGTCCAACTCTCGGTCGTCGACGCTGATGTATGTTATTTTTCTTTGGTATTTGTATAACATTTTATTACCCAAATGTAAATTCCAATGTCCTAAACGTGTGAGGACGTTTGTGTGTGAGCATTGGTTTTGAGAAATGAGTTCGGCTCGAGGAGAACATGAATAACGAGTTTCGAACGAACAGTTGTCGGGTAATTAGCAGTACGGGGGATTAATTGAATTAAAAATACTAAAAAAATGCAAAATAAATTATATGTAAAAGTTGTATATCGTGTCCGGTACGTTGGTACGTTTGGGAGTACGCGACGAGCGAGTCGTGGTAGTAACAGGTCCAGGAACACCAGGTTTGTGCGGGGAAATGGCTAAGTGTGAGGTGAGAGTCACCCATTGAAGTCATTAAGTTGAGTCAAGGTGGTTGGATGGAGTGAAAGAGATACATGTGTGAGTGTGAATGAGGGGAGGGGGGTTATATAAATCCCATCACCAACTTTTCGCTCTCCTCTCATCATTTTCTCATCTCGCTCAACGTAAACACAACGATTTAAGTAGGGGTTTTGTAGTGTTTCAACGCGGATTGACGCTAAGGGATCGACCAACTATGTATTCTAAGGTGAGATCTCGACTTCCCATGTGTGTATCTACGTTTTGACGCATATTTCGGGCGATAAATTTGGGGTTCGAGTTTTATTGGAGTTTGTTATTGGATTTGAAGTTAAGGGAATGGATTTGGTGTGCTTTGATGATGGTTTTGATGGTTTGGGAAGTTGTGGTATTTTTGGTGTATTTTTGGAATTTTTTGCTATGATTTTCGAAATTGTGGTTTTGTCGAGGTTTCAATGCAAGGCAAAGGTGGTTTGGTATTGTTTTGGACGTCCCTAAGAATTTGGGATAGGCTCGGAACGCAACAACGTGAGTCGGGGTTTCAGAAAACTTTGGATTCAAATATAGGATTGCACGCCACGAGGGACGTCGTGGAACATTTATGCTTACGACGTCGATCACGACGCTCATAACAGAATCTCTAGGTGAAGTCACGGTTTAAGTGATCCTGTGGAGGAGAAAACACCACGACGCCACTTGCGTCGTCTGAGGTAGAGAACTCGGAAAGTCATGCTTTATGTGACGTCGCAGGGGTTTCACCCTCACGACACCACTTGCGGCGTGACATTGTTCACACTGAACATTTTGAGAAAATTTTGGAAAATCTCGATGATCTCTCGGGTATCCAAATGGGTCTAAATACGACCTAATACCCTGGAAATCAACCCAATTACACTAAATGAAATAATTATAGAAAATTGGGTAGATTGGAGGTTAATTAACAAGAAATTTCAATTTAATTGGATATCATGAGTTATAGTCATTGACGGGTTACACGGGGATTCGTAGGAGGCAAGTCAAAGTTCGTGTGAGTGCGTATTAGCTTGGATACATGTAAGTAAACCAGTGAGGAATTTTACAGTTATTTCATAAGCTTTAATTTGTTGTCATTGTTCTGTTCATTTATTTCTTGGAATTTCCATTGGTTTAGTAGTCAATTGGTAAGTGAGTCATGGTTATTATTTATCTGTATTATGAGCTCTTATCTAGACGCAGTTGATATCTCCCAATTGAGTATACTTTGGGGGCACTTATTCGGGTCTATAGATATCTCATAGCTGCAAAGGTTAGGGCTGGTAGGCTGTGTCTCATCCTAAACCCGAGTCTGTTGGGCTTTAACCTCGACGCAACGACCTTTTGGTCGGGACTCCTTGCTATTTGGTTTTTGTATTCTAGACCATCCATTTTCGATTGATTTATTTACAGTCTTGTGCATTCATGCGTTCGTTGTTCCTTTCTTTCTATTAGCATGAATTAAACTGTTTTATTCATTTTGAAATGTTGTATTTATGTCATGCTTGGCGTTTGTAACGACCCTAAAATCTAACTCGTGCTACGTGTCAATTTAAGTCGTACGTAGAACCTTACCGTGATACAATAGTCCAATTCTCGGTCGTCAACATTGAGGTATGTTACTTTTGTTTGGTTTTTTGTATTATATTTTACTACCTAAATGTTAATTCCAATGTCCCAAACGTGTGAGGATGTTTGAGTGTGAGCGTTGGTATTGGGAAACGGGTTCGGTTTGATGAGAATGTAGATAATGAGTTTCGAGCGAACAATTGTCGGATAATTAGCAGTTCGAGGGATTTAATGAATTAAAAACACTGATTAAATAAAAAATAAATAATAATTAAAAATTGTATACCGTATTCGATACGTTGATACGTCTGGGAATATGCGACAAGTGGGTCGTGTTGCAGAACGGGTCTGGGAACGCAAGTATTGTACGAGAAATGGCTAAGTTGTAAGCGGGAGTCACTTATTGAAGTCACAAAGGAGTGTCAAGGTGGTTGGATGGAAAGAACAAGGACCAAGTGACGTGCCTCGAGATACGTACATATGGACGAGAGGGCAGTATAAAAACCCCAGCACCAACTTTTCTCTCTCTTTACCTTTCTTTCATATCTCATCACAACTAAACAAACAACGTGGGTTGTGGATTTTCGGATTTTCAACGCGAATTGATGCCAAGGGATTGACCAAATTTGAATTCTAAGGTGAGATCCCGACTCCCCCTATATATATTTTCGTTTTGGTAGTAGTTTTGAGTATTTTCATTACAACGATTTCGGACGAGATTTTCGAGAAATGTTGGAAAGGGTTTATATGATGGTTTTATAATCAAATGGATGATGTATTGGTGATTTGTGAATTACTTTGGTGATTTGAGAAGTTGCAGTGTTTTTTGAGAATTTTAGAACGACTTTCGAAATTGAGAGTTTTGTCGAGGTTTTAACGCGAACCGAATGTGGTTTGTGGTAGTAACGGATGTCTTTAAGAGTTTAGGATAGGCTCGGAACGCGGCGACACGAGCCGAGGTTTCGGAAAACCTTGGAAAGTGAGTGCAGGAACTCACGCCGTGAGGGACGCCATGGGCAGTGAGCCCCAACTCACGCCGTGAGAGTACTGTCAGGGTTGGACACTACGGTGCCACCGCGACGTGACACTATTCACAGGGAAAAATTTATAAAATTTCAGAAAAATTTGAGGATCTCTCGATATTCAAATGGGTTCGAATATAACCCAACACCCTAAAAATCAACCTAATTACACTAATAAAATAATTATAAAAAATTGGGTAAATTAGGAATTTTTTAATAGGATTTGAAATTTAATTGAATTATCAAGAGTTTTTGTTGTTAACGGGTCACACTGGATTCCTAGGAGGCGAGTCAAAGGTTGTGTAAGTGCGAATTAGCTTGGATACATGTAAATAAACCAGTGAGGAATTTTACAGTTATTTTTTGAGTTTTAAATTGTTATTGTTATTGCTTTATCCTATTTTGGAATTTTTATTCCTTTGAGTTGTCTGAGGGCAAGTGAGTCAACGTGATCTTTTGGTATGACGAGTTATCTGAGGTAAAATGCCAGAACCACGAACTCGGGATACACGATATTGTTTCTGGTTATATACTGGGCGAGTGTTCTTACCTGGACTACCAATGAATCTCATTCGTGTGGACTTTAGGACGGCGTGAGTGTATCGCATCTTAAACTATGAGTCTTGTAGGTTTTTACCTCGACTTAATGACCATTTAGTTGGGACTACTTGTGCCTCTATATTGTTTCCAGGACACTCATTTTTGATTGCTCAGTGATTTATTTATAGTTTTATTTATTCATGCATTCCCTGTCATTTCTTTCTATCGACATGAATATGAACTTATGTTTTATTTATTTCAAATGTTGTATTTAAGTCCTGCTTGGTGTTACTTACCTGGGCTCATCATTCTTGTATTTGACGGAGTGCAGATCCACAGTCTAGCAAGGGAAAAGCTCAACAACTTGGAGATTTGATTTGAGGATACTAGAGCAGGTCTTT
This sequence comes from Stephania japonica, assembly GCA_039657345.1. Classification (NCBI taxonomy): domain Eukaryota; kingdom Viridiplantae; phylum Streptophyta; class Magnoliopsida; order Ranunculales; family Menispermaceae; genus Stephania; species Stephania japonica. The sequence continues at coordinate 5,701,771 of CM077556.1, forward strand.
TCGCTTGCCTGATACAGGTGACTTTTCTTGTATTATTGTATATATTGTTTTTGAAACATTGGGACTTGAGGTTTTGAGAGATCTTAGGCATGTATATCTATATGTTACTCTCCTCTGACTGATCATTGATGATGATATACATATGCGAAATTTTCACACTCTAGGATGTCTTATTTTGTATGGTTGTGGTTATTTTGATTAGCTTGAGGATTGATTACTTCCGCTATATAAATGATACTCACTAATCGATATTTTCAACATGTAAATTTTTAAAATGGTAAACGAAGGCTGACTAGACTTGCGTGACTCAACGAGATTGGCTCGGTGGTTCACGTAAGGCTAAGTCAGGCAGGACCAGTTTAGGATTGTGAAACTGTGGCCATCACAACGTTACTTACTCGGGCTCGTCATTCTTGTGTTTGACAGAGTGTAAATCCACAGTCTAGCAAGGGAAAGGCTCTACAGCTATGATATATCATTTGAGGATACGAAACGTCTCTTCTCTTGACTGGTGTATGTTATTTTTGTATTATTGTATATTGTTGTTTTTAAAATACTGGGATTTAGATTTTGAGAGATTTTTGGCATGTATATCTTGTTGTTACTCTCCTCGAGCTGTTCATTGATGATGACATACATATGCGGGGTTTCCACATTGTAGGTTGTCTTAACTTGTGTGTCTTGAAGTAAACTAATTAGTTTGAGGTTTAATTGCTTCCGCTATAACTATGATAATCATTAATTGTTTAACTCAACTTTTAATTACTTGATAAATGGTAAATGGTAAAGGAAGGCTGACTAGGCTTGTGTGACTCAGCGAAATTGGCTCGGGGGGTCCATGTAAGTCTAGGCTAGGTAAGGCTCAGTTTAGGATTGTAAAACTGGGGCTGTCGCACAAGTGGTCTTACCTACCTTTAGTTTGGAATTAGTTGAGGTCGTATATTATAATATTAACAAGTAGGAAAAAAAAAACTCAAGAAAATGAAACAAATAGGAAAAAAATGAAAATATATATATATATATTGGGAAAGCAGAACTTAACTAGGATAGACCATATCGGTTCCGTATCTAACTAACACTATTTTGGTTTTAAAAAAAAAGAACTAGTACTATTCCAGTTCTTCTTACGCCTAACTCTGTAGTCTCCGCAACTGCGGCCATGAAGAACACAAACAACAACAACAACAAGAAGAAGCGACCGCCCATCAATCCCAACTGGGCTCAACTCCAACAAGTTCATCTCTCTAACTCTTTCATTCTCTCTCACTGATTCACTGAACATAATTTCGTCTCTCTGCTGTGTTGCAGAAACTGAAGACCAACAACCCTTCCAAGCCCAAAGAGGGGAAGAACAGCCCAGAAACTGTGTTAGGTAATCCAGCATTGTGATTCCTGAAATGGGTATTTGTGTTCTCTCTTTTTGATTGGTGTTACAGTTCAAAGGTTCTGCCTTTACAGGGAAGCGCAAAGAGAGGTCTGAAGCGGACTCTAATGGGTCTGCAGACTCTGCACCGTCTGTTCTCATCCCCACCAGCAATGATTCCAGGTTTTTGAGATGCCCTTTTGAGGGTTTTGTGTTTTGTTTCAATTGTGGTCATTTGGTTGTGTTTTGGGTTTCTAGGGTTTTGTGTGTATTTGCGAATTGAGGTTGGAAATTGGAATGGTTAGTTCAATGTTTTGATGTGTGGTTGGATGAATTGGGCAGTGTGACGGATGCGATTGCGATGGATTGCGAGATGGTTGGTGTGAGCTCTCAAGGGAATAAGAGTGCTCTTGGGAGGGTCACCATGGTACATAAATTGCTTCCTTTATGTGTTTCAATCTCCTTTGCTGCTTTGAGTTCATTATTATTTATTTATGAAGTTAGATGAAGTACATAAGTAGAAATAATTGCTTTGTGGGTGAAATGCCAATTGGGATTTTGAATCCATAGATGTTCTTTTCTCAGTAAGTTTTAATGCCTTTTTTCATACTTAAACTTAACCATTGTGACTCTGTTACTGGGTATAAAGCATTCACCATATTAAATAAACCCTTTTCCAACGACAAGAAGAAGGAAAAAAAGAACCAAAAAGAAAAGAAAAAAGAATCTAGTTTAACTCCTTGGTATAAAAACTTCATTCGGAGTGAGCAGAAGTACCAAATGGAAGAAGGGAAAGAATGATGCTACTGGAGGTATTGAGAAACATGTTGGACATGCACCTAGTAGAGGCAAAACTCAAAAGAGTGCTATAAGCAGTTCCCTCATCCAAGAGACCAAGTTTGTTTTTGAATTACGGTTACTATATTATACCTATTTCTGCATTACTTGAAATATGGAATGGACCACTAAAATATAAGCAAGAAAACGCTGGGATTGTAGGGTTTGCCACCATGAGCTCTTTATGAGCAAAGCAGCGGCCTCAATTATTCAAGTTTCTTTGAAGTCTAAGAGCCGTAGTGTATTGAGATAATGTATATTTTCCCAATTTGATAATATGCTCACTTGAATTTGCACAATGAGTACTTTTCTAAAAGATGAGCATGATATTCTCATAAACTTACCCTTGCATTCATAAAATGGGCAACAACAACAAAGCCTCAATCCCAAATTAGTTGGGATCGGCTACATGGGATCGAACTCTTCCATTGAACTCAATTTACTCTTATGGTTCCATTGCCGGGATTTTTATTCTTGATGCTACATGGTTGGCTACTAGATTATCTCGATTAGGAAGTGCCGATTAAATATCAGAGAAACTCATCGGTGGATTTTTATTCTAATTGAGAGGCAGTATTCTCCGTACATAATAGTTCTGTCAAGTTGCCTGTATGAGTGAGCGTACTTTTATTGATTAATAACTTCCATCTCTACATATTAATAACCATCTAATCTGCATTTTGACTGATTTGGTATCAAAGCATGAGTGGTTATAGCTACCATGCTTTTGATGAGTTAATGACTTGTATGTGCAAATTTCTTAAATCCCTGTTGAACAAATGTGACTTGCGATCTTTTATACTGGACATAGTTCACGGTGCACACAATCTTTTGTGGCTTAGTTGGTACACTTATGGATCTCCTTTTTTGACAATCTTTATATGTGCTTCTTCTAATAGGACACTGTCAAAATAATGGACAACAATGTCCATTATTTTGATCTTTTTGATCTGAGTGCGGCGAGTAGTGAACAGTAACTAATTTGTTGCTGAAGCTTTGTTTTGTTTTGTTTTTTGTTTTTGGTCAACTGAGGCTTGTTGCTGCATATGTTATTTTGCTTTGTGGTTCATCTCTGAAGTTGGCATCGGGTATTGAAATTTAATAAATTTAGGTTGTACATGTATTATATTATTTTTTAAAATGCAATTGTTGTAACCTATTACATAAATATAATTGCAAAATTTACCAATTAACTAAAATGATTTAACAGAAAATGTAAGTTCCAATTATACATGTGAAATCTTTGGCTTATAATATCATAACATGTCTGTTAAGTTTTGTTCTGATCACTATTTCTTTATAATTCCACTAGTTTCTTGTGGTATGGCCTGTACAGGTCATAACATTACTCTCTCTCTTTGTAGAAGTATTGTTAGGAGTAGTAACGAGTATAAAGACACTTGGAGGAACTACAAAAGAATTTTCCATTACGATATGACTACATCAAGGATCAGCTTTAAGTCCATATCTCTTTACTCTAGTTATGGATGAACTAAGTAGGCATATTCAAGAGGATATACCATGGTATATGTTATTTGCAGATGATATTGTCTTAGTGGACAAAACAAGAGATGGAGTGAATAGGAAATTAGAACTTCGGAGGGATACATTAGAATCTAAATGCTTTAAATTGAGTATGACGAAGACCGAATGTGTACTGTGAGTTTGGAAATACTAGACATAGAGATGATGAAGTGGTAAAATTAGGGAAAATATAAGTTCCTAAGGTGAACCATTTTAAATATCTAGGATCAATCATACAAAATGATGGCTCTATGGAAGTGAATGTTGGGCGGGAAAGCAACAACAATTACATAAAATGAACATAGCATAAATGAGGATGTTTAGGTGGAAGTGTGGTAAAACTCGTAAATATAGAATAGGAAAAACATAAATTCAAAGAAAAGTAGGAGTAACACAAATTGACACAAAGATTAGAGAAGGGCGTTTTCTGTGACGACCCCTCTCCTAATCTAGGGCACCGCCCGACCTAATCCCGTAATTAAACCCCAATCATATCCACGTAGGACTTAACTACGTATTAGTTAGCCTTTACATCCTATTAACTTCACCAATTGCGTTCAGGATAAGTAACACTGGTTCTATCATTTATTGAGATTTAGAGTTAATTAAAACTTTTATTACAATTGTCATTTAGCAGAAGTCTTAACGATTATGCGGAAGCGATTTAGTAATTTATGCGAAATCCTTGAAAATATAACCTTAAGTGTGAAAACCAGGAAAATAACGATAATATAGATATATCATGATGTGGCAAATATAAATGGTGTGATAGTCATAGGAAGGTCGGAAAACTAACGCTCAACCCAATATACAACCCAAAGTATATCAAAAGACATAAAATAACGAATACAACAAAATACCAAAAGACCTACGGTATCGAAAGCAGTGTCGCGCCACGCTGGCTCAGAAGTAATCGTCAATGTTTTCCTTGCCTGGCCTGCTGGTTAATGGCACTGCACCCACGTCATAAAAAGGACGGTGAGTACAAGAATAAAACAGTAATCTCTGATGACAAGTTTATTTCACATTTCCAAACATACTAATGATATTTAAAAACATATAAATAGGAAAGACTATAAAATAAAACCATATGCAAGTAAATAACAGAGTTGAACTAGTGATACCGACACTAGGCTAAGTAGTAGTGATCTAGGTCCGGTCGGTAGTGAACCGCGTCACGCCTACCTAATAGTCATATAGCACAAGGGATTCGAACCCAAGTGTCACTAGGGACTCTAACCCCGTGTGCCGAACAAAGCCAAGCAATATGTGCCGACCTCCCCAGGGACTCGAACCCCGTGAGTCGTCGCACACCTCGATCGAGTAAGGGACCTAGATGCTAAAACTACTTTATGTATTCAAAAATGACTCAAGTATAGATTTATCAAGGCATAGAGACAAGTTAATAAACAAATCAAAGTGAGTACAAAGTCCATAGAGTCCTTCATAATTCCTTTAATCCTAATAGCATGTTATTTATATTTAAACTCAATCATTAAAAACAGAAAGGAATAACATGACATCGGAAATAGAGTCAATGAGTTAACACAAGGAATGAATATCATGAAGTCAAAACCAAACATGTGAGCAACATCAACAAGGCTCATAAGTGAGAACAACAATAATAAAGTTCGTGATATCAGAGTACAAACAACTTATAGTCAAGAGGACTATTGTAAAAGCAATGATATTGAGAATGAATTGCAAAATAAGTCATCATCGGGTGTACTCACAAATTTACTTTCCCTTGCTATTCCGGCCTCCCGACACTCCAACTCGTGCACCCGGACTCCCGGAACAATCCCCTAGGCTCTTGGAGTGTTTAGATATGTGTTAAGGTGGTTTAAGGTCGGTTAAGGTGGGTTTAAGGTGTATATTGATGTGTTGCAGGAAAATTGGGGAACTTCCAGGAAAACTGGCTGCCTAGAACACTCAACGCGTTGGTGAAAATCCCTAGCTCGTTGGGTATCCTCAGTGCGCCGAGTGTCTGCAAGATCGAAAATCCCTCTTCCTTCTTCCCCGGATCCCTTGCTCTCCTCCGCCAAGGGTTCGCGACACCATCCAAATATCCAACAAGGCAAACACTTCACATATTACACATGCATTCATCAAAATCATGGCAAATTGGAGGATTTAAGCATGCGTGACTTGAAAATTGGGGAAGAACATCAAACTTCAAGAATGCATAACTTTTAGGTTTCAAAACCGATTTGAGAAATTCTTGGTAGCTGGGTTATTAGGGAAACATAAGGAATTCGAAAATCAAGCTCAACTTCAAAAACAAATTCATCTTCCTACCCAAATTTGACAAAATCAGTTTTATTTTGAAAAACCACAATTTTGAGCAAAAACTTGAAAATTTGAAAATAAAAGCTTGAGACTAAAACCAATGCTCCCATTTGATCATAGACTACTCTTCAAACACTTTGAAATCGTTTAAACACAAAGCCCTTTGATTTGTGCTCAAAACTCTCGAGTATGAATGTATGCAAGTGTGTAGATTCATTACCTAATTCCTAGCTTTGTTGTGGACGACCAGATCTCCTTCTTGATGATGAATAGCCTCCCAAAGACTCCAATTTCCAGCAACAAACCCCCCCAGAACTCTGAATTTTTTTTGGTGTTTCTAAGCATGCAAAGAAGAAGAAATGGCTAAGTGTAGGTTTATATAGTTAGGGGTTTTCATCAAGTGTACTTAGCCTATCTCTAGGAAATCTAATGGGCTTTATTGACTCCTAATAACCCACTTATTCCAGCCAAGTGACACACCTTTAGACACTCATTTTCATTGGAGTGTGTGCTCAAGGCATTTAAATGTGTGTTGTAGTTTAAATTGGAACTATAGGGTACAACTTGATTTACATTGATATAAATGACCATAGGCTGGTTTAAAAGAAAAAAATGACCATAGGCTATGCAAATATTTCATTAAACATATAAAAATGAATTATGACTTACCATAACACTATCTACTTGATCCCGCAGCTTGCACGCAACTTGAGGCGCTCCCCTGCACACACCGAATCGTCGACACTATCGAACTTAATAATTCCAGGTATAAGGTACACACATATAATACACTAGGCATTCACCATATCAAATATAAAATATACCTCGGCCATGCCTCGATCAGTGCACGTGTCCCAACACGGGTCCCTTGTCACTAGTCGGTGACCCTGATTACGACCAAAATCTAGGATTAGAAATTTGGCCGTGATAGTTGCGGTGGTTTGGACACCTGCAAAAACGGTCTACAAATGCCCTCACTAGAAAACTAGACTCAATAAAAGGGACACATTAGTTAGGAGGGATTTGAATGGCTTGGAAAGTTCATCATCAATTGCACTAAATCGAGCACAATGGAAGAGTTTGATCCATGTAGCTTACCCTAATTAATTTGTGACAGAGACTATGTTGTTGTTGTAGAAGTGTTGTTAGGTTTGTATTAATGACCTCGAAGGTTGAAAACCCAGGCCGGTTGAAAACTCAGGCCAGTTGACCTTATGCTTTGCTTGATTTGGCGTTCCAACATACAATCTGGATCAGTCTGCCCTAAGTATGAAATCATGCTGCCTCTCAACTTGGTAAAAACTAGCCCAACCTGACTCTTGGTCTCCTAAAGCAAGGGAATGATTGGGCTTGCCACAGGCCATCATTTGGTTCAAGTAATGTGCATTTTCTGGATTGAATTTGAGTGAAAACTATACTATAATTTCCAAATATGAGGAGCAAAACTAAAAATCTTTTCTTATATTGAGGTTTTGGTTTCCCGATAGTTCAACTTTTCTGTTAATTTTGGTTGGCCTAAGTTCCTTTTCTGTTGTTTTTTTTTTCAACTTATATTTGATGTAATTTGGTGCAGGTAAATTCTTGGGGAAATGTTGTATATGATGAATATGTACGGCCAGTGGAGTATGTCGTTGATTTTCGAACTGCAATTAGTGGAATCCGGCCCAGGCACTTGAGGAAAGGTAGATTTTTTATTTTTTATTTTTTTGTGTCGGCCCCCATTATAATTGAACAAAAAAAGGATCTCCTCGGATGAAGCTTTTATTTTCAACCTTAGTTTTTTTCTCAAAAATCGACGACACTTTTTTGTCAACGACCTGACCATCATTTATGCACCACAGCAAAGGATTTCTGGGTTGTTCAAAAAGAAGTTGCAGAATTGATCAAAGGAAGGATCCTTGTTGGCCATGCTTTGCACAATGATTTTAAGGTTGATAAGTGTACACGTTCGTACTTCATACTGGTTATGTGAAGCACCATTTTATTTGATTGTTTCAAGTGGATGGACTTTTTGATAGGTATTGTTGTTAAGTCATCCAAAGAAGGACACAAGGGATACCTCTGAGTATCAGCCTTTCCAGAAGTACTGCTTTAACCTGTCTAGTGAATTCAATAAATGTCTATTACTTTATCCAATTTTCGTAGGAACATTTAACCAAAATTACTGAGTTCTTGAAACAGAGAAGATCGTGTAAGGTCACTTCGGAAGCTTGCTGATGAATTTCTTGGTGTTAAGATTCAGCTTGGGGAGCACTGTTCTGTAAATTTACTGGATACCCTTTTATTATTCATAAAGCATTTAATATCATCTATTGCTTGATGAGCTGAAATCCCAAGTTGGCCTTGTTGAAGCTAATAACTTCAAATTCTCTCAGATTGAAGATGCTCGAGCTGCAATGATGCTGTATCAAAGAAACAAAAAGGAATGGGAGAGAAGCGTCAAAGACCATCTGAGATTCAAGGAAAAGCGCAAAAAATTTAATCGAAAAAAGAGACCAAAAGCCAGAGATGCAGCAAATCTGAACAGTATCTCAGCAGTTTCCTAGCATTAGTCACACCAGTGAGAGATGTGCACCATAGCAGCAGAGACAACTCAATTGTGAATTGCACCAAGCGTCGTTTGGCGATATTTTCTAATGCACATTTGGAGCATGCCCGAGAATGCGCTTCAATGATTCAACAATTTGAGGTACACTAAAAGGATTTTTAATCACTCCAATCGTTCTAACTTTTTGTTGTATTCTTAGTGATATTTCTACTATTTCACACTCTACTTGGCATCTTATTCATAACATTGTTCATAAAGAATTAATTTTATCGCATCATGTTTGATTTTGACACTGAACTTCCTTTTCTCATTGTTCACTTACTTTATTTCTTACCATCTAATCATTATGACATTGCCTAGCTTTTACATATTCGGCGCAATGCTAAACTTCTTGAGCAGATTGTTCTTTGATTCGAATGAAAGCCGTTTTGCTTAACTGTACCAAGCCTAATGGCTTTATCTCTGCTAGTTATATATAGATATGCAGTTTCTTCTTTGTAACATGCAAGAAAACTTTAAAGCTGTCAATTGGCATGATCCAGGCTGGACTTGCCATTCCATGTTTGAATTGAGGATGCCTGTAGAATGAACATGCATGGATGAGATAATTTATGAGATTTGATGCTTCTTCCTTTAAAGAGTGCACATGCATACTCTATTGTGAGCATATTTTGGCCTGCATAGCACGAAAGGCGCCCACGACGAGCGAGCCAAATATAGAACTGAACTCACTCATCTTCATGCTCCTCACATTGACCTTGAGACCAAATCACTGTATCCTTGTGTTCATGAACTCAAAAATGCATGACGTTCTAAATTTCTAATGCCACGATTTAACTATGGAATCTGTCAGATTGAAATTATCCAAACAACTGGTATTTAAGAACCTGTTTCTGACCTTCCAAGAAAGGGAAGCAATTTGAGTAAGGGATCTTTGAAATTAAATTGCCACTAGCATATGCATATGTATGAGAGAAGAGAATCCACTCTATTCTATATATAAATGCATGCAAGTGGCCATTTGATTAGGGAAGTGCTACAATGACTCCGGTAAGTCGCAACACATAATTTTGTAGGAAAGGTGTTTATCTCGAGCTTATGCATTTCGAGATGCATAACACAGTTGTCATTGAAGTGTTGTGCACTTCGTTGTCTTGTTAGAATGTTATTTTAGTTTTTTTTTATTAGATTAATTTTTTTTGGCTGAAAATTTTTTATTAGATTAATTCAGATCTCTCTTGATTTATATATTTGGTACTAAAGTACTTTTTTTTTTCATAATGTACTAAAGTACTTGTTTCCCTTCTTGGGTCTCTTGTTAGTTAATTCTCAGTACTCTGTGCCCTTTTGATTCCTTCTGCACTTCTTTTATTTTATTTTTGGATGTATTTAACTCAAAGTCCTTGTATTTGTACGAAATCAATAATTAGTAGAGAGAAGATTTTATTATTGTTTCTCTCTTAATTAGAGTACCGATCTTGTGTTGATCCCGAGTAGGAGTAGGGCTGGTAATTTAGCGTGCGGGCCTGTCGGCCTGGAGTAAAAAGGGTTCGAACAATGTCTTGATAAGGCCCTAGAACCTGGACTCAGTTTGAATTTTAAATAGAATTAAAATATCTTTGATAAAAATGTATATTGGGAACTTAGTACTTATAAAATAGATTAACAAATAATAATCTATTCTAATACACATAAATTAAATGAACTAGATATATCTTTGATTTTTAAATAAATTAAATTTTAGTCTTTTTTTTTTTTTTATTTTTTTATATTTGAACATTTTTTTCTTGACATTAAATGTTTCAATTGCATTAAATTATTTGTAGTAATGTTACAATATAGTTTGCAATATTTGTTGAGACTTTAAAGTTACTTTTTCAAATTACTAATACGGGGTTATAATCTATGTATATTTTAACATTTGAAGAGGCTTTCAATATGAGAAGTTTTCAAAATTGCAACAAATCTGAGCAAACGGATAACTCAAATTTTAAAAAAAATGGATATGGACATGTCCAAATTTAAAATCAGTGCGGGTCCGGATAATGAATATACTTTTTATAGTAGGGGTTGTCTAGACCTGAACCCGTTCGAAACCGAGTTTTTGCCACCCCTAATCCCGAGGAATATTGCATTCCAAACTTCTGTAATAATATGTTATACTATATTATAAAACAAACGAATATATGTATTGCATGTGCCACTCGAATCTCTCTACTTATACTTTATAATTAGTGTGAATAATTGTAGACATCTATAATGTATTTGTATGACTTTTGATTCCATAAGGATCACATATATGGAAATTGAATGGATGACATGTAAATTAAAAAAGAAGATTTATTAGGACCGAATTAGGCTAGTTGTGCTTTATGAAAGTGAATATTAGGCGATAAAGAAATAATAAGCACATAAATTAAACGTAGCAGAAATGAGGACGCTTAGTGGAATATGTGGTAGAACTCGTAAGATAAAATAAGAAATGTAGAAATTTAAAGAAAAGTAAAAATATCACTAATTGACACAAGGATTATGTGAGGGTGGTTGTAGTGGTTTAAACCCTTTCAAAGACGATCTGTAAATGCCCTTACTAGAAAACTCAACTTGAGAGAAATTGAAGAAATTCTTTAAGGTATGGAGTAAGTCAAAATTAACTTGAGACATATTGATTAGAAGGGATTTAAATAATTAAAAAAAAAACACTATCAATTACACTAAATCGAGCACAATGAAAGAGTTGATGAATACTAATTTGAGATTGAGGTCATGTTGTTGTTTGTTGTTATTGAATGGATAACATTTTCAATACATGCTCCATTTGTATGAAAGGTTAATAAGGCTTACACATCTAGATGCACAATTTTCAAAGAACTTACCTTGATAGCTGACGCGCCCTTTTAGTTAAAAGTTTTCTCGACTGATTTAATTTTTAGCTCCGCCATTGAATAGAACGAATGACTACGCAGTTGCTTTTTCATGGGCTTAAAACTGCGTGTGGTGGGCACAGATTATGCATTGTTTATGCCAACTTCTCCGGTAAACGTGGGTACTTCATTATGTCCCAACTTTCCTCTAATAATAATTAGTGTCCTAGAAGACTAGTATTAAAAAACAACTCTATTGTATAGATATTGAGAGCTACTTGAGAGTTGAAAGAAACGCATTGGTATACTCTCCATGTGGGTTTGGTTTGGGGACAAAGCAAATAAAGGTGGGAAACATCAAGCATCATGCCAAGTTATATAAGAAAGTGATTAAGTTTGACATACTTTAATTTGATGTATACATTTGCCATACAGAACAGTTATATATTGCTATGCCCTCTCTTCTAGTAATTTAACAAGTCCATAACAAATATAGTAGGTAAAGTTACAAAGTTTTCAAGCCTCGAGCTTTTTATTTATTATTATTTTTTTTTGACGAAAAGGTATCCATTCATAAAAATTGTTTAATATTAGATCTGATTTAAGAATGAAATTATATCAATAACAACCCTTTCTCCACACATTGGGATCATAGGATCATAGTAACATTGTAAAATATTTGTGAATTCATGTGCAACTTATATGCTTGTCAAATATATCGAATTGACCATTCTATATATACTTCTAAGCAATAATAATCTCAAAACACAAAAAAGAACATGTGGAAAACAAGTGGCTTATTTGACTTAACTAAATCCTTAGATTAATAATTGATTTAGGGTTGCCAAGTCCTCCAGAGTTCAAACTTATGTCATTCACGACTCCTGACTTGCATGCTCCACGGGTATTGTCGATCTATTTCTTGCAAAAAGAACTACAAAACCTCACAATAAAGAAAAACTTCGAACCTCTCTACAATGAGAGGAAACCCCAAAGCCTCCCTACAAGAAGAGGAAAACTCAAAGCTTCCAACAAGGAGAGGAAAAACTTTGGCCTTGTTTGGTTCGGGGTAAGTTGAAGGAAGTGAGATAATTTCTAGAGAAGTTCCTACTCACCTTGTTTGATTGAATATTTTTAAAAAACTTTTCCGAAAGTTTAACCCCCAACTTCCTCCACATAGGAGAAGATAACTCACTTGGTGGGAATTGACACTTTAACCCTCATTCAATGCTCTCTCTTACCTTTATTTTTACAATCTCTCTCAAAAATAATGAAAAGGGCATTTATATCAATTACATTATTTTATTGTTTTAAAATATGAAACTTCTCAGAAAGTTCAAATTTGAACTAAACATGAAAAATACAACTTCCTTAGTGATTAACTTCCTAAGAAATTAAACTTCCCTAGAAGAAAACTTCCTTGAAAGTTAGTAAAATGAATCGAACGAGGCCTTACTTCTATTTAACAAAAGAAGAAAAAGGAAAAGAGAAGAAAGGGGGGAGGGTCAGCGGCGTAGATCGGAGCAGCTCTTGTCGGCCGCCCCAAATCTAAAAAACCATAAAGCTCAAGACACACTAGATTGGTTGACAAATGGCAGCCCCCAAGCCTCGAGTTTGTTGTGTTAGGATTATGTCGATCTTGATATATTATAAATATAAAAACAAATAATAAATGAAGGAAGAAACGTGGAAAACCCATTAGACTATATTTTTCTTTTCAACGATTCCTTTTTTTCTAAAAATCGATTTTTCTCCAATTCATTAGTCGATCATTCATCTATATATATCTTTGGTGGTTTCTTTCATCATCTTTGTCTGTTCTTCCTTTTGAAATTTGCACTTTTTCTTCAGGTGGCCAAAGTTTTTACATTTGAAGCATTGTGTCTTTTTCTTTGTGCCAACAATCTTCTTCCTTGTGACCCATTTTATTGCAGTTGTTGCAGTGTGGCTTTCCTTATGCCAACGACCTGCTTCTTTGTGACCGCTTCCTTTGTAGTTGTTGTATTGTGAAATATTCCCTCTTACATTTGAAAGAGATGATGTTGTGATGGTGGAAGTCATCTTAGACTCTCACAGGCCTTTAGGATCTTACACTCTGATATCAATGATATATTATAATTATATAAAAACAAATAATAAATGAAGGAAGAAATGCGGAAAAGCCCAAAAGACTACATTTTTCTTTTCAACCGATTCCTTTTTTTTTAAAATCAATTTTTCTCCAATTCATTAGTAGACTATTCATCCATATATATATATCATGTTAAACTGACCATGCTAAGATCATATTTTCAAGGACTTAAACCTTAACAAACTTAACAAATAAAGATCAACTAAATCTAAACTAGATAATCTTTAAATCTAATTTGAATCAAATCCTATCAGATCTGATGCCTAATTTTAGATTTGTGTATTTATGAGATATACTAGAAGATCTAAAATGCATGTTTTTTAAAAATAAGCTCGAAATTGTAATGCCTAATCGAACGAGAACCACCCATAATCAGACTTTCTCACATCAACAAGTGAGTAACTCATTGGTTTTGTGGTCACTTGGGGGTTCTATTCTCGATGGAGATAAGTTAGTTTCGTTCTTATCAAAAATAACAAATAAATAAAAATCAAACTTTTAATAATTTTTTTTAGACGAACATAATTTTGTTATCTTTTTTTTCTTAGATCAATTCACGTATTTGGACTAACCAGCTACTACAAACTCTCCCCAAGTCGCACCTCATTTGAGGGATTAAGTTCCTAACGTTGGCTTTTCCATTCTCAAGGCTCAAACTTGATACTACTGATTAAGGGGCAATGAGCCATTTTCACTCTGGTGGATAAGGTATAATTTTGTTAACTTTCAACTAATGCAGTAGATTCGTTATATTTTGACATGAAATCTCTAAGTCTTGGGAAAGCACAAGGGATCTTTGCTTTGCTTTGTTGTTCCAAAAGAGTATGCCCCAATCAATCTCCATAATAGTATCAAATCATTTTTTTTATAGGGGCCATGGTACATTACCTTTTCTTCTTTATTTTATGGGCATGGGCCATCCATCATGTATTTACTTTTCATGGGCATATAAAACCGTGTTTTGGGGATTGTTTTTGCTCAATTTTTTTTTCTCTTCAACACACACACACACACTCCCCAACTTTTCTCTAATGATTATTACTGTCCCTTGAGACTTTTGTGCATTATTAAAGAGCATAAATGCCCTAACTCATTAGAAGGTACCAAGAAACACAGTGACATACCCTCCATGTGAGTTTGGTTTGGGGACAAAGCAAGGATAGGTGGGGAACAACCAAGCAATTCACATGGCACCACATAATTCTCTCTCTAAAATGTCTCACAACTCTTACTTTCCTTTTATATATATATATATATATATAATGCTTTTAAGTGAGGCTGATTATGCCTTGGTGCAATAAGTTTAAGTGTACCCCTATGGCTTGAAAAAACAACTGTACTTTCCATTTCTTTAAGTTTTCATGAGGTATCTAAGTGAGCTTAATTATTTTCATGAGGCTCTGGTACACTCGGCTTGAGTGTACCACAACTTGGATAATCAATCCTTACTTTCCTTCACAGCTCATCCCCCACACACTTTCAAATTCTCAACTCCCCCTCACTATACCTACACGCCTTTCTACATGTTCTCATCTCACTAAAAGGACTCTCTCACATGTATCTCTACAGCAGCTAGATATAATAATATACACTACCTTATTGCGGCATTTATTCAAACACCTGGAGTACTAAAAAGCTGTCAGAATTGTGACGGGCCCATCACTTTCTCTCAAAAACCCAGAATTGTGAAGGTGAGAAAAGATCAAATGATGAACACCCATGTTAGAATTCTCGATTCTGAAGATGGTTTTTATTCTGGATCGATTGGTTGAGGATTGGGCGTCGAGATTGTGGTGTGAAGTGGGGATACAGTGTAGAAACAGGTGCGCGTTTGGGCAATGCTACATCAACGTAGTTAAGACACTCGATAAGTCACTAGCCTATTTGGTAACCGTGAGATCTACTTCAAAATTTGTGCAATATACTTTAAAATAAGTTCGAGTGTGTTATTTTCTCCTTGTGTACCAACAAGGTCGACTAATGCATGTCGGACCACAAATGAGGGGTGACTTTTTATTTGGTGAGAACTAATTGATATCTAGACTAATCGACTAATCCATTGTAATCGGTTAATAAAAGGCTTTGGCTCTCCATCGGATAGAACTCATACATAGGGTTAGTGGGGGAAAAAAAAATTTAGCTAGAGGGGACAAATTTTCCTAGACCTATATATACTCACTTGTTCGGTCCATCTAATATGGGTTGAGCTTGAGTTGTAAGGTTAATATAGACTCGACTTTATTTAAAAATGCTAAAGCCCGATAATTTAACGAATAAGTTTACATTTGCATTTAATGGCTCAGGTTGCACCCTCGTAGAACTTATAAAATATTTTTTGCTATTTTTACTTTAAAGTGAGTCGGTCTTGGCTTTAGAAAAAAGTTATTAAAGACAATGTTGAGTTAAGTATGCCTAAACCTAACTTAACTCAAGCCATATCAAACTTGAGCAGACCACATACAATAATTTTGTACCTGTCAAATAAAAAAACTATTTATGTTAGTAAAAGTTCAAAATCAAATAATAAACTAATAATTTATAATATAAATTAATAAGTTACATGCAAAATTTTATGAGAATGGAGTTAATTTTGTAATTTCTTGTTAAATAAAAAAAGTATATGACATTGCTCCTCAATAATTTTCCTCTCTCAAGCTTTCACTTAATTATTTCATGATATGAAACAATAAAAAATGAGATTTGAGAGCTTTTTAACCTTAATTTTTATAGAGACATTTCGTAATTAAAGATATATTTATTGTGTATTACAACTATAACTTTCTAACTGTATCTCATAAAAATCTTGGTAAGACTAGCTTCAATTTCTTTACAACTAGTGATTGTATATTTGACACATTTACACTTAGTAAAAAAATGATTTTTACAAATTTGATTTAACAATGTTTCTATATACATAAAGAAATTTATTTTTTGGGGTTTTCAAAGTATATATTATTAATATGATTAATTATTCCATCGGGAAGAGTGTCGATCTAAGGAGGTGAGAAAAATACTAGGTGTAGAAGAATGTAAGGGGGACAAAAAAAGAGTTCGAGGCGGCGGGAGAGTGTAAAGAGGAGCAGTACTGGGGTGGGGTGCCTGTAGGGGGTCTCAGAGGATGTATGTGAGCGTCTCCTTCCCACCCCTAGTTTTGCTCCTGCATATGACTTGAACTTGAGACCACTATTTAAAAGGCTTGATTTTTACCTTCTTGAATCACCGTTGGTAAGAAAATGATAAAATGACCAACTTTCAATGTACGATTTGGGCGCACACCCTTATCTTTTAACCATTTATGATCTTCTTTTTTGTCTCTACAGACGTGGGCCCCACATCTGACAAACACTATAAACGATTAAAAAACAAAAATGTGCGCTCAAAGTGTGTGTTGAATGTGTGTTAGATTATTATTTTCTTGTTGGTATTAAGGGGACTTTTACAACTCAGTTAGTTCCATTCGCAAGACTCAAGATGAGACTTTGGTTAAGGTATTGATCGATTACCATGCCACTCGGATCAACTGATTATTGATTATTGAGAGAGAAAGATATGTTTGTTAATGTTGTTTGTGTGTTGAGGGGATTATTATTGTGCTGATTATTGTAGGTGCAGAAGCCAAAGGAGACGGTCACATCGGCACGTGGTTGCTGATTCTGCCAGTTATTAAACAAATGCGACTTTCCAGTAAAACCGTTGAGGGCCAACCTCCCCTACCAGCTGTTGCTAGCTGTCCCAATCCAATCCCCCATGTGACCCTTCACTCCAAACCCCCCTCCCTCCTCTTTGGGCTCCCCTCCCTCCTATTGTCACCACCCCCAACAACCACCACCACAAGAAGTTTTAATGTTCACAACATTACAACTCTAGTTGTTGTTGTTGTTGTTGTTGTTGTTAATATTGCTCAATATCATCCCTTTTTAACATTCCTAAGAGTGTTTTTAGGAGAGATTTGTTAGGAGAGTGTGTTTGTTGGTTGCCTTGTTAATTTGTCTCTCTTTTTATTTTCTTCTCTCTTTTATCTACTCTTCTCTTATCTTATAGCTAGCAAGCTAGATATCATCTTTTTATTATAAGTTGTGTAGTGTGCTCACATTATGGCACAGTTACCTCCCAAAGTCCCTAACATGGCACCAAATTGGCCTAATTTCCCTCACCAAAGGCTACCACCCTCAATGGCCATCACCCAACAACAGCCATCATGGGTGGACGAATTCCTAGACTTTTCCTCGGCGAAAAGGAGTGCTCACCGGAGGTCGGTCAGCGACTCAATTGCCTTCCTTGAAGCGCCACTGATTGAAGAATGTAGGAATTCTTCGTCGGGTTTAAGGCACGGAATTAACAATGAGTTCGACCGATTGGATGATGAGCAGCTCATGTCTATGTTCTCCGACGAGTTTTCGGGTCCAATGCCTCAACAACAACAGCTCTCTTCGTCGAACCCTTCTAGTCCGTCCGATCACAACAGCATTAATGAGGAGAAGCTCACGCCGTTTGATCAAGTTCAAGAGGTGGAGAGCTCTTGCAAATTAGAGCCATTAGTCCCTCCACCTAACGACTCCACAAATAATGGTGAACCAAACATCATTGATCCTAAGAGGGTTAAAAGGTGTGAAATTCAATATGCCCATATTGATCTATTGGTGATAAGTTGCTTTAATTGTAATTTTGTACTGAATTCTGATCTGGGCATTGTGTTCAATTAGGATCTTGGCCAATAGGCAGTCGGCGCAGAGGTCCCGGGTGAGGAAGCTTCAGTACATTTCTGAACTCGAACGCAGTGTGACTTCATTGCAAGTAATTAATTTATCTTAACATTCTTCAATGTTTCCACACATTTTTTTTTTCATGAATTATATGTATGTGCAATTGTGTACCTTAATTTTATTTTCATAAATTGATTTGCTCTTTGTTCAAATTGTGGAGTGAAGACTGAAGTATCGGCGCTGTCGCCTAGAGTCGCATTTCTAGACCATCAAAGATTGGTTCTCAATGTGGATAACAGTGCTCTTAAGCAGAGAATTGCAGCTCTTGCTCAAGATAAGATTTTCAAAGATGGTAAGTGCTTCATTGTTTCTTGTAAATTTGATTAGCCTTATTAGCAATGGTACAGTCCAAAAGTTACTTCATTTTACTCATGAAATCAACGATTATCTTTTCGAATTGATATCGAATTTTTGGTTATTTTAACTCATAGACAAATTAACTACCAATTGGGTGGCCCAATGGTAAGATATGGTTTGAAAGTAAAAGGTCGTGGGTTCAAATATGGAGAGAAGCAAATGTTTCTTTCTTATCAAAAAAAAAAAAAAAAAGACAAATTAATTAATTAGTCATGTACACAACACCTATTATATTTTAGGCCAATTCTTTATTTTTGATAAAAAAAAACCAATATATGACTCCAACATAAGTGAAAACCTCCCTCAATATTATCTTTTAGCAAGTGACGCCTCATCCATGTCACTGTATGCTTTGACATATTTCATGCCAATTCTCACGAGAAAACCAAAGAAACCCTTTAACATTCTAGCAAAAGGATTTTCAAGCTTCTTATAACATTATTTGATATCAAGAAGAGGTTAGCGAGTTTTAAGTCAACGGTTGGAGTAATCATGAGTCAATATATTGATAATAATTCTAGTGGGACCGAGTTGACTCGGCGGGAACTTGGATCGAATTCACTGAGTCAACTTCCTAGTTCTGTTTCATATTGCTTTTTTTTTTTATAAGAAATAAACATTTGTTTCTCCCAAAATTTGAATTCACGATCTTTTACTCTCAAACATTATACCTACCATTGAGCCATCTAATTGGTTGGTAGTTTTGTTTCATATTGTTAACTGTTCTATAATGTTCATGTGACCTTTGACACAATGTTAAGAAGAAATGAAGAAATTGATGAATTAATGCAGCTCATCAAGAGGCACTGAAGAAGGAAATAGAGAGACTAAGGCAAGTGTATCATCAACAAAGTCTAAAGAAGATGGGAAGCAATGCACAGCCAACTACTAATGAACATCATCATCACCACACACAATTACTAGCCAATTGCACTGACAAGGAACAGCTTCTCAACTGATCAAGAGAGACCTGATGAGCATTCACGTGTGTGTTCCCCACCATCTCAACTGTGTATGTAAGGCCTATCTGATCTCCACTGTCAAGTTATTGTTTGGCAGGAAAACCACACGTGGGTTTCTGATTTTTTTTCTTCAAGGGATTGGGTGTTTTTTTTTTTTAATTTATGGACAGTAATTCTTTGTATTTTATTTTTTTTCTTTTTCTGTAATTTATTTTGGGGAGGGAAGAAAGTGGAACTGTGTTTGGAGTGGTCTTTCAAATGTTATTTGTTGTAACTTTACAATGTTCTTTTTCTCTCTTTCTTTTCGCAATTGTATTGATCCTTTTTTTTTTCAATTACTTTTCTTTGGTACTTTTTTTGAAGTGAAATAAAAATTAATTTCATTAATCGTTAATGACTCCATACAGGACTAGACATAAAATCAATCGCCTTAATAAAAGTACATTGTTACATCCTTAAGTGTGAGTCGAACTCACGACCTCCTCAAACCTTACATTTTAACAAATGTTGCCCCGACCATCTCCCTAGAGATGTTTCGACACATTAATTTTCACCTTAATTAGAAATTTTGAAAAATAAAAATGAAAGGGATAACATCCTGTTCTCTTTTTTCCTCCCTACTTTGTATGATTAAAAGAAATTTTTGTAAGATATACAAGAAATGGTAATTAATCTTCATATTTAACAATATAAACATAACAAAGATCACACAAATCATGCAAAAATAAACTTAAATTGAAAGTTGAAACATATCAGTACTCACTAGTCATCCCAGTCTTACCAGAACAATCTCAACAATGATTGTTGATGAAATGTTCATAACCGGTTTTGCCACATGTCAAAATTGTATAGGAAGTTGCAATTAGAGTGACAGAAACTAAATGAAACCACTCAAAACTAATAAGTCAAGTGGACCATTACTTGGTACATCTATTTGCTAACAAAAGAAGATCGTACCAGAAGTTGCATTTATATTGAGAAATTAAATGTGACTGTTCAGTTATAGAATTGCAGTGCTTTAATATTAGATCAATTTAATATGGTTGGTGGTTTAAGCCTTGTTTTGAAGTAGGGAGGATTGCAACTAGCTATTTGGTTCGCTGTCTTCTTCAATATTTAGTTATAGGTCACCTTGGCCTCAACTACCCTAATTTAGTTCCCTAACTTACAAGTTCAGCCAAGTAAAATCTTAACAGAGAAAGATCTCCATGTGCCTTTTTCCTTTTATTTTGTCAATTGACTTGAAGTGATTCCCATGCTCATAAATTTTCGAAGATATATTCTATCCATCTAAGAACAATTTGAACATTAATTCTCCACAAGAAAATTTGTATTCTTACCGCTGCTCATATCATTTTAGAAATTATTGATTTTTTACTAATGTTTTAATCAAAATAAATTATTTAAGTAATTTTTGTAATCTTTAATGGATCTACTTTGATTCATCAATTATAAAACAAACAAATACCTCATTCCATTGCCATCCAAATTGAGAATGTGTTTTCCCCTCTGTGCCTTCTCTCGTAAGTCGGATGCCTTGATGGTGAGACCCATTTAGTTTTTATATGAATCATATCCAAATAACTCTAAAACAATTATTTGATTCATATCCAACTCTAATAACTTAATATGACCCAAACCACCATCAAATGTGGCCTTTAATATTAGAGTTTATCTTAATAATATGTGGGTCATTTAATAGAGATTCAAAACAATCTAACAATCTCCCACTTGACCCATGTTATGACTTGTGATTCAAAATAAAAACGTAAGTGTGCACCATTCATCGAATCAATCAAATCACTTTTCACTGAATTAAAATGATCAAATCATGGCGGTCACAAGTCATTTAATCGACATGATTCCTTCCATGTATCTCAATAAGCTCAATTAGTATAACTTTAATAAAGGATTGAAATTTTCAATCCTTTTACCATAATGTTATCTCACTAAAACATAATGAAGATAATGATGACATTAAGCAAAAACAAAGCTTTAATTGAATTCACGAGTGTTACAACGATAATATGAGCAATATAACTATTAATATATGTATACATACCATAAGATTAAAGTAACAAAGACTTGTCTATAATGCCTATACGTTCAACATGGCCAATAAACACTTTGGGTGGTAATCCCTTAGTTAATGGATTCGCTATCATCATATCAGTTTCAATATGCTCAATTGACACTCTATGTTTTTGCACTTCTTCTTTGACAGACAAGTACTTCAAGTCCATGAGTTTTGCACCCTTTGAATACTAGTCATTCTTCGAGAAGAAAATTGCTGTAAAATTATCATAGTATAGCTTTAATGGTCTAGTTATACTATCAATAACAAGTCCTGACACAAAGTTTTGCAACCATAATGCATAAATAGTGGCCTCAAAGCATGTCACAAATTTAGCCTCCATAGTGGAAGTATCAATTACAGTCTAATCGCACTCTTCCATGAAACTGCTCCTCCAACTAATAGGAACATGTAGCCGAATGTAGATTTCCTTGAGTCCACCCATCCGACAAAATCTGAATTTGAATAGCCAATAAATCAGTTCGAGATGACTCGACCTTTTATAGGTCAACATGTAATCCTTGGTGCCTTGTAAGTATCTAAGTACTTTCTTTGTGGCTTTCCAATGTTCCATTCTAGGATTATTTTGATATCAACCCAATATCCCAACAACAAAACTGATATCCGGTCAGTGCAAGTCTAGGCATACATTAAGCTCCTCGGTAATGACGTATAATACATTGCATTTCATTTCGTTCCAAATCATTCTTAGGACATTACATTAAATTGAATTTGTCCCCTTTATGAATTGGAACTATTCTTGTAGAGCATTTGTCCATTTGAAATCTCTCCAATAATTTATTGATATATCCTTTCTGAGACAATCCTAACATTCTTTGTGATCTATCACGGAATATTTTATTCTTATCATATATGATGTTTCACCCATATCTTTCATTTCAAAGTTCCTAGAGAGAAATCTCTTTACATCATGTAACATGGCAACATCATTAGTAGCAAGAAGAATTTTATTAACATATAGGACCAATATAATGAACTTGCTCCCACTGATCTTAATGTATATACACTGATCAACAATGTTTTCTACAAAACCATACCACGTAATGGTATTATTGAACTTAATATACCATTGTCTGGAAGCTTGTTTCAATCCATATATTGACTTCTTCAATTTACCACTAAATTTTCCTTTCCTGTGGTCACAAACCTTCAGGTTGGTCCATGTAAACTTCTTCTTCTAAGTCTCCATTCAGAAAGGCGGTTTTCACATCCATTTGGTGAAGCTCAAGATATAATGAGCCACCAAAGCCATTATAATTATTAAAGAGTCATTCTTTGAAATCAGAGAGAATGTCTCTTTATAGTCAATGTCATCTTTTTTATTGTAACCTTTGTCGAAAAGTCTGGCTTTATGTCTTTTGATGTTGCCTTTTGAGTCTCGTTTAGTTTTGAAGACCCATTTGCAACCAATTTGCTTTGCACCTTTGGGTAACTCGACTAAATCCTAGACTTTGTTGTCATCCATATATTTCAATTCATCTATCATTGCATTGTGATAGCCCCATTTTCACAATCCTTAACTGGGCCCCACCCGGCTTGGACTTACGTGGACCCCCGAGCCAATCTCGCTGAGTCATGCAAGCCTAGTCAGCCTTCCCTTACCATTTACCATTTTAAAGCAATTTACAAGTTGAGAAAATCAATTAGTGAGTATCATCTTAATAGCGGAAGCAACTAAACCTCAAAATAATCAATTAAACTCAAAACATACAAGTTAAGACAACCTAGAGTGTGGAAACCCGCATATATATATCATCATCAATGAATAGTCAGAGGAGAGTAACAACAAGATATACATACAAAATATCTCTAAAAAACCCAAATCCTAGTGTTTCAAAACAAGTATATACAATAGTACAAAAAAATCACCTATGTCAGACAAGTGAAAAGAATTGCTCCGGTATCCTTAAATCAAATCTCCTAGCTATGGAGCCTTCCTTTGTTGGACTGTGGATCTACACTTCGTCAAACACAAAAATGACGAACCCAGGTAATTTAACACCAAACATGACATAAATATAACATTTCCAAATAAATGAATCAGTTTAATTCATGCATATAGAAAGAAAGGAACAAGGAGCGCATGAATTTATAAAGACTGTAAATAATTGAATCAATCGAAAATGAGTGTCCTGAAAACAATAGAGAGGCGCAAGTAGTCCCGACCTTTGTTGAGTCGAGGAAAACACCTATAAGACTCTAAGTTTAGGACGTGATACACTCACACCATCCTAAAGTCCACGTGGATGAGATTCACTGGTAGTCCAAGTAAGAACTCTCACCCCGTATAGAACTAGAAATAGTATCGTGCATCCCGAGTTCGTGGCTTTGGCATATTACCTCAGATAACCTGTCCTACTAAAGGATCACGTTGATTCACTTGCCCTCGGACAACTCAAAGGAATGGAATTTCCATAACAGGAATAGAGCAATAACAATAACAATTTAAAGCTCATGAAATAACTGTAAAATTTCTCACTAGTTTACTTACTTGTACCCAATCTAACACGCACTCACACGAACTCTGAATCGCCTCCTACGAATCCCCGTGTGACCCGTCAATAACTAAAACTCCTTATAATCGATTAATTTGCAATTTATTGTTAATTACTCTACAATTTACCCAATTTTCTATAATTATTTCATTAATGTAATTGAGTTGATTTTTGAGGTATTAGGTCGTATTCGAACCCATTTGGATACCTGAGAAATCCCGAGATTTTCTGAAAATTTATCAAATTTGTTCATGGTGAGCAGTATCACGCCGCAGGTGACGTCGTGGGGGTCAAACCCCGGCGGTCTCACATAAAACGTAACATTTCGAGGTCCCTGCTTCAGATGCTGCAAGTGGCGCCGTGGGGCTTTCTCCTCCACGACGTCATTTAAAGCGTGATTTCACCCAGAGCCTCTGCTCTGGGTGCTATGGGCATAAATGCTCCACGACGTCCCTCACGGCGTGCAACTCTTGCACTTAAATCCGAGGTTCTCCGAAACTCCGGCTCGCATCGCCGCGTTCTGAGTCTATCCCAAACTCTTAGGGATGTCCAAAACAACAACAACCCTCCTTCACTTTGCGTTGAAACCTCGACAAAGCCCCCGATTTTGAAAATCATACAAAAATTCCAAAAATCCACCAAAAATACCACAACTTGCCAAATCATCAAAACCATTATTGTAACACCAAAATTCCATCCCATTTACATCAAACAAAATCCCAAAATCGTCGTCCGAATCCATCGCGATGAAAACGTTCAACACTAACGCTAAAACGTAGATAATGATGTGGCGAGTCGGGATCCCACCTTATCGAACGTAGTATGTCGATCCTTTAGCGTCAATCCACATAGAAAACACCGAAAACCCAACACAAGTTCGTTTGATCGTGAGGAGAGAGAAAGAATGAGATGAGATGAGATGACAGAGAAAAGTTGATGAGGTGGTTTTTATACCCCCTCTCATCCACACTCACACACGTATCTTGAGGCACATCCCTTGGCCCCCTTTCACTCCATCCAACTACCTTAACACAACATTATGACTTCAATGGGTGACCACCACTCACAACTTAACCATTTTCTCACATAATTCTTGCGTTCCCACGTATCAAACACAATATACAACTTTTATTTATTATTTATTTTTGCATTTTGTCATTGTTTTTAACTAAATGAATTCCTCGGACTGCTAATTATCCGACAACTGTTTGCCCGAAACCTGATATTCACATTCTCCTCAAGACGAACCCGTTTTTTAACACTCACGCTCATATTCAAACTTCATCACACGTTTGGGACATTGAAATTTACATTCGGATAGTAAAATATAATACAAAACACTGAACATAAATTACATACCTTGGCGTCGATGACTAAGAATTTGATAATTGTATCACGACAAAGGGCCCACGTACAACCTAAATTGACACATGATACGAGTTAGATTTTATGGTCGTTAGATGCATTAAACCATTTTTCAGAATCATCACAATTCATGGCTTGTTTGAATGAGAATGGATCTTTATTAATGCTCAAGTCACATTCACGTTCAAGTGAATAAACCACAAAGTCATTTGTAATAGTTGGTCTTCTTGCCCTTACACACTTTCGTAATGCTATTTCATGTGGTTCTACTTGTTCATTTGCAACTTGTACATCATCAGCTGGTTCATTAACAATAAGTTCATTTTCCTCATTTGGATCAATGATTTGTTGTCCGGGTTTGTTGCGCAACCGTGATATAATAAGAGGAAAAAAATTTGAGGAGAAATGCTAGATGTAGGAGTTTTCAATTGAACTTCATGAATATCCACATTTCATGGTTTTTCACTTCCACTGATTTTGTCATTCTCAATGAACCGAGCATTACCAAACTCAACTATTCTTGTACTATGATTAGGACAGTAAAATACGTATCCTTTTGACTTTTCAAGATACCCAATGAAGTAATCACTAATAGTCCTTGCATCAAGTTTTTTTCATGTGGATTATATATCCTTACTTCTGCTTGACAACCCCAAACATGAAGATGTCTCAAACTAGGTTTCCTTCCAGTCCAAAGTTCATAAGGAGTCTTAAGAACTGATTTACTAGGAACCCTGTTTAGCAGATATGCAGCGGTCTTTAATGTATGCATCCACAATGATGAAGGTATAATGTTACAACTTAACATACTCCTAACCATATCCATAAGAGTATGGTTCCACCTTTCAGCTACACGATTTTGTTGAGGTATACCGGACATTGTATATTGTGAACAAATACCACGACTTTTCATGAAAATTCACAAATGGACCTGACACTGTCCATTTTGAGCTTCGCCGCCAAATTTGACATACTTGTCACATGATCGTGAATGGGTTGCGACCACTCAAACTTCTTAGTGGTCAACTTGCTCATTAAGCTTCCCACAATGGACTTGTCAGTAATGTCTGATTATGAAAATTCGTTCAGTTTGATCATGAATTCCTTTACGTCATTTGTCTTAGGCATAGATGGCTTGACATTTTCTGTAATTGTCATGCGCATTAAACTCAAACTCAGCCTATTTGACCACTTCCAGGCCTCATAATAAGACCTTTCTCTTCTGAGCTAGCCTCAATAGTGGATGCGGGCTTGTCACCTATAATGATTGTCAGGTCAAGATCCACTGCACCACCCAGTTGAAATTGGATCTGTTCAGACACTCATTGTAGTCGAGCCCGTTGAACTTAACTATCATATTACCTAAGACAAACATATTAGAAGACGCTGCAAATATAACATAAATTGTACACATTAATGCTTTGAGTAAACCCTAATATATTTAGACTTACAATACTTTTATTATGTATTTAAGTTCACCTTTGGGCAAATACTTGAATACACAAAATTCATGCTATCATTTCATAATAAGCATACTTTCATAGATAATCAATCATACTTAGTTTAATAAGTAAGATATCTTTGGATAAAACATACATATTTCCAAGCATGAAGATTAATCTCCTAAGTTTCATCAATTATAAGCAATGGTCCACCTTTGGGTGACCTCCTAACATTATAATTAATGGTCTCAATTAAATGTTTAAATATCAATTCAAAGCTAGGCCACTTTAGAGACTTCCCTAATTACTAGCAAATTGTATAATGACATTTGAAATTTCAAATGTCATTAATTGTTAATTAAACTATCATTAAAAACTTTTTCAATCCAAAGAGATTGTTTTAACCCTTTAATGACATTTAATTTAGAAATTGTCATGTTTAACTTAGTTTCAATGACATATTTTTAAAAATGCAGTAAAGATTGAGTTATAAAAAGTGTCTTTTGTTGTAATCATAGTAGGAAAAACTTAGAATTAACGCTATAATACCCCAAAATCGAAGTCAAAATCGACTTCAAATTTCATTAATGCCGATCAAAAATACTATTGTTTTGAAACTTTGATTCTTTTGATCTACTTTGATTCATCAATGTAACCTTCTGATGGATCGACTCTGATTCATCAAAGTAACCTTTTAATGGATCTACTTTGATTCATCAATGTAACCTTCTGATGGATCAATTTGATTCATCAATGTAACCTTCTGATGCCAATGTAATTTTTAATGGATCTACTTTGATTCATCAATTATAAAATAAACAAATACCTCTTTTCATTGCCATCCAAATTGAGAATGTGTTTTCCCCTCTCTGCCTTCTCCCGTAAGTCGGATGCCGTGATGGTGAGACCCATTTAGTTTTTATATTAATCATGTCAAAATAACTGTAAAACACACAACAAGAAAAAGACTCTTTAACGAGGAGAAATCCCATCGCTAAATGTCAATTTCCCCTCACTAAAGATATTTAGCGAGGGGAAAATTCCGTCATCTTTCCCCTCGCTATTGCCTCTCTCGCTAAAGAGTTTAGGTGACGGGATCACATCCCCTCGCTAAAAACATTTTGTGAGAGGACCAATTCCCTCACTAAAATCTTATAGTGAGAGGCAATCCCCTCACTAAATAACTTTTAATGAGGGAATTTGTCTCTCACTAAAAGAATCTAATGAGATGTCAACCACACTAAATAGCTTTTAGTGAGAAGCAAATCCTCTCACTAAAAGCTTATAGTGAGAGGTAATCCCCTCACTAAAATAACTTTTAGTGAGGGTCCATGCTTTACTTAACAACTTTTAGTGAGAGATAAATCCCCTTACTAAAAGCTATTTAGTGAGGGGCCAAAAGCCTCTCACTACTAACAACACTAGTAGTTATTAGAAACCCTTTTCATAGACCTTTTGTTTGCACTCCCGCGTTCGATACTAAAAGTAGTGTGACAGAGACAAATAGCACATTTCAAAAGTGTAAATCCAACAATCCAAATCTTATATGCCCACGGCTAATATAAATCTAATCTAATGTTCAAAGGAAAATACGAAAAATGCAAATATTGTCTTGAATCTCTACAAACTTTCGAACTAGCAAGTACTCAGTTCTAATGAAGTAATGAAGTAATGAAGTAACAATTAATATTTTGAAAACCAAAGCAAACACTGAATGCACATAGTTAGTTCCACCGAACACACGTAACACCTGCAAGAAAAAAATTAAGAATGTCAATGGTCAATCGATAGAAGAAAAAGAACAAAGCATTCTAGAATAACCAAATCAAGTAGCATCAACTCAATCACATGGTTGAAGGAAGAAACTCAAGAGAAAGGGAACTAGTTCTCGAGCACTAATAAATCCGATCCACGAGATCAACCACTAGCACTACATCAAAATTAAGACTTAAAGAACAAAAAAATCGAGAAAGAAGATGCTAATTAATATTGACTGCAAAACGTTTTAACAGAGATCCAATCTTCAGCTTATTAAGTACACATTTCAGCTCAAACTACATTTAAAAAAGAATGCCCCCATAAAAACTCACAAATCTGCTGAAATTCGAGAAACTATCACCGTTGCCTTTACGCGCAACAACTACAAGTCGTCCATCTACAATAGAATAAAGAAGAATATGTAGGAGATGTTGAGGAATCAATCTTAAAAAGTCATAAGCAGCAAGAAATCATCTTACTATGTACACAATGTTCTAAGGTTCACAATTTCCAAGCAAATAAGAAGCAACAGAAACAGGTTATTTAGGAGGAATTCTATTAGTCATTCTCACAGGCATATCTCATAGAACAAATTTTATTTGTTTTCATTTCTTGTCCTATTCATCTTTATGCATGCAAACAATATTGGAGGAGGAACATCAAATGCCACAATGTGAGCAGCAGCTAAGTCTAAGTATCTCATAATAAAAATCTATTGAGTTCATTCTATAAGTACCCCCTAGCAAAAAAAAATTTCTCTTGTAAGGTCATCAAGTGCAGAAGTTCTCTAATCTTTTTAATATTATTTTCAAGCTCCCTATTCCCTAGTAGGCAGCTGAAAAAACTCAAGCTAAATGAAATTTTAAATTTCTCTATGTAATAGGTTACAACATAGAATGCCATCAATGGAAGTCAAGAATTGGGAAGGAACAAAAATATGAATAGAATTAAACTACCTTACCTACTAGAATTCAATAGAGTAACCCCAGTTCAAAAACATTATAAATAAATAATATCCACGACACATACAATCATACAAAAAAACAAGAGAAGCTTAAAATGTTAGAAAACCACCATAAAGGTATCTTGATTTTTTATGCATTAAGTAGTAAAACCCTTGCAGTTGAATGTGTTGGTACCTATAGATGTGTGTTTGTAGCCATCACTTGACCAATACCTATAAATGGCACAAGGGAAAATAAAGGGCGTATCAAAAGACCCCAATCCAATTTGAAGAGTCAAATCAACCATAAGGAGACCAGTAGATGTGTGT
The DNA here is from genome assembly GCA_039657345.1 of Stephania japonica. Lineage (NCBI taxonomy): Eukaryota > Viridiplantae > Streptophyta > Magnoliopsida > Ranunculales > Menispermaceae > Stephania > Stephania japonica. The sequence continues at coordinate 5,731,837 of CM077556.1, forward strand.
TTTTTGAGAAATTCGTCATGCAACCTCTTCACGCAAATCAGTCCCATTCTCACTCATTGATTTAATAGGCTCTGATTTTTTAGAATTAATTTAGCGCATATTCTATCAGAACTTCTATTATACTAGTCATCATGCTATTATACTTTTCATCAAAGTTTTTCTTAATGCTAACTGATCAATTACATTTACCAAAGTTGAATAGTTGATCAGTAGATCGATTGGAAAGCTTTAAGAGTAAAGTGAAGTTGTACCTTGTAAGAAGAGATATTACTGGGCAACTGCCTTGTCATGCAATTCCATGAGGAAAAAAACAAAGAAATTCAAAGTTAGAATAAAAACAAAACAAGAAGGAAACAATCACAAATGACAAAACCAACAATCAAATGATTAAGAATGTTATTGTAATGTCTTGAAAAAAGCAATTTTCATCGATAATTTTGATTGATCATCGCTAACACATCACAAATAGTTTCATACAGTTTTAGTCTATAAATTCTAAAAAAGAACACAATTTTCTCAATCAACTGATCGGACCTAGAATTGTAGGCCAAAATTCAGTACCTCTTATACCAAATTTTGCAGATTTTATAGTCTTTGATTCAGAATCGCTAAACACCTGGTAAACACTATGCTTGCCTTTGATTTAGAATTCCTAACTTCAAGTCTCAAACGCCACCAATTTCAAAAAAATTATAAACTAATTAAGATTCTTCAAGTTCCAACACAAGATTCTCTACAACTTCTAAAGCATTAGAGATGGACAAAACAAGTACCTCTCGAGCTAAAAGACTAGATGTTTAATTCAAATGGAAGGAAAGAAAAACAAATCAAGTAGGAAAATAATGTACCTAGAAGTAGAAGTAGCAATAAATGAAGTTCTCGTCACATTTGAGAACAAGAGAAACACGGTGTAGGTTATCCAACTATAAGCAGATGAGCTTACATTTCAGGAGATGGCTTTCCCACGCTTACCTCATCCGCACCAATGATAACTGAAAAAGACTCTTTCCACCCTAAAAATTGGAAATAGAGATCTAGTTAGCTTAGAGTGGCAATAAAAACAAAGGACACTGTCCATGATGAAATCCCGATGGACGAGAAAGCTCAAGGCTATTACGAAAATTGAAACAAATGCTTTCGAGGTATCCGAAAAGAATAATACCCGCTGATAAAATATTTTGGTTTCTATGCTTGCCTTAGCAGAATTTGATGCAATCGCCATTGGCACCCCGTGAGCCTTTAAATGCTTAATTAATCTGTTAGCACCAGGAAGAGCCTTGATATTGCACCATCTCAAAAGAGAATGGAAAGGTTGAAAAAGAAAGAAAAAATGTAGGGCACTCCTAAACATAATAGAATAATTTGTACGATTAAAAAAACATAAAGCAATTACCGGTCAAGAAACATTGGATTTAATTCGAAAGAAACCCATCTACCGTGAAAGGGAGCTCATAATCCCCTACAATAGCAGCAGCAGCTTCAAAAGGTGTCTTCCCTAATATTTTCTCGGCTCCTCTATCATCCCATCCCTTGCCATACTTTTCAAGAAACATTCTCAGCACTTCACTCACAATGCCATCTGTCATAAGAAAAAAAATTTAAACTAGTAGTACCAAATATTGAAAGAACAAAATGCAATGCATCATAAAATATAAGTAAAAGAAGAATGCTAAGGTGACTCACTACGGACACTCCTATGAGCATGCACCTTAATTTTTTTATTTTTTTATTTTTTTAACAATTTTGTGATCGTAGTGAGTGTTCATAGTGGGCCACCTTAGCATTTTCCTATGTAAAATACTATCAAGATTAAATTGAAAGATATGAAAAGAATACTAGAAATTATAAAATCAACAAAGAAACTTGATCGGAATGATTAATTAAAAAAGGCCAAACGAGTCAATATAAGAATATCAATGCTGATAGAAGCTGCTAATTTGAAAAATAAAGCAATAGCTTCCTAGTCCATATATTGGTCTAAAAAATGGCTTGGACTGAAATACTAATGTTTTATGATGATATGAATACCATGCTTCTTTATTGTGCCTTACCAAAATCCGGATCTTACTAGCACTAACATGTGTAATCTAGACCTCTATATATGGTGTCAAAATTTTACAAAAAACTCCTAAAGCAAATTAAGCTTCCCCAAATTACTTCCAAAATTTAAGTGACTGAAAGCTTTTGATCCTTAATACATAGATTCTTATATCCAAGCAAATGAACTTAACTAGAAGAGTAGCATAGTCGAAAACTCTAGTACTCTCGACTAAGATATGGCATAGAGAATGTAAGACACCATTGAGTATCTACTTATCTTCCTCAAGTTGAATTCTCGAGGTCAGGTTTGTCACAGACTCGTAGTCAACTTACATACCACCCTCAACCCAAAAGAACTCAACTTCACAATAGGACAACATCCCCCACAAGTTGGTGACTAACCCAGATCTATAAAGGGCACAATGAACCAATTAGAATCCTAGAAAGTTTGACACCACGACGACAACAACAACAACAAGAAGCCTCAATTCCAAATTAGTTGGGTCGGCTACATGGAACATACTAGCTCTTCCATTGAGCTCGACTTAGTGCACTAAATGGCATGCAAGTAAGGTCCTCTAAAATCTGACACACCAACAAAGCCTCAATCCTAATTTAGTTGGGTCAGCTACAAGGATCAAAATCTTCCATTGCACTTGATTTAGTGCACTTAATGGCATGCTATTAGGGTCCTCCGAAATTCGACACAATCCACGAAATACATAGTCATCCCATTTAACACTACATAAATTATATGAAGTGAAAAGGAAAAAAAGGTGTACAGTATCGTGTTCGCGCTTTTATAGAGTAGTAGAAAAAAATTAAAAAATTAAAAAAAAAACCATTAAAACACTGATCAAATTCACAACTCCAATCATCTCAAGTGACATAGTAATTAGATCTTCCACAATTTCAAGTTTCCCACCATATATTTTAAGGAAAATCACTCAAACTTTACTCTTTTTTTGGTAATACTAATTAAAACATCACTTTAAGATTATTTGTCTAGTGCCTGGAGCTTTGCCTTGAATAATCCCAGACTCATGAGAGAAGAACCACAAGTGCAGCAACCTCTAGTTAAGAGTTTAAAGTTTTTCCATTAACTCTTAAAAAAATAATCAGCAAACCAAGCAACAGTTCAAAAAAAAGATCAAGAGAGGAATGGATCATTGAATCAGTTACTACTTTTTTTTTAAGCTCATAGAGACATTTAGTCAAACACTTGGTTTACATGGTAGACCTCTCCTACTTGCATGTATATATCTATTACTACATTTTTTTTTTTTGAAGCGTATATATTTGTACATTTGAAACAACAAGAATAGGTCCAAATCAACATTAAATCTATTGTTGATAATACTCTTATTATATGCAGAATAACATGCACTCTTGCAGTGAAATAACCAAGTATTTAAATTTGAGATTCTTTTTACTAATTATTCAGGGTTGGTATTTGGAAGAGATACTAAGAGTGGATTCTATCACCCTACTGCAAAGGGAATTGTGATTTTCTCTGGTCCATGCATCAATGGATGTTGGGGTAATATGTGCTCAACAGATATATAATTTAAAACACACCAATAGAAAACATTGTAGACAAGTTGATTCGAGAATTAAAATTTGTGGCATTGCAGCTAAAATTGATAGTAATGGGTACATAGAAACATAACTTTCTCATGGAGCTTAAGAAATTACAGTCCTACATCCAGTGAAGAATTCGTCCTATGTTCTAAGGTGCCTTCTGGTTCTCATTGAAGAACTGCAGTTATGGGGAAAAACCTAAAACCATCAATCATCCCAACCAAACAACAGAAACCACAAACAAATACAATCAATTTCAACTGAGAATCAGCAGAAGTAGTTCGAGAGAATGAATCACATTTGCATTTTGCAATTGACAACAAAACCAGCCAAACCACAAAAAAAAATACCTGAAATCTCAACTGCAAAGGCTGGTCTTCGCAAGCCGATTAAGCCCTAAATCACAGTCTCCGTCCGTCTGTTCGCGTCGGTCTCCCGCAAATCAAACAAAAACGAACACACAAAGAGAATCGAAAAACGATGAAATCAAGACATAGAGACAGAGACAGGATTTACTGGCGTTGACGGTTTGGTTGCGAGAGACGGTGAGATCGACGAAGCAATGTGAATCGAATTCAAGAAGAAACAACAATGAAGAGAGATCTCGCACGCCGCACTCACTCGAGAGAGAGATCGAGAGACCGAGAGAGAGAGAGAGAGAGAGAGAGAGAGAGAGAGAGAGAGAGAGAGAGAGAGAGAGAGAGAGAGAGACAAAGACAGAGACAGAGAGACAGAGAGACAGAGAGAGACGGAGAGATCACCTGAAAATGATGAGCAGATTTGCGAAGTCGAAGACGAAGCCGATTTCGATCCTTCGGCGAAGTGAGTGAACCCTAGACGAAGAGGACGAAGAGGATGAAGAGGGTGGTGTCCTCTTTGAATGAGTTTTAGTGAGGGGGGTTTATTTATTTGTACCCTAAAATAAATGTGGGTTGTTAGTGAGGGTATATACCCTCACTAATACAAGTTATATAATGGTCTATAGTGACCGAATCTAATACTCTCACTAAAGTTGGTAGCTAATAATTAAATTTCTTGTAGTGACAGTTATTTGCTTCATATCCTTATGAAGTGAGAGGGGAGGGTATTAAAACCCCAACTCTAATAACTTAATATGCCCCAAATCACCATCAAATGTGGGTTCTTAATATCAGAGTTTATCTTAATAATAATATGAGGATCACTTAATAGAGATTAAAACAATCTAACAACTTTTTCCTGAATAATGCGTGAGGCTTCACTTATTTTCCACTGTTTCAGTTATATTTTTATGTTAAGACCCCATTTGTGATTTTGAAGAACTATATATGCCCTTCATACAATACAGTCATTGCTAAACTATTCATAAGGGGCTTTAGTTTAATGGATACAAACAGGTTTAGTTCCATGTTTCAATTCTTCTATGATTATCCTAAAAAGTGCAAAAAAAAAAAAAAGGGCTTTTCACGATCGATTTTCAATGGAGAAGCATCAAATTTATATCAATTAAATTTGACTGGGTGGTCACAATATTCCCTAGTTGAACTGAAGTTGAAAGATATAAATTAAGTTACAGACAGTTGTTGATTCCAATATGTTTTGAGTTCTGATAGATACTATTATTCAATGATGCATAATGTGCTTTAGTTACTACAAATATATCAAGTACATAGTGATGAGGAAGCACTTGCCAGCCAATTATGAATAATTGAGTGATGATTACAAGATCAAAAAGTATTAACTATCTCCAAATTCTAGTTGCATTTTTACAAGACTAATGAGGCATTGAGTATGAACCAAATCCTTCTTGACTGTACAGATCAATTTGCTGCGCGCTATGTTAAAGCGTGTGCATGCCTATCTCTTCCAGGAAAGGATGCAACACTAAATAGTCTTCTCGGTGAACCCAAAGGAGCAACCGATGCTTCTGCCATTTCTATTTCGGTTTGAGAGCACCTAGAGGTTCCATATTAACCACTGGGTGAAGTTGGAGTCCTCTCCGGATGTTGAAGCTGTCCTTTGTGATAGTAAACTGCTAATCTCCTTGCCCGATTCCAAAAGCTATCGTCCCTTGAAGATATATTCCCATCCCGTGATTCTACTCGCCGATATCTACCAACTAGGTGAATGAGGTATAGTAGAAAGACAATGGTAGAAGTGGCCCCAGTGACTAGGAAAAGTCCCCAAAAGCCATCGACGTCCAATCTTTGGTTGTTCATGGCAGTATCAAGATATGAGAGCTCCAAGGTTGGTTTGCCGAACCATTGACGCTCTAGTTGTATTATGGTGCCGTCCTCCGAAAGTTTTAGAAAGGCTTCAGAGAAGTCCTTGGCCATGGGAGAGCCTTTAGGGAAAGCCTGCAGGATGGCGTTCATTGACAGCAAATGCATGTTCAGTATTAGTACTTGTAATTAAAGTATATTAACGCGCTTCTTCTCTAGTAAGAAATCAATGAAGATAGGAACTCACAAAACTCAAGCCTGCAAATCTTTGTGTTGTTTCAACAGCCTTGTAATCTTTGCCGTATTTAGATAAGAAAACTTTCCCATAAGGCAGCTCAAGGAATGCCGCGGAGATATTTCCACTTTTAAATTGATCATGATAGTCATATTCATATTTGACATTTATGATGTCCTTTTTGTGGAAACGATGAACATTTTCTAAGTATTTCAGAACAAATGAGTCGCCATCGCACCCGACTTTATTGTTGCTTCTCTTCAATGATTCAATATCAGTTATAGTTGGCACTGTTAGCATTGATGTTAGGCTGGCAGTGTAACTGGATTTAACCACAAAAACCACAAATAGCCACACCAAGATAACTATTCTGCTAAAGTTGCTGCCAACTCTCTCCTCTGTAAAATGAATCAGTATAGGATTAACGACATGATATCAATTGGTGCTTCAAACTCATCAAGCGTGTCTTTTATGCTGTATGCTTTACACAGTCTTTTCACTGTTAAGAAAACTAAACTGCAATTACACCCAGCTCAAGTATGAGCCATTTGTACTGTTGTTCACTTATGAACCTCTTCATTGTTGGTCGACGTAAGTTTTTAATGAGGCAAAAATAGCGAGAAGATTTTCAAGGCATGGTTATAGATGTGCGCATGAGAGAATTCTAAGAAAATTTAATCCCATGTATCATCAATATCTAATAAAAGATGATTATTGTTGCTATTGTATTGATAAGCTTATTCAAATATGAGAACTTACTGTGTGCAAAAAATAGACTAGAGAAGGTGAACCACAGTGTGGTACCGAGTTGATTCCTCCACGGACCCCTAAATTCCGGATTTGATCTGTGTTCCAAAAACCAGACGACGAACATTGTGTATGTGAAGATTGATCCGGTCGCAAGCCACATTTCCCACGTGAAAGGCTTCATAAACAGCAACGCCTTGTGTGAACCTTCTGGTTTCATAGGTACAATCATTAACAAGCCTGATTCAACATAAGGCATAGCGAAATCCACATAATTCAATCTATTAGCCAAGACCGTAATATCACCCACCACGGCACCATATTTCTGCAACCAACATTCATTGGCATAGTTCATCACTTACCGCAACCAAAGAATGAAGATTGAAATTAAAGCATAGTTTTTGAAAATTTAAAATCCTGTTGATGCAAAAGAAATGGCTCCTGCTCATTTTCTCGAAAGAAGATGTTCTTTTAAATCGGTCTCGACTGCTAATATCATGCCTCTAAGACCAAACAGAGAAGGATGAGTGAATTACTTGTAGCAATGATTCCAAAATGAGTACAGGCAACTTTTCAATTAAGGTCTGTTATTTCAAAATATATGCATACATCCTTTGTGCTAGATAGTATCTCCTAAAACAATAACTAAGATAATGTAAGAGATCGAAATTACAATTTCATTTATGAGTTATGATTCATGAACATGAAAACTTATTTTGAGAATAATTCAATTTATTAAACAGGTTTAACCGGGGATTATGACGAAGGAAACAACAACTAGAATTCAATAATAGTGTTTCGAAGATGCAAGTCCTTACCTTTTGATAAACTTGATCAACCAAATCATCGTATAAACCATCGAAGGGTTCAAACTCATATGGCTCCAGGTCATAACCGAGAAGCTTAACTGCCTTGTCGAAAACATCAATGCAGAAACCTGTGGGCTTCTTCCCCTTTTCTACCTTCACAAACATCTCAAAGGCGGTTCTGCCAGGAATTCCTATCTTCAAAGGATTTTTAATGGTAGGCATTACCCACCCTGTCGGACGGCGTTTAAGAAGGCCACCGGGCCAATAAATCCTGCTGTCTAAGACTTCTTTTTTCCTTTCAACATTTCTACCCGTATGTTCATTGGATTCAATTCTTTGAGAAAATCCAGAATCTTGTGACCAAAATCCCAGCTCTATGTAACTCTTTTGCACTACGTTAATGATTTGATAAATTGGTGAACTTGACAATTCGCCGTCCTTGAATTGAATTTTCCCGCTTAAGCCATTGAATCTGCTAGATGCCACAGTTTCCAACAATGTTTCTGAAGTACTATTTTTAGGCAATCTCTTCATTGCCATTGCTAAAATAGCCACTGTATCATAGGCGCGAAGTGCATGAATTCCTGGCTCGAGCTTTTGTTCTTTTGGATATCTAGAGCGAAAAGTACTCTGGAATTTGGCAGAGAAGTTTTGAAAAGATGCACTTGTTTCCGTAAAATATGTCTTCATACCTAATACGCCACGCATAGACAGTAAAACTGATGAGTTCATACTGTCTAAATGGCTTGCAACAGAATCTGTTGTAATCCAGACAGTATCTTTTCCCATCAGTCCAATTTTATTTGCTTCCATAAACAAATGGCTGGCTAGCTCTATCGATGATTGAACAACGATGAAGACCCTTGATTGGTGACTCGATAGCTTGTCTAGTTCATCATGAATTACAGTTTTCGGATCACTCATCGAAGAGAAATGTGGGAGGGCTAACAGGTACTCAATCTCTGAGCTAACATTCTTCAAAGCACCCGAGAGGAGCGCGAGGATCCCAGAATAACCACCATAGACATCAGTTTCAAAGATTACTATGACTCGCCGCCATCCATAAAAGCCAATGATATCAGCTACACATCGAATCTGCAAAGAATCATCCTTAGTCATCCTTAGCAAGTAAGGCCATCGGTTTGATATTAAGGGAGGGGTAACTGCTGGCGCACTGAAAGAAAGTATAGGAACTTTTTCCGGAATCGTGATTTCAGCTGCTAATGCCGCCTCCTGCCATGACTGCATTCCGATGATTGCTTGCGCTTTTTGATGTTGCGTAATAAGATCTTTAGCTGCATCCATAAATGGAGAAATTAGTCCAAGGTTTAATAAGAAGTCTTTGAACTCTCTATATATAAACCATACAACCACATACAAGCTAGTATTAAACGGTACCTATTGCCGATGCCCGAAGAGGGTCACCACCAGAATCGCGATAAAACAGCTTCAAGCTGTGCTTGCTGTTGTTGAATTCTTTCAATGCCATCTCCATTGCAACCAAATCTTCCTTCCCAACTCTAGAACCGGCATCAACAATAGCCCCAATATTTACAACAACGTCACCATTCTCACCACTTCTACCATTACTAATTCTATGATCATGAGCTGTTACTATTGAAGTAAAACCAATTAAAAACAAGTTGAACACCAACATGAATTGAGAAAAAGTAGTCATAGTTATTATTGTTTAAATGACATAGGACTATAGATTCTTATAAGTAGATATGAAATGCAATATGGGGGGTTTTATTTAAAGAATTCATAGGGGTTCATATCAGTGAAAAGTCAATGTCAACTATATAGAATCTTGGTAGTTAAGAAATATCAACAATTGTTATAGCCACTAAAATAGGGAAAAAAAAATCACATATTCTAATGACTACAAAGATTGCTTTCAATGCAATTGGAATAATAAATTTCATAAAAAGACCTGACCAAAAAAATAAAATAATAATAATAATAATAATAATAATAATAATAATAATAATAATAATAATAAATTTCATTGTCTAGTGTCTACTGTGTTGTAGAACTGTGTATTAATATTGAATGAATTACAACACGGTTTTGAAGAAACTTGTGATTTAATTCTACACGCTTTTGTGGAAGATAAAATGGGAGATTAAGATTAATGACTTTATTTGTGGTGATTATTGACGTGCGCCAAACGCGTCAATAGAATAAATTAACGTAAACCAATTATTTTGTAGATAGTGATAAAGGGTCGATCCCACAGAGATTAGTATCTTTCTTAGGTAAAAAAAATACAAAAAAGAAGAATTTGAGTTTTAGAGAAAATATATAAATATTTAAAAATAAAGAAATTAAATGAAAATAAATCTAGGTATTCAGTTTCACAGTCTCACCATACAACTTGGAATTGAGTTTATTAATTGTTGGTTTATGAAAATTATGAAACTAATCTATGACCTAGTGCAGCTATAGATCCGGTGGAGCACTCGGTTCCTCGCACTTCCTAATCTTGATAGCCAAGGTACGACCGTTGACTACTTCCCTAACCAAACACGCAACCTGATCGCTAGTGCTCTAGATTTAACGCATTGGTCGCATTACTTCGATTCGTGAAGGCACTACACCTAGACAACCAGGATCGCTAGTGCTCCCGATTTAGCCTAGATCTCTATGTATTTGACTGGTCCCAAAAGGGTTTAATCAATTGGTAAAGTCAATTGCCACTAGTGTGGTCTTATCGCACAAGCACGGGTGCTTACGACTCACTAACATGTAAATCAAGGTTTAAACTAGTGTTTAACCTCAATTGTTCAAATAATACCAAAGAAAATAAATCACATAAAAGAATCAATAATAATTAAAAATAAATAAACCTGATAAAGGATTCCCAAGTTGTAGGCTTGACTGATCCACCTTCAAGTTAGATGGAGAACTAACTAGACATAATTGAACTAAACTAAAATAAAATAAAATAGATCCTCCTCCTTCTAATCCAAGTCCTAATATATATTTATATCCTAAATTTGGTCTCTGGAGGTCTATTTTCGAGTTTGGTGTGTGACACGTGCTTCGAGGACAATCTCTGGCTATTTTTTGGTATTTTTCTGGACTCTGCCACGTGTCACAGCGTGATTGGCTGAAAAACTGGAGCATGCTGACGTGGCGGCCGCGGATTGGAGGACAGGAGTCGCGTGACGTGCTGGACATGGGCGCTGACACGTGGCGGTTCCTGGTTCGCTGGAGCTGCTGACGCGTGCATTGCTGGACGAACCAGAGGCTGCCACGTGGCGATGACGTGGCGTGGGCGAAATCGCGCTTCTCGTGCAAAAATCTGGGAGTGCGGTTGAGCACGCATCCCGAGGCAGATCGAGCGAATGAAGCGAGGAGACGGTTGAGAGAGGTGATGTGGCGGGACGTGGCACACGCAGATTGGTGGAACTGGGTGATGTGGCACGATTTGATTCGGCGAACGACTGTGTGTGACGCGATCAGTCCAATGGGACTCGACACGTGGCAGTTTCGAACTCCAATTCACCTACTCTTGTGTACACCTCAAAACAAACCCTCAGGTGTCCGATTTCTGCAAGTGTATACTCTATTTCGAGTATTTTTTCGCCCCGGATCCAACCGTGCACCCCAAAAGTCCTGAAAATGACAAATAGAGATAATTAGGTCCTATAATTCGAAGAATCAACACTAAAATATATAAATAAACTATACATAATATGCATAAATAACAACTTATCAAATACCCCCAAACTTAGGACTTTGCACGTCCCGAGCAAAGGTGTAAATGACAAACAAACGAACTAGACTCTTAATATAACTATGCACTTACTCAACTAAACTATACCCGATTCAAAAGTTCATGGAGTTCCTCTGGTCTACATAGTCGCCAACTTAACAAGCCACTTAAGAAATTTCGGAGTAATGATATGTCAAGAATCGCAACCCAAACACAACTAAGATCCCACTTTCAAGACAAAGATGCAGTCAAGACAAAGGCCATCAACTACTTATGGGTTTTCTTGGTCTATACATTAAAGCACGCAAGTTTAAAATCCCACTAAATTTAGTGAAAGCACTTGAGCTAAATCTTTTTTATTTGAGGAGTTTTCATAAACTTTCGCCTTTATTCCTTTTTTTATTCTCTATTCCTTTCTCCATTTTTTGTAACACGGTCCCTGCTCCATTTCCTATGGACCGATTTTCTCACTTTTTCCCACCACAAGTTTCCCTGTTCCATTTCCTGTGGAAACTTGTGGGACTCTCAATATTAAGAAAACTCCTGTTAGCCCTTCTCACTTTCACTATAATCAAATAAATTCCTCAATGTGGGTTAAAATACTATCACTTGCACAATTTGACCGTCTACCCATTTTGGTATCTAGCACAAGCTCAACCAACATACTAAGTCTCTAATCATGAATTCCTAAGAATGCTGGGCTACGACTTGATTGAGTGTTTCTCCTAATTTCTCTTAAGTTTCAAGTCAACAGGCAACCATAAAATACTCATCCATAACCAAAGGCATGAAACAAAATCTCGGGCGACTCTAGACCATATAGACTACACTGAAAACATGCATGAACGTGTATCAACTCCTAATGGAATGAGAAAGTGTGATATGGAGTGAAAAGAAATGGAAGAAATGAATGAGCAATATATATCAAATACCACCAATACCAACCTACAACCGCATGTAACCGCATATATATAAAAAATTTTTTTTAAACGATCTCACCTGCGGTCTTTCGCATAGAACACCATCCAACTCAATCCACAAGTCCTAAAGTACCCCCAAACTTATTTCGAACCTTGTCCTCAAGGTTCAAAACAGGTTACGAGGCATACATGAACATACAAGATGGTAAAAAGAACATGATAGATAAAGAAGGAAATGATACAAAATCATGCATAAGACTGACACTAAACCTAAATCTACAAACGAAAAGAAGACGGGTAACGTTACCAGATCTCAATGTAACTAACCATACGTACAGACATGTGAGGAGCCATCAGAGCAATACCAGGCTCTCAAAATCCAGTGTGCAAGGTAGAGGTCGCAACACCTGTAAAAAGTCACAAGGAGATAATAGTAAGAATACCACAGAAAAAGACTAAAAGAAAATCAAAGGGATAGAAGCTTGGGGTGCCTCCCAAGAGCGCCTTTTTTTAACGTCGTTGGCTCGACTCAGTCTGACTCTCTCTCAGTCAAGGTACTTTACAACTGCTAGAGTCTCGCTCTCGATCTCGTCTTTGTGGGAAGTTCTCATAGAACAGCTTCAGTCGATGCCCATTCACCTTGAAAACTTTCCCTGTATCCTGGCTCCTGATCTCAACTGCACCATGTCCAAACACATCAGTAACAACAAAAGGTCCGAGCCATCGTGACCTCAACTTCCCTGGATGGAGAGTTAATTTAGAATTATAAAGCAAAACCTTTTGACCGACTACGAAAGTCTTACGAGATAAGTTGCGATCGTGGAACGCCTTGGTTTTATCCTTATAAATTCAAGCGGACTCGTAGGCATCGTTCCGAATCTCCTCCAATTCTTGGAGGTCCAACTTTCTCTCTTTGCCGGCTACGTCGAGTTCCATGTTAAGCTGTTTGACAGCCCATAGAGATTTATGCTCTAACTCGACCGGCAAGTGGCACGATTTGCCAAAAACTAAGCGATACGGAGACATTCCGATTGGCGTTTTAAACGTCGTTCGATAAGCCCATACTGCGTCATCAAGGCGCGTGCTCCAATCCTTCCGTGACGGGTTTACGGTCTTCTCCAAAATGGCTTTAATCTCCCTGTTTGACACCTCCGCTTGGCCACTGGTCTGAGGATGATAGGCCGTAGATGTACGGTGTGTGACATTATACTTACGCAAGAGATTTTCAACCATGCGGTTGCAGAAATGGGTACCTCGATCACTGATCAAAGCCCGTGGAGCGCCAAAAGTTGAAAAAATTCGTGATTTTAGGAAATCGCATACAACTGACGAATCATTGGTGCGAGTGGCTTTGACTTCCACCCATTTGGACACGTAGTCCACCGCCAGTAAGATATAAAGAAAACCATGTGACGGTGGAAATGGCCCCATGAAGTCGATCCCCCAAACATCGAAAATCTCACAGAATAGGATCGAGGTCAGTGGCATTTGATTCCTGTGACTCAGGGTTCCGGTCGACTAACATCTGGCACAGATCTTAGAGTATATGTATGAATCGTGAAAAATGGTGGGCCAGTATAGCCCACTCTCCAAGACCTTCATAGCAGTCCTACGTGGACCGAAATGGCCGCCGCAGGCGTATGAATGACAGAATGCCAATATAGATTGCGTCTCCGTCTGAGAGACACATCGACGAATAACCTGGTCTGAGCAAAACCTCCACAAGTATGGGTCATCCCATACATAGTATTTGGAATCACTCCGAATTTTATCCTTTTGGGCTCGCGTAAGATGAGGTGGAAACTCTTATGTAACAAGGTAGTTTACCAGATCTGCAAACCAAGGGAGTTCCTCAGCAATTGCTAAGAAATGTTCATCAGGAAAATCATCTCGTAGCGGGACAGGTGCTTCACCATTCTCGATACGACTGAGATGGTCAGCAACAAGATTTTTGGCACCACTTTTATCTTTAATCTCGATGTCAAACTCTTGTAACAAGAGTATCCATCGAATGAGACGAGGCTTAGCTTCCTTTTTGGTCATAAGGTGTTTTAAGGCAGCATGATTAGAGTAGACGACCACCTTAGTTCCTAAGAGATAAGGCCGAAATTTCTCCAAGGCGAAGACGACAGCTAGAAGCTCCTTCTCTGTAGTGGTGTAATTCAGTTGGGCAGGATCAAGAGTTCGGGAAGCGTAGTATATAACACGAGAAGCGCGCCCGACTCGTTGCCCAAGCACAGCACCCACAGCGTGGTTGCTGGCATCGCACATAATCTCAAAAGGTAGCTCCCAGTTGGGAGCTCGAATCACTGGAGTAGAGATGAGAGTCTTTGAGCGCATCGAATGCACTTTTACATGCCTTATCAAAATCGAAAGGCACGTCCTTCTGAAGAAGGAGACAGAGGGTTTGTGCAATTTTGGAGAAATCCTTAATGAATCGCCGATAGAAACCAGCATGGCCAAGAAATGATCGAATTTCTCGCACAGTCGTGGGGTAAGGCAACTTTTGAATTACTCCATTTTTTGCCGGGTCTACCTCCACACCCCTAGCAGATACGATGTGACCTAAGATAAGACCCTGATCCACCATGAAGTGACATTTCTCATAATTGAGGATTAAGTTCTTCTGGATACATCGGTGAAGAACCTTAGTCAAGTGACTAAAGCAAAAATCGAATGAATCACCATAAACGGTGAAGTCATCCATGAATACTTCGATGAAGTGCTCAACGAAGTCAGAGAAGATGCTCATCATACACCTCTGGAATGTAGCAGGTGCATTGCACAGCCCAAATGGCATGCACCGGCAAGCATAAGTAACAAAAGGACAAGTGAAGGTGGTTTTTTCTTGATCCTCAGGTGCTACGGGAATCTGGTGAAAACCAGAATACCCATCCAAGCAGCAATAGTGAGACCTGCCTGCTAAACGCTCTAACATCTGATCGATGAAAGGCAATGGGAAGTGGTCTTTCCTAGTGGAAGCATTGAGCTTCCTGTAATCAATGCAAACTCGCCATCCGTTTTGGATGCGAGTTGGGACTAACTCACCTTGTGAGTTTGTGACCACTGTGATCCCCGTTTTCTTAGGAACCACCTGAATGGGGCTGAGCCACTTGCTGTCGGAGATCGGGTAGATCATCCCAGCGTCAAGGAGCTTTAGAATCTCCTTTTTAACCACATCCATCATTGGTAGGTTCAGTCTCCGTTGTGCTTCTCGTGAAGGTGTAGACCCTTCTTCCATATGTATCTGATGCATGCATGTGGAAGGGCTAAGACCTTTGATGTCAGCAATCGTCCACCCTAGGGCTTCTTTGAACTCTTGAAGCACATGAATCAACTTCTCTTCCTCTGGTAATGTGAGATTACCAATAACCACAAGAACTGCAGTAGTGGCAAGCACGGGGTCGAACCACAAAGACCAAGTTTTCAACTTAGGGTACTAACCTAAAACTAACCTAGAGTGTTCAAGAAAATATCTCTAATTTTACTAAAAACAATAATTAAAATATAATGTAAATAAATTAATCAAAATGGAAAAGAACAATCCAAACCATCAGTTTCACAAATCTCTTCAATTTGGCATAATTTTACATATGGTCCTCAATCTAATTAAAGCATGCAAATCACAATAATTTAGTGTAGCTATAGACCCGGTAATGTACGCGGGTCTTCGCGCTTCCTGATGTCGGCAGCCAAGGTACGACCGTTGATTATTTCCCTGACCAATTACGCAACCTGATCGCTAGTGCTCCAGATTTAACGCATTGGTCGCATTACTTCGATTCGTGAAGGAACTACACCTAAACAACCGGATCGCTAGTGCTCCCGATTTAGCCTAGATCTCTATGGTATTTGACTGGTCCCAAAAGGGTTTAATCAATTGGTAAAGTCAATTGCCACTAGTGTGGTCTTATCGCACAAGCACGGGTGCTTACGACTCACTAACATGTAAATCAAGGTTTAAACTAGTGTTTAACCTCAATTGTTCAAATAATACCAAAGAAAATAAATCACATAAAAGAATCAATAATAATTAAAAATAAATAAACCTGATAAAGGATTCCCAAGTTGTAGGCTTGACTGATCCACCTTCAAGTTAGATGGAGAACTAGCTAGACATAATTGAACTAAACTAAAATAAAATAAAATAGATCCTCCTCCTTCTAATCTAAGTCCTAATACATATTTATATCTTAAATTTGGTCTCTGGAGGTCTATTTTCGAGTTTGGTGTGTGACACGTGCGTCGAGGACAATCTGTGGCTATTTTTTGGTATTTTTCTGGACTCTGCCACGTGTCATAGCGTGATTGGCTGAAAAATTGGAGCATGCTGACGTGGCGGCCGCGGATTGGAGGACAGGAGTCGCGTGACGTGCTGGACATGGGCGCTAACACGTGGCGGTTCCTGGTTCGCTGGAGCTGCTGACGCGTGCATTGCTGGACGAACCAGAGGCTGCCACGTGGCGATGACGTGGCGTGGGCGAAATCGCGCTTCTAGTGCAAAAATCTGGGAGTGCGGTTGAGCACGCATCCCGAGGCAGATCGAGCGAATGAGGCGAGGAGACGGTTGAGAGAGGTGATGTGGCGGGACGTGGCACGCGCAGATTGGTGGAACTGGGTGACGTGGCACGATTTGATTCGGCGAACGACTGTGTGTGACGCGATCAGTCCAATGGGGACTCGACACGTGGCAGTTTCGAACTCCAATTCACCTACTCTTGTGTACACCTCAAAACAAACCCTCAGGTGTCCGATTTCTGCAAGTGTATACTCTATTTCGAGTATTTTTTTTCCCCGGATCCAACCGTGCACCCCAAAAGTCCTGAAAATGACAAATAGAGATAATTAGACCTATAATTCGAAGAATCAACACTAAAATATATAAATAAACTATACATAATATGCATAAATAACAACTTATCAATTATACATAACAATTAATTGTTTTAAGAGTAGCAAAGGCGTTTTACGTCCGCTTGTTTGTCTTCTAGATGGGCTTTGGTTGGTCTATGATGAGAATTGCTCTGACTTCTCATCTTTTGGTAATTCAATAAAGGCCCAAGCGCAGTAAACCTCAACAGAGACGCGATGAGTGAAGACCTAGCCCTCTATCTAGAGAAGAGAAGTAAATTGAAGCGACACATGACTTCTTATCTTTGATTCGTCAAGTTTTGCACCTTTTTTTTCTTGCTCTTGAAATGACTAGGAAATTTTCTAATCAGAAACTTAAGACTATAATGACTATAATGACTATAATGACATTGTAACCAAAATAAAGAAATAACAATCAATTTTGATTTGAATTAAAAGATATTAAATATTTTCATGTTCTCAAATCATGGACTTGTGCAATTTCATTGCAAATCCATTATCTACATCTGCACATCTAACGCCTAAAGGCAATTTAAAAAAAAAAACTAAGTTTTGGTTAATAAAAATTTACTAAATAAGTAACTAAATCATGAATCAATAGATAATAAAGATTTTAACCCTAAAATCAGTGTAAGCAATAATTACTTGAGAATCTAAGATGTATTTAAGTTGAGAGATTAAAGAAAATATAATCTAGCATTATAAACTAATAAAAGACAATAAAAAGCTTTGTAAAAAGCATACAACTCTACTTGGCAGTTGCACTTTCAATTGGGTTGTTGTCAAAGAATAATGTTGAGGGGCCCTCATAATAGAAATCGCAATATGGAATGACAAGCAATTGATTGATCTATTGATTTGCGTGAGATTTCTCCAAGTTTTTAAAACACTAAATAGATGGGGCTAGAGATTTGTGCTTTTATCAAAAGAAAGTTGAAGCACTCTATTAGGGCAACAAAAAAGAGAGGAAAACAATACACAGGGGTCAAGATGGAAAACGGAAAAAAGAGAAGTTGGGTGGGGTCATCAACTGTCCAGAAATCAGAACAAAAAAAAAAGAGTACGTAATGATCTTAGGGAGTTTTTGTCAGGCAATGTACGTCAGTACATGGGTTGGGATTTGATATATAAAAAAAAAAATTACATGGGTTGGGCTTTAAGGAGGGAGGCTTTTTACTCAAATTGGGGGGAGTGGGTGGGGCAACGCCACATTTTTCTTATAAACCCAAGTGTAGTATATTGGGGTATACTAGTAAGTAAAAAAATTTTGGAGATTGTAGGGCTCATACATAAATTGGGAGGTCTCTTAATTATATTGCATTTGTATACAAGTTTTTCCCCTTACTCAGAGATCAAAGTCGAGACCTTTGGTTTAGGGGCATTAAGTCAAGTCGATGTGCAAACCCAACTTCCAACACCATTAGAAAATTGTAAATGGGTGCTTTTAGAGATAGTTAAACTATCTATAATAATGGGGAAAAAAGGAAATTAAATTAAGAGATGAGAAGGTTTTTGATCTTAGATTCATTACTAATAGAAAAAGAGAATCAATAATTAAGAGGTAATTGACAAAAAAAATGAAATAGGTAGGGAGAGAAAATTGAAAGATGATTTGAGAGGACTACCAACTTTTTCTGGACTTGTGTGTAGGATCACCTCTAATGTTGCATCTTACAAGAGATATATCTTGAAAAATTAGTGAATTTAAACCTATAACCTAACATACATGAGCGAACAAGTAGATCTCACCAAGACAATATGTTGAAGGATTGACTCATTAAGACAATGATTGTTTAAGGACTGAGTCATTATTGACAAGTTGAAAGAGAATGGTTCCCTTGGTATGAGTACGTATTTGGACTCCATTGTAGAATCTCCCTATATATGTATATAATAGAAAATTGAAATGAAAACTATACATGTCACATAGTCTTACTAATACAATTAGAGGGTTACTTTTATATATCCTTAAGCAATTACACAGGCTTATTAATCCATAGTCGAATGAGACCGTTAATCTGGCTTCTACCAAGAAGTGACCTGCTTTGCTCATCAATGCAAAGACTCTAACTCAATAGTTTGAAAATTAGTTAAGCTTCAGTATCATTTCAAGTGATGTGACAGAGAAGAGACTACGAAAACAGCACTCGGCTGACTTCGACCGAGGGTGACAGAGGAATCCAACCAAGATCTCTTAATTTATAGGTGTTAGCCCAGTGTGTCCGAGATCTCTTTAGAGGTGTCGGCTCTGTGTGTCGAGATCTCTTTAGAAGTGTCGGTCATGTGTGTCTGACACCTCTTCAGAGTTGTTGGCCTTGTGTGTTTGACACTCGCAAGCAACAAGAACGAACAAAAAAAAATTTCAAAACTCTTAAAAAATATATAAAAATGACTAAAAAAATAATGGGTTTTGCTCCTAAACCTTTGTATCCAAAATGCAAGATTTAAGCTCCAAACTGAAGCCATATAAACCCAACAACAAAACCCAAGCAATACAAACTCAAAAAATAAAAAAGCCTCAAAATCAACACTTATAAAGATGAGGAATACACCCACGGCGTCGAATCGATGTGGTTTTGCTTGAATTTTGTCGAATTTGGGTTGGTGGTGAGAATGAAATTTGAGAGAGTGGCGATTGGGGTATGGGTGAGTAAAAACTACCCTTTTATATGGAGGCGTAGTTGGTTAATTGAGTAATTTCACTAGGGTGGGGTACGAGAAGCAAAAAGTGGAGTGCAAATAGCCGCACAGTTACAGTAGGCCTACCGTATGGGGGTTTTTCAAAAAGTAAGGTTGTTTTACTTTAAAATTCATTAAATAGGGTAAATTTCTTTAAAATTACAAAACTAATGTATATAGCCTTTAGTAAAGGCATTATTAAGTATGACATGGCGGTGGGTGTGTGATGTGGCAATTCTAATTGTATGAATGACTCATTTTGTAAATGAGTCATTCATACATAATATGAAATGTATAAATGAATCATTTTGAGACTTATATTTCACCCATACCCTTGCCCGCCTATATTAAAATACTACACATACATTAACCCAAACCATACTAAAATATATATTGGGTGTGTTTCACATTAAATCGAGACGCATATAGATAACTCAAACACCAATGTGTGTGTGTTTTTTTTTTTTATTTTTTATTTTTTTTATTTTTATAAATTCATCAAATAGGGTTGATTTCTTTAAAATCACAAAAATAATGTATTTTTGCTTTTGAAAAGGCGTTATTAGTGTAGGTGTGTGCAATATGGTAGGTGAGTGTGACGTGGCAAGTGGATTACATGAATTACTCATTTTAAAAATGAGTCATTTGAACAAAATGTTAAGTGTATGGTTAACTTCTTTCAAAAGGAGTAGTTCATATAATTTCTATCTCAACCACACCCTCGCCTACTAAATTGAAAATATTACACATACATCAACCCAAACCACACTAAAACACATATTAGGTGTGTTCCATACTAAATCGAGTCGCATATGGATAACCCACACACCAATGTGCGTTTTGATATGTCCGTGCAACATTCTTCAAACTTAACACCATTTTCATTGAATTCCTCCGACAATTAATTTTTCAAGTACACAATATGATGAAATTAACATTTTACCTTCATCTTTGCACAGTGTTATGAAAACATGCATCATAAGTAATTCATAATAAGGAAAATGCAAATGACATAATAGCAAAGCCAAATTGAAAAACTAAAAAAACTTTATTGATTGTTTTGAAAGAGATAGTTAGTTTGGATATCTTACTGTTAATTCAGGTTTTTCTTCATAAATAAGAGAACTTAAAAGTGGTCTCATTGTAACTTTAGCATTTGATTGCCTCTTTCTCCATCTCCATCTGCATTATATATGAAAATTTGCGTACATGTAGCGGCCTCAAAATCTATTGGTCGCCACGTTATGTGTCGCGGTCTACAACCTTGCCACAACACTACATAATTGTGTCCCATGCGCATCAACATCTCAATACAAATCCATGTGGCATTGGCCATCGGCCACATCACACGAATAACGCCTTTTTCGAAAGTGCTATTCGTGTGTTGTGTGCTCTGTCTAAATAACACGAATAATGCATTTTGTAAAGGCGCCATTCGTGTTATGTGGTTTACACGAATAGCGCCTTTTGATGTGGATCCTACGTGGATCCACGTAACACGAACGACGCCTTTACAAAAGGCACCATTCATGTACTTGAATTTTGCTTCTTTAATTTCGTAGGAAAAATACTTTAGTTTGCCAATAAAAAGAAAATCAATAATAGTTTACGGATTTAAAAGTATATTACCTGTAGGAAGTAAAAATTTCTACCGTATGCTACTGACTACATTAAGGAATTGGTTTTATATATTTGTTACTTGGTAGTATAAAATAATGAGAAAAAGATGGCTAACGAACTGTACATTAGTTGGTCAAGCAGTGTCTGGTTCACTCCTCCCCATGCAATACCATGGAGGCCACTACTCGCTTCACCCATTGTCTTTTGCAGTTGTAAAGTGCACACTCTTAATGAATGACAACAACGCACTCTGAATAACAACTACAAAGCCTCAATATCCCAAAGTAGTCAAACTCTTTATAAATGAAAAAGGTACTAAACTACAAGAAGTGCAATGACTAGCAGATGTTGGAATACCATGATTCAAATTATAATTAAAGGTTAGTAGGTAGGAATGTGTCTACATTAGAGTCATATGTAATAGGTGGTTATTAAATAGTTATTTAATATTTAGTTACTAGTTAGTGAAGTGGGAGCATGTTTGTAGTGGTATGAGTGGGTCATGTTGACCAAGTCCATACATGTGTAGTATTGTCTATAAATATGTATGATGGTGTAAACATGAATTAATCAAGGAAGCAATGTAATCCATCAAAGCAAAAGGGTTTTTGATAATTCTTAGTTTACTTGCTGTTTTTATTTTTTTTAAAATCAACATGGCATCAGAGCTGACGGTTCAATCCCGATGCGTATTCGATTCGGGAAGGTGAGGCTAGTTTGCAAAGAAGTGCTGCGAAAATAGATTGTGAAGAAGTGTTGCAAAGAAAGTGAAGAAAAAGTCGATACCGAAAAGCTCTAACATGAGAGCTCGAGTGCTTCGACGCCATCAATGATGAATTGATTTTTTATCATGGTGGAGGCCGATGACCACCGAAGAAGATATGAGAGTGTGATGACAAGGGCATCACATGAGGTTATTTGGAGACAAGTGCTCCAAGAAAGGTGATGACAAGTGCATCATCATCATGAAGACATGAGCTTTATGAATTCAAGAAGTATGAAGTGATGTGTTTCACAAGAAGTTTGAGTCACTTTGCAAAGTTTAAAGTTTGATTTAAATTTTTGAAAATTTGAATCAAGAGGAAATGTTGGAATATCATGATTCAAATTATAATTAAAGTTTAGTGAGTAAGTGGGAATGTGTCCACATTAGAGTCATATGTAATAGGTAGTTATTAAATAGTTATTCAATAGTTAGCTACTAGTTACTGAAGTGGGTGTGATAAGTGTTCATTTATGCATGATTTAGTGTAGGTTATTAGTAGTTAATGGACTATATTTATCTTGTTTTAAAGTGATAAATGTGTGTTTTATGTATTTCAGGAATTTTATATGAGTTGGGCAATTTTGGGATCTAATTGACAGCTGTTCGGTTTAGAGGGCATAACTTTCACATCCAAAGTTGGAATGACTTGCTGTTGGTCTTGTTGGAAAGAAGACCTTGAGACGAATATTTTCTTCTCTCACAAGCATCACGAAATTCGGACTTGAAGTGGCTCAAAATTGCAGTACAAGTTACTGCCAGAACTTATGTTTGAAAATCACCTCCAACGAATGAAATCGCGCCACGTCAGCTGTGCTCTCTCTTCACGTACTTGCGCGAATTCACTCCAGCGCCTCCTGCTTCTGCCATGTGTCATCCTCTCCACCCATCAGCACGTCATCACCCCTCCTTCCATCCAATGAGACGACGCCACGTCAGCATGCCACCATTTTCATCCAATAAGGCGCTGCCACGTGGCTAGAAACTCTCAACTCAACGCTATACACATTGTGGAACCACGCCAACCAGCAGGATTTGGGGGATTTTAGGAGTTCCAACCAACTTAAAAATATTCCTATAAATACCAGTAGGCTCTAAAAAGAAAGGGGACCTTGTTTTTAGTTTTGTTTAGTACTAGGGTTTACTTTTATTATGTCTAGCTAGTTTTTCATCTAGGTTGAAGGTGGATCAGTCAAGACTACAACTTGAGAATCCTTTATCAGGTTTATTTATTTTTAATTATTATTGATTCTTTTATGTGATTTATTTTCTTTGGTATTATTTGAACAATTGAGGTTAAACACTAGTTTAAACCTTGATTTACATGTTAGTGAGTCGTAAGCACCCGTGCTTGTGCGATAAGACCACACTAGTGGCAATTGACTTTACCAATTGATTAAACCTTTTGGGACCAGTCAAATACCATAAAGATCTAGGCTAAATCGGGAGCACTAGCGATCCGGTTGTCTAGGTGTAGTGCCTTCACGAATCGAAGTAATGTGACCAATGCGTTAAATGTGGAGCACTAGCGATCGGGTTGCGTGTTTGGTTAGGGAAGTAGTCAACGGTCGTACCTTGGTTATCAAGATTAGGAAGTGCGAGGAACCGAGTGCTCCACCGGATCTATAGCTGCACTAGGTCATAAATTAGTTTCATAATTTTCATAAATCGACAATTAATAAACTCAATTCCAAGTTGTATGGTGAGACTGTGAAACTGAATACCTAGATTTATTTTCATTTAATTTATTTATTTTTAAATAGGTATATATTTTCTCTAAAACTCAAATTCTTCTTTTTTGTATTTTTTTACCTAAGAAAGATACTAATCTCTGTGGGATCGACCCTTTACCACTATCTACAAAATAGTTAGTTTAGGTTAATTTATTCTATTGACGTGTTCGGCGCGCGTCAGGGTGCATGTATGTAGTGGTACGAATGGGTCATGTTGACCAAGTCCATACATGTGTAGCGTTGTCTATAAATATGTATGATGGGTGTAAACATGAATTAATCAAGGAAGCAATGTAATCCATCAAAGAATTGTCAATTTCACTTGCGTATTCAATTCGGGAAGGTGAGGCTAGTTTGCGAAAAAGTGTTGCGAAAATAGATCGTGAAGAAGTGTTTTGAAGAAAGTGAAGAAAAAGACAATATCGGAAAGCTCCAACATGAGAGTGCGAGTGCTCCGACGCCATCAATGAATTGTCAATTTCACTTGCTGTTTTTTTATTTTATTTTATTATTTAAAAAATCAACAGCAGCAATGCCTACAAGAGAACCCAAACAGGAAAAGCTTTGAACTCTGCCTCACAGTTTTAGGCTACAGGTTACCTGTATGAGAAACTTCACTTTGTGCATTTTCCACGTACATATAAGAAATGAAACACACAAGTCCATATCAGTTTTTTGTGGTATACAAAGTTCAGATCATTAATAATGTATCACAACAAACAAATAATGAGATTTACTCAGTAGACTGGAAAGAAAGTGCTGCACAATAAAAGATCATTGAGAAGATGGTGTGTAGAACTCAGAACTTACACAAGAAGTATTTGTGGCTCAAACATAACCTTGTCCAAACAAATCTGCTCACATTAATTATAACTAGTCGGTATCCCGTGTTTTGCATATGGGCAAGACTAATTATCAATACATCAGATAAAAACTAATGGAAAATGATAATCTAACATACTTTGGAGGTACACTTTGTCTTTTAGCCTATTTATTTAGTGTTTTGTTAGATGTGGGCCCCGTCTAGGGAGACAAGAAAGAGTCATAAATAGGCTAAAAAACAAAGTGTGTGCCTCAAGCGTGCGCTCAAAGTGTGTTAAATTATCATTTTCCAAAACTAATTTCAGGAGGAGAGTGACAGTAAAGAAAATAACTTATTATACAATCTTCGATTTTTAAAAGTATCTCCCTACATATTTTTTTAGCTTTTCATAAACACTTATCATCATCATCAAAGAAAAAGTTAAAAGCAAAAGCTGAATTAAATGAGCCATTGTTTGGAGAAATTCAATTTTGTTCCTAAAATTACTATATTGCTCACCTCCAAAACCTCAAAAAACACAAAAATAACAATTAATTACACATAATTATACACCATTAGAACAAAAGAGAAAACTAACTACAACGTACATAGGAAAAGTATAAACCTTACTCAACCAACTATAGTCCGCATTTCGTGCTTTACGAGCAAGTAAGACTGAGTATTACTATTAATACATTAGGTAAAAATAAATTTGATACGGTTTTTTGAAGAAATAATCCATTCTGTTTTTTTGAAACACAATCAAACACATTCAATCTTTATTAATTTACTACTAAAATTTTAGTAAAATAAACTATCCCAACATGATACACAAGATACCACGGGTGCACATTTAAAAACACTTTTGAAGAAATAATCAATTAATATTATAATTTAAGTAAAAAGCTGGAAAACAATAATACCAATCATTAATTGAAAATAAAAAAAATATCTAATTAGAATCGGAAATAGATTGGCTAAGCATACGAAAATGTAATTGAACTATACGATTTTAATTGTACTAATCGTTTTCCTGCGCTTTGCGCATGGGTTATTTAATCTTTTATGAGGAAGTTAATAAATTAATTTATATCAATAAATTGTAATGTTTTATAATTAAAATTACAATTCACAATAATCAACTCATATCATATGTACAACACATTATATTATATTTTTATTATTATTTCTAAGAAAAAAGTATAAAAAATTATTTATTAGATTAAAAATACATTAATTAATTAATTTTTTTTGATAACCTAAGGGTATCCAGCCCCGTCCAACTAATCTCCAAGGGGCACTGGACCACCCACTAGGTAGTTGGGCCAGTGTCCCGAACGAACTTGTCAATCCGGGGAATTGAACCCGGGACCATGCACTTAACTCACACATCCCCGAGATCGCCCTTATTGACTGTAATGACCCGGTACCTTAAACACGTGATTAGTGTTAATCCGAATCCTAATTAATTCAAGTTGGGCTCGTGGTTAAGCCTGGTTTGTCTCAATAAAAGTGTGTGTGGATTTGTATGATGTATTGTATTTGTATGGGTTGCATTAGTATATACAAAGGAATATCGGAGAAATGATGAGACGCCTAGTACCATGTGTGTTTCATGAGGACACACATGAGACGCAGGACAACGTTAACGCTCGAGTATGCTCGTTGGCGTGAATTACGTGGCGTAGACGTAATTATAGCTGTATACATATATATTTATATATATTATGGATATATATATATAAATACATATTAAAATGGAAAATAATGAAATAATGGTAAATTGTTGGGTGCCGAGTGACACGCGAGGTCACGGGTGATCCGCGTAAGTCATACGGTAGTATGCACGCCCGAGGGTGTGCGTTGGTGCAAACAACGAGAGTATAGGCGCGACGATATCGATAAATATATATAAATATATATAATAAAATTGGAAAAATGTGAAATTACTATAAAGGGTAATTGCAAATAAATGAAAAAGAGATAGGCTTGGGGGTATTTTGGTCTTTTTCCCCCAACTAACTGCCTCTCCTTCCTTTTAAAGTCAAAAATAGAGAGTTGAAAGAGTGAGACGCCGAGAAAGAGAGGAGAGGGAGAGCAAGGAGCTCGGGAGTGAGGAGTTCGCGAAGTCAGTGAGGCTAAGGTGAGATTTTTTGTTGTTGTTTGTTGTTGATGTTGCAGTTGTTGTTGTTGTTGTTGTTCTCGTTGTTGTTCTCATCGTTATTATTGTGAATGTGGTTGTTGTTGTTGTTGACTGTTATTATTGTAGTCGGTTATGGTAATGGTGAGAAGCTCGGCCATGGCCGAGGTTGAAGTTGTTGAGATCAAGCTAGGGGTTGGGATCCAACCCCAACGATGAAAAAGATGAAAAAAAAAGCAGCGAAGCAACACAGTCGCATGAAGAAGACGATGGTTTGGTCTTGAACCGGGCCGAACCAAACCCAAATAAAAAAAGAGAAAGAAAGAAAAGGAAGGAAATTCTGAAAAAATCCAAAATATAGGATTTTGACCAAATAAATAGAAATTAATGGATTTCTATAAGAAATGAAGAATTCGAAAGTCAGAGGGATTTTATACCGAGGTTTTTACCTCGAAAAAATGTGAAATGGTCAAAGTAGGTGAGAAACTAGATCCTAGGATTCTGGATTTGAATGAGACCAGTTTAGGAGTATTGATGAAGGAATATTAGACATAATTTGATGTCAATTGGTCTATTTTAGGTAATGGACTGACGGTAAAAGGTTTGAGGACTTCAGGGTGTCGTACAAGTCGGTAAAACATAGAAAGCTCAGGACAGGTAAATGGGACTCGTATCTTTTATCAATTATGCAATGTAAAATATTATTATTAGAACATATAGTGTACTGGACTAGGAATGGGACAATGTACCGTGGTTTGACTTTGGTTTTATAAAAAATTTTTAAATGAAAATGGAATTCGGAAAGAGGTTTGGCGGGACGGATCGGCCTAAGGTTTGGAACTGTGATGGGGTGGCCTTCTATCACCGCGCCCCTAATGACTTAGAAAATATCCCGATCAATGCTTTCCTATTGAGTTGGCAACTCATCAGTCATAAACCAATCAGATGAGCAGTGATTGGTTTAGTGACGATGAGGGAGTACGATTCTATGTTTTATGAGTTAGCGGCACATCAATGGAAACTGGTTAGATGCCCATTGACTGGTTCTTGATGTTGTGAGAGGGCGACTCAATTTAAATACTAAAATTGAAATACAAATCATGGGTATATTGCAATGAATTCATGGACTTGCATCTGTTTATATATCATTTATATTGATTCAAATGCACTTTTAGATATGCATTGGATTCATGTTGTTATACACTACCTTGATATTAAATTGATGATTGATGGTTGGTATGAGAGTCACTTATTGAACATGTAGGAGTTCACTCAACTTAACATTTCCAAGTAATGGACGAAGGCTGGAAATCAAGAAAGAAGAAGATTAGGAGTGTAATATCTTCCCTGCGATGTAATGTGAGTTCTTGTTATATAATTATTGTATTGAGTACTATTTTGTAATAATTAAGGTGGGAATACAAGTTTAATACTGAGGATTATATCGGATTTGTATATCTTGTACTTATCAAAAAAGTTTAAATTTTTCGCTGCATTTTATTTTAATTTGTTATTCGATAATAAGATATATAGGTTGTTAACATGAATAGGTATAAGGCTGTTGTCTCTCATTAGGTCCAATCTGGTTTACCGGGGCTTAATTAGGGTTTCATGCCGAATATTCCCTAATCGAGATTAGGGATGTTACAATGACTTGGCAACCCAAATGGGTTAATGCATTAATTAATATTAAGAGGTACATAGTATGTATTCTTACATGAATTCTAAAAGGTTTAATGTTAAGTTGGTCGTACTTTTTTAAGTTCAATGTATTCATTAATTATAAAAATAAACATAATTAATGGAAACCACTTCACTACTTTAATTCATTGAATCTAATATCATGAGTCGTTTTGTTTCCCTAAAACATAGAAAGCATAGGGAATGAATATAGGCCTTTCGATTTCTTAAAAATATTAAAAACTTTGGGGAACCGAAAATTTTGAAAAGTGAAATTCAAAAAATTGAAAAATAGAATGAATATAGGATCTTTAATATTATGCCCAAGGTCTAGCCAAATATTTTTAAATTTTTCTACTTTCAGAGCTCGAAATTAACCAAGACATGATGGAGAATCTATGCCATCCTCACAATTCAACAAACTAAAAAATTTGACAAAAAAAACTAAAAATAAATATATTATTTCAGAAATTAAGAATTATTAATTAAGAATGAATATATGGAATTTTTTGATAAGAGAATGAATATATGGAATTATGCATGTATACTCTGTACATATATATATATACACTATGTACTAATAATTTTCAAGTATGAGTGTGTAGATGTTGTTGAAGGGCAAAGATGTGGGCAAGCAATCGTAGATGTGGTCACGAATGCAAGCCAAAGCTTCATTGTATAAGCTAACCACAACATCAAGACGCTTGTGAGGAGGTATGCGAAGGACGAGCTTGGAGACATTTTTGGCATCAAACACCTTGTGCACTGCTTCGAAGTGCGTTGTGCCTTGCTCGGAGTTGAAGTAGGGTAGCAAAAATGCATCCCTTCAAGCACTTGCTCCTCAAGAACTTGCAAGCACCGCACGGATCGTCGCTGCGTCACAGTGGTGCTAGCATTAGTACTACTACTGCTGCTCAAGTTTCTTCTCGATCATCATTAAACATGCATGTAATATATAAAATTATATAGCCAGTGTTGCAAGTTATTATATAGGGAAGGATAGAAAAAGATATAATAACTATAAACCCAAAAAATTAGGAAATTGGCGATGAAAGTGAAGGAGTGGATGATGAACCGCAGCCTCAGCCTTAGACATCTCCAGCAGAAAATGTAGAGAAGTCTCAAGTGCCATATAACGGCCCCTATTTTCGTCTAGGGCACCGCCCGGCCTAATCCCATAATTAAGTCCTAATTTCAACACGTAGGACCTAATTACATATTAGTCAGCCTGTACTACTTATTATCTCGTGAATTGGGTTCAGGAATAAGAATATTTCCTATTATTTTATAGAATTATCAAATTAGTGGAAGTCTTTAACGTATTAGCTGAAGCATTTTATATAAATCCTAAATGTGGAAACCAGGAAATAATAATCACAATATAATTATGCAATAAATGACGAGCATATAGACAGAATGAAGGTCAAAAGTCGGGTGAACTAACTCTCGTCCCAAAAACAACCCAAGCAAAAGACGTATA
Source organism: Stephania japonica (assembly GCA_039657345.1). Classification (NCBI taxonomy): domain Eukaryota; kingdom Viridiplantae; phylum Streptophyta; class Magnoliopsida; order Ranunculales; family Menispermaceae; genus Stephania; species Stephania japonica. The sequence goes on from CM077556.1 coordinate 5,761,860, forward strand.
TATAAGCATAATACAAAAATGTGACCTACATGTACAGCAGTTAAGCGCTACGAACTCAGAGGAAGTCGCCGATCTTCTCCTTGCTCGGTCTAGTGCTGCTTGATGGACCTACACCCACAGTCACAAACTAGACGGTGAGTATAGTGATATTTAAGTGATAACCGGGGAATTCTATACTACATTTCCAAAGTAAAGACTGATATTTAAATGCATAATAAAGCAGAAAAAGGTGCTGAGAAAGTAATGCATATAAATATCACAGTTAACCGAATTAGATAGATTGACACAGGTTAAGTCGAGATGATCTACGTTCGGTCGGCGGTGAGAAATATCAACTAGCCTTTTTCCACTATCGTATGGAGGTACTCTCAACATACTTTGTAAATTTTGAATATATATATATAGAACTTGCCGACAACCCCGTAGTTCAAGCTACGTGATGCCACCCAAGTAATAGTGGTGAGTGCCGTAAACCCTGAGGTCTAGTGAATCCACCCATTTCTCGTGCAATGGACACTAGATAATCTCCAACTTTTGTTTCAATGATTTTCATTTCTAAAGTTCTACGATATCAACAATAAGTTAGGCTACAAAGCCCCAAAGGAAATGGAATACAAATCAAATACCACAGTAACCCTGGTGCATGCATTTCTAACATCAATTATAACATAATTCACAACCAAATATGACACATTAAGAAAAGAGTCAATGAAATCATCACAAGGCTTCATGCTATTACAACATTCAACTTGAATAGAGCAAAGAAAGCATGATGGTAGATTACTAACAGTAAGTCATCAAATTGACTGAAAAAGGAATCAATATGAATGAAATAAAGTAGAGGGTTCCCACAGTTTCACTTACAAGTCACAGAATAGCTATGGCTATCCGGCCTTGCGACACTCCGACTAGCGCTCCCGAACTCCCGTAACACCCTAGGTCCCTGAAAAGTTATTTCATATCCTTTATTTATTTATTTATTAACATTTTGTTACATAGATATATTTTATGTATATATTCATATATGTGTATATGTAGATATATACATATATGTGTATTTGTATATATATATATATATGTATATGTATGTATACATATATATATATATAATTTCTTTTATTATTTTATTTTATTTTTTGTAGATATACATGTGTATGTGTATATATAAATATACATACATGTATATTTTATGTATACATATACATATATACATGTATGTATATATATTACATATATATAGTATTTATTACTATTATTTTTATTTTTATTTCTTTATTTTATTATTATTATTATTTTTTAATTATTTTTTTGGAAATGGACCGGGTCCGACCAGTCCAAATGTCCCCCCTCATCTTCTTCAGCAGAGACGCTACTGTTGCAGCGTCTTTGCTTTTTTTTTTTTTTTTTTTCTTCAATCCAACACAACAACTCCAACACCAACATCAACATCATAGTATCAACAATCCACTAATAACACATTGATTTCAAAAATCAACTTCATTCAATCTCACCAACATCACCATTAACGTCTACCACAACAATGACAACATCAACAACAAAAACTTACCTCGCCAATGTCGCGTCGTCTCGATCTTTCGATCTCTCCTTCTCCTCTCTCGAACTCTCTCTTTGGATCCTCTCCTCTTTCTCGGTTCTTCTTCTTCTCTTTGCAATTTGTGGTGTGTGGTGGTGGTACTTGGGGTTAGATAAGAAAAATTAACCAAATTACCAAAATGCCCCTCAATCTTATCCTCTTTCCATATAAGCCAATGCCCCTTTTTGTCATTTCACAATTCTTTTCTGATTTTATTTTTGAATGTATATTTATTTATATTATATATTTATATAATATAAATATATATATATATTTCCAATTCAATTTAATAAATTTATAACCATAGGCTATGATTTAATGTGCATTAATTTAATTACATTGCATTTTACTAAATTTAGACTTACAGCAAGTCTCGCTATTCGGTACCCCGGCTTGCACGTAACTCGAGGCGTGTCCCTGACTACGTCTCGGCGTCGATAGCTACAAGTACTGACTTAATCAGCCTACACACATACAAAACACTAGGAATACATCAATACAAATATAAAATTTACCTCGGCCACATGCCTTGGTCTGTGTGCGCATCTCATGCAGGCCCCACGTCACGGATTGGCGATCCTAATTAAGCAGTTAATCAAGATTAGCAAAATTGGGCCGTGACAAATATTCCTAACAAAATGAAAATTTCGTCCTCGAAATTAATTCAGGTTAGGGTATACCTGAATCAAAAAGGTACGAAAAACGGTCTCGCATATAATCTTCCCGTTCCCAAGTGAGTTCCGACTCGTTGTGGAACTGCCACTTGACGAGTACCTTAGGGATAGACTTGTTCCTTAACTGTTGTACCTTTCGGTCTAGGATTTGGATAGGTTGCTCCTCATATGAACAATCCTCGCTCAGGTCGATCTGACTCAAGTTAATCGTTTGTCGTGCGCTCGCGCCTTCGACTCACCAATGGTCGAAGCATCGATATATGAAAGATCGGATGAACACCTGACATCTGCGGAGGAAGCTCTAACTCGTACGCAACATTTCCAACCCATTTCCTAACTCTGAATGGCCCGATGAAACGCGGTGCAAGCTTGCCTTTTACACCAAATCTCTGCAGACCTCTCCGAGGAGAAACCTTAAGGTAGACATAGGCTCCCTCGGGATAAGTGAGATCACTGTAATACTTGTCTGCATACTTTTTTTGTCTTTCTTGGGCTCCCTTTAGCTTCAGTTGAATCTGTCGTACCTTCTCTGTATGATCAACAACAATCTCAGGTCCTACAGAAAATCTGTCCTCTGGTTCAGCCCAACACGATGGCGAGCGACAAGGTCTGCCATATAAAGCCTCAAAAGGCGCCATCTCGATGCTAGCCTGATAACTGTTGTTGTATGCAAACTCACACAACGATAGGTATTCCGCCCATGATCCGCCAAACTCTAGCACACAAGCTCGTAACATATCTTCTAAAACCTGATTGAGTCTTTCAGTCTGTCCGTCAGTCTGAGGGTGAAAGGCCATGCTGAAATGTAGGCGTGTACCGTACTGCTCCTGCATACTCTGCCACATCCTGGATGTAAAGTTAGCATCTCTGTCTGATACAATAGTCAACGATACTCCATGCAGCCTGATGATCTCTCTCTCAAACAACACGCTCAACTGATCAAATGTGTAATGTGATGCCACTGGTAGGAAATGAGCAGACTTAGTTAGTCTGTCGACTATAACCCATATCGAGTCGTGTCACCTGGCAGTCTTCGTAAACCTCTAATAAAGTCCATGGCTATGTCTTCCCATTTCCATTTCAGAATGGGAAGTGGTTGTAAGAGTCCCCCGAGCTTACGATGCTCCTCTTTCACTTGCTGGCATATTCCACAGTTCTTGATAAACTCTGACACGTCCGCCTTCATCCCAGGCCACCAGAAATGTCTTTTCATATCATGGTACATCTTAGTCCTGCGTGGATGAATGGTAAATCGGGAACGATGTGACTCCTGAAGGATTTCGTCTCTTAACTCTGGCACTTCGGGTATCCACAGTCTGCCCCTAAACCTCAGACATTGATCTGATGTCTCTGCCCAGTCAACACAATCTGAACTCTGCGCTAACTCACTGAATCTCATATACGACTCGTCGGTCCTTTGACCCTCTGCCACTCTTTGTATGGACACGGTCTGTACTCTCAACTGCGCGCAAATCTCAACTCTAACATCCGCAGGAATATCTATCTGACTTGATGTCACCTCTACATCGAACATCTCATACTCACGTGTCATATGAAAATTGGTCATCTCCACATCTCCAACCGGACTCCTACTCAGTGCGTCTGCAACTACGTTAGCTTTTCCTGGGTGATACTCCAGAGAAAAGTCATAGTCCTTTAAAAACTCTAACCACCTACGTTGCCTCATGTTTAGCTTTTTCTGCGTGAAGAGATATTTCAAACTCTTGTGATCAGTATAGAGTGTGAATCTCTCCTCATACAGATGATGTCTCCAAATCTTCAGAGCAAATACTACCGCTGCTAACTCCAAATCATGTGTAGGGTAGTTCTTCTAATGTATTTTCAGCTGTCTCGAAGCATATGCCACAACTCCACCATCCTGCATTAATAAACATCCAAGTCCTGTGTATGAAGCATTAGTGTACACTAAGAATCCATGACCACCCTCTGGTAACACCAACACGGGGGCGGTAGTCAATAATCTCTTCAGCTGAGCAAATGCGTTCTCATACTCCGCAGTCCAATTAAATATGACGTCTTTCTGTGTCAGCCTAGTCATCGGTGAAGCAATTTTGGAAAAATCCTTCACAAATCTTCGGTAATAGCCTACTAACCCTAGAAAACTCCTAATCTCCGTCACAGACTTTGGTGTCGGCCAATCCATGACTACCTGAATCTTAGCGGATCTACTGCAATCCCTGCTGCCCCAACCACATGACCTAAGAACTTGACCTCTGCAAGCCAGAACTCACATTTGCTGAACTTGGCGAATAACCTATGCTCCCTCAAAATCTGCAACGTCTCCTTGAGGTGTTGCTCGTGGTCCTTTCGTATCCTCAAATAAATGAGAATGTCGTCGATGAAGACTATCACGAAACGGTCAACATATGGTCTCAAAACTCGATGCACAAGGTTCATAAACACAGCAGGGGCATTAGTCAGCCTGAAAGGCATGACCGTGAACTGATAGTGCCCATATCTGGTGCGGAACGCTGTTTTAGATGTATCCTCGTTCCCGATCCTAAGTTGATGATACCCCGATCTCAGGTCTATCTTAGAGAAAAACTGGCTCCTCTCAGCTGCTCAAATGAGTCGTCAATCCTCTGTAACGGATACTGGTTCCTGACGGTGGCCTTATTCAGTTGTCTGTAGTGATACATAGTCGTAGACTACCATCTTTCTTCTTTACAAACAAAACTGGTGCTCCCCATGGCAACATTGATGGTGTAATGAATCCTTTATTTCCCAAATCCTGAAGCTGATCCCTCAACTCTTCCAACTCTTTCGGTGCCATAAACGATAGGGTGGTATTGAGATTGGTCTGGTACCTGGCATAAGATCAATGACAAAGTCTATCGAGGTGGTGGTAGTCCAGGTAAGTCCTCCGGAAAAACATCAGGAAAGTCTTGGACCACTGGTATGTCCTCAAGTCGGGGTCCATGACTCTCCGCTACGACGTATAAAGCTACCAGAGTCTCCATCTCCTCACTAGACGCTAATCGACCTCTCGTGGTACTAATTCTCGGTGTACTACCTCGATGTACAAATAATGAATGTCCAGGAATCTCAAATACCACTGACTTACTGTAACAGTCAATGTGTGCGTGGTATGCTGATAACCAGTCCATCCCAAAAAGTGCGTCGAACTCTAACGTCTCGAGGACTCTAAAATCGGCAGGTAACTCAACCCCGCTAATCTCTACTGGGACTCTCTCAACTAGGCTGTTAGGATAAACCTTATCCCCAGCTACGGTACTCAACATCAAATGTACACTAAGCCTCACCGGAGTTAGTCCTAAAACGTCTATCATGCGACCCGAAATAAAAGATATGGTAGAGCCGGAATCAAATAAAACATAAGAGTCTCTACCGGCGATAGAAATCGTACCCTCAATGAGACTCGGTGTGACGCTGGCATCTGGCTGAGTGGCTGTGCTGGCTGTGCGACCATATGTACTGCCTCCCGGGCCTGTGGTGGATGTACTACGGCTGGCTGCGAGCACTCCATGACTACATGTCCTGTCTGCCTACATCTGAAACATGTAACATGCCTAGGCTGACCGAGCTATCGCTGATAACTTTGACCCTGAGTCTGTCTCTGTCCCTGACGAGGTCCTTCTCGACCTCTGCCTCTGCCACCTTGCTGCTGATGGTGGCGTGTCTCTGGTGGTGTCGGAAGTGCCTATCTCTCTAGTGCCGTTAGTGCGTGTTTGGACTGCGGTGTGGGCAAGATTCGTGTTGTTAAACTCTGCGCGGAGGTGGCATATGATGCCTGGGGCACGACCGAGTGATGTGAGGTCATCCCCGATACCGGTGCCCCTCGGTACCACCCCCTAGATGCCTTACCCCTATGTCGCCTCCTCTCATACTCTACTATCTGCTCAGACGACCAAGTCTGACCTGGAGCTGCCCTGTCAGCTACTCTACTCAGATGGTAAGTCTCATGGGCAAGGGCACGCTCATAAATGTCACCAAGAGTCCCTGCTCCCGTGTCGACCACATGCTCTCCAATATTAGCTCTTAAGCCAACCCCAAAGTAGTGCACATCCTCTAGCTCCTCTCTGACCAAATCCCCAGCAAACTGTCGCAAGTAGCCGTATCTGTCTCGATACTGCATAACTGTCTCATCCGATCCCTGTCTCAAACTCATGATGTCTCGCCTCAGTCTCATCCTAACTGCTGGCGGAAAGTACTGCTGATAAAACTTGTCCTTAAATATCTTCCATGATGTGAAGTCCCCATTCGTCGCTATCGTCGTGCACCATCAAACATTAGCATCCCTCTGCAATGTATACGACGATAACTCGGGGCATAGCCTATCCTCAATGCCCAAAATCCTATGAAGCTTCTCCTGTGATAGCACCCACTTCTCGATCATCTGAAAGTCTCGAGTCCTGTCAAAATACTCTGGCTGAAGCCTGATGAAGTGGAGGTGCGAGTGGTCGTCGCTACTACTATATCTGTCGTCGGAACCGTGGCGGCTGGGAGAACTTGTGCCACAGGAATCGCAGTCGTAGCCAGAATAGTAGGCGTTTCGGCTACGGGTGTGGTCACAGGAATGGGGGCTGGTACGACAAACGGAGTGGTGGCGGTCGTAGTCGCCGGAATGGTGCCCTGTAGTATAGTGGGCTCTGTCGTCGAAGGCGTAATAACGGTACGTGTACTGGCGACTGCCTGTATGAGTGCAGTGATCTGCGTAGTAACGTATGCCATGAAGTCCACTAACTGCTACCCCTGAGCAGCCACCCGGTCAGACAGCCTCTGCTGGTCGTCATCAGATGTGGTAGGAGGCTGACTGCTGCTAGCATCCGAATCACCTGTATCACGTGCGTCCGTCATCGTCGTCTGCATGTTGATAGCGATTCCGCATCAATCACTACGAAGTGTGTCGCGTGTATATATATATACATAATGAAATTAACACATACTTGAAAATCCCCAGCTCACCTTCACTCGATTCCAAACAAAATAGTTCCTAGGCGATGTTCATCTGGTTTCCACTTCTAAGGTTTGTGTTTTATGCGAGTTCGTGTTTTTCCTTATTTGTCCCTAAGGTTCTGAAGCCTAAGCTCTGATACCAACTATAACTGCCCTTATTTTCGTTTAGGGCACCGCCCGGTCTAATCCCATAATTAAGCCCTAATTTCAACACGTAGGACCTAATTACGTATTAGTCAGCCTGTACTACTTATTATCTCGTGAATTGGGTTTAGGGATAAGAATATTCCCTATTATTTTATAGAATTATCAAATTAGCGGAAGTCTTTAACGTATTAGTGGAAGCATTTTATATAAATTCTAAATGTGGAAACCAGGAAATAATAATCACAATATAATTATGTAATAAACGACGAGCATATAGACAGAATGAAGGTCAAAAGTCGGGTGAACTAACTCTCATCCCAAAAACAACCCAAGCAAAAGACGTATATATAAGCATAATACAAAAATGTGACCTACATGTACAGCAGCTACGTGCTACGAACTCAGAGGAAGTCGCCGATCTTCTCCTTACCCGGTCTAGTGCTGCTTGACGGACCTACACCCACCGTCACAAACTAGACGGTGAGTATAGTGATATTTAAGTGATAACCGGGGAATTTTATACTACATTTCCAAAGTAAAGACTAATATTTAAATGAATAATAAAGCAAAAAAAAGGTGTTGAGAAAGTAATGCATATAAATATCACAGTTAACCGAATTAGATAGATTGACACAGGCTAAGTCGAGATGATCTACGTCCGGTCGGCGGTGAGAAATATCAACCAGCCTTTTTCCACTATCGTATGGAGATACTCTCAACATACTTTGTAAATTTTGAATATATATATATATATAGAACTTACCGATAACCCCGTAGTTCAAGCTACGTGATGCCACCCAAGTAATAGTGGTGAGTGCCGTAAACCCCGAGGTCCAGTGACCACGTGAATCCACCCATCTCTCGTGCAATGGACACTAGATAATCTCCAACTTTTGTTTCAATGATTTTCATTTCTAAAGTTCTACGATATCAACAATAAGTTAGGCTACAAAGCTCCAAAGGAAATGGAATACAAATCAAATACCACGGTAACCCTAGTGCATGCATTTCTAACATCAATTATAACATAATTCACAATCAAATATGGCACATTAAGAAAAGAGTCAATGAAATCATCACAAGGATTCATGCTATTACAACATTCAACTTGAATAGAGCAAAGAAAGCATGATGGTAGATTACTAACAGTAAGTCATCAAATTGACTGAAAAAGGAATCAATATGAATGAAATAAAGTAGAGGGTTCCCACAGTTTCACTTACAAGTCACAGGATAGCTATAGCTATCCGGCCTTGCGACACTCCGACTAGCGCTCTCGAACTCCCGTAACACCCTAGGTCCCTGAAAAGTTATTTCATATCCTTTATTTATTTATTAACATTTTGTTACATAGATATATTTTATGTATATATTCATATATGTGTATATGTAGATATATACATATATGTGTATTTGTATATATATATATATATATATGTATACATATATATATATTATTTCCTTTATTATTTTATTTTATTTTTTGTAGATATACATGCGTATGTGTATATATAAATATACATGCATGTATATTTTATGTATACATATACATATATACATGTATGTATATATATTACATATATATAGTATTTATTACTATTATTTTTATTTTTATTTCTTTATTTTATTATTATTTTATTATTATTTTTTAATTATTTTTTGGGCTGGACCGGGTTTGACCCTGGTCCAACCCGGCTCGACTGGTCCGACCCGGTCCAAATGATCCCCCTCATCTTCTTCAGAGAGACGCTTCTGTGCAGCGTCTCTCTCGCTTCTTCTCTCTCTCTCTTTTTTTTTTTTTTTTGTTTTCTTTCTTCTTCAATCCAACACAACAACAACTCCAACACCAACATCAACATCATAGTATCAACAATCCACCATTAACACATTGATTTCAAAAATCAACTTCATTCAATCTCACCAACATCACCATTAACGTCTACCACAACAATGACAACATCAACAACAAAAACTTACCTCGCCAATGTCGCGTCGTCTCGATCTTTCGATCTCTCCTTCTCCTCTCTCGGACTCTCTCTTCGGATCCTCTCCTCTTTTCTCGGTTCTTCTTCTTCTCTTTGCAATTTGTGGTGTGTGGTGGTGGTACTTTTGGGTTAGATAAGAAAAATTAACCAAATTACCAAATGCCCCTCAATCTTATCCTCTTTCCATATAAGCCAATGCCCCTTTTTGTCATTTCACAATTCTTTTCTGATTTTTTTTAATGTATATATATTTATATTTTATAGTTATATAATATAAATATAAATATATATATATATTTCCAATTCAATTTAATAAATTTATAACCATAGGCTATGATTTAATGTGCATTAATTTAATTACATTGCATTTTACTAAATTTAGACTTACTGCAAGTCTCGCTATTCGGTACCCCGGCTTGCACTTAACTCGAGGCGTGTCCCTGACTACGTCTTGGCGTCGATAGCTACAAGTACTGACTTAATCAGCCTACACACATACAAAACACTAGGAATACATCAATACAAATATAAAATTTACCTCGGCCACATGCCTTGGTCTGTGTGCGCATCTCATTCGGGCCCCACGTTACGGATTGGTGATCTTGATTAAGCAGTTAATCAAGATTAGCAAAATTGGGCCGTGACATGCCAATTAGGGTTGAACTTTCTTCAGTGTACACATAATTTATAGTGTACATGTCTTCATTGTCTAGACTCCACCTTCTGCTATCAATTACATCTTCATTAGTAAGTGGGTACTCTTAATTATTAATTATGTGTAGGATACATGCACATAGACCATTGGTAAATAGGTGATGTTTGATTACCAAAAAATAAAAACAAACGAAAAAAACTCAAAAAATTAGAAAATTAGAAAATTTGTAACACTACAAAAATGTATTGAATTAGCGACGGGATTTTGTGTCGCTAATTCATTACGACCCGTCGCCAATCACGATTAGCAACAGGATTGGCGATGGGATTTCTCGTCGCTAATGTGGTTGTCGCTAATCGTATTAGCGACGGGTGTTAGTGATTAGCGACGGGAGCCTGTCGCTGACCCCGTCACTAAATGTTTTTTACCTCATGTATTGTGTGTCATGTAAGGGGTATAGCGACGGGGTCCCGTCGTTATTTTGAATAATTTTTTTTTTATAATAAATTAATAAAAATACAATAAATAATATATTAATTTAATTAAATGTTATATTAATATAATAAATGCCCAAAAATAGTTTTGGTATTTAATTTATTTTAAAATAAATATTAATTTGGAAATTGAATAATTATTTAATAATAAATAAATGTAAAAAGAAAAAATATTAATTTAGAAATTGAATAATTATTAAATAAATATTAGTTTTGATATTTAATTTATTTCAATAAATAATAATTACGAAATAAATATTATTTGAATAAAATAAATAACACAACCATTAGCGCTTGTCAGCCCAAACAACATGATTGTAAACTAGTAGTGCCCATATCGAGTGTGAAATGCAGCCTTCTCCATGTCCTTTGCTCTAATCCTCAGCTGATGGTACCCAGATCTCAGATCAATCTTCGAGAAACACTACGAACCTGTCAACTGGTTGAACAAATTGTTGATGCGAGGAAGTGGATTCTTGTTTTTCACCGACGCCTTGTTCAACTGTCTGTAGTCAATGCATAGTCTCAAGCTGCCGTCTTTCTTCTTAACAAACAACACCGACACTCCCCAAGGTGACATACTCGGTCGAATAAAGCCTAACTCCAACAACTCGTCGAGTTGTCCTCTCAGCTCCTTTAGCTCTCTCGGAGCCATACGCTACGGCGGAATAGAAATGGGTTTGGTCCCCGAGACCAAGTCAACGATGAAATCGATTTCCTTAGATGGTGGTAAGCCTGGTAATTTCGCTGGGAAAAACATCAAGGAACTCGCATACTACTGGCACATCCTCCAACCTAGTCTCTACTCTGCCTGTCGTACTCAACACGCCAACGAATGTCTCTACATCTACGCTAATTGCGACTCTACCCCTGGTGATCGGTAAATTGGTCGAAGTCCCTTGAAAGCTAAACTCTGGGTGTCCAAGAATCTAGAATGTGATCCTCTTACCATAACAGTGAAGTTGTGCATGATAAGCACCCAACCAATCCATGCCCAGTAGTGCATCGAACTCCAGGAACTCTAGCATTCTCAGATCTGCGAGTAAGGTGTGTCTCTCAATCTTTACCGAACAGTTGACACACATTAAATTCGGGTAAATCTTGTCCCTAATAACCATGCTAACGATCAAGTGTCTCTTTAATCGAATAGGTCTTAACCCTAACTCGTCAACCATACGACCCGAAATGAAAGAAACTATGGAACCATAATAAACATGGTATGCATAAATCGACTACAAATGTAAATCGTACCCTCAATCAGGTTCCGTATGGCAGTCGTGTCAAGTACGGCGATGGCATGTACCTGCTCCCGACCCTGTGGCTACCCTCGAACCAATCGTGGACAAGCATTAACGAAGTGGCCTAACTGTCCGCACTCGAAGCATGCTCCCCTCCGAGACCCTGAACCAGACGGACCACACTGTCCCTGTCTCAGTGTCTGACCAGAACTCTGTCCCTGGCGCTGATAGCATCGCTGTCCCTATCAGTATCTCTGCTCTTGACCGCCGCCCCGGCCCTCAGTCCTCTGGTGCTACTGTCTGTGCTGTCTAGACTGAGTCTGCGGTGGCTGAACACTAGCATAGCTCCGTGCCGAACCGGATGGTACAACTACTGATGTGGGTGGAGATGTTACGGATGCTACACTATGAGCTCGGTCTCTCTACGACCACTGCCTGTACCTTTCCTCCTCTTACCATCCCCCAAAGGCCTTATTGACTGAGAAGGTGCCGATGAGGTAGCTTGTGCCCTGGTGCATGTATTGATAAAGCCCTCACTGGCCATAGCTCTCTCGTATTCCGCCTGCAGTGTTCTTGGAGCTGTCGTCACGACCATCGAACCGATCGAGTCAAGTAACCTGTGTACAAAGCAATACGCCTGGTCGACTTCAGTATCTGCTGCTCCTCCTGTATACTCCATCAGTCATAGATATCGATCCATATACTGCATTACAGACTCATCAAACCTCTGCCAGATGTTCTGAAACTTGGTCCTCTTCAAGTTACGGACCGTGGGAGGGATGTATTTCTGCTCGAACCTCCCCTTGAACTCTGCCCAATCCCTAGGCTTCCCCTTCGTGGCCACCGTAATGAGCCACCAAACGTCTGCCTCTCCAAACAGTGAGGCAGAAGATATACTAAGCTGCATGTGGTGTAGCTAGAATGTAGTGAATCTTCTCGTGACTCCTCGAGAAGATCTCTGCGGTCTCCAAATTCATACCTCCATATAACTTCTCGGGCTGATGCCTCTGAAACTCTTTAGCCTGCCTCGCCTCTGGCGTAGCCTCGATACCTGGAGTAGTCGGTGTACTAGGCGTCTCTGCAATCAGTGTACCTGACGTCGATGGTATCACCTCAGTTTGAATGGGTGGTACAATCCCTGTCTATACTATCAGGGCTTATTGCGGTCTCCGGCATCACTGCAATCGGAGTAGAAGCTATCGACATCGTCGCTATAGCTGGTGTACCAGTCTCATGTGCAACAGGCAACTGGAAAGTAGTCGACGTAGATGGTGTCACTGTAGAGGGTGCTCTCAATAGTCTCAGGATTTCCTCAAGACTATGATCCTGACTCATAATCTTCTAAGCCCACATCTGGAACTACTTCATACTGACTCCTCTAGGTCCTGGTGTCCTATTATCATCATCAGAACCCAGCTGATCCGCCATCGCTGTCTGCAATTAGGCAAAAATCTTCGAATCAATGAATAGCTAATCGATACCATAATAATACACCATCTGAAATATAACATGTATATTATAAGTTTCGACTTTTCCCCAACTCTCCTCACTTCCCAACTAAGACGTAAGTTAGGTTCATAGGGTTCCACTCTAAGTTCAACAATTATCCTAACTTCCGATTTCCTATGTCTTAGTGGATTGTGATTTAAATTTAAGAGTCTTTTATTTAACCTTTACGCTCTAATACCAACTGTGACGGCCCCAAATTCCATAATCCTATAATCGGGCGCCGCCAGGCCTAAACCCGAGCGAACCCCAGAGCCAATCCCGCCAAGTCGCGCGGGGACAGTGAGTCTATCCTTACCATTCAATCATTTATTAATCATTTAAAAGTGAAGTCAATTAATTAGCAAGTTATCAAAGTATAAAGTGGAAGCAATAAATTTCAACTAATCAATTAACCTCGAAAGCTCCAAGTTAGGACAAAAACCTAGGGGTGTGGGAACCCTGTATATCTTATATGCCCTGTAAAGCAAGGAGAGTATCATCCAAGTCATAATATCCAAAAATCTCTCAACCCATAACCCCATGTACAAAAACAATATAAGTAACTAATACAACCAAAAAGTCACCTATGCCAGCAGAGGAGGGCCGCTCAAAGTATATCGCCTAACTACACGCCTTTCCTTTATTGGATTGCAGATCTGCACTCGGTCAAACACAAGAATGACGAGCCGAGGTAAGTAACGCCAAACAGGAACAACAATAAATACAACATTTCGAATTAAATAAATGAACAGTCAATTCATGCAGATAGAAAGAAAAGGACAGGGAGCGCATGAATATATAAAGACTGTGAATAAATACATGAGCAATTGAAATTGAGTGTCCTAGAATAAAAGGGAAACACATAAGTGGCCCTGACCAATCAAAGTCGTTAAGCTGAGGACAAAATTTCCTCAAAGGCTAGGAGTCGAGGACAAAATCTCCTCTAAGACCCTTATGCGAATGCAAAGTCCCCAGCAATCTGGTGGAGAACTCTCACCTCGTACATGTCATTACAACCCATCATGTATCCCCAGAAGTAAACCCCAATATAATATACCGCGAGCCCAAAATTCTGCAAGGATTACGCTTGACACATTTGCCTTAAGACAACTTATATGAATGGAATAACAAAAGGGTATTGAAACAATATCAATAAATAATTCAAAGCTCAAGAAACAACTGTAGTGTTCCTCACTAGTTTACTTACCTCAAATCCAAGCTAATTCGCACTAGCACGGACTCCGACACGCTTTAATGGTCTCCGTGTGTACAATAATCCTGATAATACAATTTATATCAATTTCCTTAATTTCCTATGATTTTTTCAAATTTCTAACTATTTTTACCAATTTCACGCTTTTCAAGGCAAAAACCCTGACATAACGTCTCGCAAGAACCCCAAATACTCACTTTTCATAGAAATTCACAAATTTCTCTTTATTTGATGAAAATATAATGTTCTAGAATTTTCCAGAATGTTTCCTGAATTTTCCCTATTTTCTGAAATTTATTTCAATTAAAATCCTTTTTAATATATTTAATTAAAATAAATTATTATTTATTAATATAATAATAGGTAGGTGGGTCCTAAGTCAGGTCTGGCCCGACCCGGCGGTTTGGGTCTGGACCGCCCTGACCGGTTCAGCCCAATCTAACCTAATCGGGTCAGGTCACCTTGACTCGACCCGTTTCTTCCCCCTTGAGTCGTCTTGTTCGCTGGAAATTCCATCGAACATGATGACTTGCTGTATATATATATATATATATATATATATTATATATATATATATATATATATATATATATATATTCTTTCTTTTCCATCTTCCACAAACAACATTAACAACAACTCAACAAATCTACCACCATTAAAACCTCTTCTTCCCTATCAACCATCACCACCAACAACAACAACACAACATCGACAACTCCATCAATGCGAACAACGAAATCGATAACAAAAATAACTCACATTCTGTGACGGCCCCAATTTCCACATTGGTTCGCCACGGGAGGCCACGCGGGCCCACAACTGTCTACGTCGCCGCCAAATGTGTCCCATGCCCAATTATCTATTATTAATCAATTTTCGGTTAACTTTAATGTTATGAGTTAACTTTTGTTTCTTTAATATCATTAAATCACAATTTACGCAGCGGAAGATTTATTAACAACATAAAGATTCAACATGTATATTATGAGCAAAATGCCTAAGTGGAAACCATATCAAATGTACATCATATACATATCCTCGAAAATTCACAAAATATCAAAGTATACAACCTATCTCTCAAAGCCCAAAACCCAATATAAAACGAGTAAATATAAACATACGTACGAGTAGGGCTAGAGCTGTCAATCGATGTAGTCCTCAAGCTTGCCATTTCCCCGGCTCGTACTAGGATCTGCACTCAGCCATCACAAAAATACAGATGACGAGTCCAGAGTGAGTAATCCCAAGGAAATTCACCAAGTAATTACGGAAGTAAAAGTACTGGAATTTTAAATACTATAATTTAAACATGCGGAACAAGGAAATAATACAGACAACTGTAAAAGAAAGATCATCGCATGCATAAATATAGTGACGAAACAAAGTACGTGCCCATAAAAATCAAACTAAATCATACTTCGGGTTTTTCCCCGAGGCACGACCCATGAAAACACACTAATGGGTTGGCCCTGGACCCTCTAGATGGTCGGCGTAGACCCACGACGCACCCACACAAGCCTACCATACCCGGGTAGCCTATTCACCGGCGTATACCTAGACAAGTGCTATGATTTAGTGGACTCTATGGCCGTAACGAACAAGCACCAGGTGGGGAGTGATCTCAACACCGTAAAGACACCAGGTAGGAGTACACTCCACTACCGTAAAGTCACCAGGTGAGAGTACTCAACCACCGTAAAGCAATAACGAAATGGAATAAAGAATAAATAGAACTGAATTCAAATAAGTCAAACGGTAAATACTTAAAGTGAAGTTCAATTGGGATACTACACACCTCAAATCGCACTCCTCGTCCCGAAAACCAAACCTTAGTCCAGCTCCAATAAATGCCGACAATTCAAATTATCACCCGAATTACACCTATTATCATTTATCATTAAATTAGCTTCAATTTAATATATTATGTCAATTTTTTCATTTTCCGAGGCTAAAACCCCGATTATATCTCGCCAACATTCCGAGAAAATCCCAAATTTCCTTTATTTGATCAAAATATAATTTTTCTAAAATTTTCCTATTTTATATGAATTTTCTATGAATTTTCCAGATTTTTTTTTTCAAACTGTTTTCTGTTTTTTTTTTTTTTTTTAGGGGCGGTTCGGCCTAACCGGGCCGAACCGGCCCCTTCTTCTTCGTTGGAACAGAGCACACGCAGTGCTCTGTTCCAACAACCCCCATTTTTTTTCTTTGAATTTGGGAGAGGGAGAGGGAGAGGGAGACGACATGGATGTCGTCTCCTCCTCGACGAATCTCTCGTCGATCCGTCCGAGCTCCCAAGCTCCACTCCACCACCACCGATCCACCACATCATCTCACATCCGCCACCACCACCACCAACGATGCCAACAACATACAACAACAACAACAACAACCAAAATAACACAACAACTCACCTCTCCACGATCTGCGCTCACCTCCTCTTGATCTCTTCTTCTTCCTTCTCCTCCTTCGTTTCGATTTCACTGTTTTGTGTTTTTTTTTCCCTTTTTTTCTTCTTCTTCGGTTTCACATTTAAAAGAAGAAGAATAAAACGGTTTGATGGTGGAAATGACCGAAATACCCCTCATGTTTATCTCTTTCCTTATTTACTTCAATACCCTTTATGGTAATTTCTCATTTCTGATTTTTAATATATATTTATATATATATATATTAAATTACCTATATACATATATATATATAAATATATATTCGCCTATACTTTCGCGCCTAAAATTTTGTCGTGCTCGCCAACGAGCGTACTCGGGCGTGCACACTATCGTACCACCCACGCGTGTCGACCACGACCCCACGTTTACTAGGCGCCCACAAATTTACGTATTTTATCACCTTTAATCCATTTAATGTATGTAATATTTTTTTCTCAACTTAAAATTTCGTCTTTAATCTACCCGGTACCCGCGTCGACACGCATATCGATGCGAATACTCATCACATAATCTCACACATCAATTTAAAATATAATTACACACATCGCGATGTCGTTAACCTATTTTAACATAAACATCGCAAATTAACCAAAACAGTACACAAAATACTATTTTCCTAATCCGGACGCACTCCAGCCTCACTGTGGAACCCATGAACGTCCACGCTGGCGTCCACATCTGCAATGACGTCATAATTAACGACAATTTTAAATTGGGCCGTTACACATTCAATTTGTCACGTCTCCTGAATCTCTCGGCTCCCTCTTTCTCGCTCAATCTTTTGATTTCTCTCTTTCTCCACTATTTCTCTGGATCGAAATGGAGCAATGTGGTGGCGGTGGTGTGTTGATATTTTGGGTATTTTGGTTAGATGACCAAAATACCCCCCACCTTTATCCATACCCTTTACAAGTTTATTGTCCTTTTGGTCTTTTCACAGTCCCATCCACCAATTTTGATAACTCAATTGGGTGACTTCAGTTGACTTGTTCTTCACTCTAGCCTATCCACCTCATCCTTTGTGCAATCCGAACTCAACCCGCACCGCACTCTCGTGTGTCTTGCGCACTTGGTCGAATTGTGTACCAATTATTTCGATAAATTTAAAGTTTGTATTTTATCAGTGTTTTTAATTAAGCTTGTCCCCAAACTACCAACATTCGTATATAAACGCCCTTACACATTGGGAACTTTGAAATTTTACAAATTAATTATATTATAATACAAACAACACACAAAACTAACATACATCGGCGTCGACGTCCGAGAATTGATGACTGTACCACGGAGTGGGCCTACGTATCACTTGTATTGACACATGGCACGGTTAAATTTTTAGGGTCGTTACAAGCAGTGATTTGTTTAGTGATGATGAGGGAGTGCGACTCTATGTTTTATGAGTTGGCGGCACATTGACTAGATCTGGTTAGATGCCCAGTGACTAGTTCTCGAAGATGTGAGAGAGGAACTCAATTCAAATACTAAAATTGAAAGTACAAATCATGGGTACATTGCAATAGACTAATGGACTTGAATCTGTTTATATATTAATTTATAATGATTTAAATGATCATTTAAATATGCATTGGTTGCACGTTGTTATATATTATTCTTTGAATATTAATTGATAGTTGATGGTTAGTATGGGAGACACTTACTGAGCATGTAGGAGCTCACCCACCCTAACATTTCTAGGTATGGATGTACGCTAGGACTTGAAACTCAGGAAAGGAGAAGATAAGGAGTTTAGTATCTTCTCTACGGTGCAGTGAGTTTTCCTGTTGTGTGTGTATATATATATATATATAACCTTGCTTTATGATTTGTAATAATCAGGGTGGGAATAAGAGCTCAATATCGACGTGTTCCTACCGGTATTGTATATCTTGTGATTTATCAAAAAAGTTTTAAATTTTTCACTGCGTTTGTTTTATTTTGTTATTTAATATCAAGACATACAGGTTGTTGTTAGGAATTGGTAAAATGCTGCTAGCTCTAATTAGGTCTGATCTAATTTACCGGGCTTAATTAGGGTTTCATGTCGAATATTCTCTAATTAAGATTAAGGGATGTTACAATTCATCACAGGTTGCATTATATTATCTACGCCGGGTGAGATTGAGTGTCGGGGTTCCGTCTCATAGAACTCATCAACGCGGGGGTTTCGGTAGTTGCTAGGTCGGGCGTTGAGGAAATAGCTAAATCAAACAAAAATGTGACTATAGTTGTGAAATTTGACTTAATGGGATTTAAATATAAACTTAGGCTAAGTAGATCAATTGGGTACACTAACTGTGGGATCGCCTCAAGGTGCGTGCCAAAATTTATTAAATGGCTTAGATAGGTTATATCAATTAAATCAACTCATTTATATCATATCCTATAGTTGTAAGTCCAAAATCAGGACTCATAGGATAATTCTCGAGATGCGTGATAGAGTGAGATAAGGACAATAATGTCATGATAAGGTGATCAGGATTAAGTGACACAGGTTGATTAAGGATCGTTAGATAAGCTTTGAGATGCGTGTGCACACTAGATTAGAGCCACAATATAAATACCAACCGATTAGTGGTAGCATGCAAACCCAAACATTCTCAACAAATTTCTAGGAGTCGGAGAGATGGAATTCAATGTTTGAGGGGCTAATTCGTGTGATGGAGAGTTAATTTAGGCATCCAACCACGAATTTGAGGTAACCTACACACCCACAACTTAAATTTTAATAGAAACTTGTTGTTTGAGTGTTAAGGTTCAAAACGGATTTCTTGATATAATGGACACTATTTTTATGGGTTTTGATATTCTTGGGTTTTGTCTTGATGAATTATACCGATTTGGGACAGAATTGTTATAAATTTGGATGATTTGGATGACATTCGGATTTATGGACATGCATGTTGATCCTCTGGTTTTGAGTTTAATCATGTTTTAATCGATGTTTAAATGGTGTTTTTGGTCAAGCATCATATCTGAGTGTTTGGAAAACCCCATAAACCTATAATTCGTTGTTGAAATTATGGGCAGGGGCGTACCCAGCACGCTGGGTGATGAACACCAACGCGCTGAGCACACTAGGGGACGATGAAGGTCCTTCCTGGGTGAAGAATCACCCAGCGCCCTGGCTACCTTGCCCAGAACCCAAAAAATTCTAAATGTTTAACAAAGCCTAATTGACAATAAACCCACTTAATTAACCATTAAACACCAGTGATCGATCGCATGAGTCGCAGGACAGTATTTGGAGTTGGGGACTAGTTAGGGGTCGGATTGAGGGGTGTTTCAGGGTTATTGACCGTGGTTTGAGGTACGTAAAACCCAACTGAACACCACTACTGCATTTACTTATTGTTTATTCATTTGAACTGTTATCTCTTGATAATCTGCGAGTCTATTCTTATTGGGTTGGTTGAGATTACTCTCGCTTATGCATTTGAGGGTTGTTGTGGTCGTTTGCTGAGTGTGTAGCGTGTGTTCTCAGCCTTGGTGGATGGTATCCCGAGTAGAATACCGGTTCACGTGTTCAATGTACGCCAATAGGGCTAATGCTGCTAGGACATAGTCGTAGGGTCGATGGTGTAGGCCATGGCCAGGGCTCCTGGTCCAAAGTACACAACTTAGTCAGCTGTGTTCACACCCATTTGTATATCTCTGTGTTTATATTCATGCGATAAGCTTTGAGCAATTGTCTGCATATTTTCCTTCTCTTCACATGTTTACTTAACATTATTTATTGGTTCTATTATTTATTTCTTATGATGCACGGTAGTTTTCCTTGAGATTTTACTTACTGGGCTCGTCATCTGATTTTTGTGATGGCTTAAGCGCAGATCCTAGTACCAGCAGGGTAAGTGGATTCTTGGCGATTACATCTGACTTACCTAAGCCGAGGCCAACTAGTACGTTTGCTGGTATATATTGCGTTTTGGTATTTTGTATTATCTTTTGTGGTTAGGAGACTGTTTCACACCTGTACTCGTATATATTACTGTTACAGTTTGATCGCCTATATGCACTATACTACTGGGTTTTCCACTATAGGTTGAACAATTGTAACTTAATATGCTCTTTTTGCTATATTAAGACTTTCGCATTTATTTAATACTGGTTGTCTACTTGCAACTTAAATAATAAATCTGAAATTATATATAAATTGCTAATCTAGATAGCACGAAACTCGAGGTTACAAGGTAGCTTGTAGGCACAATGACGGGGCAGGTGCTTCCGGTGCACGGGCGAGGAAGTAGTTGGCCACGGGGCGGCCTCGAAAATGGGGGCCGTCACATTGACGCCGTCATGATCCTTGGTGTGTAAGTAAAAGCATATCTCCAAAGCAGTTGGAGGTCGACCTAATTTCTCAGCCTAGAAAATATATGTTTAATTGAAAGTAAATAACATTATATATATTTTGTGTATAAATTTGTTATTACACAACTCACCAGCCTCTCTGCATTCTGATAGATGGATATGGAACCACCTGTATGCATAGCAATGCCCGTACCATGTCCCCCTATCTCAGTTCTCCTATTCTTACTTGCTCGCTCAAATTTCTTTTTGACTTCAGGGGTTGACCGCATCCTCTTGTAGTGCTCAAATATCTCGATGGCTACATTACCGAATTTCTCATCCTTGGCAAACATCTTGCTGAGGTAGTCAGCATAACGGGTGGCAATCTGTCTTTCTTACGCCTCTCTAATATCCGTATCTTGTCTAGAGTCCTAATCAAAATGGGGCTACGTACAAATATAATGTAATTTAGTTTTTATATGCTAATTTGTAAAAAAAAATGCTTCGGGTAAAAAAAGTAGTTACCCTCCACTGGTTCTAATACAAATCCTGCATTAGCCATCCATGTGTAAATTGTTTGCCATCTCACATGAAGCTCTATCGGATGGGTGCAACTTTTTTCCACTATATTCAAAATTTATGTTAGATTTTATCATACCGAACTAACGTAACGAACCTAATTTTATTTATAACTAAATAGCGTATACTTATAATTTTTCATCCTTAACAATCAGGAATATTCGCCCCCTAGTGTTACGTCTAAATGCTCTAGCGCTCTGAGCGTCTCATGGCCGTCCTCGTGAGGTAGCGCCAATGGACGAGTCACTCGGCGACTCAGTGGCATGCAAACTAAAAGAGCCTGGTTGTGCGGTGGTATCGTGGTCTCACTGATGCGATGGAGATGTCGATCCAGCCGATGAGCCATGAGATGGTCATGTGATAACGTGACCAGCAACAAGAGGAGTCGGTAACTGCGAAAGGAGTGTGGAGAACATCTGCATGGAGGACGGGTCGTTGGCAGATAGAGATTGCCAAGGCATGTCGTATGCTGAAGGAAGAGGGGTGGATGTGAATAAGAGGGGGATGTCTGATGGAATAAAGGATGTTGCTAAGAGGGTGGGAATGGGTACGAATGATATGAGGGGCCTGCATAGGGGGCTGCTACTGAGAATACTGATCATAGATGAGATGTTGCCCCTAACTAGGGCCAGGAGCGACATCGTCTAGAGATCAGAAGTCTGAACGATCCGAGTGGTGAGATCGTCCACCTCTACTGCCACCGGATCGTCCACCGAAACATTCGCCTAAACTATTGCCCTGTGAAGGACTACCGTATCGTATGCTTGACATGACTTTATTAAAAAAAATAAGAGTAAGCAAAAAATTTATATAAATGTTCTACATTTTAAATATTATGTAACAAGACAACAAATATAATATTATGTTACCTATTCTTTAAATTACTTACGAAAAAGTAATTATATCATGGTTCATTGTCATCGTTCTCATCATCTAATGAATACTCCAAATTATCGGTATCATCTTCATCCTTGCCGACGTCTGACATTTGTGCGCCATTAGGATTAGCTAGCAAAATTGCAATATTGTTGTCAATATCAACCTCAATGTCATGCTCAAGCACCTGCTCCTGAAAAGCATATTCTAGGATAGGCACACTTTCAACAGTGTCAACCAAGTTTTGTTCATTGATTAACTTTGGCTGAAGTCTGCACATGACTTGCGAATTGCTTGGCGCACTTCTTACACTCGGGTAAGAAAGATAGTACACTTGAGAAGCTTGCATCACTAAAATGAACGGCTCGTACTTATTCAGTCGTAGATTTCGATTTGCGTCAATGAGTTTTAAGTAACGATGTACTCTTGTACCCACATTTTGCGTGGGATTGAATCATTCACATTTGAACATCACAGTGCGTAAACAACCAGCGTATTCGATTTCGATCACTTCTTCCAATTGGCCATAGAAGTCACTATCACATTCCGCGTAATTTATGCCTCTAACGCACACCCTGCTGCCACTCGTATTTTCACTGTGTACCCTATGTGATGTTGTCTGAAACTTGTAGCCATTAACAAGGTACGCGTGATATACGGTGCAAATGCGACTTAGACCATATGAAAGAATTAGAATTGGATCTTGAATGTTCAATGGCGCCTACATTCGAATCAATTTTGTATGATAAACTAAATGTTCGATTATATTACAAAATAAGAAGAATTGTGTAAATACATTGAATTTATTAATAACTTACAAAATGTTGGAACCAAGTTGAGAATTGTTTCTCAAGATATTGATCGATTGCACTTTGTGTGATATTCGAATGTTTCGATTGTAGCTTTGATATATACAACCTTACAAGACATAAAAGAAATGAAAACTTACGATTAAATCGAATAAAACTAAACAAATTACATTAAAAACTTTTTGGACAACGATGTATTCATGTATACCTCAAGAAAGGAGCAACTTTGAGGCAATTTAACAACACATAAGAGTGTGCGATGCTACACTCGTCATCTGTAAGGTAACGTCTCTTTGATCTCCCAATGGCTCGACCTAGATGGGTGAAGATTGAGAATGTGCCATTTAAATTTTGACTTGGACCGACTCCACCATTGTAGTTGCGGGGCGGACAATTGTGCGATGTGGAGACGTGTTCCTCAAAATAATATGAACAAAACGATGTCGCCTCTTCCACCAAATAAGCATTGCATATCGAGCCCTCGACCCTTGCTTTATTTCTAACATTATTTTTGAAATGTTTCAAATACCTACATTTTTATAGAGTTCAACTAGTTAAACATATCAATTGAACATAATTATGTACAATAAAAGTTTCAAGTAATACATGTAACTTGTTACCTCTTGAACGGATACATCCGCCGAAATTGTACTGGGCCTGTAAGAATAGCCTTATGCGCCAGATGGATAGGAAGATGCTCCATTGAGTTGAAAAAACTTAGGGGAAATATTTTTTCTAAGTTACACAATATTTTTGGAATGTTTTCATGCGAATGTCTTAGATTTGCAACATTTAAATTTGTAGCTGTTAAATCTTTAAAGAAAATGCTAAACTCGCTTATTACAATCCAAATGTCCTCATCCAAGAGATCCCGAAATGCAATCGGGAACAATCGTTGCATGAATACATGACAATCGAAACTTTTCATTCCAAACATCTTCAACTTCTTGGATTCTATACAACGTCCGATATTAGATGCGTAATTATCAGGAAAACACAATTTTTTAATTCATGAACACAATACAAGTTTTCTCTGCTTGTCCAAGGCGTATCGTGTTTTTGGATATTTCTTAGATACCGGGAAGTAATGTAGTTATGGCCGATGACAAATCTCCTTTAAGTCCTCCTTGACTTTGTGTTATCTTTTGTCTTTCCTGGCACACTTATAATTGTGTTGAAAATGTTGTCAAACACATTTTTCTCGATGTGCATTACATCTTGATTGTACCTTACAAGGTTCGTTTTCCAATATGGCAAGTCCTATAATATGCTTCATTTTTTCCACCCACTATTCTACGAGATTTCACTATTTACATCATCGAATCCTAATTCAGTGACCTTCATCAACCCTAATGCCTCAATTTCACCCAAGATATCTTCACGCGATTTATGGACCGGTGGCTTACTTGTCACAGTTCTACCTTTACGAAAACTAAATTAGTCTTTTCTTTCCTTTAAATATTGTGACAAGAAACGCCGGTGATAGTCAAACCAAGTCACTTTCTCGCCAAACCTCAATTGAAAGGTGTCCGTGTTATCCATGCAATACGGGCAAGTTTTCCTCCTGTGTGTGTTCCATCCCGAAAACATGTTATAGGCTAGGAAGTCACTTATAGTCCACATCAGTGTAGCGCGCATTTGAAAGTTCGTCTTAGTCAATACATCATAAGTAAGCACTTCGACATTCTATAAGTCTTGCAATTCTTTCACTAACAGTTGGAGGAACATGTCAATTTTTTGTGAGAAATTGGTCGGCCCTGGTACAATCACTGTTAAGACATCACTTCTTTCTTCATACACATCAACAACGACAAGTTGTACAGGGTTAAAATTACCAGCCACGAGGAGTACTGTTTGTCGGTCATTCCAAAAGGTTGTAACCCATCAGTGCATAACCTGAGTTGAACGTTACAAACTTCCGAGCTAAAGCTACGGTCTACTTCATTGAAGTGGTTCCACGCAATGGAATCAGAGTAATGCTTCATATGGTCCTCCTCTCATGTGTTCTGCGTGTCATCGCATGTATTTAATTGTAGCTTTCGACGCGAACAAACGTTTTAAACGAAGGGCCAATGGAAAGTAAAGCATTGTCTTGTGAGGTCGTTTCTTGTAGCTAAACCTACCTTCGTTGCAAAACGTGCAAGACGTAAGAACAGAATCGAGCTCCCAATAAAGCATGCATAAGTTGGGACAGCAATCAATTTGCTCATAAGGGAGACCCTGTTGGGCCCCATCCGCGCTGAGTGCGCGAGCACGTGGATCTCTGCCAGTACCAATATTGTCTCCAACTTAACCACCTCAACATTAGGCGTGGGGTTTTACTCCAAAAGGCCTCGGTACTATGAGATGAAACATCCACTCTTATTAATTTCTTCAATAAGTCATAGATAAACAATGTGGGACTAAACTTTTCGGTCCACGCATCCCAACAATCTCCACCTTGGACCAAAATCCATCCAAGATGGGCACACCGCATGATCCGTCGTCGCTACCATCTCGAGGGAGAGCACAACTCGAGGCACACATGCGACCACTGACAGACATGCCTTGTCCCAGCCGCACTATCGGCTCTGATACCACTTGTTGGGCCCCATCCACGCTTGAGTGCGCGAGCACGTGGATCTCTGCCAGTACCAATATTGTCCCCAACTTAACCACCTCAACATTAGGTGTGGGGTTTTACTCCAAAAGGCCTCGGTACTATGAGATGAAACATCCACTCTTATTAATTTCTTCAATAAGTCATAGATAACCAATGTGGGACTAAACTTTTCGGTCCACACATCCCAACACACCCAACCAATGCATTAAACCTTTACATTTGTAAAAGCTATCTACCAAATAGTTGTCTTCAGGTAACATGTCTTTACACACCTCCAAGATGTCATCGATTGCTTGCTCTGAAATGTGGTGATTCGACTTTGTCATCAACAAACGTGTCATTGCTGACAATTTCGTCATCTTCGTGCAACCCGGCCAAAACGGTTGATTTGCTGGATCAATCGTTTCGAATAAATTTTTCGCTTCAAGGTTGGCTTATCCTCACGGTTCCAATCTAAACTAGGTCCCACATCGTCATGTATCATTTCGTGATACGTCGTTAGATATTCGTCCACTGGATCATCATTACCTTCATCGTCCATATCATACGATAATTCTTCCTCCCCATGCTTCGTTCAACAATAATAATCAGGAATGAATCCTTGACTCACTAGATTAAGCACTACTGTGCTTACATCGAAGTATTTCTCATTGCGACATTTTTGAAATGAACATCAAATTTTCCCTTCGTGTTGAAAAGTCGTGCAATGTTGAATGGAAAATTTATAAACTCCTTCACGCTAGCCACAAACAATCGAATGTATACATCCAATATCGAGACACAAACATCTCAAAAGACCTAAATAGCCCTAGTTAAACAGACTTACACAATAACAAATATAAACGTTCTTGTCTAATGGTGCTGTGTTTTGTCGAATTTGTTGCATTTGCACATACTTTGCGTAATATTTTTATACATTTTTAGTCGAATTTTATTTCTACTTAGACAATTTAATTGGTTTCATTTGTACTTACTTTCTGTAAAATATATATTTTGCTTACTCGAATGTTAGATGAGATTTGATGAACTAAGGTAAGTAACTACTTTTTTTGCTTCAAATACGTGTTCTTTAGTTTTACTTTATAAGTTTAAGTATTTTTCTAAGTGCTTTTCTTTTACAGTACATTAATAATATAAATTATTATAACTTATATATAATCTTTTAAGTGCTTCTCTTTTACAAATAAATTAATAATACAAGTTTTATATATAGTATAATTCATACATTTCATCAATCCATATAGTATATATATATAACGAAGTTTTTAGGGTTTCAATCTAATTTAAAAGTTTTGGGTTAATCGATCTAATTTTTTTACATAACATATCACATAACTATTTAACTTTTATATAGCGTATATTTTTTTTTTGAGAAATATATAGAGTATAAAATTAAGCATTGTTATGTAATTCTTGTCAATAACTTATATATTTCTATATTCCTTTTAAAGTGCTTTTAAATAATATATTAGTCCTTTACTTTTTCTCCTAATTGAAATGTAAATTATCATTTAAATTAGGTTTTATTACTAAGTGTACTCTATTAATTAATATTTTCATTTCACTATTTTAATAATAATTGTTCTAAAAACTAATAACATGCTTTATATATATTATTTTACTTTTTCTCATTCAAATTATATACAAATTAACATCAAAATTAAATAATCAATTTTATCCAAACAGTATAATAGTAAACATAAATATTAATAAAAATACCAATTATCATTTCAAACAATGTTTCCTCATGAATATATATATTATCATCACAACAAAAATTCATATTAAATATTAATATAAACAAGTTTAATTTATAAATATTATACTACCATAACAAAATAATCTAAAAATTCATTTTAAACAAATTCTTTCATAAATACTAAAAAT
The DNA here is from genome assembly GCA_039657345.1 of Stephania japonica. Lineage (NCBI taxonomy): Eukaryota > Viridiplantae > Streptophyta > Magnoliopsida > Ranunculales > Menispermaceae > Stephania > Stephania japonica. The sequence continues at coordinate 5,789,776 of CM077556.1, forward strand.
AAATCTAAAAAAATGCCTTTTACACAAATTTGTCCAAAAAAAAAATTTACATACAACAAATATTAACATATGTAAAAACCTAAATAATTTAAAAAATATATATTCTAAAAATTTCAAAAATAAATAAAAATATATACCTAAATGGTTTGCGGAATGCAGCACTAACGCAAAAGTCGGGGGTTGGAGGACACCCGAGGCGAGCACTAGAGCTAGAGCGGCAGCGACGGCGACGGTTTAGGGCTTGGGCCAATCGGGTGGCGACGGTTTTGGGGTTGGCTCAAAAGAGAGAGATGGATGTCAAGAGAGGGAAATGGAACGATTGATCGAGGAGAGGTGAAGAAGATGAACAGGGGTGAACAGGGGATCGAAGAAGAAGATGAACAGAGGGAGATGGAACTGCTGTTTTTTGGATTTATTTCCCGAAAACAGCGACGTGGTTTTCCATCGCTATTCCTCAACATGGCCCAATGAACGTCGACTACGTGGCAATAGAACGCCACGTGACCAAGGCCAATTTTTTTTGGGTCGGAGTTTTCCCGCCCAACAAATAGCGACGGGGCCGTCGCTACCCCCATCACTATTGTCATCAACGGAATAGCACATCACTATTCCCCGCCGTTAATATTAATCAATTTTTGTAGTGTAAAAATAAGAAAAATGGAATGCTCTAAGGAGGAGGCTTGTTAAACTTTCTCTCAGTCCCAACTTATATATATATATATATATATATATATTTGATATTGTAATAAGATATTTTGTTCTTTGATAAAAAAAAGATATTTTGTTAAAATTCTGAAATTCTAATTTACAGCTTGCTATTAATAGCTAAACAAAGTTCCTAATTGTAGTTTGCTAGCAAAAAATACCTAATCGGTGGTAATTAATTTTTATCTTACCGATCTATATATAGATTATGCTTACACGTTTAAAAAAAAAAAAACGAAGATCCTACCAAAAAAAAAAAAAAAAAAAAAAACGAAGAAATTAGGCTACACAATTAGGATTGGCATATCGATTAGGCTACACACATGCCAATCCTAATTGTGTCAGCATTCGGCCATAAGAATATCAAAATATTTCAAAAAATTGGAAAAGTATCCTATCCTAATTGCATTACAATTAGCCAACGTGTCCGAAAAAAATAGCCAACGTGAATTAAAAAAAAATGGAAAACAGCTAGAAAATAATAATAGTAAAAACATTGGCGAAAAAAAAAAGAAACAAAAAAAAGAAATAGAAAGATGCCACACCACAAGTCTCGACCTCATTTATCATTTACAGAAGGTCTTCCTTTATATATAGAAGATAGATAAATTATAATCCGCTAATAATTTTCCATTGAAAAAAATAGGTAACTGTGTGCTATTAATTAAAGAGAGTGGTTAAACGGACTCCACTAATTGCTCTACATATCCCAATTTAAAATTTTTACTTTATGTACATCACTTTTTACTTAGTATACCTCACTTTTTTTTTTAAAGTTCTAAAAATATGTTTGCTTATTGTACCCTACTTTTTTACTTCATATACCTCATCACCTTTACCCTTACCTCAAATACCCCTTACTTATTATACCTCATTTTTTTTACTTTGTGTACCTCATCACCCTCACCTTCACCCCAATACATTTACTTACTGTACCCCACTTTTTTACTTCGTGTACCCCATCACCTCAACCCAATACCCTTGCATGCAAGTGTCAGACGAACAGAGCCGACACCTCTGAAGTGGTTTCGAACAAACTGGGTCAATACCTCTAAAGAAGTTTCAGTCGACTCCAACCGATAATGCAAAGATAACTTGGTTTTAGTGGGTGACGGAGGGATCCAGCCGAAATCTCTTTAGAGGTGTCAGTTATGTTAGTCTGAAACCCGCAGACGACCAGAATGATAAAAAAAAACGTCAAAACTCTAAAATAAATACATGAAAATGGCTAAAAAATAGTGGGTTTTACTCGCAATCACTTAAAAATTTCAATTTCATCGAAACTTTGTATCCAAAATGCAAGATTCAAGCCTCAAATTGAAGCCCTAAACCCAAAAACAAATTCACAAACAAAACGACTCAAAAAAGAAAAAAAAATCCAAATAAACCTTAAAATCTATACTAAAAAATGAATGCACCCACATCATCGAATCCATGTAGTTTTGCTCCGATTTCGTCGGATTTGGCCAATTTTTGGTGAGTGCAATTTGAAAGAGATGCCTAGAGTACGGGATGAGTGGGTGAGTGGAGTATGGTGAATAAAAACCCTTTTATATGAAGAGGTAGTTGGATAATTTCACAAAATTGTGGTACGTTTAATAATTAGTGGGGTATGATGAGTAAAAACTCTTTTATATAGAGGGGTAGTTAAGTAATTTCATAAAAATGAGGTATGTGAAGCAATTTGTGAGGTTCCTTAATTAAATTGTGTTCCAATTACAATAGGCTAATTTTTATATCGAGACATGAGAATAATAGCTAATCGTGTTTATCCACCGGCTAATTTTTTCCCTACTTGTTATTTTTTTTTTTTGAAGAATATTTAATTAAGTTATAATTAAAGACAATTAGACCATTAGAAGCTCCTATAGATTAACGCAAACACTTCTATATTTAGTACCAAAAAAAAAAACACTTCTATATGTACAAACTTAAGTAACATAACCATACATACACACAAAATTGAATAGAATCGCTAGTATGTTTGCACAACTAAAGAACCGAAAACATTAAAAAAAAAAAAAAAAAAAAAAAAAATGATGACGACATCCAAAAAAAGAAAGAATGTGACTTGCAATATTTTTTACTTTGTAAGCAAGGATAGAAGAATTTACTATGAGAAAAATAATAGGTGTTACACAATCTCTCTATTTATAAAGGAGAAACACTGGAAAATATCTCTCTTTATAATAGGAGAACACTCACTCTCTATTTGCTCACAACAGAGCACACTTGCACTTTGCACTGCTATCTTGTGCTCTGAGCTTCTGCTTCTCTACGCTTTGTTCTAACGCGTTGGGCCTATTTATAGGCAACCAAAGACACATTGGTCAAAGCAATCAATCAATCAATCTATCAATCAATCAATCAATTAATCAATCAATCAATCAATCAATCAATCAATCAAAGACGCGTAAGACGCGTTTAGTGCATTTTCCTTGCATGTTCCTTGCATGTGGGTTCCACGTGTGGGGCCCACATGTTTCTTCACAATCTCCCACTTGAAGATTTGATTGAGAATCAATCAGATCTTCACACCATTCTTTCTTCCTTGCTATTTCCATGTTGCTTACATTTCTGTCAAGCCGCATGAGGATCGACACCAGATAAATTTGTCAGCATTGATCGTCTTCGTCAGAAAATCTGCTAGGTTGTCTGTAGTATAAATTTTCTGCATGTCCACGGTTCCTTCTTCCACTTTCTCACGAACGAAGTGATACTGAACTCGTATATGCTTTGTTTTTGAATGAAAGGTTGGATTCCTTGCGAGATGCAAGGCACTCTGACTGTCACAATACAAAGTAATTTTCTCTTGTTTATGCCCGAGTTCCTCCAACACCATCTTCAACCATATCGCTTCTTTACTAGCTTGTGTAGTCGCGACATATTCTCGCTTCATTGTTGACGTAGCCACAATGATCGATTTTGAAACCCACTTCTTCGTCCCGCGCAAGTGTGAACACATATCCGAGTGGTGGATTTGCTTTTATCGAGATCTCCCGCATAATCGAATCAACATATCCACTGACAATAAAGTCGATCCTCCGTAACATAATGCAACATTTGAGGTACCCTTGATGTATCGTAGGATCCTCTTTACAACATTCCAATGCTCTCTCGCCAGGATTCGCCATGTACCGACTAACTACTCCCACTTTGCTTGGGCAATGTCCGTCGTGTACAAATCATCGCGAACATTAAGCTTCCCATTCTTGATGCATACGGCTTTCGAGACATTTCCATCCTCTCTTCTTCACTTGCTAGGACTCATACTTGAGGATAACTTGAAATTAATAGAAAGTGGGGTAGAAATTGGCTTACGCTTGCATGTTGAAACGACGCAAGATCTTCTTCAAATAATTTTTCCGAGAAAGCCAAATCTTTCTATTATTTCTGTCTCGATGAATTTGCATCCCTAGAATCTTGTTTGCTGGTCCCAAATCCTTCATCTCGAACTCCCTAGCCAACTGAGCCTTCAATTCTTGAATACGTTCTTTGATGGGGCCTGATACCGACATGTCGTCTACATACAACAACAAAACAATGAAATCATTGTTACCAAATCTCTTGCAATATGCGCAAGGGTCTGCATTTAGTCTGTTGTAACCAAGGCTCATTATGAAGGAATCAAATCTCTTGTACCAACACCTCTGCGCTCGCTTTAGGCCGTACAGAGATTTGTTCAACCGACAAACCAAGTTCTCCTTTCCTTGTTCTTCAAATCCTTCTGGTTGGAGCATATAAATCTCTTCTTCAAGATCTCCATGAAGAAAAGCTGTCTTAACATCTAGCTGCTCTAGATGTAGATCAAAAGTAGCACACATCGCTAGAACTACTCGAACTGTTGTAAGTCGAACCACAGGGGAAAATATCTCATTGAAATCAATGCCTTCTTTCTGAGCATATCCTTTCACCACCAATCTTGCACGATACCGCTCCACTTGATCATCACTGTTTCGTTTGATCTTGTAAACCCATTTGTTGCCAATGGGCTTCCTGCCTCCTGGTAATGGCACTAGCTCCCATGTTTTATTTTTATGGAGAGCTTCGATTTCTTCCTGCATTGCTTTGCCGTCCACTGAGATGCTTCCGAGCCATGCATTGCCTCTTGAAGAGTTGATGGTTCTCCTTCCTCGGTTAGAAGACAGTATGCAACATTGCTTTCCATAATATAATCTGAGTGCCAGTCTGGTGCGTTTCTCGTGCGAGATGATCTACGAGGTTCGGAACTTCCAGGTTCACCTGGTTCATTCTCCTCATACTCACAGCTTCAGAAGAATCCTTTCGTTCAGATTCACATTCCACCTGTATTGTTGTAGTTTCTGACATGCTATCATCTTCCTCTATTTGTTGTACCTTGTCCTCTGTAAAGAGAACATCTCTGCTGACTACAACCTTGTGGGTAGTGGAATCCCACAGGCGATACCCCTTTACTCCGTCAGCATACCCCAAGAATAAGCATTTCCTGGATTTTGGATCTAGCTTTGTAGTTTCTTGGGCATTGTACATAGCGTACACTGGACTTCCAAATACATGGAGGTTTGAATAGTCAACTGGTTTACCAGTCCACATTTCCATCGGTGTCCTCAACTCAATTGCCGTTGATGGAGCCCGATTTATCACGTAACAGGCGGTGTTGACTGCTTCAGCCCAAAACTTTTTTTCTAAGCCTGCAGTACTCAACATAGCTCTTGTTCTTTCTAGTAGAGTTTTGTTCATCCGCTCTGCCACTCCATTTTGCTGAGGAGTGTATGCTGTAGTGAACTGTCTTTTGATGCCTTCCTGTTTGCAAAAGCTATCAAACTCATTGCCAGTATATTCTCCTCCATTGTCAGTCCTCAAACACTTGATCTTCTTCCTAGATTCAAGTTCAACCCGCGCCTTGAACACTTTGAAGATTCCGATCACATCTGCCTTCCTCTTGATTGGATACACCCAACATCTCCTGGAGTAATCATCAATGAAGGACACAAAATAATTTGCTCCTCCTATTGATGTATTTGGTGCTTGCCATACATCGAGTGGACCAATTCTAGAATAGTCTTACTTCTAGAATTTGATGTGTTAAACTTCAACCGATGTTGCTTGCTTGTTACATAATGCTCACAAAAGGGTAGTGACACCTTTGTGAGGCCCGGAAGTAGCTTCTTCTCAACAAGGATTTTCATTCCTTGTTCGGACATGTGTCCAAGTTTCGGTGCCGGATCATTGTAGATCTCTCACTTGAACAACTTGAAGCAACCGATGCTTCGCCTTCCCGAAGAGTCTCTCCCATGAGCAGTACAAGTTTGCAAAGCAACCTTTTCTCCCTTCATAAGTACAAGCGCTCCTCGACCGATTTTTCATGATCCCTTTCTTGACTTTGATTTCACAAATCAAGATCATCAAATCGTCCCAAAGATAGCAGATTCTTCTTGAGGCCTTCCACATGTCGCACTTCTTGGATAGTGCGAACAGCATCAGTCATACATCTTCAACATGATGGTTCCGATGCCAATGACCTTTAGAGCATGGTCATTACAACTGTATACGAGATCCTCCTAAAATAGGTTCATAGTGATGGAACCATTCTCTTCGAGAGGTCATGTGATACGTCGCACCTGAGTCGATAATCCAGGCATCAGAGAATCTTTTCCTGCTTTTAGTTGTTGTTGCCGCCTCGCAACACAATGCAGCTCCATCATTTGAAGTGCTAGCCACATTTCCTTGAGGATCGGAGTCTTTCAAACTCCAACAGTCTTTCTTCAAATGACCCTTCTTGCCACAGTTGTAGCATTTAAAATTCTTCTTGCTTTTTGACTTTGATCTACCATGATTGTGACTCCCACTGGGGCCACGTTCTGTTGATCTTCCTCTCATCACAGTCAGGGCCTCCACTTGTTGTGAACTGGCCTGCCTGTCTTCTTTGTTCTTGCGCCGATTTTCTTCTTCTAGAACAAAGCAGCTGCAACATCATCGAAGGCTAAACAATCCGTTAAGAGATTATTTGTCAGATTGATGATGAGTTGATCATACGAATCCGGTAGACTTTGAAGCAGAAGTTCAGCACGTTCTTGCGATTCTATTTTATAACTCAATGATGTGAGTTGAGAAAATAGTGTATTCATCGCATTGATGTGCTCCGTCACTGAAGTAGACTCCGCCATCCGTAGAGTGTATAATTTCCTCTTCAGAAAAATTTTGTTGTGGAGTGACTTGGCCTCGTACAATTTTCCAAGGTGATCCCAGATCTCCTTGGCAGTTTTCTTCTCTTCAATGCTTGACAATACTCCATCAGCTAGTGACAGATGAAGATTTGCAATAGCATTCTCGTCCATCTCGTTCCATTTGGCGTTGTCTTCGAAATCAGCTGGCCTTTCGCTGATGGCCGCCAAACAATTATCCTTTCTCAGGATAGCCTTCATCTTTAATTTCCACAGTGAGAAATTACTCCCGTTGAATTTCTCAATCTTGAACTTTGTCGCCATTGCTTCTATCACAAATTATCTCAACCAGGCTCTGATACCACTTGTTGTAAAAATAGACCGAATAGAGCAAGACCACGACAAATAATTTGGGATAATAAAAGTGAAGAAAAATGGACACAGAGATTTTTACGTGGAAAACCCCCAAACAAATTAGGGTAAAAACCACGGGCAAGGATAGAAGAATTTACTATGAGAAAAATAATAGGTGTTACACAATTTCTCTATTTATAAAGGAGAAACACTTGAAAATATCTCTTTTATAATAGGAGAACACTCACTCTCTATTTGCTCACAACAGAGCACACTTGCACTTTGCACTGCTATCTTGTGCTCTGAGCTTCTGCTTCTCTACGCTTTGTTCTAACGCGTTGGGCCTATTTATAGGCAACCAAAGACACATTGGTCAAAGCAATCAATCAATCAATCTATCAATCAATCAATCAATTAATCAATCAATCAATCAATCAATCAATCAATCAAAGACGCGTAAGACGCGTTTAGTGCATTTTCCTTGCATGTTCCTTGCATGTGGGTCCCACGTGTGGGGCCCACATGTTTCTTCACATTTTCGTGCTAGTAATTTTTTTCTTTTTAGGTTTGCTAATTATTGCTTGTGTTTTATATTATAAAATTAAAAACCAATCGATTATCTAAAAAACAGGCGATTAATATAAAATATCTAATACTTAGGAAAACGAAAAAATAGCTTTAGTCTAAAACCGAAAAAATAGTTGACATTTTTAAAAAGCCGAAAATAAAAAATAGGATAGAAAAAGAAATAAAAAAATATGCATACTTATCCAATAGATTATGATGGAAAAAATCGGAATTAAGAAAAACTCAAAAAAAAAAGTTTAGAATCCTATCATAATTACTTCCTCCGGTCAAAAATGCAAGTAGCTTTAAGGTAAAGACACAAAAATTAATGTAAGTCATTTAAGGTAAATACACAAAAATTAATACAGTGTTAATTACTAGTGTAATTTACATATACGTCATTTGACATTAAATAAATTGAAGAATTGAAGAGTCATAAATGTTTTTTTTTTTTTTTTTGAAGAGATAAATGCTTGAATTGTATAAGGGTAAAATGGGTAAAAAAAAAACTAACAAATACACTCTCAAATTTCAAAAACGACTTACAATTTTTTTGAACTATAAATTTTTGCTAAAACAATTAATATTTTTGAATGGAGGAAGTAGAAAACTAAATACATAGGGAACGAGCCCAAAAAAATAGAATCCACTAATTAAAAAAATAGTGTAACATAATCATGCCACATGTCAAGGCGTGAGAGGTCCTCTGTGAAATATATATATGCAAAAATGATAGCTTCCTTGTGTAGTAGAAACACTATACAACTGCGCAAACAAAATAAATTCTTAAATTTTCCTCCACTAATCCTCTATACCTTCAAATAGTTTTAAAAAACAACAGTAGAAGTGACAAAACTATATTCACATATTCTTAGATGATGCCTGTATAGACAAAGGTTCATTAGACACGACAGCCACAGATATCTATTAGACATTAATGCGCATGCAGCAGTACATCAATAGATTGGTTCGACTACATAATGCAATCATGTGTAAAAAGAAAAATAAGAACGTACTACAAGATATCAAAACATAAGCTAAGAGGCTATGTCAATTTAAGCATACCCACCTCAGTTGTATTCGATAGAGAGATACATACAAAACGGTAGACTTGCTATAAATCCATTGCTACTATATTCTCAGCTTCTGATATGTCATGGTCCTTTGGAGTGTCCAGTGGATTCTCAGCTTCTGGTGCCTTGGGGCTAATTGAAGTGTTCACTTGTATCTCAGCTTCTGGTACCTTAGGGCTCATTGAAGTGTCCAGTCGAGTCTCAGCTTCCAATGTCTTCGCACGTTTCCAATTGTCTTTTAGAAGTTGAGCTGCATTCTCAATTCCAGACAACCTTTCATCCAGTGTATCAACCACGGCTCCGAATCCTTTCAGCTCCCCGAGCCAACCACTTTCAAAATCAACAACTTTTTCTTCAATCATAAGGCACTGTTTCCTCTCCTCTTCCTCCTGGTGCAACCGCAGTTTTTCTACTTCCGAGCTGCTGAGAACAAGACCACCCGGCCCAACATCTTTGTAAACCGAACCTTCCAGCATTGAATATCGTTCTCTGTACTCGGCAAATTGCCTTCTGTTTTCCCTCAGAGCCTTCCTATAACCTTCTAATAGACTGCTCATTACAACTAGTTCACGTTCAAGCTTATAGATTTGCACGTCTCGTTTCTGCACTTCTTCAAACCTGGTTTTCTGCAAGTTAGCAATAATACTGTTTCGTTGCTGCATCTCTGATAGTAGAATCTGCTGGTTCATTTGGGCATTCAAGTATGCTTGGTCTTTAGCCTCATACATCATTCGAGCTTTACCCATCCAACTATTCATTTCTTCCATGCACATGTCGAAATCTGGAGTTTTATGTTCCCAATGTCCTTCATGCCTCATTCTCTTTTGTTCTTCATGAAAAGGTTGATGCGGATCATCATCCTCGTGGCTGAGCTCTCTCTTGCAAGAATTACCAAACATGGAGGAACTACCAGGATTCAAATGTGCATCAGGCCTTGATTGGAGAAATTGCCCAGAAGCATGATTCTGAAGTTCCACCGATGGGCTGAAAGACATGTTTTGATGATCTATTGCTCCAAGAAGATCACTAGAAGGTAGCCTCTCTAGATGATGGAATTTTGATGAAAAATTGTAGCTTATTTGCTGCTCCCCCTCTTCTTCCTCTTCTTCCTCTTCCCCTTCTTCTTTGATAATATGTTGCTCTCCAACGCCATTAACGATATTAAGATTGCAAGGTCGCAAGGAATGATCAGTCACATTGTTTTTCCCATCTAGAAGCCACTCAGCAGAACACTCAGGTTCTTCTTCTTTGTGGTGTTGGAAGTTTATAACTTCCTCATGTCTAACTTCTTCTTCACTTCCAATCCTCTCCTGTCCAAGGCATAATTCAGTTTGTATTTTCCCCAATTCCGGCCCTTGGCAATCATCAATGCTCCTCATCTTCAAGTCACCAATGGGATCGTCTCCTTCCTCAGCAGAAACTTCCAGCAGAGGTTCTTCTTCCTTGAAAAGCACTGGCCACTGATGCTTGATCATACATTGCAAATGTGAAGCATAGTAACAGGAACCCAACCGGGTTGCCTGCGTCAGTTCTTTCGCCACCATAAACCAGATCAGCCCTGACCAGTCAATCTTCTGTGGTTGTCCTTCTTTGATAAGCTGAATCGAAGTGATTACCTCACTTGGCATCAACCACGCATCTTCATGAAGAAGCACCCAATTCGACAGAAACTCCTGAAGAAATTGCTTCGATTCTTCTGACAACAGATCGGAATCCAAACCCTCCGCTAGGCTAACCTTATCTCTCTTCCCCGGCAGTTTAAGAGCTCGAGCAAGGTAAGCTCTGCTAACCATTATCTTATAATCACCTATAAAGCTCCCGCGTGGGGTAGGAGTCTTAGGATTGTAGCTCACCAAAAGCTCATAGAGAAAATCATGCCGGATTTCTTGATCAAATTCGACATGAACAAAGTCCCACAACCCTAGTTTCTTCAAAAGCTTCTCATGTTTGTTAAAATCTAGGGTTTTGCTGGGTCGAAACGGAACAAGTTTCAATTTTTCCCTAATTGAATGAATCTTCTTATCAATGGCTGCCCTTTGCCTCACATTCAAATTTCTCTTTCTCCTAGGGTTTTTTCTAGCCACATTGGAGGAGGTGACAGTTGCAGGAATAGGGTTTTCGTGAACAATATCAAGCATGTTTACATCATTCTCAACCGCATTATTCATCGAAGGCGATAATGATAACGACATACCTTCTGCTTCATCAATTCGCTGTTCTTGATGCTCAAAGTCCCCGCCTTTCTCGAAAAACTTCAACTCCTCTCCATCAAGATCATCCTCTCTAGGGTTTTGCACAGTCTGTTCATGCGTCTCCCCATCTGAAAAACTAGGGTTTTCGATTACCCGTCGCGGCTTCTCGTCTTCAATCATCATCAACTCCTCCTCATCATCCTCCTCGATCAGCTCCGGTTCTCCTCCGCCCAAACCCTCCAATCCCAATCCCCCATTGACATCAGAGTTAGGGTTTTCGCTTCGAAACCCATCATCCTCAACACCCATTCTAGGGTTTTCGCTTCCCAACACATCATCTCCTTCAATTGATTTAGGGCTTTCATTTCCCAACACTTTCTCTTCCCCAATCGAATCAGGGTTTTCATTCTCCAACACTTTCTCTTTCCCAATTGAAAAATTAGGGTTTCCGTCTCCGGCCGAGCTAGGGTTTCCAATCTGAGCCAAATCTGTACCCTTTTCGGCCATTATTTGGGGGGTTTGGGGGCGCGATTGAGAGGGCGAGGGACTGGGCTTCCTGATCTTCCTCCTCATGTAGTGGGGGAACGAATGTCGAGCGAAAAAGGTGCGATCTTTACCGTCTCTGCGACTCTGAAACTTTGATGAAACAGAGATGAATGTGGAGGAGAGAGCGCGCTAGGTCTTGCGATTATCGTTGCGTTCAGCGAAATCAGTTGCGCCATCGCCCGTCATGGCTTCGAAGCAACGAAGAGTTGTGCCATTTTTATATAGTGGTCAGTGAAAACTCTCCTTTTCCTTCCATGTCCTTCGAATGAAATAAATACACCTTTTTATCCCAAAAGTTGTAAGAAAAAAATTCAATACAATCCCAAAATAACTATTTTGTGGAAACTAAGTTAACTAAAAATAATTAAAAAAAAAGAGTAATGCTACCGTGACTCAATACAGACACTCCTATGAGCACGCACTTAAATTTTTTTATTTTTTTAATAATTTTGTAGTCGTAGTGAGTGTCTGTAGTGGGTAACCTTAGCATTATCCTCAAGTATAAAATTGTAGTGGGTAACAATTTTGTATTATCCTCAAGCAATAATACAAAATCACTTACTCAGCTAGGTGAAAGGACGTGCTCTAATATCATCAAAGCAAATCCCTAAGCTCCGGTGCCTTTCTCTTGCTAGACTGTGGATCTGCACTCCGTCAAACACAAGAATGACGAGCCCAGGTAAGTAACGCCAAGCAGAACAATAATACATCATTTCGAAATAAATAAACATCAGTCCATATTCATGCTGATAGAAAGAAAGGAATAAGGAATGCATGAAATGTATAAGACTGTAAAAAAATCAATCGAAATGTGAGTGTCCGAGTAACGAAATGGAATTGCAAGGAGTCCCGACAATAGTCATTGAATCGAGGTAAAACCTACAAGACTCGGGTTCAAGACGAGAACACAGCCTACCAGCCCTAACCCTTGTGACTATGAGATATTCATAGACCCGGATAAGAGCCCCCAGCGTACACTCAACCGGGAGATATCAACAACGTCTAGATATGAGCTCATATCACAGATAAAGTAACCAATGACTCCTTTGCAGTGGACCACTCAGCCAAATGAGATTCCAATAGATAATATGTTAAACGGAGCAATAACAACAATCAAAGCTCAAGAAATAACTGTAAAAGTTCTCACTGGTTTACTTACCTGTAGAACACCTCACTGTGTCGCCACTGCGTCTTCTGCAGAACGCCTCTGAACTGACGTTTCCAACACCCCGGCTCGCGTTGTCGTGCTTCGAGCCTATCGCAACTATGTCTACACATCCAACATACGTCAATTCACCCTCGGCTCACGTTAAAACCCGACAAAACCACCGATTTGACGAAATTATCAAAATTCACCAAAAGTCCCCAAAATTCAAAAAATTCTAAAACATCGATACAACTTCACAAATAATGTTTGGATCCTCCTATTGATTCCAAATCAATCAAAACATTCAATAAAACCCGAATTCCCAAATTCGTTGTCTGAAATTATCGCGACAAAAAGCCACAAAACACTGCCAAAATGTAGATACTTACGTGGAGAATCAAGATCTGACTTTAGAACTCATGTTTGTTCACTCCAATGGCGTTGAATCGCGTCGAGAACCCCGGAAACCCACGTTGTTTCGATCGTGTGATTCGTTGAAGAGAAATGAAAAAAATGAGAAAATAAGAGAGAGAAAAGGTGATGGGGTAGCTTATATACCCCTCCTTTCATCTCCTATCCCACATGGATCCCGAGGCCAATCTTGTTGCTACTATTCATCCCAGCCACCAACTCTAACATATATGTGTGACTCCAATATGTGACACAATCTCTTGTTCAATTTCTCGCGCAATACTCGCATTTTCGGACTCTTTCCGAACACCAAACTTGTTCGTCGCGTCGCCCCAGATGTACCAACGTATCGAACGCGCTTTACACTTTTAATTATTATTTACTTTGTATTTTTTCAGTGTTTTTAATTCAATTTAGTCCCCCGGTCTACTAATTACCTGACCAGCGTTCGCCCGAAACCCCATTATTTCACGTAGCACTCGAGGCAAACTATTCCCGTACCAACACTCCCACTCAAACGTCCTCGCATGTTTGGGACATAGGAATTAAAATTTGGGTAATATAATATAATACAAAACACTAAACACAAATAACATACCTCGGCATCGATAACCGAGAATTGGGCTTTGTATCACGGCAAATGGGCCTACGTACGACCTAAATTGACACGTGGCACCAGTTAGAATTTAGGGTCGTTACAAGCCAAGATCACCCTCTCCTAGTCAAGGAGTTGATTTACTCCCAACCTGGTCAAGGAGTTGGGATTACCCTCTCCTGGTCAAAGAGTTGATTTACCCTCTCCTGGTCAAGGAGTTGGGATTACCCCTCTTGGTCAAGGAGTTGATTTACCTTCTCCTGGCCAAGGAGTTATTTTACCCCCTCTTAGTCAAGGAGCTGGGATTACCCCTCCTGGTCAAGGAGTTGGTTTACCCCCTCCTAATCAAGGAATTGGGATTACCCCTCCTGGTCAAGGAGTTGTAAACTTTAAGCGATGTTTGGTGCACATATCGGTGGTGGCTTGAATGAGCCTACTATTGGTTTGATGGAACTAACTAGAGGGCACATAAGGTATGTATGTCCTTTAGTTGTTGCCATCACCTTAAGGGTAGGAGAATCGGTCACTGGAATCAAGTCAATAACTAGAATGCATTGAATGGAACCATGATGTATTATTATTATATTATTATTATTATTATTATTATTTATCTATGGTATCTCTTGTGGGCCCCTTGTTTAAATATTGGAATTAAACTTTTGATTTAGAGATCTTTGCTTTGATTACTAGATGATGAATCATGAGATATGTGTCGCATGATATGAATGAATGCCATGCTATGCTTTTATGACTGTTGGAATGGGTTTAAATTCTATGAATGGATGGATTTTCTCTTGATCCATAAATGTGGATTTTACTCCATGCTACTATTGAAATGAAAACATTATGTCTCTTTTGCTAGTCGATTGAAATCTATATTTTTATGTTACCATGATGAGTATGAACCAAGTGAATTTTTGTTTACAATGAAATGCTAGTGTTTGGATTTCGACCTTATGATAAGAACTTGTTTATCTATTGTGAACTTGCGTGTTTGGTGTTTGATAGAGACTTCTTACTTACTGAGCTCCGTTGGTTCTTTAGCTCACCCCACTTACATCTCAGGTATCCACGTCGGCGCTAGATCGAGACAAGGGAAAGAAGAACTTAAAGCCTTCTCTTGATGTGAGCCTTGTATTGATATATTTTACATCCTTGTTTTTAAAACTATTAAACTTGGGTTGTAATTAAGTAGATCTTTTGGGTAGCTTAAATCCTTTTTCCCTTTAGTAGATTCATTTCGGGACTTTTGAAGAACTTCATTCGGTTATTGATTGAGAACATAGTTATAGTTGCAGTTATTCATATGGACTTTATCATATTTACTTCCGCACTTTTGGTCTATATGAACTCTTGTATTATTTTGCAAGTTTATTTAGGCGTGCCAAGTCGTTACTCGAGACCAGGTTCAGGTACTTGGGCTCGGGTAATAGTTTGGGCCGGGCGACCCGACCATAGGTCGAGGACAAGTCGTCACAATAATTAAGGTTTTTCAAAAAATAAATCTATACATATATAAAAAGTGTCTTCAAATAGTTACTGTAGATGTTTCAACCGTCTTCCCCACATTCTCAGCTATTTTCAAAGTCAATTAATGCTAAAAGCATAATAATATAGACATTTTTTTCAAAGCATAATAACATAGATATCACACAAAAAGAAAAAGGTAAACAAGAGAAAGCATAAAAAAACAAAACACAGAAAAGACAATTAAATTGATTTTTCAATGAATTTATCCTCTTTTTTTCAATAGATGTGTATACACTGCATTAATGATTTTAGCACTATTCATTGCAACCGACTCCAACTAATTTAGAATTGAGACTTTAATGTTGTCAACAATTTTTTCATGACCACCACTTAATTTGTATTTTTGAGTGTGTGGTATCAATTATTTGAAAATTAGACATGATTAATAAGTTGTTAGCATATTATTTGTCTATCTCTACTAATCTTTATAGTAGATCTTATATTAATTTTTCCTCCATATACTCTCATATAGGGTTGTGTTGTTATTGTTTGCATTTAATTAGGAGGGATTTGAATAGTTTGAAAATTTCATCATCAATTGTATTAAACCGAGCACAATGGAAGGGTTTGATACATATAGTCGACCTCAATTAATTTGAGACTGATGTTATGTTATTGTTGTTGTTGTTGTTGTTGTTGTTGTTGTTGTTGTTGTTGTTTTTGTTGTTTGTATACTCTCACATTGGCCTCATAAAAGAAAAAGGCAATCATAGGATTTAGTTTATAAAATTTCTTTCTTATGTATAACCAAAAGGAACAACACATGAAAAGGTTAATATAGGTGTTTAATACATTTAAGATCATTTTATCGCATAAGAAATACAGACAGAGAAGACATTAATTATTTTTAAAAAATTTGAACAAACATTATTTGAATTTCAGTATCAAGATTTTTAAGTTCTACACTAATGATGATGATATTGTATATAATGTATCGAAAGTTGAATAATTATTTAAGAAAAAAAACTTAGAACATAAGTGACAATGTTGTCCGTTGCTCACTACTGCGTACATAGTTTAAATATCAATTCTTTTTATAGATAAATGAATTGCACACATTAATTCTAATGCATTTTTTCTCTAAAAAATTATAAGCTGTTAAAATTAAGTTCCCGCGGGTGTAGCGAGCGGCTCCATCGTGCGTAGCACGTTACAAAAACTAGTATCAAGAAAAGGGTCTCTTTGCATATGAGATATGCATACTTGCCAATTTTCTCAATTATAAGACCATCTCCAACCACAAAACTCTATTTCCCCCTTTATTTCACAATTTTGTCATATCAAACTCTATTTCTCCTCCAACCACAAACTCTATTTCTACTCTAAAATTCTACTTCTTATTCTCTTCATCTCAATTATTTTTTTACATTAATTTTAATAAATCGCTGAACCAATAAAAATTTAGAAAAAAAAATCTAACTTATATTTAATGAAATTAAACTGAATATAAAAATTTTAAAATGTCTAAAAAGTTAAAAAATATATATAAAAAAACATGGAATGCTATTTTAGCATTCCACTATTCATGGACGCCAAAATGGCTTTGGAAATGCAGTTCGGTTAGAGATGCTCTAACATTACTAATAATTGAGTCAAAAATCACAAAAAGAAAAAAAAAATGCATGTTTGCGCTTCCAAAAAAAAATCAAATGTAGACTATGTGGCGGCCCCAAATTCCCAGGCCTCCCCGTGGACCCCGTTTCCCCTGCTAGTGCACTGGAAACCACTGCCACGTCACTCCATCTATTTATCTTATCTGTCACTTTTTAAGTTTTTGCGATTTAATTTAATTTTTACAATTTACAGCGGAAGTTTAAAGAATTTACCAAAAGAAATATTATAGACAAAGTTAATGTATTCAACCTATAGTGAAAATCTCGGAAGTATTGTATATACAGGCGATCAACTATAACAGTTACTATATACAGATACAAGTGTGAATTTAGTTTCCCAGTCCCCAAAATATTATACAAAATATCAAAATATAGCTATCAACACACGTACCAGCAAGCCTCAGCGTAGGTAAGTCAGATGTAATCGTCGAGAATCCCCTTACCCTTGCTAGTACTAGGATCTGTGCTCAGCCATCACAAAAGGCAGATGACGAGCCCAGTAAGTAAAATCCCAAGGAAAACCACCGTGCATCATAATTAAAGAATGTAAATGGAAACCAATAAAAAGTGTCAAATAAACATGCAGAAAGGAAAAGAAATGCAGACAATTGCCCAAAGCTCATCGCATGAATATAAACACACAGAAACACAAATGGGTGTGAACCAGCTATCCAAGATGTGTACTGAGGACCAGGAGCCCTGTTGTGGCCTACACCATCAACCCTACAACTGTGTCCTAGACCACACACCTAATAAGCAACCACACACCCTCGGATACATAGACGAGAAATCTCAACCGTCCTAGTAAGGTTGGACTCGAAGATTATCAATAAAAATAGCTCAAATGAAAAACAATAAGTAAATGCAGCAGTGGTGTTCAGTTGGGTTTTACGTACCCGAAAATACGCATTTCGACTTCCCGAACCCGTCAGTACGCCCCACCTAGCTCCCAGATGCCCAAGCTATGGTTTCCCGGTCCCTGAAGTCCATTTATAGTGTTTTATACTTTTTGAAAACTTATTATATAATTTTATGATATTATATTATATTTCTGATTTATTTCAGTTGTTATACCTCTCCCGGACTATGTCGGGGTTCCAAAAATACCCGAAAAGTCCTGAACCTACTTTTCTACCTTTTTCTAAATTTTTTATATTTTTCTAGAATTTTTTCAAAATTTTCTAATATTTTTTAATTATTTTGCTATTTTCCGAAAAATAATATATATATATATATATATTATTTAATTTTTATTTAAATTAAATTTTAAAAAAAATTAATTTTTTAATTGGGGGGGCCCACCTGGACCGACTTGGATGGCCGGTCCGGCCCAACCCGGTTCGAGGGATCCACGCACGCAGAGCGTGCATCCCCTACCCAGAGACGGAATCGTCTCTGGTTCACACCAAAGACGATTACGTCTCTGTTTTTTTTTTCTTCATTCTTGCTTCTTCTTCCCTCCTCTACCTTCCTCTTCATTCTCCATCCATCGAAGACCTCCAAATCCTCCAAATTTCACACAAAACCCCAAGAACAACACCCAATTCTCGGATCACATGTTTTTTTTTCAAAAATTCGGAATCCACAAATACACCTCAATTTTCCACAAATTCGATTCTAATTGAAATGGTTTATCAAACCAACCTCAAAAACACCAAATTTAAACAAAAACAGTGATGAATTCTCTCGAAATCGCAATTTCACTCCAATACCCATTTTAATGAAAAATTAACAAAATTGAAAATTTATTACCTTAGCTTGAGTGTTAGACGCCCAGAATCATCTCCCCCAAGCCTTAAATCGTCCTCTCCAACCTCAGATCTCTCCTTGATCTCCTCACAAATTCTTGAGAAAATTTGTTTACTTTGCATGTCTCCACGATCGGTGTATATATATATTGGTGTTTTAATCTCACGTGCACACGCATCTCGAGGCTAATCCAACAGCCACTGATCACCCTGTGTCACACAGTTCTTGAACACCCTATCATGACATTAATCTCCTTGTATCTTTTTATTGCGTATCTTGAGGACGATCCAAAGAATGCTGATTATTCAGTTCAAACTATAGGATTCTATTTATTCTAATTTGATTTAACTTATATAATTTATTCTAAGCATCAATAAATTCCATAAATTTGTAAATAGAGTCACACTAACTCCCCGACCACCCGGCACCCCGTGCCCCATGTCCGGCACGCACCTCGAGGCGGTCCCATACTTAATGTGCCTAATTGATTTTTAGCCTAAAGTTATATTTAAATTTCATTATATTAAGTTCCTAAACTAAAGTTATGGTGTATTGTTTAAAATCTTATCACACCCCAACGCCCGGCCTCACCACTACCGTACCCTCGCGTTGGCGTGTTCTATGACACAAAACCCCGGTGCTCAACCTCGCTCGACAAACGACTATATCCACACACCGATGATGGATAATACATCAATATAATAATAGAATATTAATACATCACCGAATTCAGTAAAACACACATACACAATAAGTCCTTAGGTACGATCACGCCTAACCTATCCACGGTGTCCACGTGTCGTCCGAGCTGGCATCCTAATATGAAATTATTAAGATAACGGCGTTAATAAATAACAGCAGTTACAGACTAGCCATGGCTTATTATTGTTTAGCTGTATATTAGGTTTGAACTTGTAAATTATGAGGGCCAAATAGTTTGACAATGTGTAGAGAGAAGATAATGCTCAATATCAGTAGAATTAATTACAAGTTTACAACTAAGAGGATGAGTGGATGACTCCGGTATTTTCTCCTTTAACAAAAAGTTTTAGGAATGAAAAAACTTCCACCTTTGGTCCTACATTTCTCATTGATTCGGTATGAGTTCACTTCTGTAAGAGGTTAGGGTTTGAATCCCCATAAGCCAAGTTAGTTTTTCTTTTTCTTTTTGTTCTTATCCAAAGGAAGTCTTGATTAAACCCTAATAATATAATTTACAAAATACCAGTATAAATCTACCAAAAAAATACTAGTATAAGCACGAGGAAAAGAGTAGGCAATAATTTTTTTAACTAAAACATATCATTTTTTTTGAAGAAAAATACAAGTTTCATTAATCATTAATAGTTCGGTATAGGACCAGTTATAGAATCAAAAAGTACATTGATTCGCTAATCTTATATGTTCAAAAAAACTGTCATTACTTTGGCTGTGAATGCGAATTGTGAAATTGAAATAGTTTGATAATCAAGGACTACTCTCTATAACATGGAAACACATTACAATACGCAAACACCCACTAGAACCACATAAAGAATAACAAATTTCCCGACAAGGAAAAGAAAATCTAAAACTTCTCGACAAGGAGAAAACAAAATCAAGACTTTCAAAAATGAAAGACAAATTACCTAAAAATAAAACTAAAAATAAGGACCAAGTCAACAGCGGCATAGATCCAAAAATGAGCATTGAGGAAGATGTATCGCAACAAAAAGATTCAACCTTCATATATCTTCACTTTATTGAACACATAAAAACGGAGTTATGGCAGCCAAAACATATCATTTTAATACTTGAAACTTGGAAATATTCTTTGCCTATACTTACAGCTCCAGAGTGGATGAATCAATTGGGCATATGGGGTGACGAGACTTGACACCCCTAATTAAGTTATAATTAGGGGTGGGCAAACCGCGGTTTGGTTTGGAAAACCACCAAACCGAGACCAAACCGAGGGTCTACGGTTTGGTGATTTTCCAAACCGCAACCAAACCGCAGATCACCAAAACCACACCAAACCGAACCGCGGTTTGCGCGGTTTGGTCGGTTTGGTTTCGCGGTTTTCATGCAATTTATTTTCAGGAAAAAAAAACCAAAGCAAAAAAAAAAAAAAACAAGCAAGTCAAAAAAAACAAGAAGCCAAAAAAAAAAGCAAGCAAAAATGAAAAAACAAGCAAGCAAAATGAAAAAACAAAGAAGCCAAAATGAAAAAACAGCAAGCAAAAATGAAAAAAAAAAAGCAAGCAAAAATGAAAAAAACAGCAAGCAAAAATGAAAAAACAGCAAGCCAAAATGAAAAAACAGCAAAGAAGCAAAATGAAAAAAAAAAAAAATGAAAAAAAAAAATAAGCAAAAATGAAAAACAAAGCAAGCAAAAATGAAAAAACAGCAAGCAAAAATGAAAAACAGCAAGCGTGACTGGTGAGGCGTGACGCGTGAGGGAGGGACTTGGAGACGCCGGGAGTTGGAGACGCCGAGACGCCGCCTGACTGGTGATGCGTGAGTGAGGGAGTTGGAGATGCCGAGATGGGCGGCTTGCCTGACTGGAGATGCCGGAGCGTCGAGGGCGTGGGAGACTTGTGAGACAGCGAGAGCGTCGAGGGCGTGGGAGCGGCGGTGAATCGGTGAAGAGATGACCGAATAGCGCGAGAGGAAGATGTGAGATTTGTGGTTTTTTTTAAATTTTTAGGGTTTTTGGTTTGTATTTACCAAAATGACCTCGGTTTGGTTAAACCGCGGTTTTCTCAAAATGAAAACCGCGACCAAACCGCGAATCTTCGGTTTGGTCGTTTTCCAAACCGCGACCAAACCGCGAGCTTCAAAAACCAAACCAAACCGTGCGGTTTGGTCGGTTTGAGCGGTTTGGGCGGTTTTTTGAAAACCGCTGCCCACCCCTAAGTTATATGCTCACGGTACACTCCTGTTTCGGAAGTCAATGATATTATATCTTGAAATGTGTGGTCACACATTTTAACTTGTATCCACGGTTGTAAAAGAGGTTGCGCGACCTTGATATGTTATTTTTAGTGTTTCAATATGTACCATGCATTGTCCTAAGTCACATAAATTAAGACTAATTTTAGCAACCACTTCACACTAGACAAATTGGATAAATAAACGTACAGCTAACCATATTTGAATTGAAAATTAATCCTACAAACTAGATCATCATCTCTTCTTCTTCTTTAATATATAGGAGTACTCAATTAATTTTGTGACTTGCAATTAATCTGCTCAATCTCTCCTCGAAAGAAATTCAATCAAGATGCTCAAGCTCATCACTTTCTTAGCACTTGTTCTCATCTCAGCTCTGGATTTGAGCCAGGGCAGATTCATCATCACCAGATCAATTAACTCCTCATTGGGTGCGCACTCCGATGGCGTTGCGGCAACCGGGATCCAACCGCCGACGGTTTTGAGCACTGTAACTTGTGAGCCCATGTACGGGTTCATGCCATGCGCAACAAGTCTATGGGGACAATTGTTCCTCTTTGTTGTGTACCAATATTTGCTCTACTTTGGTGATTACTACATTTCTGCAGGAAGTGAGCTCTTGTTCAAGATTCTTGGCCCTGGTGTCTTTGGAGCTAGTGCTTTTCATCTTCTTGGATCTCTCCCACAAGCTGCTCTTGTTCTTGGTAAGTACATAGATAATTAATTGATATATCCATTAACATCAATTGATTGCTTTGATTAACGTTAACAATAGTGCTTCAATGATAAATTGGTTAAATTGGTTCATTATTTTGGGTTTTTCATGTAAGGATTTTAATTTGGGAAAAATATCTATTTTAAATATGTTGACTTCCGTGAGATAAGTCGAGCTTTAAGTAGGGCGGGCCAAGAAAAAAAGGTTCAAACATCATAATTATTTTACCCTAATTATTGCTTAATTTTATGCACGTTTTGAAATTAGGCTGCATAACTTTAGAGACCAGTCAATCTCAACTTAACTAAGGGTGCAGAGTACTGATCTCACCAAAAAAAAAAGAGTTGCACAACTTAGGAGATTAGTCAATGAATGAGATGGTTAAACATTAATCGGAAAGCAAGTAGACTCGGATTCTTTTAACAAAACTGAGAAAAAGAAAAAGAATATTCAATACACAAATTGACACTTAAATTAAATGTCGACATAATCATCAGTTTTTTTTTTTCAAAAAGAAGAGTTTAGTACGTTAATTATTATAAACATATATGCAATTAAATCTCAAAGTGTAACTATATATGTTAATATTTAGTCAAATGTGTTAATTATATATGATATTCTATTGTCTTACTGGTTTAGTTGGCAAAATAGTACAAGTATAATTTGATAGAACCATCGATATGCTTCTATATTGACAAAAGCACGATGTAATTAAGGCTGTCTAGTAGTATATTGTAAAACTTGAGCAAAATTGTAAGAAAACCGTTTGGCTTGTCACGTTCAACCCACCACGTAGGTAACGCATGTTGGACATAACTTGCAAGTTGTTAATATATATATTATTTTTTTATGGAGTTAGTTACATATGTACATATATTTTTTTGGTACAAACCAAGAGGCGGCGGGATTTGAAAATTAGAGGTGGCTTTATTTTAATATTTTTTTTGTCAAATGGCTTTATTTTAATTACTATATACGTGACCATCACGCATAATTGGAAGCTTATAACTTGGTCATAACTCACGTTCTTTAAAAAAAAAATGAAAATTAGCTATATCATGTTTGCTACTACTTTACTATTTTACGTTACACAACCTAATTAATTAAAAAAGGTAACAGATAATCAAATGTTCTACCAAATAACAATATTTATTGCTAGGGCCTAGGGGTATAATGTGAAAAAAAAAACAAAAAAAACAAAAAAACAAAAAAACTAGTTAGGGGTAACTAATGAGTTGTTAGCTGATTAATTGGAATAGGACGAACCCTTCCTCCAGTAAGAGAAGGAATTTTAATGTGGCAGTTCAAGGTAATTTTCAAACCAACCAATGTTATATATCGATTTTTGAGAATAGGAGACATGCTCCTAAAAGTTGTATTATCTGTTATATATAGATCAGTCATCGTGTTGTTGGACGAAGGTTTTGCTATGTCAAATGTTACCACATTATGTTTACATTGTTATTACCAGCTAAATAGCTTGCAATATGAATTTGAGTTCCAAATGTCTGATAAATGGTTAAGCAAAATGAGTTGCATGTTAACCAATTGGGTGGCCCAATGGTAAGATATGATGCTTGGGAGTAATGATTATGAGATCAAAACATGGGAAGTAAATGTTTCTTTTTTATCAAAAAAAAAAAAAAAAAATGAGTTGCAAGTCTTTCCCATTGTTTCCATTATTTTGCGCATTGACTACAAGAATTTTAGTCTTTAATAAAGGTTTCAAAACTATGGGTGTTATTAAGTGCCTTGTGCGAAACGCATTTGATGGGTCGTATTTTAATTCACTAGAAGAGTTATGACATTTAATAACACCTAATTGATAAGGGTTTTAAGCAACCTTTACGTAATAGATGTATTAGCAATTAAAACACGACCCATTAAACACATTTTTCACATAACATTTAATATTATCACCCATCTTTAATATGGGTTTTGAAACCGTATTAAATACCAAAATTGATCTAGTATATCATTTCCCTTAATTTTCTATATTTCAATTTTTTTAGAATAATTTTTATTTTTGCATTGAGCTAAATAGTAAATAAAACTATTGAACAATTAATGTTTTATTGGTTTTAATAATTTTGTAGCAACTGGAGTTTATGGAAGCAAAGAGTACGCTCAAGAGCAAGTAGTGGGTGGAATGGGAATACTTGCAGGATCAACTGTGTTTCTCCTAACATTAGTCTGGGCAACTTGCCTATTTGTAGGCAAGTTCGATATTTCAGGTTCATCAACATCATCCAAAGTGCAACAGAGAAAACTATTCAAATTGACCGGTTAGTTAATCTCTTTATATTATTCTTAACTTTAATTTCACTAGACAACATAGATGAAGTAGATCGAGTGTAACATGAACATTGAACAGAGGCCGGATATATTGAGTGGTTGGAATTCAATGCCCTTAGACCAAAGATCAAAGCTTTGGCCAAGAGATACAAAAAGTGATCTAGGAGATCTTACTCCATCGGACCGTAAAAAAGATCATTTCAAATTCGGCACTACTACACGTCCATCACCATCGCACATAAGAACGCATGTCCTATCCTGACAGCTATGCGATGCGCCTCGGGATGCGATTGACGCGATTGACACGATTGATGTACGCTATAACGGCCCCAAATTTCACAATCCCAAATTTGGTCTCTGCTCGGCCTAAACTTACGTAGACCCCGAGTCAATCCTCATGCAATCTCCGTAAACCTAGTCAGCCTTTCCTATTCCTATTCATTTATTAAATTATTATATTGAGTTATTATATATTAGTGTGTTATTCAAGTACCAAAGTATAGCGAAAGCAAATTAAACTCTAACTAATATAAATACTCTTAAGACACTAGTTAGAACAACCTAGAGTGTGGAAACCCTGCATATGTATACCAACATTAAGTCGGAGGAGATACAACATAGTATACATTCTCAAAATATATACATATAATACAGGAAACCTGCCTAATAGGCGAGCTCATATCCTTAAAAGTCCTTCACCTCAATCACCTATTCCGGTCTTTTCCCTTTATCTGTCCTCAAATACGATGAGTCTGCACCCACCATCATAAAAAAAAGACGGTGAATATAGAAGTAGAACAGTAATAACCAAATGGACTCTTAAAATAATTACAATGTCAAATAAACGGCTAATCGAGTATCATGCGTAAACACCACAAAGATAATAAAAGACAACATGATAATGAATTACTGAGATATCAACGAAAAATAATTGTTCAGAAAACAAACGATAGGCGCAAGTAGTCCCGACTTAATGAAACAGTCGTTGAGTCATGGGAATGTTACCTCCAAAATTCGACTCTGGCATATTACATCAGTAGGCCATGCTCCCAAAGATCACGTTGACTCACTTGTCCTTGGACCACTCAATCAGAATAAAGTTCCAAACCAGGATATAGCCAAACAATAGCAATTCCAAAAGTTCGACAAGGATAATAGCCCAACAAATGTACAAATGAAATAATATTAAAGCTTTCATTAGTTTTACTCACTTTACTCTTAGTACAACACAAAACCTCGTGTCCGTAGCTCTTGAACGTCCCCAAACTGACCTCGTACACTTACCACCAGTCACCTAGACACCTGGTAATCATTTCAATACAGTTTAGTTGCATTAGAGTTGTATTTCTATTTCATTATAATTATTCCCATTTCCATAATTTTATCCACTTTCCATATGTTTTGGGTCAATTCCCTAGGCATTGGGTTATATTCGAACCTATATAGCTACCCGAGAGAAATCCCAAAGTTTTCATTTATTTTTCAGAATTTTATTACTGTGAACAATGTCACGCCTTGACAAAAACACCTGGCGGTGTTGATCAAAACGTGAAAATTTAACTGACACTGTTCCAGATGTCGTGGTGAAAAAACCCTGGCAGCGTCACATGAAGCGCGAGTTTTCCCAATCCTCTCTGTTTCGGATGTCGTGGCTCAAGGCTCCATGGCGTCCCTCGTGGCGTCACTTCCTGAATACTAGTGTTTTTCGACACCCCAACTCGTGTCATCGCATTCTAAGGCTATCCCAAACTCCTCGAGACGTCGTTACCAACCTAAAACCACAAAAAATCTAAAACCACCTAACACCGAAATCCAACTCGGACCAAAACACTCGAACCCACATCAAAACAACACATGCAAGATGATGAGTCGAGATATTACCTCCACTCGAGTGTTCGCCGTGTTTCCACGTCGTCGTGAGCTTTGGAACTAGCTGAAACCATCCTGTCCACGCGAGAGAAATGAGAGACAAGAGAGTGATGAACAATGGTAACAAGAGAGAGAGAGCAATATATCCATCTCTTCAATCTTCCTGCAAACAAGTATCTCGAGGCGCATCCGATGCTCACCTTCAACACTAACCACCTCCACCGCTTCAGCCAACTAACGCAACTATGTAACTCACTAGAGTGACACATCGCGTTTCCGGCCACGTTTCCACCTCCGAATCGCATCATAACTCGCCCCATCACGTACGAATAGCATAATAACGACCCGAATCCTTTCCCGGGTTAATTAATTAGTGTGTTTTATTTTTTGGTCGCCCACAATTATCGTTTCCCTGGTACCATATACCCATATCTCATTCACCCGACCCCCGTTCAACACGTTTTCCGAGCCAAACCTTACTCGCACACTAACGTTGTCATCAGCACACACAGACACGAGTATAGATAGGTACTGCACCAAGCCATATCAACATATCATATTTTTTCGAGTCGTTACATACGCCTAGAGTCTTCCTTTCAAAATAGTTGGTTGGATAGGGGCCTGCAAATTCTCTAGCTAGAAAACTCAACATGATAAAAATTAAGGAAGGGTTTAATATGTTGAGCTTTTTTGAAAGCACATCATCGACTAAATTAAATCAAGAGGAGTGAAAGAGTTTGATCCATGTAGTCGATTCCAACTAATTTGAGGATTTCGGCTTTTTTGTTGTTGTTGCAGGTACTGGTGTCACTACGGATGTAGAAACTAGTTACACTGCAAGGATTATGCTTCTATCCATGACTCCCTTTATAGTTGCACAACTGCCACAAATTTTTGGTTCCAAGTCTGGTGGACACATTGTGATGTTGATTTCTCTCATTATAACACTTCTACTTCTCTTTATGTATTGCTTCTATCAGGTAACTAATTAAAATGTTGATTAATTTATTTGTTTTTCCTTTTCTTTCATTTAAGTTTACAAACAAAATCAAACAGTATATTTAATTTCTTCCCCTCTTTGTTGCAGGTCTTTCAGCCATGGATTCAAAATCGACGACTCGAATATTTGATTAGCCAATACATAGAGAACAATTTACTGCAAAAGCTCCTCACTGCTGATGGAGAACCACAACCCTCTAAAATAACAGAGTATACATGCTTTAGTTTAAATAGTTAGTTCATTAGTTCCTTAGACCCTAATCAAGTTTTTTGCATTGCTATACACAGTCTATTTCGCAAAATGGATCGAAACAAAGATAAGTTCATCACAACTCGCGAACTAAATGGGCTAATTCTAGGACTCCAAGTTGACAAGGTAGGGTTGGATGAAGATGATTTGCTCGAGAAAATATTGAAAGAGTTTGATACATCGGGTGATGCACACATCGACGAGAATGAGTTTGTCAGAGGAATATCAAAGTGGCTTTCCGAGACCAAGCAATCAAGAGATAGGCAAGCTCGTCGTCGATGTAGCATTAATCAAAGTCACTCCTCCATGGTAAATTAATATATAATGAAATATTATTTAGGACAAAAATAATGATTAAATAATAATTGATTAAATATTATAAAGTAAAGAATATAATTAAATTTATAAATCATTACCAATTAATTTTTTAATTATAGATATTTAGTTTAAGGCTCTATTTGGTAAGTACTCAATCACCTACTCAATTGTGTTATATGTTCTTTTCTGTCATTTTACCTTCTCAGCTACTCAATCGGCTATTCTTCCAAACAATATTTAGTTGATCAGCCAAATTATCAGCTTTCTACTATCAGCTAGTGTTGTCAAACAAAGCATAAATGTGATATATATATATATATATATATATATATATATATATATATATATATATATATATATATATATCCTATAACTTCATTCTAAAGATGACTAACTTTCTTGTAAATGCGCAGGAAACCGACGAAGAGCAACATTTGCTGGAGGATCAAAAGGAAAAGAAAGCAAAACCAACGAAAAGAGTGAATCAAACATTTACATCAGCATTCATAAAAGCTGCATCATTCATCCTATTTGGAACGTTTATTCTAACAATACTCGCAGCGCCTATAATAGACACCGTTCAAAACTTCTCGACCGCAGTGAACATTCCTTCTTTTTTCATCTTTTTTGTTGTGGTCCCTATTGGTGTCAACTACAGAGAAGCTGTTTCAACCATTACTTCCATCCGAAAAAGAACACAGTTGTCCGTGTCTTTGACATTTTCCGAGGTTTGTTAATTTTCGAGGTTCCTATCAGATGACTACACTGCACTTAATTGAAACCAATAGTTAATATGTTTGATATGTTTTGCAGATTTACAGTGCAGTCTTCATGAACAACCTTGTTGGGCTAGCTATGTTCTTGGGGATTGTTTATTTGAGGGGCTTAGTGTGGGACTTCTCTGCAGAGGTGTTCATTGTTCTAGTTGTATGCTTAGTGATGGGATTCTACACAAGCTTCAACACAACCTTCCCCCTTTGGACATCTTTGGTATTATATATGTTGTATCCACTTTCAATATTGTTGCTCTATGTTCTCACCTATTTCTTCGGTTGGAAATAATGTTTATTCCAATCATGTATGTATATATTTCCATGACTATTGTGTGGTCTGTATAATTTATGAGGAAGTGTTGCATATCATATGTATAGGAACAAATATTAGTTTTTAGTACATTAGTTGCGGTTTAGAGTATGTAAGTCGGTATTGTTAGCCTATATATAAGTTGTAAGAACTAAGGGGAAAAGTAATATATTTCAAGATTCCTTCTCTTGTTCTGTTCTCTCTTCTCCACCAGTTTTTTTTTCGTCTCTCCCTAAACCTTAAATTATGTATGTTGATGTCAATATGAGTTAACGTATAGGTTGCAACATATGGAAGATACAAAAAAATTAGAATTAACAAGCACCATGCTAGTTGTCACAGGGTCACTAATGAGAGGGTTTACTCTAAAGAAAATTTTCTCACTCAATGTCACTCCGTGGTGCCTAAAGACCACTTTAGTTCAGCACTCCAACAAAATTCACATTAACAAGCAACAATAGGCACA
This sequence comes from Stephania japonica, assembly GCA_039657345.1. Classification (NCBI taxonomy): domain Eukaryota; kingdom Viridiplantae; phylum Streptophyta; class Magnoliopsida; order Ranunculales; family Menispermaceae; genus Stephania; species Stephania japonica. Next base: position 5,819,330 of record CM077556.1, read on the forward strand.
AAGGGGAGCTTTACTGATCTTTGATTGATGGGTTACAACTCTACCACCTTTTGCTTCCCCAAGCATAAGGGGTTGACTTTATAAAAAACAGCCTGAAATGATTACATAACCGAATGGACACATGTCCTAGTTTACAAGCATCAAAGACTAAGTAAACCACACTATACTCCCATGTAGTCAAGCAGTTGCCTAACTGTGTGCCTCCTCTGCTGCCACCTAGCCTCGTAACTTCCATGACCACTTGGTCAATAGGCACATCTTCCATGTGCTAGGGACTTGCTTGGACGTGCCCTGGTCATGCTCTAAGCCATGATCAAGGTAGTTGCATAACTGCCTAGGAACTGCCATGCTTGTCTTGGTCCATCCAAGCCTAGGGATGCTCCTTGATTTTAGGGTCGTACTTGGTGGTGCCTAGCTGTGCCTAGGCACCCTTGGGTGCGTGTCAGAGCCTAGTTAAGTTCGGGTCCTACCGGCACAGAGATGGTTGCATGATGGTCATTGGGCAAGGCCTTGGCATGCAAGTCCAAGGCCTTCTCTAGGGTCACTCTTACCTTCCTGCCCATACCACCCCTAGGAGAGGTCCCCTTCTTATAGTAGATATTAAGCCATTCATGGCCCTCTAATAGGGAACATTCAAAAGTGAGACTAATCATACTTTGACCTGGTCAACGCCGAAGTCAAGGAAATTCAACTGTGCTCCTACCAAGGTCTTCCCTTTCCCGTGCCAAGGCGTGACCTTGCTCGTGCCAAGCTTTCGCTAAGGTACGTGCCAAGCCGTCGTTTTGCTCGCGCCAAGTCACCGTTGCGCTCGGGCCAGGGAGAGTGTCTTGCCCGCGCACGTGCTCACTTAGGTACGCGTCGTGCTAACTTAGGTACGCGCTTGTCCTCACTTAGGTACGCGCACTGTATTCGTTTAGGTATGCGCCATGCCCGCTAAGGTACGTGTCGTGCCCACTAAGGTACGCACCGTGCCCGCTAATGTACGCGCGCTCACACTAAGGTATGCGCGCCCGTGCCCACTTAGGTATGCGTCGTGCCACACTGTGCCCTCTTAGGTACGCGTCATGCCCACTTAGATAAGCGTCGTGCCCACTTAGGTAAACACATTGCCCACTTAGGTACGCGTCGTGAACTGAACACAATCCATCACCTGAGTCCCCGAAGCTTTCCGAGTCCACCGAGACTCGGCTATTTGCTGAGTTATCATGCTACCCAGCCCAGCATACTCCAGTCCAGCTATTAGGGTGGTAACAAACTTCCCCTGGCCAAATTTTTGATGTCCTCATCGAACTGCTCGGTTCCTGCCGCTTTTGGTAGTCTGCTATCTCCTTCTCAAACTGTCATAGGATAGTGTCTCACTCCCAAGTAGGTTCCTCCACATCAACCCACTTGATCAAGTAGAAAATTCGTTTGTTTTTCTTTCTCTGACCATGCACCTTGTGGTTTAGAATACGTTCAATCTCCCCTGCAAATTCCTTTCGTATTAAGGGTGGAGCTCATCTGGCAGCACTCCACCCCGAATCTGCCTGATCTGAATGGAAAGGTTTAAGGTAATTGACATGAAATGTAAGGTGTACCTTCAAACTCTCTGGTAGCTTGAGCCTGTAAGCTACCCTTCCAACTCACTTGACCACTTCAAATGGTCCCTCATATCGCTGAACCAGTCCCTTGTTTATCTCCTTTTTATTGAACTTCTTCAGAATTTGAGAAGTGAGCTTCAACAAGACCAAGTCTCCTTATTGGAACTCTATGGGCCTCCTGTTTTGGTCAGCATACTTCTTCATCCACCAAACAGCTTTAACCAAGGTGTCTTGAGCTGCCTCTCGCAACTCTTGTTTGCTCCTCGTAAAGCGATAATCCGTTGGGCATGATCCCATCGACTTTTATTATGCTTCCTCGTGTGGGGTAGCTAGCTGTTGTCCCATTGCCACCTCAAAAAGACTCATCTCCGTAGCATAACTTCTATAGAGATTATAGCAAAATTGGGCAGAATCAAGCAGGTCCACCCAATTGGACTGGCTTGCATTTACATAGTGTTTGAGGTAGTCCTCCAACAAGGCATTGATTCTCTCCGTCAACCCATCCGTTTAAGAATGGTTGGCTGTTGAGAACTTCAACTCTGAGCCCAACAAGTTGAAGAGGGCAGTCCAAAACTGTCTTGTGAACCTTGTATCATGATCACTTATAATGTCCTCCAGAATCCTCCAATATTTTGCCACGGGTGTCAAAAAAAATTCTGCAGACATATCTGCATCACAATTCTTCGGAGCAACAATAAATGTTGCATACTTCGATAATCAATCCAGTACCACCATAATGCTAGTCATCCCTTACGTCTTGGGAAGACTAGTGATAAAATCCATGGAAACGCTTCTGAAGGGTCTGTCTGGTAGTGTAGAGGCTTCAACAAGCCTGTTGCCTTCCTCCTTTCTGTCTTGTCTTGCTGGCACTCAAGACAAGTTCGCACGTACAGATCCACGTCCTCCTCCATCTTTAGCCAAAAGAATGAACAGGACAGGAGGGTAAAAGTACGCTCCATGCTTGGATGTCCTGCCCACCGAGCATGATGAGTCTCTTTCAAGAGTTCTCACCTCAATCCACCTGTACCAGGAACATATGGATGTCCTCCTTTAGCAGAAAGGACACCATCTTCACACCAAAATATTTGAGTAACACCTTCAGCTACTAGCTTCACCAGTTTCACGTAAACTGGATCCTTGCCCGTCTCATTCTTAATTCGATGCAAGAATTGGTTTTCCAACACTGCAATTGTCGAGACCACCTCAGTTACCACCTTCTGACTGAGAGCATCAGGGACTGAATTAAGCCTTCCAGGCTTGTGTTTGAACTGGACATCATACTCCGACATGAAGTCTAGCCACCTTGCTTGTTTTTGGGAGAATTTCTTCTGGGTCATGAAGTAGGTAATCGTTGCATTTATCTGTACGCACAATGAAACTCGTCCTAAGCAAGTAATGTCTCCAAATTCTAAAGGCATGCACCATAGCAAGCATCTCCTTCTCGTGAGCTGGATATCGATGTTCAGCTTCCTGCTCTCAAAGGCAATGGGGTGTCCTTCCTAGATAAGCACCGCCCTTAAAGCCCTATCTGACGCATCGGTATGGACTTCGAAAGGGAGTTCAAAGTTAGGTAAAGTCAACACTGGTTCAGAGGCAATGACCTGCCTCAATCTCTCCATCACCTGGTTGCACTTGTCTGTCCACGACCATTCACGATCTTTCTTTAAAAAATCAGTCAGCAATGCCACCTTCCTTGGGTAGCCTTCCATGAACTACCGATAATAATTCGCCAAGCCAAGGAATGATCAAAGTTCAGGGACTTTTGTGGGGTTGGGCCACTCCACAGTTGCACAAATCTTCTCTGGATCCATCAACAGCTTCCCCTAACTTACAATATGGCCAAGGAATGTGATGGTTTGCCTTGCAAACTCACACTTTTCCTTCTTTACAAATAGTTGGTCAGTTCGCAAAGTAGTCAGAACTTTCCTCAAGTGATCAACATGATCTTGGAGGTTCTGACTATATACAACAATATCATCCGAATAAACAACTGCAATCGATCAATAAATTCCCTCAATACATCATTCATCAAGTGACAAAATGTGGCAAGGGCATTTGTGAGACCGAAGGGCATAACAAGATACTCAAACGAACCATACCTAACCATCATGGCCATTTTAGGTTCATCTCTAGTAGCAATATGAAGTTGGTAGTACCCTGATCGCAAGTCCAACTTAGTAAATTATGAGGCAATGGACAAGCGATCAAACAAATCCGCCACCAAGGAATTGGGTACTTGTTATTCACTGTGAGCTTGTTCAAAGCCCTGTAGTCGACGCACATTCGAAGGGACCCATCATGCTTCTTCTGAAATAGAACCAGGGCTCCGAATGGTACCTTGGATTGCTGAATGAACCCCGCATATAGCAACTCATCTAACTGCTTTCTCAGCTCCTCCAACTCCTTAGGAGCCATTCGATAAAGGGCCTGGGATGGCGACTTTGAGCCTGGTACAAGCTCAATAGCATGATCAATGGTTCTCTATGGTGGTAAATGCTTTGGCAACTCTGGAAGCATGACATCTTCGAACTCCTCCAGCACACCAACCACCACATCAGGGACCTCCACCGCAACTCATGGCTTCATCTCCACCAATGTTGCCAAGTAAGTTGGCTACCCTTTTCTCACTCCATCTTTGAGTTGAATCACTAATAGATAGGTCTGTTTGTCACCTTCTTTCCCTGTAGCATCACTAACAACAAAGCAAGGATGGGACTTGTTCATAATGAACAATCCCCTTAGAAAAGGCATTAAGGTAATACTCCTCGAATAGAGAAAATTGTTCCTTATAATGATGTCGAAATCATCTAGAGGAACTGCCATTAGGTTGATCTTTCCTTCTCAAGATCCAACCTTGATGTCAACATTAGAGGTCATACCTTGGATTTGCTTGGCCTCGGAATTCACAGCCTTTATGTGATTGGAATTTTCAGCAAGTGTAAGCTCTAGCTTACTCACCATATGATCTGCCATGAATGAATGCGTCGCCTCCGAATCTACCATAGCAAAAACCTTGTGTTGGTGCACCATCGTCTCCACATAGAGCAATCCCTCCGATTTGCTTGGCCTTGCTTGTTGAATGGCATTCAACAACTGTAATGGGTTCATCCAAGTATCAGCAGAATTTTCTGCATTTTGGGCAAAAATCTTCTCCTCCTTTGGACTCTCCTGTGCTCAATGAGGCCCATTGCAAATGAAGCAACCCTTTGAGGATGATGAGGGTTATGTATCTGCTTGGGTGCTGGCTTTGGGTTCAGCTTCTTCGAAAGAAATGACTTCTTTTCGCCCTTCTTTGAGTACTCCTTATGGTTTTTTTTCTCCTTGTTCTTCCCTTCCGAAGGCGAAGAACTGGTCTTGAAATCAACAAGACTATCAGCAGCAGCTATCGCTCTAGGTAAGTCCTTCACACCTTGCTTCCTTAACTCAGTTTGAGCCCAGGTCTGCAAGCTGGTGGTAAAATTGAAGAGTTTATCTTCTTCTAACATGTTCTTGATGTCCAGCAGCAAAGAAGAAAAATCCTTCACGTACTCCCGAACAGAGCCTGTCTGCTTCAACTTATGCAAAGCTTTCCCTCGCTTGCCAAGCTGCATTAGTGGGAAGGAATTGATCCTTCAATTCCCGTTTCAGTGCATCCTACTCGATGATCTTCGACCTCCCAGCAGCAACATCATCATCAACTCTGGTTCTCCACCAGATCTATGCATCTCCCTCCAAGTACATTGAAGTTAGGATGACCTTCTGATCATCTGGTGTCCGCATCGTGGCAAAGTACTGCTCCATGTCCCAAAGAAAGTTCTCTAATTCCTTAGCTCTTCACTTACCAGAGAATTTTTTGATTCACGAACTTTAGGTTTAGGAAGCTTTGTTGCATCCACAATATCTAAAGTTTCACCAACAGCCTTCTTGAGAAAACTTACCTCCACAACAATCATCTCTATTGTGTCGGTGGTAAGCTCGCTGATCGCACGAACATCAGCAACTAGCTCATCAAAACGAGCATCCCAACTAGAGATCATTCGCATATGAGATTCCTCTCTAGTCACCAACGAAGCAATGAGTGTTTTTAAGCCCCCAACTTGCTCTACTAAAGAAGAGCTCTGAGCCTCCTCCCTTTACATACTGAGTGTTTCCACGAGTTGTTCCAAGTGAGACACCCTCTCACTTAGATCCACAGCTGTTCAAGTCGCCATCGTCGCCAAACAAAGCTCTGATACCAATTGTCACGGGGTTACTAATGAGAGGGTTTACCCTAAGGAAAGTTTTCTCACTCAATGTCACTCCGTGGTGCCTAAGAACCACCTTAGTTCAGCACTCCAACAAAATTTACACTAACAAGCAACAATAGGCACAAAAGGGAGCTTTACTGATCTTTGATTGATGGGTTACAACTTGTAACGACCCTAAAAATTTAACCTATGCCACGTGTCAAAATAGGTGATACGTGGGCCCACACCGTGGTACAGTCATCAATTCTCGGACGTCGACGCCGAGGTATGTTAGTTTTGTATGATGTTTGTATTATACTATATTTCATTTGTGCAATTTTAAGTTTTTAACGGGTAAAGGCGTTGTGTACGAGCGTTGGTAGTCCGGGGAAACAAATTTAATTAGAAACACTGACAAAAATATTAAATAAATAATAATTAAAAGGTTTTAAAGTCTGTTTGTTACGTCGATACGTCTGTGGTGACGCGACGAACAAAATTAGTATTATGACTCGGGTGCGAGAATACCCGAGGGAAACTTTGAGGGTTGTGTGAAATAGATGAGACCAAAAGTCAACTAAGTCACCCAAGTGAGTTAACAAAGTTGGTAGGTGAGATTGTGAAAAGACCAAAAGGGCAATAAAGTTGTAAATTGTATTGATAAGGGGGAGGGGTATTTTGGTCATTTGACCAAAATACCCAATTTTTCATCACACCACCGCCACCTATTCTCCATGACCGATCAAAAAATTGGGAGAAGAAGAGGAATCAATAAAGAAGGAGAGATCGAGGAGAGGAGAGCGACGATTCGCGGAGAGCGTGGGCTCGACGTCGAGGCAAAATCCGGGTAAGAAGTTGTTGATTTCGTTGTTGGTGTGTCGTTGTGGTTGATTTCAAAATTTGTTGTCGAAGTTGTCGTTTAGGGGATTGTGGATTTGAATGGTGAAAAGGGTGGTGATGATGATGGTGAAGTGTGTGTTGAGTGTTGTTTGTTGTATTGTTGTTAAAAAAAAAAAAAAAATATTAATTTCTTTGTGTTTGCTTGGAAATTTCCAAAAACAAAGAAAAGAAGAAGAAGAAAACCGGGGCGGGTCAAGTGACCCGACCCTGACCGGTTGACCAGATCGAGCCGGGTTTGACCCAGGTGGACCGGTCAAACCCGGTTTGACCGGTCAGACCCGGTCAAGCCGGTCTTGACCCGACCCGCGACCCACCTATATATTATATTAATAAAAATTATTTATTTTGATTAAATATATTAAAATTGATTTTAATTGAAATAAATTCCAGAAAAATAGGAAAAATTCAGGAAAAATTTTAGAAAATTCCAGAAAATTATATTTTCATCAAATAAAGAGAAATTTGAGAATTTCTACAAAAAGTAAAATATTCGGGATTTTTGCGAGACGTTATGTCGGGGTTTTTACCTTGGAAAACGTGAAATTTGGCAAAAATAGCTAGAAATTTGGAAAAATCATAGGAAATTAAGGAAATTAATATAAATTGCATTATCAGGATTATTGTACACACGGGGACCGTAAGAGGTGTTTCAGAGTCCGTGCTAGCGTGAATTAGCTTGGATCGAGGTAAGTAAACTAGTGAGGAACACCACAGTATTTCTTGAGCTTTTAATTATCTATTGATATTGTTTCAATACTATCTTGTCATTCCATTCCTTTTGAGTTGTCCTAAGGCAAGTGTGTCAAGCGTGATCCTTGCAGAATTCCGAGCTCGCGGTGTATTATACCGGAGTTTACGGCTGGGGATACGTGATTAGTTGTAATGACGTGTACGGGGTGAGAGTTCTCCACCGATTGTTTGGGGACTCGCACTCGCGTAGGGTCTTAGAGGAGATTCTATCCTCGACTCCTAGCCTTTGAGGAGATTTTGTCCTCGGCTTAACGACTTTAATTGGTCGAGACCACTTGTGCCTTTCCCTTGTATTCCGGGACACTCAATTTCGATTGCTTGTTTATATATTTACAGTCTTTATATATTCATGCGCTCCTTGTCCTTTTCTTTTTATCTGCATGAATTGATTGCTCATTTATTTAAATTCGAAATACTGTAATTATTGTTGTTCCTGCTTGGCGTTACTTACCTGGACTCGTCATTCTTGTGTTTGACCGAGTGCAGATCCACAGTCTAGCAAAGGAAAGGCCGTGCAGTTAGGTGATATACTTTGAGCGGCCCTCCTCTGCTGATATAGGTGACATTCTTTTGGTGTATTAGCTACTTAAATTATTTTTTTGTACATGGGGTTATGGGTTGAGAGATCTTTTTGGATATTAAGACTTGGATGATACTCTCCTTGCTTTACATGGTATATATATATGGTATACGGGGTTCCCACACCCTAGGTTTTTGTCTAACTTAGAGCTTTCGAAGTTGATTTATTAGTTGAGATTAATTGCTTCCGCTTATTACTTTGATAACTCGCTAATTAATTGACTTCACTCTCAAATGATTAATAAACGATTGAATGGTAATGATAGGCTCACTGGCCCCGCGCGATTCGTCGGGATTGGCTCGAGGGTTCGCGCGGGTCCAGGCCTAGCGGCGCCCGATTCTAGGGTTGTGGAATTCGGGGCCGTCACACAACTCTACCACCTTCTGCTTCCCCAAGCATAAAGGGTTGGCTTTATAGAAAACAGCCTGAAGTGGTTACATAATCGAATGGACACATGTCCTAGTTTACAAGCATCAAAAACTAAGTAAACCACACCACACTCCCATATAGTCAAGCAATTGCTTAACTATTTGCCTCCTCTGATGCCACCTAGCCTCATAACTGCCATGACCACCTGGTCAATAGGCACATCTTCCATGTGCTAGGGACTTGCTTAGATGTGCCCTGGTCATGCTCTGAGCCATGACCAAGGTAGTTGCATAACCGCCTAGGAACTACCATGTTTGACTTAGTCCATCCAAGACTAAGGACGTTCCTTTATTTTAGGGTCATGCTTGGTGGTGCCTAGTTGTGCCTAGGCACCCTTGGGTGCGTGCCAGAGGCTGGCAAAGTCCAGGTCCTTTCGGCATGGAAATGGTTGCATGATGGTATTTGGGCAAGGCCTTGGCATGCATGCCCAAGGCCTTCTCTATGGTCACCCTTGCTTTCCTGCCCATACCACCCCCATGAGAGGTCTCCCTCCTATAGTAAATGTTAAGCCATTTCTGGTCTTCCAATAGGGAACATCCAAAAGTGAGACCAATCATACTTTGGCCTGGTCAACTCCAGAGTCAAGGAAAGTTAACTGTGCTCCTGCCAAGGTCTTGCCCTGCCCATGTCAAGGCGTGACCTTACTCGTGCCAAGGTATGTGCCAAGCTTTTGCTAAGGTACGTGCCAAGCTTTCGCTAAGGTACGTGCCAAGTCGCCACTATGCTCGTGCCAAGTCGCCACTATGCTCGCTCCAGGGAGAGTGCCTTGCCCGCGCACGTGCTCACTTAGGTTCCCGCTAAGGTACGCACCGTGCCCGCTAATGTACGCACGCTCGTACCCACTAAGGTATGCGTTCGTGCTCACTTAGGTACGCGTGCCCGTGCTTGCTTAGGTACGTGTTGTGCCACACCGTGCCCTTTTAGGTACGCACCACGCCTACTTAGGTACGCGTCGTGCCTACTTAGGTAAACACCGTGCCCATTTAGGTACACGTCGTGCACTGAACCCCAATCCATCACCTGAGTCCCCTGAAGCCTTCCGAGCCTATCGAAACTCGGTCATTTGCTGAGTTATCGTGTTGCCCAACCCAGTATACTCCGATCCAACTATTAGGGTGGTAACACTAGTACTATATGGTACTATATGTTATAAAGGGAAAGACAACAAAAAAAAATAATTTGCGGGCACTTTTAAATCAAACTAGTCGACATTCCACACTAGCAAACTAAGTATCAAAATATTATATGAAAAAAAAAACATTAAAAAAATGTAAAAAGAATTATTATGTGATCTCTGATATGAACTCAAAAACGCTCCTTTTAGGTCCCTCAACAATTAATAAAAAAATACTCGCAAATACTTTCATATTTACAAATCTACACAAAAACATTAAATATTTATAATATTGCATAGAAATAGTCCTTAATATAATTTTAAATGGTAATGGATCAAGGAAATTCGATATGTTAATTTTAAGGAAATTGTCAAAAATCTTAATTAATAGCTATTTTTGTCTTTGATTGGCTAATAATTTTTTTTCACTTTCGACTTTATACCTATGACTTCTTAAGTCTTACTTTTTGGCAAGTGACGATTTTTTATCAATACCAAAGATGTTTTGGCATCGATTAATGAAATTTTAATTGTATTAAAAATTTAGTTAGACAATTTTATACTAAAATAATCGAAATAATGTAAAAAAGAAAAGCTTTGTTAAAAAAGAATGTTGAGAAATCAGAATTAGGTAATTCTCGAAAATATAGTTAATGATTAAGAGAATGAAAAAATTGATAATCCCATTTTGTAATTAGATTTGATGTTTAGAATGAACAAATACAGAAATAAAAAATAGCTAAAAATAGCATAAATAAGTTTTATTTTATTTTTTACTTCAGTATCTCCCGGAAACCTTTCATTTTGGCAAGTGATGTCTCTACTATCTCACCAGAGATGCTTTGACAATTTAATACAATAAATAAGTTAAAACAACCGAAAAAATAAAAACATAGATCAATTTGATACAATATTTTTTTAAAATACCATAAATATATAGATAGATATGATATAAATAAATTTGATATGACTTTTCTTATAAGAAAAAAACATATTGGCAACAACTCATGACTACTTACTCATATATCATTTCATTGGGCTTTTCATTTCAATTTGATATGATTTATGTAATACATAACAATTAGGATAATGAGGTGACAAAGGTAGTAACTAATTACTTATAATTAATTTGACTCAAACTTAAATACAACACTCACCATATATCATTTTCTTTTCTTTTTTTTCTGTAGAGATATCACTTTCTTTTTAAATAATAAATTGAAAATAGAAAAAAAAAAAAAAAAGGAAATTACATTAAAAAACCAAAAATCATATTTGTATCACAACTAAAAACACAACCTAAAAATATAGCAAAAAAACGAAAATTAGAAAATCACAAAAAAAAATTTAACCAAAACTTTTATTTGTATCATAACTAAAAACATAACCTAAAAAATAGCAAAAAATACGAAAATTAAGAAAAAAATTAAAAACCAAAAATCTCATTTGTATAACAACTAAAAACATAACCTAAAAAACAAAGATAAAAAAGAAAATTACAAATTACAAAAAAAAATCTTAAAAACCAAAAATTCTATTTGTATCACAACTAAAAACATAACCTAAAAATAGCAATAAAAAAACAAAAACTAGAAAATCTCGAAAAAAAATTTAAATATCAAAAATCCTATTTGTATCACAACTAAAAACATAACTTAAAAATTAGCAAAAGAAAAACGAAAATTACAAAATTACAAAAAAAATTTAAAACCAAAAATTCTATTTGTATCACAACTAAAATAAACATAACCTAAGAAATAGCAAAAAAATGAAAACTAGAAAATTGCGAAAACAAATTTAATCAAAAATTATATTTGTATCACAAGATTCACAACTAAAAACATAACCTTAAAATAGCAAGAAAAAAACAAAAATTAGAAAATTAGGAAAAAAAATTAAAAACCAAAAATCCAATTTGTATAAAAATTAAAAGATAACCTAAAAATAGTGAAAAAAAGACGAAAATAGAACTTATACTTTAATGATGTCAAAATTATATTTTGTGTGTTTTACCATCCTATCCTCACTTAAGTGCGAGAAAATCAATAGCTACTGTTTTTTATTTTTTCTTATAAAATCTCAATTATGACATCATAATGCCACATGTCACGTTGTAAGAGCTTCTCACACGCCACATGTCGCATTGTGAGAGCTTTTCAATTGGTTTTCTTGTTCTATCCTTTATTATTTTTCTACTTTCTCTTAATTTTTCTTCAACAAAAAAAGACGCAACCACACGTGTAATGCATTATGTGGCAAAAATTCGAGTTCGGACGGGTCCAGGTCTGGACAATTCCTACTATAAAGAGTATATTCATTATCCGGACTCGGTCCAGTTTTAAATTCGGACAAGACTAGCTTGTCCATACCCAGTTTGCTTAAAATTCAAGTTATTCGTTTGTCCAAATTTGTCGCAATTTGAAAACTTACTTCTCATATTCAAAGCTTCTTTAAATGTTTTTTCTTAAGAGAAATCAAAATTTCATTAATCATTCATGACTCAATACAGGACCAAACATAGAATCAAGTATATTGATTCGCTAATCCTATTTGTGCAAATAAACTACCATTAATTTGATTTTTTTTTAAATTAAAACAGTTTGACAATCAAGGACTGCTCTTTACAATGTTGAAACTCATGACAATATACAAAAGTACTAGCTAGAACCACAAAATGAATAACAAAACTTCTCAACAAGGAGAAGACATAAAACTTCCCAACAAGGAGAAGACAAATCAAAGACTTCTAACTAGAGAAGAAAACTAACTATAAAGTAAGAACTAAAGATCAATCAATCCAACGCACTGCACAAATCCATGCAATACCATTGATGAAGATGCACTGCAATAAGGATGAACCAATCTCTACAAATCTGATTAGATCTGTTGTTTATTGAATGAACAAAGAACAAAAGGGATTTGATTAGAACCATCGTCGATCGTTAAGAGGATCGGTGGTAGTTCAAGAACAAAAATCACAAAAATTAATCTTGTGGTCGACTAATTAGAAAGTGAGAAAAAATAGGCGTTAAAACATACATAGATTATAATCTCGTATGTTGCATTTTGAAAAAGTAACGTGTCAAAGTCTCAACAAATATTGCAAACTATAAATTATTATAACATTACTGCAAAAATTTAATGTTATAAAAAATTTAATGTCAAGAAACAATTGTTCAAGTATAAAAAAGACTAAAATTTTTAGGTCTTCTCCTTATTGGGAAGTTTTATTATTCGTTTTGTGGTTCTAGTACTTTTGTGTATTGTTATAAGTTTCAACGTTGTAGAGAGAAGTCCCTGATTGTCAAACTGTTTCAATTTCGAAAAAAAAAACCAAATGAATGGTTGTTAGTTTGCACAAATAGGATTAGCGAATCAATGTACTTGATTCTATGTCTAATCATGTATTGAGTCGTGAATGATTAATGAAATTTCAATTTCTCTTCAAAAAAAAGACTAAAATTTAATTTATTTTACATTAATTTATTTGTATTAGAGTAGATTATTGTTTGTAATCTATTTTATAAGTACTAAGTTCCCAATATACCTTTTTTATCAAAGATATTTTAACTCTATTTAAAATTCAAACTGGGTCTGGGTCTGGGTCTGGGTCCAGGTCAGGGTTCCAGGGTCTTGTCCAAACTCGACCCGGTTTTAAATTCGGACAAGAGATTTTTGTCCAGACTCGACTCGAATTTATCAAGGTATTGTTCAAACCCTTTTTATTCTGAGTCGAACCCCCATACACTAAATTGCTAGCCCTAATTATGAGAGTAAAATATGGATTTATCATTAATGGTGGGAAGCACTACTCAAGATATGTAAATAAAATATGGATTTATCAATGTTTAAGGTGAGTGGTGCTTTCGGTTTCAAGAAAAAAAAAGGTGAGTAGTGCTTTCATTACAAAACATGTTCATTCATAAGCTTTTGATGGTCATGGCTTTCATGACTATGGCATTGCTAGCTTTTCTGCATTCATTTCAGGTAATCTGTTGGTGCTTCTTGGGTGTACAAATAATCTTATGTGATTTATAAAGTCATGCAAGTTAATTTATATGCTATAATTAGGTGATGTCTATGATGGCAATGGAGAGGATTGTATATATGGAGAAAACACCTGAGTTCAGCACAGATGAATGAATCAAAGCATATTCACACACTTGCATCTGTGTTAGGAAGGTAATTAGTTAATTATATGGTTTGGACAATATTTTTTGAAGTAGTTAATTATTAATTAATTAGCAAACTAGCTAGCTTAATCAAGAGTCACCCTGTGTATGTTTGTGGTGTACTGGACAGTGAAGAGACCGCGAAAAAGGCAGTTATATACAGTTTCAGAAACACCATTGATGGATTCTCTGCAATTATAACCGAGCCACAAGTGAAAGCACTTGCAAGTGAGTCCTTGGTGAATATATTTGTGACTGATTAAGATAAAAAGTGAGGTCTTCGAACGTGATTTTATCGTACTTAATTAGGACCTGAATCTCTAACACTAAACCTAAATTAATAATGGTTTTTTTTAAGAGAAATTGAAATTTCATTAATCATTCATGGTTCAATACAGGACCAGACGTAGAATGAAGTACATTGATTCACTAATCTTATTTGTGCAAATAAACTGCCATTAATTTGGCTTTTTTTTTAAATTGAAACAGTTTGATAATCAGGGACTGTTCTCTACAACATTGAAACTCATGACAATACACAAAAGTACTAGAACCACATAATAAATAACAAAACTTTTCAACAATGAGATGACCTAAAACTTTCCAACAAGGAGAAGGCCTAAAACTTGCCAACAAGGATAATACCTAAAAACTTCCCAAAAAGGAGAAAACAAATCAAAGACTTCCAACTAGGGAAGAAAACTAACTATAAAATAAAAACTAAGGATAAATCAATCCAGCGCGTGGCACAAATTCACGCAACACCGATGATGAAGATGCACTGTAACAAGGATGGATCAATCTCTACAAATCCGATTAGATCTATTGTTTATTGAAGGAATAAAGAGCAAAAGGGATTTAATTAGAACCACCGCTGATTGTTGAAAGGATCGGCGGTGGTTCAAGAACAAAAATTACAAAAGTGAATAAAAAAAGAAGTTTAGGGTTTTTACTTTATTCTTGTTCACTGTTTTTTTTTTTTTGTGGAATTTTTACTGTTTCTTTTTGGTGGAATTTTGTTTACTCTTTTCAAATGTATACGAATGGTATTGATGAATGAAATTATACATAATATTTGCAGCGCAACCGGAGGTGCTCAAGATCATTCCTGCTCCTATCTACCATCTCCCACAAGGGATGGACCCCTTGGTTCCATGAATCAACAGTAATTCTTGTTGGGCATGTGTGATTTCAGATAAGAAAGTCCCAAAAAAACATTGTGTACCTTGTTAATTATATATAACTAATTGATGACACTATTTATACTAAAGGTAATTAAGTAGTTCGAACCAAAGGAAGTTAGCTCAAGTGGCTAAGCTCTTGGACCCTAAAGTAGAAGTCTCGATTATGGAGCTCTATAACTGTTGCGTGTGTATGGAACTTTCATTCATAAGTAATTAATTGACATGTTTCATTCCATAATTCTTATGTTGAGTAGGGAGGGACGAACCTTAAATCATGGATCTTATAACGTGAATTGACTTGTAATCCCCTAAAAGGATGGGATTAATACCTCATAATACACTTCATTTTAAACTAGCGAGCTGGTAGCTTCATGAAGCAGGAACTATATATCTACCAAAGAAAAAGCAGGAACTATATATAAGAAACATACAACTAATTAATTTATTAATAAATAAACATAATTAAATCCAGTACAGATTTATAATTGTGGTTGTGTTAGGTAGTGGAGGTGGTGGTAGTAATTGCTTAATTATGGATAGTTCAATGCCATTAATAACTTTTTCGCCCTTTTTTTGGTACATAACTTTTCCACCCTTTACTTGATGTGGTAATTAATATAGGCTTAATGTTAGTATTATAATATGATATATTTTAGGGGACATTTTAGGAATATGTAATTTTGATGTGTTAGGGTTTTTGGTGATTTAGTATAAAATGTGTAAGCACAAACTTTTTATCAAATGAATTGAAGAATTAGATTTTGAAGCCCTGGATTGGGCGTTTATGTGTGTTATTTCTTGTTGGTTTATTCTTTCATTCCTCCTCCTTTAATCCTCTCTACATTAGAAATGATATCAGAGCAAGGGAAAGGAGAAAGATGATCACGAGATGCAGGCCGTATGGGCGATTATATATCATTTGAATTGAAAGCTTGATGACCTTGAGCGAGATCTTCTTCATCTCAGAGCCTTCAATGCTCGAATTTCCAACGACTATTGACGAAAATCAGCGTGTGTGCAAAGTCGTGAAGTTCGTGGAGACTGGTTTTTCCCAGTGCCACAATCACCCTGCTCGTTCATGGACTCGTCTTCTACCCCTACCATCTCACCTTCGTCTTCATTTGCGCGTCCTCAACACACCACCATCTCTACTCAATCCGTCACTGCTCCACTTCTACCATCTCCACCTCCATCAGTTACAACTAAATATGTTCTACAAGCCAACATTGAGTCTCCAAAACAATCCCTCCATGCTCTGCTAGTCCAGCCATGTCCTGCAGCTCCTTCACTTTCATCCCCTCCACTTAAATCCCTTTCATCACCATTAGACCCTGTTCCACCATGTTCGCAACCAACAGTTAATGTCCCCAACACCCTTGCTTTTGGATCTGATGTACAGTCTCCACCACCTGCGAGCGATTTGCGGCAAAATGAAGACAAGAAAGAAACCAAACACCCTAGTGTTGAACTATTTTCTAACTTGCAGCAGATTCATACCCAAATCAAAGTTGTCTTCAATGTTGCCAAAGTCTTCTCTTCTTAGTGGGTTTCGAAACGCCATCATTTCGTTAATGCATCCCTATTGGGAAGTTTTCCAATCCTCCTTCACAAGCTCAGAGTGATGGTTGCGACTTCGATGTTGTCTTTTCTGATCTATATAACACTTTTTAATTCAATCATAAAATATAAACATACCTCCTTCCATTGCCAATAAACTTAAGAATATTTTTCCCCTCTCTGCCTTCTTCCGTAATACGATGGTGAGATCTCAATGCGGTTTAAATAAATCATATCCCAATAACTGTTTTGCAGTTATTAGAGTCCGTTTAATTTGAAGAGAGGGGAGGGAATTAAAACCCCCGTACTCAAAACAATTATGCCCAAACTACCATCAAGTTGTGGGCCCAAAACATGAAGTACGTAACAACATAATATGGGTCACATATAATAGAGATTAATTAGGAAAAGATAATATAACAATCTCCCACTTGACCCATGTTATGACTTGATGATTCAAAATAAAATATAGTTGCGCACTTTTATTGAATCTATCAAATCACTTTTTCACTGAATTAAAATGATTAGATCATGGCGGTCACAAGTCATTTAATCGACACGATTTCTTCCATGTATCACAATCAACTCAACCAGTATAACTTTAATAAGGATAATTCAACCCTCTAACCATAATGTTATCTCATTGACATATAATGAAGAATATGAGCAATACAATTATAAATGTATATATACATACCACAATATTATGTTAACAAGGACTTGTCTATAATGCCCATACGTTCAACATGGCCAATAAACGTTTTGGGCGGTAATCCCTTAGTTAACGGATCCGCTATCATCGATCGCACTAATATGCTCAATCGACACTCTTTGTTTTTGCACTTCTTCTTTGACAGACAAGTACTTCAAATCCATGTGTTTTGCACCTTTTGAATACTTGTCATTCTTCGAAAAGAAAACTCGTCAAGCGAATTATCACAAAGATAGCTTTATAGGTTTAGCTATACTATCTATTATAGCAAGTCCCGACACAAAGTTCCGCAACCATAATGCATGAATAGTGGCCTCAAAGCATGCCACGAATTCAAATTCTCCATAGTTGAAGTAGCAATTACGCCTACTTCGCACTCTTCCATGAAACTGCTCCTCCAGCCAATTGGAACAAGTAACCGAATGTAGATTTCCTCGAGTCCACACATCCGGCATAGTCTGAATCAGAATACCCAATCACTTCGAGATGACTCGACTGTTTGTAGATCAACATGTAATCCTTGGTGCCTTGTAAGTACCTAAGTACTTTCTTTGCGGCTTTCCAATGATCCATTCCAGGATTACTTTGATATCGACCCAACATTCCAACAACAAAACTGATATCCGGTCAAGTACAAGTCTGGGCATACATTAAGCTCCCAACTAATGACGCATAAGGAATGCATTGCATTTGCTGACGTTCCAAATCATTATGAGGACATTGCATTAAACTGAACTTATCCCCTTTCTGAATTGGAACTACTCCTGCAGAGCACTTGTCCATTTGAAATCTCTCTAATACTTTATTGATACATCCTTTCTGAAACAAACCTAACAATCCTTGCGATCTATCACGGAATATTTCTATTCCTATCACATATGATGCCTCATCCATATCTTTCATTTCAAAGTTTATAGAGAGAAATCTCTTTACATCATGTGACATAGCAACATCATTCGTAGCAAGAAGAATATCATCAACATATAGAACCAATATGATAAACTTGCTCCCAATGATCTTCATGTATATACACCGATCAACAGTGTTTTCTACAAAACCATATGACGTAATAGTATTATTGAACTTAATATACCATTGTCTGGAAGCTTGTTTCAATCCATATATTGACTTCTTCAATTTACACACCAAGTTTTCTTTTCCTGTGGTTAAGAAACCTTCGGGTTGGTCCATGTAAACTTCCTCTTCTAAGTCTCCATTCAGAAAGGTAGTTTTCACATCCATTTGGTGAAGCTCAAGATTATAATGAGCTACCAAAGCCATTATAATTCTTAAAGAGTCCTTTTTGAAACTGGAGAGAAGGTTTCTTTATAGTCAATGCCATCCTTTTGATTGTAACCTTTGGCGACAATTCTGGCTTTATGTCTTTCAATATTGCCATGCGAGTCTCTTTTTGTTTTGAAGACCCATTTGCAACCAACTTGCTTTGCACCTTCAGGCAACTCGACTAATTCCCAGACTTTGTTGTCATCCATTGATTTCAACTCGTCTTTCATGGCACTAAACCATTTTTCAGAATCATCACATTTCATGGCATGTTTGAATGAGACTGGATCTTTGTCAATCTCAAATCACATTCATGTTCAAGTGAATAAACCACATAGTCATTTGGTACTGTTGGTCGTCTTATCCTTACAGACCTTCGTAATGCTATTTCTTGTGGTTCTACTTGATCATTTACAACTTGTGCATCATTAGCTAGTTCATTAACAATAAGTTCATTTTCCTCATTTGGAACAATGATTTGTTGTCCGGGTTTATTGCGTAACCTTGATACAACAAAAGGAACAACAATTTGAGGAGAAATGCTAGATGTAGGAGTTTTCAATTGAATTTCATGAATATCCACATTTCGTGGTTCTTCACTCCCACTATTTTGGCCATTCTCTATGAACCGAGCATTACCAGAATCAACTATTCTCGTACTATGGTTAGGACAATAAAATATGTACCCTTTAGAATTTTCAGGGTAACTAATGAAGTAACCACTAATAGTCCTTGAATCAAGTTTCTTTTCATGTAGATTATATATCCATACTTCTGTTTGACATCCCCAAACATGAAGATGTCTCAAGCTAGGTTTCCTACCAGTCCAAAGTTCATAAGGAGTCTTAGGAACTGATTTACTAGGAACCCTATTCAACAGATATGCAGCAGTCTTTAAGGCATGCATCCACAATGATGAAGATATAGTGTTACAACTTAACATACTCCTAACCATATCCATAAGAGTACGGTTCCGCCTTTCAGCTACACCATTTTGTTGTGGTGTACCAGGCATTGTGTATTGTGCACAAATACCTCGCTTTTTAAGGAAATCTGCAAATGGACCTGGACATTGTCCACTTTCATCATATTTTCCAAAGTATTCACCACCTCTATCAGATCTCACCACTTTTACTTTTCTATCTAGCTGCATTTCTACCTCATTAATGAACACTTCTAAAATGTCCACTAACTGAGACTTTTCATGCAACAAGTATAGATAACAATATCGTGAGTAATCATGAATAAAGGTGATAAAATACTTTTGACCACTCCAAGATGGAGCATCAAAAGGACCACAAATATCGGTGTGTATCAATTCAAGAGGCTCACTGCTTTTTGTGGCAGGATGTTTTGATATATGTTTGGTTTGTTTTCCCTTAATGCAATCCACACATAAATCCCAGTCAACAAAATCCAATTGAGGTAAGATATTACTTTTCACTAATCTCTTTACTCTTTCTTTGGATATGTGACCTAATCTTTGATGCCAAAGAAAAGCAGAGCACTCATCATGTGCACTACATTTATTTCCAATAACATGCTCAACATTAAACAAGGATTCAACAAACATACTATCAAGATTGAAACGATATAAGTTTTCAATTAAAATACCATAACCATAATAGTATTTTTGTTTAAATAAACTAAAACAACTGTTTCCAATCTTTAAATTAAAGCCTACACAATCCAATCTTGATACAGAAACAAGGTTTCTTGAACATTCAGGAACATAAAGACACTTTTCTAAATCCAAAAAGTATCTGGTATCCAGGATTAATCTGTAAGTCCCGATCCCTTCTATGCGTGCCTTCATTCTGTTCCCCATAAATAAGAACTTTTCAGTTCTGCTTATGGGATGGATTGAAAGGAATCCCTGCATAATATGTGAAACATGAGTAGTTGCACCAGTATCAAGACACTAAGTATTATTAGGCACTTCAATTAAGTTTGATTCAAAACATACAGAAATGTAATGTATACCTTTCTTCTCAAACCATGCTTTTCGTTTCGGACAGTCTTTCTTGAAGTGTCCACTCTTCCTACAAAAGTGACACCTCAGTTCCTTATGGATTCGACCCTCATGGACTTTCATTGGGGCTTTGTCCTTCTTTCTGTCCTTCCTTCCTGGGATAGCTTTGCTGTTGCTAGCTCCATCATGCATAGTGAGATGAACTGAGTGACTCTTTAGTTTCCTTAATCTCCCTTCTTCCTGTACGAGCATGGCCTTGATTTCTTGCAAGTTCCATTTTTCTATTATGGTGTTATAATTCACCTGGAACTAACCAAACTCAGGAGGAAGGGAATTAATAATGAACTGAACCAGAAATGATTCACTCACGTCCATACCCATTGCCTTAAGCTTCACTGCCAAATTAGACATACTAGTCACATGATCATGGATGGGATGTGACCACTCAAATTTCTTAGTGGTCAACTCACTCATCAAGCTTCCCACAATGGACTTGTCAGCAATGTCCAATTGTGAGTACTTTTTTAGTTGGATCATGAATTCCTTTGCATCGCTTGTCTTGGGCATAGATGGTTTGACATTTTCTGCAATCGTCATTCGCATCAAATTCAAACTTAGCCTATTAGACCGCTTCTAAGCCTCATATAAAGACTTTTCCTCTTCGGAGCTAGTCTCAGTAATGGCCGCGGGCTTTTCGTCTACAATGATTGCCAGGTCAAGGTCAATTACACCCAGTTGGAATTGGATCTGTTGAGACCAATCATTGTAGTTAAGCCCATTGAACTTAACCATCATATTACCCAAAGCAAACATATTAGAGGACGCTGCAAATATAAAAAAAATATTCACATTAATGCTTTGAGTTAAATCTAATAGATTCAGACATACAATACTTTTATTATTTAAGTTCATCTTTGAGTGATACTTTAATACATAATTCATGCTACATCAAATTCTTAATAAGCATACTTTCATAGACAATCAATCATACTTAGGAAAATAAGTAAGATATCTTTTGATAAAACATACCTATTTTAACTAAGTATGAAGATAAATCTCTTAAGTTTCATTAATTATAAGCAATGATCCACCTTTGGGTGATCTCCTAACGTTATAATTAATTGGTCTTAATTAAATATTTAACATCTATTCAAGCTAGGTCACTTTGGTGACTAACAAGCTTTTCATTAAATAAACATTTAATTAAGCATACTTTAATTTTATTATTATTATTTTAATCAAGATATACATGCCAATCATATGTATACACCATGCATGACAATAAATTAATCAATTAATAATGTGACTATTAAATAATATATATATATATATACACACACACGTATATCACGAATTCAATGTGGTCAGCAACAAATTCTTTCAAGGCATTATTAATTGATTAATTTATATATACATATTCATTACCTAAGTGTTTTTAATTCCAAAAGTCAAACGTGGCAAATAGCATTCTCAACGTGAATAATTACTTTAATAAGGAATAAACAAACTGTTGTGTTAATCAACACTAACAAATAGGAAAGATTAGACCATGCACCTACTTTGTAGGAAATAATTTGTATCAAAACAAACAAATAGTACACAACGCATGTATATAAATAAAACCCAAAATTTTAATTCATCCGAGAATCCGTCGACATATATATCAATTTATTATAGATCCAAATTCTTTAACGCCAAATATATCGGCATTGGAATAGAAAAATACAATATACCCAAAAACGCAATATACCCCAAAACACAAAGTTAAGTCAATCAAAGTATTGATCTTAATGCGGAAATTAAACATCGACTTAAACCACTCTGTTGAATGAAAAGTGTTTAACCATGCTCTGATACCAATGTTGTCTTTTCTGATCTATATAACACTTTTAATTCAATCATAAATCATAAAATATAAACATACCTCCTTCCATTGCCAATAAACTTAAGAATGTTTTTCCCCTCTCTGCCTTCTTCCGTAATACCACTATTCTTGATGGTGAGATCTCAATGCGGTTTTAAATAAATCATATCCCAATAACTGTTTTACAGTTATTAGGGTCCGTTTAATTTGAAGAGGGGAGGAAATTAAAACCCCCGTACTCAAAACAATTATGCCCAAACTACCATCAAGTTGTGGGCTCAAAACATGAAGTACGTAACAATATAATATGGGTCACATATAATAGAGATTAATTGGGAAAAGATAATCTAACATTCGAACCCTCGAAAGCATGATCCGCCTGATTTAACGATGTCAGTCTTTGCGAATGAAATCATCAAGATGCAAGAGCCTCTTGAGACCACAACACCTCCAAATTTCAGCAAACTGATGCTTATTAAACATGTAAGTGGGCAATACCAGTTCACTTTTGTTGACATTGAGGCTGGTTGGTAAATCAAGCTTTATTTTAATAGAAGTATTATTAGTAAGCATTTGGGACTTACTGCATTGGTGATAATTTCTTGGCATAGTTACACTCATGTTGGACAACTTGTTAAACTCAAGCAATTGATGCACAAACAGAGCAGTCCAAGACAAATCATACATCAAGTGTTTATCGAAATTATTGAGAGGACACATAGTACTTGGTTTCCTTTCTTCATTGAAAATTATATAGTCAGTCATTGGAAGAAGATCTTAAAGAGTACTAGATTGTTGAATCTTACTGTTGGGGAAGAGTTTACGTGGGCTGTGATTTGTGTGTTGCGTATTTGCAATAGGATGAGGTCTTTGAAATGCCAATGCGATGTGATTATTGTATCTTGGAGTCTCAAATATACATTTTGTGCTTTGTGTGTATATCAAAATGCCAATACAATGCTATGCTGATTGGAGTGTTAACATAGTGTTGGTGGGATTTCCAAAAATTTGGTGCGAAATAGAAGAAAAACTTGATGCAATTGATCGAGGCTTGAGTTATACTCAATGTCCTTAAGACTATTTCGCCCTGCTATGGTGCTCACGGTCTAATGACGATAGTCTCCCAAGATACAACGATCATACTAGTGATTTGTAGCACTCCGAATCACTAATCTACGAACCAATCTATGATTCAATACTCTCTCTGACTCAAAAGCATGTAAAATAGATAAAGACATTTTGATTTGACCTATTTGTTTTTTCTTCTATATATATATATATATATATATATATATATATATATATATAATAATCCATCAAGTGAATATATATAGACTTTTATGTGTCTTTTAGAAAAAGACACACCTCTTGGTGAATAGATACACCTTTTGGTCTATTATGTCTCTACACAATAGTACACACCTTTTCACATAATTTTCATTCAAATTATAAACAATTAAATAATATAATTAATTGTTCCAACAATCCCCCACATGAATAAAAATTGATCATCAAGTCTTTATATATCCCCCACATAAATGGATTTTAAAAATCATTTTAATGCAGACACACTTGAAAGAGCATTGGCGGAATAAAGTTACATCAGGAAAAGTGTCGTATAGAGACTTGAACTTACTCTAGTGAAATATTATCGGACTTACTTAGTGACGCAGTGGATATAGAAGATCTTGAACTGTTCACTTTTTGTAGTAAATCGAGATAATAATACTCACATAACTTCATCCCTATCATTATTGGTTCTTACGGTTTTGTCCATTTTGGTCCTAAACACAATCTTGGTTTCATGATAGATTTAGAGAATTTAGCCTGTCTCATTCTCATAAATGCGACCCACATTTACTATCATATAGGTGACATTTTTATTTGTCATTAAATGCTTAGCATATCCTTAACTTCTTCTAAACACTTTTTTTATCTTAGGAATGAGATAGGCGTGTTCTTCTCTCGAGTTTCATCTAACCAGTTTGCCTATTGAACCTAGTACATGGGATCTCCAATCAGCCAGGTTAGGTTTCCGCCAGACTTAACTCATTTTTAGGCTTTTAAACTCATTCCCCTCGATATCAGTTTACTTGATATTGACAAACTTTCAATTGTTGCCACAAGTTTGTCTTCTTATTTCTCATTTTCTATGAAAATTATTCTATAATCAAGTAACTATTCAATGACAATCTTCGACAGATAAGTCAAGATTTACAATTTTATGCATCATTTTATTCTGTCACTTGCATTATTAGCCGACATACATCTTATGCATTACCGAGACAATTGCATGCAATATGGAATATCCACCAAGTTCTTTCAAAGCCATAATGTTACTTTTCTAGCTTATTAATTTGCGCGCAATCAATTAGATTCCATTGTGAATGTAACAATACTCCCATTTCATTGAGGATTTCCATTGATACAAGCATTTCTTCTCTAAATTCACTATTTAAGAAGTGTCGTCTCTTAACATTTTTTGCTTTTCTTTATTAGCAACCAACTTGCTAGATGTCACTATAGACTAGTGAATTTCTCTCTGGGAAATCAAGGTTCAATTTCTCTCAAATAAAGCCTTAAGTTATATACTTAATTTGCTTAATTTTAAGCAACTTATCCATCTGCCTTTAATTAGATTTTAAAATCCATTTACACTTCAAAGGCTTCAACTTGATGGATTCAATCTCACTATTGATAACTTATTTTCAATACAATCTATTCTTGAATGCTTTACTTGGGGTTTATAATTTATTTTCTTTAATCCGAAGACAAAAGTTTTTATGTGCAACCCCACATCTTTCAAGTACTCATAGACATTTAATAATATATCTTCAACTCGAAAGATATAACTATCAAAGTTAAGAGTAGCAACTAAATTTGCTTTCAACCCCCATAATTTTATTATATAGCATTCATGATAGAAGATTCATTCAATAAATCTACATCCTTTGGACTTAATCTATGATATAGTCCTTTTTAGAAGTCAATAAATTTACAACCTTACTGTTATCATGACTTCTACCATTTGAGCTCACATTAATTTTTATTTCTGCTGTGAACCACGAAATACAAATAATCAGAGGTACTCATGAAACACCATCAAATTGCAAAGGATCCAAGTCGCTTTATGTTACTGCACTTGAAAAGACATACTACTCCTCATGAAGAGGCTCCAATGATCTCTTTGATTTTTGTTGCACCTGTTAATGGCCTTTTGCAACATGTACCCATTCAGTTGCAGTTAATTTTCTAACTGCTTTACAGTTATCTAAAATTTAAATCCATATTTATGAATTTACTCTTGTTCATCAATGTGATCATGTATTTGAAATTGAAGTATGACACAAAGATCAATAACACGTTGAATCAACACACAATATTCATAGTCAATTTAAATTATAAATATGATCAGATCGATTCGATTTGCATGAACACTCATCCATTTATACTTAATGTCATAAAAGAAACATTGAGACATCTAACAATGTAAAACAAAATCCTATCACTATTGTTTTAATTTTAAATATGATCTCAGACTTTTGCACATTTGTCGATTTATCATGATCAAATTGATAAATTCCATTAGCATGTCATGCCATTATAAATAACAAATTGTGTTGGACAATATATTTGATCAGTGGTCACTGTCATCATCAAGTAATTAATAAAGAAATATATAAACACTTACCTCTTTTGTGAAAATCACTTTTACAACAAATCCTTACTTTTTTTCAAATGGACACGTACGCACCTCTCTTACAAAAATCACCATTAACATCTGACCAACTAGTCTCCAAAAATAATTGACAAAATAACCATCGTGTTATATAGTCTTAAGATTGTTGGTGGGATTTCCAAAAATTTGGTGCAAAATAGAAGAAAAACTTGATGCAATTGATCGAGGCTTGAGTTATACTCAATGTCCTTAAGACTATTTCGCCCCACTATGGTGCTCACGGTCTAATGACGATAGTCTCCCAAGATACAACGATCATACTAGTGATTTGTAGCACTCCGAATTACTAGTCTATGAATCAATCTATGATTCAATACTCTCTCTGACTCAAAAGCATGTAAAATAGAGAAAGACATTTTGATTTGACCTATTTGCTTTTTCTTCTAATTATATATATATATATATATAAAAATAATCCATCAAGTGAATATATATAAACTTTTATCTGTCTTATAGAAAAGGACACACCTCTTGGTGAATAGATACACCTTTTGGTCCATTATGTCTCTACACAATAGTACACACCTTTTCACATAATTTTCATTCAAATTATAAACAATTAAATAATATAATTAATTGTTCCAACACATAGGACATATTTAGATCAAACATGCACCACTTGCATATTCAGTTTTTACTTGGGCCTTGTTGCCATCTACGCTTGCATTGGATTGGGCAAACTTTGGGGGTCAGCTATATCTGAATCTGGTTAATGTGGTTGACACTCTTCTCTTCAACATGATTGCCACTAGATTATCCGCGATTCATACCAGACAGTGGGAGTTTCTATTCATTTGCTTAATCAATGGAGCTACACTGCAGTTGTTACCTATTGCAAAAGCTTTTCAAATTTGTTGGCATCCATCAACAGAGCAATTTGTGTTAGTTGACAAGTTTTTACATGAAAATAGCTATGGGTTGATTCTCAAGAAATATTTTTTTGATGGGTTGTTGAATGTTATTGGTGATGAAGTACGAAGACTAGTCCTTGTATCATGTCAGGCTACCTTGAACGCAGTTGATGGCTTAAATGTGAACTTGAAAGCATGGCGATAGTGTTTACTTTATTCATTGCTTGCTCTTCGATGGGTGTGTTCAGATGCTTATGAGATTGGATCGAAAAGTTGGCATGGCGGAGACAATGGATCATGGTTTCTTTTCATATCTCATTCACTTTGAAGTCCTTAAGGTTCAATGTTCGAAGTGTGATAATCTGAGTCCCTTGCTTTTCGTTGATGATCACCAACATTGGTCAGTTTTTGTTCTTGATTGTGTTGCTGCAACAGGCCAGCCTCTGGGATATTCTTCTTGGTTTGATCGACGGTCTATGGTTTTCATGCATGACTATACTTCAACAACGGGTCGACCTCCAGATCACAATCCTTGATGGTATTTCCACTTCAATCAATCGCTCGAGACCGAGCTCTTTTAAGAAAGGTAGAATGATGTGGTAGCTAAATTAGGCATAATGTTAGTATTATAATATGATATATTTTAGGGGGCATTTTAGGAATATGTAGTTTTGATATGTTAGGGTTTTTGGTGATTTAGTATAAAAGGTGTAAGCATAACCTCACTTGTAGCTTTTTATCAAATGAATTGAATTAAATCTTGAAGCCATGAATTGGGTGTTTATGTGTATTCTTTCTTGTTGGTTTGTTCTTTCATTCTCCCTCCTTTGATCCTCTCTACATCTTTAGTTCTATGTGCTCATCATATAGATCTTCTTGTGTATGTCATTTCATCACTTATAAGGTGTAACAACCCTAGAAAAATTAACACAATTTGTGTTGTACTTGTCAGGTCTATGATCCAGCTATGTGATACTTTGTTGTATTTCAAACTTCAGGAGTCGACACCGAGATAATTTTGTGATTATGTGATGTTTGTATTAGTATGATAGCCTAATACGAGTATCGTTCGTTTTGGCGAGTATTAGTCTGAGTGAGGCTTCGCCTAAGAAAACGGGGGAGTTAAAACACAAAAAACACAAATAAATGATTTTTTTTAATATTAAATGCGATGATTTTATTTAAAACGGAATGTGACGAGACCACGGGCACATAACGGTCGAGTTGTGGTGAGGTTCAGGTTGAGGAGCGCTGGAACGGGCTAAGTAGCTAGATAACTAAGTGACATCTAAGTCACCTAGTGGAATCAACACAAGGAGTTAGAATTAGTGGACCACTTCAAGGGAGAGCTGATGGATTCACCTCGAGATGTGCGCGTACAAGTGGATGATGAGTGGGCCTATATAAGAACCACTCCACCACTTGGATTCATTTTCACTATTCACTTTCTATCTCTTTTCTTCTCCTCTCCTTCTCTTCTTTTCTTTCTTGGTGAGCAAAACACCACTGTGCGTGTTTTGAACTGCCAAAGATTCACCAGAGTCCCCATTTATAGCCGAAAACTTGGTGAGGCCCTTGCTCTCTTTTTATATCTCTTTCTCTGTTTCGTTTTTGGGTTGATTATCTCGTTTAAATTCATTGCGATGACCAAGGGTGCCTTGCCAGAGTCGATTCTGTCAAATCACCGGTGTTTCAGCAACCCTGGAGTGATCGAAACCTGGAGATGCTATCGGTGTTATTGTTTTGGTTGATTTTGGTTATATCGATCGGAAGTTCACTGTTCTTAGAGAATTGTTGAATTACGGACACTCGACGATCTGAACTTGATTTCGGGTGGTCTTGATGTCCGGGGCACATGTTGGCAATGATCAACGAATGTGGCGTGTTGAGTAGAGTCGATTTTGTGTTCTGAAATTCCCTTAATCTGGTTTTTGAATGGACGTCACAAAAGTGCCGCACACTCCATGTGTGTGGCGGCGCCTTTCAAAGCATAGATACAATAGAGGTTTGAGTTCGACATTATGTAACGACCCAGAAATTTGGCTATTTGTGGATGATGATGTGTATTACATATTTATACTCGTATTTGAGTGACCGAACGGTTAAGTCGGTGAACGAGTAGAAAATTGAGTTATGGGTACATGAGGGATTTAAAACACTGTAAAGAGTACAAATAAATGAGTTTTTAATTAATTTAATTAATTAATTAGCGAAACAATGCGAGACTACGTGCGCTACGGGAGTTGGGGCAAGATAAGACGGACCGCGGAATGTTATTTGAACGCGGGAATTAGTTAATTATGCATTTCACGGGCTATAGGATAAAAATTGTTAAAGTGACACAACATGATGAGGAGAGCCATGAGATTAGCCTTGAGATGTGTATTTGTGTTAAATCATGATGATGAGGTAAATGACTGTTTCCCCGTGCAAAATCATCACTCGGACCTATAATCAAAGGGAAATTAGGAATTCTATAAATGTGGGCATATATACATGAACCAAATCAATAAACTATACCAAGTTCAATAATCCCAACAAAACAAGTATGAAACGATATACACATCAATAATCAAAGTATAATCACCTACTATAACGAAATGAACAAGTGTTAAGATAAAACTAGGGTAAAATAAAATTGGGTCATTTCACATTTGTTATGTATATATAAAACAAGTAAACCCTAAATACAACTATTCATCTCGCAACATTCATCCACTCACTACACCCCACCTCGTCGCCACTGATACTTTCATGCCAAGATTCCTCACTTCATCTCTCTTACTCGTTGGTCTCCCTTACTCCACCCTCCTCCGAAACCACGATAAAGTTTTGGAATCCCGAATATTAGTTTAAGGTTCGCATTCATTCTTTATGTTGTACCTATTGTATTAGGCTTTGATTGTAATGTGTATTGGATGTGCCCTCATTATATTGAGTAAATGTCTATACTTAAAAATCTTGTTTACTTATTCTTAAACCTATAATAATGTACATTATGGTCAGCTCCATACCAAAACAGCCACATATACATGTTGTTATGTAAATTGACACTCACACACATACACCTCATGAAAAATAATCTCATTAAAGTGCAGTGCACATACACATACCGTCCTCTCTCTCTCTCTCTCTCTCTCTCTCTCTCTCTCTTAGTGGGCTTCTTTTGGGCCTCTCTCAATGTTCATCTTCCTCCTAAACCCACCCATCTCTCCGTCAATTTTTCTCCACACACACCACTCACAACACCGTTTATGATCACCCACCAAAGTGCACACACCCACACCACAACCGGGCGTGCACCTCTCACAACCACACCCCCATATATATAACAGTCTCACCCCCCACACACCTTCACCAAAACGTTGCACAACATAACCATCAAACAACCACACCTATCCACTCCAACATAACCACATATGGGGTCTTTTTAAATAAATTCCCTTATGCTTATGTTATACTTTATTGTAAAAATTTATTTTCCTCAACTTAGGTCATGTTTTTCATTTGGCTTGTTTAGTAATCAAATCCACTAAAACGGTTCCCAAAACACCCCGTTTAACTAGGCGACATCTCACTCAATTAAAGCATAGCCCAAACGGCTCGAGACCTGTAACATATTATAATACTAATACACAAAGTCAAATAATCATAAAATTACCTCGGCGTCGACTACCGAAGTTTGAAATACCGTCCAGTATCCATGTAGCCGGGTCACGATCCTGACACGTGTAACACAAGTCAGTTATAAATTCGGGGTTGTTACATGACCTATAAGGGCAACTATCCAAGAAATGAACAAGTGTTAAGATAAGGGTAAAAGGGTCATTTCACATTTGTTATGTGTATATAAAACAAGTAAACCCTAAATACACTATTCATCTTATTCATACTCTACACTCCCGCCGCCACTCTTTTATTCCTCACTTCATCTCTCTCGTTGGTTTCCCACTCCACCCTCCTCCACGACTGTGCCACGAGCTCGCCGGAGCTCACTCACCGGAGGTCCTCTCTCTCTCTCTCTCTCTCTCTCTCTCTCTCTCTCTCTCTCTCTCTCTCTCTCAATTTTTCTCTCACTGCCTCTCTCTCGTTTTCACTCTCTGACTCTCTCCTCTCGTGGCTGCTGCTCACGGATATGGCTGAATGACGATGAGCAGTAGCGGGTGGCGATGAACGCGACGGTGGTCAGAGACACCTCATCAACGTCTTCATAGTCTCGGAGCCCCAAATCACGGTGAACATGGAGTACTGTCGTTGAAACTATTTTGGTTGTTTCTCTTAGATGTGCTGGTCTTCACTCGACTGGTGGTGGTGCTACAGCTGGGCGTTGCGTTGGTCGGAGACAGCCCATAGCGGTCTTGTCAGGGTCCTAGTAGCCCGGAGCACCCCCCTCGTTGCACACATTGTTTACAAGTCAAGTTACGCGACGGTGTCGACTGTTTTATTCTTAAGTTCTTTTTTCTTTGAATCTGTCCACTACCGCCGCTTCTGGCCGCTGCTCCGGTGGGTTCGGTGGTCGAGGATGGTCCCTAGAGTTCCACCCGAGTCCCCATGCCCTCGGAGCACTCTTGGCTCGTTTCGTATACGTTGTTGTTGTTTGTGTGCTTAGTGTTATCAAACTTGTTTGTTGTTGAGAGTCTTATCGTAAAATGTCATAACTGGCGGCACTGCTGGCCGGACCACCACTTGTAGGGGGTTGTCGGGGTCTCACCAATGTCCTCAATGGTCTCTCGCAACCCTTGGTGTGTCCGAACCAGTACTGATATAGTTATGTTATGGTTATTTTATGTGTTATCGTGTTGGTATGTGTACGTTTGAGTTCCAATTAGGCGAGGTGTCTCCCAGCCATTTCATGCCGAAGAAACCCCTCTTCAAAGTCAGATAACACCAACATAGTTGTTATAAAGGTCGACGTCATCTCAACTGTTGCTCGATTATGGTTGATTTAGGGTTTGATCATGGTGATGTTCTTGACATGGTCGAACTCATTGTAAGTAGACAACTTCGTTAAATGTATGGGATTTGTGTACATCGGGTTATAAAGAACGTGTGGTTATTGGTTTGATGTTTGGGTCGTTTTTCCATATGATGTTAATGCATGGCTAGGGTACAACGGGAAGTCATGAGGTATGTTTCGTGTTGATGAATGGTTGTGACGTCGTGGTCACGCTTCTGACCCTTATGGCTATGGCGTGACACATATGACTGAGCCGAGCCTATAATTCATGAGTAGGCTTACATGCGTTATGATTCTCGATGTTGTGATATCGCAGTCGTGATTGTTATGGTGTTTTTTCTTCAAACCCGAGAGAGTATTCATTTTCCTATCGAATTGTCGAGTTGTTTGAGCCCTTAAAACACTTGAAAATACACTAGGGTTTAACCTAGGGTTTAGTTAATGACTCGACCCATTAATTGGAGTTTTCCAACCTTGTCAGGTAGCGGGAAACTCGGGATACGTACTAGGAACGCGAGAGTGTTGTTACACGGGTTACGATTAGTCAGGTAAGTACACATGCCTTAAAAACTTGTGTATGATTTGTAAGCCAGTAAGAAAATGCCATGTGATTCATTATCATTTATTCAGATTTGTTATGCTCTATTATTGTATTCCATTCCATTCCTTATTGTGTGTTTCCCAGGCGTAAGTGTTTCGTCTCAAAAGTACTAGGACCTGCACTAGAGAGATAAAACGCGGGCACTCGTGTACAGGAGTATGTGACCACCCTTAGTGATCATGTGACACTAAGTACTGGGTGGGTGGGTTTGAGTCCCTCCCATCATAGCTGTGCCTTTGCTTGTGTCGATGCTCGGGAAGACCTCGCGAGGTCTTCGCCGTTATGCTATGTGCTTTAGACCATTTATGGGCCTCTTTTGATTCCTTGAACACACTTGACTTTCGATTGAAATCTATTAGTCTATTTATCATGCATCTTGTCTATTTAAATTCCCGTTTTTTATTACCGCATGATATTTAGACTGCTTTACTTGTTATATCATGAATTACTGTTATCTTCTTCTGGCATTACATTCGATTTCTTCAGTTGTTCACTGTCTAGTTTGTGACAGTGGGTGCAGATAGAGCAGAGTGCAGTAGAGGCAAAGAGCCCTGTTTAGGCGACTTTTTGTGAGGATTAGCGGCTGGATTTGGAGACTATTTAGTAGGTGTTTATGTTTTGTTGATTTGTATATCATTTCATATTTATGTTTTTTTTGGATTATTAAACTTGACATTTTTGATGAGATTGGTATCTTGTATATATGCTTATCGAATTGTACATGAATACCCGGGGTTATATTTCCCTTGATTGAGTTATTTCTTCTTTGTTATAATTGTTTAGTCTTCCGCTATGTATTATTGCAATAACTCTTTCATAAATTACTAAATTGATTAAATAGGAGGCTGACTAGTCTCGTCAGGTTGCCGAGTGATGACTCGGGTTTGTACGGGTCTAGGCCGGGCGTACCCAATTGCACGGGAAAATTGGGGCCGTCACACATTACACCGTGAGAGACGTTGCACAGTTCAATGTGTGGCGGCGTCTCTCACATACGTAAACCACAGAGAGTGTATTTTTGAGATTTCGTCACAGGGAACGTCGCAGAGAGTAAGTCTTGGTAGCGTCCCTCACATGCGAATAAAACATAAACAATTCGATTTCACGCCATCAAGGCGTTATGACTCAAAGTTGCTATGGCGCGCGAATGTGTATGTGCACAAATTGTTTGTGTTCATATGCGCCATAGGAAACATTTCGACCTAATGGCCTCACGGTGTGTACCACCGGTGTCTCGGACAGTGGCCTATTTGTTGAATTTTAATCAATATTTACTAAACTTTAGGGTTTATTTTAGGGTATATATTTGACCATAAACCCAATATTTGGGGTTCAAACTATTGGCAGGTAGTTGTGAACCTACGGGACGTGTTTTGAGTCGTGGGAGTGGGATTAACGTGTCGCGACTAGATAGGTAAGTACACTTGCCTCGTGTATATGTATGGTAGTAGACCAGTAAGAAAACTGTGACGACCCGCCCCTGACCTAGGGTCGGGTCGCCCGGCCTAGACCGCCACTTGGACCCAATACATGAACCAGGCCCAAATAATAGTCTGGCACGCCTAAACAAATAAACCTGCGGAATAAATATAAAGAAATATCCTAAAACCAAAAGATTTAAGTTCATAGAATATTAATAAAACTATACATGATGTATATCAACTCAAAGCTCACATCAAATGAAGACTTCAAACTCGTTTCTCCCTTGTCTCAATTCTAGCGCACTCGTCGATGAACCTGTATTGTAAGTGGGGTGAGCTAAAAGAATCAACAGAGCTCGGTAATGCGAAAAACCCGCTCAACCATCAAATATGCAAGTAATACCTAATAAGCATGCATAGTCTAGCATGTATTTGAAAATAAACAAGGATTCATTAAATAGTTGCATGGTAGCAGGATTTAAAAAAAATAGACTTATAATGAACCATCAAGTACTATCATAGACATAAGATTCGTAAGTCACAAATTGTAACAACAATAATCATGAATAACATTAAAGAGATTGACAAATCATTTCATAATTTCAAACTTTCATATAAATGAGGGGGTTTCGCGAGATTATGTACTATAAAATATAATAATACGATAAGTCGATGTTCCATTCAATACATACTAGATATTGGCAAGAATCCGGTGATCGATTCTCCTACTTCAAAGTGATGGAAACAACCAGGTAGCACACAGGCCTTATGTGCCCTCTCGTTTGTCCCATCAAATCAACAGTAGGTTCGTCCAAGCCATCACCGATGCACATCTCTATGTCTCAAGAGTACAAGAGAAGGTAACTCCAACTCATGTCCCTACGTGACATACTTATGAATTCAATTAGTCAAGTAAAGCCCTCGGTGGTAAACTCCACACATCCTGGGGTGTTAACGACCCTCGGTGGTAAACTCCACACCCTAGGGTGTTAACGACCCTCGGTGGTAAACTCCACACCCTGGGGTGTTAACGACCCTCGGTGGTAAACTCCACACATTCTAGGGCCATGAATAACAGTGCATTCACATTCCATAGATTCGTAGATTCGAGCCAATACCACGACGCAACCCATAAATCCCAAGTTTTTAATTCAAATTATGAATCCTAAGCATAACTAATAATCATGTCATATGTGATAATTGAGCAAGCTCCCCACTTACCTGCACTCGCCGCAAATCCTAATCTCGATCCTCTCGCGTTTGGGCTCGATGTGAACCGTCTCGCGAATCTAGACAATTTGAAAGAATAATTACTTTATGTATCTACAACCATACAAGTTTAACATTAATTGTCTAGACCTTAGAGATTCACCCTATTTTATAGCTGACTTCACTAAAGGTTATTCACGACTTTAAAATCGACACTTAAAATTAGAATCAATGATTCGAGTAAAATAGGAATGCGGTGATGTAAAACAAGGAAAATCCTCTAAGACTTAGTTTTTCCAACATAAATCGAAGACATTCAATTAATTTTAATTAAAAAGATCCAAATCACCATACAAGACTCAATTTAGACTTTAAATTCCCAAATGATAATATTTAGTTAAAGTCCACAAATTTATCGAATAAGTTTATTTCCCAAAAAGAAAGATTCAAACTCTCTTTTTAAAATCTCAACTCAACCTTAAATGCCATATCTTTATCAATAAACTCCAACCGCGTTCAATTTGCTAAAATCATGGGGAAATCCTTTCATGACTAGATCTAAGAAATATTGAACAAACTTTGCAAATCATCAACTCTCATTACCAATACCAACACCAAGACAATAAATCTAGAGAGTATTAGAATCTCACCATGCCTTCAATGGAATCTTTGACTCAAAATCCTTTACAAAATCTCACTCTAACATAGATCAAATCTTTCCTTATTTTCTTTTCTATTTTCCTCGCGTTCTTGCCGATGTCGACGCCATCGACCCTTTGGTCTCCAAATCTTCAATAAATAATAAAGAAATCAATGAGGGAAGTGAGGTTGTATCTCTCTTGAACTTAAATCCTCCTCTTGCTCTCCTCCTCTCTACGGGGGTGTTTAACAAGATTGAGGCTAGGGTTTTCTTTGATTTGCTTAAATAGCATTAGGGTTAGGGATTAGGGTTATAATTATTTACAACTTGTCTAAACTCCATTTTTTTTCAATAAAATTAACAAATAAAAGCTTAGATGGGATGAGGGGAGGGTGTGTTACCTTCTTGAATGTTTAAATGGACTTCATCATCATCTTCTTCATCATCAACCTTCCTCCACTTCTCTCCCATCACAAGTTTGGAGTTTCAACACAAAAGGGGCTACAAACTTTATAAAAGGTTTATATAGGTAGGTTTTAGAGTAGGGTTGTGTACATCCACACCCCCTCTGTGGTGCTTTCGCCCCCGAGTTCGAACCCGAGACACTGGGATAAGTACCTGTTTCTCGAACCTTGTACCACCGAGCCGGGAGGACTTCCCGGAGGTCACCCATCCCGGTACTACTCTCGCTCGTGCACGCTTAATCGCGGAGTTCGATGGGATCCGGTGCCTTCGTGCTTGAACCATTCCAGTGGTACAAGGTTCGAGAAACCCGGGTACTTATCCCTAGGTCTCGTGTTCGAACCTCGGGGGCGAAAGACCACAAGAGGGGGCCGTGGATGGTGTGCGCGGCTTCGCCATGGGCGGCACACCGCTCGTGGTCCACAGCTGGCTATGCCAAGGCTAGGCGGGCCGGGCCGTTACATAAAAAAGCGCGCCAGAGGTCACCCATCCCGGTACTACTCTCGCTCAGGCACGCTTAACTGCGGAGTTCTGATGGGATCTGGTGCCTTCGTGCTGAACCAGCTCAGTGGTACAAGGTTCGAGAAACCTGAGTACTTATCCCCGTGTCTCGTGTTCGAACCTTGGGGGGCGAAAGACCACAGCAGGGGGTGGATGGTGTGCGGGCTTCGTTTATGGGCGGCACACGCTTACTGTGCGGTCCAATGGCTATGCCAAGAAAGGCAAGTTCAAGCCGTTACAGGTTGTGTACAACCTTGTTATTTTACCAAAATACCATTATGGGCCTCCATATCATTTACATCCACTCAACTCTTGTTAGTCCCAATATTTATTTATCCTAAGTTATACTTTTCACACTTAAACAATTCACAAAGCACACTTGCACACATTCAGTATTGAAAATCACTAAATTACCCTCGAGTCGGGTCAAGTAAAATTTGGGTCGTTACAAAAATACCATGTTATTCATTATCGTTCTATTCTGATTTGCTATGATCCATTATTGGTATTCCATTCTATTCCTTGTTTGTGTGTTTTTGGCATAAGTGTGTGTCTCGAAGGTACTTGCGGCATGCACTAGTTGGGGCAACTTGGGCACTTTTATACAGAAGTGTATGACCACCCCTAGTGACTGTGTGATACCAAGTACTGGATTTGTTATGGATATTGTTGTGGTTATCGATGTTGCGACATCATTGTTGTGGATTTTAAACTACTTGTGGCCTCTTTTGATTTGTAGAACACACATACTTCGTTGATATCTTACAGTCTGCTTATCATGCTCATGATCTATTTACATTCTTGTCTTTCATTTACCGCATGATATTTAGCTAGACTGCCTTGCTTTGTAAATCATGAATTACTATTATATTATTCTAGCATTACTTTCGATTTCTCTCAGTTGCTCACCGTCTAGTTTGTGACAGTGGGTGTAGATAGAGTGGAATGCAGCAAGGGCAAGGGGCCCTATCTTGGTGATTTCATCTGAGGACCTCTCAAAGCGACGTGCACTTCTTCAGGCTTATAGTTGGTTTATATGGTTGTTGATTGTATGATGTTTTTATATATCATGTTTTGATATCTGTTTGGGATTGAGAGTTTGAAATATCGTGTACCTTACTTATTTGGTTTCACTTTTGATTGTACACGAATATTCCTTATTTCACGGGGTTTCCACATTAATAGAATTCTTGATTTCTTTTGATTTGAGTTGCAATGACCAGTTACCTTAAGCACGTGATTAGTTTTAATTCGAATATTAATTAATCTGAGTTAGGCTCGTGGTTAAGCCCAATTTGTCACGATTAATGCATATGTGGATTTGCGTGATGTGTTGTGTTTGTTTGGGCTGTATTAGTATGTATAAATGAATAACTTGACTAATGAGGGAATGTCTAATACCATGTGTGGGTCAAGGATGACACACATGAGACGAAAGATAGCATTGACACTCGAGTGTACTCGTTGGCGTGAATTATATAATTATTTGCGTAATTATAGATAGGGGTGCACACGGATTGGATCCAGTCCAATTAAGGTCAATCCGCAATCTAATCCAATTATTACGGATTGGAAAATTACAATCCAATCCAATCCAAATAATTTATCAATCCAACTCAATCCAATTTGCAAAATGTGGACCGGATTGGACCAAGTTCTGCGGATTGACATTTTCCTATCCAAAATTTATGAAATTAGACTTAATCAAATGAATCACAAGAATTATACATCTCATGAATGACGAATTTACAACATACATTCACAAATCTATTTATAGCATATTTTCCACAAAATTGTTATCACAATAACCTTTAAAATACAAGTTCCTACATAAATAAATGTGTCATCCACAAATATTAACTATACATCCTCATAAAAGAACAAAAAAAGTGTACGTTGAACATAGAACCTACAATAAAAAGGTTGAAAGCATAATTAAAGAGTTAAGAACAAGTATAGTCTTTCAGATATTTTAGTTTAGAGTTGATAGTTTGAGTTGATGTTAATTAAGCTACTATAGTACATATGATGAAATATATGTATGTGTTGATGTGTTAAACGGACTGGATCGGATTGGATCCAGTTTTTTAATGTAGGATCCGTAATCCGATCCAGTCCCTGTTGGAATATAATCTCATATTAGAAATATAATAAGAGTTGGTATGGTATAAAGTGGTGTAGATTGAATTGTAGCACAAGCCAATTGGTTTTGTACAAAGATGGGCTCCAACCCCATTTATATACCTACCATGTGCGTGTGTGGCCCAACACTCTTCGAACTTATAAAGAGTAGGTCTGTGTTTGGCAAGTGATAACTAATTCAGGCCTAGTTGCACTTGAGGGAGAGTGTTAAAATATAATTCTACATTGAAAATATAATAAGAGTTGGTGTGGTATAAAGTGGTGTAGATTGGATCCTAGCATAAGCCAATTGATTTTGTACAAATATGGCGTGTGGCCCAACACTCTCCGAGCCCATAGATTTTAATATAGTATCAGAATGGAACGATCATGGGCTCGTATTTAAAGACCTGATTGGGCTAACGGTGGAGTCTAAACCCGTTTGTGAACCTAGAGCCTATGAAAAGAAGCTTAGGCATATTTACAGACCTTTAAAAATAGTAGGTATGTGTTTGGCAAGCGATAACTAGTTTAGGCCTAGTTGCACTGGAGGGGGAGTGTTGGAATATAATCCCACATTAAAAATATAATAAGAGTTGGTGTGGTATAAAGTGATGTAGATTGGATCCTAGCACAAGCCAATTGGTTTTGTGCAAAGATGAGCTCCAACCCCATTTGTATACCCACCATGTGCGTGTGTGGCCCAACACTTTTCGGGCCCATAGATTTCAATACTTCCACTTCACTTTGCTCAATTTAATGCCGATGTATTTTCTTTTTGTTCGGAAGTGTAAGTTGTGCAGCAAAGAAATAACAACTATATAAAATGAATGTAGCAAAAATGAGGTTGGTTATATAAATGTGTGGTAAAACTCGTAAAAATAGAATAAAATAATCATAAATTTAAAAAAAAAGTAGGAGTAGAACTAATTAAAGCAAATATCATGAAAGGATGATTATAGTAATAGTTTGGACACTTTAAATACTGTGTACAAATATCTCTATTAAAAACTTGACTAAATAGAAACTGTAAAAATTAGAAGATGCATGTATCAGAATGTGGAACAAAATTCTCATTCTATTTTGTGAAGTAATACAAATATCTCTTTCTGATAAAAAAAAAAAAAAAATTAGAAGATGCATAAGTAGACTGAAGCTAGCTTAAGACACATTGATCATGAAAAGTTTGATTTGGAAAGCAAGCCATTAACGCATCCACAATGGTACACTTTTTGAGCTTAATTATTAAATGGTTAATTTTTTTTTTGAAAACAAAAAGCTAATATTAAACTCTCGCTATTGCAAGTAGACCTGTGCAATGAGGGGCCAGGGCCAGGCCTAAGCAGGTTTTTTTAACCCTTGTTTAGGCCCGCCCAAGCCCGCCAGGCTGGCCTGGGTGGGTTTGTCATTACTTTAGTGTTGTATTTGCAAATCTGGATTTGTGCAGTTAAGGTTTCGGGGTTGTGATTTAGGGTTTTTGATTGGAACGGATCGGCGATGGCGGGGGCTGTGGCAGTGGCGGCGCAGGGTGGGGGGAAGTCAAAGAAGAAGAGTTGCGTGATTGACGACGACGAGTACTCGATTGGGACTGATTTGGGCAATCAAGAAGTGGAGCTCGAGGTGTCGGAGGCGGCGACGAGTCGAAGACGGTTGAGCAGAATAGGGAGGAGGATGAGGAAGATGAGGTTCCTCCTCCTTAGATTGCTTTCACAGGTAAGAAGAAGTCGAAATCGAAAGTGGTTGTAAGATTTTGTTAAGTGCAAGTAATTTTGATGTTCTTGATCAGGATGAACAAGATGAGCATATCCACGCGACGTCCAATTATGAAAGTGGATGCATGAAGGCTTGATTTAAGTTATGTACATTACTATTGATCAATAAAATAAAACGTAAGAACTAAGTCGGTGCGTTGGTAAGAGATTTCATTTAATAATGTTTTTGCTAGTTCAAATCACACATTCCACATATATATATTTTTAGGATAGAATATATATATATATATAAAAAGCACCATTTGTTTCCAAACGGGTCGGGCTGGACCAAAATAGTAAACTCAAGCCTGCTCAAGCCTTTAGCTGGTCCAGGCCGAGCTTTTTAAGTTATTTGAAATCCAAGCCCGACCCATGTCAGGTGGGCCTGGGTGAGCTAACGGGTGCTCGGCTTAGTGAACTGTTCTAATTGCAAGAGATTGGTCACAACTAACCATTTCTTAACTACCAACTTGTTAATAAGTGGATCTTACAACCTTTTTTAATTGAAAAACTCAAAAGTTAAAATATATGTTCTACAATTGTGGGCCCATTTAAAGTTTAATAAATACTCCCTTCAGTCAATAATATATAATGTTTTGAAATTTTTTTGCTTAAAAAAATATATGACATTTTCAGATTTCGAAAGAACTTTATACCTATTATACATATTTTACCCCTCTTTTAACTCAAAGGCAGTGGACTCTTTCATTAGGGAAGGAAAAGAAAGCGAATTTTTGTTTTTTAACAGTTCGGGGCATTTAATGATAATTATACATTTGTCTTTCTTTCATTAGATGAAATAAAGAATTAAATGTAGGTAAGAATGTAATTTAAACTTACAATTAATGTTTTCTTAATATGTGTGCTTTGAACAAAAAGTCTTATATTTTTTACCTGAGGAAGTATATAATAATTGCATAAGATGGTTTAATAATTTATGAATCTCGCATATTTTGAAAAAAAAGTTAAAGTGGCATTGGTATTAAACTCTTGTTTCATTACACTAAAACTAGTGCAACTTGACCCATATAATGACTAACTAATTTGAGTTTGTAATTTTGTTTATTTGCCTTCCTTGTTTTATATTTTCACCCCATTGGTGAATTTGGTTGCTTCTACTTTATTCATCTGGTTGAGGGTGGAAAAGGGGAAATCCCCTCACCCCTCCTATAATTTATTGACAAGTCGATCATTTTGTAATGTAACTTATACAAGAATTAGTAGAGTAACTCATTTTAGATATTGAGATTGAGCATCTATCCAGTCATCTGAGCTCTTGCGATGTACTTCAATATGTGTTTGCAGGTATTTTGACGTGTATCGCACCAAGTAGTTAGGTGCTTAAATGCCCAAAATTTTAAATTGACAAATGGCCCGTCAACATCTTATTCTTACTCACACGATAGGTTGAGACTTTGTGGGAGGAAATATATAGTCCCTCCCACCACGTCCACGTCCCGCCGCATTGAGCATTCCACGTGGCACCATAGATGCCGACACATCGTTGCCCGACATCTCCACTCATTCATACGAACACTAGCAATTTTGAACACATTTGGCAGACTCCCCTTGTTGACACGAATATAGTAC
This sequence comes from Stephania japonica, assembly GCA_039657345.1. Lineage (NCBI taxonomy): Eukaryota > Viridiplantae > Streptophyta > Magnoliopsida > Ranunculales > Menispermaceae > Stephania > Stephania japonica. The sequence continues at coordinate 5,861,476 of CM077556.1, forward strand.
ACATCTAACTTCCATATCTACAGAGTGAGGCTAAAGGCACTCCAATCTTCCATAAAAATAGTTTAATTTTAAGTGTATCCTAAATTTAAACAAAAAATCTATTTGAACTCAAGAGTTCGGACTCATAGGGGGGTTTTTAAATTTTTTGCAAATATCAAAGGAGTGTTGTAAGTTATTATTTCAAAGTTATTGATTACTTGAGGATGACTTTGAAATAAAAAAATTTCAAAAGACTCCCTAAGAGTCCGGACTCATGAGTCCAAATAGCACTACCCAAATTTAAATTTTGATTTATAAGAGCACCTTAACTTTTTTACCAAATCCTCAAAATATCTTTCATCCTAACTAAAACATCAAATTCTTAAACTTTGGTCAAGACATTTATTTTAGGCTTAGCGACACATGGCAAAGACATCTTTTTTTGTAAACAAAGGCATATCTTTTAGATTTAGTTTTGTCCAACCGAATATCTTTAGTCAAGGGGTGAAGTTAGTAATGAAATGTCATGAGTTGTAGCCCAGGGTATTTCACTACAAACCCTTTATATATTTGTAATTTTTCTAATAAAAAAAAAAGTTCTCCAAGCTTAGCCCACCCCATTAGAGGATGTTTACACCTAAGCTCACCCCATCTCAAATTCCTGGATCCACCTGTCTTTAGTGAAACTTGATTGACAACTGCCGACTTAAAATGTTCGGTAGATTTCGACTGACACTCTGATAAAAAGTTCGACATGTTCCGATCAATTCTCTAACTAAAAGTTTAGTGAACTTTATATATATATAGGGTCAAATCACTCACGGATGCCCCCTACAAATGACAAGTGTATTTGTGGAGGGACGAAAGTAGGTGCATGAAACAAGAGGAAATAGAGAAAGGGTGCACGAAATGCAGTTAGGGGTATACAGGTCTTTTTTATTAGAAATGACATTTTACTAAATTTGCTAAGTTGCCCCTCATAAATGGTTGGGGTGCATTCTAGCTTTATCTTTATGAACAATGTCTCAATGTATTAAGGTAAATATTTGTGCGACTTACTAAAGACACACATGCAACAGACGCCCCTACTGTCATCCCTCGATTTTTGCCAACATGTGCGAGCGCATACATTCTGATGCAAATCGAAGGTACGCCAACACGTTCGTATCTTTCACGAGTTATTTTAACAAGTTTGATACCTTAACCAGAGGAGCAGCTAAAAGGACTCGACTTTCTACTCAACACCTAAAAACGAAGTTTATAAAGTTTCAACAATTGATTTATTTTATCGAAGTTTAGCCGCTCCCATTAGTTTGTTATGTATTTATCGGAGCTTATAAAAGTCGTATTAAAACGATAATGACAACAGTATCAACAACAAAACTCAAATTAGTTGAAAATTCTTCAATTTATATAACATTGATTTCTTTACTTAGAGTGTTTATTGGTTGGCTTCAAACTACAATTTCCTAATTTTGGCATAAATAAATTAAAAAACACTACTTAAAAAAAATCGTATTAACATAAATAAAAAAGAAAAAATGTTTTGCTTGGGGTATGTGTTGTTGAGTGGTAAGTCCATTCTCTAACATTAGGGATGCAGGTGGGACGGAAAATCCCCATTCCCTGCGGGGATCCGCCCTGATGGGGTGGGGATTCGTCGCCAAAAATCTCCATCGGCGGAGGATGGGGGGATTTCACCCACCATGCGGGGCAGGGAGGGGCGGGGGGGTATTACTTGTCACTTCGTGGAGATTTCCTGTCTCGCCTTAATATGAGAATTCACCATATGGATAATGTAACTAAGTTTATCAACTCTAATCAAATACAACTAAGTTTATCAAGAAAAACTAATATAACTTGAAAATTATATATAATAATGTAAGTATATTATTTAAAGTATTTGTATAGATTCAAAAGCTTTGAAAATGTGACTTACAGTCGTGAAGAAATAGATTTTAATGATTAATTTTTGTATTTATAATTTATGCAATCTTTTTTGTAGATATTATATCAAAAAATAGTGAGGGTGAGGAATCCTTGCGAGGTGGGGATCCCTGCGGGTGGGGAATGGGGGTCGAGAATTTCTTGGTAAGAAATTTTAAGCGGGGAATCCCCACCTCGCTAAAAGTGGGGATGGGGGTGGGGATTACATTCCTCCCCCCCTCCCCCGAACCTGCCCCACCTGCATTCCTATATAACACGCTGATCAAGAGAGACGTGTTGAGTTTGAAACTTGCCCTCTACTTTCTTCCTTCGATTTCTCTTACTCGGGTTCCTTACTCGAAGGATTAATCTGTCTACCATCAGTTTGGTGTCAACGCAGCGGTGGCTCAGATAGCCTCAGTTTATAAAAAAAAAAATGAAAAATGCTTTTTGATGACTGACTTTTTGACACCGAGTTGTGCTCACATATTTCGAGATACATCGAATGACTTGGTGCCGGTATCATTAGTTGGTCACTCTAGCATCGTCCTAAATAAACTAAAACCAAAAATGCAAACATGCCCTATAATGGGCACACAACTGAGCCATCACTCACCGTCATACTATCATCACTTATTTTTATTTTTTCTGTGTGTGGTTGTACCTGTCAGCCGACTGATTGTCGACTAACTATTTTGAGTGTTCATGTCAGTGTGTTTGCATGCCCTAATGGCATTTCTCAATTGGAAAATGATAATCTAAAACACTTGGGTGCACACTTTATTTTTTAGCCATTTATAGTTCTTTATTATCTCCTCAGTCGTGGGCCCACATCTAACAAAACACCATAAATAGCTAAAAATAAAGTGCACGCCGCAAATGTACACCCAAAGTGTGTTAGATTATCATTTTCCTTCCCAATTAAAATTAGGAGTGTACACGGATCCCGTAATCTACGGATCTAATTCAATTCGGTCCAATTATTGCTAGTCGGATTGAATTCCATAACTAGTTGGACTGAATTGAATTGCAAAAATGTCAATCCGCATTGATCGAATAGACTTGTTGATTTTACATGTACAATCTGCGGTTCCAATCTGCAACATTATACATATGTAGATCTAGCCTTATACATACACCTGGTGCTTGGTGATTGTTTTTCTACCTAAATTTGATCTTCTTTTTTGTTGTATTATTTAGTTTCAAAATTCCAACTTTTAGTTTTTTAGTCTAACTTTTAGTTTAGTCATATAATTTTTATATTAAGTTAAATCAAGTATAATTTGTGGTACAATTATGCACTTTGTTTTATGTTGCTTAATGATTATGAAATTGTTCTTAACCAATGTGCATATTTTTAACTATAAGATAATTACGTGATGACAATCTGTAAACTTGATTCAATCCAATCTGTATTTTATTAATTAAATTGAATCGGATTAAAAAGTCATATGAGTTGGGCCGAATTAAGATTTCTCAATCTGTAATGATAGGATCGGCTAGCGAGTTGACCGTAAATGAATTGGATCCGGTTAGTGGTTAGTGTATATCCTTAAATTAGACAGCTTGCCGGCAGCTGTGCACCAAATGAGTATCACAGTGCGTCAACCCAACTCCACAAACCCAATCAGAGAATCCATTCTTCTTATAGAAAAAATCAGAAAAAAAAAAAAAAAAAAAAAAAAAGCATTAAAGCTGACATCTGACCCGATCTCTCCATCTCCCTTATCTCCTCATTTCCTCCAATGCATGCATGAGTATCAAACCCTCCAAAACCCCTAACCATGAACAAGATCACGAAATCAACACATCTTCTTCTTCTTCTTCTTCTGCTCCTCCTCTTCGTCGCGCTCACCGCCTCCGCTGCGCGCGCTCGACTCATCACGAGCCTGGTCTCTGATGGAGTCGATAGGGCTTCTTCGTCTAACGAGCCGCATCTGATCCTGCTCAGGCAATCATCTGTAGAGGAGAAGACGTGCGATCAGAGCTATGGATTCCTCCCCTGCACCACCACCGTCCTCGGAAACCTCTTCCTCATCTTGATTTACGGATATCTCATGTTCCTCGCCGCGCGGTATTTGTCAGAAGGGAGCGAGCTTCTGCTGGAGATCCTCGGCCCTGGCATCGTCGGTGGATTGTTTCTGCCGATACTCGGCGCTCTTCCCGACGCAATGCTCATTCTTGGTGAGTGAGTGAGTGAGCGGCTGAGGTCTTCTGATTCTTTCGCCATTGTTTTAAAAATCTTCTCTTTTGGTGTTGAGTTAGGGTTTCTGGAGAAGTTTTGCTATTTTAGATTTGGATCAAGCACCGTGTTTTGACCTAATTTGTTAGTTTTTGCTCAAAATATGATGCTGTGTGTACATTGTCGGCGAGTGAGGTCTTACTGGTTCTTTTGCAATTGTTTTGAAAATCTTTAATTTTTGCTGTTCATTTGGGGTTGCAGCGTGTTTTGACCTAAATTTTTGCTTTTTTGTTCCAATCATGATGCTATGCTCATTCTCGGCGAGTGGTAGTCGGTTTTTTGCGCATTAGTTTGGTGTTGATTTGGGGTTAATGGATCAGTTTTAGTCTATTAGGTCTGGATGCAGCTTATTTTGATCCTAATTTGATTTGAATTGGGGCAGAGAATGATGTTTGTGTTTTGTTGTTGTTCGGATTTGTGATGTATGTGTAAATGTGAGTTTAGTAGATAAAGCTCAGTGTTCTTGACTACATAGAGTGACAAGTTGACTCTTTTTTCATTTACAAGTTGGTTTAGGATTTTTGTATCAGTTAATCACTGATTTGGTTTGTTTCATGATTGGCAATGGCATTGTATTCGGAGCTAAATGGTTGGAGGTCTTTTCCCCTTTGACTCGTGAATTGCGATGAATAGCCATATTGGGTGTCTGACTATCTCATTTGATGTTACGTTATAAAGACCTTTTTCTCTCTTTCCTTGTGGCTTAATTAATAATTCCAGGCTATTACTGGTGTGAAGGATGTTGAGTACTCTTTGGTTATTGGTGCCTTGACCTATTTTTCCCTGTAAATTGTCTCAAATCTAGTTTTTGCTGTTTTCCAGTGTCTGGGATTTCTGGAACTAAAGAGGCAGCTCAGCGGCAAGTCTTGGTTGGAATGGGTTTGTTAGCTGGTTCAACCGTTATGCTTTTGACGTTATTGTGGGGATCTTGTGTTGTTATTGGGAAGACTGACCTTGATGGTTCCACCGCAATCGATTTGCAAGATACGAAAAGATTCAGCTTAACTGGTATTTTCTGTCACTCATCATATCGTATCATGTCATGGAGAGAGATGGTTACATTTTCCATATATGTGAGAAATAGGTTTCATGGATTTTTCTTCCTATTTCTTTTTAGTTTTTACTATGAATGCTCCCCTATTTGAATAAATAAAATTGGGCCTGATCTAAATATAATATTTATAACCTTTAATTACTCTTAAAGCTCAACAATTTAAATATGCAAGGCATATATTTGGTGCTTAATAGAATATAATTTTCTTTTAACACTTGAACAACAATCGTCGAGTCTCGTAAAGGCAATAACAGAAACCATTATCTTTAACTTCTTTTTAGTGTTCAGATTTCAAAAAATAAACGAAAATGAAGGTAGTGAGATTGTATGGATTATTTTCTGGCGCTTCAACTTTTTAAATTGCTTCATAAAAACCATTTTTGATTTCTCCTAAAAAGGTTTCAAAATATTTATATTCATATTAAAATCGCATGCTCATTCCATACATATTCCCATTGGTTAATCATTTCATCCCACTGTTGAGGTTTATGTTTGTTCTGACTGAAAATAGATATATCTTTAGAGTTTCTTGGTAATTCAGATATGCCAGTTGAAAAATGTTTTCCATTAAATCTGATGTTTGCATTGACCTCTGTAAAATTCTCAATTGGTTTAGCTTTTGGTTTACCTACCTGTCTAGGGAGCATTCTTAGACCATCAAGAGCATTCCTTTTGAAGGAAGAAACAAACTTTTGAGGAAGACAACTGCGATGCTTACATATAAAATCTTGATATCCAATACTAGATAATCTCTGCTACTCATAATCCTTGAGCTGGATTGTGAGTTTGCTCGCCGGAGAAGAAAATGTCGTGCAGGCCTTTATTTGGTTTGCATGTTATTGAACTATGCTTCAGTTATGTTATATTAAGATCTTAGGCTCGTTATTTAGATTCTGCTGATCTTATTTATTGAATTGTTCTCTCAAAACTATCATTTCAGACATTTTTATTTGAGTAAAGATCTTTTCATTACTTTCTTTTCTTCATTTTTCTTTTAAGATAACAAAATAAGATAAGGCTTTTTTTTGTCAGATTCCAAGCAGAAACTGTGATATTTCAGGAACAGAAAAAACTTATCTGCTATATATGATTTTGCAGGCTCTGGTGTTAGTACTGATATCTGGACCAGTTATGCTGCAAGGATCATGACTATATCTGTGATTCCGTTTATTATTGTTCAACTGCCTCAAATTCTTCATTCGTCTTCCGGGAGACACTTAGCTGTCTTGGTTGCGTTAATTGTGGCTGTCGTTTTATTGATTTCTTATTGTCTTTATCAGGTGATCATTTATTTTTTCATTGTATCGTGAGAAATTGTTATGAGCTGCATGGATCGGTACTTTGATCTAGTTTCTGACCATTAGTACCATGAAATTTCTTTTAGCTTCTTTCTGCTCTTGCCAAATATTGGCTATAAAATATTGTCATAATCAAATCTATTTTCTACGGCACTGGTAGGCCTTGGAAATACGTTAAGCTTCACTTATTAAGGATTTATGAAGATATCCCAAGGCATGGAAATTAGAATATACCAAGGCATGGAAATTAGAATGGCATTGCTAAGTTACAAATATTGATTATTTATTGATACAAATGGTTAATTATCTTGGTTCGTAGTGGTTGAAGAAAATAAAATGAAGAATATAGAAGTAATAGTAATGAGTTTGTGCTTGTGTTATTTCTTCTGAATGAAATTAAGGATAACAAATGAAATGGTAGAAGATATGTCACATTCAAATATTTGAGAACACTTGTGAGATTTTCCTTTCACATGTGATGTCATATGGTGTTGTGAGAAAAGATTCAGAACGTGGGATTGCTTCAGGCATTGCATCTCAAGGTCTCCGATTTTCATGGCACGACAATAATTAATTAACTATATTAATCCTTAATAATGTAGGATAGAGAGTGTTGACTGATATAGAATGTAGCTGAACGTATGTAATTCTGTAAAGGTATTATTGAGTTCAATTGAGTATGAGTCACTGCTAAGCTAGGCATCTACATTTTTCATGGTTTGTGGGTAAACATTAGATCTTTAAGTTGTTCATTTTCTATCTTGCCCAAACGTGAATTGTGATAATGATTAGTTGTGTTCATTAGATCTTTAAGTTGTTCATTTTTTCATTGATGCCTTGACATTTTGACAGTTATGTTAATGATTAGTTGTGTTTGTCATTTTTTGTCTAGGTTTTCCAACCTTGGATCCAGAGGAGAAAGCTTGCATATGTAAAGCATAAACATGTGATCTCCGGAATTCTGAGACACTTGAAAATGCATTCACTAGGAAGACTCCTTGGAGATGATGGCGAACCTGACGAGAATGTTTTGAGAAAGTTAGTCTTCAATCTTTTTTAAGCTTTAATGCTTTATGTTGAAAAATATATCCTATACGGTAACCATTTTGGATTATGGCAGGTTGTTCAAAACGATAGATTTGGATGGTGATCAACTGTTATCAGCTCCCGAGTTAGGTGCACTAATGATTGGAATACGATTTGATGAGATAGATTTGGATCGTGATGATGCAGTGCAAAAGGTGTTGAGGGACTTTGATACTTCTGGCGATGCTTATATTGATGAAAATGAGTTTGTCGTGGGAATCTCAAGATGGCTTAATGAGGCAAAGCGTTCTCTAGCTAGTACCCCTCTTCCTGGTCCACGCACCTCGAAGTTCATAGACCATTTTCATTTGGTAAGATGTACCTTGAGTTGTGGCATTAATTGCTCTACATTTTTATTCATTATTGTATCTTACCAGCTTCTTCAAACCTCATATGCAGCAAACAAAGCAAGAACATAATTTGTTAGGAGAACAGAGCGATGAGGTTGTGGAGAATATAGATAACCCCAAGTGGACTAGTATTAAAGCTGGTTTATTGTTGTTGCTTGGAGCCGCTATAGCGGCTGCATTTGCTGATCCGCTTGTAGATGCCGTTAATAGTTTCTCGGCTGCAACAAGCATACCTTCTTTCTTCATCTCGTTTATCGCTCTGCCTTTGGCTACCAACTCCAGTGAAGCAGTTTCAGCCCTTATTTTTGCAAGTCGGAAGAAGAAAAGAACATCTTCATTGACGTTTTCTGAGGTATGTTTCTGCAATTGACATTGCATGGTTCTCTTTGCCATAGGTTTAGTTATGGCATGCATTTCAAATAAGTGACATTCGTTCACCTACATTTAATTTGTAATTTGATACTTAAAAAGATCTAATATTTTCGGGGAATTTGAATAATTTTCATACCATGGGTAAAAAAGCCTTAGAGACAAAACTTGGATTACAAAGGAACTTGTGGATAAGAATTTCGTCTCACATCTTAACTAGCTAATTAATATGGTATTGTTATGATCCTAAGTATTTGCAACTCACATAAAGAGATCATCAGGATGTCTCCTGGAGGTTTTTTTCTAGCCTGCTAAAGAAAATACGCTTGTTACTCCTCTTCCATGAGCACTAGGAGGTCAGTAGGGGGAATGAGACTCCATAAACTTTCCTTGGCATCCTCAAAAATGTATTTCTTGGTTGCGCTCTAGCCTTAACAATTCACCTCGTATGTCTGATCCTACTTTCACCACAGTTTGTAGAATTTCAAGTGAAAACTTTGGCAGCACGTTTTCCATGTTAATCAATTATTCCCATATTGATGTAGAATCGTAGATTTAACTTAAAAGATTTACTGATTCTTACCCCTCAGCTCTGGAGCCGACTCCTTCTCATAATGGTCTTCTGCTCATTTTGCCGGGCAGAAGTGTTTTATATTCTGTTAAAAAAAAGGAAAATGATAATCTAACACACTTTGGGCGCACACTTGAGGCGCACACTATGTTTTTTAGCCTAGTTATAGTGTTTTGTTAGATAGGGGGCCCACGCCTAGGGAGACAAGAAATAGCCATAAATGGCTAAAAAACAAAGTGTGTGTGTGCGCCCAAAGTGTGTTAGATTATCATTTTCTTAAAAAAAATTCTACTGGTTCCAAGTCTGAACAACTGTTTCCTGGTTAATATCCTCATTTTTGTGCTGATTACAGTCTTTGCTTTGATGTTCTATATGACTACTAAATTTTAAGCAGGTCACACATTAAATCAGAGCAAAGCATGGTTTGATCATCTAGTTGGATCCCTCTTAGAACTACAGCCATAATTTCCGATTGTCTCCAAATTTTGCAAATTCCATCCTCTTGGACTTGCAAATATTCAAGCTGCAAACTTGCAATAAATTGTTTAGAACCTAAAATTCATTTGAAACCCTTGACACCTACGCCATGCATTTTCTTGCTACTTTTATTCTTCTGGTATTGGGGAGCATTATTTCTTGATGCCTTTCAAACTTTTGACCTCTTCAGATGTAAACTATTGAATTGCAATTTTTGACTAATGTATAATCATTTGATGTTGCTACCTTATCTTTCCGATGCAGATCTACGGAGCGGTCACCATGAACAACGTTCTTTGCCTCTCCGTCTTCTTGGCCCTTGTTTACGCAAGAGGCTTGGTGTGGGACTTCTCATCTGAAGTGTTGGTAATTCTCATTGTTTGCATAGTGATGGGTCTCTTTGGTAGTTTCCGCACTGTCTTTCCTCTGTGGACCTCTTCAGTGGCTTATGCGCTTTATCCGTTCTCCCTGGTTCTAGTCTATGTTCTTGACTATAAACTCGGGTGGTCATAAACTTTGCTGCGCATGAAAAAGGCGATGAAAACAGGTACAACCTTTGTGTTGTACTAGTATAGTTTAGAGATTGTCTTATTAGAGTTCTTGCAACTTATTTTATATGATCATCTCTTGAGAATTTCGGATTGAGGCTTACCGTTGTTCATCTTTCCATAATTGATGACGACAACGCATGCAATCACTTAAATTATCTATGTATGTAGAAAAACATTATTGAGTAATAATGAACATTTCTGCTTTCTCTTTTCAATGATGTTTCTTCTTTATCACTAACGAATATGACTTGGGAAGTAGATTTCATGTATTATTTTCTAAGGTAGCGGCTATTCCCCACTTTTTGCTCCGTTTACCCCATTACTTCATTTGACCCTATTTTTGAATTTTTGTTACTGCTTCTACCCCACATTTTTACAAATTATTCTAAAATTATTTCCAGCTCTCTACGACTCTAACTCCCCCCTCCCCACGTTCGAATTCACGTACCCCATTAACAAAAATCCTCACAACCATCAACTCTTCAATTTTTCGGCCTTGTCAAACCCTCAATCGAACTCTCCAGTGTACTTGGCATTTTTTTGTGGGTGAAATCTCGCCAAATTTGTAGGCAGCAGTGGTCGGCAAAGTCAAGGAGCACAACCTATTTCTTCATCTTCCACCGGTGTATTTGGTAAGTTATTTACTCTAATTTTTTATGGGTTTTGTTTCCCTTGAGTTTGCGATTGTTTCCTCAGTGTTTGTGTCAATTGTTTGTTGTGTATACGGATTAGGTTTAGGGTTTGTTGAAAGTGACGGTCTTGATGGTGACGGTTACACAAGACCGACACACCCCAAGGTTGTTGGTCACATACGATCGTTGGCAAATTTATGTGGTGGCACTAATAAATCGACACGTCTTCATAGGCAACGGTATACAAAAACCATTAGATCTTGAGCCATATCAGTTGATTTTGGTCGATATCATAGGTATTTGTCTCAGATCTGTTCAATCGACAATTATGAAAATGAATTGTTTGTCACGTTTATTGATGTTGTGTCTGATTTTATTGATGTGGGACTAATTATACTTTACCATTTATTATGTGTTTAGGTATGACCAAACAAAAGATGTCTGCGTGAAACCATCCTTCGTCACAACATAGAAGGGGGGCTACCATGGATGTCGTGGCTGCCGATGCCAGTGCCACTGCAACCCGAAAGGCAACGCATGACTATGTCACACCGAAAGAAAATCAATGAAAACCCAAACCCGACAAACATATATAACCACAAAACTCTAGTGTGTCAATTACAAACAATGGTACCAAAAACAAATCCTTCATCACCCATAACATAAGAAATAATGTAAAACAAACTTAAACTAACAATGTTTGTGTGTACTATACACCCATGAACATCCATTTACACATGTATATGAACGAAAAGAACAGTTGCAAATCCACTAACATTTCATCTGGGTGCATGTCTCATACTAATCAACATCAAGTTCCACCATTTTCACGGGACCAACCACTTGATTTTGTGGCAAAATGTTCAAACCGACCAACCATGCCTTGCTTTGATCCTTTGTGTATGGTTCCCATTGTGGCGCAGTTGGTGGTAAAGGTGCTTCACTGCTCATGATTAACTACAACAAAAAAATTTATCATATGAGCATTCAAAAATGAAGAATAATACTTACAAATAAGATATAACGAGTAATGTAAAGAACTCACTCTCACAAAATGTTTTTTCACAACAAGGCACCACCTCATAAAGAGTCTATCGATTAAGGAAGGTGTCACACTTCTCGTGGGAAACCACACATTGGACTTAGTTTTACTCAAGACAACAACACCTATCCTAAACGATGAAAAAGAAAAACAATTAAAACCAGGATCAATTTTCAATTCAAAATTATAGGTGGCAGCAGAAATAAATTGATATGTAAAATGTCCCTATTGATGGAATAAGACCGATAGGTATGAAAAGGTGGCGGAAACAATCGACTATCAACATAAAATGTGTAGTGGTTAAAATAGACCGATAGGTATGAAAGGATAGCAGTCGGAACAAACCGTGAGCCCTCATTCCCTATCGCTCTTGTGTGACCGCGCACTACGGGATTGAAGATCGTGTACACCAACCTGTAAAAATGATGAAATATGCACACACCATAATAAAACTTACATCTTCTTGTTGGATACCGCTTCGTTCGACATGATCTTAAGACATTGTGGAAGATTTGTCGCAAAACACACGAGCAAAGGGAAGCCCTAAAAAATCGAAAATGAAACAACATCTAGTCAAACAACCACCAATCAACGAACAAAAACCGCCAAAAAGAAGTTAAATGAATTCTTAACAAACTTACCTAGTCGGATTTTACTTGTTTTGCCGGAGTTGGCTTAGTCGGAGGTCGAATGTGGGGTAAAGTTTGTAGTTTCCCGCGAAGCACACTTGGTTTCAAAAAATTTCGTGGGAGTCGTGGGGTATAGGAGAGTAAAACATTTTTATATATAGGGAACATCAAAGACCTTTCACAAGGGGGTTCAAAAAAAATTTAAAAATATGGTATAAAGAGGAAAAAGTTGGGGGCCGAATAGCCACTGCCTTTTCTAATTTGGTAAACAGGGATTGTTTGAAACTTTTTTTTTGACAAATTTGAAAATTTAGAAAAGCACAATTCGGTTTGGTCCTTTTTGAAACGTAATAACATGGGATATGTGGTGTATGCATCTTCGTCTTTTTTGTCCACTCTTAGCTTAAAGAATTGGTTTAGATTAAGATTAACCGTGAACAACTTTTTTTTCTCGCAAAAGTCTGACTATTTTCAACCTCTCACCTCTAAAGGATTGTTCTTTCACTTTTTCTTTTTCTCGCAAAAATGTTCCTTTTTCTCGTTGAAGAAAAATTAACTCTCCTTAATGTAGGATTCCAAGCTAGTTTTGGGTTTTTAAATCTTCTAGAAAACGGAAGGGGGATTTTAATGTCACGGACTCAATTAAATTAGGACTAAGGTTTTGGTGTTGTTGTCTTCCTATTTCACCTGTAGCTCTGTAAGATACAAAGCTTGAGGAAAAAAATGAGAAAAATACATAAAAAAAAAGTTTTGACCTTCCCTTCAAGGAAAGATTTGGTGAAGTGTCTTAAATCAAGGATAAATCTAGGGAAATATCAGTGAAGTTTAAATGTGAAAACTGGTAATGCAATTGCCAAGAATCCCTAAATTAAAGATATATGGATTTGACATGTTATTATATGGACAATGCTTGAATGACACCCCCAAAGTGAACTGGTATGGACACCCCTTCCAATCCGTCGTCAATTTTCACCTCGAGATGTGATCTTATGCATCCTGAGATTCAAAACACGGTTGGATAGGGAGTTGTGCATTCTGGTGTGTGTTTTGGGGGTGTTCCTATAGTATTTTCATTATTATATTTCCAAGAAACTAATGATATACGTCCTAGAAGTTAAGGTTGTTATCCTTTGAATGGATAATTTCATGTGAACAATTGACACTTAGTGATTTGCTCTTAATTTGTTTGATTCTCATGAAGAGCTGCTTATGTGAAGTCCATATCTTAGTTTTTAAGACTTTTTGTTTTGTCAAGTAGTAGATCCGAATAAGATACTTTTGATACATTTGCTTTACATTTGTTATAATCCAATAGATTATGCATCAAGTTGAATCACACAGGATCAAACATGCATTTGATAGACTATGTCTTGTAGCGAAAATATGTCGCTTCGCTTTATTACTTTTCCAAGTCTTTCTTTGTTTTCTTTATAAAAAAAGAGCCTTATTTAGTTCACGATCTTGGCCAGGCAGTGTAGTGTTTCGTTTGTCTCTATCATGTTTGGAAGATTGGGATGGGACCATTGTTTGCATTTTTGGAGCTTCGTTTTCTACTGTACTTGTGTGGGCTGTCTATAGTGTTTCCTTTATTCTTGTAAATTGTCTTTATGATTAAAACATGAATGAGAGAACCAAAAGACAATGATCTCCTACCAAAAAAAAAGACAATGATCTAGAAAACAATGTGGTGCACCGATTGGAGTAGTGACGGTTGCTCTTGCATCTTTTATTTTTATTTTTTTCCTCACGTGGTTGTAGTACCAAATCTTACTGATTGATTTGCACTCGAGCATTGTTGACTAACTAATCTAGTAATTTTCCCATCTAAATTAAAAATTTTCCTCACAATTTTGTGTCACATAAGGTGATGCACTGACAATGAGCTAATTTGGTAATGGCTACCACTTGACTAGTATCAAGTTTTCCCCACTTAAATTAAGTTTTTTCCTCACAATTTTGGGTCACTAGCACCAACTACCAAGTGTTGCAATGTTGATAAGCTAGTTGTCCAATACAAAGCTTCGATTTCACCTCAAAATTATAATGTAATAATAAACCAGAACAATAGCTAATTTGTGGCAAGAAAATAAAATAAAAATAAAAGTAAAGTTTCGGAAACATTCTTCTGGGCCCCTTCAAATCCATCTTCCAAGAACGTTCCACGACAGTTAACAGAAGTTTTAGAGACAAAAACCAATATCACCGACCCCTAAATGTTTAGCGTAAACTACACGACCCCTCGCTCGTCCAACCTCTCGATCACCGCCACGTACTAACTAAAACCCCGATGTTCCTCGAAATACGTAAAAAGAATCGTCAAAGACTCAACCCGCGTCGCCCTTCGCCTTCAAAACACTCTCCAATGGCGCTCCAAAGCTCTTCTGCTCTCTCTTTCTCTCTCTCAGCTCCTCTTGAAACCCTAAAAACTCGATCGAATCCATTTTCGATCCTCCGAAATGGTCTCCGAATCGCCTCTGAAGCCGTTCTTCGTCTTGATCTTCATTTCTCTCCTCGCTCGCTCCGCGAACGATCTCTCTGAAGAGGACTCGTCGTCAGCGGAGGAGCACGGTTCGGCTCTTTCGTTGTACTATCTGATGGAGGTCCCGATATCTATGGAGAGTTGTGAGCGAATGTATGAGGCCATTGCTTGTTCGAGCTCCGTGTTGGGGAGTTTCTGGCTCGTCCTATTGTACGCCTATTTGGCTTCTGTTGGGGCTCGGTGGTTCTCCAAAGGGATCGAGACTCTGCTCGGTGTTTTCGGCTTCCGTCATCGGTATGTCCACTTGGTTGAAGCCACTCTCGATGCCGTACTTGGCCTTGGTTAGTGATCCTTTGTGAATCAATTTCATTTCTTTTTGTTGAATTTCTTTGGATCTTAGTTGGGTTTTTTCTCCCAAGTCCCATTCAAATCATGCGCTCTAATACCATGGTTCGAATGAGACGTGAGAGAAAAAAAAGCCCCCTGAATCATGTAACTTTCGGTCTAGTGTTGAAGATGTATAGACCGAAAGTTAGTCCCACATCGATTAATTATGACTTTGAAATGAAGTGTATAAGTGATTAACTCCCCTCTAATAGTACGGATGCCTTTTGAGATAAAACTCCACACCTAAAAGATGAAGGGTGGTTAAGTTGGAGACAATATCAGTACTGGGGAGATCAATGGAGAAGTGCGGGCAGCCGCTTGCAGGTAATGTACCGCGAGACGCTTGGTTGGATTTCGGTCCAAGGTGGATTTGTTGAGATGTGTGGATCGAAATAATAGTCCCATATTGAAAAGTAAAACTTCTAAATGAAGTATATTAGTGATTGTCTCCCCTCTAATAGTACCGAGACCTTTTGAGATAAAACCCCACACCTAAAAGATAAAGGGTGGTTAATTTGAGAACATTATCCGGAGAAATTCAACAGATTTCGTGGCTGTTTTTGGGTCTGATTGGACTAGTTGGAGACAAAATCTGATTATGTTCTGCCAGATTTTTTGTCTTTTTGGACTTGATTAAATTGGGAGCACATATGATGAATATTGCTTATTAGGGTTTGTTGAAAATATGCTGGGTTGTTGTGAGTTCAAGCTATAGGGTTTTAGAGTTCATAAGAATGAATTAATAATGTTTGATTTGCTTATAGACAATCATTTCATAAACTCTATTTCCCTTCTAAAAATCTAAGGTCTAGGTCAAGTTTTTAAGTGAAATCCTGGTTTTATTACTTTTCTCTTACATAGATTTAGTGAATAAAATGGTTCTACATCTGAACAAGGTTAAGATGATGTACCTTTCATTTTCTCATCGTTACACAAAACATATTCCCAAAATAATGACATAAGTTCTTTTCGAAACCAGCGAGTGCCAGAGCATCTATTGAAGATTATTACCAAGTTTCCCTGTGTAGGTTTCTAGATTTTTATTTTTATTTTTTGGGAGCAAAGATGGCCTTCAAATGCCCCCACTAGAAAATTTGATTCAATAGAAGCTGAAGAAATTCTATAAGGTAGGGGTAGACCGAAATTAACTTGGGACGCATTAATTAGGAGGGATTTGAATGGTTTGGAAAGCTGACCATCAATTGTACTAAATCGAGCACAATGGAAGAGCTTGATCCATGTAGCCGCCCCAAGTAAGTCGCCGTCATCGTCGTTGTTGTGAGTCCCCTTTTTGGCGCATGACATGCCCCAAATGTAAAATCTCGTTAGAGTACATAAGCTTATACATTTCTTTTAAACATATTAACCTGAGTCTGTCTAAGTGACCTGGTTTATTGTTTCAATGCAGTAACTGGACTTTCTGAAAGTGAAGAAATGGTTCAAAATCAGTTCTTAATTGGATTTGGCTGGTTTGGCTCAAATGTTATGCTTTTGACGTTTGTGTGGGGGTCTTTTATAATTGCTGGGAAGAGTGATCTTATTGGTTCAACTACCATTGACAATCGAGATACGAAATGGTTCAGCTTAAGAGGTATACACTTATTTGCATAAGTATGGGTTGCTTGTCAAGTAGAAGTATTAAATGCATTTCCTGATTTCCTATTTATGAATGAAAAAATGAAAGTTAATTTTTTATATCATATATATAATGAAAATCCTCCAAGGTAGTTAAGGTGAGGCCAAAATAGCCTTTATTACAAGTTTAACCTCATTTGTCCAGTACTTAAAATGAACTAAATTTTTTGTTTTGATTGTTACCAATAAAATAGGGTACTTAAGTCTTTTTTTTTCATTTATTAAAATGAACTAAATTTTTTGTTTTGATTGTGCAACGTGGTGATCGATGAGTGTGGATATAAAGATAATTAAGGACGGTTTCAATTTTTTTTCCTTTTTTGCGGAATGGGGCAGTTTCAATAGGTAGTTTAACTTCAAATAAAAGATAACACCTTTTATAATAACAACTTAAAAGAAAACATATTATTTGACTAAAAAACCGTTACAAAAATCTCAATTGCCAGCAAAAAAAAAGTTTCCTAATTTGAAGGGATTTTCGTAATTGTGATTGAGATGATTCTTGCTTAATCCAAGTTTATATATTAATTTGGATATTTCAATTCCTAAACTTTTGCATTGCATTGTCTATATATAGCATTTGATACCCACTCTCTATCATACGCTCTCTCATCCTCTCTAAATCTCTATTCGATTTCTTTCTCCCTCATTCATAGCTTAACTCTCATTTTTTCCTTCATAAGCATAGTAAATAGCTTTCTTTTTAGAGTTAGTAGATATCTTAATTAAATTCAATTGGCATTACAAAAGCCAACATTATCTTGGTAGAATTGACAACATTGTGGTATGTTCTCTGTCATTGTCGCCACATCAAACAAGTGTTGATCTGGTACTTGATCATGTGATCTTATTTTTTTTTAAGTTCAATCTTTTTTTTTAGTTGATTCCGATCCTCTTATTAATTTGTTTCTTATTTCGTGTATATGATGTTTTCATCTGGGTTTTTTTTTCTCTTTATTTTTAATACAACTCATTTGGGGTTCATATTTATAACCTTCTTTGAGTTCTAAAATGTTTTTTGTTCACTCTTTTTTTTTTGTTGATTCTGAACATATAGAGTTTGAGTCTTACTAAACATTAACTTTTTTGCCGGTCCCAAGCTCAAAAAAGGAGGAGGGAAAATGTTTAATTTCATGCGAATACAAAATGAAAAAAAAAATGATATTTTCATCTCACGTGCGGAGCACGTGCCTGTTGACTAGTATATAGCTTATATATTATGGAAATCAGTTAAGGTGAGGCTAAAATAGCCTTTATTACAAGTTTACCCTCCTTTATCAAGTACAAAAAATCTTTTTTCCAATTCATGCCCTTGCAACAAAAAAGGGTACTAAGTCTTTTTATTTTTCATTGTTTAAAATGAACTTAATTTTTTCGTTTGATTATGCCACGTGTTGATGTTAATATAAAATGAAAAAAATGATGTCTTCACCTCTCCGCACGTGCCCGTTGACTAGTATATATATTGTCAAAGATGTAATCTTCTTTGAGTTCCATTTAAGGTTCCTAATATTAATATTGGGATGCTTCATTGACATTTATAGTTTTAATGTAACTGCCATCCTCATTGACGCATGCCGAACGCGTCAATAAAATAATATACCTTAAACCAACTATTTGTAGATAGTGGCAAATGGTCGATCCCACAGAGATTAGTAATCTTTATAAGGTAAAAGCAATAACAAAAAGGGAAATAGGTGGTTTTTCAAGTAATGGAGAGAACAAATAAGAACGAGAGAATGTAAACACTATTTTGTAAAGAGGAATTCAATAAAAAGAACAACCTAGACTTTCGGTTTCTCGAACTTGTCTAATGGCACATGGAATTCATTGGTCGTCGATCCATACAAAAATATGCAATTCAATTATATTCTAGTGTAGCTATAGACCCGGTGACGCACTCGGTTCGTCGCACTTCCAATTCTCGGTAGTCAAGGTACGACCATTAACTACTTCTCTAACCAAACACACAACCCTAGAGTCATGCAAATTGGGTTTAATGTGTTGATTGTATAAGGCTTTGTGAAGGCACTACACCTAGATAACCGGATTGCTAGTGCTCCCGATTTAGCCTAGGTCCCTTAGGCACTTGACCAGTCCCCAAAAGGGACTAACCAATCAGTATGGCCAATTGTCACTTGGATGAGTCTATCGCGTAAGGACGGATGCTTCAACTCAATAACTAAGGGTAATCAATCTAATATGCAAGTGAGGATCATTTTACAAACAAATAAATTTAACCCTAGATTCAAAACAATGCCAAAAGAACTAGAATATAAGATAACAATAAAATATAAATCAAATAGATCTCACAATGATTCCATGATTCCATGACGCCAATGACTTGTTCAATCCACCTCCGGCCTAGATCAATGAGTTTAACCGGACATTGTCAAGCAAAAACACAAGTTTTCTATGTATTATGTAGTAAAACAAGAGATAGAAATTCGTAAACAAACCTAACTACTATATATATGAAACTCCTAAGTGGGTTTCAACCTAAAAAGTCCAAAAAAAGGGTAAATTTCGAGTTCTGGATGGGACGCTGCGAGTGGCGTCGTGCCCATTATAGGCCACGACGTCACTTAACGCGTGAAGTACATTGGACCTTTGTTCTGGACACCGCAAGTCACGCCAAGTTTACACTTGGCGACATCACTCACGACCAGATTTTCTGAACTAACTTGCAATGCGATTTTGAACCACATAGAGGCCGAATTTGAAGAAGCTCGTGAGATATGAAAATGTTCAGCTCGAAGTCTACTTTCCAACAAAAGAAACGACAAGTCATTTGGATTTGAAATGAGGAAGTTATGGACTTTATACTGAAGTGGGGTCATTAAGAAACTTGACCAAACTTGGCCAACTTGGTGTCGCGCAATCCCGAACTTTGCATTTTCTTCCCCGAATGCCATATTTGCTTCATATTCATGTTCTAGGCTTGAAATACCTGAAATCCACAAAAGTGAGAGTTTATTACCACAAATGAGATAATTAGAGTCCATTAATACCTAAATTACTACACTAAACAATACATAATAGACGCTTAACACTCATACCCTGCACAAGTTAGTTGCAGCACCATGATTCCTTGTTAGTTTTTTTATCTATTTAAATAAATTTAGTGGAAAGGAAAGATAATTTTAAAGAAATACAAGATTTACATAAAATTAAGCAAGATTTTCTGGTGTAAAATGTTAAAGTTGACAAACAGAAATATAGATAATAAAGTCAATAAAAAGATGTCTTAAATTGATAATGTTTGGCTTTAAATTGTTGAAGCTCATTTTGTGGCTTAAATAGATGAAATTCGTCTGTTGTAGGTTCTGATTTGTAAATTTATAGTTTAATGATCCAAGTTCTTAATCTGCCCCGTGTCTCAGTTGCTTTGAGACTGTCATCAGCATGCTGCACTTCATCTACTGTTTACAGAAATTCATTGTAAAGACTTCCTCAATTATTTCTACACCAGTTTTTCAGTTTCAATTATGATTTTTTTTCTCTTTTCGATTATTCTGAGCCAATTTCATCTCTTTTTGCAGGGTCTGGTGTTAGCACTGATATTTGGACTAGTTATGCTGCGATGATCATGACTATGTCTTTTATCCCAATTATTATCATTCAAGTGTCACAGATATTTTTTTCATCTTCTTGGAGACGTTTGGCAGATTTGCTTTCAATTTTTATAGCTGTTGCATTGTTGCTTTTTAACTGCCTATACCAGGTATTATCTTTTTCTATATAATCCTAATTTAAATTAACTAATTACTAATGTCTTTTTGTCATTCTTTGTCAGTCTTGCTTTTTCATGTTGCTGCACTTTTTGAATTGGTAAGGTGTGAATTTTGGTCAAATCTCAATCTCAAATTCAAAAATAACTCCTCAGTTTGTAAATGGTTCTGAATAGTGTGAGACATCATTGTTGCATCTTTATGTTGCTTTTCACTGATAATATTTTAACCTTGCAACTTTTTTATGTTTTAATATCAGAAACCTGCAGCCTGTATTTAGCTTGCTTGCTATTGTTAGTTTCAATCCGTTTTTAGTATTACAGAATCTAGTTTGTATAGAAAAAAAAAAAATTGGCAGAATTTGTTTTCATTTCATTGTAATTGTATTTACAACTTAAGACTTTCACTTTAGGTGATACCGTGAAACTTAAAATGATTGTGGCAGTTTCTGCCTTTTGGTGATGGATTTGTTCTATGCACTGGCTGATATTAGAATCTAAAATCCAGAAGGGTGTAGAATGAGTATAAGTCTGAGCATTTAATCTCAATTCATTGTTGAGATCCCTAGTTGATAACTGCAAATCCCAGCTTCTCCTTACAAGTCTCAATTAGTGAAAAAGCTAATATCTGAGTTAACTTCTTTGTTGGCTAGTGCTTATTGGGAAGTGTGTGTTCATGATGGCTCCATAAGGGAATGGTGCTTATGACATTCACCCCTAGCTTTTGTCTTCTTTGCCAGAAAGATGAGGAAACCATTGGCCATTCTTCTTCCGTTGCCCTCTTTCCTATGAGCCATGACTAGGTCGTTAGCCCAAAACTGAATATCCTCCACTGAGATGTACAGATTCATTTTCTTGTGATATTTTGCCTTGAGGAATATTTGGGATTGATACTTATTTGTCTTGAGGAACGCAATTGTACAATTTTTTAGGATAAAGTCAAAGAGAAGTAGCTGTAGGACCTGATTCATCTTCCAAATATCTTGATGACTATCAATTGAAAATGAGTTCCAGTTGCTTGCTAGCATCACTGCTACAGAGCATATGTTATTTTATTTTATGTTTTATTTATTTTTTTCATTATAAGATATGAGGACTCTCTTTATGCAATGGAAAAAATGACTTCCACTCACACACGTGCACATGTATGTTAAACAAATTCTTGCATTGTGAGCAATAAAATTTAATGCTTGCCCTGGACTTGCCTCTAATATGAATGCTTTCTTTTAATGATGAAAGTTCTTTCAGCCACTAATTCATAAAGAAAGACTTGCATCTTCAAAGTACAAGCATGTCATATCTGCAACACTAACTCATTTTAAAAAGTTGGGGCTGGGAAAATTCCACACGGTTGATGGCGAGCTTAATGTGGTGGTCATAAAAAGGTTGGCCCTTGAGCATTTCTGGAACTTCATGCAGCAGAATGCCCTTGTCTGATTTTGCTCACTATTCTTTTTGTAATGACAGCTTATTTTGTAGAGTTGATCTAAATGGAGATAGTTTGATATCAGTTTCTGAGTTGAAGGAATTAATGATAAAAATCCAAATCGGAGATGTGGATTTGGACAGAGATGCTGCTGCGCAAAAGGTGTTGGCGGACTTTGATACCTCTGGCGATGCTTATGTAAATGAGGATGAATTCATTGAGGGAATCTCAAAATGGCTTTGTCAGGTGAAGAATTATGGATGTCCTGTTCACCCATATGGCTCATGCACGCTGAAGCTAATAGATAACTTTCATATGGTAAGTCATCTCTTGTATTTAGCATACTGATCATGTAGCTACTTAACACATTCAAAACGCATATGCAGAAAATCAAGGAAGAATATCACTTGCTAGGGGATCCGAGTAATGATGCTATTGAGGGTATTGAGAATCCAGTATGGGCTTTCTTAAAAGCGATCTCGCTGTTGTTTCTTGGGACTTCCATTGCATCTACCTTTTTTGGTTCGCTAGTAGACGCTGTTAACAACTTTTCTGCAGCCACCAACTTACCTTCTTCATTTGTGTTCTTTGTTGCTTTGCCTTTGGCTACCAATGCCAGTGAAGCTCTTTCACAATGTATTTTTATGAACCAGAAGAAGAAAAGAACTGCTTCTTTGGTTTTCACTGAGGTTCGTATCTCCTTCTAAGTTCTAAGTTCTAAATGTTACCTCTTTGAAGTTTTGCCCCTCTAGTGTTCTATATTGACTCCAATAATTTTTGTTATGACTTTTCCAAGTTCGTGTGTTTCTAGGGACGTGTGTAGCTAAAAGCTTATATGATATTATGCATGTTTTTGTTAATGTTTCAGCATATTTCCTATTTTTATTGATGTATGTAATTTCTTCTGCAGATTAAAACGTTTTTTTTTCTAATCATCCTTTGGCCATTAGAAATGTAGGTTTGATCTTTAAGAATTCTTTCTTGAATAAAGGTTGTGTTTTTTATTTTGAGCATATTTGTTCTTGTTTTTGCAACGTAGTTAAAATAAAACGATTGCGAAACTAGGTTTGATCCGGCTTTTTTTCTTTCCTTTTTTGGATATGGTTTCAAAAAGGTAAAACTTTTATTAGCAGCCATAATTCATTGCTTCAGAGAATTGATGGTCTGTCAAGATTCTGAGGTGTGTGGGCCAGATATGCCCCATGTTGGTTAAGAACAAACTTCATAACTAAGAATATAAGTGTATATTTCTCCTTGTGAATTTTCAAAGCCTTTTAGGAGTAAAGCTTTGCACCTATTTACAAAGTCCCAAATTAATTGAGGTCGGCTACATGGATCAAACTCTTCCGTTGTGCGCGATTTAGTGCAATTGATGGTGAGCTTTCCAAACCATTCAAGTCCCTTCTAATTAATGCATCCCAAGTTAACTTTGGTATACCCTTTGCACCTATTTAACTTTGGTAATTTGGTTGGGGACAATATCAGCAGAAGTGGAGATTTATGTGCCTAATGTTCCCTAAAAAGTCATTGTGGAACAAAACTTTAGCTTTGGGATTGAATAAACGCTGTAATTTTTCGTGGTGCCATGTTCAATGTGTGTAGGTGCTCTTAAGATTTTCTTCCTTGAGGTGATATTGTGATAACGATAGGTTTCCTTAAGATGTTGTAGGTCTCTAGGTTCCTTGAGTCACTAATAAAGATTAGGACCAAGACCAAATATATGTACTGACGTACCCTAAATTTATAAATATTAGGGGAAGTAGAAGTTCCTAAAGTGAACCGTTTTATATAATCTAGGATCAATAATACGATAAGATGGACCAATTGAGGAGATGGTTACACAACATTCAAGCTAAATAGAAGAAGTGGAGGAGAGCAACAGATTTGATATGTGATCAAAATATCCTTTTTAGGCTAAAAGAAAAAATATTTGTGAGACCGCAATTAGGCCAACTATGCTCTAAAAAGTGAATGTGGGTGGTATACATAAAATGAGTGTAGCACAAATGAGGACAGTTAGGTGGACGTGTGGTAAAACTCTTAAGTATAGAATAAGAAAAACATGGATTCAAAACATAGCATCAATAGATGAAAATTAGGGAAGGTGGTGACAATAGTTTGGACGCATCCAAAGACGGCCTGCGAATGTCCCAGTTAGAAAACTCGACACAACAGAAACTGAAGAAATTTGATGGTGTAGGGAATAGGTCTAAGATAACTTGGGATGCACTGATTAGAAGGACTGAAAGGATTTTGAAAGCATGCATTAAAATACATAGTCGAAAAGAGTGGAAGGATTTGATCCATATAGCCGATCCCAACTATTATGGGATGGAGGCGTTGTTGTTATGTTGTTGTATTCTCCTCTTTCTTGGTAATTCTCCATGTGCAATGCAAGATGGGATGAATGTGAGAAAGAGGTTTGAGATAGTTTGATAATCTTTGTTGGGTCTATGCATAATAATTTGCTTTCTAGACCCAATGGTGACCCAACAAATACAAGTGAAGTAATTATTTTGGCCTTGCAACATTAATCCAAGAAAGTGGGCCACATTATATTTATGCAAACATGGAAAATACTAGAATGACAGGAAGTCACACCCATACACACATTGGCCTACAAGAGCCCTCCATGCGGTCTCGACTCGTGTTATGCACCGGGATCTGTGTTTGCCCACATCTCAAGGTGGATACCAATGGCTCTTGTGGGCAAATGTGTGTTGCTGTGTGACTTCCCGTTGTCATTGTAGCACTTCTCTGCAAATATATGATTCAAATGTAATGTTTTCTGCTTGCAGATTTATGGAGCTGTGACCATGAATAACATTTTTCGCATCTTTGTGTTCTTAATCCTTGTCTATGCCAGAAACTTGTCCTGGGACTTCTCATCTGAAGTGCTGATAATTTTTATTGTTTGCATTTCAATGGGTCTTTTTGCTAGCTTTCGCACTGTCTTTCCCCTTTGGACATTTTCAGTTGCATATGTGCTCTATGCATTTTCACTGGTGATCATTTATGTTCTGAACTATATTTTGGGCTGGTCAAAGCCTAGAAAATGGAAATGGGCACAGAATACTTGTGTGAAGCTCTTGGAGAATTGCTTTACTTAAGGTAAGCACTAACGTCTCATTTTTCTCTTCCTTGATGATACTTCCTGTATGTCGCAAGTTCCTGTTATTAGTGTATATATGCATATATATGTTTGTATGTTTCATCATATTGCAGGCCTGTCAAGTTTTCGAGGAGGAAGAATCTCCCATCCTTGACAGTTGGCATAGTATCGTGCTTGTTGCTGTGAAAATTAATGGTAATTTGAGTTTTCTAGAGAATTGCATGCTGCCATATGGAATTTCTTGATATCAATGTGTTACTTTCCCTAGAGGATGCTTAAGAAGTTCCAAATCTAACAAACTTTTCAAAATCAATGCGTAGTGAAGTCATGCTCAATTATAAAAATGTTGCAATCTGTATATGTCCCACATTTGCAAACTGGGAATTCACCCATTGTGCTTGCGCATATGAATTACTTATTTTTATAACATCTGTGGTTCTTTAAGTTTTTTTTCGTTTGAAAGAATGAAATTATTGCCTTAATATATATCTTGCTCTTCTCTGTTGACAACTTATTATTCCCATTTGATGTTCTGCTGGACTGGAACTTTGTAGGGAAGTTTTTGAGATTCATGTGGTATGAAGAAGGTGAAATAGATTTAGAAGGTTTTGGGTTTGACTACGCTTTTGGCCAATTTACAGAAGTTTCTTGGTTGGGATTGTAAATTAAAGTCTCCAAGGTAAGCATATTATGCCTACCAGTCTAAACTTGGAAGAACTATTTAGCATAAATTGTTGAACCGTTGAACTTCAGGTTTCTGCCCAACAATGAATATTGAAAACTTCCAACACCTACCCCATCGCTCACATGTAGACCTATCATGCATGTTGAAGTTAGGAAGAGAGTGCTAGCATCCAGTAGATAAATGGTAACAAACAAACTTTTGATGTTGTTCAACAAAAAAAAATGTTAACGATGAGGCTTGAACGAAGGACTTCCTGCAAACTAAAGCTACAATTCCATATTAGGTCTTTAGTGAGTCAACTACTATAGCTAGGTATGGCATTGATAATGAGTATCAAACTATTCCAATAATAAGCATGTGCAAGAATATTATAATTAGTGTTTAACAATAATCATATTGCAAATGTCAGGAATACAATTGGAAATGCCTTTTGAGTGTCTGTTCTTCCTGTCTAGTAACGTAATGTGTTTTTTCTTGAAAAAGAATAAGAGGAACTGAGGAAGAGGTGGAGATTAGGAATTGAACTTTCCTTGTGTTAAAAAGAATTGATGAATGTTCAAATGTATAAATGAGAGACTAGATAAGCTTTGTATCAAATTGAAAACTTCGCAAAAAATGTGTTTTAGAGATTAAGACTCCTTAAACTAAATATGGACACAACTATTCATCATGTTTGATATTAGTTCATTCATGTATATATCAATTGTCAGAAACCATTATATTGACTTGTAATGAAGATGTTAACAACAAAATGTTGCCTTAACTTGTAGATTGACATAAAAACAACAAAAAAAAGCATGTCAAGTAATTCTCACAACAAACCAGTCCTCTATAACTTCAATCTTGCTCTCTTCTCAAGTCACAACTTCATTGCCAAAATCTATTCCAGTTCAAGTCTGCCATGCTGTCTTGTGAGTTGCACCTGTACAACGGAACTTCACTTCGAATATAATCTCTTAAAGAGAGTTCTGCATATACTTTTTCCCTGACAAGCCAACCCAATACATCATAGCTTTAATGTAAGATCCAATCCTTCCTCTAGTTCACATCTCTGTTCATTTGGAGCAACTGTATAGGATCCCATCTGATGCCTCGTTGTAGGGAAGAAGCTATAGAAAGGTTGCTGTTGAATTGATCCACCTTGCCTGAAGAACTCCTCTGTGTAACCCTTTACATTCCATCAAAATCTAAGTATAAGAAATAAAAAAAAAAAACTTAAATCTTTCATTCTAGATTTCAAAGTGGAGAATTGTCGAAAATCTTACTTGAAATGGAGGCAGATTGAATTCCGGATATTCGCGGAAATGACAGGAAGGGAGTTCTAGGGGTTGGTTAGCTTTAGAAGCCAATGCAGATGAAGCAGTAGTTGTAGTAGGACCTAGAGTGAGAATGGTATCTAGAGTTCTATTTTCTTTCTTCATGCTCATCTCCGGTAAATTGTCCCTCCAGTCAAAATGATGAAAAGGAGATGAGCTTGAAGGCCCTTCTCTGATAAAAGGAGCAAATAAATGGTGAATCATTGATCGTGTCTAGGTCAGAAAGAACATTAAAAAAGTCACAATAGCCAACCTGAACATTGAAACTTTTGGTTCAAAACTATGAGTTCCACTGCTGCCATTGCTGCAGTTGAAAGCGAAGAATGGAGGAAAGTTGCTGTTCAGCAGCGGCCCAGGTGGATTATCTAGTGAAAAGGGCCATTGCCGCTTCATGCCGACCATCTATGCTACACGAAAATCAGTAAAAGCATGTCCTGAAATCCTTTGTTGTAAGTCAAGAAGCCTCAACAGAAAGATAAAACGTCAGCAATAGCTAAAATTTTCATTGATGGAGTTATTTTTCATTTTAGCCAGCAAAATCAGTGCTCTTTTACAAATAAAAACATTTGGTTACCTTGTATTCCTCGTGCCATAATGGAGCAGTAAAGTTGCTAGTGTAGCTTTGGTTTGAAGGGTGCTCTATCTGGAGATTAAGTCCAGATGATTGAGGAATTGACATAGAGAGTTTCACCTGCAAACCAGGTTCCTTGTTACATCTGAAAAAAGAAAAAACTAGTAGATCATTCTAAAACTTTTGATTAGAGAACAGCCATCGTCAGATTCATCACCTTGGAAGTGATGTATTGTTGACGTGGTTGGGGTGGTTCTTGCTTTCGTTGCATCAGAAAAGGGGGCCAAAGCTGGTTTGATTCATTGATCATGCTTTGGCCAAACTCAAATCCTGGATCCAATTTCTTATCCTCTGAATCAGTATTCAACTCGAAAGTACTCCACATGTTTGGAAGAAAAACATGCTCCTGCCCTTCTGCCATTGCTGCAGAAACACCTAGATCATGCGTTTCACCATTGTTGTGACCATACAGAAGTGAAGTTGATGGAATGGGTGGAGGGGGGCTGAGTTTTTCAAAGTTTGATGGCGAAATAGGTGTGGAAGGTCTGAACGAAGAAAGATCGGTTGGTGATGGCGGAGCGAAGACAATTGCCGAGGTAGATTGACGATTGGAGTGGCTGTTGCCCTTCTTCTGTTGCTCTTCTAACCTGATCTTCTCCAGCTGGGCGACGCCAAGACCTCTCTGAGGTATCTTCCTTTGCTTCAATTTCTTCGTCGTCCGACTTCCTCCCCCGCTGCTGCTATTGCTGCACCTCTGCTGCTCTTCTTGAGCCATCCCTCCTTTCTGCCATCCAACACCCAAGAATCCACGAACACACAACACAAATTTGCAAAATCTGAACAGAAATCTCCTAGACAACTCCTAGCTGGAAATCAACACAAATTTGAGGATAATCATCAATCGTGTAACCAAGTTTTTGAGATATCATAGAAAGACTAATCCACCCTTGAAGCTCCAAATTGCAGAAAACAAAATGACCAACAATCTTGTCAGGGAAGCATAGAAAATGAACCAAATTGGATTAGAAAAGCTGTGGAAAAATAAGACCAAAACTGATGAAATCTCCTTAATGAAGGTGGAATCTTGTGCGGGCATAGTAATAGTAAATTTCATGAGGCACTCCCCTGGTTTTGAGCGTGTAATTTTATTATAGATAGTAAGTCAGAGGAAATGAGAGGGAAAGTAGAATCTGGAGGTCCCTATTAATGGAGGAGAAGAGAGAACAGAGCTAGAATTCCGGAAAGAAATATTTGTGAAGAAAGATTCGTGAAAGCTTTCAATTCGGTGCTTTGTTGAATCTGAATTCTATCTTTCAAGTCATGCGTAATGTCTGTCACGTTCATGTGGGCACATTTGTTTTGTTTAACAAATGAATGAATTCTGTTTCTAGTCTCATTTTTGTTTCCTATTTAGAGTTCTCATTGCAATGATTCATGTTTATATTTCTATACTTGTGTTTCAAAATGCCCCACGAGGGGGGGGGGGCCTCAAGTGGGTGGCATCTTGTGCACTTTTGGTTCATGTTATGAGTTGTTGTTACGTACACCTCATTATAACATCCTAAAAAGTAAAAAGAAACATTGAATTAAACATTTTTGCGCTTGCATAAGTGTGATTTTTAGTGGTCATCAAGTTTGAAAAACTGATGTATGAACAAATGGCCTTTTTTTTTTTCAAGAGTTATTACAATGTTTCAATTTATATATTAGTGCATTGATACACTTGCAACTAAATTCCATCATACGACATTTTCTTAATTCGAGATTTTTGGGGATTTTTTCGGTTGCGACTTGCAATCATGACTACGATAGATGAGCAACATTGTGACAAAATTAATTAGTTCTTAGGATTATGCATAAATCAACCACAAATGCCATAACAATACTTAAACGTCATGTATATGTCACTTAAAAAAAAGAAAGACCTATAATCAGTAATAATTAGTGAGCTTGAGTGGTAAGAGAAGATTCGTTCTCTTTAATTAAAATTTTGATTTTAATTATTGC
The DNA here is from genome assembly GCA_039657345.1 of Stephania japonica. Classification (NCBI taxonomy): domain Eukaryota; kingdom Viridiplantae; phylum Streptophyta; class Magnoliopsida; order Ranunculales; family Menispermaceae; genus Stephania; species Stephania japonica. Next base: position 5,891,030 of record CM077556.1, read on the forward strand.
GGATGGGCTAAATGAGGCTAAATGAGTTGGACGAGTCACCTCCATTTTGGGCCTAAATAGTATTTGAGTGTAGATTGATCAATGCGGTTAACATCATGTGAGGAACCAAAAGAAAAATAGGGGACATGTATGTTAAAAACTTAATTTTATTGAATTTTTTTACATTGGTATATTGGTGTTCCTTTAATTGATATGCTTTTTTGTAGCAAAACAAAAATTATTCTAAAAAAATATAAGCCGGCATATTATGTATATTTAGGAAAATTTCTTTCCAGTAAAAACAATTTTCAGTGTGAAAATTAAAAGGTATGAGATTATAGTATATATATTGAAAAGTGTACCTCCTAGATTACTATTTTTGTGATTTCTTAGGCAAGTAAAAAGCAATGCAGAAAATATGCCAAACTATGTTATAATTGGAATATGTATTACTTCAGTCTTCATTCTTCATTATGTTGTGTTCACATGCGTTTTCAAAGTATTTCGTGATTCTCGGACTCTCTGCCTATCAATTATTTCCGACGATAAGCATAATGTACTTTAATCATAGTAAAATGGTTTTATATATTTTATTAATAACTTAACCACAACAACTGATGCTGTGGTGTAGTGGTTATCACGTCAGTCTTACACACTGAAGGTCTCCAGTTCGATCCTGGGCAGCATCATTTATTTTCTCCTTTTTCTTTTCCCCAAAAAAGGAGTCTAATTAAATCGATTTTTTTCCTTATTCGCAAAAAAGGATTCTAATTAAATTACGAGATAAGTAACAATACCGTTTCATAGCTCCATTCTTTTAATGCTTATAAGGTTTTTTATTTTTTTTGTTAGTGTACAACAACAATAATCAAGCCTCAATTAAAAATTAGTTGGATTGACTATAAGATCAAAATTTTTCTTTGCACTCGATTTATGCAACTGATAATGTGCTTGGGGGATTACATAGAGAATTGTAGTGAGGATGCTTGTATTTTTGTTTACACTTTTGTAATTCTCATCATGCGGATACGAGTTCAACCTAGCTGATTCGATGGATGCATGGTGCCTCGGCGAGATTGTTATACATCTCGTCGGAGGCTAGGTGAAGTACTCAGACTAGGGATGACGTGTTTTTTCCTACAGGTAGGGTTTTTTTTTTTTTACTTTATTTAAGGGAAACGCAATGTTTCTCGCCTTGTACATATTTTGACTATAATTAAATAAAGTCTCGTTCCTATAAAAAAAAATTCTTCCTAATCAATGTACCACAAATCATTTTAAGTAATATCAACATCACGACGACAAATTTAATTTGTTTGATATAAACAATTGAGCTATATAGTTGATATAAAATAAAAAAACAAAACAAAACAAAACAAAACAAAACAATTGAGCTATAGTGCTAGTTAAAGCATCTCTATTGAGAACAAGACATCACCTATTAAAAAGTAAGGTTAGTATTATTTAGGAACTTGGGGGTCTCAATATTTATTAAAAAAAAGAATATACCAAATCAAAATGTCTAAAAATGCCTCAAAGGATGCAGTGGATTGACTATGAGCAAGCTTAAGTACTCTAATTTAGCAGAGTGGATTCGATTTCAAAATGCTAAGAAGATTGATGGAAAAATATAGAGAAAAAAAAATGATCTCCATATTTGTAGATTTAGAAAAAAACATATGATAAGGTTCCTAGAGACGTTCTTTGGTGAGTTCTAGAAAGAAAATGAGTGTATGCTAGATACATAGATACTATTAAGGATATGAAAAAATGGTAATCTAACACACTCTGAATGCACACTTTGAGCGCACACCCTTATCTTTTAGTCGTTTATAGTGTTTTTTTTTCAAATGTGGGGTCAATGCCTGGAGAGACAAGAAAGAGCCATAAATGGCTAAAAGATAAGGATATATATGAGGGAGTAATAACGAGTATAAAGACATTTGGAGGAACTGCAAAAGAATTTTTCATTACGATAGGACTACATCAAGGATCGACATTAAATCTATATCTCTTCACTCTAGTTATGGATGAACTAACTAGACATATTCAAGAGGATATACCATGATGAATGTTATTTGTAGATAACATTGTCTTAGTGGACGAAACAAGAGATGGAGTGAATAGAAAATTATAACTTTAGAGGAATACATTAGAATCTAAAGGCTTTAGGTTGAATAGGACGAAGACCGAATACTTGCACTGTGAGTTTATAAATACTAGACATAGAGATGATAGAGTGGTAAAATTAGGGGAAGTAGAAGTTCATAAGGTGAAATACTTTAGATATCTATGATCAATCATAAAAAATGATGACAATATTAAGAATGATGTTACACATAGAATTCAAGATGGGTGAAATAAATGGAGGAGTGCAACAAGTGAAATATGCGATAGAAATATCCTTACAAAGTTAAAAGAAAAATTTTATAAGACCACAATTATGCTAGCTATGTTATATGGAAGTGAATGTTGGACAGTAAAATAACAATTACATAAACTGAGCGTAGCAGAAATGAGGATGCTTAGGTGGATGTGTGGTAAAACTTGTAAAGATAGAATAGGAACCATAAAAATTCAAAGAAATGTATGAGTAGCACCAATTGACACAAAAATTAAGGAAGGGCGGTTGCGGTGGTTTGAACACCTACAAAGACAGCCTGCAAATGCTCCCACTAGAAAACTTGACTCAATAGAAACTGACAAAATTCGATAAGGTAAGGGTAGACCGAAATTAACTTGGGAGACATTAATTAAATGGGACTTGTATGGTTTGAAATGTTCACCATCAATTACACAAAATCGAGCACAATGAAAGAATTTGATCTATGTAGTTGACCCTAATTAATTTAGGATTGAGGCTATATTATTGTTGGATTCGATTTCAACAACTGCACCACTTTCTGTTGACATTGATATTAGTGTCCAAAGTGAGTTACTCTAGTCATTCCCAAAGAAACTCCCAACTTGAGTCTCTTATTACTCACTGTACATGCTCTCTCTTTTGTCTTCATCCCCCAACGGTCACATCCCCAGCTCTCTCTTCAACATAAAACCCCCAAAACGGCTCTATTCCCTCTCCAACCCGACCAACCAACACCAATGTCGTCAACCACCGTTCTCCTCCTCTCGATCTCACTCTTCACTCTCCTCTTCCTCACCCCCTCTTCCAACGCCGCCGCTGCGTCCCAGAAGCTCTGGTGCGTCGCCAAGAACAACGCCGACGACGCCTCCCTCCAAAGAGCCATCGACTGGGCCTGCGGCGCCGGCGGCGCCGACTGCTCCCCCATTCAACAGGGCCGCTCTTGCTACGACCCCAACAACTTCCAGGCCACAGCCACCTACGCCTTCAACGATTACTTCAGAAAACATGGAGACGATGCTAGCTGTGATTTCGGCAGCACTGCTGCTCTCTCCTCTCTCGATCCAAGTGAGTTTTTTTGGGGTTTTTTTCTGCTTTGATGATCAAATTGGGGTTTCTGGGATTGGGATTTTGGGATTTGAGCGAGTACTCATTTTTGATCTGATGATATTCTTGGTGGGTTTTCGATTTCAGGCCATGGCGACTGCAAATTGCCATACAGGTGAGCTCATCTTCTTCACTGTATCTGATCTGGTTGTTGTGGGACATGATGGTCATTTTAAGAGTTCTTTATGGGCTTTTCGGGAATGTTATAACTTATAAGCTTTCTTTTTATTTTATTTTATTTTATTAGTATTCAAGCTGTGTCGAATGGAGGATTTGTTGCGTCGGCTAATGGAGTGGGGCCCGCTTCGCCAGATTACAGTGGGAGTGGTGATCAGATTGGTGGTTTGTGGGTCCAAGTGCTGATCACAGCCGTTGGTTTTGTTCTTTTGTAAGCTTGTTAGATTTTGGGGACGAGGGAGATGGACAATTTTGAGCTGTTCTGACGATTTTACCCTTGTGTAATTTTGAACTGTTTAATTAGTTTGATCTAACGCTGTAAATTTGATTAATTTCATTTGTTGAGCTAATTTGCAATTGTAAGTAAAGAATTTTTTAGAAATCCATAGGCTTGGAGGGTGTTGGGCCACTCAGGCATGTGTGTGTATATTAATGGGGTTGGAGCATATTTTGCACAAAATCAATTAGTTTGTGCTAAAATTCAATTACACCACTTATATACCACACCAACTGTTATTATATTTTTGATGTGAGATTATATATGTCAACACTCCATCTCAAGTGTAACTAGACTTGGATTAGTTATCACTTGTTAAATACATACCTATTTTTAGAGGTTTGAATAAATATACATAAGTCTATTTTTATAGACTTTTAAGTCTACAAACAGGTCTAGATTCTACCGCTAGCTCAATTGGGTCTTCAAATATGAGCTCAAGATCGTTTCGCTCTGATATCATATATAAATTGATAGGCCTAGAAGGTGTTGGGTTGCACACGCATGTGAGTATACAAATAGGGTTGAAGTATATCTTGTACAAAACTAATTGACTAGAATCTAATTTACACCATTTTATATACCACGTCAACTGTTATATACTCCAACAAAGTAGTCTCCTTCATTTGGTGCAAGTGAATTTATTCTGCTAAATTAATTTGATTCTTTAAAAATTAGGAAGCTTGACATGAGGTTTGAATTAATACTTATTTTGTCGTTGAGCCTTTCAGATTAAGAACGATCATGTGCCAGTTAGACTTAAAAAAAAATGTGACTTACTAAAAAAAAAATGTGACTGCTATGTGATGAAACACGCTTTTCTAATGACGTGATATGCAAAATTTTCTATACTACACGTTTTGCTTCGAGAGAAAAGTAGAAAAGTTGTTAAAGTTAGAGACGTTATTTAACACTTAATTCTTACTCTACTAATAACTTTTACAATTAGTTACCGGACTTGACTTTGGGCTCGTTTCTTTGCCTTTCTGTTGTCTTTTGAGTGTCTTTTGACCTTAAGGAATACCTAATACATTTCGTACAATGGAACATCGATTGCACTAAATCGAGCGTGATTCAGAGTTTGATCATGCAGTGGATTTTATTTATTTATTTTTTTTTTAAGTCCCAACAGGCATCATTTCATCAACGGAGATCAAATTTTACATTAGAAGAGATGGCAATAGGAATTGCATCCTTCCAAGACCCACATATGTTCTAACTATATGTGCTAGCTTATGAGCTACACAATTTCCGTCACGGTAAACAAAAGTAATTTGATCTCCTCTAGGAGACGCTCCGAGATCCACAATTTTGCTAGTTAATCAAATTAATTTGGTATTAAAGGTATGTTGTTATTGTTGGTGTTGTTTTCGTGGTCATTTCAGCTATAGAAATCTACTATGGTGGACATTTTCTTCTTTTTTCTATGTTTGGTATATGGACGACCCTAAGGCCAAATTAGATTAGCTAAAAGGTCGTATGTTAAAAGAAGATAGTTTGAACTTAAGACCACATTTGGTTCATTTTACTTTAAGGGGAGTTTAACTTCTTGGAAAGTTAACCACTAAAGAAGTTGCACTTTTCACGTTTGATTCAACTTTAAATTTCTTGAGAAGTTCCATATTTTAAAATCAGTAAAATAATATAATTGACATAAATGTCCTTCCACGCAGGAGATAGAGAAAATTAAATGAAAGTAATAATCTTCATTCCTCTCAAGAAGATAACTTAGGAGATAAACCCCCCAAGTGAGTTATCTTCTTCTATATGAAAAAAGTGGGGGGCTAAATATCTAACCAAATAAGGTGAACTGAAACTTCTATAAAAGTTACCTTACTTCCTTCAACTTTCCCCTGAACCAAATGTGGCCTTACTAAATGAACTTTTCGTTTTTTTCTTTGGACTTGATGACATTGGTCCTTAGATGTGGGTGGTTCCACAATCAACAGTTGACTGTATGTATGTTCGATTTTTTTTTTTTTTTTTGGCAAAATTAACTGATTAACAAAATAGCCTAACTTCTTGAGCTATATATTCATGGAACATTTATTTATAAAAACAAATTCAAATTATATCATATTAATATAGAGAGTAATATATATATTTTTTTGAAAACATAGTAATAATTTATATATGTAAAAGACATTTCTCTCATGAGACATATTGCATGCATGTGCTGGTTAGGTAAACTGTCATTAAATTACACATATAAAAAAAAGTGTAAATTGCATCATTAGTCAATAATGAGGAGTTTTGTGTGCATGAACTTAATTCAATTAAATAAAACATATATAAGCAATCTTTTGATTAGCTTTGATTTTTCCAAGTCTTTAGTGTGATAAACTGAACTTTAAATAATCAAATCTAAATAGCAAATTGCACCTAATCTTTCTCCACCAAACCATTTGAAATATCAACCTTCTGTGTTCTGTCTCTATAAAGTCAGTCGGAACAAAAGCCTAGAAAATCTCTAGCAACCATAATTTTTTTTTTTGGGTAGGACCAGCAACCATAATTAATTCTTTCACACATGAAACTTGCTAATAAAACTACTATACCAAAAATCATAAATTTAGATTCAATTCACTCATCACATCTCTTTAACATTTCTTTAACATTTCGTCCAAATTTATAATCCTAAAAAGGGTATAAGTTCATTTATACATTAATCACAAGCATTGCAACATGTAAACAAGATGTATAGCAGTATAGGAATCATATTTTGTTTTAATGTAACAAAAGACTGGTAATCAGGTAAATGAAAGATTTAATCAAACTAATGGAATAAAGTGTCCCCAAAATCAAAATCAAACCATATAAATCATTGCCTCTCCAAATCCCCTTCTTGATGATGATCTGCTTGTTCACAAGAAGAAGGCTGATTAACTCTCCTCCCTGACCTCTCCATACTAAGCATCCTCCTAAATGAGCTCAATCTCGAACTCGACCCCGTAACCTTCCCCGATTGCGCCGTCAAATCTGAAGTCCCCTCCACACCCGGCAAACTCAAATTCATTGTCTCCATTGGCGGAGCCGTCCCCGGAACCACCACCAATTGAGGCTGAGCCCTGGGTTCTGCTTCAGTCCTACAAACAGGACATGTACTATGGCCATTCAACCACATGTCTATGCATTGTGAATGGAAAGTGTGCTTACAATTTGGGAGAAGCCTAACCATCTCTTCTTCCTCTATAGTGCTTAAACATACTGAACACTCAATAGAATTTGTAGTACAACTTATTTGGTCTTGTGATGATGATCTCTTGTATATGAATATAGGGAGAGAAGAGATTATAGATTGATCAAGCCCAGTTCTAGGAGGGTCTACACTGGATTGGAGAGCTGATGAATGTAGTCCTATTCCCATTTGTAGCATCGCTTGTCGACGCCTCGCTTGCTGCCTGAGCACATATCTAGCGTACAAGTGAAGCAAAACCACCATTACTATGACAAAGAGCAAGCTTATGATGGCTGTTAGCATGATCCTTGTGTTGAGGCCGAACCGCTCTCGATGCCGCTGATGTTCGAACCGCTCTAAACCGTAGTCGTCGTCTCTCGGATCCATTTTGCTTGTTAGAGTTTGATTGTTTGGAGTGGTGGAGTTTGTTTATTAATTTGAAGTGTTTGTTATATGTGCGGGGGGGAGAGACTAAGCGTGTTATTGTGTTTATTTTGACTATTTTGTGGGGTTTGGTGGTCTTGGTTTCAATTGTTGTTTAATTGCTTGTATGTGTGAATTGTGAAATGCGTGTTTGATTAAGCATCTCACGCAGCTATGACTGCCAAGTTTTTCCATGGCTTGACTTAAGACTTTAACGTACCCCTTTTATTTACTATGTATTGACTTTGTGGATTTCTTTGAAGGTCCAAAATATTGAAACTCCAAATTTATCCAATTTTTTTTGGCGAGCCTGACTATTCTTATGAGGCCCTGGTGCAATCAGTCTGAGCGTACCCCAGTGGCCCGAACAATCTGATGTAGAGAGAAATCAAATCTAGGACCGTAAGCCTAACTCACATAATCTCAAGTTCGCCCTTACCGTTGGACCAACCCATCCAGGTTCAAATTTATTCAATTTAACAAAACAAATTTAATACGTTTCCTTTATCACCTTTTGAGTTATGATCCAAATTAAAATGTTAGAAATTAAAGTAGTGTCGTATTTTGTTATAAGTTGTGCAAGGCTTATCATGGGTACAACTACACTAATTAATCCATGTTTGGGCATTGCTCGACAAAGAATGACCCTTCCAACTTAGTTTAGTTTGCTTCATTATCGAGAACACACAAAAAGAAAAAGTAGAAAGCCCCAAGTCCCTCGGTTGGACCAGAAATTTGTTGGTGCAAGTTTGAAAATATAATGAAAATACTCACTTCGTTTCATATATCTGTCGGGAAATTTTTTTTTATTTCACAATTGTGTCACATTAAGAAATCAAGAAAGTATTGAATGCTTAATTTGTTATTCTAATTAACCCCATTCTATTTAGTTAATTACACCATTAACTACTTTTTTTATATACAATACTATAATAAATGAATTCATTTATGATATAATAATTTAGTCTTGTTATAAAATCTTAATGGTAATTAATCATCACCTTAATTTTTGTGCACAAGTCAAAATGTGACAGATAATATGGAACGGAGGCAGTATATGTTAATGTGTTGAAGATATGTTTATATTATGGGAGTCAACCTAACTCCTTTTTTTTTTTTTTTTTTTTTTTTTTTTTTTTAAACCACTCGTTATTTGGACTATCCGACTATTTTGAGTTTGCTTCGAGTCACATATCATATAGGTGGGGAGAGATCTCAACATTGGTTTTTTCATTCCTAAGACTCAAACACGAGTCATTAGTTAAAGGACAACAACCCATTTTCAGTTATGCCAACCAACCGTTGATAACATAACTCCTTTATAGGCCTTGAATGAAGATATATATGTTTGGACTAATGGAGATGGTTAGCTCTTAATTGTTTTCTATCTGATGTTTTTGACACTCTTAATTTTTTTTAATGCACGTATAGATGAGGAAAGCAATAGGTAACTGGTCAGATCTACTATAGATCTAATTACATGGCTGAAATTGATGTGGCTCTCCTAAATGAAAATATTTTTTTGAGGCCTATTAATGAAAGAGTAGTGCTATTTGAACTTTTAGAATCTGAACTCCTAGGGAGTTTTTGAAAATTTTTTATTTCAAAGTCATCCTCAAACAATAAATGACTTTGAAATAAAAACTTGTAACTCTCCTTTGATATTTGTAAAAATTTCAAAAACCCTCATATGAGTCCAGACTCTAAGAGTCCAAACAGATTTTTTGTTAATGAAAATATATATTCACATTTACATTACCTTGATAAGTACATGTTGGAACTTGAGACAGAAGTCTCAAAACGGGTTAAAGAAAACTCCTTTAGTCCCACTTAAATTAAAGATTAGAAACTCTTTAAATGCTTACACCATCTCTCTATATAGGCCTTGCTTGATTCGAGAGGAAGTTGAAAGAAGTGAGATAACTTCCAAGGAAGTTTTAACTCACCTTGTTTAGTTGGATATTTTCAAAAAACTTCACTGAAAGTTTGACCTCCAACTTCCCCCACATAGGGAAAGATAGTTCACTTAGGGAGGAGGGTGAGTTATCTTCGTAAGGGCATTTATTCCTTACAATCTTGGTCTTAAAAACATTGTAAAGGGCATTTGTGTCAATTACATTATTTTATTATTTTTAAAATGTGGAACTTCCCAAGAAGTTTGAAGTTGAACAAAAGGTGAAAAGTGCAACTTCCTTAGTGGTTAACTTCTCAGGAAATTAAACTTCCCTAGAAGTTAGTAAAACCAAACGAGACCATAGCTTTGCTTTAGAGAACCCAATGGATAGAGCCTGGCCAACAGGCATTTGGTAGTAATATATATTTGATTTGATATTTGATATATATTTAAAATCAAGTTTTTGTTTTTTAACCTAACTTTTTCTTACCAACTAATTGGATGGCCTAATGGTTTGATATGAGATGTGAAAGTTATTGGTTCAAACCTAGGTGGGTGCAAAAGTTGTTTCTTTCCTATCAAAAATAAAGTTAAATAACTTTTTCTTATTATTTAGACAGTTAATTTGGGTTATGTTGTTAATAGATTCGGTCATGTTGTTAATAGATGTGGCTGTTAATATCACCAACGAAAATTATTTTTAAAATTTAAGTCATATATGGTGCTTTGAAACAGTGCATCAAAGTGCATCAAATCTTATTTAAGTGGAATTAAAACACTGAAAAGTTACTTGATTTTTGAATTACATACTATTTGAGAGAAGCAAAATAGATACCGTTTGGGAAGACTTTCAAAAGTGGTGAACTTTAATTTGTTTCAAAAAGGCATCTGGTTGTATTCAGGGGGAGCGCGACTGATATCGAAGATTTAACCACTAAATTAGAAAATTTTCTATATAAGAATATTGCTTATGTTGTTAATATTTCCTTATAATTTATGGTGGGAAGGGGCTTTGGGTATTTGGAGTGTTTTGGTCGTTGAGAGGATTTGACGAGGCTGCAAACATGACAGTTCTCAAGGCGCGACTTGAGGGTTTCTTGAGTTGGTGTTCAATTTTTACGAATTGCTCCTTGTTTTTGTTTATTTTTGGCTTCTTGAAGGTTTGGAGGGAGGGGTCAGTTATGTAGATAGGATGAGTGTTGAGGATTGAGGAACTAAAATTCCCAATCCCATTTTTTTCAACATATTTATACACACATTTCTTTCTGATAAAAAAATATATTTACTTATATTTTTTATTTATTTATATTAATTTGTACCACTGATTGTTTGATATAAGAGTATATAGCTGGAAAACCATAAGGTATAAGTTTTTGTAATAAATCTGTTTGTCAAACACAACTATGCAAGACATTTGTCAAAAAAAATCCAACCAATTAAACCAACTAATTGGGTGGCCCAATGATTTGATATGGAGTTTGGAAGTAAAAGATTATGGATTCAAACCTCGATAGTGGCAAGGTGTTTCTTTCTTATAAAAAAAAATCCAACCAATTAGACACGGGGTTTATAATCTAATGGACATGCAAAGAATATAATATATGTCGAGCGTGTAGTTATATTGTAGCTCTATATACTGTTGGATGGTCCTCTAGATCTCATCATTTTTTTTTTATAGGAATACACTTTATTTCACGACAGTCAAAAATGGGGTTTATGTACGTACATGTCGCGAGAAACAAAGTGTTTCTTGTAAAACAAAACAAAAAAAAATCCCTATCAGCGTTTCCTCTATATCATCATGACTCATGAGTAGTTTGACCGTGAAAAAAATAAAAAAAATAAAAAAAAAATTGAGATTAGGAAAATAGGTTTTGATGTAGGTCACCTGCCAATTAATTCCAAGCGTTATTGGAACGTCACGCGTCGTTCAAATTTATATATATCCCACATCTTTATGACCTTACTATATTATTGGTTCACATGATTTTAAACGTCAACTGGTACACATTGAACTAATCAGTTAAGATCTCTAGTTAAGCAGTATTATATATATCCAGTAGCTGTTAACCCTTTGATTAAAACAAAAAGTTCCGGTAACTCAAATTAACATCTTTGGTACAAAAAAAAAAAAAAAAACCTAACCTCCATGGATTTCATATATATTCATGCATGGTTGATCGAGCGACCATAATCTTAATTAATTAGGCAATGTTTAGCAACTAAATGCCTGCCGTCCCCTGGCCTGTTTTTACGAATTAATTATGGTCTCAACCGATCAATACTTACTATAGTAGTGGACTGAAAAATTACAACTTTATGTCGTTGGTTGGAGGGGGGCGTCGAAGTCCAAGGGTTCTCGATTTGTGTGGTATGTACAACGAGAGAAAGTGACATGTGATGAATAATGGGGTTGTGAGAAGTAATTAGATCATTTTGGTTGAAGGCATAAAATTGAAGTGTCAAAAAACTTGTGGCTTGCACTTATGAATTTGTGGGGTACACATACCTCTTGAAAATCAAGTTTTTAGAAGAGATTGAATCAAATGAGATCTTAATTAAATCATCGGGCAGAAGAGGAATTTATAATAATTAATCGATCTCGATGCAACTTAATTCTGAGTTTTTTCATTTGAATTATTTATTATTATTATTATTTGCTAATATTTTCTGTCACAATTATTGCAAAGAAACATGGACAGTGAGCCTTGTACGTACAGTTTGTTAATTTGTGATAATTTATTTTTGTTAATTTGGTGGAGTCAAGCCATTATTTTTTTAGAAAAAGTTACTATATACAATAAAAACATAGCCTCATTCCCTTATTAATGTTAAGTCATTTTTTTTAAGAGAATGTCAAATCATTATATACATACGAAAATGTCGCAACGACATCCCAAAGTCACACCTTATGCGAGCCCGTGCCTTTGGGAGCCATCCATGCGTATTTAGGGATATGCATATAGCTTGTAATGCACCAAGATTTATATGCATACACTAATTTTTATGTAGATCCCGCACTTCACATAACCCTAAGCGTAACTTTGAATGTGATTTTGGAACGTAATTATAGCACCTTCCACATACATATATATAGATCGTGACCACGCAACCAAATTTCCCATAATTATAAATTAATTAGCTACATATATAGTTGAAATTATACAAAGTTTGATTAAGAATCTTTCTTACAATGAAATACAGTTAAAGTTGATGGATCATCACATGTATGCGTCAACAATATAGACTTAATTGGCTGGTGTTGCAACCAACACGTCAAATTCTCTAACGTAGTTTCCAAGGCATTTACAATGTGCACTGTACATAGGGGTGGTCTGACCACAGTTTGGGGGTGAAGATCTTCAAACCTCCACCAAGTCGAAGGTTTACAGTTTGATAATTTTGCAAATCACCACCAAATTACAAACCTTCAAAACTGCAACTAAATTGGTCGCAGTTTTCCCAATTAGGTGGTTTTACAATTTTTCTGCGACACATTTTCAACAAAAAAGAAAAAAAATTTATACATTCCATACATTAAACGGAAAAGAAAAAAAAAGTTTATACATTCCATACATGTCTATCAACAAGTATATTTACCATTCGTCAAAAAAACACACACACATTTACCAAAAAAACATGTCTATACATTACCCTCCACCAAAAATACAATGAAACATAATAACTCAGTCAAAATTATATACGAGTCTAAGACTCTAATTAAGTTCATTTCAAAAGTCAAAACAACATGAAAGTGATTCAACGCCATTCCATTTCAAGTTCTAATTATTTCAATATTTTGTTCCTGTAATAAAACAACAATTAGAAATAAAAAGTAAGCAACATGATAAAATTTTAATAAGAATTAAAACTTTCAATAAGTTTTATTTATTGCGGTTATAGGTTTAAGTTTTAAGGTATAAGTTTATAAAAATTCTTAAAATGTTCTTCGGTTTGGTGAACCACGATTTTTTAAAAATAAAAATCACCACCAAACCGTGGAATTGTGGTTTTCAAGTTTTCTAAACCATCATCAAATAACAAATTTAAAAAATCAAACCAGACTATAGGGTTTGGCCGGTTCGGACGGTATGAACAATTTTGCGGATATCACCAAACTAAAAAATTGCAGTTTTCAAGTTTTCTAAACTACCCTCAAACCACGAATTTAAAAAATTAGACCAAACGCTATTTGGCCGGTTTGAACAGTTTGAGTGATTTTGCTGGACCAATACCACCCCTCCATACATGAGTGCATGCAAGTCTTCTTGGATCCATCATAGTCCTCAATTAATATATATATATATATATATATATATATATATATATATATATATATATATATATGTATGTATTATGTCATGAGAAAAGTATTCATGGCTTGGTTGCCAAGTTAACTTTTGCCCTTTTCAGTAGGGCCTCGACTTGATTTGAGAGGGAAAACAATTGGGACCCCCCTTAAAGTTGCTCCAAAAAGAGTTATATCATGGGGCCTTCCCCATTGGTGGCGTGAAATCATCGAGAAGCATGAGTTTCACTGGTTTTGATGTTTTTTTTCTATTTGTATTAGAAATTTAGAGTTTTTTGTCCCTTAAGTGGGAATGTTGCCTTTTATATGGGGTTATTATTCTCCTTTGAGAGGTTGTTGTCTCCCTTATAAAGTTGTTGCCCTCCTTGTGAGGATGTTTCAAACTTCAATGATTTGTAAAATTTATTATCCTCGTTGTAATAGGATGTTGTACCCTTTTGGATGTTAAGAACATAAATGCAACAAGTTTGAAAAATAAAAAAATAAAAATGGGGCCTTCCCTTTTTGATTTATAAACACCCCTACGTTCAATTAAGGCCCCACTATATCTTAATTAGATTGATTGTTACTTTATCATGGAAAGTAACTTAGTATTACATTATTAATTACATGCAGTACCTACATTTGCTAATACAAAGTTTTTTTATTCTTTTCTTGAAAACATCTACAAAGTTTTTGAGTCCTTTGGTCGACACAATTTAGTGGATGCACACATATCTCAATCTGAATTTGTATAAACTCGAACAGGTGGGTCCAACGATAAGAGCAAGTTTAGGATTGTGTGAATTAGACGCACGGTCTCAGATTCAACTCCTCATTGTATAAGCTAAATGCAAGCTGATTGCATGTGACGATCCCTCTCTTAATCTAGGGCACCTCCCGGTCTAATCTCGTAATTAAGCCATAATCCTAGCCTCGTAGGACTTTATAACATATTAGTCAGCCTTACAAACTTTTTGTCTCGTTTCTTGTGTCCAAACCCATTTATGACATTTAATGTTAATCAAAACTTTACTAACTTGGTTTGTTATTTAGCGAAAGTCTTAGTCAATTAAATTATGCGAAAACTTATAAAAATATGCAAAAGTAAATTAGTATATTATGTGGAAGCCAATTGATACTATCCTAAGTGTGGAAAACTAAAAAATGACATCATATATACATATATACATATATATCAGATAACCTCAAAATACAATAAAGCAATATAAGTCTAGTTGGGAAATTAACGCTTAACCCAAATATACATCCCAATATGTAAAAAGACATAATATCTAATACAAACAAAATATCAAAATGGACCTACAACAAAAGCCGTGACGCGTCGCTTCTCAGGGATAATCACCTATCTTCTCTTTGCCTCGTCGGCTAGTAGACGAATCTGCACTCACCATCATAAAAAGGACGATGAGTACAAGAAATAAACAGTAATCCCCGATGACAAGTTTAAATTACATTTCCAAATATAATCGACTGGTATTTAAAAGCATATAACTAGGAAAGCTGAAAAATAAACTATATGCAAGTAAATACTAGAATTAAACAAGTGAAACTGACACTAAGCTAAGTAGTGGTAAATTAGGTCCGGTTGGCAGTGAACCGCGTCACTCCGAACCTATAATCATAAAACACAAGGGACTCTAACCCAAGTGTTACTAGGGACTCTTGGTGTATAGACCACCTTGAAGACTCTAACCTCAAGTGTCATACAATGTCAGGTAACCTGTGCCGACCTCCCCAGAGATTCTAACTATAACAACCATTAAAATTTAACCAGACCTGTGTTACACTTGTCAAGACCGTGACCCGGCTATCGTGATGCATTGAGTATTTCGAACTTCGAGAGTCGACACTGAGGTAATTTTATGTTTATGTGATGTTTGTATTAGTATTGCAATCTAATACAAGTCTCGAGCCATTTAGGCGATTGTTTAGTCTGAGTGACGCTTCGCCTAAGTAAACAGGAGAAATTAAACACAGAAAAATCTTAATAAATGATTTTTGAATAATAATTATAATATTTTATTTGAGTCGAAACGCGAACGCGACGACGAGCACACGATGGACAGTTTGTAGTGCGATTAGGGGCAAAGGAAAGCTTGCAGACTATTTGTGATATCAGAAATCGAGGCTCAACTTGTACGTGTGTTTATTTTATTTTACTTTGTTTTGGAATATGAGAGCTGTGAGACAGATCTGTATATGGTTATATTTTGAGGATCTTTTGATGATGATAAACATGCTCGGTGTTTATATTAAGGGTTTTATGTTAGGGATAAACCTACATTAACGCACATCAAATGCAACAAAAACACACAATCAAACAAACAATATTTATTTAATACTAAAATATTTAAAAATCAAACTCCCCAACATAGTGCACAAGGCACCACGGGTGCACACTCAAAGCATACACAAAACTAACCTACAAAGTCCTTTATATAGGCCACAAACTTCTAATTACTCTTAAACTCTAACTCACAATCCCACTCAAATACAAATACTTCTACAACAATCAAATTCTACTAAAACTCAAACTTACTAATTAGACACAAACTAAAACACTAATTCCTAATTAAATTAGGATATGGAGTTTGAGCCAAAAACCCAATAATCTCTACCTTGACGAAAAACTCCACCAAACACACAATCCAATCAAACATAGTTGTTGCGAACAACCATGTTCAAACATCCAATCTATTGCTAGCATCAACACATCTAATCATGTGCGCATAAACACGTTCAAATATCCAATCAATTACTAGCACACAATTAACGAAAGATCACAATCGAATAAGACAAACTATAGAAAACTTATGTTATATTTCCATTCAATGTTGCTCCACCACACACAATCAACCAGTTATTCTAGTTACACACACTCAATCATCTTGGTCCTTCACACAAACATCTATCCAGCATATGCAATAATCATCCATTCAACGGTTAACCACCAAACAACTCCTCTGCAGCAAAATACTCAACCACTCTTCAATCAAATACCATAGTTATTGACCACTCTTCAATCGAACGATCAATCTCAAATGCGAGCTCCACCTTGAACAAACACATATCCTCTCTATGCGTGTAATCTACCTTCGTTGTGCCTGATTGTTCCACATCTATTAAGTTTTGGCACCTCTTACAGTTTCACCACACACCTAGCTCTACCTGTATTGCATGAACCACACCAACATGTCGTAACCATGCAATGACACAAATCACAATACACAATCATTTTTTTAGCAATGAAAGAGATAATGCATACGAGGAAGTGGATACTTATTCTTCACCGTTGCTTTGTTCAACTGTCTGTAGTCGATGCATAGTCTCAAGCTACCATTTTTCTTCTTAACAAACAACACCGATGTTCCCCAAGGTGACATACTCGACCGAATAATGCCTAACTCCAACAACTCGTCGAGTTATCCGCTCAGTTCCTCTAGCTCTCTCGAAGCCATATGGTACGGTGGAATAGAAATGGGTTTGGTCCCCAAAACCAATTCAACGATGAAATCAATCTCTCTAGGTGGTGGTAAGTCTGGTACCTCTACTGGGAAAACATCAGGAAACTTGCATACTACTAGCACGTCTTCCAACCTAGTCTCCATTCTAGTCATCGTACTCAACACGCCAGTGAATGTCTCTACATCTACGCTAGTGGCAACTCTACCCCTGGTGATCAGTAAACTAGTCGAACTCCCCTGAAAGCTAAACTCTAGATGCCCAAGAATCTGAATTGTGATCCTCTTACTATAGCAGTGAATCTGTGCATGATAGGTGTAACAGCCCTCAAATTTTAACTGACCCGGCTATGTGAATACTGGACAGTATTTCGAACTTCGGGAGTCGACACCGAAGTGATTTTATGATTCTTTGATTGTATGTATTAGTATTTTAGTATGTTTCGGGTCTCGCGCCGTTCTGGCGATTTTAAATTGAGTGAGACTACGCCTATGCAAACGGGGGAGTAAAACATACAAATAAATGAATCTTTAGTTAATTTAATTAATTAGTTGGCGAGGCAGGGCTAGACTACGCGTGTTATGGGAGTCAGAACAAGGAAAAACGGGTTGAGGAAAATAAAATTTTTACGATAATGTATACTAAAAACATGAGGGAATTTATTCAAATCCCAAGGGTGGGATCGCCTCGAGAAGCGTGTCAAACGCGGGGAAACGATGCACCGAGTAGGCGAGAATTTGTGTAACCTTATTGGTAAATTAATAAAATTAATGTGGTTAAATTAATAGATTAATATGGATAGGATTGTTAAAGTGACACGATTGAGTGAGGAGGACCATTGGATGGTCATGGAGATGGGGATATGTGTTAGATTGTGAGGAAGAGTCAAATGACTCATAAGGGTAGCTGTCCAAGGGTTGGGTAAGTTTAAACTCAAGGGCAAAATGGTCAATTAACCTTTATATTTTATATATATACAAAATGATGGAAAGAAACCCTAGTAATCATTTTCTTCTCCAATTATCACCGCCACCAACCCTTCCCTCTCCATCTCTTCATCTTGATCTCCTCTCTTCACTCGGCCTCTCACCACCACCGCCACCCTCCTCTTCTCGCCGACGAGTTAAATAATCCCCGGGAAAGCCACCCTAGCCGAAGGTAACCACTCTCACCTCACGGTCTCTCTGATCTCTCAGCCTTCTCTCTCTCACCCTCTCTCACGGCCTCTCTGTGGTTCTCTTTCTCTAGCTCTCTATTTTCTCACTGTTGTTAGGTTGTGGGGTGTATCATATATGCAAAAAATATAAAAAAATAAAATAAAATTGGCTTGCTGGAGTAGTTGGTAATGAATGAGTTTGATGAGGTAACGTGACTAGGGATCGAATCTTGCAAACAACATTTTATTTTTATTTATTTTTTTTTATCTCACTCACCTCACGGTTTTCTCTCTCGTGTGCTCTCACGGATTTTTCTCTCTCGATCTCTCACTTCTCGGCCTACACTCCACGCCCACGACACCGCCACACCTGGCTGGACCGGTGGTGGTCGGAGGTCACCCCTCACCGGAGTCGAAGTCGCACTCTCTCTCCCTTCCTTCCTCGCGGTTTTCTCACTGTTGTTTTTGAAAATTTGTTTTTAAAACTGTTTTTCTTTGTAATAGGTGGCTGTTTTAGTCTTGCCGGAAAACCACCTCACCGGCGGTACCACCGCTGGACCACGATGACTGGGACGTTGTTGGGGACCCCACCAATCTCCTACGTGGGTCCCACAGTCTTCGGAGTGGTCGAAACAGCCCTATTCAGTATTAAACAGTCGTCATTTCATGTGAGTCTATGTAATGTAAATGGTAGTGACGTCGTAGTCACGCCGTCGATCCTCGAGACTATGGCGTGACCCACATACGACCGAACCGAGCTTACGAATTTACGAGTAAGCTTACATGTGTTATAATGTTTCTAAAACCCAAGAGAGTATTTATTTTCGATTTTCATCGCGTTATTCGAGTCATCGAAACACTGGGAGAACACTTGGGATACAACGTAGGTTTAGTTAATGACTTAACCTATTAACACGAGTTTCCAACCTTGTTAGGTAGCGGGAAACTCGGGGATACGCGTTAGAAGTCGCGGGAGCATTGTACGCGGGTTACGATAGTTCAGGTAAGTACATTTGCCTTAAAAAGCATTTGTATGTTTGTAAGCCAGTAAGAAAATGTCATGTGATTCATTATCATTTATTCAGTCTTGTTATTCACTATTATTGGTATTCCATTCCATTTCTTGTTGTGTGATTCCCGGCGTAAGTGTTTTGTCTGAAAAGTACTAGGACCTGCACTAGAGGGATAAAACGTGGGCACTCGTGGCCACGAGTGTGTGACCACCCTTAGTGACCGTGTGACACCGAGTACTGGGGTTCGAGTCCCTTACCAGTCATAGCTGTGCTTTCGTTTGAGTCGATGCCGGGAAGACCTCGCGAGGTCTTCGCCGTTATGCTATGGACTAGACCACTTATGAGCCTCTTTTGATTCCTTGGAACACACTTGAATTTCGATTGATATCTATTAGTCTGTTTATCATGCACCTTGTCTATTTAAATTCCTGTCATTTTAATACCGCATGATATTTAGACTGCTTTACTTGTATTATCATGAATTACTGTTATCTTCTTCTGGCATTACATTCGATTTTATTCAGTTACTCACCGTCTAGTTTGTGACGGTGGGTGCAGATAGGGCGGAGAACAGCAAGGGTAAAGGACCCTGCCTAGGTGATCTATTGTGAGGATTAGCGGCTGGATTTGGAGACTATTTTATAGGTTTCTTTATGTTTTGCTTTTATGTATACCGTTTTTATATATACATGCTTTGGGATTATTGAACTTGGTACTTTAATGAGACTGGTATCATGTATAATTACTTATCGAATTGTGCATGAAAACCCGGGGTTTCCACACTTATAGAATTCCTTTACTTCCCTTGAATGAGTTATTTTCCCCTTTATTATAAATGTTTTAGTCTTCCGCTGTGTATTATTGCAATAACTCTTTCATAAATAACTAAATTGATTAAGTTGAAGGCTGACTAGGCTCGTCAGGTCGCCGAGTGATGACTCGGGGCTTGTACGGGTCTAGGCCGGGCGTACCCAATTGCATGGGGAAAATTGGGGCCGTCACAATAGGCACCCAACCAATCCATGCCCAGTAGTGCATCGAACTCTAGGAACTCCAACACTATCAGATCTGCAGGTAAGGTGTGACCCTTTACCTTTACCGAACAGTCGATACACACTAGGTTTGGGTAAATCTTATCCTTAGCAGTTGTGTTAAGATCAAGGGTCTTTCTAATCGAATGGGTCTCAACCCTAACTCGCCAACCATACGACCCGAAATAAAAGAAACCGCAGAACTAAAGTCAAACATGGTATGCATAAATCGGCTGCAAATATAAACTGTACCCTCACTCAGGTTTCGTGTGGCAATCGTGTCTAGTGCGGCAATGGCATGTACCTGCTCCCGGCCCTGTGGCTGCCCTCGACCCAGTCGTGGACAAGCGCTGACGAAATGGCCCAACTGTCCGCACTCGTAGCATGCTCCCCTCTCAAACACTGAACTAAACGAACTACGTTGTCCCTGTCTCAGTGCCTGACCAAAACTCTGTCCCTGGCCCTGACTGCATCGTTGTCCCTATCGGTGTCTCTACTCCTGACCGCTAGTCCTTTGATGTTGTTTTATGTGCTGACCTGACTGAGTTTATGGTGGCTGAATACTAGCATACCTCTGTGCTGGAGCAGATGGTACAACTACTGCATTGGGTGGAGGTGCTACAGATGCTACACTCTGAGCTTAGTCTCTCTGCGACCACTGCCTGAATCTCTTCCTCCTCTTACCATCTCCCAAAGGTCTCCCTGATTGTAAAGGTGCCGAGGAAGTAGCTTGTGCCCCGGTACATGTACTGACGAAGCCCTCACTGGCCATAGCTCTCTCATACGTCGCCTATAGCGTGCTCGGAGCCGTCGTCGCCACCATCGAACCTATCGAGTCGAGTAGTCTGTGCATAAAGTAATACACCTGATCAGTATCAGTGTTGCGGCCCCTCCATCATACTCCATCAGGCGTAAATATCGGTCCATGTACTGCATCACTGACTCATCTGCCCTCTGCCGGATGGTCTGAAACTTGGTCCTCTTCAAGTTACAAACCGTAGGAGAAATGTACTTCTGCTCGAACCTCCCCTTAAACTCGGCCCAATCCCTAGGCTTCCCCTTCGTGGCCACCGTAGTGTGCCACTAGACGTCTGCCTCTCCGAACAGTGAAACAAAAAATATACTAGGCTGCATGTGGGCCTGTGTAGCCAGAATGTCGTGAATCTTCTCGTGACTTCTTAAGAACATCTATGCTACCTCCAAATCCATGCTTCCGTAGAACTTCTCGGGTTGATGCCTTTGAAACTCCCTAGCCTGCCTCGTCTCTGGTGTAGCCTTAATACCCGGAGTAGTCGGTGTACTAGGCGTCTCTATAACTGGTGTATCCGGCGTTGCTGGCCTCACCTCAGTCTAAGTAGGAGGTACTACCACCTCTGCAAGTACCGTCGTTGCTACCGCGGTCTCTGGTATCGCTACGGTCAGAGTAGGAGTCGTCGATATACTAGGCGATGTTGTCGCCTGAGCTCTCAGTAGTCTGAGGATCTCTTGAAGCTACTGATCATGTGAAGAGATCATATGCGACATACCATCTAGTCGCTCATGTATGTTGCCCGTACCTCTATCGTTATCCTCAGGCTGATCGGCCATCACTAACTGAAAAGAAAATGATTTCCATAATCAGGACATAGCTATCGATAATAATACATACAAAAAATTAAATAGCTCATAGTCCAGTTTTTAATTTCCTCAACTTTCCTCACTTCCCAACTAAGACTTAAGTTAGGTTCATAGGGTTCTACTCTAAGTTCATCAACTATCCTAACTTCCGTTTTCCTATGTCTTAGTGGATTGTGATTTAAATTTAAAAGTCTTTTATTCAACCTTTACGCTCTGATACCAATTATGACGGTCCCAAATTCCACAATCTTAGAATCGGGCATCGCTCGGCTTGGACCTGCGTGAACCCCCGAGCCAATCCCGCCAAGTCGCACAGGGCCAGTGAGCCTTTTCTTACCATCCAATCATTTATTAAGCATTTAAAAGTGAAGTCAATTAATTAGTGAGTTGTCAAAGTATAAAGCGGAAGCAATAAATCTCAACTAGTCAATTAACCTCGAAAGCTCCAAGTTAGGACTTAAACCTAGGGCTTGGAAACCCCGTATATCATATATACCATGTAAAGCAAGAAGAGTACCATCAATGTCATACAATCTCTCAACCTATAACCCCATGTACAAAAACAATATAAGTAGCTAATACACCAAAATGTCACCTATATCGGTAGAGGAGAGTCGTTTAAAGTAAATCACCTAATTGCACGGCCTTTCCTTTACTGCACTGCGGATCTGCACTCGGTCAAACACAAGAATAACGAGCTCAAGTAAGTAACGCCAAGCAGGAACAACAATAAATACAGCATTTCGAATTAAATAAATGAACAATCAATTCATGCAGATAGAAATAAAAGGACAGGGAGCGCATGAATATATAAAGATTGTGAATAGATACATGAGCAATCGAAATTGAGTATCCCGAAATACAAAGGAAAGGCACAAGTGGTCTCAACCAATCAAAGTCGTTGAGCCGAGGACATAATCTCCACAAAAGCTAGGAGTCAAGGACAAAATCTCCTCTAAGACCCCTACGCGAGTGTAGAGTCCCCAACAATCTGGTGGAGAACTCTCACCCCATATATGTCATCACAACCAAATACATATCCCCAGCCGTAAACCCCAGTATAATACACCGCGAGTCTGAAATTCTTCAAGGATCACACTTGACACATTTGCCTTGGACAACTCATAAGAATGGAATGACAAGATAGCATCGAAACAATATCAATAAATAATTTAAAGCTCAAGAAATAATTATAATGTTCCCCACTGGTTTACTTACCTCGATCCAAGCTAATCGCACTCTCGCGGACTCTGACTCGTCCCTACGTAACTCCAAGTGCTAATAATCCTGATAATACAATTCATTATGATTTCTAATTAACTCTTATCTAATTTTCCTTATTTATTTTATTGTGTTTTCAGGTCGAATTCTGAGTTATTGGGTCGTATTTTGATGCGTTAGATACCCCGAGAAAACTCCAATTCGTTCCGAAAATCCCACAAAAAGTTGGGAATTTTCTGGGTTCATGATGCCGCCGCGACGCCATTAGGGCTTTACCCTCGGCGGCGTCTCCACGGCGTGGGGCAAATAGACTCTACCCCAGACATACGTGGGTAGTGTTGTGGGGTGTTATACCCCACGACGCCTTCATGGCGTGGGGCAGAGATCAACTATGCCCCCAGTCATATGTAGGGTGCGCCGTGAGGGCTTATCCCTCACGGCATCCCCACGGCGTGGGGAACAAAGAGACCCCTCTTTATCCCTAGCGCCACGCTTGGCACCCCTATCTGTGGGACTTTCTGAGGAAAATCCTTTTAAAAATCCTAAAAAAAATCATCAAAAATCCAAAACGCTCCAAATAAAAAACCACCTTCACAAATCTCGTAGTGATCGTTGACAGGACCACCAAAACATCGAGAGCTTCGATCGAGTTCGAAATCTCGACGTGGTGCCCAAATTCCATCGCGATAAACACAGGTAAAACTTATACTAATGTGTAGAGGGTGGCGAGGAGATGAGGGATCTTACCTTAGATCGCCCGAACTCGCCGCCATCGCACCGCTCCAGCCACCACCATCCGTCAATAGCGTGGAGTGTACGTTAGGGAGAGGAAAGAGAGAAAGAAGATAGAGAAAAAAGATAGAAGGGAGTGGGTGTGGGTATTTATATACCCCCCTTAATTCTTGGTCCCACTCTTCATCACTAGGTTCATCTAAGGGTTCCTAAGCACTCCATCCTAACTACTCAAGTAACTCAATTGGGTGACTTAAATTTCTCATTCGTCCTCACACGTTTGGACATTAACATGATTGTTAAAGCTATACAGTATGATACAAACATTAAACAAATATAACATACCTCGGTGTCGATGCCCAAGAATTGATGAATGTACTATGGTGTGTATAGACACGTGGCACGGGTTAAGTTTTAGGGTCGTTACAACGACCTCTTTTGAGTTCACTTCTACGATCAGTTTTTTGTATCTTCTTGTAACGACCCTAAAAATTTAACCCATGCCACGTGTCAATACAGGTGATATGTGGGCCCACGCCATGGTACAGTCATCAATTCTCAGACGTTGACACCGAGGTATGTTAGTTTTGTATGGTGTTTGTATTATATTATATTTCATTTGTGCAATTTCAAGTTTTTAACGTGTAAAGGCATTGTGTACGAGCGTTGGTAGTCCGGGGAACAAATTTAATTAGAAACACTGACAAAAATATAAAATAAATAATAATTAAAAGGTTGTAAAGCCCGTTTGTTACGTCGGTACGTCTGTGTGACGCAACGAACAAAATTAGTGTTATGAGTCGGGTACAAGAATACCCGAGGGAAAACTCTGAGTGTTGTTTGAAATGGATGAGATCAAAAGACCAAAAGTCAACCAAGAGTCACCTATTGGAGTCATTAAAATTGGTGGAGGTGACTGCGAAATGACCAGAAAGGGCAATAAATTTGTAAAAGGTATGGATAAGGGTGAGGGATATTTTGGTCATTTGACCAAAATACCCAAATATCAACACACCACCGTCACTACATTCTCCATTTTTGATCAAAAAATTGGAGAAAGGGAGAATCGACCAAGAGAAGGAGAGACCAAGGAAAGGAGAGCGGCGATTCGCGGAAAGCGTGGGCGCGATGTTGAGACGAGATTCAAGTAAGGATCGATTTCATTGTTTGGTGTTGTCGTTGTGATTGTTTCCGAGATTTGTTGTCGAGGTTGTTGTTGAGGGGATGGTGAATTTAAATTGTGAAAATGGTGGTGATGTGGGTGTTGAATGTTGTTGTGTTGTTGCAAAAAAAAAAAAAAAAAAAAAAAAAAAAAAAAAAAAAAAAAAAAAAAAAAGGTGTCACTTGTTGGTTGCTTTGGAAACAGCAAACTAACGAAGAAGAAGAGAGAATCAGGCCGAATCAAGGTGACCCGACCCAGTTTGGGTCAGATCGGGTTTGACCCGGGTGGACCGGGTTTGACCGGCCAGACCCGACCCGCGACCCACCCACCTATTATTATATTAATAAAAAATTATTTATTTCAATTAAATATATTAAAAATGATTTTAATTAAAATAAATTCCAAAAAAAAAGAAAAATTCAGAAAAAATTCTTGAAAATTCTAGAAAATTATATTTTGATCAAATAAAGAGAAATTTGGAAATTTTTATAAAAAGTGAAATATTCGGGATTTTTGCGAAACGTTATGTCGGGGTTTTTGCCTTGAAAAATGTGAAATTTGGCAAAAATAGCTAGAAAATTAGATAAATCATAGGAAATTAAGGAAATTGATATAAATTGCATTATCAGGATTATTGTATACACGGGGATCGTAAGGGGCGTGTCAGAGTCCGTGTTAGCGCGAATCAGGTTGGATCGAGGTAAGTAAACCAGTGAGGAACACTACAGTTATTTCTTGAGCCTTAAATTATTTATTGATATTGTTTCGATGCTATCTTATCATTCCATTCCTTTTGAGTTGTCCTAAAGCAAGTGTGTCAAGTGTGATCCTTGCAGAATTTCAGGCTTGCGGTGTATTATACCGGAGTTTACGGATGGGGATACGTGATTGGTTGTAATGACATGTACGGGGTGAGAGCCATCCACTAGATTGTTGGGGATTCTACACTCGCGTAAGGGTCTTAGAGGAGATTCTGTCCTCGACTCCTAGCCTTTGAGGAGATTTTGTCCTCGGCATAACGACTTTGATTGGTCGGACCATTGTGTCTTTCCTTTGTATTCCGGGACACTCAATTTTTGATTTCTTATTTATTTATTTACAGTCTTTATATGTTCATGCGCTCCCTGTCCTTTTCTTTCTATCTGCATGAATTGACTGTTCATTTATTTAATTTGAAATACTATATTTATTATTGTTCCTGTTTGGCGTTACTTACCTGGGCTCGTCATTCTTGTGTTTGACCGATGCAGATCCACAATCCAGCAAAGGAAAGGCCGTGCGGTTAGGCGATATACTTTGAGCGGCCCTCCTCTGCTGACATAGGTATTTTTTTGTTGTATTAATTACTTATATTATTTTTTGTATATGGGGTTATGGGTTGAGAGATTTTTGGATGATACTCTCTTTGCTTTATATAGTATATATGATATACGGGGTTCCCACACCTAAGTTTTTGTCCTAACTTGGAGCTTTTGAGGTTAATCGATGAGTTGAGATTTATTGCTTCCGCTTAATACTTTGATAACTCACTAATTAATTGACTTCACTTTTTAAATGAATAATAAATGATAGAATGGTAAGGATAGGCTCACTGGCCCCGCGTGACTTGGCGGGATTGGCTCAGGAGTTCGCACGGGTTCAGGCCGAGCGGCGCCCGATTCTAAGGTTGTGGAATTTGGGTCCGTCACACTTCTCTTCCAAGCTAATTGGAGACCATGATAAACGCCCCTCTCATCCTGAATAACCCCAGCTGAAGATGCCCTCCTACCCTCAAACTATACGGCCCTATCACAATTAAGTTTCACCTACCCTTTCTCCGGAGGAGTCCATCTGCAGTAACGCCTAACCTTCATTGCTTGAGATGATGAGGTTAACAAGCCCACCACCCGAATTGGTTCTTCTATTTTTTTATGGATAGCTCGCAGCAATTCAGACCAAGACATCGGTCGATCCCTAAACATCGACTCATTCCTCCAAAGCCAAAGATTCCAGGAAGTAACCCCAAAGAGGACTTTAGTATAATGGTCCTGACTTTGTAGATTATCTAATAACCATTTTTCAAGAGATTTATTTTAGAAAGAAGAAGTTCTCCCAACTGGTAAAAAAATCTTCCATATGTCAGACGTCAGCAGGCAGTCTCGAAAAACATGGAGCATTATCTCCTCGTGCTCTCAGCATCCGTCACACAAGCTATCCATCCTAATCTTCCGTTTCCAGCAAAGATCGTTTGTGGCTAACCGATTATGGGAAGCCAAGCACAAAAAAGCTCGAATTCATTCGGGGCCGCTCCATTTCCAGACCTCATCCCATTGTCGCAAAGAGTGTTGGTTCTCTGTAGACGATATAAGTTCATAGGCTTTAGACATTGAAAACTCTTATCAAACTCGCCCCCTCTTAGTGTATTTTATTTTAATTATAAACAATCATACTATTATTTATTTATTTTTTTGAAAAAACTTCATTACTTTTTTTTGTGAAACTTCATTACATTTTATAAAACTTAAATATATCTAATTTTGTAGTGAAAAATGTATCCTATTTTAATTAAAGTTGACCACCCATTTAACTTATTTCAATTAAAATTAATTACTCTTTCAAAAGTTATGTAAATATATTTACCATTAATCCTTATATTTTTTTATATTTTTAAGTTACATATTTTTTACAAGATTTTGTTTAGATTTTTGAGTTACATATTTTTTAGGAGCTATCTATATCCATTGAAATATCCTATTTAAATTAAAATTGATCATCCCCAGTTAAAAACATATAAAAATATATGTATAAAATTCATATAAAATATATATAATTAATAATATATTGAGGTCCCGTAGCTCAGTTGGTTAGAGCGTTGGTCTTATGAGCCGAAGGTCGCGGGTTCGAGCCCCGCCGGGACCATATATAATATAGCATTTTATGTTGATTCGCGCTCTTAGGCCACCCCAATTTTTACTTTTTTATTTTATTTTATTTTTTTACATCAATTTTTTTTTATTTATGATGACACATTTACCCCAGGGGTGCCTTAAGTAATCGGTGGAGTGCCCATACTGCAACACTACATTAACCGACATTGCGTTTCAGGTTTCTGTAGTAAATGACTGAACCTATGGTCTCAGACATACAAGATCGAGACATACGTACATACGTCTCGGCACAAGGTCACTGAGACCACTTGTATAGTCTCAATAGTCACCCATCGAGTTGGGTATTTGACTACCTTATTTGAGTGTCTATTGGTATAGACTGACACTGTACGGTTCTCGACAAGACACGACCAAATCCACTTTAATATGTGTCTTAAGTAGTGAGGTGCGTTGCTTTACAAACTAGAGGCATTTTAGTAAAAGTTTCGGGATGCCCTTATAAATTATTGGAGTGTCCTAATCAATAGGTGCCTTGAAAGGATATCGAGGTGCACATAGTGCGACTCTTTATTTTTTTCTCTTGGTGACTTGCTGAATCATGAGTCATGATGCATGTAACTTGTAACGTATTATCTACTGTTGAGTCAGACTTATAAGGAGTCACATCTTAGCAAACCTCGTGATCGTGACTCAAACCAATTCACTAATGGTAGCGCGAATCTTAGTAATCCACGGATCCAATTTAATTTGGTCTAATTATAGGGAATTGGATTGAATTCTAGCACCAGTTGGATTAAATTGAATTACAAAAATGTCAATCTGCATAGACCAGATCAACTTACAAAATTTACATATAGAATTTACAAATCCAATCCAGTTTGATCCGAAATATTAAATATATATTTAGCCTTACATATACTTCTAGTGTTTAGGTCTTGAGATTATGATACATTCAAATGTTATATTTCTTTGAGATAATGGAATTGTTCTTAACTAAGTGTATATTCTTAAAAAAAAAAAAAACAAAATGTATATTCTTTAAAAAAAAAAGAAAGTGTATATTCTTATGAGAGAATAATATGATCACAATTCGTGAACTTGATTCGATCCAATCAGCATTTTATTAATTGGATCAAACTGGTTTGACAAATACTAAATGAGTTGGATAAACTAAAATTTCTCAATTCCTATAGTTGGATTGAGTTACAATTTTATCATAAATGAGTCAGATCCAATTTGTAATGGCCCAACTAATTGCCGTTATTTATGATGTCATTGCAGACGTGGACGGTAGTGAGGACGTTCGTGGGTCCCACAGCGAGGCTGAAGCACGTCCGGATTAGGTATACAGTCTGTTTTGTGTGCTTTTTGATGTGTAATTGCGATGTATATGTTCAATTTTGTTAAATTACATCGCAATATGTATGTTTATATTGTCCATTGATGAGTGAGATGGTGTGATGCGTTTTCGCCGCGATTAGCGCGTGAACCGGGTGGCGAATAATTAGCACACTAGGACGGGGGATACACACAATAAATGATAAAATTCATTAAATAATTAATATAAAATGATGTTGACGCGGTTGGTACTGTCATTGTGCGCGAACAGCATGGGTTGAGGTTTGGAGTCGGGTATTGGAACGCTCGAAGTGCATATAATTGGTGACTATAGGATAGAGACAAGAATGAACATGGGAGTCAATTTTGTCCTATTTGGAGGACCTTTTGACCTCATCTTGGCCATCAAACAATGCATGGTGATGTGTGTGTATGAGATGATGACATAAATACAGGTTTTCCATCATTTTGATTAATTTTTCTCTCTCCTATTGAGATAATCCGAAAATGGGAGATAAGTGTGAGGGTTTGGAGTGCTTTGGATGATTATTTGAGGAGCTTATGGGTGTTGGATCAACAAACAAAGGTTAGATCCTTAATCCCCTCTACTTTCTATATGTTTTGGTACCACTTTTGTGGGTTTTCATGGTGTTTTGAATATGGGGTGTATACCCACTGTTATGGGGTTAGTTTTGGTGTTGTGAGTATGGTGATTGATGTTGTTGTTGTGGTGTTTGAAGTGAAGAAACTAGTTTTGGACTACTTTGGAATTGAGCACGATCCGCCTGCTTGCATCTGAAGTGATTCGAGAGAGAAGGATGATCGCCAAAATGCTACCGGCATTCTCTCCAACGCGCTGAGTGCAGGACAGAAGCCAATATTAAGGTTGTTTTGGGTATTTTGACCTTATCACATATCTAATTCAATGGTAATACACTAAACACAGTAAAATGAATTAGGTGAACATAGTCGGTTGTTGGGCGCGCATTTCGAGGTAAGAACAGGAACGGACCGAGACGGATACCGGGTAATTGGAGTGCGGTTTGAGGTGTGTAGTATCACAACTGAAATTCACTTTAGTACTTACTGTTTTATATTTGAATTCTGTCCAATTTATTCAATACTCTTATTTCTTGATTGTTGCTTTACAGTGGTTGTGTTTGTCCCCACCTGGTGTTTATTCATTGTGGGGGCATAAGGTCCACTAGGCCATAACATATGTTCTAGTCATGCGCCGGTGAATATGCTGTCCAGGTGTGCTAGGCATGTGTGGGTGCGCCGTGGGTCAACGTCGGCCACCTATAGTGTTCAGGGTCACCCATTCGAGGTATCCTCACGGGTTGTGCTTGGCGGATAGCCCGAAGTATGGCTCTAGTTGTGCACGCGCTTTGTTTCTCTGCTATTCATATTCATGCAATGATCTTCCACAGTTGTCAGTATTATTTTCTTCCATATGTTTATTTATAGTATTTTGATTCCAGCAGTTTTACTTATGTATTTACTTGGTAAATTTCCTTGGGATTACTCACTCTAGACTCGTCATCTCCCTTTTGTGATGGCTTGAGTGCAGATCCTAGTACGAACAAAGGGAAATGTAAGCTTGAGGATTATCTATAACTGGCTACAATTTGCCCTACTCGTACGTTTGTTTATGTTTATTATTTTATGTTGGGTATGGGTTGTGAGAGATACATTTTGGTATGTATATGGCTCTGAGATATCATTTTTGATATTTTGAGGATCACATTTGACATCTATATAGGGACTACATTTTGGTATGGTTTCCACATTAGACTAATTGATATGTAAAGTGCTAATTAGTATCATTTGATGATTTGAGACTTCCGTTGCATATTTTGAGGTTAAATGATAATAAGGAGTCCTAAGATAATTTGAATCAATAATTATTTATAAACAACATAAAGTTAGCAAGAATTTGATTGGTGTTAAGGTTTGAGTGCTCGTGAGACACAACTAGTAGGTGAGTTGGCTAGGTTGTGGGCCCGCAATGCACGCCGTAGCGACCGATGAATTTGGGGCTGTTACATTTTTCATGTACACCCGTAACTAAAGGGCTTGTTAAACACACACACATATACATCAAATGGCCATACATACACCAAAAACCTTTTTCGACCAAAATACGCTTACCTCTAACACACGCCACCGTCATCGGCAATCATTGTCCGCTTCTCCCACCACCGTCGTCACCATCGTTCACCTTGTCACCACCAATCCCATACTCACGGGGATTCACCCCGATGGGCGGAGATTCTCGTCAACTATTCTCCATGGGGGGAGGGATTTCACCCCCACCATGCAGGGCGGGGCGGCGATGGTATTACTCGTCACCCCATGGGGATTCCCCACCCTATCGTAATATAGGGATTCCCCATGGAGATAATGTAACTAACTTTATCAACTCTAAACAAATACAATTAAGTTTATCAAGAAAAAAACTAATATAACTTGAAATTTATATATAATAATGTAAGTATATTATTTAAAGTATTTGTATAGATTAAAAAGCTTTGAAAAAGTGAGTTAGAGTCATGAAGTAATAGATTTTTAATGATTAAATTTTGTATTGATAATTTATTTGATTTTTTTTTTAGATAATTTTGGGGGTGGGGATCCCCGTCGGGTGGAGAATGGGGGGTCAAAAAATTTTCAGTGAAGAATTTTAAGTGGAAAATTTCTACTCCGCCAAAAGTAGAGATGGGGGTGGGGATTGCATTTCCCGCTCCAAACCCTCCCACGTGCATCCATACTCATTTCCCTTCCCTCTTTCTCATTGACTAGCCAAGTCTAGCTAAACTCGGCTAGATCTGACCAAATCTAAGACTGACAAGACTTGGGTGTAGCCAGATCTAGGTATGGGACGAGGAGGGAGGAGGGAGGAGGGAGGAGGGAGGAGGGAGAGAGAGAGGTTTGGCTGTGACGACGGTCTGTTGTGTGTGTGAGAGAGGGAGGTGGTGTGTGTTAGAGGTAGGGGTATTTGGTCCAATGAAAGGTTTGTGGTATGTAATGGCCATTAAATGTGTGTGTTTAGCATGCCCATTCACTAAAAGTGAACAGTAACAGAGCCTTGGTAAGTAAAATGAAATCCTTCATTTGTAAGTCAATGTAATGCTCCAATATCAGCAATTCAATATATTATTGGTAAAGGTGAACCCACACCTGCTTAGTTTTAGGGTTATATATACTTCCTTCACTCTCATAACATGAGAGATTTTAATGTGATTAGTTTGAGGAACTATGTGGGTTGGTCCAGTAGTTAGGTATCAGTGAAAGCGGTTGGGGTTTGATTCCCATTGGAAGAGTTATGTTCTTTCTTATAAAAAAAAATGCAATTAGTTTGAGGCATTAGTTATAGTTGCATTATTGTCAAGTTAATGGTTGATAGTCACACAATCTAATTCAGCTCGCATCATTATCATAATTAATTGGCATTATTGTCTTTAAAAAAAAGAGAAAGATTAGCATTATTGTCAATCAGAATTTGGCCTTGTTTGGTTAGAGGTAGAGTTATCTCTTGAGAGATAACTTTTAGAGAATTGAGAACTAATATTGTTTGATTGTCCAACTTTCAAGTTATCTCCCAACTTATATCTTAAGGCGAGAGATATCTCCTCTACCCATAAGGAGTTATCTCCCAACAGTTGTAGATATAATTACCCCTCATTAATGATCATTTTATTACTCATCTCTCTCTTATTTGAATGATATTTATGTCAATTCATATCTTTTATTGTTTGAAAATTTGCGACTTCCCAACAAGTTTAAAGTTGAACCAAACATGAAATAGATTAACTCCAAAGAGTTAACTCAAAGGAGACAGCTCCGAACTAACACTGTAAGTTTGCAAAAATGAACCAAACGAGGCCTTTATATGGATTCAATCCTGAGTAATGAAGAAGGTTGTATTTCATAGGTATATTTCATGGATGGTTGTTTTCTTCTATAATTGAAAGATTTAGATTGTCTTCACTAAAAGTGCACAATATTATGTGGGTTTCCTAACGTGCACAATAAGATTTCTAAACACATGGTGATCAATTTTGGAGAAAAGATTTGGGTCATTTGACTAATAACACAATTTGCACATAACGTTAGAATAAATTTGCTTATTAGTCTTTAGTTGTATGATTGTATCCTCTAGACATCATGCTCACTCTCTTTAATTGGGAGTCAAACCCGGAACCTTGAACACCATTGTAAAGGTAATGTTCGTAATGTCTACTAATAACACAATAATGTACTTTTACACTTTTGTCCTCTTCACTTTTATTTTGCCCTCTTCACTCTCATTCTTTTGTCTACGTTTGCGAGTTGCTATTGCCTATTGGTGCATCCAAACTAGCCACTTGGTGGTCAATGATGCAAATTCTATCATTCCACGCCAAAAATAGAAGGCACTTGGAATCAATACTATGAGCCCACATGTCCTCACCCACCAAAATAATTAGCTCTCACTTGTCATCACAAATCACAAACTCGCACGCCCAATATACAAAAATAAATTCTCTTTTTGTTGTTTCTTCTACAGCGAATGTCTGATACCGACAAATTGGGCATTTTTTGTTGATGATAGAATGCACACAAAACAATTAAAAAAGGAGACCCATTGTTGTCCCAAACACGTCATTGTTTGCTCTTGAGTCGCAATTGCAATTTGATGAGTTGGGTCATCATCGGTTGAGCCTTCAGAGTCTCTCTGATTGATGTACAGTGATTTGCTTTTGATGGGCCACAGCGATCTGCACCCACCCTTATTGGTGTTGGAGTTTTCTTTCTCTTCACTACTCCAACTATTACTATCTTCTTATCCAATTTCTTGGCTGCCCACCACCTGTTTGTGGTATTTCCTCAGAGAATGTTTGGCTTTGGCTTTGGCTTTGGATTTGGATTCTTCTTCTCTGGTATGTTTGATTCATCCCCTTTTTGTGTTCTTGTCCATTTTGGGTTTGTTTGTGTGTTTTCTTTTGATTCTTTGTGTTTTGGGTGTGCCCATGTTGTTTATTTGCTGAAATGTGGTGGATGAGATCTGGGTAGTGGAGAGTTTTTGGGGGGATCGAGGGGTTTTGTGTGGGAAGTGTCTTTGCTGTTGTTGTTGTTGTTGTTGTTGTTGTTCAATTTTCTGAGGTGGGTTTTTTTTTCCTCTTTTAATGGCTTAATATGGTTGTGCTCACATCACCAATTGCACTAAATCGCACGCAATGTAAGCGTTCGATCCATGTAGCCGGCCCCAACTAATTTGGGATTCAGGCTCGTGTGGAAAATGGAAAGTGTGGTGTTGTATCAATTTCCTGAGTTGTGTTTTTTCTCCTTTAATAATCATGTTGAGTTGGATCTTGATTTAGTGTTAATGGATTAATATGGTTGTGTTAACATAGTCAATTGCTCTAAACCGGGCGCAATGGAAAAGTTTGTTCCATGTGGCCGACCATAACTAATTTGGGATTGAGGTTTTGTTGTTGTGGGTTAATATGGTTGTGTTGGAGAGATGTTAAAAACTTTCTGTATTTAGATTTGTACTTGAAAAGATTCCTGATTGTTGGATTCAGTAGGTTCGCTGATTGAATTCGTTAAGAGCTGATTAACTGCTAACAAGGTGCAAGGAGGGTGTAAGTTTTTCTTGAATGTTAATGATTATACTAGGTGCAAAGGGCGTATGCTTTTAATGGATGGTAATGAGGGATAGGCAATACAAGAATTGAAGGCGCGTCATTTGCTAAGTTCTGATGCTTTGTAAACGTTATTAGTGGACTGGTTAGGGTCAAGATTCAGTAGATTTGTTCACCAACTATTACAGACGCTGAGGAGATGGGCCTGTGTAAGCTTTGCACGTAATGATGAAAATATCCGCCCACGGAAGGTACCTGTATTGGACATCGTTGGCTGCTAACGTCAAGAGTCCTTGTGAGTTCAACACATAAGTTGAACTTCTCAGGTTTTCCGGGTCATACAAGATTGACTTTGAAGACTTATATGGTTTTAGTTTAGACAAGTATTTGGTTGAGTCGATAAGGGGATGGAATCATGGAAGAATCTTCACCAATTTTTATTTGATCACTTGTCGCTTAATTTCGTCAAAAGGAATCCAGTGAATGCCACACCATGATTTTTAATAACTTTGTGGAAAAAAAAAATGAA
The DNA here is from genome assembly GCA_039657345.1 of Stephania japonica. NCBI lineage: Eukaryota > Viridiplantae > Streptophyta > Magnoliopsida > Ranunculales > Menispermaceae > Stephania > Stephania japonica. Next base: position 5,926,494 of record CM077556.1, read on the forward strand.
ATCTCTAATGCGTCCATTAAATTTTGCATCGGAAAATTTTTAGCATGTTTGGTTATTAATTTTGGCCATTTGAGAACTTGTAAGATTTTAATTTCGTGATTTTGATGATATGGGATCACAGTAGTGTCTAGAAAGAGCAATTAAAGTATCTGCACTGTAAGAGAGTTTTTGCTTCAGAATTTCAGGCCTGCTGCTTCTTGAATTAAATAGAGAAAGATGTCAAAATGGAAATCCAAGAATGTAGTGCAGTTTTGACAGTGGCATTAGTGTTTAGACGTTTGAAAACTCCATTGAATACCGATTGGCCTGTATCTTTATCTGAGTGGTGTCTGCTTACACGTTGTTTATTGAATTGCATTGAAATTTTTTTGCAGGTTTATGCTAGGTTGTACTCAATCATTGCAGATCACTGATAAAAGGAATGGGTTCTGGTGACTGGTTGAAGAGCATAATTTGCATAAAGAAACCGAAAGTAGATAATTTGAAACAACTAAAGGTAAATACATCCCAATCTAATTTAGTAATGCTACTTGATTTAAAGCTTTGATTGACTATGCTTGTCTGAAACTTAATATGTAAGATGTGTAAAACTTATATTCTTCGTCACACAAAAAACCTCCATGTGATTGTGAAACTAAAATGCATTTTTCTATCTGGCAAGGGCAAAGTTAATTTTTGAAATTTGACTGTTTCGGAGATGACCCTGCTCTATGTTTATTAGATTGCTCATCTGCTTTTGCATTTCCCATGAGACAGGGATCTTCAGCTCCCGAAAAATCTAATGGAAAGTGGAGAAACCACTCGCGTAAAGAATCAATAAATGGCCGTTTTAAGGGAGATCCCAGAACTCTTGGCATGCCAATTGAGGATGTAGCAGCTATTCGGATTCAGACTGCATTTAGGGCATATAAGGTAATTATATCATATGAGTTGCACTGGGTCTCTTGGGCTTTTGTTTTGATCTTTGCTTGGCCGCCCTGTTGGACAAAATTACAACATAGTGAATGCTTGTTTTCAGCTCTGCAAACACCATCATTCCAAAAGATTTAGGTAGCTAGAGCAAAAGGGTTTAATGAAAAATGGTCTTTAATTGAATGTGGGATTTTAGACTGAAATCTGTCGACGGCTTCCATCAAAATGGAGAGAAACATATCATATTTTCTGGCCGTCTAACATGATGTCAATAAGAAAATCCAAAACTAGGTGTGAAGTAACTAATGATATACCTGAGCACCATGAATAAACATAGACCTTCTGTTTCTCATTCAGTTTTCGGACTATAATTTCCCAGTTATTCCAAGTCAATGCCTAAGCATATCTAGTGAGATGGATGAGGCATCACTTCCCAAAGGTAAGGTTGGGGATTCGACTCATGTTGGAGTAAGGATGTTGTAATTAAGTCGGTTTCTTATCAATTTTTTTTTTTTAAAAGTTATCCCTAGTTTAGTTTTATTTTTTGCAAAAAAAAAAAGTTATCCCTAGTTAATTTGAAGATTTTCCCTTCTTTGTGGTGGTAGTCTTTGCAGCCTGCATGCTACAATTGTTTTTATGTTATAGGTTGATATGTTCATCAAACAGATGTGCCTTTCTGGATCCAGGCTAGGAAATCTTTGAGGCAGATGAAAGGAATTGTAAGATTCAGGGCCCTTACCCGCGAAGACACTGTTAGGAAGCAATCAGCAACGACATTGAATTACATTCAATCGTGGAACAAGATACAAGGCCAGATCAGAGCTCGTCGATATCACATGGTTGTAGAAGATCGAATTCGACAAAAGAAGCTAGATAATCAAGTGAAGCTTGAAGCCAAGCTTCATGATTTGGAGGTGAGATTGACTAATCCTGGACCCAGGTGTAGCCAAACAAATTTTGTATGTATTGCAATCTTTATTCATGTGTGACTGAGTCTTGCCGCACTTAGAAATTGATATTTGCTACCTCTATTTTCATGCTATGATTGGTTGGTAGAGGTCTGCAGACAAGGCATTGAGATGTAAGATCTGAATGGAGACATAAATAGGTCTCCCGTGCCTTCTATCTCTTTTGTCCTCATGGCTATTTCTCTTTGGCTCACTTGGTCTCAAATATGAATGCCGGTGTGCATCTGTATGCGATAAATCATTTCATGAATGACAATTTAGTTTGAAAATAATGACTTCCTGTCAGGTGGAATGGTGTGGTGGCTCGGAAACAATGGAGGAAATTATCGCAAGGATACAGCAGAGGGAAGACGCAGCAGTTAAGCGAGAACGTGCCATGGCATATGCATTCTCTCACCAGGTATGTGATTAATACTGGTATTTCTAATCTCAGAAGACTTAAGTGAAGCCTTCCATTCTTTTGACATACTTGTCTAGAGGACCATAATTATAATGATCCGCGAAAACTAATTTCATTTGCAGTGGAGGGCAAACTCCACCCAGTACTTGGGACGACTAATATGCGATGTTGGAAAAGATAACTGGGGTTGGAGCTGGAAAGAGCGCTGGGTTGCCGCTCGCCCATGGGAAGTCCGAGTTCCAGTTCATTCCAACAGTCCCAAGAAAGCGCAGAGTAGGCCAGAGAGCAAGACTGGCCAAAACACTCCCTCACCGGCAAAGAAACAATCCATCTCAACCAAGCCAACACCACCAAATGCCAAGGTTGCTACAAAGATGAAAGGGCCATCTTCGAAGCCAGCTTCGGAGAAGTCAGCCCCCCAAAAAGAAAATGCCAAAGCTGAAGACTCGTCTCCATCAAAAACAGAAGAAACAAATTCCTAGCAAGGATGATGAGAGTGGCTTCTGAGAGTTCATCATAGATTGATTGAATTAAAAGGGTGATTTTTCTTTCCTTCTTTTGATTATTTTGATGTGAAGTGAAATCTGATTGCAGAGTGGTGGATGTAGGTAACTCTACTTGCCATCTGTTAATAGGCTTGGTTTTGAAATGATGTTTCCATGCAGTGTGAAATAAAGGAACAGACCTGTTCATGCAACACCATGATTTTATATGTTTATAATGTAAATAGGTGCATCAATTTTTTCAAGAACTTGTTGAATTTCATATTTAGAGTACCTTTGATATTATCTGGGACTATGACATTAATATAAGTTGATCTTGTATATCAGATTGTTCTTTTTCCTCCATATTGAGAGTGAATATGGTGCATTAAATTGATGCCTTGAAATGAAATTTGTTCTCAAACCTTTTAACTCATGCGAAAATAACCAACCAATTTAACAATGAAGCCTCGATCTGAATAAAAGGAGAGTTGTAATAGTTTGATAACCAGCGTAAAATAGTTGTCACTCTTTATGAACTGAGATGACATTCATTATCAAAAGGAATGACATCCATATTTATAACATATTTAGGGCCAATTTTTCACACGTGGAGGATATTGCGAAGAAATTCTATTTCACCTAAAATAGATTCAATCATTCAACATTGGAATGATTAAAGATAATAAATTGTTAGGATCACATGATTAGTATAAAAGTAAAAGAATTATTGCACAAAAAATGTATAAACAACTCAATAATGGTCATTAATTCCATATTAGATATAATGATTGTGCAATCATTAATAGAATCATTAGTATATTATCAGAAACAATAATTTTATAACTTCCACTTTATATAATTTGAAAAAGAAATCATCTGTTAACCACCAAAGCAAATAAGATAAACAAATCAAATAAGGCTTGAACTGACATATTTGCATTAACATAACAAACATAACATAACATGAACTTAGAAGAGCAGCAACTATGGTGGGTGGTGAAAGCAGAGATCACCATCAGAACAGCTCATCCATGGATGGAGCCACCACCATGAATGAATAACTTTAAATGATGTTTCCAGCACAGGACGATTTTTGCTTCTGCAAAGGGTACAGATTCTATTCATTTCTCATCACCACGTCACATGAATGCAAATTTCAGTGGGTCCAACCACCCAATCCTCTCTCTCTTCTGAATTACCTTTATAGCTTCTATGCATTTCTGTTCCGATTGGTACAGGAACTAAGACATCTAATGAAAACTCACAATAAAAAAACCCACTAAAACCCTCAATTTTATTTTATTTTTCATGATGATAAATAGTGAAAGTTTTGGAGTTGATTGAATGTATTTATCGAAGTAATTCAATCCTTTCTCAAAAGACTCACATAGAACTAGGCCACCGATGAAAGGTAAAACGAATGCAACAATTGAAATTTGATGTACAAAGGGAGACTAAAATCTCCAACCATCATGTATAGATGACCACGTACTAAACCATTGGAGCTACTACTGGGTTGGTTCTTAACATGAACTTTCTTCTAGAGTTGATTGAATGTATTAATAGAAGTAATCAAATCCTTTTTTTCATAAGATTTGAATAGAAATAGGACGCCGATGCAGGTAAAGCTAAAGCGACAGTAGTAATTTATTTTATGCTACGCATGCACAAGAATGCCATTGCAGTGACTACCAAATAATTTTTTGCAAGAAATACTGATTTTCTTTCACTAACAGAAACTCACGTCAGTCTTCAAATCTAATGCAAACATAAAATAAGTATATGACAAGTTTTAAAAAAAAAGTCCTCCAATTTGGTTCTAATTATAGAGATTCACAAGTTTAGTTGTACACCTAAATTTGGTTTTGTGAATTCAATGCTTGAAAGATCAAAAATCAGATGAAACCGTGGAGAAGTCTCAACCACACATGTATTAAAACCAGCTAGAATGACCAAGCAAAGTGACCCTACAGAAACTATACATTCTTCTTCTAAGGAACCTAAAATATCAAAGGCCTTTCCCCACTTTGCTTTCCTTCACCTACCAACCACACTGCAGTACTACTTCCATTCAATTATTTAGAGGACTGATGCCCCACAGCCTGAAATGCACTCAGTCCACGGCAGTCGAACAGATAACAACTCATCATCGACCCGAGCCAGCAATCTAATTAGCCGAATTTCAAAGCCAAAGTCAAGAAATTCTAGACACAACTTGCATAAATAAAATGTTGTAGAACACTACTTGTTCTCCCATATATCTTATCTAAGAAATTTAAGAACAGTAAAAACAAAATGTTCCGACGCCTATCAATTAAGAAACCAAACGGAAGGGGGTGCCGCAGAAACCATAAGATCATAACTGAGAGGAACTACTATTTTGGATCAAGCAGCAAAGAGTGAAAATGAATCATCAGCATCAACTATCTGAGATAAAATTGTTCCAAATTTACACTTCTAAAACCTATCCTATTGACTTTCACCGAGTATCACCAAGGATAAACACACTCACGCCGAATAAACATAAGGTATTTACTGCGAGGGGACCATCAATCCATGTCTAATTACCAATTTGGTAGTCTCTTATTGTATGAACATGTTCCATATTTGGTTTTGTATACATCCTATCTGTTGTCTTTCCTTGTTCCATCAACATCTAAAATACTACAACTGTCAGCCCCACTTAATACAATTCTACATGATTATTCTAAATTTCTAATTTTCCTTCAATTGCAAAGGCCGCAGGTATTAGATTCCTTACCAATTCTAGCTCCGACATTGCGGTTATCTACCATCATCAAGCACTAATATGGTGACCTCAGCTAAATTGTAAAATCTAACTCAATGTAGCAACTAAGTAGAGAAGCTATCTATGGTTCTGATCTAATACACAAATTAACACTTTCGACGAAGTCATACCTCTCGCATATCTCCAATTACAACAAAATTTCAGGACTAAATTGGTAAGAGATTCCTATTTTGAAGAAAGATCTTAATTAGACCCGAGCATTCCTATTTTGAAAAAAGATCTTAATTAGACACGGGCTCCCCGCCTCGTCTAAAGTTTAATTTCTATCTGTGCCATGGAGAAAAATTTTGGTTTGCTAAGTATAATACTGATACTAACTCCCAAACTACGATACTGTTCATGGAAAATGACCCCTCTTTTGCATCCCAAAATCCGAACTTCTTGACAAGAACATTTGGATATGATAGAGATGTATTCTTTCAATTCTTTAGGGATTTAAGGAAGCTGTAGAATCATCAATCGTTCCATGGAACAACTAGGAAACAATCAAAAAGTGACCTTTATTTGTTTGACAAGAAAAGACCAGTTGTTATTTCTATATCTGAACAAAAGATTAAGACCTTGCAGGATTCTCTCATTTTCAACCAACATGAATTATCAAATTGAATCATGAAAATCACAACAAAAATATAGCAGAAGCCGAAGACAGATGGAATTTTCGACATTAATTCCTCGCCTAGATTTGCTCCTATTGAGATAATTTCTTTTACTACCCGAATCAGCACAAAAAGGTCATCTCTATTCTACTAATCAATTAAGTTGAAGAGATTGGACACAACATCAAAACAATTGTTCTTCTTTCAAAGCTTCAACAATAATGAGAGAAGAGCAATAATACACATTCAAGTCTTAACAACAATTGAGCAGTCCAAGAGAGGTAAAAGAGAAGGCTGTAGAGCTCATACAAAGAGCTCCAACAAAATAGGAAAGAAAGCAAACAGTAAATTAAAACAAATAAAGTAGCAAACCGCGGAAAAAGAAACCTGATTCAGACACAGATTTGTTCTTCCCACGGCAGGCCATTGCGATATGGAAACCGAAATCTCTTCATCTGCTCATTCCCTCTTCGCGAAACTTCATTTCTCGTCTAAATTGCACCTCATTGTCAAGTAATTCTTAATGTAGAAAGTGAATTCTGTAATAATATCATATGGGTGAAAACAAAAAATGAAACTGAGAACACTTGAATTATGATCATGTAATAGAAACTTCTAAATGAAATAAGAAATTCTGATACCTTCGCGAAGGATTGAAAAATTGAAGAACTCGGTTCCAAACTCAATGGCGGCGAGAAGCAGAAGACGGTGGTTTATTCGCGTCGTGCTCCTCTTCACCTTGAATTCGAGCAGGAATTCGAAAGCCCGGGAAGCCACCAGCACCGGAGGCAAATCCACCAATTCCAGACACTGAAGATGACTGGTGGAGAGCAGAAATATGGTGTTGTTCCGCGGTGGCATAGGACTGGTCGATCCAAGCGCGAATTTGAGGTGAATTACTGGACTGAAGGGGTCCCCTCTGTGAAAACACCGGGCCTTGGCCGTGCAATAGTTGCAGCGGCGACTGAGGCTGCGGCGCCTGTGGCTGTGGCAGTGAATTGAACACATAATCTCCACCAGCAGCAGCAGCATTACCCGTATCGGCGGCACTCACATTCCAAGCCACCATTCTCTGAAACCTCCCCATCTCCTGCTGCTGCTCCGACCACGCCGCAGAGCCAGCATCAAAGGCAAGGGGAACAGCATTGGAGGTGCTTGGAAAGAGGGCGTGTTGCGCGGGTGAAGACGCCGATTGCTGCTGCTGGTGGTGATGAAGCAGAATTGGGTGGTGGTGATGATGGTGGAATGAATGTAGCGAAAGGCGAAGATCTTGCGAATGACTATTGGACCTGGATAGAAGGTCTGATGGGTAGGTTTGAAATGGCATTGAAGAAGATGAGGTAGCAGAAACTTGAGCAGCAGTTGGAAAGAAAGACTTGATCGTATCCGCAATGGCGTGGGAGTCCAATTGCGGCGGAAGAAAGATTGAACTAGTACTGCTACTATTGGGATTGCTAAACTGAAACCCAGAAACATCGCCAATCGGTCTCTTAGCAATGCTAGACCCAATATCAACAATTTGTTGTTGGTCTTGTTGGTCTTGTTGGTCTTGTTGTTCATGTTGTTCTTGTTGCTCTTCTTGTTGATTGCTATTGCTGTTCTCTTCTCCTTGTGGTTGCTCCACATTGACAGTTGAGGTAGGAGTGATGGTGGTGGCGGTGGGGCGCCAAGGCGGGAGCTCAGCGAGCTCGTCGATGGCGGGCTTGGCCTTCTTGATCAACCAATCCACAGCCTTACTAGGCCTGTCATAGCCAAGCCGATCTTGCACATCATAGAACTGAATAGCAGTGTGGGCAGAGAGCCTGACTCGGCGGTCCCTGGGACCCTTGGCGGTGCAGACCTTGCTGTGGCGGTCCTTCCGGCCGGTAGAGCGGACAATGTGGCCTCCCTGAACCTCCACAATCTCCCTCCACCCATGCCGCCCCTCAACGACCCCATTCTCGAACTCTGCTGCCTCCCCATTTTCTCCCCAAACCCTGCATATTCAATCGCCCTCCTAATTGAGGCCTCTTCTTCTGCTGGAAGATAATACGAAGATCTCTTCTTCGGCGGCTGCGCTAACTCTATTAAAGACCTTGCTCCACCCCCTCCTTCGTACAGGACCTGCTGCTGCTGTTGGACTGGTGTTTGGTTTGGGTGTAGATTTGGGTGGAACAATCCATGAAACCCCTGTTGTTGCTGTTGTTGCTGTTGTTGCTGTTGTTCTTGTTCTTGTTCTTGTTGCTGTTGTTGTTCTTCTTCTTCTTCTTCAAGGGTGCTTTGATGGAGAGGGAGATGGCTATGAAGATGGGGGTGGTGGTGGTGTGGGTTCCTCTGAGGATCCAGACTCAGGCCTTGCTGTTGTTAGTGTTGGGGTTGGTAGTGGTGCTTTTGCTTTGAAGCACTTTGTCCTGGTGGTAGTAATAGGCCTAATATTTGCTTTTCCCCATTTTTTGATTCTTCTGACTCTGGCTCTGGTTCTGGTTCTGGTTCTGGTTCTGGTTGGTCTGCCACCACTCTGATGATGGTGATGATGATGCCCACCTCTGCTGCTGCTGCTGCTGCTGCTTATTCTTCTTCTTCCAAAACCCCTTCTTGCCATTCAACTCCCCAAATTCCATCACCCAATAAAAAGTCACTCACCTCTACTCTTCTATAGACTTCTATTGAGCTAACCCATCTCTCTCTCTCTCTCTCTCTCTCTCTCTCTCTCTCTCTCTCTCTCTCTCTCTACACACACTCTGTGATGGGTCGCTCTAGGCACTACTCTCCACACACTCTGCCAATACACCCACCAAAACCAAAAAATAAACTTTTAAAAACACTAGCTTCTGGAGCTTCTGGTTCAATCCCCACAAAGGGGTTGGCTCTCTCTCTCATCTGCTACTTCATCCATGGAGCTAAAGTGGATGGAGAGTGAGAGTGAGAGAGAGAGAGAGAAAGATAAAGTTGTGACTTGTATTTGTATTTAGGCTATGTTGTTGTTAAAACTTAATTAATATGTATGGGTGAAGTGAAGTGGATGGTTAATGAAAATTGTAATAGTGGATGAATGGAACAGTAACTGAAAGGCTTTCTATTATTTGTTGGAGGGGCGTTTTAGGTTTTTTCTTTTTTTTTTTTTTAATTGGAGGATTGCAGCCGTTGACGGGTGCTCCTGATGTGGGCAGAATTGGGTCAGACAGATAGAGAGATTAAAAGATCTCATGATCTCATCACCACTATCTCTGCTCCTCTAACTGCTCTAGCTTTTGCTGCTGCTGCTTCTTTTGCATCTGTACACACACTACAGTACTCCTCATTTATTGTGTTTTAGAAAAAGAGAAAAAACAAAAGTGAGATTTATAGGTAATATGAATCCTATCGTCCAACTTTCGAATTGCTAGCTTCTCTTACGTTATAATATCTATATAACTATATAACTATATATATAAATATATATGGGAAATTCTGTAATGAAAACCAAATATATGTTTATATCATAGGAACTCCTTAAAATGTTTTGTGCATTAAATATTTTGTGCATTTATGTCGTCTTCAATTAATGTGTTGAATTTAAATCTAATGGTTCTAAATAGTGTACCCATGATATGTATATATATTTAATTTTCATGGTAGAAGTAGGGATATACATAAAAGTTGGAGGAGAAAGAAAGTTCACATGCTCTCTCCTTTGAAGCATTTCATTTTTAGAATTTTCTCAAATTTTCTATTTTAAGGTATTTATTTATTTGTGTTATTTATTGTATTAAGATATATTCATCCCCATATTTTTGAACAACTAAAAATTCAATCTTTATTAATGACTCTTTGAGTGAAATGATAGAGATATTATGAAATCTTACACTATATCTTTGGTTACTAAAACATCACGTATTTATTTATTTGTATTATTTATTGTATTAAGATACATTCATCTCCCCATATTTTTGACAACGAAAAATCCAATCTTTATTAATAACTTTTTGAGTGAAACAAGAGAGATATTATGGAATCTTAAACCATCCATTTGGTTATTACAACATCATTTATATTGTTTAGGCACCAAAATCACAATTAAATGCATTTGAATTCTTTTCTTGGTCAATTAAGGGTTTCTTCAATCGATTTAAAAGTAATCTGGTTGATTTTGCATTATTTCTTGAAATATCTATTTTCTTCTTCAAAATTTTTTAAAATCTTACTCCACCTGATCAACCCTCATGTGTTTTCAGGCCTAATAAGAAGCCAGCCCTCCTAATTCAATTTTTTTCATTCACCATATTTAAATTCGGGACCTCCCTTAAAAGGAGAATCGAGTCTCACACCACTCTAGTTGTTGGTTATTTTTTTCTTTTTCAATTGGAAGTATGTACTAAATATGGTTGGGGCTAATTTATTATTGTAGAAAATCGCGTTGGTAGACTTTACCTATTTCTAAAGAAATTAGTCATGTTATTTTGACACCATTTGGAGATGTCAATTTGGCACGCACTAATTGATTCATCAATCAAGGGTTACGATGAAGGGCTTGCCAAATTGACATGCTCAAATGAAGTTAAAATAACACTTTGGAGAGGGCTGAAGTTGACGAGTTGTGAGCTCGAACAATGGATGTGCAGTTGGGGACTCACATGGTCGATAAGCGCCTGGGCAGTGGAATTCCACTCATTTGTTTAGTCAAGTCTGCCACTACTGCCCTGAGTTCTTGTGGAGTCCTTATGAATAATGACACTTATAATTTAATTTGGCAAGCAACAGCACCACCGAAGTACAAATTCCTCACTTGGCTGATTTGGAAAAATAAGATTAGTGTCGCGGACGTCAAGACCTCTATACATCTCCTCATCGATGCATCCTGTGTGGATAACATGAAGAATCGGTTGATCACATATTTCTTCAGTATGGTTTTTATAAACAGATATGGTGTTCTGTGGCAGCAGAATTGGGAATGGGGTGGCCCAATCTTAGTTCTATACGTCAGACTATGGCCATGCAAATAATCGGATCAGCTGATTCTGTGAATGTGGCACAACGAAGATACGGTGTTTCATTAACTACTAGTATTCGGAGTGGGGGAGTAGGAGTTTTTTTTTATTTTGTTTATAAGAAACACGTTGTTTCTCGCCATTGTACATACCACAATTTGATGCGATTGGACTATAATAAATAAAGTCTTCTTCCTATAAAAAAAATAAATAAATAACACTTTTCTTTTCTAAAATGTTTGAACCTTGACTAGTCACCACAATTTGGCTCGAGATAGTGGGGAATGCCCAAAAAAATATCCACTATTCTAAATCTCGAACCAAAAGCAACAACTTTTTTGTTGAAATATTCCTCCAAAGTCATTTCAAATTAGCTAATATTTCCATTTTTCTTTTAGTCAGTTTTTCAACTATAACTTGTGGTGTTGCCGCCAAACATTCCTGTATCGTTCTGAAAAAGGCCTGCTTTCTCCTTTTAAAAGGTAGGGCGATCGATTCCTAAATAAATAAATAAATATATAAAATAAAAAAAGTTTGAGGTGGTGCCCAAATGCTAAAAAGCTCCAATCAGATCGACCAAGACCAATTAATAAGATCCAATTTTGAAGTGGTGCCCAAATGCCCAAATGCTTGGTTTAGGTACTAAGTCAGAGTTTTAAGGTGCCCGATATGGTTAGTATATATAACAGGTCCCTATCAATCATTACAAAATTATTTGATGCAATCGTATGTTCAAGGCTCTAACTTCATCACGATTACAATCATTTAAGAGTTATGTAAACCATAAACTTTATTAGTATAGTACATATTTTTTTATTATTCGTTTTGAGTTATTAGCTAGTGAAATTAAACATAAACAATAGAGTAACATATTCAATATATTTCACTTTTTTTCAAAGGTATGCGTTAGTATTGATTTGTTCATCAAAACTAACAATCCTATTATAATTATAATAATAATTATTATTATTATTATTATTATTATTATTATTATTATTTTATTATTATTATTATTATTTTATTATTATTATTATTATTATTTTATTTTTTTTGATAACCATGGATGTTTCAAACCATTTTTCAGCTCCTCCTTAATTACTTTGGTTCCACTAATTTTATAAGAGTTAGTCAGGCGCCCCCAACTCCATAACCCGAGAGAAACCAAAAAAATATAATGTCACTGCTAAGAATTAAAATGACTTATGTCTCACTCATAGTTAAAGTGTTTAGAGTTTAGGAAACCACTACACCACACCCCTTGAGGCAATCCTAATCGTTTTCATATATAAAAAGATACATATGATATATGTTGAAAGTTATGGAACATAGGACTAACTAATAGCAACCATTAATATTGGCTTGAGGAGACTGATCAAATCCTCAACCCTTTTATAAAGGTTGTTTTTTTATAAGCCCCTCTTACATAAGTTATTATATACCTAATAATCATTCAACTACACCTTCATTGGTGAGATTTGCACGTTTCTATTATTCTAAATTATTTTTTAACCAATGGATATGACTATATTAATTTGGATTCACACATCCCAACGTATTACAGTATTTCACCTTTTTTTAAGGGCTAACTACAACATATAACATGAACTTTTATCATTTTTATAAAAATAATACTAAATTTCAATTCTATTGAAAATAACACGAACTTTCAACATTTTTTTAATTTTAGCACGAATAATGATTTGGGACTTTTTGGTGTGACTTGACAACATGAACCAATTTTTTTACGGTTGAATTGAACCGAGCCAATGATGTACCAAAATCGAAAAAATGAAAAAAATAAAAAAAAAATAAAAAGAACAACGAAATCAGACTCAAATGAAAAATCTTTACTAAAAATGAGCTTCATTTTTTTATATTTGAATTTTTTTTTTTAAATTTCGTATTTTTTGGTAAAAACTCAGTCGATTTTTTAATAGCAAAAAAAAACACATAAAACGATTAGATATTGGAAATTTAGATTTTTGTTGACCCGGTTCAAGTGAACCATAAAAAAAATCGACTCATGTTGTCACGTCAATACCAAAAAGCCTCAAATCACTATCTAAGCCTCAATTGAAAAAATGTTGAAAGTTTGTGTTATTAATTTTCAACGTTTTGTGTTATTAATTTTCAACTGAATTGAAAGTTTGTATTATTTTTGCAAAAATGACAAAAGTTTGTGCTATTTTTTATAGTTAGCCTTTTTTTTATTAAAAAGAGACTTGTATATATAATAATCAAAAGAATAGGGTTGGGAACTTTTTCTTTCTTTTTTTTTTTCAAAATAGTTAGGAACTTTGCTTCCACTACCCCTGACATGTATATATCTACAAAAAATAAAGCTATATCTCTGTTTTCCAACATTCCTAATTAATATTATCCCTCCTATAAGACATATTGCAATATTTCTCAAGTTGACACATTATATATAGTTTTTTGACTTTCACACATTACATATTGTTATAGCAATTGAAATTAATTAACTCCAATTAAGTCCTGATATATGTGCACTTTTTTTTCTTACATACAACAATAACAAATTTAGTCTCATCAATCTCAAATTAATTAGTTGGAGTTGGCCATATAGATCAAACTATTTCCATTGTGCTTGATTAAGTATAATTATTCGCACACGTCCTCTATGTACGGGAATTCTTGCAAAATTCTCTTCACATCTAGGCACTAGGCAGTAATGTAAAACACCATCTTACTCATTTTTCACTACTCTAACAATCGAACGCCCAACTGTTATCTCATTTTTTATTTATTTATTTTTTCATAACCGGATGTATTGATAATTAGGTGTATATGCATGTGTGATTAGCATTTAAGACTCCAAGGCCCCTCAAAATTTGTCTGCTTCACTGTAACTTAGTTTTTTTGAGGTCTTGCAGCTATCCCATTTGGGGCTAAGAGAGGCCTCTGACAAAAAAAATGATTTTTATTGTCATTTTTTTTTTCTCTTTAGTGTATATGTGTGTGAATATGTTTGTGTAGCATCACTTTCCATCACTACCAGCACATCCATCCTTTTCCTCCCTCTCGCTTTCATCATACAATAAAGAAAGAAAAATTAAAACAAAAGCTTCAAACACAAGCAGAGCTGCCAAAGCTCACACAAACATACACACATGTACATATGTGCACACATGGCTCTATTATTTATTGGGTCCTTGTGTTATGTGCCTCTTTGATATATGCACATCTTGTCCCTTCAGCAACTATCTCTTTACAGCTTCCTGTTGGTCTGGTATATAAGGAACTTAATTAAACAATTAATCTCAATATGCAACTAGGTTTGTGTGTGTGTTTCTCGAATTCTCTCATTTGTTATGGGTATTAAATATTGAAAATCTCTTAGTAATATTCTTTCAACGTAACCACTTAACCACGCTTTTTATCGTCGTAGTAAAGAAGACATACTCTCACCTTTGTGATGTAAGGTGATCGAATTCTTTAGTGAGAAAAATAAAATAAAATTCAAGGGACATTAGCAATATATATTAAATGATAGTGTCAAAATTAAGGAAGTCCTCTAATCAATTTTCTTAAATATTTTTCCTTGCAAGTAACGGTAAATTACAAATTTTATTTTTGAATCTATCAAAATATGCATTGTAGTTGTTTTAGAACTTTTTGATGTAGACAATTTTTACAGGTATTTGCTTTAGAAATCTTATAATTACTTTGCGCATGGGAGTGCAATTAATTTACTCTTAGGTTTTTTTTTGTCATAATTAATTTACTCTTAGTTTAAACATCACTATCTACCATCTATTCATCTATATATATCTCTTTCATTCCATCAACTTCAATATGGTTGGATACCCTTTCCATGGCATAAAAGGGTCCCACTACTCCTTAAAGGACACTTGGAAGGAGACCCACTTTGTAGAATTGCACCTAAAAATGCACAACTGGCAAAGCATGCGCCGCTGCTTGTCAAAGATTCTTAATGGAAATAAAAATTTAGAAATATTGATATATATATATATATATATATACACTAATTAACTATTTTATTATTTTGAGGAAATTAGCTATTTAAACTTTTTTGATAAGAAAAAAACAACTTTTACACCCACCAAAATTTTATACCCATGACTTATCACTTTCAAATGTTATATTAAATTATTGAACCATCCAATTAGGTGGTGAAATTATAACTATATAATTAATGCTAAAATATTGCAAAAATTTAATTGACTAGCTAGCATATGGACTATATGGCAAAATTATCGGGTGATTATTCTTACTCCAAAGCATTAGTATCATCCATCGATGAGGATTCAAACATATATTTTTTATAAGACCCTGTTTGATTAGATAGAAAAGGGAAATGTTGCAAGGAAAATGATAAATTCTGTAGGAAAATAACATTTTCTTGTATTTGATTGTCAAAATTTTCTCGCAAAATATTTTCTAATGATTGCCAATTTTCTATATTAAGACTCACATATTTTACTACCTATTATGGTAGGCAAATTGAATTTTCTTTACAGAAAAATGTGAGTTTTCATATTAAGACACATTAAATTTATATTTTAATAGATAAAAATTAATATATTTAATATATATAGTAAGTTTTTATGTTGGTGAGTTTTGAAAGAAAAAATTTTTATATGTGCAATTAAACACATGTAAAAAAAAAATTTATGAACATTTACTTGAAAAAATTTTCTTAAGAAAATGTTCTTTTCTTATGAAACATTTTCCTTGTAATTAAACAAGGCCTAAGAGAAATTATAGAATTAATAACACCTTCGACAACACAACAAAATCCATACCCCCACATCCCACCGTACTATGCACAGGCCGGTTTTAGGGTAAGGCGAGGCGGGTGACCGCTCCAGACCCACACCCCATATAATTAAACCCTCAAATATCCCTACTCCATAGCTGATATATTATGTAAAGATTTTTTGAAAATTTCCTTCCATATGCAATAGAGAGAATAGGAGATGGCTTCATGTATATGACTCTCTCTTTCTCACGCGATGAAATTTTTACGTAGCTATATTTCTTTCTCTTAATAAAACCAACATTTTATTTTGGTTACGTAAAACCAACTTTGATTAGTAATGTACATAAACTCAACAATATGATTATTTGGGCAATTATAATAAAGTAATGAACTAACTTTTTTTTTTCTAGAAATTAATTATTATTTTGATTGGTCAATGATTACCAAAAAAAAAAGATTAGCATTTCTACCAAAAAAACAAGATTAGCATTATATATAAACAATTTAATTAATTAATTAATGCATATGTCTATTGCAAAAAAAAAATAATTAAAGCATTTACTATCCAAAAACAAGTAGTACTTCTTATATCAATATTAATACTTTTATGAATAATTTTAAGTCTAGTGTAACACGGACACACTTTATATATAAAAAGAAATGTGCAGTTTAATTTGTAAAATTATATACATGCAGTAATAATATAAATTTACTTAAAAAGATAATAATATAATCATATAAGAAATATTTTAAACAAGTTAATTATATATACAAAATAATTCTTATTACATAATTTATTTTGTAACACATTATTTTGTATAAGCATATAAAAATAATATAGAAATTAATTAGTTGTTACGTAATTTTTATTTCCATAGACATAAAATTATATTTATTTTTTAAATTAAAAACAAGTCAAATATAAAAAGGCCCTGACCATCCATCTCACGATGCTTATCATGTCGTATCCCGATCAAAATGAACACGGGCTACTGATGCCTGGGAGGTGTGTGTTCTCTTGTGTTGTTAGGGGTGTGTTTTTTAATCATTTCCCTGTTTGTAATATTCAAGCTGATCTTATTCTCAAAAATATTCAAGCTGATATATATATATATATATAGATAGATATATATTATCATTATTATTATATTTTTTTAAGAGAAATCGAAATTTCATTAATCATTCATGGCACAATATAGGACCATACATAGAATCAAGTACATTGATTCGTTAATCCTATTTGTGCAAACAATCTGTCATTAATTTGACTTTTTTTTCGAAATTAAAACAGTTTGACAATTAGGGACTGCTCTCTACAACGTTGAAACTCATGACATTACACAAAAGTACTAGAACCACAAAACAAAATAATAAAATTTTTCAATAAGGAGAAGACCTAAAACTTTCCAACAAGAAGAAGACAAATGAAAGACTTACAAATAGGGAAGAAAACTAACCATAAAGTAAAAACTAGCTTATTATTGTTAAGGAATATTGTGCAATCTTTTTTTTTTATAGAATATGATAAGTTTATTGTGTATTGTGTGTATATTACATATGTCTCTATATATAAAGATGCAATAACATACAAAAGGAAACATCTAAATAATTGGTGCTTATCTTGTAAATACACTAATATCATGATATGCACTCTAATTTTATACGGAAAAAAAAAGGATTAAAGTTTGAACTTTTTTTTTGAAGAGAAATCGAAATTTCATCAATCATTCATGGTTCAATACAAGACTAGACATAGAATCAAGTACATTGATTCGCTAATCATATTTGTGCAAATGAACTGCCATTAATTTGACTTTTTTTTTAAATTGAAACAGTTTGACAATCTGAGACTGTTCTTTGCAACGTCAAAACTCGTCATGACAATACACAAAAGCACTAGAACCACAAAACGAATAATAAAACTTTCCAATAAGGAAAAGACCTAAAACTTCCCAACAAGAAGACCTAAAAACTTCTCAACAAGGAAAAGACAAATCAAAAACTTCCAACTTGGGAAGAAAACTAATTATAAAGTAAAAACTAAAGATAAATCAATCCAGCTCGCCACACAAATCCACGCAACACTGTTGATGAAGATGCATAACAACAAGGATGGACCAATCTCTACAAATCTGATTAGATCTGTTGTTTATTGAATGAACAAAGAGCAAAAGGGATTTGATTAGAACCACCGCCAATCGTTGAGTGGATCGACGATGGTTCAAGAACAAAAATCACAAAAGTGAATCAAAAAAAGAATTTTAAAGTTTGAACCAATATGTGTCACAATATTATATGTTACATTATTAGGGGCTCTTTTTTTGTTTCACAATATGTGTTAGATTAGAAAATCAAGAAAGCATTAAATATTTTATTTCCAATTCTTACCCCTATTGTATTTAGTTAATGACACCACCAATCAGTTTTTCATTTTTTCTTTTTTGAGAAAAACCAATCACTTTTTCTTATACAACATTCCCCCTGTTCCATATTATTTGTCACATTTGGGGCTTTTTTTTTGTTCTACAATATGTGTTACATTAGGAAATCAATAAAGCATTAAATGTTTCATTTCCAATTCTAACCTCATGCTATTTAGTTAATAACACCACCAATCACTTTTTTATACAATACATATAATAAATAAAGTCATTTATGAGAGGGTAATATAGTCTTGTTATAAAATCTTAATAGTAATTAATCACCATCTTAATTTGTGTGCACTAAGTCAAAATGTGACAGATAATATGAAACGGCGGGAGTAATAATTTGACGACTATTGGTGTTATAGTTTATATTTCTTTTTCAATTTTTAAGTGACGACCCTAAATTCCACAACCTAGAATTGGGCACCGCCCGGCGTAGACCTGCGTGCACCCCCGAGCCAGTCCCACTGAGTCACGCAGGCCTAGTCAGCCTTCCTTACCATTTACTATTTATTATGCATTTACATGTGAAATTAATCAATTAGTGAGTTATTATCAAATACTGGGGAAGCAATTTAACTCTAAACTAATCAATAAACTTCAAGACACATAAGTCAAGACAACCTAGAGCGTGGAAACCCCGTAAATCATATCCCTCGTAATAATCAAAGGAGAGTATCAATAATATCATACAAGTCCAAGGTCTCTTAATAACCCCATAACCCATGTTTCAAAACTGAATAAATACATAATACAAGAACCTACTTAACACGCGAGAGGAGACCGTTTCGTGGTCCTCGACTTCAATCGCTTAGCGCTAGTCCCTCGCTTTTATCTGCTCGTCGGTCTGCCCACCGTCACAAACTAGACAATGAGTACAGTGATGTACATAGTAAAATATCAATAGAGTCTTAACAAAATTTCAAATATCACATAAATTAAGCAGTCAATTCATGCAGATAGAAAGAAAAGACAGGGAACGCATGAATATATAAAGACTGTAAATAAATGAATGAGCAATCGAAATTGAGTGTCCCGGAATACAAGGGGAAAGGCACAAGTGGTCCCGACCAATCAAAGTCATTGAGCCGATGATAGAATCTCCTCAAAGGCTAGGAGTTGATGACATAATCTCCTCTAAGACGCCTACGTGAGTGCAGAGTCCCCAACAAATATCATGGATAACTCTCACCATGTACATATCATCACAACCAATTACATATCCCCAGTCGTAAACCCTGATATAATACACCGCAAGCCCGAAATTCTGTAAGGATCAAGTTTGACACACTTACCTTTAGACAACTCAAAGGAATGGAAGCAAAAACCACGCCGATAACCACCAAGGATATATATAATCAAAGAGAATTCAACAATTCATAGTCCACAAGGAAAATGTTGCTCAACAAATATAATTGCTCAAATAAATGCACAAATGAAATAATGTAAATACTCACAAATACCGCGTGTAACTCCGCGCTCACGGCTCTCACACACTACCAAATGTCCCCGCAAGCCCGTCCTCAGTCCACTAAGTACCTGGTAAGCATTTTCGTTGCAATTTGGTAGTATTAGCGTTTTATTCCGCATTTAATTTAAATCCCTTTTTAATTTTTCATATTTATGTTCAATATGTTTTCGGGTCAACTTCCAGGTTATTGGGTCGTATTTGGACCCATTTGGGTACCCCGGGAAGTCTTCAATTCGTTTCGAAGATTCCATGAAATTTTGGAAAATTTCCTTGGTTTTGGACTCCGTCAAGACGCCATGAAGGTTTCACCCTCGGCGGCGTCTCCACGGCATGGGGCAAGGTGCCTTTACCCCAGACGTCGTGGGCAGCGCCGTGGGGTGTTATACCCCATGACGTCTTCACGACGTGGGCCAGAAAGGGACTCTACCCTAGTCGTATGTGGGGTGCACCGTGAGGGTTTATCCCTCACATCGTCCCCATGGCATGGGGGACAGAGGGACCCCTCTCTGTCCCCAGCGCCACGCTTGGTACCCCTGTCTGAGGGACTTTCTGGGGTGTCTACCACCTTCAGCTCGCTCCGCCTTATGCCGATTTGGTCCATTTTTCTCCGGGGATACAATAGCATCACAAAAACATCCTCAACATACTCCAAAACGTCTGAAACCTCAACAAAAAACCCAAAACGAAAATCATTTGAAATCCACAAAAAATCCAAAATTCTCCCAAATCGATTACTGTTTTCACAAAACTCACATTGATTGTCGTGAGGATCACCAAAATATCGGGAGTTTCGATCGAATCCGAAATCTCGACGTGGTGTCCAATTTTCGTCGTGACGAACGCGAATAAAACCCACACCAACCCATAGGAAATGATGAGGAAATGAAGGATCTTACCTCAGATTGCCCAACACCGCCGCCGCCGCCGTGGCTCCGGCCACACCAGTCCGGTAGCTGTTTGGAGAGGAAGAGAAAGATGAGATAGAAGAGAGGGAAGAAAATGAGAGAGAGAATGGCGTTGACCACCTTTTATAATGTGAGCCACATCTCGGCTTACACCCACATCTCGAGGCACATCTTGTGGTCTCTCCTCACTCCCTCCTTTTGTGACACTAGTGGGTGACTACTTTCTTGTTCTTATCCAATTTTAACCAATAAATTGGGTTTCCTAGGGCATTCCTGCGCCCGGCTTGCACCACAACTCGCAACATCGCGTGTGAAAGAAGTTATTAACGACCCGTAAGTTTCTCAAATTAATTTATTATTATATTTTATTTTTCGGTCGTCCACTAAGTTCATTTTTCCCGACCGTGTATCTGTAATTCTTCCATCAATGTTCTTCAAGACGAGCTCTGCTCGCAACTCGACATCACCGTCTTATCACACAAACACAAATATACATCGATAGTATACGTCATCATACAGAAAATAATATAAATTTTCGGGTCGTTACATTTTATATCTAAATTTGTTTTGTGCTTTAATTGTTTAGTAGTATTAATTAACATGTGGTTTCTAAACATCCATATAATGGGAGTAATATGGAACTGAGGGAGTAATACATATAATTCAATGGGAGTAATATGGAACCGAGGGAGTAATACATATGGAACCGAGGGAGTAATTATTTAATGGTTCCATATTATCTTTTGACCGATAATATGGAACCGGGGGAGTAATACATATAATAAATGAAGTCATTTATGGGAGAGTAATAGAATTTTGTTATAAAAATTTTAATGGTAATTAATCATCACCTTAATTCATGTATACAAGTCAAAATGTAATAGATAATATGGAACGGAGGAGTAATAATTTTATAACTATTGGTGCTATAGTTTAGATTTCTTTCTCAATTTTTATATCTAAATTTGTTTTGTGCTTTAATTGTTTAATAGTATTACTTAACATGTGGTTTCTAAACCTCCATTAGTGTCTCCTAATCACTAATCACCTTTCTTGACGTACGTCTATTAAATAAAAGTTACATATGGACAGATATAAAGTTTGGTATCTCACTAAGAAAAGACAACTGCTTAGTTATTGTTATTACTATTGTTATTTGGTCAAATAAGGCTCTTAATTATTAAAATAATTAGTACTAGTAGAAAGCAAATATGATCATTTGATAATGAACGGATCGAACTTGTCTTTTGGACTTTTAGATATCTCAGAAAGTCACTTGTAGACCACTTGTTTCATGTTTTATTATAACTAATCTTTTGGTTATTATAGGAGTCTATTATATCATTGGCAATTAATTCTTATTTTTGTCTACAGCTTGTTATGGTACAACCTTTATTTTATTATAGAAAAATTGTCTCTTTGGAGATAGTAGGTTAATTATTTTATTTTTTTTAGGCTCCAACTCCATTTGTATATCCACATGCGTATGTGGCTAAACACTCTTCAAGCCTATAAATTTCTATTGCTTTTTTTGAAGAGAGATAGTAGGTTAATTATATATATTCCTCTAATTAAATTTTGAGTAGTGCTATTTGACTTTTAGAGTTCTGACTCTTAGAAATTTTTGAAAATTTTTTATTTTAAAATTATTCTCAAACAATAAATAACTTTGAAACAACAACTTATAGCTCTCTTTTGATATTTATAAAAATTTTAAAAACTCCCTATAAATTTGAACTCTAAGAGCCCAAACAGATTTTTTGTTAAAATTTTGTTTAGCTAACGAAGCTGAGTTTAGAGGTCAAATTCAAGATCTTGATATAAGAAGGTCAATTAATGTGAAATAATTGACAACGTCTGATACCTGGGGAAATATTTGCCATAAAGAAAAATGAATGCAATTTAAACCTTAAAACCTTAAAAACTAAAATGCCCTTACATTAATTTTTTTATAACAATGGCGGGTACCACGAATTTCATGAAGATTATGATTGTCGTTTGTAGAACATGTTATATTTTTTTGACAAAAAAGAAATCAACTTTACTACCTTCAGAAAAATATTAACTTTAATTTGTCCCTCCGTTGAAGCTCGAAAAGGTCGAACCACGGATGTACCTCTTATACAAGAGGCTCTGCCATGCCAAACTAGTAAGCCATATATTCACTTGGTTACTAACTAATTATGTGGCTCAATGATAAAATATGGTCTTTGGGAGTAAAAGGTCATGTGTTTAAACCTTGGAGGAAGCAAATGTTTTTTTTTTCTTATAAAAAAAAAGTATATATATATATATATAGGTACTTCTATCATGAAAATCAAATATATACTCATGTCATGGATACACTATTTAGAATCATTAGATCTAAATTCAACATATTAATCGAGGTGACATAAATGCACAAAACATTTAATGCACAATACATTTTGAGGATTCCCATGGAACGGGTATATATTTGGTCTTTATTGTAAAATTTTTCTATATACCTATATCATAGAAACCTCTCAAAATGTGTTGTGCACTAAATGTTTTGTGCATTTATGGACTCACGATGTGATTAATAATTCATATATACGTACCTCATTATACAAAACAAATGCACGACTCAAGATCTTTAATTAAAACGGAGCACCCGTGTAACAAATTTGGGGTATCTTTCACTATCATATACATGCTTATTAATAAAGTATGGACTCACTATCATATACATTCTGAATCAGTATGGACTAATTATGCACATAGATAGGCCACTTGACACAAAAAGCGTGACAAGGAAATCTAAATCAACATTTAGCACGAGACATGCTTTTGGGAAGGAAACTTATAATTCCTTTCGGCCCAAAATCATCCACACATCACTTCAATATTTATCCAAAAATACCATATGATGTATGAATTAAGTATTTTCTTAAATGTTCAAAACATTTTTAACTGAAACTAAAAAGGGTCTCTATATCGCACTAGGTGGGTGTGATCGGGTGGTGTAGGTTTGAACCGTATAAGGGTTGTTATCAAGGGATGTGTGCGAGTTCGAATCCTGACTCTCATTATAAATACGAACCTATTCTTTGCTTGTTTCTCCTAATTGGGTGTGGTGGCTACAAGCCAGGGGCCGAGTTAAAGGGAGGACAACATGGCCAGAGACGGACTCCCCCCTCCTCCCCTGGGACCCCCTATAGGCACCCCACCCCGATATTGCCCTGCCCCTCACTTTACACCCACACCCCTACCCCTTTTTTGGCCCCTCTTAATTACATGCTTTCGCCTCGACCATTTTCTCACTTTTTTCTACTGTTGTCACTCTTCTGATATAATAATTGATCAAGTTAATAATACATGTATAATCGAAACTCAAGAAATAAATTTCTATGAATTTAAGAATATTATTAAATAATTGAAAATCAATCTATAATAAGTATAGGTTTAGGAAAGGGTCGAGTCTACATTAGTCTTACAACTCAAGCTCAACCCACACTACGTTGATCGAGCTAATGAGTATAGGTCTAGGTAAAATTCATCCCCCCTCCACCCAAACTTATAAATTTTTTGATACTGCCACAACTATGAGCAGAGCTAACTTTAGCACTCCGACTAAGGCAAAATAATTGATGAGAGTTTGATTCGTGATAGTTGCACCATTTTTCATCAGATCATTTAGGTTAGTGGCACCGGTGCCCCGTAGCTCCAATCAGATTATTTAAGCCTTAATCATGACCGGCGAGGCAATTCAGCAACCATAGTAATAAACTTAAAACAAATAAAAATAAAAGAAAAAGTGCGTGCGTGCATTATAATCATGCATGCATGCGCACAACAATAAACGAATGACACTACACTAGTAACTTTTACGAGCACACTGTATATATAGCTGTCTATCTATTTGTACCACCAGTATATTGAAGCACATTTGCAGTTTATATCTGATCCGATCAATCACAGTAGAAAAAGAAAATAAAGTACAAAGGAACCAACGAATTTCTCACTTCGATTTTTCATGAAAAACCGTGAAAATCACTGGTGAGGAGGCTCGTGATCCTATGCACCAAAAGTTGTTTATCTTTTCTTTTTTTTTATCTGTCGTCGTTCTTCTTCTACTGCTAGTACTGCAACTTTGTTCTGACTACATGTTGATGGATTATTTGTCAAGTTTCTTAACAAGGACGTAACTTAAACACAACAATTCAATACGTACATTTTCTATGTAATGTATTGTTGGTATCACACCTTTAAAAAGAAAAAGAATAAAGAAAATGGTTAGTCATGTTGAAATCATAAAGAACAATATCAAGAAAAAGCCAATTTAAAAATAAAATCTATTAAAAAAAAAAACAATGTCAAGAAAAAGGACTTAATTAATCTAAAAAGACTCAATCCTAAATTAATTAGAATCTACTACGCGCATACATAGATTTAACTCTTCTTTTCACCTGATTTAATCGTTTAAATTGCGCGATAACGATGAATTGAGTATCGTGGAATGCAAAATAAATGTTAGACTTTTAATAATTTTTAATCAATCTAAGTCCATTATGGACCTTAGTAGAATAATCTGATCCATTAATTAGAGTTTAGTAGTCATTCAGACTCTCGTAGCTGGTTCATTGTTACATCCCGCAGCTCCAACTTTATTAGTTATATATATATATATATATGGGTCTGCTTATGACCAATTTAAATTTGTCTATTGAACGTTAATAAGTTGGAAATTATATGTTCTTCGTGAACTATTAATTGGAGAAATTTTCCTCTCGAGGGGGTGAGGCTGCTCCCAGTGAGCTTGTAATAATAGATAAATAAATAAATCCACTATTGATTATGTTGTACATCTATTAGGAATTTAAGATACTAGTTAAGTTAGTGAAAAAACTCTACTCTGTACTAAGCTAATAACTATAATATTCTTTGATAAAGTTTTAGTGTGACATAAAATGGAGGTAACGATTTACCCAAAAAAAAAAAAAAAATGGAGGTAACGGTGAAGGTGATTGCACAAAGAAGGAAAAGAAAAGGTAACGCGTGGACTAACTGATTGAATCACTTTGTGTATGTACGAGTCTCCAAAATTACCGATACAGACATGCACTCCCAAATAATTCATAGATGCAACAAAAGCATACAGACAGCACGCTTTGAGCCTCATCTGATGAGCCCTAAATGCATGATACAGACCTTTTTCAACATGGGCAGGCCAGCGCCGCTTAGTATTGCTGATCGATCAGTGATCATCATGCATCATCAGAAGAAGAGTAATTGAAGGGGATGTGTGATAGGTATAGGTGCCCTTATCAAGGGATGGTCGCTATCATGCGCTGTGTGTGATGAGAATGAGAGAGGAATAAGTAAAGGTCACACCGCCCCTCATGCCGCGTGCCCTCCACCACCACCCCCTTTAGCACTCCTGACCAATCCATATATGAGATAGTATTCCACCCAATAAAAGACCATAGGAGTCGTCCACGCGGTATTGACTTGCATGTTCTGCATTAAAATTTGTGTATGTTTAATGTAACTTTTAGTGTGACATACCATTTATCATTCCAACATACCATTTGCCATTCCAACTCTTCTCTAAAAGATGTTTTGAAAAATTAAAAAAACTTAAACTTGCAACCTCCAAAAAAAGAAATGTGGAGAACCAGGTACATCTTTAAAACAAAGATCAATGGAGCATAAGCATATATCTTGACAAACATCATTTATCAATTAAGACTTTTCATAATAAAACCTTATTATTTTTTTTTATAACTATGGATATCCAAGCGAGCCTGATTATTCTCATAAGCCCTAATGCAATCAATCTGAATGTACCCTAATAGCATGAACAATCTTGACGTAGCGAGAAACCAAACTTGAGATCTTTTGCCTAACCCATATAATTCCATGCTTACCTTTACTATTGGGATTGTTACCGTATACATTGTTAATAGAGCAACATTTGAATATGCAGTCAAAGACGTTACTTGCCAAAAAAGTAAGACATCGAGATATCGTGATTTGTTCCACCGAAATCAAAAAAAAAAGAAAAGAAAAGAAAAGAAAAAAAGATCCATTTGAATCTGCAACCTCTTGGATGTGGTAGGTGATGCTCCTACACAACAAGGCCTACTCACAAACGTACTAACATGTGTCGCTTGATAAGAATATTACGAGAAGCTGCATAGGAAGATCCCAACTCTCACATTTAAGAATGATGAGGTCACTGCTTAGCTAATCCATCTTTCTACTCGCTAGTTGCTTCCTTGGCTTCCAATTTTCTCTATGGAAAGCAAAGTTGGACATGATATGCACCAATCCATCAGTCCTTTTCTTCTCTCTCAAATACCATTCAATCTGATGATAGGCATTTGCCCCTGTTATGTAAAGGAAAAAGATTAACATGCACTTTAAAACATACACATTTGTTACACATAAGGTTGGGGTCTTTTCGACATATATCGAGTTGTGTGCACACACGCACCTCGATGCATGTTGAAAAAATCCCAACCTTTTTTTGTAGTAAATGTATGTTAATCAAATATTCAGTAAAGTTGAAGGAAAAAGAAAAGATGGTGATATATAGCAATCCCTTAATAATGCAACAAACCTAACGACCCGGGGGTTGAGCTTCTGCAACCAAATTTTCCATCATCTCTACTTCTCTATTTCAAATTCTACACTCATCTAATGAACAAAATTATACCAAGTATGTAATTTGTAATAATCTTAAAGGACATGCGATGAGTAACTAATAGAGTTGAGGGATGACGCACCTGCGCGCATGTCCCTTCTCTCTTAATCAACCAGAGGTTTCAGTTTTGAGCCCTGAAAAAAATAATTATATATAATATTCTAACATTTTACAACTTTTGTTATTATATCTTAACTTTTTTACATTGATAAATTTGTATCCTAATTTACTTTTTAACTAAATTTGATGAGGTAACATTTAATTAATAAGCTTAAAAAATAAATTAAGTAATAATTTTAGTAATTATAGATAATGAGATGGCTTTTTAAAGTCATTAGAGGCCACATCATCAAATTTGAAGTTAAAAAGTGACTTAAGATACAAATTTATCAATTTAGAAGGTGAAGATATAATAACAAAAATTGTAAAAAGTTAAGATATTTTAACCAATTAAGCCTATATGAAAAGCTTCAAACTCCTTCTAGGGGCATTGCCCTTATGGTCCTCCGTTCCTTGAGTTAGGATGAATAAGAGCAAAAGCTATTGGTACCTCAGAATAATCTTAAAAAAAATAAAAATGAAAATAAAAATGCGAGTGAAATCACATTTGAAAGGCCCATTATTATAGTCTGAATTATAAAGATGTTGTGTTCAAGCTCTGAAAGTCTGGCCTCATAGGCCCAATTGTCCACTTGAAAGAGTTTACTGCATAAGATCCAACCCGGCTCCTGGCCATGCAATACTGAGCTCTATGCATAAACCCATATGACATAATCTAGGATCTACAACTCCTAGTGAATGGCCCAACAACAAATATCTAAGTTATCACTGATCAATTATACAATAAAGCCAATTTATATATGCGAGAAAATAGATTTATAATCCCAAACTTTACTCGTTTTCTCAATTTTATCCCACTCGTCTTTTTGAGGAGATTAGAGTCTATGTTGAGTAAGCTACGAGGGAGGAGCTAACTAAGATCAATAAGGATGACTAATAATTTAGACCATGCAAGCTTAAGTTTTTTCTAGAAAAACGTAATGAGATAAAACTAAAACAAGCAACAAAGTTAAGGATATTTATGACTGATTGGGTTATTTAATCTATTTTCCCTCACGATAAAACAAAAAGTTACATAGCAGTAACCTACATAGGTTGCATTGATAGATTGGTACTCGTACCTCAAAATTCTCGAGTTCGAGTCCTAAGGATAGAGAAAATCATATTTAGAGACCTTGCCTCCTTATAGGCCCTGCAAAAAATCGGCTAAACCTAATCAGGGCAGAATACCAAGGAGCAAAAAAAAAGGGGGTAAAAAGTAGTTCTTTTCTTTCAAGTTTGCTCTAATCTTTGATGACCACCACAACTAATTTTACTGCTAGGGGTAGTTAGTGCCCCAGCTCAGTTGCTTTGTCAGCCTCAATGGATTGGATGGCTTGAATCCTTGAATACCCAACTCAACTCCCCACATACGTTACAACTGGGTGGTGGAGAATACTTCAGAGTTAATGGAGTCCTCGACAGCCAGCTTAAAAACATGGAGAAACAGTGACCAAATCACACATTTCAATTGGGATGTAATGTGAATTCCAACACTGCATAAGTAGCTTTTGATTTGAACATACATCACCTCTTTGTGTCATCTGACTTTATCTGTCTCTTGCCGCGGCGAAATGCCAGAAATATTTATATCAAGTGCTTTATCAGATAAGCATTCATTTCATTCTTCACCACGTCAAGTGATATCCTGATCACTAGCACACAAATAGAACAACCTAGTATGAATTCCTTGTCCTCATGTGTATAGTAGTTAAAACTTTGCCATGATTGACTGTTTTCCCACTAGACCCATCAAAGAAACAACTAGTAAAATTGGTTCAAACCTGAAGTTTCAAAAGCCAATGAATGTGTGCAGTTAACGTTGGTGGATTTGTAGTCATCTGTAAGCATGCACTAATATTGTAGGCTTGGACTGATGTGAAGTGAATGTCTTTTTTTTTTAAAAAAAAATTCCCCACATGCAATCAATTATCCGCAAAATGATCCTCCTTTTCCCTTCATATATCCTCACTTGAGTCATGCTATATCGTCGGCCTAATGAGTTGGTAAGCCAATGCAAATTCTCCGATATGTCAGCAATCTCTATAGAAATTTGATTATTCGTCGTACAAACTATTGTTTTCTGCCTTGCGTGTTTCATTTGGTCATCGCTATTCGTCATGAGTCTCACTCATCAACCAAGTTTTGGATAATGCCGACTTGACGATGATGATATATCACAATCCATAGTGTTCTTTTTTGAAAAAAAAATTGATATGAACTATTTAGTTTGTTCAATAGGATCATCAATGTCCGCATCAATGTATAAAAAGCAAGGCAGACTAAATTTGCATTAGGTAGGTCGGCCATTCATGCTTTGTTCGTCCTTGGCTTCTAAAAAGAACTAACAGCCTGTTTGGTTGGAGTATTGACTTATTTAAGCCTGGGCTTAAAGATAAAATCATTGTTTGGTTGAAGTGTTAGGTAAGCAACAGGCTTACCTAAGCACTTATACACTAGCTTATGTAATGACAGGGGGGACCCTGTCATTACATAAGCCCATCCAATTTTGACGTGAAATGACGAAAATACCCTCATGATTTGAATATGGTGGGTGGTGGTAGGTCAGCCAACATTAAATAGGGGCATTTTAGACTTTTCACTCACTTTTCCTTGTGGGTTTATATTTGAACCAAACGGATGCACATAAAACTCTTATCTCTCACAAAGACCAGACTTATCTAAGCCAATCCCTACACCTTACACATAACTCCAACCAAACAGGCCATAAGTAACATCCCAACTCCCCAGTAACTTCCACCTAATTACTCTACCATATTGACAGATAAAATGTAAGCATAACAGTAAATAGAACCGGAAACAATTACATGGTTCATCCAATAAATATTATAAATTTACTACTAACATCAGAAGTTGCTTACCTAACTTTAAAATGAAGACTCAGCATTGAATAGATTAGTTGTCCATCCTTGTAAAAAAAAAAAAAAAAAATTGTAAGAAAAGCATAACAGAAAGTTCAGTTTGGGCACATATCTCAATCAAATACTCGAAGTGCGAATTTTTTCACGTCAGATAGTCACACTCAAAAACCACCAACAAATACATGCACTGGGCCTTCAGTTGGGTCTATGATAAGTGCATTTCACAGGGCACAATAGTTAATATATGCCCACAACCTCCCATGTAGTTAGGTGTCAGTCCTAGCTTTCAGCGCAACCTCTCAGTACATCAAATAGTAGAGTTTAACATACCTACGCACAAAGAGGTCAACCTTCAAGGATAATCTAAAAGTTGACAGCCCCATTAGACCATTACAAAGGAAAAACCAATATAATTTAGATAAGCCAAAGAACTTTTAAACACAAATACAGTACATGAGAATGGTGAAGGGGGGTTGGATATGTACAAAGTAGTGGAGTCTCTAATAGAGCCAAGCCGTCCAAGTAAAGTACACATATAATAGTGAACTTGTGACCTCCCATAAGTTTCTAAGAACTCTATAAATATATCGCTGACACTGGAACCAAGTACTACACAAAATTGAGACTGTAGAGCATAAATATAATGTGCAGCACGAAGTATTTCTCTTGCTTGTGCCTAATCTTGCTTTTGGTTTCACTAATAGTGAGGACTGAAGCTCGGGAATTACCTAATATGTTTCGTGGTGATCAGAAGAAGCAAACTGAAAGGTCATTTGTTCATGAATCACAAAAGGATAGCAGAAATGTACCATTTAAAGGAGCAACGAGGGAGGAAAACACTTCAAGTCAGTATGAACCCAGCCGACTCAGTCCTGGAGGGCCTGATCCACAACATCACTCTAAGAATTTATTTTGAATTTCATCATCTTGTAAAGCTTCAATCAGGTTTATGACTGTCTATCATTGTAGCTAGGTTTAGAGTTAGTATTCAGTTTTCTGCCTTGAGAATTTCTGTGTACCATATCGAAACCATGCATTAACAGTCATTTGTCTGCCATATAATAAAAACTCTATAATGATTATACTATATGGATGTTGGGTTCAATCGAAATCTCAAGGAGCGATGTACTGTTGGGATGATATATAAGAACTACTCGCTCATGAGGTTCTCCACAGTTTTATTATGCAAAATCCTACGTAGTTTCTTCACAATGATGTATTCACAGTCACTTTAAGTGGTCACCATCAAAAAGTGAAACAAACAATACACAGCATTATATAACAGTAAAAAGGAATTAAAAAAAAGGCAGATATGTACGTACTTCTGATAGGTCATGGAATCTTCAATCTAAATTTAATATGAATTCAATCCATCAAAACGATGACTCAGAAAGAGCTTTTTTAACGACACACTCAACCTTTTACATTATGGTCTTGAAAAACATAAGAAATGAAACCAAATACATGATAACGGAAAGAAGTAGAACCAAGTAAATTAAATACATTTGGCTACAGATGTTTTAGTTCAAAATCAAAACTAATCAACTGAAAACATAAGGAATTAAGCCGATATGTATATACACAAATACATTAAAACCCAATAAATTCAACTGACTGTAGTCACAGTATACATCCTTAAAAAAGGAAACCTGCAAAATAATTGAGTTCCAGACAAGTGATAGAACCAAGTGGTCTCTCTCAAATAACATCAAAGTTTTTTTGGCTTAGTGATAGAAAGTGACGATCCCAATCGTTTGAAACTATAATAAAGTGTGTCGTAGGCTTTCCAATGGAAGAAAGCTGTTGCCCCACCCAGAATAAAAGACTAGAAAGAGAGAGAGTAAGCTTTTCAGTTTTCACAGCCTCTCTCTTGGTCAACTCAAACAATTTATTTAATAGATGGATATATTAGCTTGGTCTAGACCATATATCGATTTTCAATTAACTATAAAGCTCTTAGGAGTTGAGCATATAACTATTTGAGAAAAGGTATGCAAACTTGAGTTGGATTGAATCCCACACTTACCTATCCCCCAAGAGAATTATAAAGCTCTTAACAAACAGAATAGTAGACCCTATTGTCATTTCTAAATTGTGGCCTACCTTATCTTTTTATTTCTCTCTCTCGTTCTTTTGTTCAATGGAGCATAATATCTCGAGCACTATCAACCAGCAATAATGCTAATGTTGCCGACTTTTACTTAAAACTGCTTTGGATAACCAAAATAGAGTCTCAATAAACTGGTCAAACATTATTTTATTCTTCATTAGAAGTTTTAAACCATTACTTTATTCTTTCTTATCTGTCTTGCATTCCTCTATATTAAACAATATAATCATGCACAAATTCCATTTAGTTACTTTAGAAGAAAATCCACCCAAGTATAACCAAAAATAAGATACCTAGGGCCCATGATCTACAAAATTAAAAAGGCACACAATGTATAAAGTGCAAAAGCCTAATTTTCTCAACCACTTCTAGCATTGCTGTAGTAAAAAACTATTCAAGTGTTTGACAGTTATGGGCTTTTGTTATGGTGCACTGAAGAGCTAGAATTTCAAAAGGCATAGAATTGGGACAGCAACTAATGGAGCTTACATTTCTAACAGTTCTCATTGGAGTGGAGAAGAACACATCTCTCCTTACCTTCCTACCTAACTGAAACTCTCTTTTATCTATTTCTTTTAGCGATAGTTTAAACTTCTGACTATTGCCCCTTCAAATTTGTGATGCATGTAATTATGAATGACAACTACAATCAACATGAGACTAACAAGTTACAAGGCAAAATGTTGTTCTCACCAACAACACAAAGGATTAAATTGTTTAACAATAGGAAAGAGACCTCACCTGGTACACATGCCTCAGTAGATTCTCCTTTGGGCTTACTGTAATTCCACGTGTGTCAGTAAAACTCTCGGTGTTCATACAACCCAACTGGACAGCAACCATAGAGAGCTGCAGTATCATAAGAGGAAAATAATACTACAAACGGAACATGAAGGTTATTGTGCATTTTTTAACTTCATCCAGTTATCTAGATAAGATAAGATTTGCTCCATTAACTACATCCGAAATATTGGCTCTTCAAAAAAACTTTAGACTATTTAAAAGTCAAATAAGGAAAAAGAATACTTATTTTTTGGTACATAAATTGGTGCTTATTTGAACTCTCTGTTCTGTAACTCTTAGAGCATATTGGTTTTTGCCAACATCTCAAAGACATTGTTCAAAACCCAATTTTACAAATTAATTCTAATCTGAAACCGACCTTTATCTATAGTTGCCTTAGTTTTGATGAAATCGTGCCTCTACTTCTAGTTAGGACCTAGTTAGGACCTTGGTACAACAACAACTCACTCCCAAATTAGTTGGGGTCAGCTGCATGGATCAAACCTTTTCCACTTTACTCAATTTAATGCACTAGATTACGTGCCCTCAAAATCCTTTAAATCTATTCTAATTAGTGTATCCCAAGTTATCTTAGGTCTATCCTTATATCCTCAAAATTCTTCGATTTTTATTGAGTCGGATTTTCTAACTAGGGTATTTGCAGGTTGTCTTTGGATAATAACAACAAAGCCTCAATCCCAAATTAGTCAAGGTGGGCTACATGGATGCTCTTCCACTCCACATGATTTAATCTAGCCTCTACTTCTACATGGAGCAATTAAAACAATCCACTTCATTAATTGGAGCAATTAAAACAATCCACTTCAGTATTGGAGCAATTAAAACAATCCACTTCACTAATTGCACTATACCTCTCTTCACTAGAACAACACTTTTCAATATGTAAGATCAAGGATAGATGCTCCTATGCGATCATCCGTTCAAGGCGTCCAAGATTTAATACCCACATCCTTACTTGCTTATTTTAATTATCAAAGGTGTAGAAAATGAACAAGAAAAACCAAATCAGAAGCACCAAGAAAGAACTTTTGAAGGGGAATGGATGATTCAAAGAGATGTTGGGAGGTGAAATGCATGGTCCATTAAAGTGAGAAGAAGACAAGGGTCTGAGTCAGATCATTTGTCTGTAATCTGCTTGAATACATAGTGGCAATTGAGCAGAGTTGCAGCACTTAGACGATTTTCCATCATCTTTAATTTATCCTTGAGCCACCCTACAAAACAATGACTAGATGCTAGCCACCAGATTGGCCACTCAACATTCATAAGATTTGGGATCTTGGGACCACCATGACTTTCGACCTATGTGGTCCAAACTCCTATAAATACATAATGATAGGCTATATATGCTATCTCACAAGAAAACTGCTACAGACATGTAATAGATCTTGGGAGCAGAAGTAATGGCGAAGTACAATCTGTTGCAATTATCCATACTGTTCCTTGTGCCACTGTGGATGTTCACAATAGTTACCACAGGTCAAGTTCATCCACAAATTTCAACTACTAAGAGGGCATTCAGTAACCACATGTTACTTATGAGGGTAGGGATTGATCCATCCAAGTTTGAGAACTATCGAAGAAGATTAGTAGATGTAAGAAGTTCCCAGAGAACCAGTCCTTCAGGGCCAGATTCTCAACACCACTAGCATCCATTGTAATTTTCTTTCATGCATTTCTTGAAACAGACAATCGTAATGAATGTGATGATCATCGTCATACATTATATTTCACTTTCATCACTATGCAGCCTTCTTTTGACTTTTCTGAGTAATGATTGGCATAACTTGTCTAATAACTTTTCCTTCGAGGTGCTCACTTTAAGATTTGGTCTAGGTATAACAAAGGCCTAAGATCGTAACACAATGACACTTGAACTTTGCATTTCCTCAAACTAAAGAAAGCAAGCAAGGCCTCATAATACAGTTTCTAGACAACATAATTGATGATCCCCTTTAAGTAGAAACCACCTCACACAATTTTTTAGCATACTTCCCAAGACTCCTTAACCAGATAAACCTATGTATTGTCGAGTTTTCAAGTACACGTCCATTCAAGTTTCTATAATATTTGCAATACTTTTTTTAGCACATAATTTGTTTATTTCTATTATTTTAGGTGCAATTTATCTAAAGTTCGACTGGATTATATGCACTTTTAAAAAAATTAATAATAGCATTTGAAACTCATTTATTCACAAGCAGTCCCCTCTTTTCCCTGTGATTATTCCTCTCTCAGAAGAAAGCAAAACCCTCCAAAACAGAACTACATCATAGACCGCCAATGACCAACAAAACTGCAGCTCAAACTCTCTTCAATGTCAGCCCTGCCAGATGTACAACTTACCTAGATACTTATTTGTTTCAAATTGACCAATTCAGCAAGCTGAAATGTAATCGATTTGACAAATGAGGTTGCGGAAAGATGTTGTTAGTTGTTTTTTATCATCTTTTTGAAGAACTACCATTCTTAACAAGAAAAGTACCGTGATCTACAGGCTAGAGTGTCTATTACGACTTTAGTAGAGGATGTGTGCTTTTACTGTTCCAAGATCATATCCTTCTTAACTCTAGTTTAGTGGAATTGACAAGTTAACGGGTAGGCATGGTCATATATCAATTAGTTAGTTGTTCAATAAAACAAAAGTGGGAGCGAAATTGATTGAATGTACTCAGCAGTACAAAATGATGAATAATGCAGTGAGTATGCTGGAAAACGAAAAAGTCATTTTGGAAGCACCACCAACTTTTCGTTTTCTGACATATCCTAATTGACAAAAAAGTGAGAGAGAGATTAATTTAACCTGAAGGCAAGGTGCATTTGGAACCACCCTCATTTTAGTAGCCATACTCCACATGCCTTTTCATTAGATCTAAATTCACAATTATCAATTTATCAATATAGTTAAGATGAGCTGGGATCTAAATTTCAATTTATTAAATAAATAATTCAAAAAGAAGTCAAAAGAAAACAGTTCATAAAGAAAACAAGACTTCCTCAGCAGAAATGATTTCATATGCTTAAGTTTAGAACAGCATTGAATCAGATCCTCTTTTTTCTCTAGATATGCTTTCTCATAATTCTGATGTGAAGAGTTCATATTAACTTAAGTAAAAAGGAATTAAATGCATCCATCTTTTTTAGTGAGCAAGAAAATAATCTTAAGTATATTCCTAATACAAGGTCCTACTGAAATATAATTTAACTCCAAAATAGTGCAACTTTTAAAAATATTAAATCATCAAAGATATTTATTTCAAAATAAAGTCATCAAGAGATTCAAGACATGCCTTTATCCAGGAAATTAGATTGAAAAAAATGTCTTTTACCTAATCTACATCTTCCATTTCACTTCTAGCAGATTCTTTTTCCTTTCTGCTTTTGATTTGTTCAGGGAAGGTAACTGGCCAATGAAAGTAATTGATAGGTCAAATATACAGCAGCCAGTGCTTTATCAAAAACTTAGTCTTTGTTAACTTCTAACCAGAGAAGATCGTTTGATTCTCTTAGGAGTTGGGACAAACAAGTCTCAAGGGACGAACAACTTCATGGGGAAGTAGCAAGACAATATTTTGAGCTGCTAACTATCAAAGATGCTAACAGGCAAGTTGATATTCTGAAAGTTCAATGTTCTACTTAGTACACAATTTCTCTGTTCAGTTCATTAAATTCTAATGCATTGATTCTTCATAGACGTGCACTAAATCGAGCGCAATGGAAGAATTTGATCGATGTAGCCAACTCCAATTAATTTGGGATTGAGGCTTTGTTAATTCTTCATAGACCAACTATCAATGGATCCAAAATGAATCATTACTTATAGAAATCATTAGGCATTATAGAATTTTGTAAGTAATTATTCTTTCCCTTGAAGAATAGCTTCACGGAATATTTTTTTTAAAAAAAGAAAGACACACACAATGCACATTATGGTATCATTGAGGTCTTGAATAATGATAACTACAGTAAGGAACAACTTGTAATTCCTCTTGTTTACCATCAAGAGGATGAAGGAATGGAGGAAAACTCAATTTTACTCATGGAGCTTTCTCTATAGCCCCTTTCGAGGAAAAAAACGACCAGCAGCCAGCAATTGGAATGAGTTGTAGTAAATAAAACATGATTAATTAGAGAAAGGTGATTGGAGTAATCAAAGATACTGTCATTAAATTAATAGTTTTCTCGCATACAAGCTCCAGCATGAACACAGAGAAATGAGTCAATAGATGAAAGAAACAAGATGGAAGGAAACAAAGCACAAGAACATCTCCCCAGAAAAATAATCACATTCAACATTTTGAACTGACACTTGATTTTATTCTAGTATAAAATGGATCTTATTAGAAACAAAAGAAAATATCATAATACCACTTCGCTGGGAGTGAAATCAACTTTGGCTCTCGAAAGCTTCTAGTGGATCATTGGGATCCATCTCTGTGGAGAGAGGGAGATCAACAAGTAAAGCTTCAAGACTCACTTTCCTTCCCGAGAGTGTCCACAAGTTCCTTAAATAGTACCTTATTCCCAATGCAAGTGAAGTGCAAACCATCTCTACAGTCAATTATGCAAAAATCATAATTAACCGATAAAGTCAATCAATAAAATTTGAGTTACAATCTATATCTATATCTATATATCTATATAAAAGTTGGAGGAAGAGAAATTTCAAAACCTACCTAATCTCATCTTTCTAATTTTCTAATTATCTCAGTTTTCTTATTTTCTTATTTTCTATTTGTCATTTATTTCTATTATTAAATTTCATTATTACTATATCCGTCTTCAAAAAATTTTTGCTTCGGAATGTTTAAACTTTTTGCTTGAGAAGAGTTCTTGTAATGAAGTAAGTATAATGTATGCATCTATTACTAATTAAGATTGTGTGGAACTCCAAACCATGACTACCTACGTGGAATGGAGGGTTAAATTACATTATTATTATATCCGGTCTTCGAAAAGTTTTTGCTTCGGAATGTTAAAACATTTTGCTTGGGAAGAGTTCATGTAATGAAGTATAATGTTTGCATCTATTACTAATTAATAGTGTGTGGAACTCCAAACCATGGCTACCTACATGGAATGGAGTGTTAAATTACATTATTATTATATCCTGTCTTTGAAAAGTTTTTGCTTCGAAATGTTCAAACTTTTTGCTTGGGAATAGTTCTTATAATGAAGTAAGAAGTATAATGTACGCATCAACCATGGCTACATACATGGAATGGAGTGTCGTCCAAGTTTTTTTCCCCTATAAATATCACCTCCCATCCATTCTTCTTGCAATCCATACGAACTTGGCTTTCTAGGCGCAACTTGTAAGGCAAACCATCGAACAAGCTTGCATCTCCTTCCAATGGGATCATGAAATCTTTTTTAATCGCAGCTATGTCTAATTTTTTTGTTGATTAATTAACTATTTAGATGATGTGTTTTGTTTACCTTTTATTGTATATTTTATGTGTATGAAATATGAGTTGATTATTGTGAATTGTAATTTTAATTGTAAAAATATTATAATATGATTATTGCGATCAACAACTTCACATATCTATATTCGTTGTTGTGAGGATTGTTCAGGATGTTTGCTATGTGCGTGATTTATAAGTAAAATTTTTTTTATCGTATATTCTTTTCTAAGAAATATGAGTTGAATTTTGTGAATTGCAATTTTAATTGTAAAAAATATTATAGTATATTCATGTAAATTAATTTATTAACTTTCTCTTAAAGTTTTAATAACTCCTGCACAAAGCGCAGGAAATCGACTAGTTATTTATAAGTATAGATATGAGGCTCCTTTTCTTTACTTCCATATTCCTTACAAATTGTGTAAAAGTCTTATGCATAAAATATTGGTAATAATATATGGAATATACGACTACAAATCTAATCTACATATATAAAGAAGATCTATAGCTATTAGCTTCATCCTTTGATGTTACCACTATAGGTTGGTCTAGATTCTAGACTTAACTAATACCATAATGTTGAAATTTTCACAAAAAGTGACCCCAAAACTTAACACTCCGTATGAATATTATACAGTTGCACTCAAGAAAAGCACAATGAACTATGTACATACTTAGGCTATAATAAATAAGAAGAATGATAAAGTGACCCAGTTAGGGGCAACCTTGTTGTGCACCCAGTGGGTCCTGCTGTCTCGCTAACAATGGTGGGGCCCACTGTCCACATCAGCTAAGTGCACAAAAAGGTGCCCCTTACTAGGTCACTAAAGCATTTTCCAATAAATAAAGTCTAGTTCCTATCAAAAAAAAAAAAAAAAAAAGCACAATGAACAGCTGTAAATGAAGTGTAAGAATAAATAGATAGCAGTAAGAAAGCATAAAAAAGTACGAACTTGGCACTCACATGCAGAAAATGAAAAGAAAAGGGAATAGGAACAGGCGGACAGCCAGTAACTTCAAATGCTGGTGAGAACAAGTGCAGCAAACACTACTGTAACTGGCTACACTTCTCTATTCTTTATGTAGCATAATGACTTTAAATTTTGTCCACGCTTGAAAGAGACATGAAGATAACTGGCATTAAGAGAATAAAAAATAAATAAATTGTCCACGCATTCATTTTATTATTGATCTCCATTTGAGCATGCTTAAAACTACCTAATTATTCCAAAATATTGCATCATAAAATGTTCATTTCACTTATAAAAGAGGTGGGGAATTCATATGGAACACATGATGGTTCTAAGTCCTATACTTTCCTAGGATCGAAAGAGTTTGTATCTCATTTTCCAAAACACCACAAAGCAACTCTCAAAAAAAGAAAGCAAAAAAATAAGAAGCTACAATGTGTTACCTAGTTTTATTTTCTTATAGCTAAGTCAGTCTAAGTACAAGACTACAAGGCAATTTATTTCAGACTTAGCCAAAACATTAAGTGACTGCGGTCTCATTTCCTTCCAGCGACAAATGAAACCAACAAACTCCATGAAACTAAACCGGTAATTGCGGTTGGTTTGTTAATTGTTATACAATATCTTTTGCAAAAATAATCTCCAACCCAATAAAATGCAGTTCACAAGAAAAATCTAATTAATCATCAAAATATTTGAATGAGCTCAGTGACCAGAAGGTCAGGGGATCAAGTCTCGCCGTTCAAATCCATCTTAGTTGGTTTCTTCTAGCTCATAGGGTGTGACAACAAAACTCTCATGGGAATCGTTAAACCTAAGTAGGGAGGACCTTAAAAAGTAATGATCAAAAAATAAATATCTAAATAATCATCAAAATAATATGGTTTGTACATTCATCGACATGTAAAAGCCACAATAGTAATTATTAATTGTCTAGTCACAGTAAACGGAAGCCAAAAACTAACTGCCATGAACATTTTATTGACATCCACAAAAAAAAAAAAAAAAACCATAATTAAAATTTTACAATCATTCACTTGATAATAGATAATTGACAATTATCAT
This sequence comes from Stephania japonica, assembly GCA_039657345.1. NCBI lineage: Eukaryota > Viridiplantae > Streptophyta > Magnoliopsida > Ranunculales > Menispermaceae > Stephania > Stephania japonica. The sequence continues at coordinate 5,967,162 of CM077556.1, forward strand.
AATAGTTCCCTATGTTCACTTGATAATAGATAGTTGACCATTCATCATAGAAGTTTACTTTGCTTTTTCGTATATTCAAAAATAAAAAATCAAGGAAAAGCAAGAGAAAAGGTTGCTCAAACCAAGCCAAAGCAAGCGGCTAGGGAATACCTTAAACATGATTTCTCCCAATCATTTAACTGTTGCATTCCTGACCAGAGATCTATGATGGGCAATCCACATTCCTCGGCCACAGAAATGCATGCCTTGGCATAGGCACCAGCAGCCTCATTTGTCCTCTCTGGCAGGCCAGATGCTTTATTATAAGATTCCCTGCATCATTAATTTATCATTATGGTTAAAGCATGGCATCATAAATAGCACCAAAAGGCGATCCATGTTAAAGCTGCATTGATCTATTTTGAATATTTTCCAGGTGATGCATTGTGAAAGAAAATTCCTTCCATCCAGCAGATAATGAATTATCATAGGATACCACTTCTTTAGACAATACATATTTGGCCATCCAATTAGCACTGTGAAAATGAAGTTTGAATGATACTCCTAATAACTAGAAGTACACTATCCTACCAAACTATATAAATTCAAAACTTCCCATTTGAAAGAGATGAGAATGTTACAACATTCCTAAGGCAACCCTCAACATCAATAGGCTGTGGAGTTATAAAGATAACCACTGCTTCTGGCCATCGCTTCTGTCCTCACACCAATATACAAACAAGAATGTAAATACAAACTTCTATGCAAATCTGAAATCTTTGAAAAAAAATAAAAATAAATAAATAATTAAGAGAGCTCGTCAGCTCCAATGGTTACACTCATAATTCTGTTTATTTTAGATACACCCCTGACTAGGGGTATTTTCGTTACATCCAAGGCTTAATGCATAAGTGAGAGTTTAAGTAGGTGTGAGTGCGTTGTAAGAAAAATCTATAAATTTGAATCATAATTTTCTTTTCTTTTCTTTTTTATAATAAACCAAAATTACGAGTTTACAACACCCTTGACTTCAACATGAGTCAAACCACAACCTCGCCTTTGGCAAGTGATGCCTCATCCATCTTACCATAGATGCTTTGGTGGAAATTGTAATTGAGACACTCTTGGAGTGTATTTTGGAGAGAGTGAAGTGTTCTTCTCTTCCTCTCTAGTTATTAGTTTTGTACTTTCGTGAGTATGTAATAACAAAATCATTGGGCTCTTCTAACTTCAATTTGTGTTTCTCATTCAATTTACGATAATAGAGAAAGGTCCTTACCATTTTACTAAAATGTTATTTTTTTTGTGAGAAGCACCCATGATCCAGACTAACCGACCACTCCAAGCTCAAGCAATAGTCGGCCGATAAGGGGCTTTGGCTCTCCCAACAAAGGGGATTTTATATGTAGACTTGAACTCAAGACCACTATTTAAGAGGCCCGAGTGTCGAGCCACTCAAACGACGCAGTCCGTTTGGTTAAAAAAGAAATGTTACTTTTTATACATGTTGCAAAAAAACACCACCAAGGGAAGTGGTGGAGTGGCTACAAAGAGGGCTTTCTTTAGTACTCTAAACAATACAATGTTGCAAAAATGTTCCAATCTGGTGTTCAAGTTGAGCCCACTGACCTTGACGAAGTAGACAGTTGATTGGAGATTGAGCTTGTACTCATCCAAAGGAACGTGCTGAAACGCGCTGGCTCGATCATGAACCGCGGCGTCGTTCGCGCCGAAGAACACCGTCGCCACCATCACATCGCCACCGACAGCGTCCGCCCCCAAAACCCTCTCGATCGCCCTCAGAACCCATCGAGTGTTATACCCACTATACCCTCGAAGCACCACGTCCGTCCGCCTAATCGAACACAGTCAAATCAAATCAAATCAATCAATCAATCTTTCAACACACCGATCGATCAAATTGAACAACTAGTGATGATGCGAATGTGATTGGATTTGGCCCTACGTGCGTACCGTGCGAGCGAAGTGGTGAGCGAGAGCCGCTCCCCGGCCCCCTTCGCAGAACGACTCCTCGGTGATGGAGTCTCCGAAGCGGACGATCTTCGGACGCTTTCTTCACGCTTTGATGACTCGCTTCGTTCTTTTATTTGCTTTTTGAGCGGTTTGTAGAGAAAATTGAACAGTGATTGGTACCCTACTTTTTAGACAAGGGGTGTGTAGTGTTCTACTAAAAACCAATCAAGGGGTGTTCATGAAATCCGCAAATGAATTACATTCTCCATAAATTTTAATTTAGTATTAAAATTAGATTGTATTGTAAAAATTACAATCTCCATAAATTAGACTGAATTGCTGACCGCGCACCTTACTTGGCAATTCAGTCCAATATAAACATTACATTCTATATAAACGGCTTGAGTTTAATAATCTACATCTAATCCAATATAAAATAATAAAATAGTTCGGTATTTGATGCTAATTACACTGTTTAATAGACGCTTAGGTATTCTCTTTGTGTCTCCATCGATACCTGTTCACGTTATTTACATCTCTCCTTCAAACTTCGTTTATAGATTAAAGCATTTAATGAAAGTTCTATGTTGTACTTACTTTATCCAAAATAAAAGTTCTATACTGTTTTTTTTTTTTTATTAAATAAATATTATGAGAATTCAAAGTTTGATGTTAATCACTCTCTTCATCCAAAAATATAAATTATTTCACCCAAAGTTTACTTTAAAAATTAGGGCGCGCTATGGACACCCCAATTTATATGCATTTCAAGTGTAAATTGGGTGCCCTCATAAACAAATGGGGCGCCTTTTAGCGGTGCTAACAAATTATAAGTTGTTTTTTTGAATACATATATATATATATATATATATTACTTACGAAAAATAATAATCTAACACATTAGGGGCTGCACACTTTTGTTTTTTTGTTATTTATAGTATTTTATCAAATGTGGGTCCATGTTTGGGGAGATAAAAAAGAACTATAAATACTAAAAAATAAAGTGTGCACCCAAAGTATATTCGATCATCATTTTTCATATAAATGGAAGTTGAATTCATGACCTTCCAAAATCTTTCTTTTTACCAAGTGATGCTCTATCATCTCACCAGAGATGCTTGGCGAGAGCATTTATATTTTTTATGTCTATTTTATTAGTACTTTTATTTAGGAAAACGATTTTCTAACCTACTTTTGATAGTGCCAAATAAGAAAACGATTATATGTACCTTGAGATGTATAGTGTATACCGCTTAAGATATATCTCATAAGCACCCACTCCATCGATACCCAAACTGAGATACTTTAGTGAGGTCCTTAAACCCTATCTAATATTTTGATGTCATTTCCGATTCATACAAAAAAAAAAAAAAAAAAGAAGACGCCCTTTCCTTCTCCTATGAAAGCATCTTTAACGGTTGAAGCGTTCCACTATTCACATACGCTAATTAGTGTTTCCTTTTTTATTTTCTAACTTTTTATATATTTTAAATTTATTATATTAATTTTAGGGTTATAAAATAGAAATATATTTTTTCCTACTTTTTTATTAGTTAAATAATTTATTAAAATTACTATAAATAAATGAGCAAAAGGAATAAAAATTGAAAGTAGAGTTTATGAGGAGAAATATAGTTCACAGTTGGAGTAGAAATATAAGTAAAATAGAGTTTTGTGGTTTTCAATTGAAGTGGCTCTCAACGTCTTCAATGGAAACGTGAATTGGAGTGAAAATGGATCTACCTAGGATGCAATTCACATCCAACCCAAAAGTGCTATCAAATGGGACAATAGATTGTGAATGTCTATCTTATGTGACAAAAAATTAAAGTGAAGGGTGTTTTCGACAATGTTTACTTCTAGACATTGTGATTCATTACCATATCATTAATTGTTTGTTACTTAAAGTTAAAAAGTCACAATTCATGACATAAATTTACATTACCATTAGAGATTATTTTAAATTTAAATGTTCATCTAATGCCTCATAAAATAAATATCTTCCCCATATCCATGACAAGACACATTTTCATGGTCTAAATCCACATTATTATTCGAGGTGATCTAAAGCATGCATGCATTTCCTAAGCTTGTACTTTTTATCTCTCTTTCCTCGCGATATGTATTCATATATTTCAACGGCTCCCGATCAACTATGTCAACAATATACGTATGAAATGGATGCCGCCCAGTCACTGCCCCACCAAAAAAAATCTTTTGAATTCTCACGAGTCCTCTCCAACTCCACCACGTGGACTAACGACAAACTCCCAGTCATCAAACCGCCAACTACCGCACATCTCTTCAACTACATTTCACCTCGATGAAATCCCTGCCGTCCGATCCAACGTCGTCAAACATCTTCGCTTCTCAAAAACGCGGATGAGCACAAACCTCAACTCACCGTTTTCGAGTGCGAATTTCGGATCGTTCGATAGGTTTTGTTCGTTTCGAGGCCGACCTAAACTTCAACCCTCACGAACCCTAGCTTTCGCCCCCAAATTAGGGTTTATCGATTCGACCACGAAAACGAGAAATCTCGCTCTCGATTTGTTAGGGTTTCGATTCGGAGTTTCGTTTTTTCGGTGATTTGGTGTCTAGGGCTTGATTTGGTTGAAATTCGGTGTTTTTCTGGGCGGATCGAGTTAGGGTTTCTGCGTTTTTCATGTATGGCTTCGGGGCCACTGGTTGGGGCGGTGAGGGGTCGCGCGAGAAGCAGAGGTGGTCGGAGAACAGAGTTTACACGCGAAAAGTTCTCAAGAACGGTTCCAAGAAAGGCAATCTTCAGCAACCGAGCTCGCAAACCCTAGCTTCTGAGGATGGCAACTCGTCGCAGCATAAGCAGCAGCAGCTGTTGAGTAGGTTCGATGCGGCGTCGGACGATTCGTCGAGTTTGAACCGGCGGGAGGCGGCAGGGGCGGGGACGGCGGTTCCGCCGAGTGCGGGGGGGAATGGCGGGGCGGCTAGGGCGGAGGGCCGAGTGAAGATTCCGGTGGCGGGGAGGTCGAAGCAGGAGATTAGGGAGTTGAGGAGGAAGCTCAGCAGTGAGCTTGAGCAGGTGAGGAGTACGGTGAAGAGGATTGAGGCGAGGGAGTTGCAGCTCGGCGGGTTCTCCGGTGGGAATTACAGTCACTCGCAACTCTCCGCGAATGACGCGGTTGATAATGGTGGCGGCGGCGGTGGCGCGAAGAGGGTGAACTCTGAAGTTGCTTCGGTTGGTCCCCATGAGTCTAGAGTGTCTAGACCATTGCACCAGTTGAGTGTTTCAGTAGTGGAGAACAGTCAAGGTGGAGTGAGTGACGTTGTGGAGAAAGAGAAGAGGACGCCGAAAGTGAACCAGTATTATCGGAATTCGGATTTCGTGCTTGGGAAGGAGAAGTTGCCTCCTCCTGGGAGCAACAAGAAATCAAAATCTAACAGCGGGAAGAAACACGGAAGTAGCGTAGGAGAAGCTGGCTTTGGGTTTGCTTATTCTAGCCAGGTATTCAAGAATTGCAATTCTTTGCTTTCGAAATTGATGAAGCATAAACTTGGGTGGGTGTTCAATGCACCTGTAGATGTTAAGGGTCTTGGACTCCATGACTATTTCACCGTTATTAAGGAACCAATGGATTTGGGCACTGTTAAGCAAAGGTTGAATAAGAATTGGTACAAGTCTCCCAAGGAATTTGCCGAGGATGTGAGATTGACTTTCATAATGCCATGAGGTACAACCCCAAAGGACAGGATGTCCACTTCATGGCAGAACAGTTGTTGAATATATTTGAAGAACGGTGGGCGGTGATACAGGCAGAGTTTAATGTGGATTCTAGGTATCAAGGTGTAGACTATGATCTTGGTCTCCCAACTCCCACATCAAAGAAGACCCCTGCTCCTCCTCCTTTTCATGAAATGAGGAGGAATTTGGATAGGTCAGAGTCAACAACTTTTCGGGGGGATCCTAAGTTGAAGCCCTCTAATGTGTCTCATTCAGGGAGGGCACTGCTTCCAAAGAAGCCTAAGGCGAAGGATCTGAACAAGCGAGATATGACGTACGAGGAGAAGCAACGGCTTAGTCTGAATCTTCAGAGTTTGCCTCCTGAAAAGCTGGACAACATTGTACAAATCATTAAGAAGAGAAATTCGTCACTTTGCCAACGGGATGATGAGATTGAAGTGGACATTGATGTTGTTGATGCAGAAACTCTGTGGGAACTTGATAGATTTGTTACGAACTACAAGAAGAGCTTGAGTAAGCATAAGAGGAAAGCCGAACTTGCTGTTCTAGCTAAGGAAAAAGCGGAGAGAGATATGCAGGAGAGGGTGTGTGCCTGAGTTATTTTTAAGTTTTTTCATGCTATCTTCTTATATTGTTTCTGCAATGGAAAAGTTAATTATTTAACACTTATTTGATCTCAAATTCTTAATCTTTGCAGAGTCAAGCTCAGTCAGCAGCAGAGGTTCCTAAGGAGGCTAAAGCAGGTATACTTTATGGAAATAAGAATGTGGTAATTACGTGAAATTGAGGTTTGTTGAAAGAACTACCCACTGATGTCTGTGATTTGAGTGCAGATGAAAGGCGTGTTTCTTCTTCATCTCCCGTTCAAGGAGAAAAGCACGAGGACAATGCAAGTAGATCAAGTAGTTCTAGTAGCTCCAGTAGTGATTCTGGATCCTCTTCAAGTGGTATATATATATGCCTTTTGTTTTATAGAGTTGTATTAAGGAACATCTATTTTTTTAATTTTTATTTTCGTTTGAAGATTTATGTTAAAGAATTCGTATTTTGAGAATTAGTGTTCTTGGATGTCAAATTACATTCATATTATATGTATTGTGCAGATTCGGACAGTGATAGCTCCTCTGCATCAGATGGAGGACACTCACCTAGGACCTGACAGCTTGAACTCGGGTAGGATTTACTGATCTATATCTATATTGCACTTTTACTTTTTCTGTAATTTTTTTTGAGCTGTCAGCTGTTTCTATAGTTGGTTCTGAATATGTCATTCTTCTAGAGCACCCCATTCCTCCTCCCACCTTGTTTTGATTACCTTGGCCCTACACATTCCATGGGACATTGGTGGTTTATTCAGGACATCTCCATTGTTTTTTGAGTCTAACATGGGGAAAGTCAAACCCTAGTTTCATATCCCGAGGTGAACCCGTTACTGCCACATCAACCCCTAATAGTCCATTGTTCATTCCTTTCCTGCCAGCCACTGTAAAGCTTTTAAGAAGATTGCGATCATTCTACCAAAAAATTGCGATACCAAAAAAATTGATATCAAACAACCCTGAGAGTTGTTTTGAGCCCACTTAAGATCAACAGCGGAACTAATACTACATCTACTATGAGAACACCATTATCTGTTCTTTCCAATACCCATTGATATGATTGTAGCCTGTGTGCATGTGCTCTTTTCTTTCTTAGTAGTTAGTATTTAGTACTGCTAATCGTTATTATGGTTTAGTAAGGGTGATGCCATATACCCTACGCAAATATATGGGGAATAGTGATGCATATATGATATTAGCCTATTAAGTTGAAGAAAGTAAAGTATCTTAACATTGCCGAGTGCCACATTATCATGATAATGTTTTCTATTGGACAAATTTTATGGCTTGGAGCCTAGGGCAATTAGCATGAGCGTGGAAGTTCTTAGTAGTGGCTCCTTGTTGTTTTACTGAATTTTCCATTAGATGTGCCGTAGTGGATCTTAGTTATTAAGTACTTATTAAATTTATAATCACGACTCATAGTTGATATGAGTATCTTTGAATCAAATAAGGATAAAGGATTATTGATGAATCGTCTATTTCAGGATCAAAATTCAAATCATACCTTGTATTAAGTTTAGCTAATTTATGTTTGCTTATGATTTGATGCTGCTGCTATAATTTATCAATATGAAAACCCTTAATTTGTGATGTATAGATACACATTTGTCTTCTTTCTTTTGGAGTACACTTGAAGCATAGGGCACGAAATGCAAAACTTAAGGTTTGAATCATGAATTTTAGGATTTCTTTATAAATTTTTTTGGGTGTATATGGAATTCATGATCGTTGAATTAATTTCAGTGTTTTAGACTGATTTCCATCAGATCAAATCATGAATTGTTGGATTCATGGGTATGAGCAGGAAACTAAATTATGTGGTGCAACGGTAGTTAGATTTAGAAAAGGATTTGTTAGAACTGTTTAATTGTTATCCATAGAACATCTTTTGAGGGGTTCGTCTTGATTTTGTGATAGATGACATCAGGACTCTCTTGCAATTTTTTTTTTTAAGGCATCCGGTATTTGGACTATCCGACTACTTTGAGTTCGCCTCCGAGTCATTCCCTGTAATTGGGGGAAGGAGCTCCCAACATTGGCGTTTTAATTCCAAGGGCTCGAATTCGAGACCATTGGTTAAGGGAATGGCAACGCACTTCCAGTTGTGCCAACCAGCCGTTGGTCTCTTGTAAAACTTTTACTCATTGATAATCTATATCCTATTTCATTGTATGTCATGATCCTTATTTTTGCTTGACACTTTGATGATGATTAGAATTATTCACCAATCGACTTAATTTCCATTCTAAGTTTGATCTAGAATATTGGGAACTTGCGAGTTTTTTTTTTTTTTTTTTTGGGCAAAACCCATCTCTTGGTTCTTGAACTTTCAAAACTATACATTTTGTCTCTCAACTTTCCAACTAGTGCACATTTGGTCCTTATGTTAGTTGGCTTGCAAAATCGATGATATGGCTAACCGGACCAGCCATGTGGCCGGTTCTTCACTGAACAAACATTTTGCATGAACCGAACCGGTTGTTTTATAAACCAATTTTTTTATTTTTTTTATAATGGGTCATATAAAAATTGGTTCGGTTCATGCTAACTGCTAGTTCAACAAAGAACCGGCAACGTGGCCGGTCCAGTTAGCCACATCATCGATTTTGACAACCCAACTAACCATAACAGAAGAACCAAAAGTGAACTAGTTGGAAAGTTGTGGGACCAAATGTGTAATTTTGAAAGTTCAGAACCAAAAGATGGGTTTTTGCCTTTTTTATTTTTTTGAAGCCTAACTTGTGAGGTTTTGGGGATCACATCATAGGCCTTCTAAATTGTCGATTTGGCAATCTAAATTGGTTAAAATATTCTAACATTTCACGACTTTTGTTATTATTTCCTAACATTTTGAAGTTTGTTATTATATCCTAACATTTCTAGATTGTTTAATTTGTATCCTAAACTATTTTTTAACTCCAAATTTGATGATTGACACTTAAATAATTAATTTAAATGATATAATTAATAATTATTTTGATAATTATGGGTGAAGATGTGGTTTTTAAACTCATAGTTAAGGTGTTTTCTCTTTAAATTTTATGTTAAAAATAAAATGGGATACAAATTAATTTAATCATCTACAAAGGTGGGGATGTAATAATAAATTTTAAAAGGTTAGAATATAATAACAAAAGTTGCAAAAAGTTAGGATATTTTAACCAATTAATTGCAGCGCATGATTTACTTAACTGATTACTCATTGTAATGTTACCAATTTCTTGAAAGGATCAATTTAGCTTTTCTTTATTTATTTTATTTAATGTTTTAAAAACCAATGATTGGATGGAATAACCTTTGGTATGAAAGATTTATTTAAGTAGAGAATCTGGATCCTTGGAAAAGGGTTTGGTTATGATGACTTTATGGAAGTAAGTTGAGACAATTTTAGCGAATAGATTAAGAGGAACTTTTGGTGTTAAGTGGTCCTAGGAGAAGGACTAGTGGCATGCTTAGAGATAAGTTTAAATAATTTAGTGGCATTGTAGGCTGCCTTCCCGCTTCATCTCCTCATTGTGGTGACAAAGTACATTTGTGGATGATAATTGACATGGCTAAAAACCTTCATCACATCTGTAGTTTTAATAGTAGAAGGGAATTTCATATCACTCCTTATCGATTTGCGGATGACATTATTTTTTTGATTACGATGAGAGTCATGTTCACATGTTAATGAAATTTTGATTGCGTTTGATAAGCTTGAACCTTGACATGGAAAATAGTGTAGCGAATGGGGTAACATTGAATGGAATGAAACTATAAGGTTAACCATTGTTTTGGGCCTATTGGTCCCTTTGTGATTTCACAGCCAATGAAGTGTATAGGTTGCCATTAGGAGTTAGGTGAACATAAAAGCGACATTTTGGAGTAGACTATTAGATTGATATTGGAAGCAACATCTGGTGAACCAAATTTAGTACATGAATATTCAATGATTTAGCTTTTGTTTGCCGAATATGAAAATTTGAAGAAGAGGCGCTTTTGATACTTGATGTTCTTATTCAAAATTTCTGCAGGGAAATGATGGGCAAAAATGACATAATAATATATTTGGGAAGGATGACTTTTGATAGTTCCCCTTGTCCATCGGTTTGGAAGACAACTGGCCAATCAAATAGTTAAAATTTGTGGGATGCAAGAGTTTAATCTGTTCAACCCTGTGAACAATCAGTGGAAGTGCAAAGGTCATTCATGATGTTTTTGTTGCATCCTTTTTTGGTTACAAAAGAACAAACAATAAGAAGGCAATGCCATTGGTATTATTATGGTGATGATTTGTTCAGATGCATCTACTTGGTCTCTTTAGATGGTAAAAGAGGGATTTTCTTTGAATGTATAGTTAAGTGTGTGTCAAAGAGTGAAGGACGTAAGTGGATGAGAAAGATGTTTTGTTATCGATTTCACTTGTTGTGGTCTGTACTAAATGATACATTGAAAAATTAGTTTTTGTCCAGTTTCTTCATTTCTTGTGTAAGCTCATGAACAAGCATTTCTACCGTTCGACTTTGACATTGGACATATATGGAATTTCGTGTACCTTGTGTATTCTCCTAATAATCTTTGGAATTTGTTTGATCGATGCTTTGCTAGGGAAGCAAACTATTTTCAAAAATAAAAAAAAAGAAAAGAAAAATGAAGTCAATCTTAAGGAGACAATGTTAATCATATGGTTGGTTGTTCATCTAATTTAAGCTGCCATAATACTTGGAGTGCCTCTGATGAAATTCACAACAATTTTAAGTTTGATGGTAGTCATGGACTCATGGTAGGGTGTTGATGATAGTTATAGTAGGGGGGCTAAGTAGGATTTAAAAGTGAAGGATTGGAGGAAATACCCTTAGGTATGAAAGGTGTATTTTAGTAGAGAATTTGGATCCTTGGAAAACGGTTTGGATATGATGACTTTATGGAAGTAGTTGAGACAATTTGGTGGTGTGATTAAGAGCAACTTTATGTGTTAAGTGGTCCTAGGCTCCTAGCGGAAGTTCTTGAAAGGATTGGTGTCATGCTTTAGAGATAAGTTTATAATTTAGTGGCATTAGTAGGTTGCCTTCCCTCTCCATCTCCTCAATGTGGTTATATTGTTGATGATGGTCAACATTGATGACAACTTTCATATCCATCTGTGGTTTTATTAGTGGAAGGGAAGTTCATGTCACTTTTCATCAATTTGTGAATGACATCTTAGTTTTTTGACTAGCATGAGGTCATGTTCATATGTTAGTGAATTTTTATTGCTTTAAATAAGCTTGAACCTTGACATGGAATCTGGTGTAGATAATGGCATAAAGTTGAATGGAATAAAATTAAAAGGTTAGCTACTGTTATTGCCTATTGTTCCCTCCGTGGTTTCATGGACTGTGAAGTATATAGGTTGCTGTTAGGCGTTGGGTGAACATAGTGGTTTTTTGGAAGAAACTGTTAGATTGATATTGGAAGCAATATCAGGTGAACCAAATTTAGTATATTAATCTAGCGTATGTTTGGGGAATATGTAAGTATGAAGAGGCACTTCTAGTACTTGATGTTCTTATTCAAAACTACTGCTGTGAAGTGGGAAATGATGGGGAAAAATGACAAAATCATATGTTTGGGAAGGATGACTTTAGATGATTCCCATTGTCTAATGTTATGAAAAATAAGTGGCCAATCAAAAGGGATGACTTTGAATGTATAATTAATAGAAGGGCTTTGGTGGATGTGAAAGATCTTTTGCTGTTAGTTTACTCATGGTATGTACTAAAGAGGTAAGGAATTTATTGAAAGATTAGTTGTCACCCAGTTTCTTGAAAATATTCATGAACAAGCATTTCTACTTCAACTTTGACATTAGACGAATATGGAATTTTGTGTTCATGATGTATTTCCCTATTCCTAATTGGAATTTGTTTGCTCAAATGCTTTGCGAGGGAAGCAAAACCTTTCTCAAATAGAGTAAAGAAAAATAAGTCAACCTGGAGAAGACAATGTTAATTGCATGGTTGGTACTTCATCTAATTTAAGTTGCCATAATAGTTGTTGGAGTGCCTCTTATGATGGTATTTGCAACAACTTTAAGTTTGATAGTAGTCATGGCATGATAGGCTAGGGTGCTGATGATAGTTCTAGTAGTGGGGCTAGGTAAGGTCTTACTGCGAAATGGGACTTAGAGACCATTGATAAATGCTTTTTACTTATGCAATAAGTTTTTTTGGGTTTCGATTAGTGAGATGGGAACATTCATAAATTGTGGCATATTAGTTGTGACCATAGTTGTAGGAATCGCGAATCCAAAGCGAATCGTTTAGGGCTCTACTGAATCGAATCAGGATTTGAATGGGGGTAGAGGATCTGATCGTCTAGTCTTATCCTAAATGGTGAGGTTGTGAATTGTTGAGTCAAATTCAAATTCTCGAGTTGGAATCGGATCTCGAATCATGGGAGTCTTAAGATTCTAATCGAGATTCTAACAACTATGTTGTGATTTTTTGGTGCTATAGTAACCATGATACAAATTACAATTGTAGTAGCCAGTGACAATTATATGTGGTGTTGGGTCTTTATTGTACTATTGTCATGGAGTTCATGATGCATACATCTTTTGGTTGATGGATGTTTGATGGTTGTGCAAATGGTGGTGCTTAGAGCATCTCCAATTGGACCATGGATTGGGGTAAAAATGGATCCAATTGAAAAGTGCTCTCCAATGGGATGAGACCATGGATTGTGAATGTCTATCTTATATTGCAAGGAATCAAAGTGAAGAGACATTGTGGTAGACATTAGCTCCACATATCATTGTTTATTATAGAAAGTCAAAAAAAGTCTTGATCCATGGTCTAAATCCATTGTTCATTGCAATGTTTTCAATGCAGTGAGGCGGTGTTAGGCAGTTTACCCCCGCGGGTGAAAAAATATTTATTTAGACCTCCCTAAGAAATAATTTAATTTATTTAGAGACCACTGGACGGTAAGGGGCATACTTTCTCACCAACACATTTTCACTACCATATTTTCAACTCCACGCTTTTCCACATTTTTAAATAAAAAATATTTTTTGAAAAAATAAATAAATACTATTTTCAAGAAAGTAAATAAACAAACAATATTTTTAATAATTATTTCCAGGCCCATCGCCTGCCACCTAGGTGCCGCCTTGAAAAGACTGGTCCATTGGAGATCATTTTAGGATTTGAATGTCTATCTAATGCCACATAGTATATACATCCTCCCCACAACCATGACAATACACTAATTCATGGTCTAAATCTACATTACCATTACCATTGGAGATGCTCTTATTTCGTCTTTGCTGTGAATTGAATGTTGTTGAATGTTTGTTAAGATTTTTTTTTTTTTTTTTTTTTTTTTTTTTTTGATAGGATTATTAAGAGGTGTTTTCTTTGTTTGAAAACTATTAAGAGGTTTTTTAGTTTGCATTAAAGTGCCAACATGATTGCACAAAAAAAAAAGGGTGCGAACATGTGTCCTCTGGTACAAAATCTCTGAATTTCCTGTGATTTTTAGTTTGCATCAAGGGGGAAGGCTCAAGTTCCTCAACTCTTTTTATGGTGCATATGATTTTTTGTTTGTTAAGAGTGTCTTGTTCATTAATCATTACCATAGCCGGATTTTTTATTTTATTTTTGTAAAATTTTTGAAATCAATTGCTGAGACGCAATCCTTCTTGGTTACTAACAAAGTTTTTCCCATTCCTGAAGATCTTTTGTGCAGTGGCCACGCTTGTTTGTGAGGAGGGTGCTGATGGCAGATTATTACTGGGTTTTGTTGACGAAGGGCGTACCTTGGAAGTGTTTGCTGCAGTAATTTAGGCTACCTTCCTGTAAAAATGGGGTAAAAATGGGGAATGTCTAAATGTTGAAGACGGAAAACACAACTATGAACTTGTTTATTGCCATTGCTTTTACACTACTTTCACCTCATGCAAAGTTGTACAATTGCTTGTGTAGGATATGTGATTGTGTGAATGGGTAGGGCTGGTCTTCTTTTTGTTGCTCTTCTTGTATTATGCGAGCTTGTTTCTTTTTGTAGTTTTGGCCGGGGACTGTCAGTCGACGAAGTGGTATTCAGTCTTGCAGATTTTACCAAGCAAGTAGTTTGCAGGCTTCACATATGGAGGAAGGACTTCTGTGATGTTTAAAGTGGTTAAATTTATGTTTTCATGAATGCGAAGCTGGTTCTCTGAAAGAAGAAAAATCATTCAACCCTTGACCGAGGTAAGCAATTAAACATCGTATCGTTTGTAAAGGTGCATAATAGGGGGTTAATTTTGGTCACTCAAGTTTATATGTTGTAACATTTTGGTCACTCAAGTTTATTTTGTAACAAAAAAAATCACTACTTTTTGAAACTTTCACTAAAGTCACTCAGGTTACTTTTTCGGTGACCAAATATGATGTGGCGCTTACTTGGCATTGGTAACTTAAGAATTGAGATCAAGTTGTCTCGATATTCATATTCTCTCATCAAGATGTTCATTCAACCATCCTTGTTAGTTTAGATGTGTAAAAAAAAGGGTTTGTTGTCAACACACATCACTTAAACAAGCATACATATTTTTCTAATGTTTGATTAGATTACAACATCTCACCTCAATCCCCACACACCACCACCACCGAATCCACCCTCACATCCCACCCCACACACACCACCACCCCCCTCTCCACTCTCATTGCCACCGCCACTCCTCTCATTGTTGTTGCCATCACCCTCCACACCAACCACTGGTCTCCATCACCCTTGTCATCAACGCTACCCAACCTCTTTCTCCCGGAGTAGTGGAGCCACCCTCTAACCACCTTTTCTCGGGCAGATCTAGCCATGCTGACATTCATTGCTCCACTTTTGTGGGAGAAAGAGGCTGGTTGTCTAATGCGATTGCGGTGAAGGTGATCGATCCGCATAGCATTAGCGTGAGTGAGATCTCGAGGAGGAGGGAGGCAAAGGCGGTTGGGGAAATTAGGGTTATTGGCGTTCTGGTTGGTGATAATGATGATGATGTTGAGGAAGTCGAGGAGGTGGTGAGTGGTGGAGATTGAGTTGTTGTTTCGGGGGATCTGATGATGCTGAAGAGAAAGGCGCATAACTTGTAGAAGAGCTTGGATTGGTGGTCCTGTTGATGAGGTACAACTCCTCCTCTCATGTTTTTGTGATCAGATTGCTTTGACTTAAGGTTGACAATTTGAGTCATGAAATGTTTAACACGACACGATACGAGACGACACGTAATAAACATGTCATGGGTTTGGCATAAGTGAGTCTGAGTCATAAACAAGTTAACCTGTTTATACACGGTTAATAAATGAGTCATTAACATGTTAACTTGCTTAACTCGTTTATAACTCGCTTAACACGATTAAGGAATGATGTATAAATAATAAACATGTTATAATATATAAATTATTATAAGACTCACTTATTTGAATATGTATTAGTACATCTTAATAACATGATTTATTTTTTATTTGCAGACATCATTTTTCATACTTAACTTTATTTTTAGAGAGAATATTTATTTTACTTTTAATATATTATTTAGGTTTAAAATTTTATTAATAATTATTTATTAAAAAATATGAAAATTTACACTTTTTTTATATGATTCTTGTTGTCTTGTATATGTTATTTGTTTAGAGTCATTTTCCCTTAATTATTAACACTAAAAAGTAAAGACTTGAATGAAAAAGTAAAGTATAACTTAAGACTACATCTCTATTATAAAAATAAAAAAATTTATGATTATGTTCATTTAAATTTATTCATATAAATATTTTTAAAAATGTAGTAAACAAATTATAAAAATTTAAATAAATTAAAAAGTTTAAATAAAATATTTAATAAACATGTGGCACGAATATCGACATGTTTATAACATGACCCACTTAAACACGAAAATGATTAACACGATTAATAAACATGTCATGTCATGGGTTTGCATTATATGGGTCATGACCTGTTTATGACACGATACATTTACGATTCGCTGATACGAATTACCACCCCTACTTTGACTAGTTTGTTTGGTTGGTTGGTTGTCTAATGCGACTGCGGTGAAGGTTGGTATGGCCAGATCTGGCCAAGAGAGAGGGTGGTTGGAGGGTGGCTCCACTGCTCTAGGAGAGAGAGGCTGGGTGGCGGTGATGACAGGGGCGATGGAGACCAGTAGTTGGTGTGGAGGGTGTCGGCGACGACAGTGAAAGGAGTGGCGGTAGTAGTGACAATGGAGAGGGTGGTGGTGGTGTGTGTGGGGATTGGGGTGGGATGTGGTAATCTAGTCAAACATTAGAAAAAATGTGTGTTTGTTTAAGTGGCGTGTGCTGATAACAATCCCTTTTTTTTTACACATCTAAACTAACAAGAACGGTTGGATGAACATCTTGATGAAAAAATACGAATCTTGAGACGATTTAATCTCAATCCTAAAAGGTGCCTTCATAGTTTTTTTCCCTTGTTTTGGCGCTCCTTGTCTAGTATTTGGAGTTGATCACTTTGAGTAGACTGACATTTTGCGTGACTCATAAAAGATGTTCATCCAACCATTCCTGTTAGTTTAGATGTGTAAAAAAAGGGATTCTAATCTCTTTGCGTGACTCATAAAAGATGTTCATCCAACTGTTCTTGTTAGTTTAGATGTTCATCCAACCGTTCTTGTTATGATCACTTTGCGTGACTTATAAAAGATGGGATTATAATCTCTCAATCGTTGTTTTTATAAGAGATCAGCTTCACTGAGTTGCCAAAGTATCTTTGGTGACATGGAGAAAGCATCACTTGTCAAAAGGTAAGGTTTAGAGATGCTTTGACAATTATAATCTTATAAGATTATAAGAGAAGAAAACTTGGTTTTCAAAATAAAAAAAAAGAAAAGAAAATTTGATTTATGTATTTGAGTGCAATGCAACCATTTCAGTGCAAATTGTTAAAGATAAAAGGTTCACAAAATGCCTTTCAGACTAATGTATCTCAGGACAGTATATGTATTGCTTTTAACAATCACATTCGTTATTAAAAGTAACTAGAACTTTAATAAGAAAATATAAGTTAGTAAAATTACAAAGCTCGACCCTTTTAAAATTAAAGAAATAAAGAGATTTCGCCAAAGTATCCGTCTCGCAGAGATGGATGATGTGGCATCATTTGTTAAAACTCAGAAATCACTAGCTAAAATGGTTGGAGGAGTTTTTAAGTTCGACTTGTGTTGGAGTCAATTATCAAAAAAAAGGGAATAAAGAAATTCTAGAGTAGTAGTCGAAATCACGACTTCCACTTCAAACTTTGCGTTTTGGCACCTATCATCTCACTAGACACTTTGACATGATATATCTAAGATTGTCAAAAAAGATTAAAATAATTTTCAACGAATACAAAAATGCATTATAATCCATCGAAACAAACTTAATTAATTCGAAACTTAATTTTTCTTAAATAAGGTCTTAGTTTTGAGCCTTTTGAGATGGACGAACCTGTCTTAGTTGTTAGATACCACGAAAGAAATTTTAAAAAGAAAAATACTAGAATGACAACAACAATGTTACGTAGCAAAACCCATTAGCTCATATGAGCCGTCAATGCGGTCTCAACTCGCGTGTTATAATCGCATCTCTAGCAAGACACATTACTTTACAAGAGTCGTCTATGCAGCCTAAATCTACGTGTTATGTACTGAAACCTGTATATACCGCATCCCGAGATACAATGGATGTCTGTAGTGAGCCAATGTCTTTTAAATCATATACTATAAGAGAGAAGAAATTTTGATTTGAGATGCGACGAGAGATGCAGCTAAAACTGGCGCTCTTCACTCCTGTGAAATGCGCTCTGTGCTCCACTCTCCTTCTTCGCCCACGCTCCCTCGCCGCACCAAAACCCTTCTCTACGTCCTACTCGCCATGGCGAGGCTTACAGAGCTGGAGAGCCAGCCCTCTCAACGAGGACCGTCGATGGGGATCCAACGGTCCAGAGCCTCTACCATCTCCACAATCTCCACCGTACACTGAATTCGAGGCAGACGACGATCCAACGGCGTCCGCTTCGTCCTTGTCCGAGCTCGGAGCCCTAGTTCTCTCCACAAGCGACCCCCTCGCCAAATCGAAACTCTCTCACCTCGCGTTCTCGAGATGGCGCCGCGAGCGCCTCGGGATTGGCGTCGCCAAACCTCCCGATCGACCCGCTCGGCCCTCAAAACCCTACCTGGTTCGCTTTCTCCCTTAATTGTTGTAATTGTTGAACCCTAGATTGCAAAAGTTGAGATTTTTAGTGTAAATTTGTGACGATGATCCGCGCCATCACAACTACCACAAATAAACCCTAAAAATCTCAACTTTTGCAATCTAGGGTTCCACAATTTTTTAAAATTGAACGAATGGAATGCGAATTCGCGATTGTTGAGATTCTTAGTGTAATGTTGATGTATGGTTAGGTAGCTCAGTTGATGTTGTTGTGGAGATTTAGGTTTCGCCGAAGGAGATTCCGGCGCCGAAGCAATCGGGTTTGCCGCTTAATGCTTATATGCTTCATAATCTTGCTCATGTGGAGCTGAATGCTATTGATTTGGCGTGGGATACCGTAGTGCGGTTTTCTTCGCATAGTGATGTTCTTGGTGAGGGCTTCTTTGATGATTTTGCTCATGTAGCCGATGACGAGAGTCGCCATTTTAGTTGGTGTTCTCAGAGACTTGCCGAGCTGGGATTCAGGTGGGATGTCTTACTAGTTTGTTGCATTTCATTTTCTTCCCAATCGCATATATGTGAATGTGATAGGAAAATTAAGTAGGATGTGAATATGTAATCATGTAATTTTGATTTTGTTCTTGTTAGTCCTGCTGATTTTGTTCTTTCGTTGTCTTTGTTAATAGGTATGGTGATATGCCTGCTCATAATTTACTTTGGAGGGAGTGCGAGAAATCGTCAGGGGATGTGGCAGCACGTTTGGCTGTAATTCCCATGGTTCAGGTTTTCTTACATTTTAGGATTATAATCATGAACTCATTGTATTGCAGGATTGGTTGGTCCGACTTAAATTGAGATTTTCTATACTCACTGGAGTACTGGACTCTATTAATCATTAATCAATGTTATAGTTCTATTGAAGTTTTGTCTTGTTCAATGTCATTTATATGGTTGCAATGAGCAGTGTTATTCTACTCACTATTTGAAGCGTGTCATTCTCGCTGGCCTCTTATATTAAATTATGATTATCTAATGGTAAATAGAGAAATAAAGAATAGTTTCTTTGAATCTTTCATCATTCTTGGTGCCCATTGTTCTATTTGTCTTGTAAACTTGAGTCGCCTATTGATGTTTTATTGATGAACTTGTAAATTTATGCAATAGTTATATTATGTGTTGAATTCTCTATTACTATATTCTTCCTTAGCTCAGAAATCCTTAGTTCGGCTAGATTTTTTTTTTTTTTTGGTAGAAGGAATATACTAGCATTCCTGCACAAGTGTCAAGTACAATGACTGTCCTGTGGCTTCTTTAGGAGTGATTGCTACTTTCTACTATTTTGACAAATAGCATTAAGAATTGTGTATTTTATTTTATTTTTTATTTCCAGGCCTTACATTTATATTTCATTTTGTCAATGAGGCATCCGAAGAATCCCAATTTCTTAGTTTCCCCTTTTCAGTTAGTGTTTTGTGTACAAGTCTTGACTAAAGCATAGATGATAAAACTCCAGTTCACCTGTCTGCCATCTTTTTCAGGAGGCTAGAGGTCTTGATGCTGGGCCACGTCTAGTACAGAAGTTAGTTGGATTTGGAGACTGTAGGACATCAAGAGTCGTTGGTAGGATTGCCAAAGAGGAAGTTGCTCATGTGGCAGTCGGTGTTTTCTGGTTCATGTTAGTCTGTGAAAAGTTGGGTAGGGTGCCCTGCACCACTTTTAAAGGTGAAAATCTCTTCCATTTTTATTTTTGCATTATTATTTAAAAGTTATATCAAGCACATCTAACGCTTATATGCAAACAAAAGACTTGTTGAAGGAATACGAGGTGGAGCTAAAGGGTCCGTTCAATTATTCAGCGCGAGATGAAGCTGGAATCCCTCGTGCGTGGTGAGAAAGTACTACCTAGTTACATACGTTGTGTATATTGATGGGTGTGTCATAACATAAGAGTTCGCCTAAGTGCACCCGGTTTTTAGGAAGTGCACCCCATTTTGTGTGGCACCTCAAATTCAAATTTCAATTACTAAGTGCACCTCACATTTTTACCAAAATATCCTTTCATCGAATCGAAGCACTCAACTCCAAAACCTTAGCCAACACATCTATTTTAGGTTCAACGGCATGTAGCCGAGACTTATCAACTCGGCTCGATGTTGTCCAACCGAACCTCTTTGGTGAGATTTAGTTGACAACTGCCGACCTAAAGGTTCGGTGGGTTCCAACTGACTCTCCAATTAAAGTTTTGGTAAACTGTGACCGATACTCTAACTAGAGGTTCGGTGGGCTCCGACCGACTTTCGAACAAAAGATTCGGACCTCGAGGCCGAACCCCTTGATGATGCCTACAAATCACAAAGAAGAAAATTTGTGGGGTGCACTTAGTAATTGTAGTGGGGTGCACTAATCACAGTGAGGCATAAGGGTCATTTGTAGTAGGATTGGTTTTTTTTTTTAAGTTTAACTTTTTCGAGGTGTACTTAGCGAGACTCTAACCTAATCTCATGATTTTTGTCGTCCCCTACTATCTAGGTACGATGAGTCATTTATGGCTAAGGAGAATAAGGCTGAGCAGCTTTCAGAGGTATGCATGCCATGGAAACTAGTTTTCTGCACTTAGCAGATGAATCGCAGCTCACTGGCTAATTCATTTCTCAATATTTTTATTCTTACTTCCATATATAGGTATATGAGAGGCTTGCTTGTATCATTTCTATGGAGAAGGAAAACTCAAGTCTGAATACTGGCATGCATTGAGGTTCAGGGTTTTACGCCATTATCATTCCCTCAATGTGCCTGGGTAAGCTATAGTATCAACGCTACTTGGATTCTTATAACCTAATCCCAGTACGTTACTTTGCCGATGTTTCCTGCAATAATAGTCTTCTTATTTGGCACACAGGCATAAGGTAAACACATTTGGCATCATCAAAATGTACATCATCTTTGTAAGCGTCATTTGCTGCTGGACAGCATAGGTTTTGACTTGTTTGCAGCATATATTTTCCTCCGGATGATACCTTTGAGGAGACAGCGGCAGCCGGCAATGCGCTGCAATATTCATTAAGGTATTAAGGTACAGAAACCCTTGACTATGAATCTGAGTCATCTGTTATTACATTTACCTTTCATAATTTCATTTTTGTTTCCATTGAGTCAAGCAAGGTTGCTCAAATTGAAGTAATGAACCAGTGAACGGGCAACCAAGAAGACTAGGTGGTTAGTCCTTTTAACATATGTATCGTGAATGAATGTAAAATCATGGAAACTATCAGGAAAAGACTTCAGAAAAAATGGCAAAACGTTAAGATAGATCCGGCTGGTTTGAAACTTAAAAAAAAAGTCGTTGATGTTCCCAGACATCTTTATTCCATTCGTAAGCTCACCAGTAGCAATTCTAGTCTGAAAGAAGTTTAGTAGATCCATTAGTGGTTTTAATAGATTTACAAAATTTAAGTTAGTCATATGGAATTCTAAACCCTATGTTGGGATTTGCTCATGCTCGGAAGGTGCTCAACAAAGCTGGTAATACCTACCAATAACAACAATAACGTGTTGCGTGGAGAAAAAAAGTAAAAAGCCTAAACATTAGCAAATCCCCTTGGTTGATTTGGATCCTCTTGTTCTCACGTGGATAGATATTAGGTAGACCCATGTGGTTGTGATGTTCGTGGTGTCATTGTTGTAGGCTTGTTGTTTCTTTTTTTTTTTTTTTTTTTTTTTTTTTTTTTTTTGTGAATAGTAGTTTCCCTTTTTTTGTTTATTTAATCCGACGTGGATCAAGATAGTCCAAGGCGGCTAGTCCTACGCTTTGGCGTAAAAGAGACACGTATGCAAGTCATCTCTCTTTCCTTTCAATCTACGACAACACGCGGCGTAAATTCAATACTGTTTCACCTCTTTATGACGCACTCGGGACGACCGGAACAGAAGATACCCAAAAGAAGCAAAATCCGAAATCCCAACCTTGCCCTCCACCCCAAATTTAATGCCATACCAGTTGTAATTCTGACTCAAACCAAATAAATCACAGAAAGCAAGAAAGAGAATAAAAAGCAATAACCAATCCTGCTTTACTGTACAAACCAAAAAAAAAAAAAAAAAAGAAAAAAACTGATCTTGGCTTCTCTGCTCTTCACCCAACAACTTCTCAACCCCTGAAACTCCAAGATGTGTTGCGAAGATTGCAGGCCTTTGGGGTTCCTTCTAGGCCTCCCCTTCGCCTTCCTCTCCCTCCTCGTCTCCATTGTCGGCGTCCTCGTCTGGATTGTTGGGTTTGTTCTCTAATCTCATCTTCTCTTGATTTGATCGATCCCATTAATTTTGTTGTTAATCAATTTTGAGAACCAAATTCAATTGTGGGCATGTGCAGATTGTTGTTGACATGCATATGCCCCTGTTGCCTCTGCGTCACACTAATAGTCGAAGCTGCGTTGGAGTTGATCAAAGCCCCTCTCCATGTAATGGAATGGTTCACTTCTCAAATCCCATGTTAGATTTACTGTACTATTAGAAGTTGTTAATATGTTGTAATTCTTCTTCCATGCCCACTACTCCATCTATGTAGCATGTAAGATTTTCGATCGTTTGGTCATGTCTTTTCTTTGTGTGAATTGTTGTTGTTTTTGATGTGATGAAGTGTGTGAATTGTGATCTGTGATCTCCTTTTGTTGGGTTGTGAGAAGGGTGGTGGTGGATGGTGGGTGGGTGTGTGGGGATTTGTGATTCCCAAAATCTGGTTGGGTGGATTTGGTTGTCTCTTTGGTTTATGCGGATTCCGGGATCGTTTTATTGGGTGGATTTGGTTGTCTTTTTGGTTTATGCGGATTCCGGGATCGTTTTATAGGATCAAGATTTGATTCTCGGATGTACAGTCCAAGATTAAACAAGATAAGAACGATGTAGCTGTAATGACAGTTCTTGACTTGCTAGGATCCCACATTGGGATGCACGCAACAGATCTCCATTTACAATCGGTTGGATTGACAATTGTTTTCCTTTAGATTAGAACATAAGTATAAATCCCAGTCAATAATATAAGTCGTTATAATAAAAATTTTTGTTCAAAATCGTAAGCTGTTTTTGAAATTTGAGAGTGTTGTTATTGCTTTTTTCACTCATTTTACCTTTATACAATTCAAATATTTATGATTCTTCAATTCTTTAATTCATTTGATGTCAAAACACGTATATGTCACTTACTCTTGTAATTAAAGCTGTCTTTATTCTCGTGCTTTTACCTTATATGATTTATATTTTTAAGCGGAGGAGTAGATTTTTGTGAGTATTTCCCATATTTTATACAATTTTTTTTTGAAGAGAAATCAAAATTTCATTAATTATTTATGACTCAATACAGTTTAGACATATAATCAAGTACATTAATTCGCTAATCTTATTTGTTTAAACAAACTGTCATTAATTTGACTGTAAATACGAAATTGAAACAATGTGATAATCATGGATTGTTCTCTATAATGTTGAAACTCATGACAATACATATGATTATTAGAACCACAAAATAAATAACAAAACTTCACAACAAGGAGAAGAAAATTTAAAACTTTCTAACAAAGAAGACAAATAAAAGACCTTCAATTAAGGAAGAAAACTAACTATAAAATAAAACTAAAGATAAGGTCAATTCAACGATGCTTCAAACTCACTTAACATTGTTGATGAAGATGCATCACAGTAAGGATTGATCAATCTCCACAAATCTGATTAGATCAATTATTTATTGTTTCAACAAAATGTAAAAGAGATTTGATTGAAACCATCGTCGATCGAAGAGGAGGATTAGCAATGGTTCAAAAACAAAAATCACAAAAGTGAATTAAGAAAAAGAATTTTAAAGTTTTGGAGTAAAAAGAGAGGTGGCTGTTGAAAGGGTTACAATTCAGCTAAAGGCAACCCAAAATGTTAGGGTGCCCTACATAAAATGCATGTAATATTGGTTTGCCTATAGCAATACTTTTTTTGTTGTCCAGCAATCACAATAAGTTTTTTTTTTGGCAAAAATTGTATCATTTAGTCCCTAAATTTTCACGTTTTTTTGAATTTGGTCCTCAAACTTTCATTAGTTCACTTTTGGTCCATAAACTTTCATTTCCCTTTATTTTTGGTTCTTTTGTTAATTTTGAAGAGTAACGATTACTAACGAAATGGTTTACAGTCAATTTTTCAGGTTGATGAATTAGTTGTGAACCATCCGTGAATTGCTCGAGAGGCGCTTTGTTAGCGATAATTGTTATCATAACTCAACAAAATTACCAAAAGTTGAGGGAAATGAAAGTTAATGGACCAAAAGTGAACTGATGAAAATTTAAGGACCAAATCCACAAAAGCTTAAAAGTTTAGGGACCAAATGATGCTTTATACCTTTTTTTTTGGTATACAATAATTAGTTTTATAAAATAATGATATTGGTATTGTAAGGAATTTGAGGCTACTTATGTAATAAAAATAATCTTTTTATTGTATAAAGAGTATCGACAACTTCATTTTCTTAAGAAAAGCGGTGGCTAGGGTTTGAAACATTGGTTGTTTTTTTGTGATTCTTTAGTTGAAACCACTATTGATATTCTCTTTTGATTGGCGATGGTTTCAATAAAATATTTATTTTTATTTATACAATAAAAGTCAGATCTATTTAGAGCGGTGGTTCCAATAACAATAGTTATTTTTATTTGTACAATAAAAGTTAGATCTATTTAGTTATGAGATGTTCAGTTTCATTCGACCTATAACAGTTGTCAGATTCATCATTGACACCACTTGCCTCTCCTTCACACATGCATATGCTATCATTCAATTTCGTTAACACTTCTATATGCTAATGTATGGATTTACGCTAGTTGTTGGTTTGATATTTTCACTAGGTTTTCTTTTTCAATAAATTGTTCTCTTCCCTTGTTGGAAGTCTGTGTTTGTCTTCTCTCGTTGTAAGTTTTTGTTCTTCTTCCCTTGTTGAAAGTTTTATTTTCCGTTATGGTTCTATTGTTGAAGATGCAAAAGACAAGCGTATAAGTTGCATATAAGTTTGCAAACTTTCGCAAACGTCGATTTGATCTTATCAAGGAGTAAAAAAAGTGCGCTATTGATGTAAGTTCATTGTTAAATCAAATTTAATAGCAATTACTATGAATGAAAATATCTTTTTGTTAAAAAGAAAAAAATCTGTATGGAGTTATGGGAATGGACACGCCAACTTTGGGAGCTCCTCTGCTTAATTACAAGGAGCGACACAAGGTAAACCTAGAGTACTCGGATAGTCCGAATATTAAGTAGCTTAGACAAAAAAAAGTTCTTCATAGGAGACTGCTTTTAAATCTTAATTAGAGTTTCAAATTTGAGTTGAGCTGAGAAGAAATATTTATTATGGAACATGCATCTTATGATAATATGTTTATAACAATTCAGATTAAACGACACATTGTCCCTTTTGAGGGCAGTCATCCTTTTTTGTCAGATTTTTCTTCCTGTTGTATCTGGTTTTTTGCCCTTTCAAGTGTCTTCGAGGCCTCTAATAGTGGATTGTAGTGAGGTTTCATCTCCTCTGTTATTTTCGTAGAGACTGAGTCTTAACATTGTATCATGGATGTGAAAGCTTTCATTTATCCATGCAATTTCATTGCGCCTTAAAAAAAAAAGATTAAACCACACATTCGCACAAATAGAGACTAAACCAAAAATATAGAGATTGGCGATAATTAGAGAAGAACTCCTATAAAAAATAATTAAAGAACAATTGTGATATTTTGGACCCATCTTGTAAGCACTCATAGAATTGGGGTAGTAGACTTGGGAATTTAAGATATAACTTGAATCGCAATAGTTTAATTTGATCCATACTTGGGCACTATTGTGCTTCATGGGTTAACCCATTCAACCTAATTTCTTATTTACGAAATTTGAATTTGAAACTTGTTTTGTGAGGAATCAAATTCTTTGCCATTGCCACCAACCGGATGTTGGTTGAAACTATGTTATTCTTGTTGTATTACTTTCATCATCTATCATATCTAATCATGGCTAGTGAACCATTCCATGACATCTTTCTCAAAGGCTTGCAATCTTCATCTCATAAAAAGTACATCCTCTGCTCTCCTTTTCTCCTTTCCTCTTCTAACAAGAGATGGTCAGAAAATTCGTGGAACACAGATGGCAGAGTTTTTTTTTTTTTTTGACAATGACCAAAATGGCCATACATTTACCCGAAAAAAGACGCTCTCAATTTTTTTTTTTTTTTTTTTAAGACCCTTAATACTATTTTCTGTTCATTAAATTTAGCTCTCGAAGTGACTAATCGAGACCATTGGGATAAACTCATCATATCGTGAAATGTTATTCTTTTCAAACTTCTAAGAGGTGCTTAATAGGCAGGTGTACATTTTTTGATTTGCTATCATTGAGTTCTGATCTGATAATCCAAGTGTTTTCAAAAAAAAAAAAATTAAAGAGTATTCACATTTGACTAGTTGAAAAGATATAGGTTCATAAATTTGAAGTAAGAATTCTAATTTGTCTTGTCATTTTGAAAAACTCACCTAGTGTGTCTTAATTAAAACCTACACATAAAAGTAGTCCTTCCTTATTTCCTAAGACTTGGAGTAGGCCTTATATACAAAAATTTACACCAAATTTACAAATTACACAAGTCTAACCAATTAATTTGACAAAAAAAAGTCTAACCAATTAAGCGATCACTTATTTGATACCATGCTTTTAACGAGTGGATGAATTGTTACACTGGCAATTGGGGAGGTTATTGCTTCTCAATCTTTCCAATTTAAATAAAGCATCCGCCTTGCACGTAGGGTTACTACTAGACTAACAATGCCTAGGATAATAATTGGATGTGCATAACGATCTCTTTCAAATCATTAACACATGGAATTATTGAATACCCCTTTGAGAATGAGATTCAAATATGTCAAAATATTTTAATTAGTCAAATTTCATATAATGTGTAATGGGTAGTCACATTATATACATTTTATTTTTATTTTTATCAAGGCACAATGATATTCATTGCTAAGAAATGTGAGAGCCATTACAATTTGACTACAACGATGAGGATCAGTCTCCATGAGAACTACATGAGGCAACGAAAGTCTCATTCTAAAACCACCATCAAAGCACTCCGACATGGTAGATGGGAATGGAATTAAACTGGTTAAACACCGGGGAGATCACCTTAACAAAAGGAAAATAGCCCAAGAAGAGATAAACTATAAGACAAATTACAAATGCATGCAGAAGGAGATTAAACAAAATGGAGAAAGCAACCAAAAAAGTCACTGGGGATGCGGAAGGACATATCCACCATCACTGCTGGGGTGTTGTCCTAATCCCTAAAGTCCCTCACTTTCAAGATTTGACCTCATCATTCTTCTGCAAAAACCCCTTCAGATAGAGATGAGGAGACACATAGAGCCAATGGGAGGTGAGGACACTGGATATGACTCATGATGAAGAGAAACAACTTCCCTTCCCTCCAAACCAACTTGAATATGACTCATGATGAAGAGAAACAACTTCTCTTCCCCTCCGAAACCAACTTAATGTTTCGTTGATGTCCCCGCTAGGAATCGCAGACGAAAATATGTATGTCACAAGTCGGGGAAAACCCACTCACTCACGACCTCACCGTCACTGCCACTGTCACACTCTCGTCGTCGACGAGCCCACACCAGTCCTGGAGTCTCAACGAGAACAAGTTCACCGAAGGTATAACCACACCTCCCTCTCTCCTCTCTCGGCTGTCTTCTCTCTCTCCTTCACTCACCCACCTCACGGTTTCTCTTTTCCCCTCTCTCGGTTGATGCTGCCCTCTCCGCCGTTGGGTGGTCGTGGCTGGTGGCACTGTCCCTGGTCACGGCTGCCGGATGTGGAGCACTTTTGATGAGGACCGTGTTGGGGTGTAGGTTGGACATTGGTGTGTGAGTGTGTGACCATGGGTGTGTGTGTACACCCACTGGTGGGGTGTATGCTGGGGTGAGGGATTGGACTGTTGGTGTGGTGTATGGCATTTGACAGTGTGTGTGTACACCCCACAGATGGGGTGTGCGTGGTGTAATGGACAAGGTTTGTATGTCCATGCATGTGTGTGCATGTGCATGCATGGGTGTGTATGTGTGTGTACATGTGTAGGCATGTACAACCCACGATTTGGGGTGTGTGCACCCCACGGTTGGGATACGTGATAGTGCTGTGCACCCCACTATTGGATGTGGGGTGTACCATGTGTGAGTAGGTGAATGGATATGGGTGCATGCATGTATATGCATGTGCACCCCACAGTTGGGGTGCATAATAAGACGTGTATGGCAGCGGGGTGCACACAACAGTGGGGTGTTGTGTGCACAAGTCAGTGGGGTGCACTTAATTGTGTGGTTGTCACATTATGTGTAGGTGTGTAAATAAAATAAAATAAAAATAAAGGAGAAGTATGGATACTTTATGAACAAAATAAAGTGATGTAAATGGGCTTACATATTTGAGTCCAACTAGAGTCTAACAAATGATACAAACCCGTACAAATCAACTTGAGATTTAATGCTAAACCTTACACTAATATTCAAGATTTAAACCATTATCAGGTAATCGGGAAATCACGAGAGATGCGTTAGGACCTCAGAGTTGTCACACGGGTCGCGATAGTTCAGGTAAGTACACTTGCTCCAAAGCTGGTGTACGAAAGTAATCCAGTAAGAACATTGCATGTAATTCATTTTCGATCATTGATATTTGTTGATTGCCGTTGTTGACGTTCCTATCTTGTTGTTTCCTTGGTATGTGTGTTCTCGGCGTGAGCGGGTCGATGTGATACTTGAGGCCTGTGTCCCTCTTGTATCAAGCTGTGCTAGTGCCGTAACATTGCCCGGGAAGAGCCAGCGTCCTCTTTCCGTACGCTCGGAGGCTGTGTCCCCTCGATGCTTGCGCGAGTGTTGCGACATTGCCCGGAAAGAGCCAACGTCCTCTTTTCGTATGCTGTGATGTGACCACTCACTGCCTCGCTTGTTTTCTTAGAACACATATGTTTTCGATTGATATCTGATAGTATGTTTATCATGCACCTTTATCTTGTTATATTGCCTGTCTTTAAATTTCCGCATGATATTTAGATTGCTTCATTTGATGTTCATGAATTACTGTTATTCTCTTCTGGCATTACTTTCATTTTTCTCTCAGTTGCTCACCGTCTAGTTTGTGACGGTGGGTGTAGATTCGCTAAAGTATTCGAAGGGTAAAGAAACTCTGTTAGAAGGTTTTGTGAAGACCTGCGGCTGGATTAGAGCACCTTAGCCTAGGTTATGGTGGATTACTGACCGTAAGTTGATTTATATATATACAATTCGTTTGATTGATTTTGGGATCATAGGTATAAAATATCATATACAACTTTATTTGGTTTTCGTTTGACGTACATGAATATTCGGGGTTTCCACATTTATATAGATTTCCTGATTTTCGTTTGATTGAGTTATTTCCCAATAACTGTTTAGTGTTTCCACTGTGTATAATTGCAATAACTCTTTCATAAACTATTAAATTGATTAATTAGAGGCTGACTAGGCTCGTCGAGTACTGACTCGGGACTTGCACGGGACTAGACCGGGCGTACCCAAATGCATTGAGAATTTGGGGCCGTCACATTGCTTTGAAAGACTGCAAACACCGAGCATCGATCCTTGAACCACTAACACACCAAAAACTCACCTCATTGATTCATACAAGATACTTTTTCTTTTCAACACCGCCTACATCTCAACGCCATTGAGTGGCAGAGAAGAAGGAAAGAAAAGATAAGGGGAAAGGGGGAAAAGAAAAAAGTACATTATGGGTACATGAGTAGTTTACAAAGGACGCACTAAACTAGTGGGGCAGTTCGTTAATTAAATGAAACACCTATATATAGGTGTGTGTAGCAATGTAATGTTATCAACGAAACAATGTAATCAAAGAATTTTGATTTGCTTGCTATGTTTTTAGTATTTTATTTTATTTTATTTTTAAGAAAACAACTCCCTTCTTTGTAGAGTTGCAAGTGGGGTGCAGAAATTTCAATTTTTTGCTTCGGTGGGGCGGGAGTACCACTTGATCGTGAGTTGGCTAATTACTAACTAAACATGCATGGCAAAGAGAATCATATAATCTCTGACAGCTGACACGTGGTAATACGAATGCGACAAGCAGCAAAAAACAATTTTTAAAGTTAAATTCAAATTTTAAAAGAACTAATGTTTAATTTGTTCTTCTTTTCGATTTTCATTTTGTTCTTTTCCTTCTCCTGTGTGCGCATTTTTTTTGGTGAGAAGTACTTTTAAGTCGTTTTATCAAAACGCTCTATTTCAAAATTATAAGTTAAGTGTTCAAAATTTAAGATCATATTTATTTCCTTTTTTACCCTTTCTTTACACAACTCAAACATTTATTACAATTAAAATTCTTCATTTTCTCAACTCATTTTTTTGTGAAAGGGTATATATATATATATATATATATATATATATGTGTGTGTGTGTGTGTGTGTGTGTGTGAATTACACTCATAATTAATGTTGTCTTAATTTGTGTGTTTTAGTCCAAACAATTTATATTTTAGACCGAAGGGAGTAATCTTCTTCTAAAGGAAAAAGCAATAAATGTGAAATGCTTTTGACTCCTGATGTCGCTATGTGCACTTCACATATTTGTAAGGGCAAGCCACAATTTTCTTGGCCTCTCAATTCTAATTATGCCATATAAAAAATTACTCACTTTCCCTTTATAAACCAAACAATGCCTCACATGTTCTCTTTCTCTCTTGTTGTGCACCCTACCCCAACTCATCTACACCTTCAACTCCGACGACCTCCTTTAACCATTGGTGATGCAAATTTGTAATTTTGGAGCCAAAAAATCTTTTTCAATCATCGTAATTGTAGTTTGTGTTGTTTTAGTGGTGGAGTGTCCTTATAAACTATAGGGTAGTTTAGAACGTCAAACATTATAAAGGACCATTACAAAAAGAAAAGAAAAGAAAAAAAAAAAAAAAAAGAAAAGGGGTGCTCAAATCCAATAACTTGCCCTTACAAATATATAAGGTGAAGATAGCGGCACCCTTTGACTCGGGGCTCACTAGGTGACATAGCGCCAACACATCAAGGCGTGCAGCACAACTCTATCTTTTTTTTTTTTTTTTTTTTTTTTGTCAAAGTATGCAAGTCAAAATTTACATGCATGAACTTGAATTTAAGGCATTACATGCATGTACTTGAATTTTTCTTTTGACCGGTTTGCCGGCGCCCAAATATCCGAGGCTTCGTGTCGACTGGTTCTACACATGGAGTTGATAGGACCACTGAGCGGCAGCACCTCTGCCCAGAATTTTAAAGGAGCACCATCTTACGGCTTGAAATCGACTCATGTGGTTAAAGACGATGCGTCCCGTTCCAATGTGCCACTCCTTCCTGGGTTATGAATTTTAGGTACAAGACTAGTGACTACAAGTGCCATATATATTCTTTTTATTTTCTTTTTCTTTTTTTTGTTGGTGTGTACAGGGTCGTTCGAGCTTGCATCGTACAATCCGATAATTGTTGAATATTAAGTAATAAATTATTATGAATATTTCTTATAATCCCCTTAAAAGAAGTTTTCAAAATTAATTTTATTAAAGAATATTTTTTTCTAAAAATATAATTACTCAAAAAATACTAGAATGACTAGTTATATCACATCCAAAGACATATTGACTCACAAGAGTCATTATACGGAATCGATCTACATGTTATGCACCGAATCTATGTTGCTCGCATCTCGAAGTGTACATGGACAACTCAAAGGCCTGATGTAACTTCTGATGTAACATACTCGTTGTCATTATAACACTTTCTGGAGTTACTCACCTAAAAAAGGCAATGCTGCAGTGATACATTTTTTTTTGTAGCTCTGAGATACATTTAAAGTCACTATGTTACACAACTATTTGCTAACCCTAAATACACTTCGAAATACGCGCACACATATCTAAAAATGTATTGCAGGACAAGGGGCCGTTAATGGCTTCAAACCCTGGCAGTATTCGTAGACATACAATAACTCTCTAACTAAAAAATTAAAAAAAAAATTGCATATAGAATTTGTTATTCGGGAAACTCCTTTTGTTTTGTTTTGTGTTTTTTTTGTGGTTTCCGAAACTCCTTTCTTTTTGTTTCATGAATAGTAGTCTTCCTTCCTTGTGGTTTAATCCATATTTGCTTTGTCTTAATGAGTTGAATGTAAGAGCCATACTTGACAATGATTAGTCATACAAAGTCTTGATCAATTGTTCATCCATATCATAACACTCCCCCTTGGATGACAATTGTTGAGAGAATGTGCCTCATTAAAACTTCTACTAGAAAAAACCATGTGGGAAAAAAATCTAGCAAAAGAAAAAGAGTACACATTTCTTATTAATCTTAAGATGAGTATAATATTGTTAGGATTGCCTCATTAAAAAAACCTTGCTAGGAAAACCCAATTGGATAAAACCATAGCTAAGGGAAAAAGAGTGCAATACACTAATCAATAACTCCCCCTCATATGAACATGGGTGAAACTTGTTCAGTTTCTTTACTTGCAATGCCTTTAAGTTTACGCAAGCCAATGCCATATGTAAGCCTTTTAAATGTCGTAGTTGGTAAGGCTTTTGTGAATAAATCAGCAAGATTATCGCTCGATCGGATTTGCTTGACATCAATTTCACCATTCTTCTGAAGCTCATGTGCATAAAAGAATTTTGGTGAAATATGTTTTGTTCTGTCCCCTTTTATGAATCCTTCACTTAATTGTGCAATACATGCTGCATTATCTTCATATAATATGGTTGAAGAATCTTTTATTGAAGGCAATCCACATAATTCTTGAATATGTTCAATCATGTTTCTCAACCAAACACATTCACGACTTGCTTCATGAATTGCAAGTACTTCAGAATGATTGGAAGAAGTAGCAACTATAGTTTGTTTTACTGACTTCCATGATACAACAGTATTATCACAGGTGAATACATATCCCGTTTGAGAACGAGCCTTATGAGGATCTGATAAAAATTTAGCATCAGCATAACCTTGGAGATTCAATTTTACCCCTCTCGAGTAAAATACACCCATGTCACTTGTTCCTCGAAGATATCGAAAAATGTGTTTAACATCGTTCCAATGTCTTCGAGTTGGTGAAGAGCTATATCTTGCAAGTAGGTTGACAGCAAAAACAATATCGGGTTTTGTACAATTTGCAAGATACATAAGTGCACCAATTGCACTTAAATATGGTACCTCCAGACCAATTAGCTCTTCATCAATTTCTTGAGGTCGAAATGGATCCTTATCCATTTTAAGTGATCTGACAACCATTGGAGAGCTCAATGGATGTGCCTTGTCCATATAAAATCTTTTTAATAATTTTTTAATATAATTTGATTGATGGACAAGTACTCCACTTGAAAAATGTTCAATTTGCAAACCAAGACAAAGTCTTGTTTTTCCAAGTTCTTTCATCTTGAATTCCTTTTTCAAGTATTCGGATGTTCTAACGATGTCGTCGTGGTTTCCCACTATATTTAAATCATCAACATATACAACAATAATAACAAATCCTGTTGATGATATTTTAATGAAGACACATGGGCAAAGCGGATTATTTACATATCCTTCTTTCAGTAAATAATCATTAAGACGTTTGTACCACATTCGTCCGTATTGTTTCAACCCGTACAAAGACCTTTGTAATTTTATAGAATGCATGTTATGAGGTTTTGATTTTATTTCATCGGATATTACAAATCCATCAGGGATTTTCATATATATCTCACTGTCTAGAGATCCGTACGATATCTTTATAACGACATCCATTAAATGCATATTAAGCCCTTCAGAGACTGCAAGGCTTATCAAGAATCGAAATGTGATTGTATCTATAACAGGAGAATATGTTTCCTCATAATCGATGCTAGGTCTTTGTGAGAAACCTTGAGCTACAAGTCTTGCTTTGTACCTTGTAACTTCATTTTTTTCGTTTCACTTTCGTACAAATACCCATTTATATCCAACAGGCTTTACGCCATCTGGCGTTTGAACAATTGGTCCAAAAACCTCTCGTTTCCTTAACGTGTTTAGCTCTGCTTGGATAACATCTTGCCATTTTTGCCAATCAGGTCTTTTTTGACATTCGTTCACTGATCGTGGTTTTGGATCATCATCATTTTCACATATTTCAAAGGACACGTTGAAAGCAAATATATCATCAAGAACAATTTTATTTCGATCCCAAATCTTACCAGAGTTTAAATAATTTATTGAGATCTCATTTCTTTCATCTTTTTCTAGAGGAAGTTGTTCCACATCAGAATCAACTTGTTCTGACAAACCCTTATCAAAGGATTCTTATGCTTTCTCAGGAGTATTTTGATTTGTATTTATTTTTACTCCCGTTTTCCTCTTTCGAGGAATTGTATCCTTTGAACCAACCGGTCTTCCACGCTTTAAGCGTTTCGTTGGTTCTTGTGCATTTTGTTGCACATAGACATCGATTCTTGCAGGAGCATTTACAGCTGGAATATGTGATTTTGTCACTTGTTTTGCATCATTAAATGCATCTAGTAATTGATTTGCGATTTGTTGCAAATGAATGATCTTTTGAACTTCAAGTTCACACTGATTTGTTCGTGGATCATAATGTGATAAAGTTGATACATTCCAAGCAATTCGCGTCATTCATTTTGAATTGACTTCTTATCTGCCCATAATGGTGGGAAAATTACTTCATCAAAGTGACAATCAGCAAAACGTGTAGTAAATAAATCCCCTGTTAAGGGCTCAAGGTATCTTATAATGAACGATGAGTTGAATTCAACATAAATCCCAAGTTTCCGTTGTGGACCCATCTTAGTTTTATTGGGAGGTGGTATAGGAACATACACTGCACAACCAAAAATTCTTAAGTGTAATATTTGGTTGTTGACCTAAAGTGAGTTGCATGGGGGAATGTTCATGGTATACAATAGGCCTATAACGAATGATAGATGCTGCATGTCCCCAAACTGAAGTTGATAACTTAGTTCTCATGATTAAAGGTCTGGCAATTAATTGAATGCGCTTGATTAGAGATTCTGCCAAACCATTTTGGGTATGCACATGTGGAACAAAATGTTCAATGGTAATTCCTATAGACATGCAATAATTTTTAAATGCTTGAGATTGAAATTCCCCGGCATTATCAAGACGGATGGTCTTGATTGAGTTGTAAGGGAATTGTGCTCTTAACTTAATGATTTGCGCTAAAAGTCTAGCAAATGCAACATTGCGGGTCGAAAGCAAACAAACATATGACCACCTAGTTGATGCATCTATCAAAACCATGAAATATCTAAATGGTCCACAAGTGAGGATGAATAGGTCCACATATGTCTCCCTGAATGCGTTTTAAGAAAACTGGGGATTCCACAACAATTTTACTTGGGGATGATTTAACTATCAATTTACCTTGAGAACAACTAGCACAATTATAATCACCAGCTGAAAATATTTTGTGACTCCTTAAAGGATGTCCATGCGAATTATTAATTATTCTTCGCATCATTGATGATCCTGGATGACCAAGCCGGTCATGCCATAAAATGAATGTCTTTGGATCATTAATTTTCTTATTTAAGACGACGTTCGTTTCGACATGCCTTTTCAAATAAAATCCAGAAGGTAATGCTGAGAATTTAGATTTTTAGATGAAACAAATCATACTGAATAACTTCTATATAAGACATTGACAACATTATAGTTGTACCAGATATTGCATAAACATTAGCCTCTGCTAAGTTTAAATTCGATAAATACTCTTTATATTACAATGTACATGTAGTACAATAAGTAAGACATGCGTTATTCGCCTTTATTTAGCTCATAATGTGAACACATCTTAATGTGTCAATACTTAATTGAGCTATTTTTAATGGTAAAATTCATAATTTTGCCTTGATTTTGAAGGCATGATAAAAGATCAAAAATATTTGGGTATGTATATGACAATATTTAGGCAGCATAGCCTTTCATACGTGACAAAAAAAATGTCACAGTTATGAGCGCTCCTTGTCAATACTAATTTACCCTTTCTAGTGGTGCTCTACTTTTTATTTTGACTATCAATGGAATTGTCAATATGACTTTGACCATATCTTTTCACCTTTTCCACGTCCATAAATTTGTAATTGCGACCATGGTCATTATATGCAACATATGCTTCTTAATTTGAAGCTAAACCAATTGGACATGAGTGATATTATATTTATAATATCTTATTATTTTACTCAGCTACCACGAGACAAGAATTCAATCCATTATTAATACTTAATGGATTGACGTACGCACTCGATAATTTGTTGCAGTAATATATCGAGGCGAGCCACGTGGCCTTTATTTGTCTCATCAGTCATATTTCTGCATAGCCTCAATATAGAGGTAATTGAAATTGCAGAATAATAAATGATATTTGACTGATATAAATTTTGTAGCGTGAGACCCAGCCGCTAATTTTGAGCCTTTTGGAGCATCACCAATTTTGGCTTTGATATAGCTAGCTCCATGAGGTGAAATGATAATATAAAGTGAAATATTCACTTTTCAAATCTCTAAAGAATCTAAAGAGATATTTGATGAATAAATATTTATACGCATAGCCTTGCATAGATACTTTATATATAATTTGAGCATCCCGTTGCCTTGACAAGTAATTAGTATTGTCAATATTGTTAAGGTAATTAATTCAATTATAATTAAATAAAATCTTTATGAAAATGGGGATAAACTAAATAGTTTTCTTTTTATACAAAATAGATAATATACCATTAAATATATGTTCACAACTTGATTATAAATACGAAAAATGTAATATTTGTATGAGTTGGTGGGACAACCTCTAGGTTGGGTGGCGAGACGAAGTCTACTTAAAACCATGCCTCATCGAACGGGATAACCCGTCTCCCTTTCAATGTTTAGCTTTACCGGGGACAAGACTTACCCACTATCAACCCAAACTCATAACACTATTTGCAATATAAAAAATCAAGAATGGAGCATAATTAATCGTTTGTAGTATAGCGAGAAAACTAGTTATGTCACATATTGACTTTTGATTTCTGATGTAGAAGATCGTGCAAGACGCAACTACAGAGCATACTTTCGCAATCGGTGACGTTATAATGCATAATATATGAATAAAACATGCATATAAAAGTGAAGCAACCAAGATAATATAGAAATAAACCGAACTCATAAAAGTTATACCTTCCTAGCTTTGTCTTCTTAACAAGCCTTCTTGAACTTCAAGATCTCCTTAATGCTAGAGCAAGCTCGTGCTGATAACGTGTTGTGAATTGAATTGAGACTTGCTAGAACTAGAGAAGGAAAGTAGAAAAACTAATAACTTCTACTACTACAAAGAACTACAAAGAACTACAACTACAAAGTAGAAGAGGAGAAATGAGAAGTTGTATACAACTTGGTGTGTTTTTACAATGAGGTTGATACCCTTTATATAGGCCATTTGGTGATGATGATAAATGTACTAAGACAATGTTTACAAGTTACCATACATCACATGCCATACAACTCTTTACAAGCAATGTTGACAACACATGAAATAATGAGTACATTGGATATGGATGCAAGTAAGAGCCATGCTTGATATTATCACTCAATGTAAGAGCCATGCTTGACAATGATTAGTCATACAAAGTCTTGATCAATTGTTCATCTATATCATAACAAAATTATCATTTTCCAAAAAAAAGAGCGAGTTGGAATGTGATATATATTCCTGAAAGCTTTTCTTTAATTCCTTTCCTGCCTTGACCTTCTCGATCGTGACACTTTATTTTATTACTTATTTATTTTTTGGGGGTGGGGTGATATCTAGCATGTAACATATTTTATGAATGAAGCAAATCACGACAGGTTTAATCATTTTCCTTAAATGAATGAGGCACGTACGTAGATATGTCTCGAGTTTTAAGAACAAACTCACAAACGCACGTAAAACGCAGCGAGTGGTACACCCAAAGCACACGCAACTCCTAATCTATCTCTCATGTATATATATATATATATATATATGCAAATGCACACACACACACACAACCAACATAGGTTAACAACTAAAATCGTTAACCCTCAACTTTTCCTCCTCCAACGAAAACTAGCCAGGCAATCATGGATAATGCTCATGACACACAAGAAGCACCACAGAAAGGTACACTAGGCCAATACTTGGCGAGAAGGCTAGTAGAGATAGGCGTGAGAGACGTGTTCTCGGTCCCCGGGGACTCAAATCTAACGTTGTTAGACTACTTCGTAGCCGAGCCTCAGCTCAACTTAATAGGCTGCTGCAATGAGCTCAATGCAGGCTATGCCGCCGATGGGTATGCCAGAGCCAAAGGCGTAGGCGCTTGCATTGTGACCTTCACCGTCGGCGGTCTCAGTCTCATCAACGCCATTGCCGGGGCCTACAGCGAGGGGCTCCCTGTTATTTGCATCGTCGGGGGGCCTCACTCGAAGGATTTTTGCAGCGGTCGGGTCCTGCACCACACGACCGGAGTGTCGTCGGACTTTGATCAGGAGCTCCGGTGCTTCCAGAATGTGACCTGTGCTCAGGTACGTATATATATGTATTCATGATCAAGGGTTTTTGTGTTGGTGAGCTTCCTCGAGCGACGCTACAGTACGTGACTCGAGGAAGATGCTATATGTGGTAAATACTTATTACGGCTCTTTTTTGGTTAGTAACTATATATATGTATACAGATAATTAAGTGAATGCCATTTTGAGTATCATTTCTTTTCTTACATCATCTTCCAAGGTGTTAATAAATGAATGCCAGTAGTAATTAATTTGCTGATGTTAGTTATGAACTCTGCATATAAATTCAAATAATGTTTGTATATTCATTAAAGTTATTTTCTCTGATATTAATTTCAAAAAAAAAAAAAAGCCCGGAGACTTGTGCATAGGGATCACTCTGCGTGCCTGCTAACAATATATTATAATGGAAGATGCTAGGGTGACCCGGATGGAACACGCACGAAGGATGGACATCATCACCGGTCATCCTAGTATTTTCCTATTATAATTAAGGTTGCTACATAAAAAAAATGGTTCGTAATAGCTGTATGTAGATATTCTTTTTTTCCTTGGTAATTATAAATGTAAATATTCTTTCATTTTCCCTTAACTTGTTTGTTTAATGGAAAATGTTAGAATGACACCCAAAAGTTACATCGAATGATGTGACATGTGAACTTGCATCTTTGAGAGCTAGATAATTCACACCACACGTGTTATGCACCGAGAACTACGTGCGCCCACCCATTTTTTTACAGAGAGTCGCACTTCACGTCAGCTAGTGTGACTTTGGTGTGACTTTCGGGTAGCATCTTCCTTGTTTAATTTGCCAACTAATTAATTGATTTGGGGTTCATCAAAAACAGGCAGTTGTGAGAAGCCTGGACGGGGCACAAGAGTTGGTGGACAATGCGATTTTAATGGCTCTCAAAGAAAGTAAGCCAGTTTATATCAGTATATGCTGTAATTTGCCTGGAATTACCCACGCCACTCTTGCACAAGAGCCTACTCCTTACCTCATATCTCCCTCTATAAGGTCAGTTAGATTGTCCCTTTCCATGGAAATCTTTTATTTTGGTTTCTTTCTTATAAAAAATAACATATTCCATACAGGATTAGCAATCAATGGAGTTTGGAAGAATCAACAGAGGCAACTGCCAACTTCTTAAACAAAGCTGAGAAGCCTGTTATTGTTTGTGGATCCATGCTAAGAGTGGCCAAGGACAAGAATGCCCTCATTGAACTTATTGATGCAAGTGGATATGCATTTGCTGTTATGCTTTCAAGTAAAGGGCTAGTACCTGAGCTTCACCCAAACTTCATTGGAACTTACTGGGGTGCCATCAGCTCAGAATATTGCCAAGAGATTGTTGAGGCGGCCGATGCTTATATTGTCATAACTCCTAGTTTCAATGATATTAGCACCCTCGGATACACATTGCTCATCAAGGAGAGAGCAGTGATGGTGCACACCAACAGTGTGAGTGTTGGGAATGGATCTCACTTTGGGGAGGTGTCCATGGACAACTTCATGAGCTCACTGGCAAAAAAGCTCAAGAAGAACACCACAGCAATTGAGAATTACTACAAGGTATCCATGCCCAACTTCATGAATCAACTGGAGAAAATAATGCTGCAGATGAACGATGCAGCCATTGAAAATCATTATTGTCGACGAAGTACTTATATCCATCGGAGCAAACTCCTCATTCAAGGGAGTA
The DNA here is from genome assembly GCA_039657345.1 of Stephania japonica. NCBI lineage: Eukaryota > Viridiplantae > Streptophyta > Magnoliopsida > Ranunculales > Menispermaceae > Stephania > Stephania japonica. Next base: position 6,007,959 of record CM077556.1, read on the forward strand.
GTTGTAGCAGAGGTGAACCATTAAAAGTGAGCATCCTCTTCAAACACATTCAGGTAATTATCAAGCAATCATCAATTATCATTATCAATTATTGGTTATTAATGTTATGTTAGCTTCTTATTGGGTTCGCGAGCCCATAGATCGATCTCCACAAGTACTCATGATATTGTCTCCAACCTTTGATGCCTAACCTTTGAGACATAGATGCGAGGCTTACTCTAAAAAGCCTCGGTACTAGCTATTTGAAGATTTATGTACTCTTAAAGATGATTTCATTACAAAATTGTACTTAGCTGATGTGGGACTATCTTTCGTTACTTGTATCCAGAACTGAATAGTAACTAATTAAAAGAAAATTCCCAATTAATTGTGCTATTGATTAATATGCTTCAAGTTTCAAATTTCCAATCTCCATTCATTCAATAGTGTCTCTTATTATGCAGGACATGCTTAGCGGAGATAACACGCTTATAGGCTGAAGCGGGGATTCTTGGTTCAATTGTCAAAAGCTTCACTTACCGTAGAGAATTGTAGGTATGTATCTATATGATTGAAATAATGCCCCGTTGGCTAGTAGGTTGGTGAGTGGTAAGTTTGCTCTCTAACAGACACTGACTAAGGCAGATGTGTTGAGTTTGAAACTTGTCCACTCCTTTCTCCATTTGAATTCTTCCTAGAGTTCCCTAGTGGGGGGCAACAAATGACCTCGAGGGTTAGTCGGGTCTATATATTATTAGTCTGGTATCAATGGTGGTGGCTTAGATACCCTCAACTATCAAAAAAACTATATGATGGAAAATATAATTTTATTAATCAGACATAATAAACTCTTTGATTGTTTTTGTGCAGATTTGAAGTTCAACTTCAATATGCATCAATTGGATGGTCAGTGGGTGCAACTCTTGGATATGCTCGGGCCCAAAGATAAGCGTCTCATCACATGCATGGGTGATGGGAGTTTCCAGGTCATGATTATAGAATTAATTAATTAATTAATGGATTAAATAACTGACGCAGCGTAAACGCTTAAACAAGGAAGAATCCTTAAAAGTTTTGATAAAACTCGAGATTGAATAAATTGATAATAATTGATAATAATTCATAATGATTACAGCCCTAATCATGGCTTTATATAGCCCATTAGAAACTCTAATCCTTATACAACTCAAATTCCTAATCTTTCTATGAATCAAAAAGTCTAATCCTTCTAAAACTCTAAATGCCTAATCCTACTAAGACTCTAAAAACGACTTAAATAAATTAAATTACGAAAATACCCTAACTGAATAAGAAAATAGAAAGTTCTTGATAAAGTCCTAAACTAAATCGATTCCCGGATCAAAAGTTATTGTCCCACAAAATATCTGCAACTGCCACTCCATCATTCTCTCCCACCTGAGAAAAACTCGTCCTCGAGTTTTCTGGATACAAAGGCTCATCATATGGACAGAATGAAAAAATATCCGCCACATTAAATGTCTTGGATATTCCCTAATATGTCTTTTCTGCAGCAACTCCTGCACCTTGTCATGTAAGACCTCACTCTCTTTTGGACTCATTCTGTAATGTAGGAGGTTTGGCAAACTGGCGCCAGGAATCAGGTCAATGTGGTGTTGAATATAGCGCATAGGAGGTAATCCGTCTGGCAACTCGTCTGGTACAATTTCAAAGAAATTCCTCCAAAGTAAGGGTTGGACTCGCCTGGTATCTCCGAAACCGACTCCTTCTCATTCCCCACCAGGATCTGTCTCAAGACCAACGCATGCACCACTCCGTGACTCCTTCATCGCTTCGTCCATCTCATGCTCAGTTTGTGTCAATATAAGGAAGGATCGTTCTTCCACTTTAGCAGTCTTGGAACGGTTACTTGCCTTTAAAGGAAGCAAGTTAAACGTCACCCCCTCCTTCTCCAATTTATACACATTATCTCGCCCGGCGTGTTGTGCATTAACATCAAACTCGCCAAGGTCGTCCAAACAAAGAATGGCAAGCATCCATATCTACGACATCACAATATACCTCATCCTTGTAAGAGCCAATGGAAAAAGGTACCTGCAGCTCTGTCACCTGCACTTTCTCGCTTGCCTTTATCCACCTTATAGAGTAAGGATCGGGATGCTTCTCCATCTTCGCCAAAGGTGCCTCTACTGTACTCTCTACCGATGATGTTCTCACAGCTTCCACTATCTATGATCGGTTCAAACACCGGCCATTGATAGTGCATCTCGTCCGAAACAACTTGTGTCGTCGATCGCCATCTTCTAGTTTAGGAGTTAACATCGACCTTCCGACCACACAATTCTCGCTCCTCTCCCTCATCATAGTCATTACAGGTCATCATCCTCTCCATCGGACCGCAAATAACTTCCTCTTCTTCATCTCGTTCAATCACATTAACCTGCTTTTTGTTGGGACATTCATTCGATCTGTGACCAGACTGCCCACAACGATAGCACTTGTCCACAATAGGCTTAGCATACGGATTTGCGGTTGCCTTTTGTCCCTCTTTTTGTTCAGCAGATTTTTTTCCTGGTCCCTTATCTTCCTTCCGTTCGATTTCGATTCCAACCCTGGGTGGACTTACTCCGCTCTGCAAAACTTCTTGAAGTTTCCTTTCCGCTATTAGTCCTCTGGTAATTATCACTACCATAGGTTCGCCGATTGCCCTCATATCGATTTTCACCTCTGTCCTGCATCATTAATTCAGCCTTAATGGCTAAATTTTTCGCCTCGATTCTGCTTCTCATAACTCCGCACTCCAATTTTCTCCCGAACTTGCAGGTTCAATCCATCAAGGTATCGTGTAACTTGATGAACCTCGTTTTCCCTCAAGTCATTCCTCTCAGCCAGTCGCATGAAATCCGCCGTATATTCATGAACAGATCTCTCGACTCGCTGACAATACTGCCACAGTACCATTGAAACAATATCTCGCTCATAATCTGGAGGCGTAAAAATCCACTGAGCAACCGCTTCATTCTATACCATGTCCGAATAGTGTTTACCTTCTCTATAACGCCTACTCTATAGCCTCTCCCACCAGCGATGCTCCACTTTTCAAACGACAAGCCACCAATTTCACCATTTTTTTTCTTGAGGAATTTCCATATACTCAAAAAATGGTTTACTTCTAAGCGATCCAATCAACAAAGTCCTCGATGTTCGATTACTGAGAGAAACTAGGAATGTCCACTTTCACCTAAAGTCGCCCCTATCATGATTACCCCTATCATAATAATCATGATTATGCTTGATTATTGTTGTTATTATATCGCGCAACTCCATCTCTCCTAACAGTCTGCCCTGATCCTCGGCCAGAATCATATCCTCCTCTTCGTCACTGGAGTCACCACCAGCAACTCGACCTCTAAAATTTGCAGCCACTGGTGCAATAGGAGCATCGCCTCGAGCACGCTGATCTCTTGGACGTTGTTCACCATCACCTTCGTGTCTGTTGGCATTCACCCCAAGGGCATCAAATCTGTTAATCACCGCATCAAGGTGCTCGTCTATACGCCGAAATTGTTGATCGAGATTTGTTTCCAAGGTTTTGATTGCCGCCTCTTGAGCCTCCACTTTGGTTCGCAAGGCTTCAACATCCTGAACGACGTTCTGAATGCCACCGCTTCCACCAGACATCATTAGTACGAACGGAATTCACGCTCTGATACCAACTGACGCAGCGTCAAACGCTTAAACAAGGAAGAATCCTTAAAAGTTTTGATAAAACTCGAGATTGAATAAATTGATAATAATTGATAATAATTCATAATGATTACAGCCCTAATCATGGCTTTATATAGCCCATTAGAAACTCTAATCCTTATACAACTCAAATTCCTAATCTTTCTATGAATCAAAAAGTCTAATCCTTCTAAAACTCTAAATGCCTAATCCTACTAAGACTCTAAAAACGACTTAAATAAATTAAATTACGAAAATACCCTAACTGAATAAGAAAATAGAAAGTTCTTGATAAAGTCCTAAACTAAATCGGATTCCTGGATCAAAAGTTATTGTCCCACAAAATATCTGCAACTGCCACTCCATCAATAACTAAGGGTTGATTATGACTTTACAATTGTTTTTTGATCAGAGTAATTGATTAATAACATTTTTTTTTGACTTAATTAAAAAGATGGCTGCTCAAGAAGTTTCTACTATGGTTCATTGCGGACAAAACAACATTATATTCTTACTCAACAATGGAGGGTATACAACTGAAGCTAAAATACATGATGGGCCATACAATGTCATTAAGAATTGGGACTACACCAAGCTTGTAGATGCTATTCACAATGGTGATGGCAATTGTTGGACAGCCAAGGTGAGATATCATCACTAGCCCTGGGTCTCTGCTAGTAGTACTGATACTGCACATGCATGCACATGAATCTCTGCTAATACCTTAAAAACCATTCGTGTCGTGTTAATTGGGAACTTACGTCTATATATCCTTCATTATAAATTCGTTTTTTACTACTGTGGTTATACTTCGGTCTGTACATCCGTATAATATCAACGTAGTAATTTTGAAAAGTTTGTTGAGTTTTTTTGGTAGTACCTACCTAGATATATAACTAACTTTATTGAAATTACAATTTTTATTTTTTAGATTTTTGTTCAAATCATGATTATTTTCTTATTTCTTTATTTTCAATTTAATCAGGTGAGCAGAGAAGATGAGTTGATAAAGGCTATTGCAGCAGCTAGAGGAGCAAAAAAGAAGTGTTTGTGCTTCATTGAGGTTATTCTTCCCAAGGATGACTCGAGCAGGGAAGTGGTAGAGTTTGGAGCACAGCTTTATGCTGCCAACACTGCCCGTTCTTGCCCTCATTAGCTACAAGAATTAGTATTAATTTGGTATACATAACCATGGCAGTTCTTTCGAATTTGGTCCCTTAATCTCATATATATATATAGTTGCAGACTTGATGGTTGGAGACTGTTGTATTTTGTGTTTATTTTTAATTGCTATTCTACTTGTAATTTAAACTGGAAATGAAATTAAAATATACTATGGCACTCATATGACACTTCCGACCTAGTATAAGTACTCTACATTGGCTAAAATCGAGAAATGAAGAGGATTGAGGGGTGTTTAATTAACTAGGTGAGGGTGAAGGCGAGGGTGATGGGGGAACAAGAGTATTTCAGTGATTTCAAAAAATAAAGTGGCGTACATTAAATAATTTGAAATTCAAAATTATATAAGGTATGCTTGAGTAATGGGGCACGTTGATGTTGAGCAAGTTTTGGGGTCTGTTTAGTACTTTCTAAAACAATCAATCGATTACTATATACATAATACATCTTATCGTCACATTATTAAATCTCCAAAAGGATTTTTCGCATATACACTACTTGGTAGCAAAAGAGTGACACTTTTACCTCATCTCTACTGATTTGTAATTATATAACAAAATTGCTGAAGGCTTGTTTTCAAGATGCACCTTCAATTCAAGATATGTGGGACCACATGGGGTGCATGCAAGTTTGGAGTTGTTGAACCGAAGGCACGTTCAGTTGAGTCGTTGATCATTGGTCAAACCGTCCATGAAGGTGGTATAAGTAAAATCATTTGAGATGAGTGGTAAAATTGTAATTCTTTTGCCACCAAGTGATATCACTCCAAATTTTGTTAACGAAGCTGAAAAAGATGACATCGTTATCATCAAATTCTACACATAACAAGAACAAATGTTTCACTGAATGTGATGGATAGCTAATGGAATACGGAAACATTCTTGTATAAATTAGTTTCTATACTAGGCATCCACTAATTATTTTTTGTATCTTAAATATTGTATCTTCATTATTTAGAAGCACTAGTTTAGGCAGAAAATAATGAATTTAGGAGCACAAGTTTAGGCAGAAAATAATGAGCGATTAGTGCCTAGAGTATTATATATAGATGTCTTGTATCACAACTATGTATCCTGTATATTTGAGAGTCTTCTCCATTCTCTTCAACTCATTGTCTTCTAATTTGTTATGGTATCAGAGCGGTGGTGACATTCACCACAATTGTTAATTTGCACGAAGGGTGTGTGCACTCTTAGTGCTCGAGTTGTGTGACTCCTTGGTGGTGTTGAGAATGGTGTGAGCCGACACGTGGAAACCTATCTTGTTCAAGCATATCAAAGGATCGAGGCAAACTTTTTATAGTAACCATGAGTACTGAAGGTTATGGTAGCTCATCTAATAAGGTACCCATTATTAGCGATCCCACTTCATTGTACTACTTGAGTCCCTCGGATGGTCCTGGTACGTCCATTAGTCAAATTGTTCTTGATGGAGAAAATTATCATATTTCGGAAAAGGCTTTTCAAAGAGCTTTGAAATCTAAAAATAAATTGTGTTTTGTTGATGGTTCTTTTGACAAAACAAAGGTTAATGCTGATGATAAATTGCTTGGGATAAGTTCAATGCCATGGTAGTTTCTTGGATATTTAATTATGTAAACAAAAATATTCAAACTACCATTATCTCATTTGATATTGCTAGGGAACTATAGGTAGAGCTTGAAAAGAGATATGATAAAGGACATGATCCTAGAATATATCAATTAAAGGGTGAACTTAATGAATTAAGGCAAGGATCTATGACTGGTAAAGATTATTATGCCACATTGAAGGGGTTATGAGACCATTTAGATCAATACAATAATACCCAAACATGAAAATGTGGTTCATCATGTAAAGTCTTGATTAACGTGTTAGAAAAAAAGAGAATGAAAAGGTGTTCAAATTTTTAATGGGTCTTTGAGGATCAATATGGGACAATCAGTCGAATATTATTTCTTTGGACCCATTACCTTCTCTTTCTCGTTGTTTTGCCATGATATTAATAGAAGAACTTCAGTTGAAAGTTAGGAAACGTGAAGATCCGAGAGTGCAGGCTGCTGCATTTCTTAGTTGCACTCGATCGGATCAAAAGGCTCAACCAAATTTCTCCAAAAGTATTGGAGAAATCCTCCAATTTGTAGTCATTGTAAGTGAACTGGGCATGACAAAATTCGTTGTTTTGAAATTATTGGGTATCTTGAACATTGGAAGAATCGAGGTGGTGGCAAAGGTGGATGCGGTCGAGGAAGAGGTGATGGTAATCTTAGTGTCAAAACAACAACGACTTATGTTGTTCAAGGCCACCACGCAGGAGTTGTTAGTGACGAAGCAAGATTGTCGAGCAACATTGTTCAAATGCCATCTCTTACATAAAACAAATTAGAGCACCTCATGTCCTTATTAGGTACTGAAGACTCATGGACCATGCTACATAATGCACTTTCTAGTAAGAAATTCCCTTATGTTCTTTTGTCAAATTGGATCCTTGACAGTGGTGCATCCCACCATGTGACCAATAATCTTAATGCTCTTAAAAATGTCCATGATGTTGGGACAAATGAAAAGGTAGTATTACCAGATGGAACAACTTGAAAAGTAGACAAAGTTGGTGATGTTGATATTAATGAATATGTTAAATTGAAGGGTGTTCTTTATGTTCCAAGTTTTAAATGTAACTTGATTTCTACAAGGAAATTGAGTGAAGATTTAGGTTGTGCTATTACTTACTATATGAATGTTTGTGTGATACATGACCCAATCCATCGGACTTTGATTGCAATGGGTGATCATAAAGATGGTGTCTATTATATGCGCAACACACAATGCTCTTGCAATGATTGTCAAGAAGTGCACAAACGAGTTGTGTCATACTGTAATGGCCCCAGTTCCCCATAAAATTGGGTCCCGCCCGAACTAGCCTACGTGGACCCCCGAATCCTTACTCGTGAAGTCTACGCATCCTAGTTAGCCTCAATTCCTCATATACATCGTTATGTTATTACTTAAATGTGAAAGGCATAAGATTATAAAGTTATCAAGAAATTCGCAGTTGAAATTACTATAATCAACTATAACTAATAAATGGAAATCAGGAAAAATAGATAACTTATCATGTGGAAACCCTGAGAAGTGGATAAATACATGCATGTCTGGTGATTAAAGCGAAACAAATCGATCATACATGATATCCCTAATCTCTAAATCCCCGATACATGTCCCAGTGTTTATGTAACAACCCTCAAAATTTAACCCGATTTGTGTTACACTTATTAGGACCGTGACCCGACTATCGTGATGCGTCAAGTATTCCGGACTTCGGGATTCACACCGAGGTAATTTTATGTTTATGTGATGTTTGTATTAGTATTGTAGTCTAATACGAGTCTCGAGCCATTCGGACGATTGTTTAGTCTGAGTGAGGCTTCGCCAAGGTAAATGGGGGAAATAAAACATAGAAAACCTTAATAAATGATTTTTGAATAATAAATATAATATTTTATTTGAGTCGAAACGTTGACGCGACGACGGGCACACAACGGTTGAGTTGCGGTGCGATACGGCCGAGGAACGTAGGATCAACGTGGGAGCTGAATAGTTAAGTGACACCCAGTCACTTAATGGAGTCAACAAGTGGAGTTAGGAGTGTGAACAACTTAGAAGGGAGGGTGTAGGATCTACCTAGGGATAAGTATGTGTAGATTGATAAAAGGGGTCCTATATAAGGGTTTCTCTCACATTTTCCCCATTTCTCTCATTCTTTTCTCTCTCCTCTCCTCTCCTCTCCTCTTTTTTCTCTCTTCTTGCTTGGTGAGCAAGCCACCACAAGGGGGTGGTGCTGGAACGTCGAAATCCTCTTTGGTGTCCTTTTCTCACTGGATTAAAGGTGAGACACTTTGATCTTCTCTTTCTTTTGTTCAGTTTTTAGAGCTGTCCCTCCTCTTTATTATTGGGTTTTTGTTGCTTAGTTTGCTATTATATCTTGGCCATGATCAAGGGTGGCTTGCCGAAGACGATCCTGGTGTTCCACCGTGTCTCGGCAACCCCTAGAGCAAGCAACACGCGACGTAGAGCCGGTGATGTTAAATGATGTTTGGGTGTGTTATTTTCATTTAGTTTTTCAATTTAATTGGGATTTTCTATACTTACCTTGGATAACTCGAATCCCTGGATATTACCATGTTTTGACAATGATTTGAAGTTCATTTTTGTGGTGTTGAAATCTTAATGTCCGATAAGTGTATTATATAGCGGCAATTACATACAAAAGGAAACATCTAAATAAGGTAGCACATAATCAAGGGTGATTTGTGTACAACGATTTTGATTTTCCTAATTGCACTTATTCCTTAAAAAAAACTCAAAGTGGGAATAACGAAACCACTTTGAGTTTGTAAACAAAATAAAACTAATCCCGGACAGAATTTGGATTGACTTCGTCCGGAATTTTGAACAATGGAGTCGACGGAACGACTATCCCAACGTAATGACTATCGGAGCATAGTCGACAGAATGACTATCGAGCGGGGTCGTTGGAACGACTATCGAGCGAAGTCGACGAACTACTATCTAGTTTCGTTCCTGAGATGAACGACAACCCAAAATAACAGAACAAATACAGATGTCATCAATGCAAAAGATATGCAATTCACGACATACTTTCCAGAGGATCGACAGATAAGAAAATCTGAAGTGCACATGCATGCGAGTAGAACAAGTCACAGATGATCACAAATTGAACAGATAAGCAGATGGTCTCGAGATGACCGAACTTAGGTTCCCAAGGGTGTTATGCACAGACTACACAAGTAGTGGAACAAGCACAGAGAGAACATCACGAAGTAGAAGTAGGCGAATTGACTGACTGAGCCACACGGAAGAGGCAAACGGACTGGTACAACATACAAACGTGTGTGAAGACGCGTAAGAGAAACAAGAGGAAATAAAAACAAAAGCATAATCGAACACTAGAACAAGCATTAAGATGTATCAAGGATTAGTCGTCGACTGAAAAGTCGACCGACCTTGGATTAGAAGCCAAGCTCTGATACCATGTTGAAATCTTAATAGAATATGATAAGTTTATTATATAGAGATGCAATTACATCTAAAAGGAAACATCTAAATAAGGTAGCACATAATTAAGGGGGTGATTTGTGTACAACATAATTACGGGAGTGATTTGTGCATATTTCCTAATTGCACAATATTCCTTAACAGGTGGCGTCCCTTACGTACGTGAACAGTAGAAAGAGGCCATAACACGCACTGACAATGCCATGAGAACTTTGAACATGGCGGCGTCACCACGGTGTATGTTAAAAAAAGTTTTTGATATTACGCCACCGAGACGCCGTGAAGAAGAAACTTCACACGATGTCTCACACGACGTGTTGTCCAGAAGTCTGGAAACTCGATTTTTCTTGGACGCCGTGGCCTGTAAGGCCTGGCGGCATCCCTGGCGGCGTGTCAACCAATGGGGAGAATTTTAACGCCGAGAAGGCGCCGTGGGGACGTCCTTCTGGACGGCGTCACCTACGATGTCTCAAGTAGTACACAAACTATAATTTCTAAAAAATTATAAAAAAAACATCTGGGAAAACTTTGGGGGTTTATCTTAGGTTATATATTGACCAAAATCCTATCTATTGGGGTTCAAACCTTTACCACGTGGTTAGTAACCCGTGGGAAACATGTTAGAGTCACATAGTGGTACCGAGATTGCGTTTGTCAGGTAAGTACACATGTGTTATGTATATGTGTATGTTAGTAGGCCAGTAAGAAAATCTCATGTGATTTATATATCCTCTATTAATTGTTATTGTTGAATTGATCTCATGCTTGGTATTCCATTATATTCCTTGGTTGTGTGTTCTTGGCGTGAGTGTGTTGAGAAGGTACACATGTGTTATGTATGTGTGTATGTTAGTAGGCCAGTAAGGAAATCTCATGTGATTCATATATCCTCTATTAATTGTTATTGTTGAATTGATCTCATGCTTGGTATTCCATTATATTCCTTGGTTGTGTGTTCTTGGTGTGAGTGTGTTGAGAAGGTACACATGTGTTATGTATGTTTGTATGTTAGTAGGCCAGTAAGGAAATCTCATGTGATTCATATATCCTCTATTAATTGTTATTGTTGAATTGATCTCATGCTTGGTATTCCATTATATTCCTTGGTTGTGTGTTCTTGGCGTGAGTGTGTCGAGAAGGTATCATGTGGCACACACTAGTTGGGATAACACAAGTACCTCTTGCAGGGGCACTGACCACCCCTAGTGTTGTGTGTACTTGGGTACTGGATTCGAGAGGTGTTGCGATGCCTCTCAATTTCATGCTGCGCTAGTGTTGCAACATTGCCTGGGAGATCTTGCGAGATCTTTGCCATATTGGTATGAAATTAGACCATTTATGGGTCTCTTTTGATTCTTAGAACACGCTTGCTTTCGTTGATATCTATTAGTATGCTTATCATGCTCCTAAATTGTTCAATTGTCTTCTCTTTTAATTACCGCATGATATTTAGACTGTCTTATTGTTAAATCATGAATTACTGTTATATTCTTCCGGCACTACTTTCGATTTTTTTAGTTACTCACCATCTAGTTTGTGATGGTGGGTGTAGATAGGGTGGAGTGTAGCAAGGGCAAGGGGGGCCTAGGCGATTTCCTTTGAGGATATAGCGGCTGGACTGGGGAGACCATTAGAGATTAGGTTATGTTGTTTTTGATCGTATACGATGCTTTATACATATATGATTTGGTTTTGAACTTGGGATATTATTGTTTTGATATCATGTACACGCATATTTGGTTCTTATATGTTGTACATGAATATTTTTCATTTGCGGGGTTTTCACATTTATAGATTCTTGAATTTTCCTTTGACTGAGTTATTTCCCATTATTGTAGTTTATTTATTTTTCGTTGCGTATAACTTGCAATAACTTTTTCATGGTCCACCTTGAGGGGGAGTAATGGAATACATATGGAAACATTCTTGTATAAATTAGTTTCTATACTAGGCACCCACTAATTATTCTTTGTATCTTAAATATTGTATCTTCATTGTTTAGGAGCATTAGTTTAGGCAAAAAAATAATGAATTTAGGAGCACAAGTTTAGGTAGAAAATAATGAGCGATTAGTGCCTAGAGTAGTATATATAGATGTGTTGTATCACAACTATGTATCCTGTGTATTGGAGAGTCTTCTCCATTATCTTCAACTCATTCTCTTCTAATTTGTTAATATACCCTTCCATTGTTCATTGTCATTGCCGCTCTTCTTCTCAGGCCCTAAGTAACTGTCTTTGATGCGCTTCGCCAATTCATTGATGATGGGGAAATTGTGGTTCTAAGCGACACAGACTCCGTATAAGAACCAAAAACAACTCCGTTTGATCGATCCCATCTCTCTCGATCGATCGATTAACAAATCGCCTATTCAGATTTTATCTCCAATACCCGCTTCAAATCCACCATGATTCTAATCACTTATGAGCAGGTGCTTTGTGCTGACCGCGAGTGAGATAGAGAGAGATGAACGCGAGGGAGAGTGGAGTGTTTCTTGTGATAGGTTGAAAGATAATCACGAAATTGAAAAATGGGTTTTGTTCGAATTGGGTGTTTGAACCAGTAGAGCTTGACTTTGTTTTTTGATTTTTGTTTTTTCTTTACCAAATTTTTTTTGGTTCGGGTCAGAGAAGAACTGACTTAACCACACCAATGATTTTAACAACCTAACTAATAGGAAGGCCAAATGTGCACTAATTAAAAACTTGAAGGGGCAAATGTGCAATTTGAAAAGTACAGAGACCAAGAGTATAAAAATTTAAAAGTTGAGGGACCAAAAGATAGGGTTTGTCTTTTTTATTAGTTCAATAGGAGTCGAACTTATGACCTCTCTAAATCTTATCTTTTGACAAATGACGTTTCATCCATCTCACCAAAGATATTTTGACATTTTGAAAAGGCTCCAAGTAATTATAATATTTGATTTATGTAATAGATTGTTTTGGGTTATATAAAAATAACAAGAAATATACGCATTTGTGAACAACTAACAAGATCTGTTAATTTTTTTTTTTTTGAATCAAGATTTTGAACAACTGTTGATGTAGAGATTTCATTGCCTTTTGTTCGACGTATGCATGCTCAAAGTTCACCAATTCTTCTGACTTCGTGATGAAATTACTCTCTGAAAGCTTCTAACGCACTGCACGTGACCAGCGTGACTATAGTACACATGTGACATGAAAGCTTCTAATGCACCACATGACTAATGTGCTGTATGTCCTAACACTCTCCTGTAATAAATTTTAACATATTTTGAGTGTCAGATCTACTTTTGTTGTTATTTCCGATTGTCTGACTTTAAGGCGATCGGATGGACGCTATTACAGTGACGAGAGAAGCTTTGCATCTCCTCATACCTTCCATTTACTCTCTTAAAGGATTATGCTCACAGTTTACAAAAAAAAATTTCGACTGGTTTAATTAAAAACCGCCAGGTGGCTAGTTCCTTAGCCACGTCAACATATTTAATGTTCTTATTAACGAAATGACTAAATGTGTACTCTTTATAAAGTTGAGGGACCAAATGTGAAGTTTTCAAAGTTCAAGAATCAAAAGTATAAAAAGTTAAAAGTTCAGGGACCAAAAGATGAGTTTTGTCTAATATAAATGTAAATTATGGATATGAATTGATGCTACGTCACCATTGAGGAGACGATACTCATCCTAAGTGGCTTGAATATAAATTGAAGTTCAAATAAAGTGCTCACCAATAGTTAATGTAGATTGCTCTTTCTATTTTAAAATTTATTGTTTTCTTATAATAAGTACATATTTTAGAAAGAATTAATGATGCGACTATGGATTACACCGTCTAGAAGTAGACTTTAAGAATTGACTGTCTATTCCTTATATGCTAGTCAGCTCGACATTAAAAATATACATTTGCATTGTAGATAGATCTTTTGTTCCAATATCTATTTAGTCATAAGTGGCCCAATCCACATGAACCACATCCCTATTGGAAATGCTCTAAGTGAAATCTTCAGCTCGAGTCTCATGGATGAAAAAAATTGAGTTGAGAGGGCGCCCCCATATGGGCTCGACAGTGCTCGAGTATGGATTAGTCGATGTGATTGATGCCGGACACCACGTAGAAACCAAGAAAAGAAGAAAAAAAGGGCCTTAATTATCTCTCTTTAAGTTGTAAATTTCGCACCGAGCCCCTGAGACGTCATGATCAAGCGCCATACATTCAGACATCCGATTAGGTACCAATAAGTTTCTCCTAAACTAATAAACACACTAACATCTTGCCTTAATTTAGTTTGTCTAGCTATTAAGGTGATGTATGTTATCTATATATTTTGTATGTTACACTAAAATTTGCAGAAAATTAAAGCTGGCACACATGCCTAATTAACTGGACGGGGCCATGGGAGTTATACATTGGCGTCGACATGACCAGCTGAATTATTGCTTCTTAATCTCCAACCTATGCCAAAGCATCTAGCAAGATGGACAAGACATCATTTGCTAAAAGGCAAAGTTGATATGGAGAGGTTGTAGATTTGAATCCCGTTTGGGTTAAAAAAAAAAAAAAAAAAATCTCTCCAACCTAAATATATAAAAGCATCTCCTAGCTAGCACACACTAGGGTACATGCACTAATAAAACATGTCGAAGAAAACAAACAACTGAGCCAACATATAATTTGGGGTGTCACTAATGATCTCTTTCTTTTTTGATTATTGTAACGTAAGAGTACAACGACAAGGCTTTAGTTAATTAAGAAGTTTAAAGTTCCATTTTCACGACTTAAACTCGAGACATTTGATTAAGGGTGGAGGGGTTCGCGTCATCCCGGTCGGCCACCACAACCCTTTTAGTTCACTAATAATCTCTTTCAAACCATTAATTAAACATGAAGCGCAACAACGATATGTGCATGTATCTTTGTACATGTGATCCAAGACATCCGGATTTATGTAATAATTTACATTGATAAGAATGATATAATTATTTTTAATTCATAATGTTAGATATATGTTGCGTGGATTTGTATGGTGCGTTAGATTGATTTGTCTTCAGTTTTTACTTCATAGTAGTTAATTTTTTTCCTTAGTTAGAAGTCTTCTTTACTGAGAAGTTTTAGGTCTTCTCCTTGTTGGAAAGTTTTGTTATTTATTTTATGGTTCTAGTAATTTTGTGTATTGTCATGAGTTTCAACATTGTATAGAAAAATCCCTGATTATCAAACTGTTTTAATTCCGAAAAAAAATCAAATTAATGACAGTTTGTTTGCACAAATAGGATTAGCGAATCAATGTATTTGATTCTATGTCTGGCCCTATATTGAGCTATGAATGATTAATGAAATTTCAATTTCTCTTCAAAAAAAAAAATAAATGTTAGATATATGTTAGGCGCGTTACATATTAGTAGCTCAAATTCATAACATGCATGTTTGATTGTTAAAGTTGTAGTTTTGACTTTGTGCTGGAACTCCAAGTTTCAATTATATATGGTGACAACTTCAATTAACTACAGTTGGTGTCGCGAGACACATTTGTGTACTAATGATAGTGAAATTGAATTTTGATTTATATTAGAGTTTTCTACGTAGGTTGTAGTAAATAAAATCTCTTTTTTTTCCTACCAAAAAAAAAATCTCTTTTTTATCAAAATAAAAATCTTATTTATGCTTTTGAAGAAAAAAAAAAAACGATTAAACACAGAGGAAAAAACCGATTTGGACTCGGAATGTACGTACATGTTGTGCACAATGAATTACGGTTGGTGTCGCGAGACACATTTGTGTTCTAATAATAGTGAAATTGGATTTTTATTTATATTAGAGTTTTCTACGTAGTTTTTTTTTTTTGATAATTAGGAGGCGGAACTCCATCATATATAT
This sequence comes from Stephania japonica, assembly GCA_039657345.1. Lineage (NCBI taxonomy): Eukaryota > Viridiplantae > Streptophyta > Magnoliopsida > Ranunculales > Menispermaceae > Stephania > Stephania japonica. Next base: position 6,023,736 of record CM077556.1, read on the forward strand.
ATATATATATACACAGGTAAATATGTACACAAAAATGAAAAGAATTGGTGTGGGCTATACAAGTATAACAAAATCAGTCTGATCGACTCCCCAAGCTATGACTAAGAACAAAACAGCCCCACCAACCCAAACTTAGAAATAAGAAAAACAAAAATGTCTGCACCAGCCACTAACAGCAAATACAAAGTTCAATTTGGCACATCACAACAAAAAATCCACAAGCCATCTGCACACCACCATTAGTCGATCGATGTCCCTACAAAAAAAAAAAATCTTAACATGACAGAGTGCCAAAAAGGGTTTACCAACAAAAAAAATTTTTTCACGGTAAATACGTAGCTTTTTTTTTTTTTTTTTATTTTTTTTTATTTTTTTTTATCTTGTTGTTAATTTTCCACTTGCAGGCACATCATCCGCAAGAAGCCTACTTGCGACACATCTTCGCAGGCCTATCGATTTCCACCAATACTGATACTGCCCCAACTTAACCATCTTCATCTTATAAGTGTGTCTACAAAAATCGATCATATATTACCTATAGAAATCAAATACATAAAACTAATCCGCAGGGGGGGAGCCAGGTTTTTTTCTAGCCCTAGGCTAAAACTAATGTATATTATTTTTATAGTAACACGATGTTCTAACTCACTTTTGACACCAATTAGGTAGGCGTCACAAAATGCAATATGCATACCCATCTCGAGGTGTATTGCATGATGCCTAATCAGTTGGTGTCAATTAGGCAATGCAAAGTCTTTTTTTATATTAATAATTTTTAATTAATATTCATCCTAGCTTATTATGCAATTATATATGTTTATATGCAGTACAATTATATACTTTTGAGACCTCCAATTGCTACACAATATTATAGATTGAATTGAGATATGAGCGAATACATATCAATGCAATCTTCTCAAAAGTGTGTCAAAAGAATCATTGTGTAGCAAATATATATGTTGGACAACGGAAGTATATAATCTCACATTGAAAACATAATAAGAGTGGATGTAATATATAAGTGGTGTAGATTGGATCTTAGCACAAGCCGATTCGTTTTGTGTAAGATAGGCTCCAACCCCATTTTATACACCCACATGTGCGTGTGTACCCTAACACTCTCCGGGCCCATAAATTTCTACATGGTATAAAATGTATGCCTCAAAAGTATCAAATGTAGCTGGGAAGATGAACTTTCTTATGTTTGGGTGACATAGTGGGCTTTTGTTAGCTTGTGTGAGTTGAGATAGTGAACTTTTGTTAGCTTTTTCGGGTTGGCTTGTTGTTTTGGGATAGCTAGATGGGCTACATTCAAATTTAACAAAACTTGTTACCAAAAAAACTTCAAAAAAAAATTTCGCTATTTTTTTTTTCTTTCTTTCTTGGAAGCTGCCCTACCAATTCGTCTCTGATTTGGGATAGATTACTCACGTAAGGTTTTAACTTAAATTAAAAGCCTCAATACTATTAGCTAGAGGAAACATCCATACTTGTACATTTATTTATGAAGTTATATTTAATCCATACATGACTATATTTTGATCCATACTTCTTCAACATTCGTTCATCGATCCTTTGTATTTTGTGAATGAGATCTTGAGTAATTGTGAAAAAAAAAGAGATCTTGAGCAAATTTAGTTTGTTTGTCACATTATATGTTGCAAATCAAAAACTCCAATTAAAACGCTCCTAAAAAATGTGGTGGAGTGGCTACGAGTAAGGCTTTAGTACTCTGACTAAAGTTGAGGCAATTCGAACAACAGTAATAAAATAATTCTAATTAAAACCTAAGATTAAAAAAAAAATCTTGCTGATTAAATGCTAATACATAGCATATATATACAAGTGAACACAGCTAAACCAATATTGTTTAATCCAACAAATCATTCTCATAGGCTACCTATTCAAACATTTGCTGATATTTCTTTTAGATTATGCTTAATTAGGCTTACAAATTGACTCATGATACATGTTACAAATTAACCGAACTAAACATGACGTGGAGATACCTCTGCCACCCACTATATAAACAGTAATCATACAACCGATAATTGGTATCGAGAGAGCAAAATCATAAACGCAAAACATTTCTGATTTTGCCTATATAATATCTCACATATACCTTCTATTAATCAAATCAATCAATAATGGGAGGACAAGACGCACTTGAAGCACCACTTACAGGCACACTAGGCCAATACTTGGCGAGAAGGCTAGTAGAGATAGGCGTGAGAGACGTGTTCTCGGTCCCCGGGGACTCAAATCTAACGTTGTTAGACTACTTCGTAGCCGAGCCTCAGCTCAACTTAATAGGCTGCTGCAATGAGCTCAATGCAGGCTATGCCGCCGATGGGTATGCCAGAGCCAAAGGCGTAGGCGCTTGCATTGTGACCTTCACCGTCGGCGGTCTCAGTCTCATCAACGCCATTGCCGGGGCCTACAGCGAGGGGCTCCCTGTGATTTGCATCGTCGGGGGGCCTCACTCGAAGGATTTTTGCAGCGGTCGGGTCCTGCACCACACGACCGGAGTGTCGTCGGACTTTGATCAGGAGCTCCGGTGCTTCCAGAATGTGACCTGTGCTCAGGTACGTATATATATGTATTCATGATCAAGGGTTTTTGTGTTGTTGAGCTTCCTCGAGCGACGCTACAGTTCGTGACTCGAGGAAGATGGTATATGTGGTAAATACTTATTACGGCTCTTTTTTGGTTAGTAACTATATATATGTATACAGATAATTAAGTGAATGCCATTTTGAGTATCATTTCTTTTCTTACATCATCTTCCAAGGTGTTAATAAATGAATGCCAGTAGTAATTAATTTGCTGATGTTAGTTATGAACTCTGCATATAAATTCAAATAATGTTTGTATATTCATTAAAGTTATTTTCTCTGATATTAATTTCAAAAAAAAAAAAAAAAAAAAAAAGCCCGGAGACTTGTGCATAGGGATCACTATTATTGCGATACCTGCCTTGGGTTGTTTGAACAATATATATATATAATGGAAGATGCTAGGGTGACCCGGATGGGACATGCACAAAGGATGGACACCATCACCGGGTAATCCTAGTATTTTCCTATTATAATTAAGGTTGCTACATAAAAGAAATGGTTCGATATAGCTGTATGTAAATATTCTTTTTTTCTTTGGTAATTATATATGTAAGTATTCTTTCAACTTCTCTTAACTTGTTTGTTTAATGGAAAATGTCAGAATGACACTCAAAAGTTACATCGGATGATGTGGCATGTGAGCTTGCATCTTTGAGAGCCAGATAATTTACACCACGTATATTATGCACCGAGAACTACATGCGCCCACCCATTTTTTACTGGGGGCCTCACTCCACTGTGACTTTGGTGTGACTTTCGGGTAGCATCTTCCTTGTTTAATTTGTCAACTAATTAATTGATTTGGGGTTCATCAAAAATAGGCTGTTGTGAGAAGCCTGGACGGGGCACAAGAGTTGGTGGACAATGCGATTTTAATGGCTCTCAAAGAAAGTAAGCCAGTTTATATCAGTATATGCTGTAATTTGCCTGGAATTACCCACGCCACTCTTGCACAAGAGCCTACTCCTTACCTCATATCTCCCTCTATAAGGTCAGTTAGATTGTCCCTTTCCATGGAAATCTTTTATTTTGGTTTCTTTCTTATAAAAAATAACATATTCCATACAGGATTAGCAATCAATGGAGTTTGGAAGAATCAACAGAGGCAACTGCCAACTTCTTAAACAAAGCTGAGAAGCCTGTTATTGTTTGTGGATCCATGCTAAGAGTGGCCAAGGACAAGAATGCCCTCATTGAACTTATTGATGCAAGTGGATATGCATTTGCTGTTATGCTTTCAAGTAAAGGGCTAGTACCTGAGCTTCACCCAAACTTCATTGGAACTTACTGGGGTGCCATCAGCTCAGAATATTGCCAAGAGATTGTTGAGGCCGCCGATGCTTATGTCGTCGTAAATCCTGGTTTCAATGATATTAGCACCCTCGGATACACATTGCTGATCAAGGAGAGAGCAGTGATGGTGCACACCAACAGTGTGAGTGTTGGGAATGGATCTCACTTTGGGGAGGTGTCCATGGACAACTTCATGAGCTCACTGGCAAAAAAGCTCAAGAAGAACACCACAGCAATTGAGAATTACTACAAGGTATCCATGCCCAACTTCATGAATCAACTGGAGAAAATAATGCTGCAGATGAACGATGCAGCCATTGAAAATCATTATTGTCGACGAAGTACTTATATCCATCGGAGCAAACTCCTCATTCAAGGGAGTAGTTGTAGCAGAGGTGAACCATTAAAAGTGAGCATCCTCTTCAAACACATTCAGGTAATTATCAAGCAATCATCAATTATCATTATCAATTATTTGGTTATTAATGTTATGTTAGCTTCTTATTGGGTTCGCGAGCCCATAGATCGATCTCCACAAGTACTCATGATAGTGTCTCCAACCTTTGATGCCTAACCTTTGAGACATAGATGCGAGGCTTACTCTAAAAACCTCGGTACTAGCTATTTGAAGATTTATGTACTCTTAAAGATGATTTCATTACAAAATTGTACTTAGCTGATGTGGGACTATCTTTCGTTACTTGTATCCAGAACTGAATAGTAACTAATTAAAAGAAAATTCCCAATTAATTGTGCTATTGATTAATATGCTTCAAGTTTCAAATTTCCAATCTCCATTCATTCAATAGTGTCTCTTATTATGCAGGACATGCTTAGCGGAGATAACACAGTTATAGCTGAAGCAGGGGATTCTTGGTTCAATTGTCAAAAGCTTCACTTACCAGAGAATTGTAGGTATGTATCTATATGATTGAAATAATGCCCCGGCTAGGGCGTTGGCTGAGTGGTAAGTTTGCTCTCTAACAAACATTGACTAAGGCAGATGTGTTGAGTTTGAAACTTGTCCACTCCTTTCTCCATTTGAATTCTTCCTAGAGTTCCCTAGTGGGGGCAACTAAAGACCTTGAGGGGTTAGTCGGGTCTATATATTATCAGTCTGGTATCAACGGTGGTGGCTTAGATACCCAACTATCAAAAAAACTACATGATGGAAAATATAATTTTATTAATCAGACATAATAAACTCTTTGATTGTTTTTGTGCAGATTTGAAGTTCAACTTCAATATGCATCAATTGGATGGTCAGTGGGTGCAACTCTTGGATATGCTCAGGGCGCCAAAGATAAGCGTCTCATCACATGCATGGGTGATGGGAGTTTCCAGGTCATGATTATATAATTAATTAATTAATTAATGGATTAAATAACTAAGGCTTGATTATGACTTTAAAATTGTTTTTTAATCAGAGTAATTGATTAATAACATTTTTTTTTTGACTTAATTAAAAAGATGGCAGCTCAAGAAGTTTCTACTATGATTCATTGTGGACAAAACAACATTATATTCTTACTCAACAATGGAGGGTATACAACTGAAGCTAAAATACATGATGGGCCATACAATGTCATTAAGAATTGGGACTACACCAAGCTTGTAGATGCTATTCACAATGGTGATGGCAATTGTTGGACAGCCAAGGTGAGATATCATCACTAGCCCTGGGTCTCTGCTAGTAGTACTGATACTGCACATGCATGCACATGAATCTCTGCTAATACCTTAAAAACCCTTCGTGTCGTGTTAATTGGGAACTTACGTTTATATATCCTTCATTATAAATTCGTTTTTTACTACTGTGGTTATACTTCGGTCTGTACATCCGTATAATATCAACGTAGTAATTTTGAAAAGTTTGTTGAGTTTTTTTGGTAGTACCTACCTAGATATATAACTAACTTTATTGAAATTACAATTTTTATTTTTTAGATTTTTGTTCAAATCATGATTATTTTCTTATTTCTTTATTTTCAATTTAATTAGGTGAGCAGAGAAGATGAGTTGATAAAGGCTATTGCAGCAGCTAGAGGAGCAAAAAAGAAGTGTTTGTGCTTCATTGAGGTTATTCTTCCCAAGGATGACTCGAGCAGGGAAGTGGTAGAGTTTGGAGCACAGCTTTATGCTGCCAACACTGCCCGTTCTTGCCCTCATTAGCTACAAGAATTAGTATTAATTTGGTATACATAACCATGGCAGTTCTTTCGAATTTGGTCCCTTAATCTCATATATATATATAGTTGCAGACTTGATGGTTGGAGACTGTTGTATTTTGTGTTTATTTTTAATTGCTATTCTACTTGTAATTTAAACTGGAAATGAAATTAACATATACTATGGCACTCATATGACACTTCGACCTAGTACAAATACTCTACATTGGCTAAAATCGAGAAATGAAGAGGATTGAGGGGTATTTAATTAGCTAGGTGAGGGTGAAGGTGAGGGTGATGGGGGGAACAAGAGTATTTCAGGGATTTCAAAAAAAAAAAAGTGGTGTATATTAAATAATTTGAAATTCAAAATTATATAAGATATGCTTGAGTAATGGGCACGTTGATGTTGAGGAAGTTTTGGGGTCTAATTAACCACTTTCTAAAACAATCAAGCGATTACTATAAACATAATACATCTTATCGTTACATTATTAAATCTTCAAAAGGATTTTTCGTATATACACTACTTGGTAGCAAAAGAGTGACACTTTTACCTCATCTCTACTGATTTGTAATTATATAACAAAATTGCTGAAGGCTTGTTTTCAAGATGCACCTTCAATTAAAGATATGTGGGACCACATGGGGTGCATGCAAGTTTGAAGTTGTTGATCGTTGGTCAAACCGTTCATGAAGGTGGTATAAGTAAAAACATTTGAGAAGAGTGGTAAAAGTGTAATTCTTTTGCCACCAAGTGATATCACTCAAATTTTGTTAACGAAGCTGAAAAAGATTACATCGTTATCATCAAATTCTACACATAACAAGAATTAATGTTTCACTGAATGTGATTGATAGCTAATGGAATACGGAAACATTCTCGTATAAATTAGTTTCTATACTAGGCACTCTCTAATTATTCTTTGTATATTAAATATTGTATCTTCATTATTTTGGAGCACTAGTTTAGGCAGAAAATAATGAATTTAGGAGCACAAGTTTAGGCAGAAAATAATGAGCGATTAGTGCCTAGAGTAGTATATATAGATGTCTTGTATCACAACTATTTTTTGTATATTTGAGAATCTTCTCCATTCTCTTCAACTTATTGTCTTCTAATTTGTTATGGTATCAGAACGGTGGTGATGTTCACCACAATTGTTAATTTGCACGAAGGGTGTGTGCACTCTTAGTGCTCGACACGTGGAAACCTATCTTGTTCAAGCATATCAAAGGATCGAGGCAATCTTTTTATAGCAGCCATGAGTATTGAGGTTATGGTAGCTCGTCTAATAAGGTACCCTTTATTAGCGATCCCACTTCATTGTACTACTTGAGTCCCTCGGATGGTCCTGGTATGTCCATTAGCCAAAACAAATTATCATATTTCGGAAAAGGCTTTTCAAAGAGCTTTGAAATCTAAAAAATAAATTATGTTTTGTTGGTGGTTCTTTTGACAAAACAAAGGTTAATGCTGATGATAAATTTGCTTGGGATAAGTTCAATGCCATGGTAGTTTCTTCGATATTTAATTGTGTAAACAAAAATATTCAAACTACCATTATCTCATTTGATATTGCTAGGGAACTATAGGTAGAGCTTGAACGGAGATATGATAAAGGACATGATCCTAGAATATATCAATTAATGGGTGACTTAATGAATTAAGGCAAGGGTCTATGCAGGGCCGGTTTTGCATAGGGGTCTGGTGGGCAACCTCCCCAGGCCCCCAAAGTGAGCAAGGCCCCCATTTCGCACTAAAGTAGGGGTATTTTTGTAATTTTATATTTTTATTTATTTAATTATAGATTATTAAAGGTGCAATACGTTGAAACTTCTAAAAAAAAATCTGCGACTTCGGCAACTCTACGACTTCTCAACTCCCCTTCCATTCGACACGTAACCTATTTAGCTATTCTCTCTTCCCCGTCAAATCAAACAAAAAGTCTTTTCTTCTTCTTCTTCGCTAGATCTCTCAAGTCTCACATTTATGCTAGATCTCTCTTTACAGCAAACTTGAAAAAAAAACATCTCTCACACAAGATCTCTCCTCAATCCTCATCATCCTCAAACGGAGGACAGAGTTTAAAGAGTCCTATAGAATATCTTTCAGTAACATCTCTCACAGTCTCACATCATTGGTTGTTCAATGATCTTCAATTGAGCACTCCTCTGCAGCATCATCTCTCACTCTTTGGTATATTTCTTCTTTTTGGGTTCCAAACTCTTTTAGTATACTTTTAAGTTACTACTATTACTTTTTTTAGTATAATTACAGTTCTTATTGTTACTTGTTTATACCTAAAAATAATTGATTTTTGGTGGCGGTGAAGTACTCATCAATAGATCTTCAAGTCTTTTAGATCAAGTTTTTTTTAAGGTTTAGATTTCTTAGTGCTTAGAAATTTTTTTATTAGTGTAAGATACGTGATGCATAGAAAATATGCTTCCGGTTTTGATAAACTTAAGAAAAAAAGGAAACAAGATGAGTTAGCCAAATCTTTACAATAAAGAATAATTAGTCTTGAACTTGTTCGATTTTATTTTTGATGCTAGTGCTTTTTTTTTGGCACATCTTTTTTTATCTCAGTATAAGCATCATTTTTATTTATACATTATTTTTTCATTTTTGTCACTTTATGCGACTAGACTAAATTGGTTAAAAGTATCATTATCTTTCACAACGTTTAAGTGACATACATCATCAAATTTATAGTTTAAGAGTGACAAGGATACAAATCAATTAATATAGAAAAGTTATGATACAATAACGAATTCCAAAAAGTTAGAATACAATAAAAAAAGTTGTGAAAGGTTATGATACTTTTAACTAATTTTGACTTGTTACAACCCTTTTTTTAACTCTATTAGTGATAAGTGTTTTACTTTTCATTGTATGTCCCAAGTCTAAAGTGAGGAGGAGGGAAAAGGCTAATTTCAAAATTGTTGATTTTAAGTTCATTGCATGCTATTCATATATAACTCACTTATTCTTTAATTTATTTTTTTTAAATATATTTATTTTTATATAGAAGGCCCCATTTTTAAGGTTCGCCCCAGGCCTCTAAAATGACAGGGCCGGCCCTGGGTCTATGACTGTTGCCACATTGAAGGGGTTATGGGACCATTCAGATCAATACAATAATACCCAAACATGAAAATGTGGTTCATCATGTAAAGTCTTGATTAACGTGTTAGAAGAAAAGGAGAATGAAAAGGTGTTCAAATTTTTAATGGGTCTTTGAAGATCAATATGGGACAGTCAGGTCGAATATTATTTCTTTGGACCCATTACCTTCTCTTGCTCATTGTTTTGCCATGATATTAATAGAAGAACTTCAGTTGAAATTTAGGAAATGTGAAGATCTGAGAGTGTAGGCTGCTGCATTTCTTAGTTGCACTAGATCGGATCAAAAGGCTCAACCAAATTTCTCCAAAAGTATTGGAGAAATCCTCCAGTTTGCAGTCATTGTAAGCGAACTGGGCATGACAAAATTCGTTGTTTTGAAATTATTGGGTATCTTGAACATTGGAAGAATCGAGGTGGTGGCAAAGGTGGACGTGGTCGAGGAAGAGGTGATGGTAATCTTAGTGTCAAAATAACAACGACTTATGTTGTTCAAGGACACCACGCAGGAGTTGTAAGTGATGAAGCAAGGACGTTGAGCAACATTGTTCAAGTGCCATCTCTTACACTAAACAATTAGAGCGCCTCATGCCCTTATTAGGTATTGAAGACTCATGGACCATGCTACATGATGTACTTTCTGGTAAGAAATTCCCTTATGTTCTTTTGTCAAATTGGATCCTTGACAGTGGTGCATCCCACCATGTGACCAATATTCTTAATGCTCTTAAAAATGTCCATGATGTTGGGACAAATGAAAAGGTAGTATTACCAGATGGAACAACTTGAAAAGTAGACAAAGTTGGTAATGTTGATATTAATGAATATGTTAAATTGAAGGATATTCTTTATGTTCCAAGTTTTAAATGTAACTTGATTTCTACTAGGAAATTGAGTGAAGATTTAAGTTGTGTTATTACTTACTATATGAATGTTTGTATGATACATGACCCAATCCATCGGACTTTGATTGCAATGGGTGATCATAAAGATGGTGTCTATTATATGTGTAACACACAGTGCTCGTGCAATGATTGTCAAGAAGTGCACAAACGAGTTGCGTCACACTGTAACGACCCCAGTTCTCCATAAAACTGGGTCCCGCCCAGACTAGCCCTACGTAGACCCCCAAGTCCTTACTCGCGAAGTCTACGCATCCTAGTCAGCCTCAATTCCTCATATACATCGTTATGTTATTGCTTAAATGTGAAAGGCATAGGATTATAAAGTTATCAAGAAATTCGCATTAGAAATTACTATAATCAACTATAACTAATAAATGGAAATCAGGAAAAATAGATAACTTATCATGTGGAAACCCTGAGAAGTGGATAAATACATGCATGTCTGGTGATTAAAGCGAAACAAATCGATCATACATGATATCCCTAATCTCTAAATCCCCGATACATGTACCAACCCTCAAAATTTAACCCGACTTGTATTACACTTGTTAGGACCGTGACTCGACTATCGTGATGCGTCAAGTGTTTCGAACTTCGGGAGTCGACATCGAGGCAATTTTATGTTTATGTGATGTTTGTATTAGTATTGTAGTCTAATACGGTCTTGAGCCGTTCGGACTAGGAGTGGGCACGAAACCCGATGACCAGACTCGGGTCGGGTCACCCGACTCCGGTGGCGGGTGGCGGGTCGGGTAAGGTGGTTTTAAAAAAAAAATCGGGTCAAAAAACCCGACCCGTCGGGTATCGGGTCGGGTTTCGGGTTTGCTCAAAGTGGACCGACCCAACCCGACCCGACCCGACTTGTCCAACAAATAGCCCTAACTGCTAGTCTGCTGCTTCTCTTTTCTTCTATTTTCTTGTTGTTCAACTTGTTCTCGCTTCTCTTTTCTTCTCTTTTCTTCTTCTCTGTCGGGTTGTTTAATCTGAGACTGAGGCTCGGGTCGGGTCGACCCAAACCCGCCAAGTAAATGGGGAAATAAAACATATAAAACACGGAAAACCTTAATAAATGATTTTTGAATAATAAATATAATATTTTATTTGAGACGTTGACGCGACGACGGGAACATAACAATCGAGTTGCGGCTCGATACGGGCCGAGGAACGTAGGATCAACGTGGGAGCTGAATAGTTAAGTGACACCCGAGTCACTTAATGGAGTCAACAAGTGGAGTTAGGAATGTGGACAGCTTAGAAGGGAGGGTGTAAGATCTACCTAGGGATAAGTATGTGTAGATTGATAAAAGGGTCCCATATAAGGGTTTCTCTCACATTTTCCCCATTTCTCTCTTTCTTTTCTCTCTCATCTCCTCTCTTCTCCTCATCTTCCTTTATCTCTTTTTGCTTAGTGAGCAAGCCACCACAAGTGGTGGTGTTGGAACGTCGAAAATCCTCGCCGGAGTCCTTTTCTCGCCAGATTAAAGGTGAGACACTTTGATCTTCTCTTTCCTTTATTCAGTTTTTAGAGTTGTCCCTCCTCTTTATTATTGGGTTTTTATTGCTTAGTTTGCTATGTATCTTGGCCATGTTCAACGGTGGCTTGTGAAGACGATCCTGGTGTTCCACCGGTGTCTCAACAACCCCCAGAGCAAACAACACGTGACGTAGAGCCGGTGATGTTGAATGATGTTTGGGTGTGTTATTTTCATTTAGTTTTTCAATTTAATTGAGGATAACTCGAATCCCTGGATATTACCAATGTTTTGACAATGATTTGAAGTGATTTTCGTTGGTCTTGATGTCCAGAAGTGTATTGGCAAGAATCGCCAAGAATGGGGTGTCGATTTTGATTTTCTGTACTTACTGGAAAAACCAGTTCAGAAGTCATGCCATGGGGACGCTGTGCGTTCTGTGGCGTGGCGGCATCCCCTACACAAGAAAACCTAGAAAGCTCAGTTCGAAATTTTGCCGTGAGAAACACCGGACAGTTCACTATGCTGGCGGCGTTCCTCGTGTACGTGAACAACAGAGAGAGTCCATAACACGCGGTGACGATGCCGTGAGTACTTTGAACACGGTGGCGTCACCACGACATGTGTTAAAAAAAGTTTTGATATTACACCGCCAAGACGCCGTGAAGAAGAAACTTCACACGACGTCTCACACGACGTGTTGTCCAGAAGCCTGGAAACTCGATTTTTCTTAGACGCCATGGCCTTTAAGGCCTGGCGGCATCCCTGGCGGCGTGTCAACCAATATGGAGAATTTTAACGCCATGAAGGCTATATGGGGCCGTCTTTCTGGACGGCGTTACCCACGATGTCTCAAGCAGTACACAAACTATAATTTCTGAAAAATTATAAAAAAACATCCGAAAACTTTGGGGGTTTATCTTAGGTTATATATTGACCAAAAACCTATCCATTGGGGTTCAAACCTTTGCCAGGTGGTTGGTAACCCGTGGGAAACGTGCTAGAGTCACAGAGTGGTACCGGGATTGCGTTTGTCAGGTAAGTACACATGTGTTATGTATGTGTGTATGTTAGTAGGCCAGTAAGAAAATCTCATGTGATTCATATGTCCTCTATTGATTGTTATTGTTGAATTGATCTCATGCTTGGTATTCCATTATATTCCTTGGTTGTGTGTTCTTGGCATGAATGTGTCGAGAAAGTATCATGTGACCCGCACTAGGTGGGACAACGCAAGTACCTCCTGCAGGGGCACTGACCACCCCTAGTGTTGTGTGTACCTAGTACTATTGGATTCAAGAGGTGTTGCGATGCCTCTCAATTTCATGTTACGCTAGTGTTGCAACATTGCCTGGGGAGATCTTGCGAGATCTTTGCTATGATGAAATTAGACCACTTATGGGTCTCTTTTGATTCTTAGAACACGGATGCTTTCGTTGATATCTATTAGTCTGCTTATCATACTCCTTAAATTGTTCAATTGTCTATCTCTTTCAATTGTCGCATGATATTTAGACTGTTTTATTGTTAAATCATAATTACTTGTTATATTCTTCTGGCACTACTTTCGATTTCTTTAGTTACTCACCATCTAGTTTGTGATGGTGGGTGTAGATAGGGTGGAGTGTAGCAAGGGCAAGGGGGGCCTAGGCGATTTCCTTTGAGGATATAGCTGCTGGACTGAGGAGACCATTAGAGATTAAGTTATGTTGTTTTTGATCGTATGATGCTTTATAAATATATGATTTGGTTGTTGAACTTGGGATATTATTGTTTTGATATCATGTACACGTATATTTGGTTCTTATCTGTTGTACATGAATATTTTCCATTTGCGGGGTTTTCACATTTATAGATTCTTGAATTTTCCTTTTACTGAGTTATTTCCATTATTGTAGTTTATTTATTTCGGAATGTACGTACATGTTGTGCACAATGAATTACGGTTGGTGTCGCGAGACACATCTGTGTTCTAATAGTGAAATTGGATTTTTATTTATACTAGTGTTTTCTACGTAGTTTTTTTTTTTTTTGGATAAATAGGAGGCGGAACTCCATCATATATATAGGTAAATATGTACACAAAAATGAAAAGAATTGGTGTGGGCTATACAAGTATAACAAAATCAGTCAGATCGACTCCCCAAGCCATGACTAAGAACAAAACAGCCCCACCAACCCAAACATAGAAATAAGAAGACAAACAAAAATGTCTGCACTAGCCACCAACAGCAAATACAAAGTTCAATTTGGCACATCACTACAAAAAATCCACAAGCCATCTGCACACCACCATTAGTCGATCGATGTCCCAACAAAAAAAAAAAAAAAAAAAAAATCTTCACTTGAGAGATTGCCAAAAAGGATTGACCAACAAAAAAAAAATTTCACAGTAAATGCGTAGCTTTTTTTTTTTTTTTTTTTTTTCTTGTTATTAATTTTCCGCTTGTAGGCACATCATCCGCAAGTGGCCTGCTTGCGATACTTCTTCACAAGCCTATGAATTTCTACCAATACTGATACTATCCCAACTTAACTATCTTCATCTCATAAGTGTGTACTAAAAAATCGGTCGTATATTACCTATAGAAATCAGAGACGAAAACTAATTCGCAGGGGGGGCAGGGTTTTTTCTAGCCCTAGGCTAAAACTAATGTATATTATTCTTATAGTAACACGATTTTCTAACCACTTTTGACACCAATTAGGTAGGCGTCACAAGATGCAATATGCATACCCATCTCGAGGTGTATTGCATGATGCCTAATCAGTTGGTGTCAATTTGGCAGTGCAAACTCTTTTTTTATATTAATAAATTTTAATTGATATTCATACTAGCTAATTAAGCAATTATATATGTTTATATGCAATACAATTTTATACTTTTGAGACCTACAATTGCTACACAATATTGTAAATTGAATTGAGATATGAGCGAACACATATCAATGCAATCTTCTCAAAAGTATGTCAAAATAATCATTGTGTAACAAATATATATGAAAAATACGTATGTTGGACAACGGAAGTATATAATCTCACATCGGGAATATAATAAGAGTTGATGTGATATATAAGTGGTGTAGATTGGATCTTAGCACAAGCCGATTTGTTTTTTGTAAGATAGGCTCCAACCCCATTTTATAAACCCACATGTGCGTGTGTAGCCCAACACTCTCCGGGCCCATAAATTTCTACATGGTATAAAATGTATGCCTCAAAAGTATCAAATGTAGCTGGGACGATGAACTTTTTATGTTTGGGTGAGTTGAGATAGTGGGCTTTTGTTAGCTTGCATGAGTTGAGATAGTGAACTTTTGTTAGCTTTTTCGGGTTGGCTTGTTGTTTTGGGATAGCTAGATGGGCTACATTCAAATTTAACAAAACTTATTACCAAAAAAAACTTCAAAAAAAAATTTCGCTAATTTTATTTTATTTTTTCTTTCTTTCTTGGAGGTTGCCCTGCCAATTTGTCTCTGATTTGGGATAGATTACTCACTTAAGGTTTTAACTTAAATTAAAGGCCTCGATACTATTAGCTAGAGAAAACATCCATACTTATACATTTATTTATGAAGTTATATTTAATCGAGACATGACTATATTTTGATCCATACATCTTCAACATTCATTCATTGATCCTTTGCATTTTGTGAATGAGATCTTGAGTAATTGTAAAAAAAAAGAGATCTTGAGCAAATTTGGCGTGTTTGTCACATTATACGTTGCAAATCAAAAACTCCAATTAAAACGCTCCCAAAAAATGTGGTGGAGTGGCTATGAGTAAGGCTTTAGTACTCTGACTAAAGTTGAGGCAGTTTGAAGAGTAATAAAATAATTCTAATTAAAACCTAAGATTAAAAAAAAAGTCTTGCTGATTAAATGCTAATACATAGCATATATATACAAGTGAACACAGCTCAACCAATATTATTTAATCCAACAAATCATTCTCATATTCTACCTATTCAAACATTTGCTGATATTTCTTTTAGATTATGCTTAATTAGGCCTACTAATTGACTCATGATACATGTTACAAATTAACCTAACTAAACATGACGTGGAGATACCTCTGCCACCCACTATATAAACAGTACTCATACAACCGATAATTGGTATCGAGAGAGCAAATTCATAAACGCAAAACATTTCTGATTTTGCCTATATAATATCTCACATATACCTTCTATTAATCAAATCAATCAATAATGGGAGGACATGACGCACATGAAGCACCACTTAGAGGTACACTCGGCCCCCGGCGACTCAAATCTAACGTTGTTAGACCACTTCGTAGCCGAGCCTCAGCTCAATCTAATCGGCTGCTGCAATGAGCTCAACGCAGGCTATGCCGCCGATGGGTACGCCAGAGCCAAAGGCGTAGGCGCTTGCATTGTGACCTTCACCGTCGACGGTCTCAGCCTCATCAACGCCATTGCCGGGGCCTACAGCGAGGGGCTCCCGGTTATTTGCATTGTTGGATGGACTTCTGCTGTGGTCGGGTTCTGCACCACACGACCGGGCTGCCGTCGGACTTCGATCAATCAATGTTGTATATATATACATATATGTGCATAATCAATCAATGTTGTAGATCGCTGCATAATCTTCCTCGATCGACACAACTTGAAGTAACTCGATGAAGATCGATCAACGCTTATGGATATATAGTATGTATTTTTGTATGTCTATGGCTGATCATCAATATATGTATATTATAGGCTGTTGTGAGAAGCCTAGACGGGGCACAAGAGTTGGTGGACAATTCAATTTTAATGGCTCTTAAAGAAAGCAAACCAGTTTATATCAGTATATGCTGTAACTTGCCTGGAATTACGACTCACACCACTTTTGCTAAGAAACCAATTCCTAAATCAGTTTCTCTTGCAAGGTAACTCAGTTACTACAAATTGCATAAACGCTGTAAGTTTTTATTATTTCAAATCATGTCGTTGTAAAAACAACTAATTTCTACCACTGTCTAATCTGTGACCAACTCGAAAGCTTCCTATAATTAGGCCAACTCCAATCTAATCTACAAGCACCTAAAAGCATTCTATCATTGGCTAGCGAGTAGTGCTGGACACTCGGCTATTGGCGTCACCTAAAATATATATCAAAATTAGTCACTCTCTCTCTCCCTCCCAACAACAACAACAAAGCCTCAATCGCACAATTAGTTAGGTTCAACTACATGGATCCATCGCTTCCATCCCACTCCATTATCTACATAGAATTAACATTTCACAGAGCCAACTTGTCAACCTTTGCTCAGCTCAAGCCTCAAGCTAACTAAAAGATAAATTCCCAAATATCACATCAACCACCAGTTTATATTATATTATATTATATTATATACCTAAGTTGAGCACAATGGAAGAGTTTGATTCATGTAGCCGACCCCAATTAATTTGGGAGTGAGGCTATGTTGTTGTTGTTGTTGTAAATTATATGCCTAAGTTTTAACAGGGAGATTGGCTAATTTGAATCCAGTTTCAATCTCAATTGATTTAATGGAGTCACTACTCATACAGGATATGCTAAGGGGAGATTTCACAGTAATTGCAGAAACAGGGGATTCTTGGTTCAACTGTCAAAAGCTATGCCTAACAGAGAATTGTGGGTATGTAACTATATGATTATGATCCATGTCATATGATCAAAATATGATTCCATTATCAGAGACCTCATGAACTTTTTGATTGTTTTTGTGCAGATTTGAAGTTCAACTTCAATATGCATCAATTGGATGGTCAGTTGGTGCAACTCTAGGATATGCGCAGGCCGCGAAGGATAAGCGTCTCATCACATGCATAGGTGATGGGAGTTTCCAGGTGATTGTATAATTTATCAAAGGTTGATTATCAGTTGAAACTTGATTATAGTTATTAGTTGATACTTAATTAGTAACACTCGTTTGTCTATTGTTATTAATTAATTAGATGGCTGCACAAGAAATTTCTACTATGATTCACTGAGGACAAAACAACATCATATTCCTGCTCAACAATGGAGGGTACACAACAGAAAGCTAAAATACACGACGGGCCATACAATATCATAAAGAACTGGGACTACACTAAGCTTGTAGATGCCATCCACAATGGTGAAGGCAAATGCTGGACTGCCGAAGTGAGTGATCATCACACAAACATAAGCCTAACAAAGAACATCATCACTCACTTTGTCAATAGTATATAGATATAGATATCGATGTCGTAACTATAGAATAGTTTGTTAAGATTTCTCTTAGTATATTCCCAGATAATGTAACAAATAATTTCAGAAGTCTGTTCAAATTATGATTTAGTTTCTTTCTTCCTTTTCAATTTAGGTAGGCAGAGAAGATGAGTTGATAAAGGCTATTGCAGCAGCAACAGGTGCACATAAGAACTGTTTGTGCTTCATTGAGGTTATTCTCCCCAAAGATGACTCAAGCAGGGAAGCGGTAGAGCTCGGAGCATGTTTTTCTGCTGCCAACGCTGTCCGCTCTCGCTCACAGTAGCTACAACTACAAGCTTGGATTCATTAGGATTTCCATGAATTATTTGGAGTTTTGGCTGGCAGTCTAAAAATCAAACAAGTACTCGTAACTTTAATGTTTTCCGGGTCTAGATGCAAAGTTTACTAGTGTAATAGAAGACTCCTGGTCCTCACCCTTCTCAGTTTCCAGTCTCAATAAAATTCTTTGTTTACCATAAAAAAAAAGACGGAGTAATAGTTGACAGCGTACAGTATGGATGCAGAAACCAAAACTAAGCAACAAATCACACACCAAAAAAAGGATATATCAATAGGAAACTTACTAAGATTCTAAGAAGCGGCAATAGGCAGCACAAGAAATTAGCCAATCGACACTAAAAAATAAAACATACTAACCATTTGACAATCGACACTATGATTATAAGAGTCTGAGTGATCAAATAAGTTCTGGTAAAATAGAAAAGAGCCAAAATAATATTCAAGTTGCTAGATATTGGGATATGCAAAAGGGTGTCACATATCAATGCATCTCATGCAGATAAACTATGGTTGAAACACACCATTGGATTAAAACCATATTTATCCGATAATGGGGAAAATATCTTGAGTATACTGGTAGTTCAGTATCGGTGGCTTGAGAAAGACAAACAGCACTATGTGAAATCCTCCTCCTGCAAAAGAAGAAGCTTTGTCTTCTAACAAATAAATATAAGATTGGTCCATCGTTGAATTATGAATGTGATGCAGAGATAATCACCACAGAGCTTGAGCTCAAAAGCCTTCTAAGCAATACTTGATTTTAAAATGATAACAACTGGTACTTTCTCTCTAGAATGCTTTACTACACACCTTCATTGAAATGAAAAGTTAACAAAAAGATAAAAGGGAACAAAAGCTAATTAACAACGGTCCTTGAATTTGGCAGTTGCATGCCACCATATAATTGACAGACCGTCAACATGAAAATCATGCGTTTGGCCGTTGAGAACACTATGTCGTTGTCTCGTCTAGCTTTGATGCCCCTCGTGATGACTGGTGGTTGATAAGGCTCGAGATATGCAAGCAATGATTCCTACATCATACGAAGTAACTTTGCTTCAACAAGATCCTTGAGCAAGTAATCATCTATGAAGAAAACATGCAACTCACATTCAGGATATCACTGAACGTGGAAAAATAATATAGAACATAAGAAGAGAGTAGTCTACCTTAATTCTCAAGGCATATTCATAGTACCATATGGAGCAGCAGCGAGTGCAGTCTTTTTGGTGTCCCTCGCCATCTCTGAATCAAAGTTGAGTGACTGCTATTCAGAGTCATAAATTTCTCCATCATCAGATAGTTCATCAAACGCTCGTATGTCAAGCTGGTAGCGGAGCATACCTCCTATGCCACCAAAACCTCTGCAAAACTGAGAACCTTGTTGGGATTTATTGGTAACAAATTCGAGATTGCAGCCGAACTTTTTGTACTCGTTTGCAAACCACTCAAGCACTGACATTTTCTCAACAACTTCCAATTCTGCACCAGTAGCAGCATCACGAAGCTTGCTCTGATCAGCCTCTTGATCCTTGTTCAAGTGCTTGATCACTGTCTCACCGCTCACTGTATTCTTCAGAATGTAACGGTTTATGTCCAAGTTTTCCCAAACGATAAGTATCTCAACAGCACCCATTTCCAGAGCCTTTAGCGTGTCGTCGATGCCAAACACATACTTTCCGGTATCCTGGCTGATTTCGTCAAAGTACTTGCCAATCAAACGCTTCTCCTGAACAAACTTTACATTAGCAAGAATCTCTGAAGACAGGTCAATAGCCTGATTGAAACCATTCTCGCCCCCATAAGAAACATCAACAACATTCAGTATCTTGGCTTGGAGACGAGGATCAAACATATCAGATTGGCTCAACTCTTTCTTGAAGTCAGCTGACCCAGCAAGGATTAAACCTGCAACATTAGGCTGACTGGTGACAGGATTGATGAAAAATTGTGTGGCCAATTCTGCTGTCTTTCTCACATAGTTGTGGCGTTTCTCGTCCCGAAGCCTAGCAAACCGCAACGCTGACTGTCCTCCTCTACCGTGTTTCTTTGGGAGATCAACAGAAAACTTGTGAAGGACTTCACGCGCATTGCCACTTAATGTACCAAAAAGGGTGCCATTCCCATCCATTACTATAAAGCCAAACTTGTCATCGGACTCCAACAATTCATTCAAGGCCTCTGCATGAAATTTGTTATCACAGAGGTACAGGGATGCATTGATGGGCTTAAAGGGCTCAAAGTCAATCGTAACTTTCTTCTCTTTTCCATCTTCAGTCACGATGGTTCCAGTGTACAGAACCAAACCATTGGGAGGAACCTTGCTATATAGCTTCAGCCTTTGTTGAGCAGAGGTTATGGCCCCCAACACGGATTGCCGATTGACCCTACTTTTGATGTTTGAAGCAGTTCCAAATTCATCTCCCAACATCTTAGTGACTCGAGAAATCTGATCTCGTGGCGGCATGATGAGCGAAATCATGCTGGTGCCATTCCCTCTAGCAGCTTCCAACGCTTTGATCAATTTCTTGATTTTCCATATCTCAATGTTCTTATCAGTTTCATGACCATCTGCCATTGCAACCACAAGGAAGACGGCAGCAACCTGGAAAAGGAACAAACGACTGAGTAAACGCTCAAACAAGGAAGAATCCTTAAGGTTTTGAAGAAAAACCAAAATTGAAATAAATTGATAATAATTGATAATAGTTTATTATAATTACAGCGCTAATCATAGCTTTATAAAGCCTATTAGAAACTCTAATCCTTTTACGACTCAAAACGTAATCTTTCTATGACTCAAAACGTAATCCTACTATGACTCAAAATGCCTAATCCTACTAAGACTCTAAAAACGACTTAAATAAATCTTTCTATGACTCAAAATGTATAATCCTTCCAAGACTCTAAAAACGACTTAAATAAAGTAAATTACGAAAATACTCTAACTGAATAAGAAAATAGAAAGTTCTTATGTATTTACCCATTAATATATATATATATATATATTAAATATTCCTATATCTAGAGCAATGAACATTCTCACTATTATCTGTAACGTTTTTCCTTATGCACAACAATTAACTACTATTAAGATTTTATAACAAGACTATATTACCCTCCCATCACCAATTAGTCAATCACCAACCAAATCGAACATAAAGAACTCACCTCAATCCCCAAGTACTGGAAGCTTCTCTTCTTCTTTGACGAGAGTGGGGAATCGATTGATTAAGAGACGCAGAGAGAGACAGTGAGGGCGTGTGTGATGGAGAAAACGATGAGCAGTGGGTGGAGATGTTCGCTGTTGAAGACGAAGTCAACGAGTTGGGGGAAGAAACGAAATACTAACACTACCCATCACTTATACGGAATACAATATTTGCATTGTAATCTTATACGGACTAAAACCCCTCCCACTCCTTATACGATATACAGTATTTGCATTGCGCAAGGGTCGAGGGTTTCGATCGAAATCCCTATTTGCATTGTACTCTTATACGGAGTGCAGTATTTGTTTAATGACCGAATTACAAGACTACCCTTCACTTATTATCCTTTACATTTTCAACTCACTTAAAACTCAATTTAAACTCAATTTAAAACCCCTTAAAATACCCCCAATTCAATAAAAATTGAAAAATTAACTCATTCCACTCCTATTGACGCGCGTCGAACGCGTCAATAAAATATATTTCCTAAACCAACTATTTTGTAAATAGTGGTAAAGGGTCGATCCCACAGAGATTGGTGTCTTTCTAAGGTGAGAAAAATACAAAAAAGGGAAATTAGAGTTTTAGATAGAATGTGTAAGTATATTGAAAATACAGAAATTAAATGAGAGGAAATCTAATGAAAGTGAAAAGTCTAGGTATTCAGTTTCACAGTCTCACCATACAACTTGGGATTGAATTTATTAATTGTCGGTTCATGAAAAGTATGAAACTAATCTATGATCTAGTGCAGCTATAGAACCGGTGACGCACTCTATGGCGGCCCCATTTTTTGGGGTCGCCCCGTGCAACAGGTACCTCTCCACCCATACTCCAGAAATACCTGCCACGTCACTCAGTTCGTCCACCTCATCTCTCATTTCCTAATTTCATGCCATTTAAGTTTGTAATTCAACATTTTACAGTTTTACAGCGGAAGCCTTAATAACACCAAATAGCCTGCCATAAGATTTATTTGTTGGAACCTATAGTGGAAAGCCCGATAGTACTCAGTATATAGGCGACAACCGCTATTAGCGCATGTATATATACCAGTACTGTAAATGTATGGCCTTAAGTTCCAATAATAACAATTTAAAACAACTTAATACCAACAAACATACCAGTAGGTCCTCGACAGTGAACAGGTGAGGATGTGTCGCCGTGACCTCCCTGCTCCTACTGATACCTAAGGTCTGCACTCAGTTATCACAAGAACCAGATAACGAGTCCAGTAAGTAAAATCCCAAGGAAAACCACCAGGCATTTCAATTTATGAACATAAATGGAAACCAATAAACAGTGTTAAATAATCATGCAATAATCAAGGAAATAACGCAGTCAACTGCTCAAAAGGAAATGCATGAATACCAACACGAAGATAACAAATGGGTGTGCAATAAATACCGCCAGTGAAGCTAGGATCAGTGACTCGGTCTTATCCCACTCCAATGACCCCGCTGACTGTATCCTAGTCACCAAATACATTTGAGAAGAACAAACCCCACACACCGAAAAACCGCCGAAAACGCTACCGTTCCCATCACAATCGGATTTAGATTGACAAAGAAATAAAGTTCAACGAATAGAATAAGTAAATGCAATAGTGGTGTTCAATTGGGTTTTACATACCTCAATCCGCGCTCACAATCCCAAAAATATCCCCGGTCTTATCATCCACTAATTCCCCGACTCCATTTTTACTGTCTCGAGCTTCCTGGGTTTTATTTGTGAAGGTTAATGGTCAATTAATGAGTTTATAATGTTATTTAGGCTCATTTCTTCATTTTTCAAAATTTTAAGTTTCAATGGACAATTAGCGCGCTAATGAGATTAATTAGCGCGCTAATTGATCTCATCACTGTTCATTATCGTCTTCAATCAGCATGATTAGCGCGCTAATTTCTCCAATTAGCGCGCTAATTGCTCGTTGTCCAGAAAATTTCCAAATTAAAATTTTGAACTCCAAACAACTCACCAACCCATAAATTCAATTCTCATATTTCCATAACACATTAATAACCTTAATTACAACATTTAAACATAAATTACCATAATCAAACACCAAAATCCACAAATCATGGAAATCACGTTTTCAAAACCCACTTTCCAAAATCACCCAACTTCACTCAAATTAAATCAAATACCCAAAACCATGTTCTACTAAGCTCATAAACATGAAATCTCAACCAAATACAGTGTTTAATTTCTTCAAATTCAAATTTCCACAAATTTCCAACCTTCACCAAAATTTCATAAAAACCCAAGAATGATAAATCCATACCTTGGATATTGTTGTTGTTGGCCTCAAATCCCTCTCCAATCTCCCACTTTTGATTCTCCTCTTCTCCTCCCACTGATCTCTCTCTCTCAATCTCCACTCTTTCTTCTCCATTTGACCGATCAAACCATATATATATAGTTAGTTTTGATCAACTGTGCACACAAATCTCTCGGACAATCGGACAATCATGATTAAGCCTGTGTCACTCCAACTCACTAACACCCTATCTTGACACTGGCTACCCTGTTGTGCATCTCGAGAACCATCTAATGGATCCTGATTAATCCAGCTCAAACTATAGGACTTTACAACTCCAATTGATTTGGCCTATATAAATTGTCAAATCCACTTAATAAATTTCCAAAATTTGTAAATAAGGTCACACTAGTCTCCCGACCACTCGGCACTCGGTGCCCCGCGTCCGGCACGTACCCCGAGGCAGTCCCACACTTAGTGTACCTAATAATTTTATCCTAAGGTTATATTAAATTTTCATTAAATTAAATCCTCCACCTTAGTCATGCTTAATAAATTTAATCTAATCAAACCCCAATGCCCGGCTTTACAATTTCCAAACCCCCGCGTTGGCCTGACTCACACCACGAAACCCCGGCGCTCAACCTCGCCTCGACATCAAGTTACACACATGTGATGTTTATATAAATAATAATAACTTTCCCATCACAATAATAGACATACAACATACACAAATAACACAATACAAGCCTGAGTACTCATTTTCGAGTCAACCCAGCTATCCACGTAACGCCCAAATTACCCGTTAATCCTTGTGATTAACCCTAATCCTGATTTAATTAATTTGGGCCGTTACACACTCAGTTCCTCGCACTACCTAATCTCGGCAACCAAGGTACGACTGTTGACTACTTCCCTAACCAAACACGCAACCTGATCGTTAGTGCTCCAGATTAAACGCATTGGCCGCATTACTTCGATTTGTGAATGCACTACACTTAGACAATCGGATCACTCGTGTGTCCGATTTAGCCTAGATCTCTAAGGTATTTGACAGGTCCCAAAAGGGTCTAATCAATTGGTATGGTCAATCGCCACTAGTGTGGTCTTATTGCACAAGCACGGGTGCTTATGACTCACATACATGTAAATCAAGGTTTAAACTAATGCTTAACCTCAATTGTTCAAATAAATACCAAAGAAAATAAATAATAGAAAAGAATCAATGATAATTAAAATTAAATAAACCTCATGAAGATTCCCAAGTCGCAGGCTTGACTGATCCGCCTTCAACCTAGATGGAGGAACTAGCTAGATATAATTAAAAACTAAACTACAAGAAAAATAAAATATATCCTCCTCCCCTTAATCTAAGTTCTAATATATATTTATACCCCAAATTTGGTCTCTGGAGGTGAGAAAAACTAATTTTTGTAGTTTTAGGAGTTTCTTGGCTTCAGGACACTTGGCAGGCTGTGATTGGTGGAGAAACTAGAGTCGCTGACGTGTCAATACTGGATTAGAGTAGTTTGCTGGCGAGGCTGACGCAGCGTCGTCTCATTGGATGGAAGGACTGTTGTTGACGCGCTGGACGAATGAGCTGACGACACATGGCAGCTGTAGGAACACGGGAGGAAGCTCGCATGAATTCACCAAAAATCTGGGAGTTGGTGCTGATGGGAATCCCGAGGCAGATCAACGACTGAGGCGAGAAGACGGTTGAGAGAGGTGATGTGGCGGGCTGGACGAACGACGTGGCGTGCGCAGATTGGTGGTGACGTTGTTGGACGAGTGATGTGTCGCACTGTGATTGGGTCAACGGTTGTGTGTGACGCTACTGGACTAATGGGTGCACAACACGTGTCATCCGAAACTTCAATTCACCTACTCTTGTGTACACCCCAAAACAAACCCTACGTGTCCAATTTTTGCAAGTGTATACTCTATTTTGAGTATTTTTTCGCTTCGGATCCAACCGTGCACTCTGTTTCTCCTAAAAACGAAAATTAAATATAATTAGATATATTTTCTCATATTATTCCAATAAATCCCTAATTTCTTAAAATATGCATTTATCACCATAAAATAAAATAAATATAGTCCAATTAATCCTAATAACTTACATTAAATTATGCCTAAATGAACACTTATCACCTATACAATCGAAAAACACTTCTCAACTTCAATCTCACCCTATTTCACCCATTAAGCATACAAAACACAAAAATAAAATATTTCACCCATTAAGCATTCAATCGAAAAACACTACTTTATTTTCTTCTCTATATATAACTAGACAAGAAAAAGTCATCACAAACTCCATTCCAACATAAGTCCACCAACCTGGAAAAGGAACAAATGAGAAATCACATATTAACCACTAAGAGTCCAGACTTTAAGAGTCCAAACAGATTTTTTGTTAATATATATTAAATATTCCTATATCTAAAGCAATGAACATTCTGACAACTTGAAAACAATAATGACAAAACAATGAACGTTACTTCCCCAGTTCCATATTATCTGTCATGTTTTTCCTTATGCACAACAATTAAGGTGAAGGTGATGATTAACTACCATTAAAATTTTGTAACAAGACTATATTACCCTCCCATCACCAATTAGTCAATCACCAACCAAATCGAACATAAAGAACTCACCTCAATCCTCAAGTACTGGAAGCTTCTCTTCTTCTTTGACGAGAGTGGGGAGTCGAGTGATTGAGAGACACAGAGAGAGACAATGAGTGCATGTGTGATGGAGAAAACGATGAGCAGTGGGAGGAGATGTTCCCTGTTGAAGACGAAGTCGACGAGCTGGGGGAAGAAACGAAATACAAACACTACCCGTCACGTATATGGAATATAATATTTGCATTGTAATCTTATATGGAATAAAACCCATCCCACTCCTTATACGGAATACAGTATTTGCATTGCGGAAGGGTTGAGGGTTTCGATTGAAATCCCTTTGCATTGTACTCTTATACGGAGTACAATATTTGTTTAATGACCGAATTATAAGACTACCCTTCACTTATTATCATTTACATTTTCAACCCACGTAAAACACAATTTAAACTCAATTTAAAACCCCTTAAAATACCCCCAGTTCAATAAAAATTGGGAAATTAACTCATCCCACTCCTATACAATCGAAAAACACTTCTCAACTACAATCTCACCCTATTTCACCCATTAAGCATACAAAACACAAAAATAAAATATTTCACCCATTAAGCATTCAATCGAAAAACACTACTTTATTTTCTTCTCTATATATAACTAGACAAGAAAAAGTCATCACAAACTCCATTCCAGCCTAAGTCCACCAACCTGGAAAAGGAACAAACGATGAAATCACATATTAACCACTAAGAGTCGGACTTTAAGAGTCCAAACAGATTTTTCGTTAATATATATTAAATATTCCTATATCTAGAGCAATGAACATTCTGACAACTTGAAAACAATAATGACAAAACAATGAACATTACTTCCCCCGTTCCATATTATCTATCACGTTTTTCCTTATGCACAACAATTAAGGTGAAGGTGATGATTAACTACCATTAAAATATTGTAACAAGACTATATTACCCTCCCATCACCAATTAGTCAATCACCAACCAAATCGAACATAAAAAACTCACCTCAATCCCCAAGTACTGGAAGCTTCTCTTCTTCTTTGATGAGAGTGGGGAGTCGAGTGATTGAGAGACGCAGAGAGAGATAGTGAGGGCGTGTGTAATGGAGAAAATGATGAGCAGTGGGTGGAGATGTTCGCTGTTGAAGACGAAGTCGACGAGCTGGGGGAAGAAAAGAAATACAAACACTACCCGTCACGTATATGGAATATAATATTTGCATTGTAATCTTATACGGAATAAAACTCATCCCACTCCTTATACGAAATACAGTATTTGCATTGAGGAAAGGTCGAGGGTTTTGATGGAAATCTCTATTTGCATTGTACTCTTATACGGAGTACAGTATTTGTTTAATGACCGAATTACAAGACTACTCTTCACTTACTATCCTTTACATTTTCAACCCACTTAAAACTCAATTTAAACTCAACTTAAAACCCCTTAAAATACCCCCAATTCAATAAAAATTGGGAATTAACTCATCCCACTCCTATACAATCAAAAAACACTTCTCAACTTCAATCTCACCCTATTTTACCCATTAAGCATACAAAACACTAAAATAAAATATTTCACCCATTAAGCATTCAATCGAAAAACACTACTTTATTTTCTTCTCTATATATAACTAGACAAGAAAAAGTTATCACAAACTCCATTTCAGCATAAGTCCACCAACCTGGAAAAGGAACAAACGATGAAATCACATATTAACTACTAAGAGTCCGGGCTTTAAGAGTCCAAACAGATTTTTTGTTAATATATATTAAATATTCCTATATCTAGAGCAATGAACATTCTGACAACTTTAAAACAATAATGACAAAACAATGAACATTACTTCTCCCGTTCCATATTATCTGTCACGTTTTTCCGTATGCACAACAATTAAGGTGAAGGTGATGATTAACTACCATTAAAATTTTGTAACAAGACTATATTACCCTTCCATCACCAATTAGTCAATCACCAATCAAATCGAACGTAAAGAACTCACCTCAATCCCTAAGTACTGGAAGCTTCTCTTCTTCTTTGACGAGAGTGGGGAGTTGAGTGATTGAGAGACAGAGAGAGACAGCGAGGGCGTGTGTATTGGAGAAAACGATGAGCAGTAGGTGGAGATGTTCGCTGTTGAAGACGAAGTCGACGAGCTGGGGGAAGAAACGAAATACAAACACTACCCATCACTTATACGGAATACAGTATTTGCATTGTAATCTTATACGAAATAAAACCCATCCCATTCCTTATACGGAATACAGTATTTACATTGCGGAAGGGTCGAGGGTTTCGATCGAAATCCCTATTTGCATTGTACTCTTATACGGAGTACAGTATTTGTTTAATGACCGAATTACAAGACTACCCTTCACTTATTATGCTTTACATTTTCAACCCGCTTAAAACTCAATTTAAACTCAATTTAAAACCCCTTAAAATACCCCCAATTCAATAAAAATTTTGAAATTAACGCATCCCACTCCATACAATTGAAAAACATTTCTCAACTTCAATCTCACCCTATTTCACCCATTAAGCATACAAAACACAAAAATAAAATATTACCTTGTGATCTCCAATCCACAAAGTGTGGGTCCCACCTCAAGTACCTAAACCAATTAATAACCTGAAAATGATTAATTAATCGTCTTATCAAGCTTACAAAATTCTGGAATTTCACAGATAAATTCCATAATATCTCAGCAAAGCATTTGCCTTACGAACACTACTTTATTTTCTTCTCTATATATAACTAGACAAGAAAAAGTCATCACAAACTCCATTAAAGCATAAGTCCAAGAGAATTTCGTAAGACCATTATGTGTCAAACTTATGTCTTAATTTATGTAACCTATGAATTTAGTCTTTTGAGCTTCCTTGACCAATTCGATGGAAATCTATATATATTTATCTATATCTATATCTATATATCTAATAAGGGAAGACCTTGGGTGTGCCTGTCAAGACCCATTTCCCAAATAATTCTTAACCGACATAGCCCAATCCATAACTCACCAACCAACACGATTATTAAGTTATGAACCAAACTAGTGAGCCTTCTATCAATACTAACTCCTTCTCATTTAATAAATAAGTCATAATCGCTGCAGAATATTATTAAATAAAGCTTAATCAAAGTTTTCAAATAAAAGATATTTATGGCCTTCAAAAGCTCTCAACTAGAATAATACATCTCTAGTTCAAATTATTCAAATCCCAACCTCATGATAATAAATATAAATAAAAACAAGGTGAATGGTTCGATCTCGAACCATACCAAATCAGAAATCAGAAATACTCCTCTAAACAATCATAACTAATCCTTTCTCTTTGTCGACTCTCAACAAAGAATCTGTAGGGAGAAAATGTTGTGTGAGCATAAATAGTTTAATAGTGCTCAGTAAGTCGGGTTAAGTTACGAGCGTTATGAACATTTCATTTAGTAAATGCAAAATTAAATAAAATGCATGATTTACAAATATTTAATATGACGAGAGGAATAAACAAGAAAGTATATAAAACGAAGTATTTAACAATG
This sequence comes from Stephania japonica, assembly GCA_039657345.1. NCBI lineage: Eukaryota > Viridiplantae > Streptophyta > Magnoliopsida > Ranunculales > Menispermaceae > Stephania > Stephania japonica. The sequence goes on from CM077556.1 coordinate 6,053,507, forward strand.
CATCAAAATGTGCAAATGCTCGACATGTATGAGCTACTGTGATTGACTTCTCAACCACACTAAAGTTCGTGAAGGTTGACCCTACTATGGCTGTAGCGGTGTCAACACTCCATTCCCTTACACTGTGCAAGATTCACCTATCACCAAGTCCACATCTCGTCCAACTGAACATAACACCTACTACAAAAACTAATTGAGAACATTGGATCTTATTCTTATTCTCAATTGTTAAATAGTCATTCTGGGCAATTGCCCTATGCTGTTTTCCCTTGCACAGTCCAAGTGTTCCAAACTCCTGGTCGAACTGGTAGCATCTAGTGCAAGGACTCCTAGCGAGCTCCTCTAAGTTGTCTACATACAATGTCTAACAATGCACCCAAATTTACCCACATGACTTACTTACGTGATTCCTATCATATTATCGGGTAAAGAGGTACATAATCATAAAACCAATAACTTAAATCCTAACTTACCTGGTACGCTAATTCCCAAATGTCTAGTTGGCACTCACGAGCGTACTCTGAAGTTCAATCAACCTAAATAGGTTAAATGTTTATTAATTATACAAGTTGACATGAATTTTTATAATAAAACTAATTTCAAAAATCTTTCGAAAAGTACCTTAGAAATACTTATTCAAAACATTTTAAAGAATCTCTTCTTCGTTTATATTTGAAAACCCACTATTTTATTTTATTTTCATAAAATCAATAATAAATCTTTCGACGAAACTTTTCTAGTTCAAAAGAATTCCAATCAATAGAGAAACTTATTTGAATATCTAAATAACATATAGATCTCACACAATACTCGAGTAGATCGATAGAAAACTCGATTAAACCTCAACATCAATAGAACAAATTTAAAAATTAAATTAAATAATGCTAGGAACTCCAAAAATCGCCTCCCTTGTTTCCCACTCGGCTCTCTCTTGATTTTGTGTGAAGCCTTTCCACACACGTTTATTATTTTAAAAGGAGATCAATCAAGATCCTAAATTTACTCCCCAAATAATGCCTTCCTTAATTTTCTCTCCCTTCCTTGCACACCAAATTGACTACATTATACGTACCTTGAATTTTAGGGGTTCTTGATGAGTGTTCATTTATACATGATTTATTATAGGTTATTAGAAGTTAATGGACTATAGTTATCTTGTTTTAAAGTGATAAATGCTTGTTTTATGTGTTTCAGAGATTTTACATGAGTCGGACGTTTTTGGAGCAAAAAGCGCGTTATGAACTTAATTGAGTGATGTTAAGTTCACAAGCCATAACGTTCACATCCGAAGTCGAAACGACTGACCATTGGTTTTGTTAGATAGAAAACTTTGAGACGGACATTTTCATCTCTCATAAGCATCATGAGATACGAATTTGAAGTGGCTCAAAAGAGTGACACACAGTTGGCAAAGTTTGGTCAAGTTTCTTAATAACTCCTCTTCAGTATAAAGGTCATAACTTCATCATCTCAAATCCAAATGACTTGCTGTTTCCTTTGTTGAAAAGTAAACTCCAAGCTGAACATTTTTATATACACAAGTTTTTTCAGATTCGGCCTCTAAGTTATCCAAAATTGCACTGCAATTCATAGGAAGTTTTCACGTCATGAGTCACTCCGTGCTTAACAAATTCTCACGGTGTGACTCATATACGTCTAAACCAGAGAGCTTAAAAAAGATGTTGTCAATATGCCACTAACACGCCGCCACGTTGAAGACTCAAAGTTTTGGAATTTTACCTACTTTTCAGGATTTTCAGGTTTTCAACCCACTTTGGGGTGTTTCTATAAATACCAATAGACTCTCAAACAAAATTCACTTTTGTTTTACTTTCGTTTTACATTAGAAACTAGGTTCTTGGCTTGATTATGCCTAGCTAATCTCCTCCCTCTAGGTTGAAGATAGATCGGTCAAACTTTGCAACTTGAGATTCCATTATGAGGTTTATCTATTCTTATTATTGTTGATTCTTTTCTATGATTTATCTCCTTTGGCAGTGTTTCTAATCATACGGTTAGGTTTGATTGTATGTATAGCATTATGCATGCATATTAGGTTGACTACCCTTAGTCATTGAAGTCAAAACGTTCGTCCTCACGCGGTAGACTCATACTTGTGACAGTTGGCCATCCAGTCAAGTACCTTAGGGATCTAGGCTAAATCGGGAGCACTAGCGATCCGGTTGTCGAGGTGTAGTGCCTTCACGGATCGAATTAATGCGGCCAACGCGTTAAATCAGGAGCACTAGCGATTAGGTTGCGTGTTTGGTTAGGGAAGTAGTCAACGGTCGTACCTTGGCTGCTATGAGTAGGAAGTGCGAGGAACCAAATGCGTCACCAGGTCTAAAGTTGCACTAGATCATAAATTAGTCTCATATCTTTTATAAACCAAGGATTAATGAAATCAATCCCAAGTTGTATTGCGAAGACCGTGAAGCTGAATACCTAGATTTTCTTCCATTGCATTGCTCTAACTCTAAAGTTCTCAAAGTTTCCATAAGTTTTACAAAATCCCCTGTTTTCTCTTCACACTTAGAAACCTAAGTTAGTAACCCAGTCCTTGAGGTTCGACCCCGAGCTTGCCACTACTGCAGTCTTTTATAGTTTCCTTGTAATAAATCGGGTAATTTACTTTGACACGTTCGGCGCGCGTCAGTTCTCGTGGGTCCCACTTGCCATTAAGAGCATCTCCAACCATGTTACTCTATTTTTCCCTTTATTTTATGGTTCTGTCACATCAAACTCTATTTCTTCTCCAACACAAATTGTATTTCTCCTCTAAAAAAGAATATTCTCTCACTACTATTTTTTACATATTACTTACACTTCCCTCCCTTTTCTTTTTTATCTATTCACTCATAACCACGCACAAATATATAATAATATTATTTAACATATTATAAGAACTAATAAATTAATATATAATTAGTAAATAACGTGATTAATTAATATAATAAGTAATTAGATTATATTTCTAATTATAAAATATATTTATAATAAATTAGTAAATCTATTTATTACTATATGACAACATGTCACCGAATGCTCACAAGAAAATAGTAAAAACATTTATTAATTTGACAATACTATTACTTTAAAGGGACGACAACAATTATTGATGAAACATTGAAGATTGACTCTTCATTTTTCATAAAATAACCACAAAGAGAAGAATAACATTTATTTAGTCATCTCCATTTGTGTACTCATCCCAAGTATGATCAATCAAGGCATTACGAAACGCATAATGAGCATCTTTATCTCTAATGTCTTTTTGTTGCGTTTAAGAAAGTCATTGAATCTTTCTTTTTCATCCAAGGCCACTTCAACATCAGGAATTGGTGTTTCCCTTGCTTGTCCAATTGGTACACTAAGATCTCGTTCGTCTTCAATAATCATGTTGTGCATAATAATACAAGTTCTCGTAATGTCTTGTAATACGTTTGTAGCCCAAAAACATGACGGACCCGCGACAATTGCGAATCGAGCTTGAAGAACTCCAAAAGCGCGTTCCACATCCTTCCTACACACTTCTTGCTTCATAGCAAATAATTTTTTCCTTCGCATTTGCGGCTCACGAATAGTTTGAACAAGAGTTTACCACTTCGAGTATATGTTATCAGTTAAATAATAACCCATGGAGTACTCTTTACCTTGAATAGTGTAATTAGTTGAGGGGGCAATGTCATTGGCAAGATTAGAAGAAAGATTAGAGTTGCCTAACATATTAATATCATTATTGCTGCCTAGCATACCAAAGTAAGCATGTCATATCCAAATATCATAATCTACAACTGATTCAAGAATTATAGTTGGGGAGCCACTTTGACCTGTATATTGTCTGGCCCATGTAGTTGAACAATTCTTTCATTTCCAATGCATACAATCTAAGCTGCTCAACATTCCAGGAAAACATGTTGTTGACCAATATAAAACAGCCTTGCAATGTCATTGGCATTAGGTTCCCTTAGATATCGATATGAGAATATCACCATGATAGCACGACAAAATCTTTTGATACTTTCAATTGCAGTGGACTCTCCGATTTTTAAGTACTCGTTTGTGGCATCTACTGGTAACCCATATGATAACATTTGAAATGCAGCAGTTACTTTTTGTAAAGTCAATAGTTCCAATTTACCAACTCCATCTCGTCGTTGTTGAAAGTAATTATGATGAGATTTCACTGCATCAACAATACGAAGGAATAAATTTTGTGACATTCGATACCTGCGATAGAACTTGTCGGTTCTCAGCAAAGTAGTCGTCGAATAAATTACGATCAACATTTTCTCGATTGCGATTAATCATTGCGTGACCAAGAACATAGCCACCACGAGTGCTTGTCTTATCGCCTTGTCGCTCTAAGAAGTGCATTAGAATCCTGTTGTTGTACATAATCATACGAGTTATCATCTCCTCCGTTTGAGCAATCTCTACCAGCAAGAAATTGTCTTCATCTGAAGAATCAGAGTCATTTAGCAAGTAAGATGGACCTCGTCAGCTAAAACTCATTTTGGATATCGATTTTGAAAATGAACAAAATAATTATATGAAATTTTGTTATCAAATAGTTAGTGCCTTAACATCATAATGGAGTTTGTATTTATATCTTGCAAGGTTGGAAATGTAGATTTCTTATCCTCTACGCATTGGATAATGTGCGTGTTTTTCAATATTTTTTTGCCTTGTCTTGCACTCCAACGAATACTTCCTCAATCTAACGGTCATATGTTGTAATGAAATCCAATCAAACGATCATCTTTTTGAAATGTAGATTTCTTATCCTCTATGCATTGGAGAATATGTGTGTTTGTTAATATTCTTTTTTTGCCTTGTCTTGTACTCCAACGGATATATTCTCAATCTAACGATCATATATTGTAATGAAATCCAATCAAACGGTCATCTTTTTGAAATGTAGATTTCTTATCCTCTATGCATTGGAGAATGTGTGTGTTTGTCAATATTTTTTTCTTGTCTTGTCTTGCACTCCAACATATATATTCTCAATCTAATGGTCATATATTGTAATGAAATCCAATCAAAAATGTGGATTTTTTATCCTCTATGCATTGGAGAATGTGTGTTTGTCAATATTCTTTCTTGCCTTGTCTTTCACTCCAACGGATATATTCTCAATCTAACGGTCATATATTGTAATGAAATCCAATCAAACGGTCATCATTTTAAAATGTGGATTTCTTATCCTCTATGCATTGGAGAATATGTGTCATGTGGATTTCTTATCTTATACGTATTGGAGAATGTGTGTGTGTGTTTGTCTATATTCTTTTCTTGCCTTGTCTTGCACTCTAAAAGTCAATCAAATGGTCATCTTTTTTAAATTGAATTTTCTTATCTTAAAGCCTTGGACCATTATATATAGCAACCTTGCATTGGTTAGCAAGCACTACTACACATTTCATATCCTTCAAACAAGTTTTGTACTCATCTATTTATTTGTTTTCTTCTTTAACAATGTCTCGACCATCTGGGTACTCTGCTCATGAGGATCATATTCTATGCAAAGCATGGCTTGAAGTTTCTCAAGACCCTATTGTGAGTCGATACCAATCTATAGATAACTTTTGGGGTCGTATTATGGTAAAATATAACGAACGCTTAGCGAACAAGGAGAGTGTCGCAGCGTAAGATCCGTACAATCTTGCATGCACAACATATTAACGGAAGTAAAAAGACTGGTTAGTTGCATGACAACGATTGAGAATATGCATCAAAGTAGTGCTTCAAATGAAGATATTGTAAGTTTCCTTTTTTTCTCCTCCAGTTGTATTATTTAATACTTCTTATTATTAAGTTCTAGCATCATTCCTATATATTTTTCATATAACTATAGATGCGCTAGACGAAAATATTATTTATGCAAGAAGCGAAGTACAAAAAGGGGTTCTGTAACGACCCTAAAATTTATATTATTTTCTGTGTGATGACGTGTACTATCAATGTATACTTGTGTGTGTGACAGGACGGTGACGTCGAGTTGCGGGTAGAGTCTGCACTGAAGAGCAGTTACGAAAGAATTACGGGTACACAGGTCGAAAAAATGAATTTGGTGGACGACCGAGAAATAAATATAATAATAAATTAATTCGAGGAATTTACGGGTCTTTAGTAACTTCCTTCGCGTGCGACAGGGCGAGTCGTGGTGCATGCCAGGCGTAGGAACGCCCGATGAAACTCAAATTTTAGAGCAAAAGAGGATAAGGACAAGGGGGAGTCACACAAGTGAGTGCATTAAAGTAGTTGGGCCACAAAATATGCCTCGAGATGTGGGTGTGAGCCAAGATGAGGCCTACCCTATAAAAGGGTGAGTCAACCCATCTTTCTCCCTCATTTCTCTTCTCTCCCTCCTTTGCTGTCCAAGCAACCACCGGACTATGGCTGGAGTGACGCTAGAGGCAGCAATTTCGGGCGATCCGTGGTAAGAACCTTCATCTCCTTGTCACTCTCTACGCGTTGGTGTGAGTTTTATTCGCTTTCGTCACAACGAAAGTTGGACACCGCATCGAGATTTCGAATTCGATTGAAACTCTCGACGTTTTGGTGACCCTCTCGACGACCAACGTGAGTTTTATAAAGGTGGTAATCAATTTGGGAGAGTTTTGGATTTTTGGAGATTTTCAAATGATTTTCATTTTGGATTTTTTGTTGAGGTTCCCAGACGTTTTGGGTGTGTCGGGGATGTTTTTAGAATGGTGTTGAGTCCCCGATGAAAAATGGACCAAGTCGGTGTAAGGCGACGCGAGCCGGGGGTGGTAAACACCCCAGAAAAGTCCCATAGATAGAGGCGCTAAGCGCGACACTGGGGACAGAGAGGAGTTTCTCTGTCCCTCACGTCGTGGGGACGCCGTGAGGGATAAACCCTCACGACGCCCCCCACATATGACTGGGGCAAAGTCCCTCTTTGCCCCACGTTGTAAAGGCGTCGTGGCATTATGGGGCAGAGACACCCTGCCCCACACCGTGGAGACGCCGCCTAGGGTAATACCCTCATGGCGTCTCGACGGCGCCCAAAACCCAAATTTTCCCAAAATTTTGTGGAATCTTTGAAACGAATTGGGGACTTCTCGGGGTACCTAAACGGGTCCAAATAGGACCTAATAGCTTGGAATTCGACCCGAAAACATATTGAACATAAATATGGAAAATTAAAAAGGGATTTCAATTACGCATGGAATAAAACGCTAAAACTACCAAATTGCAACAAAAATGATTACCAGGTAATTAGTGGACTGGTGACGGGCTTGGGGGACTTTTGGTAGCGTGTGAGAGCCGCGAGCGCAGAGTTTCGCGCAGTATTATTGAGTAAAACCAAATGGAGCTTTTACATTATTTCATTTGTGCATTTATTTGAGCTATTATATTTGTTGAGTAGTATTTCCTTGTGGACTATGAATTGTTGAATTCTCTTTGGCTATATCTATCTTTGGTGGTTTATCGATGTTGTTTTTGCTTCCATCCCTTGAGTTGTCCCAATGCAAATGTGTCAAGTGTGATCTTTGCAGAATTTCGGGCTTGCGGTGTATTATACCGGGGTTTACGGCTGGGGATACGTAATTGGTTGTGATGATATGTACAGGGTGAGAGTTCTCCACTATATGGCTGGCTCGCGTAGGGGTCTTAGAGGAGATTTTGTCCTTGACTCCTAGCCTTTGAGGAGATTTTGTCCTCGGCTCAACGACTTTGATTAGTCGGGAACACTTGTGCCTTTCCCTTATATTCCAGGACACTCAATTTCGATTACTCATTCATTTGTTTACAGTCTACATATATTCATGCCTTTCCCGTCGTTTCTTTCTATCTGCATGAATTGATGGCTTAATTTATGTGACATTTAAAATGTTGTTAAGACTCTATGGTATTTTTACTCTCTACATCACTGTACTCACTGTCTAGTTTGTGATGGTGGGCAGATCGACGAGCAGACAGAGGGAAAGGACTAGCGCTAAGCGATTGAAGTCGAGGACCCCAAAGCGATTTCCTCTCGCATATTGAGTAGGTTCTTGTATTATGTATTTATTTCGTTTTGAAACATGGGTTGTGGGCTTATTGAGAGACCTTGGATTTGTATGATATTGTGGATAGTCTCTTTTGATTCACATGGTGGATACGATTTATGGGGTTTCCACGCTCTAGGTTGTCCTGACTTGCAAGTCTAGAAGTTTATTGATTAGTTTGGAGTTTAATTGCTTCTGCTGTACCTGATAATAAATCACTAATTGATTAACTTCACTTATAAATACGTAATAGATGGTAAATGGAAGGAAGGCTGACTAGGCCTGTGTGACTCAGCGGGACTGGCTCGGTGGTTCGCACAGGTCTAGGCCGAGCGGTGCCTAATTCTAAGATTGTGGAATTTGGGGCCGTCACAGGTTCAAATTCAGCCATGTTTGGCATATTATGAAGGATATTGAAAAATTCAAGGACAATGTTCCAACCGCGAGGCATATGTATAGGGAACCTAACTATGATTCTTCACAATCTGAAAAGGGTTTTGATACTCCTTGCACATAATCTCTCGGTCTTTCTCCATTTGCTTCTTTAGACAAGCTTGAAGATAATCCCGTTGCAAATTCATCTCGACGACCTATTGAAGTGAAGAAAGCCAAATTGAAGAGGAAACTCAAATGCAGTGAACGAGATAAGAGAAGAAAATCGACAACTTTTGGAGCTATTACAGGATGCAAGATTGGACAGAAAAACAATATTGTCCCGCCAAAAAGAAAAAGATGAAAATAAAATATTATTTGCGAACTTGAAAGATATTAATGATCCAAGTGTTATGGAGTATGTGCGAGTCCAACGAACAAAAATCTTAGAGGCAAGGAGACAATAAGATACTTCTTCTTCCCCCAAAAATACATTTGGCCCATTGTTTGATAACCTTGGGGGACCTGGGACTAATTTGCCTAATTATGATCAATTTTATAATTAACTTATTATTTATGTTGTACTGCGTTGTATTGTATTGTAATAGGTCGAATCATATTTTAGTTGTAAGTTATTAAGTTTGTTAATGTAATGTTCATTTAATTTTAATGATAATATGTTGTTTAATTATGAGAGATTTGAATGATTTGGAAAGCTCACCTTCAATTGCACTAAATCGAGCACAATAGAAGAGTTTGATCCATATAGCCGACCCCAATTAATTTGGACTAAGATTATGTTTGTCGTTGTTGCATATTTGGTTGGCTCTCACTTAAATTAACTTTTTTATGAAGAAGTCACTTTAATTAACTTAATTAAATTACATATTAATTAATTTAACAAGCTCTTAGTCAAATGAGGTATGTATTTAATTACCATCGTAAAAAATGCTTTAATGCTTTTTTTGACGAAAAAAAATGCTTTAATGTTAAATCAAGCTTTACAGCTTGCGCGTGCTAGCTAAATACTTCTATCAATTAATAATTGATTAGCAGAAATGATACGCAATTAAACTTTATTTTCTTAAGAAGGGTAAGTAGATGAAGCAAGCTGAAGTCATCTCTGTATACACTAAATTAATGTTCAAAATAATGCTACAACAACACCACCTTGATCATTCATGGCACGAGATTGTAAGTCTTGTTTTAGGCGGGTTGTCATTTTTTAAAAATTTTTTTTTATTTTTTTGGTGAGGAGGGTTTTCATATTCAATTATGCGACTTGTGCACGCAATGACCCAATTAACCAACTTTTTATACCAAATACCTTATCCTTTTTTTTTTTTTTGGTAGGAATACCTTATCCTTTAATGACGTGCGTGGCTTATGAAAAATAAAAAGTTGGTAGTGGGATGCTTACATTACATAAGCCAATTGTATATTTAAACCATCAAAAATATATACACATTATGCATGCATGGTTTTCTTATTAATTACTATAAAATATCCATTAATTTGAGTTAAACCTAACATTATCTTTTTCATCAAAAACAAAAAACTAACATAATCTCCCTTAATTTATTTGTAAACTATTGTTATTGTCCCGTCTAATTCCTCTTTGTTAAGTCTTGCTCTTAAATCAATTTCTTGATCACGTGATTAATATACAAGAAACTCTATTAGTAATTTAGTGGTCACTTTTTTTTTTTTTGGTTGGATAGTAGTCACTTTCATTTCAAGTACTATACCTTCTCAAAAAAAAGTACTTTTCTCAAAAAAAAAAAAAAAACTTTTCTCCCCTGATTAATTTATTTATTAGCTTTTCCACGATTTGCTAATAGAGTTGTTCATCTATCTTAATCTGTTATATATACCTTAACCAATTTTTTTCTTTATTTCAATAAAAAGTACTTTCATCTAGATTGACAATAGTCTTCCTCAAAAAAAAAAAAAAAAGATTGACAATAGTTAATTATCTAGTCTCACCTACCAAATGTTTAAAATATTATCTTCATTTCAACGAAAAGTACTATCGCCTAGATTGACAATAATTATCTATAATCTCACCTACCAAATGTTTAAAATATATTTTCAATAATATTTATAAATTATATATATAATTAAATAATACATAATTGTTTTCTTATGAGAAATAACGTACAACCAACTTATCAAACCCTCGAAGGTGGCCCAATGAGACTCAAACCCCCAATTAAGTACTAATTAACTACATACCGAATTATTGAGCAGTAACTTGATTGGTATAATATACTTTGAACTTAATTTCGTTGAGTTTTTTTGGTGACATTAAATGCTTTATTAATTTTAATAAATATTTAATATTTTGTCATTTATAAAAGGATAAATTGTAAATTGGTCAATGAAGTTTACTATAATATGCACTTTAATCCCTGTGGTTTCAAAAATATGTATTTTGGTCCTTGCAGTTTACTTCTAGTTAGTCAAAAGCATCTTTGGGTTAGTATCAAATTAAAATATTTCTATTATATTACTTTTTGATGATGTGTCATATTTTTTTACCAACAATACCCTTTAAGTTTTTTCAAATTCTCTCTTTCCTGATCAACACTATTTAAAATATTATCATCTTAGTCCATGCACAATTTTATTTTATTTTTTTGATATCAACTATATGTACATAAGTATATTTATTTATTTAGTCAAGAATTATTCATATATTTTTAATTAAAAAATCATGTTGTGCAAGAAATAAATAATAATAAATGTAAGTATGTTTATTGTTTAATAATAATAATAAATTGATAATCTATATTTTATTAAAGGAATTTAGTGCTTAACAATTAAAATTGTAAAGCCATGTTAATTTTCACATAAAAATAAAAAATATGCAAAAATGTGTATAAGTTTATGTATACCCAAAAATAAAAAACTATTAATTAATTGTCGCATTGTTTTTCAATTTACACCTTTCTATAATTTTTAAAAATAAATTCACAAGAATTATTCAAACAGATTATGATAATGGCTAAATGTCAAACAGATGACATTATTGATGTACACTATTCTAACAAACAGATGACATTTATGCATTATTTAAAATAAAGAGAATGATTAGAGTAATCTATGATTGAAGATTGAGAATGAATTAAGAGAGAAATTTTTTGAAACTTAACTTTCGAATGAAACTTTCTTCATTCGATCTTTCTATTTATAGATAAAACCTGTATATACAGGCAAAAGACAACTATTACAACAAGCATTATTGTTGACCACTATTACAAAAAACATTATTGATGAACACTATTCCAACAAACATTATTGGTGACAAACATTATTGATGACTACTATTACAATAACTTTTAATAAAGACGACTTGACATAAAGATTAAAAGACGAACGACTTGACATAAAGACAAAGACAATAAAAACAAGAATAGTGACTACTCTTCACATCACATTATCGATTGTATTATTGGGTTTCCTTCGATGACTTGATGACTTGATTTGAGATGATGATGATCTGATCTTATTGATATGTGTGATTGGATGACTTGATTTGCGATGCGATGATATGGGCAGGCATTGGGCCTGGGGGCATGGACCTGAATTAATTAATCAGCATGGGCCTGAGGCAGGCATAAGCTTGGTGATGGCAGGCAGGGGTCTGGAGGCATGGGCCTGAATTAACTTAATTGGCATGGGTCTGAATTAATATAAGTCAATAATATACTCAGGGGAACCTGAGCTTCCTTCATGTTCTGAATTATTTTTTGATGATGTTGAATGAGTTTCTTCAATTTTTTGAAGTCTCTCATTAATTTTCCTGGATTCTTCCTTCATTTTCTTCAATTCTTGAAGAATGAGACTTAATGTGTAAAATATGGCTTCTGATGATGATGATGAGACTTGAACAGGATTTACATTCTTGACTGGTTCCTGTTTCTTTTCATTAATTTTTAAAGATGTTTCTTTATATGTCTTCTGAGGAATTGTGTCGAATGATGGAGAAAGCTGATATGCAACTTCTTCTTTGAGTGAGCTAACATCAAATTTATCCCACCATTTAATATAAATTTCTCTAACCAAATGGGTAGCTGAATTTCCTTCTATATCTTTAATTGATGCAGTATTGTAGTTCCATTTTAATATCCACGGGATTGTATACTTGAACATAAACAAGAATAAATTTAACCCTTCTTTTTCACAAAGGGCCTTGACTTCTGGAGGAAGAATTGATTCAGTCGAATCGAATTTGGGTAACCATTCATGATGAAACTATAAAGAAAAATTAATTCCTATTGATTTTTTATAGTGATATACCATGAATGACCTTCTGCTGGCATTTTGTAAAATAGTATAATCTTCCATGCTTCAATATAATCACTATAACTTATTGGTATTGTTGTTTGTTCTTCTGTATTTCTGATGTTCTTTAGAGCAATTGGCTGATGAAAATGACAAGGCATTTTTACTAAGCCATGTTGCTTAGACCATTCATCACTTGATAGAACTTTCTGAATTTTGAATTTAGAATAAGTAATTTCTTCTGAATTAGGCTTTTTAAAATGATCAAATATAACTGAGCTTATTTGCGAAAGTAAAGCTTCATAAAATTTTATTGAGACATTTGGCCTTCTTGGGATGAAATTATGAGGATTAGGAATTATGGCATTGACTTGATTTTCTAAATTGAGGCTATGATGATGATAATCGAGAGAATAAACAGAAAAATAGCTTCTCAATTGATATCTGGATCTTTGATCAGAATTGGAGACTGGATTATTGAACAGGTTGAATTTATTTTGGGTCTGTCTTTGATACGTGAGAAGGGATTTACCCTTATCTATGATGAGCTGAAACAGAGAATTACTTTATAGGGTTACAAGGAATTCTCTGAATAAGAAATCAGGAAGGGAGTTATTTTCTCCTTTTATATATTCGATATCAAAATAAAAACTACTCAAAATAGTTTGCCATCTAGCAAATATTTGTTTTGAAACTAGATTTTTTATATCTTTCAAAAATATCTCTTTTGCTGATTTACAATCAATTCTTATTAAAAAATTTTGATTCAAAATATCTGCTTGAAATTTTTGAACAGTTAAAACAATTGCAAGAATTTCTTTTTTAACCGTAGCATAATTCTTTTGGGTATTATTCCAAAGTCTTGATGTGTAACACATAAATTGTTCATTTCCTTCTGGGTTTTTTGAAATAATATTCCGCCATAACCTATATCAGAGGCATCTGTTTGAATAATTTTTGGATAAGTAGAATTGGCTAAATGCAAACATTGTAAAGCTTTTACTTTTGACTTAATCTTTTGTATTGCTTCTGTATAATCAGGGGTTCAAAGAAATTTATTATACTTTTTAAGAAGTTCTAAAAGATATTTTTTTATCTATTGCAGAATTTTGATAAAATTCTGATAAATAATTTAAACAACCTAAAAATCTTTGTAACTGTTTTTTATGATCAAGAAATTTATTTGCAAATTCGATAACTCTATTGATAGGAGTTATTGTTTGATTCTCTATTTGAAATCCTAAGAAGTTTATAGTTATTTGGAAAAGTTTTATTTTTCGTTGAGACAATACTAGTCCATTTTTAATTATTATAGATTGAAATGTATACAAATGCTTCCAATGTTCATCAATTGATTTTGAAAATATAAGAATGTCGTGTATATATACTAAAATATATTCATAATAAGGTTGAAATATTTCATTCATCATTTCTTGAAATTCTGATGGGGCATTTTTAAGACCGAATGGCATAACATTCCATTGATACTGTCCGAATGGAGTATTGAATGTCGTTTTATATCTATCGTCCTTTATAATTTGGATCTGCCAAAATCATGACTTTAAATCGAATTTTGAAAATATAACTGAATTGGTTATTCTTTTTATTAAATCATTTTTATTTGGCAATGGATATCTTATAGTTTTTAAAACATTATTTAGTGGTTTATAATTTATAACAAGTCTAGGGGCTCCTCGTTCTAATTCTGCTGCATTTTCTACATAAAAAGTTGTACAACTCCATGGAGATTTAAAAGGGTTTATTAATTTCTTTGGTAACAAATCCTTTATTTCTTGATCACATAATTTTAATAATCTTTCATTCATCTAAGAGGGATTGGCTTTTGTGGGTATTTTATTTTCATTAAAATCATTAAGATAAGGTAAAGAAACTTGATAAGTTTTTCTATCCCAAAATGATGATGGGATTTCTGAACAACACTTGATAATTAACTGATCTTGAAATGTTTTAATTTTCTGTTGAAAATATGGAGTATGTATTATTTGTTCTGTTTTTAAAATTTTAATTTCTTATTTTAGTTGTCCTATAAAAGTTTGTTTATGTTCCACCAGATTAATTAATTGATTTAAATATCTAGTCTTTGGTTTATTAATAAAATTGAAATTAACTTCTTTGTTTTCTATACTTGATTTTATTCCATTTGTTGTTACTGAAAATGGTTGAATTTTTTGAAGAAATGGAGTGTCTAATAACATATCATGTTGCAAATCTTTGACTATTATGAACAATGTTAGTATACAAACATTATTTTTACATATATGAGCAAGAGGGATTTTTAATTTTATTAATGATTTATTTCCTTCTGCTGTAGAAATTCGACTATTTGTTTTTTCACAATATTGTAAATGAATTAAACCTTCTCTTATACAATTTAGATCTGCACTAAAATCTATTAAAGCTTGTAATGAACATTTAAAATCTTTTATTTTTAAAGTTATTGGAGTAAATCATCTTTGATGCGTATAAGATGTAAGCGTTTCTATGAATACATTATTATCATAAACTGAAAAATTTTAGAATTTATATTTTCATCTTCTATTTTAATTATTTTTTCTTTAAGAATTCTTATTTCATCTTTTAATTGATTTATTTCATATTGTAATGAATTTATAGTAGGTCGTACAAAAGATTTAGATTTTTTATTCACATCTTGAATTATATCTTTCGTAGTGTGATAATTATTGTGTAAGTTAATTTGATTTTGTAATTTTATATCTTTTTCATTTAATTTTGAAATCTGAGAGGTATTATCAATTTCTTTTTCATTTCTTAATCTCTGTGTAATATTTATATTTTAATATTGGATCTTCTATTTGTTCTCCTATATCTAAAATTAATTTTTCATGTGCTGTTAAAACATTAATTTCATCTTCTGAATCCGCGGTAGATGTATTTTTTTTTGTATATTTTCGATACATTTACAAGTTTCTGAAGAACTATCATCTTCTATTACTTCATTAACTTTCTTTTTACAATTTTTTAAATGACATTTATTTGCATAATGACCTGGTTTTCCACATTTAAAGCATTTATTAGTCTTATTTTTTGTAAATTTGTAATTTCTCTTTTGGTGCTTATATTTATTTTTTCTATTATTTTTTATAATAAGAATCTTGATTAGTTTTACTATTAAACCTTTGTATTCTTCTTTTTCTATATTTTGGTTCATTAGTTTGAGCAACTTCATAACCGAATTGATAACAAAAATCACCTATATCTCTACGATTATCTTTGGAATTTTTATGTAATTGTCTTTTTAATTTTATATCATTACATATTGATAATCATACTATTTGAATTATTTGAATTATATTACCATATGTGAATATATTATAATTTAAAGTTCCGTCGCATTTTCCTCTTAATATATGTCTTACCTTTTCTGCAAGAGAATAAGGTAATCCTGAAACAAATCTTTATTTATAGAATGGAGATTCATCTGAAGTTAATGTATAGACTTTCGTTAAAAATGTATCTTTATACCACCTAAAATCTGATAATATTCTGCATCTTAAACTTTATAATTGTTCTTTGATTTTTTTCTTCTATATGACTTAAAGTTCCTATAAAATGTCAAATTATATTAGTTATCAAGGTTCTTACACCATTAAATTATTCTCTACCATTGTCATCTAACATTAGATTATTCTTTTCATTTCTGAATATTGAATTTAAAATTTCTAGTCTTTGATTAGTTGACAAGAAATTATTCCACCAACCACGTATTTGTCCTGTAAATCCTATGGTTATTGCTCCTACTATATTAGGTTCTGGATGGTTTTGTATTTTACATGCTACTGCATAAGTTAATATTTGTTGCATTACTTGCAAAACTTTATATTCTGATAATCCATCTATATTCCATTCATAAATTGAATTTCCATCAAACTTTATTCTTTTTTCACTTTTTTTTTTCTAATATCATATCTACAGAAGATGGTCTTGAATAATAATGTTTACTATTCCTAGTGTTATAAGTTTTATGTTTTTTAGGATAATGGGTTTTATTTATATTTAAATCAGATGACATTTCAATACTGGATTCTATTACTTTTATTGGGCTAATTTCTAATGGATTGTCTGATAAACTATCAGATATTATTGATTGATTTTCTTCTAGAGTATTTATTTCAGGCATCTTTTCTTTCTTGTCTTTTTGATTTATCTGTAATGTACTAATTTTTAATGCTATTGTCTATAGTAATTCTTCTGAATAGTTTGGTTTTATCATATCTTAAATTATCTTTCATAATAGGTTTTTTTAATATTAAATCATTTTCTACCTTTCTACTTATAGGTTTTTCAATATTCTTACTAGTAGAGGGGATACTATGAGAAGTTTTTGATAAAGAAAATAAATATATATTAGTATAATTATTTTGTTCTATTAGATGATTTAAATCTTTTCTTGATATGAGTTTTTCTTCATCGTAAGTATTTTTTAATGGTATTGCCTTAATGTCTTCTTTTATTTTTATAGAGGCTAATGGGGGATGAGTCTGGATATATTTTTCACCTTTTGACCCTTCCCATACAGTATTTATTTGATGTATTATTTTTGAACAAGATTGTGTTAAATAATCAAAAAACTGAATGTTTTGTTTATTATTTTTAATATAGGCAAAATATTTTTCTCTAATTATTTCTTGTTGAGATTTTGAACAAATTTTACAAAATATTGGCATTAATGGATATTTAAGTAATTGTTCTTTTAAATTTTGATAATCTATTTTAAAATCTTCTTCGTAATCAATTTTAACCATATTAACTTGATAATCATTAAAATCATTTATGGAGACATTATCTTCTGAAGATGTAACAGGATAAGCTATATGTTGGTATTTTTGAGGTTGACGCACGAGCAGATTGAGTTTCATAAAAAGTTTCGGTGTTTAATGAAGATGGAATTGTAGAACAAGATTTTCTTAGAGCAAAATTTATTTCAACTAGTTCATCATCATGAGCTATTATTGTATGAATTTAATCATTTGTTTTATCTACAGGATTCTCTTCTTTATTTGTGTCTTGGATTAACCATGTTTTTGGTATATCTATATCTTTTCAATTTAATTATTTTCTAGTTATTACTTTATTTGTTAAATTTGTTAAAAATAAAGTTGAAGTTCCTTTTTGTAAATTTGTATATGCAACTGCAGGGATTATAGTATGCATTAATTCATAATAAATTCAATAAACTACTGCCACATTTGAACATATTCCTTCCATTTCAAACCCTTGAGTATATAAACTTAATGTTGATGCTTCATGTGCAAATTGATCATGTAAACTAATTGTGAAATTATGAAAACAATTAAAGAAAATAGGTCCTTCAGACAAACTTCCTTCAATTATTCCTAATAACAAATCATTAAACTTTATGTGTCTTTTATCTCTTACTGATGCTAATACAGAAGTATTTAGTCCTAATGCAGTTAATGGTTTTATTACCACTTGTATTAGTCCTATATGCAAATATTTGTATTTTTCTTTATATGAATTTATTTTTTCTGGAGAAATTAAAAGTATTTCTTGGCCTTCTGCATCTATTGATTTAGTTTCTTTTTCTAATTTAACTATAAAATCTTAATTTTTGGAAAAAGTTCTATGAGTATATATCTGTTTTGGATCTATGGTTGGTAAATTCTAATTTTGCAGTGATTGTTTTATATCTACATATGAAATTTCACTTATGTTTCTTAAATCTACTGTTGATTTCATTTTCCTGGCTTTATGATTGATTTATGATCAGATTTTGATGTCGAAGTAGATGATTCAAACTTAGGACTATGTTTTCTTAATGAAAGAGAAGATCTCATTTTCTTCATTAATTCACTCATGTCTCACCTGAGTTCTTAGAGTTCTAGCTTGGTCAACGACTTACTGCTAGACTTACGCTCCATCTGCTAGACTTACCACGCGACTAAGAAAGCTCCTAACTCCAATTGCGAAGGTAAACACAAGATAAATTAACAAAAAGAAAACAAAACTTTAACTTTCAAAAGAATTTTCATAGTAATAAGTTTTTCAAATCCTTTTCAATATCATAATCGAAATCATAATCAAACTTAAAATCGATTAAATACTTACAGGAGATGATGTGGAACTTGATTTATTTGAACATGGACATGGCTCTGGAAATGGCACTAAACATGAACTAGGCTCTGATACCAAATGAGCAGGATCGAGATCAAGATCAAGAGAATGAGAGTAAATTGAATTTTTAAAATAAAGAGAATGATAAGAGTAATCTATGATTGAAGATTGAGAATGAACTAAGACAGAAATTTTTTGAAACTTAACTTTCGAATGAAACTTTCTTCATTCGATCTTTCTATTTATAAATAAAACATGTATATACAGACAAAAGACAACTATTAAAACAACCATTATTGTTGACCACTATTACAACAAACATTATTGATGAACACTATTCCAACAAACATTATTGGTGACAAACATTATTGATGAGTACTATTACAACAACTTTTAATAAAGACGACTTGACATAAAGACTAAAAGACGAACGACTTGACATAAAGACAAACTAGAACCAAATTCTGCTCCATTAATAATAATATATTTAAATACATACAAAAAGTTTATCAAAAAAAAAACTATTTAAAAAGAAATTTGTAAGAAAGTCATGATTTATTTGAAAATATTGGGTCCTTATTCTTTGTGTGTTTGTCTCTTTTGTAGTGGCAAATTAGTCTTTTTACATTAACTCAACCATGGTTTAGAAAAAAGTTAGTAGAAGGGACCAAAGTGCATATTTTTGAAACCTCATGGACTAAAGTGTATATTATGGTAAAACTTAGGGACCAATTTGTATTTTACCTATTATAATATACACTATCATCATTGAACTTAATTTGACTAGTTGAATGATTTTTGGTGACATTAAATGCTTTATTTTAGTAAATATTATATTATATATATACACTAGTTGACAAACGTGTTTCGCACGAACGAATCCGCTCATTGCGCTCGTGGAAATTAATTCAAGTACAAGAATATAATTTTATTATTAAAAAAAGTAAAATTATAAATTTTTAAAGGAATATAAGACAATTAAGTTCTAATATAAGACAAAACAATATATAAATACGAAGAATGAAAGTGGCTTATCAATCTAACAAAATGTTTTTTACCAGTAATTGCGATAAAAAAAAGATTAAAAAGAAAAAAGATTCTTGAATATGACAAAATATAAAAAAGTAATGAGAGGCTTTTTTTTGTTTAATTGGATATATATATATATATATATATATATATATATATATGAAAGTTGATAACTAGAGTTGATAGCTAGAGTGTTAGACTTTGATATCTATAAATAGGAATATATTTCACTCGAAATATCGTAATTGTTAAAAAAAAGGAAATCTAATAAATGATATAAAGATATATCATTATCTATAAAATTGATTTAAAATGGGTAAAATTGTCAAATTGAGTGAAAGATGAAAAAAAAAGATCAATTTGTAACTTGTAACTTGTAAGAGATCGATTTTTAAAAAGGATAAAATTATAAAATTAACTGACGGATGAAAAAACCAACATTCGTGCTTATTAAATTATATATATCACAAAATTAATTAAAAAGAGCAAGAGAGTAATTTCGCTTACCACTCAAGAATTGGTTATTGGCTCTTATATATATACACCATGGGAACTATAAAAATACCATTGGCATAGTAACCTCATTTACAACCAACCATTGGATTTTAATCCAACACATTAATCGATGAGTCATAAATGCACAAGTCATTTAATGCACACACATTTTGAGGGGTTTCCATGGCATGTGTATATATTTGGGCTCTATTATAGAATTTCCCTATATATATATATATATATATATATATATATGAGATTGAGGCTTCCAATTCTATTATAAGTTCATCCCACTTAATTGCAGATTCGTTTGAATACTCATAGATAATAAAAAAATAAAATAAGAATCGACAGTTCAAGTTTGAGGGATGAAGTTGTTTATAGTTTTTTTTTTTTTTTTTGATAACATAAAAAATATTTAATTAATAGTTTTTAGAGTGATATATTAAAGTCTATATATATATATATATATATAACCTTGTTTATGTTGTAACAATTCATATTATAAGTTCACTCTACCCATTTCTTAAAAACAATGAATTTACTTTTTCTTTAAATTACCCATCCCTTAACTTCTCCCTCACCATGCCGAGCACTAATAATTGGATCTCAATCTCATTGTATTAACTTTTACTGCATCTACATCAGTTCTGTTGCTACTACTATCATCTCGACCATTTTGTTATGACATTGTCTTTATAATTTTTGGAGTCGTCCTTGATGTTAATAGTTGGGCCGTAACCAAATCCAAGCGTTGGTAATTTAAAAAAATTGCATTATTTTTTAGGATATGTATACAACTTCTTTTTAAGAAAAAAAAAAGTATGGGTAACATATGGGTGAACTTGTTACAACATAATAGAATTTAGTTTTAAAATCCTACCAAATAAAAAATAAAAAAAAAAATAGTTTTAAAAGACTATATATATACATATTGATGGCTAGGTTACCTGTCTCCACCAATCCCCATAAAAGGCTAGAACGTTTCCCTCCTTTGTCCTTCTTATGGCATCTTCATCTTCTTTCCTCCGTCTCATCCTTCTCTTTTCATCAACTTTTTTTATCAAAGCTGCTACGACAGCTCCTCCATCGTTGCAACATCGCTTCACATCTATCTTCAGCTTTGGGGACTCACTCGCCGATACAGGAAATCTTATCCTCACAGACAATACCTCCCGCCTAGGTCGTCCGCCTTATGGAGAGACATACTTTTATCGCCCGACTGGTCGTGCTTCTGATGGTCGCTTGGTCGTTGACTTCATAGGTATCGAATGCTCTACTTCATTGGGACACCAATGTGTGACTTAATTAGTGATTTACATACATATCCAAGAATCAAAAATTTTTATTTTTCATCAAATTAAAGAAAATTAGCTAGTTCTTTGATAATTTTCAACGGCAATTGGGTGGCCTAATGTATTGTTTGGTATGGAATTTGAGAGTTAGAGGTTATGAGTTTAAACTTTGGTGGGTACAAAAGTTGTCTTCCCTATCAAAAAATAATTTTGGCAAGCACAGCTTTTTACTTTTCACAAGCCTGAAATTTTTTTCGAAAGTTTACTGTTCATCTTTTTTGGGTTAATTTATTGGGTTTATCAAAATAATTAAATAGTATAGAAGTTTATGGCCTCTAAAATATTCATAATTTTTTTGTTTAATATTTGCGCAGCTGAGGCTTTGGGAATTCCATTATTATCTCCCTATCTTGGACACAAAAGTAAAGACTTCAACAAAGGAGTGAATTTCGCCGTCGCTGGGGCTACTGCGCTTGATGTTTCCTTTTTTATAAAAAGAGGACTCAATTATAAAACCAACTTAACTCTTGCAGTTCAACTCCATTGGTTTCAACAACTCTTGCCTGATCTTGATCAATATATCATTACTCTTTTTTCGTTTTTTTTTTTGGTAGGATATATCATTACTCTTTACTATATGGTATATGCACTAAAAAAAACGTCTTTACAACATTTAAAGTTGTTGTTATACTTTAGGTGGTTGAAACTTATATATTATTTAACTAATATGCAAAAAAAATATATATATATATATATGCAACAAAAATATCAATAATGAAAAAATTAATGTGTAATGATATATAAATTTAATAAAATTCTTTACTTATAAAGTTAAATCAATCATCATATATATTATTATTTTTTGTTTTTTTACTTCAACATGTATATTATTTTCTTACTATAAATAATATTTTAATATTTAATGAGAACATAAGAATTTAAGAAAATAAATCATATATATATATTACATATCACATATTTAATGTGAAAATATACTAAATTAATTAAATGAGTAAGGAACAATATTTTTATTAATTTTAGGTTTTGTTATATGAAATCATATTTCTAATAGTGACGTTTCTTGGGATATACTATATTATTTAATTAATTAATTAGTGTCCTAATATTTAATGAGACAATATCATATATATTCAATTGATTATCTATGTCTGATCATAGATTGTGAGGAGTTCTTCAAGGAATCATTGTTTTTAGTGGGGGAGATTGGAGGGAACGATTACAATCACCCCTTTTTTCAGAATATAAGTGTTGAAGAAATTATGAGCTTTGCTCCAGAAGTCGTACAAGCCATCTCTTCCGCTCTTAATGTGAGTCATAAGATAATGTATAAATTTATTTGTAAACGTACTTTTGATTAAACATGTTCTTTAAGTAAGGTCAAGTTTAATTTTTTAAGCTTCTATTTAGATTGTCTATATAATATAGTTTGCTTAATTAAGTTCACCCAAACTTTGACTATGAGTGGGCCTACTAGATGAGCATATATGTTAGGGTTTTTTTTTTTTTTGGGAAAACCATATATGTTAGGCTTTATTAATTAATTTTGTCAAATTTTTAAAGAAAATTTCTTTCAAAGTCGTACACTCATTTATTAGTAGTTGATTTTTTTTTATTTGGCTCAACTTTGACTTTTTTGAAAAATTGTATATTTTAAAAATAATAAAATTAATATGCATGAAGATGCATTTTTACATATAACAAAGAATATCCAAAAGACTTAACAAGCTTGTTAAAGAAAAGGGAGGTTAATTCTTTATCTGGTGGAATCGAGATATACCCTTGTTTCTTAGGGATGTACTAGCTAATGATTTGAAATAAAGTTTATCTATTTAGGTTTCAAAAAAAAGAAAGAAAAGGAAAATGTTCTCTTCAAAAAAAAAAAAAAGAAAGAGAAAAGTAAGGGAAAATGTTTTTGTAACATACAAAATGACATGTTTGTCACAACTGTGTTTGTCATTTGCGTGCTACATTAGCAGCGTCGAAAGGAAAATGTCACTAAATCTCTGTTCTATCTATTTTTGTAAGCCAGTGGAAAGTGGATAATCCACCTCCTCCACTCAACTTCCCTATTTTCGTGATTATTAAGTTTCTTTTGGAGTTTAGCTTCCCACAATCCACAAATATAAATGAAGCTGATCAGTGGTCGCTATCGATTTTTTTAAGCGTTACACAGTACTTAGGCGTCACATATACGCATATATACATTTTGGGTGCCTTGAATAATAGCGAAAGAGAAGTGTTGCGTACAATGACAAAAAGAAGTCACACCTTAACACACATTAACCCAAAAGGAGCCATCAGTGCTCACCTCGAGATGTAGTCACACACAGATCTCGATGCATAACACACGAATTGAAATCACATGAAGGGCTTTCATGGGCTAATGTGTAATAGCGGGCCACTGGTGGTCTCGTTGCGTAATCTCAAGGCCCATAGAACTAGTCAGACAAAGAGTCAGAATACCCACCGTAACTAAAAAAAAAGTGTATTGGGATGTGACTAAGTAATAAGGGTGAAGGTGGTGTATGGTCTCAAGTTCAGTTCCCTACGATAGCTAAACGTCGAACCAGTATTAATAGTTTTTTTTTTTTTTTTTTTTTTTTTTTTTTTTTTCAAGATCAATGAGGCTAGTTAGACAAATAATTAATTAAAAAAAATATCGATAATAGCAAGAACCACAATAACAAGTGGGTAGCCCGGCCCCACTGATTCTAGGTTCACGGCATTCGAGATCGAGGATTTGAGTCCTAATGGAAAGCCCGCACTTGAGCCCATTAATTTTGGGCTCAATAACATCAAGCCAACTAAGCTGGATGTTACATTTTATCAAAAAAAAAAAAAAAAAAAGTGTACGAGCGTGGATTAGTTGGGCCAGGCGCTGAACACTACGTGAGAAAGTTGAAAAAAAGGAAGTCCTGTTTATGCATAGTATCAATATTTAATTTCATTTTATTTACCATATGTGTATAATTCTAATATTTGGTATTTATGACAGACCTTAATCGGCTATGGAGCTGCAACATTGTTCGTGCCAGGAAACTTGCCTATCGGCTGCTCAGCATCTTATTTATCTTTTTTTAGCAGCAATAACAAGGGTAACTATGACCCCTCAGGTTGTCTAACTTGGTTTAACGACTTCTCCAAATATCACAATAATTTACTTCAAAAAGAACTTCAACGTCTACAATTGCTACACCCACATGTGACCATCATCTATGGCGATTACTATAACGCTGCCATAGACCTCTATCACTCTCCAAACAAACTAGGTATGTGTTTCACAACTTATATATGTAATATGAAATTCGGTTATATATATGCCTGTTAAAACATGTAGGATCATTACCTGATAAATTAGGAGTTAGTCGAGCCCCCCCCCCCCCCCAATTCCATTAACTTAAAAAAATAAAATAAAAGCAAATATTATTTAATATATTGCTCTTATTATTTTTGTGTATGCACGTAGGATTTTCTAAGGGAGGTCTGAGAGCGTGCTGTGGTGGGGGAGGTCCATATAATTATAACACATCAGCAGCGTGCGGGATTCAAGGATTTACAGTATGTGAAGACCCTTCATCGTACATTAGTTGGGATGGCATGCATTTAACAGAAGCTGCGTACAAATGGATAGCCAATTTCTTGTTACAACACTCTTCATTAATTCCTGATCACATTAGTATACTTTAGGCATCTCGGTTTCAGATAAATTGGTTTCTTTCTTATTCAAAAAGAATTCTCTATTTTATTTTATTTTTTGAAAAAATAGAAAGAAAACATGCAAGTGCTTAATTCAATTAACAATTAAATGTTTGCACTGAAGGGTAAAATGAGCATAAAGTGCGTTCAATTTTAGATCTTGGGTTATGTAGTAAATAAAGTCTTGTTTCTATCAAAAAATAAAAAAAAAGCAGGCCTCTTAATGAGACAATATTAATTATTACATGTTTTCAAAAAAAAAATATTAATTATTACATATTTTTAGAGGGTGCGATAGACAATGTCTACCAAGTCAAGTCATGAAAAACTTGAAATACAAAAAATAGAAAAAATTGGCGCACATAAAAATAGGAAATAATATCACCAAAAAATAAGGCGGCATAATTAAAAGAACCACAATCAAATAGGCATGTTTTTATTTACGTATAATCGTGAGTTATTCTATATATAATTGGCTATTTTTATGATATCTATGTATATCTTTTTTTTTTCGTCAAAGATGATATCTATATATATCGCATATAAAAATATACCTTGGGAATACTTTTTTAGATATCTATATAAATCATAATATATGGCATCATACAAATATATATATATATATATAGCCCGTTCTCCTAAACATAGTACCGCCCGGCCTAATCCCGTAATTAAGCCATAATCGTAACCACGCAGGACTTAACTACGTATTAATCAAACTTTATACCCTATACTCCTTACTACACGCGTTCAAGATAACTAATACACTTGTCATACCATTATTTGAAATTTAGAGTTAATTAAATCTTTTACTAAATTATTTATTTAGCAGAAGTCTTAACAATTATGCGAAAGCGATTTAGTAATTTATGCAGAAGCAGCTACATAAATCTTAAACGTGGAAAACCAGGAAAAGACAACATGCATATATTTATACCTCAAAATACAATAATAGTGTAATGATCTAAGTCAAGTCGGGGAACTAATGTTCAACCCAATATATATACAACCCAAAGAATATCTGAAAGGCATAACGTAAAATAATACAACTAAATACCAAAACACCTACAATGTCAAAAGCAGGATCACGTTGTTGGCTCAGAGGTAGTCGCCAATCTTCTCCTTGCCCGTCCTGCTAATTGACGACTCTGCACCCACCGTCATAAAAAGGACGGTGAGTACAAGAAAATAATAGTAATCCCCGATGATATGTTTATCTCGCATTTCCAAATATTCTAATGGTATTTAAAAGCATATAAATATGAAACACTTAAAGATTAACTATATGCAAGTAAATATCAGGGTTAAACAAGCGATACTGACACTAAGCTAAAGAGTAGTGATCTAGGTCTAGTCGGTAATGAGCCGCGTTACACCAACTCAATAGTCATAACATCACGAGGGACTCTAACCGAAGTGTCACCAGGGACTCTAACCATGGTGTATCGCACACAACCAAGTAACATATACCGACATCCCCAAGGACTCTAACCCCGTGAGTTGTGCACACCTCAATTGAGTGATGTCGCGGGCAGAAACAATGCTTCATGAGGTCATAACTTTTGATCCAGGAATCCGATTAACTATTATAATATCTTTTCGGAAATGGCGTTTCGTGATCTACAACTAACTCCAGAGCTTCGCTCTTTGGGATTGGGTTTCGCGGGTCTAAATTCCTTTGTTTCGGCCTTCATCGGGAGTTTCTAATTTTATTGTTCGGTTAGGGTATTTTCGTAATTTGCTTATTTAAGTCGTTTTTAGAGTTTTAGAAGGATTAGGACTTTGATTCATAGAAAGATTACAATTTTGAGTTGTATAAGGATTAGAGTTTCTAATGGGCTATATAAAGCCATGATTAGGGCTGTAATCATTATCAATTATTATCAATTTATTCAATTTCGAGTTTTATCAAAAACTTTAAGGATTATTCCTTGTTTAAGCGTTTACGCTGCGTCAGTTGGTATCAGAGCGTGAATTCCGTTCGTACTAATGATGTCCGGTGGAAGCGGTGGCATTCAGAACGTCGTTCAGGATGTTGAAGCCTTGCGAACCAAAGTGGAGGCTCAAGAGGCGGCAATCAGAACCTTGGAAACAAATCTCGATCAACAATTCAGGCGTATGGACGAGCGCTTTGATGCGGTGATTAACAGATTTGATGCCCTTGGGGTGAATGCCAACAGACACGAAGGTGATGGTGAACAACGTCCAAGAGATCAGCGTGCTCGAGGCGATGCTCCTATTGCACCAGTGGCTACGAATTTTAGAGGTCGAGTTGCTGGTGGTGACTCCAGTAACGAAGAGGAGGATATGATTCTGGCCGAGGATCAGGGCAGACCTGTTAGGAGAGATGGAGTCGGCAGATATAATAACAACAATAATTAGCATAATCATTATTATTATGTAGGGGTAATCATGATAGGGGCGACTTTAGACTGAAAGTGGACATTCCTAGTTTCTCTGGTAATCTGAACATCGAGGACTTTGTTGATTGGATAGTCGAGGTAGACCATTTTTTGAGTATATGGAAATTCCTCAAGAAAAAAGGGTGAAATTGGTGGCTTGTCGTTTGAAGAGTGGAGCATCTGCCTGGTGGAAGAGGCTACAGAGTAGGCGTTACAGAGAAGATAAACAGCCTGTTCGGACATGGTATAGAATGAAGCAGTTGCTCCAGCGAGATTTTCTGCCTCCGGATTATGAGCAGATATTGTTTTAGCGATACCAGCGCTGTCGGTAGGGTCAGAGATCTGTTCATGAATATACGGCAGATTTCATGCGACGGGCGAGAGGAATGATTTGAGGGAGAACGAGGTTCATCGGGTTACACGATACCTTGATGGATTGAAACCGCAAGTTCGGGAGAAAATTGGAGTGCAGGTTATAAAAACTGTCACCGAGGCGAAAAATTTAGCCATTAAGGCTGAATTAATGATGCAGGACAGAGGTGGAAATCGATATGGGCAATCGGCGAACCTATGGTAGTGATAATTACCAGAGGAATAATAGCGGAGAGGAAACTTCAAGGAGTTTTGCAGAGCGGAGTAAGTCCACCCAGGACTGGAATCAAAGTACTGAACGGAAGGAAGATAAGGGACCAGGGAGAAAACATGCTGAACCGAAAGAGGGACAAAAGGCAACTGCAAATTCGTATGCTAAGCCTATTGTGGGCAAGTGCTATCGTTGTGGGCAGTCTGGTCACAGATCGAATGAATGTCCCAACAGAAAGCAGGTTAATGTGATTTAACGAGATGAAGAAGAGGAAGTTTATTGCGATCCTGATGGAGAGGATGATGATTGTAATGACTATGATGAGGGAGAGGAACAGAATTGTGTGGTCAGAAGGCTGATGTTAACTCCTAAACTAGAAGATGGCAGTCAGCGACACAAGTTCTTTCGGACGAGATGCACTATCAATGGCCAGGTGTTTGAACTGATCATAGATAGTGGAAGCTGTGAAAACATCATCGGTAGAGGTACAGCCGAGGCACTGAAACTGAATATGGAGAAACATCCCAGTCCTTACTCTATAGGCTGGACAAAGGTAACTGAGAAAGTGCAGGTGACAGAGCGCTGCAGGGTACCTTTTTCCATTGGCTCTTACAAGGATGAGGTATATTGTGATGTCGTAGATATGGATGCTTGTCATTTGCTGTTTGGACGACCTAGGCAGTTTGATGTTAATGCACAACACGCTGGGCGAGATAATGTGTATAAATTGGAGGAGGGGGTGACGTTTAACTTGCTTCCTTTAAAGGCAAGTAACTTAGTTCCAAGATGGTAAAGTGGAGGAACGATCTTTCCTTATAATGACACAAACTGAGCATGAGATGGACGAAGCAGTGAAGGAGTCACAGGTGGTGCATGCGTTGGTGCTGAGACAGATCCTGGTAGGGAATGAGAAGGAGTCAGTTTCTGAGATACCAGGGCAGGTCCAACCCTTACTGGAGGAATTTGCTGAAATTGTACCGGACGAGTTGCCAGACGAATTACCTCCAATGCGCGATATTCAGCACCACATTGACCTAATTCCTGGAGCTAGTTTGCTAAACCTCCCACACTACAGAATGAGTCCGAAAGAGAGTGCGGTCTTGCATGACAAAGTGCAAGAGTTGCTGCAGAAAGGACATATCAGAGAAAGCATGAGTCCATGTGCTGTTCCTGCGTTGTTAACACCGAAGAAGGATGGAAGTTACAGAATGTGTGTCGATAGTAGGGCAATTAACAGGATTACGATTGGGTACAAATTCCCCATTCCACGCTTGGAAGATATGTTGGATCGTCTGAGTGGAGCTCGAATATTCTCCAAGATTGATTTGCGAAGTGGATACCACCAGATTCGTATCAGGATGGGAGACGAATGGAAGACAGCTTTTAAGACAAAGGACGGTCTATATGAGTGGCTGGTCATGCCTTTCGGGTTATCAAATGCTCCTAGCACTTTTATGCGACTTATGAACCAGGTCCTCAAGCCATTCCATGACAAATTTGTGGTGGTGTACTTTGATGATATCCTGATCTATAGTCATTCAGAAGAAGAGCATTTAGAACATCTGCGGAGTGTGTTGACTATGTTGCACGAGAACAAGCTGTATGTGAACCTAAAGAAATGTACCTTTCTGGCGAGGAAGTTGTTGTTCTTGGGGTCTATCGTCACTGTAGATGGCATTCAGGTAGATGATGAGAAAGTTCGAGCAATTAGAGAGTGGCCAGCCCCGAAAACAGTGTCTGAATTGCGAAGTTTCTTGGGGTTAGCTAGTTTCTACCGACGCTTCATCCGACATTTCAGTAGTGCGGCAGCCCCTTTGACTGAGTGTTTGAAGAAAGGGAAGTTTCAATGGAGTGATGAGACTGAGTCTGCCTTTGCCTTATTGAAGGAGAAATTGTGTCTTGCCCCGATTAGCTTTGCCAGATTTCTTGAAGTTGTTTGAGGTAGATTGTGATGCGAGTGGAGTTGGGATTGGTGCAGTTTTGTCACAGGAGAAACGTCCAGTAGCATTCTTCAGTGAGAAGCTTAGTGATGCTAGGCGTAGTTAGAGCACTTATGATAAGGAGTTTTATTCGGTGGTGCGCGCCTTGCGAACTTGAGAGCATTACTTGGTGGGACAAGAGTTTGTTTTATATTCTGATTGTGGTGCTTTGAAACACCTAAACAGCCAGACCCGCATTAGTAAAGATATGCATGCTCGATGGACTCAGTTTTTGCAGAAATTCCCATTCAAACTAAAGCATAAGGCGGGAGTTCAGAACAAAGTTGCCGACGCGTTGAGTAGGAGAGTTGCTTTGCTAGTGACTTTGAGTAATGAGATAGTAGGGTTTGATTGTTTGAAGGAGTTGTATGCTGATGATGCAGAGTTTGGGTAGATTTGGGGTAAATGTAGTGCTCGGCAGCCTTGTGAGGATTTTCACATTTATGATGGGTTTTTGATGAAAGGCAATCAACTTTGTATTCCTGAGTCGTCTTTAAGGGAGAAGGTGATTCGTGATTTACATGGTGGTGGTTTAGCTGGTCATCTAGGCAGAGATAAGACTATTGTTGTTGTTGTGGAACGTTTCTATTGGCCGCATTTACGTAGGGATGTGACCAAGATTGTGCAGCGTTGTTATGTGTGTTAGACAGCCAAAGGACATTCACAGAATACTGGTCTTTATACACCTTTGCCAGTACCACAGGACATTTGGGAGGACGTGTCGATGGATTTTGTCCTTGGTCTTCCGCGCACTCAGCGTGGTTCAGATTCTGTTTTTGTCGTTGTTGACCGTTTCTCGAAGATGGTCCATTTTATTCCTTGCAGGAAGGTTGCTGATGCTCAGAACATTGCTAAGCTCTATTTTGAGCAGGTTGTCCGTTTGCATGGTGTACCGAAGTCCATTACATCTGATAGAGACACCAAATTTCTCAGTCACTTCTAGCGGTCACTTTGGTACCGGTTTGATTCGTCTTTGAATTATAGCAGTACAGCCCATCCTCAGAAGATGGACAGACGGAGGTTACCAACAGATCCCTGGGTAATTTGATTCGCAGCATTGTGGGAAATCAACCGAAGAAGTGGGATACTGCATTGGCACAGCCAGAGTTTGCTTACAACAGTTCATTTCATCATACTACTGGCATGACACCTTTTGCTATAGTCTATCGGAAAGCATCTGCCCATGCTTTAGATTTGTTGACATTGCCAAAGGAGAAAGACAACAGTGTAGCAGCTAGGCATATGGCCGAGAATTGGCAGTCTACTACAAAGGCAGTTCGAAGGAAGATTGAGGAATCTAATGCCAAGTACAAGCAGGCAGCTGACAAGCATCGCAAGGAAAAGATTTTTGCTGTTGGTGATCAGGTAATGGTGTTTTTGCGATGAGAGAGATTCCCCGTTGGCCAGTACAGTAAGTTGCAGTCCAAGAAATATGGGCCGTATTTGATTGAGAGGAAGATCAATGATAATGCATATGTTGTTGGTCTGCCTACTAGTATGGGAATATCCAAAACATTTAATGTGGCGGATATTTTTCCATTTTACCCAGATGATGATCCTTTGTATCCAGAAAAGTCGAGGTCGAGTTTTTCTCAAGTGGGAGAGAATGATGTCGCGGGCAGAAACGATGCTTCATGAGGTCATAACTTTTGATCCAGGAATCCGATTAACTATTATAATATCTTTTCGAAAATGGCATTTCGTGATCTACAGCTATCCCCGGAGCTCTGCTCTCTGGGATTGAATTTCGCGGGTCTAAATTCCTTTGTTTCAGCCTTCATCGGGAGTTTCTAATTTTATTGTTCGGTTAGGGTATTTTCGTAATTTGCTTATTTAAGTCATTTTTAGAGTTTTAGAAGGATTAGGACTTTGATTCATAGAAAGATTACAATTTTGAGTTGTATAAGGATTAGAGTCTCTAATGGGCTATATAAAGCCATGATTAGGGCTGTAATCATTATCAATTATTATCAATTTATTCAATTTCGAGTTTTATCAAAAACTTTAAGGATTATTCCTTGTTTAAGCGTTTACGCTGCGTCATTGAGTAAGGGACTTAGATACTAAGACTACTTTTTATGTGTTCAATAAATGACTTGAGCATGGAATACCAAAGCATAGGGGGCAAGCTATTAGACTAATCAAAGTAAGTACAAGGTCCATATTCTAATTCATAAATCCTCTAATCCTAATAGCATGCATTTAAAACTCATTTACCATTGAAAATAACAAATAAAGAAATAGGGCACACGAACGAAATTAATGAAAGCATCAACAAGGCATTATCATGATAAGCCAGTTTAATGAGTGAAGAATGCAAACAAACATCATAATATTATAGTACAAGGGCACTATATAGTCACAAATTAAAACTGTCAAGCAACAGTAATAAAAAGGAAATGAAATGAAATATAGAGTATCATCGAGTATACTCACAATTCACGCAAATTCCCTAGATAGTCCGGCCTCCCGGCACTCCTACTCGTGCGCCCAAACTCCTGAAACAATCCTTTAGGCCCCTGAGGTGTTTAGAAATGTATTTGGGTGTGTTAAGGTCGGTTGGTGTGGGTTTTAGGGGTATTTATATGTTGCAGAAAAATTTTAGGTGTTTCAGGATTTCCTGCTGTTCAGCATGCACAGTGTGCTAAGGAAAATTTCCAGCACGCTGGGCACACTAAGTGCGCTGGTCTGCACTCATAAATCTGCTACAAATTTTTAGGTTTCCTAACTCGAAAAAAACTTTTCCTTCGCCCTCGGACCTTCGCTCACCTCTGTTAAGGGTTCGTAACAACCTCCAAACATCAACATACACCAAACACTCTGTTTATATGATCAAAACATCAAAATTTGAAGATTAATGCATAAATGTTCATGAAAATTGAGGAAGAACAACAAACTTTGAATTTTTCATGAAAAATTCATGAAAAATTCAACACACACTAATTTTTGAAAGGTTGGATAGCAACCCAAGTGTTTTTCAACAAGGAATTCAAAAATGAAATTAGATTTCAAAAACAAACTCGTTTTCCAACTCGATTTGACAAAAATCAGAATCATTGATAAAATCAACCCCGCCCAACTTTGAAAATGAGGCCTGGATTCAATTTCTTGGGTTTAAATTGTTCAAAAACCAATGATGAAATTGTTCAAAAACTAGTGATGAAATGCTTAGAACTTATTTAAAAATGAAAGCCCCATGATTCCATACTCCCTTGATTCCACACACACACACAACTCATGAATTTATAAGGACAAAACATATAAACTCATTACCTAGTGTTACGGCCTAAATTTAATTAATCATGATTAAGGTTAATCCCGAGGATTAACAGGTTAATTCAGGCATTACGTGGATAGCTGAAATTACTCGGATAAGAGTACCCAGGATGTATATGTTATTTGTATATGTTGTATGCCTATTATTGCGATGTTAAAGTTTATTAATATAAATGCCACATCGCATACGTGTATGTTGATGACGAGTAAGGTTGAGTGTCGGGGTTTTGTCTCCTAGAACGTGCCAACGCAGGGTTTTCGATAGTCATTAGGTCGGGTGTTGGAGATAGACTAAGGCAAAAAATAATAATGTGATGTCAATTGAGGACTTGGGATAATTAGATTCGTGTATAACATTAGGCTAAGTAAATCAAATTGGGTACATTAAGAGTGGGACCACCTCGAGAAGCGTGTCAGACGCAGGGCACAGGGTGTCGGGTAGTCAGGAGTTAGTATGACCATAGCCATTTTATGGATTTTTATTGATGGCTTAAATAGGTTATGTGAACTAAATCAATTCAAGTATATAAAGTCCTATAGTTACAAATCAAAAATCAAGACCCACAGGATGGTTTTCGAGACACACATCAAGTTGATAACAAGGCTATTAGTGTCATGATAAGGTGTCTAGGATTTGAGTGACACATATTGCTCAGGGACCGTTAGATTAGCTTCGATATATGCATTTATGTCAAATTAGGACATAAAGGTATAAATATAGGTTGACGAGTGGCGCCATGCAAACAAGACCTTTCTCATAAAAAAAAATTGTATGCATTCAGTAAGGGGAAAATGAGTGTTTGAAGATGAGTTCAAGTGTAGGAGAGGGGATTTGGGCATCTAAACATGAGATCTAAGGTAATCTCTCATCATAAAACTTGGAATTTCATGAAAATATGGTTTTGGTGGGTTTTGAGGTTCAAAGGATTTCTTAACGAAATTGCCACTGTTTTTGTAGGTTTTGATGATCTTGAGGTTTGCTTTGATGAAATATGCCGAGTTGGGTCAAATTTGTGAAAAATTAGAGTGATTTGGGGTGATTTTGAATTTCACACACATGCATGTTAGATTATCATTTTTGGTTTTAAAGCGTGCTTTCTTGGTGTTTAAGTGATGAATTAGGTGTGATTGGAGTGTGTGGGTGTTAAGGATCTTATTTGGGTATTGGGAAACCCCAGAAAATCCAGAATTCGCTGCTGGAATTCTGGACAGGGGCGTACCTAGCGCACTGGGCACGCTGAGGATGATAAAGATCCTTGTTGGGCGAAAAATCGCCCAACGCGCTGGCTACACTTCCTAGCGCTCTGGGGACCAGAACCCAAAAATTTTAAATCTTTAACCAAAACTAATTGACAATAAACCCACTTAATTAACCATTAAACATCACTAATCGATCTCAGGAGTTACAGGACAATATTTGGAGTCGGGGACTAGTCGGGGGTCGGACCAAGGGGTGTTTCAGTGTTATTGAGCGCAATTTGAGGTACGTAAAACTCAACTAAACACCACTACTGCATTTACTTATTGTTTATTCATTTGAACTGTTATTTCTTGATAATCTGTGAGTTTATTCTTATTGGGTTGGTTGAGGTTACTCCTGCCTAAGTCTCTACGAGATGTTAGGGTCGCTTGCTAAGTGTGTAGCGTGTGTTACGCATCCTCGGTAGATGTTATTCCCGAGTTGAGTACCGGTTCACATGTTCAATGTACGCCAATAGGGCTAATACCACTAGGACACAGTTTGAGGGATTGGTAGATTCCATATCTAGGGTTCCTGGTCCAAAATACATAGCTTAGTCAGCTGAGGTCACATCCGCTTTGTATTTCTTAGTGTTTTATATTCATGCGATGAGCTTTGAGCAGTTACCTGCATTTTTCCTTCTTTCTGCATGCTTATTGAACACTATTATTGACTCTGTCATTTATTTCTTTAAATAATGCACGGTGGTTTTCCTTGAGATTTTACTTACTGGGCTCATCATCTGCCTCTTGTGATGGCTTGAGCGCATATTTTTTGTGTATCAGTAGGGGCAAGGAGATTTCAGACGATACATCTTTACGCGTCCACTGTCGAGGACCCACTGGTATGTGTAGCTATTATTAAATTGTTTTATTTATTGTTATTAGGGACTTGTGACTATCTCATTTTCAGTACTGGTATATAAATATTCACTGATGGCAGTTGTCGCCTATATATTGAGTACTTCCGGGATTTCCACTATAGTTGTAACATGATTAACTTATTAATGCTCAGTTATGGTAATCAAAAGCTTCCGCATATTCAATATATCAATAATTAACTTGACAATTAGGTAAATATAGTGACTAGTTAGCCATGGGACATAGCTAGCAGCTGCATAACCAGCTATTAGCCCATGTAGCCCCCGTGGCGGACCAATGTGGTTTTGGGGCCGTCACACCTAGCTTGTGTGGTGATTCCCTAACTTGATTCCTTGATTGTGAGCATTCCAAATCCTTCAATTCTCCTCCAAAAGATTACAGCCTTGCTAAATTTGGTGTTGGGAAACATGCAAATGTGAGAATTTGTTCTAAGTTTAGCTTATATACTAAGTGATTTAATCTAGATGCATCCTCATATCTCTATGTAATCTTGTGGCCTCAAATGACTCCTACTACCCTACTAATTACAACCAAGTAACACACATTTAGATACTTACTTTCATGGGAGTGTATGCTAGCACAGATCTCGAGGTAAGTCTATGTGTATTGATTTTTCATTTGTAACCATAGGCTATTAATTTGATCATTTGCATTGAATAAATACATTAGGCTTGTGAAATAAATCATCAAATCATATTAAAAATAAATAAGACTTACCACAACACTATCTACCCCGTCCTACGGCTCGCATGCAACTCGAGGCGATTCCCCGCACGCGCCGAATCGACGAAACTATCAAACTTAACAATTTCAGGTATAAAGTATATACATACAATACACTAGGCATTCACCACATCAAATATAAATATACCTCAACTACGTGCCTCGGTCAGTGTACGTGTCCCAATGCGGGTCCTACGTCACGAATCGGTGACCTTGATTACGGCCAAAATATATCTAGGATTAGAAATTTGGGTTGTGATAATATACCAATCAACTTATAAAAAATCTACCGGTAAAAAAATAAAAAGGCCGATACAAAAGGATATCAAAAAATAGGCGTTCAAAATGAAAAATTAGTTAGGTAAAAAAGAAATTAAAAAAAAAACTAAAAATTTTTTTTGTTGTTCCCTAATAAAAAATTGATGTACTGAAACATATAATATATAATGTTGGGAAATGGTTAAAAAATATATATATATATATATGTTGGGAAATTATAGAATATATTTATTTATTCTTTTTTAAGAACTAATATTTTTTTAAAAAAAAAAATTTAAAAAAGTTCTCTCATTTACAATTCACATTGTGCATTGGAGAAGGTTTTTAAAGTTCAATGTCTATTTATGCCTTGTAGGATAGACATTACCTCCACGGTGATGAAGTGGCATGAATCCATGCCCACAATCCACATTTACTACTGGAGATGCTCTAAAGGGTAATACCTTTGAGCACAAAAAGTTTAGGGATAGAAATCCCTTTTTTCCCGTTAAGACCAAAGCTTAACTAAACATCGCTCTTATCCCTAAGCTACATTGATCCCGAACAACCATGCTATAAGAATAAGCAATAGCCACTGATGAGAGGGGCGTCCGACCAACTCAACATGGTAAAATCTTTGTTTTCCAAAGGTTTTTTTTTATTAGCAGAGACCAAATCCGGTCTAGATTATAACTGTAACTGTAGGATATCCTGCTCCAACAATATGAAAATATGATTGAGAATATGTTCTCAAATCTTAAAATCAACATCACATTGAAAAGTTTCCTTGGCCAAGTGGTCTGCACATGCATTATTCTCTCTAAATATGTGGCTGAAAACTACACTCCACTCCTTGTCCGTCTCCCTTAGAATATCATAAATCAATGGATCTCGAAATTGGCTTTGTGTTGAGTCCAAAATAAGATCAATTGCTTCCTGCGAGTCTAGTTCCACAACGAGTTTCCTACATCCTTTATCCCACGCCAGTTGCAAGCCATATTTAACTTCCCATAGTTCGGCACAAAGAGGTGAGTACCGACCCAACTTTGATATTCATCGTTTCACAATATCCGTCACAATTTGATTTGTACACAAGAATTAAAGTGTCACAATTTGACTTGTGCACAAGAATTAATGTGATGATTAATTCACCATATATTTAGATTTTATAATAAAACTAAATTACCCTCTTACAAATGACTTCATTTGTTATACATATTGCATAAAAAAATTGATTGATGATGTCATTAACTAAATAGAATGGGGTTAGAAATATGAAATAAAACATTTAATGCTTTCTTGATTTCCTAATGTGACACATATTGTGGAACAAAATAAGTCTTGGAAATGTGACATATATTATGGAACGGAGGGAGTAATAATTAAGTGACTCCAACAAGTAATTGAGTGTCAAACTAATACACATTTCGCTCGGTGATTACAAATGATCATTGAGCATCTACTTAATTAATTAGTACCCCTCTATTCCATATTATCAGTCATGCACATTTTGACTTGTGCACAAGAATTAAGGTGGTGATTAATTAGCATTAAGATTTTATAATAAGACTAAATTACCCTCCTATAAATGACTTTATTTATTATATGTATTGTATAAAAAAAGTGGTTGATAGTGATATTAACTAAATAGAATGTAGTTAAAATTAAAAATGAAGTATTTAAAATATTCTTAATGTGACACATATTGTGGAACAAAATAATATGATAGATAATATGAAATGGAGAAAGTACTAATTAGTCACATAAATCGGTTGTGTGCCAAGTCAGCAAAGCACACCCAAATACTAGTCTATGTGCATGGCATAAGCACTTTTTCAAATGCGTATTGAAACCATTCCATTTGGATTCAAATGCATCATTACGTAAGCACTTAGTCAAATGCATATCAAAATAGTAAATCATTCTTTTCAGCAAAAATTGTAGATCATTTTTTTTTTGGTAGAAACACAGCCCAAAAACATGGTAAATCATTTAAGACATGAACAATTAAAATACACCTGTTTTCCTACCCAAAAAAAAAAGATACACCTGTTTGATATGGCCTTCGAGGCCAAGCTAGTCCTTTATGAAAATACCTAATAGTACCAAAAAAACACAAAATTTGCTTAAGTAGTGCCCACACCAACATGAAATTTATTACCTACTAATAGGGTAACCCAATGAAAAGGTATGGTGTTTGGAGTAAAAGGTCATAGGTTCAAACCTTAGAGGAAGCAAATGTTTCTTTCTTATAAAAAAAAACCAACATGAAATTTGTTCAAACAAAGTGATTTCACAAACTAATAGTTAATATTTCTATCAAGTGTTTGCTCCTTTAAGATTCTTACGTGAACCACCGTCGATCTTCTATTTGATCGACGATGGTTCCAGTAAAAGTGTTTACTACATGCATTTTATTCAATGAAACATAGATCTATACAGATCTGAGAGTTTCAATGTTGCAACAGTTGTCAGATTCATCATCGGTGTCACCACTTGCTCCCCCTCCGTGTGCATCTATTATCATTCATGTAACGATCCTCTGACATATGTCGTATTTTCAGGACCGTGACCTACCAGTTGTGACTTGTCATATTACTCAAGCCTCGGGAGTCAACACTGAGGTATATTTTATTTTTCTGTTATGTCTGTATTATTATTTATACCCGAATGCACACTGTATATCTTAATGTGTTGTTATTATTGTATTAATCGCCATGGATTTCTGTGTGAGATTCGCCTAGGAAAAACTAGAATTTTATGGTATAATACGGATAATTAAATACCGAGAAAAGGGTAATTAGTGAATTATCAAAAAATAATAAATAATTAAATAAAATGTGAGAGGTTGTGTTCGGGAACGCGCGCGGTGCGAGTCGAGAGGTGAAACGAGTTCGAGAGCAAGTGTTTTGAGCGAGAAATGGAATGGTTTTAAGGTTGTAATGACCAATTGAAGTCTTGTAAGTGAGTTAGAGTTGTTGGATGGAGTTAAGGTGAGATACAAGATGTGCCTCGAGATTTGTGCATAACAAGAGATGTATGAGAAGTATAAATATCACATATTCTCTCTCCTCTCAATCTCATTTTTCATTTCGATCGAAGAGAATGAGAGAATGAGAGGGTTTGGATGTATCACGAGCTCGTTGCGATGTGAGGGATCAACCAATCCCACGTAAAAAGGTTGGATCTTTACTCCTCGTGTGTTCGTGTATAGTTTGGCGTAAATTTTGGAGGTTTTCGTCACGACGAATTTGGACAAGATTTTGGAAAAATGTTGGAAATGATTTGGAATGACGTTTTTGAGATCAATAGGTTGATTTTTTGATGAATTGTTGATTGGTTT
Organism: Stephania japonica; assembly: GCA_039657345.1. Lineage (NCBI taxonomy): Eukaryota > Viridiplantae > Streptophyta > Magnoliopsida > Ranunculales > Menispermaceae > Stephania > Stephania japonica. Next base: position 6,093,522 of record CM077556.1, read on the forward strand.
GGGTATTTGAAGTTAATTGAAAATTTTGGAGATTTTTGAAGAAATTACGTGTGATTTTCAAATCGAGGTGTTTGTCGGTGTTTCGACGCAAAACGAGTTGGATTTTATGTTGTAACGGAGGTCTCGACGAGGTTGAGATAAGCTCAAAGCACGGCGACGTGAAACGGGGGTGTCAAAAACCCCCGATGGAGGTGTTTTAGGCGAGACGCCGCGAGCGACACCGTGAGCACAAAAGCTCACGGAGCCACTCCACGGTGTCTAGGCAGTAAGCCTTACAGATCATTCCGTAAGGGCGCCGCCCAGGGTTAGACCCCTACGGCGCCACTCCATGACATATGTGACATTGAGCCCCATTTTCACGCTGTGGGAACGCTGCCAGGAGTTGAACTGCACGACGTCCCGACGGTGTGACACTATTCACAAGGTCAATTTTCTAAAAATTTGGGGATCTCTCGAGTATCCAAATGGGTCCGAATACAACCTAATACCCTAAAAATCAACCCAATTACACTAATAAAATAATTATGAAAAATTGGGTAAATTAGAAAGTTTCTAATAAGATTTACAAATTTGAAATAATTTAATTAACAAACTTTGAGAATTCGAGTGGGATAACTTAGAGAATTCGCGAGGATCGGAGTTTGTGATTGAGGTACGTTATCGTACGATTATAAGTCAGTTAGAAAGATACATTAATTCATTTTCTATTGTTGGCATTTCTATTTGAATTGAGCTATTGTTTGAATTTCGTTCTTTATTTCTTTAGTTGAGTGTCTTGGCATAAGTGTGTTGCGAAGGTACTCTTGGGTCCACATTAGAGGGTAAGCGTGAGCACTGCTTGCAAGAATGTTGTTCCACCCCTTTAAAAGTGGGTGATACCCTGAGTACTAGAATTGTTTGGTCACTGTTGTGACTATAAATTGAGGTATTGTTGTACTGCCTATAAATTAACCACTTATGGGTCTCTATTGACTCTTTGGACACTTAAACTTCATTGTTATGCTTGTTAGTCTGTTTATCATGCAATTTGTTACATTTTCTATTTTTCATTACCGCATGATATTTGGACTGCTTATTTGGTAAATCTTGAATTACTGTTTAGTTTCTTCTAACATTACTTTCATATTTTTCATGCACTCACTGTCTAATTTGTGACGGTGGTGCAAATAGAGCTGAGACGAGCAAGGGGAAGGAGTTGATGTTACGTGATATCCTCTGAGGACTCTCGGAACGATCCTTTCCTTTACTCACTATAGGTTTTTGTTCTTTTGATTTTGATTATTATATTATATGTTTTGTAAACACTGCGACATGTATTGGGGATTGAGAGATTAGGGATATCATGTATGATCGCACTGTTTAGCATTGATCACCTGACATGCATGTATTTATCAATTTCTCAGGGTTTCCACATGATAGGTTATCTATTTGTCCTGATTTTCATTTATTAGTTATAGTCGATTATAGTGATTTCTGCTGCGGATTTTCTAATAATTTTATAATCCTATAACTTACACATTTAAATGATAAACTAATGACTTATATGAGGATTTAAGTCTGACTAGGATCCGTAGACTTCGCGAGTAAGGGCTCGGGGGTCTACGTAGGTCTAGGTCGGGCGGGACCCAGTTTTTTGGGGAACTAGGGCTGTCATAATTCAAGTCCATCTCCACTTCTATTGTTTGTGCGTGGATCAACACTTACAGTTGTTGATTTGATAGTTTTATTATTTTATCTTTTTCAATAAATATTTGTCTTTCAATGTTGAAAGTTAGTTTTTGTGTTCCCTTGTTGGATGTCTTTATTTGTCTTCCCTTGTTGGAAGTTTTATTTTTTGTTTTGGTCTTAATATATTTGTGTATTGCTGTTTTCCATACGTTTGTCAAGAGAACAGTCATTGATTGTCAAACTATCTCATTGTTACAATCGCAGTTTCTCAAAATCAACTATATGACAGTTGAATGTTCTGATGAACTATTAGGATTAGCAAATCAATGTGCTTTTATCAAGGTAATTGATTCTATGTCTCGTCTTGTTCTATCGAATGTATTGAGCCATCATGATTAATGAAATTTCTATTTTACTTCAAAAAAAATAGTTAATCTAGTTTACAATAGATAATAAACTACTTTGACCAATTAATTGAAATGCATAAATAATTTGGATCAACTCTAAATTTTTAAATGCTGCATGAGGTGCCATTTAGTTTCCTCTATTTATGACAAATATAAGACCTCTCGTCTTGAATCCTCAACCTTAATTCTATATAAACTAGTAGGCACACGTGCTTCGCTGGTGGGCAAGACAAATGATCATATATTAGATAAAAATGAGTTTGATAGAAAAATGAGTTTTTTTTCAAGTAAAATATTTGATGAACTCGAAACCAATAACAAGTCATTTAATGTAGAAAAAAAGAAAAAAAATACAACTCAAAAGATGATTTTTTATATACATATGGAACTCGTATTCAAAGAAATGTAATTTTCTCCCAAAACCTCTAAATTACTTCAATCATCTCCAAAAGCTTGAAAAACACAAACAAACAATTAGCACACAAATCACACAATTAGAACAAAAAGTTTTGGTTTTCAAAAAAAAAAGAGGGAACAAAAGGTCTTTATATTTATATAACGACTTGCACTTGTACAATGATGATTTTTAAAAAAATATATAGATTTTATCCTAGTAGATCACATTATCAATTTTATAACAACATACATTGTGTGATATGCATTATCTATCATGTTAAACATCTTTATCCTAATATTAAAATTTAAAGATAATTTAAATAGGTGTGATTGTACATGTTAGTTAAAAAATAAAATAAAATAACCAACAATAAAAATCAACTATTAAAGTGTTCATACAATTATTGAATATCATTATTTAACAATATAAATATCAAAGAAACACATAACATCGTAATAGAAAAAAAAATAGAGATGTGCACTTTACCACGCTCCTTCCTTGTTAAATTTCTCAAAAAACTAATAGCAATGACAAATGCCTATGAAATTAGATATTGAAAGAGAATTTTGAAAAGTGAGTGAGTTCTTATGAAGCTTTGTCAAGCTTATATAGAGGAAAGAATGATTAGGGTATTAATGTTATGTTACATATCTACATGGGAAGATCAAGAGACAAAAATAAATAATTAAGATATAATAAACAAAAATGGTTACATAATTATTTAAATTAATATTACGTTACATACCTAACTACCTTGGAGATCCAAAGACTTAAACAAATAATTAAGGTATAATTATAAATGATTAAATAATAACTATTTAAATTAGTGGTTACACCTAAATATAGGGAGATCAAGATGCCAAAAGAAAGTTACATAATCACGTCAAAATGGTTACATGATAAATGGAAAAATAGAATCATTAACTTTGAAATAAGTGGATCGTTAATGTATGACTTAGTGGCTGCTTAGTGGATATTTATTAGATTCATTAACTATTAAGTAATTGTATTTTGGATATGCCACGTGGCAATGCGAGAAGGCTCAAAACCGCCACGTGGCACACCCTTTAAATTAGTGGTTACTACTACATATAGGGAGATCAAGAGGCCAAAAGAAAGTTATATAATCATGTCATAATGTTTTCAATAAAAAAAAATCATGTCATAATGGTTACATGATAAATGGACAAATATACTATTTATTAGATTCATTAACTTATGAAACAAGTGGATTGTTAATGTGTTTTCAAAAAAAAAAAGTGGATCATTAATGTATGACTTAGTGGCTTAGTGAATAACTTTGAATAGTCAAGATTAAGTTGTATTTTGGATATATGCCACGTGACACTGCGAGAAGGCTCGAAATCGCCACGTGGCACACCCAAGATGCAACTTTAATATATATATATATATATATATATATAGGGAAATTCTACAATAGAGATCAAATATATACTCATGCCATGGGAACCCCTCAAAATGTATTGTGTATTGAATACTTTGTGCATTGAATACTTCGTGCATTTATGTCGTCTTGATTAATGTGTTGGATTTAAATTAGATGGTTCTAAATAGTGTACCCATGGCATGAGTATATATTTGATTCCCATGGTAGAAGTACTTATATATATATATATATGGGTACACTATTTAGAACCATCGAATTTAAATCCAACACATTAATCGATGCGACATAAATGCACAAAGTATTTAATGCACAACACATTTTGAGGGGTTCTCATTGCACGAATATATATTTGTTCTCCATTTATATATAAAGATTTGTTCATAGGTGACCTAGCTCGTATCAAACCATTGAGATACCGATAATTTTTATTTTCAATTTATATACTATAATAGCTTCTCATCTTTGGGATCCGGCTATGAGCACCCCTACAAAATACTAAAGGCAAGCCACCACTAGTGTTTTGCTCCAATTAATTTAAGATCCATTGGTTTGCCCTTAGTATTTTGTAGGGTGCACATAGCGGAAACCTTATCTCTCAACTGATTACTAAACACTAGATTTGCCAAAAGGCCTCCAATTAACTGCTACCAATCGGACCACCCAACCCTCCGCAACTACTTATAAAGTAATACTCCCAAATTAAATCTCATTCTCTCATCTCAACCTCCATTACCAACATACCACCATTAATTAAACTAATTAATGGCCGAAGAATCATCATCATTAACTCTACTAGATTTCTGGCCAAGCCCATATGGGATTCGAGTACGACTAGCCCTCTCCTTGAAGGACATACCCTACACCTACAAAGAAGAGGACCTCCAAAACAAAAGTCCACTCCTCCTCAACTCCAACCCCGTCCACAAACAAATTCCAGTTTTGATCCACAACGACAAACCCGTCTCCGAGTCCCTCATAATCATCCAATACATCGACGAGACTTGGCCTCACAACCCTCCTAAGCTCATGCCCGATGACCCCTACGAGCGAGCCCAGGCGAGGTTTTGGGCCGACTATGTGGACAAGAATGTGTACAAGTTGGGGAGGAGAGTGTGTTTGAGCAAGGGGGATGAGGAGAGGGAGAGGGAGAGGGCGAGAGGTGAGCTGTGTGAGTGTTTGAAGGTGTTGGAGGGGGTGCTTGGAGAGAGGGAGTACTTTGGCGGGGGTGGTGTTGGGTTGGTTGATGTGTGTATGGTGCCGTTTTACGCATGGTTTTATGCGTATGAGAGGTTGGGGGGTTCGACATGCAGGCGGTGTGCCCGAAGTTGATGGCGTGGGGGAGGAGGTGCGTGGGGGAGGAGAGAGTGGGGAGGGTGGTGCCAGGGCAGGAGAGGATTTATGAGGTCATTGTGGAGATGAAGAAAAAGTTAGGGTTGAGTGATCAATGATGAGAATGGCGCTTGATCTCTCTCGCTCTTTCTTGGTTGGTTTGGGAATAGACTGAATAGTGGTGTTGTTTCGTTTGCTTTGAGTGGTTGTATGATTTTGCTTAATTTGTTTTCAACATGATTAAGTGCCTAGCAAGTGTTGGGCTTGCATTCCCATTTTCACTTTAATTATTACATATCCAAGTTGTGGCTAGGCCTCTCTTGTTTTATTTAGGTACATTTATCTTTTTAGTTGAATTTCCTACTCTTATGTTAAGATGTTTTAGTTGTTGTGATAAACTGTAAAAATTAGAGAAAGGGCGGTTTGTAATGGTTTGGAAAGACTGCCTGCAAATACTCTAGTTATAAAAGTTTGACATATCAAAAATTGAAGAAATATGGCCAGCGTAGAGGGGTAGGGCTACGCTTATATATACATTAATAAAAAAGGATTTAAAATATTTTGAAAGCATACCATGTAATAGGGGTGCACACGGATTGCACTAATCTGCGGATCTGGTCCAATCCGGACCAATTATCATTAATTGGATCAATTTTTTGATCCATTGGATTGGACTGGATTGAAAAATCACTAATCCGGCTGGACTGGATTGGATTACGGATCCTACATTAAAAAATCGCGAATCCAATCTGATCCAATCCGTTTAGCACATCAACACACATACATATATGATCGTATGTACTTTAGTACCTTAAAGAGCATCAACTTAAACTATTAACTCTAAACTATAACATCTAAAAGACTATGTTTATTCTTTAACTCTTTTGTTATGCTTTTAACCTTTTTTTGTAGGTTGCATATATGTGCACTTTTTTGTGCTTTTGTGAGGGTGTATGGTAAAAATTTGTAGATGACATATTTGTTTATGTAGGAACTTGTATAGGAACTTGCATTTTGAAGGTCATTGTGATGACAAGTTTATGAGAAATATGCTATATATAGATTTGTGAAATGTATGTTGTAAATTTGTCATTCATGAGATGTATAATTCTTGTAATTCATTTGATTAAGTCTAATTTCATGAATCTTTGGATAGAAAAAGGTCAATCCGTGGAACTTGATCTAATCCGATCCGCATTTTGCAAATTAGATTGAATTGGATTGATGAATTATTTGGATTGGATTGGACTGTATTTTTTCAATTCACAATAATTGGATTGAATTACGGATTGACCCTAATTGGACTGGATCCAATCCGTATGCACCCCTACCATATAAGGCCAACTTTGAATAAAGTGGATAATATAGTAGAGCTTAATATATCTATCAGCTATAGAAAAGCACGAATCTTCAATTTTTGAGTGGTAAGCAAAAAGTCTTTTTTGTCCTTGTTTTGTGTTATTTTACATACATCCCCAAATCACCCTTTTTGCCATTTTATATACTCATGTATATATACATCTCTTGTTTACTTCGTTTTACATGTTTTGATTTTTAGCCCAGGTTCGATTCATATATATCTTCAATTCATAAATTGTTTTGTTATGTCTCCTTTCTTTGATTTGTGCACTATGTGATTCACATTATAAATTGCATACTTGTAAACCTTATACCGTTCTAAACGTAGTACGTAGTATGAACTTAATAAGGTTCGTTATGAATTCCTAAGAGTGGACTCATTCGTGCGAAGCACATAATGAAAGTATTATATATATATATATATATATATATATATATAGATAATTAATTTAATTATAATATCCACCGAAGCTACTTTTGTTGTAAAATATCCGCCTATAAAATGCCAACTAGCTGATCAATTTAATTATATTCGATTAATATAGATGATATCCCATTTATGAATATAACATTATATCAATAATCTATCTAAACATGGCTGACACCAATTCACTAAGTTAACTACAATGAGTAAAACATTTTTATAGTACAAGAAAGAAACCAACTTTTCTTACTCTCAAAATTAAAGGATTCGAACCTCTATCCTCTTCCTATAATATTACATATCAAATCCAAGTGTTGAGGTTATTTAATAAGAAGATAGTATTATTTTTTAAGATGCATATATCAACTTTTTTTAAAAAAAAAAGTGAGTAAACTTATTAATAGGGGTTATTACATCTACAACATAAATAGAGTTTAGTTTAACCAGAAAACTCTATATATATACATATATACAGCTAGGTTACCTGTCTCCAACAATTCATATACTATATATCGTTTTTCTTTTCTTTTTTTTGTCAACTCATATGCTATATATCGTTGGAGACGTTTTTTCGTTGTTGGTGCTGTGGGGCCTAAATTAATTACGCCCCTCATACCACATACGTAAACATATTGCCCCCAAAAGCGTTTCCCTCCATTACCCTTTCTCATGGCATCTTCATCTTCGGCCCTCGGTCTCATCCTTCTCTTATCATTACCTTTTTTCATCAAAGCTGCTACAACAGCTCCTCCATCATTGCAACATCGCTTCACTTCCATCTTCAGCTTTGGCGACTCATACACTGATACAGGAAACTTACTCCTCACAAATCATACCTCCCGCCTAGGCCGGCTGCCCTATGGAGAGACAAACTTCCATCGCCCGACTGGTCGTGCTTCTAATGGTCGCTTGATCATTGACTTCATAGGTATTGAATGCTCTACTTCATACGGACACCAATACATGTGTGACTTAATTAGTGATTTACATGCATTTCCAAGAATGGAAAAATCTGATTTTTCATCAAAGAAACGTAATTCTCTCATAACATCCACAAGCACAACTTTTACTTTTAACAAGTATGAGAATTATTTGGTAAATTAACAGTTGGTCTTTTTTCGGTTAATTTATTGGGTTTGCGAAGATAATTAAATAGTATAAAAGTTTATCATCTGTAAAAAAAAAGACTCATAATTCTTTTGTTTTAATATTTGTACAGCTGAGGCTTTGGGAATTCCATTATTACCTCCTTATCTTGGACAAAGCAAAGAGTTCAACAAGGGAGTAAATTTCGCTGTTGCTGGGGCCACCGCGCTTGATGTTTCCTTTTTTATAAAAAGAGGACTCAGTTATAAAACCAACTTAACTCTTGGAGTTCAACTCCATTGGTTTCAACAACTTTTGCCTTCCCTTTGTGGGTCTTATTCTAGTGAGTGTTGTACACACACACATACATATATATAATCTTTAATATATGTCATATACAATACAAGAAAAAATATCTTTACGACATTTAAATTTGTTATAGACTTATATTAACTAACTAATATGAAACAAAAATATCAATAATGAAAAAAAATTAAAGTGTAATGATATATAAATTTAATAAAATTCTTTACTTTGCAGCAATATATCAGTCATTTTGGTCGAAAAAACATTAAATTGGTCATTACGTACTATGTTTTTAATTTTTTTTTTACTTCATTATATTATTTTTTTGTTATAACAATATTTTATTATATTAATTTTAAATTTATTAAATTTTAACAAAATTATTTATTCTGTATAATAGATTGTGAGCAGTTCTTCAAGAAATCACTATTTTTAGTGGGGGAGATTGGTGGGAACGATTACAATCACCCCTTTTTTGAATATAGAAGTGCTAAAGAAGTTAGGAGCTTTGTTCCACAAGTCGTCCAGGCCATCTCTTCCGCTGTTAATGTAAGTAATAAAAGAACTATATATATATATATATATATATATAGAAAATTTATTTGTTGATTCCTTTTTAACCCTCCAAGTAGACCCGTCGATATAATATAGTTTGTCTAAATTAGGTCACCCAAACTTGACATGTGATAAGTGATGGTGAGTAGATGAGCTTGTTAGGATTTAAAAAATATATATATATTTAATAAGTACATTAGGTTGTATTTGGTTCATTTTGTTAAACTTTCAGGAAAGTTTTCTTTCTTTGTACCTCCTTGGAAGTTGATTTTTTTTTTGTTTAGTTCAACCTCAAATAATTAAGTTGTACATTTTAAAAATAATAAAATATGCATGGAGATAGGTGTTTACATATAACAAAGAATGTCCAAAAAACTCAAAAGGCTTGTTTTTATTTTTTATTTTTTGATAAACTCAAAAGGCTTGTTAAATATTCCTAAATCCCTGTCTTATATCTTCTTATATCTCTCTATTGTTGTAGGCTAGTGGAAAATGGATATACGCCACCCACTCCACTCGATTTCCCTATTTTCGTGATTATTAATTTTTTTTCGAGTTGACCTCCAAAAAAAAAGAAAAATCTTTTTGGATTTTTGTTTCCCACAAGTATAAATGAAGCCTTCAGTGGTCGCTATCGAATATTTCTACGGGTTATTCACCACTTATGCATCAAGTATACGCATATATACACATTTGGAAAAATTTGGGTGCCTTGAGTAAATATATGATAAAATCCATATTGTATATCACACGCATGTTTCAATTTAATAATTTTTTTATAGGAAAGAAACAACTTTGCACCTACTAAGATTTGAACACATAACCTCTTACTTGCAAATCACATTCCTAATTATTGGACCACCTAATTGATTGGATATATTTCAATTTAATGATAATAACAAGAACCACAATAACAGGTGAGTAGCCCACTGATTTTTTATGAGTTCACTTACGCAAGAAGTTGGTTTATGTAGAACTGGTCCTGTTTATGGTACCAATATTTAATTTCATTTTATTTACCATATGTGTATAATTTTAATATTTATTTATGGCATGCAGACCTTAATCGGCTATGGAGCTGTAACATTGTTTGTGCCAGGAGTCTTTCCTAGCGGCTGCTCAACAGCTTATTTAGGTCTTTATATCAGCAATAATAAGGGTGAATACGACTCCTCAGGGTGTCTAAATAGGTTTAACGACTTCTCCAAATATCACAATAATTTACTTCAAAAAGAACTTCAACGTCTACAAGTGCTGCACCCACATGTGACCATCATCTATGGAGATTACTATAATGCTGCCATAGGCCTCTATCAGCCTCCAAACAACCTAGGTAAGAGCTTCACAAGTTATATATGTAATAGTATGATTTTTGGTTAATTAGTTATAAATGCGATTTAATTGAATAATAATTATTAATCAATTGATGACTTTGTACGGGTGTTTTTTTTTTTTCTTTTTTCTTTTTTGATGAATGACTTGTATGGCTGTTAAAACATGTAGGATCAGTACTTGGCAAATTAGGAGTTAGTCGATCCCCAGCCCTAATCCCATAACTTAAGAAAAAAAGAAAATATTAATTAATGCATTGCTATTATTATACATTAATTGCAAATATTTGCATACAGTACTAATTTTGTGTATATATGTAGGATTTTCTAAGGGAGGTCTGAGAGCGTGCTGTGGTGGGGGAGGTCCATATAATTATAACACATCAGCACTGTGCGGGATTCAAGCATTTACAGTGTGTGAAGACCCTTCATCGTATATTAGTTGGGATGGCGTACATTTAACAGAAGCTGCGTACAAATGGATAGCCAATTACTTGTTACAACACTCTTCAGTCTTCATTAATTCCAGATCACATTAGTGTACTTTAGCATATCAGTTCTAGATAAATTGGTTTATTTCTTATTCAAAAAGAATACTCTAGTTCTACGTAAAAAAAAAAAAAAAAACTCTAGTGTACGCTATATTTGAGTTCTATTATATATATTGGGTTATACAAGTAATAAATAAAGTCTTGTTTCTATTAAAAAAAAAAAAAATTTGAGTTCTATTTTATGAAGGCCTCTTCATAAAATCATAGGTGTTATTTAATTATTGAGTGTGTGTTTGTTATTTTATTTTATTTTATTAGTTCAAAGGAGTACTTCCATATTCTCTAAAGTTTATTATACTTTGGGACAAAACTGACCTTCGGACTAGTAAAGATGGGATAAGCTTTTGCTTTAACGTAGTGGCCTATTTGGTATTCAAGAATTACTGAATCCTTTCAAATTTGCTTGCTACAAGTCATATATGAGCTAAAATTTTGTTTGCCTCTACAAAAATTGTGTTGGATTTGTCTTTTTAAGAAAATGTTTTTCTAACCCACTTTGGACACCCGGTAAAGTTGTTAAGATTAAGATCCCATGTAGGATCGATTCAGTGTTTCTTAAAATCGAGATCGTATGATCGGATCTTGAATTTTAAGATCCCATCTCTTAAGTAAATTACACACCTAACACTTATATACAAATATATATTGTAGTAAAAAATTGCAATGGATATGCAAACTTTTGTAATGAATATGTTACGCATTAAACTTGGAATGATTTTGAAGCAACGAGACAAATGAGTTATGGATGATGAGAAATAAAAGTTTAGATGTGATTTCATGCTTTCATGTATGATTAATTAAAAGGTGTGTCTCCTACCAAAGAATAAAAAAAATAATAATAATAGGTGTGTCAAATGGATGAAGATAAGTAAGTACTCAAACGGTAAAGTGGTAAACATCAAATGATTTGATGATGTTGGTAGCACGAGGGCAAGGTGACCCCAGCCTATGGAAGTAAAAAAAACTTGTATTGAAATTTATTTGTAGGTCAAAATCATATGGATAGAGTCGGGATCCTACAAAATCTCATGAATCGTAACGGGATTCGACGGGGTCCCAGCCAACATCCGATCTTATTAGGCGTTGGATTGTTATCAATAATTTAGATTGTAGGATTGTAAGATCATAAGATTCGAGTTGGGATCCTGACAACGTTTTAATTAGGCACCTAACGGGCCCAAATGGGTGTCCCTCTATGTAATGTACCTCGAGAAGTGTATGTACATATCTCGAGGTGTATCGCACAGTTTGACACCCACTTGGACCCACTTGGTGCTTAAAGTGGGTGTTCAAAGTAGGTTAATCGAGCATCTTCCATTTTTTTATTGAATTGTTATGCCCCCTCTCACATTATCTTAATCTTTAATTTGTTTAGGGGAAAGTACATTTGTACTTTTTAAAATTTTAAATTGGGCTTACCTAAAGATGAGAGGTCGTGTGCCTATTAGTAAAAAAGTTTTAAACACCAAAGCTTAACTACATCACCGAGGAGACATGGCTCCTGTCCCTAAGCTATGTTCAGAGCAAACATGTCAGAAGACTTAAAAAGGTAAGCAATAGTCATCAAGTAATATTAGATCACTATAAATTACATTTTCATTGAATATTGCAAAGAAAAGTGTTACAATGACAATGATAAGTCACACCACAATACAAAATAAGTCATAAGAGCCATATACATCTACCTTGAGACGTGGACACACATAAACCTCAATGAGTAAAATGACGTGGAAAGATTGTAGTTGGATTTCTGCATCCGAGTCAAGGCCGTACGAAAGACTTATGTTGGCCATTAGATGTTAGGGTATGAGTTACCCGTCGTTCTAGATTCCCCCGGACGGTTGCGTAGCAATTCAATTTACGCGTGTAGCTACGACGCCCCTTCGAGAAGGAACGATAATCCAATCGAAGGCGTCGATCTCCTCTCTCGAGATCCCCAGAAATCTCGAACACCGCCTCAACAAACCCTACATAACCCCCTCAGTGCTCCAGTTCACAGTTGACAGTCTCCACAGAAAGCAACAACGACGATGGCTGACGAGGTGACCTTGCTAGATTTCTGGGCGAGTCCATTTGGGATGCGAGTCCGCCTCGCCCTATCTCTGAAGGGCGTAAACTACACCTACAGAGAAGAGGACCTCCGCAACAAAAGCCCTCTTCTGCTCAAATCCAACCCAGTCCACAAGAAAATCCCTGTTTTGATCCACAACGCCAACCCCATCTCCGAATCCCTAATAATCGTCCAATACATTGAAGACACCTGGCCGACCCCGTCCCCGCTCCTCCCAACCGACCCCTACTCCCGAGCCAAGGCCAGATTCTGGGCCGATTTCGTTGACAAGAAGGTCTACGATTGCGGGCGGAGGATATGGGCAAGCAAGAGCGAGGGCGATCGTGACGTTGCGAAATCAGAGTTTTTCGAGTGCTTTCACTTGTTGGAGAGTGAGTTGGGGGAGAGGAGGTTTTTTGGGGGCGAGGAGATGGGGTTTGTGGATGTGGTGTTTTTGCCGTTTTGGACGTGGTTTAGGGTTTATGAGGAGTTTGGGGGGTTTAGGGTTGGGGTTGAGTTTCCGAAGGTGATGGAGTGGGTGGAGAGGTGTTTGGAGGTGGAGAAGGTGAGGGAGGCGATGGTTGATCCTGAGAAGGTGTATGAATTTGTGGTGCAAATGAGGAGGAAGGTGTTCGGGTTGGATTAGCGGCTTCCCACGAGTTCGTCGTTTGTAAGGATTTCTGTTTATGGCTTTCATTTTGGACTGTTTGCTTGTTTTTTGTGATTTTAGATTATAACCTTTATGTACTTTTTTTATGAACCTGTATGGAGTAGAAGTTTGGATGTAGATACATAAACTACAATAATGGGTCAATCTCAAATTAGTCATGGATCATATTCTTCCACTCCACTCAATTCTATGCCCTTAATAATGTGTGCTAAAAGCATTTAAATTGTTTTTAATTAATGTATCTCAAGTTATCTTTACCCTACCCTTACACCGTCGAATATCTTCAGTTTCTACTATATCGAATTCTTGTACGTGGGGTATTTGCAAGCTGATTGAACTTGGCTACAAACTAAAGGGAAAATAACTCATTGATATATAAAACTTAAGCAATGTTTAATTTTGCTAGAATGGGTGGTCGGCCCCCAAATACTTGGCACAAAGACCCAAAAAGGAAATATCCAAAGCTTAGTTCTTACTAACAACTCAACATCAAAGTCTTAGTCCCAAATTCATGTGGTTGGCTATATGTCACGGCTATATGGATGTTGTGTTTCTGTCTCACTTGGGTAACAACTACTACTACTAATTAAAAAAAAAAAAAAAGGCAAATAGTTACAATAATCTCAAACTTTTACTTTGGTATCAAAATAATTCCAGACTAATAATTGTGTCTAAATAATTTCAAACTTTGTGTTTTGTATTAATTTTTGCCCAATTACTTTTTTTTAGGCAAGTTGATGTTGATGTGGCATATGAAATTAGTAAAGTTATTTTTTTTTATGAGGTGGTTTAAATGTTAAGAAATAAAAAAGGGTTGACTGTAAATTCAAAAAATTAAAATCCACAAAGACACAAATAATTAGTTTTATGTTGATCAAACTTGAAGTCTAAGATTATTTCGATGACTGAATTTAAAATACCTCATTTAGCTAGCAAATTAATTTACCAATTTTATATACCACACTCACACCTCAATTTGCCTAAAAAGAGTAATTGGGCCAAAATTAACACAAAGCACAAATTTTGGGATTATTTATACACAATTATTAGTTTGATATTATTTAGACACAAGTGAAAGTTTGGGATCATTGTGCTATTTGCCCGTAAAAAATGGTTAGACACATTTATCTTGATTGAGATTGATCCTTTTATAATGAATATATCAATATCTTTTTTCTTGGCCTGGACCTCACTTAGACAAGGGCTTCAGTGGTTTCAAAATTATGCTGTAACATTTGAAAATGTTGGGAGTTAACATTTGGGGAAAGATGTATGTTGAATCTGTATATATTGGGCTTCTCTTCGGCGTTCACATTGTGTTCCATTTGAGAAAGTTTAGTTAAAACCTTGATTAATCAACTAGTAAAAGCAATTCAATGTCTGTTTACTTCCTTTTACAAAACCACTATTGAACATTTTCACAAACACATACATTGTGGATAACAGGACAAGTGAGGCATAGTAGTTTCCCATACGATGTTCCATTTGAGAAAGTTTATGAGATGAAAATATGAGTTATGACTTATGATGTTGTGTGAGACAAATTCGCAAGGCCTGCACAAGAGTTTCTTTCTGTCTGCTTGAAAGCCTATATTAGAAATTTAGAATCCATGACTTTCAAAACTCTACTATGACATTTGATAAGAAGTTTAAATCGAGCCACATGCCAAAATAACTAATGGAATACGCTATTGAGCATTTAGTATATTTCCTTCTCTGCCATAATTATCATGTTCCTTTTTTTTTTCTGTCAAGTCCTGCACAGACTAGAACTGCATTTGCGGAAACCATCAATTATATGTCCTGTTAATCTTGAGTGAATTACTTACAATGCAGTTATTATCCTTTTAATGATTCTCCATGACTGTCTCTTGCGCAATCTATCGTGTGAAGTTATTAACTTTCCTAGAGGTAATCATTAACTGATTAGGAATATGGGAAGAGAAGTCATATCACCTTCTCAGCTCATCGGTATTATGGTCTAAAGTTATTATTTTAGTTTTCTAAAGTTAAAGATGCTTGAGTGGCAAACGATAAGCAACTTGCACATCTCTTTGGCTTGAATCAATCCAAAAAATGCCTGCAATATGCATACATATAATCATTTGTTTACAAGGGAAGTGGGGGCATGAGGAGATACAAAATGATGATTGTAGAATATTGCACTTCATTTTAATTCAAATTAGTATCATTGTGCTTTTCTAATGGAGTTTGAACTTTTCTAGTGCTTGGCTGATGATACACTGCATGATGTACTGCTCACCATTACAACAGAGCCTACCAGGAAAGATATTTACAGTTTCTAGTTTTAGTGGCATTGAATGTACTAGTACTGGGATCATCATTTATGTTTAAGTCTACTCATCAAGATGGAAGACGAAGACTTATGGTGATTGTAAGTGCTCAAGCCCTAGTTTCTTAATTTTTTACTGTATGCATTCGAGGGGTTTTTTTTTGAGTGAATTATATATGTAATCATCTTATTGTGACTATCACCAGTTCGATATGTTTTCTGGCCTTATTGAAGTAGAAAAGTCAACTTGCATCAATTTCCCTTCGTGAATGCTCACCATCATTGCTAGACTTCTCTCCATGATTAACTTCTCATATGAAGAGTACCTATTAACATTAAAAACTTCAGTTTAAAGACAGTGCTGCAATGCAATATTGGTTATCGGTGGGCTTAAAATCCAAAAAGAAATGTAAAATATGTCTGCAACAATTGGCTCATCAGCGCTGCATGGTGAAAAGCTAGGAGTTGAAACTAAGGGCTTCACTTGTGTGGTCTTATTGTTTATTGACTTGTGAATGTTGTGGTTCAGAAACTTCATCATATTGATAGAATTTTAATTGGTTGTGCTGTACTAGTTCTTAATAAACTGACTCATTGGTCAAGTACTTGATACTGAAACCATAATTAATTGTTAAATGTAGTTCATCTGGACTTGACTTACAGTGGCATAACAAATTCAATGGGTAGTCATTGCAAAAGCAAACTGAGTATTGGAACTTATCCTCTCTTAATTATTGTCTGATTGAATGCTTCAATTAGCTTTGTTTGTTCTCCTATAGCGAGTTGTTTTTGTTGCTGTTATGTGTGTTTATATATATATATTTTTTTTTATTTTATAGGATCGAGATTTTATTTTATTATAGCCAAATAATTATTGTATACGGTGAGAAACAATTGTGTTTTTCTAAACATAGTAAAAAAAAAACTCCAAACTCCAACCTAGTAAAAAAGAAAACTCCAAACTTCAACTAGTGTGGTAGGGAAAACTACGTTATCCATAAATAAAAGGTACAACTCACTATGAGATCAAGTCAATTTGTAAACAAGTCATAACATAGTGTTGCACGCTCACCGAATCAATTAAGTTGAATCCGTGATCTCCATTATTTGATCGAGTTAATGCAAAGTCGTTATGGTGTTACACACTCACGGATCAATTAAGTTGAACCCGTGGTCATACGGTTGGGATCAACGAAGTTGGAAAATAAAATTACAATAGTGTGCGCCCCCGTTGATGTATGTGTGATGCATTCATGAACCTTTTTTTCCAATATTTGAGATTAACTGCGCGGACGTCACATAGAATATAGATCCAATGAACTATTCAACTTTGATCCAAACGCCAGTCTTGAGCAATTACTTGAACGCCTGACTCTGGTCATTGGTCAAACACTTTGAGATAAATTACCACCTTTGTATGTATTTGATCGATGGTGCATGCCCTGTAAAGTTGGGATTCAAAAACCTAGTTAAATAAAATCATCAATTTTATATATATATACTGTAACTGTAATTGACAGTTTTGTATTATTGGATGTATCATGTATGTAATAATTTTAATTTGATCCTCATGTAACGGGCAATTATTTAGGACGCTTGACTGCTCATTGGTCAAACGCTTTGAGACAAATAAGCACCTATGTACGTCTTTGATGATGCCCTAAAAGGTGTGGATTTTATTTTATTTTTTAAAAAATGAAAAGTGGAGAGTTCTTAATGACCTAATTAAACTGAATCATCAGTTTAATTAATTGATAAATCTTAATTCGAGGCACCAACAATTGGTTGGTCTGGCTAGTGATTAGGGATTTGGTTATGCTAAGCAAGATCTTGAGTATCAAGTTTAGTTTGTTGATGAAAAATTAAGTTGGCAGAGTCGCCCTCGTATGAGGCTCGATAGTCTGCTCCTCTTCCTCCCCAATAAAAAAAAGAGCATTGTACGCATGTGTTAATGTGAATAGCTTTGGGAATTACTTGTCTTGTAATGGCTCCTATAGCCTATATATGCATTTGAAGTGGATTGATTAATAGATATAATGAAGTCTCTTTCTTATTCCCCTCCAAAAGAAGACAATAACAACAACACAGCTTTAGTCCAAATTAATTGGGGTCAGCTATGGACCAAATTCAACGAGCTTTTCAAACCATTTAAATCTTTCCAAACCTACATACACAACACCAGCTAATTATTCACGAAAAGATTTTGACAACCTCATATATAGGTCATGCTGCCGCAACAGTTAATTGTTCTTTGAAAAATAAAGAGTTGAAAATATATTTAGATTCTACATATTGCTTTTCAATCAAAATCAATCTGACTTAGACTTTCGAAATTATAAGCTAGAAACTGTGAATAGGTCTCGAGTACGGGCTGCTTAATTCGCCTGATGTATGCAATCCAAATAAGAAAGATACTAAAAACAACTAAGTTCTTTAATGGCTGGCGTGACCGCGTATATATCGATCTAATTTATAGCGTACATTCAATTAACAAAATTGCGACGTCGACCATGTCAAGTCCTCCAATACACTATACACTATATAATTAACTTATTTTTGTGTCCTATATATAAATTACTTATTGGTATTTGAAGTAAATACAATTTTTTTAATCATTTTATAATGGCGGCTGCCGTTAAAAAACGGTTATAAAATCCCTACACTGCAGCCTATATAGGCTTCACTTGAATGAGTTTATCTTTAAAAAATTGAAGTGTTCAGCTCAAATGTCACTTCTCAAAATTCTAAGATAATTAAGTAGATATATAGTGATCATTTGCTTGGTTGACATGAACATGAACAATATATATATATATATATTGTTATGTATGTGTGTGTGCGATTGTTTGATTGTTTGATGCATCTTGAGTCACTTAAAACACGCTATACGAGGTGCATCTAACAACGCATATCGATTGACGTCTCAGTTCACGTTGTCTACTACTTTACAGCGATATTTTGTTCGTATTTTGATTAAGCTCTTTTTTTTTTGGTAGAGATTAAGCTCTTTCGTATGCATGAACATGATTAATTGTGACTCCATGACTTCTTAAAAAAGTGTACTAAGTCGATTCAAAATCAACAAATGTGCTACCATATGTTCTAACTTCTAACCATGCATGCATAAGTCAACTATAAAAGCCTCAGCAGTATTGCTACATATGGCATTCCATATCCAACTCAAAGAGAATACCACTCCTCAATGGAGATTAATCTCTACTCATCAATGGAGAGTATTGCTAAAAAAGGGAGTACTCCAATCTGAAAACTTATAATTAAGAGCAAAGCATCATTAATGGAGATTGAAAAAGTTCGGACGTTTTCGAGTTGGAGAAGTGTGTCTTTCGAGATCAATTCGCAAAGATCCAATCCATTTGCTATCACTAATCAGCAAGAAGAAAAACAACAAGAGGCACCAACACTGCCATGGCTTCAATGGGCGTCCCAAAGGAGATCATTCAAAATGTTCCCCGCAACAAACGATGATATCGGTATTTCGATAATCGACCGTTCCTTGAGCCACCCAAGTAGCCATTTCTGCGACCTCGATATTGATCAAGAAGACGAGGAAGAATTCGATGTCAATGAAGGTCATGTCATTGATCAATATGATCATGATGATCTTGAGAAACAAAAGCAAGTAATACTAGAACCACCCAAGATTGCTAGTCCAAAGAAAAACCAATCTAGACTATCAGTCATTCTGCTTGATCAAGGCTTGTTCACAGTCTACAAGAGACTCTTCATGCTCTCCTTGGTACTCAACATAACAGCCTTAGTTCTCGCAGCGACCGGGCATTTCATTTATGCTAGAAACAGGGCTGCTCTTTTCTCTATCGGCAACATATTAGCCCTAACGTTATGTCGATGCGAAGCATTTCTTCGGATCGTGTTTTGGCTTGCGGTGAAGCTACTTGGGAGATCATGGGTGCCTCTAAAAATCAAGACTTTAACTACATCGTTTCTCCAATCTCTTGGTGGGATTCATAGCGGTTGTGGTGTTTCATCAATAGCATGGTTAGTTTATGCTATTGTTCTCACACTCAAAGACAGGGCCAACACTTCCAATGGGATCATAGCGGTTGCCGCAGCTATTCTTGTGCTCCTCTGCCTCTCCTCTCTCGCTGCGTTCCCTCTCGTCCGCCATCTTCATCACAATGTGTTTGAGCGGACTCATCGCTTCGCCGGCTGGACCGCTCTAGTGCTTCTTTGGGCCTTCATCATCTTGAAAATTGGCTACAACCCTAAAACAAAATCTTATAACAATCTAAAAGCATTGAATTTGATAAAAACACAAGAGTTCTGGTTCACAACGGTTATAACCGCTGTCATAATTCTTCCATGGCTAACGGTAAGGCGAGTCCCCGTGAAGATCACACACAACTCAACACACGCTTCCGTCATCAAATTCGAAGGCAAAGGTGTGAAGGCGGGAATCCTTGGTCGAATAAGCCCATCGCCACTCTCCGAATGGCACGCATTCGGGATCATTTCGGACGGGGAGAAAGGCCACGCGATGCTAGCGGGAGCGGTCGGGGACTTCACAAAGTCATTGGTGTCAAGCCCGCCGAGCCATCTTTGGGTTCGAAAAGTACACTTTGCGGGGTTGCCCTACTTGATGAACATGTACGATAGGGTGCAAATGGTGGCAACGGGTTCGGGAATATGCGTGTTCTTATCGTTCTTGATGCAACCGAGCCGGGCGGAGGTGAGAGTGTTGTGGGTGGCAAAGGGAGTGGAGGAGAACTACGGGAGAGAGATCAAGGAAGCGGTTTGTAGCGGGGTGGCGGCGGGTAAGGTGGTAGTGTATGATAGCGGTTTGTGGGGTGGAAGGCCTAATGTAGGGAAAATGAGTGTTGAGGAGGCAAAGAGATGGGGTGCTCAAGTGGTGGTTGTGACTAGCAATCCTCAAGGGAGTAGAGATGCTGTTAGGGCTTGTGAGAATGCTGGGATTCCAGCCTTTGGACCCATTTGGGATTCTTAATTAATTAGGATTTAGGAGGGAAAATTTTGGACAATATGCACAAAGCGCATGCATTGTTGGATATGCCTCGGTTTCCGTGCAGGTAGCGCATTTGTTTGATGGAAGTCGCTGTTCATGTTAAAACTTATTAAACTATACAAATTAAGTGGTAAGCTGCAAACAACTAATTGCGAATATATATATGTATTTGCAATTAAGTCATTAATTTCAAATACATTTTTATCATCATTTCATTATTTTAATCAAATTGAATCATATTGAGACAATTCACAAATTCTAGCCCCAAATGTTTAACAATCTCTTGCAACTTATATAAACTTGCTAGTTATATCCATGCATGTTTGTATATACCGAGTGAAACAACAAGAAAACAAACCAATTATAAATGCTATATCAAAGACTGTATCGCATTTATATATTCAAATGCTATATATGTTATCCTAGCTTTAATAAAAGTGCTATTATTCCTTTAAAAAAAAAGTGCTATTATTCATAGCATTGTAAAGCTTGATCTCTAAAATGCTATTGAATTTTGCAAGAATGTTATTGGATATATTGTTGAAGATTGAAAATAGATCAAAATAGCATCATTTTTTCCTTCATCTATTGCACTTTATGATAAATGTCGTCATATAGTTTAATGCTAACAAAAGCCAAATTTCTAGTACTGTCGACACCAGCTAGATTTTCTTTTGTCAAAGACATCACTCTATTTCTTCATTGATTGAGGTGATGGTGTTTCTTCTCCATTTTTCAGCGAAGAGAAATGTTTGTGGTTGGGCACTAATTAAGGGTACGTTAGTCGTCGTGTATATATAATTTGCCGATCATAGACACCCTTTGTTAAACAAGTATACGAAGTTGCTATATATATATATATATATATATATATATATATATTTTTTGTATGATTATATAATATTTACTGTATTACTATATTTATTTTTTAATTACTTTCCTTATTTATACATTATAAAACTCTATAAATAAGAGCATTCTATTGTGATCAGCTTGGCTCTCATTAATATAAATTCAATTACATTAACACTTTTGTTGCGCATTTTGCAGTGACAGCTAAAGTTTTTTTATTTTATTTATGTATTTAATTATTATTAAAGAATCAACTTTTGTACTGTAACATGTATTGGGTTTGTACATAGGACAACTAGTTAATTAGTCAATGAAGTTTGTTATGGTCATGACAAGTTTGACTCTTGACTACTTTACTTTGTATAAATACAGAACGCTAGTATGTGATAGACTGATAGGCTATCGATTTGGGAATAAACATCACACGTATTGTGTGCTTTAATCTTGAATTGTCGATCCTGGTATCAGAGCGGGTTCGTTCCAAACCCTAGATTTTCGATTCTTCAATTCTCCATTTTTGAGTTCTTGATTGTTGAATCGAAGCTCTAGTTTTCCATTTCCCATTCGATTCTTGGATTTCTTGCTTGTTTGAGCTTCAATTGTTGTGTCGATCATGGCAATTGTTAGTGTGATAAGTGTTTATTTAGGCATTAGTTAGTATAGGTTATTAGGTGTTCATGGACTATATTTATCCTATTTCGTAGTGACAAATGCTTGTTTTATGTATTTCAGAGATTTTGCTTAATTCAGGCATATTTGGAGCAAAAGTGTGTTTCAGACCTACTTGTACATTATTCAGTTCACAAGCAATAACTTTTACATAGTTGGAACGATTCGCCGTTAGACTTGTCATAAAGAAGACTTTGAGACGAACATTTTCATCTCTCACGAGCACCATGAGATTTGGACTCGAAATGGCTCAAAATCGCTAGGAAATTCAGACAAGTTCGTAGTTCAGAGCAGGCGTCACCGAGACGTCGCCACACAGATCAGCCATGGCGTGAGTGACGGCGTGTGAACCGGAAAGCAGTTGATTCAGCGCCGTGACTTCGCCACCAAGACGCCGCATCCACGCCGCCGCCACTAGAAATCATTACGGTGCATTCCACGACGCTGAAAACAGAGAGCTTCAAAAAAGACACCGCACTCGCGCCACCAACTCGCCGAGCAGACGCCATCCAGTACACTAACCCAGCTGTCGTGCCATAGAAGCCTCTACGGCGCCGCTACTTGAAGACCATAATTTTGGGAATTTTACATATTATTCAAAAATTTGAGGGTTTGACACTTTGGGGTTTCTCTATAAATGCCAATAGACTCCAATTCGAAAGGACTTTTGGTTTTTCTTCCATTTTGCATTAGAAACTAGGGTTTTGGCTTGATTATGTCTAGCTAATCTCCTCCTTTTAGGTTGAAGGTAGATCGGTCAAGCTTACAACTTAGGATTCCATTATAAGGTTTATCTATACTTATTGTTTATGATTTTTTCTATGATTTATTGTCTTTGGTACTGTTTATATTCTTATGGTTAGATTTGATTGTGTGTAAAGGCATGTGCATGCATCTTAGGTTGATTAGCCATTGAAGTCGAAACGTCCGTCCTTATGTGGGAGACTCATACTTGTGATAGTTGGCCATACTGATTGGTTAGTCCCTTTCGGGATCGGTTAAGTACCTTGGGGATCTAGGCTAAATCGGGAGCACTAGCGATCCGGTTGTCTAGGTGTAGTGCCTTAACGAATCAAAGTAATGTAGCCAACGTGTTAAATCTGGAGCACTAGCGATCAGATTGCGTGTTTGGTTAGAGAAGTAGTCAACGGTCGTACCTTAGCTGTCGAGATTAGGAAGTGCGTGAAACCGAGTGCATCATCGGATTTATAGCTCCACTAGATCATAGTTAAGTCTCATATTTTTTATAAAGCAAGGATTAATGGAATAATTCCCAAGTTGTATGGCAAAAACCATGAAGCTGAATACCTAGACTTTACTTACGTTAAATTTCTCTATTTTAGAAGTTTTCAATAGTTTACAAAATTTTTTATAAAATCCCATGTTTTCTCTTCTCCCCCTATTAATCTAAGTTGAGTTACCTAGTCCTTGAAGTTCGACCCCGAACTTATCACTACTACAGTATTTGTGGTATATGGTATAGAAATTGAGTAATTTACTTTGACGCGTTTGACGTGCGAAAGATTCTGCGTTTGGAAACGTCACTAATGCGAGTGGTTTCGGTGTTGAGAGTCCATATCATCTACAACCTTCTGATCATCCAGGGATGATCTTGGTGTCTAATCCTCTTATTGGTCCTAATTATCTTTCTTGGAATCGTGCCATTACGATTGCATTGGGTGCTAAGATTAAGCTAGAGTTCGTCCATGGAAGCTGTGCCAAGCTTGCCATTACTGATCGTAATTCGGAGATCCGCATTAAGGTAGATTACATGGTCACTTCTTGGATTCTTAATTCCATTGCCAAAAAAATTGAGGATTTTTTTTGTATACTACTTTAACATGTGATTTGTGGTTTGAACTTTGTAAAAGATTTGGTGAAAGTAATGGTCCACTTCTTTATCAGATTAAGCATGAAATTGCTTCAATTAGTCAAGGCGATCTTACCATTTCTCAGTATTATATCAAACTCAAGAAATTGTGGGATGAGTTAGGTTGTTTGGCACCTTTACCATCTTGTGATTGTGGAGATTCAAAGAAGTTGGCTGTTTTAGATTCTAATGACAAGTTGATGCAGTTTTTTATGGGTTTACATGATGTGTATGATCCTATTCGTAATCGAATTCTGGTTTTGGATCCTATACCTAGCATCGACAAGGCTTATTCGATGGTTCTTAGGGTTAAAAAACAAAAGGAAGTGCATATTAATTTTTCCCCTGTTGTGGATAATGCGATGATGGTTAAATCTTCTGTAGCTAAACCTGTTAGCAAAGGAAATTTCAGGAAATATATCAACAAATATGATCTATTTTGTGGTCATTGCAAGGTGAAACGTCACACTAAGGAAACCTGTTTTAAGTTGCACGGTGGCCCAGATTAATACAAGAAGGGTAAAGACAAGAAGATTAATAGGGAGTTTTCTAAGTCTTTTGCAAATATGTTGGGATCACCCTTAGATCTTCATGATGATGGTACACTGAAATTTAGGGATTTGCAGAACAACATAGCAGTCATGATTCAACAAGGCATTGAGAAATATATGAAAGAGAAATATGTGGCTCCTTCATCATCATGCTAACTTTGCTCTCAAGGACTTTATAGGTAGCCTGTTGCAACATAGTTCTGTTTTCTCTGTGCTTATAAGTAATGATGATTGGATTATCAATAATGGAGCTTCTAATTACATGTGTACCAATTTTCATCTGTTGCATAATGTTACTAAACTCCATACAGAGTCTTTAGTTTTCTTACCTAATGGGTCTACTCAACAAGTTAATTCCATATGGGATGTTACTCTTGGTTCTTCCATTGTATTGCATTCTTGTCTTTACATTGATTATTTTAAATACAACTTACTCTCTGTCAGTAAGCTTACTGCTTCTACCAATCTGAACTTTGTGTTCTATCCTTCTTTTAGTTGTTTATAAGACAGTGACACATCTCAAGTCCTTGTTGTGGGTAGGATAATGTCTGGCCTTTACATTCTCGAGCCTCATGCTTTCAATAAAGAGGTTATTAATTTTTTGTTTCACTTATTCAATCTTTACCACATAAACTAGCTTTCGGTAATCTAGCTAGTAAGTATTTTTCATGGCACAATCGACTTGGCCATCCTTCTAGTGTTGTATTCAAACACATTGATTTTTTTATTCCTGATACATTTTCGCAATCCCTTCCTTGTGATGCTTGTCAAATGTCTAAACAATGTAGATTGGGTTTTCCATTGAGTAGTATTAAATATATTTCCCTTTTTTAATTGGTACACATGGATGTTTTGGGTCCTTTTCAACAACAATCAATTCAAGGTGCACATTTCTTTTTTACTGTAATGGATGATTTCAGCTGCATCACTTGAACCTATCTCATGAATTGTAAGTCCATTACTGGTACTATAATTGAAAGCTTTTTAGCTTTTGTTAAGAATTGATTTAAGACTATTGAGCAAGCCATTAGGTCAGATAATGACACTGAATTCATTAATCAGAAGTGTTTTGATTTGTTCTCTAAATTGGGAATTCTTCATCAGAGGTCTGCTCCTTATTCTCCTCAGTAGAATGGTATCGTTGAGAGGAAACATCGACATCTTTTGCAAGTTTCCAGGGCTATCATTTTCCAGTCTGGTCTTCCTAAGAAATCAGTTGTCCAAGGGGATAATCGAATTAAAACACTGAAAAAAATGTAAATTAATTAATAAATAATCGTTGTGTAACGTGTTCGGTACGTTGGTACATCTGTGAGTACACGACGGTGCGAGTTGTGTTACAGTCTGAGTGCGAAAACACCCGAGAAAGCCTTGGTTTTGAGTTAAAATGGATAAGAACAAGGGGGCAAGTCCCCAAACGATTCACAGAGTTGAGTGTGGAGTGGTTGGCTGGTGTGATTAGGGACCTTATGATGAGTCTCGAGATACAGGTGTGAGAAGAGATGAGGATCAAATATATAAGTGAAAAGTTGTCAACTTTTCTCTCTCGTCTCTCTCACTATCACTAAATCGGTTTGGGGAAAGCTTGGGTTTTCGTATTTTTGAGCTTTAATCAACGTCGAGGATTGACCAACCACGCGAGAAAAAGTGAGATCTCGGATCCTCGTTCAGTTCTCATCGTTTTGATGCTAGTTTTTTTTATTTTCGTCGCGATGTTTTCAAACACCGATTTGGGTTTTGATTTTTTTGGATATTTTGGTGTTGTCTTTTGGATGATTTAATGATCATGGAATAAGTTGCTATGGGTGTTTAAATGATTGGGATTTCTTGAGTATTTTTATGGATTTTTCTTGGTAAATTGTGTATCGGGGTTTTCGGACGTGTTTGATATGAAGTGAATGTGGTTTTAAGTTTGTATGGATGTGTCCCTACGAGTTTGGGATAGACTCGGAATGCGGTGACAAGAGCCGTGGTTGCAAAAAACCCCAGAATTCATGTTCTGAAATTGACGTCGCAAAGGACACCGTAGAGCTTAAAGCTCTACAACGTCGGTCATGACGCCCAGGCCACAGAGTCCTAGGAAGTCACGTTTTAAGTGACGTCATGGAGAGTTGTTCTCCATGGCGCCACTTTCAGCGTCTCGGGTAGAGGGCACCCCAGACCCACGCTTTATGTGATGCCGTCAGGCTTGAGCGGCTCGTCACTGTTCATCAGGCCCAATTTTTAGAAATTTTTAAAAAACTTCAGGGATCTTTCAGGTATCCAAATGGATCCGAATACAACACAATACTCGAGTAATCGACCTAATAACACAAATGAATAAAATTGGATAAAATGGAGGATAATTAATGAAAATTACAACAAAATGAATACCAGGGTATGCAATTCATTGACGGACACATGGGGATTCGTAGACGACGAGTCGGATCGTGTGAGTGCGTATTGGCTTCGAATGTAGGTAAGTTAACCAATGAGGAATTTTACAGTTATTTTATTGAGCTTTAATTTGTTATTATTATTGCTCTGTTTCCTATTTTGGAATTTTATTCTGATTGAGTTCTCCGAGGGTAAGTGAGTCAACGTGATCATTGAAAGGATGAGTTATCTGAGGTAATATGCCAGAGCCAGGAACTCAGGATGCACGACTTTGTTTATTGGTTCTATATAGGGTGAGAGTTCTTTGCTGGACTACCAAGAAGTTTCTCATCCGCGTGGATTTAGGATGATGTAAGTGTACCACGTCCTAAACTCTAAGTCTTGTAGGTGTTTTCCTCGACTCAACAATCGTTTAGTCGGGACTACTTGCGCTTATCTATTTGATTTCCTGGCACTTATCTTCGATTGATTCATAGTTATTTACAATCTTTATTTATTCATGCATTCCATGTACCTTTCTTTCTATCAGCATGAATATAGACTGATTTATTATTTCGAAATGATGTATATATGTCATGCTTGGCGTTACTTATCTGGGCTCGTCATTCTTGTGTATGACCAAGTGCAGATCTATAGTCGAGCAAGGAAAAGGCTCTACAACTAGGTGATTTTCTTTGAGGATATCGAAGCGGTTCTCCCTTTGACATCGACGTAGGTTTTGTTACATTTTGTATTATTATATATTTGTTTTAAACTCATTGGGATATGAGTTTATGAGAGATCTTGGGGCATATATACTAATATTACTCTCATGTGACTTGTTATACTTGATGATGGTATACATATGGGGAATTTCCATACTTTAGATTGTCATGACTAGTATCTTAGAGATTATTCTGTTAGTTTGAGGATTTAATGTTTTATTGCTATATAATCTGAATAACTCACTAATTTGAATAACTCACTAATCTAAATAACTCACTTAAAATTGCTTAATAATGGTAAATGGTAAAATAAGGCTGACTAGGCTTACGTTGACTCAGCAGGGGTTGGCTCGGGGGTCCACGTAAGTCTAAGTTAAGTAGGGTTCAGTTTAAGGTTGTGGAACTAAGGTCGTCACACTATGGGTCTTGGAATTGCGAAACGAGACCACCAATGACTCGATGTTTGGCTATAGTGGGTGTTTAAGAGTTTTATGACTTAAACCCCAAGACCTCTGCAATTGGTTAATGTGACGTAAATGAGATGCTCAAAACTATAGATCCATCAAAAGAGTTGTGATATTTAAAAGTACATCTTTTACTTTGGCAAAACTGACGGCATCTCCAACCACAAAACTGTATTTCCCCCTTTTATTTTATAGTTATGTTACATCAAATTTTATTTCTCAACCATAAACTCTATTTCTATTCCAAAACTATATTTCTTATTTTTATTCTTTTTTGTTATTTATTTGTCGTAATTTCAATAAATTATTTAATCAGTAAAAGCCTAAGAAAAAAGAAATAATTAATAATAATTTTTTAAAAAAAACACTAAGGAGTAAAAACTCGAATGAAAAAGTAAAGTAAGACTTAAGACTACATCTTCATTATATTTCATTGTCTATTTAATTATGTTCATTTAAATTTATTCATATAGATAAAAATGTAGTAAACAAATTATAAAAAATTAAATAAATTAAAAGGTTTAAATAAAATATTTAATAAACATGTGACATGAATACCGACATGTTTATAACACGACTCACTTAGACACGAAAACAATTAATACGATTAATAAATATGTCATGTCATAGATTTGCATTATATGGGTCATGATCTGTTTACGACACGATATATTTACGACTCGCCGACACAAATTATCATCCCTAGCCAATATAGTTGCACACAAGCTTGTGAAACTAGCTTTCGACAAGAATTTATCCTGTACTTGTAGACTTGTAGTAGCTCCACATATGCCAATAGCTATCTCGAATGTAACTGTGATGAATGAATTATTTGCCCTTTTTGGGGCCATAAAAAATAATAATAAATGTGATCAATCCATCATCTCATTTTAATTATACTAACATAAAAAAAGGTCTAATATGCAAATATACTCAAAAACTTCAAAGTTCTTACAAAAATATTTTAACGTTTTAATTTTGACAAAAGCAACCTAAACTTTTGATTTATTGTAAATTAATATATCCTTACTTTATATTATTTGAGTGTATCACACTTAAAAATATAAAAATTATATATACATTCAATTTAAAATGATTTTATATAATTGAATTACATAAAAATCAAAATGTTATATGATATTTTTGTAAAAAAAAAGAACAAAAAAAAAATGATTTCATTGGTGAAATATATATAGTTATCATTAACTGTTGGGCCCCCACTCATGCCCGCTCGTGCACACATGTATCGATATTGTCTCCAACTTAACCACCTTCAACACTAAGTGTGGAGTTTTATTCCAAAACGCCTCGATACTATTGAGGAGAGAACCACAATTACTTTTTTTTAACTTCAGTGAGAATCGAACCACGATCTCCCGAGGTCTTATCTTTTTGACAAGTAATGTCTTTACCACAACTACTTCTAAAGTTCAATTTAAGAAGTCACACTTAAATCTTCATCTTAGACTAAAATTCCACTAAGATGGATGCTCCACCTTAGACCAACTTCCCCCTGAAATTCCACTCGTAACTTAAGACCGACCAACTTCCCTCCAAGATGTTGAACCGCATGATGTCATCATTCATCTCGAGGGGTAGCGACTTGAGGAACACCCGCAACTACCGACAAACATGCCTTATCCCAGAGTCGATAGATACCACTTGTTGGGCCCCGCTAGCGCATGTCGTGCGAGCCCCTGAATTTCTACTTGTACCGATGGTCCCCAACTTAACTACCTTCAACAATA
The DNA here is from genome assembly GCA_039657345.1 of Stephania japonica. Taxonomy (NCBI): domain Eukaryota; kingdom Viridiplantae; phylum Streptophyta; class Magnoliopsida; order Ranunculales; family Menispermaceae; genus Stephania; species Stephania japonica. The sequence goes on from CM077556.1 coordinate 6,123,592, forward strand.
GGTATAAGGTTTTACTCGAAATTGTCTCGGTACTATTAGAGAGAGAACCACAACTTAAGTGTTTTTTTAAGAAGTCACCCTTAACCAATGTGGGACTAATAGTTTTGTCCACACATCTCAAACATTAACAAACCTGATTAATAAAAATGTTGAATAAATCTAGTTATATCTTCAACATAGATTTTGTTTTAGTGCAAAAGTCAGACATTAATTTATTGTCTATATATAATATAAATACTTCGTTTCATTGATTTTATTGAAATACATATTTCTTGAGTTATATGTGGGACTGTTAGTTGGAAATATGAACAACTATATTTAGAAGAGAAATATATTGTCTACGAGAAAACTTGTCTCATCATTTTTTTTTAAATGCATGTACAATTCCGCATAGCTTAAAAGAAAGTACCACGAAAAAATTGATTAATTTTCTGTAGTCTAAAAATGTCATCTTGATAAATAATCCAATCCGATCTCATCCCTAATAGTTTCCTGACGAGTTTATGTTAAGTTATAATCACGCTAAATTACCACAATCCACAAAAAAATAATCATTGAGTACTAATTGACAATGAAATTAAATAGGTGATAAGATGCGTAAATTGCCTAAAGAAAAAAAAAAAAAAAAAAAGAGAAAGTGATGTATATCTTGAGCAATTGGATTCATGTTTGGTATATTGATGCCGACATTCCAGGTTTGCTAGTTTTGCAAAGTCTTTTTTTTTTTTTTTTTTTTTTGGGTTTTCAAAGATTTTTTCTTTTAGTCCCATCAAGAGGTGAGCATGTATAATTTTACATTATAGTGTTCACAAGTCATGACTACTCATGATATAAATGCTCCACTAACTAGTAAGTTGATAAATTCACTGAATGACATAAGTGTATCTCATTCCAACTTAGGATTAACTTGTTGGTCAAAATGCTCTCCGATCAATTAAAGATCACTCAATTGATGTTCATTAGTTTTGCCTAATTATGTTTTTTGGATAAAAAAGAAACAATTTACCCCTACCAACTGTGACCTTTGACTCCCAAATCTCATGTCAAACTATTGGGTCACTCAATTGGTTGATTAGTTTTATCTCATTATTAAGTGAACTATTACTTCAAATTTTGTGGATCTGTCTATAAATAAATGAGAGAATATGAATTGTAAAGTTACTTTCATGGCATTATTTTGGAAGTGATCTGACTAGGAGATGAGAGAAGTACGTACTGAATATATACTACCCTTACTAAGTTCTAAAATAATGATAGTACACTGGGGTCTAAGCGGTTGGGATTCAATAGGTCGAATTATGAAATTAATAGAACCACATATACAATAAATATGTTGTGTGGCACAAAACTTACTGAAACTAGTAATAATTTGTTTCTACAGTTCCTTATCACTAATTATTTTTCATCTCCACTTAACTTTTCGGGTTGGTTCAACAGTAAGGGCAAGGTTGGAATTGCGTGGGTTAAGCGCATATTCTCAAGTTCAATTCCCTACGTCAAGATTGATCAGGCTATTGAAGTACGCTCAGGTCGATTGCACTAGGGCCTCATGAGAATAGTTAGAGATACCCAATGATATCCAAAAAAAAAAAAAAAAATCATCTCCACTGTCCTAGTTATGTACCATTGAAAATTAGATAAGGAATACATGTTAAAATTAAAAACTAGTCCAACATGACAAAATCAACACAAAAAGAACAATTAACTAGCAAGTTATTGCTGATATCAAGAAAACTTTGGCACAATGGCACTAGCTAGCTAGCATCATCACTATCTTCTTCATGATCCATGAGTTTCCAAGATCCATTGCCCTGTTGCACCATTCCCTTGTCCTTCTCAATCCACCAAGATATAGGCACAAGGTACTCATCCTTCAACCCATCCATCGACTTGTTAACGAGAGCGATGTCACGCTCTACTTCCAACATGAACCCTCCTTTGCTCCCTTGTGTTCCTGCAACTCCATGTAGATATGCTTCCAAGTTATGCCAAGTTGAGACATTACCAGGGCTCTTTAAGAAATTCGATTTCCTAGTGTCAATGTTTAACTCTACACCGACATCAGCGTACAATAGTAAGGGATAATTAGGAACGATGTCTAAGGCGTTGCGCACTTTTAACAACCGGAGATTTTCAAGTCCGTTGAACACTTGCTTGAAATTAAAATCGCCGACACGAGGGCTAGCGAATACAATGCCGGTCACTAGGCAGGGCTTGTCTGGGTGGCCCTCTGGCTTGTTGAAACCATTTGCAACAATGTCTGCTGCATTTAGTGTTGCAAGTGCTGCTCCTAAGCTGTGTCCAGTTGTGGTTATGCTGATTTCTTCATCTTTGTGGAGTTCAACTAACCTTCTAACCTCTGCAAGCACCTGTAAATGTCAAGTCAAACCAACATGTACATACTGGTGAGATAGCTTCAACTTCGCATTAGAAGAAATTAGAGGCTAAGTAATAGAAAAAGCGATTGGGTTGAGTGGATCAGACTCAATGTTTTTAAAGCTATAGATGTCAAATTTAAGCCTTATTAGGTAAAGAGAAAATCACTTCGAGTGACCTCATCTGTAGTAGGTCAGTCACTATACTAATCACGGTAGTTGGCTCGTGGTATTCGATGAATAAGTCGAAGATTATAATTAAGTAACTTGTATCCTCAAGTAATTAGAGGGAAAGGAAGGGGGGTCTAATAAACACACCTGGTGTCTGACACTAGACTTGTTAAATGGCGAACGAGGGTCGTCGGAAGTGTAGATCGAAAGCCAACCTTGGTGTACATTAGGATTGCCTTTGCTTCCTAACACCTTGGAAGCAGGCACAAGGAGGAACTGAAAATCATTCACCCATTCCAGGCTTTGAATTGTACCCCTCCAAGCAATCACAATCTCTCTTCTTTTCAACGCAGCCTTCCCTTCATCAGTAGCAACAGCGACGTAGCCGATCCAATTAGACTCCTTACTCCACGCCTCCCTCGACAAAGACTTGAATATAAACGCGTCCGGAAGATTGATTGAAGATGTTGCATACAAAAACTTGGTCACTTTGTAGTACTTTTGATCAGACTTGCCTTTCTCTAGGCCAACCTTGGTGAAGAAGTCCCTCCTCCCATACCGGCTGCTCCCCGCGAACTTTGACACCTTCTCTTTGTTAAATGTGTCGTAAGTCGCCTGCGCCATGTCGCCATAGTGAAGGATGTTGCGCCGGAGGTCTTTGTCTAGAGGATCTAACAGCTCCTTCCAATGGTTCTGTCCATTGAGGTCATTCCATTTCTTTGTTATGCTTCCCATGCTCTTTGTTCCAAAAGAATGAAACCACGTAGAGATGGTGTGTTTTATGGCCTTAATGGGACTCATGGACACTTATTATATGTTTGTTTTAGTAAGGAAGGTGAAATGTGATCTGTGCTCATCAATTCTTGGGAAGCATTTCCTGTCATTGCTTGCTTTTGTTAAATTCCTTCAATGAAACTTGGCAGGACACGTTCTTTCAATCTTTTCTTGGCCCATGTGCCAAGCAATTATTTAGATTACATAGTTGATCAATATTAATTGCCCCCACATTATTATATACATATAATACTGTCTTGTTTTTTTTTTTTAATAAAGAAAGAAATAATTGTCTTCGAAAATTGAACCCATGACCTTGTACTGCCAAATACCATACCAAACTATTAGGTCACATAATTAATTATTATCCAGTCAGTTGTTAATTAGTCGTTCAATTTGGTTGATTATCTAATTTTTTGGTGATTTTTATCAAATTAATATTTTTCAGTAACATTATGAGATCAAATATATCTTGTTGTTCAACTTCATATGTATTGATTTCTCTCAAGGTTAAGGAAGGCACCCAAAAAAAGTTCGGATACTTAAAGATTTATCATCAAAAGGAAATGGTATCATCCAATTTTCAAAGTCAGGGTCGAGAACCTGAGTATTTCTTATATTTGGGTTAGACAAGAATAAAAATTATATGCAAAGAAGTTGTTGTCATTCTTGGAGTGACACAATTTATATTATGAGAACAATTTCATATGTACTTTGATTTAATGGTTGATTATATCTTGCCTTAAAAGTCTAGTAAAGATGTACGTTATATACATCAAGTTTTTTCTACATTACTCTTTTTTCGTGGGGTTGGAACAAAAAGTGTAGGTCCATACATATAAAAGTCAATTAGGTAGATGGTGACTTAAATTATTGGATTTAAGCATTATCTGTAATACATGAATATAATATTGAGTAAAATCAAATAATCAAATAATCGAAAACTCGCAAGTAAAAATAAGAATTATACTGTTAATTAGTGTTAACATGTTTATTGCTTCTACTCAACTCGAAAAGCATGACTCAACAGATCAGCTGTTCCTTTCAACTATTTTTTTTTTTTTTTTTTTTTTCGGTTTACCTTTCAACTAACCCGTGACAACCCGTGATTATATCTGAATTGCCCTTCCATCAATAACCACCGTGAACGTAATCCCCTTCTTCAACATCTCCGCTGCCATTTGTTTCTTCCCCACCGCGAAGTACCACCGGTTTTTCCCATTCACCGAATCATTAACAATAACAAAAAATAATAACAACAAAACATAGAATGGATTAGATGGCTGCGAACACATCCACTACGCATATAAGAGAGAACAACACACTCTTTTTTTTCAATAAATTGTGGTACACTCCACAAGTCGTCGATGATAAATAGCAATGCATCATTAGATCAGTACTAGTCGACCGCCACACGTGATGCAAAACTTGTTGGTGGGATTTCCGAAAACTTGGTACAAAGTATAAGAAAAACTTGATGCAATTGATCGAGGCTTGAGTTATATTCAATGTCCTTAAGACTATTTCGCCCCGCTATAGTGCTTACGGTCTAAAGACGATAGTCTCCCAAGATACAACGATCATACTAATGATTTGTAGCACTCCGAATCACTAGTCTACGAACCAATCTATGATTCAATACTCTCTCTGACTCAAAAGCATGTAAAATAGAGAAAGACATTTTGATTTGACCTATTTGCTTTTCCTTCTAATTATATATTTATTTTTTAAAACAATCCATCAAGTGAATATATATAGACTTTTATATGTCTATTAGAAAAAGACACACCGCTTGGTGAATAAATATACCTTTTGGTCTATTATGTCTCTTCACAATAGTTCACACCTCTTTTGGTCTATTATGTCTCTCCACAATAGTACATACATTTTCACATAATTTTCATTCAAATTATAAACAATTAAATAATATAATTAATTGTTCCACCAATCCCCCACATGAATGAAAATTGATCATCAAGTCTTTATATATCCCCCACATAAATGGATTTTAAAAATCATTTTAATGCAGACACACTTGAGAGAGCATTGGCGGAATAAAGTTACATCAGGAAAAGTGTCGTATAGAGACTTGAACTTACCTTAGTGAAACATTATCGGACTTACTTAGTGACGCAGTGCATATATAAGATCTTGAAGTGTTCACTTTTTATAGTAAATCGAGACAATAATACTCACATAATTTCATCCCTATCATTATTGGTTCTTACAGATTTGTCCATTTTAGTCCTGGACACAATCCTGGTTTCATGATAGATTTAGAGAATTTAGCCTGTCTCATTCTCATAAATGCGACCCACATTTACTATCATATAGGTGACATTTTTATTTGTCATTAAATGCTTAGCATATCCTTAACTTCTTCTGAACACATTTTTATCTTAGGAATGAGAGTGTGTTCTTCTCTCGAGTTTCATCTAACCAGTTTGCCTATTGAACCTAGCACATAGGATCTCCAATCAGCCAGATTAGGTTTCGGCCAGACTTAACTCATTTTTTAGGCTTTTAAACTCATTCCCCTCGATATCAGTTTACTTGATATTGACAAACCTTCAATTGATGGTCACAAGTTTGTCTTTTTATTTCTCATATTTTATGGAAATCATTACAAAATTGTTCTCTGTCAATTGCAATTACATTGGCTAGCACAACACTTGCATAGTACATAAACAAATTTTATTCAACATGAAATATCCTACGAAATTTCTCTTATTTATATTGCTTTCTCAATTTTATCAAAGCAATATTCCATTAAATTCAACAACATTTTATAGATGTCTCTCAACATCCATTGTATTGCTCTTATTAGCATTCAATACATAATTAGATGTTACACTAGTCTCATTAAAGACTTTTTTTTCGAAGAAATCAAGGCTTTTTTTTTTTAAATAAAGACTTTAAGCTATCAATTTTACTTCATTTTGAGTAATTGATCCATTCGCCTTTAGATTTAAAAATCCATTTACTCTTCAAAGGCCTTGACCTGATCAATTCAACCTCACTATTGATAACATTCTTTTAAAATATCACGTTAATAATCTATCTTTAAACACTTTACCTGAGGGTCAAACTTTATATTCTTTATTGAAAATAAAAATAAACTTTTACGTGAACACCCCCACAACTTTTTAGTATTCATAGATATTTATTAACATATATATTTTCATCTCGAAAGATATAACTATCAAAGTTAAGAGTAGCAACTAAATTTGCTTTCAACACCCACAATTTTATTATATAGCATTCATGATAGAAGATTCATTCAATAAATCTACATCCTTTGGACTTAATCCATGATATAGTCCTTTTTAGAAGTCAATAAATTTACAACCATATACATCATGGTTAATCTCTTGATTCTTGCATTTTTTTTAAAAAATATGGATCATTGGAGATTAGGGCTAAATCAGGTTGCTAGCCGTAGTGCTTCTTTAATTTTTGTTGCACCCATTCATCTATATATGAGCATTCAACATCCTGTTGGCCATAGCCTTTTGCAACATAGACGCATCACCAATGTGCATCTCTTCATACCCCTGAATCCATGGACACTCACGACTATTAATTAAGGGAGTGAAGGCTTTGTATCAAGCGTTGCCTTCTTACATTCGATCGTGATTTGGTTCCACACATACCATAATTGAGAATGAGATCTATTAACATGTCATCACACCATGGTAATTCAAACGTGAAATTGGTCTAGTTAAGAAACAAAGTCAATTAACGACATTAAAAACATGGGGAAAATGTGCAATCAAGCAAACAAACCTCATTATGACTGTTGAGTAATGATATATTCCTCTCTTGAATGCACAAACCAATTTAAAATAATTTAACACATACCAGATGATCCACGATATAGCATATGTCTTTGTAAGATCAAGTGTAATTATGATGGCGAGGGACCGAATTGAATTAAACCACCAACGTTAATAGTCTTAAGATTATTGGTGGGATTTCCGAAAACTTGGTACAAAATAGAAGAAAAACTTGATGCAATTGATCGAGTAAGAATTAAAGAACTATAAATTTTCTGCCTAAATATGGCAAAGAATTAAGCATAGCAACATACATGAAGCATTCAAAGGAAGAAGAAACAAAATAATTAATGAACAAAAAAAATTAGAGCCTGAGACACCCAAAAAAATATTCATGTTAATACAATGAAAAAAAAATTAATAGAAGGACAGATCAATTGCCCAATATAGAAGTTCACAAAATTATAAATTATTAAGCATAACCAAAACTGCAATTAAGACAAAATTCTCTAAAAAACTTAATTTCAATGGGTTTCGACCTACCATCAAACGGCGTTGGTTATGCCTTTGAGCATGCCTCTTTCCTCGTTGGGCTTCTCTTTCTCATTGTAATTTAAAATACAAAACATAGAACTAAGTTAAAATGAGGGTGTCATGAGAAAAAATAAAAAAGAACAAAACAAAAAACTAATTCAATTTGTGAATGGATATAAAATAACTAATATAGATCAATATAAAAACAACTTGTGAACGCGCCCTCCTCTTCCTTCCTCTTCAATCTCCCTCCTAATTTACTCAAAAATATTAGAGAAGCCAAATGACTCCACATATGTGTTACATTAACAAACTATAGAATGTTTAATTAAACCAATTAATCTTACTTTCACTGTAAGGTGAATAATCCTCCCATAATCCCATTAAGGGAAGAAATACATACATTAGTGATGTTATGACTGGATTGAACATAAAAAGGAGAAGATCCACATGTCAATTGCAAATAAACATATTGATCATGATTAATGGAGTATGTACTTGCAACGATATAGTCGTTGCATAACACCTAAAAAAATTAAAAATAATGAGAAGAAAAACAATGAAACTTTTATTTTGCGAAGAAGTGAGTTCATTGTTTTAGAAACTAAAATAATTACCTTCACTCAATCTTCTTCCTTCATAACGGCTTGAATCTTTGTGATATATATATATATATATATATATATATATATATATATATATATATACTATATACCCTCATAGAGATTGAGAATCAGATTAAATAAATAAATAAATAAACAATCAAAATAGAGTAGCAGTTAAGGTAAGTTATTAGTAATTTGAAATCGAAAAGGAGTGGGAGTGTATTTTCAAACGATTTTGAATTCCATCACTAAAATTATGTCTTATTTTAAAGAATAATGGTACTTGGCAAAGATAGACATTGCTCCACGTTAAAGTAGCCACCGAACCAAAAAAATGGCAAAATTGGAAAAACGGTTAATGAAAGAAAAGTGGAGATTTTAAAAGGAAACTAAGACGAAGTCAAGGAAAAAAGAAAGAAACTAACTCCAAGTACCCAAAACACCATTATTTTTTAGTTGCCATTTAATTTTCAAACCAATGAGAAAATATAAATTAAGGGCAATATAGAAATACTGTAAGTTTTTAATTTATAGGATCCTAGGGAGGATTGGCATTATATATAGTATAGATGATATGTACTTGCATATTACTTGTTGAATTCAATCTGTTAGTGTCATTTGATATAAAGTCTAAATGTGTATAAAAATCAAAGTTCAACAATTAATATTAACAAGTCAAAAGTTTAGGGACCAAATCAATCAAGAAACTTCATAAATTTTAATGGCCAAATAATGTGTTTTACTTAATACATTACTATTATTAACTAAATTGACTGGTATGGAATTACTTCCAAATAAAATAGCCGTTGTTCTTAAAATATTTTTTTTTTCTTTTTTGGTTCTCCTTTTATATTCTACATTTTGAATCATTACCGATCATCGATCTCATTTGACCTATGGTTATTCCAATAACCTCTTTTGCCTCTTATTAATCTAATAAACTTAGATATGTTCAGATCTAATGAGATGATTAGTTTCATCCCCATTGCGGCAATCATATTCACTATTGGCAACAATCACTTCTCTATATTTGCATCCTTCTTAAAACCATGCGTGAATTTGCATTTATAAAAAGTTTTGTGTTTACTTCCCTTTACTAGAGTCTTATTTTTCGTTATGTCTCGAGTGATGTATTTCTATATTGTTATGTTCCAAACATTTATCGAGAAAATAGTTATTGATTTTCAAACTATTTTATTGTTATAGTCGAATATCTTAAAAGCCAACCTTATATATGACAGTCGAATGTTATTTTGAACAGTGCATCTAAGTGTCCACAGAAAACAACTTTTACAAACCCTAGAGTGTCGACTTCTCTCCTTCCAAGCGCAACCCCAAGATTTGATGCCCTTGGGTTGCCAACACCGATACGATTTGCTTTGGCAGTCGTTGGTGTTGTCGGTGTCCCCCGTTTCCTTTTTCCCTCTCCCCTCCTCCTTTTGGCTCATCCTTTTTCTGTTATTTACCGTGTCTGTGACGGCCTCAGTTTCTAACCAAATTGGACCCCATCCGGTCTAAACCTACATGGACCCCCGGGTCAATCCTCGCAAAATCAACGCAAGCCTAGTTAGCCTACTTATCCATTAACTATCAAATAAGTAGCGAAATATAATAATTAAAGTTGGTTTATTCAAAATTTGCAAATTTTATAAGTTTAGCGGAAGCGTTTTAACTTAAACAAATCGAACAACTCTAAATCAATGAAGTCAGGACAATATAGAGTATGGAACCCTACATGTACACAGTCAACATGTATATTCAGTAAAAATGAGAATGTATTGAGATCATATACATGTCCTGGTATATCTCACAATCACAATGTAACCCCATGTGATAAAAACATATATATAATACAAAATAACCTACTCATCAAGCAAGAGGAGGTTGCCTCGATGTCTGCAACGAAAATCGCCTATCACTTGTCTTTTGCCTTTGCTTGACTGTGGATCTGCACCCACCATCACAAACTAGAAAGTGAGAACAGTAAATAGAAAATAAAAATCCAATAGATTCTTAACAGTATTTTAAATGTCAAATAAATGGCTAATCGAATATCATGCATGAATATTACAAAGATAATAAAATGATGACATGATAAGTAAATCACAGAGATATTAATGATAAATGAGTGTCGAGAGCACAAAGCAAAAAGGAATCTAAGTATTCCAAGTCCGTCCGGTTGCAACTCATAGTATACAACCTGACTTCCAAGACAAATCTTGTACCTAAAAAAACCACTTCAAACAGCTTAGAGTGAGTCACACCACAGTAGCAGACACCCAGTCGAACTATCGATTTGAATCCCAACCCTAAAATACAGTTTTAGGCAAGTCCAATCATCTGTGTAGTCATGGTGGTGGAAAAGATCACATAGCATCTCCATCGCACACGTGGCCACCATATCGCCCACTTAGACCCAAATCCACTCATTACGAAATTCACAGACTGTAAAACCAATAATTTAATCAAGAATACTATAGAAATCCATGGGCCCTGAAAGTGTTGGGCCACAAGTGTACATGTGGGTATACAAATGAGGTTGGAGCCCATCTTGCACAAAACCAATTGGTTTGTGCTAAGTTCTAATCTACACCACTTATATACCACACCAACTCTTATTATATTTTCGATGTGGGATTATATATTCCAACAATCCCCTTCAAGTGCAAATGGGCCTGAACCAATTGTTATTTACCAAACACAGACCTACTCTTATAGGTCCGTACAAATAGGGGTGGGCACGAAACTCGAGAACCCGACTCGGGTCGGGTCACCCGAGTCGGGTGGCGGGTGGCGGGTCGGGTGGGATGAGTGGAGCAAACGAGTCGGGTCATAAAACCCGACCCGTCGGGTGTCGGGTCGGGTTCGGGTGTGGTCATAATAGTTCGGGTCGGGTCGGGTTCGGGTCGGGTCCGGGCGTCATCATGGGTTTTATATGGTTTTTGTGGTTTTTGTGGGTTTTATAGGGTTCGGGTCGGGTTCGGGTTCGGGTTTAGGGTCTGGCGGGTCGGGTCGGGTCGGGTTCGGGTTTAGGGTCTGGCGGGTCGAGTGGCGGGTCATTTTTATATCGACCCGAATGAGTCGGGTCGACCCGAACCCGACCCGTGCCCACCCCTACGTACAAATATGTCTAGGCCTACTCTTATAGGCTTATAGGTCCACAAACGGGTATAAACTTCACTGCTAGCCCACAACCAGGTCTTCAAAGATGAGCCTAAGATTGTTCCGCTTTGATGCCATATAGAAATTCATAGGCCCGGAGAGTGTCGGGCCATATGCGCACATGTGGGTATACAAATGAAGTTGGAGCCCATCTTGCACAAAATCAATTAGCTTGTGCTAAGTTCCAATCTATACCACTTATATACCACACCAACTCTTATTATATTTTCGATGTGGGATTATATATTCCAACAAATACCATGAATGAGAATTCACAAAGTGATTCACTAAGAATACAGCTCAACAAGGATCATAGCCAAATAAATAAACAATGAAAACAATATTAAGGTCCCATTTGATTTTACCTACTACACTTCGCTAAACTCTGCTCTCACGGTTCCCACAAGTCACCAAAATCGGCCCCCAAACACCCGTCACCAGTCCACTAAATTCATGATATTCATTTGGGTTAGTTTTGGTTATGTTAGAGTCTTATAAACTTATTTTATCGTTTTCATTTCAATTTCTCATTTAAATTTTCAAATATTTAAAAAAATTTCTCAAAAATAGGAACTGACGTCGTGGGTGGCACCGTGAGGTACATTCCCTCACGGCGCCCATCACGACATAAATTAGGGCAGCCCTCTGTCCTGGACGTCGTGACTGACGCCGCGAGGAATGACCATCACGGCACCCCTGGCGACGCTAGTACCAATAAATTAATTTGGATTTTTTCTAAAACCCGGGCTTCATCGCCATATTCCAAACCTATCCCATCCTCTTAGGGAACTTTCAATACACCATAAACCACCCTCAAACACCCACATTAGTCCATAAAATCATATTTCACAATTAAAAGCAAAAACCCCCCAAAAATGTCTAAAACCATAATTTTTCTCAACAATCTTTACCCCAACAATAACTCACACCATAAATGATCAACAACACCCTTAAAACACCTCATGAAACCATTAAAACTAGTGAGACAAGGTGGTCATCACATTTTTCGATGAAAACTCAAAAATCTTAGTTCAAAACAACGCGAATTGATAGATCAAGCGAGATCTCACCTTAGTTGTCGTTGTTGATCGATCACTTGTCTTCAATCACCATACAAGATCATCGAAACCCTCTTAAAGTTCCCCAAGTTTTCGAATTTGCTTGAGTTGGTGATGAGAAAATGGTCTAAATGACCAATTTTGCCTTTATATACTTGATTTCTCATCAACCATCATCCACTCATCTATAGGCCATCCTATGGCTCCCGCTGGGGCCACCTAAACTCACTTGGTGACACAACTAAGTTACCCGAGTCTCAAGCTTATCCTAATTTGACTTTTCAAAGCCTCAATTTTTCGGGCATTTTGCTTGACTATGTGCAACGCGGGACGCGCAACAGTAAATTTTTGTATTCACTTTACTAGACAACATATTATTCATTAAAATTTTTATTACATTTATCTCAATCGTTCATAAATTTCGTTTCCCATACTTGTGTACTTGTATTTCGCATGCCCAGTATCCATTACGACACGTTTTCTTATGCGAACCTTACTCGAAATTTGATGACAATGTCCTGTCACTCAGACACAAATATAAATAAGTAGTACATATCGTCACACAGACATAACATACTTTTTTTCGGCCGTTACAATGTCCCACATCCATCTCTCCTTCTCTACACTCCTTCAATTGTTCATCATCCCTCATCCGTGTCTCTTCTTCTCCTTACCCCCATCCGACAGCGATCCTTGTTTTCTCTTTAATGCTAGTCTTTTCTTCTCTTCTTCTTCACTGTGTGTATTGTTGGTGTCGGTGGTTCGTCGTTGTGTTGTTAGCGTTGTTGGTGTCATCGGTGGCCCGTTGTCGTGTTGGTGTTATTAGTGGTCTTTTCGCATGCTCACAACTATGGATCGTGATGCCGAGGGGTTTCGGTGTGACAGCCGCCAACCCATTTTTTTTACTAGTCTCTACAGTGAATGGTGGAGAAAGTGCAACATCTTGTCAGCCATCTTTTGAAGCGGTGAGAATGGCGTCGACGACCGAACTCCAGTAAGTGAGCGGCCTTTTGAAATAGCGTGAAGTCCCGCAGGCACACTTGTTGGCATTCTTCTTGTATTTTTTTCCCTTTTATCTTTAGAGATTTAGATTTTTTGTCCCTTCAGAGTTTGTTGCCCCCTGCATGGAGCTGTTGCCCTCTTGGGGAGGTTGTTCTCCCCTCAGTGGGGTTGTTGCCCTCCTAGCGAGGATGTTGTTCCACGCTTAAGAATCTGTAATGGTTGTTGTACTATCCCTTGGGCTTCGACAACCGAACTCCAGTGAGCGACATTTTGAAATAGCGTGAAGTCCCGTAGGCACACTTGTTGGCATTCTTATTGTATTTTTTCCCTTTTATTTTTAGAGATCTAGATTTTTTATCCCTTTAGAGTTTGTTGCCCCTGCATGGAGTTGTTGCCTTCCTTGGGGAGGTTGTTCTCCCCCTCTGTGGGGTTGTTGCCCTCCTAACAAGGATGTTGTTCCACGCTTAAGAATATGTAATGGTTGTTGTACTACCCCTTGGGTTTGAGGAACATCAATGCAAGAAAATTTGACAAAAAAAAATGTTATTTTGAACAGTTAGTGTTAGCGAATCAATTTATTGTAGTGATTGATTCTATGTCTCGTATGAAATGTATTAAGAGCATTAATGAAGTTTTTATTTCTTCAAAAAAAAAAATAACTAAAGTTATAACTAATGCTAATATCAAACAATTAATATGTCACATTTAATTTGTTAGAAGAATAAATAAACTCAAAATGCGACAAATATTTAAAAACGGATAGAGCAATTCAGATCCCTTATAAAAATCTTTGGTCTATTATTACGATTTAGGTTGAACATCGATCATAATCCATGTAGCCTTGTAAATATTAAACTCTTTAAAACTTACTCTTCATTTATTTATTAATTTTTGGTGAAACACTCTTTATTTAATTACAAAGCTTAAAAGTAAAAAAAAAAAAGAAAGTAGTGCATAAGATATATACATGCCAGCCAAAGCATATCTTGTCATTACTTCACAAAAAAGCAAGATTTTGAAAGGTCATAAGTTTCAAAACAAAAAAGATTTATAATGCCAATTCCTACTTGTCGGAAGCAGCAGAGCCATCAGAATCTTTAGCAACGGCGTTGGCATAGCGTTCCTCTGCAGCCCTAATCACATCAATGGATTTCTGTTGAGCCTGTGCTCTGTAGTTCTTTATGTCGTCTAAGCTTAGACCGCTTTGATCACCTCCAACATTAGTCCCTGCACCTTTGTTAATGCTAGGCTCATGTTGTTGTCGATCATCATGAGTTTGTCCTTCCATCACCACGTTATTAGACTCCTTGGACGCCATTGATTAATTGATGTTTGTGGTAATAAAAAGGGAAATTTGATAAACCATACAAGTTGTTTGGAATGTCTAGATTATTGCTGAGACTGATCATTTTATCTGTTTCTTGAACGGTTACTATAATACATTTGAATTGGTTCATTATACGTGTCAAGAGATTGGGAACACTAAAACCGTGACTCACCAAATTAAATCCTGACGTGAAGTCGTGGTCACAATCAAGAAGTTGTGCGGTTGGTTCTATTATCTCGCAAAGGCACGCTGCCCCCATGACCCCCAAGGTGCCAAAATTTTTTTTTTTTTAAATTTGTGTGTATTTAGGCGAATTTGACTATTTTTACATGGTCTTGGTGCAATTAACCTGAGCTCGCATCAATGACCCCAACAATCTTAACGCGATAAAGAATCAAACATGAAATCATGCTCCTAACATATATAATTTCAAACTGACTTTTACCATTGAGTCAATCCATCTAAGTTAGTCATATAAAAATAATTAAAAGCAAAAATGACTTAATTAGAATTTTTTTTTTAACCGACTTAATTTGATTTAAGGGGTTATATTAATTGGGGATTTCTATGGATTTTAATAGACTTTGAAAGATTTAGAAATTTAGAGGTATTTAATTTAGAATTTGATGGATTTCGATGTAGTTTTTAAAAATCTTGAGGTATTTAATTTAGATTTGAAAAGATTTGTGTGGAGATTAAAATAATTTATAGGTATTTAATTTTTGTAGATTTTGGATGAATTTGGATGAGTTTTTCTCAAATTTTATAGGTAATTTGAATCAATAATTCTCTCATGTCAAGAGGCGAGATATCGATGGATTTCCATTCAAGGTCAATTGATCATCTGATTCATCTTCTCCACCAGCAACACCAACGTGCACAGCTACAGCTCCGCTCCTCCTCCTGCTCCCCCTCCACCGCTCCCCCTTCATCGCATGCACCAACAACCGCAGATTCCTAAGCTTCTAATTAACTGCCACATGTTTGATCACGACGTTGAGGATGATGAGGAGAGGGAGATGACGGCGACTTCGAGAGGGTGCGAGGTTGATGTTGCTGGCGAGGCGAATGAGGATGATGAGGAAGGGGAGATGTTACTGTGGTTTTCATTTTCGGGTCGGAGGATTGACGGAGAAGATAAATAGTAAATTGGGCAACCTTAAGTCATGGCCACAAGATGTTTCTCGAGTCACGTACTACTTATGATTAATTTTTTTACATAAGTCCATCTAATTCTATCAAAATCCACTGAAGTTTTTGTTTAGAATCCACTCAAATCTATACAAATCTTAAAATCCATGAAAATCAATCCCAACAAAGTCTTTTAAAATTCTTTCAATTCTCAATTGAATACACCTACTTTAGATATCGAGATTTGTGAAAACGTAGAGAGTGGGAAAGCTCCGAGTCAAACAAAATTGGAAGAAGTCAACATCTGCTTTGGAGTGCTAAACATTTACCACGAGTATATGACAAAATTGCAAAATGTCATTGAAACCTAAGTTACATGTCATTGAACCCAACGTCTGCTCTAAGTCGAGGAAAAATAATTAGAAGCATAAACTTGTTTATTGTTGTGGAATTACTTTGAACAAAATTACTTTGAACAAAGTAATGAGAGTAATGATAATGAACTAAACTTTGAACAAGAGGAAAGATAAAGGAAATGAGATAACTTTATTTCAACAATATCAATGTATACATTACATGGTCGACGAAAAATAATTAGAAGCATAAACTTGTGCGTTTTGGTCATAATAAGATAAGACCAAAAAGCACAAGTTACACTTACAGTAATATAATAATAACTTACAAGTAAGTGGTGTTACAAAAGGTTGAGATAAGAAGGGTCATCCACTATCGTATTACATTTACAACATTTATGACAAATTTTAAGAGAATTGTTATTTTTTTATTACATTTTTTGAGAATGGTTAAACGAATCCTAATTTTTACTAAACATACCTCATTTACTCATCATATCTTAATTTTTGAATTTTAATTATTGATTGTACCCCACTTTTTTTAAAAAAATTTCAAGATACCCTTGCTAAATGTACCTCACTTTTTTATTGAATATACCTCATTACTTAAACATACCCTTATCTTTCTTAGCTTGTGAGTTTCAGCCACAAAGGTCGAGACCTCCGAGGTCTCCGCTGACCGAGGCTTTTAAAAAGGTTTCGGCCCTATGTAACCGTAACCCACGGGCAATAGGAAGGAACATAAAAAAATATGAAAACTCCAAAACATACATGTAAACGACCAAAAAGTTATTGAGTTTTGCTCGAGATTGTTTGATATGCTTGATTCCATCGATATTTTGTATCCAAAATTTGAGATTAAAGCCTCAAATCAAAGCCCTAAACCCAACAACAGCACAAAATTGACTCAAAAATAGCCAAAAAAACTCAAGCACCCAAAATCGATGTGATTTTGCCTGAGTTTCATCGGATTTTAGGCAAAGGTGAGTGCAATTTGAGAGAGGAAGAGACGGTGGTGTGACTGGGGTATGGATCAATAAGGTGAGTAAAGTATGGGGCGAGTATAAAACCTTTTAATTATATGGAGGGTAGTTGGTTCATTTCACATTTTTTTAAAAAGTAGAGTCTATTTTAGCAAAAATTGATCCCATCCCCCCCACTAAAGTCACATATCTGTTGGAGCCTTTCATACGCATCTCAAAATGTGTGTGAGTACAAAGTTCTTGATGCATAACACACATGATATATATCCCAAACCACATATAGACAGTTCCTAAAGTCGATATATGTGACTTCAAGGATGAGTTGATGAACGATTATGATGGAAATCAAGCAAATTAACACAGATTGAGATAAATTACAGACTCGGTTGATCCTCAATCCGTAGCGCACTTCTACTATCATGTCTATCACCTTACAGATGGTGATAACAGTACTTTATGAAAAACTCCAAAATAACACTCTTCATTAACAGCATAACATAACACACACCACTACATCTCAATCTATTATGCATCTCACAATACGTAAGCTCATATCATGCACGAAGATGATATTTTTTAAGCTGAACATGGAATGAAGACTGAATTCCATTGAAAACTATCGCAATGCCACGTATACTGGTACTTCAACATTGCCAATGAATTGAAGCCCGGGCCGCTATTTGATACTGGTACTCTATTTGATGGCATTGGCCGCAACTGTGTGAACTTGAACATTGCCAATGCAGCCCGGGCCACTAAACGTAGTTAAAGTACTCGCATTGGCAACGCTGCTCATGATCACCAGCGCTGCTGCCAACACAAGGATTGAAGCCCTGAAGAGTATTATTTGTCATGATAGCAATAAGTCTATTGCTAGTACTTTGGTGGGCAGTGGTGAAAATTGGTGATGGTGAGCTAGTGAGCTTCTTCGTCCAAATAGTGCTACTTTGGTTTCCTATTTATAGAGAGAAAACGCCTAGCAAATTCTCCTAGTATTTAATTGTGTGTGCTTCCAAAATCATGATTTTCATATCCACACGAAATTAATTAGACTTAGCTGGCCCTACTATTTGCACGTGTATGCGTGCGTCAGTGCGTGTGTGGGTGATTAATTAAGTCCTAATTAATTGTTTAAATTGTTTAAGAAAAATTTACATAGAAATCCGATGTACGTACTTGCATACTAAAATGACGCGTACCATTGAGATAGGGGGTGTGCATTCTCGGTGCACAAGGAGGTGAACATGGACCATTGATAACGCATGGGGATGTGCATTTTGGGTCAACAAGCTAGGTTGGTTTCTTTATTTATTTTTTAAGTAGGAGCCTCCAACTTACGGCCATCGTAAACCTTGTTCCAAGTGATGTCTCTAAAACAAAACAAAATAAATAAATAATTGGCATTAGCTATCCATACTGCAACATTGCTGGCCCTACTGCCAAAATTAATTGGCATTAACTGCCCCTATTGCACAAGTGTGTGTCTCTCTGTGATAGTAAAATAAAACAATAAAACATATGAATTTTTTTTTTTTTTTTTTTTTTTTTTTTTTTTTTGACAAGGAAGAGATGTATATATATGTGCAAAAAAATAGAATTGGCTTTTTGTTCCTCAATTCATAACAATTAGAATAAAACATATAAATTAACATAAATAACGTTCAAACAAAAAATAAATGTAAGTAATTAAAAGATAGTAATTAATAAAGGATAATTGTGTCTACAAGTCTATGAGAGATAACTCTCTAAAGGGGAAAGGGATATCTCACGCTCTCAAAATTAGTTTTAACTCTCCTCCAACTTATCTCACACCCCCAACTCCACTCCCAACTTTACACACATCATTTGGGCTCATACTAATTAATTGATGGAAGACCCTTATAGCTACGACAAGCCTTCTACGCACACATTGATGCAACAATTAAGAGTCTCAATGAAGCATGTGTCTAAATAGCGTGTCAAAAGTAGATTAAAAAAGTATTTTTCTAAAATAACTAAGTACACGAGATTTGAATTATAACATTTATTTACTTCAAATCAACAATAGTCAAACATAGCTTAAATCTTGTCTTTTTAACAAGTGATGTCTCATCTTTCTCGTCAAAAACACGAAATGGTTTGGGAAATAATAACAAATTAATTTGAACAACATGAAAAGAGAAATTTTTTTTTTTGTTGCACACAAATCAATAATATCATATAAAATCAAATTTTATATTCTAAAAGTTCAATAGAAATAGGTAGTGGTGAAAACATTCGAATCTAATCTTTTTTTATAAGAAAATCTATCTAAATTCTAAATAGTAAAACAATATATAAAATCCAAAATATTATGATACTGTTAAATGAAACAAATTGGAGATCACGGTTCAATTGGTATCTTCAAGCATCAATTGATATTAATTTTCGATTCCACTATAAAGACCCATCAAATTAACTTACAAATTTAATACGGTAAATAAGACTCGTTTTCTTTAAAAAATATTTTGTCTGAATATACAAAGCTTGTTTTGACTAATCTTAGACATGACAGAAAGAAAATGACCACAAAAGTGACAATCTCTGGCCAAAAGTTTTAAAGTATTTGTATTCCCATAGCTCAAACTCGAATTATGTGGTCAAGAGATTAGGAACCCAAGCCATCCATCATGAATTTTCAAGAAAAAAAAAATCTTTAAAAAAAATGAATAAACTGGGTTTGGGCCTGGGCTTTTTTCGACTTTAGTTAGGCAGAATTGCCTTTGAATGCTCTTACAAAAAATGGCAAAGAGCTCTGCCCTGTTCTCTGCAGTCACTCCTCTGACCGATTTTGGGAATTCCAGCAAGAATCACTGCAAACACAGCTGCATAATCCCAAACCCACTTCGAATTCAATTCAAATCCCCTCTCAGAGGACTTGTCTCCTCTGCAATCGCTGCTCAAAACAAGCTCATGGAGACCCAACACAGCGAAACTGGCAACAACAGCACCAGTGCCAACCCACCCATGACACTCCTGTTCGTGGAGATGGGCGTCGGGTACGACCAACACGGGTACGCCTAATTCCTCAATTTCTTGTTCAGATTGTGTTTTTTGTGATGTGAGAGTGATTATTGTTTGTGTTTGTCATTTGGGTACGTAGTCAAGATGTCACCTCTGCTGCGATGAGGGCGTGTAGGGATGCGATTTCTTCAAATTCAATCCCGGCATTCAGAAGAGGTACGTGGTTTTGTTGGGGATTTTGTGATGTGGGTCTGGATTTTGTCGATTTCGAACCGATTTGGGGGTTCAAATTGCTCAATTTGATGTTGTTCTTCATGGGCCTTGCAATTTTCCTTGAAAGATTGGATTTTTGTAATTTTTATATTTTATATTATGAATTTTAATTTCATAAAGTGCGCAAAATTGAGCGCAATGAAAAAGTTTGATCTATATAGCAGACCCCAGCTAATTTGGGATTGAGGCATGCGGAATGGCAAGTATTTGTGTGTGTCCATTAGATGCACATAGATTTTCACGTGCTCATAGATGTACACACATTGATGCATAAATCAGCAGATACGTGTCCATTCAGGTGCCCATTTTAGGCCAACTTAGAATTTTTCAAATTTGAATTCAAAGTGGAGAGTTAGTTTTTTTGTGGATATCTTTGATTAGTGGGTTAACGAGTTGTAAAATGTGTGTATGTGGTGCAGGTTCGATTCCTGGTGTTACATTTGATGAGATGAAACTCCAAATCAAGCTTGGAGTTCCTCGGGTGCTTCAACAAGTTTTGGATGTTGAGCGTGTCAAATCCGTTTTTCCATAGTGAGTGTTTTCAGCTCTATTTGTTATTGGTTTGAGTGTTTGATGTACTCTTTCACTTTTGGTTGATATTGCCAGTGCTACTACGTATGAGGCAAATGCATTACTTTGCTCAGAAAAATGCGGACATGTGATTGGTTCAATGTTATTGAATATTGATGTTGGCATTGCCGTTGAATGTCTCTCTATGCTGATTGAACCAACCTTCATTTCCTTTCTATATTCTGCAAATTTTTCTTGGCGAAAAACCCTGGTTTTGACTTCTCCTGTTCTTGAGTAATTTTATTGGGACCTTTGCATGTTTCAACGACCTCGAGAGAGTTGAATATGGAGGTGGATGAGGAATATCTTGTATGGTGGTATTTTGTGAACATGTTGGCTTTTTTTATTGTCAAATATCAATTTTTTATATTATTGTTATGATCGATTTGTAATATTGTTCTCTATTTTGTATTTGATGTTGCCGTATTCGCTTAGTTTCTTTCTCAAAAAAAAAAATGCTATCGTATTCGATTGTCTGTCTCCTATGTTCATACAATTGAGGACAACTCTTTACAGGATTAATGAGAAAATGTTAGTAATATTGTCTTGGCAATGCAAGATTAAAATGTTAAGCTGTTGATATGAGAAAAGTAGGTCCCATAGTAGAGAAACTGCAAATCTAAACAGCCCTCTTTTGAGTCTTTGCAAACTTCTAATTTAAATTCATTGCTCATTTTATCTGTTGCACACACTTCTTTGGAATCCAAGCACATTCAACAATGGCCAATAGGTTTATTATTAATACATCCTTTGTTTACGATCAAAGAAGAAAAAAATATTCCAATAGAAAGCGAGAAATGGCAATTAAAAAAAGCAAATGATATATATTCTTCCATGTCACTTCTGCATAAACAACATCAATTGAAATTACCTTAACACGGGGATTCCTCGTTTGATCATTTCACGAGTCAAATCCAATTAAAAGTTTGATTTTATTGCTTGGCTTTCCAAATCAAGAAACTAGATCTCAAATATATAACTTATGTTGTTATAGTGATTCCATGAATTGTTTTTCTTATTCTAAACCTCTTACATTCTTTGAAAGCATAACTATTGTTGGGTCATAGTTGCAAGGGAATTAGTGAATGCCTTTTTAAGGTATTGAGTTAGGAAAGCCTGAGAAAATTGTTTGTTGTCCAAGGAATTGGAGTACGATGAAAATAAGAACTTGATCAAACTTTAGTTTAGTTTCATTACATTTTTTATGCTCTTTGTTACAATAGTGGATTTTGCTGTGTGAAACACCAAAAACTGTATTATCTATAACCTGAGTTTAAGGATTATAAAATAAAAATAAATAAATAAATCTCTGGCTCATTTTTTTTTTCTTTCTTTTCTCGTTTTCTTTGGTATAGAAATAAATTGACTATGGGAAAAAAATTAATTAATTATATAAAATATAGATAATTATTTTATACGATTCAGTCTTCGATTATCAATTCATTTGATTTAAGAGAAGTGCTACAATGACAATGGGAAGTCACACCTCAACACACATTGGCCCACAAGAGCCATTGGTTTCCACCTCGGAATGCAGGCACATACAGATCCCGGTGCATAACACGCAAGTCGAGGCCGCATAGAGGGCTTTTGTGGGCCAATGTGTGTTGGGGTGTGACTTGCTCATTGTCATTCTAGCGTTTTTCTTGATTTAATGCCACAAGTAGTTATTCAATTACTGAACTCTTACGTTTTATCTTTCAAAAGAATATCCCAATTTTGTGTTGAATAAGAGGACGGCATTAAGCTTGTACTTTCAACGGTACTTGCTGATGACATGTACAGTGTTATACCATGCCTCATGAACAGAATTTGGGATAGAGTTCTTTTGCAAAAAAATTGAAAGGAGTTAAGCTAATTCTTCTATGTTTCATTATTTCATATTGATTTAAGCAACCTAGCTTCATTTACTAAAAAGTGGAATTGATACTGTGGAACCCTCATCCATTTCTTTCATCTTTTACAGTGGTAAAATCTTGACTATTGATGTTGTGGATGGTGGACTTATATGCTCAAGTGGCGTGTGTGTAGAGGAAATGGGAGATAAAAATGATGACTGTTACATAGTGAACGCTGCTGTTTATGTTGGTTACTAGTGTCTTTATGGTTTTTCCATTCCTTTCATATGCCGATTATCTACTGTAAGCTTTTAGCTTCAAATAAGAGACAAGCAATTATTTATACCATTTCAATTTTGACTGTTTGGTGTGCTTCTATTTTCTTCTGACCCGCTTTATGCTTAGTAGTCATTCAAAAGCAAATTATACTTCTTTCCGTCTTACTTCTGTTTTAATGTCTTGAATGTAATACTTGCAGTGACAATCAAATTGTAACATGCTGTAAAAAAGTGGCATATTGAGGTGAGATGACTTTCTTTACATCCATCATGAATCTTTGATTTCAACCTAGAACTGAACACCATGTGTATGAATGATTGTGAAAGGTGAATAACGATCTAACCATCACAAGCATGGAACCTAGGCTAATGAAATGGAACTCTTTTCAATGACTCAGAAATCAAGTTGCCTTTTTTTTCTTTTTGTGATGATATTGCATGAGTGACAATTGAAATGGACATTTTGGTTCTGTCATTTCATTTTCTTGGACTCCATTGGCTTCAATTATGTATCTTAAAGGAATAGAAAAGGCTGAGAGGTCCCAAATCCTAAAAGACTTCAAAAGTAGTAGGTACCATAGCATCAAGAGATGGAGAGATAGAGAGAGTCAGAGAACCCTTTAGGAATTTTCGCATCAACTCTTGTGATAAAATCAAGGGCAACCTATCTCCAAATAATGCACTGGTCTTCCTTTCTAATGCTGTGAAAGTGAGTTCTCCTAATTGGTTTAATCCTGGCTTTTGGAAAGGCTTTTGGAAAGGGAGAAGCAATTATGATCTTCTGTAATTGTTATACCTTTTTTGTATGAGTGACACATTGTACTAACCATTTGGATCAAATAGCTAACATCTTAAAGAAAAATGTAGTGAGCAACTTCTTGTTAGAATATTTCGCCATAGTTTTTTTTTAAGAAAAATGGAAGTTTCATTAATCATTAATGCTCGGTACAGGATCAGACATGGAATAAAAAAAGTACATTGATTCACTAATCCTATTTGTTCAAAAGAATTGCCATTACTTTGGTTGTGAATGCAATTGTAAAATTGAATCATTTTGACAATCAGGGACTGTTCACTACAACGTTGAAATACAATACACAAACACTCGCTATAACCATATAACGAATAACAAAACTTCCTAACAAGGAGAAGAAAAGCTAAAACTTCCCGACAAGGAGAAGAAAAACTCAAGACTTCCAACAAAGGGAAGACAAACTACCTAAAAATACAACTAAAATAAGAACCAACCCAATAACTGCACAGATCCAAAAACAAGCGTTGTGGAAGATGTACCGCAACAAGTAGATCCAATATGCACTTTATTAAACACATAAAATACGGAGAGATGAAGATTGGAACCACCGTCGATCAAAAGAGAAGATTGGCGGTGGTTCAAGATCTTGAATCAAGAGAGAAAACTCAAAAAATGATTTTAGGGCTAGGGCTAGCCGCCAAGAGGAGAGGAATGTTTTCAATGTTTCACCATAGTTGAAAGATAATAAATTTAACTTTTTCATAAATTCCAAATTCCAATATTGAGATACTTTTCATTCCTTCTTCAATTGAGATAATTGCAATTTTTTGAAACTTACATGGACTTCCTAACATTTATTGTTCAATCAGAATACAAGAAGGGGAAATGAGAAGCTTCCCTTGTTCTTAGAACGTCAACTGCACACCTCGCCTTATCCCAATCATCTGGGCTGGCTACATAAATCTTGTATCTCCTCATTCATCTTTTTTTTTAAGGATCATATACTTGGCTAACACTGCTGTTTCAAGCAATCAAGTAATGCAATCAAGTAATGTACATATCTGCAGCTAAATGAGCCTACATTGTGTTTCAATGAATAAGAGCAGCATACAGAAGCTGATTCCAGGTATCGGGCAGGCCGGGGACGCACCAGTGGCTGCAGTCGGTGCCCTTGTGGTCTCCGCTGTAGAGCGAAGGATGTGCATCCACTCTCATCTGTGACAGTGTTGTGATGTCTAGTAAGAACACTGGCTTCTTTATCCTGCTCAAGACCTTGTTCACCACTATTGCTGCTGGAGGCAACCCTGCAGGATATCTTGGCATTAGCAGAGGTATCTTCTCACCCTTGCAGTCATTTGACCCTTTGTTCCAATCCTTCCCTCTGTATAATAAATAGCCAACAAAAATAAACACCTGATCAGCCCTTCAATAAATTTTGGAACGTGTTTTTGGTAAGCATCAGTATTGTTGTAGTTTACTTGGAGCTCTATTGGCTCTCAACTTCGAATCTCCAGGTTTTTTGGGGCATATTTTTTTAGGATGGGGTGCGTCTTCTATGGAATAGTCAAGGTAAAATCTTAGACACCACAATATCAAAAAAAAAAAAAAAAAAAAAGAAGAAATATCGGTGTAGTTTTAACATGCGTCATTTCTATTGAGTTTTTTTTCTTTTTTTTTTAACTAGTTGATTTTAATTACGTCATTTTCTTTTACGCTGAAGTTTAAGGAAAGTTTATTACGTGTCAAACTGCATCGATTATGTGCAAATCTTTGTCCCTTATCAAAATAAGATGTTCCTAAAACCTCCAAAAAAAAAAACCAAAAATCTCAAAAATAAAGTAAAATTGGGGACTTACTCATAGTGAGTTGGAGAAATGCCTTGGAAGAAGACTTTGGTCTTGGCAGGGTCAACATTACGGTTGACCCATGTAGCCCATGTCGTCAAACCTTTGTAGAAAGCAATAAGAGGGTTCATGTCCCTGTACAGTCTCCCTCCATCTTGTATATAATTCCACCTAAAAATCAAACAAAAAGACAACTTTCAATCACAGCCGTCAATCTACTAGACCAAATCAAACCATCAATCTGATCGGACGGTACTTCTTCTTTGATCCCGAGTGGGTCCACCAATGCCAAGAATTGAAGATCAACACGTCCATGCCAAGCCAGGCCCGGCCCGCTGCTATCGAGTCCAGGTCCAACACGAGGCCGGCTTTGTTCCGTACCAAGTCCACTAGGTATGGCGTGTGGTACAGCATCACTTTGACTCCGTACTCCTGCACGCGTAGTTCTCACTCGTTAGGCGCACAGTCATGACCGTACGATCTGCTGATTGAAATAGTTTTCACTACTGGCTCTCCGATCTGATCTGATTCGATCCAGTTGTGCTGGCAAATGACAATTTTGCACTTTCGCAGTACAGAGAGTAAGCCTGACAGTGCGGCAAAAGGGACAGGCACGTGGTTGTCTTTTTCTTTGTTTTGGAGCACTTTTTTCACTTTCACAATTTGTGCTTACGCACTGGTTGTTATTTTTATTTTTTATTTTTTTCTTCTTCTTCTTGGGGTAGCATTTGGATTTAACAGAGTACCGGCACCAAAATTGTTGAGGCCAGTCTTCCAGACACTTTTGGTGGTTTAGGATAAAAAGAATAAAATCATGGTTAAAAAAGAATTATTTTTAGGAAAAATGCTAGTGTACCCTGATTACATGCAGATGCAGTTGTTGGAGTCTAATTTTTGCATCAAAATATGTGCGCATATTATTGATATCTATATTACAGGGGGAGGTGTATTCAATTTGACAAATTCATGAATTTGTTTAAATGATGAATTTTCATGTATTGGTAGAATTTGATAAATTTGAAATGACTTTATCCAAAATTTATCCAAATCTCATTGGTAGGGGTGGGATTTCTTCATACACATTTTTTAAATAGCAATACATCACAATCTATTAAAATCCATCAAAATTTCAATGTGTTTAAAAATTAAATACACCTAGACTTTTTAAAAATTCATTAAAATCCATCAAAATCATAATTGGATATCTCTTGACTTTTCAAAAGTTCATTAAAATTCTTTGAAATCCAAATTAAATACACCTTGATTTCAAAATCTTTCAAACTCCTTTAAAATCTTTTAAAATCCATGAATTGAATATACCCCTTAGTTGCAGCGATTCCACTGTAGCAGTATTCTTTTTACAAAAAGAAAAATTCTTTTCTTGGTCTTTAGCAAGTTGGCCAAAAAGTACTGTTGGTCTACTTTTACGAGTAAAAAAAGAAGGATACTTTGGAGTCAAGTGGATGACAAATATCTCAGTTTTACTTCCAAAGATCCTAGAACTTAAATTTGAAATCAAAATTGGTCCTTCAAGTCATGCAGTTTATAACTTTATATAGACGTGTGCGCGTGTTATTAGTCTTTTAAAGAAGGTGTCACTTTAGGATAATAGAGTTCATGGACTTGACAAACTCTTGTGGGATTAGTGAATTCTGAGTAAGGAGGGGTTAAAATACTCTTCTTTTTTAAAAGATTGTGAGTGTCTAAACGTTTTTTAATCCCTCTTTACTTTGATTGGACTAATCTCAAGATAATACTTAATCAGGCACCATTGTTTGTAAAAAGAAAAGGCTTGATTAGTTGTTGCTTATCTTAATTCGCCCTACTTTTTCCTCAACTAAAATGTCAAATTACTTAAAACTAATCAAAGACTGGTCCACTTTAATCTCAAATCTTAATCAAAATATCTTGGTGGGAAAGCAAACAAAAAGCTTGAAAAAAATACCCCTAAAGATTTGTCAAAATAATAAGACACAAAAACAAACAAATCTTCATCAACTCTTCCAAACCAAATAAAATGTAACAACATACCTGAAATGCCACTGAAGACAGTGTCTCTGTTCTCACCAAAGAAGTCCTTGCTCTTGGCACAGAAGCATGAATCAAGCATGTCAAGGACTGCCACTGATTCAAGCTCAGTGAGTCCCCAACAAACATTATCTTCTTCCCTCTCCACCTCTCCAAAAACACCATCCCATCAAACCTTCATAACAAAAATCAAATTAAATATATAGGCCACTAACTACACACATCCGACAGTGCCCAAATTCAAAGTAGTCAGGGTAATTCCGATACCGGGAATTGCAAATCTAAAAGAAAGAATAAACCAGTTAAGTAGTTAGAGTAATTCGGATACAAATATTGCGAGACTAAAAGAAAATAGAAACTATTTATGTTATGTTACCTTGGTAGGTCACACCCATCTGGTTTCCACCTGTACTTGAGATAGAGCTTATCAGGTCTGCCATACTTTTGACAATCAAATTCAGGGTCTATGAAGGGACAACTTGATGAACCATATAAAGGGTATGAAGCATCATAAACCCATCTTCCATGAAACCAATCACAGCCTCTCCCCACATTGCTCTGATTGAACAACAACTCCTCTCTTATACTCCCACACTTGGCTTCTTGTGAGATCAAGCAAAGAAGGAGAATCATGAACAGAGGTGAGAAGAACTTGAGACCCATTTTTTTATTAAGGGATGTGTGAAGTCTATAGAGATCATATATATATATATATAGTGGGTTTGTCACTTTGTGTGTGGTGGGGTTTGTATTCACAGTGGTCACATGGTTTTTTGATGAAATGTCTCACTAAGTTTTGGCCCTTTTGGTTGTTGTTTTATTGGAAAGTTTGGATCCATTCATGGGTAGGGTAGCAACACATGTGGGAGTTTATGCTTTAAAAAGCTTAAATTTTGAATAACAGATGTTACTTATTTGTGTGTGTTTTTTAAGTGTTGGTTTGGGAAAGTTAAAGCTTAGAATCTTTGATTGAAGTGAAGGTGTTATCCTCAATGAAGGAATATTGGTTTTGGCAGCCTTTGATTGGCACTTTTGTGTAGATTCACTGTCACCCATTATGAAATTCAAAATATGTATACTTTGTTTTTTTGAATAAAATTATTTGAAGTTGTATTTTCATTCTCATGAAAAAGTGGTGTGTTTGTGTGGCTGCAATCAACTTTATAGTAGATGTCTTCATTAAATTTTTATATAACTCTATCACATTTCTTTGGCCATGATAGCTTTTAATCTTAACAGTTGTAATGAAAATGAAGCTAACAGTCAAGAATCAACAACCTATTATCAAAAAAGAAAATATAACAGTTAATAATATAAATTTCTTTTCAAGATGGGTACATGTACTCAATTATGAGTATCATTATTTGAGAAGATAGCAATTATAAGATGATGTATAATTTCCTGATAAGCAATAATTAATGCTTGATATAATCAAGGAATTCAGAACTCATTTATCAAAAAAAAAAAAAAAAAGGATTCGAAATTCCTCTAATGTGGTTGAGCTTTTTGTTTCTAAACTTGATTAATTAAAGTATCTTAATTTGAAGTAGCTGAGTTTCTTATCATATGTGTTCTAGATATGAGATTCCATATATATTTGAAGACATTTGTATTTATTTGAGATCTGATTTTGTTTATATTATTTTTTTTTTACCTACAAAGAAAAAGCAGCAACACAAAAAAGTGGTTGGTTCGAGTGGAAGTGCCTCAACAATTCTTAAGCACGAAATAGGATTAGCACCTGGTCGTGTAAATGGAAAAGCCACTATTGAGAGCTCTAGGTGAGAAACCTAAAGAAAGTTAAAGAGGCGTCCTATTTTCCTATGTTTTATAGTAAATGATAAGTAAAATACTTTTAATACATATATTTGCCATCTTAACAAAGTTATTACAGCCCTGTTAATTGTGCATCAAGTTTGTGTGAGCAAATCTCAATGTCTATCTAAATGACTCCAACCACTGTGGCACAGTACGTACTAAAAGTACGTCATTCTATTCTGGAACACAGTGCAGTACTCCTGAAATCTCCATAGCCAACGGACATGGAAGAGTTAGGTTGTCGAAGCTTGCTTTAGTCAGGGACATGTCATTGAGTGCAAATTCTCTTTTTGACAATTTTGGAGTTGCATACTTGTCTCCTAATATTGCTTTTAGATATCACTTCGTTTGAAAAATAAAAAATTGGCCACTATATATTTGAGGTTTTATACATTTATATAGTTTGATTAAAACTCAAGGTACTTAATGAGTGATGAGCATATATATATATATAAAGTAAATGTGAAAGTAAAAAACTTTGTCAATGAATTAATTAAGTATGCTTTTCATCTGGACTCAAAAAAAGTTTCATCTTAATTGTACCTAATGTGATAATTGTTTCACTTCTTAGTAAGTCAAGTATTCTTTTTGTTAGTGTGTGTGGGAAATAAACAAGGAAATTAGAAGATTCAAAGAAAAGTAAGAGTAGTATTAATCGATGCGAAAATTAAGGATGGGCGGATATGGTGGTTTGGACACATCTAAAGACGACTTGCAAATGTCCTTATAGAAAACTCGATTTAGTAGAAACTGAAAAAACTCGATGATAAAGGGGTGGACCTAAGATAACTTGGGAAGTTAGGATGCATTGTTTAGAATTGTTTAGAAGAAAGTAAAGGATTCCGAAAGCACATCAAATTAGTTGTGGTCGGATGCATGGAAGAGTTTGATACATGAGTGTAGCCAACCCCAACTCATTTGGGATTGAGGCTTTGTTGTTATGTTATAAGTAAAAAGAAGAAAATAAAACTACTGCATGGCCTGTTACAGTATTATATGAAGATTTTCAGTAATTAAATCAAATACTACCTAACAATTTGGGCATTATATCAAGAATATATACTTTACAAAAACATGAATCTACCAACCGTTAGTTGCATATATGGAGTGTTCAACAATCTCTTAGACTTGAAGCAACAGTGCTGCAAATAACAAAACTAAAACCATAAACTTCCTCATCAAACAACAACTATGAATCATGAGTTTGTGAGCTCAATTTTCATGTACATTGAGCTCTGACGATGGGGAGTCTGTCACCATCTCGGTCTCAGGTCCTCTCCCTCTTCCCTTTCGCCTTGGCCTCGATTCTAGTCATTGGAATCGTAAAGCTATACCTTGAAAATTCACATTCTGTTAGGATTCGTCTTCACCCTGCACGACGATCATACCCTGCAGGGTTTATTTCTCTGAGCGAAGCGTCTGTTGTGAGTCGATGCAATGTGTTCGACGGCAAATGGGTGTTTGACAATGCAACGCGGCCTCTGTATAGAGAGCAGAGCTGCCCTTACTTGACAAAGCAAGTGACTTGTAAGAAGAATGGAAGACCTGATTCTCTCTATCAGAACTGGAGATGGAAGCCTAACAGTTGTGAACTCCCAAAGTGAGTACTTACTCTCTACAAGCTGTTTTCGACAAAAATTGTTCTCTTGCATACTATTAAAAGTCTGTACTATAATTGAAAAAATTAGAAGTCTGCTATTTCCGCGAAAGACTATGAAGTTCATGTTCTTTCGGTAGCTAGTATACCCTTTTATGATATGCTAGAAATATTGTAGTGAATATCAAAGACGTTGTCATGGATCTAAAAGTGAAATGAATGGCTTGCAGGTTTGATGCAGTCACATTACTAGAGATTTTGAGGGACAAAACAATGATGTTGATAGGGGACTCAATACAGAGAACACAATGGGAATCATTGGTTTGTCTAATACAGTCTTCTATAATTGGTGGTAGAAAGTCTTTGTACAGGGATCCACCCATGAAGATATTCTATGCTGAGGTACATATAATTCATTTTGATCAACTTCATTTCTCTGATCATTACGAAAAGAATTCAAACAGATGTATAGCAAGATTGAGTCACTTCTCTTCTTCATTCACAGGTTGCAAATTGGCTTTAATTTTTGCAGGAGTTCAATGCCAAGATTGTGTTCTACTGGAATCCCTTCGTTGTGGAATCCAATTCAGATCATGCCCTTAAGCACACTGTCTATAAAAGGCTCGTAAACCTTGATACCGTCGCGAAACACAGCAAACACTGGAAGGGTGTTGATGTGTTGGTGTTTGAGAGCTATGTGTGGTGGATGTACAAGCCAGTGATCAATGCGACGTAAGTTTCAATATAAATTCCTAACACACTAGATATGATGAGTGCAGGGTTTTCTTGTATATTCTAATTTTGTGCTGATCATTCATTTACTAACTATACTTACAGAAATGGTACTCCACACCAAATTCAAGAGTACAATGTTACCACTGCATATAGAATGGCAATGAAGACATGGGCGAATTGGATCGAATCGAACATCGATCCTCGAACTCAAAGGGTCTTCTTTATGAGTCCTTCCCCAACTCACCTTTGGTTAGTTCCATTGTCAATTCCTAGTTTGCTTACATCAACTTTGTTCATAATATTTTTTGGGTGCTTCCCCTCCCAGTCCCATATATATCGTATGTCAATTGCTCTAATTAGTCTAAACCAAGGTCGATAAGAGGGAGAATTCTCTCAACCAAATTTTTTTCCCTACCCATGGCTTGAATTAACTTGAGACCTCTGGTTAAGAGACATTAACTGAGTTCTAACTACTCAATCGAACCTCGACTCATCTTCGTAGTTTTAATTATGATAAAACATTGATGTTTATGTGATTTTGTTTGTTTAGGAGTTGGGAATGGAGGCCGGGAAGTGATGAGAACTGCTTCAATGAGACTCACCCAATAGAGGGCAGAACCTACTGGGGCACAGGTTCAAGCCTTGAAATCATGGGAGCAGTGGCAGATGTGCTAAGAGAAATGAAGACTAATGTGACTTACATGAACATAACTCAGTTGTCTGAGTTTAGGAAAGATGGGCACACCACAGTTTACACAGAGAGGAGAGGAAAGCTACTAACAAAGGAGCAAAAAGCTGATCCTAAGACTTATGGGGACTGCATCCACTGGTGCTTGCCTGGTGTCCCTGATACTTGGAATGAGATTCTCTATGCATATTTGTTGCATGATTTTTACCATTTGTTTAATACCACTCAATGAGGCCTTTTTTTATGTACCAAAAAAAAATGAGGCCTTTTTTGTACAATGCAAAGATGAGAAGAAGCACATCAAATGCTTGTGTTTTTTGAATCACTTGGGAAATTTTGGTGAGTTAGTAGTCAATTTTTTTTTCTTTTTTTTTTTTTGACAAAATCAAGACAAATATAAACAAGAAAAATAGGTAAGCTAGTTAATAGACAAAATGATCAATCAAGGCCAATTATTAACTTAATTAGTGTTTTAATTTTTAGTCAGGTGAGGTTGCATCTCTTAGTTACTAATTTCATCTTGCCACTATGTGAGGGCTATAGGTTACATTTCTTTGTTGTTACTAACTTCATCTTGCCGCAATGAGAAGGTTGGGTGCAGTGAAAAATGAGCAAGAGCATGCTTCGTAAATTCCAAATTGGTTACATTGTTACTAACTTCATCTTATTACTAACTTCATCTTGCCGCACTAAATTGAGTGTAATGAAAGAGTTTGATCTATGTAATTTAGGGTTTAGAGTTTAGAGTTTGATCTATGTAATCCACTCAACTAATTTGAAATTGGTTACATTGTTGTTGTTAGCACTCTGAAAATTCCAAATTGTCAAGTTGCAATCTGATTGCGATTGGTGGAGTGACTGTTCTGCATTCAGATCTATTTGACAATGTTCTAGCAACACGCATACACGTGACATTCTTACAAATGAACCTGCAACAAAATTAATTAGTCCGAAAAACACCTCTCATGCTAAAATCCTCTCTCAGGAGAGAAAACACTACAATCTACAACCTTAAATGCTACGACAAACAAAAACAATAATAAATTCTCAATCTCGAAGTAATTCATGTTTTTTTTTTTTTTTTTTTTTGCAGTGGCTAAATAGGACCCAGTTTTTGTTAAAGATACCCCACTTTTTTTAAAAAAATGTGAAATGACCAACTACGGTTTTTACTTTCTCCATACCCCACTCATCTCATCCATCCATACCTAAGTCACATGCACCGTCTCTCCCACTCTCAAATCGCACTCACTTTCGGCCCTAATCCGATAAAATTTAGGCAAAATCAAATCGATTTGATGCCGTGAATGTGATTCTTCGTCTCTTTTATGTCGATTTTGCGGTTTTCTTGGGGATTTTTGGTCGTTTTTGAGTCAGTTGAGGTGTTATTGTGTTGGGTTTAGGGCTTTGATTTAGGGCTTGAATCTTGTGCTTTGGACACAATGTTGATGGAATCGATAATATAAAGCAATTCCGAGTAAAACCCAATAATGTTTTGGCCATTTTCATGTATTTTTAGGAGTTTTGAAAAAAAAAATCATTCTCATCACTAGTGGGTTATGGACACACTGGGCCAAGACTTCTTTAGATGTCTCGGTTGGTTCCCACCGAGACCTATAACGAGATCTCGGTAGGAGTCAGTCGAACTCAGTTGCCTTCCTCCAAGATCGAGACCTCTTCAAAGGTCTCAGTGAGATTTAGACGAAGCCGACCAAAACCTTTAAAAAAGTTTCAGTAGAAGTCATCTGATACCACCTCTTTAAAGGTCTCGGTCCTGTATGGTCGAATCCACAAGTCTAAAAGATAAAGATATGTTTGAATAATGAGGTATATTTAGTAAAAAGTTGGGTACATTTAGCAAAGGTATTTTGAAGATTTTTTTAAAAAACTGGGGTTTGCTTAGCCGCTACTTTTTTTTTTGTCAAGTCTCAAATTAATTCATGTTGGCCACGCTCTTTTACTATGTTTTATAAATAAATAAATAAATAGAATGACTGGTCTGAATCAAATCTAGGGATGTAAATGGGTAGGGTAATACCCACAGGTGGCTGAGATTTACCTTAACAGGTACGGGTATGGAGATTTTAAATGGATGTGAGGGCAAGGATGGGTACGAAATCCCTTACCCATGAGGGTATGGATACGGGGATGGGTGATAAAATATACCCACGGGGATCCCCATGGGTGCTACCCATAGGTAATCTCCACGGGGATCCCGTGGAAATACCCATGAGGATTACACGTAGGGATTCCCATATATCAATTATATACCATATGATGTTTATTATTTATACACCATATGATATTTATATATAAATATAATATTACATAGTTTCCACCCGAAACATTCATTATACACATGACAAAAATCTTTAATGAGATTTTGAATTGTTAACACTTAGAAGTTAGAACTTTAATTGCATGATATGTTATACTTTAATTTTGTTGGAATTTCAACAAATGTGTTGTTATGTATGTATTTTTGATTCCTTATTTCTTATAATTATTTTTTTGAGAAAAATTAAATGAGATCGAAGGATATTTTTTCCATGGAGATTCTCTATCCCCACAAAAATTTTCATGAAAATCCCTACGGGGATCTCCAATGAGTAATAAAATAGATAAAATATTTTACCCACGAAAATTTCCCATACCCACAGAAATTTGATAGGTATGGGGATGGGTACAAGAATTTATCTCCAGATGGATATGAGTATGGGAGATAAATTTTTTAGTGGATACTGATATGGAAATGAGGTCCCCGTCCCCGTCCCCATCTCCGTCCCCGTCCCCGTCCCTGTCCCCATCTCCGTCTCTTACCCTACCCTACCTTCCGTCCCCGTCCCCGTCCCTGTCTCCATCTCCGTCTCTTACCCTACCCTACCCATTTGCATCCGTCCATAAAGGGAAATTGAGTTATCCACGTAACCAACCCGAATCCCGAGGTAGTAACCGATAAGGGTGTGCCTCTCGAATGCACATATGACGACATATAACAAGTGAAGGTTAGAGAGTGAGAACCAGAAGAACAGAGAAAAAATGGCGATAACGTTGGCCTCATCGCTCTCAGTTTCTGGTTTTCGCTCTTCAACTCCTTCAGCTTCGCTTACCTTTCTCACTGGCACGGAGAGGAGCGCTTCATCTCTCAATGTAACCAATGCCCACTCCCGCTCTGGCCTCCTGCATTGCTCATTCCTCCACTCTTCAACCTTTCTGTCCTTCCCCTCATCTCTCTCTGGTGAGCACAAAACACTGGTTTTTCTTCATGGGTATTGTGTTTTTCATTCAATTGAAGATGAAATGAAGACCAATTTGAGGTTCTCTACTGTTTATTAGTTGATTTTCAATCATGGCTATTTCCCCTTTTTGTTCATTTGATTTGTTTGAGAGAAGATTAGGTGAAATTTGAATCAAATGAATGGGTTTTTTTTTTATATAGAATTGGAGACAATTTGAGGTTCCCTAGTGTTTATTAGTTGATTTTAAATCATGGGCATTTCCCCTTTTTTGTTCAATTGATTTGTTTGAGAGAAGGGTAGGTGTAATTTGAATCAAATGTGTAATGGGTTTTTTTTTATTTTTTTATATACATGTGAGAATTGAAGACAATTTGAGTTTCCCTAGTGTTTATTAGTTGATTTTAAATCATGGGCATTTCCCCTTTTTGTTCAATTGATTTGTTTGAGAGAAGGGTAGGTGGAATTTGAACAAAATTGTAAAGGGTATCTTTGATTTTATTTTCTATATGGTGTGAAATTTAGAGGATTTACTGTATGTAGAGTAGAACTCCACCTATGTAGAACATTATGTGCGCTACATAGCTGGTCCCAAGTCCGGATAAAGGAGGACACTCTTAAGCCCATTTTTCATGCCCGGAAAATGAGGGAGGGAGGCCCCAAGCCCATTTTCCATTCTTGGAAAATGAAGGAGGGTTGCGATAGGTTGACAACCAGTTTATAACTTTTGTCGCTCTTCATGAAATGGATTAAACATATATGAACTGTATGTAGAGTAATAATGTTGATCTGTCTATGTTTTTAATTTGTTTTGGACTTCCTATGATTTGAAACATGGAGATTACTATTTTAGTTTTCTCGAAATTTCAGGAATGTCTTTGGGGGTTGGCTTGGGTTTTGATGGGGGAGTGAGGAGGGAGAATAGGCGTGGTCTTGTGGTGACATCTGCTAAGAAGTATCAGCTTTGCCAGACTAAGAGGAACAGGTCTAGGAAATCCTTGGCGCGGACTCATGGCTTTCGTGTTCGAATGAGAACCACTAGTGGAAGAGCTGTTTTGAAGCGTAGACGCGCCAAGGGACGCAAGGTTCTCTGCACCAAATCTAACCCAAGCAGCGGGAAACGGGCATGATTTGAAGTCATCTAGTAAGGCTTTCTCTGTGCTAGCATGTAAGGTTGGTTTTCTATCCATTAATGGTCTCTGCATCAGTCCATCTTAAGAATTTTGCAGTTCAGTTTTTCTTAGTTGTTTAATCTTCATTTTGATATCGCCCTTCCTATTGTGTCAACTGTTTTTCAATTGCTTTCTCACGAAATCATGGCTTTTTTTTTTTTGATAAGTCGGGGAGGGGAAAAAACCCTCACGAAATCATGGCTTTTAAATGCAATAATCCCCATTTGGATTTCTTATTTCCTCTTTGAACGACATGCTTTTAAAGTTCAATAGGTTTTTTATTTTTTTTCGTGGAGGTCCTTTGAATCAAGGAAAACAAACTTACAAACCAACTCTGTAGGAAAACCCAGCCATTATGATGGTGGATGACTAGGTTATCAACAAGAAGCTAATAATTTGGTGGTATCCCTGATGGTTATTAGGAAACTTCCCCCTAAAGAGTTTATGTGACAATTCCAAAAAAAAAAAAAAGAGTTTATGTGACCTTGTAAAGTTAGTAGTTCAAAATTTCTAATAGTACACTAGCTAATTGACAATTTTCTCATACATTTAAAGCGAAGTTTGAATTTTTTTTGTTTAACAACAACAATAACAAAGCCTCAATCCCAAACTAGTTGCGGTTGGGTACATAAATTAAACTCTTCCATAGCACTTAATGGAGGTGCACAAACCACCGCAACCTCCCTTCCCTAATTTTTGCCTCAATTGGTGTTGCTCCTACATTTCTTTGAATTTTTCGTATTTCTTATTCTATCTTTACAGGTTTTACGTCATCCACCTAAGTATCCTTGTTTCCGCTACAGTCATTTTATGCACGTATTGTTTCTTTACAACTTAACATTCACTTCCATAAAGCATAGTTGGTCTAATCGTAGTCCTATAAAGTTTTCCTTTTAGCTTTAGTAGGGATATGCTGCAATGTGTTGCTAACTGAAAGTTCTGTTTGTAAAGGCCTCCTGTTTCTCCCAAATTTGAATAGAGGATTTGTACTAAGGGTTATGTCTGGTTCAACCTATACATTTCACGAGCAACATTTACATTTAAGGACAAAACATAGGTTCTTCCTTTTGAGCTTTTCCCGTGTATTTATCCTATTGAGGATTCGAGATATCCAAGAGCATTAATTTATGAAGGAACCAAAGCTTTTCATGCAAAACCTGTGAAAAGGAGAGAAAATTGAAAATGGTCTTCTATGGACCCATGTAAAGCTTCAATTTGAATAGTGTCTGTAACATATAATATATTTTGCTAGCACTTGATAGTGGTTCTGCTGGCCTTCTACCAAAGGCTCAGCAAACTGTTTACCTGGTTGTCTACTGTTAGTTTGATATTTCTATGTCAATGAATCCATGTAAAGCTTGAGTTAGAATAGTGTCTCTATAACTTGATTGTTTAATGACTCTCTCCAATGAGACCCATAGAATTTGTAACAGTTGTCTATTCAAACAGATTTTAAAACCAGCATTGCTGTTACCCTGTTAGGGGTTGTCGCGAACCCTATTCAGGTTCCGCTTTCATCACATGAGAGCGATTATCAATGATGCAAAAAAAAAAAATATATATATATATATATATATATATGCTAGTCGTTTCACTAACTTGTGTGACTTTGCAGGAAAAGGCCCTTTTCATGGTAGATTTCGCCGGTCGAAATGTGAGACTGCAAATTGTAGA
This sequence comes from Stephania japonica, assembly GCA_039657345.1. Classification (NCBI taxonomy): domain Eukaryota; kingdom Viridiplantae; phylum Streptophyta; class Magnoliopsida; order Ranunculales; family Menispermaceae; genus Stephania; species Stephania japonica. Next base: position 6,162,330 of record CM077556.1, read on the forward strand.
CATTGACATGAGAAGGGGTTGAAGATAGTTTGTACTATTTTGTTAGGTCAGCCCGGATGTTTCAAGTTAATGAATTTGTTTTCATTCACTCTGCTCACCTTTCATTCATCTCCAATATTTTGAACCTTTGATTCATGAAACACATCTATGAGTCTATATGACCCCATACTTATTCTTCTATACTGAACTAGTAAACGCATGCCCAAAGTTGCGTGTTTTATAACCACTATATAATGAAAGCGTTTGATCCATGTAACTGCCTCCAATTTATTTGCAACTAAAAAAAATGTGTAAGGCAATTTTGGATGTGTTTAGCGAGCCCATTTCTTTTTATCATAATCAACTTTTGTATTTGTAAAAAGAATTAACAATTGCCAAAAAAAAAAAAAAAACTGTACATACATACACCTAACTTTTTTTTTTTTAGACTTCCATACTACTAAATTCAATACAACTAAAATAATGGAACTCCTTTTCTCAAAAAAAAAAAAAATGGAACTCCTCTATCAAAAATACGTAAATTATGGAACTCCTAACCCAATAATAAAGGAACCGAACGAAACATATAGTATAATAAAACCTCTATAACTACGACACCACAGACATTAATTAAACAAAGAAACAAAAAGGACAGAAAACTAAAAGAAAAAGCAACTATCTATAACTTCTCTAATTTGTGTTGTAGACAAAGTAGACAAAATTAACCAAAACATGTAATCCTTACTGTGCAATAGTGTGAACAATTGAACAATATCTCACCCAATACCATCCTCTCAAGTAGAAGGTATGATCCCTTATGTTAGGTGAAGAGCAGTTGCTTCTCAATAGGTATCCAATATGCCTTGAACACATTGCTATTCATCTTCTTCTTCAAACTTTAAAGCGATAAGCCGGCAATGGAGGCCACAAGCGCCGCCATTCTAAAGCACCGCAACTGTTCGCTTCTCATACTTTCGAGCTTCCTAGTCTGCTTCGTTATTATGTTGAATATCGACAATAACCATCGTCACCCAAATCTTTCGGCTGTTCGAGGCTTGTGGATAGCACCAATTACAGCAATGTCGGAGGCCCTCACAACTGCTTCAGACATAACAAGTACTACTACTAACATCTCCAAAGCCATTGTTGTTACCAATTCATCAAACAAAAACACAGGTTCTGCAACCAGTGAAGGAATTAAGAAATTGGAGATGGCTCAAACCAGAGAAAAGTGTGACATCTACAATGGAAGATGGGTTTACGACCAAAAGGCGCACCCGATGTATGAGACATCACGGTGCCCTTTTCTCAGTAACCAGGTGACTTGCAGGAAGAATGGCAGACCAGATCATGACTATGAGAGATGGAGGTGGGAGGCTATGAACTGTGAGATTCCTAGGTGAGCAAACAGGCCTAATCAAATAACTTGCAAATATAATCTCTGATTGTAAGAAAGCCTTTAAAGACTGATTAGAGTGTTTGCTGTCAGATTCAATGGCACAGACATGCTAGAGAGACTAAGAGGGAAGAGAGTGATCATAGTAGGAGACTCACTCAACAGAAACATGTGGGAGTCCCTAGCATGCATTTTATACTCTTCGGTCCCTCCTGAACGCGCTGAAATCAACGCAAGCACTGGTGATTACAAGGTCTTCAAAGCTAAGGTAGAAATAATGAAATATCACTTTTTCCCTCTAGTAGACAAGTGAGAAACTCAGATGATGAGTTGATGAACTTGAATTAACTTGCAGGATTTCAACTGCACAGTTGAATTCTACTGGAATCCATTTCTGGTTCAATTGGACAAACATGAAAGGATTTTGAGGCTAGACAGACTGCATGCCTCAGCTAGAAGATGGAAAGGAGCCAAAATCATGGTTTTCAACACAGGACATTGGTGGACTCACGTCGAAAAAATGCGAGTGTAAGTTATTGCCAAACACAAATGCTGCACATACTGTCCTATAAAATTTGAGAAATCATACCTTAACATGAGGAGAAATGCAGGTGGGATTTCATGCAACATGGAGGAAAAATGATGGATGATCTACCATTGGAGATGGCATTTCAGCTAGCTATGCAAACATGGGCAGATTGGGTCGAGCGGAATGTAAATCCCGCAGAGACAACTGTTTACTTCAGGAGCATATCGCCAGAGCATAAAGGGTGTGTGAGAATGTGTCCTAACAATTCTAAATTATATGCATATTCTTCTAACATGAGTTCATCTGTTAATGCATGTGTTGCAGGAAGCAATGGTGCTACAATCAAACTCGTCCAATGAAAAGAGGATCATACAAGGATTCGTTTCCAAGACCGATTGTAGAAATTGCGGAAAAAACAATCAGAGATATGAAGGCACCAGTGAAGTACTTGAATATAACAAAACTATCACAGTACAGAATAGATGCACATTCAACAATTTACACAACCAAGGCGGGAAAGTTACTGACCGAGGAGCAGAGAAGGCAGCCGTACCTGTATGCCGACTGCAGCCACTGGTGCCTGCCTGGGTTGCCAGATACATGGAACGCACTGATGTATGCTTCCTTCATCCTTGAAGGCTCTTCGGATGTTTCATAGATTCAGATAACTCTTTTTTTTTAATAGGAAAATAAATTTATTTGTTTCAAAACAGATAGCACAAAGCTATGAATAAAGAAAATGTGGGAAATGCCAAGTGATTTCAGCTCTTCAGTGTAGAAACTTAAACATCCTACAACTCTACCCATTCTATTACTTGGTATTGCTACATGTATCAAACTCTTCCATTCCACTCGATTTAGTACATTAGTGTGCTTTCCAAATCTTTTAAAACCTTCCTAATCAATGTGTCCTAAGTTAGTTAGGTGTACCCCTACATTGTCGAAGTTCTTCAGTTTCTAGCAAGTCGAGTTTTCTTACTAGGGCATTTGTCGGCCGACACCGCAACTCTTTTTTTTTTGAAGAAGAAAACTACCGCAACTCTAGCCAATCTAGTCTTACACAAATAAATTATGTCTAATGAAGACCAGTGTCGAGTGTCAACTCAATGCGTTTTCATCACTCAAATTCATGGAACACCAGAAAGGAACTGTCTTGTCATGGGCTAGCAAAGTGAAAACAAGGCAACCATAGCATACAACAACGACCCAATCCAGTTTCATGTTTTCAACCACATTTCAGTCAACAATCGTTCTTAAGAGTTGTAACTCATTAAAGAACATAAATAAAATGAGTCAGCTCAAATCATATTTAGCTTCTGTTGAAATAATAGAAACCCAGAAAGCAAAGAAGCATAGCAACAAACCCTACTTACGATAGACAAAAAAAGACAGAGAAAAACATTGTCACAATATATATACTCGACAGAAGTATAAAATAAATAAAAACCATGGTTCTCATGAACCATGAAACATCGTGGTAAACAGTATTATGAAATATCTTGAGGCCCCACACTACCTGATTCTTTTTTATACTTTCTATAATAATCAAGGAGTAGAGGCTTCGGCTCTACATTATTGACATAAAGTAGCAGCAACTCATCACTTCATTGAGTCCAATAAGGAAGTGCGATGTGGGTAATTTATTTACATACCAGTATGCACTGGCCATTTTATCTACAGGAGCTCCCATTCAGATTCTTGCAGCTCATAAGTTTGTGAGTTCCTTGTATTCAGATCCAAACCAGAAGAGAGCGATGAACTCTTTGCCTTCTCTTGGCTCTCAATGCCTTTGCACCATATAGCTAGCTGTTCATATTCCCTCTTCTTTGCTGATCTTAATCGAGAGGCCAATGCATCATGAATTTTTTTCTAATACAGAATATTACTAATTAGCACACTTTAATTAACAAAAACACAAACACAAACACAAACAAGCGCAAGAGACACTGGAGGATACCTTGTAAGACTGGTGCTTGCCGGGACTTTGAAAGGCAAAGGCAACTTCTCTGTTGTCAACAACTATACAACTATCTCCGAGATTTGCATTGTGAAACTCTTCATTGACTTCATTTATCTGTTTAACAGCATCTCCGCCCTCCTCTCCTGAGTTGTTAATTCTTCCAGTAATTTCTGATACACATTAGGATTCAACTGGTAAGTCCTAAAAAAGAGTTTGATCAAAGTAACAGTGCTATATGAAATGGGTAACCAAATACATAAACCCATAGCTGTTTTTCTTTCTTTCTTTCTTTTTTCTTGAGAAGGAATATATAAAATTATGACGGTGAATCAAAATCAAAGTAGTCTCTTTAATCCAGATTGCAATAGTAAAATTATTTAAGGAATTTGCATTTAATTTGATCTGTGTCTCACATATTAAACAACTTCCATAATTTCAACAATAAAATAGAAAAACCAAATACAATAAGATAAAATTACAAAATCATAGATTGTCAATCAAAAAATCTACAAATCGAAATTAATGCATCCTTGACAATCCCTGGTGTTTCAATATATAGAAAAGCTGCGGCCCAAAAAGAAATTATAGCACATATACAAGTTAGCAACATACAAGCAAAACACATCTCAAAATGTGAATTTGACAAAAGCATTTCATTATACCCAATTCAAGAAAACCTATTAAAAGGTTAGTCCAAATATAGGAACGCATAACACAAAATCAAAAGAAACCTAACACATACGCACAGTCACGGATGGCTAAAAGAATACATTATGCATTCACATGTACAAAGTGAACATTATCCAACCAATACACCTCTTGAATCCTTGGAATTACTACATTGACAGTGCTGCAAATAGCACAGACAATTAACCAAGGACATAGTAGGAACTAGGAAGTTGACATAAACTAAGAATGACTGCTTAAGAAGTCTTTCTACTACATCTACTTAGTTATGTAAGCTATGCAGAATAGGAGATCCCCAATCCTGCAAAAAATACGGTTCATAGGTTTCAATGTACTTTATCATCTTAACATCAAAACAAATTTACTCGTTTTGTGCTCATTTTTAGTATAAAATTAATTCCAAAAGAAAAGCACTCCTGATGTTTTAAGAGCAGAAAGATTTCAAAAAGAGAAAAAATTGGCACATAAGCAAACCCCTGCTTGATCGTCTACTAGTTGGCCGCACATGGATTACTATTGGAACAAATGGTGCAAGAGAAGGAACTTACAAGAAAATCCATTTAATCAATTATATGCAAACTACAATGAGATACTCAAGCCTTAGCCTGGCAACCTTCTAATCACCTTACTCGCTCCGTAGAGCGAGTGGCAACTATTATAAATCTATTTAATAGGTAACATTGAAAATTTAACATGACATGACAAAGGCTGAATAAGAAGTGTATAAAAAAATCCACCAAACTGTGGATCCTGTCCCAATCAGACCAATTACCTCGGCTCTAATTGTTCAGTTTTTGAGTTCGCCAAACTTGATTGAAATGACGTAATACTAGTAAATAATTCATTTACTATGAATCTGCGTACATTGAAAATTTTAAATTTTACACCTTGAGTCAATTCTTTTTACATTTTAAGCTATACAATTAAAAAAATGTGCAAGTTTTTTTTTTTTTTTGGCATTAAAATGTTAACTTACAATATGGTGCTACATGTTTGCTTTTTCACAAGATATGTTTGCAATTTTTTTTTTTTCAGAATATAAGTTTATTAATTTACATCTTTTAATAAGCAACATGCTGCAGATTTTTTTCTTGGTAAGGATGTAGTGCTACATAATTGCTCATGCTTGGACTAGCAGATGATTATTTTATTGGAAAATGATAATCTAACACACCTGGAGCGCACACTTTGTTTTTTAGCCATTTATGGCTCTTTATTGTCTCCCTAGGCGTGGCCCCCACATCTAACAAAATACCATAAATGGCCTAAAAAACAAAGTATGCGCCCAAAGTGCGTTAGATTATCATTTTCCTATTTTATTAACTCCACTCTTTGCAATAGTTTTATGTGTTGGAATTGCTCCAAATTCTTTAATTGTACAAAAGTTCATGCATCTACCATTGAGTAGGATGAGAAAGTAAAAATGAGGGTGAACTAGAGTTGTTCTTCACAAGAAAGAGAGAGAAGACTGGAGGGGCGACATGATTTTATTTTTAGTTTTTTTTTATTCTTCGTTTTTTATTAATTTAATAAAAATGAGGTGACAAGAAAATAATAACTTATTTCTAATATGGCATCTTTGTTATCCCGCATGGCAACCATTAGTTGACTTAATGGGAGAATGACTCAATTGGTGGGAAAGTAAAAGTTGAGGGACCAAATCTTAACAATTCGAAGTCCAGGAACTCAATATTTGACAAAAAAAAAAAAAAAAAAAAAAAAAAAAAACGAGTCTAGGGAATCAATCAAGAATTCTTGCAAAGTTCAAAGTAGTGATTGCAAGGCGGTCGCCTAGACAAGTGATGTCCTTCTAAACAAATTTTAAAAATTGAAGGAGTAAACTACAATTGAGTTTGGCGTTATGATACCTACCAAACAACAAAATCTTAACATAGTTAATGTTACATAAGAACCTAAAGGCTTATTAGTACCAACCGGTTGGCATAAGTAGTAAGGTCCCCTTAAGCGAAGTCTCGAGTTCAAATATCGTGAATGGAAGAAAACTAGGTTGGAAGGGTCGCCCCCCATATGGGGCCCGACAATGCCCGAGCATGGATTAGTTTGTGGTTGGTGTCGGGAATCACGTGGGAAACCAAAAAAAAAAAAAGGTTTATTAGTATCCTTGAAGTGTCTAATGAATGCGGCTTATAGTAACTAATAAAAAATATTGTTAATTAAGAAACTATAAATAAATAAATAATAATTGAAGGGTCTCAAAATAAATATTTTTTTGAAAATGTCTACGCACTGTCTCGCCTAGGCCAGGGAAATCACCTTGACACCTTGCAATCATTGGTTCAAGGACCAAATAAAGTGTTTTGCCAGTAATACATTACTTTGAAGGGTATATGCAAGAGGATCACAACAACAACAACATGGTCTCAGTCTCAAATTAATTGGGATGCAAGAGGATCACTGGAAAAAATAAATAAAAATGAAAGAGAGAAGTAAAAAGAAATTTGATATAGAGATTGGGAGAAAAAAGGATGGCATAATGTTCATTTTTGCAAGACAAGTACCTATTTCTAGTGAAGCCATATAAGCATCTAGGTCAGCACATTCACCGTCATCCTCAAGCTCAATGCTAGGACAATTGATAAAAGTTAATTTATCGGACGTTGTCGAGGTGCATGTCCCTGCAAAACAGAAACTTATAAAAATAAAACTAAAAGAGGAACAATTGAATGAACAAATATATATTAAAAAATAAGGACGTCATGCCCCCAAAGGGTATGGTGTAGCACCAAAGAGATGGACACCATAGCTCTAACTGAGACAAAAGTTGTAGGTTCAAATCTTGGTTTCTCCTGGATTATGAGGTTGGGCTGCCCGACTAACTCCCACGGGATTAGTCAAGCCAAGGCAATGAGGGGTTGAAAAAAAGTTTGGGCACCCACGAATATAAAAGTAAAAAACAAAACAAAACAATTAAAAAAAAAACGCCATAATAGCAAATTCTCATTAATAAATTTCTTTTGAGAAATGATAATCTAGTAGCACATGATCCAACTGGGAGATGCAAGCAAGATGTATATGAGCATACCTGATTCATCAGCAATATTTTCAACTAGAGAGGGGCTATTGTCGATCCTTTTTTCTGCATGAAAATTACATGCCATTGGTTCACTCGACGAAAGCATCGACGAATTCACATTATAAGCTTCTTTATGCGTTTCACAAGGAACTTCAAGCAATGATTCTGATTTCCCTGCTCCTGCCAAAGCGGGAGAATTCAAGTTTGACAACTCCGTTTCAGGCGCCTTCTCATTTGCAGGATCACAAACTGTGACCAAGTTCTTACAATTCACAGCTTCATCATTTGGTTCTAAAGATAAATAAGGACCTGACCCATTGGGGTCCTGAGAAAATGGAGAAAGTGAGTGAATATCAATAAATGAAAAAATCTGGCTTGAATTTTTCCCAGAAGTTGTTGATGCTTCATTCACATTGGAGAGAGATCGCTTTTCCTTTGCTGCATTTGCTTCAGTAACCACCCTAGGCTTTCTATAAATTTTTCGCTTTTGTTGTGAACGTTCTGCCATAGGACCAGTTCTCCCAGAAGCTCTTTGAACACGCTGCTTCTCCTTCATAGAGCTAGTAGGTACGTTACACAACTTATCAATTCCAATACCATCATCCTTTTCCGGCAAGGTTTTAGGATCCTCCTCCCCCGTAACAATGCCCAAAGAAGGTTGTTGAAGTGAATTGTTTTTTTCAGCAATTTTGCAAAGTGACATAGCTTTAATAGAATTTTTTTCTGCAGGTGTGACCACTTCTGCCAAGTCAAGAGGAGATGGCCTCTCCTTTGAAGTATCTTCTTCATAACCAGCTTTGGGACTTTCCAGGAAACTTGGCAGTACATTATTCTCAGTGGTTTTTCCCAACACTTTGTGACCATATGTTTTTTCTTCAATAAAATTCTTTTCATACGACCCAAAATCAGCGCTTTTCTCCAAAGACAAATCCTTAGTATTACCACCTTTCACTGAATCTGTAGAAGATGGAGGCATCAAATCATGCATGAGGTCATCATAAAACTTCTTAACACTTGCACCAACATTGTGAACTTGATTCTCGACATACTTAGTTGTATCCTGATCAAGAAACCAATTCTTGTTAGGCCAAAATGATAAAACAAACAATCAATTATGTGCATTTCCATCAAATATCGCAACCAGATAAATCATTTGTATAGTTTCTTCACAACCAGAGTGGCAGAGTCTGAATTGACGCTGATTATGACAGATTTGTTGGAAATTAATCATGCCCATGGTCAATGTGAAAAAACTAATAAAGTTTGAATGTGGTTTGAAGTTTGAACTCTTGCCTTGATCAGGGATCGACTGAGCATTTATTGTTCTAAAATGCTTGGTGAGATTTTGATTGTTCTAAAAATGATTATTTGAAGAGTTGAACCAACGTTGATTAGATCAATGAGAGATTGATCAAGGCAACAACAACATTGCCTCAGTCCAAAATTAATTGGTCAAGGCAAGAATACATTCTTAAGTTCAAACCACATTTAAATTTCAATATATACTTTTCTTGGTCTAAACATTCAAACTTTATTTAATATGTATACCAATAACACTAAACTCATTGCACAAGCTCATAAAACTACTCACTCACTAAAGGTGGATTAAGAATGCACCCCATGAACAAGACTGCTCCACTAACACCATCCCCAATTAATTTGGGATTGAGGCTATGTAATTTTGCTTGAGACCATCTATTTGGTAAATTCTGGAGAACTTAGTGAATTGTTCAATCCAATGAGTATGCTTTAGTACAACAGGACATTACTGTCATTTTAGTAATTAGTAGGATAGACAACATTCAAGACTAAATTCTAGAAAACCAAAAGAAGTCTTTGGCCTCTAATACATGGAGGAAATAAAGTAATCATCAGTAAGAGGAGGTATGGAAAATAATTATATATAGAACAGGTACTATCATAATCCAATGATGGCTAATGCTCCTTATTTCCTCAAGGCATTTTGCTCTATCATGAATAGAAGCATACCATGACATGTATGCCTTTATGCACACTAATGTGCCTTCCAAAATAAGAACAACCATTCAAACATGAATAAGGTTTTAGCCTGAAAGGTGGTTATTTTTTTCCTTTTTGCTAAAGATAAGATTTCTCTAGGCAGGATGACATTGCCTCAATCCCAAATTAGTTGGGGTTGGCTACATGGATGAAACACCTTTCGCTCGGTTTGATGCAATTGGGTCGAGTAGGACATGAAAGTATATAACTAAAGGAAAATTTTAAGTGTAAGTCCTGTACTCACTAGAAATTGAAAATTTAACACTTATTTTTCATAGGAAAATGACCCGCAACAAAATATAAGCAATTCATCTAGGAGCAAAGGATCTACTTGGTTTTGATGCACTAGAAAACAGTAGAGCACACAGATGCATGCGTGTGTAGCAACACAATAACAGTCAGTCTATTGATAATTACAAATTAATAAAAACAACAAAGATAAGCCCCCTCAAAACGATCAATTGTTATTTGATAGACCTTAAAGGAACACCCCAAGCTTCTTAATGCCCGCATTTCGTTCAAATCAAGATTCAATTTTGCTTCCCCAAAAGCCAATATCTAGCAGTAATGATTTTTTATATCCCACATCAAATCGCAGTCATATGAACGTAATGGTAGCTAGATAACTTTATTTTTGAACGTTTTACATTAGAGAGATGATATATCTGGAAACAAAATGAAAGAGCATCTGCAAAATCAACAGATTACCCATGCCTTTCCTGCTCAATGTCCACAACATTTCTGACTCAAAATGTGGCATCTTCCAAGTTACTTCCATAAATCAAAGACAGAGTTACCTTAAGATTGTAACTTTAACAATATTGACCAAAATCATAAATTATGGGCCGAAGTTATTAAAAAAAAATTTCATAAATTAAGGAAGCATTTTAATTTTTCAGCCAACAGTTAAAATATCTAATAACAAGTTTTGGTTTTGCATAAAAATCTACTCCCACACAAATGAAGCAAACACTTTATATAGCATGAATTTCCTTTAAAGAGATCACTTAGGACATAGCCACATGGCTCAAAGGATGGTTTACGACATTGAGAATTGAATTATTACTTGCAAAGAGAATGAAATTGTTCAGGGTCCTCCTGTCATCTTGGCATCATAAAACAAGAATACCTAACAGATTATATGAAAAACTGGACAGATGATCAAGGCATATTAGCAAATTCAAAGTAAAGCTTACATTTTCTATTTGACTGGAGGCGACAAAAAAAAGTGAAAATTTAGAAAATATGGATTAGAGAAAAATTTGTACCGGGCACGGGCGCACAGCTTCATCCAACTCTTGGCACACCTCTTGGCACATAGTCTCAAATTTTCGATACACGGACCCAACCCAATCCACTCCCACATCGAACATTGTGCACCACTATGAAACTCTAAATTCTCACTGCTTCCTTTCCAATAAAGGATGGGTGCAGTATTACAATTTTTATGTGATTGTCAGGTCAATAATACGGCTATCCTCATCTGCCAAAATGTATAAATTATGTCAAGCTTTAAGACTTGCATGAGCATAACATACATACAGGTCTTATCATGTAGAATGTATTATCTACAAAAGAAGAGGGAAAGCATGCAACTAAAAAAAATAACCAATTAAAGTAAGAGATCCTTTTATCACACATCATTCAGTAAGGGATGAAGGTTTAAAATAAAAAATCAAAATTGAGAAGCAGACCCTCTTTACTTCACTTGCAAATAATCAACAAGTCAACCATGGACAATATTCATATCAACTCAAATAATTATAAACAAATTCCACATGGCTTTAAAAAAGTAAATATTGAATATCCAAATGACTGCTAATCGTCTGCCAATCACACCACCAAGACGACCATTCCATAAAAGAGACAGACTTTTCCCATGTAAAAAAAGGTGTCTATTTTTTCCACCCGTAAACCTATTAAAAATATTCGATTAGAAACAAAGGTAATAAAAAGCATGCTACACGTTGAACATGAAAGTTTAAATGTTAAAGTACCACCATGCTTCAGAGTATTTTTGTACAATCACAACTTCTTTGTCAAGTTTTTGAACTATAACACTTTAACTCTAATACTTAGGATTAGTATGCAAGTGAAATTGCATAACTAGTCCATTATCACAAATAAATATTCAAAACTATTGCTAGAAAGCAAAAAACTAAACAAAAAAAACGCAAGAATGGTTGAGAATTGGATCAGTGAAAGTCCATGTAGCCTACCCCACTACTTTGGGGATGAGGCTCTGTTGTTGTTGTAGGGGAGAGGAATGAAGCACGAATTTTACTTTCCGTGTGCTAGACTCAAATTATTGAGACAATTATCATGACTAATCAAAACCAGCATGTGTTAAAAGTTCACATATTGGGGGAAGGGGGAGGAGGTTATCAATCAAAAAGGTTATTTCTACACCCAAGGCTCAAATTTGAGACCAATAGGTAAGGGGCATTGAGTCTAAAGTGTCCAACTCGCCCTCCGGTGATTCATACATTAAGTTTCCACTCAAAATTGAATTAAATTATATAATTGTATATACATTACATAATTATAAATACAAAGCTAATATTTTTTAGCTAGAAACAAATATTGTTGAAGGAGTTAGAGTGATTGATGCCAGTAAGTGGCTTGACAATAAGAATTGGCTCGAATCACCTTTTTTCAATCAAAACATTAATTGAAAGTGGTTATCCAATTAAACCTGCAAGACCAACCAACAACATAATAATAACCTCAAAAACAAAACTCAAAAACAAAAAGAGTGTAAAATTTAATCAACTAATCAGACAAAAAAAAATCAAATAGATAGGCATCTTATTTCATGTTTGATTTTTTATGTGTTTAAAAAACCAGATAAAATAACCACTAGCTATGGTGGCCAAGGTCTACCATTTCCACCTGGGAGCACAAGACTCGAGTCTTGTAGAAAACATAACAAATGCTAGACCTTTCGTTGATATTTGATCCAAGTCCATCATGGATCTTGGTATAATAATCTAGGTCCACTATGGATCCTAGTAGTTATGCGGGGGTCCGTCAAGCCCACTAGGCTCACATAGGCTCACATAGGTTCTATGGTTAGTTGTGACCCACCTAGGTTTCCTAGGTCAACCATTTCCAGTTAGGTCGTCCACTGAATGTCAGTAAGCTTGGAATTGCTACTCATGAGCTTGTAATTGGGACAAAGAAGCCTTAAGGCAGGGACCCATGGTTGCACTTTTTGAGCTTGCAATAAGAAAAAAGGATACACTGATAAAAGTATTAAAAAAGAATGTATGTACAAGATTCTTGCTATTTCAAGTTTCATAAATGTTATTAGTCAATTTGATAATTACTTTATTTTAAGCATTAATATTCATGAACTGAAAGCAAGTGCAAATGTGCAATACTGTTCTTCTCGTTCTTTCTAAGATCACAAACTTATATTCCCTTTAAATATTTCTAACAGCGTGTTGTTTACCAATTTAGGCTTGCCTAACTATGAACTGCGACGAATATCTATATGCACTTCCCAAACAGTTGAGGGGAACGCCAACATCCAACAAAATGAAACATGATCAGCTATCTCAATCCTTCCAAATGTAGAATTCCCTTCACAACGAGAAAAATAAAAATCTCATTGGCAATTCAAACAATCCTAAGTTTTAGCAGAAGTAGCTCAAAACGTTATATTATTTGTTCTGCAATAGCTGATCATGAACCTAAAAAACAGAAGTAGCACAAAATTCAAACCCCTTTTCACAAAACTCTACAGTTCCAAATAATAAAAAATAAAAACCTTCATATATAATCATATAAAGCTAAAGACCTAAACCCATTTCCTAACACAACCTCCAACAACCAATCCATGGAAAACCCACAAAAACTAAAAAAAAAAAAAAGGAGATTGCCCATCTCCCCTTTTTACCTAAAACCCAAAAGAACCCATTAAAAAAAACCAATACAAGCAAACAATCATACAGAACAGAAAAACAAGAAATCCCACTTCAGAATCAACAAAAAGTGAAGAAAAAAAAAAAAAAAAAACCAAGATGAACAAAACCACAAAAAAACACAAAAAAAAAAAAAAAACCCAGAACAATAAACTAAGTAAAGAAGCACAAACTGATCAGACCAGAAAAAACACCCAAAAAAGGAAGAATTGGAGCAATTTAAAGACTAGAAAACAAGAACCCACTTCATTGTTTGATCAAAGATCAAAACTTTGTATCCCAAACACAGAGTAAAGATGATCACAGGAGAACAAAAGCACAATATTGGATCAACAACAACAACAAAAGACTGACCTTTGTTGCAGTTCTGTAGTCCAAAGCTGTGAAGCAGCAGAGACTCCACACAAAGCAACCTAAAAAAATGGTGATCAAAGAGAGAGAGAGCGAGGGGAGGGGGCCCACTAGGGTACATGCGGCTCCAGATAAAGCGTCCTCGATAACCGCAACAACACGTTTGGAAACGCCACGTGGCCGTCACGGATGCAACGTAACGCAGTGGTCAACTACTAAGGCAAGGGATGTCTTTGGGGGAAATATAATCGCGATGAAATTTAACAACTTTGGTCCTCGTCCAAATCCAAATCCGAAAACATTTTATTAACATTTTTAATAATGCCTTCTTTTTTTTTGAGAAACATTTTTGATAATATCTAGTTAGTATGTATTACCCATTTTTTTTTTGAAGAATAGTACATAGTCCCATTTAATAGTGTTTAATTTGACAAAAAGAAATAACAGTAGCGTTTAATGCTTTTTTAATCATAAGGTTATTTGAATATGTGATCGGACTAAGCCTTTCATGAGCCAGTTGAAAAGATAGAAGAGTCGCACTAAAAGTACCCCGCAATTCTCTCAGGACACCTTGTCATTTTTCATTAAAACTGATTTTATAATCAATTGATAAAAATGCCCATATCCAACCCAACAATTCACATGACATTCAAATGCCCTCTCAGGGCACCTACTTTTGAAAACTCAATTTTTTACGAAGTCAAGCCGATCCGTCACGAGCCGAACATCGCATTTGTCGATCAAATAGTGCGTACTAGGTCTTATCAATCGTGTTTGTCAATTCGTCACCGCCCAGAGATTCGACGAGTTTTAAGTTTTTTTAAAGTCTAATGGTTGAAGAAAATGAGTGGAAGGCGGACGTCGCAAATGACAAGTTAATTTTTATGATTTTTGTGAATTTTTTTTCCATTTTCAAATGTGAACTACAAACTCGAATTTATCGGTCACACAAGATTGAAACATGTTGTAGTGTCTCGGTACCCTATAACCGATAACTAACAAAATGTGTCGGTTATTACTAACCAAATTTAATCTAAAACGTAACTTTTTATTACACTTCGGTTGGAAGCAACCGAAACACAGCTTAATGACTCGATAACAGGTCACTGAGACCAAAACCAATAGTCTCGGTGACACACAACCACATGGTATAAGAGTCTTTCTCACTTAGGTGTCGGTTGATATAAACCAACACTTATACAATGGTATCAACAATGGACGTCCGAGACCAAAAGACATATCACGGCCCTATGTAATTGAACTCTACGGGATTGAAGTTAAACATATCGTCCGGCCATAAAAATAACAAATCCACCTTAAACAAACAAAAAAGTAAAGAGATTTGGTATATTAGGCCTTGATGTCTTGATGGAAGGGAGAAAAGAAGGGTTTCATTTGATTTGGTGGTAGAGTGCTTGCAGTTCAAACAAAAAGGGTATTTTTTGGTAAAATTATTAAGGTGTCCTGAGAAAATTGCGAGGTGCTCTTAGCGCAACTCTAGGAAGAAACGTTTAATACTATTATGTTATTGAAATTTGTTAAATTTTTCCAAAAAAAGACATGTTCATTCTTTTTTTCAAATTTTATAGATAATATGATGAAAGTATATTAATTCACCTTAATAGAGTTAGCGCAATGGAAAGTTACTAAAATGTGTTAATGAGCAAGAAATCATAAGATTGAAATATGTCATCCAACTCCAATAAGTTGGTTTCTTCGGAGTTGTAGATCATGAAGCTAAAAGACGGACTATCATTAACATGCTTTAGCCTCAATAGAGATATTTAACAAAAAGTTTGAATAGTCACGATTATCAAATAAAAGAAAAAAACATATGAAGAGGCCCACAATACTCAACTTATCTTTCGATACAAACACATACGATTAAGTCCTGAAACTCTATCGATTTGCACTTTTGCAGCTTTTAAGTAATTTGTAGGTTTTTTGTGCAACCGACCAGCAACCCTTTTTTTTTACGTAGATCTTGAATAGATGAGGAGGAAACAATGAGACGAGATAACACGAGATAACGGCCTCAATGCCAACAAAGGTGAGCAACGATGACTGACTCATAGTGCATGTCAACGAGCGTCGTGGAGGCGTGAGTTGTTGCATAAACATGAGTTTCAACAGTCTTATTGTTTATTTAGTTTTTGTACCTGTTTGTTCTCATTTGAGAAGTTGTTGTCCCCTTTGCAAGGGTTGTTGCCCTTCATGGGAGGATGTTATTCCAAATCTTGTAATATTTAACATCCTCGTTGTAATAAATTGTTGTATTCTTTTAAATGTTAAGAACGTCAATACAACAAATTTGACCAAAGAAAATAAAATCTAACCCTCTAATAAGGTAATTTGTTCCCCTCATAAGCCTTAAAATTTCAAGCTGCCTATTCAAAATTCGAAATTTAAACTCCACTATGTAATTTACTCATTTAAAATTTGAAAATAATCCAAAAAAGTTTAATTTGGGGCGGGCAAGTTGTGCTAAATATCGCCAAACTCAATTTTTTTTTTAAAATATTAAAATACACAAAATAATATAATCACACTACACAAGCCATAACATACTTGTTTCTAACGGTGATAAAAATATACATATCGTAAACCACACCCCTTCCAAGGTGATATGGTTTAAACTTACCTGAATTTCCATAAACCTTCCCAAAACTTCCTCATAATTATGTTTACCATTTTTTATCACCGTTTGATAAAACATCGCCAAAATATGTCGAACTACTCCAAATTTCATCAATTTTTTCAACAATTTCACCATTTCTTTACATGCACATAAATTTCAATTCCGCTTTTTAAAAATTGACGAAATTCACATAAATACAAAAAAAAAAAATTGTCGATTTTGAAAACTATGATCATACCATTAAATAGAGGAGCTCGTAACACAAGTTTTGGGATATTGTACAACAAAACTGTTAAATAGTGTTACACACATTCTTTGACCATTGAGCATTGAATAAGAGCCCCAAAAAAAAAATACATTGAACAAGGCTAATACTTGTGTCACGGAAATACTTCTCTAAATCACCTATTTAATTAGTGAAGCGGGTAATAGTTACCTTGCGTTTGTACCAAAAAAATATGTATAGCAGTTTCAAGCCTCGATTAGTCGGGGCCCAACGAACTTCCAGATACACGGTGGTGCAAACCCAAGACCGAAATTTTGATTTCTCCTGTGCATTCCTTATTCACATCGCATGAACCAACTCAAATGCGCTTCCGTTTAATTGATTGAAGAGGCAGAAATCCAACAAGAAATCCTTTGAAAAGATGACATCCATCATGACAAACGTAATATGGATATCAAAGCATAACATGCCTTACACGTAGCAATTTTAATTCTTGATACGTATTGAAACCTGTAAGGCACAAGAGCAGGTTTTCTTTCTCCAACGGCATTTGTTTCAGCTGAATGTACAAATTGAGACCTACAGACTTCGTATAATTCTTAACAACTTCTAAAGCTACCTAAACATTTACAGCAACGATAAAGCTTAACACTACCTAAACATGTGAACCTGCAAACAAATAACATCAAGAAAGAGAAGATTCCAAGACCAAATGTAGAATTAGAGTATCTATAGCCTCTGTTGTCACCAAAAACCAGAAAAAAGGAAGGAAAATGATAATCTAACACACTTTATGTAATATATAGTCCTATCATCCTCTAAAAGCAAATTGTGCGCCCAAAGTGTGTTAGATTATCATTTTCCAAAAAGGAAATAGGAGATTAGAAAACGGGCACGCAAAGTTTGTGCTAATTTCTAGAGGATGATAGGACTATATATTACGCAAACGATGTTCACCATAATCAGATTGCAACTAAAAATTTAGAATGCGCACTTCAGGAAATGTTCAGCAAAAAACACAGTAAAAACATGCCACGACGCCAACACAAACCCGAATAAAAATCTAACCAATTCCAGGTAGGATCTCTTCAGTAGAGAAACATTTACAGAACTCAAGGAAAAAAAATGCATGCCTACCTACGCAGAACACGTCATTCTTCCATTTCTCGGAGTAGAATGTCAAACGAACACATTTCTTTGAGACATAGGTAAAAGGTAGAATAAGCAAACACCACCTATAACACTCCAAAGCAACATGAATTTCACATGCACTTCCATTCACACATGTTACAAGACAGTAACACCCAGAAACCACCAGTATTAAATGAGACATCACATAGGGTGCACAAACAAGAACTAGTTCTACCATCAGTAAATATATCCATGGTTTCAGACTGAAAAGGCCGCCAGAAGCAACAAAATTCTCTACAAGAAACTAAATTGAAAAAATGTATGTCCAACAAGACTTGACTTGACTTGGGAAAACCGTAACCAACCAAATGAGCTTTATCACATGAATTTGGTTTCTTCACTCAACAACATCAACAAAGCCTCAATTCCAAATTAGTTGGAGTCAATTACGTGTATCAAACTCTTCCATTGCGCTCAATTTAGTGCAATTGATGGTGTGCTTACCAAATTATGTAAATCCCTCCTAATTAAATTTCTTCATTCCACAATTAAGATTTAAATCAACCTCACAAATGGGAAAGGGCCTAGAAATAACACGTTAATCGTAATATGGAGCTCACTCTCATCCAAGTGTTACACAGTACAAATATGCGTCCCATTGAAGGTCGGCACAAAATACCTAACAACATACGCTGGTGCAGATTAAAGAAACTGGCAACTCAATAATGAGCAAGCTTTAACAAACCAAAACAGAGGTACCCATGTTGTTACCTGGCTAAAAATGCTGATAACAGAACCTAATTTCAAAACAAGAAGCACAAACACCTATGAAATTAAAGATCCAGAAACATACAATTGCACATAGTTAATATATAACTATGCCATTAACTAACAAAAAGAGTAACTCCATCAGCAGTAGAAGAAAACTTCTATGTACTAGGATAAACAAGTCTGTCAACTTTGGCAATACCCATTACAGAAGAAACACATCTACCAATAGCAAAGACAGCATAGACAGCATAGAAAGTATAGAAGTGCCCATAATAGCATAGAAACCATTTCATCAAGCAGAGATAACAGTGTCTGCATTCAGCACAACCATATATAGCATTTGCGTCCAAGAAGCTGTATACACCTGAATCAAACACCCATCAACATCTCAAATCATCATTCGCCGCATACAAAAAATATCGAGCAAACATGGAGGAAAAATAAAATGCAAAAACCAGAACAAGTAGCTATCAAGCACATTGGAAAAAACAGTCAAACTATGAGCCCGACTAGCCAATGCCATTCAGAAAGATAGAATATGTAAGTTTTTTATTGGAATAGGAATATGCAAGTTCAAAACATCATTTGATCGCCTAAGATGTACATAGATATACTGGTCACAAATGGATGAATTAAGAGTGGTGAAAATGATGCAGCGAATGGGAAATAAATAGGTATATATATAATATAAGGCCTAATGATCAAAAATATCTTAACCTTTCAAGTTGTATCAATTATATTCTAACTTATGGAATTTAATCTTCTAACTTCTCTTTTCATGATCATCCACATTGATCAATTTACATCGAAATCTTTTAAGCTTTGAGTTTAAAGTAAGTGTATGAGAACTCACAAAATAATAATTTATAAATCAATGATATATTAATACTCTAATTTAAATTTAGTTATTCATAAACCATCAATATTTAATAAGTAGAAAATCATGTACATATAAATAAAAATGACATATAAAATTTATTAGAAGGTTACCCATAGTTGTTTAATTTGACACAAGAATCGTGTACTTAGATTATGTATGTGAATGAGTAGGCATATGTACACACACAACTATATGTGTATTACATACATGAATACATTAAAAAAAAGAATATTAGGCTCTAATGCATATGCATGAATAAATCTTTAAATGGTATGATAAGAAAATTAAAGAGAATGATATGCGGGCACATATTATGAAAAAAAAAGAGCCTAAATTAGTGAAAGATAGAATTGATACTAAATCAAAAAGGTTAGGATATAATTGATACAACTTGTAAAGGTTAGGATTTTTTTTTTATCATTAGGCCTTTATATAAATATAAATATAAATATATATATATATAAGATAAAAACCAACAGTTACAATACAATAGGATAGCTGGATAAGTATGGCAACAGCAAGAAATTAAAAGCGATGAAAATAGACCTTAAGTTGTGTGAAAAGAAAAGATTTGTCCCAAACAAAAGAAGACGAGTGGAAAACAAACAGATATACCAGCACGGGGAAGTACTCTAAAAAACGAAAACCAATCAGCTACTGGAAATATTCCTTCTATAAGCGAGTGAAGTATAATTATCATGAAAGCATTACAGATCACAATAAAGAATAAGCACATTGAAATGCCAACAAAAAAGATAGTATCAAAATTTAAACACATAAATCTACTTTTTGTTTTTGAGGACAACACATAAATCTACTTAAATGCTAAGACTGAGCAGCACCAACAGGACAAGCAAAAGAACTACCAAGACATGCAAGACCAAGAAAAACAAGTTAAACCATACAAGATGATGCCAAGGATTAATAGAAAATCTTGTCACGCAGTTGGAGGACGTCTTCAATAACAATGAAAATCCAAAAATATTGAAATAGAATTACAGTATACTTCCATGATTAAAAAAATAAGAGCAACCTTTTTGACACAAACACTAAATTTACCAGGCAGCAGCATGCCGTTAAGCGACGAGCAAAACAAAAGAAATTATGGTAAACTGCAGACTAACAACAAAGCTAGCACCATAAACTTTCCAAGAGCATTTCAGCATCAAGCAATTTGGAAGAACTCAAAACACTAAGAGTGAGTATTTTGCACAGTAAAATACTTCTCATCTCAAACAAGAGTATCTGCCATCTCAAACACAATGAATACGCAGACTACTACTTTTCATGGAAATACTACAGAATGTACGATGGCCTCTAGATCAAAAAAGTTTGACTCCAACTGGAAGTAAGAAAAAATCTACAGAAATTTATGCATCCTATGAGTAAAAACTCAATAACTTTCACTCCATAAGAGAGTAAACGCCAAAAAAAAAAGAAGAAATAACAAGCATTTTTCACGAATGGAGCTAAACAACATTCCTATAAACCAGATTATTAGTAATATTCCATGATGTCCAACATAGATTATTCCATATCAAAGTGATACTCATGAAAATTATGTGAAATTTAATCAACATGTCATCTTAAATTATTGCAACTATATTCAATTAGGTGCAAACCACGATATCCTATGCAAAAATCTTTGGAAGAGCAAAAGATCTAAAAACACTAGCATGAGTTAATGCGCACCTTTTTCCCTATCCATACATTTGTTTTAGTTTATTAAAAAAAAAAGTTACATATTTATACAGTTTATAGCTATGCATTCAGTCATCTATAAATCACTAACAGTGTGTATTAGATATTCTATCATAATTCCATTGCATGTGAAAGATCATGGTATTTATAAGAGAAGAGGTTAAGAATGTGTCTTTTCCTTTTACTTTGAATATCAAACTGAAATCTAAAAATATCCTTGTTAAGCTAAAAGGAAAATTCTATAAGACCACAATTAGGTCAGCTATGTTAGATGGGAGCAAATGTTGGATGGTAAAAAGAAGAACATGTATGTAAATGAAATTAGACTAAGAAGAAATAACAAAAAGAGAGCCATCAAAAGCGCATATAATCATGACATATGACTGAATACCCAAAATGTATGGTGCACCATGCAACAAGGATATGAAAGACAAAGTTAACAGCAGAAGCAAATAAAATATTTTTCAACGGATACAAAATTAGACTAAGAACAAACAACAAAGCGAGCCATCAATAAGGAAAAAGAAAGAAACACAGAGGACACCAGCAAGAATTTCACAATGATTCCCCACAACAAATGGAGACAAGAACATTGGAATCATTATACAGAAAAAATGTATGAGACCAAGACCCTTACCAATACATCAAAAGCACATACAATCATTACACGACTGAACACCTGAGATGTATGGTGCAACAAGGACACAAGTCTCAAGATTAGATAATTGATGCACAATGGCAATACATACAGAAAAAACAACGATACCAAACTGGAGATCACAACCTTGCACACTTTCACAAAAAACTAAAAAAAAAAAACATAACAGGGACTTTCGACAAGTACGCAACAAGCAAACCACAGCACAAAGAACTCGTCAACAACCAAGCCCAATCACCTAAAATACTTCACAAGAACATGACAAAAGCAACAAGCACATAAACAAACACAGACCAAGCCTTCAAAATTCAAATGAATGACCACATAAGAAGCACACATGACACAACCAAGTATAAACAAACATAAACTAACACAAACAAGTAATTGGCATCAAAACAACTTGCAATCAAGACAAGAAGCACAGCCAACAACGTACACTCACAAGCCATAGCATAACTAAAACAATAGACACGAGGTAGTAGAAACTCGAAAACTGTCATAGTGTGCAGTTACTGAAAGAATTGACAGAAAAGGAAGTATCTTCACCTCAGTAATAAGGGGGCATGCCTTGGTACATCCCTCCAGGAGGAACTCTCGGCACAGGCGACGTTCCCGAAGGCTGATGGTGCTGCCCAGGGAAAGAAGAAGACAATCCATAATGCCCGCTTTCCGGGTACCCTCCCGAAGGCATCCCCCCTGAACCAGGGGGCAACCTATACAATGAAGACCCACCATACCCCCCAGACGCACCAGGGCCGCCACTCAATCCACCATACGCACCATATCCTCCACCAGCGCCCCCATAGGACCCTCCACCCGCAATGGCCGGCTGGTTCGGATTCTGATGAGCCAACCCTCCTGGCCCCTGCGGCCCTGCATTGTAACCCCCATAAGATGGTAAACCCCCAGCAGCCCCAGGCCCCCCATGGCCACCACCATACTGCGACGGAACCGACTGCGGCGGCACCATCTCCCCCGGCGCGCCCTGAACCTGACCTCCACCAGGCGCCCCAGGCTTCCCCTTCTTCCCATCAGTAGCCAACTTGCAAACCATCTGATGCCCATCAATCGTCTTCATCGGATCGACAAGCGACGCCCTCGCCGCCTCCGCACTCTTATACACAAAAAGCGCAAACCCCCTCGACTTCCCCGTCTGCTTATCAAACCCTAGCGGCCCCTCCTCAATCTCCCCATACGACGAGAAGTGCGCTAACAATCGGTCCGCCGGCATGTCGTGCGGCACATTCCCCACATAGATCTTCCTCATCGACACGTCCACGCCGCCGACGCCCCCCACATTGCTCGCCGGCCCCGACATCCCCGCCGCGGCGAGCTGCGTCACCGTCATACGCCCATCAATTTTCTTGCTTGGCTCCTTCAACGCCAACAACGCCCCGTCGATGTGCTTGAACGTGATGAATCCGTAGCCCTTTGATTTGCCGGTGACCTTATCGATGATGACGACGGCTTCCTCGAGATCCCCGTAGGAGGAGAAGAGGTTGCGCAAGCCTTCGGTGGTGGTGTCCCAGCCGAGCCCGCGTATGAAGAGCTTGCGCTGGGCGGGGTCGCGGTCGGCGACGGATCGGACGGCTTCGAGGACGTCGAGATGGCGGATCAGGGCGTCTTTGAGAATCTCGAGGAGCTGGTCTTGGGCGAGCGGTTCGAGGATCCTGCGAGCGTCTTCTCGGGTGAGGCTTGTCTGGGGTGCGGCGTCTGCTGCTGCTGCTGCGGCGGCGACCACCGTGCCGTTCTCGTCGGATTTGCGCTTCTTCAGTGCTGGGTCCATTGACGGACGGAGAAGATGAGATTTTTGCAGTTGTGCAATGAGAACGCAAAACCCTAACCCTAACCCTAACGTTGTACTTCTAAAACCCGCAATTGATACCGAGTGGTGGGAGGGTGTTTGGTATTTATATGGTTGAAAATTAGAATTGGCATTATAGAGTGGATACAGTGGACCGTGCAAATGCACTCTGTGTTGATTTGATAGTGTCAAAAATGAATTATGAAATTATTTTTCTTGTACAAAAAAAATGACCTATTATGCACTCAGAATTTAAGTGTTCGTACTTTCATACATTTAATAATAATAACATCACTATTGCTTGGATTACAAATATTGTGAAAGTTTCTAATTATTTTTTTTTTGGTACATAAAAGTTTCTAATTAATATGAAAGACAATAAATTACCATCGTTTAAAATACTTCTATTTTAAGAATTAATGCTAAATGAGTACCCGTTTTTTTTTTAAACATTTTGCTTGATTTGTCTTTTAAAATGGATATAAAATTTGTGCAAACTCGTATCTTTTTAGGAAGAATCATGTTTTGGTCGTTAAAAGAGAGTTTGGACTACAAATGCAAATAAATGGGTTGGAACACCTTTTGCCAACTATATTACCATAATAATCTAAAATTTTTGTCAAAAATAATGAATTTTAATTTTCTTTAGTGATTTCTTAGCTAATTTGGTATTAAAGACAAGATTTTTTTGGTGTTTGTGAATTGCTTATTACTTTATGATTACTTGACATGGTGGTGCTGTATCAGCTAGGGGTGTACATGGATTGTACTAATCTATAGATTCAGACCAATTATTAATAATTTGACCAATTTTTTGATCTCTTTGACTAGACTGGATTGAAAAATCACTAACCCCCCCGGACTGGATCGGATTACGAATTATACATTAAAAACTACGAATCCAATCTGATCTAGTCTGTTTAGCACATCAACCCATATACATATCTAATTATATGTACTATAATATCTTCAAGAACATTAACTTAAACTATCAACTTTAAACTATAATAACTAAAAAACTACACTTGTTCTTAATATCTTTTATTATTCTATCAATTTTTTTTTGTGAGTTGTCTATTGCAACTTGCACCTTTTTTTATAGTTTTGTGAGGGTGTGTGTTGCAGTTTTGTAGATGACGTGTTAATTTATGTAGGAGCTTGTATTTTGAAAGTTATTGTGATGACAAGTTTGTAAAAAATATGCTATAGATAAATTTGTGAGATGTATATTGTAAATTTGTCATTCATGAAATGTATGATGATGAAATGTATGATTTTTGTAATTCATTTGATTAAGTTTAAGGAAAATGATAATATAACACACTTGGGGCGCACTCTTTGTCTTTTAGCTTATTTATGGTTATTTCTTGTCTCCCTGTGCGTGGCCCCACATCTAACAAAACACCATAAATAAACTAAAAGACAAAGTGTGCGCCCCAATTGTGCGTCAAAAGTGTGTTAGATTATCATTTTCCTAAGTTTAATTTCATGAATCTTTAGATAGAAAAACGTCAATATATGAAACTTGATTCAATTCCGCATTTTGCAAATTGGATTGAGTTTGATTGATAAACTATTTTGATTGGATTGAACTGTAATATTTCAATCTTCAATAATTGAATTGAATTGCGAATTGACCCCATTTGAATTGGATTCAATCCATGTGCATCCCTAGTAGCAACTAGCTAAAACAACTAGAAACTGATCAAACTCATCAAAAGGGCTGTGATATCGTAGCTATTTATCGATCTATATGGTATATGATTTTTGCTTTTATATGAGTATTGAGTTTATAAACGCTTATTCATGTAAGAAATTCATATGAGTAAAAAAAAAAATGTTATATAAACGCTTATAAACGCTTATTCATGTAAGAAATTCATATGAGTATTGAGTTTATAAACGCTTATTTTTCTAATGAAAATTATACTTATTTTACTTTTAATTTATATAAACAACAAATGTCTCTTAAAAAAAATGTTATCTCTAAAAAAATTTATGAATTTTTCACAATTAATAACTAAAAAAATTTATGAGTGTTTTTCACAATTAATAATTTAACCCACATTTGGGTTGATAAGCAAACAAATTACACATTTGAATTGATTAAAGAAATTATCTAGTATATCTATATAAAGTTAAATTGATTAAAGAAATTATTTGTATGACTAAAAAAGGATCTTCTGATAAGAGTTTGTAAAGAGGCGATACATGATATTATGTTTTAGGAAGAGTCTATATGGAGTCGACACATGACACTTATATTTAAAGAAATAAAAATATTGAGTATTATTGTTGAAAATTACGTTGGTAAAATTTTGTCAATATATAATTTTTGTGCTATAATAAATTATTCGCTTAGAAAGATTATCAGTAACAATTTGCTAAATAATACAAAATTTAATAATGCAGTGATCAATATAGTATTTGTAAAATAAAAAAATAAACTTTCCTCAAAAAAATATCTACTTCTCTTTTAATTATACATTGAATTTATTTTGATAACATATTTTTTTATAAGAAATAAATAACTTGTCATTCACTAGAGTTTGAATTTACGACCTCTTACTCTCAATTGAACCATAATCTCCTCTATTAGATTGTAACTATTAGGCCACCCAATTGAACCACAGTCTCTTCTCATGATTTGTAAAAATGAAGGCATAAATCTCATAATAAATTGAATGACAATATCTAATAAATTGATTAAGGAAGATTTTCTAATAAGAGCTTGTCAAGAAGGTGAAACGTGACACACTAATACTATATTGGTTAAGAAGAGTTTATACAAGGTGACACGTGACACTACGTTATAATTATTTGAAAAAAAAAAACTGAGAATGCTTAATAGTGTTTTTTTTGGACAAAATAAACACTAAAAAGTGTTTTCTTATAAAATAAACACTGAGTAGTGTTGTTGAAAACTCTTTTGGTAAAACTTAATGAATATATAATTCTCATATTATAACGAATTATTAATTTTAGAAATTTATGTGTAATGTTTGTTTTTTTTTTTTGTCAAAATGTGTAATGTTTGGTTAAATAATATAAACTAATAATATGCATGATCGATATAATAATATATGTTAGATTTATTTAAAAATTATTGTTTGTTAATTAAACATTTAATTTTTTGTTGTCAACGTATATTATATTAACAAAATGGTTCAACATCATAAAATATATCGAAATACGTGCCCCACACACACACACATATATATATATATATATATATATATATATATATATATATATATATATATATATATATATCAAGACACATCAATGAACTCTCATAAAATTGATATCATTAATAAATAATTAGAAAATAAGATTTACAAAAGGAAATAAAAAGTTGGGGATTGGGAAGTGCGGGTTTCCTCGAATTGATTATACGCGCGCAAATCAAACTACTCCTCTACCATTTAAATATTAACAAAAAAAAATATGTTTTTGTAATGATCAACTATTTAACACTTACATCAAGGGCTAAAAAACACTTACATCAAACTAATATAAAATTACATACACGTGTTAGTTTTTTCAAATTTATATGGAGATGTTAGGAGTTTTGGTGATTTTTTTAAACACATTTTCTTACAGAATTATTTAAAATATATTTTTTTTGTTCTTTGGAAAATTAATTAATTATATTTTTCAGGCTTTCATGTTTGTAAAAAAACAGTAAATAAATGACGCACATATAGCTTAATTACTAATTTTTTCTTTTCTTTTTCAGAAAGCTCAATTATTACGAGTTAAAATTATATCATTACAAGAGACTAGTAAGGCAAGCTCTTAGAACTTGAGCTAACAACCAAAGACTTCAGCTTACAATCCATATCATCCCCTCCAACATTTGCTCTCCTTGTAATCAACTCCATATTCCTATCAAGACTTTGCTTCACCATGCTCTTAATTATCTCTCTTCCTTCACTTATATCTCTTCGGTTCAACGGAGACCCGGTAGCGACCCGACCCGTTTGAGGCCCAGAATGTGCGCCAATCCTTACTTGTCTCTCATCCTTGAACCATTGCAGCACTTTTAGTGCTCTCTTTTGGGCCAAAGGACTTCCTAACAAAGCCACTTCAAGGAGAACTTGAACAATTCCTAATTGGGCCATCTTTGCTCTTTGGGCTGAACTTTGATGGGCCAAAATCATCAAAATATAGGCTGATAGTTCTTGGCACTTTGGCTCTGATTCCCATGTCATGATTTCAATCAAGCTCTCTGGCACCATTGATTCATCCTCCATAGCTTTCCTTCCCATCATAGACACCACTAAGTTCCCTAACGTTGCCAAAGCTTTCTCTGATGTTTCCTTCTCTAAAGATAGGTTTAAGAGAGTGTGGACAGCTCTATTAGAGACCAAATGTTCTGAATTTTCTAATACAAAAGATAAGTTGTGTATGGACTCCACACATAATGTTTTTACATCCATGTGGACTTCTGCATTAATGAGGGCACTTATTAGGAATGGAATCATCTCTGTCAAGGGAATGGAGAATTGGGATT
The DNA here is from genome assembly GCA_039657345.1 of Stephania japonica. Lineage (NCBI taxonomy): Eukaryota > Viridiplantae > Streptophyta > Magnoliopsida > Ranunculales > Menispermaceae > Stephania > Stephania japonica. The sequence goes on from CM077556.1 coordinate 6,190,536, forward strand.
TGGCAATGGAGGAGATCGAGAGTAGCAAGAGGGTGTAACTGCGCCTTATCGACGGATCCAATGCGTCGATGTTTTCGGGTATTTTCGAGATGATTCCTGCTTCCACCATGACAGCCTTGTTCCTGCCAAAAGAAAAAAAAATATGGATGTTTCTGTAAGTTTATTAAGTTTTTTAGACATTATAACTGACATTGTGATTAAAGAAGTAATTAGGTACAACTAATGGAGATTTGGATGTAATTGAATAAGAAATTTTTGTAGTGAGAAGTCAATGAATTCGTTCAAAACAAGAATTTTATTTTAAGGGGACAATAATTTCAAAGTTCAATTCAAAGTTGTCAACCCTCATATGGAATCTGACCAACTACACTTACTCTTATGTCTCTTAGTATTCTATTGGAATCAAGTTACGTTAACATTAATCAAAACATTAACCACCTACAAGTCCCTTCTGTATTGCCAGATGCACCTCAAATCACGTGTTCGTGATGTACTATACACATCAACGACACAACAAGGACAAATGTGTCTGATGTCCCTTATATTTTTCTATTCTATTTCCATGACAACATGTGTAAACTGTCTCAACCTTACCTTGTATTGCATTCTTAATTTGACACTCAAATTATTATGTTTCAACAGCGTCTCTCTTTAACATTTTTGAAATCTCATGGCCCAATCTTCCAAAATCAATTGTCTGTGGACAGCCGCCGCACTGTTAGGATTCTCTCAACTCAATCACTCTTAATTGCATTACAAAAAATTGCTACAGCCAAATTATACACAGCCCATGCTTTAGTTAGATACATTTTTTTATACTAATTGGATACATATATGACAATATACTCCTATTTATGAAGCTGACTTTAATTAATTTGAGATTGAGACTTTAATTGTTGTTGTTTTTTTCTCGTAAGATTACATTGTATATTATAAGAGCGACAAAAACACCATCTTATAATTCAAAACAAAACAAAAACAAAAATCACCACCAACAACAAGCATCATAATCATCCCAAAAAAACAGGCATACAAGTTAACACGATTCCCTTGTTTGTTGTTTTTAAGAGTACAATTTTGTCCTATATTTCTTCTTTCATGAATGAAAATTAAAACAGGTAGTAAGTTACTCAATTTTTAAGGTACATTTCTATCACATAATATCCAAGGAGAATTCAGCCAATTCGTAAAAACGCAAGGGTAAATTGGTATTTCTATCCTAGAAAAAAATTCCTTACTGGGCACCCACGGCGGCATTACGAGCAAAACGTTACGACACATTCAACTGTTCGATTCAACCACCCGAAACGAACCGAAACGTTACGTTACATTCAACAACGCTATCAAAGAATTCGAAATTGGTCGAAATCGAAAAACAGAGCACCCAAAAAAGACGAATCGATCGATGAGAGAAGAACTGAATATGAAGAAATCAAAGAAACCCAGTTCGATTAATCGACTAACTCACGTGAAAGTGCCATTAGCGAGCTCGATCAACGCGCGAACGCCCAATCTCTGGCGGTCCAAGCTCTGGTCCAACCCCACCATGGAGACCAGATTGGGGACAACGCCGAGCTCGACGAGAGATTTCCGAGTCTTGAGATCCTTGGACGCCAATCTCGAGATCTCAATAGCTGCGGCGTCTCTCTCTACAGGGGTACCGAAGTGGAGCTGCTTCACTGATCTCTGTAGCGACCCCTGTTCTTCTTCGCTATTGATGATCATAATCACTTGTTCTTCTTGTTCGATCTTGATTTTTTGTTGCTGTTGTTGTTGTTGTTGATGGGTTGATTCGTGGGTGTGATTGGAGGATTGGAGTTGGAGGAATCTGCGAATTCGAGCGAAGAATCGGAAGGTGAACCAATATGAAGAAGAGTGGTCGGGCATGGTTTTTGATTGATAGTTTGTGAAGGAAATTGAAATGACAGGGGGAGCGAGAATGGTGTGAGAGAACAGAGAACAGAGTACAGAGAGAGCACATGAGGGAATAGAGACTATGTGGTTTTAATATGAGACATAGAGAGACATCGAGAGTAATGAGGGGTTTAGTTGATTTAATTAAACAATTATATATGCCTATGTATACTGTATTGTTTTTTGTTTTTTTTTTTTTTGGGAGTACAGATGCCCATGTACACACTGTTATAATGTTTGATATTGTATTAACAAATCGAAATGATTTAGAGGTTAAAACTTGTTCGGATGTTTTGGACGGAAATGTTTAAGGTTAGATGTGGCTTCTTAAAGAATTACAGTGTGAATCCATCGTTAAATAGTATATAAGGCTTTTTGAGTAAAATCATATGGGCTTGCAGAGACAACAAGACGACAATCTCACTTGTAAGCCATTAGATGGTTTTGAAGATTAAAATTGAAAATCACGACATATCCGTGCATGACTCGAGACTCATGTGACAATTACACATCTAAATGCTTTCGCTCTTTTTTTTTTTTCAATATTGTGGTGTGTAGGAATATCATCCCTGACTATTTTACAGGATACACACTCTACTCGACAAGAATATATTTCAAAAAATTAGATGATTTATGCTTTGTTAATGTCCCAAGTGATATCCTTAGAAATACACTTTCAATTGGTGTGTTTTTCTTTTAATCTTAATTTTCATTACTTGTGCATGGGAGCCTATTCGTTTGCACCAATTTTTTTTAAGGAAAATGTTAAGAGATACATATTTTTGTTACAATCTCCGAGTATAACATTGATGTGATCCATTGGATACACATTGAAATATATGCGCACACATCTTGATGCATAATAAAATGAACTTGGTCAATGTTGTACTGAGGGTTTGTACCCAAAATATGTTGCCCTAGCATTTATGTAAATAAACATGTTTTTTATCTTGATTAGTTCTGGCATCAATTGAGTGGAGTACGGAAAAATTTGATCTAAGAAGCCTACCCTAACTAATTTAAAATTAAAGTTTTTTTACTTTCATCCTTGACAAGTATCAAGAGGCAGTACGTGCACATCGAAAAAGAGAACCTCGTGAAGTAATTATACACAAGATATATATATATATATCAAAAAACTTAATTAGGGGGACAAACTTTAACGTAAATCTATTCATAGGTTTGGATATTCACTTAATAAGTGTCTATATAATGGCCCCATTTGGTTCAGCTTATGAGCCTGCTTATTGATGATGTGGCATCACAGCTTAATTGAAAAAGGGTGTTTAGATAATATGCGATTGGGTCGTAAATTGCAGAAAAACTATTTTTTAGATAAGCATCCCTCCCATGCTTATCAAGTTTGCGAATGTGATTTGATAAGATTTTTTAAGTAAAAGTACTTTTTAAAGTGAGGAACCAAACACACCAAATTTGCTTATACCAAAAGCAATTATAACATAATTACTTAAGCCATAAGTAATAAGCAATAAGCAAAAGCTGAACCATACGAAGACAATATTGTCTATGGGAAGTGTGCCAACCATACGGGGGGCAAGAGAGGAGCCGAGGAATGGGAGTAGTGTCAAAGGACAGGGTACTACAAGAGAATCTTAGGGCGAATGGGGGGTCGGTCGCCCCCCCGCCCCCCTCTAATTCATATATATAGTTTTGGTCACTACAAAAATAATTACTACTATCGTTGTTGTGACGACCTCAATTTTCAAACCTTAAACTGGGCTCCGCCCGGCCTAGACTTACGTGAAACTCCGAGTCTGTCTCGACGAGTCACACGAAAAACAACCCAATAGATATACATGCCTAAAATCTCTCACATATCCAAACCTATGTTTTCAAAACAACATATATATAATAATAATAATAATAATAATACAAAAATCACCTACTCAGCCAAGTGGGAGGGCGTGCTCTAGTATCCTCAAAGCAAATCTCTAAGCACTTGAGCCTTCCCCTAGCTGAACTGTGGATCAGCACTCCGTCAAACACAAAAATGACTAGCTTAGGTAAGTAACAACAAGCAGAACAATAATACAACATTTCGTAATAAATAAACATCAGTCCACATTCATGCTGATAGAAAGAAATGAATAAGGAATGCATGAACGTACAAGACTCTAAATAGATCAATCGAAATGTGAGTGTCCGAGTTATGAAATAGAATAGTAAGGCGTCCCGACAACAGTAGCTAAGTCGAGGTAAAACCTATAAGACTTGGGTTCAGGACGAGAATACGGCCTACCAGCCCTAACCCTTGCGACTATGAGATATCCATAAACCCAGATAAGAGCCTCCAGTGTACACTCAACTGAGAGATATCAACAACGTCTAGATAAGAGCTCATATCACAGATAATTAGTAATCATGACCCCCTTGCCAATAGACCACTCAACCAAAAGATATTCCAAAAGATATGGTGATAAACAGAACAATAACAACAAATTAAAACTCAAGAAATAACTGTAAAAGTTCTCATCGGTTTACTTACCTATAATCCAACTATTACGTACTCAACGAACCCTCGACACGTCTCTTATGACCTCCCGTGTCCTCGTCGATGTTCAAAATCCCTAATATACATTTATGTTGAAATTCCCATTAATTACCCTTATTCTATCCAATTTTTCATAAATTTATTCATTCACTCATTTGAGTTGATTACCCGGGTATTCAGACCCATTGGGATACCCGAGATATCCCCGAAAGTTTCCGAAAATTTTAAAAATATTGGCCCCTGTGAACAATGTCACGCCACCAGGACACCGTGACATCCATTGGTTTGGGCGACGTCTCCAAGGCGTAAAAAGAGCTTTCTGCCCAACACGCTGTGGTTAACGTCGTGATCTCATTGGTTGTGGCGGCGTGCTCGTGGCGTGGAACCCTGAGACCTCTGCCCAAGACGCCGTGAGCTGGAATGCTCACAACGTTTGATCCAGAACGCCTTTGTAATAGGGTTTTTGACATCCCGGCTCGTGTCGCCGTGCTTCGAGTCTATCCTAACTTTGACTAAACATCCAATACAACGCCAAACCACCCTCGGCTTGTGTCAAAACCCGACCAAACTATCGATTTACGGAAATCATTTAAAATTACCCAAAAATCTCAAAAATTTAGCAAAATTCCAAAACACTAAAACCACTTTACAATTCCTCCTTTGATCATCCAATACACTCCAAATCCATCAAAACCAACCATAAAAACTAATTTTCCAAAATTGTTGTGCGAAATTATCGCGACAAAAACACACAAAACTACTGTCAAAACTTAGATAATTTCGTGGGGAATCGAGATCTCACCTTAGTTTTCAAATTTGATCGTTCATTCGGTGTCAAATCGCGTCAAGAATCCCGAAAATCCCACGTTCTCACGTTATGATTGTAGGAGAGAAAAAAATGAGATGGAAATGAGAGAGAAAAAGTGGTAATGGGGTTTTATACCCCCTTCAATCCACTTACACATATAGATCTCGAGAATCATCTTTTGGCCCCCTTTCATCCTATCCACCTAACTTGACATCATTAGGTGACTCCAATGTGTGACTCAATCTCTTTAACTTGTGATTTCTTGCACAATACTCGCGTTCTCGGACTTGTTCTGCTCCACGACTCGCTCGTCGCGTCGTCTCAGACGTATCGACATATCAAATGCATTTTACACCTTTGAATTATTATTTATTTTGTATTTTGTCAGTGTTTTTAATTCATTTAAGTCCCCCGGACTTCTAATTACCCGACCAACACCCGAAGATCCGACACCTCTTCAGAATTGTCAGTCCTATGTGACCGACACCTGCGCTCAACAAGAACGAACAAAAAAGTTTCAAAATTCTTTAAAAAAATATATAAAAATGACAAAAAAGTAGTGGATTTTTTCACTAGGGTGGGGTACGAAAAACAAAGTGTTGGGTGTGAATAGCAATGACCTTTTTCTATCCATATCTTTTTATAGCTAGGGTGGGGTGTACATGGTTTTTTTTTTTTGAGAAGTGCTACAATGTCAACAATAAGTCACACCCCAATACACAATGGCTCACAAGAGCCACCGATGCCCACCTCGAGATGCACACAAATTTTAGTGTATAACACGTGAGTCGAGGCCACATGGTAGATTCTTATAGGCCAATGTATGTTGGGGGTGTGACTTACTCTGTTATTCATTATTTTTTTGATAGGAATGATTGGACCTATTCACTATCATTCTAATATTTTTCTTTTTCTTTTTTTTTTCATTAAAACTGTAGCTGTTAGACAAGTTAAAACTATGCATGGACTTTAGATACTACCTTTTCTTTTTTTGCTAAGCAGACTTTAGGTACTGCTAATATATTGAAGGGTGAAAGGGCACTCTCATTTCCTTTTTCCATCAGTGGAAGGCTGATGCATTGAAGTATATATGCATGGCCCCCGTTTAACGGTCAAAGTCAAACCATCAGGGTTCCATTTTTGACCGATAAGATAGTGGGGAAGTCAATTTATCAAATGGCTAGAACTTAGTTGTAGTGTTTTTTTTTTTTTTTTTTTTCTCCAAAGAACTAAGTTGTAGTGTTACATTTGATAAATACGACGCTTGTAATATATCTTTTCAAGTCTAAAAGGGTAGAGCTTGTCTGTTAGGTACACAAACTTTTCTTTTTTGCAACTTTTGGTACGATCAACCCTGCCCTTTTACAGCTAGGCGCGTAGTCCCCCCATAGATTACATAATTGTACAAAGGGTAGCAAATATAGCGGCCCATAACAAGCTAATTTTAGGATAAATTACACACATAATCATTCATCTTTATAATTCGTAGTATTTTAGTCATTAAACTTACGTTTGTAACAATATGATCACTCAACTTCGCAACTTATAACATAATAATTACTGGTCAAAGCATCTCTAGTGAGATGATAAAAACATCACTTACCAAAAAGGCAAAATATCGAGAGATCATGATTTGACTTCCACTAAAGCAAAAAAAAAACTCTAATTACTGAACTTACAATTTGTAACATGAAAGTCACTTATGTGACTTTTTGATTGGAGGTTCATTGAGAGCGCACGCAAACGTGACGTTGCACCCAAAGTCACTAAACTTTATGAGAGATAAGAGATCTCTATTGAACACCACATGTAAACTCTTGTCGGACCTCCAAAATTGAAAAGTCACTAAATAATTTTCATGTTACAATTTATATAGTTCAGTGACTATATAGTGTGTGCGTTTTTTTTTTTTTTTTGGGATAAGGTAACTAGTGTGTTAGAACTTGAAAGGTATTGAGTGATTATATTATTACAAACATAAGTTCAGTAACTAAAATAATACAAATTATAAAGTTGTGTAATTTACCCCTACATCTATGTGGTATTGAACTTCTTCCTTACAATAATGTGAAAGTCGATAATTGAAATAAAATTAGCAATTTGGTGTTAAGAAAATATAATTATTTTTTTCCTTTTCTTTCCGGAAGGAGATCAGATTAAAATCCTAACAACGATACAGTCACTAAAAACTCAATGAGATAAACTATTACTCAAACAACTCATCAACTTTGAAAAAAGAAAAAAAAAATTACATCAACAATACAAAGGAGAGGTCTTTTTTTTTTTTTTCTCCCAAACCTTAAAATTCTTTTTTTTTATTCTCTTTTATGATTTTTGTTTTTGAACTACCGTCAATCCTTTTTTCTGATATTCCAATTAAATCTATTTGCACTTGGTTCATACAATAAACTGCATATCTAATCAGATTTGTAGAGATTGATCCTTCCTTATTGCGGTGCTTTTTCATCAATGGTGTTGCGTAGATTTGTGCGGCTCACTGAATTGATCTTGTCTTTAGTTTTTCATTTAATAGTTAATTTTTCTTCCCTAGTTGGAAGTCTTTTATTTAGGTTTTCTTCTTCTTATTGGAAAGTTTTGTTATTCGTCATATGGTTCTAGTGGCGTTTGTATATTGTAATGAGTTTTAACATTGTAGAGAGTAGTATCTGATTGTCAAACTGTTTCAATTTCACAATTGCATTCAAAACTAAATTAATGACAGTTTGTTTGAACTAATTGGATTAGTGCATCAATATACTTGATTATATGTCTGGTTTTGTATTGAGTCATGAATGATTAATGAAATTTCGTTTTCTCTTAAAAAAAAATAAAGAATTTGAAACACAATCACTCATTTTATTTCTTTTTTGAAATACATAATTTTTGTATAGCAATGATGATTTCATTTCACCATAAACCAATAGATACATCTTTTACATTTTTTTTTTTGGAAGGAAGAATGCATCCATTACATTAAGCTCAACAATATCTTGTAAAAATTTACTTCACATTATACTATTATCAGGGGCGGAGCCAGTTTCTTGGGACAGGAGGTCAAATTTTTTAATATAGATTACACTGAAAAAAGAAAAAACTTACCCATTATGTTACCTCAATTTCATCATGTTAAGCTCAAATTGTAAAGATTCTTTCTCAAGACATACCTTTAATAATTAAATTGAGGTATAATATATAATCACTACTACGTGTCAATTAAATAATCCTAACTACTAACTTAATCTATGACTTATCCTAAAAAACTTGATTATTTGATTCACTTGCTAATTAACACTATAGCTTTAATTTCATCTAATATTTAACATGAAAAAATAATAATTATATAATACAACTCACATTATTTTATAGACATCAACAATCATTAATTGGTGAGTGAATTAGTAAGAAAGAACATGAAAATAGGTCTTGATAGAGACATTTTGAGACAAAGTTATGATCGAGAGATACTAGTAGGAATATATTGTGATCGGGAGAAAATTGGTAGAGATGATGAAACACTATTGAATAAATTATTAGTTGAGGTTGCAATATATATTGCATGCAAAATACAATATATGGAGCACCTCAAACTAGGAGTGGGCACGGGTCAGGTTTGGGTCGACCCGACCTGATACCCGACGACCCTACTTGTGGCGGCCCCAATTTCCACATTGGTCCGCCACGGGAGGCCACGCGGGCCCACAACTGACCACTCAACCGCCAGCTGTGTCCCACGCCCAATTATCCATTATCAATCAATTTCCTATTAACTTTAGTTCCTCTAATATCATTTATCCTTAAATTACGCAGCGGAAGATTTACTATCAATATAAAGATTTAACCTGAATTCCCGAGCATTATGAGCAAAATGCCTAAGTGGAAACCATATTAACTGTACATCATATACATATCATCTATGAATCCTCAAAATATCAAAATATACAACCTATCTCTCAAGCCCAAAACCCAATATAAAACGAATAAATATAAACATACGTACGAGTGGGGCTAAAACTGTCAATCGATGTACTCTTCAAGCTTGCCCTTCCCCCGGCTCATACTAGGGTCTGCACTCAGCCATCACAAAAAGACAGATGACGAGTCCAGAGTGAGTAATCCCAAGGAAATTCACCAAGTAATTACGAAATAAAAGTACTGGAATTGAAAATACTATAATTTAAACATGCGGAATAAAGAAATACAGACAACTGTAAAAGAAAGATCATCGCATGCATAAATATAGTGACGAAACAAAGTACGTGCACATAAAAATCAAACTAAGTCATACTTCGAGCCTCTCCTTGGGCACAACCCTCAAACACACCAACAGGTTGTCCCTGGACCCTCTAGGTGGCCGGCGTAGACCCACGACGCACCCACACGAGCCTACCATAACCGGGTAGCCTATTCACCGGTATATGCATAGACAAGTGCTATGACTTAGTGGACTCTATGGCCGTAACGAATAAATACCAGGTGGGGAGTGATCTCGTAAAGGCTCCAAGTAGGAGTAAACTCCACTACCGTAAAAACACCAATTACGAGAACTCAACCACCGTAAAGCAGTAATGGAATGAGATAACGAATAATCGGAGCGAAATCAAATAAATCAAATTGTAAATACTTAAAGTGAAGTTCAATTGGGATACTACACACCTCAAATCGCACTCCTCGTCTCGAAAATCAAACCCCGTCTAGCGCCAATAATCACCCGATAATCCAAATTATCTCCCCAAATGTACCTAAGATTATTTATCATTGAATTAGCTTTAATTTGACATATTATGTCAAATTTACGTTTTTCGAGGTAAAACCCCGACAATACCTCGCTAACATTTTCGAGAAAATCTCAAATTTCCTTTATTTGATCAAAATATAATTTTTCTATTTTTTTCTTATTTTCTATGAATTTTCCAGATTTTTTTTTTTTTTTTCTTCTTTTTCAAAACTGTTTTTGTTTTTTTTTTTTTTTTTTTTTTTTTTTTTTTTTTTTTTTTTTTTTTTTTTTTTTTTTGAGTTGAGGTGAACCGGACCGGTTCACCCGGTCCGGTCGGCCCCAACCGGACCGGACGGCCAACCGGGTCGGTCTGACCCGCCCAGGACCGGGCCGGGTCGACCCGACCCGGTTGGTCATCTTCCTCCCAAACAGAGGCGCAACGCAGCGCCTCTGTTTTTTTTTTTTTTTTTTTTTTCGATGGATCGATAGAGGGAGAGGGAGAGGAGAGAGGGAGAGGACTGTCGTCTCCCCTCGGACGAATTGCTCTCGCAATTCGTCCGAGCTTTCGAGCTCTCGAGCTTCCCCCCACAACCACCGAACCACCAAACCACCATTATCACCAACACATACAACAACAACAACAACAACAACCAAAACAACAACAACAACTCAACAAACTCACCTCCTTCACCTCTCCAACACAAGCTCGATGATCTCTCTTCTTCTATCTCCCGATTTCTCTTCCTTTCCTCCTCGATCTTCTTTTCGATTTCACTGGTTTTTTTTTTTTTTTTTTTCTCCTTCTTTGACTTATCGAGAGAGAGAGAGCGGTTTGATGTGGAATGACCATTTTGCCCCTCTCATTTTATCCCTTCCTTTACAACTTCCATACCCTTAATGGTAATTTTACATTTTCTGATTTTTAATATATATATTTATATATATATATATATATATATTTATATATATATATTAAATTCCTTATACACATATATATATATATAAATATATATATTCGCCTATACTTTCGCGCCTAAAATTTCGTCGTGCGCGCCAACGAGCATACTACTTCGGCGTGCACACTATCGTCGTACCACCCACGCGTGTCGACCACGACCCCGCGTGTCCCTAGGGGCCCAACAATTTACGTATTTTATCACATTTAATTCATTTTATGTGTAACATTTTTCTCAACTTAAAATTTCGTCTTTAATCTACTCGGTACCCGCATCGACACGCATATCGATGCGAATACTCATCACACAATCTCCCACGTCAATTTAAAATACAATTACACACATCGCGATGCCGTTAACCTATTTTAACATAAACATCGCAAATATCAAACAAAACAACACACAAAATACTATTTACCTAATCCGGACGCATTCCAGCCTCGTTTGTGGAACCCACGTATGTCCTCGCCGGCGTCCGTCGTTCGCAATGACGTCATAATTAACGGCAATTACAAATTGGGCCGTTACAATTCTTCCCAACTAAATTTGAAATTTCGTCCCGAAATTTAAGTTATAATCAACACTCACCAAAATAATCGAGGATATCTCTGTCTCATAGTCGACTCGAGCTCCCGGGTAAGTCCCTCGATCCGTGATGCTTTGCCATCGTACCAACACCTTCGAATCTCCCTGTTCCTCAAAGTCCGAACTCTACGATCCATGATCTCAACGGGTTGTTCTTCATATGAAACGTCGGACGAACCTCAATCTGCCTAATATCCACCATCGGCCTCGGTCCCGACTTAGCTAATCTCAACATAGACACGTGAAACACTTGGATGAACGCCGCTAACTCTGCGGCAACTCCAATCTATATGCTACTTGTCCCAACACGTGCTATAACTCTAAACGGTCCAATATATCTCGGTGCTAGTTTCCCCTTGATTCCAAACCTCTGATGTCCTTTCAAGGGCGAAACTTTCAGATATACCAAGTCATCCACATCATAACTCAAACCCTCAAGATACCTATCAGCATACTTCTTTTGTCTATCTTGAGCTGCTTGCAATCTCAACCTAACTTGCCGAATCTTCTCGGTATGATCAACAACAACTTCAGGTCCAATCACCGCCACATCCTCAAGTGCTCTGCCCAACAAGCTGGTGATCTGCAAGGTCTACCATACAAAGCCTCAAATGGTGGCATACCAATGCTCGCCTGATAGCTGTTGTTGTACGCGAACTCGCACAACGGCAAATACTCTTCCCAAGCACCTCCAAACTGCAAAATGGATGCTCTAAGCATATCCTCTAATATCCGTATCAATCTCTCCGATCGACCATCTGTTCGAGGATGATAAGCCGTCTTGAATCGCTAGCCTCGTCCCAAATCTGCTCTGCATGCTCTCCCACAACTTCGAAGTCAACCTGGGATCTCTGTCAGACACAATAGATAGCGGCACCCCATGTAGCCTAACAACCTCTCGCTCAAAAATGATGCTCAACTGAGAAAATGAATATTTCATCGATATAGGAATGAAGTGTGCCGACTTTGTCAATCTATCAAACACAACCCACACAGCATCATGGCGTCTCGCAGTCTGTGGCAACCCGCTCACAAAATCCATCGTAACATGCTCCCATTTCCACTGTGGAATCGGTAGTGGCTGTAACAATCCAGCTGGTCTCCTGTGCTCGGCCTTAACCTGCTGACAAATATGACAAGCTCTCACATATGCACCCACATCGCCTTCATCCCAGGCCACCAAAACAAACGTCGCAAGTCATGATACATCTTAGTCTGCCAGATGAATCGTATACCGCGAACGGTGTGCATCCTCAAGAATGCTATCGCGTAGTTCCCGCACCTCGGTATCCACAACCTACCTCGTGTCTCAAGCACCGGTCCGAACCACTAGACCAATCGTGCAACCCGGATCCCGAGCCAGACAGTGAAAATCGAGCAAAATGTCCGTCGACCCTTTGCCACTCGGCGACCCTCTCTAACGACACCACAGAACACGCATCCGGCAACGATATGAACATCGAAAAAGCATCGACAAACACAACACCGTCGCAGCCTCTCCAAAGAATCCATACTCATGTGTCATCTGCCGCAGCACAGTCTGACTCTCTACACCACTCCGGCTCAATGCATCAGCAACTACATTCGCCTTCCCAGGATGGTACTCAATCGCGAAATCGTAGTCTTTCAACAACTCGAGCCACCGTCTTTGCCGCATATTCAGATCCTTCTGAGTGAACAAATACCTCAAACTCTGATGATCTCTAAATAACATAAATCGCTCCCCGTAAAGGTAATGTCGCCAAGCCTTGAGCGCAAACACAACTGCAGCTAGCTCCAAATCATGTACCGGATAATTCTCCTCGTGGGGTCTCAATCGCCTCGATAAGTATGCAACTGGGTGTCCTTCCTGCATCAACACGCATCCCAACCCAGTTCCGGAAGCATCTGTATAGACCGAGAAGCCTTTCCCTGTCTCAGGTAGAGCCAACACTGGCGCCGAAGTCAACTTCTTCTTCAACTCTAAAAATGCTGCCTCACAATCTTCAGCCCATTCAAACTTAACATTCTTCTTGGTCAACCTCGTCATCGGTGCTGCAATCAACGAAAAATCCTGCACAAATCGCCGGTAATAGCCCGCAAGCCCCAAGAAACTACGAATGTCTGCAACTGTCTCAGGTGTCCTCCAATCAATTATCGCTCGAATCTTGTCTCCATCAACAGATATTCCTTGACCACTGATGACATGTCCAAGAAACTTCACCTCACTCAGCCAAAAAGCACACTTGCTAAACTTAGCGTACAATCTATGCTCCCTCAACGTCATCAAAACATCTCTGAGGTGTCTCTCGTGCTCCTCACGAGTCTTACTGTATATTAAGATATCATCGATGAACACAATCACATAACGATCCAAAAATGGCCGTAATACTCGGTGCATCAAATCCATAAAGATAGCCGGCGCATTAGTCACCCCAAATGGCATGATTTGTGAACTCAAACAATCCATAACGCGTGCTAAACGCCGTCTTCTCTATATCACTCTCCCGAATCCTCAATCGATGATAACCAGATCGTAAATCAATCTTCGAGAAAACTTAGCACCCGCCAATTGATCGAATAGATCATCAATCCTAGGAAGTGGATAACGATTTCGAATCGTCACTTGATTCAACTTCCTGTAATCTATGCACAACCTCAAAGAACCATCCTTCTTCTTAACAAATAGCACTTTGGTGCGCCCAAGGAGACATACTTGGGATGAATAAAACCCTTCGCAATAACTCCTCTAATTGGGATCTCAACTCTCCCTCGCTCCGATCTTGACATCCCAGACGGTCGAGTCAGTATATATCTATGTCCCCCCGAACCAACTCAATAATGAACTCAACTCCCTAGAGGTGGTAGACCTGGCAAATCGTCGGGAATACCTCGGAAACTCACACACTACTGGGACATCCTCTAATCTAACCTCGGTCTCGGTCCTGGTCCTCGCCCACCGTCCTAAATGCCTCCATCTCTGTGTCGTAGCTAATCGACCTCTGGTAATCGGTAAGTCTGACGCCGTACCAACAAAAGTAAATACCGGAATGCCCTCAATATCAAATACTACCGTCTTACCGAAACAATCAATGTGTGCGCGATACGCCGATAACCAGTCCATACCCAATAAAGCATCAAACTCTAAATACTCTAGGACACGAAAGTCGACAGGTAACTGGTGTCCCTCAATCTCTACTACACAATTCCGGCATATCCGGTTAGGGTAAATCTTATCCCCAGCAGCCGTACTGAGGACAAGATGTGGATCTAAAGTCTTAACAGATAACCCTAACTGTCCAACCCTACGTCCCGATATAAACGACAAAGTACTACCGGAATCAAATAATACATGCATGGAAACATCGCATATAGATAACATACCCTCGACAAGCTGACGAGTCGCATCACGATCTGGCTGTACGACAGTAGGTGCGGTAGCAGCAGCATGAACTCTCTCCCTAGCTGCCTCAATCTGCGGTCGTGATGATGAAGCTGACATCGGACAATTACTCTGTATATGTCCGACCTGATGACATCTGTAACATCGTCGTGTATCCTGCCAATCCGACTGTGATACTATATGTACCTGAGCCCTGTCACGACCTCGACCTCTCTGTCCTCTACCACGACCCCCTCCATCTCGCACACGCTGTCGTGGCTGCTCAAATGGTGCAGGTGCAGGTGCAGCAACGTACACTACCTGCCTCTCATCTCCTCTCTGCTGCTCAAAACGTCTATCTCGTCGACCCTGATAATCATGTCTCTGCCGATCAGGCTGATCTCTCTGTCTCTTCGGTCTTTGATCAGACCGAGAACTCTGTCCGGACCCATCTCCAAGCTCACCCCGGTGTCGTAAATACGTCTCGCGAGCCAATGCTCTGTCAAAAACACTCAGTAGCGTCTCCGCACCGGTCCGCAACAATCACCCCACCAATCCTCTCATCTAGGCCTCGATGAAGTAGTAAATCTGTAACCTCTCCGTGTTAGCCACATCCATGGCATACATCATGAGATACCGGAATCGATCCATGTCTTGTGACACGACATATTACCTGTCGCAGTCCCAAGAATCTGCTCCTCGGCCTCAATCGCACCTCGGTAGGGATGTACTCATCGAGAAATAACGTCGAAACTCGCCCACGTCGATGGTGTAGAATGTATGTCGTGTAAGTAGTCCACCATACCGCCGCTCGACCTCTCAAACAATACCCCGAGATACGCGCTGTCCGCCTCGGGTACCTCTAATAGCTTTGTGTAGTCGTCGATGTGTCATTAACCACCGTACCGACAACCTCGGGATCACGACTCCAGTGAAGTACGTAGGATTAAATCTCATAAAATCCTTCACCATCTTCGCCGCCTCGACATCCTACTCCCGGCGATCGAAGTCCCTACTTGCTTGCTCCGTAGTGGTGGGTGTCACCACCGTAGTCTCGGGCACAACAGCTCAACTCTCTCTATCATCTGTCTCGATCCAGCGCTTTGTGTAGCAATAGCCGGTGCTAATGCGGTCGAGTGGTAGCAGGTGCAACGCGCTTTCAGCTTCGGTGCTTCTTCTTGGCGTCCTCGAGCTACGAATGTACTCCATCGGCTCGACCATCGAGCTCGCTGCAATAATTGCTTTCTCTGCTTTGAATCAATCTTCTTTCGATCGGCCTCAGTATCATAGCTCGCATATCGCCCATGTCACTAGTGGTGCGATCACTAGTATCTCCAACCTCTGGTGAGTAGTGGGCGGAGTAGTAGAGTCTGTCCATCCATCCTAAATCGCACAACCATCGTGCAATGGATCAGACTCAGTACATATACGCGTATACTATGTAATACACAATCAAAACGTACGTATATGTATAATTCCCTGACTCTACCCGCCTCACATCACTTCCCAACTAAACCTTTAATCATTCACTTGTGGTTTCCACATCTAAGATTTATTCATCAAGTTTATACTCTTATTAACTCTCCAAACCGAGCCTAAGCTCTGATACCAAAATGTGGCGGCCCCAATTTCCACATTGGTCCGCCACGGGAGGCCACGCGGGCCCACAACTGACCACTCAACCGCCAGCTGTGTCCCACGCCCAATTATCCATTATCAATTAATTTCCTATTAACTTTAGTTCCTCTAATATCATTTATCCTTAAATTACGCAGCGGAAGATTTACTATCAATATAAAGATTTAACCTGAATTCCTGAGCATTATGAGCAAAATGCCTAAGTGGAAACCATATTAACTGTACATCATATACATATCATCTATGAATCCTCAAAATATCAAAATATACAACCTATCTCTCAAGCCCAAAACCCAATATAAAACGAATAAATATAAACATACGTACGAGTGGGGCTAAAACGCAATCAATCGATGTACTCTTCAAGCTTGCCCTTCCCCGGCTCAGTCTTAGGGCAGTCACCACTCACCATCACAAAAAGACAGATGACGAGTCCAGAGTGAGTAATCCCAAGGAAATTCACCAAGTAATTACGAAATAAAAGTACTGGAATTGAAAATACTATAATTTAAACATGCGGAATAAAGAAATACAGACAACTGTAAAAGAAAGATCATCGCATGCATAAATATAGTGACGAAACAAAGTACGTGCACATAAAAATCAAACTAAGTCATACTTCGAGCCTCTCCTTGGGCACAACCCTCAAACACACCAACAGGTTGTCCCTGGACCCTCTAGGTGGCCGGCGTAGACCCACGACGCACCCACACGAGCCTACCATAACCGGTAGCCTATTCACCGGTATATGCATAGACAAGTGCTATGACTTAGTGGACTCTATGGCCGTAACGAATAAATACCAGGTGGGGAGTGATCTCGTAAAGGCTCCAAGTAGGAGTAAACTCCACTACCGTAAAAACACCAATTACGAGAACTCAACCACCGTAAAGCAGTAATGGAATGAGATAACGAATAATCGGAACTGAAATCAAATAAATCAAATTGTAAATACTTAAAGTGAAGTTCAATTGGGATACTACACACCTCAAATCGCACTCCTCGTCTCGAAAATCAAACCCCGTCTAGCGCCAATAATCACCCGATAATCCAAATTATCTCCCCAAATGTACCTAAGATTATTTATCATTGAATTAGCTTTAATTTGACATATTATGTCAAATTTACGTTTTTCGAGGTAAAACCCCGACAATACCTCGCTAACATTTTCGAGAAAATCTCAAATTTCCTTTATTTGATCAAAATATAATTTTTCTATTTTTTTCTTATTTTCTATGAATTTTCCAGATTTTTTTTTTTTTTTTTTTTTTTCTTCTTTCAAAACTGTTTTTTTTTTTTTTTTTTTTTTTGTTTTTTTGTTTTTTTGTTTTTTTTTTTTTTGAGTTGAGGTGAACCGGACCCGGTTCACCCGGTCCGGTTCGGCCCAACCGGACCGGACCGGCCAACCGGGTCGGTCTGACCCGCCCAGACCGGGCGGGTCGACCCGACCCGGTTGGTCATCTTCCTCCCAAACAGAGGCGCAACGCGCCTCTGTTTTTTTTTTTTTTTTTTTTTTTTCGATGGATCGATAGAGGGAGAGGGAGAGGGAGAGAGGGAGAGGACTGTCGTCGTCTCCCTCTCGGACGAATTGCTCTCGCAATTCGTCCGAGCTTTCGAGCTCTCGAGCTTCCCCGCCACAACCACCGAACCACCAAACCACCATTATCACCAACACATACAACAACAACAACAACAACAACCAAAACAACAACAACAACTCAACAAACTCACCTCCTTCACCTCTCCAACACAAGCTCGATGATCTCTCTTCTTCTATCTCCCGATTTCTCTTCCTTTCCTCCTCGATCTTCTTTTCGATTTCACTGGTTTTTTTTTTTTTTTTTTTTTTTTTTTTTTTTTTCCTTCTTTGACTTATCGAGAGAGAGAGAAGCGGTTTGATGTGGAATGACCATTTTGCCCCTCTCATTTTATCCCTTCCTTTACAACTTCCATACCCTTAATGGTAATTTTACATTTTCTGATTTTTAATATATATATTTATATATATATATATATATATTTATATATATATATATATTAAATTCCTTATACACATATATATATATATAAATATATATATTCGCCTATACTTTCGCGCCTAAAATTTCGTCGTGCGCGCCAACGAGCATACTCGGGCGTGCACACTATCGTACCACCCACGCGTGTCGACCACGACCCCGCGTGTCCCTAGGGGCCCAACAATTTACGTATTTTATCACATTTAATTCATTTTATGTGTAACATTTTTCTCAACTTAAAATTTCGTCTTTAATCTACTCGGTACCCGCATCGACACGCATATCGATGCGAATACTCATCACACAATCTCCCACGTCAATTTAAAATACAATTACACACATCGCGATGCCGTTAACCTATTTTAACATAAACATCGCAAATATCAAACAAAACAACACACAAAATACTATTTACCTAATCCGGACGCATTCCAGCCTCGCTGTGGAACCCACGTATGTCCTCGCTGGCGTCCACGTCTGCAATGACGTCATAATTAACGGCAATTACAAATTGGGCCGTTACACGACTCATATCGGGTCTTTGTAAAACTGACCCGATACCCGACCCGCTAGGTAGCAGACCCGATATATACCCGACCCGTTTAGGGTCGGGTCGTCGGATGACCCGATTTCCTAAAGAGAGAGAGAGAGAGAGAGAGAGAGAGAGAGAGAGCGGTCGTCGGGTCGGGTCATCGGGTTGGTCGGGTCGGGTTGTTCTATATATCTTCATAGAGTTGGTCGGGTCGGGTCGAGTCGGGTCGGTGACCTTTGATCATACCCGATACCCGACGGGTCGGGTTATTTTGACCCGACTCTTTATTTTTATCCACTCTACCCGACCCGCCACCTGCCACCCGAGTCGGGTGACCCGACCCGAGTCGGGTCATCGGGTTTCGTGCCCAGCCCTACCTCAAACGATGTCAAGAAAGTCGATTAATTTTTTTAAGAAGAAAGTCGATTAATTAAGAACAACAATATATTTCATCAGAATACTTTATTTCTTGTGCTGAGACAAGTCCATACATACATCCTAGGGTACATCCCACCAAGACTCACATTGCAAATGTTTTCTCAATCACACTATATTTGTCTTTGATGGGGTGCATGTAGCTAGAAAGAGGGGGGGCAATATATTATTTATTTATTTTTTTAAAGGAATGAGGGGTGTATACTATGGGGTGAAAAAAATGTTAAGGAGGGCCATGGCCCCCCAACCATACCGTTGCCTCCGCCTCTGTCTATTATCATGAAAATTAGCTAATTTTATCATATTTGTCTTACTTTGTTAGCTTCCCTTATCGTAAGATGACATTCTACTCTGAAAAGATCATAGGAAATACATAAACTTAGGATGTGTTTGATAGCAAAGAAAATAAAAAAGTTGTGAAATTTTTTTTAATTTTTTGGTGTAACCATTTATTTATTGTTTGATAGCTTGTAACTTCATAGAGAAAAAAAATCACACTCTACAATTTTCTTCATTTATTTTCTCTCTTAAAAGGTGAGAAAATAAGAAAATAACGTAGTGTTTTAAGAAAAAAAAAAAGTGGACTTAGTGCAAGTCACTTTTTTTGTGGGCCCACATCACTTTTTCTTTCTTAAAATAAAATTTTCTAATGTGCTATCAAACAATTTCAAGAAAATTTACTCTTTAAAAACTTTTTTGAAAAAATTTTTAAATAAAAATTATTTTTTCTCTTGAAAATTTTTAAGCTATCAAACACAACTTAAAGTAAGCAAGATGGAATAATGTCAAAATTATGAGTCACATGTACTGCACTGTTGTTGGACCATAGGTAAGATAACATTGTTTCTTCCAAAATGGTGGAAATAATTGTCCTTGAATTCACGAGACACTAATAAGTCACAGTACTCGATTTCATCCGTGATTTTGTAAATCTTGTGAACTCAAAAAGTCCATCATTGCCTCATCATATCCATCACATCTCTTCTCAATCGGACAAACTGATCTGATGGTCCACACGTTGTATTTTTATACATGAGGCCCTTCCTTATCTTACTACCAGAACCACCGTATCCCAACAAGTCAAAGAGTCGTCAAGTCAAATCCACGATTCATAAGAGTGCATCGCTTGAAAAGTTGAAAATTCGGATCATGATGACATAAGAAAAAGTGCCACTTGGATCGCACTAATTAATGGGCCTTTCCTTTCTTGTTCGTGGGCCTGAGACAGAAAGTATGTTTTGGTTCGTCCAGTTTCACTATTTAGACACGTGCGGAATATCACATCCATAGTCCATTGAGCCATTGACCTATTTTATTCCTCCGAGCCACCACGGCTGCCTGGTAGAGAGGAGAAACGCACCTATTTAGTAGATATGCAACCTGTTAAACGAACCAATTTTAGACACTTAGTTAGGTGCACTGACTTGGCCGAGTATCTAATGGTGCATCGTTGGATATACCTAATTGAGATACATGTTCAATGTGTATCAAACAATACATCTAGATCGTTTGCCTAATTGGATGTTTAAAGTGGGTCTCTGAAACATTTTCCTAAATCTAAATCACTGCATCAAGGAAATGATTGATAAAGAGTAGAGAGTTGTTGATGTGGTATTGTATTTCAAAGGTGATAAAATTTAATACATTTTGGAAGAAAATTAAGCAATAGTCCGGAAGAGGTGGTGATCGAGTCTCCTATTAGCTAGGTCCGAAAAAAAATTGGATTCAAATAAAAGAAAATTTTGATAATAATTAACATGCTCATTTTCAGATTTGACCTGATTTTTAATTCAGACAATATATTAGTTTGGGCCGAGTTTGGACCAAAAGGATTATATTCGACCAGACCCAATTTTTAACTCGAACAAAAAAATTATTCATACCTCATATGAATTTATGAAAATACAATCTATCTTTTTTTCGAGTTGAATAAAACTGAGCCGACGTGTCTAGACAAAATATTACTATTGATCCAACAGATGATCATAGAATTATGGAATTAAAACCATTAATTCTTATGTAATTAAAATGAGTACACCTTGTTTCTCAACGACAATATAACCACAGTTCCAAATTAATTGGAGTCGGCTGCATGGATTAAATTATTCTATTATATTCGATTTAGTGTAGTTGATTGTGAACTTTTCAAACTATTTAAATCCCTTGTAATTAATGCATCTCATACACGTAGGACCTATCATGAAGGCCATAAAAGTAATTGCCAAGCCCCTGAGTAAGATACATGATCCGTCCCTCTAATCTTAATATCTAGATCATATCCAATATCCATATGCTATTGTATCTCATATCTTCCTTGAATTCCCACGTGGCACTCATCGCTTAATGCCACATGTTACACGGCCTGCCTGCTGATGTGTGTATATATATATATATATAACACATGCATTTGAAGGTTCGCAAGAGTGTCTGAATGGACTTTCCACCATGGTTGAAGAGATTAATTGGTGGTGGTGGTGGTGTTGGTATTTGTGGTCACAAGTGAGGCTAATGTCCACAACAAAAGAGCCACTAAATATTGCAACTTGTTTTGGCGAAATCATCCCAAATGCATTGATATACATGGACTTGAAGTAATCAATATGTTAACATCCCATTTTTTTCAGTCACTTTGATCTTGCAAATGCAGAGAGCTGCCAGCAATGACTTAAAATACTACGGACTTTTATTTGGATTCTTTTTATTTTTTGGAGTTCAACCACTTATATTTCCAAGAATTCTATGTGGGTGTGTGACGACTCTCAAGTCTTGATCAGCATTAGTGGCAGAAATTACAATTTGGTGCTTTTTGTGCACCACCCACCATTCCAAAATCTCCAATATATTTATTTGCTTTGCTGCTGTTGGATTCCATTAGATACATATTAAGATACGGTTATACATATTTCGATGCATGTAATCAGATGGATTATTCGCTTGTTAGGCTGCCTGACTTCCTATTTTGCTATCAAGGTGATAAAAAGTAGTTCAACTGAACTAACTTTCCAAACTGAAATATATAAAAGGAAAATGATAATCTAACACACTCTCACCACACACTTTGAGCGCGCACTCTTGTCTTTTAGCCATTTATGATGTTTTATCAAATATGAAACCCACGTCTGAAGAGACAAGAAATAGTCATAAATGACTAAAAGACAAATGTGCGCGCCTAAAGTATGCGTTGAAAGTGGGTCATTTTTATCATTTTCCTATATATAAAGGTTCAATATCTTTAGCTATACATCAACATCTTGAGTTGCATTGCATAGGAGCTGCCTCAATGTGCAAATCTGATTTCATTCTCTTTGTAACCTTTTGTTATTTTAATTAGTTAGTACTCTTCTTTGACAAAAAATAAAAATAAAAAAAATAAAAATGAGTTAGTACTCTTGTACTTTATGCATGCTTTTCACCGTCACAAAGAGACTTCGTTTCCCATGACAAGTCTATTGTAAAAATTTAGGGTTATGTACTTACTAGTTTCTAGCTAACCACTAGGATATTGAAACAATTGACAAGTGAGGATCTTCTATCAGCCATGCATGAAGTTCTAGCTTTATTTATTTGAGAAAGATACTATTTATATGACAAAATATAACAAACTGATTACATGAAAGTAAAAAAAAAAACAAAAACAAATTGATTACACGATCAATTTCTAGCTTTCAATCCAAAATAAATCACTTGGGGCTCAATTTTCAATACTTTACTCCGATGCCTTGACCATGAAATTTTCTTCCTTTCTGTATTTTCGGAGTATGAGCGTGTGGAGCTTCTTTCTTTCCTTTTTTTTTTTTCTTTTTACTGTAGGCAAAATACGTGGTAGAAATTAATGATTTCTATCTCCGACTAGGTAAATTATTCCTAATAAAAATAGAGCTTTAAGAAGTCTTAATCTATTGAAAATAATTAAGCCAAATAGCATAATCTATCCCTATTTGCTTGAAATTTCACATCTATCCAAAACAAAAGATTTTCTTACATCTATCTCAAACCTCAATTTTCAATATCAATTTTCCCCCCTCAATATTATATGGAACTTAGGTAATACTCAACAGATTTGACTAAAAAACCAATTAGCAAGGACAGAACTAGCACGCAGTACTTGACTTTTGCACACTAAAATTTCTTTCATTTGAGCCACTACTTTGATCAATAATCTTTTGATCAAAAAACAACGATAAAGCCATATCTCCAAGTCTTAAATTTCTCTTTCCGAGGAGTGCTAGGGTGACTTACTATGGTCACGCTATGAACAAGCACCTTATTTTACTTATTTATTATTTATTTATTTTTAACAATTTTGTAGTCGTAGCACCTTAGCGTTATCCTCAAACACAAAATTATAAAAAAAAAGTAAAACAACAACAATACAAAACACGATGTGTGCTTTTAGTGAGTGTCAATAGTGGGTCACTTTAGCATTTTTCTTTCCTAAAAGGGCAACTAAGACACCACTGAGTCACTGACTAAGTAGCGACTCCACTAATTTAGCATGTAGACCCAAATCAATCCTTGGGCTCAGCATAGCTGATACGAGAATTGAGGGCATTAATGGATAAAGGCTTATATCCTTGCATACAATGTTTCTTGGGAGTCTTAAAATAGCTTATTTCCATGAGATCTATACATTCACTTTGATTAGATTAAAAATGTCTTTTTTTTCAGAAGATTAATAAAGTATGTTACTAATCTTGAAAAAGATCTTACTAACATCACATTCATTCTATTTGTTTCTTATAAACTTCAATCTCTAATTCTCTGAGGTAAGCTCAGATACATTTTTCCAGTCCAATACTTATATTTCAGTTTACATGCACGGCAGGAGTGATTCTTTCAATATCCCACTAATGCTGTTTTAATGGACCAGAGAAAATGACCACTCAACCATAATTAGAAACTCGTCAGTTTCAACAACATGCTCATCTCTACTCGTATTAATTTCAGCTAATACTGTACCTAACAATCAATACTAGGAAAAACAAGGAAATAGAGATCCTCCAAGCAGCTTTATAGAAACAGTGTGCTTCCTATATAGTTCCTATACATTCTATCATAATTACAGGTTACAAAAGGGCATTGCAGTTTCTTATACAGTTGCTGAAGCAGTTTGATTATGTCTGGAGCATGCATTTATGATCATCCCTAGGTGTGTCGAACTGAATCCTAAAGCACATAAATGTGTGTTAAAGGGTACTTCAGACACTCACCTACCTTGAAAAAGATGATTGTTCAGGCACATAAATGCGTGTTTGTATTGCCAGCAACCTGAAAAGAGAATGCACCAAAAGGAGAAGCACATGAAAATGAGGAAAAGCGTACATCTGTCATAAAACATCGGTAAATTTGCGTTTCTGTTGCTCTCTCCTTTAAAGTAACTTAACAAGCGAGACAAGAATTTTCATGTTAAGATTAACTTTTCTCAAGATTTACAGAATTCAATCTCAGATTACAGGTGCTTATGATCTAATCATAAATGAATAACTGGAAGATCAACAAAATCCTGAACATACACCCAATCGATTGTACGAAAACAAGCAACCGCCGATGCAATTTTGAACAAACTGTAAGAAAGATACCTTGGCGTATCAACTTGATGCATGCCAGTTAACCCGCTGTCTGAAAATCTCCAAAGTCCTCTTCTACTGTGTCCTCACGAAACTTCTTTTCGTTAATAGAGGTTTCTTTTAAACGATGCTCCTTTGGGAGGGACAAGGTTTCATCCTTCGTTGTTTCTTCCAAACTAAACTTTGATGGCATTTTCTCAGGAGATTTCTGAGCAGCAGCCACTGGTGATAGAGGCCCAGGTGGCGGTGGCTTGAGAGCAATAATGGGTTTCTTCTGGTTGCCGTCCTCATCCAATGAGATCTTGTTCAGACCATGCTCCAAAAATGAGGATCTCGCACGGTCTCCTGTCTGCTGAGGGCAAACCTAGGTCAGTAAGTAGCAAGATGAAAATGTCCTGCTGTAATTCACCAACACATGCCTGGGTCTTCCCATGCTTTAGATAGGACACGAAAATTCCTAAAGTTATTAATTTAACCAATCTGAAAATCTATAATTCCAACAAAACTGATTCCTAGAACAAGATATTGCTGTTTATGGAGTCTTCCGATGCTAGATTATGTGAATGGACATATCACTTTTCCCCCTTTTTGACAATAAATAAAAACAAATCCAATTTCCTAAGAGAATCAACCAAGCAAGATGTATCATGCTCTACAGAATGAATGGGGTGCTGTAAAAATCTTACATTCTTAATTTGGAGTCTTATTGTTTCCCCTTCCTTTAAACTATAATCCACCGAGGAAGTATTTTGATATTGCTGTTCCATCTCTTCTGCTGTCTTCTTTTTGTTCAAATATCTGGAAGATCATCAAGTAATCAGTTTCAGGAGTTGAAATGAATAGGGGGCAGGGTGGAGAATGAAGTTCTTGTCCCTGTGGCAAGCAGGACAGAGATTTATTCCCAAAAATTACCCGTGGGGCAAGCTTCGCCCTCCAACACCCTGTCACATGGGATCCCCGTGCCCCACAAATTTGGTATAATTGCATGTTTTGATCCCCACTCCTAGCCCCTTTTTTCACTTTACTACTTCCTCAAAATGAAAAATACTTGAAAGACGTCTCAAAAAGACTATAAGTAAATACAAAGAATCAATTCATGCAACACAAAACTTTCAAATAGCAAAATCAATGCCAAAAATAGACAAGGACTTTTTTCCTTTATAAAATACAATTTTAAAATAGACTCTCCACTTGCACAAAGATAAAATAAATGGAACAAAACAAAAAAACCTTCGAACTTCAAACACAGGGAGTGAAGAAGCTACTTCATTCCAAATAATTAACAAATCAACAAATAAAGATAAGAACAAAAAACTAATAACCAAAAATATATTGATGCTCTTTGTGCAAGTAGGGAGCCTATTTGAGAACAATACCTAGAGAAACTAGTAAAATGACAAAACAAGCTAGTAGGGATCAAAATGAGCATTTGAACAAAATTTGTGGGGTACACCCTGGCGACGCAGAGCGTGAGGAGGCAAAGTTCTTCTAGTAGGGATTTTGCAGGGGTAAATCCCCACCCTGCACCATGCTGACCCACTTGCATCCCTAATAAAGTCCAGTCTTCTTAAAGATTCATTTTTATATTTTTGAAGATCTAGTTAATAATCAAAAGAAAATGGGAAGATGGCAACAAAGAGGCACACAACATCATACTTCATGTGGTCATGAAGAGCTGCTTGAAAGTCATACGCCTGTGGTCTTTCTCGAAACCCGATTCCAATGAAAGCATGCCGAAGCCGACCCCCTACAATGTCACCAATTAATGAGCTTTAAAATTGTAAGAAACTTAACCAACAAAAAGAAAGCAAAAAGATGAAGCTACATAGCCAACAAAAATAATAATCACTCTTGTAGGAAGGAAGACATTGTTGCGGAAATATATACAATCAACATACTTTTATTTTTAAGGTTTATTCAATGAAATCTTTTCGTACAAGATTGTTCAAGTCTATCTTTCAAAATAATTAGATCTACAACTATCAACATAGTCCCAAGCCCAAGGGCATTCAGAAGCAGATATAATATATTCAACTTTACCCATGTAGAACACATAAGCATCTTTTATGCTTCACATGACCAATCTCAGGTCCTGATAAAGGAAGAGTTAAATCAAAATGAGTAGAACCATTTGATAAATATAACTAACCACAACTAATTTGAGATCGAAGCATTGTGGTTGTTGTGGAATTGCTACACCCATACGTGAGAAACTATCATTGTTTCAAAAGAGCAACTCCCAAAGGCATCTATTTAGTCACGTCTAGTTCTTTGGTTCCTCACCTCCATTTATTGATTAACAACATCTCATACCCTAAAGCACAAGGGAGATGAAAAAAAGGCATTAAAGGGAGCATGTCTAAGTTGTTAGTTACTTACCCCTACCCTACTTGAGGGTGCATGCTTAATACAATTTGGACTCTCAATCTAAATTAGATTAGCAAAAAAAAAATAAAAAAATACTCCTTATACATTTTGGAAAACCTAACTAAAATACTTGTTTAAAATAAAGAAATGTCCTATATTTATTTCCAATCCATACAAAATCTGGCAAGCAATATTCAACCAAATGTCTAAGTACAACAAACTGGATTTAGATGGATGAGAAGACATTTGATTCTCACCAAAAGATTATAAAAAAATACGTTGAAAAGATCGATGAATAACAAACTCTAAACTCGTCAAACTTGGATCTTACCAATATTTTCTT
The DNA here is from genome assembly GCA_039657345.1 of Stephania japonica. Lineage (NCBI taxonomy): Eukaryota > Viridiplantae > Streptophyta > Magnoliopsida > Ranunculales > Menispermaceae > Stephania > Stephania japonica. Next base: position 6,218,286 of record CM077556.1, read on the forward strand.
CCACTCGAAGAACAAAGTATCTGGAGAAGAAACAAAAAATATTCCTTCAACTAAAACTTACAACATAACCTATGGAAAACTATAAATAATATCTTAAAAAATAACGGAGATTGTAGTCAACTGGAACAAACCTGCTGCTATCAATGACTGGTTCCACTGGGTGTTGTTCTCCATCTCTTAAAAAAGCTCGAGCATAAAGTTCTCCTGCATTGATTATTCATAATTTTAATATCACAACTATTAAATCATAGTAACTAAATAAGGGTCTCACCTGTGGTCCTATCTTCCAGCTTGATGATGCACTCTTCTCCCTTGCTAACAACTTTTAGTATCCCCTCCCATGCCCATTTGTTCACGTCCCACTCATCAGCCCTAAGAATAAAACTCAGATGTCAGCATCTATTCAATAAGTAGCCCAAGATAAATTCAAGTGAGTATGGTCGTAGCATTTACTAGCAACAAAAGATCTAGGTCCATAAAGCTATAAATCATCAGAGAAATTAGTTTAGAATGAAGAAAGCCATATTTAGTCATCTATGTCTTCTCCTTTTACAACAATGGAGCAAATATTTTCTAAAATCTGGCGATTTGTGGATTTCATATTCCTTATACAAAAAAAAAAAAAAAAACCTAAATCCCAAATTACTTTGATTAATGCAAAAGCCTAATGCACATAAACAGATTCTCCAATAACAAAACCAATTTTTACTCTCCTGCAAAATTTCTCAAGAAAATAAGGAATTTCTTACCAACCAATGGAATCTAGACTAAATGAACGACAACAAACAACAACATTGCCTCAGTCCCAAATTAATTGGAGTCGGCTACATGGATCAAACTCTTCCATTGTGCCCGATTTAGTGCAATTGATGGTGAGTTTTCCAAACCATTAAAGTAGTTAATTCCAGTCAAATATTAATATCAATGCCGAGGGTTCAATTAAATATACGTGAAGCATAATAATGAATCCAGGCCAATATGACAGCAAGATCCGAAATTTTGTATGCCGATCACTCTATCAAATTCTCTTCATAGTTCATACGTTAATTGTATACCAAAAAAATCATCCTAAAATGCAAAAATGAGAAAAAGAGATACCTGTACGACGCCGCGCTCTTCCTCGGCGGTATCTGCAAAAGTTAAATCATTTAGCACAGTCAGTCTAACGAATCCAATTTCGCAAGAAACTGATGATAACATCAACAAAGAAAACCACGGAAAACCCTAGAAAGCCAAAATCTTTAATCAGCACATCAAACTGAGACAGATCTACGAAACCCTTTCCAATTGATGATATATCCAACAACCAAAACCCTAAACCCTAACTTGCACGGATCCGAAGAGCGAGCGAGAGAGAGAGGGGGGGGGGGGGGGTTCGATTGATTACCAGATAAACGTAGCACTCGGAGACTTGGAAGAGCACCAACTCCACAGCTTCTTCTACAGAGTCGTCTTGGTTGGGACGATCGATCGAATCGCTCGATTTGGTCTCCATTGTTGTTGTTGAGAGGGCTCTCTGACAGAGAATTCACGTCAACATCGTATTATGTATGGGACAGGGGTGGAATTTGGAGGCTCGTGTAGGGGCATTAAGGTCAATCTGATGTGAGGAAGGTGGTGTGGTGGCGGCGACTGATCGATCAGCGCCTCAGCTGCTTCGTCTGCTTGATAGAGACGAAGAGGTTAGGATTAGGTGTTGGGCCGCGGGGGGGGGGATCGGGGAGTTGTTGGGAATGGATCTGGACCGTTGATGGCATGACGATGATTACACGCAGTCATTTGAGCCGCACATCTAGTTTTGGAACGTCAACGCAAGAAATCAACATTATTTGTGGTGCAGTTCTAACGATAGGACCTACTGAACGAAGGTGTCCTCGGATAGTTTGGATACCGAACTGAGAAAAGATGTTACGAGTTCAATTTTTGTTGGAGATGTTGGATAGTTCCACATCGAATACTCAGAAAAAAAAAAAAAAAAAAAAAAAAAAAAAAGAAGAAAAAACAAGTTTATAAGTGTGAAATGGACATAACATTTTAGAGTCAACTTCACTCAGGAGTGTACAAAGAATTGGGTTGATTTGGGTTTTGTTAGCCTAAAACGTGAACCAAATTAAATAGTTTGGGTCTAATTTTTATTAGAACTAACCCGACCTAATTGATTTTTCAAAATCAAACAAATCCAACTCGATGAATTTGAGTTGGTTTCATTTTATAAATTTAAACACAAAAATTGTGAATTTTATAAATGAACTCATAAAAATTAAGAGCATAATAATTTTATTTTTTTCTTTCATAAATAAACGTCTAAACACATACTCTTTTCATTATACAGTCACAACTTCTAGTTTGCCTATGATAATAAACTGAACAAAAATATGATTGGTAGCTTTAAGCCAATAAAAATATAACATTATCATCAAACTAATATAAGCACAATTATTGAAACCACATATGAGGTTCCTTACATTTGAAAACTAAAATGTAAATTTCGGACAATTCTCATTATAAAAACTAATTAAAATTGAAAAATAAAATAAGTAACATTATTTTTGATGAAATAAAAATAACATTTAATCTAAGCTAAATTTAAATATATTTTACAAATACTTAATATGATCATGGTTGGTTTGGGCCTGATCGGGTCTATAACTATAAAACCCAAACACTGAACCAACCCATTGGTTCTCAAATTCGAAGAGCCTAACTCAAATCAATAGCCTTTCTAACCCAACCCAAATCACTTGAGTTGGTTTAGATCAATCAGGTTTATTGGGTCAATCGATTTTTTGTACATCCCTACCCATTTTTTACACTTGTAGCCCACACATAAAACTAGGTACCACATTCTCCTCACTTTGAATTAGGCTCTATATTCAAAAATTGAACAATTCTTGACAATAATATTATATTTTTTAGTTTCTCTCAAGTAAGAAGGGGCTGAAAAAAGTTACAGACATTCATAATTATAATATTAAAGTAAAACTAATTTAATAATGACCAAACAATAACATCGAATGAAGTAAAAAAAGTACCGCAAAAATCAAGAATGTAATAAAAAAAAGTATTGAAACAACACAACCTGACTTGCTTTTTTTATTTTTGGCCTAATGATAAAAAATATCCTAACCTTTATAAGTCGTATCAATTATATTCTAACATTTTTAATTTATCAATTTGATCTTCAATTAATTTAGGGTACTATTTCTTTGAAATCAACTTAATCTTCTACTCTCTCCGTTCAATAATATAAGTCGTTCTAGCAAAAACCCCTTGTTCAAAATTGTAAGTCGTTTTCGAAATTCGATAGTATATTTATTTCTTTTTTTACCCATTTTACCCTCGTGACATTCAAACATTTATGATTCTTCAATTCTTCCATTCATTTAATGTCAAATGACATATATGTAAATTACATACGTAATAAAGGTTCTCTTAATTTTTATGCCTTTACCTTAAACGACTTACATTTTTGACTAGAGATAATTACTTTTCTTTTCATGATCATCCATATTGATCATTTTACATCAAAATCTTTAAAGCTCTATATTTAAATTAAGTCTATATATAAAGAGTCACAAAAATAATAATTTATAAAGCAATAATACATTAAGAAAATACTTTGGGCGCATTCTCCTGTGTTTTAGACGTTTATAGTATTTTGTCAAATGTAAGGCCCACGCATGGAGAAATAAGAAAGAACATAAATAACTAAAAGACAAGGGTGTGCGCTCAAAGTAGTGTGCGTTGAAAGTGAGTCATTTTATCATTTTTCTGTATAAATAAGTCTTGAGGATGCAATTAGGAATGGCTCCAAATGTGGCAGGAAGCATGCAAGAAGGGGGTAGCTCTGCAGAATAGTAGAATACCCATTCATGATCAGTGTAGTCCATGGGAATCGCCCCCTCAAGGGTGGCTGAAATGTAATATAGGTGCTGCTATCTTCGAAGAAGAAGGTCGAGTGGGGTTGAGTGCTGTTTTGAGAGACTTTGAAGTCCGTTATATCAAGGGGCGAGCATGGGTCTTCAAGAGACCCGACAATAGCAGAGGCGTTGTGCATCACGGAAGCGTTGAGTTGGGTAAAACAAGTGCAAAAAAGTAAAACAAGTGCACCAGCCGGGAATCGAACCCGGGTCTGTACCGTGGCAGGGTACTATTCTACCACTAGACCACTGGTGCGAGTTGTGGTGGCTTTAGCTGTTATTTTAGTCTAAAATTTTTTTAATCAAACGTTCCAAGTACTTCTTTTCTTGGAAAACTACCACCAAGTATTTTACTAACTAGCCAATATAATTATCACGGGAGATGCTAGGGTGACCAAGTGATAGGACACCCTGGAAGGACACAAGGTAATTATGTCCATCCATTCAATATCGAGATTTGTGCATACATACATTGATGCACACAAATGAATATGGATATTATTTCAACATCGCGAATGTTTCAAAATGAATTAGTCTAGTATTTTTCTATTATCACAACTTTCGGAGTAGGTAAAGGGAACCACCTAATCTGAAAATAGAGTCTTTATCACCATGTAACTACAATCTGAATATAATCACGGTTAGAACAATTAGTTATATTATTTAATTATTTACAATTTAAATGGAAATTAGTGAAAGGGCATGTAACTTGTGGGGAGACATAACATATTAAATATGTCTTTTTTATATTTTAGTTGAACTCGTACCTCCCTAAATCTTCTGAAAAATGTGTCTTTCTTAGTATACATAAAAAGTCTATATATCCCACTAGATGGATTAGTTTTAGTGTAGTTAGAAAATAAGTCAAAATTGTCTCTTCTTCATTTTCATGTGTATTAGAGAGTATTGTATCATACAATTAGTTCGCAGGTTAGTTAGTTCGCAGGTTAGTGATTTGGAGTGCTTACTGCCTTGATTAATTACATCAAGTTTTCCTCTATTTTGCATCGAATCTTGTTCAAGTCTCTCTACCACTTTCATTATCACTCTCATTATCACGTGAATTATTCCTTTCCCACTCCTCATGGTTATCAAGTGGATTGTTCCTTGCCCAGTACTCATGGTATTTGGGGTCATATGGAACCGCTGGTCCGTTGATAAATGGCTCCCCTACACCAAATAGAAAACACCGTATGATAAATACGAATAAATGCAAAAAATGGAGTATTAGATAGGCTAACATAAATGAGAGAAAATAGGCCTTAATAACGATGCTTCAAAAAACAAAAAACCAATACTATAAAAGAACAAATGACGCATTTCATAAGACAGTACACCATTTTGAATATGGGAATATCTCATCCTACATAGAGCTATCACTTAGGCATGCTCATATATTTATTACAATAAAAGACTGGTGAGTGCCCAAAATTAAGGTTCAAACAATAGAAACAATGACAAATGTTAAATAACAAGTACGATTAAAACATTTCCATTCAATGAAGAATTTATCAACACATTATCCCTTACTGGAAGAAAACATCAGTAACCTTAAAGGAGCTGCAAATCTTGCAATGGATATAATCACACATATGATTCAACTAGCATCTAACAATATGAAATTGGGAATCAAAGCTATGGAATATGGATAAATGGTGCGAAGTGGTAACTCTTAACTATTATGATTTTTTTTAGTCGTTACAGAAGCCTAAATGTTGTTGATCATGATTTATACAATGTTCTCATTAGTTTTTTCTTTTAATAATGTTGATCGTAAGTTGTAACTTGCATGTATATGTAAACATTAAAAGTTTGCTATAGGTAGCTTGAGTTAGGTGTTCCATTATTACAAGAACAAAAATAATTCATTGATACGTTTTAAATGTGATTATTAACACTCTTGAATTGCAATATACCAACACGTCCATACCATATGGAATCCAGTAAGTGAATTATTCAGTTGCGACTTAACATTGTCTTACTTTACATGTCTACAAATAAAGTAAATAGAACTAGTAACTAAGATAGACCTTTGAATTGCTTTCACATGTTAAAGACTCCAATGAGTCTAAACCGATCACAGAAAGAAAAAAGAATTGAAGATAAACCAACAAATTCTGACCTCCATAGTTTTTATTTTTGACATCCAAATACGAATCAGGAAGCACCCAGCGAACTTGAGCCAACTCTGCATCAATTTAAACGCAGCAGATAACGGGACATCATTCAACTTAATCCAGATATACTGACAGAATAAACAAAAGCACATAACCAGCAATGCATACCCTTAATTTTGTGGGAAATATCCTCAGCGACAATGCATACGAATGCAAAGTAGTATCTAGTCGATACTGAATAGATAGACTTTCTAGCTTCTTCCTCACTGTTTGATGAATAAACTTGTTCAGCGGAATTTCAAAACAAAACAAAACAAAAAACAAAGGCAGCAAAGACCACAACTAGTTACTCCAAATTAAAGACGAAACAAAACTACATCCTTCTCGCAATTGCACGAAGACATATAACATAATTAAGCATTATGAATCAATCAACTACGAACGAAGTCTATGAAATTGAGTCCTAATCACACCATCTCTCAACCTAGGACAGTAAGATAGTAGCAATAATCATATAAAAAGCATCAAAACTCATTTGATCAAACCCTCACCCACTTCAAGAAAATCATTTTTAAACAAAGCTCAATAGTTTAATCACATAATTAAGCATTGTAACTTGCAAATCACCAATTACGAATGAAATCTATAAGATTAAACCCTAATCACAACATCTCATACTACAACAACAAGATTGTGATAATAACATTAATAAGTAAATAACCTTTCAAAAGAATCAATATTCATTTGATGAAACCGTCGTCGTCGTCCGTTTCAAGAATATCATTTCTAAACGCAACCCATTAGTTTAATTGCATAATTAAGCATACTCTATAAGATTAAGCCCTAATCACACACCTCAAACTACAACAGCGAGATTGTAAACTAACCCTATAAAGCATCAATATTTAGTCAATCTCCTCAGCAAGGGGTGGTTCAAAAAGGAGGTCGTGGGGCGAGTCGCCAAGAATCGAAGCCCTAGAACCGAAGATCGAAAGGGAGATGGAGCACCGATTAGGGCCACGAGAGGGCGGAGGCGAAACAGAGGAGGAGATGATGAAGAACAACGACGGTAAGAGAGGGAGAAGATCGAAGAAGCCATTGGCTTGGCAATTAGGGTTCGTCTCAGAAACGAAATCGCCATTGCATGACTATCCAAGGCTTTGCACTCGGTATTGGTTTCTTGTGATTTTGTAGGGTATTATTGAGTTGCTTGGTCTAGCAGGTTTTTGTTGAGAAACCAAAATTACATCATTCATTCGTAGCTCATAAGAGAACCATACATATAATCAACTAGATTGATTTGTTAATTTTATTTGTGTAAATTAACTGTCATTAATTTGATATTTTTTTAAAATTGAAGTAGTTTGACAATCAAAGACTATTTTTTACAACGTTAAAACTCATGACAATGCACAAAAGTATTAGAACCACAAAACGAATAACAAAACTTCTCAACAAGGAAAGGAAAACCTAAAACTTCTCAACAAGGAGAAGACAAATCAAAGACTAAAAACTAAAGACAAATCCACACAACACCATTGATGAAGATGCACCGTAACAAAGATAGATCAATCTCCACAAATATATGTTTATTGAATGAACAAAGAACAAAAACGATTTGATTGGAATCACCGCTAATTGTTGAGAGGATCGACAATGGTTCAAGAACAAAAATCACAAAAGTGAATTAAAAAAAGAATTTTAGGGTTTTGAAGAGAATGAAAAACTGCTTTATTCTACAGATGTTTTGGCTTGGTCTTACAGGTTCAAATCTCTTGTTGGATAGTCGCCTTTAGTTGGAGAGTTGATTAGAGCCCGCCAAACTTTTAATTGGAGAGCCACTAAAATCTACCAAACCTTTAAGTCGACAATTGTCAACTAAATTACATCAAAGATATTCGATTAGACAAAACTGAACCTAGAAAATAAGTCTCGACTACCCAGATGTCTTAGATGAAGATTTTGATGCCCATGCGTATAGTGAGACTCTAATATAATTACTTATGAGATAAATGAAAACCAAAACCTTGATTTCAAATTAGTTAGAGTCAACTAGATTAATCGAACTCTTCTACTCTGCTTACTTTAATTCAGTTTAGGACGTGACAAAATAAAATTCGCAGATGAAATAGACTTTTGGAGAACACGGAATACAAACTACAAAAAGTGAACATTACATTACGTGACTTAAAGTGTTCCAAGGGTACGTACCCAAATTGAACAGCCTAAAGAAAGATCTTCACTCCTAGACACGCAGTTCAAACCCATGTAGCAAAACATTGGCTACTTCTCACCTACAGAGCAACGATTAACCAAAAACAACATTTAAGTTCCACAATCACAAATAAGTTTGTCATCAAACTATGATTTCTAACAATGTCATCTTTAGATATCTACAATCTCTCCTTCATTGCAAGAGTGGTCCGAATTTGAGGCAAATCTTATCCCTTGCTTAGTAAGGGCTTCCGCCTTTTCCACCATCCCTGTTAGGCATGTAGTTATTGTTGTAATTAAAATTCGGCGTGCCGCCAGGAGCTTCCCTGTTCTGGTAAGGCGAGCCTCCACCCCCACCATATTGGAAATCTCTGTTTGCGGCGTTCGACATTCCTCCTCCCACATTTCCATAATTGCTCTGCATGCTTGGATTGGATGGCATCCCTCCCATGTTGGGAACGGTGTTCTGCGTGTTTGCGCTGGGTGGCATACCTGCTAAATTTGGGGCGTTGTTGTACATGTTTGTGTTAGGCGCTGCATTAGGCACACCTCTATCTTGAAAATCTCGGTTTTGCATGTTTTCTCTCCTCCTCTCAAAGTTCCTAGACCGATCAAAGTTGCGAGGCCTGTCGTTGCGCCTAGACCTCTCATTAGCACGTGCATTGTTCCTTATCCAATCCTCGTGGTATTTGGGGTCATAGGGAACAGCTTTTCCATCGATAACTGGCTCCCCTGCCAAATAGAACACACTATATGAGTAATATGCATAATTGCATATCTCCAAAATGGGATATTGAATAAGCTAACATAAATGAGTATATAGGCCAAATAATGATGTGCAAAAACAACAAACCAACATTACAGAACAAATGATGCATTTCAATAAGACAGTACAACATTTTGAGTATGAGAATATCCCATTCTACATAGAGCCATCACTTAAGCGTGCTCATATATTACAAAAAAAAAATTTGGTGAGTGCCCAAAATCTAAGTTAAAAACAATAGAGGCAACGACAATGTAAGATAACCAGATTGATTAAAAGATTTCCATTCAATAAAGTATTTATCAACACATTACAGTAACCTGAAAGAACCTTCAAAAAGCTTGAATGGATATAATCACAACTGAATCAACAAATAATATGAGATTTAAAAAAAAAAAAAAAAACTGGTACTAGGAGATTGAGAATCCAAGGTGTGGATAGATGGTGTGAAGTGGTAACTATTAACTATTACGATTCTTCTACCAAACATTATACTACTGTTGCAATCTTGTAAACATTAAAAGAGCCTAAACGTTGTTGATCATGATTTATACATCAATCTCATTGTTTTTTTTCCTTTATAATGTTGATCAAAACTAACATGTATGTAAACATGAAGTTTGCTACAAGTAACTTTGAGTTAGGTGCTCCATTATTTTAAGAAAAAAAATGATTCACTAACGTGTTGTAAATGTGATTATTAGCACATTGCACTATAACAATATTCGCAACATATGGCATCCAGCAGAGTGAACCATGCACTTGCGACATAACATTGTTTGCACGTCTAAATGGCCACAAATAAAGTAAGTAGAACTATTAACTAAGAAAGTTTAGACTATTGAATCAGTTCACATGTTAGAGGCTCCAAAACTCTAAACCAATTACAAGAAGGAAAAAATTGAGGATAACCAACAAATTCTGACCTCCATAGTCTTTGTTTTTTACATCCAAGTAAGAATCAGGAAGCACCCAGCGAACTCGAGGCAACTCTGCATCAATTTAATGAAAGTATCAAAGATAAACACAACAGATAATGGGACTTCAACTATCAGATAAACTGACGGAAAAAACAAACGCACAACCAGCAATGCATACCCTTAATTTTGTAGGAAATCTCCTCTGAGACAATGCATCCGAACGCAAAGTAGTATTTAGTCGATACTGAATACATAGATTTTCTAGCTTCTTCCTCACTGTTCAATGAATAAACTTGTTCAACAGAGCTTCAAAAGCAAACAAAAAACAAAAGCCCCTAGGACCCCAACTAGGTACTCCAAATTAAAGACAAAACTACACTACATCCTTCTCAAAATAGCACGAAGGCATAAGCTATCACATAATTTTTTTTTGATAAATGGAGGCGATACTCCTTTTTATTAAAAATAGAGATAAGCTATCACATAATTAAGCATTGTGAATCACCCAGCTATGAACGATGTATATAAGATTAAGTCCTAATCACACCATCTCAAACTATGACAGTGGGATTGCAATAACCATCAACATTCATTTGATCAAACCGTCACCCATTCCAAAAGAATCATTTTTAAACACAACCCAATAGTTTAATCGCACAGTTAAGCATTTTAACTTGCAAATCACCAATTACGAACGAACTCTATAACTCTATAAGATTAAACCCTAATCACACCATCTCATACTACAACAGTAAAGTTATGATAATAATAACAAGTAATAACCTAATAAAAGATTTAATATATATATTCGTTTGATCAAACCAGACTCATTTCAAGAAAAACATTTCTAAACACAAACCAGTAGTTTAATCGCATAATTAAGCATTGTAAATCACCAATTACAAACTCACTCCACGACATTAAACCCTAATCACACCATCTCAAACTAGAAAAATGAGATTGTAACAATAACCTTATAAAAGCATCAGTATTTATTAAATCAAACCGCCACCCATTTCAAAAAATCAAATTTCGAACACAACCCAATCTTCCTAATCACAAATCAAGAAACCATAAAAAAACAAAAACACACACACAGAGATTAACAAACAAAAAGGGGGAAATCAAAAACAAAAAATACAAATCAAAATGAGACCTTCCGAGAACCATGGCAAGAGTCTTGACATAGCTATCAATAATCTCATCCCTTGAAGGCTCTCCTTCGGGCTTCTCCATCACAATCAGCCAGTGCTCGAAATCGCAGCCGTCCAGCAAGATCGTCTCTTTGGGCGGCCGATTGTTCCAGTTCGGCGAGGGGTCGTTCAGAGAGGAGGTAGTGGGGCGAGTCGCCAAGCATCGAAGCCCTAGAACCGAAGATCGAAAGGGAGATGGAGAGCCATTTAGGGCCACGAGAGGGCGGAGGCGAAGCAGAGGAGGAGATGATGAAGAACAGCGACGGAAAGAGAGGGAGAAGATCGAAGAGACGATTGGTTTGGTGACTAGGGTTCGTCCCAGAAACGAAATCGCCATTGTTGAGTTGTTGTTGTGCTCTGCAAAATGTAAGAGAAACTAATACTTGTAGTGTAGTGGTTTATGAGATGAGATACTTGGCGATTAGCATTCATTTATGGTCGTTGGATAATTTGTGAGCATGTCTCGAGATGCGCATCAGCATTCATCCCAATTTCCATTTTTCTAAACATCCAAATCTCAACAAAAAGTACTTACAATTCTTTTTCTTATAGGAAAAATAATACAATCCTCTACTTCTAAAAAAAGATGAAAACCTTTTTTTGAGAAAAAGAAAGTTGAATGCCTGCCTAAGCATCTCACCAACAGGGTTGGAGGAGATTTGCTAATGTTTGAAGTATGATGTTGGTAATGTTTACAAATGACAAAGTACTATGTATATGATATATAATGTATTTTTACACTTTTGCCCTTTCACTTTAACCCTTGTACACGTAGTTTACATTACCAACATCACACTTTAAACATTAGCAAATCATCTTCCCTCACCAAACTCCTCAAAACTTTACTTCCTTCGTATCACAATAAGTGTCGATTTAGTCATTTGATAGTTTAAATGCACATTAATTACTTAATTGACTCTTATATCCTTCATAAAAAAAGAAAGTCTAACCGTTACACATTTATACATTAATAATTAGTGTATGTAGAAGTGGTAGGGTTGGGAGAGATAGAGAGAGATATAGAGTGATTTAGTCATTTAAGTGTCACTTTCTCCGCAATGAAGATAATTAAATGACTTTTCTTAAAAATTATGAACAACCGTAAAACATCACTTAAAAAGATCTGGAGGGAGTACTTTTTAATAAATGATGTCTTATCCATTTCATTAGATACTTTTGGCCAAGGTTGATATCTATTAAGTACTATGAAAAAAAAAAAATTTATATTAAGAACACTTCTTGACAAGCTAAAAAGTTGAAACAAATTAGATTTAACATTCACAACACAGTTAGAATCACGCATCTCTTTGAAAATCGTGCAATATATTTTTAAGTTTCATACGGTCGCATATTTTGATGTGAATATGTACAAGACATAGTGTGAATATAACTGAATTATTGTACCATTACCTCTCTCTCTTTTTTTTTGAACAATCAGAGATGAAATACAAAGTTCCAAGACACTAGAAGTTTAAGTAATCACATTCCCATCATAAAAATAGATAAGAACAATTACAATCCAAGCAGAAACATAACCTTCCCTAAAAAGACAAGGAAACTGTCATGCATATTATGTTTCCCTCATTGTGGTGTAGAATTAATAACACATAACCACAAAGGATCCCCATGAAAAGTGAATATAATCTAGACAACCTACTAGACCAATTCAATATCAGCTAGATCTTATTTATTTAATCTCATACAAGGAGATTTAAACCTTCAGTATCACTATAGTAATATACCTTAGGAGGATACCTTTATCACTGCGCTGAGTGATGCTTAGACTTATCGATAGTATTGCAGAAATGGCACTGAGACAATATATGCCATATACATCACGTCTAAGAGCGAGCAAGGAAGCCGAGTTGAAATCGAACACAATATCACACTGAAGAGAGGAGCATACTTCGTCAGTTCCACCAGCAGTCTTGGTCACATGAAGAGGAGCTTGAATATTCAAAAAGAGACATCCTCCTCCTTTTATTAGGAAACATCATTCTAAGCGAGAAGTCTGGCGGAGTCGAAAATTTATCCAGAACAGACTTCAGTGACTGATGAACAGAATGTACAAGTTTCCGATGTACCTCGGTAGAGTCGAGGTTCTCTACTTTGCCTCCAGTCATCACAAACACATTCTTCATTCTACCCTCGAAGGTTGATATCTCCGCTTTGACAGTTTTCAGTTTCAAGCTGTTAATCGCTTGTTTTAGATCGGAGAGAATTTCAGGTCGGTCCTCACAGCAAAGAGACGCCTTGATAGATAAAAGTCCATCAGGTCCTTCATAGTGAGGTTCGACACTCACGTCGTCGACATCCATTGGGATGACAATGCCTTTACAGGCTTCTGTTGCAGTTCCCTTCAGCTCCTTCAACTGGCTGACAACTTCTGCAAGCAATGAAGCTTTATCCATCTGCTCAGTCAAAATAAATCATCAGTCCTGAGATCATCTATTGTTATTGAATACACAATTGATGTAACCATAAAATCAACATAGCTGAAGGTAAAATAGGTCACAATTACCTGCATTATGCATTCAATGAGCTATGATATGGACCAACGTTCAAAACGAACGCATGCATCTGCGAGTGCAGATCAAAGCAATGGGGAAATAGTAAGGAGCTAATGGTTTCACAGCCCCCAAAATCTACAAGTGCAGCATATTTAATAATTTATAGGCTGCGAAACATTTTACTAGCAATGGATGTAAATAAACAAATAGCAGGTATATTTAAGCTAAGTTGAACTGTATGTAAATTCCCCTTATTAAGAATGCATTTGATGCAGTAGAAAACAAAAAGGATCTGCATAAACAGAAGTCCCTTTATATATACATTGATATCCACAACACAACACATTCATATTTGTAATTGTAAGTATTATTTGTTAACAAAGGATAAAGTAGCTTTTTCGATTTATTGTTCAGCAATTGTGCATTAGCGAACCATTCTTATTACTTTTGTCAGGGCATTGTCCTGGCATCATAGAAGCCATTGTCTAGGCAATTTGATCTTACATCACCTTGGCCATAATCTTGGCAGGCCATCGGTTCTATATTAAGGTTTTAAATACTTCGTGATAAGTGATAACATTCAAAAACACTTGAAACAAGTAGAAAAGAAATATATGAAACTCACTTCTGTTTATACACATTATTATATCACGCATGAACAAATAAAAGTATTAGAAGACTAATATTATTGAAATTGAATTGCACATAAATCATAAAAATGAGAAACATTTTTATGATCTTCATCATGATCATCTAAAAGTTAACAAAATGCATTTCAGTTAATAACAACTTTTCACCTCTATTTTCTTGATCTACCCTTTCAAATAGGACCTCTCACTTTATATCAATTTAAGGTTTTTAGCTCATTCTTCAAATCATACTTTTTATTCAAGAATCTTCATAGCATACTTGCTCTTTGAGTTTCTAGAAAATAAAAAATATACGAATAAAAAAAAAGAAAAAAAAGGGCACCTATTAGGTAAAAGAAAGAAAGGAAAAGCTTAGATCAATAATCAATTCTTTTGATACAACAACAACAAAGCCTCGACACCAAATTATTTGGGTCGCTTTAGTGGACTTGATGGCACTCTTTCGAAATCGAAATGGTTTAAATCCCTCCTAATTAATGCGTCCCAAGTTAGCTTAGCCCACCCCATCAATTAATTCTAGTTCAACATGTCAAAAACACCCATTTTAAAGCTACATACAAGCAATTCAAAAAGACAAACAGAGAAGTAACCACATATCTCTACAAAGAGAGCACTGACCTTATCAGTGGAGGGCACAAGGCCTCGGAGAGTATTGAGATGACAATTGATCCTCTCTCGGCGCCTCCTCTCCGCCTCGCTGTGACTCTTCAAAGCAGCTTTCGCCTTCGCTTCACACGCCCCCTTTTGCCCCAACTTCACAGGAGCCCTCACAAGCTCTCCCCTCTCACTATCCAAAACCAAAGACGATGATAATTGATTCTGTTGATACTCACTACGATTCTCCAAAAACCCATCAAAACCACGCCCAAAACTAGTCCCAAAAACAACCCCAGACCCCCAATCGAACGAACCCATTCGAAGAACACAACAAACAAGCTTAAGACCCAAAACCCACAAAGAAGTAGAAGCTGAGGAAGTGTGAGCCTGGTGGGCGAGTAGTCTGAGCAAACCAAAACGAGAGCTTTCGACGACGCAGATTCTGGGATTGTAGCATACCTTCCATCACGCAAGAAAAGAAAACAGGGCAGATTTGGGGAAAAAACAGGGGATTCAACAAGAAAACATCCACATTTTCTTCTTGATGGTCTTGAATTGGAGCATTTCGAAGTGGGGGTTTTCGAAGATGAGAGGGTGAGATCTGGGAGACCCGTTTGGGGAGAGGGAGAATCTTTGAAACCCAGATCACAGAATCGATGAATATGCGAAGGCCAAGAATCTGAGGAGACAAATTGGTGTGGAAAACAGAGCAGAGAAGACTCACGCAAAGATCAATAAATATTCACCCATTTAAATAGTGGGATTTGAGTGATATTGTAAAGACAAATGACTAAATTGCCATTATCAAAAGCCACTCCACACTCCACACTCCACATACATCTTAAGTTATCATTATCATTATCATTATCATTATCATTAGTAATAAAAATAATAATTATCATTAGTTTTATTATTATTATTATTATTATTATTATTATTATTATTATTATTATTATTATTTTCAGTAGTCAAAGGATCTCTCATGGCATAGATAAGCCACTTGCGAAAGCCTCCAAAGATTGTGGCATAGTAATTTTAAAGAGGGACTTAGGCCCCGTTTGGTTCAACTTTTGCTTATTACTTATTTCTCAAGCAGTTATGTCATACTTGCTTTTGCTAGCAAATTTTACGTGTTTGGTTCCTCATTTTAAAAAGTATTTTTACCTAAAAAATCTTATCAAATCTCATTTGCATTATTGATAAACATGAGGAGGGATGCTTATCTGAAAAACAACTTTTTTGTGATTTAGGACCCGATCACATATTATCCAAACGCCCTTTTTCAATTGCGTTACGATGTCACATCATCAATAAGCAGGCTCATAAGCTGAACCAATTAGGGCCTTATTACTCTGATTAAAGCAGAGGTGATGAGTTCGATTACAATAAGTGCATTATTTCTTTTTCGATCTCTAAATTAGTGGTAAGGGCGTCCACCTAATCTTGTGGGATTAGCTAGGTCCATCATTAGTTTGGTGTCAATGGTGGTGGCTCATATACTCCCGACTATAAAAAAATATCACTTGTTAAAAGACAAAGGTTGAGGAAGCAGTGGGTCGACTCCCATTAAAGTCTAAAAAATTAATATTTTATCAAGTTTAATTTAGTTGACATTAGAAGGTGTGACATATATGATTTATACCACATAGAGATTACATTATTATTATTATTACTCAATTATTAAATAAATAAAAGAGTAGGTCAACATTAATGGTTAGTATTTGCAATCTAGAGCATAGATTTAACAATACTATACAAGTCAAAACTAATGATATTCAAAAAATATTTAATTTTGATTACTAAACAAAAGATTGTGTAACTTGCCCAATCAGCGAAGCTACTTTTTACACTTACATTTGATACATAATTATTGTGATTATTTAAATTTCACATCAAGCGTGTGCGCACAAGTTTTGAAGTATATTTAAAAGATCATAACAACTAGGTGTTAAAATTAGATTTGCTTAACATTTTTTTCTTTGTATTTATGAATTAATGGGATTACAGTTTCTTCTTTTTGCAAAATAAAAATGAGTTTTTTCTCGCCTTGTCAGGAGGTTTAGAGTTTTCTTTCCTTGTTGGGAAGCTTCGAGTTTTCCTTTTCTTGTAGGAGGTTTGAGTTTTTTCCTCTTTTATTATGAGGTTTTGGAATTATTTTTGCAAGAAATGGATCAACGAAACTCGTGGAGGAGCATACATGTCACGGCCCAATTTCCTAATCTTGATTAACTTGCTTAATCAGGATCACCGACCCGTGACGTGGGGCCCGCATGAGACGCGCATATTGACCGAGGCACGTGGCCGAGGTAAATGTTATATTTGTACTGGTGTATGCCTAGTGTTGTGTATGTGTGTAGACTAATTTAGTCCATCTTTGCAAACCATAGACGTCGAGTTGGCGTGAGCGGGGACACGCCTTGGAGTGCGTGCAAGTACGGGTACCTAGTGAAATTATCGGGGTAGCGAGACTAGGCTAGGAAATAACAATTTATTTCAAATCTACCTTAACATAAATTAAGTTATTTAATTTAGTTGGAAAATACGACGTTCGACGCACGGGAAAGCGCCTCGAGTTGCGTGCGAGTCGGGACGCCGAGTCTTAGGGAGTAAGAGTCGGTGTGACCATTTAGTTAAATTTTATAAATTTGTGTGACAAATTAATTATGGTCCATATGGGATTAATGTACATTAATCGATTTAACCTATAGTTATTTAATTAAGAAATCACATTTTTATACCCTATAGTTTGTTGTGAATTAAACTAACCTTAGGATGGACCTTGGGATCCGTGCTGCCACACACTCCCATGATGAGAGTCACAAATTTGGTGTCACCAAGAGAGCTGGATTACCTAGTTAGGAACCCTCAGATTTGCCTCGAGATTCGTGACGCACACTTGATTACACAAACACATATATAAATATCACAAGATTAATGGGTTCCTCATTGTTTCTCCAACCAAAGAACATGCAAAAAAAAAAAAAAAGGCTTCTGCTCACGCGAACCAGAAGCTCGGTTCGCGTGAGGAAGAAGGTGCACACGGCCGGGCCCGTGTGCATCTTCTTCTCTGGGGCGGCCAGGGGCTCAGGCGGGCTCGGCCCATGAGCGAGCCCGACCCAAATGCTGGCCGGCCCGGAATCGGGTCGGGTCGGGTCGACCCGACCCGGCCCGAAAAAAAAAAAATAATTAAAAATAAAAATAAAATAAAAATAAATAATTAAAAAAAAGGAGGATATATATATATATATCCTTGATTAAATAAATATATAATAAAATAAAATAAGATATATCATTATTAATTAATAATAATAATAAATTAATATATATAATTATATACTTATATATATATTTATATATATATTAATTTAATTTCGGGAAAATAAGGAAATAGTTGAAAAATTCCTGAAAAATTGGGAAAAATTCTAGAAAAATATAGAAAATTTGAAAAAGGTAGAAAAATAATTCGGGACTTCTCGAGTGTTTTTGGTACCCCGATATAACTCGAAAAATGTGCCAAAATTAAAGATTGACATAAAATTATATATTTTGGTTTAATATTATAAATTCACTTAATGTCGTGGCTTTTAAATAAAAAAAAAATGATATAAAATGAACTTCAGGAATTAAAGGGAATTCTTGGAAGTTAGGGTGCACGAGTCGGGGTGTCGAGAGGCCTGGATAGCTAGGACTACTTGCGTTGACTTGTAAGTGAAACTCATGGGAACTCTTTACTTTATTTCATTCTAGTCATTTATAAATTTCGATCTATTTGTAGACTAGTTAATTTACTTCCCACATCATGCTTTCCTTGTTTTTATTCATATTGAATATCGATATAGCATGATGCCTTGTTTAATATGTCATTGACTCCATGCTTCCTTATATGCTCAATGTTTGTCTTGAAATATGGTTAATGGATATTTAGAAAATGCATGCTATAGGGTTATTTGTTATGATGGACTTGTGCTCTATTTCCTTTGGGGTTTTGTAGCCTAACTTGTGTTGAAATCATAGCATTGTAGGATATATATTCTTGAAAACTAAAGTAGGGATTATCTAGTGTCCATTGCACACGAGATGCGCGGATTCACGAGGATTTCGGTCTTTCGGGGTCTCCGGCACTCGCCACTACACTTGGGCGGCACACGTGGCATGAGCCACGGGGTTGTCGGCAAGTATAAATGGTTTAAATACGCCGAGCATAGCTCCGCCATTTGAGGTTATTAGAAAAAAAAAAAAAAGAGATTATTATCATATGTTGAGCACAGCTCCATACAGTAGTGGAAAAGGCTAGGTGATAGTTCTCACTTTGCGACCGGACGTAGATCATCTCGACTTAGCTGTGTCGGTTGTGTCTCGTTAACGTTGGTATTTACTTGCATTGTTTATTCAAGCATTTCTTCACTACATATGCTTTTAAATACCTTTTGTTTAAATTGGAAATGTAGTATTAGATTTCCCAGCTATCACTTAAATATCACTATACTCACCGTCTAGTTTGTGACGGTGGGTGTAGGTCCATCGAGCAAGACTGTGCCTAGCGGCAAGGAGAAGATCGGCGACTACCTCGAGCTCCGAGCGCGTAGCTGCCCGTACACGTAGGGTACTTTTTGTATTATGTTTACTTATGTCTTTATCTTTTGGGACGTCATTGGGATGAGTGTTAGATTACCCGACTTTTGGCTTTCACTTTGTTTATATATGTTCGCCGTTTACTTGCATATATATATGGTGATCGTTATTTCCTGGTTTCCACACTTAGGCTTTATAAAAAAAAAAAAAAAAAATTTCCGCTAAAATATTAAAGACTTCCGCTAAATAAAATAATTGTTTAAACAAGAGAACACAGGTAGTATAGGCTGACTAATTCGTAATCGGGCCCTATGTGTCGTGAATAGGGCTTAATTACGGGATTAGGCCGGGCGGTGCCCTAGATTAGAAGAGGGGCCGTCACAATACAAAGCAAGAGCTGTGAATGACATAAGTTTGAACTTTCGAATGTTTGGCAACCCTCGATCAGTTATTAATCTAGGGATTTCGTCAGACCGAATAAGCCATATATATATATATATTTTTTTTTTTTTAATTATTGGTGCTTAGAAGTATATAGAATAGTTGATTCAGTACATTTGACAAGTGTATATGTCGCACACGAGTTTGCAAACTTTTCGCAATGTCACTTTAATCCCAATGTGTGGAAAAGGGCTGTTGTTGATGCAATTTAATTGTTAAATCAGACGTAATATTGAATAATTTTTATAAATAGATATCTTTTCGTAAAACAAAAAAGGATTAGAGTTTTTTTTAAGGAAAAAAGAAAGATAATTGACGAGAATAAAAAAAATAGTATCATTAATAAACCATTCAATACAAAAATTACGACAATGAGATAGTTTGATCATTTAAAGGAGGTATAAATATTTCTCAAAAAAAAAACCCGAGATTAAATATATTAGTTATAAAATAATTTAAAATACATTAGTTATACAATATAAAAGTAAATTTAAGATAATTTAAATACATTAGTTATAAAATAATTTAAATTATTTTAAATGCCCTTCATCAAGTGTATTAAATTAAATAGAGTGAAAGAATTTCAACCAGCTATTTTTTTTTCTGAATTTTTTTTGATCCAATTAATTTAAGATTGGGGCATTGATTTTTTTGAAGAGAAATCGAAATTTCATTAATCATTCATGGCTCAATATAGGACCAGACATAGAATCAATACATTGATTCGCTAATCCTATTTGTGCAAATAAACTGTCATTATTTTAGCTTTTTTTTCTTTTCGAAATTGAAATAATTTGACAATCAGAGACTGCTTTCTACAACGTTAAAACTCATGACAATACATAAAATATTAGAACCACAAAATGAATAACAAAATTTTCTAATAAAGAGAAGACCTAAAACTTCCCAACAAGGAGAAGAGCAAAAAACATTTCAACAAGGAGAAAACAAATCAAAGACTTTCAACTATGGAAGAAAACTAACTATAAAGTAAAAACTAAAGATAAATCAATCCAGCGCGCTACACAAATCACGCAACATCATTGATGAAGATGCATCGCAACAAGAATAGATCAATCTTTACAAATCTGATTAGATTTGTTGTTTATTGAATGAATAAAGAGCAAAAAAAATTTGATTGGAATCATTGATAGTGGTTCAAGAATAAAAATTATAAAAATAGATAAAAATAAAAAGAATTTTAAGATTTTGAAGGAAGGTGACGCACTCATATATTTTTTCCATAGAATTGCGGCATTGATCGATGTTATTGCTTGTTGGGGGTAGTGATTAGTTGCTGCATCGAACAAAAGTAGAAAAGTCAAATTAAATAAATCAATGTAACCCCCTTAGGAGGATGGAGTCAGAGAAAATTTTTTAGGGTCGGTGAAAAAGTGTCAGCTCAAATATAAATCACTTACTTTTTGACAGAAAAATATAAACAAGTAAATTTGGAAGGTCTTATAATGTTAATTAACATATAAATTAATCATTTTATCAGTGTTAGTCCTTTTATTTATTTTTTTTATCAACTTAGTCTAAACTTTACTTCCTCTCTTTGTGCAATTGAGATGCCTTTTAGAGAGCTCTTATAGCCAAGACATCAATCCCTAACAAATGTCTCCTTTTTTTTTTGATAAAAACAAATGCTCAAATCAATATGGCCCTTGGGAAGCAAAATGCCACTCCTATAAAGACAATTTAATCAGACAAAACCACCAAACATTTGTCCCCCCTTTCTTTAATTGCGTGGTTTAAGATGTCTTTAATGTGTAGTACATACAACACAATGCGGTGCAATAATATATATATATACTTCTTATATGAGAACCAAATATATATCCAAAAAATCTATTTGGACACTAAGGGTCCGGACTCAAACACAAGTTATAATTTTGAAGTCATTGATTAGGATGACTTTGAAATAAAAAATTTTCAAAAAACCCCTAAGGGTTTAGTCAAGTAGCACTACTCATATATATCTATGACATGAATACACTATTTAGAACTATTAAATTTAAATTCAACACATTAATCGAGGCAACATAAATGCACAAAACATTTAATGCACAATACATTTTGAGGGGTTCCTATGACACGTATATATATATATATATTTGATTTCCATTGTAGAAGAACTCTATATATACAAATATATATAGGATACTACTACCATGAGAACTAAATATATACCTATGACATGAGTACACTATTTACAATCATTAAATTCTAATCCAATACATTAATCAATGCATCATAAATGCACAAATCATTTAATGCATAACACATTTTGGAGAGTTTCCATTAGGGGTGGGCAGCGGTTTTCAAAAAACCGTCCAAACCGCTCAAACCGACCAAACCGCACGGTTTGGTTTGGTTTTTGAAGCTCGCGGTTTGGTCGCGGTTTGGAAAACGACCAAACCGCAGATTCGGGGTTTGGTCGCGGTTTTCATTTTGAGAAAACCGCGGTTTAACCAAACAGAGGGCATTTTGGTAAATACAAACCAAAAACCCTAAAAATTAAAAAAAAACCACAAATCTCTTCTTCTCCAAACAACCCCCCACCGCCTCTCTCGATCCCATCTCACTCTCTCTCTCCTCTCGATCTCTCCACTCCTATCTCACGATCTCTCCTCTCTCTCTCGGCCCTCATCTCGCTCTCTCTAATCTCACGGACTCTCTCACTCTCGTTGTTCTCTCTCATCTCCCTCTCGATGCATTCGTTCTCCTCCTCCCCGAACCGGCAGCCCACCACCTCCCTCCCGACACTGGGACCTCGACCATCCATAGGAGACACCTAGGTGAGCTTCTCTTCTCTCCCTTTCTCTCTCTCTCTCTCTCTCTCTCTCTCTTTCGTTCTCACTGGTTTCTTCTCCTCGTTGGGCTGCTGTTCACCTTTGGACGTCGCTGCCGTGGGTGGAGGTGGTCGGGGACGGTCTGGAACGGGCCCTCGTGGCCCACCGGAGCTCCCTTATCCCCGAGAGACCTTCGAACATTGCATAAATACTTAATAGAGTAGTTGCTGTCCATTTTCCTCTCGCGCTATTCGGTCATCTCTTCACCGATTCCCTCACCAGTCAGGCATAAATTCAATTAACCCTTCATTAACAAAAAAAAAATTTAAATGCACTTAATTATTGTTTTGGTCAAGTATAAATTGTTTTATGAAGAATCGGCTTATTGTTGTCAATTTGTCAATACTTATTCCATTTTCATTTTTTGACCTCCTTGAAAACATGTTTATGAAGCATTACATTTTGTACCATTTTGCATGAGGTTCTCATATGAGTAATTGGAAGCAAGTCTTTATCTGCTTCCCAAATTAATTTCAATAATTTGGGATTGAGGCTATGTTGATGTTGTTGTTGTTGTTGTTTTAGTGAATACAAGTACTGTATTAAAGACTTAAAGTTCATGTCTTTCTTTGCTATTTGGTTTCATTATTGTGTCAAAGAGTTTTGATCCATCACCTCACCTTAATTGCCATTTTGTGTAACTTAATTGTAGTTATGTATTTCAATTCTTCTTTTTAATGTTCATTTTCATTCTAACATTGATCGTGTGTGTTTTTTTTTCTAGATGGATTCACATCATGTAACAAATTAACATTATCGACAGATGCAAGTTCTACACCAATGGAGTTTGAAAGTGGTGGACTGTTGTTGCTCCTCCAAACTCATCTAGTTTGGCATCATCAACAAAGAAGACAGAATCGAAAGGTAGTCGCACAACTTCTAGAGTTTGGGACCATTATTCTAAAACGTTAGATGAGCATGGAAAAGTGACGCTTGCAACTTGCAATTATTGTGGTAAAGAGTATCATTGTCCTAGTAGGAATGGTACAAGCACAATAACAGCTCATTTAAATAAATGTCTCAAGTACCCACATAGTCATGTGAACTCAGTGTGTAAGAAACAAAAAACTATAGAATTACAAGTTAAAGGGTCGGAGGATGAAAGTAAATTAGGACTTTGGAAGTTTGATGAAACATTAAGTCGTGAAGCCCTTACTGAATTGATAATAGGAGCTGAATTGCCTTTTGTTTTTGTGGAACATCCATGCTTTGTTAAATTTTGCAATGTTATACAACCCAAACTCAAGTTAGTGAAGAGGAGAACTATAACTAGAGATTGTTTGGAAATGTATAATGTTGAGAAAACAAAATTGAAAAAGATCTTAACAATGAATTCTCAAAGAGTTTGTTTGACGACTGATACTTGGACTTCTTTGCAAAATACTAGCTATATGTGTCTCACTGCACATTATGTTGATGATGATTGGAAATTGCAAAAGAAAATAATTAATTTTTGTGAGATTGAAGGCCATACGGCTGATGATATTGGTAAGGCTGTTGAGATGTGTTTGCTTCACCGGAAAATTGAGAAAGTGTTTACAATAACTGTAGACAATGTTAAATCTAATGATTTGGCAATTGAATACCTAAGGAGAAAAATAAATAATTGGGGTGGAAGCGTGTTAAATGCGAAATACCTTCACGTAAGATGTTGTGGACACATTTTGAATCTCATTGTTAGTGATGGTTTGAAAGAGGTGAAAGACTCCATTAGTCGAATACGCGAAGCAATGAAATAAGTGAGAAGTTCTCCATCAAGGAAGAAAAAGTTTAAGCAATGTGTTGAACTTGAAAAAATACTATGTAAAGCTTCAGTGTCCTTAGATGTATCAACTAGATGAAATTCCACTTATTTGATGTTGGATTCAGCGGTGAAGTATCAAAAAGCATTTGAGAGAATGTATGAGTCATATAATAAGATTTCAAGTGAGTTGAAGAATGGAGTTCCCACAAAAGAAGATTGGAGTGTTGCACGTATATTATTGCGCTTGGAACTTTTTTATTGGGCCACTCTTCGACTTTCAGGATCTAAATGTGTTACAGCTAATGCATATTTTCATGAGGTGCATGCAGTTGAAACACTTATCAATGAATGCTTGGCAAGTAATGATTCATATGTGCATTCGATAGGAATGAAGATGAAGGTGAAGTTTGACAAGTATTGGCGAGATATCTCGAAGGTGAACATGATCTTGTTGGTTGCTGTGGTTCTTGATCCTAGGTACAAGTTAAAGTTTCTGAAATATTGTTATGGTACATTGTATCCGAACGAGCAAGTTGTTGAGATGATAAGGAAAGTGAGAGAGGCTCTGGATCATTTATACATGGAATATGAATCATTTTCCAACAATTACATGTCTATGTGGTTTAGTGAAAATAGATCATTGTCTAGTGTACATGAAGAGGCGGAAGACTCATTGTTTGGTAATGTCAGAGCTAAAAAGGCAGTGGTTGGATTTCAAAGATTTTTAGAAGAGGAAGCAAATACGACAAACAAGTCAGAGATAGATATATATTTGGATGAGGGATGTGAGAAGCAAAATGGAGACTTTGACATTCTTGGTTGGTGGAAAAATAATGTCTCTAAGTACAAAACACTTTCAATGATGGCACGTGATGTACTGGCCATTCCAGTTTCTACTGTTGCTTCAGAGTCCGCTTTTAGTGCCGGTGGACGCGTGCTTGATCAGTTTCGTACCTCATTGACTCCAAAAATTGTTGAAGCTCTTATTTGTACTCGGGATTGGTTACATGGTACAATAAATTTAGAAGTTGAAGAAAATTTACAGGAACTTGAAGAGCTTGAAACAGGTTATACTTTTCTTTTAATTTTGTTAATTATTAACTACATTTATTCTTTCTTTTACGATCATCATCTAATCATATTACATTTTGAAATGTTGTTTAGGCATTTTGGACCAACTTGTTTTAGATGATTAGTTGAGATGATTAGCAAAATGCATTGAGTCATTGACTTGATAAGTAAATCTTTTTTGAACTTTTAAATGTTATTAAACTCTTATCATATCGTTAATTTTCTATATTCAATTGTTGTTTTATTTTAGGAATAACAAATGTTATAAAACTCTTATTATGTTGCTAACTTTTTATTTTCAATTGTTGTTTTATTGTAGGAACAAAGAATGAAATTGGAACTTAGAATGGAGTTGAAGCATTTTCCTACTTGTTGAATTTATTTGTTCTAAACTTCTAATCTATTTGTTTTTGTTGTAACTTTAGATATGATCTTGAATTTTTAACTTTGATTGGGTTCATTTTGATGAATGATTGGTTAATGGGTATTGATTAAATGAGGATTATTAAATGTGGTGCGCCGCACACCTTTACCTGGCTTTGTTAGTGTTTAGGCTTCTTGATTTATTTTTTTTGCTTTTTTTCATTTTTGCTTACTTGTTTTTTCATTTTTGCTTGCTGTTTTTTTTTGGCTTGCTATTTTTTTTTTTCTTGCTGGTTTTTTTTTCCTGAAAATAAATTGCATGAAAACCGCGAAACCAAACCGACCAAACCGACCAAACCGCGCAAACCGCGGTTCGGTTTGGTGCGGTTTTGGTGATCTGCGGTTTGGTTGCGGTTTGGAAAATCACCAAACTGTAGACCCTCGGTTTGGTCGCGGTTTGGTGATTTTCCAAACCAAACCGCGGTTTGCCCACCCCTAGTTTCCATTGCATGTGTATATATTTGAGCTTCACTGTAAAATTTCCCATATATATATATATATATACTATACAACACATGTTATGGTGCTTTAGACAAGTATTTGGTAGGTTTATGTACAAGATGCAAACACAAAAGTTAGTCAAGTAAATTATTTTGGTTGTAGGTATGATACTCTTAACATAATTAATTGGCTCCTAATACTTGCACATTCAAATAATTTACATCAGGGTTGGTTGGCCCCAAAACTTGAATCTTCATACGAGAAACCCTAAACTCTAATTCTAAACCCCACACAATTTAACTGACATTTTATCGAATACATGTCTTTAAAAAAAAAAAAAAAAAAAAAAAGAAAGAAAAAAAAGAGAAGAAAAAAACACACCACAATTTCATGTTCAACATGGTTTCACTTGATTTTACAAGTTTATCAAGGAAAACTCCCTGATAAATAAATTAAAGAATTAAAAATGCACCAATCACCTGTAAACATACTGAGGAAGTAGTGTACATTCCACTTAAAACATCAACACACACTTTTCTTTATGGTGTGATGATCCTATCCATAATGATAAGACCTTCCACTAAGACAAAATCAAAAGCAACATATAAAAACTATTCCTTTTCTACACCTTTTTCAATTAGGGTATATAAAAACTTTCTCTAAATCTAACGAGTCATGTACTCATCAAATTTTCTAAGCTTATTGTAATGAGTTAGGTCAAATGACAGATATGGTATAATACTTAAGAAGCACCACCACATCACCACATCAGCTTAGAAGAATAGCCAATCATAAACATTCTTAGACATTGAGCAAGAATTATAAAAAAAATTAAACAAATAAGGGCTTTTGCATTGGCTAGTTGCCACTTCTTTTTATAAAGCAAAACTGCACAAGGCTCTCCATTTATAGGCCATATGAAGGTATTCACTGTCAGCATCTACAGTTGAAGGACCCACTTAGTCTTCAAGCTCACCATCTTTATAGAAACTTGGGTTTTATAAAGTTTGTTTTTTAGTCAACTATGTGCACCTTCATATCCTTCAAGAGCATCCCAACAATTTATCAAGGCACCTAAAACTTTTTACTAAAATGTTCATAGTTTGTAAAACAACGCATCCCACTACTTGAGACACATATTAAATTGGTCTCAGTCATATCTTGCCGAGACCCTATTACAATGTCGGTCTATACGAACCGCAACTACAACCAAATAAGGGCAATCAAATATCCAACTCGATAGGTGACCATCGAAACTATACAAGTAGTCTCGATGGCCTTGTGCCTAGATATGTGTGTCTCGGTTGACACCAACCAACACAACAACTTATGTCTTGGTCTTGTATATCTGAGACGATAGATTTAATTATTTCCCACCAAGACTTGAAACGTAGTATCGGTTAATGTAGTGTCGCGCTATGAGCACACCATCGATTACTCTGGGCACCCTGGGGCAAATGTGTCATTTTTTTTAGAACCAACATAAATAAATAAATAAATAAAAAATTGAGGTGCCCCGAGAGGATATGAGGGTGCACATAGCGCGAATCTTGTTTTTTTTTTGTTCAACTCATTAGAGAACTAAAAAAAGATTAGATGATATTGAAGTAAGCCTTATAGACAGGTAAGTTTGTTGACACATCACCAATATATATACTTGATATATTAAAGATTTGTCCAGGTTCACCTTATGAAAGTGATTATTAATGAGAAAAAAGAGTTGTCTAAGCTTGTTTACATATCACCAACCATCTTTGTTTAAAAAACAACATTAGTTCTTGATAACTGCCCCAGTGACGCCAAGTGCAGAAGAGGAGACAAGATAGATAGACAATGTCAACTTTAGTTTAGTGGAGGAGACAGTTTAACCCTTTTGAAAATGAGGAGATTTTTAATGAAGTCACACAAGAAATAGTGAAGGGAGGCAGCCAGTATTGACGATTTAAGTTTATTAGGAGAAAATATCAATGTAAAAGGCTTGGCCTGACTAGTTCAGATTAAAATTTGCACAAGGACTAAAATATTTTGTCAATATAATCCTCTGGTTTCCAATTTCCCAACAAGAATTTAAATTTCACATATACGTAATATACCTGCATATTCACGAACAAAAAATATCAAATACTCTATTAAAGTAGTTGATGATGTACTTTCATAATCTCTTCAAATCCGTCCAAATTAATACATCCCAAGTTACCTCAAGTCTACCCTTGAAGGCTTGAACCATCAAATTCCTCCTTTAACAGGGTAGACTATTTTAACAAAGCTGCAACACATGCAAATAAATAAAGAGCACCTTTGGAAGAGAAGATTAAGAAGAGCATAGAAACTGCATTTAACTAGTAAGGTACTGTTCCTACATTACACATATGGTGTATGCCTGTATGGTGTTGACAAAATTGATTTTTTCAATTTTCCTGCTTTCCTAGATATCTCCTTCTCTCTATGATCTAAGTTGCTTCCATCGGGATCGGGTGGAGATCAAAAATCTTGAGCCACTAATTCGGCAGAACAACTAAAAATATTAAGAATATGGAAAGTGTGTGGGCTTAAAAAATAACAAGTTTAGTCGTACCAAGAGGGGGCAACATTTCTAGAATACATGATTTTTCCAACCACCTAACGCATTATCATACATTAGCTAATCTGTAAGGGAAGCCCTGCAGATCAATTTTATCACATGGTAAATAGTCATATATATAATCTGAAACTCAACATGGTTCATGCAACTTGCAGGATCATATGTGAAGACCCGTGCAACAATGATGAAGCAAACGAGAGTAAACAATGCATGTATTGTAACTCATCATCACTTGTGATGTAATGTGTGATGGTAGATAGGATTCATTGAACTTAAAGAGTTTGCAACATCAGCAGAGCAGTTTTAGTTTGGTGAGAGATGATAGAAGACTAACCAAAGCCATCCAATGATTAGCAAGTGATCCCACCTGTTGTGGCTTCAAGTCAGAGAAGGTTGTGAAAGAGCTTCAATTATTTAAAATCTGCTTTGTGTTGTTGAAGCCAACTGAACTACCACCAGCCACTCTGCACCATTTCTTTATTGGAAAATGATAATCTAATGGTGTGCACATTTTGTTTTTTAACCATTTATGATGTTTTGTCATATGTAGAGCCCACTCATGAGAAGACAAGAAAGAGTTATAAATAACTAAAAAATAAAGTGTACGCACAAAGTGTGTTAGATATCATTTTTCTTCTTTATTTGCTTCACATTCAACTGGGGTAATAGAGTCCCAAGACAGTTTTATGTCAAGAAATTGCCGCAAGGAGATTATTTGATGGTCCTTATGAACCCATGATATATTTATGGCACTATAATGATTAGCTTGCTCACCAACCACGGTAACAAGCCATTGTACAGAGAATTTCCCGCTCTTAGTCAGTATCTAAGGTTGACCGCCATAACTAGTCCGAACATACCTTTTTAAATGCCAACAACAGGGGGAAAGTTTCCCAAAGTATTTTCTTCCGTAGCTAAGCTTCAAATCTGAAACCTTTGGCTAAGTATAATGAATTCCGACCAGTTACCAAGTCAATTGCCATTGGTATATTCCCCAAATCCTTTTTCTTGGTCTTAGGTCCCCAACATCGAGGAGCTATGAGCATCCTCATGTTTGCTCCATTCACAAACTTTGAACTCAAGACTTTTCTTAAGAAACTCGAAGCTACTTCCACTTGGACTAACAATTTGTAGGCACCTCCCCTAATCGATTTAGGTCTTCTATATTTTTATTTAATCATTTAAATGTCTGACAATTTTAATGCCTATTTGATGTCAGAATGATACAATAATTAAAAAATCAACAATTAAGATGTGAAAAACATATATGAGAAGGACAAATAAGAGACAAGCACGAATGAAAATAGATTTTAGCATCAACACTTACCTCTAAACATTTCAAAACTTTAGACATAGCTAATAAGATTATATACTAGAAAGTTCTCGCTTTTGAGCCTCAACTCACTAAGCTTTAAGACTATAATTTTAGAAACTCGAGCAGAACTTCCTAGTTTACCCATTTACAAGCTCTCCCAACCCAACCAACAAAATTTGTAATGGAAATTGTCATAAAAAGCCTCCTTTACAACATACAGCATCAACCTCTCGCTAACTCTCAACAACATCGACCGTTGTCTAACAACCGAAATTAGCATTACATACAACCATCAGCATTATTTATGTTCCAACGCAAGCACATGCTCAAAGTTCAATTTATTCAAATTCTAGCCCTGTAGTGGAAAAATACCTCTAGGGGTTTATAAAAACCATGGTTTTTGCAAGCTCTAGTGCTTTCTGACGACAGAAAAACTTCTCCACAATAGCGAGTGAAAACTCCATGGAAGTACCAGGGCCTCTGCTAGTGATTAGGTTACCGTCGACCAAAACCCTATTCTCAGCATGACTTTTATCAGAAAGCTTGTTGCACAAGCCAGGAAAAGCAGTGGCCTTCTTACCCTGCATTCAAAAGGAAAACATGGTTCAAAACCATAATATAACCACAAAAAAGGGCCTTTTGTGAGAGTTGAAAATGTGGGTGTAATGTCAGTCATGCCTCAAGTAAACCATGGGGTTCTAGCACTATAGCTGGTGATGCGCAAATTGCTCCATATGGTCTATTGGATTCCATTTGCTTCTTCAACAAATTCACCAGCTTTTCTGACTTTGAAAAAGCTTGAGCACCAGGGAGTCCACCCTGCAAGAAATGAGAGGTTTTTCAAGGCATGTGTGCCAGGAAAGTTGTATTAAGTTATAGCAAGGGTTAGATAGCAAGATGACTTACTGGCAATACGATTAGGTTAAATGAAAGCTTAGCAGCTTCCTCAAGGAGCACATCAGCCACTATTTTCACTTTTCTTGAGGCTACGATTTCCACTTTATCTTCAACTGAGGCCACAACAACATTTGCCTTGGCTCGCCGTAGAGTGTCAATGATCATGATGGCTTCCATCTCCTCGGTGCCATTAGCAATTGGTACAAGAATCTAGCAAAGAGCAAAATTAACCAAATTGTCTACTCCAATTCTGGGTACAAGGCACAATAAGCAAGTAAATAGGTATAACAACAAAAGCAACCAAGCCTCAACCCCAAATTCGTTGGGGTCGACTACATGGGTCAAACGCATTCCACTCAGCTCAATTTCAAGCAGTTGATGATATGCTTCCACAATCTGTTAAGCGCATAAATAGGTCCAGCAAATAAAAATCAAATCTTATGCAGAGGGTTCCTGAAAATAATATTAGTCACCATTTTTTGTAATTAAGGGCTATTTCATCCAGACCTGAGAAAAATTATTCAATTTACTTCCCAAAAACCACGTGGAAACAGTAAGAAAATACAAGGACTTGTCAACTACAGTAGAGGCTTCCAAATTCGTTGGGGTCGACTACATGGGTCAAACGCATTCTACTCAGCTCAATTTAAAGCAGTTGATGATATGCTTCCACAATCTGTTAAGTGCATAAATAGGTCCAGCAAATAAAAATCAAATCTTATGCAGAGGGTTCCTGAAAATAATATTAGTCACCATTTTTTGTAATTAAGGGCTATTTCATCCAGACCTGAGAAAAATTATTCAATTTACTTCCCAAAAACCATGTGGAAACAGTAAGAAAATACAAGGACTTGTCAACTACAGCAGAGGCTTCCAATAAAAACCATAAAGGAATACAGGACAAAAACTGAAATGTCACCTGTGGAGTATCATTGAACGTCCATTGCACTGGGTTCAGCTCAGTCACAGTATACTCATCACCATGATTGGAGCGCATCACCTGAAGAGAAAATCATTAATCATGCTATACATAGAGCACAATATGCATGCTACAATGGGAGACATTACATCTAGGAAAATATACCATATAAATGAGAAAAAGACCACTTAAAAATAACACTCCAGATACCTGCAACCGCAAGCCAATATTGGTCTCACATATGCCACACATTTTCAGTACACATCAATGTATAAGCTCAAGATTTAAGAGCTAACGACCAGCACTATGAAGATGCTAGATGCACAATACAGTCATCACACTAGGGTTGAGTCCTTTTAGTGCCCACTGTGTAGTGTGTTTGTTGTGAAAACTATTTGAGAGTATGCATTCAATGATGTATAGACACTGGTACATCTCAGCGCTTTCTTCTTCTTTCTTTCTTTTTTTTTTTTTTGAAAGAAAAACATAAATCTCATTTCTTTCATCATTATGAAAGATGTTACAGCCTAAATCATCAATGTTGTGTACTTTCTCTACCATTGGATCAACGTGCTACTACAAGTTTGTTTGCCAAGAAACTATGCCATAATTAAAATATTTTCCAAACAAAATAACATATTTTTTTTTCTTTTTTGGAAATAAAATAAAATCAATCTTTTACTTAAATTAGAGATACAATTTTTTTGGACTATATTTAGTGTCCAAATTACACACTGAGAGGAAACCAAAAAAAAAAAAAAAAAACACACTAAGAGGTAGGTGAATGTGATGCAAATATATAATTATTTATCCCAATTCATTACAATATGCAAATAAAAGTTTATACATGTAGCATACTGCTGATCATTGTGGGCATCTCCTAGAGCATGATGGATTCCTCTAAACATTGTGGATATCTACATCTATCATTTGTCTGTGGAACAACTCTAAAGGACCATGAACAAAACCATCATTATGCACTGATGAGTTTGAATAGGATTCAACAATTATTATACCCTGTTGGATTAAACAAAGGTATCATATACAAAGATGAAGAAAAATGCAATGACTAGTAAAGAAATGACTTGGCTCATATACTGTAAAGACAATTTAGGGTTGCAGGGACCAAAAGAATGTACAAGTGTTTATCCACAAGCATAATTCACTGCATAGGTGGGGCTCCAAGAGACTAATAGATGTTAATAGCTTCTGCTTAAGATTGTGCCCCATTTGTTCTTCAAAATCCTCCTGCTACTGCCATTACTTCTTTGTTCCCCTTGATTATAACTTGTTAAGCTGTTTGCATCTGTGATTCATTTGACTAATAAGTCTTAAAAGTTATTTATGAAATTCTTCTTAGATATAGATTAAGATCCAAAGTGACATCATCCAATGTAACAGACGTTTCATCACAAATGTCTCCAACAAGCCTAATATGTTCACAGTGGAATGCTATTTGTTAAAATTAATGCTCTTCAATCTACTATTTCTTTTTCATTTAAATTGTTTTAGTTTGTGCACATTATCTTGTCCTGGAGTTTGTGCACATTATCTTGTCCTGGAATGCATTTAAATTGTTTTAGTTTGTGCACATTATCTTGTCCTGGATTGTAGGAACTTGATGTGTGCAACATTCCTACATAGTGTTTTAGTTGTGTAGGCACATGCCGCACATCGGTAAGTTTTTATTTTTAGGTGTCTTGCTTAAGGAAAATGCTAGAACGACACCCCTGTGACGTGGCGTGCAGGCACCACGTAAAAATGGTGTGTGCAAAATAGTTGCTGGTTCATAACATGTATAGTGTGTCTCGAGGCCCGCATGGCGCCTCCCATGGATGCAGGCCCGCGTACCATGTCACATGAGTGTCATTCTAGTATTTTTCCTTGTTTAGATACAACAAATACATGGGTTAATTTCACATATGATCACTCAACTATATAATTTGTAACACTTTGGTCACTAAACTCACATTTGTCCCAAATATATCACTCAACTTTATAAAAGGATTCACAAAAAATCACTTTGGTCACTCCCTGATCCAAAATCCCATGCCGCTGTTTAGGCGCCACGTGGGACTTCATGAGAAGCCACTTAACTTTGTGAGTGATGATGTGGCCAATTACCACCCCATCCCTCTCTGGTGGCTTCACAAAGGCGATCACAACGCCTCCTATGCTGGCGCGAAAGTCGTCGCCGCCAACGGTGAGGTCTCTGGCCTTCGGCACCAACTTCCACTCCTGCCACCGTTCCTTCACCAGCCACTGTTCCTTCACCAACCACCATGTCGACTCACCTTCGTCAAATCTGCTCTGGTCGGAGTTGTTGCCTCTGCTTTCTTACTTCATTTGAAAATTTGATCTATGATTTTTGATGATGATGATGATGATGATGAATCAAGCACAAAAACATGAACAAAACAGTAAAAGTTAACAAGAGACTTACTGTGAGAAATGAAGGCGACACGGTCGCTGTAGAGTATGGGATTGTGTTGTTTATGGCGAGGAGTGTTGTGCAAGGTGATGTTGTTAAGGCTGGTGAGTCAGAATAAAGTTTTGGGTTTGTGGGATTTTAGGTTTTGTGAATGATGGATAGATAATTTGTGTTTAATTTCATTTAGGGATTCCATCGAACAGTTGGTGTCAATTTTGAGTTTTGGAGATTTTGATTTGGTTTGTTTTTTTGTAAGGAATTTAGGATTGTTTTGATTGAATCTTGGATTGGTGTTGTTGTCCAAGGCATGATCAAGGAGTGATAATGGGTGTTGATGGAATTTATGTTTGTCTTTTCAATGGCGGATGAAGGAGCGGCGACAGAGGAAGTAGCGGAGGTCGGAGGAGCTGGAGGCGACACGGTGGTTGGTGAAGGAGCGGCGGTGGGAGTGGAAGTCAGTGCCGGAGACCTCGCTGGAGGCGATGACGACTTCTGAGCCGGTGTAGGAGGTGTTGTGGTTGCCTTTGCAGTGAAGCCACTAATGAGAGATGGGGGTAGTAATTGGCCACATCATCACTCACAAAGTTAAGTGACTTCTCATGAAGTCCCATGTGGCGCCACATAAGCAACGACATCGAATTTTTGATCAGAGAGTGACCGGAGTGAGTTTTGTGAAACCTTTTATAAAGTTGAGTGATATATTTGGGATAAATGTGAGTTTAATGACCAAAGTATTACAAACTATAAAGTTGAGTGACAATCTGTGAAATTAACCCACAAATACATAAAATGAATGTAGCGTAAATGAGAACCATTAAATCACCTTTCGTCTAGGCATTCCCTAGTGGAAATGCTGCTATTCATTCCGAATAGTAGTTTTCAATAGTGGAACTGGAAACGACATGTTTTCTTTCACACGAGCATTTCAATAGAGAAAATGCTATTCGAATCAGAGTTTCACCCTAGACCGCTTCCACAAGCATTTTATTTAATTTTCTTCCTCTAAAGACATATAACTACCGTATTAGCTCCAGAGATTAGTTTAACATGAACAAATCAATATGATGATGATTATATGTTCAATAATTTATATTTCATTTCACATTGAAATAGAAAAGTACCCTAAACTAATCATCCACGTTGATTTGAACCAAATCGATAACCGCACTGACTTGTTAAATAGAAATTGAAAAACTAGCAATGGAACTATAAAACAGGCAAACTTACCATTGGTCCAGCAACCTCATCAGCTTTCTCTTTCCCATACAATTTCTCAACCAGCGCCACTGCATACTCCATCGCAGTCCCAGGCCCCCGGCTCGTCACAACCTGCCCATCCAACTGAACTCTCGACTCCACCGCCGTCACATCCGACGGAAACTTCTCCATAAAAGAAGGATAGCACGTCGCCTGTAACAAAATCACACAACACCATCAACAACAACAACAACAACAACATAAACAACAACATAAGCAAAAATTTGAAAAATTAGGGTTTGATGATCGATCATACTTTCAATCCCTTGAGCAACCCCCAGGATCCAAGCGCCACCGCCGGCGCCGCACAAATCGCGGCGAAAAGTCGCCCCTCGGCCGCTTGTTTCCTCACCAAACTCTCCAAAACCTGACAGTCTCTAAGCGTGGATGCCCC
This sequence comes from Stephania japonica, assembly GCA_039657345.1. NCBI lineage: Eukaryota > Viridiplantae > Streptophyta > Magnoliopsida > Ranunculales > Menispermaceae > Stephania > Stephania japonica. The sequence continues at coordinate 6,254,514 of CM077556.1, forward strand.
AGGCATTCCTCCCTATATTTCCAAAACCAAACCCTAAGAAGTGAAAAATCCGCATCTTCACCAACACAATCAATACAATCGAAACCAAAGGAAACACGAAACCTAACCGGGAGAGAGACGAGATCGAAAGCCGTTTGGGCGCAGTCGGAGACGAGCGAGTCGGCGACGAGGTTCAAGCCCCAAGTGGCGCCGACGCGGAGATCGTTGGATTTCTCGGCTGAGGCGACGGTGACGTCAGCTCCGGCTCTGCGGAGGACGTCGATGGTGATGACGGCCTCTATTGGCTCGGTGCCGTTGGCGATGGGGACCAAGACCTTGCGAGGTGGAGGAGCGGAGTCTGCCATTGCAGAGACGGAGAAGGTTCGAGAAGGAGAGAGTGAGTGTGGACCGTGTGGTTTGTGGAGGTGGAATGTTGTTGTTATAGAGTGGCGCAAAGACAGGGAAGCCATCTGAGGTGGGATGAATTGCTTGTCGAGCCATGGCGGTTCGACTGTGGACTAGTTGTGGATGTGTTTTTTCACTTGGGTCACGGTAAATGGATTTTTAACTGTTCAACAGCAACAGTTACCGACCACTGTTTCGTTTAAGTGGCAAGGGACTTGCTCGATTCCCTCTAAGCAAGATTTAAGATTGAAAGATGATATTGTGATATTTCTCATGATACAGATTGATCGCATGACACACATGACACACAAGTGTTCAACTTTTGTATGCGGTGGGTCCCACCAGCAACCACTTAAAATTGAATGCGTATGCTGGTGCGACTAGTTTGTGTTACTAGAAATATCATCAAATTATTTTCTTTTAAGATTTTAAGAGGAAAAAAATTTAAATTAAGATGGCTGCCCATGACACCCAAAAAAATAAAAAGTAAAAATAATAACTGAACTTCAAATTTCTCTTTTAACTAAATTGATTCAAGACATAAACTTTGGTTTTACATTGCTCACGAACATTGATATGTGGAGCCAAACATTGTCCTATGCAATGGTTGAAACCTGCTTATTACTCATTTGCGTCTCTTAAAGGTCACTATCAACAACAACAAGAACATAATCAGGTTGAAACCCCTTATTGCTCATTTGGGCCTCTTAAAGGTCACACTGCCAACAAGATTAACATAGCCTCAACTCCAAATTAGTTAAGGTCACTTATATGGATCAATCTCTTTTATAGCGTTCGATTTAGTGTAATTGATGGTGTGCTTTTTAAATCATTTAAACCCCTCCTAATTAATACATCTTACCTTGTAAGTTAACTTCAGTATGCCCTACCTAGTTGCATTTCTTCAATTTCTATTACGTTAAGTTTTCTAGTGATGCCATTTGTAGACAATTTTTGAAGGCCATCTTAAAGGTCAATAAGGAAATCTTCTAAATTTTTCCTGTGGAAGAGTTGGTGGTAGCCTTGGAGTTTGGATACTGCAGGTAAAAATAAGTAAATGCAAACTATTGTCAAGTACGAAATAAAGCAAACAAGTATGAAAAATGATAAAATTACCCATTTTCAATGCACATTTATAGCTCTTTTTTGTTACCCAGACGTGAGCTCCACATCTGACAAAACACTATAAAGGACTAAAAAGCTAGGGTGTCCACTCAAACTGTGTTTAAAGTGTGTTACATTATTATTTTTCTACAAGTATATCACCCTGTCATTGTCATCAAAGATGCAAGCAATATTTTATTTTATATACGTCAGAGATGGTATTGCTGATTGTAGAAGAACTGTGATATTTATACCATTCTAGTGTACTGGAGTCTGAACTAAAAATGGTATCTCAAAAAAGTTTAAGAAAAGTCACTAGTATTTGCATTTTTTTTTTTTTCTTAAAGAGGCACAAGTCACTGGGCTGTGGAGTGTTTATGTAAAGAAACTCATCCCGCCCAGTAAAAGAATTGCAAGAAAAACGAAAAAAAAAAAAAACAAAAAAATTTATCAATGATAGTAAGACAATTTAAATATACAGAAGGCCAGCCAACCAAGGAAGCTGAACCCAATTCCGCAATCAAAATTACTCTTTGTTCATCCAACTTTCATAAAAGAATATCACTCCTCGTCAGACTCCACCGTCGGGCTGCTTGAGCAACTCTCTTTTTGATGAAGCTCAAGTAACCTCTTTTCTGGATTGCATAGCCCTGCATAGAGCCAGTGGAATTTAGTTAATCAGTATTGCTTGAGTGGACCTCATCGCCACCAACAGCAGCAAATAGAAGAAAAAGATTTAAAGAAAGTTCACTGCATTAGCTAAAATGACAAAAGAAACTTTATATGGGCAATTGGAGAAATATTGTAATGCAAGAAAGGGTGTAATTGGTCGTTCACACAATGCCATCGTGGAGTCAACCTAGCTGAGTTGGCGGTGCTGTAGCTCCACCCTTGAGTGGGTTCATCCCAGATGATTCGGCAAGAGGATGAGTTTGAAGATGGGTCTTGTGGGGAGCATGAGGGAATATGTATATACTTGTATAGTGGTTTGATAGGATGTAAGAAAACCATTTTTGAAGTGAAAGTCTCTTATAAAAAAAAATGACAAAAGGAACGTCCAAAAGTTACTGCTACGAAGAAGGAATTAGTAACCTCCTGAACAAGTGAAACAGAGGCACCAATATAGGCGCAGGTCAAAGAGAAGGCAGGCCTAAAGCCTGATGGGTCTTAACCAAAAAAATAAAAAATAAAATCTGATATCCAAAACATATGGGCCTTAAGTATATTATCAGACTTCGGTATTCGGAACATATGAATGGGAAAAGAAAATGCATAAGAAACAAACAAAGAAGGGTGATAAAACAATTTTATAGGAGAGGAGAAATCACTAACCAGAGCATTTTGGAATATCCCACACAGCAATGGATGATGGCGTACATTCCGGTTCGCATAGTGCTCTATTGTTCTCATGATTAATGTTCATTGCAAGCATCCATGCCCCAATGGTGACATCCTCATTGCTGAACATCCTGAAGCTGTAATAAAGATATAATTTGATCTTTTTTTATACAATAGGAAGAGAGCTGAAGGAACAAACTCGTGAAAAGGAACAATTACTCACAACAACAATCATTTTTTAAAGAGTAATGTTACAGTGACTCACTACGGACACTCCTATGAGCATGCACTTGATTTTTTTGTTTTATTTTATTTTTTTAACAGTTTTCTAGTCATAGTAAGTGTCCGTAGTGAGTAACCTTAGCATTATCCTCAAGCACAAAATTGTAAAAAAAAGTTAAAAAAAAAAAAAAAAAAAACAAGGTGCGTGCTCTTAGTGAGTGTCAATAGTGGGTTACTTTAGCATTTTTCTTTTTCAAAAACTTGAGACGAAAAGATAAGTTGTTGTCAATGTACCATTTAGGAACAAAATTATTGATGGAAACCAAATTTAAAATGCCATAACAGAAGCTTCTTCAATATAAACTATCGATCATATCTAATTCACTCGTAACTTGTCTATCACTTCAATAAGGACCACTCTTGAGTTTTGCCATCATGAGATGGGAATAACATAAATCTCAAGATATGCTCTAGATGGAATTAGCCAAGGCACATTAATTAAGCACTTTGCATGCAACTGAAGTAACGCACGTCTCTACGTGATTTCCTTCAGTGAATGCAAGCATCATTTGAAGTCCATGGATATTTGAAGATATCAAAGAACAATAATATTCTCCCATAAATTTCATATATGATTAACAAAATATGAATTGAAATATTCTAGAAACTATTTCTAAACATTCCCGATGTTCATAATTGCAATTCACAAGAAGCACTGGAATCACAAAATGGTAACCATATGCATACTAGGACTGCAATAAGAATTAATGGCATATTCTGTGCATGAAGAAAGTAATAATTTCCTGTAAGGTATTTACTCCTTAATAAGTGCATGGTTCCATGCACTACCAATATTTTTGACAGAAATTACAGAATGCATGTGAGATTTGGAAAATCAAAGCATACCTATTGTTTCGTAAAGCCACCAAGCTTGCTACAACATCTGCAGAAAGCGCATATATGGGACCATATGCATGAAGAAAGTATTCATTTCCAAGCAAATCTGAAAGAGGTTCGTACCTGCACCAAGCACAAACCAATGAAAATCAATGTAAAGGGGGAATATGTACCACCAGTTATAAAACATTAAAATAAAGGAGGAACACAAACTAGTAAGGTTTATCAGTTAATAAATATTATAAAGAATACAAATTATACTCAAACTGAAAGAAGAACATATTACAAACTAACCATTTTAGTTTTGGATCAGTAAAAACTCGACCCTTTTTCATGCAGCCAATATAAGTTTGTGTGTGGGAACGCTCCTTTGCCAAGAGTAGAGAAAGACGATCTATCAATAGAAGACATTGGAAGAAACAATGCTAGAATTCAGTCACTGGGTTTTTATTTCTAAAGCAATTGCATTTGAAAAGTTCTGCAACTAAAAGTACATGCACGATATTAAAATAATTAAAAAAAAAAAAAACCAGAAACTACTAACCTGGCCTCAAATAAATGTCATCGTCAGCTTTGACATAAAACTCAGAATCAAAAAGTTCATAAGCCGCTTTAAAGAAAGCTAGCCTGAAAAAAAAAAAAAGGAAAAAGAAACAAACCCATAAGAAGACAATATGATATGTGCTGATAAATGAACAAAATGAACAAATGTTCATAAATAGATTCCTTAATTCTTCCTTTTTTTCCCCAAAAGGGTAAATTTAGCTAAGCCTTACGTTTTATACGGGAGTTTGCTATACTGCTCCTCAATATCTAAGAGCAGGAAGTCGTCGAATTGTGCAACTTCTTTTTTAAGTGCTGACATCTTTGATCTGTCACTGCTTCTCCCAATCACAAATCTGAAAGCCAAACCAGTTGATTCTTCCAAACTGCAGGTCATTTCAAAATTTTCATAATTCAGAAGGGTGACAAATGAGAATGTTCTGAGCGCAATTTTATTGCTAGATCCATAAGCAAATTCAGTAATTGTCGCAAGGAATTAACCTAGATAAATTTCAAATTCCAAACTATTAGGATGGATGATCATAGATTCCTAATTTAATCAATGCAAAACTAACGAAGTTCTCTACCCAACTATTCAACGATATGCTGGTATTCAATAATATCATTTGTAAGTTTTTTGTAATTAAAGCATCAGATAAAGACACAGTAAACAATCTTGAAAATCCCAAACAGATCAAATCCATAACTTGACAATCCAATCATCTCCAATTCTAAAGACTTACCGCTGAAGCCCTAGGCGATCGGACGGCATCCAAGTACTCCGCAACGATCTGCGGCGGCCGACGGAATCAAACCCCGTCTGAATCCCCACAAACCCCATAACCTTATGCCGCTTGGTCATCCGATCCCCATCCAATCCAATCTCACCACCACCACCCCTCCCTCTCTCCCACACAACCGAGACCGACCTAGGTTTGAAATCCTTACAGGCATAGCCGGAACCGGAGGTCCTCAAGAGGGCGATGGAGCCGAAGAGGAAGCCGGAGAGGCCGAGGAGGACGCAGAAGACGAGGAACCATGATCGGCGAGTGAGGGGGGGATGGTGGGAGGGGCGGGAGTGGAAGGATTTGGGGGAGTAAGGCATGCCTGCTTTTCTACTGCTACTGCTACTGCTTCTGCTAGGGCAAGCAGATGGTTCATAATCTAGAGAGGTGAAGATTTTGGGTGTGTTGGGGATGAATTCATTTGTGGATGGAAGAGTGTGACTGAAGATTTTGGGAGAGAGTGAAAGAAAGGGACTTTGTTTTCAAGTTCAAATCAAGTGTTGGTGGTTGGTGCTTGGTGCTTGGTGGTGATCACAACAGAACTCAGTAGATTTGGAGTAACCAATGTTTTATAAGCTAAGCAGGAACACTCTCCGGTACATCTATTAAGAAAACAGTAATTATGAGTTTTTTTATTTTTTAAGAACCAGTAATTATGAGTTTAAATTATATTTTTACTCACAATTAATCTTTTATTTCATCAAAGAACGATAAATATTTAATTATAATTAAATATTTAAGTTAAAAGAGGGATAAAATGGGTATACAAAGTATAAAGTTTTCTTAAAATTTGAAAATGTCTTATATCTTTTGAAGTCAAAAAATCTTAAAACGTCATTTATTTTTTACTAAAGGGAGTAGTATTTATGTTTGGGGTTTATAGGAAACTTACTGCATTAGATCCTTAGTTTTCTTCTACTTTAATATTGTGTTCCTTTTTGACAAAAATAAAATAAAATTGTGTTCCTCTTTTTTCAAGGAGAATGTTGCAATACACCCCAAAGTCACACCAAGAGACGAGATGAAAGTCACACCGAGAGACGAGATGCGTGGGCCTCGTATAAAAATGGATATCACTTTGGAGGTGTGCGCACATAATTCTCAATGTCTAACACCTGGGGTGTGGCTAAAGCATCTCTGGTGACAAGAGACATTACCAACATTACCTTCTCAAGAGTAACAAATTTCATCTGCTAACCACTTACTAAAAGACAAAGTTTGGGGAGGTTGTGAGTTTGACTTCCACTTAAGTAAAAAAAAAAAAAAGAAAAACATGTAGGGTGTGTATCCCATGTGCCTACAAATAGGAGGGGATTTGCTAATGTTGGGAGGGTGATGTTGGTGATGTCTCCCAATGATAACACGCCATGTTGACAAAAGAATAAAAGTGGGGTGGACAAAAGTGTAAAAATACACTACATTGTATACGTGACACATTTCTAATGATAAACATTACCAACATTACACCTCTTAACTTTAGCAAATCCACTCCCCCTACCTACGAACGACCACTAGAGTCGATGTAACTTTAACATCACCAACCTCACTAGGCCAACTTATCTTGTGCCTCTAAACACTTGGGCCAACTTATTAAAGCTGTAAGCCCTAAACGCTAGGCCAACTTATCCTTGTGCCTTGTTCAATATTTGTAAAATATATTTAGTTTCTGATAGGTCTACTTAACCCAATGTAAGACTATATTTCTATACACATATCCCTACTAATATATCTCCACACCTTGAACCAAAGTCGACAATCATATCCTTCTTTACAAAGTCTTACTTCACCGATGTGACACTATATTTCGATCCACACAACACTAATAGTTCCAAACTCAAAGGGTGTTAGAAGACTTTTGTGTGATTTATTCAAGTTTCACACTAATATATTTTGTTATAGTACTCTTGATTCCAAGTGCCTCAATGTTGTATAGATATTACCGAATGTAATAGAGCGTTGTCTCTCCTTGCAAGGCAAAAATAAATTCTTTTGTTCCAATGTTTTGAAAATCAAGGTAATTAAAGTTTCTAGCCCGTAAAAAAATATTTCTGTAGTTCTAGCTATCATATTATTGCTCTACCACTAGATTTGGTGCAGTTATAAAAATTTGCAGTGCACCAGCGTGCACAAACAGAGTTTGATCCCTCTAGCTTACCCCAACTAATTGAGATTGAAGCTTTGTCATCGTCCTTGTGTCTGACATCAAATATGAAAACAACTTATAAAATCTACTTGTCAACTTTGTTAATCGAATGAATCCAATACAAAAGTTTCAACATTGACACCTTTATATGCTCACCTACAAAAAATTAGTCTGAAAGGCCAGTATGGCCACTTTGTCCTTAAACTATATCCTCAAATGCATGGAACTATGGAAGCTCAATCACCTTCAAGCAAGCTAACTTCTGTCAACATGGCTGAATTATTCTTAGCCTCTCAAAACATTAGCAATCTTTATTCGCTTCGCTTTCCATCTCCAGAAAAAAAAATTGAAGTTTTTGGTGCCGATTCGGCCACTGTTGTCTGAATTGTACAAAATGCTTGCAAATCAATCTGCTTCAAGAGAACAATAATTTTTCGGTATGATTACTATATAATTCAGTCTTCATTCGGATAAGGAGAAGATGCATCGACGCCGTACAAAAAAAAAAAAAAATAGTTATCTATTGCAGTCATTACCTCTTAAAGAAATTACTTCTTTGATAGGGAATTTGAGCTTGAAAGATGATCACATAGTATTCACACAGTTTTGCCAAGAACCATATCTTGAGCTGAAGCTTCCTCCTCCATTCCTCTCTGCATACTCCTTCATAGCTGCACTGGCACAAGCATCCCAACTCTTGGCCATCTCCTCGATCGACATAGGTTGTGCAAGGCAACGAAGGGATCTAGTAAACCAAGATTTCGCTTTCGTGAACAGAACATCATACTCCTTGCTGGTGATACCAATATATGATTACACACACAGGTTAGAAGACCAATCTTTCACCATAATGATCAGAAAAAAAAAAAGAAGAAACATAAAAATTAATGCCTTCCCTTACCTCAGATTGACAGGGCAGTTATCTAAGAACACCGGAGAACAATTTGGGTAATTCGTAGAAACAAGAAGCTGCACAGGTAGAACTGGCATCTGTGGAACCATGGAAATTGCTTGTAATCAGAGGAAAACAGCCCTTAAATGTTAGTGCAGTAAGTTTTGGGGTCAAATAATTCACCTGAGATGAAGCTTGATGTAATTTTGAGTCTGGACAGAGGGCCATCGGACTAAAGGAACATCTGACGATGGTTCCTACACCATTTTGAGCCGCAGCACAAGTTGAAATCACCTTGTCATCGTCGTCACTGATTTCGACCACAGTTGTTAGTAGCTTTCGGTTTATCTCCTTGATTTCTTCCAGCATTACATGATTAACCTGAAACAATTTCCAACCAAAAAAGGTGAGAAAATGCATTGACAGCCATTTAGTTTAAATACAAGGAGGACCTATTGGTTTTTCTTTTTTCCACAGTACACGCAGTTTTTATTGAGTACAAGGACGTCTTCTCACCAGCAGAGCAGTTTAGAACATTAGTAAATATAAAGATCGAAAGAACAAGGCCACTTGAGGTAGGAGGTTTTAAAAATTAGTTGAACTTCATATGAAAAATCAATCAGCACAGTGCAGAAAAAGAAATAAGTCAACATTCTTGTTGCTTTGAAATGGTGTCTATATGTAATCCAAATGTTCTCATTCAGAAAATCTATTGTACATCAGTGTCATTGACAAAATGCTTATCCGAAAAATAAGAAATTATTAGCAGAAAAAATTGATTTCCATACAATTCATGTTTGCAAATACTTCAATAATATAGTCTCTCCTCAGTCATCACACTCATTGTCTAGTAGCCATGCACAATATGTTTCCAGCGAAAACCTCTCGATCAGTTTCTAGACAACGTAGGCTCTTAAGTTTTTTCACCACATATTATAGGTTTTTATTTCCAAAACGAGAGGCTTCGTGCACCTGATTTTTCAGATAGAACAGTTCTTTCTAGCATTTTTTAATCTCCCAAGAGATTGTCAACAAGATCAATTCTACAACTAATTACTCTCTAATGATAGCCTCCTAAATCGGTGAAACACTACTATATGTACTTATAGAGTCTTAGGTTTTTGATTGAACTTTTTTTTTTGATGACCATGGTCTACGCATGTAATGTTCTGAAAAAAAAATTACTAACAGAGGAGCTTCAGTCCCGGGCCATGATTATGCGATGGGATGACAAATGATCATGTGAACAAGTCAAACAAAATTGTCCTCTTCAAACATCTGTGGCATTTCTGAATGCTAATGAGGGATTGTCTTTCACAGAAGCAAACAGATAATGCAAAGATGAATGTTGATGAAAGGTACCAACTAACTTTCTACATAGAGAAATATAGGACTTATCATAATAATGGAGATTTGAAGAATCAAGATGTGATTAGCAGTGTCAAATTTATTCCCACAAGATGTTGTGGAGTTGGATTAACAATATCTGAACACTACGTTGGAAGAAAAAAAAAGCCACAAATAACAAAATTAAATCCTCGAATAATTAGAGACTGAGAAGCAAGACGAAAAACAAAGCAGTCAAACTACTAGAATAAGTAGCCGTCTTAACATTCTAGCAAAAGTAAAATCCACCAAGTATTGTCGCATCAAACAACCATATGACATAGGAAATCATGGAGATTTAGCTGAGTATTGAGCACAGAAGACTACTAAGGAGTTTTTTTATCAAAAGAAGGCCAAATTGATGCTGATCTAAAAGTTGGATTGCGTGTTTCCAGTAGACACACCAAGCAATGCATTGTATTATTGAGCTTTAGAACCCTTACCTTGGATTCTGCAGTTGATCCCAGGTCCTGAATTTCATGAACATCCAAAAGGTTTTGTCTGTCTTCTATGCAACCATTTGATGATACAACATTCGATTGCACTGCAAATGACCGGCACTTCATTTTCTTTCTAGCAACAATTTCATCATCTACCATAACCCTTTTTGATAGAGAAGAATGCTTGGTAGCACCCACCAAACTCTCACCAAAAAACATACTGCAACCATTGTCCTGCATTGATCTGTCCGTTGTGTCAACAGTGCATAGAACTGAATCAGCATCGCCAATGGAGCTGCTAAATGCTCTAGGTGCAATGGACTTTATCTGAAGAACAAGTCAGGAAATCAAAGTTGTAGCACATAGACTAGATTTCACTGAAAAAAATAATTCTTACACAATCGAGGAAAAAGAAGGAAGGTGTAACTTTACTAACCACTTTAAGCAAACGTTCATGAGGTTGCTCCGTTTTACATGATTCTCCAGAGACGATCGCAGGTGCAGAAAACTGATCATTGCCTGTAGCTGTAGATTCTGCAAGCAAGGGGGAAACCGACATCCCAGGTGTACTAATGATGGTCGAATGGGGTTTAGCTAATGAGACTGCTTGTTGATCTACAGTACTACCAGCATTTGAATGTGAAGACACGGCAGAACTTGGTTTTTCACGATCTCCTTGTGCAGGTGATTGGGCCAAGGAAGTGGAGGGAGAGAGTGCAATGATCGACGAGTTTGTCGATTGCAATGGTGTTCCATCCCTTGAAAGACATGAAACTAAATTCTGCTGGTCAGTTTGAGGGGAAGAATGTTGGGATATTTGGGGAGACGCAGCTTGAGCCGGTCTAGGAGAAGAAACAGGATATGGAGATGTTTTTAGTGCATGTTCATGCGCCGACTGCAGGCTAGCTGAGTTATAAGGAATCTTCCCTGATTTAGCACTTATTCCTTGTATTGGCTTCCAATCTCTGACTTCTGTGGTTTGGCGAAGCTGTGACATCTGGTGTGACTGCAGCTGATTCCACGGTGGAAGCTTTTGTTGTTGGTGTCTTTGCTGCTGTTGATTCTGTATTTGCATATTTTTCTGGTGGCGCTGGAGCACTGCTTGCTGCTCCTGTTGCTGCATGACTAGATCGGACATGCGATTACTTTGTAGCTCCGGCTGCTTTAGATGATGTGCAAGCATCACTTGATAATCTTGTTGTCTCAGTTGCTGGTTAAAAAACATATTAGAATTTTGTTGCAGGAGATTAATGTTAGGCTGCAATTCAATTGTACCATTCTGCGATACCATATTCATTTGGGTCTGTTGATTAGCATTCATACTAATTTTGGGAATAGATCTGGCAGCACTTTGCTGCAGCTGCAAACTAGAACCAGGCTGAAGTGCATTGATCATTTCAGGTTGGGAAGCTGGAATGCCTGAATGAATTGATGGAGGAGTGGAGTCATGATACATGCTCAGGTTCGATGGTTGTGTTGCTGCTACAACAGAATTGAAACTTCTACGTTGCATAGGAGGGTTCATCTGGCTTTCATGATACAACATTTGAGTTTGCTGTTGGTGTTGATTTCCTTGCTGCTGTGACATAGGAGATCTGTTAAATCCATTTATTAACCTAACCATCCTATGCTCGGCATTATCTAAGTTTACACTGGTCATAGGATTGCTTCCAAGCTTAGTCAAGAAGAGAATACAAGATTCCAGATGTGTCTTATAACCTTTCAGACCACTCCGTTTTTCACTTTGTTCTGGCTTTACTGTCTGCACAGCAAAACCACAAAATATAACAAAGAAACAAAGTAAGCGGCAAAGCAAACAGGAAAAGTATATCGCCGTGAAGCTTATTATAAACATCACGAAACTTAATATTTGTTTTCTACATCAATATTAACAGAACAAAAATTACAGATTACCTGCAAGCTATTGCAAACAATTTTCCATATCTCGAATAAAGTAGGCAAGTACACTGCTTTCATTGTCTTCATCTGCAAAAAAAAAAAAAAGAAAAAAAAAATCATCATCATATTCAAATTTGTCATTGAGTGACAAGCTTCAATTTTTTAAGTTGATTCTAGAAAACATGCAAGCACCAATCAGAAACATGAATGCAAAACATGAATTCCATACAAGGGGCTCACATTAATAAGAGATGAGCCTATTAGAGGATAACTGTCGAAAGTTTCCAACAGAAAAGAAGAGAAACAATTTTATCAGAAAATAACTGCAGTATTTCCATGAAAGAGAGAACATAAATAGTTTTTTTTTCTTTTTTTTTTTTTTTTCAAATAGTATAACATTAAGGTTACATAAAATCTAAAGGCTTTAATTAAGTTGAGTAGAACGAAGAGTGAATACATGCATTGTGAGTTTATAAATATTAAACATCAAGATGATGGAGTTCAAATATATCCAAGGTCAATCATACAAAAAGATTATGGTGTTACACATAAAATTCAAGCTATATGGAAGAAGTGGAGTGCAACATGTGACTGAAATATCCCTACCAAGACCAACGGAAAATCTTATAGGATTGCAATTTGGCCAGCTATGCTTATGGAAGTGAATGTTATAGGGTATAAAATGGTTTTTCATTAATTCAGCTAAAAGGCAGAGATCTTTTAGTAGTTGGCTTCACCAAGAAAATTAAAGAAGAGCCAAAAACAAGTTTTTTTTTTTTTTTTTTTTTTGATATATTTAGAAATGACCATGAGGTCCATTACTCATTAGAAACCAACTTAACCAAAAGCTAGTAAGTTGTATTTAGTTTCACCAAACTGTGTAATATGCTCATAAATTTACATTTCCATAAAAACAAATTGAATAAGGGGAACACTATCTTGTTCGACTTTAAATAAACCAAATGAAATTGATTTTGTTGTGCATTGTTCAATAATCTAAAAAGAACACATGAAACTTATGCATATCATCGAAGTTTGATTAAAAGTTGAAGTCCTATTTTAAATGAAGGTTCATTATACTAAGGAAACTAATTTCACATAAACTAGCGCGTTGAGAAGTCCTTATAAAAATGCAATTTTTTTTTTGGCAAACCATAATAAAGCAATTGATAACGGGATGATTATGAAAATAATACTGACTTAATAATAATAATAATAATAATAATAATATGTCACTTAAAGAAATAATAATAATAATATAAAAAGAAGTTGTGATACTGTGCTCAGCCATAGAGGATCACCCTTTCATTGACACTTTCATTGAGTTCCTGATCAGCCCCATCAATTGTATTTGTTCGTGCTGTCAAAGCTACATTATTTATCGATGCTGCAAAAAGACACGAAGAAGATTGTCATTAGATGGATGATACAGATTTCTAGACCTGATCAAAGTAATCAAGGTGAAAAAGTAATCAGCATTAAAATATTGCACATATACTAGCTTCCAAATCCAATCAGACGCGAAGGCTATGTCATTTAATGATGAGTAAGTTGTTTGTTTGAACTTAAAGTTTTAGATCTAAGATCCAGTTTTAAATTTTGGCAAAACTACAGTCTTACCGTTATACCTTGTTTTGATTCGGGGAAACAGATCTACATTTGAGAACAAGATGATACATAGCATTTAAATTATTGCGTCCCTCTTAGGCATCAATCAATTCTATAGCAATGGCTTTAAGAAGTTTCATTTCTTCTCTATTTCACAATTTTCAATCGTTCAGCATTGTTAAATTATGAACATCATGAATTAAAAAAAATCAATGAAAGGAGAAGAATGAATTGAGGTAAGAAACAAAAGAGAAACTTCATGTCATTAATTACCTTGAGGAATATTTAAAGAGCTAACCAATATAATGGTCAGACTACGTTAAACGCTTCACATGAACAATGATAGCATACGGTAAAAACTGGGAAACAAGAAGTAAATAAAAAGTGCAAGAAGATACTTGATGATGCCTTGGAAGAGAGTTTCTGTGACGGGAGTAATTGCCTCTGCCGCTCGATTGCATTTTCAGATTCAAAGAAAGCACTTGATTTGTTAGGCCATTGATGCACATCTCTTTGTAGGGCGATTGGATTCATTTGGTCCATATGCTGCTGCAAATGTGCTGGTTGCATCTGAAGCTGTGACACAAGTTGCTGCTGAGACACATTGGATTGTGACTGTGGTCCGGGGGTTGGAAAACAAGTTGACGTTGCCTGTGGCATTTGTTGCTGCAATGATATGTTTGAAATTGAAGCTTCAGGTTGGGATCCGAGCAACTGTTGCTGTTTTGCCCCTGAGACATTACTTTGTTGGCAATTTATTTTGATGAAAATTTATAATTTCATTTAACAAAACTAGAAATTCCGAGATTATTCTTCTGACCTGACATCCATTGTTGTTCTTGCTGGTGCCACATGTTGGAAGCATTGTTAGATTGCCCGAATGCCTGATTCTGATATATGGCTGTTTCATTAGTTTTCTTCACCATTCTCCGTTGGTTTTGCTGTGAAGCTGAAGTTGACTGCAGAGTCGTTGATGATTTCTGTTGGTGCAAAGATTGTAGTGACTGTTGATGTTGCCTGATCATTGCTTGTGGGGTTTGCTGAAGCACAGGTGATTTGAATTGTTGAACAGATGACTGAGGAGATGATTGCATAAAAGAAGTTTGTGCCTGCGGAAGAGCGGATGGACTTGTTTGAGAACCAGAAGACTTATGGATGAAGGACTGCAGAGAAGGTTGAAGTTGAATCTGCTGATGGATATGAGATTGCGCAGTTGAAGGCTGCATATTTCCACGGCCATTCTGCTTCATTACATGATTTTCCAACTGGTACATATATTGTGGAGCCTTCTGCCTAAATTGCTGCTGCTGTTCTGATATGGTGTGCAACGACATTGGCCTTCCTTGCATCTGCCTTTGTGAACTCGAAACAATGTACGGTGTATAGTGTCTGGGGCCATAACCAACTGAATTATGTGAAACTCCTGAAACATTATCCAAGTGATAACTTGGACTACCAACATTTGTTGCGGTACATGCCAAATTTGTTAAAGATGGTGACATGGATGGCAGACTCATGGGATTAAGACCAGGGGAGGCCATAGAACTTTGAATGCCCTGAGACGCTAGAGATGAGTAAACCAAGGAAGCTTTCCCTTGGTCATCCAGTGAGGATAACATGCCATCCGTAACTGCCGCTGCAATAGATTGCCCGGGACAGAAATCATTCAGCATGCATAAACTGTCATGAAAATGATAAAAATAAAAAATAAAAATATCCACCTTCTTGTTTCCATTTATTTACCTTGATCTAGTGAGTTATAATTACCAACAGCAGAAGTTGTCTGGAAGCAATTGGCTTCTTCGCCAATTTGAGGTTTATTTTCCATATTCATGAAGTTCAGAGAATTGTTGCATACACAACAATGCTGAAAACTCAAGAGCTCCAAATAAATGCGGAAGATCACCTGTTTATTTAAAAGGAGAGGTCGATAAAGAAAACAAACACACAATAATAAGAAAATAGTGAATTTGTAACTATGCTGCCATAATAATGAAAGGCACGATGCTCTTTGAGCACAACAAAACCACATACATGAATTAGTTCAGTAACCTACTTTTGCCAGTCTAAGTGCCTTCGTATTTTTTTTCCTTTTTTGTGATTTTTAGTTTTAACTCCGAAGACGGCCTACAAATGCCCCCACTAGAAAACTCGATTCAATAGAAAATGAAGAAATTCGACATTGTAAGGGTACACTAGCTAAATCTAACTTGGGACGCATTGATTTGGAGGGATTTAAGCAAGTATTTGGAAAGCACATCATCAATTGCACTAAACCAAGCGCAACAAAAGAGTTTCATCTATGTAGCCCACCCCAACTAATTTGGGATTGGTTTTTAGTCACGAACCTTACATTGGGAGGCACATGGGGAACAAAAGATTGAAAGGTTTTTTCCACTAAAAAAGTTTGAAGTATCACATTTTAGAAACATGTCCTTCCCAACACATAAATGAAGAATCTATACTTCTATATTGGATTAATAAGCTTTTGCAAAAGCCTTTTACGTCAATTATCCCTTTTAAACACTTCTTACTTCTTTCATATTGCTGAAAAACACTGTTAAAGATGGTAAAAATACTTTCAACTTCCATAAAACTAAAGAAGTAAGGAAAAAAAATGCAAGCATAACCATCATAACGGTAACAACTAATTGTGCAAGAAAAACATATGTGAAAATGCCACACGCAAATCAATAAGAGCTTTCACAGAAGGTTTCAATGCTGGTGCTAGGTTGATAGCTCTGTTCTAGAAATGTTCAAGGTGATCTAAGCTGCAATTAGGTGAGACCTGTAAGACAAGAAAATATTGAGCTCTACATGATATTCCTAAAGTATTCCAATATCTAAAGAAGTATTTTATAAACATGATACTTTTTTTTTCTCATATTACACATCCATGATTTAGCATAATCTAAAGACAATATGATAGCACACACTTAAAACTTTTACGAAATGAACTTGTACTAAAAACAAACTCAAATAAGAATGTCTTAGCAACAAACAAACAGGGGATATTTTAGCCTTGATAAACCAACTTATTCCAAAAACAACAACACAACCTCAATCCCAAATTAATGCTGGATCAAAATCTTTCATTGTGCTCGATTTAGTGCAGTGAATGGTGAGGTTTCCAAACCATTTAAATCTCTTTTAATTAATGCGTCCCTACTTAACTTCAGACTCTAAAAATATATAACAACACTACAACGAAATAGGAAAAAGGCAAACATAGAATCAAACTAACCTTTTCGTTGAATACATACCGATGTCTACTGCATATTACTCAACAAAATCTAAAAAATCTTTAGTCTTTCTCATTTTCAACAAAAAAAAAAAATTCTTTAATTAAACAAGAGTCCGATTCCTCGATTCGCTTATAGGCGGATGAAATCAATACCAAAAATCTAAAAACCAAAACCTAACGCAAGAAACCATCTAAACAAAATTTACAAACACAATCAACTTTATCATCAACCAATGCAAGCATAAAATTAATCAACAAAACTAAAACACGAGCGAGAGCCTCAACTGAATCACATCAAACGTAAACAGTCATAAACAAAAACCGACACTCAGAACGATACCAACAAGAACAAGAGAGCAAAGCCGGAGCGAACGATCGCGCATTAGAAATCGAGGTTTCGAGGTTGATCGAGCGGGAGGCGGCGCTCGATCGGAGAGATTGAGAGAATCGGTGGTGTGGAGAGAGGGTTAGAAATTGAAGATTTATAAAGGGTTGGAGAGGCGAAGCTGATCGCCGTGGAGAGAGAGAGAGAGAGAGAGTAACAGAAAATATGAATCAAATTTGGAAAGAATGGGAAGCTAGAGAAGGCTAGAGCGAGTTGGGATTGCCACGTAGGACGGATGTCCACGTGGCTCTTGCCTCATTAACGGTTTGCGAAGTTCGTCTATCAAGCTTATGGACTGAGTTGTGCTACAATGACTTTTTTTATGGCGGATTTCTCTCGGTCAACCCAATTACATGATTTAAGGAAAATCTGACGACGGAAATTAGCATGTGGGTAGATGATGTTCTGTTCACAGTTTTTTTGGAAGAGAAGGCTTGGTTTGGAAAGAATGAGAAAAACTCGATGAAGCGTTGGGTATTCTGCATTTATGCGTACTTCGAGGCATATCCCTCTATTCATGAATGTACGTGCGCAAGAATTAAGGAAATGATTGATCCCATTAGGGTTAAATTAGAGAAGAAACAATTAATACTTTCTTTTTTCTTTTGAAGTAAGCAATTAATGTTTTTTATTTCCTAATATGATACGTTTGTTAGAATAAAAAAGGTTCAAAACTGCGAGAGATATTTGTAATCTGTGTCACTGTGTGTACTTTCTATATTAAGGTAGGCTACTATACTACGTTTGGGAAAGGTTTCTAATACTTTCTTTTTTCTTTTGAAGTAAGCAATTAATGTTTTTTATTTTCTAATATGACACGTTTGTTAGAATAAAAAAAGTTCAAAACTGCGAGAGATATTTGTAATCAGTGTCACTGTGTGTACTTTCTATATTAAGGTAGGCTACTATACTATGTTTGAGAAAGGTTTCTATATGTAACATTGATCTTCATAGATTATGTTAGGCAACTAATATATATCTTATTACTATAATTGAAGAAATATCTCGGAATTCACGAGATTTCAATTGTTTCCTTGTATCACACAAGTTTTTTTTTTTTGACTTTAGTGGTTGATTTTTCCAAGGTATTGACTTTTTGGCAAATAATATCTTTACCATCTAATTGAGAGGCTTTGACCACAAGTTTCTTTTATATAATGTCTTATACTACTCTAGAAATAATGTACCACTCTGTACATACAATGTATTAAAAAAAGTTGATCTATTGAAATTGTCATGGTAACAGAGACAGGTTATTTATTTTAGTTCTATGACAAAAAATAAATTTAATTTTAGTTATTTATTTTATTAATCCAATTTTTCATACCAATACCAATATTGCCCCAACTTAACTATCTTCAACTAGCTAGTGCTGGGTTTTACTTCAAAAGGTCCGGTAAGATTCAATACTGCAAGGGAGGATATATACCTATATACTTCATTACGAAGTTACACTTATTCGATGAAGGACTAACTTCGAGTCTACACACCTCTAACAAGGGCTCTCTTTATAGGAATTAGTTGAATAAGTTTGTACTAATTTGTACAATTGAACATATTAATATTAAGGTAAGTAATTGTGGAAGCAATTACTCCTATTAATTGTTTGATACTATAACCATTTTGGAGCAAAAGGGTTTGAGGTGTCATCATCAGATATGAGTTGTGCCCTTGAAGGCTCCTTGAAAATAATTATAACAAGAAGGAGATTAAATTAATTATATTTCTCTTCATTCATTTAGGATTAAGAGAAACCATGCAACCTATTACAACAAACCATAGAGGGGAAAGACCTCTCCCAATTTCTTATTTTCTCTCACCAAACTTCCAGTACTACTACAAAACATTTACTAGATCAGACCAACACAACTCCTTATTAGTCCATATGCTCTCCTTTAGTTGGCTATAGCTCTTATTGCATGCATCCCTTCATCAAAAGCTACATAGCTTACTGAATCCTGCAAATCAAAACAAAGAAAATCAATGATGTTAATTAACATAAAAAAATATGTACATAAATGGTACATATATATAAATTGAGCAGCAAAAGCTAAATATGGAATTTGATTCATTATATATAAGTTGGGGGAACTAACGAGTTGCAGTCGATGTTTTTGGAGATGGGGAAGGAGACAGGAGTGCCGCATTTGCCAGCGAGGGAACTCACTGCATCATCCTTAATGTTCTGGTAGTGAGCAGCGGCTAGTTTGACACAGTTGCAAGCTTGGCGCTTATCCGCTGTAGTGGTCACCATTCCCTTTAGTGCCTTGACTCCATCGCAACATCCCCCGGCCGGCTCTGGCACTTGGCCTGTCAAGAAGGTGAGGCATGGCAAGAGTGACCTATCAACATCGACGCAGTTGACAGCCTGACTAGGCTCAACCATGAGTTGAACCATGGCTAGGACTACAAGGACACAAATGATGACCTTCTTCATATTTGCTTGGGTAAAATGTGGAAGGATGTAAGGCTAGCTAGATAATGTGAAGAGGCTTTTGAGGTAGTGAGTGTGTTGGTGTGTTTTGAATGGAAAGTTTGAGGGGCATATATATAGTGGTGAGTGGTGGGCTGAGAATGACTAGTTTTAATGCCTGGAGAGATATGTTCTAGTTGCTGATACAGGGGTTTTGGATTCATATCTAACAAACATCTATCGACAGCTGCGTACAAAGGATTTTGTTAGAGATGACATTGGTGCTTTGAGTTTTCTGTTTCACTCTTTTTCAATTGGAAAATGATAATCTAGGGTGCACACTTTGTTTTTTAGCCATTTATGGTGTTTTGAAAGATGTGGGGCCCATGCCTGGGGACACAAGAAAGAGCTATAAATGGCTAAAAAATAAAGTGTGCGCCTAAGTATGCGCTCAAAGTGTGTTAGATTATCATCCTCCTTTTCAATTGACTTTTATTCTCGTCTGGAATTATATGTGGCTTATCCAAATACATATATCGCTTCAGTAGGGATGTAGGGGCTTTCCTTCTTTGTCTAAAAAGATTGAAACTTCAACTGTCCACATGTGTACCAAATCCACATTGATGTACAATTGAAGTCTAAGAATATGTTTTTATTAATGATTACATAAAGTTCCAAATTGAATAAACAAGTATGTATGGTCTACTAATTAGTTTGATTTTGCAGTGTATTTGCAGTGGATGCTTTTATGCTTCATGAAATGTTTTTTACAATGCATTCCCCAACTTTTTTAGCTATGTCAATCTTCATTAATAATATGTGTTTGTGAACATTTTTCGAAGCTCAAATCAATGATCGATGATGACGCTTGTGGATATTGAAATGCAAACCAAGAATTGCCAATTTGCCAGACATCAGAGGCCCTGAAAAGGAGAAGATAAGTAACAAAATGCAGGTACAATCTTATCTATTTTTGAGTAAAACAAAATGCCAAATTCAGCTAAAGAAGCAGCCAAAAGCCTCCAACTTCCACTGTAACTAACTTAATCCAATCTTTTCAAGCATTGCAAATTAGCGCTCACTCCATGGTCTTCTGATGATCACCTTGACCATGACCACTATATATACCCCTTTAGACCTCCATTGTTGAACACAACAAACACAAACAAGTCCTAAAACACATATACAAATATATCCTTCCACATTTTTCCTAGTAAATATGAAGAAGGCAATCATTTGTGTCCTAGTAGTCCTAGCCATGGTTCAACTCATGGTTAATCCTGGTGAGGCAGTCAATTGCATCGATGTTGATAGGTCACTCTTGCCATGCCTCACCTTCTTGACAGGCCAAGTGCCAGAGCCAGCCGGGGGTTGTTGCGACGGAGTCAAGGCACTAAAGGGAATGGTGACCACTACGGCAGATAAGCGCCAAGCTTGCAACTGTGTCAAACAAGCTGCTGCTCACTACCAGAACATTAAGGATGATGCAGTGAGTTCACTTGCTGGCAAATGCGGCGCCCCCGTCTCCTTCCCCATCTCCAAAAACATCGACTGCAACTCGTGAGTCTAATACTAAACTAGTTAAAATTAGCCAGTTCTGTTTTTTTTTTTTTTTTTTTTTTTTAAAAAGAACCAGTTCTATATTATGCATAAATGTTCACTAACATTCATTTCATTATGTTCTGTTTTTGCAGAATCCAGTGAGTACTTGATTTGATGCGATTTGGGAGAAGATTATAATAAGGAGAGCAATCAAAGCTGCTCTAGTTGTTACTTAATTATGTTACTTGTTAGCTATATAGTTTACTAGTGTTCAATGAGAATAATTTGGCTTTCTCCCAACATGTTTGGTATTGATATGTTGTTAACTTGTATCGCTCTTAATTTTTCTTCTGTGGTGAAAAAGAAAAAAAAAAAAAAAAAATCTTGTTAGAGCTTTTACCTTGGTTGGAGAGAGTGACGAAAAATTTCTCAGTTTATTTGATAAGTAGTTCTAGTTACACACACACACACTGAAAAACTATATTATCTATCAATCCAAAATATATCAAAAATAAAATTCACCAGCGATGTTTTCCAATTACCATCGATTTTCAAATGAATAGTTGTACGTATATATGACGTGTTGTGTGATTGACTTAATTTATTGTGTCAATATAACATTTTTCTTACAGCGCTAGCTACGATTTCAATGAGTAACATATACTTCCTCCATAAGATATATATAAAATACTTCCTCCATTTTTTCTAAATATTTGCCGCAACAATTTTTTTTGACTTCAGCGAGAGCGAACCACGACCTCCCGAAACCTTGCCTTTTGACAAGTGATGTCTCTACCATCTCACCTGAGATGCTTTGACATATTTATCACAACAATTAGACATTTATATAAGAATTAAAGAAATAATATATTTATTTGAAATTCTTACAATGAGATTGAATTGCCCATGTAATTCACCTATATATATGGGTACTATTACCATGAGAACCAAATATATACCCATGCCATGGGTACACTTTTTACAATCATTGTATTCTAATTCAATACATTAATCAAGACGTCATAAATGCACAAAATATTTAATGCGTAACACATTTTGAGGAGTTCCCATAGCATGAATATATATATACTCACACCATGAGAATCATAGAAATACCCATAGCATGAGAACCTCATTTACAACTATTGAATTTGAATCCAACACATAAATTGATATATGAGTCATAAATGCACAAGTCATTTAATGCACAACATATTTTGAAGGGTTCTCATGACATGAGTATATATTTGGACTCCATTGTAGAATTTTCAATATATATATATATATATATATACTAATTTCGTTACGTGCTTTGCACGAATGAGCCCGCTCGCTACGCTTGCAGGAATTCATAACCAGACCTTATTGAGTTCATACTACGTACAATGTTTTAGAACTGTGTAAGGTTACAAGTATGCAATTTATAATGTCACATAGTACACAAATCAAATAAAAGAGACATAACAAAAGGAGAGAAAACAGGATAAAGTCAAAAAGTTAAGACATGAAAAATGGAGAAAATAAGGCGAGTTCGAGCGAAATGAGACCAATATATATATATATATATATATATATATATATATATATATATATATATATATATATATATATATATATATATATATAGAGAGAGAGAGAGAGAGAGAGAGAGAGAGAGAGATTTGGGTGATGCAATTCATATACATTGAATTATATGAGTGCAAAAAAGGGGCAAGAAACGTGATTTGGGGATGTATGTAAAATAACACAAAAACAAAGGGAAATAAGACTTTTTGATAGATATATAAAGGATCTGTCAGTATGGTTGGCGCATAACACCACATGAGAAATAAAAAGAAAACTTTTTTTTTTTTTTGTTATAATTTGATATTGGATTACAATTAAGATTCTAACACAATTTTTGGAAATTGGTTTGATCTATATCATTGATATAATAGTTACTATCGTAATATATATATATATATAATTGTTATATATATATATATATAATTGTACGAAGATTTTCAACAAGTTTAAAATATTTGTCCCTTTAGCCGACCCCAATTAATTTGAGATTGAGTTGTTAATTTTTCATAGTGTCGTCATAATGATGAGAATAAACTTGGGCTCTTCCATGTGCAAATCAATGTCAACTATTTTTTATCTGGCTAGACATCATATTGATATAATGGTAAAATTAAAGAAAGTAGAAGTTTATTGGGTGAACTACTTTAGATATTGGTGAGTCAAATTTATACCAAGGATTCTTAGGTGTACCTATTAGGTAGTTTTTACTTTTTAGTGTATTTTTATTTTAATAGTGTGAATTGTGTGTTGTTAATTACTATTTTTTTTGTTTATAATGGTGTTTGAAGTGATTGAAGCAATTTGGTAGTTTTTGAAATGAAATTAGATTTCTCCAAACACTAACTCGGTAGGTACATAAAGAATAATATTTATCGAAGACTACATGATAATTTTTTTTTTTAATTTTTTTATCAAATCAATTTATTTGATCTATATAATATATTGATACTCAGTCTTGCCCACGCACGAAGCACGGGATGTTGATTAGTTTATATCGCCTCATTTGGTTCAGCTTATGAGCCTGTTTATTGATGATGTGACATCGCAACTAAATTAAAAAGGGGTGTTTGGAAATATGAGATTGAGTCCCAAATTGCAGAAAAATTGTTCTTTGGATAAACATCACTCCCCATGTTTATCAAGATTGCGAATGCGATTTGATAAGATTTTCTAAGTAAAAGTACTTTTTAAAGTGAGGAATCAAACACACTAAATTTGCTTATATCGTAAGCAATTATGACATAATTGCTTAAGCTATAAGTGATAAGCAATAAGCAAAAGTTGACTAAATGAAGCCTATATATAGTGGTGAAAATGTGAGTAACTAATGCTACTATTAACTAAATTAATAAGACTACTAGGAAAAGTGAGAGGATTTTGTTGTTCTACAATATTTGGAAAAAGATAGGAGATTAAGAAAGGAGGTCGACGACGATTCAGATGCTCGTAAAACGTACAGGGATCTTCTAGTCAATGCCGGAAATAGAGATTCTAAAAAAATATGGCACTGGAGGCAGGGGATATGAGCATTACTTCAGATGTTCTAGGTCCCTGGGTGAAGTTTTCTCTTAACCTGCATGCCAAGTTAGAGAAACAAATGGAGAACGCAATGGTGGTGAAACTGATGGGAAGATCGTTAGGCTACAAGATGTTATGTAATAGAATCGTAGCAATGTGGCACCCTGAAGGGGACTACCGAGTTATGGATATCTCTAATGATTTTTATTTAGTTCAATTTATGTGTGCAGGAGATATGGATAGAGCTTTACTCAGAGGGCCATATGAAATCCTCGACCATGTCCTTTCTGTGCAAAAATGAGGGCCATCTTTTCGAGTGGTGACTGCATCAATATCGAAAGCAGCGGTTTGAATTCGTTTTCCAGACTTCCCTCCTGAGTATTTCCATGATTATATCATTCGTTTGGGGACTTGGAAATGTAGTTGGACGGTCACTAAGGGTCGATTCAAGTAGTGCTAACAGAGGGGGGTTTGCTTGAGTGGCGGTGGAACTGAACTTCTCAAAACTTCTTACGTCAAAATTTAGAGTGGAAGACTTTTGGCTGAGGGTGGAGTATGAAGGGCTTCCCCACATATGTTTTCGTTGTGGAAAAATGGGGAGCAACAACAATGCATGCCCCCTTAATGCTTCTAAGGATCCCTAAGGGTCCGTAGTAAAGGAAAATAAGAGTTCAAATGACACGGGGGTAATGCGCCACCTCCGCAAGCTGTCGTAAATTCTAATTTTGGGTCATGGATGATTGCTCAGAGGAAGCCTCGTCGGAATGAAGAAATTATCAAAAAAGAGGGAAGCGAGAATTTAGAGCCAGAATAATGGGAGGAGAAACATAAATATTGGGATTCGAATGGAAAGAAACATCAAAGTGTCAAACAAGGAAACCAAAAAAATCAGTTTCAATTATTGGTCAACTCGGGTGAATTAAATGATTTGGAAGTCAAAAATTCAAAAGATAACGACAAAAGTCAAACCATAATTTTCTATACGAAAAAGGATACCTTAACTAATCAAGGTCAAGTTTCCAGAATAGTCAATGAAGGAAAAGAAAAGAAGAAAAATCTTAAGAATGTGACACATACCCAGAAATATGACCTAAAAATGAATAGGCCCAAGGGTGATAAGCCAAAAAGAGATGGTTCTTCCAAGAATGAATCTCCTAAAACAAGCCAAGGGCTGCCCGGGCCCACATCTACCTTAAAGGCATGTGAGCCTAACATAGAGGATCTTTCATATAAATTTCCAACCCATGAGAATGCATGGAAGATCACTCTTTTCTAGGACCTCATAAACAGAGAAGGGACGCGGAGGAGAGTAGAAGCGTCTGTACCATTCCAATGTATCGTAATAGAGGAATTAACAGCTGATATGGGTAAAAAACGCATTCGACCAAGAATGATGCAGAACGCTGTTAACAATGGTCATAAAATTCTAGCAGAAGCTAGTACAAAATGGGAGTCCCAAAGGCAGGAAATGGAAGTATAAGAGAAAGACGCATCTGAGCATATGATCTTAGATGATGGAGTAACCAATTAACCAGGTTCGAATTGTGGTGGTTAATACCTATCGGTTTCATAGTTATTTTCTATATTTGTGATCAATGTTATTACTATCTTGGAATTTCCAAGGGGCCAAAAATCCTCTTTTTATTATGGTTTTTAAGGAGTTAATGACGCAAAATAAGACGGACATCGTAGCAGTTTTTGAGCCAAGAATCAGTGATGATACGACAGATGCGGTGATTTGGAAGTTGGGGTTTAGTAAGTGTTGGAAGGAGGATGCGATCGGCTTTTCTGGTGGCATATGGCTTTTGTGCAATGATCACTCTATTTTAGCAAGAAGAAAGCATTGCCATTGGGTAGCACTAGAGGAGAGGTGACTGAAAATAAATTATGATGGGGCGGTAGGAGGGGATGATGAGGAAGCCACAACGATAGAAGTTATACGGGGGATGAAAGACGATTTTCGAGCAGCATTTCAAGCAAAATTGGGTCGGTGTTCACCTCTTTGCGCCAAACTATGGGGAGTTAAACATGGCTTGCAACTGACGTGGGATAAAGGATATAGGAGACTCATTGTGAAGCTAGACTCACAGGAAGCAATTGATCTTATTATGGACTCAACACAAAGCCAAATTCAAGATATTTTAAGAGAGACGGACAAGGAGTGGAGTGGAGTGGAGTTTTCAGCCACACATTTAGAGAGAATAATGCATGTGTAGACCACATGGCTAAAGAAGCTTTTTACTGTGATTTTGATTTTAAGATTTGGGAACATATTCCAAATCATATTTTCATGTTGCTAGAGTAGAATATCCTGCAGTTAGAGATGTAACCTAGACCATATTTGATCTTTGCTAATCAATTTTTTTTAATAAGACTATTTTGATTAAAAAAGGCTGGCTTAGACTTCAAAATAAAATAATTTGTGCTTTCTCGATGATTATTTAATACAAATAAATTTTTTGGATATGTGACATATATTAAAAAAGAAGAAGAAAGGAGTAGCAAATAGAAAATTAGAAATATAGCGTTCTAATTTTTTGACACTCTAAATTTAACAATTTAACTCTACAACTAGATTTTTTTCTAAGCGGAGTTCAACTCATGATGTAACAACCCGATTCTTCCCCGATCCGACTTAGGGACAATTTAGTAATTTAAATATTAAATGTGTGTTGGAATTTTTTGGATTGGATTATTAGTGATATAGTAGAATATCCTACACCGCGAGATGCGCGTTTTATGTGGTTTGAAGATATTTTGGAATATACCCCCGTTCCCATTAAAGATATTCACCAGAGAAACTTTTCTTAAACATGAAGAAAGTTACATTCGAGGGCGAGATCTCCATATTTATGAGATCCCACTAATTAAAGAAAGATATGTGGGAACTTTTTGGGTCAAAAGGGGCGAGATATCCAAATTTATGAGATTCCATTAATTAGGGAAAGATTTGTGGGAACTTTCCTGGTTAAAAGAGGCACGATCTCTAAATTTATGAGATCACATTAATTAGGGAAAGATTTGTGACTTTCCTAGTCAAAAGGCTAATTAAGTCAAAGTAATGAAAACGGACCCAAAACATATTAAATAGGGAGTTAAACTTAAGGCCCATGTGGGAGGGCACTTTAGTCTTTAACACAAAAGGATATATACAACCTAACCTAATCCTAGCCTATAAAAGGAGAGATTGAATAACCCTAGCCACCATTTATGTAACGGCCCAATTCTCGATGGCCGTTATTGATGACGTCATTGCGGACGTGGACACCAGCGGGGACATTCGTGGGTCCCACAACGAGGCTGGAACACACCTGAATTAGGTATACAGTCCGTTTTGTATGCTCTTGTGGTAAATTGTGATGAAAATGTTCAAGTTAGTTAGATTTCATCACAACATGTGTGTTAATATAGTTTATTGACGAGTAAGGTGGTGAGATGCGGTTTCGTCGCGACGGGCGCATTGGCACATGGACCGAGTGTCGGACACGAGGCACTGGGTGTCGGGTAGTCGGGGGACTAGTGTGATCTTATTTACAAATTATGGAAATTTATTGAGTGAATTTAGTAATTTATATAGGCCAAATCAATTGAAGTTGTAAAGTGCTATAGTTATAGCTGGATTAATCAGGATCCATTGGATGGTTCTCGAGATGCACAACAGGGTGGCTAGTGTCATGATAGGGTGTTAGTGAGTTGGAGTGACAGGGTGGTCAGAGACCACAGGATTATTCTCGAGATTTGTATTCACACTTGATCAAAACCAACTATATATATACATGTTTGATCGATCAAAATGGGAGAGAAAGAGTGTGGTTTTGAGAGAGATCGGTGGAGAAGAGAAGAGAAGATTTACTGGAGTTTGAAGAGTGATTAAGGCATTCAACAACAACAACAATAACAACAACAACAAGATCCCAAGGTATGGATTCATCAAACTTGGGTTGTTTGTGAAATGTTGGTGTGAGTTTAAAATTTGAGGAAATTCGGATTTGGAGGAATTAAATCCAGTATTTTGCTGAGGTTTATGATCATGAGGTTAGTAGTTTATGATTTTGAATGTTTGGATTCAATTTGAGTGAAGTTGGATGATTTTGGAAAGTGGGTTTTGAAAACGTGATTTCCATGATTTGTGGATTTTGGGGTTTAATCATGTTTAATTTGTGTTAAAGGATGTATTTGAGGTCATTGACGTTTTATGGAAACATGGGAATTTAATTTACGGGTTTGGAGTTCAAAATTTTAATTTGGAAATTTTCTGGACAGCGAGCAATTAGCGCGCTAATTGGAGAAATAAGCGCGCTAATCACGCTGAGTGAAGTAGATGATGAACAGTGATTGAGATCAATTAGCGCACTAATTGTTCACTGAATTCTCAAAAATTGAAAAATGAGAAAATGAATCAAACTAACATTATGAACCCATTAATTGATCATTAACCCTCACAAATGAATTCCAGGAGTCTCGAAATAGTAATTGGAGTCGGGGATTTGGAGGAATCGGACTGGGGTTTGGTTTTTGGGTAATCGGAGTGCGGTATAGGTGCGTAAACCCCAACAGAAACACATCTGGAGTATTTAATTCTTTAAATTCTTGTGTTTATTATTCTTGAAATTCATATTCATTGTGATCATGTGTTGGTCTGGATATTGGTTGGTGTTGAATTTGTTTTCATGATCGAAGTTTAGTCGGGACGGTTGTGGCACGTGATCAAGCATGCTAAATTGTAGCACGTGTACTTGCGCCGCCGGTGGATAACGACTCGAGCCGCGAGGTGCACGTGTCTAGTGGATCTGTGAGTGTTTCCGGTCACCGTTAGTGGTCCGGGTGGATCCCAGGTGTGATGTGTTTCCTCTGGGCGCTCGGATTGACGAAGTATGATCTAGTTTGTGAGCTTGCGTTCTATTTCTGTCTGGTTTTATCAGAATTGTTGTTGAGCATATTGTTTTCAGTATGATTATTCGTTGATCATCTTGCATGCTTGTTACCTACACATGCATGGTTTTATGGCTGCCTATACTCTTTGCATGTGTAGCTAACGTTAGTTATTAACCTCTGAATCTGTTTATTATTTACTCAATGGTTTTCTTTGGGAGTTCGTTCACTGAACTCGTCACCGTATGTGTTGGGTAATTTGAGTGCATGATTTGATATGTGAAGGGGCAAGGAGACACTTGAAGATTATTTGTGACTGACGACGGGGTCTACTTCCCTTATATGCCTGGTTGTTTGTATGTATGTATTTATTTGTTTTATGCTAGGTTTGGGATTTGAGAGATAGGTTGTATATTTTTGATATTTTGAGGATCTCGGATGATATGTGTATGATGTACATTTGGTATAGTTTCCACTTAGGTATTATGCTCATAAAATTCAGGTTAAATTTTTATGTTGTTCATATAATCTTCCGCTGCGTAATTTATGGTTAAATGATAGCTCATAACATCAAAGTTAACCGAAAATTGATTAATAATGGATAACTGGGCGTGGGACACAGCTGGCGGTGACGTGGTCAATTGTGGGCCCGTGTGGCCTCCCGTGGCGGACCAATGTGGAAATTGGGGCCGCCACAATTTTGTTGTTCTACATAATTTGGAAAGAGAGGGGAGATTAAGGGAGGAGAGCTTGGAATGGTGAGAATGAGTTTTGAGAAGTCAAATAGATCAAAGAAGTTCCGCGCGAATGTTCACATCGAGCCCTGAGCGCAAGAGGATCGAGATTAGGATTCGCGATGAGTTTAGGTAAGTGGGGAGCTTCGCTCATTTATCAAATGCGGCTTGCTACTAGTATATTTAGAATCACGATTTTAACTAAAGGACTTGGGATGAGGTTATTACCTACCTTGTTTGACTTCATGTAAGGCCTCTTGGGGAGCCATACACATATGGTGGAACCAAGTCACCTTACATGCTTAAGGGCATCTTGAGTAGCCGTATCTAACGGTGGAACCAAGTCACCCATTGCAAGGCCTTCTTGGGGAGTTGTGGACGTACGATGGAACCAAGTCACCTGGGTCTCTTGAGGAGCCATGGATGCACGGTGGAATTAAGTCACCCATGCACATTTATTAAATTTTTGATGATTGGTCATCAAGGGAAGGCAATGACAAATGGAACAATGGACTTATTTATATTATTACTTCATATGTATTTCTCTTGTAACCCCTATGCATGCTAAACTTGATTTCTTATGTTTTACAATTCTTGAATTCTTTATCATTGCTTAAAATGCTTTACAGAACAGGAAAACTTACTCCTTATGGAAATTGCTACCATGCTACAAATTGTCGGTACTTATTTTGATTTCAAATGCATGCTAGCTTTATTTTGCTTTGTAGGTAAATACTTGCACATTTGATATTTGAGCGTGGTTTTTCTCTTATTCAGCTCTGTTGGTTATTTTAGCTCACTCCACTTATAATTCAAGTCAATCAACGAGTGTGCTAGATTGAGACAAGGGAAAGGCGAGCTTGAAGTCTTCACTTGATGTGAGCCTTGTGTTGATATATATTATGTATATTCGATTTTGAAACTATTAAACTTAGGTTGTAATTAAAATAAGTCTTTAGGTAGTTTGAAACCTACTTATCTTTAATTGATCCACTTAAGAGTTTTAATAAACCTTGTTTAGTTTAAATGAATACGAACTCCTATATAGTTTTATAGATGTTCTTGTGAACTTAAAATTATTGGATTAAGAATATCTATTTATATTTATGCCGCAATTATTATCCTTTATTTAATTTAGCCAATGTGTATTTCGCAGGTTTGTTTGAGAGGTATGCTAGACTGTTATTTGGGCCTAGTTCAGGTATCGGGTCCAACCCGACCCTAGATTGGGGGAGGGTCGTCATACATGTCCTCCTCAAGTCTTATCTTTTAGAAAATGATGCCTTTGCCATCTCACGAAAGATATTATTATTATTATTATTATTATTATTATTATTATTATTGTGAGTTTGTGACAATATTCACACCTTCCCGTGCCAAATTCTTTTTTGATAGCACTAGAAGGCAAATTAAGTCATGGGATATCGATCAATTTTTATTTATTTTATTTTATTTTATTTTTTGATAATCATGGGTATGCAAACCTTTTTCAGTCCCTCCTTTTTTTGGTTCGATTAATCTCATGGGAGTTAGTTGAGTGTTCCAAACCCATAGCCCGATAGAAACCAAAGAAATATAATGTTGCTGCCAAGAATTAAACTTAAGACTTCTGTCTTAGTCAGAGTTAAAGTACTCTTTTCTTTATCACTACACCACACCTTTGGTGGGGGGATGTATATACGTCTCACAAAACACATTGGTCTAGCTATTTGACCAGGCCGGTGCTTAACATATATTTCTATTTTAAAACAATATATCATGCATGGGATATGTTTCGAGATGCTTGTGCACTGTTTTAATTTGATCTGTATCGTTCAATTTCTAAAGGTGTGCCACGTACTT
Organism: Stephania japonica; assembly: GCA_039657345.1. Taxonomy (NCBI): domain Eukaryota; kingdom Viridiplantae; phylum Streptophyta; class Magnoliopsida; order Ranunculales; family Menispermaceae; genus Stephania; species Stephania japonica. Next base: position 6,286,271 of record CM077556.1, read on the forward strand.
CATGACTAGTCTATATATTCAAACTTGGACTCCAACTTACATAAGTCCTCTTTATTGGACTTCATGTAGGCCTCGTCACGTTCAAGAGATTAATTAATTAATGCCTCTATCAGCATCTCTTAATTAACTAATCAGCTTCACATTAACAAAATTAATGATCTTTAGCCACAAAGTAACATATTCAACAATTCTCTATATAAAGTCACTACCATTCCTACCCAATCAGCACAAGAAGCTTTATATCTCTAAATATTTACTTGTTAGTTGTTAGTATATCCAAATTAGTAAGCCATGGCCCCTATTACTCTAGGTACCTATTTAGTTGGGGTATTAGGTTAGCTAAACCTAGGATTAGGGATAAGTTCATTGTTTGGTTGGAGTGTTAAGTAAGCAACAGGCTTACATAAACCCCCCATATACCAGCTTACCAAATGACTGGGGAACCCTGTCATTAGATAAGCCCACCCAACTTTTGAGGTGAAATGTCGAAAATGTCCTCATTGCTTGAATAAAATCCTATACTTGAACGTGATGAGTGGTGGTAGGTGTTGTGGCATTAAATAAGGGCATTTTAGACATTTTATCTACTTTTCCTTATGGGTTTATACTTGTACCAAACGGCTGCAATGCATACTCCCATCCCTACACCTTATATATAACTCCAAACAAACAGGTACTAGTAGTCTTAGTTATGCTGGCCCTTTGCTCTTGCTCTGCGTCTTCCCGAAGAGCTTTGGTCGACGACATTAAGAGATCCATGCTGAAAAGGCATGAGCACTGGAAGGCTCTCTATGGGCGTGTTTACAAAGATGTGGCGAGAATGAGAAACGCTTCAATGTGTTTTAAGGAGAATGTTAAATACATTGAACAATTTAACAAGGCTGCGAATCATTCTTATAAGCTAAGCTTGAATGAGTTTGCAGACCTAACAAATGAAGTGCTCAAAGTTACTCGCTATGGTTATAACGGAGAACTGCGTTTGGAAGACAAGTTACCAAGAGCGACTTCGTCGTCATTCATTTATGAAAATGCTGAAGATGTGCCATCAACCATGGACAGGAGGACGAAGGGTGCTGTGACCCCTGTCAAAAACCAAGACAAATGTGGTACGATGCCATTTATATTATCATTATAATGCATATATGCGTGCATACATTTATAATAACTTATATAATAAATTTATGCGTGATACAAATAATTGACTTTCTACTATCGTCTACTCCGGTATATATATTAATTAGGTTTTTAAAATTGAAAAAAACTTTCTTGTAATGTTTTTTTTTTTTAAACTTTCTTGTAATGTTAATTCTCAAATTAATGACTGATGACAAATAACTTCCTCGTCCAAATTAAAATCAGGAAGTTGTTGGGCATTCGCAGCAGTGGCAACAATAGAAGGCATCCCACAAGATCAAGACAGGCGAGCTAATCTCCTTATCCGAACAACAGTTAGTCGACTGCGCCTCTAACGGCAAAAGTACTAAGGGATGTAATATGGGTCTAGTGAGCGACGCAATCCGTTTCATCATATCCAACCAAGGTCTCAACACTGAGACTGGCTGCCCTTACAAAGCAACTAATTAACGGAACCTGTGATACCACAAAGGCATCAACTCATGCAGTACAAATAACCGGATACGAACATGTCCCTGCCAACAATGAGTCCGCCCTCTTGAAAGCTGCGGCCAACCAACCAGTGTCGGTGAGCATCGATGCAAACGACTCGTCCTTCAAAGGTTACTCGACCGGAGTGTATAATGGTCCCTGTGGGACTAAATTAAACCATATTGTGATTATAGTTGGATATGGAGTTAGCAATGACGGAACCAAGTATTGGTTGGCTAAGAATTCATGGGGGACTAATTGGGGTGAGAGTGGATACATAAGGACGCAGAGAGATGTTGGTGCTAAGGAAGGGCTTTGTGGTTTAGCCATGGAGGCAATTTCTCCAACTGCATAGTATGAATTATTAATGGTGTGTTGAGATCATATATTGATTAATAATTAGAAGATAATGAGCAGAATAAGAGCAATCAAAGATGCTCCGCCTACTTAGTTATATATATTTCTTTTGTTAAATTTTCTTACCTGCATGGTATTTGACGTCAAAGTGCGTCAACTCACGTAGATTATATGTATCACATATCAAGATATATAAGTAAAATCTTGACAGAATATGATAAATTTATTATCTTGTATTGTGATTTATTACATATGTCTCTATATATACATATGCAATTACATAAAAAAAGAAACATCTAAATAAGGTAACACATAATCAAGGGAGTGATTTGTGCATAACATAATTAAAGGAGTGATTTTTGCATATTTCCTAATTGCACAATATTCCTTAACACTCCCCCTCAAACTCAAGGTGGATCAACATCTTGAGTTTGCAAATTGATACATTGAAATAAATAGACGAAATAATAATAACTGATTATAACAAAAATAATAATTATAATGACTCTTATAAGCACCAAAATCCTATGATGAGCACAAGACGAAGCAGTGAGCACCACGAATATGACCGTCCATAAAACAATGGCGACAATGAAGGGTCGACGAGAAGCACGGACACTGAGCTATTACAAAAATGTTTGGCAGCGAAGGAACAACTGGTTGGACACTGGTTAGCCACAAGGCATCATGGCCAGAAAAAAAAGAAGAGAAACATGATTCCAAATGAATGAAAGACATCTAAATGAGATATAATGGTTCCAAATATGAGAAACAACTGTCTGCAAACTAACAAACGTTTGAAAACTGGCCAGCCTCAAGACATCACAACCAGTAAAAAAAGACTCTGCATAAACGAAAGACATCAAAATGGGATATGATGGTCACAAGAAATCACTCCCTTGAATATGATAAATTTATTGTCTTAAAAGTGAAAGCTTGGATATTCCAGTGAGAGGTGGCCTCACCATGCATGTATCAGGAGACTTGCGTAAAGTCTATTGTGAAGGTGAAGGGTAGTGTAGCAAGCCTAGTGAGGGATCACTGGTTCACGTGTTGCGAAAATCTATAACTCTTTTATTGTAGTGGATTTTACATCTGGGCGTAACTGTGCTTTGGCGTTCGACCTCGTGGTCCTGGTGTGGGAAGTGTGGGCGGAGAGGGACCATAGAATATTTGAAAACCGAGATCAGGGGTGGCGGAGGTGTGGGATAAGATCAAACTAGGGTGGCGAGTGTAGCAGTAGGCACAGTCTTGTTTAAGGCATGGGATTGGACGACTCTCACGAATGATTGGAAGCGGATTTTGTGTTTAGACGGGTAGGAATGGAACCAATGAAGATTTGTAGTTCGGGGGATATTTCGATGTATATTTGGTTTTCCACTTTTGTACTTCCCGACCATTGTATCACGAGTTCAACCTAGTTGATTCGGTGTGATAGTGGCACCACAACAAGGCGTTGTTGCTTCAATGACGCGTCTTTTGTGTGGTTTTGTTTGCTATGTATGTAGACGGGACGACGCGTTTTTCCCCTACTATACTTGTAGGGGTTTTTTTCGACTTTATTTATGGGAAACACATTGTTTCCTGTCACTGTAAATATTTAAATATTTTTTTTTACTCTTCAGCTATTATAAATAAAATCTCTTTCCTATAAAAAAAACACATATACCTACTTTTTAATATATATATATACACCTTTGTCAAAGCATTTCTGAGGGAGATGACAAGGCATGACTTGTAAAATACAAAGACAAAATTGAGGGAGGTCAAGTTCCATTAGTGTTGTAGTCACTTATTATAAAAAGGAAATCATACCACGTATACTCTCGGTTTAAGAATTGAAAAATACTAGAATGCAATAAGTATGTCATATGGAAAGAGTCGTTCATACAGCTTCGACCCGGATGTTATGCATCGAGATTTGTGTATGCTTGCATTCTGAGGTGCATATATGGATGGCTTAATAGCCCAATGTAACTTCCGTAGATCAACTAATTCGGTGGGTCAATAGTAAGGTATGAAGTTTGAGAGTTAAATGTCATATGTCTAAGCCTTGGGAGAAACAAATGTTTCTTTCTTATCAAAAAAAAAAAAAAAAATTTAACTTCCGTTGTGACTTGTGACATACACCCAGTGTCACTATAGCACTTAATCTGCCTCCACGACCAGCATCATAAGCATGTGTAATGTGTGTATGTGCTTCGCACAAAACACATTGGTCTATATATTTGGCCCGGCCGTATCTATTTGAAAGCCATGTATGCTTAGATGATTGTGATTTGTGCACTCTTTTTTTTTTGGTAGCCTTGTGCACTGTTTTTGATGTTTATAGTATAATTTCTAAAGGAGTGCGACATATACTTCGTCCAACTCAAATTTTGACTTTAACTAGCATAAGACCTCTCTTTTGATGACTCAATTAGAGAACTACCGACGTCATGTAGACCTCGCCACGTTGAAGAGATTAATTCATTTTGAAGCCGGCTATGTGCACCCCAGTCAACACTCAGAGCACCCCATTTTTTTCAATTGTATGTGTAATGACTGATGTGCCCTCCAACCTAAATCTACAACAAAAACCCAAAAAATCAGAATTACCAAGGCACCCCACCCCATTTTTGAGCTTGGTTACTCCCGTTCAATCCCTATACCTCGGTTCCGTCGACGATCGGTCACGACGTTATTGGCTGAAAGAGTTTATACAAGGTCGGTATCCTCATCCATTGTTCAGTTTTTGAGTGTTTGAATCTTGCGTTTGGTGTGTTTTAGTGTTGACAATGGTGGTGTTTGATGATTCTCATTTACTTAGGGTTTGGAGCAAATCGTTTGGTGTTTTAGTGTACAATGGATGAACAAAACTCAAGTGACGATGAATCGAGGCAGTTGGAGGTGAGTTTTAAAGTTTTTTTAGGTCTAGGGTTTCTCAATATGCAAATGTACCACGTACACGATTGTTTCGGCCATACGATTGAGATATCTCGTATATATATCGGTGACACACAACCGATACTTAAACGTAATTCTCGGTAGTAGATAACCGAACATTTTTGTAATGGGTTACTAGTGGACTCGGTGGTCATGTGCCGAGATATATTAAATGGTCTCGGTTGTGTCCTACCGAAACTATCCTTTACGTGTCGACCCCCGTACTACCGAGAATTGCGTTTTTAAGGATTTTCTAACTTTTAACACCGAGTACTTATGATATTTGAATTATTCTTGCAGGAAGTAGCATCGACAAGTGCATTTCAAGATATCTCTTATGTTTTCAAACGGGATGCACCATTTGAAACTAGAAAAGAGGCACTCAAATGGGTACAAGAGACAGGACGTGCTAGAAAGTTTGTCCTGGTTATCAAGAAGTCTGATGCCGGAGGGAATGGCCGTAGGGGAAGGGTCAAAATTGCATGTGAGAGATCCGGAACATATAGGGGTATTTCCCAAAGAGTTGGAATTGCTAAAGCTGAACTAATTGAGAAGATGCCACGTAAGTTGACAAACGCAGAGGAAGAGGACAACACAAGACCAAACACCTACGAAAAATGTCGGTGCCCTTTTCTTATTCAACTCAAGGAACACCCGGACTCATATTGGTATGTAAGTGTGGTATGTGGCATGCACAACCACAACTCTGCGAATTCCTTGGAAGGGCACTCATATCTTTGGAAGATTGACTCGGGATGAGGCGGCTATTTTGGATCGGATGAGTAAGGCTAATGTTAGGCCACGACGGATCCTAAACACTTTGAGGCAAAGGGATAAGAACAATGCTTCAACATTGCGGACAATATACAATGCACGACAAAGGAATCGAATTAAAGAAGTTTGGTGGGAGAACTCAAATGCAACAACTCTTACATTTATTGGAAGAAAATATGTATCTGTCATGGCATAGGAAGGACCCCGAATTGAATGTAGTTACAGACTTGTTTTGGTCCCATCCTGACTCCATAAACTTATTGAGGTCTTTTCCATACGTTCTTCTAATGGATTGCACATATAAGACCAATAGGTACCGATTGCCGTTGTTGGAGATTGTTGGGGTCACTTCGACATTACATTACATTCTCGGTTGGGTTTTGTTTTTTATCTTCGAGAGACTATGTCCAACTACACATGGGCATTGAACATTTTGAGAGGTTTACTAGACGGGTGGCCTACACCTAGTGTTTTTGTCACTGATAGAGAATTGGGCCTAATCAATGCAATTGAAGAAGTTTTTCCACAATGTTCCCACCAGCTTTGTACATGGCATATCAACAAAATGGTGTTGACCAACACCAAAAAGATGTTCGCACGAAATGATGACTTTCAACTCTTCAATAAGAGGTGGACGGATTTGATGTATGCTACGACCGAAGCATCATTCGAGCTTATGTTGGCTACGTTACGTGTTAAGTATGCGAGATATGAAAGGTCCTTTAATTATTTGGAGGATACTTGGTTGTGGGATTACAAGAATAGATTTGTACGTGCATGGACAAATCCACTTTTTCATCTTGGAGAAACCACAACGCAAAGGGTTGAGTCGCACATTCCACTCTCAAACAAAGATCTCGGCACATGTACTGCAAACTTTGAGGCGTTGTGGAGTGTAATTCATGGAATGTTAGACATACAACATAACAGGATCAAATCGTCGTTTGAGGTTAGTTTGAATGTTGTGCAACATGGATATATGGATGGATTGTATCGCCATTTGCGGGGTTATGTATCCCTGAAAGCGCTTAAGTTGATTCGTAACGAGGTTGAACGTGGGGTGAATGTTGGGACAGACCGGAGCTTATGTGGTTGTGACCTACGTACCACTTGTGGGCTTCCGTGTGCACACGAGCTTAATGTACATATTTTAGCTGGTTCACCTATACCACTTGAAGACATACATATGTATTGGAAGAAGTTGAGTATGGTACCCGATGCATCAGTGAATCGGACTGCCTATAACTTAAATGATGAGCTTCAAAGAGTTGTGTCTAAGTTTGAAACATTCATTGATGAGGATTCGCGTGTTAGGACTATTCAACAACTAAGAGAGATTAGTTGTCCTTCCTCGACGTCATGTATTGCACCACAGGCAAAAGTGAAGACAAGGGGGAGACCGAGTCTTGATAGTTTGGGTAATTATGTTATAGGGAGCAAGAAAATGAAAAAAGGGAAGAGAGGGATGAAGAGGAAAGCCGAGGAAGATGATACTTCTACGACGAGAGATCCAAGTGGCTTTGAATATGTACTTACACCCGCTGAGGCAGCCAGTGCGCGAAGGAAAGTAAAACAAGTTAGGAATAAAGTACATCGAACACGTGGAGCATCTATGGGAGTATCTGAGATTGGATTCATTCACACTATACAACCGGATTGGATTCAACATGTTGAGACTACAATAAATGTGGATAGCGATGGAAATTGTGGCTTTCGTTGTGCTGCCGCCGGTCTTGGATTCTCAGATATAGATGGCAGCTATGGTTAATGAACTACAAGAGAACCAAGAGTTTTGGAAGGATTTGCTTGGAAGTTACTTCGACCAAATTAAGGGAGCTGTGCAATTCTTTGAAGGTAAGGATGTCGGGTCTGACAAGTGGATGACCCTTCTAGACATGGGACTTCTAATTGCAACAACATTTAATGTTGTGCTTGTCAACGTGTCATATGGTTGTTGCATGACATTTCTTCCTCTACGTAATGCCCCTTCGCCTATGAAAGATCGGGTAGTTATTGGCGTTACAAATGTCAACGACACTCATTGGGTTAGGGTAAGTTTTTAGCGTTTGTATCAAATTTTGGTTAATATGTCAATGCACGTTACTTATTCTTTCTTTTATGTTGCTCCTCCATTTGACAGGTCATATTCAAGCCTAATGCACCGGTTCCCCCTGTATTCTTGGTGTGGAAGACCTTCGCGAATGTTGATGCTCAAGGGTGGGGTTTTGGTATTAACATCCAAGCACAAGTCCCGGTTCAATCTTCTCATGTACACACGCCCTTCGTGGTAGACTTAGCGTCACCTTAAGCAAACTTGAATTGATGTTGTTGAATGTATATTATGTCTTCGAAACTTGGCATGATGCTTTTGTGTACTTTTGTTGATGTATGTAACTTGAATTGATGTTTGTTGAATGGATAAATTCATGATATGCCAAGTTTGTACTCTCAATTAAAAGGATCGGTTACAGAAGGTCGAAAACTACCCCCAAGTCTCGGACAGACAGAACCGTGACACCCGTTGTAATCTCGGATATTAAGGTTCGTGAGCATCCAACAATGGGGTGCCCTAAATACTTTGGATACATGACATCGAGAATCTTGCTAAATTACGGTGACTAATGACCGAAAAGTAGACCAGAGTAACAGAACATTATAACCGATTTACTGCAAATAATTGCGGTAGCATGTGGCCGATTTAATGTGTGTTCCTTGCATGTGAGCATCGGTCTAATGCAACCGAGACCTTAATTACCAATCGGTATTTCATAGCCGAGACTAACTCATGAATTACGGTATTCCGTAACCGATTTTATCTGCAAAGTTGTGATAATAGGAGGCCGAGTCGTTATGTGTAATAGTTGCGTAATAATTTCGGTGATGAACTACCGAGACCATACATAGGTTTTCGGTACCCTTTGATCGTAAGTTAGACATTACTTGCGGGTGTGCATGACCGATACTATATAAAATTTGGCCAATATGGCAGGGTTCGCATGGAGGCGTCCGAGCTCGATGGACCAATCACGGTCATGCATAACCGATAATTCTCAGTAGTTCTCGTTCCTGCGTGGCCGTGGATTTCTCTGTGCTGTGGTAACTTATTGCAAACATGGCAGTGACAAAAATAGAACAACAAATAGTAGTAGAACACATCAATTCAAACATGACTAACAAGTCAAATATTATCAATTCAATAGAACAATACCGAAGAAGGTAAACAATACCAAATTAACAAGTTAAACATCATCCATCATCAAATACCAAACAAGTTAAACAATACCAATTGAACAAGACAAACAACATGTTTTTTCACTTGAGCCCTTTTGCTTTCTTCGCTTTGCGACTAACATATGTTGTCGTGGGGGACTTCCTCTTAGGTGGTGGCTAGAACTTGGAGTGGGCGAGAGGGGCATTCTTTCTCACCGAAGGCTCAATAGAACTTGGGGTAGGCACACTTTCGGTTGGGGTACTATCATGTTGTGAAGGAGCGAAGTAGGTGCACTCGGTGTTGTGGTGTTGGTCGTGGTGGTGGTGGTACTGTACAAGACCCCTACCCGTCAAGTAGTCCACGACATCATTCGCCATTTTCTCAAGACCTCCATCTTGGCCATACCCGCCGGCAAGTCTATCCATGCTAATACGCTATCCAATGCCCGTCGATTACGCTTGTTCAAAACCAATAGAGAAACTATGAATAAATAATACAAAAGAAATGTGATAAACCAACTTAAATTCAAATGGTTGCAAGGCTCTTACCTCCAATAACTCATTATCACCAACCGTATCAGGGAAGTCATCACTGTGCGCTAGGTTCTCAATGGTAGGATGTGAAACTCGTGTGAACCATGGCAGATATTCTGGTGCAGCCATGAACTCGAACCTCGCCTTCTCCCCTCGATCTTCAACAGAGAGTGAATGGCTACGCCACCTTTCCCAATTCTCCGGTTGGAATGAGTACTTAACCGAGTATTTCATTGCAGTGCGGCCTCGATTTGCTTCGAGAGGGCGATATGGAGACGGCAGTATTCCTTGAACATGGCCAAGCTGTCGAAGGAACCTCTCCGGATGGTATGGCTCCACAACTTCCATGTACTTCAAACAACCAGCGTAGAAGGCCATCGGTAGAACAATACCGCCTGTCCTGATGTCACTATATGGGTCCCACGTCACCTACACCAATGAAACAAACAATTTATATTAAAATATGAAGTTTGATAAATTGGAATATCAAACTCAAAGTAATAAAACAAAGTACCTACTCACTTGGTCGTAACCTATCAAGGGTCCTACGAATACTACTTAGCTTGTCCACGTTAGCTACCGTCTCGTGTTTCGTACCCACCTCGAGACACGTGGTGAAGGTGGTCCATGTATTTCGCATTCGACGCAACAAGCTGGAGTGGGAAGTGCTCGTATACCCATCCCTAAAAAAAGAATCAACAAAAATTAAAAAAGAAGTACTGAATTTGTATTGGCCGATTCACAAGTAATGCACAAGAAATATGTACCTCGAGCAAAGTTAGGTACCCCGCAATCTGCGACACTTCTACCCCAGGTGGGCGACCCGAGATGACGGTAAAGATAAGCTAGAGCAAGCAGCCCCCATGCGTAAGTCCCGACCTCATCCAAGTTCTCCAGAAGCTTCAGTAATGAAATTGAAACTTGTGACCCACTCTTATCGGCGAATAGGGTGCAAGAGAGCAAGTACAAAAAGTATGCACGTGCAGTGCATTCCACTGGAGGGTACGTAGTAGGAGAACTGGAAGTACTGGAAGACTTGGACTTGGGTGGGCAAAAACGACTCTTCACCAAACTACTCGCACTTTGTGAGACCCTTCGTAATGTTAACCTCTTCCTCTCGCCGTCGGGAGAAACCCCGAGCGCTTTGAAACTAACTCAATTGCATCCTTGCGGGACTCCTCTGTGTACCTTGAAAAATTCTCAACCGCCACCACCTTGCCCGCCACCGGGATCTTCGAAAAATGCTCACGTCCTCGCGCGTGATGGACATTTCACCAAATGGTAAATGAAATGTATTGGTCTCCATTGCCGCCACCGCTCGACAAAAGCGATATCACCTCCTTATTGGCCTTCCGATAGGAGCAAATCTATTAGTGGAGCCAAACTTGACCTCGAATGATTCTTTGCGGTCCCCGGGTATCGGGGTGACAAGATTGCAAATCCCACTCAGCTATTTGAGCCCCGTGGTTTATGCACTTAAGCAACGGTCGATGCTACAAAAAAACATAATTCATAAATACATTATCGTATATGAATAGCAAAAGTAATAATTTGATTGAAAATGAATTGATATTTTGCCAAAAAAAGGCTACATACCTCATTATTCCAAATTGCTGCTGCAACATGATCCTTAAAACTCTTCAACAAAGAGCGGTCAATAGGACCGCCAGGGAAAGGAGCAGATGGGTCATCTTCGGGCTCCACAACATTCCCACCAACAATACCGCTACTACTCCTAGTTACTTGTGGTTGGGATGTGGTGGTTTCTTCCATTGCTTTGCCTGCGGGCTCTCCCCCCGTCTGCACCACCCCGACCTCGCTCCCCACAGGGGACATGAGATGCCTCATCCTCGACGTTATCCCTTACCGGTCTGCGTCCACGTACACCCTCAACAGCTTGCACTTTCGCCTTTCGATATGATACCGTCTGTGCCTTCCTCTTACCACGGACATCACAAGCGAGGAGCAAGCAGCAGAGAGCGAGGGGAGCAAAGAATGAGCGAAGGAGCAGCGAAGCGGGAGCAGCGCCAGAGGCGTAGGAGCGACGGGACCGAAGGAGCAAAGAACCACGACCGATGCTCGTTGTGCTCTCGTGGGCTCTCCATCGACATCCTCTCTGGAAACAGTACATTTTCCTTGAGCCATATCTGATAGAGAAAGACATTGTAACCATATAATCTCTTGTGCAGCAAAAAAAAACCCAAAAAAATATATTTTCAACACTGAATCGGTATGGCACAACCGATATCAAAACACAATTTTCGGTATACCATAACCGAAACATAAGGAAACATTTCGGTATGACGAAATCGAGATCTATCACAAAGTTTCGGTATTTATCCTCCGAGACTAAACTACGCATAAGTAATATACGACCTTCGGTTTACTGTCACCGAAACAAAACCAAGAATCTCGGTTACTTGTGTCCGAAATGTAATGAAATTTTATATGGGCTAAGTGTCGTTTGGATACAAACGAGAAGTACTCATAAGTCTCGGTATGGTATTTCTGAGATTAATGACTATATCACGGTCCTGTGTGGCCGAGTATTACGGGTTTGCAAAAAAACCCAGATTTTTAAGCATTTTCACAGACGACTACAAAGAAAACGAACCAAATGAACATAAAATCGAACAAAAACTCAAACGTACCTTACTTTCCCTCTCGATTTCACAATGAACTCAAACCCGAACTGTCCCTAGCCGTGACCACTCCAATGGGCGAAAAAACACCAACTCCAAAAAAAACCAGGGAATATGTGGGAGAGAACGATGAAAAATACGTGATTTAGTTGATTTCGCCTCCAAATCACGATGGCAATGAGAGCTTTTTGTAGGAAATAAGGTTTTGAAAAAATGGAAACCAGTTCTACGGTTTAAGGTATAGCCAAAATAGGTGGGGTGCCTCAGCCTTAGGGTTCAAGGGCATTTTTGTCCAATTTGGGGGTGCCCTGATAAATTCGATGGGTGCCCTTGTAAATGGGGTGCCCTGAGTGTTGACCGGGGTGCACATAGCCGCCCTCTTCATTTTTCATTTATTAATGTCTCTATCAGTATCTCTTGATTAACTAATCAGCTTCACATTAACGAAAAAAAAAAAAAAAAACTAATCAGCTTCACATTAACAAAATTAATAATCTTTTGCCACAAAGTGACATATTCAACAAATCTCTATATAAACTCACCATTCAATACTCAATGAGCACAAGCTTCATATTTCTAAACAATATTTATACTAGATCGATAGTATCCCAATTAGTAAGCCATGGCCCCGTTTACTACTACTCCTCTAGTAGTCTTAGTTATGCTGGCCCTTGGCGCTTGCTGCGCGGCTTCCCGAAGAGCTTTGGTCGACGACATTGAGAGATCCATGCTGAAAAGGCTTGAGCACTGGAAGGCTCTCCATGGGCGTGTAACGCTTCAATGTGTTTAAAGAGAATGTTAAATACATTGAACAATTTAACAATAAGGATGTGAATCATTCTTATAAGCTAATTGTGAATGAGCTTGCAGACCTAACAAATGAAGAGTTCAAAGTTACTCGCAATGGTTACAATGGAGTACAACGTTCAGAAGAAAAGTTACCAATGGCGACTTATTTGTCATTCAAGTATGAAAATGTTGAAGAAGTGCCATCAACCATGGATTGGAGAGTGAAGGGTGTTGTGACCCCTGTAAAGAACCAAGGTAAATGTGGTAAGACGTCATTTATTTATATTTTCATTACAATATATATATATATATATATATATATATATATATATATATATATATATATATATATGCATGCCCTTGTAATAAATTTATAGGTGATCAACCCCGATTGGTTGGCCTAGTGGCACGGCCTCAAGTTCAATCCCCCACGATAGCCAAATGTCGGGCCACTGATGGTCTTTTTTTGGATGCCCATGGTTAATCAAAAAATAAAAATTATACGTGATTGATAGAAATTATATTGACTTAATTTCTAGTTTCTACCGCGTCATCTAGTTATGTTATGAGCACTTGTATATGTATATATATCAAGTAGCACGTGGATCTCTGCTAGTCCTGATATTGTCTCAACTTAACCACCTCAACATTAGGTCTGGGGTTTTACTTCAAAAGGCCTCCGTATTATGAGATGAAACATCTACTCTTATGAACTTCTTCAAGAAGCCATAGATTACCATTGTGGGACTAAACTTTTCGGTCCACACATCCCAACAATCTCTACCTTGGACCGAAATCCATCCAAGATGGGCACACTGCATGATCCATTGTCGTTACCATCTCGAGGTAGAGCACAACTTGAGGCACACCAACAGACATATCTTGTCCCAGCCGCACCATCAGCTCCACACGACATGTGGATCTCTGCTAGTGCTGATATTGTCCCCAACTTAACCACCTCAACATTAGGTATGAGGTTTTACTTGAAAAGGCCTCGTACTATGAGATGGAACATCCACTTTTATGAACTTCTTCAAGAAGCCATAGATAACCAATATGGGACTAAACTTTTCGGTTCACACATCCTAACAATAAGCACTTAATTAAGCTCACGTTGGATATCAATTAATTAGAGATAGAGAGTACCAGCTAATTCAAAAGGAAATAATTTCAATTGTGTTGTAATATTTCTTTTTCTTGGATGGACATTGTTGTAATGTTTCTTATTTGATCATGACTAATATATCAGGATGTTGCTGGGCATTCTCAGCAGTAGCAGCAACAGAAGGCATCCACAAGATCAAGACAGGTGATCTAATCTCCTCATCCGAACAAGAGCTTGTCGATTGCACCAGCAGGGGCTGTCAAGGCGGTCTAATGGATGACGCATTCCGTTTCATCATATCCAACCAGGGTCTCAATACCGAGACTGACTACCCTTACAATGATGCTGAAGGAACCTGCAATGCCGAGATGGCCTCAACTCATGATGCAGTACAAATAACCGATATGAAGCTTTCCCTACCAACAGTGAGGCTGCCCTCTTGAACGCCGTGGCCAACCAACCAGTGTTCGTGGCCATCGATGCGAGCGGGTCGGACTTCCGGTTTTACTCTGGTGGTGTGTTCACTGGGTCTTGTGGGACTCAATTAAACCATGCAGTGACTATAGTTGGATATGGAGTTACCGACGACGGAATCAAGTATTGATTGGCTAAGAACTCATGGGGGACTAGTTGGGGTGAGAGTGGTTACATGAGGATTCAAAGAGATGTTGATGCTGAAGAACGGCTTTGTGGTTTAGCCATGCAGGCATCTTATCCAACTGCATAGAATGAATTGTGTAGAGATCATCTATTAATTGATTAGAAGATAATGAACAGAATAAGAGCAAGCAAAGATGCTCCACTTACTTCATTATATTTCTTTTAATTTGTTGGATTTTCCTACATATATATGTGGTATTTGATGCCAACTGTGTCGACTCATATATGTATCAAGATATAGTTTGTATAATGACTAATGAGAATAATTGGAGTTTTGGTCCCAATATGTGTGGGATTAATTAAGATAGTAATTGCTTTTTGAATTAATTAAGTAGTTTTGATCTATCCCTGTCCCCTGTGGGAATCCCCGTGAAACTCTGTTGGCATATTTCGCAATGTCACCATGCCTCCTTCCTCCTTCAAGGTTAGAATTCGATATTGTGATGCTATTGACTTGCCTTCTCGTCCACGAGACCGACTACACTTATAATTATTAGAACTGCAATTGTTGATCCTTGCTCTCCCTTTTTGATGCAGCAACTACTACCCTACTTCTTTTTCCACAGTAAGGTGTGAAACCTGCATATGAGAAAGATCGATGTTGTTTAATTATCAACGTCAGACGACATTGTTTTGTTTTTTTCTTTTTTTTTCTTACTTCAGTGGTAATGGAACCACGATCTCTCGATGTTTTGCCTTTTTTTTGGCATGTAATGTCTTTACCATCTCACTAAAAAAACTTTGACTGCGTCTCACGACATTGTTAATAAATACATTGTTAAAACATATTAAATACATAATTGACACGTACATAACTACTTTTAGACAAATTTAACCCATTCGTTAGTTACAAGAGGCCCATACCAAACAAGTTGAGATATCCACTTAGTTTGGTAATTTGCAAATATTGGATATCTAAAAAATGTGTAAAAAACATAATTCATAAAGTGAAGAGTTCATTTTTCTCAACCAAGAAAAAACTCTGTTATGATATATATTTCTTCACTAGAGGAAAAGACATTACAGTAATAAAACACTAATCTCAATTATTCTCATTAAACACTAGCTATAGCCACTTGTAACATAAGTAGAAATTGATGAGCAGCTGTGGGTGATGCTCCTTAGTCTTCTTATTTTATTATAGCTTCTCCCAATTCACCTCTTACAATCACTGGATTCTGCAAGAACAAAAAAGTTAATGATTAACAAGAATTGCCAATTTCTCTAGTACAATGCATAGAATATATAACTAATTCAAACTTAATAAGCATAGAGACTCACGAGTTGCAATCAATGTTTTTGGAGATGGGGAAGGAAACGGGGGCGCCGCATTTTCCAGCAAGGGAACTCACTGCATCATCCTTAATGTTCTGGTAGTGAGCAGCAGCTTGTTTCACACAGTTGCAAGCTTGGCGCTTATCCGCCGTGGTGGTCACCATTCCCTTCAGCGCCTTTACTCCATCGCAACAACCCCCCGCTGGCTCTGGCACTTGGCCTGTCAAGAAGGTGAGGCATGGCAAGAGTGACTTGTCAACATCGATGCAGTTGACAGCCTGATTAGGCTCAACCATGAGTTGAACCATGGCAAGGACTACAAGGACACAAATGGTAGCCTTCATCTTTTAAAGTAGGATGTGTTTTGGGACTTGTTTGTGTTTGTTGTGTGTTCAACAATGGAGGTCTAAGGGGCATATATATAGTGGTCATGCATGATCAAGGTGATCAGAAGAGCATGAAGTGAGAGCTAATGTGCAATCCATGATCAGATTGGATTAAGTTAGCTACAGTGGCAGTTGCAAGCCTTTGGCTTCTTCTTTAGCTGAATTTGGCATTTTGTTACTCAAAAATAGATAAGATTGCATCTGCATTTTGTTACTTCTATCTTCCCCTTTTTGTGTTGCTTTAGCAGGGCCTTTGATGTCTTGAAGTTCTTGAGTTTGCATTTCCACATCTTGCATCGCATAGCTGTAATTTAAGCCACTTATAGAACAAGTGCCATCGTCTCTGATTTGTACTTGGAAAATGTTTATGAACGCATATTTTTGTTCATAAAGATTGATATAATTAAACAAATTGGTGAATGTATTGCCAAAAACATTTCATGCAGGATAAAATCAGTGCTAAAAATAAGTAGCCAAAAATACAGGTTCTTTCAATTTGGTACTTTCTGTATTTTATTGATAAAACCTATTTTTGTTTTACTATTGAGAACTTTTTTTATTTTCTTCAAAGACTATTGAGAACTTCACTACTTGGAAACTTTGTAAGATTATATAGTACATCAATGTGACTTGTTTCACATTTTATTGCTCACTCTCTCTGATCACTCACACTCCAATGTACACAGTTGAAGTTTCAAAAGCCCCTCATTTCCTACTGGAGTAGTGATTTATGTTTGGTATAGGCCACATTTAATTTCCATGTACAAGAATAAGAACCACTTAAAAAGTGAAACAGAAAGCTCAGAGCAGTAATGTCATCTCTAACAATATCTTTTTGTGCACATTGATCGATGAACGTTAGTTAGATATGAAGCCAAAAACACTGTATCAGCAACTAAAACAGATCTATCCAGAGCATTAAAACTAGTCATTCTCATACTCACCACTCACCACTATATATATATACACCCCTCAAGCCTTCCATCCAAAACACTCAAACGCACACACTACCTCAAAAGCCTCTTCACATTATCTAGCTAGCCATACATTCCTTCCACATTTTACTCAAGCAAATATGAAGAAGGTCATCATTTGTGTCCTTGTAGTCCTAGCCATGGTTCAACTCATGGTTGAGCCTAGTCAGGCTGTCAACTGCGTCGATGTTGATAGGTCACTCTTGCCATGCCTCACCTTCTTGACAGGCCAAGTGCCAGAGCCGGCCGGGGGATGTTGCGATGGAGTCAAGGCACTAAAGGGAATGGTGACCACTACAGCGGATAAGCGCCAAGCTTGCAACTGTGTCAAACAAGCCGCTGCTCACTACCAGAACATTAAGGATGATGCAGTGAGTTCCCTCGCTGGCAAATGCGGCGCTCCTGTCTCCTTCCCCATCTCCAAAAACATCGACTGCAACTCGTGAGTATTGATCATTCTTTATTATTATTTTTATTTGATTTCTTAACAATTATGTTTTTCTCATTCTTATAAGTTGATTAATTGTATTAATTAATTTTGTTTCTCTTGGTGCAGAATTCAGTAATATGGAGGGTTCAAAAGTGAATATAAAGTGAGCAGAATTTGGTTCTGCCTTTTCATCTCTGAAACATTTGGTGTAGTCTCTTTAGTCTAAGTTGAGAGAAATAAAGGATTGTGATTGTCATGATCAATGTGTTATCTTTGTACCTGGTTGCAGTATGCCTTAACTGGCCATCTTTAATATCAAACTTTTGAGATTTGAAAAGAGGGACAACTCTACTGAAAGTAAAAGTTGTATTGAACTTTAAATGAACTAAATATGTTGTATCAATGGCTTCATATCTCAAAACTAAAATTAGTAACTAAATATTTTTTATTTTATTTTAAATCAATTGAATGTCAATATAAGTTAAAAATGTATAAATACGTATGTGGCTACTTAACCAATGCATGAGTTGAAAATATTTTTTATAAGAATGAATAAGCCCGTATGTTTTTATAAATAAGATACAAGCAGAAAATGAGGGTTTCCACAACAATTTTACTTTGGGATGATTCAACCAATAATTTGCCTCGAAACTAACTACACAACTGTAATTATCAGTTGATAAAATCTTTTAGTTCCACAATTGATTCCCATGCGAATTTTTAATATTATTCGTGTAATTGATGATCATAGATGATCAAATTGATCATTTCACCTTATGAATGTCATTAGATCATATGATGACATTTATCTCAATATGTCTTATTCAAGTAAAATCTAGAAGGTAAAGCTGAAAATTTAAATTCTCAAATGAAACAAAATCTAGCTTCTTAATAAGGCATTGACAACATTATATTTGTACAAGATCTTGCATGAACATTATCCTTTGCTAAGTTTAAATTCAAGAGCTACTATTTATATTATAGTGTACACATAGTACAATAAGAAAGACATGCATTATTTGCCTTATTTAACTCATGATTTAAACACATTTTAATGTGTCAATTTTATTGAGCTACTTTCAATAATGAAATTCATAAATTTTGCCTTGATTTTAAAGGCATGGTAAAAGGTCACAAGAATATTCGGGTATATATATATATGACAATATTTAGGCAAAATAGCCTTTCGTATGAGACAAAAAATGTCACAATTATAAGCGCTCATTTCAATAATAATTTACCCTTTCTAGTGGTGCACCACTTTTTATTCCAACTATTAATGGAATTGTCAATACGATCTTTACCATATCTTTTCACCTTTTCCACGTCTGTAAATTTGTTATTGCGACCATAGTCATTATATGCAACATATATGCTTCTTAATTTGAAGCTAAATCAATTGGACGGGAGCGATATTATATTTATAATATCTCATCATTTTACTCAAGAAATCAATCCATAATATTATTAGACTTACATACGCGCTCGATATTTGTTGCAGTAATAAATTGAGGCAGGCCACGTGACCTTCTTATTATTGTCTCATAAGTCATATTTTCACACAAACCTCAACATAGAGGTAATTAAAATTGTGCAATATATTTGACTGACTAAATTTTGTAGCTTGAGACCCAACCGCTCATTTTTGTTGTGAATTGAATTGAGACTTGCCAAGAACTAGAGAATGAAATAGAAGACTAAGAACTTCTACTACTACAAACTACTACTACAAAGGAGAAGAGAAGAAATGAGATAGTTAGAATGAGAAGTTTTCATTCAACTTGGTGTATCCATTACATAGATGTGAGCTCTTTATATAGACCATTACAAGAATGTCAAAGATCATAAGTTACAGTTACATGATGTAAATGTGTAACCACTCACACATAGTGGTGGAATACAAATGGTTTGAATAGGAAGAGTCATCCACATCCATTTCATTTACAACACTCCCCCTTGGATGATTTTTGCTAAGAGATTGTGCCTCGTTAAAACTTCTACTAAGAAAAACCTTGTGGGAAAAATATAGTAAAAGAAAAAAGAGTACACTATTCTCATAAATATTAAGATAGGTATAATATTGTTAAGATTGCCTCATTAAAAACCTTGTTAGGAAAACCCAATGGGATAAAACTATAGCTAAGGGAAAAAGAGTGCAATACACTAATCAATAACTCCCCCTCATGTGAACATGGGTAAAACTTGTTCAGTTTCTTTACTTGCAATGTCTTTAAGTTTACGCAAGCCAATACCATATGTAAGCCTTTTAAATGTCGTAGTTGGTAAGGATTTTGTGAATAAATCAACAAGATTATCGCTCGATCAGATTTGCTTGACATCAATTTCACCACTCTTCTGAAGTTCATGCGCATAAAAGAATTTTGGTGAAATATGTTTTGTTTTGTCCCCTTTTATGAATCCTTCACTTAATTGTGCAATGCATGCTGCATTATCTTCATATAATATGGTTGGAGAATCTTTTATTGAAGGCAATCCACATAATTCTTGAATATGTTCAATCATGTTTCTCAACCAAACACATTCACGACTTGCTTCATGAATTGCAAGTACTTCAGAATGATTGGAAGAAGTAGCAAACATAGTTTGTTTTACTGACTTCTACGATACAGCAGTATTACCACAGGTGAATACATATCCTGTTTGAGAACGGGCCTTGTGGGGATCAGATAAAAATCCAACATCAGCATAACCTTGGAGATTCAATTTTACCCTTCTCGAGTAAAATAAACCCATGTAACTTATTCCTCGAAGATATCGAAAAACGTGTTTAACACCATTCCAATGTCTTCGAGTTGGTGAAGAGCTATATCTTACAAGTAGGTTGACAACAAAAACAATATCGTGTCTTGTACAATTTGCAAGATACATAAGTGCACCAATTGCACTTAAATATGGTACCTCCGGATGAATTAGCTCTTCATCACTTTCATGAGGTCGAAATGGATCCTTATCCATTTCAAGTGATCTGACAACCATTGGAGAGCTCAATGGATGTGCCTTGTCCATATAAAATCTTTTTAATAATTTTTCAATATAATTTGATTGATGGACAAGTACTCCACTTGAAAAATGTTTAATTTACAAATCAAGACAAAGTCTTGTTTTTCCAAGTTCTTTCATCTCGAATTCCTTTTTCAAGTATTCGAATGTTCTAACGATGTCGTCGTGGTTTCCCGCTATATTTAAATCATCAACATATACAGCAATAATCACAAATCCTGTTGATGATCTTTTAATGAAGACACATGGGCAAAGCGGATTATTTACATATCCTTCTTTCAGTAAATAATCACTAAGACGTTTGTACCACATTCGTCCGGATTGTTTCAACCCGTACAAAGACCTTTGTAATTTTATAGAATGCATGTTATGAGGTTTTGATTTTATTTCATCGGATATTACAAATCCATCAGGGATTTTTATATATATCTCATTGTCTAGAGATCCATACAGATATGCTGTAAAGACATCCATTAAACGCATATCAAGCCCTTCAGAGACTGCAAGGCTTATCAAGAACTGAAATGTGATTGCATCTATAACAGGAGAATATGTTTCATCATAATCGATGCCAGGTCTTTGTGAGAAACCTTGAGCTACAAGTTTTACTTTGTACCTTGTAACTTCATTTTTTCGTTTCTCTTTCGTATAAATACCCATTTATATCCAACCGGTTTTACACCATCTGGCATTTAGACAATTGGTCCAAAAACCTCTCGTTTCCTTAACGAGTTTAGCTCTGCTTGGATAGCATCTTGCCATTTTTGCCAATCAGGTCTTTTTTGATATTCATCCACTGATCGTGGTTCTGGATCATCATCATTTTCACATATTTCAAAGGACACATTGAAAGCAAATATATCATTATGAACAATTTCATTTTGATCCCAAATCTTACCAGAGTTTAAATAATTTATTGAGATCTCATTACTTTCATCTTTTTCATTTTTTTCTAGAGGAAGTTGTTCCTCATCATAATCAAATTGTTCTGACAAACCCTTATCAAAGGATTCTTGTGCTTTCTCAGGAGTATTTTGATTTGTATTTATTTTTACTCCCATTTTCCTCTTTCGAGGAATTGTATCCTTTGAACCAACTGGTTTTCCACGCTTTAAACATTTCGTTGGTTCTTATGCATTTTGTTGCACAGAGACATCAATTCTTGCAGGAGCATTTACAGCTGGAATATGTGATTTTGTCACTTGTTTTGCATCATTAAATGCATCTGGTAATTGATTTGCGATTTGTTGCAAATGAATGATTTTTTGAACTTTAAGTTCACACTGATTTGTTCGTGGATCATAGTGTGATAAAGTTGATGCATTCCAAGCAATTTCGCGCAATTCCTTTTGAATTGACTTCTTATCTCCCCTTAATGGTGGGAAAATTGCTTCATCAAAGTGACAATCAACAAAACGTGCAGTAAATAAATCCCTTGTTAAGGGCTTAAGGTATCTTATAATGGACGATGAGTTAAATTCAACATAAATCCCAAGTTTTCGTTGTGGACCTATCTTAGTTCTATTGGGAGGTGGTATAGGAACATACACTGCACAACCAAAAATTCTTAAGTGTGAAATATTTGGTTGTTGACCTAAAATGAGTTGCATGGGGGAATGTTCATAGTATGCAGTAGGCCTATAATGAATAATACATGTTGCATGAAGGACTGCATGTCCCCAAACTGAAGTTGATAACTTAGTTCTCATGATTAAAGGTCTGGCAATTAATTGAATGCGTTTGATCAGAGATTCTGCCAAACCATTTTGGGTATGCACATGTGGAACAGAATGTTCAATGGTAATTCCTATAGACATGCAATAATTTTTAAATGCTTGAGATTGAAATTCCCCGGCATTATCAAGACGGATGGTCTTGATTGGGTTGTAAGGGAATTGTGCTCTTAACTTAATGATTTGCTCTAAAAGTCTAGCAAATGCAACATTGCGGGTCGAAAGCAAACAAACATGTGACCACCTAGTTGATGCATCTATCAAAACCATGAAATATCTATATGGTCCACAATGAGGATGAATAGGTCCACATATGTCTCCCTGAATGCGTTATAAGAAAATTGGGGATTCCACAACAATTTTACTTGGGGATGATTTAGCTATCAATTTACCTTGAGAACAACTAGCACAATTATAAGCACCAGCTGAAAATATTTTGTGACTCCTTAAAAGATGTCCATGCAATTATTAATTATTCTTCGCATCATTGATGATCCTGGATAACTAAGCCAGTCATGACATAAAATGAATGTCTTTGGATCATTAATTTTCTTATTTAAGGCGACATTCGTTTCGACATGCCTTATATGAGTAAAATATAATCCAGAGGATAAAGCTGAGAATTTTTCTAATACTTCTTTTTTCCCATTTGTAACCAATGTGACATAGAGAAATTCTCTATTATTTTCGTTCATGGTTTCAATGTGATATCCATTTTGTCGAATATCTTTAAAGCTGAGTAAATTTCTTCTGAATTTTTCATAGTATAAGGCATTGTCTACATGAATTGTTGTTCCCCTAGGCAACATAAAATTTGCTCTTCCAGAGCTATTAATCAATTTGGAGATGCCAGATATTATTTGAACATTAGCCTCAGCTAAGTTCAAATTGGAAAAATATTCTCTGTTTTTAAGGATTGTGTGCGTTGTAGCACAATCAGCAAGACATATATCGCTCTTATTTGATTCATGATTTGAACACATGATTTGTTGATCCATCTAGACAAATAATGTTTGGCAAATTAGAAAAAGAGTTATATTTCATTCATAATAAGAAACTAGTACATATAACTAAGAAGCATAACAAAAATTAGTACATATAATTATTTAAAATCGTTATATATGATCATTAAAAATATCGAGATTAGTGTTTGGATCATCATAAAAATTTGGGGCATCCATATAATTGGTGTCCGACGAGCCATCTCCGACAGTGAAGTTCATCTCAACTGTTTTGCCTTTCTCCTTTAAGGAGGCTTGATAAAGATCAATAAAATGCTTAGGCGTGCGACATACATTAGCCCAGTGGCCTTTTAGACCACATTTGTGACATGGTTGGTCACGATTATGAGCATGCTCATTTTCAGCAATATTTTTCCCCTTATTCTGAACGACATCATTCTTATTCCATTTATTTTGGAACTTATTGCCACGAAATTTAGAATAGGGCTTGCTACGATCTTTGCTGATTGATCCTTTCCTATTTCCACGTCCGTGGTTTTTCTTTCCATGACCCTTTTTATGGTCATTATAGGATGTTGCATTTGCTTCATTAATTGAAGCGGAACCAGTTGGACGGGAGTTGTGGTTCTTCAATGGAAGCTCATTATTTTGTTCAGCCACCATGAGACAAGAAATTAATTCTGAATACTTTTTAAATTGGCGTGCTTGATATTGCTGTTGCAACAACAGATTCGAGGCATGAAAAATACTGAATATTTTTTCCATCATTGCCTCACCAGATATATTTTCTCCACAAAGCCTCGAACGAGAGGTAATATTAAACATGGTGGAGTTATACTTACTGACTGTTTTGAAATCTTGCAGCCTAAGATTCAGCCAGTCGTTTTGAGCTTTTGGAAATATCACCGTCTTTTGGTGATCATATCGCTTTTTCAAGTTTAACCACAAGGTGAGAGGATCTTTTATAGTGAGATATTATGGAGATTATAGCGAAGGAATATCAGTGCTTTCGCACGGTCTTGCATTGATGTTTCATTTCCTTCTATAATAGTTTCTCCTAAGTCTTTTAGCTTGGAGATGTATCTCGGCATCTAGTTGCCATGGCAAATAATTATTTTCAGTGATATCAAGAGCAATAAATTCAAGTTTTTGAAGGTTTGTCATAGTCTGAAAATATGTCAAAAAATCGAGTAAATAATTTTTCTCTTTTATAAAAAAATAAATAATATACGATTAAATATATGTTCACAACTTGATTATTAATATGCAAAATGTACTACTAGTATGAGTTGGTGGGACAACCTCCAGGTTGGGTGGTGAGACGAAGTCTACTTAAAAACCATGCCTCATCGAACGAGATAACCCGTCTCCTTTCAATGTTTAGCTTTACCGGGGACAAGGCTTACCCACTATCAACCCAAACTCATAACACTATTTGCAATATAAAAAAATCAAGAATGGAGCATAATTAATCGTTTGTAGTATAGCGAGAAAACTAGTTATGTCACATATTGACTTTTGATTTCTGATGTAGAAGATCGTACAAGACGCAACGACAAAACATACTTTCACAATCGGTGACGTTATAATGCATAGTATATGAATAAAGTATGCATATAAAAGTGAAGCAACCAAGATAATATAGAAATAAACCGAATTCATAAAAGTTATACCTTCCTAGCTTTGTCTCCTTAACAAACCTTCTTGAACTTCAAGATCTCCTTAATGCTAGAGCAAGCTCGTGTTGATAACGTGTTGTGAATTGAATTGAGACTTGCTAAGAACTAGAGAATGAAATAGAAGACTAAGAACTTCTACTGCTACAAACTACTACTACAAAGGAGAAGAGAAGAAATGAGATAGTTGGAATGAGAAGTTTTCATTCAACTTGGTGTATCCATTACATAGATGTGAACTCTTTATATAGGCCATTACAAAAATGTCAAAGATCATAAGTTACAATTACATGATGTAAATGTCTAACCACTCACACATAGTGGTGGAATATAAATGGTTTGAATAGGAAGAGTCATGTGACGACCCTTCCCTGACCTAGGGTCAAGTCGCCCGGCCCAATACCGTTACCTAGTCCCGATACCTGAACCAGGCCCAAATAACGGCTTGGCACGCCTAAATAAACCTGCGGAATAATCATTCTAACAAGATATATGATAATATGAGTGTAAAAGTTAATCATAATAAAATCATATAATCCTGTATATAATAATAAGATCTATCATCTTAAATATTTAAAAGTTTTATACAACTTCATAATAATAATATAAAGGTTCAAAACTACCCATTAACTAATTCTCAAGCTATAACCCACGTACGAGGTTTACAAAACGATTAATAATAATGATAGACTAGTATTATATGAGTCTCACATATGAAGGCACTTCAAGATAAATCCTTTCCCTTGCCTTTCTTGTCTATCATCGCGGTAGAGAGGACCCGTGGGGTAGAGTGGGGTGAGCTAAAGAACCAACGATGCTCAATAAGAGGAAAGACTCGCTCAAACATTAAATATGCAAGTACTACCTAGTACTCATGCAAATTCTACATGACATCCAATCCATACGCATAACACAATATGTAATAACCGAATAAATGTAAATCATAACAAAATTATAAGCATATTTATCGAACACATAATTCGATACAATTAAAGATATGGTTCATGCTCATTGTAATTATAAAAATGGATTCATATTCCAAGAAGAATAAATAACTAATATTTCCATTTCCAAATTTGTCATCCAATAATCTTCGGATCAATATTTCATGTCGTATCCCATTCACATTACTATACGTAAACATAACAATTTTACAACACATTTGATAAACATTCATTTATGTCATGCATAATAATATTTATCATTATTCATTTATAAATTTACACATGACATACAAATAAAGTCAAATGAAAGATTTAAATAAAATGCGATAGATATAAATATTAATATAAGCCGTTGTTCCATTCAATGCGAACTAGATATTGGTAAGGATCCGGTGACCGAATCATCTATTTTCGAATTGGTACAATAATCAGTGGAAACGCAATGGCCGTTACGCCCTCTAGATAATTGCACCAAAACAAAGATAGATTCATCCAAGCCGTCACCGCTACACGACTCAAAGAATCATCAAGTAGCAAAGGATGGAACTCCAAACCCTTATCCTCGAATAATTCACCTTATGCATTCAATTAGTCAAGCAAACCCTTAGTGGTTAACTACCACATACTCTGGGGCATCCAAGATATAGACCACTTGCTAATTTGGCCCGCGGTGGAACTCCACACACTCTGGGGCACCGAATAACATAATAGAGATCCAAACCAATATCACGACGCAACCCATTCCCAAGTCGTTACATTCAAAACATGCATTCCTAGTTATCTAATAATCAAGCCATATTTAATGCATGAGCGAAGCTCCCTACTTACCTGGACCCGTCGCGATGCCTATATCGACTCCTTGCGCGTTTGGGATCCCACGTGAACCGCCTCGCGAATCTAAACAGTTCATATAATACTACATAAGTATTTTACTCATTTAAAGTTGAGTATTTTAATTATTAATTTTATATTTGGGGACCCCAAATGGTGTGGGCCCCACGTGATGTGCCATTTAAGGGCTTTGTCGAGGTTGTCGACACCCAGCGTAAGTTTTCCTATTTTATTTTATTTTATTTTTTTCAATTTATTTTGGCCAGGGACCAATTTGGTCCCTGTTTAGTTGAACAGGGACCAAATCGGTCCCTGTTTGGGTTGACCAGGGTCATCCCAGCCCCTGGTCAACGGTCTACCAGCCCCCGCAGGGGCCAGACTGGCCCCTGGAAAGGTCCAGGGGCCTGTCTGTCCCTGGGACCAAACCAGGGCCAGATGCCCTTGGCGTCCTCGACCCCCCTCACGGGTGGGGTTTCCCCCACCCCACCAACCCTCGGATCTATATCCGAGGGTGGTCCCCAGTGCTCGCCGGCACTGGGGACCCCTCCACCGCGGCTCACCCGCCACGGTGGCGGTGGTGGTGGCTATTGCCACCCCCTTCTTCCTCACTGATATGGGGTGGCTATAGGCCCCCCCCATATTGACGGCGGCGCCGCTGCCCCTTAGCGGCGCCGCTGTCTTCTCCGGTGGCGCCACCAGACGCCGCCTCCAAACCAGCGGCTCCAAGGGGAGCCGCCACCCCCTTTCCTCATCTCCACAACACCAAACCAAATAAGAAGAAGAAAAGAAGAAAAAGAAAAAAAGAAAAGAAAAAGAAAGAAAAACCACCAAAAGATTACCTCCCCCTTGGTTGTTCAGGCCTCCTCTTCTTCTCTTCCCTCTCCAAGTTTAGAGTTTCAACACAAAAGAGGCCACAAACTTATAAAAGGTTTATATAGGTAGGGTTTTAAAGTAGGGTTGTTCACAAATTTAACCCCAAATTATATAAATACCCCTATAGGCCCAATTTCCTCGTTAAGCCCATTCCAACTATTTTTATTTGTTCACATAATTTAATATAAAATCAATAAAATATCTTTAAAATGGGTCGGAGAATATTTGGGTCGTTACAAGTCATCCACATTCATTTCATTTACAACAATTTTGAGCTTTTTGGAACATTACCATTTTTAGTATATATATATATATATATATCTCCATAAAGTGAAAGGATGTCATAAAGTGAACTTTTCACTTCTCAAATCTTTATTGAGAAATTGGCAAATAATTTGTGCTTATATAACAGTTTAATAAGAGCTCGAATAATCCAATATGAAGCTAAAAATTTTGCCACCAGGTCAATTCCATACTTGATCGCAATTGCAACATAATGAACAAGATTTGGATGCACTATATTACATATACATTTCGAGGCGCATATATAACACGGTGACAAGACTTTTTTACCGCCATTCATACCACAACCTATGACCTCTCCCAATTAACCTTGCTTTTTAGTAAGTGATGTCATGCATCCTAGTAGAGATCGATGATTCTGCTCTTACTAATTTAATTTAATTTAATTTTTTTGAGAAAGAAGAATACTAATACGTAATTAATTAATGATGTTTTGTCGCTAAAACAACCGAAAATAGATTCTTGGGCGTTATTGCCTAACAGAAGATATAGGACAAATTAATGATGTAGGGGCGCTTAGGGAGAGGATTAATTATGCACGCAATCAAATGTGAATTGCTCTAAACTCTAAAACATCATAAAGTAACTTGCCGTTCTGCTAATTTTGATTATGATATATAAATAGTAACTTTTTTTTTTGAAATCAAATAATGATGTTAATTCAACATTCTTGGTAGTTAGCACGTAAAGTTAGCTCAATTAATTGAACACTAAGTCCTTAGTTGCGAACTTTTGTTTCAATAAACAACAACAAAAATAAAGTTTCAATCTCAAATTAGTTGAGGTCGGCTACATGCATGGATCAAACTTTTTTATTCCACTCATCAATTCTGCGCTTTTGATGACTCGAACACAATACTAATTTATTATCGAAAGTTTAGACATACATGGTTAACTAAATAAATGTCAAATCAATTAAAAATTAAATATATATAATAATGATAATTAAAGCTTATTTTATCCATGTATATATGTGACAAATTAAAGCATTTTATGTCCTGTATATTTCTTTTAAAGAAGAGCTTCACGCATTCAAATTTAATATATACGTAAACGTAATTAGGAATAAGATCCTCTTTTGACCACTCCAATAAAACTACTTATACCGGTAGTCTTCATCAAATTCACTTTCCTTGCACGTTGTAGAGATTAATGATTTATGTCTCTATCAATCAATTGAACACTAACAAGAATCTTTTACCACAAAAGATAAATTCTTCAAGAAAGCCCTCTCACTATATAAACTCTTTACTCCATAGCTTACGAGCACAAGAAGCTTCACATCTCTAAACAATTATATTACTAGCTACTTTTCAAATTAGTAATCTATCAGTACTACTATACTTACAACCATGGCCTCTACAAGTACTTGTCTAGTATCCTTAGTTATGTTGGCCCTCTGGTCTTGCTCTGCGGCATTTCGAGGAATTTTGCTCAACGACGTTGAGAACACCATGTTGGCGAGGCATGAACAATGGATGACACTCCATGACCGTGTTTACAAAGACGCTGCGGAGAAGGAGAAACGTTTCAATGTGTTCAAGGAGAATGTTAAGTACATTGAACAATTTAACAAGGTTGGGAATCATCCTTATAAGTTAAGTGTGAATGAGTTTGCAGACCTAACAAATGAAGAGTTCAAAGCTACTCGAAATGGTTATAAGGGACTATGTTTAGAAGACAAGTTAGCAAGGGTGACTACGTCGACGTTCAAGTATGAAAATGTCTCAGCTGTGCCGTCGACCATGGATTGGCGAAAGAAGGGTGGTGTGACCCCTGTAAAGGACCAAGGCCAATGTGGTAAGACTAAACTTATCATTTCATTCCAATCACTTAAAAACATTTTTTGTTTGAAGCGAATCCGAATCTGAGAAGTTTTGATTTTTTCCCACTGACTAATCCATTTTTATCGCTTAAAAATGCCAAATAGCTTTCTACTATGAATTTCGCAATCCATAGTCATTGTTGGAGTTTCTAAAATCTATGATCACCATGTTATGATTAACTTATTTATTTGTCCAAAATAAAAACAGGATGTTGTTGGGCATTCTCAGCAGTGGCAGCAACCGAAGGAATTCACAAACTCAAGACAGGCAAGCTAGTATCCTTATCCGAACAAGAGCTAGTCGACTGTGACACAAAGGGCGTCGACCAGGGCTGTGAAGGGGGTCTAATGGACGACGCATTCCATTTCATCATGTCCAACAAGGGGCTCAACACTGAGACTGGCTACCCTTACAAGGGAGTTGATGGAACCTGCAGTGCCAAGAAGGCCTCAACTCATGCAGCACAGATAACCGGATTTGAAGACGTCCCTGCCAACAGCGAGGCTGCCCTGTTGAAGGCAGTGGCCAACCAGCCTGTGTCGGTGGCCATAGATGCCGGCGGGTCAGACTTCCAGTTCTATTCCAGCGGCGTATTCACGGGGTCTTGCGGGACTGACTTAGACCATGGTGTGACTGCAGTCGGATATGGAGTTAGCGCCGACGGGATGAAGTATTGGTTGGTGAAAAACTCATGGGGGACTAGTTGGGGAGAGAGTGGATACATAAGGATTCAGAGAGGTGTTAGTGCTAAGGAAGGACTTTGTGGAATAGCAATGGAAGCATCTTATCCAACTGCATAGAATGAATAATTAATATGTGGAATTGCATGTTTATAATGAAGAATGGCATATTTTAATGTTATGTATATTATGGTTTTTTAATTCATCATGAATAGATGTACTATTATGTAAACATCACATATTTACAGATTAACTAATGCGAAACTATATATGATTTACTATCTATAGTTCTATATTGTTGTTATATTGAACCTTTGGCTTGAATTAATAACAAATTTGTAGGACTCATCCAGAAGATAACCTTCAAACAAAGAAATTTTGAGTTGAAATCGCACCCTATTTTAGAAGTGCTTATCAAATTCTCTTTGAGGGTTTACTTTTATATTATTTTACTTTTGATAACCATGGGTATCTAAACCCTTTTCAGTCCCTCGTTACTTTGGTTCGACTAGTGACTTTGCTTTACCTTAATTTGCACTTAAAGTCCTGTTCTTTTTTAAGAAAATATGCTCTTTATTTTGGGAGACAGTATCAAGTATCATCTAATATTTGAAGTCAAAAAAAATAAAAGGAGCATCTAATATATCATCAAGGAATTGTATACTAGAGGACCTAGAGGTAGAGGAACTAATTAAAGTGGTCTCTCTATAAAACTAGAAGGCTGAGTCACCATAAAATGCATAGATATTTGTGGGCAAACACTTGGATGTCATGATCCAACAGATTTCAACGAGAGTGCATTCATATATGTTGTAAAAATGTATATATTATAGAATACAATGACTAATGTGTATGTATTATGTAATGAATCTGAAGGGGGGCTTTGGTAATTTATATCGCAAACAGAACCGTGTGAAAATTAAGAATTTACCCAATTGTTACTTCCATAGTCCATAGTCCCACTTTATGGTAATTAGGGTTTTCTGGATTAAACCCAGCTTAAGAACAAGTTCACTTGGATAAATCAACAAGATTCCACGAAGATAATTGAAGGGTCAGTAGTTCTTGGTTTAATCGTTATTTTTGGACCATTAGTCATCTTTTCATGTCTAAATTTCTCTGCTTGTATTTCATCGTCATTTTTTTGACGTATATATGCTGGATTTTGCAATGTGTGAGCACATTTTGATTAGAAAAGTTGGAGGAGATTTTCATGTGAAAGACGGCCTACAAATGCCCCAACTTGAAAACTTGATTTAATAAAAACTGAAGAAATTCAACGGTATAAGGTATGCTAAAGCTAGCTTGGGACGCATTGATCATGAGGGATTTAGAGAATTTCGAAAGCACGTCAATTACACTAAATCGAGCGCAATGAAAGAGCTTGGTCCATTTAGCCACTCCAACTAATTTGGTTGTTGTTTGTTTGCTTGAGGAGATTTTCTAATTGGCAGATGCATTATGATGTTGAGAGATTGTGCTGATCTTTTTATTAATCATTATTAGCAGAAACTATTGAGAGATTATGTCGTGATGCAATATGATGGGAGAAGTGTTTGTTTCAAGTGCAGAAACTATTGAGGTTTTGCAAATCTTTCTATTAATCATTTTTAGTATATACATTAAGAATTCTTTGTTAATTTTGAGCTTAATTATTTTATCCAAATAAGTTATAGAATTTTCCAAACATATATTGATAAAAACACTCTATACTTGAATGTGCACAAACTAATTAAAGCATTTCAAATAATTTATATGGCAGAAGAAGCCAACAAATAAAAAGCATTTCATGCTTGTGGATCATGCAAGCTCAATAGATATGTACTTCATATATTTTCTTCATGTATTCAAATTTAACAAGTGAACGTAATTTGGAATAAGACCTCTATTTTGATCATTTATCTAAAACTACAATTCAAGTCCTGATCAAGACATCAACTCACTTTTTCTTGCACATTGAAGAGATAAATTAATGTCTCTATCGATATTTCCTCTTTAACTATCTAATTGAACACCAACAGAATCTCTTACGACAAATTAAGATTCTTTGACAAATCTATCTATATAAACTCATCACTGTATGGCCAATGACCACAACAAACTTCACAGCTCTATACAAATTACTAGTGATATCAATTCAGTAATTCTACAGTACTACTAACAACCACGGCTCCTACTTGGTTTGGCAGGTCAGCTACTATTCTAGGATTCTTAGTTATGTTGGCCCTTTGTTCTTGCTCGGATGCGTCTCGAAGAGCTTTGCTCAAAGAGAACTCCATGTTGGAGAGGCATGAGCAATGGATGGCCCTCCATGAGCGTAATTACAAAGATGTGGCGGAGAAGGAGAAGCGTTTCAATGTGTTCAAGGACAATGTTAAGTACATTGAACAGTTTAACAAGGCAGGGAATTACCCTTATAAGTTAAGTGTGAATAAGTTTGCAGACTTAACAAATGAAGAGTTCAAAGCTACTCGCAACGGTTATAAGGGATTGTGTTTGGAAGACAAGTTAGCAAGGGCGTCTTCATCGTTCAAGTATGAAAATGTTTCAGCCGTGCCATCCACCATGGACTGGAGGAAGAAGGGTGTTGTGACTCCTGTCAAGGATCAAGGCCAATGTGGTAAATTATATTTTTCCTTTCGTTGCAAGTCATTTACAGTTTTTGCAGCAATGGTTTTTAAAAATAAAAATCTTCTTTATCGCGAGAAAGTTAACCGGATCTATACTGTGTAGAACTTGTAGACTTCCGACCACTGTATAGTTCACTACAAGCACTTAAGAATGTCAAATAACTATCTATGGACAAAACACTCGACAAAAGAGTTCATTTTTACCGACAACTGAACCTTATGGTCCAAAACTAGCACTTATAGCCTCTTGAAGATTAGACGACAACTCTTCCATTGTACTCGATTTAATGCAATGATGGTGACTTTTTGAGCTTTCCAAACTATTTAAATCCCTCCTAATTATTGCGTCCCAAGTTAGCACTCTTGGAGTTTTTTTTGAGACCGGCCCCCCTATGGTTTAGGGGACCTGCGGAACGGGAGGTATCTAGGCCCACGTACATGGTACCTGACTAATCCCCCTGCCAGGGGGACGAGCCACGAAAATTATCACTCCCTCCCCAAGGCATGCAAGATGTGTGTGGGAGGATTTGAACCTGGATTCAACTGCCTGTGGAACGTCCTCACCTCCACTACACTAACCCACTCTTGGAGATTTTTTTTTTGATAAGAAAGAAACATTTGCTCCCAAGCACTCTTAGAGATTGAATAATTTCTACAACAAGCTTGGCTTAGATTTTTTTAAAAAAAGCAACTTTTTGTTGTGTTCTAAAATCCATCATCATGAGTACTAACTTGGCCATCCAAATTATACATAGGGTGTTGTTGGGCGTTTTCCGCGGTGGCAGCAACAGAAGGCATCCACAAGCTCAAGACAGGCAAGTTAGTCTCCTTATCGGAACAAGAGCTAGTCGACTGCGACACCAAGGGCGTCGACCAAGGCTGTGAAGGAGGCCTAATGGACGATGCATTCCATTTCAGGATGTCCAACAAGGGGCTCAACACTGGCACTGGCTATATATCCTTACAAGGGAGTTGATGGAACCTGCAATGCCAAGAAGGCCTCAACTCATGCAACACAGATAACTGGATTTGAAGACGTCCCTGCCAACCGCGAGGATGCCCTGTTGAAGGCCGTGGCCAGCCAGCCAGTGTCTGTGGCCATCGACGCCGGCGGGTTAGACTTCCAATTCTACTCCAGTGGTGTGTTCACGGGGTCATGTGGTACCGACTTAGACCATGGTGTGACTGCAGTCGGATATGGAGTTAACAACGACGGAACAAAGTATTGGCTGGTGAAGAACTCGTGGGGGACTAGTTGGGGCGAGAGCGGATACATAAGGATGCAGAGAGGTGTTGATGCTAAGGAAGGACTTTGTGGTATAGCCATGGAGGCTTCTTATCCAACTGCATAGATTGAATTTCTATATGGAATTGTATGTTGATATATTATGTATTGATATGTAAAGAATATGATGTGGTTGTTGTAGCAATTAGTGCTGTAACTAACTCTGAAGGCCATATCTTCTCTTGCTGTATGTATTTTATGGTTTTTAAGTTATCATGAATTAATGTACTGGTATATATGTATCACAGATTTGTATATGAATGTGAATGAATGGATCAAAGAAATGGAATTTTATTTCTCAAAGAATTGAAAAGAGCTTTAGCAACTTCTTCTCAGGAAGGATAATGATCTACGAAAACACTTTGCCTAATTAGTAGAATTGAAGTATTGAATAAATGTAAATTAGGGAGAAGAACAATATTATTTCTGATACTTCTCAATGTGTTGACTGTACAATTTATAGACTTGTGTCTAACAAATTTCCTATGTACAAGCCTATAAGATATGAGACACCTTTACAACAATTTATTTGTTACATGAGTTGTCAAGATAAGATAACTACTAAGTCAAATATCAGTTAGTAGAATCTAGGCACGTGGTATATCAACCAATATCCTTGATATCCCCCCTCAAATGAAGGGTGGGAGAATCAATAACCCGTAGTTTGTTGCGAGCAGAGATAAAACTGGATGTGGAAAGCGGTTTTGTGAAGCAGTTCGCAAGTTGATGAGCTGAAGTAGTGTGAACCACCTGAATCACTTTGTTGACAACTTGATCGCGAACAAAGTATAAATCTATCTCTATGTGCTTTGTGCGTGCATGCAAAATTGGATTAGCTGATAGATGTACGGTGGCGACATTGTCACAATAAACTACGGGAGTAGCAGGAAGCTTGAAACCAATCTCAACAAGAAGAGAATGTACCCATGTTAACTCAGCAATTGGGGAAGCAAGCCTATGATATTCTGACTCCGTGCTAGACTGAGAGATAGTAGTTTGCTTCCTCGAATGCCAGGCAATTAGATTAGGACCAAAAAATTTACAATGACCAGCAATGGAGCAATGGAGTTGTCAACATTAAGCCGGTCACTATTAGGATCATACTCACCATTGCTCTCTCTCGTGGCTGGAAGCTATTACTGTCATGATATATTGTTATCAGTTGTCCTGAAATGAGTTAATGATTTAATGTGGTTCACGCATATCAGTTATAATAGAGCTCAGAATTTGGCTGTTGCAGATGGTTACGATTCATACTTATCTACAACCAAATGAGAAGCAGTTGAAGATTGGTGCAGATTCAGAGAGCGATTTTACCTATGTGATTCATGAGAAGAATGTGGAAGTTTATGAGGATCAAGACGATCGGATTCTAGTAGTTGTTAGAATTTGAGAATCTTGTAAATCATCTATATATGTGTCAAAGTAGAGAGTATGTATCCATTCATTGATTCATCTCTTTTAACTTTATCTTGTACAGTGAACGTTTGTGTTCACTTATGTTATCGAGTTGTAAAGCTCCAAGGGGACTTGGGTGCTAATGTGAGGGGGAGCCTCATTCCTGCAAGTGAGAGACTTGTGTGTAAGATCCAGAGAAGTGTAGGGAGATGCTAGTAGGAGCTTGGTGAGTGTGATGGCCCTAAATTTCGAGGCCGCCCTGTGACCTACGCCCTCCGCTGCGCAAGCCCAGCAACGCCTGTCACGTCACTGGACACATCATCACTGCTGCCACGACAACAGCTCTGTAAAGTGATGCTCCGTTTGACTAATCCTACTATATTAAGTTGTTTAATTTATTTAAACATCTAGTAGGTTGGTAAATTTTAAATACAATAGCGGAAGCATTTGATTCGTATTTTATGAGAATTTATTGAGCCTAAGTAGTGGAAAACTCGGAAATCACACCATGTATATAACTGAGACGAAATAAACAATAATCCATATACATTTGATAAAGTTCTAAAATCCCCAAAACCCAACAAAACAAAATATACATACATGATATCAAAACACGAGCTATCAGCAGCAACGGTCTCAGAGATAGTCGTCTAGTACCTCCTTTTCCTTGCTCTTGCTCGTACCAGGATCTGCGCTCAGTTGCCCAACACATACAACAACGAGCCCAGTGAGTAAATTCCTAAGAGAAGTCTACACGTTAATCATGAAAAACTACAATACTCTGCGAGACATGTGAATATGACCCTGACGACAGAAATCATATTCCTATGGCTGGTAGTAAACAATATTCACAACTAATATGACGATCACACACAGTGAAAATAAAACAAACTAAAAGATAAAACAACATTCGAGTAAACCGATTCAATTACGATATCAGTTAAAACTAGATGGAAGTGTGACGGAGTCTAACAAAACTATATTATACTTTGTAGATTCAGATGACCCCGACTGAGCACATCAAGTCTAAACCACATCCGAACTACTAACGGTGACAGAAACAAATCACAACCCACCGGACACGTGCACCCCGCTACTCGGGTAGCTATTCACCGGCAGTACCCAGATACACGCGCTATAATATAGCTTGCTCAATTTCGTACCACGACCATCTCGATTAACCTCCGACCGTGTGAACAAATCAACCACCGAACCAACATGTGATCACAGTGCATAAACATGGCAATCCAATAAGTAAACAATGCGGTAAATAAATAAATGAATAAACATTCATTTTCATGGACACACCACACATGAATTTAAAGTGTAACATTCTCAAGGGTTTTACGCATCTGTAACTACGCACTCCGACTTTCCGGACCCGTCAATCCGACCCGCCTAGCTCCTCGATGCCCGAGTTATGGTTTCCCAGTCCCTGAAGTTCATTTATAGTGTTTTTATTTTTTTTTTGAAAACATATTATATAATTTTATGTTATTATACCATATTTCAACTTTTCATTTGTGGCACCTCTCCCGGACTATGTCGGGGTTCCAAAAATGCCCGAAAAGTTCCAAAACCGCTTTTCTACCTTTTTCTAATTTTCTATATTTTTTCTAGAATTTTTTCCAATTTTTCTAATATTTTTTAACTATTTTTCCTATTTTCCATGGCGGAAGCCATGGCCGAGGGTGGAGACGGCAAGGGAGTAGTCTCCCTTGCCAAATCGAGTTGGGTGGGGTTGGGAGCCAACCCCAATCGATGAAAAAAAAAACCGAAACAGTGCAACGCTCTGTTAAAATTGTGAGGAAGGGGATGACCCCTAAACCGGGCCGGTTCGGCTCGGTTGAGCTGAACCCAGTTCGGCCCGGTTCAAGGGCGATTAAATATAAAAAAAGAAAGAAAAAAGAGAAAATGGAAAAGAAAATCCAGAAAAATTGGGAAAAATATAGAAAAATAGTATTTTGACCAAACAAATAGAAATTGAGGAATTTCTATGAAAGATGAGAAATTCAAAAGTCG
This sequence comes from Stephania japonica, assembly GCA_039657345.1. Lineage (NCBI taxonomy): Eukaryota > Viridiplantae > Streptophyta > Magnoliopsida > Ranunculales > Menispermaceae > Stephania > Stephania japonica. Next base: position 6,324,121 of record CM077556.1, read on the forward strand.
GAGGAGACTTTATACCAGGGTTTTTTACCTCGAAAAGCGTGAAATGGTCATAATATGTTAGAAACTAGATCCCGGGATACCGGATTTGAATGAGACTAGTTTAGAAGTATTAGTAAATGAATACTAGACTTAAATTGATAACAATTGGTCTATTTTAGGTAATAAACCGATGTGGAAAGGTTTGAGGACTCCAGGGAATCGTACAAGTCGGTAAAATATAGAAAGCTCAGGACAGGTAAGTGGGACTCGTAGCTTTTATCAATTATGCAATGTAAAATAGTATTACTAGAACACGTAGTGTACTGAACTGGGAATAGGGCAATCTACCGTGATTTGACTTTGGTTTTACAAAAAATTCTTGAAATGAAAATGGATTCGGAAAGAGGTTTGACGGGACGAATCGGCCTAGGGTTTGGAACTGTGGTGGAGTTGCTAACCATCACTGTGCCCCCAGTGACTTGGGAACTATCTCGATCAATGCTTTCCAGTTGAGTTTAGCAGCTCATTAATCATAAACCAATCAGATGAGCAGTGATTGGTTTAGTGATGATGAGTAAGTGCGACTCGATGTTTTATGAGTTAGCGGCACATTGACAAGAACTGGTTAGATGCCCAGTGACTGATTCTTGACGAATATGAGAGGGCAACTCAATGCAAATATGAATATCAGAAATACAAATCACGGGTACATTGCAATGAACCAAGGAACTTGCATCTGTTATATATATTGTTTATATTGATTCATATGCTCCTTTAGATTTGCATTTGATTCATGTTGTTATACATTGCCTTGATATTAATTGGTAGTTGATGGTTGGTATGAGAATCACTTTCTAAGCATGTAGGAGCTCACCCATCTTAACATTTCCAGGTATGATTGTACGCTAAGACTTGGAACTTAGGAAAGGAGAAGACCAGGAGTTTAGTATCTTCTCTAAGGTGCAGTGAGTTTCCTGTTATATATATATTGTATTGCGTTATGATTTGTAATATAATGGATGGGAATTAGAGCTCAATACTGATGTTCATGCCGATATTGTATATTTTGTGATTTATCAAAAAAGTTTTAGATTTTCTGCTGCATTATTTTCATGATTTTTTTATTAATATCAAGATATACAGGTTATTGTCAGTAAATGAAATAAGGTCGTTGGCTTTAATTAGGCTCGATCTGGTTTACCGGGGCTTAATTAGGGTTTCAGGCCGAACATTCTCTAATTATAATTAGGGGTTGTTACACTACTTAATAACCATGCCCCCCTCAAATGGGATAATCCGTCTCCCTTTCAATGTTTGGTTGCACAGAGGACAAGGCTTACCCATTATCAACTCAAACTTATAGCATTATTTGTATTATAAATCAAGAATAGAACAATAACTAATCGTTTGTAGTTTTTAGAGAAAAATTATGTCTCCTACGAAAATAAAAAAAAAAAAAACTATATGCCACACATTGACTTTTGATTTATGATGTAGAAGATCGTACAAGACGCAACTACAGAGCATACTTTCGCAGTTAGTGTCACGTTATATATAATCTATACATACTGCATAAATAGTTTATACTTGATATACTGTCAAATATTTAATAATATGTGGCTTTGTTAATGTATGCATGACGTATAAAAGATATAAACCAATCAAATGTATAAAAGGAAAATATATTTAATTGTGTGTCTAGTAACTCTTTTATTTTCCATAAGAGGTAAGAGCTTACTAGTTTAGAATGTGTAAATATGAATTATCTAAATAAAATGGTTAAATAAGCTTAAAATGCTAGACACACAAGAGTCATAAAGAACATATACATTCTTTAGCACTAATTGCAGAGAATGTTATTATATTTCAAAGAACATATAAATTTATTAGCGCTAATTTGTATAGAATATTATTCTATTTCGTAGTAGGACAAAACCTTGCAAATTGAGCAAATAAAAGAGTTACTAGACACCTACCTCACTTTATTTATAGAGGAGAAGTATTTGTATTCCTATTTGAAGCAATGTGGGATTAAAAGTCTTACATCCTACTAGATAGACTTTCCATTGTCCTATCTCACCTCTTTGATGTGGGACTAGAAAAATAAACAAGCAGTTGCTCCCCTTTGTCTTAGATCAGTGAACTATAGACAAAGTTGGAGTTGGTCTTATAATTTACTTACAAATTTAGTCTTACTTTGGTGGTCACTAAGGAAAGGAAGAGCTAGACAAGTGCATGCAAGGCTATTGCCCTCTTTCTCATTTCCACAACCTTATTTGATTTGTGATGTACCCTTTATCAAAACACTATATAAAAAGATAAAATAAATAAATAAAATCTATAGTTTAACTGGTCTCGGATGAAATGTGGACATGCACTTAGCTTAAGTTGTATATGTGGACATATATTTGCATGAGAAACGGTGAGAGTAAATAGCTCTCACATTAGATCAAGGGTTTCAGTAAGAATTACCAAATATTATCAAAATCAAATGAAAATTATACCTTCCTAGCTTTGACTCTTTGAGGAAGCTTCTTGATCTTCAATGTCTCCTTCGTTGAGAGCAAGATCGTGTTGATATCGTGTTATAAATTAAGTTGGACTTGGCTAGAGCTAAAGCAAGGAAAGTATGAACTAAGAACTAACTTCTACTACTACAAACTACTACTACAACAGAGAAGAGAAGAAATGAGAGAGCTACAATGTGAAGTTGTATATAACTTGGTGTATTCTTTACAAGTGAAGGAACCCGCCTTATATAGGGCCTTAGTCATGATGAGAATGAGTACTTGCAAAAAGTGTGCAAGTTACACCAAAGTTACATGTCATACAAGATTACAAGCTACATGACAATACATGAACAAGTGAATGTACATTGGAGAGAGATACAAGTTAAATAGAGTGCACAAGTTACATTCAATGTAGGAGCCATGTTTGATGTTACAATTCAATGTGAGAGTCATACTTGACAATGTGATCATCCATAAGCTTAGTTAAGTGGTATATATATCGATTATGGCTCATTAATATTTGTAGGATTTTGAACACAAAGAAGTGGAGAGAAAAGAGCTTAACACCAATTGCTCTGTATCAGTTTCTCATCACCTTCATACATTTCAGAAATTCCAGCTTCATATGGTTTGTTACAAAAGCTGCAGATTTTACTTTTGCACATTACCAAAAGTCCAAACTAATGATCTACTTCACCATACTTGTGAAGTCATTTTCACCTAAACAATGACAAGTCCATACTTGACCATGTCTTGCTTAAACATACAAGTTAAACTAAGAAATACATAACAAAAGATACATAATTATATTTTTAGATACAACAAAAATGTCAACTGTCATCAATATTACTCCTCTATGTAGATGATATGCTTTCTTACAAGGTTCAACGATGGCTATTGTTAATTCATTGATTCAAATTTTTAGTAATGAGTTTGCAATGAAAGATTTATTTGGAGCCTATAAATCATTTTCCTAGCATTGAAGTCTCAAAAACAAGTGATGGACTTCATTGGTCACAATCACATTATGCACTTACTATATTAGAAAAACCAAATATGGTTGATTGTAAACCTATGAACACCCCTATAGAATCCAGACCAGATCCTTTAAATAATAATACATCAGTAAATAATAATACATAAGTAGAAGATCAAATCTATTTTAGAAGCCATGTTAGAGCTTTACAATATCTCACCCTTACTCGCCCAAATCTTTCCTATAGTGTTAATTTTGTTTATCAATTTATGCATGCTCCTACGTTAGGTCATCTAAAATTGGTTCGACATATCCTCCATACGTCAAAGGAACTATTAACTTGGGCTTATATTTCACCTCTAATACAACACTTAATTTGTGTGCTTTTTCAGATGCTGACTGGGCAGGTTGTCCCACCACTGGATACTGCACTTTTCTTGGAAAAAAAATCTTATTTCTTTGTGTGCAAGGTAACAACAAATAGTCTCTCATTCTAGCACTGAAGTAGATTATCGTGCTAAGGCTCATACAACTGCACAATTAACTTGGTATTCTTTTATCATGAAAGATTTAGGAGTTCCAATTCACTCTCCTCCCATTCTATATTGTGATGATCTCATCGCACTACATCGAATCGGACTACCATTTTGTTCGTGAAAGAGTCGATCTTGGGTTACTTACAACTAACCACATTCCCTCTGCTGGCCAAGTTGTTGATATCTTTACAAAGCCAATATATAAAGCCGCTCTTCATTATTTTCAAGACAAACTCTGCCTCTTACCCTGACAGAGTTTGCGGGAGGGTATTAATGGTAAAGATTATGACCAAGAGAATATTCTCCAAAAGAATGAAAGTATGGACTAATGGACTTGCCTTGTATGGAACGATTCAAATATCAATCAAAAGAAGGCAAGTGTGAGCTAGTAGTCGCGCCTCATACGGTAATATGATGTAATTCAATTAATCAAGACCAAGATGGAAAGTACACATCAAGAGCACCAATTATGGTCCAATCTCAGCATTTCTTCTAAGGAAATATTGACTATGTTAAGGAGCAACAATCAAGTACGTTGTCTTTTTTATGAATTTGTATTGTGTATATAAGTATGTAGCTTGCATTGAAAAATCATCTCTCAAAAATATTCAAATTCAATTATTTCCTTATTCTAATTTTTATCTGCATGCGCGCAAACCTAGGTACGTGTATATATATATGCATCTTATTGATGTATTACGTTTACGTGTACAAGGACCGCAAGAACGTGCTTGCGCTCCTCGTACACGCAACACATCAATATTCTTGTGCTCCTCTTGACCCGGCACTTAACATATCTATTTGAAAACCATGTATATACATATATGGGATATGTTTCGAGATGCTTGTGCACTCTTTTTTATGTGTATCGTACAGTTTCTAAAGGTTCAAGACATACTTCATCACGTTAGTACAACTCAAATTTTAACTCCAATTACTTTGCATAAGCCCTCTCTCTTTTTTTTAACGCCGTTGATTGCGTTACTTCCATTGTACAATTGTACCAAACAAATTCCTCTCTTTAGATCACTTAACTAGAAAACTATACTGACGTCGTGTGGACCTCGTCAAGTTGAAGAGATTAATTATGATGTCTCTATCAGTATGTCTCTTAATTAACTAATCAGCCTCACATTAACAAATTAATGATCGATCTTTAGTCAAAAGTAATATTAATTATTCAACAAATATCTCTCTCTATATAAACTCACTATTTCATGGCCAATGAGCACAAACAAGATAGAGCTTCATATCTCAAAACAATATTTTCTAGTACATATCCAAATTAGTAAGCCATGGCCCTTATTGCTCGTCTAGTAGTCTTAGTTATGCTGGCCCTCTGCTCTTCAGCGGCTCCTGGAAGAGCTTTGGTCGATGACATTGAGGGATCTATGCTGGAAAGGCATGAGCGTTGGAAGGCTCTCCATGGGCGTGTTTACAAAGACGCGTCGGAAGAGAAGAAACGCTTCAATGTGTTTAAAGAGAATGTTAAATACATTGAACAATTTAACAATAAGGATGTGAATCATTCTTATAAGCTAAGTGTGAATGAGCTTGCAGACCTAACAAATGAAGAGTTCAAAGTTACTCGCAATGGTTATAACGGAGTACTGCATTTGGAAGACAAGTTAGCAAGGGTGACTTCGTCGTCGTCGTTCAAGTACGAAAATGTTGAAGAAGTGCCATCAACCATGGATTGGAGGGCGAACGGTGCTGTCACCCCTGTCAAGAACCAAGGCCAGTGTGGTAATATTTGAGATGTCATGCATTTATATTTACATTACAATATATATATATATATATATATAAAGTAGTTTTCTACCTCAATTAGTTTAAAATAACTTATATATAAATATATATAGTAAATCTACGATTGGCGAAGTTATATTACAATAAGCTCTTAATTAAGCTCAAAATCGATTTCAATTAATACTAGTAATAGAGAGCAAATAATTTTTACAAACGGCTTAGATTTTGGTTGAGGCCTAGGGCGACATAAGAAATAGGGGCATTTTTACATTCGACTTGTTCTTTATAAAAAAAGGAAGATGTTAGAAAAACAACTTTGTTATAATGTTTCTTAAATAAATGATTCATGACTAATAACTTGGTCGTCCAAATTGAAATCAAAATCAGGATGTTGTTGGGCATTCTCAGCAGTAGCAGCAACAGAAGGCATCAACAAGATCAAGACAGGCGAGCTAATCTCCTTATCCGAACAACAGCTACTCGATTGCACCACTAGCGACATCACTCGGGGCTGTCACGGCGGTCTAATGGATGATGCATTCCGTTTCATCATATCTAACCAAGGTCTCAACACAGAGACTAACTACCCTTACAATGAAGCTCAAGGAACCTGCAATGCCGAGATGGTTTCAAATCATGTAGTACAAATAACCGGATATGAAGATGTCCCCGCCAACAATGAGGCCGCCCTCTTAAACGCTGTGGCCAACCAACCAGTGTCTGTGGCCCTCGATGGGAGCGGACGGCAGTTCCAATTTTACTCTAGTGGTGTGTTCACTGGGTATTGTGGGACTCAATTAACCCATGCTGTGACTATAGTTGGATATGGAGTTACCGACGACGGAATCAAGTATTGGTTGGCTAAGAACTCATGGGGGACTAGATGGGGTGAGAGTGGATACATGAGGATTCAGAGAGATGTTGATGCTGAGGAAGGGCTTTGTGGTTTAGCCAAGCTGGCATCTTATCCAACTGCATAGAATAATGAATTAATTAATGGTGTTATGAACATCATGTATTGATTAATTAGAAGATAATGAGCAGAATATATAAGAGCTAGCAACCAAAGAGATATAATTGTCTAAGTGGTATTTTACGCCAACATATGGGGTCGACTCACTTATGTATCAAGATATATACTTGTCTAATGACTAATTAATGAGAATAGTTGGAGTTCAATTAATCTCCAATATGTGTGGGATATATTAATTAAAATAGTGATTGCTTTTTTAAATTAATTTTAGTACTTGTCAATATCAAGAACATTTATAGCTCAAAAAAATATTAAGCACATTTCTTAATTTGCTACTTGATCCTTTAGCAATTTAAGGAGTTTTTTTTTTTTTTTTCCTTTTTTTGGATAAGAAAGAAACCAATTTTAATTTTTGTATCCATTGAGTCTCGAACACCCAACCTCTTACACTAGGCGCTTGATTATATTGGTAATTTATAGATATTGTATATCTAAACAATGCGTACGTGAAAAACATAACTCTTTAAGTCAAATAATGAGTGAAGAATGTTCTTCATTTTTCTCAACCAAGAATAAAACTCTGATATTTCGTCACTAGAAAAAAGTCATTACAATGATAAAGCACTCTTGTTGGAGAAAATCCCAATTATTCTCATTAAACACAAGCTATAGCTACTTGTAACATAAGTTGGAACTGATGGAGCTGCTTTTGGATGCTATTTACTCTCCTTATTTATATATAACTTCTCCCAATTCACCTTATATATACAATCACTGGACTCTGCAAGAACAAAAGTTAATGTTTTTGGAGATGGGGGCGCCGCATTTTCCAGCAAGTGAACTCACTGACTGCACCATCCTTAATGAGTAACCATGGCTAGAACCACATGGACACAAATGATGGCCTTCTTCATCTTTGTGGAGTTAAATGTGGAAGGATGTAATGTATTAACAGTATATATAGTGGTCATGATCAAGGTGATCAGAAGACCATGATGAAGTGAGAGTTAATGTGCAGTCCATGAAAAGATTGGATTAATTTAGTTACAGTTGCTGTTGCAGGCTTTTGGCTTCATCTTCTTCTTTAGCTGAATTTGGCATTTTGTTACTCAAAAATAGATAAGATTGTACCTGCATTTTGTTACTTCACTTCCCCTTTTTTAATGTCTGGCAATTCTTGGTCTGATTTCAATATCCGCAAGCACTTCCAAAAATATTCACAAACACATATTGTTCATAAAGATTGACATAGCTAAAAAAAGGAAAATGATTTGGTGGCACAAACTGGTCGCACTTGTACACGTGTTTAATTTTAAGTGGTTGCTGATGGAGCTCACCACAGACAAAAGTTGAACACATGTGTGCCACGTGTGTCGTCCGATCGGTTTGTGTCACGGAGATGTAACCATATATCACTTTCCCTAAAAAAATTGGGGAATGCATGCACTATAAAAGCACCCACAACATACAGTATGCACTGCAAAATCAAACTAGTTAGTAGACCATTAAATATTTATGCGTGTTTATTCAATTTGGTACTTTATACGATCATTAATAAAATATATTTTTTAATTACAATTAATTGAGAATATGAGATATTCACTCGTGGGATCTTCACAATGTGATTTGGTACATGCACACGTAGACAGTTGAAATTTCAATCTCTTAAGACAAAGAAGGAAAGCCCCTTCACTCCTACTTATAAAGTGATAAGTATTTGTACATGTCACATATAGCTTCCATATGAAATAAAAGCCAATTTAAAACACACACAAAGAAGGAAAGCCCCTTAAAACCTTCTATCTAAAACACACACAAACACACTCACTACCTCAAAAGCCTTTTCACATTACCTAGCTAGCCTTACATTGCTTCCACATTTTATTCTAGCAAATATGAAGAAGGCCATCATGTGTCCTTGTTGTTTTAGCCATGGTTCAACTCATGGTTGAGCCTAGTCAGGCGCTGTTAACTGCGTCGACGTTGACAAGTCACTCTTTCCATGCCTCACCTTCTTGACAGGCCAAGTGCCAGAGCCGGCCGGGGGATGTTGCGACGGAGTTAAGACGCTAAAGGGAATGGTGATCACGACCGCGGACAAGCGCCAAGCTTGCAACTGTGTCAAACAAGCTGCTGCTCACTACCAGCACATTAAGGATGATGCAGTAAGTTCACTTGCTGGCTAATGCAGCGTCCCCCATCTCCAAAAACATTGACTGCAACTCGTGATCAGTATCGATCGATCTTTATAATTTTTTTTATTTGCTTTCTTAACCATTATGTTTGTCTCATTTATAAGTTGATTAATTTGTCTTTATTAATTTTGTTTCTCTTGGTGCAGAATTCAGTAATATGGGGAGTTGAAAAGTGAGAAAATGAAGTGAGCAGAATTTGGTTCTGCTGTTTCATCTCTGAAACATTTGGTGTAGTCTTTATCTAAGTTGAGGGAAATAAAGGGTTGTAATTGCATGATCAGTGTGTGTGCTCTTTGTACCTGGTTACCGTATGCCTTAACTACCTATCTTTTTTTTTGGTACACTTAACTGCCTATCTTTAATATCAAATGTTTTACACTGATTGTTAACATATCGGAATGCTTCTTTATCCAAACTTAAAGACCGGCAAATTAGAGCGTACGAGAAGCACATATGTTCTACTTAAGCGGAGTTAACCATTAAAATTGCTCGACTAAACCAATATGATGCTATAAATTTTGCCACCAGGTCAATTCCATACTTGATCGCAATTGCAACATAATGAACAAGATTTGGATGCACTATATTGCGTATACATTTCTAGGCGCATATATTGTTGGAACAAGCAATTTTAATTATCGCAATCATAATAAACGAAAATAAATACTAGTCATGTTGTTCTAAGACAGAGACAATAACAAGTAAATCACACAAATAAATTTTACCAGAGACTTGCAATATGCAATGTCCTATAACAGATATTTTTCCTCCAATTCGGTGTAGAATTCTGCTAGGAGTTCTATCCCCAGGATACAACTGGTTGAACTTTGATTAATAAACCAATCAAAGAACCTTCAAAACAGCATCAATACAATCTCTCTCAATCCACCAAAAATACATGTATTGTTGTTTCGAAAATCTGTGTTTATCTATGTTCTTGGACTCTACATTTATAGAGAATTTTCTTTAACTACCTCAACAGTTATCTAATTCGAATTAAAGCACTCCCTAAGTGGACTTGGCCAGTTTAATTAACTGCCCAAGTGGACAGTTTATTTAACTGTCCAAGTGGACAGTTTATTTAACTGTCCAAGTGGACCATTATTAATTTAATTTGAAATCCTTAACTGGTGGTGTTTTTATTTCAAAAACAAAAAACAAATTCGAAAAATTTAAACTTATGATATGAAATGGCTAAGAAAGACCCCAAGGCCTAAGGCCCTTGTCAAAGATATGTATGTATAAGGTGTAGCCCCATGAGCACCATATTGGACCACCCCATGGACAACTCCACTTACTAATATGTTTTTTTTTTTTTTTTTTTTTTTTTTGAGAAAGAAGAATACTAATATGTAAATAATTAAGTAGTTTTGTCACTAAAACACCCGAAAAAAAAAATCTTGGGCGTTATTGCCTGACAGAGGAAATAGGACAATTAATGATGTAGGCGCTTAGGGAGAGAATTAATTATGCACGCAATCGAATGTGAATTGCTCTAAAATCTAAAACATCATAAAGTCACTTGACAATCTGCTAATTTTGATTGTGATATATAAATAGTGATGGTTTTTATTTAACAAAAAATCTGTTTGGATCTTAGAGACTCATAGGGGGGTTTTGCAAATTTTTACAAATGTCAAAGGAGAGTTATAAGTTGTTATTTCAAAGTTATTTATTGCTCGATGAGGACTTTGAAATAATTTTTTTTTTAAAAACTCCCTAGGAGTTCAGACTCTAAAAGTCCAATAGCACTACTCTTTATTTAAATCAAATAATGATGTTAATTCAACACTCTTGGTAGTTAGCACGTAATGTTAGCTCAATTAATTGAACATTAAGTACTTAGTTGCGAACTTTTGTTTTAAAAACAACAACAAAAATAAAGTTTCAATCCCAAATTAGTTGAAGTCGGCTACGTGCATGGATTAAACTTTTTCATTCCACTCATCAATTTTGTGCTCTTGATGACTCGAACACTATACTAATTTATTATCAAAAGTTTAGACATACATCGTTAACTAAATAAATGTCAAATCAATTAAAAATCAAATATATAATAATGATAATTAAAGGTTATTTTATCCATGCATATATGTGACAAATTAAAGCATTTGATGTCCTGTATATTTCTTTTAAAGAAGAGCTTCACGCATTCAAATTTAATATATACGTAAACGTAATAAGGAATAAGACCCTCTTTTGACCACTCCAATAAAACTACTTATACTGGTAGTCTTCATCAAATTCACTTTCCTTGCACGTTGGAGAGATTAATGATTTATGTCTCTATCAATCAATTGAACACTAACAAGAATCTTTTACCACTAAAGATAAATTCTTCAACAAAGCCCTCTCACTATATAAACTCTTTACTCCATAACTTACGAACACAACAAGCTTCACATCTCTAAACAATTATATTACTACTATACTTACAACCATCAGTACTACTATACTTACAACCATGGCCTCTACAAGTACTTGTCTAGTATCCTTAGTTATGTTGGCCCTCTGGTCTTGCTCTGCGGCGTCTCGAGGAATTTTGCTCAACGACGTTGAGAACACCATGTTGGCGAGGCATGAGCAATGGATCACACTCCATGACCGTGTTTACAAAGACGCTGCGGAGAAGGAGAAACGTTTCAATGTGTTCAAGGAGAACGTTAAGTACATTGAACAATTTAACAAGGTTGGGAATCATCCTTATAAGCTAAGTGTGAATGAGTTTGCAGACCTTACAAATGAAGAGTTCAAAGCTACTCGAAATGGTTACAAGGGACTATGTTTAGAAGACAAGTTAGCAAGGGTGACTACGTCGACGTTCAAGTATGAAAATGTCTCAGCTGTGCCGTCGACCATGGATTGGCGAAAGAAGGGTGGTGTGACCCCTGTAAAGGACCAAGGCCAATGTGGTAAGATTAAACTTATCATTTCATTCCAATCACTTAAAAAAAAATTTTGTTTGAGGCTAATCCGAATCTGAGAAGTTTTGATTTTCTACCACTGACTAATCCATTTTGATCGCTTAAAAATGTCAAATAGCTTTCTACTATGAATTTCGCCCCGAGTAGTTCACTTGTAGTAAATCCATAGTCATTGTTGGAGTTTCTAAAATCTATGATCACCATGTTATGATTAACTTATTTATTTGTCCAAAATAAAAACAGGATGTTGTTGGGCATTCTCAGCAGTGGCAGCAACCGAAGGAATTCACAAACTCAAGACAGGCAAGCTAGTATCCTTATCCGAACAAGAGCTAGTCGACTGTGACACAAAGGGCGTCGACCAGGGCTGTGAAGGTGGTCTAATGGACGACGCATTCCATTTCATCGTGTCCAACAAGGGGCTCAACACTGAGACTGGCTACCCTTACAAGGGAGTTGATGGAACCTGCAGTGCCAAGAAGGCCTCAACTCATGCAGCACAGATAACCGGATTTGAAGACGTCCCTGCCAACAGCGAGTCTGCCCTGTTGAAGGCAGTGGCCAACCAGCCTGTGTCGGTGGCCATCGATGCCGGCGGGTCAGACTTCCAGTTCTATTCCAGCGGCGTGTTCACGGGGTCGTGCGGGACTGACTTGGACCATGGTGTGACTGCAGTCGGATATGGAGTTAGCGCCGACGGGATGAAGTATTGGTTGGTGAAAAACTCATGGGGGACTAGTTGGGGAGAGAGTGGATACATAAGGATGCAGAGAGGTGTTAGTGCTAAGGAAGGACTTTGTGGAATAGCAATGGAAGCATCTTATCCAACTGCATAGAATGAATAATTAATATGTGGAATTGCATGTTTATAATGAAGAATGGCATATTTCTATGTTATGTATTTTATGGTTTTTAATTCATCATGAATAGATGTACTGTTATGTAAATATCACATATTTACAGATTAACTAATGCGAAACTATATATGATTTGCCATCTATAATTCTATATTGTTGTTATATTGAACCTTTGGCTTGAATTAATAACAAATTTGTAGGACTCATCCAAGAAGATAACCTTCAAATAAAGAAATTTTGAGTTGAAATTGCACCCTATTTTAGAAGTGCTTATCAAATTCTCTTTGAGGGTTTACTTTTATATTATTTTACTTTTGATAACCATGGGTATCCAAACCATTTTCAGTCCCTCGTTACTTTGGTTCTACTAGTCACATTGGTTTACCTTAATTTGCACTTAAAGTCCTGTTTTTTTTAAAGAAAATATGCACTTTATTTTGGGAGACATAGTATCAAGTATCATCTAATATTTGCAGTCAAAAAAAAAAAAAGGAACATCTAATTTATCATTAAGGAATTGTAAACTAGAGGACCTAGAGGTAGAGGAACTAATTAAAGTGGTCTCTCTATAAAACTAGAAGGCTGCGTCACCATAAAATGCATAGAGATTTGTGGGCAAACACTTGGATGTCATGATCCAACAGATTTCAACGAGAGTGCATTCATATATGTATCAAAAGTGTGTTAAGTTTTTGTAAAAATGTATATATTATAGAATACAGGGACTAATGTGTATGTACTATGTAATGAATCTGAAGGGGGCCTTGGTAATTTATCGCAAACAGAACCGTGTGAAAATTAAGAATTTACCCAATTGTTACTTCCATAGTCCATAGTCCCACTTTATGGTAATTATGGTTTTTCTGGATTAAACCCAGCTTAAGAACAAGTTCACTTGGATAAATCAACAAGATTCCATGAAGATAATTGAAGGGTCAGTAGTTCTTGGTTGAATCGTCATTTTTGCACCATTAGTCATCTTTTCATGTCTAAATTTCTCTGCTTGTATTTCATCCTCATTTTTTTGAGGTAGATATGCTGGATTTTGCAATGTGTGAGCACATTTTGATTAGAAAAGTTGGAGGAGATTTTCATGTGAAAGACGGCCTACAAATGCCCCAACTCGAAAACTTGATTTAATAAAAACTGAAGAAATTCAACGATATAGGGTATGCTAAAGCTAGCTTGGGACGCATTGATCATGAGGGATTTAGAGGATTTCGAAAGCACGTCATCAATTACACTAAATCGAGCGCAATGAAAGAGCTTGGTCCATTCAGCCACCCCAACTAATTTGGTGGTTGTTTGTTTGCTTGAGGAGATTTTCTGATTGGCAGATGCATTATGATGTTGAGAGATTGTGCTGATCTTTTTATTAATCATTATTAGCAGAAACTATTGAGAGATTGATGTCGTGATGCAATATGATGGGAGAAGTGTTTGTTTCAAGTGCAGAAACTATTGAGGTTTTGTAAATCTTTCTATTAATCATTTTTAGTATATACATTAAGAATTCTTTGTTAATTTTGAGCTTAATTATTTTATCCAAATAAGTTATAGAGTTTTCCAAACATATATTGATAAAAACACTCTATACTTGAATGTGCACAAACTAATTAAAGCATTTCAAATAATTTATATGGCAGAAGAAGCCAACAAATAAAAAGCATTTCATCCTTGTGGATCATGCAAGCTCAATAGATATGTACTTTATATATTTTCTTCATGTATTCAAATTTAACAAGTGAACGTAATTTGGAATAAGACCTCTATTTTGATCATTTATCTAAAACTACAATTCAAGTCCTCATCAAGACATCAACTCACTTTTTCTTGCACATTGAAGAGATAAATTAATGTCTCTATCGATATTTCCTCTTTAACTATCTAATTGAACACCAACAGAATCTCTTACGACAAATTAAGATTCTTTGACAAATCTATCTATATAAACTCATCACTGTATGGCCAATGAGCACAACAAACTTATTCACAGCTCTATACAAATTACTAGTGATATCAAATCAGTAATTCTACAGTACTACTACTAACGACCATGGCCCCTACTTGGTTTGGCAGGTCAGCTACTATTCTAGGATTCTTAGTTACGTTGGCCCTTTGTTCTTGCTCGGATGCGTCTCGAAGAGCTTTGCTCAAAGAGAACTCCATGTTGGAGAGGCATGAGCAATGGATGGCCCTCCATGAGCGTAATTACAAAGATGTGGCGGAGAAGGAGAAGCGTTTCAATGTGTTCAAGGACAATGTTAAGTACATTGAACAGTTTAACAAGGCAGGGAATTACCCTTATAAGTTAAGTGTGAATAAGTTTGCAGACTTAACAAATGAAGAGTTCAAAGCTACTCGCAACGGTTATAAGGGATTGTGTTTGGAAGACAAGTTAGCAAGGGCGTCTTCATCGTTCAAGTATGTAAATGTTTCAGCCGTGCCATCCACCATGGACTGGAGGAAGAAGGGTGTTGTGACTCCTGTCAAGGATCAAGGCCAATGTGGTAAATTATACTTTTCCTTTCGTTGCAAGTCATTTACAGTTTTGGCAGCAAGGGTTTTTAAAAATAAAAATCTTCTTTATCGCGAGAAAGTTAACCAGATCTATACTGTGTAGAACTTGTAGACTTCCTACCACTGTATAATTCACTACAAGCACTTAAGAATGTCAAATAACTATCTAGCATGAGCCTTGGCATGGTAAACACAACTTACTAGTAACAAAAACACTCGACAAAAGAGCTCATTTTTACCGAGAACTGAACCTTGTGGTAAAAAACTAGCTCTTATAGCCTCATGAAGATTAGAGGACAACTCTTCCATTTGTGCTCGATTTAATGCAATGATAGCAAGCTTTCCAAACCATTTAAATCCCTCCTAATTAATGCATCCCAAGTTAACACTCTTTGGAGATTTTTTCTTGATAAGAAAGAAACATTTGCTCCCAAGCACTCTTAGAGATTGAATAACTTCTACAACAAGCTTGGCTTAGATTTTTTTTAAAAAAGCAACTTTTGTTGTGTTTCTAAAATCCATCATCATGAGTACTAACTTGGCCATCCAAATTATACATAGGGTGTTGTTGGGCGTTTTCCGCGGTGGCAGCAACAGAAGGCATCCACAAGCTCAAGACAGGCACGTTAGTCTCCTTATCCGAACAAGAGCTAGTCGACTGCGACACCAAGGGCGTCGACCAGGGCTGTGAAGGAGGTCTAATGGACGACGCATTCCATTTCATCATGTCCAACAAGGGGCTCAACACTGACACTGGCTACCCTTACAAGGGAGTTGACGGAACCTGCAATGCCAAGAAGGCCTCAACTCATGCAGCACAGATAACCGGATTTGAAGACGTTCCTGCCAACAGCGAAGCTGCCCTGTTGAAGGCCGTGGCCAGCCAGCCAGTGTCTGTGGCCATCGATGCCGGCGGGTCAGACTTCCAATTCTACTCCAGTGGTGTGTTCACGGGGTCATGTGGTACCGACTTAGACCATGGTGTGACTGCAGTCGGATATGGAGTTAACAACAACGGAACAAAGTATTGGCTGGTGAAGAACTCGTGGGGGACTAGTTGGGGCGAGAGCGGATACATAAGGATGCAGAGAGGTGTTGATGCTAAGGAAGGACTTTGTGGTATAGCCATGGAGGCTTCTTATCCAACTGCATAGATTGAATTTCTATATGGAATTGTATGTTGATATATTATGTATTGATATGTAAAGAATATGATGTGGTTGTTGTAGCAATTAGTGCTGTAACTAACTCTGAAGGCCATATCTTCTCTTGCTGTATGTATTTAATTTATGGTTTTAAAGTTATCATGAATTAATGTACTGGTATATATGTATCACAGATTTGTATATGAATGTGAATGAATGGATCAAAGAAATGGAATTTTATTTCTCAAAGAATTGAAAAGAGATTTAGCAACTTCTTCTCAGGAAGGATAATGATCTACAAAGACACTTTGCCTAATTAGTAGTGGCTGCAATTGTTTGAATGACTTTCTGCATTTTAGCAGATGAATATAATGGATGTTTTCACCGACAATACGACAGCATCTCCATGTTGGCGCATTTTATCCGTCACGGTTCTCAATAGTGCTGAAGAAATTGAGGCAATTGGAAAACATGCTGATCAATTGTCACTCTGCAAAGGGATTATGGCTGAAATGGAGTAGACAATGGGATTTCTAAAACCGTAGATCAATATAAATATTTGAATGTGAGAAGAAAATTTACTAGACATCGTGAACATTGCGTAAGAAGATCTTCAACCTTACGCAATACCGTATATGTTTCAGTCGATTGATGAATGTTTGTACAAATCACTTATTTATTAACTGTGAAAGGAGGCCAAAAAAGCCTTTCAAATCTGGGGGTGTATTTAACTTGAGGATTTGAAAGTATTTTAAAAGAGTTAGGATTTGAAATCGAGGTGTATTTAATTTGGATTTGAAAGGGTTTTAATGGACTTTTGAAAAGTCAAGGGGTATGCAATTGGAACTGTGATGGATTTTAATGGTTTTCTAAAAAGTCAAGGTGTATTTAATTTTTAGAAAATGATAATGTAACACACTTTGGGCGCACACTTGGGGCATACAATTGTTTTTTTAGCCATTTATGGCTCTTTCTTGTCTCCCCAAGCGTGAGCCCCATATCTAACAAAACACCATAAATGACTAGAAAACAAAGTGTGCGCCCAAATTGTGTTAGATTATTATTTTCCTAATAAAATAAACCACATCTTCACGAATATGAATGGGGCGATATATATTGTTTCCACATCTTAAGGAGTACAATACATGATTTCAAGAGTCTTCAATCTTGAATTCGTTTTTCAGGTATTCAAATGATATAACGATGTTGTCGTGATTTCTCACATTCATCAACATATGATAATGAAGACATATGAATGATATATAGATTATTTACATATCATTTTCTAAGTAAATAATCATTGAGGTTTTGGTGCGTTCATTAGACCAAATTATTTAAATCTAACAAACTTTATAATGTCATAAATCTTTTGGACTAACAGTCCAAAAACTTCTCGTTTCCTTAACGAGTTTATCTTTGTTTGGATGACCTCTTTTCATAATTATGTCTTCTTTAACATTCATCCACTATTTGTGGTATTGGATCATCATTTTAAAATGATACTTTGAATCCTTACCAAAGAATTCTTATACTAGGAGTATTTTATTTATCTTAACGCATACCCTTTTTTTAAGGGTTTGCGTTCTTTGAACCATTCAATTTTTTACGTCTTAAGCGTTTTGTTGGTTCTTGTGCATTCACTTACACATGGACATCATTTCATATATGAACCTTCAATGGTGAAATATACGAGATTGTCACCATTTTATATTAGTGATTGCATCAAGAAATTGATTCATAACGTGTCGCTAATGGATGATCATTTGAACTTCAAGTTCATATCAAAATGCAATAGTCTTGACACATTTCAAGCAATTTCATGCCATTCTTTTTTAATCGGCTTTATATATTTCCCCCTAATGGTGGAAAAATTGCTTCATCAAAGTGACAATCAACAAAACTTGTTGTAAACAAATCCCTTAGTAGGGGCTCAATGCATTATACAATTGTTGGAAACCAACATAAATCAAAAGTTTTCTGTATAAACTCATTTTAGTTTTATTTAAACATATGAAATAAAATATAAACTTTATAATCGAAAAACTCAAATGTGAGATATTTCGTTGTTTGTCTAAAATGGGTTGTATAGAACTTTTTTTTGATGTAAAAGTTGTATTGAACTTTAAATGAACTAAATATGTTGTATCAATGACTTCATATCTCAAAACTAAAATTAGTAACTAAATATTTTTTGTTTTAATTTAAATCAATTGAATGCATTGTCTTAGCCAATATAAGTTAAAAATGTATAAATACGTATGCGGCTATTTAACCAATGCATGAAATGAAAATATTTACTATAAGAATGAATAAGCCCATATGTTTTTATAAATAAGATATAAGAAGAAAATGAGAGTTTCCACAACAATTTTACTTTGGGCTGATTCAACCAATAATTTGCCTTGAAACTAACCACAAAACTGTAATTACCAGTTGATAAAATCTTTTAGTTTCAAAATTGATTCCCACGCGAATTTTCATTATTATTCATGTAATTGATGATCATGGACGATCAAATCGATCATTTCACCTTAGGAATGTCATTAGATCATATGACGACATTTGTCTCAATATGCCTTATTCAAGTAAAATCCAGAAGATAAAGCTGGGAATTTAAATTCTCAAATGAAACAAAATCATACTGAATAGCTTCTGGATAAGATATTGACAATGTTTAACTTTTCCGTCTTGCGGTACGTACGTTACCCGCAAGCGGCCGCTCACGACACTTCTCTACAAGCCATTGATCTCCTCAGTACCGATATTATCCCCAATTTAATCACCCTTCATCTTTTTAGTTGTGGGGTTTTAACTCAAAAGGTCTCGACACTATTAAAGGGGAGACAATCACTTATATACTTCATTTAGAAATTTTACTTTCTAATGTGGGACTATTATTTTGGTCCACACATCTCAACACTCCACCTTGGACCGAAATCCATTCAATGGGGGGTTTTTCACGACAGGTCTCGATCGAACCGTCGGCTTTGATACCATGTTTAATTTTTTCGTCTTGCGGTACATACGTTACTCGCCAGCGACCGCCAGCGACACTTCTCTACAAGCCATTGATCTCTCCAGTATCGATACTATCCCCAATTTAACCACCCTTTATCTTTTTAGGTGTTGGGCTTTAACTTAAAAGGCCTCAGTACTATGAGAGGGGAGATCATCACTTATATACTTCATTTAGAACTTTTACTTTTCAATGTGAGATTATTATTTCGGACCACACATCCCAACAGACAACATTATAGTTGTACAAGATATTGCATGAACATTAGCCTTTGCTAAGTTTAAATTCGAGAATTACTTTTTATATTAAAGTGTACACATGGTACAATAAGAAAGACATGCATTATTTGCCTTTATTTAACTCATAATTTGAACACATCTTAACGTATCAATTTTATTGAGCTATTTTCAATAATGAAATTCATAAATTTTGCCTTGAATTTAAAGGCATGGTAAAAGGTCACAAGAATATTCGAGTATATATATGACAATATTTAGGCAAAATAGCCTTCGTATGATATGAAAAATATCACAATTATAAGCGCTCATTTCAATAATAATTTACCCTTTCTAGTGGTGCGCCACTTTTTATTCCAACTATTAATGGAATTGTCAATACGACCTTTACCATATCTTTTCACCTTTTCCACATCCGTAAATTTGTTATTGCGACCATGGTCATTATATGCAACATATGCTTCTTAATTTGAAGCTCAACCAATTAGACAAAAGCGATATTATATTTATAATATCTCATCATTTTACTCAACTAACGTGAGACAAGAAATCAATCCATAATATTATTGGACTAACATACGCGCTCGATATTTGTTGCAGTAATAAATTGAGGCGGGCCATGTGACCTTATTATTGTCTCACCAGTCATATTTCCACGTACACAACCTCAACATAGAGATAATTAAAATTGTGAAATTATAATTAATATTTGACTGATAAAATTTTATAGCCTGAGACCCGACCACTCATTTTGAGCTTTTTAGAGCATAACCAGTTTTGGTATTTATATATATATATATATATATATATATATATATATATATAGCTTCATAAGGGATGTCATAAAGTGAAATATCCATTTCTCAAATCATTATTGAGAAATTGGCGAATGATTTGTGCTTAACTCACAACCTTGCATATAGACGCTTTATTCATTGATTGTAGCATCTAGTTGATATGAGAAATAATTTGTGTCAACAATATGATGAGACAATAAATTCAACTATAGTTGACTAATACTTTGAAAAATAGAGATAAAGTAATTAGTTTTTCTCATTTTACACAAAATAAATAATAATCGATTAAGTATATATTCACAACTTGATTAATTATATACAAAATAATCTACTTGTTTGAGTTAGTGGGACAACCTCCAGGTTGGGTGGGTGAGACAAAGTCTACTTAATAACCATGTCCCCTCAAACGGGATAATCCGTCTCCCTTTCAATGTTTGGTTGTACCGAGGACAAGGCTTACCCACTATCAACTCAAACTTATAGCATTATTTGTATTATAAAATCAAGAATAGAACAATAACTAATCGTTTGTAGTTTTTAGAGAAAAACTATGTCTCCTACCAAAAAAAAAAAAAACTATATGTCACACATTGAATTTTGATTTATGATGCAGAAGATCGTACAAGACGCAACTATAGAGCATACTTTCGCAGTCAGTGTCACGTTATATATAATCTATACATACTGCATAAATAGTGTATACTTGATATACTGTCAAATATTTAATAATATGTGGCTTTGTTAATGTATGCATGATGTATAAAAGATATAAACCAATCAAATGTATAAAAGGAAAATATATTTAATTGTGTGTCTAGTAACTCTTTTATTTTCCATAAGAGGTAAGAGCTTACTAGTTTAGAATGTTTAAATATGAATTATCTAAATAAAATGGTTAAATAAACTTAAAATGCTAGACACACAAGAACATATAAATTTATTAGCACTAATTGCACTAATTGCAGAGAATGTTATTATATTTCAAAGAACATATAAATTTATTAGCACTAATTTGTATAGAATATTATTCTATTTCGTAGTAGGTCAAAACCTTGCAAATTGAGCAAATAAAAGAGTTACTAGACACACTGCCTCACTTTATTTATAGAGGAGATGTATTTGTACTCCTATTTGAAGCAACGTGGGATTAAAAGTCTTACATCCTACCAGATAGACTTTCCATTGTCCTATCTCACCTCCTAGAAAAATAAACAAGCAGTTGCTCCCCTTTGTCTTAGATCAGTGAACTATAGACAAAGTTGGAGTTGGTCTTATAATTTACTTACAAATTTAGTCTTACTTTGGTGGTCACTAAGGAAAGGAAGAGCTAGACAAGTGCATGCAAGGCTATTGCCCTCTTTCTCATTTCCACAACCTTATTTGATTTGTGATGTACCCTTTATCAAAACACTATATAAAAAGATAAAATAAATAAATAAAATCTATAGTTTAACTGGTCTCGGATGAAATGTGGACATGCACTTAGCTTAAGTTGTATATGTGGACATATATTTGCATGAGAAACGGTGAGAGTAAATAGCTCTCACATTAGATCAATGGTTTCAGTAAGAATTACCAAATATTATCAAAATCAAATGAAAATTATACCTTCCTAGCTTTGACTCTTTGAGGAAGCTCTTGATCTTCAATGTCTCCTTCGTTGAGAGCAAGATCGTGTTGATATCGTGTAATAAATTAAGTTGGACTTGGCTAGAGCTAAAGCAAGGAAAGTATGAACTAAGAACTAACTTCTACTACTACAAACTACTACTACAAAGGAGAAGAGAAGAAATGAGAGAGTTACAATGTGAAGTTGTATATAACTTGGTGTATTCTTTACAAGTGAAGGAACCCCCTTATATAGGGCCTTAGTCATGATGAGAATGAGTACTTGCACAAAGTGTGCAAGTTACACCAAAGTGGCATGTCATACAAGATTACAAGCTACATGACAATACATGAACAAGTAAATGTACATTGGAGAGAGATACAAGTTAAATAGAGTGCACAAGTTACATTCATGTTTGATGTTAGAATTCAATGTGAGAGTCATACTTGACAATGTGATCATCCACAAGCTTAGTTAAGTGGTCATTCATATATATATATATATATATATATATATATATATATATATATATATATATATATATATTAATTATGGCTCATTAATATTTGTAGGATTTTGAACACAAAGAAGTGGAGAGAAAAGAGCTTAACACCAATTGCTCTGTATCAGTTTCTCATCACCTTCATACATTTCAGAAATTACAGCTTCATATGGTTTGTTACAAAAGCTGCAGATTTTGCTTCTGCACATTACCAAAAGTCCAAACTATGATTTACTTCACCATACTTGTGAAGTCCTTTTCACCTAAACAATGACAAGTCCATACTTGACCATGTCTTGCTTAAACATACAAGTTAAACTAATAAATACATAACAAAAGATACACAATTATATTTTCAGATACAACAAAAATGTCAACTGTCATCACTCCTCCTTGGCATTTTTGCGGGAAACATCAAGGCTCCTCCTTAATGTTTCAAATCTGATTTTCGGCAGCCCTTTTGTCAAAATGTCTGCAACTTGTGACTCTGAATTACAATGAACAAGCTTAATTTCATTATGCTTCTCGAACTTCTCGATGAAGTGATATTTGATTTTGTTGTGCTTTGTCCTACCATGAAAAATAGGATTCGTAGCCATAGCCACTCATGCAGATTGATTGTCACAAAATATGACAAGTAGCTTCTTCTTGATCTTGCTTTAAGTCTTTCATCATCTTTCTCAACCAAATGGCTTGATTAGCAAATTGCAGATAGCTGAAATATACTCTTCACGGTGGATTGAGCTACCACTTCTTGTTTCTTTGAACTCCAAATGATAAAACCCGAACCCGAGAGAATGCATAGCCTGAGGTGCTTTTCATGTCATCAATTGAGCCTCCCCAATCACTGTCTGTATATCCAATCAACTTCACATCTAAGTCATTTTTAAACCAGATTCCAAAATCAATGGTTCCCTTGACATATCTGAGCAGCCTTTTTGCGGCCTTGAAATGATTTTGACTTGGTTCTTGCATTAATCTTGACAACAAGCTTGTAGCATACATGATATCAGGTCTAGATGAAGTAAGATACAATAAACAACCAATAAGACTTCTGTAAACTCCAACATCAACTTTATCGAAGCCATCTTCCTTGCTCAATTTTTCATTTTGAGATAAGGGAGTATCAACTTTGCTGCAATTCTCCATTCCAAACTTCTTCAAAACCTCTTTGGCATATTTTGCTTGACATATAAAGGTTCCTTGATTTGTTTGATGAACCTTCAAACCAAGAAAGAATGTCATGTTACCCAAGTCAGTCATCTCAAAAACCGGTTCCATTTCTTTTTGAAGAGCTTCACTGTAACGGCCCAAATTAATTTAATTGAATATTGGTGCTAATCACAATGATTAGTGGTTAATTCGGGCGTTACGTGGACAGCTGGGTTGACTCGGATAGGAGTACCCATGGTATATTGTGTTATTTGTGCATGTTGTATGGCTATTATTGTGATGTGGAAATTTAATATTTATATAAACATCACATGTGTGTAAATTATTGTCGGGCGAGTTTGAGCGCCGGGGTTTTAGTTCGGTGAACGCACCAATGCGGGGTTTAGTAGCAGTGAGGCCGGGCGTTGGGGCTAATTAGATTTAAATTATTTAAACATGTTATGGTTGAAGATTTATTTAATTAAATGTAAATATATAAGCTTAGGCTAAGCTAAGGAAATTAAATTAGGTACACTAAGCGTGGGACCGCCTCGAGAAGCGTGCGGACACGGGGCACGGGGTGTCGAGTGGTCGGGAAGTTAGTGTGACCCTATTTACAAATTTATGGAATTTATTGATGACTAGAATAGGTGTTATGAATTAAATCAAATTGGAGTAAATAAAATCCTATAGTTTGTACCTTGAATAATCGGTACACTTAGGATAAGCCTCGATATGCACAACAATGAGATTCAAGGCTAGATGGTGTCTTGATAAGGTGTCTAGGAATTTGGTGACAAAAGTGATCGAGAACCGTCCGATCGTCCTCGAGATGTGTGCATACGCGATTAGAACACCACATATAAATACACTTGGATCGATCAAATGCATGCAAACTTTCATTTTGTTCAAACGATTTGAGAGATTTTTGTGAGAGAAATCGAAGTTTGGAGGGAGAATTCGAGCTTTGGGAGAGGGAAATCCGAGCCACACAACATTGATCCAAGGTAATCCTTAC
Source organism: Stephania japonica (assembly GCA_039657345.1). NCBI lineage: Eukaryota > Viridiplantae > Streptophyta > Magnoliopsida > Ranunculales > Menispermaceae > Stephania > Stephania japonica. Next base: position 6,348,815 of record CM077556.1, read on the forward strand.
CATTTTAATGGAAATTTCGAAAATAATGTGATTTAAATGGGTTATTGATAAATTCGGATTTTTGAGTGAATTTACACTGTTTTTGTTTAAATTTGGTGTGTTTGAGGTTGGTTTGATGAACCATTTCAATTGGAATCAAATTTGTGGAAAATTGAGGTGTATTTGTGAATTTTGGGATTTTGGGGTTACATGCATAAAATTCGAAAATTGGGTATGGTTTGTGTTGATTTGAGGAGAGATTTTGAGATTTTTGGGGTCTCCAATGGATTGAGAGAGGAGAGAAATGGATAGAAGGGAAGAAGAAGCAAGGAGAAAGCATGAAAGAAGAAAAAAAAAAAAAAAAAAAAAAAGAAGAACAGAGGCGCCAGTGCGCACTGCGCCTACGGTGGGGAGGAAGAAGAAGAAGGGCACGCACGCGTGCGCGTGCGTGCACCCACTGGGCCGGGCCGGGCCGCCCAGGCCCATCCCGGCGGGCCGGGCCAAACCGCCCCAGCCCAACCCGGGTGGGCTGGGCCGGGCCCGACCCGACCCGGCCCGAGGGGCCGAACCGGCCGACCGACCGGTTGGGTCGGGTCCGACCCGGTTCGGGGACCCACATATATTATTTAAATAATATATTTAAATAATATTTTTATTTATTTATTTATTAAAAAAAAAAAAAAAAAACAGTTTTAAATTCGGAAAATAGGAAAAATAGAGAAAAAAAAATATCGAAAAATTGGAAAAAAATTCTAGAAAAATATAGAAAATTAGAAAAAGGTAGAAAAGTGGTTTCGGAACTTTTCGGGTATTTTTGGAACCCCGACATAGCCGGAGAGGTACCACAACTAAAAATTTGTAAATTTTTATAAAATAACATAAAATTATAGAATATGTTCTCAAAAAGTATAAAACACTATAAATGGACTTCGGGACCGAGAAACCATAGCTCGGACATTGGGGAGCTAGGTGGGCGTGCGATGGGTCCGGAAGTCGAGTGCGATTTGAGGTGTGTAGTATCCCAATTGAACTTCACTTTAAGTATTTACCGTTTGATTTATTTGAATTCGGTTCCATTTATTCTCTACTCCATTTCATTATTGCTTTACGGTGGTGAGTACTCTCACTGGTGACTTTACGGTAGTGGAGTGTACTCCTACCTGGTGTCTTTACGGTGTTGAGATCATTCCCCACTTTGGTGCTTATTCGTTACGGCCATAGAGTCCACTGAGTCATAGCACTTGTCTATGCATATGCCGGTGAATAGGCTGCCCGGCTATGGTAGGCTTGTGTGGGTGCGTCGTGGGTCTACGCCGACCACCTAGAGGGTCCAGGGCCAACCCGGTAGAGGTGTTTTCACGGGCCGTGCCTGGGGGAAAGCCCGAAGTATGACTTAGTCTGATTTTTATTGTGCACGTACTTTGCTTTGCTACTATTTTTTATGCATGCGATGATCCTTTCACAGTTGCCTGTAATTCTTTTGTTCCGCATGTTTAATTATAGTATTTTAAATTCCAGTACTTTTACTTCCGTAATTACTTGGTGAATTTCCTTGGGATTACTCACTCTGGACTCGTCATCTGTCTTTTGTGATGGCTTGAGTGCAGATCCTAGTACTAGCAGGGGTAAGGGGATCATCGGCGATTACATCTAACTTGCCTACGCCGAGGCTCTTTGGTATGTGTGTAGATATTATAATGTTTTGATATTTCGTATTATGTTTTGGGGTTGGGAAATTGGATACACACTTGTACTGGTATACCTACTGTTATAGTTGATCGCGTGTATGCACAAGCAGTAGGGTTTTCCACTATAGGTTTGATCAGTAAACTTATATTTACATATATATGCATTTTGATAAACTTTAAGTTCTTCCGCTGTTAATTTCTTTAAAATGATAAATTAAGTGACTTTAATGAATTATCTGATAATTATCTAAAGTCGAAAGCAGTTATACACGTGGCGGTGGTTTCCAGTGCACTAGCAGGGGAAACGGGGTCCACGGGGCGGCCTCGGGATCTTGGGGCCGCCACATTCACTAGCTCAATGCTACTTCCATTGATAAGAAGATCATCTACATATAAGGACACCAACAACAAATCAGCATTTTGTGTCTTCACATATAATTTAGCTTCATTTAGGCTTCTCTTGAATCCCAATTGCAGGAGACAATAATCAATTCTGCTGTACCAAGCCCTTGGGGCTTGTTTTAAACCATATAAAGCTTTCTTCAGCAAGAAAACCTTATCTTCTTCCCCCTTCTAGATGAATCCCAGAGGCTGCTCTACAAAGATTTCTTCTTGAAGATAACCATTCAAGAAGGCTGATTTTACATCAAGTTGGTAAATCTTCCAACTTCTTTGAGCTGCTAAGGCAATGAGAAGCCTAATTGTATCATACCTTGCCACAGGTGCAAAAGTATCTGTATAATCAACTCCAAATTGTTGTAAGTACCCCTTCACAACTAATCTGGCCTTGTGTTTGTTGACTGAACCATTGGGATTTAATTTAGTTCTGAAAACCCATTTCACACCAATTACTTTTTCGTTTACTGGCTTGTCAACCAAATTCCAAGTTTCATTCTTCTCAATCATTTTCAGCTCCTCCTGCATTGCATTCTTCCAATCTGATGATTTCATTTCTTCTTCAAGTGTTGTTGGCTCAAGAAGTACCACATTACATCTTGTATAAATGTCCTCCAAGGATCTAGTACCTCTAACTGCAAATTTTGAATCTGAGTTACTACTTGAATCATTTTCATCAACAATCACATTTTGACTTTGAGAATTGGATAGAACTGAATTTCTGTCCATTCGTTGCACTTGTGACTTCTCCCAGACCCAAAATGCTTCTTTATCAACCTTCAAATCCCTGCAAATCATCACATTTTCAGTTTGCAAGATGAAGACTCTGTACCCTTTTGCATTACTGCTGTAGCGGAGAAAACTCCAACTTCTGATTTTCGATCAAGCTTATCTCTTTTTACTGCAGGAATGTGAGCATAACAAATGCTGCCAAAAACTTTGAGATGCTCAATATATGGTTTAACATCCAACCAAGCTTCAAAAGGAGTCATTTCTTGCAGTGCTTTTATAGGAAGTCTGCTCTAAAGATAAACTGAAGTGTTTACAGCTTCTGCCCAAAACTTCGTTCGAAGTTTTTTTTCAAACATTAGACATCTAGACATCTCCATGGTAGTTATGTTCTTCCTCTCGCTCACCCCATTTTTCTGTGGGGTGTAGCTAACTCGTGAATTGATGCTTTGAATTCCTGCTTTCTTCACATAGCTTCTTGAAGTTTTTGTTAGTGTACTCGGTGCCATTATCAGATCTGAGAGCTTTGATCTTGAAATTACTTTGATTCTCCACCATGACTTTGAATTTCTGAAATGTACTCAACACTTCTGATTTTGTTGTAGAAAATACACCCAACAAAATCTTGAGAAATCATCAATGAAGAGAACACAAAGTATTTGCTGCCATTGAGTGAGGGAATACTCATAGCACCACAAACATCACTATGAATCATTTGCAGTTTTTGTCATTGACTGATTTATTGGAAAGGGGATTCTAGCTTGCTTGCCAAGTTGACACACTTCACAAACACCATCTTGATCATGCATAGGAGGCATATTTTCAACTGAAGATTTGTCATGCATTTGTTTAAGTGACTGAAAATTTGAATGACCAAATCTTCAATGCCAAAGTGAGAAATGATCAATAGAACCAAAAAAGGCATGAGCACTCCACATATTCAACTTCAAAGAAAAGCTTCTATCTTTCATTTTTACAATCATCAAATCATTTCCAGTAGGATATATGATTGTGCAGGCCATATCTTTAAAAGACAATGAATAATTCTTCTCAAGCATTTGACCAACACTAAGCAAGTTTTAATCTATTTCAGGCACATATAGAACTTCAGAAATGAATTTGATACCTGTAGGAGTTCTAACAGCAATTTCTCCTTTGCCTTTGACTTCTAGAAATTCTCCACTCCAATTTTAACTTTGGAGGCATATGATTTGTCAAGCTTTTGAAACATGCTTGCTTCTGAGGTCATGTGATGAGTGCATCCACTATCAATCCGCCATGAATCAGTGATGGTTTTGGCTGCACAACAAGTTGTCACGAACAAGTTAACTTCTTGTTCTTGATTTTCTGCAACTTGTGCTTGTTGGCTTTCTTGGGCTCTTGATTTGCAAACTTTCTCAACACGTTCAAACTTTTTACAATGCGTACATTGAACTCCAGGTCAGTGCCAACAGAATTTTTCTAAATGATTTGTTTTTTTACAATTTGGACATGGAGGAAATTTGCCTCTTCTTTCTTCGAGTTTGTTGTTTTCGCCTTCTTTCTTGTTTTTTCTTTCATTTCTTCTACCTTTGCTGTTGGACTGAAATTTTTCTTTGTTTTCCATGACGTGCATTCTCTGTATGTTCTTCTAACCTCAGCAAGTGAGATTTTTGTAAGATCCTTTGAATCTTCAAGTGAGGAAATTTTTGCTTGAAACCTCTCAGGTAGACTTACAAGAACCTTCTCAACCACCCTTTTATTAGCTAAATCTTCACCAAGAATTCTGATTTGGTTTACAACTTTCAGAAATATATCAGAGAACTCCTTCACATTCTCTGTTTCCTTCATCTTCAAGGTTTCAAACTCCCTTCGCAAGTTCAAGACTTGCATCTGTCTTGTTTTTTCACTTCTTTGGAACTCTTCCTTTAGCCTATCCCAGGCTTCTTTTCCTATTTCGCATGCCATGATGCGTGTGAATATAGGCTCAGTCATAGCTGAGTGTATATAGCAAAGAGCTTTGAATTTTTTTGATGTCTCTTCAACATGGTGCTTAATTTGTGCAATGGTTGGATTTGCTATCAAAGGAGGATGATCAACTCCTATATCCATTGCCTCCCACAAGTCTAGCCCCTTCAAAAAAGCTTTCATTCTTACAGCCCACATTTGATATTTCTCACCATTGAAGATTGGAGGTGGCAGCACTCCAGCATTGTTTGAAGCCATTTCTGTTGAAGTTGGTCTTTATTTGATGAGGATCTTGACTTGTTTTCTCTCAAAACTCAAAGCCCACAAAGATTAGCAAAAGCTCTGATACCACATGTAGGATTTTGAACACAAAGAAGTAGAGAGAAAAGAACTTAACACCAATTGCGCTGTATCAGTTTCTCATCACTTTCATACATTTCACAAATTACAGCTTCATATGATTTGTTACAAAAGCTGCAGATTTTACTTTTGCACATTAGCAAAAGTCCAAACTAATGATCTACTTCACCATACTTGTGAAGTCCTTTTCACCTAAACAATGACAAGTCCATACTTGACCATGTATTGCTTAAACATACAAGTTAAACTAAGAAATACATAACAAAAGATGCATAATTATATTTTCAGATACAACAAAAATGTCAACTGTCATCAATATTACTCCTCTATGTAGATGATATGCTTTCTTACAGGTTCAACAATGGCTATTGTTAATTCATTGATTCAAGTTTTTAGTAATGCGTTTGCAATGACAGATTTATTTGGAGCCTATAAATCATTTTCCTAGCATTGAAGTCTCAAAAACAAGTGATGGACTTCATTGGTCACAATCACATTATACACTTACTATATTAGAAAAACCAAATATGGTTGATTGTAAACCTATGAACACCCCTATAGAATCCAGACCAGATCCTTTAAATAATAATACATCAATAAATAATAATACATAAGTAGAAGATCAAATCTATTTTAGAAGCCATGTTGGAGCTTTACAATATCTCACCCTTACTCGCCCAGATCTTTCCAATAGTGTTAATTTTGTTTATCAATTTATGCATGCTCCTACGTTAGGTCATCTAAAATTGGTTCGACATATCCTCCATATGTCAAAGGAACTATTAACTTGGGCTTATATTTCACCTCTAATACAACACTTAATTTGTGTGCTTTTTCAGATGCTGACTGGGCAGGTTGTCCCACCACTGGATACTGCACTTTTCTTGGAAAAAAAATCATATTTCTTTGTGTGCAAGGTAACAACAAATAGTCTCTCATTCTAGCACTGAAGTAGAATATCGTGCTAAGGCTCATACAACTGCACAATTAACTTGGTATTCTTTTATCATGAAAGATTTAGGAGTTCCAATTCACTCTCCTCCCATTCTATATTGTGATGATCTCATCGCGCTACATCGAATTGGACTACCATTTTGTTCGTGAAAGAGTCGATCTTGGGTTACTTACAACTAACCACATTCCCTCTGCTGGCCAAGTTGTTGATATTTTTACAAAGCCAATATATAAAGCCGCTCTTCATTATTTTCAAGACAAACTCTGCCTCTTACCCCGACAGAGTTTGCGGGAGGGTATTAATATATGGTAAAGATTATGACAAGAGAATATTCTCCAAAAGAATGAAAGTATGGACCAATGGACTTGCCTTGTATGGAACGATTCAAATATCAATCAAAAGAAGGCAAGTGTGAGCTAGTAGTCGCGCCTCATACGGTAATATGATGTAATTCAATTAATCAAGACCAAGATGGAAAGTACACATCAAGAGCACCAATTATGGTCCAATCCCAGCATTTCTTCTAAGGAAATATTGACTATGTTAAGGAGCAACAATCAAGCACGTTGTCTTTTTTAATATTGTGTTTATATGTAGCTTGCATTGAAAAATCATCTCTCAAAAATATTCAAATTCAATTCTTTCCTTATTCTAATTTTTATCTGCATGCGCGCAAACCTAGGTACGTGTATATATATATATATATATATGCTTCTTATTGATGTATTACGTGTACAAGGACCGCAAGAACGTGCTTGCGCTCCTCGTACACGCAACACATCAATATTCTTGTGCTCCTCTTGACCCGGCACTTAACATATCTATTTGAAAACCATGTATATACATATATGGGATATGTTTCGAGATGCTTGTGCACTCTTTTTTATGTGTATCGTACAGTTTCTAAAGGTTCAAGACATACTTCATCACGTTAGTACAACTCAAATTTTAACTCCAATTACTTTGCATAAGCCCTCTCTCTTTTTTTTAACGCCGTTGATTGCGTTACTTCCATTGTACAATTGTACCAAACAAATTCCTCTCTTTAGATCACTCAACTAGAAAACTATACTGACGTCGTGCGGACCTCGTCAAGTTGAAGAGATTAATTATGATGTCTCTATCAGTATGTCTCTTAATTAACTAATCAGCCTCACATTAACAAATTAATGATCGATCTTTAGTCAAAAGTAATATTAATTATTCAACAAATATCTCTCTCTATATAAACTCACCATTTCATGGCCAATGAGCACAAACAAGATAGAGCTTCATATCTCAAAACAATATTTACTAGTACATATCCAAATTAGTAAGCCATGGCCCTTATTGCTCATCTAGTAGTCTTAGTTATGCTGACCCTCTGCTCTTCAGCGGCTTCTGGAAGAGCTTTGGTCGATGACATTGATCAGATATCTATGCTGGAAAGGCATGAGCATTGGAAGGCTCTCCATGGGCGTGTTGATGTTAGTTTTAGAGACACCACAATGACACACTTTATTAATCTCTCAAATAAATTCGTTAATTACAATGCGGGGTTTTACTCTAATTTATAGACTCACATAAACATACTCCTAATCCAATTAGGAGACCCTAAATAGACTCATACTCTAACTCGAAATTCTAATCAAACTCAAACACTAATGTAATTTAGATTACAACTCTAACATCCCCCCATAATCTAAATTACCTATCTAAATTAAAAATCATCCCCCATGATTCGATTGGACAAACCCCAATCATAGCCTTAAACTTCATGAAAGACTCAATCTTCAATGCCTTGGTAAACAAGTCGCAACTTGATCCTCTGATCTGCAGTATGTCAGCTCTATCTCTTTATTCGCCACCTGATCACGTAGAAAGTGATATCGCATATCAATATGCTTACTCCGACCATGTGTAGCAGGGCTTTTCGCTAAATCAATGGCCGAAATATTATCAACATAGATTGGTGTAGGGCCATTACACGGAAAAAGAATCTGTGATAATAATTTTCGCAACCAAATAGCCTGACATGCACTAGAGGTGGCTGCAATGTACTCAGCCTCGCAGGTAGACAATGCAACGACAGACTGCTTCTTCGAAGACCATGAAAAAATAGTAGAACCATAATAAAAAGCATAGCCAGAAGTACTTTTTCGATCATCCTGGTCTCCTCCCCAATCACTGTCAGAATAGCCAAACAAAGAACTATCCATTGAAGTGGAATAAAATAACCCATGATCAGTAGTACCTCGGATATAACGCAAAATTCTCTTTGCTGCAACCAAATGAGGTTGTCTAGGGTGCTCTATGTATCTACTGAGTAATCCAACGCCATAAAGAATATCAGGCCTAGTGCAAGTCAGGTATCTCAAATTCCCAACTATCTGCTTGAAATATGTCGAGTAAACCGGTGCATCTTGTCCTGTTTTGGACAACTTGGTACCAACCTCCACGGGTGTAGAACAAGATTACAGCTAGACATCTCAAATTTCTTCAAGATCTCAGCTGCATATCGTTTCTGACATATAAAAATGTCATCATCTAGCTGATTTACCTCAATGCCTAGGAAGTATGACATTAGACCAACGTCATCATCTCAAACTCTCGCATCATAGTCGCTTTAAAGTCTCGATCATGTTGATGTCATTTCCAAGTGAAAATTAAATCATCAACATAAAGACAAACTATCATTGCAAGATACAAGTAGAAGCATCAATCTTCACATACAAAGCATGTTCATAAGCACACTTTTCCACCCCATAACCCCGAAAGAATTCATCAATCCTTTTATTCCAAGCTCGTGGTGCTGTTTTAAGCCATAAAGTGCTTTATTCAGCTTATAAACTTTTTCTTCACTGCCCTCTTGAACATATCCCGGTGGCTGCTTGACATAAACAACTTCATCTAAGTAGCCATTTAAAAAAGCTGATTTCACATCCATCTGGTGAAGTTTCCACCTTCTCTGGGCAGCAATGGCAATCAATAACCGGACCGTCTCAATGCGAGCAACTGGAGCAAACACTTCCTGATAATCAAAGCCAGGCCTCTGCTCATATCATTTGGCCACCAATCTAGCTTTGTAACGCTCCACGTCTCCATTGGATTGCCTTTTTGTCTTGAAAACCCATTTGACATCAATAGCTTTGTGACCTTGGGGAATATCAACAAGGTCCCAAGTGTCATTCTTCTCAATAGCCTCAATTTCGGAATTCATAGCATCAACCCAACATCTATCTCGCACGGCTTCACGAAAGCTAATAGGGTCTGAATTTGCAAACATGGCATAATGAACTAAACTGCCATCATCGTCAACCGCATCATCAGAGGTAACTTGACAATTCTGAAGGCGAGCCGGTAGCCTAGGATTCCTCTGTGGTCTATCACTCGGACTCTGGAGTCTAATACTTGTACTAGTCAAAACAAGGTCTCGTGGTAGGAGAAATACTTGTTGAAGTAGATGCCTCATCATTAAACCCGATTGCAGCAGATTGAGCAATTCCCTTGCCTTTTGTGTCCCAAATCCATGCATCTGCCTCATCAAACACTACATCTCTGCTGACAATTACAGAGTTGGTAATCGGGTTATAAAATTTGTATGCTCCAATCCGCCCTGGAACATAGCCAAGAAAAATGACCTTTACGCCTTTGTCATCCAATTTCTTCCTATTAGCATCAGGAACATGAACATACGCAGTGGATCCAAACACTTTTAAATGTCTGACACCTGGCTTGTAACCACTCCAAACCTCTTCTGGAGTAAGATAAGACACTGCTGTTGTGGGAGACCTATTCAGTAAATAAACTGAACATACAACTGCTTCAGCCCAGAAAGAATTAGGTAAACCTTTCGCTTTCAACATGCTACGAGCCATGCCCATAATAGTCCTATTCTTTCTTTCTGCAACACCATTATGTTGTGGTGTATGTGGTGGAGTGATCTCATGCTTGATCCCATGATGATCACAAAAATCAGAAAATATGGAGGACTTGTATTCACCACCACCATCTGTTCTCAAAATCTTGATGTAGCGTCCACTTTGTTTCTCCACATACGCCTTGAATTTCTGAAAACAAGTAAACACGTCTGACTTGTTCTTAAGAGAATACACCCAAATCTTCCTACTGTAGTTATCAATAAAAGTCAAAAAATATTTACTCCCTCCTAGTGAAGCTGTCTGCATAGGACCACAAAGATCTGAGTGAACCAAGTGTAATGGAGATTTGACACGCCACGGAGTGTCGGAAGTGAATGACTGTCTGTGTTGCTTCCCTAAAATACACCCTTCACAAAACTGCTCAGGATGTCGAATAGCAGGCAATCCTTTCACTAATCTCTTTTGAGTGAGCAACATCAAACTTTTGAAGTTCAGATGACCATATCTCAGATGCCATAACCATGACTCATCAGAAACAATGGATTTAAAACACGGATAAGATCCAGTCTTAATCTCAATCTGAAATAACCTATTTTTCAAAGGAGATTTAATAATGGCAATACCTCTAGAGTCGAACATGGATAAATGGTCATCTTTCAAATTCATTGTGTACCCTTTCTCTACAAGTCGCCCCTGCACTCAATAGATTGTTTTTCATTGTAGGCACATAAAGAACATCAGAGATATACTGATGATCACCGTTCTTCAACTGAATTAGAACTCTTCCTTTTCCTTTGACTGGAAGTTTCCTATCATCAGCAAACTTAACCTCCGTCGTCATTGACTCATCTAAATCGTCAAACAAATCTCTATTACCGCACATATGGTTGGAGCATCCACTATCAAGATACCACGTGTAGTTTTGTGAACATTCTTGGCCTGACGAAACCATAAAAAGTGTCTGGTTACAATCATCGCCTTGGGCAAAAGACACATGTGCAGCAGATTTTGCATGTTTTTTAGTATTGCAGTTTCTGGCTATATGCCCAAACTTGCGACAGTTGTAACACTGAATCTGATTTCTTTGTTGATCGGGACCTTTGTCTCGTCCACGACCTTTATTTCTTTCCCACCACTGTTGATCATTATTCGAACCTCTGCCATTGTTGTTGACTTGATCACGGTCTTTGAATCCATAATCCTTCTTTAGCTTCGGGACAATTGTAGTCTTCAATGCCTACTCGGTGCTGCTTGACTTTTTCACTTTTTCATTAATTCGTTGCTCATGTGCTCGTAACGAACCAATGATTTCTTCAACTCGACTTGGTCTCATAATCTGTCCCAGACTCCATAATAGCAGCGACTACGTGGTCAAACTTTGTGGTCAAGGTGCGCAAAATCTTCTCGTTCACATCGAGATCAGCGACTTCTCCGCCATTCATCTTTAACTGATTGACGATTGTCTGAACACGATTAGTGTACTTCTTTATATCTTCTGAGTCATCCATCTCGATCAACTCGAATTGCCGCCTCAAAGTTTGCAACCGAACTTTCTTGGCTCTTTGTGCACCCTTGTAGGACGTCTCTAAAGTGTCCCACGCTTCCTTTGATGTCTTCGCCAGTTGCACTTTCTCAAACGCCACATCATCAAGCGTTTGCAAAATAAAATAAAGTGCCTTCTGATCTTTCTTGCGAAGCTCCTTTTGTGTCGAGGTAGCGGTGGCCCCTGGGTCTTCGAACCCATCTTCAACGACTATGAGCAAGTCTTAAAAACTGAACAAGACTCTCATCTGAGTGCTCCATCTATCAAACTTCTTTCCATCGAACACTGGTAGTGTCGGTTGAACTTGACCATTACCCGTTGTAGCCATAATTTACCACTGTAAATTATCTTAAGTAACTCCGCCTATTCTGCTTCAACAAACCGACTTTTGCAATTTGATTTTCTTCAACGAAATCAACCTCTGCACTTCTGCGTCGTTCCTCTCTTTGAATACGCAACTCAAGTTTCTTGTTTCCAAAACAAGAAGGTCACACGCTTCGATCTCTCGAATAGATCTGAAGCCCAAATCTGTTCTTGAATCTTCAAGAACTCTCACACAACCAAGACACAGATCACAAGATCTCACTATTGCTCTGATACCATGTTAGTTTTAGAGACACCGCAATGACACACTTTATTAATCTCTCAAATAAACTCGTTAATTACAATGCGGGGTTTTACTCTAATTTATAGACTCACATAAACATACTCCTAATCCAATTAGGAGACCCTAAATAGACTCATACTCTAACTCGAAATTCTAATCAAACTCAAACACTAATGTAATTTAGATTACAACTCTAACAGTTTACAAAGACGCGTCGGAAGAGAAGAAACGCTTCAATGTGTTTAAAGAGAATGTTAAATACATTGAACAATTTAACAAGGCTGTGAATCAATCTTATAAGCTAAGTGTGAATGACTTTGCAGACCAAACAAATGAAGAGTTCAAAGTTACTCGCAATGGTTATAACGGAGTACTGCATTTGGAAGACAAGTTAGCAAGGGTGACTTCGTCGTCGTTCAAGTACGAAAATGTTGAAGAAGTGCCATCAACCATGGATTGGAGGGCGAACGGTGTTGTCACCCCTGTCAAGAACCAAGGCCAGTGTGGTAATATTTGAGATGTCATGCATTTATATTTACATTACAATATATATATATATATAAAGTAGTTTTCTACCTCAATTAGTTTAAAATAACTTATATATACATATATATAGTAAATCTAAGATTGGCGAAGTTATATTACAATAAGCTCTTAATTAAGCTCACGATCGATTTCAATTAATACTAGTAATAGAGAGCAAATAATTTTTACAAACGGCTTAGATTTTGGTTGAGGCCTAGGGCTTCGCCCTAAGAAATAGGGGCATTTTTACATTCGACTTGTTCTTTATAAAAAAAAAGGAAGTTGTTAGAAAAACAACTTTGTTGTAATGTTTCTTAAATAAATGATTCATGACTAATAACTTGGTCGTCCAAATTGAAATCAAAATCAGGATGTTGTTGGGCATTCTCAGCAGTAGCAGCAAGAGAAGGCATCAACAAGATCAAGACAGGCGAGCTAATCTCCTTATCCGAACAACAGCTACTCGATTGCACCACTAGCGACATCACTCGGGGCTGTCAAGGCGGTCTAATGGATGATGCATTCCGTTTCATCATATCTAACCAAGGTCTCAACACAGAGACTAACTACCCTTACAATGAAGCTCAATGAAGCTCAAATAACCGGATATGAAGATGTCCCCGCCAACAATGAAGCCGCCCTCTTAAACGCTGTGGCCAACCAACCAGTGTCTGTGGCCCTCGATGGTTCCAATTTTACTCTAGTGGTGTGTTCACTGGGTATTGTGGGACTCAATTAACCCATGCTGTGACTATAGTTGGACATGGAGTTACCGACGACGGAATCAAGTATTGGTTGGCTAAGAACTCATGGGGGACTAGATGGGGTGAGAGTGGATACATGAGGATTCAGAGAGATGTTGATGCTGAGGAAGGGCTTTGTGGTTTAGCCAAGCTGGCATCTTATCCAACTGCATAGAATAATGAATTAATTAATGGTGTTATGAACATCATGTATTGATTAATTACAAGATAATGAGCAGAATATATAAGAAAGAGATATACTTGTCTAAGTGGTATTTTACGCCAACATATGGGTTATGTATCAAGATATATACTTGTCTAATGACTAATTAATGAGACTAGTTGGAGTTCAATTAATCTCCAATATGTGTGGGATATATTAATTAAAATAGTGATTGCTTTTTTAAATTAATTTTAGTACTTGTCAATATCAAGAACATTTATAGCTCAAAAAAATATTAAGCACATTTCTTAATTTGCTACTTGATCCTTTAACAATTTAAGGAGTTTTTTTTTTTTTTTCCTTTTTTTGGATAAGAAAGAAACCAATTTTAATTTTTGTATCCATTGAGTCTCGAACACCCAACCTCTTACACTAGGCGCTTGATTATATTGGTAATTTATAGATATTGTATATCTAAACAATGCGTACGTGAAAAACATAACTCTTTAAGTCAAATAATGAGTGAAGAATGTTCTTCATTTTTCTCAACCAAGAATAAAACTCTGATATTTCGTCACTAGAAAAAAGTCATTACAATGATAAAGCACTCTTGTTGGAGAAAATCCCAATTATTCTCATTAAACACAAGCTATAGCTACTTGTAACATAAGTTGGAACTGATGGAGCTGCTTTTGGATGCTATTTACTCTCCTTATTTATATATAACTTCTCCCAATTCACCTTATATACAATCACTGGACTCTGCAAGAACAAAAGTTAATGTTTTTGGAGATGGGGGCGCCGCATTTTCCAGCAAGTGAACTCACTGACTGCACCATCCTTAATGAGTAACCATGGCTAGAACCACATGGACACAAATGATGGCCTTCTTCATCTTTGTGGAGTTAAATGTGGAAGGATGTAATGTATTAACAGTATATATAGTGGTCATGATCAAGGTGATCAGAAGACCATGATGAAGTGAGAGTTAATGTGCAATCCATGAAAAGATTGGATTAATTTAGTTACAGTTGCTGTTGCAGGCTTTTGGCTTCATCTTCTTCTTTAGCTGAATTTGGCATTTTGTTACTCAAAAATAGATAAGATTGTACCTGCATTTTGTTACTTCACTTCCCCTTTTTTAATGTCTGGCAATTCTTGGTCTGATTTCAATATCCGCAAGCACTTCCAAAAATATTCACAAACACATATTGTTCATAAAGATTGACATAGCTAAAAAAAGGAAAATGATTTGGTGGCACAAACTGGTCGCACTTGTACACGTGTTTAATTTTAAGTGGTTGCTGATGGAGCTCACCACAGACAAAAGTTGAACACATGTGTGCCACGTGTGTCGTCCGATCGGTTTGTGTCACGGAGATGTAACCATATATCACTTTCCCTAAAAAAATTGGGGAATGCATGCACTATAAAAGCACCCACAACATACAGTATGCACTGCAAAATCAAACTAGTTAGTAGACCATTAAATATTTATGCGTGTTTATTCAATTTGGTACTTTATACGATCATTAATAAAATATATTTTTTAATTACAATTAATTGAGAATATGAGATATTCACTCGTGGGATCTTCACAATGTGATTTGGTACATGCACACGTAGACAGTTGAAATTTCAATCTCTTAAGACAAAGAAGGAAAGCCCCTTCACTCCTACTTATAAAGTGATAAGTATTTGTACATGTCACATATAGCTTCCATATGAAATAAAAGCCAATTTAAAACACACACAAAGAAGGAAAGCCCCTTAAAACCTTCTATCTAAAACACACACAAACACACTCACTACCTCAAAAGCCTTTTCACATTACCTAGCTAGCCTTACATTGCTTCCACATTTTATTCTAGCAAATATGAAGAAGGCCATCATGTGTCCTTGTTGTTTTAGCCATGGTTCAACTCATGGTTGAGCCTAGTCAGGCGCTGTTAACTGCGTCGACGTTGACAAGTCACTCTTTCCATGCCTCACCTTCTTGACAGGCCAAGTGCCAGAGCCGGCCGGGGGATGTTGCGACGGAGTTAAGACGCTAAAGGGAATGGTGATCACGACCGCGGACAAGCTCCAAGCTTGCAACTGTGTCAAACAAGCTGCTGCTCACTACCAGCACATTAAGGATGATGCAGTAAGTTCACTTGCTGGCTAATGCAGCGTCCCCCATCTCCAAAAACATTGACTGCAACTCGTGATCAGTATCGATCGATCTTTATAATTTTTTTTATTTGCTTTCTTAACCATTATGTTTGTCTCATTTATAAGTTGATTAATTTGTCTTTATTAATTTTGTTTCTCTTGGTGCAGAATTCAGTAATATGGGGAGTTGAAAAGTGAGAAAATGAAGTGTGAGCAGAATTTGGTTCTGCTGTTTCATCTCTGAAACATTTGGTGTAGTCTTTATCTAAGTTGAGGGAAATAAAGGGTTGTAATTGCATGATCAGTGTGTGTGCTCTTTGTACCTGGTTACCGTATGCCTTAACTACCTATCTTTTTTTTTGGTACACTTAACTGCCTATCTTTAATATCAAATGTTTTACACTGATTGTTAACATATCGGAATGCTTCTTTATCCAAACTTAAAGACCGGCAAATTAGAGCGTACGAGAAGCACATATGTTCTACTTAAGCGGAGTTAACCATTAAAATTGCTCGACTAAACCAATATGATGCTATAAATTTTGCCACCAGGTCAATTCCATACTTGATCGCAATTGCAACATAATGAACAAGATTTGGATGCACTATATTGCGTATACATTTCTAGGCGCATATATTGTTGGAACAAGCAATTTTAATTATCGCAAATCTGAACATGGCATACATCATAATAAACGAAAATAAATACTAGTCATGTTGTTCTAAGACAGAGACAATAACAAGTAAATCACACAAATAAATTTTACCAGAGACTTGCAATATGCAATGTCCTATAACAGATATTTTTCCTCCAATTCGGTGTAGAATTCTGCTAGGAGTTCTATCCCCAGGATACAACTGGTTGAACTTCGATTAATAAACCAATCAAAGAACCTTCAAAACAGCATCAATACAATCTCTCTCAATCCACCAAAAATACATGTATTGTTGTTTCGAAAATCTGTGTTTATCTATGTTCTTGGACTCTACATTTATAGAGAATTTTCTTTAACTACCTCAACAGTTATCTAATTCGAATTAAAGCACTCCCTAAGTGGACTTGGCCAGTTTAATTAACTGCCCAAGTGGACAGTTTATTTAACTGTCCAAGTGGACCATTATTAATTTAATTTGAAATCCTTAAGTGGTGGTGTTTTTATTTCAAAAACAAAAAACAAATTCGAAAAATTTAAACTTATGATATGAAATGGCTAAGAAAGACCCCGAGGCCTAAGGCCCTTGTCAAAGATATGTATGTATAAGGTGTAGCCCCATGAGCACCATATTGGACCACCCCATGGACAACTCCACTTACTAATATGTTTTTTTCTTTTTTTTTTTGAGAAAGAAGAATACTAATATGTAAATAATTAAGTAGTTTTGTCACCTGACAGAGGAAATAGGACAATTAATGATGTAGGCGCTTAGGGAGAGAATTAATTATGCACGCAATCGAATGTGAATTGCTCTAAAATCTAAAACATCATAAAGTCACTTGACAATCTGCTAATTTTGATTGTGATATATAAATAGTGATGGTTTTTATTTAACAAAAAATCTGTTTGGATCTTAGAGACTCATAGGGGGGTTTTGCAAATTTTTACAAATGTCAAAGGAGAGTTATAATTAAGTTGTTATTTCAAAGTTATTTATTGCTCGATGAGGACTTTGAAATAATTTTTTAAAAAAAAACTCCCTAGGAGTTCAGACTCTAAAAGTCCAATAGCACTACTCTTTATTTAAATCAAATAATGATGTTAATTCAACACTCTTGGTAGTTAGCACGTAATGTTAGCTCAATTAATTGAACATTAAGTACTTAGTTGTGAACTTTTGTTTCAAAAACAACAACAACAAAAATAAAGTTTCAATCCCAAATTAGTTGAAGTCGGCTACGTGCATGGATTAAACTTTTTCATTCCACTCATCAATTTTGTGCTCTTGATGACTCGAACACTATACTAATTTATTATCGAAAGTTTAGACATACATCGTTAACTAAATAAATGTTAAATCAATTAAAAATCAAATATATAATAATGATAATTAAAGGTTATTTTATCCATGCATATATGTGACAAATTAAAGCATTTGATGTCCTGTATATTTCTTTTAAAGAAGAGCTTCACGCATTCAAATTTAATAAATACGTAAACGTAATAAGGAATAAGACCCTCTTTTGACCACTCCAATAAAACTACTTATACTGGTAGTCTTCATCAAATTCACTTTCCTTGCACGTTGGAGAGATTAATGATTTATGTCTCTATCAATCAATTGAACACTAACAAGAATCTTTTACCACTAAAGATAAATTCTTCAACAAAGCCCTCTCACTATATAAACTCTTTACTCCATAGCTTACGAACACAACAAGCTTCACATCTCTAAACAATTATATTACTACTATACTTACAACCATCAGTACTACTATACTTACAACCATGGCCTCTACAAGTACTTGTCTAGTATCCTTAGTTATGTTGGCCCTCTGGTCTTGCTCTGCGGCGTCTCGAGGAATTTTGCTCAACGACGTTGAGAACACCATGTTGGCGAGGCATGAGCAATGGATCACACTCCATGACCGTGTTTACAAAGACGCTGCGGAGAAGGAGAAACGTTTCAATGTGTTCAAGGAGAACGTTAAGTACATTGAACAATTTAACAAGGTTGGGAATCATCCTTATAAGCTAAGTGTGAATGAGTTTGCAGACCTTACAAATGAAGAGTTCAAAGCTACTCGAAATGGTTACAAGGGACTATGTTTAGAAGACAAGTTAGCAAGGGTGACTACGTCGACGTTCAAGTATGAAAATGTCTCAGCTGTGCCGTCGACCATGGATTGGCGAAAGAAGGGTGGTGTGACCCCTGTAAAGGACCAAGGCCAATGTGGTAAGATTAAACTTATCATTTCATTCCAATCACTTAAAAAAAAATTTTGTTTGAGGCTAATCCGAATCTGAGAAGTTTTGATTTTCTACCACTGACTAATCCATTTTGATCGCTTAAAAATGTCAAATAGCTTTCTACTATGAATTTCGCCCCGAGTAGTTCACTTGTAGTAAATCCATAGTCATTGTTGGAGTTTCTAAAATCTATGATCACCATGTTATGATTAACTTATTTATTTGTCCAAAATAAAAACAGGATGTTGTTGGGCATTCTCAGCAGTGGCAGCAACCGAAGGAATTCACAAACTCAAGACAGGCAAGCTAGTATCCTTATCCGAACAAGAGCTAGTCGACTGTGACACAAAGGGCGTCGACCAGGGCTGTGAAGGTGGTCTAATGGACGACGCATTCCATTTCATCGTGTCCAACAAGGGGCTCAACACTGAGACTGGCTACCCTTACAAGGGAGTTGATGGAACCTGCAGTGCCAAGAAGGCCTCAACTCATGCAGCACAGATAACCGGATTTGAAGACGTCCCTGCCAACAGCGAGTCTGCCCTGTTGAAGGCAGTGGCCAACCAGCCTGTGTCGGTGGCCATCGATGCCGGCGGGTCAGACTTCCAGTTCTATTCCAGCGGCGTGTTCACGGGGTCGTGCGGGACTGACTTGGACCATGGTGTGACTGCAGTCGGATATGGAGTTAGCGCCGACGGGATGAAGTATTGGTTGGTGAAAAACTCATGGGGGACTAGTTGGGGAGAGAGTGGATACATAAGGATGCAGAGAGGTGTTAGTGCTAAGGAAGGACTTTGTGGAATAGCAATGGAAGCATCTTATCCAACTGCATAGAATGAATAATTAATATGTGGAATTGCATGTTTATAATGAAGAATGGCATATTTCTATGTTATGTATTTTATGGTTTTTAATTCATCATGAATAGATGTACTGTTATGTAAATATCACATATTTACAGATTAACTAATGCGAAACTATATATGATTTGCCATCTATAATTCTATATTGTTGTTATATTGAACCTTTGGCTTGAATTAATAACAAATTTGTAGGACTCATCCAAGAAGATAACCTTCAAATAAAGAAATTTTGAGTTGAAATTGCACCCTATTTTAGAAGTGCTTATCAAATTCTCTTTGAGGGTTTACTTTTATATTATTTTACTTTTGATAACCATGGGTATCCAAACCATTTTCAGTCCCTCGTTACTTTGGTTCTACTAGTCACATTGGTTTACCTTAATTTGCACTTAAAGTCCTGTTTTTTTTAAAGAAAATATGCACTTTATTTTGGGAGACATAGTATCAAGTATCATCTAATATTTGCAGTCAAAAAAAAAAAAAGGAACATCTAATTTATCATTAAGGAATTGTAAACTAGAGGACCTAGAGGTAGAGGAACTAATTAAAGTGGTCTCTCTATAAAACTAGAAGGCTGCGTCACCATAAAATGCATAGAGATTTGTGGGCAAACACTTGGATGTCATGATCCAACAGATTTCAACGAGAGTGCATTCATATATGTATCAAAAGTGTGTTAAGTTTTTGTAAAAATGTATATATTATAGAATACAGGGACTAATGTGTATGTACTATGTAATGAATCTGAAGGGGGCCTTGGTAATTTATCGCAAACAGAACCGTGTGAAAATTAAGAATTTACCCAATTGTTACTTCCATAGTCCATAGTCCCACTTTATGGTAATTATGGTTTTTCTGGATTAAACCCAGCTTAAGAACAAGTTCACTTGGATAAATCAACAAGATTCCATGAAGATAATTGAAGGGTCAGTAGTTCTTGGTTGAATCGTCATTTTTGCACCATTAGTCATCTTTTCATGTCTAAATTTCTCTGCTTGTATTTCATCCTCATTTTTTTGAGGTAGATATGCTGGATTTTGCAATGTGTGAGCACATTTTGATTAGAAAAGTTGGAGGAGATTTTCATGTGAAAGACGGCCTACAAATGCCCCAACTCGAAAACTTGATTTAATAAAAACTGAAGAAATTCAACGATATAGGGTATGCTAAAGCTAGCTAGGGACGCATTGATCATGAGGGATTTAGAGAATTTCGAAAGCACGTCATCAATTACACTAAATCGAGCGCAATGAAAGAGCTTGGTCCATTTAGCCACCCCAACTAATTTGGTTGTTGTTTGTTTGCTTGAGGAGATTTTCTGTTGGCAGATGCATTATGATGTTGAGAGATTGTGCTGATCTTTTTATTAATCATTATTAGTAGAAACTATTGAGAGATTGATGTCGTGATGCAATATGATGGGAGAAGTGTTTGTTTCAAGTGCAGAAACTATTGAGGTTTTGCAAATCTTTCTATTAATCATTTTTAGTATATACATTAAGAATTCTTTGTTAATTTTGAGCTTAATTATTTATCCAAATAAGTTATAGAGTTTTCCAAACATATATTGATAACAACACTCTATACTTGAATGTGCACAAACTAATTAAAGCATTTCAAATAATTTATATGGCAGAAGAAGCCAACAAATAAAAAGCATTTCATGCTTGTGGATCATGCAAGCTCAATAGAAATGTACTTTATATATTTTCATCATGTATTCAAATTTAACAAGTGAACGTAATTTGGAATAAGACCTCTATTTTGATCACTTAACTAAAACTACAATTCAAGTCCTCATCAAGACATCAACTCACTTTTTCTTGCACATTGAAGAGATAAATTAATGTCTCTATCGATATTTCCTCTTTAACTATCTAATTGAACACCAACAGAATCTCTTACGACAAATTAAGATTCTTTGACAAATCTATCTATATAAACTCATCACTGTATGGCCAATGAGCACAACAAACTTCACAGATCTATAAAAATTAATAGTGATATCAAATCAGTAATTCTACAGTACTAATACTAACAACCATGGCCCCTACTTGGTTTGGCAGGTCAGCTACTATTCTAGGATTCTTAGTTACGTTGGCCCTTTGTTCTTGCTCGGATGCGTCTCGAAGAGCTTTGCTCAAAGAGAACTCCATGTTGGAGAGGCATG
This sequence comes from Stephania japonica, assembly GCA_039657345.1. Classification (NCBI taxonomy): domain Eukaryota; kingdom Viridiplantae; phylum Streptophyta; class Magnoliopsida; order Ranunculales; family Menispermaceae; genus Stephania; species Stephania japonica. The sequence continues at coordinate 6,370,403 of CM077556.1, forward strand.
AGCAATGGATGGCCCTCCATGAGCGTAATTACAAAGATGTGGCGGAGAAGGAGAAGCGTTTCAATGTGTTCAAGGACAATGTTAAGTACATTGAACAGTTTAACAAGGCAGGGAATTACCCTTATAAGTTAAGTGTGAATAAGTTTGCAGACTTAACAAATGAAGAGTTCAAAGCTACTCGCAACGGTTATAAGGGATTGTGTTTGGAAGACAAGTTAGCAAGGGCGTCTTCATCGTTCAAGTATGTAAATGTTTCAGCCGTGCCATCCACCATGGACTGGAGGAAGAAGGGTGTTGTGACTCCTGTCAAGGATCAAGGCCAATGTGGTAAATTATACTTTTCCTTTCGTTGCAAGTCATTTACAGTTTTGGCAGCAAGGGTTTTTAAAAATAAAAATCTTCTTTATCGCGAGAAAGTTAACCAGATCTATACTGTGTAGAACTTGTAGACTTCCTACCACTGTATAATTCACTACAAGCACTTAAGAATGTCAAATAACTATCTAGCATGAGCCTTGGCATGGTAAACACAACTTACTAGTAACAAAAACACTCGACAAAAGAGCTCATTTTTACCGAGAACTGAACCTTGTGGTAAAAAACTAGCTCTTATAGCCTCATGAAGATTAGAGGACAACTCTTCCATTTGTGCTCGATTTAATGCAATGATAGCAAGCTTTCCAAACCATTTAAATCCCTCCTAATTAATGCATCCCAAGTTAACACTCTTTGGAGATTTTTTCTTGATAAGAAAGAAACATTTGCTCCCAAGCACTCTTAGAGATTGAATAACTTCTACAACAAGCTTGGCTTAGATTTTTTTTAAAAAAGCAACTTTTGTTGTGTTTCTAAAATCCATCATCATGAGTACTAACTTGGCCATCCAAATTATACATAGGGTGTTGTTGGGCGTTTTCCGCGGTGGCAGCAACAGAAGGCATCCACAAGCTCAAGACAGGCACGTTAGTCTCCTTATCCGAACAAGAGCTAGTCGACTGCGACACCAAGGGCGTCGACCAGGGCTGTGAAGGAGGTCTAATGGACGACGCATTCCATTTCATCATGTCCAACAAGGGGCTCAACACTGACACTGGCTACCCTTACAAGGGAGTTGACGGAACCTGCAATGCCAAGAAGGCCTCAACTCATGCAGCACAGATAACCGGATTTGAAGACGTTCCTGCCAACAGCGAAGCTGCCCTGTTGAAGGCCGTGGCCAGCCAGCCAGTGTCTGTGGCCATCGATGCCGGCGGGTCAGACTTCCAATTCTACTCCAGTGGTGTGTTCACGGGGTCATGTGGTACCGACTTAGACCATGGTGTGACTGCAGTCGGATATGGAGTTAACAACAACGGAACAAAGTATTGGCTGGTGAAGAACTCGTGGGGGACTAGTTGGGGCGAGAGCGGATACATAAGGATGCAGAGAGGTGTTGATGCTAAGGAAGGACTTTGTGGTATAGCCATGGAGGCTTCTTATCCAACTGCATAGATTGAATTTCTATATGGAATTGTATGTTGATATATTATGTATTGATATGTAAAGAATATGATGTGGTTGTTGTAGCAATTAGTGCTGTAACTAACTCTGAAGGCCATATCTTCTCTTGCTGTATGTATTTAATTTATGGTTTTAAAGTTATCATGAATTAATGTACTGGTATATATGTATCACAGATTTGTATATGAATGTGAATGAATGGATCAAAGAAATGGAATTTTATTTCTCAAAGAATTGAAAAGAGATTTAGCAACTTCTTCTCAGGAAGGATAATGATCTACAAAGACACTTTGCCTAATTAGTAGTGGCTGCAATTGTTTGAATGACTTTCTGCATTTTAGCAGATGAATATAATGGATGTTTTCACCGACAATACGACAGCATCTCCATGTTGGCGCATTTTATCCGTCACGGTTCTCAATAGTGCTGAAGAAATTGAGGCAATTGGAAAACATGCTGATCAATTGTCACTCTGCAAAGGGATTATGGCTGAAATGGAGTAGACAATGGGATTTCTAAAACCGTAGATCACAATAAATATTTGAATGTGAGAAGAAAATTTACTAGACATCGTGAGCATTGCGTAAAAAGATCTTCAACCTTTACGCAATACTGTATGTTATGTGTTTCAGTCGATTGATGAATGTTTGGAGGCCAAAAAAGCCTTTCAAATCTGGGGGTGTATTTGCGGATTTGAAAGGATTTCAATGGACTTTTGAAAAGTCAATGGGGGTATTCAATTAGAATTGTGATGGATTTTAATATATGGATTTCTAAAAATTCAAGGTGTATTTGGAAAATGATAATCTAACACACTTTGGGCGCACGCTTGGGGCGTACACTTTATTTTTTAGTCATTTATGGCTCTTTCTTGTCTCCCAGGCGTGAGCCCCACATCTAACAAAACATCATAATAAAACAAGGTGTACACCCAAAGTGTGTTAGATTATTATTTTCCTAAGGCCTAATGATCAAATATATCCTATCTTTTACAAGGTGTATCAATTATATCCTAACCTTTAAAAATTATCAATTCTATCGTCAACTAATTTTGAACACTTTTTCTTTGAAATTAACATAATCTTTTAATCTTTTTTCATGATCATCCATATTGATCAATTTACACATTGAAATTTTGTAAGCCTCGTTTTTTAATTAATGTACGAGAACTCACAAAAAATAATTTATAAATCAATGATACGTTAATACCTTAATTTTTTTTAGTTATTCATAAAGCACAAATAGTAAGTTGAAAATCATGTACATGTACATATACATATGAAAATAACATATAAAACTTATTAGAAGGTACCCATAGTTGTTTAATTTAACAAAAGAATTATGTACATGAATAGAGTTATATACTTAGATTATATGTATATGATTGAGTAGCATATGTACACACTACTATATGTGTATTATATACATAAATATATATTACAAAAAAGAATATTAAGCTTTAATGCATATGTATGAATAAATCTTTAAATGGTATAATAAGAAAATAAAAAAAATAAAAAAAAGGTGTGGGCAAAATAATAAAAATGGTCTAAATTAGTTGATGATAGAATTGATAATAAACTCCAAAAGCTATGATATAATTGATACAACTTGTAAATGTTAAGATATTTTTTTATCATTAAGCCCTGTTTGGCCTTTTCCTAATAAAATAAATCACAACTTCACGAATAAGAAGGTACTGCATCGATGAATGGTGCGATATATATTGTTTGCACTTCTTAAGGAGTACAATACAGGACCTTTGAGAAACTTCACTGCAATATTTTCCTACTTCCAGAGTCACTTGGTGTACCGTGCTTTCTGCTTTTACTATAAATTATGGTTCTTCTCCAAACAAAAGAAAGAAAAAGTTGTCTGGTAATCGTAATTGAATTTTGAACACAAAAAGGGAATGAGACCTCTCTTTTATTAACTTGTTAAGTAGAAACACATATACAAGTCCTCTTCGACTCGCCTTTTCTTGCACGTTCAAGAGGACGTCTCTATCAGAATAACCTCGTTAACTAAACAGAAGACCATGGACCCTAATAAGATTTTTTACTACAATAGATTCTAAAGCCAATCTCTCACTATATAAACTCGTCAATCTATAGTTCTTAAGCATAACCAAACACCTTTTCTCATCAATTGTTCTAACTAATTAGCTCTATCTTGCATTCATTAGTACCACCATGGCTCTTACTTGGCTCAGCAGGTCTGCTACTTGTCTAGTACTCTTAGTTGTGTTGGCCATCAGAGCTTGCTCATCTGCATCATCGCGACCCCTACTTGGAGATGTTGAGTACTACTCCATGGTGGAGAGGCATGTGCAGTGGATGGCTCAATTCGGTCGTGAATATACAGATGCAACAGAAAAGGAAAAGCGCTTCAATGTGTTCAAAGAGAACGTTAAGCGCATTGAAGAGTTCAACAAGGCTGGTAATCAGCTTTATAGACTAAGTGTGAATGAGTTTGCTGACCTGACAAATGAAGAGTTTGTAGCTGCTCGCAATGGCTATAAAGGTTTGTGCTTGGAAGCCAAAGTGCCTTCGTCCTTCAAGTACGAAAATGTCTCTGCGGTGCCATCAAACATGGATTGGAGGAAGAAGGGTGCTGTGACTCCTGTAAAGGACCAAGGCCAATGTGGTAAGAATTGTTTTTCAAAGCATAGATATCACACACATTCGATTTTATTTTATTTTATTTTCGAATCATACATGAGTAACTAAAAACAATGGGAAAGAAAAGTAGTTATGAAAGGTAATACAGAAAACTTAAAGAAAGAAGTTTCACAGAATGTACCTACGCAAAATTACTGGAACACTTCCTTAAACTTTGACTAATAACTCATGACTAACTTGGCTTCCAAAATTCAGGATGTTGTTGGGCATTCTCAGCAGTGGCCGCAACAGAAGGCATCCACCAACTGAAGACCGGCAAGCTAATCTCCTTGTCCGAACAAGAGCTAGTGGACTGCGACACCAAGGGCGTAGACCAAGGCTGCAATGGTGGTCTAATGGATGATGCATTCAAGTTCATCATGTCCAACAAGGGCCTCAACACCGAGACGAATTACCCTTACAAGGCTGCCGACACAACTTGCAATGCCAAAGAAGCCTCAACTCATGCAGCACAGATAACTGGATTCGAAGATGTTCCTGCCAACAGCGAGGCTGCCCTGTTGAAGGCAGTAGCCAAACAACCGGTCTCGGTGGCCATTGAAGCCAGTGGTTTTGGCTTCCAATTCTACTCCAGTGGAGTGTTCACAGGGCCTTGTGGAACTCAGTTGGACCATGGTGTGACTGCAGTTGGATATGGAGTTAGCGATGACGGAACAAAGTATTGGTTGGTGAAAAATTCATGGGGAACTAGTTGGGGAGAGAGTGGATACATAAAGATGCAGAGAGGTGTTAGTGCTAAGGAAGGACTTTGTGGAATAGCAATGGAGGCTTCTTATCCAACTGCATAGAATGCTAATGTGTATGTAAGTATGTGTATACGTGTGTATGTGTGTATATGTATGGTTTTTAGTTTTTCATGAATGAACATGTAATTAATGATATCGATCACAGATATTATGTACATACACACAAGAAAGCAAGTGGCTTAATTGATGTTTCTCCCTGTATATTCATATTCCAATATAGTCCTTGCTATTATTGGTTCATTTTGAATTTTTGAGTTTCGAATTCTTAATTAAATAGATCCTATTTTAAATTAACAATTAGTTTTATGCGGATTCAAGAATAAAAAAATGTAGCTGTTTTGCTTTAACTTTAGTTGTCTAAGCATTATAGAAACAATAGATTTTTAATAACAATAAAGTCTCAATCCCAAATTTGTTAGGTTTGGTAAATAAACTAATAGTTGTAGTCTCAATTCTCAAACAGAATAATATATAATTAATAGTCAAGCAGCTAAAAATTTGTTTCATCGCAGAAATGCAAGTCTCAATCAACTTCTTGAGTAGTGTCGTGCTCAGTGTTCTTGTAAGGAAGAAATTATGTAATTATGTTATGAGAGTTGTCATTCTATACAAAAACCGAAATAATTGCCGCTCCGCGCAAAATTGGATAAACAACACATATTAAGACATTCTGATTGAGTAGTTGCAAACTTGCAATTACAAATGCAACTCAAAATGTTAGTAGATCACTTTTCTAATATCAATAAAAATTAATCTTAATGTAAAAGAGGTCACAGTGTTCTAAGTATTGAGACTTACAATTCTGATGCCTTAGTGCAATAGTCTCCAATCCCTTAATCTTTTTGCTAAACCTACATAATAGAATGTTTAACAAAAACAATATTCAGTAAGAACACAAAAGAAAGAATCTTAATCCGTCTTGTGTGTATAAATACATATTTTTCTGCAAATAGCATAATAAAATTGTTCCCGTATGTGAACTGAGAATATATCTCAACATTGGACCTATCCCGTAATTTTTTGAAAATCAGCTTTTTGGAAAACAAGCTAAATGATGAAGATTGTTGCCAGGTAAAAGAAAAAAAAAAAAAGGAAGCTAAATCTATCTTATGTGCACAAATACTTAATAGTTTCAACAAAGTTGAGATGCATGAGACCACCCTTTTGATCATTTGTTAAATAGAGTCACAGATCTAAGTCCATATCTACTCACTTTCCCTTGCACGTTGAAGAGAACTTTGCCATCAGTATCTCCTAATGAAATAAGCAGAAGACCACTATATAGAATATTTTGCTACAAAATCACAAAAGATTCAAAAGCTAACCTCCATATAAACTCATCACTCCAAAGTTCATAAGCACAACAAACATCAGTCCACAACAAGTAATCTTACTTCATTTAGCTCTCCTGCTTCCAATAGAACCTACATTATATACACCATGGCCCTTACTTGGCTCAGCAGGTCTGCTTCTTGCCTACTACTGTTAGTGGTATAAACCCTAGTTTCAAGCTCAACTGCGTCGTCACGTGTCCTGCTCGGAGATATAGGTTACTCGATGGCGGAGAGGCATGAGCAATGGATGGCTCAATTCGGTCGTGTTAAAAATTTTACAAAGATGATGTAGAGAAGGAGAAGCGTTTCAATGTATTCAAAGAGAATGTTGAGCACATCGTGCAGTAACAAGGCAGAGAATCAGCCTTATAAACTAAGTGTGAATGAGTTTGCAGACCTGACAAATAAAGAGTTCACAGCTGCTCGCAACAGCTACAAAGGACTATGCTTGGAGGCCAAGGTGTCTTCATTCTTCAATTACGAAAATGTTTCTGCAGTGCCATCGACCATGGATTGGAGGAAGAAGGGTGTTGTCACCCCTGTCAAGGATCAAGGCCAATGCGGTAAGATTTGATCATCAATGCCTTGCAATTGCACGCTGAACAAGATTTCAAGATCAAGTACTCCCATTAATTCACATGGGGATTTAAAAGAACACGAACCTTTTCCTATTGAAGCTTCACCTCAGTTTAAACCAATAGATGACTAACATGATGATCCAAATGCAGGATGTTGTTGGGCGTTCTCAGCAGTGCAGCAACAGAAGGCATTCACAAACTCAAGACAGGCAAGTTAGTTTCCTTATCCGAACAAGAGCTAGTCGACTGCGACACCAAGGGCGCCGACCAAGGCTGTGAAGGAGGCCTAATGGACGACGCATTCCATTCCATCATGTCCAACAAGGGCCTCAACACTGAGATTAACTACCTTTACAAGGGAGTTGATGGAACCTGCAATGCCAAGAAGGCCTCAACTCATGCAGCACAGTTAACCGGGTTCGAAGATGTCCCTGCCAACAGTGAGGCTGCCCTGTTGAAGGCCGTGGCCAACCAGCCTGTGTTGGTGGCCATCGATGCCAGCGGGTCAGACTTCCAATTCTATTCTAGTGGTGTGTTCACACACATGGTGTGACTGCAGTCGGATATGGAGTTAGCAACGACAGAACGAAGTATTGGTTGGTGAAGAACTCGTGGGGGACTAGTTGGGGAGAGAGTGGATACATAAGGATGCAGAGAGGAATTAGTGCTAAGGAAGGACTTTGTGGAATAGCAATGGAGGCTTCTTATCCAACTGCATAGAGTGAATTGTATATGGACTTGTGTTACATGTACAACAGTTAGGCTGTAACTAACTGGCATGTAAGTATGTACTGGTACATAGTTTATGGCATGTAAAGATGAACCAACCAGATCATTAAGTACATAATTGAGCTAAAGTTCATACATATAACATGAACCCAATTTGTAAATCAATGTCTGAGCCAATATAGATCGAAATCACCAACGCATATGATCAAAATGAGATAAGCTATTAAATAAGACATCAGATCAAAAATTCAATGGGTGATTTTGTCGAACATTTGACACAGCCAGTATAGACCCCAAGCGATGTGGTACAGTGGCAAAGAAATGAGCCTCATAACTCGTAGCAGAGCTTGCGGGTTCAATTCTCATTTCTTGGTGACTAACTCTCATGGATTAGGGGGCTGAAGTTATAATTTACATCTTTCTTGAAAAAATTAACCCATCGATCTCTTAAATGAAAGAATCTGTTCCAATTCTGTCACTCACCCATTTCGTCACACCAAATCTCAGTACCAAAGCACACTTGAAATAACATGAATTCAGGCCCAAATTGCAAACACATAATAAATAACTGATGAAACAGTAAGAACAAAAACAAACAAATATATGATATTCATCATCAATAAACGACTAAAATAATTCTTACCCGATTCACTACTTCTCTTCGGCTTTCCAATGCCTTCGAAACGAATCGCGTTGATAGATTTTTTAAGACGAATTTACGAATTGCTAAACCCTAAATCACAAATTAGACAGTGACGAAATGGGCAGTTTAATTAGAGACTAAACTCTTGTTAGTCATCAGATGTAACACGGCACACGCAATACACATATCTTTAGATGAATCGGACGATCCAAATTGTTAGAGAGCTTTGAAACGGAAATAATGGTCCAACATCAAAAGTATCCAACTGTTAGTAACAAGATGAATTGAGAAAAACTCTTCCCATTTGCAACAACATCATTCAAAATATGTTCATAAGATACAATTTATGCAATTTCAAAATGTTAGAATATATTTATAAAAATTGAAATGTTATGACAAATTTATAAAAAATTTCAGCGTTAAGATATATTATGCTATTTATCTAAAAAAATGTCAAACTTTAAAAAATGACATTTTGAATGAGAATGACTTTTGTGCACCTCACTTTGTTTTATGCACCACATCCCATTTTCTTCTTATTTTATGCACTTTACCTATATCTCTTCACACATTCCTTATGATTTATAGGGCATCGTCGAGTGATTTAGTCTCATAGGTGTGAATCTCTAGTTGAAAACTGTGTCGGAGTCGTGTCAGAGTCTACTATATCTCCAGTTAGAGAGTCAATCAAAGTCCAACAAAATTTTTAATTGAAGAGTAGGTGAACTCACCGAGCCTTTAAATTTGCGGTTGTCAAATAAGTTGTTCCACGGTAACACCCCAAACGCGCATCATCTAAAGGTTCAGATTCACCTCCAGATACATCGTACACATCTTAAGGTACGCAAACCATCTGAAGTGTAAAAACCATGTAGTAGTTCCAATGCTTCGTAGCACTGCAGTAACGCAGACCCTAAGCACCGTCCGATACACATCCCACCAAGCCAACGCTCCAGATCAACCCCAACCACCCTTACCCGCCACGTGTAAACATCCTAACCCTGCACGGCCTCTCCAGATAAACAAAGCCCACAAACCCAACTAAACGGAAACACAAAACAGTCCCCTCCTTTTCGCGCACACACTTGACGACTCTCTCTCTCTCGAACCCTCCTCGCCTTCGCAGCTTCGCTTCTCGCGAGTCTCTTCTTCAGATCGGCTCGTCGTCGTCGCTGCGAATCCAAAGCCTCCGTCGCCGAAACCCTCGCGGACTCGCCGCCGCTCGAGCTCTCGACGACTGGTCAGTTGATTACTGTTTCGTGGTTTGATTTTGTGTTGTGTTGTAGTTTCTAGGGTTTTTGATGGGTTTGGTGGCTCTGTGGGTCTTGGAGAGACCGCCATTTGTAGAAAGCTTGGGATTTGCTGTTATTGGTGGTTGAATTTTGGGTTTTTGGGGTTTGATTTGGTGGCATTTTGTGGAAGTAGTGGATTTTGGTTGCTAGGGTTTGGTTTTGGGTGGTGGTGGTGGTGGTGGTGAAGTATTGTTAGATTTGATGATGATCAAAATATGAGGAAGTTACAATTTTGCACTTTTAATTACACAATTGGTTTTGGACTTGGACTTGAACTTGGACTTGTCTCGCTCACTGACCGGATTTTATGTTTCGTCTCTTCTTCTTTCGCAGTGGCGCACGATCGCTCTTTCGGTCTCTCCTTCTTCATCTCCTACTCTGAACCTAAATGGCTCAAGCGCTCTTAAGGTATCGTCCCCTCTCTATCCATCCATCCATCCATTCATCTCTTACAAACCCTAATTGTATTTTCAGTGCATTGTGGTTTGGTACTTATCTGTTTCCTGTGTCTGGTACTAAATTATATGTACATAATGCCCTAAAAAAGTTTGCATATAGAGATTTTTTTTTATTATAGACTAACACATTTTAATGTCTTTTCAACTTTTTTATATCCTGTCTTTTGATATGTTTTTTTTCTTGGTCCGAACAGAATGAAAACTGTTTCTGTTATTATGGAACAAAATATATTAAGATAGAGGTACAAGCTTGAATAGAATGGGCGTGTGTATGCTCATACCCTTTCTATTATATGAGAACCACTTAGTTCGCACTCGTGTAATGATTTGTTTGACTGATACTTTTTATATGCAAAATCTTGGATTCAGGCACTGCGCATCTAAAAGTTTTTATTTTTAATGTTTTTTTTCAATTGCAAAAATTGATGGGTTTCAACAAGAGTGAGATGTAGAGTAAAGTTGCATATGAGATTGTTACTGATTCTGAGTAAAACCATTAAAGAAGGTGGAAGATCTGGAATCCAAGAGTTTAGAGGCTAAATCCTTATAATCAGAAGTACATGCAATCGAAACTTCATTCAGGTGGCGATAATAGTTAAAGGAGTATGGAGTAAAAAGTTAAATTGGTTTTTTGCAATATTATTCACCATGCTAGCAACAAGAATATGAAGGTTGAATTTTAGTGACATAATCTGGTAGATTTTTTGTTAGAAAAAAAAAAAAAGAAAATAGGACTTTATTTGTGTTATTTTGTTTAATTCATTGCTCCCATTGTCATTGTTGGGGGTACAAATGGTTTCTTACAGCAGTCTTACTCGATGCAGTTGAATAGCGAGTGAAGAAGTTGTAGCTGTACGTTCATGGAGGGCTCTCGGGTGTGCACAAACTGCAAGAAGCAGCGAGTGATCCTTGATGAAATCACAGGCAATTGGGTCTGTGAGGCATGCGGTATACAACAAGAGTTTGAAAACTTCCAAGCCCATTTTGGTGGTGTTAATGGCCCTGAAGGTGCCTTTGTACGTGTTGGCCAAAATATTTATTGTCAGAGTAGTGACTTCAATTACAAGCAGAACAAAGTTTACAATGCCCAGAAGAAGATTGAAACCATCACTTCTCAGCTAGGATTTTCTTCTTTGAGGTCTGCTGAGGTGAGGCTCATGATTGATGAGATCACTAAGGGAGAATTTGGACTGGGAGTATGGTTCAACGTGCTTGTTGGTGCTTGTGCTTATGTCGTAATGCGAAAGAACAAAGTGCCCCTTACAATGAGGGAGGTTGCATCAGTTATTGAGGTTGATCTTCATGAGTTGGGGCGTATGGTTGTTCGTGTTGTTGATTTTCTTAGTTTGGATTTACCTGAATTTGATGTTGTTTCATCCTTTGAAAGGGCAATTCATAGTTGTCCTGATTTTACCGAACTTTCAAGTGACAAAAAGGATAAGATGTTGAAGCAGGGAAGGTTTCTTTTGCAGTGTGCTGAGAAATGGTTTTTGATGACTGGGCGGCAACCAATGCCCATGGTTGTTGCTGTTATGATGTTTGTTTCAGAATTAAATCAAGTGAAGGTTAGTATTGAAGATTTTGCGAGTGAATTACATGTTGGGATTGTCACATGTAGGAAGAGACACAAAGAACTTCTGGAAACTCTTGTAAAAGCTGCTCAAGTTTTGCCGTGGGGGAAGAATGTAACAGTTAAGAACATAATGAAGAATGCGCCTTTAGTGATTCAGTATATGGAGATGAAGTCACGATCAGATAAAGGGAAAAAGAGGAAAAGTTTGCAAGCAGTTGTAGAACATAATTTAGAGGAAATAGCTTCTGAATGTGTAAGAAGTCAAGTTGAATATACTTCCAATGATAGCCGCATTGAGCATGAGTCTCAATATTTTGATGTTGTCGATAGAAATGCATTAGTGAATGTAGGCCTTGGTAATTTGGATGAGCTGCAGATTTCATTGGAATGCTTGTCTAATAGTTACTCAAAATATTTGAGTGAAACTACTTTAATGAAAGCTATGGATGATAGTGGAGTAAATCATACAAGAAAGAGAACTAAAACACTTGGTCTTCATTTGTATAAGAATTGGTGGACTGGAAATTCAGATTTGAGTAAAAAGCTTTCTCTGGAACAAATATTGCAGAAGGATGTCGGATTCAATGGCTTGCCTCCATCTTTTGTTGCAGGACAGTTAGCATGCAAAAATAGGCGAGAGAAGATAAGGACAGCTAAGATTCGAATTAATGATATTGTACAACCACCTGATGCATTATTAGGTGACAAGAACGATAGATATTTTGTGGAGCGATTGCAAGCTAGGGAACAGAGAATGCAGGAAATAAATGGGCGTGACTTGAATTGGGAAGATTATGTAATTGAAATCCTCCTCCTTCATCAGGTGGATGAGGAGGAAATTGAACAAGGGCACTATAAGAGGTTGCTAGATCTGCATGTATTTGACTCTGTGAGTGTTTGCGACATATTCAGCCGAGGAAAACAAAAGAAGTTAAAAGGCAAAATAGTCTGATAGAAGCTATGTATTGTTGGAGACTTGCATCCATTTCACGCCGCCACACATACATAAAATCAAGAGTACAAATCAAGAGTACACAAGGTTCTTTTTATTTCTCTTATTTTTATACACAAATGTTACAATTTTGATTATATATGAATTAATTCTTGAGTTCAATTTACTTCCCATTACTTGCTTGGCAGTTAAGCTGATTTTTCATGATGGTTTAGATAAAGACTTGCATGTCTATATGCCTCGTTGTTGGAATATTTTCGCCATAAGAATGCAGTAATTCTCCGATAATTGCACATTATTATCATTCAAGTACTTATGTCGAGATGATATTTTTGTTGGTAGTTCGAGTTTCTAATGTGTCTTCATTATAAGTTTCATTGTAGAAATTTGATTTGACGTTCATTAGTGCGTATTGTGGTCATTCAGACTTGCACAAGGCATCATCCAAGATTATGGTATCTTGGCTGCTTTCTGTCCCTTAGTGAAAGAAAAGTGTCTAGGAAAAACCCTTATCACAAGGTACCTAATTAAACTAAAGCATGGTGGTTCTCTTTCATTCAGAGACAGGTTTCACTTTCAAATGGCCTTGCAGCTTCTTCTCATCTCCATCTGACACTTCTTTCAAAAAGCATACTCACACAAGGTAAGAGAAAACAGCAAAATTCTACAATTTCAATGATGCCTTTCTGCTCTGACTTGTTATCTTATCTGCTCTATTTTAGCCTCCATCATATGTTAACATCTCTTATAGTTGTGCTATAGCATTTTTGTCTGATCATTCTGGCTTGAGACCATGTGGTGCACTTGTGCAAGTCTATTTCACTCTGCCAGGGCTTGATATGCCCCCACCAAACCACGTTCTTATACACATCTAATTCAGTGTACATGCTTTGCACATGTAATGGTTGGATTCTCTAAAACTTGGCCTTCTCAATCCCATTTATGGTTTCAAAGGACTGTCCTACAAGGAAAAGTTCATACTTTTTCACTTCATCTCCCTCTCTGCTTGAATTCCTTGAAGAGTGGGCCACTCATGTATAGTTCTTTTTTTTAATAGGAAGAATTTCATTAATCATCAATGGCTCAATATAGGACCGGATAGATAATCAATTACCTTAATAAAAGTACATTGATTCGCTAATACTATTTGTTCAAAAGAATTAGCATCCATTTGAGTGTGAATGCGTCTGTAATATTGAAATAGTGTCTGTAATATTGAAATAGTATGACAATCAAGGCCATCTCATATATAGTTCACACTTCACTGTTTAGTAAAACTTGAGATACTTGAGTGGCTTTAGATAAAACTACTCAATGTGCTATAGATTTTGGATTTAGATCTTTAAATGGGCTGAGTTTTCACATTGTCGTATTGTGGTCCATTCGAAGACTAATTTTACTTTGATGTATTAGAAACCCAATTTTCTTTTAACGTGACTTGAGTTTGAGTCCTAAAAATGAAAACACCGACTTTGGGAGATTCTCCCATTTATACGACGTACGACTTGAGACGAACTTGGAGTAGTCGGATAATTTGGATATTGGGTAGTTTAGATTGAAAAAATAAATAAATAAATAAATAAAAGGAAAACCCTATTTTCGTTTAAATTTTTTTTTGTGGTCAAGTTTAGGTTTTAGGCTTTTTAGCGGTTAGACCTCAAGTTTAGCATCTCCTTTGTCTTTGATCTCTTAAGTCAATTTGGCTGCCATGTGTGACAAGGAATGATCATAATTCCACACAAGTTATGGACCTTGATTTTATTTGTTTGGCTTGTGAGGAATTGTATCAAAAAATACAACATCTCTATTTCTCTCTCAGTGACATTTGTATGGCTGGAAAGAATTCTTTAAGGATCAGATTCCTCAACTCAATGATGTTTTTTTTTCCTCTTCTCATTGTCTTTTATTTGATATTTATTTATATGAAGGTATGGCTCCTTTGGCTTTGTCTCTACTCCACAAAATGTAAAATAAAATTCACTGTAGAAAAGATAATGTTCACCAACAGAAGTTGTTCTGAGTGGCTTGGCACGTCCCTTTAAGTAGAGATCTCTAACTATGAGCCCTCAGATGGAGTCACTTCTGTTGGGAGAGTTTTACACTTCATGAGTCGATCCGGCTTAAACTAGGATTGATCGGGACTCGAAAGATTTCGCATAGCAATGATAGAAAATAAATAAATAAACAATCATGTTATGATAAGTAGCAAAAACAAATAGTGGTAAGATTTGGTCTTGCCCTACCTTTACTTCTTATAGGTATCTTATTGTATTGAAATTTAAGACAAGCATAATGTGGCCACACCCTTTATTGGCTCAAATCATTATCAGGTTGCTTGTTAACAATGTAGTAATCAATGAAGTGGCTGTGAACTCCTTAGAATTGATGGAACTCAAACCAAGCAGCTAAACTGAACAATAATGAGCAACACTTTTAAGAAGGAAAGTGGAGAGCATTCACAATCACTATAGTATATACTTCTATTGCAGATGAACTATTCACAATGAAATTTTTGAAAGCATGCACAATCACTATAAGTAATCTTTCAAATTTTCATTTAATTATTTAGTGCTATTTATCTTGTTCATATATTATTAAATTCACAAAGAAAAGTTTCTCGAATTCTTATGGTGTATTTGATAGGGGATCAAACTATTGTTAGGAGAGATTTCGTGGTCAGACTCAGTTGTAAAGGGTATTGATAATGAGCTCCTAATGTATAAATCAATTAGAAATGTATTATGATATTATCACAACTTTTTGTTATTTTAGATAAACCTTAAATCTTAGGGCATGTTTAATAAGTAAAGTCTAAGTTTCATTCTTTTTTACTAAGTTTCATTCTTTTTTACTTTGGGTTTGTTAGAGTCAAAAAATGGAAACACCAACGATGGGGGCAGTGGTGGAACTAAAAAATTAGTTAGAGGCGAATTTTATTTAGACCTATACTCACTAGTTTGGTCCATCTAACGTAAGTCTAGCTTAAGTTGTAAGGCAAATATAGACCCAACCTTATTTAAGAGTGTTAAAATTCAATAATTTAACGAACGAGTTTAAATTTGCATGTGCCCTCGTAGAACTTATTCAATATTTTGGTATTTACTTCAAGTTGAGTTTGTTGGTTTAAAAAAAATTATCAAAGACAAAATTGAGTTGAGTCCGCCTAGACCCAACTACTTAGCTCAAGCATATCAGACTTATCATATATAATAATTTTCTTGCGTCAAAGAAAAATTATTTTAGTACAAATTTAAAGTCAAATAATAAACTAATAAAACCATAATGTGTTGAGATTAATCCCACGTCGAATATATAAATACAAAATAAATGGGTTATAAGTTTGGATTGGAGACACCATCTTACTTTGGCATTTTGGTGAAGACTCTACTCCAAACCTTAAATCCTAATTCATTTCACAGTCTCTCCCTATGTAAAAACTTGGACTTTGAAATTTCATTCTACAAATTCTAATAAGGTATTAGAGCCCATGGTTAGATGGACCTAGTAGAAAAAGCCCCCTGAACCATATGATTTTCAGTCTATGGGGTAGTGTTGAAGATGTGTGGACCAAAAGTTAGTCCCACATCGATTAAATATAACTTTAAAATGAAGTGTATAATTGATTAACTCCTCCCAACTAGCACCGAGGCCTTTTGAGATAAAATCTCACACCTAAAAGTTGAAGGGTGGTTAAGTTGAAGACAATAACGATGCTAGCGGAGGAGATTCACGAGCTTGCGCACGCGTGTGCGATACGGCTATGAAAATTTAATATGGTATCAGAGCACATTGTTGCGAACTCTGTTTTATCATTTAATCTTATTCATTCTTGATTTTTCGAGATGGAGCATACAAATCTTCATTTTGAGGAGTTCATCCTACAAATTCTTATATAATTTTTTGCAATATAAATTAAAGCCACAGTTATTCGCACCTCATGTTTTGTTATTTGCACCTCATTTTTGAATTTTTTTCTTCATTTATCCCACTTTTTACTTAGTTTACCCTAAATTTTTCTCAAAATTTTAAAAATATCCTTGCTTACTCCATCATCCTCACCCCAACATCCCTCAATCTTCTCTGTTTCTCAGTTTTAGTCATTGTAGAGGTTTTGTACTAGGTCACCAAGTGTCGTAGGAGATTTTTCGTTGAACAAGGTCGGATTGGATCGCGTCGTGTTCTATAAGTGAAAAAGTGTTGCCCACGAGGTTCGATCGCATAAGGTCGAGACCTCGACCATTACCTTTTTAGAGGTGTTGGTCGGAGTCAGCCGATACCTCTTTAGAGGTCTCGGTCGACTCTGATGAGATTGTGAAGAGAACTCGGTCTCAATGGGTGACGGAGGGATCCAGGTGAGACCTCTTTAGAGGTGTTGGTCATGTGTAACCGATACCCGCGGGCAACAAGAACAAACAAAAAAATTCAAAATTTGCTTAAAAATACATGAAAATGACAAAAAAAAATAGTGGGTTTTGCTTGGAATCACTTGATATTTTTTATTCCATCAAAAAATTGTATCCAAAATGCAAGTTTCAAACTCCAAATTGAAGTCTTAAACCCAACAACAAAACCATAAACAATACCGACTCAAAAAAAACCAAAAAACCGCAAAATCAACGCTAAAAGAGATGAGGAATGCACCTACTATGTCGAATCGATGGGGTTTCGCTCAGATTTCGTCGAATTTAAGCTGAATGTGAAAGTGCGATTCAAGAAAGGGGTGTGTGGGGTATGAGTAAGGGGGGTGAGCAGGGTATGTGTGAGTAAAAACTCTTTTATATGGAGGGGTTGTTGGATAATTTTACAAGGGTGGGGTATGAAAAGTAAAACGTGGGGTGCGAATAGTCGTGGCCAAAGTTAATAAGGTGCAAGCAAAATTCTATGAAAAGGGAGTTAATTTTGTAATTTCTTGTTAGATACGAAGTGTATTATATCACTTCTCAATTATCTTTTCTCTATTTAAGCTTTCACTTAATTATTTTATGATTAAAAAAAAAAAAAAAAAAAAAATGGCTTGGAGTTTTTAAACTTTATCTTTACGAAGACATTTTGTAATTAAATATAATTTTTATTATTATCCTTAATTAAATGTGTATTTTGGCTATAACTTTCTAACCACAACTCGAAAATTGAGTTCTATAAAATTTTGGTAAAACTAGGTTTCAATATCTTTACAACTAGTGTTTACATATGATTTTTAAAAGTTTTATTTAACAACGTTCCTAAATAATTAAAGAGATTTTTTTGTTTTCCACTACACATATATTAATTATTAATATAATCAATTATTTTACCTGAAGAGTGTCGACCATAAAAAGGCAGAAAAGAGGGGGGAGTGTGTAAGGTAGGGCGGCAAAAAGGTTTGAGTGGTGGGAGCGTGTATGGGTGCGGGGAAAAGATTCGGGAGTTGGAGCGCGTATTAGGGGCGGGGTACTTATAAGGGGTTTCGGAGGCTGGGGAGGGGGGCGATTGTCCATTCTGCCCCCCTCTAGTTCCACCACTATTTGGGAGCTTTTTTCATTTATACGATACACGACTTGAAGCAAATTCAAAGTAGTCGAATAGTTCGAGTACTGAGGCCTTGATAAAAATATTAATAATAACTCATTCCACATATAGCACAAAAAGCTAAAAGAATGTCTCTCTAAATATAGTCTTGTGCTAGCAAGTTTTTTCTTTGATAAATCACAATTCCATCCATTGGGGCTAGAATGCCTAAACTCCTACGCAAATGACCCTATACCAAATTAGTAATCTACCACCCACTTAGTTGGTCTTGCGCGAGCAAGCTTCACTATGACAGAGATGCATAATATGTGCATGAAAAAGTCGAACCAAATACACCCCTAAAGTTGTACTGTGCACCCAAAAAATAATGTAGAGAAAATAAACGTATAGCCATCCAATTACTACATTTTGTAATATAGCCCCCAAGGCAGTTATAAGGAAAAGAGTGTTATACTTTTGAGGCAGCGGTTATAAGTTTGATTTTTGATAACTACATTATATCTCAGTGATTTCTTTCAGATTGTTATGTTGGGGAACTTAACTTTCATGGGACTAATCTAACTAAAGTAGCAAGGACTAATTAGGGGTCTACACAGACCGAATTCGATCCATTTAAAATTAACTCACTACACCGATCCAATTATTGTGGATTGAAGAATTTCAATTCTATCCAACTCATTTAACTTTTTAATCCGATTCGGTCCAATTAATAAAATGCAGATTGAACCGAATCAACTTCACGGATTGTCATCACATAGTTATGTCATAATTAAGAATATGCATATTGGTTAAGAACAGTTCCATAATCATTAAACAATATAAAACAAAGTGCATAATTATACTATAAATTAGACTTGTTTCAACTAAATACAACAATTATATGATCAAACTAAAAATTGGACTAAAAACATCAAAAGTGGGAGTTTGAAAACTAAGTAATACAATAAAAAGAAGATCAAATATAGGTAGATAAAACAATCACTGAGAACTATATGTATACAATGTAGTGGATCAAACCGGATTAGATCTGCGGATTGTAAATGTAAAATTCACAAATCAATCCGATCCACACAAATTGACATTTTTTATAATTCAATCCAGTTCAACTCTTATAAAATCTAATCCAATTCGCAATAATTGGGCCGAATTGAATTGAATCTGCATATTATTAGATTTGTATACACCTCTTGGATTAATCTAATTAAAGTAATAAGGGGCTAAAAAATATTGGGATACCCATAGTTTATTTTGTTTTCGAAGAAATAGAAATTTTATTAATCATCAATGGCTCTCAATACATTCGATGGAATAGGACGAGACATAAAATTAATCACCAAAGCAAATTGATTCATTAATTCGAATTGCTCAAAGGAACATGCAACTGTCATAAGATTGATTTTCAAGAACTGCAACTGTAATTATGTAATAGTTTGACAATAAGTGAGTATTCTCTTGACAAATGTCTAGAATACGACAGTACATAGATACATCATTTGAACCACAACGAAAAATAAAACTTCCAACAAGGGAAGTAAATATGAAACTTCCAACAAGGAAAGACAGACTAAACATTCTAACATGAAAAGGAAACAACTGTATATGAAACAAAATCTAATAATTAGTACTAACCTTATAAATACAAATTCACACACAATATTCGAGAAAGATACAGACGTAAAGAGGTGACTATTGTTGATAGTAAATTTGATGGTCAGAACACGGATGAAATTAATTATTTAATCATCATATGTGAATGAATTTAAGAGTTTATTTGATTAATAAGAAGAAAACGAGATTATTAGAATCATTGCCGTTAAAAAAAATGTTCAACGGTAGTTCAAAAGGTAAAATCAAGGAGGAACACTAGTGAAGAAAAATTAGAATTTTATTGTTTTTTGAAAACAAAAATTAGAGTTTTTAAAATGTGAGATTTTCTTGAACCGGTATTAAATATTTTTTTCATAGTATTAATTCAGGGACAAAAATCCATTAAATTTACTTTTTTTTTTTTTTGTCAAATCATTTTAAATTTTGTGGAGGTGAAGAACTCGAACCATCATAAATGATAAAAATCGATTTGTGGGTGTGGTTGAACCCACCACGACACCATGGCCGGTTCTTTAACTATTCTGACACTCAGCCGGCCGAGTCAAAGAAGAAAGAAAAACAATCTTGACCGTCAGATGGCCATACGTTGATCAGCAATCATCGAACTGTCCTGATGGGTTACAACGGCAACCACTCGACCGACCGAGGGCCTGACAACCCACCGACAATCCTCGTGATGCGTGCTCCAAAGTGACGCGTTTTTCTTTGACTTGACTGCGAGTCCCGGTTGTGTTAGCGAAGACGACAATTAGTGCGTCGGTAACAAAACAACGTACATGTATTTTTACTAAGTTTCACGCTCACACGCGGACGTACATTTTGACTGGAAATTCTGTACCGACAAGACGTTGCAATGGAAACAAATTGAGCTGTGGACGCATAATAAGTACGTACCACTAATGTACACTTTTACATTGTTAATTGTCTTTCGAAGTGGCCACTCAATGTATGTACGTACGGGTGGAAAAGTTGCTATTAAAGATGAGATTTTTTTTTGTTCAGAAATGTTTTAGGAATCCATTTATGGGTAAAGTTTTGTGCATCTAACTTACGTACACATTGAAACAATCTAATGGATAGATAGCAGTATCCCTAACTGGATCACTTTAGCCGACCCACTGATAGCCATACCCCTAACGGGTCATTTTAGCACTTCCACTAACAATGGGTTGATTTGAACTTGACTAATTGCTCAAGGTACTTAATACCCCCACCAAAAACTCAAGAAATAAATTGAAGAGAGAAACACATCTACTATATAGTTAATGTATTAGAGAATAAATTTATCAAAATACCCTGAGGACAAATGATGAGAATTTTTATGAGCACAATGAAGTGGATGAGACTTGTTAATGTACTTTGATTAAGAGTTAATGAATCAGTACTCTCAATTATAGAGAAAAATACATTTGTAAAGATTTATATAGTATATTATTGATATTAGCCTTCAACAGTAGCCGAACCCACAATCTTCATAAACCTTGCCGACAACTTACATCTTATTGAGATGTTGTCAAAGCATTGGCTTCAAAAATTAAACACAAAAGCTCAATGAAGTAAGATGAGATTCATGTTCTAAAATTAAACAAATAGGATTGTTAAATCTTGCATATGATGGTCAAGATTTAACTACTTATAAAAGAGAATAAGATTGGAGTCTTATAAATTATTTTTTAATAATGTTAGATATTATCTTATCTTATTGATATTTTGTACTCTAAATTTATTGTAGATTTTGATAGAATAAGTTAAGTTGTCTATAATTTATTTTGGTGATATACATGTACAAGCTCGCGCTAAGCACTTTTGCTTACCAAACTTGTTGTTATCCTGAACAATAAATAATGATACTAATATATATGAATAAATAAGTTTTACAAATAATTAATAACATAATCAATCAACAAAATAAATTTCTAACCGGAGGCTTGCACAGAAGCAATGTTCTAAGACAGAAATTTCCTTGAATTCGGTGATTGAATTTTCTTCAAAGATCTGCCCCCGGGAAACAACCGGATGCCCTTTCGAACCAAAAATTACCAAGTTCAGAAGTCTGTCAAACTGTGATTTTTCTTATCTCTCAGAAAAAACGAAATTCGAAATTCTATATCTTTCCAGTGTTTTAGTTCTACTTAAATAGAACTTGTGGCACTGGTTCAAACCAATGTGTCTGTTCAAGTTCAAAAAATAATATATTCAACAGTCGCACATATTCACAACAGTCGCACCTGTTCACAAAATAACAAAATTAACTGTCAAAATTAATTTCGAAATAAAAAATAAAAAATTTTATTTGATTTTACAAGGCCAACAAATCTAAGCCCAAAGGCCCAAGGCCCTATCATTGATTTTAAATATAATTATATATATATATTTATATATATGTACCCCTATTACCTAATGGGTACCAATTTGAGCTCTATCCATTGAGTTTCTCTAAAGCAAATATTTAGAGTAGATGTTTGTATATAAAGAGTTTGTACTCTTTCAAGTGAGCAATGTGGGACTAAAGAGTTTTCTATTCAAACTCACTTGAAGCATTTTTCAAGTTCCAACACTTGTTTGGACTATAAATTTAGAGTCGCGCTATGTGCGCCACAGTATCCTCTTAGGGCATCCCAATTCTTTTTATTTATGTTGATTCTAAGAAAAAATGACACATTTGCCCTGGGGTACCTTAAGTAATCAGTGGAGTTCCTACCGGGGTGCCTTGAGTAATCGGTGGGGTGCACATAGTGCGACACTACATTAACCGACATTATATTTCAGGTCTCGATGGAAAATGACCAAACTTATAATGTCAGACATACAGGATTGAGACATAAATTATTGTGTTAGTTGATGACAACCGAAACATATACACATGTCTCGGCACAAGGCCACTGATACCACTTATATAGTCTCAGTGGTTACCCATCGAGTTGGGTGTTTGACTTCTCTATTTAAGTGTCGGTTGGTATAGATTGACACTGTAATACAAGTCTCAGCAAGACATGACCGAGACCACTTTAACACGTGTATTGGGTTGTGGGGTGCATTGCTTCACAAACTAGGGACATTTTAGTATAAGTCTCAAGGTGTCCTGATAAATTGTTGGGGTGCCTTGAGAGAATACTATAATGCACATAGCGCCGCTCTAAATTTATTATGAATTACATTTTATAGGTTTACTATGATCATTTAATTTTGTCCACAATAAGGGCTGAAATTATGCAAGCATGTATTGAAAAACCAAAAGAAAAAGAAAAACCAAAAGAAGTATTTCATCAAAAAAAAAAAAAAACCTAAACAAGTCTCCAAAGTTCTTAATCAAATTAGCACTATTGCCCCATCAGCATTATTATAAGCATAATATATGACTAATTTTACAAGAACAAACAGATCGACCTCATAAATTTTGGGGGAAGAATCCCACATGTGGTGAACCACTCATGTCCCTTTCTGATCACAACACTACATGACTTCAATTCCTCCCCATCATACCATCATCACATGTCCATATCACCTGCCGTACATTTTTTATCATTAATTTGGTTGATGTTTATAAGAGAAATAAGTGGGACCCAAAAGAGCAAAAGTGGACCCTACATTGTCTGAGGATCCCAAGCTCTGCCACGTGGATTTCTTATATGAGCACATGCATGGTCCATGAGCTTGTATAATGTGACCCTCATTGGATTCCATTCCATATTGCCACTGTTGTTCATGTATTTATATATGGACTATGCTATGATAACCTTACAAAGACACCAAGAATAACACCGCAGATGTGACATGCCACATATTGCCTAGTCTGATTTGTGAAAATTTTGTGTTAGAAAACGTGACAATAGTTGGCAGTATGAGATAAGTCCTTCCAAGAGCTGCACTATTGTTGCTTGACAAGTGCATGACAAGTGTCTAACAAGTTCGTGGCAAGAGTTTGCTCTAAGTAAGTATGCTGAAACAAAAACGAAAAAAAAGTCAAGACGTTACACCTTCATTTATTACAACATCATTACATGTCACACATTAATACAATAAGTTTTGGCGAGAATTTTAGGTGGCAAATCAATTTTGTCTTCTAAATCATTTTCATTCTTCTATTGTTTGTTTTGAGCACATACTTTTGCTCCCTTGTAATGAATGAGCTTTCTGCTCTTATTGAATAGCTCAGAGAATAAGGACACTGAGATGTCAATGGATAGAGAAAAGCTTGAAACTGAGGTATATTAACTACATAAATGCTATATTCTCTTTGGTTGGTTTGATTTTGATAATTGTTTAGGCATTCATTTAATTTAAGAGTTTAATTGGTGCACTTTTTAAGTTATGCATTTATCAAACAATGATGAGCAACCATTCATAATCAATTCATCAACAAATGTTGACAAAGGCATATCATCACCCTCTAGTGAAGATGTCGAAAATGGTGGGCTTACACATGAAAGAGAAAACAAAAATGACATCCCACAAAAGGGGATGACTTTTGAGTGTTTGGATGCAGCTCGAAGATTCCACAGAAAGTCTGCTCTCTGAGTTGGGTTTGGGACCAAGATTCGAAGCACAAAAATGCATGAAGATGGAGAGATATACATGCACATGTTCTCATGCAGCAAGGAGGGGAACACCGTGCACAAGCAAAATAGAAAGAGAGCATTTGGTCTGAGCATGCGCTCCAACTGTAAGGCGGTTGTTACTATTCAACGATGTAACGATGGTATGTGGGAATATTCATGAGTGGTGGCAGATCACAGCCACACATTAAGCCAAATGACATCTCGTTTCTTCCAAAGTCATAGAAAAGTTCTCGAAAATGCAAAAAGAAGACTATTGTTTAATGATGTCGCTGGAATTTCAGTTGCAAAATCTATGATGTCTATGGCGCACGAAACAAAGGGTGGGTTCAAAGGGTTGTCGTTCTTTGAAAAAGATGCAAGGAATTATGTTGATGTTGAAAGAAGACTAAGGTTAGGTACCAGTGATGTTGAGGCACTCCGTTTGTACTTTGCTCAAAACTAACAACAAAATTTGAACTTTTTTCACCTCATGAAGACAGACGATGACGACTGCTTGGAATATATTTTTTTGGATTGATGGAAGAGCAAGAAGTGCATACAATTACTATCACGATGTGATTTTGTTCGATACTGTCCTGTTACAACAAAGAAAACCTCGACTCCTGTTGCAACCGGTTCTGATTCAGCTGATACGGAGTCTAAGGATGATGATTTTTTTAAGTCTTTGCGGACTTTTGTGCAAGCTCTACGCCCTCCTTCTCTCACTACAAAAAAATCGCAAATCAGAAACGGAATTTTCCGTTTCTGATTTGCGAAAATTCCGTCTCTGAATGAAATCAGAAACGGAACAGAGACGGACTCGTTCCGTCTCTGAAAACGTCGTCGCTGATACGATCAGAAACGGAATATGGATTCCGTTTCGATTAGAGACGAATAGAGACGAAATTATCCGTTTCGATTAGAGACGGATTTAGAGACGGAACTTAGAAACGGAACAGAGACGGAACAGAAATGGATTTTATTTCGAAATGGTACATTTGTACTTGCATTTCGTCTCTGATTCCGTGTCTAATCAGCAACGGAATCAGAGACGGAATACAAAGTGTCCGTCTCTGATTCCGTCTCTAATTAGAAACGGAATCAGAGACGGATCATTCCGTTTTTGATTCCGTTTCTGATTCCGTTGTTAATTAGAGACGGAATCAGAGACGGAATTAATATTTCCGTCTCTGATCCGTTTGTGATTGATAGAAATATTTCTGGAAAATTAGAGACGGAATAGCAACGGAAAATTTGAATTCCGTTGCTAATCCGTCTCTAATTTTCTGTTTTGTTTAAATATGGCACGTATACATAAGCCAATCGATTCTCCAACCTAAAAAATCAAAATACAACCCGATATGACATACTCCATCGCCTGCACCCCCTCCAACAACTCCTTGAGGGTGCTAACATCCCCCAAAGAAGCCAAATTGCGCATCCATACATCAAAAATATATATCAACAAAAATTCAAAAGAGAAAGAAAAATGTGAAACGAAAATTAGCCCAAACATTTATATATCCACGGAAAGTTGTCATGTATTACAAAAGCTCCAAAATTTGGAAGTATACACAAAAACCAACCAATCCTATCGTTCAACAAGCAAAAAAAAAAGAACACTTACAAAAGGTCCAAAATTTGGAAGTATAGACAAAAAGGACTTCATCTAATAAGTAAAACGCAGCTTTGAAGCATTTCGAATCTCCATCCGAGGGCAACAACCAAAGTGAGTATGCACTGAAAGAAGTAGGCAAAGGAGAGATTAATTAGTTTGAGGTCCCTGCAGCTAGCGCGCTAACTCCGATATTAGCGCGCTAATTAGCCCCTCGCGATATTTTTGACTTTTGGAAATCAAGCTTTAAATTTGAATTTTTGATTTCCTGGATTCCTAGAACGGCTATAAACGGTCATATTGGAATTCCTATCACTATAAAACCACCACAAACTTGGTTTTAACATAAGGAAGACGAAACACATTAAAAAATGCAAGATCTACAAAGAGAAGAATGGCATAAGTGCAAGAATGCTAAAAGGGAAAAACTAAAAGTTAAGCACAAACCTATCATGTAAGTATGATTCTAGAACTCATCCTCTCACCCCATCTAAACTGTTGTGTGCTCCAAAGGCGACAAGCCATGTGTTCCTACTAAAAAAAAAAATAAACCAGCTGGGATTCAAGAAAAGCAGTGAAGAAAAGAAAAAAACCATACACTGGTGAATAAGAATGATACCAAAAAAAAACATGATCATCAAGCAAATGCAGTCACGGACTGAAGTTGGTGTCAATGTTGCTATTTTCCTAGGCATAGGAGATGGCGAACAATGTTTCTATAAAATGGACCTATCATGTAAGTTGAGTTGTATAACATGTATAACATGTTTTATAAGGGTTGGTTAGGTCGTGGACGAGTTTATGGGTCGCTAACACAAAGGGATAAAATTATTACTCTGAGGTCCCTGCAGTTAGCGCGCTAATTCCAGTATTAGCGCGCTAATTAGCCACCGCGATATTTTTGACATTTGGAAATCAAGCTTTACATTTGAATTTTTGATTTTCGGGATTCCTAGAACGGCTATAAACGGTCATATTGGAATTCCTATCACCATAAAACCACCACAAACTTGGTTTTAACATAAGGAAGAAGAAACACATTTCAAAATTCAAGATCTACAAAGACAAGAAATTTGATTTTTTAGAAGGAGCAATAGGAGATCACTATAAAACCACCACAAACTTGGTTTCAACTATAATATACTACTGTTTGAAACAAACTAAACCACCAACAATATGTAAATCAAGTAACTTAAAAAGTCAACACGACAAACTATTGAAAGGAAGTGATTCGATCGCTAAAATAGAATAGCCAAGAGAAGATTCACCTCGATAAGCACCTAAGCCACTGGCCCCAAAGCCTCCATAACCCCCACCAAGCTCACCGCCTCCACTATACCCACCACGCCTACCTCCGAGACACTGGAGTCCTATAAGGACCAAAATCACCACCACCAAAAAAAGAATGAGTTTAACATGCAAATGAAACAAATCGT
The DNA here is from genome assembly GCA_039657345.1 of Stephania japonica. NCBI lineage: Eukaryota > Viridiplantae > Streptophyta > Magnoliopsida > Ranunculales > Menispermaceae > Stephania > Stephania japonica. The sequence continues at coordinate 6,397,594 of CM077556.1, forward strand.
CTACAACATGCTCATCGTCAAAAGCAATGAACCCATTCCCTCGAGAACGAAAGGAAAAACTAAAATCCGCCTATCCGAAAACAGAAAAAAAAAAAAGGAACTTCATCATCGGTACCCTCCACTACATCAGCTTCAACAAACCACCATCGTCCGCAGTACATTCATTGTCCATTTAATCTAAGCATTTGAAACAAACAACAAGTCAAGTACCTATGTATCACCAACCTCGCTCATCTCTCGAGAGCCACGCTTACGTCTCACGCCCAACATTGTCCCCTTGTTGGGGTGGATCGGCCGGATCTATTTGCGGCGGTGCTGCTGGTCATGAGGTGGCGGTGGTGGTGGCGGTGGTGGTGGTTGTTGCTGAGCTAGGCCTATTTCGTCCATGTCCATCCCAAGACGCTGATGCATGAAGTTCATAACCTTTCGTAGTTGCTCCGCAACGACATCGAACTCTGCCCGCGGCACCACATCCGGCGTCTGCGACGTGCTAGCACCAGGAGTTCCGTATCTCCTCTTCTTTCTCCCTACGGACCCGAGTCCGTAGACACGTCCTTTGGAACACTCACCCGCCACATTGAGGTACTGACGCGCGCCGAACGCGTCAATAAAATAAATATATTAAACCTAAACCAACTATTTTGTAGATAGCGGTAAAGGGTCGATCCCACAGAGATTGGTTTCTTTCTCAGGTAAGAAAAATACAAAAAATAAGGAAATATAAATATTGCAAAAATAAAGAAATCTAATGAGAGGATAGAAGTCTAGGTATTCAGTTTCACAGTCTCGCCATACAACTTGGGATTGAATTTATTAATTGTCGGTTTATAAAAAGTATGAACTAGTCTATGATTTAGTGCAGCTATAGAACCGGTGACGTACTCGGTTCCTCGCACTTCCTAATCTCGATAGCCAAGGTACGACCGTTGACTACTTCCCTAACCAAACACGCAACCCGATCGCTAGTGCTCCGTTTAACGCATTGGTTGCATTACTTCGATTCGTGAATGCACTACACCTAGACAACCGGATCGCTAGTGCTCCCGATTTAGCCTAGATTTCTAAGGTATTTAACCAGTCCCAAAAGGTTCTAATCAATTGGTATGGTCAATTGCCACTAATGTGGTCTTATTGCACAAACATGGGTGCTTACAACTCACTGACATGTAAATCAAGGTTTAAACTAGTGTTTAACCTCAATTGTTCAAATAATACCAAAGAAAATAAATCACATAAAAGAATCAATAATAATTTAAAAATAAATAAACCTGATAAAAGATTCCCAAGTTGTAGGCTTGACTGATCCACCTTCAACCTAGATGGAGGAACTACCTACACATAATTGAAAACCTAATTAAAAATGAAATTGGATACATTTTTCTCCCCGATCCCGGATACTTCAATCCCTATTTATAGATGTGAGAAGTGTATTTTCGGCCTTGACACGTGGCAGAACTGGATTGGGTGATTTCTGGGATTTGCTGACGTGTCAGCATTTGATTGGCGGAGCTGGTGTGGTCCGCTGACGTGGCAGCGTTTGATTGGAGGAGATTGCTGGCGATGACGTGCAGAGAGAGGAGGCTTCGACACGTGGCGGGTGCTGGTTCGCTGAGGTGCTGTCGCGCGCTGTGCTGGACCAACCAGGCGAGGCCACGTGGCGAGCTGGACGCGGGAAAATTCGCACAAGAGTCGTGCGAAAATCTGGGAGTGCGGTTGAGCACGCATCCCGAGGCAGATCGAGCGGCGGCGACCGAGGCGATGATCTGTGAGTACGCGTGGCGCTGATTCACGTGGGAGCTGCTGACGTGGTTAGCGCGGATTGGTTGGGCGGCTGTATGTGACGTTGTCGATCCAATGGGACGCCGCCACGTGTCACGTTAAATTCCAATTTTTCCCTCTCTTGTGTGTGCCCAAACAACTCCTCCGGTGTCCGATTTCTACAAGTGTATACTCTATTTTGAGTATTTTTTCGTTCCGGACCCAACCGTGCACTCCGTTTCTCCTAAAAACGAGAATTAAATATAATTAGATATATATTCTCATATTATTCCAATAAATCACTAATTTCCTAATATATGCATTTATCACCATAAAATAGAATAAATATAGTCCAATTACACCTAATAACCTATACTAAATTACGCATAAATGAACACTTATCAGGTACACCGCCTCATCATCCACCGATTGCTCCGGTGTAGCCTGGGTCAGCTCCTGACGTCTGCTCTGGAGCCTATCCTGCATATATGCACAACAAACAAAGTACATGATATGGGGTAAGTGAAAGACTTAATAATAATTTACATTTTTATTCTACACTTACATAGAACCGCTCTGATCTAGTATCGATGAATGTCGTCCTGTCGTGATTAACGGTGTGGAGATGCAAGTACAAATCATTCACCGACGGTGGCGTCTCGGATGAATCAGCCTGCGTGCAGGACCAAGCATAGTGAACAAGAGTATAAATGTACGAAATATCCTAGATGTTAAAAAAAACTAACCAATCTTTCTTGGGTAGTCGCAAATGACACGGAACCACCACCGTGCTTCGAGGGTCCATTTTTCTGAACCATCTTTAACCTTCGTCGCGAATTCAATTCGAACATAACCGTTGTCGAGCCGGTTGTACATCCAGTCTCTGTTTATAGACGACATTCCTAGTCGAACGTAACCCTTGTCGAGCCGGTTGTCTATTCAAGTAATGAAATAATAATGAGTAAGATGATAAGAAGCCTCCAAAATGGAGAATATTGTAAATCGGAAATGCGATCTACACCATCTAAAGAGAAGAAATTGATAGCTTAGTGAAAGAACGAGGTTCGCACATTAAACTCATGGGTAGAGAATAAATTGACAAAGTTAGGAAGTCATTAATGAGTCATCACAATGTAAAGAGAAGGAATTGATTGAGTTATGTTGTTTATGTAAGAAGCTTGGGCATTATCAAAAGGATTGTTGTAAATGACTCATAATAAACATGTATAACATGTATTATAAGGGTTGGTTAGGTCCTGGACGAGTTTAAGGGTCGCTAACACAAAGGGATAAAATAATTTTTTTGAGTTCCCTGCAGTTAGCGCGCTAATTACAGAATTAGCGCGCTAATTAGCCACTTGCCATATATTTTTGATCGTTGGAAATCAAGCTTTACATTTGAATTTTTGATTTCCTGGATTCCTAACACGGCTATAAACGGTCATATTGGAATTCCTATCATGATAAAACCACCACAAACTTGGTTGTAACATAAGGGAGAAGAAACACATTTCAAAATTCAAGATCTACAAAGAGAAGAAATTTGAATTTTTAGAAGGAGCAATAGGAGATCTTTTTGGTCGTTCTTAAGTCCTCAAATCCAAAGACCTTTGAGGCTTACAAAGGAAATGCGATCTACACCATCTAAAGAGAAGAAATTGATAGCTAAGTGAAAGAACGAGGTTCGCACATTAAACTCATGGGTAGAGAATAAATTGACAAAGTTAGGAAGTCATTAATGAGTCATCACAATGTAAAGAGAAGGAATTGATTGAGTTATGTTGTTTATGTAAGGAGCTTGGGCATTATCAAAAGGATTGTTGTAAATGACTCATAATAAACATGTATAACATGTATTATAAGGGTTGGTTAGGTCCTGGACGAGTTTAAGGGTCGCTAACACAAAGGGATAAAATAATTTTTTTGAGTTCCCTCAAGCGGTTAGCGCTAATTACGAATTAGCGCGCTAATTACGAATTAGCGCGCTAATTAGCTACTCGCCATATATTTTTGACTGTTGGAAATCAAGCTTTACATTTGAATTTTTGATTACCTGGATTCCTAACACGGCTATAAACGGTCATATTGGAATTCCTATCATGATAACCAACAACACCTAACTAATCAATCATCCATAGCAAGTGCATGAATATGAAATTACTAACTATAACATCAAACGACAAAGTAATTACCTCAGTACATGATTCTAATGTATTATAATGACTCTCATGACATGCTTTACCGATAAAATAAACATGGAATAACAACCAAATACGGATGACATGCTTTACCGATAAAATAAACATGGAATAACAACCAAATACGGAATCAATATAAATCTTGAATTGCTCAATTAAAAGGTTGAAATGAAATAGTACATATTAATAAACCTAAAAATAGAACAAGCATAACCTCAAAACTATGCATGTAAGAGAAGAAAGCGAACAAAAACTTCTAAACCAAACAAAAGACACAACATTTACTTAATAGATCAAGTGAAGAACACCAACTAATGCACAATCAACCAAGGAACAAATCAAATCACTCAAGAACAGCTTAAAATAAAACCTCATAAAGTAATAACAATTATAAGAACCGAACTCTTAAAATATGTCACCTCGATAAAGAGTTTGTTCCTTCACAAGCTCATAAACAATAAGGTAGTACTATAACACGGCCAATTGCCAAGACGAATATACAAAAATAAAATGGATTCCATGACCATAATAGCTAAGACCTTTCAAGAAAATAAATTTTTCATTTAAATCCATTTATTAGACTAGTATAGCCGAGCCGCTAAGAAAACCTAGTATACACAATGGTCAGCCACATTATGTTCATTTCCTATATTTGAACATCAAGGCATATATATGACTGCCTTCCCTAGCAGATATAGCTTCAGTTCAAGTGAAAATCTATAACATATTTCATTCATGAGCATAATATTTGCAATGCTAACAAGTATTACGACTTTAATATTCCCGGATGCCGCATATAATGTACGTAGGAACACCGACACCCCAAATATTTATTGATAGATGGAAATTTATGAAGTCTCCATGCTTAATTTAAATTGGAAAATCTCTCTAGATAAAATAGCTTCTTGCCTTCAACTCCGATGTTTACTAGAAGATCGAACTATCAAATGAACCATAGCGGAAACTTAAATAATTCTCATGTCACCCGACGGAATATTCCATTAATTTTTTAAATTAGATAAACAAGGGGACTAGAACGCCAACCTGACAGACGCAAATTTTTAGCGAAAACGGCCAAGCGCTTCAAGATTTCCTCAAAACCGTCACAAGGTGAATGATCTCTATGAAAGCTGAAGAGCTCTTGATCATGAGTGTTGCCTCGCATTATAAAGAACAATAAAAAACAAATAAGAAATGAAGATTGTAGTAAGACTCCAAAACTACAAATTCCTTGCTAACCGGATCCGAATCGAGACCGAGAGAGAGCGCGAGAGATATCGGCGATGAAGGAGACCGGCGCGACGAGACGGAGAGACCGAGAGACGGCGAGACCAGGTAGCACGACCGACGGAGAAACGGAGACCACCGCGACCGGACGGCGGAGCGAGCACCGAGAGACCAGCTCGCACGACCGGACGGAGAGACGAGACGATCGAACGGGATGGACGTGTGGGGACGAGACCATCGATCGGCGCGACGAGACGGAGAGACGGATTTAGGTTTTTGGGGTTTTTTCGTGGGAATGATTTGGGGATTTCGTGTTTTGTTGCGGGGGGTGGGGGGTGGGGTGCGGGAAGGAGAAGAGGCTGCCAGGATCAGAGAAAATACAAATCTCGAGGAATGATGAACGGCCATAAGAAATGAAGAATTTGGCGGGAATGGTGGCGCCAAATTTCAGAGACGGAATTTAATTCCGTCTCTAATTCCGTCTCTAATTCCGTCTCTGATCCGTCTCAAATCCGTCTCTGAAAATTTCCCTGTCGGTCTGTCGCTAATCAAAGTTACAATTAGAAACGGAATAAGTTCCGTTTCTAATTCCGTTTCTGATTTAGAAACGGAAATAAATTCCGTTTCTAATTCCGTTGCTGATTTGCTGTTTTTTTGTAGTGTCTGTGAAGGGTTAATATGTTTCCTCCTTAATGTTTATCATTATGTTATCACAAAGGAGGAATGTATGTAACTGAGGGAGTTTTGTTTGTTTTTACTTTCTTAAGTTTGTTTTAACTGAAGATATTACTCCCTCTGTTTAAAAATGTAAGTCGTTAAAGGTAAGGGCACAAGAATTAAGACTGTCTTAATTACGAGTGAAATTTACATCTACGTCCTTTGACGTTAAATGAATTGAAGAATTAAATAATCATAAATAGTTGAATTGTGTTAGGGTAAAATGGGTAAAAAAAATAATAAATATACTATCTAATTCTAAAAATGATTTACAATTTTGAACAAGAAGTTTTTACTATAATGAGTTATATTTTTAAACGGAGAGAGTATTCATAAAGTTGTTCATGAAGTTTTTGCTTTTTCTTGTGGTATTTCATCTTGGGGTTATTGAAGATATTCATTTTTAAGATGAATTCAGTTACAACCAGAGGATTTGATGCATGGTTATAACTGAAGATGGAAGTTGTTGAAATTTTCTTTAACAGTATGTGGAAACTGTTGTCATTGGAAATTCACCAACAGTATGTATATTTTTGCTTTCGTGATTTTGTTATTACTGGAAGAGCACAATTTATATTGAAGATGTTTTTTATGCGACTCTTCATAACGGAGCAAGAAGGGTGTTGGTTTTATTTCTAACTAAGTCCTTCATTCTAATGATGATACATTTGATTCCTAGCCTTATTTACCTTGTGACCAACATAATAATAAAGGGGAGATTGTTAGTGTCGTTGTGGCGACCCCAGTTCCACAACCCTAAAACTAGATCCCACCCGACCTAGATTTACGTGGACCCCGAGTCAACTCTCGCGCAATTAACACAAGCCTAGTTAGCCTTACCTTACCTTTAACCATTTACTAATAATTTAAGATAAGATTATTGATGTTAGTGAGTTATTCAAAGATAAACTGAAGCGTTTAAAATCGCTATCTAATATATCAGCCTCATGACATAAGTTAGGATAACCTACAATATGTAAACCCTGCATATTTATACCACTATCATATGTCCTATCACAGGAGAGATTATCATCATATACATGCCCAAGATCTTTCATTCCCAAAATCCAGTTTTAAAACATATATGTATACTATAATACAAAATATCAAACCTACATCGAGACCAAAGGATGCACAACTTCAATATCCTCCAAGCAAATTACCTAGCTGATGAGTTTTTCCCTTGCTCGACTATGGATCTGCACTCAATCAAACACAAGAATGACGAGTCCCATATAAGTAACGTCAAGCAGGATGTTTACAGTATTTCGAAAGTAAATAACAACCCATATTCATGTTAATAGAAAGAAAAGTACAGGGAATGCAAGAATAAATAAAGACTGAAAACGAAAACGAAAACGTAAAAATAAACAAACGTACGAGTCTGTGTCGAACTGCATGAAATCACAGGAAATCCTCAAATTTTCTCTTGCCTCAACTCGTACTAGGGTCTGCACTCAAGTCATCACAATAAAATAGATGACGAATCCAAAGTGAGTAATCCCAAGGAAGTTCAATGAGTAATTACAGAAATAAATTTAGGAATTCATAAAGCTATTAAATAAACACGCGAAATTTAAACACGCAACTGTGCACATCGCATGAATATATAATAGACGGGCTCAAAACGTGTGTCAAAATCTAAATCAGACTAGGACCATACTTTGGACTATTCCTCAAGCATTGTTAGTGAGTAAACTCCAACATGACTAATATTCTTATCCTCTCGGTGGCCGGCGTGGAACCCACCGACATATGCACCAGCATAGCTACTCGAGTCAAACTATCCATCGAGATCCCCTGGTACATATGTTATGGTCTAGAAAGACGCATACACACAGAATAGCCCAGCGGGAGTAAACTCAACCAACCGTCTAAATAACCACAAACAAAATACAATAACTGACTAAATAGAATGGAAAGCAAATAAGAAACAAGTGAATACTCGAAAGAATTTTAATTGGGTTACTACACACCTCAAACTGCGCTCCAACTAACTCTACACGATCCACCCACGCCTCCAAATGCGTGTCTAATTCCCATTAATTAATCCCAAATACCTGATTTTCAATAATCCATTTAATTTCTCAAACCTCATAAATCTCTATTTTCCATTAATATGTCAATTCTATCATTTTATATCACAATATATCTGGTTTAAATCCCTGAGAAAAGCCTCCAATTAAACAAAATTGAGAAATTTGTTTTTACATTTTTATTTTCATTTTCTGTCTGAACGTCGTGAGTAAATGCTCACGTTGCCTAGGTAGTGAGAGCATTGCCCTTCGCGCCATAACCGACATCGCCGCGTTTAGACCCTCCACAACGTCACTCAAAACGTCCTGGAAGTAAGTCCCCTGGACCTTACATCATGAGCGACGTCGCCATGAAGAAGAAGACCACAATGTCACATAAAATGTGCAACTGGGGTGTTTACTACCCTGGACGTCGTGGGAGATGTCGTGGGGTTCTTACTCCCCATGGCGTCTCTGGCGGTGTCCCTGCCATAAATGCACTATTGGGGTTTTTGACACCCTGGCTCGTCGTCGCGGTTCGAACACCTATTGCAACCTCTTATGGCTCACTAAACTAACCATAGGGAACCATAAAACCACATCAAACCTCGACGAAACGATAATCCCGACAATTCTTGTTGAAACTTCAATGAAACCTCAAAAACTATAAAACACAACAAACTATCCAAAAGTTGCTCAAAAACACACTTGAAAACCATAGCAACATTTCGCAAATTAGTGAGTTCGACTTTTGTCCTCGAAACTCGCGTTAAAACCCGAGAAATTATACGTGAAAAATAAAGAATGACGAGGAGAACGTGGATCTTACCTTGGATCTTCGATTGCTTGTGGATTAATCCTCCAAACCACCATTAGAGGTTCACAAAACCCTCAACACTTCATAATTTTCGGATTTCTTATTTAAAGGTAAGAGAAAAGGTGATGGGATGAGAAAAATCAAAGTATTTATACCCCCAACTTCATCATTTGTATTTGTGTCATCCCTAGGCATCATTAAGGGCCAAAGTTCGGTCAATTTGTCCACTACAAGTGACACACATATGTGACTTGGTCCCTTATTCTTATTCTTCTCAAATACACATAATTAATCCTTAGTGTTCCGGTACCCGACCCCACATTGGAACTCGTGCCACTCTCATACATTCGCGCCACTAATGACAATTTATATTAATTATTTAATGCACATTATTCATTTATTATGGGTATATTGTTTCCTCCAATCTAGTGTATTGTAATTCGCCTACTCGGTACCCGCGTCTATACGCTAATAGGGGCGAATACTCGTCACACTATCTCGCTCGATCAATAACAATATAAATACATATATTGCGATGCAAACTAACATAATTGAATATACACATTGCAAATTAAACAAAACATCACACAAAACGGACTAATTACCTAGTCGCGCGTGCTCTGGCCTAACTGCGGGGTCCATGGGAGTCTGAGCTGGCGTCTACGTCTGAAAACATACAATAATAATGGCTTAATTAAAATTGGGTTGTTATAGTCAATATCTATCTTTAACTCTGTATTGTAAACGTGTTTTTCACTTCTTTATCAAGATATAAACACCAAGGGGACTTGGGGTGTTCCAGTGGGGGGAGCCTCAAATGCAAGTGAGAGACTTGTCTTCTATCGAGGGGAGCTCGACGCACTGAGTGAAAGCTTGGGTATTATAGTAAGGGGAAGTCTCATCGTACAAGTATCGGGAGACTTAGGTAAAGTCCATTTGTGAAGGTGAAGGGTAGTGTAGCAAGCCTAGTGAAGGATCACTAGTTCAGGTGTTGCACAAATCTGTAACTCTTTTATCTTAGTAGATTTTACATCTAGGCGTAGCCCCACAGATGTAGGTCGTAGATCGAACTGCGTGAACAATCCCCTAATTTTCTGGTTTGATTTTCATTTTTGCAATACTTTAATTACATTTTAAGTATTTGCATTACTTTTTATTTTCAGTTACAACCAACCAACATTATATTCGATTGTAACCACGTACAGTTATTTCATATTACCTATCATTAATTGCTTCTGAATGATTGAGCATTTAATATGAGTTGTACAAGAGGAAAAAAAATCAAATGTATAATAATTTGAAAGGTCAAAAAAGTGATTATTCATAAATAATTCCATTGCATCCTTTGATAGAGAACTAAGAGGTAGATTATGATTGTGTTTGACGATTTCGCTACACATATCCAAGAGTGACTCGACATTCCAACAAAAAAAATATATATAGCTGTTTGAAAAATATACATGTACAACCAATCAAGTAGATGACTCGTTAATTAATTGTTATAAGATTACTTGAGTAAGAAGTTGAGAGTTCAAGCCTCATAATAGACAGGTTGTGGTTTCTTTCTTATTAAAAAAAAAAGTACAGGCTAACTTTGCTAACATTTTCCATATCTCTAACCATTTCTACCAATATAATGGTAGGGTAACATTTCTTAGGTCCGTCCAAGTATAGAGAGTACGACTAGACTAATTCTATTGTGAGTTTTACTTTAGAGTGGGTAAGTTTTTAGTTATTTTTTATGGTGAGAGTAGGTATATATGTTTTTCAAATCCTCAATGCGCGTTAGAGTTTACTTTCAAACCTTGTACCAAACCATTGAGCCGTCTAATTGGTTCTCTCTTTTCAACCAGTTGTAGTAATTCCTTGAAATTGGCTTTTTTTTCGGTCAACAATATGAAATACTCCTAGATCTATACAAGCATGCATGCATATACATGTTATTATATATAAATGGTGGTGTAAGTAATTTTTTTTTATATATTTATTCGTAGCGTGGGAGTAAGAAAAAGAAATACTACATTTGAAAGAGCATTTAGTAGATTCCTATATATTGTTCGACAAAATGTACGTACAATGAAACTCTAAATTAGTTGCTATGCAAAATCATGCATGAACACATTAGAGGCAATGGCGGAAAAAATGGGAGGTGGCGCTCCAATAATACTCATTTATAATTGCTAATCCTTTGCCATTACGCCCTTCATTAACTTAATTGATTTTTCCATTTTGTCTATGCAAAGAAAGTACCTTCTTGTAACCCAAAAAAAAAAAAAAAGAAGTATATTTCTGAACAAGTTTCATATTTGTGTCAATTAGAATATTTTAGCAATATATTGCTCACCATTTAAACTATCTCCAACCACAAAACTCTTTTTTCTCCTCTATTTTACAGTTCTGTCACATCAAACTCTATTTTTACTCCAAAACTTTATTTCTTATATTTATTCGTTTTTGCTATTTATTTATATTAATTTTAATAAGTTTTTTAATCAACAAAAGATTATGAAAAAATGTATACTTATATATTTTCTTAAGAATAATATATAGATATTTTTCTCAAAAAAATATACAAAATAGCACTGTGAATAGTGGAACGCTAAATTTGGCGTTCCACTATTCATAGACGCTATTTTAGTGTCCAAAATAGAGTCTGGTTGGAATCAACCGGACTCTATTTAGAGTTGAGATGCTAAAATAGTGTCCAATTGGAGATGCTCTATAAGCCATTTCATATCATTCTAGGACATATTAATTGAAACACAAAATTTGAAAAATGGCTTACCTCATACATATTTTGGTCCACATGACCAATCAAAGGCACTCAACACAAATTCCAAAACACAAAAAAAAAAAAAAAAAAAAAAAAAAAAAAGACTGTTTCTTCTTGTTAAGTACCTAGTCCATCATTCACTTCAATTAATTTATGATTAATCTGATCAAGTAATTTTTTTTTTCAAGCAAAGTCATGCCTAGACTTTTCAATACATATGTTGGGCATACATCTAAGGAACCAAAATTGGCCAAGAAAACCACACTTTTGACTAAGAAGTAATTGTATTTATATATATGTGCATGGTAGGAACTGCCCATTCCATTGATGGGAATATTTTGTGCTTCACCTTGAAGGTTGGTCATCCTTTGCTTTTGTCTCCAACCGTGGAGAATATATAGAGTAGATGAAATATCCATATCAAAAAGGGCCCAAAAGGAACAAAAAAGGATGGAAAGAAAAACAAAAGAGTGCACCAACACAAAATGATTGTCGTGGGATTCATATATTAATTATATTTGTTTTGGTGATTGTTAATTTATTAATGATGTATATGGAACCTTATCCAAGGTCAACTTTGCTTGGCTATGTCAAGAATACTACTCTATATTATAAAGTATATGAGCAAGTGTGTGAGTAATTAATTCAACTTAATTAATATTTCATTTGTGTATTAGGTGATCAAGACATATCTAGTTAGTGGTATCCCTTAGAATTTTATTGAACCCGAATTTGTATTTTTTTTTTCCAATATTACTCCCCTAACTAGTATTGTTTAAACCTTTAAAATTTTGAGATATGTGTGCCTCGTCACAACTAAAAATACTCCCTCACTACAAAGACTGAATAGTTTTCTCAATCATTAGTTAGGGTAGGGGAGTAATATTGGAAAAAAAAATACAAATTCGGGTTTTATAAAATTCTGAGGGATATTTGACTTTAATTTTAAAATATGTATCAACTGAAACTAGTTAATGAAACCGTCTTAGTTATTTCTCAATCATTAGTTACTTAAAACAATGCACGAACTACCCTTACAAAGACTGAATAGTTTTCTCTCAATCATTCTAGTTGTGATTCATGTCCAACATTAACTACATATAAAAGGTGGATTTTGTGTTGTTAGATGCATATCGAATCATGTATAAATTATAAGTGCAAAGTTTTGTTTGACACATCATAAAATGTCGAAGTTTGATTCAATGTAGCATTTTTTTTATAATTTTTTTTTTTTGCAGGAAAATTCAATGTAGCATTTTAATGTAAATTAAAGAACACAAGTTAACTTGTTTATCAAAAAAAAGAAAGAAAGAAAGAAAAAAAAAAAAAAAAAAAAACACGAGTTAACTTTAAGAAAATTAATAAAATTAATATTTTTCTTATTTTTCTTTATATTAATGCTAAGCTTTATTAATTAGGACATAGGTATTGCTTCTAAATGAATTTAATTAAAGCATATGCGGGCGCACCCCAAATTTTATGATACTCATTAGAAGCTCCAATGTGGTGTTGCTTCACAAATAATAAATCAATGTGAACTGCTTCCACCGAACTTAGTGCACCTTTTATTTTACTATACAGCCAAGGAAGGTATCCTCATTAGCCACTAATAAAGCAAAAAGAAAGGAAGACTATACAATAAATTACATAAATGATTGGCATACTATTATAATAAGTATAACCTTGTTAATTTGCAAGTTAATTAACGAGATACCCTAGCTTCTAATTAATTTAATACAATTAGCTAGTTAATACGGTCCAATTAATAATGTGGCTAGTTTAATTAAGGTTTTGAATTTGGAGGTTATAGTGAAGTGTCCGAGTAAGTGCAATGCATGCTTAATTAATAGAGCAATCACTACAGAGTCCAAATTAATGCTAATGCTAATAAACAATAGTAATAATGATCTTGTGATCTCATTTTGTTCAAGTATACCAAATCCATTCTAATTGAAAATGGTCCATCCCAAATCAATATACTCAGCCCTCAATGAATAATATTAAATACATGAGTTACAAATTCACAAAATATTAAATATACAACATATTTTAAGGGATTCCAATATGATATGAGTATACATTTAAGTTCCATTGTAGAATTACCATATTTTTTACAATAAATCTATCTGGACTCAAGAGTCCCGACTTATAGTGAGGTCTTCAAAATTGTTACAAATATTCAAGGGGCATGCATCAAAGGAATTTTTGCTCCATTAATTTAGAGTCTGGCTAAAAGCACCCCACCATATACTTAGGGACACCCTAATTTTGAGTACACCCCAAATTTAAATTTCAATTTATAAGAGCAACCTCATTTTTACCAAAATACCCCTTCATCCCAACCGAATCACCCAACTCCAAAACTTTGGTCGAGACATCTATTTTAGGTTAGGTGACATCTGGCCGAGACCTATCTTCTAGGCTCGATGTTGTCCAATCATACCTCTTTAGTGAAATTTGGTTGACAATTGCCGACCTAAAGGTTCGTTGAGTTTCGAACAACTCTCCAACCAAAGGTTCAAAACAGGTTTTGGCTGACTCTTCAACTAAAGGTTCGGCGAACTCTAACCGACTCTCCAATAAAATATTAGGACCTGCGAAGCTGAGCTACTCGATGATGCTCTATAAATCATAAGAAAAGAGTGTGTGGAGGGATGGTAGGGTGCACAAAACGAGAGGAAAATGGTGATGGGGTGCACTAATTGCAGTGAGGGACATAAAGGTCATTTTACAGTAGAATTGACCTTTTTTAAAGTTTGACTTTTTTGTTGGGGTGCCCTAAGTAAATGGTGAGGAGCGTTTAGTCGGTTTCTTAATTTATTGCTTCAGGATGATTTTTTTTAAAAAAAACTTTTATAAGTAACAACTCACCCCACTGCAATTCGAATATATGACCTCTTACTTCCAAACTTCATACCAAACCACTGGACCACCTAATTAGTTAGCGATATTGTCCCCAACATAACCACATTCAGCTCTTTTAGGTGTAGTATTTTAACTCAAGAGGCCTCGGTACTACTGGGAGGATATAATTAATTATAGGAGCTTCAGGCGACTAAACGGAGCCTAGTTTTTTGTTGAGAGTACTCCATATAAAGGGTTTTTACTCACCCATACCTCGCTCATTCTATCCATCCATACCCAAGTCACACCATTGTCTCTCCCTCTCTCGAATCGCACTCACCTCTAGCCCAAATCCAATGAAATTCAGGCGAAACGACATCAATTTGATGTCATGAAAGAATTCTCCACATCTTTGTGTCAATTTCAGGTTTTTTTTAGGTTTATGACTATTTTTTAGTTGATTTTTGTATTTTTGTTGAGTTTAGAGCTTTGATTTGCGGCTTCAATCTCACACTTTGAGTACAAAAATGTCGATGAAATCAAGCATGCCTAACGATTTCGAACAAAACTCAATAACTTTTTGGTCTTTCATGTATTTTTTCGAGATTAGATTTTTTTTTTGTTCATTCTTGTTGTTTTCGGGTTGTAGGTTGCAAACACACATGACCGAAACATCTTTAGTTCCCACCAATATCTCTTTATAAGTCTCAGTGGGAGTCAATCGAGACCTTTGAAGAAGTCTCGATTGCCTTCCACCAAGACCGAGACTTCTTTAAAAGTCTTGATAGGAGTTGGATGAAGCTAGTTAAGACCTCTAAAGAGGTCTTTGTGAGAGTTAGCCGAAACCTCTTTAGAACTCTCGGCCCTGTGTGGCCAAAATCCACAAGGCAGGGGAGACAAGGGTATGTTTAAGTAATGGGTATATTCAGCAAAAAGTGGGACAGATTTAGTAAGGGTATTTTGAGAATTTTAGAAAAAAAATTATGGTACGTTCAACAATTTAAATTCAAAAATCGGTATAGTAAGTAAACGGGGTAAACTCAGTAACAACTGTGAGGGAAAAATTGATAAGAGGGGGTGGGAGTGTGTGTGTGTGTTTGAGAGAGAGAGAGAGAGAGAGAATAATTAGGAGAAGGATTTAAGATAAGAAATTCATAAGATAGAGATTAACATGTATTTTCTCACGGAACTCAAAGTTAGACCCCAAGGTGAAAATGCCAAAGATCTTTTCTTAATATATTTATATTTCCTTTCTTAATATATGTAGAGAATGGACTTCGTTTAAGAAACACATTGCTTCTCTCCTTTGTAAATTAGGACATTATTTCTACATGTTGGGCTATAATAAATAATCTCCTATCAAGAAAAACTATGTATGTAGAGAATTGATAAGTCTACATGGGACAAAAAATATATATAACAAGTAAATTATATATGCACATTTTTTTTTACTTTAGTGGGAACCACGACCTTCCGAAAGCTTGTCATTTGGTTAGTGATGTCTCTATCATCTCAACAGAGATGCTTTGACTTATATATGCACATCTTATTAATGTCCACTTCAATTAATTTGAGATTGCCTTATTAATATGAATGGATTTTTGTTCTTTTAAAATCAACAAAATGAGGAGTAAAAAACTTAAGCAGACAGGTGATCATCTTGATATTAGTTATTAATGCTCAATAATCTCATAAAGACTCGTGTTCCTCTCTAAAACCCTAGCAGCACAGCAAAGAATATTCAGATCTGATTGGGGACCGACGACCCTCGGCCTGCTCCGGCATGTCGCCTGGTCGTCGGTCCCCCTCCCTTTCTTTTTCTCCTTTTGCTTTTTTGTAACAACCTCTCCTCCACCATCTCACCTCCCTTTTACCCTCCTTTTCCACTGCCTTTTCTGTAAACCACCAACTCCATCATCACCACCACCATCACCATCTCCATTGTGTCCCTGTGAATCTTCCCTGTAACGACCCTGAAATTTTAACTCATGTCACGTGTCATCTCAGGGCTATAACGTTGGGACTTGGACGACATGGCATACTTGTTCAAATCCTCTGGAGTCGACACGAGATATATTTATTTTTGCGTGGTGTTTGTATTATTTATTTGTAGCCAAATGCAAAATTCAATTTTCCTGGTGTATGTAACTACTCTCAAATTTAATTGGTGACACGTGTTGTATTTTTCAGGACCGTGACCTACTCGTTGTGAGTTGTCATATTACTCAAGCCTTGGGAGTCGACACTAAGGTATATTTTATTTTTTTTGTGATGTTTGTATTATTATTTTGTTGGAAAATGTGCTATAGGCCAATTCTGTAAATATTGTTTAACTATTATAAGTAGATGCATGTTTCTTTTATAATAGTATCTATGAATAATTATAGTATTATTCTAAATGTCTCTAGCCAGTTATTATTATGGGAACAATAATAAATTAAGACTAGTATTAGTTTTGATTAATAGTCATATGATGATTATGCGTATACGGATATGGATCAAGATCATGAGTATTTGTTAGGAACAAATACTAGACCGACCCGCTATGAGAATGCTATATGGTCAATGTCATAAGTGATTCTCATGATAGTTATATCATTTAGTCCTTCGACTTGAGATCATCAGAGACTCCAACATTATTAGCACAATGATTTAACACAATTAAACGTTGTCTTTAAACGGATGATTATAAAGATCGTGATTGGTCATTGTCTGACTAATGTATGGAAGTTGTGTGATCAAGATAGGATTTGTCCCTCTCTTTTAGAGAGAGATATCTATTGGGCCCTTCGATATCTTAGATTGATAAATGGTCATATCTAGTGAATTGATTGGATCAATGTCACTTGACAATTTCAGTCTACTCGAAGATCGAGACTAGTAGATTGAACTATAAGGGTGACATTTTATGTCTTAAGTTCAATCAAAAGATATCGCGTGACAAAAGGATGTGATATACACTGTCTATTAGGTTGTATCGATTTATTGATCTTCATGCAACTTGGGTAGTCATAATGTCTTGCTAGAGGCCACTTATGACTTGTATGCCAAAAAGGGTTTGGTTCACTGCCAACGTAGTGTGAACCTATTGGGTCGCACATAAAGAATAGACTTGCACGATTTAATATTATCTAGGTTGATAAATTTTATTTGATAAAATTCATTTTGAATATTCTCATTGTCATAGTTTGACTAGGATTCAAAACTCTACTACATTTCTAGTGTGACTAGAAATTTAGTCTCTTAGTGAATCCTATTTTGAATAGGATTCTAATTGGAATAAAGTATGGCTTTAATTCTTATTTGAGTTTTAGATAAATTATAACTTTTATTAGATTAATAATTGTAGATTGTCTATGACTCTATCCTTTTTAGTGTTGGACTTTATCTAAGACTTTATTTAGAGTATGACTATGAGATGGAGCTCTATTATAACTCGACCTATTGAACTATAAATAAGACATTACGGTCATAGTTGTATGGTGAGAGAGACTTTTCTAGAGAGATTTTTCTAGAGAGTTTTATGAGAATTTTCTTCCTTAGAATTTTTGGCGCTAGCACTTCGGATCATGATCATCCGTTCGTGTGTGAATTTCTGATAGAGGACGTTCATCTCTGGCAGCATCTTGAAGGAATCGATCAACACTAAATAAGGCAGACATGGAGTTGTACTTGTTAAGGTATGGTTTCTCTCTTGATATATCAGTTTAATGGAATCGATATGATCCTGGTTCAGGGATATTCGAAAAGGTTTTGAAAAATTCCGCTGCGCTTGATCCTCGAAACCCAACATATTTATATCCGAATGTGAACACTGTATGTTATAGTACTTGGTTTTGTGTTATTAATCGCCACGACTTTCTGTGTGAGATTCGCCTAAGAAAGACAGGGATTTTAAGGTATAATACGGGTAATTTAACACCGAAGAATAGTAATTAGGGAATAATCATAAAATAGTAAATAATTAAATAAAATGTGATAGCGAGGTTATGTCCAGGAATGCACGCGGTGCGAGTCGAGAGTTGAAACGGGTTAGAAAACACTTGTTGTGAGTGAGAATAGGCTAAGTTTTGAAATTAGAGTCACCCATTGAAGTCAAGCTATTAAGTTAGAGTTGTTGGATGGTGTGAAGGTGAGACACAAGATGTACCTTGAGATCCGTGTGTGACAAGAGATGAATGGGAAGTATAAAAACTAACTTTTCTCTCTCCTCCATTCATTTTATCATTTTTCTCAACGTGAAAACGAGAAAGAGAAGGGGGTTTCAATGTGATTCGGACTCATTGCGACGCCGGGGATCGACCAATCACGTGTAAAAAAGTAGGATTACTACTCCTCTCGTGTGTGTGTACAGTTTGATGTCAGTTTTATGGGGTTTTCGTCACGACAATTTCAGACGATATTTTGGAAAAAATGTTGGAAATGAATTTGGTTGATGTTTTTGAGATCAATAGGATGATTTGTTGATGAATTGTAGATTGGATTGAGTATTAGAAGCTAATTGGAATTTTTTGGAATTTTGAAGAAATTTCGTGTGATTTTTCGAATTGGGGTGTTTGTCGGGGTTTCAACGTAAAGCGAGTTAGGTTTTATGTTGTAATAGAGGTCCCGAAGAGATTGGGATAGGCTCGAAGCACGGTGACGCGAACCGGAACTGTCAAAAAACCCCTGATAGAGGCATTCTGGGCGAGACGCCGTAAGCACAAAAGCTCACGGCGCCACTCCACGACGTCTGCGCAGTAAGCCCATTTTCACGCTGTGGGGACGCCGCCTAATATTGAATGTCACGGCACCTCGGTGACGTGACACTGTTCATAGGGTCAATTTTTAAAAAATTTCAAAAAATTTTAGGGATCTCTCGGGTATTCAAATTGGTCCGAATACGATCCAATACCCGAAAAATCAACCCAATTATACTAATTTAATAATTATAAAAAATTGGAATAAATTAGTAAGTTTTACTTTATTTACTGACTTAAAGAATTCGAGTGGGATAACTTAGAGAATTCGCGAGGATCAGAATTTTGGGATATTAAGGTACGTTATTCGTACAATTGTAAGCCAGTTAGAAAATATACATTAATTCATTTTCCATTGTTGGCATTTCTATTTGAATTACGCTATCATTGGAATTCGTTCTTTATTTCCTTGATTGAGTGTCTTTGCGTAAGTGTGTTGTGAAGGTATTCCTAGGTCCACATTAGCGGGTAAGCGAGAACACTGCTTGCAAGAGTATTGTCTCACCCCTCTAATAGTGGGTGATACCCCGGGTACTAGATTATTTGACAACTATTGTGACTATAAATTGGGGTATTATTGTACTGCCTACATATTAACCACTTATGGGCTTTCTTTGATTCTTTGGACACTCAAACTTCGTTGCTATACTTGTCAATATATTTATCATGCAATTTGTTACATTTTTTGTCTTTCAATACCGCATGATATTTGGACTGTTTATTTGATAAATCTTGAATTACTGTTTAGTTTCTTTTGGCATTACTTTCATATTTTTCACACACTCACCGTCTAGTTTGTGACAATGGTGCAGATAGAGCTAAGACAAGCAAGGGGCATGAGCTGATGCTAGGTGATATCCTCTGAGGACTCTCGGAGTGATCTTTTCCTTTACTCACTGTAGGTTTTTGTTCTTTTGGTTGTGATTACTGTATTATATATTTTGTTATGTTAAATAATGGGAGGGGATTGAGATATTAGGGATATCATGTATGATTGCATTGTTTAGCTTGATCACCAGAGATGCATGTATTTATCCATTTCTTAGGGTTTTCACATTACAGGTTATCTATTTGTCCTGATTTTCATTTATTAGTTATAGTTAATTATAGTGAATTCCGTTGTGAATTTCCTGATAACTTTATAATCCTATAACTTACACATTGAATTAATAAACTAATTATGTATATCAAGAATTAAAGCAGACTAAGATGCATAGACTTCGTGAGTAAGGGCTCAGGGGTCCACGTAGATCTAGGCCGGGCGGGACCTAGTTTTATGGGGAACTGGGGTCTTCATAATGTATCATTTCATTTTTATCTCGTCGAATTTACGGACAAGACTTGTCTCGAAAAACGTGTCAATACAGGTACTGAGTAGATAAAATACAGGTATACTAAGTTAAGATATTAATTTTTCTAAATGACTAAGGTAAATGTGACAAAATATTAATGATAAAACCATAGTCTAGGTCATTTGGTCGAAATAATAGGCTATGGTGCGCCTTGCGATGCGTGTCGAGGTGTGGGACACCGTGTAACTAAAAGATAAGTGGATAAGAACAAGCGTGGAAGTGTCTTAGAGGAGCCATTAAAGTGAGTTGAACAGCCCAATTAGAGGCCGTAGGATATGTCCCCGAGATACGCACATGATCACTTGATGAGATTTTAGGATAAATATCAAGATGTGATATATTCTTTATCAACCTTTTCTCATCACATACAAAACTGAAAATTAAGAGAGTGAGAGTGAGACTTTGGAGAAAACTTGGAGATTTTGGAGGATTATCATCAACAAACAATCAATCAAGGTGAGCTGACTAATCCTTTTTCAATTTCTAATAAAATAAGGTGAGCTGACTAATCCTCTTTCAATTTCTAATAAAATAAGCTAAGTTTTGAGGTTTTTTTTATGTAAAACGAATTTGAAATCATAGCCTACTGATTTTCTTGTAACGATCTAATTTTAATTATGTCGTTATTTGAGTATTTTCTGACGTGGGCGCCAGCACAAGTCTATGGGGACACCACGAACAGGCTAGAATATGCCTGGTCAGGCAAAAAATGTTATTTTTGACTGATTGGTTTTGTAACTGCAATTGCAATTATTATTTTGTGACTTATCATATCGCATAAGTGAATTATATTGATAGACTGAGCGAGATAGTGTGATAGGTGCTCGTTTCAAAAAACGTGATGACGCAGGTATTGGGCGAGCGAATTATGGGTACATTAGGTTGGGGAAAGGGTTCACGTAGATAAATACAATTAAATGTGACAAATAACTAATATAGGAACATTACATAGGCTAAATGTGGCATCAACGTTTTGTACGACCGGTTGAGGTGTCGGGTGCCAGGTATCAAAACGCCAGAGGAAACAATAACTGACGTTACAATGGATAAATGGATAAGTTCAAGAGACCAAGTCACTAAATGAAGTTGTCAAAGTGGACTTTTTGACCAAATCAAGGCCATTTGATGAGCCTTGGGATGTGTACATCACACAAGATCAAATATGGAGTATAAATATGAGATTTTTCATATTTCTCACCAACTTTTCTCTCTCCTCTTCGTGAAATCCGAAAATTGGTGTGGAAGTTAGGGATTTTTGAGTGCTTTGCTTATGGATTTGAGGAGGATTGGAGCTAGGAATCGATAAACCAATGTTAGATCCACTCACTCTTCATCATTCTTTAACTTTTAGTCGTGGTTTCGTGGGTTTCGGCACAAGTTTTGGAGTGTGAGTTGAGCTCACTAGTTTATGGTATTGTTTATATAGTTTTAATGATGGTTTTGATCATTAGTTGGTGGATTTATTGAGGTTGTTGTTGTTGGTTGAGAAAAATAGATTTTGTTGGCATTTTTAGTGGAAATCCTCAGACTTTTCAATTTACTCGAGGTCTTTTGAGGTTTGATGACACCCTATGGTTGATTTTGAGAACCATTGGAGGACGGGATGAGTTCGAACCGTAACGACAAAACCAAGGGATCTCGAAGAGACCCAACGAGAAAACAGGTCTGACGCCGCCAGCGGTGTCGTGAGGAGTAAATTGCCATGGCACCTGGGCAGTGCTCACTGCCCAAGTTGGCGCAATGGGGGACGCCGTGATATTTACTCACACCGGCGCCCCCTGCGGTGCCAAAATGGAGAAAAACAAAAATAAAATAAAAAGGACAATAGATAATATGATTGTGTTATTGGCATTGGTTTTGAGGGAAATGATGAATTGTTGAAATTTGATGATTTCTTGAATTTTGATAAATTAATATGATTTGTTATAAGCCGAATGTTTTGTTAGTGTTTGTGGTTCCCCTACGAGGAGAAGGCAGAAGGCGACCTCGGGACATTAGGGAGCGAAATCCCAAACTTGAAAATTATAATGCCCAACGCAAAGAATGTGCTCCCTAAGTTAAGAAGCACACTCCCCAATCTGGGCAGTGCTCAGTGTTCTTGAGGAAGAACACCAAGAGTGCGCTCTCTAAGCCTAGGAGCACGCTCCTCATAGTTGGCAGCAACTAACTAAGGCATGTTTTAGGACTTTGAGTTTAAGACCTATTCAAATACATTTAGATCTCCTTAATTCATTTTAAATTGATACCAGGAGCCTGGGAGATTAGTGTCGGGTATCGGGTACGTGCTTTGAGGCGTGTCGAAGTCGCGAGAGCGTATTAGTGTGGATCTGAGGTAAGTAAAACTAGATAGGGAATATAAAGTAGTTCAACATGCTTTATAAATTTATTGTTAAAATATTATTTCTTTTCCTTGGAATTCTCATTCCTACATGAGTGTTTAAGGGCCAAGTGAGTCGAGAAGGTGTCTCTAATGAAGTGGTCGTCGGCTAGCTACCGGAATCATAACTTTGATTCACTAGATTGTTGGTCGGGATGAGATGTGTTTTATCTGGGGCACCGTTAATATCCCTCATTCGTGACAATTTAGGTGCGGCAGGCATTACCCAAGTCTGCTTGACATTGTCACGACTCTACGACCTCGCTATGTGGCACCCACATTTAGTGGTCTTGGACTACTTGAGCACCTCTTTTTCGTTTTCGGGACACTCATTTTCGCCATTTACTTCATTTAATAGTTTTATTATCATGCATTCCTTTACATCTTTCTTTCTATCCACAAGAAGTTTAGACTGCTTTATTTATTATGAAATATTATTTGGATCATACTGACTATTACTTATTGGACTCGTCATTCTCATGTTTGACTAAGTGCATATCCGCAGTTGAGAAGGAAAGATGCCGGTACTAGGTGATTTACCCTAAGGACATCGGAGCGACCCTCCATTGGCTTCTTGTGTAGGTCACATTTTGTATATATATATATATATATATATATATCATGTTTTGTCACATTAGGATATTTTGGGGTTTTGAGATATACCGATACATGTATATGGATTTCTGTGACGGCCCCAAATTTTTAATGCATTTGGGTACGCCCGGCCTAGACCCGTGCAGGTCTTGAGTCGATACTCATCGAGCCTGACAAGCCTAGTCAGCCTCCAATTAATCAATTTAAAAGTTTATGAAAGAGTTATTGCAATTATACCCAGCGAAAAACTAAACAAGTATTTGGAAATAACTCAATCAAACGAAAATTAGGAAATCTATATAAATGTAGAAACCCCGAGTGTTCATAGTATTCATCTCAAAAGTGATCCCCAGTTCAATAACCAATATCGTATATATAAAACATCATACAAAAACAATAAACATGAATCCATCTAACCTAATCCTGAAGTCGCGTACTCTGAGAAGTCCTCAGAGAAAATCACCAAGTAGAGGGCCCTTGCCCTTGCTGCACTTCGGGATATCTGCACCCACCGTCGCAAACTAGATGGTGAGCAACTGAGAAAAATTGAAAGTAATACTAGAAGAAAATAACAGTAATTCATGAATATCAAATAAAACAATCTAAATATCATGCGATAATTAAAAGATAGGAACAATAAATAGATCAAAGTGCATGATAGGCAGACTAAGGAAATAACAATCGAAAACATGCATGTTCTAAAGAAACAAAAAAGGCAGCAAGCGGTAAAACCATAGCATTCGAAAAGAGGACGTTGGCTCTTTTCGGGCAATGTTGCAACACTAGCGCAACATCAGAGGGACACAGGCCTCCTAGCATACGGAAAGAGGACGCTGGCTCTTCCCGGGCAATGTTACGACACTAGCACAGCTTGATAAAATGAGGGACACAGGCCTCAAGAATCACATCGACACGCTCATGCCAAGAACACACATACCAAAGAATCAACAAGATAGGAATGCCAACAAAGGGAATCAACAAGCAACAATGAATGAAAATGAATTACATGTAATGTTCTTACTGGATTACTTTCGTATACAAGCTTTAGGGCAAGTGCACTTACCTGAACTATCGCGACCCGCGAAACAAACTCCGAGACTTTAACACGTCTCCCGCGATTTCCCGACTACCTGATAAAGATTTAAGTCCCAAATATCAGTTTAATTCTTTGTATTTAGTCTTACAGTGAGTTCCATGCCGTGGAGGGTGGCGGTGGTGACGGTCCAAGGAGGGTGAGCCGTGAGTGAGAGTGGGAGGGAGGAAACCGTAAGAGAGATGGAGAAACCGAGAGATTGAGTGAGGGAGGAGAGGCCGAGAGTGATGGAGAGGAGGGAGAGGAGAGGCTGAAAGAGAGAGGAGAGACCGTGAGAACATGGAGAGGGGAGGAGCCGAGAGGGATGGTGAGATGAGAGAATCGAGTTGGAGAAGAAAGAGGGGGCGGCGGTTAGGGAATAGTAGAGGTGAAGGGTTAGGGTTTTGATATAATAATATATATATATATACATATATATATATATATATATATTAATATATATATTAATATATATTATATATATATATCAGTTGGTCAAAATGACCATTTTACCCCTGGAGTTCCCCAAAATTCCCTCTATCCGAAATTCACCGTTTTGCGCGTAGTCTTGCCTCGTCTCGCCAAATAAAAATTTAATTATTCAATAATTTGTTTAAATGTATTTTTATAATATTTTTCTCTCCCGTTTACCTAAACGAAGCCTCACTCAATCTAAAAATTGTTCAAATGGTGCGAGACCTGTATTAGACTAACATACTAATACACACATCACAAAATCATAAAATTACCTCAGTGTCGACTCCCGAGGTTCGAAATACCGTCTAGTCTCACGTAGCTAGTTCACGGTCCTAACAAGTGCGACACAAGTCGAGTTAAAATTTGAGGGTTGTTACAATTTCATTTACACTCTATTTACTTGATATACATGTCAACTGTATATATATGCAGGGTTCCACACCAAAGGTCGTCCTGACTTTACTTATTGCGAGTTATTTAATTTGTTTAAGTTAAACTACTTTCGCTAAACTTAGAAAACTTGCAAGTTTTAAATAACTCAACTTATAATTGTTAAAAGACTTAAATAATGAAAAGGAAGACTGACTAGGCCTGTATTGACCTTAAAGAAGTTGACTCGAGGGTCCACGTAGGCTTAGGTCGGGAAGGGCCCAGTTTGTGGTTAGGCTGTCACATTCCCCATCCCTGGGTCTTCCCATATCCATTGTGTCTTCATCTCCCCCACCCTTTTCGCCACCTTTTAGCAGCATTCCAACTAGGTTTTGGCTTTGTTGTGGTTTCCGACGTAGTCCCTGCTGATGATCTTTTTTGCCTAGAGCATGGTCGAGGGGAAAAAGACAACGAGTTTGGATCCTGGGTCTTCTACTTTCGATGAAGTGTCATCTAACAAGGAAAGACTAGTGGTGGCGAGTTGCTCATAGCGATGAGTGACCAGTGGTGGCGAATCTCAATGGCGACGACCTTCACGAGGGCGACATGCTTAAGTCACTCTCTTGTTTTCCTTCTCTTTGGATCAAGATCTAGTGTTTTTGTTATAGGTAGGTATGGTCACTGCCTATGTGTGGATGTAATTGCTCTGGCGATGACTCCTTATGAACTTCACTTTTGTTTTAGTTGTTTCTAGTTTGTTGTATGTGTTTGTCCCTCTTAGAGGGCGTCTTCCCTTTTGTTGGGGATTTCTTTTAGTTTTGACCGACTTTCTCCCCCATCAATTGCGTCCTAGCGGTTGTCGATGGTGAGTCACAATGAGGCTTTATGCCTCTATTGCTCTCGTGGAGACCGAGCTTTCATATTATATTATTGACGGAAGGGTTTTCGTCATCAATAAATTTCATTCAAGTTTTGACAAACAAAAAAACGAAGTGCCAAGGCTACACTCTACTAATAAGAGAATGGCATACATATTGATGTCACAATTGTCATTGGTGCATGTGCTTTCTACACGTGCAAAACCAAAAAGTAGTAATAATTCTAAATTCAACCTTTCTTTTAAAATCAATAAGTAATCTATCCTTTTTTAGTCTCTTTGGAGACGACCAGTGAAACTGAAACGATATGGAGAAGATTAGCGTGGTCCTGCACAAGGATGACACCAACAAATTGTTATACAAAATAATTTATAATGGTACAAAATTAATATAAATAAAATAAAATTATAAATAATTAAGAACAAAATTGAATAACTAGTAAAATAAATAAAAATCTCTAACTGAAAACTTACACATAAGTAATATCTTAAGACAGAAATTTTTTTTAATTTGGTGATTAAATTTTTCAAAGAGATCTGCTTATAGGATATAATCAGATGCCTCTTCAAAACAAAGTTCACCAATTTCCAAAGTCTGCTCAAATGCGTTTTTCTTCTCTATAAAATAATATGTATTTTAAAAATTAAGTGTATTTGTTAGTGTTTTAATTCTACTTAAATAGAATTTAACGCACTGTTTCAAAACAATGTAACTCTTCAATTTCGAAATTAATACTCATTGGTGTTGTTAATAGCAATACCTGTTACCAACAAAAATGAAATTAACTGTCAAAATAGTAAATTTTAAAATTAAAAAGAAATTAAGTTAAAAAACAAAAAACTTGATTTTATTCATGCAACCAATCTAAGCCGTCATCAATCAAATATCAAATATTTTATATATACAACCTACTACCTAATGCCACTTGGGCTCCATGTATTGGTTTCTCTTGCTTTAGGAGTGTATTCGATTAGAGATTTCCATGGATTATAAAAGACGTTATAGAATTTAAAATTTTATGGAGTATTTAATTTAAATTTCAAAAGATTTTGATGGAGTTTTTAAAAAATTGGGGGTATTTAACTTTGATTTGGAAGGATTTGTTTTGAGTTTTAAACAATCCATATGTATTTAATATTTTGAGGATTTTGGTGGATTTGGGACATTTGTGGATTTCAATGGATTAACTTAAGAGAAAGTATGCACAATTTCAACGTCGAATTCTCCGATTTCCATGGATTTGTGGAAAACCCAAATCATTCTTCTACCATAGCTGTTTTCTTCATCCTTATTACACTTATCTCCACCTTACACCATGTCTCCAGCTCCGCCCCAGATTTAAACACCACCACCGCCTGGAGCACTGAGGTCGCGGAGCTCCTAGACACCAAATCCGATCCGAGCTATGCCTTACACCATGTCTCGCTGCTCGAGGTCGCGGAGCTCGTAGCCAGGTTCAGTTCGCCGTCTCCAAGAACTGGCAGCTCACGGATGGGCGTGGCTTTAGGCGAAACTCATGAACTTTAACAAAAACAAAATCGAAGGTATCATTAAGTTGTGGCCATTAAATTTTTCTCGAGTCACACACCACTTGCGATTTAGTTTGTTCCAAACTTCATCAAAATCCACTCAAATCATTCCTACAAGTCCACAAAAGTTCATGCAAATCTACACAAATCCTAAAAATCCATTGAAAATCAATCACACGATGTTCTTTTAAATTATTATAAATCCTCAATTGAATACACCCTCATTAGAGAAGGAGTTTACATGTAAAGAGTTTCAACTCTTACCAACGTGTGACTGAAAAAACTTTTCTATTCAAACTCATTTGAGACTTTGTCTTAAGTGCAACACACATCGAATAATCCATTCTTTTTTTTATATATAAGAAATCAAGTAAATCAATAACCCTCCAACTTGTACTCACACACAAAACCTCATACGGTCGCGTGCATCCCACATATTTGTAAGAGCAAGCCACAAAATTATTGGCAGCCCAATTTCAATTATGCCCCTGTAAGAAATTACCTACTTACCCCTTACAAACCCCACAAATACCTCTCTCTCTCTCTCTCTCTCTCTCTCTCTCTCTCGTTGTACACCCTACTCCAAACCGGTTCTACACCTCTGATCGGCGACGCAACCTTATAATTTTAGAGTCCAGAAATCCTTCCAACCATCGTAAGTGTCGATTC
The DNA here is from genome assembly GCA_039657345.1 of Stephania japonica. NCBI lineage: Eukaryota > Viridiplantae > Streptophyta > Magnoliopsida > Ranunculales > Menispermaceae > Stephania > Stephania japonica. The sequence goes on from CM077556.1 coordinate 6,425,999, forward strand.
CAAGTTTTAGGGCTAGTTTGTGTTGTTTTTGCGGTGGGTGCTCTTGTAAACCGAATTCAAACATTACAAAGTGTGCCCTAATAAATACTTGGGTGCCCAAATCTAGTTTGCCCTTAAAATATGTGGAGTGCGGATAGTGCAATCTAACTCATTTTTTAAATAAACTTGACAAAAGTTAAAAAAAGCAAAACGTATTCTAGAAAAAATACGATAGCTGGAGTGTAAATATAGCAATATTGATGTTTCTTTCTTATAAAAAAAAAAGCATAGCAATATTTTTTTAGTAAAATATTAAAATGACAACTAGTAAGCCACGTCTCAATACATATTAGTCCACAAATAGCAATCTATGCAGCTTTGACCCGCATGTTATACACAGAATCTATGCGCACTTGCATCTTGAGGGGCATATAGGCTGCTCAAAGGCCCGATGTAACTTTCAGTGTTGTTATTCTAGCATTTCTCTTTTTCTTTTCAATATCTCCATTTGATATCTACTCAGGGAAGATATATATATTCTTTAAAAAAAATACAACAAATTCAACTCTTAAAAAATATAAAGCCACGGCAGAAATTGGTCAACTAGAGTGATGTACTAATAAAAGCGGGCGATCGAGCCAACGGGTGTTAAGTCTGTTGACCCAAAAAATAAAAGAAAGAAAGAGCATACCGTTGGGACGCTCAAAATTCGAAGTCTAGCCCTGAGCATTTGTATAGTCAACAATGGAATGAACTTAAAACCACTTAGTAATTAATATCTCAATTTAATTAATTATATACATGAAAAAACTAATTACAACCTTATCAAAAAATAATATTCCCCCCATTTAAAAATGTAAGCCGTTTGAGGTAAGAACACAAGACTTAAGACAGTTTTAATTACGAGTGTAATTTACATCTATGTCCTTTAATATTAAATGAACTCTCGAATTCTTAAAACGACTTGTAATTTTGAACAAAAAGTTTTTGCTATAACGACTTATATTTTTAAACAGATCGAGTAATAATAATTATAGTACATAGACTTTAAAAGAAATGCAACTTTCGGGAGCTCGTCTCTTATTCCTCAAAAAAAAAAAAAAAGAAATAATTACATATGCATGAATCTTTGTTAAAAGAGTGATGCATTCCATTACGTTGATACAATCTTCTATATACATAGAATGACTTATGCAAGGGAAAGTACATCGATTGAAGGTTCAGAGCACAAGACAATTCTTGCTGTAGGCGAAAATTCATTGTAATGATAACTAGTTTGAACAAAAATCCTTAATTATTAGATGAACTATTAATGAATTGATGTGATTAATGATGTAAAATTACTTAAGCTACATTCTCTTTACAAGTCATCGCGTCTTTATTTCAACCCTTGAACCGAATATCTCATGTTCTAAGATTCTTTACGAAATCTCTTAAGCATTTTCTTAAAGATAATAAAAATAATAATTTATATAAAAATAATTAAGATTTTTTTTACTTAACTTTAGTGAAAGTCGAATCACGACCTCTTGAAATCTTACTTTTTTGACAAATGATATATTTACCAACTCATCAAAGATGTTTTGATATAATAAAAAAAAATTATCAATGAAATTTATTAAGTTGTAGTTGACATCACGGTCAAATAAATAAATTGTGACACCATAATTTCTATAAAGTTGCCATAGTATAAGAGTGTGAGCACCGACCGCGAACTGCCAAACCCTCCACCGTCCTCGTGACGTGGTTAGTGCGTGATGGGGTGCACATTTTTATTCACTAAATTTAATAAATTATATCAGATCAAGCATAAATAAATAAATAAATATAAAATAGAGGTGTGTTGACAAGCTGACAAGTGTCTGTTTCGCAAACTGGATTAATCACCAAATTCATTTGTTTTTATTGGGTAGGGTTGGGACCATTTACTTATTTATTTGTCTTTCTTTTTGTATAATCTAAAGTATTTTGTAGCTCTACTTGTTTTTGTATGCTTAGGTAATTTGTTACTATATTACATGCTTTCATTAATGGTCCACCTTGTCAAACCCAGTCCTTTAAAAACCATAGCAACTTCTCAACAACCAAATACCTCTAATTTTTATGTATCAATTGATTAAATTTTATATTTTGCTTATTTATTTGGGCACCACTAATTTAGTAATAGTAAAGAACTCATGATGTTGAAATTAAACTAACTTATATTGGTTTCTCACTTAAATACATACATGCATAAAATTGTATTGTATTTTATTGGAAAAGTGACTATAGTACTCTCTAATTTGATGCCAACATAGCAAAATTTGTTGTCATTTGCCAATAACTGTATTTAAAGAGTCATTGCTATGTGATTATTTGTTTCAGCATTTTGAGTGTGATTAGATGAGTTGGTGTCGTAATTGTAGTTTGTAATCTAACATGGAGCTGACATTGTATTCCAAATAAGCAGAGTTGTCACCAAATTTGTTTTTGTAAAAGGTTTCGATTATGACTCAAAATTGTTGGAGCATATAAACCTACGTTAAAAAAAGAATAAGAGGTTTTTTTTTTTGACTAAAATATAATAAGAGTTGGTATGGTATATAAGTAGTGTAAATTGGATTCTAGCACAAGCCAATTAATTTTGTGCAAATTAAAGATGGGCTTCAACCCTATTTATATACCCATATGTGCATGCGCGTGTGGCCCAACACTCTGATTATTTTTTCGACGTGAGATTATATTCTCCAACAAAAACGTCAGCCTATTCATAAAAGTAGGCTGACCCGCCCACCCTTGCCCTATTAGGTTGGGTGGTCAGGTTAGCACTCCTCATTGCCTCTATACCCGAAACACAACCGTTCGAAATCTAATATCAATTTACCTCAAGGAAGCGGACCCCATTTTAAACATGGGGATTACTCAAGTAGATTCGGGTTGTGCTACTTGATACTTTCTTAATTACTTTGACAAACATGAATGTGACCTCAAAAGTATTTATTTATTTTTTATAACGAAAGTTGTATTCACTATCAAATATTGTTACTTACAACCTTAAATATATTTATAAGAACTACAAAATAATAAAACGTTGATTTGAATTAGTTAGAGTCAACCAGATCGATGACGAGATGAATCAACAACAACAAGCATACTCACAAAAAATATTTATTTTTTTAAGTAAAATAAAAATAACTTAAAAAAATAAAATATAAATTTTATTAACAATTAATGGGTCGATAAAAGAACTATATACTAAATCAATTGCATTAGAGAAATCCATTGACTTACTAATCTTATTTACTTCAAAAATAACATCGTATTGTTGACAGTAAATGTGATTGTAATATTAAATCACTGTGACAATCAATTGCTATTATGTCATGTGTTCCAATAATTATTTTTAATTATTTGACGAAAAAAATACATTTCTTTTTTTAAGAGAAAAATAAATAATTCTAATTGCTAATAATTTTATAGTTATTTTCATGTAGTGAGTACGTGTACAAAAGCAATAAAACAACCGGCAAAGGTTACATTTAATTGTTTTTTTTCAAAAAGGTTACATTTAATTGCCAAGTCAACAAAGCAACTTTTATAATCGTAAAAACAAATATAAATACAGCCTTTCAATTGACATGTACTAGCAAAACTACTACTGCTAATAGATAATTAAGTATCCCTTCATCTTCAGCAGCCACTGTTACCTTAAAATCTCTTTTTTGAGTTTTTTTTTCTTAAATCACCATTGATTTTCTCTTTTAATCAGCGATGGTTCAAATGAGTTAATCTCTCAATGTTTTATTTATTCAATAAAGTACATATATGTGAAGATTGGATCCACTTGTTGTAGTGTCTTCCTCAATGATTATTTTTAGATCAATGCTTTTGTTGGGTTGATCCTTATTTTTAATTTTGTTTTTCAATAGTTCATCTTTCCTTGTTGGAAGTCTTGATTTTGTCTTCTCCTTATCAGGAAGTTTTAGCTTTTCTTCTCTTCATTGGAAAGTTTTATTATTCGTCATGTAGTTCTAGTGGTTTTTGTATATTGTCATAGGTTCCAGATATTATAGTGAACAGTCTCTAATTGTCAAACTGTTTTAATTTCACAATAACATTCACTACCAAATTAATAGCAGTTATTTTGAACAAATAGGAATTGCGAATCACTATTGTACCTTTTTATTTAATGTTTATCCTATATCGAGTTACTAATGATTAATGAAACTTCTATTTTCTTTAAAGAAAAAAAAAAACTTATTAACAAATCTTAATCAAGAAGTAATTCAAATTTTTGATTAATGAAACTACTACTGCTATTTTTTCTTTAAGAAAAAAAAAACTTCTATGTGTGGTCATGTAACAAGCCATTAATGATTAATGAAACAAAGTTTATGAGTAACACTACTAATTTAAACTAAAGCCTTGTTTAGTTTGGGGGGAAGTTGAAGGAAGTAAAATAACTTTCAAGGAAGTTCCAATTCGCCTTATTTGGTTGGATATTTAAAAAAAAAAATTTAAAAGTTTGAGCCCCCTCCAACCCACCCCAATTTCCCCTATATAGGGGAGGATTGGGTTGATTTGTTTTGGTGGGGGGGGGAGGGGGTGAGTTATCTTCCTAAGGCCCCCAAGTGAGTTATCTTCCCGAGGGGGAATGAATACTTCTACTCTTATTTAATGTTCTTTCTCTACCTTTTATTCCCTACAACTTCTCTCAAAAGCAGTGTAAAAGGCATTTACGTCAATTACATTATTTTATTATTTTTAAAATGTGAAACTTCTCAAGAAGTTCAAAGTTGAACTAAATGTGAAAATTGTAACTTCCTTAGTAGTTAACTTCTCAGGATACTAAACTTTCCATGAAGAAAACTTCACTGAAAGTTAGTAAAATGAATCAAACGAGGCCTTAAAAACTCAATGGTGACTAATATTTTTATTTATTTACTTATTTTTGAGGAAAAATAGTGCCCAATATTTTTAAGGAACACTCAATAAAGGATTAGTTCTTAATCACTCTATATGTTCTTATTAACAAATCTTTGGGGAGTGTATTCAATGTGACAAATCTATGAATTTGTTTAAATGATGGATTTCATAGAATTTGATGGACATATCCAAAATTCATCTAAATCTCACGAGTAGATGTTAGATTTTATTATTTTCATTTTTGAATAGAAATCTATTAAAATTTTTATGTGTTTAAAAATTGAATACACCTAAACGTTTTATAAATCAAATAAAATCTATTAAAATTCTAATTAAATAGCTCTTGACTTTTCAAAAGTTTATTAAAATCCTTTAAAATTCAAATTAAATACACCTCAATTTCAAAATCCTCCAAACTCTTTTGAAATCTTTTCAAATCCTCCAATTGAATAAACCTTAATCAAGAATTAATTCAAATTAAAAAAAAAAACAAAAAACAAAATTGACCAAAATATCTTTGATTTACATTTATAATGGCATGGTAACCTAATCTAGAAGTGAATATTATATGTGGAGTTTCACGTTGCACGAGACCACGACGGGAACGTAATTTTGCTACTTGGGGAAAGGATTAGACTCAAACTCACTCAAACAAGACCTCAACTAGTTTCATTAATCACTTAATTAACTTCACTAATCAACCACTCCGTCAGCACAAATGGAATATAGCAACGGTTGAAAGATATTCCGTTAAACGACAGCTGGCAGAAGGTAGGGTGCCTAGGGTTCTCTGGACGAGCCAGCTGGCAGCGCACCCCCTATCACGTGGCCAGCTTGTGCGTCTGTCGAATTTGCGACCCTTTTTAACCCCCACAAATATCGAAACTGTTCCGCATGAAATTACCAAAACACCCCCAACTCCAAAACCCCATACATTTATTGCCCGAAACACGTCTCTCGGTTTCATCGACCAAACCCACCGTAATTAACCGCCCCGTACAAGGGCGCTTCCGTAATTATACATGCCTGCGGTGGAAAATTTCTTAAAGTAATGGTGCACGGAGTACGCTAACCTGCACCCGGTGGGCCTCCCGAAGCTTATCCTGCGCACCCGCCCTGTGCTCTCCCGTGGAAATAAATGAAGACGGAAATGAAAAAAAAAAATAAATAAATAAATAAATGGGTAGAGTAAATTATTGAGTAATGTAGAGAGAGAGTGTAAATTGGAGAGGTTTTTTTAGAGAGAGAGAGAGTGTGTCTCGTGAAGCATCAGTAGTAGCTGCAGAAACCCTCTCTCTCTCTCTCTCTCTGTATGTGTTCCTCTCTCTAAACACACACACACACACACAACAAATACACTCTTTCCTTATACAACAATTAGTGGGATTTTCTTCTATATTTTTAAATCACGAGATCTCCATCTTCACTCTTTCTTTCTCCCATTCCCATTCTCTCTCTCTCTCTCTCTCTCTCTCTCTCTCTCTCTCTCTGTGTCTGTCTTTAGATGTCGTCGTCGTCGTCTCCTCTAAGGGCCTGTTTGTTTGTTCTAAGATTCTTATTATTTTCACGGTGGCAATGCTATTGCTAGCCCATCAAAAATAGAGAATTCTTTCTGTCACTTCTTTTAATTCGGTTCATTTAATCATCATCATCAGAAGAAGAAAGAAATGTCGCAAAAGCGTGAAATAGGGTTCGATTCGATAAGCGAGAGGATGAGGAATGTTGTTGTTGTCGTCGATGATGGAAACTACAACAAGCCGGATTTCAAGGAGCTCGATCTGGGCTCACCGGTGTCGCCGCTCCGGACCCAGAACTCTGCCGCCGCCGCCGCCGCCGCCGCCGCCGTTTGGAATCCGACGCCAACGACGAGTAGTAGTTCGAGCTCTTCCGGGTCGGTCTCCGGTAAGACCGGGGCCCACCCGGTTGTGAGGAGATCCGGGAACGGCAGCCACTCCGGGGAGCTGTCGGGGTCGAGCGAGGGCAGCCCCACGGCAGCGGCGAAGACTAGACATGTGAGGTCGAATTCGGGGGCGCCTTTGATCTACTCCGGCGGAAGCAGCGGCGGAGGGAGTGGGAGCGTCAGCGGCGGAAGCGGCAGCGGCGGCGGTGGCGGTGGCAGCGCGGCGGTGAATTCCCCGGTCCTGAACGCGCTTCCGACCGGCAACATATGCCCGTCGGGGCGGATATTGACGACGGGGATGGCGTGCCGGAGCGCTGCCCGGAGCGACGTATTGGGGTCGGGGACGGGGAATTACGGGCACGGGAGCGTAATGCGGGGCGGGGCGGCGACAACGGGAGCGGCGCGATCGGGGGCGGGCGGTGGGGAATTGAGCGAATCGGCTATGGTGAGGAGGGCAATGGGGAGTTCAGATCCGGAGGTGGTGAAGAGGGCAGGGAATGAGGAGTACAAAAGAGGCCATTTTGTGGAGGCTTTGAGATTGTATGATAGAGCAATTGTGATGTGCCCCGACAATGCCGCTTATAGAAGCAATAGGGCGGCGGCCTTGACGGCTCTCGGGCGCTTGGGGGAGGCTGTCCGAGTGTGTGAGGAGGCTGTGAGGTTGGATCCTGGTTATGGGCGCGCCCATCAGAGATTGGCTTCTCTGTTTCTCCGGTTAGTGATTTACCCAATCAAGATTTCAACTTTCAACCAATCAGAGTTCTATCAAATGTTTATATTATCTGTACTGCTCTTTAGTGTTCAAAATAGAGTTCATGGCAATGCTTTTGTCGTGGTTTTTGTGTGTTGTGTTTTGTTCAATCTACATTGCCTTGGAAGTTTTGGATTGGCACTGTTAATGCTGCTCTTTTTGCAATGGCAATGTTGTGGGCGAGGTATGGCGTTCTGTATCTTGTGACTTTGAGGATGGGCGTCTGTAGATCGGTATCGCCCGCGATAATTATGGCGGGATATCACTTGGTTTGATTGCTTTCTTGTCTGTTGTAAATTATGATGTTTAATTTACTTTCTTTTGTGGGGTGATACCGTGATCTAGCAATGCGGGTAAGCTTCTTCATTGTACATTTTTGGATGTTGGATGTGGAGAAAATGTGACCTGCCTGTTGATGTCAAGCGATTTAAAGTTTGAAGCTCAGAGTTGTTTCTTTATTAAGTTAGATTAGTGTTTCATCCTGTCATATTTCTTTCTTGATTGATGCTTCTTAATTTAGCATTTAAGTTGCACTCATTCTTAATCTTGCCGTCTTTAGGAATAATGATTTTTCGTTGTTGCTGTATTTATTTCGATTCAAGACTTTACCTTTTTTTGATTGTTTGCGTTTCTCTTTGGCTATGTTAAAGCAATCTATGTTTGATGAGGTGGAATGATGTCTTCGACGTGATCTTTCTAAAGGTTAGGGCAAGTGGAGAACTCCAGGAAGCACCTCTTTTGCCAAGCACAGCAACCTGATCAATCGGAGATGCACAGACTGCAGGAAGTGGAGAGACATTTGAGTAGATGTACTGCTGCACGGAAGATTGGGGATTGGAAGGGCGCACTAAGGGAGTGTGATGCTGCCACTGCAGCCGGTGCGGATTCTTCTCCTCAGGTAAAAATTTCATTTTTGCAAATGCAAGAATTGATTACATATAGCATCTAATTCTGACGACTTGAACTTGCGGCTATGGAATGTTACAGCTGTTTGCTTGCCGAGCGGAAGCCCTTCTAAAGCTTCATCAAATTCAGGATGCAGATGCCGGCCTTGCCAATATACCCAAAATAGAGCCATATCCACCCTCCTGTTCAAAGACCAAGTTCTTCGGGATGCAATCCGAATCATATCTCTTCTATGTTCGAACGCAGATTGAAATGGCATTTGGAAGGTGAGGTCATATGCATAAAGTCCCACGTGACAAATAGTTTACAGGTCTTGGGGTTGAGTGAGAATGGCTGATCGATGTCTTGCAGGTTTGAGAATGCAGTGGCAGCTGCTGAGAAGGCTGGACAGCTTGGTCAAGAAAATGTTGAAGTTGGAATTATGTTAAACAATGTGAGATTAGTGTCAAAATCACGTGCTCGCGGTAATGAGCTCTTCAAATCTGGAAAGTTTGCTGAAGCTTGCTCAGCGTACAGTGAAGGTCTCAAACTCGATCCCTCCAATTCTGTTCTCTATTGCAATAGAGCGGCTTGTTGGTCAAAGCTTGAACATTGGGAGAAATCTGTTGAAGACTGTAATCAAGCTCTTAGAATTCAACCAAACTACACCAAGGCATTGCTTCGAAGAGCTGCATCTAATAGCAAGGTAAATTTTCTTTTTTAGTCTTTATATCATTTTTATGCATCTATTTTTTTGTTGCGATTCTAGGTTACGAAACTTGACATGGTAGTTAAATTTAAATTAATATATAACAATTGGAATTGTAATGGTATTATAGCTTGAGCGTTGGGTTGAATGCGTAAAAGATTATGAGGTTTTGAGGAAGGAACTTCCTGTAGATAATGAGGTGGCAGAATCACTGTTCCATGCACAGATTGCATTGAAGAAATCTAGGGGAGAGGAAGTTCACAACTTGAAATTTGGTGGTGAAGTGGAGGAGGTTTCAGACATTGATCAGTTTAGAGCTGCTATATCGTCATCAGGTGAAGCCCTATGTTAGTTCTTTTGGCAAACTTTTTTACGTGGCTAACAGCGCTATTCCACACTGCTTAACCTATGAATGATGACATGGGTAATGTTCAATTTTCAGGTGTTTCAGTTGTACATTTTAAGGCAAATTCAAATAGGCAATGTGAGCAGATAGCACCATTTTTCGACTTGTTATGTGAACGATATCCATCCATCAATTTTCTCAAGGTAGGCACCTGGTTCAATAAATTTTCAAAACTCTTAACTCTAGCATGTTTACTTTTTTACTATCAATTGATACTTAATCAAATGATTTTATATTGAAGGTGGATGTGGAAGAAAGCCCTGGAATTGCGAAGACGGAAGATATAAGGATTACTCCGACGTTCAAGATTTACAAGAAAGGGAGCCGATTAAAGGAGATGATCTGCCCCAGCCAGCAGGTCTTGGACTACTCTGTGAGACATTACAGTCTCTGAAAAGGAAAAGGTGTGCGCTTCGAATTTCCTTTTCTCTTGGGCTTTCTTCTTCCAACTCCACATTACTATAACCGGGGAAAAATGTCATACAACAGCCCTTCATGCTTCCCCAACAATTCCGACACTAGGATAATGATCTGCGTGTATTGCAGAACTAGCTACAAAATAATTTCATAAATTCATAGAACCTAGGTTAGCAACCAAGGGAGAGAAAGTTTCGCTTTCTTTTTCAGTCTTTTCTTTTTTCATACATTCTTTCCATTTTGTCATATCTCTCTCTCTCTCTCTCTCTCTCTCTCTCTCTCTCTCTCTCTGTGTTCTATAGTCTTTCAAGATTGCCCGCGCACCCTTCTCTCTCCCCACCCACCGTCATCTCTTTTCCTTTATTCATTATTATTCTTTTACACATGCTGGCCTCATATTCTTGTATTCCCACCGCCCTCCTCGCCGCCTATTGAGACAGTGCAAAGCATGTACAATTTGAGCTGGCTCTTTGGCTAAACATGAAAAATAGTGAGAGGGGGGTGGTATATGTGTTGTGTACATGTATATATAATGATATATATACACCATAATATTGGAAGGCATGAGAGGTTGGATGGATGGTCTGGTGGGTAGGAAATATTGGGCATTAGTGATGGTGTATGTTATACATGTTTTTGCTTCTGTTATACCATCTCTGCAATAATTAACATTTTTTTTTCACTCTTATACACCTTTGTTCAACTACTGTGTCTTTGCTTTAATTTACTGTACATTCTGCAGTTCTCAATGATGCTATAACACAACCAAATGAACTAAAGTAAAGGCAATGAATGGCTTAATTTTCTTTTCTTTGAAGACGAGTTGGGTTTGTTTAGCTTTATTCTTGAGAAACAGATCTGACAGTCTTGAAGAGAGAACAAGTGTAGGTTTTTTGGATTGTTGTTACGGTTTGTGGACGAAGACATGTTTGTACGTTTCCTGTAGTGTGGGCAGTTCTGTTGTGGGTGATGTGTGCATTGTGGAAAGAGAGATTCCCGCAATAATAGATGAGTGTTGTGTAAATTAGGAGGCAGTGTTTGTATTAGGACCTATTTAGAAGAAAGGCCTTATGTTGAGTGCCTTGAATTAGACCAATCAGTCCTACTAGACCTTAAGTAGTTGTATGATTTATGTAGAGATGCGCTAGAGGCACCCCAATTGTATATAAGGGCACACCAACCTATATATTTTAGTAAAGCGCATAAGAGTCATTTTAAAAGAGAGTTCAAAAAATTTATATGGCTAGGGTGCCCTTCTACATAGCTGGGGTATCGTCAGTGTGACTCTGTATATGTGAGTTGAAGGGGTTTTGTGAAGGAGGCTGTCCCAATGTAATAATTCTTTGCATCAGTTTTTTGATGAAAGAAAGAGCTTATTCTAGGGTGGTTGACATGTGCCTCCTTGAGGCCATAAATCTCTTCTAATTTTTCGAGGTATATACAGGGCTTGTCACTTGTAGAATAATATTGTAGTGTCGAACAACTGACTTTGGTCGATTTTTGGTTTGAGGAATCTTAAAAGTTACCCAGTATAGAATTAGGTTGATGTAACCTAATTTGGAATGAAGGCTTTGTCGCATTCATAACAGTTGTTTATGAATTTTTGTTGGTCAATCCAAATTTGGTGAACCAGGATGGAGGAGTTAAGAGTCCAGCAGCTTGAGAGAGACCGTTAATACAAACTACGAAGTGTTTTCATTTATTTTACTTCTTCAATGAAACCAAACCCTCAAACCAAACCAGCAAAACACAAGTGAATTTAGACTACTATGCAAAACCAAGCACACAGTTATCTCTATAACTGATTGATTAATTTGGCTCCAAACATAACCTGTCCTGAAGACACGTGCAAATCACAAACAGAATTCAATACTAACACATCCATGTCCTTCACTGCCCAGCAGCGAATGCCTCAACTGGGAATGTCTTGGTCACCCCAGCAAGACTCTTGAAGTGAATCTTCCCAGTTGGAGGGTCATCAACAATGATCTCACTCACTGGTGGCCACAACATCAGTTCCTTAGCCTTCACTCCTTTGAGTTTCTTGATCCTGTGCTTCTGAATGTAGCCGTGGATCTCAGAGTCGTAGCTCACGAGCTTGCTCACCAACTTGAAGCTGTGCTCGACCTTCTTCTTCTGAGTGATCCACATGTACCCAGTGCTCCGAACGAACCCTACTTCGACTACGTTCTCCAGGGGGAGAAGCCCTAGCGGGAGACTGAATTCTTGCAGAAGCTCGGCCGCCATTTTTAGGCCTTCCTCGTGGCCTTTCTTTACCACGCCTCCTGCCCTTTCCTTGATTTCCTTCTCAGATGCCATGACTATTATGCTTCCTAACTTATGACTAGTTTTGTGAACTCACTTGTTCGCAGAGATGCTTGTGGTCAGCTTAGTGGTTGCTAATTTATACTAACATGTGAGAGAGAAACCAATGAGAGGGGACAAAGTGATTGCAGAAACCAATGTTGATTACATTGTATCCACCGTTCTCAATTTTGTTAGGTTCCCACCTTTGTTTCAACCTTGCAAAACCATGTCTAGTGGTATTTTTTAATTTGCTTATTTGATTTGATTTTTTACTTTTTAATCTTGGGTTTCTACAGTTAGATTTTTTTTTAGTTGAAGCCTGAAGTTAGATTTTCTCAATGCAGCAAATATTAATGAAACTATATATATATATATATATATATATATATATATATATATATATATATATATATAGGTTTTTCTACAATAGAGACCAAATATATATCCATGCCATGAGAACCTCTCAAGATGTGTTATGTATTAAATGTTTTGTGCATTTATATCGTCTCGATTAATGTATTGAATTTAAATCTAATGGTTCTAAATAGTGTACCCATGGCATGAGTATATAGTTGGTTCTCATAGTAGAAGTACCCTATATATATATATATATATATATATATATATATATATATATATATATATGCAACTAGCCAACCACGCCTACAACGTAGTAGAAAAGGCATAGCCTTTGTGAGGCCAGGTGATACGCATCCTCATAAAAAATCTAGACATGAGAGTATGACTAGTTGTCAATCTAACTATTCAAGTTTGTTGTTACATGTGATTGATTGTCTTTCTAATTCTTTAAGAGCATCTTCAATATAATTGCGGGTTGAAGGGAAATGTGTCACGTAGGATAGATGGACATCGAAATTCAAAAGTAATCTTCAATACAACAATCTATTTGTTTGCCTAATGTTCCTCAATGTACAGTTTAAGGCAATAAAATGTCAAGGAATGTAAGAAAGAAACTACAACTTGACCACGATGAAATTCAAACACTCGACCTCTTAACCTGGTAACCCCCATACAAACTATTAAGCCATCTACATGGTTGGTAATTTAATGTAGATTATGATATCTAAACCACGTTTTGCTGCTAGAAGAAATAGATTCAAAATAAATCTGAATAAAACAAACTGATCATATTGAAATTGGTTAAACCTGTTTTCTATATATTTCATCAAACAGCATAGCGTTAACTGTGTAAGCCTATAATGCTTTCAATCTTTTTGTTTGTGCATTAATTCAAGCACAATGACAGAAATACCCCTAACCACTAACCAGTCAGTACTATGTAACTAACTCCAGTACTAAATCTTGCACGAAACGGAAACTGAAACGAAAACCAAATTCAAAACAAACTTTTCAAACCTTCCCGCCTAAAAGCCGAAGATCTTTTCAAATTTCCCGCCAAAACGAAAGCCACAGATCTTCAACAAGGAAGCGATTGGAACAGCAGAATCACGGATGATGATGATGAGTAGTGGACGGACCGGATTCAATCGCCAAGATAGACGAGACCTTCCGCTTCTTCGCTGTCTTCGATCTCTTCCCAGTGGCTCTCTCGCTAGCGAAGGAATTCAGAGGCTGATCGTTTCTGGAGGCGTTTGTGTTCATGTTCATGTTCAGATCCAGATTCAGATTCTCCTTCGACGGCGGCGATCGCAACTCGAGCACCGACCGAACGGAGCACTCGCTCCACTTCAGCTCAGCGAGGTCCGACGCCACCTCCTGGACCGTGACGGAGACGGAGGACGGAGAGGCGGAGTCGCGCAGCGTGGATCGGAACGGAGCCGTCAGATCCACCAAGCTCAGCGCGTCGGTCATCGATTTCTGCGAACGAATCGAGATTCGCACAATTCAAAGATCGAGAAAGATCAAGAAAGACCGAATGAGAGGCGATTAGGTCAACTGACCTTGGTGGTTTTGTGGATCTTCTTGAACCCCTGCATGTGCACGACCTGGTTGAGCTGGGTGATGGAGAGGGAGGTCTGGACAGGATTGACGAAGAAGTCGAGGTAGTCCTCGAGATTCGTGTTTGGCTTCGCCTTCATTTTTCTGGAGTCCAAGAATTGCAAAGTGTTCTTGGCGATCTTCAACTCCAAATGCTCATATGCTCACTTTCTGCTCCCTGTGTGTGTATAACTATATATAGGGCTTCTGCGCCACGTGGCATGTGCTGTGGTAAACATGGATTGTGGCTGTAAATTCTTGTCACATCATCAATGTGGAGGGGATGTTCAGTCTAGTTGGCATTAATACACATTCAATGTTTAAAATAGTCTCCAATGAGTAATGTGGATTGCACCTTCTATCCATGAGGTGACAATTTTTTTTTTAAATTAATAATTATCTAACTGATTATATTTTTGTTAGTAAGTATTAAACAATTCTATATTTGGAGTTATTAAACTATTATACAAATATTATTTTATAAAATACGATTGTTATTAATATATAACGTGCAACAGCTAAAAAAATTGCTTGTTTGTGTTTATCCTTTTTTTTAAACTTATTGTAATTATCTTATCCTATGTATGATAAGTACAAAAAAATTATAGAAAACAAAAAACGGAAAATATGTTTATTAAAAAAATAAAATGCAATGTATATTAAAAAAAATTCAATTACATAAAGTGTAGTTGGGATTATCTTTTTTCTCACTTTTTGTATTTTTCATTTAATTAGTTTTTTATGAGGTGGCATACAATACACTGTCTATTGCACCCTCTAGAAATAGAAGGTGTGATAGACAGTGTGAACGGTTATTTGTGTCACGTCATCTTCACAGTGTGATTCCATATTATCATTGGAGAGAATTTTTTAGTTGGGATGTCTATTCTATCCTATGTATCCCACATTCACCCCCAATCCACAGCGCCATTGGAGATGCTCTAAGCGCATGTTACTACACGACTCTATGCTGCACTTATGTGTTGGATGCTCCTTGATATACGCATTAATGGCATCGATTCTTCATTTTTTTATTTCTTTATTTTATTTATTTATTCATTTTGTTGATGCCTTACACCAAAAGCACCAACTAATCTATACACGAACATCGTCAAGACTCATATCGGGCAGGGTTTTGTAGGTCCTCGACAATATATTGAACTTATGTATGTGTTGCTTCTTTTTTGCGGTCTAAATTATTTGGTATCCAAGCTTAACTAAATATTTCGGGTTCGAACGGGGTCGGCCCATAAGGGGTACCCAGCGATAGTTTTTGGCCTTTTGTATTCATGGGGTTTTGAACTCGAGACATCCTCTGAAGCTTCTGGAATGTTTTACTCCAACACGCACTAGATGTTGGTTATGTGTTACTTTTTTTTTTTTTTGAGTTAATTGAGATTCAAGACTCGAGCCAGCTTGATCCACTAAAAGGCAAAGCTCCTCCAGTGATGATTTTCGCATTTGCAGAGTCTCGAATTTGAGACTTCCTTTTAAGCTATCAAAGCGTCCCACTATAACAAACCAGCAATTGGTTATGTGTCGCTTCTCTACCGCCCAAACATATAAAATCACTCATATTCCCTTTCTGCTTAGGCCAGACCAAATGCATCATTTCCAATTGACTTGGTGGCTATGTGATTTTCCTTCCTTGGAAACCCATGGGCAGACTCAATTTTTTAGGCCCAAGTTTCTAGTGGTGGTTCTTTGAAAACAAAATTTAACGCATAATTAGGGGTGCACACGGATTGCACTAACTAGCGGATCCAGTTCAATTCGGATCAATTATCACTAATTGGATCAATTTTTCGATCCCTTCAATTGGATTGAATTGAAAACTCACTAATCCAGCTGGACTGGATCAAATATTAGATTATGAAATATACATAGAAAAACTGTGGATTTAATCCGTTTAGTACATCAACACATATACATATCTACTCATATGTACTATAGTATTTCAAAAAGTATCAACCAAACTATCAACTCTAAACTATAATATTTAAAAGACTGTTTATTTTAACTATTCTATTACGCTTACGACCTTTTTTTGTTAGTGCATGTTACAACGTGCACCTTTTTTTTGTGTTTTTGTGAGGGTGTATGGTGCAAATTTATGGATGACATATTAATTATGTGTGAACTTGCATTTTAAAGTTTATTGTGATGACAAGTTGTAAGAAATATGCTATATATAGATTTGTGAGATGTATGTTGTAAATTTGTCATTCATGAGATGTTAATTTTTGTAATTCATTTGTTAAAGTTTAATTTCATAAATCTTTAGATAGAAAAAGGTCAATCCGTGGAACTTGGTCCTGTCTAGTCGAGACTGTATTTTGCAAATTGGATTGAGTTGGTTTGATGAATTATTTGGACTGGATTAGACTGTAATTTTTCAATCCACAATAATTAAATTGAATTGCGAATTGACTTTAATTGGATTGAATCCAACCCATATGCATCCCTACAGTTGTAATCATGAAAGTTTTAATACCGTTGTGTACATGTAATTGCATAATAGGTTTGCATGTAGTTTTTTGTATTATTATTATTATTATCAACGTTTGCTTCAATTTTTTACTTGACTTACAAAAGTTAGGTTTATTTGTTACTATATCTGTCATCATACGAACTATCATGGTAATTTCTTAATGATTATTGAAGCCTACTTAAACAAGAAATGCTAGAGTAACTCACTTTAGACACCTATTATGAGCGCCTAGTAGGCTCAAGTAGGTGTTCAGTCAAGTAATACACCTCAAGGTGTGCGCACATACTGTTCGAGATATATCACATCACTACAACAAAAAAAAGGCATTAATGACGGTTTAAAACCGTCATTAAAAGGTTTTAATGTGGGCAAAACTTTTAATGACCATTTTATACCGTTATTAAAGGGTGTTCTTTTTTTTTTTTTTCAATGTGCTGAGCTTATATACATGCAACATATAACTTTTTAAACACACTTTGCAATCAAAATAGCTTAAGAATTCATTATATTATGTGCTAACATTTCAATGTATATCAATTTTTTTTTAAACGACCAATGTATATATCAAATTTATTACAAGGATTCTGAAAAAAAAAATGCAGAAGTAATTCACTAAAACATTACAAACATAGTGGTGTGGATATGGTGATCAAGATCAAGTGGATGAGAAGAATGAGACAAGTTTACATACGATCGCGAGGAGCCTCATGTTCATATATAGCATGCGTAGCAGACAAGTTTCTGCTCTCAAATTCCCCATCATCGCAAAGTACAATCCTAGCATCTTTTGCTGCCTTAGGCATGGTAAGTAGTCGATCAAGTATTTTTGTAATGATGGTGGGTGAAGAGGGCACAGGTGCTTCAGTGTTACTATTGTTAAGTTTAGAGACACCGCAATGACACACTTTATTAATCTCTCTAATAAACTCGTTAATTACAATGCGGGGTTTAACTCTAATTTATAGACTCACATAAACATACTCTTAATCCAACTAGGAGACCCTAAATAGACTCATACTCTAACTCGAAATCCTAATCAAACTCAAATACTAATAACTCATAATCCTAATTAAACTCAAACACTACTGTAATTTAGATTACAACTCTAAAATCCCCCCATAATCTAAATTATCTATCTAAATTAAAAATCATCTCCCCATAATTCAGATTGGACAAACCCCAATCATAGCCTTAAACTTCATGAAAGACTCAATCTTCAATGCCTTGGTAAACAAGTCTGCAACTTGATCCTTTGATCTGCAGTATGCTAGCTCTATCTCTTTATTCGCCACCTGATCACGTAAAAAGTGATATCGCATCTCAATATGCTTACTCTGGCCATGTGTAACTGGGTTTTTCGCTAAATCAATGGTCGAAACATTATCAACATAGATTGGTGTAGGGCCATTACACGGAAAAAGAATCTGTGATAATAATTTTCGCAACCAAATAGCCTGACATGCACTAGAGGCGGCTGCAATGTACTCAACCTCACAGGTAGACAATGCAACGACAGACTGCTTCTTCGAAGACCATGAAAAAATAGTAGAACCATAATAAAAAGCATAGCCAGAAGTACTTTTCCGATCATCCTGGTCTCCTCCCCAATCACTGTCAGAATAGCCAAACAAAGAACTATCCATTGAAGTGGAATAAAATAACCCATGATCAGTAGTACCTCGGATATAACGCAAAATTCTCTTTCTTTGCAACCAAATGAGATTGTCTAGGGTGCTCCATGTATCTACTTGAGTAATCCAACGCCATAAAGAATATCGTGCCTAGTGCAGTCGGGTATCTCAAATTCCCAACTATCTCGCTTAAAATATGTTGAGTCAACCTAAGGTGCATCTTGTCTGTTTTGGACAACTTGGTACCAACCTCCACGGGTGTAGAAGCAAGATTACAAATAGACATCTCAAATTTCTTCAAGATCTCAAATGCATATCGTTTCTGACATATAAAAATGCCATCATCTCGCTGATTTACCTCAATGCCTAGGAAGTATGACATTAGACCAACATCTGTCATCTCAAACTCTCGCATCATAGCTGCTTTAAAGTCTCTGATCATGTTGATGTCATTTCCAGTGAAAACTAAATCATCAACATAAAGACAAACTATCATTGCAGTACCAGTAGAAGCATCAATCTTCACATACAAAGCATGTTCATAAGCACACTTTGAATCCATAATCCTTCTTTAGCTTCGGGACAATTGTAGTCTTCAATGCCTGCTCAGTATGCTTGACTTTTTCACTTTTTTCATTAATTCGTTGCTCATGTGCTCATAACAAACCAATGATTTCTTCAACTGACTTGGTCTCATAATCAGTCCCAGACTCCATAATAGCAGCGACTACGTGGTCAAACTTTGTGGTCAAGGTGCGCAAAATCTTCTCGTTCACATCGAGATTAACGACTTCTCCGCCATTCATCTTTAACTGATTGACGATTGTCTGAACACGATTAGTGTACTTCTCTATATCTTCTGAGTCATCCATCTCGATCAACTCGAATTGCCGCCTCAAAGTTTGCAACCGAACTTTCTTGGCTCTTTGTGCACCCTTGTAGGACGTCTCTAAAGTGTCTCACGCTTCCTTTGATGTCTTCGCCAGTTGCACTTTCTCAAACGCCACATCATCAAGCGTTTGCAAAATAAAATAAAGTGTCTTCTGATCTTTCTTGCGAAGCTCCTTTTGTATTGAGGTAGCAGTGGCCCCTGGGTCTTCGAACCCATCTTCAACAACTGTGAGCAAGTCTTGAAAACTGAACAAGACTCTCATCTGAGTGCTCCATCTATCAAACTTCTTTCCATCGAACACTGGTAGTGTCGGTTGAACTTGACCGATTCCAGTTGTAGCCATGAATAATCTATTGAGCGTAACTGTTTCAAATTGTTTGCAATAGAACGCTGCAATTCAATCTTCGTTTCTTCTCCAAAACAAGAAACGTGCACACTTCGATCTCTCAATAGATCTAAAGCCCAAATTATGTTCTTGAATCTTCAAGGACTCTCACACAACCAAGACACAGATCTCAAGATCTCACTATTGCTCTGATACCATGTTAAGTTTAGAGACACCGCAATGACACACTTTATTAATCTCTCTAATAAACTCGTTAATTACAATGCGGGGTTTAACTCTAGTTTATAGACTCACATAAACATACTCCTAATCCAACTAGGAGACCCTAAATAGACTCATACTCTAACTTGAAATCCTAATCAAACTCAAATACTAATAACTCATAATCCTAATTAAACTCAAACACTAATGTAATTTAGATTACAACTCTAACAACTACGATACTTCAAATGGTAGCTTTTCTTTGTTCTCTCTATTTCCCACATCTGTAAACCATATTTAGGAGCAGCAACCAAAACCAGAAGCTCAAGTGAGCCGGATCTGTGTAATAGAAATTTCACCGGTGAATGCTGACAATTGCTAACCTCTTCTTTTCCTGGACCCCTATTCAAGTCTGATTTTCCAAACCTCCTAATGATGATTTTAGGCCTCGAGGATCGCCGCACTGACCACCGAAGCTTCGAGCAGAGTCGGCAGAATTTGCTGCTGAGGGCAGTTAGCATGGCAGAGAACTGGGAGTAGCAGGAAACAGTTTGATCAGGAGCACTCTCAGATTTCATGATCTGAAGTGTAGAGATAATAAAAAAAAAATTAGTTATAGTTTTGGAGGTGACATGAATTATTAAAAGATGAAAGATCAAATGATGCAGAGATTATTACTAATTCCATTTAGAGAAGCATATCATTGAAGACTCTGCATTGCAAGCACTTTTCATATCACTATCTTGCCCCATTCTAAGAAAGAATATTATGATCGCTACACTAATCTCATAGTTATAAAACCCCAAAACAAGAGTAAAAGAACATGCATCAAGCTAAGAATAAACAGCCATTCGAACCCCACCAGCTAAGAAACATCAAAACAATAGAGAACCATCAGAGAACCCTCTTCAATAGAACAACCCCATAAAAAAAGCTTGAAAAAAAAATGGAACATAGAAAGAGAGGCAAGAACGACCTGTTGGATGTGCTCTGTAGTAGAGAATATTCAAGACCACATAATGCAGAAATTAGGTAGAGTTTCAGTGAATTCGGCTCACGGGCTATCTCAATTGGTGCTGCGAAACGGCTCCACGAAATGGTTCCTAAGGTCTCTGGTTCCACCCCCATGTAAACAATATAGACAATAAGATCATCATTAATTCTTTTTTTCCAGAATTGAACTTTTGAAGGCTAGCTTTCAACTAGAGTCCAGCTCGCACAACATGTCCAGCATTGAATTCCTCAACATGTCCAGTACTGAATTCCTCAGGAGTCCTAAAAATCAAATCAAAAGAGCAAATCCTCTCAGACACTTAACAGCTCAGTGAGCTCACACCTTCTTGCCTTATTGAATCAAACCAAATATTACAATATGCTTATTTTCCATATGATGAGCATAATCGGGGAAACCATGAATGTAGTGATTATCATCACAGCAACCACAGCAATGCCTGCAAGTTAATTAGTTGATCAAAGAATAAATATGTGTAGTTTCTTAATTTGGCTTCATTTGCTTGGTCTCTTAAATAAAAGGTTTGCTACAACAAACATTGGCCAATACAATGGACCTAATACCAACAATCAAACATGTTCTCAAAATTTGGTTCTAACAGGCTAGCAATAGCAATTAGAAAATCTTAGTAATTCTGTTTCTAACCTGCAAAATTGCAGCATAACGAGCCAGACCCCATGCAGCTTCCTTCACTGCAAGCGCAGATGGCCCGTTCGGGATGCTCACAACGGTATGCCTATTTCACGAAGAACAAATTACTTCACATATAAAGAAAAAGATGAAAATCCTTCATGGAGATTGTAACTTGTAACTGACATAAGAAGTTTATGTACCATTTAGCAAGACGAGCTCCCTGTTCGTAGTAGGCAGCGGAGCGAGAAGCAAGACCATCGAGACCTTGGTACCATGACTCGTCGTTCAAACCAGCCAGCGGCACAAGACCCTATTGTAGTTTTGTAGTTACCATTAGTGCCCTCTAATTCTAGTTCATCTAGTATTTGCATAGACAATATATATTAGATGTGAAGATTTAAGAAGCCTCATCACTTGCCTTGTCAACCTTGATACCAGGAACAATGTTCTGCTTCACATGCACATCAACCATCTTCTCACCATCAGTGGTGGACTGGTAGAGTGTCTCCTCAAACATGATAGCTCCAGAGACATAGTTGCCTAGTCCAGGAGCTGAGACTAGGAGGGTCCTGTACATATTGTGGCTATATTCATTAAAAAAAAATGAGAAGGTTGTGGCTATATTCCTAGTTACTGGTAAACAAAAAAACAAATGTGAAATGCAAAATTTTGAGTTTTGGAAGAAGGACGAGCCTGCTCGTTATGTACATGAATATTTCTTTGGCGAAAATCGGCAGGTATAGCCTGCTTGGCTCCAAAATTCACCATATCCAAAGCACCCAAGCTCAATACTAAGTACAAGCCATAAGTGAAGCGGCAAGGAGAACTAACAGTCCTAAGAAAATAGGAGATGAGAACATGTGATCAAATCCAAGCCCAAGTACCCATCTCCAAGTGAAGAATCCAAAGACAGTATTCTCTTCGGGGTACTTCTCGAAATAAAAATCAGGCGTCTCCCCTTGTTCAATTACAGTCCCTGCCAAACAAAAGCATACAGATTACAGACTAAACAAACCCTTCAACAACATTGCAGGTAGAACATACTCTCCAATACCCAATATCTTCCATATCACATCACTAGAAATCGATTTCCCAACAAACTATTTAGAATGGTCGGGCTTATATGTTCATGAAATCATCTTGTCATGGGTTTCCTAAATAGCATTCTTTCTTTAAGCCCTTAAATAGTATGAAACATTTGTGCACTCTATCATTACTGCAACACAGAAATCAACGAAACCTAAAATTTACTCACATTGCATGATAGGGAAGCTGTCCAATATAATCGATACCATTGATTCCTCCACGACGCGATCCGCAATGTCACAAGGCCTACAAACAACAACAACAATAATAATCAACAAGTGAACAAAATCACTTCTTTAACCACAAATCTGAAACACTCACTCAAATCCTCCTTATCGATGATATCGAAATTGTTGCGAAAGTACTTCCTAATGACATCCCCATGTCTCAACATTTGTTATTGAAAATCAAAAGGGTTGATCCCTTCATCACTTGCTCAGCTTCTCTTGTTGTTCTTTCAGAGGTATGAGATTTTTAGCAGGGCAACAAACTAATGTAGCATAAACTAACTTAGTAGATGTAGAAGATATTCAAACAGAGTTGAGCTACTGAAAAGCAGTTTGTCAAATGCTTTACACATCTGTGACAAACTCTTACACATATGTGACAAACTAAAAAAAAAGGATACTCCAAAAGTGAAAACGTTTAAACCTAAATACCCAAAGGCTGAAAATTTCAGAACCTAAAACTCTAAAAGTGAGCCGCGCAAAAGATATGGAGACACGAAAAAATTGCAAAGGAGATTTTACCTCCGAGGTTGTCAGTCCAAATTAGCCTCCGTGGTTGGCCTTAGATACCACGCCGTTTGAAATCCAATGTCACTTTATATGCCATGACAGTTCATCCCCCTTTATTGATTAAATATTACTGCAAAAAAATCCAAATGAATTTCATGCCCTTTCATCACTGCTGCAAAAACCATACTGGTAGATGAAACCAAAACTAAGAGGAAAAAAAAAGAGAGAGAAATCAGTTTATGGTTGCCGTTATCAAAACTAAAGATAACGGCTATCGTTATCTATCCTTGGTCATCACCAACCCGTCATTAATGCTTTCGTTATTAAAAAACATTGATGTTGTAGTGCATGCACCGATGCTTGCTAATATAACTTATTAAAACTCATTTTATAACAAAACTTGACAAGTATTAAGGCCACTAAATTGATCAATTCCCTTATATACGTGTGTGTGTGTGCAAAGTCTTCTGATTCAAGAATTAACTGGTGCTAGTACAAGGTTCAATCTCAAAAAGCATACTGATGATGATCTGGGTATGTAACACCCAACTTTTTTGTTATTAGCAAACCTAGTAAGGAACCAAAAAGTAGAACAATTGCAGCAGGTACTAGGTAGACATTTTGTAGAAATCAAACAAATTGTTTCTCGACATCTTTAACAAAAAGAGGCGAGCAAGCAAAACAAATCTTAGTTTCCAGTCTTGTTCCTAATGTATTGCAGATTATAAGGATTCTCTTGGTAGGATCCATCAGTAACTTAAGCTATCAATAAGAAATTATTTCAATTTCCTACACGTCTCTGGCATAAGAATTGATACAATAGATGTCATTTTAATTCTGGATTTCTCTATCAAAAATTCAAAGAGATCCATCTATCAAGTTGGAAATTCGAAAACCTTAATAACGAAGCAATTAAATGATCAAGACTGTGTCCAGGCACAGAGTATATTGAGTATAAATAAATGAAAGAAGACATCAACAGGAATTAGAAGTTAGAAATCATTACTTATCTCTTACTTTCATTCATTACCATATTTATATTCTTCGAAAATTACTTTTTTCAGTACTTATCCCTTATTTACCTAAAAAAAAAATCTTCAAAAATTGATAGAGCTAGGAATACTATTGCCAGGACACTTTCTAAATTTTATCTAATGCAAAAGGATATATGTTCAAATAAATTGTGAAAAGGTACATTTTGATAATTTTAATAACCAGAAAGACGTGATGAGAATGTCAAAAAATAACAAATGATTAGCAATTGTACCAGGATTGCAATCACAAGATGCAGAACAATTAGCAGCAATGGCACAAGTCTGATTTCTTTGAGAAGTAGAGGCACAGAAGAACAAACAATGATTAAAGAATTACTGGAACACTCACTTGAAGAAGAAGATCAAGAGGTTTCAATCTATTCTTGACATCCACAACATGGCTTCAGATTCTACAAAATCAACAACTATTAGTACTACAAGTCATTAAGCTTCTCAATAAAAGTCGCAAATTAAGATTACAAATTCGTAATTACTAATCGCCACTTAAAACTTATCATCATACATTCGATTTGTAGATAGATTCACGCTGTAGTAAGAAGAAATTGAACAAGATAGAAGTCTTTACTTAGAAATGGAGTTGTTCTTCTCCTTCGTTGATCCCTTGCGCCATTAAAAAACACATTGAAATAAAAGTTGCGGCTGAGGCGAAACCAGAACTGTGAAAGAGGAATCAAAATTATTTCAACATATTGTATACCACTATAACCTACACAAGACCACCAACCAAAAACCTAAATTACAAACCCTAATCAATCAATCTAACATCACAGATCCACAAAAACTCCACAAATCACAACAAGAAGAACGAAACCCTACCTTGTCATCGTTCGAATCAAACATCTACGAAGAAACGTCGCTCCCAAACGAGACATTGTGACCTAACATCTTCATGTACACAAGTCGAATCAAAGAACGACTCTAGATTTGATCACAATCAACCAACTGTCAATCTAGGGTTTCTAAGAGAGTAGATCGATCTGCAGACGAGAAAAAGAGAGAGAGAGAGACAGTGAGACAGAGAGACAGAAAGGAGGCGAATGGTAGTCCACGAGAGAGATGCAAATAGAGGCGAGTGGTAGTCCACGAGAGAGATAGAGCTCGACGAGAGAAATCGAGCAGTGGCGAGAGAGAAATCGCCACTGCTCGACATCGAGTGAAAGATAGAGAAGGTCGACATAGAGAGAGGGTTGAGAGGGAAAGGGTCACGACTCACGAGTTTGGGTTGTGTTATTTTGTCAACTATAGATGACGGTAGGTAGCCGTTATTAAAAGTTAAAGATAACGTTTTACTTCTTATTAAAGACGCTGATCTCCAAACCGTCATTAATGAGTCAGTTATTAAAGTATAAATATGTTGTAGTGCACGGAGGGATATCCACATGGATCCACTAGGTACTTAAAAAGTGGATATTCAAAGTGGGTTACTCTAACAATTTTTCTACTTGAAAATCACATGTGGTGGCAAGCCATCTTTGTTTTCGACTCATATCTTAAAATTATATGTAGTTGTCTTTATTGGTTTTTTTTTTTTTTTTTTTTTTTTTTTTTTTTTGAAGCCCAAACATACAAATTCTATATGTACACAAGGGTATAGAATCCTTCCAATAGGAGTTTAACATTTTTTGTTCGAGCTAGTCTCGCAAGATGATGGGCCACATAATTCCCATATCGAGGACCACTTGGAATTCGAACGTAAATCGAGTACTTCAGGCTCGAGTGATTGAGCCGACCCACTAAAAGATAAAGCTCTCATAATGGTGGTTATTGTGTTCGTGAAGTCTCATCCTCTTAAGCCGCATAAGTGCATGTTGTAAAAATAGACCGAATAGAGCAAGACCACGACAAATAATTTGGGATAATAAAAGTGAAGAAAAATGGACACATAGATTTTTACGTGGAAAACCCCCAAACAAATTAGGGTAAAAACCACGGGCAAGGATAGAAGAATTTACTATGAGAAAAATAGTAGGTGTTACACTATCTCTCTATTTATAAAGGAGAAACACTGGAAATATCTCTCTTTATAATAGGAGAAACACTCACTCTCTATTTGCTCACAACAGAGCACACTTGCACATTGCACTGCTATCTTGTGCTCTGAGCTTCTGCTTACTCTTCTATGTCTTGTTCTAACGCGTTGGGCCTATTTATAGGCAACCAAAGACGCGTTGGTCAACGCTTCCACTGATAATGGAGAAATTTGTGGACGCGTTTATTCCACTGATAATGGAGAAATTTGTGGACGTGTTTATTCCACTGATAATGGAGAAATTTGTGGACGCGTTTATTACATTTTCCTTACATGTGGGTCCCACGTGTGGGGCCCACATGTTTCTTCACAATCTCCCACTTGAAGATTTGATTGAGAATCAATCAGATCTTCACACCATTCTTTCTTCCTTGCTATTTCCATGTTGCTTGCATTTCTGTCAAGCCGCATGAGGATCGACACCAGATAAATTTGTCAGCATTGATCGTCTTCGTCAGAAAATCTGCTAGGTTGTCTGGTAGTATGAATTTCTGCATGTCCACGGTTCCTTCTTCCACTTTCTCACGAACGAAGTGATACTGAACTCGTATATGCTTTGTTTTTGAATGAAAGGCTGGATTTCTTGCGAGATGCAAGGCACTCTGACTGTCACAATACAAAGTAATTTTCTCTTATTTGTGCCCGAGTTCCTCCAACACTATCTTCAACCATACTGCTTCTTTACTAGCTTGTGTAGCTGCGACATATTCTGCTTCTGTTGTTGACGTAGCCACAACTGACTGCAGTTTTGAAACCTAGCTTACTGTCCCGCCAGCAAGTGTGAACACATATCCAGTGGTGGATTTGCTTTTATCGAGATCTCCTGCATAATCAGAATCAACATATCCACCGACAATAAAGTCGATCCTCCGTAACATAATGCAACATTTGAGGTACCCTTGATGTATCGTAGGATCCTCTTTACAAAGCATTCCAATGCTCTCTCGCCAGATTCGCCATGTACCGACTAACTACTCCCATCGCTTGTGCAATGTCCGGTCGTGTACAAATCATCGCGAACATTAGTCTTCCCACTCGCTTGATGCATACGACTTTCGAGACATTTCCATCCTCTCTTCTTCACTCGCTAGGACTCATACTTGAGGATAACTTGAAATTAATAGAAAGTGGGGTAGAAATTGGCTTACAGCTTGCATGTTGAAACGACGCAAGATCTTCTTCAAATAATTTTTCCGAGAAAGCCAAATCTTTCTATTATTTCTGTCTCGATGAATTTGCATCCCTAGAATCTTGTTTCTTTGGTCCCAAATCCTTCATCTCGAACTCCCTAGCCAACCGAGCCTTCAATTCTTGAATACGATCTTTGTTGGGGCCTGATACCAACATGTCGTCTACATACAACAGCAAAACAATGAAATTATTGTTACCAAATCTCTTGCAATATGCGCAAGGGTCTGCATTTAGTCTGTTGTAACCAAGACTCATTATGAAGGAATCAAATCTCTTGTACCAACACCTCGGCGCTTCGCTTAGACCGTACAGAGATTTGTTCAACCGACAAACCAAGTTCTCCTTTCCTTGTTCTTCAAATCCTTCGGTTGGAGCATATAAATCTCTTCTTCAAGATCTCCATGAAGAAAAGTTGTCTTAACATCTAGCTGCTTCTAGATGTAGATCAAAAGTAGCACACATTGCTAGAACTACTCGAATCTGTTGTAAGTCGAACCACGGGGGAAAATATTTCATTGAAATCAATGCCTTCTTTCTCGAGCATATCCTTTCACCACCAATCTTGCACGATACCGCTCCACTTGATCATCATCTGCTTCGTTTGATCTTGTAAACCCATTTGTTGCCAATGGGCTTCCCGCCTCCTCCGGTAATGGCACTAGCTCCCATGTTTTATTTTTATGGAGAGCTTCGATTTCTTCCCGCATTGCTTTGCGTCCATCGAGATGCTTCCGAGCCATGCATTGCCTCTTGAAGAGTTGATGGTTCTCCTTCCTCGGTTAGAAGACAAGATGCAACATTGCTTTCCATAATATATTCGAGTGCCGGTCCGTGCGTTTCTCGTGCGAGATGATCTACGAGGTTCGGAACTTCAGTTCACCTGGTTCATTCTCCTCATGTTCGCAGTACAACTTCGGAAGAATCCTTTCGTTCGATTCACATTCCACCCGTCTCGTTGTAGTTTCGAAATGCTATCATCTTTCTCTATTTGTTGTACCTTGTCCTCTCAGTAAAGAGAACATCTCTGCTGACTACAACCTTGTGGGTAGTGGAATCCCACAGGCGATACCCCTTTACTCCGTCAGCATACCCCAAGAATAAGCATTTCTTGAATTTTTGATCTAGCTTTGTAGTTTCTTGGGCATTGTACATAGCGTACACTGGACTTCCAAATACATGGAGGTTTGAATAGTCAACTGGTTTACCAGTCCACATTTCCATCGGTGTCCTCAACTCAATTGCCGTTGATGGAGCCCGATTTATCACGTAACAGGTGGTGTTGACCGCTTCAGCCCAAAACTTTTTTTTCTAAGCCTGCAGTACTCAACATAGCTCTTGTTCTTTCTAGTAGAGTTCTGTTCATCCGCTCTGCCACTCCATTTTGCTGAGGAGTGTATGCTGTAGTGAACTGTCTTTTGATGCCTTCCTGTTTGCAAAAGCTATCGAACTCATTGCCGCGTATATTCTCCTCCATTATCAGTCCTCAAACACTTGATCTTCTTCCCAGATTCAAGTTCAACCCGCGCTTTGAACACTTTGAAGATTCCGAACACATCCGCCTTCCTCTTGATTGGATACACCCAACATCTCTTGGAGTAATCATCAATGAAGGACACAAAATAATTTGCTCCTCCTATTGATGTGACTGGTGCTTGCCATACATCAGAGTGGACCAATTCTAGAATAGCCTTACTTCTAGAATTTGATGTGTTAAACTTCAACCGATGTTGTTTGCTTGTTACACAATGCTCACAAAAGGGTAGTGACACCTTTGTGAGGCACGGAAGTAGCTTCTTCTCAACAAGGATTTTCATTCCTTGTTCGGACATGTGTCCAAGTTTTTGGTGCCGATCATTGCGGATCTCTCACTTGAACAACTTGAAGCTACGATGCTTCGCCTTCCCGAAGAGTCTCTCCCATGAGCAGTACAAGTTTGCAAAGAACCTTTTCTCCCTTCATAAGTACAAGCGCTCCTCGACCGATTTTCATGATCCCTTTCTTGACTTTGATTTCACGGTCAAGATCATCAAATCGTCCCAAAGATAGCGATTCTTCTTGAGGCCTTCCACATGTCGCACTTCTTGGATAGTGCGAACGAGCATCGTCATACATCTTCAACATGATGGTTCCGATGCCAATGACCTTTAGAGCATGGTCATTACAACTGTACACAGACCTCCTAAAATAGGTTCATAGTGATGGAACCATTCTCTTCGAGAGGTCATGTGATACGTCGCACCTGAGTCGATAATCCAGACATCAGAGAATCTTTTCCTGCTTTTAGTTGTTGTTGCCGCCTCGCAACACAATGCAGCTCCATCATTTGAAGTGCTAGCCACATTTCCTTGAGGATCGGAGTTTTTCAAACTCCAACAGCTTTCTTCAAATGACCCTTCTTGCCACAAATGTAGCATTTAAAATTCTTCTTGCTTTTTGACTTTGATCTACCATGATTGTGACTCCCACTCGGGGCCACGTTCGTTGATCTTCCTCTCATCACGATCGGGGCCTCCACTTGTTGTGAATCGGCTCGCTGTCTTCTTTGTTCTTGCGCCGATTTTCTTCTTCTAGAACAAAGAAATGCAACATCATCGAAGGCTAAACAATTCGTTAAGAGATTATTTGTCGATTGATGATGAGTTGATCATACGAATCCGGTAGACTTTGAAGCGAAGTTCAAGACGTTCTTGCGATTCTATTTTATAACTCAATGATGTGAGTTGAGAAAATAGTGTATTCATCGCATTGATGTGCTCCGTCATCGAAAGTAGACTCCGCCATCCGTAGAGTGTATAATTTCCTCTTCGAAAAAATTTTGTTGTGGAGTGACTTGGCCTCGTACAATTTTCCAAGGTGATCCCAGATCTCCTTGGCGCTTTTCTTCTCTTCAATGCTTGACAATACTCCATCGCCAGCTAGTGACATGATGAAGATTTGCAATAGCATTCTCGTCCATCTCGTTCCATTTGGCGTTGTCTTCGAAATCACCGGCCTTTCGCGATGGCCGCCAAACAATTATCCTTTCTCAGATAGCCTTCATCTTTAATTTCCACGGTGAGAAATTACTCCCGTTGAATTTCTCAATCTTGAACTTTGTCGCCATTGCTTCTATCACAAATTATCTCAATTAGGCTCTGATACCACTTGTTGTAAAAATAGACCGGATAGAGCAAGACCACAACAAATAATTTGGGATAATAAAAGTGAAGAAAAATGGACACAGAGATTTTTACGTGGAAAACCCCCAAACAAATTAGGGTAAAAACCACGGGCAAGGATAGAAGAATTTACTATGAGAAAAATAGTAGGTGTTACACTATCTCTCTATTTATAAAGGAGAAACACTCACTCTCTATTTGCTCACAACAGAGCACACTTGCACATTACACTGCTATCTTGTGCTCTGAGCTTCTGCTTACTCTTCTATGTCTTGTTCTAACGCGTTGGGCCTATTTATAGGCAACCAAAGACGCGTTGGTCAACGCTTCCACTGATAATGGAGAAATTTGTGGACGCGTTTATTCCACTGATAATGGAGAAATTTGTGGACGCGTTTATTGCATTTTCCTTGCATGTGGGTCCCACGTGTGGGGCCCACATGTTTCTTCATAGTGCAGAACCACCCCAACGCATAAGCAGTTGTTGATTGCCCATGTTTTTACATACACATGCAATTTTGCACAAATAAATTTAACACGGATATATGTGATTATTTTGTTTTTCTTGGTTTGCTGATATAGTATCAAAGAATGTGGACAGGAGAGTTGTTTTGTGAGGGGGGTTATGTAATTGGAAAATGATAATTTAACACACTTTAAATGTATATTTTATTTTTCAATCATTTATAATATTTTGTCATATATGAGCCCCACACTTAAGTACATCGCGTGATGCACACTTGTATGGAACCATAGTATGGATCCAAATGCAAACCAACGTGATGCACACTTGTATTTTTTATTTATAAAACTCTACAACCACTTTTATTTTTATCAATATTACCGGTCACAAACACATGCCTACATGTGCACAAAACGCTAATACAAAACGTGGAAGCTTGGTTAATTTAATTTTGCATTACATAATGGTCATGATCGATGTTAATAACTGTTAATTTGGGGCTTTAGATCCACCCTTGATTGAGTTTATATTCCGTTTTAAAATTGATTATTATGAAAGGATATGCGTGGTCAAAGTATATTTGATGAGATAGTAGAAACATCACTTGTTAAGACTATATTTGAAAAAGTTGTGGGTTGGATTCGTATTGCGGTGAAAAAAAAAATGTTTCTGTGAAAAAAAACTATTGATTATCAAATTTATTTTTGATGCACTTCTTGACGTGTAAATATCGATTTTAATTTTCAAATTTTTTTTGCACTTTGCTCGTACAATGAACAACACATCTAATCAGATTTGTGAAAATTTGTTAATTTTTGTTGCGGTACATCTTTATCAACGGTGTTGCATAAATTTGCGTGCCGTGCTTAATTGATTTTGCCTTTAGTTTTTATTTTATAGTTAGTTTTTTTTAGATATGTGGATCGAAATAATAATCTCACATCGGATAAGTAAAACTTTTAAATGAAGTATAGAAGTTATTGTTTCCCCTCAAATAGTATCGAGGCCTTTTGAGTTAAAATCTCATACCTAAAAAAGTTGAAGAGTGGTTAAGTTGAGAACAATACCAGTGCTAGCGGGGGAGATCTATGGGTTTGCGCACACTTATGCGGTGTGCGGCATGACCGTGAGATTTTAACATATTAACTTTATGCTACCAATATTGTCCCCAAATTAACTACCTTCAACTTTTTTAGGTGTGGAGTTTTAACTCATAAGGCATCGGTACTATTTGAGGGGAGACAATCACATATATATTTCATTTATAAGTTTCACTTATCTGATGTGGGGCTATTATTTCGATCCACACATCTCAACACTCCACTTTGAACTAAAATCCATCCAAAGGTCTTCTCCACAGGTCCTGAGTGAACTGTCGGCTCTGGTACCATATAAAAATCTATAGGCACGGAGGGTGTTGAGTCACAAGGGCATATGTGGGTAAATAAATGTGGTTAGAGCCGATTTTTGTACAAAACTAATTGGCTTGTGCTAAGATTCAATCTATACCACTTATATACCACACAAACTCTTATTATATTTCCAATGTGAGATTATATATTCCAACAGTTGTAAGTATTTGATTTTTCTTCTCCTTATTGTGAAGTTTTCGATTTTCTTCTTCTTCTTGAGAATTTTTGTTATTCATTTTATGGTTCTTATAATTTTGTGTATTGTCATGAGTTTCAAGGTTGTAAAGAGCAGTCCCTGATTGATAAACTATTTCAATTTCGCATTTACATCTAAATTAATGGTAGTTTGTTTAAATAAATAAGATTAGCGAATCAATGTGCTTGATTCTATGTCTGGTGTTGTATTGAGCTATGAATGATTGGTAAATTTTCGATTTTTCTTAAAAAAAAACTTGGTTTTTTAGGAACATAGTAACTTAAATATGTTGAAGTAAACTAAATATTACATAAAAATATAGTTGATTTTAATTAAACAACCTAACATTTAATATTAATTCATTAAATACCACTCCTTTTGCTCGTGAGGAATACTACTCCTACTTAATTTATATATTGACATAACATATGTAAAATATAATTACTTTTTGGTAACTCAGTAGTTAATTACCCTTGCTATTAAATATGACCCATTATTTATTTGGAGATTTTTTTTAATTTATATTTGATGCAACCTCTATTTATTAATTTACGCTCAAACATTATCAAATCATGTACCTAGGTCGCCCTTGGCCCCCTATATGTTGGGCATGTGTGTAGTCTTTTTTTTTTTTTTCTTAAGAAAAATTGTCACGCGTGAAGATTAAGGAAAAATTACATCCGTACGGTTTTTTTTTTTAAATTGTAAATTACTGTGATTTTTTTTAATTCTTTAATTACAGTATATCGCCTTTTGAAAATGCGTAATTAACTTGTAACATGCAAGAATGACGCCTTTACGCCATTCTTATTAGATGACGGGCAAAAATTGAACGTGGGAGTCCGTCGCTAAAATCAATTGACGACGGGGCCGTCGCCAAACAATATATATTATATATTTTTTATATAATATATTGTATATTATATATTATATGTTATATAATATATATATATATATTATATATAATATGGCGACGGGGACTCCGTAGCCAAAATCAATTGGCGACGGGGCCCGTTGCCAATCAATATATATATTATATATAATATATATTATATAATATATATAATATAATATACAATATATATATATATATATATTATATATATTGGCGACGGGCTTCTCGTCGCCAATTGATTTTTGACGACGACCTCCCCGTAGGCAATTCCGTCGCGTTCACAATCACACCACATCATCGTCAATAATGCCTTTACTAAAGGAGATATACATTATTTTTGAAATTTTAAAGAAATTTACCCTATTTAATGAATTTAAAAGAAAACCAACCCTACTTTTTTAATAACCGAGTTTATATTCAAATTTCATTAAATTCGATTGGAATGTATGAATTTATTGTTGCCCTCGAATGTATGATCCCTAAACCACAGAATATATATATATTATATATATAATATAATATATTATATATATATATACTCCTATCTATTTTATATATATATATATTATAAAACCCTAAATATAAAATATATATTATATATAAAATAGATTGGCGACGGGGAGCCGATCGCCAATCTATTTTATATATATATAATATGGATTGGCGACGGGGAGCCCCCGTCGCCAATCCGTAATATACACGAATAGCGCCTTTTGTAAAGGTGCTATTCCTGTATTGCCCCACCACGTCTCCACATCATGAATGGTGCATTTTGTAAAGGTGTCATTCGTGCATTGCCCCGCTATGTCACAATTAATAACATCTTTATTAAAGATAAAATACATTATTTTTAAAATTTTAAAAAAATTTGTCTTATTTAATAAATTTTAAAGTAAAAAAGTAAGCCCGAAGATTAAAACCATGGAGAATGCGATAAGGAGTGACGACATAATCATTTTTCGGAGCGGGACCCACAAACGTCCGACCATCCATTATTCAAGTCACTCCCCCACGTGTCACTTCCTCCGCCCCCACCTCATCGCTTCCCCCACGTTACACTCGTGGGATTCAACCACGTGCTCTGATGTCTCGTTAACTATTTCACCACATTTCTCCTCATATTCTAATGATTCTGTCATAGAAGCGTTACATACGCGTCAGACGTAGAAGGCTTCAGATCCAGACACGTGGAAGTTTCGATTTGAATATCCAGTTTGGATATCTGATCTAACGGTGGAGATGATCAGATAAGATGCGAAATGCGGTGCATCGTTGTCGACTCACTGATATGACAACCGCGTCGACGCTTTTGACACTATTTTGTGTAACTACGATTATGGACACGGAAATGTTACATTATTATCGAATTACCATCGCATTCATTTGGTGACCAAAATACCCTTCTTGGAATCTCAAAAGATATACTGGCGTTCACGGGTCATCTTTCCCTTTTTTATTAAAAAATAAAAATATACATATAAGAAATGTACGAATAATTATAAATTGGAACGTGAGAGTTGTGACAAAACGAGCTGGGTTTTAGGAATAATTTAGTTGGCAAAGCGTTAACGTTAAAAGATAAAATTCGACGCTTAAAATGTGTGTTAAAAGTAAATCATTTAATCGCTAAAATGTGTATTAAAAGTGGTGACTCACTTTCAAATGTATATTTTTATCTTTTAGCAATTTATAATTTTTTTTTTCCTAGGCGTGAACTTAACATCTGACAAAATATTATAAATGACTAAAAGATAAAGGTGCGTGCCCAAAGTGTGTATTGGGAGTATGTTAGATTATCATTTTCTTTTAAGAAAATAATAATCTAACATTTTTTTGACGCGCACTTTATTTTTTAATCATTTATGACTCTTTCTTATTTCTTTAGGCGTGAGCTCTACATTTAACAAAACACCATAAATAGATTAAAAGACAAAGTATGTGACCCAAACGTACACTCAAAGTGTGTTAGATTATTATTTTCCCATAATTTATTCCTACAAACCTAAATGATGGACAATTTTGTTTTTTCATTGAATCATATAAAAGCTTGGACTTTGGCCCTGTTTGGTTCAGTTTATGCTATTGCTTATTACTTATGTGCCACTCAATAAACTGTTTTTGTTATATTTGGTTAATTTTATGTTTTTTGCGATTAGCTTACGTAGCGCTAAAGTGACAATCAAAACTATCACAATAAGTACAATTTTTAAAAACAGCTCCCTACATACTTTTTGTTTTTCATAAGTACTTATGTATCGTATTACATGTGCTAAGATGTATTTAAAGACGCTAGTGTATCTTCGAAAACGTATTTCCAGATGTTATGCAATATTTTTCTTGCTGATTTGTAGTAATTAATACCTAATATGATGAAAGGAACACTCATTGGCAATTTATTGATTTGCTATTAAAATTTTGGAAGATGTTAGAATGGGAATGAGATTTGTTAATGTTGGTAATACGTATCAATAGCAACACGCCACGTGGACAAAAAAATAAAAGTAGGGGCAAAAATGTAAAAACGCATCTATTTTGTTCACGTGGCACATTACTATTGGTAGATATTACCAACATTAGCAAATTCGCTCCCGTTAGAATAACATCCTAAAGTCACACCCTAGTGACGTGACGTGTTGGTTTCAAGTGAAAATGAGTGTTAAGCATGAAGTTCTCAGTGCATAACACGTGAGGTGTGTATCCCGAGGCGGTCACAGCGACTACAGAAAATGTGGGTCCGCATGCCGCTTCACAGAATGTGATTTTGGGTGTCATTCTAACATTTTCCAAAAATTTTATAAGAAGACTAAGTTATCATCCTATAAATGATCAATTGAATTTATTATTAGTATTGTGTAAGAAAATGTGATTAATGGTGCATGATTAACTAAATAGAATGAGGTGAGAATTGAGAATTAAACATTTAGTATTTCATTGATGATTTCCTAATGTGGGTGTGTGTGTGTGTATATATATTGTAGAACAAAAAAGTTCATAAAATTTGACGCAAGTAACAACAACATATCCTCAATTTTAAATTAATTGGAGTTGGTTAAATGAATCAAACTCTTACCATTTATGATAATTCTACTTAATTGATGATTTAATTGCCGCTTTATATTAGTATTCATTAAAGAAACATTTGGTACTAATTGCTTTAACCGATTAAAGGACTTGTATTAAGTAAAGTGAGAATAAATTAAAATTTCCCTTTAAATTAAAGGCAAGCTTAGCTAGTTATGCTCCCACTTGTATGTTATTAAGGGGATTGAAATGTTTGATGAGCAACTCCAAGCGCCCCCGTTTCTATGAAGGCTGGCATTCCACAATTAACAAAGTTGACCGACCATGAATACCTCTGTTTTTTTTTGCAAAAAAGAAAGGCAAAAGAAATAAAAACTAGAAATAGATTTCTTTGCCTGCCAAAATTGTTTATTGTTTCCACAAGGTGGCTAATAATCATCAAAGACTTGACCATTTCGTTCATTGATGCTAATTAATTAAATAAAACTTTTATATACAACATTTTGAAAGTTTTGTTTGTCGTTTAAAGATTAATGTACTATTAGAATAAATATATACATGCATTTGTACAAGAATCATTCAATTTCGATCTAGCAATTCTTGAATAATTAAAACTTAAAAGAAAAGGTATGTTTTTAACATAGTTGCTCACGAAGAATAATTTATCTGTTTTAATTGGTTTAGAAAAACATATTCTAACACAAGCAACACAATAATGAAAAGTATTATTTAGGTAAGGCTAATGCATGCATTTGAATAACGATTCATATAATTAAGATGAAGTACAAAGAAACATTATTTTGGTACATACGGCCACTAACACAAATTGTGAAAAGATGAATGTTAAGAATAATCCACTTTGAAAATTTACTTTGGACACTTAGTAGGCTCTAGTGGGTGTTCAGTCGTATGATGCATCTCGAGGTATGTGCACTCAATCTTTGAGGTATATCATATGGAGAGACATCTACATGGGCCCACTAAGTGCCTAAATGTGTGCCAAAAGTGAGTTACTCTAACATTTTTCTTGGCAAAATTAGTTGGATTATGCATTGAAAAACACATGGACACATTTCATTTATCCAATTACAAATTCTAACTAAGCATCAATCACTTTCGTTCCTGTGAATAGCATTTTTTTCCTAATAAAATACTTGCTAAATATTTTAGACTCTTGAAGCTAGCAATATATAATCTTTGACCACCATCAAACCGATAGTTCAAACCCTTAGTTCAAACCGATGGCAATATATAATCTTTGAAGCTAGCAATATATATGCAATATATATGTAATTTCACCATACTTCAAACCTTTTTTTTTTTTGAAAAGAAATTAAAATTTTATTAATGATTTATGGCCCAATACAGGGCCAGACATAGAATCAAGTACATTGATTCACTAATCTTATTTGTGCAAATAAACTACCATTAATTTAGTTTTTTTTCGAAATTGAAACAGCTTGACAATTAAGATCTGCTCTTTATAACGTTGAAACTCATGACAATACACAAAAATACTAAAACCACGAAATGAATAACAAAACTTCTCAATAAAGAGAAGAAAACTTAAAACTTACCAACAAGGAAAAGTAAAATCAATGATTTCCAATTAGAGAAGAAAATTAACTATAAAGTAAAAATTAAAGACAAATTAATCCAAGCGCATCGCACAAATCCACGCAACACAGTTAATGAAAATGCACTGCAACAAGGATGAACCACCATCAATCGTTGAGAGGATCGGCGGTGGTTCAAGAACAAAAATCACAAAAGTGAATCAAACCCCTATTTATATAGAGGGTTCTTCCCAACTAATTTGAAATTTCGCCCCGAAATTTAAGTTATAATAAACACTCACCAGTAAATAACTGAGGATATCTCCGTTTCATAGTCAACTCGAGCTCCCAGGTGAGACCCTCAGTCCCGTGATGCTGCCATCGTACCAACACCTTCGGAATCTCTCTATTCCTCAGAGTCTGAACTCTACGATCCATGATCTCAACGGGTTGCTCTTCATATGAAATGTCAGGACGAACCTCAATCTGTCTAATATCCACCATTGGCCTCGGTCCTGACTTAGCTAACCTCAACATAGACACGTGAAACACTGGATGAACGCCTGCTAACTATGCTTTGGCAACTCCAATCTATATGCTACCGTCCCAACACGTGCTATAACTCTAAACGGTCCAATATATCTCGGTGCTAGTTTCCCTTGATTCCAAACCTCGATGTCCTTTCCAGGGCGAAACTTTCGAGATATACCAAGTCATCCACATCATAACTCAAACCCTCAAGATACCTATCAAGATACTTCTTTTGCCTATCTTGAGCTGCTTGCAATCTCAATCTAATTTGCCGAATTTTCTCGGTATGATCAACAACAACTTCAGGTCCAATCATTGCCACATCCTCAGGTGCTTTGCCCAACAAGCTGGTGATCTGCAAGGTCTACCATACAAAGCCTCAAATGGTGGCATACCAATACTCGCCTGATAGCTGTTGTTGTACGTGAACTCGCACAACGGCAAATACTCTTCCTAAACACCTTTAAACTGCAAAATGCATGCTCTGAGCATATCCTC
The DNA here is from genome assembly GCA_039657345.1 of Stephania japonica. NCBI lineage: Eukaryota > Viridiplantae > Streptophyta > Magnoliopsida > Ranunculales > Menispermaceae > Stephania > Stephania japonica. Next base: position 6,465,251 of record CM077556.1, read on the forward strand.
TAATATCTGTATCAATCTCTCTGACTGACCATCTGTCTGAGGATGATAAGCCGTACTGAACTGTAGTCTCGTCCTAAACTGCTCCTGCATGCTCTCCCACAACTTCGAAGTCAACCTGGGATCTCTGTCAGACACAATAGATATCGGCACTCCATGTAGCCTAATAACCTCTCGCTCAAAAATGATACTCAATTGAGGAAACAAATACTTCATCGATATAGGGATGAAGTGTGCAGATTTTGTCAATCTGTCAATAACAACCCACACAGCATCATGACGTCTCGCAGTTTGTGGCAACCCGCTCACAAAATCCATCGTAACATGTTCCCATTTCCACGGTGGAATTGGTAGTGGCTGTAACAATCCAGCTGGTCTCCTGTGCTCGGCCTTAACCTGCTGACAAATATGACAAGCTTTCATATATGCACCCACATCGGCCTTCATCCCAGGCCACCAAAATAAACGTCGCAAATCATGATACATCTTGGTCCTACCAGGATGAACTGTATACCTCGAACGGTGTGCATCCTCAAGAATGCTATCACGTAGTTCCTGCACCTCAGGTATCCACAACCTGCCCCTGTGTCTCAAGCACTGGTCTGAACCACTAGACCAATCTGTGCAACCCAGATCCTGAGCCAGATAGCTGAAACGAGCAAAATGTCCGTCAGCCCTTTGCCACTCAGCGACCCTCTCTAACGACACAACAGGAACACGCATCTGGCAACAGATATGAACATCGGCAAAAGCATCTGACAAACACAACACCGTCGTAGCCTCCAGTAATCCATGCTCATGTGTCATCTGCCGCAACATAGTCTAACTCTCTACACCACTCCGGCTCAATGCATCAGCAACTACATTCGCCTTCCCAGGATGGTACTCAATTGCGAAATCGTAGTCTTTTAGTAACTCGAGCCACCGTCTTTGCCGCATATTCAGATCCTTCTGAGTGAACAGATACCTCAAACTTTGATGATCCGTAAATAACATAAACCGCTCCCCATAGAGATAATGTCGCCAAGCCTTGAGCGCAAACACAACTGCAGCTAGCTTTAAATCATGAACTGGATAATTCTCCTCGTGGGGTCTCAATCGCCTCGATAAATATGCAATTGGGTGTCCTTCCTGCATCAACACGCATCCCAATCCATTCCCGGAAGCATCTGTGTAGACCGATAAGCCTTTCCCTGTCTCAGGTAGAGCCAACACTGGCGCAAAAGTCAACTTCCTTTCAACTCTAAAAATGTTGCCTCATAGTCTTAAGACCATTCAAACTTAACATTCTTCTTGGTCAACCTCGTCATCGGCGCTGCAATCAAAGAAAAATCCTGCACAAACCGCCGGTAATAGCCTGCAAGCCCTAAGAAACTACGAATGTCCGAAACTGATCCAATCAATAATCGCTCGAATCTTGTCTCCATCAACAGATATTCCTTGACTACCAATGACATGTCTGAGAAATTTCACCTCTCTCAGCCAGAAAGCACGCTTGCTGAACTTAATGTACAATCTGTGCTCCCTCAACGCCATCAAAACATCTTTGAGGTGTCTCTCGTGCTCCTCACGAGTCTTACTATATATTAAGATATCATCGATGAATACAATCACATAACGATCCAGAAATGGCCGTAGTACTCGGTGCATCAAATCCATAAAGATAGTCGGCGCATTAGTCACTCCAAATGGCATGACTGTGAACTCGAACAATCCATAGCACGTGCTAAACGCCGTCTTCTCGATATCACTCTCCCAAATCCTCAACTGATGATATCCAGATCGTAAATCGATCTTCGAGAAAAACTTAGCACCCGCTAACTGATCGAATAGATCATCAATCCTAGGAAGTGGATAACGATTTCGAATCGTCACTTGATTCAGCTTCCTGTAGTCTACGCACATCCTCAAAGAACCATCATTTTTCTTAACAAATAGGACTGGTGCGCCCCAATGAGACATAATAGGATGAATAAAACCATTCTGTAGCAACTCCTCTAATTGGGGCCTCAACTCTCCTTGCTCCGACGATGACATCCTGTACGGTCGGCTATATATCGGTTGCGTCCCCGAAATCAACTCAATCATGAACTCAACTGACCTAGGAGGTGGTAAACCTGGAAAATTGTTTGGAAACACTTCAGGAAACTCACACACTACTGGGACATCCTCTACTCTAACCTCTGGTCTCAGGTCGGGCTCAACCACCGTCCTAAATGCCTCCATCTCCTGTGTCGTAGCTAATCGACCTCTGGTAATCGGTAAGTCTGACGCCTTCCCAACAAAAGTAAATATCGGAATGCCCTCAATATCAAATATTATCATCTTACCAGAACAGTCAATATGTGCGCGATATGTTGCTAGCCAATCCATACCCAATAAGGCATCAAACTCTAAATACTCTAGGACACGGAAGTCACCTGGCAACTGGTGTCCCTCAATCTCTACCACACAATTTCGGCATATCCGGTTAGGGTATATCTTATCCCCAGCAGCCGTACTGAGGACAAGATGTGAGTCTAAAGTCTCAACCTGTAACCCTAACTGTCCGCTACGTCCCGATATAAACGACAAGGTACTACCGGAATCAAATAATACATGCATGAAGACATCGCATATAGATAACATACCCTCGAAAAGTTGACGAGTCGCATCACGATCTGGCTGTACGACAGTAGGTGTAGCAGCAGCATGAACCCTCTCCCTAGCTGGCTCAATTTGTGGTCGTGAAGATGAAGCTGACATCGGACAATTACTCTGTATATGTCCGACCTGATGATATCTGAAACATCGTCGCGTCTCCTGCCAATCCGACTGTGACATTATATGTACCTGAGCCCTATCACGACCCGATCTCTCTGTCCCCTACCACGACCTCCTCCATCTCGAACACGCTGTCGTGGCTGCTCAACTGGTGCAGGTACAACAACGTACACCACCTGCCTCTCATCTCCTCTCTGCTGCTAGGGACGCCTATCTCGTCGACCCTGATGATCATGTCTCTGTCTATCAGACTGATCTCACTGTCTCTTCGGTCTTTGATCAGATCGAGAACTCTGTCCAGCCCTATCTCCAAGTTCACCCCAGTGTCGTAGATATGTCTCGCGAGCCAATGCCCTGTCATAAACAATCTGTAGCGTCTCCGCACCAGTCGCGACTATCACCCCACCAATCCTCTCATCCAGACCTCTGATGAAATAATAATTCTGTAATCTCTCCGTGTTAGCCATATCCATAGCATACATCATGAGGTACCTGAATCGATCCATGTACTGTGATACCGACATGGTACCCTGTCGCAAACCCAAGAACTGCTCCCTCAATCGTAACTGCACCTTTGTGGGAATATACTCGTCCAGAAATAATTGTCTAAACTCACCCAACGTCGCTGGCGTACCATGTATGCCAGTGTAGGTGGTCCACCAAACTGCGGCCTGACCCCTCAAACAATAACCAGAAATACGTGCCTGATCTACCTCGGGTACCTTCAGCAACTGGTGTAGTCGTCTGTGAGTCATCAACCAACGTCATGCAACCTGAGATCACTGACTCCAGTGAAGTATGTAGGGTTAAACCTCATAAAATCCTTTACCATCTTCGCTGCCTCTGACATCCTACTCCTAGCAGTCTAAGCCCTACCTGCTGCTCTGTAGTAGTGGGTGTCACCACAGTAGTCTCTGCTGGCACTACAACAGGCTCAACCCTCTCTATCACTGTCTCTGACCCAGCTGCCTGCGTAGTGACAACTGCTGCTAATGCTGTCTGAGTAGTAGTAGGTGCAATACGCTCAGCACTCGGTGCCATTGCTGGCATCCTCGAACTCCGGATATATTCCATCAACTCAACCATCTGTGCCTGCTGTAATAAATGCTGCTCCTGTTGTAATAACTGTTGCTCAGTCACTCTCTGCACCATGGCTCGTAAATCAGCAACCTCACTAGTGGTATGGTCACTAGTCTCCCCAACCTTCTTCTGAGTAGTCGGCGGAGTAGTAGGAGTCTGTCCGTCCATCATACACTGCACCACCAACGTGCATTGGATCAGACTCAATATATACGCGTATAATATATAGTACACAATCAAAACATACGTACATGTAATTTTCTAAATCTACCCGCCTCACATCACTTCCCAACTAAGTCTTTAATCATTCACTTGTGGTTTCCACATCTAAGATTTATTCATTGAGTTTATACTCTTGTTCAATCTTCAATTCCCAAGGTTTGACCTCGCTCTGATACCAAAATGTGGCGGCCCAAATTGGTCCGCCATGGGAGGTCACGTGGGCCCACAACTGTCCACGTCACCGCTAGCTGTGTCCCACACCCAATTATCCATTATTAATCAATTTCCAGTTAACTTTGATGTTGTGAGTTAACTTTTGTTCCTTTAATATCATTTAACCACAATTTACGCAGCGAAGATTTACTAACAACATAAAGATTCAACATGTATATTATGAGCAAAATGCCTAAGTGGAAACCATACCAACTGTACATCATATACATATCATCTAAGATCATCAAAATATCAAAATATATAACCTATCTCTCAAGCCCCAAACCCAGCATAAAACGAGTAAATATAAACATACGTACGAGAAGGGCTAGAGCTGTCAATCAATGTACTCCTCAAGCTTGCCCTTTCCCTAGCTCGTACTAGGATCTGCACTCAGCCATCATAAAAAAGACAGATGACGAGTTCAGAGTGAGTAATCCCAAGGAAATTCACTAAGTAATTACGGAAGTAAAAGTACTGGAATTTAAAATACTATAATTAAACATGCGGAACAAAAGAATACAGACAACTGTAAAAGGATCATCGCATGCATAAATATAGTAATGAAACAAAGTATGTGCACAATAAAATCAGACCAAGTCATACTTCGAGTTTTCCCCCAGGCACAGCCCGTGAAAACACCTCTACCGGGTGACCCTGGACCCTCTAGGTGGTCGACGTACATCCACGACGCACCCACACCAGCCTACTATACCCGGGTAGCCTATTCACCGGCGTATGCCTAGACAAGTGCTATGACTTAGTGGACTCTATGGACGTAACGAATAAGCACCAGGTGGGGAGTGATCTCAACACCGTAAAGACACCAGGTAGGAGTAAACTCCACTACCGTAAAGACACCAAGTGAGAGTACTCAGCCACCGTAAAGCAATAAAGGAAATAGAGTAATGAATAAACAGAACTGAATTCAAATAAATCAACGGTAAATACTAAAGTGAAGTTCAATTAGGATACTACACACCTCAATCCGCACTCCGCGTCCCGAAAACCAAACCCGGCTCAGCTCCAATAACACCTGACAAATCAAATTATCACCCGAATTATACCTATTACTATTTATCATTAAATTAGCTTCAATTTAATATATTATGTCAATTTTTCATTTTTCGAGGCTAAAACCTCGACTATTATCTCGCCAACATTTCCGAGAAAATCCCAAAATTCCTTTATTTAATCAAAATATAATTTTTCTAAAATTTTCCTATTTTATATGAATTTTCTATGAATTTTTCAGATTTTTTTTAAATTAATTAAGGGCGGTTCGGCCCAGTTCAGGGTCGAACCGGTCCCTTCTTCTTCGTTGGAACAGAGCCAGAACTGGCTCTGTTCCAACATAATTTTTTTTTCTTTTATTCATGGATTGGAATTGGGAGGGAGTGGAGACGACATAGGCGTCGTCTCCTTCCTCGGACGAACTGCTCTCGTAGTTCGTCCGAGCTCCCGAGTTCCTCCCTACCATCACCACTAAACCGTCACCACCACCACACCAACTTCCGCCAACAACATACAACAACAACAACAACAACAACAACAACAACAACAACAACAACAACAACAAAAACAACACCACAACATCAACTCACCTCTTTGGTCTATTTCTCTTGTTCTCTCTTTTCCTTTCTTCTCTTCTTGCTCCTCTCGATCTTTCTCTCGATCTATCGAATTGTGAGAAAATGGTGATGACGGTGGTGTTTATCAAAATTTTTGGGGTGAAATGACCAAAATGCCCCTATCCATATCACAATTCTTTACAAAGTTCATGCCCTTTTTGGTCATTTCACTATTATTTTCTTAATTTCCTGATTTTTAATATATATATATTTTTATATATATATACACACATTAAATTCCTTATATACATATATATATATATATTCGCCTATACTTTCGCGCCTAAAATTTCGTCGTGCGCGCCAACGAGCGTACTCGGGCGTGCACACTAATGTACCACCCACGCGTGCCGACCACGACCCCGCGTTTCCCTAGGCGCCCAACAATTTACATATTTTATCACAAATAACTCATTTAATGTGTGTAATATTTTTCTCAACTTAAAATTTCATCTTTAATCTACCCGGTACCCGCGTCGACACACATATCGATGCGAATTCCCAACACACAATCTCACACGTCAATTTAAAATATAATTACACACATCGCGATGTCGTTAACCTATTTAAACATAAACATCGCAAAATTAAATAAAACAACATACAAAATACTATTTACCTAATACGGCCGTACTTCAGCCTCACTGTGGAACCCACAAGCGTCCCCGCTGGTGTCCATGTCTACAATGATGTCATAAAATAACAACAATTATTAATTGGGCCGTTACAGGCACAACCCTTATAATTCTACATTCCTTGAGCTAATGACTAATTAGGGTTTTGCCACATCTATATACCTTAACAACTAACAAAAAAAACGTGGGGGTTGGTAGTGGTTAAGGCTTTAATTTGATTATAAGTGGGAGTGGTTGGGCTTCGATTCTTTGAGAGAGCCATATCTTTTCTTAAAAAAAATTAAAAAATTAAAACCCGGTTTATTGTAAATCATTGTAAACTAGTTGATTCAACCTAAGGGATAGAGACGCAACCTTTATAATTACACTAGAACAATTTTGGGGTGTTATTAAATGTTATGTGAGAAATGTATTTGATGGGTCGTGTTTTAATTCACTATAAGAGTTTTGGCATTTAATAACACTTAATTGGTAGAGATTTTAAACAACCTCTACGTAATATATGTATTAGCAATTAAAATACAACCCATCAAACACGTTTTTCGCATGACATTTAATAACACCCAAAATTATTCTAGATTAGAGAAATATATTGTTTTCTCCTTCGTACATTATATTGATGGTGGCTAACTTGCTATAATAAAATAAAGTCCCCCTCTCGAAGGGTTGTCTTCCCTTTTGTCAGTTATTTTTTTCTTTTTTATAAATTTTTTATTTTATATATATATATATATATATATTTTTGGATTGTATTAGACTTTTCTTTTCCATCAACTGTTTAATGACGAGGCTTCTTTGCCTTTGTTTTTTTGGTGGGAGACTAATCGTTAATATTGTATTATAGAGGTAAGGGTTCTCTTTTTATCAACGTTATTTTATTGCACTTGAAAAAAAAATTAAATAAATTAAACTCTGCGCCAAACTCTAAGACCTTGAAATGAAACTAATACATTTAAAATTTTTGGAGTTTTCTTTTTAAAGCGCTTAAATTTGAAGTTGGATAATAGAATTTGATTTCAAAATTTGTTTGTCAGTAATTAAGCACACCGTGTGAAATTTATTTTGACACGTGTAGTCGTGACGCAATTGTTGAGGTACTTCATACTTTGGACATTGCGCTATCACCCAAATCATTTTCAATGTGCAAGTAAAAGTAAAAGTTTCTACAAATGACTTATTTTGTCAACGTTCAACAACTCTACGCTCCGTAATTACCCACCAAAATCAAGGGCATTTTCGTCAACCTACACAACTCCATCTTCATAAATACTCCCACTCACCTGTCACACCTCTCTTTAGGTCACTCCTTGCCTTGCAGCCTGTTCTGCTCACAAGGAGAGACCCAAAAACACCCAAAAAAAACCTTCATTAACACTTCTTCACTAACAACAACAATGGCTGCTCTTCTTCAACAACCATCCCACTTCATCAAACCTGAAATCTCTAACGCTACTCACCAAGTCATCCCCACCAGCACAAATTACTCCTCTTCATTATTCCCCTCAAAACCCACCAAATTTACCAAAATAGCCCTGAAATCATCATCCCCCTTCAGGCCTCCCTCCCAGATCTGCAATGCCCACATGCCCACCAACCGGTTTCCCGACCCGGACCCGGCCCAGGCCCACGACCTACCACTCAGGATCGCCATCGTTGGGTTCGGCAACTTCGGCCAGTTCATCGCCAAGGCCATCCGGCGGCAGGGCCATCAAGTGCTTGCCACGTCACGGTCCGACTACTCCGACTACTGCGCCCAACACGGGATCCGCTTCTTCAGGTGATTTCGTGCTCCGGGTGTTTGTTTAGTTAATGTTATTCTCCGGTGGACTGATCTGGGCCGTCTGACATGTTATTATGCAGGAACGTGGACGAGATGTGCGATGAGCGGCCGGATGTGGTGCTGGTGTGTAGCTCGATCTTGTCCACCGAGACCGTGCTGAGGGGGATCCCGATGCACAAGTTGAGTCCCGATACCATCTTCGCTGACGTGTTGTCCGTGAAGCAGTTCCCGAGGAATCTGCTCTTGGAGGTGAGAACTGAGAACTAGTAGGAGTACAAATTTACGATCTTAAGGTGTGTGATGGTGGGACAGCGAGTTAATGTGTTTGCTGGGGTATTTAAACAGATTCGGTGCTCACGGGTGTTGTTTTCAGGTGCTGCCTCCGGGGTTCGGGATCGTTTGTACCCATCCGATGTTTGGGCCGGAGAGTGGGAAGAATGGATGGTCAGGATTGCCTTTCGTATACGACAAAGTACGGATCGCTGAAAACACGTCGCAGGCGCGCAAGTGTGAGCAGTTCTTGAGCGTGTTCGAACAAGAGGTGAGTTTTCTTAAAAGTTTTTTTGGTGGTTAACTATTTCGTGTACGTGAGGTGCACCAGATCATTTTTCTTTCGTTGACTATGAAATTTAGTTGGTCAACAAAGATGGCTTGGTTTGGTGGTTTGGTAGATTACTAGAATTTGTTGTTTGGATTTTGGAGAATTGTAGTTATACTACATGGACCATGGTTTGAAAAAAATCACTAGATAAGATTAAATCACAATAATTAATGAACTAACCAAAACAAAATGAAAGTAATTAAGAATAGCCTTTTAGTTTGGGTGTTGCAATGACGATAAGATGAATACTTATTGAAATTAAGTGGGTGACTCCCTCATTAGGCCTCTTGGAGTTTCAATGGAAGCAAAAGTTGGTTTATTTCTTACAGAAAAAAGATGAACATTGACTGATTCTAATCGTAGTAACTACATTATATATTTATGCAGCGGGCAAGCCCTGCATGAATTAAACTTTTCTACTCTGATCGATTTAACGTTTGACGATAACAACAAAAACAACAAAGCCTCCATGCTTGTTAGTTTTGGGTTGGCTAATTATTGTAGACCATTTGATATAAACAAATAAAAATTAACTAGCATTATTTGTTTGTCCATGGTCGTTTGAATATACATCGAGATGCGTATGAGTGTATTTTATGGTATTTCTTGCGTAGCAAGAGAGTTGAGTAATATGTATATTGCGTGTTGGGATATGTAATCAGGGTTGTCGGATGGTGGAGATGTCGTGCGAGGAGCACGATCGACACGCGGCAGGCAGCCAGTTCATCACCCACACCATTGGAAGGTAAGACCGAGTCAAACACCAAACATTTTTCAGCCGTCCGATCTGATCACGATTCAAGATCTGATTCCCTCATTTTTATACATCAGGGTACTGTCCCATCTCGATTTAGAATCTACACCCATCAACACCAAAGGATACGAGACTCTGCTCCAGCTGGTACTTTTTCATAATCCCCAAACTACCCTTCCAATAATCCCACGTGCTTCATGCCTAATAGTTTTTTTTTTTTTTTGGAAGCATCACGTCTAATAATTAACGTCTTTACTTTGTTTTGTTTTTGTGTGGTTGTATAGACCGAGAACACTGTCTCCGACAGCTTCGACTTGTATTATGGACTCTTCATGTACAACGTCAATGCCACCGAACAGGTAATGAACACTCTTAATGCATATTAGATTCGCAGTGCTTCAAAATCAATCATGACATTTAAATGTTTCACTGAATGTATTTAGTCATGATGATTATTGGAATTTTTATTTACCAACTGCTAATCGGCGAAATTAAAACGACGATTGTTATCGTCTTTTAACAAGTGACTCGAGTTTGATTGTTCAAATCGTTAAAATTAAAACATCATCTTTAAGAATTCTCCCTCAAATTCAGAGCAAACTCAGAGTAAATAGATGGTAATTGGATAGTCTAGATAAAAATGCAAGTTTAGACCAAAAAAAAAAAAAAAAAAAAAAATTATTTAATTAAAAAAAAGTAAACTTTGTTGATGTTGATCTGACGGTGGTGATGATGGATCAATGTAGATAGAAAATCTGGACCGTGCGTTCGAGGCGGTAAAGCAGAAGTTGTTCGGGAGGCTGCACGATCTGTTGAGGAAGCAAATAGTGGAGCGGGTCCCACTCCAAGGGGGGCCACAGATGGGCCCAGTTAGAACAAAGCACGCTGACGTGGCGCCAAGCTACGTGCCGAGCATCGAGAAGGCGAGTAAGGCGAACGCTGCACCTAGTTTTCTGCCTGACAGCGAAAAGATGAAGGCGCTGACGTCATTCGCGATGCCACCACCACCGCAGGACAGCAACAACGATGAGTCCGCTTCACAGAGTAAAGAGGAGTCTCGAAAGGCTAATAGGGACACTTTGTGGTCGCAATAGTGTAAGAAAGCTTAGTACGTATGTGAAAAACAAAAAAATGTTAAGTTGCGAGAATAATTTTTTCTTTTTTTTTGAGTTTTGGAAAAAAAATGACTTTAAAGATGGGCCGTCCGATTTTGTGATGGAAATTTCTTGGTGGGATTTTGTGATGGAAATTCCTTGGTGGGGGAACTTGTGAATGTAGAAATCTATGTAAATTATCTTTAAATCAATAAACTTGACTTGCATTTTATTTTAAATGCTAGAGTTCTAGGTGTGGACGGAATAATTACTTGCTATCAGAAAAGTGAAAATTTTAATATATAAGTGATTGTCTCTCTTTAAATAGTATCGAAACCTTTTGAGATGAAAGTTCACATCTAAAGTTGAAAGGTGGTTAAGTTGAGGTAATATCGGTGTTAGCAGAGAAGATTTACAGGTTTCTGCACAGTGGCGAATCTAAGAAATCTTGTTATGGGGGTAAATTTTAACTATAGGGGTCGTGTGTCAACTATAAGAGAGGGGCAAAAAGAGATGAGGGGTATCGATGGTTAGGGTGGGCGACTGCCCCCTCCTAGATTCATCGCGCACGTGTGTCCAGTGCGACCGTGAAAATTTGACAATTTAAGTATTTGAAATCGTGATCCATAACATATAAAACAAGGCAACAACACATCCAACCGTTTACATCAATTTGAATTGATCATAGACTAACACACCATCTAAATTGAAATTCTCTCAAGTATTTTCAACAACAATCATTATTTGAACAGTCTAACAATAGTGACAAAATTGATTTTCTTTTAAAGAAAAATGCAAGACCTCATTATGAGTTGTACGTTCGACCACGAGATCGAACGTAGACCTCCTAATGAGGTTGGTGTCCAATTTGGGTCAAAATTTGGGTAACTTTAGCGAGCCTCTATTTTAAAAGCACCTCAAACAAGAACCATAAAATTTCTCCCCTTTTGCTGATTGTAGGTCCGCTCCTTGTACCATTGAATTGACAACTAGTTGGTCGATGGTTACTACAAGGCATTTGCATGTAAGCGTAATTAACCAAAGGGCTAGGCTATTCGGACCTCACTTTTTGCTCCATTTACCCCATTACTTCGTTGTACCCCGTTTTGAATTTTTTTACTACTTTTACCCTTCTTTTTTGTAAATTATTCTAAAACTACCATCATATTCAATACACCTACCTTACTCACATATCTCTATAACCAAACTTGTCACCACCCTCATTGTTTCGTTTTTCTTGACTTATCGAACGCTCGTTTGAGGTTGTCGGTGCATTAGGAGTGTTTTAGTGACTCGAAACCCATCGGATCTGTACGAGGGACCACTACAATTATTTTCGTTTTCTTTTGGTCTTTTGAATAACTTTTTTGCTTTAAAACATTGTACGTTTTGTTCCCCATGAGATTCCTAGTGTATTGTTGACATTTTTGTGAACCTTATGGATTTCCTTGGTTTTCAGTTAAAGGTGTCATAATGTACGACCACACAAGACTGAAAACTTGTAAAGGGCCTCGATCAAGTTTAACGGAGAGGCTGGAAAGGTATCGACCACACTCAACCGACATGCTTTTATTGGTATCGGTTCAACAAAACCGAGACTTGTAAAGAAACTAATATTCTGTAACGTCTACATTGATTGTGTAACGTCTACACTGATTGTGTAATGTCTATAATAATTGTGTAACGCCTCAACGGATTCAATAACGTCTACACTGATTATGTAACGCCTCCACTGATTTAGTTCTGTACCATTCTATAAATAGAACACCATACTGTACATTCGAATATACAATAAACTTATTCTATTCTGAAACTATCATGGTATTAGAACTTGGTTTCTAATCCAAGGTCGGTCGACTTTTGAGTCGATGACCTATCCTTGATACATCTTAGTGCTTGTTTTTGTGTTTGATTATACTCTTGTTTTGATTTCCTCGTGTTTCTCTTATGTGTCTTCACACGTCTGTTTGTTGTACCAATCCGTTTGCCTCTTCCACGTCACTCAATCAGCCAATCCGCCTACCATGTTCGCACAAATTTGATGCCTTATAATTCACATAATCATATGCATATCTCGAGATCCCCACTTCTTGTTTTGCTTGTCGTCGACTTTGGCGTCGACTTTACCGTTTGTCTGCTCCATTATCCTATCGTCGACTCCGTTGTCCGTTAGTCATTCCACCGACTATGCTCCGTTAGTCGTTCTTCCGACTCTGCTGCTATAGTTGTTCCGCTAACTTAGTTCTGTTAGTCGTTCCGTCGACTCTGCCCCGATAGTCGTTCCATCGACTTCGTTGTTTCGATGTTCAGTTATTCAGTTGTCCCTACAGTGCACTGTTCACTAATTTGAGCGAAGTTCGTGATGCTTATCACGCTCGTTATTCGCGTACTATACGCTGTCGAGCGTAGTTCACGATGTCCATCATGCCTGTTTGTTGCAACACTGTTGCAGATTTATCTATCCCGCTTACCTATCTGAAGATTCTGTCCGTGATCACTTGCATTCGTTCATTGCGATCTGGTGTCCCCATGCAGAATTGTCGCCGACTTTGTGTATCTTCATCTTATTCGTTTGCAAACTCAAGTGGTTCTGTTGCCACCACCTTGAGTTTGAGGGGGATGTTAAGAAACTAATATTCTGTAACGTCTACATTGATTCTGTAACGTCTACACTGATTATGTAACGCCACTACTGATTTAGTTTTGTACCATTCTATAAATAGGGCACCATAATGTACATTCGAATATACAATAAACTTATTCTATTATGAAACTATCATTATGAACGTTCATCGGTCATGTGCAGTCAATATGTTAATAGATATTGTGGTTTCATTCATTTGATACTCTAGTATAGAATAAGTAGACTATTATAGGGTGCACATAACAATTTGGTGGGGGTATGACTAGCATATCGATGCCTAGAGTGCGAAGTTATGAGTGTATATCAGAGATTTTCAACTGAAACACTTGAGTGAGTTTGAGTGGTGTTTGTTAGAGTGGGGTACAAAGAGCAATTCAATGGGGTACGAGCATCATTTCGGCGCAACAGGGCCGATACTTACAAGTGCTTTGCGGTCACACAAAGCTGACATGAAACTATGGGTCTCGATCAATATACACTGCTATGTACTATATATTGTCGGACACACAGAACTGAGACACATGTTGTACATCTTGGTCCTGTGTGTCTGCACAGTCATAAAAACAACGAAAATTATCTCATATTGCTCGGGTTTACTTCTTTTTGGTGATTCCTTCAACATTTTCTTCCCTACAATGCGCCAAGTCCTAAAAATAAAATAAAATTGCAGCAACCCTAGAACAGTCAAATAACCACCAAATGTAAAAAAAACCGAACGAAAGGGAATCGACTAGAGAACGAAGTTATCGAGTTTATTTTGTATGGTTTTGTACTTATTTAATCAGTTGAAGGTCTAGTGTGGGGGTGGAGTTCGTGGGTTTTTCGTAGTGTACTTGGTTCAAAAAAAATTCGTGGGAGTAGTGGGGTATGAGGGAGTAAAACATCTTTACATATGGAGGCATTAAAGACATTTCATAAAGGAGGTTAAAAAATTCAAAAACGGGGTATAAAGAGCAAAAAGTGGGGTCTAAATAGCCTGGCCCTTAACCAAAATGCACATGCAGTATTCACAATGTTTTGGTCCATATGATCTTATTATTGTACTTTTTTTTCAAAGTAATTACTATATGGATAGTGATTGACCAAAATGCACATACATCATTTTGCTACAACGTTTTGCTACATAATTGTTGAGGTCCTTTAAATATATACGAGAATGTGTGCACACATGTCAATGCTAAATTTGAAGGACCACATCTACCATAAAATTGTAGCAAAAGGTGGTAGCAAATCCATAACGCCTTAATATTTTCCTTATTTTAGGATACACAACTAAACAAAAAGACACAATTACCCTCACCCTTAACACTAAAGTGTGGAAACCCTGAAATAACTGGATAAACATGTATATTTGGTGACCAATAGTAAATAAAACGATAGTACATGATATCCTAAGTCACTCGATTCCAAATATTCCCAGTGTTATCCAAAAATAGTATATACAGTAATTACAAAACAGAAGGCAGGCATATTATGGTAAGAAGAAAAGAACCGCTTCGAGAGTCCTAAAAGGAAGCCACCAATCATCGGTCTTTTTTCATTTGCTAGTCTTTGTCCGATCTGCACCCACCACCACAAACTAGAGGTGAGTACGTAATAAATAGAAAGTAAAGCCAGAAGGACATAAACAATAATTCATGATTAGTAAATAAAGCAATCTAGGAATCATGCGGTATTTAAAGGCAGATAAATAATACAAATTGCATGATAAATAAATTGACAAAGTATTTCAATGATATTTACGTGTCTAACGAGTCAAAGGAGGCCACTAAGCGGTCTATAACCACAACAAGCTATGACGAACCCAGTTCCCTATAAAACTGGGTTCCGCCCGGCTTAGATCTACATGGACCCCCGTGTAACGTCCCCTATTTTAATCTAGGACACCGCCCGGCCTAATTCCATAATTAGCCCTAATTACAATACATAGGACCTAATTACGTATTAGTCAGCCTGTACTACTTATTATCTCGTGGATGGGTTCAGGGAATAGAAAATCCCCTATCACTGCTATTCATTATTTTATAAGGATTATCAAATTAGCGGAAGTCTTTAACGTATTAGCAGAAACATTTTATATAAATCCTAAATGTGGAAACCAGGAAATAACGATCACGATATAAATATGCAATAAACGACGAGCATATAGACAAAGTGAAAGTTAAAAGTCGGGTGAACTAACTCTCGTCCCAATGAATGACCCAAGCAAAAGATGTATATAAGCATAATACACAAATATAACCTACATGTACAGCAGCTACGCGCTATGAGCTCAGAGGTAGTCGTTGATCTTCTCGTTGCCCGGTCCAGTGCTGCTCGACGGACCTACACCCACCGTTACAAACTAGACGGTGAGTATAGTGATATTTAAGTGATAACTGGGGAATTCTATACTACATTTCCAAAGTAAAGACAGATATTTAAATGCATAATATAGCAGAAAAAGGTGCTGGGAAAGTAATGCATATAAATATCACAGTTAACCGAATTAGATAGACTGACACATGTTAAGTCGAGATGATCTACGTCCGGTCGGCGGTGAGAAATATCAACCAGCCTTTTCCACTATCGTATGGAGATACTCTCAACATACTTTGTAAATTTTGAATATATATATAACTTGCCGACAACCCCGTAGTTCAAGCTACGTGATGCCACCCAAGTAATAGTGGTGAGTGCTGGAAACCTCGAGGTCCAGTGACCCCGTGAATCCACTTATCTCTTATGCACTGGACACTAGATAATCTCCAACTTTTGTTTCAAGGATTTTCATTTTTAAGGTTCTACGATATAAACGATAAGTTAGGCTGCAAAGCCCCAAAGAAAATGGAATACTAACCAATTACCACAATAACCCTAGTGTGTGCATCTCTAACATCAATTGTAATATAATTCACAACAAAATATGGCATATCAGGAAAGGAGTCAATGAAACCATCACAAGGCATCATGCTATTACAACATTCAACTTAAATAGAGCAAGGAAAGGGTGATGGTAGATTACTAACAGTAAGTCATCAAATTGACTGAAAAGATGATTAATATGAATGAAATAAAGTAGAGAGTTCCCACAGTTTCACTTACAAGTCACAGAATAGCTATGGCTATCTGGCCTCGCGACAATCCGACTAACACTCCCGAACTCCCGTAACACCCCTAGGTCCCTGAAAGATTATTTCATATAATTTATTTATTTATTAATATTTTATTTCATAGATATATCTTATGCATATATACATATATGTGCATATGTATATATATATATACATACATGTGTATTTGTGTATATATATATATATATATGTACACATATATATAAATATATATTTTTATTTTTTATTTATTTATTTTATTTATTTTTTTTTTTTGGGGGGGGGGGGGGTTTGGACCCCTAGATCGGGTCTGACCAGGTTGGGTTCCACCAGGGGACGCACGCACGCAACGCGTGCCTGCGTCTCCCTCCCCCTCATCTCTTTTGTTGTTGCAGAGACGCTGCAAATTGTAGCGTCTTTGCATCAACACATTTTTTTTTGATTGAAACTGAAATGGGAGGGAGGGGAGACAACGACCATGTAGTCTTTCTCCTCGGACGAACTGCAAGAGCAGTTCATCTGCTCCCTCGACGCCACCATCACCGGCAGCCACCATCAACAACAACAACAACACTACCTTACCTCGTCTTGACGTCACTATCATCTCGATCTCCACCGATCTCCCTCCTCCGTTGAGCTCTCTCTCCCAAACTCTCTCTCTCTCTCTCTCTCGGACTCTCTCCTTCTCCTTGTGGGCGGCGGTGGTGTTTTTGTTGGTGTTTTGGGGTCAAATGACCATTTACCCCTTCAACCCTATCCTTTTCCATATGAGCCAATGCCCCTTTTTGTCATTTCACAATTCTTTTCTGATTTTTTAAAAAATATATATATATTTATATTATATACATAATTATATATGTGTCCAATTCAATTTAATTAATTTCATAGGCTATGATTTAATGTACATTAATTTAATTACATTGCATTTAACTAAGTTTAGATCTACCACAAGTCTCTCTACTCGGTACCTCGACTCGTGTAACGACCCAAAAATTTATGTTATTTTTGGGTGATGACGTGTACTATTGAGTGATACTCGAGAAAACGTGTTGAATGGGTTTCGACGGGCGAATTACGGGTTTACGGTGTCTCGAGGGAAATACATTTAAATAAAACACTGACAAAATAATAAATTAATAGTCGCCGAGTGATACACGGGGTTATAGGCAACACACGTGGGTCGTATGGTAGTGTGCACGCCCGAGTATGCTCGTTGGCGCGCACGACGAAATTGTAAGCAAATATATATATATTTATATATGTATATGTATGTAATTTAGTATATATATACATATATAAATATTTAAAAAAAATCAGAAAAGATTGGAGAAATGACAAAAAGGGGCATTGGCTTATATGGAGAAGGATAGGGTTAGAGGGGTAAAATGGTCATTTGACCCCCAAAACACCAACAAAAACCACTACCGCCGCACACTAGGAAGGAGAAGGAGAGAATTCGAGAGAGAGAATCCGGGAGAGAGAGAGGGAGAGCTCAACAGAGGAGGGAGATCGAAAGCTTCGAGGCACGGCGTCGGCGATTCGAAGGTAAGGTTGTGTTATTGTTGTTGATGAAATGTGGTGGTCGGTGATGGTGGCGTCGGGGGGAGCGGACGAACTGCTCTTGCAGTTCGTCCGAGGAGGGATCTCCCTTCCCTCCCATCTCTAATTTGTTTGTAAAAAACAAGAAAGGAAAAGAAAAAAAAAATTTCGTTCTGTTCCAGCGCTGGAAAGAGGAAGAAGAAGAGGAAACGGGTCGGGTCAAGGTGACCCGACCCGGTTGTGGTCAAACCCGACCCGGGACCCACAATATGATATTAATAAATAATTATTTATTTTAATTAAATATATTTAAATGGATTTTAAATTGAAATAAAATTCCAGAAAATAGGGAAAATTCATGAAAAATTTTGAAAAATTATATAAAATTATATTTTCATCAAACAAAGAGAAATTTGGAAATTTCCATGAAAAGTAAAGTATTCGGGGTTCTTATGACGCATTATGTCGGGGTTTTTGTCTTGAAAAACGTGAAATTGGCAAAAATAGCCAAGAAATTTAGAAAAAATTTATTATTAAGGAAAATATGGGAAATGGATTTAAAAATCAAAAATTTTCCAAAAAGGCCCTAACATGATGTAAATGGATCAAAAATAATGACCAGGTGTCTAGTAGATTGGTGACAAGCGTGCAGAGTCGTTTGGTGGCGTGTGAGAACTCCAAGCGGAGTTACGTGCGGTATTTGTGAGTAAAACCAACCAGAGTATTTACATTATTTCAATTGTGCATTTATTTGAGCTATTATGTTTATTGAGTAGTATTCTCTTGTGGATCATATGAATTGTTGAATTCCCTTTATTATATCCATCCTTGTAAATTTGTCGGCTTGATTTTGATTGGATTCCTCAATGAGTGGTCTATTTGTGTCTAAGTGGACATCATGGTGCTCACGGTCTATGCCGTGAGTACACGGACTCTGGACGTGGTTAAACCCGTAGTTTGGAATTGCGGTGACCGTATGTTGAACTGTGTGTGACGCTGCGGTACCCGTATGCGAACTAAGTGTGACCTGGGTTAAATGCCTTATTCTAAACTGTCTTGGGTTTGTGTAGGTCCAGAGTTTGTCTTGGAAGTCAGGTTGTAAACTAAGTGTTGCAATCTGGTGAACTCGGGACACTTAGATTCCTTTTCTTTTGGCTTTGTATTCTTGACACTCATTTATCGTTGTTATCTTCGTGATTTCATCTATCATGCTGTTTTTTTTCATTCTTCGTAATATCCATGCATGATACTAGTTTAGCTATTTACTTTACATTTGAAATATTGTTTAGACTCTATTGGTATTTTACTCTTTACATCACTGTACTCACCGTCTAGTTTGTGACGGTGGGCAAACCGGCGAACAGACCAAGGCAAGGAATTAGCGCTAGGCGATTGAAGGCGAGGACCACGAGGCGTTCTCCTCGCGCGTATTGAGTATGTTTTGTATTAAGTATCTATATTGTTTTGTTGAACGTGGGATTTTGGGTTATGAGAGATCTTTGGCATGTATTACATTATTGATACTCACTTTTGATTCATACGGTGGATATGATTTCGGGGTTTCCACACCCTAGGATTGTCCTAACTGGTGTGTCTTGAAGTTATTGATTAGTTTGGAGTTTAAGTGTTTCCGCTGTATCTGATAATAACTCACTAATTAATTAACTTCACTTATAAATATGTAATAAATGGTAAATGGTAATGAAGGCTGACTAGGCCTGCGTGACTCAGCGAGACTGGCTCGGGGGTTTGCGTAGGTCTAGGCCGAGCGGTGCCCAATTCAAGGATTGTGGAATTTGGGGCCGTCATAGTTGGTATCAGAGCCTAAAGTTTTAAACTTGGTTACTTAGTTAAATCACAATCCACTAAGACACAAACGGCGGAAGTTAGGACAACGGTTGATGTGACGACCCTCCCCCGAACTAGGGTCGGGTCGCCCGGCCCAAACCGTTATCTAGACCAGATACCTGAACCAGGCCCAAATAACGACTTGGCACGCCTAAATAAACCTGCGAAATAATCATTCTAAACAATATATATAATAATAAGTGTGTGAAAGCTAATCACAACAAAACCATATAAACCTGTATATCATAGTAATATCTATCATCCTTAATATTTAAATGTCTCATACAACCTCAGAATAATATTATAAAGGTTCAAAACTACCCATTAACTAAATTCTCAAGTTATAACCCACGTACGAGGTTTACAAAACGATTAATATTAATAATAAACTAGTATTATATGAGTCTCACATATGAAGGCACTTCAAGATAAATCCTTTCCCTTGCCTTTCTTTTCTATTGCGCTGGTAGAG
Source organism: Stephania japonica (assembly GCA_039657345.1). Lineage (NCBI taxonomy): Eukaryota > Viridiplantae > Streptophyta > Magnoliopsida > Ranunculales > Menispermaceae > Stephania > Stephania japonica. The sequence goes on from CM077556.1 coordinate 6,485,616, forward strand.
GGACCTGTTTGGGTAGAGTGGGGTGAGCTAAAGAACCAACGATGCTCAATAAGAGGAAAGACTCGCTCAAACATTAAATATGCAAGTACTACCTAGTACTCATGCAAATTCTACATGACATCCAATCCATACGCATAACACAACATGTAATAACCGAATACTTGTAATTCATAACCAAATTATAAGCATATTAATTAAACACATAATTCGATACCATTAAAGATATGGTTCATGCTCATCGTAGTTATAAAAAAAAAATGAAATTATATTCTAAGAAGAAACGTTTAAATATTATTTTCATATCTAATTTAGATATTCTATAATTCTATGTATCAATATTTCAAATCATATTCCAATCACCATACTAAACATAAAAGCCTAACAATCTTAAAACACATTTGATAAGCATTCATTTATGTCAAGCATAATATTATTCATCATTTTTCATTTATCAATTTACACATGACATACAAATAAAGTCAAATGAAATATTTAAATAAAATGCGATAGATATAAATATTAATATAAGCCGTTGTTCCATTCAATGCGAACTAGATATTGGTAAGGATCCGGTGACCGAATAATCTATTTTCGAATTGGTACAATAATCAGTGGAAACGCAATGGCCGTTACGCCCTCTAGATAATCGTACCAAAACAAAGATAGATTCATCCAAGCCGTCACCGCTACACGTCTCAAAGAATCATCAAGTAGCAAAGGATGGTAACTCCAAACCCTTACCCTCAAATAATTCACCTTATGCATTCAATTAGTCAAGCAAACCCTCGGTGGTTGACTACCACACACTCTGGGGCGTCCATGATATAGAACACTTGCTAATTTGGCCCTCGGTGGTTAACTACCACACACTCTGGGGCACCGAATAACATAAAAGGCAAAACAATGTATTCACAATTCCATAGATAATAGAGATCCAAACCAATATCACGACGTAACCCATTCCCAAGTCGTTACATTCAAAACATGCATTCCTAGTTATCTAATAATCAAGCCATATTTAATGCATGAGCGAAGCTCCCCACTTACCTGGACCCGTCGCGACGCCTATACCGACTCCTCGCACGTTTGGGGTCCCACGTGAACCGCCTCGCGAATCTAAATAGTTCATATAATACTACATAAGTAATTACTTAATTTAAAGTTAAGTATTTTTCCATTTATTTATCTTTGGAGACCCACTAGTGCAGGTCTCGCCGGTTTCATATCGTTCGGAACCTTTGTCGAATTCCCCCGTAGTGTGTCGAGGGGTGGGACACGCTGTCGGGTCCCTCGGCTTGAGCGTGTGCGTTACCGATGAAGCCGTTGAGGGTTTTACTATTGTAAGGGCCATTTTAGCCCCTGGTCAATTGGTCTAGTTGACCAGTTGACCAGTCAACGGTCTAGTTGACCAGGGTCTAGGGCCAAATAGGCCCTTGTTGACCAGTCAACACAGCTGTTGACCGGTCCAAGGGCCCTTTTGGCCCTTGTAGGCCAAAGGGAGGGAAACGTCCCCCCCTTCTTCTTCAACCAGGGGCACGGCCCCTGGTGCGTTAATGGGGGAAGCAGAAGCTTCCCCACCGCCGCTCCTCCTCCACCGCGGGCTCCCGTCTACGCACCTCCCTGGCCGTCACCATCCGACGCTAAGCCGTAGTCCGCAAGCTCTCCTCATGGTGACCGCCCCCGTAACCGCGTCATCCTCCATGGTCTTCTTCTAAGCCGCGCCGCTGCTGTCCAAGACGCTCTCATCGGAGTTTTACACCCACCGCCGCCGCTGGTCCTGCACTGCCGCGCCTTGGGGCGTCTCTCACACCAGTCCGCACCTCCCGAGCTCGCCACCGCGTCGTCTCGCTGGACTCCCTTCAGCTTGGTCTTTGGCCATCGCGCCTCGTGCCGGCATCGCTGTCCGCCGCCACCGCGCCTCCATGGCCGTTGCTCATAGGAGCCGCCGCCCTCCTCGTCTCTCCATGACAGCTTCCATCTCTCCCTCTCTCTTTTGTTGTTAATAGCAAATTAGGGTTTTAATCCCTTTTTATTTAGTTGAGTAAGAAATTAGGGTTTGAAACCTATTTATTTGGGTCTATTTGTCCCACTAACTTGTAACACTCCAAACTTGACACACTTTGTGCACAACCCTAGTCTTGGCCCTCACTTAATAATTCTTCAATAAATTTGTGACTTGAGGTCTTCGTTGTTGTGCACGCACTATCAAGTTGAGTTTCGCCAAATTGTAATAATATATAATACATACAATATCACGACAAACACAAATAAAATATTAAATTACCAAAATGTCCTCGAGTCAGGTCAGGTAGAATTCAGGTCGTTACAGTTGAACTTAGAATGGAACCCTATGAACCTAACTTAAGTCTTAGTTGGGAAGTGAGGAGAGTTGGGGAAAATAAAATTTGGACTATATGAGCTATTTGATGTACTGTATACTATTACTATCGATAGCTATAGCCTGATTGAGAAACCGCTTTCGTGACAAATAGCGATGGCCGATCAACCGAATTCTAGTAGTGGCGGTACAGAGGATGCTCATCAGAGACTTGATGAAATGTCTCACTTGGTCTCTTTACATGGCCAACAACTCGAGGAGATTCTCCGATTATTGAGGGCACAGACTGTGCCGGTAGGACCTGTAGTGACCGAGGAGGTACGGGTTCAGACAGAGGTGGTACCACCTGCACCGATAAATGATATGTCGAGTACTCCTATCGACACGAGTATTAGAGCGACAACTGAGGCGAGGCAGGCTCGTGAGTTTATGAGACATCATCCGGAGAAGTTCCACGGGGGAACTGACCTTGAGGCTGCAGAGAAGTTTATTAGGAGCCATGAGAAGATACATGATGTATTGGCTATGCCGGCACATATGCAGCCGAGTATATCTTTAGCCTTATTGTTCGGCGAGGCTGATGTTTGGTGGCGCACTACGGTGGCATCGAAAGGGAAACCTAAGGACTGGGCAGAGTTCAAAGAGAGGTTCGAGCGAAAATACATCCCTCATACAGTTCGTAACCTGAAGAGGACTGGGTTCCAAAACATTCGACAGAGGTCAGACGAGTCCGTGATGCAGTATATGGACCGATACCTGCGATTGATGGAGTATGCCGGAGGAGCAGCTAACTCCGACGCTGACCAGGCGTATTATTTTGTGCATGGGCTACTCGACTCTATTGGTTCGATAGTTGTGACGACGGCTCCGAGTACATTACAAGAGGCCTACGAGAGAGCCATGGCTAGTGAGGGCTTTGTTAGTATGCGTACCAGGGAGGTTACCGCATATCCAGTGTCCGGACTGGATGGTGATTATAAGGACGATGACGTGGAGATGGCTGCACCACAAACACGTTCACTATCTACGGGGTTGGTTTCATTTGCTCCAGCGACTCGCGTCACTAAGCGATCACCTTAGGGTGTACGGGCGGGACGACAACAACCGTATAGTAACCAGAGCGGAGGTAGTAGATCGTAAAGAGACATACGATGTTATCAGTGCAGGCAGCCAGGACATATAACCATCCACTGTCCTCAAATGGCGAGCATGTCGCAGGCCAGCACTCTATTACACGTGCAAGAGAGAGCACATGCCATTGCAGACCTAGTTCCGGAGACGACACGAGACCCAACGACGGGTAAGAGTTGTTTTGCGTCTTGGCATAAATTTGTTGTGATGGTTGGTAGTTTATATTCGACTCGAGTGAACTCTAGGTGAATCTGAGTTATAATAGACTCTTGGTGGGTCAGTGGTGAACGGTGACTCTAGGTGAGTCAGACTTGGGGAAACTCTGTGTGAGACTGTTAGTCAAACATGCTCTGTGTGAGAAATGGTGAGGAATTCTATGTGAATACACCCTTCGAGATATGATAGATATTTAGCTGTGTGCGACGACTCTGTGTGAGTCAACTTTCGAAGGGGAGGAGCAAACTATGTGTGATACTCCTGACTCACGTGAGCCCCGACTCATGTGAGTCTAACCTTTGAAAGGATATCTAGCTGTGTGCAATGACTCTATGTGAGTCAATATTTCGAAGTGGTGGACGAGGCTGTGTGCTAGGACTCTGTGTGGGTCTAGAAAAAAAATGGACTGTATGTTAGGTCATTGTGCGAGTTTAGACTCTATGTGAGTTAGAGCAGATTGCGTGCATAGGTTCGATGGAGTCTAGGATTTGTGTGAGCCCTGACTCTGTGTGAGTCTAACCTGTGAAAGGATGTCTAGACTATGTGTCAGTACTCTGTGTGAGTTTAGACTCTGTGTGAGTGAAAGTAGACTGTGTGTCGGGACTCTGTGTGAGTAAGAATAGATTGTGTGTGAGTACACTGTGAGAGTTTAGACTCTGTGTGAGTGAGAGTAGACTGTGTGACAGAACTCTTTGTGAGTTTAGGCTCTAGATGAGTTAAGAGGGTTGTGTGCGTAGATTCTTAGTAAGTCTAGTATTTGGGTGAGCTTGAGTGAGGTCACATGTTTGACTCTGGGTGAGTCTACATTCCAAAGGAAAATGATACCAAGTTTTGGCGCGAATTCTATGTGAATTTGACATTTTGTCCCAAACAGATTCAATGTGAGCCGATTATCTATGGAACGACCATAGACTAGTTAAAGTAGCTGGTGCCCACCAGTTAGGGAGCAGGGTCTCACCTACTCACATTTGAACGGGTCCATGTGAGTATGGTGGAGAGATTGGTTAGACAATACTTCCCTATTGTGTGCATTTTACTAAGATTTCACTCGAGTTAAGATAAATTTCGAGGACGAAATTCTTATTAATTGGGATTACTGTAACGACCCGAAAATTTATGTTATTTTTGGGTGATGACGTGTACTATTGAGTGATACTCATGTCTGTTTGACAAGGCAGTGATGTCGATAAACGAGTAGTGATCACCTCGAGAAAATGTGTCGAATGGGTTTCGACGGGCGAATTACGGGTTTACGGTGTCCCGAGGGAAATACATTTAAATAAAACACTAACAAAATAATAAATTAATAGTCGTCGAGTGATACACGGGGTTATAGGCGACACACGTGGGTCGTATGGTAGTGTGCACGCCCGAGTATGCTCGTTGGCGCGCACGACGAAATTGTAAGCAAATATATATATTTATATATGTATATGTATGTAATTTAGTATATATATACATATATAAATATTAAAAAAAATCAGAAAAGATTGGAGAAATGACAAAAAGGGGCATTGGCTTATATGGAGAAGGATAGGGTTGGAGGGGTAAAATGGTCATTTGACCCCCAAAACACCAACAAAAACCTCTGCCGTCGCACACAAGGAAGGAGAAGGAGAGAATCCGAGAGAGAGAGAGAATCCGGGAGAGAGAGAGGGAGAGCTCAATGGAGAAGGGAGATCGAAAGCTTCGAGGCGCGGCGTCAGCGATTCGAAGGTAAGGTTGTGTTATTGTTGTTGATGAAATGCGGTGGTCGGTGATGGTGGCGTCGGGGGGGAGCGGACGAACTGCTCTTGCAGTTCGTCCGTAGAGGGATCTCCCCTCCCTCCCATCTCTAATTTGTTTGTAAAAAACAAGAAAGGAAAAGAAAAAAAAAATTTCGTTCTGTTCCAGCGCTGGAACGAGGAAGAAGAAGAGGAAACGGGTCGGGTCAAGGTGACCCTACCCGGTTGTGGTCAAACCGGGTTTGACTCGGTCCGACCCGGTCTGGCCGGTCCAGACCCGACCCAGTCGGGTCGGGTCAGACCCGACCCAGGACCCACAATATTATATTAATAAATAATTATTTATTTTAATTAAATATATTTAAAAGGATTTTAAATTGAAATAAAATTCCAGAAAATAGGGAAAATTCATGAAAAATTTTGAAAAATTATATAAAATTATATTTTCATCAAACAAAGAGAAATTTGGAAATTTTCATGAAAAGTAAAGTATTCGGGGTTCTTATGACGCATTATGTCGGGGTTTTTGTCTTGAAAAACGTGAAATTGGCAAAAATAGCCAAAAAAATTTAGAAAAAAAATTATTATTAAGGAAAATATGGGATATGGATTTAAAAATCTAAAATTTTCCAAAAAGGCCCTAACATGATGTAAATGGATAAAAAATAATGACTAGGTGTCTAGTAGATTGGTGACAAGCGTGCAGAGTCGTTTGGTGGCGTGTGAGAACTGCAAGCGGAGTTACGTGCGGTATTTGTGAGTAAAACCAACCAGAGTATTTACATTATTTCAATTGTGCATTTATTTGAGCTATTATGTTTATTGAGTAGTATTCCCTTGTGGATCATATGAATTGTTGAATTCCCTTTATTATATCCATCCTTGTAAATTTATCGGCTTGATTTTGATTGGATTCCTCAATGAGTGGTCTATTTGTGTCTAAGTGGACATCATGGTGCTCACGGTCTATGCCGTGAGTACACGGACTCTGGACGTGGTTAAACCCGTAGTTTGGAATTGCGGTGACCGTATGTTGAACTGTGTGTGACGCTGCGGTACCCGTATGCGAACTAAGTGTGACCTGGGGTTAAATGCCTTATTCTAAACTGTCTTGGGTTTGTGTAGGTCCAGAGTTTGTCTTGGAAGTCAGGTTGTAAACTAAGTGTTGCAATCTGGTGAACTCGGAACACTTAGATTCCTTTTCTTTTGGCTTTGTATTCTTGACACTCATTTATCGTTGTTATCTTCGTGATTTCTTCTATCATGCTGTTTTTTTTCATTCTTCGTAATATCCATGCATGATACTAGTTTAGCTATTTACTTGACATTTGAAATATTGTTTAGACTCTATTAGTATTTTACTCTCTACATCACTGTACTCACCGTCTAGTTTGTAACGGTGGGCAGACCGGCGAACAGACCAAGGCAAGGAATTAACGCTAGGCGATTGAAGGCGAGGACCACGAGGCGTTCTCCTCGCGCGTATTGAGTATGTTTTGTATTAAGTATCTATATTGTTTTGTTGAACGTGGGATTTTGGGTTATGAGAGATCTTGGGCATGTAGGACATTATTGATACTCACTTTCGATTAATATGGTGGATATGATTACGGGGTTTCCACACCCTAGGATTGTCCTAACTGGTGTGTCTTGAAGTTATTGATTAGTTTGGAGTTTAAGTGTTTCCGCTGTATCTGATAATAACTCACTAATTAATTAACTTCACTTATAAATATGTAATAAATGGTAAATGGTAATGAAGGCTGACTAGGCCTACGTGACTCAGCGAGACTGGCTCGGGGGTTTGCGTAGGTCTAGGCCGTGCGGTGCCCAATTCAAGGATTGTGGAATTTGGGGCCGTCACAACTCGTGTGTGACTTGAGGCGTGTCCCCAATTGCGTCTCGACATCGATAGCTCGGCCACATGCCTCGGTCTGTGTGCGCATCTCATATGGGCCCCACGTCATGGGTTGGTGATCCTGATTAAGAAATAAATCAAGATTAGCAAAATTGGGCCGTGACACCCCGAGTCCTTACTCGCGAAGCCTACGCATCCTAGTCAGCCTTAAATCCTCAAGTACATCATTACAATATTAATTTTATATGAAAGTTGTAGGTTTATAAAGTTATCAGGAAATTCGCAACGGAAATTTCTATAATCAACTATAACTATATAAAGGAAATTAGGAATAATAGACAACCTAATCATGTGGAAACCCTGAGAAATGGATAAATACATGCATGTCTGACGATCAAAGCTATGCAAAGCAATCATACATAATATTCCTAGTCTCTTAATCCCCAAATACATGTCCCAGTGTTTAACAAAACATATAATACATAATCACAACCAAAGAACAAAAAACCTACACTGAGTAAAGGAAATGATCGCTCCAAGAGTTCTCAGAGGATATCACCTAGTATCAACTCCTTCCCCTTGCTTGTCTCTGCTCTATCTCTATCTGTACCCCCTTCACAAACTAGACGGTGAGTGCTTGAAAAAGAAAAAGTAATGCCAGAAGAAACTAAGTAGTAATTCAAGATTTCTTAAATAAACAGTCCAAATATCATGCGATATTGAGAAGAAAAAAATATAACAAATAGCATGATAAATAAACTGACAAGCTGAGCAACGAAGTTTGAGTGTCTACAGAATCAAAGAAGACCCATTAGTGGTCAAAATCAATGTAGTACCGCAACACGACATTTATAGTCACTATAGTAACCAACAAATTATAAACACCGCAACGTCCAAACAATCTAGTACTTAGGGTATAACCTGCTATCAGTGAGGTGGAACAACACAACTGCAGAAGTGTTCATGCTTACCCACTCATATGGACCCAAGAGTAGCTTTGCAACTCACTTACGCCAAGACACTCAACCAACAAAATAAGAACGAAATTCCAACAAAGGCTCAATTCAATATAATTGACAAAAAATGGATATTGAATTAATGCATACTTCCTATTTGACTTACAATCGTACGATAATGTATCTCGATTAATCGCAAACCTCCGATCCTTGCGTACCTCTACTATCCCACTCAAATTCTCAAAATCTGTCAATTTACCCAAATTTGCAAATCCTATTAATATCATCCTAACTTACCCAATTTTCTATAATTATCAAATTAGTGTAATTGGGTTGATTTTTGGGTATTGGGTTGTATTCGGACCCAATTGGATACCCGAGAGATTCCCAAATTTTTTAGAAAATTGATATATGTGAACAGTGCCACGCCGCCAAGACGCCATGACGTCTAATGGCTTGGGCGGTGTCTCCATGGTATGGAGATGAGATTGTCTGCCCAACTCGTATGAGGGTGACGCCGTGACCCTGTTGTTCTAGACGGCATCCCCACGACGTCTTTCCTTATTTTCGTTTTTACTCTCTTCTCGAGACGTCTGTGAGTGGCGCCGTGGGAAATACTCCTCACGGCGTCCCTCACGGGGTGTTCAACAGAACAATTATTTTGGAGTTTTTCAAAACTCCGGCTTGAGTCACCGCATTCGGAGTCTATCCCAAACCCTGAGGGACGTCCATGTCAACATATAACCTAACTCGATTTACGTCAAAACCCCGACAAAATACCCCGTTTCAAAAATAACCCGAATTTCTTCAAAAACTTCAAAAAATTCCAAACAACTTCAAATCCATAAACCAACCACAAATTTCTCAATAAAACACTCAATTGATCCAAAAGCCATCAATCGAATTCATTTCCTAATATTTTTTCGAAAATTCGTCCGAAATCGTCACGACGACAACCCCTAAAATTAATGCCAAACTGTGCACAAACACGCAAGGATTGAAGATCCTACATTTTTACACGTATTGAGTCAATCCATGACGTCGAAAAGAGCTCGCAACTTGTTGAAACCCCCCCTCTCGTTCTCTCTTTCTCTCTTACGTTTGAACAAATGATAAAATGAACGAGGAGAGAGAAAAGTTGATATTTATACAACACTCTCATCTCTTCACACACACGAATCTTGAGGCTAATCTTGTGGCTCCCTTTCACACTATCCAAGAATTCTAACACACATCTCATGACTCCAATGCGTGACTTTACCTCATCCCCTAGCCTATTCTCGCTCACAACACGTGTTTTCGGATCCATTTCAACTCTCAACTTGCGCCGCGTACGTTCCCAAACATAACCTCGCTCCCACATTTTATTTAATTATTTATTATTTTTGATAATTCACTAATTATCATTTTTCGGTGTTTAGTTTTTCGTATTATACCCTAAATTCTCATTTTTCCTAGCCGAATCTCACACAGAAATTTGTATCTATTTATAAATGAAAACCACGCACTAGGACACACAGTGTTCTCATTCAGGTATAAATAATAATACAAACATCATAGAAAAATAAAATATATCTCAGAGTCGACTCTCAGGCTTGAGTATAATGACAAATCATGACGGGTAGGTCACGGTTTTGTAAAACACGACATGTGTCACCAATTAAATTTGAGGGTTAGTACACAAGCCACAACAAAACATAATAATCAAATACTCGAGGAAAACTCATGATTAGGTGGGTAGGCAACAGTTCTGTAGAAGTGTTCACGTTAGCCCAGCTAACCATGATCTTAGGAGTACCTTCTCGACACACTTAGGCCAAAAACACTCGACCAAGGAATATAAAGAACGAAATTCCAACAAATGACTGAAATCAATAGAAACAACAATAACGGAATATGAATTACTATGCACTGTAACAACCCCAAAATTTTTAATTGACTTGTGATTTCACTTGTCAAAATTATGACCCGGCTACGTGAATATTGGACAGTATTTCGAACTTCGGGAGTCGACACCGAAGTGATTTTATGATTCTTTGATTGTATGTATTAGTATTTTAGTATGTTTCGGGTCTCGAGCCGTTCGGGAGGTATTTAATTGAGTGAGGTTTCGAATAGTTAAACGGGGGAGAAAAACAGTAAAACATACAAATAAATGAATTTTTAATTTATTTAATTAATTAGTTGGCGAGACAAGGCGAGACTACGCGAATTACGAGAGTCGGAACAAGGAAAAATGGACCGAGGAATGTCGTTTGAACGCGAGAGTTAGTTAATTACGCAACATATGGTCTATGGAATTGGATTTGTTAAATTGACACAGTTCAATGGTGAGGAACCATGAGATTGACCTCGAGATGTGGGTGTGTTGAGGTGGAGAGTTATGCAAGTGACAACACACACACACTTTAATGTGTAATAAAGAGAAATAAATAGAATGGTTACACACTTTAATGTGTAATAAAGAGAAATAAATAGAATGGTTACACACTTTAATGTGCAATAAAGAGAAATAAATAGAAAAGTAAAATGACTCATAAGGGTAGGCATGTCCAAGGGTTGGGTAAGTTTAAACTCAAGGGCAAAATGGTCAATTAACCTTTATATTGTATATATATACAAAATGATGGAAAGAAACCCTAGTAATCATTTTCTTCTCCAATCATCACCGCCACCAACCCTTCCCTCTCCATCTCTTCATCTTGATCTCCTCTCTTCACTCGGCCTCTCACCAACACCGCCACCCTCCTCTTCTCGCCGACGAGTTAAATAATCCCCGGGAAAGCCACCCTAGCCGAAGGTAACCACTCTCACCTCACGGTCTCTCTGATCTCTCGTATTCTCTCTTTCATCTCACTGTTGTTAGTTTGTTGTTGAAACTGTGGTATATGTGAATGGTGGGGTGTATCATATAAAAAAAAATATAAAAAAATAAAATAAAATTGGCTTGTTGGTGTAGTTGGTAGTGAAGGACGTTAATGAAACATGTGACCAAGGATCGAATCTTGTAAACAACACTTTTATTTTTTTTTATTTTTTATTTTTTTATTTTTTATTTTTTTTTCTCACCTCACTGGACACTTTTCTCTCTCTCTCTCTCTCTCTCCCCACTCTTTCTCACGTTTTTTCTCATTGTTTTTGGAGTGTGTGAATAGGCTATGGTGTGCACGGTTTGGGTTTGGGGTGTGGGGTGTGTGCGTATGTGCGTATGTGTGTCTGTGTGTGTGACGTGGTGTGTGTGTGCATGTGCATACATGTGGGTGTGTGTGAATAATTAAAACAAGGAAAGTGTATGGATATTCTGAATACAAATTGTGGTTTTATATTAAAGCCCAATAAGAACCATTAAGGGCCAACACACATCTTGTATATATAAAGCCCATAACAAATACAAATGATGTGTAAATGGGTGGTGTTAAGGCCCAATAAAAATATGTATAACTTGAGGCCCAAGACAAAGACATAAAATATGAAAATGGACTTATGGATTTAAACCCAAAAAGGGTCCACACAAAGAGATTACTTATGTGAGTATAGACTTGATAAATGGACCTAACAAGAGCCTAAAGATGGATATATTTTGTAAAAAGGACAATAACCATAGAGATGGATTGATCCACAATGGTTAAGTCAGCTTAATTAAAAAATATTTGAACTAGACATGTGAGAAACATCCTAAAACAAAATACTAACCTTAAAAGAACATTCGGGATTTAAACCTTATCGTGCAATCGGGAAGTTTCGGAAGACGCGTTAGGATCTCGAGTTTTCACACGGGTCGTGATAGTTCGTGTAAGTACACTTGCCTTAAACAAGCATTTGTACGTTTGTAAGCCATTAGAAAATGCCATGTGATTCATTTTCATGCCATTGTGTTTGTTATTATTTACTTGTTGGCCTTCCATTCCATACTTCTTGTATGTGTGATTCCCGCGTAAGTGTTTTGTCTCGAAAGTACTAGGACCTGCACTGTAGAGGGATAAAACGCGGCACTCGCGGCCACGAGTGTGTGACCACCCTTAGTGATCGTGTGACACCGAGTACTTGGGTGGATGGGTTCGAGTCCCTTTCCGATCATAGCCGTGCCTTCGCTTGTGTCGATGCCCGGAAGACCTCGCGAGGTCTTCGCCGTTATGCTATGGACTAGACCACTTATGAGCCTCTTTTGATTCTTTGGAACACACTTAACTCTCGATTGATATCCATTAGTCTGTTTATCATGCATCTTGTCTATTTAATTTCTTGTCTTTTTATTTCCGCATGATATTTAGACTACTTTATTTGAATTATCATGAATTACTTGTTGTTTTTCTGCGGCATTACATTCGATTTTATTCGCTTGCTCACCGTCTAGTTTGTGACGGTGGGTGCGATAGGGGCAGAGAGCAAAGCAAGGGCAAGGGACCCTACCTAGGGGATCTGTTGTGAGGATTAGCGACTGGATTTGAAGACTATTTTATAGGTTTTTATTATGTTTTTGCTTTTATGTACACCGTTTTATATATACATGCTTTGGGATTATTAAACTTGGCAAATTTTGATAAGATTGGTATCATGTACCTTTGCATTTCGAATTGTACATGAATGCCCTGGGTTTCCACACTTATAGAATTCCTTTACTTCCATTTGATAGAGTTATTTCCCAATATTTGATTTGAATTTGACTTTTGCTTCCGCTGTGTTATAATTGCAATAACTCTTTCATAAATCTTGAATTTTTGATGTTTTGAGGTCGACTAGGCTCGTCGGGGTTGTCGAACCGACTCGAGGCTTGCACGGGTCTAGGCGGGCGTACCCAAATGCATTGGGAATTTGGGGCCGTCACATTGGTATCGAGCCTAGGCTTTAGGATCTTAGGGACATGGTATATAGCTATCTAAAAATTGTGATACCAACGTCACGGTTGGTATCGAGCATAGGCTTTAGAATCTTAGGGACAGAGTTTAGAGTTTTCTAAAAAATTGTGATACCAACGTCACAGTTGGTATCAGAGCACAAGGTTACATAGACTTGACTCTTGATTCAAATTCATAAAACACAAGCCATTTAAACCAGTGGAAGTTAGGAACGGTTGAACTTAGAGTGGAAACCCTATGATCTTGACTTAGAATCCTAGTTGGGAAGTGGGATAAGTCGGATGTGATGTTTATACATATTACGATTGTTGTGTGTATTATATGGTATCGGTAACTATCCACCGATCCGGAAATACGCTTTCGTTATGAGATGGCGATGGCGGATCGAAGGGTCCTAGTGACGACAAGTGGGACGTCGAGTACTCGAGCTGTTAGCATCGACGAGTTTCGAGACTTTGACGCAGAGAGTCGCATCTCAAGAGCGATAGTTGGAAGAGATTTTGGCAATAATGAGGCGTCGATTCTTTGTTGCATCGATGTCATCAACGGCTAGAGTAACCATTATTCAAGAGGCACGACCCTGTCATTTCTATGAAGGTACGTACGTAACGTAATGTACCAAGCAGAGCTTTTCCCGAAGAATCACGAGAAGATTCATACTATCATCGCGACCGAGATCACATGAGAGCGACGATTTCCTCATCTATGCTCCAGGGGGAAGCGGATGATTGGTGGACGACTATCATTACTACCCGAGGCACCCCGAGAGATTGGATCGACTTCAAGACTCAATTCAACCGTAAGTATTTTCCACCGATTGTTCTTCGTGCGAAGAGGAATGAGTTTATGGCACTGAGGCGAGCACCGATGAGTCGTGATGGATTACATGGGTAGGTTTATTGCACTATTACCTTATCTTTGGAGGATCTGCAGATACCGAGACCGATCGAGTCTATTACTTCACCGAGGGTTTGCTACCTACGATTGGAGGTTCTCAGTAGTCACTACACAAATGGAGAGACTTTGCGGATTGCGTACGAACGTAGTTTAGCGAGGGAGAGTTACTTACTCACGCATCCGGATGAGGTTAGGGCGAACGTAGCGGAGACCCGATCGATAGTCACTATCGCGGGACAGGAAGAGAAAAGGAGCGAGATGGGAGAATCGTGAGCATCGGGCACGAGTGTAGGATCTCGTTGCACAACAAACCACACGTTTGGTACAAGCCGTTCCACCCGTGCCAAGCTTTGCCGATCATTCACCGCAGTCTAATCGACTTGACCACCAAATGCAGAGGCGATTTCGAGAACAGGGATGCTTGATCGAGGAGTTAGGCGAGGAGCACGAGAGGTCTAGTCGGACTCAAACTCATGGTTCTACACAGGACGAGGCCGAGTCGACTCGAGAGGTCGCAGGATAACCGTACGTGTTACGAGATGCGGACGGTCGGTCACCTTCGAGAGGAGTGCTCTCGGCCCAAGAAAAAGCATCGTCGCAAAGATCACCAAGTACAGAGAGCGTGTTCAGGCTGTTGTTGAGCCAGACCAGGAGGCATCCAGACACATTAATGAGGGTATGCTTTTCATTTGCGGTATTTGCATGCATATCGTATCCGATTCAAGTTATGTTGATCCCTTGATTGTTGTGCGTTTGGTAGACTGTTAGGATTGAAAAACTTAATAGATGTAGCAGAGCCTAAGTCCTAGTCACAGCTGTCAGGATGCGACATACTTGAATGTGCATAGTCTTGACATTTCGATAGTGTTAGGAGGCTACGAGTTGCCAGTAAAGATGCGAGTACTATAGTTGTTAGAGTTCGAAGCCTTGGTTGGTGCGAACTAGGTATAAACATTACGTGCGTTGATTTGTGGATACGAGAAGATCAACGTTGTTGTTGATGCATTGCACTTCAAAGGATTGAATGCGGAGGTAGTCGTGTGTCAAAGAACCTATGAGCGTGGTTTACGTGAAGCAGTCAAGTTGATGAGTTCAATGGGACGTGCCGATGATTACCAGGACCTAGATACGTGGTGAAACGATATTGCGACCATCTCATTTGGCATTGTGCGCGAGGAGGACAAAGACGATGCGTCATACCGGCGGTGCGGTGAGATGGTGGATAGTTCCGATTGCCGCACAAGAGTCGGTCGACGACTCATGCTTGAGGTATCGCGGCGACTGGAGTTTCCATTGGTGGTCGATGTGTGTAACCAGGTACTTCAGGAGAATTCACCGTTTTGATCCTGCTGTGTGTCCGGGTTGACCTAAGATGTGCGCCGGTATGCGACATTCTTTTGGTGGCCAGGGGATGATTTCCGAGTTGTCGGAGTTATTCAAAAGTGAGATATGCCGCGCTTAGAGGTCGGGTATCGACGACTGGAGGATTACTACGGCCTTACCCATTTCTCGATGGAATTGGGTACATATTGATATGGATTTCGTTAGTGGTTGCCCCGATCTCCTCGTGGTCATGATAGCGTCTTGGTAGTTGTGAGAAATTTTATTTGAGACTTAAGATTGCCCAGAGTGGCATAGGAAATACTTGTCGAGTATCACGATGAGCTTCGGATGATTCGGGAGATTATGAATACCTAAAGATCTCTCTACCGAAGGGTCACGAACGGTTCGGAGTCAAGAAATGACTCACTCGAGTTTTTATCGGTCTCGTTAAGAGTTACAAAGAGTCGTTAATTTAATTTACTTATTAGGTTAATTTCGGGGACGAAATTCTAATAAGTGGGGAGACTGTAACAACCCCAAAATTTTTAATTGACTTGTGATTTCACTTGTCAAAATTATGACCCGGCTACGTGAATATTGGACAAGATTTCGAACTTCTGAGTCGACACCGAAGTGATTTTATGATTCTTTGATTGTATGTATTAGTATTTTAGTATGTTTCGGGTCTCGAGCCGTTCGGGAGGTATTTAATTGAGTGAGGTTTCGAATAGTTAAACGGGGGAGAAAAACAGTAAAACATACAAATAAATGAATTTTTAATTTATTTAATTAATTAGTTAGGCGAGACAAGGCGAGACTACGCGAATTACGAGAGTCGGAACAAGGAAAAATGGACCGAGGAATGTCGTTTGAACGCGAGAGTTAGTTAATTACGCAACATATGGTCTATGGAATTGGATTTGTTAAATTGACACAGTTCAATGGTGAGGAACCATGAGATTGACCTCGAGATGTGGGTGTGTTGAGGTGGAGAGTTATGCAAGTGACAACACACACACACTTTAATGTGTAATAAAGAGAAATAAATAGAATGGTTACACACTTTAATGTGTAATAAAGAGAAATAAATAGAATGGTTACACACTTTAATGTGCAATAAAGAGAAATAAATAGAAAAGTAAAATGACTCATAAGGGTAGTCATCCAAGGGTTGGGTAAGTTTAAACCCAAGGGCAAAATGGTCAATTAACCTTTATATTGTATATATATACAAAATGATGGAAAGAAACCCTAGTAATCATTTTCTTCTCCAATCATCACCGCCACCAACCCTTCCCTCTCCATCTCTTCATCTTGATCTCCTCTCTTCACTCGGCCTCTCACCAACACCGCCACCCTCCTCTTCTCGCCGACGAGTTAAATAATCCCCGGGAAAGCCACCCTAGCCGAAGGTAACCACTCTCACCTCACGGTCTCTCTGATCTCTCGTATTCTCTCTTTCATCTCACTGTTGTTAGTTTGTTGTTGAAACTGTGGTATATGTGAATGGTGGGGTGTATCATATAAAAAAAATATAAAAAAATAAAATAAAATTGGCTTGTTGGTGTAGTTGGTAGTGAAGGACGTTAATGAAACATGTGACCAAGGATCGAATCTTGTAAACAACACTTTTATTTTTTTTTATTTTTTATTTTTTTATTTTTTATTTTTTTTTCTCACCTCACGGACACTTTTCTCTCTCTCTCTCTCTCTCTCCCACTCTTTCTCACGTTTTTTCTCATTGTTTTTGGAGTGTGTGAATAGGCTATGGTGTGCACAAGATTTGGTCGGGGTGTGGGGTGTGTGCGTATGTGCGTATGTGTGTCTGTGTGTGTGTGTGTGTGGTGTGTGTGTGCATGTGCATACATGTGGGTGTGTGTGAATAATTAAAACAAGGAAAGTGTATGGATATTCGAATACAAATTGTGGTTTTATATTAAAGCCCAATAAGAACCATTAAGGGCCAACACACATCTTGTATATATAAAGCCCATAACAAATACAAATGATGTGTAAATGGGTGGTGTTAAGGCCCAATAAAAATATGTATAACTTGAGGCCCAAGACAAAGACATAAAATATGAAAATGGACTTATGGATTTAAACCCAAAAAGGGTCCACACAAAGAGATTACTTATGTGAGTATAGACTTGATAAATGGACCTAACAAGAGCCTAAAGATGGATATATTTTGTAAAAAGGACAATAACCATAGAGATGGATTGATCCACAATGGTTAAGTCACTTAATTAAAAAATATTTGAACTAGACATGTGAGAAACATCCTAAAACAAAATACTAACCTTAAAAGAACATTCGGGATTTAAACCTTATCGTGCAATCGGGAAGTTTCGGAAGACGCGTTAGGATCTCGGAGTTTTCACACGGGTCGTGATAGTTCAGGTAAGTACACTTGCCTTAAACAAGCATTTGTACGTTTGTAAGCCAGTTAGAAAATGCCATGTGATTCATTTTCATGCCATTGTGTTTGTTATTATTTACTTGTTGGCCTTCCATTCCATACTTCTTGTATGTGTGATTCCGGCGTAAGTGTTTTGTCTCGAAAGTACTAGGACCTGCACTAGAGGGATAAAACGCGGGCACTCGCGGCCACGAGTGTGTGACCACCCTTAGTGATCGTGTGACACCGAGTACTGGGTGGATGGGTTCGAGTCCCTTTCCAGTCATAGCTGTGCCTTCGCTTGTGTCGATGCCCGGGAAGACCTCGCGAGGTCTTCGCCGTTATGCTATGGACTAGACCACTTATGAGCCTCTTTTGATTCTTTGGAACACACTTAACTCTCGATTGATATCCATTAGTCTGTTTATCATGCATCTTGTCTATTTAATTTCTTGTCTTTTTATTTCCGCATGATATTTAGACTACTTTATTTGAATTATCATGAATTACTCGTTGTTTTCTCATTGGCATTACATTCGATTTTATTCGGTTGCTCACCGTCTAGTTTGTGACGGTGGGTGCGATAGGGCGAGAGCAGCAGCAGGGCAAGGGACCCTACCTAGGGGATGCATGTTGTGAGGATTAGCGGCTGGATTTGAAGACTATTTTATAGGTTTTTATTATGTTTTTGCTTTTATGTACACCGTTTTATATATACATGCTTTGGGATTATTAAACTTGGCAAATTTTGATAAGATTGGTATCATGTACCTTTGCATTTCGAATTGTACATGAATGCCCGGGGTTTCCACACTTATAGAATTCCTTTACTTCCATTTGATAGAGTTATTTCCCAATATTTGATTTGAATTTGACTTTTGCTTCCGCTGTGTTATAATTGCAATAACTCTTTCATAAATCTTGAATTTTTGATGTTTTGAGGCTGACTAGGCTCGTCAGGGTTGTCGAGAACTGACTCGAGGCTTGCACGGGTCTAGGCCGGGCGTACCCAAATGCATTGGGAATTTGGGGCCGTCACATGCACCTCCTTAACTGGCTTGCTAACTTACCTCAATTGATCGCGAAATCCGTCCTTTGATCTCTTGGCTTCCCTCTTTCTCTTCTCTCTCTCTCTCTCTCTCTCTCTCTTTCTCTCTCTCTCTCGTTCTCCATTTCTACTCTCCAAATCGAAATGGAGAAATGTGGTGGTGATGGTAGTGTTGACAATTTGGGGAGGGTTAAAAGGCCATTTTGCCTCCACCCTTATCCCCTTTCTCTATCAAACCAAAAACCCTTTTTGGTCTTTTCACACTTCTTCTTTTTATATATATATACACACACTTTATATATAAATATATATATATATACGCACTTGTATTTTCGAACCAATAATTCTGTTGTGCACGCCAACGAACACACTTGGGTGTGCACCTTACTGTACGACCCACGTGTCGCTTACGACCACATGTGCACTAGACGCCTACCAATTTTATTACTTATTTTCCAATAATTTTAATAAATCATTTTTCTGTGTTTATTATACCCGAAATATACCCATAATCCACCCGGTACTCAATTATGCACGTTTTCCTAGGCGAAACCTTGCTTGTAAATTCGTCGATAATTTCACAAATCTTGCACACGAGTATAAATAAATAATACATGTCACAAATAAAATATTTCCGAGGCGTTACAGCCACAGTTGTTATTGCTGCCAATCGCCACCACCGCTGTCTTCTTCCACCACAGCTGGTGACCATTTCTTTCCCTAACATGGAAACCCACTCCTCCCCTTTCACCGCTACAGCCTCCGGTCACCGCTGTCGTCATCAATTTTTACCATCACTGGCGACCTATCTCTATTTGTCATGCAGGAGGTGGCAGTGATTGACAACCTCCTCCCCTTCTCTCTTGGCCAGATCTGACTGCCTCTCTTCTAATTAGATCTGGTCGGGAGAGAGGGGGAGGATGGTGGCCTGAAGACCATCTACTTTAGAAGGGGAGGATGGTCGCTGACGGTGGTGGATGATGATGTTGGCGCTGTTGGTAGTCGGTGGTCACAACAGCGTTGGCGGCGACAGTGGTCGTGGCGGCGGCGGTAAGTGGTTGATAGTGGATTGAAGAAAAAGGTTATGGATTTGTATGAAAGATATTTAAGTCTTTATGTATGTGTGAGTCTGGACTATTTTAGTCTAAATAGCACTACCTTTTAAGATTTTGACCCCAAAAAAAGAACAATAATATGGTAGTGAATAATAGGGTAGATTTTTTTAAATATTTTTTTTTCAAAAAATCTTCCTTATTATTCAAACACAAATAGTAGAATGAAAATAATGTTATTTGTCATTGGAGGTATGTGAAAAGATTAGAGCGATACCAGTTTCTAATCAGCGGAGGGGATTGAACCGAATCAGTTGGATGTATGATAAGAATAGTGTTTTTACAGTAGCAAAAATATGTTTTAGTCACGGAGACGCACTACCAATTACCATCGAGACATTGAGATTTCATCTGGAATTGGAGTAGCCCTCAACGGATTCGTATCTTCTTATGACTTGCTTTACACAATCGACTGCCTAAGAATATCTTGTGTTATATGAGAAATATAAAAGAGAATGAGATTTGTGCTTGATGTTGTGAAGATGAAAAATCTATTATATATGTTTTAAGGGATTGTCGACTAGCTCGCCAGGTCTGGGTATCCCTACCACAAATGATATCAACTCTACTCTTCAATATATCAATATTGGTGGATTGGTTAGTGTCGAACCTTAGTAAGAAAAACCATCGCAAGAA
Organism: Stephania japonica; assembly: GCA_039657345.1. NCBI lineage: Eukaryota > Viridiplantae > Streptophyta > Magnoliopsida > Ranunculales > Menispermaceae > Stephania > Stephania japonica. The sequence continues at coordinate 6,506,112 of CM077556.1, forward strand.
GGTAATATTTGGTGTCTCCTATTGGAAGCTGTGGTCTTGGAGAAATAACACTATGTTTGGGAATCGATTTGATACAGGATATGAGGTCAAGCGATCCATTATTTACAGAACTGATGAAATCCTTCGTTCGGAAGGTTTATGGTCGACCTCGAACTAGGCTCTAGAAAGAAGAAAATATTGCCATTGGGTAGCACTGGAGGAGGGTGGTTGAAAATAAGTTGTGATGGGCCGGTATGAGGGGAGGATGAGAAAGCCATAGTGGCAGAAGTGATACAGGGGATGAAAGACCATTTTTGAACAACATTTCTGTGACGACCCCAGTTCCTCATAAAACTGGGTCCCGTCCGGCCTAGACCTACGTGGACCCCCGAGTCTCCACTTATGAAGTCAACGCATCCTAGTCAGCCTCAAAACCTCAATTTTATCCTCAATTTTATCATTTCATATGTGTGAGTTATAGGATTATATAATTATCAGGAAATTCACAGTGGGAATCAAATATAATTAACTAATAACTTAGTAAATGGAAAATCAGAAAAACAACTTATAAAGTGGAAACCCTGAAACTAGATAAACATGTAAATCTGGTGGTCAGAGTTAAACAGTACGATAATATATGATATCCCTAGTCACTTAATCCTAAAACATATCATAGTGCTTTACAAAAGCATAAGATACAATAATTACAAACAAAAAGACAACACCTACAGTGGAGTAAAGGAAAGAACCGCTTCGAGAGTCCTCAGAGGAAATCACTTAGCATCGGCTCTTTTCCTTTGCTTGTCTCAGCTCTATCTGCACCCACCGTCACAAACTAGACAGTGAGTACGTGAGAACTTGAAAGTATAGTCAGAAGAACATAAATAGTAATTCAAGAATAACCAATAAAGCAGTCTAAGAATCATGCGGTATTGAAAGACAGAAAATATCACAAATTACATGATAAACAAATTGGCAAGGGTAACAATGATATTTGAGTGTCTATCGAGTCAAAAGAAGCCCATAAGTGGTCAATAGCCACAACATTCAACAACAGTACCACAACCACATCTACATCAAAATCCACATCTATATCCACAACAACATTCACAACAATCCAGAACTCGGGGTGAAACTCAATATTAGGGGGTGGATAACACTTCTGCAGTAGTGTTTACATTAGTCCAGCTAATATGAACCCAGGAGTACCTTCACGACACACTTACGCCAAAGACACTCAACCAAGGAATATAATAACGGAATTCCAACAAATGACTCAATTTAATAGAAACAACAATAATGAAAAATGAATTACTATGCCCCTCCTTATTGGCTTAGTAACGTACGAAACGTACCTTTAATATCGTAAAACAACGATCATCATGCAACTCTTTAACTTGTTCAACGCGAATTCTCAAAGCCTGACAATCATTTAGCCCAATTTTGGTTCAATTAGAGTCATTCCGAGATCCTAGCTAACCCCTTAAAGTTTCTCAAAAGTTTTGAAAATTATTTAAAAATTTCAGTTTTGACACTATTCCAGACGCCCCAGTTGATGCCACCAAAGGTTAATATCTACGACGTCACATAAAGCGCCGAATTATTGAGTCACTAGTTTGGACGCCACAGGTGACGCTGCAAGGGATTTTGCCCACAGCATCATCTAAAGCGTTGATTCTTCAATTTGGTTCTGGATTGCACGCTGTGATCGATGCCGTGAGCATGAATGCTCCACGACGTTCCTCACGGTGTGAGTCCTTGAACTCGTTTTTTGGGGTTTCCAGAACTTAGCTCGCGTCGCCGCGTTCCGAGTCTATCCCAAACTCTTAGGGACGTCCGAAACAACACAAAACCTACTTCGCCTTGTGTCAAAACACCGATCAATACCTTGATTCGAAAATTACTCAAAAATCACTAAAAATTTCTAAAAATTCTCACAAGCTTCAAACACTCAAACCAACTCACAAAATCTTAATAGATCATTCATTCGGTCACTATATCGTCAATCAAAATCATTTACAAAATTTTATAAAAATCTCGTTCGAAATCATCGTGACGAAAACCCACAAAATTAACGTCAAAGTGTAGGCAAACATGAGAGGAGTCGAAATCCTATCTTTTTACGCGTGATTGATCGATCCCTAACGTCGTACCAAGCTCAAAAACCCCTAAACGCTCAAGTCTTCACTATGTTTGTTCAAGAGGAGAGAAAATGAGATAGGGATAAGAGAGAAAAGGAAAGGTGGTGACTTTTTATACTTCTCACTTCATCACATATGTGTCTCTCCTTTAATCCATCCAGCAACTATGACACCAACTTATAACTTTTCAATGAGGATTACAACTTCAATACTTAGCCGTTTCTCGCTCACAACTTGCGTTCCCGGACCCGTGTCGCTTCACGACTCGCACGTCGTGCGTTCCCGAACACAACATTGCTCTCGCTTATTAATTAATTGTTTAATATTTTATAATAATTCACTATTTATCATTTTCCTGTGTTTAACTACTCGTATTATATCCTAAAATTCTTGTTTTTCCTAGGCGAATCTCACACACAAAGCCGTGGCAATAAACAAAACAAAATCACGCACAAGGACATACATAATTCACATTTGGGTATAAATAATAGTACAAAAATTACAAAAAAATAAAATATACCTTAGTGTCGACTCCCGAGGCCTGAGTAATATGACAAGTCACGACTGTCAGGTCACGATCCTGAAACATGACATTATATCCAATTAAATTTGAGAGTCGTTACAATTTCAAGTAAAGTTGGTTCGGTGTTCACCTATTTGCGTCGAACTATGTGGAGTTAAATATGGCTTGCAACTGATGCGGGATAAAGGATGGAGGAAACTCGTTATGGAGCTAGACTCGCAGGAAGCAATTGATCTTATTCTGGACTCATCACAATGTCAATTTCGAGATTCACCGGTTCATAATATTCTAAGGGAAATGGACAAGGAATTGAGTGTAGTTTTTAGCCACACATTTTGAGAGAATAATGCCTGTACAGACCACATGACTAAAGAAGCTTTTTAGTGTGATGTTGATTTTAAAATTTGGAAACATATTCCCAATCAAATTTTCATGTTACTAGAACAAAATATCCTGCAGTTACAGATGTAACCTAGATTGAATTTGGTCTTTGCTAATAAAAAAAAAAATGTTAATGAATTGATTTGAACTGAACAGACCCAAATATGAATTGGTGATGAGGCGCCTCGATTTTGCACCAATAATCCAAATACATTAACTTAATATGCAACGTAGGGAGTAGTTTGTGTTGATATTATTTCATATTTTCAATTAATGCCTAGTTTTTAAATTCCTTGTGAAATAAATGTCGATCTCTACATTTGTTTGTCTTTTTTTGAACAAATTAAAATATTCGTTTATTTTTAATTATTTTTCTTTTTAATTAATGCACATGGACGTATTCTCTAAAGTGATTTCTTTGTATGATAATTTGGGATGGAATATCTTCCAAAAATGGTTTCTTTTATTTTTTCAAAAATCTGTTTGGACTCTTAGAGTCAGGATTTATAGAAAGTTTTTTAAATTTACAAATATCAATGGAGAGTTATAAGTTGTTATTTCAAAGTTATTTATTGTTTGATGGTGACTTTGAAATAAAAAATTTTTAAAAACTCTTTAAGAGTCTAAACTCTAAGAGTTCAAATTGCACTACTCTTTATTTTTTTTATGGAAAATATATGAGGTGACAGGCAACATTACTTTCATATGGATTTTTTTTTCACGACATATGGAGGTTTTTTCACTTTTTATAAAGGGTAAGGCTAAAGTGGTCGACCATATTAAATTGGCCAGGAATAAAGTATTTCAATGCAGTCTTTTTAAATTTTTGGGCACACTTAGAATCATTTCAACTTTTTTTTTTTGGGTGCATTTTACTTACTTAAACTTGACTAATCTCATGAAAGTTAATCAAATATCCTACCTATTTATAACCTTATGATCCAAAAATATATTTTTAATTTGAAACTTTTATAATATATTTTTTTTATAAAAATGAGACTTTATTTTATATTAGTCAAAAATATTTTTTACATAACAAAAAAATAATGTGTTTCCTTAATACAAAGCCGAAAAAACTTTTATAATAGTTGTGAGCCATTTATTTAAGTATGTATTTTTTATTCTTTTTAAATAAATTAATTGGTTTTACAATTTGTACTTTTTACTCATTTTTCTGCATATGTATTGTGATCAATAGTACTAGAATCTGAAAATTAAGTTAGTGGACGATTTTTTAATTGGGTATTGATACTTGGCTGAAGGGTGCGGACCCAATTTTTATTTTTATTTTCAAAATAATCCTCCAAAGATTACCTTATTATTCAAACACGATCTATAAATTGGAGGATTTGAAAGTTTTTGATAAGAAAGAAACAAATTTACTTCCACCAAAATTTGAACTCATAACCTCTAACATCCAAATATCATACCAAACTATTGGATCATCCAATTTGTTGCCGGAGATTTTAATTTATGGACCATGTTTTTACAGACCCTATAAAAACACAACAATTTATAAATAAATTGGAAAACTCTGAGTCCGAACACATGAGTCGGGATAGATTTATGGTTTTTAATTATGGAAGTTCTACAGATCGTCCGATTAGATTTATGGTTTTTAATTATGGAAGGTCTCGCCCACCATCAGGGGCAATTAATTGTTTTTTGGGTAGTTTTAGGGAAATTTGCGTTTGTTTATTTGTTTCTTGTAGGGGAATTATTATTTAGAAAGGGAGGAATACCTACTTTTGACAACGAATACGCAAGTCAACACAATTTTTGAAAACCGTGGTGGTGGTAGGTTATAAGAAAGTGGAAACTAGCTAGAGACATTATACTAGGTACTAAACTGAGTGGAAAGCAAACTAATTAAAATTATTTGGTAGGTGGTGAGCAGCACACACATGTACATATATCATGCATATGTATCTCATGGCATTGAAATTATTGAACAACAGTCGCACAGATCTCATAATGTTCAACATAAAAAAAAATGATTTCAATAAAAAAATATAAAGCCAATATGTATAATTTCTACCCTAATAAGTGCATCTCCAACAAATAGCGCTCGTTAGATGATGTAGCGGTGAAATAGCGCAAAATAGTTTTTTTTTTTTTAGAAACCGCAAAATAGTATTTTATAATAATTTTTTGATATTTTTGTACATATTTTTATCTTTAATAATCTAATGTTTATCTTATTTATAATTTGTGCTTATCTTACTAGTTTACTATAATTAATAATTATTTATTATTTAAATAATTTATCAGAATAATATATTTTTTATTTTTAAAGTATATTAATCTTCTGGTTTTAAAAAAAGTATATTAATCTTCTGTTAATTAATACGTTCTTTTTTAAAAAATTAATTAAGTTTGATAAGTACTGATAATTTGTAAATAATTAAAAGCACTTATAATAAATAAAAAGCATATAAAATACTCAGGTAAGATAATTAAAAAGACCTACATGATTTTCTTAAGAACAAGACCTACATACCAAAAAAAAAAAAAAGAGACAATTAAACGTATTTAGCTAATGCTAACAAACTAACTTTTTTTTGTTAGGAACACCAAAAAAAAAAGTTAGCTTGTTATGATTAGTTAAATACATTTAATTGTCTCTCTCTCTCTTTTTTGTTTTTTTGGTAGGAGTCTCTCTTTTTTTGATATGTAGGCAAATATATTCAAAATATATAAAAGATTACATTTTATGAAAATGTTAGAAAAGAAATACGAAAATATTAAAAAAATAAACAAAATAATAATAACAAGATAGTGTTGATGGGTTGGTGATGAGAGTTAAGATTTGGTGTAAAAGTTATACTATTTTAGTGTTATGGTTGGAGATGCACTACGTGCATGTGGCGCTTCTGGCATTGATGATGAGAGGATATAATGAAGTGTTGAACTCTTTTCTCTTTTTTTTTTTTTTTTTTTTTTTTTTTTTTTTTTTTTGGGAGTCGAACCACGACTTACCGAGATTTTGCCTTTTTTACAAGTGATATCTTTACCATCTCACAAGAGATGCCTTGACGATAAGCTCAGAATTCTTCTTTGTTCTATTTGGTTGGAAAGAAAATTTCAAACTTTTGAAGATAGGTTAGATAGGGATGGATATCAATATAAGTCATCAAAAAATTCGAAATTGATGTGGATGTCTCTAGATAATTGGTAGGTCACCAAAATCTTGTTCTTGGTCTAGTTTCAAGGAGATTGTCGAAATTCAATAAGAGGACACATCTTTTCTTTTTTTTTTTGGTAAAAAAATTAAATAAAATAAAAATAAAAATTAATTAATTAATCAATAACTCCCACGTAATTTAATATTTTGATGCCTTGTCTTCTGACTAATGATATCATTAGCAAAGCTCTTAGATACCTCTGATCTCTTTTTAATCAATATTAATTGAATGCACGCTGGCAATTGCAAATTGCAGTCATATCTAATGTTTTCCACCTTAATTAACAATTTGTTTTAAGAATCTAAGATAACAGACATTTAAGCTAAATAATTAGCTAAGCACATGATCAAAGTTCTGGCAACTTCGAAGATGGGTGGGTTGTGAGGCTTGTGTCACTTCTCAGTTCTCACACAATCGGGTAATTCAATTTTAATATACTTTTTTTGATAAATAATTTTAATATACTTGATTATGTACTTTAACTTATACGTACATTAATGTTCATTCGTTACCTTATACTCCTATATAGTTATGGGAAGTGTTAGCATGCCCTAAAATGTACACACACGAACCGCACACATTTTGTCAACCACCCTTGATACACCTCGAAATGCATGCACACCCCAAAAGTGACATAGCAACAATGACCCCTCATAGTACTCTTGTACAATTGAAGCCACCTTGCTCTCACACCTCACCGAGACCCCTTCAATTATAGTACTTTTTATTATTATTATAAAATCAATTATAGTACTCTTAATTATATATTAAAGTTACTCTATAATTAAATAATTAATTCTTTTTCCTTAAGTGAGAGTTGAACTCACGGCCTCTCAAGCAATCACTAGACGGAATGTTCACCGACACACGAAATTGAATTATATGCCAAACAAGAGATTGTTGAAAAAAGCTAATGTTGATTTCTAAATTAAAAATGTTTTTGCTTGTAACCTTGTTGAATTTTCTTACACGCTTCCAACAAACTACGTACTTAAGAAAATCATTGCCTAATAGGAAACAAATTAACATATTAACTTTTCTTGATTAGACCATTTAGTGAGATGAACATTGATTTTCATTGGACGATGCTTCGAGATACTAGTGTTCAATTCATGGGGTTAATTTAACAAAAATGTTCTCTTATTATTTTAGTGATGACCATTATCTTTTCTGAGGAATTTTATGTCAAAAGTACTGTCAAATCAATACTCCATGAGTTTTCAAAAAAAAAAGAAAATCACTATTCCATTAAACAAAAAAGGGGTGAAATGCAAGGTTGTGCTTCTTTAAGCCGCTCACCATCAAATAGATTTAGGTAGATTATATATGTTGTGAAAATGAACACAAGATGTCTCTATTTATTGGAAGGAAAATGATTTGGTGACATTTTTGGAGACTCAAAATGGTCGTATTAGCATACATTTTCAATTTTAAGTGGTTGCTAGTGGGGCCTACTGCAGACAAAAGTTGAACACAAGTGCGCCACATGTGATGTGCAACCAGTTTGTGTCATGAGGAATGTTACCATATCATCTTCCTTATTAAAATCAGGGTAAAGAAAACAGGGGTTATTAAAAAAGTAATGCTATTTTACTTTAAAATTCACTAAATAGGGTTAATTTCTTTAAAATCACAAAACTAATGTATGTTGCCTTTTAAAAAGACGTCATTGTGTGTGACGTGGCATGATGAGTGTGATGTAGCAATTGGATTGTATGAATGACTCCTTTTGAAAATGAGTCATTTGAACAAAATATGAAATGTATGACATTCATATAACTTGTATACCACCCATACCCTTGCCCGCCTAAATTAAAAATACTACACATACATCAACCCAAACCACACTAAAATATATATTGGGTGTGTTCCACACTAAATCAAGACGCATATAGATAACTCACACACCAATGTGTGTTTTGGTATGCCCGTGTAACATTCCTCAAACCTAATACCATATTTATTGAATTCCTCCAACAATTAATTTTTCAAGTACACAACACAACAAAATTAACAAAGTCATATATAGGTCAAAACGTATCACTCATAACCCATACCTAGCATAGGTGATAAAAAAAATATTGGATAACAAACATAACTAATATCGATAACATACTAACCCCATTAGAATTCATCCATCCGTACCGCAGGCCTCCGTCATGTGATTGAGTTCAGAGTTCCTTGAGAATTACATTCACATATTGAAGACATTGAGGAGTTCCTGATGACAAATAAGCAAAACGCTCTATGCATGCATCAAATTTCCTAACTTGATGTTGACCAACAGCTCGAGAAATGATGTTTTTCAACGATTCATTTTTGAAATTCGTGTTAAAATTACTGGTCAAGTATCATAGGCAATAACGGTGGTATCCTCTTAGTGGACAAAAACTATTTGTTGGTGTGTTAACAACCACATTTAGCGCCCTTAGTAAAGGTGCTATTCGTGATACACGTAGCATCCGCATCACCCCCATTTACACGAATAGCGCATTTCGAAAAGACGCTATTCGTGTTGAGTACTCGTCCATGTCACACTCACGTGGATCAAATAGTGCCTTTTTTAAAGGCGCTATTCGTGATCCACGTGACATCCACATCACCCCTACATCACACGAATAACACCTTTTGGAAAGACGATATTTATGTAATTTGTTGAATCACTGTTACCATGTCTAATAACGTCTTTACAAAAGACGTAATACATTATTTTCACAATAAAAGAAATCCCACTGTACTTTACAGATTTAAAATTAAATTAACTGTATAATTTTTTCAAGAAAACAATGGAATGTGATGTAGGAAAGATGACTTTGAAGGCATTTGTTTGACCTATGGAAAGTGAGTTGGTACCTACTTTAACTGTCTATAAACTTACATCATTATAATTAACTCGTGCGATATTAAGAGCATCTCTAAGCGTCTGTTGAAGTCAAACAACAAAAACAATTGTGTTTGATTCATTTAATGGAGAGCGAAAAAAGTTTCACCCTGACTGTCAATCTATCACAATCCTTCTTTATATACTAAGAATGAAAATAGGCTTGAGGCCGCCATTCTATATTTTTCATACTTGAAAAATAGATTTGAGACTTCCCTTACTCCTTTCCCAGTATGAAAAATAGGCATAAAAGATGTACTCTTTTATTCGGACTTGAGACCAACTATGTTGTGCACATAGTGTTCTACGCAAGTAGAGTTGCACTTTCAGCTTCATGGGACATCTCTAATGCATAATGGGAATTGCACTTTTGAATTCATGCTATGTCTACAATGTGAAGGGAATATCTGCCCTTAATTTATTCAATGAACATTGAAGTTCAAAAATAGCCTCCACTGGAATCATGGATTTTCACTGATGAGGGGACAAACATGAAGCATTATAGAAGGAACAACTGACGTGGTAATATAGATATTCTCTACTAGAACATCTAGAAGTAGACATTATCTTTGTCACGCCAGCATTATATTATTAATAGACATTTGTATTATCGGAGTATGTTTTAGTTTCAATCTCCATTGCATCTTATGTGGCACTCATTTTACCTCAATCGACATTTACATTGGCGATGATTTGTCGAACTTGATTAGCTAAAGAAAGGGAAAGTGTGAGGAATTGAAAATTCAACTTCATATGTGATTTTCTTCTCTTAAAATTAAAAATTAATTCACCAATAATGATTTGATCCCTTTGTATCTTGCTCATTTCTACCTTGTCAGTCAGTCATTCCTTATTGGAGGCCCAAGGAAGAACAACTAGTAGGTGCCCACCACTGCGCTAACAAATTCACTTATCAAAGCCTCTCAAGTGAGATGGAGAATACATCACTTGTCGAAAAGGCAAGTCCTCGAGAGATTGTAGCTCGATTCTCACTGAAGTCAATAATAAAAAATAACTGAAAAAAAATTTACCACATAATTTAATTACTTGAAAAAGAAAGTAAATTAAAATCCCTCACAAGTATATCCTAATATGTGATTCAGTCCTCCAACATACATCGCAATACTCAACGCGTTACAAAATCAAATAACAATTAAAAAAATCAACCTAAACAGGTTGGCCTAGTGGTAAAGGCGAAGATGGGATTTTGTGAGTTAAAATCATAGTCTCAAGTTCGATTCCCTACAACAGCCAAACGACCACTGATGATCTTTGTTTACAATCCCAAGGTCTATAGGACTAATAAAACAAGTGTGTGAATTACCCATAGTTAATTAAAAAAAAAAAACAAGTGTGTGAATTACCCTAAAACAAGAGTGAATTAACCGTATATAATGACAAACCATGTAGAAATTTGTAATTTGCCCTAAACAAAAGATCATAAAACAAAACCCTTGTGCCCAAAAAAATAATAAGGCAAGATGAAGACACTTGATAAGGACAAAAGGTGCAAAAGTTGGTGGAGCAATAGATGTAGTAGGGCAGTGTAGTCCGTTGCTTCACAACAGTCACCGCTAAAATTGGAGATAAACAAACAATAATGTAGACAAAATATTGATAGTTGGTAGTGTGCCAACATTTAAAAGGTGCTCTCATCTTCCCCATCCACCAGTCCCACCTAGATCCTCTCCCTTTCAAGTCTCAATAATTCTCAAAATAATTGTAGTTGCCCTTGGGATGTAGAACAGTGACCACACCAAGACAGAAAACAATAAGACATGTGCAACACAGTGTACTGACCACATGAGAAAGCAACATTTAGAAATTATTTCTTGGCTGGAATTGTTGCAGAACGAGTGAATTAAATGAGGGGCAGGGACCCTTTTATCTAAAAATCATACATTGATATAGAGTCAAGGACAGGCCTTTCAAGAAGGAACATAATTAATAGCAGGTAAGTGAAGCACGTTGATGGTATCTGTAATGATTCAAACATCAATGGTTTTGATCTTTTTTTTTGGTTGGGGACAAACAATGGATATTACTACATGTTTCCCCTCATCGTCACGCGCCACTTGCATATAGACGGGTCCATTCCTTCGCTGTAAAGGGAAAATAGAAGTTATAGAAGAATTAAGATAAAAAAAGGGCACGGCTAGTGCCTGACACAAAATGCATGTAATACTAGTTTGCCCTTGCAAAAAACCGGGATGCCTGTAGTGCCCGTAAAAAAAATGTTGCATGTTCACAAGATTTAATTCCCAACCTGTCTCAACCGCTTCTGTTTCGTTTGTTTTCCAATGCTTAGCTATGTTCTCCGAAAGAGGATCGTCTGGATTTGGAGCACTCAAAAGTGCTTGAATACTAACATGAAGAAACAAGTATCATATATCAGACTAGTTGAAACTCGTAAAGAGAAGTTTCAACTTTGAATCACTTCTGAAATTTATCCAGAGAGGTTATCATCACATCTATCAAAATAACTAACGTCCACATAATTTACGTTTGGGAGCATAAACGCTTGCCTTAGCAGAACTGCAACATTAACACAAAAATTGACAAGCTATAGTCACATTTACTTTGAAACCAACCGTGCAATACACATTGAGATGCACATGCACATTTGTCACATACCACAATTTCCAAGTAGGCACAAGACACTAATTGTCATTTTGGTATCAAAGTAGCATTTTTGCAAGACCCAAAAAAAAAGACAGAAAAAAACAAAGCAAAACCCATTCATTACATACATTTTAGATAGAAAAGATAATTCTACCTTAGCAATACCGTCCGAATCTGAAGAGCTGGGCTCCATTTGTCTTTGAGAATATCAAGACATATCCTTCCAAGCTGCAAGAAAAAATAATTCCTTTTAGATTTCACCTAGTGGAATTAAAACAGGAAATTAGATTAATGGGAGAAACTTGCCTTGTCAATATTTGGATGATATATTTTTGTGAGAAATCGAACCTGATTCAAAATCAACAAATAAGAGAACCATTGCATGGATAATGACATTAGTTGACTTGAGTTTCATGGTTTAAACATTATAAGAAATGTAAATGAATGCCTGTATGCAATAACTGAAAACAATAAGCAAAAGAAACTACTAGACTTCAGTAATGCATCTTACTCTGGTAAAGTAATATACAATAAATTAATACTAGAACCAGCAGAAGTGTGATTCCAATGAATGCCTATATGCAACAATTGAAAACAAGAGGCAAAAGAAAATACTAGACTTCAGTAATGCATCTTAGTCGGGTAAAGTAATATACAATAAATTAATACAAGAACCAGTAGAAGAGCGTGATTCAGATGAATGCGTCCATTTTCCAGGTCCACTACAGTTTATTTTATTTTTTTTCTTCAATACCAGGCCCAAGGCTACAGTTCCACAGTAGTATGACAAGATCTGGCTTCTAAAATGATTGTCCATTGCTGCTTCTCATATTCACCGTTTATGTCCTCGTTGATTCATTTTGACATGGATCCTTTCATATTCAATTCCAACTGCCCTCTATGTCAAATTTTCATTTGGTGCTGACACATGAATAACTATGAGCAAAAATAATGAAATATCCATGCCAAGTAAAATCTTGGGTGAGGTTAATGAAGCCCTTCTCTATTAATCCTTAAGCTACCAATGTTTGTAAATCCTTCCCCTCTAGTAAATTAAACCTAGTCAAGGTTCGTCTTTCCCAATCCAGAGTAAAAGCATGCTAAAAGTTTATCCAATTTCCAGCAATGTAAATTTCTTGACAGTTCACATTAGACAGAATCATTGAATCATCACAAGAGAACACCATTATAATTTTCTAGACCAAAGGCCTTTTAAATTTTGTTCTGATGAATATTCACATGATTTTCTTACTAGACATGTATAAAGATGAGAGCAAGTCTAGCTAACATCTAGTTGCTCCTTGCATTATTGACTTCCACTTTTTCATTATAAATTATATAGTCTGAAAGTTGAAAGAGACGCTCCAATACTAAGTCTTGATATTTGAATTGGAGAGGCTCTACAAAACTCCAATGACTCCTAACTCCCAAGAAATATTAGTTCCAAGAACGCAATAAATGACATGAAGTTCTTTTTAAGTTATTGACACATATCGATCAACTTACCCAATAAATAAAAACAAGTGGCACCATAAAACATTAATGCATTCAATAGTAAGCCATTTAATTTGGGAAAAATCTCGGAGGAATAAATTTCCTCAAACTATGATTCATTCCTATACAAATGTGTCCAATTACCAGCTTGACAAAACAACCACATGCAAAAAGGACTGCATTCAAATTAACCTTCTTTCCTTTCATTATTTGGTTTTTCAGATAACATTTTCCTAGCATTAATCATAGAATTATCTACCATCTATATTTAACAGTCAAAAGTTGCCCATGTTGATGAAGTTAGATGTCAACATATGATCACTTGGAAGCTAGATTCAGAATTTTAGAAGTTGCATGTAATAAACTGGTTCTTGAGAAAGTACTAATATCAGACGTCAAAGCTACCCCTATATCACACACTGTAGGAGGAAACTTGATTAATAAGGGTAACTCAACTGCATTCAATACTTTTGAGTGCATATTGCATCAGTGTCAATATCCATATTGACACCATGATGTTCCCACAAGTTTTCTAAGTCTAATATCTCCTTAAGCACCGACTTTCAAACTCTTTCAACCATATGACATGAATTCAACTCATTTTCACACGTGAGTGCAAAAGATTTCACAGGAGTAATCTTTGTCCTCTACTCAAGGACCTGAAATCTATAAGCATCTGCAACAATAATGATGTCACCCAACCCTTCGTTGGGACACCCTAACTGAATGGATAGCAAGGGAAAGCCCATAAAGGAGAGATTTTCCACCAAGGAATAAAAGCAACAAATAGCAAGCATGAAAAATATAAATAAAAATAAATAAAAGAAAAGAAAAAAATAAACAAGTAGGGGTGACGCTATGCAAATTGCTTTAGAACCTGCTGACAAGAAACTGACAGAACATTGAACAATAGAACAATGACAAACACCAAGTACCCAGCTGCTGATAACATTACGGTGAAGAGCAATTCACAGTTTTTCAAAAACACTATGATCAGTACATGAGAAAACAGTTTATTGATGCTGAAAAAGAATAGCACACTGATAGATAGAATGATTACAGGATAACGTTATGGAACAAGCTCAACTACTATAACATATAAAAGACAACGGTTGATAGATCTTGAAACAGAGTATCATACCTTAGGAGCGGCCATTGGATATTCTTCAGGTAAAAATAATTCCAACTTGAAAACACCTCCTATGGTAATAGAAACAAGAAAGATGGGAACAAATCAATGGGGATACAAAGCAACAAGCAATACCACAAATAAGGGAATAGCATGCTTTGTAGAAAGTAAACTACACTGGATGTTTTCCAGCCTTTGTAACAATAGCAGGGAAAACCAGACTCATAGATAAGTATCTTAATGGAAAAACAAAGCGCATGGGACATAATACAGACTTTATTAAGTGAACTAACTATCCCTTCATAAATATACATAAAAGAATAGGATAAACCAGTTTTATGTGAGTGGACATTGGGCAATAAAGAAACAACAACAACAACAACAACAACAACAACATAGCCTCAGTCCCAAATTAATTGGGGTCGGCTACATGGATCAAACTCTTCTATTGTGCTTGATTTAATGCTATTGATGGTGAGCTTTTCAAACCATTCCAATCCCTCCTAATTAATGTATCCCAAGTTAACTTTGCAATAAAGAAACAACACGTACATAAAATAAGCCAAGTAGAGATGCGGATTTATAGATGGACGTTTGGTACGAAAGTGTATAATAACAAATACATAGTACTCCATCCGGTCAATAATATAATTCGTTCTAGCAAAAACCCTTTGTTCAAAATTGTAAGTCGTTTTCAGAATTCGAGAGTGTATTTATTGCTTTTTTACCCTTGTGCAATCCAAACATTTATGATTCTTCAATTCTTCCATTCATTTAATGTCAAAGGACATATATGTAAATTACACTCATAATTAAGGCTCTCTTAATTCTTGTGCCTTTACCTTAAACGGCTTACATTTTTGACCGAAGGGAGTATCATAGAGAAGTAGCAGTGTAGCACCAACAGATGCAAAAAGGGTGGCGAGTCCCTTTAAAACCCTTGATGGAGAGCTTTGTCACCACCAAGTGGTCCTACACGGCTCGAGCCCGGATTAGTTAGGGCCATTGGGCTTCAGATACAGGGTAGCTTAGACCAAAAAAAAAAGGAAGGCTTGTTGTGATGGCCTTGACACATCCAATGATTCAAAGACGACTAGCAAATGTCTCAGTTAGAAAACTCTACAAAGCAGTAATTGAAGACATTGAACAACAAAGGGGTAGACTAAAAACAACTAGGGATGCACTATATATTAAGTGCTTAAAGGCTTTGTTGAATTAATTACTCTCTTGATCAGAATGCATTTCTACGACACCGAACAACTACTCACATTCCATAATAAGAGCTTCATTTTGTAACCTTAGCCTCCCTTTGCTAACATTTTCTGCCTTGAAATCTTGCTTGTTGAATGGCTAGGTATCATTTAAATGTCCCACATCTCCTTTTTGGTCTTTGTTTTATGTTCAATTTCAAGCCAGTTCACTAGAAAGGAATATTTGCTTCCCTATATCACTTACGACTTCACCCAAAGACCTAATTGTTTTGAGTTCATCCATCTTTCCCCTTTGTACCAACCACAGCCTTCTCGCCACCTCTAGCATTTTGCCCTTTCTTTGATTCAAGCAGAGATACCAAAGCCCTTGTAATGATAGGGTGATTCACAGGCTCTTACTCTTGTGCTAATTAAAAAAGTAGCAATATTTTGCATTGAACACTGTTGCCGTAAAATCTAACTAACTATTTGATGAAGGTATTTGAGATGGGATTGAGAATGTTTAGATAAATATTAGGTACAAGAGGCCACATGACTAGCAACAGAGAAATTAGCGGAAACCACAACACATTCACCAATTATGCTAATGGTCATCATGTCCTTTATTGATGTAGCCACTTGTACAATTTTCTCCTTGCTGAAAAGCTCCCCTGCCAATCTTGAACTTCCGGCTAGTTAGTCCCTTGCCTTGCCTCTAGCCATGATGGGTTACTTTAGAGAGTTGGAGCGTTGCTTCCTCCATTTCCACTTTGATGCCTCAGATTTCAAAACGGTAGAATTCTTGGTCCCAAATCCTTTTTCCTTCTCATTGTGAACTCCCATTCGGACCTCCTTCAAGCTTTAAAAAGTGTCTGGTTTGGAAGTCTTCCATCACCTTGTGATTCACAAGTAACGCCTTGGTCGAGCCTCTGTACATTCATATTAGCCCATTGCATCTCCATGTTCCATTGGTGCATTACTAACTCTAGGTCAATGTGAATTGGCTTGTTGAATCACTTCGCCCTCAATAATAAAGGCAGGAGCGACGACATGGTCATCCCTTATGGATTGGACACGAAGCCCCTCGTGTAACATCTAAAATAATTTGTTCACCGCCATCAACTATTGGACTCATGCCTAAGAGCCAAAAACCATAGTCACCTCCGACTCTAATGAATAAAGAAATTAGTTCCTTGTATAGTTGGTATCATCCATTGCATGTATCGTCAATTTGTGCTTGCATATGTAG
This sequence comes from Stephania japonica, assembly GCA_039657345.1. Taxonomy (NCBI): domain Eukaryota; kingdom Viridiplantae; phylum Streptophyta; class Magnoliopsida; order Ranunculales; family Menispermaceae; genus Stephania; species Stephania japonica. The sequence goes on from CM077556.1 coordinate 6,522,886, forward strand.
ATCACGGGTAGCAAAATGGTACATGACATGATAACACGACACGCTTAACAGGAAAATAAGTGTGTTCATGTCATAAACGTGTTAACCAGTTTATGATACACAATAAATGGGTCACCAACTTGTGACACAACCCGTTAATACAGAGGGACCATATAATGTTGTGTTTACTTCACCCACTTAATTAAATGTAATATGTAATAATTTATACCAAAGTATTTAAAAATTTACTCCCAAGTTAGCTTAATATAATGTATCACTAGATTGAAAACATTTATAAGTAATAAACATGTTAAATGTGTTAAATGAGTCAAGTTAGAGTAAAAAAAAGTATGTTGTTTAAGTTAAATTGGTCAAATAGGTTGTGTTCAAATAATATTAACCTGACAAATTTAACTTAACAGATTACGCGAGTCGTGTCGTGTTAAACTATTTAAAATTCGTGTCGTGTCATGTCAATCCGTCAAATAATGGGTCGTTTTTGTGTTGACCTTAATCGTGTGACCTAGGGTGTCGATTGATAGAGGCTGGGGAGATCACCTCAATACTATTGGTGTGAGTCCAAATTAATTATAAGGGTATTTTAGTAAGTTTGAAGTGGTAGTATAAATAGAGTAGTAAAGAAGAGAAATGCATTTTATTGTCTTGATTATAATTGAGAACTTTTTTGAGTTTGGGCTGAGAGAGTTTTAAGACTCTTCTCTAGGGTAACTTTTGTGTTCTTGTTCTTGTACTTGTAATCGTTGTTGAATTCTCAAATCAATCAATCAATATCGGTATTCTATCATTGGTATTAGAGCATCGACATGGTCGAAGATTGATTCTCGAATCGACGTCTTGGAAGAGCAGATGAAGCAGATCTAAGTAGTGCTTCTGAAGATTTCGGCGTTGGAGAGTGCCATTAGTGAGTTGATATCGGAGGTTCAAGGCTTGATGCATCAGATCAAGTCCATGAGTTTTCATCCCAACATGCATGGGTCTAGATCTAGCCAGATCGATGAAGTCAGTGGCCAAACACATCATATCTGCATCGATCCACCAAATTTGGTGGCGTAGAAGTTATTTCCGATTGTTAGTGATCCAGATCTGGTGAATAAACAGTTGCAGGATCATTGATATGAGGTGAAATCAAAGTTTCAAGGGCTAGCAGTGAAGATCGTTGAGCTGCGTCTTCAACCTCGCACTAACTCGTCAAAGGTTTAGAGTATTCATCACATCAGAGAGTCTAGCGGTGAAGATCAACCAACCCCTACACCACAACTGCAACCACCAGATCTAGCCGTGCTCCGAGAGGATTTGACTGATGTCGCCTTAAATCCGCTTCCTTGGCCACCGCCAAGATCTTCTTCATTGCTAGCAACCTCCATGGCTCATGTGGGTTATGCTTCCCTTGTAGATTCTCTTTCTTCTTGGCGTAATCTCTATCTTCCAGTTCACTTAAAAGAAGATGACTTGGTGATGATCCCGTCACTCAAGATGATCAAATGATAGGAGGGGGTACTCTTGGTGTTTACTTTTGTTTTGATCAAAAATTGCATTTGCTACTTGTCCTTTCAACTGCTTGAGGTGTCAATCTCATTCTTATCACATGTTTTGATGTTTGTAAGCTTAAGCATGGTGTTTACCTATTCTACAGATTCTCCTTTCATGTTGCTTATGCTTGATGGAGCTACAAAAGAAATTTAATTGAACGACCTTGGTGGTGGACACAATTGGGTGGATGTTACTTGTTTGTTAGGGTGGGGTATGAGACGAGATGTTGCTCTTCGTAGTACCTTTGATGAGGTTCCTTCATATCCCACTCAACCTTCATCATATGGGGCCACTTAGACTAGGGTAGAATGTGGATTATTCTTTGAAATGCGGGCTGATTGTTTGGCTCTTTGATCTTGATCCCATGTCTGTTGATATGGTCCAAAAGGATTGGGTATTGGCTTGCACAATCCGGACAACTAAGTTCCATTTGATCATGATTCATCACATTTGGACTAATGTAACTATCACTATAACTAGGTCGAGCATCGGGTTACTGAATGGTTTATATCATTATTTGGCTGCAAGGTTCATATGGACGCTGGCGTGGTCATTTTCTTTGGTGTTCATCGCGTACCTCCCACCACATGGGTTTATGATCCGGACATTTCCATGTTTTTAGGTGTTTATTTCTCTATCAGCCACCTAGAGGACCAGGTGAATTTTCAAACGGGGGAGTAATGATAGAAGCTAGGGAGACCACCAAAATACTATTAGTATGAGTCCAAATTAGTTATAAGGGTAGTTTAGTACGTTTGAAGAGGTAGTATAAATAGTGGTAGTAAAAAAGAGAAATGCATTCTATTGTCTTGATTGTAATTGGGAACTCTGAGTTTGGGCTGAGAGAGTTTTAAGACTCTTCTCTGGGGTTACTTTTGTGTTCTTGTTCTTGTAATCATTGTTGAATTCTCAAATCAATCAACCAATATCGGTATTCTATCATCGACCCGACACGAACAAGGCCCACCAACCCATTTTTGCCACCCCTAATGTGGATCCTCTTCTTTTGTTTCGTGAACATTTTAATCATCTTTAAGATGTACCGCCATCTACAATCACTGGCCAAAGCTGACGACATCATGCATACAACATTCCTACCCTCAAATCCAATAATCCTCCAAAATTTTTACAGACTAAGGTTGTGTTCGGTAAGTCTTCTTTTCCTCTTATTCTCTTTTAAGTCTTATTTAAAAATAGGTTTGTTAAAATAAGTGTGCTTCATAAGTTTCCTTTTACCTCTTATTTTAAATATGCTGGAAGAGGAAAGGACTCTGTGATTAATTTTAAAAATTCTCCAATTGCCCAACCCTTTCAACGCCCTTCTAATATTTGCGCACACACCTTCACCTTCTTCTCCTCCTCAACCTCTCTACACACATTCACCTCCCTCCCTCCCTATCCGCTCTTTTTTCATAGAGCTCTATGAAGAAGACAATTGGAAAGTTCCTCTCTCTCTCTCGCAAGCGAATTAGAGCTCTAGGGCTCTCTCTCTCTCTTGCAAATGAATTAGTGCTCGAGTGCTCTCTCACAAACAAATTACGCATGTTTTTGAAGAGAAACATTCGACCATCCTGGGTTCATTTTTTATTTTATTTTTTGGTGATTTTGGCTACTTTGACAAGGAGGTGAAGCTGATTCATTAGATGGCTAGGGGTTTGGATGGAAACTTTGGTCTGTGATTAGTTTTGATTTGTGGACCTCATTATGGTTGGATGGTAAATTGGTGGGAAAAAATGCAGGTCTTTTGCATTCAGTTCACATTTTGTACTTAAGGACTTGGGGGTGCATATAGCATATGTCAAGGGAATTTAGGGAGGGGGTCTCTTGCCCATTCTTTTTGCTTAGTATACACACCCAATTTTTTGAAATCTATTATTTTTTTGTATATGATAAATAAACGGAGTATTGTCTCTTTCATTAAGAAAAAAAAAAAAACAAATGACACAAAATACCCCTATAATAAGAGATAGGCAATTTATTTTCTAAAGGCTCAATTTTAAATAAGAGGTTCTTAAACTATTTTTACCAAACACCTCACAATCACTAAGATCTTATTTAATAAGTTCTTATAGAAAAAATCTTAATGGATAAGCACAAAAAATTTAAGATGTAGAGTTACCAAACACAACCTAATTCTTTTGGTAGATGCTTTAAAACTCTTCTACAAACTTCCATTTCCTTGCTTCCATCCCCACACCTTTGAGCCACTTTAACGATTTAATGCCAATAACAATAAAGAAGGATGTAAGAGAACTCATTTTAGGTAAGCTTGGAAATGGCATTTTCCTCCTTCCATTGCAATCGTACCAACTTCCATTGAGCTTTTTTATCAAAACTTCTCCCTTGAGTGAAATAGCCTCCGAGGTGGGGAAACATTATGTGGATTAGGGTCTCCCATATCTTCCTCCTTTCCTCTTTCCTTGTGTGACCCTTCCTTCCACCCAAGGAGGATGAATAGCAAGGAAACCGGCTCAAGCCTTTTGTCTACTAACTTTTCGTCTATGAAGATAAATCACAAGGATTGTGGTAGTACCGAACTAAGGAGGATTACACTCAAAAGGTAAATGGGACAGGTGACTACATCAAGTAACTTTGGTAAGTTCCAAATTTCCAATCCTTATGGAAGCTTATTAATGTAAGCAAAATGAAGTTCAGGTAACCGCTCAGGAACAACATGGCCAAAACCATATCATTGTCACATTAAGCATATATATGCTTTCAATGAACTTAACATTCATCATTACAACAATTTGCTTGCAAGAAGGAACAAAAATAGGTTTGTTTAGAAGAGCAATAGATAATTAATAAAAATTTATATCAAACAACAAAAGATGAACAATTTTTTTTAGAGGCGTAGTTGTTGCCAAAAGATCTCCCTGACACTTGAGAGACATGGAGATTTGAAGTTCAAAATGAAGCATGAACTACTTCATTTAGGGAGAAGACCACCTATGGCTCTAAACTTCCATGACCGATGATCTATCAGATCCACACAAACTCATAGAAAAAGGGGGCGGCCAATATATATAAACTTTACTCACTTGTTGTCTCCAACATTCAACGACAAAGTAGGAAGTTGTTTTCGTTCTGCCTAGTAAACAAAAGGGGGAAGAAAAAAGATGGGGAGTTAGAATGGTAGGAGAAATTCCTGAACGCACAAAACAATGACGAGTATTAATTTTAGATTCCATTAAGGTGTGCTACGGATATCATGAAACGCCGAGATACAAATTTTAGACGCATTCATGTAAATTAATCAAGCAAGAACAAGTAAATGACTTAAAGGGAAAAACCAACGAAACTACCACAAATTGATATAAGTAGTCAATCGATACCTATATCATACAGGGCCAAGGAAGACAAAGTTGCCACACAATTCAATCTCACCTAGAGAAGGACTTGACTATAAATAACTTAAGATATCAACTCTCCTCAAAAAAACTATTCGATAGAAAAAAATTACTTGCAAAAAAGGTGTTAACACACCCTCACTATTACATCCATAAATACATAGAGATGTGCCTTACTCAAAAGTACTGAAGTGGGATTATGGGTAAAATAGCAATGAAATTGTTTCTCAATAAGCACACATACTGACATGAAATACAAACAGAAAATAAATGAAATGTATCTCTTTTGTCAAAAAGCAACAATAAGCGACAACTTTTCAGCGCCCCTTTTAGCGTGAAGTTTAAACAAATTCAAATAAAATATCGGTTTGTCTGCGTAGGCATCCTACAACTCTTCGATGGGCATACTCATCAAAGAGATTAATCCTCATTTAAGAAAGATTGAGGGTAGCTCTTGCACCCGTGCATCTCACGATGGCAACAGAGTTGCCCACCAGTTAGCTACATATGCCTTTAGCAGTACCAATTCCATTCTCTAGTTAACTAATGATCATTCCTTCAAATAAAGCTACCACTACTTTCCCAAAACCCAAAAGAAAGAGAAAGAAAAACCCAAACTTGGAAAGCGGATTTGTTACTTCTATAGCATAGAGAAAATGAGGAAAAAGCCCCATATGGTTCACAAACTTCGATATCCATACCATGTCGAATCATTCTCTACTAAACAAGCAACAAATGATACTCCAAAACCTAGACTCCACCAACACCACAAAATCAATAAATATACAAAAAAGTAACAACAACAATCCCAAATTAGTCGAGGTCTGCCACATAAATCAAAATCTTCCATTGCGCTCGATTTAGTGCAATTGACGATGGCATAAAAAAAGTAAACCAAAGATTTTTTTTTTTTGGAAAAACATTAAACTATAGAATCTGGGAAGCATTACCCTCATAGGGAGATTGAGTTGGTCCCAAAATCATGACATTGAAATACCGCATGTTGTCTTCCGACGGCGACGCGCTGATCCCCGGAGCTGTAATCCACAGAATCACAAACAGTAAGTACAAACCCAACATCAATTGCATTCATAATCATATCAACAACAACACCAATCAATCCAAACAAGCAGATCCTCATCATTATCATCGTCGATCATCCAAACACTCCCAAAACGAAACCCTAAATTCAACAAAATCACATACCCGGTTCGCTGAGGAGCCGCTGCGTTTCCTGATCAGAATCAAAACAAATCAAATACCAGAATCAAATCAGAAACCTCACAAACGAAAAAGCCCACATCACCAAAACCCTAATTCGGTCAAAGTTGTAAATTTGATGAACTACAGAGCGAAATCGGAATCTGAAAACGTAGAACGATCGATCGAGAGAGGGAGAGACCTTGATGATTCTTCTAGGTAGGTTACTGTTCGCCATCTCGGCCAGCTCTGATTGATCGATCGATCGATCGAAGAGAGAATTTGGGCTAAAAAACACGAACACAAAAAACCCTTTTATATATCCTAATAAAAAAGTCTAGCCAATAATAAAAAATAACCCTTTTATATATCCTAATAAAAAATAGTTCAAAAGTTGTGGTCAAATATCTAAAGTATCCTTTAATCAAATTGATACATGGTCAACAAGAAGAAAGAAGAGACGAGAGATGGAAGGAATGTAGGTAGGTAGATAGGAGGGGCGGATCAGAGGTTTTTTTAGGGTGACAATGATTGTGGCGAAGGCGGATGAGTTGGTAGTCGTAGACATAGCGACTGTAGATGCAGTCATTCAAGAGGCATCATCAAAAGTGAATGATATATTGTCAATATTGTCAATATTGTCAATATTGTCAATATTGTTGTGTATGTATGATTATATTGATTGTATATTCAAAATTGTTCGACATATTGATAAAAGTTCAAGGTATTATCATTTTTATATGTTGGATATTAGTTCAAAGAGCAACTCACCTTTCCTCATTGTTCACTAAAGGTTGTTATATAATTATTTACAATATAGACGATATAACTAATATTGACAATGGTATTTTGCACACTGATGATATTACCAATATGACAATACAAATAATCACTACCTAGTCCAATGTTTTCATATTTGATTCATTAAAATTAACATTGATGATGGAGTCGACGATGAGTAGCTCATCAAAGCTTATGATTAACATTGACTGTCACCTGACCTAAAAAAAAATTAACTATCACCTATCAAAAAGAAAATTGGGATTATTGTAAAAGAAACTTGTCGTTCTTTGTTTTTTTATAAGTATTTAAAAAATCTCATTGGAAGAAAGAAATGATAAACAAATTTAAATTAAATATGTAAATGTTAGGATCGTCAATCTTTGAGGTTAATTGATCTATGGAATGGAGATGTGTGTTTATATAAATCAATTTGATATGAAACGAAAGTTCTTAGAGAAAATATACTATATTGTATTGTAATGTCAATACATCTATATTGTCTATATTGTATAATATTGCTAATATCCTCTATACTGTAGATCCATTGACTTCTTGAAGAGAGTTACGTGACTATAACATAGAGGATATGATTGTTGACAAACTATACAATTGATGGTAGTAGCTTGAAGAGTAGATGATCAAGAAGAGTTAATGGACATGACTCTAGCTTGGAAAGGAGATGAGAAGAGTTGATGGATTGTAACTTGAAGAGGAGATGAGAAAAGTTGATGGAATGTACTTTGAAGAGTGTTGTTATTGCTAAATAATTCTATGTACATAAGAAGCCCTTATAGGACGAGTTTTCATAAAAAAAATACTGTCAATATAAATAATATTGATAATATTGACAATAACTTCAATAAGTTTGTTGCAACAACTGAAAATTACTCATAAAAATACATCTTGGAAAGACAGATTAATAAGGCATAAATATCGATAAAAACACATTCTGACATCTAAAAAATTTATACACAAATTCACATATATACATTATCCTTCTTATGAGTCGTTAAGTAGTAATTACAAGTAGAAAAGTAGGATGCATTTCTTTAAGGCATACATGCAAGTAGGACGGTAGGTAGCACTTCACTAAGGCACACAAAAAACTTGTAGTAATGATAGGTTAGTATTTATAGGATTTAATAGTCTATTTTAATATAGTTTAATGTGGAAAGTCTTTAAAATATATGTTTAATTATATTTAGTTTTGGCTTTCAGGTGAAACAGAGTGCACGGTTGAATCCGGGGCAAAAAAAATACTTACAATAGAGTATTTACTTGTAGTGATCAGATATCGGAGGATTTATCTCGAACTACGCACTGCACAGTTGGGGAATTGGAGTCTAGCTTTCACCACGTGTCGGAACCACATTCGTCCAGCCATGTCACACAGATTCTCTCCACCAATCGCAACCCGCCACGTCTCCTCTCTCCAGTCGTTGATTTGCCTCAAGATTCGAGTCAGTGATGTCTCCCAGATCTTCGCATGAGTCGTGCGAATTCGTTCCCGCAACTCTGCCCGCCACGTTTCACGTTCTCACCCCTCACCTACACGTCACCAGCACTCCTCAGCACCAATCACGTTTTACCACGTCAACTTCTCGTCCAATCCGGTAGCGACATGTCAACAACACCTAGTTTCTCACCAATCAGACGCTGACACGTGTCTTAAACGAAAAGAATACCCAAAACAATTTTCTCTCTTCCAGAGACCAATTTTTAGTAGTTTTTAGATATTAGGACTTTAGGGATTATTAGAATATATATTATTCTTTAGAGAACTCTCTGCATTATTTTCTTTGGAGTTTTATGAAGAACATGTCCAGCTAATCAAGTCATTGCCTAAGTCGGAGGTGAAGTAATTCAAGATTATGGATTCATGGCATAACTTGTGATGTCTATTATTTTTCTTATTTTAATTTAATTTAATTTCTTCTATTTCTTTGTTGTTGGTTTTCATGAATATAGTTTAAATCTAGGGTATGTAGATGGCCAGTGCATGCTTCTAGGTGGAAAATCTATAGTTAATTGACTCAATTGTATCCGTAATTGTACTTTTGGGACAATATAAGTGACAAACATTCATCCGATTGCCATAAAAACCTTTCAGTTATTGAGTGTGCAACAATTGAATCTAGGTTAAATCGGAAGCGGAAACGATCCAGTTATATAGGATTAGTATTCCCATAGAAGTTTATTACTGCGGTTAGTGTGTTAAACCTTATGGCGGATGTCCTGGCTATCGAGATTAGGGGAATTAGGAATTTCTGGCAGATGTCGATTTTCTATAGCTAGTCCAGGGGAATTTGAATTAATAACTGTTTTTGAATTAATAACTGTTTTGGAAAGATTGACGACCATGATATGCCATTGAATCTTGATCTTGTCTTGTGGAACCGTAGACTTAGGTACTTAAATTAATTGTTCGTAGACCTCGGTATTTCTTTTATTTATTTAATTTCTTAATAACTAGATTAATTAATTAAGTCATTTTCTCTAAACCACCATTTTCCTTTCTTTTAGAACCTTAGAAAGATTACCAATCTCTGTGGAATCGATCCTTTACCACTATCTGCAAATAGTTGGTTTAAGAAATTATTTTATTGACGCGTTCGACGCGCGTCAAGTAATTACAAGTAGGAAGGTAGGATACATGATGTTTATTCCCCACCAAAACATTTAATCTACAAATAAAATATCTATACAACTCGAACAAATGAATCTGGATGAAACCCTGTTGTTCATGCCTTTAAGACTCCTTTGTTTTACATTATCGAACGTCTTCTTCTGCAACAAACAAGTTCATCCGATTAGTAGGTCTTTAATACATATAAAAATGGCAATAGCTTGAATATTTTTAATATGTCAAACAACATGTGAATATATAATTAATACAACCCTACACCGACAATATCAACAATATTGACATTATCGACAAAACATGAAAATTTATCATTCACTTTGGTAGCAATTGGAACAAAATATATTTGTTTGTGTTCAATGAAAAAAACCAAATATGTTCTTTAAGTACATGAAGAAATCTAAGATCTCTAGGAAGCAATCGCCAAGTAATTGAAGCAAATTCGCTATCCAAGAAGCAGTCGCCACTACTCATTTTTGAATACGTCAGACCATTCTTCTCCCTCTTCTCTGGCCACGACCACGCAAGGAAGTAGCTAACTTGCTAACTGAGACCGCAATTGATCATGTTCGAACTCACTATCTACCATTTGAAGCTCCGATAACCACTGATTAAGAATAATAGCATTATAGACGATATATTTAGAAAAAACAATTAAGCATTAGTGTAAAACATGTTTAAAACATTGGATAGAGAAAGTATTTCTAGTTATAAAGTACTAAACTCAGTTTTGATCTTTCCTTCTATATGTAATGCATTTTTTTAGCATTAAGAAAGAAACTTGAGATTTATACAACTACAAGAGCCTTTTACAAACATCTCGTTAGAGAAGCATAAAACAAGAAGTGATTGTTGTCCATACAAGTATATAAATGATGTAATGTGTGTTGGCGATCAATAGTAATAGACTTTTTTGTTAAGCAGTACAAACTTTCATGTGTAGGTACTCTTGAAAAGTAGATTAGTGTCGATATATATTAATAAGTTCACATTGTAATGTTTTGATGTTAGAGAGTTCAATGAGATTCCCACTAGGACTGGGCACGAACGAGTACCCGACTCGGGTCAGGTCACCCGAATCAGGTGGCGGGTGGTGGGTCGGGTAAGATAAGTGGAGAAAACGAGTCGGGTCATCAAAACCCGACCCATCGGGTGTCTGGTCGGTTCGGGTGTGATCATAATATTGTCGGGTCGGGTCGAGTGTGATATTATTAGTGTCGGGTCAGGTCGGGTTCGGGTGTCATCATGGCTTTTATAGGGTTTTTGTGGTTTTTGAAACTATGGATGGTAGTTGATACAAACTTGATATGAGTCGGGTCGGGTCGGGTTCGGGTATCTTGTGTGGCGGGTCGGGTCGGGTTCGGGTCTCTTGTCTGGCGGGTCGGGTGATGGGTCATTTTTATACCGACCCGACCCGAGTCGGGTCGTCGCGTATCGGGTCGGGTTGACCCAAACCCGACCCGTGCCCACCCCTAATTCCCACTATACCAAAGAAGATAATTCTCAACTTTAAGATTGGTACTATTGTCACGGCCCAATTTTGCTGATCTTGATTAACTGCTTAATCAGGATTCTCGACCCGTGACGTGGGGCCCGCATGAGATGCACACACAGACCGAGGCATGTGGCCGAGGTAAATTTTATGTTTGTTTTGATGTATTCCTAGTGTCTTGTATGTATGTAGGCTGACTAAGTCAGTATTTGCAGTTATCGACGTCGAGACGTAGTCGGAGACACGCCTCGAGTTGCATGTAAATCGGGGTATCGAATAGTGAGACTTGCGGTAAGTCTAAACTTAGTAAAATATAATGTAATCAAATTAATGTACATTAAATCATAGCTATAGCCCTAAATTAATTAAATTGAATGACATATATATATATATATATTTAAATATATATATATAAATATATATACATTTTATAAATAAATAAATAAAAAAGATTTGAGAAATGACAAAAAAGGGCATTGGCTTATATGGAAAAGAATAGGGTTGGAGGGGTAAAATGGTCATTTGACCCCCAAAGCACCAACAAAAACCCCCCACCGCCACCACCACACAAAAAGGGGAGAAGAAGAAGAAGGAGAAGAAGAAGAAGAGTCCGAGAGAGAGGGAGAAGGAGGAGATCGAAGGGATCGAGGGCTGAAGACAGCGACATCAAGACGAGGTGAGTTTTTCCTTTTTTGTTCGTTGTTGTTGTGGCTGTTGATGGTGAAATGTGGTGGACGGTGATGGTGGCGTCGGGGGGAGCGGCAGTTGTCCCCGAAGGGAGACGACATCGTCGTCTCCCCTCCCTCCCAACTCGATCTCAATTCAAAAAAAAAAATAATAATAATAATAATAATAATAATAAATAGTAATATATATATGTAATACATATATACATACATGTATATATGTATATGTATACATAATATATACATGTATGTATATTTGTATATACACATACACATGTATATATACAAAAAAATAAAATAAAATAATAAAATAAATAATAATGATAAATACATATACATATATATATACACAAATACACATATATGTTTATATATACATATATACATATATGTATATATACATAAAATATATCTATGTAACAAAATATTAATAGATAAATAAATAAATGATATGAAATAACTTTTCAGGGACCTAGAGGTGTTACGGGAGTTCGGGAGTGCTAGTCGGAGTGTCGCGAGGCCGGATAGCCATAGCTATCCTGTGACTTGTAAGTGAAACTGTGGGAACTCTCTATTTTATTTCATTCATATTAATCCTCTTTTCAGTCAATTTGATGACTTACTGTTAGTAATCTACCATCATGCTTTCCTTCCTCTATTCAAGTTGAATGTTATAATAGCATGATGCCTTGTGATGGTTTCATTGACTCCTTTCATAATGTGCCATATTTGGTTGTGAATTGTGTTATAATTGATGTTAGAAATGCATGCACTAGGGTTACTGTGGTAATTGATTTGTATTCCATTTCCTTTGAGGCTTTGTAGCCTAACTTATTGTTGATATCGTAAAACCTTAGAAATGAAAATCCTTGAGACAAAAGTTGGAGATTATCTAGTGTCCATTGCACGAGAGATGGGTGGATTCACGGGGTCACTGGACCTCGGGGTTTCTGGCACTCACCACAATTACTTGGGTGGCATCACGTAGCTTGAACTACGGGGTTGTCAGCAAGTTCTATATATATATATATTCAAAATTTACAAAATATGTCGAGAGTATCTCCATACGATAGTGGAAAAGGCTGGTTGATATTTCTCACCGCCGACCGGACGTAGATCATCTCGGCTTAGCCTGTGTCAGTCTATCTAACTTGGTTAACTGTGATATTTATATGCATTACTTTCTCAGCACCTTTTTCTGCTATATTATGCATTTAAATATCTGTCTTTAATTTGGAATGAAGTATAGAATTCCCCGGTTATTACTTAAATATCACTATACTCACCGTCTAGTTTGTGGCGGTGGGTGTAGGTCCGTCAAACAGCACTAGACCGGGGAAGGAGAAGATCGACGACTACCTCTGAGCTCGTAGCGCGTAGCTGCTGTACATGTAGGTCACATTTTTGTATTATGCTTATATATACGCCTTTTGCTTGGGTTGTTTTTGAGACGAGGGTTAGTTCACCCGACTTTTGACTTTCATTTTATCTATATGATCGTCGTTTATTTCTTATTGATATTGTGATTGTTATTTCCTAGTTTCCACATTTAGGATTTATATAAAACACTTCCGCTAATACGTTAAAGACTTCCGCTAATTTGATATTTCTTATAAAATGATAGGGGATTTTCTTATCCCTGAACCCAATTCACGAGATAATAGGTAGTACAGGCTGACTAATATGTAATTAGGTCCTACGTGTTGTAATTAGGGCTTAATTATGGGATTAGGCCGGGCGATGCCCTAGATGAAAATAGGGGTCGTTACAACTACTTCTTTTTATAACTTTGTCAATTACCTAGACTCCATTCATCATACTTGTTAAAGAAAAAAAACTAGTTATTCAAAGTAAATATAATTTTTAACCATTGAAACAACATAACATTTGAAATTGTTCGAGAAATTATATATGGTTTGAATCAGTTAGATTGGAAAAAGAAAACCTATAGTTGTTGATTGAACAAGATAGAAGATACCAAATATTGACTATATTAACAGTATATTATGTCAATAGAGATCAAGGAAACATGAAACCTATGTACATCAACCTATTATTTTTCCTTTCTGGTTTACATCAACATATTGATTTGTGTTGAATGAAAGCTTTTAATTGCAAGTGATAATAATTACTATTTCTTCTACATTGTCCATATCGGCTATATTGTCAATAAATATTGTCATGAGACTATAAGCTACTTCAATCAATCAATCGGATTTTGAATGAAATAAACACTAAGGGGTAACTACTTTTATGCCCATATTTTCTATATCTTACTTATTGACAACATGCATTAGAAACGACATACAAAGATAAAGAAAACTTGTTTCTACCCAAAAAGGTAAATAAATAAAACTTGTTAGATGTGCCATTATCGTTGAATAACCCACGTAATACTTGTGTATATCTACACTATCAAGAACTTTTGTATATATGCGAGACGCTCTAAGGCACGTGACAACATTCGAATGCTTATATATATATATATATGCAAGTGGGTGCATGGTCTAGAACAAGGTTTTTAGGTTGGAGTTTAACCGATTTGTTGAGAAGCTGGCAGTCCTTAATGACATTTGATCTAGGCTGATATGTCCTTTTTGGAGTTAATGCAAGCATGAGAAATTTTTTGTTGATATGATGCTGATCGTTTTTGGCATTAAGACAGGCACAACAAGACTTTTGGGTATGGTTTTTGCTTAAAAAATCTCCAATTTTTATAAATATCATTCATATAGAGAACCTCTCAAATTGGAGTACACACTTTTGTAAGGAGTCAACAAAAAAATTATAAACCCTATAATCACAACTCGTTTAATTGAAACCAACAAACAACATAAAACAAGAATCAAAACCTAAAAATCAAACAAAAATTGTTCAAGAAGTCTCAACTCCTTCCATTATAAATTAAATCAATGCTAAAGTGAAAAACAAACATCCGTTTCTCCTCCTCACACCCAAACTTGAACAACTTCTCAAGTAAAATCCAAACACGAATAAGGCTTCTCACCACCCAAATGCCCTAGGCACCATCTTCCTCTTTGTCGAATCGAAATCACTTGTACATAGAGTGCTCAAAGTGACTAATGTAACATGGAGAGGAAGAGAAAAGAAGACCTTCGAGAGTGCAAAGAAAGAGAGAGAGGATGAAGAGAGGGGTGAGTGTAATATGTAGAGTGTAGGTAGGGAGAGAGAGGGAGAGAGAGAGAGAGAGAGTTGAAAGAGAGCTTGATCGTGGTGGAGAAGATGAATAGTGGAGCCAAAAACCCTCCCTTGCTCTTCTGTACAAGCTTGATGTGTTTTGAAAACTTCAAGGGTAGAAAAGACTTTCACCACTAGATTTGGGCTAAAAAACCAAATCTGTAAAACATTGTTAAAGAAGACTTGAAGAAGAAACTTGAAGAAGAAGAATACTGGAGGAGAAGAACAGAAGAACGGCAGTTCCTTCTGTCTCTCACATCCATATATATATATATGTGATGTCACGTGTTATACACGTGATAATACAATTACAGCAAACCCTAACTCACAGTAACTAAAACTTACAGCAGTAATTAACACACTCACACATAACACTTACAGCAGTAACTAATATTACAGCAGTAACTAATGATTTAGTCTAACATCCCCCCTCAAACGAAGGGGGAGAGAAGCGACACCAAGTTTGCCTCTTAGAAAAGTAAACCGGGACGCAACAAACGCTTTGGTAAAGCAATTCGCCACTTGATCATGACTTGGAACATGATGAACCAACAGCTGACCAGCAAGTACCTTATCTCTAACAAAATGGATATCAAGTTCGATATGTTTCGTCCGTGCATGATAAACTGGATTGAAAGCCAATGCTTGAGCACCAATGTTATCACACCACACTACTGGTAACGCTAGAATAGGAATATGCAATTCAGATAACAAAGATTGTACCCATGAAATTTCAGCAGCTGTCTGAGCAAGAGCGCGATACTCCGACTCAGTACTAGACCGAGCCACCACATGTTGTTTCTTAGATCGCCGATGAGATTAAGTTCGATCCAAGAAATACAAAGAAACCCCGAGACAGATCGACGATCATCGCGAAACGACCAGTCCGCATCGAGAGAACCCAGTTACATACAACTGACTAGAAGGCCGAAACCATAGACCATACTCAGAAGTCCCTTTCAAATAGCGCAATACACGCTTCAATGCTTGCCAATGAGTAACAGTAGGACTATGTTGATATTGACTTAGCCGATTAACTACAAATGCTATATCAGGACGAGTATGAACTAAATACTGAAGACCACCAAGAAGACTTCTATAAAGAGTAACATCAGTAAATGGAGGAGATGTATCAGCAAAGAGAGGTTTGCCCACTAACGCAGGCGTATCAATTGCCTTAGCCTGGAGCATACCCCCTTTCTGAAGTAATTGTTTAATATAGGCTAATTGAGTAAGAAACAGTCCAGTAGAATCTCTCCTAACCTCCATACCCAAAAACAAATTTAAATCACCGATATCCTTAAGAGCAAAAGAATCATTTAATCGTGACACAAACTGTGTAATATAATCAGTGTGTGAACCAGTGACAATGATATCATCGACATAAACCAAAACATACAAAACCACCGAAGAATGTCGATAAATGAATAAAGAAGTATCAGCCTTCGACGGAGAAAAACCCGAGGTGCTTGACGCAAACCATATAAAGCTTTGTGTAACTTGCAAACATGATTAGGATATCTACTATCAACAAAACCTCGAGGCTGATTTGTATAGACATCCTCGATCAAACAACCATTCAGAAATGCATTATTAATATCAAGCTGTCGAATGGACCAACCAAACTGAACAGCAAGCGAAAGAATAACACGAATAGTGGAGGCTTTAACTACTGGACTGAACGTCTCATCAAAATCGATACCTGGCATCTGTTTGAAGCCTTTAGCCACTAGTCTAGCTTTGTATCGATGAACAGAGCCATCAGAATTTTTCTTAACAGTAAAAATCCATTTATTATCAACGACATTCTGAGAAGAGCAAGCAGGCACCAAGGACCAAGTATCTGTCTTGATGAGAGCTTGATACTCATTCTCCATGGCCTCTCGCCATTGAGGGTCTTTGAGTGCCAAATCAACTGATTTAGGAGGTTCATCAGTTGACACAGAAGTAGTAGTAAGAAAAACCTTTTTCATAGAAATACCATTTTTCGATCTAGTAATCATAGGGTGAACATTTTGTGGTTCCTCAGATTCAGAAATCTCAGTGACAGGAGCTGATTGAGATGCAAAAGAAGATGGAGAACCAGTGGCAGACTCAGATGGAGAAGGAGAAAGAGCAGTAATAGGAGACTGAGCAGTAATAGGAGACTGACTGGGGGATGAAACCATAGTGTTGGACATAGAAACAGATGGAATAGACCTACTCAAAACAGGAAAACATGTAGACCCACAGGGAACAGAAATAGGAACAGGTGAAGAAGATGTCGAAGCCCCCAAATGAGAAGAAGAAGGAAACAAAGAAGATACAGGGAACTCATCCTCATTAAAGATCACATGACGAGTAATATACAATCGACCAGACTTATGAAGACATTTGTAACCCTTATGAGACGAACTATATCCCAAAAACAGACATTTATCAGAATGAAATTGGAACTTGTGGGAATTATAAGGACGTAAATAAGGGAAACAAGCACACCCAAATACTCGTAAGAGAGAATAATCAGGAGGACGACCATACAACTTCTCATAAGGAGACACACCCCCCAACACACGAGTAGGTAAACGACTGATCAGGAAAACTGCAGTCTCACAAGCATCCCACCAAAATTTGTAAGGAAGTTTGCTATGTGCTAACAAAACCAGACTCATTTCAATAATGTGACGATGTTTACGCTCAGCTCTGCCATTCTGCTCATGAACATAGGGACACGAATGTTGAAAACCAATACCATATGAGTCAAGAAGTGGTTTGAAAGAACGATATTCCCCACCCCATTCAGATTGTATACGTTTAATACGAGTAGAAAACTGGTTCTCAACAAACGCTTTAAAATGAAGAAAAGCTTTGACAGCATCAGACTTAGCTTTCAATGGATAAATCCATGTGAATCTCGTACAATCATCAATGAAATGGATATAGTAGTGAAAACCATTAGTAGATGACATAGGAGTAGGTCCCCATAGATCAGTATGAACAAGATCCAGAACATGAGATGAATGACTGAAAGAAGACTGAAATGGTAATGCATGACTCTTTCCTAATAGGCAACTATAACAAAACCCCAGAGGACCATTAGGAATATTTACCAGCTGTAACACCTTCTGCAATGTAGACTGTGCAGGGACGTCCCAGACGTGAATGCCATAGTGAAGGTAGACTCTTATTGAATGTTATGAAAGCAGAATGTCTGTGAGAAGGAGAAACATGAGACCCAAAGAACCGATATAGTCCATTGTGCAGTGTCCCGTGAAGAAGAACTTGATTAGTTCTGATATCCTTCACAAAACAATCACGAGCACGAAACTCAATCAACACATTATTGTCACGAGTCATCTGAGACACACTCAAGAGATTTTTCCTAATCTGAGGAACACATAATGTGTTTCTAAAGGATAAACCAGATTTAGTAGATGGAATAGATGCATTACCAACACCATAGATTGGTAATGATTGTCTATTACCAACAATCAGTGATTGATTGCCTTGATAAGGCATGCACGTAGACAGCTGAGAAGGATCTGATGTAATATGCGATGAAACCCCACTATCAGCATACCACGATTTGTCTGATCTAGGTTCCGATGCAGAGAAGAACGAACTCTGTTGGGAAGTGGACGCTGGAGGAGTAAAACGCATTTGTGGAGAAGGAGAAGGTTGTGGAAGAACCTGCACACCAGTCGAAGCTCCCATATATTTCATGTCTCCGCGAAAGTAACAAATCGCATCGAATGACCAAACTTTCCACGAGATTTGGCAAGTTGGTTTAGTATTGTTTGGAAACTTAAAATTCCCCGTCCTCGAGATCGACCTCCTCTGTCGCGATTCGAGGAACCACGGCCACCAGAACCTTGTTGGTTACTACCAGCACCAGATCTATACTGCACAGTACCACCACTATTGTTCTTTACCTCTGCAGAGTTTGCAGAAGGAGATTCATCATTTATGCCTAGAGAGTTCAGACCTTGACCAATTTGAAATTGCTGAATCGTCCTCTCAAAGCTCAACAAAGATGCTTGAAACTCTGTCCAACGCAAAGACGCCTTCTCTTGTAACACAGAAATAATCGGAAGATATTCACCATCAAGACCAAGAAGAACATCGAAATCAACTCCTCATCGAGATCGAGAACCAAGCGGTAGCGGGTTGTCGGCGATGTCTTTCATCTTCATCGAAACTCGGTCATCGATTGAGAACCTTTCTTGGATGATCGAATTTGACGTCGATAGACCTGGATCTGAGCTCTATTTGAATGATCCACAATGTTCTTCAATGCGTCTCCATGCCTCATGCGCCGAGCAAGCTCCGATCACCGCTTGATGACACACTCTTCGATGTGGCGCTCGATCAACCAACCAAGACAACGAACGATCCGTCGCATACCAATCATCATATCTTTGGATTTGGTTCACCGAGTTTCATCCAAGAACTGAGGTGGACATGCAATCGTCCCGAGAAGATAACCATCCAAGTGACATCCTCGAAAAATTGGTAAAACCATGGACTTCCAATACAAGAAATTCATACGATCTAGCTTTATAGAGACGATTTGGTTCAAAGAATTACTAAACGGAGTCAAGATCGAGTGTGATGATGAAGATCCTGCACCGATCTATCTAGATCCAGTGTTCTGTGATGAGATCCACCATGGCTGAGGTCAGATCTGATAACTGGGAAGCCAGATCCACCGTTTTCATGAGCGAGAATCCCGCCAACTCTCCGACGAAGGTTCTACGACGAATGCCATCTGTGATGATGATCCTCTATGTGCCGATCTTTCACCAGGAATCACTCCGGCGTGAGCCATCTTGCTCTGATACCATGTTAAAGAAGACTTGAAGAAGAAACTTGAAGAAGAAGAATACTGGAGGAGAAGAACAGAAGAACGGCAGTTCCTTCTGTCTCTCACATCCATATATATATATGTGATGTCACGTGTTATACACGTGATAATACAATTACAGCAAACCCTAACTCACAGTAACTAAAACTTACAGTAGTAATTAACACACTCACACATAACACTTACAGCAGTAACTAATATTACAGCAGTAACTAATGATTTAGTCTAACAAACATGAGTTATTTTTTATTATTGGTCCATTTGTAGCTATTTTGTCAAGTTCCTCAAGTTCTAACCCACTTGTGGATACTATTAATGGGAGCTACATTTACGTATCTCTAAGACCATCAAGATTTTATTATTATTATTTTATTTATAATTTATTTTAAAATTTTATTTTGAGTTAAAAAAAGTTTATTTTAAAATTTTTTAAAACATTATTTATTTTGAAATGTCTAAGGTGGTTTAAAAGAAAAAAAAATCTAAAGTGAGATACATATTTTTAGGAAAGAGGGTAACTCACTTTGGGCAATGATCCACTCGATACTTGCATGGTACACCTCAAGATGTGTGTGTGTACATCTTGATGTGTATTGTATAAACACTGAGTGGTTGGTGTCTAATCTTAGTGCCCAAAATGAGTTATCGAGCATGCTTCATATATTAATTTAACAACTGATTTATGTCTGGCCATCTGTAGGGCAGAGTATGGTTAAAGTCAAGGATCATTTTGTATATAGATCTTGGTAGTTATGCAAGCTCTATCCGTTTGTTGGGAGTTTTAGAATTGGCATAGTTAGATATTTATTATAGACATTTAAGTGTATTTTCAATTAGATTGGTTTTATTTTTTGCTTATAATTGAGATAACGATGTCTATTAAGGAAGTAGAAGTTGCTCCTTGTGAGCTAGAAATAGAAAAACTATTTAAAAAAAAAAATACAAACAATATATAATTTACCTAAGCTACAAGCATACAACCTAAACTCGTCTTATAAAAAAAAACTCGTCCGATAATATAATAATGCCAAAAGTAGAAAGTTGTCAGTTTTTTTTTTAAGTGAAACAGAAACTTTATTAATCATTAGACTCGATACAAGATTAGACATGGGATCAATTGTCCTAATAAAAGTACATTGATTCGCTAATTCTATTTGTTCAAAAGAACATAATGACGAACAAAACTAAAACCACATAATGACGAATAAAACTTCCAACAAAAGAAATAAAAACTAAAGACTTTCAACAAGGCAAAGACAAAATTACCTACTAAATGTACAAAAAAAGAAACTTCTCTAATGTGATAATGCCAAAATAGAAAGTAGACGGCTACCACCTAGGGGTGGGCACGGGTCGGGTTTGGGTCAACCCGACCCAATGCACGACGACCCGACTCGGGTCGGGTCGGTATAAAAATGATCCATCACCCGACCTGCTAGACCAGATACCCGAACCCGACCCGAACCGACCCGACCCGACCTGACCCGACCCATAGTTTCAAAAACTACAAAAATCTTATAAAAACCATAATGACACCCAAACCCGACCCGACCCGACACTAATATAATCCCACCCGAACCCGACCCGACACCCGATGGGTCGGGTTTTGATGACCCGACTCATTTTCTCAACTCATCTTACCCGACCCGCCACTCGCCACCTGATTCGGGTGACCCGACCCGAGTCGGGTACTCGGGTTTCGTGCCCACCCCTACTACCACCTTATTAGCTCTTCAAGTTCAAGATAAGTGGAATTAGTGTCTTCATTTATACAATCTCCTCATGGGTTATACGTAGATCGAAACGTAGTGTTACACCATCCCCCTTGAAAATAGTATAAAAATATTTTAGAGTAAAATCCTACACTTCCATGCAACGTGGTTAGACCATGCTTTAGTTTTAGTTTTAGTTTTTAGTTTTTATTTTTTAATCTTTAATGGGACTAAAACCTACAACCTCCCTAAATGTTGCCTCAAGTGGTGCCTCATTCATCAAATGCTTTTGTAGGCACACTTTGTAAATCACTAGAGAGCATCCCAACTAGGTTTTTAAAAAAAAATTAGAGAGCATCCCAACTACTTGCCTAAAATATTTTTGAATCTATTGGATGTGATTATGTGAATTGTGACATCAAGCACACTCACATATATTGATGCATAACTTTAAGAGACTCTCATAATTAACCGACAAAAATATGTTTGTTAATCTTTTCTTTTTTAAATTTTGAATATTTGGGAAGACTTCAAATAAAGAATATATTCTATAGGTATTCATACATCGAAATTACCAATTATTATAACAATTTAAAGTTATAATTAGGTTAAGTATCATTTGATACATTTATTCTTTCAAAACTAGGACGATTACTTCAACCACAATGCTTGAGCAACTTTAATAATTATTAGAATAAACTAATTAAGTAGTTGGCTCAAGTCACGCTTGCCAAAGAAGAAAAATCAAGTGAAATTCACTTACTCCATTTCACAAGAGTATTGTTATGATTATGTGTTTGCAATAACAGTAGACAAGATTTATATTCTCAAAAATATCGTTTTTTTTTTTTTTTTTGTTTAAGGCTCTGTTTGGTAGAACAAACTGATAATCTAACTGATTACTGATAATTTAGCTGAAAGTTAATAATCATATGGTGACTGATAGTTGATAATCTAACTGATTAATTAAAATTGTTTAAAAAAACTAGCTGATAAATGTAAAATGATATGAAAAGACATGTTTATATTAATTGAGTTTTCACTTATTATCAGATGCGGAGGCAAGGGCACCCTCCCCCTCTCCTCCTCCTAGCTACATGCACCCCATCAAAGACAAATATAGTGTGATTGGGAAAGCATTAATTTGCAACAAAATTGATGTGGGTCTTGTTGGATGTACACTAGAATGTGTGTATGGAATTGTCTCAACACAAGAAATGAAGCATCTAATGAAATATATTGTTGTTCGTAATTAATCAACTTTCTTCTTCAAAAAGTTAATCGACTTTCTTGACACCGTTTGAGGTACTCCATATATTGATTTGTCAATAGCCGATCATTCTCTCTATTGTACATGCAATATTGCAACCTCAACATCTCTACCAATTTTCTCCGTGTCACAATAATTCCTACTAGTCATCTCTCTATCATAACTTTGTCTCAAAATGTCTCTATCAAGACTTATTTTCATGCTCTTTCTTACTAATTCATTCACCAATTAATGATTGTTGATGTCTATAAAATAATGTGAGTTGTGTTGTATAATTATTATTTTTTTCGTGTTAAATATCAGATGAAATTAAAACTTAATTAGCAAGTGAATCAAATAATCAATTTTTTTTATGATAAGTCATAGATCAAGTTAGTAGTTAGGATTATTTGATTGATACATATAGTAGTGATTATATAATATACCTCAATTTAATTATTAAGTGTCTGTCCTGAACAAAATCTTTACATTTGAACTTAACATGATGAAATTGAGGCAACATAATGGATAAGTTTTTTTATTTGTTAAGTCTAATCTATATTAAAAAGTTTGGCCCCCAATCCCAAGAGTCTGGCTCTACCTTTGCTTATTATACAAATTTGCAAGAGTAATATATCAACATATCAAAGAACAATGTTTGTATTTGTACCAATAAAAAGAACAATGTTTGACTAATTAAATACTGCAATTGATAAATATTTTCATCAAAAAAATAATTGATTAAAAATGGCATAAAAGGAGTTATTTTAATTAAGTGTATTAAATTCTCAAAAAAGATTACAAGCATATAATATACACAAATGTACATATAATTAACTATAGGAGAATACTTTTCTCAAAAAAAAAAAAAAAAAAAAGAACTATAGAAGAATGCTATCGTGACTCACTACGTCACTTTAGCATTTTCCTCAACTATATATATATATATATTGAATTCTTTTGAGCATATCACATATTATAAAAATAAAATATTGGGCTTCAAAAAAATAGCAATATTATTTTGAAAACATTATGGGATATGTGAAGCCGATAGAAAACATTATTCAAACAATTAAAATAGCCGAATAAAATACGCTTAACTAAATTCTCGGGTCTCACAATCAAATAACAATTGCCGCAGCTATGGGTACGAAAGGAAAAATAAATTTAGTCCAACGTTTTTTTAGAAAACGCTCCTCAAGGTAGCATCTAAAATCTTAGATTATCATCTAAATTATTTTTGAAATAAGTTTGTTGTCAAACACAACTTAATTTGTTAAGGTGGCTAATTAATCAGCTAACTGATAATTTAGCTGAAAGCTAATGATTTAGCTAAAAGCTAAAAAGCTAGTAGTTGACAGCTGATAGCTGATCTAGTTGATCAATTAAAGATCTTTTGGATTAATTAGCTGATTGAGTAGTTGATACTTGTAAAATGACATAAAAGGACTTTTGTTTTCTTAAGTCACATTCGTACATATTAATTATTATTTGCACTACGTATATACAAATAAATCTATTATACATAAATTTTTATACATTATTTATATTACACTGGTAACTATAAAAATTAATAATGTCAAAGCCTCTCGAGTGAGATCACTACAAGAGAAATAACCTTTCGTGACGGTTTAAAACCGTCACAAAAGGCTTTTGTAACGGTTTTAAACCGTTACGAAGTCTGTCATGTTATGAGGCGTTACAAAAGCTCAAGGCCTTTTGTGACGGTTTAAAACCGTCATCTTATCTAAAATATTGTATCGAATTTGTGGGCTTTTGTGACGGTTTAAAACCGTCATGAAAGGGTTTTCAATTTTTTTAAAAAAATAACCGTTTTTTTCCTGCAAACATGTTAAAACATGACTCATGGATATGATCATCTCTGTCATTGATCTATGTGGCTCTAATTCTATAAGCCCAAATCAGAAGCAAATTCTAATCAACATTACTAATACATAAAACTAGGTGGAGCTCAATTCCGAGAGCGTCTCAAAAGCGAAGACACAGAGCGAAACCTTCTTTTCACCATAACGTCTCAATCAAACTTCACATACACTAAGTACAGGAACTTGATTCATAACATCTATGCACCTCTCTCGTCTCCGCAGCTTTGTACTTGGCAAATGTTGATAACTTTCTTCATCCTTACACTTCTCTTCATGTTCTGGTTCACTGGACACTTGATCATCTTCGCAATTTGCCACTTTATCTTGCTTGGCGACCTCGATCATATTCTGCGGTAGCTTCTCCTGATAGCATGCCCAGTTGGGAGAATGAGAAGGGCAAGGTGAGTAGCACCTGAGCCACCTGGTCACATAAAACATACAAAAAATGCACACTTCATAAGTACAATAAATCAACCAAAATGTTAAGCACTTCCATTTTTTTTACAAATAGTGTCCATACCTAATTGGAAGCATAGCTAAACCAAACATCATAGTTTATCATGTAATGAAATGTGAGGAACAGATTCACACATAGTCGCAACTTCACCAAATTGCTCACCAAAAGTTTCTCCAAATTCGTAGTGATTATGTCTTTAGTGTCTTCACCAAATGCAAACAACCCCATGCACCAAACTCTGCATACATCAAAGCATCAAAGAAATTTGCATTTTTATTTTGCATACAAAATATGGTGCAACCATGGATTAGATAAGTTTACAACCTAGCAAATTGGTAGGATGGAATTAATAAGAAAAACAGGAAATTAAAAGAATAAGATTGGAGAAGAGCATGGTTTACTGAGTTGAGACCAAGAACTTGTGCAATTGCAAGGCATCATCCTAATGGACAAGCAATTCCGTTCACTCGAACGACATTTGAGTGAGAACTAGTTTTGTAGACATTAAAGTTTCAGATAGCATACCATACTTTGCAGAATTTTCACAACAGTAAAAGGAGGGAAAAATCTCACTGTCAAACATCATAACATACCTACCTCTTGCCTACCAAAAACTCTAGAATTCGGCGCAACAAAAATAGTGGCACATTGCTGCAAATGCATCAACACAAGGCTCAAACTATCAAAATTAAGGAACCATTCACCTTGTCATTTTGCCCAATTCAATTCAGATCAACTTCTGATCCATGCTCTATTCAAAACCCAATTCCCACATTCATAAAACAAATCACAAAAAAGCAAAAGTGGGAATTAAGAAACTGGACCTTGAAATCACATGAATCACTCTATAATAAACTTCTCTCAGTCAGGAGATGCAAACCTAAAAAGCGAAAAATCTAAAAAGTTAGCGAGCGATTGTCATGCAATTTTGATTGTATTAACTATATATGTGATACACACTTTTACCTTTTCAAAGCAACATTGAAGTCATGTTCTTCTTTGTAGTTGAAAGCTTCATCAAATCCTAACTTGTTCTTCAATAAGTCGACCTACATAACCATCATTAATTGTTGGGAGAAAATGTAATTAAGCATCTGTGTGCACCTCCTTCAATTATAAGATGAAGAAAAAAATGTACAATGGACACATATTTTAATACTTCATGTTTTTAGGGCGAGTGACAAATGCAAAAGATTCTTAAGGCCTAACAAGATAATTAGAAACCATTGCAAGCAAGTTTAACTACAATACTTGTAAAAACCAATAAACAGTGGTTTTCCTCCCCATTTAGAGGGAAAAAGTACTAAAATGAATTGTATAACTAGAAGTAGAAAGGCCCTTGATTACCAGACTACACATTGTGAATATAAGCTAGGATAATTGGAAGAACAGAAGACAGAAGTACAGGAGGAGAATATAAATCGAGTCACCTTTTCATTGGATCCGACACTTCCGACAACATATATAGCAACCCATCAGCTTCGCGAACTGTCCAACAAGTTGACCAACAACACCAAAAGCTCCCGACACATATACGTATTCTCCTTTCTTGGGAGAGCGGATTTCATGGAAACCAATGTAGGCAGTCAAACCGGGCATACCTATCAAGCAACCATATAAACAATCAGACATAATCTTCAAGCACTGCCAATGAAGCTAAAGCATTTTCCTTGGTACTTTTTTAGGATGTAAAGCTATATATACCGTCTTAATTGATTTCTAAGACATTTATAACACAATTAATTAAGAAGAGAAAGAGGACTCACTAAGAATTCCAGTGTAGTATGAAAGAGGCACATCAGTACATTTGATCTTAATGAGTTCCCTTGGTTCTTGAATGAGGTTGTACTCCTCCCAGCCTGTCAACCCCCAAACGAAGTCACCATCGTTGAAGTCTGGATGCTGTGAGTCCAAAACTTTGGCTACATCATATCCAATCATAGGCTTCCATATACGAAAGATCAATATTTTGATCATGGTTTAAGTGAAAATAAATGCGACAGCTTCTTTCGGCCATGGAATTACTTCCCCAAGAGCATTGTCCAGTGTTGTCCAATTATTTTGATTCCTCCACAAGAAAGCATTTGGTTCAAATACCCTCTCAACATAGACTAAATATGCATTTCCTCCAATAGGTATGCCGTCCACAAGATGCATGAGATCATCAGTTTCAACCTCTCTTTCGCCGACTATCTTTTTTGGAGACAACCAATCAAGAATCATACATTTCTTGCCACATATATTAGGAGGGTTGTTTTGTTGTTACAAGACAAGCAAAACAAAATTATTAACTCAAATAGGCTATTAAGCTTAGATGATTAATATTGTTTTTATCTGCCGCGAAGATAGAGGCATTTGTTGGCTACGAATGAGCTCAGCTAACTGTTCATGTTTTTCTTCTAATCTACGAAAATCAGTATGAAGCTTTTGAACCAAAATTGTGCTTTGAGTGGTTGCACGAACATTAGAATGGGTCACTCTGAACCCAAGACCTCTCACACGACCCTAGTGTTCAGGACCAAACACTTGCGCGATTGGATCCTTATTTATTGATTGAGATGACGAAGCCGATGATCTCCTTTGACATTCATTAATTTTCTCCTTCAACAATAACTAAGTATTAACAACAAATAAAATATCACTTAAATAAAATAAAATCAGCAAGTTTATAATCACTTAATCATACCACTACACCAGCAATTTCATCATTATGTGGTTGCCCCTTTTTATTTTTATGGCCTTCAATCCATAAATCAGCTCTGTTTATGTCGGCCCTCCCACTTTTGGCTTTCTAAAAGAACAACAAAATTGTGAATAATTGTGAGACTTGAGGACTCACGGTAATGCTTACATGAAAAATTAGTTGCATAAAAATAATAACCATTCTTTGAAAAGATTCATATATGGAATACACTGCTTATCATTTCTTCCTCCAAGCGAGCATATCCCTTTCGACTCGTGGTATGGGGAAGTTTATGCTTTGATCTAAGTTCCTTGAATTTTTTGCTTGTTTATTTGAAGGCCGTTGATTCTCTTTCTTTTCAAAATGTAAACCAGTCAGCTAAATCAACCCCTTCAGGTTGGAGTTTACTATTGATCTCATCATCTGACCAACCATCTTCAAGTGCTTGCTTTAGATCGCTTGTCACCCTTGATTTCCAAGATCGCCAAAGAGTTCCAATATGTTGCACTATTTTCTTCTTCATATCGTCTTCTAAACCATCAAATCTCAGCTGTAATGATATATGTATATGTATATATATATTACATTGAGAAACTAAATAACTAATTTAACAATAATATTAAAAATCTAACCTTCAACAACTTCCACAATTCTTCCTTTGCCTCTTGTGTTACAAGGTGCCAGTCTGGCATAATGATTCGCACCATAGCACGCCCCAGAGCGCCCATATAAGAAGATACCTTGTCAGGATTCTCTCCAATAGGCTGACCTCTATCATTAAAATGAACCACTTCACGAGTTTGTGAAGCAAGTGTACGAAGCCTTGTTGGACCTTTTTTTTTTTTTTTTTTTTTTTTTTTTTTTTTTTTTCTCGGTCTACCTTCATGTTGAGTGGCACTCTCTCTTGACTGAGAAGCGCCTAATGAAGTTGATGCTTCAACAGCAGATTCAACTCGAGGTGGGGCTGAAGATGGAGCTGTTGATGGTATACGAGAAGGAGGTACAAATGGAGCTCAAAATGGCAAACGAGGAGCTACAAATGGAGCTCGAAATGGAGGTGAAGATGGAGCTCGAGGCGAAGCTGGAGATGAAGCTGAAACTGAATGTGCAGGCCTAGGTGAAGCTCCAATCCTTACACCGGCATTTAGGTCCCGAGTTAATAATGCTTCGATAGCTCGTCTATCAATTTTGGCCCTTTTGTGTGCTTTTTTGAAACTCTAATAAGAATTTATGAATTTGTTAGTGCCACCATAAAAATATAATTATTTTTATAAAAATAATGTATTTCTATTTTTACCTCTCCCTCACGAGCCTCCACTACACCTTTTCTCTTATCATTACGTCGCCACATTTTTTCTGAGTATGGAACAACCTGCCCAAACATTCGTAAAAAATACACAGCTCAATCCTAAATTAGTAGAGGACAACATAAAGAATAGAAAACATTTTAAAATTTCGAAATGGTTGATTACTTTAACACAATTTTGAGGGACAAATTTGAAAAGGAAACAACACGCCAATTACTTAAAGAATATCAAACAAGTGTTTACACAAATAGAGCATAACATATTGCAAAGTATTCTCTCACATACAAACTAAAATTACATAGATAGAACATATTTCCTAATACTAGTAGATGCTGGAAACTACCTTAGACTTGGTCAAATTAAAAAAAACTTACACAACACCCACAATTGACATAACAAAACACACAAAACATTGAAACTGAAAAACAGTTGAGAAAACAAGTAAATTTAAAAACTACCCACTTCAGGATGCACTAATTTTAACATACCTCCATGCTTGTTCACTATTGCAAATGGTAGGGAATAGGGAAGGATGCAAATAAGATTTCTATCACTCTGAAGATAGAAAAGAAATGCACTTTGATAATCCTTATTTGCGTCCAACACAAGAACAATATATAAAGTTGTTCAGCTAAAGCAACAATCCTCCAATCAACAAGCCATAGGCACAATATATATGCCTTCTTTTTTCGACTCCTTGAAATTCAATAATTTCAAAGTGTTTAAAAGTTCTATTTATTTTAATTTATGAACTCACATTTTCAAATCAAATGAGAACAATTCTAGTTTCCTCAAACTAGATTCTTATATTTGAATCTAAAAACTCTCATTGCATTAAGATTTCAAGGCAACCAAAAGAGTTAATAAATTTGTCCAAATCAACGACGAGACTAAAGTCATAAAAATAGAGTTCAACCCACAATCAATTTGATTTCACCGGTTAGCATCAAACCATCTTAAAATTTCAAGAGACAAACCACCAATTAATTAACAATGAAAAAGATAAAATTATGTCAATCGAATCAATGGTTTAATACTCAAGTTTGGAATACCATGATTGGCGGGTACGTTCATAATGGTTGTTATGAGGAAGTTCTCGACGTTTTGCTTCGTGTCCTTGGTCTGGATGATATTGTTCCGGATACTGTAACTTTTCTCGCTTGCTTTGACAACGATTTCGCGATTCTGACAATTAGAATTCTACTAAGCAAGTTCATGCTTATGTTGTGAAAAACTCAATGGCTTCTGAGACTATTTTTGAATGCCCTGATTGCTATGTATTCAAAATGTGATTCTATCATGCTTGCATTCGAAGTTTTTGAGAAGATGTTGGATAGAGATTTTGTTTCTTGGAATACTATGATTTCTGCTTTTGTTCAAAATGGACTTGATCATTAGGGATTGATGCTAGTGTATGAGATGCATCAAATAATTCACAGCTCAAAATCACACCAAACTTCAAAATCATCCAATAAATCACCAGAAATCAACAATTAGAACCAAAAACTCACCCAAACAACAAAGATATTCTAAACCCCCAAAGCAACCATCAAATAAACCTAATTCACACCAAAAAAAAATCTAGAAAGCAAAACGAAAACTACATATCCATACCTGTGATAGCACGAATCCGAGAGATCTGGAGTGATCGCTTGAGGTCGAATCGAAGATTGAGAGAGAAATCTGGCGTTGGCGAGAGAAAAACGAGATCTAGTGAGGTCGAATCAAAGGTTGGGATAGAAATCTGGTGTTGAAGTCGAAGATTGAGAGAGAGTATTGATTGTGCCAATTGAAATCGATCGGCTGATGCGAAGAAGGTCGGATCAAAGCAGCTAGGGCTCTTCTCTTGCGAGATCTGGTGAAGTTTTAGGGTTTGAGAGAGATAGGGTTTTCGGTTTTCATGAGAGTCGAGAGGGAGAGTTGGAAGTGTGAGAGGCGAAGTCGTGGTTTTTTTTTGGTGTATATATATGTATCCCTATAATGACGGTAACCGTCATCTATGCTTTTCTTTCCTATCGGTTTTTTCACACCGACATCCATTGTTCTGATATTAAATCACCTTAGTGTTGTAGTGGATGGTAAAGACATCACTTGCCAAAAAGGTGTGCCATCGGAAGATCATGATTCGATCCATATTAAGTCAAAATAATAATAGTAATAATGATCATTTAAGACTTCAGCTGGTTAAATCATTAAGGTTAATGGTTACACATATATATTAAAATAATTATTTTTTTAGGTGAAAATCATTAAGGTTAATGGTTCGTTTTATATGTAACTAGAATAAGTATTGTTTTTTTAAGGAAAAAAAACTAGATAAGTATGGCTTAGATTGTAATGAAAATTTCGTTTGGGATACGTATTGTGTCTACATATGCATATAACTTCTGTTATATATTATAATTTATTATATATTATGATTTTTTTTTGAAAACATTATATATTATGATTTATTTATGTAGATGACTAGATGAGAAACATATTGCTAAATCGATTTGATTAAAAAAAAAGAAAAGAAACAGAATATTAAACAAGTTGTATTGATTGTGAGGTTTACACGTGTGTATTAGATCCAGTATATATCTATTGTTTCCACATGCGAAGAAGTATACGAGTGAGCAATAGGCAAAATTGTAAGGAAAAAATCATCCGCCGGTTTAAAAATGAAACGCTTGAAGGGATAGTGTTTACAAATCTAGCTTTTCATATAGTTTATTTTGAAAATAAGTTACTAACCAAACATAACTTATTAATCAAATTAAATTATAATTTAGATGATAAGCTAGCTTATAAGCTAGTTCGCGCGTGCCAAAACAGAGCCAAAGCTTAAAAAAAAGTCATATGTAAGGGCCAATTTAGATCTTGAGAGGTGAATAACTAGTTTGTGCTTGCCAAACAGAGCCTAAAGAAAATCATATATAAGGGCCAATTTAGATCTTGAGAGTGTGTAGACCGGGGACCGTAGTTGTGAGAGTAAATGATTATTTCTCTATTTTAAAATTTATAGTCTAAATTTATTACTCTTTATTTTTTATTTTTCTAAACTAGCCAATGTGAAATTATCATGTCTATAAAAAAAACATCTTTTTGTACTTTTATCTTCAACATATTCCGATATTATGCTATTTTGCAATCAATTTAGGACACCAAATACAAGCAAGCCCTTACATTTTAGGATCCACTTCAATCTCTTATATTTCATTAATGTAATTCTTCTTCTTTTTTTTTTTGCTTCAGTAGTAATTCTATTAAGACTACTAAATTTATGTAATATCACAACTGAATTTTTATTTTTTTGAAAAGAATATCACAACTTAAATTAAACACTTCCTTTGCACATATAAATAGATTAATCACGCTCACTAGACTTAAAACACCCCCACGCGCCGTCCAATGAATAAAATGACCCTGACGACACCATTGCAGATCGTACCCCTCACTCTATTTCATTCTTTCTAGGCTTGAACTTAATCGAGCATTCCACCTTCATCGATGGTGACTTCACTCATGACAAGAAAAATAGATTAATGTATTATAAATTACTTTTTATTTTTACAAACTAACATGCATGTAATGATTAACAAATTAAAGCAGCAAAAATCTTCCAAATTGAATTGCTTGAAGGCCACGAATAAATAACTCAGGGCAAGAACTTAAATCAAAGTTCAAAATTTATTAATTAATCAAAAACCAATAGCAAAGTAGGGTGCATTATATAGCAAAACTCTAACTATTGCCAAAAATAATAAAAGTTCAAAATACTCTAAATAAGAAATCTAAAGCCACAAACGACATCGAAAACGAAAACTCTTACTAAAAGTTGTAATCGAACTAAAACTTTCAAAAAATAGCAAAATTGTAATTTCGGAGGCTTAAACGAAGCAATTTAGCCAAAAAACTTTGTCGTCAAGGCATAACAAGCAATATTGATCTTCACGCCATTTTCAATAAACCCATGTTCTTAAAACTCCAAAATTTCATAGTCGGCCCATCCAAAAGTCAACAAAATTTAATATCAAACTTTTTCAAAAAAGTGTTTGCCACTTCTTAGAGTGCATCACAAATATTATTAAAAGAAAAACTTCCTATCTCTAAAGGAGTTTCCATACCACAATATCAACTAGAGGAGGGGAGGGCTAGAAGGATCGATGGGAGCTTTGGCTCCATTTCGATGCGACCGGTTGGGTTAATTCTCGAAGGATTATGAGCACTACACCTAAGTGGAAGGGGTATGACGAGTGGTCTTGGAAATGTAGGGTATATAACATTCTTTCACATTCTTTTTGTATCTTATTTTGGAGGGTACCATTGTGTACATACTCTTTGGTTAATGCAACTTTCAAGAGCAACCTCCAATTCTCAAAAAAAAAAAAAAAAAAAAAAAAAGAAAAACTTCCTAGAATCTCCCAGTTAATAAAAAGTATTTATTTAAATTGTAATTAAAAATTAAATTAGTTTTAAAAACATATAGATAGATAACATTATGGATTTGGGTTTGTTGTTTATATTATGATTTTGGATTAGGTGGTGTTTATCGATTATGAATTTATTTATTTTTTATTTGTTTTAAGGGAGGTGATATGATGGTAGATCAGTCACTACAATCAAGAATCCGTGATGTTGATTTCAAAATTTTATATAGATGGGGACCAATTGGTTCAATCAATGGGCTTTCTAATACGAATGCCAGAAATGCAGTAGTTACCTGTAGATGTATATAGTGGGCAGTTGTAATTGTTAAATCTTACAGAGTGTTCTTATGTATTTAGTTGTTGTAAGTCATGTGCTAGTCACGTGAGTTGTTATATAGGTGAGTATGATGTGTAACACATTATAATGAGAGTAATGAAACTGATTTGGGGCCACACGTTTTTTGTGCCCTGTTCACTCTCTTGGAACATTAACCCTCAAGGAGTGCATCAATTATCTAATTCCTTAGCCCCTTCTCGAGAGACGAAGACGAGAACAACTATCATACAATACTCTATGATATGCTTGCAACATAAATGAAGAAACATATCTTGACGAGGGATCATGAATAATGTCCCGTTAAAGACTTATTAGAGTTGTACTTCACATTTTTGCAAAAAAAAAAAAGAAGAGTTGTACTTTACATCATTATAACTTATATAATATTTAATTTAATAATATAAAATATTTTTTAGTAATAAAATATTTATTATTAACATATAAGTTTAGTGAAATTCCTTATTAATATTTTTTACGACTTTAAAATTATTTATTAATAATATCTACCAAAAAAATTAACTTTTTTTTTTTAATTTTTTGTATGGACTTTCCGTATGCATAACTTCAATACGTGGCTTCACTCCATTTATATTTTTAACTTGATACAATTTTTTTTATAAGAACGAGACTTTATTTTATATAGCCAAAAAATATGTGCATGGAGAAAAACAACGTGTTTTCCTAAAATGAAGTTGAAAAACACCTTTACCAATGTAGTAAGAAAGAAACACGTCGTCTCTAAGAAAATATATTTTTAATTTGATAATATATATTTGATGATACGAAAATGTTATGAGTGTTAATTAATGCAATTTGTTGACTTTTCAAAAATAATACTTGCCACCTCCAACTTAAAACAACTAAAAAGGTGGCCTAATGGTTTGGTATTAGGTATTGTTGCAAGAGAGTGAGAGTTTAAGTCCCATAGGACAACAAAAGTTTGTTTCTTTCTTATCAAAAGAGGCCCAACCAATAAACAACAACAAAACTTCAAATTATAAGGTCATCAGTTATTAAAAAAAATATATATACAAAAAAAAAAGATTGATAATTTCTTCGACCGTTTACTAAAGAAAATTTGATTTTATATTGCAAAAACACGAAATATATATATCTCTACCATTTTGCTATGACGTAAGAAAGTCAATAGAAGAGTTTTTCCATTTGTTAGATTCTTTGATCAACTTGCCAAAAAGCATAAAATGTTTTTTTTATTGTAAATATATTTATTTTCAGGCCTCTATGTGAGGCCCTCAATTTCTTTTTTTTTTTTTTTATGATTTTTTTCAGCATCATTGGAGATTCTCTACTTTTTCTCTATATTAGAGTCACCTTGGTCTCCAATCCATGTGCTTCCTAATGGAATTCAAGCTATACAATGTGATTGCGTTGCGACAACGCTAACAAGTCTTCATGAGATTCTCTATTTCCTTTTGAAGCCCCTAATAAGACCTCCTTTTCTTCTTTTTGTCATTCAAATCATCATTGAAACATCGAGAACATGTCATACTTTATTAGGCTATAATAAATAAAGTCTCGTTCCTATAAAAAAAAAAAAAAATGTCATACTTGTACAAATAGTCAACAGCAACGAGAATTCTTCAGCGTACGTAGAGGGACTGCTGAATTGCGAGTTACCATTACGAGTGTCATTCTGTGAAATGACTCGAATTTCAAATCATTCACTTGCTTTATCTACTCATGCTATGGATGTGGGGTCGTCAACTCCTTCCCTGTGGCTTTTAGGAGCGGAAGAAATTGTTGGAATTCAATGAAATAGTCCCCGGAGATGCATGCCATACGACCAGCCAGGTGAAGTGGCGTAGTGAGCATATACATCTGCTGAACTGCAATAGAGGTTAAAGAAACTAATATATAAGTATGTTACGAGAAAAATGAGCATGCCGCGGCATTATTATGATTTCATTGATGCATTTATGATCCCAGCAGGCACTGAATGAACCCTTTAATTTGAGTCTAAAATTTCTTTTGGATCATGACCAATGCGCTAATCACAATATACGACCAAGCACGCTACCTGGAAACAAACTCATGCGACTAAAATATGGTATGCAAGACAGACACAGACAGTAGACACCCTGAAATCACCAATTTTTCTATATAAATAGAGCTGTTAGAATAGAAGTACAATGCCCTTGTGTAAAACATAAAAGTTACAAGTTCTTTTCTGTAGTAAGTTACATGATTTAACATCATTACTCCTCACCTTCCGGTGCATTGTACTGTGCAACAGATGTTTAGGCCAATAAGTCGTTCAAATGATGAGAATTACTAAGCTCATATGGAGATGTGCCGTCCTCCAAAACAAAAGCATCAGCTAAGAAATTGTTGCTCATATGTTGAGAAAAGACGGGAAGATCCAGGGCTTTACTTGCAACAAACTTGTCTTCTTCACTTATATATAAATCTTTTGAAGCATGTGCCTGGAAAAAAGGCGATATCAATTAGAACAGTTCATGATCAATCATAAGTAAACATTCTATTAACTGATTGTCCTTAACAGTAGGTCAGTAGCTTCCTAGAACTACCAAAAGAAGACTAAAAGAAAATTGCATAAATAATCAGTAGATTCAGTACCCAGCCAAAACTGCTTTTCTATTTGTGCAAATCAAATTCATATGAACATGCAAGTAATTGTCATTATGAGTTTCCTAGGACTACATGGATCAAACTCTTCCATTAAGCTCGATTTAGTGCAATTGATGACGAGCTTTCCAAATCATTTAAATCCCTCCTAATTAATGCGTCCTAAGTTGTAGGCCGTCTTTGCTGGTGTTCAAACCATCGCAACCGCCCTTCCATAATCTGTGTCAATTGCTACCACTACTTTTCTTTGAATTTCTGTATTTCTTATTCTATCTTTACGAGTTTCCTAGGACTACAAAAGAAAAATGAATAAAACAAGGGTTCATATGAGATCAGTACCTTCCAGCTTAACTTGTTGATGTATCCAACAAGTAATAGTTCTAACCGGTGTCCATTCGCATCTTTGTTGAGTTTACCACCAATGAGACAAGGCTTCTGTGAGAAAGAATATAGCTTGATAAATGACAATAAATCCCACCACAAAAAGCAACTTTGGATATACCAATAGAAAGGATTGAAGCAAACACAAATGCAGTATCAGGAAGTTATAAAAAAATTGCAGTATTAGAAATTCATAATTTATGCAAGTATAGGGATCAAAATAATTAAAGGATTGAAAACCTATGGCTTCTCATTTGATTTTTTGAACTCTCCACACTCATAGGAAAATTCAATTTTGTCAGTGCGTGTAAGGGTTCAAAATGTAACCACAACCCAAGAAGATAATGAATGAGTAATATCCTCAATTCTTGGTCTGCAGTAAAACAAGTATTAATATGAAATGACTTATTGATTAAACCTCTTGTTAACGAAGGTTCACAGCCTTTCTAAGATGGAATAACTAATAGGAGTTGTCACAATCCCTTTCCCTAAGAGTAAAAATTTAACACTGGTTTTCTACAAATGCAATGAATTGAAATTTATGAATGGGATAATTCAATTAAACTTGTCTCAATGGCCTGTGTGCACTTGCTTTCCGCTTTCTTTGTCACTTTGCAGCATAGAAACGATGTCTCTCTTGTCAAACTAAGTCAAACTAAATATAACAAGAATAGCCAAGTAGGAAATAAAAGTTCTATCCATCTATGGCTCTTTACTCACAATTATTCTCTTCATGGCGCAGGAGTCATGTTGCCATTCAATGCTCACAACCACTTTGGAAACTCCATGTCTGTCAAGCTTTGCCCAACCAAAGAAAACTCCTGAAATCTGATCAGGAAGAACATTTGGATCATCTGCATTTTATCGCAGAACTCAAATTAATGAAAAAACAGGGCAATATTCATATTTCAGTAAGAAATTCCAAAGCTAAAAGTTGCATAAATCACATTGGATATGATTCAAAGAAGGTATTTTGAGAAAGTTAATCCAACAGACCTGCATCTGCATAAAAAGGTCCTTCACACATTTGCCCTTTTGCGTACAATGGCTCAATTATCAAAGCATTTTCCATCCCTGCAAATTAAACTAGCTAAACTATGAATTTATAGAAAAACTTCAAGAGCATTGAAAATGACAGCAGAAAACAGAAATGTACAGTCTTCAAATACTGGAAGACCCCAATGCTCTGGCTGAAACTCCAGTAGTGAATGAAGCACTAAATCTGCAATAACATAGCGATCGACATGGGCTTGAAGGGATGGAACTGCAACCACCTTCATTCCAGCTGCCTTTGCAGCCATAACACCAACCCTGTTGATGAATGCAACGAAATGATTAATATGGAAATACAAGGAAAAGACGTCCACATTTTCATGCTGTTCTAGCAGTATAAAGTGATTTAATGAAAATGCAAGCAACGTAACATCACGCCAAGTTTAAAAAATCTAGTTAAAAAAAGGATATTGTTTGTTTCGATTTACAAGGAGTCTTCAATCACCAGGCAACTTGCTGCATCTACTCCCATTCTTTTTGCTGCCTCAAGAAATCTACACCAAATTGATTTCAGCCTTTCAATTTATAAGAAAACAAAACAAATTAAGGAACATGCATTTTCAAGAAAGTTTGACTAAGGGTAAAGGGGCAAAATAAATAAAAGAAGGCAACAAAGGAATTCATGATGTAAAAAGTCTTACATATCAGGAGCTGGTTTTCCATGATCAACCTGATCACTTCCGAGGATTGCTGAAAATGATTCTTTCCATCCTACGTAATGTTTGATGAAGAACCGGTTAAAAATAAGAAACCAAATGGTTGAAAGAAATTAAAAGTATAAACAAAAAACATTCTGTAAGAAGAAAAAAACTAATGGAGAAAATCATAACCAGGAAACGAGTAATTTTCATATTTATTTCGAAGGATAACATAACGAAATAATAACTGGGACTTAGATAAAGAGAACAGAAATGCCATCATTATAAGAAATGGTTTTTATTTCAGCAAAGGTTCAAAACTGCAGAATGACAATTTTTTATTTTCCTAACCTTAGTACTTGTTTATAAATGCTTTCTCAAATAGCACAGAAACTTAAGAAGAAATGGGACATTAGAAAAGAAAATGTAAATTTTAAAGTTAACCCGACGATGAGGGAAGATCCAACAATTTATAAACCCATATGTAAGGAATCAAAGAACAAAGACTTTTAAGCTTTACAGTCCAATCTGCAATTTATATTCGACCATGCCTCGCCATGCAATCTACATTAGATCAATATGCAATTTATGGTATTTTTAAACATTATGTTGACTAAATTGGTCACTTTAAACTTGAAGGGAAAACTAAGGGAAGAACCATTGATGCAGCTAAAAAAAAGGAGGGATTTGTATAATGAAAGATCTAACCATTTGATCATGTGGTGTTTATTACAGTTTGCCAACAGAAGGTAAGGGTACGAAAGTTTATTCATTCCAGTTCATGATTTCAAAAAGCTACAAGTTAAATGTAACAATTAGAAGGAAGAGAATTGATTGAAAACACTCAAATAATGCAATCAAAATACAGCCCCAAAATGATGATATTTCATGCCTATCATGGTAGGTAAGATATGCAGCATTTTGAAAAACTAAAGGTTCCTTTTAACATCATGGCAACAAAAATATAACAGAAAATAGTATGGAAAATATGCCTTGACAAGCCCAATGGATGGACCAAGGGAGTTATAATTTTATTGCTACCATATTGTATGGAGGAAAACAACAAAGAATAAGAAGAACCATCAATAACAAATAAAAATGAAGAAGAAAAAAATGCAGCTTGGCATGTAAAATAGTGGAACAACAACATAGCCTCAGTCCCAAACTAATTGGGGTTGGATAAATGGTAAAACAGTAGAAGTTGAGAACTAAAAGAAAACCTTGCTGCCGAGAAATCTTTGCTTCTATATTTTTTGTTATGGAGTTTGAGGCAAGTGCAAATGGAATTCCTTTCTTATGAAGATGTTTGATAAGGCGGTTAGCACCCGGAAGGGGTTTTGCCTTTGGCCACCTAAATAATGCAATAAAAAGAAATCAGACCTCCTTGAGTGGTATAAGAACAATTGCAAAATTTATCAAATAACAAATATATTAGAAGTACAAAGGAATGGTCATGGTTAAATTGAGATAATTTGTAAGTCTTAAAAGCAAAAGCATTTAAGTTGTACCAAAAGGTAGAGAAAAATAATAGTAGCTAGCATCAATCCCACGGAATAAAAACATATACAATTGCAAGACAGGAAAGTAATGAAGAATGAATTCAAGAATCATAAAACAAACTAAAAACATTAAAGTAAAAACCTTTAAAAAATCAGTTTTACGTTTTAAAGAAGTATCCATAGTGGAAGAAACAAAAGAGGGCCTTTTTCAACTACTATTTTAATATTTTATTATTTACCCTTTCTCGTCTCACTTCAATTTAGTTTAATCTAAGATTATAAAACAAGAACGATTTGCGAAAAAAAGAAATTTCTTAGTGAATGCAGACATTACATGAATGTGCCATTTCTCATGCATTCTTTTCTTCACTGATCTTTTGGGTCATTCCTTTTCATTATAAAGATACTAATTGCTTTCACATTTTTCACATGAACT
This sequence comes from Stephania japonica, assembly GCA_039657345.1. Classification (NCBI taxonomy): domain Eukaryota; kingdom Viridiplantae; phylum Streptophyta; class Magnoliopsida; order Ranunculales; family Menispermaceae; genus Stephania; species Stephania japonica. The sequence continues at coordinate 6,563,266 of CM077556.1, forward strand.
GTGACTTATCTATTATAAACCAATTAATCATTCAAATCAATTAGGAACTACCACTTGATAATCCAAGAATTCTATATCATTGCAAAGATGCATCTTTAGAAAACTCCGGTCCAAAACACAAGGGCCGCCCTTTCCTTTATTCTTTCAGACAAGCACATTCGCTAAGTATTGGATGTGTGTCCTTAAATATCAATAGTTTAGCCCCTCCCACAACCAAGATTCTATCTAAACAGCATGGACCCTTAAAACTACGATTCATATTATTATAACTACTAAAAAGTAAGGGTTTCTTTGAAAGGAAACTAGCAAAATAGTGACTTGACAAACAGTGGCTAAACTGTTTTATTACTAACCATCAAATTGAAACAACAAAACTAAAAGAAGAGGGCATAATTCCTGACCACTCTCCCACTTAATGCACAATCAAAATCACACAAAAAAAAACCCAAATTTTCGCGAAAGAAAGCAACAAGCATAAAGCAGTAGCACACATAGAGAAAAGAAGAAAAAAAAAAAGGTACTTGCATTTGATGGTACAGTGGAGTAATCTGCTTGGAATACTCATCAGGAGTCAAGGGCAGTTCATAGTCCTTAATAATACTAGTCACTGACTCATTATACATCATGCCCAACCTGCAATCCTCCTTTTCCCAATCAACAACTTTCCCATACTTAGCCAAAAACACCTTCACTATGTCCTTGGTGAGCACCTCTGTATTTGAGAAAAAGTGAGTTCTAAAGACAATTTAAGAAATACCCATTATGTAAAAGTTGGTGAAATTGTAATATATGGACCTGTATTCAAAAGGGTGCCATCCAAATCAAGGATTACTGCCGAAATCTTGGTTTGGACGCCATTGCAGTCATTGCCACAGCAACTCATATTGATAGATGAAATTGAAGAGACAGAGAGAGAAGGTGTGGTTTGTGATTTCAAATAACTGAATCCCAAATTTATACAAACAAGGTGAAACATTAAGAGAGGTCCCGTTGTTTTGGAATATGATGCGAATTTGTTGTCGGACTACAAAAGCTTGGGACAGAAGTGAGTGGGCAACAAAATTTAGTACTAGTTAATATACGAGCCGATGTTCGTCCATGGATATTACATCACGATGTTTTAGACTAAATCTCAATGTGAATCTAATGGATATATAGAACGAGTGGGCCGTGCCCCTTTTTATCTGAGACGCAACTTGTCGGATCCGGGTCTGAGCCGGACTAATCTGGACGGCTATGTACTTTTCTTGATTTTTCTTTTGACGGCAATGTACTTAAATGTGATTTTTTTAAAAAATAATAATAATAAATATATTTTAAGAGAATTTTTTAAAAAACAACTTTCGCACTCAACTTTTAACTTCAAAAGAAAAAAGGCAAAACCCCATTTTTGGTCCTTGAACTTTCAGGTATTTCTGCTTTTGGTCCTTCAACTTTGAGAACAACACATTTGGTTCCTCAACTTTTAAACTAGTGAACATTTAGTCCTTCCATTATGTGGGCCGTTTAAATTGATGACATGGCGAAGCAAACTGGCTATGTGGATAACTGGACCGGCCACGTGGCGCCACGTGGCCGGTTGTGGCATAAACCGGTGGTTCGGGTGAACCAGGACCGGTTTTCTCCAAACCCACAAAATCAAAACAAAATAAGCCCTAAATCCCCATTTCCCCTCCTTCCTTCCCTCCAACACTCTATCGTTCTCTCTTCTTCACCACACCCTCCCTCCCTCTCGCGCACTGTCGTCGTCTCTTCTCTTCACCACACCCTCCTCTTCGTCGTCGTCACCACACCCTCGCTCCCTCCCGCACTCTGCCGTCCTCTCTTCTTCATCACCACACCCTCCCTCTTCGTCGTCACCACCCTCGCACTCGTCGTCCCTCATCTCCTCAAGTCGACGTGGTCGTCCCTCACCTCTACTCTCCTTCGTCGTCCTCAACGCCGGAGTAAAACTCGAAGCTCGCCTCGTCGTCGTCCTCGCCTCTCCTTCCTTCGTCGACCACTCCTCGGGTTTCACTCTATCTCTTCCTCAAATTTATATTTATTAAAAAAATCTCATCTCTTCGCCATTGGATGTCTCGCTTCTTTAATCTTTACTTGCAACTTTTACATGTATGTATATGTACATACATGTACAAAGATTATGTTCGATGCGGCTTGAATTAGTGAAAGGCATCTCGCCTGCCGCAATAAATATAAAACATTTCGATCTATATTCAAGACATAAGGTCAGTAAAGCATATAATTCAAACTAAATATTGCATGGTTTAAAAGAGGCACGATTCGGTTTCTTGACGTGAATTTACAAAGTGCGGACAAACCATTGTTGTGATCAACATCTCGAATTTGGTTGTTGCTTTGCAATTTTCAAAAAATTGCATTTCTTCTTTTTTGGTCAATGAACCGATGTTTACATTTTGTACATGAAAAATTATATAATCACTTGAAAAAACTAAAAGGAATCCAAAGACTATGGCACGTTAGCAATAAGAAAAGGTTGTCACATACCACACGACCATTGGTTGCTTTGAAAGATAACCTTGTAGTTCGATTCAATAACTTTGAGCAAGGAAAAGGCACCGAGCATGGTATTATGCTCCAATTGACAAGCTAATTTAAGGAACTCGTGTCGGGCAAGTTGATTGAGCAGATGCATAATGAACTCGCATAACAAATCACATTTAAAGAAAATTAGAGAACACCTTTACCACAATGAGAAAATACGATAACATGTAATCACATATCTCGCTTGGTTTGCAGATCAAACCCCTTCTATTGACATTTGGGAGAAAAGAGAAACTATAGAAGAGTTGGCAGATTAGATTAAATCAAGTTAGCCAATCCTTTTAGCCATCACTATAGAGTGCTTATAAGTTTTGTATTAATTGATTAAAGACGTTAAAATCTTAAAGGTTTATCAACTTGTCCAATAAAGTGAAGCAAAAGAACGCATACGCTTTTTGTCGACCAATATAGTACTCTTGGCGCATAACCTTTAAATCATAATCACCTGCCAATTTGAAAAGCAAGAGTAGAAGTGAAATATTAAGTATGTACTTGTCTTTGCCAACATTATTCAAAGAATAAGGTAATTGCTAGATTTCAAACTACCTTGCAATATATACGTGTCTTGCGGTTGAGCAAGCTTTGCCAACATAGATTCGGGATGGTCATGATGACAACAAAAAAGCAACCAAAGGGAAAACCAAGGTTATCATTATTTCTAAATTTTGATAAGAACATCATCATAGAAATAATGAAGTGTCACAAAGAAAGCACAAATATGCAATAAAAAAACTAAATGAAGATAGATCGATAGACATCAAATTCCCTAGGAATGTTCATGCACAAAAGAACCATGCCTAATCCATCTAGATATAAATTAATTGCCCCAATAGTAGTCAATACCTTTTCTCATTTCTTTAATTATCATACGAGCGAGAATTTTACAGAGAAGTGCTTTAGTGACACAATTGAGCATAAGTTTACGCACAATACAACAAAAAAGCCTATGCAAGAATAAAAGCAAGCTGAAAGTTTATGTCATCATAAATGATAATGGTAAAAAAGTTAAGAGGGGATGTTCTAATAAAGAAAAGTACACAACACTCGTGAGAAAATAAGAAAAAATGGTTCGAGATGCAAACCTCGATAATAATTTATCCTCTTTTCTCGTACAGTTTGAAAGCTCTCCACCCGATTCGAGAATGTTTTCTCCTGGCAAAAAAAACATAAAACATTAAAATGAAAAAACAGAAAGAACAAAACCTCAATTCCAATATTGTTGCAGTCGGTTACACGTACATGGATCAAAACCTCAATTCCAATATTGTTTCAGAATGTTTTCTCCTGCGTTGGTAATAGTGTTTGTAATAGTCGCTGACCTATTTTTGTATATGTTCTTGCTCTCAAAGTCGAAATCCTCTATGCGCAGCCTTCTCTATATGTAAAATGCCAACCGCATCAACAACATCTTGCAACTCTAGTTCATATGGCATTGGAGAATCGTTTTCTTCACATGCGGAACTCCGTCACAAACTTCCACATGCCACACGCATAGACAAGAAGTATATAACGCTAGAAAGGGAGGTGATGTGCCACTGTTCTAGGCCATATGTGGTGAAAATTTCTTAGACATGTGCTCATCCTGGTAGGAAGTTCTATGCTTGTGCTCGTGGTCATCATCGTGGGGTAAGATCGAAAATTTCTTTGTAATATGAAATTTTAGTATGGTCATCAAGTTTAATTTTGTTTGTTTCATATATTTTGTAGGGTTGTGACTACTTTTTGTGGATGGACGATAAATTCACAAATTATGTATCTTGCATTTTAAATGATCTCGTGGGTACCATTTCAAATTTATTGGAGGAAAGAAGAAGCCATGTTGACGTGGATGAGATCGTCAAGTTACGAGCAGAGAATAATTTATTAAGGTCAAAAGTTGTAAAGCTGTCTCAAGAACTTGAGGCATCGAATAGGCGATATTTTATATTAAAATTGATTGTACTAGGTGCAATTGGATGGTGTATTTGGGTATTATCCGAAAAGTAATTACACTAGTTTAGTTGAATGTCATAGTTTGAACACTGTCTTCACTTAAGTTCTACTAGTTTAATATCACGCAGTACTTGTATTTACTAGTTTTTGTTAACCCTCATATGTACTACTTTTTTATGTACAACCTTATTTTGAAAACCTTATATTTACTACTTTAATAATAATGTCGTAGTGATTGAATATGAGATTAATCGAGTTATGTATACGCAAGTTAAGAGTGATGGGAAATATAAATTTCAACAACTAGAATTGTTCAATCAAATATAAAGAGGCATCAGAGAAGTTGACAACAATTTCAACAACTAGAATTGTTCAATCAAAACACTACGAGATGACACTTAAGGATTCCATTTTGATTTTGGAGTGAGTTTTAAAACCCTAGGTTGTGTGCCACAATCAACACGACGAGATGGAAGACTTTGTGCCAGTGCTTCAGTAGATGTAGAAGTATCAGGTGGGGGCACAACTTTGGCTTGCTTCCGTACTCCTCCATATAAATATCTTGGTTTCATGCCTAAGGTCTGCAAATTAGAAAAAGAAAACCTCTCAACATATATGAAAGCAAAAAAATAGGCAAATGTATGGAACAATAAAACTATTTTATCAAAAAAAGGAATTATAGATAATAAAAGTATGCTTCCAGTAACTTTAAGTTCATATTGACCTGCCATGTAACAACTCCATTTTTGGAGTAGCATACTCCAAATCCTTTACAGCCAGAGTGTGCAGCTGATTCTTTTGGACTCTTTCCAATTGTCTTTGAAGCACGCCTTAAATTGTCACTGTGTAATGCTTCTAGTCTTGTCATTTTTTTCTTTGGCACTTGAACATGTTCAACGTGCGTTGACTCCGTATTTCCTTGAGAACTCTCACAATTGTTCTTTTGTTGACTTTCTTTGTCGCCATTGTTCTTTTGTTGATTTTTTTCTTGCCCTTATTCTTGTCTTGTTCATTTCCTTTTTCGCCATTGGTTGTATGTTCTTCATTCTCAATAGGTACACTCTGTAACAGATAAATTGGATGCCATTAAACATGAAACGACACAAGTCAAATAGAAATAGGAAAACAAGAATCGACATTAATTTACCTCAACTTCGTCAGCTTTATAAGGGCACGCATGTTTATTGTGGCCCTTTGATTTACAGATTCGGCATGTCATGATCCTCCCTTCCCTCAACAATTTGTTCTCCTTAACCTTTCGGGGTTCGTCCTTGTCTTTGCGTCGATTTTTTTTTGGTCTCCCGGGCATTTTCTTGAATAGAGGTGGCTCAATTCTAACATTATTTGTCTGAGGCCAAAAGTTTTTGCCTTCAACTACTCCCATTATGTGCTTGTATGCCTTTAAGTATGTTTCTTTATGATACCAATGAGCCACAAAATCCTCGGGTGCCTTAGATTGATGGTAAATAGTACATATACTATGAGGGCAGGGAATTCCAGTCAAGTTCCACTCTCTGCATGAACATGTTCTTGCCTTCATGTCCACCTTGTGGTTGTCAACTCCCTCGTACATACTCGACACTTCATATTCATTGTCTCCATTCCATTCTGCCCTCCATTCAAAAGATTTTTCCTTATTTTTCTCCAATTTAGACACCACCCGAGGAGAGATATCAAAATGCCACTTGTTAGCCTCTTGTTTCTTCTTCACTAACCTTTTCATCACCTTGCGCCTTATATCCTCCAACATTGATATTATGAACTTGCTCCTTGCCTCTAGAATCCATCCATTGAATGTCTCGGCCAAATTATTATCAACGACATCACAATTAACCTGTGTTTACATACATACAAAGTATTCAAACAAATAGGTATTTATAAATATAATGGTTATCATAAATAAGTAATACATGCATTACATCACCTTTTCATTGAAATATGCCTTTGACCATTTCTCAACTTCGTACCCCATTGCATCTTTCTCACAACCAACGCCTAACTCTGCCAATCTACTCATTTTATCCTGTTATCATGATAACACATAAAGAGAACCTTTAGTTCCAAAACAAGAGAATTAAGTGAGCTAAGACATAAAGAGAACCTTTAGTTCCGAAACAAATCGTAGCTCGAGCACGCTCTAAAACGCAAGCTTTCTCTCTTCACCTCGCCATTTCTTCGCCCAATTGGCATAGACGTGTCTCGCACACCTCCTACGCTCTGCCATCGGCACAATTGATTTTATTGCACTTTCTAAACCCTACAAAAATTTATAACTTGCACGTGAGAAACAAAAATAAGCCTATAACATTAATTTGAAAATCAAGTAAACCAGAGCTACATGTTACCTTCTGCATGTCAGACATAATAGTAATGCCTTCGCCATCACCGAGTTGAATATCACGTTGTAGGCACCTAATGAACCAAGTCCAAGTTGTCGTGTTTTCAACTTGTACAACAGCCCATGCTATTGGAAACATTTGGTTGTTTCCATCTCTCCCAATTGCATATAAAAGTTGACCCTTGCATAGACCTTTCATGAAACAACCGTCAAGTCCCACAATCTTGCGACATCCCTCGAGCCAACCTTTCTTACATGCTTCGAAGCATACATAGAATTTGGTAAAAGTTGGTCTATCACTCCCCTCATCCATACTAGACTTAACTATACATGTTGACCCGGGGTTTGAAGTGATGATGATTCTTACATAGTCATGCAATAAAGCATACTCACGTTGGTAGTCACCAATCATTTCTGTGAGAATAATTTGTCTTGCTTTGGCCACAACGGAGAAACTGACATGCAACTTTATCTCTTTTTGGCATATGGTTGTCAACGCTTTCAATGTAATGCCGGGTTGATTGTACACATGTTCCTTAAGTTGGACAACCAAATACTTATAATTGGCAAACCTCACTTTCTCCACTATTTGACACTCGTGTTTGTGTTCATAGGTCTTCACAATGAGAGTCTCATCATTTCTTTCCATAGAGATTAAGATTTTCCATGGGCACCCTTCCTTGCACTTTGCTCTCAACCTCGTTTTATCATTCTTCACTAGTTTAATGCCAAGCCCCCTCTTTATGGCATATTTCTTTACAGCTCGTCGTGCCTCATCCATAGAGCTGAAAATCATCCCGATACAGAAAACCGGAAGCTCGGTTTTAGTGTCGAACCGCACCCTAGGATTCTTCCTCCTTACAAATTCACTCTCATCATCAGAATCAACCTCACTGCAATATGACCCCATATCATCACTTTCAAAGTACTCACTCTCATTACCATCACTATATTCTCCAATCGGAAAATCATTTACTGCACCAACAACTTCATAATCACTTACTAGTTCTCCAACCAAATTATCATTCCCCATATCAATCTCAGCCCCTAGTAGTTCTCCCTCACAAACCTGCAACTCTCTCCCTTCAACCCAACATTCTCCCCCTTGGCCTTGCAACTCTTCTTCGCTTTTCTTGTTCTTCCCCCGTTTGTTTTGTGACTCCCTAACCTTTTTTCGAGCTTCCTGCAACTCTTCATCATCATCTCAACAACACCGCACGTCAAAAAGTATGTCATCAAAAGTAGTATCCTCATATTCATAATCCTCAAGCATTAAATGATTGCTTTCATAAACATTAGTCTCTTCATATGGGTCCTCTTGTGTCGTAAGAATCGCCTTTCCTTTGTGTCGCTCAACCCCACTTCCTTCGCCTACAGCTCTAACAAAAGGTTGATTTTGCTCCTCACCACTAACAACAGATTGTGCCCCTTACATGTTCAATAAAAAATTCTAGCAAATCCCCATTGCTTTTCCCCTCACAAGCATTTAAAATACCAACATCGTCTTTCACTGCAACAAAGTCTTTCTTAACACAATTAAAATAGTACAACGAGCTGATCGTAGTGTAGCCCAACTCTTTCACGTAAGACATCACATTTGGATAAGACAAAAGGTCAACATCAAAATGGGGATTAATGACTTTCTTTTTCCCATTAATATATCGATTGCCTCTAAACTCACCCCCATAAGATATAACAAACCTCAATCTCTTAACCATTCCTTATCTGCCCACATTGAAATGAAAAAAAAAAGTAAAAAACAGTTAGTCATTAAAAGTAAACGTCATTTGTCCGCCAATAGAGACCATTACAAAGGAATATGATCATCGTAATCATAAAAAAGACAATGCATACTTAATATTTCACTTCTACTCTTGCTTTTCAAATTGGCAGGTGATTATGATTTAAAAGTTATGCGCCAAGAGTACTATATTGGTTGACAAAAAGCGTATGTGTTCTTTTGCTTCACTTTATTGGACAAGTTGATAAACCTTTAAGATTTTAACGTCTTTAATCAATTAATACAAAACTTATAAGCACTCTATAGTGATGGCTAAAAGGATTGGCTAACTTGATTTAATCTAATCTGCCAACTCTTCTATAGTTTCTCTTTTCTCCCAAATGTCAATAGAAGGGGTTTGATCTGCAAACCAACTGAGATATGTGATACATGTTATCGTATTTTCTCATTGTAGTAAAGGTGTTCTCTAATTTTCTTTAAATGTGATTTCGTTATGCGAGTTCATTATGCATCTCGCTCAATCAACTTGCCCGACACCAGTTCCTTAAATTAGCTTGTCAATTGGAGCATAATACCATGCTCGGTGCCTTTTCCTTGCTCAAAGTTATTGAATCGAACTACAAGGTTATCTTTCGGCGACCAATGGTCGTGTGGTATGTGACAACCTTTTCTTATTGCTAACGTGCCATAGTCTTTGGATTCCTTTTAGTTTTTTCAAGTGATTATATAATTTTTCATGTACAAAATGCAAACATCGGTTCATTGACCAAAAAAGAAGAAAAGCAATTTACTAAAAATTGCAGCAACAACCAAATTCAGATGTTGATCACAACAATGGTTTGTCCTGCACTTTGTAAATTCACGTCAAGAAACCGAATCGTGCCTCTTTTAAACCATGCAATATTTAGTTTGAATTATATGCTTTACAGCCTTATATGTCTTGAATATAGATCAGAAATGTTTTATATTTATTGCAGGGCAGATGCCTTTCACTAATTCAAGATGAATCTGAACATAATCTTTGTACATGTATGTACATATACATACATGTAAAACTTGCAGTAAAGATTAAAGAAGCAGACATCCAATGGCGAAGAGATGAGATTTTTTTAATAAATATAAATTTGAGGAAGAGATAGAGTGAAACCTGAGGAGTGGTCGACGAAGGAGAGCTGAGGACGACGACGAGGCGAGCTTCGAGTTTTACTCCTGGCGTTGAGGACGACGAAGGAGAGCATAGGTGAGGGACGACCACGTCGACTTGAGGAGATGAAGGACGACAGAGTGCGAGGGGGTGGTGACGACAAAGAGGGAGGGTGTGGTGATGAAGAAGAGAGGACAGCAGAGTGCGGGAGGGAGCGAGGGTGTGGTGACGACGAAGAGGGAGGGTGTGGTGAAGAAGAGAGGACGACAGTGCGCGAGAGGGAGGGAGGGTGTGGTGAAGAAGAGAGAACGATAGAGTGCTGGAGGGAAGGAAGGAGGGGAAATGGGGATTTAGGGCTTATTTTGTTTTGATTTTGTGGGTTTGGAGAAAATCGGTCCTGGTTCACCCGAACCGCCGGTTTATGCCACAATCGGCCACTTGGCGCCACGTGGCCGGTCCAGTTATCCACATAGCCAGTTTGCTTCACCATGTCATCAATTTAAACGGCCCACATAATGGAAGGACTAAATGTTCATTAGTTTAAAAGTTGAGGGACCAAATGTGTTGTTCTCAAAGTTTTAAGACCAAAAGCAGAAATACCTGAAAGTTCAGGGACCAAAAATGGGGTTTTGCCAAGAAAAAAAGTGAAAATGTTATGATACTCCAGCACAAACACACACATGTTAGCACCAGATGCTTCTCACATTGGAGGCTGAGGCACCACCATAACAAGACCCGTGCAAAAAACTTGGTTATACTCAACAATCACTTAAATCCCATATTGTGTTTTGACTCCACACGAAAGTGAAACTAAAGTTTGATCCAAAACTCAAGTAGGATTAAAATTCTCACTGCAACTATACCAACCTAACCTACCTGATGTTACCTTTCATTCCATCGTTACAAAAAGAAGTGAGCCAAAGAGCGAAAGGGAGGGCGATATAGGAACAAATTCGTTAATTCTAACAACTTTTTTTTTTTTTGAAGACATCAATACTTGGATATGCTTGCCGTCATGTGCTACGAGTATACCAATTATGGGTTCTTTGATGCCAAACACGATTAAATGTACAACTTTTGATTATTTTTTTTAAGCCCTTGCAAAATGGTCCAAATTGAGGAAGGAGATTCGTGATGTGGATTTAGGATGTTATCCAAGAATAACATGAATGGAGTAATGAACCCACTCAATTTTTACACTACAATACAACTCAACTCAGATCCCAAATTAATCAGAGCTCACTATATGAATCAAACTCTTTCATCGCGCTCAATTTAATTTTTAAGTTACAATCATTTTTACAAAGCATCACAACTCTACCATTCAAACAAAGTTAGCATCCACTTTGGCCATCTATGAATTTGAAGGCACTAAATAAAAAATAATACATATTAAAGAAATCAAAGAACTCTTGCTCGGAAAAAAGAAAGAAAGAAATCAAAGAACTTTGATCCCTTTCAAGGGGTTCTAGTAGGGGTGGCAGAAGAGAGGAAAAAAGAGAAAGTAGATGGCAAGATAAGAGAAGGAACCAAATAAAGCACCAAATGTCAGAACTTTCACATTTTAACAAGGAGAAAACCTCCGGTGGCAACAACGCCGGTGAACAAGTCCCACCCGATGGATGAAAAAGATTGGAAAGCGTAAACGGGGCAACATAGCGTCCAAACATGTACTTTCAATAATAATAACAATAGATTGCCACACAAATACAATAATAATAAGGAACAAAAGAACACATATCGAAACTCTCAGACAGAAACACCACCAGGCAACATCCTTTTCTAATCCAAAGTTTACATATGGCACGGCTAGAGCTTTCATCTACTTCACTGCATAAATTACAATGGAAGACTCCTATGTGAAACAACCCATGAAGAGAATTGGTTAAGAAATAAGAAAACAACTATATGGTACTAACTTACCTCAGCATCGTCTCCTCCAGCTTTACCTGAGGTGTCCATCCGCTGGGCTTCCTCTATTTACGAAACAAACAAACATGAGCTTATAAGAACGAAGAACCATGATAGACACAGTTGATTTTATTGGCAAGGACAGGTAAAGAAATGAGCCAAGTCCAAAATCAAATAAGGATATATATATATATAATACATGGACTTGTGAACAATTTGTAACAATATCAAATCATGCTGGGAATAAGGAAGAAAAAACAATGATGACAATGAGGTCCAATATATGAAATTTTATGTTTTTTAGCACATTGGTAAGGATAAAAAACATTGTAGGCTTGTATTTTTGTAGTCAAAATAAATATCTTTGACACACCAGAAGTTTGTTTAAGATTAACAAGATCAACGTAAGATTCACAAAGAGGAGAGGAAGTAAGAGTTCAGAGTTAAAATTCTCACAACATCGGTGCGGTTATGTATAATTTAAATGTACTAACAATATTTAAAATTCTCACAACATATGTACAAAAACAAAAGATTGAAGAAAGATATTAAAAAAAAAAAAAAAAAAAAAAAAAAAAAAAAAAAAAAAAAAAAAAAACCCCACATTTGGACAGTGTTTCTTAAGTCTACAGCAATAATAATAATAAGAACAATAGCCCAACAATCTGTGAAAATACAGATTCAGAAGCAGCTACCATTAATTAGATTAAGATTTCTTCGTTTGCAATCATTAAGTATCTAAGTTTTCAAGTTGAGGATGATATATTTACAAAATTAAAACTAAAAAAAGGGACTGAAAACATATGAATGCACCATCTTTTAATTCTACAAAGCAACGGTTACTAATTCACTTCTGATAAAAAAAAAAAAAAAAAATTACCAATTCAATTTCTTAATTTACCATTCACGCTCATGTGTATGTTCAAAGTTTGGACAAGAAGTTTCTCAACAAATACAGGAAAATAAAGCTCATTAATTTATCATCTACAAGTGCTTATGCAGTACCTCCATCCTCTGGGATGTCAGAAGTCCACAACGTGAGGTTGTCCCTCAGAAGTTGCATAATTAAAGTGCTATCTTTGTATGACTCTTCACTCAGGGTATCAAGTTCTGAAATAGCCTCATCAAAAGCTTGCTTGGCAAGATGACATGCCCTAATAAAATAACAATTTTCTATTACATCCATGGTCTAAAAGAAAAGCACTGAATGTTGCACGATAAACAATAGATCTTGCCAACAAAGGAATAAAAAGTCAAAGCACTCGTACCTTTCAGGTGAGTTCATAATCTCATAATAAAAGACTGAGAAATTCAATGCCAAACCCAATCTGATTGGATGAGTAGGCGATAGATCAGCCTCTGCAGCACTGGAGGCCATCTGCAAACGTAGGTCGCAAAATGACCGCACCGATGTAAGTGCCAAATGTGCAGGCTCATTTTTAGATTTAAAGTTAAGCAGAATGCTCAAACATGCCATCACTCAATCAATCGAAGCAGCGCATTCAGTAATTGCTAAACAAAAATAGAGGCGACCATTAACATCAAATAAATAAATATTAAGTAGCTTCAACTATTAGAAGCTTGCCCATAGTTGTTTAATTAGACAAAGAACTATGTACCCAGATATGTATGTGATTGAGTAGGCACATGTACACACAACTATGTGTATTACATACATGAATACATATTTATCATGAATATTGAACTCTAATGCATAAGTATGAATAAATCCTTTAAGGGTGTTACAAGAAACTTGAAGAGAATGATGTGCGGGCACATATTAAGAAAGAAAATGGGGCCAAATTAGTTGAAAATAGAATCGAAACTAAATCGAAAAGGTTAGGATATAATTGATACAACTTGTAAAGGTTAGAATATTTTTTATCATTAAGCAATAAATTAATCAATCAATTATACAAGGTTCATAACCATACCAGGTAGAACCTTTTGAATCTAAACAAGGAAAAAACTCCACAGCCAAGAAATATCATAGAAACTAAGGTCCACAGCATTCACGGAGAGAAATAAGTGTTTCGCAAGAACATGTTATAACTCAGCATCTAAATCTTGAATTCAACTCACTTTGTCACAAATTCCACAACCAGTGAAACTGCTCCAAGTATATCACAAAAAAACCCTTGCATGTTTCATTTCTATGATTTTTCATGATTGGCAAAATAGTCCATCAGAAAATGAATCTTATTTAGAGGTTTGAAACATTTTTTAATGAGAGTTAGAGATTTCAAACTTAACTTATAGGTAAGAAATAAATAATTTCAAATAGAAAGTGAAACTTTCAAGTTTTCTTTGATGGAAGAATCATGCAATGTTTTGTATTTCGAAAAAAGAAACAAAGTTTTTCAAAATGTCCAAGAACTGATTCGAATTTCAACATCAATAGTGTACCTCAACTGTCTCTTCGGAGACATCAGATAAAAAAATAGTGTACCTCAATTTCAAGTCATGAAATACATCATGCATGTAAAAAACCAATTAACCAACAAGAGCCCCACAGAATGGGTCACATAAGGCATAACATTGCAAACCAACATAAAGGTGTGAAAAGGGACTGGGTAGTAACATAATTCGGGAAGAAACTTACTAGGTAAAGCACCAAGCCCAAAATACTAAACATGGTTGAGTTAAAACTTACAACTAAAATATAATAAGCTAATTTAAGAATAAAATAAATTTGAGGGAAGCAAATCAAATATCTAAAATAAACAAAATAGAATACATGACATTTCAAATGGGATCAAACAAAATCTTTTAATGATGTTTACCGTATCTTTGCAACTCAATCAAAATTATCTATTTGCCCTCTACCCATTAAACATGCATGTTGATTTTGTGCCTTTAACGGGGAGGGGCAACTAAGACATTTCCCTCCCCTCTCATCTCTTGACTAACATGCAAGGGAGGTGTGCCCATCAAACAGGAATCCAGATCAGAACTTATTGGGAGTCTGAATCTTTGCAGGTCAGCCATACGAACAGCGGATAAAATTACAATCCGGACTCGTGTGCAAATCCAGAGCTAGGCAGGGGAAGCGAACAGGCCCCAAGTTCTTTTAATTAGATTCATCTAGCAGGTAGAGTTTTACTCAATTAATACTGTTGACCGTTGTTTGTACGAAGATTTAGCTATCTTTAAAGACAAGTGGAAGTTTAAATTGATGAGTATAGCATCTACAACAAGGATTTTCCATGGCCTGGCCCCTCTGACAGCAGGAGAAATTTAAGTGTAGAATGTCAAAATTGGGAATTTGGAATTAATCCAAGTTCTAAGCACCAAACTAATTTGGGGTTGAGGCGTTGTTTTTTGTTGTATGCATCTCAAAATGGCAGTTCTAAGAATCAATCAACAACATCCACCTCCCCAATTAAACCTCTCATAAGCCTTCATGGGCACTTCTTAAAAAGCACCATTTCTTAAAAGCTCAAACTACCCACTAGCCAAAGTTCACGCAAACAGAAAAAAAAAAAAAAAAAAAAAAGGTGCTTTACAATAAAACACGGTCAAGTCACCAAGCTAGCTCACTATCAATCTCCTTCCACATAAAAAGGAAGCAACATTTCGAGTTTCGGCGGCAATGCAAACCAAAAAAGCCCTTTTTTCACAAGAATAAACAAAAACACCAACATTTAAATTCCATGATCAAACAGAACTTACTTGATAGGCTTTCAGAGACTGATCAGCCGCCTCCTTCCTCTCATTGCCCGCCTTAAACTCCGCAAGATATCGGTAATAATCCCCTTTCCTGAAACCAATTCACAAAACTCCCAATTCTCAAAAAACCTAAAACCCCCAAATCCCGACCAAATCCAACAATCAATCACAATTCAACAATTCAACAACAACCACCAAGACCCCTCACATCTTATTGTAGAACACGCTGGACTCCCCGGCCGACGACGACGGCAGCAGATGCTCATCAATCACAGTCATGACATCGTTGCAGATCCCGGTGAGCTCCGCCTCCACCTTCTGCCTGTACTCCTTGATCCTTCTCGCGTTCTGCTCGTTCCCCTTCGCCTCCTCCTTCTGCTCGATCGACGACAGGATCCGCCACGACGCTCGCCGCGCCCCGATCACGTTCTTGTACCCCACCGAGAGCAGGTTCCGCTCCTCCACCGTCAGTTCCACATCGAGACTCGCCACTCTCTTCATCGAATCCACCATCTCTGCATCCGCAACACACAGATCCAGTCAATTAGGGTTTGATGAGATTGGAGAGAAGTGAAACCCTAATTAACTTACTTAACTGACTAAGTAACTAACTAACTAACAGAGTAACTAACTGACTAACCTTCGTAACGCTCGGCCTGCTCGGCGAGCTTTGCGACGTAGACGAAGCTCTCGCGTTCTTTGGAGGAAGCCATGGCCGATCTCTCTCTCTCTCTCTGTCTGCAGAGCAATTAGGGCTTCGTCTTCGCGAGCTCTCTCCTCTCTCTTTTCGAAGTCTCGACAAGGGAGTGAAAAAGAGAGGGACAGAGGTGAACTGACGCACTTGAAGTCACTAACTGTGTCACTCATATTATTGTGCCCGTGAGATGCATTTCGAGATGCTAGGAAATACATTTCGAAATTAAGTGCACGGCTTTCAAATGGTTGAGACAGAGAGAGAGAGTTGCGGAGTAAAGTAGTCTTGAACGGTTGAAACGAAAAACGGGCTCGAGTTCTAGGCCGTTGATTTTCCTCGATTCTGACTTTGAGAGTGGATATAAGGTTGAAGAGTATGGAGATGATGAAGCTGATGATAGGTAAATGTTGAGGAGAGTAGTGGATCGTTATTAAGCTCTTTTTTTTTGTTCTTTTATCTTTTTACTCATATTGTTGTCGAAAGTCACATCCGCCAAGAAAAGACGTCTACGCAGCCTAGACCCCATCTATTATGCATCATAATATGTAGATACCCACGTATTGAGGCACAATAAATGATTCAAAAATTCGATGTAACTTCTCTTTTGGTTAAGATCAACCTAGTCCATAATAATTTTAGAAATGTATAAAGCATTATTTGATCCCTGAACTTGTAAGCTTTTATTTATTGACTCTTCAAATTTTTATTAGTTTACTTTTGGTCCATAAATTTTTATTTCTCTCTATTTTTTAAGTCATTTTGTTAAATTTAGATAACAACGATAGCTAACAAAGTGTTATTCAAGGGTGATTCATTACTGATTTATCAACCCAAAAAATTTATTGCAAATTATTTCATGATTAACTGGTACTCTTCAAACTAATAAAAGGACAAAAAATAGAAGTAAATAAAAGTTTATGGACCAAACAAACTAATAAAAGTTTGAGGACAAAAAAGAAAAATGTAAAAGTTTTATGGGCCAAATGATTTTATTTGCCTTGTAGAAAATCACCGAAAACTTTGGTAGAAATAGAATGTACAACTACAATACAAGTGAATTTGACAAAATAAATAAATAAATAATCTACTAAAATAAATAAATAAATAAATATGACTATATGCTCTAAAAAAAGGTATACAATCCACAAAAAAAAAAAAAAAAAAAAAAAGAAGGTATACAACATAACCAAATGGACATACCAAATACCAAGCTATATACACGCGATGGATGTTGACTGCATATAGATATTTTGAGCGACATAAAATTGAGGACAAATCTTACTACGAAAATACCACCAACTATAAGTACACGAAGCCTTCTTCCGTAAGCCTATGTTATAGCTATGAGCTTAGGAAGCACCCTGATGAGAAGTTAACAAGTTGATTTTCTGTATCAAACTTGCGATATTGTTTATGGACGATGAGTACACTCTTCCTTTCATAAACCTTTGAATCAATTGAAATCAATAAATCAAAATCTAAAGAAGAAATTACGGACCAGAAATAACGATGTCATTATAAATAATATTTTTTTTAAAAAAAGTATAACATATAAAGAGTCAAGCTATTTACACCCCGATATTTCCTCAGGGCACCCCGAGATCCTCTCAGGGTACTCCGAGACTTTTACCAATATGTCATTTTGTTTGAAGCACGAGCACTCCACTACCAAATCGAACGAAACCCTTCCTCTCTCCCTTCCATCACGACATCAAGGCCTCAATACATCAAATCATTTCATTTTCTTGCTTGTTTAAGGTAGATTTATTGTTTTTAAGGCCAAATGATGTGTTTAACTTCAATCCCATAGTGTTCGGCCACACATGGTCGTGATCTGTCTTTTAGTCTCGAACGTCCATTGTCGATATCTTTGTGTAAGTATCAACTAATATCAACTGACATCTAAGTGAGAAGGACTCGAAGACCACATGGTTGTGTATCACCGAGACTACTGGTTTGGTCTTGGACACCTGTTATCGAGAGATTAACCTATGTCTCGATTAGTTACAATTGAGTGTAATAAAAAGTTATGTTTGGGATTAGACTCGGTTGGTAGTAATCGACACCTTTTGGTAGTTATCGGTTATAGGTTACTGAGACACTACAACATGTCTTAATCCTGCGTGACCGATAAATTTGCGTCCGTGGTTCACTTTCGGAAATGAAAAAAAAAAATACAAAAATATGAAAACTAACCTTATCGTGTGCGATGTCCACCCCCACTCATTTTCTTCGACTATCAGACCTTAAAAATGATTAAAACTTGTTGAATCTCCAGCCGGCGACAGATCGACAAACACGATTGACAAGGTTGGTGCGCACTCTTTGATTGACAAACACGATGTCCGACGCGGGCGACGGATCAACTAGCTAGACTTGATAGAAAAATCGAGTTTTCGAGAGTGGGGTGCTTTCATATGGCATTTTGAATGGGGCATGTGAATCGTTGGGTTGGAGGGCATTTTTGTCAATTAGTTATAAAACCAATTTTAATTAAAATGGGCTGAGTGCCCTGATATGATACCGGGGTGCACATAGCGCGACTCCATATGAATAATTATCTATTAAATACTATTAAATTAAACGTATATGATATATTCATTTTACATATAAAATTCTTGGAACTAATGTTATTTTGTAATAATGAAATATTCTAATATAAATTAAGATTTAACAACGTTGGCCTCAATACAATTAATTTTTGGATTAATATATATAGTTTTTAAATAACGGGTATAACAAATAAGAATATTATCATATTAGAAAAAAGAGTATTAATTTACGATATCAATATAAATATTAATAATTGTGAATATTTTGTCCATATATAATAGCTCCGAATGGAATTAAATATACAATACCCAACAATCAAAACCAAGAAAAAAATTAAAGCGCAACTTCTAAGTCTAGAAATATGGGCAATTAATTTGAACCTTAATTACCTAAACATTTTTATAAAATATAATCTCAAGGTATATAAAAGTTAAATTAGTTCTATTACAAAAGTATCTAGCTATTACAACTTTTTTTTTTTTACTTAAGTTGAAATGGAACCACGATCTCTTGATGTCTTGTGTTGCTGGCAAGGGATTACCATCTCAACTGATAGGATTTGACTGATGATTTACAACGTTAAACAATAATTGCCAAGTACATTGTTAAGACTTATTATTTGTTGTCTTATAAATTACCTTTTTTTTGAAAAAAAACATATGTAATATTTAATCTATTATAATCTATTAAATAATAAAAACTGTTAATATTATATTAATATATAATACATAAATTTATAATAATTTTTTTTTCATAAAGCGTATTGCTTACTTATTTATTCAATAAGTTATTTTAAAGATGCCTTTAGGTAGGGCAAAAAAGACAATTTTTTGTCCCAGTATTCATGGAAAACACTTTTTAATAATAAAAAAGAAACAACGAAATAAAATAGGTAAAAGAAGAGGAGATTAAGATGTAGTGAAAATTGATGAAAAAAAACTAAATGAAGAGAAGAAAGGTAAATGCATTAACTAATATCCTTGATATATCTTGTCTTATACGTCTGTCTCAATTTTTTTTTTTCTTAAATGGTCCATCTATGTTTTATCTCTTAGACAAGTGATCTGTCTCGTGTTAAATTCGTACATTTTGTGGATATGATCGATGTATCATATTTTGGCGAGTTAACTTAATTAGGTGTTCATTAATTCCCTCATTTCAATAAATTATCCAACCATTCGTGTGTGTGTATATATATATATATATATATATAATTCCCAAAACGAGTTTATTAACAAATTTTTGTTATTGGTTTCCAAGATGCAATTAGGAAATTTATAACTTCTCCAAATTAAATACATATACAAAATCAACAGTGATTGCAATGCATAATTTATATAAATTTAAAATCATTGTATATAAAGAAAGCAAAACAAAAGCATATATATATATATATATATATGTGTGTGTGTGTGTGTGTATTTATAATGATCACATGATAGAACAAGCATTTGGATTCTCATCACTGAACATGGCGCCAGCGCGTTCACCGAGGATGGTCGAATGCGGCGGTTGTTGATAGTAGCCATGGCCATGCCCATCATTGTATCCATGCTTGTAGTAATTGTAAGATGAAAAAGGCACTGCATAGGAATCACAATATGACGATGTGTATGGTTGCATTGGTTGATGTTGATGATAGTACTGTGCAGTGTATGCATGATATTCAGGATTATATGGGAATGGCCATAGCTCAGCCTTCCTTCCAGTCTTCCTAACAGCCTTCAAGATCTTCTTCTGGTCTGCCCATCCAGTCACCGTCACCTTCTGCATGCCCATGTCTATGTCAATGTCATCCACTCCTGATCAACATGCACATACATCAGATCATCGATCATATATATATAATTAATACACATGTCATGATGAATTACCAATTGGATGGGGGTAAGGTATGATGTTTGGAGTAAGATGTCATGGGTTTAAATCTTAGCGGAAGCAAATATTTCTTTCTTATCAAAAATTAAAAAAAAAAAAAACGTCATGATGATGAATTAATCTTTTTTTGATAAGAAAGAAACTTAATTAACTTGCTCCCATGGGCCCCTTGCGTATATACCAAACTATTAGACCGCCCAAATGGTTAGTTATATCATGATGAAAATATATATTAATTAAGGATTAAGGAAGGTTAATTAATTTGTTGTGTACAAAAATGTTTTATACCTTTAATCTTATGAAGAGCTTTCTTGATCTTGTTCTCACATCCTGCACAGTCCATGTGCACTCTCATCTCCACAATCTGATGGTGATCAAATTAATGTAACACCAACATTAATATTACAAGCAAGAAAGTAACTCTAAATTAAACAACTCAATTGCGCCATTAATATAACACTATGGCAATATGGCATCATATAATGTCTAGGCTATAGAGATTAAAAGAGCTCTAGATATAATTTAAAGGAGGACCGATGGAGCGATCTATGGAAAACTTACAATACTCATGTTGGTATGTAGTTCTTCTAATGTCGATTTTTTTTGATGAATTTCTAATGACGATGATGTACAAGATATTGTTGAGTCTTCAGCTGAACAAAAATATTGTGTATGCATATATAGCAATTTGGTGATGATGAGAAGAAAAGCAACTGATGAGCAAACTATATATATTATGCACACAAAGGGGGTTAGCTAGGTAATTAATTACTTGGGAGAATAGATAAGAGGTATATATTATAATATAGAGTGACCACCGCGCCTTTTATTGCTTTGGCTTGTTTTCTAAGAGACAAACCGTGTGGGGAGAAAGTTTATGCGCGAAAGAAAGTGAAGAGAAAAGTATGGATTCCCAGATGGCCCAGTTGTATTGTAGACATTTTTGTTCTTTTCTTCAATTTTATATAGAAAAATGCTAGTGTGACACAGCAAGGGCACGTAGTTGGGGCACGATAGCATTCTCCTTTTATATATGTACAGCTAGTTGTCCATTAAGGGGATGCCATGTGCACAGTTTCGACAATGAGGACTTGCCATGTGGCTACATATATTTATATTATTAAATGAAAAATGCGAGATGACCTAATTCTATTTTGGACACAGCTTCTTCTTCTTCTTCTTCTTCTTTTTTTTTTGGAGAATGTTATTGTACTCCAGATGAAACATGCATGTGCAACATATGCGCCTGCTCCACACACCTCGAATGCATGCTCTCCTTATGAATTAAGGGCTACTGAGCAAGTGTGTGTTGCATATATATATATATATATATATATATATATATATATATATATATATATATATGTACTAGTATTTTTATTTTTATTTTTTAATAAGAAACAAGCAACTTGATGCTCCAATACAAGGCGATTCTGCAACCTCCCCTAATCTTGCCTTTGGCACTAATACCTATCTCATTATAATGTTTTTGCGACAAAAGTCTTTGTTGATATATGATGTTTTAGATATACGTACATTCAAATGCGTGTACGCAAATCTCAAAGCAAAATTCAAGGGACATCACTCATGCAATGTAAGTATAATATGTACATCAAATCATTTTCGATCCTTATTGAAGAGTCGCGCTATGTGCATTTTGGGATCCTCTCAGGGCACTCCGGGACTTTTACCAAACCCTTCTTTTCTCCCTTTCATCACAACATCAAAGCCTCAATATACCAAATCTCCTCATTTTCTTACTCGTTTAAGGTAAATTTGTTGTTTTTAGGGTCGGACAATGTGTTTAACTTCAATCTCGTAGTGTTCGACCACACAGGGCTGTAATTTTTCTTTTGTTCTCGGACGTCCATTGCCGATACCATTGTATAAGTGTCGGCTAATATCAACCGACACCTAAGTGAGAAGGACCCTTAGACCACGTGGTTGTGTATCACCAAGACTATTGGTTTGGTCTCGGTGACTTGTTACCAAGACATTAAACTATGTCTCGATTACTTTCAACCGATGTGTAATAAAACTCTACGTTTGGGATTAAACTCGGTTGGTAATAACCAACACCTTTTGTTAGTTATCAGTTATAAGTTACCAAGACACCACAATATGTGTTGGTCATGTGTGACCGATAAATTTGTGTCCGTGGTTCACCTTTAAAAATGGAAAAAAAAAACCACAAAAAATCATGAAAACTAACATTGTCATGTGCGGCGTCCACCTCCCACTCATTTTTTTCAACCATTAGACTCTAAAAATATTTGAACTCGTCGAATCTCCAGGTGGCGACGGATTGACAAATGCTATTAACAGGTGGCGACGGATTGACAAATGCGATTAACAAGGGTTGGTGCGCATTCTTTGATCGACAAACGCGATGTCCGATCGACGACGGATCAACTTAACTTCGTAGAAAAATTGAGTTTTCAAGAGTGAGGTGCCCTGAGAGGGCATTTGAATGAATATGTGAATCGCTGGATTGGGATGACATTTTTATCAATTGGTTATAAAATTAATTTTAATTAAAAATAGTAAGATGCCCTGAGAAGATATCGAGGTCTACATAGCGCGACACTTATTGAATTGCTATGCACGTAGAGAGGAAATTGGTGCGTGCCAAGGAAGAGGAGCGTTGGAAGGCGCTGAGTAATTCACGTGATGGCGGCAATACATCCTATCGGATCTTGTCTTTGTGTCTAATGCTTTCTCTGCGACTTCTATGCAACTTGTCTCCAAATTCACTCGGTTGACCTGGCTTGTAGAGTATAATTCATTCCTTATTTTCCACTTTATAATTTTTTTTTTTTTTCGGTAGGATCCCACTTTATAATTGTACAAGCCATCCTTGATATTTTTATAAAGAAAGACTTGGGTAATTTTCATTGGTATTATTTGCGTTAAACGCGCATGCATATATTAATTAATCAATGCACCTGCTCCATGGAATTTTTTTTTGATAACCTTTTTTTTTCAGCGTTCGTGATAAAGTTGTTCAGATGTATATTCTTTTTTGTCAATTAATTCTATTAACCAAACAACTTTAAAACAGATGTGTTGATGCCTATCGGCATGCAATCAGTCCTACGGTGCATAACACATTTTAAAAGGTTCCCATAATATGAATATATATTTGGGCTTCATTGTAGAAGAACCCTATATATATATATATATATATGTGTGTGTGTGTGTGTGTGTGTGTGTTTTTGGCTAGAAGATAATATGTGTGTGTGTGTGTTTTTGGCTAGAAGATAATAGTCGTTACCTTCGTCATTAGCCTGCACTAAGTCTACTGCATTCTTAGAATCGCTTAGAATTGCCACATCCGTGAGTCTATCTGGTAGGGAGATGATGGCATAGAGGAGTACTTGATAACTAAAAATTCACAAAATCAAATTCTGCCATCTGCCATCTGCCATCGAACTCTAAATATGCATGTGCAATTTCTCCAAGTCAAGATAGTGATTGCAACACTCTTAATCATAATATATATGATGTCAATTCTCAAATAATGCTGATGTGCGTGAGGTGGACGTGGGGCCGAATAGCTACTAATACAATTCTCTGCCCATGTTTTAATCCCTCCATGAAGGACCTTCCTCAATCATATACATTATGCTTCAAGGCAACCTCACGGAGTGACTTTGACAAAGAAATAATAAAAAAAAACTTATTGAGTGAAATATAGTGAAATACTCAATCGACGAACATCAGGTCTCAACGGGAGAGTGTATATAATAAGTTAGTCACATGGGAGTTCATTAATTTGGATCCCTCCAATACTTCGGCCTCATTTCACATGCTAGCTCCTCAACGTTTTGATCATCTCTTTTGCTTTATTTGCTTAATTTGTCAGCTACATAGGTATATACGACAAACGCTTCTACTCAACTAGATTTTCTTATTTCTCAGGCACCAAGTTAATAAAATCGATCAATATTAAAAACTCAAGTGGGTTGCTCATCTGATATGAAGTGAGTGACTAAGAGATTGGGAGTTCGAGCCCCAAATAGAGCAAGATGATATATTTCTTATCAAAGAAAAAAAAATCATTATTGAAACACTCACATGTACATTAATATAATTAGAAACATAACCATAATACATACATATAGGATTTAACCTAGGAGGAGATTTCTCTATCAAAAATATTCAGTCCAAGCATTCAAAGATGAGAGAATTATGAATTAATGGGAATCTAGGTGAGTCACATTGATTGCTCAATTTCTGCATGCATTTATCTAATCTTGACGAACTTTTCCATGCTTTTGCCAAATTGCCATAGAAGTTTTGGAAATTAAAGAAAACTAGCTTTAGCTACTCTTATTTCTTTTCCTTTTTTAACTTTGAAGAAGACCAGGTGATGAATTTTTTTCTTTTTTTTTTTTGGTCTTCAAGTGGAGTCGAACCCACGACCTACCCAAAGCTTGCCTTTTGGCAAGTGATGCCTCGTCCATCTCACAGAGATGCTTTGGCCACTTCACCGTAACTTTTAAATCTAAATTGACGAGTTTGTAAAATTTGACACAGAATAATTCGATATGTGAAAAGATTTGAGTTTCAATTTTCATTGTCGCGGCTATTAATTAGTAAAATTCATATAGAATTTTCAACTACCAAATCCAGACCCCAAAAAAAAAAAATTGGCTACTTAACCTGATCACATGAGATAAGAGATAAGCTCAGTTAAGAAGGAAAAATCAGAGAAGAAGCCATCAGAGCAATTAAAGCAGGCAAGAACAAGCCGTTGAAAATTGCAGACAGTATAAAAATAGTAGTTCTTTTAAGCATTATACCAGAAGCGAGCTCTGCCCTTCTAATTCTTTGAGAACCTGTGTTAGCCACGCATCACTGTGGAATTCTTCTAAGAAGTTTGTATAATCCGAAAACATTCTTCTGCTGCCATAGATATGGGATGAAGAACGATCGATACTTGGCGGGAGATAGCTCTCTGTCAAGGTAAGGTAATGCAGCTAAAACCTGAATTCGACACAAATCAGTTATTATGTTCAGGAAGAGTTCATTTTGGGCACAAAGGATATATGTCAAACAGATCTTTACCTCCCACTTTGACATGTCACTTCCACGAGTCGGGTAAGGTCTTTGAAGTTGTAATTCGACGAGGAAAGTGCAGGCATCGACATCCCTTAGCTGTTGCACCAATTTATAAAAACATAGTTGGAGAACGAAACAAAGTTTTTAAATAATCGAGTGATAGAATAAATGGCATTGTATGAAAAGGAAAAAGAGAAAATGAGATTGCTCATAGAGGTGGTCATACAAATTGCTCATCAGCTGCCATGTTCTTCTTGTTGAAATAAGGTGGCGCCGCTGCAGTCCCTCCCAAGGTATTATTAAAAGGTATTGGGAGGAGTCCTCGAAAGCCATCGTCCAACCATCGAACCTCACCCACATAATCAGGAACAAAGAAAGATGATGGGAAGCGGTGCCATTCACTTCCGACACAGAGAACAGAACCTGCACACAGAAGGTAAATTTACAGAGTTATTAGAAAATAAAAATCATTTGCTTAACTGCATGCAAGAAGCTGAAACGTCTCCGGATTGAGTCTCAACCAGTTTAAACTCTGATAGCAGAAGTCCAACAAAAAAAACCCGCATAATACCTGGTCCAGTGTCGTCATGGTGTTCTAAATGCTTGTAGATCTCCAAAGGTGCAGAGTAGCCATTAATAAGAGAAAAAGTTCGACTATGGGAAGCACATAAAATGAAGCTAAGAACAATGGGTCTGATGATTTTAGCAGCCTGTTCCACAATAACAACCAGAATCAAGAATGCCAAACGACAGATTGAGGTTGGCACAAAATTTGAAATTTAAATGAAGCTCACCATAACAAGAAAATAATTGTGATCAGGATTATAATTATCCCGGAAAAGATCCGGAAAGCTCTCTATCACAGCGGCAGCGGCCACACAAATAAGTGGATATACTGGATAGAGGAACCTGCAATGCAACAAACATTAACATTTTTTGTGTGACATTTTGGCTGCATTTTGAATTCATCAAAGATAATATCCTAAATGCTCTATTTGGTACAAATGGAGTTTAGGCCAGTGGCATATATTAGAAATGGGAAAATGTGTTATTCAAGTTAGAGTCAGCTTTACAATCTAAGTTTCTGTGAAACCTATATCAGCTCACCACTTGATGGGGGAAGTAGTTACATTCAAAAATGGCATTGCAAATGAAGATAGCCAATGACAGAGAAATACCACTGCAGTGCTGTATTTTAGAACGGAAACATTGGAATTCAAGCAATGTAGAATAAATCAAACAAAAATCTGGTGAAATACAAACCATAGTTAATTGCATTGTCTCTCGTGACCAAAATAAAGATTTACCCATAAACCTCAATATTGGCAGTACTTAGGTCAACAATTCTTGGTCATGAACAAACCATTAAACATATTTGAAATCAGAGCAAATCACATAATTGTGAAGGGATATGCAAGGGACAACAAGACTGTAAATTTCAGAATTTTAATATCAAAAGCAAAATTGACAAGGAGAGCCTTTGCATTTCAAGGATTTCAGCCAGGGTACAAATAACTAAAACTGAGCTTTGCGAAGAAAATAAGAAGGTTGGATGTCACGTAGAACGAAACAAAAGCCAACTTCAGTTTCTCACAATTAATGCACATGAGACGGGCATATAGTAGAAACTTGGGGAGGTAATATGTTGCTTCGGGACAGAAATAACTAGACAGCAACACCATCACTACCCACTCGATGAATGTGCAAAACGTCATTGCTTTACTGCAAACTATGAAGAAGGCAATTACAAGTGCACAATAGATATTTTGATATGGAAGATCTCATACGCATGACTGAAAACAAACCTATTATAAGTAACGTCCAACACAGTGAAAAAAGAAGCTCTTTTTACTACTTTTTAGTAATATAAAAAAAAGGTTATGCTCACCACCTTACTACTCTTTCACAAAACTATTGAAGCATGGGAACTTAGAATGACGTGAAAAATCAAATCTCAAAAAAACATACGAATATGTTGCAGGTCGAGAACAAATTTAGGAGAGCATTTGATGAATAGATTTTGAGAGCACGCTCAAAATTATGAGGTTGACACCTTTCATATAAAGAATTAACATGAAAAACGGGCAGTTAAAAAATAAACATCAGAATTTCAAAAGACCAGACAATTGAACCTTCCATGACTAAAATATAAGCAACACAAATATTTGTACAATATAATAGAATGCTAAACCGCATAAATCAAAGCAAAGAACAATTGCATATGAGAGGAAGACAAGCCAGCTTGACATCCTACCCAATAGAGGCATCAAACTATTTCAATTAGAGAGGACCAAAAAAGTCTATTTTTCTAAAAAGTAAAAACAAGGAATCCATTTTTCATATGCTACATACTCTATCTTTTTTTTGGGAAGCCTTAGCTAGCTTTTATAGGAGGTTCCTAAAAAAATGCACGACTTGAAGCCTAAAACCAAGAAAATATACAAATTAGAATCATGATGAATGTGATGACTAATCAAGTAGCAGCTAAAAATTACTGAAAAGTATGAGATGAGATATGTTTGAATAGACAACTAAAGCTGAGTCTTCCATAGAAATAGTTGTCCAACTGAATACAATGAGCCGGAAACATGGGTAAAACACTGACCTTTCTTCCTTGTGAGGCTGCAAAGACATGAATGCTATCCAGATATAAATTGGGGAAACTATGACCAGCAGATCTGGGGCGTACTTCTTCTTTGCAATTGGAAGCACGGCTAGAAAGAGTAGTGCAAGAATGAAACAGAAGTTGAAGTTGTTGAATCCATTCCTCAGATAATAAAGTGGCCCTTCAGTTCCATACAAATGGCTCTCACCACCTCCCACTACATTATATACCAGCAGGTTGAAAACGGATGATGTCCATCGTTTATAGAAGTAATGATCAATAATTACTGAAAGGCCCTGGAGCAATCCCAACAGAGTTATATCAAACTAAAACTGAAACTATAAATAAGACAATTTTACATAAAATTTGTAGTTGAAGCACTCACAAGGATAACTAGTGAAGTGGCTGCAGCTGATATAAAAACTTGTTTAAATCTTTTATATAAACAATAGGACGTAAGCGGAAGTACAGCCAAGACAGAAAATGGCCAGCCAATGATGACCCCTGCAGCCGCTACTGAAACAGCCAAAGCATGTCTTCTAAGCAGAAACAGTGCTGAAGAAAGGGTCATAGCATACATGGAAAACGAACTTGGCAAGAAACCTGGCAAACCGTCCATCAAGATGGCCAAATAAAATGGAAACTTTAGAATCTCTTCAAGTGAAATTATTTTTATCTGATTTCCAATGAGTAGAAATTAATGCTTGTTATTAAAAAGAAATGTCAAAATGTTCATATCCCAAAAAATAACCGGTACTTCCAAAGAAATATAAAAACAGCCTTCTTACTTGTGCTAGCAAAAAAACATCCACTTGATAAGCATAGCATGGCAAGCGTATAAGAAGCAAGTCGTTTCCCATATCTTCTAGAAAGAGCTACAACCAAAACCGTCTCGGTGATAACAGAAATGATCCCAAGGAAGAGCCTTACGGCATAGAAAACTCTAACCTGGCATGTTCAGAAAATTAAAACTTGAACAAACTCAAAATATTGGCAGTAAAACTTAATAAAAAAAAGTGCAATTTCCAGTTTCAAAGCATAGATTACAATATATAAATAAGGAGGCACATAAATCCCAATTTTTTTCTCTTTTGATTTCCTTAGTGAATCCTACGTGAACCACCGTAGATCAGATAGAAGATCAACGGTGGTTCCAATAAGAGTGTTTACTACATGCATTTTCTTCAATAAAACACATATCTATTTAGATATGAGAGTTTCAATCCTGCAACGGTTGTCAGATTCATCATTGGAGCCACCACTTGCTCCCCCCCTATGTGTGCAACTATCATCATTCAAGTTCATTTCCACTTCTATTGCTCTTGCGTGGATCTGCGCTTACAATTTTTGGTTTGATAGTTTTATTAGGTTATCTTTTTCAATAAGTATTTGTCTTCCAATGTTGGAAGTTTGTGTTTGTCTTCCCTTGTTGGAAGTCTTTATTAGTCTTCCCTTGTTGGAAGTTTTATTTTTCATTTTGGTCTTAGTATGTTTGTGTACTGTTGTGTTCCAGACGTTTGTCAAGAGAATAGTCACTGATTGTCAAATTGTTTCATTGTTATAGTTGCAGTTTCTCAAAATCGACTCTATGGCAGTTGAATGTTCTGATGAACAACTATGATTAGCGAATCAATGCGCTTTTATCAAGGTAATTGATTCTATGTCTCATCTTGTTATACCGAATGTATTGAACCATCATGATTAATGAAATTTCTATTTTACTTCAAAAAAAAAGCATGGATTAGAAAAGACAATCTGAAGTAAGCAGAAGCCCTTACTTTATCTTCGCTAAACACCCAAGAAGCAGGCCGAGCCACTAATTCATGAAATAGAAGATATAGATACGACCGGAGGGCAAACTGGGAGCTGCAGTAAATTCATTCAAAAGTGTTCAACAACAAATCACTCAGAACCAATTAACAAATAGACATGGCTTAGATGGAGCCGAAACATTGAATTATCTATTTGACAAAGAAATATCAAACTAAAGCAAGATGGTTAAATAGAACAGCACACTTCCACAATGTCACCAGACTCATCACTTCCATGCCCACTAATATTAGCACTAAAAATGCAATCCTAAATATATTTGATCACTTGATAACTCGAATAATCACTCATCTTAATCAAGCTGAATGGAAATGCCGGTTCAAAAACTAAAGCTTCATTGCTGTCATTGTAAATCACAATCCTACTGAAATTTTAATTTTCACATTCCTATAGAGCTAATCATACTAGTGTTTCAAGCACATAACAACCAATCAACAAAGCCTCAGTCCCAGATTATTCCAT
Organism: Stephania japonica; assembly: GCA_039657345.1. Classification (NCBI taxonomy): domain Eukaryota; kingdom Viridiplantae; phylum Streptophyta; class Magnoliopsida; order Ranunculales; family Menispermaceae; genus Stephania; species Stephania japonica. Next base: position 6,593,652 of record CM077556.1, read on the forward strand.
GCCGGCTACATGGATCAAACTCTTCCATCACTCTCAATTTGGTACGATTAATAGTGTTTTTTTTTTTTTTGGTTTCCCACGTGGTGTTTGACACCAACTGACTAATCCACGCCCCCATTCAGGGGCGGCCCTTCTAACCTAATTTTCTTGATTCGTGAGACTCAAGCTCTAGACCTCATTAATGGAAACGAGTCCCTTACCATGTGCTTTCACTAGGCACAAATTCAACCTAAAAGCGTAGATAAGCGATTACCTATACTCCCAAGTTTGAAACCCAGATTTGTATATGAGATAGTGAAGAGGCTCCCAGTAATTGAAAACCTCATCGCAGTCATGGATGATGTTGGAAGTGACGCTCATGTATCTGAGCGTGCCCAGAGCGAACAAGGGGAGGAACCAACTCAGCCCCTTCTTCGCGTCTCTTGCGTCCTCATCGTCTGATCGATCGGGCTTTTCGAGCTTCGAATACGACGAGGAGGACGACGAGGGGTCGTCTGTGGTTGTCGGGCGCGGACGCCTTTGACGCGGTGGGAGCGACATTGATGAAGCGTTTGATGAAATGCCACAGAGTGAGACAGAGAGAGACAGAGAGAGAGAGAGCACTGTGTAGCGCTTTAGATGATGCGTTTTTAATTGAGGATCGCTTTTTTTGGGTTCCGAGGAGGGATGCGTGTGCGTGAGGTGAGGAATCCCACACTGCGAAGGAATGGTACAACGTATTTTTTTATTTTTTATTTATTTTATTTCTGACATGGTGTCCAACGCTAACCCCAACAGCACAGATTAATCTACCCTCAGACACTGTTGGGCCCCATATAGGTCACTCAATCCAATTTTTTTATGGGCTAACTATGAAGAATAACACAAACTTTCTATCATGGCTTAAATCTCTAACCCTATTTTAAATCCTTAATCTGGATCACTGATCCGTGACTTGAAACCCACACCGTGATGCGTACATCGACCGAGGCACGTGGCTGAAGTATATTTTATTTTTGTAGTGACGTATGCTTAGTGTGTTATATTTGTATAGGCTTATTAAGTCGGTTCGTATAGTTGTTAGCGTTAAGACAAGAGCCGGGACGTGCCTCGAGTTGCGTGCGAGCTGGGGAACCGGGTAACTAGTGATATGGTATGCCTTAGTTTATTTAAATATAATGCCTATGGTTGTATCTATAAATGCAAATCAAATTGAAGTCGTATATTTTCCAATTAAATTACAACAACCCTAAGACTTACCTCAAGATTCATGTTTGCACACACTCCCAGTGTCATACTTGTGTGTTAGTTGGCTGGAATTAGTGGGATTTTAGGAGTTCATGTGAGTCCTAGGATCTTCTAGTGTTGTGGGCGGACACACTTGATGACAACTAAACATATATAAACCCACACTTTAATGTTTTGCTTCACTTTACACGTTGAACACCAAAATTCAGAGCTGATAAACTGTTTGGGTTTTGCTGAAAATTGGAGATCTAAAGGGGTTTGAGTCAAGATTCAAAGGCTAGCAATCAAGCTTGTGGGCTTAGGTACAACTTCATACACCTTTTTTGTTTCGATTTTCATGAGTTGTATGCATGAATCCAAGGGGTATTATATCTAATTAAGTTTCAAAGCATTTCTTAAGTTACATTTGACCAAAATGAATGCCTTGGTTTGGATTTTTAAATCTCAATTTCATTACAAATTTTGCCAAAAATTAGAGTTTTTCTTATGATTTCAATTTTCTTATTTTCAGGATATAAAATGGGTTTGTTTTCGAAATCTAATATCATATTTGGATTCCTTATCGCTAGCACTAATGTTTTCAAAAATCAGTTCTCATTTTCAAGTATTTGAAATTTCATTTATGGTGTTCTTCATGTGTTTGAAGAAATAATTATGCATGTTGAATTCCATTAAATTTGATGAATAAATTATGTATAATGAAGTGTCTGGTGTATGTTTGAGTATTGGAGGGTGTTGCAGTCCCTTGGCGGAGGAGAGCAAGGGATCCAGGGCTGATGGGGAGGGGTTTCCCATGCTGGAAACCCAGAAAGTCTGTTGCAGACTCTGCAGTTCTTATCTTTCAACGTCTTTGGGCATTTCACCCGGTCTGAGTGTTCTGGGTAGCTCATTCCTGCATTTTTTTTTCCAACTTTCCTACAACACCTAACACAAGCCTAAACCCATCTAAATCAACCTTAACGCACCTTAAATCACATTTCAACACCTCAGGAACCTAGGGGATTGCTCTGGAAGTTTGGGTGCGCGAATCGAAATGTCAGGAGGCCGGATTGCTGGGGAAATTGCTTGCATTGTTGGGGAAATTGCTTGCATTGTGAGTATACCTGATGATGATTTACTTAACATTTCAATTCCATTATTGTTGCTTTTTAACAGTCCATTAGACTATCTAGCCCTTGTATTCTGATATCATGAGATTGATTGGTTGTCTACTTGCTTGTTGAGCACTTGAATTCATGATTCTATTACCATGATGATTCCTTACTGTTTGAAGTTGTAAATTGGGTTATATATATAGCATGCTATTAGGATTAGAGGAATTATGAATGATATTATGGACTTGTACTCACTTTGATTTAGGTGTTAACTTGTCCTTATGCCTTGATAAATTCATACTCAAGTGATTCTTGAATACATAAATTAGTTTTTAGGTCTCTTACTTGATCGATGTGTGCACGATTCATGAGGGATTCATGAGGTTAGAGTTCATGTGGATGTCGGCACACGTTACCTGACATTGTATGACACTAGGGTTAAAGTCCCTGAGGTGGTCTACACACCGGGGTTTGAGTCCCTGGCGACACTTGAGTTAGAGTCCCTCGTGCTATATAATTTTTGAGTTGGTGTGATGCGGTTCATTATCGACCAAACCTAGATTACCACTACTTAACCTAATGTCAGTATCACTTGCTTAACTCTAGTATTTACTCGCATATGGCTTACTTTTCAGTCTTTTTATTTTATATGCTTTTAAATACCATCTTGAATATTTAGAAATGTGAATTAAAATTGTCATCAAGGATTATTGTTATATTTTTGTACCCACCGTCCTTTTTATAACGGTAGGTGCAAATCCGTTGACCAGTAGGTTCGGCAAGGGGAAAATCAACTATTACCTCTGAGCTAGCGGCGCGACACTACTTCGATTGTAGGTATTTTTTTTGTATTTTGTTTTATTATTACTTTATATTTTATCAGCTACTTTTTGGGTTGTATATTATGTTGAACGTTAGTTCCCTGACCTAACTTAGGTTGTCACACTGTTAATCATATTTTGAGGTTTATATGCATGTGATATCTTTTCTTGGTTTTCTACACTTAGGGTTATTTTAATTGTCTTCCGCATAAATTATTAATCTCTTCCGCATATTATCAATGACTTCCGCATTAACTGTTAAAACTTCCGCTAAATAACTAAATTGATAAAAAATTTTAATTAACTCTAAATTTCATAAAGTTGTAGAACTAGTGTATTACTTATTCTAAACACGAGTAACGGGACGTATAGGTTGTAAAGGCTGACTAATACATAGTTAAATCCTGCCTATGTGGATATGATTAGGGCTTAATTACGTTATTAGGCTGGGTGGTGCCCTAGATTATGAGAGGGGTCATCACGCTTTCATTATTCTTGCAGAAATAACATAAACTTTCAATTTCGTCGAAAATAACATGAACTTTCAAGATTTTTTCAATTTTAGCACAAAAAAAACAATTTAGAGGTGTTGGACACTAATATGCAATATAAATCGATTTTTCTCCAGTTCACTTGATTCAGCCCAACAAAATACCCAAGTCCTGCATCTAATTGATATGATCAATTTTTTTTCCTGAATAAAAAAAGAGGACTGTTATTTCAACCTATTAGACCTCTCTTCCCACCCAATCTAAATTAATCACTCCATTAGTATTAAAAATCCTATTACCCTACCCAACATTAATATAAAAAATCTTTAAAATAACCCTGACTTAATCACATTCACCAAATACAAAAAAAAAACTTCAACCCCTTTTCACATCACACGCTCTTTCGCGGTGTTGCCTTTTCCTCCAGGACCTCCGCAACAAAACCAACAGCTTGAATAAAAAATGGAACGACTCAATTACATAATTAAGAAGACCAAACACAACAAAGATTGATTTTAAGATCAAATGAGTTACGTGCAAGGATCTAAATAGGAGCAAAATCACAAGAAATAGGCAGTTCTCGACTATGTTTTTCTCATCAATTCCTGCCCTAAACATAGATATTACATGCTTCCATCACAACCCCAATCAACCTAACTTTTCCATCCTATATTTCCAAAGAATAAACAATACTTATTGACTTTAAAACGATAAAAGTTTGACCACAATTAGGGTTTTTGTATTATTATTTAAAAATTTTATTTTGAAGTACAACAGGATCTATTCATAAATAGAGAGGTAGTTTGAGTTAGATCTACTATGGAGTTTCTGCCTGATCTGCCGAATCTTCTCTGTATGAATAACCTTATGCCCAATAGCTGCCACATCCTCAGGTGCTGCCCAACATGCTGGTGACCTGCAGGGTCTACTATACAAAGCCTCAAATGGTGGCATTCCAATGCTCGCCTGATAGCTATTGTTATACGCGAACTCACGCAACAACAGATATTCTTTCCAAGAATCCCCAAACTGTAAAATGCACGCTCTGAGCATATCCTCCAAAATCTGAATCAACCTCTCTGACTGACCGTCTATCTAAGGATGATAAGTCGTACTAAACTTGAGTCTCGTGCCAAACTGCTCCTCCATGCTTTCCCATAGCTTCAATGTCAATCTGGGATCCCTATCAGATACAATGGATATCGGCACTCCATGCAATCTGATGATCTCTCTCTAAAAAAATGACACTCAACTGAGAGAATGAATACCTCATAGACAGACTTGGTCAACCTGTCGATCATGACCCATACAACATCATGTCGGTTCGCAGTCTACGACAAGCCACTCACAAAATCCATCGTGATATGCTCCTACTTCCACTCAGGAATGGGTAGCGGCTGTAACAATCCAGCTGGTCTCCTGTGCTCGGCTTTAACCTGCTGACAAATACGACAAGCCCTAATATATGCTCCCACGTCAGCCTTCATACTAGGCCACTAAAACAAACAACGTAAATCATGGTACATCTTAGTCCTATCAGGATTTACTGTATATCGTGAACGGTGCGCGTCCTTAAGAATGTTGTCGCGTAATTCCTTCACATCGGGTATCCACAATCTACCCCTGTGTCTCAAACACCCATTTGATTCACCAAACCAATCTGTATAACTCAAATCTTGAGCCAGACGACCGAAGCAAGCAAAATGTCCGTCAACCCTTTGCCACTCAGCGACCCTCTCAATCGACACAGTAGGAACACGCAACTGATAACAAATATGGAAATCATCAAATACATCGGACAAACACATCGCAACCTCTAGTAATCCATACTCATGGGTCGTAAGCCGTTGCATAGTCTGACTTTCAACATCACTCCGGCTCAACGCATTAGGTACAACGTTCGCCTTCCTAAGATGATACTCGATTGCGAAGTTATAGTGCTTTAGTAACTCGAACCAATGCTTTTGTCACATGTTTAGATCCCTCTGTGTGAACAGATATCTCAAGCTCGGTGATCTGTGAACAATACGAACCTCTCTCCATACAAGTAGTGTCTCCAAGCCTTCAATGCAAATACAATCGCTGCAAGCTCCAAGTCATATACTGGATAGTTCCCATGTGGGGTCTCAAATGCCTCAACAAGTATGCAACTGGATGCCCATCCTGCATCAAAACAGCTCCCAAACCAGTACCTGTAACATCAGTGTACACAGAGAAGCCTCTCCCCGCCTCAGGTAATGCTAACACAAGCGCAGAAGTCAACTTTCTTTTCAACTCCAGGAATGCTGCCTCACACTCCTCTTACCACTCAAATCTAATATCTTTCTTGGTCAATCTGGTCATTGGCGCTGCAATCAACGAAAAGTCCTGCACAAACCGCCGGTAGTAACCTGCGAGACCCAAAAACTCCTTACATTAATCACAGACTCCGGTGTCCTCCAATCAATGATCGCTCAAATCTTGTCACTATCAACAGATATCCCCTGGTTACTAATGACATGTCCCAAAAACTTCACCTCACTCAACCAGAAATCACACTTGCTGAACTTGGCGTACAATTTATGCTCCCCTCAGTGTCATCAAAACATCTCTTAGGTGTCTCTCGTGCTCCACACGAGTATTACTGTAAATCAGAATATCATCAATAAAAACAATCACATATCGATCTAAAAATGGCCTCAATACTCTGTGCATCAGATCCATAAAGATGGTCGACGCATTAACCACCCCAAATAGCATGACTGTGAACTCAAACAACCCATAGCGCGTGCTAAAGGCCGTCTTCTCGACATTACTCTCCCGGATTCTCAACTGATGATAACCAGATCGTAGATCAATCTTTGAAAAGAACTTGGCTCCAGCCAACTGGCCAAATAGGTCATTAATCCTAGGAAGTGGGTAACGATTCCGTATCGTCACCTGATTCAATTTTCTATAGTCCACACACATCCTCATAGATCTATCCTTCTTCCTGACATAAAGGACCGGTGCACCCCAAAGAGACATACTAGGGTGAATAAAACACTTCTGCAATAACTCCTTTAACTGGGATCTCAACTCCTCATGCTCAGCAGTTGACATCCTATATGGATGATTGTAAATCGACTGAGTCCTCGAAAATAACTCAATAATAAACTCAATTGCCCTATAAGGTGGTAAACCTGGAAAATCATCAGGGAAAACATCGGGAAACTTACAAACTATTGGCACATCCTCGACTCTTAAAACTGGTCTCAACTCTGGCTTTACAACTGCCATAAACATCTCTATCTCATGCGCAGTCGCTAACCTACCCCTAGTAATGGGTAACTTTGACGCAGTATCGAAAAAAATAAACACTGGAATACCATCAATATCAAAAATCATTGTCTTACTATAACAATCTATGTATGCCCTATACAACGACAACCAATCTATACCCAACAGAGCATCAAATTTTAGGTACTCCAAGACTCGTAGGTCAGCCGGTAACTGATGTCCCTCTACCTCAACTATACAATCCCGACATATACGGTTAGGGTAAATCTTATCCCTAGCAGCCGTACTGAGGATAAGATGTGGATCTAAAGTCTCTGCATGTAACTGTCCTACTATACGTCCCGCAATAAAGGACAATGTACTATTGGAATCAAATAATGTATGCACAGGAACTCCACAAATAAATAATGTACCCTCAATAAGCTGACGAGTCGCACATCTGCCTGTCTGTCCACTCGCAGGTGTTGCAGCAGCATGTGCCCTCTCTCTGACTGGTTCACACTGTGATGGTGGTGGTGGTGCCATCGGGCAATCAGTTTGTATATGCCCGACCTGCTGGCGTTTGAAGCATCCCCGTATCTCCTGCCACCCAACCTAAGTCACTGCCTGTACCTGTGCCCTCTCACGGTTCTGGCCCTGGCCCTGTCCCCTCTGACCTCTGCCATGGCCTTCACTATCTCTAGCCCTCTGTCTCGGCAGATCCACAGGTGTAGGTGCAGCAGTATGTACCATATGTCTGTCATCAAACCTCTGTTGCTCAGGGCGTCTATCTCTGTGACTTTGATCCTGCTAGTCTCTCCGTCGGTCCTGTTGATCCTGTCTCTGCATGTCAAACTGGTCTCTCTGTCTATTCAGTCTCTGATCCGACCGAGAACCCTGTCCTGCACCCTCAATCAACTCACCACGCTGCCTCAAATATGTCTTGCGTGATAAAGCTCTAGCATACACAGCCTGTAGAGTGTTAGCTCCACTCGCTACAATGACTCCACTGATCCTCTTATCTAACCCTCTGATAAAATAATAAATCTGAAGTCTATCAGTGTTAGCCTGTAGAATGTCAGCTCCACTCGCTACAATGACTCCACTGATCTTCTCATCCAACCCTCTGATAAAATAATAGATCTGAGCCTCTCGGTGTTAGCCACGTCCATGGCGTACTGCATCAAATATCGAAATCTCTCCCAATACGCCAACACTGTCATTTGACCCTGCCTCAGCGACAGGAACTCCTCTATGAGCCTTAGCTAGAACCTCAATATGTATGTACTCGTCCAAAAACAGTTGTCTAAACTCCGCACAGGTCAACGGCTCGGGGTTATCAGTGTAAGTAGTCCATCAAACTGCCGCTTGTCCTCTCAGACTGTCCTGAGCTTTCTATGTTTTACCGACTTGTACGACTCTCCGGAGTCCTCAAACCTTTTCACATCGATTCATTACCTAAAATAAACCAATTGTTATCAACTTAAGTCCCATATTCATTTACTAACATTCCTAAACTAGTCCCATCGGAATCCAGAATTCTGAGATCTAGTTTATAATCTATTTTGACCATTTCACGTTTTTTGAGGTAAAACCCCGGTGTAAAGTCTCCTCCGACTTTCAAATTTCTCAATTTCCATAGAAATCCCTCAATTTCTATTTGTTTGGTCAAAATACTATTTTTCCATATTTTTTCCTATTTTTCTGGATTTTCTTTTCCATTTTCTCTCTTTTCTTTTCTTTATTCTTTTTCTTTTCTTTTTGCCCTGAACCGGTTCGGCTCAACCGAGCCGAACCGGCCCGGTCAGGGTCGTCTTCCACCTTGAGCAACAAAGCAGCGTGCTTTGCTGTCTCTGTTTTTTTTTTTTTTTCTTCTTCGATGGCCGGGGTTGGCTCTCCAACCCCAACCCCAACTAGTTTGCATGACCAATCTCGGCAGGGGAGACAACTCTCCCACTCTTTGTTCTTGGTTCGGCCATGGCGTCAGCCATGGCCGAACCTCACCAACCGCAACAACAACAATTGCCACACAACAGCCTTATCAACAAGAACATCAACTCAAACTTACCTCAACATCGACGTCCACAAGCTCCCGAACTCTTGGTTGCCTTCTCCTCCTCTCTCCTCTTCTTCCTCTCATCCTCATCGTCTCGGTTCTCTCTCTCTCTGCTCATTTGATTTTTAAAGAAAACTGAGGCGGTTTGGTCAGGGAAATGACCAAACTACCCCCAATCCTATCCTTTTCTCTCTTTACCTCCATACCCTTAACGGTAATTTCACAATTTCTGATTTTTATTATACATATTTATATATACTAATTTATATATAAATATATATATTTATCGATATATTGCGCTCAAATTCCGGTTGGCACGCCAACGAGAACATCTCGGGCGTGCGCACCACACCGTATGTCCGACGCGTGTCACTCGTGACCCCGCGTATCACTCTACTACGCCGACAAATTATCATTATTTTATTATTTTCCATTTAATATATGTTTATATATATCCATAATATATATAAATATATATTTATGCCTATAATTACGCCTATAATTACGTAATTTCCACCGCCGAGCACACTCGAGCGTCAACGCTATCTTGCGTCTCATGTGTGTCCACATGACCCACACATGGTATTAGACATTTCCTCGTTAGTCCGATTATTCACATATATGTACTAATACACACCAAACAAACACAATACATCACGCAGTCCCACACACACGTTAGTCGTGACAAATCGGGCTTAACCACGAACCTAACTCTGATTAATTTGGATTCGGATTACTGTTAATCCCGTGCTTAAAATAACGGGTCGTTACGGTCTCCCCAATTTAGCAACAATTTCGTCCTCGAAATTAGGACAACGTACAAGTCACCAATGATCTCAAACAGTAATGGAGTTTACTATTCCATTATATTTCTTACTCTTTAGCTTTCTCATTCCTTGCTTGTCTAGTATATGTGATTCTACCACCATATCACTAGCACAAAGCTTATCTCAACTTTACTTTGAAGAATAAACGTAACTAAATTATCGTTTCATTCTTCTTTTTCAGCTTTAATAGAATGCCAATAACCCTATTCCATTAATTTCACTTAATCCGAATCTCTATAGCCCGTTCATAGGTGAGATTTCCAAAAGATCCCATATATCTTTTGATACATCTAAAACCTATGATATTTGTCACGTTCTCTCTTTTTCTTAAGGATTGTTGTAGCTCAAGCATTGACGAATCTACTAAGTATCAACAGTATCGTGTCTCCTACCTCCGTCCATCTCATAACCGAACGGCAAGGTCGACAATCATTATGTCCTACCTACTGTCCACTACACAATGAACAACCAGTCAAGATATGTATGCATCACATTTCCTACCTCTGTTCACCACAAATGAACAGCAAGGTCAACATATGTGTGTTTCCTACCTCCATTCCACCCATCGGTGAATGGCAAGGTCAATAACACAACATTCTCATCATCATCATTCTCATTTCATTTCTTTTTTTTTTTTTTTTTTTTCTCGATACCTGCTTGAACCTCATAGATTTCGTCAATCTATACACTACAACTTTATCCTCAAATTATTTATTTCCTTTATATTGTAGTTATACAGTACCTAGTCTGCTCTATCTTCTCCGTGTAGTTCTTTATTACCTCATTCATTCTAGTACAATAATTCTCATTCTTATCTCTCACCCTCATGGTAGGATAAGAAAGAGTATAGTTCATTCTGTAACCCCTCGGTTACTAAAGATCATTAAAGAACTCACACAGATAAATCGATTCTTTCAGTGATTATCATGATGAGACACATGCTCAATCATATTCATTGAATTAAAATTAGTAACACAATTTCTTCGTCAACACGAAGGAAAATATTGTATCAAGATTGAGACTGGTTTTCAATTTATATCAATAACTTCTTCCCTCAGTGGAAGCAAGTCTCGGATCTTTATCCGGAACATTTTTAATTTTATACCATCTCACATCTCCCATACAATATTTTTTTGTTCAATTCTTCCGAGCATCACCTATGCCCTCACTGACAAGAATCTTGCAGACTAGATTCCCTCATCAACTATCATTCATTGTGCTGACGTCTATTTCACATCACAAGCCTATAATCGTATCTTGTTCTCTTCTCAGGTATAGACAAGAATCTAACTTTTCATGTTTCATTACTCCACATCACATACTTGATCATATCTTATATCTCTTCATAATCTCCTTGTATATCCTCATCTAAACCTATTTATAATCTATAGTATATCATCATCTCACAATTTATAGTATTATACCCAAATATAGTATAGCATTACATATATTAATCACATAACGAGATTCTGAAATCTTCGAATCCTTCTTGTCTAACCTTCCTCATAAATCAAAATTTTCATTCCAAAATTTAATACGTCCAGCACAATTTCCATTATAACATCTAATATGAACACTACTCATTCATAATCAATCTCTAACATATTGAGTAGTTCCAATTAGATTTCTTAATCAATCTCATCATCTATTAATTCATTCATTTATTGAGTTTAGTCTCATTCTGAACTCCAAAGAAAGGACTGGTAATTATCAATTCCAACCTCTCAATTGATGATATGCCTGCGCAGGACTTCCCTTATTCATCAATTTTATCTATCTCTCTGATGAGATAATACTGAGAAGTTCCTATTATAATTACCTCTCTTGCCCCTTTCTTTCATTCAACTATTAACTATCGTCAATCACTTTGTATAAGTGATTCCTCAGAGTGAATATATTATTTTTCACACTCCAGTAACTCATTACCTCACATTTTATTTCATTCTGGCATAATCATATTCTTCAAACTCTCATAGTTTGAAGCTTCCTTTAAGTCACACATTACCACTTTCACTGGTTTTCCACAATTTTTATCTATCATTTAATGATTCCCCTAAGATCTTCCAATCTTAGGTATAACTAAACGACATTCATACCCCTCAAACCCTTGTACATGATACAACTGTACTTCAAAATTCCTTCATGAATGAATGAACTTGCTCATTCCATACAATCAACTGAATGTATACAATACTGAAATCTTTATCCCTATCTTATCATTTTCAAGTCTTTCCTTTAAGACTTATTCTTGCAATTCATTTCATCCCTCATTTGAAATACATATTCTTAGTTCTTCATTATCAGTTGATGTCTTACAATAGTTTGATACTCTTACAAACACAATTATTTTACATTAGTTCCTCATAAACTATATCAAATGTATTTACTACAATTTCTTGCTTTATTGCGTTAACAGAGACAACTACTTGGATAAAAATATTAAGATACACCTCTAACTCTAACTTTTCCCTAATCCAAGTATAATCAAGCAACTATTGTAGTTAAACTACATTTCAACTTTCCCAAGGCATCCTTTGTATCATGTACAACTCATCCTCATTTCATTCTAAAGTTATTTGATCATACAATACAACTATACCACAACTTTCTGTATAAGTTGTTTGTATGCTTCAATCATTTCACATTTAACTACTTTTCTATTCTTGTGTTGAATATAAGACAATTCTCTAATTGTCTTATCTCAGTCAAGTTCCTTGACTAATAATTTAAAATTCAACACATATCTTAGGGATTTATAGTTGAAACTTATCCATTGCACCTACAACTTTTGATATATCCCAACCTATTATCAGAGTTTCACATAACTCTATAACAGTATTTTGTGCATTTGGTACAGTTTCAACTATTTTCATCTTCGTCATCATTGTCAACTTAATGATGATCTTATCTCAATAGAGTTTAACAACTCTACATCCTCATTCATAAACATAGCGTGAGTTCTAATGAATTTACATGGTTTACACCATATTCTTTCACCTTATCAAGCCATCACTTGATCATATACACTTAAATTGTTATCTTTACTTTATGATAATCAAATCTCAATCACTGTTGAGAACTATTGATTTCATTTAGTTTAAACATTTGAGTTGTCAATTCTGGGAAATCACTATTCCTTGACATTCAATTCACGTTAATTTGTCACTCCACTTGAGTTCTCAAACTCATACAATTTTCATAATACCTCAAGTACGATATAATTAATCATTGTTTTGGTATCAACTATCAAATACTTTGATGAATTCCTTCTTTAGGATAATCTTTCAAGCCTTTCCAATATACTCATTACTTGAAACCTTAATCTCACAATCTTCCATTCATCAAGCTTGCTTTTCCCTTACTGCCCTATTATCGATTTGTTCAACCCAAATCATTTGAATTTCGAATGATTACTTGAATTTCTATGAATTCTCATTCCCAAAATTTATAAATGTTTAACATTTTCCATCATATATTGCAGTCAATACCAACCTCTTGATATACTGCTTCCATATTCATTGCTAGTATTGTACATCATTCTCTATATTCTCAATCCTTAACCTTATTGACAACTCATTCTCCCTAATTTAGACTGTACTAGTCTAAACATCAAATTTATAACACCTCATGGCTCACTGCTATGTTTTTCTCAATTACCTGAACAGTACACCTCTTATCTACATCAGATGTCTCTGATGACAAGAGTGTCATATCTATGAATCTTTATGTATTAATACCTCAAAAGATTCTTAAATACTTTGATGTTAAGCCTATAACTTTGACCTTTCCATTCCCTTAGCGTATATATTTGCAACTTACTCTTCACTTTATTCTCAATTTACCATTTCCTTATAACTGATTCTACTTCATCAAACAAGATAGAGTTGATCAAGAACACAATTTTTTCTCAAATCCTTCATATCTCATTTCTTGTTTTAACTCTTCACTTTTAGAGTAATGTTACCTTCAGCTCGTTTTTGTATATTCCATCTTTGATCTATACCTCAATTAAGTATCCTTACATCTCATCTCTATGTGTGGTTCTTCCACATCATCATTCCTTTCTCTTATTGCTCTATTAGTGAGTGTGATTACCCACAACAACACTAATAAGCCCTTGTTATTCTGCCTTCAGTATATACAACTATATTTCAACTATACTGACAGGCTTCCTTATCATTATACTATTAGTGTTTGTAGTTACATCACCGCAACACTAATAAACTTCTTTCTTACATAATTTTCAGTATGTGTGGCTACCCCACAACCATACAGACAATTTCTTCTCACTATTTCAATATGGATCCGCATCCTATATGAAATTTTTATACTTCATATTCATTCGTGAAGTATGAATAATATAGTGAGTAAATAACCTTAACCAGGTTCTCATCACCATTTACCACCAATCTTTCCCATTGAATAACTTTTTATCTCACTGAACTAGTTTCAACACTAGTATATTTTCTACTCAAAGTGACTCATCACCTTTGAGTTTCGTTGTCAATCATTTTATATTCCATTTACTTTGTATGGTCATTTCATCTGACCTATGTCTCTGAGTCCCGAGTTCTTTATTCCTTCAACACTGACTATTTCTCATCAGATAATATCAGTGAGAATCAAGACCCGTAGAGACTACTCAATAAAAGAGTTATTCATAACTCATCTCCTTTCCATATCTATATCATTTGGGTTCAAGGTTCCATAAACCCTAATCCTCCACATATATACATTCTCATTTCATGATAAATAGATGGCTACAACCCATCTTATTATCGTTCCACTGTCTTCCTTTATCACAATATCCCTGAAGTCTAGGTTCCCAAGAACCCTCACCATCAATTTTATTTGACTTACCAAGTCATAGATGTGAGATAAGACTTTCAGATTCATTCCAAGGCAAGACAGTACAGCTATATCTATCGCATAGATATAATATAAAGCTCACAAATACATGTCTCAAGCTTTTATCTTTCATTACCCCCCAAAACATCGATAAAACTGTTCATTTAATCTTGGTTTATCCCTGACTTGAGAATCAATCTCCAAGTCAGTTAATCTAAATTTTTAATTTTCAATATCTAGGTACAACTCGAAATTTCAATCCAAACGGTATCAGTATTATCACATCACTTCAAAAACTTGATCGAAAGTGATAACACCAGTCTCTGATACTAATCTATATCAGAGTTATTCCATTGACTTCTCAGTGGAATAATCAAACCAAGCTTTACAACATAGTATCTTACTTCGAGACTAATAATAAATTTAAGTTTGTAAAGCCTTGGCTCTGATACCAACTGTGACAGCCCTAATTTTAATTAAGGAATGTCCGGCCTGAAACCCTAATTAAGCCCCGGTAAACCAGATCGGACCTAATTAAAGCCAGCAGCCTTACCACATTTCCTGACAACAACCTGTATATCTTGATTTAAATAAATAACATAAAACAAACGCAGCGGAAAATTTAAAACTTTTTCGATAAAACACAATTATACAATACCGGCATGAACATCGGTATTGAGCTCATATTCCCACCCATTTTATTACAAATCATAATGCCAACAATATATATAACAAGAAACTCACTGCACCGTAGAGAAGATACTAAACTCCTGGTCTTCTCCTTTCCTGAGTTCCAAGTCCTAGCGTACATTCATACCTGGAGATGTTAAGGTGGGTGAGCTCCTACATGCTCAGTAAGTGACTCTCATACCAACCATCAACTATCAATTAATATCAAGGCAATGTATAACAATATGAATCAAATGCATAACTACAGGAGCATGTGAATCAATATAAACAATATATATAACAGATGCAAGTTCTTTGGTTCATTGCAATGTACCCGTGATTTGTATTTCACATTTTCGTATTCGCATTGAGTCGCCCCTCACATATCCAAGAACCAATCACTCGGGCATCTAACCAGTTCTTGTCAATGTGCCGCCAACTCATAAAACACCGAGTCGCACTTACTCATCATCACTAAACCAATCACTGCTCATCTAATTGGTTTATGACTAATGAGCTGCTAAACTCAACTGGAAAGCATTGATCGGGATAATTCCCAAGCAACTGGGGCGCAGTGATGGTTAGCAATTCCACCACAGTTCCCAAACCCCATGCCGATCCGTCCCGTCAAACCTCTTTCCGTATCCATTTTTCATTTCAAAACATTTTTGTAAAAGCCATCATCAAATCACGGTACATTGCCCCATTCCCAGTCCAGTACACTACATGCTCTAATAATACTATTTTACATTGCATAATTGATAAAAGTTACGAGTCCCACTTACCTGTCCTGAGCTTTCTATGTTTTACCGACTTGTACGACTCTCCGGAGTCCTCAAACCTTTTCACATCGATTCATTACCTAAAATAAACCAATTGTTATCAACTTAAGTCCCATATTCATTTACTAACATTCCTAAACTAGTCCCATCGGAATCCAGAATTCTGAGATCTAGTTTATAATCTATTTTGACCATTTCACGTTTTTCGAGGTAAAACCCCGGTGTAAAGTCTCCTCCGACTTTCAAATTTCTCAATTTCCATAGAAATCCCTCAATTTCTATTTGTTTGGTCAAAATACTATTTTTTCATATTTTTTTTCTATTTTTCTGGATTTTCTTTTCCATTTTCTCTCTTTTCTTTTCTTTATTCTTTTTCTTTTCTTTTTGCCCTGAACCGGGTTCGGCTCAACCGAGCCGAACCGAACCGGCCTCAGTTCAGGTCGTCTTCCACCTTGAGCAACAAAGCAGCGTTGCTTTTTCTTTTTTTTTTTTTTTTTTTTTTCTTCGATGGGTGGGGTTGGCTCTCCAACCCCAACCCCAACTAGTTTGCATGACCAATCTCGGCAGGGGAGACAACTCTCCCACTCTTTGTTCTTGGTTCGGCCATGGCGTCAACAACAATTGCCACACAACAGCCTTATCAACAAGAACATCAACTCAAACTTACCTCAACATCGACGTCCACAAGCTCCCGAACTCTTGGTTGCCTTCTCCTCCTCTCGGTCTCCTTCTTCCTCTCATCCTCATCGTCTCGGTTCTCTCTCTCTCTGCTCATTTGATTTTTAAAGAAAACTGAGGCGGTTTGGTCAGGGAAATGACCAAACTACCCCCAATCCTATCCTTTTCTCTCTTTACCTCCATACCCTTAACGGTAATTTCACAATTTCTGATTTTTATTATATATATTTATATATACTAATTTATATATAAATATATATATTTATCGATATATTGCGCCTCAAATTCCGGTTGGCACGCCAACGAGAACATCTCGGGCGTGCGCACCACCGTATGTCCGACGCGTGTCACTCGTGACCCCGCGTATCACTCTGCGCCTGACAAATTATCATTATTTTATTATTTTCCATTTAATATATGTTTATATATATCCATAATATATAAATATATATTTATGCCTATAATTACGCCTATAATTACGTAATTTCCACCGCCGAGCACACTCGAGCGTCAACGCTATCTTGCGTCTCATGTGTGTCCACATGACCCACACATGGTATTAGACATTTCCTCGTTAAACCCCTAGATTACATCCCATTTAGTAAATTTTTATTAAAATTTTAGTCCCAAAACTGTCCAAGATGCCATCGTGGATGCTGTCACGTTCAACCATGAACACGCTGTTACGTTATCTCCTCACGGCGTGTTAAAAAACGTCTCCCTCACAATACGCCTCTGCCCAAGACGCTGCGGATGGCGCCGTTATCCCACGACGTGCCTGACGGCGTCTTTGGCAAAGAGGTTTTTTCCAAATTTCTGAAACCTCTCGGCTTGTCGCCGCGATCCGTGCTCACTCCAACAACTCATTAAACACCCCACAAAGCCTATGAAACCAAAACCCATCGACAACACATGTCCAAAACACAAATTCGACATTTTTCAACTAAAACCCCTAAAAATCCCTTGGAAATCAAACCACCCGTAGCAACAATACCGAAACCACATCCAACACACTCAAAACTATTCAACAATTCATAGCAACACTATCCAAACACTGGTGTGCTCGAAACCCCCATCGAAATCCTTGTCAAAAACCCACAAAATACCCGCCAAAACGTAGAAAATGAGATGGGGATCGAAGCCCTAACATTTTTATCGATTTCCCTCACGTTCTTGAGCTCCAAATCACCACTTCAACTCCCATAAACCCTGAGCTCTGCTCACCCCCACGTTCAAGAAGCCAAAGAGAAAGAAAAGGTGGTGAGCTCACCAACTCAAACCACTATATATATCATGATCATCCAAACTCAACACACATATCTCTATACATCATCAAGGGCTGAGATGGGTCAAATGGTCTCCATAAAAGCCAAAAATGTTTGACCTTTATTTGTTTGTCTATCCCTTATCCTAGCTACAACTCAATCCTTGGACGTTCCAATACCCGACTCCAGACAGCGAACTGTGCCACTCTCACGATCCAATGACCCCGAATACTTCCATGTCATTTATTATAAATTATTTAATGAATTTAATCATTTATTATGCATGTTTAGACCCCTGGCCTACTGTACTAATTGTTCGTCACACTGTATCCGCTTCTAACGGTTAGTCGCAACGAACACCCTTCACACCAACTCGCACGTCAATAAACAATATAAACAAGCATATTGCGATGCAAACTAACTAAATTGGACATAAACATCACAATTACACATCAAAAAGCACACAAGACGGACTGTATACCTAATCCGTACACTTTAAATCCTCACTGTGGGACCCGCGTCCATCCCAGCTGGCATCCACATCTACAAATGACGTCACACATATCAGAAAATTAGAATTGGGCCCTTACAAACAAGTGGTGTCAATGATGAATCTGATAACTGTTGTAGGTCGAATGAAACGAAACATTTCAGATATGAATAAATTCGACTTTTTTTGATTAAATAAAAATAAAGATTGTTATTGGGACCACCGCTGATCTTATCAAGAGAAGATCGGCGGTGGTTCAAACTAAAGAATCACAAAAAACAACCAATGCTCCAAACCCTAGCCACATCCTCAATTTACAAGGGAACTTTTGTCGTTGGTTTATTGTTACAAAGTTTTTTTTTTCTTTTTTTTGCTTGTCATTAATTACAAAGGGTATCTCAACTTTTTTTTTTATTTTGACAAAAAGGGTTCTCAACATTAGTAACTTGTAGTTGTACATGAAATTGAATTAGTAACTTATCTTTTCATTTTATTTATTTTTGGATAAAACAAACTTTTCGAATTGAAGTAGTAACTTGTAGTTGTACATGAAATCGGCAATGCAGTTAATTCCTAGAGAGACAGATAAACCCCCAGTAAAAACTTCTATTTTTTAGTTCTTTCTATTTTCACACCCCAAATAACCTCTATATAAACACAACCACTACCTCAACCCTTCATCTCATCAACTTTCAATCTCTCTCTCTCTCTCTCTCTCTCTCTCTCTCTCTCTCTCTCTCTCTCTCACACCAAGTCTTTTTCATTACCAATGGCGTTCCGATTCCGACCAGGAGACTCCGTGGAGGTAACAAGCGACGAAGACGGCTTCCAGGGCGCATACTACACAGCCAAGGTAGTCAAGCCACTTATAAGCCAAAACCAATACTTGGTGCAATACGAAACTCTCCTTACCGACGACGAATCAAGCATGCTTAGAGAGGTGGTCGGCGCAATTCACGTTAGGCCATTGCCACCTGTGATCCGCGTGGCGGAGTTTCGAGTGTGTGATGAAGTTGATGCCTACGCGAACGACGGGTGGTGGGTAGGAAGAGTTGTGGATGGAAAGGAGGGGATGTATAGGGTGTTCTTCGATTGTTATGGGTGTAGTATTTGGTATGGGGTCGATGAGTTGAGAATTCATCAGGAGTGGGAGTATGGGAGGTGGGTCATCTCCGATTATCACAAGTGCACAAGGCTAGTTTGATACATGTTTGTGAAGTTCTTGAATTTTTGGTTAATTTCATACCAACCATGCATATGTTCTCTGTCGTTAATTCCAATATGTGAATCAAATGGAAGTATATCCGAGCAAATTTTTTTCCATGTATTTCCTAATGCACTGTATCTTTTATAATAGATATTACATTATTTTGGTTTGTCATAACATTGAAACAATTTTTGAGACACTTGTAACCAAATTCTGCAGCTAGACTACTTCAAATTTCAACTGCTACAACGACACAATCTTAATTGACATTTCTGAGTGTAAATCGCCTTGCCCGAAAATCACCTTGAACTAGTTTCCTTTATATGTATTAGTTCTTTTGGACCAAAAATTAGGTTGGGGCTAATTAAGTGGTTTGGCCAATAAACTAGGCTTACTCCAATGTATACTAACCTAAAACTTTTCAAGGAGAAGGCAAATTAAAGACTTCCAACTAGGGAAGAAAAACTAACTATAAATAAAAAATTAAAGACAAGATCAATCCAGCATACTGCACAAATCCATACAACACCGTTGATGAAGATGCACTGCAACAAGGATAGACCAATCTCTACAAATCTAACTAAATCTGCAGTTTATTGGGTGGACAAAGTGCAAAGGTGAAATTACTTAACCAATGCATGTTACAACAAGAAGCATAGTATGTTGTAACAGGGAATTAAACAGTACTGGAATGTAAATAAAAGCAGTAAAGTAAACCACAAGACCAGGAGATTGTTCACGTAGTTCGGTCCACGACCTACATTTGCGGGGCCACGCACAGATGTAAAATCCACTAAGATAAAAGAGTTACAGATTTACGCAACACTCGAACCAGTGATTTCTCACTAGGCTTGCAACAATACTCTTTACCTTCACAATAGACTTTACGCAAGTCTTCCTATACTTGCATGATGAGGCTCCCTTCACTGGAATACCCAAGCTTTCACTCGGTGCATCGAACTCCCCTCGATGGAATACAAGTCTCTCACTTGCATTATAAGGCTCCCCCTCACTGGAATACCCAAGTCCCCTTAGTGTTTATATCTTGACAAAGTAAATGAACTGAGGTACAAACTCCATGACTATGACATAATATATAGACAATGAAGTACACAAAATCCTAACTAAATATATTAACAACATGCTTAGGATTTGCCCAATCTTCATCTTCAAACAACCACGTCTCTCACATTAATCACGTGGTGATAAGCCTTTGAACTGCAATACTAACTTCCATGTATATCTTTAGTTGCTCCTCAGTGGTTTGTAGATAAGATCAAATCCGTAACAAATTGATCCAGAGATCCTATTACAACAGCCTCCCGCGTTCTATTGCAACAACCTTTCTTATCCAAATCACCCAAAGTTTATCTTTTAATTTGAGCACGTGAAACATGATTTGGATGAGACATTTACCAAACTAATTAACAACTTGATCAACATGATGACAATCCAACTGGTCGATCACAATCTTAACTAATGATCACGGATTTAATTGGAACCACGGTGGTTAAAGAATAAAAATCTCAAAAAAGAATAAAAAAAAGAAAAAAAAAATTTAGGGTTGGGGAGAAAAGTGTTATTTTTTCCTTTTAATAGATACACCACTGTTATCGAATAAAACAACTCACTTTTTTTTTGGTCAAAGTGTTAAATAACTCACCTGTTTCATTAGATTTTTTATTTTAGTAAGTATCGTCTTTCCTTATTGAAAGTCTGTGTTTGTCTTCCCTCGTTAAAAAATTTTGTTCGTCTTCTCTTATTGAAAGTTATATTTCTTGTTATGGTTATATTATTGTAGATGTGAAAGACAAGTGTATAAGTTGCACACAAGTTTACAAATTTTTGTAACGTTGATTAATTTGATCTCAAATAGAAGGAAAATGGTTGCTATTGATGTAATTTAATTATTAAATGAGATGTAATAGCAAGCAATTTCTATGAATAAAAATATCTTTTAGTCAAAAAAAAAAGAAACTCACCTGTTCCACCAAAAAAAAAATAACTCGCTTGTATATTCACCAAGATAATTTGGTAACTATCTTTTTAAGGAAAGTGAGACGAGTTTACACCAAGTTGTTCAGGATAAAGATTATCAATGGCTGAAGTACCAAATCATTTTGTAAAAAACATTTTGATAACTAATAGTCACTTGGTTTTAATGATAAGGGATATAGTTTTTAAATAAGGTCTCGGTTTCGAGTTTTATGGACAAAACAAATTAGGTCGGAAGAGCAACCCTTTATATAGAGCTCGCTAACACACACACACACACACACATATATATATATATATATAAATTAATCAGCCTACGGTAATTCACTTTAGGCACTAATCCAATCATTTGCCATGTGATGCCCCTTGAGATGTATATGTGTGTTTGTAGCGAGGTGTATAACCCGACAATTTTTTATTTATTTATTTTTACTTCAGTAGGAATTGAATCACGATTTCTCGAAGTCTTACATTTTTTGTAAGTGATGAGTTACCATCTCACCTTAAAGGTTTTAACCACCCGACTTATGATTGATTAGGTCTCCAAAGTGGGTTGTGGACTTATATATTTTCTTTTTTTTAAAAATCATGCAGATAAAATAACAGCCAAAAACCCAGATATTTTAGCCCCCAAATTGAGCCGTTATCCCAACCTGAAACCTGTGAGGAGGAGGAGCTCAAACTCAACAATGGCGGTCCTGAACTGCTTGTCAACAACAGTGAGCTCCTCAGCTAGTCCATACCCTCAAGACCCATCATCAACTCCCTCTTCTCCACCCATCAATCCCCGGAAGACCCGTGTGGTGCTGCCCAAGAAGAAGCCCCAGAAGTGGTCGACAGGGGTGGCCCCCGGAGACTACGGCGGCCCGCCCACCTCCACGAAGCTCCGGAAGTACTGGGGAGGGGAGAGGGAGGACCCCATCACCTCCGACGACTTCATCTGGAACAGAGACTTCATGGGTCGGATGCAGAGGTTGATTGATCCCGATTCGGCTTCTCTGCCTCCTGCTGCCCCTCTAGAGGTGCCTTTTTGGTTGGTTAGATTGGTTCTATCATTCTCTCGTTTGGATTTTTAAAAACTTAAAATGGGTGGTTTGGGTTTGAATTTGAGGATTTTGATTCATGGGTTTTGTATGGTTTTGTGTAATTTGGGTGCTATGGGCTTAGATTTCATTTTTTGGAGATTTGTCTTTCAAGGTTTTTAGATTTTCAGATTGGTTTTGGCCAACTTACAGTGTTAGTTAGAACTCCTTAGAGTTCATATTTTCATGTATGGTTTAACTTTAAATTTGGAGGAAAGTTGGAAATATTCAAACAATAAAAATATGAATTGACATAAATAGCCTTCAAACAAAAGAGAGAGATATAAGTAATAAAAGGATCATAATTAATGAGGGGTAATTGTGTCAACTCTTGAGAATCACCCTAGGGTGTACGTTGGGAGATAACTTGCAAGCAAGTTGAGCAACCAAACAAGATTAGTTCCCAACTCCCTGTAAGTTATTTCTTGAGAGATAACTTCACCCTGACCAAACAAGGCCTTTGTACTTAATGTGGTATATGAAGTGTTTAAGGGAGCGGGGTTTGATGAATTTCTGTTGTGCATTTAAGTACAAGAAAGTTTGTCAAATTAAATTATTAAACTACATGTCTACACCTATGTAGAATATAGGGCCTAGTCGTATACTCTATATAGTCGGTTTGA
The DNA here is from genome assembly GCA_039657345.1 of Stephania japonica. NCBI lineage: Eukaryota > Viridiplantae > Streptophyta > Magnoliopsida > Ranunculales > Menispermaceae > Stephania > Stephania japonica. The sequence continues at coordinate 6,617,044 of CM077556.1, forward strand.
AAACTGAATAAAGGAGGGTTGTGATAGGTTTCCGCCCTTAACCAAAGGTCTCGAGTTCAAGGTTGGTACCCTTGTGTGGGCCTGTGATCCTTCCCTCCTTAAGTCCCGGATTAGTCCGAGCAATGCTCTAAATACCCTGACAATAATAAAAAGGCAAAACCTATCATTTGGTCCCTGAACTTTGTGTTTTTTGTGCTCTAGGTCCCTGAACTTTTATTACTATACATTTGGTCCTTGAACTTTCACAAAGATCTACATTTAGTCCTTCTACCATTTAAAGTGTTAAATTATGCCAATGTGGGCAACAAAAGTGTTGTGTGATTAGTTAAGAAGAGTAAAATGGTTTATATTACTGAATCGGACGACTCGCATCGACCAAAAAAAGCCGAAAATTTTTTTAATTTCCCCCAAAAACATAAAAATCTCAAAGTTCAAGGACCAAAAGCATAAAACTCAAAAGTTCAGGGACCAAATGTACAACAATGAAAGTTCAGGGACTAAATGTACACTATTGAAAGTTCAGGGACCAAAAGCATAAAAGACTCAAAGTTGAAGGACCAAAATATACGTTTTGCCTAATAAAAAAGAAGGGTTGTGATAAGGTGGCAAGGAGTGTAAAATATTTTTAAGTCTTTACGATGTGGATCACATCGATTTTTGGAAGCATCCCATCAAGGGGATTGAAACGAGAGGAGTGGAAGAGTTTGATTCATGTAGCCGACCCCCGCTAATTTGGGATTGAGGCTTTTGTTGTTAGTTTGAAGGGTTGTCTAATTAGTTCTCTCATTCTGCTTTAGTTGATTTTTGTCTTTTGTGTTGCATCCATTTGTGTAAAAAAGTTTGGTTTTTGTTTGGTTTCGAGCCACTAAGGTACGGGGTTTTCTTTACTCCTCGGATCGTTTATGAAAAAAATGAACGTTTGGAATTTTGGATATTTTCTAGTTATTTCAAGATTTTTAAAATTCTGATATTTGTTGAATGTGTACTGAAAAACAATTATAGGGATTGAAGGTAGGTTTACATAGTCAATTTGCATAGTATAATTACTAGGAGGAATATCTATGAGAAACAAATGGCACTTGGTAATTACTTCAGGCTTTGTTGTCTTAATTCCTGAACTATATATTGATATACGGTATTTCTCAATTGAACAATGATGACCTGCCTAGTACTTTTTTTTTCTTGTATTAAAGTTTAGTTGCTTTACTATTTCCTGTTTCGGTTATTGTAGGGGCTATTTGGAGCATAATTGAGTCCATTGGCTTTTTTACGTATTGTTGCATCTGTTATTAATTTGTTCATTCATGTAACAGGAAACCTCGGGTTTTCTGAACCTTAATAGAGCTATGAGCCTCGACAGGTTAGTCTTCTTATTATTGAATAGGATATTGTTTAAGGAATTTTTATTCTTTAATTAATTAATCTGAGTTTCTATTTGTGTACAATGTATCGCATGCAGTTTAGAAGTTGATTTGAGTAAAGAACTTGCAATTCCAGCCAAGCCTGTGGTTGAACAGACGGTTGATCATGGAAGACAGGATGTTTTAGCATCTCAAGTATCTTGAGTGACATTTCATATTGAAATTGCAGTCCATTTTTGTGTGTTAATTGTGTGCTTAGTTTACTTCAAAATTAGTTATTTGAGGATAAAATGATCTCCAGGGTGTTGTAACTGCGTCACGGAAGTGGAGATTGGCTCCTACTCGTCGAGAACAAGAGAAGTGGGATAGGGCAACAAAGGCTGCAACAGTGGGCAGTGTAAGATGATGTTGTTGTTTTTTTTTTTGATAAGAGTGTAAGATGATGATGTTAGTTTCCTCTTTGATGTTTGCTTAATAATTAAATTTTATACATGTTCTTATAAAATCATTTATGCGACAAATGCGATGGGATTCAATACTTACATTTCTCATTTACCTTTCATTGCTGGGATCTTCTGATAAGTTTGATTTTAGGATGTCATGCTTCGTGAATCAAGGAGGACTCCAGGGGACCCGAAAGTATTAGCCGCACAGGCAAGAGAACACTATTTAAAGGTACCAACTTTCTTTTTTCAGTTCATGTCTTAGCTTCTGATATTTCCCAATTCATCTGCTCGGGAACGAAAGGAACAAGTATATGTTTCTATGTCCTTCTATTTTAGCAGTTAAAGAAGAAGTTGCAAATCTGGACTTTAGGCATCGGTGGCTTCGGTGTACTTTCTGCTTATGTTTCTTATTCTCCTGAAGTTGCTGCAAGGTTAGTTTTACCATGTACTTGTTCCTGAATAGATATCATGTTTGCCTCTTTGAAAGGTGTGCAGTTTTCTCCCATTTATCAGATACTAATGCCAAAAAGTATTTTATTTGGTAGGCTGATGTCATTTGATTTTCATGAATCGTGGTTTGCCATTAAAGTTGTTGAATATGTATAAAATTATAATCACCAGCTAACATTGTGCACATTGTTTAAATATTCTTATTTTTTAAAAGGTCTTTCTCTGTGACGACCACTTGATAATCGACTTTTCTTGGAAAAATCATCAAGCTTTTGGATTCTACTAGATGAAACATACTGTTTACATCACCCTGAAAGACATTGCTAGAAAGGTGTTAGGTTTTGCAACCTCTACTGTATTAAGTGCTCTGTGAACTTAATAATTTTGACACTCTTAGTCTCTTAGGTCTTCAGAATTAGAATTTAGCGTATGTTATGTTTTAAGGCTTGATCTTGGGCAGTTGTAAGTTTGAGCTCCAAGTTGAGCTTTCATTTGTATTTCCAACTTGCAGTTTTCAATATCTGACACGATATTCCAGAATCACTCATTTCTACCTTCCCATAACTTCCTTTGCTCTTTGATCTGGCAGATAATCGCTAGCATTCTCTCTATCTCTTACATTCATGATCTCGTTACGTTACCTTCCTTTATTCTTATGCATGTACCATCCTCTTATTATATTATTTGAGTTGAAAATGCTGTTTATTGCCAAATATTTACAAAATGTCCCATGATAAGTGTGTGGAAACATTATTAATCATTATATTTTTGCTACTTTTTTACTGTTTTCTCTTTCAGTTTTGGTGCAGGGCTGTTTGGATCGTTGGTCTACATACGTATGCTCGGGAATAGTGTGGATTCTCTGGCAGATGGAGCTAAAGGGCTTGTCAAGTACTTTAACTTTTCATCTACACCTTTCTTTGACGCATGTATATAGATTTTGTGTGGATGGGAGAATGTTTACTAAATTGTGAATATGGCTAGCTGGTATGTTTTCTTTGGTTGAAGACTTAGTTCAATAGGTTACTACTAAACTCAACAGGGTTAGTTTTTGTGCTGCCACTTAAAACTCTCAGGTGTTGATAGCTATTCTTATGTTGATTGTCAAAATTTAAATGACAAATGCCAATCCAATTTGATTAAAATGAAGAATCATATTGGATGTGTGCTGGTACTCGGGAGGCAGCTTAGGTTTCAGTTTCATTTTCTTTCACTGTATGCCAAGGATGTACGAGTACGAAACTGAGAGGACTAAAGTTGTGATTTGGCGTTTCACATGTCACCACTAGAACATGACTTAGTCAGCTAGCATTATTCATGCAACGATATGTTTTTTGTCAGAAAATTATTTAGTGCAAACATTGTTTAGGTATCACTTTATACTTGTCTGGTCGATTTAATTTGGATGAAGTTTCAGTTAGGAGTTGGTTGCGAGCAAGGACATAACAGTCTTTATGTTTTATGTCAGAAAAAAATAAAAGAAAAAGAGATGCTGACATAGCTTGTTTACTCACTTGCAGGGGTGCAGCTGCACAACCGAGACTCTTGATTCCTGTTGCGTTGGTTATGATCTATAATCGTTGGAATGAGTGAGTTTCTTGCATTATTATGTTGGTGTTTTGATTCACTGACTAAAAACACCTTTATTACTCAAGAGAGTTGCTGCTTCAAATTTTGTCATGAAACTTTTATTTGACATTCCTTTTGAATTTTGTTTCTAACAGTAGCTTGTCTTGATTCATTGCAGTATTCTTGTGCCCAACTATGGGTTCATGCACCTTGATCTTATACCAATGCTTGTTGGGTTTTTTACCTACAAGGTTGCCACTTTTGTCCAAACAATTGAGGATGCCTTGACTGTAGTTGAAAAGGAAACTCAGGCTTAACATCTATTTGGCTCATATAATTTCAGCGTTTGCAAACACTTGTTTCCTCACAACTTGCAGAGGTATTTATTTCCCCATATTTAAATTCGCAACCACTTTTTTGACCAAACCTTAAGTACCGAACTCCTTTGCCGTTTTCACAGATTGATATTTGATAATTTGTTACTCTATAAGGCTATAGCCAACTTGAGAGTCGTAATCATTCCTCGCGCTTTGGCTTGGAAGTAGCTGTAACTAAAAGTAGCAAGGCAGTGGTCAAATTCCATTGGCGCTCACTCAATATTAGGAGCTATTTTATCAAGCCAGAAAGGCGTCATTCAGAATTTAAAGGTTCTTGCTCAATAATTGGAATTGTTCATATGAAGTTGGGAAGACAACAAAGGTTCTTCTCAATCTAGTCTTGCATTTTATATCATTTCTAATTTTTCTTTGTTTCTTATTAGTACTTGAACTCAAATAACATTATGTTACCTGTTTAAGCTTGCTATCACGTTAGTTTCAACCACTTGATTGTCTTTGACATTTTTACTACGGATATAAATACTGTTGAACTTTTGGTTACTGCAGATCATATTCGATGACAGTGATGGGATCTTGATCGTCGGATCAACATACGTTACATACCCAATGTATGCTGTACTAGTTCCTTTGTTGACCAGATAGAAGTAGTTACTAGTTAGGCATGACCAAATGTCATAAAGTGTTAAGAAACAAAACATCATAGAAAGAGTCAAATGTGATTGAGATTTATGAACCACCAAATTCCAACCCTTAAAAAATTGCATCATTGAGCATTGTATTTGGGCTTATGCTAACCATGGAGTCTTGGGAGTTCTCTTTTCTTATGCTTGCGTCGAACCGTTGAATTATAAGTTCAACCTTTTTGTTGCCCATTTGGTAGAGCGGCGAAAATGGATTTTCTTGCTTCGTAGGTGAATGTTTAGAGAGGAAAAGAAGCTTTACTTTAAACTAGAAGAGTTGTAGGTGGAGGAGGTCAACATAAACATTGAAACTTATCCAAATTAGCTGATGTTGCCTTGCTGGAAAGACTAGTTTTAAATTGTTGGTGATAGTGATCACACTTCTACTGCAGATGTTGATAGTTTGCAAGCATGCATTAGATCCACATTTTTAATCTCTTGTGACATGTTGTTCTAAAAGTTCTCAGGTTAGGCATGTGAAAACATGAATTAATTAAGATCATAGTTATCATATTTGTTGAGATGTGTGGACCGAAATAATAGTCCCACATCGGATAAGTAAAACTTCTAAATGAAGTATATAAGTAATTTTCTTCCCTCTAATAGTATCGAGGCATTTTGAGATAAAACTTCACACCTAAAAGAGGAAGGGTGGTTAAGTTAGGGACAATATCGGTACTGGGGAGATCAATTGCTCGCGAAGAAGTGTTGTGAGCGGCCACTTGCAGGTAACGTATCGCTAGATGGAAAATTTTAAACATGGTATCATATCCAACGGTTCGATTAATATTTGTCGAGAAAAAAAAAACCCCTTGGACGTATTTTGGACCAAAATAATAGTCCCACATTAGATAAGTGAAACTTATAAATTAAGTATATAAGAGATTTTCTCCCCTCCAATAGTACTGAGGTCTTTTGAGATAAAACCTCACACCTAAAAGATTAAGGGTGGCTAAGTTGGGGACTGTATCGGTACTAGGGAGATCAATGGCTCGCATTATTTTGTCAATATCTTCTCTAGACCAAGTCTTGAGAAAACCAAAATTTGAATTTAATGTTATTTCTATTGACATAATTAACAAAAGGCTCTACTAGTATTTATTATTGACAACATTTCCTTGTATGTTACCATAAGTCAACCTTATTTTAATTACAGCTATTAAAATTTTAATCCACACTTGATTAAACTTTGTCGGAGTTAACTCTTTTAGTCAATGATTCAATAGGAGAGGTAATTAAGTTGATTTGGCTACCAAAAAGAAAATTTAGGTTCAATCCACCAATTGTTTGATTCATCTATATCAACATGGTCAAGTAACTGATTTGAATAAAGCTTGTGTAGTTGATGCAATGTATTAGTTTAACTTATCTTCAAGTACCAAACAAAAGATAAAAGTGATACTTTAACTTGCATGATCTTTGCCAAATTTTGATTATCATGACCTGTTTTTAGCAACATAGCTAATTAAACCTAATTTCCTCTAATTCATTAGTGATTGGGATGTTTTTGCCCTTTCGCCTCTTTTCCTCCATCAACCAAACTGTTCCCATAAGGGTCAGTCGGACGTTCCAACCTAGCTTATAACCTAGTAGAAACCAAAACTTAGCCTATCTCAATCGAAACCTATGATTTCACTCGATTAAGTTTTATGATACTCTATGGCGGTGTTACCGCGATTTTAAGTTGAGTAATTATTGTGATCATAATATACCAAGAAATTGAATTGCCATAGTATAGGCAGCCTGTAGATTAATCAGTTGAAGAACAGGATCTATACATACTCACCACCTTAATCATGAAGACACAACCTCCTAAGCAAATATATTAATTTGATAAACTCTGATTGAGTTGTAAACAAGTTTAATTAATTAACAACAGCCTGTATTTACACAACTTGCAAATTTCTTTTTTCCTTGGACCACAATAAAGAAACAAAAAAAGAGCTCAACATATTTGACTAGCAGAGCCAGTGCAGTGCCTTTTTCCGGGGAAGACATGCCGGAAACCGCCCGGGGAGGCGGCCATGTGCCACTGTTCCACCACTACTCGATCAAACTCGATCTCATTAACACTTGTAGGGGCATCAAACACACATTCACCGGAGAATCCAAGGGCTCCATGGCAGGCGACTGGCTTGGTTTTCCGGCGGCCAGCTCCAACGGGGACGTTGCGGAGGCTGCCTCCGGCCGTCCAGTACCTCTGGCAGCCCTTGCAGAAGTGCCTTGGCTGGTTCACGTTGTAGTTGTTGAAGTAACAAAACTTGGTTTCCATACTCTTGCATCTTGGGCAAGGTATGACCTTATCAGGCCTTGATATTGTAGTCGTCATCATTGTTGCCGTTGTTGTTACTCTTTCTATAGCCTCCTCCTTCACTTCCTTATTGATCGCCATTAATGGAATCGTTGCGCCAAAGAGCTTGAATCCCTGACTAGTACTAATACTCTCTTGTTTGCCTTCTATAGATGTTTCAGCCATGTCTGATTATCACAAAAGTTGGAGAGAAGATATGAAGAGTTGTTTGATTGTTCAAACAGTATTGTAGTGCTAATTGTGTAGATATTACAATTTGAACAAGAGAGGAAATGAAGTATTGTGTATATATAGGGGGTAGGTGAGTCGCATATAATTATAACCCATGTGAAAGTAGCTATGAACCAGCCATGCAAAGATCACTATAGAGCATTGAAAAGTAGATAAAATAGGGTTTTAGGCTTTTAGTCCATGTCAGCATGGCTAATAACCAAAAATTAGATGTTGACATTTGGCATTAATATTAAGGGTATGGCAAAGAAGAACAGTTGGTTTGTAAAAGGTGGAGAAGAAGGTGGGAAGCAAAGGCCATAAAGAAGGAAAAGAAGCTAAAGGAGGAAGAGCTTTTGCACTTAGAAGTCTCTTTTGTGTTCTTTATAAACTTTTCCCACTCCCTTTATAAAATCATATATTACTTTAATTCAAAACTTTTTGATGCATAGAACTTGAAAATTTTCTTCTAACTTTTGATATGATCAGGTTCATTAATCTAATGATCTAATGTTCCATCACATATGAGCCATCGATTAATCATCAATTGGATCAACCATTCAAGATTTTGTCATTCATTTTTTTATCAACACTAGCTAGTTGATCCAAAATTATAATTGTTTGAAGGACATGTAAATTAAAATTGATTTGAACATTAACACTCATGAGGATACTCTATATATGCTCTCATGGGTGTTATTGGAACTATGTGAAACTTTCCACCAAAAAAAAAGTGTAACACATGTTTCGAGGTGCATTCGAGAAAAAAAAAAAAAAAAAAAAACCTTGTGTGTATTTGATGTTTCAATTAATCTTAAAGGTATCTTATAGCGCAATAATTCCAAAAGAAACTTATATTTATATCTATATGAAGTTCCTTCAATTTATTGGATAACATTGTTGATGATCATAATCCAAGAATATTTTTAAGGGGAATTTTATCTATAGCTATATCTATTTATATTACTAAATAAAGACCGATTACTTAATATTTGTTGGATGACATTGTCCATATCTCTATATAATAAAGATTGAGTCGCGCTACGGGCACCCCGCAATTCTCTCAGGGCACTCCGCTGATTAGGGCACCCAAACAATTTATCAGGGCACCTCGATACTTTTACCAAAATACCTTTTCGTTTGAAGTGCGAGCACCCCATCATCAAATCGAATGAAACCTTTCTTTTCTCCCTTCCATCACAACATCAAGGCCTCAATATACCAAATCTTCTCATTTTCTTGCTTGTTTAAGGTAGATTTGTTGTTTTAATGGTTGGATGATGTGTTTAACTTCAATCCCGTAGTGTTTGGTTATACAGGGCCTCGATCTGTTTTTTGGTCTCGGACGTCCATTGCCGATACCATTGTGCAAGTGTTGGTTTATATCAACCGACACCTAAGTGAGAAAAACCCTTAGACCACGTGGTTGTGTATCATCGAGACTACTGATTTTGGTCTCGGTGACTTTTTACCGAGACATTAAGCTATGTCTTGGTTGCTTCCAACCGAATGTAATAAAAAGCTACGTTTGAGATTAAACTCAATTGGTAATAACTGACACCTTTTGTTAGTTATCGGTTATAAGGTACCGAGACACTACAACATGTCTCGGTCTTGAGTGATCGAAAAATTCGCGTCTGTGTTTCACCTTCGAAAATGGAAAAAAAAAACCCCACAAAAATCGTAAAAACTAACTTGTCATGTGCAACGTTCGCCTCTCACTTATTTTCTTCAACCGTTAGATTCTAAAAACACTTAAAACTCGTCGAATCTCCAAGCGGTGACGGATCGACAAATGCGATTGATAAGGGTTAGTGCGCATTATTTGATCTACAAACGCGATGTCTGGCCTGCGACGGATCGACTTGACTTCGTAAAAAATCGAGTTTTAAAAAATGAGATACCTTGAGAGGGCATTTGAATGGGCATGTGAATTGTTAGGTTGGATGAGGGCATTTTTGTCAATTGGTTATAAAATCAGTTTTAATTAAAAATGGTGGGGTGCCATGAGAGGATTGTGGGTGCCCCTAGTGCGACTCTAAAGTCTATGTGCACATTTTGCTATTGTGACTATTACAACACAGGATAAATCCCCTATGAAAATCTCAACTTTTTTAACCTAAAAGCAACAGGAACCCTAGAAAACAATACCCATATAAGGAATTTTTTTAAGAGTACCAAATGATGATGCTTTGTGCCATTTTGATTCTCAAAGTTGGATTCTTGTTATAGTAATCTTTTGTTCTTTGTTCCAAATTACTTTGAGGGCTGATATGGATTTGATACTTTTGTTGTTTAATTCTTGGTTATATATAAAAAGAGAAATCATACACCTGTTTGGAAACCGAGCGGTATATTTCGAGATGTTTTCACACATATTTTAATGTGTATCGTACGATTTCCAAATAGACGTAAGACAGTATGTGCGACTTCAATTTTGTTATTTTAGCATTGCCCTATAAACCATTGTAGACTAAGTGGTTTGGTTAGCTTTCAATATCCAATGCAAAAGTGGAGCTTGAGTGTCAATGCTACAAGGCATGTATTTTATTAAGGAATCTCATTCAATCAATATAAAGTGAGCATCATTGAACCACTTTCCTTGTAAAAAAATACACAAAGAAGCATCTTTTCTTTTTCTTTTGCCTCAAAAAGATAAAACTTTTCTGTATAAGTTGAAGGGTCTCTCTTTTTGTTATAAAAAAACACAATAGATTGGATGTGTTGGAAAGATTAAATAACGTATATGTTGCTTACTTTAAGGATTTTGATAATGTAATTGCTTGCTTTATTTAATTTGCATACCTTAATAAAGCCATATCTTTAGATCTTTATTTTATTAAAGCCAAGTTGTACACTCATACTATGGATTCAAAAGCAACATTTTTTTTTTTTTTTGGTAAATAAAGCAACATTTTTAATTGTGAGTGAGAAGACTTCTATACATTCTTTTAGACTTTATCACTTTAAGCTACTATACCCATTTAATCAAGCTGTTTAATGATCTAAGGCTTGTAATTAGTCTTTTTTAATTGGATTAATTAAAATATATCAAGTTGCAATATATCTATATATGTATTTCACTTTAGTCAAGTACAATTAATACTAGTTATATTCAAAGTATTACGTATATATAAATCGACTGTACATTAATTTATGCTCGCATCAAGACTTCTGACATAATAATGGTATTATTAATATATTTGGTCAACTTTCATTAAAAGCTTCCAATGTTAAAAAATTTGAGATATTTACAATTTATAACTAACATCCGCACCATAAAAAATTAAACATAAAGAAAGAATTCAGAATGACTTGTTCATGTATGACAATTTAAGTTGATCGTGCTTGTCAAAAAGTGAATGTTGTGCAATAAGTAAGAAAGGGTATTATGTTGTCTATATAGTCTCTCTAGTGAGATGGTAAAGACATTACTTGCCAAAAAGACAAGACATCGAAAGATCGTCGTTCGATTTTCACTGAAGTCGAAAAAAAAAAAAAAAAAAAAAAAGTAGGAAAGGGAGGTACATATGCATGAAAATACATAAATTTGACAGATATTAAGAGATTAGCTAGAGAAAATAAGAATATAGAACAAATAAGAGTGTAAAGTGTTGGATGTGAATAAAGATAAAGAACGAGACAAGCTTAAGGATCAACTTTTCGAATATAGATCATCTCAACTATAGACAAAAATGAAAGAAAGAAAAAATAAGTATTGATCGATCATGTGCTCTAAATCGAGTTGAATAGAAGCATTTATCAATATAGGCAATTCAAATTAATTTAAGATTAATACTTTGTTATTGTTGTTATTTGGAAAAAACTAACATTAATTGTTTGACAACTAATATTTTATTTGACTTTTTAGTCCAATTTTTTTTATTTGACTTAAAAGAAAATGCTACGATAAATGAAAAGCTAACTTTGTCCCTTTATCTATCTCAAGGTGTGATCGGAGAAAGTTGTTATTGATGTAATTTTATTGTTAAATTTGATGTAATAGTGAGCAATTTTTTATTTTTTATTTTTGGTTTCTCACGTGGTATCTGGCGAACCGACTAATCTATGCTCGGGCATTGTGGCCATAGAGAGAGGCGGCCCTCCCAACCCAATTTTTTCATTCACAAAACTTAAACATGAGACCTTGCTTAAGGGGACCAACTCCCTTATCAGTTGGACTAACCGGTTGTTTGTAATAGTGAGTAATTTTTATGAATAAATATATATATATATATATATATATATATTGGCAGGGAATATATCTTTTCATAAAATAAAAAAAGAAATAGAAAAATAATGTACGTACTTATACGTATTCGATCTATTTTGATCTAATAAGGACAGTGCTACAAGGATACCCTGAAATCATGCACCAACTTGGAGAAATGTGTGACACTCAATTAGATATTTTCATCCATGTAAATGAATATAGAGTTTTCTTTGACAAAAAAATAATAAAAAAATATAAATTATATATTGTTATGAAGTGTGGATGACCATGCATGTACACCAACATATTGTGTAGTTATATACTTCCCATAGTCCATGTATTGTCATGTTCTTTGTAACCATTTCAATGTACATGGGGTGTATGTTTTAGTCCCACATTGCTAAGGCACATTTGTCATCATACCAAATGGCCTATATAAAGGATACTAACTTCATTGTAAGAGCACACCAAGTTGAATGAAAACTTCTCATTCCAACTATCTCATTTCTTCTCTTCTCCTTTGTAGTAGTAGTTTGTAGTAGTAGAAGTTCTTAGTCTTCTATTTCCTTATCTAGCTCTTAGCAAGTTCCAATTTATTTTACAACACGTTATCAACACGAGCTTGCTCTAGCATTAAGGAGATCTTGAAGTTCAAGAAGGCTTGTTAAGGAAAAAAAAGCTAAGAAGGTATAACTTTTGTTATTTAAATAAGTTCAATTTATTTCTGAATTACCATGGTTGTTTCCTTTTATTACATGCATAACTTCTATATGCATACTTTATTCATATACCATTATAACGTCACCTATTGCGAAAGTATGCTTTGTAGTTGCGTCTTGTACGATCTTCTACATCAGAAATCAAAAGTCAATATGTGACATAACTAGTTTTCTCGCTATACTATAAACGATTAATTATGCTCAATTCTTGATTTTTTATATTGCAAATAGTGTTATGAGTTTGGGTTGATAGTGGGTAAGCCTTGTCCCCGGTAAAGCTAAACATTGAAAGGGAGACGGTGTGACGGCCCCAAATTCCCAATGCATTTGGGTACGCCCGGCCTAGACCCGTGCAAGCCTCGAGTCAATTCTCGACAACCCTGACGAGCCTAGTCAGCCTCAAAACATCAAAAATTCAAGATTTATGAAAGAGTTATTGCAATTATAACACAAATGGAAGCAAAAGTCAAATTCAAATCAAATATTGGGAAATAACTCTATCAAATGGAAGTAAAGGAATTCTATAAGTGTGGAAACCCCGGGCATTCATGTACAATTAGAAATGCAAAGGTACATGATACCAATCTCATCAAAATTTGCCAAGTTTAATAATCCCAAAGCATGTATATATAAAACGGTGTACATAAAAGCAAAACATAATAAAAACCTATAAAATAGTCTTCAACTCCAGTAGCTAATCCTCACAACAGATTTCCTAGGTAGGGTCCCTTGCCCTTCTTTGCTCTCTCTATCTATCTATCGCACCCACCGTCACAAACTAGACGGTGAGCAAGCGAATAAAATCGAATGTAATGCCAAATGCAGAAAACAACAAGTAATTCATGATAATTCAAATAAAGTAGTCTAAATATCATGCGGAAATAAAAAGACAGAAATTAAATAGACAAGATGCATGATAAACAGACTAATGGATATCAATCGAGAGTTAAGTGTGTTCCAAAGAATCAAAAGAGGCTCATAAGTGGTCTAGTCCATAGCATAACGGCGAAGACCTCGCGAGGTCTTCCCGGCATCGACACAAGCGAAGGCACAACTATGACTGGAAAGGGACTCGAACCCATCCACCCGATACTCGGTGTCACACGATCACTAAGGGTGGTCACACACTCGTGGCGCGAGTGCCGCGTTTTATCCCTCTAGTGCAGGGTCCTAGTACTTTCGAGACAAAACACTTACGCGGGAATCACACATACAAGAAGTATGGAATTGAAGGCCAACAAGTAAATAATAACAAATACAATGGCATGAAAATGAATCACATGGCATTTTCTAACCGGCTTACAAACGTACAAATGCTTGTTTAAGGCAAGTGTACTTACCTCGAACTATCGTGACTCGTATGACAACTCCGAGATCCTAACGCGACTTCCCGATTTCCTATACCGCACTCCAATTATCCAGTCCGAAACTTGAATAAATGCCAAACAAATCAAAATTACCACCCGAATTATACCTAAGATTATTTGTCATTAAATTAGCTTCAATTTGATACATTATATCAATTTTCACGTTTTTCGAGGCTAAAACCCCGACTATATCTTGCCAACATTTCCGAGAAAATCCCAAAACTCGTTGTGAACCATTTTTCTAATTTCTCATATTTTTCTGGATTTTTCTGAATTTTTCCATAATTTTCCTATTTTTTCTGGATTTTCTTTTCCATTTTTTTTTTTATATTTCTTTTTAAGGGCGGTTCGGCGAATCAAGCCGGTTCGAGGCCGAACCGGCCCTTCATCATCTTCTTCAAATTTTTTTTCAACAGAGGCGCACAGCGCCTCTTTTTTTTTTTTTTTTTTTTTTCTCATTTCATCATTTTTTCTCCATATGAATCGATCAAGAGAGGGAGATACACACACACTTACCCCGGTGACGTAGGCGGTGGTGGTGACTGCTCCATTCCGGCCGGGAGAGGAGACCACCGAGAGCGTGAGAGGGCGTGAGGCCGAGAGGGAGGGAATGACCGAGAGCGTGAGAGACGACGAGCGTGGGGAGGGAGATCGAGAGAGAACGGCGAGAGTGAAATGGAGAGGGAGAGAGAGAGACCGTGAGTGGTGTGGTGAAGGGGTCGAGATGGAAGAGAAGGAGGGGGCGGCGGTTTTCCAACGAAGGAGAAGATGAATAGTGGGGTTTTGTTATGAAACGGTTTGTATATATTTATAACATCAAATGACCTTTTTGCCCTTCTCCCTTCACTTCATACATTTAAACACATCTACCCTTATGGGTCTTTTACCACATCATCTCATCTTAGCACACACACACATCTCTAGGCCAATCTCATGGCTCCTTACCATTAGGTTGTGTCACTTTTACAATACTAATCACATAGTCCGCATGTTACATATTTAACTAACTCCCACGTTCAAACGACGTTCCTCGGTCCGTATTTCCCCGTCAATTGGCTCGTCGTGTCCATTTTCTCGCCACACCCCATTAACTAATTTATTAAATTAATTAAAATTCATTTATTTATATGTTTTACTCCCCGTTTGACTAGTCGAAACCTCATCAAATTAAATATCGCCCGACCGGCGAGACTCGTAAAATACTAAAATACTAATACATACAATCAAAGAATCATAAAATCACTTCGGTGTCGACTCCCGAAGTTCGAAATACTTGTCCAAAGATTCACGTAGCGGTCACAATTTTGACAAGTGAAATCACAAGTCAATTAAAAATTTTGGGGTTGTTACTAGTCTCCCCCACTTATTAGAATTTCGTCCCCGAAATTAACCTAATAAGTAAATTAAATTAACGACTCTTTGTAACTCTTAACGAGACCGATAAAAACTCGAGTGAGTCATTTCTTGACTCCGAACCGTTCGTGACCCTTCGGTAGAGAGATCTTTAGGTATTCATAATCTCCCGAATCATACTTGAAGCTCATCGTGATACTCAACAAGTATTTCCTATGCCACTCCCGGCAATCTTAAGTCTCAAATAAAATTTCTCACAACTACCCGACGCTATCATGACCACGAGGAGATCGGGGCAACCACTAACGAAATCCATATCAATATGTACCCAATTCCATCGAGAAATGGGTAAGGCCGTAGTAATCCTCCAGTCGTCGATACCCACCTCTAAGCGCGGCATATCTCACGTTTGAATAACTCCGACAACTCGAAAATCATCCCCGGCCACCAAAAGAATGTCGCATACCGGCGCACATCTTAGGTCAACCCGACACACAAAGCGGGATCAAAACGGTGAATTCTCCCGAAGTACCTGTCACACACATTTGCCACCAATGGAAACCCCATCGCCGCGATACCTCAAGCATGAGTCGTCGACCGACTCTTGTCTAGGCAATCGGAACTATCCACCATCTCACTGCACCGCTGGTATGACGCATCGTCTTGCTGTCCCTCGCGCACAATGCCAAATGAGATGGTCTGCAATATCGTTTCACCACGTATCTAGGTCCTGGTAATCATCGGCACGTCCGCTGAACTCATCAACTTGACTGCTTCACGTAAACCACGCTCATAGGTTCTTTGACACACGACTACCTCCGCATTCAATCCTTTGAAGTGCAATGCATCAACAACAATGTTGATCTTCTCGTATCCACCAAACAACGCACGTAATGTTTATACCTAATTCGCACCAACCAAGGCTTCGAACTCTAACAACTATAGTACTCGCATCTTTACTGGCAACTCGTAGCCTCCTAACACTATCGAAATGTCAAGACTATGCACATTCAAGTATGTCGCATCCTGACAGCTGTGACTAGGACTTAGGCCTGCTACATCTATTGAGTTTTTTTCAATCCTAACAGGTCTACCAAACGCACAACAATCAAGGGATCAACATAACTTGAATCGGATACGATATGCATGCAAATACCGCAAATGAAAAGCATACCCTCATTAATGTGTCTGGATGCCTCCTGGTCTGGCTCAACAGCAGCCTGAACACGCTCTCTCTGGTACTGGTGATGCTGCGACGATGCTTTTACTGGCTGAGAGCACTCCCTCTGAAGGTGACCGACCTGTCCGCATCTGTAACACGTACGGTTATCCTGCGACCTCTGAGTCTGACTCTGGCCTCGTCCCTGTGTAGAACCATGAGTTTGGGTCTGACTAGACCTCTGCGTGCTCCTCTGCCTAACTCCTCGATCAGCATCCCTGTTCTCGAAATCTGCCTCTGCGACCGCTGGTCAAGTCGATTAGAACTGCGGTGAATGACTGGCAAAGCTTGGCACGGGTGGAACGGCTTGTACCAAACGTGTGGTTTGCTGTGCAACGAGATCCTACACTCGTGCCCGATGCTCACGATTCTCCCATCTCGCTCCTTTTTCTCTTCCCGTCCTGCGATAGTGACTATCGATCGGGTCTCCGCTCTGTTCGCCCTAACCTCATCCGGATGCGTGAGTAAGTAACTCTCCTCGCTAAACTACGTTCGTACGCAATCGCAAAGTCTCCGGCCGTGTAGTGACTACGAACCTCCAATCGTAGGTAGCAAACCCTCGGTGAAGTAATAGACTCGATCGTCTCGGTATCTGCGATCCTCCAAAGATAAGATAATAGTGCAATAAACCTACCCATGTAATCCATCACCGACTCATCGGTGCTCGCCTCGCTGCCATAAACTCATTCCTCTTCGCACGAAGAACGGTCGGTGGAAAATACTTCGGTTGAATTGAGTCTTGAAGTCGATCCAATCTCTCGGGGTGCCTCGGGTAGTAATGATAGTCGTCCACCAATCATCCGCTTCCCCTGGAGCATAGATGAGGAAATCGTCGCTCTCATGTGATCCTCGGTCGCGATGATAGTATGAATCTTCTCGTGATTCTTCGGGAAAAGCTCTGCGGTACATTACGTCGTACCACCAAAGAACTTGACCGGATCGTGTCGCTTGAATTCTCTCCACCGCCTCGCCTCGGCGGTGGCCTTAGTGCTCTTCTCCGAGTAGTGACCGGAGTAGTAACTGGAGTAGTCTCTGCAAAGCAACAATCGGCATAGTCGGCGTCTCCGTCGTTTGTACTATGTCCGTCTCGTAATGGAGGTGTCTCCGCCTCGATCGGCGTACTGTCGCATCAACTATTCCTCGGGAATTGCCGCTAACGGAATTGAGGCGGTGGAATTCGTAGCTACTTTGGAGTCTCCATTCCCCGAGTAACCGGAAGGTGGTATAGGAGTGGTCGGAGTTGATGGTATCGCGATAGTCGGTGCGGGCATCGTCAATGACCGCACTAGATCCTCAAATCTCTGTGTCCAAGCGCGAAACTCCTCCGTAGTGACAAATCGAGAATCAGTCGTCCCGCTGTCGCCGCTCGGACCTGCCTGATCCGCCATCACTGTCTGAACCAATAGAGCGATACTTCAGATCAATACATAGCTACCGCATACCATATAGTACACACAACAATCATAATATGTACAAATTTAAATCCGACTCATCCCGAACTCCCCCATTTTAGTTTTTAAAAGGATCGTAGGGTTTCCACTCTAAGTTCAACCATTCCTAACTTCCGCTGTCTTAATGGTTTGTGTTTTAACTTGAGAGTCAGGTCGTTATAACCTTAAGCTCTGATACCAACTGTGACGTTGGTATCAGGTTAAAGAATAACCTACACCTCATCCCTAGGCTCCTCAAACCTAGGCTCTGATACCAACTGTGACGGCCCCAAATTCCCAATGCATTTGGGTACGCCCGGCCAAGACCCGTGCAAGCCTCGAGTCAATTCTCGACAACCCTGACGAGCCTAGTCAGCCTCAAAACATCAAAAATTCAAGATTTATGAAAGAGTTATTGCAATTATAACACAAATGGAAGCAAAAGTCAAATTCAAATCAAATATTGGGAAATAACTCTATCAAATGGAAGTAAAGGAATTCTATAAGTGTGGAAACCCCGGGCATTCATGTACAATTAGAAATGCAAAGGTACATGATACCAATCTCATCAAAATTTGCCAAGTTTAATAATCCCAAAGCATGTATATATAAAACGGTGTACATAAAAGCAAAACATAATAAAAACCTATAAAATAGTCTTCAACTCCAAATAGCTAATCCTCACAAATTTCCTAGGTAGGGTCCCTTGCCCTTGCTTTGCTCTCTCGCCTCTATCTGCACCCACCGTCACAAACTAGACGGTGAGCAACCGAATAAAATCGAATGTAATGCCAATGAGAAAACAACAGTAATTCATGATAATTCAAATAAAGTAGTCTAAATATCATGCGGAAATAAAAAGACAGGAAATTAAATAGACAAGATGCATGATAAACAGACTAATGGATATCAATCGAGAGTTAAGTGTGTTCCAAAGAATCAAAAGAGGCTCATAAGTGGTCTAGTCCATAGCATAACGGCGAAGACCTCGCGAGGTCTTCCCGGGCATCGACACAAGCGAAGGCACAGCTATGACTGGAAAGGGACTCGAACCCATCCACCCAGTACTCGGTGTCACACGATCACTAAGGGTGGTCACACACTCGTGGCCGCGAGTGCCCGCGTTTTATCCCTCTAGTGCAGGTCCTAGTACTTTCGAGACAAAACACTTACGCCGGGAATCACACATACAAGAAGTATGGAATTGAAGGCCAACAAGTAAATAATAACAAATACAATGGCATGAAAATGAATCACATGGCATTTTCTAACTGGCTTACAAACGTACAAATGCTTGTTTAAGGCAAGTGTACTTACCTGAACTATCGTGACTCGTATGACAACTCCGAGATCCTAACGCGACTTCCCGATTTCCTATACCGCACTCCAATTATCCAGTCCAGCTTGAATAAATGCCAAACAAATCAAAATTACCACCCGAATTATACCTAAGATTATTTGTCATTAAATTAGCTTCAATTTGATACATTATATCAATTTTCACGTTTTTCGAGGCTAAAACCCCGACTATATCTTGCCAACATTTCCGAGAAAATCCCAAAACTCAGTTGTGAACCATTTTTCTAATTTCTCATATTTTTCTGGATTTTTCTGAATTTTTCCATAATTTTCCTATTTTTTCTGGATTTTCTTTTCCATTTTTTTTTTTTATATTTCTTTTTAAGGGCGGTTCGGCTTCAACGCCAATCTTTTCGAGGCCGAACCGGCCCTTCATCATCTTCTTCAAATTTTTTTCAACGAGAGCGCACGCGCGCTGTTTTTTTTTTTTTTTTTTTTTTTTTTTTTTTCTCATTTCATCATTTTTTCTCCATATGAATCGATCAAGAGAGGGAGATACACACACACTTACCCCGGTGACGTAGGCGGTGGTGGTGGCTGTTCCAGGCCGGGAGAGGAGACCACCGAGAGCGTGAGAGGGCGTGAGGCCGAGAGGAGGGAATGACCGAGAGCGTGAGAGACGACGAGCGTGGGGAGGGAGATCGAGAGAGAACAGCGAGAGTGAAATGGAGAGGGAGAGAGAGAGACCGTGAGTGGTGTGGTGAAGGGGGTCGAGATGGAAGAGAAGGAGGGGGCGGCGGTTTTCCAACGAAGGAGAAGATGAATAGTGGGGTTTTGTTATGAAACGGTTTGTATATATTTATAACATCAAATGACCTTTTTGCCCTTCTCCCTTCACTTCATACATTTAAACACATCTACCCTTATGGGTCTTTTACCACATCATCTCATCTTAGCACACACACACATCTCTAGGCCAATCTCATGGCTCCTTACCATTAGGTTGTGTCACTTTTACAATACTAATCACATAGTCCGCATGTTACATATTTAACTAACTCCCACGTTCAAACGACGTTCCTCGGTCCGTATTTCCCCGTCAATTGGCTCGTCGTGTCCATTTTCTCGCCACACCCCATTAACTAATTTATTAAATTAATTAAAATTCATTTATTTATATGTTTTACTCCCCCGTTTGACTAGTCGAAACCTCACTCAATTAAATATCGCCCGACCGGCGCGAGACTCGTAAAATACTAAAATACTAATACATACAATCAAAGAATCATAAAATCACTTCGGTGTCGACTCCCGAAGTTCGAAATACTGTCCAGTATTCACGTAGCCGGGTCACAATTTTGACAAGTGAAATCACAAGTCAATTAAAAATTTTGGGGTTGTTACAGACGGGTTATCCCGTTCGAGGAGGCATGGTTTTAAGTAGACTTCGTCTCACCACCCAACCTGGAGGTTGTCCCACCAACTCATACAAGTAATACATTTTGCATACTAATAATCAAGTTGTGAACATATATTTAATCATATGTTATGTTTTTACATAAAAAAGGGAAAACTCTTTTATATTAAATTTATTTTCAAAATTCTTTTCAACCATAGTTTGTTTTTGTTACCTTATTATAATTCTTGTCATGATAATTCTATGCAAGGCTGTGTGTTATACATAATTATTCGTCAATTTCTCTTTGGATATTTGAAAAGTGAATATTTCACTTTATATATATTTTCACCTTATGGAGTTATACATACCAAAAGGGTAATACTCCAAAAAGCTCAAAATGAGCGGCTGGGTCTCATGTTACAAAATTTAATCAGTCAAATATTAATTATAATTCCACAATTTTAATTACCTCTATGTTGAGGCTATGTAGAAATATGACTGATGAGACAATAAAAGGAAGGTCACGTGGCCCGCCTCAATTTATTGTTGCAACAAATATCGAGTGCGCACGTCAATCCAATAAATATTAAGGATTGATTTCTTGTCTCATGGTAGCTGAGTAAAATGATGAGATATTATAAATATAATATCACTTCCGTCCAATTAGTTCAGCTTCAAATTAAGAAGTATATGTTGCATATAATGATCATGATCGCAATAAATTTATGGACGTGGAAAAGGTGAAAATATCAGGTAAAGGTCGTATTGACAATTCCACCAAATTTTGGAATAAAAGTGGTGCACCACTACAAAGGGCAAATAATTATTGACAATGAGCGCTCATAATTGTGACATTTTTTTAGTCATATATGAAAGGCTATTTTGCCTAAATATTGTCATATATATGCCCGAGTATTTTTGTGACCTTTACCATGCCTTTAAAATCAAAGGCAAAATATTATGAATATTATCATGACTCTTTTTCTGATTTGTCAAACATTATTTGTCCAGATGGATCAACAAATCATGTGTTCAAGTCATGAATCAAATAAGAGCGATATGTGCCTTGCTGATTGTGCTACAACGCACACAATTCTTAAAAACAGAGAATATTTCTCCAATTTGAACTTAGCTGATGCTAATGTTCAAACAATATCTGGCATCTCCAATTTGATTAATGGCTCTGGAAGAGCAAATATTATATTGCCTGGGGGAACAACAATTCATGTTGACAATGCCTTATACTCTGAAAAATCCAGAAGAAATTTACTCAGCTTTAAAGATATTCGACAAAATGGATATCACATTGAAACCATGAACGAAAATAATAGAGAATTTCTCTATGTCACATTGGTTTCAAATGGGAAAAAAGAAGTGTTAGAAAAATTCCCAGCTTTATCCTCTGGATTATATTTTACTCATATAAGGCATGTCGAAACGAATGTCGTCTTAAATAAGAAAATTAATGATCCAAAGACATTCATTTTATGGCATGACCGGCTTGGTCATCCAGGATCATCAATGATGCGAAGAATAATTAATAATTCGCATGGACATCCTTTAAGGAGTCACAAAATATTTTCAAATTTGGTGATTATAATTGTGCTAGTTGTTCTCAAGGTAAATTGATAGTTAAATCATCCCCAAGTAAAATTGTTGTGGAATCCCCGCTTTTCTTAGAACGCATTCGGGAGACATATGTGGACCTATTCATCCTCACTTGTGGACCATTTAGATATTTCATGGTTTTGATAGATGCATCAACTAGGTGGTCACATGTTTGTTTGTTTTCGACCCGCAATGTTGCATTTGCTAGACTTTTAGCGCAAATCATTAAGTTAAGAGCACAATTCTCGACAACCCAATCAAGACCATCCGTCTTGATAATGCCGGGAATTTCAATCTCAAGCATTTAAAAATTATTGCATGTCTATAGGAATTACCATTGAACATTCTGTTCCACATGTGATACCCAAAATGGTTTGGCGAATCTCTAATCAAACGCATTCAATTAATTGCCGGACCTTTAATCATGAGAACTAAGTTATCAACTTCGGTTTGGGGACATGCGATCCTTTATGCAAAGCATCTATCATTCGTTATAGGCCTATCGCATACCATGAACATTCCCCCATGCAATTCATTTTAGGTCAACAACCAAATATTTCACACTTAAGAATTTTTGGTTGTGCAGTGTATGTTCCTATACCACCTCCCAATAGAACTAAGATGGGTCCACAACGAAAACTTGGGATTTATGTTGGATTTAACTCATCGTCCATTATAAGATACCTTGAGCCCTTAACAGGGGATTTATTTACTGCACGTTTTGCTGATTGTCACTTTGATGAAGCAATTTTCCCACCATTAGGGGGAGATAAGAAGTCAATTCAAAAGGAATGGCGCGAAATTGCTTGGAATGCATCAACTTTATCACATTATGATCCACGAACAAATCAGTGTGAACTTGAAGTTCAAAAGATCATTCATTTGCAACAAATTGCAAATCAATTACCAGATGCATTTAATTATGCAAAACAAGTGACAAAATCACATATTCCAGCTGTAAATGCTCCTGCAAGAATTGATGTCTCTGTGCAACAAAATGCACAAGAACCAACGAAACGCTTAAAGCATGGAAGACCGGTTGGTTCAAAGGATACAATTCCTCGAAAGAGGAAAACGGGAGTAAAAATAAATACAAATCAAAATACTCCTGAGAAAGCACAAGAATCCTTTGATAAGGGTTTGTCAAAACAAGTTGATTCTGATGAGGAACAACTTCCTCTAGAAAAAAGAGGAAAAAGATGAAAATAATGAGATCTCAATAAATTATTTAAACTCTGGTAAGATTTGGGATCGAAATGAAATTGTTCCTGATGATATATTTGCTTTCAATGTGTCCTTTGAAATATGTGAAAATGATGATGATCCAGAACCACGAT
The DNA here is from genome assembly GCA_039657345.1 of Stephania japonica. NCBI lineage: Eukaryota > Viridiplantae > Streptophyta > Magnoliopsida > Ranunculales > Menispermaceae > Stephania > Stephania japonica. Next base: position 6,640,353 of record CM077556.1, read on the forward strand.
CAGTGGACGAATGTCAAAAAAGACCTGATTGACAAAAATGGCAAGATGCTATCCAAGCGAGCTAAACTCGTTAAGGAAACGAGAGGTTTTGGACCAATTGTCCAAACGCCAGATGGCGTAAAGCCTGTTGGATATAAATGGGTATTTGTACGAAAGAGAAACGGAAAAAATGAAGTTACAAGGTACAAAGCAAGACTTGTAGCTCAAGGTTTCTCACAAAGACCTGGCATCGATTATGAGGAAACATATTCTCCTGTTATAGATGCAATCACATTTCGGTTCTTGATAAGCCTTGCAGTCTCTGAAGGGCTTGATATGCATTTAATGGATGTCGTTACAGCATATCTGTACGGATCTCTAGACAGTGAGATATATGAAAATCCCTGATGGATTTGTAATATCCGATGAAATAAAATCAAAACCTCATAACATGCATTCTATAAAATTACAAAGGTCTTTGTACGGGTTGAAACAATCCGGACGAATGTGGTACAAACGTCTTAGTGATTATTTACTGAAAGAAGGATATGTAAATAATCCGCTTTGCCCATGTGTCTTCATTAAAAGATCATCAATAGGATTTGTGATTATTGCTGTATATGTTGATGATTTAAATATAGTGGGAAACCACGACGACATCGTTAGAACATCCGAATACTTGAAAAAGGAATTCGAGATGAAAGAACTTGGAAAAACAAGACTTTGTCTTGGTTTGCAAATTGAACATTTTTCAAGTGGAGTACTTGTCCATCAATCAAATTATATTGAAAAATTATTAAAAAGATTTTATATGGACAAGGCACATCCATTGAGCTCTCCAATGGTTGTCAGATCACTTGAAGTGGATAAGGATCCATTTCGACCTCAAGAAAGTGATGAAGAGCTAATTGGTCCGGAGGTACCATATTTTAAGTGCAATTGGTGCACTTATGTATCTTGCAAATTGTACAAGACCCGATATTGCTTTTGCTGTCAACCTACTTGCAAGATATAGCTCTTCACCAACTCGAAGACATTGGAATGGTGTTAAACACATTTTTTGATATCTTTGAGGAACAAGTGACATGGGTTTATTTTACTCGAGAGGGGTAAAATTGAATCTCCAAGGTTATGCTGATGCTGGATTTTTTTCCAGATCCCCATAAGGCCCGTTCTCAAACAGGATATGTATTCACCTGTGGTAATACTGCTGTATCATGGAAGTCAGTAAAACAAACTATGGTTGTGTGACGGCCCCAATTTTCCCCATGCAATTGGGTACGCCCGGCCTAGACCCGTACAAGCCTCGAGTCATCACTCGGCGACCTGACGAGCCTAGTCAGCCTTCAACTTAATCAATTTAGTTATTTATGAAAGAGTTATTGCAATAATACACAATGGAAGACTAAAACATTTATAATAAAGGGGAAAATAACTCATTCAAGGGAAGTAAAGGAATTCTATAAGTGTGGAAACCCCAGGTATTCATGCACAATTCGATAGGTAATTATACATGATACCAATCTCATCAAAATACCAAGTTCAATAATCCCAAAGCATGTATATATAAAAACGATATACATAAAAGCAACACATAAAGAAACCTACAAAGTAGTCTCCAAATCCAGTCGCTAAGCTTCTCAATAGATCACCTAGGCGGGGTCCCTTGCCCTTGCGTTCTCCGCCCTATCTGCGCACCCACCGTCACAAACTAGACGGTGAGTAACTGAATAAAATCGAATGTAATGCCAGCAGAAAACAACAGTAATTCATGATAATTCAAATAAAGTAGTCTAAATATCATGCGGAAATAAAAAGACAGGAAATTAAATAGACAAGATGCATGATAAACAGACTAATGGATATCAATCGAGAGTTAAGTGTGTTCCAAAGAATCAAAAGAGGTTCATAAGTGGTCTAGTCCATAGCATAACGGCGAAGACCTCGCGAGGTCTTCCCGGCATCGACACAAGCGAAGGCACAGCTATGACGGAAAGGGACTCGAACCCATCCACCCGCACTCGGTGTCACACGATCACTAGGGTGGTCACACACTCGTGGCGCGAGTGCCGCGTTTTATCCCTCTAGTGCAGTCCTAGTACTTTCGAGACAAAACACTTACGCCGGGAATCACATATACAAGAAGTATGGAATTGAAGGCCAACAAGTAAATAATAACAAACACAATGGCATGAAAATGAATCACATGGCATTTTCTAACTGGCTTACAAACATACAAATGCTTTTTAAGGCAAATGTACTTACCTGAACTATCGTGACTCGTATGACAACTCCGAGATCTTAACGCGACTTCCCGATTTCCTATACCGCACTCCAATTATCCAGTCCAGCTTGAATAAATGCCAAACAAATCAAAATTACCACCCGAATTATATCTAAGATTATTTGTCATTAAATTAGCTTTAATTTGATACATTATATCAATTTTCACGTTTTTCGAGGCTAAAACCCCGACTATATCCCGCCAACATTTCCGAGAGAATCCCAAAACTCATTTATGAACTCATTTCCTAATTTATCATATTTTTCTGAATTTTTCAATATATATATATATTTGCTATTTTTCTTCTATACATATACATATATATATATATACATACATATATATATAGATATATATATATATATATTATATTTATATATATAATATTAGATAATGATGCACGTGTGCATCTTCTTCAAATTTGTTTTTCTCTTGACCGAGACGCTTGCGTCTCTCTGGTTTCTTTTTTTTTTTTTTTTTTTTTTTTTTTTTTTTTTTTTTTTTTTTTTTTGAACCGAGAGAGAGTGGAGGAGAGAGACCACTGACCTTCGGTGAGGGTTCCGGCGAATGTGCTCCGGCCAGGCGTGGGTCGAAAGAGGAGAGGAGAGGAGAGGTGGCGGCGGTGGTGAGGGTGTTGGAGAAGGAGATGAATAGTAGGGTTTGATTGTTGAAACGGTTTGTATATATATAACATCAAATGACCTTTTTGCCCTTCTCCCTTCACTTCATACATTTAAACACATCTACCCTTATGGGTCTTTTACCACATCATCTCATCTTAGCACACACACACATCTCTAGGCCAATCTCATGGCTCCTTACCATTAGGTTGTGTCACTTTTACAATACTAATCACATAGTCCGCATGTTACATATTTAACTAACTCCCACGTTCAAACGACGTTCCTCGGTCCGTATTTCCCCGTCAATTGGCTCGTCGTGTCCATTTTCTCGCCACATCCCATTAACTAATTTATTAAATTAATTAAAATTCATTTATTTATATGTTTTACTCCCCCGTTTGACTAGTCGAAACCTCACTCAATTAAATATCGCCCAACCGGCGAGACTCGTAAAATACTAACATACTATTACACACAATCAAAGAATCATAAAATCACTTCGGCGTCGACTCCCGAAGTTCGAAATATTGACCAGTATTCACGTAGCCGGGTCACAATTTTGACAATTGCCGTACAAGTCGGATTTAAAATTTGGGGTTGTTACAGTCTCCCCCACTTATTAGAATTTCGTCCCCGAATTTATCTAATAAGTAAGCTAGATTAACGACTCTTCGCAGCTCTAACTAACCGATAAAAACTCGAGTGAGTCATTTCTTGACTCCGAACCGTTCGTGACCCTTCAAAGGAAGAGACCTTCGGTATTCATAATCTCCCGAATCATACTTGAAGCTCATCGTGATACTCGACAAGTATTTCTTATGCCACTCCCGGGCAATCTTAAGTCTCAAATAAAATTTCCCACAACTACCCGAGATGCTATCGTAACCACGAGGAGATCGGGGCAACCACTAACGAAATCCATATCAATATGTTCCCACTTCCATCAAGGAATGGGTGGGCCGCTTGTAGTCCTCCAGTCGTCGATGCCCACCTTTACGCGCCGGCATGTCACACGCTCGAACAATTCCGACACCTCGGAACATCATTCCCGGTCACGAAAATAATGTCGCATATCGGCGCACATCTTAGGTCGACCCGATACACAACCAAACCGAAACGATAAATCTCCCGAAGTAACTCTTCACAAGCATCGACCCCAATGGAATCCCCACGATCGCCGCGATACTTCTAGCATGAGTCCGTCGACCGACTCGTCTGGGCAATATGAATTATCCACCATCTCATTGCACCGCTGGTATGACGCATCGCCTTGCTGTCCCTCACGCACAATGCCAAATGAGACGGTCCACAACATCGTTTGACCACGTATCCGGGTTCTCGTAGTCGTCGCACGTCCGTGATCTCATCAACTCGAATGCCTCACATAAACCACGCTCGTAGGTTCTTTATCATATAACTACCTCTCGCATCCAATCCTTTGCAGCGCAACGCATCAGCAACAACGTTGATCTTCTCGTATCCACAAATCAACGCATATAATGTTTATATCTAGTTCGCACCTCTCCCAAACCGTGGGCTTACGATCGCTTGACACGGCTTAGATCCTCTTTCTCGAACTCGTGGACTACCTCAAAGTCACTTCGAGACATGCTCGTTCATCATCGCTGAATTGCAAACCAATGCATAGTCACTTCATGCACTCAATAAGTTATAACCAATCGTGAACTCTCGCGAATGTCACTTCCAACAGACTTTGATTTTATCTCGGTCTTGAGACCGTAGGTCCCAACCAATTCAAACAACCTAATTCAACTACGGTCTCTCTAGACGCTCCCGTTTTCCCAAAATGTTAGGAATGCCACGACCTCGTCGCAAACATCGCCCACTACCACGACTCAAGCTTGGTGATCACGACGTAAGACGCTACGATCGCGACTCGTACGCCATACTCGTGAAAACCTCCCAACCTACTCGCGTCTCGACGCAAGTTTATCTATACCCAAGCAGTAAAATAGATTCGACAAAGTTGTAACCGTGGCCACCATGTACACTACGTGTCCATGCATCGTAAGATGAATCACAACCAGTCTGGTCCTGCCTCTCTTTAGGTGTACTTGTGGCTAGTTTTGGCACCATTGTGCCCAAACTTACCATCTCTTTCGGACTCTTATCTAAGTTAGGTTTGTCTCATCCTAGACAACACTGCTAAGTTTAAACGGTAATACTCTAGCCAGTATCAACCCTAACTCTGTCACATGACGTCCAACGTCTTATTTAAACACCTAAAGCTTCATTTAATCGGTTCCATGCATGTCATATGATAACCAGGAAATTTTTTTATCTCCGTTAGTATCACGAACCACTATAAGTTATTGTTCATTCGCCACGTGCACATCCTCGCACAAATCGCACATCGTTTCTAAAAATGTCCAGTGTCGTCCGCATTGGTAACACAACTTCCGCTTTCGAGAACCACTATCATCATTCGAATTTCTCGTTCGTTTCCCATCATGTTTCCCCGATCGGCGCTCTAATTACAACTCGGTCGATCGGGTTCAATCTTCTCGTGACTCTTCAAGAACAACTCGTTACGGTCACGTCGGTACCTCCATAGAAATGACAGGGTCGTGCCTCTTGAACTCTCGCCATTGCACGACCTCAATAGTCGTCGTAATGTCATACACCGTCGTCGGTGCACGAGGTACAACCGCCATAACTGGTGTCATTGAAGTGGTGGAAGGAAGCAAAACCATGGTCGTCACCCCGGTGTGTTTGCCTCTTGAGTAATGGTTACTCTAGCCGTTGATGGTACCGATGCAACAACAACTGACGCCCTCATTATCGCCAAAATCTCTTCCAACTATCGCTCTTGAGATGCGACTCTGCGTCAAAGTCCGAAACTCGTCGATGTTAACAAATCGAGTACTCGACGTCCCGCATTGTCGTCACTAGGACCCTTCGATCCGCCATCGCCTCTCATAACGAAAGCGTATTTCGGATCAGTGGATAGTTACCGATACCATATAATACACACAACAATCGTAATATATATAAACATCACATCAGACTTATCCCACTCCCCAACTAGGATTCTAAGTCAAGATCATAGGGTTTCCACTCTAAGTTCAACCGTTCCTAACTTCCGCTGGTATAAATGGCTTGTGTTTTATGAATTTGAATCAAGAGTCCGGTCTTTAGAACCTTGTGCTCTGATACCAACTGTGACGTTGGTATCACAATTTTTAGACAACTCTAAACTCTGTGTCTAAGGTTATAAAGCCTATGCTCTGATACCAACTGTGACGGCCCCAATTTTCCCCATGCAATTGGGTACGCCCGGCCTAGACCCGTACAAGCCTCGAGTCATCACTCGGCGACCTGACGAGCCTAGTCAGCCTTCAACTTAATCAATTTAGTTATTTATGAAAGAGTTATTGCAATAATACACAGTGGAAGACTAAAACATTTATAATAAAGGGGAAAATAACTCATTCAAGGGAAGTAAAGGAATTCTATAAGTGTGGAAACCCCGGTATTCATGCACAATTCGATAGGTAATTATACATGATACCAATCTCATCAAAATACCAAGTTCAATAATCCCAAAGCATGTATATATAAAAACGATATACATAAAAGCAACACATAAAGAAACCTACAAAGTAGTCTCCAAATCCAGTCGCTAAGCTTCTCAATAGATCACCTAGGCAGGGTCCCTTGCCCTTGCAGTTCTCCGCCCTATCTGCACCCACCGTCACAAACTAGACGGTGAGTAACTGAATAAAATCGAATGTAATGCCAAAGAAAAACAACAAGAAATTCATGATAATTCAAATAAAGTAGTCTAAATATCATGCGGAAATAAAAAGACAGGAAATTAAATAGACAAGATGCATGATAAACAGACTAATGGATATCAATCGAGAGTTAAGTGTGTTCCAAAGAATCAAAAGAGGTTCATAAGTGGTCTAGTCCATAGCATAACGGCGAAGACCTCGCGAGGTCTTCCCGGGCATCGACACAAGCGAAGGCACAGCTATGACTGGAAAGGGACTCGAACCCATCCACCCAAGATTCTCGGTGTCACACGATCACTAAGGGTGGTCACACACTCGTGGCGCGAGTGCCGCGTTTTATCCCTCTAGTGCAGGTCCTAGTACTTTCGAGACAAAACACTTACGCCGGGAATCACATATACAAGAAGTATGGAATTGAAGGCCAACAAGTAAATAATAACAAACACAATGGCATGAAAATGAATCACATGGCATTTTCTAACTGGCTTACAAACATACAAATGCTTTTTAAGGCAAATGTACTTACCTGAACTATCGTGACTCGTATGACAACTCCGAGATCTTAACGCGACTTCCCGATTTCCTATACCGCACTCCAATTATCCAGTCCAGCTTGAATAAATGCCAAACAAATCAAAATTACCACCCGAATTATATCTAAGATTATTTGTCATTAAATTAGCTTCAATTTGATACATTATATCAATTTTCACGTTTTTCGAGGCTAAAACCCCGACTATATCCCGCCAACATTTCCGAGAGAATCCCAAAACTCATTTATGAACTCATTTCCTAATTTATCATATTTTTCTGAATTTTTCAATATATATATATATTTGCTATTTTTCTTCTATACATATACATATATATATACATATATATATATACATACATATATATATAGATATATATATATATATTATATTTATATATATAATATTAGATAATGATGCACGTGTGCATCTTCTTCAAATTTGTTTTTCTCTTGACCAGAGACGCTTGCGTCTCTGGTTTCTTTTTTTTTTTTTTTTTTTTTTTTTTTTTTTTTTTTTTTTTTTTTTTTTTTTTTGAAACCGAGAGAGAGTGGAGGAGAGAGACCACTGACCTTCGGTGAGGGTTCCGGCGAATGTGCTCCGGCCAGGCGTGGGTCGAAAGAGGAGAGGAGAGGAGAGGTGGCGGCGGTGGTGAGGGTGTTGGAGAAGGAGATGAATAGTAGGGTTTGATTGTTGAAACGGTTTGTATATATATAACATCAAATGACCTTTTTGCCCTTCTCCCTTCACTTCATACATTTAAACACATCTACCCTTATGGGTCTTTTACCACATCATCTCATCTTAGCACACACACACATCTCTAGGCCAATCTCATGGCTCCTTACCATTAGGTTGTGTCACTTTTACAATACTAATCACATAGTCCGCATGTTACATATTTAACTAACTCCCACGTTCAAACGACGTTCCTCGGTCCGTATTTCCCAAATTGGCTCGTCGTGTCCATTTTCTCGCCACATCCCATTAACTAATTTATTAAATTAATTAAAATTCATTTATTTATATGTTTTACTCCCCCGTTTGACTAGTCGAAACCTCACTCAATTAAATATCGCCCAACCGGCGCGAGACTCGTAAAATACTAACATACTATTACACACAATCAAAGAATCATAAAATCACTTCGGCGTCGACTCCCGAAGTTCAAAATATTGACCAGTATTCACGTAGCCGGGTCACAATTTTGACAATTGCCGTACAAGTCGGATTTAAAATTTGGGGTTGTTACAGGTTGCCACTTCTTCCAATCATTCTGAAGTACTTGCAATTCATGAAGCAAGTCGTGAATGTGTTTGGTTGAGAAACATGATTGAACATATAAAAGAATCATGTGGATTGCCTTCAATAAAAGATTCTCCAACCATATTATATGAAGATAATGCATCATGTATTGCACAATTAAGTGAAGGATTCATAAAGGGGGACAGAACAAAAAATATTTCACCAAAATTCTTTTATGCGCATGAGCTTCAGAAGAATGGTGAAATTGATGTCAAGCAAATCCGATCGAGTGATAATCTTGCTGATTTATTCACAAAAGCCTTACCAACTACGACATTTAAAAGGCTTACATATGGTATTGGCTTGCGTAAACTTAAAGACATTGCAAGTAAAGAAACTGAACAAGTTTCACCCATGTTCACATGAGGGGGAGTTATTGATTAATGTATTGCACTCTTTTTCCCTTAGCTATGGTTTTATCCCATTGGGTTTTTCATGCAAGGTTTTTAATGAGGCAATCTTAACAATATTATACCCATCTTAATATTTATGAGAATAGTGTACTATTTCTTTTACTATATTTTTTCTCACAGGGTTTTTCTTAGTAAAAGTTTTAACGAGGCACAATCTCTAAGCAAGCACTCATCCAAGGGGGAGTGTTATGAAATGTGGATGACTATGCATGTACACCAACATATTGTGTAGTTATGTACTTCCCATAGTCCATGTATTGTCATGTTCTTTGTAACCATTTCAATGTACATGGGGTGTATGTTTTAGTCCCACATTGCTAAGGCACATTTGTCATCATACCAAATGGCCTATATAAAGGATACTAACTTCATTGTAAGAGCACACCAAGTTGAATGAAAACTTCTCATTCCAACTATCTCATTTCTTCTCTTCTCCTTTGTAGTAATAGTTTGTAGTAGTAGTAGTAGTTCTTAGTCTTCTATTTCCTTATCTAGCTCTTAGCAAGTTCCAATTTATTTTACAATATATATATATATATAACGAGTTTTCTTAGTAGGAGAGGAATGTAAGTTTAGGATATGTCGCACATTATTTCTCTTATTCTAACTATTATAACAATCAACCCCATTAGGCCATCCATGTTTGTAGCACGGTAAAAAAGATATGTTCCGACCTTTGTAAAGTGGTTTTCTTCAAAAAAAAAATAAATAAATAAAAATAAATAAATAAATAACTTGTACGAGGTGTATAAAAATGTATTTGGAGTACTTAAAAATTCCTCAACTATGGGTCAAACACATCTAATAAAATGTTAGTGTAGAAGGGTAGATGAAAACAACGTGCATGCTCCGGCCCTTTAACAATTGCTTAAGAGTGCTATTATATATGTTGGGCAAATTAATACCAATTCAATCATCACTCTTTTTCAACTCATTCAAAAAAGAAAAAGAGAAATTAAAATCAAAATATAATTAGACTTGGGTCCATCAGCTCCATCCTTTTGGAAAGATTAATAAAAGAAAAGGGCAGTAGGAAAAGTAATTAGTTGGACCATCTTTATTAAAATGGTGCTTAAATTCATTAGATTTGAGAGCTGTTTTTTTAAAGGAATGAGCAGGACTCAATTGTCTTGCAACTTTTGCAAAGTATTGGAAAAAAGTGTTTTATTAAGTTTTTAATATTTTGGTCACTTCTTCGATCAAATTAAATTGAGCATGTATATAAACAAGTTATTAATTTGAAGTTTTTAATGGGAGCAGCTAAACGGACCCAATTTTTAATTTTTACTTCGAGTACCCCACTTTTTACTTAGTTTACCTCACTTTTTTCTTAAAATTTTAAAACCACCATTGCTCACCCCATCACCCTCACCTCCAACACCTTTCGATCGTCTCCATTTCTCGATTTTAGTCATTATAGAGCACTTGTACTTGGTCACCAAGTGTCGTAGGATTATTTTTTTTCGTTGAACAAGAACTCGAGAGGTCGTGATTCGATTCCCATTGCAGTAAAAAAAAGGTCGGGCGTGGTCGCATCGTGTCCTAGAAGTGAAGAAATGTTGCCCGTGAATTTCAGACTAACAAAGCTGTCACCTCTTTAAAGGTCTTGACCGACTTCGATCGATAATGTGAAGATAACTCGGTCTCAGTGGGTGACGGAGGGATCCAGTCGAAACCTCTATAGAGGTGTCAGCCCTGTTCGTCAAATACCTCTTTAGAGATATTAGCTCTGTTCGTCCGATACCTCTGGCATCGACTCTATTAGTTCGAAACCCGAGGGTGACTGGAATGAACAAAAAAACCTCAAAACTCCCAAAAAATACATAAAAATGGCAAGAAAAATAGTGGCTATGTTTGGAATCGCTTAATATTTTGATTTCATCGATATTTTTTTATCCAAAATGCAAGATTCAAGCCTCAAATCGAAGATGTCAAATTCAAAATCAACACTAAAAGAGATGATGAATGTATCCACGACGTCAAATTTATGTGGTTTGCTCGAATTTCGTCAAATTTGGGTTGTTGGTGAGTGCGATTTGAGATAGTGAGGTCACTGAGGTAAGTGGGGTATGAGTGATTAAAAACCCTTTTGTATGGAGGGGTAGTTGGGTAATTTTACAAAATTGGGGTTTGTTTAGCAATTACTGGGGTTCGTTTAGAAGCTCCCTTTTTAATATGTCGAACTTCCTTAGGTTAAATTACAAATTCTCTCTAAATAAACCTCAATCTCTCCTTAATATCCATACTCGAAAAAGTAAGAGTGGGATAGGTTGATAGGTATAGTAAAACTTTTGTCACTCTTTATGAAATAGATCTATTGCACTAAATCAAGAGTTTGATCCATGTAACCGACTCCAACTAATTTGATATTGAGTTTTGTTATTGTTGTTTGTTTGTTTGTTTCCCTCCATAATATATGCACTTTAATCCTCCTTGATATATTATGTAATTTCTTTTTGACTTATATATTGTGTAATTTAATGCATATCAATGTATATTATCATTATTAGTATATATAAAGGAGTTCAAAAAGTCTAGTTTAATTTATCTGAAAAAAGTCTCTGTTTAGGAAGACCTTTTTTTTTGGTTTCTTCGGTAGTATTCAAATAGGTAGAAATGTGTTAGGTTTTTCTTAGGTTGTAGGGTTGGGCCGTTTGATTAACTCTCATGGAAATAGTTAGACTTAAGTATAGAGGAACCAAAACACAAAAGGCTCAGAGACCTTGTTCAAGGGGAATCGAGCCCTTGTTCAAGGGGAATCGAGCCCTTTTACCCTTGGGAACCAATTGTTGGTGTGTTCCGCATCTTTTGTGGAGCTGGGTTATGACTTAAATGGGGCAGGTAGTGAACGAGAAGTGCTAGAATGACAATAAGCATGACGCACCAAAAGTCACATCAAATCTTTGAGTTGTATATGTGTGCCTAGATGAGATATTGGCATACACAACCCATTGCCTAATACACGGGGCGAGACCACATGGACGGCTATTGTGGACCAATGTGACTTTCAATGCGACATACCGTTGTCATTCTAGTATTTTTCGCAGTGAACTCTAAATTAAAAAGCCTAATGATCATATCTCGTATTCCCACGTGGTCCGTCGGTCAAACCAACGATTCTCTTCTCAAATATCTTAACATTTACAAGTTGTATCAATTATATTTTAACCCTTTCGATTTACTGTCAATTCTATCATCAACTAATTTTAGCCCATTTTTTCTTTCATAATATGTGCCCACACATCATTCTCTTCAACTTTCTTATATATCATTTAAAGATTTATTCATACATATGCATTAGAGCTCAATATTTTTTTTATGTATTCATGTATATAATACACATAGTTGTGTTTATATATACCTTCTTAAATACATACATAATCTAATTACATAATTATTTTGTCGAATCAAACAACTATGAACAACTTTTTAACACGTTTTTTATGTCATTTTTATACGTATATACACATGATTATCAACTTACTATTGATGATTTATGAATAACTAAATTTAAATTAGAGTATCAATATGTATCGTTGATTTATAAAATATTATTTTTGTGAGTCCTCATACACTTAATTTAAACATGAGGCTTAAAAGATTTTGATATAAATTGATGAATGTGGATGATCATAAATAGAAAAGTTAGAAGATTATGATGGTTTCGATGAAAAAATGTCCCAAATTAGTTGATGACAGAATTGATAATTAATCGAAAAGGTTATAAGATATAAATGATAAATTTCTAAAGTTAGGATATAATTGATACCTAGAGAAAAAAAAACTACTTGCGTTCACTACCAAAAAAAGAAAGGTTGGTGGTAGGTGTTGAAGGTCACCTAAGAGGGTGAATTGGGTTACCGAGTAGTTATTGCCCTTTTTAAAACTTTATGCGCAAATTACAATTATGATGCATATACTAATAATGAATATATATATATATGCTATGCTAGTGAATGAGATAGAGGAGATGGAAAGTGATACACGATTTATAGTGGTTCGATCCAATTATCTACATCCACTACCTAACCTCCCCGGTTATGATTTTTAATCCCCCACTTATATTGCAAATAAGTGTTACAACCTAAACACACAAGCCTAGAGTGTCTAATTACAATTAGGTTTTTCTATCTAGTCGCAACTAGAGTTTATGCCTAGTCTCAACTAGGTCTTCCCCTATGACTTAGATTTCACTAAGTCTTACAATCATACAATTACAACAAGTGGCTGAAAAATAATGGAATACACTTTACAACATAAAGTGGTATCAAATTCAAACACTAGTAAGCCTCATAGAGCCTAACAACTCTAATGCATGGAGTATGAGAATGAATGGAATATGCAAAATATGTCACTAATTTTGTTGCAAATCCCAAGTGTGAAATCGTTTCAAAAAATCTAATGTGTTAGTGCAAAAACGATTTCAAAGCTAAGAACAAGAGTTTAACAAAAATCAAGTTTAAGTGCAAAACTTTTGTTCAAATCAATCTTAGGGTTTAATAAAATAAGTTTAAGTACACAACCCAAGATAAAAGTATTCAAACACACAACAAACTGATTTTCAATTCAAACACACAAAACTATGTAGATTAAGCACAAGAAAAGATGCTAGAACAAGAACTTTCTTACAACCAAGAAGATGACAAAGGAAATCAGCTTTGAAGAGATTCTTGTACTCCTTTGGAAGCTTCAAAAGTGCTGGATTTTGGAGTTAGTGGACAGCCCCAAGAATCTCCTTTGTCTCCTTCAAAAAAATCAAAGTTCTTCTCTTTGTGTATTTTGAGCTTTTGAGTGTGTTTGTTTCTTGTTATGAGAAAACCATGTTCTTGGTGGTTTTATAGTGTTAGGTATCCCATCTTGACAGTTTGTGACCGTTCTAGGGATGCAAGGGTCCAGAATTCATCAAGAATTCAAATTAAAGTTCGTTTTTCAGCATTTTAAAAAGTTGTCAGGTAGGCAATTAGCGCGCTAATGCTGAGACATAGCGCGCTAACGCTGCACTTAGCGCGCTAATGACAGCATTAGCGCGCTAACTGTAGGGACATCAAAATAAATATTTTATCCATTTGTGTTAGCGACCCTTAAACTCGTTCGGGACCCAACCAACTCTCATATGACATAATATATATGTTTAATATGGTCATTAAGCCTACTTGGGTGGTCCGGATATTTTTACAAATCCTGAAAATGGAAAATCTCGATTTCATAATGTGCGAGGGACTTTTCTGTAAATTTACAATTTTCTTTTCAAAAACCTTTCAAAGACAAGTTTTTCTTTTTCGAAAACTTTCATAATGATCTTCAAAATGTCAATGACCATGAACACATAGTTTCACATTGCTTAAACTCATAAACCTAGTCATGTGCTAAAGTTCCATTTTGAAACTTTGAGTTATCTAATGACATGTGAAAATTCGTTTAAAAAACTTCGTATGCATGAACTAATGCATTTGGCTTGCATGAACGAATTTGTATACCTTACATCGAAATTACAATTTGTAGTATGATCTTCCGTCTTCATTCCTTCATGAATGCTTAGTCTTGAACTTGTATGGCTTGAATACCCGTGATATGATGTTTTGCATCCTTTAACAAAAACTGAAATACACTTGATATTTATTAGTACATTTTCACCTTGTTTGTTTCCATCAAAATCCCGGTCGGAGTTAGAGTGACTAACCACTTAGTCCAACAATCTTCCCCTTTTTGATGATAACAAACAATGTGAACTTGACAGATATAAAACATAATCTAAGTGTATATCTCAATCGTGGCATGGTTATTCATATCATCTATTTTCATTTATGCAAGTTCAACCACATCAACATTATGCAAGTTTCAAGTTCAACCACATTTTCTCCCCCGTTTGATAACATCAAAAAGTGGGGCCAAGCTTTCCCGTAAATAGAACACAATAGAGAGGAATAGAATCAATACGAGAGAAAGACGCTCCCATCACTTTATGCATATCAAGAAACAACATATAGAAGCGGTACATGTGCATATACGATGAATCACAATGAACAAGAAATAGCTATGTATAAGCTCAGAGATACGCAAAAAAAATCATGATATAGATAGCATAAAGCAATGAGAGCATAGTTGTGGCGTCAACATGAGCGAAAGAAAATGTCTGGAACATCAAAGTCTAACAGTTTGGAGCCTAGTGCTCACCTAAATATAATATCTCGATAAACCTAAAACGACCAAATTGGAGCCTAATGCTCAACGAGCAATAATAAGTCTAAACACTCCTCCTCGAGGACGATGGTGGGCGTGCAGAGCTAGAGGCACATTCATTATGCGCGGGGCAAGCTGGAAGCAACTGACCCTCGATGCGACGAAGTCGATCATTCTGATGTTGGATACTCGTTTCGACGGCAGCGAAGGTTTGAGTCATATAGGTGTGTAGGTAGCCCAGCTGTGCAGAGACATACGTTGATGATGGAGACATATTTGGTGGAGGCGTGAATCCGCCGAACGTAGAAGGAGGTGGAGGCTGTGCCGACTCATATTGTTACTGCTGGGGTGGAACTGTAAAGTCGTGATGAACTTTCTCATCGCCATCATGTTCATCATTTCCAGCAAGGCCTTCGTCGTCAGCATTGTCATCATTGCCCAAACTATGGCTATATTCCAAGTAGTCAGGCACATCAAAAGGAGCAACTGGAGGGTTCGTAAGTAGTGGAAACTCATAGCCGCCGTAATACTGACCGTCCGGGATGGCATCTTCCCGTGTCCACCTCTGCCTGTTGTGCATATAGTGATACTTCATGGCCTTCAGAGTGGCCATGTCGATGGTGTCATAGGCAGTGAGGGGACGACCACCTAATGCAAGATCCACTTGGGCGGACTCCAAGTAGGATGTGATAATATGTGCATAAGGAAGATGACGACCCGATCTACACGTGCTCGTCATATAACCAATAATAATGTGGAGCAAGCTGAGAGGAATGGCTCGAAGTAGATGCCCAAGAACGAACATGTCAAGGAGAGCGACATAGTTCTTACTCCCAACTCGAGGGAGAATGACTTTGTGAAGGACTTTATGAAGGAGGTGGGGTATGAGTTTAAAATCGGTATCCGTTATACCAGTCGGATCTATAGTTAAAGTTCTTTTTGGCCGAAGGAAGGAATTAAGGACTTCAGGGCAATCAAACGGCCAACTGAGAAATTTGCACACAACCGTAGTGATAGGAGGGTGCAATGGGAGTTGAAGCCATTGAACGAGATTTTCAGGTGTTATCTCAATGGATTGGCTACCAACGGACGATCGGAGAACAAAATGGTTCGTTGTTTCAAGATTTGAATAGAAAACTCGAACCAACAGGGGATTATAGTTGGCGTTATAGGCATAAAAAGTGGTCCAACCCGCGGTATCGAAAATCTCCCAAATTGGGAGATGAGCCTTATCAAAAACGGCAAAATCGACAACGACGGGCCGTAAGATTTTGGCATCCGTTAGCCGTGGAGCGACTAACTCTAGAACCAATGCGGACTCATGGACAGACTTGGCGCGACCCTCACGTTGTGGGGCATTTGCCGAAGTGGGGGCTGGGTGGCTATGGGTAGAGGGTGAGAACTCGGACTCGCTACCGGATGAGGATTGGACAACACGTCGGGCAGAGGGACGACGTGGGGCAGAGGGACGACGAGAGGGGGTTGGGGCGGTTGGACGGGAAGTGGTGGGGGCGGCCGGACGTGAAGATGGACGGGTGGAGGTTCGGCGAGTCGACATTGGGGTAAAAAATGAAGAGACCGGGGTGGAGATGACAGCGAGATTGAAGAAATTGATAAAGAGAGGTAAGGTTTTTACTTAAAAGTGGCGAGACCGTGGTGGAAACGACGAGAGTAGATGAGAGATTTGTGAGGTGTGGTGTTTTTAGGGTAAAAAATGGGTTTTATACATGTTTGGCCAAACGTCATTAGCGCGCTTATGGCAGAATTAGCGTGCTAATGGGTCGATTTGTATTCTGGACCACAACACTATTAGCGCGATAATGTCTAATATTAGCGCGATAATTTCCCTCTGGAAATTTTTTGTCAGGGCACTATTAGCGCGCTAATTTCCCTTATTAGCACGCTAATTCCTCTCTGAAAATTTTGGACATGAAAATTTTAGATTTTTGACATACAACTCCGATTCACCTCAAACTTTTTGGACACTTCACTAACACCATATAAAACGGTTTTGAACTGCTAAAACATGTGTAGAAGGTCCGATTCTCGAAACATGCCTAACTCACGCTGAATCTTAGCAAATTGGTTTCTAGGCAAAGGCTTAGTGAATATATCGGCTAGTTAGTCCTCTGTGGGCACATGAACGAGTTTAACATCACCTTTTTGGACATGATCACGAAGAAAATGGTGCCTAATCTCAATATGTTTTGTTCGAGAGTGTAACACCGAATTTTTTGATATGTTTATTGCACTTGTGTTATTACAATAAATTTCAGCCCACCCAACTAGGATTTGATAATCCTCAAGTTGTTGTTTCATGTATAGAACTTGAGCACAACAACTCCCGACAGCCACATATTCGGCTTCCGACCGTAGATAAAGCCACGAAATTTTTCTTTTTGATAAACCATGAGATAAGTGAGTTGCCTAGCAAATGACAAAATCCAGAAGTGTTTTTCCTATCAACTAGACTTCCCACATAATCAGAGTCCACAAAACTTCGGAGTTCGAAACTCTTAGTTTTGTTGAACCACAATTCTAAGTCTTGTGTTCCACTTAGATATCGAAATATGCGCTTTACACATTTTAAGTGTGACTCCTTAGGATCGGATTGAAATCTAGCACATAAGCACACACTAAACATAATGTCGGGTCTACAAGCAATCAAGTATAGGAGACTACCTATCATTCCACGGTAAAGTTTAGGATCTATGGATTTTCCTAGTTGGTCTTTGTCCATTTTGATAGTGGAACTACTAGGAGTGTCACATGCTTTCAGATTTTTAAATTTGAACTTCTTTAACATGTCCCTCACATACTTTGCTTGATTTATAAAAATGCCATGTTTGGATTGCTTTATTTGCAAGCCTAGAAAGTATGTTAGCTCACCTATTATGCTCATTTCGAATTCATTTGTCATCAATGATGAGAATTCATCGCATAAATGTGTATTAGATGACCCAAAGATGATATTATCAACATAGATTTGAACAAGTAGCATGTCATATTTTTTGATCAAAATGAACAAAGTAGGATCTAGTGTTCCTTTATTGAATCCTTTCTCAAGTAAAAACGCACTAAGTCTATCATAACAAGCTCTAGGAGCTTGTCTTAGTCCATATAAGGCTTTTTGAAGATGATAAACATGGCTTGGATGTTTATGATCTTCAAAACCCGGTGATTGTTCTACATATACTTCTTCATGGATGAACCTATTTAGAAATGCACTTTTAATGTCCATTTGATATAGTAGAAACCCGTTGTAGCAAGCATAGGCAAGCAATATGCGAATTGCTTCTAGTCTTGCTACGGGTGCAAAGGCTTCCTCATAATCAATTCCTTCTTCTTGATTGTAGCCTTGTGCAACCAACCAAGCCTTGTTTCTTACAATTTTACATTTTTCATTCTTTTTGTTTCTAAAAAACCATTTGGTGTCTATGATTGTGTGGTCCTTAGGTCTAGGTACTAATGTTTATACCTTGTTCCTAACAAAGTGGCTTAGCTCTTTTTGCAAAGCCATTACCCAAAACTCATCTGCTAAGGCATCATCTATCTTGGTGGGCTCAGTTTGTGACACAAAAGCTAAGTGTCCTTCATCTCTATGCAATGTTGACCTAGTGATTATTCCTTTGTTTGGATCACCTATGATTTGTTGAGATGAATAGCTAATGAGGAGTCTTGAATTTTTAGGCTCACTAGTTTCGGATTCCTTGCTTACCTCGAGCTCTTAACTATTTGAAATTTCTCTTAGGGTGCCATCATCTTCATCATCAATCCTCAGTTTTTCAAAGTTTTGCATTATTTTAACTTTGGGATCTACTTCATCAAATTTCACATGGATAGACTCCTCTATGGTTTTGGTTGATCTATTAAACACCCTATATGCTTTGCTATGTATAGAGTAGCCTAGGAAAGTGCATACCTTTGACTTTGGGTCAAATTTGTCTAATTGATCCTTATCATTTAGAACATAGCAAGTACAACTGAACACCTTAAAATAACTTATGTTGGGTTTTCAGCCTTTCCATAGATCATAAGGAGTCTTTTTCACTTGCTTTCGGATATTTACTCTATTTATAACGTAGCATGTCGTGTTAATGGCTTCGGCCCAAAAATGCTTAGCTATGTTGTACTCATTTAGCATAGTCCTACACATTTCTTGGAGTGTCCTATTTTTTCTTTCAACAACTCCATTTTGTTGGAGTGTTCTAAGAGAGGATAATTGGTGTGTATAACCTTGTTTTGCACAAAAATCCTCCAAGTTTCTATTTACAAACTCACCACCTCTATCACTTCTAATGATGGTGATTTTGTATCCCTTTTCATTCTCTACTAAAGCACAAAACTTTACAAACACATCAAACACTTTATGCTTATGAGATAGAAAATACACCCATGTATACCTAGTAAAATCATCAACAATGATAAAGCAATATGATTTACCACCTAGACTTTGTGTTTGGGTGGGTCCGAACAAATTCATATGGATAAGTTCTAAGGTTCGAGTCACATTACTTGTTACTTGCGTCTTAAATGACTATTTCACTTGTTTACCAAGGATACAAGGTTCACATTCCTTATCTTTCTTAAAAGTGCATTTGGGTAGGCCCTTAACGAGATCATGCTTAGTCAATTTTGACAAGTTTTCCATGCTATAATGTCCTAATCTACGGTGCCACAACCATGCATCACATTCACTTTGTGTACTCAAACATGAAACATTTTGCATATTCATCTCATCGAAGTTAATGGCATAAACATTCTTATCTCTATATGCGATAAACAAAGTTTCATGCTTCTAATTCCTAACAATGCATTTCGATGATTCAAACATAACATGAAATCCTTTGTCACACAATTGACTAACACTAAGCAAATTATGTTTCAAACCATCAACAAGATAGACATTAGAAATAGATAGTGAGTTGTTACCGATGGTTCCGAGACCAATAACCTTTCCTTTGTTGTTGTCTCCAAATGTAACCCTTCCACCATCATGCCGCTCTAGTTCAATGAATTGATGCGCATCTCCAGTCATGTGTCTTGAGCACCCACTATCCAAGTACCATGGGGTGCTCTTCCTCGCATCCTACATAATGGAAAACACACTAGATTTTGGTACCCAAACACCTTTGGGTCTGAGAAAGTTAGTGTCATAAATATTTTTAACTACCCATACTAGTCTACCCACTTTGACCTTTTATAAGGCATACTTCCCAACCACATGAGACCTATTGCACTTTGAGCATCTACGATCATCGTTTAGCAATTTCTTGTAACTTAACAAGTTTGCTCCATAGCCTATGCCTCTTTTGTTAAGTGCACGTCGTTGTGCTCCCAACATCATATCAAACATTTCTCTACCATTGGTGAACTTATGCACCGTGCTAGTCAAGTCCTCTACTTTCTTGACTAAAGCATCTCTCTCCTCTAGGACTTCATTCAAGTCACTTTGGAGATCATTAATGGTCTCATTTTGTGACTCTATTTCACTAATTGCTATGTTCAAGTTCTTTTTGAGTTGTTTGATTTTTTTGATCTCCTTTTCCAACTCTTTCCTAAGCTCATCAAGATTTGGAACATCATCAAAATCATCAATATCATTAAAGTTAAAAGAGTTAGAATTTACCTCTCCTTGTGCCATGAGACAAAGTATTGCCTTCTCACTCTCCGGTTCGGATTTCGATCTTGATGATGATGAGTCATCCCAAGTTGCCTTGAAACTCTTCTTCCCTTTCTTCTTATCCATCGCCTTCTTGGATTTGCATTCCGCCTTTATGTGACCCGATTTGCCACATCCAAAGCATATTGTCTCACCTGACTTTCCTCCCTTGCTTCCACTTCTAAACTTCTTCTTGTACCTATCCCGCTTGTACATTTCTTTGTTTAGCTTTCTTGAGAGTATAGCTACTTCCTTCTCAAGATCATTTTCGTCACTAGATTTTTCATCTTCAACAACGTTCATTGATGCAACTGAGGAGCTATTTGCCTTTAAAGCAATCTCTTTTCTTGAACTCTTTGTTCATCGACTTAATGCTTCCAATCTAGCTCGGACTTTAAGTTCGAATTCATGGACCGTTAGCTCTCCACATAATGCATCAAATGTATAGTTTCCAAGATTTTGTGCCGATTAGATAGCATACTTCTTGGCATCCCATTCCTTAGGCAACCCTCTAAGGAATTTGTACACCGAGGTCTCTTGATCATAATTCTTTCCAAGATTCTTGATCTCATTCAATAGTTTGGTGAACCGTGTGATAGCGGTGGCTATATCTTCATCGGATCCAACTCGGAAAGTTTCGTAGTGCTCTTCAAGAATCCTCAACTTTGTCTTTTTCACTTGCATGGTACCTTCATAGTGTACCTCAAGCTTTTTCCATACTTCCTTGGCCATTTAACAAGCACTTACTCAATTAAACTCATTTTCGCTTAATGCACAAAATAAGTGATTCATAGCTTGATTATTTGAGAGCTCACTCTTGATCTCCTCGGTGGTGTACTCTTTCAAAGGCTTGTCCGATGGAGTGTAGCCACTTTCAATTGCATCCCACAAGAATCTATTTTGTGCTCTTATGTAAAACTTCATCCTCACTTTCCAATGAGCATAGTTGGTTCTATCAAAATACGGAGGCCTACTCGAGGAATTGCCTACCCTAAGGTGAGCCATATCTAAAGTTTGCATCCTTGCACAAAAACACTCAAAGATACGTTAGTAACGTTTTGAGCAATAACTCGCTCTGATACCAATTGAAAGTCACCCAAGAGGGGGGTGAATTGGGTTACCGAGTAGTTATTGCCCTTTTTAAAACTTTGTGCGCAAATTACAATTATGATGCATATACTAACAATGAATATATATATGCTATGCTAGTGAATGAAATAGAGGAGATGGAAAGTGACACACGATTTATAGTGGTTCGATCCAATGATCTACATCCACTACCTAACCTCCCCGGTTAGGATTTTTAATCCACCACTTATATTACAAATAAGTGTTACAACTTAAGCACACAAGCCTAGAGTGCCTAATTACAATTAGGACTTCCTATCTAGTCGCAACTAGAGTTTATGCCTAGCCTCAACTAGGTCTTCCCCTTTGAGTTAGATTCCACTATGTCTTACAATCATACAATTATAACAAGTGGCTGAAAAATAATGGAATATACTTTACAACATAAAGTGATATCAAATTCAAACACTAGCAAGCCTCCAAGAGCCTAACAACTCTAATGCATGCAAGTATGAGAATGAATGGAATATGCAAAATATGTCACTAATTTTGTTGCAAATCCCAAGTGTGAAATCGTTTCAAAAAATCTAATGTATTAGTGCAAAAACGATTTCAAAGCTAAGAACAAGAGTTTAACAAAAATCAAGTTTAAGTGCAAAACTTTTGCTCAAATCAATCTTAGGGTTTAATAAAATAAGTTTAAGTACACAACCCAAGATAAAAGTATGCAAACACACAACAAACTGATTTTCAATTCAAACACACAAAACTATGTATATTAAGCACAAGAAAAGATGTTAGAACAAGGACTTTCTTACAACCAAGAAGATGACAAAAGAAATCAACTTTGAAGAGATTCTTGTACTCCTTTGGAAGCTTCAAAAGTGCTGAATTTTGGAGTTAGTGGACAGCCCTAACAATCTCCTTTGTCTACTTCAAAAAAATCAAAGTTCTTCTCTTTGTGTATTTTGAGCTTTTGAGTGTGTTTGTTTCTTGTTATGAGAAAATAATGTTCTTTGTGGTTTTATAGTGTTAGGTATCTCATCTTGACAGTTTGTGACCGTTTTAAGGATCTAAGGGTCCAGAATTCATCAAGAATTCAAATTAAAGTTCGTTTTTCAGCTTTTTAAAAAAGCTGTCAGGTAGGCAATTAGCGCGCTAATGTTGAGACATAGCGCGCTAACTGCAGGGACCTCAAAATAAATATTTTATCCCTTTGTGTTAGCGACCCTTAAACTCGTCCGGGACCCAACCAACTCTCATATAACATAATATATATGTTTAATATGGGTTATTAAGCCTATTTGGGTGGTGCGGATATTTTTACAAATCCCGAAAATAGAAAATCTATATTTCATAATGTGCGAGGGACTTTTCTGCAAATTTACAGTTTTCTTTTCAAAAACCTTTCAAAGACAAGTTTTTTTGTTTCGAAAACTTTCATAATGATCTTTAAAATGCCAATGACCATGAACACAAAGTTTCACATTGCTTAAACTCATAAACCTAGTCATGTGCTAAAGTTCAATTTTGAAACTTCGAGTTATCTAATGACATGTGAAAATTCGTTTAAAAAACTTCGTATGCATGAACTAATGCATTTGGCTTGCGTGAACGAGTTTGTATACCTTACATCAAAATTACAGTTTATAGTATGATCTTCCGTCTTCATTCCTTCATGAATGCCGAATCTTAAACTTGTATGGCTTGAATACCCGTGATATGATGTTTTGTATCCTTTAACAAAAACTGAAATACACTTGATATTTATTAGTACATTTTCACCTTGTTTGTTTCCATCAAAATCCCGGTCGGAGTTAGAGTGATTAACCACTTAGTCCAACAGGTGTTACCACCCCAATAGTTGAACCGGAGCATGCTTGGCTAGGCAGCATGATAAGTCAACAAATGATCGAGTTTCGGTGGACTCGGGAAGCTTCGGGGGACTCCGAGGACGGATTAGGGTTTAGTGCATGGCTCATACCTAAGTGGGCAAGGCTTGACAAGGTGTATACCTAAGTGGGCAAGGCTTGGCAAAGTGTATACCTAAGTGGGCAAGACTTGGCAAGGTGTATACCTAAGTGGGTAAGGTTTGGCACGGTGATTACCTAAGTGGGCAAGGTTTGGCACAGTTTTTACCTAAGTAGGCAAGGTTTAGCAAGACACAAACCTTAGAGGGCACGGTGTGGCACGGCACAAACCTTAGTGGGTAAGGCGCTCCCTGGTGTGAGCACGGAAGCAACTTGGGCGTACCTTATCGAAAGCTTGGCACATACCTTGGCACTGGGCAAGGCGCTCCCTGGTGCGAGCACAGCGGTGACTTGGAGGAGAGCATGGAAGCGACTTGGGCGTATCTTAGCGAAAGCTTGGCACATACCTTGGCACGACCAAGGTCATGCCTTGGCACGGGCAAGGCAAGACCTTGGCATAATTAACTTTCCTTAACCCTGGCGTTGACCCTGGTCAAAGTACGCTTGGTCTAATTTTGGGATGTTTCCTATTGGAGTTGGGGAAACGGCTTAACATCTACTATAAGGGGAGGTGGGCTCTCTCCTAGGGGTGGCATGGGCAAGAGTAACAAGGAAGGCCCTCGAGCATGCCTTGGGCACCATGCCAAGGCGAAAACTCACGGACCCATGGTCCGGCCACCCCGAACCGGTGGAACTTGACCGAGCCCCAGCTTAGCACCTAACGTGCCTAGGCACGGCCAGGCACCACGAGGCGCAGTCCCTGTTCCTTAGAGAAACATGGACTACGTTTCTTGAAACGTGGGTAGACCAAGTCGAGGTAGTTTCTAGCAGTTGGGGAACTACCTTGGTAATGGCCAGGCCATGACCAAGCCACATCTAGGCTTGTCCAAATACATGGAGCATGTGCTAATTGACCTAGTAGTGATGGCGGTTACGGAACCAGATGGCAGCAAGGGAACAAGGCAGTTGGGCAACTACCTTGACCACTAAGGGAGTGGTGTTTTACCAGGTATATGGATCGATATATACAGGACATGTGTCCTAGTTGGTCATGTAACTACCTAATGGCTAGTCTATAAAGCCAAGGGCTCTGAGCTTGGGGAAGCATAGAGTTCCACAGTTGTATTCCCAATTGAGAGCTAATAAAAATGTTTCCTTGTTGCCTATTACTTGCTGTCCTTTTAATTCAAGTATTGGTGTGCTGAACTAAGTTGGCCCTTAAGCACCACAGGTTTGATTGAGAGAAAAAAAAAATTTCTAGAGAAAAATCCCTCTTTCATTAGCCCTGTGACAATTGGTATCAGAGCCAAAGTTCGAAGACAATGGCGACCCGAGCAGCAAGCGATCTAAGTAAGAAGATGTCTCACCTAAAGCAGGTAATGGCAATGATGTCTACTCCGGCAGAATCGGTGGAGTCTTCAACTACGTCCCGACGTATTGAAGCCTTGGAAATGTTGGTGGCTTCATTGGTGACCAGGGGAGAGTCACAAGAAGCTATGATTGCTATATGGGAAACTAGATTTGAAGAGCTTGTAGCAGATGTGCGGTCGGTGGGAGAACTTACCACCGAAATGTTGGGTTTTGGGGTTCATACACAGCAGAGATTTCAAAACTATTTTGAGAAAAACCCGAACAGGATGCGAATCTGATTCCATTAAAACACGTTTATACTATGAAAACTTAATCATACCTCACTCGCAATGTACCTTTCTGAAGGTTAATCGATCTCTAAGGCACTGCCAACAACGAACGCCCTCTATCAGCAGTCTACATACGAATGGCGGCCGTGATTTGAAGTGCTAGCTTCGAGAGAATACCAAACCTTTTTGTTTCTCTCCAAAACAATCTAGAGCATACCAAAAACCCTAAGTCGTTTCTTAAAACGAAAATAGAGTTTCAGCCCCTTTTTAAATCTTTCGTACTTGTATTCTAACTCAAAACGTCTATTTATACAACCCTTGTATATGACGATTAAGTAAATTACACATATACCCCTACTTAAAGAAGTATAAGTGTAATACACTACAAGGACGTTTCTGTCATGAATTTTATCATATAAAATTTATTTTTCTGAACCATCTTAAAATCTCACAAAACCATTCTCAGTGTGCGACCCAATAGGCTCATACAACGTTGGCAGTGTACCAAAACACATTTTGGTATACAAGTCATAAGCGGCCTCTAGCAAAACATTATTACTACCCAAGTTGTACGAATATCAAATCGATACAACCTAATCAATAGTGTATAAAACATCTTTTTGTCACACGATATCCTTTTGATCAAACATAAGGCATGGAATTGTCATCCAACATGTTCAATCGTACTAGTCTCGACTTCTAGGTAGACTGAAAACATCTAAGTGACATTGATCAATATCAATTTACTTAGACTAGGTGTAACAACCCCAAATTTTTAACTGACTTGTGTTGCACTTGTCAGAATTGTGACCCGGCTACGTGAATATTGGACAGTATTTCGAACTTCGGGAGTCGACACCGAAGTGATTTTATGATTCTTTGATTGTGTGTATTAGTATTTTAAGTATTTTACGGGTTTCGAGTCGGTCGGGCGATATTTAATTGAGTGAGGTTTCGACTAGTTAAATGGGGGAGAAAAACAAGTAAAAAGTACAAATAAATGAATTTTTAATTAATTTAATTAATTAGTTGGCGAGACTACGCGAGTTACGAGAGTCGGAACAAGGAAAAACGGACCGAGGAACGTCGCTTGAACGCGGAAGTTAGTTAATTACGCAACATATGGTCTATGGAATTGGAATTGTTAAGGAGCCATGAAATTGACCTCGAGATGCGGGTGTGTTGAGATGGAGAGTCATGCAAGTGACAACACGCACATACTTTAATGTGTAATAAAGAAAAATCAATCAATAAATAAAAAGACCCATAAGGGCAATGGTTTAAAATTTGGTAGGAAGTAAGTTGGGGGTAAAAAGGTCATTTGACCATATAAATATAACAACAACATAACCACCGCCCACTCTCCTTCTGTTCATCTTCTCCTCCAACATAACCGCCGCCCACTCTCCTTTTGTTCGTCTCGGCCTCTCCTCCACACCACTCTCGGCCTCTCTCTCTCGGCCACGCGATCTCTCTCTCGGTTTCGGGTCCTCTCCTCTCTCACTCTCATTGTTCTCTCTCGGATCTCTCCTCCCTCTTCTCGGCCTCACGTCACCGCTGCCACCTTCCTCGCCGTCGGAGACTCCACGTCCCACCCTAGGTGAACTTCTCCTCCTCTCTTGTTTCTCGAGTACACCAGTTTCATGATTTTATGTGGTGTTTTCTCAACTGTTTTTGGGTGTATGCATGGCGGTTTGGTGGTGGGTTGGTGTACATGGGGTGCATGAATGGGTGTATGTGTACACCATCAGTGGGGTGTACACACCAAAGATGTATGTGTACACCATCATGGGGTGTACACAATGGTTGTGGGTGTAAAAAAATAGATTAATGTATATTATATAGTTTTAAGTAATAAAGTGACATTAACACATGTAAATATGGGGTGTAAATAGCGATGGGGTGCACACAACACGGGGGGTGTTATGTGCACATAACGATGGGGTGTGTGATGTGTGGGGTGTACACATTAGTGGGGTGTACACAACAATTGTACATGTGTGTGTATAATGAAAATGTATGTGTGTGTAGGGTGTGTGTATTATTTTATGTTTGTGAATAAATGAAAAGGAGAAGTATGGACACCTTTAGTTAATTGTTGTAGGCTTGTGTTAAAGCCCAACAAAGGCCCAACATACACATTACTTAATAGAGGTCCATGACAAATATAAATGATATGTAAATGAGTGGTGTTAAGGCCCAAATGAGGGCCAATGAGATAGGTACAACTTGAGGCCCAAGACAAAGACATAAAATATAAAAATAATTATGGAGTTAGAGTTTGGGCTCAACAAGAGCCTAAAGAGGTACAGAACGATGTTAAAGTTCATAATCTATGAAAGTAGGAACATATTCACCATATCGGGAAACTTTTCTTAACGGTTCGAGTAGCCTAAACAAACGACCCTAAAACGAATTTATAAAGACTCACCTTAAGACTAAATGCGAGCCTTAAACTAATATTCGAGATTCAAAACTTTATCAGGTAGTCGAGACTCACGGGGAACGTATTAGAGTTTCGGAGTGAATATCGGGTTGCGATAGTTCAGGTAAGTACATTTGCCACAAGCATTTGTACGTTTGTAAGCCAGTAAGAAAATGCCATGTGATTCATTATCATTTATTCAGTCTTGTTATGCTCTATTATTGGTATTCCATTCCATTTCTTGTTGTGTGTTTCCTGGCGTAAGTGTTTCATCTCGAAAGTACTAGGACCTGCACTAGAGGGATAAAACGCGGGCACTCGTGCGCACGAGTGTGTGACCACCCTTAGTGACCGTGTGATACCGAGTACTGGGTGGATGGGTTTGAGTCCCTCCAATCATAGCTGTGCCTTCGCTTGTGTCGATGCCCAGGAAGACCTCGCGAGGTCTTCGCCGTTATGCTATGATCTAGACCACTTATGAGCCTCTTTTGATTCCTTGGAACACACTTGACTTTCGATTGATATCTATTAGTCTATTTATCATGCATATTGTTTATTTAATTTCCTGTTTTTTAATACCGCATGATATTTAGACTGCTTTACTTGTGTTATCATGAATTACTGTTATCTTCTTCTGGCATTACATTCGATTTTATTCAGTTACTCACCGTCTAGTTTGTGACGGTGGGTGCAGATAGGGTGGAGAGCAGCAAGTGCAAGGGACCCTGCCTAGGTGATCTACTGTGAGGATTAGCAACGATATCAGAGAGACTCTTTATTAGGTGTATATACTTTTGCTGATGTGTATATCGTTTTATATTTACATGGTTGGGATAACTGAACTTGGTATTTCTTTTGTGAGACTGGTATCATGTATATTTACCTATCGAATTGTACATGAATACCTAGGGTTTTCCACACTTATAGAATTTCTTTACTTCCTTTGATTGAGTTATTTCCCCTTTATTATAATTGTTTTAGTTTTCTGTTGTTTACTGATGCAATAACTCTTTCATAAATTACTAAATTGATAAAATTGAAGGTTGACTAGGCTCGTCAGGTTACCGAGGGATGACTCGGCTTGTATGGGTCTAGGCCGGGTGTACCCAATTGCACGGGGAAATTGGGGCCATCACACTGGGCCTTTTAATAGTCTAACACATCGAAGGATCCACTGGATATCTCTCTTTATATGAGATGGACAAATTCTATCTCGATTACACAACTTCACCACATTATTTACACAGTAACCAATCACAACCTTTATAATTGTCCGGTTAAAGACAACGTTTGATTGCGTCAAATCACTGTATTCCTAATGTTGAAGTCTCTGGTAATCTCAAGTCAGAGGACTAAAAAATATACCTATCATGAGAAACAACTATGACTTAATCCATGTGATGTTCTCATAGCGGGTCGGTCCAGTACTTTGTTCCTTAACAAGTACTCATGGTCTTGATTCGTATTCCTATACGTATGATCATCAATCAAGACTCACACTAGTCTTAATTTATTATAGTTCCCAGTATAATAATCGACTAGGGACATTTAGGATATTTCTGTAAATACCCATAGATCTTATTATAATGTAAACATGCAAATCAATTATAATAAACAGCAAATGAAATCCTCTATTTTATTAACTAAAATGTATTCATAAAGACTGTTAATGGATTGACCTAGGGTACATTTCCCAACACGAAACAGCCTCGACAATGGCTGTGGAGATGAGCTTACTCAAGCGAGCTGTGGGCGAAACCTCGGAGGGTGCAGTAGCGGCGAAGCCCCAAACAAAGGTGCTGGAGCAAAAGAAATTCTCTGGCAAGCGGAGCGCAAAGGAGCTTGAGAATTTCATTTGGGACATGGAGCAGTACTTCGCTATTGTTAGCACGGAGGAGAGTCAGAAGGTCATCTTGACCCCTATGTACCTTGAGGGTGATGCGAAGCTTTGGTGGAGAACTAGAGTGGATGATGATGTGGCTGCGGGGAGGCCTAAAATCGTAGATTGGGAGGTGCTCAAAAGGGAATTGAAGGATCAATTCTTTCCTACCAATGCGGCTTGGCAAGCACGGGAGGCCTTGCGCAAGCTCAAGCAGACGGGATTGGTGCATGACTATGTGAAGAAATTTTCCTCTCTTTTGCTGGACATCAAAAACATGTCGGAAGAGGACAAACTTTTCAATTTCACAACGGGATTGCAGTCTTGGGCTTAAGCCGAGCTAAAGAGGCAAGGAGTGAAGGACTTGCCTGGGGCAATTGCGGCTCCTGATAGTCTTGTGGACTTCAAGACTAGTTCCTCCCCGAGCGAAGGGAAGAACAAGGAGAAGAAGTCGTTTAAGAACCACCAAAAGAAGGGCGAGAAGAAGCCTTTTCCTCCTAGCTAGTAAACCCAAATCCAGCACCTAAAGCAGACCCGAACCTCATCAAGTTCCTCAGATAAGGGTCGTTTCATTTGTAATTGCCCCCATAGGGCACGAGACTGTACAAAGAAGGAGAAACTTTCGGCCTTGATCGCGGAGGATGATGGCCAGCCTCGAATGAACCCATTGTAGCTGTTGAATGCAATTCAACAAGCCAAGACGAGCCCTTCGGAGGGGCTAATATACGTGGATGGTGAGGTGAACCAGAGACGAGTCTTGGCAATGGTGGATTCGGGAGCCACTCACTCATTCGTGGCAGACCATATGGTGGGGAAATTAGGATTGGATCTCGTTGAGTAACTCCAGTCGAATGAAGGCAGTGAATTCGGAGGCAAAGAGAATTCAAGGTATGGCCACTGACGTAAATTTGAAGGTTGGATCTTAGGAGGGAAAGATCAACCTAATGGTTGTTCCCTTTGATGATTTTGATGTCATCCTAGGAAACAACTTTTTGCACTTGGGGAGCATTGCATTGATGCCGTTCTTGAAAGGATTGTTCATGATGAACAAGTCCCACCCTTGCTTTTTCCCTGTGACTAACTTAATTGCAAGAAATGAGAAGAAGAAGCTATCTCATCTTTCAGCCATTCAGGTAAAAGATGGACTAAGGAAGGGGGTGCCCACATTCCTAGCGGCCTTGGTGGAGACCAAGGTAGGAACGATATCAAAAGTCCCTGACATAGTCGCCGAAGTGCTAGAGGAATTCGGAGATATGATGTCGGCAGAGTTGCCAAAGCAATTACCCCCACAAAGGAAAATTGACCATGAGATTGAGCTGATCCCCGGTTCAAAACCCCCAGCACAAGCCCCGTACAGAATGGCTCCAAAGGAGTTGGAGGAGCTAAGGAAGCAGTTGCAAGATTTGTTAGATGCTGGATTCATTCAGCCATCCAAGGCCCCTTACAGAGCACCAGTCCTGTTCCAGCGCAAGCACGATGGTTCTCTTCGAATGTGCGTGGACTACAGGGCGCTAAACAAGTTGACGGTAAAGAACAAGTACCCCATTCCACTTGTGGCAGACTTGTTCGATCGGTTATCTGGTGCGGCCTACTTTACAATGCTGGACTTGAGGTCGGGTACTATCAAGTTCGGATTGCAGCTGGTGACGTTCCAAAGACAACCATGGTGATTAGGTATGGTTCGTTTGAGTACTTAGTCATTTGGCTTGACAAATGCCCCTACTACATTCTGTAATTTAATGGATGATGTATTGAGGGAATTCATTGATAGATTTTTCGTTGTTTACCTTGACGACATAGTGATTTACAGTCAGAACCTCCATGACCATGTGGATCACTTACGGACGGTTCTGACTACCTTGAGGGCTAACCATTTGTATGTAAAGAGGGAGAAATGTAAGTTTGTTGTGCAAACAATTTCTTTCCTTGGTCATGTTGTAGGCCAGGGCAAATTGCAAATGGATCCAGAGAAGGTATGGCTATCATGGAATGGCCAAACCCCACGAAGGTCTCGGAGTTGCGATCGTTCTTGGGGTTGGCAAATTACTATCGGCGGTTCGTAGAGGGCTACTCACGGAAGGTGGCACCACTGACAGATTTGTTGAAAAAAGATCGAGCTTGGGCATGGACGGACCGATGCAACCAAGCTATGGCGGATTTAAGGCAGGTCATTACCTCTGAACCAGTGCTGGGACTACCAAACTTTGAACTACCGTTCGAGGTGCACACAGACGCTTCAGATAGGGCATTAAAGGCGGTGCTTTTCCAGGAGGGACACCCCATTGCCTTCGAAAGTAGGAAACTGAAAGATGCAGAGCAGAGGTATTTGGCTCAGGAGAAGGAAATGCTAGCTGTGATCTACGCTCTCCATCTTTGGAGGAATTACTTGCTGGGAACCAGTTTTGTGGTGTAGAGAGACAATTCAACGATTACCTACTTCATGAGCCAGAAAAAGCTCAACTAGAAGCAGGCGAGATGGCTAGATTTCCTTGCAAAGTTCGATGCACAATTCAAACACAAGCCTGGTAGGCTCAATTCAGTTCCAGATGCACTCAGTCGCAAGGTGGTGGCTGAGATGGTAGCAACAGTAGTGGGGCTGGAAGGTGAATTCCTGCCTCGTTTCAAGGAGGAGACAGGCAAAGATCCTACTTATACGAAGTTGCGGAAGCTAGTAGCGGAGGGAGTCACTCGAAGGTTCTGGTGTGATGATGGGTTCCTTTATGCCAAAGGAGGATGCCCATATGTTCCTAGTACAGGTGGGTTAAGGCGGCTACTCTTGAAGGAGACACACGGTGCTCGGTGGGCTGGGCATCCGGGTGTAACAGCCCAAATTAATTTAATCAGGATTAGTGTTAATCGCGAGGATTAACGGGTAATTCGGGCGTTACGTGGACAACTGGGTAGACTCAGATAGGAGTACCCAGGTTATACGGTGTTATTTGTGCATGTTGTATGTCTATTATTGTGATGTGGGAATTTAATATTTATATAAACATCACATGTGTGTAAATTATTGTCGGGCGAGTTTGAGCGCCGGGGTTTCGTGTCGTAAGACCCGCTAACGCGAGGGTTAGGTGGCAGTGAGGCCGGGTGTTGGGTTAAATGAGAAATCATAATTTTATGGCTATGGTTGAGGTTTAATTTAATGAGATTTACATATAGGCTAAGTTAGTAAATCAATTAGGTACACTAAGTGTGGGACCGCCTCGGGAAGCGTGCCGGACACGGGGCACGGGGTGCCGAGTGGTCGGGAAGTTAGTGTGACCCTATTTACAAATTTATGGAATTTATTGATGATTAAAATAGGTGTTAGGAATTAAATCAAATTGGAGTAAATAAAATTCTATAGTTTGAACTGAATAATCAGTACACTTAGGATAAGTCTCAAAATGCACAACAATGAGATTCAAGGCTAGATGTGTTAGGATAAGGTGTTCAAGAACTTTGGTGATGCAGGGTGATCAGGAACTGTCTGATCGTCCTCGAGATGCGCAAACACACTAGATTAAAATACTACTATATATACACTTGATCGATCAACATGCAAAGACCCAAACAAATTTCTCAAAAATTTTGTGAGGAGATCAGGGAGAGATATGAGGTTGGAGAGGACGATTTAAGGATTGGGGGAGATGATCTAGGCGTCAAAATGTGGATCTAAAGTAATCAAAATATTCGTTTTTGGTTTAAACTTCCATTAAAATGGGTTGTGGTGATTTCGGATTTTTGAACAAAATTATTATTGTTTTTACTGGATTTGGAGTTCTTGAGGTTTAATTTGATAAATCTTATCGATTTGGGTCGAATTTGTGAAAAATTTGAGGTGATTTGGTAAATCTTTGGGTTATTTTCATGAATTTTAATCCGAGAATTGGGTGTTGTTCTTGGGGTTTTGTGGTGAAATTTAGAGGTTTTGGAGGTCTCCAATGAATTGAGCATGAAGAGGGATCGAGAGGAGTAGAGAAGAGAAGAAGATTGACAAAAAAAAGAGACAAGTTTCGTCTCTGGTTAAAACATGACACGAAACTGTCTCTGGAAGAAGAAGGGAGGCACGCACGCGTGCGTGCGTGCGTGCACCCCTAGGCCGAGCTGGGCCAGCCCAGGCCCATCCCAAGTGGGCCGGGCCAAACCAGCCCTGGCCCAACCTGGGTGGGCCTGGACCGGGCCCGACCCGGACCCGGCCAGATGGGCCGAACCGGGTCGACCCGGTTGGGTCGGGTCGGACCCGGTTCGGGGGACCCACCCCTATTAATTAAATAATATTTTTATTTTTATTTTATTATTTATTAAAAATAATTAAAAAAACAGTTTTAATTGTTGGAAAATAGGAAAAATATGTGAAAATATCAGAAAAATTTGGAAAAATTCTAGAAAGATATAGAAAATTAGAAAAAGATAGAAAAGTGGTTTCGAGACTTTCGAGTATTTTCGGAACCCCGACCCGGCCCGGGAGAGGTACCACAACTGAAAAATTAAAAATATAATATAATATCATAAAATGATATAATATGTTTCAAAAAGTATAAAACACTATAAAATGGACTTCAGGGACCAAGAAACCATAACTCGGACGTTGGAGAGCTAGGTGGGGCGTACTGACGGGTCCGAGAAGTCGGAGTGCGTATTTTCGGGTACGTAAAACCCAACTGAACACCACTATTGCATTTACTTATTGCTATTCATTTGAGCTATTGTTATTCATAATCTTCGAGTCCAAATCTTACTGGGACGATCGAGCCTATGTATCCGAAGGTTGTGCGGTCGCTTGCTAGGTGTGTGGTCTAGGACACAGTGGTAGAGTCGATGGTACAGACCACGACAGGGTTCCTGATCCTCAGTATACATCTTGTATAGCTGGTGCACATTCATTTGTTTATCTTGTGTTTATATTCATGCGATGAGCTTTGAGCAGTTGTCTGCATTTACCTTCTATTCCGCATGTTTTGTTAACACTATTTACTTGTTTCCATTTACATTCTTAAATTATGATGCACGGTGGTTTTCCTTGGGTTTTTACTTACTGGACTCGTCATCTGCATCTTGTGATGGCTTGAGTGCAGACCTTGTGTATCAGTAGGGGCAAGAAGATCACGGGCGACAAAATCTTTACTTGTCCACTGTCGAGGACCTACTGGTACGTGTATTAGTATTAAATTATTTTCTTATGATTATTGGGAACTTGTAGTTATTACATTTTCAGTACTGGTATATAAACATTCACTGATGGCAGTTGTCGCCTATATACTGAGTACTTCCGGGTTTTCCACTATAGGTTGAATAAGTTAACTTTATATAATGCTCTTTTGGTGATATATTAAAACTTTCGCTGTAAAATTGTAAACTACTAATTAAATGGCATGAAACTTAAATGCTTTTAAATTAATTGGATAGACGAGTGACGTGGTAGGTGTTTCCGGTGCACGCGCAGGGGAAATGGGAAGCCACGAGGCGGCCTCGAAATTTGGGGCCGTCTCAGTTGGTATCAGAGCAAGGTCGATAGGGCTCTGAATTAAATAAAGTAAATAAAATAGCATAAACTTTAAAACAAATTAGATGTGGAAACCCGATGAGTTGCCTAGAACTTTTAGCTAGGAAGCAATAAGAAATGAGTAGTTAACAGAGCTTTATATATGTGTTATGATTCTACTCTGTACTATATATGTATACGTATATCATGGAGGATTACATACGACGCACGTTTTTCGGTGCAGATCAGCATGGATGGACGATCTATTATACCCTCAGAGACGAGACAAGCTGGCATTGTTATTAGGACTCCGCAAGCTACAGTGAGCTTTGAGGATCGACTTACAGCCCAGGAAGTTCAGATGACAGAAGTACTCCGAATATTACGGGACCAGGGCGCCGCAATTTTAGAAATGGCTGCATCACTCACGACTGAGCCACCAAAGCGACAACGACTTTACCCGATGTTACATGAGGGAAATGATTGACAGGGATTCGCGAGTACCAAGAGGCAGGCCGGGCAGAGTTCTGGAGTAGTACCAGAGCAGAGGCACACTGAAGTTAGAGACGAGGGAGACCAGTTTGACAGACAGAGACAGGATCAACAGGGTCGACAGGATAGGCATCCAGGGCAGCAGAGAGAAGATGAGGGGCATGTGGTGTATGTTACTGCACCTGCACCTTTCGAGCAGCAGCACCCGGACAGGGGTCAAAGGGACAGGAGTCAGGGCCAGAGATCCAGTGAAAGGCAAACTGGGAGGCGAGAGAGGCGCAAATGTTATAGATGTGAACAGAGATGACATCTGAGTGTTGTTTGCCTTTCAACGGCAGCCGCACCTGTAGAGTATCAAAGGAGACGACGACGACAAGCTGCAAAGAAATCACGACTTAGAGATGTTCGGGATGGACAATACGAGCCGGTGAGGAGTGAGAGCATGTAGCGACCAGCGACCACGATGAGGACACCATATGCGCCTAGTTTTGCTACATCAGGTACCGGTGGTTCACAGGAGAGACCGCGACATGTTCAGAGATGTACTTACTGTGGAGTTGAGGGACATATACATTGGGAGTGCACATTGATCTTGATGGCACCGACATTTGTAGAGCCGTTGCGTGTTCGAATTCCGGGTTCAGATCGTATCTGAACAATAAGTTAGGGTACTGACAATAAAGTGTCAACTATATTTTTGTGTAAATTATGGTAAAAACAACGTGCGAGTTGTGTTATGTATGAAGACTATCAAGTTGTTTTTGGTTATAATTAAATGAAGCCTAAGGATTTTTGCTATAAAATATATGTATGGGATAGATATATTATTGAGAAGGTTGTTTTATTCAAACACAATAACATGAGTATAACTACCCTGTACACGATTTGGAGCTTGCAGCAGTTGTGTTTGCACTGAAAGCTTGGAGACATTATCTCTATGGAGAGAAGTTTGTGCTTTACACGGATCATCAGAGCATACGATACATCTTCACGCAGAGAGATCTGAATATGTGTCAGAGGATATGGTTGGAGTTGCTGAAGGACTATGACTTCACGATTGAGTATCATCCCGGAAAGGCTAATGTAGTGGCTGGTGCATTGAGCAGATGCGAGGTTGACAGTCAGACCGAGACTCGACACATGGGACTGTTGGAGATGGCGTCAGTTATGAGCATGTCAGACCTTTCGGTTATGCAGCATCTACAGATTTGTGGTCAGATGAGGGTACCGGCAGTGTCACTGGAACGGGTATCGGAGTGTCAGAGGGCTGATGGGCTTTATGGGCGGTTCAGTGGATTGGCTGTTGGACTAAGTGGTTAGTCACTCTAACTCCAATCGGGATTTTGATGGAAACAAACAAGGTGAAAATGTACTAATTAATATCAAGTGTATTTCAGTTTTTGTTAAAGGATGCAAGACAACACATCACGGGTATTCAAGCCATACAAGTTCAAGACCCGGCATTCGTGAAGGAATGAAGATGGAATACCATATTGCAATTTGTAATTTCGATGTAAGGTATCAAAATTCTTTCACGCAAGCCAAATGCATTAGTTCATGCATATCAAGTCTTAAAACCAATTTTCAAAAGTCATGAAGTAACTTGGAATTTCAAAATGAAATTTAACACATAACTAGGTCCACGAGTTTAAACAATGTGAGATTATGTGTTAATGATCATTTGCATTTTGGAGATCATTGTTGAAGCTTTCAACAATGAAAAACTTGTTTTTAAAAGGTTTTTGAAAAGAAAAACTGCAAGCTTGTAGAAAAGCTCCTCGCATGTTATGAAATCGTGATTTTCCGTTTTCGGGGTTTGTAAAAATATTCGGACCATCCAATTAAGCTTAATGACCCATAATAAACGTGTATAACATGTTATATTAGGGTTGGTTAGGTCCCGGACGTGTTTAAGGGTCGCTAA
Organism: Stephania japonica; assembly: GCA_039657345.1. Classification (NCBI taxonomy): domain Eukaryota; kingdom Viridiplantae; phylum Streptophyta; class Magnoliopsida; order Ranunculales; family Menispermaceae; genus Stephania; species Stephania japonica. The sequence continues at coordinate 6,677,955 of CM077556.1, forward strand.
CACAAAGGGATAAAATAATTATTTTGAGCTCCCTGCCAGCTAGCGCGTTAATCACGCCATTAGCGCGCTAAGTGCAGAGTTAGCGCGCTAGGTCTCAGTATTAGCGCGCTAATTGCCCTCCTGACAGCTTTTTTAAAAAGCTGGAAAACAAACTTTAATTTGAATTTATGATGGATTTTAGACCCTTGGATCCCTAGAACGGTCACAAACTGTCAAGATGGGATACCTAACACTACAAAATCACCATGAACATGGTTTTCTCACAACAAGGAACAAACACACTCAAAAGCTCAAAAGATTCAAAAAGAAGCACTTTGATTTTTGTGAAGGAGACAAAGGAAATTCTTGAGGCTGTCCACAAGCACAAAAATCCAGCACTTTGAAGCATTCAAAGAGTACAAGAATCTCCTCAAAGCTGATCTCTTTTGTCATCTTCTTGGTTGTAAGCAAGTCCTTGTTCTAGATTTCTTTTCTTGAGCTTAATCTACATAGTTTTGTGTGTTTTGAATCAAAATCAGTTTGTTGTGTGTTTTAACACCATTATCTTGGATTTTGTACTTAAATTCATTTTATTAAACCCTAAGATTGATTTGAACAAAAGTTTTGCACTTAAACTTGATTTTTGTTAAACTATTGTTCTTTGCTTTGAAATCGGTTTTGCACAAACACATTGGATTTTAAAACGATTTCATATTTGGAATTTGCAACAAAATCAGTGACACACTTTGCATTTTCCATCCATTCTCATACTTGCATGCATTAGAGTTGTTAGGCTCTAGGAGGCTTGCTAGTGTTTGAATTAGATATCACTTTATATTGTAAAGTGTATCTCATTTCTTTTCAGCAAATTGTTGTAAGTGTATGATTGTAAGACTTAGTGGAATCTAAGTCAAAGGGAAAGACCTAGTTGAGGCTAGGCACAATTTCTAGTTGCGGCTAGATAGGAAGTCCTAATTGTAATTAGGCATTTTAGGCTTGTATGCTTAGGTTGTAACACTTATTTGGAATATAAGTGAGGGTTTAAAAATCCTAACCGGGGAGGTTTGGTAGTGGACGTAGATCATTTGATCGAACCACTATAAATCGTGTGTCGCTTTCCATCTCTCCTACCCCATTCACTTGCATAGCATAGACATTTGTTGTTACTTGTGCATAAAACGATTAAAAAGGCAATAACCTCTCGGTACACCCAATTCACCCCCCTCTTGGGTGTGGTTTCAATTGGTATCAGAGCGGGTTATTGCTCAAAGTATTACTAACGTATCTTTGAGTGTTTTCTGTGCAAGGATGCAAAGTCTAGATTCGGCTCGCCTTAGGGAAGGTAACTCCTCGAGTAGGCCTCCATACTTTGATGGAACCAACTACGCACATTGGAAAGTAAGAATGAAGGTCTACATAAGAGCGCAAAATAGATTCCTATGGGATGCAATTGAAAATGGTTACACTCCACCCGACAAACCATTGAAAGAATACACCGCCGCGGAGATCAAGAGTGAGCTTTCAAATGATCAAGAAATGAATCATCTATTTTGTGCATTGAGCGAAAATGAGTTCAACCGAGTGAGTGCTTGCCAAACGGCGAAGGAAGTGTGGGAAAAGCTTGAGGTCCACTATGAAGGTACCATGCAAGTAAAGAAGACAAAGTTGAGGATCCTTGAGAAACACTATGAGACCTTCCGAGTTGGATCCGATGAAGATATCGCCACCGCCATCACACGGTTCACTAAGTTGTTAAATGAGATCAAGAATCTTGGAAAGCACTATGATCAAGAGACATCGGTATACAAATTCCTTAGAGGCTTGCCTAAGGAATGGGATGCCAAGAAGTATGCTATCCAATCGGCACAAAATCTTGGAGACTACACATTCGATGCATTGTGTGGAGAGTTAACGGTCCACGAATTCGAACTCAAAGACCGAGCAAGATTGGAAGCATTAAGTGGAGGTACAAAGAGCTCAAGAAAAGAGATTGCATTAAAGGCAAATAACTCCCCTAGTGCATCGGTAGAGATCATTGAAGATGAAAAATCTTGTGATGATAATGATCTTGAGGAGGAAGTAGCCATGCTCTCAAGAAAGCTCAACAAGGCCATATATAAGCGAGACAAGTATAAGAAGAAGTTTCGAAGTGGAAGCAAGGGAGGAAAGTCAAACGAAACCATATGCTTTGGTTGTGGTAAGCCGGGTCACATCAAGGCGGATTGCAAATCAAAGAAGGTGTTTGACAAGAAGAAAGGAAAGAAGAGCTTCAAGGCAACTTGGGATGACTCATCATCATCAAGTTCGGAATCCGATTCGGAAAGTGAAAAGGTAATACTTTGTCTTATGGCTCAAGGCGAGATAAATTCTAACCCTTTTAATTTTGATGATATTGATGATTTGGATAATGCTCCAAATCTTGATGAACTTAGGAAAGAGTTGGAAAAAGGAGGTCAAAAAGACCAAACAACTCAAAAAGAGCCTAACCATAGCAATTAGTGAGATAGAGTCACAAAATGAGATCATTAATGATCTCCAAAATGACTTGAATGAAGTCATAGAGGAAAGAGATGCCTTAGTCAAGAAAGTAGAGGACTTGAATAGCACGGTGCAAAAGTTCACCAATGGCAAAGAAATGTTTGATATGATGTTGGGAGCACAACGACGTGCACTCAACAAAAGGGGCATAGGTTATGGAGCAAACTTGCTAAGCTATAAAAAATTACTAAATGATGATCGTAGATGTTTGAAGTGCAATAGGTCTCATGTGGTGGGGAAATGTGCCTTACAAAAGGCCAAAAAGGGTAGACTAGCATGGGTAGTTAAAAATGTTTATGACACTAACTTTCTCAGACCCAAAGGAGTTTGGGTACCAAAATCTAGTGTGTTTCCCATTGTGTAGGATGCAAGGAAGAGCACCCCATGGTACTTAGATAGCGGATGCTCAAGACACATGACCGGAGATGCACATCAATTCATTGAGCTAAAGCGGCATGACGGTGAAAAGGTTACATTTGGAGACAACAACAAAGGAAGAGTTATTGGTCTCGGAACCGTCGGTAACCATTCACTTTCTATTTCTAATGTTTACCTTGTTGATGGTTTGAAACATAACTTGCTTAGTGTTAGTCAATTATGTGGCAAAGGATTTCATGTTATGTTTGAATCATCTAAATGCATTGTTAGGAATGAAAAGCATGAAACTTTGTTCATTGCATATAGAGATAAGAATGTTTATGCCATTAACTTTGATGAGATGAATATGCAAAATGTTTCATGTTTGAGTGCACAAAGTGATTGTGATGCATGGTTGTGGCACCGTAGACTAGGACATTCTAGCATGGAAAATTTGTCAAAATTAACTAAGCATGATCTCGTTAAGGGTCTACCCAAATGCACTTTTAAAAAGGATAAGGAATGTGAACCTTGTATCCTCGGTAAACAAGTGAAATCGTCATTTAAGACGAAAGTAACAAGTGATGTAACTCAAGCTTTAGAACTTATCCATATGGATTTGTTCGGACCTACCCAAACACAAAGTCTAGGAGGTAAATCATATTGCTTTATCATTGTTGACAACTTTACAAGGTATACATGGGTGTATTTTCTATCTCACAAGCATGAAGTGTTTGATGTGTTTGTAAAGTTTTGTGCTTTAGTAGAAAATGAAAAGGGATACAAAATCACCATCATTAGAAGTGATAGAGGTGGTGAGTTTGTAAATAGGATCTTGGAGGATTTTTGTGATAAACAAGGTTATTCACACCAATTATCCTCTCCTAGAACACCCCAACAAAATGGAGTTGTTGAAAGAAAAAATAGAACACTCCAAGAAATGTGTAGGACTATGCTAAATGAGTACAACATAGCTAAGCATTTTTGAGCCGAAACCATTAACACGGCATGCTATGTTATAAATAGAGTAAATGTCCGAAAGCAAGTGAAAAAGACTCCTTATGAACTATGGAAAGGCCAAAAACCAAGCATAAGTTATTTTAAGGTGTTCGGTTGCACTTGCTATGTTCTAAACGATAGGGATCAATTAGATAAATTTGACCCAAAGTCTAAAGTATGCATTTTTCTAGGATACTCAACACATAGCAAAGCATATAAGGTGTTTAATAAATCAACCAAAACCATAGAAGAATCTATTCATGTGAAATTTGATGAAGTAGATCCCAAAGTTAAATTAATGCAAAATCTTGAGAAATTGAGGATTGACGATGAAGATGATGGCACTCTAGGACAAACCTCAAATAGTCAAGAGCTTGAGTTAAACAAGGAATCCGAAACAAGTGTGCCTAAGAATTCAAGACTCCTCTTTGGTCATTCATCTCAACAAATCATAGGTGATCCAAACAAAGGGATAATCACTAGGTCAACATTGCAAAGAGATGAAGGACACTTAGCTTTTGTGTCACAAACCGAGCCCACCAAGATAGATGATGCCTTAGGAGATGAGTTTTGGGTAATGGCTATGCAAGAAGAGTTAAGTCACTTTGTTAGGAACAAAGTATGGACATTAGTACCTAGACCTAAGGATCACTCAATCATAGGCACCAAATGGGTCTTTAGAAACAAAAAGAATGAAAAAGGTGAAATTGTAAGAAACAAGGCTAGATTGGTTGCATAAGGCTACAATCAAGAAGAAGGAATTGATTATGAGGAAGCCTTTGCACCCGTAGCAAGACTAGAAGCAATTCGCATGTTGCTTGCTTATGCTTGCTACAACGGGTTTCTACTATACCAAATGGATGTTAAAAGTGCATTTCTAAATGGGTTCATCCATGAAGAAGTTTATGTAGAACAACCACCGGGATTTGAAGATCATGAACATCCAAGCCATGTCTATCATCTTCAAAAAGCCTTGTATGGACTAAGACAAGCCCTTAGAGCTTGGTACGATAGACTTAGTGCGTTTTTACTTGAGAAAGGGTTCAAGAAAGGAACATTAGACCCCACTTTGTTCATTTTGATCAAAAAACATGATATGCTACTTGTTCAAATCTATGTTGATGATATCATTTTCGGGTCATCTAACACATGTTTATGTGATGAATTCTCATCATTGATGACAAATGAATTTGAAATGAGCATGATGGGTGAACTAACATACTTTCTAGGCTTGCAAATAAAGCAATCCAAGCATGGCATTTTTATAAATCAAGCAAAGTATGTGAGGGACATGCTAAAGAAGTTCAAATTCGAAAATCTGAAAGCATGTGACACTCCTAGTAGTTCAACTATCAAAATGGACAAAGACCAACTAGGAAAATCCATAGATCTTAAACTTTACCGTGGAATGATAGGTAGCCTCCTATACTTGACCGCTAGTAGACCCGACATTATGTTCAGTGTGTGTTTATGTGCTAGATTTCAATCCGATCCTAAAGAGTCCCACTTAAAATGTGTAAAGCGCATATTTCGATATCTAAGTGGAACACAAGACTTAGGATTGTGGTTCAACAAAACCAAGAGTTTTGAACTCCGAAGTTTTGTTGATTCTGATTATGCGGGAAGTCTAGTTGATAGGAAAAGCACTTCTGGATTTTGTCATTTGCTAGGAAACTCACTTATCTCATGGTTTAGCAAAAAGCAAAATTCCGTGGCTTTGTCTACGGCGGAGGTCGAATACGTGGCTGCCAGGAGTTGTTGTGCTCAAGTTCTATACATGAAACAACAACTTGAGGATTATCAAATCCTAGTTGGGTGTGCTGAAATTTACTGTGATAACACAAGTGCAATAAACATATCGAAAACTCCGGTGTTACACTCTCGAACGAAACACATTGAGATTAGGCACCATTTTCTTCGTGATCACGTCCAAAAGGGCGATGTTAAACTTGTCCATGTATCCACAGAGGACCAATTAGCCGATATATTCACTAAGCCTTTGCCTAGAGATCAATTTTCTAAGATTCGGCGTGAGTTAGGCATGGTTCGAGAATCGGACCTTCTACACATGTTTTAGTTGTTCTAAACCTATTTATATGATGTTTTTGAAGTGTCCTAGGAGTTTGAGGTCAATTCGAGTTCTATGTCAAAAATCCAAAAATTTCATGTCCAAAATTTTCAGAGGGAAATTAGCGCGCTAATGATGGTAATTAGCGCGCTAATGGTTAAGTGACCAAAAATTTCCAGAGGGAAATTAGCGCGCTAATTCCAGTCATTAGCGCGCTAATGATGTACTGGCCCAGAATATAAATCGACCCATTAGCGCGCTAATTCTGCTATTAGCGCGCTAATGTCGTTCGGCCAAGTCACCTATAAATTCATTTTTAACCCTAAAATCCAAACACCACTCACATCTCTCCTCTCCTCTCATCGTCTCCACCACCATCTCGCCTCATTCGGGTAAGTTCTTCACCTCTCTTTGTCAATTTCTTCAATTTCTTTGTTTCTCTCCATTAGGTTCTCTCCATTTTTCACCAATGTCGACTCGTCGTCCCTCCACCCGTCCCTCCTCCCGTCCGGCCGCCACCACCAATCCCCGTCCAACCGCCCACACCACGTCCTCTCGTCCTACCCAAGCCACGTCCTCTCGTCGCCCATCGCGACGCCGTGTTGTCCAACCATCCTCCTCCTCCACTAGTGAGTCAGAATCCTCACAACCCGCCCCCACTCCGGTGAATGCCCCTCAACGAGAGGGTCGCGCCAAATCCGTTCATGAGGCCACATCGGTCCTCGAGTCTGTGGCTCCCCGACTAACGGATGCCAAAATCCTTCGCCCTGCCGTTGTCGATTTTGCATTCTTTGATAGGGCCCATCTCCCCATTCGGGAGATTTTCGATACGGCAGGATGGACCACCTTTTACGCCCATAACGCCAATTACAACCCCCCATTGGTTCGTGTTTTCTATTCCAATCTTGAGACAACGTCCCAATTTGTTCTACGTTCGTCCGTTGGTGGCCGATCCATTGAGATTACCCCTGAAAATCTCGCTCAACGGCTTCACCTTCCGTTGCACCCTCCTGCCACTACGGTAGTGTGCAAATTTCTAAGTTGGCCTTTTGATCGTCTCGAAGTTCTTAATTCCTTTCTTCGGCCAAACCGAACCTTAACTGTATATCCGACCGGTATAACGGATACCGATTTTAAGCTAGTGCCCCACCTCATTCATAAAGTACTTCACAAAGTTATTCTTCCTCGAGGTGGGAGTAAGAACTGTCACTCTCCTTGACATGTTCGTTCTTGGGCATCTGTTTCGAGCCATCCCTCTCAGCTTGCCCCACATTATCATTGGCTATATTACGAGCACGTGCAGCTCAGGTCGTCATCTTCCGTATGCCCATATCATCATATCCTACTTGGAGTCCGCCCAAGTAGATCTTACTTTAGGAGGTCGTCCCCTCACTGTCTATGACACCATCGACATGGCCACTCTGAAGGCCATGAAGTATCGCTACATGCGCAACAGGCAGCGGTGGATACGAGAAGACGCGATCCCGGATGGTCGGTATTATGGCGGCTATGAGTCTCCGTTGCCTACGGACCCTCCGATTGCTCCGTTTGATGCGCCCGACTACTTGGAGTATAGCTTCAGTTTTGGTGGTGATGACCATGATGACGATGAAGGCTTTGCTGGCGATGATGACCATGATGGCGATGAGGAAGTTCATCATGACTCCGTCGTTCCACCCCCGCCGCCGCAGCACTACGAGACGGCCCCGCCTCCACCTCCCTCTACATTTGGCGGCTTCACACCCCCTCCGGATATGTCCCCCTCGTCGGCCTACGTCTCTGCACAGCTGGGTTACCTGCACTCCTACATGACTCAGACCTTTGCTACCGTCGAGGCGAGCATCCAGCATCAAAATGATCGTCTTCGTCGTATTGAGGGTCTGTTGCTTCCAGCGAACCCCGCGCGCAATGATCGTTCTTCCAGTTCTACACGTCGACCATCATCCTCGAGGAGGAGTGTTTAGTCTTTCTATTGCTTGTTCAGCATTCGATTCTATTTGGTCGTTCTTTTTTGGTGTATAGATACACTATATGTAGGTGAGCACTAGGCTCCAAACTGTTAGGATTTGATGTTTTACATATTTCTCTTTTGCTCATGTTTAAGCCACAACTATGTTCACATTCCTTTATGCTATCTATATCATGATTCTTTTTTTTTGCGTATCTCTGAGTTTATATATGGCTTTCTCTTGCTTCACTATGATTTATCATATCTGCTTGTGTACCGCTTCCGTCTATTGTCTTTGGATATGCATAGCGTAAGGGGGAGCGTATCTGCTCTTGTATTGATTCTCTTATGCATCGTTGTATTTTTTAAACGGGGGAGCTTGGCCCCACTTTTTGATGTTATCAAACGGGGGAGAAATGTGGTTGAACTTGAAAATGTTGATGTGTTTGAACTTGCACAAATGAAATGTATAATCTTGAATGAAATACACACTTAAATTATGCTTTATACTTTTAAAGTTCACATTGTTTGTTATCATCAAAAAGGGGAGATTGTTGGACTAAGTGGTTAGTCACTCTAACTCCGACCGGGATTTTGATGGAAACAAACAAGGTAAAAATGTACTAATTAATATCAAGTGTATTTCAGTTTTTGTTAAAGGATGCAAGACAACACATCACGGGTATTCAAGCCATACAAGTTCAAGACCCGGCATTCGTGAAGGAATGAAGATGGAAGACCATATTGCAATTTGTAATTTCGATGTAAGGTATCAAAATTCTTTCACGCAAACCAAATGCATTAGTTCATGCATATCAAGTCTTAAAACCAATTTTCAAAAGTCATGAAGTAACTTGGAATTTCAAAATGAAATTTAACACATAACTAGGTCCACGAGTTTAAACAATGTGAGATTATGTGTTAATGATCATTTGCATTTTGGAGATCATTGTTGAAGCTTTCAAGACTGAAAAACTTGTTTTTAAAAGGTTTTTGAAAAGAAAAACTGCAAGGTTGCAGAAAAGCCCCTCGCATGTTATGAAATCGTGATTTTCCGTTTTCGGGGTTTGTAAAAATATCCGGACCATCCAATTAGGCTTAATGACCCATAATAAACGTGTATAACATGTTATATTAGGGTTGGTTAGGTCCCAGACGTGTTTAAGGGTCGCTAACACAAAGGGATAAAATAATTATTTTGAGCTCCCTGCAGTTAGCGCGCTAATTGCCCTCCTGACAGCTTTTTTAAAAAGCTGGAAAACGAACTTTAATTTGAATTTATGATGGATTTTGGACCCTTGGATCCCTAGAACGGTCACAAACTGTCAAGATGGGATACCTAACACTATAAAATCACCAAGAACATGGTTTTCTCACAACAAGGAACAAACACACTCAAAAGCTCAAAAGATTCAAAAAGAAGCACTTTGATTTTTGTGAAGGAGACAAAGGAGATTCTTGAGGCTGTCCACAAGCACAAAAATCCAGCACTTTGAAGCATTCAAAGAGTACAAGAATCTCCTCAAAGCTGATCTCTTTTGTCATCTTCTTGGTTGTAAGCAAGTCCTTGTTCTAGATTCCTTTTCTTGAGCTTAATCTACATAGTTTTGTGTGTTTTGAATCAAAATCAATTTGTTGTGTGTTTTAACACCATTATCTTGGGTTTTGTACTTAAATTCATTTTATTAAACCCTAAGATTGATTTGAACAAAAGTTTTGCACTTAAACTTGATTTTTGTTAAACTATTGTTCTTTGCTTTGAAATCGGTTTTGCACAAATACATTGGATTTTAAAACGATTTCATATTTGGAATTTGCAACAAAATCAGTGACACACTTTGCATTTTCCATCCATTCTCATACTTGCATGCATTAGAGTTGTTAGGCTCTAGGAGGCTTGCTAGTGTTTGAATTAGATATCACTTTATATTGTAAAGTGTATCTCATTTCTTTTCAGAAATTGTTGTAAGTATATGATTGTAAGACTTAGTGGAATCTAAGTCAAAGGGAAAGACCTAGTTGAGGCTAGGCACAATTTCTAGTTGCGGCTAGATAGGAAGTCCTAACTGTAATTAGGCATTCTAGGCTTGTATGCTTAGGTTGTAACACTTATTTGGAATATAAGTGAGGGTTTAAAAATCCTAACCGGGGAGGTTAGGTAGTGGACGTAGATCATTTGATCGAACCACTATAAATCGTGTGTCGCTTTCCATCTCTCCTACCCCATTCACTTGCATAGCATAGACATTTGTTGTTACTTGTGCATAAAAAGATTAAAAAGGCAATAACCTCTCGGTACACCCAATTCACCCCCTCTTGGGTGTGGTTTCATTGGCACGGGATCCCGAGTGCACTGATTGGGCGGAGACATCTGATGGATATTTGCGGCATCGAGGTCGACTATGGGTACCAGCCGTGTCAGAGATACGAGACAGTATATTAGAGGATGCTCACCGGTCGCGATACACAGTTCATCCGGCCAGAACCAAGATGTACCATGACTTGCGGAGATTGTTTTGGTGGCCGGGGATGAAGGCTGATGTTGGTGAATATGTTCGAGGGTGTCACATATGTCAGCAGGTGAAAGCGGAGCATAAACGACCTGAAGGATTGTTGCAGCCGTTACCTATTCCTCAGTGGAAGTGAGAACACCTCGCTATGGATTTAGTCAGTGGTGGAACTGACGGTGAAGTGTGCGGTTTGATGCACCAGGGATGTTACTGGGGATTGTTCAATTTCGAGGACGAAATTCTCCTAGTTGGGAAGAATTGTAACGGCCCAAATTAATTTAATCAGGATTAGTGTTAATCGCGAGGATTAACGGGTAATTCGGGCGTTACATGGACAACTGGGTGGACTCAGATAGGAGTACCCAGGTTATACGGTGTTATTTGTGCATGTTGTATGTCTATTATTGTGATGTGGGAATTTAATATTTATATTAACATCACATGTGTGTAAATTATTGTCGGGCGAGTTTGAGCGCCGGGGTTTCGTGTCGTAGGACCCGCTAACGCTAGGGTTAGGTGGCAGTGAGGCCGGGTGTTGGGTTAAATGAGAAATCATAATTTTATGGCTATGGTTGAGATTTAATTTAATGAGATTTACATATAGGCTAAGCTAGTAAATCAATTAGGTACACTAAGTGTGCGACCGCCTCGGGAAGCGTGCGAGACTCGGGGCATGGGGTGCCGAGTGGTCGGGAAGTTAGTGTGACCCTATTTACAAATTTATGGAATTTATTAATGACTAGAATAGGTGTTAGGAATTAAATCAAATTGGAGTAAATAAAATTCTATAGTTTGAACTGAATAATCAGTACACTTAGGATAAGCCTCGAAATGCACAACAATGAGATTCAAGGCTAGATGTATTAGGATAAGGTGTTCAAGAACTTTGGTGACGCAGGGTGATCAGGAACCGTCCGATCGTCCTCGAGATGCGCACACACGCTAGATTAAAACACAACTATATATACACTTGATCGATCAACTTGCAAAGACCCAAACAAATTTCTCAAAAATTTTGTGAGGAGATTAGGGAGAGATCGGAGGCTGGAGAGGATGATTTAAGGCTTGGGGGGAATGGTCTAGGCGTCAAAACGTGGATCTAAGGTAATCAAAATTTTCGTTTTTGGTTTAAACTTCCATTAAAATGGGTTGTGGTGATTTCGGATTTTTGAACAAAATTATTATTGTTTTTACTGGATTTGGAGTTCTTGAGGTTTAATTTGATGAATCTTATCGATTTGGATCGAATTTGTTGAAAATTTGAGGTGGTTTGGTAAATCTTTGGGTTATTTTCATGAATTTTAATCCGGGAATTGGGTGTTGTTCTTGGGGTTTTGTGGTGAAATTTAAAGGTTTTGGAGGTCTCCAATGAATTGAGCATGAAGAGGGATCGAGAGGAGTAGAGAAGAGAAGAAGATTGACAAAAAAAGAGACGAGTTTCGTCTCTGGTTAAAACCAGAGCGAAACTGTCTCTGGAAGAAAAAGGGGGGCACGCACGCGTGCGTGCGTGCGTGTACCCCTGGGCCGGGCTGGGCCAGCCCAGTCCCATCCCAGGTGGGCCGGGCCAAACCGGCTTTGCCCAACTCAAGGTGGGCTGGGGACCGGCCCGACCCGACTCCGGCCAGGCCAGATAGGCCGAACCGGGCCGACCCAGTTGGGTCGGGTCAGACCCGGTTCGGGGGACCCACCCCTATTAATTAAATAATATTTTTATTTTTATTTTATTATTTATTAAAAATAATTAAAAAAACAGTTTTAATTGTTGGAAAATAGGAAAAATATGTGAAAAATATCAGAAAAATTTAGAAAAATTCTAAAAAAATATAGAAAATTAGAAAAAGGTAGAAAAGTGGTTTCGAGACTTTTCGGGTATTTTCAGAACCCCGACCCAGCCCGAGAGAGGTACCACAATTGAAAAATTAAAAATATAATATAATATCATAAAATGATATAATATGTTTCAAAACGTATAAAACACTATAAAATGGACTTCAGGGACCGGGAAACCATAGCTCGGACGTTGGAGAGCTAGGTGGGGCGTACTGACGGGTTCGAGAAGTCGGAGTATGTGACGGCCCCTCTTCTAATCTAGGGCACCGCCCGGCCTAATCCCATAATTAAACCCTAATCACAACACATAGGACCCAATTACGAATTAGTCAGCCTTTACTACCTATTTTTTTTATATTTAACAATTAATTTAATTAGCGGAAGTCTTTACAAATTTAATGCGGAATTCTTAGATATTTTAGTGGAAGTAAATCTTATAATTATAAGTGTGGAAACCAGGAAATAACAATCACCATATATATATGCATATAACGGCGAACGTATATATAACAAAGTGAAAGCCAAAAGTCGGGTAATCTAACGCTCATCCCAATAACATCCCGAAAGATAAAGATATAAGTAAACATAATACAAAAAGTACCCTACATGTACGGGCAGCTACGCGCTCGGAGCTCAGAGGTAGTCGCCGATCTTCTCCTTGCCCGGCCTGGTGCTGCTCGATGGACCTACACCCACCGTCACAAACTAGACGGTGAGTATAGTGATATTTAAGTGATAACTGGGGAATTCTAATACTATATTTCCAATTTAACAAGAGGTATTTAAAAGCATATGTATCTGAAGAAATGCTGAACAAATAATGCAAGTAAATACCAACGTTAACAGATACACATAACTGACACAGGCTAAGTCGAGATGATCTACGTCCGATCGGCGGTGAGAACTAGCACCTAGCTTTTTCCACTACTGTATGGAGTTGTGCTCAACATATAATAATAATCTCTCTTTTTTTCCTAATAACCACAAGTGGTGAAGCTGTGCTCTGCGTATATAAATCATTTATACTTGCCGACAACCCCGTGGCCCATGCCACGTGTGCCGCCCAAGTGTAGTGGAGAGTGTCGGAGACCCCGAAAGACCGAAATCCTCGTGAATCTGGGCATCTCGTGTGCAATGGACACTAGATAATCCCTACTTTAGATTTCAAGAATATATATCCTACAATGCTATGATTTCAACACAAGTTAGGCTACAAAGCCCCAAAGGAAATAGAACACAAGTCCAACATAACAGATAACCCTATAGCATTCATTTTCTAAATATCCATTAACCATATTTCAAGACAAACATTGAGCATATAAGGAAAACATGGAGTCAATGATATATTAAACAAGGCATCATGCTATATCGATATTCAAAATGAATAGAAACAAGGAAAGCATGATGTGGGAAATTAATTAGCTAGTCTACAAATAGACTGAAAATTTATAAATGACTGGAATGAAATAAAGTAAAGAGTTCTCACAGTTTCATTACAAGTCAACCCAGTAGTCCTAGCTATCCGGCCTCTCGACACCTCGACTCGTACACCCGAACTCCCAAGAATTTCCTTTAGTTCCTGAGGTTCATTTTTATATCATTTTAATTGGTTTAAAGCCACAATAAGTGGATTCATGATATTTAACCAAAATTTAGAATTTTATGTCAATCTTTAATTTTGACACATTTTTTGAGTTATATCGGGGTACCAAAAACACTCGAAAAGTCCCCAAAACCATTTTTCTACCTTTTTCTCAATTTCTTATATTTTCTATAATTTTTTTCCAATCCTTTTTTTTCAGGAATTTTCCAACTATTTTCCTTATTTTCCAGAAAATAAATTAATATATAAAATATTTTTTTTATTTATTTTTTATTAATTTAATTTCTTTTATTATTATTATTAATTAATTGATAATAATATATTTTTATTTTATTATATATATATATATTTAATCGGTAATATATATTTTTTTATTTTTTTTATTTTTTTATTTTTATTTTTTTTATTTTTTTTGGTCAGGTCGGGTCGGGTTGACCCGACTCGGTCCCTAACCTGTGGTCGGGTCGGGTCTACCCGACCCGACCTCGGCTTCTGGGCCGGGCCAGGCGCTTGGCCAGGCTCGGCTCATGGGCCGAGCCGAGCCCGCCTGTGCCCCCGGCCTCGGCTCAAATGGGAGGGGGATGCACACGTGCGGCCCGCACGTGTGCATCTTCTTCCCCAAATTTTTTTTTTTCATCAAGTTGTATATATAGGTGTTGTTAGGATATAGTGTGTATTGTGTATCTCGAGGTAAATCCAGTAGTCACTAACTAGGTAGTCCACTTCTCATGTGACACAACTTGAGTGACTCTTATCATGGGAGTGTGTGGTAGAGCAGTATCTCGAGTGTCTGTCCTAAGGTTAGTTTAATTCACAAACAACTATAGGATATTAAAATGTGATTTCTTAATTAAATAAACTATAGGTTAAATCGATTAATGTACATTAATCTCATATGGACCACAATTAATTGGTCACACAAATTTATAAAATTTATCTAAGTGGTCACACCGACTCTCAACTACCCGGCACTCAGTGTCTCGACTCGCATGCAACTCGAGGCGCTTTCCCCGTGCGTCGAACGTCGTATTTTTCAACTAAATTAAATAACTTAATTTATGTTAAGGTAGATTTGAAATAAATTGTTATTTCCTAGGCTAGTCTCGCTACCCCGGTAATTCCACTAGGTACTCGTACTTGCACGCACTCCAAGGCGTGTCCCCGCTCGCATCAACTCGCCGTCTATTGTTTGCAAAAATTGACTTAATTAGTCTACACACATACACAACACTAGGCATATACCAGTACAAATATAATATTTACCTCGGTCACGTGTCTCGGTAAGTGTGCGCATCTCATGCGGGCCCCACGTCACGGGTCGGTGATCCTAATTAAGCAAGTTAATCAAGATTAGGAAATTGGGCCGTGACAGAGTGTGTATTTTCGGGTACGTAAAACCCAACTGAACACCACTACTGCATTTACTTATTGCTATTCATTTGAGCTATTGTTATTCATAATCTTCGAGTCCAAATCTTACTGGGACGGTTGAATCTTCCCGTCTATGTATCCGAAGGTTGTGCGGTCGCTTGCTAGGTGTGTGGTCTAGGACACAATGGTAGAGTCGATGGTACAGACCAAGACAGGGATCCTGATCCTCAGTACACATCTTGTATAGCTGGTGCACATTCATTTGTTTATCTTATGTTTATATTCATGCGATGAGCTTTGAGTAGTTGTCTGCATTTACCTTCTATTCCACATGTTTGGTTAAAACTATTTACTTGTTTCCATTTACATTCTTAAATTATGATGCACGGTGGTTTTCCTTGGGATTTTACTTACTGGACTCGTCATCTGCATCTTGTGATGGCTTGAGTGCAGACCTTGTGTATCAATAGGGGCAAGAAGATCACGGGCGACAAAATCTTTACTTGTCCACTGTCGAGGACCTACTGGTAAGTGTATTAGTATTAAATTATTCTCTTATGATTATTGGGAACTTGTAGTTATTACATCTTCAGTATTGGTATATAAACATTCACTGATGGCAGTTGTCGCCTATATACTGAGTACGTCCGGGTTTTCCACTATAGGTTTAATAAGTTAACTTTATATAATGCTCTTTTGGTGATATATTAAAACTTCCGCTGTAAAATTGTAACTACTAAATTAAATGGCATGAAACTTAAGAGCTTTTAAATTAATTGGATAGACGAGTGACGTGGCAGGTGTTTTCGGTGCACGAGCAGGGGAAATGGGAAGCCACGGGGCGGCCTCGGAATTTGGGGCTGTCTCACCGGGCATGGAGCGCACTTATGCCCTCTTATCACGTTCCTACTTTTGGCCAAAGATGGAGGAGGACGTGGATCAATACGTGCGGATTTGTCTTGTATGACAAAAAGACAATACAGAAAGAAGGAAGACGTCAGGGTTGCTGGAGCCTCTACCCATACCAGAGAGGCCCTTTCAGAGCATCTCTATGGATTTTATCACTGGTCTTCCTGATGTACAGGGAATGACCAGTGTACTAGTGGTGGTAGATCGATTCTCGAAGTATGCTACATTTATAGCTGCTTCAAAGAATTGTGATGCAGACATGACGGCGGAGTTGTTCTTAAAACATGTGGCGAAGTACTGGGGCATCCCAGAGGACATCATCAGTGATCAAGACGCTCGGTTCACTGGACGATTTTGGATTGCCTTATTCAATCTGATGGGATCAGAGTTGAAGTTTTCCACAGCAAACCATCCTCAAAAAGATGGGCAGACAGAGAGAGTCAATGCTTTGCTAGAGGACTATCTCAGGCATTATGTGAATGCAAGTCAGACGAATTGGGTGGATTTACTTGATACAACCCAATTTTGTTATAATCTGCACAAAAGCTCAGCTATGGAGCTGAGTCCATTCGAGGTGGCGACAGGATAATAACCGGCGACTCCACATGAATTAGCCAAGTCAAAGTCGATGGGGTCAAGCCTTGCGTCATATCGGTTTGCAAGAAACAAGCAGGAGCTGAGGGAGGCAGCTCATGACAGTTTGGCCAAAGCTGTCAGGAGAATGAAGAAGTATGCAGACCAGAACAGAAGACCCTTAGAGTTCCAGGAAGGAGACCTCATCTTGTTGAAGCTT
Organism: Stephania japonica; assembly: GCA_039657345.1. Taxonomy (NCBI): domain Eukaryota; kingdom Viridiplantae; phylum Streptophyta; class Magnoliopsida; order Ranunculales; family Menispermaceae; genus Stephania; species Stephania japonica. The sequence goes on from CM077556.1 coordinate 6,694,860, forward strand.
ACTCTTCAGATCTTGAAGAAATTCAACAAGAAGGAGACACACAAGGGCTTGGTCCAGTGATACGAAGGACCATTTGAGGAGGTCAAGCGAATTGGGAGGGTAGCTTATCGCTTAAAGCTACCAGAAAGGTTGAAGATACACCCTACATTTCATGTAAGCTATCTCAAACCTTTCCATTCGGATAAGGCAGATCCAGAGAGGAGCACAACGAGACGGGCTCCACCCATAATACGGAAGGAGTTTGCTGGAGAAGTGGAGCGGATTCTCAGCCACGAGACGCGTGGCCAAAGTAAAAAGAACAAACAAACTTTTTACTTGATCAAGTGGGTTGATGTGGAGGAACATACTTGGGAGCGGGACACTACCCTATGGTAGTTTGAGAAAGAGATAGCAGACTACCAGAAGCGGCAGGAACCGAGCGGGACACATCTTGTATAACGGGGGAGGTTTGTTACCACCCCAATAGTTGAACCGGAGCATGCTGGACTGGGCAGCATGATAACTCAGCAAATAATCGAGTTTCGGTGGACGTGGGAGGCTTCGGGGGACTCCGAGGACGGATTGGGGTTTAGTGCATGGCTCATACCTAAGTGGGCAAAGCTTGGTAAGGTGTATACCTAAGTGGGCAAGGCTTGGCAAGGTGATACTTAAGTGGGCAAGGCTTGGCAAGGTGTATACCTAAGTGGTAGGGTTTGGCACGATGATTACCTAAGTGGGCAAGGTTTGGCAAGACGCAAACTTTAGCGGGCACGGCACAAACTTAAGTGGGCAAGGCGCTCCCTGGTGTGAGCACGAAAGCGACTTGGGCGTACCTTAGCGAAAGCTTGGCACATACCTTGGCACTGGGAAAGGCGCTCCCTGGTGCAAACACAGCGGTGACTTGGGGGAGAGCACGGAAGCAACTTGGGCGTACCTTAGCGAAAGCTTGGCACATACCTTGGCACGAGTAAGGTCATGCCTTGGCACGGACCAGGTCATGACTTGGCACGGACCAGGTCATGCCTTGGCACGGGCAAGGCAAAACCTTGGCACGGGCAAGGCAAGACCTTGGCACAATTGACTTTCCTTGACCCTGGCGTTGACCCTGGTCAAAGTACGCTTGGTCTCATTTTGGGATGTTTCCTATTGGAGTTGGGGAAACGGCTTAACATCTACTATAAGGGGAGGTGGGCTCTCTCCTAGGGGTGGCATGGGCAAGAGTAACAAGAAAGGCCCTCGAGCATAACTTGGGCACCATGCCAAGGTGAAGACCCACGGACCCATGGTCCAGCCACCCCGAGCCGGTGGAACTCGACCGAGCCCTGACTTAGCACCCAACGTGCCTGGGTACGTGTCACGGCCCAATTTCCTAATCTTGATTAACTTGCCTAATTAGGATCACCGACCCGTGACGTGGGGCCCGCATGAGATGCGCACACTAACCGAGGCACGTGGCTGAGGTAAATGTTATATTTGTACTGGTGTATGCCTAGTGTTGTGTATGTGTGTAGACTAATTAAGTCAATTTTTGCAAACCATAGACGTCGAGTTGACGTGAGCGGGGACACGCCTTGGAGTGCGTGCAAGTACGAGTACCTAGTGGAATTACCGGGGTAGCGAGACTAGGCTAGGAAATAACAATTTATTGCAAATCTACCTTAACATAAATTAAGTTATTTAATTTAGTTGGAAAATACGACATTCGACGCACGGGAAAGCGCCTCGAGTTGCGTGCGAGTCGGGACACCGAGTGCCGGGTAGTTGAGAGTCGGTGTGACCACTTAGATAAATTTTATAAATTTATGTGACCAATTAATTATGGTCCATATAAGATTAATGTACATTAATCGATTTAACCTATAGTTATTTAATTAAGAAATCACATTTTGATACCCTATAGTTTGTAATGAATTAAACTAACCTTAGGATGGACCTTGGGATCCGTGCTGCCACACACTCCCATGATGGGAGTCACCCAAGTTGTGTCACATGAGAGGCTGGACTGCCTAGTTAGTAGCCATTAGATTTACCTCGAGATGCGCAATGCACACTAGATCCCATCAACACATATATATACAACTTGATGAGATGGGTTTCACTGTTAACATGCAAACAAATCAAAAAGGGAAGAAGAAGAAGAGGGAAAGAGAGTCCGAGAGAGAGGGAGTCCGGGAGAGAGGAAGAGAGTCATCGAGACGACGGGGATATCAAGATCTTGAGGCGCGGCACCGGCATTGACAAGGTGAGTTTGTGTGTGGTATGTTGTTGTTGGGGTGGGGGTGGCTCGACGAACCGTGGCGGCTCGTCCGAGGAAGGTGATGGCGGGGGACTCCCCGCCATCCTAAATCGAAGTTGGGGTTGGGATTTTTCCAACCCCAACTCAATCAAAAAAAAAAAAAAAAAAAAAAAAATCGAAACCCGTAGACGCCGCTGCTGCGTCTCGAATTTTGGGGAGAAGATGCACACGCCCGCACGTGTGCATCCCCCCCATATGGGCCAGGCCGGGGGCTGGGCGGCTCGGCTATGAGCCGAGCCCGCCTCCAAATGGCCGCCAGCCCAGAAGTCGGGTCGGGTCGACCCGACCCGCCCGACCAAATAAAAAATAATAATAATAAAAATAAATAAATAAAAATAAAAAAATAATAAAAAAAATAATAAAAAAAGATATATATTATTGATTAAATATATATATAATAAAATAAAATAAGATATATTATTATTAATTAATAATAATAATAATAAATTAATATATTTATATATATTTATATATATAAATTTAATTTCGAGAAAATAAGGAAAATAGTTGGAAAATTCCTGAAAAATTGGAAAAAAATTATTGAAAATATAAGAAATTGAAAAAAAAAGAAGGTAGAAAAATAGTTTCGGGACTTTTCGAGTGTTTTTGGTACCCCGATATAACTCGAAAAATGTACCAAAATTAAAGATTGACATAAAATTCTAAAGTTTGGTTAAATATCATGAATCCACTTATTGTGACTTTAAACCAATTAAAATGATATAAAAAATGAACCTCAGGAAATAAAGGAAATCTTTGGGAGTTCAGGTGCACGAGTCGGGGTGTCGAGAGGCCGGATAGCTAGGACTACTGCGTTGACTTGTAAGTGAAACTGTGGGAACTCTTTACTTTATTTCATTCCAGTCATTTATAAATTTTTGAGTCTATTTGTAGACTAGCTAATTTATTTCCCACATCATGCTTTCCTTGTTTCTATTCATATTGAATATCGATATAGCATGATACCTTGTTTATTATATCATTGACTCCATGTTTCCTTATATGCTCAATTTTTGTCTTGGAATGTGGCTAATGGATATTTAGAAAATGCATGCTATAGGGTTATCTGGTTATGTTGGCCTATGTTCCTCCTTCCTTGGGGCTTTGTAGCCTAACTCATGTTGAAATCATAACATTTTAGGATATATATTCTTGAAAACTAAAGTAGGGATTATCTAGTGTCCATTGCACACGAGATGCGCGGATTCACGAGGATTTCGGTCTTTCGGGGTCTCCGGCACTCGCCACTACACTTGGGCGGCACACGTGGCATGGACCACGGGGTTGTCGGCAAGTATAAATGATTTAAATACGCCGAGCACAGCTCCGCCATTTGAGGTTATTAGGAAAAAAAAGGAGATTATTATCATATGTTGAGCACAGCTCTATATAGTAGTGGAAAAGGCTAGGTGATAGTTCTCACCGCCGACCGGACGTAGATCATCTCGACTTAGCCTGTGTCAGTTTGTGTATCTGTTAACGTTGGTATTTAATTGCATTATTTATTCAGCATTTCTTCAGCTACATATGCTTTTAAATACCTTTTGTTTAAATTGGAAATGTAGTATTAGATTTCCTCAGTTATCACTTAAATATCATCATACTCACTGTCTAGTTTGTGACGGTGGGTGTAGATCCGTCAAGCAGCACCAGGCCGGGCAAGGAGAAGATCGGCGACTACCTCTGAGCTCCGAGCGCGTAGCTGCCCGTACACGTAGGGTATTTTTTGTATTATGTTTACTTATGTCTTTATCTTTTGGGTTGTTATTGGGATGAGTGATAGATTACCCGACTTTTGGCTTTCACTTTGTTTATATATGTTCACCGTTTACTTGCATATATATGGTGATCGTTATTTCCTGGATTCCACACTTAGGCTTTATTAAAAAAAAAAAAAAATTCCGCTAAAATGTTAAAGACTTCCGCTAAATAAAATAATTGTTTAAACAAGAGAACACAGGTAGTAAAGGCTGACTAATTCGTAATCGGGTCATATGTGTTGTGATTAGGGCTTAATTACGGGATTAGGCCGGACGGTGCCCTAAATTAGAAGCGGGGCCGTCATAGTTGGTATCAGAGCTTAAGCTTTAGAACTTTAGGGGCAAAGCATAGTGTTGAATAAGGATTTTGATGCTAATTTCGTGATTGGTATCAAAGATCATTTATCAAGGAATAAAGCATAAATTTGAATAAAATGCACACCCTAGAAGTGGAAACCAGATGAACCTTGCCTAGGAATTATTTTGTTGGGAATTGAGTGAAAGCGAGTTGGGAATTTGTATATATATATGCTATCTTTTTCAATATGTATACGTATATATGTGGTAGACTTCGTAATAGTGATAAGAAATCGTTATCCACATGCAGACGACGATGACGGATGCACGCGAGACAGGCGATGGGGGTGCTAGCAGTAGTCAGCCTCCTACTACATTAGACGACGACTATCAGAGGTTGGCGGATAGAGTAGCGGCACAGGGACAGCAGATGGCTGATTTCATGGCCTTAATGACAGCACAGATCACCGCACTTACTCAGGCCGTCGCCACTAATCCTGCGACTACCACACATCCGACGACTGGACCTACTACTATACCACCCAAAGATTCCGTATATCGCACCCGTATCGTTCAGGGACACGGTAGTGACGCCGACTCTTCCGTAGTGACCGTTTCGACTACAGAGGTAACGATGATGACTCCGACTCCCACACCTACACCTTCAGGCTCAGCAGTGGGGATTCAGCTGGTGAAGGACTTTTTCCGCCTACAGCCAGTGTACTTCGACGGGGAGAGAAATTTTGAGAAGATTGAGGGATGGATATTATCACAGGAGAAGCTACATCGAATTTTGGGGATCGAGGATAGACTACGCCCAGATTTGTCTTCTTATACGCTACAGAGAGATGCCGACGTCTGGTGGCGCACCACCATAGCTACTGATGGGGACTTTGAGTCATGGACGGCCTTTAAGGCCAAGTTTTATCGCAGTGCACTTTTCGCCGCGATCATGATGAGGTTGAGGAGAGAGTTTATGAGTTTGAGGCGAGAGCGCGATGAGTCAGTTATGGAGTACCGAGATAGATACGGGTATCTGAGGTAGTTTGCGGGGGATTTGGTCCGAGATGAGTTGGGAGATGTGTATCATTTTGGGGCAAGTCTGAGAGCAGACATTGGCTATCACGTAGTCAGCACGGGCGCTAGGACACTCACCGAGATATACGAGCGTGCACTTTCCCACGAGACCTACTACCTTGGTGTAATAGGCGACAGGCACAGGGCTCGGGCGAGAGATTGACATTAGAGCAGGCCGCAGATTTCGAGAGGAGGCGGCGGAGTGGCAAGGCACCCCGGACATGGGATAGAGGCTTCCATGGATCGGGGATGGCTTCACGTTTCACATCGGTGGTACCTCAGGTGTCTTATGTCATGTCGGCACAGAGCTCAGGGAGAGGACGTTCCATACCATCACCATCGATTAGGCCAGCATTACCAGCGCTAGAGAGACTTACTCTTCCGACACCATCAGCACCACGACAAGATCGGCGACGGGGGTGGTAGAGGCCGAGGCGAGGGGAGGGCGAGAGGGACCCCGTCAGCACGAGAGACAGACTCCGCTTCAGGGACACCACGGTCCGGTCGGCGCGAGACAGTTTCATGTTACAAAGTGCGGACAGGGTGGGACATTTGGTGAGGAGTGTCCACAAAGCGACAGCAGTGTATCCACCACAGAGTCGAGAGGCGGCTCACATGGTGGCACAAATGGATACTAATGCTACGCGGAGTCTCATCGAGGGTACGATTTCTATCGCTGGTAGAGAGTCTTATGTTTTATTTGATTCGGGTTCCACTGTTTCCTTCATTTCTGGACGCATGTTAGGCATACTAGGACTGACACCGATTAGGCTTGGAGTACATTTGATATTGAGCACCGCCGCCACGGAGATAGGGTTTACCCTAATAGTCTAGTGGAGAGAGTTCCAAGAGAGATTAGTGGGATAGAGTTAACCGCCGACTTTAGAGTCCTTGAGATGTTAGAGTTCGACGCTCTCTTTGGGATGGACTGGTTATCAGCATACCATGCTCACATAGATTGTTTTAGTAAGTCTGTCGTATTTGAGATTTCGGGACGTCCGATGTTCGTACACCGTGGTAGTACACCGAGAGTCGATACCACGAGAGGTAGATTGGCGACTAGTGAGGAGATGGAGACTCTAGTAGCCTTGTATACTATAGCAGAGAGTCAGGGACCCCGACTTGAGGACATACCGATCGTTAGAGAGTTTTCTGACGTCTTTCCTGAGGAGTTGCTAGGACTACCGCCGCCGCGAGAAGTAGACTTCATCATCGAGTTAGTACTAGGCACCAAACCGATCGCGATACCACCTTACCGCATGGCCCCGAAGGAGCTAGAGGAGTTGAGGGCTCAGCTTAAGAACATGGGGGAAAAAAGATTCATCACACCTTCCATGTCGTCGTGGGGGGCACCAGTACTTTTTGTGAAAAAGAAGGATGGTAGTCTACGATTGTGCATCGACTACAGGCAACTGAATAAGGTTACAATCAAGAACAAGTACACGCTACCGAGGATTAGATGATTTGTTTGAGCAGCTGAGAGGAACACAGTTCTTCTCCAAGATAGACCTGAGATCAGGGTATCATCAGCTTAGGATTAGGGACGAGGACCAGTCTAAGACAGCGTTCTGCACCAGATATGGACACTACCAGTTTACGGTTATGCCGTTCGGGCTAACCAACGCCCCCGCCGTGTTTATGGACCTTATGCACCGAGTATTCGTGCCATTTCTTGACCGGTTCGTAGTAGTCTTCATCGATGACATTCGATCTATTCGAGGACACGGAGGATCATGAGCAAGACTCGGGGAGACGTTGCGAGATGTTGAGGAAGCACCGTTTATATGCCAAGTTCGGCAAGTGTGAATTTTGGCTTTCAGAAGTCAAGTTTTTGGGTCACGTTGTTGGAGCAACGGGGATTGCCGTAGATCCGGCCAAGATTTAGACGATTATGGACTGGCCGGCACCGACGTCAGTGACGGAGATCAGGAGTTTTCTGGGGTTAGCAGGCTACTACCGCAGGTTCGTGAAGGATTTTTCTAAGATTGCTTCGCCGATGACTAGACTGACACAAAAGGACGTCGTGTATGATTGGACTGAGGAATGCGAGAATGCATTCGAGCAGTTGAAGAGGTTGTTGACGACCGCACCAGTATTGACACTGCCTAAGGTTGGACAGGGATTCCTAGTATACACTGATGCTTCACACACGGGACTTGGATGCGTGTTGATGCAGGGTTGCGGAGTTGTGGCTTATGCTTCGAGACAGCTGAAGATACATGAGAAGAACTACCCGACGCATGACCTTGAGTTAGCAGCGGTCATATTTGCGTTGAAGGTGTGGAGACACCACTTGTATGGAGAGAGATTCACACTTTTCACTGATCATAAGAGTCTGAAGTATCTCTTCACACAGAAGGAACTGAATATGAGACAGCGCAGGTGGTTAGAATTCTTGAAGGACTATGACTTTTCCTTGGAATATCACCCAGGAAAGGCGAATGTAGTCGCCGACGCACTGAGTAGGAGACCGACCAGAGACGTCGAGGTTGTCAGATGTCATATGATGCACGAGTATGGGTTACTTGAGGCAGCGATGACAGTAGGTCAGTCAGACGTTCCTGTCGATACCCGGATTGAGATCTGCGCACAGACGAGAGTACATACCGTGTCTACACAGAGTGTGTCAGAGGGTCAGAGGACTGACAAGTTGTACCAACGCAATTCAGCGAGTTAGCACGGAGTTTAGATTGTGTTGATTGGACAGAGACATCGATCAGTGTCTGAGATTCAGGGACAGATTGTGGATACCGAGAGATGCGAGTCGCGAGAGAGGATATCCTTCAGGATTCACACCATTCCCGATTTACTGTTCATCCAGGAAGGACTAAGATGTATCACGACATGAAGAGACATTTCTGGTGGCCGGGGATGAAAGCGGATGTGTCAGAGTTTATCAGGAATTGTGAGATTTGTCGTAAGTGAAGAAGCGAGCATCGTAGACTGGAGGATCATTACAACCATTGCCCATTCCGAGATGGAAATGGAAAGACATCGCCATGGACTTCATCAGAGGGTTGCCGAGGACAGCCAAGAAACATGATTCCATTTGGGTGATAGTTGATAGACTTACAAAGTCTGCTCATTTTTTGCCGCTTACGATTACACTACACGTTTGATCACCGAGTATACTCTTCGAGAGGGAGATCATTAGCCGCATGGGTACCGTTGACCATCACATCAGACAGAGATGCTACGTATACTTCCAGGATGTGGCGGAGTATGCAAGAGCAAGATGCGGTACACGCCACGATTCAAGATACTTTTTCCATCCTCGGACGACGGACGACAGAGAGAGATCGAATCAGGTTCTAGAGGACATGTTGCGAGCCTGTGTGTTAGAGTTCGGCGGATCTTGGGAGGAGTACCTACCTTTGTGTGAGTTGGCGTACAACAACAGTTATCAGGCTAACATTGAGATGGCACCATTTGAGGCTTTATATGGCAGACCGTGTCGCTCACCCTCGTGTTGGGCGAGCCGAGAGACAGTGACGATAGGGCCTGAGATTGTTATTGATCACACCGAAAAGGTACGACAAATTCGACAGAAACTCAAGGCAGCCCAAGAGAGACAGAAGAAGTATGCAGACAAGTACCACAGTGATATCACTTATTCCGAGGGAGCCTACGTTTATCTTAAGGTCTCCCTCGGAAGGGTTTGCAGAGATTTGGTGTGAAGGGCAAGCTCGCACCGCGTTTCATCGGGCCATTCGAGTTAGGAAACGGGTTGGAAAGGTTGCATACGAGTTAGAGCTTCCTCCGCGATGTCGTGTTCATCCGGTCTTCCATATTTCGATGCTTCGACTGGCCGAGTCGAAGCGTGCGCACGAAACGACAGCTGACTTGAGTCGATCGACTGAGCAAGGATTTCTCATATGAGGAGCACCTATCCGGATCCTAGACCGAAAGGTACAACAACTTGAGGAACAAGTGTATCCCAAAGGTGCTCGTCAAGTGGCAGTTCCATAGCGATTCGGAACTCACTTGGGAGCGGGAAGACAATATGCGAGATCGTTTCCCGTACCTTTTCGAGTCAGGTATAATCCTAACCTGAATTTAATTTCGAGGACGAAATTTTCATTTTGTTGGGAATATTTGTCACGGCCTAATTTCCTAATCTTGATTAACTTGCCTAATTAGGATCACCGACCCGTGATGAGGGGCCCGCATGAGATGCGCACACTAACCGAAGCACGTGGCTGAGGTAAATGTTATATTTGTACTGGTGTATGCCTAGTGTTGTGTATGTGTGTAGACTAACTAAGTCAATTTTTGCAAACCATAGACGTCAAGTTGACGTGAGCGGGGACACGCCTTGGAGTGCGTGCAAGTATGAGTACCTAGTGGAATTACCGGGGTAGCGAGACTAGGCTAGGAAATAACAATTTATTGCAAATCTACCTTAACATAAATTAAGTTATTTAATTTAGTTGGAAAATACGACGTTCGACGCACGGGAAAGCGCCTCGAGTTGCGTGCGAGTCGGGACACCGAGTGCCTGGTAGTTGAGAGTCGGTGTGACCACTTAGATAAATTTTATAAATTTGTGTGACCAATTAATTATGGTCCATATAAGATTAATGTACATTAATCGATTTAACCTATAGTTATTTAATTTAGAAATCACATTTTGATACCCTATAGTTTGTAATGAATTAAACTAACCTTAGGATGGACCTTGGGACCCGTGCTGCCACACACTCCCATGATGGGAGTCACCCAAGTTGTGTCACATGAGAGGCTGGACTGCCTAGTTAGTAGCCATTAGATTTACCTCGAGATGCGCAATGCACACTAGATCCCATCAACACATATATATACAACTTGATGAGATGGGTTTCACTGTTAACATGCAAACAAATCAAAAAGGGAAGAAGAAGAAGAGGGAAAGAGAGTCCGAGAGAGAGGGAGTCCTGGGAGAGAGGAAGAGAGAATCATCGGAGACGGGGATATCAAGATCTTGAGGCGCGCACCGGCATTGACAAGGTGAGTTTGTGTGTGGTATGTTGTTGTAGGGGTGGGGGTGGCTCGACGAACCGTGGCGCAGTTCGTCCGAGGAGGTGATGGCGGGGGACTCCCCGCCATCCTAAATCGAGTTGGGGTTGGGATTTTTCCAACCCCAACTCAATCAAAAAAAAAAAAAAAGTCGAAACCGAGACGCCGTGCGTTGCGTCTCGGAATTTTGGGGAGAAGATGCACACGTGCGGGCCCCCTCCCCATATGGGCCAGGCCAGGCACTGGGCGGCTCAGCCGATTAGCCGAGCCCAATGGCCCACCCTAGCCAGCCCAGAAATCAGGTCCGTCGGCCGACCCGACCCGCCCCCAACCAAATAAAAAAAATAATAATAAAAAATAAATAAATAAAAATAATAAAAAATAATAATAAAAAAAGATATATATATATATATTATTGATTAAATATATATATAATAAAATAAAATAAGATATATTATTATTAATTAATTCATAATAATAATAAATTAATATATATATTTATATATATTAATTTAATTTCGGGAAAATAAGGAAAATAGTTGGAAAATTCCTGAAAAATTGGAAAAAGATTATAGAAAATATAAGAAATTGAAAAAAAAAGAAGGTAGAAAAATAGTTTCGGGACTTTTCGAGTGTTTTTGGTACCCCGATATAACTCGAAAAATGTACCAAAATTAAAGATTGACATAAAATTCTAAATTTTGGTTAAATATCATGAATCCACTTATTGTGGCTTTAAACCAATTAAAATGATATAAAAAATGAACCTCAGGAAATAAAGGAAATCCTTGGGAGTTCGGGTGCACGAGTCGGGGTGTCGGGAGGCCGGATAGCTAGGACTACTGCGTTGACTTGTAAGTGAAACTGTGGGAACTCTTTACTTTATTTCATTCCAGTCATTTATAAATTTTTGAGTCTATTTGTAGACTAGCTAATTTATTTCCCACATCATGCTTTCCTTGTTTCTATTCATATTGAATATCGATATAGCATGATGCCTTGTTTATTTTATCATTGACTCCATGTTTCCTTATATGCTCAATTTTTGTCTTGGAATGTGGCTAATGGATATTTAGAAAATGCATGCTATAGGGTTATCTGTTATGTTGGACTTGTGTTCTACTTCCCTTGGGGCTTTGTAGCCTAACTCATGTTGAAATCATAACATTTTAGGATATATATTCTTGAAAACTAAAGTAGGGATTATCTAGTGTCCATTGCACACGAGGTGCGCGGATTCACGAGGATTTCGGTCTTTCGGGGTCTCCACTCGCCACTACACTTGGGCGGCACACGTGGCATGGACCACGGGGTTGTCGGCAAGTATAAATGATTTAAATACGCTCGAGCACAGCTCGCCATTTGAGGTTATTAGGAAAAAAAATGAGATTATTATCATATGTTGAGCACACTTTCTATACAAGAAGTGGAAAAGGCTAGATGATAGTTCTCACCGCCGACCGGACGTAGATCATCTCGACTTAGCCTGTGTCAGTTTGTGTATCTGTTAACGTTGGTATTTAATTGCATTATTTATTCAAAGATTTCTTCACTACATATGCTTTTAGATACCTTTTGTTTAAATTGGAAATGTAGTATTAGATTTCCCCAGTTATCACTTAAATATCATCATACTCACCGTCTAGTTTGTGACGGTGGGTGTAGATCCGTCGAGCAGCCACCAGGCCGGGTGTAGATCCGTCGAGCACACCAGGCCGGGGCAAGGAGAAGATCGGCGACTACCTCGAGCTCCGAGTGCGTAGCTGCCCGTACACGTAGGGTATTTTTTGTATTATGTTTACTTATGTCTTTATCTTTTGGGTTGTTATTGGGATGAGTGATAGATTACCCGACTTTTGGCTTTCACTTTGTTTATATATGTTCGCCGTTTACTTGCATATATATGGTGATCGTTATTTCCTGGATTCCACACTTAGGCTTTATAAATAAAAAAAAAAAAAAAAAATTCCGCTAAAATGTTAAAAGACTTCTGCTAAATAAAATTATTGTTTAAACAAGAGAATACAGGTAGTAAAGACTGACTAATTCGTAATCGGGTCTTATGTGTTGTGATTAGGGCTTAATTACAGGATTAGGCCGGACGGTGCCCTAAATTAGAAGCGGGGCCGTCATAGTACGGCCAAGCACCACGAGACGCAGTCCCTGTCCCTTAGAGAAGCATGGACCACGTTCCTTGAAACGTGGGTAGACCAAGTCGAGGTAGTTCCTAGCAGTTGGGGAACTACTTTGGTCATGGCCGGGCCATGACCAAGCTACGTCTAGGCTTGTCCCGAATACATGGAGCATATGTTAATTGACCCAGTAGTGGTGGCAGTTTCGGAACCAGATGGCGGCAAGGGAACAAGGCAGTTGGGCAACTGCCTTGACCACTAAGGGAGTGGTGTTTTATCAGGTCTATAGATCGATGTACACGGGACATGTGTCCTAGTTGGTTATATAACTACCTAATGACTAATCTATAAAGCCAAGGGCTCTGAGCTTAGGGAAGCATAGAGTTCTGCAATTGTATTCTCAATTGAGAGCTAGTAAAAACGTTTCTTTGTTGCCTATTGCTTGCTGTCCCTTTAATTCAAGTATTGGTGTGGTGAACTAAGGTGACTCTTAGGCACCACAGATTCGATTGAGAGAAAAAAAAATTTTTTAGAGAAAAACTCTTCTTTCATTGACTTTCATTGACCCTGTGACAGTAGGGATGGTTGTTGGCGTCCATTGATTTACAAATCGATGAAAAGTACTTGTGTTGGTGAAGCAAATCAAATGTGACCACCTTATACTTCCATTGTACTTTTTGTCGCTACGCTGACCACACACACACTCATTAATATCCATCAACCCTGCATCAAAACACTGTCTCATAATCCCAACCCTCATCCAACGAACACAAAAAGCAGCGTACCAAATCTAGTCACTAGAAAGAGTCAAAACCAATCCCCCGATATTTGTACTCTCGTCAGATCTGGTCTCTCCGAGCCCCAATTCGATCAGATCAGGCGCCCACTTCAATTCCAGTTTCGCTCAACGAATTCGTCGATATTCGATTCGATCGATTTTGTTGGTAATGGCGGTGAGAAAGCCTGGATTGATCGCTCTGTTCGATGTCGATGGGACTCTCACGGCTCCAAGAAAGGTAATCACTACTTGGAAGCTCCAATTTCAGTTGCTTTGTGTTTTCATTTTTAGGTCAAATGAAGAAGGAAGTTTGAAACTTTGTTTGATTGAGTAGTTTAATGTGGTTTTTCTTGCTTGAATTGAGTGAATTTTGAACTGGAATTCTGGTTTGTGATTGCGCGATCGAAAACGCTAGTGAAGGTGAAGGAATTGAGCAATTCTAGCATGAATGTGATTGAAATGATCAAATTTGATTTGTGATATGAGTGAAGGTTGAATCTTTTTGTTCCATTCAAGATGTTAATGAATGTAATTAGGTCAAATTTGATTGCTTTCGCGCCGTAACGGTTGAATTGCGGTTTATGTTATCTAGCATTGTGACTTATTTGTCTGCCCTGTGTTCGCAAATTCGCAATGCAGGTGGTCACTCCTAAGATGTTAGAGTTCATGCAGAAACTTCGCAAGGTATTTGAATTGTAATTATATTTATATCTTGTGAATTGGTTCTCGCTTAGTAATTGCTGATTTCGTTTCACGAATCTCAGGTGGCTACAGTTGGCGTTGTTGGCGGATCCGATCTTGGGAAGATATCGGAGCAGCTTGGGCAAACAGGTTTGAACAATCTAAGTAGACTTCGGTTTTCATGTGTTTATACTTCTTGCTTCAAGATGCCTTGTAATCTATATATTGTTTCGTGAAGTATTTAACTTGGACAAATGCGCTATAGAGATTTATAGATTAGAATGATAGGTAGCAGTTTGATAAATAAACCAACGATCCATTTTGTCATTTGTGGCTGTAATTTTATTATTTCAGCTTATTAAATTGGTTAAACCAGTTTGTTTAGTAAGAGTTAATGTAACCAATCTACACAATATTGTAATTTTTCTTCCTATGATTATACTGTGGCCTTCTTCATGTTTTTATATGGTACAAAAGTTAACTTCCTTTTAGGAAACACAGATGGTTGTTGGTTTTTTACACCGTTTGATGCTAGCAGTGTGATTCGTAGTTTTTGAGAATTCTTGAGATCTCACTGTATTGTACTGTTAATCATTTTTATTTTATTTTTTTAGGTTTTTCATTCACTTTTTCTTGCAGTCATTAATGATTACGACTATTGCTTCTCTGAAAATGGTCTTGTGGCATACAAAGATGGGAAGCTTATAGGTACTCAGGTAAGCATTTTCTGGTTCTAAAAACATGAAATTTTAAGTTTAAGTTTCGTTTAACTGTTCAGCTAGATGCTTACCCAAAGTCTGGGGATGCATAAACCCTAAACACAAATATTTCCTTGTTGCTAATGTGTTCTTCCTTGGATTTATTTGTTCAGAGCTTGAAATCTTTTCTTGGAGACGACAAACTCAAGGTATGTCTGTTTCTGCTATGAGTAACTCTAGCAAGTGTTATGATCCTTCTTAATTGGATATCATGCAAGTACTATCCATGCTTAAAGCTGATAAATGAGATATCCATACAAATCATTCACTTACAAGCTTTGGCTAAATCAAAGTATGAAGAAATTCATAGGAAACTCCTTAAGCATACCTTTCAATTATGGGGCTGGTTAGGTTTTTAGGCATAGAAAACTTCTAGCACAGATCGATCCTTTTCTTCTGCTGAAGAAAATTATTTGTTGTCTTTTGTCAATTCACTGCTCTTGCAAGTTGCTTGTTTTCACTTCATAGATACGATAAAGTATTTTGGCCCTCAAAATTTTTTAAAATTTGCACAGGAGTTCATTAACTTCACGCTTCATTATATTGCTGACCTGGATATCCCAATTAAAAGGTCAGTAAAACTGAAGTATGGTTTGCTTTAACTTTTTTTGTGCTTCTAGAGGTTACGATGATGCCATTCAATTATCTCTCTTTCAATCTCTGTAGGGGAACATTTATAGAATTCCGAAGTGGGATGCTAAATGTATCACCAATTGGGCGGAATTGCAGTCAAGAAGAGAGGGATGAGTTTGAGAAGTATGACAAGGTGCAGATTTGATTTCTTTTAACTTTTACTAGTCAGGCTCATTTTTCTCCCCTTCTCATTGCAATTTTGAGCTGTGCTGAAAGGATAGATTATTTAGGTTCACAATATACGTCCAACAATGGTTTCTGTGCTGCAAGAGAAGTTTGCTCATCTGAATTTGACATTTTCGATTGGAGGGCAGATAAGCTTTGATGTGAGTGATGACAACATGAGTCATTGGAAACTTGTAAGACGGGATACAACAATGAAGACACGCTAATGAATTCATTTACTGCATAATGCTCATAACAGGTGTTCCCTCAAGGTTGGGACAAGACATATTGCTTGAGATATCTCGGTGACTTTAATGAAATTCACTTCTTTGGGGATAAAACCTACAAGGTAACTGATTGATCTCTATGGTTGATGCCTTTCTCTGCGAAACATTCCCTTCACTTGTTCATTTCTTTATTTGGTGTTACTGGTTAGGCTATTCTTAATAGAATTAGAGACTTCAAAAAATATCATATACAGAGTAACTCTACTCAACAAGTGATCAATTTTAAAAATGCCAGTTTTTTCCTTTTTTTTTTGTGCACCCAGAATTTGATGTTCTGTGTATTTGAATATTGCTTTTAATGTTAAAAAAGGATTTTGTTTTCCTTAATATTGTTTGATTATTTTATTCATTTTTTAAGCAGGGTGGAAATGATTACGAAATATATGAGTCAGAGAAAACAATTGGTCACACAGGTTACTTCTATTCTGGAACTTCATAACTGCATTAGTTTCCAAGAAGATTAGCATGCTCTAAACTATGGTCAATTAAAAGTATTTTCATCTCAATTTTGGCTTGGTGGTTCAATGCTACGGTTATTAGGTTCTATTTTATTTTATTTTGGTGCTGGAATAAGGTTTCATTCAATCATATATTGAATTATCTATTTGGATCACAATTATAACTTTTGCCAAAAAGTCTTCTAATAAAATGCCATACCACTTGTAAACCTTAACTTTACTTTGGAACTTAAAAATGGAAAAGAGAATGTTAGGATGTATTTATTCAATTGTGAAATCTAATCTCCTTCCTGCAGAGGAAAAAGAAATACTACCATTGTCACTTTTCTTGCCTCATCTTACCTGGTTCGCAATGGGTTAAGCCAAATTTTCTAGCACTTGCACGCTATTGACACATCAAACAATCTAATCTGTGATAAATCTGGTGAAAGAACGCAGCAGTCAACTCGAGGAAAAGAAATTTGAACAAACACCGTTGCTAAAAAAAAGGATAATGATAAAGATACTTTTTCATCATGCAAACGTAACTGAGTGATCACTGAGAATAAACTTATCTTTTTTTGGTTAACCTTGGTTTTCTAGATTAAAGATATAAAACTAGAGCTGAAGGTGTGCATAATGTTTGAAATATTAAAAACAAACTACTAGTCGATATATCCGTGTTTTTTTTTTATTTAGGCTATGTTTGGCAAGCACAAACTAGCTTATCAGCGTACATACAAAAATATTTTTTTTTTTCCAGTTACATAGAAATAATTAATGATGTCAAAAGGATATAAAAAAAATTAATGATATCAAAAGGGACGAATGAATTACATCACATGTGAATGATGCCATTCATTTAATTAAATATTTATACGTCGTATATTAATTTATAATTTTTCAACAACAGTCAATTATGCATTTGTTTTAATAAATTAAATATTAATACATTTGTGTATGGTGTATATGTTTAATCAATAGTTTGTATCCTTTTATGTCATTTGACATATGTAAGATACTTAATCAACTAGTTTTTCCAAACTGAGTTTCATTGATTAGCTAGATTATCAGATATCAGCTAGATTATCAGCTTTCAGCTAGATTATTAGCTATCAACTAGATTATCAGCTAGTTCTACCAAACAGAGCCTTACTGTGCTTTTTATTTGTTTTGTAAAATTTGACTAACAGCCAGATTGGTCCTTAAGATGCATTTGTTCATTCATTTTCAAATCCTTATATTGATTTGTGTGTTGTTCTTGTTTGCAGTTACTAGTCCTGAAGACACAATGAAGCAGTGTACATCTCTTTTTCTCTCTGAGCAATAAATCTGCTATCATTATTCATTTTCATTTTGATTCCACTTTTCTCAAGGAAGGATCATTGTATTTTCATAACTGTAATTCATCTCAGAATGATATCAATTTATAATTACATTATTATATCAAATTTTACATTGTTATATAGTTTCTTGTAATGGAATTTGAATACAAGACCTTGTACCTTCCATTTCTAATGTAAGTTTTTGAGCCAATTGTTAAAATGTTATTGGCATTGACACAAGCAAACTAATAGAAAGAGCACCAATTTTTCTTTATGATTCTTGTTTTTAACCACCACTGATCTCCTGTTTTAACCGGCAATGGTTTTAATGATATTGTTTACTACATATTTTTTCAATAAAACACATCTATTTTAGATCTTTTATCAAATTCATCATTGGCACTGCTTGCTCCTCTCCATGTGCATCTTCATCTCCACATCTAGCGCTCGTGTATGGATCTACGCTTACAGTTGGTAGTTTGATATTTTTATTAGGTTATCTTATGTAGTTATCTTCTAATGTTGGAAGTTTGTATTTGTCTTCCCTCATTGGAAGTCTTTGTTTTTGTCTTCCCTTGTTGGAAGTTTTATTTTTTGCTATAGTTTCAGTAGTTTATTTGTGTATTGTTGTGTTTCATACGTTTGTTAAGAAAACAATCACTGATCGATATATCAATGCGTTAGATGGTCATGGTCTAATTAAATGTATTGAACCATCATGATAATTTCTATTTTACGTAAAAAAAAAAAAAAAAATAGCTCCATTTCAGCACCCATCGTTTTATACCAAAACTAAGCAAGATCCAAGCCACCAAATTGAGAAATCTTTCTTTGATTAAAATCTGATTCACTACATTGAAATGTTTCCTTTTGAGTGCTAATTAGATGCACATGCCCAAATTAAGAGAAAAATTGTGCCATCTCACTCACACCTTAACCCCCATAAAAATAATCAGCACATGTAGGGAGCCCAAGAATGAAAAACATATGAAGAGACAACATAGTTGCACAAAATATACCATAACTTATTTTTTATTTTATTTTTGGTAAAATAGTTTTTATTCAAAGATAGATGCAATGCATTTTAAATAAGCACCACCAAAATTCATACAGTAACTGTATGCATATCCAGAACCATTGCTCTGCTTCGAAAGAGTACCGTGTAGCCGTTACAGCTTAGCTACTTAAATAGAGGAAGTCTCAACAGATTCAATACGCTGGAAAAACATGGGGCGTTGAATCAACCAGTGTTCTGCATTCCTGCGGCGATACCTTTCATGGTCAAGATGAGTGTGTCCTCCAGGCCAGGAGCATATTCACTAGTAGGATTCAGCTTCACCAGCTCTGCAGCTGGCTTGCTTGATTCCATTATCTCCTTCGACAGATGCGGCCTCAGCTTGACATGGTAGTTGGAGTCTCGGATTCGCTTCAACGTGTAGGCTTGGCATACATTCAGCGTCGTGATGTATGAGTCACGAACACGGAGCCTCTGCTTCAAGTGTGGATCGCCTTCCAGGAGATCTCTGTGGCCAGCAATCTACAAAGTAGAGAGAAATTTTTAGTTTCTTGCAAGAGTTCAACAAAGTTAGGAAGAAAACATTAGATTATTTTCATCTCACCTGAAGAAGGAGCTTCTTGGTTTCTTCATGGTTAGCTCTCAATTTCTCACCAAACTGCCACAACTCATTTGTCACTAACAGCTTGTCATAAAGCGCAGCAATGCCGGGGTCTCCCTTGGCGAACACCATTTCAACTAAGTCGATGGTGACTCTAAAGAATGGCCACTCATTGTACATCTCTTGCAGCAAATGAAGATTTATGATGTCCTTTTGGATGATATGCTTGAATGCAGCACCAAATCCAAGCCAGACAGGCAGATGAAACCTTGTCTGCGTCCATGCGAAGATCCATGGAATCGCACGAAGCGATTCAATGCCTCCACTCGGCTTTCGTTTTGATGGACGGCTTCCAATGTTCATCCTTCCATACTCCAATTCGGGCGTGCCTGCAATTTAACAATCAAAATAAATTTTTAATGTAACTTCATCACTGGTCAAGATATTGGAAATAGAATGAGGAAACAAATGAACCAAATTCGCGAATGCTTACACAACGAAAGTATTCAACAAATCGGGGTTCTTGGAAAACAATTGAACGGTATTCCTTCGTAGCAACAACGGCCATCTCATCCAAAAGCTTTCGCCATTCTGGTTTTGGTGATATGGGTGGATGCATACCGTGCTCCAGCGTAGCAGCTGTGAAACGTTGGAGTGTTCTGAAACACAAGTGCTCTTCCCCAAAAGACTGCTCAATAACTTCACCTTGAACAGTCACACGAAGCGAACCATGAATAGTGTCCGGTGGTTGCGACAATATAGCAAGATGAGTGGGGCCGCCTCCTCTCCCGACTGTTCCTCCTCTGCCATGGAACATAATAAGCTTAACTCCATATTGCTTAGCAACTTTTACAAGCTCCTCTTGCGCTTTGTACAGCTGCCATGCAGCGGATAGACGCCCCGCATCCTTTCCGGAATCTGAGTAACCAATCATAACTTCTTGCTTTCCGTCTATTCGATTTCTGTACCACTCGATTGAGAATAGACGTGCAACAGCAGCAGGAGCAGCCTCTAGGTCTGCGAGTTTCTCAAAGAGAGGAACAACCCGTAGTGGTTTCTTAATACGGCATTCACGCTGTAGAAGCTCCACGGCAAGCACATCTGATGGAGCAGTCGCCATTGATATAATGTATGCACCAAAGCTATCAGAAGGGAGTTCTGATATAACATGGAATGTGTCTAGTACATCAGCAATTTCCTCAGTTTTTGGAAGATCCGGTCCAAAAAGTGGGCGCTTGCCACTTAATTCAGACAAAAGCCATTCTTGCCTCTGCTCCTCGGACCATTCACGATAGGATCCAATACCCAGGTGCTGTGTGATGGCATCTATGACATCGGAGTGCCTGTCAGATTCTTGCCTTATATCGACTCTCACAAGCGACAGTCCAAATGTTGAAACTTGTCGTAAGAAATCAAGTAGACTTCCATCAGCAATCGGTCTGTCCCCACAAGCACAGAGAGATCTATAACATAGCTCAAGTGGCTCCAGAAACTACAAAGCAAAGAGGGAAGTGTCATTCAGTACAGAGAACAGGAGAAAAGATAGATCAATTCGATAGATTAAAAAAGAACAAGTAGAAAGAATTTTTTTGGGTGCACTGAAATAGATAAAAATGAGAGGAACCAAAGTACCTGCTCAACATCGGTATAAGTTGCCTCCTCAGGAATGTCTGACATCCCACTCGTTAAAATATGGCGAACGCGTTCACGTGTCTGATACAACTTATCTCTTACATCACTCAAAATAACTCGATAGGGTTCATTGGCGGGAACTTGTTTCCAGAACTCTGAAAAGAGGAAACATAGAGCATTAAAATCAATGTAATAGTAACAAGATCGAAAAAAGCTCACATTTTACTCTATCAAGTGACAAGATAAATGAAGTAAGTCCCACATGGTTCAACCTTGAGACTACAAAATATACAGCCTCAAAGAATACTGTGAGGGTAAATGGAAGAAACTGATTTTTTTTTTTTTTTTTTTTTGACAAGATTGCTTTTACCTTATATCCGATTCCAGTCTATTTAAGGCAAAAGAAATAGTACATATCATAAGATCTGCAAGGCCATAGAATCGTGAAGACATATTGAAGGTAGCTAGTACAGTCACATACTCTCATTAGATTTAAGTAGGGATATCTTTTTGTCAGCTGGTTCTTGATTGTGTGTCACATGAACCCACCTCAACAAAATTGCTGGAAAAACTTAAGTCTTTATTGCATGTCTTCTCAAACGACTATATGTTTATTTTACCTTTATTTGACTATTAAATCATAAAAACCAAGCTCACAAAAAGATCGAAAAATTGAAGATGAATTCAATAAGAGCTCTTCCACTAGACGTTAACAATAATTGGGTAGTACAACATTACTGGCATTTGTGCAAGCATACAGATCTAGAGCTGCTTAATATTTCTCCATTACGATTTTAGCTTTTCATACAATCCAACAGGAAGATCATATCTTAATTTGAAGAATAGGGGAAAAAGGCAAAGGGAGTACCTATGTAGTGTTTTGCCTCTTTCCTAAAGGACCTGTGGAGTTCATCTGCTCGAGCACGGAGCTCATCATTGCAACGCCACATAGAAAGCTGCAAAAATCAAAAGCAAAAGGAAGTTGAAGAAGTAATGAAAAAAAAAAAAATTTCAAAGTCCATTTATTGAAAAAAAAAAAAAAAAAAAAAAAAAAGAAGAAATCGTATATAAAATATTAGTTGCAACATACCTCAAACATAAGTTCCTCTATTTGGGAATAATACAGATTAGTAGCCATCAATCTAGCTAATAAACATACATCTCGAGTAACCTCAGGAGTCACCCTAGGATTTCCTGCATTCATTTTATAAATGAATGTAAGCATGCAAATGTCAGAGTTGTGAGATACAATACTTATAAACAAAGGATCATGGTAACCGGAAACATGAGAGTCAAAGACAAGCTCCTATGTCAACAGAAACCATACAATTATAATAGGGAATAAAAGCTTTTGGGGAAGCATACCACCATTAACAATAATAAGGATATAAAAGGTTACTGCACATATTAAGCCAGATGAGACACTCATTACTTATATCCGCTATTCCTTCCCCGTATGAGAAGCCATATGATCAAAAGCCATTTTAAATGCCAAACTTCATTTTCTTTAAGAAAAATACAGTATTTCAGAATTTTACTAAATCAGCCTTCCATGGAAAAGTATCATACCATCACGGTCGCCACCCATCCAAGATGAAAACTGAATGAGTGGAGCATTGTAGGGAACACGCTCATTTATCCCAATATTCTTCAATGCCGTGTCAACACGGCGCAAGAATTTTGGAACACCCTTCCAGATTGTCTCATGGAAGTAGCTCATTCCAGCCCTCATTTCATCTTGAGGAGTTGGTTGAGTTCTCTTGATCTCATCTGTCCGAAATGCTGCTTGAATCTGCACAGAATATGAAAGAATAGTTCAATTTCAATGGCAAATGACGAGTGCATCAAGGGTATGCTTTCAATAGACTAAAAACAATCATCTGTTTGTTGCCAAGATTAGTCTAGGCAACGAGAGAAACTGGTAGGCAACATTTTCATATCCCTGTTAATGCTTCACATCTCGACTTTTTTCAACACAGAACACTCACCTCTCTCTGAAGAGCCTCATCAAGCTCCTGTTTGTCATCAGGAGTAATGTCCTTTGCATACAACTGGGCCAAACAGTTCCGAATTCTGTCAAATAATACAAAGAAAACATCAAATGAATATCATCCTGACATTCTCTGCACCAAAGGGTATCTACCAGTGACACTGATGAAAAAAAAAATTGATAAACATTGCAACGTGCATATAAAAGCGAACCTTCCATGCTTCTGCAGCAAAGACCTTCGAACTGATTGAGTTGGATGAGCGGTAAGGACTAGATCGACTGTCTGACTCTTAAGAGCATCAAAAACTTCTTCTGGAGATTTATTCAAATCCCCCACAAGTCTCTTAAAAGTCTCCTCAATGTCTGATTCAGTTGTGGCAGAATTCTCATCAGCAAAATCACCCTTCTTTAGCTTGATCCGACGTCTGTAAGCTATCTGAACCTCCTCAGCCAGGTTGGCCAAATTAAGCATGTGGGAGAATGATTTGGCAACCACAATTGAATCACCCGGATCCAAATTTGTTAGCTTGTTTCCAAGCTCTTCCAATTTCTTAGGATCCTGGTTCCCCTCATATTCAGCAGAAAGCTCATAGCACTCTTGCACCTGATCGACAAGTGCATTCTTTCAATCAGTATAATGAATAGACAAAAAATAACAACAGCAACAACAACACAGCCTCAGTCCCAAATTAATTGGGGTTGGCTACATGTATCAAACTCTTCCACAAGAAGAAAATGAAATTCAGGCAAGGAAATAGAGATCCCAAATACCATTTTTTGGTAAAAAAAAAGGGGGCAATGTTAGTTTACAAGTAGTAATATACATATATGCAAGGTCCTCGAAACAAGTCATTTCTAAGGCCAAGCAAGGATCTGCAAATCTCGTCAAGAATAGTACTCCCAAAAGAACCCGTGAAAAATCAAACCATCGAATCAACTGCACTGACCCCATGGAGATTTTAAAAAAAAAAACTCAAGAAAACTAAAGAACTAGCCTTAAATCGATATTAAAAAAAAAGAACTAGCCTTAAATCGAACCAACTCCAAATCAAATTATTAGGAAATCAAGAGTGTGCAACTCTAGAATCTCCGACAGAGACGAATCTACAATGTTTCACATTTTATTATACTTTCTCATTCTGTCCCATTTTTTTGGATTTCTTACTATAGAATAATAGTACATCCACAAACAACCAATCATTAGACCATCTCCAACCACAATACTCTATTTCCCCCTCTATTTTACAGTTCTGTCACATCAAACTCTATTTCTTCTCCAACAACAAACTCTATTTCTACATCAAAACTCTATTTCTTAGTTTTATTTTTTTTGTTATTTATTTGTATTAATTTTAATAAATTATTTAATAATTAAAAAATTATGAAAAAAATCTATTCATTTTTTTTAAAAAGAAATAATTATTGATAATTTTTTAAAAGAAAAAATAAAATGAAAAATAAAAAATAAAGGAACTCTATTATAGAGTTGAGTGTTTGAGTTCCACTATTCGCCAAACTCTATAATAAAGGAGAAATAGAGTATGATTGGAGTAGTTTTACTCTATTTTAGAGTAAAACTCTAAAATAGAGTACTCATTGGAGTTGCTCTTATGATCTTTAGATCCCACACCAAGGTACCTTGATATATAAAAAAGTTTGTCTACAAGAAATATTGAAATGGGACTCCACAGTTCAGTCACATTACATACAACTTCGCAAACTACAACAACAACAACAACAACAAAACTTCAATGTACAGATCAAACTCTTCCATTGCCCTCGATTTAGTGCACTTAATGACATTTCAAAAACAAAAATCATAGACAACAAACAAAGACCCAAAAAAGCCAAATCCATCAAAATGAAAAGGAAAAAACAAAAAATTGTACAAAAAATCACAACTAAATGAAAATGGGCAACAATGCTTACAGTCTCTCTGATTTCATCGCCATGTAAATCCTGAAGGATGTCAAGAAACCGATCCAACAGCAGCGCATCGTATTCGATGAGCTTATCGTCGTCGGAAAGCTTTGCTGGAACCAAAAGCCTAAGCTGCGCGTCAATTGACCCCATCTTCTTCACGTTCCTCGCCATCTCTCAATCAAAAAACAGAGAAATCTGTGAAGGGCAAAGATCAATCACTGGCTAATCTCCAAATCTAACAAGGACCCAGAAACGCCAATGTCGATTAACCGACAGAAACGATCCATCCAGACCAAATCGATAGAATTAGAATAAACCCCTCATTTGGATCAAAAACAGAGAATACCCACAAAATCAAACAAACAAAAACTCCATCAAAACCATAAAATCAATCGAAATCAATCGAAGTCAAGACTAAAACAGTGATTCAAAAGATGCCCAGATCGTAGAAACTCCGATTTTTCAAAAAGATCACAGATTTGGGTAGTAGGCAGACCTGATTGAGTGAGCAGAGCAGACCAATCACAACACAGAGAGATATTGAGAGAGAGAGAGAGAGAGAGAGAGAGAGAGAGAGAGAGAGAGAGAGAGAAATCTCAAAAGGTGTCGTTGTGATCCGAGGACCGTGATCTGGGTCCGTATTTATAGATCGATTGGAGAGAGATGTGAATGGATTTCTGTCCTTTTCGATCTCAGAAAACTCTGTTTTTCTCACAGAAACTACTATTTCACAGTCAACTGTTCTGTTTTCCTCTGTATATAGGATATTCCACAACGATGCCTTCACTTCCGTGTTTAAGTGCCTCACTGAGCGCCACGTGTAGTTTTATGGAAGGTCTGTATTGGGGAATGGAAGTCAAGGTGGGAGTGGGACTGTTAATGCGCGCCGAAGACCATGGGATTGGAAGATTTTGTTTTTATTCTTTCTTTTTTTGTTTTTGTAAAGAGAAAGTATGTTTATAACTTGTAACACTCCTTTAATATTTACAAAATTTTGAAAGTTAGCACTACTTCCGTGAAAAAAAAGTTAGCACTACTTCCGTGAAAAAAAAAAAACAAGACCTTTTGTTAAAGATATCATATTATACAAACATTAATGGTGATCTTAAATTACATTCTTATCTATATTTAATTTTTTTATTTAATCCAATAAAAGAAAGATAATTATTTAATTATAATTAAATATTTGAGTTAAAAGAGGAATAAGATAGATATAAGTGGTACAAAGTTTTCTCGAATTCCAAAAATAATATATATTTTTTGAAGCTAAAAAATTTCAAAACATCATATATTTTTTACTGAAATGAGTAATAGATTTATTAAATAGGTTAAGAAATTTGTCAAAAGAATAGGTTAAAGGTTTTTTTTATGTCATAATGGTTAAGGAAGGTTTGTTTTGGAAATAGTCCTATTATACTAAAGAAAATTGAAGATAAAATATCCTTTTTTAGGTGAAGATAAAATATTTTTTCTTTTTAAATTTCATTAGAATCAAACTCATGACTTTTTCAGTAAATCTTGTTTTCTTGACAAGTGATGTCTTTTCTATCTTCAAAGATACTATACATGACAAAATATTTTTTTTTGAATAGTAATATTTTGGCATTTTAAATTCTTATAAATTCTCTTTGTAAAAAAATAGAAAAAGTCGAAAGTTAGGTTTTTTACCATTGCAGACCTGCATAAAATTAGTTACCACCAAAATACTTGGATTAGTAGTAACTAGTAAGTAATAAACAGCACCACCTGCCTATCAATCTGGAGGTTGCGTGAAAATGTTTACTTATCTAAACTTTTAGGTGTCACATTGTTGCTGTGTGAAAATTAAGGTTGCCTACTCAAGTGGCTGCTACTTTATTCATAGTTGAAGATTTTGTTGTGAGCTGCTAGTAAATAATTGTTAGTTTTTTTTAGTCCACACTACCAGGTATCTAGATTTAACTGACTACTCTTTGCTCGAGTCAAGTTTATCCGCTAAAAAGTAAAGCTCTCTCATTGGTGATTTCTGCATTCATACAGACTCGAACTTGATAGCTCATTTTAAGTCGTTGGAGTGTTAAACCACTCCAACGTACCAACTATTGGTATTTAGTAAATAATTGTTATAGTTTAGTTTTATCTTAGTGGGTGTTTTGTAGGACACATGAAGAATTTCCTACACAGGCATGCTCCGTAATCTGTATGATTGGGAAAATAAACATTGATTGAATGCCTTGTTACAGATTAGTACCTTGTAGTGCATGCATGCATAGATAACAATTTTTGTTCTTTTTTTTGGGGGGTTGAGATTTTTGTTCATTTTTGAGATGATAAGGTTTGGGACCTTTTCTCTTGGGAAAAATTTTAAGTTGTCTATGCCTATTGGAATTAAGAAATGGACACCTTCGGTAGAGATAAGACAAAAAAACACTGGGAAAGGGTATATTGCCCTTGGTTTTCTGTTGGGGTAGATCCTTTAACATGAGGCTCTTATTTTATGCCCTTTTATGTTTTAAATAGCAAAATTAAATGTATTTGGATTATGTGATAAAGTTGATTTTTATGTGGAGAGTATCAACGACGTTAACAAAGTTCCAATCTAAAATGGTAGTTTGAAATTTTGGATCTAGTAGGATCTACTAGATGGATAATAAACTTTTTCACTTTGATCGATTTATTTATTTATTTATTTATTTTTGGTAGGACGCTTGATTAATTTAATGCACTCATTAAAAGTATGTTGTATAGTATTAAAATTCTTTTAAATTACTCTACTAAAAAAAAAATCCTTTTAAATTATTAATAATCAATGTACTTAGTTATCTTAAGTACACCTTTATATTATTGAATTTATTTAATTTTTATTAAGTTGAGTTTTCTAGTTGTGTGACATTTGTATGCTATTTTTTCTTACATTTGCATGTCTAACTCATTGTAAGTGCATGTCATTTCTTAACTTTTGCATCAATTGATGTTACTTGTGCTATTTTTAAGGACTTGCTACAATATATAACTTATCACAGACACACTGTTGTAGACAGTGTCCTTTTGATACACATCAAGATGCATGTACACACTTCCTATGCAAAAATTAAAGGATACCAACAGCTACATTTTCATAATAGGTTACAAATTAAAAAGTATTTTTTTATTCTCAATATTTTTTATTTTATCTTTCCATATTTTTGGTGAGTGTTAATAACATTAAACACTAACATATGTAAAATAAAAATAAATAAGAATGTAGTATTGTTTGATTTAGCTTGAGGAATTTTACGAACTTTTTCGTCATAATTTGATGGGGAGAAAAATATGCATGAATACATATTAGTTTCTAAATTTTCCTTGACTCAGTCAAAAAAAGCAACTTTATGTCTTTATTCACCAAGAAAAAAAGCAACTTTGATTGCAGGGCCCATTCACCATTTGTCACATCGATTTGCATTGATTCTAACCCACATTTTGGGAAGAAAGAGCTCAAAAAGGTTTTACCTCTAAATTGACATTTTTATTTTTCTTTTAACAATAATGGTACTTGAACTCGTGAGTTTGAATTTATAGAGGGATTTTTTAAATTTTTATAGATACTAGTAAGTAAGCATGTGACGTAAAGTTGATTATTTTCGACTAAAGAAAAATTAATCAAAGTTTATGCATGAGTGTGACGAAAGTTAATTTAAATAGAATAATTATTTCAAACAAAAAGATGTTATTCAAAATGTAAAATATTTTTTTAACGTTTTACCTTATTCATTTATATAATGTGTTTAAGTAATAACCATTACCAATTACGTGGATAAAAAAAATGTAACCCAATTAAGAACAAAAGGTTTAAGCATAACAAAATACGTATTATCTCATTAACAAAAAAAGTATGGCATCATTACTTCAAAAAAATAATGTAAAAAACATATTCATTCATGACCTTCATTCCTAGCTAGCTTGTTTTGATCATTACAAATAGGATGACTTGCAGGCTTTCGACACATCATTGGTAGTGATTGATCTTTGCATGAACAACCCATTTAGCAAATTTCCTTCTTTAACACCACTATGGAATTGACGCACACACGAAAAGAAACCTCCAAACAAAAATCAAAAGTGAAAAAGAAGAGAAGCCGTTTATTTGAACATACAATAAATGTATAGTGATCTATCATTGGTAAAGAAAAGTAGAGAGCCTGATGAGAAAAGTATATATACCTTGCAAATCAAACTCCATTGTAGACTTCTCAAGCACAGTCCTTCTTTTGCCAAACGCTCTAGATCAAGGCAAATTATGACATTCACATTAGAGTTGCATGAACAACTCATTCATCAAATTCCCTTCTTTAATGCCACCATGGAATCGATACACACATGAAAAGAAACCTCAAACAAAAATCAAAAGTAAAAGGAAGAGGAGTTGTTTATTTGAACCTACAATAAATGTATAGAGATATATCATATGTAAAGAAAAGTAGAGAGCGAGATGAGAATAACATATATACCTTGCAAATCAAACTCCGTTGTAGACCTCTCAAGCACAATCCGTGTAACGATCCAAAAAATATATTATATCCATGTGATGACATGTACTATCTATTCATACTCTTATTTATGTGATAGGACAATGACGTCAATTTACGAGTAGAGTTCGCCTAGGAAAATGTGTCGATTGGGTATCGGGCGGATGAAATACGGGTACACGAGTCTAGAAAATGATTTTTCGTAAATGACCAGAATAAAATGTGATAAATAATTAACATCGAAATGGTTTGGGTCATTAGTAATTTTGTTCGCACGCGACGGTGTGAGTCGTGGTGTATACCAACCGCAGAAAAGCCCGTGAAAAGACCAATTATTGGTTTGTTGGATAAGGTCAAAAGACCAAGTCAACTTGGAGTTACCCAAAAGAGTTAAAAGAGTGATTGGATGGCCTCATTGTGGACCAATAGATGAGCCTGGTGATACACATGTAAGATGAGATGACAACCAAACTATAAAAGGTTAAAAAAAAATTGGTGCTTGACCACTTTTCTCACCACCAATATAAAAAATTCAAAAATGGAGGATAAGGAAGAGGGTTTTGATGGTCTGTGATGGTGATCAAGGCTAGAGGATCGACTAACAATGCGTAAGGAGGTGAAATCTCACTCCCCATTCAATTTGATTTTATGATGTTTTGGTCATCGTTCAAGGCATGAATGGATTGGTTTTGTGTAGTTTTCAAAAGTTGGTGAATTTTGGTAAATTTCAAGGAATTTTGATGATTTTTTGTTCAAATTGGGAAAATTGATTTGGGGATGAATTTAGTATGAATTGGACATGTTTTGAGTTGGTATCGAGGTCCCTACGAGGTTGGAATAAGCTTGGAATGAGGCGATGCAAAATGGGGTTCCAAAACCCCGGATTCAAGAACTCGCACTGGCGCCGCTAGGGGCACCGTGAGGGAACGCACCCCACGATGCCACCCACGACGCCATGCCATATTTTTGAATAAAATTTTTTAAAGTTTTCAAAAACCTCGAGACTTCTCTTGGGTATTCCAATGGGTTCAAATGTGACACAATACTCGAGGAATCGACCCAAAATAGTGAAAATGCTTAATATTTTAGAAAATAGGGAAGTTAACGGGTATTAAATTAAATGAAAAACAAGACTTCAACGCAACGTGATCCAAATTAGATCCGAATGAATGCCATCGGACTTGAGTGGGGAGGTACGAGCGTGGAGTTTCGCGTGGTATTTGTGAGTAAAACTAACCGGAGCATTAACATAAATTCATTTGTGAATTTACTTGGCTTTCATCCTTGTTGAGCAGTATTTTCATGATTTTTTTTAATTTCGTTTGTGATATCTATCCTTGGTGGATAGTTGGCTTTGTGTCTCCTTGAATTATGTAATGAGTGGCCTTTTGGGTCTACGTGGGCGATATGGTGGTCAAGGGTGTGGTGGAACTGCTTTGTGATCTCTTTCACCACTATGACTACACGGTTTTTGGACGTGCCTAAACCATCAGTTTAGAGCGAAGTGGAACTTCTTTGTAATATCTTTCACTCGCTCTAAACTATTTGGTGGTTTGTTTCGGTGTTGAATCTATTTTGGAAGTCAGGTTGTGTACTTTGTGTGGCAACCTAATGGACTTGGAACACTTAGATGTTTTTTTTTTCTTTGTGCTCTCAACACTCATTTATCGTTGATATCTCAGTGATTTACTTATCATGCAGTCTTTTATTATCGTTGTGATATCTATGCATGATACTTGATTAGCTGTTTGTTTAACATTTGAAATTATGTTAAGACTTCATTTAGTTGTTACTATTACTCTTTTGTACTCACCGTCCTTTTTATGATGGTGGGTGCAGCTCTGTCAACCTGCAGGATAAACAAAGGTAAATGATCGATGATAGGCAATTGCAGTTAAGGATTACGAGACCTTCTCTTTCCTATTGAGTAGGTTCTTAGTACTATTTTTATATATATGTTTTTGGCACATAGGATCTTTTGGGTTTGTGAGAGATCTAATGAGACGTGTATACGATGAGATTTACTCTGTTATGACTTGATATACTGTTTTGATGTATACATATGTGGGGTTTCCACACTCTAGGTTGTCCTAACTTGTGCCTTGGAGTTAATTATATTAGTTTGAAGTTTTAATTGCTTCCGATATACCCTGATGACTCACTAATTTGAATAAATATGTTAAATTGATATAATAATGCTTAATTAATGGATAATGGTAAGGAATGCTAACTAGGCTTACACTGACTTCGCGATGTTGGCTCGGGGGTTCGCGTAAATCTAAGCCGGGCGGGGCCCAGTTTAAGGTTGTAGAACTGGGGTCGTCACAGTTCACCTTTTGCCAAACACTCTTGAGACCAAGGTAAATTCTGACATTCACATTAGAGTCGTCGAAAATCTGTCTATATTCTCTTCATTTTGGAAGCAAATTTATTTTAGAAAATTTGAGTGCACGGTTTTGTAAAACTATATAGTTACAAAATCCACCAAAACCCACATTTTTAGAAACTGCCTATTAATTAGGTGCACATTTGAAAACTAATTAAATATTTAGGGAACCACCAATTAATTTTTGACATTTACATTAGAGTCACCGATAATCTGTCTATATTCTCTCTATTTTTAGGAAATCGTCTATTAATTAGGAGTACATTTGGAAACTAATTAAATTTTGCTCAAACCATTTAAATTCAAATTTACGCAAATATTGCCAAAATTTCCTATTAATTTAGATTTTTTTTTAAATTCAAATACAAGTAAGGGCATTCTTGGTATTTTGGTGACCAAATATGCTTCACCGTCAACTGCAACGTATTACTATTATAATAGTATAATTATATAGATTTAAGGGGTATTAAAGGAATTTTACAGATTGTTATGTTTGCTTCATTTATTATTTGAGGATGACTTTGATTTAAAAAAAAAAACAACATTTTTGAGTCCGGAGTCATGATTCCAAATAGCACTACTTTTTTTTAATTAGAGTCCAACTCACAACCACCAATTCTCAAACATAAAAATCGGTGACGTTTTTGGTATAGAAATTATTATGTGATTTGCATCCTTTTTTGGATTTAATTTGCCTACCTAAATTTCTAATAAGGTTGTGTGGGGAAGTGGGAACCATAAAAAATACATTAAACATCCATGCTATAAGAATCATAATCTATAAGAATCATCAAGAGTTTAATTTCAAATCCACCCTCGAGTTTTTTGAAAATTTTTTATTTCAAAGTCATCAACCATAATCTTCAAAATTATAACTTGTAAAATTCTTATTATACCCTTAATATTTACAAAAATCTAAAAAACCTCCCTTTGAGTCCGGGACTCATGAGTCCAAGTAGATTTATTGTTTCTAATAAGGTCCAAAAAAATACATTTTGCTATAAGATTTTTATAACAAACAACAAACAATTAGTTGGATTAATTATTACATGGATCGATCCAACTATTTTATCATGCTCGATTTATTGTAATTGATTGTTGCTTTCCAAATCATAATTTAGTCATATTGGATTCAAATTCAATGTTCAAAGTATGATTGATACATTTTTTACAATACATGAGTCATATATAAATGCACAAAACATTAGATACACAACATACATATCAAATCATCTCTAGTGAGATGGTGAAAATATCATTTGTCAAAAAGTAAAATAATGAGAGGTCGAGAGTTCGACTCTCACTCCAATCAATAAAAAAAAAAAAAAAAACATACATACATATTTGGGCTTCACTTTGTAATTACCTTATATCAGAATACGCTCGCATATACCTTGCTAGATCTATAAACCAATAAACGCTAAATAATCATATGTAAGTGTTTTATGATAAGGGCAGTGGGAAATTAAAGGGCCAAAGAAGTCGATGAAAGGGAGGCAAGAACTTTATCCACATAATCGTCAGAATTAATAATTTCACATGTATAATTGTAGGTTCATTGTCATAGACTCATAGCAATAGCATTATGATTATAGTACAAAATACCACTTTTCGCATATTAACTATTTTTTCTAGAAGTTTGCCCGTCTTTTTAAATTTGTTCCCTATATGGGCAAATTCAAATAAATAATAAATAATAAATCTCGAGTCAAAAATATATGGCGTTTTTAAATTTTTTAATTTCAAAAAATATATAAAATTTTGAAAAAATTTTGTACATTTTATACCTATTTTATCCATCTTTTAACTTAATATTTAATTATAATTAAACACTTGTCTTTCTTTTATTTGATGAAATAAAAAAATTAAATGTGGGTAAGAATGTAACTTAAATTTACAATTAATGCTTTCTTAATATGTGTGTTTTGAACAAAAATTCTTATATTTTTTTACTGGAGAAAGTAAATTATAGTAAGGGAAGTATTTGGAATTAAAACTTTTTTTAATTTCAAATACACCCTCGAGTAATCATAATCACTTGTAAAATTCTTATTATACCCTTAATTATGTACAAAAAATTTAAAAACCTCCCTATGTGTCCGGACTCATGAGTCCAAATAGATTTATTGTTATAGTAATACTTAAGGTCTCGTTTGGTTTACTTTACTAACTTCCAGAGAAGTTTTCTTATAAGTTTAATTTCCTGGGAAGTTAATCAAAAACCATTAAGAAAGTTGCGCTTTTCATGATTGGTTCAACTTTAAATTTCCTAGGAAGTTTCACATTTTAGAAATAATAAAGTGATGTAATTGGCATAAATGTCCTTTACACTGTTTTTTAGAGAGATTGTAGGGAATAAAGGTAGAGAAAGCATTAAATGAGGGTATAAGTATTCATTCTCACTCAGAAAGATAACTCACTTACTCCCCTACGTGAGTTATCTTCCCCTATGTGGAAAAGTTATGAGTTAACCTCAAGGAAAGTTTTTTGAAAACATCCAACTAAACAAGGCGAGTTGGAACTTCCCTGAAAGTTATCTCACCTCTTTCAACTTCTCCCGAACTAAACAAAGCCTAATATAGGAGAATGTTGGAGTGACATCCTTTAATTTTATTTATTTTTTTATAAGAAAGAAACAATTGCTACCCCTAAGGTTTGAACCTGTGACCTTTTACTTTCAAGCACAGTGAGAGTTCAAATCTCGTAGAAAGCAAGAAAAATTGTTCCTTTCTTATCAATATTTAAGTAATTATGGGTATTCAGACACTATGTCTGGACTAATTTCATGGGCTCCAATATTGCAAAAAGAAACCACAATTGATCCGATATTTAGATATCATGAAAATCAAAACTGAGGTCGTACACCTAACTCACGCCACTCCATCTTCGATAAACCATAAAAAAACACATTAGTTGCACAGTTTTCAGTGTTCTGTGTACACCCAACGTAATGTGCACGTGCAAATATATGGATGTTTTTTTAATTTCAAATAACCCTCGAGCAATTAATGAAACAACCATAATCACTTATAAAATTCTTATTAGTCAAAAACCTCAACAACTAAATATAGGGATGTACAAATCAAGATTCATCAACAACTATACGTGGCAAAAGTACTTCTCTCGATTTCCCAAGAAGAAGAATTAAATGCTTGGAAATGTCTTGAAATTAATTTGGTTCATGCTCTTTTTACAAATGTGTAGTGCTATTTAGACTTTTAGAGTTGCTATTTAGACTTTTAGAGTCTGAACTTCTATAAAATTTTTGAAAATTTTTTATTTCAAAATCATTTTCAAACAATAAATAACTTTAAAATAACAACTTATAACTCTCCTTTGATATTTGTAAAAATTTTAAAAACTTCCTATGAGTCCAAACTTTAAGAGTCCAAACAGATTTTTTGTCATTGGATAATACAAAGTAGGTGGACACTCATGTTGGTCAACTAAATATATATTCAAATTCATGTGAGCACTACTGCTGACTATAGTGAGTGGCGACTAACTAGCCAGCAGAGTGCAAGGAAAAAATGGCTTTGCTAGTATATGTTTCCAAGTTGGAAACTCAAGTACTTATAAATAGTCCAAAATAAAATAAGAAATGAAAATTACTAGGATGACATTTTTTGGAGCATGCGAAATAGACATCCAACGTGGTACGCATGAATCACGATGCAAGTTGGATGGACACTATCACTGAGTGTTCATCTTAAGTGTCTCAAAACGGGTCACGAGGAGCGGAGCCAAAGCTAGGAGAGGCCATGGCCCCTCCCCCAAATTTTTTCCTCACCCCTATATGTATTACCCCTCCCCTCCTAATTAATATATAAGCATATAAGGGTCCCCCTAAATACACATATCACAATGTGAGTAATATATAATATGGTATTTCTATCCCGAGAATCAAATATGCACTCATGTCATGAGTACGCTATTTAGAACCATTGATTTTAATCCAATACATTAATTGAGGCGTCATAAATGCGCAAAACATTTAATGCATAGCACATTATGAAAGCTTCTCATGCATGAGCATATTTATTTGTGGAGGCCTACATGCATGCATTGGGCCGGTTCTCTGCTCTCTACAACTGCCTAAGTCCCAAACAATTGATTTCCATTCATGTATAGTATTCTCTAACTTATAATGTTTCCCTTTCAATATTGCAACTCTTTTATACTTTGACGATTTCCATTGGGACTTATAACACAAATAAGCTTTCTCATGTATGTGTTAAATAAAAGCTTGTTTCACTGAAAAATCTTCACTTTTAAACTTGAAACACTTTAAAGAGGAACAATAAATTGATCATGGATAATTTTTTTCTTTGTTAAATTCATAAAGAGGTCAATCAAGTTAGCCATTGATAACTCTTGAGCTAGTTCTACCCCTACGGGCCATCCTAGTATCTCCCATAGAAAATAAATAAAAATGCTAGAATGACAATGAGTAAGGCACACCCCAACACATTGGCCAACAAGAGTCTTTCATGCGGCCTCGACCCGCGTGTTATGCACGAGATACGTATGTGCTTGTATCTCGGGGTAGAAATCAATGGCTTTATAGGTCCATGTGTATTGATGTGGCTCATTGTCATTGTAACACTTCTCAAAAAATAATCGTCCATATTGTCAACTCGAGCTAGCTATCAAGATAGTGAACTGCAGTAGTGGAAATACATGATGAGGAAAAAACTCTTCCCCCGTATGTGATATGGCCATAAAAAAAGAAAGGCAAAACCCCCTTTTTGGTCCCTGAACTTTCAGATATTTCTGCTTTTGGTCCCTCAACTTTGAAAACAACACATTTGGTCCCTCAACTTTGAAACTAGTGAACATTTAGTCCTTTCGTTATTTGATCGATGACGTGGCGAACGAAACTTGCCCTGTGGATAACTGGACCGGCCACGTGGCGCCACGTGGCCGGTTTTGACATAAACCGGCGGTTTGTGTGAACCGAAACCGGTTTTCCATAAACCCACAAAATCAAAACGAAAAGAAAGCCCTAAATCCCCATTCTCACTCACTCACTCCCGCACTCCCGCACTCCCGCACTCACCTATCGTCTCTTCTTCATCACCACACCCTCCCGGCGCGGCCGTCGTCGTTCGATCATCTCTCAACCGTCGCCATCGCTTTGATGAAATGCGTCGTCATCACTCCTAAAGCGTCGAAGTCTCTCTCGCAACGCTCGACCGAGAAACCTTCTCCCCGGGTGTTTGGTTGCCGAAGTACTTTGTTTGATTAGTCTCTTTTGCAACTTCGGAGAACCAATCCGGTGATGTTGGGTCTATGCAAGGTGGGTTTGCAATTGGATTTTCACATTTCGGTGTTGTAATCTATGTGTTTGATGAAATGCCCGAATGAAGTTTGTGAGAAAAGTTGGGTGTTTGGAAAGTACTTGATTGAAATGTCTTGTGTTAGGGTGATTGCAGATTTCTATACTTTAAGGAAGGAAGTTGAAATTGACGATTTTCGAATCGTAGGTTCCTGTATTTATAGCAGAAATAACACCGAAGAATCTTCGTGGGTCATTTACGACTGTTCATCAGGTGAAGTAACAAACATTGAGAATTGTAGCTTTTAGAACTATACTATTTGAGTATATATGTCCATACATTTGTTTTCATGCCACAGCTAATGATTTGTTGTGGAGTATCCTTGACTTACCTCTTTGGTATAGTAGTGACATGGCGTACCCTAGCATTGTCTTTTTTATGATTATGATAATGATCATATTCCTTTGTGATGGTCCCTATTGGCTGACAAATGACGTGTACTTTTAAAGACTAACTATGTTTTTAATTTTTTGGTCATTACAATGTGGGCAAGTAAAGAATGGTTGAGAGATTGAGGTTGGTTATATCTTATGGGGGCGAGTTTAAAGGCGGTCGATATATTAATGGGAAAAAGAAAGTCATCAGTCCCCATTTTGATGCTGACCTTTTGTCTTATCCAAATGTTATGTCTTACGTGAAAGAGTTGGGCTACACTACCATTAGGTCATTGTACTATTTTCATTGTGCTAAGAAAGACTTTGTTGCAGTGAAAGACGACGTTGGTGTTTTCAATGCTTGTGAGGGGAAAAGCAATGGGGATTTGCTAGAATTTTTCATTGAACATGTAAGGGGCACAACTGTTGTTAGTGGTGATGAGCAAAATCAACCTTTTGTTAGAGCTATAGGGGAAGGAAGTGGGGTTGAGCGACACAAAGGAAAGGCGATTCTTACGACACAAGAGGACCCATATGAAGATACTAATGTTTATGAAAGCAATCATTTTATGCTTGAGGATTATGAATATGAGGATACTACTTTTGATGACATACTTTTTGACGTGCCGGTGTTGACAGATGATGATGAAGAGTTGCAGGAAGCTCGAAAAAAAGTTAGGGAGTCACAAAACAAACGGGGGAAGAACAAGACGAGAGAAAATGATAATGGACAAGATAGGCGACGTTTTTTAGGAGATGAAGAAGAGTTGCAAGGGCAAGAGGAAGAATGTTGGGCTGAAGGGAGAGAGTTGCAGGTTTGTGAGGGAGAACTACTAGGGGCCAAGATTGACATGGGGAATGATAATTTGGTTGGAGAACTAGTAAGTGATTATGAAGTTGTTGGTGCAGTAAATGATTTTTCGATTGGAGAATATAGCGATGGTAATGAGAGTGAGTACTTTGAAAGTGATGATATGGGGTCATATTGCAGTGAGGTTAATTCTGATGATGAGAGTGAGTTTGTAAGGAGGAAGAATCCTAGGGTGCGGTTCGACACTAAAGCCGAGCTTCCGATTTTCACGATCGGGATGATTTTCAGCTCTATGGATGAGGCACGACAAGTTTAAAGAAATATGCCATAAAGAGGGGGCTTGGCATTAAACTAGTGAAGAATGATAAAACGAGGTTGAGAGCAAAGTGCAAGGAAGGGTGCCCATGGAAAATCTTAATCTCTATGGAAAGAAATGATGAGACTCTGACTATGAAGACCTATGAACACAAACACGAGTGTCAAAGAGTGGAGAAAGTGAGGTTTGCCAATTATAAGTATTTGGTCATCCAACTTAAGGATCATGTGTACAATCAACCCGGCATTACATTGAAAGCGTTGACAACCATATGCCAAAAAGAGATAAAGTTGCATGTCAGTCTCTCCGTTGTGGCCAAAGCAAGACAAATTATTCTCACAGAATTGATTGGTGACTACCAACGTGAGTACGCTTTGTTGCATGATTATGTAAGAATCATCGTTACTTCAAACCCCGGGTCAACATGTATAGTTAAGTCTAGTATGGATGAGGGGGTGATAGACCAACTTTTACCAAATTCTATGTATGCTTCGAA
The DNA here is from genome assembly GCA_039657345.1 of Stephania japonica. Classification (NCBI taxonomy): domain Eukaryota; kingdom Viridiplantae; phylum Streptophyta; class Magnoliopsida; order Ranunculales; family Menispermaceae; genus Stephania; species Stephania japonica. The sequence goes on from CM077556.1 coordinate 6,733,830, forward strand.
GCATGTAAGAAAGGTTGGCTCGAGGGATGTCGCAAGATTGTGGGACTTGATGGTTGTTTCATGAAAGGTCTATGCAAGGGTCAACTTTTATGTGCAATTGGGAGAGATGGAAATAACCAAATGTTTCCAATAGCATGAGCTATTGTACAAGTTGAAAATACGACAACTTGGACTTGGTTCATTAGGTGCATACAACGTGATATTCAACTCGGTGATGGCGAAGGCATAACTATTATGTCTGACATGCAGAAGGTAACATATAGCTCTAGTTTACTTGATTTTCAAATTAATGTTATAGGCTTATTATTATTTCTCACGTGCAAGTTATAAATTTTTGTAGGGTTTAGAAAGTGCAATAAAATCAATTGTGCCGATGGCAGAGCGTAGGAGGTGTGCGAGACACGTCTATGCCAATTGGGCGAAGAAATGGCGAGGTGAAGAGAAAAAGCTTGCATTTTGGAATTGTGCTCGAGCTACAACTATTTCGGAACTAAAGGTTCTCTTTATGTCTTAGCTCACTTAATTATCTTGTTTTGGAACTAAAGGTTCTTTTTATGTGTTATCATGATGATAGGATAAAATGAGTAGATTGGCAGAGTTAGGTGTTGGTTGCGAGAAAGATGCAATGGGGTACGAAGTTGAGAAATGGTCAAAGGCATATTTCAATGAAAAGGTGATGTAATGCATGTATTACTTATTTATGGCAACCATTATATTTATAAATACCTATTTGTTTGAATACTGTGTATTAATGTAAACACAGGTTAATTGTGATGTCGTTGATAATAACTTGGCCGAGACTTTCAATGGATGGATTCTAGAGGCAAGGAGCAAGTCCATAATATCAATGTTGGAGGATATAAGGCGCAAGGTGATGAAAAGATTAGTGAAGAAGAAACAAGAGGCTAACAAGTGGCATTTTGATATCTCTCCTCGGGTGGTGTCTAAATTGGAGAAAAATAAGGAAAAATCTTTTGAATGGAGGGCAGAATGGAATGGAGACAATGAATATGAAGTGTCGAGTATGTACGAGGGAGTTGACAACCACAAGGTGGACATGAAGGCAAGAACATGTTCATGTAGAGAGTGGAACTTGATTGGAATTCCTTGTCCTCATAGTATATGTACTATTTACCATCAATCTAAGGCACCCGAGGATTTTGTGGCTCATTGGTATCATAAAGAAACATACTTAAAGGCATACAAGCACATAATGGGAGTAGTTGAAGGGAAAAACTTTTGGCCTCAGACAAATAGTGTTAGAATTGAGCCACCTCTATTCAAGAAAATGCCCGGGAGACCAAAAAAAAATCGACGCAAAGACAAGGACGAACCCCGGAAGGTTAAGGACAACAAATTGTTGAGGGAAGGGAGGATCATGACATGCCGAATCTGTAAATCAAAGGGCCACAATAAACGTGCGTGCCCTTTTAGAGCTGATGAAGTTGAGGTGAATTAATGTCGATTCTTGTTATCCTATTTCTATTTGACTTGTATTGTTTCATGTTTAATGGCATCCAAATTATCTGTTACAGGTACCTAATGAGAATGAAGAACATACAACCAATGGCGAAAAAGGAAATGAACAAGACAAGAACAATGGTAAGAAAAAAATTCAGCAAAAGAACAATGGCAAGAAAGAAAGTCAACAAAAGAGCAATTGTGAGAGTTCTCAAGGAAATACGAGTCAACAAAACAAACGCAGAATGAACATGTGCAAGTGCCAAAGAAAAAAAGGACAAGACTAGAAGCATCAAACAAAGTGACAATTTAAGGCGTGCTTCAAAGACAATTGGAAAGAATCCAAAAGAATCAAATTTGCACACTGGTATTTGTAAAGGATTTGGAGTATGCTACTCCAAGAATGGAGTTGTTACATGGCAGGTAAATGTGAACTCAAATTTAGTGGAAGCATACTTTTATTATCTATATTTCCTTTTTTTTGACAAAATAGTGGTATTGTTCCATACATTTGCCTATTTTTTTGCTTTCATATATGCTGAGAGGTTTTTTTTTTTCTAATTTGCAGACCTTAGGCATGAAACCAAGATATTTATATGGAGGAGTACGGAAGCAAGCCAAAGTTGTGCCCCCAACTGAAACTTCTACATCTACCAAAGCACTGACGCAAAGTCTTCCATCTCGTCGTGTTGATTGTGGCACACAACCTAGAGTTTTGAAACTCACTCCAAAACCAAAATGGAATCCTTAAGTGTCATCTTGTCGTGTTGATTGTTCACAAAATCGTCTTTGCGTTTTCTTGCCACACTTGTTGTTTATGCAGTGTTTTTACTTGACAGCTTGTCATAACATTGTCGAAATATAGTTCATAAGTTTCAACTCAATATAAATTAAAATATATGACTGGCATTCTTCTCTATGTTTGTTGATTTTTGTTCCATCAATTTTTTGGCTTTAATGGCAGTCTTTTTTCGTCTTGTGTTTGCTGTTTTGACTCTTATATAATAACTATGTTCTGACTCTCATATCATGTGTCGAGTTTAGAGATTTGGGTTAGTCTGGACTTTTTGTGCGCAATGTGCTATACTATATTTGAGAAACTTGTTTCATTGTGCCTGCCCTCTTTAGATTTTGAAAGATAAAATTATCAATTGCAGGAATTTGATGGCCAAGCAAGATTTGAAAGAGCTAGGATTCGTAAGGGAACAAAATGATGAATCTTCGGAAAAAGAAATTGAAGTACCGAATGGTGGCGGGAATGCTTTGCCTGGTTCACAAAGTAAGGTGCTAGCTACTACGTAAAGTGAGACGCTCCTCATATTTTTAGGAACCAAAGAGCTTTGTTCCCATCGACCACTTGCCTGTTTTATAATGAGAATGCTAGTAAGATTATATCAGCAGAATAGTAGTGTTGGCCTTGTTGAGTGATGAAAACTCCACAATAGAAAAGAAATAAAAAAACTATGACAATATTGGAGTGCTATGTTAAATATAAAAATATGAATATAAACAGAGTCCAATTACAACTTTCTGCATATTTTTCTTCCCTGTGATGGATTTAGTTGGCATATGGTATTTCATCAATTACTTTTCCCAACAAAAGATATACCTCTTCTATTGGAACTTGCTTTGTTTCCGGGCAGGAAGAAAATTTGATGAGGATCAATCTACCAAATAGGATGAAAATGCCATATTTCGGATGAGTGAAATGAGGAAGAAGCTGCGATCGGCAGCAGAAGAATAGGTTTACATATGCATACCTCATCTCTATGGGAAGAGCTTCATAGCCATCCCGTTGTACAAAAGTGCAAATTGCAATCACAAGTAACGATAGCCTTTCTTAAGTCATGATATTAAACTAGTAGAACTTAAGTCAAGACAAGTCTCAAACTCTCATACTAATGAGACTTATATATTAAAGTAGTACATACAAGGTTTTCAAAAAAAAAGTAGTACATATGAGGTTAAAAAAAATAGTAAATACAAGTACTGCATGATATTAAACTAGTAGAACTTAAGTCAAGACAGTGCTCAAACTCTTACATTCAACTAAACTAGTGTAATTACTTTTGGAATAATATCCAAATACACCATCCAATTGCACCGAGTACAATCAATTTTAATACAAAACATCGCCTATTCGATGCCTCAACTTCTTGATACAGCTTCACAACTTTTGACCTCAATAAATTATTCTCTGCTCGTAACTTAACGACCTCATCCACGTCAACATGGCTAGTTCTTTCCTCCAATAAATTTGAAATGGTACCGACGAGATCATTTAAAATGCAAGCCACATAATTTGTGAATTTATCGTCCATCCACAAGAAGTAGTCACAACCCTACAAAATATATGGAACAAACAAAATTAAACTTGATGACCATACTAAAATTTCATATTACAAAGAAATTAATGCACATATTGCTTAAGATTAAATATTATATTATCAATAATAACAAGGCCTAATAACAACTATAATAACTAGGAGGATGGCAAATTCATTGCAACAACACAATAAAAAGAAAACTCCAATATTTCATTAGAATGAACAAGGCAAAAAACAATGCAACGTATCAAGTTGTACCTAGCTTTATTCTTTCAATTTTTTCCAGGGGTAACTTTATGAGAAGATCATAAACATACAATTGCGCAATCCAATTTCTTCGAGTGAGGGGAAAAACATAATGACTTATTACCAATGCGACATGAAGATAATAGCATATTGAACCTTTAAAGCAATTCAAAGATATATAAATTTATTATAAGTTCTTAGTAATCATTGAAAAATCTCTCACAGAGCCAAGTCAAACGCCCAATTGAAAAAATAAAACCCTCACTCACACAACCACCAAATCAATCAAAACACATAACAAAACCCTAATTTGATTTTATCGATCTTACCCCACGACGATGACCACGAGCACAAGCATAGAACCTCCTACCAGGATGAGCATATGTCCAGGAAATTTTCACCACACATGGCCTAGAACAGTGGCACATCACCTCCCTTTCTAGCATTATATACTTCTTGTCTATGCGTGTGGCATGTGGAAGTTTGTGACGGAGTTCCGCATGTGAAGAAAACGATTCTTCAATACCATACGAACTAGAGTTGCACGATGTTGACGATATGGTTGGCATTTTATATATAGTAAATGCTGCATGGAGAGGATTTCGACAGTGAGAAATATAGGATGAAGCAAGTAATAGTCAAGAAATATGAATAAGCAAAGGGATGGAGAAAAATACTTGCTCAGCTGGAGCTTTCTCTGTTATTCAAATGTGTGAATCCACATTAAAAAAATTCGAATGCATACATATGAAGCCTGCCTTTTAGTTAAATAGTGTAATTTTGCAGTTCTCACTAATGACTTAATTCATGACCAACATTGGTTTCTTTCTTTAGTAGAATCTTAAAATGGGCTACCAGGAACTACAGTACAGTGCGTAGGACGCCGGCATTACCAAAAACGTTCTTTAAAAATGATTTGTTGGGAAGATGATGAACGGAATGGAATCAAGAGTGGGCAAAAAAAGCGAGAAGCTATCTTTATATGGGTGATAAGGTTTTGTTTTAACTTACGTTTGCTATGTTTCATGCAAATGTCGTTGTCCAAAGTGAGCAAGATCGCAAACCACCGTAGGGTTTGTCATTCAACACACACACACCTCAAAAAAAAATGGCGGATGAAAAGCTTAATTCAAGAGTCGCAAAGTGCACCACCTAGCTTAATGGGGGACTTAATTCTCAACCATCCATATCGCATAAACGCCTAAATTTTTCGTTTTTGAGCAGGGGTCCTTAATTATAAACAAGATGCCAAATTTTCATAAGTCCTATAGCATTAGAAAGAATTTTCAAACATAAGGTGTCATAGAATATGTCTGCATTTCCAATTATTGATCTCCTAGAACAGAACTTCCAAGGGCAAACATTTTCGATATAAAACACAAACCTACGTCTTGAACTTCTTAGAACAGTCCTATCTGTCGCGTTCTTCTCTAAAACCGATAGCTCTTCTTCCAACTGTTGCACCCCAGCAGATGCCCGAATCTCTTCAACTCGTTGCGTCACAATTTCAACTTCCTTCCTTAAAGTATAGAAATCTGCAATCACCCTAACACAAGACATTTCAATCAAGTACTTTCCAAACACTCAACTTTTCTCACAAACTTCATTCAGGCATTTCATCAAACACATAGATTACAACATTGAAATGTGAAAATCCAATTGCAAACCCACCTTGCATAGACCCAACATCCACGACGGATTGGTTCTCCGAAGTTGCAAAATAGACTAATCAAACAAACAACTTCGACAGCTTCGGCAACTTCGGCAGGGAGAAGGTCGGAGGGACTGGTCGAGCGTTGCAGAGATGCGGCAGCTTCGACGCTTCAGGAGTGATGACGACGACGACAGCTTCGCCGACGCGAGAGCGATGATGACAGTTGAGGAGATGATCGATGACGACGACGACTTCGCGCTTCGGGAGGGTGTGGTGATGAAGAAGAGACGATAGGTGAGTGCGGGAGTGCGGGAGTGAGTGAGTGAGAATGGGGATTTAGGGCTTCCTTTTCGTTTTGATTTTGTGGGTTTATGGAAAATCGGTTTCGGTTCACACAAACCGCCGGTTTATGTCAAAACCGGCCACGCGCGGTGGCGGTCCCATTATCCACAGGCAAGTTTCGTTCGCCACGTCATCAATTTAAACGATCAAATAACGAAGGACTAAATGTTCACTAGTTTCAAAGTTGAGGGACCAAATGTGTTGTTTTCAAAGTTGAGGGACCAAAAGCAGAAATATCTGAAAGTTCAGGGACCAAAAAGGGGGTTTTGCCAAAAAGAAAAGGTTGCTTTTTCTTTCTAGCTTTCTTTTCTTTTTTGATAAATTTTCTAGCTTTCTTTTTCTTTTTCTTTGACAATGTTTCTAGCTTTCTTCTTATGCATACGAGGTTTTTTTTTTTTTTATTTTTTATAATTAGTAACACTTAATTAATTCTACAACCTCTTTAAGTTTCAGGTGGTGCACCTAATAGTAACAAACTAGTAACAAAACCTCTCATCGTGCTTAAGCAAAATAAATTATAGTTTTAAATTTTTAGTGGGTGTTAATTAATCATATTTACCTTGCCGGTTTGTTTAATTCTTTCCGATCTATAAGCGAAAGAATCATTTAATTAAGTTATTCAAAATAAAAATATAAGATTTCAGATTTTTTTGAGAAAGAATTATTTAATTTTGTAAACTCCACCTAATAGTTTTATAAAGCTTAATTAAGTCAAATTTGTTTCATTGTTTGGAAAAAATAGTCTGCAAATCAATTTAGTGGTCCAATAGATTAATTTATGTTAGTCAAACGCTCTAAAATTTAATAAAAATTGAAGAAAAGCTCAATTACAAGGAAAAAAGTCAAATGTTTCCTGAAGAATCTTTGACCAACTTTTGCCCACCTTTTTGGGGAAGAGTGATGAAATTGGCCTTAAACTATGCCTTTGTGCACGCCTTCGAGGTGATAAGTCGTCTCAATTATAGAGGTGAGAGTCGCACGAGAAGTATCATTTTTTTTTCAAAGCTTATTGGGTGCGACCAGCCGATGTGCTTATCACACTTGATATCTACACATAATAAGGACACTGGACTATTTTTAATTTTTTATTTTATTTTAATGGAGATTTGACGAAAATGGCTCTTTTTTCATCTTTCCAAAATTTTAATATACAAAACTATTTTTTTCTCGAGTCAAATATATACTGTATATGAAATTATTTGTTTCAGAAACTTGGTTATACCGTTCCAAGTTCCTATGTACTCTACGGTCTTTGAACTTCATACAAGAGACTTAAGTAATATATGATTTTTTTTTAAATTATTAAAGCAATTGCTACACATTTATTTATTATTTTAAAAATAATAATTTCCATTTTTTTGTGTGTATATGATAGTGGCAACTACTTCAGATACATCTATTTTACAAAATGAAAATAATAACCCAAGTCTTACGTTGATCGGCAGTTGATCGCCAACAATTTTTAAAACATGATCGAATTATAAATCTATCAATACTAATTGTAACTATAGAAGATTCTACTAGCATTTTAGATGTATGAATTTAATATAGTATATGTGAAATCAGTGCTAGCTAATTAAGTCAAAGAGAGTATATGACAGATAGTACTGGAACTAAAAACCAACTAATTTGATGGCCAATGGTTGTTTAGATAGCTGATTAAAATAAACAAAGCTTGTGGGTGGCTAATTAGATTCCAAATACCATTATCCAAGAATATGCTCATAGACAATTGTTAATGGTTGAGTGATTGGGATGTGAGGGGATGTATCACGTAACAGAAAGGACAAGACAAGGTGCTGGTAATGACTTCCACTCACGACAACAATATCTTCGAAGAGCTGTTGTTAATTACTGTAATTGTTAGATCACATGTGACATCATGTGGCATGCTCAAGAAAGATAGAATTCATGAAAAAGAAATGCATTGTGATCAGAGAGCACTCAAAGAGGCCTTAATCTATTACGTGGTTGTTGGCTTTGTACATTTTGTATGTCATGACTCATGACTCATGACTCATGATAGTTGAGCTCATTTTCACTAATATAAACCATTTGTAACATCAATCAAATTATAACAACCCACACACAGATGCTAAGAAGTTCTTAATAGCTAAATTTTTTTTTATTCACTTTTGTGATTTTTGTTCTTCAACCACCGTCAATCCTCTCAATAATCGGCGGTGGTTCCAATCAAATCTTTTTTGCTCTTTATTAATTTAATAAACAACAAATCTAATCAGATTTGTGGAGATTGATCTATCGTTGTTGCGATGCATCCTCATCAACGGTGTTAAGTAGATTTGTGCGGCCTGCTGAATTGATTTGTTTTTAATTTTTACTTTATAGTTGATTTTCTTCGATAGTTGGAAGCAGGCCCGATTTTGCATGGGGGTCTGGTGGGCAACCGCCCCAGGCCCCCAAAGTGGCAAGGCCCCCATTTGGCACTAAAGTAGGGGTATTTTTGTAATTTCATATTTTTATTTATTTAATTATAGATTATTAAAGGTACAATGCGTTGAAACTTCCAAAAAAAAAAATCTGCGACTTCAACAAATCTACGACTTCTCAACTCCCCTTCCATTCAATACGTAACCTATTCGGCTATTCTCTCTTCCCCGTCAAATCAACCAAACAGTCTTTTCTTCTTCTTCTTCGCTAGATCTCTCAAGTCTCACATTTATGCTAGATCTCTCTTTGCAGCAAACTTGAAAAAAAAATATCTCACACAAGATCTCTCCTCAATCCTCATCATCCTCAAACTGAGGACAAAGTTTAAAGAGTTCTATAAAATATCTTTCAGTAACATCTCTCACAGTCTCACATCATTGGTTGTTCAATGATCTTCAATTGAGCACTCCTCTGCAGCATCATCTCTCACTCTTTGGTATATTTCCTCTTTTTGGGTTACAAACTCTTTTAGTATACTTTTAAGTTACCACTATTACTTTTTTTTAGTATAATTTCAGTTCTTATTGTTACTTGTTTTTACCTAAAAAGAATTGATTTTTGGTGGCGGTGAAGTACTCATCAATAGACCTTCAAGTCTTTAAATCAATTTTTTTTTAAGGTTTAGATTTCTTAGCGTTTAGAAATTTTTTTATTAGTGTAAGATACGTGATGCCTAGAAAATATGCTTCTGGTTTTAATAAACTTAAGAAAAAAAGGAAACAAGATGAGTTAGCCAAATCTTTAAAAGGAAGCTTAAATAAATTCTTTTTTAGTAAAAATGATGAATTAGTTGATGTAACAACATCAACAACAACAACAAAGTCTCAATCCCACAATGATATGCTTGTTGATGAATATGTAGATCATGAATGTGAAAACCATGATATAATTGATAACTCAAATAAAATTGGTAGTGAGCTTGTTGATAAAAATATAGATGTTAGATGTGAAATAGATGATATAGTCAATAACTCAAATCATATTGATTGCAACCTTATTAATGAAATTAGTGATGTTGGATGTGATTTGGATAATAGTAATGATAATAACAATAAAGACAATAGTAATATAAATTATGATAATTTCAAAATTGTTGATTTCAAGTTCATTGCGTGCTATTCATATATTACTCACTTAATCTTTAATTTATTTTTTTAACTATATTTATTTTTATATAGAAGGCCCCATTTTTAAGGTTCGCCCAGGCCTCCAAAATGGCAGGGCCAGCCCTGTTGGAAGTATTTGATTTGTCTTCTTCTTGTTGGAAAATTTTAAGTTTTTTTCTCCTTGTTGGGAAGTTTGTTATTCGTTTTGTGGTTTTAGTACTTTTGTGTATTGTCATAAGTTTCAACGTTGTAAATAGCAGTCCCTGGTTGTCAAACTTTTTTAATTTCCAAAAAAAAAAACCAAATTAATGACAGTTTGTTTACACAAATAGGATTAGCGAATCAATGTACTTGATTCTATCTAGTCCTGTATTAAGCCTTGAATGATTAAAGAAATTTCGATTTCTCTTCAAAAAAAATTAGAAGTTATTGACAAAATTAGTCGACCTTACTTCCATATAGTGAATAGTTTGTTATCAATCAGGTAGATAACTCACTGGTTTAGTCTTGTATACATAAGAGGTTGGGGGTTGAGTCTCAATAGAAACAAGTTAGGTTTCTTTCTTATCGAAAAAAAAATCATCATAGAATACCTAAAAAATCTTCATAAATCAAATTGATTGTTGATCTTAATTTTCCCTCTAAAATTAGCGCATATAGATTGGTAGTCACATATACGAACAGTTTGTGTTGCACTAACATGCTGCACAAATCAAACTGATTGCCAATCATGAATGTTCCCTCTTGTATGATACAAACGTAGTTGCTGCCACAAATGTTTAATTAAGTACATGAAGATGAGTCCTTTGCTTTTTATACATTTATTGGATTGAATGATTAAAGAACATAATACAAAAAGAAACCTACATATTTAATTACAAGAAGGAATGGCAACTATTCACATAATTAATATTGTACAACATCACCTGACTACTCAGATTCACAGACAATTAATGGAGTGAACTCTGAAGATTTGATAGTGATCAAGAAATCATGTATACAACGGCAATTACGCAGTTGCTTTAGTCGTCGTCATCTTCTTCATCACTTCCCACAAATGCCTGTCAGTTTATAGTGCAATAGATGTTGAGAAGTTGAAGATCAATTATTGTAAGAACTGAAAGAATACAAATTAACACAAGGATGCATAATATGAGAAATAAGTGGAAATGAGCAAACTAGGAACCTGTCGTATAGCATTTGCCTTCTCCAAGATTGCAGTCACTTTGACATCCCCTGGAGGATTTACTTTTCGCATTGGCCGCTCTTTTACTGCACATCTCAGGTTAAGTGACTGCAAGTTCAAACACGAGTCAAACCCAAAATAAAAAAACAGGAACATGAAGAACTATATAGACAGATCACAAGAACCAAGGACAATGCCTTCTCTTTAGCAAATAATCTTGGTTAGAAGTTGGAATTGTACAAATGGAATTAAGAATTTGGGGATGTCTTATAAGGTTTTTTGCAAGAAAAGAAAGTGTTTCTCACTGGAAGCTGATTCAAGCTCTTAAAGAGTCAGATTTCCTAAACATGTTGAAATATTGAACTTTTAGTAGTTGTATTCTACATACAACAATTTAACATTCCAATAATATGAGTTGAACTTGAACATTCTCTTTAGAGGACTAATGTAATCCACAACTCACACACCAAATGGTGAGACTTGAACCAAGATCAATACTGAGACGACCCTCGTAACCAACCATCCAATCACAAAGATGGTTGATGGAGAACTAGTTGTTTTTTAGTTAGACAACAATTTTTTTTTATTTTTTCTTTTTTCTTTTTTTTTTTTTTTTTTTTTTTTTTGGGGGGGGTGGGTGATAGGAACGAGACTTTATTTATCACTAGCCAAACAAAATCAAGAATTATCTGTTAGTCATCCATGTCAAAAAAAGGAAGAAAAGAGATGGGGCGACTTGCATGGCAAGTCAACAGACCATCGTAAGGGATATTATCACTAGCCAAACAAAATCAAGAATTATCTGTTAGTCATCCATGTCAAAAAAAGGAAGAAAAGAGATGGGGCGACTTGCATGGCAAGTCAACAGACCATCGTAAGGGATATTAGGGCCAATGTGTATAAGAGAGTGATAGAACTCTGAACCTTAGTTGAATTGAATTACAAAGCAGAGATAAGAACAAGTGAATTAAGGAGCAAAGAAGATCTATTACTCAAATGAACCACATAACAAGCAATAACACGACATTCAAGAGGGTTGACTCTCCACCAATAACTGTAATGAGTTTCCCAATCAAGAGGATTCAAGACAAATGTACTGAATGAGCTTACATGAATTCTCTACCCATACCTATTCATAATGTTCCCCTCTAACTAACTCTATATGGAATCTTATCAGAGAGCTGTTATCCCTTAAGTTATTCCTACTCACGAAAAAAAGAAAGAAAAAACTCTAGATGAAAAATGCACAAGGGAAAGTATATACAAAAGCAGCCGCCAGCCCTGGAGTGACTACAACATGGCTTTCTATTCAAGATTGGCATATGACTAATCTTATGTTAGGTAACTTAGATGACAACTTAAATTGATCCTAAAGCTAACTTCCATGTTCTTTTCGCAGTCTAAATTTATCAACATAGCCTCAGTCCCAAATTAACCAGCCTGGAAGGAAAAAATGATACTGACCTGTCTATTTATTTGATGAAGTAAATCTTCCTTTCTCTCTATATCCTGACCATTTATAACCATGCTTACTTTTCTCTGATCCTGCATAAAGAGTGTATCGTCATTATAAAATAATTGTTCAAGAAGGCTGCTGTACTACCAAATTAAGAGTTCTCAATTTCAAAGAAATCAAATAAGATGCAGTTTATAGATGCAGTCAGGACAGGGAGTAACATCAAGACTTTCAGAAGCAATGGGGATAAAAATAATAATAAAATTGAGATCAGTGAAATCCAAAGACAAGGAGAAAATCATAGACGATCATATAAGCGTGACATTCCAGTTTCCTACAGGGGTAGGCCTATTTTCATCTTGTGCTCATTTCATTAATTTTTCAGAATTTACTCCTCGTACACAACAACAACATAGCCTCAGTCCCAAATTTACTCCTCATACATGACCAAAAAAAAAAATTACTTCTCATATCATTCCAAAGTTCATAAAATTGAGAAACGACAATCAGATTCTAATCTTGTCTTTCATACCCTGAACTATCTGTATGACACTCTCCAAAAAATGGGCCATTAGTGAGTCAGGGTGTGAGTAGGGTAGTGCTAGGGTGACCCGAAATGGACGCATGGTTGTTAGTCTCTCTTAAATACACATCGCTTTGTGTGCGCAAGAAAAAAAATCAATGCAAAAATTAATGGACACCAACAACTGTGTGTCCAAAAGGGTCATCCAATCATTTTCCTTGGAACAAAAAACTAAAATTGAGTCTCAATGACAGGCCCAGTCAAGAGGAAGGACAGAAGACAAGAAAAATATGGGTGCTTTCAACCTGATAGAAAATACGGTAAGAGTTAAATGGAAGAACAATATCTGCTGTTGTTCCTAAGTTGGAAGTGGATTTATGCTCTAATGCTGTATCATGACCTTCCCAAAGTAATGAGATAAAATGTTAAGAAATGAAATGCCAACCATGACCATGGAAATGATGTTAATGGTTGCAATCACCAAAAGAAACACATCATGATCATTAGTTCATTACCTCACTCTTTGGTGGACGTTTAACAGCCTCATTTGTCCTTTGTTGCATGGGTGGATCTAGCTTCATATGCTGGAAAGAGTTAAATGCTGAACCTTGCAAATGTTTTGTATGGCTAAGAGCTTCAGACTTAATGCAATATTCATCGTCAGTCGCATTGAACTGGTTTTTTCTTACACGCCATTGAAGTGGTGGAAGTGGAGGTGGCGGAGGCATTGACTCATTAAGATGTTGCAACACAGAATCTTGACAATTCCCAAAAGTAAAATTATTTTCATCTTTCCGACGTCCTTCTAAAGATCCATCAGCAACAAAACTTGGAAGATCAAGAACAGAACCAGCATGTATAGTTTGTAAGCCATTATCTGTTTCCATGCTTTTATAATCACTGCCAGCATAGATACTGTCACTGGCGATTCCCTCAGGTTCCCCGGAGCTTGAGATGGACCGGACAGATGACGTTCTATGTGAAGCATCATACATCTTACTACCTTGATCAGCAGGAGCTTCATCAGATTCCCATTGCTCAGCACTTGCTTCAGATAGGTGGCTCATAAGTTCATCAGACATGTATAGAGACGATCCATACATAGTTTCATCATCAGATTCATAATCAATATCCTTAGGTTGAATAGAATGTTCTGGAAGCAACTGAAATGAGGGGAAAACAAAATCTGTTGTGCCCTCACTAAAATGAAGCTCATCAGTAATTTTTAGTTTCAGTTTTGGAGTTTCAAGTCCACCTACTGGATTGAATGATATTTTCATATGCTGAACAGGCGGCGAGGAACACAGGAAGTCTGTTGACTCTTTGTGGTCAAGATTCTCACCATGGTTTGATATGGAAGAAGTCTGCTTCAGATTCCCATTTGATCCCTTCTGTCGAATGGAAAGAGAATTCTGGAACTTCAGGTGGCTCTTTTTCATGAATTTTGACGACTCCCCCAGTGAATTGGAAATATTTATATCAAATCTATCATTACAAAATATCCCAGTCAGACTCCCAAGATTCTTTTTGTTTTCTTCATTGGATGGACTTAGAACATCAGGAATAGCACGGAATTCAGTTCCAAGATTTCCGATACTAGAGTTTACCAGGCCACACCCATGAGCATCACTTGTTCTGTCAGTGGAAGATGAATCTTTGGAATTGGCTTGCTTATCGTGGTCCAATGTGGAGCGTGAGTGATTAACTAAAAAGATTTTAATTGCACTTGTTGTGGTCAACTGATCAGGAGGAAGGTTATTTAGGCCAACATAGTCAGATGATCTTTCTCTTCCTTCTTCAAGGCCTGAACTCTTTTCTGTTGGCTTTCGACATCTGAAAGACAAATTCACTTTCTCCGTGGATTCATCAGAATGAGACTTCGGAATAGAAGTCTCACTTGAAAGACATTGTCCGTTAGCTTGCATACTATGTAAACAATCACCATTTGCACTATTTAACACCTTGCTGTCTGGGGGTTTTGAGGGCTCAAGTCCTAGAAGGCCACCATTTGTCCAGAATTTAGAAGGTTTACTGTCTGAAACTAGGAACTGAGGCTTTGTTGTTGTTGTACTGTCCAAAATTAGGGAGTCAGATTTTTTAGAGTAATTCAAATTGGGAATGGTCTCGCTACCAGGTAAACCAGGAGCATTAGAGTTAGTGGCTGCCGTATCTCCAATAGTAGGTTCCAAATCTTTCAGCATATCAGCGACTTCCAGCAAATTACGAGACTGTTGGTGGAAATCCTCTTTAGAAACTGACTTAGCAAAGTTTCTCATTGCATGCTTGTTCGAAAGATTAGATTCAGTACTGAATGAAGCTGAGTTTTTTTCATCCTCTCTTCCACTGATTTTAAAGTTGGGTGACTGAAGATCTGCTGTTTCTTTAGTCTGATCATCAAAATCGGTCTCAAATTCTTCAGTCATATCACTATCCGACTCATTCTCAGCCTCACCAAACTGGTTTTTATTGGAAACTTCTCCATGTACAATTTGACGAGCACCAAACTTAACATCTAGACCACCATTTGCGAGAACTGATGCTTCATTCTCCAAGTTACTGGAATCTGAGAGCACTGAACTTGTCTCTGAAGCTTCAGACTGCGCCTCCATTATATTTTCAGGAGCTCGATCAGCAGGATTTACAATTTCAGTTTTTTCAACCCAAGTAATGGAGGGTGAATTGCTGATGCTCTCCTCTTGCAATGATTTGTTCGTATCAATGTCATGTGAACCTGCAACTTGTTCACAAGGAAAAACAAGATCACTGACAGGTTCATAAGGAAAAACAAGATCACTGGCTTCAAAGTACTGCATCTGCAACCCAGACAACAAACCTTCATGTTCGGGTTCCTTATTTTGTACAGAACTTGCAACAAAAGCACATTCAGCACCGTCTGATGTTGTTCTTGAATTAAACGAAGAGGATCCAGTTCCAACTTCAGATCCTAATCTCACACCAAATGCAGTGCCGGACTCCCCGGAGAGATTTTGCACAAAAGAATTTGTAGGAGAAAACTGGATTCTTCTTGATCTGGTCCAATCAGACTATTTGTTACTAAGGCACATAACATTTGAAAATGGAGCAGAATTACTTTTCTTTATACATACCACAGAGATGCCACTTTTCTAGTGATAATCAGGATGCATTCCTAAATACTTTTATTAGTTGTATTTCTTTCCACTTTTTCACATAAACTTTGGG
The DNA here is from genome assembly GCA_039657345.1 of Stephania japonica. Classification (NCBI taxonomy): domain Eukaryota; kingdom Viridiplantae; phylum Streptophyta; class Magnoliopsida; order Ranunculales; family Menispermaceae; genus Stephania; species Stephania japonica. Next base: position 6,749,783 of record CM077556.1, read on the forward strand.
TGAGAAACCTCTGATGCATGAAAAGATGGAGAAGAAGAAATGAAAACAGAAATACCTTCGCTCTCGGTTGACTGTTGGCACAATATGTGGGACTTCTAAATTTCTCTGCCTTGCCCCTTTTTCCTGTCAAATTTAATAAAACTAGAATCAATAGTGATTGAATCAATAATGATTTTGAACAATATAATGATAAAAAAAAAAAAAGTTATTCGTCGAAAATAACACAACATCTTCTACAAGTCAATTCGAATATGTATATTTTACATAAAAGCAGAATTATAACAGGATAAGTGCGCGGCATACGGCAGTTTTGACAAGCATTTGGGTTTTATGGTTGGAGCGAATAACAAGATTTTTTAAGGAGTCAGCGTGAGTGAGTGGATATGTGTGGGATACAACACTAGTTAAAGCTACAAATTGGCTTTCTGTGCATAAGTGCTTTTCTACATGACCCCTGTCAGATTTGATCAGGGATTGGAAAACGTTTTTAAGATGTAGTGTTTAAGGCTTAGTGTTGAGTATTTTGCACTCATGCCTGACAATAGATTGGGCGATTGTGCATCAACAAACTTGTTGATGAATTTCATGTAGATTTGGAAATTTTATTAATAACGCAACTCTCACTCATCAACAAACAAAAATAAAAAAAATAAAAAAATAAAAATTATAACTTGTAAGTATTCATAGTGCGTAGGACTAAGGCAAAAATGAAGGAAAATCAACGAAGTCCTTGGCAGCGTATTCCAGAGACACTGAACAATATTTTTGTGTAGGGCAATGTGTGCTGGCTTCTAAATCCTTCGAATAAAGCAGTGGAATTGAAAGTACCAGAAAATGACATCACTTTGTCAGTTCATTTGTTCACGAAAGATGTAGTCTGTTTTCCAGAATAGATAACTACCATGCAATTAAAACATGTTATTACTACAACAAAATCTCTACCTTGACATTTTTAGCATTCCTTTCCCCTTGGGATTTCTCAGCATTCTGTGGATTGGTCCTGGTTAGCGCAGTCTTAAAAATTGATGGATCTGAATATTTCTTAAGACAAGCTCCAGGACCACTAGGATCAAATCTGAGACCAAAAAAGGAGTTTCAATAATTTAAATGAGTCAATTGGAACCAAGTCCAAGTTTTACCGAACCATACTTGTCAAGCAGTTCTAGACGTGGAGGACCGCGACACTTTTCATAATACTCGAAGATTAACTTTGGTGTATCACTGTGAACTAGATGATTTTCTCGTGGTTGAACATTAGCATGCCAGTCGATACCTGCAAAGCATCTGCCATCCATTAAGTAAATGACCATTGCAGCGGACAAAAAAAAGAATGAGAAAGCAAACTTATAAAAGAGAGTTCCAAAACCATGCCTAGACTTTTCATGACGTGTAATATATATATATATATATATATATATATATATATATATATATATTATAGGATTCATGAAGTGTAATTGATATTGATAATTTAACAGATTCAAGACGCCGTTACCATGCATGTTAGTGACTCTGGAACAACAGCTATGTTTGGGCATATGACTTTTTCATGATTGTCAATTTGGCTACAACTTCACTAATTTTGGCAATCAAATTCCGTTGAGCTCAACAGATTGCTACCCCTCCTACCAGAACCAGTCAAGTACATGGCCATTTCAGCCCCTGGCCTGATCCCTGCTTATGTCATGCATCATGAGGTTACTATTCTTCGCATAGCCTATGGCGAGTTTTTATCTGCTCTTAAGGGACAAGAATAAAATCTAAAGGGTAGCCATGGCATATGTTCCTTCATGGATCAAAAACTATCAAATAGAAAAAGTTCCTTCGTTAAAATTTCAAGGTGTCCACTAATCAAGTGGTAGCTCCACCGGTTGGTATGTCCCGTCACCTCTATAGGTGTAGAGGCATTATTAATAAAAAGGCAAAACAATTCAAGTAGAATTAAAGGGAACTAAGAAACAATATTAGTAAAATTACTCTGTATCAGTACTTTAGCAAATAAAAGCCAGTTATTACAACTAACAACAACAAATTAGTTGAAGTCGAATACATGGATCAAACTCTTCTATCGTGTTCGATTTAGTGCAATTGATGGTGTGCTTTCCAAGTCGTTCAAAGAAATACAGACAATGAAAAAGGAAAACATACCAGCAGTATAAGCAAAATAAACATGACTTTTTTGGGATAGAACAGCTTTTTCAACTGTAGGAAGTGTCTCTTCCATTTGCTGTATCCGAACCATCATTTTATGACTTCTAGTTGCTGCAGCCATTACTTGTTCCTGGAGATCCTGAAAAATCTCCGCTGCAAGCCTACAATGTGAACATAACAGTAGTGGCATCATATACTTACATGCCAATAAGTGTTAAGCAGATTAAAGCATTGTTGCATGAGTAACACAAAAACAACTCAAACTAGTAGACGAAGAGCACCAAGTAAGAAAAATGCAACTTTCATTTTCCTGAATCTTCACAATTATCCTAGCTCAACTCTCATGCGAAGCTAATAACATCCTTCATATAATAGCATGCAGAAGATCACAAAAGTCTATTGAATGGTATATTTAGACCGAAAAATATTCAGTTCATACTTCATACGCACATGATGGATTGTTCTCTCTCATGGTAGACTGATAGGCCTTGCACAACCTTTCCACTGTCCTTTTTCTTGAAAATTAATGCAAGTTATGCAACATATAAGGAGAAACAGAACACAAACAAGCTAAAAGCTTGAAAAACAGACTGCACAGGGAATACAAAAAACAAAGCAAAAGAATTTAACTTTTTCTTTCGTCAAAAGCAGGGCGCATTACATCTTCAGACTATGCCCCTTAGGAAAGGCCATTAATGGTCTCCATTACAAGAATGTTTCTTATGCATACAACACATATTCATCGATAGTCGTATAATGTATTAACAAATTAAGATGACTCTGACAGTACTTCGATCAACTTTGAATTCATGTGACGGGTAGGAATTTGAGATAGAAAACAAGGGCCCTAAGCTTGAATCCCACTCCAAGATGCCACTCCCATCCCCATAAGAGTTCCTGGTGTACATGGATAAAGACATTCATGCACACTCAAGGGACTAATCAACTTTAAGTCGCCCTGCCACAGAATCATTTTCTAGAACATATGATACAATTCATTGAATCCAATGATAATTACGCAATCCAAAAGGGTGGTACATTTTATTATTTACTATGACTATACACATTGGATATAATAGCTCATGAAATGAATGATTCGTTAAGCGGCCAAATAAGTCAACTATATAGTGGCAACTAGATATCAATAACTGGATATAAGGAGACAAGGAACTTGATCAAGTTTCTTTTTCTTATCACTTCAAATTCAAAGAGGTTTTGGAGCAAAAGAGGCATTTATTGTGCTCTTTCTTTCAATACGCTTCCATTGCACATAGAACATGCATTCTCAAGGAAACATGTTATGTCATTCATCTGAGGCTTGTACTTCTTCCTATAAACGCTTACCAACAGACAACGCTGCATTGAATCAACCTATGGTTTTAGAATCCCAAGTTTAACACCAATAATAAGCTGAAAGCGTTAGTGAAGTCGCCGCAATGCAGTTTTCAAGGAGCTGAATTCGACTCGCATTGCGCATATAAGTTGCAAAACAAAATCTTAACAGCATTTGTATATCTCTTTGACATTAATCAACCAACAAAAATTCCATTTCTTTTTTCAGCAAACATCAACTTCAGTCTCACTGACAATCCTAAACACTCCTCAACTAATTCAACGACTCCGAAGACGATTCCAGCGCAACAACGGATCAAATTCTCAACAAAACTAACACAAATGAGGCTGTTCACATCAAACAATTCCTACCAAACCAACCAAATTGAACAATTCAACCTCCGAATTCAACTAAATCCATCATCATCATCATCAAGCAAATCAACTCCAAAAACTCCGCATTCACAAAAAACAAAGCCAGAATCCCAATTTCACCAAAAAAACAACAATTTCGTCTCATCAAAGAAATCGAGAACAGAATTGAAGAACTCACTCAGCCAGATCGCCTAACTGCCTCAAAACCCCAACCATTCCTGCAACCGCGACTCCTTCGAGCACGTCCTTCGAGTCATACTTCTTCGCTCCGCTGAACAGCTCCGCCGCTCCCAATCCGTACTCGTTCCGCACCTCGAACCGCGCCAGAGGCATTGCTCTAACCACTCTGTAGATCGATCGGACGATGTTCGAAGCGCAAACGAAGATTTGAACGCGCAACGGAGACGGCTTAGGAGGATTCGAAGAGTGTTTTCATGGCGAAGAGATAGCGGAGAAGGTCGAGCGATGTGGTTGATCGTTGCCAACTCTGCAAGGCAGCTTCGCTATTCCAACAGACATCATGATCGCCAGAGATCACTCCTCCAACTTGGAATTACCAACTTCTCTCTGTCTTTTTTGTTTATGACTTTTGTGTCCCCAACCGTATTAGAGGATTCATCCCGTGCTCCGGAGGGAGGTTTGGGCTCTTATGCACTTCAACCACTACATCGCATACTTCAACCTCAGATTATCTTAATTAAAACAAAGAAAACTATTCCAAAAAAAATAGTAAAGTAATGAAATCTAATCGTTCTCATAATCCCCAGTTGGTTGTTATAGAGTTTACATCGATGTATTGTTGAGTCTTTGACTCTTGACATATATAAAACCCTCTTATCTTCTTTTCATTCGACTTCTTTGTCAACATGTCGTGAATGATAAAAAAGATGTACTTGTGATTCTTCGTTGTGTAAATCCCATATTAAGTTGAATGCTTTTAAAGAGTCAACTTAAATAATTCTTTTGCCAAGACTTTGTTTTATGGTTTCATTTGCCAAGCTGCTTATTAATATGCCTCATTTTATCTCAACTACAAGGTTTTTTTCAAAAATAAAAATAATAAAAAAAAACTTCCCCCAATTCATAGTTGATGCTCCCTTTGGTTAAAAAATATATGACGTTTTGAGATTTTTTGTCTTCAAAAAATATGTGACGTTTTCAAAATTTGAGATAATTTTGTACTTCTTATGTCTATTTTACGTATCTTTTAACTTAAATATTTAATCATAATTAAACACTTGTCTTTTTTATTGGACGAAATAAAAATTAAATGTGTAAGAATGTAATTTAAACTCTTAATATGTGTGTTTGTAGCAAAAACTTTTACAAAAAATCTATTTAGACTCTTAGAGTCCGAACTCAAAGGAAGATTTATGAAATTTTTATAAATATCAAATGAATGTTATAAGTTATTATTTCGAAGTCATTTATTGCTTGAGGATAACTTTGAAATAAAAAAAAAATTTAAATTAAGAGTCCTCAACTAACACTACTCAAAGATTTATATTTTTGACCAAACGGATTACTAGATTTAACACAAGTACGCCTAGATAAGCGGGTGGGCCCTGAAGTAAATAAAGATCATGTCCACCGTGCCGTGAGAAAAATGGCGTGTTAGTTAAATGAACTGCGTCCGAGAGTACGGGGGAATTGCTGATGAAGTCAAGGCGGGCGATCCGACATAAGACGACGTGGGTCACATGACCATCAGTTTTTGCGCTTATGGTTAAACGAACTCCAGTTTTTAAAAGCAATAAAATGTGTAAAAGTTTGGTCAACATTAGAGTCTGAGGAATAAGAGTTGACCAATGTTGGATTTGTTTGGATGTTTTGGATTGGGGCTGTACATTGATGCCCGGGTTGTGGAGTGGATACACATTGAGTGCAAAAAATTACTCCCTTTGTTTTTTTTTTTATAAGTCATTTAAGTTATTAACGCATCAATTAAGAAGTCCATAAATATATATCAATCTTACTAAAATACACCTTATTAATATTTTTTGTTTGCTTGAGAGAGAGAGAAAAATTTTTTATTTTTTTAATCCGAGAGATAGAGAGTTTTTTTTTATTTAGGAGAGGGGAGAGAGAGATTTGTTTAGTTTCTCCCATAATTAATTAGAAGTTGGTTTGTGTATTAGGGGCAAAATAGGTAAGATTAGGATAAAATAGTGAAAACGACTTACATTATTGAACGGAAACAATTGACTTAAATAACTTATAAAAAAACAGAGAGAGTATCTCTAATGGGTAATCTGGATTCCACAAAACAAACCCACTACTTTCTTTTCTTTTTTTCGGCATTCGTAAGTTTTTTTTTCACTTTTTTAGGTTTTTTTTTTCATTTTTATAGGCGCTCTTAAGTTCTTTTCCAATTTTGTAGGTGTTTTTTATTTTTTTCGTTCCTCTTTTAATTATGTTATTCTTTTTCGTTCCTCTTTTAATTATGTTATTTCAATTTCACATTACATGGCATCATGGACAATGTCTATCACACTATTTCTAGAGAGTACGAGAGATGTTGTCTATGTCATGTCACCCTTACAGAGTAAACCTATATTTTGTTGATGATGTCTTTTTAATTCAGTATCTATTCTATTATAAGTGGCACACTTCTTGTCTCAATCCACAACCCATTAGTGATTATTAATCCGTTTTGAAGTTTCAAATCTTTGTGAATTTTATAAGTATGGAGCATAGTTGAGTAGTGTTTACCAAGGCACTTGAATTTGAATGCTTTCTTGATATTAAATGTTGGGCCTACACAAGTGCAGGTATACATTCAATTTTTTATTTTTCATTTTTTATGAAAGTATACATTCAATTTCCTACAAAAAAAAAAAAAAAGTATACATTCAATTTATAATTAACCTAGAACTTTGAGGGCATTTTTTTTAATTATCGGAAACATGCTTACACCATACTTTAACTAACAATTTGATCTCTCACCCAAAAAATACTCCAAGCATTGTAAAAAAAGCTCTTTATCACACTTCAATAGTTTTGGTCCTTAATAGAGGTTTCAAAATCTTTATTAAAGATAAGTGTTATTAAACATCATGTGAGAGACGTATTTGATAGGTCATGTTTTAATTCACTATAAGAGTTTTGACATTTAATAACACTGATAGAAATGTAAGCAACATCTACGTAATACATACATTAACAACTAAAACACGACCCATTGAACATGTTCTCACATGACATTTGATAACACTCATTTTTAATTGGAGTTTTGAAACTTCTATTAAAGATCAAAATTGTTCTAAGGCCACAAAAAAAAATCTTTAAACATATGTTTAAAATGAATACAAACTTCACCCAAAAAAAAAATGAACACAAACTTCACCCAAAAAAGAAAAATGAATACAAAATAACCATAATTTGTTCTCGTATAAAATGTCTAGTTAAGATGTGACAACTTAATTAAGATGTGCAATAGATCGAGAGCCTCATTATGTAACTATATTTTTTTGATAGGAAAGAAAACACTTTTAAACCCATCTAAGGTTTGAACCCAAGAGTTCTCATTTCAAAATCTTATATCAAACCATTAAGCCACCCAATTGATTGGTCATTATGTAACTATATATATATATAGGTATATCCCGAAGGCACGGCATGAGGAAGAATTCTCAAATTTTAAACATTGTGATCAATAATAAAGTCTTGATTTCAAATTAATTAGGGTTAATTAATGAGTTACATAGATCCAACTTTTTGATCAAAATAATAGCACATACAACAACAACAACATAGCTCCAGTCCCAAATTAATTGAGGTCGGCTATATGGATCAAACTCTTCTATTGTACTCGGTTTAATGCAATTGATTGTGAGTTTTTCAAACTATTCAAATCCCTCATAATTAATGTATTACAAGTTAACTTCGGTCTACCCTTACCTCGTTGAATTTCTTCAATTCCTATTAAGTCAAGCTTCCTAATCGAGGCATCTGTAGGTCGTCTTTGCAGGTGACCAAACCACCGCAACCACCCTTTCCTAATCTTTAAATCAATCGGTGCTACTCCTACTTGTCTTTAAATTTTAGTATTTCTTATCCTATCTTTATGAGTTTTACCACATACATCCACATAAGCATCCTCATTTATGCTACGTTCATTTTATGTAATTATTTTTTTAATCGCCCAACATTCACTTTCATAAAGTATGACTGGTCTAATTGTGGTCCTATAAAATTTTCTTTTTAAATTGATAGATATTTTTATCACAGATCATTCCAATTGCACTCATCTATTTCTTCCATTCTACAATCAAAATAATAACATATGACCCTAACAAATTGATTCGCAATTTTGGATAATATTTGTATGCATATGCATCAATGCTAGTTATGATTATGTCGATAAGGAGAATATATATGGAGATCACGTGACCAAAATACTAAGTTAGGATAGGTGACGCTTCCTAGAAAGGCGAAAGAGAAATAAATAAAGAGAATGTGGCGCAGAAAGGGAAATTGAAATTTGCCAGTGACAAGCAAAGTTTCATCAACCAACTTTATATATGAACATAGAGCTAGGCTGGAGGATCCAATGTGTCCAAAAGGTTTGTAGCCTAAAAGGCAATCACTAGCACAGATCAATAATTGGAGCTATCTAGGTTGCTTTTTTATTTTTTTTCTTGTGTGCCATGGTTATAAATGTCAGTTTGGTGATTCTTATCTTTACGCAATGAATGAGATGGGGCAAAGCCATCAAGGATATTTTCAGGCCATTCATTTGGGATAAGGTGCATGGAGCTCAAGTATATATGTTCAATTTATTAATTGGTTTTTATTTTTAAGAATTAATTGGCTTAAAAGTTTGTTTTCAAAAAAAATTGGCTTAAAAGTTTAAAACTGGCATTTAAAATATAGCTGGACACCCATAATTTGTATTGCTTAATTAACCTTTTATGCAATTTACATTTACATATAGAATGTAATGGTATATCACTCTCAAGTTTTATATATATATAGAAACTAACTTATCAATACCCCCAAAATGTACATGGAATTTTCATGTTGTTAGATGTGTTTAGTGATCGAAAACGACCTTTACCGATGAGAATTCCTTGCCTGAATTTAGAGAAGTGCCAGCTTAACTATAGACTAGAGTGGGTAACTCCAACGGCTTTAGAGCATTATAGTAGCTGCCTTAACCTTAAATTTTCATTTTTTTGAATTTTTTCTTTTGATTCAGGATCTTGAACCATCTCTCCTTATTTTATGTGTTCAATAAAGTGAAGATTGCATCTCTTTGTTGCAATACATCTTCCTCAAAGCTCATTTTTGGATCTGTGTAGCTGTTGGGTTGGTCCTTATTTTTAATTTTATTTTTACATAATTTGTCTTCATTTTGTTGGAAGTCTTGATTTTATCTTTTCTTTGTCGGGAAGTCTTAGGTTTTCTTCTTCTCGTTTAGAAGTTTTGTTATTCGTTATGTAGTTCTAGCTAGTAGGTGTTTGTGTATTGTAATGTGTTTCAACATAGTAGAAAAACAATTTTTGATTGTCAAACAGTTTCAATTTTACAATTCCATTCACAACCAAAATAATGGCGGTTTTTTTTTTTTTGACAATTATGATTAGATAATCAATTTACTTTTTTATTTTGTTTATTCTTGTACCGAGCCATTAATAATTAATGAAACTTCTATTTTACTAGTGACTCAAATTCAAATCTTGGAAATAAAAATAATAACGTTGGGAGCTCCTCCTACTTATATGATGTGTGACTCGGAGCGAACTTAGAGTAGTTGAATAGTTTTGAGTGATTTAGACAAAAAAAGAAGAGAAGTGTCATCAAAGCCCATTAGCCTCGTGAAAAAAGGCCCATAGCCCCTTGCGGATTTGAAATATGATGAAAAGATTAAGCCATTAAGGCTTGGTTTTACGTATTGAAGCTTGAGCTATTGGGTCATTAATTTGCAAAGGGTGCCCAAGGCTCATAAACCAACAGGGGAAGTTATATCCAAAAAAGACTTGAAAAGGGATGGAGGAATGGATTTTTTTTTTTATTTTTTATTTTCAACTTCAGTGAGAATCGAATTGTGATCTCACAAATTCTTGCTTTTATGACAAGTTATATTTTTACTATCTCACATGATAGGCTTTAATTGGAGAAATTTATTCACACACTCAAAAGAAGAGTCGTGTGACGCAGCGTAAACGCTCAAACAAGGAAGAATCCTTAAGGTTTTGACGAAAAACCAAAATTAAAATAAATTGATAATAATTGATAATAGTTGATTATGATTACTGTAACATCCCTCGATTTTTAACCTGACTTGTATGATACGTGTCAGGACCGTGACCCAGCTACGTGATACTGGACTGTATTTCGAACCTCGGAGTCGACACCGAGGTGATTTTATGATTCTTTGATGTGTGTAATAGTATTTTAGTTTAATACGGGTCACGGGTCGTTCAGACAATTTTCAATGAGAGTGAGGTCCCGCATAAGTAATCGGGGGAGAAAATACAGTAATGGGATAATTAAAATAATTATTTAATAATTTAATAGTTTATTTGTGTGAGGCAAAGGTAAAAGTGTGCATGTGGCGGGGAAATATACGGGTGTTGGGTTAAAATTTTTGCATAGTGACACAATCAAATAATGGGGAACTCTTATGTTTAACTTTGAGATGTGTGGGTTGGTAAAAATGGGTAGACACAACTATCATACCCATTTAAATATTCAAACACACACCTACCCCCATCACTCAACTCACCTCACACCCCACCCACTCCCATCACTCAACTCACTTCACCACCCACCCCATCATTCACATCACTTACGTCTCTTTCTCCATACACTCCATGCACACACCCCTCTCATTTTCTCTTCTCACGGTCTCTCTTCTCACTCTTCACTCACGACCATCTCTCTCCCTCATCTCACCACTGTCTCAGCCCTTCGCCGGTGACCGGAATAGTCGTCGGAGGTCGCATTTTGACCGGAGGTATGCATCTCCTCTCCACTCTCTCTCGGCTGTCATCTCTCTCTCCCACTCAGTTATTTTCTCTTTCGGCCTCCTTCTCTCTCGGGCCACTCACCTCTCAACTGGCCGAGTTCTCGTCGATCGTCGGAGGTCCAGTGATGGCGGAGTAGCTCGCCGGAGGTTGCCTCTCACCCTCCTCTCTCGTGTTCACTCGATCTCTCTCTCCTCTCGGTTTTCTCTCTCTCTCTCTCACCTCGGGTTCTCTCTTCCTCTCGCTCTCTCACGCCACCACCTCTCACCAGAGATAGTGGTGGTCGAGGCCAGGGTGGTCGACGCCAACTCCCTCACCGGAGATCTCTCTGCCTCTCTATATCTCTATCTCTCTCTCTCTCTCTCATTCCCTCTCTCTCGTTCTCACTGGTCTTCACGTTTTCCACTTCGCCGCCGCCCGGCGTCGTCAGCGGTGGGTGACGATGGTCAGGGACGGACCCTCATGGCCCACCGGAGTCCTCATATTTTCGGGGAGACCTCTGGTTCGTGATACATAGGGTTTTAGTGCTCATATTTTGTTTTATTTCATGTGTTGATGTTTTTGTTGGTCTCGCCAGAAAACGCCTTCACCGACCGCGCCACCGCCAGACCACCATGACCGGAATGTTTTCGGGGATCCCACCAAACTCCTACGTAGGTCCCACAGCCTTTAGAGTGGTCGAAAACAGTTTTATTATGCGCAAAAGAGTCATCATTTCATGTGACATGTGTGGTGGAGCCTCGCCAGAAACCGCCACTGTTGGCGGTGCTACCGGTCGAACCATGACCAGTGAAGGTTGTCGAGATCTCACCTAACATTGGTTGATGTCTCACAGCCCTTGGTTAAGTCCGAAACAACGTTGTTAATGTGTTTTCGTCATGATTTCATGTGTTGTCAACTTCGAGTCCATATTTGCGTATGTTGAAGTAATTCCGAACTGGTGGAGGGTTTTTTTTTTCGCCTTTCCTATGCCGCGATAACCCTTCCCCCAACATCAGAGAACACCAACGAAGTTCCATGTTCATTGGTACATGTCAGTTCGGCTTTCATGAAGAGTTATGCTTGAGTATTGGTTTGTATTGAAACATCGCGTGGCGATGAGTGGTTATGACGTCGTAGTCATGTCGCCGGTCCTCGAGACTATGACATGACCCACATACGACTGAGCCGAGCCTATGATTCACGATGAGGCTTATAAATATTGTGTTTTCAAAACCCGAGAGAGAGTATTCGTTTTTCGATTAAATTGTCATGTTGTTCGAGTCATTTAAATCATTGGGGATAATGATAAGTTTAAACCTAGGTTTAGAATGAATTGACCTATTAATACGAGTTCCCGACCTTGTCAGGTAGCGGGAAATTTGGGGATACGCGTTAGAAGTCGCAGGAGCGTTGTACGCTGGTTACGATAGTTCAGGTAAGTACACTTACCTTAAAAAGCATTTGTACGTTAGTAAGCCAACTAAGAAAATATCATGTGATTCATTTTCATTTCTTTGTGTTTGTGATTATCAAATTATTGGCATTCCATTCCCTATTCCTTGTATGTGTGTTCTTCGCATAAGTGTGTGTCTCGAAGGTACATGCGGCCTGCACTAGAAGGGATAAAACGCGGGCACTCGTGCGCACGAGTGTTTGACCACCCCTAGTGATTGTGTGATACCATGTACTAGATTGTTGTGGATATTGCTGTGGATTTCGATGTTGCGACATCGCTGTTGTGGAATTGTTGTGGAATTTAGACCACTTATTGCCTCTCTTGACTCGTAGAACACGCATGTTTCGATTGCTATCATTTTCAGTCTGTCTATCATGCATTCTTGATTATTTAAATTCCTGTCTTTTCAGTACCCGCATGATATTTAGACTGCCTTGTTTGTTATTTCATGAATTACTGTTATATTCTTCTGGCTTTACTTTCGATTTCTCTCAGTTGATCACCGTCTAGTTTGTGACGATGGGTGCAGATAGGACGGAGAGCGGTAGGGGCAAGGGACCTTGCCTAGGAGACTTTTTGTGAGTTGCTGGACTTGAGGTACCGAGATGTAGGCTCATGTTTATTTCTTTTTGTATGACATTTATATATATATATGATCGTTTTGGGACTAGGAAATATGTTTTGAGGTGGATTCCATCAATCCATTTTGTTGACTTGGATATGAATATATCGGGGTTTTCCACATTTATATAGATTCCTAATTTCCTTTGATTAAGTTATTTTCCAATTCTTGAGTAGTATGTAATTTGCTTCAGCTGTGTTATAATTGCAATAACTCTTTCATAAAACGTGAAATTTTGATGTTTTGAGGCTGACTAGGCTCGTCAGGTTCGCTGAGAACTGACTCGAGACCTGCACGGGTCTAGGCCGGGCGTACCCAAATGCATTGGGAATTTGGGGCCGTCACAATTACAGCCCTAATCATGGCATTATATAGCCCATTAGAAACTCTAATCTTTCTACGACTCAAAACGTAATCCTTCTACAACTCAAAACACCTAATCCTTCTAAGACTCTAAAAACGACTTAAATAAATCCTTCTATGACTCAAAATGCATAATCATTCTAAGATTCTAAAAACAACTTAAATAAAGTAAATTACGAAAATACCCTAACTGAATAAGAAAATAGAAAGTTCTTGATAAAGCCCTAAACTCAATCGGATTCCTGGATCAAAAGTTACGGTCCCACAAAGCATCTGCAACTACCACGACATCATTCTCTCCCACCTGAGAAAAACTCGTCCTCGAGTTTTCTGGATACAAAGGCTCATCATCTGGATAAAATGGAAAAACATCCGCCACATTAAATGTTTTGGATATTCCCTGATATGCCTTTTCTGCAGCAACTCCTGCACCTTGCCATGCAAGACCTCACTCTCTTTCGGACTCATTCTGTAATGTAGGAGGTTTGGCAAACTGGCGCCAGGAATCAGGTCAATGTGGTGCTGAATATCGCGCATATGAGGTAATCCGTCAGCAACTCATCTGGTATAATTTCAACAAATTCTTCCAACAATGGTTTGACCTGCCTTGGTATCTCAAAAACTGACTCCGTCTCATTCCCTACAAGGATTTTCTCAGCACCAATGCATGCACCACCTTTGACTCTTTAATGGCTTCGTCCATCTCACGCTCAGTTTGTGTCATTACAAGGAAAGGTCGTTCCTCCCCTTTCTTGCCTTTAAAGGAAGCAAGTTAAACGTCACTTCCTCCTTCTCCAATATATACACATTATCTCTCCCAGCGTGTTGTGCATTAACATCAAACTGCCAAGGTCGTCCAAACAGTAGATGGCAAGCATCCATATCTACCACATCACAATACACCTCATCCTTGTAAGTACCGATGGAAAAAGGTACCCTGCAGCGTTCTGTTACTTGCACTTTCTCAATTGCCTTTATCCAACCTATAGAGTACGGACTGGGATGCTTCTCCATCTTCAGTTTCAGTGCCTCGTCTGTACTTCTACCAATGATGTTCTCACAGCTCCTACTATCTATGATCAGTTCAAACACCTGGCCATTAATAGTGCATCTCGTCCGAAATAGTCTGTGCCACTGACTGCCATTTTCTAATTTAGGAGTTAACATCAGCCTCCTTACCACACAATTCTGTTCGTTTCCCTCATCATAATCATCATAATCATCATCCTCTCCATCAGGACCACAATAAACTTCCTCTTCGTCATCTCGTTCAATCACATTAACCTGCTTTCTATTAGGACATTCATTAGATCTGTGACCAGACTGCCCACAACGATAGCACTTGCCCACAAATAGGCTTAGCATAAGGATTTGTGGTTGTCTTTTGTCCTTTTTTCTGTTTAGCAGGTTTCTTTCCAGGTCCTTTATCTTCCTTCCGTTCAATACCTTGATTCCAGCCCTGGGTGGACTTACTCCGCTTTGCAAAACTCCTTGAAGTTTCCTCCCCGCTATTATTTCTCTAGTAATTATCACTACCATAAGTTCGTCGATTGCCCTCATATCGATTTCCACCTCTGTCCTGAATCATTAATTCAGACTTAATGGCTAAATTTTTTGCCTCGGTGACAGTTCTTATAACTTGCACTCTAATTTTCTCCCGAACTTGCAATTTCAATCCATCCAGGTATAGTGTAACTTGATGAACCTCGTTCTCTCTCAAATCATTCCTCTCAGCTAGTCGCATAAAATCTGTTGTATATTCATGAACAGATCTTTGACCCTACCGACAGTGTTGGTATTGCTGAAACAAGATCTGCTTATAATCTGGGGCCAGAAAATCTCGCTGGAGCAACTGCTTCATTCTATACCATGTCCGAACAGGCTGTTTACCTTCCCTGTAACGCCTACTCTGCAGCCTCTCCCACCAGGCATATGCTCCACTCTTCAAACGACAAGCCACCAATTTCACTCTTTTTTTCTTGAGGAATTTCCATATACTCAAAAAAATGGTCTACTTCGGCGATCCAATCAACAAAGTCCTCAATGTTCAGATTACCAGAGAAACTAGGGATATCCACTTTCAACCTAAAGTCGCCCCTATCATGATTACCCCTATCATAATAATCATTATTATGCTGATTATTATTGTTATTATATCTGTCGCCTCAATCTCTCCTAACAGGTCTGCCCTGATCCTCGGCCAGAATCATATCCTCCTCCTCGTCACTGGAGTCACCACCAGCACCTCGACCTCTAAAATCTGCAGCCACTGGTGCAATAAGAACATCACCTCGAGCACGCTGATCTCTTGGACGTTGTTCATATCACCCTCGTGTCTGTTGGCATTCACCCCAAGGTTCTGATTGCCGCCTCTTGAGCCTCCACTTTGGTTCGCAAGGCTTTAACATCCTGAACGACGTTCGGAATGCCACCGCTTCCACTGGACATCGTTAGTGCGAAAGGAATTCACGCTCTGATACCAACTGACGCAGCGTAAACACTCAAACAAGGAAGAATCCTTAAGGTTTTGACGAAAAATCAAAATTGAAATAAATTGATAATAATTGATAATAGTTGATTATGATTACAGCCCTAATCATGGCTTTATATAGCCCATTAGAAACTCTAATCCTTCTACGACTCAAAACGTAATCCTTCTACAACTCAAAACACCTAATCCTTCTAAGACTCTAAAAACGACTTAAATAAACCCTTCTATGACTCAAAATGCATAATCCTTCTAAGATTCTAAAAACGACTTAAATAAAGTAAATTACGAAAATGCCCTAACTGAATAAGAAAATAGAAAGTTCTTGATAAAGCCCTAAACTCAATCGGATTCCTGGATCAAAAGTTACGGTCTCACAAAGCATCTGCAACTGCCACGACATCACCGTGCAATAATTTTTCTTTTTAAAATTAATATAAGAATTCCAGAGGTTCCTTTCTCTACATTAAATAAAATTCATTGTAAGATTTTGATTCATGTGGTAGTTCTCAATTAATTTTAAATTGACATTTTTTTTTGCAATTAGGAATTCATTTTCTACAATCAAACAAATACTTCAAAACTTATTTTTACGTTTTAAAATAAAATAGAATTTTCATTAATCATGACTACTGAATACATTTGATCTACGCATATTGATTTGCTAATACTAATTGTTTAAAAAATATTAAATTGTCATATAGTTGATTTTAGAAACTCCGTCGACTATATATAATGACAGAACAATATGAATATATAGATATTTTTTTAACAAACGTTTGTAGTAATAATAAAACTCCTTACAATTAAAGATAAAGACTTTCGACAAATACAGAACGTTTGAAGACAATTAGGACATCTTGATGTAAGCAGCATGACCTGGATCAGACACCTTGATGAGCGTGCCCAACACATGAGCCAACACGCACATCGACGAATCTTCCCTATAAAAGTACCCCAAGCACTCACAATCCTTATTGCACTTGTCCTTGCACTCCGCCACATTAACGGGCCCATCCCCCTCAGTGTTCCAATTAGTAAAATGTTCAACCCCCACCACCTTATAATACTTATAATTAGTGCCACCACCATTACATTTAATTTTCGGGGCCTCACAACTCTTGCTCCACCCCAACAACCCTTGCGGCGTAGGACATGCCACACACTGATTGTCCTCGCAAACCCCAAATGACCCACACTTGGAGGGCAAGCTACACTCGTTGAAAAAATCTGCATTTCTATCAAACAACCTGAACGTGACCTCCCATGCATTGTGATCGATTTTGTCATAGTACGTATGCACCTCCAGATTCCCATTCGATGCCAATCGGATCATCGAGAAGGTGCTGTTGTAGTTGGGCCGGGCCAAAACCCATGTCGATGGATACAATGTTTCGTATTTTATCTCATAAGAGTAGGCTTCGCTGGTCTCGGGTACAGAGTTGAAAGTCACCGTTGACTCGACACCAAACTGTTCGATGCTTGAGTAGTAGAGTACTGGGCCTTTGGAGTTGTTGGGCTTGTAGTACAAATTTAATTGGTCTGTGATTGTTGGGATGTCTATCAAAACGAGGCTATATGGGCCTTCAGATCCATCATCATCGGACACTCGGCTAACAATCTTTGTTGGGCCGGACACTCTTAGTGATTGGCCCACTAAGAGTGTCCGATGGATGGTCAAAGCTTTGCCATACAAACTCATTTTTCGCATTGTAGAGCACTAGGTTCCCATTAGGGAGGAGGTTGAGGCCAACAACGCCCTTCTTGGCCGTGTTGGTTTCCCAGGCGACTCGGCCGTCCACGTCGGCAAGGACGAGGTTGCCGTCTCGGCTGAATTGGAGAGTGGCGTTTTCACGGACGGGCCGATTGCGGTTGGCGTCCCAAACCCATTGGGCTTGGAACTCGTATTTTGGGCCGCCCATTTTTAGGCCTAGAGTGTAGGCATTAGGAATTGCGGTGTAGAAGCATAGAGTGAAGGGTGGTGTTGAGATGGGCAGGGCGCGGTAGCTGGCGCCGTATTCGACAGCCGCGCCGTCGCCTACGCCTTGGTTGATGTCCTTGAATCTCTTTGACGGAGGAACATCTGCAAAAACTAGAGAGTTGATGAGGAGGGTTGAGATTGAGAGGATGAATGAGAGAGGAAGTGAAAAAGCCATTAATAGTGAAGTATGCTCTATAATACTTAAAAAGAGATAGCTTTAAAATGGTACTACATCATAACGCATCTCTTGCTAAATTAAGAATTACAAATTGGAAGACGGTGGTTTGACCATGGACTATAGCACTGCTCATTCATTCCCCACTTTTGTTATTTTATTTAAATAATTATTAAACATAAAATATCCAATCTAGAGCTCTCCAAATTTTGGTCTCGTTTAGTTCATTTTACTAATTTTCAGAAAAGTTTTTTTTAAGAGAAGTTTAATTTCTTGAAAAGTTAACTACTAAGGAAGTTACACCATTTGGTTTAAAGTTCTTGAGAAGTTTCACATTTTAAAAATAATAAAATAATATAATTGACATAAATGCCCTTTACACTGTTTTTGAAAAAAAGATTGTAGGGAATAAATGTAGAAAAGAGCATTAAATGAAGGTAAAAATGTTCATTTCCCATCAGGAAAATAATTTACTTAACCCCTTAAGTGAGTTATCTTCCCATAATTGAAGGAAGTTGGGGTCAAACTTTTAGAGAAGTTTTTTAAAAATATCCAACCAACTAAGGTGAGTTATAACTTTATGAAAGTTATCTCACTCCCTTCAACTTCCCCCCGAACCAAAAAGAAAGATAAGTGCTAAAATGACAAAGTGACTCACATGATCTGTCCATGTACACCTTGAGACGTGGGTATATATAAATTTCAATGCGTAACATGCGGGTTGAGGCCTATTCAATTTTTGTAATATAGGGCTAATGCCAATCAGTATGGTGACTAATTTTATGTATGAGTTATAAGTGTGAAAGTGGGGTTTACTCCAAAATGTCAAGGTAGGATGGAGTGTCTACTCTATATTTATAAGCCTTATTTCTCTTCTTCGGTAATCGATGTGGGACTATCCAAACATCTCCAACGCTTCCCCATCAAATCTAACTCGGGCTTGACCGCAGTACATCAATCAACTATTTTATTGAATATATATGTCTACAAGGCCATTGGATAATGGACTGTTAAACTAACTATCGGATCTAATACAATGTTCAATTACTAGAACAATTTTGATTTTTAATAGAGGTTTTAAAACCTTTATCAAAGATGAGTGTTATTAAATATCATGTGAAAAACATGTTCGATGGATCGTGTTTTAATTATTAATACATGTATTACGTAAAAGTTGTTTAAAAACCATATTGATTTGGTATTATTAAATGCTAAAACTCTTCTAGTGATTAAAACATGACCCATCGAACATGTTTCTCACATGACATTTAATAACACTCATATTTAACTGGGTTATTGAAACCTCTATTAAAAACAAAATTGTTCTAGTAAATTTTATAATATAAGATCAATCCAAGGTGAGGAGAGTGTAGTAACTAATTTTATGTATGAGCTATAAGTATGAAAGTGGGGTTCACTTATTAAAAAAAAAAAAGAAATTCACTCCAAAGTTAATGCTAAGGCAAGATAGAGTATTTACACCATATTTATATTTTTCTTCTAACTATTCCAATCTCACTCTCAATCCCAATCTCAGTCCAATTTAGATGCTACAATTAACTTCAGTACTGACATGTATGTATAGAATCCAAATTAATGCACATGGGTCTTGTCAGGCATTATGCGTATTTGCTTGGTCACAGATAATAATGCGTTTTCTTATAAAAAAAAATAATAATGCTTTTCATCATTTTAGTCATAAGTCTAAAAAAAGGGAAAAATGAAAGTTTCATTTATTAGCAGTACGTCGCTATATTTTAGACCATGCTTATCTAATGTTTATAACAAATTGTAATTAATTACGATTTTAAAATGTATTGGTAATTTTAATAGAAAGCTTCTTTTTGAGATTTCACCTTAGCTTAAAAAATGTCAGGACGAACCCCGGTGTGCATGCTGACTATATTCAACTGGCATATGCATCTAAGCATAGTGTTACCTCCTTTCTCAATTAATAGCCCATGCATATATATATAAACTTAAAAAAATACATTACTCAAAAAAAGAGAAAAACATTGTAAATGCAGTACATAATACCAATGAAGTGGACCAGTTATTAACATGATCATAATCTACTTAGACATCTTGATATAGGCAACATGAGCGGGATTAGGAACTTTGATGAGCGTGCCCAACACAGAAGCCAACAAGCACTTAGACGACTCTTCGCGATAAAAGTACCCCAAGCACCCACAATCCTTGTCACACTTGGCCTTGCACTCCTCCACCTTAATAGGCCCCTCACCCTCACTGAACCAATTCATAAAATGCTCAACACCCACAACCTTAATGTACCCCACTTTACTATTACATGAACCAAGTTTAGGTAGCCCACAAGTGCTCTTGTCCCAAGCTAGCAACCCTTGTGGTGTAGGGCACCCCACACACTGTTCCTCGTTACACACCCCAAGTGCCCCACACTTCGAGGGCAACCTACACTCACTCACACGTGAGTCTCTATCGAACAATGTGTACGTTTTCTCCCATGCACCCCAATCAACGTTATCGTAATATGTGTACACTTTGAGATTCCCATCGGACCCTAGGCGAAGCAACGACAATGTGCTGTTGTACTTGGGCCTACCCAAGATCATCGTCGACACACCGGGCGATGAGCCCCTCGGGATCAGCTCATACCTGATCTCGAACGCGTAGGCTTCATCTGTCTCGGGTACCGTGTTGAACACCACTCGAGACAAAGTGGATGATATTTCACTGAAATCTTTGTCGGTTGAGTAATAAAGTATGGGCTTGGACTTGTTATTGGGCTTTAAATACAAAGCCAATCGGTTTTTTTCCATGACGAGACTGTATGGGCCTTCAGACCCTTCAACGACAGAAACCCTACTGACAATCTTCAAAGGCCCATTGGGCCTGCTAAATGCTTGGCCCACTAAAAGTGTGTCCGCGGGGTAGTCAAAGCTTTGCCATACAAACTGATTTTGTGCACCATAAAGCACAAGGTTTCCATTGTTGAGAAGTTTGAGACCAACAACACCCTTGTTGGCCGTGTTGGTTTGCCATGCGATGTGGCCATTGGCGTCGGCGAGGACGAGGTTTCCATCGCGGCCAAAGGACAGAGTGGCATTTTCGTGAACCGGGTTGTTACGGTTGGCGGCCCAAACCCATCGGAAAATGGATTCAGATCTCCGATGGCCCATTCGGAGGCCGAGGGTGAAGGCATTTGGAGTTGTGTTGTAGAAGCAGAGATGGAAAGGGAAGGTGAAGATGTCTAAGAGGCGGTAATCGGCACCGTATTCAGTGATGTATTCCCCGAATTCGCCTTGGTTTATGTACTTGAATGTTTGTGATGGAGGGACATCTGCATGGGCAAAAGAGGATAATATGATGATAGTGAGGAAGATTGAAAAAAATGGATGAGCCATTAATGGAAGTGTTTAATGAAGCTGTGAGTGAGAAGTGAAGCGGTGTGATGTATTTATAGAGAGAACGAGCTAGAGTCATGAACTCATGATGATAAGAACGGGTCTCTTTCTACATGGCTTGTTGTGTGACAAAACGGAAAAAATGGAAAACGCGGCTGTGCATTTAATTTAATTTGACCAATCTAGATAGGATTCTTTCCATCTAAGTACATAAATTTTATGTTCCTGATTCGCTGTCTAAACCTATGTGCGCCTTTTAATTTCATACTTTATTTTTTTAAAGTTTTTTAATTTCATACTTTATTTGTGAAATAATTGATGTACAATATGTGATTATTTTTTTTTCTTGAAAAAGTATTGTGACATTATTTATAGAGTCACGCTATGTGCACTCCAGTATCCTCTTAGGGCATCCCAACTTTTTTTAATTTATTTATGCTGGTTCTAAGAAAAAATGACACATTTGCCTCGGGGTGCCTTGAGTAATTAATCAGTGGAGTGCCTACTGGGGTGCCCTGAGTAATTGGTAGGGTGTCCATATCGCGACACAATATTAACTAACATTATGTTTCAGGTCTTAGTGAGAAAAGATCAAACCTATAGTCTTGGACACACAGGACCGAGACATAGAGTTGTGTTAGTTGGTGTCGACCGAGACATACACACATGTCTCGGCATAAGGCCATCGATACTACACTTGTATAGTCTCGATGGTCATCAATTGAGTTGAGGGTTTGACTACCTTATTTGGGTGTCGGTTAGTATAGACCGACATTGTAATACGGGTCGACAAGACATGGCCAAGACCACTTTAACACGTGTCTTGGGTAGTGGGGTGTGTTGCTTCACAAACTAGGAACATTTTAGTAAAAATCTTGAGGTGCCCTGATAAATTACTGGATGCTCTGATCAATGGGGTGCCCTGAGAGGATACCGAAGTGCACATAGCGTGAAAGAGAGATTAAAATAGAACCCATGGTTTTAACAAAAAAAAAAAGGGCCATCCATCATGACAAATTTCCGTTTTATTTTATTGTCAAGAATTATCTTTTTTATTATTTTATGTTGTGAATGAAATGGATGTGGATGACTCATCCTATTCAAACCATTTGTATTTCACCACTATGTGTGAGTGGTTACACATTTACATCATGTAATTGTAACTTATGATCTTTGACATACTTATGATGGCCTATATAAAGAGCTCACATCTAAATAATGGATACACCAAGTTGAATGAAAACTTCTCATTTCAACTATCTCATTTCTTCTTTTCTCCTTTGTAGTAGTAGTTTGTAGTAGTAGAAGTTCTTAGTCTTCTATTTCATTCTCTAGTTCTTAGCAAGTCTCAATTCAATTCACAACACGTTATCAACACGAGCTTGCTTTAGCATTAAGGAGATCTTGAAGTTCAAGAAGGCTTGTTAAGGAGACAAAGCTAGAAAGGTATAACTTTTATGAGTTCGGTTTATTTCTATATTATCTTGGCTGCTTCACTTTTATACGCATACTTTATTCATATACTATGCATTATAACGTCACCGATTGCGAAAGTATGCTCTGTAGTTGCGTCTTGTACGATCTTTTACATCAGAAATCAAAAGTCAATATGTGACATAACTAGTTTTCTCGCTATACTACAAACGATTAATTATGCTCCATTCTTGATTTTTTATATTGCAAATAGTGTTATGAGTTTGGGTTGATAGTGAGTAAGCCTTGTCCCCGGTATAGCTAAACATTGAAAGGGAGACGGGTTATCCCGTTCGAGGAGGCATGGTTTTTAAGTAGACTTCGTCTCACCACCCAACCTGGAGGTTGTCCCACCAACTCATACAAATAGTATATTTTGTGTATAAAATAATCAAGTTATGAGCATTCATTTAATCATATATTTTACATAAAAATGAGAACTATTTATGATGTCTTTATTTTTTATTATACTTGATTGAATTAATTGCCTTAATAATATTGACAACAATAATTACTTGTCAAGGCAGCGGGATGCTCAAATTATATATAAAGTATCTATACAATGCTATGCGTATAAATATTTATTAGTAAAATATCTCTTTAGACTCTTTAGAGATTTGAAAAGTGAATATTTCACTTTATATTATCATTTCACCTCATTGAGCTATCTATATCAAGGCCAAAATTGGTGATGCTCCAAAATGCTCAAAATGAGTGAATGGGTCTCACGCTACAAAATTTATGTCAGTCAAATATCATTTATTATTTTGCAATTTCAATTACCTCTATGCTGAGGCTATGCATAAATATGACTGATGAGACAAATAAAGGCCACTGGCTCGCCTCGATGTATTACTGCAACAAATTATCGAGTGCGCACGTCAATCCATTAAATATTAATTATGGATTGAATCCTTGTCTCGTGGTAGCTGAGTAAAATAATAAGATATTATAAATATAATATCCCTCATGTCCAATTGGTTTAGCTTCAAATTAAGAAGCATATGTTGCATATAATGACTATGGTTGCAATTACAAATTTATGGAAGTGGAAAAGGTGAAAAGATATGATAAAAGTCATATTGACAATTTCATTGATAGTCAGAATAAAAAGTGGTGCACCACTAGAAAGGGTAAATTAGTATTAACAATAAGCGCTCATAATTTTGACATTTTTTTCGTCACGTACGAAAGGCTATGTTGCCTAAATATTGTCATATACATACCCAAATATTTTTTGATCTTTTACTATGTCTTCAAAATCAAGGCAAAATTATGAATTATACTATTAAAAATAGTTCAATTAAGTATTGACACATTAAGATGTGTTCAAATTATGAGCTAAATAAAGGCGAATAACACATGTCTTGCTTATTGTACTACATGTACATTGTAATATAAAAAAAATATTTATCGAATTTGAACTTAGCTGAGGCTAATGTTCAAACAATATCTGGCATCTCTAATTTGATTAATGGGTTTGGAAGAGCAAATATTATGTTGCTTAGGGGAACAACAATTCATGTTGACAATGCCTTATACTCTGAAAAATCCAGAAGAAATTTACTTAGCTTTAAAGATATTCGACAAAATGGATATCACATTGAAACCATGAACGAAAATAATAGAGAATTTCTCTATGTCACATTGGTTTCAAATGGGAAAAAGAAGTGTTAGAAAAATTCCCAGCTTTATCCTCTGGATTATATTTTACTCATATAAGGCATGTCGAAACGAATGTCATCTTAAATAAGAAAATTAATGATCCAAAGACATTCATTTTATGGCATGACCGGCTTGGTCATCCAGGATCATCAATGATGCGAAGAATAATTAATAATTCGCATGGACATCCTTTAAGGAGTCACAAAATATTTTCTGCTGGTGATTATAATTGTACTAGTTGTTCTCAAGGTAAATTGATAGTTAAAGTATCCCCAAGTAAAATTGTTGTGGAATCCCCAGTTTTCTTAGAACGCATTCAGGGAGACATATGTGGACCTATTCATCCTCACTGTGGACCATTTAGATATTTCATGGTTTTGATAGATGCATCAACTAGGAGGTCACATGTTTGTTTGCTTTCGACCCGCAATGTTGCATTTGCTAGACTTTTAGCGCAAATCATTAAGTTAAGAGCACAATTCCCTGACAACCCAATCAAAACCATCCGTCTTGGTAATGCCAGGGAATTTCAATCTCAAGCATTTAAAAATGATTGCATGTCTATAGGAATTACCATTGAACATTCTGTTCCACAAGTGCATACCCAAAATGGTTTGGCAGAATCTCTGATCAAACGCATTCAATTAATTGCCAGACCTTTAATCATGAGAACTAAGTTATCAACTTCAATTTGGGGACATGCAATCCTTCATGCGGCATCGTTATAGGCCTACTGCATACCATGAACATTCCCCCATGCAACTCATTTTAGGTCAACAACCAAATATTTCACACTTAAGAATTTTTGGTTGTGCAGTGTATGTTCCTATACCACCTCCCAATAGAACTAAGATGGGTCCACAACGAAAACTTGGGATTTATGTTGGATGTAACTCATCGTCCATTATAAGATATCTTGAGCCCTTAACAGGGGATTTATTTACTGCACGTTTTGCTGATTGTCACTTTGATGAAGCAATTTTTCCACCATTAAGGGGAGATAGGAATTCAATTCAAAAGGAATGGCGCAAAATTGCTTGGAATGTATCAACTTTATCACATTATGATCCACGAACAAATCAGTGTGAACTTGAAGTTCAAAAGATCATTCATTTGCAACAAATCGCAAATCAATTACCAGATGGATTTAATGATGCAAAACAAGTGACAAAATCACATATTCCAGCTGTAAATGCTCCTAAAAAAATTGATGTATCTGTGCAACAAAATGCACAAGAACTAACGAAACGCTTAAAGCGTGGAAGATCGGTTAGTTCAAAGGATACAATTCCTCGAAAGAGGAAAACGGGAGTAAAAATAAATACAAATCAAAATACTCCTGAGAAAGCACAAAAATCCTTTGATAAGGGTTTGTCAGAACAAGTTGATTCTGATGAGGAACAACTTCCTCTAGAAAAAGATGAAAGTAATGAGATCTCAATAAATTATTTAAACTCTGGTAAGATTTGGGATCGAAATGAAATTGTCCTGATGATATATTTGCTTTCAATATGTCATTTGAAATATGTGAAAATGATGATGATCCAGAACCACGATCAGTGGACGAATGTCAAAAAGACCTGATTGGCAAAAATGGCAAGATGCTATCTAAGCAGAGCTAAACTCGTTAAGGAAACGAGAGGTTTTTGGACCAATTGTCCAAACGCCAGATGACGTAAAACCTGTTGGATATAAATGGGTATTTGTACGAAAGAGAAACGAAAAAAATGAAGTTACAAGGTACAAAGCAAGATTTGTAGCTCAAGGTTTCTCACAAAGACCTGGCATCGATTATGAGGAAACATATTTTCCTGTTATAGATGCAATCACATTTCGATTCTTGATAAGCCTTGCAGTCTCTGAAGGGCTTGATATGCGTTTAATGGATGTCGTTACAGCATATCTGTACGGATCTCTAGATAGTGAGATATATATGAAAATCTCTGATGGATTTGTAATATCCGATGAAATAAAATCAAAACCTCATAACATGCATTCTATAAAATTACAAAGGTCTTTGTATGGGTTGAAACAATCCGGATGAATGTGGTACAAACTTTTTAGTGATTATTTACATATTAGTGATTATTTACTGAAAGAAGGATATGTAAATAATCCGCTTTGCCATGTGTCTTCATTAAAATATCATCAACAGGATTTGTGATTATTGCTGTATATGTTGATGATTTAAATATAGTGGAAAACTACGACGACATCGTTAGAACATCCGAATACTTGAAAAAGGAATTCGAGATGAAAGAACTTGGAAAAATAAGACTTTGTCTTGGTTTGTAAATTGAACATTTTTCAAGTGGAGTACTTGTTCATCAATCAAATTATATTGAAAAATTATTAAAAAGATTTTATATGGACAAGGCACATCCATTGAGCTCTCCAATGGTTGTCAGATCACTTGAAGTGGATAAGGATCCATTTCGACCTCATGAAAGTGATGAAGAACTAATTGGTCCGGAGGTATCATATTTAAGTGCAATTGGTGCACTTATGTATCTTGCAAATTTTATAAGACCCGATATTGCTTTTGCTGTCAACCTACTTGCAAGATATAGATCTTCACCAACTCGAAGAAATTGGAATGGTGTTAAACACGTTTTTCGATATCTTCGAGGAACAAGTGACATGGGTTTATTTTACTCGAGAGGGGTAAAATTGAATCTCCAAGGTTATGCTGATGCTGGATTTTTATCTGATCCCCACTAGGCCCGTTCTCAAACGGGATATGTATTCACTTGTGGTAATACTGCTGTATCATGGAAGTCAGTAAAACAAACTATGGTTGCTACTTCTTCCAATCATTCTGAAATACTTGCAATTCATGAAGCAAGTCGTGAATGTGTTTGGTTAATGAGAAACATGATTGAACATATTCAAGAATCATGTGGATTGCCTTCAATAAAAGATTCTCTAACCATATTATATGAAGATAATGCAGCATGTATTGCACAATTAAGTGAAGGATTCATAAAAGGGGACAAAACAAAACATATTTCACCAAAATTCTTTTATGCGCATGAGCTTCAGAAGAATGATGAAATTGATGTCAAGCAAATCCGATCGAGCGATAATCTTGCTGATTTATTCACAAAAGCCTTACCAACTACGACATTTAAAAGGCTTACATATGGTATTGGCTTGCGTAAACTTAAAGACATTGCAAGTAAAGAAACTGAACAAGTTTCACCCATGTTCACATGAGGGGGAGTTGTTGATTAGTGTATTGCACTCTTTTCCCTTAGCTATGGTTTTATCCCATTGAGTTTTCCTAGCAAGGTTTTTAATGAGGCAATTTTAACAATATTATACCCATCTTAATATTTATGAGAATAGTGTACTCTTTTTCTTTTACTATATTTTTCCCAAAGGGTTTTTTCTTAGTAGAAGTTTTAACGAGGCAAAATCTCTTAGCAAATGTCATCCAATGGGGAGTGTTGTAAATGAAATGGATGTGGATGACTCTTCCTATTCAAACCATTTGTATTCCACCACTATGTGTGAGTGGATACACATTTACATCATGTAATTGTAACTTATGATCTTTGACATTCTTGTAATGGCCTATATAAAGAGCTGACATCTATGTAATGGATACACCAAGTTGAATGAAAACTTCTCATTCCAACTATCTCATTTCTTCTCTTCTCCTTTGTAGTAGTAGAAGTTCTTAGTCTTCTATTTCATTTTCTAGTTCTTAGCAAGTCTCAATTAAATTCACAACATTTTAAACATTAATTAAACATAAATTTTATAAGATTGAAACAATTATTTTCTCCAAGATTTAAACTTTGATCTTTTACTTCCAAACATCGTACCAAACTAAACATTAATTAAACATAATTACATTATTATATATAGGGACATTAAGCCATTAAATACATGATGACATATCCTTTTCTTTACGTCACATGCACGCACCTCAATTATATACAATTCAATTTATCTAATGTGACATTATTATCATTATTATTATTATTATTATTTATTTTTTGAAGAGAAATCAAAATTTCATTAATCATTCATGGCTCAATACAAGACCAGACATATGAATCAAATACATTGATTTGCTAATCATATTTGTGCAAACAAACCGCCATTAATTTGACTTTTTATTCGAAATTGAAACAGTTTGATAATCAGGGACTGCTCTCTACAACGTTAAAACTCTTGACAATACACAAAAGTATTAAAACTACGAAAAAATAACCAAACTTCTTAACAAGGAGAAGACTTAAAACTTCCCCACAAGGAGAAGACCTAAAACTTCCCCACAAGGAGAAGACCTAAAAACTTCCCAACAAGGAGAAGACAAATCATAGATTTTCAACTAGGGAAGAAAACTAACTATAAAGTAAAAACTAAAGATAAATCAATTCAACACGCCGCACTAATCTCTACAAATCTGATTAGATCTATTGTTTATTGAATGAACAAAGAGCAAAAGGGATTTGATTGGAACCTAACCTTTACAACTTTTTTTTTTTTTTGGTAGGAACTCTACAACTTTATTAGATATACTAATGTGGCATTTTAAAACTAAGTCTTGTTTTTATAGAAAGAAATAATTTTGCATCCATGTACCAAGGTTCATTCACATGTCCTCTTACTTCAAACCCTATATCATACAATTAGGCCACCAAATTTGTTGCATTACGAAATAAGTCATCATGTCCAAATTAAATAATTAAGTCTACTTCATTTATTTGTCCTCTATTACGAATGACAACATTTTTTTTCTTAAATAAATGAGATCGTTTTGACTTTAATAATTCAAAGAAAATTAATGCAACTTTTATTTATTTATTTATTTTATTCTTTATATTTATTTATTTTTTTGAATTAGCTGCTCAATGTCGTCTTTATAAGTAGTGGTCTTGAATGAGCTCAAGTGGTACACGACTCGTGAGTCCGAGTCGTCTGATGTACTTGAGCCCAAGGATCCCAGTTCGAGTCGTGGGGATGAAAGATTACAGGTGGGGGCATTGTGGATGGAGATGCGTCCCTACCTGTGACTAGCGGTGCCAACTGGCGTGCCTTGTGGAGTGGGCTGGACCGTTACAGTAATGGTCGATATGAATTTAAGCATTATATAAAAAGTTGAGGTTGGAATACAGTCAAGGACTTTTGACTTGATTAATGTTTTGTAGAAAAATATTACAAAATCTAATACATTAGCTAAAATATTTACATCCAACATCTTAAGCTTATTTGACTAGATTAATATTTTTTCAAAAAAAAACACATGGCACTTCTAGATAAGTTCAATGGTGTCAAATGTCTAAATATTTCAATTAGTGTTTTAGATTCTAAATAATTTTTACGAAAATGTTAATCTAGTTAAAAGTCTGGAGTCTCAATCATTTTTTTGGTCAACCTCGTTATTGGCGCTGCAATAAGTAAGAAATCCTGAACAAAACGCCGGTAGTAGCCCACCAAACCTAGAAAACTTTGGATATCAAAAATAGACTCAGGTGTCCTCTAATCAATAATAGCCCGAATCTTGTCACCATATACTGAAATGCCCTTACCGCTGATGACGTGCCCCAGAAACTTGATCTCACTCAGCCAAAACGCACACTTGCTGAACTTAGCATAAAGTCGGTGCTCTCTCAGTGTCGTGAATACCTCTTTGAGATGATTCTTATGCTCCACACGAGTCCTACTCTAAATTAGGATATCGTCGATGAAAACAATGATGTATCGATCCAAAAACGGTCCTGAGCACCCTATGCATCAAATCCATGAAGATCGTCGACGCGTTAGTCAGGACAAAACGACATGACTGTAAACTCGTACAACTTGTAACACGCGTGCTGAAAATGGTTTTCTTTATATCTCCCTCTCGAATCCTCAACTGATGGTATCCTGATCTGAAGTCAATCTTTGAGAAGAACTTGGCTTCTGCCAACTGATCGAACAAGTCATCGATCCTGAGAAGTGAGTAACTTCCTTATCGTCACCTGATTCAACTTCCTGTAATCCACACACATCCGCATCGAGTCGTCCTTCTTCTTTACAAAATGAACTGGAGCTCCCCAAACTGACATTCGAGGGTGAATGAATCCTTCTGCATAACTCTTCTAATTGGGTCCTCAACTCTTCCTGTTCCGATGCTGACATCCTTAAGGCCTACTGTAAATTAGGTTAAGTCCCCGGAATTAGCTCAATGATAAAATCCATAGCTCTCGGTGGTGGTAATATTGACAAATCCCCAGGAAATACATCTGTAAAGTCATAAACCATCGGGTCATCCTCAATCCTAATCACTGTCTTAAGCTCTGGCTCCACCATAGCCGTGTACGCCTCTATCTCCTGCTACGTCACTAGTCTGCCTCGAGTGATAGGTAATGCTGATGCAACTCTGGTAAATGTAAACTCTGGAATCCCCTCGATGTGAAATGTCACCGTCTTGTTGAAACAGTTGATCTGTGCATGATAAAATGATAACCAATCCATACCGAACATCGCATCGAACTCTAGATACTCTAATACTCTCAAATTAGTCGGTAACTGATGTCTCTCTCTTTATCTCAACCACACAATCCCAAAAATTCGGTTAGGGTAAATCTTATCCTCAACTGCCGCACTGAGAACAAGATGTGTATCTAAGGTCTGTGCACCTAACCTTAATAATCCTATCATACGTCCAAATATAAAAGAAAACGTGTTGCCTGAATCGAATATGACATACATAAAAGAACAACAGATAGATAACATACCCTCAATAAGATGTCTGGTCACCTCCCGGTTTGGCTGTGCAACCCCAAAAAACCAGTTGTCTTAGCCCTATCTCTAACCTGATCAGTTTATGATGCTATCGGTGCTGGTCTGGTACAATCAACAACGAGATATCCCATCTGACCACATCAATAACACGCACGAGTCTCTAATTTTCCAGTAGTCCTCTGACACTGCGACTAACTCTGGCCTCGACTCGCCTCTCTGACTCTGACCTCTATCCTGCCTTTACTGCCGTCTTAGTCGATCAACCAGTGTACAGGCCGCAGAATAAGCTACCTCACTATCATCACGTCAATCTCGATAATCCCAACGATCTCTGTTGCCTCTGTGACCCTGATCTGATTGCTAATCACCTCTACGAGGTCTCTGGCCTTGTCCCTATCGGCCGTGATCTCTCCTCTGTATCTTTTTGGCCTCTGATCAGACTGAGAACCCTGAGATGGATGACTCTCCTGACCTTGTAACGCAGTTTGAATCGTTAATCTACTAACACTCTGTACTATATAAGTCTCATGAGAAAGAAACCTATCGTATACCTGAGCTAAATTACTCGCTCCACTAGAAACAACTATGGTAGCTATCCTCTCATCCAGCCCTCGGACAAAATAATATATCTGCAATCTATCGGTCGCTACTAGATCCATAGAGTAGACAAGAGATATCTGTACCTCTCCATGTACTCGGTAATAGACATAATGTTTTGTACCAGTGTCAAGAACTCATCTCTCAATCTAATCCTGACCTCCATACGTATATACTAATCCATGAATAACACTCATAAATCAGCCCAAGTAGTAACCGCAGGATGTGTCGCTCTATAAGTGGTCCACCATACAACAGCAACAAATCTCAGGCAATAACTAGCCAACCTAGGTCTATCAACCTCCTCAACTGATAACATCTCATGTAATCTCTCGTGAGCCAATAGCCATCTCCTAGCTAACTCTGGATCTCCAACTCCGTAAAAGTATCCTGGAGAGAATCTATGGTAATCCTTCAGCTTCCTCGCCTTCACAATCATCAAACTCCCCTATGTAGACGCCACAACTGGCTGCTCAGTAGTCGAAGGAGTCACAACTAACGTAGTTTCAGCTGGAACAACCACTGGTATAACTCTCGACATGTGCCTCAGATACTAAAGCTTGCCCCTGAGTCTCAACAGTAGTGGGAGCAACAACTGCAGGAGTAATAACCAATGGTTCAACTACAACTATAGTAGGGACTGTCGTAGTCTCACGAGTCCTCAGCAAATCCAACAACTGTGCGAACCTATCATCCACTGTCCGTGCTAATGACTCCAACGTCAATGTCTACCTAATCGGATCACTAGTATCCCCGACCTCTAGCTGAGTCAAATCTGGAGCTGCTCGTCTATCGATATCTGCATCGAAGAACGTGCCTCAGTACAATATACGTGTAACGTAAGTAATATACAACAAAAATATAACACGTATAATCCTGATTTCTACCCATCTCTCATCGCTTCCCAACTAGGACTTTAGACAATTCCTTTGAGTTTCCACATCTAAAGCTTAGTCAACATGTTTATGATTAGGTTTTTCCTCAATTTAAAGTCTAGAAAACCTAGGACTCATCAGAGCCTCGCTCTGATACCAAAAATGTAACGACCCATTTTCCAAAAAAACTACCACGAGGGCCAATGTGAACCCACAGTCTGTCTTACCGGCGACAGCTGTGCTCTACATTGGAGTATATCCTCCATTTTATCTTTTAAACCTTATAAATTGTCAGTTTAGTGATTTAGTTGTATTGAAATTAAATCATAAGTTAAATCATCATAAAATCCTCAATTCAATACAGTGGAAGCCTTGCTAACACATTTATTCTGATAATGTGATACTATGAATGTGTTACATAAACCATAAACCATAAACCTAGTGTGGAAAATCGATATATAACCATAAATACCTTTGAATTCACAAAAGGATTAATATATACAAGGTATCTCAAAGTATCTCACCATTCCTGTGGCAGCCCCAATTTCCACATTGGTTCGCCACGGGAGGCCACGCGGGCCCACAACTGTCCACGTCACCACCAGTTGTGTCCCACGCCCAATTATCCATCATCGATCAATTCTCATTAAATTAGATTCAATTAATATCATATAACCTCAAGTTAGCAGCGGAAACTTAATTAAACAACACAAAGATTTATCTTGCATATTATGGACAAAATGCCTAAGTGGAAACCATATCAAATGTACATCATATACATCTCCAAAATATCAAAATGTACAACCTGTCTCTCAACCCAAAACCCAATATAAAAACGAATATACATAAACATACGTACGAGAAGGGCTAGAGCGGTCAACCAATATAATCCTCAAGCTAGACCTTTCCCCGGCTCGTACTAGGATCTGCACTCAGCCATCACAAAAAGACAGATGACGAGTCCAGAGTGAGTAATCCCAAGGAAATTCACCAAGTAATTACGGAAATAAAAGTAAATCTTTGGAATTGAAAATACTATAATTTAAACATGCGGAATAAAAGAAATACGACAACCGTAAAAGGGAACATCGCATGCATAAATATAGTGATGAAACAAAGTACGTGCACATAAAAATCAGACCAAGTCATACTTCGAGTTTTTTCCTCATGCACCGCCCGTAAACACACCTATGGGTCGGCCCTGAACCCTCTAGGTGGTCGGCGTAGACCCACGACGCACCCACTGTGACGGCCCCGCTTCTAATCTAGGGCACCGTCCGGCCTAATCCCGTAATTAAGCCCTAATCACAACACATAGGACCCGATTACGAATTAGTCAGCCTTTACTACCGGTGTTCTCTTGTTTAAACAATTATTTCATTTAGCGGAAGTCTTTAATATTTTAGCAGAATTTTTTTTTTTTTTTTTATAACACCTAAGTGTGGAAACCAGGATATAACAATCACCATATATATGCAAGTAAACGACGAACATATATAAACAAAGTGAAAGCCAAAAGTCGGGTAATCTAACACTCATCCCAATAACATCCCAAAAGATAAAGACATAAGTAAACATAATACAAAAAGTACCCTACGTGTATGGGCGCTACGCGCTCGGAGCTCGAGGTAGTCGCCGATCTTCTCCTTGCCGACCTGGTGTGCTCTCGACGGATCTACACCCACCGTCACAAACTAGACGGTGAGTATGATGATATTTAAGTGATAACTGGGGAAATCTAATACTACATTTCCAATTTAAACAAAAGGTATTTAAAAGCATATGTAGTTTGAAGAAATGCTGAATAAATAATGCAAGTAAATACCAACGTTAACGAGATACACAAGCGACACGAGTTAAGTCGAGATGATCTACGTCCGGTCGGCGGTGAGAACTATCACCTAGCCTTTTCCACTACTTGTATGGAGCTATGCTCAACATATGATAATAATCTCTCTTTTTTTTTTTCTAATAACCTCAAATTGCGGAGTGTGCTCGCGTATTTAAATCAATTATACTTGCCGACAACCCCGTGGTCCATGCCACGTGTACCGCACAAGTGTAGTGGCGAGTGCTTGGAGACCCCGAAAGATCGAAATCCTCGTGAATCCGCGCATCTCGTGTGCAATGGACACTAGATAATCCCTACTTTAGATTTCAAGAATATATATCCTACAATGCTATGATTTCAACACAAGTTAGGCTACAAAGCCCCAAAGGAAATAGAACACAATTCCAACATAGCAGATAATCCTATAGCATGCATTTTCTAAATATTCATTAGCCTCATTCCAAGACAAAAATTGAGCATATAAGGAAACATGGAGTCAATGATATAATGAACAAGACATCATGCTATATCGATATTCAATATGAATAGAAACAAGTAAAGCATGATGTGGAAAATAAATTAGCTAGTCTACAAATAGACTAAAAATTTATCAATGACTGGAATGAAATAAAGTAAAGAGTTCCCACAGTTTCACTTACAAGTCAACGCAGTAGTCCTAACTATCCGGCCTCTCGACACCTCGACTCGTGCACCCGAACTTCCAAGAATTCCCTTTAATTCCTGAAGTTCATTTTATGTCATTTTAATTGGTTTAAAGTCACAATAAGTGGATTCATGATATTTAACCAAAATTTAGAATTTTATGTCAATCTTTAATTTTGGCACATTTTTCGAGTTATTTCGGGGTACCAAAAATACTCGAGAAGTCCCTAATCATTTTTTCTACCTTTTTCAAATTTTCTATATTTTTCTAGAATTTTTCCCAATTTTTCTGATATTTTTTTCCTATTTTTCCTATTTTCCAAAGAAATTAAAAACTGTTGTTTTTTTTTTTTTTTTTAAAAATAAATAAAATATTATTTAAAAATATTATTTAAATAATATATAGGTGGGTCCCCCGAACCGGGTCGACCCGACCCAATCGGGTCGGCCGGTTCGGCCCATATGGGCCGGGTCGGTCGGGCCGGTCCGGCCCCCCACCCGGTTGGGCCGGGGCCGGTTTGGCCGGCCCCACTGGGATGGGCTGGGGCCGCGGCCGACCCGGGGGGGGGCACGCACGCACGCACGCGTGCGTGCCCCCCTCCCCCATCTTCTTCTTCCTCTTCCCCCCAAATTTCTCTCGTTCAATTCCCATTTTTTTTTTTTCCCTTCCTTCTCTTCTTCTTCTTCTCTCCATTTCCCTTCACTCTCCACCCATTGGAGACCTCTAAAACCTTAAAATTTCTCCACAAATCCACCAAAACACACCCCAAAATTTCGGATCAAAATTCATGCAAATAACCCAAATTCCACAAATCACGCAATTTTCCACCAATTTGATCTAAATAGATAAGATTCATCAACTAAACCTCAAGAACACCAAATTTATCAAAATCGGTGACCCAAATCTCTCGAAATTTAAATTTCACTCCAACATCCATTTTAATGGAAAATCAACAAAAATGAGGGTAAATTACCTTGGATCGGTTGTTGTGAAGCTCAATCTCCTCTCCAAGCTCAATTTCGTTCCTCCCAAACGTCGATTTCTCTCACAAAACCCTCAATCGTTTGAACAAATATTTGATTTGCATGCATTGGATCGATCAATTGTATATATATGTGTTGATGGGATCTAGTGTGCATTGCGCATCTCGAGGTAAATCTAATGGCTACTAACTAGGCAGTCCAAAC
Organism: Stephania japonica; assembly: GCA_039657345.1. Lineage (NCBI taxonomy): Eukaryota > Viridiplantae > Streptophyta > Magnoliopsida > Ranunculales > Menispermaceae > Stephania > Stephania japonica. The sequence continues at coordinate 6,786,098 of CM077556.1, forward strand.
TTCTCATGTGACACAACTTGGGTGACTCCCATCATGGGAGTGTGTGGCGGCAAAGACGGATCCCAAGGTCCATCCTAAGGTTAGTTTAATTCACAACAACTATAGGATATTAAAATGTGATTTCTAAATTAAATAAACTATAGGTTAAATCGATTAATGTACATAAATCCTATATGGACCATAATTAATTGGTCACACAAATTTATAAAATTTATATAAGTGGTCACACCGACTCTCAACTACCCTAAGACTCGGTGTCCCGACTCGCACGCAACTCGAGGCGCTTTCCCCGTGCGTCGAACGTCGTATTTTCCAACTAAATTAAATAACTTAATTTATTTTAAGGTAAATTTGAAATAAATTGTTATTTCCTAGCCTAGTCTCGCTACCCCGTAATTTCACTAGGCACTCGTACTTGCACGCACTCCAAGGCGTGTCCCCGCTTCCAGCGTCTACTCGACATCTATATATGGTTTGCAAAAAAATTGACTTAATTAGTCTACACACATACACAACACTAGGCATACACCAAGTACAAATATAACATTTACCTCGACCACGTGCCTCGGTCAATGTTCGCATCTCATGCGGGCCCACGTCACGGGTCGGTGATCCCGATTAAGCAAAGTTAATCAAGATTAGGAAATTGGGCCGTGACAAATATTCCCAACAAAATGGAAATTTCGTCCTCGAAATTAAATTCGAGTTAGGATTATACGACTCGAAAAGGTACGGAAACGATCTCGCATATAGTCCTCCCGCTCCCAGTGAGTTCCGATCGCGTGGAACCGCCACTTGACGAGCACCTTTGGGATAGACTTGTTCCTCAACCGTTGTACCTTTCGGTCTAGGATCCGGATAGGTCGCTCCTCATATGAGAAATCCTCGCTCAGTCGATCTGATTCAAGTTAACTGTCGGTCGTGCGCCTGCCTTCGACTCAGCCAGTCGAAGCATCAAAATATGAAAGACCGGATGAACACCTGACATTTGCGGAGGAAGCTTTAACTCGTACGCAACCTTTCCAACCCGTTTCCTTACTTTGAATGGCCCGATGAAACGCGGTGCGAGCTTGCCCTTCACACCAAATCTCTGCAAACCCCATCCGAGGGAGACCTTAAGATAGACGTAGGCTCCCTCGGAATAAGTGATATCACTTTGTGGTACTTGTCTGCATACTTCTTCTTCTCTCTCTCTTGGGCTGCGCTTGAGTCTCTGTCGAATTAATCGTACCTTCTCGGTGTGGTCAACAACAATCTCAGGGCCCTATTGTCACTCGTCTCTGGCTCACCCAACACGAGGGTGAGCGACACGGTCTGCCATATAAAGCCTCAAATGGTGCCATCTCAATGCTAGCTTTGATAAGCTTGTTGTTGTATGCAAACTCACACAATGGTAGGTACTCCTCCCAAGATCCGCCGAACTCTAATACACAGGCTCGCAACATGTCCTCTAGAACCTGATTCAGTCTCTCTGTCTGTCCGTCGATCCCGAGGATGGAAAGCATCTTGAATCGTAGGCGTGTACCGTACTGCTCTTGCATACTCTGCCACATCCTGGAAGTATACGTAGCATCTCTGTCTGATGTGATGGTCAACGGTACCCCATGCGGCTAATGATCTCCCTCTCTCGAACAAGATATACTCGGTGATCAAACGTGTAGTCTTGCTTTACGCAACTAGCGAGAAAATGAGCGGACTTTGTAAGTCTATCAACTATCACCCAAATGGAATCATGTTTCTTGGTCGTCCTCGGCAACCCTCGATGAAGTCCATGGCGATGTCTTCCCATTTCCATCTCGGAATGGGTAATGGTTGTAACATCCGCCAGTCTACGATGCTCGCCTTCACTTGCCGACAAATCTCACAATTCCCGATAAACTCTGACACATCCGCTTTCATCCCAGGCCACCAGAAATGTCTCTTCATGTCGTGATACATCTTAGTCCTGCCTGGATGAACAGTAAATCGGGAATGGTGTGAATCTTGAAGAATTTCCTCTCTCAACTCCGGCATCTCGGGTATCCACAATCTGCCCCTGAATCTCAGACACTGATCAGATGTCTCTGTCCAATCAACACAATCTAAACTCCGCGCTAGCTCGCTGAATTGCTGGTACAACCTGTCAGTCCTCTGACCCTCTGACACACTCTGTGTAGACACGGTATGTACTCTCGTCGTGCGCCAGATCTCAATCCGGTATCGATAGGAACGTCCTGATTGACCTACTTCATCGGTGCCCTCAAGTAATCCGTACTCGTGCGTCATATGACATCTGACAACCTCGGCGTCTCTGGTCGGTCTCCTACTCAGTGCGTCGGCGACTACATTCGCTTTTCCTGGGTGATATTCCAAGGAAAAGTCATAGTCCTTCAAGAATTCTAACCACCTGCGCTGTCTCATATTCAGTTCCTTCTGTGTGAAGAGATACTTCAGACTCTTGTGATCAGTGAAAAGTGTGAACCTCTCTCCATACAAGTGGTGTCTCCACACCTTCAGCGCAAATACGATTGCTGCTAACTCAAGGTCATGCGTCGGGTAGTTCCTCTCATGTATCTTCAGCTGTCTCGAAGCATAAGCCACAACTCCGCTATCCTGCATCAACACGCATCCAAGTCCCGTGTGTGAAGCATCAGTGTATACTAGGAATCCCTGTCCAACCTTAGGCAGTGTCAATACTGGTGCGGTCGTCAACAACCTCTTCAACTGCTCAAATGCGTTCTCGCATTCCTCTGTCCAGTCATACACAACGTCCTTCTGTGTCAGTCTAGTCATCGGCGAAGCGATCTTAGAAAAATCCTTCACAAACCCGCTGCGGTAGTAGCTGCTAATCCCGAGAAAACTCCCGATCTCCGTCACGACGTCGGTCTTGCCGCCAATCCATAATCGTCGAATCTTGGCGGGATCTACGGCAATCCCCGTTGCTCCAACAACGTGACCCAAAACTTGACTTCGAAAGCCAAAATTCACACTTCTTGAACTTAGCATATAAACGGTGCTTCCTCAACATCTGCAATGTCTCCCCGAGTGCTTTCGTGATCCTCCCGTGTCCTCGAATAGATCGAATGTCGTCGATGAAGACTACTACGAATTGGTCAAGAAATGGCTGAATACTCGGTGCATAAGGTCCATAAACACGGCGGGGCGTTGGTTAGCCCGAACGACATAACAATAAACTGGTAGTGTCCATATCGGTGCGAACGCATTTCTTAGACGGGTCCTCGTCCCGATCCTAAGGCGATGATACCCGATCTCGAGTCTATCTTGGAGAAGAACCTGTGCTCTCTCACCGCTCAAACAAATCATCAATCCTCGGTAGTGGGTACTTGTTCTTGATTGTAACCTTATTCGGTTGCACTGTAGTCGATGCACGATCGTAGACTACCATCCTTCTTTTCACAAAAATCTTGGCGCTCCCCACGGCGACATGGAAGGTGTGATGAATCCCTTCTCCCCCATGTCCTTAAGCGAGCCCTCAACTCCTCTAACTCCTTCGGGGCCATGCGGTAAGGTGGTATCGCGATCGGTTTGGTGCCTGGTACTAACTCGATAATGAAGTCTACCTCTCGCGGCGGCGGTAGTCCCGGCAACTCCTCGGGAAAGACGTCGGAAAACTCTCTAACGATCGGTATGTCCTCAAGTCGGGTCCCCGACTCTCTGCTATAGTATACAAGGCTACTAGAGTCTCCATCTCCTCACTAGTCGCCAATCTACCTCTCGTGGTATCGACTCTCGGTGTACTACCTCGGTGTACGAACATCGGACGTCCTGGGATCTCAAATATCACGGACTTACTAAAACAATCTATGTGAGCATGGTATGCGATAACCATCCATCCCGAAGAGAGCGTCGAACTCTAACATCTCAAGGACTCTAAAGTCGGCGGGTAACTCTATCCCACTAATCTCTACTTGGAACTTTCTCCACTAGACTATTAGGGTAAACCCTATCTCCCATGGCGGCGGTGCTCTCAATATCAAATGTACTCCAAGCCTAATCGGTGTCAATCCTAGTATGCCTAACATGCGTCCGAAATGAAAGAAATAGTGGAACCCGAATAAAATAAAACATAAGACTCTCTACCGATAGCGATAGAAATCATACCCTCGATGAGACTCACGTAGCGCTAGTATCCGGCCGTGCCACTATGTGAGCCGCTCTCGACTCGTGGTGGATACACTGCTGCTTGTTTGTGGACACTCCTCACCAAATGTCCCACCCGTCCGCACATATAACATGAAACACCGTCTGCGCCGCCGGCCGGTGTGGCGTCCCTGAACCGGAGTCTGTCTCGTCACCCGACGGGGTCCTCTCGCCTCGACCCCTGCCTCGGCCTCTACCACCCTGCGCGATCTTGTCGTGGTGGTGCTGATGGTGCCGGAAGAGTAAGTCTCTCCGTGTGCTTGTAATGCTTGGCCTAATCGATGGTGGTGGTAAGGAACGTCCTCTCCCCGAGCTCTGTCTTGACGCGACATAAGACACTGAGGTACCACCGATGTGTAACGTGAAGTCATCCCCAATCCTTGAGAACCTCTATCCCATGTCCTAGGTGCCTTGCCACCCCGTCGTCTCCTCTCAAAATCTACGGCTGCTCTAATGTCAATCTCGCCTCTAAGCTCGCCCTGTCGCCTATTACACCAAGATAGTAGGTCTCGTGGGAAAGTGCACGCTCGTATATCTCGGTGAGTGTCCTAGCGCCGTGCTTGACTACGTGATAGCCAATGTCCGCTCTCGGACACCCCCCAAAATGATACACATCTCCCAACTCATCTCGGACCAAATCCCCGCAAAACCGCCTCAAATACCCGTATCTATCTCGGTACTCCATAACCGACTCATCTCGCTTCTCTGCCTCAAACTCATAAACTCTCTCCTCAACCTCATCATGATCGCCGGCGGAAATACTGCTGATAAAACTTGGCCTTAAAGGCCGTCCATGACTCAAAGTCCCCATCAGTAGCTATGGTGGTACGCCACCAAGACGTCGGCATCTCTCGTAGCGTATAAGAAGACAAATCTGGGCGTAGTCTATCCTCGATCCCCAAAATCCGATGTAGCTTCTCCCGTGATAATATCCATCCCTCAATCTTCTCAAAGTTTCTCTCCCCGTCGAAGTACACTGGCTGAAGGCGGAGAAAGTCCTTCACCAGCTGAATCCCCACTGCTGAGCTTGAAGGTGTAGGTGTGGGAGTCGGAGTCATCACTGCTACCTCTCGTCCGTCGAAACGGTCACTACCGGAAGAGTCGGCGTCACTACTACGTGTCTGAAAAATAGGTGGGTCTAGTACGGTGCGCGTATCTACGAACGTTGGGTGGTATAATAGTAGGTCCGGTCGTCGGATGTGTGGTAGTCGCGGGAGTAGTGGCGACGGCTTTGAGTAAGTGCGGTGATCTCGTGTTTGTCATGAAGGCCATGAAATCGCCATCTCGTTGTCCCGTGCCGCTACTCTATCCGCCAACCTCGATAGTCGTCGTCGATGTAGTAGGAGGCGACTACTCGCTAGCACCCCCATCGCTCGTCTCGCGTGCATCCGTCATCGTCGTCTCGTGCATGTGGATAACGATTTCCTATCACTATTACGAAGTCTACCACGTATATACGTATACATATTGAAAAAGATAGCATATATATACAAATTCCCAACTCACTTTCACTCAATTCCCAACAAAATAATTCCTAGGCAAGGTTCATCTGGTTTCCACTTCTAAGGTGTGTATTTTATTCAAATTTATGTTTTACTCCTTGATAAATGATCTTTGATACCAATCGGAAAATTTGTATCAAAATCCTTATTCAACACTATACTTTGTCCCTAAGGTTCTAAAGCCTAAGCTCGATACTAACCGTGACGGCCCCGCTTCTAATCTAGGGCACGACCGTCCGGCTAATCCCGTAATTAAGCCCTAATCACAACACATAGGACCCATTACGAATTAGTCGGCCTTTACTACTGTGTTCTCTTGTTTAAACAATTATTTTATTTAGCGGAAGTCTTTAATATTTTAGCGAAATTTTTTTTTTTTATATAAATAAAATATTATTTAAAAATATTATTTAAATAATATATAGTGGGTCCCCCGAACCGGGTCCGACCCGACCCAATCGGGTCGGCCGGTTTGGCCCATATGGGCGGGTCGGGTCGGGCCCGGTCCAGCCCACCCGGGTTGGGCCGGGGCGGTTTGGCCGGCCCGCACTGGGGATGGGCACTGGGCCCGGCCGCCCGGGGTAGGGCACGCACGCACGCACGCGCGTGCGTGCCCCCTCCCCCATCTTCTTCTTCCTCTTCCCCACCAAATTTCTCTGGTTCAATTCCCATTTTTTTTTTCCTTCCTTCTCTTCTTCTTCTCTCTCTCCATTTCCTTCTTCACTCTCCACCCATTGGAGACCTCTAAAACCTCAAAATTTCTCCACAAATCCACCAAAACACACCCCAAAATTTCGGATCAAAATTCATGCAAATAACCCAAATTCCACAAATCACCGCAATTTTCCACCAATTTGATCTAAATAGATAAGATTCATCAACTAAACCTCAAGAACACCAAATTTATCAAAATCAGTGACCCAAATCTCTCGAAATTTAAATTTCACTCCAACATCCATTTTAATGGAAAATCAACAAAAATGAGGGTAAATTACCTTGGATCGGTTGTTGTGAAGCTCAATCTCCTCTCCAAGCTCAATTTCGTTCCTCCCAAACGTCGATTTCTCTCACAAAACCCTCAATCGTTTGAACAAATATTTGATTTGCATGCATTGGATCGATCAATTGTATATATATGTGTTGATGGGATCTAGTGTGCATTGCGCATCTCGAGGTAAATCTAATGGCTACTAACTAGGCAGTCCAGCTTCTCATGTGACACAACTTGGGTGACTCCCATCATGGGAGTGTGTGGCAGCACGGATCCCAAGGTCCATCCTAAGGTTAGTTTAATTCACAACAACTATAGGATATTAAAATGTGATTTCTAAATTAAATAAACTATAGGTTAAATCGATTAATGTACATAAATCCTATATGGACCATAATTAATTGGTCACACAAATTTATAAAATTTATATAAGTGATCACACCGACTCTCAACTACCCTAAGACTTTCGGTGTCCCGACTCGCACGCAACTCGAGGCGCTTTCCCCGTGCGTCGAACGTCGTATTTTCCAACTAAATTAAATAACTTAATTTATTTTAAGGTAAATTTGAAATAAATTGTTATTTCCTAGCCTAGTCTCGCTACCCCGGTAATTTCACTAGGCACTCGTACTTGCACGCACTCCAAGGCGTGTCCCCGCTCACGTCTACTCGACGTCTATATATGGTTTGCAAAAAAATTGACTTAATTAGTCTACACACATACACAACACTAGGCATACACCAGTACAAATATAACATTTACCTCAGCCACGTGCCTCGGTCAATGTTCGCATCTCATGCGGGCCCCACGTCATGGGGTCGGTGATCCCGATTAAGCAAGTTAATCAAGATTAGGAAATTGGGCCGTGACAACTCCACTACCGTAAAGTCACCAGGTGAGAGTACTCAACCACCGTAAAGCAATAACGAAATGGAATAAAGAATAAATGGAACTGAATTCAAGTAAATCAAACAGTAAATACTTAAAGTGAAGTTCAATTGGGATACTACACACCTCAATTCGCTCTCCTCGTCCCACAAGTTAAATTCCCCGGCTCGATTCCTTCAATCCCCGATAATACTCCCGGTCCGATTACCGACTAAACCCAGACTCCAATTACTATTTCAAGACTCCTGGAATTCATTTATGAAGGTTAATTATCAATTAATAGGTTTAAAATGTTGGTTAGACTCATTTCTTCATTTTCTAATTTTTCACATTCCAGTGAACTATTAGCGCGTTAATGAGATGAATTAGCGCGCTAATTCATCTAAGTCACTGTTCATCATTTTCCAGAGGGTAATTAGCGCGCTAGGTCCTCCTATTAGCGCGCTAATCGCGCTCTGTCCAGGTTTTTACAGCTCAAAAATTCTGAACTCCAATCCACCTCATACCCCATTCATTCGACTCCAACACCTCAAAAACTCATCATTCACCTCAGAAATGCCATTTAAACACAAACTTATCAAATTTAGCCATCAAAATCTAAGAATCATCAAGAATCACATTTTCAAACCCATTTTTAGAAATCCATCAAATTTCTCTCAAATTACTCAAAAACCACAACCATTTCATGCCATTCTCATTCACATTCATCCTCAACAAACCCAAGTGTATAATCCCCCAACAAATCCGAATTTTACAAATTCAAACCCACTCAAAGAATCTCATAAAAATTCAAGTTTAATGTGTCCATACCTTAGATTCTTGTTGTGGGAAGCCAAAAATCACTTTCTCCACACCTTGAATGTTGTTGTTCTTCCTTCTCTTCTCCCCTCCAACGATTTCTCTCTTCCTCCAAGCTCTCTCTTCAATCTCACACTCTCACTCTCCTTTGACCGATCGATCAAGCATGTGTATATATACTTGGCATTTGATCAAGTGTGTGCCCGAATCTCGAGGAGTATCCAAGGGCTACTGATCACCCTGTGTCACTCCAACCTTATACACCTAATCATGACACTCATAAACCTGTTTTGCATCTCGAGAAATATCAACTGTTATTGTTTTATTCAGCTAAACTATAGGATTTATTAATTTCCAATTGATTTAGCTCATAACAATTCCTATTCTATTCAATAAATTCCCAAAATTCACGAGTAAGCTCACCTTAGTTTCCTCGACTACCCAGCACCCCGTGCCTCGTGTCCCGTGTCCGCACGCACCCCGAGGTCATTCCTCACTCGTCAATCAACTACATTAACATACATATTGCAATGGAATTAGCTAATTTATACATTTCCATCACAATTTACCACAACAAGCATACAAAACGGACTGTATACCTAGTTCGAGTGCGTTCCACCCTCGCTGTGGGACCCTCGACCGTCCTCGCTGGCATCCACATCTGCAATGACGTCATAATTAACGGCAATTTTAAATTGGGCCGTTACAATTCCCATTCCCAAAATGAAACAAAATATATATAATACAAATATATGAGTCAGGCTATGAATCTCTGATCAATGGTACTCTGGCAGCTTTCCCTTGCCCCTGCTTGTACTAGGATCTGCACTTAAGCCATCACAAAAGGTAGATGGCGAGTCCAGAGTGAGTATTCCCAAGGAAATTAAGTAAGCAATACTGAAAGTAAATACTGGAATTTAAATAAAACTATTAAATAAACATGTGAAAATAAATACAGACAACTGCGCTCATTGCATGGATAGATAATAGGGAAAGCTCAAAGTGTGTTCCAAGCTCCTAGCGTGACGGCCCCAGCAACCACAAACTGGGTCCCGCCCGGCCTAAACCTACGTGGACCCATGAGCCAATCTCCGACGAGTCAACGCAAGTCTAGTCAGCCTTAACTTATCCATTACTCCATACATTATTCACTCACTCACCCTAGATCACTCTTTTTGATTCACCTTAACTCTATCTCATCTTTTATCCTCAATTGTAGTTAGGTGTGCAGCGGAAATGTTTTTAACACCAACTTAAAATAATTTACTACTCGGTCAACCTAGTGGTGGAAAATCTTATCCAAACAACATCCCATGTGTATAACGAGATCAACCGAGAACCCAAAAGGAACATATATATGTATCAACAACATCGTTCAATTCCCCAAAGTCTCAAAATATCAAAACAAATGGATACATAGCCAGAATATACAACAAAAGGACAAAAATACCTACAAAGTGAGAGCAAAGCTAATGGCTCTGAGCGTGCCTCAGAGGATATCGCCAAGCATCGGCGCCTTGCCCCTACTCTTCTGTGAATCTGCACCCACCGTCATAAAAAGGACGGTGAGTACAAAATATAACAGTAAACAGCAACAATAGATATCTCAACATAAATTACTGAATTTTCAATAATCACAAGTCTATAAATCATGCAGTGTATAACAAGAAACTGAAATAAATAGCAAATCACATGATAAATAGATTCAACAAGTACAAACAACGAAAATCAAGTGACCGAGAAACAAATGGATAGGCGAATAGATAGTCCCAATCAAACCGCGCGTCACAAGACCTCATCAGCTTGCGATCGACACAGTAGGCCCAAAACTGCCTCCCTGCTCAATCCACCCCGTACGAACCAGTGGGCCCGAAGGTCGCCTCCACTGAACGCACACTCTGTTAGGAAAAGCCACAGACAAATCCGGCTGCTAAATTCCTAACACACTACCGAAAGAAAGCCACAGTCACAAACCGGATGCTAAATCATTTCGATAGGCTCCAACGAGAAGCCACAGTCTATGCCGGCTGCTAAACTCGTTGAGACTTCTCATCACAGTCGGACTACCTAAACCCTAGGTCACCTGAACTAGAATGGAATACAAAGGGCTTGCATTTCAAGAATAATTAATCAATAAATAGAAAAGCAATTATGTTGATTCTATTGTTGCCTTTACTCACCTCAAATCCCGCTAAAGACTCCCTCGCGTAGCTCCACACGTTCTTCAATTAGTTACCAACACTCTGCTCGTCACCTGAAAATTATTTCGACCAATTTTCGTTAATTTTTCCCTAATTATTCCAAGTATTCTTCAATTTTTCTCAAGTTTAACTTATTTTCTACAATTTTCTAAATTATTGTTCCTTTGCTCAATTTGGGTCGCTAATCCGATATTGGGTTCCATTTAAACCCATTAGGATACTCGAGCGAAACCTCATAATTTTCATACAATTTAGAAAAATCTTTTTCAATATTTTTCTGGCTATTTTTAACAATTTCACGCTTTACGAGACAAAAATCCCGACAAAAGTCTCGTCGCGAATCTCAAATTCTTTATTTTTCATAAAAATTCCCAAATTTCTATTTATTTGGTTGAAATATAATTTTTCAGAATTTTTTTCCTATTTTTCTGAATTTTCCAGATTTTTCCAATATTTATTTCAAAAAAAATAAAAATAAAACATATTTAATTTATTTATTTATTATAAATAAATAAATAAATTATTATTTTAATAATGGTGGGTCCCGGGTCGGGTCGACCCGGTCCACCCCAATCGGGTCGACCGGGCCGACCCACCCGGTCAGCTCGGTCGGCCCGCCAAATGGTCGGGTCGGGTCCGGTCACCATGACCCGGCCACCACTCTTTCTTTCTTCACAGACGAACCGGAATCCGGTTCGTCTCTACTTCATAAATTTTTTTTTCTTCTTTTCTTTTATCTTTCTCTTTCTCTTTCAACAATAAACAACAACAACATCAACCTCAACAACAACAACATCAACACAACCAATTAAAAATCCAATTTCTCCCAAAATTAACAACTCAACAACAACCCCAACAACACAACGCAACAACAATCACAACTCACCTTTGTGCCGATTCCCCAAACTCTCGACCTCAATCACTCCATCAATTTTGAAAACCTCCACACCGTCACTTGACCGATCTCTCTCTCTTCGATCTCCTCCTCTTCGATTTTCAATTATTTTTTTTTTTACAGTGAATGGCAAGAAAATTTTGGCGGTGGGATTTTGTTGATAAATTTTGAGGTGAAATGACCATTTTGCCCCTCCATTCTTATCTCTTCCTTAATAAACTAATGCCCCTCTTGGTCATTTCATCATTTTTTTTATTTCATATATATTTATATATACTTTATATATATATATATAAATATATATATATGTACAATTATATTTATATAATTGTATTGTTCGCGCCTACAATTTCGTTGTGCGCGCCAACGAGTTCATTCGGGCGTGCACACTACCATTCGACTCAAGCGTGTCGCCCACGACCTCGCGCATTACTCGCGCCCATAATTTATTATTTAATTCCATTAATTATTTCTATTTGTATTTGATGTTGTGTTTTATTTCATTTTTGTCTCCCGGACTCTCAAATACTCGTTTAGCGCGTTCTTTCGTACTCGAACTCGTTCAACGGTACCAACAACACACTTACCACGTCCTCACACATTAGGAATATTGAATTATTACACCTAGGGTCGAGACTACCACCATAATTCGGGCTTTTCCACAGATACTGCCAGCGAGTTTGACTTAAGTAGGGCCAGTATCTGGATCCGCTAGGTGGTCGTCGTGGTACCTACGATGCACACCTACACGTGTCCCGACGTGATTCCCGGATTGCACTATTCACCGAGTTTCCCTGACATACGTGCTTAGGTGTAGTGGACGTACACACTTAGAATGGAACGAATGGAACCCATCTCAACGTCCGCCCATATAACCACAATCAGAGTAGAATATTGAAATAACATAAATTGAAGTCAAATGACAAAAGATGTAAATATTCAAGCAATTTCAGTTGGGATACTACACACCTCAAACCGCACTCTAACTAACCCCAAATGTCACCAAATCGCGCTCACAACGCATGTCCAATCTCGCAATTCCACCTAAAACTATTAATTCCCATAAATTGAATAAATTCCTAAACCTTACAAACCCGAATTAAATACCCAAATCATTGATCAATTCATCATTTGAACACCCAAATAGACCATATAGGTCCATAATTCAAAACCCAATTGGTAAATTTATTTTAAAATTTTATCCCCAAAACTTCCTCAGACGTAGCCGAGGACGCCGCCAAGTTGGCATCCTGGGCGTCGTGACCATGCTGTCACATTGTATCCTCCCACGATGTCTCCCAAAACGTGTTTCACAATTTCTCACATTTCGCCTCTACCCAAGACGCCGCGAGTGGTAACCCAATGGCGTGCCTGACGACGTCTTTAACAGAGGGGTTTTCTGGGTTTTTTGAACCCCTTGGCTCGTCACCGCGCTCGTCCAAACATCGCATAAAAACACCAATGAACCATTTCCCATCGAAACCCCTCAATGAAATTTGTCAAAAATCAAAACCTCGACAAAAACCATTAAAAACCTGGTTTTGTTCAAAATTCCATATCAACACCTATAACCTCAAGAAAACCAATACCAATAACCAAAAACACACCAAAAATCCATAGCAACACCTTTCATAACCGGTGTGCTCAATTCGATTCCTGAAACCCACGTCAACACCCGAGAAAATTACCCCGAAACGTAGAGAGAGATGTGGATCGAAGATTTAACCTTCGTTTTCGTTTTTCTCGAGTTCTTGAGCTCCAATTCACCACTCAAACTTCATCAAACCTCTACACTTCACCATTTTCGGATTTCTCACAACAAGAGAGAGAAAAGTCACAAAAATGATGAGAATCCAACTTATATATATACTAAAATGTCATCTAAAATCAACCTCCCATCTCTAGACTTTGTTTGATGGTTGGATGGAGTCAAAAAGTCACTAATTGTGGCAAAACCAACCCACGCTAGTTCCTTGATCTTATTCCTCTAGCTACAACCATTCATTTTTCGGGCGTTCCAATACCTGGCTCCGCGCGTAACCTCGCGTCCCCGCGTACTCTCGCACACAAGCGTATATATAACGTTATTTAATTAATTATTTAATGAATTTTTACTATTTATTATGTGTATTTAATCTCCGACCTAGTGCACTATCATTCGCTACCCAGTTCCCGCGTTTACACGCTATTCGAGCGAATGCCCGTCACACAACCTCACACGTCAATTATATAATACCTAACAAATATCGCGATGCTAATAATGTAATTACCAATAAACACCGCAAAGTAAAGCACAACAACATAACATTTTACTATTTACCTAGTTTCAGGCGCACCCTGACCTATTTATGGGTCCCACGAGCATCTGAGCTATTCGACACATCTGCAAATACGCCATTAATAACGACGAATTAAATTTGGGTTGTTACACTACACATAGTGTTTGCAAATATTTTTTTATTAATTGTTGAGGGACCTAAGAAGAGCGGTTTAGAGCTCATATAAGAGATTACATAATAATTCTTTTACACTTTTTTTCAACGTTTTTTTCATATAATATTTTGATACTTAGTCTTGCCCGTGCGCGAAGAGTGAGATGCCGACTAGTTAATGTATATGTCTAATCAAAATATATAACACATACACGGTATTGGAGCCTAAAAATAATACTATATTATCTGTCACATTTTTGGTATTTTTTTTATTCCACAATATGTGTTACATTAGGAAATCAAGAAAGCATTAAATAATGTTTCTTCTTTTTTGGTGGATATAATGCTTTATTTCCAATTCTAACTTCATTTTATTTGTTTTCAAAAAAAAAAACTTCATTCTATTTAGTTAATGACATCATCAAATTCATCAAATCACTTTTTTTTTTCACATAATACATATAATAAATGTAGTCATTTATGGAAAGATAATGCAGTATTGTTTATAAAATCTTAATGGTATTTAATCATCACTTTAATCTTGTGCATAAATCAAAATGTGACAGATAATATGAAACAGAGGGATTAATATTTATTTATTGCATATTTAATGTAAAATACATTAAGTGCACATGTAACACACTTACCATTAAATTAATATTCAATGGTAATTCAATGGTGAAACACATAGATGTGCATGTCTACTCAAGATATATAATATTTATATACTATAAACCATTGATTTTTTTTTTTGTTAAGAAAGAAAAATTGTTTCCACCAAGATTTGAACTTACAACCTTTCACTTTCAAACACCTATCAAACCATGGCCCAATTGGTTATAAACCATTGATCTTTGATGTTTTAAGATAAGGACTGGTCCCCCTTGGTGTAGTGCTCCATATTTCAATTTAATAAATATATTCCTTTCATGTATGACTTAAAAAAAAAAAAAAAAAAAAGACAATACTACAAACACGAGAACAAGCAAAAAGCATTTTTCCCCTTTTGAAATTTGCTGGCCTGTGGGCAACCTCTACTAGCTAGTAAATACAGCTTGCGTTTGACTGGTACTCTAAGACGAAGGTGGTCTGATCAGGCAAAGCAGGGTCAACGTATGCGCTACGGCTTGCTTTTGTATACCAAAAAAAAAAAAAAAAAAAACAGCTTGCGTGGACCACATCCAAAATCGCCAAGTGCTCTATAAGAATTTTAAAATGCTAGAATATTTTATCAAATGGATCATCAAATATCATTGATATGGGAACTTCGGTCTAAGTCGTAAGTCGTAACAAATTAATATATTTTTTTCCATCAAAAAAAGTAACGGTATTTTGACATTTTACACTACACTAATGTAGCATTGTCTCTTGCATGGTTGCAAGAGAATTAAACATTTGAATGGAACATTTTTCAGTAGAACAAAAATCAATAAATGAATAAACCAAACAATTCTCAAAATTGAATTCCCTTTATAATTCCTTTTAAATTTATAAATACATATTCCAAACATTTGAATCTCTAACCGTATTATACTCTCTTATTGAGAGCCAAACAATGTCGATGCTTCCATTCTCTTCAATCCTTATCGTCCTTATCATCATCATCTCTCTCCTCCATTGCTCAAGCCATTGTTCCTCCATCCAAAACCTTCAAAATCACCAATCGAGGAGACTTCGAGGACCGATACGATACTGAATATGCCGACACCTTTCGCTACTTACACATCACCACCTTCCCCTTCTCTCTTTGCTTCCACAATGCCACCCCGAACGCGTTCGTCCTCGCAATCCAAATGGGCAGCCCCAATACTGAATCCTTCCTCCGATGGGTCTGGGATGCCAACCGCAACCACCCAGTTGGCGAAAACGCCGCCCTCACCTTCGGCCGTGATGGAAACCTAGTCCTAACGGACTATGACGGCACCCTAGCCTGGCAAACCAACACTGCCAACAAGGGTGTTGTAGGGATCAGACTCTTCAACAATGGAAACCTAGTCCTTTACAATGCAAAGGGCCAGTTTGTTTGGCAAAGCTTCGACTACCCTACCGACACTCTCTTAGTAGGGCAATCACTGCGCCCTACCGGCCCTAACAAGCTCATCGCACGTCGCTCCAATCTAGACGCATCGGACGGCCCTTACAGCATGGTCTTACAAGGTGAGAAACTAGATTTCTATCTCCAAAGCAAGAACTCCCAATACCCTCTAAAGTACTACTCTAATGAAGAGCTAAGTGGTTCTCCATTGTCGCAAGTTTTCTTAAATTGTACACCACAAACAACGAAACACTTCGCTTATGAAGTGCGGCTCGAGCTTTTCGTCAACACTTCCTTCACTCACTCTTATGTCCTTGCAAAGCTAAACTACAACAGCAGTTTTTCAATACTTAGGCTAGAATCCGATGGGAATCTCAAGGTCTACACCTTCTACGACAAAGTCGATTCGATGTCATGGGATGTGCCCTACTCACTGTTCGGCGGGCGGTTTAGTTTGTGCAATTTGCCTTCCAAGTGTGGCTCATTAGGGCTTTGTGAAGAAGAGCAGTGTGTTGCATGCCCTACACAAGAGGGCTTGTTGGGTTGGAGCAGTGACTGTAAGCCTCCTGATCTTCCTCCATGTGATGTAAATGGAAGTAACATAGATTATTACAAAGTGGAGGATGTTGAGAACTTTTCGAGCTTTCTTGCTTATGGTGAAGGAAATGCTACAATAGGTGAATGTGAAGCGATGTGTAGCAAGGACTGTGGATGCTTAGGGTTTTTCTTTTGGGAAGATCTGCAGAGCTGCTTCTTGGCTCCTGAGCTGATGACTCTTACGAAGGCTTACAATGCTGCTCATGTGGGCTACATCAAGAAAGCCAAATCAACAAGTTAGATATTTTTTTTTTCCTTATTGTTTGTTGTAGGAAGTTATTGATAATTATTGCAAGAAACTTGCAAACTCTAGTTCAATATTTTTTTTTTTGTTAATTTCAAGTTATATATAATTGGAACTTAATTGAACAAAACTTTTTACTTAATTAATTAACATTGTCATTTTCATTGGAATTAATTAAAATTAATTAACAGTACTGTTGTCATTAGAGTATGGCGAGTATGCAAATTGGAAAGCTAGTGTAACTTTGATAGGGCACTTGATGCAGCGGAGATCTTCTAAATCGGATGTTTAACACTATAAACAATATAATTTAGGGCTAGAGAGAATTAATACCAAATTCTCAAGAAAAGAAATTCAATTCTTTATTAAAATCAATAAAAATCTCCTTAAACTATTACATAACTTGTAAAATAATCAGACTCCTAATTCTAATAGAATACCAAAAGACACAATAACTGTAATTCTATTAAAACTCTTACTACCACTAATTCCTATTTAGACTCTAACTTTGACATAAAAGGACACATAACTTGTAATCCAACTAAACAAAACCATCTTATCTAATAAATAAAAAAAATCCTAATCTAACACAAATTCTAATTTGCATCATTCTCTCCCGGTTGAAAAAATTCGTCCTCGAATTCAATGCTTGAATAATTATTCCGCACATGATGTTTATGGTCTCCATCTTCATCATTCTTACCTTGTTGATAAAAATTCATCATCAAATTTTCGTACCCTCGCGCGTCTTCTCGGCTTTGACGATGAAATAATCACAACTAGTCTCGACGTGCTTGAAAAGATAAAATAGGACATTATTCTGACTAAAAAAGTCATGCAAATATCCATCAACGCATATGCCGTCATTGGTTGCAAATTTGAGTACTTGTGCCTTTGCAATGAGGCCAAGGAGTCATTGTTAACGTCGACATCACGAACCAACTCTTCAAGCTCTTGAGGAACTTCAAACAATGAATGAAATCACTTCGATGATTAAGCCGTCCTCTCCAAAGACTAACTTGTCCTCCACGAAGTCGTACCCATCACTGTCAAACTTTGGCTCTTCGTCAAAGTTTTTGAAGTCCTCCTCAAAGAAGATTGGATCTATTCGTCGCGCGTCGCCGTAAAGAAAAAGAACCCCATCTATTTCTTCCTCGGATACAAATTCCTCCTCATCAAAATAGGAATATTCCAATTCTCGTTCCTCACCAAAGCCAAACTCCACCCTCAGTTGCATGATTCATCCAAATCACAAGTGACGATGGCTCTGATACCACTTGACGCAGCGGAGGTCTTCTAAATCGGATGTTCGACACTACAAACAATACAATTTAGGGGTAGAGAGAATTAATACCAAATTCTCAAGAAAAGAAATTCAATTCTTTATTAAAATCAATAAAAATCTCCTTAAACTATTACATATGTAGCCTTTATATAGGCTTGTAAAATAATAAGACTCCTAATTCTAATAGGATACCAAAAGACACAATAACTGTAATTCTTTTAAAACTCTTACTACCACTAATTCCTATTTAGATTCTAACTTTAACATAAAAAGACACATAACTTGTAATCCAACTAAATAAAATCATCTTATCTAATAAATAAAAAAATCTTAATCTAACACAAATTCTAATTTGCATCAGCACTACTGGGATGGTCACCCACTTGTGCACGTCTCTTTATTTTTGGTCGATATACATGCACGCATCACGAGACACATTGAAGGGACAACACAAATGCATGTTCGATCTACGCAAAAATTATGCTAGCATTCTCCATGCAAAATTGCAATATGATATTTTACTTTATAGTTATGTGTAATTTTTTAGGTTATAATAAATAAAATCGTTCGGATTAAAAAAAAACTGAATTGATATACTTTGTGAAAAAAAAAACTGAATTGACATGCTATCCTTATCCTGAAGATTAATTTGTCGGATGTGAATGTGTAATAGCAGGGCATAAATTAAGAGTTGCGCGATGTGCACCCGGTATCCTCTTAGGGCACTCTATTGATCAGGTACCCTGGGACTTTTACCAAAATGTCCCTAATTTATGAAACAACACACCCCACTACCCAAGACACATGTTAAAATGGTCTCAGTCATGTCTTGCCAATATCTGTATTACAGTGTCGGTCTATATACCAACCGACATCCAAATAAGGTAGTCAAACACCCAACTCGATGGGTGACCACCGAAACCATACAAGTGGTATCGGTGGCCTTGTGTCGAGACATGTGTGTAAGTTTCGGTCAACACCAACTGACACAACAATTTATGTCTCGGTCATGTGTGTTCGAGACCATAGGTTCGGTTATTTCCCATCGAGACCTAAAACGTAATGTCGGTTAATGTAGTGTCGCGCTATGGGCACCCCACCGATTACTTTGGGCACCCCAGGTCAAATGTGTCATTTTTTCTTAGAACCAACATAAATAAAAAATCGGGGTGCCATGAGAGGATACTGGGGTGCACATAGCGCGACTCTAAATTAATTGTGTCATGGGTTAACATATCACAAATCATATCTTGTTATAACAGAGTTTATTTAAATTAAGAACAAAATTTGTTAAAGTTGGTTATATAGTTGAATCTAGGAGTTTATCTTGAATTGATCTATTAATTGTGATCTAAACCAACTGTAATGACCCAATTTTTAATTGACGTCGTTGTTCAAGGATTTTCGGACGTGGACGCCAGCTCAAGTCCACGGGGACACCACGTTGGCAGGAAATGTTATTTTTGACTGATTGTTTGTGTAATTGCGATGATGATTACTACAATATGATTTATTTCATCGCATGTGTGAGTTTATATCGATGTTACCAGATAAGATAGTGTGATGAGCAGCCGCCTTGAAAAGCTCGTATACGTGGGTATCGAGCAGGCAAATTACTGGTACACTAGGTCAAGATATGGGTTACATATATAAATACAATTAAATGTGACAATTAATCGATATAGGAACGTGGCGTAGGCCAATTGTATCGTCAAAATTGTGCACAACAGTTCAAGGTGTCGGTGCCGGGTATTAGAACTCTCGATAAACAAATGATTTGTGTGTTAAAGGATAAGACCAAAGGATCAAGTCACACATTTGTGTCGCACTTTGGTGGACTTATTGACTAGATCAATGCCACAAGATGGGCATAGGGATGGACATATAACCCAAGATTAAATTGGAGGTATAAATAGGATTGTTGACTTATTTTCATCAACTTTTCTCTCTCCTCTTGGTGAGAATCTGGAAATTAGTGAAGAAGACAAGGTTTTAGGGAGGTTGTCTTGGTGATTTGAAGAGGATTGAAGCTAGGAATCAAACATCCGTGTTAAGATTCGAAATCTCCTCATCATTCTTCATCTTTCGGTTGTAATTTGACGGGTTTTGGCAAAATTTTTGAAGGGTGAGCTTAGCTCACTGGTGTTAGTTATTATGGTTTCCATTGTGATTTTTTAGCTTAAGTGATTGTTGAGGTTGTTATTGTTGTTGAAGAAAAATGAATTTTATCGTAGTTTTAACAAGAAATCGTTGGTTTATCAAATTGGTTGAGGATTGGCTAGGTTTGAAGGTACTCTATGGTTGTTTTAGAGAACCATAAGAGGTTGTAATGGGTTTGGACCACAGAAACAAAGCCGAGGGGTTCTGAAATATGACCTAATGTGATACAGGGAGACGCCACAACTGGCGCCGTAGTAAGTAATTCTCCACGCCGCCACTCATGATGTGAGGTCCAGGCACTGCCCTAGACGTTTTAAGTTACGCCATAGGTATTAAACCACGATGGCACCATATATAGCATAAAGGGTGCTTACGGCGGCGCCATCCACAGTGCCATGGATAGTAATTTGAAAAAAAAACAATAATAATAAAAAATGATTGGATTTTTGAGTTTTAAGGATTTTAACGATTCATTATGACATCAAGGACTTGGGATACCATAGTCGAGTATCGGCACGCATCCCGAGGCAAGAAAGTGATTTTGATAGGGATTATATTCGAGTATTGGAGTGCGTTTTGATGTGCATAAAACCCTTGAGAATGCTTCACTTTATTTATGGTTTATAGTGGTTTATTCGTATTGCATTTATGTATGTTTGTTGGTTGGCACACATGAGTTTCACTCCATAAGTTTTGTTTGCGTTTATATATTGGTGGTGGCTAAATTCTATGCTTTAGTCGTCTTGGGACATGACTTTTGTCGACAACAATAGAATATACTTGTGACTATCGTAAGAGATTAGGGTGGTTCCTAATAGGTAACGTTGTCGGAGGAATCATGTCGTTTACTGAAGTTGGGGTTTAGTCACTGGATTCCTGAATAGTATATATACATGGTTCCTATCTTATTTTATTGATGTTTCGACTGGGGTAGGTCAGGGGATTTATCGTGACTAATTAGTTGTATATTTATTTATTGCTCAACGACGAGCTAGTTTACTTAATTATTGTTGCTTTTGAAGTATTTTGTGATGCTTTATATTTCTTGTTGCTATTTTGGTATGATGTATGATGCCTACAACCATGGGAATGTGATTGTCTACTGCCAGCGGTCACATTCACATGTCTCGTAGATTTATCAGTTTTATTTCATGAATATTATGTGGACTTCTCTTAAAAACTTACTCACTAGACTCGTTACTATATTTGTTAGGTGACTGAGTGCAGATTCTTTGTCAAGTAAGAGCAAGGGTAAGGAAGTACTAGGCGATTATTTATGAGTTTGTTGTTGCTTCAGCTCATATTTTTAGGAATACAATATGTATTTATATATTATTTTTGCTGGGTTTTTGGGGACTATAGAACACTAAATACATGTATATGAGTTTCTGTTTATATTCGCTTAAGTTATATTCATGGTATTTTGCCAGGTTTTCCACTTTAGGTTAATTCTCTAAATGACATGAATTTACCTTTATTTCGTACTATTAAATCTTTTGTTGAATTATCGTATATCGAATTTAAAACTTTGATGATTAAGGAATAAGTGAATTATGGTGCGTGTAGGATACAACAGGGAGACGACATGGCAAGACTGTCGGCTCGTAGCGCATGACATAGCTGCCTCGGGATTTAAGGCCGCTACACCAACTACGAGACGTGTTATATACTTTTGTGTTTTTTGTTATTGAACCATCGTCCATCCTTTCAACGATCGGCGGTGGTTCTAATCAAATCCCTTTTGCTCTTTGTTCATTCAATAAACAACATATCTTATCCGATTTGTAAGATTGGTCCATTATTGTTGCAGTGCATCTTCATTAACGGTGTTGTATGGATTTGTGTGGCTTGTTGGGTTGATTTATCTTTAATTTTACTTTATAGTTGGTTTTCTTTCATAGTTGGAAGTCTTTGATTTGTCTTCTCCTTGTTGGGAAGTTTCGTTATTCGTTTTGTGGTTCTAGTACTTTTGTGTATTGTCATGAGTTTCAACGTTATAGAGAATAGTCCCTGATTGTCAAACTATTTCAACTTCGAAAAAAACAAATTAATGACAGTTTGTTTGCATAAATAGGATTAGCAAATCAATGTAATTGATTCTATGTCTGGTCCTGTATTGAGCCATAAATGATTAATGAAATTTCGATTTCTCTTCAAAAAAAGAAGTTGGCTTACCCTATTGGGTTAGGAACAATGAATGTGCCTGTTGAGGCTTAAAAAAGTGTTAGGTTTTGAGTTTTTATAATTTTGTAATTGTTCTCACATCATTTCACATCAAAATGTATGGTTACAAATTTTGAACCCGTGTTCGTTTTCTTTATATTTTTTGAATTATTACTAAAGGGGATGATAGTCTTGTCAAGGGGAGTTTGACACACCAAGGGGCTTGGGTAGTTTGTTGAGGGGAGCTCAACACAACACTAAGGGAACTAAATAGGGAATCTATTGTAAGTGTGAGAAGCAGTGCATCAAGATTAGTGAAGAGGAGACACTGAAAGGGGTCTTGTTTAAGTTTGAGTTTTCAGCTTAATAGTTTTCACATCTAGGCGTGGTCACGCAGATGTAGGTCATGAACTGAACTGCCTTAACTTCTCCGGTGTTGTAGTTTGTTTGCCTTTAAATTGAAATTTACTTTATTCGTAGCATAGATTTCAATTTTCAAAACACACTTTGCCACCTTCTCTTTTATTTATATATTTTGTCAAAGTAGCTTAATTTTTTATTTATTTTTCTATAAGAAATAAAAAATTTGCCCCCACCAAGGTTTGAATCCATACTGACCCTCTTACTTCAAACTCCTTACCAAATCATTGAGCCAACCAATTGATTTAAAGTAGCTTAATTAGAGGTACATTATAATTAATATCTACTAAATCTAGTTTTATGCTTGTCAAGCACAAGTTCTAATTTCACTTTTTTTTAAGGAAGAGTTCTACATAATTTCAAAATTGTTTCCTATTTCAAAATAATTAACTTTTTCTTTTATTTGTGGTCCGATAGCGATCACACTACAATGCTTCTAAGCTCGCTACCCACGACTATATGCTACGTACAAATAATTTCAATTTTCCTCATTGTCATGCTCCAGAACCTGCCAAGGCTAACTACGAAAATCATGAAAAATAAGATGACTCTAAGGCCCAGGGCACCATATATATATATATATATACATAAATTGTCACTGCGCGCCAAGACTACCTACAAATATCCATGAATGCTAAAATGCAATCACATGAGCAAGTGCCTCATACAGGACTAATGAGAATGGACTTTTGCAACAAATGCGATGGGTCACTACAACATTAATATGATTTAATAACAGGGATTTTAATGACGGTTTAGAAAAAAAAAACGTCATTAAAGATAAGGAAAGATGACGGTTGCCGTCATGTTTATCTTAACATAACGGCTACCGCTATCTAAAGTGGAATAATAAATCACACCCCATCTCACTTTCTGCTTTAAAAAAACCCCAACTTAATGTGTTTTCATTTTCGACCTAAAAGCTAAAGCACAAACGTTCATCACTCTCGATCTTCTCTCTTTCGCCGTGTTGCTCTCTCGAGCTCGTCTCTCTCTCTTGCTATTATTGCTCTCTCGAACTCATCTTCCTCACCATCTCTCACTCTCATGAATTAATCTCTCTCATCACGGTTGACGCACTCAGTCCCTTACTGTCGATCTCTCACACACGCGTACCGAACGCATCAATAAAATATATTTTTCCTAAACCAACTATTTGCAGAATAGTGACAAAGGGCCGATCCCACAGAGATTGGTTTTCTTTCTAAGGTAAAAAAAATAACAAAAAAGAAATCAGGGGATTTAGAGAAAATGCGTTAATTACCTAATCTAAATATAAACAAAATAAATAAAATCAATTAAAATAAAGTTAAAAACAATTAATACAAATAACACCTAGGTCAAGGCATAAAAGATCGGTTCGATAAAAATATTGAATTTGGTTGTCAACTTATGTCAAAAGATACAAATCAAATTATCCTAGTGTAGCTATAGATCCGGTGACGCACTCGGTTCCTCGCACTTCCTAATCTCGGCAGCCAAGGAAGGATCGTCGACTACTTCCCTAACCAAACACGCAACCTGATCACTAGTGCTCCAGATTTAACGCATTAGTTCATTACATCAATTCATGAAGGCACTACACCTAGACAACCGGATCACTAGTGCTCCCGATTTAGCCTAGATCCCTAAGGTATTTGATCGGTCCCAAAAGGGTCTAATTAATTGGTATGGTCAATTGCCATTAGTGTGGTATTGTCGCACAAGGACGGGTGCTTATGACTCACTGGCATGTAAATCAAGGTTTAAACTAGTGTTTAACCTCAATTATTCAAACAATACCAAAGAAAATAAAATAATAATGAAAAGCTTGAAATTAAAATATATAAATCTCACAAATCCATTGAATATGCGCAGTCGAACCTCCCTTGCAGTTTTGCCTAGGCTATGAACTTAGCCCTTCATAATTGAAGAACTCAAAGAACAAAGAAAAATAAAAGAATGGAGAGGGAGAGGATCGGAAGAGAGAGAAAAAGAGAGTCGATCCTCTCCTGATCCTTATGATCGTTCTATATATATATATATATGTTGTAAATTGAATTGAGACTTGCTAGAACTAGAGAAGGAAAGTAGAAGAGCTAAGAACTTCTACTACTACAAAGAACTACAAAGAACTACAACTACAAAGTAGAAGAGGAGAAATGAGAGAGTTGAAATGAGAAGTTGTATACAACTTGGTGTGCTTTTACAATGAGGTTGGCACCCTTTATATAGGCCCTTTGGTGATGATGATAAATGTACTTAGACAATGTTTACAAGTAATACATACATCACATGTCATACAACTCTTCACAAGCAACATTGACAATACATGGAATAATGAGTACATTTGATATGGATACAAGTAAGGGCCATACTTGATACTACCACTCAATGTAAGAGCCATGCTTGACAATGATTAGTCATACAAAATCTTGATCAATTGTTCATCCATATCATAACACTCCCCTTGGATGACAATTATTGAGAGAATGTGCCTCGTTAAAACTTCTACTAAGAAAAACCCATGGGAAAAAATATAGTAAAAGAAAAGAGTACACTATTCTCATAAATATTAAGATGGGTATAATATTGTTAAGATTGCCTCATTAAAAACCTTGCATGGAAAACCCAATGGGATAAAACCATAGCTAAGGGAAAAAGAGTGCAATACATTAATCAATAACTCCCCTCATGTGAACATGGGTGAAACTTGTTCGCTTTCTTTACTTGCAATGTCTTTAAGTTTACGCAAGCCAATACCATATGTAAGCCTTTTAAATGTCGTAGTTGGTAAGGCTTTTGTGAATAAATCAGCAAGATTATCACTCGATCGGATTTGCTTGACATCAATTTCACCATTCTTCCAAGCTCATGCGCATAAAAGAATTTTGGTGAAATATGTTTTGTTCTGTCCCCTTTATGAATCCTTCACTTAATTGTGCAATACATGCTTTGCATTATCTTCATATAATATGGTTGGAGAATCTTTTATTGAAGGCAATCCACATGATTCTTGTATATGTTCAATCATGTTTCTCAACCAAACACATTCACGACTTGCTTCATGAATTGCAAGTACTTCGAAATGATTGGAAGAAGTGGCAACCATAGTTTGTTTTACCGACTTCCACGATACAAATGAGCATTACCACAGGTGAATACATATCCCGTTTGAGAACGGCCTTATGGGATCGATAAAAATCCAAAGATCGGCATAACCTTGGAGATTCAATTTTACCCTCTCGAGTAAAATAAACCCATGTCACTTGTTCCTCGAAGATATCGAAAAATGTGTTTAACACCATTCCAATGTCTTCGAGTTGGTGAAGAGCTATATCTTGCAAGTAGGTTGACAAAGAAAAGCAATATCGGGTCTTGTACAATTTGCAAGATACATAAGTGCACCAATTGCACTTAAATATGGTACCTCCGGACCAATTAGCTCTTCATCACTTTCTTGAGGTCGAAATGGATCCTTATCCACTTCAAGTGATCTGACAACCATTGGAGAGCTCAATGGATGTGCCTTGTCCATATAAAATCTTTTAATAATTTTTCAATATAATTTGATTGATGGACAAGTACTCCACTTGAAAAATGTTCAATTTGCAAACCAAGACAAAGTCTTGTTTTTCCAAGTTCTTTCATCTCGAATTCCTTTTTCAAGTATTCGGATGTTCTAACGATGTCGTCGTGGTTTCCCACTATATTTAAATCATCAACATATACAGCAATAATCACAAATCCTGTTGATGATCTTTTAATGAAGACACATGGGCAAAGCGGATTATTTACATATCTTTCTTTCAGTAAATAATCACTAAGACGTTTGTACCACATTCGTCCGGATTGTTTCAACCCGTACAAAGACCTTTGTAATTTTATAGAATGCATGTTATGAGGTTTTGATTTTATTTCATCGGATATTACAAATCCATCAGGGATTTTCATATATATCTCACTGTCTAGAGATCCGTACAGATATGCTGTAACGACATCCATTAAATGCATATCAAGCCCTTCAGAGACTGCAAGGCTTATCAAGAACCGAAATGTGATTGCATCTATAATAGGAGAATATGTTTCCTCATAATCGATGCCAGGTCTTTGTGAGAAACCTTGAGCCACAAGTCTTGCTTTGTACCTTGTAACTTCATTTTTTTCGTTTCTCTTTCGTACAAATACCCATTTATATCCAACAGGCTTTACGCCATCTGGCGTTTGGACAATTGGTCCAAAAACCTCTCGTTTCCTTAACGAGTTTAGCTCTCTGCTTGGATAGCATCTTGCCATTTTTGCCAATCGGGTCTTTTTTGACATTCGTCCACTGATCGTGGTTCTGGATCATCATCATTTTCACATATTTCAAAGGACACATTGAAAGCAAATATATCATCAGGAACAATTTCATTTCGATCCCAAATCTTACCAGAGTTTAAATAATTTATTGAGATCTCATTATTTTCATCTTTTTCCTCTTTTTCTAGAGGAAGTTGTTCCTCATCAGAATCAACTTGTTCTGACAAACCCTTATCAAAGGATTCTTGTGCTTTCTCAGGAGTATTTTGATTTGTATTTATTTTTACTCCTGTTTTCCTCTTTCGAGGAATTGTATCCTTTGAACCAACCGGTCTTCCACGCTTTAAGCGTTTCGTTGGTTCTTGTGCATTTTGTTGCACAGAGACATCAATTCTTGCAGGAGCATTTACAGCTGGAATATGTGATTTTGTCACTTGTTTTGCATCATTAAATGCATCTGGTAATTGATTTGCAATTTGTTGCAAATGAATGATCTTTCGAACTTCAAGTTCACACTGATTTGTTCGTGGATCATAATGTGATAAAGTTGATGCATTCCAAGCAATTTCGCGCCATTCCTTTTGAATTGACTTCTTATCTCCCCCTAATGGTGGAAAAATTGCTTCATCAAAGTGACAATCAGCAAAACGTGCAGTAAATAAATCCCCTGTTAAGGGTTCAAGGTATCTTATAATGGACGATGAGTTAAATCCAACATAAATCCCAAGTTTTCGTTGTGGACCCATCTTAGTTCTATTGGGAGGTGGTATAGGAACATACACTGCACAACCAAAAATTCTTAAGTGTGAAATATTTGGTTGTTGACCTAAAATGAGTTGCATGGGGGAATGTTCATGGTATGCAGTGGGCCTATAACGAATGATAGATGCTGCATGAAGGACTGCATGTCCCCAAACTGAAGTTGATAACTTAGTTCTCATGATTAAAGGTCTGGCAATTAATTGAATGCGTTTGATCGAGATTCGCCAAACCATTTTGGGTATGCACATGTGGAACAGAATGTTCAATGGTAATTCCTATAGACATGCAATAATTTTTAAATGCTTGAGATTGAAATTCCCAAATTATCAAGACGGATGGTCTTGATTGGGTTGTCGTGGAATTGTGCTCTTAACTTGATGATTTGTGCTAAAAGTCTAGCAAATGCAACATTGCGGGTCGAAAGCAAACAAACATGTGACCACCTAGTTGATGCATCTATCAAAACCATGAAATATCT
Source organism: Stephania japonica (assembly GCA_039657345.1). Taxonomy (NCBI): domain Eukaryota; kingdom Viridiplantae; phylum Streptophyta; class Magnoliopsida; order Ranunculales; family Menispermaceae; genus Stephania; species Stephania japonica. The sequence continues at coordinate 6,814,371 of CM077556.1, forward strand.
AAATGGTCCACAAAGTGAGGATGAATAGGTCCACATATGTCTCCCTGAATGCGTTCTAAGAAAATTGGGGATTCCACAACAATTTTACTTGGGGATGGTTTAACTATCAATTTACCTTGAGAACAACTAGCACAATTATAATCACCAAATTTGAAAATATTTTGTGACTCTTTAAAGGATGTCCATGCGAATTATTAATTATTCTTCGCATCATTGATGATCCTGGATGACCAAGCCGGTCATGCCATAAAATGAATGTCGTTGGATCATTAATTTTCTTATTTAAGACGACATTCGTTTCGACATGCCTTATATGAGTAAAATATAATCCAGAGGATAAAGCTGGAAATTTTTCTAACACTTCTTTTTTCCCATTTGAAACCAATGTGACATAGAGAAATTCTCTATTATTTTCGTTCATGGTTTCAATGTGATATCCATTTTGTCGAATATCTTTAAAGCTGAGTAAATTCCTTCTGGATTTTTCAGAGTATAAGGCATTGTCAACATGAATTGTTGTTCCCCCAGGCAACATAATATTTGCTCTTCCAGAGCCATTAATCAAATTGGAGATGCCAGATATTGTTTGAACATTAGCATCGCTAAGTTCAAATTGGAGAAATATTCTCTGTTTTTAAAGAATTGTGTGCGTTGTAGCACAATCAGCAAGGCACATATCGCTCTTATTTGGTTCATGACTTGAACACATGATTTGTTGATCCATCTGGACAAATAATATTTGACAAATCGAAAAAGAGTCATGATAATATTCATAATATTTTGCCTTTGATTTTAAAGGCATGGTAAAGGTCACAAAAATACTCGGGCATATATATGACAATATTTAGGCAAAATAGCCTTTCATATATGACTAAAAAATGTCACAATTATGAGCGCTCATTGTCAATAATTATTTTCCCTTTGTAGTGGTGCACCACTTTTATTCCAAAATTTGGTGGAATTGTCAATACGACCTTTACCTGATATTTTCACATTTTCCACGTCCATAAATTTATTGCGATCATGATCATTATATGCAACATATGCTTCTTAATTTGAAGTTTGAACTAATTGGACGGGAGTGATATTATATTTATAATATCTCATCATTTTACTCACTACCATGAGACAAGAAATCAATCCTTAATATTTATTGGATTGACGTGCGCACTCGATAATTTGTTGCAAAGAATACATCGAGGCGAGCCACGTGGCTTTTATTTGTCTCATCAGTCATATTTCGCATAGCCTCAATATAGAGGTAATTGAAATTGCGAAATAATAAATGATATTTGACTGATATAAATTTTTGTAGCATGAGACCCAGTAATTCATTTTGAGCCTTTTGGAGCATTACCCTTTTGGTATGTATAACTCCATAAGGTGAAAATATATATAAAGTGAAGTATTCACTTTTCAAATCTCTAAAGAGAAATTGACGAATGATTATGTATAACACACAACCTTGCATAGAAATTATCATGACAAGAATTATAATAAGGTAACTAATGCAAACTATGGTTGAAAAGAATTTTGAAAATAAATTTAATATAAAAGAGTTTTCCCTTTATGTAAAAACATAACATATGATTAAATATATGTTCACAACTTGATTATTAGTATGCAAAATGTATTACTTGTATGAGTTGGTGGGACAACCTCCAGGGTTGGGTGGTGAGACGAAGTCTACTTAAAAACCATGCCACCTCGAACGGGATAACCCGTCTCCCTTTCAATGTTTAGCTTTACCGGGGACAAGGCTTACCCACTATCAACCCAAACTCATAACACTATTTGCAATATAAAAAATCAAGAATAGAGCATAATTAATCATTTGTAGTATAGCGAGAAAACTAGTTATGTCACATATTGATTTTTGATTTCTGATGTAGAAGATCGTACAAGACGCAACTACAGAGCATACTTTCGCAATCGGTGACGTTATAATGGTATATGAATAAAGTATGCATATAGAAGTTATGCATGTAATAAAAGGAAACAACCATGGTAATTTAGAAATAAATTGAACTTATTTAAATAACAAAAGTTATACCTTCTTAGCTTTTTCTCCTTAACAAGCCTTCTTGAACTTCAAGATCTCCTTAATGCTAGAGCAAGCTCGTGCTGAGAACGTGTTGTAAATTGAATTGAGACTTGCTAGAACTAGAGAAGGAAAGTAGAAGAGCTAAGAACTTCTACTACTACAAAGAACTACAAAGAACTACAACTACAAAGTAGAAGAGGAGAAATGAGAGAGTTGAAATGAGAAGTTGTATACAACTTGGTGTGCTTTTACAATGAGGTTGGCACCCTTTATATAGGCCCTTTGGTGATGATGATAAATGTACTTAGACAATGTTTACAAGTAATACATACATCACATGTCATACAACTCTTCACAAGCAACATTGACAATACATGGAATAATGAGTACATTTGATATGGATACAAGTAAGGGCCATACTTGATACTACCACTCAATGTAAGAGCCATGCTTGACAATGATTAGTCATACAAAATCTTGATCAATTGTTCATCCATATCATAACAATATATATATATATATATATCTTATATATGAATATATATATATGTATATAATATAATATAAAAATATAATCTAACAATTCTCTTCTTCTTGAACGGCACCAACACACCATATCCTGTTCGTCACGTGTGGGCCCACCGATGCCACCTCGAGATGCTCGTAAGCACGCTTTTCGATGCAAAACATATCTAGGCATATGAATACTCCATTTTGCACAGTTTTTCGGCCTGGTTTCAATCGCGCGGTCTATAACATCTGAAAATGACAAATACAGATAATTAGACTAATATCTTGGAGACTTTACTACAAAAACACTCAAATACATAAAAATATTATGGCACTATTACTGACTTATCAGATATTCCCAAACTTAGGACTTTGCACGTCCCGAGCAAAGAAGTAAATAATAAGACAGATTACTAATGCAAACTAGACTCCTAATTACTACAACGATTAACACTAACATAACTAATCCAATACCCGTTTCAAAAATTCATGGAGTCCCTTTGGTTTATATAGCCGCCAAGCTAACAAGCCACTCAGGAAATTTTGGAGTTATGATATGTCAAGAACTGCAACTCAAACACAATTAAGATCACATTTTCAAGACAAAGATATGGTCAAGACAAACACCATCAACTACTCGCTGGTTTTCTTAGTCTATGCATTCGAGCACGCAAGTTTAAAATCCCACTTAATTTTAGTGAAAACATTTGAGCTAAATTTTTTTTATTTGAGGAGTTTTCATAAACTTCCGCCTTTATTCTTTTTTTATATTCTCTATTCTTTTCTCCATTTTTTTTTCAATTAACACGGTCCCTGCTCCATTTCCTATGTACCGATTTTCTCACTTTTCCCACCACAAGTTTCCCTGCTCCATTTCCTATGGAAACTTGTGGGACTCTCAATATTAAAAAAATTCCTGTTAGCCTTTCTCACTTTCACTATAATCAAGCAAATTTCCCAATGTGGGTTAAAATATTATCACCTGCACAATTTTGACTGTCTGCCCATTTTGGTATCTAGCGCAGGCTCAACCAACATACTAAGTCTTTAATCATGCAGTCATAAGAATGTTGGGCTACAACTTGATTGAATGTTTCTCCTAATTTCTCGTAAGTTTCAAGTCAACAGGCAACCATAAAGCACTCATCCATAACCAAAGGCATGAACAAAGTCTCGGGTAACTCTAAATACAACATATGAAACATATGACACTATGTAAGGTTTAAATGCAAGAACAAGCATAGATAGACACATGTCTACTACTAATAATAATAAAAACTATACTAAATGCATGCATGAAAATGTATCAACTCCTAATAACATGAGAAAGGGAAGTATGGAGGGAAAATAAATGGAAGAAATGAGAGAATGAGTGATACCAAACACCGCCATTACCATTCATCAATCTCATATAACCGCATATAATTGAAAAAACTTAAACGATCTCACCTGCAGTCTTTCGCATAGAAAACCATCCAACTCAATCAACAAGTCCTAAAGTACCCCCAAACTTATTTCGAACTTTATCCTCAAGGTTCAAAACAAGTCAAGAAATCCACACAACAAAAGAAAGAAAAGTGGTGAAAAAGGACACGAATAAGTAGATAAGAAGAAGATGATACAAACGCATGCAATGTTTTTTTTTAAATAAAAGTCTCCAAAAACTAGTGAATGAACAAAAATCTCATGTCTGGTAACTAAGGAAACAAAAAGAATCATAACAAGAGCAAGAACTAATAAGCAGAGGAGTTAACTTAAATGGTCCTAACCAAATCTTGTGGGCCCGAAGTCTTTCAACTAAGGGTGAAATCAACAAGATGGTAAAATGAAATTCAGTTTGGAAATAAAGATCCAACCAAGTCTTAAAACACCTAAATCTTAAAAATCAGCTAACGTCCAGAAAGTGTTCAAATTATGCTAAAAAAATAATAATCTAAAGTCAAACCAGATGAAATTCAGGATGCTCCAGTGTCTCCGGTGCTCATGCATCAACCATAGCGCCTGAAAAAGTCCAAGAAATGGAAATTAAGATTTTATTAAAACTAAAATAACTAAAAACTAAACTAAACTAAAATAATTGCTAGAAATAAAAAAAATGAAATAAAATAAAATAAATAAAGCTGGGCTGCCTCCCAACGAGCGCCTTTCTTTTAAGTCTTTGGCTAGACTTGTTGTGATTCATCACGTGATGCCCTCTCTGTTGGAGATATCTACAACAAATGATGCATCAACATATTTGGGCAATGCAGCCTGCACGCCCTCCTTTAGAATTAGGAGCTCATTTGGAACCTCTAGCACAAAAGATTCTTTTTCATCTTGATCATCCAACACAAAGGTGTCGGCAATGTAAAAAATTTGTGAACGCTCCTTTACTTCTACCCCCTTGTAAAGTCTAACAAATATGCGCAGGAGGGTGGATGGCTTCACCAACACCAGAAGTTGGTGTTCCTTGCTCTCTTTTTGTGGCTCTGTAACAACTCCAAATTTTTAACTAACTTGCGTTACACTTGTCAGGATTGTGACCCGACTACGTGAATACTGGACAATATTTCGAACTTCGAGAGTCGACACCGTAGTAATATTATGATTCTTTGATTGTGTGTATTACTATTTTAGTATTTTAGGGTCTCGAGCCGTTCAGGCGATGTTTAGTTGAGTGAGGTTTCGCCTAGTTAAACGGGGGATAAAAACTAATAAAGAATACAAATAAAAGAATTCTCCAATAATTTAATTAATTAGTTAATAGGATGTGGCGAGAAAACGAGCGTGACGAACCAATTTATAAAGAAATACTGACCGAGGAAACGCAAGATCAATGTGGGAGTTGGATAGCTTTGCAACATACGGACTATGGGATATAAATTGTTAAAGTGACATAGTTTAATGAGGAGAGCCACGAGATTGGCATCGAGATTTGTATGTATGTTGAGATGTGATAAAGGGGTAAAAGACCCATAAAGGCAACTGTTTTGAAGTGTGTGAGAAGGAAGTTGAAGGGCAAAAAGGTCATTTGACCAAATAAAATGCATATAAAAGAAATGAAATCCTTATTTCACTATTCATCTTCTCCTTTAACACACACTGCCGCCACCCCTCCCCCAATCGGCCTCATCGGAATTGACATGCTGGAGGTCCGTGATCTCTCTCTCTCTCTCTCTCTCTCTCTCTCTCTCTCTCTCTCTCTCTCTCTCTCTCTCTCTCTCTCCTTCTCGTTCTCGAGCACATTCACGGTAGTCATGCATTTGGGCACTACTGCCACCACTTTGCGTCCCTGCCTGACTGGCTGACGTCGGAGACGACCCTACAGCCTCACCGGAAGCTCGAGGGATCTCCAAATGTGGGATGATGTGAGCCATGGTGGTGGTGCTGGCCATCCTTGGCTGCTGTGCATCTCGGACTGTAAGTGTCCTCTCCCCCCCTCTCGTCACGTCCGGCCGGTGGTGTGGGTGGTGCCGTGACCAAGGGTCTAGTCGGGGATGACTCAACGGTACCTCATCAGAGTCCCATCGATCTTAGAGCACCCCCACCCAATATATGTGTATAAATAACTATGTATGACATTATACTCTATTTTAGATGATGTTTTCGAAATTGTTAGAGTGACTGTCTTTGCGCGCCGCTGCCGGCGACTGCCGTGGCCTGGTGACTGCCGGGGGTCGTCACGATCATGTTGGCGTCACCCTAAAGTTGAAACTAGTAGCCTTGTGAGTGGTGTTCACTGTTTCATATGTATGTTGAGTTGTTTCACTATTTTACATTTTGGGAGGGGAACCACCATAACTGGTGGCGCCACCGCCAAACCACCGTGACCAAGGGTCGATGGAGACCACGCAACATACATGCTGGTGTTCCATAACCCTATAGTGGTCCATAATCAGTGAAGGTAGGGAAGAGTCGATCAAATCCATTTTTATTCTAGTTATCATTTCATGTGATTATATGTCAAAGGATAATGCTATTTACGGTGAGTAAACGAGCAGGCTAAGGAGTTCCCAGCAACCCAATGCCGCGGTAACCCCTCCCCAACGTCGAATAGAAACCACATGGTACAACAATTTTCTGTATTCTTGATTTGCATTTGGTGTTGATTAAGGTTTACTCAAGGTTGAAACAAGACTATATTTTTATTTATTTTCTTGATAAGAAAGAAACGATTACTTCCATCAAGTTTTGAACCCATGATTAACTCCCAAATACCATATCACACCATTGAGTCATCTAATTGGTTAACAAGACTATATGATATATTAGCACCTTCAGTCCTCGTTACTTGATAAATTAGACGCGGCTTAACAAGTTTAGATATTGTTTTTGATTCTTAAACATGAGCAATTGCATCTCCATCCATTCATTTGCAATCTCAAAACCTCGAAAACTTTAGAGCATTTCAACTGCAATGACAACAGTAGTTTCAAATATTTTGACACCTTTCCAAAAAAACCTAGCAAAAGTAAAATCAGACTTGTATGTTGTATGTTGGACCCGTAATTTAAGTAATAAAAATCATATAAACAACAAGTGTAGGCTGAGTAGCGTAGCATATAAATAAATAAAGCTTTGGTAATTGGTACGATAAGAATAAGGTTTTAACACAACAAAAAAAAGTGCAAATGTTCCCGATTGAATAAAAGGAGTTGAGCCTTATAAAAAAAGCAAGCACTCTCTTACAAGAATTTCATCAAACATAATTCAAGCAAAATGTTTTCCCTACCGTACTTTCTCAGATGAAGACCAAGTCCCACATTATCAACATTCATTGCAACAGAAAAAACAGTACTTCGATGCTTCACTACCAGAAATACATAATTCTGGGGCAAGAACACACACACAATGCATTTATCAGTCACCCATAAATTGCTAAAAATCATAGCAACTAATTACTAAAGATAAAAACATTCATACCCCATTCAAAAAACAAACGCTGCCTCCAGAGGCGGAGCTAGGAATCTTGATAGAAGAAGTCCACAATGTTAGAAAACTAATGAAACTAAGATCAATAAATTGTGCTAGTAACATGAATTATGACTCTTGGGAATTGATCTAAGCTCGATTTTTTATCGTCCTTCACTTAGGTAATCCAAACAACACCGAGACAAGTTGATTCAAAAGCACCTCAAATATAGCAGAATCAAATATCTATTCCAATATGTTAGGGGAAGGACTTGGACATTGTGAGTATTCCCTAAAGTATCACTATAACAAGAACTCCTTTGCCCATGCAATTACTTACAAAGATCCATATAAGACCACTTTTTGAACTTAATATTTGTTGGAAAGTCACAATTAAAGCATTGTAATAACTCAAACACACATGAAATTCTTTTTAAAAATAAAAACTAAGACTTATTATATAGACGAATAAATCTGGACACATTTTTATTGTGAAATAATCTCAATAAAGGTGGGTTTGCTTAATGTTTGATTTTGGATTTTGGGGGATAATGAATGGTTTTATCAATTTTTAACATGGGCTAAGCCAATATTTTTCCTTCTTTCCCTTTGGAGATTGGCTTAACATTGCAACATATACTAGAGGGTTTTGAGGGCTACCCTAGGCTACGGCCTAGGGCAGCCCTCTATGTGGCTCTGCCACTGGCTGCCTCTCAAATCAAACTTGGTCTGGATGAGACTAGCACCCACGACACATTATCCATCTGAACCAATATGGGCTCCATCGATTCCCAAAATCAGATCCCATGATGACGCAAATCTTCAACCCTCCTACATTGCTCAAAGCAACTCTCTGACAAAACTCATCGAGAAATTTCAACAAACACTTGGCTGATGAAGATGAGGAAGAACTTGAGAAGTGGTCGTCAATGAAGATAAAAGGAGTTGGAGTTGTTGAAGAAGATGGCGAGTTGATGTCGAAGAAAGAAAAAGAAGAACCTAAAGTTGAAGACGAAAATAGGGGAGAACATTTTACTTATGTCTTGAATCTTCGCCGGTATCTTTTCCGGTGTATGATCTATTTTGGAAGTCTTGTGCTTCTATGAAGGCTAGGGTTTTTGCGTGGATGGCTTGCCTTGGGAAAGTCAATACAACCAATTTGTTTCAAAGAAGATGCCCCAATTATACATCACTTCCCTCAAGGTGTTATCTTTGCCATTCTCATTCATAATCCATTTATCATATACTATTGGCTTGTCCTTTTGCCTGCAGGACTTGGGAGGAGATGTTCCACGAGCTTGATCTTACATGGCATTGATCGCAAGTCTTGACCCCATGGTTGGCACAGGTGGGCACAATTGCAAGCTGCAAGAGAGAAACTTGCTTTGTAAAACAGGTTCTCTTGCGATATTATGGACTTTTTAGACAGAACGTAATTCACGGATCGTCAATGAGAAGGATAACAATTGGGATGAGGTTTGGGAGTCTTCAAAGAGGAATGTGGATCTGTTCTATATGGCCGCAAAGAGTTCTTGAAGTGGTCGTGGAGTCAGCTAAACAGTCAACGGTCCTCATTATTATAATGCTAGTGGTTCTCTTTTTAAATTTTTGATACTCTCTTCGTAATTGGTCGATGTAGTGGTTTTATTTGAGGTGTCCTCTATATTGTTATTATGGCTTTTGACTTTCGAGGTTGGGGGGCCAACTGGGCATTGTCTTGCCAGTAATTAAATATCAAGGTACTGCGCCCAACCTCATTGGGGAATTCATATCATATACAGGATAGAGGATGATGAGTCGCATATGGAAGGAAATTGTGATGGGAGTACCTGGTGCAGCAAAGGCAAAACGCCACTGGTGGTTTCTGTGTCAATGAAATGATGGGGGGGCTTGGTTGATCTACTATTCGTCTCTTCTCTTTATGTCTTCTATTTGTGTGTTTTTGAATGGCTGCAAGGTAGCTGGTCGCATCTTAACCAGGGAGGGATTGGCATATATTGTATAACTAACATCATGCTGCTGACTTGTGTGGAAGGCTTCGTAATGTCGAACTTATGTCGATGCGCTGCTATGATAGATGGTTTTGTGGAGACATGGTTTTGTGTCGATGCATATAATTTTTGTGAAATTATGATCTATTGTGCATGCTAATGAGGAAGAAGCTTATGCGTATTGGGAAGCATTTGATCAGCTGGCATGTGTTGGTTGGATTTTTATGGACCTTATTTAGGGGTGCACACGGATTGCACTAATCCACGGATCCGGTCCAATCCGGACCATTTATCACTAATTTGATCAATTTTTTAATCCATTGGATTGGACTGGATTGAAAAATCACTAATCCGGCTAGACTGGATTGGATTACGGATCCTACATTAAAAAATCGTGAATCCAATCCGATCCATTCTGTTTAGCACATCAACACATATACATATATGATCGTATGTACTTTAGTACCTTAAAGAACATCAACTTAAACTATTAACTCTAAACTATAACATCTAAAAGACTATGCTTGTTCTTTAATTCTTTTGTTATGCTTTTAACCTTTTTTTGTATGTTGCATATATGTGCACTTTTTTTGTGCTTTTGTGAGGATGTATGGTGAAGATTTGTAGATAACATATTTGTTTATGTAAGAACTTGCAGAACTTGCATTTTGATGGTCATTGTAATGACAAGTTTATGGGAAATATGCTATATATAGATTTGTGAAATGTATGTTGTAAATTTGTCATTCATGAGATGTATAATTCTTGTGATTCATTTGATTAAGTCTAATTTCATGAATCTTTGGATAGGAAAACGTCGATCCGTGGAACTTGGTCCAATCCGATCTGCATTTTGCTAATTGGATTGAGTTGGATTGATGAATTATTTGGACTGGATTGGACTATATTTTTTCAATCTGCAATAATTGGATTGGATTACGGTAATTGGATTGGATCTAATTCGTATGCACCCCTAACCTTATTTATGGCAGCTGAGGTCTTGGTTTTCATGACTCAACAAAATTTTTGGTGTGCCCACAATACATGCTGCATGAGTACTACAATGTCATGGGACCACACTTTATGTTTTTATTTTTGATGATGGGGCTTTTGGGGAGAAGGTAAAAGGGAAAATATATCTGCCAAGATGGATGCGGCATTTTGTATACCCATATTTTGTATTTTTGCTAGAGCAGTTGGCATTCTTGTACAAATATTTTCATATACATATTATATGTATAATAAAGGAGTATCGCCTCCATTTATAAAAAAAAAATGGGGAAGAACAGAGTCGTGAACGGAATTGGATTTCATAGGGGATAAAACTAGGGGTGCACATGGATTGCACTAATCCGCGGATCTGGTCTAATTCGAACCAATTATCACTAATTGGATCAATTTTTTAATCCATTGAATTGGACTGGATTGAAAAATCACCAATCCGGCTGGACTGAATTGGATTACAGATCCTACATTAAAAAATTGCGAATCCAATCCGATCCAGTCCGTTTAACACATCAACACATATACATATATGATCATATGTACTTTTGTAACGGCCCATTTTCCAAATAGACCGCCACAGGGGCCAATGCGGACCCACAGTCTGTCTTATCAGCGACAGCTGTGCTCTACATTAGATTACATTCTCCATTTTATCTTTTTAAACCTTATTAATTATCCATTTATTGATTAAGTTGTATCGAAGTCAAATTATATGTTAAATCATTATAAAATCCTCAAATTCACACAGCGGAAGCCTTTTTAATGCATTATTCGGGTAGTGATACGATAAATGTGTAACCTAAACCATAGACCTAATGTGGAAAACCCATGCACAATCATAACTACCTCTGAAATCACCAAAAAGTCCCATATATATAAAGTTTCTCCAAAACCCCAAACCCATAATAAAACAAAATAAATATAATACAAACGTACGAGTCAGGCTATCTCTGTTCAACAGTACTCTGGCAGCTTGCCCTTGCCCTTGCTCGTACTAGAATCTGCACTCAAGCCATCACAAAAAGCAGATGACGAGTCAAGAGTGAGTATTCCCAAAGAAATTATGTGAGCATTTCTAAAAGTAAATACTGGAATTTAAATAAAACTATTAAATAAACATGCGGAAATAAATACAGACAACTGTGCTCATCGCATGAATAAATAATAGAAAAACTCAAAGTGTGTTCCTAGCCCCTAGGGTCAGACTACACCATAATTCGGACTCTTCCACAGAATACTGCCGGCGAGTCCAACTCAAGCAAGGCAAGCATCTGGATCCGCTCGATGGCCGGCGTTACACCTACGGCGCACCGACACGCCACGACGTGATACTCGGGTCGTACTATTCACCGAGATCGATCTGGTAGTACGTGCTATGGTGTAGTGGACATACACACAAGAATGGTACGGAGGGAGCCTCGCTCAACGTCCGCCCATATAACCATAACCAGAGTAGAGTATTGCAATGAAAGAAATTGAATTCAAATGCCAAAAGAAGTAAATACTCAAATAATTTCAGTTGGGATACTACACACCTCAATCTGCACTCCGCGTCGCGAAATCAAACCCCGTCTAGCTTCAATAATCACCCGATAATTCCAAATTATCACCCCAAATGTACCTAAAATTATTTATCATTGAATTAGCTTCAATTGGGTATATTATGTTAATTTTACGTTTTTCGAGGTAAAAACCCCGAAAACACCTCGCCAAAATCCCGAGAAAATCCCAAAACTCATTTATTAACCCATTTTCTAATTTCTCATATTTTTCTAGATTTTTCTGAATTTTTTTCATAATTTTTGGCTATTTTTCTATGTTTTACTGTATTTTATTTTATTTAAAAACTGTTTTTAATTATTTAAATTAAATAATAAAATAAATTAAAAATAAAATATTATTTAAATATTATGGTGGGTCCCCTGAACCGGGTCGGGCCCGGTCCGGTCCACCTGGACCCACCTGGACCGGGTCCGGGTTGGGCCTGGTGGCCCGGCCCAAGTGGGGGTGCACGCACGCGCGTGTGCATGCGTGCACCCTCCCCCCCCCGCGCGTGCGTGCACCCCTTCCCCCCCCCATCTTCTTCTTCTTCCCAACAGAGGCGTCTGCCTCTGGTTCTCTTTTTTTTTTTTTTTTTTTTTTTTTTTCACTCTTCTTGCTCATTTCTTTCTTCCTTTCTTCACTAATGGAGTTGGGAGGGTGGGGAGACGACACATATCGTCTCCTTCCTCGGACAATTCCAATTCTCGGCCTCACCATAGCCGAGCTCACCATCAAGCCAACACACAACAACAACACACACACAACCACAACAACCGAACACAAACTCACCTTGATCTCCTCGACTCAAGTTCCCGAGCACACCTCCTCCTTCTCTTCCCTTCCTCTCGGTTTTTCGTCTCTCGTTCTCTGTTTTTTTTTTTCTCTCTTTTCTCTTTCGATTTTCGATTTATCGAGGAAGAACAAGGCGGCTTGATAGGAAATGACTACTTTGCCCCTCATATCTATCTCTTCCCTTATTTACTTCAATACCCTTATTGGTAATTTCACATTTATTTATTTATTTTCCTGATTTTTAATATATATATTTATATATATATTAATTCACCTATATATATATATATAAATATACACATTCACCTATATTTTCGCCTATAAAATTTCGCCGTGCGCGCCAACGAGCGTACTCGGGCGTGCACACTACCATACCATCCACACGCGTCGACCACGACCCCGCGTGTCCCTAGGCGCCCACCAAATTATCATTTTTATCACATTTAATTCATTTAATGGGTGTCATATTTTCCCCAGCCTAATATTTCATCTTTTTGTCTATTCGGTACCCGCGTCGACACGTATATCGAGGCGAATACTTAACACACAATCTCACACGTCAATTAAAATATAATTAGACACATCGCGATGTCGTTTAACCTATTTTAACATAAACATCGCAAATTAAACAAAACAACATCCAAAATAACTATTTATCTAACTTCAGACGCGCTCTCGCCTAGTTGCGGGTCCCATGGATGTCTGAGCTGTCCGCCACATCTATAATACGTCACAAATAACGGCGAATTAAATTCGGGCCGTTACAACTTTAGTACCTTAAAGAACATCAACTTAAACTATTAACTCTAAACAATAACATCTAAAAGACTATGCTTGTTTTTTAACTCTTTTGTTATGCTTCTAACCTTTTTTTGTAGGTTGCATATACGTGCACTTTTTTTGTGCTTTTGTGAGGATGTATGGTGAAAATTTGTAGATGACATATTTGTTTATGTAAGAACTTACATTTTGAAGGTCATTGTGATGACAAGTTTATGGGAAATATGCTATATATAGATTTGTGAAATGTATGTTGTAAGTTTGTCATTCATGAGATGTATAATTCTTGTCATTCATTTAATTAAGTCTAATTTCATGAATCTTTGGATAAGAAAATGTCAATGTGACGGCTCCAATTTTTCCGTGCAATTGGGTACGCCCGGCCTAGACCCGTGCAGGCCCCAAGTCATCACTTGGCAACCTGACGAGCCTAGTCAGCCTTCGATTTAGTCAATTGAGTAATTTATGAAAGAGTTATTGCGCGCAATAATACACAGCGGAAGACTAAACAGTAATAAGAAGGGGAAATAACTCAATCAACGGAAATATATGAATTCTATAAGTGTGGAAAACCCCGAGTATTCATGTACAATTCGATAAGCATATATACATGATACTAATCTCACCAAAAATGTCAAGTTCAATAATCCTGAATACATAAGTATGAAACGATATACAAATCAGCAAAACATAAATACATACTATAGAGTCTCTCTGATCCCACTGCTAGTCCTTAAAGAAGGTATCCTAGGCAGGGCCCCTTGCCCTTGCTGCTCTCCACTCTATCTGCACCCACCGTCACAAACTAGACGGTGAGCAATTGAAAAAATCGAAAGTAGTGCCAGAAGAATATAATAGTAATTTATGATTTAACAAGTAAAGCAGTCTAAATATCATGCGGAAACGAAATAACAGAAAGGTAAGTAAATCAAGTGCATGATAAACAGACTGATAGATAAACAATCGAAATTTGCATGTTCTAAGATTCAAAAGAGGCCCATGAGTGGTCTATTTTCACAGCAATACGTCAAAGATCTAGTAAGATCTCCCCGGGCAATGTCGCAACACTAGCGCAGCGTGAAATCGAGAGGCATCGCAACACCTCTCGAATCCAGTACCCAGTACACACAACACTAGGGGTGATCAGTTACCCCTGCAGAGGGCACCCTCATTGTCCCAACTAATGCGGGACCACATGATACCTTCGAGACACACACTCATGCCAAGAACATACAACAAAGAATATGGAATGGAATTTCAAATAAGGCTCAATTTAACATTATCAATGAATAGAGGAATGTATAAATCACATGTCATTTCCTTACTGGCCTACTAACATACACATATACAAGGTACGTATGTACTTACCTGAACTAGCGCAACTCGGTTACACTCCGAGACTCTAACACGTTCCCCGCGAGTTCTTGACTACTTGATAAAGGTTTAAATCCCGAACGTTGATTTAGAGTTAGTACCTCGTCTTAGGGTGTTTCTCGTATGTTTAGTTTAAATACATTTAATTAAGACGACTCAAACCATTGTGGATCAATCCATCTCTATGGTTATTGCCCCTTTTCACAAAACATAACTCTCTTTGGGCTCTTGTTTTACCCATTTATCAAGCCTATACTCACCTAAGTGGGTTTTTTGTGTGGACACTTATTGAGCCTAGATATATAGGCTCATTCTTACATTTTATGCATTTGTTTTGGGCTTTAAGTTATACCTATTGTATTGAATCCTTATTGGGCTCTACACAACCCATGTATACACCATTTGTGATTTGTTATGGACCCTTATTAAGATGTGTGTACTGGGCCCTTATTGGGCCTTAACACAAGCCTATAATCATTTTTAAATAGTGTCCATACCTATCATCTTTTTATTTATTCACAAACATACATAATACACATTATGGTCACACACCCCACATTTGATACACCCCACACTTGGTACACCCCACTGTTATGTGCACACAACACCCCACAGTTGTGTGCACCCCATTGTTGCACCCCATACACACATGCACTAAAGATATTACACACTAAATACAACCCAATTACACACACACACACACACTAAACACATGCATAAAACGTGGCTGTTGAACATGGGGGAAGGGTCATTTCTGGCCAGCGGCATCGTCGTAGATTCTCCTTTGATCAGCCGTGACCGGGGACGGTCCCACCAGCCACGGCAGCCACAAAACGGCAGCCACAAAACAGTGGCCAAAATAGTCACAAAATGGCAAAAACAGTCCCTAAATGACTCTCTTATTTCGTTGGAAAAACAACTCCATACACCATAAGTGAGGCCGTATGGGGACATCGAGATGCCTATAGTCATCTACGTCCAAGCTCCCCGCCGGAGGTGCCCTACGATGACCGAAGTTTGAGTGAAAAATGGGTGCACAGTGAGAAGAAACAGTGAACTGTCGAGAGAGAGAGAGAGAGAGAGAGAGAGAGAGAGAGAGAGAGAGAGAGAGAGAGAGAGAAAAACGAAAGAGGGTGAAGGAGGAGCTTACCTAGGCGTCTCCAGTGGGTGGGGAAGGCTCCAACAATGAGGGAGGTAGTGGTGATGACGAGCTTGCCGAGAGGAGGTGGCTGCCACACGTGAGGGCGAGAGGAATCGGTGTGAGTATCGAAACCGAGAATGAGAGTGAGTGAGGAAAGAGAGAGAGAGAGAGAGAGAGAGAGAGAGAGAGAGAGAGAGAGACTCACCTCGTTGGAGTCGACGTCTCCGGTGGGACGTGGTGGCAGTGGCAAGAGGAGGGAGGAGGTGAATAGTGACGGCTGTGGTGTTGAGAAGATGATGAATAGTGTATATTAGGGTTTTCTTGTTTTATATATACATAACAAACGTGAAATGACCCTTTTACCCTTATCTTAACACTTGTTCATTTCTTGGATAGTTGCCCTTATGGGTCATTTACCTCATCATCATGACTTAATACACATACACATCTCATAGCTAATCTCATGGCTCTTCTCATCATGTTGTGTCACTTTAACAATTTTTATCTTATAGCCCGTATGTTGCGAGACTATCCGACTCCCGCACTGGTCTTGCGTTCCTCAGTCCATATTTCTCCCAAATTTGGTTCGCAGCGCCTGTTTTCTCGCCACATCTCGTCAACTAATTAATTACATTAATACAAATTCATTTATTTGTATTCTTTATTTTATTTTTTTCCCTGTTTAACTAGTTGAAACCACACTTAATTAAAAAAATCGCCCGAACGGCTCGAGACCCGTAAAATACTAATATACTAATACATGCATCATCATCCACAAATAACCAAATTTTCGGGTCATTACAGTCAATTCGTGGAACTTGATTCAATCCGATCCGCATTTTGCTAATTGGATTGAGTTCGATTGATGAATTATTTGGACTGGATTAGACTGTATTTTTCTAACCCGCAATAATTGGATTGGATTACGGATTGACCTTAATTGGACTGGATTTAATTCGTGTGCACCCCTAGATAAAACCGTAAATTCACCGCGGTCAAAATGTGTTATTCACTTTTTTAATATATTATATATAGGGGAAAGTCTACAATGGAGACCAAATATATACCCATGACATGGGAACCCCTCAAAATGTGTTGTGCATTAAATGCTTTGTGCATTTATGTCACTTCAATTAATGTATTGGATTTAAATCCAATGGTTTTAAATGGTGTACCCATGTCATGGGTATATATTTGGTTTCCATGGTAGAAGTACCCATATATATATAGCATTAATGTAATAGATTGATTGATTACGTTTAATACAAAATTGATTTCTCTTCTTTGAGAATTTGGGGTTTGATTCTTTGGTCCTGAATTGGATTGTGCATGAATTCGCCAATCAATTTAGAAAATCATGCAATCCAAGAAGTGTCAAACAATTTTTTGAAAAAGTTTGACCGAAAATAATTTTGGTTGACTTTTGGAGGGTCCGACTACGAAATTTGACAGTTTTGAAGACATGATTTTATTGGAAACGGCTCCTTCGTTTAGGCATCCGAATTAGTAATTTTTCTATTTTTATTAAGTTTTAGTTTGATTACAACTTTAAGTAGGAGTTTCCGTTTTTAATACCATTTGTGGTGTTAGCTTTCCTATTTCGTGTAGTTTCCATTTTAGGGTATTTTAGACTTTTTTTATTTTTGGCAAATTTTAAGGTTTTGCTATTTAAAACACTTTTTAGTTGTAATTCGACGTTTTTTTTTAATTATTGAATAAAATTCGAACTTTGACTAAGTTTTTGTGCCATGGAATGCATTATTCGTAGTGTCGAATAATCAGTTTGGAAGATCGTTCGTTGCGTCTAAAAAATTTTGTTGCGTCAGTTTGGTATCAAAGCTTCAATCCGGTCTAGGTGATTAGAGAAATCATGTTGTTCAAGAAGAGTAACTGATTATGTGTCGAAGCATTTTCATTAACGAGCAAAGGCTTGATTTCTTGTTTGATGGACAACAACACACCTGAAGCTGAAACCGTAAAACGGAACTCGCTTTTAGAGAGGATCCAAAAGAAAATTCCAGTTTTGATAGGGAGGAATTTGTATCTAAAAAAGAAGAATATGAGGTTCTTTTTCTTTGCGGTGACGATGAAGTAGATCCAATTTTCTTCGAGGACTCTGACAACTTAGACGAGGGGCCAAAGTTCGACAATAATGAGCGTGATTTCTTGAAGGATAAGGTAGTCTTTGGAGACTTGAGGTTGTTTCCCACAAAAATCCTCAGGTGTTTGGAGATGTGGTTGGTGATGTAGTTGCCGAAGAGAGTTTCATGGAGATCGTTGGAAGAAACTAAGTAAAGTTTGCAACTAAACATTTTTTCTCATTGAACGAAGCCGCATATAATGAGAATTTCGTTGAATTCTTACAAGAATTTTTTTGTGACATTACTGTGGATCATGGAAGCGAAGATTACAAATTTATCTTATTTTCTATATTGAGCTGTGTTAATCCCCATTTTGAAGATAAGTTTATTTCGGATAAGAAGACATGAGAGGGTACGAAAATTCTCGAGAGTGATTTTTTTTGGACTTGAGAAAAATGATGAAGAATGAAAAATGGCATGCTACATGGGCCGTAGTTGTACTGCTTCAAATTCTGAGCCAAGAGATTGTGGGATATTTTATTTTTATTTTTTTTATTAGCAAAGATTAAATCCGGTGTCGGTTGCATCTGTAACTGTAGGATATCCTGCTCTAGCAATATGAGAATTTGATTAGGAATATGTTTCCAAATCTTAAAATCAACATTTCACTAAAAAGCTTCCTTAGCCATGTGGTCTGCATAGACATTATTCACTTGAAATGTGTGGCTAAAAACTACACTCCACTCCTTGTCTGTCTCCCTTAGAATATCATGAATCAGTGGATTTCGAAATTGGCCTTGTGATGAGTCCAGAATAAGATCAATTGCTTCCCGCGAGTCTAGCTCCACAACAAGTTTCCTACATCCTCTATACCGCGTCAGTTTTAAGCCATGTTTAACTCCTCATAATTCAGTGCAAAAAGGTGAACACTGACCTAACTTTGCTTGAAATGCTGCTCGAAAATCATCTTTCATCCCCCGTATCACTCCTGCTGATGTGACTTCCTCATCCTCCCCTCGTACCGCCCCATCACCATTTATTTTCAACCACCTCTCATCCGGTGCTACCCAATGAAAATATTTTCTTCTTGCTAGAGCTTGGCTCGAGGTCAACCACATACCTTCTGAACGAAGGATACTTTATTTTTTAAGTGTTAATTAGGATCGTTAATTATTAGGTGCAATTTGATTTTTTTTAGTGATATACGTAGTGCAAGTTAGAAAAGGGTTAGTTTAGAAAGGTTAGTTTAAAAAAAAAAAACTAACCTTTCTAAATAGAATTAATGTAATTAGCATAATTCATTAATCAGGAAGCTGAATTTAAAAAGGATGCAATTAAGAAGTCTTGTTTTAGTAAGTTCGTTGAGTTTTTTTTATCTTATTAGTGCGTGAGTTATCTTAGGAAACTAGACGAGCGTTTTATTTTACTTTATTTTTTTAATGTAACATTTTTTTTATTACCATTAAACGTAAGCCTATATATATGGTTAGCATTAATGTAATAGATTGATTGATTATGTTTTGATTTCTTTTCTTTGAAAATTTGGTGTTTGATTCTTTGGTCCTGAATTGTCGGGTTGTGCTTGGATCAATTCATCAATTAATTTGAAAGACTTCCGTTGCGTCATATTTACATTCAAATAATGGCAGTTCTTTTAAACAAATATAATTAGCAAATCAATGTGCTTTTTCATTCTTACATCTAATTAACCACCTTCAACTTATAGAGGTGGGGTTTTATTTCAAAAGTCTTTAGTACTAAAGCCTGATTAGGGAGGAGATCCATAAATATATATTTAAAGGAAGTACTACATATGTACATGAATTTTGAAGCCATATAGGAGTACTAGCTATACATACGTCAAAGTTGATTTTAAGAAATAATAGCGTATTCATGTTTGTCATGATAGTAAGACAAATATTTTTTGTGCAAATCAAAAATATTTTTTGGTCCTTGAATCATTTATGCTTTTGATCTCTGAACTTTGAGTTCTTATACTTTTGGTCCCTGAACTTTGAGTTTTTTATATTTTTAGAGAAAATTAATTTTTTTTCAACTTTTGTTGATTGATGTAAGTCGTCTGGTTCAGTAATATAAACCACTTTACTTTTCTTGATTAGTCACATAACACTTATGTTATCCACGTTAGTGAAATTTAACAATTTAAATAATTGAAGGACTGCATATAGATATTTGTAACAGTTTAAGAGCAAATGTGTAATAATAAAAATTTAATAAAAATATAAAAGATATAAATAATGGGTTTTGCCTTCTTTTTATAAATGCTAAAAACCAAACGTTGGATAACACAGAATTGAAGTGATTAGCAAACGGGTTCTCTCTTTAAAACTGGGGCTTGCGTAAGTTGGTCAAATTAATTCAAGCTGCCGCGTCGTCGCATCTCATCTGTTACATTTTAGTAATTTTATATTGGAGCCAAGCCAGGGCCATTAGTCTAAAGTCAACATATGCGGTGAATGCTCACAAGCCGTCGAAAGAGACTCATCAAATCGATCAACTATATAGTACCAAAAAAAATCGATCATATATATCCATTTGAGGCTCACATATAAAGTGGCACACCTAGCCTATGAAAAATAAAAAATAAAAAAATTCCCCCACCTATCTAGTCTCCCACTATATAATATCTCTTTCCCTCTCATTTAATCCATCAATTTCTATCATCACTAATCAACAATGTCGTACTTATTAACTTCTTCCCTAATCTTCACTACCCTCCTCTTCCTCTCCATCACCACCTTAACCCAATCCACTGTCCCCCCATCAAAGACCTTCAGAGTAATCAACTCCGGCCCCCTCGACGACTTCGGCCCCGAGTACCGTGGCACCACCTACCGGTACTCAACCTTGAACCTCAAGTCCTTCCCCTTCTCCCTTTGCTTCTACAACACCACCAACAATGCCTTCACCCTCGGCCTACTCATGGGCAGCATCGACAACGAGTCCATCCTCCGCTTTGTCTGGGATGCCAACCGCCGCCGCCCAGTTCGCGAAAACGCTACTCTCACGTTCTCCCGTGATGGAAACCTAGTCCTACGTGACGTCGATGGCTCCATTGCCTGGCAAACCAACACGGCCAACAAGGGCGTAGTCGGCCTCGAACTCCTCCCCAACGGTAACCTAGTCCTTTATGATTCAAGAAACCGTTTTGTCTGGCAGAGCTTCAACTACCCTACCGACACTCTCCTCGTAGGGCAGTCCTTACGCCCTAACGGACCTAACAAGCTCATCGCACGTCGATCCGCTCGAGACCAATCCGACGGACGGTACAGTTACATCTTGCAAGGCACTAAGCTCACTTTGTACTATCACACCAAGAATTCTCCAAAGCCTCTATCGTATTACTCTCAAGACATAATAGGGCCTCCATTGTCACAAGTGCTCTTCACATCTACTCTACAGGAAAACAAAACGGACACCTACGAACTAAAATACGAGTTCTTCGTGAACAACTCTCGCGTTAGCGAAGACGTGTTGGCTCCTCAAATAATGTACGACACCACCTTGTCCATGCTTCGACTGGACTACGATGGGAACTTGAGAATCTACACTTATAACGACAAGATCGACACCCATGCATGGGACTACACGTACTCGGCTTTCGGCGAGCGAGGCGTCTTCGATGCTTGTGACTTGCCTTCTACTTGTGGGGCACTTGGGGTTTGTGACGCTAACCGGTGCGTAGGGTGCCCTACGGAGAAGGGGTTGGTGCCTTGGAGGGAGGGTTGCAAGCCTCCGAAGCTGCCACCGTGTAGGGTTGGTGGTGGTAATGTTGACTACTACAAAGTGGTGGGCGTGGAGCACTCGTTTATATTGGATGCTTATGGGGATAGGAATACTACGATGGAGGAGTGCAGAAAAATGTGTAGTAAGGATTGTGGGTGCTTAGGGTTCTTTTATTGGGAGGACTTTCCGACGTGCTATTTGGCTCCTGAGCTAGGGACTCTGAGGAGAGCACGGAACAAGGCTCATGTGGGTTACATCAAGAAAGCTAAAAAATGATAGTGTGAAAGTTGCTAGTGTAGATTTGTAATTAGTTTCTTTCTTATAAAATAAATAAATAAATAAAATTGTTGGTGTCATAAGTATGTCACCTCCCATTCATTTTTCAATTAAAAACAAACATATTGATGTTTTTGATATATAAGAAAGTATTTAAAAAAAAATTGACTAACATGAGTTGAACTTACGACCTCTTTTTCAGATGCCTTTAGGTTTTTCTACCATTCTTATGGACGATGTTAGGGAGTTGCTTTTCCTTGTCAACGTGTGATGTAATAATACACATTTTTGCCTCCTTTTAATAAAAAAAACTTAGGATCTCTAATTTTGCCTTTTTCGTAAGTAATTTTTCACCCCCATTCATTTTCCAATTAAAAACAAACATATTGATGTTTTTGATATATAAGAAAGTATTTAAAAAAAATTTGACTCCAACTAGGACCTCATTTTCAGATTCCTTTAGGTTTTTCTGCGATTCTTATAGACGATGTTAGGGGAGTAGCTTTTCCTCGCCGATGTGTGATGTAATAATAGATACTTTTGCCTCCTTTTAATAAAAAAAACTCAGGATCTCCTCTTAATTTGTCTTTTCATAAGTAACTTTTCACCCCCCCCCCCAAAAAAAAAAAAATCATTTTCCAATTATAAACAAACATATTGATGTTTTTGATATATAAGAAAGTATTTTAAAAAAAAAAATTGACTTCAACATGAGTTGAACCTAGAACCTCATTTTCATATTCCTTTAGATTTTTCTACCATTCTTATAGACGATGTTAGAGGAGTAGCTTTTCCTCACCAATGTGTGATGTAATAATAGACACTTTTGCCTCCTTTTAATAAAAAAACTTAGGATCTCCTCTAATTTTGCCTTTTTGCAAGTAATTTCTCAATTCGTCCATCTCACTAAAGATACTTTGTCAATAAATAAATAAAGTCTCGGCCGTTCCTATAAAAAAAATACCCACCACAGTGTTGAGATGTGTGGACTGAAATAATAGTTCTACGTTGGAAAGTAAAACTTCTAATGAAGTATATTAGTGATTGTCTCCCCTCTACTAGTACCGAGGCCTTTTAAGTTAAAACCCCACACCTAAAAGATGAAGGGTGATTAAATTGGGGATAATATCGGAACTGGGGAGATCAATGGCTCACGGAGAAGTGTCGCGGGCGACCACTTGCTGGTAACGGACTGCAAGACAGAAAAATTCAACATGGTATCAGAGCCGACGGTTCGATCGGGACCTGTCATGAAAAACCCCCTTGGATAGATTTCGGTCCAAGGTGGAGTGTTGAGATGTGTGGACCAAAATAATAGTTCTACATTAGAAAGTAACACTTCTAAATGAAGTATATTAGTGATTGTCTCCTCTCTAATAGTACCGAGGCCTTTTGAGTTAAAACCCCACACCTAAAAGATGAATGGTGGCTAAGTTGGAGATAATATTAGTATTGAAGAGATCAATGGCTCGCAGAGAAGTGTCGCGGGTGGCCGCTTGTGCGTAATGTACCGCAAGATGGAAAAATTCAATAGGGAGAAATATCTTGTCTAACAAAACCAAATGAGTAATAGAGTGGCACACTTCAAATAGTGTTTTTTTACATAGCGTCTGATGACTACTAACCCCCTCTACCCTATATCAACCCCATTTAATTTAATGTATTTTGTCTTTATATTATCCCGCAATCGAAGTCGACAACGACACATAAACGTTGCCGCTACCACATCCTACAATGGTGCATCGCCATTTTAGTTGCCACACTCGGCAGAGGCACATTAACATTACTGCTACCACGTCCCACAGTGGGCCGGGGCATTAAGGTTGTCGCTACTTCATTTGAAAGCGGCCCATCACAAAAATTAAAAGAGGGTTTTATTTCAGAAGTGTGCCGGGGGGTAAACATAAGTTAGGGGCACATTAAAAGTTTACTAATAATTAAGGGTAGTGATTAAAATATAAACTTGCTTAATAGGGGCTACAAATATCATTAAATTAAATAAGGGAATGATATAGGGTAGAATAGCTAGTCGTTCCCTTTTACCTATTATAGCGCCTATAAATGTGTGGAATTGTAAGCTTTTGTGATGTCTAAAGATTTTTTTTTTCTCAAATCTCTTATAATTATTTTGGCCTCCTACCAATTAATAAAGTACTTATATAGACATTTAAGAAAATGATGAGTATTAATAAAAAATTTTATTAAATAATAAATTTTCTGTAACTACCCTCAAATCTAATTCGTGCCACGCGTTACGTTTCAGGACAGTGACCTGACTATCGTGACTTGTCATATTGTCTAAGCCTTGGGAGTCGACACTAAGGTATATTTTATTTTTCTGTGATGATTGTACTATTATTTATAGTCGAATGTGAATGTATGTATATCCTAGCAAGTGATTTTATTTTGTTTTATCGTATCAGATTTGTGAGTGAGGTTTCGCCTAGGAAAACGTGAATTTTTAGACAAATAGATATAATTTGAGTATTTTAACACATGAAATGATAATTAGTGAATTATTAGAAAATAATAAATACAATAAATAATTAATATGCAAATACGTTGGTATGTCCGGGAGCACCCGACGTGCGAGTCGTGGTACGGTATGAGTCAGGTAACGCAAGGTTTGAGCGAGAAATGGTTGAGTTGTGAAGTTCAAGTCACCTATTGAAGTCATAGGATTGAGTCAAGGTCGGTGGCTGGATTGAAGAGAGACCCTAGGATGTGCATCGGGATACGTGTGTGCAAGATGATGGGAGTGATATATATGGGGGCACCTTTTCTCTCTCCTCGTTGTTTGCTCTCATTTCTCTCCCACTCACGAGAAACGGATTGAAGTTGTGGTTTCGGGAGGTTTTCGATCTCGAAGTGACGTCAGGGATCAACCAACAACGCGTTTTAAGGTGAGATCTTGACTCCCCACGTGATTATCTACGTTTTGAGGTTTCGTCGCGGTGATTTCGGGCGACATTTCGAGTTTGGGTTTCGATAGGGTTTTTGGGTGAGAAATTGTGATCAAAGGATGGTTTGATGGTGTTGTAAAGGGTGTTTTGATGATTGAGAGTTGGTGGTATTTTTGGTGGTATTTTTGGTGGATTTTGGGAGATTTTGGACGTGATTTTTGAATCTAAATTTTGTCGAGGTTTCGACACGAAGTAATAAAAATAGTTTTGAGTGGTTTTGGACGTCCTTATAAATTTGGGATAGGCTCGGAATGCGGCGACATGAGTCGGGGTTCTGGAAAACCCCAGATAAGTGTTCAGGGTGTTACGCTGCGAGGGACGCCGTATAGCAATACCTTTGGCAGTGTCACTCACGGCGTCCAACCCAGAGAAGCGGATTTTGGCATTTTAAATGACGCCACAGGGCTTGAACGTGGTAAAGCGTGTTGAGAAGGTACTCCTGGGTTTTTGGCTAGTTGGGATAACGTGAACATTGCCTACAGGGGTGCGGCTACCTAACCTAAATTTTTCCTCGAGTACTAGATTGTTGTGGTTAAAACTGGTTAGTACCTCTTTTGAATCAATAAACACTCAGATATCGTTGCGAATATTTGTCAGTCTGTTTATCATGCACCTTGTGTTATTTATCTGTCTTCGAATACCTGCATGATTATAGACTGCTCTTCATTTATTCATGAATTACTATTTATATCCTTCTGGCATTACTTTCAATTTATCACGTACTCACCGTCTAGTTTGTGACGGTGGGTGTAGATAGGCCAGAGACTAACAAGGGAAAATAGCTGATGATTGGTGATTTCCTCCGAGGACTCTCAGAGCAATTCTTTTCTTTTCTTCACTGTATGTGTTGTCCTTTCTGACTTGTGATTATTATATCTTATGTTTTTTTTATAACAATGGGGTACATTTTGGGATTGAGTGACTAAAGATATCATGTATTATCGTACTGTTATATTTGGTCACCAGATTTACATGTTTATCCAATTGTTTCAGGGTTCCCACACTTTGAATTGTTCCTGATTTCCTATTTATTGAGTTATTTAGTTAGATTATAGTTTATTTCCACTGCAAACTACCTGAAAATGATATAATATAATAACTCAACCTTTAAATTGTTAAATTAATAAGGAAAGAAAGATTTGAGGCTGACTAGGCTTGCGTTGACTTCACGAGTATGGACTCGGGGATCCATGTAGATCTAGGCTGGGCAGGACCCAGTTTTTATGGGGAACTGGAGTCGTCACATTTTCTCTTTGTTCGCCCCTGAAGTCGACTGATGGGGATCCTCAACCTCATCGTAAGTAAACTACATAGTCCCTGTTTGGTTCAGCTTATGCTCTTGCTTATCGTTGACATGACACTCAATAAACAACTTTTGTAACGTTTGGTTGCATTTTATACTTTTTGTGATTGGTTGATGTGGCACTGACGTACGTGGCAATGAAAACCATCACAATAAGGGCATGAGCAATGGTTACATACTTTTTGATGTGTAATAGAGTGTCACATCATTAACCCACTAACTCTCTTCTACTACACTTATCTTTACTATAATTAAACACTTATTACGCACTTTTTTTGAGACCCACAATTACATCAATTCAAAAATTAAAGTAACTTTTTGTTTAAGAAAGCATTTTATTCTTAAAGAGTTTTGTGGCATATGCTAAAAACATAAGTTAAACCAAATATGGCTATAGTAAAAGATACTCTCTCCAGTAAAAAATATATGATGTTTTGGGATTCTTTGGCTTTAAAAAATATAAGACGTTTTCAGAGTTTGAGAGAACTTTGTACCTCTTATACCTATTTTACCCATCTTTTAACTCAAACATTTAATTATAATTAAACAATTGTCTTTCATTGGATGAAATAAATAATTAAATGTGAGTAATTTAAACTCACAATTAATGCTTTCTTTTTTTTGAAAGGCACAATTAATGATTTCTTAATATGTGTATTTTTATTTAAAAAAATGTGTGTTTTGAGCTAAAAAAGTCTTATTTTTTTTTACTGGTGGGAGTACATCCTATGATCATTTTTGTATGTCATTGTAGCAAAAGCCTTTTTAAAAAAAAAATTATAAGTCGTTTTTAAAATTTAATTCAGAGTACATTTATCATCTTTTTACTCATTTTACTCTAAATACAAATCAAACATTTATTGCAAGTAAATTTCTCAAAATTTTCAAATCGTTTTATGTTGAAGGACCTACATAAATGCATCAATGCATGTAAATTATACGCATAATTAATTAATATTATCTTAATTTATGTGTTTTTATCTAAATGACTTGACGTGAAGGAGTGTATATTAAAGCCATCATCATTTTCCGTTAATCAAATATTGCAACTTGCAAGGGACAAAAAATAAATAAAAACAAAAACATTGCAACTTGCAAGGGACAGAAGGTGGGCAACCAAGCACCAAAAAAAAAAAAGAAGGGTGGGCAACTATACAGTGTTTGAATTTGGTCTTATATGGGCCGGACTATACAAGACAGCCTGTTATGGGCCCCGTTCAAGCCGCCGCGTTTTCTTTCAAACAAAAACAAAATAATGGATCATCCACTAGTCAAAAAGTCAAATTTTTGTGCACGGGCCATCGAAAGAGACCTCTCAAACTCGTAACAAATAAAATGATTATTCTGTGTACATCTAAGTCAAAAGTTTCAAACTTTCAATACATGATGATGATTGATGAACATACACTAACATCTCAATATAAACAAGATGTATAACGGTCTCGATCACACACATACTACACTCAACTAATTAACCATAATCACAGCAATGTCGAATTTTCCATTATATTGCTCAATCTTCATCATTTCACTCATTTTATTCGTCCCTACTGCCTATTCCACCGTTCCTCCATCACAAACCTTCACAGTCACCAACACCGGCGATTTCGAGAACTTCGGCACCGAGTACGGCGCTGACTACCGCTACTCCGGCCTTGATGTCATATTCCGCTCCTTCCCTTTCTTCCTATGCTTCTACAACACCTCCAATGATGCCTTCCTCCTCTCAATAGTCATGGGCAACACTGACACCGAATCGGTCCTCCGCTTTGTCTGGGACGCCAACCGCGCCCACCCGGTTCGCGAAAACGCTAACCTCACATTCGCCCGCGACGGAAACCTAGTCCTAAGAGACTCCGACGGCACCATCGCCTGGCAAACCAACACGGCCAACAAGGGCGTAGTTGGCATTAGACTCCTCCCCAACGGTAACCTTGTCCTCTATGATTCGAAAAAACGTTACGTTTGGCAAAGCTTCGATAACCCTTCGGACACTCTTTTAGTGGGCCAGTCCTTGCGCCCTAATGGGCCCAACAAGATTGTGGCCCGAAGCGGCAATCGAGACCAATCCAACGGTCCCTACAGCCTAGTACTAGAAAATAAAGGCCTAGCTTTGTACCTTCAAAGCCCAAACTCTCCAAACCCTCTACAGTACTACTCAGTGGAGTTAACCGGGTCTCCAACACTCACACAATTGCTCTTCAACGCTACTCCACAAACGGGTCCGGGTTTGGCTTACTATCAATTAGGGTATCACCTCTACGTAAACAATTCTTACTTTAATTCTGACGTGCTTGCCAAGACCAAGTACAACAGCACATTTTCCATCCTTCGATTAGGCTACGACGGGAATCTCAAGATCTACACGTTTTACAAGGACATAGACACGAACTCTTGGGAGGTCACGTACTCGTTGTTCGGTGGGAATAGTAGGTTTGGGGAGTGCGAGTTGCCCTCCAAGTGTGGGGCCCTTGGGGTGTGTGATAATGATCAATGCGTGGGGTGCCCTACGCCAAAGGGGTTGTTGGGTTGGAGTAACGGGTGTCAGCCTCCAAAGCTGCCACCATGTGATAAAAGAGGGAGTAATAATGTGGATTACTACAAAGTGGTGGATGTGGAGCACTTTTTAAGTTTTGGGGCTTATGGTGAAGGGAATGCTACGGTGGAGCAGTGTAGGGCAATGTGTGATAAGGATTGTGGGTGCTTAGGGTTTTTCTTTTGGGAGGATCTGCATAGGTGCTTCTTGGCTCCTGAGTTGATGACTCTTCAAAAGGCTTATAATACTGCTCATGTGGGTTACATCAAGAAAGCCAAGTGATCACTAAATTAGTGGATTTAGGATTAAGTCACTTTAATTATTGATGTACTCTTTAAGGTTTTAATAAGGAAATAATGGTCGGAGCCACTGAATTGCAAGCTGTTATTTTTGTCGTTTTCCTTAATAATAGCATACATGTGGGGATATTTATGAGGATGTTGATCGCTTTCATTTTGGATGGGAGTATTTGTCTTCTTCGTTTTTATTTTTTTATTTTTATTTTTGACGAAAAGATTTTAGAAATTACTATTATATCTAATTTAACAATGAAATTACATCAATAATAACCTTTCCCACTCTTAGATGAGATCAAATCGACATTGGAAAGTTTGCAAACTCATGTGGTTGTCTTTTGCATCTATAACAATAGAACCATAATGAAAAATAAAACTTTCAACAACTGAAGACGAACAAAAACTTTCAACGAGAGAAGACAAACACAGACTTCTAATAAGAGAAGAAAAAAACTTATTGAAAAAGAAAACCTAGTGAAAATATCAAACCAACAACTAGTGCAGATCCATACATGAGCATATAGAAGAAATTAAATGATAGCAGATGCATGTGTAGAAGAGAGGCAAGTGGTGCCAATGATAAATCTGACAACTGTTGCAGGACGAATGAAGCTGAAACATCTCAAATCTAAATAGATCCGACTTCTATTGTATAAATAAAAATAAAAATTATTATTGGAACTATCGCTACCGCCGATCAAAAGAGAAGATCGACGGTGGTTCTAACTAAAGAATCACAATATATAAGCTTTAATTTGTCTTCTTCGTTAGCACTTAATTAATTTGCAAACATATTTAGTTATCTCGTCACTCATCAGATACATATAGTACCATCTAATTGGGTGGGTCAATGATTTGATACGGTGATTATGAGTAAGAGGTTATGAGTTCAAACCCCAGTGAAAAAAGTTTCTTTCTTATATAAAAAAAACACATAGTAAGTTGTGCAAAAAAAAATAGAGTAGTGCTATTTTGACTCTTAGAGTCCGGACTTCTAAGGAGTTTTTGAAAAATTTTTATTTCAAAGTCATCCTTAAATAATAAATGACTTTGAAATAACAACTTATAACTCTATTTTGATATTTGTAAAAATTTAAAAAACCTTCTATGAGTCTGGACTCTAAGAGTCCAAACAGATTTTTCGAAAAAAATATGAGAAGTGCTATCACAATATTGGAAGTTATATTGGGCCTTAATTTAATCCATTCATGCACACCTCGAAATACGAACATACATAGATCCTTATACATATATAATAAGCGGGGTTGAGGCCAGTAGCCCGATCAATATGGCTTTTGGTGGAAGCTAAGAAACTGTAACAAGGAAGCTAGGAGAACTCCATTTATAGACCATCTCCAATATTCACAAACTCTATTTTATATTAATTATAATTACACAAAATGATATTGCGCTGCTTCTAATCATCAATTAACTCTATTCCATCTCCAAAATATATAATACTAAAGTGTTGGAGCACGCATGGATCGAAATACGTCTCACATCGATTAAGTATTGATTAAGTGTGACTTCATTAAAAAATACTTAATTGTGAATCTTTCTGACTTTAAATAGTATTGATGCATTTTAAAGTAAAATCACACAATGTAAACTCAGGTAGGGACAATACCAATACTAATTAAATCCACAGAGCTGCAGATATAGGCGCGAACAGGCCCATGCACGTAAAGGAAATGGAAAGTTTATATGTATAATTTAGCATTTTTATTATAAAATCAAGCAACTTCTAAAATAAAAGCCCCTACTAGATTTATTGAGAGAAGTACACATGAAGAAAAAGAAGCACCAACTTAACCTAAATCTTGGTGTACTTGGTCCTACTTAGAATACTTGATGTACCCCACACGAGATGTGTTGGTAACTTTTATTAAAGTCGCCAGCAGAGGCGTAGTGAAACACCTTGAAGTGTCTTCCCTATAGAAGAACCCCGCACACTTGCAATCTTTACTGCACTTGTCCTTACAAGCATTCACGCTCATCTTTCGCGCCTTATCTGCCAAATAAGGGCTCATGAAGTGCTCCACACCTGCTATCTTAAAGTAGTCCACTGCCGCGGCCGCTCCGCCCTTGCACGGAGGCAGCTTCGGCGGCGCGCAGCTCTCGCTCCATGCCGACAAGCCATTAGGGGTAGGACACGCCACACATGAATACTTGAATTGGCACAGCCCGAAAGACCCACATTTTGTAGGTAAAGCGCACTCTCTAACGTCGTCGCCGAAGAACGAATACGTCTCCGACCATTTCAAGTAGCTTGTTTGGTCATAGTAAGTGACCGCTTTAAGGTTCCCGTCCGAGCTCAACCTTAAATACGATATGGTCCCGTTGTAGTTAATTTTTTTGAGGATTGGCCCCTGGGAGTTGTCAACTGGTCTGGACTGAAGAAGATGCCTTGTAGGTTTTGGTGGCGTCGCCGCCTCGGAAAAGCCTAGTGTTAGCTCATAAGCGGTGGCGTTTTCGTTCTCCGGCACCGCCTCGAACTTCATGGCGACATACTTTTGGTCTGCCGAGAAAGGAAAACCACCATATTTGAGACGTTGGCCACCATAAGTGATGTACATGTTTAACCCTGAAGGCTCAAGGACAATGCTGTAAGGCCCGTCTCGGCCGTCGGCGTCGGATGTCCGGCTCACGAGCTTGTTCGAGCCGTTGAGGCGAAGAGACTGACCGACCATGAGAGTGTCCGACGGGTGGTCGAAGCTCTGCCAGATGTACTTTCCGTTCTTGTCATGAAGAACTAGGTTTCCATTTCTGAGCAAGGCAATGTCAGTGACGCCCTTGTTGGCCGTGTTGGTTTGCCAGGCAATGCGGCCGTCTGGATTGGTTAAGACTAGGTTGCCGTCTGTGCCGAAGGTGAGGGTGGCGTTTTCGCGGACGGGGTTGTTGCGGTTGGCGTCCCAGATCCATCGCCTGAGGTCTTCGTCACGGCGAATGCCACCGAGAATGGCCAAGATGTAAGCGTTTGGAGTAGTGTTGTAGAGGAAGAGCTGGAACCGGTAATTAAAGAAGAAGTTGTGGTTGGGGACATTTATGAAACGATAATCAGGATAGTATTCTGTTATGTACATTCCAAATTCTCCTTGATTGACGTATGTGAAGGTTTTGTTGGCTGGGACTTGAGCTAGCACAGAGACTACGATAGAGAAGAGAGAGAAGAGGAGAAGTGGAGACAGAGGAGTAGTGGAAGCCATTACTTTAGTTTACTGACGAGTGAACTATAGTGTGGCTTGATGAGTGAACGCTATGGGAGTCCTTGGCTTTACATAGGGAAGAATGTTAATGATAAGGCCAGGAGCAGTACTCTCAAGAAGACTTTTGTTTCTTAATTTCCCATACCAACTACCAAGTGGTTGATTACTTTATGCTTTATAATTAAAGTTTTATATATATATATATATATATATATATGTTAGAATAACAACAGGACATTTATATATCGGCCTTTGAGCCATTCGTAAGCATCACGAGATGTAGACACATACAAATTTTGGTACATAACATACTAGTCGAGGTCGTGTGCACGACTTCTATAGGTCAAAAATGTGTCTTAGGGCGAGACTTACCCATTGTCATTGTAGTGTTTTCCATCACAATATATTGCTTCTCACCAATATGTCGAGCTAATATTGAATGTCACTAAAAAACTGTTAATTTCATAAAAAAAATTTGAAAAGAAAAGAAAAAAAGCTTTTCAATTCATTCTAGCTAGAGGTGCTTAAGTGTTAAATTTATCTCAAGGAAAATGATTATGTGACCTTTTTTTTTTTTTTTAAATATTTTTCACATGGTGTCTGACACAACCCCTCAAGTAGTCAATCCACTTTTGTATATGTTGCATACATTTGCTATTATGTTTTTGAAATCACCAACATGCATGTGGGAGCTCAATAATTTGACATGTGATTATTATTATTATTATTATTATTATGTTTTGGCATTTTCAAATGACAGCAAGGAATTAAACACAACCAGAAAAAGTATTAAAGGCAAGCCAACCTGATTAAGTACATATTAATGTTGGCCCTACAGAGCATACTTGATGTACCCAACGTGAGACGTATTCACATCTTTAATGAGAGTACCTAACAAAGGCGTAGTGAAACACCTAGAAGACTCTTCCCTATAGAAGAAACCGGCACACTTGCAATCTTTACTGCACTTGTCCCTACAAGCCTCCACCTTCATCTTAGGCGCCTTATCATCCAAATAAGTACTCATGAAGTGCTCCACCCCCACTATCTTATAGTAGTTCACCTTCCCGGCGCACGGCGGCAGCTTTGGTGGCGCGCAGCTCTCGCTCCACCCGAGCAACCCCTTCGGCGTCGGACAAGCCACACAATTCCGCTTGTCACAAAGCCCATAAGACCCACATTTGCTAGGCAAAGCACACTCTCTAATGAAGTTCGGTCCGAAGAAAGCGAAGGTCTCTTCCCACCTCAAGTAGCTCACTTTGGGGTAGTAAGTGTAGGCTCTAAGGTTACCGTCTGAGTCCAATCTCAAAAATGATAGGGTCGCGTTGTAGTTCAACTTTTTAAGTATCCTCCCTTGTGAGTTCCCTATTGGGAATGACTGAAGAAGATGCCTAGTACTAGGTTTTGGTGGTGGTGACGCCGCCTCAGCCAAGCCGAGGGTCAGCTCGTAAGCGGTGGCATTGTCGTTCTCGGGCACCGCCTCGAATGTCACGGCGACGTACTTTTGGGCTCCAGACGGAAAGCCACCATAGATAAGACGCTGACCACTATAATTGACGTACATGTTGAACCCTGATGGTTCAAGGACAATGCTGTAAGGCCCGTCTCGGCTGTCGGCGGCCGACGTCCGACTCACGAGCTTGCTCCGGCCGTTGAGCCGAAGAGACTGGCCGACAAGGATAGTGTCCGTGGGGTAGTCGAAGCTTTGCCAGACATACTTTCCATTCTTATCATGAAGAACTAGGTTTCCAGTGTCAAGCAATGCCATGCCAGTGACGCCCTTGTTGGCAGTGTTAGTTTGCCATGCAATTTTTCCGTCGGGATTGGCTAGGACGAGGTTGCCATTGGTTCCGAACGTCAGGGTGGCCTTTTCGCGGACAGGGTTGTTGCGGTTGGCGTCCCAGACCCATCTCATGAGGTCTTCGTCGCGGGGAATGCCGGCGCGAATGGCCAAGATGTAAGCATTTGGAGTAGTGTTGTATAAAAAGAGTTGGAATGGGAAGTTAAAAAAGTCGACGTTTGGGGCGCTTATGATACGGTAGTTAGCATCGTATTCTACTATGTAGTCTCCGAATTCGCCTTCATTGACGTATTTGAATGTCTTGTT
Source organism: Stephania japonica (assembly GCA_039657345.1). Taxonomy (NCBI): domain Eukaryota; kingdom Viridiplantae; phylum Streptophyta; class Magnoliopsida; order Ranunculales; family Menispermaceae; genus Stephania; species Stephania japonica. The sequence continues at coordinate 6,848,955 of CM077556.1, forward strand.
GGCTGGGACTTGGGCTAGTGCACTTGATACTACGATGGAGAAGAAGGAGAGGAAGAGAAGTGAAGATAGAGCAGTGGAAGCCATTTAGAGTGATGGTGAAGGCTTTGGGTGTCCTTGGATTCACTTAAATAGGAAGTAGCTAGATAGGCTTTTTAAATAGTAAGTGTGGGCCATTATATATGGTCCATGCTCAATTGGTCATAACCAACTGGCCAATTGCATATGGTTTTGGATGACTATTCAAAGGGATGTGAAGGACTTTCAAAGTTGGCGACTAGTCTAGATTGGCGTATGTCATGTTGTTCCTGCTATGGCGCACTACTTGACGGAACTTCGTATAATATATAATACCATGGCTTTTGTGCCTCAAAATTTTCATCCTTTTGCTATGTTCGTGTAAAAGGATGCTCGACAACCATGTGGGGTTTACCGAAGCGGTGTATGGATGAAAGGTGGCGATCAAATCTAACAAGTTTTTTTTTTATAAAATAAGAAAATAAAAAATAAAAGAAAAGGATGCACATCAACGAAAAAAAAAAAAAAAAAAGAAAAGATAGACGCGCTGGTAAGTGCTGCAATGATACCCAGACTCAACAAAATTACGAAGGCGGTAAGGCCCATATTAATATTAAAAAAAAGGTTTTTTGGACTCACGGGAACTGGATCGTGGCTGTTAATTTATATTTATGTATTTGCATAAAATTTAATTTTTATATGAAAAATGCTAAAATGATAATGAATAAGTCATACCTTAACATACATTGGCCCACAAGAGCCTTCATGCGACCTCAACTCGCGTATTATATACTAAGATTTGTGTGTGCCTGCATCTCGAGATAGACATCAATGGCTCTTGTAGGCCAATGTTTGTTGAAGTGTGACTTCCCATTGTCATTGTAGCACTTCTTTTTGTATATATCTAAAAGACTTTTACTATTAATTTGTGTTCACCTTTTTAGTCAGTTATTGTTGTTCCGTTGCTCACTCATCTTCCATTCATATGGAATTAAATCATTTTTCTTTTCTTGGTTTTGATGTATTTTGACTTACCAATGTTTAGTCAGTTGTTGTCCCACAACCAATTGCCAATCTGATGCAAATAAGAGTTTGTGTTAGATTAAAAAAATTTTATTTATTAGATAAGATGGTTTAGTTTAGTTGGATTACAAGTTGTGTCTTTTTTGTGTTAAAGTTAAAGTTTCAATAGGAGTTAGTGGTTGTAAGAGTTTTATTAGAATTACAGTTCAAGTGTCTTTTGGTATTCTATTACAATTAGGAGTTTTATTATTTTACAAGCTTATATAAAGACTACATATGCAATAGTTTAAGGGTTGATTATTAATTTCTTTTAATAAAGAACAATGTTTATTTTTCGAGAATTAGGGTTTAATTCTCAAGGCCTTGAATTGTATTATTCATGTGTCAATTAATCAATTTGGAAGACTTCCGCTGCATCAGTTTGGTATCAGATCCTTTATTCAGCTCGGGTCACCATGCAATTGAGAATGGAGTTTGCTTTTGGTGAAAAGCCAAAAGAGGAATATTTCGACGAGGAGAAATTTGTATCCAATGAAGAAATAGATGAGGTTCTTTTTCTTTACGGTGATGCATGACGAATAGATCCGATCTTCTTCGAGGAGGAATCAAAAAAACTTTGACAAAGCGCCAAAGTATGACAGTGATGGGTACGACTTCGTGGAGGACAAGATAGTCTTTGGAGAAAATAGTTTTGTCATCGAATTTATTGTTTAAAGTTCCTCAAGTGCTTGAAGAAATGGTTGGTGATACGGGCGTCAATAAGTCTTTCGTGAAGGACTTTTCCAACTATCATAACTTTGTTGTTAGCTTTTCAGATTATGAGATCAAGCCTATCTTTGAAGATAAATTTGTCTCAGATCTCAAGCCGCACGAAGGAACGAAAATTCGAGGTTGAATTTTCTTGAACCGTGGAGAATGATTAAGATGAAAACCATAGATGTCTTGTGCGGGAGAATGATTTAAGCATTGAATTCAAGGACGAATTTTCTCAACCAAGTAACAATGATGCAAATAAGAGTTTGTGTTAGATTATAATTTTTTATTGAAAAATGATAATTTAACACACTTTGGGCACCCACTTACGGGACACACTTTATTTTTTAGCCATTTATGATGTTTTGTTAGATGTGGGGCTCATGCTTAGGGAGACAAGAAAGAGTCATAAATGGCTATAAAATAAAGTGTTCGTCCAAAGTGTGTTAGATTATCATTTTCCTTTTTTATTTATTAGCTAAGATGGTTTAGTTTAGTTGGATTACAAGTTTTGTGTCATTTTGTGTCAAAGTTAGAGTTTAAATAGGAGTTAGTGGTAGTAAGAGTTTTATTAGAATTACACTTAATGTGTCTTTTGGTATTCTATTAGAATTATGAGTCTTATTTATGACGGTCCCAATTTTACAACCTTAAATTCGGCACTACCCGACCTAGACTTATGTGAACTCTGAGTCAACCCTCGTGCAGTCAACGCAAGCCTAGTTAGCCTTTCTTACCATTTACCATTTATTTAACCATTTAAAAGTTATTTAATGTTGAGTTATTCATATTAGCGAGTTATCAGATCATAGCGAAAACCTTAAAAATTCTTAAACTAATAGCAATAATTCTAAAACACTAGTTAGGACCTAAGTTACCCAGACTCGGATACGGGTATCGGGTACGGGTACTTATCTAGGTGTCGGACTTGGCTTTTCTCCAATTAGAGGACACGGAGACTCGGCTAAAAGTACCCAAAAATCTAAACATGGGTACTTGGATACGGCAGGGAAAAAATATGTAAAATATGTATTTTATGTCATGTATAAAGTGTAGTAAACATAAAATTCACTACTAAAGTAATAAAAAAGCATAATCGTAACTAAGCCAACAAGTAAACAAAAAGTTCTATGATAATGAAATTATGAAAGTGCGAGCATACCTTATATTCTAGTAAAGTGATGAATTAGACAATTGTTGAGATTGAGAAGTCCTTTTGAGTTACTCACGTAGGATGCTTCTTTTTTCCTATGAAATGCAACAAGAAATTACAACATTCAATATTATATTTTTTTGAAATAATATTCTTGAAAGTTGAAAAGAGTCTCAAATCTCGATGATCTATAATATAATTAGAATTAAAACTAAGAAAATAAAGTCAGTTTAAGACTTCAAGTTCACTTCCAATTCAAACTTGACTTTGCAATACAAAAGTTGAGTAACACCTCTCATATATGACTCTTAACAAAAAAACACATTGTATTTGAGAACAAAATGACAACATAAATCTGAGATGTATGCAAAAGTAGTCTAACAAAAGCTAAAATACAAAAAGATTCCTTCATGAACTACTCATCTAGTTGTTTAAATTTTTTTGAAACTGTTCACACTTCATTTCTTATAGTTGATTCATCATGAAATATAACAACTTCTAACTCTGGTTCATTAATTGACAATTCAAATAAAGCTCTCAAAAAGTAGTTTCATTAATGTCAAACTTATCTCTACCTATAACACATTAGAAAAAAGAAAATGTTAAATATTCAATTTTAGTAACTGTACTACTATAAGTCTTCAAATCAATAATAGTTATGGCAAGAAAAAGCTTAACTTACATAAGTCCCAATACTTAGATGGCCCTTCTTTGTATCCCTTTTTCATTCTTGACAATAAGCAGATGTTGTAATGTACAAAAACCAAATCTTCCGCTATACTAGTTGTCAACCAATTCCTTTTAATGCTTTGAATGTTAGAGTATGTGCTCCAGTTCCTCTCACACCAAGATGATGATGTCGTTTGTGAGAGTAACTTAAATGCTAAAGACTAGGGGAGTGGTGTTGAAGCACCATGATTGGCCCACCAAGAAATCAGTTCTTCATAACTCCTAGCTTCAATAACAAATGGTTGACTAAAATAACCAGAGCTACTTGAAAATGATCCATATTGTGTGAATGCCTTTCGAAGACCATTTTGATTTTTGAAAAATTGTTCAAAGCACTCTGCTCTCTTTTTAGAAACGTAATCATTTTCATTAGGAGCCAATCTTTGTGTTCCAATACTTCCACCTCTTAATCAAGTATCACTGTAGTAATTTGGAACTAAAGAGTGAGCCAAACAATGCAAAGGGGTTTTACTTTTGTTCCATCGAGACTCCAAGATTTTTTGAATGGCATTAAAGAAATCTGATTCATTAACTAACACATCTTTCCCCTCATGTTCAAAAATTTTTGCTTTCACTTTCTCAATCATTGTGTCCCACATGTCATAGATCAAATGAAGCACTGGAGCATCGGTATCAACCAACCTTAACATGCCAATGATTGGCTCTGTAAAGCTTAAAAGAGAATCAATCCTATCCCACCATCCATCATCCACAATGCATTGCTTCACCTCGCGAGCTTTCAATTAATTTGTGGATCTTTCATCACCTTTGAATGTTTTACAAGCTACATCCATAACCATCATCTCAAGTGCATGTTTAACTTCTCTTAAGCGTTTGGTCATAATGATACTCGAAGCGAATATTGTTTACGCTATCCTTGATAAGCTTAACTCTGAATAATTATTAAAGAGAGATAAAGCCATCCCATGATTGACAATAAAATTACAAATATTCTGAACATCGCCAATTAAGTCATTGATCCACTTGCATCGAGAATAATGAGGTGATTTTTTTGAAGGATCACACATACTCTTCAATGCCAAATTTAAACTATGTGCCACACATGATGTCTAGAAAATATGTGGATGTTTACCTTCAATAATTAAACTAGCTAGTTTAAAATTGCTTGCATTGTCTGTTACTATTTGAACAACATTCTCTGGTCCAACTTCTTGAATTACTGAAAGAAATACATTAGCAAAATACTCCCCGTCTTTTACATTTTCACTTGCATCAATTGATCTTAAAAACATAGCTCCACCTACCGATGCAATTATCACATTTATCAATGGCCTTTTTTTGCCTATCAGACCATCCATTAGAGCATATGTGTGATGACCCGCCCTTGACCTAGGGTCGGGTCGCTAGGCTCAGACCGCCACTTGGACCCGATACCTGAACCAGGCCTAAATAACGGTCTGGCATGCCTAAACAAATAAACCTGCGGAATACACATTGGCTAAATAAAGGATAATAATTGTGGAATAAATATAAAGAGATATCCTAAAGCCAATAGATTTAAGTTCATAGAACATTAATAAAACTATACATGGGTTCATGCTCATTTAAACTAAACAAGTTTATTAAATCTCTGAAGTGGATCAACTAAAGGTAACTAGGATTCAAACTACCTAAAGATCTATTTTAATTTTAACCCCAAGTTGAATAGTTTCAAAATCAAATATACATAATATATATCAACAAAGGCTCACATCAAGAAGAGACTTCAAGCTAGTCTCTCCCTTGCCTTAACCTAGCACTGTCATGAATACCTGAGATGTAAGTGGGGTGAGCTAAAAGAACCAACAGAGCTCGGTAATGCAGAAAACCCGCTCAACCATCAAATATGCAAGTAATACCCAATAAACATGTAAAGTCTAGCACGTACTTGAAAACAAACAAGGATTCATTGAATAATAGCATGGTAGTAGGATTTCATAAGAGATAGACTTCTAATGAACCATCAAGTACTATCATGGACATAAGGTTTGTAAGCCACAAATAAATAGGAATTCATCATTTCATAGCAAATAAGACATATTCATAAACCATCAAGTTTTAACAACAATAATCATGCATAACATTAAAGAGATTGACAAATCATTACATAAATTCAAGCTTTCATACAAAGGAGGGGGTTTCGCGAGATTATGTACTATAAAATATAGTAATACGATAAGTCGTTGTTTTATTCAATGCATACTAGGTATTGGCAAGAATTCGGTGACTGATTCTCCTACTCTTGAGGTGATGGAAACAACTAGCTAGCACACAAGCCTTATGTGCCCTCTCATTTGCCCCATCAAATCAACAGTAGATTCGTCCAAGCCATCACCGATGCACATCCCTATGTCTCAAGAGTACAAGAGAAAGAATTCCAACTTATGTCCCTACGTGTTATACTTATGAATTCAATTAGTCAAGTAAAGCCCTCGGTGGTAAACTCCACAAACATCCTGGGGTGTTAACGACCCTCGGTGGTACCACAACATTCTGAGGTATTCATATATATATTTACTTGCTAATAAGGCCCTCGATGGAACTCCACAAACATCCTGGGGCCCTGAATAACATAGATGAGAAAAACAGTGCATTCACATTCCATAGATACGTAGATTCGTGCCAATATCACGACACAACCCATAAATTCCAAGTCTTTAATTCAAATTGTGAATCCTAAACATAACTAGTAATCATGCCATATTTGATAATTGAGTAAGCTTCCCACTTACCTGCACTCACCGCGAATCTTAATCTCGATCCTTTCGCGTTTGGGCTCGATGTGAACCGTCTCGTGAATCTAGACAATTTGAAAGAATAATTACTTTATATATCTACAACCATACAAGTTTAATATCAATTGTCTAGACCTTAGAAATTCACCCTATTTTATAGCTGACTTCACTAAAGGTCATTCACGACTCTAAAATTGACACTTAAAATTAGAATCGATGATTTGAGTAAAATAAGAATGCGGTGATATAAAACAAGGAGAATTCGCTAAGACTTAATTTTTTCAACAAAAATCGAAGACGTTTAATTAATTATATTTAAAAAAATCCAAATCACCATACAAGACTCAATTTAGACTTTAAATTCCCGAATGACAATATTCGGTCAAAGTCCACAAATTTATCGAATAAGTTTATTTCTCAAAGAAAATATTCAAAGTCCCTTTTTAAATCTTGACTCAACCTTAAATGCCAATTCCACATCAATAAACTTCAACCACGTTCAATTTGCTAAAATCATAGGGAAGCCCTTTCATGTACCGTCAAACCATGGCAAACAAGATTGATTCATCCATAATACTCGTTATCATAAAGCTTAAAAATTTGTATAACTTATTTCAAGACTAGATCTAAGAAAAATTGAACAAACTTTGAAAATCATCAACTCTCATTGCCAATACCAACACTAAAAAAATAAATCTAGAGAGTATTAGAGTCTGACCATGCCTTCAATGGAGTCTTTGACTCTAAATCCTTTCCAAAATCTCATTCTAACATAGATCAAATCTTTCCTTTATTCTTTTCTTCTCTATTTTCCTCGCGTGCTTGCCGCTATCGATGCCATCGACCCTTTGGTCTCCAAATCTTCAATAAATAATAAAGAAATCAAGAAGGGATGTTAGGTTGTACCTCTCTTGAGCTTGAACCTTCCTCTTGCTCTCTTCCTCTCTACGTGGGTGTTTAACAAGATTGGGATTAGGGTTTTCTTTGATTTTCTTAAATAACATTAAGATTAGGGATTAGGGATGTGATTATTTACAACTTGTCTAAAATGCCATTTTGGGTCATAATCTCAATTGGGCTTTATTATTTAAAATAGAACTTTACTTACTCCCTAACTCATATTTAATTTGACAAGTTTAGAATTGTATTTCCACAACAACACCCAACATATTTTATCATGAAATTACCAAAATACCCATAGGTTAGGTCGTGGAGAATTTGGGTCGTTACAATATGGATGCCCCTTTCTTCTTCCAAGAATCTCTAATAGGCTGCAACTTTTCATTTATGTGAGACTTCTCTCAACAAGTAATGTGGTTCGCAACCTATCAAGTGTTGAAGGTGTGTACCCAGATAAGTTGTTGTCTGCTAGTATTTGAGAATACTTTCAAAAATTTGGATCTCTTGCAAGATTAAATAATAAAACTGATGCATAAAATATTCTAGCAACTGTCTTATCAACCATGTCCCTAGCCGCAACATTGAAAGCTTTTTCTAAAGGTCCAACACCCTTGCATTTCTTGTTTTGCAATAAATCCGAAACTTCAGGTAATGAGAGATTCTTTTTTTTTTTCGCACATTCAACTCAAGTTTGTTTCTTCTATACTCAGCTTCACTATGTTCTTTCTTGAGAGCTTCAAAAACATAGTCTTGCGACTTGCAAATCTGAACACCTTGCCCCGAAATCCTAAGAAGATGAGCTTTAACTTTTGAATAAGACCCAGTCACCTTCTTGTTACAGTAGTTACAAGACCATGTTCTATTTCCACCTCCACCAGCTAGAATACTTAAGACTTTTACATGATTCCATAGTGGCTTGTCATCAAACTCATCAAATTGCGACTTCAAAGGACGAAGGATTTTCTTTCCCTTACCCATCTCAAAGGAAAATGTTGTGTAAACAATCAAGTAGTTAGAACTTAGAGAGCTCACATATCCAAGAAAAAAAATCTATAAATACGATGTGGATAAGAAAGAAAAAAACTTACATGGAAGTGAAACTTGTAGTTCTATAAGAATGAAAGCAAGTGGTGGAGGGTAGAACTTCAACGAGAAATGTGTAGATGTTCTTAGAATCTTGTGTATTGCAACCTTGTAGATATAGAAACAATTAATAAATGAAGATAAGAAATAATGAATGCAAAGTGGTAGCATCAGTGTACCAGGAAAAGGCTAGTTTACCTTTTGTTGTGAGGAAGTTAGGAGTGAAGTTCTGAAGCTGCACCACATTAAAAATATGAGAGAATGGTGGAAGAAGAAAGTGGAAGCAAAGAAGATGGAAGGACGATTGATAGGGTGGTCAAGTCTCCTTCGCTTTTCTTTGCAATAAATGAAACAACGTTCTCTCTCCTCATTAAATGCACGTTGATAAGTGTTCATTTAGACATTATTTAGTGTAGGTTATCAGGTGTAATTGGACTATAATTATCTTATTTTATATTGATAAATACATATTTTAGGAAATTAGTGATTTATTGGAATAATATGAAAATATATATCTAATTTTATTTAATTTTCATTTTTAGGAGAAACGGAGTGCACAGTTGGATTCGGAGCAGAAAAATACTCAAAATAGAGTATACACTTGCAGAAATCGGATACCGAAGGGTATGTTTTGGGGTGTACACAAGAGTAGGTGAATTGGAGTTTTTGAGGTCCACGTGTCGAGCCCCATTGGACTGACTGTGTCACACACAGTCGTTTGACGAATCAGATCGTGCCACGTCGTCCATCTCCACAAACCGCGTCGTACCACATCCCTCTCACAGCTCATCGTCTCACCTACGCCGCATGATCTGCCTCGGGATGTGCATCAACACAAATTCCCAGATCTTCGCATGACTTCACGTGAACGCGTTCTCGCACAGTGCATGCCACGTGTCGTCCGCACATTCGTCCAGCGAGTCAGTCACCAGCTTTTTGGCCAATCGCGCGCTGCCACGTGTCAGCGCCTACACTCACAACACGTCACCGATCCTCTTCTCCTCCAATCTGCGGCTGCCACGTCAGTCGATCTACAGAATCCAACCTATCACTGCACGACATGTCAGCAACGCACAATTTTTCTACCAATTACACACTGCCACATGTCACAACGCTAATAAACTCCCAAAAATTACGAAAATTAGTTTTTCTTACCTCCAGAGACCAAATTTTAGGGATATATATATATATATATATATATTAGGACTTAGAGAAGAAGAAAAGGACCAAGTTTTACTCTTTGTTTAGTTTTGTTGTTTTATTTTTGAACTAGGGTTTAGTTTAGTGAATCACCTTCAATTAGGTTGAAGGTGGATCGGTCGAGCCTTGTGACTTGGGACTCCATTAGGAGGTTTATCTATGCATGATTTTATTGATTCTTTTCTATGATTTATTTTTTTTGGTATTGTTTGAAAAATTGAGGTTAAACACTAGTTTAGATCTTGATTTATATGTCAGTTAGTCGTAAGTACCCGTCCTTATGCAATAAGACCACACTAGTGGCAATTGACTTTACCAATTGATTAGGCCCTTTTGGGACCAGTCAAATACCATAGGAATCTAGACTAAATCGGGAGCACTAGCGATCCGGTTGTCTAGGTGTAGTGCATTCACGAATCGAAGTAATGCGACCAATGCATTAAATATGGAGCACTAGCGATCAGGTTGCGTGTTTGGTCAGGGAAGTAGTCAACGGTCGTAACTTGGCTGCCGACATCAGAAAGTGCGAGGAACCGAGTGCGTCACCTGGTCTATAGCTGCACTAGATAATACATTAGTCTCATATCTTTTATAAACCGAGGAATAATGGAATCGTTCCCAAGTTATTTGGCGTAAACCGTGAAGTTGGATACCTAGGCTTTTAATTTCTTGTTCTTCTCTTCTCCTCCTAGAAACCTAAGTTAGTAGCCTAGTCCTTGAGGTTCGACCCCGAGCTTACCACTACAGCAGTCTTTGTAGTTTTCGGTGTAGAATCGGGAATTATATTTGACGTGTAACGATGCGCGTCACACGTGTCAATTGTGTCATAAGAAAATCTTTCCATCTTAGATTTCTTAGATTCTTAAGCATGGGAAAAGAATACTTTAGGTACTTTTAGTTACATTTATTTAAATATTGATAGATTTTATTATCTTTACAATAAATATGATGGGACAAATGCTCAATTTAAAATGTATTTTCTCATTACTTTTTAAAATCTTTTTAAACATAGAAAAAAAAGAATTATATATATGTATAACCTATATATGTAGCTTTTATTTTCATATAAACCAAACTGGCACATATAAAACTTTTATACATTACTCCTTTTTTTATAAGTTAATAACATTATATATGTTTTATACATCATGAGATGCATTATTAGTTATAAAAAGTTAGAAGATTATAAAACCATATGGAGAAATAATTTGGCTATATATTACACTATTGTTATACTAATAGTAGTAGTAATTTGACCATACACTACATTATTGCTATTGCTATTAGTTTTAGTAGTGTTAGTAGTATGTAGTATGGAGTATTAGTTTTGTGGTTTAGTGGTAGTAATTTCACTATTGTTATATAAGTTCTATGATTTAGTAGCATGCAGTAGTATTAATTTAAATTAGTATTTTGTAGTATTATTTGCATTGTTATTAATTTTGTGGTTTATATATATGCAGTAGTGTTAATTTATATTAGTAGAATTATGTGCATAGTTATTCTTGGTATATAGGAGTGAAATTAATTTAAGGTAATTTTACTATGTACTATAACAACAATATAACCTCAGTCCCAAATTAATTAGGGTCTGCTACATGGATGATGGATCAAACTCTTCCATTGTGTTCGACTTAATGCAATTGATGGTCAGTTTTGCAAACCATTTAAATCTCTCCGTATTAATGTGTCCTAAGTTAACTTCGGTCTCCCCCGTTCCTCGTCGAATTTCTTTAGCTTCTATTGAGTCAAGTTTTCTAATAGAGGCATTAATAGGTCGTCTTTGTAGGTGTCTAAACCACCACAACCATCCTTCCTAAATCTTTGTGTCAATTGGTGTTCTTACTTTTCCTTGAATTTCTATATTTCTTATTTTATCTTTACAAAATATAGGAATTCATTGTTATTTGTTGCATAGGGTTTAGGATTTATGCTTTAGTAATTTAACTAGGGATTTGATTATGCACACTACTGTTATTTTTTTTTGTTTCTTCAAAGGTATTTTGTTGTTATGTTAGTTCTTTGATTTGGTAGTATTGTATTGTAGTGTTAATTTACATGAGTAGATTTGCATTGTTGTTTTTGGTAAACTAAAATGAAATATCTATACACTACATTGTTGTCATTATGTTTATAGTTTGGGGTTTAGTAATTTGGCTATGTACACATTCGTATTTTTGTTTTTTTGTTTTTTGAGGTTTGTACACTATTGTTATATTAGTTCCATGATTTAGTAGTATGCAACAGTGTTAATTTACATTAGTAGTATTATTTGCATTAATTTTTATTATTGGTATATTGAGTGAATTCTAAAGTAATTTAACTATATGCTACTATTATTAGTTTTATCATTGTCTTGTTGGGAGTTAATAGTAGTATTAATTTGAAGTTGTGGTCTTATGATTTTATTTCAATGGTTTTGTGAATTATTATATTAGATTTTATGATTTAGTAGTATAAATATTAATTTGCATTGTTGTGTGAGTTAAGTTAATATGATTATACACCTACATTGTTATTATTAATTGTATGATTGTTTTGTTTTCATTTTTTTTCAACGATTGTTTTGTTTTCATTTAGCAGTAGTAGTACATTATTGTTGTTAGATTTATAATTTAGTGGCAATTGTGTTAATTTTACTTTCTAATTAATTTGGGACCGAGGCTGTGTTGTTGTTATGTTAATTTTATTGTTATTCTTGGTATGTAAAGTAATTTAACTATATATTGCATCATTGTTATTACTTTAAAAAAATAATTGTTATTAGTTTTACAGTTGTGTTGTCATAACACATCTCCAACTGAACTCTATTTTAGAGTTTGGTATTTGGCGTTGGGTCACTCCTACCCAACGCCAAATCAAACACTAATATAGTGTTATCACTTTTTTATTACTTTTTAATATTTTTAACATTTTAAAATTCATATATTTACATTTATTTATATACATAAAATATAATTTTCCTAATTTTTATTGATTAATAATTTATTAAAAGTAATATAAATGAATAATAAAAAAGTAAAAGAAATGAGAAATAGAGGATTGGAATAGAAATAAAGTTTGATGTGACAAAACTATAAAATAAAGAGAAAAATAAAGTTTTAGGGTCAGAGAGGGTCTTAATATATAGTAAGTAATTAGTTATAATATTATTGTTATTTTTTTTTCAAAAAAATAAATTTGTGATAGTAGTTTATAAACTAACTTTTTTTAAAAATGGTTGAATTCAATGGCTTCAATCTATAAACTTACTTTTATAAACTAGAATTATATGAATATATATACATAATTATTTTACAAATCCATATATATATATATATATATTTATATAGACATGAAATTTTATGAAGACTAATTATTAAAGGGTTGTAAATATGGTGTGAAATCAGTAAATTGTGTGCATGGTGTGGCAACGAATGTTTGAAGTGCTGGGCAATGATTCTATGTAGAGTGAGTGTATGGAAGTGATATATGTGGTCGTCTAGACGTTGAAGGATCTGTCTCAAAATATGTTCTCATTGAGGAGATGGATATATGGACTGTGTTAATTAATAGTTAAAGAGACAATTACTTGAGAGTTCATATATATGAGTCCCCACATGAATGTTTGCTTTGGTCATCAGTGTGCCAATTACTTGTGCCCTTGTGCGCAAGAAAAACTGCTCTTTTAGACTTTTATGATAGTTTTCAGCCGCTCGATTCATCAACTTGATTGTGTGCAGAGACATCCAAGAAAAACTGCTCTTTTAGCAGACTTATGAGAGGGCAAACATGGAAAGAAAAATCGAATTAACTGTAGAATGCAATAGTATTTTGCAATAAGGAAAATGACAAACTTACCCTTCATTTGACAAAAAATTTTCCTGTGTATTTTTTTTTTGATGTTGCTTGGAAAGTCAAAAGGGTAAGTATTTCTTTCCACATGTCAGCCAAAGTGTTTAAATGAAGGGTAAGTTTGTCAGATTTTCTTGGGCCCATAAACACTCTAATAGCTGGAGAAAACTTGGCCGTAGTTGCTTGATGCCTTTTTGATATATCATCATTCACATGTCAGTCAAACTGTTCATCTTCTTCATTTCAACTTCTCCTGTAAATCTTCTCTTCACTTTTCCGAATCGAAATCGTTTGCTTTTAAATACATACCGGTCCTTGAATCTGCACTTTCATCTTCTTTCTTTTTGTACCTGCAAAAAAAAATAGAGAACATATGAATGATTTTCATACTGCAGCAACTGCCGTGTCCAACATCTAAGTTGGAGGGTCGATAGGAATTCCATGTCCGTATCCGTGTCGACTCGTGTCGACACAGACCCTCCAACCCAAAGTGCCGAGTCCGAGTAAGACAGGTCAGGACAACCTAGAGTACGGGAACCTCACATATGTATACATCCAACCAGTATAACAAGTCAAAGGAGAATCAAATACTCTATACACGTCCCAAAATCTCTCACAAACCCATATCCTAGTGTATCAAAAATATAATATACAATACTACAAAGAACCTACACTGTAGCCAAAAGGAGATCACCTAGCTGTCTTTAACTTCGGTCGCCTATCGCTTGTCCTTTACCACTGTCAATTCTGCAGTATAATGGGGCTGCACCTACTGTATAAAAGGACAGTGAGTACAAAAAATATAATAGTAACAACTAAGTGGAGTCTCAATATGATTTTAAATGACAAATAAACGACTAAATTAGTATCATGTGTGAATATCATAAAGGTAATAAAAGGCTACATAATAACAAATCACTGAGATATCAACGATAAATGAGTGTCGAAAGCACAAAGCAAAAATGCATTTAAGTGTTACAAGTCCATCAGATTGCAACACAAAGTACGCAACCTGACTTCCCCGACAGATTATGTGTAACGACCCTAAAAATTTAACTCATGCCACGTATCAATACAGGTGATACGTGGGTCCACGCCGTGGTACAATCATCAATTCTCGGACGTTGACGACCCTAGCAACCACAAACTGGGCCCCACCATGCCTAAACCTATGTGGACCCCCGAGCCCGTCTCCGATGAGTCAACGCAAGTCTAGTCAGCCTTAACTTACCCTTTACTCAGTACATTATTCACTCACTCACTCAGGATCACTCTTTTTGATTCACCTTAACTTTATCTAATCTTTTATCCTCAATTATAGTTAGGTGTGCAGCGAAATTGTTATTTTAACACCAACTTAAAATAGTTTACAACTTAGTTAACCTAGATGTAGAGAATCTTGTCCAAACAACATCACATGTATATAACAGATCAACTGTGTAACGACCCGTTATTTTAAACACGTGATTAACAGTAATCCGAATCTAAATTAATCCGATTTAGGTTCGTGGTTAAGCCCGATTTGTCACGACTAACGTGTGTGTGGGATTATGTGATGTATTGCGTTTGTTTGGTGTGTATTAGTACATATACGTGAATAATCGGACTAACAGGGAAATGCCTAATACCATGTGTGGGTCATGTGGACACACATGATACACGAGACAGCGTTGACGCTCGAGTGTGTTCGGCGATGGAAATTACGTAATTATAGGCGTAATTATAGGCATAAATATATATTTATATATATTATGGATATATATAAATATATATTAAATGGAAAATAATAAAATAATGATAATTTGTCAGGCGCAGAGTGATACGCGGGGTCACGAATGACACGCGTCGGACATACGGTGGTGCGCACGCCCGAGAAGTTCTCGTTGGCGTGCCAACCGGAATTTTGGGCGCAATATATCGATAAATATATATATTTATATATAAGTCGGTATATATATAAATATATAATATATTGGAAAATGGGAAATTACTATAAAGGGTAACTGATTTAATGGAAAATGGGATAAGTATGAGGGGCATTTTGGTCATTTTCCACCGTAACCGCCTCATCTCTTCTTCAAAAATCAAGAACAGAGAAGAAAGAGGACAGAGAGAAGAAGAGAACCGAGTCGATGAAGAGGAAGACCAAGAGGAGGAGAAGGAGATGGCGAGAGCTCGGGAAATCGGAGATGGTGAGCTCGCGATGCCAAGGTGAGCTTGTGTTGTTGTTTCAGTTGGTGTAGTTGGATGTTGTTGTTGCAACTGATGTGAGGGGGTGAGCTCGGCCATGGCGGAAGCCATGGCCGAGGGAGAGACGGCACGGGAGTAGTCTCCTTGCCAAATCGAGTTGGGGTTGGGGTTGGGAGCCAACCCCAATCGAAGAAAAAAAAAAAAAAAAAAAAAAAACAGCGTCTGCTCTCGTTCTCATCTCGCGAGGAAGAAGGTCTGAACCGGGCCGGTTCGGTCGAAGCCGAACCGGTTCGAGCATCGAGCCGAACCCGGTTCGGCTCGGTCGGTCCGGTTCAGACCAAACCTTAAACAAAAGAAAAAAAAGAGAGAAAAAGGAAAAGAAAATCCAGAAAAATAGGAAAAAATATGGAAAAATAGTATTTTGACCAAACAAATAGAAATTGAGAGATTTCTATGAAAAATGAGAAGTTTGAAAGTCGGAGGAGACTTTACACCGGGGTATTACCTCAAAAAGCGTGAAATGGTCAAAATAAGTTAGAAATTAGGTCCCGAGATTTCGAATTTGAATGGGACCAGTTTAGAAATGTTAGTAAATGAGTATGAGACTTAAGTTGATGATAATTGATCTATTTTAGGGAATGAATCAATGTGGAAAGGATTGAGGACTTTGGAGGGTTGTACAAGTCGGTAAAACATAGAAAGCTCAGGACAGGTAAGTGGGACTCGTAGCTTTTATCAATTATGCAATGTAAAATAGTATTATTAGAGCATGTAGTGTACTGGACTGGGAATGGGGCAATGTACCGTGATTTGACTGTGGTTTTACAAAAATGTTTTGAAATGAAAATGGATTCGGAAAGAGGTTTGACGGGACGGATCGGCATGGGGTTTGGGAACTGTGGTGGAATTGCTAACCATCACTGCGCCCCAGTTGCTTGGGAATTATCCCGATCAATGCTTTTCAGATTGAGTTTAGCAGCTCATTAGTCATAAACCAATTAGATGAACAGTGATTGGTTTAGTGATGATGAGTAAGTGCGACTCGGTGTTTTATGAGTTGGCGGCACATTGACAAGAACTGGTTAGATGCCCAAGATTGGTTCTTGGATATGTGAGGGGGCGACTCAATGCAAATACGAAAATGTGAAATACAAATCACGGGTACATTGCAATGAACTAAAGAACTTGCATATGTTATTTATATTGTTTATATTGATTCATATGCTCCTGTAGATATGCATTTGATTCATATTGTTATACATTGCCTTGATATTAATTGATAGTTGATGGTTGGTATGAGAGTCACTTACTGAGCATGTAGGAGCTCACCCACCTTAACATTTCCCAGGTATGAATGTACGCTAGGACTTGGAACTCAGGAAAGGAGAAGACCAGGGGTTTAGTATCTTCTCTACGGTGCAGTGAGTTTCCTGTTATATATATATATATTGTATTGCATTATGATTTATAAATAAATGGGTGGGAATACGAGCTCAATACCGATGTTCATGCCGGTATTGTATACCTTGTGATTTATCGAAAAAGTTTTAAATTTTCCGCTGCGTTTGTTTTATGTTATTTATTTAAATCAAGATATACAGGTTGTTATCAGGAAATGTGGTAAGGCTGCTGGCTCTAATTAGGTCCGATCTGGTTTACCGGGGCTTAATTAGGGTTTCAGGCCGGACATTCCTTAATTGAAATTTGGGGATGTTACAAACTGAAAATCCAAAATGAACATATACATGTATCAATAGTCAGGCTCAACTCCCCAAAGCCCTAAAATATCAAACAAATGGATACATAGCCAAAATATACAATAAAATGACAATACCTACAAAATGAAAGCAAAGCTGACGGATCTGAGTGCACCTTAGAGGATATCACCAAGCATCTGCGCCTTGCCCCTACTCGTTTGTGGATCTGCACCCACCGTCATAAAAAGAACGGTGAGTACAAAATACAACAGTAAACAATAGATATCTCAACATAAACTACTAAATTTTCAATAATCACAAGTCTATGAATCATGCAGTGTATAACAAGAAACTGAAATAGATAGCAAATCGCATGATAAATAGATTCAACAAGTTCACACAATGATAATCAAGTGACCGAAAAACAAACGGATAGGCGAATAGATAGTCCCAAAACGGCCTCCCCTGCTCAACCCACCCGGTACGAACTAGTGGACCCGAAGGTCGCCTCCACTGAACGCACACTCTGTTAGGAAAAGCCACAAACAAAGTTGGCTGCTAAATTTCTAACACACTACCGAAAGAAAGCCACAGTCACAAATCGAATGCTAAATCATTTCGATAGGCTCCAACGAGAAGCCATAGTCTATGCCGGCTGCTAAACTCGTTGAGACTTCTCATTACAATCGGACTATCTAAACTCTAGGTCACCTGAACTAGAATGGAATATAAAGGGCTCGCATTTCAAGAATAATTAATCAATAAAGAGAAAAGTAATCATGTTGATTCTATTATTGCCTTTACTAACCTCAAATCTCGCTAAAAATGCCCTCGCGTAGCTCCACACGTTTTTCAATTAGTTACCAATACTCTGCTTGTCACCTGACAATTATTCTGAGCAATTTCTGTTAATTATTCCTAATTATCTCAAGTATTCCTCAATTTTCTCAAGTTTGACTCATTTTCTACATTTTTTTACTAAATTATTACTCGTTTGCGCAATTAAGTCGCTTAATCGGATATTGGGTTGCATTCAGACCCATTAATATACCTGAGTGAAACCTCATAATTTTCATGCAATTATTTTTTGAGTATTTTTAACAATTTCACGCTTTACGAAACAAAAACCCCGACAAAAGTCTCTTGTCAAATCTTAAATTCTTCATTTTTCATAAAAATTCCTAAATTTCTATTTATTTGGTCGAAATATAATTTTTCAAAATTTTTTCCTATTTTTTAGAAAATTTTTTTTGATTTTTCCAATATTATTTCAAAACAAATAAAAATAAAACATATTTTATTTATTATAAATAAATAAATAAATTATTATTTTAATAATGGGTGGGTCCCCGAGTCTGGTCTGACCCGATCCACCCCAACTGGGTCAGACCCGAGTCGACCCACTCGGGTCGGGCCCAGTCCGGCCTAGTCGGGTCGGGTTCGAGTCACCACGACCCAGCCCACCACTTCATCTTCTCCATTTTTTTCCCTTACAGAGACGAACCAGTTGGTTCGTATCTGCCTCCATTCTTTTTTTTATTTTCTTTTTCTCTTTCTCTTGTCAACAAACAACAATAACATCAACAACATCTTCATCATCAACCCAAAGATTTTGCAAAAGAGGAGAGAAAATGAAACTCACCAACACGATGTTCAACCTCCCTTCGATTTCGAAAACCCACACCTCAATTTCACTTCAACAATTTCGAAAATCTTCACACCCTCACTTGACCGATCTCTCTCTTTGATCTCCTCTCTCTCACTCTTCTTCTCCTCTCTCACAGTCAATTTGTCAGAAAATGATGTGCGGTGGTGTCTTTGATCAAATTTTGGGTCAAATGACCATTTTGCCCCTCCAATTCTTATCCACTTCTTTACCAACTTAATACCCCTCATGGTCATTTCACATTTTCTTTTTATTTATATTTATATACACATATATATATATAATTGTAATTTCGCGCCTACAATTTTGTTGTGCATGCCAACGAGTTCACTTGGGCGTGCGCACTACCATTCGACAGACGCGTGTCACCCACGACCTCGCGTATCACTCAGTGCCCATAATTTATTATTTAATTCCATTAATTATTTTCATTAGTACTTATCAGTGTTTTATTCCATTTTCGTCTCTCGGACTCTCAAATACCCATTTAACACGTTATTTCGTACCGAACTCATTCAACGGTACCAACACACACTTGCTGTAGTGACCCTAAAATTCTAAATCGTGCCACGTGACATTTCAGGGTCGTATTGTGGACCCAACTAGCCGTGGTGTACTTGTTTTGGTCCTCGGGAGTCGACAACGAGGTATATTATATTTGTTTGGTGATTTATATTATTTATTTAGTATCGAACATTAAATTCAATATCCCAAATGTGTGAGGATGTGACGAGTGTGTGTTGGTACCGTTGAACGAGTTCGGTACGAAATAACGCGTTAAACGGGTATTTGAGAGTCTGGGAGACGAAAATAGAATAAAACACTGATAAGTACTAATAAAAATAATTAATGGAATTAAATAATAAATTATAGGCACTGAGTGATATGCGAGGTCGTGGGCAACACACGTGAGTTGAATGGTAGTGCGCACGCTCTAGTGAACTCGTTGACACGCACAACGAAATTGTAGGCGCGAAATTACAATTATATATATATATATATATATATATATATATATGACCATGAGGGGTATTAAGTTGGTAAAGAAGTGGATAAGAATTGGAGGGACAAAATGGTCATTTGACCCAAAATTTAATCAAAGACACCACCGCACATCATTTTCTCACTTTGACGCCGAGGTATGTTAGTTTTGTGTGGTGTTTGTATTATAATATATTTCATTTGTAAAATTTCAAAGTTTCTAATGTGTGAGGATGTTTATGTACGAACGTAGGTAGTCTGGGGGATAAACTTAATTAAAAACACTGATAAAATACAAAATCTAAATTTATCGAAATAATTGGTACATAATTTGACCAAGTGCGCAAGACACGCGGAGTGCGACGCGGGTCGAGTTCGGATTGCACAAAGGATGAGGTGGATGGCTAGAGTGAGGAGCAAGTCAACTAAAGTCACCCAATTGAGTTATCAAAGTTGGTGGACGAGACTGTGAAAAGACCAAAAGGGCAGTAAATTTGTAAAGGGTATAGATAAGGGTGGGGTTATTTTGGTCATTTGACCAAAATACCCAAATATCAACACTCCACTGCCACCATCCTCAAATCGAAAGAGAAGAAAAAGAGATCGAGGAGAGGAGAGTCGGGGTTCATTGGAGAGCATGGACGCGACGTCAAGGCGAGATTCAGATAAGGTAGTTGTTGATTTCATTATTGGTGTTATCGTTGTTGTTGTCGAAGTTGTTGTTGAGGGGTTGTGTATTTAAATGGTGGTGATTGATGATGAAAATGAGGTGTTGATGATGGTGGATTGTTGAGTGTTGTTGTTCTGTGTTGTTTAAAAAAAAGTTGTTGTTTGGTTGGAACGAATAGAGAGTTCACTCTCTGTTCGTTCTAACGAACATGATGAAGAGGTGGGCCGGGTCACCAGCCCGACCCAGTTGGGCCAGACTGGGCCTGACTCGGTTGGACTGGGTTTTGTTCTGACCTAGTCAGGGCAGTCCAGACCCGATCTAGTCGGGTCAGACCAGACCCAGGACCCACCTACCCATTATTATATTAATAAATAATGATTAATTTCAATTAAATATATAAAAAAGATTTTAATTGAAATAAAATTCCAAAAAAGGGAAAATTCAGGAAAAAATTCAAGAAATTTATAGAAAATTATATTTTCATCAAATAAAGAGAAATTTGAGAATTTCTATGAAACGTGAAGTATTCGGAGTTCTTACAAGACGTTATGTCGGGGTTTTTGCCTTGAAAAGCGTGAAATTGGCAAAATAGTTAGAAATTTAGAAAAATCATAGGAAAATTAAGGAAATTGATATAAATTGTATTATCAAGATTATTTTACACACGGGGACAGTAAGGGCGTGTCGGAGTCCGCATTAGCGCAAATTAGCTTGGATTAGAGGTAAGTAAACCAGTGAGGAACACTACAGTTATTTCATGAGCTTTGAATTATTTATTGATATTGTTTCGATGCTATTTTGACATTCCATTCCTTTTGAGTTTTCTTAAGGCAAGTGTGTCAAGTGTGATTCTTGTAGAATTTTGGGTTCGTGGTGTATTATACCGGGGTTTACAGCTGGGGATACGTGATTAGTTGTGATGACATGTACTAGGTGAGAGTTCTTCACTAGATTGCTGGGACTCTGTCCTCGCGTAGGGGTCTTAGATGAGATTCTATCCTCGACTCCTAGCCTCTGAGGAGATTTTGTGCTCGGCTTAATGACTTTGATTGGTCAAGATCACTTGTGCATTTTTCTTGTATTATGGGACACTCAATTTTGATTGCTCATGTATCTATTCACAGTCTTTATATATTCATGTGCTCCCTATCATTTCTTTCTATCTACATGAATTGACTGTTCATTTATTTAATTTGAAATGTTATATTTATTGTTGTTCCTGCTTGGTGTTACTTACCTGGGCTCGTCATTCTTGTGTTTGACCGAGTGCAGATCTGCATACCAGCAAAGGAAAGGCCGTGTAGTTAGGCGATATACTTTGAGCGGCCCTCCTCTGCTGATATAGGTGACTTTTTGGTTGTATTAGTTACATATATTGTTTTTGTACATGGGGTTATGAGTTAAGAGATTGTATGACATTGATAATACTATCATTGATTCACATGATATATATAATATACGGGGTTCCCAGACCTTAGGTTTTTGTCCTAACTTGAAGCTTTTGAGGTTAATTTATTAGTTGAGATTTTGAGGTTAATTGATTAGGTTAATTAATTAACTCGCTAATTAATTGACTTTATATTTAAATGCTTAATAAATGACTGAATGGTAAGGATAGGCTCACTGGCCCCGCGCGACTCGGCGGGATTAGCTCGGGGGTTCGTGCGGGTCCAGGCCAGGTGGCGCCTGATTCTAGGATTGTGGAATTTGGGGCCATCACATTCTGGATCTAAACAAACCACTTCGGACAGCTTAGGATGAGTCACCCTACCAAAGTCCACAAATAGTTCAACTCACGGTCAGACTACCTATCCTAAACTGCGAGTTTAGTCACGTCCAAAATCCATGTAGTTATGGGGGTGAAAGAGATCACTAAGGAGTCTCATCGCACCCGTAACCACCATATCACCCATTTAGACCCAAAAGACCACTCATTAAGGAATCGATGGAAAACAAAGTTGATAATCCACCTCGGACAGACATCACAAACAAAATTCATGAAATCATATTTCACTAAGAAATACTGCTCAACAAGGGTAACAATCCAATTTAAATACACAAATGAAATAATATAAATACTCCAACTGGTTTTACTCACTGTACTACGCAAACTTCGCGCTCACGGCTCTAACACGTCTCCAAATCGATCCCGTATACTTGTCACCAGTCCATTAAGTACTTGGTAATTATTTTCGATCTAATTTGGTCATGTTAGAGTTTTATTCCCGTTTAATTGTAAATTCCTGTTGATTTTCTCCATTTTCCAACATGACCCATTTCTACCATTTTAGGCTAAATCCTTGGGTATTGGGTCGTATTTGGACCCATTTAGATACCCGAGAGAAGTCCCAAAGTTTTCAAAAATTTTCAAAATTTAGGCTCTGTGAACAATGCCACGTTGTGGGGATCCAACCTTGGCTGTGCCATTTAAAGCATGGGGCAGGACAACCCTTGCCCCAGACGCCGTGGCTGCCCCTGCCCTCACGATGTCTAAGATAAAATGTGACTATCGACGTTTTTCGCAACTCCAGCTTGCATCGTCGTGTTCCGAGCCTATCCCAACCTCGTAGGGACCTTAATACCCATCCAAGCTCACTATAAAAATATGAAAACCAACCAACCACTAATTCAACATTTGAACGAAAACCTACAAAATACACCCCAAAACGACGATAAATGAACGGGGAGTCGAGATCTCACCTCCGTTTACGTCGTGACGCGATCCCTTAGCTTCGATCCGTAATGAAACCATCAAAACTCCTCATCTCTGTCCGTGTTCTCGATTAAGAAGATAAAAGAAGAAGAAAACATGAGAGAGAGACTCACCTTTTTATAGGGTGGGTCTCATCTTGGCTCACAATCGTATCCTGAGGTCGATCCAAGGGCCCATCATCCACACCAGCTCTTACCCATTTGTGACTCACTTGGGTGACTTCCCTTTGTTCTTATCTTTTTTCCAACAAATAATTGGCCTATCTCGGGTGTTTATGCGTTCGGCATGCCCCACGACTCGCACCGTCGGGCACGAATGGAATTACTAACGACCCGAACATATTCTCAAATTAATTAATTATTGTATTTTATTTTTCGTTCATCCACGAAAATCGTTTCTCAGGCCCCTTGTATCCGTATTTTGTCCACCTGATACTCGTTCATCACGTTTTCCGTAGCAAACACTACTCACAGTTCTACAGACACGAGTATAAATAGTTATTATACGTCATCACTTAGACATAACATATTTTTCGAGTCATTACATTATTATTTTAAAGTCTATATATATAAAAGCTACATATGTAGTTGTTTAGGGGTTGATTATTGATTTTTTTTAATAATGAACAATGTTTCTTTTTCGAGAACTAGGGTTTAATTCTCAAGGACCTAAATTGTATTATTTATGTGTTGATTAATAAATTTGGAAGACTTCTGCTTCGTCACAATCAGTTAACATTCTATTCAAATGTTACTCATCATTTCCCAAAGCATCATTAGATTCGGTTTTGGCGTCTTCCGTTAATGCGGAATCAAATCATTTTCTTTTTTGGTTATGATGCCTTATGGCTAGCCAATATTCAGTTGGTTGTTTTTGTTGAATGACTGACTTTCAAATCTATCAACATTCATTTTGGATTTTTATGTCTCCTAAACCATACGATCACTCTGGTTTTGGCATCTTCTGTCGTACGTACGGAACCAAGTTATCTTTATTCAATCGAAAATCTCACTTGTTTTGGTGTCATGTGCTCGTTGGATAAAATCTTCAACTTTGGCTCACAACGACTGCACCGGGGCGAACCCATGATTTTAACTCCCCCTAAGCTGTAAATAGGAGGTTTAAATATTGTTTCAGGATACATATATACACATCTCGAGATACATAACACATGAATATCCTTTTATTATATAATCATATATTGAAATATTTTCTTTGTTTCTTTTTTTTTGGTGAAACTTCCTTACTAAATGAAGTAAGATAAAAAAATCAAGATTATCCTTGTGTATTTAATATCTTTTTGGTATAGTGAGAGTATTTCCTTTTGTAGAAAAAAATTCTTTCGAGATTAAAAGTCATTTAATTTATTGTCTTTGTGATATATGTGTGTAATATGCTTCAAATCTAGTGGATTAGTTGACAAGTAAAAGCGCGCTACTTTTTTGCCATCTTAAATACATTTGGATGATAATAATTGATGTTCTTTTGATACAGACATTCTCATACAATGGTTGAGATTGCTTTGCTTAAACATTAATATATGTGTGCATACGTCACGATATAAAATAGCGGTTTTCAACAACACTCTTTAACTAAGTATTACAATTTTCGGTGTCCTTTTTTTTGTTCGAAAACAATGCCGTGGGCTATGTATTTTTTAAGAGCTGGGCTAAGCTGTAACCATGAGCTAATTACATATATAACATCCCTGAGATTTTCAAGCTTGCCATGGGCTACACTTCACTTGGGTCTGCCAGTGACCGGTGCTCAAGCAACTAATGGCTTCACATCACGTTCTTGCTCGTTGGACATAAAAATTTGTATGCTCCGGCTTGTGAGAGGGTAATACATGATGAAAGTTTCACAAGATCTTTCCTTATTTTCTAAATTTTATTTTATTTTTATTGTGTTATTTAGTTTCCTATTTAGTGGCTCATTTATAGACTTGAATTTGGTATTTCAAACTTTGTATTTTTGATTTTTTCTCTAAGTTATGTAACTATAAATAGAGATATAATTACACAAGACCAATAACAAGAGTTTACCATTACCCTTAAAAAATTTCTTTTTGATTCACTTTTGTGATTTTTGTTCTTAAATCACCGCCGATCTTCTCAGCGATCAGCGGTGGTTCCAATCAAATTCCTTTTGCTCTTTTTTCATTCAATAAACAACATATCTAATCAGATTTGTTGAAATTGGTTCATCCTTGTTGCAGTGCATCTTCATCAACGGTGTTGTGTGGATTTATGCAGCGCGCTGGATTGATTTATCTTTAGTTTATACTTTATAGTTAGTTTTTTTCCCTAGTTAGAAGTCTTTGATTTACCTTTTCCTTGTTGGAAGTTTTTGGTCTTCTCCTTGTTGGGAACTTTTTGGTCTTCTCCTTGTTAGAAAGTTTTAGGTCTTCTCCTTGTTGGGAAGCGGTGTTATTCGTTTTGTGGTTCTAGTATTTTTATGTATTGTCATGAGTTTCAACGTTGTAGAGAGCAGTCTCTGATTGTCAAACTGTTTCGATTTCGAAAAAATCTCAAATTAATAGCAGTTTATTGTTGTAAAAATAGACCGGATAGAGCAAGACCACGACAAATAATTTGGGATAATAAAAGTGAAGAAAAATGGACACAGAGATTTTTACGTGGAAAACCCCCAAACAAATTAGGGTAAAAAACCACGGGCAAGGATAGAAGAATTTACTATGAGAAAAATAGTAGGTGTTACACTATCTCTCAATTTATAAAGGAGAAACACTGAAAATATCTCTCTTTATAATAGGAGAAACACTCACTCTCTATTTGCTCACAACAGAGCACACTTGCACATTGCACTGCTATCTTGTGCTCTGAGCTTCTGCTTACTCTACACTTTGTTCTAACGCGTTGGGCCTATTTATAGGCAACCAAAGACGCATTGGTCAAAGCAATCAATCAATCAATCAATCAATCAATCAATCAATCAATCAATCAAAGACGCGTAAGACGCGTTTAGTGCATTTTCCTTGCATGTGGGTCCCATGTGTGGGGTTTCCCACATGTTTGATTTCAATCATCTTCACACCATCCTCCAACACCATCTTCAACCATACTTGCTTCTTTACTAGCTTGTGTAGTGCGACATATTCTCGCTTCGTTGTTGACGTAGCCACAATCGATCATAGCTTTTGAAACCCACTTCTTGTCCCGCCAAGCAAGTGTGAACACATATCCAAAGGTGGATTTGCTTTTATCGAGATCTCCCGCATAATCGAATCAACATATCCACTCGACAATAAAGTCTGATCCTCCTTAACATAATGCAACATTTGAGGTACCCGATGTATCGTAGGATCCTCTTTACAAAGCATTCCAATGCTCTCTCGCCAGATTCGCCATGTACCGACTAACTACTCCCACTCGCTTGTGCAATGTCCGGTCGTGTACAAATCATCGCGAACATTAAGCTTCCCACTGCTGATGCATACGGCTTTCGAGACATTTCGATCCTCTCTTCTTCACTGCTATGACTCATATTTGAGGATAACTTGAAATTAATAGAAAGTGGGGTAGAAATTGGCTTACAGTCTTGCATGTTGAAACGACGCAAGATCTTCTTCAAATAATTTTTCTGAGAAAGCCAAATCTTTCTATTATTTCTGTCTCGATGAATTTGCATCCCTAGAATCTTGTTTGCTGGTCCCAAATCCTTCATCTCGAACTCCCTAGCCATCTGAGCCTTCAATTCTTGAATACGATCTTTGTTGGGGCCTGATACCAACATGTCGTCTACATACAACAACAAAACAATGAAATCATTGTTACCAAATCTCTTGCAATATGCGCAAGGGTCTGCATTTAGTCTGTTGTAACCAAGGCTCATTATGAAGGAATCAAATCTCTTGTACCAACACCTCGGCGCCTGCTTTAAACCGTACAGAGATTTGTTCAACCGACAAACCAAGTTCTCCTTTCCTTGTTCTTCAAATCCTTCTGGTTGGAGCATATAAATCTCTTCTTCAAGATCTCCATGAAGAAAAGTTGTCTTAACATCTAGCCGCTTCTAGATGTAGATTAAAAGTAGCACACATCGCTAGAACTACTCGAATCGTTGTAAGTCGAACCACAGGGAAAATATCTCATTGAAATCAATGCCTTCTTTCTGAGCATATCCTTTCACCACCAATCTTGCACGATACCGCTCCACTTGATCATCATTGTTTCGTTTGATCTTGTAAACCCATTTGTTGCCAATGGGCTTCCTGCCTCCTGGTAATGGCACTAGCTCCCATGTTTTATTTTTATGGAGAGCTTCGATTTCTTCCTGCATTGCTGCCGTCCACTGAGATGCTTCCGAGCCATGCATTGCCTCTTGAAGAGTTGATGGTTCTCCTTCCTCGGTTAGAAGACAGTATGCAACATTGCTTTCCATAATATATTCTGAGTGCCAGTCTGGTGCGTTTCTCGTGCGAGATGATCTACGAGGTTCTGGAACTTCAGGTTCACCTGGTTCATTCTCCTCATATTCTGGTACAGCTTCAGAAGAATCCTTTCGTTCAGATTCACTTTCCACCTGTACTGTTGTAGTTTCTGAAATGCTATCATCTTTCTCTATTTGTTGTACCTTGTCCTCTCGTAAAGAGAACATCTCTGCTCGACTACAACCTTGTGGGTAGTGGAATCCCACAGAGCGATACCCCTTTACTCACAAGATACCCCAAGAATAAGCATTTCCTGGATTTTGGATCTAGCTTTGTAGTTTCTTGGGCATTGTACATAGCGTACACTCGGACTTCCAAATACATGGAGGTTTGAATAGTCAACCGGTTTACCAGTCCACATTTCCATCGGTGTCCTCAACTCAATTGCCGTTGATGGAGCCCGATTTATCACGTAACAGGCGGTGTTGATCGCTTTCACCCAAAACCTTTTTCTAAGCCTGCAGTACTCAACATAGCTCTTGTTCTTTCTAATAGAGTTCTGTTCATCCGCTCTCTGCCACTCCATTTTTTGAGGAGTGTATGCTTTGTAGTGAACTGTCTTTTGATGCCTTCCCGTTTGCAAAAGCTATCGAACTCATTGCCGTATATTCTCCTCCATTATCAGGTCCTCAAACACTTGATCTTCTTCCCGATTCAAGTTCAACCCGCGCTTTGAACACTTTGAAGATTCCAAACACATCTCGCCTTCCTCTTGATTGGATACACCCAACATCTCTCGGAGTAATCATCAATGAAGGACACAAAATAATTTGCTCCTCCTATTGATGTGACTGGTGCTTGCCATACATCAGAGTGGACCAATTCTAGAATAGCCTTACTTCTAGAATTTGATGTGTTAAACTTCAACCGATGTTGTTTGCTTGTTACACAATGCTCACAAAAGGGTAGTGACACCTTTGTGAGGCCTGGAAGTAGCTTCTTCTCAACAAGGATTTTCATTCCTTGTTCGGACATGTGTCCAAGTTTCTGGTGCCAGATCATTGCAGATCTCTCACTTGAACAACTTGAAGCAACTGATGCTTCGCCTTCCTGAAGAGTCTCTCCCATGAGCGTACAAGTTTGCAAAGAACCTTTTCTCCCTTCATAAGTACAAGCGCTCCTCGATCGATTTTCATGATCCCTTTCTTGACTTTGATTTCACAAATCAAGATCATCAAATCGTCCCAAAGATAGCAGATTCTTCTTAAGGCCTTCCACATGTCGCACTTCTTGGATAGTGCGAACAGTACCGTCATACATCTTCAACATGATGGTTCCGATGCCAATGACCTTTAGAGCATGGTCATTACAACTGTACACAGATCCTCCTAAAATAGGTTCATAGTGATGGAACCATTCTCTTCGAGAGGTCATGTGATACGTCGCACCCGAGTCGATAATCCAGACATCGAGAATCTTTTCCTGCTTTTAGTTGTTGTTGCCGCCTCGCAACACAATGCAGCTGTAACGGCCCAAATTAATTTAATTGAGTATTAGTGTTAATCACGATGATTAACGGTTAATTCGGGCGTTACGGTGACAAATTGGTGGACTCAAATAAGAGTACCCAGGTTATATTGTGTTATTTGTGTATGTTGTATGTCTATTATTGTGATGTGGAAATTTATTATTTATATAAACATCACATGTGTGTAAGTTGACATCGGGCAAGGCTACGAGTCGGGTATATGTCCCGAAGTGCGTGTCGAGGACCGGCACGGTATTGGGTAGCCGGGGTACGGGGCATAGGTTGCCGGTAGTTTGAGTGCTAGTGTAACGTACTTATGAATTTTATATAATTTATTAGGTGATTTAAGCTATAATGTATTAATGAATTGGTTGAAGTCCTATAGTTTGATAAGAAAAATCAAGATGCATAGGATAATCCTCGAGATGCACAACAAGGTAATTCAAGGCAAACGTTGTCATGATAAGGTGTCAAGAACTTTGGTGACGCAGGGTGTTCAGAACCGTCCGATCTTCCTCGAGATGCGCACACACGCTAGATTAAAACACAACTATATATATCACATTGATCGATCAACATGCAAAGAGGGAAAACGGTTTCATCAAATCGTTGAGAGATTTTGTGAGAGAAATCGAAGTTTTGGAGGGACGAAATCGAGCTTGAAGAGGAAATCCGAGCCTCACAACATCGATCTAAGGTAATCTCTACTATTTTAATGGAAATTTTTGATAAAAATGTGATTAAAATGGGTTGTGGTGAATTCGGATTTTATTTATTTTTACCGGTTTTAGGAGGTCAATTTGGTGTTCTTGAGGTTTAGTTTGATGAATCTTATCAATTGGGATCAAATTTGTGGAAAATTGAAGTGATTTGGTAAATTTTTGGTTTATTTGCATGTATGTTGAATCCGAAAATTTGATGTTGTTTGGGTTGATTTGAGGAAAAATTTAGAGGTTTTGGAGGTCTCCAATGGAGTGAAATGGAAGAGAAATCGAGAGGAGAGTGAAGAAGAAGCAAGAAGAAGAAATGAAAAAAAAAAAAAAAAAAGAAAGAGAAGAAACCAGAGGCGCTGGTGCGCCTCTGGTGGAGGAAGAAGAAGGGAGGGGGGGCACGCACGCGCGCGTGCGTGCGTGCACCCTCGGCCCGGGCCGGGCCGCCCAGCCCATCCCGGGTGGGCGGCCAAACCGCCCCGCCCAACCCGGTGGGCACTGGCCCGACCCGACCCGACCCGCCAGAGGGGCCGAACCGGCCGACCCGGTTGGGTCGGGTCCGATCCGGTTCGGGGGACCCACATATATTATTTAAATAATATATTTAAATAATATTTTTATTTATAAAAAAAAAAAAAACAGCTTTTAAATTCTGGAAAATAGGAAAAAAATATCGAAAAATTGGGAAAAATTCTAGAAAAATATAGAAAATTTGAAAAAGGTAGAAAAGTAGGTACGGGACTTTTCGGGTATTTTTGGAACCCCGACATTGTCCTAAGAGGTACCACAACCGCAAAATGGAATATATGATATAATATTATAAGTGTGTTATTAATAATATAAAACACTATAAATGGACTTCGTGGACTGGGGAACCATAGCTCGGGCATAGGAGAGCTAGGCGGGTCGGATTGACGGTCCGGGAAGTCGAGTGCGTAGTTACAGTGCGTAAAACCCTTGAGAATGTTACACTTTAATTCATGCGTGGTTTGTCCATATAAATGATGTGTTTATTCATTTGTTTATTTATCGCCTTGTTACATATTTTGGTTGCCATGTTATGCACTTTGCGATTATGTGTTGGACGGTGTTTGATGTGTTCACATTGTCGGAGGTTAATCGAGATGGTTGTGGTACGAATTGAGTAGGCTAGGTTGTAGCGCGTGTACTCGGGCTTAGCCGGTGAATAGCTACCCGAGCAATGGGGGTGCACGTGTCCGGTGGGTTGCGATTTGTTCCGGCCACCGTTAGTAGTTTGGGTGTGGTCTAGGCTTGATGTGCTCCGGTGGGGCATCCGAATCTACGAAGTACGATCTAGTTTGGTTAGACTCCGTCACACTTCTATCTAGTTTTCTTATAAATGATATCGTGGTTGGACCAGATTTCTCGAATGGTGTGTTATTTTCTACCGTGTTGTGATCGAATGGTTTTATTTTGGATATCGTTTACGCCACCATAGGAATATGATTCCCGTCGTCGGGTCATATTCATATGTCTCGCAAGTTATTGTGGTTTTTCATGATTAACGTGTAGACTTCTCTTGGGAATTTACTCACCGGGCTCGTTCTTTGTATGTGTTGGGCAACCGAGCGCAGATCCCGGTACGAGCAAGAGCAAGGGAAAGGAGATACTAGGCGACTATCTCTAAGGCCGTTGTCGCGATAACTAGTGTTTTGATATCATGTATGTATATACTATTTTGTGGTTTTGGGGACTTTATAACTTTATCACATGTATATGGATTACTTGTTTAGTTCGTCTCGCTTATATACATGGTGTTTGTATCCTGGTTTTCCACTACTTAGGTTAAATAATTTCTCATAAAATATGAATTAAGTGCTTCCGCTGATGATATAATTGTAATTATCAACTAATCTGCTAAATGTGTCGACAACTTAATATAGTAGGATTAGTTACACGAGCATCACTCCACGAGTTGCGGACGTGGCAAAGCGAGTGATGACGTGTCCGGTGATGTGACAGCGCCGCCGGGCTTGAGGCGTAAGGCGTGGGTCACGGGCGCCCCGGAGATTTAGGGCCGTCGTCGCTTGGTATCGAGCGAGGTCGATAGGGCCTTGAATTAACAAAGTTAAGGAACGAGCATAAACTTTAAACCAAATTAGATGTGGAAACCCGATGAATTAACTAGAACTATTAGTTGGGAAGCGATAAGTCGGGTAGAGTAAGGACTTATATGTGTATTATGATTTGGTTGTATGTTATATATATACGGACTACGTAATAATTCGACGCACGACTTTCTGTGCGGAGATCTTGATGGACGGATCTGCAGCACCGTCGGGTCGTGGACCGGCCAAAGCGAGGGATCATACTGGAGATGAGGTTAGGGATCCCGAGCTTAGCAGCACGACTTGCCGCTCACGATAGGCAGTTTGAGCTATTACTGGACATGATGAGAGCTCGACACCGCCATAACATGCCCCGACGAGATCGAGAGACCCGATCGATTGCGCATTGCAAGACCGAGACAGAGACAAAGCGGTGACGCCATCGAGAATCGGGACCGCAGCCAAACAAGAGAGCATGAGACACCGACTGTTAAGACTACACCGGTAGTGGTGCCAAATAGCAGAGATAGTAACTCCGGCACCTCTATCGGCGGTTGTAACTGCTACTACGATTTCTACTACTCCAGAGTATAGGATGGATCCACAGGCGAGGAGACTGAGGGATTTTCTTAAATTCCAGCCCACATACTTTTATGGCGGTGGAAATCCTGAGGCAGCAGGAGACTGGATTGTATCGCATCAGCGGCTGCACAAAGAGCTGAACACAGAGGAGAGGCATAGGGCAAGATTATCCGGAACATGCTTCAGGTCTGACGCAGCAGTGTGGTGGACTAATTACCAAGAGACACATGCCGATCCAGCGACTTGGGCGGAGTTTCGAGAGATCTTCTACGATCAGTTTATTCCTATGGAGGTTCGACTGAGGTTGAGAGAGGAGTTCTTATCCCTGAGGCAGGGAAATCGTACGATGCTACAGTATATGGACCGATACCGCTATCTTCTGCAGTTCTCTATGGACATTGCCGGTACCGAGCGTTTGCAGATTTACTACTTTGTTCGGGGGTTGAGGAGGTGATTGCGAGTGCGATTGTGTCGTCTCGGGGCTTCGACGTTACTGTGCTATGTTCGAGAGAGCCTTGACTTATGAGACATTCCTACTACGGAAGAATGGCATTCCAAAGGCCGCGTCGACTGGAATAGAGAGAGGGCGGGGTTCACGCCGGATGGGAGGTCGAAACGGCAATGTGAGGAATCGATAGAGATAGTAGGAGTGATCACCGGACGACGGTAGTCCCCGATATGAGGATAGACAATGCGGGATCGACGGCACGAGGCGATGACCGAGACGGCAGGGGCATATGCGATGTCGCACCACAACAAACTTATACACGGGACCAAAGAGGTAGAAATCGAGATCAGATAGACCGTAATTATAGACATCACTCTGAGGGCCGACCGTCTGGAGGAAGTGACAGACGTAGATGTTATAGGTGTGGTCAGAGAGGTCACATTAGTGTGAATTGTTGTAGAGCCTTTCCAGCACCAGAGATTCCACAGACCGATGAAAGAGTTCACGCTGTAGTATCGCCAGTCAGAGAGATGACCCGACAGCATGAGCAGGGTACGTCACTATTATGTTTTTCTATGCGTGTGTTGCATATAGGTTGATTGATTCATTATAGTTGTTGTTCTTGTTGCATTTCATGCATTCGTTGCATCTATGTTGATTCGTTCACTTAGATTAGTGTATCATAGTTGATTAGTACACTAGAGGATGGTGGAATACTGGTTGATTTGTTCACCAGGTTTTAATAGAAGACTGGTTGATGTGTTCACCAGGTTTTAGTGGAATACTGGTTGATTTGTTCACCAGGTTTTAATAGAAGATTGGTTGATGTGTTCACCGAGAGATTGATTTATTGGTACACCAGGTTTTGGTGGATATCTTGGTTGATTTGTTCACCAGGATTTTGGTTGAAGATCGGTTGATTTGTTCACCAGGGCCAGGTGATATGTTTCCTGGGATGGATTGATTTGTTCACAAGGGTCGGGTTGATGTGTTTCCCTGGGATAGGTAGATGTGTTCCCTAAGAATTTCGCTTGATTCGTTCACCTGAAGGGTTAGAGTTGAGTAGTCCATTTAGACTACGGTGTCGTTGAATAGCGGGTAGTTGCGTCCATTTTGCAACTTCGAGAAGAGATATTGGTTATCGTAATTTCGGGGACGAAATTTTTCCTAGTTGGGAAGAATTGTAACGGCCCAAATTAATTTAATTGAGTATTAGTGTTAATCACGATGATTAACTTAATTCGGCGTTACGGTGACAATGTGGGTGGACTCAAATAAGAGTACCCAGGTTATATTGTGTTATTTGTGTATGTTGTATGTCTATTATTGTGATGTGGAAATTTATTATTTATATAAACATCACATGTGTGTAAGTTGACATCGGGCAAGGCTACGAGTCGGGTATATGTCCCGAGTGCGTGTCGAGGACCGGGTACGGTATTGGGTAGCGGGTACGGGGCATAGGTTGCTTGGGTAGCTGAGTGCTAGTGTAACGTACTTATGAATTTTATATAATTTATTAGGTGATTTAAGCTATAATGTATTAATGAATTGGTTGAAGTCCTATAGTTTGATAAGAAAAATCAAGCATGCATAGGATAATCCTCGAGATGCACAACAAGGTAATTCAAGGCAAACGTTGTCATGATAAGGTGTCAAGAACTTTGGTGACGCAGGTGTTCAGAACCGTCCGATCTTCCTCGAGATGCGCACACACGCTAGATTAAAACACAACTATATATATCACATTGATCGATCAACATGCAAAGAGGGAAAACGGTTTCATCAAATCGTTGAGAGATTTTGTGAGAGAAATCGAAGTTTTGGAGGGACGAAATCGAGCTTGAAGAGGGAAATCCGAGCCTCACAACATCGATCTAAGGTAATCTCTACTATTTTAATGGAAATTTTTGATAAAAATGTGATTAAAATGGGTTGTGGTGAATTCGGATTTTATTTATTTTTACTGGTTTTAGGAGGTCAATTTGGTGTTCTTGAGGTTTAGTTTGATGAATCTTATCAATTGGGATCAAATTTGTGGAAAATTGAAGTGATTTGGTAAATTTTTGGTTTATTTGCATGTATGTTGAATCCGAAAATTTGATGTTGTTTGGGTTGATTTGAGGAAAAATTTAGAGGTTTTGGAGGTCTCCAATGGAGTGAAATGGAAGAGAAATCGAGAGGAGAGTGAAGAAGAAGCAAGAAGAAGAAATGAAAAAAAAAAAAAAAAAAAAAAAAAGAAACCGTAGGCGCCGGTGCGCCTCGGTGGAGGAAGAAGAAGGGAGGGGGCACGCACGCGTGCGTGCGTGCGTGCACCCCCTCGGGCCGGGCCGGCCCCAGCCCATCCCGGCGGGCGGGCCAAACCGCCCCGCCCAACCCGGGTGGGCTGGACCGGGCCCGACCCGACCCGGCCCAGAGGGGCCGAACCGGGCCGACCCGGTTGGGTCGGGTCCGACCCGGTTCGGGGGACCCACATATATTATTTAAATAATATATTTAAATAATATTTTTATTTATTAAAAAAAAAAAAAAAAAAACAGTTTTAAATTCTGGAAAATAGGAAAAAAATAGGAAAAAAATATCAGAAAAATTGGGAAAAATTCTAGAAAAATATAGAAAATTTGAAAAAGGTAGAAAAGTAGGTACGGGACTTTTCGGGTATTTTTGGAACCCCGACATTGTCCCAAGAGGTACCACAACTGCAAAATGGAATATATGATATAATATTATAAGTGTGTTATTAATAATATAAAACACTATAAATGGACTTCAGGGACTGGGGAACCATAGCTCGGGCATAGGAGAGCTAGGCGGGTCGGATTGACGGGTCCGGGAAGTCGGAGTGCGTAGTTACAGTGCGTAAAACCCTTGAGAATGTTACACTTTAATTCATGCGTGGTTTGTCCATATAAATGATGTGTTTATTCATTTGTTTATTTATCGCCTTGTTACATATTTTGGTTGCCATGTTATGCACTCGCGATTATGTGTTGGACGGTGTTTGATGTGTTCACATTGTCGGAGGTTAATCGAGATGGTTGTGGTACGGAATTGAGTAGGCTAGGTTGTAGCGCGTGTCTTGGGCTTAGCCGGTGAATAGCTACCCGAGCAATGGGTGCACGTGTCCGGTGGGTTGCGATTTGTTCCGGTCACCGTTAGTAGTTTGGGTGTGGTCTAGGCTTGATGTGCTCACTAGGGGCATCCGAATCTACGAAGTACGATCTAGTTTGGTTAGACTCCGTCACACTTCTATCTAGTTTTCTTATAAATGATATCGTGGTTGGACCAGATTTCTCGAATGGTGTGTTATTTTCTACTTTGTGTTGTGATCGAATGGTTTTATTTTGGATATCGTTTTTACGGCCAGCCATAGGAATATGATTCCTGTCGTCGGGTCATATTCATATGTCTCGCAAGTTATTGTGGTTTTTCATGATTAACGTGTAGACTTCTCTTGGGAATTTACTCACCGGGCTCGTTCTCTGTATGTGTTGGGCAACTGAGCGCAGATCCCGGTACGAAAAAGAGCAAGGGAAAGGAGATACTAGGCGACTATCTCTAAGGCCGTTGCTGCTGATAACTAGTGTTTTGATATCATGTATGTATATACTATTTTGCTGGGTTTTGGGGACTTTATAACTTTATCACATGTATATGGATTACTGTTTAGTTCGTCTCAGTTATATACATGGTGTTTGTATCCGGGTTTTCCACTACTTAGGTTAAATAATTTCTCATAAAATATGAATTAAGTGCTTCCGCTGATGATATAATTGTAATTATCAACTAATCTGCTAAATGTGTCAGACAACTTAATATAGTAGGATTAGTTACACGGAGCATCACTCCACAGAGTTGCGGACGTGGCAGCAGTGATGACGTGTCCGGTGATGTGACAGGCGCTGCTGGGCTTGAGGGCAGAAGGCGTGGGTCACGGGGCGGCCCCGGGAGATTTAGGGCCGTCGCAGCAGCTCCATCATTTGAAGTGCTAGCCACATTTCCTTGAGGATCGGAGTTTTTCAAACTCCAACAGTCTTTCTTCAAATGACCCTTCTTGCCACAGTTGTGGCATTTAAAATTCTTCTTTCTTTTTGACTTTGATCTACCATGATTGTGACTCCCACTGGGGCCATGTTCTGTTGATCTTCCTCTCATCACAGTCAGGGCCTCCACTTGTTGTGAAATGGCCTGCCTGTCTTCTTTGTTCTTGCGCCGATTTTCTTCTTCTAGAACAGCAGCTGCAACATCATCGAAGGCTAAACAATCCGTTAAGAGATTATTTGTCAGATTGATGATGAGTTGATCATACGAATCTGGTAGACTTTGAAGCGAAGTTTTGTTGTAAAAATAGGCTCGATACCACTTGAAAAATAGATAGAGCAAGACCACGACAAATAATTTGGGATAATAAAAGTGAAGAAAAATGGACACAGAGATTTTTACGTGGAAAACCCCCAAACAAATTAGGGTAAAAAACCACGGGCAAGGATAGAAGAATTTACTATGAGAAAAATAGTAGGTGTTACACTATCTCTCAATTTATAAAGGAGAAACACTGAAAATATCTCTCTTTATAATAGGAGAAACACTCACTCTCTATTTGCTCACAACAGAGCACACTTGCACATTGCACTGCTATCTTGTGCTCTGAGCTTCTGCTTACTCTACACTTTGTTCTAACGCGTTGGGCCTATTTATAGGCAACCAAAGACGCATTGGTCAAAGCAATCAATCAATCAATCAATCAATCAATCAATCAATCAATCAATCAAAGACGCGTAAGACGCGTTTAGTGCATTTTCCTTGCATGTGGGTCCCATGTGTGGGGCCCACATGTTTCTTCACAATTATTTGCACAAATAGAATTAACAAATCAATGTACTTGATTTTATGTATGGTCCTGTATTGAGCCATGAATGATTAATGAAATTTCGATTTCTCTTCAAAAAAAAAAAGAATTTATCATTTTTTCTTTATCTTTTACTTTTGTTCATATATTTTTCATTTTCTGATATAGTATTAGAACGCATGGTTCGAATGAGACCTGGGAGTAAAAAAAAAAATCATGTGACTTTAGGTCTATGGGAGAGCTTTGAAGATGTGCGGGCTGAAAGTTAGTCCCCACATCGATTAAATGAAACAATTATTAACTCCTCTCAACTAGTATCGAGGCCTTTTAAGTTAAAACCCAACACCTAAAGTTGAAGATGGTTAAGTTGAGGACAATATCAATCTTAGCGAAGGAGATCTACAGGCTCGTGTACGCGTGTGCGGCGCAGCCGTGAAAATTTGATACAGTGAGCTTATTTTGTTTTGATTAAGTGGAAAGATGCCTTATAGGCTTACACAAGTACAGAGCGTGAGAACCAAGTCCCCGCCTGATCTTCAAACAGGGTTAATTGCAGAGACAGAGGAGGTTGTTGTAGTCTTTGTACTCCAACGCCAACACCCAGGTTTGCAAGAGCGTTAGCGCTTCTATTACATTCACGATATGCATGCTGGATTTTAACCTGTTGAGGACGGAGAAGGAGATTACCCAGTGGCACAAGAGTTCTGATATCTCCCCGTAGGTCTTGACATCTCTGAAAGATATTTTTACTCAAGTAATTTCTTCTAGTTAATGTTTTATTTTATAAGCAAGTTCAAATTCTCAATCTTTTACTCAAGTAATTTCATATTAAACCATGGCCAGTAAATTAAACCATCCACGTGTTGTTCGCTTTCTCAAGTTAAACCTAACCAAGATACTTTAATTATTTGATGAAAGTACTCTAGGTGACATACAACCAATTTTTAATTTGTAAAGCCAGGTTCATTTTAGTAGAAAACATATACAAACATGTCACGATCTATTAGCCCAAAGACTAGATCTATTACCTCTTTTTTTTTTGTACTCTTGGTCCTCTTGGATCTACTTTTTCAGAGTGCATGTTTTTTTTTTTACTTTCTCATTCATTTAACAATTAATTTGATGGCTACTTGGTTTGATACGGGGTTTGAGAGTTAGAAGATATGGGTTCTAACTACAGTGGGCAAGTTTGTTTCTTTTTTAGAAGAAGAAATTCTTAGACATGGGTTCTAACCTAGGGATGTAAATGGGTAGGGTAATACTCACGAGTGACAGAGATTTACCCTAACATATATGAGTATAGGGATTTAAATGGGTGTGGAGGTTGGGATAGGTACGAAATCTCATACCTACATGGGTATGGGTATGGGTATGGGTATGGGGATGAGTGATAAAATATACTCACAGGTAATCCCCACCGGGATCCCCATAGCTAATCCCCATGCAAATTCCTATGGGCGATCCCCACAAGTATCTCGATACCCAATAGAGATACCCATGAGGATTACCTATAGGGATCCATATATATCAATAATACACCATACGATATTTATTATTTGTGCACTATATGATATTTATATATAAATATAATATAATATTACATAGTTTCCACCCGAAACATTCATTATACACATAACAAAAATCCTTAATGAGATTTTGAATTGTTAACACATAGAAGTTAGAACTCTAATTGCATGATATGTTATACTTTATTTTTGTTGGAATTTCATCAATTGTGTTGTTATGTATGTATTTTTGATTCCTTATTTTTATAATTCTTTTTTGAGGAAAATTAAGTGGGATCGAATAATATTTTCCCTACGGAGATTCTCCATCCTCGCAAAAATTTTCATGAAATTCCCACGAGGATCCCCAATGGAGAATGAAATGGATAAAATATTTTACCCATGAGAATTCTCCATACCCACGAGGATTTGATGGGTATGAGGATGGGTACGAGAATTCATCTTCAGATGGGTATTGGTATGGGTGATAAATTTTTTAGTGGGTGCAGATATGAGAATGAGGTCTCCATCCCCTACCCTACCCATTTGCATTTCTATTCTAACCCCAATGGGAAAGTTTGTTTCTTTCTTGAAAAAAACAATTCTCGAACATGGGTTCTAACCCAGTGGACAAGTTTGTCTCTTTCTTATATAAAAAAAGGAAATACTAAGGTGATTCACTATAGGTGCCCTATGAGAACACTCCTTAATTTTTTTATTCAACTTTTTTTTATGAATTTTTTTGTTGTAGCGAGTGTCCGTTATGGTCATAGTGGGTAACTTTAACATTATCCTAAACTACAAAATTATAAAAAAATAAAAATAAAAAATAAAGGTGTGTGTGCTCATAATGAGTGTCTATATATAGTGAGTCACCTTAGCATTTTCGGATTGTCCGAAAAAACAAAATCTCATTTATTTATGGCTCCATAATTTCATTGACATATATGCGTCTTTTAACTTCAAATAATTATATATATATATATACTTCAAATAATTTTATATATATATATATATATATAATTAGGAACATTGTTTCACATAATATACATTTTCAAGGGCAGGCCGAGGCGTCCAGAGTACTCCAGTTGTTTTTTTTGAGAAAAGAGTACTCCAGTTGTTAAGTTCGTCCTTATTATTAACATTTTCAAGGGCAGGCTGCAGGCGTCCAGAGTACTCCAGTAGATCGCACCAAACCATTTATAACATTCGTAAAAGGACGCCAATTGTTAGAGAATGGAACTTATAAGTAGGAGGTCATGAGTTCAAATTTTGGTGGATATAAAATTATTTCTTTCCTATTAAAAAAAAGTTTTAGACAGGGACATCGTCCTAAAATACTATGCATCTGTATTTATTTTTTTATAAATAAAAGTTGTTTAAAAATCAAAATATATAAAGAATGATGTAATTATAATTCTCATAAATACTAAAAATTGTAATCTTCGATTAAAAATATGAAAGATAAAAAATACCTACACTAAATTACATATAGTTATTATATTTTATTTTTTAAAAAACCTAAAAAAGCTGTTATTGTGAAAAAAGAAAAAAGAAAAAAGAAATGAAAACAATGAACTTATTTAGGCTATTAATTAGGATACCGACATTAATTGGGCTAATGAAATTACATAGGTGCTATTAAGTAGGCAAACTAACACCAAAACATTTCAAATGTATGTAGAGTTGACATGTATCAACAGTGTACATAGCTTTCTTATAGATATATAGATAATTTCTTATAAATATATATATAACATTTGGTTTTGAACTGCCTATCTTTTTTTTGTTCTTTTTTTATTTAGAGAAACTGCCTATATATTAGTTATTAATATATCAAACTTTAGATTAATTGAAAAGAAAAGTATGACAACTGTAATGGCCCCAAATTCTACAACTTGGGCTCCGCTCGGCCTAGACTTACGTAGACCCTGAGTTGACACCCATGCAATCTACGTAACCCTAGTCAGCCTTTCCTATTCCTATCCATTTATTATGTTATTTAAGTTGAGTTATTATATATTAGTGAGTTATTCAAATTATCAAAGTATAGCGAAAACAAACTAACTCAAACTAATATAAACACTCATAAGACACTAGTCAGGACAACTTATAATGTGGAAACCCCGCATATGTATACCAACATTAAGACAGAGGAGATATAATATAGTATACATGCCAAACCTTTCTCACTATCCATAACTACATGTTTTCAAAACATATACATATAATACAGGAAACCTACCTAATAGGCGAGCTCAAATCCTTACGAGTCTTGCACCTCAATCGCTTATTACTAGTCCTTTCCCTTTATCTTTCCTGAAACACGATGAGTCTGCACCCACCGTCATAAAAAGGACGCGAGTACAAAAGTAAAATAGTAATAACTAAATAGATATTCAATATCATGTATAAACCCAACAAAGATAATGAAACAACATGATAAGAAATTACTGAGATATTAACAATAAATGAATGTCTAGATAAACAAAGGATAATTGCAAGTAGTCCCGACTTAGTGAAACAGATGTTTGAGTCGAGGAGAAACATCTATCAAACTCTTGGGGAGCCAAGACAATTCATCATCCCAACTCAGAGTTTTAGGACGTGACCAACTCACACCATCCTAAAATTTACGCGAATAGAAATTCCCCAGTAATCTAGTGAAGTAATTCTCACTCTATTTATAGGAACCAAAAGATCAGCTCGTGAATATCAAGCTCCAAAATAGTAATGTGCATCCCAAGTTCCTAGCACTAGGGTATGACCCCAGGTAACCCCTCTTCTCAAGTATCACGCTAACTCACTTGCTCTTAGACCACTCAATCAGAATAGAGTTTCAAATCAGGATATAGTAAAACAATAACAAATTTCAACTGCTTAAGAATAAGGACAATAGCCAAATAAATGCACAAATGAAATAATATTAAAGTTCAATTGGTTTTACTTTCAGTACTCTCGGTATAACACAAAACCTTGTGTTTATAGCTTTCAAACGTTCCCCAAGTTGACCCCACAAGTTTACAACTAGTCACCTAGACACCTAGTAATCATTTCAATACAGTTTGGTTCTATTAGAGTTTTATTTCTATTTCCATATAAGTCCCCCCATTTCCATAATTTTATGCATTTTCTCTGTATTTTGGGTCAATTCCTCGGGTATTGGGTCATATTCAAACCCATACGACTACCCGAGAGAAATCCCAACATTTTTATTTATTTTTCTGAATTTTCTTACCGTGAAAAGTGTCACACTATGAGAAAAATACCTGGTGGTGTCGTCAAAACGTCACATTTCCACAAATACTGTTCTAGGCGCCATGGGAAAAATCTCTGGTGGCATCATATAAAGCATTCCAACAAAAACCCTATCTATTTGTGAAGCCGTGGCTCACAGGCTCCACAGGGTCCCTTGCGGCGTTACCTGCTGAAGGTGTTTCCAAGGTTTTTTGACACCTTGACTCATATCGCCGCGTTCCAAAGCTATCCCAAACTCCTCAGAATGTCGTTACTAATCCAACACCACCAAAATCACTTAAAACCACCACAACCCGAAATCCAATATTCACCAAAACCCACGAAACTCACGACAAAACAACACACACACCGAGTTAGGAGTCGAGATATTACCTCATCTCAGGTGTTCCTCATGTCCATGTGTCGTCGTGTGCTACGGAACCTCACTAGAATATCCTCTCGTGTGTGTGAAGAGAACGAGAGAAATGAGAGATGAGAGAGTGAATGAGTGAAACGGTGAGGAGAGAGAACAAATGTTATACAAATCCTTTCCATCTACACACGAAAACGTATCTCGAGGCTAATTGTGCCGCTCCTGTTCACTCCACTGCCTCCATCGCTTTAACCGTTATCTCCCCGCTGCCACCAATTTGTGACTCTGCTAGGTGACTTCACTTGCCACGTCGCGTTCCTGACCACTTTTTTGCCTCTAGATTGCACCACGACTCGCCCTATCGTGTACTAACCGAATACCAATGACCTGAAGCTTTTCTGGGGTTAATTATTTAGTGTGTTTTATTTGTCAGTTGCTCATAATTATCGTTTCCCCAACACCAAGTACCCATACCTCATTCGACCGACCTCCATTTAACACGTTTCTCGAGTCGAACCTTATTCGTACAATGACATCATCGTCAGTACACCAGACACGAGTAATAATAGGTACTACACCAATCCATATAAGCATGTCACAGTTTTCGAGTTGTTAAAACAACGAATTGATTTTTTTTCTTTTTAGAAAAAAAAAATTCAAAGGGCTATCAAAAATCAAAATGAAGAAGTTAGACTCTTGTCAGAAGACTTGAAACCTCTATGGTTAGAAAAGAACACAAGCTCAGGTTTACCAAATGTTGGAAGACCTGAGGTCTCTGAGGTTAAAAAAGAACACAAGCTCAGACTTACCAAATTGAAAACAAGTTACAATTGGTTAGACCACTTGAACTTGAGAGAGTGTTTGGAGATAAGGGAATAATCCCACATGAAATAGTTGAAAAGAAATGCAAAGGTTATAAGTTTGAGAATGGAAACTCAAACTTACTTTGATAATTAAAAGTGAACCCCACTTCTATACTCAAGCCCGCACATTAAACTAGTCACTCCTACCCACTATCATGACTTGGACATAAGCCTATTACAAAAAAAATAATGTGGTATCAGAGCTGACGGTTCAGTGGAATCTGTTGAGAAGACACCTTAGATAAATTTCGGTCCAAGGTGGATTGTTGAGATGTGTGGACTAAAATAACATCGCACAT
Organism: Stephania japonica; assembly: GCA_039657345.1. NCBI lineage: Eukaryota > Viridiplantae > Streptophyta > Magnoliopsida > Ranunculales > Menispermaceae > Stephania > Stephania japonica. Next base: position 6,893,153 of record CM077556.1, read on the forward strand.
CAATTAAATAAGACTTCACAATGAAGTATTGATGCAGTCCAAGAAGTGGCAAACACTTTTTTTGGAAAAGTTTGCCAAAATTAATTTTTGTTGTTTTGGATGGGCCGACTTGGATTTTTGGGGTTTTGAGTACACGGTTTTATTGAAATGGCATGGATCAATACTCATTGATGTGCCGTGCAACGACTTTTTTGGCCAAATTCCTTCGTTTTGGCATTCGAAATCGCAACTTTGCTATTTTTAGAAAGTCTTAGTTCAATTACAAGTTTTAGTAGGAGTTTCCATATTTGATGTTGTTTGTTGCGTTAGGTTTCTTATTTGGACTAGATTATGATTTACGTATTTTGGACTCTTACTATTTTTGGCAAGCATTAGAGTGTTGCTATATAAAATGCCCTACTTGCTGTAATTCGTTAGTTTTTGTTTAGTTAATAAATTTTGAACTTTGGCTTAAGTTCTTCCCCTGATTGTTTGTTTGTGATCTTCGAGCAATTGAAAGATCCATACTTGACCACCTTGCACTCACAGGTGTAGTGTTTTACTCCAAAAGGCATCGGTACTACTTGAGGAGAGATCCACACTTAAGTTTTTTTTGTGAAATCACACTTAACCGATATGTAACAACCCATTTTTCCCAATGAACCACCATGAGGGCTACGCGGACTCACAACCAGCCACGTCAAGGCCAGCTGTATCCCACGACAATCATCAATTCCAAATCATCATTAATCCATCAAATTACAGTTTAAATTCATTCCTGAACTAAAGTCATCATATAAATATCATTTAAAGCCTTGAATTTACAGCGGAAGGCTTAAATCATGACAAATTATATTGAAAAACATCAAGTCATGTCAATAGATCATATTGGAAAACCCATATGTCATCATATAATAGTCAAAGTACCTCAAAAGAATTACAAAACATCCATATACAGGTCCCAAAAGTGTCTCACATTCCTAAATCCCAAAATGAAAATGAAATGACAATATAATACAAACATACAAGTCTGGTGCATCAATCTCTGATCATAGGTTGTCCACAAGCTTACCCTTGCCATGACTCGTACTTGGATTTGCACTCAAGCAATCACAAAAGGCAGATGACGAGTCCAGAGTGAGTATTCCCAAGGAAATTAAATAAACAATCATGAAAGTTAATACTGAAATTTAAATTAACTATTAAATAAACATGCGGAATTAAAACAAGCAACTGTGCTCATCGTATGAGTTAAATAATAGTGAAACTCAAAAAGTGTGCCTCGAGCCCAGGGTCAGACTAGCACCATACTTCAGACTCTTGCATAGAGTACTGTCGGCAAGTAGCACTCAAGAAAGGCCAGTCTCTGGATCCACTAGGTAGTCGGCATAGAATCTACGTCACACTCGCTCGTGCCTCGACGCGATTCTCGGGTTGAACTATCTACCGAGATTCTTTGACACACATGCTATGGTCTAGTGGACATATACACAAAAATGGCACGAAGGAAGAGCCTCAACGTCCGTCCTTATAGACACCAAACCAGGAAATAGAGTAATGAAATAGTAGTACTGAATACAAATTGCCAAAATAAGTAAATGCTCAAGTAATTTCAGTTGAGATACTACACACCTCAAACCACACTCCACTTCCCAAAAAACTAAACCCGGTCTAGCTCCACTAAATCCTTGACAATCAAATTATTGCCCGAAATCACCTAATACCATTTATCATTGGAGGATTGCCCAATGCGCTGGTGTTAATCCTCATCTCTATTACCTACCTAGATCGACCAATGTGCTGGGTGATCATTTTCTAGTAGTTCAGTAAAGCTGAACTGCGAAATCTCCACCCCATGGAAAACACCAAAGCCGTTGACCCCATCCTCACTTCGCGGGGGACTCACAACACTCCAAAGACGCAAGAGGCAACAATCATAACATCAAATAATCTTCAAATCATAAGATTAACACAAACTTGCAAAAATTCCATTTCATGAAATTCAACCAAACTTTGAAAACCAACTTAGAAACCACAACATCACACCATCATAGCATCAAACCATCACCAAAAACCATATAAAATAGTGTCACAAAAATTGTCACGGTCCGAATTCATAGCCCTTGATTAATCCCTTAATTAGGATTACCAACCCGTGACATGGGACTCGTGTGAGGTGCTCATACCGACTGAGGCACGTGGCTGAGGTATATTTTATATTTGTTGTGGTGTATACCTAGTGTTATGTATATGTGTAGACTAACTAAGTCGGTTCATGCAGTTATAGGCATCGAGACGAGAGTGGCGACACGCCTCGAGTTGTGCGCGAGCCGGGGAACTGGGTAGCTAGACTTGTGGTAATCAAATGTGTAACATCCCATTTTTCGGTAGCCGTTACTGGTGACGTCAGTGTGGACGTGGATGCCAGCAAGGACCTACGAATGTCCCACAATGAAGATGGAGCACGACCGGATAGGGTTTACAGTCCGTTTTGTGTGCTCTTTTGGTGAAGTTGCGATGTATAAGTTAAAGTTAATTAAATTGCATCACAATATGTGTGTTTATATTGTTCAATGACGTGCGAGTTGGTGTAACGGGTATCCGCTGTGTATAGTAGGTAAACGCGGATGCTGGGCAATGAATAATTAGATCCTTAGGCCTAAGGTCTAAACTCATTAAACAAATGATAAAATACACTCAATAATTCATAATAAATGATATGAGAATGTATGGGATCGTCGTAGTGCGAAAATGCGACGGTTTGCAGTCGGGAGCTGAGTAACGAAACGCTCGGGAAATTGAGTTGTAGCTAGAGTTTGGTTGGACTAAAAAATGAAGGGTCAAACATTTTTGGCTTTATTTGGAGACTATTTGAACAATCTCAGCCTTTGATCATGCAATGAGATGTGAGTGGTGTGTGATGATGATCATGGTATATATATATATATATGGTGATGAGTAGTTGGCTCACCAACTTTTTTCTCTCTTCAAGCTATCGAGAACAAAAATACAAAGAGCTGGAGAGGGTTTGAGGATTTGTTGTGGAGATTTGGAGCTCAAGAACACAAAGAAATCATTAAACGAGGTAATATCCTCGACTAGCTCTCCGTTGTCTACGTTTTGGCGTGTATTATGTGAATTTTGACAGGGTTTTCGATGTGGGTTTCGAGCACACCGGTGTTTGGATGGTGTTGCTATGGATTTTGAATGATTTGAGTGTGTTGAATGAGGTTTTAAGGCTGTTGCTATGGTGGTTTGGGTTATGAAACGGTTTTGTCGGGTTTTTGGTTGAAAAATGCCGAGTTTGGGTTTCAGACACATTGGGTCGGAGGTTTTTGGTTGCTTAATGTTGTGTAAGTATTTTGTGGGTTGTTGGAGCGAGTTTTAACCACGGCAATGAGACGAGAGGGTCTGAAAACCCCTAAGGTACTAACGGGTGGAGACGCCACTAGCGGCGCCGTGGTGCATAAATGCCCACAACGCCACTCACGGTGTCTTGGCCAGAGGCGTGAGCTGGGAAAAATTTTGGAGAGACGCCGTGCAAGAATGACCACGACGACGCGGTCATGACGCCCATGACAACGCTGCGAAATCGTACAATGTGAACACGGCGGTGGCATTTGGGACAGTTTTGGGATTAAAAATTTGATAACAAATTTACCAAATGGGTGCATTGTAGGGTTTATATGGGTTGTTTGAAGGATTTAAACGATAGTTTGATCAATGATTTGGGGTTTTAAATTGAGTTTTTGAGGTTTATGATGATTTGGGATTAGTGTGTTTGATCAGAAATTAATGGATTTAGGTTGACTTATTAGTGAGATTTGGACACATTTGATGCATAATTTTCGGCTAGGAACAATGTTTGAAGTGCGGTATAGGTGCGTAAACTCCAACAGAAACACATTTGGAGTATTTAATTATTTCAATTCTTGTGTTTACTATTCTTGTTATTCATATTCATGATGATCATGTGTTGGTGTTTGTGTTGGTTGGATGAGATTTGTCTTTATTATCGAAGGTGATTCGGGATGGTTGTGGTACGAGAATGAGCATGCTAGATTGTAGCGCGTGTACTTGCGCACCCAATGAATAGCTACCCGATTCGTGGGGTGCACATATCTGGTGGTGTAATGACTCGTTACTTTAAGCAGGTGATTAGTGTTAATCCGAATGGTAATTAATCCGAGTTAGACTTGTGGTTAAGCCCGAATCGTCACGACTAACGTGTGTGTGGGATTGTGTGATGTATTGCATTTGTTTGGTGTGTATTAGTATTTATACGTGAATAATCCAACTAACGAGGAAATGCCTAATACCATGTGTGGGTCATGTGGACACACATGAGACGCGAGATAGCGTTGACGCTCGAGTGTGCTCGGCGGTGGAAATTACGTAACTATAGGCGTAATTATATGCATAAATATATATTTATATATATTATGGATATATATAAATATATATCAATTGGAAAATAATAAAATAATGATAATTTGTTGGATGCAGAGTGATACGCGGGGTCACGAGTGACACGCGTAGGACGTACAGTAGTGTGCACGTTCGAGAATTCTCGTTGGCGTGCTAACCGGAATTTTAGGCGCAATATATCGATAAATATATATATTTATATATATTAGTATATATAAATATATATAATAAAGATTAGGAAAATGGGAAATTACCCTAAAGGGTATTGGTTTAAATAGGAAAAATGGATGAGCACAAGGGCATTTTGGGTATTTTCCAAACCCAAACCGCCTCTCGTTTTCTTTAAACCGTGAGAAAGAGAGAAAGTGAGAATCAGAGAGCAAAGAGAGAGATCGAACAGTGAGGAAGAGATGAGGAGGAGAGCTCGGGAGTTCCATGGAGTCGAAACCAAGGAGAGCTCGAGGTGAGATGCATAGTTGTGTATGTTGTTGTTGTTGTGTATGGGTGTTGTGGTTTGGAAGTTCAGCCATGGCTTTAGTCATGGCCGAACCAGGAATCAAGGTAGGGAGGGTTGTCTCCCAACCCTCCCTGCTGTTAAATGTTGAGAATGATTGGGGTTGGGGTTGGAAGCCAACCCTAATTGAAAAGAAAAAAAAAACAGAGCTGCTGGAGGTTGAAGACGACCCTGAACCGGGCCGGTTCGGCTCGGTTGAGCCGAACTTGGTTCAGGGCATAAAGGCAATTAAAGAAAAAAAAAGACAGAAAAGAGAGAAAATGGAAAAGAAAATCCAGAAAAATAGGAAAAAAAATATGGAAAAATGGTATTTTGACCAAACAAATAGAAATTGAGGGATTTTTATGGAAAATGAGAAATTTGAAAGTCGGATGAGACTTTACACCGGGGTTTTTACCTTGAAAAGCGTGAAATGGTCAAAATAGGTTAGAAATTAGGTTCCGAGATTCCGAATTCGAATGGGACCAGTTTAGAAATGTTAGTAAATGAGTAGGAGACTTAACTTGATGATAATTGGCTTATTTTAGGTAATGAACCGATGTGGAAAGGTTTGAGGACTCCGAGGAGTTGTACAAGCCGGTAAAACATAGAAAGCTCATAACAGGTAAATTGGACTCGTAGCTTTTATCAATTATGCAATGTAAAATAGTATTATTAGAGCATGTAGTGTACTGGACTGGGAATGGGGCAATGTACCGTGATTTGACTTTGGTTTTACAAAATGTTTTGAAATGAAAATGGATTCGAAAAGAGGTTTGACGGGACGGATCGGCCTGGGGTTTGGAACTGTGGTGGAGTTGCTAACCATCACCACACCCAATGACTTGGGAATTATCCCAATCAATGCTTTCCAGTTGAGTTTAGCAGCTCATTAGTCATAAACTAATCAGATGAGTAATGATTGGTTTAGTGATAATGAGTAAGTGCGACTCGGTGTTTTATGAGTTGGCGGCACATTGACAAGAACTGGTTAGATGCCCAGTGATTGGTTCTTGGATATGTGAGGGGGCGACTCAATGCAAATACGAATATGTGAAATACAAATCACAGGTACATTGCAATGAACCAAAGAACTTGCATCTGTTATTTATATTGTTTATATTGATTCATATGCTCCTTTATATATGCATTTCATTCATGTTGTTATACATTGCCTTGATATTAATTGGTAGTTGATGGTTGGTATGAGAATCACTTACTGAGCATGTAGGAGCTCACCAACCTTAACATTTCCAGGTATGGATGTACGCTAAGACTTGAAACTCAGGAAAGGAGAAGACCAGGTTGTTTAGCATCTTCTCTACGGTGCAATGAGTTTCCTGTTATATATATATAAATTGTTTTGCATTATGATTTGTAATGAAAGGGGTGGGAATAAGAGCTCAGTACCGATGTTGACGTGCGCCGAACACGTCAATAAAATAAATTTACCTAAACCAACTATTTTGTAGATAACGGTAAAAGGTCGATCCCACAGAGATTGGTTTCTTTCTTAGGTAAGAAAAAATATAAAAAAGAAAAATTAGGTTTTAGAGAGAATGTGTAAATATATTAAAAATACATAAATTAAATGAGAAGAAATCTAATGGGAGTGAAAAGTCTAGGTATTGAATTTCACAGTCTCGCCATACAACTTGGGATTGAATTTATTAATTGTCGGTTTATAAAAAAGTATGAACTAGTCTATGATCTAGTGCAGCTATATACCCGGTAGAGCACTCGGTTCCTCGCACTTCCTAATCTCGATAGCCAAGGCACGACCGTTGACTACTTCCCTAACCAAACACGCAACCTGATCGCTAGTGCTCCGGATTTAACGCATTGGTCGCATTACTTCGATTTGTGAATGCACTACACCTAGACAACCGGATCGCTAGTGCTCCCAATTTAGCCTAGATTCCTATGGTATTTAACTAGTCCCAAAAGGTTCTAATCAATTGGTAGGGTCAATCGCCACTAGCGTGGTCTTATTGCACAAGCACGGGTGCTTACGACTCACTGACATGTAAATCAAGGTTTAAACTAGTGTTTAACCTCAATTATTCAAATAATACCAAAGAAAATAAATCATATAAAAGAATCAATAATAGTTAAAAATAAATAAACCTGATAAAGGATTCCCAGTCGTAGGCTTGACTGATCCACCTTCAACCTAGATGGAGGAACTAACTAGACATAATTGAAAACTAAACTAAAAAAATAAAAAAAAATAGATCCTCCTCCTATTTATACCCTAAATTTGGTCTAAGGAGGTGAGAAAAATCAATTTTCGTAGTTTTGGGAGTTTCTTGGCGTTCAGGACACTTGGCAGGCTGTGATTGGTGGAGAAATTGGAGTCGCTGACGTGTAAGCAGCGGATTGGAGGAGCTGCTATGGCGAGATGACGTGGCGGACACTGATAGGCCGAGACTGCTGTGTATGACGTGCAGTTGGATGACGTGTCGACACGTGGCGGTTCCTGGTTCATTGGAGCTACTGACTGTGCACACGGTGGACGAATGAGAAGCTACCACGTGGCGGCGAGCTGTGAAAACGAAATCGCGCGACTCTTACAAAAACTGGGAGTTCGTACTGATGCGCATCTCGAGGCACATCTTGCGGTCTGGAGAGAGGAGCTGTGGACGATGTGACGTGGCGTGCGTTGAAGAGTTGACCGACAGTCGGACCAATGGGGATGCGACACGTGGACCTCAAAAACTCCAATTCACCTACTCTTGTGTACACCCCAAAACAAACCCTCCGGTGTCCGATTTCTGCAAGTGTATACTCTATCTTGAGTATTTTTTCGTCCCGGATCCAACCGTGCACTCCGTTTCTCCTAAAAATGAAAATTAAATATAATTAGATATATATTTTCATATTATTCCAATAAATCACTAATTTCCTAAAATATGCATTTATCACTATAAAATAAAATAAATATAGTCCAATTACACCTAACAACTTATACTAAATTATGCCTAAATGAACACTTATCAAACACTCCCAAACTTAGACTTTGCTCGTCCCGAGCAAAGGAGTGAATGAAAACCTATACTCTACTCCTATACTACAATGACTAATCCTACAAACCTATGCCCGTCACCAAGTCAAGTATGAGTTTCTTTTTTATTTAAATATGTCACTCAAGAGACCATCACCCAAAAGAAGTTCAGAGTCAAATAGTGTGAAAATGGAATCCAAACATCAGTGAAAATCACTCTTTCAAAAACTAGAATCACTCCAGACAAGAGCCTTCAACTACTCAAGATTTTACAGAGTCATTATATCAAAGAACACAAGTCCAGAATTTCTTATAAATAGTGCATCAACACCGAAAAAGGGACTATGAACGAAAAATACAACTCACTATCCATAAATATAGACTAAACACACCAGAGAGATAATTAGACTTAAATATGAAAATGTGGAACAATACATTGGAATAACTCAATTGATCTAGTTATAAGCACTCGGTCAAATCTTTTAATTTAAAGAGTTTTCATAAACTTCTGCCTTTTTCATTTTTATCACTCTATTTTCTCCAAAAAATTTTAAAAGTAGTACGGTCCCTGCTCCATTTCTTATGGACTGATTTTCTCACTTTTTCCCACCACAAGATTCCCTGCTCCATTTCCTGTAGAATCTATGGGACTCTCTAAATTTTTTTAAAAAAACTCTTAGTGACCCTTCTCACTGTCACTATAATCAAGCGAGTCATCTAATGCATGTTCAAGTCCAATCATTCCCAAAAAGTGGTTAAGTCGTATGAATTGATGTCTCAAGTGAGCTACATTCTCGTTCTAGCACCCTAGAAATCTGAAAACTTGCAAAATATGACCGCCTGTCTCTTTGGTCTCTAGCACAATGCCTAAACTTCATACTAGCTCTCTTATATGCAACCTCAAAGATGTTGGACAACACTTTAAATTAAGTACAACTCCTAATATTCAAAAGGGTTCAAGTCTCAAAAGTAGTATAATTTGAACTCATATCCACAATAAAAAACACTCAACAAGGTTTCAGGCGACTCTACATGTAACAAAATAACTTTAAACATGCCTAGAATCAACAAAAAAAAAAAGAATAAAAAAAGCATGAACTACTATAAACTACTACCAACCTAAATGATATAATGTATAGCATGTTATAACAAGAAAATGAGGTGAAAAAAATATAAGCTCACGACCATAACTTACCATACCCATGGAATACACATAAAAATAATAAAACGATCATACCTGTCATGCGCTAATCCATTCATTCAACATTCCACTATACCTGAAACACCCCCAAACTTATCTCAAACCTTGTCCTCAAGGTTTAAAACAAGAATGAGGCTATCAAACTACAGCATGAAGGGAAAAGAGGTGAAAAGAACATGAAAGTGGAAGAAATAAGTAAGGGGAAATAACATGCTAAAATGAATATGCAAAACCTAATGGACTATAATATCTCATGAAATATGAAGCACGGTGATAAAATGCTCAACTCAGGAAATATAGGGAATATATATCTAATTATATTTAATTTTCATTTTTAGGAGAAACGGAGTGCACGGTTGGATTCGGGACGGAAAAATACTCAAGATAGAGTATACACTTGCAGAAATCGGACACCGGAGGGTTTGTTTTGGGGTGTACACAAGAGTAGGTGAATTGGAGTTTTTGAGGTCCACGTGTCGCATCCCCATTGGTCCGGCTGTCGGTCAACTCTTCAACGCACGCCACGTCAAAATAAATATATATCCCGATGAGATTACCAATAACCACAAGAACTGCAGTAATGGTAAGCACGGGGTCGAACCACGAAGACCAAGTTTTCAACTTAGGGTACTAAACTAAAACTAACCTAGAGTGTTCATAGAAAATATCTCTAATTTTACTAAAAACAATTAAGATATAAAGTAAATAAATCAATCAAGAGGGGGAAGAACAATCTAAACCATCAGTATCACAAATCTCCTCAATTTGGCATAATTTTACATATGGTCCTTCATATAATCAAAGCATGAAAATCACAGTAATTTAGTGTAGCTATAGACCCGGTAATGTACGTAGGTCTTCGCACTTCCTGATGTCGGCAGCCAAGGTACGACCGTTGACTACTTCCCTGACCAATTACGCAACCTGATCGCTAGTGCTCCAGATTTAACGCATTGGTCGCATTATTTCGATTAGTGAAGGCACTACACCTAAACAACCGGATCACTAGTGCTCCCGATTTAGCCTAGATTCCTAAGGTATTTGACCGGTCCCAAAAGAGTCTAATCAATTGGTATGGTCAATTGCCACTAGTGTGGTCTTATTGCACAAGCATGGGTGCTTACAACTCATTGGCATATGAATTGAAGTTTAAACTAGTGTTTAACTTCAATTGTTCAAATAATACCAAAGAAAATAAAATACTGTGAAAAACAAATTAAATAAATAATAAAATAGATCTCACATATGTTTTATGCCAAAAAGAGTGATTTAATCCACTTTCGGTTCAGACTGATGAGTTTAGCCGGCCATCGACGTCATAAACTCCATTAAAATCTAAAAATAGAGTGTAGAAAAAGAGGAGAGAAATACTAGAAAACACTGAGAAACGAAGAAAACAATGTCTCCCCGACTCTCCGCCAAAAACCCTAATAAATACTCCTAAATTTGGGTCCCGGATGCCTATTTTCGAGTTTGGTGCGTGACACGTGCGTCGAGGACAATTTGTGGCTATTTTTTGGTGTTTTTCTGGACTCTGCCACGTGTCACAGTGTGATTTGCTCAAAAACTGGAGCGTGCTGACGTGGCGTAACCGGATTGGCTGGGATAGGATCGCATGACGTGCTGGACGTGGAGGCAGCGACACGTGGCGCACTGTGAGTGGAGAAGCAACTGCCACTGTCTTGGCTGGACAAACAGGAACGCGCCACGTGGCGGGCAACAGGAGGGAGGGAGCTCGGGTCGAGTCGTGCGAACAAGTGGGAGATAGCACCAACACAGATCCCGAGGATGATCAACGGCGTAGGTGAGGAGCTCGCGTGATGTGCTACGTGACTTGTTGACTACAGTGACATGGCTGAGCGAATGGGACAGCGACACATGGTAGACTGGCGAATGGGACAGCGACACATGGCAGATCAAAATTCCAATTCACCTACTCTTGTCTACACTCCAAAATAGACCCTCCGGCATCCGATTTCTTCAAGTAAATACTCTATTTTGAGTATTTTTCCGCCTCGGATCCAACCGTGCACCCTAAAAGTCCTGAAAATAACAAATAGAGATAATTAGGCCCATAATTCAGAGAATCAACACTAAAATATATAAATAAACTATATATAATATGCATAAATAACAACTTATCAGATGTTCATGCTGGTATTGTATAACTTGTGTTTTATTGAAAAAGTTTTAAATTTTTATGTTATTTATTTAAATTAAGATATACAGGTTGTTGTTAGGAAATGTGGTAAGGCTACTGGCTTTAATTAGGTCCGATATGGTTTACCGGGGCTTAATTAGGGTTTCAGGCTGGACATTCTCTAATTAAAATTAGGGGCTGTCACAGTGGGTTTAAGATTGGTTCTGGTCACCGTTAGTGTTCAGGGTGGATCACAAGTGTGATGTGTTCCGCTAGGCGCCCGAATTCATGAAGTATGATCTAGTTTGTTCTTTCTCGTTCCATTTCTGTCTGGTTTTGTCAGAATCATTATGGAGCATGTTGTTATATCATGAGTATTTGTTGATCATCTTGCATGATTGTTACGTACACGCAAGGTTTTATGGCCGCCCATACTCTCTGCATGTGTAGCTAACGCTATTTGTTGGCTGTTGTACTTGTTATTATTTACTCGATGGTTTTCTTTTGGAGTTTACTCACTGGACTCGTCACCGTATGTGTTGGGTGGCTTGAGTGCAGGATCTGATACTTGTAGGGGCAAGGAGACACTTGAAGACTATCTGTGACTGATCGACTGTGGATAGCTCCTCTCGTACGCATGCTTGATTGTATGTATATATTGTATTCTTGGGATTGGGTTGTAAGACTTACTTACCATGTACATGATCCAAGTTCAAATTGTGATATATTGAGGAACTTGTGTAACGACCCGTAACTTTAATTTAGTAATTAGAAAATTGAATAGTAATCACAAAGTGATTGAGTTGAAATTAGGGTCGTCGTATCTTAAATAGCGTGTATGGGTGTGTTGTAGTGAATGCAATTGTGTTTTGTGTGGTATGTATTGTATAATTATGTAGTATTGATAAGGATAAAATGGGATACCTCGAGGAATTTGTGAAGGCATGAATGCTGGTAGAGTGGTGAGAGCGTGAATACGCCTGAGTAAACTCATTGGTGCGAGAGGGTCAGAGTTATATAGATGTACATATAGTTATATATAAACAAGGAGTTATATGTATTATATATATAGATATCTAAATTATTATATATATATATGTAAAGATAAGGTTTAAGTGTCCTTGAGATGAGCAAATATGTATTTCGAGGCAAGATTTTATTTAAAACCACCCTCCACCGCCTCTGTTGTATCGAAATCGTGAGGAAGAAGAAAAGAGAAGAGCGTCTGGAGGGGGGAACGGGGAGAAAGTGACGTGAGAAAGGGAGATAGAGCTGGGAACGTGAAGGAGACGAAGAGGCTAACCAGTTGGGAGTTTTGCATGCGAGCTCGGGTAAGTTTCTAAAGGATTTTTCAATTCGTGGGTTTTGGGAATTTGGGAAAAACGGAGGTGAAGATGAATCAATGTTGTGGGATTCAATTTTAATGGGTTTGGTAAGGTTACAAGGATCATTAGAATCATTATTTGTGAGGAAATTAGATTATAGTGATAAATTGATAGTTTAAGTTTTTGAGTTGGGATTTTCGGATTGTTGATGGGATTTCAGATGTGTTGATGAATCATTGTGGTTTTGATTAGAAAGTTATATATATATATGTGTGTGTTCAATGAATATGTCAATGTTCATCTCTGAGGTTGCAGTTGTTGAGATGGTAATTTGAGGGAAGAAACTGCAACAGAGCTGAATCGGCTTTATTGCAGGAAATCAACAGCTAACACGATGGGGTAATTGCTAGCGTGCTAACCGCTCAAGGAAAGGGAAATTGAGCAACGACAATAGAGCTGATTTAGCTTTGTTGTAGGAACTCAATGGCCAGCGCGTTGGATGATCAAGAAAAGGAAATGGAGCAATGCTGGATATCGTGTTAGTCTTGGTGCGATGCGATGGTCAGAGGGAAATGAGAATAAGGAAAATAGAAATACTAGATATCGCGTTAACTTTAGCCCGACTCGATAAACAGTAAATATTGAGAATAATGAGATTAAAGTAACGACCCTAAAAATTTAACTTATGCCACGTGTCAATACAGGTGATACGTGGGCCCACACCGTGGTACAATCATCAATTCTCGAACATCGACGCCGAGGTATGTTAGTTTTGTATGGTGTTTGTATTATATTATAGTTCATTTGTGCAATTTCAAAGTTTTTAGCGTATAAAGACGTTTGTGTACGAGAGTTAGAAGTCCGGGGAACAAACTTAATTAAAAACACTGACAAAATACAAATTATAAAAGTATAGGCATGTTGGCATGTAGTTGCGATAGATTGCGTGCGACGGGCGAGTCGCGGCGCCGTTCGAGTTCGACAACACTAAGGCGGAGTTGGAGATGACCAAGTGTGGAGCTCAAGTTACGTAATGAAGTCGCATAAGAAATGTTGGAGTTGTTGAGACAGCTGAAGGGAGGACTTTTGGATGCACATCGAGAAGAGTGTGCATAAGTGGATGAGGAGAGGGGTATAAAAACTAACACCCACCTTTTTTCTCTCTCTTCCTCTCTCATTTCTCTCTCTCTTCCTCTTCCCTAACTTCTTCCCCAAGAAACTACCGGACTGGTATGGCTAGAGCGGCGCCAGAGGCGGCGATTTTCGACGATCTGAGGTAAGATTCAAGCTCTCCTCGTCGTTCTCTTCGCATTGGTGCGTAGTTTGCGTGTTTTCGTCGCGGTGAGTTTTGGATGCAACGTCGAAACTTTGAAATCAATCAAAGTTTTTGACATCTCGACGACCCCCGCAATGATTAATAAGTTATTTATAAAGGTTATAATCGATTTTGGTGAATTTTAGATTTTTGGCAAATTTTTGAATATTTTCAAGAATTTTTCGTTTGGATTAAAATGGTGGTGATTAATGGTGGAAATGAGGTGTTGATGATGGCGGATTTTTGAGTTGTTGTTAATGTTGTTGTGAACGAAGGAAAAGAAGAAACAAAGAAAAAAAATGTCTGTTCGTTCGCTGGAAATTTTCTAGCGAACGAACAAGGAAGAAGAAGGGGAAACGGGTCGGGTCAAGGTGACCAAACCGGGTTGGACCGGACACGACCCAGGTGGACCGGGTCCGACCCGACTCGGCACCCACCCACCTATTATTATATTAATAAATAATTATTTATTTCAATTAAATATATTAAAAAGGATTTTAATTGAAATAAAATTTTAGAAAATAGGAAAAATGCAGGAAAAATTCTAGAAAATTCTAGAAAATTATATTTTCATCAAATAAAGAGAAACTTGGAAATTTCTACGAAAAGTGAAATATTATGAATTTTTGCGAGACGTTATGTCGGTTTTGCGTTGAAAAACGTGAAATTGTCAAAAATAGCTAGAAATTTGAAAAAATCATAGGAAATTAAGAAAATTGATATAAATTGCATTATCAGGATTATTGTACACACTGAGACCGTAAGGGGAGTGTTGGAGTCCGTATTAGCGCGAATTAGCTTGGATTTGAGGTAAGTAAATCAGTGAGGAACACTGCAGTTATTTCTTGAGCTTTGAATTATTTATTGATATTGTTTCAATACCTTTTTGATATTCCATTCACATGAGTTGTCCTAAGACAAGTGTGTCAAGCGTGATCCTTGTAGAATTCTAGGCTTGCGATGTATTATACCGGGGTTTACGGCTGGAGATACGTGATTGGTTGTAATGATATGTACGGGGTAAGAGTTCTCCACTAGATTGTTGGAAACTCTGCATTCGCATAGGGGTCTTAGAAGAGATTCTGTCCTCGACTCCTATCCTTTGAGGAGATTGTGTCCTCGGCTTAATGACTTTAATTGGTCGGGACCACTTGTGCCTTTCCTTTATATTCCGGGACACTCAATTTTGATTGCTTATTTATTTATTCACAGTCTTTATATATTCATGCGCTCCTTGTCATTTTCTTTCTATCTGCATGAATTGACTGTTCATTTATTTAAATCGAAATGTTTTATTTATTGTTGTTCTTGCTTGGTGTTACTTACCTGGGCTCGTCATTCTTGTGTTTGACCGAGTGCAGATCCGCAGTCCAGCAAAGGAGAGGCCGTGCAGTTAGGCGATATACTTTGAGAGGCCCTCCTTTGCTGACATAGGTGATTTTTTTTGTTTTATTAGTTACTTATATTATTTTTTGTACATGGGGTTATGGGTTGAGAGATTTTTGGATATTATGACTTGAATGATACTCTCCTTGCTTTACATAGTATATATGATATACGGGGTTCCCACACCTTTGGCTTTTGTCCTAACTTGTAGCTTTCGAGGTTAATTGATTAGTTGAGATTTATTGCTTCCTCTTACTCTGATAACTCGTTAATTAATTGACTTTACTTTTAAATGATTAATAAATGATTGAATGGTAAGGATAGGCTCACTGGCCTCGAGTGAATCTGCGAGATTGGCTTGGGGGTTCGCGCGAGTCTAGGCCGGGCGGCGCCAGATTCTAAGGTTGTAGAATTTGGGGCCATCACAATTAGTTAAGGGAGTTTCGTATAGTATGGATTTAGATTTGAGTTATAAACTATAATGTAGATGACAAGTTGATATTAGTCAATGTGGCGTAGGTTTTCGAGCACAAGGAGACGGAAGTGAACCTCGAAAGTAAGGAAATCAAGAGGCAGGGTTAAGGAAACGTGATCAAAGTAAGTGGGACTCGATTTTTCATTAATTATGCAACGTAATTAGTTAATATTAGAGCACATAGTATTAGGGACTGGGAATGGGGCAATGTACTGTGACTTAAACTATTTTGGTATTGTTTTATAAATGAAATTCAAGGAAAGATCGGAAAGAGGTTTGGCGGGACGGATTGGCCTGGGGTTTGGAACTGTGGTGGAGTTGCTTCCCATCACTGCACCCCAGTGACTTGGGAGTTATCCCGATCAATGCTTTCCATTTGAGTTGGCGGCACATCACTTATGAATTATCAGCTGTCAGTGGTAATTCATGAGTGATGTGGGAGTGCGACTCTTTGGTTTTAATGAAATAAAAACCTAAGCTAAGGTATAGTTGCAAAAGACTTAAGAAATTGCATTCATATATGTATTGTTTATATTGTTTTAATACCCTCTTTAAATACGTGTTGGACTCACACTGTTATGCATTTGTCTTGTTATTTAGTTAATAATTGATGAATTATTTGAGAGTCACTTACTGAGGATGTAAGAGCTCACCCAACAATTCAGTTTTAGGTTCTCAGCTTGCTACAGAAGAGAAAGGAAAAAGGGAAGCTTTAAGAGTTTCAAAGACTTCTCTTGATGTAATGATACTGAAGTATATATGTATTGACTATGTTGGATATATAACTGGGGATTGGGCTACTTTTACTAATCGAAGAAATTTTGTATGATATAGTTTTGAGACACTGTATTAGATTATTAGAAAAGTTTTAAATTTCCGTTGTTTTTGAACTAAGTTTTATTCGATATATCTGATACACAAGTTGTTATCAGGTGAAAAGAAAAGGCTGCTGGTTTTAGTTAAGCCTGATCTGGTGTACCGGAGCTTAATTAAAGTTTCAGGCTGGACATCCTCTATTTAGGGTAGGGGTTGTCACAACTTAATACATTCATATATGATCACATTTTGAGTTTGGTGTTCCACATTAGGTTTTATGGGTTCATAGTTGCTTCCACTGAACCTTTTGACATTTAAGACTTTCGCTTTATGTTTTGATGTGTAATGATAATTAGTTAGGCATGGGACACAGCTGGCAGTCATGTGTAGCCGGTTGTGGGCCCGCATGGCCTCCCGTGGTAGTCCAATGTGGATTTGCGCCGTTACAAAATGTGTGTTCATTAATTTATTTCATAACATAAGCCTATGATATACACATCAATTTAAATAAATTATTGCTTAACCTATGATTCTATTTAAGTGGAATCAAATATTAAAGGCCCGTGGTCAAATTTAATTACAACCACCGTTGGATAGGCCTAGGGATGTGTGCTAGCACGCACTCCCACATAATTGTGTCAAACTTAGAATCACACGGACTGAGTTAATGGAGGGTTAGGACCAATTTGGAGCCACTAGATTGTCATGGAGATTGGAGTTCGGTCAATTGATGAAGCCACTCCTATAAATACAACCCTTAAACTTCATTTTCTCATTTGCATGTTAGAAAACAAAAATCAAAGTGTGTTGTAAAATTTAGCTGCTGGAATTTGAGAACTTAAAGGGAGGGATTTCATCATTCAAGGAGACCAAGATTCTTAGATCATCAAGCTTCAATCCTAGGTAACAACTTTACAAGTTCATGCATTTAAATTGTGGAATTTGGGCTATGGATGATAGGGGTTTTTGTGTACAAAAGTTTCAAATGGGTTTTTAAATGGTTTTGAATCAAAATGGAGTCTTGAATTTGGTTGTCAAATTTGTATTTTCGATTTTAACAAGTTTTGCAATTTTTGGAGGTATTTTTTACCAAGTCATTTCTTGATGATTAAAAGTAGTTTTAGAATCTAGGGTACATTACACATTATAGAGTGGGCAACTCACGGGGTCATTGGACCTCGAGGATGTCAGCATTCTCTACTATATTTACACGATTTATGGCATAATGAACGGGGTGTATGGCGAGATTTGTGATAGATGATTTATATGCGTAGAGCACAACTCCGCTATTTGAGGTTATTAGAAAATAATGATATGTAGAGCACAACTCCATAGAAATAGTGGAAAAGGCTAAGTGATAGTTCTCACCGCCAACCAGACCTAGATCATACTGCTTAACCTGTGTCAGTTTCATTTGCACTTTCGGTATTTTCTAGCATGTTTATTTAAAGCATTCTTCGACTGTCATTATGCTTTTAAATACCGTTAATTTACTTTGAAAATGTAAGTAAATAAATCATTTGAGAATTACTGTTATACGTTTTTACTCTTCGTCCTTTTTATGACGACAGGTGTAGATTCGTCGAGCAGTAGACCTGGCAAGGAGATGGTTGGCGACTACATTTCAGATAGGGAGCGTGCTATTGTCTGACACTAGGTTTTAATATTTTTTATATTTTACTTATTATGTCTTTCATACTGTTGGGTTGAATATATTGGGTTGAGTGTTAGTTCCCTGACTTTTGACTATCACACTGTTTATATTTTCACCACATATTTCATATATATACATAATGTGATCGTTATTTCATGGTTTACACACTTAGGTTTATTAAATTATTTCCATTTAAACTGAAAAAACCTTCACTATATAGTGTTAAGACTTCCGCTAACTAATTAATTGTTTAAAACCACATAATTAGGGCTTAATTACGGGATTAGGCCAGATAGTGCCCTAGATTAGAAGAGGGGTCATCATAAAAACTCATCCCGAATTCAACATGTCTAAAACCACAACCAAAATGAAGAGAAAGGAAAGTTGAACATGAATTTCACCTTGTTTTGGTTGATTCCACACCACAAACTCCTCAAATGATCAATTCAAGATGTTCAAAACCCTTGCCTCAACTTATATTTTCGGATTTGTGTGGTGGGGTGAGAGAAAATACGGTGTAATGACTTTTAAAAGTCAATATATATTCTTATTTTGATATCTTAGTGCATATATATCCAAATGCTCATCTTTTGGTTACAAATTACTTCATTTCCTCGCCCAAATGACTCAATTTGTAAGTCACATAGGGACTCTCTCTTGTTTACAACATACAAAGTCCCACAACGGGCGTTCTGACGTTTATTTTCGCGTCACTATACGAGACATACATGTACTACCGTGCTACTAAACCTTGAATAGGTGTCTCATAATAATTAATTATTTATTTAATTCATTTCAGTCTAACACATCTAATGCAATATAAATACACACATCGCGATGCCATTTAATAAATTTCAACATAAACATCTTAAATTAGACAAATCAGTACACAAAATAACTATTTACCTAACTCCAGGCCCGCCCAGGCCTAGTTGCGGGTCCCACGAGCATCTAAGTTATCAGCCACGTCTGCAAACACGTCATTAATAACGACCAATTAGAATCGGGCCATTACACGATGTGAGACTATAATTTGTCCACGCACATCCCAACAATCTCCACCTTGAACCAAAATCCATCAAAGGTGCCACATTCATGATCTTCCATCGTTACATCTCGAGGGGAGACAACTAGAGGAACTAGCGACTACCTATATACATGTCTTTCCCCAGCCGAACTATCGGCTCTAATACCATTTGTTAATTTTCATATTAGGTCCGCCCACATAAGGGCACGAGCCCATGGATATCCACCTGTGGCAGCCCTAAATTTCGAGGCAACTAGGCACTGCTAAGTCGCTGGATACGTCACCAAGCATGCCACGACGTCGCACACTTGCCTTTGACGACCCGTGAGCTTATCCTTGACTCATGTCTTATTTACGTCATCACAATAGTCTTTAGGTGTTATAGTAGGATTTTAGTTTATTTCTATCAGTTATAAAGTTTAACTAGGTAAGTTAGAAATTTAAAGTCATTTTATAGCGGAAGTCTTAATTAACAGTGATATATTTGTTAGATGTATTCCAAAATGTAACAATAACCTACTATGAAAAACTCGAAATAAATCACTTTATATATAAGGTGACAATAACAACAAAATAAATATATACAAGTATATACGTCTCCCTCAGTCTCATAATACCCAAAATAAATCAAAATATCAAAATAAATACCTACGAGTAGTGTGCCAAACAGTGGGCAAGCTCAGAGATAGTCGCCAAGAATCCCCTTGCCCTTACTCATAGAAAGATCTGCACTCGGTTATCACAATAAAACATATGATGAATCTAGTGAGTAAATTCTCAAAAGAAAACCACCGAGCATCTAAAGTAGAGGCCAATAATAATGTTAAATAAACATGCGGAATAAACAATCAATGATAAATAGGTCAAGGCATGCATAAATAACACAAAGGAAATCAAACATGTGTGCATTCGTCCTACATAGACTAGACCTACTTCGGTATACTAAGAGTTCTCAGTGTTCGAGTACCACTAGCCAACGCCCAACCCCTAGTGGTGGTCGACCCATACTATGACCTACAGACACGTGCACCGATCATAGCATCTTGAGTCACAATCCACTTAGGGCGCGAATGTCATATGCTATGGTTTAGCGTGCCAGTTCCCATGTCACACAATAGAGTAAAGCCCAGCGATGAACCAATCGACCAACCATTTACCAAGCAACAAAACTAAACTCGGCAGTGAGCCAATCGACCAACCATTTCCTTAGCAACAGAACTAAACCACGCGGTGAGCCAATCGATCGACCATTTTTCAAGCAACAGAACCAAACCCAGCGGTGAGTGAAATCGACCAATCATTTTCCAGCAAATACAATGATAGAGTATGAAAAATAACTGAAATAAAATGTTGATAGAAGAATTGAAAAATATTAAATACTCAAAGTGTGTTTCTTATGGGATTTACACACCTCAACACACATTCCACTCCCCTAAAATACCCCGTTCTGACCCGCAATTTTTTCGACTATCGTACTATAGTCCCTTAGCCCCCTAGGATCCATTACATAAGTGTTTATAGTCTATTCAGGTTGATTGAATAGATTTTAAGTTACTCTTCCCAAATAAGCCCCTTAAGACTAAATAAAGTTTAAGTTTCAGTTCTGCGTTACAGCGCATGTTTTGGCAAGAAAATGTTTGAATTTTAAAATCTTTCCAGAGATGGAAGTTGTTGGTATCTATCTTAACTTTTCGAAATGGTATTGAGAAATCCTGATTTGAACGAAAGAGATATCGCAATTCTACCAAATCAGCACAAATTTGAATCAAATCTCACCAACAGATTTAGATAATTTTCTTCTCTCAATATAGACCTCCAAAAATTATAACTTTTGCTCACAAATCATCTAACATACTCAACAACAATATACAAAAAGTTCAGCTTAGTCTGGTAAGTATTGAGGGAGTTATGCTCTTTCAAATTTTGACCAATATTTCATAAATATAATATGTTCTACTAGTAAGTTAGGCTTAATTCTTTGAAACGAAGGTTATATGATTCATCTTGAACCATATAAAAACATAAAATCAGCAAGCCAAAACCATTCAACACCTCATGGTATATGCATACCAGCATTTTGTACATAACAATGAACATAGAAAGGAGAGATTGATTTACCTCACTTAGGCTAATTAATTGATCTAGAACTCCTAAGATTAAACGCTCTTGCAGTCCCAAAATTCATCACACTTTTGCTCTCTGTTTTTCTTCTCTTTGTTTGCAAGAAAACCAAAGTTTGTCTTTTATACTTAGATTAGCATGTGGATTAATTATGCAAATCTTTAATTTGACTGAGTTAATTACTAAGACATGTGTCCTCTCTCAATGCCACTTGTGCAACATAAATAATGCACGTCTCCACTCACTAGTTACTATTTAGTCTAGGATTCCTACACATCTTCATCACCATTAAGAAAATCTAATTTTGACCAAACAATAGGCTTTAATTATTTGCTTTGTTAACTTAGGCACATCAATACATTTTGTTAACAAAGCAAATAATCAACGCACATGTGAGGCAATATGATGTAATTATATCATCACAATTAGCTAACACACAATATTATCTAATTGTACCTAGTCAGGAGTGGCCCTAGCCTACCCACGGTATCAAAGTGGGTTTGAGCTGGTGTCATAGTATGAAAATAGCTAATAATGACGTTAATAATTATTGGGCCGTTAAACCGTCAATTTCGACATTATCTCCACCTTCACTTCATGTATAAGTGTGGGGTTTCATCTAAAAAAGCCTCATAACTAGTTCAGGGGAGAAATTAGCCCGCTCGTGCTACACTCGCGTGCGCATGCACATTGATCTCCAACAACAAATTTAATCAATTATAACCAAGACCCCGCAATGCACAAAACATGGTACTTGATTTCTAATAGATGTATAGTTGTTAGCTCATTGGCTTTGCATATTTGGGAACTACTAATTTAAGGTCATTTTCTCCATTTTAATGTTTGCAGGATTCAATAATTAGTTATGAAGTTGGTTTGTATTAGTGACACGTAGTTCTATGGTAGTTCTATGATGTAAGGATGCAAGTGGGGCGAGAAATTTTCATAGGGGGCATGCGTTTCCTGCTACGTGAACGAGGACAAGAAATTTAAATGGAGATGTAGGCAGGGATAGAGTGAAAATCTTGCAACAACGAAAGTATATGTATGGGGATTGAGAAAAAAAAAATATATCTGCAGAGAATCACATGGAGAATCCTCATTAGGGATCTTCGTAGAGATTCCCGTGGGAATCCCTATATGTCAATTTAAAAGATATTACCTATATACAAATTCACAACCTATATTAAATAACACATACAAACATATATACTAAATGATATTAGTATATAAAATATATATTTCATGAAATACCACTAAATTTTAGTGATACGCATATTAAACGAACTCTAATGAGATTTAAAACTTTTACCTAAATAAAGATATAAAGGGATTTTTCCTAAAAAAAAGATATAAAGGGCGTTTAAAGAATATTTTGAATTTTAACGGGGTTAGATTTTAGAAATAAATATTTGTATAGCGTTTGTATATAATCAAATTTACTTTTTCAGTATCCTCCAACGGGATATGTAATTCTATATCAAGCCTGTCATGGGCCGGGCTTAGTACGGCCTAAATGAGTTTGTTATTCTTTTTTAAAACTAAATATATTTGCCTGTTTGGGGCTAAAAAAAAAAACTAAATATATTTAATGTTAAGTTTGAAGAATTATACAATAAGAGAAGGTGGAGAAGTGGTTGTGACAGCTACAAAATTAATAGAAGGGTGAGAGTTTGAACCCCACGAGTCACAACTTCCATTAAATTTCTAGACCTCATTTTCATTCCGTCGCCTCATTGCATCCTTAGGTTACTCGTACCTGTTCAAGACCTGAGCTTATGTCTTGCAACTCAATCCACAAAGCGCGCTAACTTAATTTTTAGTTTTTATATGTTAAAATTATTGTTCTAGCAAAGTTGTTATTTTAAAAATTAAACAAATTTAAAACGTTGGGTCGGGCTTGAGAAATTAAGTTTTTTTATTGATTTCTAAAGCCCGATTCAGTTCATGGGCTTAGGCTTATTGATGAGGCCCACTAACACATTTTGTGACGAAACTTTGACGAGGGAAGGAATAATAATCGAAAGGGAAGTGCTCCACAGACCGAGAGGTGGCAAAAAAAGAGCTTCGCACACAACCTCTTAACAACAACTAAAAACATTGTCCAAACTCGTATGCGCTTTTGAATTGGAAACTTTTCTTGTCCAGATCTGTATATTTTTAAAACATATAAGACCCAATTTTTGTCCGTACCTTTTTTTAATATAATACAATAATTTTTTCACCTAATTATTCACAAAAATATATAATTTTCTTGTCACCATGCATTATATCACAACAAAAGATATGATATATATATATATATATATATATATATATATATATATATATTATGAAGTGTGGATGACCATGCATGTACACCAACATATTGTGTAGTTATGTACTTCCCATAGTCCATGTATTGTCATGTTCTTTGTAACCATTTCAATGTACATGGGGTGTATGTTTTAGTCCCACATTGCTAAGGCACATTTGTCATCATACCAAATGGCCTATACAAAGGATACTAACTTCATTGTAAGAGCACACCAAGTTGAATGAAAACTTCTCATTCCAACTATCTCATTTCTTCTCTTCTCCTTTGTAGTAGTAGTTTGTAGTAGTAGAAGTTCTTAGTCTTCTATTACCTTATCTAGCTCTTAGCAAGTTCCAATTTATTTTACAACACGTTATCAGCACGAGCTTGCTCTAGCATTAAGGAGATCTTGAAGTTCAAGAAGGCTTGTTAAGGAAAAAAAGCTAAGAAGGTATAACTTTTGTTATTTAAATAAGTTCAATTTATTTCTGAATTACCATGGTTGTTTCCTTTTATTACATGCATACTTTATTCATATACCATTATAACGTCACCGATTGCGAAAGTATGCTCTGTAGTTGCGTCTTGTACGATCTTCTACATCAGAAATCAAAAGTCAATATGTGACATAACTAGTTTTCTCGCTATACTACAAACGATTAATTATGCTCAATTCTTGATTTTTTATATTGCAAATAGTGTTATGAGTTTGGGTTGATAGTGGGTAAGCCTTGTCCCCGGTAAAGCTAAACATTGAAAGGGAGACGGGTTATCCCGTTCGAGGAGGCATGGTTTTAAGTAGACTTCGTCTCACCACCCAACCTGGAGGTTGGCCCACCAACTCATACAAGTAATACATTTTGCATACTAATAATCAAGTTGTGAACATATATTTAATCATATGTTATGTTTTTACATAAAAAAGGGAAAACTCTTTTATATTAAATTTATTTTCAAAATTCTTTTCAACCATAGTTTGTTTTTGTTATCTTATTATAATTCTTGTCATGATAATTCTATGCAAGGCTGTGTGTTATACATAATCATTCGTCAATTTCTCTTTGGAGATTTGAAAAGTGAATATTTCACTTTATATATATTTTCACCTTATGGAGTTATACATACCAAAAGGGTAATGCTCCAAAAAGCTTAAAATGAGCGGCTGGGTCTCATGCTACAAAATTTAATCAGTCAAATATTAATTATAATTCCACAATTTTAATTACCACTATGTTGAGGCTATGTGGAAATATGACTGATGCGACAATAAAAGGAAGGTCACGTGGCCCGCCTCGATTTATTGTTGCAACAAATATCGAGTGCGCACGTCAATCCAATAAATATTAAGGATTGATTTCTTGTCTCATGGTAGCTGAGTAAAATGATGAGATATTATAAATATAATATCACTCCCGTCCAATTAGTTCAGCTTCAAATTAAGAAGCATATGTTGCATATAATGATCATGATCGCAATAAATTTATGGACGTGGAAAAGGTGAAAATATTAGGTAAAGGTCGTATTGACAATTCCACCAAATTTTGGAATAAAAGTGGTGCACCACTACAAAGGGCAAATAATTATTGACAATGAGCACTCATAATTGTGACATTTTTTAGTCATATATGAAAGGCTATTTTGCCTAAATATTGTCATATATATGCCCGAGTATTTTTGTGACCTTTACCATGCCTTTAAAATCAAAGGCAAAATATTATGAATATTATCATGACTCTTTTTCTGATTTGTCAAACATTATTTGTCCAGATGGATCAACAAATCATGTGTTCAAGTCATGAACAAAATAAGAGCGATATGTGCCTTGCTTATTGTGCTACAACGCACACAATTCTTAAAAACAGAGAATATTTCTCCAATTTGAACTTAGCTGATGCTAATGTTCAAACAATATATGGCATCTCCAATTTGATTAATGGCTCTGGAAGAGCAAATATTATGTTGCCTGGGGGAACAACAATTCATGTTGACAATGCCTTATACTCTGAAAAATCCAGAAGAAATTTACTCAGCTTTAAAGATATTCGACAAAATGGATATCACATTGAAACCATGAACGAAACTAATAGAGAATTTCTCTATGTCACATTGGTTTCAAATGGGAAAAAAGAAGTGTTAGAAAAATTCTCAGCTTTATCCTCTGGATTAAATTTTACTCATATAAGGCATGTCGAAACGAATGTCGTCTTAAATAAGAAAATTAATGATCCAAAGACATTCATTTTATGGCATGACCGGCTTGGTCATCCAAGATCATCAATGATGCGAAGAATAATTAATAATTCGCATGGACATCCTTTAAGGAGTCACAAATATTTTCAGCTGGTGATTATAATTGTGCTAGTTGTTCTCAAGGTAAATTGATAGTTAAATCATCCCCAAGTAAAATTGTTGTGGAATCCCCAGCTTTTCTTAGAACGCATTCGGGAGACATATGTGGACCTATTCATCCTCATTGTGGACCATTTAGATATTTCATGGTTTTGATAGATGCATCAACTAGGTGGTCACATGTTTGTTTGCTTTCGACCCGCAATGTTGCATTTGCTAGACTTTTAGCGCAAATCATTAAGTTAAGAGCACAATTCCATGACAACCCAATCAAGACCATCCGTCTTGATAATGCCGGGGAATTTCAATCTCAAGCATTTAAAAATTATTGCATGTCTATAGGAATTACCATTGAACATTCTCGTTCCACATGTGCATACCCAAAATGGTTTGGCGAGAATCTCGATCAAACGCATTCAATTAATTGCCGACCTTTAATCATGAGAACTAAGTTATCAACTTCAGTTTGGGGACATGCAGTCCTTCATGCAGCATCTATCATTTGTTATAGGCCCACTGCATACCATGAACATTCCCCCATGCAACTCATTTTAGGTCAACAACCAAATATTTCACTTTTAAGAATTTTTGGTTGTGCAGTGTATGTTCCTATACCACCTCCCAATAGAACTAAGATGGGTCCACAACGAAAACTTGGGATTTATGTTGCATTTAACTCATCGTCCATTATAAGATACCTTGAACCCTTAACAGGGGATTTATTCACTGCACGTTTTGCTGATTGTCACTTTAATGAAGCAATTTTCCCACCATTAGGGGGAGATAAGAAGTCAATTCAAAAGGAATGGCGCGAAATTGCTTGGAATGCATCAACTTTATCACATTATGATCCACGAACAAATCAGTGTGAACTTGAAGTTCAAAAGATCATTCATTTGCAACAAATTGCAAATCAATTACCGATGCATTTAATGATGCAAAACAAGTGACAAAATCACATATTCCAAATTTGTAAATGCTCCTGCAAGAATTGATGTCTCTGTGCAACAAAATGCACAAGAACCAACGAAACGCTTAAAGCGTGGAAGACCGGTTGGTTCAAAGGATACAATTCCTCGAAAGAAGAAAACGGGAGTAAAAATAAATACAAATCAAAATACTCCTGAGAAAGCACAAGAATCCTTTGATAAGGGTTTGTCAGAACAAGTTGATTCTGATGAGGAACAACTTCCTCTAGAAAAAGAGGAAAAAGATGAAAATAATGAGATCTCAATAAATTATTTAAACTCTGGTAAGATTTGGGATCGAAATGAAATTGTTCCTGATGATATATTTGCTTTCAATGTGTCCTTTGAAATATGTGAAAATGATTATGATCCAGAACCACGATCAGTGGACGAATGTCAAAAAAGACCTGATTGGCAAAAATGGCAAGATGCTATCCATGCAGAGCTAAACTCGTTAAGGAAACGAGAGGTTTTTGGACCAATTGTCCAAACGCCAGATGGCGTAAAGCCTGTTGGATATAAATGGGTATTTGTACGGAAGAGAAATGGAAAAAATGAAGTTACAAGGTACAAAGCAAGACTTGTAGCTCAAGGTTTCTCACAAAGACCTGGCATCGATTATGAGGAAACATATTCTCCTGTTATAGATGCAGTCACATTTCGGTTCTTGATAAGCCTTGCAGTCTCTCAAGGGCTTGATATGCATTTAATGGATGTCGTTACAGCATATCTGTACGGATCTCTAGACAGTGAGATATATATGACAATCCCTGATGGATTTGTAATATCCAATGAAAAAAAATCAAAACCTCATAACATGCATTCTATAAAATTACAAAGGTCTTTGTACGGGTTGAAACAATCCGGACGAATGTGGTACAAACGTCTTAGTGATTATTTACTGAAAGAAGGATATGTAAATAATCCGTTTTGTCCATGTGCCTTCACTAAAAGATCATCAACAGGATTTGTGATTATTGTTGTATATGTTGATGATTTAAATATAGTGGGAAACCACGACGACATCGTTAGAACATCCGAATACTTGAAAAAGGAATTCAAGATGAAAGAACTTGGAAAAACAAGACTTTGTCTTGGTTTGCAAATTGAACATTTTTCAAGTGGAGTACTTGTCCATCAATCAAATTATATTGAAAAATTATTAAAAAGATTTTATATAGACAAGGCACATCCATTGAGCTCTCCAATGGTTGTCAGATCACTTGAAGTGGATAAGGATCCATTTCGACTTCAAGAAAGTGATGAAGAGCTAATTGGTCCGGAGGTACCATATTTAAGTGCAATTGGTGCACTTATGTATTTTGCAAATTGTACAAGACCCGATATTGCTTTTGCTGTCAACCTACTTGCAAGATATAGCTCTTCACCAACTCGAAGACATTGGAATGGTGTTAAACACATTTTTCGATATCTTCGAGGAACAAGTGACATGGGTTTATTTTACTCGAGAGGGGTAAAATTGAATCTCCAAGGTTATGCTTGATGCTTTGGATTTTTATCGAGATCCCATAAGGCCCGTTCTCAAACGGGATATGTATTCACCTGTGGTAATATCTTTGTATCATGGAAGTCAGTAAAACAAACTATGGTTGCCACTTCTTCCAATCATTCTGAAGTACTCACAATTCATGAAGCAAGTCGTGAATGTGTTTGGTTGAGAAACATGATTGAACATATACAAGAATAATGTGGATTGCCTTCAATAAAAGATTATCCAACCATATTATATGAAGATAATGCAGCATGTATTGCACAATTAAGTGAAGGATTCATAAAGGGGGACAGAACAAAACATATTTCACCAAAATTCTTTTATGCGCATGAGCTTCAGAAGAATGGTGAAATTGATGTCAAGCAAATCCGATCGAGTGATAATCTTGCTGATTTATTCACAAAAGCCTTACCAACTACGACATTTAAAAGGCTTACATATGGTATTGGCTTGCGTAAACTTAAAGACATTGCAAGTAAAGAAACTGAACAAGTTTCACCCATGTTCACATGAGGGGGAGTTATTGATTAATGTATTGCACTCTTTTTCCCTTAGCTATGGTTTTATCCCATTGGGTTTTCCATGCAAGGTTTTTAATGAGGCAATCTTAACAATATTATACCCATCTTTATATTTATGAGAATAGTGTACTCTTTCTTTTACTATATTTTTTCCCACAGGGTTTTTCTTAGTAAAAGTTTTAACGAGGCACAATCTCTAAGCAAGCGTCATCCAAGGGGGAGTGTTATGAAGTGTGGATGACCATGCATGTACACCAACATATTGTGTAGTTATGGACTTCCCATAGTCTATGTATTGTCATGTTCTTTGTAACCATTTCAATGTACATGGGGTGTATGTTTTAGTCCCACATTGCTAAGGCACATTTGTCATCATACCAAATGGCCTATATAAAGGATACTAACTTCATTGTAAAAGCACACCAAGTTGAATGAAAACTTCTCATTCCAACTATCTCATTTCTTCTCTTCTCCTTTGTAGTAGTAGAAGTTCTTAGTCTTCTATTTCCTTATCTAGCTCTTAGCAAGTTCCAATTTATTTTACAACAATATATATATATATTCTATACAATATATTAAAGCACAAATACCTAACAAATCGACGGTAATCAAATTTACTAATTTACCCTTTTCAACTACTAATTTACTAAATTATACATTATAATTGTAATTAGATAGAGATAATAAGTTGAGTCACTCATATCTTCAAATCGTGTTGCATATACATCATTAATTTAGTGTTTCACTTTATCTCAACAACTAATAACTATAGTCTATACTTCATGAAAATTATATATTGTAACAGTAAGCAAGTTTACTATTTTACCCTTTGCAACCTACTAATTTACTAAATTATATATTGTAATTGTAATTGGATAGAGATAATGAGTTGAGTCACTCATATCTTCAAACCGTGTTACATATACATCATTAATTTAGTGTTCCACTTTAACTCAACAACTAATAACTATAGTCTATACTCATGAGAAAAAAAATGTAGGTATATTTCAATTGATTACATTATATATAATTAATCTTTCCAATTGAATAAGTGATTGATTATGAAGTATTTCTTACGTGTTGGTTTTACTAAATATGTATAGGGGTGCATACAGATTGCATTAATCCGCAGATCCGGTTCAATCCAGACCAATTATCACTAGTTAAATCAATTTTTTGATCCCTTGGATTGGACTAGATTGAAAAATTACTAATCCAACTAGAGTGGGTTGGATTACGGATCCTACATTAAAAAATTGCGGATCCAATCCGATCCAGGCCGTTTAGCACATCAACACATATACATATATGATCATATGTACTATAGTATCTTGAAGAGCATCAACTTAAACTATTAACTATAAACTATAATATCTAAAAAACTATACTTATTCTTTAACTCTTTTATTATGCTTTCAACATTTTTTTGTAGGTTGTATGTACGTACACCTTTTTTGTGCTTTTGTGAGGGTGTATGGTTAAGATTTGTGGATGACATTTATTTAAGAACTTGCATTTTGAAGGTTATTGTGATGACAAGTTTGTGAGAAATATGCTATATATAGATTTGTGAAATGTATGTTGTAAATTTGTCATTCACGAGATGTATAATTCTTGTGATTCATTTGATCAAGTTTAATTTCATGAATCTTTGGATAGAAAAAGTCAATCCGTTGAACTTGATCCAATCCGATCTGCATTTTACAAATTGGATTGAGTTGGATTGATGAATTATTTGGACTTGATTGGACTATAATTTTTCAATCCGCGATAATTGGATTGGATTGCGGATTGACCCTAACTAAACTGGATATGCACCCTAGCCCATATTCACATGGTAGAAGTATCCATATATATTCAAAATTCAAGTCTTACAAGTTTTCATATCAAAATAACATCATCATTAGTGAAATTACAATGCAAACATCATGAAAGTTTTCAAATACCCCTATAAATAAATAAGATATTATTCGAATTAATTGCTAAATGGGTAACCGTTTTTCAAAAAAATTTGTTCAAATCTAGGCCCCCTTTTTAAAACGGTCAAGAAAACTTGTCCGTATTTTTTAACGGGTCTGGACACTTTTTGCCATCCCTCAAAACCACAAGTATCACCTAACCCACACAGGTTATGCACATATGCCACATGAACCATCCACGCACGCCTCGAAATGCATGAGTAAAGAGTTCTCGATACAAAACTTTCAATAATAGATGACAATTCAAAACTTTCAATAGGAGATCAAAGAAAACTAACTATTAAATAAAGAATTTTAAAAAAAATGCTAGAATGTCAATGGGTAAGTCACACCCCAACATACATTAGCCCACAAGAGCCCTCCATGCGGTCTCGACCCACGTGAAATTCATCGGAATATGCATATGTCCGTATCCCAAGGTGGAAACCAATGACTCTTGTGAGCTAATATGTGTTGGGGTGTAACCTCCCATTGTCATTGTTGCACATCTCAAAATTTAAATACCAACACGGCAACCATAAGTACACGTGATGTATTCACGGAAAATCCTTGAGAATGATGCACGTATTGAATCCTACAACCACAACAAGGATATATTGAACAAATATTCTTCTCAAATTTGAATAAATGTGAAGTTTATTTGATAAATAAAAATGCAAAAGAAGTGAGTAAAACTTTCATACATAAAAAGAAGATCGGTTGTAGTTCAAAATATAAAATCTTGGAAGAGAATGGGCGGATCCAGGAAATTGAGATAAGGTGGGTTTAGGTGTAAATATCTTCTAAAAGGGTGGGTTAAGCTTGGAGAATTTTTTCTTTTGCTTAAAAAAAATTACAAAATATAAGGAGTTTGTAGTGAAATGTTCATCTCGAGGCATTTCATTACTAGTTCCGCCCCTGAGACAATCAAAGAATAAAATTTTAGGGTTTGGAGTTCTCGCCTCCCTCTTTATTCATGCATGTCCTTCATCGATCACCAGTCATTTGCAATTTTTTATTTGACCTTTCTTGAATTTTTTCTACTTTCGCTGTGTGGATAACATGATATATTGATTTATCTATGTCAAGCTATAACAAAGCAATAAAAAAAGCAATTAATAAATGCAAATATATTCCTCAATAAATGCAAATATATACTTTCGCTGTGTGGATAACAATATATAGACCTAAAAAAAAAGCTATATATAGTCAATTGTGTATAATGGCATTTATCATTTATAAGATAAATGCAATAAATGCAAATATAATTTAAATTGGTAGACCCTTCCAATAATCTATTGCGTTGGCAGTCTATCAAATTCAGCTGTATTTGTCTAATTTGTTAGACCATCTTGTGATGTTATTTCACTGATGGTCTTAGGTAATTAACATAATTCTTATATATATATATATATTTGGTTCTATTATAGACGACTGCATTGATATTTTAACGGACATGAAGTCTTATTGTGTTTGTTATGTGCGAAGATCAGCGAACTTAACAATTCACACTTTGGAGAGGGAGGCTAGTTCTTTGTCTGGTCGGAGTGAGTGGTGTGTTATACCACCGTTCCTAGTCGATGTACTAGCTAATGATTTGCAATAAAATTAGCTATAGGGTTTTCAAAAATAAAAAATAATATTATACAGCCACAATTGACTATATATGTGTAGTCTTAGTAACTTGTAACTTTTATCATATAGCACATGTTATGTCAATGTATTGTCTACTTTGTAAGCTTGTAACTTGCGTACTTTGTATTGCTTGTAAGTCATGTTCAAGTACATGCATTCATGATTATTAAGAGTTATATAAAGGGTGCCTTCACTTATAAATGACAAACCAAGTCGTATACAACTTCTCATTCCAACTCTCTCATTTTTTCTCTTCTCCTTTGTAATAGTAATTTGTATTAGCAAAAGTTAGTAGTCTTCTACTTTCCTTCTCTAATTTTCTAGCAAGTCTCAACTTAGTTTACAACAATAATTGCTTGAGTTATTTCTCCATCACTTCTCTTTTCATTGTTGTCTTATTTTTCTTGTTTTTAAGGAAAAGATACAATTATACAAAAAGGAAGATCAGTCTATCGATCATGTTGTTTTGTAATTTGGTGAGAATTGACATGGATATTGCTCAAAGTCATGATGCTTGAAAGATTTGATTTTATTGCACTTTAATGCTTGTGCTCCATGTCTACTGATGTAGCTAGGAGACATTGATGGGCCCATCAAAAGACTCGATTGGACATGAAAGTTTGAAATCAATTGTAAATAACATAATCCTACTTTTTTTTTCTCTTTTTTTTTTTGCAAAACTCATCATTTGATCCATAAATTTTATGTGTGATAAATTTGTATTTAGACATTAATTAATATAGAATTTTAAGTGTTTATGGACTTTAAACCTCTCATTTGTGGTGGTAAACTCTTACTTTTGTAAATTTCAGATATTTCAAGCCTTAAACATGAATATGAAGCAAATACGACACTCGGAGAAGAAAATACAAAATTCAGGATTAAGCGACACAAAGTTGATAAAGTTTGGTCAAGTTTCTTAATGCCTCTTAGTACAAAGGCCATAACTTCCTCATCTCAAATCTAAATGACTTTTCGTTTTCTTTACTGAAACTTAGACTCCATGCTAAACATTTTCATGTCACGAGCTTATTCAAATTCAGTTTCTAAGTGGTTCAAAATCGCGTTGCAAATCTGACAATGCAGATGAGATGCCACCACACATAACTCCCACAGCGCAACTCACATACGGCCAAACCAGAGAGCTCAGATCTCACGCCGCTAGGATGCTGTAAGCCATATTCCCCACGGCGTCGTCGCGACACTGTGAACAAAAACACAAATGTTGAGATTATTTCAGATTTTTTAGGTTGAAACCCACTTTGGGGGTTTCCTTGAGAACTTGTAGAAACTAAGTTTTTGGCTTGACAATATTCGGCTAATGTCTTTCGTCTAGGTTGGAGGTGGATCGGATGAGTCTACAACTTGGGAATTCGTTATGAGGTTTATTTATTCCTTTTATTCTTGATTCTCTTCTATGATTTATTTCCTTTGATACTATTTTTATCCTAAAGTTAGATCTATTTGTTTGTGAAAGGATCCGCACATGCAAATTAGGTTGATTATCCTTAGTCATTGAAGTCGAAATGTCCCTCCTCACGCGATAGACTCATATTATTGATAGTTGGCCATTTAGATTGGTTAGTCCCTTTCGGGATCGATCAAGTACCTTAGGGATCTATGCTATATCGGGAGCACTAATGATTCGGTTGTCTAGGTGTAGTGCCTTCACAAATCGAACTAATGCAACCAACACATTAAATCTGGAGCACTAGCGATCCGGTTGTGTGTTTGGTGAGAGAAGTAGTCAACGATCATACGTTGGCTATCAAGATCAGGAAGTGCGAGGAACCGAGTGCGTCACCAAATCTATAGCTGCACTAGATCATAGTAGAGTCTCATATCTTTTATAAACCGACGATTAATGAAATCATCCCAAGTTGTATGACAGAGTTCATGATATTGAAAGCCTAGATTTCACTTCTATTGAATATTTTCTTTCAAGTCCTATCAAACCTTCTCTCATTGTCCCCTTCTTTCCCTTTCTTGTTTAGAAACCTAAGTTAAGTTACTTGGTCCTTGATGTTCGACCCCGAGCTTACCGCTGCTACAGTCTTTGTGGTTTCTAGTGAACTAATCGGGTAATTTACTTTGACGCGTTCGGTGCGCGTCAGTGTGTTTTATGTTTTTGGTTCCCGAACTTTTATTACTACTGTGACGGCCCCTATTTTCGTCTAGGGCACCGTCCGGCCTAATCCCGTAATTAGGCCCTAATCACCACACATAGGACCCGATTACGAATTAGTCTGCCTTCACTACATGTGTTCTCTTGTTTAAACAATTAGTTTATTTAGCGGAAGTCTTTAATATTTTAGCGGATTTTTTTTTTTATAAATCCTAAGTGTGGAAACCAGGAAATAACAATCACCATATATATATGCATATAACGGCGAACATATATATAACGAAGTGAAAGCCAAAAGTCGGGTGATCTAACGCTCATCCCAATAACATCCCAAAAGATAAAGACATAAGTAAACATAATACAAAAAGTACCCTACATGTACGGGCAGCTACGCGCTCGGAGCTCAGAGGTAGTCGCCGATCTTCTCCTTGCCCGGCTGGTGCTGCTCGATGGACCTACACCCACCGTCACAACCTAGACGGTGAGTATAGTGATATTTAAGTGATAACTGGGGACATCTAATACTACATTTCCAATTTAAACAAAAGGTATTTAAAAGCATATGTAGCTGAAGAAATGCTGAATAAATAATGCAAGTAAATACCAACGTTAACAGATACACAAACTGACACAGGCTAAGTCGAGATGATCTACGTCCGGTTCGGCGGTGAGAACTATCACCTAGCCTTTTCCACTACTGTATGGAGCTGTGCTCAATATATGATAATAATCTCTTTTTTTTTCTAATAACCTCAAATGGCGGAGCTGTGCTCGGCGTATTTAAATCTTTTATACTTGCCGACAATCCCGTGGTCCATGCCACGTGTGCCGCCCAAGTGTAGTGGCGAGTGCCGGAGACCCCGAAAGATCGAAATCCTCGTGAATCCGCGCATCTCGTGTGCAATGGACACTAGATAATCCCTACTTTAGTTTTCAAGAATATATATCCTAAAATGTTATGATTTCAACATGAGTTAGGCTACAAAGCCCCAAGGGAAGTAGAACACAAGTCCAATATAACAGATAACCCTATAGCATGCATTTTCTAAATATCCATTAGCCACATTCCAAGACAAAAATTGAGCATATAAGGAAACATGGAGTCAATGATATAATAAACAAGGCATCATGCTATATCGATATTCAATATGAATAAAATCAAGGAAAGCATGATGTGGAAAATAAATTAGCTAGTCTACAAATAGACTGAAAAATTTATAAATGACTGAAATGAAATAAATTAAAGAGTTCCCACAGTTTCACTTACAAGTCAATGCAGTAGTCCTAGTTATCCGGCCTCCCGACACTAGTGCTCCCGAACTCTCGAAACACCCCTAAGTTCATGAGAGGTCATTTCATATCATTTATTTATTTATTTATTAATATTTTTATTATATAGATATATATATCCTATATTATTATTATTATTTTATATTTATACCTATACGTGTATACGTATATATATACATAGGTGTATGTGTATATATATGTGTACATACATGTATATATTATGTATGTATATACATATATACATGTATGTATATTCCTATATATATGTATACTTGCATATATTTATATAACAGATGCATATATATATAAATATATATATATATATATTATTTATATCTCTCCTTTTTTTTCTGGTATTCTTCCCTTTCTTTTCTCTTTTTTTTTCTCTCTTTTATATATATATATTATATATTTATTTATTTTATTTATTTTATTATTTTATTATTATTATTTTTTTTTTCGGGTCGGGTCGGTCCGACCCGACTCCGACCCCGGTTGGGCATCGGGTCGGCTCACCCAGTGGCCGAGCTCGACCCGGCCTCGGCCGGCCCAGAAGAAGTGCACACGGGCCCGGCCGTGTGCATCTTCTTCCTCACGCGAACTGTGAGCTTCTTGTTCGCGTGAGCAGAAGTTTTTTTTTTTTTTCTTCTTCTTCTTCCCTCTATCACTGATCCAATAACACCTCAAGAGACCAAAATTTCATATCAAAAACCACATAAACAACAATAAACTTCTCGAGCAACATGCATGTCCGATTTTTTTTTTTTTTTTTTTTAATTTACACAAACTACCCGGATTTCAGTAAGACCTCGTTATAATCAGTTTAAACCTCGATTGGCATTACCCAAACCTCAAATCCACAAAGAATTCGATCAAAACAGTAACCCCATCCAAAATTTTCATTTTAATGAAATAAATCAAACTTCCAAGCTATTTTAATGGAAAATCCATAATCTTAAGGAGTTACCTGGGTTTGATCCTCACTCCAGCTCCTCAATTCGTGTTTGATCTCCTTCAATCCTCCAAAATTTCTCCTCTCTTCCATTCTATGTGATTTGCATGTAAATAGTAAAATTTTCTCATCAAGTTGTATATATAGGTGTTGTTAGGATCTAGTGTGTATTGTGTATCTCGAGGTAAATCCGAGGGTTACCAACTAGGTAGTCCAGTTCTCTTAATGACACCAAATTTGTGACTCTCATCATGGGAGTGTGTGGCAGTACGGATCTCGAGATCTGTCCTTAGGTTAGTTTAATTCACAACAAACTATAGGATATAAAAAATGTGATTTCTTGATAAATAAACTATAGGTTAAATTGATTAATGCACATTAACCCCATATGGACCATAATTAATTGGTCACACAAATTTATAAAATTTATCTAAGTGGTCACACCGACTCTCAACTACCCGGCACTCGGTGTCCCGACTCGCACGCAACTCGAGGCGCTTTCCCCGTGTGTCGAACGTCGTATTTTCCAACTAAATTAAATAACTTAATTTATGTTAAGGTAGATTTGAAATAAATTGTTATTTCCTAGCCTAGTCTCGCTACCCCGGTAATTCCACTAGGTACTCGTACTTGCACGCACTCCAAGGCGTGTCCCCGCTCGCGTCAACTCGCTGTCTATGGTTTGCAAAAATTGACTTAATTAGTCTACACACATACACAACACTAGGCATACACCAGTACAAATATAACATTTACCTCGGTCACGTGTCTCGGTAAGTGTGCGCATCTCATGCGGGCCCCACGTCACGGGTCGGTGATCCTAATTAAGCAGTTAATCAAGATTAGCAAAATTGGGCCGTGACAACTACACATTTGGTTCTTGAACTTTCACAAATATCTACATTTAGTCCTTCCACCATTTAAAGTGTTAAATCTCCTCGATGTGGATAAAAAAGTGTCTAATGGCTAGTCAAAAAGAGTAAAGTGATTTATATTACTGAACTAGACGACTCATATCGACCAACAAAAGCCAAAAAAATTTAATTTCCCCTAAAAACATAAAAAACTCGAAGTTTAGGGACCAAAATGCATAAAAACTCAAAAGTTCAGGGACTAAATGTATAACAATGACAGTTTAGGGACTAAATGTACACCAGTAAAATTTCAAGGACCAAAAACATAAAAGATTTAAAGTTCAAGGACCAAAAAATATGTTTTGCCTTTTTTTTGAGAAAAAAACAGAATCCTACATAATTAAATATTATGCAAATCATCAACTTGTTAGCCATATACAAAATGAATATATAGACTAGTCTTGTTTTTTATTTTTATTGTACGAAAATAATAAATTGGAGAAATTGGATTGATTTGGTTAACAAAGTTTTCCAACAAAATCTTAAAATCAAAATAAATGTCAATGAATTAGAGAAGAAGCACGCTTGTACCATTATTAAAAAACAAACGCAACAATAAAATCGTTCAAACTATCAAGGAAGTAAACTTATGAGTCATACTATACATGAAACTTTGAGAGAAGATAATCAATAATAGACTAAGAATAGACACAACAATATCAGATAATCAATTTGACTTCATGCCTGAAATATCCACAATGGAAACGATTTTCCTTTTAAGAAGATACTGCAGAAAAATTAATAAAGAGAAAAGAAAAATGATTTAAAAAAAATATAAAATGGTTCCTATAAATGTTCTTCAATGGGTTCTAGAAAGAAAAGGGGTTCATGCCAGATATATATATTAACACAATTAATGATATGAACGAAAGAGTAGTAAGAAGTATAATTAATGATATTTGATGGAACCATAATTTATTTTTCATTACAATAGAACTATATTAATTACGCAACTAGGGCCAGAGAATTAAAACTAAATTCTTACAAAAGAAATCAAATTCTTATTAATCAATAAAAAATCACCCATTAATACATTGCGTGGCCTTTATATACAAACGATTTTAACAAAATAGAAACATTCTAAAACTCCTAGAATTCTAATAATTGACGTCACTAATAAAACATTAAATATAGAAATATATAACTATCCAATCTTTCTTGCAAAAAAAAAAAAAAAAAAAAAAAAAAAAAAAAAAAAAAAAAACTATGCAATTGTAAAAAGTAGCTAAAAAGGACACGTATGCAATTTAATAAAAAAAAAAAGGACACTTATGCAAACTTTCCAAATAATCCAATTACTAATTTAACTCCTAAAAATTGACGTCTCTTGCTGATGGCCCAACCCATCACCATTTTTGTCATACACATCCTTGATTCAACCCTTGCCTGCATCATACTCTTCCTATTGACAAAAAGTCACCTCTAATTTTCGTACATTCTCACGATTTTAGATCCTTAATAAGCTTATTCTCAAAACCAAGCTTAACAGACTCGATAATAGGAAATAAGATAAACTAGTCAATCGCACTTTCAAGATCTACCAAATTAATGTGACTGAGAAATTCTTGAGAAACTTCATTGAAGTCGATTTCATTTGTGACTTCAATCAACGAACAAAAATTTTTTGCCACAAATTTGACTTCTGTCTTGCAACAACTGCACCGAAACACTGATTGACTGTTGCATCACCAACCACCGCTTGCACTTGGGAATTTGTCAACATTGGAATAACTGTAACATGTAACGACCCATTTTCCAATGGACCACCACGGGGCCAATACGGGCCCACAACCTGGCCTACCAATGTCAGTTGTGTCCCACATGCAATCACATCCACCATTATATCATTATTAACCTCAATAAACAACTATTTACGACTTAAATTGTTAATTAACTCAAATCATCTGTTTGAAATCGTTTTTAACCTCAATAATTTCAGCGGAAGACTTAAGTCATGACAAATTATATTGAAAAGCATTAAGTCATGTCCATAAATTATATACCTAGTGTGGAAAACCCATGTCATCATATATCAGTGAAATAATCTCAAAAAGTCACAAAATATCAATATACAGATGTAGGTCCCATAAATGTCTCAAAGTCCTAAACCCCAAAATGAAAACAAAATGTATATATAAACAAACATACAAGTCTGGCCTGTCTATCTGTAATCCACGTAATTTGCAAGCTTTCCCTTACCACGACTCATACTCGGATTTGCCCTCAACTCATCATAAAAGGAAAATGTCGAGTCCAGATTGAGTATTCCCAAGAAAATCAAGTCAACAATCACGAAAATAAAATACTGAAATTTAAATAAACTATTAAATAAACACGCAGAATTAAATACAGTCAACTGTTCTCATTGCATTAATTAAATAATAGTGAAACTTAGAAAAGTGTGTCTAGAGCCTAGGGTCAGACTAGCACCATACTTTGAACTCTTCCACTGAATACTGTTGGCGAGTAGCACTCAAGCAAGGTCAATATTTGGATCCGCTAGGTGGTCGGCGTAGAACCTACGACGCACTACAAGTGTCTTAGCATTAGAGAGTCATCTAATATTTATGGTTTTTTTATGACACACATTTAACAGCCTCATACAACATATTATGTGCCATTCGTATTAAGATTGTAATCTATATATTGAAATCTTTTTACAATATACATTTAAAAGTCATAATATCATGTGTTATGTGACATTTACATCACGCATGACATCTTATATTATAAGTATTTTATAACACACATTTAACAACCATTATATCATGTGTTACACAACATTCGTATCAGACATGTAATTAAATATTGAAAGGTTTTACAACACACATTTAACAACTATTATACCTTATGTTACACGACATGCACATAAGGCATGTTATATAATATGTTATGTTTTTACAACATACATTTAACAACTATTATACTATATATTATACGGCGTTCGTATTAGACATGTTATCTAATATTGAAAGTTTTTGACGACACATGTTTGACAACCTTTATACATGCGTGACAAGACATACACATTAGGCATGTCATCAAATAATAAAGGTTTCTTACATCATACATTCACTAGTCATTATAGTAGGAGTTACATGACATTCGCGCCGAACATGTATAACATTGGAAGGTGTTCACAACACATATTTAAAAGCCTTCAAACCATATGTGACATGACATTCACATTAAGCATGTCGTCGAATATCAAAAGTTTTTTACGACACACATTCATCAGCTATCATACTGTGAGTTACATGACATTCTTTTAATAAAAGTTGTAAACTATATTAATTTAAGATCAAAGATGGTAAATACAACAAACATTTCTATTAGGGTCATTAAAATTTGTATTAGATGACTTACGCAATTGTTTGTCGTCTTGCATAAGTGGATTGTTGTCAAAAAAGACATATGAGATGCTTATTGACCCAAGTTACATCGTTAATTAAATGTGATTAAGTTAGAACGAGTGGTCAAATAAAATGAAAAATAAAGCTTAAATAATGACACAAATAAAATGAGCAATGGATTTTTCTCGAGATACACATAGGGATGGAATCTTAGGAAAGTTAGTAGGGAGTAAGTGGAGTTGAGTGGTGATTGATACGTTGAATGGACGCCCTTGATGATCATAGAGATAAGCAACAAAAATGAGATGTGTGAACAAGATACAACACCCACAATCATATATACGACAACCTATTTTTGTTTATGAAATAATCATATATGTGGTTACAATCGAATACAATGTTGGTTGTAACTGGGAAATAGAAATCAGTGCAAGTGCTGAATAAAATGAGCAGTAAATAAATCAAACCAAAGAAATCAGAGGATAGTTCACGCCATTCGGTCCACGACCTACATCTGCAGGGCCACTCCCAGATGTAAAATTCACTATGATAAAAAAAAGAGGTACAGATTTACGTAACGCTCGAACTAGTGATCCCTCACTAGACTTGCTACACTACCATTCACCTTCACAATGGACTTTACGCAAGTCTCCCAATACCTGCACGGTGAGGCCCCCCTTACTGGAATTCCCAAGCTTTTACTCGGTGCGTTGAGCTCCCCTCAATGGAATATAAGTCTCCCACTTGCACTGTGAGGCTCCCCCTCATTGGAACACCCAAGTCTGCTTATGTTTACCTTTTGACATAAGTGAACAATACGTTCACAATACAAAGTTAATAGGGATACATACTTTTTCAACTTTGGTACATTATATAGACAATCAAGTACACAAAATCCTAACTACATATCTTAACAACATACTTAGGACCAACCCAATCTTCATCTTAAAACAACCACGTCTTTGCATACTAAACACGTGGTGATAAGCCTCTGAACTGCAATTCCAACTTCCATGCTTATCTTTAGTTGTTCCTTAGTTGGTTGTAGATAAGACCAAATTTGTAACAAACTGATTCAGAGGTTCATTTGCAATCGTGCCATTTGCATTCTATTGCAACCATGCATCTTCATCCAAATCACCCAAAGTTTATCTTCTTATTTGAGCACGTGGAACATGCTTTAGGTGAGTAATTTTCGAAACTAACAACCTGATTAACATGATGACAATCCAACTGGTTTATCGCAATCTTAACTAATGATCACACCACTAACAATCTCCACTTTTGTCATTATGTTGATCACAAGGTAAATAAGGTAGGGAGCATATATAATATTAATCAATTAAAGGACTTAGTTAGCAAATGAACCAACTACCTTCTTTCTTACTCCATCATAAAGAGTCGCGTAGTATGTATACAATGCTCTTCCAGAAATAACACAATTACGAAAGTAATAATATACAGATGTTACTAATGATCATCCAATATCAGCAGCTTCCAGATGCTGTTGATTGAACTTTGAATATCAACAGCTTCCATTTTCAGTTATAACTGCGCTTCAGTCTTCTGGTTGTAACTTGACTTCAACAAATTCACACAAAAGTCTTCCAGAATACCAAGATGAAATAATACTAGCAGAAACTTCATAGATAGTAGCTTCAGGCAAACATACTTACAAAAGTAAAAAGAAACATAACTCTCTCAGTTACATACTCTCCCCCTTTATGATATCATAATGACAATGCATTGGAGCAGGGAGAGACATACCAGACCAGCTAACGTCATGGAGGAGCAATAGTTTGCACAAAATGAAAGAGCCTTTTAAATAGGTTGCTTTGCAAGACTCAAATAATAACAAGCATGAGTTCCTTCTCTTATTTTCCCTGAGTCCATAGAGTCGCTTTCATGAAGATTATAATCAGAGGTCGGAGTAGAAGAATCTGGCACACAAGGTATAGTAGAGGAAGTGATTATGGATTTCTTCTTTGTTGTCTTCCGAACCTTGGATGGACCGACTTCAACATCATGAGTTGCAACTGCAAGATTACTTTGTCACAATAGACAACAAGAGAGAACAATTCTTTGGTGATAAGCACTAATGATGCTCTATCAATCTCCTTAAATCACTCACCAACTTAGTATTTATTTGTTAAGACAAATAAAAATAATAAATAAATAGTAGGCAAATAAATAAAAATATGTCACGCACATCGGCTATAAATAAGGCAATCGTACTTTCTCTTCTTTTTTATTTTATTTTTTATACATATATAAAATAAAAAATATTCAATATAAATTGGAGTTTGCACAATTTATCATTACATAAGAAAAGAAACAATCCTACTATCTTCCCCTTCGGCTTGGTGATAAGTCATATTTTGTGTAGTATTTATTAGGTTTATTTATATATTTTATGGTCAAGTCTCATAAATATTAGTCTAAGAGTATTTGGGCTTGTTTGGTTCGGGGGGAAGATGATGGAAGTGAGATAACTTTTAGGGAAGTTCCAACTCAACTTATTTAGTTAGATTTTTTTGAAAACTTCCTCGGAAGTTTGAGCCCCAACTTCCCCCACATAAGGGATGATAACTCACATAAGGGGGGTGAGTGAGTTATCTTCTTGAGGGAGAATAGACACTTTTACCCTCATTTAATGTTCTCTCTCCACCTTTATTTCTTTCTCAAAAGCAGTGTAAAGGGTATTTATATCAATTACATTATTTTACTGTGTTTTAAAATGTGAAATTTCTCAAGAAGTTTAAAGTTGAACCAAACGTGAAAAGTGTAACTTCCTTAATGGTTAACTTCCCAAGAAGTTAAACTTCCTTGGAAGAAAACTTCCCTGAAAGTTAGTAAAATGAACAAAATGAAGCATTTATTTATTATTTTTAGGTACTATGGAGTGCGCCGTTGAATCCGGGGCAAAAAATCACATTGAATGGAGTATTCATATGCGTGGAGGCATTCTGCACTGAAAACCATGCTGGCATGAATCCCAAGGCGACCTTGGTGGGGCCCACATGAGAAGAACACTGGTGATGATGTGGCATACATAGAGTGGTGGTGGCATATACATAAAATGTGCGTGCATTAATTGGTGGAGTAGATCCAGTGTGGTAAGGGGTATAGAGATTGATGTGTATGCATGAAATGTCCATGGGACAGGCCTCGAGAAGCGTGTCATGGTGAGATGATGGAGATCCTGCTATTCATGGTGTTCGCGTCGTTCAAGGCAGATTCTATTTTTATATTATAAATATATCGTTAAAGGATCGAATTCAGTTCTTGCAAACCGCAAGGAGCAAAGCCGGCACACATTGTGTTCTTTATTTTCTTATACTTTTAATGGTGTTCTTCAACACCATGTCCAACTAAACT
The DNA here is from genome assembly GCA_039657345.1 of Stephania japonica. Classification (NCBI taxonomy): domain Eukaryota; kingdom Viridiplantae; phylum Streptophyta; class Magnoliopsida; order Ranunculales; family Menispermaceae; genus Stephania; species Stephania japonica. The sequence continues at coordinate 6,937,769 of CM077556.1, forward strand.
TGTTAATCTATGTCAGAAATGGATTAAACAAGTCGTTGGTGACATGGATTCATTGTGAGATCTATTTAATTTATATTTTATTGTTCTCATATATTCTATTTCTTTTGGCATTGTATTGAATCTAGGATTAGATTTATTGTGTGTAAGGGTTCTTACATGCATATTGAGTTAATCACCCTTAGTTATTAAGTTGAAGCATCCGTCCTTACGTGATAAACTCATCCAAGTGACAATTGGTCATACTGATTGGTTAGTTCCTTTCAGGACTGGTCAAGTGCCTTAGGAATTTAGGCTAAATCGGGAGCACTAGCGATCTGGTTGTCTAGATGTAGTACCTTCACAAAGCCCTATGTGATCAAAACATTAAACTCAATTCGCATGATTCTAGGGTTATGTGTTTGATTAGGGAAGTAGTCAATGGTCGTACCTTGACTATCAAGAATAGAAAGTGCGAGGAACTGAGTGCATCATTGTGTCTATAGCTACACTAGAATATAATTGAATTGCATATTTTTGTATGGATTGATGACCAGTGAATTCCATGTGCCATTAGACAAGTTTGAAAAGTTGAAAGTCTAGTTTGTTCTTTCTATTGAATTCGTCTTTACAAAATAGTATTTACATTCTCTCATTCTTATTTGTTTTCTCCAATACTTGAAAAACCCCCAATTTCTCTTTTTTGTATTTTTGACCTTAGAAGGATTACCAATCTTTCTGGGATCGTCCCTTTGTCACTATCTATAAAATAATTGGTTTAGGTATTTTATTTTATTCATGTGTTCCACGTGCGTCACTTGGCATACCCTAACTTGGATTTGCATTCATGAAACACCTCTTCAGGTTCTGTCTATTCAAGATGTGGCGCATATCCATTCTAAATTGCCCTCCAAGCTTTGACCTCAATAGATAGAATGTGTCCTTCCATGCATGCTTTCCAATCGTGCCATTTGTATTGGTGAGCAGTGGTGGCTTTGTATTTGAGACACCCTCAGGCTGGTTTGATTGGTTTCCCAGAGACATTTTGGTTAGTACGAATCTCGTTTTTCTCTATAAACAAAGACTTCGTAGTACCCACTCTGATACTAATTGAAATAACCATATGTGGTTACAACCGAATACAACGCTCGCTTATTGTAACTCATAAACAGAAATCAGTGCAAGTGCTAAATGAAATGAGCAGAAAATAAATCAAACCAAAGACACCTGAGGATTGTTCGCGCAGTTCGGTCCACGACCTACATCTGCGGGGCCACCCCCGAATGTAAAATTTGATAAGATAAAAGAGTTATAGATTTACGCAACACCCGAACCAGTGATACATCATTTGGCTTGTTAGACTACCCTTCACCTTCACAATGGACTTTCAACAAGTCAACCTATACTTGCACGGTGAGGCTCCCCCTCATTGAATACCAAATCTTTCACTCGGTGCGTCGAGCTCCCCTTGATGGAATACAAGTCTCCCACTTGCACTGTGTGATGGTGTTTGGGGTTCATACGTAGCGAAAATTTCAAAACAATTTTGAGAAAAACCCCAACAGGATCCGAATTTGATTCCATTAAAACGTTTAAACTATGAAAACTAAATCATACCTCGGTTGCAATATACCTTTTTGAATATTGATCGATCTTTAAAGCGCTGCCAATGACGAACGCCCTCTACTAGCTGTCCACATACAAACGACGACCGAGATTCAACGTGCTAGCTTCGAGAGAATACCTAATGTTTGGTTTCTCTCCAAAACAATTCAGAACGTACCAGTCAACCCTAATTCATTTCTCAAACAAAAATTAGAGTTTCGGCCCTTAATTTTCATACACGTATTGTAACTTACAACGTCTATTTATACAACACTTGTATATAGACGGTTAAGTAAATTACACATATACCCCTACTCAAGAAGTATAAGTGTAATACACTACAGGGACGTTTATGTCATGAATTTTATCATATAAAATTCATTCTTCCGAACCATTTTAAAATCTCGCAAAACCATTCTTAGTGTGCGACCCAATAGAATCATACAACGTTGGCAGTGTACCAAAACACATTTTGGTATACAAGTCATACGCGGTCTCTAGCAAAACACATTTTGGTACCCAAGTTGTACAAAGATCAAATTGATACAACCTAATCAATAATGTATATAACATCTTTTTGTCATACGATATCCTTTTGATCAAATATATGGCATGGAATTGTCATCTAACATGTTCGATCGTACTAGTCTCGATCTCTAAGTAGACTGAAAACATCCAAGTGACATTGATCAATATCAATTCACTTAGACTATAACAGTCAAACACATCGAGGGATCCACTAGATATCTCTCTATATGAAAGGGACAAATTCTATCTCGATTACACAACTTCACCACATTATTCACACAGTAACCAATCACAACCTTTATAATCGTCCGGTTAAAGACAACGTTTGATTGCATCAAATCACTGCATTCCTAATGTTGAAGTCTCTGGTAATCTCAAGTCAAAGGACTGAATAATATAGATATCATGAGAAACAACTATGACTTAATCCATGTGATGTTCTCATAGTGGGTTGGTCCAGTACTCCCTAACAAGTACTCATGATCTTGATTCGTATTCCTATACATATGATTATCGTATGATCATCAATCAAGAATTACACTAGTCTTAATTCATTATAGTTCCCAGTATAATAATCGACTAGGGATATTTAAGATATTTTTGTAAATACCCATGGATATTATTATAATGTAAACATGCAAATCAATTATAATAAACAACAAATGAAATCCTCTATTTTATTAACTAAAATGTATTCATAAAGACTATTAATGGATTAACCTAGGGCACATTTCCCAACACTGTGAGGCTCCCCCTCATTGAACACCCAAGTCCCCTTAGTGTTTACATCTTGACATGAGAGAACAACACGTTCACAATACAAAGTTAACAAGGATACAAACTCTATCAACTTTAGTACATTATATAGACAATCAAGTACATAAAATCCTAACTACATATCTTAACAATACGGTTAGGATCAACCCAATCTTCATTTTCAAACAACAACGTCCTTGCACACTAAACACGTGGTGATAGCCTCTAAACCGCAACTCCTACTTTCTTGCTTATCTTCAGTTGTTCCTAAGTTGGTTATAGACAATACCAAATCTGTAACAAACTGATTCAGTGGTTCATTTGCAACCGTGCCATTTGCGTTTTGTTGTAACCATATATCTTCATCCAAATCACCCAAAGTTTATCTTCTGATTTGAGCACGTGGAACATGCTTTGGGTGAGCCATTTAGAAAACTAACAACCTGTCACGACCCAAATCACTAACCATTGTTTAAATCCTTAATTAGAATCATCGTCCTGTGATGTGGGATCCACACCGTGATATGTGCACTGACCAAGGCACGTGGCCGAGGTAAATTTTATATTTGTTGTGATGTATTCCTAGTGTGTTGTATTTTTATAGAATTATTAAGTCGATGTATGCAATTATAGGAGTCGAGACGAGAGCGGGAACGCGCCTCAAGTTGCATACAAGTCGTGAGACCGGGTAGATAATGTTATGGTAAATCTTATTTATTTTTAATATGATTAATTTAAATGACGAAGCACATAGCCTAAAGTATTTATTTAATGTAAATCAAATTAGTAGCCTATGGTTTCAATTAAAAAATCAACAACTCATGGACATGCCTCGAGATTCGCACAAGTACACACTCCCAAGAAACGTGTGTTAAAGTGTGAGTCACTTGACTGAAATTAGTAGGTTAGTAGGAGTAATAGAGAGCCATTTGATCACATGAAGATGTAAAAAACACACCAAGATGAAGTTCCAACTAAAAAAAGCATACTTAGAGTTTTTCTCCTCATTTACATGCTCCAACCCAAATGAAAAAATCAGAGCAGTGGTGTTCTTGATGCTAGAATTTTTGGTCTTATAAGGGTGAATTTCAACCACCAAGAACAAGATCTAGTGTCAACAATTAAAGCTAGAACCCTAGGTGATTTCTACAACTTCTATGTATTCAAATAGATGGGTTTTTGGGCTTAAACAAAAGGGCTTCTACTTTTGATCGATTTCAAAGTGTTTTAATGTTTGTTCTGATGCGTTTTGAAGCTTTGATTCAACTAGAAAGTCTCATTTTCGAAATTTGAAGTTTTGCTCAAAATTGGGGTTTTCATTAATGAATCTGAATTTCTTAACTTTGGGCTTTAAAAAATGTTTATTTTCAAAATCTAATTTCGTTTTTGAATTCCTTGTTGAAAATCAATTGAGATAACATCAAAAGTTTTGAAAAATTAGTTTTAAGAATTTGAAGTTATGAAATCCCCAATTCTATGGTGTTCTTGATATTTTTGTTCCAATACATGTTTCAATTTGATGAATCATGATGTTTTGACGAAATATATGAAGTGCATATTGTATGTTATTATTGGAGGATGTTTTAGATCCTTGGTAAATGCGAACAAGGGTTTAGGGGAAAAATGAGAAGAGATTATCGAGTTGTAGGAACCCAGAGATCTGTTGCCGGTTTCTGGGTTACTGCACTCAGCGTGTGGGCATCATTAGCTAGCACGTTAAGGGCACCCAATACGCTAGGGAATCTCCTAACGCGCTGAGTGTTATGGGTAGCAGGAATTCTAACAACTCCTCAATTTTTTCTGCAACACCTTAACACACTTATTACTAGCCTAAACCCACACCAACTGACCTTAACACACTCTAATACAAATTGAAATACACCAGGAGCCTAGGGAAGTGTTTCGAGAGTTCAGGTGCGTGAGTTTGGGTGTCGGAAGGTCGAATTAGCTTGGAAACTGCTTATACTTGCAAGCAAATTTGTTGAGATTCTATCTTACATTTCATTTTTATATTTATTGTTGTTTCATAGTCCGTTTGACTGTACCGTGCTTTGTATTCTGGTATCATGTGCCATGTTGTTATTTGTCACTTGTTGAATTTTGATTTCATGATGTTTATTTCCTTGAATTGGATTCTTTGACTTTATTCCAATGTTATATTGTTCTTGGCTATTTTAATTATTAGATTGATATATAAATAGCATGCAATTAGTGTAGGGATGATGATGAACACATTGTTGAATTTTGATTTCATGATGTTCATGATGTACTCGTTTTGCTTAGGCTTTTAGTTTCTCCCCACGCCTTGTTATTCCATACTCGAGTCATTCATTGAACATATAAAAAATAGTCTTAGTATCTAGGTCCCTTACTCGATCGAGGTGTGCACGTCTCATGGGGTTAGAGTCCCGGGGGATGTTTGCATATGTTACTTGACATTATGCGACACTGGGGTTAAAGTCCCTAACGTAGTCGACACACCGAGTTTAGAGCTCTTGGTGACACTTGGGTTAAAGTCCCTTGTGATATTATGGATTTTTAGGTTGATGTGACATAGCTCACGACCGACTGGACCTAGATCACTACAACTTAGCCTAATGTCAGTCTCAATTGTATAACTCTATTATTTATTAGCATATTGCTAGTTTTTCAGTATTTACTATTTATATGCTCTTAAATACCATTTAGAAAATTTGGGAATGTAAGTTAGAATCTCCATGTTATAATTTCTACTTTTATTTTACTCACCTTCATTTTTTGACGTTGGATGCAGATCTGTCGGCCGGTAAGCCCAACAAGGAGAAGATCGACGACTACCTCTGAGCCAGCAGTGTGATCCTGCTTTCGACTTTGTATGTTTTTGACATTTTGTTGTATTATCTTACTTTGTGTCTTTTGACACACTTTAGGTTGTATATTTGGTTGAGCGCTTAGTTCCCTGACCTTTGATGATTATTACACTGTTTATATTCACCACGCCATCATATATCTACGTGTTTGTTATTTCCTGGTTTCCACTGTTAAGATTTATTTAATTGTTTCTGCATAAACTATTAAGACTTTCGCTTAATTAATTAATTCAATAAAAGTTTTAATTAACTCAGAAACTCAATAATGGCATGACAAGTGTATTATCTATCCTGAACATGATCAACAAGGAGAATAGGGCAATAAGGCTAACTAATACGTAGTTAAGTCCTACGTGATTAAGATTTGGGCTTAATATGGGATTTGGTCAGGCGGCGCCCTAGATTAGGAGAGGAATTGTCACGCAACCTGATCAACATAATGACAATCCAACTGGTCGATCACAATCTTAACTAATGATCATGACACTAATAGTTTTAACAAAACAAAGCTAGTTAGAGAGATAGAAAAAGTTGAAGGGATCAAATTAAAAAGAAGTTTAAAGCTTTATTGGAGAACCTTCAAGCTAGAAGTTGAAGTACAACACTAGATATCTTGAATTCCTTCATTTATGCATCTAAACTTAGTAGAATTGGTTTGGAATTCATCATAGAGGTATTCAAAAACAAGTTGAGTCCTCTTATGTATTCTGGTTGTTTCGAAACCCAAATTCGTACATTCAGATAGCTTTTTTCAAAATCAAAAGAGATTCTAAATTGATCGAGTCATGTTTGAGTGTTTTTGAGAGAAAAAAATGGTTTTGATGAATATGTAAAATTAATATTTTGAGATTAATAAGCCTTAATTTGTTTTCAAAAATGAAGTTGATACCCTTGTTCCTTGTTAAAAACCAATCAGTTTAGCCTATTCGCTTCTGGATATTCATGGAGTTTTTTTATTTTGAAATCAATCAAACAAGTTTACAAATGTTTTTCAGACAAAAGCTGTTTTTAATTAATTACCAATGAGAAAAAAATTTTGTTCAATTGATGATGAATCTATAAATTGTTGATATTGCTGTCATTTGGGAGGTTAATTGGGACCCTCGTGAGGTGAGAACAAGAGTGTGGAGTGAAGGAGGCTCCCCGAAGGAGAAACTTAGAATTCCAGATTGCATAATTTTGGGGCATCCCTAAGGAGGGCGCTCCACAACTTAGGAAGCACACTCAGCATACCCAAAAATCTGTATTTTTTAATGAACTTTTAAAACTTCTAATTAAGGTCTAAACCTACTTTATGAGTACAAATACACCCTAATCGACCCTTGTAGATATATGAGTCAACGTTGGACGTGGGACACGCATTTCAAGGCGAAAGACGACCGATACTTCTTAAAAAATTACGTGTTGTATAAGTAAACATGTAAAACATCTATTTCCTTTTCTCATTGTAATTATCGTTGTTTAAATTGATCTTTGTTGTTTTATTTCTATACTTGATATCATTATTGAATTCTGATGCATGCTTCACTTACATTACCATATATGAGTGTACACTTTAGAGGGAGTCTTGGTGTTGGGGAGTCTTAGTCAACACCAAGATAGATAGGGTTGAGGATCCTTGATTTAGGAAACTTATCAGGCTCAGAGAGATAGATAAAGTTGAGATTTCATCGACGGACACCTATCGGGCTCTGAGTCTAAGACCTCCGGATTGTATGAACTTATGATCTTTTCCATTGCACCTATCTTCGTTTCCCACACTCATTTACATCTTCGTTCAGTTGATAATTTCCTGCATGATTTGTGTTTTCAATATTTCCTGTAACGACCCAATTTATAATTGTAGTTATTTTTGATGTTATTGTAGACGTGGAAGGCAGTGGGGACGTTCTTGGGTCAACAGCGATACCAAATCACGTCCGGATTAGGTATATAGTCTATTTTGTGTGCTTTTGTTTGGTAATTGCAATGTATATGTTCAATTTAGTTAAATTGCATCGCAATATGAGTGTTTATATTGTCCATTGACGAGTGAGGCGGTGTGACGCATTTTCGTCGCGACTAGCGTGTAGGCGCGCATACCGGGTGGCGAATGACTAGTACACTAGCACGAGGGACTAGATACACACAATAAATAATAAAATTCATTAAATAATTAATATAAAATAATGTTGAGGAGGTTGGTACAGTCGTTGAGCGTGAACGGCACCGGGCAAGGTTCGAAGCCGAGTATTGGAATACCCCATAATACATATAATTGGTGTCATGCGTATGAGGTCATGGTGAGCATGTGGGTCAGTTTTTGTTACTTTATGGAGACCATTTGACCTCATCTTGGCCATCCAAACAATCATGGAGATTGGGGTGTGAGTTGTGATGAAGGATTTCCAATATAAGCGTATTTTCTCATCAATCTTACCATCTTTTCTCTCTCCTCACTTGAGCACTCCGAAAATTCAGAGAGGGTTGAGGGTTTTGAAGAGTTTGTGGGCTCATTTAAAGTGCTTGTGGTTGTGAAATCATCAAAGCAAGGTAAGATCCAAGATCCCCTCTCAATTCTTTTCAATTTGGTTATGGTTTAAAGTGTGTTGGTGTTGAATGCATGGATTGAATGGGTGCCACTGTTTTTACCCAGTTTTTGTTGAGTTTTGAGTGCTATGTGTGTGGAAGAGCAAGTTATGGTTGGTAGTTTTGGTGTTGGGTTTGTTTTCATGAAATTGGAAAATTCAAGTTTGGTGTTTGATCTGGGATTTGGTGCATGATTGATATATTTTATTATGCCTCTGACTTTTAGAAGTGTTGTTTGTTCCCCCATGAGGAGATGATGGGGTTGACAGCGTTGGTGGAGGCTTGGGTGATGTTTTTTCAGTAGTTTTATTCTGCTAAACTGCTAGAAAAATTGCCCAGCGGGCTGGCCATAGGCCCCAACGCGCTGGACAGTCTAGACCATTGAGGAAGATGAACAGGATGAACACCAGCACGCAGGGTCATCCTCTAGCGCTGGGTGTTCATTAGATAGCTATTTTTGGCTATTTTGAGTATGGTGGATATAATGCCTATTCTAATTGACGTAAAATACAAACAATTGACCATAAATCAATGATAAATAGTAATAGGTTAATTCGGACGATATTTTGGGATATCGAGGATTTGGAGGACTTGGACCGGGGTTTGTTTTACAGGACGAGGAGTACGGTTTAAGGTGTATAGTAACCCAACTAAAATTCACTCTAGTATTTACTGCTTGATTTACTTGAATTATGTCCTATTTATACAAAAAAAATTATTTCCTATTACTTTATGGTGGTTGAGTACTCATAATTGGTGTTTTTACGGAAGTTGAGTTTACTCATGTAACAACCCCAAATTTTTAACTGACTTGTGTTACACGTGTCAGGATATTGGATAGTATTTCAAACTTCGGTAGTCAACACCGAGGTAGTTTTATGATTCTTTGACTTCGTGTATTAGTACTTTAGTATTCTACGGGTCTCGAGCCGTTCGGGCTATATTTTAATTGAATGAGGTGTCGCCTAGTTAAACGGGGTTTTCAGAAACCGTTTTAGTGGACATTATTAATAAACAAAGTCAAATGAAATATATGACTTTAGTTGAGGAAATACAATTTTATCAATAATGTATAACTTAGATATGAGGAAACTTATTTGAATACTAAGTGTAGGACCGCCTCGAGAAGCATGTTGGACACGGGGCACTATGTACCGAGTAGGCGATAATTTGTGTGATCTTATTTATAATTTAATATTAATCTAATGGGTTAATATGGGATAAGATTGTTAAAGTGACACAATATAGTGAGGAGAACCATTGGATGGGCATGGAGATGTGTGTATGTGTTAAATTAGGATGATGAACCAAATGACCCATAAGGGTAGCTGTCCAAGGGATGTGCAAGTTTTAAACTCAAGGGCAAAAGGGTCATTTCGTCGTAATTCACTTATATAAAAAAGGTTTTATACCTAAACCCTAATACACACTATTCATCTTCTTCCCCACAACTGTCATCACTGTTCATCATCCTCCTCCCTCTCGCCACTGCCACCGCCTCCCACCGGCAACGCTGACCTCGACGAGATGAGTCTCCCTCTCCAATCTCTCTCTCTTTCGTTTCGTCACTCACTCACTCTCGTTTCTTCATGCTCAAGCTCTCGGCCCTCGGATCTCTCACACCACAGCCCTCCCATCCTCGGCTGAACGACCACCACCGCCACCATCGACGGGCCTGATGTCCCAACACCCACCGGCGACGTTGAGATGAGCTCCATCTCTCTTTCCTTTTCTCTCTTGACAGTCACGTCCTCTCTCTCTCTCTCTCACTCTCAGTTATCTTTTTCCCTCGTTTGGCCAGTAACCACCGCCATCCACCACGGTGCTGGAAAACTCGGCCACCCACCGAAGACACCAAGGTGAGCCACCTCGACTGCTCTCTCTCTCCTATAGCTACGTTTTGCTCACTTTGCACCCTTTTGTGTGACGGTTTGCCACTGTTTTGGGGCTGCCATAGCCGGTTGGACCGTCCCCGGTCACGGCTGATCGAAGGTGAACCTCCGGCAACTTCACTGGCCGGAGGTGGTCCCTCAAGGTGTACCAGTTATGTGAGTGATAGGTGTGTTTCATTCAAATCTTTCGTCCCTTCTGTGCTGTTGAGATTGTTGTTGTTGTGTGTGGGTACGTGTTGGGCGGGGTGTATGGCTGTGTATGTGCACACCCCAGTTGGGGTGTGGGGTACCATGTGGTACTGTTTCATGGGTATAGTGATATGGACAGCAGTGTTGTGTGGACTGTTTTGGTATGTAGTGTATGACGTTTTGGTGTGGGTTGTGTGCAAGGGGTGTACACAACAGTGTGTGTACACCACATTGGGGTGTACACAGTACTGTGTGTACACCACAGTGGGGTGTACACAACAGTTGTATATGTGTGTGCATGGTGAAAATGTGTATATAATATAGTTTTAAGTAATAAAGTGACGTATTAATGCATGTGAACATGGGGGTAAATAACAGTGGGGTGCACACACAACAACAGGGTGTTGTGTGCATAAAACAGCAGGGTATGTGTGAAGTGTGAGGGTGGACACCAGTGGGGTGTACACATCAGTTTTTTTGTGTGTGTGTGTGACCATAAAATACATTATTATATGTATGTGTGAATCAATAAAACAAGAAAGTGTATGGATATTTTTAAATAATCATGGGCTTGCATTAAGGCCCAACAAGGACCCAACTTACTCATTATAATATCGGTCCATAACAAGTCACAATTGGTGTGTATATGGATTGTGTAAAGCCCAATAAGGGTTTAATATAATAGGCACAACTTAAAGCCCAAACAAATACATAAAATGTAAGAATGAGCCCATATATCCAGGCCCAATAATTGTCCACATATTAAGCCTACTTAGATGGATATAGGCTTGACACATGGACCCAACAAGAGCCCAACCTGGGTGTAAAGGGCATCAACTATAGTATGGGTTACGTTAATTAAATAAATTCAAACCAAGTTTATGGGAATCATCCTAATAATAAACACGAACTCTAAAACAAAATTCGAGGTTTGATTCGTTGTCAGGTAGTTGAGAAACACGGGAAACACGTTAAATTCACGGAGTAGTACCGGGTTACGATAGTTCAGGTAAGTACACTTGCCCTAAAAAACATTTGTACGTTAGTAGGACAATAAGGAAATAACATGTGATTTTTACATCCCCTATTTATTGATATTGTTGAATTGATCCATTGTTTGAAATTCCATTCCGTTTTCCTTGGTTGTATGTTCTCGGCATGAGTGTGTGTCTCGAAGGTATCATGTGGTCCCGCACTAGCTGGAACAACGAGGGTGCCCTCTGTAGGGGTAACTGACAACCCCTAGTGATGTGTGTGGCGACCCCAATTTCCACATTGGTTCGCCACGGGAGACCACGCGAGCCCACAACTGACCACGTCACCGCCAGCTGTGTCCCACGCCCAATTATCCACAATCAATCAATTTACTGTTAGCTTTAGTTCCTCTAATATCATTTATCCTTAAATTATGCAGCAGAAGTCTCAAATCATTAGATGATACCAAATTGTGGCAAGTCTAAATATCAACCAATCTAATGTGGAAACCATACCAATATGTAGTCCATAAATATAAATCAAGTGTCATCCTCAAAGTCATAAACAAACTAGAATATAACTCTCACAACCCAAACCCAGCATGAAACAAATACATACATACAATCAACAGGCGTATAAGAGGAGTAGTTCACGTCTTCAGTCACAGATATTCTTCACGTGTCTCCTTGTCCCTGCACTTATCAAATCCTGCACTCAAATCACCCAACACATACGGTGACGAGTCCAGTGAGTAAACTCCTAAAGAAAACCATCGAGTAAATAATAAACAGATTCAGAGGCCAATAACTAACGTTAGCTACACATGCAAAGAGTATGGGCAGCCATAAAACCCTGCATGTGTAGGTAACAAGCATGCAAGATGATCAACGAATAATCATAATGCCAACAATATGCTCCACAACAATTACGATAAAACCAGACAAAAGTATAATGTAATCTCACATACTAGATCATACTTCGTAGATTCGGATGACCCCGACTGAGCACATCAAGTCTAAACCACATCCGAACTACTAACGGTGACCGGAACAAATCACAAACCCACCGAACACGTGCACCCCGCGGCTCGGATCACAATCCACCGGCGGCGCAAGTACACGTGCTACAATCTAGCATGCTTGATCACGTGCCACAATCGTCCCGAATAAACTCCGATAGAGAAAACAAATCCAACACCCATTGACAACCAGACCAACACATGATCCCCATGAGTATGTATAACAACAACAACAGTATATGCAAGAATTGAAAGAATTAAATACTCAAATGTGTTTCTGTTGGGGTTTACGTACCTATACCGCACTCCGATTACCCGAAACCCAAATCTCGGTCCGATTCCTCCAAATCCCCGACTCCAATTACTATTCTAAGACTCCTGGAATTCATTTGTGAGGTTTAATGATCAATTAATGGGTTCATAATATTAGTTTGACTCATTTTCTCATTTTCCATTTTTTGGGAATCCAGTGAACAATTAGCACGCTAATGAGATCAATTAGCGCGCTAATTGATCTCAATCACTGTTCATTATTGTCTTCAATCAGCGTGATTAGCGCGCTAATTTCTCAATTAGCGCGCTAATTGCTCGCTGTCCAGAAATTTCCAAATTTAACATTTTGACTCTCCAAACACCTCACAACCCATAAATTTAATTCCCATACTTCCATAAAACGTCAATTATCTCAATTACACCATTTAAGCAAAAATTACCATTTTCTAACCCATTCATCAAAATCACCAAAAATGGTATCAAATCATAGAGCAATTAAAGATGATTGAGGATCTAACCTTGGTTTGTTGATTCCCCACTCACAAAGCCTTCAAATCCTCAAATAAACACCTCAAACCCTCTTTCTTCCTTCCATTTTCGTCCAAGAGAGAGAGAGAGAGAGAGAGAGAAAGTGACCAAAAGTTAAAAATCACACTTATATATACATCATTTCATCTCAAATCAAATACACGTCTCAAGATTTGTTTTAAGGGCCAAGATGAAGTCAAATGGTCCCATAAAATGCCAAAATTGACCTCATACCCCTTTCCTTGTCTTATTCAAATGGCACCAATTATTTGTTCTCCCGGGCGTTCCAATACCAACTCCGAACCTCGCCCGGTGCCGTCCGCACACAACGACGGTACCGACCGTCTCAACATCCTTTATAATGAATTATTTAATGAATTTTATTAATTATTTGGTGTACCTAGTCCCCCGTCCTAGTGTATTAACTATTCACCGCCCGGTCCGTGCGCCTATGCACCCGTCGCGGCGAAACCGCATTACACCCCTCACTCATTAATGAACAATATAAACACACATATTGCGATGCCATTTAACTAATCTGGACCTATACATCGCAACTTCACCACCAGAGCACACAAAACGGACTGTAAACCCTATCCGGTCGTGCTCCGTCTTCACTATGGGACCCACGAACGTCCCTGCTGGCGTCCACGTCCGCAAATTTCCTTATCAATAACGACCATTGAAAATCGGGCCCTTACAATGTGTGTACTGGGTACTGGATTCGAGATGTGTTGCGATGCCTCTCAATTTCATGCTACGCTAGTTTTGCGACATTGCCCGGGGAGATCTTGCGAGATCTTTGTCGTATTGCTGTGAAATAGACCACTCATGGACCTCTTTTGAATCTTAGAACATGCAAAATTTCGATTGTTTATTTATCAGTCTGTTTATCATGCACTTGATTTATTTACTTTCCTGTTGTTTCATTTACGCATGATATTTAGACTGCCTTGTTTGTTTAAATCATAAATTACTGTTACATTCTTCTGGCACTACTTTCAATTTCTTCAGTTGCTCACCATCTAGTTTGTGACGGTGGGTGCAGATAGAGTGGAGAGCTACAAGGGCAACGGGCCCTGCCTAGGTGATCTACTGTGAGGATTAGCAGTAACATCAGAGAGACTCTATAGTAGGTGTTTATATTTTTGCTGATGTATATATCGTTTCATACTTATATTATTGGGATTATTGAACTTGATATTTTTGGTGAGACTGGTATCATGTATATATGTTTATCGAATTGTACATGAATAACCGGGGTTTTCCGCACTTATAGAATTCTTAATTTCCCTTTGATTGAGTTATTTCCCCTTGTTATTTACTGTTTAGTCTTTCGCTATGTATTATTGCAATAACTCTTTCATAAATTACTAAATTGATTAAATCGAAGGCTGACTAGGCTCGCTAGGTTCCCGAGTGATGACTCGGGGCCTGCACGGGTCTAGGCCGAGCGTATCCAATTGCATGGAGAAATTGGGGCCGTCACAACTCAGACCTGGTGTCTTTACGATGTATATCACTCTCCACCTGGTGTTTATTCGTTGTGGGGGCATAGGGTCCACTAAGCCATAACATATGTCTAAGCGTGCGATGGCGAATATGCTACTTGGGTATGAGAGGCATGTGTGGGTGCACTGTGGATCTACGCCGACCACCTAGAGGGTTCAGAGTCACCCGTTCGAGGTATTCTCACGGGTCGTGCCTGGCGGATAGCCCAAAGTATGGCTTGGTCTGACTTTGATTGTGCAAGCACTTTACTTCACTGCTATATTTATGCATGTGATGATCTCCCATAGTTGCCTGTATTCTTTTGTTCCACATATTTATTTATAATATTTTAATTTCTAGCAGTTTATTTATGTATTTATGTAGTGAATTTCCTTGGGATTACTCACTTTGGACTCGTCATCTGCTTTTTGTGATAGCTTGAGTGCAGATCCTAGTATGAGCAGAGAGAAAAGCAAGCTTGAGGACTATCTGTGATTGACTGCATTTGCCCTACTCATACGTTTGTTTATATTTCCTTGTTTTATGCTCGGTTTTGGGATATGAGAGACAGACATGACTTGCATATGACTTGGAGGTTATATTTTGATATTTTGAGGATCACAGTTGATATGTATATGATGTACATTTTAATATGGTTTCCATATTAGGTAAAATGCTCATAAAACACTTTGTGAATATTTATTTTGATGATTTTAATTATTCATTATGTATTTTGAGATGAAATGATAATTATGAATTCTAAACTAACTTGACTTTACAATTACTAGTAAACAACATAAGTTAATAGGATTTTGATTAGTATTGAGATTTGAGTGATCGTGGGACACAGGTAGGAGGTAATTTGGCTAGGTTGTGGGCCCACGGTGCACGCCGTAACGGCCAATGGATTTGGGGCCATTACATTTCCTTTATTTACGGATTATGCATTTAGTTGTTGTTCTTTTGGTGACAATTGCAGAGCCTACTAATAGCAAAGGGAAAGAGAGCGATTATCTCTAAGCCCTTGGCGAACAGATTTTCGCTATTTTTCTAGGTGTTTTTTTTTGTATTTATTTTCTTATATATTTTATGTACCTTTGGAATATCTAATGTGTTGAGAGACTAGTGTCCCTAACTTTTTGCTATATATGCATATGATATTTGTTTTACTTGATTCTACTACATATAGGTAATTTTATTTAAATATTCCATAAATAGTTAAAAAGTCTTAATTAACTCTGAAAAACACATTTAACGAGATAACTTGATATGTTTATCCTAAATACGAATAATGAGATAAATGAATAGTAAATGCTAACTAATACGTCTTTAAGTCCTGCATGGATGAGATTAGAGCTTTATGGCGGATTAGTGTTGGACGGTGCCCTGATTTAGGTTATTAGTCGTCACAATATGCTAGGACATATGTTATTTGCAGATGATATACATTGTCCTAGTGGACGGAACAAAAGATGGAGTGAATAGGAACTTAAAGTTTGGAGGAATTAATACATTGGAATCTAAAGGCTTTAAGTTGAGTAAGACGACCAAATACATGTATAGTGAGTTTACAAATACTAGACATCGGGATGATGAAGTGGAAAAAATATGGGAAGTAGAAGTTCCTAAGGTAAAACACTTTAGATATATTTAAGATCAATCATTCAAAATAATGGCGGTGATATTGAGAATGATGTAACATAGACTTCATCAAGCCAAATGGAAGAAATGGAGATGTGCAATAGGTATGATCTGTGATCGAAATATTCTTACCAAGTTAAGAGAAAAATTTTATAGAACTGCAATTAGACCAGCTATGTGCTATATGGAAATAAATGTTAATTGAGCAGTAAGGAAATTAACAACAATTACATAAAATAAACGCAGTAGAAACGATGATGCTTAGGTGGATGTGTGGTTAAACTTGTAAAGATAGAATAACTACAACAACTACAACTTAGCCTCAGTCACAAATTAATAGGGAAAGGGCGGTTGTGGTGGTTCTCACTATTTAAGACGACCTACAAATGCACTCACTAGAGTCTAGAAAACTCGACTCAATAAAAACTGAAGAAGTCCAACTATATCGAGGTGGATCGAAGCTCACTTGAGATGCATTAATTAAGAATTTTGTGAGGTTAAGAAAAATTGAGATTTGTGATCAATTTATTTAATAATTTGAAAGCTCTCCATAAATTGTACTAAATCGAGCACAATAGAAGAGTTTGATCTATGTAGCCAACCCTAAATAATTTGAGATTGAGATTATGTTGTTATTATTGTAGGAAAATAATGGATTAGTCTTTTTTGTTATAAAAAGAGAGCTCGTTGAGAAATGATAAGAAAATCTCATTTCAATTTGGTATAAATATTGACTCCTTAATATATGCCCTTAGTCATTATAACGAGGAGAAGACCTAACTATTGGTAGTTACATATATATATATATATATATATATATATATATATATATATATATATATATATATATATATATCCACAAATCTAGAAGAGTAAATAAAAAATTAAGACTAAGTGACTATGTCAAATAAACCGGTCCTACCAAAGAAAATAATAATAATTCGGGCGTTTCATTTTAAAAAAAATAGAAACACACAAAATTAACTAGAAGACAAGGTGATCAAGAACAAGAGTATTGCAAGGGTTTGGGAAATAACCTTAACATCTCCGATGCAAATGTGATGATCAGAGAGAAAATGAGTACTCTACAAGAAAAAAGGCCCAATGTTTTTATTTTATTTTATTTTTCGAAGTAATCCATAGGCCCGATGCTGAAAGTAATGTTGATGAATAAATTTAATGTGCCATTAAATTCGTGACTGCACAGTGGACAAATTTTGAGGCTGATTAATGAACGAATTTGAAAGGGCAATTCTAGATCATTCTAGGCAAATGAAGAGTCTATCTTTTGGAGTTTCCCATAAATAGTTATAGTTGTTTAAGTAACCAAGGGTCATAATTTATTATTTTTAATTACTGTATGAATTCTAAGAGTCGTGTCTAAGGTTATAAATAGAGTTGTATCTCAGTTGTAAAATCAAGAGAGAAGAAAACTTGTTTAAGAGTTAATAGAAAAATATATTGTGTTCTCTTGTCCTCTCTTCCAAAATAAAGGAAAAGCACTCTTTTTTATCAAATTGGTATAAGAGCTATGGCGAATTCTGGAAGTACATCGTTAGGGTAAATGCCGCTGCCGCGACTCACCAAGTTGAAAGTATTCAGATGCGTGCATTACTTGGTGCGCAAGATGCATGGGAAGTAGTCGAAAAGGGCTATGACGAGCCAGATGCAACGGTCAATCAAACTGCGAATCAAATAAAGGCGTTGAAAGAAACACGTATGAAAGACAAGATCGCGCCCTATTTACTGTTCTAAGTAATGGATGAGTCAGGTTTTGAGAAAATTGCTGGTGCAACAACTTCAAAGGAAGCGTGGGACACTTTGCAAAAGGTGTTCAAAGGTGTCGATCGAGTTAAACAAGTTCGGCTTTAAACTCTTCGAGGTGAGTTAGAGGCCATGAAAATGAAGGAGTCAGAAGAAATCTCTGACTACATCACGCATGTGCAAATAGTGGTGAATCAACTTAAACGAAATGGAGAAATTCTAACTAATGCAAGGGTGGTGGAGAAGATTTTGTGGTCACTGACCGAGAATTTTGAGAATGTTGTTTGTGCAATTGAGGAGTCAAAGAATTTGGAAGAGATGACCATTAATGATCTTACTGGTTCTCTTGAGGCGCGTGAACAACGCAAGAAGAAGAAGAACGAGTCTCTTGAAGAAGCGCTGCAAGCCAAGGTGTCTATCAAAGACAAAAAGGTACTCTATATTCAAAACTTTCGTGGTAGAGGACATGACTGTGGAGGTCGCAGCAATGATCGTGGTGGTTGTGGCCGCGATCGAGGTGGATACTATGAGGAGAAGGGGCAGTCAAGCCAACACAATCGGCGAGGTAGAGGGCGTGGTCATGGTAGAGGCGCCCGATCAAATCATTCAAATGTTGAGTGCTATAACTGTGGCAAGCATGGGCACTACGCAAAAAAGTGCAAATCAAATGTCGAGTGTTATAATTGCGGTAAGTATGGGCACTATGCAAAGGAGTGTTATTCCGAGAAAAAAGGTAAAAGAAAATACAAATCTAGTCGAGGAAGAGGAGACAAGAGAAGATGGTGTTCTCCTGATGGCCTACGCGCATGTACCGGATCAAAGAAGGAATAAGCATGATGAAAAGACAAAAGGTTACAAGTTGTTTGATCCAATAGAGAAAAAAGTAGTGGTCAGCCGAGATGTGCATGTAAACCAATCAAGTTCGTGGGATTGGAAAAAATCAACAGAGGTGATATTTGAGAAGGGAGAATCATCTACCGATACAATCACTACCTCAATAAACACACCAGCAAATCCACCAACAACTGATGATGAAAATGAGCCAAGACAACCAAGGATGCGAAGCATACAAGATTTGTACGACTCGACAAGTGAAGTACATTTAATTTGCCTTTTGGCAAATGCCGAAACAATTACATTTAAGGAAGCGGCACGAAATGAGAAACCTACTCGGCATGAAGGATAAAAGAGAATTAAGTTTAAGGAGGGGTGTTAATGAATAAACTTAATGTGCCATTAAATTCGTGACTGTACAGTGGACAAATTTTGAGGCTGATTAATGAACGAATTTGAAAGGGCAATTCTAGATCATTCGCAAATGAAGAGTCTATCTTTTGGAGTTTCTCATAAATAGTTATGGTTGTTTAAGTAACCAAGGGTCATAATTTATTATTTTTAATTACTATATGAATTCTAAGAGTCATGTCTAAGGTTATAAATAGAGTTGTATCTCAGTTGTAGAATCAAGAGAGAAGAAAACTTGTTTAAGAGTTAATAGAAAAAGATATTGTGTTCTCTTGTTCTCTCTTCCAAAATAAAAGAAAAGCACTCTATTTTTTATCAAGTAATACGTAATATATAAAGAGTATATATAATAATTAATATAAAAGCCACAAGTTCAAAAGATGAATATATCATGTGCAAGGGTCCATTAAAGCATGCATGCATGCAGAAAGATCATAGGTATCCAAGGTTCCTGATTCCCAAATCTTTGGCTAGCTATGACGAAAGCAGTTTATAATTGTATGTACATATAATCAGAAGGTACGAGGATTTCAACTCAATTGAAACTAAGTCGTAAAGTGAGAGCCCTGTATGTAGCTAGTTGTTATAGAAATGTAAAGTGATTGCCCTAACTAATATAGGAATGACCGGGAAAAAGATCCTAAAACGAAAATTGAACTGCTATCTAATATATGGAGAACTCTTAATTTTATTAAGTGTATATATATATATATATATATGAAACCAAATATATATATATATATATATATATATATATAATCCTCAAGTAGATTTAAAATAGGGTTTAGGGTTTGATAAAGATAATAACTGGATGCAACCCTCATTTTCCCTTCTTTTTTTTTTTTTTGGCTTTATGCAAGGAAAGTGCTCAATTCATCAAGCCCCAGTCGTGGAATCTGTTGCTTTCAAGTTCAAAATTAGCTTTTAAGAATTTATTATGCCGGTGAATCTATTATATATGATTGATCAACACTAAGACTTCTCTTTAATTTCCTTAAAAAAAAAAGAATTCTCCTTTAATTATTTAATTTCAGGGCCACTAGAATCATAAAACTTCTTTGTGCTAATTATAATTAATGATCAGAACTGGACGGCCATGATCTTATAACCGTCACAAAGTTTGCTACATATATATACATGTCACAATAGAGTCACCACCATCTAATAAGGTGCCAATAATTATGTTAGTGATGGAAATAATAATCCATCACTTAATATATCATATAGTCAAACATAGTTAATGCTAATGGCATCATTAACAAAGAGAAAGAAAAAAAATTAAAAGCAGTTTTGACATGGCCCATTTTGTGTCTCCTAGCGCGCTCCCTAGTAGGCCCCGACCTTACAATGTGTTCTTCATCTTTAACAACTGCACAAATTTTTTGGTATTAATTTCTTCGATCTCTTCCCTTCACAAAAGATATATAGAAAACCAAAGAAAACTAACACATTCGTTATGTTGAGTGGCAAAGGAAAGGAACCCGTCGAGGGCTCATCTCGATCGACTGGAGAACAACAGCATGCATCGGTTCCGCTAAGCCGATATGAGTCACAGAAGAAGAGGGACTGGAACACGTTTGGGCAGTACTTGAAGAACCAAAGCCCTCCAGTTTCACTCTCGGAGTGTAACTACACACATGTTCTACAGTTCCTTCAATACCTAGACCAGTTTGGCAAGACAAAGGTTCATTTATATGGTTGTGTATTCTATGGGAAGCCTGAGCCACCTGCGCCATGTCCATGCCCACTTAGGCAAGCTTGGGGAAGCCTTGACGCTCTCGTTGGCAGGCTTCGAGCTGCCTATGAAGAGAACGGTGGGACACCGGAGACAAACCCTTTCGCAAACGGCAACATTCGAGTCTACTTGAGAGAGGTGAGGGAGTCTCAAGCAAAGGCGAGAGGAATCCCTTACAAGAAGAAGAGGAAGAAGAAAAATGAAGACACGGGAGAGGATGGTTCGAGCCCGTCATCGCTTCATTAGGGTTCTTGATCTATCTCTTCGGTACTTGTCTCGCTTTAATTTTGTATAGACTTTTATATATGTGGTCTCTAGATTAATTACTACCTAGATGATCATTTTAGTGTTTTGAATCATATCAACTTAATTAATTTGCTTATATATCAAAAAGAATTTGCTCATGTATGACGATCACGATGCAAGTTTGTTATTTTTTTATAGGAAAGAAACAACTTCTTGCACTTATCAAGGTTTGAATTCATAACCTTTTACTTTCCAATCCCATAGTACCATATCATTGGACTAACGAATTGGTTGGTTCGCGATGCAAGTTTGTCAAAAGGTAAGGTTGAGGAGATTGGGAGTTCCACGCATGCATTTAAGATGAATTGCAATATATGTTAATTCAATTCAATAATATATATGTTGGGTCAGTTATTAAATGATTCAGCCTTCTCAAATGGGGGCTAAAATAAGTATAATATCTCTTAAAAAAATGTGGCAGTTGTACAGTATAGGGTTTAGGGTAGTATATATGTACCTTGTACTTAATTATATATACATAGAAAGTTCTCTAAATTATAAATCGGGAGAGGCATCGAGTGACACATATGAATGATTCATAACTATAGTGGGGTTTGCGTCCTATGTACATTTTGTTACGAAATAGAAACATAGGAGGCGTCGAAAAGTGAAGAATATTGCACAATAATGAACCAAGGCAATCTGTAATAGGTGACTTAATTGGTCTCTCCTTTAGTACAACGCCTTACATATATCATGATAGCTATCATGCAAAAACACTCTGGATGATGCCCTACATGTTTATTTAATTATTGGCTTTTCTTTCCACTTTTTTCTTGGTTTTGGCGTTTGTGAAGATTCTTGACAGCCCTAGCTAAGGTTCCTTCTGCTTAACTAGAATGATGATCATGTCCCTGAGATTTTGCAATATTGCTTATTTCTTTCTGCCTTTTTATATATATATTTTTTCATTTTAATTAATTAAATGTAATATATATATAACCCAACCACTTGTCAAGCAAAATCATAGAGTTGAAGCAACTTCGCGTGATCAGATTGACATAAAATTTATGTTTATAATACTTAATAATGAGGGGACTGATGTTATTTAATGTGACATTAAAATTTGTGATGTGATAATATGGACGTCTACAGAGAAAACATATTTGCACATCATGTCATATATCCCCACAACCTTGTAAGAGTTGTTGAGAAATAAATAAGTTACCTTAATATTTGATTAAGTACAATGAACATGTATTTAGGGACCAACTATATAAAATAACACAAATTTTTATCATTTTTACAAAAATAACACGAACTTTTAATTTCATCAGAAATATATAACACAAATCAACTTTCTACATTTTTCCGATTTTAATATAAAGAGTGATTTGGAGGTTGAGTGTTGCCGTGGCATGAACCAATTTTTTTTTCGTGTTCACTTGAATGGACTAAAAAATGAAATTCTACATCTAATTGAGTTTTTTAGGATCAATTTCTTTTTTTTTATCACAAAAAACTTTCATTTGTCTTGAAAGAAAAGACACATAGATCTGTATTTTCACAAAAATATTAGTATGAAAGCTATGATTCATCTTCTCTACTAGCAAAAAAAAAATTTTCTGAAAAAACTCTATTAATAAGATTTCTTTTTACCTTGAGAAAAGATGTTCATTGTTTTTTCCTTTATATTTTTTTATTTCGTTATTTTTTATTTAAAAAAAATCAGCAGTCCTAAAAAAATTGATTATATTAGAAGTGGAATTTAGATTTTTGTTGAGTCGATTTAAGTGAACTAAAAAAAACCAGTTTATGTTGCCATGTCAATAATCAAAACCCCCAAATTAGACTTCGTGCTAAAATTTAAAAATACTCAAAATTTGAGTTATTTTTAGTGAAATTGAAAACTCATGTTATTTTTACAGTTTGAGTTTTTATTTCTTATAGGTAGCCCTATTTAAAAAGTTTCAAACTTTAAAAATTATCTCAATTTTATCCTACTTCAAATTTATGGATTAATTTCTACTAACGTGGCAAAAAATTAGTTAGTGAAGTAGAAGCAATTTTTTTTGAGTCACCTCACTTGGGATAAGGTAGCAAAAAAAAAAGTAAAAGATGAAGATTATTCGATACCGTTAGTGTATAAATTAATTGTCATTGTTTACACAATACAACACTACAAGAAAAACGATATTTAAGGACGGGAATTTCCGTGACTAAATATTGTTTTCCCATCATTAAAGGATTTTAGTGACGAAAAAAATCCCGTCGTGGCGCGTCCCTAAAGACTCTGAGGCTAAAAGTATATAGTGACTAGATTGGGTCTCGTGGTTAGTTAATGGGTTTGATGAGTTGACACGATAACATGAAAGTTAGCGGGTTTAGTGTTAAGGTTGAGCTTATGCAGGTTAGTATCATAAACGAGTTGACACATATATGACACACTAACCCATTTTGCTACCCCTAGATCGTGGGGTGAACCAATCAAGGGGGCTTGTACTACCAATGGAATTTTGGGGTGAGAGTTCATTGTGAGGGTAAAGGGTAGTGTAGCAAGCACGCTGAGGGCCAAGATCACTAGTTGGGGTCTTGCGTAAATCTATAACTCTTTATCATTAGTGGATTCTTCATATCTGGGTGTGGCCCAGCAAATGTAGGTCTTGGATCGAATTGCATCAGCATCGATGTCTTTGCGTTGTGGTGTGGTTGTTTTTGCATTAAAAAATGTAGTGTTAGTGTTGAACTTATACGAGTTAGTGTCGTAAACGGGTCGACATGGATATGACACACTAACCCATTTTTCCACCCCTAGATCATGGGGTGAACCAGTCAAGGGGACTAGATATTACCAATGAAATCTTGTGGTGAGAGTTCATTGAGATGGTAAATGGTAGTGTAGCAAGCCTGGTAAGGGTTAGGATCACTGGTTAGGGTCTCACATAGATCTGTAACTCTTTATCATTAGTAGATCTTCACATATGAGTGTAGCCCTGCAAATGTAGGTTTTGGACTGAATTGTGTCAACATCGATCTCTTTGCATTGTGGTGTGGTTATTTTTGTGTATTTACCATTAACAGTTCAGAACTTACAGATACAAAATTAATTAACAAAAAGATATAATATGAATACCTCTAGTTCATGTCTTCTTCCTCTCCCATTTCTTGACAAGCCCTAAATCTAAAAACCAATTCACTTCTACGTACCTATTGGCAAGTCATGTGATGGCTAACATAGGAATCAAGAACCCACTCGATTTTATCATTGGATATAAAAATTGTTATTGGGATATGTGGAATAGAGTCGATGGTTCGGCTAGGACAAGGCATGTTTGTTGATAGACGTAGGTTTCTCGAGTTGTCTCCTCTTGAAATGGGTGAAGACAGATCATGCGGTGAAACATCTTGGAGGGAAGTCAATCTAAGGTGGAGTCAAAGCACCTGAGATTTTAGTCAAAGGTGGAGATTGTTGGGATGTGTGGATCGAATTATAATCCACATCAGTTAAGTGTGACTTCATACATAAGTACTTAAATTACAGTTCTCTCCTAAATAGTATTGAGAATTTTTGGAGTAAAACCCCACATCTGTGAATTGAAGATGATTAAGTTAGTGACAATATCGGTACTAATAAAAACTATAGACCTGCAGATAAAGGTGCGAGCGGGCCTAACAATTGCCTTACTAGCAAAATTAGCAATTGATCGAATTGACACGTACACGTACTCACTAGACACGCTCATCACTCACCACTATATTCACCTATGTGGTGCATAGATGAGTTTACGTCTATGCAGCACTTATCGTTTATAATTAAGAACGAAATTAATATAGCATCAAGCCTTGGCATGCATCATATTTGTGCATCAAAGATGCGATAGTCGTGGAAAATGCTTGAAGAGGGTCAAATGATTATAAATTAGCAGGGGCGTCGATTAGCAGTGACCTTAGCTGGCTCCACCGAGAGACAGTTATCAAAAGAAGCAATCAGAATCACCAAAGAAAACCTAAATAAAGTTGCACACCGCGACAAATTATTTCACAGTAATTGAGTGTTAATTAATTAGTGGGAATGATATAGAATTACAATATAAAAAAATAATGGTCAAATGATTATATCAACTAATTGGGTGGTTTAATAATTTAAGATAGAGTTTGAGGGTAAGAAATTATTGGTTCAAATCTCAATAGGGACGCGCAATTAAAGTTGTCTCCTTTTTATCAAATTAAAAAAGTGATGGTCAAATACTCAAATATATCTGATTAACACGTTAATTAAACAATTTTAAACTTTAATATGTGGGTTTCCAAATTCTATATAAACGTTGTAATACATCAAAATAAATATAAACGTTTTAAAGATCATTTAAATAGCTAGCTGGTTTATTGCCAGATCTAATTATTTTGGAGAAATCGATCTATCAATTATTGGTCAATGTTGTTTGTTCCTGGAATCATACTAAAAGTGGAAAGTTAAAGTGCTTTTGAGGCTTACTGATCAATTAGTGATCGGAAGAATCTAGACGAGACCATCTCCAACCACAAATTTTATTTTCCCCTCCATTTTATTGCTCTTTCACATTTAACTCCATTTCTTCTCTTTTGCTAATATATATATATATATTTCTTCTCCAATTACAAAATCTATTTTTCCTCAAAAAAATGATATTCTCTCACTACAATTCTTTGCATATTACTTAACTCCCTCATTTTTCTTTTTTATATACTTACTTCTAAATACACACACATATAATAATAATAATAATAATAATAATAATAATAATAATATTATTATTATTATTTACAATAATAATAATTTTAAATATTATATGAATTTTATAAATTAAGATATTATGATTAAATAATGACATTAATTGCTTCCAAAAACAAAACGAATTCCTATTAATTAGTACTATAGCCATTCATGTTTATCTCTAATCAAACTAAAATAAAGGGACCAAAAGACCCAATTCATATTTTTCCCTTTAATTAAACTAAATTGACGGAGCTTTACAAGGAAAAAACTAAATCAACTAGCCAAAAAATCAAAAAAGGTTGAAGTGAGATGAGTACATCTTCAAAAAAAGAGATAAACACAAAGAGGGGTGTCTCTGCAATTTTTCGATTGTAAAGTCACTCTCCCTCTAAAATAGAGGGACTTTTACAGTTCGATTGGAGCAAATCAAACGCTATTTTGGCATTCGAACACAAATAAAGCGTTCTATTGGGGTTGCTATGAAAAGGCCATATATAGATTTTTTTTTTGTGAATTTCTTTTTTATTTTTAACTAATTAATTAAAAAGGCCACGCCACATAGTTTGTATCAAATTATAATAGCTAGGATCGGAGCAAAATGTTAATAATGATTTTTATTACAATACTATAAAACTATTGGTAAATTGTAATAAAACTTCACATACGTAGAAGGTAGAAACTTCTCATGCTCTATATATTAGTCAATGAAAAATTTGGATTATGACGACACTTTTGTGATGATAGGTTGATAGAACTCAATGTATGTAATATGATCACTCTCAATATAAAATGCAACGAAACAAAATAGACGTATGTTTAGAATATATCACGTAATAAGTCGAGTGGAGTGAAAGAGTTTGAATTTTATTTAACTGATTGCAACTAATTAATTTGAGATTTAATTAAAAAACTTAATTTGTTATAAATGAGTGATATCCATTTGTATAAATTAAGAGGTTCCATGTAGGTATAAGCTAGCTAGCTAGCTAGCTATAGCTATAGAATAGCATCAATTTTTAACATTTCACTGTGTTTAAAGGGGGAAAACGGATCAATAACAGAAGGCACTTTAACTTCTCGTTCTGCAGACCTAGATGTGATCTTTATATTAGCTCTATGCTCTACAAATTCCAATTCATGTATCTAGCTAGCCAAAACTATGCTAATTGTTTATACTAATTCCCTTCTCTTTCCATAAAATTCAACATCATATAAAGAGATGTCAAGCAGCAAAGGAAAAGAATTGGCCATCGAGTCATCGGGCTCAGTCGACCCTGAAAAACAGCAGAAACCACTGTCCTTGAGCCGCTATGAGTCGCAGAAGAAGAGGGACTGGAACACCTTTTGCCAGTACTTGAGGAACCAGAACCCCCCATTGATGCTTTCACAGTGCAACTACAACCATGTCCTCGAATTCCTCCGTTACATAGATCAATTTGGCAAGACTAGGGTTCACTTATACGGTTGTATCTACTTTGGCAAGCCCGACCCTCCTGTGCCTTGCACTTGCCCTCTGAGGCAAGCTTGGGGAAGCCTCGATGCCCTCATCGGTCGCCTTCGGGCTGCTTATGAAGAGGACGGCGGGTCATTGGAGAGCAATCCGTTCGCAAATAGTAATATTCGCATTTTCTTGCGTGAGGTAAAGGAGGATCAAGCTAGGGCTCGAGGGATCACGTACAAGAAGAAAAAGAGGAAGAGAGATGGGAACAAAGCAGGTAATACTAATATGTAAGAGTTCAGTAACTTGAGTCATAATCTCCGAGCTAGACTTATTTAATTAATTTATACATCTATTATTGCACTAGTAATTAATATTGTACTGATTATAATTAATTGATGAACATCAGGCAATATATATAATCTGTCTACTCTATAAGATGAATTAGGGTTTGTCAATTAGGGCAGGCAGCACTGATCAAAATGGTTGGTCATGTTGTAGACCTGCATAGAATTCTTACAATTTCCACACATAGTGAAAGTCTTGTACCTGGAGACACCTAGATCCTAGTACTCCATTGCATTGATTAAAACATCAATAGGTTACTTTCTCTCGTTCTTTTTTTTTTTTTTTGGTTTACAAATTTGTTTTTTATGGCGCACTCTAATACTCTTTGTTGAGATGTGTTGACCGAAAATAATAGTCTCACATCGGATAAGTGAAACTTTTAAATGAAGTATATAAGTAATTGTCTCCCCTTTAATAGTACCGAGACCTTTTAACTTGGAGGCAGTATCGGTGCTAGCAAACTCTTTCCCTGCAACCTAGTATTAATATGAAATTCCATACTGTTATGGGGAATTAATTAGGAAAATGCAAAAGTAACACACTTTAGGCACCGACCCAGTCGGATGCCGTACATTTTGCCTCGAGACGCGCATGCATACATTGCGTGTATTGTTCGACATCCAATTGGGTCGATGCCCAAAGTGGGTTACTCAATCAGTTTCTATTTAATTAAACTAGATCAACTGCATTATTGGGCGTGCTTCATTTAGAGATTTGTTCTTTTTGACTTGAAAAAGAGTGGGTAACACTACAAGAAAATTATTTATTACAATATCAAACGATTTTCATTTTTTAATAAAAAAGAAATTGATTTCAGTTTATATATAAGTTTGTTGTTAAAACTCTTAATTTTCTTAGTCTTAAGTTTATTAAAATGCCTTTTGTCATAAAAAAATAACATGTAGTAGTATATATTCTCAAATATTAGATGTCTTCCTACCAAAAAAAAATAAAATTAGATGTCTTTAATTCGATGGTTTTATCTTAATTTTATTGTACGACTCTTGTTTTACAAATATTTATTTCAATTTCTTGATAGTACTTCTGTCTCAATTAATTTACTGTACATCCTTAGATCATAATATTTAAGTGCTCGGATCATAATATTTAAGTGCTCGAAGAGTTTTCTTTTTTTTCTTGAGTAAACGAAGTGAGTTTCTTTATTAAACTTTAAAAGGTAAAACACTAGTCACTACAAGAGAAAACATATTTAGCAACATCAAACAACATTGTTTTAAATTTGAACAAAAAAAAAAAAAAAAAACAAAAACAAAAACAAAAACAACATTGTTTTAAATAAAATAATCAATATATGTTGCTATATTATTAACTTTATATTGTTTGATAGACCATTTTATATATGTGAGTTTTCAAGATTGGTAATATATTATAATGCATATATATTAATTATGTTTTAACAACATTGCTTTCAACTGCATTAGTTCAATGTTTTAAAAACATGTTTTTTTCATGTAGTGTAAATTGTGAGATTTGTATTAATCTTTATATCAAGTATTTGAGTTATCATAAAATTGAAGAGAACGCGTCTCGACCTCAGCTCGCTGGTTTATGTAATGATGATGCGTTGAATCTACTTCTGATCATCTCTTAGAATTTTCTTGGGTCTTAGAATTTTCTTAGGTTAATTAGTTACTCCAAGATTTCTGGATTTCATTTTGTAGGTACGAAACTTTTTACAATACGTGAGAGAAAGATTTGCCTTGATAGTCATCGAAATATAGGACATTCTTATGAGTTCACGTGTGTGAGATAGAAGTTAACCAAAAGCTTAGAGCTTCTCGTTCAATAGAAGCTAATATAAAGCTTTTTATATAATAAAAGAGAACTTATCTTAAATCATAACAAATTAAGCCTCGCCAATCACCATTAACGGGGACCACTATATGAATCAAGCCCTTAATTCTCTCGATATATGATTGTTTGTTTAGAGATAGGGAATAAAAATATCCCGCATCGATCAATTAGTAGAGAAGAAATATATATAAAAGATTATGAGTTTGGAGTGGAAACTAAAACTTATGTTGGCATTTTGGATCAACCACTAACTAAGCTTAAGCCTGGTTAACTGATGCAGCAAAAATCCCCTAAATTGATTGAACGAATTCACACACAATTCAATTTAGGGCGTTTATATATATGAGTTTTGTATTACGCACAGGAAATCAATTTTCAACACTTTTATTCTCATCAATTTCAAAATTATAAATGAATTATAGTTTAAGGTTTCAAAATAATTTGGTTATCAAATATTCTTGTAGGAACTACGAAAGACAAAAAATTAGTGTTAATACAAAAAATTGTGAAAGACGCACATTTTACACCAGGCTTCATGAATTTTTTTTCTTATTTGTCATTCGCATAAAAAACAAAAAAAACAATAGATCAAACACGTAAAAGAATTTGTTTCCATCAGAATAATGTGTCATCAAATGAAAAGAATTGGTCAACTCCATAAGCGAGTTAGTTAAAGGGCAAACTATATTGATTCCGACCAAAATCGAGAGGTTGTATGGAGATGTCTAAATATTAAGACTTCGGTACTACACCAAACCTAAAAATCATATGGGAAACAATGTACAACAATTTCATCTATCTTTTTCAAGTTAAGATGTTCGATAATATGATTTATGGGCGAACCTTTCGTAGCCCTTTGATGGGGATTAATAAATGTCTACACTATCATGTACATTCTTTGCTAACACTTCAAAACTGAGAACTCAACCTGAACATTTCCTTTCTTGTAGTTGTATATTGTTGTCTTCCATTGCTAGAGATATCTAGCAATCATTAATTAGCATTATATCATTAGGAAGCAAAAATAGATAGTAATAATAATAATAATAATAATAATAATAATAATACAAAAACGAATTAATTTTCAAGCTTTCGACCACACATATACTTGCACGCTCAATCACTTCTCTAACAAAAGTAAAAGTAGCCAACGGGCACGAAAAAAAGGTCACTCTAGCATCGTCCTATAATTAGGATGAGAGATGTAGAGAAGCAATTGCAGAGTTATTAGAAGTTTTTTTGTTTTTTTTTTTTTTTTTTTTTTTTTTTTTTTTTTTTTTTTTTTTTTTTTTTTTTTTTTTTTTTTTTTTGCAACAGAGTTAGTAGAAGTTTAGAGTTGCTTGTTGCCACCTCACCATTTTTCTTAACTCCCTTAAATATAGTATCACATGTAACTAAATCTCTTCGGCAAAGACGTACGCACACAAATTCAATCATCAATAGAGACAAAAAGATATGCTATAAAATTTACTTTACCTATATTATTTATGAATTTGATCAAACTTCAAAGCGATTGAAGTCATGACAAAGAAATAGTATAAGAATTGCAAATGTACGAATTGAGTCGGAACGTTTAATAACTGTTCTTTGGTCAATCATTTTTTTTTTTTTTTTTTTTTTTTTTTGGTAGGAGCTCAATCAATTTTTCAATTGAGAGCTTTATTCAAATATGTAACTCCACACGCACAAAAAATTAAGCAAGGCAAACTCAAACCAAACAATAAATTGAAGCATAACCACCCATGAGCATTCATCAACTACATAATGTCAGTCTAACAAATAAGTGTTCAATGATACACATGTATGGACTTGATCAACATGGCTCATTTACACCACTATATATATGCACCTACTTCACTACGTAGTAACTTCCTATAACTAGCACCAACCTTCTATGTACGCCACATATACGCATGCACTTAATTTGATCTAACTGTGTAGATATATTTTACATGCTCCATATACATTAAATTTAATCATAAATTCCAACAACTTTCACTCGGCACATGCACATATGAAGCTAGGTTTTTAGCTCGAATCAAAACATTTATCTAGGATTTCAAATTATTGACCTGGCCTAGCTTGTATACATATATATAGTTAGCGACATTTCCTGTATAAATAAGCCGCAAATTTTGTGGGAAGAGTAGCCTTGATCATCAGATGTACTTTTCGGCTTTGGGTGACCAATAAGTCCTGTTAATTAGCTGAATGCTAAAATATAAAATAAAAATAAATTAAAAAAAAAGTTCTTGTAAGCTAATCAATTTGTCAACTGTCAAGGGACCAAGACCGGTTTTTTCTCCTCATTCACATGCATTTTTGCATTGTGGTATGACGTCCATGCAGCACAAAAATGTAAGGAATAATATATACTAGTACTCAGTGCTACTCTACACCTAAAGGGAATCCAACAAACGGTTACTAATTAATTAGTACTAATAGTGGAAATTATGAACCTGCCATAAATAGTTAATGGCGTGATCTGAGGTGGAGCAAGAATAGTGACGACCCTAGGCCAGTGTATATATATATATATGTGTGCGTGCGCGCGCGCCCGAGCGCTTCTTCCATAGAGCTCAAATATATAGCATTTATTATGCATTTAATGCAAAACGCATTAAATGCACAACATATTCACAATTGAATTAAAATTTCATGATGACATACATAGTTTCCATTACACAAATATATATTTGGGTTTCATTATAAAATTATCCATATATATACTAGTCGACTGGCAAAATTTGTTTATAATGGAAAAAGATTAAATTGAAATTTATTAACAACGATGTTCAAATGACAATGTGAATATCTATTTCTCTTCTCTTCGGGTTCATCTCCACTTTCTAGTCAAAGGATACCGAGGTAATTCAAAAAATTCAAATGCTTTTTAAGAGGGCGCTCTGTGAATAAGGCTATTTTGGTCTCACCAAAACTGTTTTGAAGGGTGATTGCCATTATATATAAGATACTAGTGGGAGGGCAATGTTTCTAGCAACTTGGCTAAACCAAAAAATTCAATTAAGATAACTACCCATATCCACCACAAAAAGAGATAACTACTGCACATCTCTCTCCCTCCCTCTCTCTCTCTCCATGGTTATCACTTTTGAGTTAGTTAAGTCAAATTTACTTAAGCACCCCTACTTTTATTTTTTCAAAAAAAAAAAATTCATCCAATCAAATGTAAACATTTATGAGTACTTTTGTCAATAAGACTATTTTGACCTCAAGAAGATTGTAGGGGTAATATTTTCATTATATATATATATATATGGTCCTTCTACAATAAGTATTAAAAAGATACCCATAGCATAGGTGCCAAGTATCCACCTTTGGAATGAATGATCAAGAGAGAGGTGTATTAAGTGGAATGGGGCCATAAGCATGACTTTCTCTCTCCAAGCAATGACAAAACGAAATATAACAGCGATATACATTAGTAACACTCCAAGATGGCACAATGTGTGACCCACAATTCTTTTTCCAATCTTTTTTTTCCTTTTCGTTTTCATTTTCTCTGATTCTCTTTTCCACCCCTTCTTTTTCTCTTCTTCCTCTATGAAGCGAAGAGGTCTATCAATTTTTTTTAACTTTCTTACTCTCAAACTATCAATTTTCTTACCAAAAAATCCATTTCGGTCTCTGCAATTTCATTTCTCTACCATTGCCTTCCTGCGATTCCGACTCTCTCTCTCTCTATCCCTGCAATCCCCAAATCCTTCATAACTAGGTTTCGAGAGCTCAAACTCCACAATTCGAACAATTCAGATCATCAAACAACGCAGAGAAGCATAGATGAACAAACAACGACAGAGGCGAATAATTGATTCTTACCTCTCTCTTTCTCTCTCCCTCTTTGCATTGTTTGATAGTTTGAATTGTTCGAATCGTGGTGTTGAAGCTCTCAAAACCCTAGTTATGGAAGATTTAGGGATTATAGAAATAGAGAGAGAGAATCAGAATCGCAGGAAGACAATGGCAAGAGAGACGGAATCGTAGAGAGCGAGTTGAGTTTTTTTGGACAAAAAATTGATAGGTCGAGAGTAAGAAAGTTGGGAAAAATTGATAGTCCTTTTTGCTTCGCAGAGGAAGAAGATAAAAAGAAGGGGTAGAAAAGAGAACAGAGAACATGAAAACGAAAAGGAAAAAAGAGCTTGGAAAAAGAATTGTGGGTCCCATATTGTGCCACCTCGAAGTGTTGCTAATGTGTGTCGTTGTTATACTTCGTTTTGTCATTGTTTGGAGAGAGAAAATAATGCTTGTGGATCCCACTCCACTTAATACACCTTATCTCTCTTGACCATTCAATCCAAAGGTGGATACTTGGTACCCATGCTATGGTATCTTTTTGATATAGAAGGATATATATAAGCCATGTTTAGTTATAAAGAAAATATTTTATAGGAAAAGAGCATTTTCTTGAAAAAAAATTTCAAAGTAAATGGTCATAATTATTTTTCTTCTTACATGTGTTTAAATATTGCCCATAACTCTACCTATGTAGTTGTGATGGCCCCTATCTTAATCTAAGGCACCATCCGACCTAATCTTATAATCAATGTAGCGGCCCCAAATTCTACATTGATCCGCCACGGGAGGCCACGCGGGCCCACAACTAATCACATAACCGTCAGCTGTGACCCAAGCCTAATTATCCATCATCAATCAATTTTTTGTTAACTTTGATGTTATGTGTTAATAATTTCTGATTCAAGTTAACTTAGGTTCCTTTAATATCATTTAACCTCAAATTACGCAGCGGAAAATTAAATTAACAACATAACATCAAAGTTAACAGGAAATTGATTGATGATGGATAATTGGGCGTGGGACACAGCTGGCGATTATGTGATCAGTTGTGGGCCTGCGTGGCCTCCCGTAGTGAACCAATGTGGAATTTGGGGCCGCTACATTTTGATATCAGAGCATTTATGAAACCTTAGGTTTGATTGGAGACTGAATAAGAGCATAAACTTTAATAAATTTAGATGTGGAAACCACAAGTGAATGATTAAAGCTTTAGCTGGGAAGTGATGTGAGGCGGGTAGATTCAGGAAATTACATACGTATGTTTTGATTTTGTAATACATATTATACGCGTATATATTGAGTCTGATCCAATGCACGTTGGTTGTGCAGTTTATGATAGATGGACAGACTCCTACTACTCAGCCAACCACATAGCAGGAGGTTGGGGAGACTAGTGGTCTTACTACTAGCGAGGCAGCAGATTTACGAGCCATGGTGTAGAGAGTGACGGAGCAGCAGTTACTATAGCAGGCACAGATGGCTGAGTTGATGGAGTATATCCGGAGTTCGAGGATACCAGCAATAGCACCCACTGCTGAGTTAGTTACGTCTACCACTCCGGCAGTGATTGCACCGGTAGTTGACACCCAGGCACCATTGATAGAGACAGTGATAGGGAGGGTTGAGCCTATTATGGCACCAGATGAGACTATTGAGGTGATGCCTACTGCTACCAACCAGCAAGTAGTGGCTTCGACTGCCAGGAGTAGGATGTCAGAGGCAGCGAAGATGGTGAAAGATTTCATGAGGTTTAACCCTACATACTTTACTAGAGTCAGTGATCCTGAGGTTGCAGGACGCTGGTTGATGACGCACAGACGATTACTTCAGCCGCTAGAGGTACCTGAGGCAGATCAGCCACATATCTCAGGGTACTATTTGAGGGGTCAGGCAACGATTTGGTGGACTACCTACACCGACGCTCACTCCATACCGTCGACGTGGGCGGAGTTTTGACGGCTGTTTTTAGATGAGTATATTCCCACGGAGGTACAGTTGAGGTTGAGAGAGGAGTTTTTGGCACTGAGACAGGGTACTATGTCAGTTTCTCAATATATGAACCGATTCGGGTACCTTATGATGTATGCCATGGATGTGGCGAACACTAAGAAACTCCAGATATAATATTTCATCCGAGGATTAGATGAGAGGATTGGAGGTGTGATTGTCGCGACTGGAGGTGAGACTCTACAGATTGTTTACAATAGGGCTTTAGCTCGCGAGACTTATTTGTGACATAGAGGCGAGTTGGTAGATAGGTCTGGGTAGAGTTCTCGGTCTGATCAGAGACCGAAGAGATAGAGAGATCAGTCTGACAGGCAGAAGCAGGATCAGGGTCGACGTGATAGACATCCCGAGCAGCAGAGAGGAGATGGGAGGCAAGTGGTGTATGTTACTACACAGGCACCTGTGGAGCAGTCACGACAGCATGCGAGGGATGGAGGAGGTCGTGGCAGGGGACAGAAAGGTCAGGGACGTGACAGGGATCGAGTGCACCGAAACGATCACGATCGGGTTGGCAGGAGACACGTCGATGTTTTAGATGCCATCAGGTCGGACATATACAGAGTAATTGTTCGATGTCAGCTTCATCCTCACGACCACAGATTAAGCCAACGAGGGAGAGAGTTCATGCTGCTTCTACACCTACTGTTGTACAGCTAGATCGTGGTGCGACTCGTCTGCTTGTCGAGGGTATGTTGTCTATTTGCCATATTTTCATGCATGTATTATTTGATTCCGGTAGTACTTTGTCTTTTATATCGGGACGTAGAGTCGGACAGTTAGGATTATTGGCTGAGACTTTAGACCCACATCTTGTCCTCAGTACGGCTGCTGGAGATAAAATTTACCCTAACCGGATATGCCAAAATTGTGTGGTAGAGGTCAAGGGACACCAGTTACCTGTCGACTTCCTGTCCTAGAGTATTTAGAGTTTGATGCTTTATTGGGTATGGATTGGTTATTGGCATATCGTGCACACATTGATTGTTTCGGTAAGATGGTAGTATTTGATATTGAGGGCATTCCAGTATTTACTTTTGTTGGTACGGCGTTAGACTTACCGATTACTAGAGGTCGATTAGTTACGACTTAGGAGATGGAGGCATTTAGGACGGTGGTTGAGCCAAACCTGAGACCAGAGGTAAGAATAGAGGATTTCCAGTAGTGTGTGAGTTTCCTTAGGTGTTCCCAGACGATTTGTCAGGTTTACCACTTCCTAGAGCAGTTGAGTTCATTATTGAATTGATTCCGATGACGCAACCGATATACAGCCGACCGTACAGGATGTCAGTGTCGGAATATGGAGAGTTGAGGTCCCAATTAGAGGACTTGTTACTGAAGGGTTTTATTCATCTCAGTATGTCTCCTTGGGGCACACCAGTCCTTTTTGTTAAGAAAAAGGATGGTTTTATAAGAATGTGCGTAGATTATAGGAAACTAAATCAGGTAACGATTCGAAATCGTTATCCACTTCCTAGGATTGATGATTTATTCGATCAGTTGGCGGGTGCTAAGTTTTTCTCAAAGCTTGATTTACGATCCGGTTATCATTAGTTGAGGATTCGGGAGAGTGATATCAAGAAAATGGCGTTTAGCACACGCTATGGATTGTTTGAGTTCACAGTCATGCCATTTGGGGTGACTAATGTGCCGGCTATATTTATGGATTTGATGCACCGGGTATTGTGGCCATTTTTGGATCATTATGTGATTGTATTCATCGATGATATCTTAATATATAGTAAGACTCATGTGGAGCACGAGAGACACCTCAGAGATGTTTTGATGACATTAAGGGAGCACCGATTGTACGCTAAATTCAGCAAGTGTGCTTTCTGGCTGAGTGAGATGAAATTTCTCGGGCATGCCATTAGTAGTCAAGGGATATCTGTTGATGGAGACAAGATTCGAGCGAATATTGATTGGAGGACACCTGAGTCAGTTTCGAACATTCGTAGTTTCTTAGGGCTTGCAGGCTATTACCAGCGGTTTGTGCAGGATTTTTCATTGATTGCAGCACCGATAACGAGGTTGACCAAGAAGGATGTCAGGTTTGAGTGGTTTGAAAAGTGTGAGGAAGCATTTTGGGAGTTGAAGAGGAAGTTAACTTCTGCGCCAGTATTGGCTTTACCTGTGGCAGGGAAAGGCTTCTCGGTCTACACAGATGCTTCCGGAACTGGGTTGGGATGCGTGTTAATGCAGAATGGACACCTAGTTTGCTACTTAACGAGGCGATTAAGACCCCATGAGGGAAATTGTGACGGCCCCAAATTCCCCATGCATTTGGGTACGCCCGGCCTAGACCGTGTAGGTCCCGAGTCAATACTCAGCGAGCTTGACGAGCCTAGTCAGCCTCTAATTAACCAATTTAACAGTTTATGAAAGAGTTATTGCATTCATACGCAGCGGAAAAACTAAACAAGTATTGGAAAATAACTTAATCAAAGGAAAGTCAGAAAATCTAAGTATGTGGAAACCGCGAATATTAATGTACCTCAAATGAAAAGCAAATAAAATCTTAGATGATATTAAATACCTATGATTTCAAGTTCAAACCAATTTTTCGTAGCCTGGGGTACTCTAATTCAGTCGCAAATCCTCACGAAAGTCTCCTAAGTAGGGTCCTTTACCCTTCAATTACTTGGATAAATCTGCACCCACCGTCACAAACTAGACGGTGAGCAACTAAAAGGAAAATGAAAGTAATGCCAGCAGAAGATAACAGTAATTCAAGAACATCAAATGAAGCAATCTAAATATCATACAAAAATTAAAGACAGGCAATATAATAAGATAAAGGTGTATGATAAACACACTATCAGATATCAATCAAAAACATATGTGTTCTAAGGAAACAAGCGAGGCAGTGAGTGGTCACATCACAGCATACGGAAAGAGGACGCTGGCTCTTTCCGGGCAATGTCGCAACACTCGTGCAGCATCAGAGGACACAGGCCTCCGAGCGTACGGAAAGAGGACGCTGGCTCTTCCCGGGCAATGTTACGGCACTAGCGCAGCTTGATACAAGAGGGACACAGGCCTCAAGTATCACATTGACCCACTCACGCCGAGAACACACATACCAAGGAAACAACAAGATAGGAACATCAGCAACGACAATCGACAAATA
Organism: Stephania japonica; assembly: GCA_039657345.1. Classification (NCBI taxonomy): domain Eukaryota; kingdom Viridiplantae; phylum Streptophyta; class Magnoliopsida; order Ranunculales; family Menispermaceae; genus Stephania; species Stephania japonica. The sequence continues at coordinate 6,976,355 of CM077556.1, forward strand.
TCAATGATCGAAAATGAATTACATGCAATGTTCTAACTGGATTACTTTCGTACACAAGCTTTAGGGCAAGTGCACTTACCTGAACTATCGCGACCCACGTAACTAACTCCGAGACTCTAACGTGTCTCTGCGATTTCCTTGACTACCTTCAGTGAGCTCGTTCTCGCTGAGACTCCGAGACTGGCGTGGGCTTGTCGACGGCGAGAGTGCGGCAGTGGCGGTGACGGTGAGGTCGTAAGTGTGTAGGAGAGAGGAAATGACACCGTGAGTGAGAGTAAGGCGATGAGCGTGGTGATGGAGAGGACGAGAGCTTGAGTGAGGGAGGAGAGTGATAGGCCGAGAGAGTAGAAGAGAGGGAGAGAGAGAAAAAAGAAACGCACCTCCGGCGAGTGAGGCACCTCCGGCGAGGCTCAAGACCGGTCACCAAGGGAGAGGAAGGGTTGACCGAGAGGAGTGAAATGGGAGAGGGTGGCGTCGGGAGTATGAAGATGAGAAGTAGTTTTAGGGTTTTCCCACATAAATGTATATTTATACCCATTATTTTGTTGCAAATGACCCTTATACCCCTTGGTCTTTGTTATATTTTCCTCCATTTTTCATCTTAAACCCCACACACATCTCGAGGCTAATCCCAAGGCTCTTTAATTTAGTGTTATGTCATTTCAACAATGTCTTGTATATGATCAAAAAAATTGACTCGTAGACCACTTAGTTAACCAACTCCCGCGTAAACCTTGTATTCCTTGATCCATATTTCTCCGTTGTGCGCGTAGTCTCGCCTCATTTCACCAAATAATTATTTAAATTCTACAAAATCCTTTTAATTGCATTTTGACAGTATTTTACTTCCCCATTTAACTACGCGAAGCCTCACTTCGATTAGTATTTGCCCGAACGGCTCGAGACACGTAATGGACTATAATACTAATACACACATCATAGAAGCATAAAATCATCTCGTTGTCGACTCCCGAGACTCGAAATACTGCCTCGTATCACGTAGCCGGTTCACGGTTCTAACAAGAGCGACTCAAGTTGAGTTAAAATTTGATGGTTGTTACAGAAATTATCTAGTGCATGATTTAGAGCTAGCTGCAGTGGTGTTTGCACTAAAGGCTTGGAGGCGTTATCTTTATGGAGAGCGGTTCATGTTATAAACAGACCATCAGAGCTTGAAGTATTTATTTACTCAGAGGGATCTGAACATGCGACATAGACGGTGGTTGAAGTTACTGAAGGACTATGACTTCGCGATTGAGTATCATCCTGGGAAGGCGAATGTGGTTGTTGATGCATTGAGCCGGAGCGATGTAGAGAGTCAGACTGTGCTGCGGCAGATGACACATGAGTGTGGATTACTAGAGGCAGTGACGGTGTTGTGTTTTTCATATGCTCTTGCTGATGTTCATATCTGTTGCTAGATGCGTGTTCCTGTTGTGTCGTTAGAGAGGGTCGCTGAGTGGCAAAGGCTGACGGACATTTTATTTGCTTTAGTTGTCTGGCTCAGGATTCGAATTGCACAGATTGGTCTAGTGGTTCAGACGAGTGCTTGAGACACAGGGGCGGATTGTGGATACCTGAGGTGCAGGAACTACGTGATAGCATTCTTGAGGACGTACACCGTTCGCGGTATATAGTTCATCCTGATAGGACCAAGATGTATCATGATTTGCGACGTTTGTTTTGGTGGCCGGGAATGAAGGCCGATGTGGATGCATATGTTAGGGCTTGTCATATTTGTCAGCAGGTTAAGGCCGAGCATAGGAGACCAGCTGGATTGTTACAGCTACTGCCTATTCCACAGTGGAAATGGGAGCATGTTACGATGGATTTTGTCAGTGGTTTGCCACAGACTGCGAGGTGTCATGATGTTGTTTGGGTTGTTATTGATATATTGATGAAGTCTGCACACTTCATCCCTATATCGATGAAGTATTCGTTTCCTCAGCTGAGTATTATTTTTGAGCGAGAGATCGTTAGGCTACATGGAGTGTCGATATCTATTGTGTCTGATAGAGATCCTAGGTTGACTTCGAAGTTATGGGAGAGCATGCAGGAACAGTTTGGGACTAGACTTCAATTTAGTATGGCTTATCATCATTAGACGGACGGTCAGTCAGAGAGATTGATACAGATATTGGAAGACATGCTCAGAGCATGCATTTTGCAGTTTGGAGGTGCTTGGGAAGAGTATTTGTCGTTGTGCGAGTTTGCGTATAACAACAGCTATCAGGCGAGTATTGGTATGCCACTATTTGAGGCTTTGTATGGTAGACCTTGCAGATCACCAGCTTGTTGGGCAGCACCTGAGGATGTGGCAGTGATTGGACCTGAAATTGTTGTTGATCATACTGAGAATATTCGGCAAATTAGGTTGAGATTGCAAGCAGCTCAAGATAGGCAAAAGAAGTATGCTGATAGGTATCTTGAGGGTTTGAGTTATAATGTGGATGACTTGGTGTATTTAAAGGTTTCGCCCTGAAAGGTCATCAGAGGTTTGGGATCAAGGGGAAACTAGCACCGAGGTATATTGGACCTTTCAGAGTTATAGCAGCGCTGCCGGTGCCAGTGCCAGTGCCAATGGGTGCGCCCTATGGAACCACCCAATGGGTGGGTGAAATTTGAAATTTGGTGGGGGCCGTTACAAAAAAAAAATGTAGCGGCCCCAAATTCCACATTGGTCTGCCACGGGTGGCCACCGGGCCCACAACTGATCACATAACTGCCAGCTGTGTCCCACGCCCAATTATCCATCATCAATCAATTTCTTGTTAAATTTGATATTATGTATTAATAATTTCTAATTCAAGTCAACTTAGGTTCCTTTAATATCATTTAACCTCAAATTACGCGGTGGAAAATTAAATTAACAACATAAAGATTTAACATGTATTTTATGAGCATAATACCTAAGTAGAGACCATACCAAATGTACATCATATACATATTATCAGAGATCCTCATAATATCAAAAATATGGCCTACAATTTATATACAGGTCATATCTACCTCTCAAAGCCCAAAACCCAGCATAAAACAAGAAAAATAAACAAACATACGAGTAGGGATAGAGCTGTCAATCTACGTAGTCCTCAAGCTTGCCTTTCCCTCGACTCGTACCAAAATCTGCACTCAAGCCATCACAAAAACCAGATGACGAGTCCATAGTGAGTAATCCCAAGGAAATTTACCAAGTAATTACGTAAATAAAATGCTGAAATTTAAAATACTATAAATAAACATGCGGAACAAAAGAATACGGACAACTGTAAAAGATCATCGCATGCATACATATAGTAGCAAAGCAAAGTACGTGCACAGTAAAAATCAGACTAAGTCATATTTCGAGCTATTCCCCAGGCATGGCCAGTGAAAACACCTCTAACGGGTGACCCTGGACCCTCTAGATGGTCGGCGTACATCCACGACACACCCACACAAACCTATCATACTCGAGTAGTCTATTCACCAGCGTATGCCTAAACAAGTGCTATGACTTAGTGGACTCTATGCCCCATAACGAATAAACACCAGGTGGGGAGTGAACTCAACACCGTAAAGACACTAGGTAGGAGTAACTCCACTACCGTAAAGACACCAGGTGTGAGTACTCAGCCACCGTAAAGCAATAATGAAATAGAGTAATGAATAAATAGGATTGAATTCAAATAAATAGAACAATAAATATTAAAATGAAGTTCAATTGGGATACTACACACCTCAATCCACACTCTGCATCATGAAAACCAAACCCGGCTCAGCTCCAATAACACCTGACAAATCAAATTATCAACCGAATTATACCTATTACCATTTATCAATAAATTAGCTTTAATTTAATATATTATTTCAATTTTACATTTTTCGATGCTAAAACCCCGATTATATCTCGCCAACATTCCAAGAAAATCCCAAAATTCTTTTATTTGATCAAAATATAATTTTTTCTAAAATTTTCTATTTCATATGAATTTTCTTTTTTTTGGAAACTGGTTTTTATTTATTTATTTATTTATTTAGGGGCAGTTCGGCCTGAACCGAGCCGAACCGGCCCCTTCTTCTTCTTTATTTATTTAGGGGCAGTTCGGTTCAGTTCGGCCTGAACCAAGCTGAACAGAGCGTTGCTCTATTCCAACAGAAGAGATTTTTTTTTAATTTTCTTCTCCTGTCTTCGATTTAACGAAGAAGAGGCGGTTAACAGGGAAAATGACCAAAATGCCCCAGTGTCCATTCACTTTTTCAAAACAACCACATACCCTTTTTGGTAATTTCACCATTATTTATTCATTTTCTGATTTTCATATATATATATATATATATATATATATATATATTACTTACATATATATATATATTTATAAATATATATACACACCTATATATTTTCGCGCCTACAATTTCGTCGTGCGTGCCAACGAGCGTACTCGGGCGTGCACACTACCATACCACCCACGCGTGTCGACCACGACCCCGCGTGTCCTTAGGCGCCCACCAATTTACTATTTTGTCACATTTAATTTATTTTATGTGTGTAATATTTTCCCCCGGCCTAATATTTTATCTTCATTAGTCTACCCAGTACCCGCATCGACACGCATATTGGTGCGAATACTCAACACACAATCTCACACGTTAATTTAAAATATAATTACACACATCGCAATGTCGTTAACCTATTTTAACATAAACATCGCAAAATTAAACAAAACAACACACAAAATACTATTTACCTAATACGGTCGTACTTTAGCCTCACTGTAGGACCCACGAGCGTTCCCGTTGGCATCCACGTCTACAATAACGTCATAATCAACGACAATTACTAATTAGGCCGTTACAATTAAGCCCTAATCCTATCCACGTAGAACTTTACTACGTATTAGTCAGTCTTACTCGTGTTCAGGATAAGTAATACACTAGTCCTATCAATTTATGTAATTTAATGTTAACTAAAACTTTTATAAGATTAGTTAATTTAGCGGAAGTCTTAATCATTTAAGGTGGAAGCTTTTAATAATATGCAGAAGCAATTTGTAATTTATGCGGAAACCAATTAAATAACCCTAAGTGTGGAAAACCAGGTAATGATAGCACATCTAAGAAATCCTCAAAATACAATAGAGCAGTTTAAGTCAGGTCGAAGAACTAACGCTTAACCCAATATACAACCCAAATAGTATCTGAAAGACATAAGATAACTAATACAATCAAAATACTAAAAGACCTACAGTCGATGTAGTGTCGCGTTGCTAGCTCAGAGATAATTATCGATTTTCTCCTTGCCCGGCCTGCTAGTAGATGGCTCTACACCCACCATCATAAAAAGGAAGGTGAGTATAAGTGTGACGACCTTCCCTGACCTAGGGTTTGGTCGCCCAGCCCAGACCGCTACTTGGACCCGATACCTAAACTAGGCCCAAATAACAGTCTGGCATGCCTAACAAACAAACCTGCAGAATACACATTGGCTAAACAAAGGATAATAATTGCGGAATAAATATAAATAAATATCCTTAAGTCAATAAATTTAAGTTCACAATAATATTTATGGAACTATAAATGGGTTCGTATTGAGTTAAACTATTAAAACTCCCAAGTGGATCAACTAAAAGTAAGTAGGTTTCAAACTATCCAAATACTTATTTTAATTACAACCCAAGTTTAATAGTTTCAAAATCGAATATACACGATATATATCAACCCAAGGCTCACATCAAGTGAAAACTTCAAGCTCATTTCTCCTTTATCTCAATTCTAGCGCACTCGTCGATGGACCTGTATTGTAAGTGGGGTGAGCTAAAAGAACCAACGGACCTCAGTAATGCGGAAAACCCGCTCAACCATCAAATATGCAAGTAATACCTAATAAGCATGTAAAGTCTAACATGTACTTGAAAACAAATAAGGATTCATTGAATAATAGCATGGTAACATGATTTCATAAGAGATAGACTTATAATGAACCATCAAGTACTATAATGGACATAAAGTTTGTAAGCCACAAATAAATAGGAATTCATCCTTTCATAGCAAATACGACATATTCATAAGCCATCAAGTTGTAACAACAATAATCATGCATAGCATTAAAGAGATTGATAAATCATTACTTAAATTCAAGCTTTCATGCATAGGATGGGTTTCGCGAGATTATATACTATAAAATATAGTAATACGATAAGTCGATGTTTCATTCAATGCATACTAGGTATTGGCAAGAATCTGGTGACCGATTCTCCTACTCTCGAGGTAATGGAAACAACTAGCTAGCACACAGGCCTTATGTGCCATCTCGTTTGTCCCATCAAATCAACGGTAGGTTCGTCCATGCCATCACCGATGCACATCCCTATGTCTCAAGAGTACAAGAGAAGGAACTCCAACTCACGTCCCTACGTAACATACTTATGAATTCAATTAGTCAAATAAAGCCCTCGGTGGTAAACTCCATAAATATCCAAGGGTGTTAACGACCCTCAGTGGTACCACAACATTCTGAGATATTCATATTGATTTACTTGCTAATAAGGCCCTCAATGGAACTCCACAAACATTCTGGGGCCCTAAATAACATAGATGAGAAAAACAGTGCATTCACATTCCATAGATACATAGGTTCGAGCCAATACCACGACACAACCCATAAATTCCAAGTCTTTAATTCAAATTGTGAATCTTAAACATAACTAGTAATCATGCCATATTTGATAATTAAGCAATCTCCCCACTTATCTGCACTTGTCGTGAATCCTAATCTCGATCCTCTCGCGTTTGGGCTCAATGTGAACCGTCTCGCGAATCTAGATAATTTGAAATAATAATTACTTTATATATCTACAATCATACAAGTTTAACATCAATTGCCTAGACCTTAGAAATTCACCCTATTTTATAACTGACTTCACTAAAGGTCATTCACGACTCTAAAATCGACACTTAAAATTAGAATCGATGATTTAAGTAAAATAAGAATGTGTTGATATAAAACAAGGAAAATCCGCTAAGACTTAGTTTTTCCAACAAAAATTGAAGACGTTTGATTAATTATAATTAAAAAGATCCAAATCACCATACAAGACTCAATTTAAACTTTAAATTCCCGAATGACTATATTCAATCAAAGTCCACAAATTTATCGAATAAGTTTATTTCTCAAAGAAAAGATTCAAAGTCCCTTTTTAAATCTCGACTCAACCTTAAATGCCAAATACATATCAATAAACTTCAACCGCGTTCAATTTACTAAAATCATAGGGAAACCCTTTCATGTACCGTCAAACCATGGCAAACAAGATTGATTCATCCATAATACTCATTATCATAAAGCTTAAAAATTTGTATACCCATTTCAAGACTAGATCTAAGAAAAATTGAACAAACTTTGCAAATCATCAACTCTCATTGCCAATACAAACACCAAGACAATAAATCTAGAGAGTATTAGAGTCTCACCATGCCTTCAATGGAGTTTTTGACTCAAAATCCTTTCTAAAATCTCATTCTAACATAGATCAAATCTTTCCTTTCTTATTTCCTTTTCTATTTTCCTCGCGTTCTTGCCGCTGTTGACCCCATCGACCCTTTGGTCTCCAAATCTTCAATAAATAATAAAGAAATCAAGGAGGGAAGTGAGGTTGTACCTCTCTTGAGTTTGAACTCTCCTCTTGCTCTCTTCCTATCTACGTGGGTGTTTAACAAGATTGAGGCTAGGGTTTTCTTTGATTTGCTTAAATAGCATTAGGGTTAGGAATTGGGGTTGTGATTATTTACAACTTGTCTAAAATGCCCTTTTGGGTCATAATCTCAATTAGGCTTTATTATTTAAAATAAAACTTTACTTACTCCCTAACTCATATTTAATTTGACAAGTTTAGAATTGTATTTCCACATCAAACATCCAACATATTTTTATTATGAAATTACCAAAATACCCATAGGTTGGATCGTGGAGAAATTGGGTCGTTACAACAAGAGTATAACAGTAATTCCCGATGACAAATTTAATTTGTATTTTCAAATATTCAAATGGTATTTAAAGGCATATAAATAAGAAAGCAAGAAAATAAACCATATGTGAGTAAATACCAGAGTTAAACAAATGATACTAACACTAGGCTAAGTAGTGGTGATTTAGGTCCAGTCGGCAGTGAACCATGTCAGTCCAACTTAATAGTCATATAGCACGAGAGACTCTAACCTAAGTGTTGCCAAGGACTCTAGCCCCGGTGTGTAGACCACCTCAAGGACTCTAACCCCGAGTGTCATAAAGTGTCAAATAACATGTGCCGACATCCCCAGGGATTCTAACCATGAGAGTCACGCACACCTCGATCGAGTACAGGACCTTAATACGAAAACTATTTTTCATATTTCAAATGGACTCAAGTATAGATTTAACAAGGCATAGTGGTAACCAACACATCTAAACAAAATGAGTACAAAGACCTTCATTTCATTTATGTAATATATATCTGTAACGACCCAAAAATTTATATTATTTTTTGTGTAATGACGTGTACTATCAATGTATACTCGTGTCTGTATGACAGGACGGTAACATCGAGTTGCGAGTGGTGTTCCCCTTGAAGAACGTGACCAACGGGTATCGACAGAAGAATTACAGGTACACAAGTCGGGGAAATGAATTTAGTGGACGACAGAAAATGGACCAAATCAGCGTAAGGCGGCGTGAGCCGGGGTGGTAAACACCTCGAAAATTCCCTCAGACAGGGATGCCGTGACTAAAGCCCCACGACGCCAAGCACGGCGTTGGGGACAGAGAGGGGCCTCTCTGTCCCCCACGCTGTGGGGACATCGTGAGGGTTTATCCCTCACGGCGCACCCCACATATGACTGGGGCAGAGTCCCTCTCTGCCCCACACTGTGAAGGCACAGTGAGTATAACACCCCCACGACGTTGTCCACAATGTCTAGGGCAGAGGCACCCTGCTCCACGCTGTGGAGACGCCGCCGAGGGTGAAACCCTCACGACTCTCGGCGGCGCCCAGAACCCAAATTTTCCTAAAATTTTGTATAATCTTCATAATGGATTGGGGACTTCCTGGGGTACCTAAACGGGTCCAAATACGACCTAATAACCTGGAAGTCGACCCGAAAACATATTGAACATAAATATAGAAAATTAAAAAGGGATTTCAATTACACGCAGAATAAAACGCTAATACTACCAAATTGCAATGAAAATTCTTACCAGGTACTTAGTGGACCGGTGACGGGTTTGCGGGGGCGTTTGGTAGCGTGTAAGAGCGGCGAGTGCGGAGTTTCGCGCGATATTTATGAGTAAAACTAACGAGAGTATTTACATTATTTCATTTGTGCATTTATTTGGGCTATTATATTTGTTGAGCAGTATTTCCTTATGGACTATGAATTGTTGAATTCTCTTTAGTTATATCTATCCTTAGTGGTTTATTGGTGTGGTTTTTGCTTCCATTCCTTTGAGTTGTCCTAAGGCAAGTGTGTTAAACGTGATCCTTGCAGAATTCTAGGCTTGCAGTGTATTATACCGAGGTTTACGGTTGGGGATACGTAATTGGTTGTGATGAGATGTAGAGTTCTCCACTAGATTACTGGGGACTCTGCACTCGCGTAGGGGCCTTAGAGGAGATTTTGTCCTCGACTCCTAGCCTTTGAGAAGACTCTTTCCTCGGCTCAACGAATTTGATTGGTCGGGACTACTTGTGTCTTTCCCTTGTATTCCGAGATACTCAATTTTAATTGTTCATTCATTTGTTTACAGTCTATATATATTCATGCATTCCCTGTCTTTTCTTTCTATCTGCATGAATTGACTGGTTAATTTATGTGACATTTGAAATGTTGTTACTCTATTGGTATTTTACTCTCTACATCACTGTACTCATTGTCTACTTTGTGATGATGGGCAGATCAACGAGCAGACAGAGACAAAGGACTAGCGCTAGGCGATTGAAGTCGAGGACCTCGAAGTGGTCTCCTCTCGCATATCGAGTAGGTTTTATATTATGTATCTATATTGTTTTGTTGAACATGGGATTATGGGGTTAAGAGAGGTTTTAGGCATGTATGACATTATTGATACTCTCTTTTGATTCACATGGTGGATATGATTTATGGGGTTTTCATGCCTTAGGTTGTCTTGACTTGCGTATCTTGAAGTTTATTGATTAGTTAGGAGTTAAATTTGCTTCCGTTGTATCTGATAATAACTTGCTAATTGATTAACTTCACATGTAAATGTGTAATAAATGGTAAGGGTAAGGATGGCTAGCTAGGCCTACGTGACTCAATGAGGTGGGCTCGAGGGTTCGCGTAGGTCTAGGCCGGGCGGTGCCCAATTCTAGAATTGAGGGATTTGGGGCCGTCACAATATCTACACTAGTAGCATGCTGTTATCAACTCATTAATCATTTAAACAACAAGGAATAAGCATGGCACAATGATAAAATCAATGAACATCAACAAGGGAATGGATACCATGAAATCAAGCTCAATAAATGAGAACAACAAAAACGAAGCTCATGATATCAGAATACAAGCAAATTAATAGTCAAGATTACCATGCAAAGACAATAATCAATGGAAATGAAATGCCAAAGAAAGTTATTAGTAGGTATACTCACAATGCAAGCAAATTCCTAGCTTATCTGGCCTCCTGACACCCCGACACGTGTACCCAGACTCCCAGAACACACCCTTAGGTTCTTGGAATGTTTAGACATGTTTTTCTGTTGCTTAGGATTGGTTAAGGTGGATATTTGGTGTTTATATGTGTTTCAGGAAACCTGTGAAGTTTGTAGGAAAATTGGGAAGTTTGAAATTGTCCAGCGCACTAAGTGCAGGAACCTAAGATTTTCTAGGTTTTCTGCAACCCGAATTTCGCCAACTCTCAAGTCTTTAGATCCCTGTTCTCCTCCACCAGGGTCCAAACACATCCTCCATCGTCAAAACCATACATCAAGCACTTCTTTTATCATCAAACATCAATTAAAAATGAGAATCCATGCATGCATTTGATCAAACAAGTGAATAACAATTTGAAATCCAAATTTTCCAATTCATGAAAACAACACTAATTTTTTTGAGAGGCTAGGCAGTGTATTTGGTGTTTTTCAGTGGAGAATCCAAATATGAAATCGGATTTCAAAAACAACACCATTTCATAGCTCAAAAATCATAAAACTGAAATCATGTAAAAACCCCATTTTTGAGCCAAAAGCTTAAATTTCAAAAATCAAGCTTGAGGATTGAAATAAGAGATTAGAAATGCTTCAAAACAAACTTAGAATAGTTTAACATAATCATAACTAAAAACACCTTGATTAAAACCCAAGAACCCATAACTTAGATGCATGGAATTGAAGAAAAAGTCACCTAGGTAATGTTGGTTAGATTCCTAGTTTGATTTCCCAGTTCTTGGTGATAAAACAACCCTTCAAACTCCTAATTTCCAACACCAAATCAGTCCCTCAACTCTGAATTTTATTTGTGTTTGAGCATGCAATGAGAAACAAGAAACGAAAAATGCATTTTTATAGTTAGAGGTTTCATCATGTCTCACTTCTTACATCACTAGGAGATCTCATGGTCCCTAATCACTCCTACAGTCCACTAATTTTCAACCATGTGACAACATATTGACACACATTTCATGGAAGTGTGTGTTACCACGTATCCCGAGGCTAGTATACGTGTTGTAGATTTTTAAATCAAACCATATGGCTTTCATTTTTATTTACAATAACATATGACCATAGATTATGCAATTAGTCATTAATTCAAATTAATATAAATAAGACTCACCGAAATGCTAACTACTCGATTCCCCAACTTGCACGCAACTCGAGGCGTGTCTCCGCTCTCTTCTCGATGCCTACAACTGCACAAACCAACTTAGTAAGTCTACATAATACAAAACACTAGGCATACAACAATACAAAAATACAATATACCTCGAATACGTGTCTCGGTCATTGCACGTATCACGATGTGGGTTTCACGTCACGGGTCGGTGATCATGATTAAGAAATCAAAATGAAGTTAGAGATTTGGGTCGTGATTGTGGTACACTTTGTACGCTGCATTGACAGTTTCAAGTCCGGATAAAGGAGGAGGACTCCGACATCCAATAGGTAAAGGAGGTCCCAAACCCATTTTTCATGCCTGAAAAAATGAGGGACAGAGGCCCCCAAACCTATTTTCTATTCTTGAAAAATGGAGGAGGGTTGTTATAGGTTGAGAACTAGCTTAAGCTTTTGTCACTCTTCATAAAATGGGTCAAACAAATATAAATATTAGGGCGTTCCCACCTAACAACGCGTTGCATCAGAGCCTAAGTGCAGTGAAAAATGAGCAAGTATGTATTTGACATCGTCGCCTGGGTGTAAAGATAAATGAGCATGTGTTCCCATACATAGGACGTGTGTGGGTAAAGAAGCTAATCCCTTTACATCGCCACCAGGATGTGATGAAAAATGAGCAAGGCCCACACAAAGGACGAGTGCTAGTAAAGAAACTAGTTCAAAACCAAAACAAAAACGAACATGAAAACAAAAACAAAAATAAAATCATAGATAATGAAATTAGATCGTTTAGATAAAATAGAAATAGAAAAGAAAAACAAACATAAAAGGAAGAAAAAATACATTTAGAGACATGGAACATCGGAGCACTTACACATAAGTCAATAGAATTAGTTGATACTATGATTAGAAGGAGAGTCAATATTGTTTGCCTTCAAGAGACAAAATAGGTAAGAGAAAAGAGTAAAGAAATAGGAAATACGGGGTTCAAGTAGTGGAATACTGGTATAGATAGGAAATGCAATAGAGTAGGAATTCTTATGGATAATGATTATAAGGATAAGGTCGTAGAGGTTAAGAGAATGAGAGATAGATTGATCTTAGTTAAATTAATTATTGGAGACAAAAAAATTAACATAGTTGGCACCTATGCACCACAAGTAGGATTGAAAGAGAGCTTCAAACGCAAATTTTAGGATGATAGGGATGGATTTACACAAGGTATGTCATTAGATGAAAAGGTTTTCATTGGAAGAGATTTCAACAGGCATGTAGGGGCAAGTAATGATGGGTTCGAGAGAGTTCATGAAGGTTTTGGCTATGATACTAGAAATGAAGAAGGAGAATCAATCTTAGAATTTGTTTTAGCGTATGATCTTGTCTTAGCAAATACTAGTTTTAGGAAAATGGAGTCGCATATAATTACTTTTAGTAGTGGTCATAACAAAATTCAAATAGATTTTACTCTAACAAGAAAAATAGATAGAAAAATATGTAGAGACTGCAAAGTAATACCTAGTGAAGCACTTACTACCCATCATAAGTTAGTAGTACTTGATATTAAGCTAAAACAATGACTTAATGGGAATAAAAGATAAAATGACCTTAGAATAAAGCGGTGGAACCTAAAAAATAGTAAACAAGTAGACTTCAGAAAAAATATGCTAAAAGAAAACGTTTGGAATCTTGATTTAGATGCTAATACAATGTGGCTAGAAATGAGTAGTTGCACAAGGATAGTGGCGTCAAACGTGTTAGGTATATCTAAAGGCTTAGAACCACTACAGAAAGAAACATGGTGGTGGAACGAGGATGTCCAAAAAGCAATTAAGACTAAAAGAGAGATGTATAGGAAGATACCTAGGTGTCAAGATGAATGTGCGTACAATTAATATAGAGAAGCTAGAAAACAATCTAAAAAAGTACTTTGCCAAGTTAAAACAAACTTCATGGAAGATCTACATACAAAGTGACGTAATAGAGATGGTGAATAACATATTTATTGTCTAATCAAATTAAGAGATAAAAAGAAACAAGACATAAGCCATGTAAGATGTATTAAGGACGAAAATCAAAATATTTTAATGTGTGAAGATGATATTAAGAAGAGATGGAGAAGCTACTTCGATAGTATATTTAATGATGACCAAGTTGGTATCATAGTGGATGAAAACTTACACCAAGAAAGAAGTGTAAACTATACATGCATTATTAGAATTTCGAAAGTAAAAGAGGCCTTGAAAAAAATGAAAATAGAGAAAGCATATGGCCCAGATGAAATACCCATAGAGGTTTGGAAATGCTTATGAGAGTTTGGATTGACTTGGTTAACAAAACTCTTCAACAAAGTTTTAAAATCAAAACAGATGACAATGGATTGGAGGCAAAACATGCTTGTACCAATCTTTAAAAACAAAGGAGATATTCAAAGTTGTTCAAACTACCATGGATTTAAACTTATGAGTTATACCATGAAACTTTTAGAGAGGATAATATATTGGCAATAGACTAAGAAAAGAAACAACAATATTACATAATCAATTTGGTTTCATGCCTAGAAGGTCAACTATGGAGACGATTTTCCTTGTAAGAGATTAATGAAAAAATATAGAGAAAAGAAAAAGGATCTTCATTTGGTATTTGTAGATTTAGAAAAGTATATTTTATGGTTCCTAGAGATGTTCTTTGGTGGGTTCTAGAAAGAAAATGAGTGCATGCTAGATACATAGATACTATTAAGGATGTGTATGAGGGATTAGTAACGAGTATAAAGACATTTGGAGGAACTACAAAAGGATTTTCCATTATGATATGACATCAAGGATCGGTTTTAAGCTCATATCTTTTTACTCAAGTTATGGATGAACTAACTAGGCATATTTAAGATGATATATTATGGTGTATGTTATTTGCAGATGGCATTGTCTTAGTGGACGAAACAAGAGATGGAGTTAATAGGAAATTAAAACTTTGGAGGAATATGTTATAATATAAAGGGTTTAGATGAGTAGGACAAAGACTGAATGCATGCATTATGAGTTTAAAAAATAGACATAGAGATGATGGAGTGGTAAAATTAGGGGAAATAAAAGTTTCTAAGGTGAAACACTTTAGATAGCTAGGATCAATAATACAAAATGATGGCAATATTGAAAATGATATTACACATATAATTCAAGCTGAATGGAAGAAATGGAGGAATGCAACAAGTATGATTAGTGATAGAAATATACCTACCAAGTTAAAAAGAAAATTTTATAGGACCGTAATTAGGTCAGCTATGCTCTATGGAAGTGAGTGTTAGGTGGAAAAGCAACAACAATTATATAAAATGCACGTAATAGAAATGATGATGCTTAGGAGGATATGCAGTAAAACTCATAAAGATAGAATATGAAACACAAAAATTTAAAGAAATATAAGAGTAGCGCCAATTGACACACAAATTAAGGAATGGCGATTGCGGTAATTTAGACACCTACAAAGACGGATTACAAATGCTCCCACTTGAAAACTTGACTCAATAGAAACTGACGAAATTCGATGAGGTTGGGGTAGACCGAAGTTAACTTGGGATGCGATAATAAGGAGGAACTTAATGATTTGGAAAGCTCACCATCAATTGCACAAAATTGAGCACAATACAAGAGTTTGATCCATGTAGTCGACCCCAATTAATTTAGGATTGAGGTTATGTGTAACGACCCAAATTAATTAAACTAAGATTAGCGCTAATCCCAAGGATTAA
Source organism: Stephania japonica (assembly GCA_039657345.1). Taxonomy (NCBI): domain Eukaryota; kingdom Viridiplantae; phylum Streptophyta; class Magnoliopsida; order Ranunculales; family Menispermaceae; genus Stephania; species Stephania japonica. The sequence goes on from CM077556.1 coordinate 6,991,904, forward strand.
AGGACATAATTCGAGTGTTACATGGACAACTCAATTGACTCGGGCTTGAGAATCGAGGGTATATGTTATTGTGAATGATGTTTGTCTATTTTGCGGTGTTGAAAATCATTTTTGAGTGTATATCGGGCGAGTTTGTGAGATGAGTATTTGTCTTGAAGTACATGTCGACGCGGGTATCGGGTAGGAGTTACCCAAGGTTATTAGACGAGTATAGGGAACATTATATGGTGTCTAATTAAACCATAGACTAAGTTACAAAATTAAATTAAGTTGTTAATGTAAAATACGGTGCACCTCGTGGAGCATGTTAAGGCGCGGGGCACCAGGGTGCCGGGTAGTCGAGGGTTAATGGGACCATTAAAGGGTCAACAAATGATATTAATACACTAAACATATATAGCCATAATGTGTTTAAGTTGATTTAATTAATCAAATCAAATAAGTCCTATAGTTTTGAACAATAAATTGGGGACCCTAGATACATATATAGATGATCCTAGGGAAGGGGAAAAAAAGCTAGATGTGTCACATATGTGTGTCACTGGAGAGTAGACAGCTCATCTAAGGACCCTAGGACAGACCTTGAGATTTGCACACACACTTGATCATGTCAACAAGTATATAAAAGGGACGTAATGGGATTTTTCATTAAAGCACAATTTCCATACATGCAAGCTGAGGAATTTCAGAGATATGGGAAGGTTAGAGAGCTAGAAAATTAACCATTTGGGGCAATTAGAGTGATCATCTAACAAATGTAACCATCTTCTCCATCATTTTCAAGCTTAAACACCATTGTATGATCAAATGAAGCTTAGATTTCGGATTTCTTGACAAACGGTATTTTAAAGCTCTTACTATTTTCCAATGAATCGCCATGGCATTTTTTAGCAAAATCTGATAACTATTGAGATTTATAAACTGATTTTCATGGGATTTGGGTTTTAAGAAAAATTGGGGGAAAATGATGCATGCATGTTAATGATCTTTAATTCGATAAATTATTGTTGTCTCCAATATTTTGGGAGGTGGTTAATCCCCTACGAGTCGAGGATAGGGTCAACGAAGGCATTGGTGGTGGCCGCGGGCATCGAAAATGCCAGTATTCCTTACTGAAATTTTGGGTTTCGATGCGCGTAGCACTGGGTGGGGTCCTTAGCGTGTTACCTGATATGGGGAAGATGACAGTGCTCGTGAAGAACTGTGGCACGCTGAGAAAATCCCCTAGCGCACTAAGTCTCCCTACTACTCTAGACAAACCCTACATCGCGCTAGTCACTGCTCACCCCTATTTTAAAATAAAATAACTAAAGGTGTTTTAACAATTAACTAAAATACCTGTCTAAGTAATATGAAAACACTCTAAAATAAATAAAATGGACTTCAGGGACTGGGGGAGCATAGCTCGGGTATCGGGAGCTTGGTGGGGTCAGATTTGGGTGTTCGGGGGAAGTCATAGTGCGTATTTCAGGTACATAAAACCCTTGAGAATGCTTCACTTAATTCATGGCGTTGTTTTCATCGAATATCATATCGATTTTTATGTGTTGACTGTTGGTGGCCACAAAGGGGGTTTTTCATCCTTGTTTATGGCTAAATTCTTTGTGTGAGTCGTCTTAGTATAGAGCTCATGTCGACGGCAGTAAAATATATTTGCGACTATCAGGAGGGATTAGGGTGCTTCCTGAAGGGCAACACTGTCAGAAGGACCATGTCGTTTACTGAAGTTGGGATTTAGTCACTATAAGCCTGTATTCATTAGCGCGAGACAGCGCTGGATTCTTGTATTTGTTTTCTCATATCGACCAGGTTAGGTTGGGGTTTCTCATAGTTATTTGATTGGTGATTTATTTATTTAACTGTTATCCGTTCGAGCCTGTTTATTTAATTTACATTTTTTAAGTTTTTTGTGATGTTTTATATTTCTAATTAATTTGTGTGATGTATGTTGTTTGCAAGCCATGGGAATATGATTGTCTATTGTCATAGGTTATATTCGTATATCTCATAGATTTATTGATTTATTTCATGGATGTGATGTAGACTTCTCTTAAGAATTTACTCACTGGACTCATCACTGTATTTGTTAGGTGACTAAATGTAGATCCTTTTACGAGCAAGAGCAAGGGTAAGAAGGTTTTAGGCGACTACTTTTGAGTTCATTGCTGCTTCAACTCGTGTTTCGGACTACAGTACGTATATATTTATGTTTTGATGAGTTTTGGGGATTGTAGAACGATGAATATATGTATATAGATTTCTTTTTATATTTCACCTCATGCATGGTATTAGTTTTGGGTTTTCCACTATCCAGGATTTTTTTGGAGAGAAATTGTAATTTCATTAATCATTCATGGCTCAATACAGTATCTGACATAGAATCAAGTACATTGATTCGCTAATCCTATTTGTAAAAATAAACAACCATTAATTTGGTTTTTTTCCGAAATTGAAACAGTTTAACAATCAGAGATTACTCTCTACAAAATTGAAACTCACGACAATACACAAAAGTACTAGAACCACAAAACGAATAACAAAACTTTCCAACAAGGAGAATAGAACCTAAAACTTTCCAACAAGGAGAAGACAAATCAAATACTTCTAACTAGGGTAAAAAACTAACTATAAAGTTAAAACTAAAGATAAATCAATCCAGCGCGCTGCACAAATCCACGCAACACCGTTGATAAAGATGCACCACAACAAGGATGAACCAATATCCACAAATCTGATTAGGTCTGTTGTTTATTGAATGAACAAAGAGAAAAATGGATTTGGTTAGAACTACCGTCGATCGTTGAGAGGATCAGCGGTGGTTCAAGAAAGAACAAAAATCACAAAAGTGAATCAAAAAAAGAATTTTAGGGTTTTAGAGAGAAGGAGAAACGGCTCTGATTTCACCAAGAGAAATTTTGTATCTAGGATTATTCAATATGCATAACACGCTCAATTAAAGACTTCCATTGTAATAATCTATTAATTAAATGTTAAACTTTGTAAAACAATTGTAAATGGCGCGACTAGCTTGGTAGGACAGGTCATCATCAATGTGATTGCGGACTTGGCAGAGGTTGGTGACGTGTCTGGCGAAGTAGCAGGTACGGCTAGGCCCGTGGGTGGGGAGCAGCGGGCCATGAGGTATCTCGAGACTTGGAGCCACCACACTACGTTGTTGTTATTGCTATTTAAACATTGCACATATGAATTTGTTTCCCTCAAAACTCACCAATATCAAGTTTTTGAAATAAATATAAAAACTTACCATATATATTAAATAAATTAATTTTCATATTTAAATATAAATTTAATGTGTTTTAATATGAAAACTCACATTTTCTAAAAAAGAAAAAAAAAACCTCAATTTGCCCACCATAATAGGTGAAAAAATATATGGGTCTTAATATGAAAAATTGGCAATCGTGAGAAAATATTCCATGAGAAAATTTTTGCTACCAAATACAAGAAAATGTTATTTTCCTAAGAAATTTTTCATTTTCATTAGAACAATTTTCTTTTCTGTCCAATCAAACAGTGCCTAAGTTTCTATAAAAAAAATTAAATAGATAACAAAGTTTAAAGGGTCAGGCCTACTAAAAGGTCCCCCACATATGTGCATAAGTAAACTACACTCTTTATTGTCGGTCTTAAATCCGAATAAAAGAGAAAAAATGTGTTATACAATTTTGAAAGTATAATTTTAGTTTATTTTCTTATAATTAATAAGATGAAAAAATAAAATAATTTTAATGAAGGTCATTTTTTAAGGTTTTACCTTAGACCCCCAAAATGTCAGGACTAGCCCTTAAAATAGTCAGTATGCAAAAATGCATGGAAGAAAGTCTGGCGTTCGTGAATCATGTATAGGTGGTGTTAATTTTTTGGGTTAGGCTCTGGGCTGCACTTGATATAAATGAGTATTTGCGTTGTCCAGACCGGCCCGATTTTAAATCTGGAAAAGTGTGTCTTGCTCAGACCCAATTTACTTTAAATTCGGGGTGTCTGAATTTGTTTTCTTAAAAATTATTTTATGTTTAAAAGCTTTTTGATTAATAAAATCATTGTAAGCTGACGCACGGCGTAACACGTCAAATATAATTTTCGATTTGCATACCGAAAACCACAAAGACTACAGTATTTGTAAGCTCGAGGTCAAACCTCAAGGACTAGGTAACTGACTTAAGCTTATAAGGAGAAGAGAAAATAGGGGATTTTATAAATCATTTGAAAACTCTAAAAACTTTAAAAGTAAAGTAATTCAATGGACATGAATCTAGGTATTTAGCTTTACAATCTTCACGATACAACTTGGGAATGATTCCATTAATCCTTGGTTTATGAAAGATATGAGACTAATCTATGATCTAGTGCAACTATAGACTCGGTGATACACTCGGCTCCTCTCACTTCCTGATATCGACAGCCAAGGTATGACTGTTGATTACTTCCCTAACCAAACACACAACCTGACTGCTAGTGCTCCAGATTTAACGCATTGGCCGCATTACTTTGATTCGTGAAGGCACTACACCTAAACAACCAGATCGCTAGTGCTCTCGATTTAGCCTAGATCCCTAAGGTACTTGACCGGTCTCAAAAGGGACTAACCAATAAGTATGGTCAATGTGACGGCCCCAAATTCCCAATGCATTTGGGTATGCCCGGCCTAGACCCGTGCAGTTCCCGAGTCGGTACTCAGCGAACCTGACGAGCTTAGTCAACCTCAAATCATCAAAATCTTAAGTTTTATGAAAGAGTTGTTGCAAATATACACAGTAGAAAGACTAACGAGTATTGGGAAATAACTAAATCAAACGAAGATTAGGAAAAACTATGTATGTGAAAACCCCAAATATTCATGTACCTCAAATGAAACTCCAAATAAAGTTGTACATGATATCAAATACCTATGATCCCAAATTCAGACTAACATGATATATATAAACCAACTTACTAGTAGAAATCAAACATAACCTATGCTAAGGTGCTCGAATCCAACCACAATTCCTCACAAAAGTCTCCTATGCATGGTTCCTTACCCTTCGAATGCTCTGATAAATCTGCACCCACCGTCACAAACTAGACGGTGAGCAACTGAGAGAAAACTGAAAGTAATACCAGAAGAAAATAACAGTAATTCATGAACATCAAATGAAGTAGTCTAAATATCATGCGAAAGTTTAAAGACAGGCGATATGATAAGTTCAAGGTACATGATAAACAGACTATCAGATATCAATTGAAATCATGCGTGTTCTAAGAAAACAAACGAGGCAGTAAACGGTCAATAAAACACAACATATGGAAAGAGGACGCAGGCTCTTCCCAGGTAATGTCGCAACACTAGTGCAGCATCAGAGGGACACAGGCCTCCAAGCATACAAAAAGAGGATGTTGGCTTTTCTCGGGCAATGTTACAACACTAGCACAACTTGATAAATGTGGGACATAGCCCTCAAGAATCACATCGACATGCGCACTCCAAGAACACACATACCAAGGAATCAACAAGATAGGAATGTCAACAACGAAATCAACGAGCAACAATGAACGAAAAATGAATTACATGAAACGTTCTTACTAGCTTACTAATGTACACATGCTTAAGGGCAAATGTACTTACCTAAATTATCGCGACCCGCATAAATAACTCTGAGACTCTAATGCATCTCCCGCTATTTTCCTACTACCTGATAAGGATTTAAATCCCAAATATTAATTTAAGTCTTAGCATTTAGTCTTAAGGTAATTCTTTATAAATTTTTTTTAGGTTCGTTTACTAAGGCGACTCAAACAGTTGGGAAAAGTCCTCCAATACGGTAAATATATTCCTACTTTCATAGGTTATGGGCCTTAACATTATTTTATTTATATTTGGGCTCTAGTTGGGCCTAATCACCAAGTCCATATTCACCCATGATACACCCCACACCCTAACCGTGGGATGTATCATACCATCACACACCCCAACAGGGGGGTGCACATACCCCATCACACACCCCAACCGAGGGGTGTGCATACCACATCACACCACATTGTCTAACATACCAAAGATTGGATTTCACAACCAACCATGTTGTCCACACCACACACCCCATTCGTGGGGCGCACACACACACACCACCTGATTGTCCACACCACACACCATTACGCACCCCACCAGCCACTCACATACACAATCACACACACACACAATTACACACACACCACACCACCGCACCATTGTCCAACACACGGCGTTGCCTCCAATCAGCCGTGACCGGGGATGGTCCCACCGGCCACGACGACGCCCAACATCGAGCAGAGCATCGGTCGAGAAAGGGAGGGAAAGACACCGTGAGGTGAGGGTGTGCAAGGCCGAGAGAAAGAGAAGAAATGAGTGATATACCTTTGGCGAGTTTTGGTGTCGTGGAGGGTGGCAGTGGCGACGGTCCAGGGAGGAAAGTGAGCCATGAGTGCAAGTGCGAGGGAGGAAACCGCGAGAGTGAGAGAGATGGAGAGGAGACTGTGAGATCGAGTGAGGGAGGAGAGGCCGAGAGTAATAAGAGATGGAGAGGTCGAGAGAGAGTGGTGGAGAGGAGGAGAGACCGAGAAGGAGGAGGCCAAGAGCTGGGTTAGGGAGGAAGAATCGAGAGGGAAGGGAAGGAGGGGCGGCAGTTAGGGTGTAGAAAGGTTAGGGTGTAGAAAGGTTAGGGTTTTGTTTACAAACATATATATATGTCATTTAGGTCAAATTACCTTTATACCCCTTATTCTTTTATTTTTTTCTCTTTATTTCATCTCAACACACACACAAACTTCGAGGCCAATCCCATGACTCTCCTTATGAAACCGTGACATTTTAAAAGTTCCTTATCACATAGCCTGTGTGTAGCATAGCTATCCAACTCCCTGGGTCCAAGTAACGTGCCACGATCTGAAATTCCCTGTCACGTGCATATTTTTGCCTTATCTAGTACAGATAAATAATTAAATTATTCAATAATTCTTTTAAATATATTTCTATTGTATTTTTCTCCCCCGTTCATCTATGCGAAGCCTCACTCAGTCTAAAAATTGCTTGAATGGCACGAGACCCGTAATGAACTACAATACTAATACACATATCATGGAAATATAAAATCACCACAGTGTCAACTTCCAAGGCTCAAAATACTGTCTAGTATCACGTAGCCGATTCACGGTCCTAACAAGTGCGACACAAGTCGAGTTAAAATTTGAGGGTTGTTACAGTCAACTTTCACAAGTTTGAGTCTACCTCGTAAGGACGGACGTTTCGACTTCAATGACAAAGGATAGCAATCTAATATGCATGCACAACACCTTCTACACAATTTAATCTAACCCTAAAACTATGAACAATATCAAAGAAAATAAACCATAGAAAAGAATCAAAAGAATTAAATATAGATAAACCTCATATTAGAATCCCAAGTTGTAAAGCTTGACCGATCCAGCTTCAACCTAGAAGTAGAAAATTAGCTCGACATAATCAAGCCAAAATGCTAGTTTCTAATGTAAAACATAAGTAAAACAAGAGATCCTTTCGAATTTGAGTCTATTGGTATTTATAGGAAAACCCCAAAGTTCTGAATAATATGTGAAATCCTAAGTTTTTCGTCCTTCAAGTAGCGACGTCGCGGAGGGTCATGGGTGATATTAGCGACGGCGGTACCACAGTGGATTCTCAAAATATACATCTTCAAGCAGTGACACCTTCACACACGCCGCGGAGATCCATCTTCATCACGACGACTTCACAACTTTTCCTCGGTAATGCGTACACACACAACGAGTTGACAACTTCACCACAACTTCTTCTTTCTCGCTCTCTGGTCTCTGCGTACACGATTGACCTCATGGAGTGTATGTGTTGCGGTGAGTTCGCAGCGAGTTTTCTAATCTAAAATTCTGGCCTGCATTATCCTACAATTTTGAGCCACTTTGAGTTCAAATCTCATGATGCTTGTGAGAGATAAAAATGACCGTCTCGAAGTCTTCTTTCCAACAAGAGCAACAACAAGTCATTCTGACTTCTGATGTGAAAGTTATCACTTGTGAACTGAACAGCGCTCAAATAGACCTGAACACACTTTTGCTTCAAAAATGCCCGACTCATGTAAAATCCCTGAAATACATAAAACAGGCATTTGTCACTTTAAAACAATATAAATATAGTTCATTAACTCCTAATAACCTGTAATAAATCATGTCTAAATGAACACTTATCATAAGCTTTTCCTAATATAATCTTTTCTGATATGATTTTAAAAAGTAATGTCCAATTAGTATTTATTATTTTAAATTACAAAACATAATAATGTTTTTGATAAAATAAAAAACACATAATATTGTCTTAAGTAATTAGCCAAGTCTTAAAACTAAAATAGTACATTCCTTTTATCTTCGAACATTTCTATATAAGTTATATTGGTAGTTTCCTTCTATAGTTGCTGTGAAGTGTCAACCAGGAGATATATTTTAAGAAATGTGTATTTTTTGAAATTTGGGCCGAGTCAGGACTTAGGGAATCTTGTCTACACCCGGGCCAAATTTTTATTTAGACATCAAAGCCTTGCCCAGACTAGTCTGGATTTAAAAAATTAGTTTCCAAACCCTTTTTTCAAGCTCGACAAAATCGGGTTGGGAGGCCGGACAAAAAATGAAACCCCTAATAATATATATATAACAAATATAAAGAGCATGATTTTTATCCCTTTGATAAAAAAAAGAGCATGATTTTTTTATGTGTGGGTTTATATTTAAGATTACCTTTACTATATATTCAGTCTATATTCCCTAATAGACGTAGTACGTACCTATCGAATATCGATCACACAAAATATGTAATACTAGTTCGGAAAGCAAACTAGTTAGCTAATATAGTCAAATATATATATATATATATATATATATATATATATATATATATATATATATATATATACACACACACATATATATATATATACACTACAAAAAAATGGTAAAACAGCGACGGAAAAATCCCTCGCTATAGTTGTACGCCCGGTCGCTAATTGAAAATAGCGACGGGAATAACGACGGGGTAATCTGTCGTTGTTTTGGGCGATGCTAATTTGGATTAGCGACGGGCTGTCAGAAAATAGCGAGGGAAAATAACGAAAGAAGTTGGCGACAGGGTACCTGTCGCCAATCCATCGCCAAAGGAAATGGCGACGCGATTGCTCGTCGCCAAAAATCGATTGGCGACAGGGAGCTCGTCGCCAATATATATATATATATATATATCCTGCAAGTTATAATAATCTGGGCAACAATGAATTCATACATTCCAATCGAATTTAATCAAATTTGAATACATAAACTCAGTGTATCAATAATTGTCTCTTTCCATATCAATACAAAAAATTAAAAAAAAAACCAAAATAGGAGAACACAAAATAAGTTTCCAAGAAAACCATCATAAGAATACAATCCATCCATCATATATACCATAGTCAATTGATTTCCTGCAAAAAAAAAAGAAAAAAAAAAAATAAGTTAAGCTTTGAGGTATACAAAATTGAGATTCACATGTATAAAAGTCATATATTTTATGGACAACAACCTATAATAAAGAACAAATCATATTTATTTCAATAAAAAAGAAAAAATAAATACAAACTAGTAAACTTAATTAACAGTTAGCATATATAGTCAATATCACAAATATGAAAACACAAAATAAAATATGTTAATATAGTTCGAACAATTTTTTTTTTGTGTAGAACCAATTAAAACACAAAATCCCAAAATCATTCTTAACAAATGTTCAATGTAAACCTAAAACAAACATTCTATTTAGAAGTAAAACCTTTTTGAGTCTCCCAATTCAATATTCAAATAAAGAATACAATAGAAAAAACTAGTGAATAACAAACATTACTCCAATAATCTCGATTCAATATATGGTTTTATAATTTATGTTTCTATAATGGTTCCTAATAAATTCATAAGATTTATAATGGTTCCGAATAAATTCATAAGATTCATAACCCCATGTCAACATGATCATGACCATAACACTCTTGCACTTGATTACTAAGTAAAGTCACAAAAACATAAGAATTAGTATATATAAATTTAAAACTCATAGAGAATTTATAAACGTACAAATGGGAACTTCTCACATAGTTAAACCTTCAAATAGACATCAAAGTTGTTCCTCATTAATTCGTAGCTAATAAAAAAACTTATAAGTATCAAGTCAAAAATGAACCAAAAAAATCTAACCTTTTTGGATGTTGTGAAAAAGAAACCATCATTCATCATCCTCGGTCGTTGAGTCATTGTGAGCAGCAGCATCATCATCATCATCATGAACATCATCTTGCCTTTCTTGTATAACTGATCTCTCAATGAAACCCTGTTCCATGCGACGTAACCGTCTTTGCATTTCAAGCAATTGATCGCGATCTACAGACGTGTCATCAACCAGCTTTAGTAGTATTGTTTGCATCTCCTTGAATTCCTTCTTGAACTGGTCAAATGACTCATCATCTACAAATATAGGACGAGAAGACCCAGCTTCATCAGGTTTACGCATCGTAGACCCTGACGATGTCCAGCCAAGACCAAATCTCCGCCCTTTGTCATTTCGCTGCACAATCTCCAAATATAATTTTGTTTCATCAATTGGAGTGTCAGGCTGCAGCTGTGAAAGCTCTCTAGTCCTTTCATGTATAGCCGCCTGTATTAAGAATTTAAACATTGGCAAGTCATATAAGTCATTGATACCTATAATTAACAAAAAACAATTATGGTAAAATAGTTTCTTATGGCAATCGCCTCTACTCTCGGATCCAAGAAAGTGATGCCACTATGATCCTTTGTATGGAGATACAAACATAAATCCAAAGCAATCAGCTTTCGACCGAGTTTCTTCTCCTATAAAACATGTTTAACTTAAAATTAAGTTTGAAACTTATATGAATCTAATGTATATATATATATATATATATGTATGTATGTATTTATGTATGTATGTCCCATAACATACCAGTCTCGACGAATGCTCATAGATGGATATGGATCCACCTCCGTGCATAGACGGACCCAAACTAGGTCCCGCCACCTCTGATCTCTGATTTCGGCTCTCTTGTGCTAACTTTGCTTTATATTCTGAAGTAGACTGCATCTTCTTGTAATGCTCAAAAACCTCTAGAGATATATGTGCTGGTTTTGTCGGCTTCCTCACCATCTTACTAACATAGTCAGCGTAACGAGTGGCAATCTGCCTGTCGTACAAATGTCTAACCTTAGCATCGTCCAATTGTCTCCAATCAAAATGAGTCTATAATAATAGAAATTCAAGTCTTCAACATATGCTAAGTAAAAGAAACTTAATTTTTTATTTAAAAATCTCTTGCCGCCCATTTATTAAAATATTGCTCATTGATATGGTTAGAAACCGTCTCCCAACAATAGCCATCCTTATGTAGATCGAATTTATATACCCGCGTTATTTGTTTTGACGCTTCGGATGATGGATGCAAGAATGTACCACTACATTTTTACAAAAAAAAACTAGATCAATATTATAGTAAGTTCATTAAACGTAAGTATATATACGTAATAATATTTCGTTGACTTACAATTCTTTCACAGTTTTTACGATAAAAAAACACCCGCCCCGTGCCTCGATCATTATTACATCTACGTCTCGGGGCCCTAGCTGAATCATCGCCTCGTTGTGGTCTACGTGAGGCACCACTAATAGACGTCTCACTCGAAGGGTGGCTTGAAGTATTAGGCGAATGTGACGCATGTTCGACATGATCATGACTTGTCGATGGGGAGGCATGCATACTAGAGTCGAAGGGAGCGATCGGGACATGCTGGTAGTACTGCTGATGGGAGGGAGATACATGGGTAGATCCTTTAGAAGTAACGCGACCAGCGATAGGTGGAAGGAGTTGCGACGCCAAAAGAGAGGAGTAAGCCTGTAGAGTGGTTGGATCATCTGGGCCAAATAAAGATGGCAAAGACATGTAAGTCGATGAATGCACATTAGATGACCCCGATGGCTAAAGGAGAGGGGCGTGGTGGGGGTTTTGTGCATAAGGCAAACAAGGATACTGCTGAAATAATTGTGATTGATGGTGTTGCTGAGAAAACTGTTGTACAAAAAGTTGTTGCTAGTAAGCAAACTGCTGCTGAGCAAGCTGTTGAGGAGTGAGCTGCTCTTGACACTGCTGAGGCTCAACATCATCAGCGGGAGATCGTACTAGTGAACGATCCAAATTACGAGATGGACGATCTCTACGACCACCGGATCGTCCACCGGATCGTCCACCAGATCCCTCCCCAGATGACGATGCATAATTTCTGCTTGACATGACTTTTTTAAAGTTCAAGAGTAAGTTAGAAACAAATATAAATGTCATAATCAATTATTACGAAAAAAAACAAACAAATGTGTAACTAAATTTACTAATTAGGTTTGATTTTTTATACCTACTTAAGTGAGTATGTCATGGTTCGTTGTCACTATTTTCATCATCCACTGAGAAATCAGAATTATCGTTTTCGTTACATTCTTTGTCATCGACGTCTGACATGTGCGTGCCACTAGGATCAGCAAGCAAAATTGCAACATTGTTGCCAATATCAACTTCAATATCATGCTCAGGTACTTGCACTTGAAAAGCATCTTCATGTGTAACTGGAATGTCAACATTCTCGACTAAGATATGTTTGTCGATATACTTAGGCTGAAGTTTACACGCAGCTTGCCAATTGTCCTGTGCCCTTCTTAAACTTGGGTATGAAAGAAAGTACACTTGACTAGCTTGCATGACTAGTATGAAAGGCATATGTATTTAAACGCAGATGTCGATGTACATCGCAATTTTCAAGGAACGTTGAACACTTTTCCTGACATCGAACGTTGGATTGAACCAATCACACTTAAATAATACGGTATGTAAGCAACCACCATACTCAATTTCTATCACTTATTGCAATGTACCGTAAAAGTCGCTTGCACATTCAGCGTAATTTGTGCCCTTAACCCATACCCCGCTACTATTCGTCTCTCTTTGAACTATGCGACACTGTATGAAACTTGTAGCCATTAACAATGTACGATTGATATACATTGCAAAGTCGTCTTGGGCCGTAGGAAAGCAATAGAAGTGTTTGATCTTGAATATGTTTTGGTGCCTATATGTAAAGTTATATTACGTACTGCATCTTCAATTAAATAAGAGACAAGAAAATTTGTGTTATGAAGCATTTCTTAATGACATACATATTGTTCGAACCAAGTCGAGAATTGTTTCTCAAGTAGTTCATTGACTGCACTTTCTGAGATATTTGGATGATTGGCTCGCAAATCCGCCATGTACATCCTAGGAGGAAATGAAAGAAATCAATGAATGAATATGATCAAAAAGATGCGTAATTGACTTTTGATAAGGATAGCCTATGTATTATGATGTGTTTAGGCATACCTCATGTAAGGAGCAACTTCTGGACAATTTAACAACACATATGAGCATGCAACATTATACTCAACATCTGTGAGATAACGCTTCCCTCTTCCAAAAGCCCGACCAGGGTATGCGAAAATTGAGAAATTTTCATTAAAATTTTGAGTGGGGCCGACTCCACCATTGTAATTGCGGGGTGGACGATTGTAGGTGGTAGAGACATGTTTCTCAAAATAATAAGAACAAAACGCAATTGTTTCTTCCACTAAATAAGCATTGCATATTGAGCCTTCAACCTTTACCTTATTCCTAACATTATTTTTTAAATGTTTCAAATACCTATATTCATGCATATAGGTAAAGTTGTTAAATGTATATTCGCTCAATTATGTAATTTTGTACAACTAAACTAGATGTGTTGTGTTGATTACCTCTCAAAAGGATACATCCATCAAATTGTACTGGGCCGGCAAGGATAGCCTCGTACGCCAAATGGATAGGGAAATGCTCCATTGAGTCAAAAAAACTAGGCGGAAATATTTTTTCCAACTTACACAATATTTTTGGCATGTTTTTGTGCAAGAGATGCAGATTTTGAACATTTAAAGTTCTCGTTGTTAAGTCTCTAAAGAAAATGCCTAACTCACTGATTGCAATCCATATGTCCTCATCTAAGAGCTTTCGAAAAGCAATTGGCAAAAGTCGTTGCATGAATATATGACAATCATAACTTTTCATCCCAAACATCTCCAACTTCTTAGAATCCATACAACGACCGAGGTTAGACGCATAACCATCAGGAAAGTTCAAGAATTTAATCCACTTACACAACACTTGTTTTCTCTGCTTGTTAAGCGCGTATTTCGCTTTTGGAAACTTCTTAGAAACTGGATCATAATAAAGCTCTGGCCGATGACAAATCTCTTTTAAGTCTTCTCTAGACTTGGGGTTATCTTTCGTCTTGCCTGTAACACTTATGATTGTGTTGAAGATGTTATCAAAAACATTTTTCTCGATGTGCATTACATCTAGGTTGTGTCTAATAAGGTTCGTCTTCCAGTACGGCAAGTCCCACAATATGCTTCGTTTTCTCCACCCACTAATCTTCGAAATCTCAACATTTTTCGCATCCGATCCCAATTCGGCAACCTTCATCAACCCTAGATCTTCAATTCCGCGCAAGATATCTTCACCTGATTTCATGGCTGGAGATTTATGTGTTACCATTCTACCTCTTCGATAATTAATCTTGTCTTTCCTCTCCTTTGAATATGGTGGTAAGAAACGTCGATGACAATCGAACCAAGTCGATTTTCCGCCGAACCTTAACTGAAACGCGTTGGTATCTTCCATACAATATGGACAAGCTATTTTGTCGTGCGTGCTCCATCCTGATAGCATGTTGTATGCTGAAAAGTCGCTAACAGTCCACATAAGTGCAGCACGCATTTGAAAATTCGTCTTTGTTGATACATCGTAGGTAGGCACTCCTTGATGCCATAAATCCTGCAATTCTTTCACCAACGGTTGGAGGAACACATCAATTTTTTGTGATGGATTGGTCGGTCTAGGCACGATCACTGTTAAGAACATTATTTCTTTTTCATGCACATAGACGGAGATAAATTGTACGGTATTAAAATCACTAGCCAAGAGGAGTACGATTTGCCAGTCATTCCAAAAGGTTGAAACCCGTCGGTGCATAACCCAAGTCGAACGTTATGAACTTCAGCACTGAAAGAAGAGTTTACATGGTTGAAGTGGTTCCATGCCATAGAATCAAAGCAATGCTGCATGTTCTCCTCATCTCTGACGTGTTCTACATCCCATCGCATGTGTTTTGCTGTAGCTTTCGATGTGAACAAACGTTGTAAACAAGGCGCCAAGGGAAAGTAAATCATTTTCTTGTGTAGGCATTGGTTGGAGTCCAACCTAAGTTCTTCACAAAACTTGCAAGATGTACGGTATGAGTCGGGACCCTAATAAAGCATACATGCTTGAGGACAACAATCGATTAGCTCATGCAGCAAACCTAACCATTGCATTAAAGTTTTACATTTGTAAAAACTATCTACCAGGCAATTATCTTGAAAAAACATTTCTTTACAGACCTGCAATATTTCGTTAAATGCTTGATTTGAAATATGGTGATTCGACTTTATCGTCAACAAACGCGACATTGCTGAGAGTTTTGTCATCTTCTTGCATCATTTCCAAAGAGGTTCATTCGTTGCATCAATCATGTCAAATAATTTTTTGGATTCAGAATTCGGCTCCTCCTCACAGTTCCAATTGAAACTCGGCCCCGTGTAATCGTGTACCATGTGATGATATGACGTCAGATATTCGTCCATTGTATCATCTTCGTCATCCATCGCACTTAATTTTTCTTCCTCTCCATGCTTGGTCCAACAATAATAATTGAAAACAAAACCATACTTCACTAGATGAAACTGTACTGTCTCAAGATCATGATATTTCTTGTTGGCACATTTTTACATGGACATCGATTTTTCTTTTCGTCGAGGCAAGTTGTGCAATGTGTTGTCACAAAATTTACAAACTCTTTCATGCCATCCAAAAACTCTAATCGAGTGAAACCATCCTTAACGCGATTGTACATCCAAGCTCGAGATGCAAACATCTAATGCATTTCAAATAAAGATCATATATATAGTGTAAAAACATTGTTATATGTTCATATTTCTCAATCAATAACATATTTTTTGTATCATATCACGATAAATACTTTCACTATGTTATGTTATGTCCAACACCTAATGCACTATAATTAAAGATCATACATATATTAACATAAAACATTATGTTAACCATAAAATATCATGTATATGTCAAAAAATTATATACACACATCACAAATATATATAAAAAGATTGTAATTACACATTTGACTAAAAGTGAGAAAAAATTCCCAAGAAACGATAGGGCCATCGTTATTTTCGTTATTCCCGTCGCTATTCATGTATTTTGACAATTTTTTATAGCGACGGAATTTTCCCCTCGCTGTTTTGACAATTTCTTATAGCGACGGAATTTTCTCCTCGTTGTTTTAACAATTTTTTACACAAACATATTAAGTTGTAACATATTTTCTTTAACATTCAAATATATAAACAAATATATTAACTTCACAACATATATGTAACAAAAAATAATTAATTAAAAAATACCTTTTAATGGAAAATGAATAACTGGCGGATAAGATAGATGTCCGACCGCGATTTCAACTACAATACAATAAATAACACACAATTATATACTAAACAAATTAATAAAATAAATTATACAGCATTTATTTTGAAAAAATGATAGATCTAAAAATTAAAAACAAAACTGAAAAAAAAAAGAAATATACAAATATACCAAGAAACGTTGGTGGGGACGCCCTTGGTGGTGAAGCTCGGTGGCGGTGGTGGTAAAAATAGGTGTTGGTGATTTTGGTGGTGGTGGAGATCGGAGGTGTCGGAGATGGTGGTAGAGATCGGTGGTGGTGATAGTGATACCTAGAGATCGGTGGTGGTGATAGTGATACCTAGAGATCGGTGGTGGTGGAGAGTAGATTGGTGGGGTTTGGGAGGAGAGATTGAGAGGTTGAGAGATTGAGATCCGAGAGAGGTTGAGAGGTTGGGGCGATGAGAATGAGAGAGGTTGGGGACGATGGGGTTAAATGTGGGTAGTTATAGGAAATAAATATTATTTTTTTTTGCTAGGTGGTGGAGAGGGGGGTCGTTGCTGTGTATATAGTAATGGGGCAGCGACGGGGGGCCAGTCACCAATGGCCCCCTCGCTACCCCCTCGCAAAAAAAAAAAAAAAAAAAAAAAAAAAAAAAAAATTTCTTTCGTCGCTGTACCGTCACCACAATTGCGAGGGGTGCCACCCCTCACCATTTTCCGTCGCTCATTTCATATTTTTTTGTAGTGATATATATATACACAAATTAATATTAATTCAAGTGTTATATAGCTAATATATTAATTAAACCTGGTAACCAATTGAGTGGCCAATGGTTTGCTGCTCTTGCTATTAGTAAACACTGATCATCATCTTGAAGAATAAAATATCATAACATTTGCGTTTCACCAAGCTAGCTAGACGATACATTACATGTTCTAAGTAGCTTGAATTCTCCGATTCACATGTATGGAAGCTAGATTGCTAGCTATGTCAAAAAAGATTCCATTGTTAAAGTGTGTTTGATTTTACATGATTATGCCGAGCGGATATGCGAAACACGTATGTTTTGAGTCATGATGTGAAGTCGTATACATAATCTCAATTAGATTTTCTAAGTGGATCGTATTACGTACGTACATGAAATCATGTTATCTCAATCAGATTTTTTTTTTTGACGTAATCTTAATTAGATTTAAGTTAAAGTTTTATGTACATTTTCTCTTCTTTTTTGGTAAACCGTACATTTTCTTTTGCTGATTGATGTTCTCGTGCAACTTTACGTGAGACAGCGACATGTGAACCGAAATTTCTAAAATTCTAGCAACTCATATGATGGTTATAATTTAAGGAACTGTTGAAAATTATACCATAATTTGGTGATTAGGGTTTGCGCTTATGAATTAAATATATATATATATATATATATATATATATATATATATATATATATAATGCAGCAAACATACTACAAAACGGTTTTTAGGTGTGAAATAGTACTTGGTAACAAAAAATCTATATATATTACAGAGCAAAAAAAATCTTATATGCAGAAAAGACATGTATAGCGTCGTTGCATAAGCCCAAGTCCCACCGCCGAATGTATTAAGTTAAGAGATTTAATATTTGCGACTAGCTACATCAAACAATTACTAGCTGTGAACTAAAATTCGCATCTAAATGCATCATTTTGCTACCAAAAATATCACAAGCTCTAAAATGTGAGCATTATTTT
This sequence comes from Stephania japonica, assembly GCA_039657345.1. Lineage (NCBI taxonomy): Eukaryota > Viridiplantae > Streptophyta > Magnoliopsida > Ranunculales > Menispermaceae > Stephania > Stephania japonica. The sequence goes on from CM077556.1 coordinate 7,010,286, forward strand.
GCCTACGAAAATATTCTTAATATATTGATTTTCTTGAACCTTGATTAATGGGGTTTATAATAAATGGCATCATATCCTTAAGACTTGCCAAAAAGAAGAGCATGATTTTTTTCTGTGTGGGGTTTATAATAAATGGTATATATATATATATAGGGTACTTTTACAATGGGAACTAAGTATATACCCATACCATGGGTATACTATTTAGAACCATTGAATTTAAATCTAACATATTAATCGAGACGACATAAATGCACAACATATTTTGAGAGATTCCCATAGCATGAGTATATATTTAGTCTCCATTGTAAAATTTCTCGTATATATATATATAGACACACACCCATAATATACATATTTTTAATATTATTAACCAATGAGTAAATTAAAGTGTATAATAAATTAAAACACTATATAGGTGATGATAAGTTATCACTAATCAAGGTTTAAGAACTATAAGTATAATTATCATTATACTTATAATGCTATCTAGAGTAATATATATATATATATAAGAAATAGGGACCCACAATTGATTGAAAGCTTAGCACCAATGCTAATCCCCTATTATGAGGGCCTCTTATAAATGCTCATAGACTCTTAGCTTGTCCCCGTAGTTAGGATTTTCATGAGATAAAAAAAAGTACTAATTATGCAAAACGAGACCTCAAAATAATTGTGTACGTATAACTCACCTTTCGATGCAAACCCTAATAATAGTAAAAACAAACAAACAAAAATGTTGATAGGTACTCTCTATATATGCAAACCCAACCACAGTAATCAAAAAAAAAAAGCCCTACCATGCATAGCATCAAGAAGAAGAAGATTATATTGGTATGCTGTTATACATAATAGGCATATACCATATATAGGTTAAACATACTAGTTTAAGTTATCTATGTACTCTATCAAAACGATTAAAACAATACAAAAATTGAGTCGAAGCGGAAGAGTTTTAAGAGCAGAGCCATCCATGGGGATGCCCTGGCTACACATTCATAAAAAAACAAAAAACCAAATTAGTAATAATTAGGCCCACTCAAATTAATATAGCCCAGCCCTGTTTTTCATTTACCCCACCAGCCCAACAAAAAAAAACACAAATAAAAGGCTCGAAATGCCTTGCGCGCTCGTGGGATTGGAACTAAAATACTAAAATTTTTATATGAATTACTTATTAGGAATCATAATTCTATTTGAAATTTAGTTTGGCGTATTCTAATTGTTGTCACTTGTGATCTTAAAGTGATTAATATTCACTTGAATGTAATTTGCAGTTTTAAGTCGTGTAATATTTTTTTTAATTAAATTGATGATTGTAGTGTATAAACATGCATAACTGTTAAGAAAAGTGCTAGGGTGCCTCAGCACATACACGCAGGTCAGATATGCACTCGATGTCTCCCTGTCGCCACACCTCGAGATATGTGTGCACCCGAGAATCTAGGGCGGTTGGACGAAAGTATGTCCGACCCGCATGTTCTAGTTGGTGCGTGCACCAAAGCATTTTTCAATTGCCAAACACCAAAAAAAAAATATACATTTAGTTTAGCCCAGGGCTTCAAAAAACTTGGTTATGCTCCTACATATAACCGACTCGAGATCCTAAGTAATTTGGGATAGGAAAATGATAAACTGACCCAGTTTGAACGCACACATTCAGCGCACATCTGATGTGGAAAGAATTTGGGTCCCACAAGCAAAATGTTCTACCAATTTTGCCCTCATCTTCTTCTTCACACATTCACCGCCCTCAACACTGCCCCATCTTCTTCCTCACTGCCCTATCTTCTTCCTCACACCTCACTGCCCCATCTTCTACCTCACCCCCCTCCCTCCGGCGCACGCGCACGTGCGCACCGACATCCTTCACCACCAATCTCTCTCTCTCTTCTTTGTCGTCACCTGATCTATTTCTCTCTGGTTTGCAGAACAATCATGTATGAGAAATCAAACATCGACAGTGAGAAATTTAAAAGATTTTCACTTGAATTGGTGAAATCTGATTGCTTGAGCGGCGAAAGCGATTGTTCTTCGCATGGTGACGGCGATGCGAAATTGAATCAGCGCGTCCCCGCTAGGGCAAAGTGTTTCGAATATGCAACAACGAGAGAGAGAGACGAGAGAGAGAGATCGACGGTGGATGGTGCTGGCGCGCGCGAGGGGGAGACGATGTCAGGAAGTAAATGGGGCAGTGTTGAGGACGGTGAATGTGTGAAGAAGAAGATGAGGGTAAAATTGGTAGAACATTTTGCTTGTGGGACCCAAATTCTTTCCACATCAGCTGTGCGCTGACTGTGTGCGTTCAAACTAGGTCAGTTTATCATTTTCCTTTGGGATATAGAGACTTTAATAGTTGCTTTTGTACCTCTGTTTTATATATATATATATATATATATATATATATATATATATATATAGTGTAAAATAAGATTATGATGTTGATGCTATGATATTATAGAAAAAAATAAGATTACGATGTTGATGATATGATATTATAGAAAAAAAAATGAGGAAGAAAAAGGGGAGAAAGCACCTAAACTATGGCCCATAACAATGTCCTATTATAAGCATCCCAATGATCTTCTTGCTGTCCACTTTCATTTCAAATCTCTCATCACCTGCAACTCGATCTACCTTTCCCCTTCTTTTACACAAAACTGATCTATATCGATGTCGACAACCGACAAGGGAAAAGAATCCGCAGAAGGATCATTATCATCTTGCAGTACAGCCATTGATTCGCGGCAACAACCGGCTCCATTAATGAGCCGGTACGAGTCACAGAAGAGGCGAGACTGGAACACCTTTGGACAGTACTTAAAGAACCAAAACCCTCCAGTTTCACTCTCACAGTGCAACTGCACACATGTGCTAGAGTTCTTAAGGTATCTTGACCAGTTTGGCAAGACAAAGGTTCACTTGTACGGTTGTGTCTTCTTTGGGAAGCCAGACCTACCTGCACCTTGCACTTGCCCTCTCAGGCAAGCCTGGGGAAGCCTTGACGCGCTCATTGGCCGCCTTCGAGCGGCTTATGAAGAGCATGGCGGATCACCGGAGAGAAACCCTTTTGGCAGTGGAGCTATTAGGGTTTACCTGCGTGAAGTAAAGGAAGCTCAAGCTAAGGCAAGAGGGATTCCATACCGGAAAAAGAAGAAGAAGAAGAGTACAAGTACTGGCAACAAGGTGGCCGGCGGCGATGTATCGTAAGCCACACTGCAGTACTGGCTTATGATCACCTTTTGACATTTCATCAGCTGGTAATTTCATCTTCCTAATCTATTGTAGTAATTAATGATCACTTACTACTGTATATATGGATCTACCTAGACTTCTAGCCAGTACTGATTTATACTATACACTAATCTGCATATAAATAGGAGATCACCTAATTAAACTTTAATTATAGAGCTGGTAATAGGCGGATATTAATTAGTAGCTGACATATATATAAGCTCATAATATTCAGGCGTCTGCGAGGACAGAAATTATGGTGGTTGACATAAGTTTACATATATGCTAAACCTAATTCTAATTGACAACCATGAACCCTAAATAACTCTAATCTAGTCTATGTGCTAGAATTGATAAAGTATGTAAGGCGCGATTTGCGCTTAAAAGAACATTAATTGGAAGTACTTGTTACTGATATACAGTGAAGGGAAGATAAACAGTGACACAGATCAAATTATCAGCATATATATACACATATATTATTCATGAATTAATATATTACGGTAGAGGAACAACTAAATATATCATCCTTCACATAGGTATTTCATGTTAGTTTGTCAATTAATTTTGTATCCCTGATGGACAAACAAATAACTTTAATATTGTAGTGCATGTAAGCTTTATAAAATGTTTTGCGTGCAAAGAGTATATAGTATCCATAAGCAAACAAAATAAATCATTGGAGCAATAATTATGCATATTCGCGCGAGAACATTAATACACACTGTTTAATTATAAATTCCTGAAAAAATTTGTTTAATTTAGTTCTTGTTGAAAAATAATATGATGTACCTTCCATATATTTTTTTTATTTTTCTAACGGACACCTTTGATTATATATATATAGCCAAATTGATTAAAATATCCTAAACTTTCACAACTTTTGTTATTATATTCTAACATTTTGAGACTGATTATTATATATATCCTCACCTTTATAAATTGTTTAATTTGTATCGTAAACTTCATTTGAACTTCTAATTTGATGATGTGGATACTTAAATAATGAATCTAAATCACAAAATTAATAATTTTTTTTTTTTGGTAGGAATTTTTTTTTTTTAGATAATGGAAGTTGTATTCATGACAAACAGCTATTACAATTTACAAAAAAAAGCCAAAAAATAGGGAAGAATGTCGGCTATACACCTATATACATCACCCCTTAGTAGATTGCACCAAAAAACCAGAAAACTTAAAAATAAGCACCTGATATTGATGCCCTTGAGACCCCGCTGTCCCAGATAAAGCACAAAAACTATACTCCCTATCTCATGCTAACCAAAAAAAAACACAATCACAACCCAGGGAGGAAAGCATCATAATCTTCGACATCACCACTTACAACTGTAAGGCTTGCTCTCGTTTCATCAACTTTAACTTGAACAATCCATAATGTGGTACCAGTTCCTAACTAACTCATTAAGGCTCCAAACCTTAAACAATTTGTTGCCATAGACTCCATTGGTGTTTAATTTTATCCCATAGTTCGTTGTAGTGAGGGTGGGAATCCATGAAAATCCTGGCGTTTCTCTCTTGCCAAATACACCAAACCACAGTGTGTGCCCCACAAAACCAAGCTATTCTTTTCAGACGACTTTGCCCCTACCATTGGCTATCCTGAAAAATGTTTATGCAGCGATCCGGGGCTATCCACGTCCACCCAAGATCTGATGCCAGTCTCACCCACATATTAGCCACGATCAGACAATGGAGAAAAAGGTGGTCGAGGTCTTCTCCACTACGACAACATAAGACATACCAATGGGGTGAAAAATAGCAATTCAGACGCCGTCTTTGGATCATCTCCGCCACATTAATTCTCCTCTTTACTAACAACCAAATCAGGAACTTCACCTTTGGGGTGAGGATTGCTTCCAGATCGAGTTGTAAAAATGAACCTGATGATGCAAAGATGGGTTACATAAAAAGGAAAATGCAGATTTGGCCGAGAATTTACCTGAAGGATCGACTTTCCAGCAACGAGGGTCCTCCTATTGACCACGTAATGTTGGAGTTGGGAGGTTTTCCATGAGAACTGCTAGTTCTAAAGAAGTGTCAACAGGCACACGTGGACGAATATTCAGTGCTGATTGTGTTTGGTTATCCTCGAGGGAGATGAGTTCTGCCACCAAGGTGATGAAGTCCAAGAATTAGCTTATGATGGAAAGATATGACAGGATGGCATTTTAGTAATTTCCGCGAAGTTTGGGCGTTTGATTTTTGGCGTTCTGAGGACATGGTTTTATTGGAAATGGCGTGGACATCACAACTCACTGCTATGCTGTGATAACGACGTTTTTCGGCAAAATTCCATCGTTTCGCCCTCTGAAACGGCAATTTTGCTATTTTTGGAAAGTTTTATTTCGTTTATAACTCTCATTAGGAATTTTCTTTTTTATTGCCGTTTGCGAAGTTTGTTTCTATTTTTCGTCTAGTTTTTAGTTTAGGGCTTTTTGAACTTTTTACTATTTTTGGCAAATTTTAGGGTTTCGCTATTTAAGCGATCTATTGGGTGTAATTCGTAGTTTTTGCTGAAATAAAAGATTTTTCTGAACTTTGGCTTAAGTTCTAACCTAGATCGAGTTGTTCGTGGATTCGTTCAACTGGTTTGGAAGATCTCATTGCGTCGGTTGGTATCGAGCCTCGCTTTCAAGGTGATTGGAGAAATCATGCCGCCGAAGAGGAACCAAAGAAATAGATCGAGGAGGTGTATGACCGTGACAATCTGAATCGACAAATTGGCCAATTGATTGACCAACGCATGGGCGCGGTGGTAGAACAATTAACTGCCAGAATCGATCAGTTGTTTGGTCAGAATATGAATCGTATCCGTAACCATCGAAAGGAACTCGTTGGTGATGAATCAGTAGGAGATTCTTCTACCGAAGGGGAGGATGAGTATGTTGAGGAACCGAGGAGGTGCTACAGGCCTCGTGCAGTTGAGGATGATCGCAGGCGGTGGGAGTCTGGGATGAGAACGGAGATCCCAGAATTCCATGGCACCCTTCAACCGGAAGAATTCTTAGACTGGCTGGCGTCAGTTGAAGAAGTCCTAGAATTCAAAGGTGTGCCCGAATACAAGGGTGTGCAACTGGTTGCGACCAGATTCCGCAACAGGGCCATGGCTTGGTGGCAACAGCAGAAGTGATGCGGAATAGGAATGGAAAGGCGAAGATCACCTCGTGGGAGAAGATGAAAAAACACTTACGGACTGAGTTCTTGCCTTACAATTTCCAACGCCTTATGTATCAAAGGTTGCAGAATCTGAGACAAGGGGCAAAGACAGTAGATGATTATACTACTGAGTTTTATTAGTTAGTCGCTAGAAACAAACTGCAGGAGACTAACGACCAATTAGTGGCGCGGTATATTGGTGGACTGAGGGTGCAGATCCAAGATGTCGTCAACATGTTTGATCCGGCTTCCTTATCTCAGCGCACCAGCGAGCATTGTTGGTGGAGAAACAACAACGCCGGGGTGTGAATAATGCTTCCAGTAATGTTAATGTTGGGACAGCCAATACTGGGGGTAATATCGCTGCAATTAACCCTGCTAGTCGCACAAACAGACCTAGCACTAGTGGGATTAAATGCTTCGGTTGTGGCGAAGTTGGTCACAGGAAGTCAGAATGTAAAGGGAATAAGGCTCTCTTTATAGAGAACGAAGAAGAAGACGGAGGGGAAGAGCCAACATCACTGCAGAACCAGTGTTTAACACTTCTGACAACACAGACGAGGAGGTCGTGACTGGAGATGTGGGTACTGCCTTGGTTGTAAGGCGTTCTTGTATGACTCCTAGAGCTGTCGTTGATGATGAGTGGCTGCGGAATAACATCTTTCACTCCAAGTGTACCATCTTAGGCAAGGTGTGCAGGTTCATGATTGATGCAGGCAGTTGCGAGAATATCGTCTCAGTTGAAGCAGTTCAGAAGTTGGGCCTTGCAACTGAACAACGCACGAGACCTTACAAGTTAGCTTGGCTGAAGAAGGGCGGTGAGGTGAAGGTGTCGAAGCGCGCCTTGGTGACTTTTTCTATTGGTGCTAACTACAAGGATTCAGTCTGGTGTGATGTTGTGGCTATGGAGGCTTGCCACTTGTTACTGGGACGTCCTTGGCAGTTTGATAAGGGAGTTGTGCATGATGGCAGAACCATTAAATACACCCTTATGTTCAAGGGAGTGAAGATTGTTCTAGTACCCGCCAAGAATCCGGAGGAAGTTAAGCCTACAAAAGAATCTAGCAGTTTGCTGTCTTTGGCAAGATTTGAAGATGAGTTACCAGTGCCAAATAAGACTAGATGGCATGGCAAGGCAGAAGACTTTGTTAGTGGGCTGAAAGAGATTCATCAATCTGTCAAAGATAACTTGCAGAAGGCTGCTGACAAGTACAAACAATATGCAGATCGGAAGAAGCGTCACGTGGAGTTTGAAGTGGGTGACTTTGTGTGGGCGGTTCTCACTAAAGACGGTTCTCGTGGGTGATTACAACAAATTGTCAGTTCGAAAGATTGGTCCTGTGGAGGTTCTTGAGAAAATTAATCCTAATGCTTACAGATTGAAGTTGCCAAGTCACATTCGCACGGCTGATGTATTTAATGTTAAGCATCTTGTTCCCTATTATGGGGATACGTCTGATGATGAGAATTCGAGGGCAAATTCTGTCCACCATGGGGAGAATGATGAAGTCCAAGAATTAGCTTATGATGGAAAGATATGATAGGATGGCATTTTAGTAATTTTCGCGAAGTTTGGGCATTTGATTTTTGGCGTTCTGAGGACATGGTTTTTGGGAAATGGCGTGGAGATCACAACTCACTGCTATGCCGTGATAATGACGTTTTTCGGCGAAATTCCATCGTTTCGCCCTCCGAAACGACAATTTTGCTATTTTTGGAAAGTTTTATTTCGTTTATAACTCTCATTAGGAATTTCTGTTTTTATTGCCGTTTGCGACGTTTGTTTCTATTTTTCGTCTAGTTTTTAGTTTAGGGTTTTTTGAACTTTTTACTATTTTTGGCAAATTTTAAGGTTTCGCTATTTAAGCGATCTATTGGGTGTAATTCGTAGTTTTTGCTGAAATAAAAGATTTTTCTGAACTTTGGCTTAAGTTCTAACCTAGATCGAGTTGTTCGTGGATTCGTTCAACTGGTTTGGAAGATCTCCGCTGCGTCACAAGGTCTCCTTGCCTCTTGCTGCCACATAGACCAGAGGGTATTTGAGGTATAGAGGTCTCTCCCCAAGCCAAATGTCATACTAGAATTGTGTCTGTTCACCAGATCTGATAGAGAAAATGATCACGTAGAGCGTCAATTGCCCGCCACGAACTTCGATATGTTTCTCCTTGAAAGGGTCCTGGGTCCCAGTTGTTGCGGGTTATGCCATATTTACTACGAATCACCCGCACCCAAAGTAAGTCAGGTTCCTTTGAGAATCTCCACCACCACTTTAGAAGTAATGCTTGATTTCGATACTCGATGTTGTCTATGCCTAGGCCTCCCTGCTCCTTCGATTGAGCCACCGAGTCCCAATCAATAAGGTAGTTACAACAGTTGCCATCGAATATTTCCCATAGGAAACTCCATCCTTTCTATAACACATTGGGGGACCCTAAAAACAGACAGAAAGTGTGTGGGAATAGCCTCAAGAACAGATTGAATTAAAGAAAGTCTACCTCCCTTTGATAGGTGTGCTCTTTCCCAACCGACGAGTCTAGATGTGATCTTGGCAATGACTGGCTCCCAAAACCGTTTGTAAATTGGGTTTCCCCCCAACGACGAGCCTAAGTAAGTAAGAGGCCACAACCCAACAAAAGCCCCATGAATCGTTGCAAGATCTGTCACATCCCATTCCTTAACATTAATGCCCAAAAATGTGCATTTGCTCCTGTTTAGTCTGAGACATAAAATTAGACAAAAACCTTCAAAATATGCAAAATGTTAGTCAAAGAGTGATTGTCTTCCCGAACCATTAGCAGGAATCATCTGCGAACTACAGGTGTGAGACTTCCACATCATCATTGCCCACTTTAAGGATTGAAATTTGCCCCACCGATTTGGCCCTATCAATCATATGACTCATTACATCTACTACAAGGATGAAAAGGAAAAGAGATAGTGAATCCCCTTGATGGATTTCACGGGAAGCATATAACTTTTCTCGAATCCTCCCATTTATGATGAGGGAGAAAGAAACAGACTTTAAGGAAATACCAATCCATTTTCGCCAAGTTGTACCAAAACCTTTCATGTAAAGTATATAGTCTAGAAAATCCCATTCCACATGGTCGTAAGCTTTTTCAAAATCAAGCTTAAGGACAAAGCCCTTCTCCTTCTTCCTTCGAGTGTCCTTGACCACTTCATTTCAATGAGGACTAGATCAATAAGTTGTCTTCCTTGGATAAAAGCCCCATGTTCTTTTGATATAATCCCGTTCATAACCCCCCGTAATCTTGTCGTTAAGACTTTGGAGATTAACTTATACAAGCGGTGACAGGCTTATTGGTCGAAATTCCTTTAATCGACAAGCATGGTGCTTCTTTAGGATGAGGTAAATAAGCGTTTCATTAGTAACTGAATTGATCGTCCCATTCATATGGAAGTCTTTAAAACTTCATTAATTCGGTTTTCAAGAGGTTCCATTGTTGCTTAATGAATTCCATGGTAAAACCATCCTTTCCCGGTGTCTTGTCTCCGCTACAATAAAAAAGAATCGCTTGAATTTCTTTTCCTTGAACTCGACTTCAAATGCATTAGATTCCACTGTCGATAATGTGCCCCAGTCAATGCCTTCTATTGTCCACTTTGACTCTACTTAGAAATGTACAAACTCTTATAAAATTCAGTGGCATAGTGAGCAATTTCACTGTCCGTCTCCAAGATGAGGCCTTTGTGAGTCTCCAACTAGTCGATGGTACTTTTTGCCCGTCTGGCTAATAAGATTTGGTGGAAGAACTTAGAATTTGCATCTCCATCCTTCAACCATTTGGTTTTCAGCTTTTGGTGGAGTATCTAATGTTCAGTCAACACAATCTTATCCAATTCTTCCTTCATTGGCTTCTTGCTAATATAAGCTTCCCTATTATGTGCGTCTATTAACTCCAACTATTATTGCCATCTCGATCTCTTGTTTTCTTTGGGTAGTTCTCCCAAAAGTTTCTTTGTTCCAAGCCTTCAATTTTTCTTTCAAGAATGTTAGTTTCCCAATAAATATATACCCCGAGCCTCCCCTAACATTACATTATTCCCACCATTGCTTAATTATTGTCTTGAATAATTGAGAGGATAGCCAGACATTCTCAAAACAAAAGGAGACGGGCCCCAAGGTGTTGATTTCATCTACAGAAACAGTGATAATGATCAGAAGTTAATCTAGCTCCTAAGCTTTGACGGCTTCCTGGATGCATCTCTACCCAATCCAATGAATACATAAACCGATCCAGCTAGCATGCAACCGACCTTTCCCTAAGGTTCAACCATGTGAATGCCCCATTTGTAATAGGAGGGTCGATGAATTTCAATTCGTTTATTATACAATTGAAACGAATGGAGCTCAAAGTGCTAACTGTACTTGACGACTTCTCGTGAGTATAGCGAATTACATTGAAGTCACCTCCCAAAACCCATTTGCCTTTTGTTGTTCCATAAATTGCCCCAAGATCTTCTTAAAACTCCACTTTGCAGTGATAAGTAGATGGACCGTAAATTCCTAAAAGCCACTATGTGTTGTCATTCTCCTCCTTGATCTTGATAGAAATGGAGAAAGCCCCAATCAATGACTTTGTGACTTGAATGGACCTGGCATCCCATGCGATGACAATCCCGCCCTTTGTACCCTCAGAAGTTTGATAACACCATTCCCTAAACCTTGATCCCCAAATACTAGCAATAAATCTTTTGTCTACCATACCTAATTTAGTTTCCTATAAAATGATGATATTTGGTCTGATCTTGCCAATATATTCCTTAATCAGATATTGTTTAGCTACATTTCATGTGCTTCATACACTCCAAGAAACAATCCTCATTGATAACCGACGAAACCCCTCATATCTGGTTTTTTGTAAAATACTTTTGATTCTAGTATTTGTCTCTCTTTCACTAGGGCATTTTCCTTACCACTAAGCTGTGCAGGGTCACTCAGCATGACCTCGCCCTCGCGAATACAAATTCCATATTGGTCGAGCCGTTGCTTGATAACACTGATAGAGGTTAGGGGGAGGTAGATCCAGGTATTTGTTGTTTGGTTTAATCTAATCATTGATATGTGATCTTGAGGTACGATCTTGTTTGATTCGACTTCCCCACCTTCCATATTTTGTTCGAAATTACCAAGAATGTTAAATGAGCTGAGTGACTTTCCTTCCTCATGTATTGTTTCAAATAGGGAAATAACAACCTCCCCCTCGACTTCATCTACTATTGCAGGTAGGTTTAGATGATTCATTGAGATCATTTCCTCCCTTGATAATTGCAATCCCTCCATATCCCCATTTGCCTCGATCCAGTTCCTTTTCATTCCCCTATCTTCGTCTACGTGGTTTGCCACACTTGTATCCTCGGAGGTGCTACTAGATGGATCGTCTCTATAGTTTATGTGTTCCACAGCCAGAGAGTCGATCTCTCGCTCACCCTCACCACCTTCCTCGTTTTGCGTATCCCCCTCAACACAGAGTTTGACAATCCTCTGTTCAACAGTTTGAGTTTCACCTCTAGTCCATGAATTTTCCCATCAGATAGACAACCCCTTTCAACACTATCATGTGTATGGGAGATAACCACCCTATTGTCCACCTTTTTTCTTGCCACCTCCCACGTGGGTGTTTCATTTTCAAGGCATGTACCCCTATCAGTGTCCATTGAACCCAATTGCATATATGGTCTTATGTTTACTAGGCTCAAGAGACGTGTTACTAGGTTGTACATTCGTCTTTGGACCTCGGGCCTTGATAAACTCTTGCAAGGTGGGTTGAATTAAAATTAGGTTGGGATTCGCCCTAGTAACTTGTTAATTCTAAGCTTTGGTCTATGGGCTTCTTGTAATGCCCTCAAGAAATTTTCAATAGTGGATTGGCAAAGCCTTCCACTCTTATGACTCACCCATTAGGTTACATCACTCCCTTTATTGGGTCAAGGGTCCGTCCGATACCCTGAAACTGGGTTGTTAACCTCTGCTCTCAACCCACTCCCTAAGGTCTAACTATGTTCTAGTGCACGCTCGAGTCGAGGACATGTTGTTTCTCGGCTCTTTGTGATGTAGCCGTTAGGGGAAGGACATCGTGAGTCACCGAGAACAATTTGTCGGTACACACAACCCTTGTCGCCGGTGTTGGGATTGCCCCTCTCCATCGATCAACCCTGACCATAATTGAAGAATCCCAACATGGAAAGATGAGATTTTTGGGGAAGAAACCCACGTCGAAGCCTTTGACCTTCATCAATACTCTTGTCAAATCTAATCTAGTATAGTTCTTCTTGGCCAATTCGATAAGGCCCCTGAACTTATCCCCAACCATTGCGAAAGCAATGTCATTCCTCAAATTTAGAGGCAACTTGTCAATGACGACCCAGTCATTACAAACACTAAATCGAGGGAGTTTCCAATATAATTCATGTCTCCAAGGTAATACCTCGTCAATCATAGAGGTAGGCATATTGCGGATTACCTCGATCAGGGAATTCCTGTAAGTGAAACTCCTACAAACTAGAAAAGCTTGATCCTCACCGAATGTTTTCAGTGATATGACCTCTTGTGTGCTCCAGGTGATATTCTCTACAATTTTGGCCTAATCGTGTAACACAAAGGTGCAAAAAATAATTAAGAAAAAGTCTCAATCCCTGAGAGGGCGAGTATTTTGGGTAGCCATCTCCTTATCAGAGAGAATGCAGTTAACCCCGGAACTGGGCTCCAAGGGCAAACATTTCACATAAGCATGGGAGGAACTGGAGTTTAACTAGCGCATATTTGATCCATCGCAGTGAACCAGGCACCCCAACCCCTCCTCTCAGGCCTTCGAGGATGATAATGATCTGCCATTTTTGATGCACCAACTTCCAAAGCTTTAGAGCCCTTCCACGAGGATTGTTGAGGAGATCCAACATTAGAGAAATGTTGTTCCTCTCAAAGTCTTTCATTAAGTAGTCACCACTGCACTGTGCTGAGGCTCTGGCTAGTGTGAGCTATCCAGAATCTCTCCTCATCAGAGAAGACTACCTAGAAGGCAGAGGTAGTTGTAGTTTATGTGACACTAATGCCACCTTGGACCCAAACTACCCTGAAGAACTTCCTCTCGACATGGAACAAAATAGGGGTTTCTTGAGAGTACTGGAAATTCTCTGGGACCTGAGCCTGTCTTCTTTAAATTCCCTTAACAACCCTGGTCCATGGACCCTCTTTAGAATGGTTGTCCCTCTCTATGAGAGTGCTTTCACCCAGGTCTTACCAACTATTGACTAAGCACAAAGCACCGAGACACTACACCAAAAACCCTGTAGAAACACCTAGACAATGTCCAAGATCCTTCCTTGGCAAGCACTAAAAGAAGATGAATAAAACCACAAAAAATGCCCTTAAACCCCAACCCACCGCGCAGATCCCTCATCTTCCCGTGCTTAGTTACCGAACTTGGGCAGTAATCGACGTAGAAGAGAAGGGCGCAATAGACCGAGTAAATGGGCCAAGGATATCTCGTCGGATTCTCACCGGCGAGACGCTAGAAGGTTGCAAGAGCTATTTTCATTATTCTCTTTTTGGTAACACTGACTCCTTCAGTTACTTCTCACAAAATTAATTATTATTTTGATAATTATGAGTGATGGGGTAGTTTCTAAAATTCATATTAAGGTGTCACCTCATCAAATTTTAAGTTAAAAATTGGCTTTAGATACGAATCAAACAATTTAGAAAAGTTAAGATATAATAACAAAAGTTGTGAAAGGTTGGGATATTTTAACCAATTATATTTATATATATATATATATATGCATGTCATTTCCACTACCTAGCGATATGCTAGTTACAATGATCAGTTCTAATTTAGCTATTAAATATTATACCTCTATTGTTCCCTCTTAAGTCGTCATAAAATGGCCATAAATATGGTGGCCAAAGTCTTCAATTTCCACCAAAAAATAATAATAAGGTAATTCAAGTCTCACGGAGTGTAGAATAATTCAGGTCTATTCTAATAGTGATGCGGGCTCGTATAACCAACCCACTATAGACTCACTTGGGCTCCATGATGAGTTTATTGTAAATGTCAATTTTTTTTTTAAGAGATTGTAAATGTCAATGTTTTTAAGCTTATAATTGTCCGAGCTTATAAATGAGATGAAATGGCCTCTAGCGGGGTTGCTTCTCGTGAGCTTGTGATAAAAATAATAACTATTAATGTAAATGTCAATGTTTTTAGAAGTAATTTATGGACAATATATGTGCTATAATTAAGCCAATCCTTGTAGTATTAGCCTACAATTAATTAATGAAGCAAACATAAAATATTTTTATTTTATTTTATTTTTTGTCAAAAACATGGAACATTAGTAAGGTTTCCTAAAAAAAATCAACATTAATGCAAAAAAAATCAATAATAATTTTTAAGCATGTAAATTCGATTATACTGTACATATGTCGTTGTGTCCAAAATTCTTTCATTTATGTTTTCCTTAATTAATTTGGGCATATGTTTTTTTATGAAAACTTATCACCTACTTAATTAGCAACTTCATTGTTTAGATTCGTGAAAAGATTCTTTAAAAAAATCATATATATTTATTAGTTGTAGAATAATTTGATTATAATTAGTTTTTGATTATTAAATTAATGGAGTATATCATCGTACAATCAATATTTAATTAGTATAATAATCTGATAATAATTGGTTTTGTAGTATTACAGAATTGAAAATGAATTAATATATATTTTTCTTCTTAATTTGGGATTGATTAGTTCATGAAAAGTAAATTAGTATATATACTGTAAAAATTTATTAGTAGTATGCATGAAGGAGTTGATTTGATTTAGCTGAGAGAGGCAACAACTGTCTTGTAGATCATATTCAGCTGAATTCATTGCATCACCAATCAAAGAGGTATCTCTCTAATTATTGAATTCGATGTTCCTTCACAATACATTGATGAGAATTCTAGATCGACAAGCATGATAAATAAGATTCAATTAATATTGAATTAATTTCTTAATTAACAATATCATGATCAGGTGGTTGTATGCATGCATCTAATTAAGTGTTGGTTAAGTTTAGAGACCATTAAATTAATTAGCTTTTCATTTTTTTTTGCACTAAATTTGAGCACAATGAAAGAGTTTGATCCATATTGTAGACAACCTCAATCAATTTGGGATTGAGGCTATGTTGTCGTCGTCATCATAAGAAACTTTTTTTTTTACTTCAGCGGGCCGCAATACACTCAAACTCACGACTCCTGCTAAACTTTGTCTTATTGATAAGTGATGTCCATCACACTAGAGATGATTTCCCTACTTTTCCTAGGAAACTTGAACGAGGGAAATTCATAATTAGAGGGCATCTTGTTGGAGATATTGTTGGGATATATCTCACTTCAACTACTTAGAAAGAAAAATAAGGTTTATAAGTATGGAGTGAACATCACTTTACACTTATAGCCCATACATAAAATGGTCCCACACTCTCCTCACCTTGAATTGGTCCTAATATTATAAAAATTGAACATGATTTCAGAGCCGATGGTTGGCTTGATTGTCCATAATCCAAAGGCCTTGTAAACATTTAACAAAAATAGTAATTGATGTTCTGTGGTCAAGTCCTAGTTGGACTTGAGGGGAGAGCATTGGAGATGTTGGGATAGTCTCACATCAACTACTTAGAAAGAAAAATAAGGTTTACAAGTGTGGGGTGGACACTCCATCTTGCCTTGGCATTTTGGAGTGAACCGCACTTTCACACTTATGACCCATACATAAAATCAGTCACCACATCCTAAACCCCACTTTCACATTTATGGCTCATACATAAAATTAGTTACCACATTCTCCTCACCTTGGATTTGGCCTTTTAATATAAAAATTGAATACATCTATTAGCTTCTATATATCTAGTTCATTGCAGCATGGTAAATGATATGTAGCCACATTTCAGCATAAGTGATCGTTTTTTTTTTTTGGTAGTGTATGTTATCTGTTTCCAACTTCATGAAATTGATTTTGTAAGAAAAAAAAATCATGAAATTGATATATATATATATATATATATATATGCTAATCTGCTTATACTTGTTATAATTGAACATGGATGAAGTTTTGTTAATGGTGGTTTAATTAATTCGGTTTTATTGAGCCTATATTATTAACTTTAACATTCAATTAAATTGTATAATATCATGTTAAACATGTGTGGACCAAAAGTTGATCCACATCGATTATATAACTTCACAAAGAAGTATATAATTGATTAACTCCTCCCAACTAGTATTGAGGCCTTTTGAGAAAAATTCTACACCTAAAGTTGAAAGGTGATTAAGTTGGGGACAATATCGATGCTAGCGGAGGAGATCCACGAGTCCGCACACACGGCTGTGAGAATTTAACGTATCAATTTGTTGACAACAAATATATCATGTATTGATGATAGAAAGTTAGAAAACTAATTGAACAACTTAATTGTGTTGTTTATAATTTCCAAAAAAAATAAAATTACGCACTGAATTTTTTTTTTTAATAAGAAGTATATTAAAAAAGTATGCATAGATCGAGTTAATCTGTTATATATTCTGTTCGTTCATATTTATGCATTAATGTTGCATTTGAATTTCCTTTTTAATGGCTATTTCTTCCAAAGGTGAGTCGTATTTTCATTGCCTTTATGCTTAGCAGTTAGTATTGGTCTATTCTTATATTTGGACTGATATATTCGGCAGGTAGAAAATATTATAAAATCTTTAACATCCAGGAAAAAATTGATGAAAAGTTTGTATATCTAGAATTTGTTTTTCACTAATGTTTGAGTTTTTTTATGAATAATAATGTTTTCTAAACAATTAATATCGATTTATTGTATTGCAGGGGTATATGAATATATGAGAATTACAGGAACGATTGTGGAAATGGGAGACGCTTTCAAGGGTTTGAGACGCCAAGCTGTGAAAAAATGTTGATGGTTTGATGCAAGCCATAAAATGCCCATTTCTTTTTTTTTTTTTAGGAAAGTCGGTTTTATGATCCCAAACTTGCACGTATGACAGAAATTTTTGCTCTTATATATTTATATAGCAGATGATGAGCTACAATATTATAGATCTCCTTAATGCAATCCGATCCATATGAAGATTAATATATTCCAAGAGTCCTATATCAGTATCGATTCTTCATGACACCCAAATGTCGAGTCACTTGTGGTCTCGTTGCACAATCTCAAGACTCATGGAACTAGTCGGACAATGAGTCTAGATACCCACAATTACTCAAAAGAAATATGTACACTTGCACGTGATTTTACATATTGATCGACATATATATTTAAAAAAAATTATAGTTCTCAAAAAATAAAAACAAAAAAAATATAGATAATCAAAAGTGTATTAATTATTTGTATGTACGTACAGTTTATGCATTAGTTATGCATGCCAACCTCAATCATGATTTCTAGCTAAGGAGATTAATTATTATATATTAACATATAGGGTTTAAGGTTTAGGATGTTTTTATAAATATGTAAAATTTTTGTCAAATACTAGTTCAAGTACTACCGATTAATTAATTGGCATAATTCATCACGTGTTCCCTAAATTTTACATTTTTTATGGTTTTGGTCAATTTTTATTACTATTCAATCCATTAACTTTCATAAATGTATATTTAATAATACTTCTACCATTTAAAGTGTTAAATTTCACTAATGTGACTAATAGAAGTGTCACGTGGTTAGTCAAAAAGAGTAAAGTAGTTTATATTATTAAACCAAATGGTTCACTACAGTCAACAAAAATTTTAAAAAAAATTCAATTTCTCCAAAAAAATGAAAAACTCAAAGATTTGGGATTAAAAATATAAAAAATTTAAAATTTCATGGTCCAAATTTACACCAATAAAAGCTCATAGGCCAAATGTCACTAATGAAAGTTTAGGAAATCTAAGTATAAAAAACTCTTAGTCCTAAGACATAAAGATATGTTTTAATTAATTTATTATTTTTATAGAATCGTAGGTACTCTTTTTAATAAATTTCAATTCATCAAACCCCGTTAGCAAATTAGGTGAAGTTTCATTAGTTACTCCAAGGTTATAAATTGCGGTGCTGATGGGATAGTAGTATCCATCATGTTAAATTTTAAATTTGTTCCTCAATAGTACTGTGTCATTGTAGCCTCATAATTGTTGTTTTTTATAAGAATAAGGCTTTATTATTTATGCCAAAGTTTTTTTTTTTTTTTTTTTTGTCAAAAGGTACAATGAGATTCATTGAATTTGTGAGAACAAGCTTGGTCTCCATGAGAATAAAGGAGGTGATAAGTGAGTACTTAGGCATTAGTTAGTATAGAATTTTAGTTGTTTATAGACTTTAAATCTCTCATTTTATAGTGACAAACTTTCATTTTTGTGAATTCTAGGTATTTGAAGCTTTGAACATGAATATGAAGCAAATACGACACTCGGGAAAGAAAGTACAATATTCGAGATTGAGCGACACAAAGTTTACAAAGTTTGGTCAAGTTTCTTAATGACCCCTCTTCAGTATAAAGGTCATAACTTCATCATCTCAAATCCAAATGACTTTTTCGTTTACTTTGTTGGAAATTAGACTCCAAGTTGAACATTTTCATGTTCATGAGCTTATTCAAATTCAGCATTTAAGTGATCCAAAATCGCGTTGCAAGTCAAGAAATGCAAATGTGACGTTGCCAGGACGCCACAACTCATTCTTTCCTCAGAACGACTCACATACGACCAAACTAGAGAGCTCAGATTTCATGCCGCCAGGAGGCCGCTAGCCATATTTCCCAGGGTGTCGTAGCGGCGTCTGGGAGTGAAAAATCTAGGTATTCAGCTTCACGGTCTTCGCCATAAAATTTGGGATTGATTTCATTAATTATCGGTTTATGAAAAATATGATACTAATCTATGATCTAGTGCAGCTATAGACCCGGTGACACACTCGATTCCTCGCATTTCCTGATATCGGCAGCTAAGGTACGACCGTTGACTACTTCCCTAATCAAACACGCAACCTGATCACTAGCGCTTCAGATTTAACGCATTGGTCGCATTACTTCGGTCCTCGAAAGCACAATACTTAGACAACTGAGTCGCTAGTGCTCCCAATTTAGCCTAGATTCTTAAGGTACTTGACCAAATTGCCAACTGTCACAAATATGATTCTACCCCGTAAGGACGAACGTTTCGACTTCAATGACAGAGGGTAATCAACCTAATATGAATGCATAGGCCTTTACACAAATTAAATCTAACTATAATATTATAAACAAAACTAAATAAAATAGATCATATAAAAAATCAATAATAATAAAGATAAATAAATCTCATAAAGAATTTTTAAATTTTAGTTTGACCGATCCACTTTAACCTAAAGAAAAATTAGTTAAACATAATTAAAAACTTAATAAAAACGGAATAAAACAAAAGACTAAAACTGGGTCCCTTTTCGTTTGAGAGTCATGGTATATATAGAAACATCCTAATCGGTGGGAACACTCTAGAAAGTCCGAGATTATGTGCGAAATTCGAACTCTTCATGTCCAGCCGCATACGCCGCGACACGCGCTAATTCCCAAAATCTCCTCACTTGTGCATGCGACTTCTTCTCGTATGTGAGACACGCCTCATGTACGCCTTCACACGCACGGCTTGTGCGGCTGAATTGCGCAATCTTTCTGTTGTCCAGTTCTTTGTTCACACACTGTTGTTGCCAGTTGACACGCCACGTATATGCCACCCACAAGAAAAATTAAAAAATGCTTATGTTACCATTTAATATCTTTATTACACATGTATGTAGTTCACTAGGGGCGACATCACGGCTCTCTCTCTCTCACAACTTTTTCAAGGCGTGTGCACGGCGTTGCTGAAGGCTTCTGGTCCACACGTATGCTATCGGCGCTGTGAGATGTTCTGTGTTGCGGCGAGTGCGAGGCGAGAATGCTGGACAACTCTGGTTTGCACGTACGTGAGGCACGCCGTGGGAAGAATGAGCCACTGCGTCTTGGCGGTAAGACGTCTATATTGCCTGATTTGCAACACGATTTTGGACAACATAGAAGCCGAATTTAGAGAAGCTCGTGACAAATGAAATTGTTCATCTTAGAGTCTACTTTCCAACAAAGAAACGACAAGTAATTTGATGTAACAACCCAAATTCTCTACGACCCAACTTATGGGTATTTTAAAATTTTCATGATAAAAATGTGTTGGGTGTTTGATGTGGAAATATAATTCTAAACTTGTAAAATTAAATATGAGTGAGGGATTAAGTAAAGTTATATTTTAAATAATAAAACCCAATAGAGCTTAAAACCCAAAAGGGCATTTTAGACAAGTTGTAAATAATCATAACCCTAATCCCTAACCCTAATGCTATTTAAGAAAATTAAAGAAAACCCTAGCCGCAATCTTATTAAACACGCATGTGGAGAGGAGGAGAGCAAGAGGAGAGTTCAAGCTCAAGAGATGTACAACCTCACTTCCCTCCTTAATTTCTTTATTATTTATTGAAGATTTGAAGATCAAAGAGTCGATGGCATCGACAGCGGCAAACACGCGAGGAAAATAGAAAAGAAAAGAAGAAAGGAAAGATTTGATCTATGTTAGAATGAGATTTTGGAAAGAATTTGGAGTCAAAGACTCCATTGAAGGCATGGTGAGACTCTAATACTCTCTAGATTTATTGTTTTAGTGTTGGTATTGGCAATGAGAGTTGATGATTTGCAAAGTTTGTTCAGTTTTTCTTAGATCTAATCTTGAATGGGTTATACAAATTTTTAGGCTTTATGATAACGAGTATTAGGGATGAATCAATCTTGTTTTCCATGGTTTGACGGCACATGAAAGGGTTTTTCCATGATTTTAGCAAATTGAATGCAGTTGAAGTTTATTGATATGGATTTAGAATTTAAGGTTTAGTCGAGATTTAAAAAGGGAGTTTGAATCTTTTCTTTGGGAAATAAACTTATTTAATAAATTGGTGGACTTTGACAGAATATTATCATTTGGAAATTTAAAGTCTAAATTGACTCTTGTATGGTGATTTAGATCTTTTTAATTATAATTAATCGAACGTCTTCGATTTATGTTGGAAAAACTAAGTTTTAGCAAATTTTCCTTTTTTGTGTCACCAAATTATTATTTTACTTGAATCAACGATTTCGGATCTAATAGTTGACTTTAGAGTCGTGAATGACTTTAAGTGAAGTTAGTTATAAAATAAGATGGATTCCTAAGGTCTAGACAATATGTGTTAAACTTGTATGGTTATAGGCACAAAGTAATTATTCTTTCGAATTGTCTAGAATCGCAGACGGTTCACATCGAGCCAAACGCGAGAGGATCGAGATTAGGATTCGCGGCGAGTACAGGTAAGTGGGGAGCTCCACTCATCTATCAAATGTGGCTTGCTAGTAGTATATTTAGAATCACGATTTTAATTTAAAGGACTTAGAATGGAGTTGTTGCCTACCTTGTTTAACTTCATGTAAGGCCTCTTGGGGAGCTATAGACATAGTGGAACCAAGTTACCTTACATGTTTAAGGGCCTCTTGGGGAGCCGTAGCTAACGGTGAAACCAAGTCACCCAATGCAAGGGCCTCTTGGGGAGTTGTGGATGCACGATGGAACCAAGTCACCCGGGCCTCTTGAGGAGCTGTGGACACATGGTGGAATCAAGTCACCCACGCATATTTATTATATTTTTTATTATTGGTCAACAAGGGGAGGCAATGGCAAATTGAAACCATGAACTTGCATTTATATTTATTACTTCATATGTATCTCTCTTGTAGCCCATTTGCATTGCTAAACTTGATTATTTATTCTTTACAACTCTTGAATTATTTATCGGTATTCGAAATATTTTACGGAACATGAAATGCTTACTCTTTATGGAATTGCTACCCTGCTAAAAATTGTCAACACTTGTCATGATTTCAAATGCATGCTAGATTTATTTTGTTTTATAGGTATTACTTGCATATTTGATATTTGAGCGTGGTTCTTCTCTTATTGGGCTCCGTTGGTTCTTTTAGCTTACCCCACTTACAATACAGGTTCATCGACAAGTGCGCTAGAATTGAGACAAGGGAGAAATGAGCTTGAAGTCTTCATTTGATGTGAGCCTTGAGTTGATATATATCATGTATATTCGATTTTGAAACTATTAAACTTGGATTATAATTAAAATAAGTCTTTGAGTAGTTTGAAACCTACTTACCTTTAGTTGATCCACTTGGGAGTTTTAATAGTTTAACTCAATACAAACCCATTTATAGTTTCATAGATATTCTTGTAAACTTAAATTTATTGGCTTAAAGATATCTATTTATATTTATTCCACAATTATTATCCTTTGTTTAGCCAATGTATATTCTGCAGGTTTGTTTGAGAGGCGTTCCAGACTGTTATTTGGGTCTGGTTCGGTATCGGGTCCAAGTGGTTGTCTGGGCCGAGAGAACTCGACCCTAGGTCGAGGGCGAGTTGTCTCAGTTGGTATCAAAGCATAGGGATTAGAACCTAGGGAAACATTAGGTTAAGGAAACCTAAGATGTAGAGCCTTTTAATGTAAAGGTCAAGTTTAAGTTGAACAAATCAATGGTATGAGACATTGGTTTAAAGTCAACTTAACATACACAAATGATAAGTCCTAGGATGGGATGGGACAAAGGAAATTTAACAAAGACTTACTATGATGATTATTTGCTACCTTGTATATATAAATATTCGTTATATATAGATAATTTTTTCTCCACTAGTTTGAACTGTCTTTGATGATTTTCGTCAGTGAATGAGGTATTTGAGTTCGATAGGACAATGAGGGGGATGACTATGAATGGTGCAAAGAAATCGAGGGAACTATTGGGAGGTTCCACACGTGTTCAAGAATGTGTCTTCAACTACTGTTGCAAAAATGAATAAATTTCAATTGGAACATAATTGGTGTGATGTGTCTGTACTTAATGCTAGAGTAGCAATTAAAGACTTAAGCAAGAATTGTGAGACTAGAAAAGGCAATGAGAAGCAACGCTAAATACACGAAATGGAATAGTGATGTGGCCACATTTAAGAGGAGTAACTTTGATACCTAAAACTCTATTAGGATAGTTAAAGTTAACAATATCTTGTTTAAAATAGAAGTTAATGATTCTAGTGAGGATGCAAATGAATCTTAGTTTCAAACAATGATAATTAAGTTAGTCCGGCTAGGAGGCTGAACTTGGAAAAACTTAATTCAAGATATAGACGTCAAGTATACTCTTAAAACCTTTAATGCTCTATTAAGAATGTGAATCATTGGTCTATAAATTCAATTTGAAGGTTATTACTATAGATCGAATTATGTTGTTTCAGGTGATCTATTTTTATCGAAAAATGATTTTTTTTACTATATTGGACCATGATTTTTGTATTGTTTTCGAGTTGATGTTTGCCGCACTTTATTGAAGTTTTCATGGAAGGATTCAACGTGTCTTTACAAAATTTTGAAAAGGCAAACAAGTACAAAAAAAGAAATAGTTTATTTTCCTTGGTGTTCAAAAATAGATATATATATATATATAAATATATATAAAATAAAAAATAAAAAAAATAAAAGCTTGATTTAGCATGAAAAATGGAAACTCAACACTTTAAAATGGGTTTTGATTCGATTTAACTTCTCGATTGATTGAATTATGACATTCAAGTTTTGATCGAACTTGTGTAAAAGAAAAATAAAGCTAAGCTAGTTATCGATAGGTTGAATACTAAATACGAGGACCTAAATTGAGAGTTAGCTCGAAGCGTAAAGGCATAATGTACGAGATGACGACTGAGAAATTAAAGAATACATTAAAAACTACTCAATGAGAAAATCTAGTGAATATAAAATGTCAAATTAGTACACTCAAAGATGGGTGAGTTACTAAAATTGGGAATCCAAAGTTAAAGAATATTTCGGTGAAATAGCTATGTGTGAAGATTGTGTTGCCAAGTAGAAAATTTGTAGATGTTGTAAAGACTCAATATTTGAGGTTAAAATGATATAAATCAAAGGTAATAACTGCAACAAAGAAATTATTCTAACATAATTAGAAGAAAGTTGATTCATAAAGTTGGGGATACCAGGAATTGATAAATTATGTTCGAAATGAATGGAGAGTATGCAATAGCAGTACCGTGACTGACTGAATAATTAAAGGAAGCCCTAAACTAAACGGTATGTATGAGTCATATTAATAGGTTTTAAAGAGCGTAACTTGTGGGAAGTAACTTGTGATCTCATAATAAAAGTAAAACATTACAAAAAAAACCCTAAACTACCAAACTAAATGGTTAAAAGGAAAGATGAAATACTGATCAATGATAGGTCGACTATTAAAAATGGGGATTCTATGTTATGATCGAATCCCAATAAGATTTATACTGTGCAATACGTACGAAACAATAATTAGGGATGGTGAGGAAATACCTTAAACTAGCAATGAAACATGAATATATAAGTAAAGATAAAATTTCTTAAACTTCACACCGTAAATAATTGTTGAACAAAATGTGTAGTTTACACTTGGAAGCCTGAGGGCTTAGTATAAATCTAAAAGTGAAAGCCCTAATTTGATGGCGTAGGAGAATTTAAGGTTGCAACCCAGATGGGTAAGCAATAGATTTGCAAATGGTTAAGTGTTAAGGATATCAACACATCGAGATAATGCTCGAATAATCAAGGTCGACACCGTAACAGGTGACAAGCATAAGCAAATTATGTGACATAAAGGTTTGCCTAAGCATGAAGTCATTTTAAATCAATCCCATAAGAAATCAGTTGATATTTTTATTTTCAAGAATAATTGAATTTGAAGAAAAGGAAGAACATCATGAATGGCTCTGTACTAAGTATAAGCAAGAAAACCATAAGCTAAACAGTATAAGAAAATTTTTTAAGTATAAACATGAATTTGGGTACCTTGAATCAAACCTTTAATAGCAAGTCATGCAACGTAAACCTATGTGAATTCCACGTACACCGATCTGTACTTTATTGTTGGAATATCCAACAAAACGTATATAAAGTGCGATAATAGTAACACACAAGTGTAATAAATTGAAATGTAAAGGTGAGTTATGAACTTGAAAATAATTGAGTCGTAGTGAGTTACGAGACCTTAATAACCATGCTAGAGATATAGGATGGATAATCTCGAGGAATGACATGGATGCCAAATTTTTTTTTTAGAAAAAAGTTAAAGAACCATATTTCTCGGTGGGTGGAAAACTTTAAATAATCCATAAGAGCTAAGAATTAGCTCAGAAATGTGACATTAAGTATTTGTGCACTAAAGGTGAACCTAACTGAGTCAAGATAATTTAAAACGCTCACTCAGAAATCGTGAAAGTCATACGCTACGTGGACACGATGCGAAAAGTCTCTCAGAAATAGAGTGATTGTGATATGAGACCTTAGTATGAAACAAAGATGGCGATATGATATACTGCATGTGGATGAGTGTTGAATTTCGCTTAGGGTTGGCAGTGATTTCAAATGTTCCTCAAGATTACAAGGGTGGATAATAAGGGTGGATAATGGTCAAATGTGACAGAGGGGTTGCAAAGTGAACCATCAGTAATAAGTTGACTTGAATTATGAACCTACAAGAATGAATGTCGATAAATGTACAATGGACAATGATGTTAATGCATATCTCCGAAAAGAATCCTAAATCTACTCATTTGTAGCCTCCACAGATAAGTCGCAATGACATGATGAGTCCACGTTGATATATATATAAAGGAGATGGTGACTGAAATGGTGTGCTAGTGCTCTTGATATGATGGATGGCTATCTTTTTTTTCCTACTACTAGGTGGTGGTATGTTTGTATTTCCAGATAGGCAGAGATACTTCTTTTCGACACAGATAGGTACCATATCAAATCTTAGTATTGTTCTTTGTTGTGTGAATGACTCGAGTGCACATTACGGCTTCGGTGGAGCTTACAAATGAATACCCTATAAATGCATAGCGATATGAGGAATTGGCATATAGCTAAGTATAAAAGCTTTATTGATGACCTACATGAGGTGGGTTTTATGAATTTTAGTTTGCAAGATGAAAATAAAAAAAAATAATGAGATATATTAAAGTCAGGAGTAAAAACTTTATTTCACGTGGGAAAACGGGCAGAACATGCAGGTGAAGATTGCTTCAGTTAAACTATGGGTCGAAAAGAAATCGTTATGGACAAACACCAAACTACGTTGTTCTTTACTTTTACTTTCGATGACGAAAATTCTTAAAATTGAGGATATTGTAATGACCCAAATTCTCCATGACCCAACCTATGGGTATTTTGGAAATTTCATGATAAAAATGTGTTGGGTGTTTGATGTGGAAATACAATTCTAAACTTGTCAAATTAAATATGAGTAAGGGATTAAGTAAATTTATATTTTAAATAATAAAGCCCAATAGAGCTTAGGACCCAAAAGGGCATTTTAGATAAGTTGTAAATAATCATAACCCTAATCCTTAACCCTAATGCTATTTAAGTAAATCAAAGAAAACCCTAGCCGCAATCTTGTTAAACACGCATGTGGAAAAGAGAAGAGCAAGAGGAGAGTTCAAGCTCAAGAGAGGTATAACCTCACTTCCCTCCTTGATTTTTTTATTATTTATTGAAGATTTGGAGACCAAAGAGTAGATGGCATCACAGCGGTAAGCACGCGAGGAAAATAGAAAAGAAAAGAAGAAATGAAAGATTTGATCTATGTTAGAATGAGATTTTGGAAAGAATTTGGAGTCAAAGACTCCATTTAAGGCATGGTGAGAATCTAATACTCTCTAGATTTATTGTCTTAGTGTTGGTATTGGTAATGAGAGTTGATGATTTGCAAAGTTTGTTCAATTTTTCTTAAATCTAGTCTTGAATGGGTTATACAAATTTTTAAGCTTTATGATAACGAGTATTATGGATGAATCAATCTTGTTTTCCATGGTTTGATAGTACATGAAAGGGTTTTCCCATGATTTTAGCAAATTAAATGCGATTGAAGTTTATTGATATGGATTTGGCATTTAAGGTTAAGTCGAGATTTAAAAAGGACTTTGAATCTTTTCTTTGGGAAATAAATTTATTTGATAAATTGGTGGACTTTGACTGAATATTGTCATTTGAGAATTTAAAGTTTAAATTGACTCTTGTATGGTGATTTGGATTTTTTTAATTATAATTAATCCAACGTCTTCGATTTATGTTGGAAAAACGAAGTTTTAGTAGATTTTCCTTTTTTGTGTCACCAAATTATTATTTTACTTGAATCAACGATTTTGGATCTAATAGTTGACTTTAGAGTCGTGAATAACTTTAAGTGAAGTTAGCTATAAAATAAGATGGATTCCTAGGGTCTAGACAATATGTGTTAAACTTGTATAGTTGTAAGCACACAAAGTAATTATTCTTTCGAATTGTCTAGATTCGCGAGATGGTTCACATCGAGCTCAAACGCGAGAGGATCGAGATTAGGATTCACGCAGCGAGTACAGATAAGTGGGGAGCTCCACTCATCTATCAAATGTGGCTTGCTACTAGCATATTTAGAATCACGATTTTAATTTAAAGGACTTGGAATGGGGTTGTTGCCTACCTTGTTTGACTTCATGTAATGCCTCTTGGGGAGCTATAGACATAGTGGAACCAAGTCACCTTATATGTTTAAAGGCCTCTTGGGGAGCCATAGCTAATGGTGGAACCAAGTCACCCAATGCAAGGGCCTCTTGGGGAGTTGTGGATGCACAATGGAACTAAGTCACCCGGGCCTCTTGAGGAGCCGTGGACACACGGTGGAATTAAGTCACCTACGCATATTTATTATATTTTTTATTATTGATCAACAAGGGGAGGCTGTGGCGGCCCCAATTTTCCACATTGGTCAGCCACGGGAGGCCACGCGGGCCCACAACTGTCCAAGTCACCGCCAGTTGTGTCCCACGTCCAATTATCCTTCATCGATCAATTCTCATTAACTTTAGAGGTAGGCTCCTCAAACCTAAGCTCTGATACCAAATGTAACAAGTCTAAATATCAATTAATCTAATGTGGAAACCATACCAAAATGTAGTCCATAAATATAAATCAAGTGTCATCCTCAAAGCCATAAACAAACTAAAATATAACTCTCACAACCCAAACCCAGCATAAAACAAATACATACATACAATCAACAGGCGTATAAGAGTAGTTCACGTCTTCAGTCACAGATAATCTTTATGTGTCTCCTTGTGCCTGCACTTATCAAATCCTGCACTCAAATCACCCAACACATACGGTGACGAGTCCAGTGAGTAAACTCCCAAAGAAAACCATCGAGTAAATAATAAACAGATTCAGAGGCCAATAACTAACGTTAGCTACACATGCAAAGAGTATGGGCAGCCATAAAACCCTGCAAGTGTAGGTAACAAGCATGCGAGATGATCAACGAATAATCATAATGTTAACAATATGCTCCACAGCTATTACGATAAAACCAGACAAAAGTAGAATGCAATTTCACATACTAGATCATACTTCGTCAATCCGAGCACCCGAGGAAACACATCACACTGGATCCACCGGACCACTAACGGTGGCCTAACAAATCACAAACCCACCGAACACGTGCACCCCGCGGCTCGGGTCACAATCCACCGGCGACGCAAGTACACGTGCTACAATCTAGCATGCTTGATCACGTGCCACAATCGTCCCGAATAAACTTCGATAGTGAAAACAAATCCAACACCAACCAATAACCAGACCAACACATGATCACAATGAATATGAATTTCAAGAATAATAAACGCAAGAATTTAAAGAATTAAATACTCCAGATGTGTTTCTGTTGGGGTTTACGCACCTATACAGCACTCCGATTACCCAAAACCCAAATCCCAGTCCGATTCCTCCAAATCCCCGACTCCAATTACTATTCTGAGACTCCTGGAATTCATTTGTGAGGTTTAATGATCAATTAATGGGTTCATAATGTTAGTTTGACTCATTTTCTCATTTTCCATTTTTGGGAGTCCTGTGAACAATTAGCGCGCTAATTTATCTCAATCACTGTTCATTATCGTCTTCAATCAGCGTGATTAGCGCGCTAATTTCTCCAATTAGCGCGCTAATTGCTCGTTGTCCAGAAATTTCCAAATTTAACATTTGACTCTCCAAACACCTCACCACCCATAAATTTAATTCTCATACTTCCATAAAACTTCAATGACCTTAATTACACCATTTAAACTAAAAATTTCCATTTTCAAACCCATTCATCAAAATCACAAAAATGGTATCAAATCATAGAGCAATTAAAGATGATTGAGGATCTAACCTTGGTTTGTTGATTCCCCACTCACAAAGCCTTCAAATCCTCAAATGAAACACCTCAAACCCTCTTTCTTCCTTCCATTTTCGTCCAAGAGAGAGAGAGAAGAGAGAAAATGACAAAAAGTGTAAGAATCACACTTATATATACATCATTTCATCTCAAATCAAATACACATCTCAAGATTTGTTTTAAGGGCCAAGATGAAGTCAAATGGTCCCATAAAATGCCAAAATTGACCTCATACCCCTTTCCTTGTCTTATTCAAATGGCACCAATTATTTGTTCTCCCGGGCGTTCCAATACCCGACTCCAAACCTCGCCCAGGTCTTTGTTCTCGCTTTAACGACGGTACCGACTGTCTCAACATCATTTATAATGAATTATTTAATGAATTTTATTATTATTGGGTGTACCTAGTCCCCCGTCCTAATGTATTAATTATTCACCACTCGGTCCGCGCGCCTATGCACTGTCATGGCGAAACCGTATTACACCCCTCACTCGTTAATGAACAATATAAACACACATATTGCGATGTCATTTAACTAATTTGGACCTATACATAAAACGGATTTGTAAACCCTATCCTGGTCGTGCTCTCCTTTTTACTATGGGATCTACGAACATCCCTGCTGGCGTCCACGTCCGCAATTTCCTCATCAATAACGGCCATTAAAAATTGGGCCGTTACAGAGGCAATGGCAAATTGAAATCATGGACTTGCATTTATATTTATTACTTCATATGTATCTCTTTTGTAACCCCTTTGCATTGCTAAACTTGATTATTTATGCTTTACAACTCTTGAATTATTTATCGGTATTCGAAATACTTTACGAAACATGAAATACTTACTCTTTATGGAATTGCTACCTTGCTACAAATGTCAACACTTGTCATGATTTCAAATGCATGCTAGATTTATTTTGTTTTATAGGTATTACTTGCATATTTGATATTTGAGTGTGGTTCTTCTCTTATTGGGCTTCATTGGTTCTTTTAGCTCACCCCACTTACAATACAGGTTCATAGACGAGTGCGCTAGAATTGAGACAAAGGAGAAACGAGCTTGAAGTCTTCACTTGATGTGAGCCTTGAGTTGATATATATTATGTATATTCGATTTTGAAACTATTAAACTTGGGTTGTAATTAAAATAAGTCTTTGGGTAGTTTGAAACCTACTTATTTTTAGTTGATCCATTTGGGAGTTTTAATAGTTTAACTCAATACGAACCCATTTATAGTTTCAAAGATATTCTTGTAAACTTAAATTTATTGGCTTAAGGATATCTATTTATATTTATTCCGCAATTATTATCTTTTATTTAACCAATGTATATTTCGTAGGTTTGTTTGAAAGGCGTGCCAGACTTTTATTTGGGTTTGGTTCAGGTATCGGGTCCAAATAGTTGTCTGGGTCAGGCGACCCAACCCTAGATCAGGGGAGGGTCGTCACATTTGAATTTGAGATGAGCAATTTATGGCCTTTATACTAAAGTGGGGTCATTAATAAACTTGACCAAACTTTGTCAACATTGTGTTACTCTTTTGAGCCACTTTGAGTCCATATCTCATGATACTTGTAGGGATGAAAATGTCCTTCTCGAAGCCTTCTTTCTAACAAGACCAATGGTGAGTCATTCCGACTTTGGATGTAAAAGTTATACCCTCTAAACTGAACAACTGTCAATTAAGCTCAACACAAGTCTTCGGTCCCAAAAACACCCGACTCGTGTGAAATCCCTAAAACATATAAAACACACATTTATCACTTTAAAACGAGATAAATATAGTCAATTAACTACTAATAACCTAAACTAAACCATGCCTAAATGTACACTTATCAGCACCCAGAATAGGAAACTCATAAATTCGGGAATTTTGAGATTATTTCGAACTTTTTAGGTTGAAACCCACTTTGAGGGTTTTCTATAAATAGGAATAGGTATTATTTGAAACTATTTATTGTTTTACTTCAATTCGTAGAAAACTAGGTTTTTGGCTTGACAATGTCCGACTAATCTCCTTCCTCTAGGTCGGAGGTGGATCAGATGAGTCTACAATTTGGGATTTCGATATGAGTTTTATTTATTCCTTTTATACTTGATTCTCTTCTATGGTTTATTTCCTTTGATACTATTTTTAATCTTAGGGTTAGATTTGATTGTATGTATAGTGTTGTGCATGCATATTAGGTTGATTACCCTTAGTCATTGAAGTCGAAACGTCCGTCCTCACGCAGTAGACTCATACATGTGATAGTTGGTCATACTGATTGGTTAGTCCCTTTTGGGACTGGTCAAGTACCTTAGGGATCTAGGCTAAATTGGGAGCACTAGCGATCCAATTGTCTAGGTGTAGTGCTTTTACAAATCGAATTAAGTAATGCGACCTACGCATTAAATCGAGAGCACTAGCAATCCAGTTGTGTTTTTAGTTAGAGAAGTAGTCAACGGTCGTACCTTAGCTATCGAGATCAGGAAAAGCGAGGAACTGAGTGCGTCACCGAGTCTATAGCTGCACTAGGTCATAGTTGAGTCTCATATCTTTCATAAACCGACGACTAACAAATCATCCCAAGTTATACGATAGAGTCTGTGATACTGAAAGCCTAGATTCACTCCCACTAAATCTTTTCTTTCTTTTCAAAGTATTCAAACATTCTCTCTAAAACCCCAATTTCCCTTTTTGTATTTTCTTACCTTAGAAAAACTATTATAACAACCCTCAAAATTTAACTCGATTTGTGTTGCACTTGTCAGGACCGTGACCCGACTGCGTGATACTTTGCAGTATTTCAAACTTCGGGAGTCGACACCGAAGTAATATTATGTTTCTATGATGTTTTGTATTAGTAATGTTGTCTAATACGAGTCTCAAGCCGTTTGGGCAACCGATAGTCTGAGTGAGGCTTCGCTTAGGTAAACGGGTGAATTAAAACACAGAAAATACTAATAAATGATTTTTTGGATAATTAATAAAATTATTTAATCGGGACGTGTTGAGTCGATTTGTGGTAAAATATGGGCCGAGGAAAGTGGGAACAACACGGGAGCCAGATTATTAAGTGACACCCGAATCACTTAGCGGAGTCAAATTGAGGAGCTAGTGGGTGATGAAACATCCAAGAGAAGAGCTGTGGGATTCATCTCGAGATTCATGTGCGATGGAGGATGCAATGAGGGTCTATAAATAGCATCCATCTCATACACACCAAATTTTTCACATTTCTCTCACCTCTCTCTCTCTCTCTCCAACGTTCTTCCTTCTTTTTTTTGTTCATTTTGCTTGGAGAGCAAGAACACCCATTTTAGGTAAAGTTGGGTTGTCAAGGTCTCGTCGGAGACCCATTTTTTCACCAGAATCAAGGTGAGAACAACTTTCTTCCTCCTCTTCCCCTTTTCCCTAATTTTCAATTTTGTTGGGTTAAATCACTATTATATTGTCGTTGTGACAAGGGCGGCTTGCCAAAGATGATCTTGATGTTCCACCGGTGTCTCGGCAAGTCCCGGAGCGATCAACATGCGGCATCGAGCCGGTGTTGCTGTTTTGATCTCAATCTTATTTAAATTGGGTACTTCGATTGGGTTTTGTTTTCTTGATGATTTGGTAAACTTCGGGCATCCCACAACAATTCAGAGTTATTTTGGGGAGTCGATGCCCGAAAAACATGTTGGCGTAATAGCCTGGAGTGGGGTTTTCGATTTTGGTGTTTTTGATTTATGGGTTTTTACGTACAGACACGCGCCGCGGAGACGCCGTGAATTAATATACAGGCACGTCTCTCGCGGCGAGTGAGACATAGACGAGGTAGTGCAACGCGGCGTATACATTTCCATGTGTTAGTTGTTGCGGCGTGTACAACGAGGAAATTCTCAGGGACGACGCGATCACGTTGTCTCTCATATGGCGTGTGGCGTGAGCACGGCGTGTACTTGTGGGTTATTTCGTGTTTTTAGCAGTGTGAAAGTCGTGGGTGTGAAGGCGTGTACGAGGCATGTGTTTTTGAAACCGTGGAGACGTAGTGTGTGCATACGGCGTGTGTGGGGTCTCTTCTAGCCATGGTGAAGTGTTGTGTGCGTGAAGTGTATTTGCGTTTTTGTCGTGTGAAACGTGTTGGCCCAACAAGGGCCCATAGCCTGTGTAGTAACGTTTCAGCCCAACAAGGGCCCACAGTGTGTGCGTTTTGAGGGTATGTGCGTTGATATTGTGATAGGCATATGTTTGGGCCTATATTTTGTATTCTTGTATGAGAAACCGTGGAGTATACTTGTGTGTGTTACTTTTCCCCAGTTTCGTGAGTTAGTGTGTGAGCAAAGTGTGTGTGTGTGTGTGTGTGATTCCATGGTCTAGCTGGTTAGGCCCAACAAGACATTATTTAGTAACAGAGGCCCAAGGTATGTGTTGTGTGTTTGATGATTCATGAATGACATCCGTGTGTGCGTGCGCGTTTTGTTGCAGTGTGGTCACGCCTCAGGCCCACATGCGTCTGGTCCTGAGGCATTTTTACTACTGTTTTGAGCCTATTTCAAATTGTTTAAAAACCCGTATGTGTTACGAGCTTTTCTATCGAATTAATCGAATTCCTCGAAGTCAGTTTTTACTGAAATTATCAAAACTTTGAGAAAACTTTGGGTTTACTTAAGGATAAATTAATGACCATAAACCCAATATTTGGGGTTCCAACCTATGTCAAGTAGCCAGAAACTCGCGGGAAATGTGTTAGAGTCGCGAGTGGTACCGGGTTGCGTCAGGCAGGTAAGTACACTTGCCACAAGCTTGTGTATGTTAGTAAACCAGTAAGAAAATACCATGTGATTCATTATCATTTATCTGCTGCTTTGTTGTTATCCATTGTTGGCATTCCATTTCGTTATTTCCTTTGTATGTGTGTTCTTGGCGTGAGTGTGTCGAAAGGTGTCTCGTGGGCCAACACCATTTGGGGAAATGCGAGGCTTTTCCTGCAGGATTGTCTACCACCCTTGGTGTTGTGTGTTACTAGGGCACTGGGTATTAGGAGTAGTTGCGATTAATCATGTTGTGCTAGTGTTGCAACATTGCTCGGGAGATCTTGCGAGATCTTTCCGTATTGTATGAATGACCTTCATGGGCCTCTTTTGATTCTTAGGATACACATGTTTCAATTGATATCTGTTAGTCTGTTTATTATGCATCTTGATCTATTTAAATTTCTATCTTTCAATTACCACATGATATCTAGACTATTTTACGTGATATTCATGAATTATTGTTATATTCTTCTGGCATTACTTTCGATTTCTCTTAGTTGATCACCGTCTAGTTTGTGACGGTGGGTGCAGATAGATCGAAGTGTTCTAGGGGAAATGGACTCTGCTTAGAGATTACAGTTGAGGACTAGCGATTGGACCGACATTACCTTAGTGTAAGTTTACTTTTGCTTTGTTTGTGTGATGCTCTATATATACATGTTTTGGTCATTGAGCTTGGGATTGTATCGAATGAATATCATGTACACGTTCACTGCTCATATTTGATTGTACATGAATAATCGGGGTTTTTCCACATAATAGATTACTGATTTCCCTTTGACTGAGTTATTTCCCATAATTGTTAGTTTATTTATTTTTCGCTACGTATAACTTGCAATAACTCTTTCACAAATTGTTAAATTGATTGATTGAAGGCTGACTAGGCTCGTCAGACTCGCCGAGTATTGACTCGGGACCTGCATGAGTTTAGGCGGGACGTACCCAAATGCATTGGGAATTTGGGGCCGTCACAGGAGGTCATCCCATAACCTACGCCCTCTGCTCACAAGCCTAGCAGCGCCTGTCACGTCACAGGATACGTCATCACTGCTGCCACGTCAACAGCTCTGTGAAGTGATGCTCTGTTTGACTAATTCTACTATATTAAGTTGTTTAATTTATTTAAACATCAAGTAGGTTGGCAAATTTTAATAACAATAGCGGAAACGTTTAATTCATATTTTATGAGAATTTATTAAGCCTAAGCAGTGGAAAACCCGATAATAACACCATGTATATAACTGAGACGAAGTAAACAGTAATTCATATACATGTGATAAAGTTCTAAAGTTTTCAAAACCCAGCAAAATAGTATATACATACATGATATCAAAACACGAGCTATCAGCAGCAACGGCCTCAGAGATAGTCGCCTAGTACCTCATTCCCCTTGCTCTTGCTCGTACCAGGATTGCCCAACACATACAGCAACGAGCCCAGTGAGTAAATTCCCAAGAGAAGTCTACACAATAATCATGAAAACCCCAATAACCTGCGAGACATGTGAATATGACCCTGACAACAGGAATCATATTCTCATGGCTGGCAGTAAACAACATTCACAACAAATATGACGATCACAAACAGTGAATAAAAAACATCATTCAAGAAATCTGGTTCAACCAACAATATTAATGAAAACTAGATAGAGGTGTGATGGAGTCTAACAAAACTAGATCATACTTTGTGAATTCGAATGCCCCGGCTGAGCACATCAAGCCTTAGACCAAACTCGAACCACTTACGTTGACCGGAAATACAGCACAACCCACCGGACACGTGCACCCCGCTACCCGGTAGCTATTCACCGGTTGCACCAAGTACACACGCTACAATCTAGCCTGCTCAATTTTGCACCACGACCATCCCGATTAATCTTCGACCATGTGAACAAATCAAACACCGACCAACACATGATCACAGAGCATATACATGGCAACCAATTAAGTAAACATAACGATAACTAAATAAATAAATAAATACTCGCTTAACCAGAACAAATCACGCCTGAATTTAAAGTGTAACATTCTCAATGGTTTTACACACCTGTAACTACGCACTCCGACTTCTCGGACTCGTCAATCCGACCCGCCTAGCTCCCCTATGCCCGAGCTATGGTTCCCAGGTCCTTAAAGTCCATTTATAGTGTTTTATATTATTTAAACACACATTATGTAATTTATTATGATATTATATCATATATTCAATTTTCACTTGTGGTACCTCTTCCAGACAATGTCGGGGTTCCAAAAATACCTGAAAAGTTCCAAAACCACTTTTCTACCTTTTTATTAATTTTCTATTTTTCTAGAATTTTCTCAAATTTTTTTTTTTTTTCAACTATTTTCCCTATTTTCTAGAAAAAAATAAATATAAATTAAATAATTGAAAATTAAATAAAATATATTTATTATTTTATGGAAAATAGGGAAAATAGTTGAAAAAAATATCAGAAAAAGTTTAAGATTTTCACTGCGTTTGTTTTATTTTTTTTATAGAATATCAAGATATACAAGTTGTTGTCATGAATGAGTATATGGTTGTTGGCTCTAATTAGGTCCGATCTGGTTTATCAAGGCTTAATTAGGGTTTCAGTGAATATTCTCTAATTGAGATTAGGGGATGTCACAGATTATACATGAATACTCGAAGTTTTTTCACATTTATAGATTCATGAATTTCCCTTTGATTGAGTTATTTCCTATACTATAGTTTGATTATTTTTCGTTGCGTTAATTTGCAATAACTCTTTCATAAATTGTATAACTTAAATGAACGGAGGCTGACTAGGCTCGTCAGGTTTACCGAGTTTCGACTCGGGGGCTTGCACGGGTCTAAGTGGGGCATACCCAATTGCATGGGGAAATTGGGGCCGTCACAACCGAGTCCGATCCGACCCGACGGGTTTTTAATCCGGGCAATTGTCCCAATTGCATGGGGAAATTGGGGTCGTAACATGCGGACTATGTGATTAGTATTGTTAAAGTGACACAAATTTAATGGTGAGGAGCCATGAGATTGGCCTAGAGTTGTGAAGATGAGATGATGTGGTAAAAGACCCATCGATCCGACCCAAAAGGTCATTTGATTTTATATATATACAAACCGTTTCATAACCAAACCCTACTATTCATCATCTCTACCGGGGAGCCATCGTCGACGGGCAGACGTCTCCCACTCGTTCACTCTCGGTTGTCTAATCTTCTCTCTCCTCGGCACCTCACGTTCTCTCCCACCACCGCCGCCCTCTCCCCTCGGCCAGTCGTCACCGGGTCGGTGATCCTCTCTGCCTCTCTGCTCATACGTTTCTCTCTCTCTCCCTTCCTTCTCAACGACCCAGAGACGCAAGCGTCTCTCGGTGCATCATTCTCTAATATAATGTATATAAATATAATATATATATATATATGTATCTATATATATATATGTATGTATATATATATATATATGTATATGTATAGAAGAAAAATAGCAAAAATATATATATATTGAAAAATTCAGAAAAATATGCTCTCGGAAATGTTGGCGAGATATAGTCGGGTTTTAGCCTCTGATATATATCAAATTGAAGCTAATTTAATGACAAATGATCTTAGGTATAATTCGGGTGGTAATTTTGATTTGTTGGGCATTTATTCACCTGGACTTGGATAATTGTAGTGCGGTATAGGCAATCGGAAGTCGCGGAAGACGCGTTAGGATCTCGGAGTTGTCACACGGTCGCGATAGTTGTTTGTAAGCCAAGAAGAAAATATAAATCGAGATCGATTCCCTTCATTTCTTGTTGTGTGTTTTCCGGCGTAAGTGTCTCGAAAGTCCTTCACCACCCTTAGTGACCGTGTGACACCGAGTTTTTTCTCCTCTTTTTTATTTTTATGAGCCTCTCCTTTTTCATCTTCAACATCAAAGTTAATCGAAAACACTTAAAAAACCAATTTAAAATCGATTTACACTGAAATCCACGAATCATACACATGCACACCAAAAATCCAAAAACTTCTAATTCTTTACAAGATTTCCCAAAAATTTCGATTTGTGAACTAAACTAGACTCTTCATCAAAAGAAACCTTTGCAAAACCCAAAAAAATTAACTAGAACTTTATAAATTCCGTATTGTGCAAAACCCCACATGCAAGCTTGCTTTAATGGAGTGAGATTTGGGGAAGATGATTACCTCACTTGGTTGATCAATTGCTCCATTTCCTAGCTCTTTTTTCAACAATCTAAACCTCCCAAACCCTCAGAGACATCTTCATTTTTCGTTTTCTATGAATCTTGCATGTCCAGAGACATCCAAATGTGTTTTGTACTAAGCTTATGATCTAGTGTGACAACACATATCCGAGGCTCATTTTGTGGTCACCCTTCCTACTATCCCAATTTCCAGTGACTCAAGTAAGTGACACATCCAGGCTAGATTAGAATACATGATCATCTCAATGCACATCCTTGGTTCCCAATTAATTAAATTCCAACCATAGACTTAGACTTGATTTTTAGCTAATTAATTGACAATTAATTCATTAGACTCCCACATTAGTTTGTAAAATCCTATTTAAGGTTTACACTAACTCCCGACTACCCGGTACTCGGTGCCCTAGTCTGGCATACATCCCAAGGCACGCTCATTCTTAGTGTACTTTTATCTGGTTTAGCCTAAGGTTATATAATTCATTTTATACCATATTCACCTCAACCTTAGTCTTTTTATTCAACTTACTTAGCTAAACTTAGTGTTCCCGTGTTTCACCTACTTGGTACCACGTCGACTCGCTCTATGAGACGAACACCCGGCACACATTCTCACACGACAATAAAATATGATTTCATACATGTGATGATAATACACCGCAAATAAACATATAACACACAAAATAGACTAGTGTACCTAGGTTGGTAAGTCCCTAGCCTATCTGTAGTATCCACGAATAGTCTAAGCTGACATCCTAGTATGAAATTAAAAATAAATAACGTTAATAAAACGGGCCATTACATACTATCGATCACATGCCTATAAGACATAATTGATTGGTGAGAAAAACTAGTTAGAATCGAAAGATAGCCCTGACAAAGGGAAGACAACCTCGAAAAGGGAAAAGAACCGACACTCAACAACATCCTAAAAACAACAAAACACACATATAGCATAGCCTAAATTAATGCTTACAAAAGAAGATCAATACATAAAAAAGAAATCACCCAAAAGACCACAAGGAAAACCCTTGATCACACCGACCACATCTGTCATACCACAATGACTGTTGGAATGCTCTTTTTTCCCTAATTAACTCATTTTTCTTTTAGATATAGATTCATCTCTTTTGTAGCAACCCTTTCTAGTACGTATATACATCTTCAACTCCTCAATTCAAGTGCACAAAGTAGTATATATGAAAGATCTATAACACCGACTAACAGGAGTGCCTCTGATCGATGCACAACTATCGGTCTTAAAACAGAGATAATGTAGGAGAATAAGCAAAACAAAAGGGGAGAAAGATAGAAAACAACAAAGCAAACGAAAACTTAAAAGCAAAAAAATGTGGTATCGGGAGGCCACCGACCAGCTTGTGGTCGCTAGAGCCCTTAATGTCGCTAAGACCCCCTTACAACAAATCAGTTGGAAACCCTAGTTTGGAGGGTGGGGGAGAGAAAACTTAGTGTGCAAGGTTTGTTCGCCTTGCTTGATTTGGAGTTTATGGTAAAGTGTCTTTGATTCTTGAATGTGATGGATAATATATGGGAAATATTAGAATGACAACACAATATTACAATATATCATATGGGGCCCACCAGTATGTGCAATGTGTTAGCTTGAAATACAAGAGAGTGATCGGTGGGCCCCACGCGACACATGTGCCTTATGTATGTGACATTGTGGTATGATTCTAGCATTTCCGTAAGAGCAACTGCAAAGGAGGTGTAGTGTAATGCACTACACCCCCTGGCCATTCACCTCCGATTGTGGGGGGTGAATGACATTCTCGCGTAATGGCATAGATTTCGGTCATTGCGCGAGTTCAGTGAGTCTCACGCGCATTAATGTGCGTGGGGCCCACCGATCTTTATTTTTTAATAAAAAAATAATTTTTGTATTTCTTTTTTTTTTTGGTAGGAAATTTTTATATTTTTAATTGATTGTGAGTCTCATTTTTGTATAATGAAGAGTTTAATTGATTGTAGGTATAAAATATAGTTAAGAAGAATGTAATAAAATGATGATGTGGCACTCCATTATACTCACAACACATTGTAACATTATGGATGCTCAAAGATACTGTTTGCTAAAAGGCTAGCTGTGAGGATGTTGCCACTTATTTATTTATTTAATTTTGAAAAGAATCTGGCGATTTATATGAATGAATTATAATAGATAAAAAATAAATAAAATTGAGCGTCCCACGTGGCTTGTTCGGCGGCTCACGTGGTGTCTCCGGACGGGCCCAACACGCAAACAAACACCAACGCATACAATCGGCATCAGATTCAGATCCATGTCCTTCCCACCGAAATGAAATACTTTGGACTTTTCAACAAGTTAATGACGCCCAACATTTCCCTCACTACCAAAACAACCCTCAACCTCTACCCCACCCACAATAACCTAACTAAGCCCATTCTAGTCATTTCACCAATCACCCCAAATCCCATCGGGATCGTGTTGTACTCTCACGCATCCTGCGTTTCTTCACAGATGATCCAGCCCCAACCCCCACTCCTCGCCGTCAGTCACACCCCCTAATTTTGAAACTATGAATATAAAAAAAAAAACTCAACCAAAGGATTATTTTTTTCTTCAAATAAAATAACTAGTTTCATTTTATTTTATCTTAATTCTTATGTAATATTTAATATCAACCACACTTGATTCACGTTTAAATATTATTATTTTTTAAAATAAAATATTATTAAACTTCGTATAAAATTTATACTCAAGCATTATTTATTTTAAAAAAAAGTTTTCATTTACAAGATTTAAACTAAAATCTACCTAAAAAATTAAGTTTCTTATCTTTTTTTTTTAATTAAGAGATCTTATTAATTTTTTAGATTCAAGTTTATCGTCATTTAGACCACTACTAGATTATTAAATTTATTATGTAAAAACTTTTTTTGAGAATGCTATTGTGTCCCAATGGAACATTGTACAATAACCTATGCGCATCTTGAAATATGCAAATGTTTGTAAATTAAAAGCTAATATACAGCTTACTTACTTATTTTGAGGTACAATAATATTTTTTTTAATAATAAAGAATCCAATATGTTATCTTTGACACTTAAACACTTTTTAATATATCTATAATACAAATACGCTAAATCAACTCACTTAGTCAAACTCACGACCTTTTTAAATTTTGACTGCCTCTACTATCTCATTGAGATGCCTTGACCCTAAATCTAGTTTTATTAGTTTTTGTTTCTTGCGCTTTTCAAAAAAATAATGAAAACAAAAATGTAATAAATCGATGGAGCCAAGCCGGTCGGACCGAAGCCGAGAGAACGTGACGCAAGCACCCGGCGCGAACGTCGGCGCCTTTCCTCGTCAGCCGACCTATCGCCGTTACGTTACGTCGCTCGTCCGTCCCCACCGGTTCGGTTCCGTCTCTCTTTCTCTCTCTACAAACCAAAACCTAAAACACAAAAAACCTAAACGGCAAATATAAACGGCGACGACCAACCCTACTTCTCTATAGAGAGAGGAGAAAGAGAGATTGTGGTGATTTGCGATGGAAGGACCGGAAACTCTAACGCCGCCGGCGACGGCACCGGCCGCGCGGCCGTCGTCGGCGCCGATCAGAGAGGACTGCTGGAGCGAGGAGGCGACGTCGACGCTCATCGACGCCTGGGGAGAACGCCACCTGGAGCTCAACCGCGGGAACCTCCGGCAGAAGCACTGGCAAGAGGTGGCGGACGCCGTCAACGCTCGCCACGGCGCCGTCAAGAAAGCTCGCCGGACCGACGTGCAGTGCAAGAACCGGATCGACACCTTGAAAAGAAGTACAAGCTTGAGAAGGCCAAGATCATGGCCTCCTCCGGTGGCTCCGTCACCAGCAAGTGGCCGTTCTACGACCGATTGGACGCGTTGATCGGACCTTCTTCGTCCACGTCGACGCCGGCGTCGACGAAGAAACCGGTGACGACGACGGCATCGGCTCCTCCGCTGGCTGTTCCGTTGCAGTATCGGAAGCAGTTACCGATGTCTCTTCCACATGCGACGGTGGTGCCTGTGGCGCCGAGATCGGTGAGGGAGAAGCGGCCGGCCGCGGCGATTCCGGTGGACGACTCGTTCTTCCGGAAGAATTATTCGGCGGTGGCTGCTGCCGCTGCTGCGGCGGATTCTGAATCGTCGAGATCGAGCACGGAGAGTCGCCAGAGGGAGAGGAATGGTGGCGGTAGTCGCGGCGGTAGTGCTGGTCGGGGAGAGGTGGATGGGGTGAGGGAATTGGCACAGGCGATTGTGAGATTTGGAGAGATATATGAGAAGGTGGAGGGAGTGAAGCAGAGGCAAATGGTTGAATTGGAGAAGCAGAGAATGGAATTCATGAAGAGTTTGGAGTTTCAAAGAATGCAGCTTTTCATGGATTGGCAAGTCCAACTAGAGAAAATCAAGAGAGCTAAACGAGCTACATCTTCAGGTGAGGATTCACACTTATGAAGTTTTTATTATCATTCAATTTTGATTTTATTTGTTATAGATATCTTGTTATGGTGTCATCCTTATTTGAATGGTTGGATCCTAAGTGCTGCTGTGAGTGTAAAATTGGGAACATAGACTTTTAGGTTTACTTTTTCACCACTTGTAAAATTCCTTCTTATTAGTTGAAGCTAGTCTCATTGATATATTGTGTTGTTTTGGGGATTTTTGTGCTTGGTTTGCGTGATTCCTTGTTTATATTTTTGATACACTTGACATAGAATTAGGTGGTTGTAATTCCTGGCCTACACACCTGTTTGGTAATTCTTGTGAATAAGAGTGCTAGAAATAAGATCCCCTTAGCTGATATTGGGGTGGGAGGTCCGATGATGGTGATTGGTTTTATGTTGTACGTCTTTAGAACTTTTGTAGGCGAGAGAGGTGGTGCTTCCTTTTTTTAATTTAATGTTTCATCAAATCTTAGGATGCTCTTTTTTTATTCTTTTAGATATAAGAATTGCGTTGAAGATAGTTGTCTAGAATTTGTAGCTTTATTTTGTCTCTAAGTTTGTGGAGGTCATAATTTGATTGCAAAGTGAGTCTTGGAGTTACTATCAATTGCTTCTTTCATGGTGATACGAATTAGTTCATCACTTTCAATTGCTTTCTAGACCAACATTTTCCATGTACTTACCAATTCATCTGACCTGAACAATTTTCTTGGACAAACACTTTTCTGGTTTCTTTTCCATTTTTTCTTATCCTCAAAAATGTGAATACATCTAAGTTGGAAGGAATATGCGTTGTTGTAGT
The DNA here is from genome assembly GCA_039657345.1 of Stephania japonica. NCBI lineage: Eukaryota > Viridiplantae > Streptophyta > Magnoliopsida > Ranunculales > Menispermaceae > Stephania > Stephania japonica. The sequence goes on from CM077556.1 coordinate 7,054,320, forward strand.
CGTAAGAGGTGTTGTTACTCGTTTGCATCCTCCATGTCTATTGTTTCTTGCAACTTTTAACAAGATCATATGGCTGATGCAAACACGTGCGAGTCATGTGGCCGGGTACTTAGAGTTTTCAATTTATCGGAGCCATTAATTAGATGGAGTAGTGGTTGTTTAAGAAGTTAGTTAATAAGTTTTTATTTATGTGTTTATATGCTTATCTATTATGCTTATTAAATGTCAATTAGAAGTTGGGTTATGATTAGGATAATGAGTTGTCTTTTAGTTGGAGCCTGTTTAGGATATGTGTGTGTAAAGTGTAAACCATATATTAATGGGTTAAGTTTTTTTTTATTGTTTTGGTGGTTTTTGTTTTGTGAATAATATCTGGTATTTTGAGTTAAGAGAATTTGTGAGATTTTTACTACCGGGGCAAGGTTCGAAACTTCGACTTCGCTCTAATCTTCGACATTCAAAATTTGGAAGTAATTCGGAGAAGTTGGCTTCGAGGAGGGGAAGTTTTACAAAAAATCGCGAGTGTGTGGAAGTTTATGAAATTTCATTTTAAATATTAAAAATCTCAAATTGTCTAAAAAATGTTTAAAATACACTTAATTACACAATAATGACAAAATAGATTGTTCAAAACGCATCACGATGTAAATCTAAAACAGCATATTGAGTGTGTAAACAACTGTGCACAACTCAGTTTATCGAGATAAACAAAACCACACACAATCTGCACAGACGCACTACTTCATCGGACTTTTTCATCGCAGCAAGGACTCCTTTTCGTGTCGTCACTTCTTGATTGTGTTGTCTCCTCTCGATTTCTTCATTTTCTTTACTCCTTGTCTTGAGTCTAGACGCTAGAAGGGAATGAGACGTAATCCTAATATTATCACCGCTTCCCTCCTTGTTAGAGCAACTCATTAGTAACTACTTAAGTTAGTTAAGTGAGTTAGTTTGTTTAATGATTTTGTTGATAGTTTGTTACAAATTGATGACACGTTATAACCAAAAAAAATAAATAATAATGACATGTGTGGTGTAGATTGAAAGCCCCTTTTAGGTGTCTTGTATATAAATATCTTCTGAGTTACATTGTTCAATGTGTTCGTTGAATGAAATTTGTAAGACAGATCTTCGGCTTCGACTCCTCACTTCTTTGTCTCCGTTTCTTGAGTTCTTGATATCTCATTACTTCTCAACAGATCTAGGGCATGAAGATATTCAAAAAAGAGGTCAGAATTGAAGGATGATGAAAGTGAACCTCTGGTTGTTGTGTTGTTGTTATTCATCCTTTTTTTTATTTTCTGTTTTGAATCTTTTGATGATTGACATTTTTGGCAACTTCTCCAAACTTCCCTGATTTTTTCGATTTTTTGCAAATTTGTATACAATTTTGACATCTTCGACAGAGTTGTGCGAAGTTTGGCGAATTTTAGCATTTTTTTTCTCTACATGTAAGTTTCACTTCCCCTCTTCTATGATCGACAAAATTCGCCCGAATTTCGGCAAATTTTTAAACCTTGCTACCAGGTATTCGAAGACTCAACAGTAGAAAAAGTTCTGGGCGTGTTTGATTTTTACGTATCTAGCACTTTAATCTGCATCAATGGCACTTTCATCTTCTTTAGCATATCAGTGCAAAATGTTAATATGGACGCTTCATATGGTGATAAACATCCAAATAAGAACCAGATGTGCATGGTATTGAACTTTAATTAGTTAATTTTATTAGCATTATAGGTACTCCATAGCTCTTTAATTAATGAAAAGGGTGGGGCATTTGGGTCATCAATTTTGAAGAGGAAGCACTTAATCAAAAAGGGGGAAACACTTGAAAGTAAAGTTTCATGGGGGTCAAGTTTCCAGGTCCGTTTTTCTTAACGGAATGGGTTGAACCTTGCTAAAAGATCAAGGGGTGTTAGGTAGTTGATTTGGTGTTTTGTAGTTTATTTCACTTGATTAGAGATAAGGTATGTAGGGAACTTATTGTTGAATTAGATCAAATAGAAAAATTAATAAGGGTAGGTTGATGACAAATGGAGCTGCAAATCTTAAAATCTTCTTGATTCAGTGTGCTTTACAAAACAGTATGTCACTTATTCTTTAATTTGAACTAACAGTAAGCCCAATTATTTAATTGTTTGGTTGTTCATTAGCTGCCCTAAATCAAGCAACGAACGAGTTTGATTCATGTAGTAGACCCCAACTAATTTAGGATTGAGATTTTGTTGTTGTTGGTTGCTCATTAGCACCTCATCTTGTATTGAATATCTTATCATATTTTCCTTAGATTTGCTTTCCTTCCAGTTTGTTTCTTAATGACAGTTCTTGATGCATATATCCAAGTTTTGGCTTTCTGTAATGTGAAAATGATATGTTAATTTATTCTAATTACAGCTTCTCAAATAGTTTTTATAGGCAGATGCAACCTAGCAGCTTCAAACAATTAAATAATTGGTTAAGGCACCTACATATTGTAGTTGTCATGCGGTAGAAAGTCTAGTAGTAATTGCGTGCATTTCTGGTCTGGTTTTGGGAGGGTAAGGGAGGATGATGGATAGTACACATTGCAATAACCTTCTGTGCAGGTTCTTCTAAAGCTAACTTTTGTAAGTCCCATATTAACACTACATCTACATGTTTCAAAAGGTGTAGACATGTAAAGATATATTTACGTAAACTCTAGAACAGTGTCATCTTAGCCTGCCCAATATCCCTCAAAATGATTGCATGCACCCAACAATTGCACAAGTTAACAAATCATAATAACTTTGTTTAGAATGAAGAACTTCATTGCATATACAGAATTGCTATGGTTTTTCACGACATGTTCTAACCTAATAAGCAAAGAAAAAAAAAAAAAAAAAAAAAAACTATGGCATTTTCTTGGAGCCCATGCTGCTAATAAATATGATTAATAACCCAAAAGTAAGTTTCAACAATCTCTACTTTTCTGATGTTGCAAGTTGAATTAATAATATTTAGTTTTATCATTGTTATTTAGTCCATAAAGAAGTAATAAAATGGTAACAACGTTGTTTTCCTCAATTAGATGCTCACAGTATTCATCTTCTGTCAATGGCTTTGGATGGCATTCAAAATTGCAATTTTCTTAACCAGCTATCCGGTTAGGTATGTGTTCTCTAGACCCTATTAAGTTGCTTTAAGTAAAAAAAGACCAGAAATTTAATCTTCAGGTTTTCTTGCTCTTATGTTGACCGATTTCGGTGTAAAATCAGAAGACAAATGCCAAATTCCTTGGCCGAGTCTCAATGACTTCAAAAATTGTAATCGTCCAGTCCTACCTTTACATGCACACTTGTACTTGATATGCATACCTGAGGCCGCGTTACACTGGACTAGTTTTAAATTTCTCTCTAACTACAAAGCTTTCTTTATGTCCATAAATCATGGTTTACATTGCACTTCACAAGTTTGTTTGCCTTGTTTGGAAATTTGTACACTATGAGTTTTGATCAAGGTAAACAGCTATCTGTATGTCAGTCTTGTGAATAACTATTGAAATCGATACCACTTCCGGGTCTTGGAAACACTTTCAGCTGTATTTATTATCTGATATTGTAACATGAATTACTGTCATTCCTTTGTTTAAAATAGTATTTAGGCTGTGAATTCCTATGTCAATACCAATTTTAACATATCTGGATATCATCATTGACATGCAGATACATCTAAACCAGTCTAACCCATTTGTTCAGAGAAAAAGGGTTTGACTATGCATAACCAAAGTAAGTAATTTGGTCTTTGTGTTTCATTTGTAACTCACTTCATCTTGCATCGTATGAATTTATAGATTTGTTATCTAGAACATCATTAATGCTATCGACTTTAGATTCAGGCAACCAAGTGCTTGATATCCTCAAAAGAATAATTTTATCTATATATCCTAGCATATGTAAGATTATTTGAAAATTTTGCTGATAGCAGCCAATACGTCCATGAGAATATAATGCCATTTGTCCTGCATATATTTTGTGCATCCGTGAAAAACCTGTGGTTTGGCCCTATTCATAATTGTGGAGATAGCAAATATGAATATGTGAACCAAAGCAGCTACTTGGCACAAAAAAGGCAATTATTCTTGAGTCAAATTCACCAGCTCTTTTTTACTTTTACATTTATTCAATGATATTCTCATCCATTCTCATTTCATTAGCAATTTTATGAACTATAGGTTCATGGTCTTCCATCTTATTTGTGTACTATCTCCGTCCCACTAGCATTTTATAATACTGAGTTTTTTGGTTAGGGGTGTTCAAGTCACTATGTTTTGGGGTGTCTACTCCCCACTTGGTGGTGTAAGCTTAGATTTTGGAGTTTTACTATGACGCTTTTTAGGAAAAGAGTCCAATTAAATTGAGTTGAATGGAAACAGTGAATCCATATATCCTACCCTAAGTAATTTGGAACTGAGGCATTGTTTTTTGTTTTTCTTGTATTCCGATGAAAAGAGTCTATATCTGGCTTTAGGAGTAGTAGTGACATAAAAACTAAGCATTGTTTTATGGTTATCAGGATTAGTTCATAGACAACAGGGCTTTATAAAATATAAACATTTTGCTGCATTTCCTCAACCACTTTTGTCGTAGAAAACAATCAGGTACTGGGTTTTATATTATGCGCTTGGTTAATTTGTTTGGATACTGCAATTTCTGACTTGTTACATAGTTGTATTTGTTGGAATTATCAAATCATTTCCAGGTTGCAACTCCTTTTCTCTTTATTATATTCTCCTTGCTGATTTTCTGATTTTCTGTGGGAAATATGTGCTGTAATGATATTAATATATATGATAGTGGCCTCATAAATCAGGCTAAATGTTTTCTTGTGGGTGCTTGGTCAGACTTCTTGACAGGGATTTAGCCTTAACCTGGTCTTTTGTTTGGTTTTGCAGACATTTATAGCTAGCTACTGGACAAAAGCGTAGTGGAATTTGATCGCTTGGGAGACTGAAGTTGAAGCATGTTGACCTTTATTGTTTATTTATCCACAATATCCAAGTGTTTGAGATGGAGAATCTTGGCGCGGTATCTTTGTATAGTAGCAGTAACCATTTAGTTAAGTCTTTTCCCCTCTTTCTTGCGCACTATATATTTCTTGGTCAGCACATAAGGCCAACATGATTGAGTCATTTAACATTGTTTCAGCTTTTCTCTTTTATGTGCACTTGCCTGATCTGTATTTCTCTTAGTTTAGTTGCATAGAATGTTTTCTGATCGCTGGTTACATGCTTTTATCACTAATTTAAGTGAATTAGTCTTGCATAAATTTGGCACTTGCAATTCAATCTTGCAACTCCTTTGGCTTAAATTTCATGGCAGTTCAAAGTTCAAAGCTTGTACGAGAGAGGGCTTATCAATCTTGTTCAAGATATTAAGAAAGAGGTATGGCATCTCTCCCTTTTCGGCAAAATGAGCTTTTCATTCACTAATTGGTTTGTTGTTAAATTCAAAGTGTTTATATGTTCATATCTTCTTATTTGTGCAGAATGCTGGATTTAAATTTCAATCAATGTTTCCCTCAAAAAAAAAAAAAAAAATTCAAATCAATGAAAACCATTTATTGTTTGTTTGTAGTGAATTGCATTTCATTTCAATGTCTTGACCTGTCACTAGTTTCTTTGGTGTTTTATTTAAGCAATACTAAGTATGCAAGGAAATTTTGACTTGACATATAGTATATATATGATACTGTTGAGCATCCAAAAAGAATTACTTTTATTTTCTTTTCTTGATAAACTTAGCAATCCTTTCAATACGGTTAGGAGAACAACCACGCAAGATTGCTAAAATGATGTGCCTGCAGAGATAGATAGGTTGCTGGAATAAAGCTTATTAGTGTTTACGTGGAAGCATCAAACAACTTCATTGAGTTGTACTTATCCTTAGTGCACAAATTAAACAATAAAGCTCTCGTGGTGTATAGAAGCAATTTTTCACAACTAGTTATTTGTTTAAACAAGTTTTCTATGTTGAAGATTCAAAAGTGGAACTACAATACAACTTGTTTAAACAAATAACTAGTTGTGAAAAAAAAAAAAAAGAAGCAAATAACTAGGTAAATGAAAGCAATTTATGGTTACATTGAAAGTTAATTTTTTGCCTGAAAGGGAAAGGGAAAGTTTTGTTAATGTTTTTAACTTTGACTGTAATCTGTGTATTCATGGAAACATACAACATCAAGTTTTTGAGGAAATATGAAAACGTTGGATAGTAATGAATAAGACTGGGTAATTACAAAGTTAGATGGAAACACATAACTAACTATAGAAGTATTTACCTAATTCTACCCAAAAAAAAAATAAATAAATAAATTTACCTAATCTTTGTCAAAAAGTAAATCTTATTCAATCCCATGAATGGAACACTCTAAATGGGATTAAGTACCTGAATCCCAGTTTCAAAAAAAAAGTAATCTGATGCATCTTGTGAGTGAGAGCCTTACAAGGTATAGTGACTCAATGCTCTTCAACCTAAGGTCTTATGCTCAAGCCCTAAGTACGAAATAAGTCACATTTTCTTATACAACCTTGGATTTGGCAAAAACTTCCCATTGTAATTTTTTTCTTTGTAGTTAATAATCTGTAAGCAAGAAACCTGATGAGGAAATAATTTTCCGTAAATAATCTTTCCTTGAAAAATGCAAGTGATGAATGTCAATCTAGCAATTTCCCTTTAAAAAACTGTGAAAAAACTTTTCCTAAGTTTTCACTTCTTCTTTCATCCCGATTGGATCAATCTAGCAATTTCCCTTAAAAAAAACTATGAAAATTCTTTTCCTAAAGTTTTCACTTCTTCAATCTTTCATCCTGATTGGACATGAAGCTAGTTTTCAAATCTTGATATAATACAAAATATGAATCTCACGTGAAATATTTGTCTTGATATGATGTTAATATCAATAAAACTTTTCCCCCTTTGGTATGATCATGATTTATAATCTTTGTCTTGATACTTTTCCCTTTAATATTGATGTGATTTGATGGTATCAATTGACACATTAATGCTACAAGTGGCATTAAGCGTTTCCAAACGCTAGAAGTGCTTATGAAAAGAAAATGGTAATGATAATTGAGAAATGTTAGGGTTACAACCTTTGGCTACAACATTGATGGAGTCCATTGGATAGTGGATACACATTAGAATGTGTTCGCACACATCTCGATGAATTGTCTAATGGAGATATAGATCCCATAAATGCTATACCCAAAGATTGTAACAAAAGTATCTATCTCTGCTTTATCCAAAAAAAAAAAAAAAAAAAAAAAAAAAAAAAGTATCCATCTATGCTAGCATTTTCCATCACAATTTATTCTAAATAGCATTGATGGGCATTTTCCATAACAATTTATCTCTGCTAGCATTTTCCATAACAATTTATTCTAATGGATAGTGGATACACATTAGAATGCGTTGGCACGTATCCTGAATTCCTGATTAATAACAATATGTTTTAGGATTAATGAAATTTCGATTTCTCTTCAAAAAAAAAAAAAATGGTTTAGGATTGTAGTGAAGGATTTTTAAAGATTATACTTTCAAATTCTTTTTTGTTTTCAATAGTTGAAATAACAAATAATAGCTCAATATCAGGTGGTTTTTTCCCCTAAAACCTTGTATAGTATGAAAAGGTGTTCAATATGATAACATTTCGACTATTTAAGTGTATATTTGAGAAAAAGTTGTAAAATTGTTTGACCTTTTTTTTTACTTAAATAATTTTTTGACTTTTAGTTGATATTTAATTGAGATTCATTATAGAGGTAAGCTTCTTTTTTTTTTTTTCTTGAAGTAATATAGGTAAGCTTATAATAAGGACAATGATTAGCTTTTTCTAAGGAACAGGTTGCTTATCATGAGTTTGTAATAAAAAAAAATGCACATCTATCAATTTATATTTTTGTAAAAGGATATTAAAAAGTCAATGGAAGAGTTTGATACATGTAGATGTCCCCAACTAATATAGAATTGAGGCTATGTTGTTGCAAAAGGACATTAAATTTAGTATAATTTTTTGTAGTTTAAATGCTTACTTATCTCAATCATTTCCTTAATGGACGTTTTGGTTTGTATTAGCATCAACTCTCTCTGCTTCCTATATAAGTTTATTCTCTTGAAAACTCTTTCTTTAACACGTGTAATACCCATGTGGATTGATTACCAATAATAATAAAATGACAAATGAGAATGAAATCCCAAAATTTCAAAAAGAAGGAACATAATTTCTTAATGCTTTTTGGGGTTTAAAAAGTTGATAAAGAAAGAAAGAAAGAAAGGGGGCGTAATGTAATCGTCCATTAGCTTCTTTTGTGCTTTTCACTTCCAATCAAATGTTCTCTTTGCTTTCTCCTAGTCTTGTCTCCACCAGCATACCTTCTTTGGATAACTCTTTTAACTTTACAATATGTATTTGAACGTTTGTTTTGATGACATGTATGTATGTACGTGTGTACTTCGTTTACAAATAATTTCATTTATGTTGTCTAACTCTAATATTCTCCACATGGGATTGAATCCAATTCAAACTAATCCATGAAAGAAAAGATTATACCTAAGTTCATTTCAAAGCTATAAAACTATTTGATGTATATCTTTGAATATGTTCCAACGAACCTTAAGCATCGAATCTTCATTGAATTTATATAGGTTAGCTGACCTCTTAGGAAATGTGAAACGCTGCTTTAACTTTCAATTTTATTTTGGATAGAAACGTCAGCCAATAACTGACAAAAAGAAATGTATAAAGAAATTAATAGACCCTCGTGAGAAAGAGAAAAAAAAATTGAAAGCCAAGAATTTCTGCTTGAGTAGCGATTAATTGAAGCTTATGGGAATGTGTAGATTAAAATATGAGTCTGATTAAACAAAACCTTACTAACGTTGTAACAACCTCTATTATAAACTAGTCGGTATCCTATGCGGGCAACATCATGTCAACTTGTAGATGCTCCTCAAGAAAAGTTTTTCATTATATGCCTCATCCATTTCATCAATGATGCTTTAGCAAGGCGTATGATTATGTTAGAGTCACACTCAAAGTCACACTGGGGTGACGTGGTGTGTGGGACTTATGTGAAAATGAGTGTACGCACATAGTTCTCGCTACATAATATGCAGGGTGTGTATCCTGAGATGCGTACGGACGACTTCCAAGGATGCGGGCTTGCACGCAACATCATCTAATGCGACTAGAGTTTCATTGTAGCATTTTCCCAAACTAAAGTACAAAGATTTTGTAAACACGATACAAATCTAAAAATATAGAAAAATATCTTTTACATTTTTGTCATAAATCAATTTCTGGAGTTTGACGCTTGTGGGTACCCATTATTCAAACCCTTCGACATAACTTCAAAAAAAAAATGTAAATTAAATGAAATTTGGCGAGAAGCTATATATACCAGTAGACATGTTTATAGATGTATTGATAGATCTTCGATGTTATATCGCTACAATGTTTTGCTTTTTCTCTCAAAAAATAAAAATATTAATAGATGTTATCAGTGATTTGTTGAAGGTATGTTTAAGGAGCAATAGCTACTAACAAAGTTGCCAACATTTTAGCTCAAAATAGTCTCTTGCAAATAAATTGGGTGGCCTGATGGTTTGGTATGGGATTTGAAAGTGAGATACAATGGGTTCAAACCTTGGTGGATGCAAATGTGATTTCTTTCCTATCAAAAAAAAATGGTGCACTAGCCGGGTGTGGTGGAGTGACGTTGGGGTCGTACAAGGGTGTGTTCTTCAAGTGAGGCCTCTCGAGTTTGAATCCTAGCGCTCACGGTTGAAGTCGTTATTTGTCTAATTCTTCCGGCTAATGGGTGTGGTGCCATCGACTTAGCCCCATGGGATTAGTCGTACTTGAAGGGTGCGGACACTAATTTTTTTTTTAAATGGTCACTTGCAAGACTTGTCACAATAGTATGCCCCTCATTATTTCCACTGATGAATCTAAGCATATTGTTAGTGACTTTTTTTTTTTGATTTTATAGTTTTCTAATCTGATGTAGAATCGGTTAATGAGAGACAATTGTGTACAAAAGATGTCTAATATTCATAAACACTGTATTTTTTTTTATTATTTTTAGGGAGCGACTATTCGGACCCTACTAATTGCTAAACGTACCTCAATTTTGAATTTTTACTTCGTGTAATTCACTTTTTTTTCTTAAAATTTTAAAAATACCCTTATTTAGTATACCTCACTTTTTTACTTCATGTACCCTATCACCTTCACCTTCACCTCAATACCCTTGCCCTCGGGTTTCAGACGAATAGAGCCGACACCACTTTAGAGGTTTCAACCAACTTTGACTAATAATGCAAAGATAACTAAGTTTCAACGGGTGACGGGGGAATCCAACCGAAACCTCTAAAGAAGTGTCGGACAAGGCCTTGTTTGTCTAACACTTCTTCAGAGATGCCAGCTCTGCTCGTTTGATACCTCTTCAAAGATTTCGACTTTGTTAGTCCGAAACCCGCGGACGACCAAAATGAACAAAAAAACTTCAAAACATCAAAAAAATATATGAAAATGGAAAAAAAAGTGTGGTTTGCTCGAAATCACTTAATATTTTCGATTTCATTAAAACTTTGTACCCAAAATGCAAAATTCTAGTCTTAAATCGAAGCCTTGAATTTGAAAATAAATTCACAAACAAAACGACCCAAAAAGAAAAAAATTAAAAAAAAACACTTCGAAATCGGTACTAAAAGAGATGATGAATGCACCCAGGTGTTGAATCCATGTGGTTTTACTCGGATTTCATCGGATTTGGTCAATTTTTTGTGCGTGCGATTTAGAGAAGTGACTGGGGTATGGTGAGTAAAAACGCTTTTATATGGAGGGGTAGTGGGGTAATTTCACAAACTCAAGTACGTTTAGCAATTAGTGGGGTATGATGAGTAAAAACCCTTTTATATGAAGGAGTAGTTCGGTAATTTCACAAAATTAGGTACGTTTAGTTGCTCCCTTTTTTTATACCAATTCCAAACTTCTCATTAACTAATGGACCCTAAGGTCAGCTCTTACAAGATTCGATAAGAAAAGGGGTATAGAAATGACAAATATCATTTTACCAAAAAAAATGTAGAAATAAAAAATAGCTAAAAATAACATAAATAAGTTTTTTTTACTTTAATGGGATTCGAACCACGACCCCCGAAACCTTGTCTTTTGGGAAGTGTGTTTCTACTATCTCACCAGAAATGCTTTGACAATTTGATACGATAAATAAGTTAAAATAGCCGAAAAATAAAAAACATAAATCAATTTGATACAATTTTTTTTTTTTTAAAAATAGCATAAATATATAGATAGATATAAATATAGATCAATTTGATAAGATTTTTCTTTATAAGAAAAAAAAACATCTTGCCTCCATTGGGGTTTAAATTCATAATCACTTACTCCTAATTAAGGTTGCAAGTGGGGCAGGACGGGGGGGGGTTGAAGTAAAAGAACAGTAGATTGTTGACAATTGAATGTGTATTCTGTATCATAAATGTTACAATATATAAACAAACTTATAACCAAAAGATAGATACAAATATTAGTTATGTACAAGTAGTTGTTAGATCAACACAATCTTGGTAGTTCAGGATATCCTTGTCATGAAACAACCAACTAATAGGAGGTGGTTACGGGTATCCTTATCATTCCCTTCAAGTTGAACTCGATGTGGAGCAACGTTCAACTTGGATTAAAAAACATGAACTTAGGCTTCTAGCGGCAGCGGCAGCGGCAGTGGCTGCGCTTAGTGAATAAGTCTGCAATCTGATCATTGGTAGAAATGTACTTGACATGAAATTGCTTATTAAGTACCTTGTCACGGACATAATGATAATCAATCTCTAAATGTTTAGAGCGATAATTGAAGATGGGCATGGTTGTGAGGTAAGTGGCACTCACATCATCAAAAGAGAAGAGGAACTGAAGTCGTGGGAATCGAAAGTTCACGAAGTTAGGATTGAACCCAATGAACCTCTTGAACCGTAGCAGCCAAGGCCCTATACTCTGCCTCTGTAGACGAGCGGGACACAGTTCGTTGCTTTTTGGAGCTCCAAGTAATGAGATTACTACCAACATAAATTGCAAAACCTGTGGTTGACTTTCGATCATCCATGGAGCCAGCCCAATTAGAGTCGTTATAGGCAACAATGTTAAAGGTGGAAGACTTGGTAATGCAAAGGCCATGATCGGGAGTGTGTTGCAAGTAGCGTAAGATGCGCTTGACAACAACCCAATGTGTATCTCGTGGAGCATGCATATATTGAGATACTTTGTCGACTGAATATGCGATGTTTGGGTGAGTAATAAAGAGGTATTGTAGACCTCCAACAACAGACCTATATAACTTACCATCCTCCAACAATTCACGATCTGTGAGAGATAATTTAGTACTGGGACAAGCTGGTGTAGCAATGCATTTAGCTTCATGCATGCCAATTGTTTGTAACAATTCTTTTGTGTATTTACGTTGAGACAACAAAACACCATCATATATTTGAATGTCTTCCACACCAAGAAAGTAATGGAGAGACCCCAAGTCTTCATTTAAATTCCTTTTGGAGATAAGTAATGATAAACTGAACATAATTGAGATCATTACCTGTGATGATTATATCATCAACATAGACAAGGCAATAAAGTTGAAGGTTGTCCTGGTTTAAATAAAAAAATGAGGAATCTATTTTCGAACCATAAAAACTAAGACGTTGAAATGCAGCAACGAGAAAACAAAACCATTATCGAGGAGCTTGACGCAACCCATAAAGAGACTTGTTACGTTTGCAAACGTGATGAGGAAGTTGGAGATTAACAAATCCTTGCGGTTGTGTCATAAAAACATTCTCCTCAAGTGACCCGTGAAGAAAGGCATTCGAGACATCAAGTTGACGAATCGACCAACCATTAGAAACTACAACAGAGAGAAGCAAGCGAATCGTGGATGGTTTGACGATAGGACTAAAAGTCTCGTAAAAGTCTATGCTGGGTCGTTGATTAAATCCCTTAGCAACAAGTCTCGCCTTGCATCGATCAGATGAACCATCAGCATGTGTTTTGACACGATAAACCCATTTGCAACCAACAATATTTTGAGCAGAGGTTTTAGGAACAAGCTCTCATGTACGGTTAGCAAGGAGAGCATTATACTCTTCATTCACTGCATCGCTTCAGCATGACTGTTTCATGGCTTGGCTAAAATTGGTGGGTTTAATTATGGAAGTAGCTAGTGGAGTAGTGGAGGAAAGAAATGTTTTGGGCTTGAAAAATCCGTTTGAGATCTCGTCACCATTAAATGAGTACGCTGAATTGGGGTGGTTGTGAATTGGTAGAGTTGGGTGTTGGTGAGGGATGAGGACAAGGGGAAAAGGGTATATGGTCAGATGGTGGTGGGGCTGTGTCATAGCTAGGTAGTAGTTGAGGTAGAAGGATTGTAGCAGGAGGTTTCACAACACTGGTGCTCATGTTGACTTGATTAGATTGAAATGGATAAACCTACTCATCAAAGATAACATGACGTGAGACAAAAAACTTTTTAGAAGAGAGGTCAAGACAATAAAAACCTTTGTGTATTTTTCTATTACCCATAAAAACACATTTGACCGAGGTGCTAATTTGTTTGGAGCATAAGGTCTCAACCAAGGATAACATAAACAACTAAAGATTTTTAATTCTCGATAATTTTGAAGTTCATTAAATAGATGAAAGTAAGGACTATTAGTATCAAGTAAAGGTGTTGACAAACGATTAATGATTACAGCAGTATCAAAAAGTAAGTCTAATATTCAAGTGGAACCGAATAATGATGTAACAAAGAACGACCAATTTCAACTATGTGACGGTGTTTGCGCTTGGCACACCCCTTTTGTTCTGATGTTTTTGGACAAGAGCTGCGTTGAGATATACCATTATCATTTAGATATTTGGTTAAAGCTTGATACTCCCACCCCAGTCGGCTTGAAATTGTTTAATGGGTCGCCAAAAAACTTTTCAACTGTATGACGAAACCTTATAAAGGCATTTAGAACTTCATATTTATATGTCAGAAATGTAAGCCAACAATATTTGCTAAAATGATCATAGAATAAAACATAATAACGTTTGCCATTAATAGAAGTAACCGGAGAAGGACCCCAAACATCAGAACAAACCAAGTCTAATGGACCTTGTGCCTTATAACATGACCCAGGAAAAGACTGTAACGACCCAGAAATTTGGCTATTTGTGAATGATGATGTGTATTACATATTTATACTCGTATTTGAGTGACCGAACAATTAAATCAGTGAACGAGTAGGAAAATTGGGTTACGGATACACGAGGGATTTAAAACACTGTTAAAATATAAATAAATGAAATTTTGTATAATTTAAGTAATTTTTTTATGAGACAAGGTGAAACTACGCGCATGACGGAGAAATGCGGAACGAGGAAATGTAAGATCAATGTGGGAGTTGGTTAACTACGTAACATACAGACTATATGATAGGATTGTTAAAGTAACACAACCCAATGGTGAGGAGCCATGAGATTGACCTCGAGATGCGTGTGGATGTTGAGATGAAGGGCCATGCAAGTGACAACATGCACCTACTTTACTATTTAAATACTATTCATCACCTTCTATATATATAACACATCTCTCTCCCTCATCTCACCATCGTCCTCACTCTCTCTCACCATAGTCCATCTCTCCTCCTTGGTGCACCATCGTGGACTACCGGTACTGGGCGGCCGGACCTCACCAGAGGTCCTCCTCTACTTTGTCTCGGTCTCTCTCTCATTCTTTCGGTCTTCTCTCTCGGTCTTCCCTCTCTCTTCTCGGTCACTCTCCTCCCTTGACACGCCGCCACCTCTCTCAGCGGCGCTGGAGTGTCGGACACTCGCCGGAGGTGTCTCGGGTCGTCTCTAGAGGGACATTTACCTCTCTCGGTTTCTTTCTTTCTTTCTCTCTCTCTCGTTCTCACTGGTCTTCTCGTTCTGGGCAGTTGTCCGCCTCTGGTCGTCGCTCCCGTGGGTGACGATGATCGGGGACAGGTCAGAGGTATAACGGCCTAGAAATTTGGTTATTTGTGAATGATGATGTGTAATATTTAGTTATACTCGTATTTGAGTGACCTGACTGTGAAGCCGATGAACGAGTGGAAAAAAAAATGGACGCGCGAGATTCGACAACTGAGTTACGGGTACACGGGAGACTAAAAACATAATTAAAATAATAATTTAACAATTATATAGTTCAATTGTGTGAGATAAAAGTAAAAGTGTGCACGTGATGGGAACATACGGGTCGATGAGGTAAGATGGGTCGGGGAACCCTTGGGTTAAATTTTGAGACGTGTGGGTTGGTAAAAAAATGGGTGGACACAACTAGAACACACACCACTATTCTTACCATACCTATTCAAATTTTAAATACTCACCCAACCCCATCACTCACATCTCACACCCCACTCACTCCCATCACTCACATCTCACACCCCACCCACTCCCATCACTCACATCACACTCTTACACCCCCCTCATCTCACGTCACACACACTAAAATAAAACAACCCTCACTCACGTCACTCTCCCATTCTCACTCATCTCTCACGTAACCTCTTCCTCACTCTCTCTTCTCACGGTCTCTCTTCTCATCAACACTCACGCCTCCATCTCCTCATCTCAACACCGCCTCGACTCTCACGGATGGGACCAGGGACGCCGAGGTCGCTGTTAACCGGAGGTATGCATTTACTCTTCTCTCTCTCTCTCCCTCTCGGTGCTCCTCTCTCTCAAACTCCCTCTTGATCCCTCACGGTCCACTCATTCTCACGGCTGGGCTGCGTCCAAGTCGTCCACCGGAGATGCAGTGGTGGCGAGGAAGCTCGTTGGAGGTCCCACATCCTCCCCTCCCTCTCGTGTTCACTAGATCTCTCTTTCATCCTCACGGTTCTCTCTCTCTCTCTCGTATCGGGTTTGCTTTCTCTCTCTCTCTCTTTCACGACACCACCTCTCCCACTGAAGGTGGTGGTGACCGGGGTTCACTCCTCACCGGAGGTCTCTCTCTCTTCCTCTCCATTTTTCTCTCTCTTGGCTCACGGTGGTCATGCATGTGTGTACCTATGTGGGCTGTTGGGGCGGCTGCTGTGACAAGGACCAGTGGTGGACGACCACCGGTGATCCACCGGAGTCCAGACCGTCCCGGAGCACCCCTCCCTCATGGCCCATGCAAAGTTCCTACTAGTGTGCACACATTAAGTTGGTTTATAGGGTTTTTACCCTCTCGCCGGAAAATGCCCTCACCGGAAATGCCACCACCAGACCACGATGACGGAGACGCTGTCGAAGACCCCACCAAACTCATACATTGGTCCCACAGCCCTAAGAGTGGCCGCAACAGTTTCATTTCGAGTTCAAATGTTGTTATTTCATGTGTTTGGTGTGGTGGAACCTCACTGGAAACCGCCACTGCCGACGGTGCTACCGGCCGGACCACCATCAGTGGAGGTTGTCGGGGATCTCATCTAACATGGTTTGAAGTCTCGCAACCCTTGGTTAAGTTCGAAACAGTGTTATTAATGCGTTTTTGACGTGATTTCATGTGTTGTCGTCGTTGAGTCGTTATTCGCGTGTGTTGACAAAATTTTCGAACTGGTGGAGGGTTTTCCGGCATTCCCATGCCACGATAACCCTTCCCTCGATGTCGGACAACACCAACGAGTTTCCATGCTCATTGGTACAGGTCGGTTCAGTTTTCATGTGAAGTTATGGTTAAGTATTGGTTGGTGTTCAGACATCGCGTGGCGATGAATGGCTATGACGTCGTGGTCATGTCGCCGGTCCTCGAGACCATGACATGACCCACATACGACTGAGTCGAG
Organism: Stephania japonica; assembly: GCA_039657345.1. NCBI lineage: Eukaryota > Viridiplantae > Streptophyta > Magnoliopsida > Ranunculales > Menispermaceae > Stephania > Stephania japonica. The sequence continues at coordinate 7,071,209 of CM077556.1, forward strand.
CCCATGATTCGCGATGAGATTTATATATATTGTGTTTCCAAACCCAAGATAGAGATAGTATTCCTTTATCGATTAAATTGTCGTGTCGTTCGAGTCATTCAAAACATTGGGGAAAATGATAAGTTTAAACCTAGGTTTAGTGAATAACTTGACCTATTAATACGAGTTCCCGACCTTGTCAGGTAGCGGGAAACTTGGGGATACGCGTTAGAAGTCGCGGGAGCGTTGTACGCGGGTTACGATAGTTCAGGTAAGTACACTTGCCTTAAAAAGCATTTGTACGTTAGTAAGCCAGCTAAGAAAATATCATGTGATTCATTTTCATTTCCTTGTGCTTGTTATTATCAAATTATTGGCTTTCCATTCTATATTCCTTGTATGTGTGTTTTTGGCATAAGTGTGTGTCTCGAAGGTACATGCGGCCTGCACTAGAAAGGATAAAACGTGGGCACTCGAGCGCACGAGTGTTTGACCACCCCTAGTGATTGTGTGATACCATGTACTGGATTGTTGTGGATTGTTGTGGATTGTTGTGGATTGTTGTGGTATTATTGTGGAATATAGACCACTTATGGCCTCTTTTGACTCGTAAGGCACACATGTTTCGATTGCGTTTGTTTTCCAGTCTGTCTATCATGCAACTTGTTTATTTAAATTCCCGTCTTTCCATTCCCGCATGATATTTAGACTATCTTGTTTGTTATTTCATGAATTACTGTTATATTCTTCTGGCTTTACTTTCGATTTCTCTCAGTTGCTCACCGTCTAGTTTGTGACGGTGGGTGCAGATAGGACAGAGAGCAGTAGGGGCAAGGGACCTTGCCTAGGAGACTTTTTTGTGAGCAGCTGGACTTGAGGTACCGAGATGTAGGCTCATGTGTGTTTCTTTTTGTATATATATGATCGTTTTGGGACTGGAAAATATGTTTTGAGGTGGATTCCATCAATCCATTTTGTTGACTTGGATATGAATATATCGGGGTTTTCCACATTTACATAGATTCCTAATTTCCCTTTGAATGAGTTATTTCTCAATATGTGATTAGAATGTGATTTTGCTTCCGCTGTGTTATAATTGCAATAACTTTTTCATAAATCTTGAAATTTTGATAATGTGAGGCTGACTAGGCTCGACAGGTTTGCTGAGAAATTGACTCAGGACTTGCACGGGTCTAGGCCGGGCGTACCCAAATGCATTGGGAATATGGGGCCGTCACAAGAGGTCACACCTAGTGGTCCACCAGAGCCTCGACATTCCTGGAGTCTCCCTAAATCGCGACAGATGTAAGGCACTGTTGAAACACATTTTCGGTTGGTATTGTGTCTGTCCTATCTACGCCGACTGTGGGAGGGAACTGCCATGACCAGGACCGTCGGAGGTGTTGCACGGTACCTCACCGGGGTCCCTACGACCCTAAGAACCCCCATCATGGCGGACATGGCATACTTGGTCGAGCTACTTTCCGATGCTCTATTTTGCAATTTGTTTTGTGTATTGTGAGTTGTTAGCCGCTACTCCACCGCCTTGCGCCACCGTCACCGACCGCCGTGACCTGGGGTACGTTGGGAACACTCTCATGAACCTGTGGGTACTTCCCAATCCCCAAAGCGATCCATATACCAGCAGTTGTGGTACAACCTTGTAAATTGTCTCGTTGTGTTGCTTCAATTGAACATCTCACTGTCTCGCCGAAACTGCCCTAAGGGCGGTGCTGCCGCTTGGACCACCGTGATCAGGGGTTGATGGGGACCACGCTACACACATGCTAGTGTCTCGCAACCCCGGAGTGGTCCATAACAGTGAAGGTAGAGAAGAGTTGTGGTGTTTAAATAATTTTCTTGATTTTTGTTATCATTTCATGTGAATTTCAACGTCGAGTTCGTAATCGTATGTATGGTGGGAATACGATCTGGTTGAGGGATTTTTTGACAACTCAATGCCATGGTGACCCCTCCCCAATGTCGGACAACATCAACATGTTGCTACAATAGTTTTCAGTCTCGATTTGGTGTTAGATCTTAGTTAGGTCTCGAGAATATGTTGTGTTGAAGTTTGAGGTAATAGGGACATTGGTATGTATGTACAGCGTAGTATGTGTACATGTATACTTCACACCGAGCAATGAGTTGTTTGTGTCATAATTTCATGGCAAATTGCATGGTGTGAGTGTTTTCCTTCCGTTTCAACCCTACGTTGTGTATAACTTGGTCCATGGGTGTTTGAACGTCGCATGCTAAAGGTTTATATACTGCGAATGGTTATGACGTCGTGGTCACGTCGCCGGTCCTCGAGGCCATGGCGTGACCTAAGTACAACTGAGCCGAGCCTAATATGTGTGATTAGGCTTACATATGTTATGGTTTTCAACTCGAGAAAAGAGTACTCATTTTTTATCGATTTGTCGAGCTGTTTAAGTCCTTAAAACACTTAGGAATACACTAGGGTTTAACCTAGGGTTTAGTTAATGAATCAACCCATTAAATAGAGTTTCCAACCTTGTCAGATAGCGAAAAACTCGGAGATACACGTTAGGACTCGTGAGAGTGTTGTTATTCACGGTTTGCATTGTTAGGTAAGTACACTTGCCTTAAAGCTTGTGTATGATTTGTAAGCCGGTAAGAAAATGTCATGTGATTCATTATCATTTATTCAGATTTATTATGCTCTATTATTAGTATTCCATTCCATTCCATTCCTTGTTGTGTATTTCTTGGCGTAAGTGTTTCGTCTCAAGAGTACTAGGACTTGCACTAGAGGGATAAAACGCGGGTACTCTTGTACAGGAGTGTGTGACCACCCTTAGTGACCGTGTGACACCAAGTGTTGGGTGGGTGGGCTTGTGTCCCTCCCATCATAGTTGTGCCTTCACTTGTATCGATGCCCGGGAAGATCTCACGAGGTCTTCGCCGTTATGCTGTGATTTAGACCATTTATGGGCCTCTTTTGATTCTTTAGAACACACTTGAAATTTGATTGATATCTATTAGTTTGTTTATCATGCACTTGATCTATTCAAATTCCTGTCTTTCTATTACCGCATGGTATTTAGACTGCTTTACTTGATATATCATGAATTACTGTTATCTTCTTCTGGCATTACATTTGATTTATCAAGTTGCTCACCATCTAGTTTGTGACGGTGGGTGCAAATAGAGCAGAGTGCAGTAGAGGCAAGGAGCCCTGCCTAGACTACTTTTTGTGAGGATTAACGGCTGGACTTGGAGACCTTAGTGTAGGTTTATTATATCTTTTGCTTACTTGTATATCGTTTCATATATATGTTTTGGGATTATTGAACCTGGCATTTTTAGTGAGACTGGTATTATGTATATATGCTTATCGAATTGTACATGAATACCCGGAGTTTTCACACTTATAGAATTCTTATATTTCCCTTGATTGAGTTATTTCTCGTATTATACTTGTTTAGTCTTCCGCTGTGTATTATTGCAATAACTCTTTCATAAATTGTTAAAATTGATGAATCGAAGGCTGATTAGGCTCGTCAGGTTGCCGAGTGATGACTCGGGGCCTGCACGGGTTTAGGCCAGGCGTACCCAATTGCAAAGAGAAATTGGGGCCGTCACAAAGGCAACTTGTGACTCTTACTAATAGAACAAGCATGACACAAACTAGAAATTTTATTGGATGATACTTTTATTTGCGATTGAGTCAAAACTTGACGCACACTATGCATATTTGCGTGTCCCAAACGTGAATGCCAAGTGGATAGACTCGAAAGAAAAACTTGCTTAGGAATAGGTGACTCGTGAGCAGGTTCCAATAGAAGAGAGTAGTGGCCTTGATCAATCGGTCCTTTAAGAAGCAAATTGTTCGTGCGGATATCCTTGATCTCAAAACAATCAAGAAAGAATTCAAGTGAGATATTGTTAGCGTGCGGATATCCTTGATCTCAAAACAATCAGGAAAGTAAATTGCAAAAAAAAGCAAAGAAAAATAAATTTGTGCTAGTTGTAGGAACATGCAAGATATCATTTAAATGAAACAAATTATCATTTTCTCGATAGACTGATTGACCAATATGAGAAATGGGAAGGGTTTTACCATTACCAATTTTGATTTCATCGGAACCATGATAGTCACTATGAAGAGTGAGATTTTCAAGATCTGGTGTAAGGTGATGTGTTGCACCAGTGTCAAGAACCAATGTATTTTTGGATGGAGTGGAAGAGGTGGCCATATTGGTGGATGGTTTTATGTTTAAAAGGCAATTCTCTCGAGGGATCTTTGGTGACGAACATTGAGGCGCGATATGACCAATGCCATTACAGTTGTGGCATACAATTGATTGTGGATCATAGGTTTAAGATGGTCTTGATTCGAAGCGACCTTCACAATTTCCTTTTCCTCCACGATTATTAGAACGCCAACGACCGTTGGAGCCACCACGTGAAGCATTTGCAGTGACAGAATAAAAAGTCATAACAGGCGTATTGTCGGAGGCTAGTTGTTCCGCAGCTAGACTGGCCTCCTCACTTAGCAACAAGCCATAAAGATCATCAAAGGAGACAACATCAAGTCGATTTTCAAATAAGTGAATGAATGGCCTATACAAAGACCCCAAGTCATTTGTAATGACTTGCACCAAATCATCTTCAGCGACTAGGTTTTGGAGGGCTGCAAGTTGATCAAACATGTTGTAACGACCCGAAAATTTGGTTAATTGTGAATGATGATGTGTAATATGTACTTACACTCGTATTTGAGTGACCAGACGATTTAATCGGTGCACGAGTAGGAAAATTGGGTTACGGGTACACGGGGGATTTAAAACACTATAAAGAGTACAGATAAATGAATTTTCTAATAAATTAATTATTTATTTGTACGAGATAAACGCGAAAAATATGCCTGTGACGGGGAAATACGGACCGAGGAGGCAAGACGGGTCGGGGAAAGTTGTTGGAAAACGCGGGTGTTGGATAAATACACAACAAATGGACCATGGTGTAGGATTGTTAAAGTGACACAGTCCAATAATGGAGCATCAATAGATCAACCTCGAGATGCGTGGTTAGGTGGAGATGAAAGGCCATGCTTGAGACAACACCCCACCTAACATACTATTCACCACTATTCACACCATACTCATTTGATGTTAAAAAAAAATATATATATATATACACCCACCTCCTCTCTCCACCACTCTCACTCACGGTTCTCTCTCTCATTCTCGTCATTTCACACTCAACCCTCACGGAACCCTCTCCCTCCTCTCACCAGCCCCGTCCTCGCCGGTGATCGGACTGCCTCGCCGGACGTCTCGCCGGAGCAAGGTATACCTTCTCTCTCTCTTTCGGTTTGTTTACTCTCCTCACTTTTCTCACGGTTCTCTCATCTTTCGGCCTCCCTCTCTCTCGGGCCACTCACCTCTCAACTGGCTAAGTTCTCGTCGGTCGTCGGAGGTCCAGTGATGGCGGAGTAGCTCGCCGGAGGTTGCCTCTCACCCTTCCTCTCTCGTGTTCACTCGATCTCTCTCACTCTCGGTTTCTTTCTCCCCTCTCTCGGCTCTCTCGTGACGAGCCACCACTGGCCCAGGCTGGACCAGTGGTGGCCGGGGTTCACTCCTCACCGAAGGTCTCTCTCTATCTCTCCATCTCTCTATCTCTTTCTCTCTCTCTCTTATTCCCTCTCTCGTTCTCGCTGGTCTCCACGTTTTCTCACTATTGCCGCCTCTGGCCGTCGCTGCCGTAGGTGACGGTGGTCGGGATGGTCGGGGGTCCCCCTCGTGGCTCACCTGAGTTCTCATATTCCCGAGGAGACCTCTAGTTCGTGATACATAGGGTTTTAGTGCTCATATTTTGTTTTATTGCATGTGTTGATGTTGTTGTTGGTCTCGCCGAAAACGCCTCACTCACCGCCACGCCACCGCCAGACCACCATGACCGGAACGCTGTCGGGGATCCCACCAAACTCCTATGTAGGTCCCACAGCCTTTAGAGTGGTTGAAAACAGTTTTATTATGCGCAAAAGAGTCGTCATTTCATGTGATATGTGTGGTGGAGCCTCGCCGGAAATCGCCACTGCCGGTGGTGCTACCAGTCGAACCATAACCAGTGAAGGTTGTCGAGATCTCACCTAACATTGATTGACATCTCGCAACCCTTGGTTAAGTCCGAAACAACGTTGTTAATGTGTTTTCGTCGTGATTTCATGTGTTATCAACTTCGAGTCCATATTTGCGTATGTTGAAGTAATTTCGAACTGGTGGAGGGTTTTTTGGCTTTCCCATGCCATGATAACCCTTCCCCGATGTCGGACAACACCAGCGAGGTTCCATGTTCGTTTGTACATGTCAGTTCGGCTTTCATGAAGAGTTATGCTTGAGTATTGGTTTATATTGAAACATCGTGTGGCGATGAGTGGTTATGACGTCGTAGTCATGTCGCCGGTCCTCGAGACCATGACATGACCCACATACGACTGAGCCGAGCCTATGATTCACGATGAGGCTTATAAATATTGTGTTTTTCAAAACCCGAGAGAGAGTATTCGTTTTTCGATTAAATTGTCGTGTCGTTCGAATCATTTAAAACATTAGGGAAAATAATAAGTCTAAACCTAGGTTTAGTGAATGACCTATTAATGCGAGTTTCCGACCTTGTCAGGTAGCGGAAAACTCGGGGATACGCGTTAGGATTCGCGGGAGCGTTGTACGCGAGTTACGATAGTTCAGGTAAGTACACTTGCCCTAAAAAGCATTTGTACGTTAGTAAGCCAGTTAAGAAAATATCATGTGATTCATTTTCACTTCCTTGTGTTTTGTTACTATCAAATTATTGGCTTTCCATTCTATATTCCTTGTATGTGTGTTCTTGGCATAAGTGTGTGTCTCGAAGGTACATGCGGCTGCACTAGAAGGGATAAAATGCGGGCACTCGAGCGCACGAGTGTTTGACCACCCCTAGTGATTGTGTGATACCATGTACTTGGATTGTTGTGGATATTGCTGTGGATTTCGATGTTGCGACATCACTGTTGTGGAATTGTCGTGGAATTTAGACCACTTATTGCCTTTCTTGACTCGTAGAACACGCATGTTTCGATTGCTATCATTTCCAGTCTGTCTATCATGCATTCTTGTTTATTTAAATTTCTATTTTTCAGTACCCGCATAATATTTAGACTGCCTTGTTTGTTATTTCATGAATTACTGTTATATTCTTCTGGCTTTACTTTCAATTTCTCTTAGTTGCTCACCGTCTAGTTTGTGACGGTGGGTGCAGATAGGACGGAGAGCAATAGGGGCAAGGGACCTTGCTTAGGAGACTTTTTGTGAGCAGCTGGACTTGAGGTACCGAGATGTAGGCACATGTTTATTTCTTTTTGTATGACGTTTATGTATATATGATTGTTTTGGGACTGGGAAATATGTTTTGAGGTGGATTCTATCAATCCATTTTGTTGACTTGGATATGACTATATCGGGGTTTTCCACATTTATATAGATTCCTAATTTCCCTTTGATTGAGTTATTTCTCAATATTTGATTAGAATATGATTTTGCTTCCGCTGTGTTATAATTGCAATAACTCTTTCATAAAACGTGAGATTTTGATGTTTTGAGGCTGACTAGGCTCGTCAGGTTGCCGAGTGATGACTCAGGGCTTGTACGGGTCTAGGCCGGGCGTACCCAAATGCATTGGGAATTTGGGGCCGTCACAGTTGGTATCAAAGCATAGGCTTCATAATCTTAAGGACAAAGTATAGAGTTGTCTAAAAATTGTGATACCAACGTCACAGTTGGTATCAGAGTACAAGGTTATATAGACCTGACTCTTGATTTAAATTCATAAAACACAAGCCATTTCAACCAGCGGAAGTTAGGAACGGTCGAACTTAGAAGTGGAAACCCTATGACCATGTAGAAACTTAACTGGGGAAGAAATGGGTTGAGTCGAATTATTTTAATACATATTATGATTGTTGTGTATTATTATAGTATACGGTTGTTATAGACTGATCCGAGAAGTTCGTTCTCTTGATTCAGATGACGATGGCGGATCAGACCGGTCAGGGCAACGATAGCAACACATCCGGCACACGATATGTTAGTGCGGACGATGTGCATGCCTTGACTCAGAGAGTTGCGACGCAGGATTCGCAACTACAGGAAATGTTACGACTGTTGAGGACATTCGTACCAGCTACCGCTACACCATCGACTCCGACTACACCATTGCCACATACTACTACCCGAGGGGCAGAGACCCCGATTGCTGCGACATCTATGGCTCCGATTCCGTTAGAGGTAGTACCTGAGGGAGCTGTTGTTGCACCTGACACGCAGACCGAGGCGAAGACACATCCTTTATCGACAGAGATAGCTCGAGCGACAGAGACACCAGCTACGCCAGCAGCTACTGTAGAGGTTACTCCAGTTATGACTCCATCGAAGAGTCCGGAGCCACCGCTTGAGGCGAAGAAGGAGTGGGAATTTAAGAGACATGATCTTATGAAGTTCTATGGCGGCACTGATGTTAGAGCAGCAGAGTTATTTCTGAAGAACCATGAGAAGATTCATTCGATCATTGCCACGGAGGACCACATGCGAGCGACTATCTTTTCGTCAATGTTACATGGAGAGGCAGATGATTGGTGGACGACGATCATTACTACCAAAGGTGTTCCGAGAGACTGGATCGACTTCAAGACCCAGTTTAATCAGAAATACTTCCCACCGACTGTGCTTTGAACAAAGAGGAATGAGTTCATGGCGTTGAGGCAGGGCGTTAATGAGTCAGTGATGGAGTACATGAGTAGATTCTCAGCATTGTTACCTTATGCTGGAGGATCGGCCGTCACCGAGACTGATCAAGTCTATTATTTCACTGAGGGTTTGTTACCTGCGATCGGTGGTTCCGTAGTCACTACGCAGCCGGAGACATTGCAGAAAGCCTATGAGTGTAGCTTGACTAGGGAAAGTTACCTAAGTACTCACCCGGAGGAGTTTGAGCATGACCAGTCTGAGTTGCAGTTAGAACACCAATCAGAGAAACAAGACAGGAAACGAATGAGGAATCCAAATGACAACGGTGGTTCTCGAAGGCGAAAGGTGTGTTACCAGTGCGGACAACCCGGACATTTTCAGAATCGATGTCCAAACTTGTACAAGGACCAGCAAGATGACGATCAGCCTCAAGCCATTGAGGATGTGTACATGGCAAGTGAACAATAGTTGACAGTGGTTCGTAATCTTACAGGAGGTGAGGAATCTTCCTGGTTTACGCACATACATGGGACTAATTATTTGAAACTTTAGGTATTTAAATGCGATGCCGGACGTCATGTGACAGAGCTAGGCTCGGGACTAGCTAGAGTAGTACCGTTTAAACTTAATAGAATTGTTTATGGTGAGACAGACCTAACTTAGACTAGAGTCCAAAAGAGATGGTAAGTTTGGGCACAATGGGTTGCCAAAACTAGCCACAAGTACACCTAAAGAAAGGCAGGACCAGACGGGTTGTGATTCATCTTACGATGCATGAACACGTAGTGTACATGGTGGCCACGGTTGCAACTTTATCGAACATATTTACTGCCTGGGTAGGAATAAACTTGCTTTGAAATGCAAGTAGGTTGGGAGGTCATTACGGGTTTGATGTGCGAGTCGCGATCGTAGCGTCTTACTTCGTAATTACCTGACTTATGTTGTGGTGGTGGAGGGTGTCTGCGACGAGGTCGTTGGCATTTCTACCATTCTTGGGAAAACGAGAGCGGTCTAGAGAGACCGTAGTTGCATCAAGCTGTTTGAAGTGGTTGGTGACCCACAGTTTGAAGGCTGAGACGAAATCAAGCTGTTCGAAATGGCAGAAGCCCACAGTTTGATAGATGTAGAGAATAGTGGATTTAGAATGTTGTGCTATTTGAAGAGACTTTGTACAAGTCTGCAGTTCAATACCTAGTGTCAAGCTGTTGGAAGTGACTCTCGCGAGAGTCCACGATTGGTCATAGCTTATTGAGGTCATGCAAGTGACTTTGCATTGGTCCGATTCAACGACGAGGAACGAGCTGTCTGAAGTGACTCCGAAGTAGTCCGAAGTTCGAGGAATAATCCAAGCTATCCAAAACGGCGCTAAGCCACAGTTTGGAGGAGGTGAGAATGGGTGTTGGGTCTCCTTATTCACTCGAGATAGAGCTAATTTCGAGGACAAAATTTTTGTTAGTTGGGGAGACTGTAACGACCCGAAAATTTGGTTAATTGTGAATGATGATGTGTAATATGTATTTACACTCGTATTTGAGTGACCGGACGATTTAATCGGTGCACGAGTAGAAAAATTGGGTTACGGGTACACGGGGGATTTAAAACACTGTAAAGAGTACAGATAAATGAATTTTCTAATAAATTAATTATTTATTTGTACGAGATAAACGCGAAAAATATGCCTGTGACGGGGAAATACGGACCGAGGAGGCAAGACGGGTTGGGGAAAGTTGTTGGAAAACGCGAGTGTTGGATAAATACACAACAAATGGACCATGGTGTAGGATTGTTAAAGTGACACAGTCCAATAATGGAGCATCAATAGATCAACCTCGAGATGCGTGGTTAGGTGGAGATGAAAGGCCATGCTTGAGACAACACCCCACCTAACATACTATTCACCACTATTCACACCATACCCATTTGATGTTAAAAAAAAAATAAAAAAAATATATACACCCACCTCCTCTCTCCACCACTCTCACTCACGGTTCTCTCTCTCATTCTCGTCACTTCACACTCAACCCTCACGGAACCCTCTCCCTCATCTCACTAGCCCCGTCCTCGCCGGTGATCGGACTGCCTCGTCGGACGTCTCGCCGGAGCAAGGTATACCTTCTCTCTCTCTCTCTCTTTCGGTTTGTTTACTCTCCTCACTTTTCTCACGGTTCTCTCATCTCTCGGCCTCCCTCTCTCTCGGGCCACTCACCTCTCAACTGGCTAAGTTCTCGTCGGTCGTCGGAGGTCCAGTGATGGCGGAGTAGCTCGCCGGAGGTTGCCTCTCACCCTTCCTCTCTCGTGTTCACTCGATCTCTCTCACTCTCGGTTTCTTTCTCCCCTCTCTCGGCTCTCTCGTGACGAGCCACCACTGGCCCTGGCCGGACCAGTGGTGGCCGGGGTTCACTCCTCACCGAAGGTCTCTCTCTATCTCTCTATCTCTTTCTCTCTCTCTCTCTCTTATTCCCTCTCTCGTTCTCGCTGGTCTCCACGTTTTTCCACTGCTGCCGCCTCTGGCCGTCGCTGCTGTAGGTGACGGTGGTCGGGGACCGACCCTCGTGGCTCACCTGAGTTCTCATATTCCCGAGGAGACCTCTGGTTCGTGATACATAGGGTTTTAGTGCTCATATTTTGTTTTATTGCATGTGTTGATGTCGTTGTTGGTCTCGCCAGAAAACGCCCTCACCGGCCGCGCCACCGCTAGACCACCATGACCGGAACGCTGTCGAGGATCCCACCAAACTCCTACGTAGGTCCCACAGCCTTTAGAGTGGTTGAAAATAGTTTTATTATGCGCAAAAGAGTCGTCATTTCATGTGATATGTGTGGTGGAGCCTCGCCGGAAACCGCCACTGCCGGTGGTGCTACCGGTCGAACCATGACCAGTGAAGGTTGTCGAGATCTCACCTAACATTGATTGACGTCTTGCAGCCCTTGGTTAAGTCCGAAACAACGTTGTTAATGTGTTTTCGTCGTGATTTCATGTGTTATCAACTTCGAGTCCATATTTGCGTGTGTTGAAGTAATTTCGAACTGGTGGAGGGTTTTTTGGCTTTCCCATGCCATGATAACCCTTCCCCGATGTCGGACAACACCAGCGAGGTTCCATGTTCGTTTGTACGTGTCAGTTCGGCTTTCATGAAGAGTTATGCTTGAGTATTGGTTTATATTGAAACATCGTGTGGCGATGAGTGGTTATGACGTCGTAGTCATGTCGCCGGTCCTCGAGACCATGACATGACCCACATACGACTGAGCCGAGCCTATGATTCACGATGAGGCTTATAAATATTGTGTTTTTCAAAACCCGAGAGAGAGTATTCGTTTTTCGATTAAATTGTCGTGTCGTTCGAATCATTTAAAACATTAGGGAAAATAATAAGTCTAAACCTAGGTTTAGTGAATGACCTATTAATGCGAGTTTTCGACCTTGTCAGGTAGCGGAAAACTCGGGGATACGCGTTAGGATTCGCGGGAGCGTTGTACGCGAGTTACGATAGTTCAGGTAAGTACACTTGCCCTAAAAAGCATTTGTACGTTAGTAAGCCAGTTAAGAAAATATCATGTGATTCATTTTCACTTCCTTGTGTTTTGTTACTATCAAATTATTGGCTTTCCATTCTATATTCCTTGTATGTGTGTTCTTGGCATAAGTGTGTGTCTCGAAGGTACATGCGGCCTGCACTAGAAGGGATAAAACGCGGGCACTCGAGCGCACGAGTGTTTGACCACCCCTAGTGATTGTGTGATACCATGTACTGGATTGTTGTGGATATTGCTGTGGATTTCGATGTTGCGACATCGCTGTTGTGGAATTGTCGTGGAATTTAGACCACTTATTGCCTCTCTTGACTCGTAGAACACGCATGTTTCGATTGCTATCATTTCCAGTCTGTCTATCATGCATTCTTGTTTATTTAAATTTCTATTTTTCAGTATCCGCATGATATTTAGACTGTCTTGTTTGTTATTTCATGAATTACTGTTATATTCTTCTGGCTTTACTTTCAATTTCTCTCAGTTGCTCACCGTCTAGTTTGTGACGGTGGGTGCAGATAGGACGGAGAGCAGTAGGGGCAAGGGACCTTGCCTAGGAGACTTTTTGTGAGCAGCTGGACTTGAGGTACCGAGATGTAGGCACATGTTTATTTCTTTTTGTATGACGTTTATGTATATATAATTGTTTTGGGACTGGGAAATATGTTTTGAGGTGGATTCTATCAATCCATTTTGTTGACTTGGATATGACTATATCGGGGTTTTCCACATTTATATAGATTCCTAATTTCCCTTTGATTGAGTTATTTCCTAATATTTGATTAGAATATGATTTTGCTTCCGCTGTGTTATAATTGCAATAACTCTTTCATAAAATGTGAGATTTTGATGTTTTGAGGCTGACTAGGCTCGTCAGGTTGCCGAGTGATGACGGTTGCCGAGTGATGACTCAGGGCTTCAAACATGCCCTTGGCACGTAGTGTATAAGTAGCAATCGACTCAGCATTTTCCTTTTTCAATCGAAAAAAATTCGATTTAATTGTACGAACCTGCACCTTTCATCCTGACGCATATGTGGCAGCAAGCTTCTGCCATGCAACTTGTCCACTTGATGTTCCCACTACTTAGGGAATAAAAGCTTAAGAGATTGAGCCAATGATCCAGACTAAAACTTTTTGGTCTTCACAAAACCATTTGATGTATTCGGGGTTTTGAGCGCCATCAACAAGTAATTTTGATGGTGGTTAAAGAGAACCATCGACATGTTTTGCTAGATCATAACTGTGGAGTAGTGGAAGGAATTGAGCCTTCCACAACAAATAGTTTGTTGAATTCAGCTTGATAGGCAATTGTGCAATAATGTTAGGCACAGATGACACTACTGGTTGTAGAGAAACTAGCACAACAAAGAATGTGATCGAAGACATGATTGAAAAAAAATTGGGTTGTTAAACCTTTTGTTGCTCTGATATCATAAAGAACAGTAGATTGTTGACAATTGAATGTGTATTATGTATTATGAATGTTACAATATATAGACAAGCTTACAACCAAAAGATAGATACAAATATTAGTTATGTACAAGTAGTTGTTAGATCAACACAATTTTGGTAGTTCAGGATATCCTTATTATGAAACAACCAACTAATAGGAGGTGGTTATGAGTATCCTTATCATGAAGATACCGTCTCGCATTCGTCGGGGTGTGCAGGGTGAGGATTTATCCTCGAAATTTTTCGCGGTGCAGACTTTGCCACCCCACGCCCCGCCCTGCCTTGTCGAATTTATCGAGAGGCGTGCACTTTTATATAAGTCTATGTTTTGATCTACGATCTTTGGTTTTTTTATGTCTTTATTTGATGCACATACAACGCGTCTCTACCTAAGTGCTAGTAGTTCCAAATTTTATATGATTAGTTAGAATCAGTCAATCATACTAATTAACAATCGAATATTTATCAAGCAAATTTTTAATCAATTGTATGCTAATGGTATTTCAAGGGGAGACTTAATTAATCAACGTTTGTTTTAGAACATTATTGAAAACTACGTACTAATAATTAATTAATTTAATTTGCTTATTAATTGTGATTATATAATTGGTTTCTTATGTAATTTTGTTCGTGCACCTTATGTTTTGATCCTTATCTTTAGTCTTTTTCTTGTCATTTGGCTTTATCAACACTATTTCTTTTTTTGCACTTTTCGACTTTTTTTATAGCTATTTAGTTTTTGTTTTTGATGTTTTTTATATTTAGATTTTTACGTTTGAGTTTTTATTTTGATCTCTTTTTTATTTTTCTTTTCAAAAGCAAACAAAAATATTTTAGAAATGGCATATATTGATCGACAATCTTTGTATGTATTGTTTAGATCAACGACCTCCCTTTTTTTAGTTGATTCTACAAGATATGTCAATTTTCTATATATCTTTTATTGTGGCAACAAAATTTTAATTAATCATTTAAAAATATATATATATATATAGCTTATATTCATGAAATATTAAATTGGAATTTCACCAATATTTACGTAAGTATTTTTTTTAACTTTTTACCACTTCCTTTTTCTCATCAAACTAATTTTATTAGGATTATATTTTTGTATAAGCATATGCAAAAAGTTTTTAAACTTTCAAGGCACATATTCCATAATTTTGCTACAAAAAAATTAAATGATATTATTTTTCACTTAAAATTTATTCGAGATTATGTAGTAAGATTATTTTTTTAGTTTTTTTTCAATTTTTTTCTCATTAAGTTAATTATTTTTTAACTAATATATTTGACACTTAGGGTGTGTTTGATAGCTTGAGAATTTTCAAGAGAAAAAACAGTTTTCATTTGAAAATTCTCTCAGAAAATTTTTACAGGGCAAATTTTCTAGAAATTGTTTGATAGCGCATTAGAAAATTTTATTTTAAGAAAGAAAAAGTGATGTGGGCCCACAAAAAGTGACTTACACCCTTCTTTTTCTCTCTATTTACGTTTTCTAACAAAGAAGTTAAAAAAAGTGAACCCACTTTTTTCTCTTATAAAACACCACGTTTTTTCCTTATTTTCTCACCTTTTAAGAAAGAAAATAAATGAAGAAAATTGTAGGGTGTGATTTTTTCTCTATATAGTTACAAAGCTATCAAACAATAATAAAAACGGTTACACCAAAAAATTTAAAATTTTTCCACAACTTTTTTATTTTCTTTGCTATCAAACACACCTTTAGTCTTACCCGTGCTCAAAGTGTGGGATTTCAACTAGTTTTTTAAAATAGATTCTCGTGGGATGGGGTACGAGTCGGGGAGATGAGGATTTCCCGTGGGGCGAGGTAGGGGGGTAGCGGAGATTTCCCGTGGCGTGGTGTATGGGAAAACCAGCGGGGCAAGGGTAATCCTCGCCCCCGCCCAGTTATACGGGGCGAACTTTCACCACACGCTCCGCCCCGGGCAAGGGCAAAAATACGGGAAATCCCTGCTCTACCGGTGTGGGGCCCGCGAGGACAGAGATTCTCCGCCCCACTTGCAACTCTACTCCTAACTCTCATACCATATCATTAGGCCACCCAATTGGTTAATCAATTTGAGACAATTTGTGTAATGCACAACAATTAGGATGAATGAGGCGTCAAATGTAGTAACAATGAATACTTATAATTTGACTCAAATTAAAATATAACACTCACCATATATCATTTTCTTTTTTTTTCTCGTAGAGATATCACTTCATGTACATAAACTTGTAATATCTAATAAATAGAAAATTATAAAAATTATGAAAAACAAAAAGTCCTGTTTTGTATAATACTTAAAAATATAACCTAAAAAATAGCCAAAAAAGAAAATAAAAATTATACTTTAATAACATCACGATGTCACGATCAAAACCATATTTTATGTGTTTTACCATTCTACCCTCACTTAAGTGCGATAAAGATCAATGGCTTATATTTTATATTTTATTTTTTCTTATAAAATTTCAATTATGATATTATAATGTCGCATGTCACGTTGTGAGAGCTTATCATAGAAACAGTTCTTTTATAAATATAGAAATAAAAATAGTTAAAAATAGCATAAATAAGTTTTTTTTTACTTCAATGAGAGTTGAATCACAACTTCTCGAAACTTTGTCTTTTAGCAAGTGATGTCTCAAGCATCTCACCAAATATACTTTGACAATTTGATACAATAAATAAGTTAAAATTGTCGAAAAAATGAAAACATAGATCAATTCGATGCAATTTTTTTTTGAAAACTAGCATAAATATATAGATAGATATGGATCAATTTGATACGATTTTTTCTTAAAAGAAAGAAACATCTTGTCTTCTTTGGAGTTTGAACCCATGACTACATACTCATCTAGGGACACGCGGGGTCGTGGTCGACACGCGTGGGTGGTACGTTAGTGTGCACGCCCGAGTACGCTCGTTGGCGCACACGACGAAATTTTAGGCGCGAAAGTATAGGCGAGTATATATATATTTATATATATATATGTATATAAGGAATTTAATATATATATATATAAATATATATATTAAAATCAGAAAATTAAAAAAATAAATAAATAGTGAAATTACCAAAAAGGGTATTGAAGGAAATAAGGGAAATGGATATGGATAGGGGCAAAAGGGTCATTTTACCCAAAAATGTGATAAACACCACCGCCACCACCATTTTCTCACAATCGAAAAACGAAACGAAACAGAGAAGAAAATCGAAAAAAATCGAGGAAGAAGAAGAGAAGGAAGGGGGAAGAGATTGAGCTCGTGTTGGAGAGGCAAAGGAGGTGAGTTGTTGTGTTATTTTTGTTGTTGTTGTTGTTGTATGTTGTTGGCGTCGTTGGTGGCGATGATGGCGGTTTGGTGATTCGGTGGTGATGGCGGGGAGGAACTGGGAGCTCGGACGAATGCGAGAGCGGTTCGTCCGAGGAGGAGACGACTCCCATGTCGTTTCCCTCTCCCTCTCCCTCCATCGATGGAAAAAAAAAAAAAAAAAAAAAAAAAAATGCAGAGGCGCGGCTGCGCCTACTGTTTGGGAAGAAGATGACCAACCGGGTCGGGTCGACCCGCCGGTCTGGGCGGGTCGACCGACCCGGCCGGTTGGCCGGTCCGGTCCGGTTGGGCCGAACCGGACCCGGGTGAACCGGGTCCGGTTCACCTCAACTCAAAAAAAAAAAAAAAAAAAAAAAAAAAAAAAAAAAGAAAAAGAAAACAGTTTTGGAAAGAAAAAAAAAAAAAATTCGGAAAATTCATAGAAAATAAGAAAAAAATAGAAAAATTATATTTTGATCAAATAAAGGAAATTTGGGATTTTCTCGAAAATGTTGGCGAGGTATTGTCGGGGTTTTAGCCTCGAAAAACAAAAAATTGACATAATATATTAAATTGAAGCTAATTTAGTGATAAATGATAATAGGTATATTTCGGGTGATTATTGGCGCTAGACGGGGTTTGATTTTCGAGACGAGGAGTGCGATTGAGGTGTGTAGTATCCCAATTGAACTTCACTTTAAGTATTTACGATTTAATTTATTTGATTTCGGTTCCGATTATTCGTTATCTCATTCCATTACGCTTTACGGTGGTTGAGTTCTCGTAATTGGTGTTTTTACGGTAGTGGAGTTTACTCCTACTTGGAGCCTTTACGAGATTACTCCCACCTTGGTATTTATTCGTTACGGCCATAGAGTCCACTAAGTCATAGCACTTGTCTATGCATATACGGTGAATAGGCTACCGGTTATGGTAGGCTCGTGTGGGTGCGTCGTGGGTCTACGCCGGCCACCTGAGGTCCAGGGACAACTTTGTTGGTGTGTTTGAGGGTTGTGCCCAAGGAGAGGCTCGAAGTATGACTTAGTCTGATTTTTACTGTGCACGTACTTTGCTTCGTCACTATGTTTATGCATGCGATGATCTTTCTTTTACAGTTGTCTGTATTTCTTTATTCCGCATGTTTAAATTATAGTATTTTCAATTCCAGGTACTTTTATTTCGTAATTACTTGGTGAATTTCCTTGGGATTACTCACTCTGGACTCGTCATCTGTCTTTTTGTGATGGCTGAGTGCAGACCCTAGTACGAGCCGGGGAAAGGGCAAGCTTGAAGAGTACATCGATTGACAGTTTTAGCCCCACTCGTACGTATGTTTATATTTATTCGTTTTATATTGGGTTTTGGGCTTGAGAGATAGGTTGTATATTTTGATATTTTGAGGATTCATAGATGATATGTATATGATGTACAGTTAATATGGTTTCCACTTAGGCATTTTGCTCATAATGCTCAGGAATTCAGGTTAAATCTTTATATTGATAGTAAATCTTCCATTGCGTAATTTAAGGATAAATGATATTAGAGGAACTAAAGTTAATAGGAAATTGATTGATAATGGATAATTGGGCGTGGGACACAGCTGGCGGTTGAGTGGTCAGTTGTGGGCCCGCGTGGCCTCCCGTGGCGGACCAATGTGGAAATTGGGGCCGCCACATTTTGGTATCAGAGCGAGGTCAAACTTTGAGAATTGGATATTGAACAATAGTATAAACTCAATGAATAAATCTTAGATGTGGAAACCACAAGTGAATGATTAAAGACTTAGTTGGGAAGTGATGTGAGGCGGGTAAATTCAGGGAATTATACATATACGTACGTTTTGATTGTGTATTACATAGTATACGCGTATATGTACTTGAGTCGATCCATTGCACGATGGTTGTGCGCTTTAGGATGGACGGACAGACTCTACTACTCCGCCCACTACTCGACGAGAGGTTGGAGATACTAGTGATCGCACCACTAGTGACATGGTGATATGCGAGCTATGATACGAGGCCGACGAAAGCGAAAGATTGATTCAAAGAGCAGAGAAGCGATTATTGCAAAGAGCTCGATGGTTTGTGCGATGGAGTACATTCGTAGCTCGAGGACGCCAAAGAAGAGCACCGATCGCCGAAATGCGCGTTACACCTCGCTACCACTGGGACCGCATTAGCACCGGCTATTGCTACACGAGCGGCCGGATCGAGACAATGATAGAGAGAGTTGAGCTTTGTTGTTGTACCACCCGAGACTACGGTGGTGACACCCACCACTACGGAGCGGCAAGTAGGGACTTCGATCGCCCGGGAGTAGGATGTCGAGGCGGCGAAGATGGTGAAGGATTTTATGAGATTTAATCCTACGTACTTCACTGGAGTCGGTGATCCCGAGGTTGCCGGCGGCCGGTGGTTAATGACACATCGACGACTACACCAAACTATTAGAGGTACCCGAGGCGGACGTGCGCGTATCTCGGGGTATTGTTTGAGAGGTCGAGCGGCGGTATGGTGGACTACTTACACGACATACATTCTACACCATCGACGTGGGCGAGTTTCGACGATTATTTCTCGATGAGTACATCCCTACGAGGTGCGATTGAGGCGAGGGAGCGCATTCTTGGGGCTGCGACAGGGTAATATGTCAGTGTCACAGTACATGGATCGATTCCGGTATCTCATGATGTATGCCATGGATGTGGCTAACACGGAGAGGTTACAGATTTACTACTTCATCAGAGGCCTAGATGAGAGGATTGGTGGGGTGATTGTTGCGACCGGTGCGGAGACGCTACAGAGTGTTTTTGACAGAGCATTGGCTCGCGAGACGTATTTACGACACCGGGGTGAGCTTGGAGATGGGTCCGGACAGAGTTCTCGGTCTGATCAAAGACCGAAGAGACAGAGAGATCAGCCTGATCGACAGAGACATGATTATCAGGGTCGACGAGATAGACGTTTTGAGCAGCAGAGAGGAGATGAGAGGCAGGTAGTGTACGTTGCTGCACCTGCACCTGCACCATTTGAGCAGCCACGACAGCGTGTGCGAGATGGAGGGGGTCGTGGTAGAGGACAGAGAGGTCGAGGTCGTGACAGGGCTCAGTACATACGATATCACGATCGGATTGGCGGGATACACGACGATGTTACGAGATGTCATCGGGTCGGACATATACAGAGTAATTGTCCGATGTCAGCTTCATCATCACGACCGCAGATTGAGGCAGCTAGGGAGAGAGTTCATGTTGCTGCTACCGCACCTACTGTCGTACAGCCAGATCGTGATGCGACTCGTCAGCTCGTCGAGGGTATGTTATCTATATGCGATGTTTCCATGCATGTATTATTTGATTCCTAGTACTTTGTCGTTTATATCGGGACGTAGAGTTGGACGATTAGGATTACGAGGTTGAGACCTTAGATCCACATCTTGTCCTCGCATCGGCCATTGGGGATAAGATTTACCCTAACCGGATATGCTTGAATTGTGTAGTAGAGATTGAGGGACACCATTTACCTGTCGACTTTCGTGTCCTAGAGTATTTAGAGTTTGATGCTTTACTGGGTATGGATTGGCTAGCGACATATCGCGCCCACATTGATTGCTTTGGGAAGATGATAATATTTGATATTGAGGGTATTCCCGTATTTACTTTTGTTGGGACGGCGTCAGACTTACCGATTACCAGAGGTCGATTAGCTACGATTCAGGAGATGGAGGCGTTTAGGACGGTAGTTGAGCCAGACCTGAGACCAGAGATTAGATTAGAGGATGTCCCAAGAGTGTGTGAGTTTCTGAGAGTGTTCCCAGACGATTTGCCAGGTTTACCACCTCCTAGGGCGATTGAGTTCATTATTGAGTTGGTTCCGGGGACACAACCGATATATAGCCGACCGTACAGGATGTCAGCGTCGGAGCAGGGAGAGTTGAGATCCCAATTAGAGGAGTTGTTGCGAAGGGTTTTATTCATTCCAAGGTATGTCTCCTTGGGCGCGCCAAGATACTATTTGTTAAGAAGAAGGATGGTTCTTTGAGGTTGTGCATAGACTACAGGAAGTTCGAATCAAGTGACGATTCGAAATCGTTATCCACTTCCTAGGATTGATGATCTATTCGATCAATTGGCGGGTGCTAAGTTTTTCTCGAAGATTGATTTACGATCTGGTTATCATCGATTGAGGATTCGGGAGAGTGATATAGAGAAGACGGCGTTTAGCACGCGTTATGGATTGTTTGAGTTCACGATCATGCCATTTGGGGTGACTAATGCGCCGCTATCTTTATGGATTTGATGCACCGAGTATTACGGCCATTTTTGGATCGTTATGTGATTGTGTTCATCGATGATATCTTAATATACGATAAGACTCGTGAGGAGCACGAGAGACACCTCGAGATGTTTTGATGACGTTGAGGGAGCATAGATTGTACGCTAAGTTTAGCAAGTGTGCTTTTTGGGTGAGTGAGGTGAAGTTTCTTGGACATGTCATCGGTGGTCAAGGAATATCTCATTGATGGAGACAAGATTCGAGCGATAATTGATTGGAGGACACCCGAGACGATTGCGACATTCGAAGTTTCTTGGGGCTTGCGGGCTATTACACGGCGATTTGTGCGGGATTTTTCTTTGATTGCGGCCGATGACGAGGTTGACCAAGAAGGATGTCAAGTTTGAATGGTCCGAAGACGCGAGGCGCCTTTTTAGAGTTGAAGAGGAAGTTGACTTCGGCGCCGGTGTTGGCTTTACCCGAGACAGGGGAAAGGCTTCTCGGTCTATCTGAGATGCTTCCGAATCGGGTTGGGATGCGTGTTGATGCGGGAAGGACACCCGAGTTGCATACTTATCGAGGCGATTGAGACCCCACGAGGAGAATTATCCGGTGCATGATTTGGAGCTAGTTGTAGTTGTGTTTGCGCTCAAGAGCTTGGCGACATTACCTTTACGGGGAGCGATTTATGTTATTCACGATCATCGAGTTTGAAGTATCTGTTCACTCGAAGGATCGAATATGCGGCAAAGACGGTGGCTCGAGTTGTTGAAAGACTACGATTTCGCAATTGAGTATCATCCAGGAAGCGAATGTAGTTCTTGATGCATTGAGCGGAGTGGTGTAGAGAGTCGGATCGTCTTTGCGGCGAGATGACACATGAGCATGGATTGCTTTGGAGGCTGCGACGGTGTTGTGTTTGTCAGATGCTTTTGCTGATGTTCATATCTGTTGCCAGATGCGTGTTCCTGTTGTGTCGTTAGAGAGGGTCGCTGAGTGGCAAAGGGCTGACGGACATTTTGCTCGCTTCAGCTGTCTGGCTCAGGATCTGGGTTGCACAGATTGGTCTAGTGGTTCGGACCAGTGCTTGAGACACAGAGGTAGGTTGTGGATACCTGAGGTGCAGGAACTACGCGATAGCATTCTTGAGGATGCACACCGTTCGCGGTATACAGTTCATCATCGGGGACTAAGATGTATCATGACTTGCGACGTTTGTTTTGGTGGCCTGGGATGAAGGCCGATGTGGGTGCATATGTGAGAGCTTGTCATATTTGTCGACGAGTTAAGGCCGAGCACGGGAGACCAATGGATTGTTACGACCCTACTACCGATTCCACGGTGGAAATGGGAGCATGTTACGATGGATTTTGTGAGCGGGTTGCCACAGATGCGAGACGCCATGATCTTGTGTGGGTTGTGATTGATAGATTGACAAAGTCTCGCACACTTCATTCCTATATCGATGAAATATTCATTTTCTCGGTTGAGCATCATTTTTGAGCGAGAGGTTGTTAGGCTACATGGGGTGCCGTTATCTATTGTGTCGACGAGAGAGATCCCGGGTTGACTTCGAAGTTGTGGGAGAGCATGCGGGAGCGATTTGGGACGAGGCTAGATTCGATGCACGCTTATCATCCTCGAACGAGATGGTCGATCGGAGAGATTGATACGGATATTAGAGGATATGCTTAGAGCATCCATTTTGCGGTTTGGAGGTGCTTGGGAAGAGTATTTGCCGTTGTGCGAGTTCGCGTACAACAACGGCTATCGAGCGAGCATTGGTATGCCACCATTTGAGGCTTTGTATGGTAGACCTTGCGATCACCAAATTGTTGGGCGCCTCGAGGATGTGGCGGTGATTGGACTGAAGTTGTTGTTGATCATACCGAGAAGATTCGGCAAGTTAGATTGAGATTGCAAGCGGCTCAAGATAGGCAAAAGAAGTATGCTTGATAGGTATCTTCGGGGTTTGAGTTATGATGTGGATGACTTGGTATATCGAAAGTTTCGCCTGGAAAGGACATCGAGGTTTGGAATCGAGGGGAAACTAGCACCGAGATATATTGGACCGTTTAGAGTTATAGCACGTGTTGGGACGGTAGCATATAGATTGGAGTTGCCGACGAGAGTTAGCGGCGTTCATCCAAGTGTTTCACGTGTCTATGTTGAGATTAGCTAAGTCGGGGCCGAGGCGATGGTGGATATTAGGCAGATTGAGGTTCGTCCGACGTTTCATATGAAGAACAACCCGTTGAGATCATGGATCGTAGAGTTCGAACTTTGAGGAACAGGGAGATTCCGAAGGTGTTGGTACGATGGCGACATCACGGACCGAGGGACTTACAGGGAGCTCGAGTCGATTATGAAACGAGATATCCTCGCTTATTTACTTGGTGAGTGTTGATTATAGCTTAAATTTCGGGACGAAATTTTAATTTAGTTGGGAAGAATTGTAACGGCCCAATTAATATTTGCCGTTATTTTATGACGTCATTACGACGCGTGGACGCCTTGATGTGGACGTTCGTGGGTCCCATAGCGAGACTGGAGCGCGTCCGTATTAGGTAAATAGTTATTTTGTTTGTTGATTTGACTAATTTGCGATGTTTATGTTAAAATAGGTTAACGGCATCGCGATGTGTGTAATTGTATTTTAAATTGACGTGGGAGATTGTGTGATGAGTATTCGCATCGATATGCGTGTCGACGCGGGTACCGGGTAGATTAAAGACGAAATTTTAAGTTGAGAAAAATATTACACACATTAAATGAATTAAATGCGATAAAATATGTAAATTGTTGGGCGCCTAGGGACACGCGGGGTCGTGGTCGACACGCGTGGGTGGTACGTTAGTGTGCACGCCGAGTACGCTCGTTGGCGCGCACGACGAAATTTTAGGCGCGAAAGTATAGGCGAGTATATATATATTTATATATATATATGTATATAAGAATTTAATATATATATATATAAATATATATATTAAAATCAGAAAATTAAAAAAATAAATAAATAGTGAAATTACCAAAAAGGGTATTGAAGGAAATAAGGGAAATGGATATGGATAGGGGCAAAAGGGTCATTTTACCCAAAAATGTGATAAACACCACCGCCACCACCATTTTCTCACAATCGAAAAACGAAACGAAACAGAGAAGAAAATCGAAAAAATCGAGGAAGAAGAAGAGAAGGAAGGGGGAAGAGATTGAGCTCGTGTTGGAGAGGCAAAGGAGGTGAGTTGTTGTGTTATTTTTGTTGTTGTTGTTGTTGTATGTTGTTGGTGGCGTCGTTGGTGGCGATGATGGCGGTTTGGTGATTCGGTGGTGATGGCGGGAGGAACTCGGGAGCTCGGACGAATGCGAGAGAGCGGTTCGTCCGAGGAGGGAGACGACTCCCATGTCGTTTCCTCTCCTCTCCCTCCATCGATGGAAAAAAAAAAAAAAAAAAAAAAAGAGCGCCGTGCGCCTCTGTTTGGGAAGAAGATGACCAACCGGGTCGGGTCGACCCGGCCCGGTCTGGGCGGGTCGACCGACCCGGTTGGCCGGTCCGGTCCGGTCCGGTTGGGCGAACCGGACCGGGTGAACCGGTCCGGTTCGCCTCAACTCAAAAAAAAAAAAAAAAAAAAAAAAAAGAAGAAGAAGAAGAAAAAGAAAACAGCTTTGGAAAGAAAAAAAAAAAAAAAAAAAAATCTGGAAAATTCATAGAAAATAAGAAAAAAATAGAAAAATTATATTTTGATCAAATAAAGGAAATTTGGGATTTTCTCGAAAATGTTGGCGAGGTATTGTCGGGGTTTTAGCCTCGAAAAACAAAAAATTGACATAATATATTAAATTGAAGCTAATTTAGTGATAAATGATAATAGGTATATTTCGGGTGATTATTGGCGCTAGACGGGGTTTGATTTTCGAGACGAGGAGTGCGATTGAGGTGTGTAGTATCCCAATTGAACTTCACTTTAAGTATTTACAGTTTAATTTATTTGATTTCAGTTCCGATTATTCGTTATCTCATTCCATTACTGCTTTACGGTGGTTGAGTTCTCGTAATTGGTGTTTTTACGGTAGTGGAGTTTACTCCTACTTGGAGCCTTTACGAGATTACTCCCCACCTGGTATTTATTCGTTACGGCCATAGAGTCCACTAAGTCATAGCACTTGTCTATGCATATACCGGTGAATAGGCTACCCGGTTATGGTAGGCTCGTGTGGGTGCGTCGTGGGTCTACGCCGGCCACCTGAGGGTCCAGGGACAACTTTGTTGGTGTGTTTGAGAAATCTCCTAATTTCATACCATAACAATAAGCTACCCAATTAATTGGTTAATTTGATACGATTTGTGAAATACATAACAATTAGGATGAATGAGGTGCAAAAATTAGTAACAATGAGTATTTATAATTTAACTCAAAGTAAAATACAACACTTTATATATCATTTTTTTTGGCAGAGATATAGTTTTCTTTTTGAATAATACCATATACACAATATCTAATGAATAAAAAATTTCAAAATAAATTTAAAAACCAAAAGTCTTATTTGTATCACAACTAAAAATATAACCTAAAAAAATATAGCCTAAAAATAGCAAAAAAGATAATTAAAAAATTATGAAAAAATTTAAAAACCAAAAATTCTATTTGTATCACAAATAAAAAAACATAACCTAAAAATAGTAAAAAAAGGAAAATTAGAAAATTACGAAAAAAAATTTAAAAACCAAAAATCCTATTTGTATCACAACTAAAAACATAACTTAAAAATAGCAAAAGAAAAAAAAATAGAAATTATACTTTAATGATGTCAAAATTTAATTTTGTGTGTTTTACAATCCTACCCCTTAAGTGCGAAAAAATTAATGGATTGTGTTTTTATTTTTTTCTTATAAAATCTCAATTATGACATTATAATATCATCCATCACATTGTGAGAGCTTTTTACAAACAATATGTCGCGTGTTAGAATAAAATAACATAAATATATAAATAGATATAGATGTAGATCAATTTGATATGAATTTTTTCTTATAAGAAAGAAACATCTTGTCTCTATTGGAGTTTGAACTCATGACCACTTACTCCTAAATTTCATAACATACCATTGACCCACCCAATTGATTGGTTAATTTGATACGATTTGTGAATTACACAATAATTAGGATTAATGAGGTGTCAAAGGTAATTACAATAAGTACTTATAATTTGATTCAAACTAAAACACAACACTATATATCATTTTCTTTTTTTTTTTTTTTTTTTTTTTTTTTTTTTTTGTAGAGATATAGCTTTCTTTTTAAATAATCTAATATATCATGTACGCAATATCTCATGAATGAAAATTTTCAAAACAAATTTAAAAAACAAAAATTCTACTTGTACACAACTAAAAACATAACCTAAAAAATAACAAAAATTACAAAAAAAAAAATTAAGAACTGAAAAAACTATTTGTATCACAACTAAAAACATAACATAAAAAAATGAAAATTAGAAAATTCTGAAAAAAATCTTAAGAACCAAAAATCCTATTGGTTGACCAACTAAAAACATAACCTACAAAATAGAAAAAAAAAAAAGAAAATTAGAAAATTATGAAAAAAATTTTAAGAACCAAAGAATGCTATTTGTATCACAACTAAAAATATAACCTAAAAAATAGCAAAAAAAAAAAGAAATTAGAAAATTCTGAAAAGTAAAAACCATAAAATTCTATTTGTATCACAACTAAAAACATAACCTAAAAAATAGGTAAAAAAACGAAAATTAGAAAATTTTGAAAAAAGTCTTAAAAACCAAAAATCCTATTTGTATCACAACTAAAACATAACCTAAAAAATAGCCAAAAAAATGAAAATTAGAAAAATTATGAAAAGAAATTTAAAAGCCAAAAATCCTATTTGCATAACAATTAAAAACATAACCTAAAAAATAGCAACAAAAAAATGAAAATTAGAAAAATTATGAAAAGAAATTTTAAAACTAGAAATCCTATTTGCACAACAATTAAAAACATAACCTAAAAAATAGCAACAAAAAAAAAAAAAAAACGAAACTTAGAAAAATTATGAAAAGAAATTAAAAAACCAAAAATCCTATTTGCATAACAATTAAAAACATAATCTTAAAAATAGCAAAAAAAAAAACGAAAATAGAAATTATACTTTAATGATTTCGAAATTCTATTTTGTGTGTTTTACCATCCAACCCCTCACTTAAGTGCAAGAAAGATGAATGGCTTATGTTTTTATTTTTTCCTCATAAAATCTCAATTATGACATCATAATGACACATGTCACATGTCGCGTTGTGAGGGCTTCTTACAGGCCACATGTCGCGTTGTGAGGGCTTGTCATAAAAACAGTTCATTTATATAGATTTATATAGATATATAGATATTGGTTCACCCACCTATTTATTAAAAAAAGTTTGAATATTACCCCGCTCTAGGGCTGGCAAAAAAATGGTATGAATGGATACGGACATAATAACTAGAATAGACGATCGGATCAGTACCCATTTTTAAAACGAACATCTTTTTTTATCCAGTCCTGTATTTTCATAAAACATATTAAACCCGTTTTTTGTTCGGACTTGTTTTCAAGTATATTGAAATCCAATTTTTTTTTTCCAATTGTTTACAATCATATGCACTGAAAAACTGCAAAATATGAACAAAAAAAACTGCAAAAATAGAAAAGATACACATCATAGTCTGATTCATGATTAAACAAAAAATTCAAAACACCACCATTAGGTTCTAACACACATAATACAATATACATATGTGACTGAAATACACAAAATTAAAATGAAATGGGGAGAGGGGAGAGGGGAGACGGCAGATGAGAGGGGAGGAGAGCCGAGATTGTGAGGGTGGGAATTGAGACGGCTACGGACAGAGTTTTGTGTCCAAACCCGTATTTTTTTAAAGATAATTATATCCGGACCTATTTAAAATGGGACCGGACAAATGCGAACAAACGGGTTCGGACACTTTGCTAGCCCTACCCCACTCTCTCACATCTCCCTCCATCTAACGCATATGCATCACCTTCTACCTCTAATAATTTATTTTCCTCTCCTATATATTCTCACTTTCATTGCCTCTACTTCGAGTTGTTCTACCACCACCATCTCGCCTCATCCGTTGTGACATTGCCTTTGTGGTCACTAAATTGTTGACGTTGTGGGGACGTGCCATACCTAAGCGCTGAGGTAATTTGAGAAGATTTTGTTATTTTTTAGGATAGTTAGGCATATAAACTTTTCAAAGAATATATGAGTGAACGTATAATAGATGGGGTTTTGTTTTAACCGAACTCTTCTAATATAGTCTCATGTCTCGGTTAAGCAAGACTTTGTAAAGTATAAGCATAAATTTCTTCCAAATAGTATTGAGGTGCTCCTTTAGAATAAAACTCCATATCTATAAGTTGAAAGTGGTTAAATAGGAGAGAAATAGTTGCATCAGTAGAGATTCAATATGCTGACAGTTTGCTAGGAGAATGCATCTTGGATATATTTGGGTCTAAGGTGAAAATTGTTGGAGATGTGTGGAGTTAAATATAGTATAAGGGAAAAGTAAAACTCGGTAATGAAAGGGAAAAATGAAGGAAAAAAGGAAATACGCGAGTCTTGAGACCTATGACTTAAGATTTTATTAACCAACAACCTGTTGGCTCAAGTAGTAAAAGACTTGTCCCCTTAAGTAAGGTCTTGAGTTTGAGTCTTGTGAATGAAAAAAATAGAGTTGGAAGGGCCAACCCTGTGTGGAGCCCAACAGTGCCTTGGCACCGAATAGCAGACAGTGCCTTGGCACCGAATAGCATGCAAGCAATCAAAAGAAAAAAAAGCGACTTAAGACTATAGCCTTTCAGAGGGGAGAAGCGAAAGAGATTTTCAAGGAAAAGAAGTGGGGCTAACTATAGAAATTCTTTATCATCAGTGGTATCTTTTATAAGATGATGCCGCGCGTTACCATCAAATCGTCATCCATAACTTTTTATCTTTTCACACAAAAAAGAAAAGAATTTTTTTATTTTTGTTAAAATCTTTCTCTAAAACGAAAAAAAAAAGGTTGCTAAAAGGACTAAAAGTTGGAGTAGTCACACTTCGATGCACAAGAACTACATTCGATGTGCCCCAAGTGCAACTTTGCAAGTGACTTTCAATTAGATTTTGGTTCCTTATTTATAAATAAATAAATAAATAAATTCTTTGGTGTGGTGTCGTAGCAACGAGATGAGCATAGTATTGTAATAGCTAATTTTTTGTCCTATAAAAATTAACTTTGACAAGACTGTGAAAATGGAGGGATGGTAAAATAGTAGGTTATCCATAATTATAAATAAAATATACATACATTTTTATTTTTTTTAAAATTATTGTCAAGGCATTTGAAACCTTACTCCGACTAATCTCAAACTTGAGGAGGAAGGACCATGGTTCGACTCAAGACATTTGATTAAGTGAAGTTCTAAAAGAAAAATTATAAAAGGTGAACAAAAGTAAAAGATAAAAATGTTGTACACCTCATGTGCATGAACCTCAATCGACCCCACTCCCGTACCGCCTACGTCGCCCTCATAAAGAAAGAGAAGAAAAAGGCTACAAATCTTTTGTGTATAGTGTGTTTATCTATAACATGTATATACTTGTATATAGAAATTCATGAATTGGTTGCAAAGCTCTCAAACCTAAAGTGGCCGACCAAATCATCGATTTCCATGTCTTAGACATGTACCACAGCGAGCCATGATTTAAGGGTAACTCCACCCCCCACTAACACTAACAATAGCAAATGTGGCTACCTATTATATACTAAAAAATCTATAAAAATAGTTTTTACTATGAACATCTTTTTGCACACTCAATTGATTTTGAATGATTTTGTCAACATTTTAGACGTCAAACTTGTACATGTTAAAACCCCTTTTCACCCACCTCCTAATTTTAATAAAAAAATGTTTTTGCCCTAGCTAATTGTTAAAATTGTTTCACAATAACGTTGGTGCATTTCATTGGTAGAGACCTAATAGTTCATATGAATTTCATTGAGGTGGCATATTTGAATCTTCTTATTAATCTAGACAGAACACAACTAAGAAATTGCATATTAAAAAGAACTTAATTAGGAATATAAGATGAGCCTTTTTCTTATATGTTTTTTAAAGATTAAAGATATGGACTTATATTAATTGTTCAACTCGGGAATGTAAGGTGAAGAAATTATTGCTATTTTTCCTAACTTTATAAGTTCACCAAACCTTTTTGACAAGAAGAATAAGAAGAATATTGTAGAGTACTGTTTATAAATCCATGGAGAGATATATGTACAGCCAATCTGGTGAACAACTTCGTGCTTGATACAAAGTCCATGATATGACTTCTACCAGATACCACCAAAATCATTTAGTTTTTGACATTTCTGTTTGTCTTATAAACCAATTAATTAATTAATAATGACCAAAGATACATTACACGCCCATATCTTTCTATCTATACTTTTTGACAGAAAATTTAATAGGTGTACAAACTAAAAAAAATATTTTTTTTTTTGAAGACTAAAAAAGTACATTCATTACTCCTAACTCAAGAGGGTAAGCCAACCTATTATAATATTTCAACGAGTGAAATGCAATAGATACTACATTACATACTGAAGCTCAAAACTACTTATTAAAATAGGGATAACTACCCAACTGAAGGAGAGAACTACTCCCATAAAGGGAGACATCTACCTCAATTTGACGAAAGATTCACATGAGGAGATAAAACTTAAATTAAACATAAACTAAACTTAAAACAAAACAAACATTAAATTCTAACGGAAGAAGAATTATATAAAGAAGGAGACCACACCCATATTGTTAATTCTCTCATAGACGAAACCTTGCCACCGCAACGCCGTTGCAAAATTTTGCTTGCTTTGCTACTACCCACCATCATCGTTGTCCGCGCATCGCCGAAGGTCATTAACAACCCCTAAATACCACATAAAATCCCAAAATATCTCATCTTTATCTTCGCTTGATCTCGTCTTCTTCCACCATTACTACACCATCTGCTTCTATTTCATTGAAAAGCCATGGATCTAACAAGATATTTTTAGATCTAAGAAACAAGGAGAATAGAGGAAGAATAAGAACACGAACATATGAAGAAAAATGAAAAGACAAAAGCAATCGAAGCATTATTTTATTGAGAAAGTTGGTTGGACATAGATGTCATTGTTGTTGAGAAAGATCAAAAAAATACTTAATCATGATTATCATGGTTAAATTAATAATAAATTGAAATCAATGAAGCTATAACTAGTTGGGTTTAGATCCATAATCAAGATTTGGCATTATTTTACAGCTAGCTACGTAACTAATATAATTAGCTTGGTAGCTACAAATAACTCTTTTTGGCTGTCATTTTTTTTTCGGTTGAGTTTTTGGCTGTCTTTTTATTGATCTCTTTTATATTCTTCTTGTTGTATTTATTATCCATAATAAAGAATTAGGATATTTTCTTTAATAGAAAATCTCCTTATCCAGTACTAACAATTCAAATTCCCAAAAGACTTGAACCTCAAGCTCATACAGGTGAGTATATGTTGAATTAGTCAAGCTTTCACTTAGTCAATAAAACTAAGAAAATATCCTAAAAATGCTATGTTAACATTGACTTAGTCTTCAGACGAACTTTTTAGATAAGCCTTGAACTATGTCAATGTATGTGATTTCTTCACCAAATATATATATATTTGTGTGTGTGTGTGATTTGAGGTGCATTTATGTTGGCGATTTTAACGTAAGACAACTCAAAACGCTTTGACAACAATATAAAGTAAATAACAATTTGTCTAATGCATATAATATGTGCATAGAGACTTATCCGTATGCATATGTCGATGTTTACAAATCAACAAGCCCCCAGTGCATATGCAACAAATTCTGTTACTTTTTGCTGCTAATTAATTAAACTAATTAGGCAATTAAAGATGGTAATTAAACTAACAGAGAATATGGTAGCATTTTAATCTAACAAATATTAAAATCTTATTGACTTTTGCCACATGTTGCATTTGCTACAATTGTGTAGAAAGGGCAACAAAAACGGAGGATATAGAACAAAAGGTTTCTACTTTCTAATAGTAATAACTTTTCTGTCTACAATTAGGAACTCATTATCTTCACAGTAGAAAACAAACCTCTCAAGCTGTTGACAGCTCTGCCCACCAATCTCTCTCACTCTAATAGTCTAATTCTACTATGGCTCTTAATTTTCACACAATTATTATGACAACAATTCACAAAATATGACACTAGCTACAATCCTCCATGAACGATATCCATGCAACCTTAATTTAAGCAACATTGATTTAGAGAGCACTCTTATGAAAACCCTCAAATTATAAAGCAATCTGATGAATTCAAAAAAGAGACATGATGGATCAAACTAGCTAGTACAGTGTTTATAATCATGATCATACCAATATGATCTATATACGAACCTCTTAGCAGCTCCATCTCTTAATTACTTCCAAAATGGAAACTCACCAGGCAATTAATTTAATCAAACTCATCATCTCGTCACCATCATCAAATTTATTTATTTCTTCCCAATGTTCAATATTCTGTTTCAGAGATGCTCTCCAAATGAGGCCTCCACACAGCAACCCTTCCCCTCTTTCGATCCCTCATTTGCGTCGATCTATTCTCCGATAAGATCTCCGTCAAGTACTGATCGGAGAGTAGATGACTAGTCATGGAGATTGAGCTTCTTGTTGTTGTTGTTGTTGTTGTTGTTGTTGTTGAACTTGGGCTTCTGCTATTGTTGTTCAACATCTCTTGCAACACTTCTCTTTTTTTGATCTTTTTTCTAGCACTGGTTGTGGATGATGACTTTCGATTCTTTCCGGATTGAGCCGAGGGGGAGGAAGCCACTGGTATTAGGAAATAAATCTTCCCTCGCTGCAGCTCCGCGTCCGGTGGCACCACAACAATCTTCGGAACAATTCCTTCGTCGGCTGCCCCCGATGTTGGCTTTCGAAGGACATGTTTCGGATGCGCTTTCATGATCTCGCTTGCCCGAACCGATTGGCTGAATTCTTCGACTCGCCCGTTCGAATGCACAACTCGAATTACATCTAGAGCTCCACAAGGAAGAATGCAAGAAATGCAGCACCTAATTGTGTTCTTCATGGCTGCCCTCCTAGGCGCTTGTTCCCTCATAGAGATTATTATAACATAGTGAGAATAGAGGCAGAAAAGATAGAGATAGAGAAATAAAGGGAAAGAAGAGAAGGAAGTAGTGTGATATATTATTGGGGAATTGAGGGAAGGGAATGAATTCTCTCTTTTGATATTCTCTCTAACTAAGTGAGAGACTAGACTATTGGGAATCCAACACATAGAAGTATAGAACTTTGATAAGAAATGATGTTAGTATTAATACTTTTTTTTTTTTTTTCTTTCTTTCTTTTGTGGGGGGATTATATTTCTCCCTTTAATTCTCTATTAATGCTCATGAGGCTGAAACCCATGACATGAATAATTACAATCTCTCTGTACTTGTGTTTAATTGGACCCATTGTTTATAGGGTCCCCTCCCCCCCTAATGGGCCCAATTCATCTCTCACCTTCCCTTGCTCAATTCAATTATATGTGGAATGGACTTTAATGGATGACACATGCACTAACATGATAAGGATCACCAAGTAAGGAAAAAAAAAATTGAAAAAACAAATGATGTAGAGGTTGTTGGAATGTCCATTTTTCATAACCCCAACTCTTAAAGAGGTCCACTTTTCTTTTTATGAAGAATTAAGTCAATTTTGTTGGATCTAAGATTGAAACCAATAGGAACCTTAATTGGGGTTCGATGCAATGAGAATTAAATCCATGGTGGGTGCCTTTGGTTGTTAACTAAATTTGTAATTAAAATCGATAATTAAGTATATAAATATCAACCTTAGTGCCAAATTAGTTTGGGCCAGCCAACTACATGGTTCAATATTTCTATTAAGCTTGATTTAATACATTCGAGGTTGTCTTACATCTACCCTTATCTTTTCTATTCCTTCAAATTCTGGCATCACTATACTAATTTCTTTTAACTGAGATATTTTTTTTGATGCAACGAAGGCAATACTCATTTTAACTGAGATATTTACAGGCCTGCATCTTTAAATACATATAAACCAATACAATCGCCCCTCTCATTTTTTTTTATTGACGAATTCTACTGGAATCATATATATATATATACCACCAACTAATATGGCCCAATGGATTATGTATAGGATGCCTGCAGAGAAAAAAAATGTACACATATGATGCATACATATCTAGCTAGCAAATATCAATTATTCTCATTGTTAACTTCCACGTGGCATAATAATGGGCCAGGTTGGTATATACATCACTTGTATGGTCTTTTGGGGCAGTGGGACCATAAAATATTAATTGAATTTTTAGGGGGTCCAATTGTTAGGGGTAGATGGTGATGGAGAGAATTATTTGTTAGTGAGATTGGGATGGTTGTGTTTGGAGCTTATGAAAGTCAGGCGTCTTCTAGCTTTTGAGAGGGGTGTTCTTGATGTTCCAATACACATATATGATATCTATATGTATATATAGCTAGCTAGTTATATATAGAGATCGATGTGGTTAGATGTAGAGAGATGGGCTTTCGTTGAAAAGTGAAGTGGAAGGACAATTTGCTTTATTGGTATTAGGTTTGTGACTTGGGGTTTGATTCAAGGGAAGCTCTTGCACGTGAATTGTCTCTCAAAGGTGTATATATATCTTGGAGTCATCACTTAAGATTCAATTTTCAAAAGCAGAGATATACATGATCGATGATGATCATTTCATTTATTATTAAACATTTCAGTAGGTCAATTATTATTCTATAATCTGTAAATATATACTGCATCTTATAGTATTCCAGTATCTGATCCTTTAATCTGGGGGTGTAAGAGTACATATTTTTTTTATTTAAATATAATTTATACATATGTATGAATGTATGTAATTATTAAAGGCAATACAAATGATTGAACACACATATACCATGAACACTCAAAAATCTTACAACTAATTAATTAGCTAATTAATCAAGCATAACCCGCTATTAATTATCTACAAATTAAAATCCGAACAGGTTGGCTCAAAGGGTGAACTTGGAATTGTGTGAGTTAGGTGCACAGTCTCATGTTCGATTTCCCCGCTGCGTCAAAATTGTTCAGGCCACTGAGATCGCTTAGGCTGATTGCACTAAGTCTCCCTCTTGAGAATAGTCAAGCTCGCTTAGATACATATTCACGAATATCAAAAAACAATAATTATCTACAATAACAACAAAAACTACGATTTCAAATTAGTTGGGATTGGTTACATGATCAAACTTTTTCAGTTCGCTCGATTAAATACAACTAAAGACGTGCTTTCATATCCTTTTCTTTTGTGATAAATTGAGCAAAATGCCCAAACTTGGAATTAAATCAAACACATTAATCTTGAGAGAGTGACACCTCTCACATCTTCTAAGAATACTCTCAACTTGATGGATAAATCGTTAGAATTAATTGAAAGGCCTTGTGCAAAATTGCTCGCAAGATTAGCTAATGCATTCTCTATTAGCTTCTCCGCCATATGTATGGGACAAGAGTCCAATCTTTGGCAATTAATCTTTTAATTAATAAAAAAAATTCCTTTTATCCTTCTTAATTAATCCATCTCATATATATTATCTTTTTTTTGGTAGGTCATATATATATATATATATATATTATCTTAAGTTATCCATATACCATTGAATTTCTTCCATTTCTATTTCGACAGAATTCTCAAATGGAGACATTTGCATATATCATCTCATATATATTTCTTTTTTCTTTTTTCTTAGTTTCTAACCAGCTGCTATATTTCTTCTCTTGTTGAATCTTTGTACTTCTTACTTTATTCACAATATATTATACTACATATTCATCGATCTTAGCATTCTCATTTTTTTTTTGTGACAATAACATCCCCATTTCCATTATATATAGTTAATTTATTTGTGTTTGTTATTTTAACCACCCAACATTTACTCTCACAAAAAATATAATTGGCTTAATTTTCTTATTACAACCTCACAATGAGCAACCCTCACCCCTTAAAAGGCAAATTTTATCCCAACAATTACAACCTCACATGCAAGGAGTAGCCTTGCCCTCCCTTGGGAGGCTTTTTTTTTTTTTTGTTACAAGTTCATGAGAACAATTTCAAGTTTACAAACGTTCAATGGACATATATAACCTAA
Source organism: Stephania japonica (assembly GCA_039657345.1). Classification (NCBI taxonomy): domain Eukaryota; kingdom Viridiplantae; phylum Streptophyta; class Magnoliopsida; order Ranunculales; family Menispermaceae; genus Stephania; species Stephania japonica. The sequence continues at coordinate 7,107,818 of CM077556.1, forward strand.
GTGGGTCAAAATGGACTCATAGAGCTTAGTCGAGCCTAATGGGCCTAATTAACGGACCTACATAACTATTAAAATTCATGTTGACCTAGATTAATTAATTTTACAAAGATATGTAATGGACTTGGGCTTATAATATCAACTAATTAAAGTTTTAACATATTTCACAATACTCGAACCTTCTTCGACGCGATAGAAATGCTAGGCATGCGTGGCTACTCTTTTGTGGTTACTTCCTTTGATATAATTTACCAATACATTATCTTTAACTAATTAATTATCAATCTAATGACTAAAAAAAATTAGTACTATATGATACAACTTAATTTAGCATTGTTTTTCATGATAATAAATATGAAAAGTAAAAATTAATGCATTTTATTAAAAAAAAACTAATTTTAAGAAATTAAATATGATTTTGAAAGATAAAAATCTAATGGGCAAAGATGTTACATATAGTGGGAACACTTCCCTAAAAACTCATCAAATTACATTGAACAACATTTAAGTTCTGTCTGTCATGGACAATTATCCATAATAAGCATTCCAAGATTTTTTTCATGCTGGTTTCAAATCGGTCGATCGAACTCACACACACATACATGCATTGTGGTTAGCAACTGCTTAATCACACGTCCAACCAAATGCACATCAAAGAATTGCCTAAGTTTGCATTTAATTAATTGTATCTAACATCAATGATGTTTTGTAGAAAGTATATATATGCAACTAACCGATATAACGAACCAACATATATGGTGTCCATAAAAAGTAACCAGTGTATATATTATATGTACATTGAACTAGCATACATAATCGATTAGCTAAGTTGAAGCTTTTCTCCTCTGCCCTACCAATTAATAAAGAAAACTATACTGTGCATTTTTACTAGAGGGCTGAGAGAAGACTCCATATATATCTTCACACACTACTACTCTACCAAACCATATTGTTGCTGTCACGCTTTAATTTGTGTCCGTTCATTAATTGGGTCACTGCACATGTGTTAGGTACACTTTTCTTGCCCTTCTTTTTAGATGATCTTAATGCATGTGGATTATACATTACAAGGATATCCTATTCTTATATATATTATAAGAATTCAAGTTTTTTTTTTGGACACCTGTAAGGATACAAGTATATGTTGATAACCACCACTATTATCTCATTAATTAATTGTGTTACAAATCTTGCGAAAACTATTTACTCCAGCTAGATTTTTTTTTTTTAAATAAAAATAAAAATTTTACATTGACATTATTTCACAATTCACACATCAAGATCACACATTTATTTGGAAATTTGCGTCCTATGCATTATGATGTTTATACACACTATATTTCAATTAATCAATAGTAAAGTATGCCATACGATCACAAAGTAAAGAAATATACTATCCCATGAATAGATATGTTCACTAAGCTTTATCAGTGAGCCTAGCTAAGAGCACTCCAATGTTAAATGTGAATGGTAGGTGTGGATTGATGTTGCGTCAGCAACGTGAAGAGGATGTCCATTTTAAGTGGTTTAAATAGATATTGAAGTTTAAAAGTGTTATCCAATGGTTAATGTTGATTGCATTTCTTATTTTAAAATTTTATTACTTTATTATTTATAATTTATGTTAAATTCTCTCGGTCGCATTGCACACACATGCGCGAGCACGTGGATCTCCTTCGCTAGTGTCGATATTGTCCCCAACTCAACCACCTTTCAACTTTAGGTGTGAGGTTTTATCTCAAAATGCCTTGGTACTAGTTGAGATGAGTTAATTACTAATATGCTTCATTTTGAAGTTTCATTTAATCAATGTGTGAGACTAACTTTTGGTCCACACATCTCAAACTCAAAAGGCCTCGGTATTAGTTAGGATGAGTTAATTACTAAACATTCCCCATGAACCGAAAGTCACATAATTTATTTATTTATTTACTTTTCAGGTCCCATTCAAACCAATCGATGTAGGACTAACTTTTGGTTAACACATCTTCAACACTTTAAAGAGAATTAGACCTATTTACTGGGTGGGCTCAAGTCATGTTTAATCGAGCCCAAACTTTGAAGCCCTTACCCAAGCCCGCCTATGTTAGAAAATTCTGACAATTTTTTTTATTTATTTTAATAAAAAACACATATTTAATAAATGACTTTAAAAATAGACCTTAACTAGGCTATTCTTTATATGCCACGTCAGCTAGACAAAAAATACACATTTGCACATACGGCAGACCCAATCCATCCCCCACTAGAGATGCTCTGAATGGGCATGGTTTTCAAAATTTCCCAAATCCGTTTCTATTAATGATTGGGCCTTTACAAACAGGAATATGAAGAAGAAAGCCCAAAAGAAGTAGCACGTAATGGACCACTGATAAATCACTTATTGATGCGTATCTGGAGGCCTTCAATTGTAATCAATAACAGTAGTAGCATATCTGTGTAAAAAAAAAAAAAAAAAACAGTAGTAGCATATAGTTATCCGAAGCAATGACGCAGAGCACAGAGCACAGAGCACAGAGCACAGAGCACGTCCGTCCAAACCATATTCTTTGCGTCAGGAACAGCACCAAATACCAAATCTAACGGTGAGGTGAGGTATAACTCTCAAGTCACACAAAAGAGAGTGGTGATCAGAAACCCTAGAATTGAAAAGAAAAGAAAAGATGCCGAGATTGAAGCTCCCCTTCCACGGATACACCGTGAAATTCAGCCCATTCTACGAGCACCGCCTCGCCGTGGGCACCTCACAGAACTTCGGCATCCTCGGGAACGGACGCGTCCACATCCTCGACCTCGCCGCCACCAACATCTCCGAACCCCTCTCCTTCGACACCGCCGACGGAGTCTACGACGTCTCCTGGTCGGAGTCCAACGACAACCTCCTCATCTCCGGCACCGGCGACGGCTCCGTCAAGATCTGGGACCTCGCCGCCCCCCCCTCCGCCAACCCCCTCCGCTCCCTCCACGAGCACTCCCGCGAGGTCCACTCCCTCGACTACAACCCCGTCCGCCGCGACTCCTTCATCTCCGCCGCCTGGGACGACACCGTCAAGCTCTGGACCCTCGACCGCCCCGCCAGCGTCCGCACCTTCAAAGAACACGCCTACTGCGTCTACTCCGCCGCCTGGAACCCCCGCCACGCCGACGTCTTCGCCTCCGCCTCCGGAGACTGCACCGTTAGGGTTTGGGACGTTCGCGAGCCCGCATCCACCATCATCATCCCAGGGCACGAATTCGAGATCCTCACCTGCGATTGGAACAAGTATAACGACTGTGTGATTGCCACTGGGTCAGTCGACAAGTCGATTAGGGTTTGGGATGTCAGGAGTTATAGGGTTCCGATTTGTGTCATGAATGGCCACGGCTACGCGGTGAGGAAGGTGAGGTTTTCGCCGCACCACGGGAGCTTTATCGCGTCGTGTTCTTATGATATGAGTGTGTGTTGTTGGGATTATCAGTTGGAGGATGCTCTAGTGTCTAGGTATGAGCACCATACGGAGTTTGCGGTTGGATTGGACATGAGTGTGCTTGTGGAGGGGCTGTTGGCCAGCACTGGATGGGATCAGCTTGTTTATGTGTGGCAGCATGGGAGCGATCCGATGGCGGGGCCGCCGCCAATGATGGGATGAGGAGGAATGGATATAACATACAACAATGTGGAATGCAATTACTTCTTGTGGTATGTTTTTTTTTTTTTTTTTTTTTTTTTTTTTTTATGGTTTCTCTTGAAATTTTTGTTCTTTTTTTTTTTTTTTTTGTTTAGCATATACATACATTGTTCTTGAATAATTAATTAAGTTGATAGTTAGTCTCCATATATCCCGAAAATGAAAGAAGTGGATTGGAGAAATGTCATCTTGCACTACACCCATTTGTAATAAGAGGAATTTTCTTAATGTCGTTTGATGGATGGAATAGAACTTGTACATAGTGTGAAGTTTGTTATCGGTGCTCTAATTTTCTTATGTTGATCCATTTTAGTCTTTTTGAGTAAACGAATTTGATTGCTTAAGTATCATGTGTAACTGTTGTTGAATCTAGCTACCAATTGTTGAATCTAGCTACCAATTGTCATAGAGATTGAATCATCCTACTTCTCTCTATTGTTGAGGAGGATTAAGTTGGATGATGTTCATTTTGTGAAGTCAATGTTTGGATGTTAGGGGAGGGCGTTTGCTAGGGGTCCAGGGATAATGTCCGGATAGCACTTTTATCTAACTTTTAGGGATTAATGACTGACCGATTCATGTTTAGGAGAGCTTAATTGAGGAAATCCTGTTTCCTTGCATCAAAATAGTAAAACGAAACATTCCTAAAATTGTAGGAAGATATCCTTAAATAGTAAGAATGTAACCCAAAAATATTTCAATGTGTGAGTTGAGCCATCAAATCAAAACAGTAATTCCTTTTGCCTTGTGGTATGATTCTAAAAAAAACTCAATACTATATTTATTCTCATCATCACTTGATAGTATCATCATGATGTGGAAGGTGTTTGTCATTAAACATATTAATTATGACTTGGTAACTTTGGTAGATGAGCATTTGGTTGGAGTTGCTCAATTGTAGTCACCCACTTGGCACTTCAAATGTTCTATCATGGTTTGAATATTCTGTGTTGTTCTTTGAGGTTCTCCAAATTAATTTGGTTTTTTGAAGCACCGAATTAAGAATTAGATGGAAACAAAGTCTTACAAAATTTCTATCGAAAATAAAGATAAGTAATAATATTTCTAAGTTTTATTATTTATAAGAAAATTCAATTGGTATCAATTTTTTTTAGGAGATCCTAGATACTTTAAAGAACGATAATTTGTTAGAAAAAAAACAAGACCGCAACTCAACCTCACCTATAAGAAACGAATTCTAACATATTGCCTAATGGCAGAAGAAATAATTTAGAAAATGACCAATTCTATCAAAATTGAAGTTTTAAGAACTTAAAAAGTTTAGAAAGAGAGATGTTAATTTTTTGGCTTGCAGCACGTTATCGACAACACTTCTCTGTGAGGCTATGATCTTCGCCAGTATCGATATTGTCCCTAACTTGACCACCTTTAACTTATTGATGAGAGGGTTTAACTCAAAAGGTCTCGGTACTACTAGAAAGGAGATAATCTCTTATATACTTCATTACGAAGTTTCACTTAATCGATGTGAGACTATGATTTCGGTTCACACATCTCTAACACTCCATCTTGGACCAAAATCCATCCAAGGTGCATTCATGGCAAGTCCTAACTGAACCGTTGGATGTGATACACTGCTATAATTTAAAACTAAAGAAATAAAAAGATGAACACAATGATTTACGTGGTTTGGTTCTAGACCTACATCCACGAGAGAATATGATTTCATTCATGGGCATATAAATGGGGTTGCACAAAACTAATTGGCTTGTGATAGGATCCAATCTACTCCACTCATATACCATACCAACTCGTATCATATTTCTAATGTGAGATTGTACTCCAACACTCCCCCTTAAGTGCAATTGGGCCTGGATCAGTTGTCACTTTCCAATCAACACGACCTACTCTTAGAAGTTCGTACAAACATGACTACTCTTAGAGGCTCTAGGTAAAAAAACGGGTCTAGATTCCACTTCTAGCTCAACTAGGTCTTCAAACACGAGTCCAAGACCATCCCGCTCTGATACCATATAGAAATCCATGTGTCTGGAGAGTGTTGAGTCATACGTGAACATATAAATGGGGTTGGAGCCCATTTTGCACAAAACCAATTGGCCTGTGCTTGGATCCAATCTACTCCACTATATACCACATCAACTCTTATCATATTTCCAATGTGGGATTATAATCCAACCAGAAAAGATATAAAATATTATTAAAAGCATACTCTTTCAACGTCTTTATGATAAACTTTGATGTGATCTAGCATTAAATGAAGTTATTCATACTTCTCTATAATGCGAAGTTTCACCAAAATTCCCCTCGTCAAATTACACGTCCCCAAATTAATTTTGGATTTTATATGAGCAAAATCATTGGCGAAGTTGAATTTTCGATCCTTAAGCTGCTTTGACCATCATCTCCTTGTGTTTCATATTAGTCATGACTAAATGATCACAAGTAGTTTGATACGCCTCTTTGAATTGTATCGTGAACTTTTTGCCTTGCTATAAATGAATTCACTAATTAATTGGGATTGGTACCGAATTCAGGGGACAATGAGGCATTATGCTGTTGGCAACCTTAAATTTGTTGATAATGCATGATACATGTGCAAATAACTTCTGATCCCTCTTCACATTATCTCCCCAGGCCACATGAAATTTTCCTAAAGAATGACTCATAACCTCTATCGCCTGTGTCCATTAGTTCGTCTACAGAAAGCTTTTCAAGTCCAGTTTGGCTTTGACAGTTATGCAAACAATTCTGGTATTAGCTAATCAATTTCATATCTCCATATATAGGACAATAGATGATGACAATCCTTTCAGTCATGGCTCTTAAAGTTGGGATTCAAATCATTGAATCGTATGATCTAATAATGATTCACTTTGAAGTGATTCAAATGACAACCTCAATTACCCTAAAGCAACCTTGAAATGACTCACCCTTAATAAAAATTGCAACCCCGACTCGCAAACTTGTGAATCATAAACAAATCAAATCTAATCATGGCGCATCACAGGATTCATTAGCATCATTATAGTTTTAGACTTTCTAGAGGTTATTTGATCAACAATAATCAAATGAAAAAAAGTTGTCGTGGAACTCCAATTACAACTTGGTTTGACTTTTATGTAAAAGTAGTGCTGAAGATGATGAAATATATTACATATTTTATACATCTATTATCTCTTTCGTCTTCAATTTTGCACGCAAAAATGCTTTTACATATTTTTTCGCTACAATGAAATTAAACTCAATACAGACTTTGTTATAAATCAATTATATACTCTAAAAAAACAAGAGCATTGTCGAATATACATATAAGAAAACTGCAAATTATATGAATTTAATTATGAATGCCCCGAATGCATTAATAATCAAAGAATGAAATATGCAAAGTACCATGAATTTCAAGTACTTTGAAGCTAGGATACCTGGACTTGACACTTTCAGGTGGAGTACCTGCGTTGACACGAATCTAGACATGGGATACGTGTCGACGCGGCAGATCAGAGGAGGCACCATGAAGTTGCATTAGATGGAAGAAGATGAAACTTAATCCAGAGAGAGGGAGAGGGAGAGGGAGAGGAGAGGGAGAGAGAGGGGAGAGAGAGAGAGAGAGAGATTTAGACACTTATTAGCCGAGTCTCGTATCATTTAATTCAGAAAATTGACACTTATTAGCCGAGTCCCCGTATCATTTAATTTAGAAAATTGCATGCCCGACCTCTAGATATGTACTTGTGTCGGATATCCGTATTTGAGTCCATGTAACTTAGCTTTCAAGTTTCAACTCTCCAAATTCCAAAACCAAGGGTAAGCATAATAAAAATGTTCAGAACGACCTAGTTCAATCATCAAACTAAAATTTAAGTCTTTTATCATCATCATCATTTTGAAGAGCTATTGATGTGGTAACTAATATAGGCATAATGTTAGTATTATAATATAATATATTTTTGGGGGCATTTTAAGAATATGTAGTTTTGATGTGTTAGGGTTTTTGGTGATTTAATTAAATCACCAAAAACCCTAACACATCAAAACTACATATTCTTAAAATGCCCCCTAAATTATATCATAATATAATACCAACATTATGCCTATATTAGTTACTACATCAACTATTTTCTCTCAAAGTAATCCTTTCACAAGGTCTCAAAGGTCATAGGAGTTGTTGCTTGAGTTTAGGCTTGTTGAAGGTGGTGGATGGTTCAGGGCTTTTAGCATACATCATGGTTTGAATGAGAAAGGCAGTTGAATATTTATATCATAATCATTTTTATGTGCCTGCTATTTTCCCTTTAATTTTTTGATTAATTACTTGAATTGCCACTGTCTACCTAACTAACGGCCTTGGTAATGGGTTTGAATTTGCCAAAGGCAGCCCTGAGATGACTTTATAAGGTTGTGTATCTCTTCAATCTTTGATTTCAAGTATAGTCTTTAAAAATAAAAAATCTTAGAGAATGTTGCAATCTTGCCAACTATTTTACATTTGCTTTTTCATTTGACCTTTCATTATTGTATTTTATGTCACATTGACATGATGATCCTATTAAAATATATTGACAAAAGTAGATTATTCATTGTTTCTTGAATGCTTTGGCATACAAGGTAATTCTATGAAACCCTTTCTTGAATATTTTTAGGACCTGTGTAACCTTGATTGGTAAATATTAAGGGGACCTTCAGGGGGAATTAGTATTTTCAAAACAAATGATTATAGTTCTCTTAGAAAGGCATTTGGTGCAGACCCCTACTCTCTGCTTATACTTTCCATTTGTTAATACCTCATCACCTCACTATGGGTGCCAAATTCATTTCTACGAAATGATTCCACCTGTTTTTTTTTTTCTTCCAAAAATCTGGATGTCAATGGGAAAGCCAAGAGCTACATCTTTGTTTCTTTACCCGGGCTAAATCATACTGAATCCTGGGGTACAGAAAGGATGTGTGGAGAGAATAATTTGCTGTTTAAATTCCTTCAATTTAAGTTCCTTTGGATTTTTTTTAATGAGATAGTTGATTGTCCATCTTCGTTGTAAAGAAGGGGAAGATCGATATAAGATCAATGTTGCAGTATTGCATAAAGAAGGAAAATATTTGTATTCTTGTTTCCAAAACGGAGAAGTTTTTGTTAATCAGGAAGGGGGGATATTTTTAGTTAGTAGAAAATCTCATATATATCTAACATGCTAAGATTGGCTTACATAGTTGTTGGTTACACTAACAATACATTCATAAGCTACAAGAGAACCAAGCAAGAGTGACTTTTTGGTACTTGATATAGTGATTGTTGCCCTTTGTCAATTTACTTGAAGTTAAAGGCATTCCGAGATCGGAAAAATAAACTGTGCTTCTTGTGCAAAGCTTCTTTTTTATAATCCACTTGAAGTAGGGATGAAAGTTCAGGAAGTTTTGTGACTTGGTTACCTTTGAAAGTAATTCAATTGTCTTGGTTTCCTGGCTGGACGTATTATATTTCTTGAGCCAAACTTGTATTTGGTGATCTAGTTTGTTGTGAACACTCTAAGGTTTAGTAAGGTCAGTGAAAATCTTGTCAGGATAAGGTTAAACTTTGAAAGTCAAGACTATTTATAGAAAGTGACCGAGCTTGTAATAAACTTCAGGAGATCATTATTTGGTCAGTCACTATTCTAAGAATTGTGATCTCGGACTCATACCTTATTTTCCTTCACTTGCTCCCTTATTATCTAATTATTTAATGATTTATCCTATTTCTAATGAAGAAAGACGACCGAGCTGCTACCAATGTGCCTATGGATGTGGAATGGATAAAGGAATTCATGTTGTCAATGCTTTATAGTCAGAGAAAAGGCTTTTGTTTTGTTGTTCCTGAAAAAAAAGAAAAGAAAAGAAAGGGCTTCTGATAAGTTGTGCTGTTTGGGTTAAGTTGAGAAATATGTTACCGTCGTTTCTAATCAGTGCCTTCCATTTCACCTATTTTTTATTTGTGTCAAGATTCCTCTTCAATTCCCAACTGTCCAACTGCTCGTCTTCGCTCCTTCCAGTAGGGGTCGCCTGCTACTCATCAGACCAATCAAGACTCTGGTCTAGGACATTAATTTGGCATGGATAACATTACAGTTCAAACCAGTTCTTAATATTTCTGGAAATTTAGGACATATTAATTTGGCATGGATAACATTATAGTTCAAACCAGTTCTTAATATTTCTGGAAATTTCCTTTAATGTTGATCAATGCTAAGATAAATCGGGTGTTTCTGCTCTTCCATGTACCATAGTTTAGTATATTTTTTAGGGTAAATAGCATAATATATCCTAACGTTTAAGGTTTTTTACAAATTTATCTTAATGTTTCAATTTTTACAAATATATCCTAATGTTTTGAAATTGTGTAAATTATATCCTATGAATATATTTGGGTTAATTTGGAATTACTTTTAATCATGTTGGAGCAAATAGGAAGAGTTTCTCTCAAGGTTGAAAGCTTAAAAATGAGGAGATTTTAGGATAAATTTGTAAAAAATTGAAATGCTAGGATATATTTGTAAAAATTGAATGGTTAGGATAAATTTGTAAAAACTAAAACCTTAAGATAAATTTGTAAAAAACTTAAAACAGTAGGATGTATTATGCTATTTGCCTATTTTCTTAAGTTCATTTGTAGACCTATCAAATAATGGCATTTATTCACCTTCAGTTTCTTTTTTTTTACGTTGTTTGGTTCTTTGACCTACGTCCATGATCGCCTTGAGTTTTTTTTTCATGCATCACGATGCCTTCTTGCACTCTATTTTTTCCAAGGGGACTTTATTTTCTATGATATGAAGCTAATTAATTACAACGCCCTCGACTCTAACTTGTATTGAACCTTGAACCTTGTTTTTGACAAATGATGCCTCATTCATCTCGCTGGAGATGGCAAAGGGGACTTTGTAAGTCCTCCATAAGAATTCTATTTTGTAGTAAAATGATATTGAGAGTTAATGATTCAAATATATTTTTGTTGTTCATGTGAAATTACTACTCTGGAAAATATTGTGAATTCCCGTGGGAGTTTAAGGCTCTCTAAGCCACATAAGTAGTTTAACTGCTTCAATTGTTGGTAGCAAATTAAAACTCTTTGCGAATTGTTGCCATAAATTTTCTGTTTTTTTTTATAGGAAGTGTCATAAATTTTCTTAGTCATGAGCATCATTGCATTTAACGTATGGAGGTTTCCACGTACTTTTCCACGGAGTCACTAATTGTGTACCTACTCATTTATATCTATGGGTCTCCTTTATCTTGTCTGTCCACACATCAAGTCGCGACCGTTGGTGTCTCCTAGCTATCTCAATTAATATGCTTTCAGCTTCCGAAGAGGACTGAAGGGGTATAGTTTCAGATTTTAGAACTCTTAGGCCCTGATTTCAAATGGATGCCTGTGTTCTCTGAACTCACAGGCATTCTGATTTGATGTATGAAAGCTCATGTGGATAGTATGAAATCGTTTATTCGTTGCTTAACGAAATCCATGAAAGAAAATCACGTTTACGATAATTCATGTAGAGAGTATTGTGGTTGTTTTATCAGTGATTCAGTAGCAAAAATTTGAATGTCCGAAGCTGTGTACTTCACATGAACCACAGCTAGTTCACTTAAAAACTTTGGTGATACCTCCCAACTTGGATCAAATTAGCAAGTAGTCAAAGAAAATTTTTTGTTTTCACTCTTGGTATGACCACAGCCAGTTGACTTAAAAACTTTGGTGATACCTCCTAACTTGGATCAAATTAGCAAGTAGTCAAAGAAATTTTTTTGTTTTCACTCTTGGTATGTGACTATCTACATGTAACTGCTGGAAATTCAAAGTTTCTCCTGAAAATGCAGGATAAAGATATATTTCTTCACATTAGATAAATTATTTGTATGTAGCTATAGTTACTCCAGTCATAAGTTGTAAGTAAACTAATTTTGACTTTACTCGCTGAGTTTAGATGTAGCTATGTCTTCTTGCTGTAAAAGTAAAATTATCTCGACAATCCTGGATAAGCTGTTGAGTATCTGCTTAAATTAAGTTTCCTTTGGAGGACAAGAATTAGTATCTGATTGTAGTTCAGATAGTACTTGATGGCTTATCACTCTTCCCTATAAAGTCCTGGTTCCTCATAGTGTCAACTTTGCCCCGGAAAATTAGGATAACATAGCCTCAATCCCAAATTAGTTTGGGTCTTCTACATGCATGGATCAAACTCTTCCATTGCCCTGGAAAACTACATGGTGAGAAATTTGATTTCCCCTTTATAAAGTATTGCAGTGATGTGCTCATTTCATACTGATGGCAGATAACCAACAAACTTGCATCTATAACTGCCAACTTTTAGCGTAGCACGAGAGATTATTTCTTGATTATTAGAATAATGCATTCTAATTATTTCTTGATTACTAGAATAATACATTCGAATTATTTCCTGATTGCTAGAATAATGCATTCGAACACGGTAAAAACTGCCAAAAAATTGTTGGATCTTTACATTTACGCTGTTACGCATACGTTTATGTAATTAAGACATAATTTTAGGTACATCTGTAGTTATTTTTTAGGTACTATTAAGGTAAAACTAATGAGCTTGGTCCTTCATTGGCTATCTTGCCCATTCTCTAGTGTTAGAAAAAATTTACTTGGTTTCAATATTCTCTCCCTGTAGTTCTGAGTAAGTCATTTTATTGCATCATTTCCTAAAGGCTTTAGTTTGCTCTTTTTGAACTTTTGTTGCACTTATCTATTCCTTTTGAAACTTCATCTAGTTCTTGTTTATCCAATAAATGGACAGATCCCTCTTTAACACGTACATGGTTATAGAAGATGAGAAGAGTACAGCTAGCACTGATATTGCTTATCAAGTGGCTCTTGCTGTCTCTGAAGTACAGAGCTGAGGGTACAGTCTCCACTTTAAGTTGTCTGGATAACACACAATGAGATAAATATGCCTGACATTTTCTCAAGACATTCAGTGTGCACATTAGATGAGACCCGTAATTTTTTTCCTTTTAGGGTTTCATTTGTATTCTAGCTCAGCATTTACTAGCTATCTTTGTTGTGGCAGGTGTCTCAGATCAATTGGTGTCTTTTCCTCTGGCATAAGTACTAATTTGTTAGTTGGTTTTTGCAAAAAAAGGAACTGGTCCCAGTGATTTGGTTTTTCTGGAATTGATTATATGTCTGTTCTTTGTTAACTAGTACTATTGTGTAGCATTGTTCTACATTTTTCTGAAATTGAGTTATATTTAACTGATTAGGTTAACATGTCTGGCATCAAATTATTCAATCAAGGGCTTAACTCATGATTAGATTTTGTTATTGGATAAGCATGATTACAGACTTCTGGTTATCAAGTAATTGGTGACATTTTCGTTTCTGATTGCTAATGATTAGGAATCTTTTATTTAATTAGTTCCTCCAATCCATTGAACTAAGTCATCCTAATGGAAATGAACAAATGTAGATTCACTAGGTTTGGTTCAATAATTATGGTTGGAAACTTGGAATGCACCATCAAGTGCATTAAATCGGGTAGGTAGATGAATTTGATGTGTAGTCGATCTTAATTAATTTGAGATTGAAGCTTTCTTTCTTTCTTTTTTTTTTTTTTGTCTTTTTGGTTATAATTATTATGATTATATGCTGGTATAAGATAATATGGGAACTTTAGTAACCTCTAACTTGAACTTTATCCTTGATCATAGTTTAAAAGTTTGGGCCCTGGCTATGGGGAAATTTTTAGGAAATATCTCACTACCTTGCAGGCTTGTCGAGTCTGTTAAGGTTTTTTTAATAAGAAAGAATAGAAATCACAACTTGCCACTATGAAGCTTGAATTCTTGACCTCTTACTTAAGAGACTATGAATTCTATACCAAACTCGTGAACCATCAACTTGGCCAGTTGCAGAAAATCAGTTCAGATTATTTATAATTTGCCTCCGGCATCAAGTGGAGAAAACTAGAAAAGAATAAAAATAGGAGTTCAATCAAACTTCTTTTCATTTGCTTTTTTTAACCATAATTGAGGGGGTAAGTCCGCCCTACCCGTCACTTGGAAGATGTGTTAAGAGGACCTTGCATGCACCTATCACTTTCAAAATTAGGTTTAATGTTCATTATCATCTGATTGATCGATCTGACTTATTATAGGGTCACGGGACCCACACACTTTAGTGGTCCTAGTAGCTGACTATGCACGTGTTGTATAATCTTAGTTGCTTATTCAAGTTATCTTCAGAAATTGGGGGTAGAAGAAAAACAGAAGAAAGTGGGGAGCAGCATTGAAGATGTAGAAAATGAAATGTGGTGGTGTGGTCGTGAGTTCTTCTTATTTTTTTATTTTTTATTTTTGTCAGAATAGTTGTGACTTGTGAGTACTTGTCAAAACATTTACAGTACACGGATATAGTTCGCTCAAGCTCAAGTCAGTTTCTTTGAGATTCATAGTTAAGAAGGGATAGTTCCTGGGGAGACAGAGCAGGTTTCCTCACTGCAGTCAAACTCTTCTACTAATAGGTGATCTGGATATTGATTCTATAATTTCTATTATTTCGACTGTGTTTGGCAAGTACAACCTAACTAGATTATAAATTACTTTAACTAGTAAGTTGTATTTTGTTAGATGTGATATTTTGAAGGCAAAATCAATTAAAATATTCTAATATTTCAATCCAAGGTCATAACTCTTTGAGTTATTATTACATTTAACATTTTTACCTTGTTTAATTTGTATCATGAATTACTTTTGAACCCTAAATTTAATGAGGTGGCAAATAATGAGTTTAAATAATAAATTTAGTAATTACTAGTGATCATGCAGCTTTTTAAATTCATTATTTAAGTGTCTCACCATCAAATTAGGGTTTGAAAGTAATTTACAATACAAATCAAATAATGTAGAAATGTTAAGACATAATAACAGTTCTCAAAACATTAGGATATAATAACAATAATAGTGAAAAGGTTATAATATTTTACCAATTTAATCTATTTTAAAAATAATTTAGATTATCTATGAAATCTTCGATGCCACGTATGTTGGTGTTTTAAGTTCTATATTATAAATCAATCACTTTCCATATATTACCAACTAATTTCATTACACATTACAACTCTAGGTTTTCCTCTTTTTGAGTTTTAAGGAACATCTCTTTATCTTTGAATTTTGTATAGTAATTTGGATAGGTGCAACTCGATGTATGTTTTCCAAAGAATTACTATTTTTTCTTTGGTAACTATGGATTTTCAAGCCTTTCTCATCACATCTTTATTTTGATTTGACTAAACTCATGAGAGTTAGTCGCGTGCCTCGGTTCCATAACTCAAGAAAACTAATATAATGTAATTTAGCTACCAAGAATTGAATCCATAAAATTTACCTAAGTGTGATTACAAAATTTGTGTGGCTAATGTGTTTTGGCAAGGGCTTTAAGGTATATAGACTGCAAAAAGAGCTTATACCGAGGAGGAGTTTGGACAGCAGCTCCAGAAACCAATCCTAAACAAATATATACCTAAAGCAAAAAAGCAAAAATAAAGGGTGGGGCTTTTAGCTTTGTTTTATTGTCCCATTTGACTGGTTCTTTTGGCCCCCAACTGGCCAAATAGTCACTTGAGTGTGATTTTAAGGGTTGGGGTTGCTTTGCACATTCTCATCTTCAAAGTCCACCCCATTATCAATCAACACCAATCACACTCACTTGAACAATCCTTGGTGGTAGTAAAGCATAAACCCTAATCTTAAGGGAATCCTCTATTCAAAGATAAGGGTCATAAAGAATATGTATGCATTGGATAAATGAGAGAAGAAAAACAAAATACAAAAGAAAAGATTGGATAGAAGAGAAATTGAAGGGGTGACTTTCTGGTCGATAATATTGACTTGTATATGTATTCCCTTCCTTTTAAATTGTGGACCTTCCTATCCACATTTTATAGCACTTTGTGTGTTAAATACTTTTGAGTTGCGCTATGTGCACCCTACATTTCTGTAAAGGCAAGCCATCGAAAAAATTAAAACAACACAATATTTGGCCCTTATGAAAGTAAGAGTTTTTGTGGCCCAAAATTCCTTCCATGTCCTCTCTCTCATGAGCGCCCCTCTCTTCACCTCATTTGTGCACCCCACACAAACGGCATCCAATTTCTCTGACCACCGGCAACGCTATATGTTTTTCCGAGTCCAGAGTTTGTAACAATTGTAGTATGGTTTTCTTCATGTTTGATGCACAAAAATATGTTTTGATGTTGTTTCGAATGGAAGGGGCTTAAGCAGCATTGTTTGGTTTTTTAGGGCATTGCTTATTTGACATGATAGTTGGTTGTTAAGGATCGAAAATGGAGGATAAACATGTAGGGGATGATGATGTGCAACATGGAGAGGTAGATGTTGCATAAGTTCTTTAATGATTTTTTTCTTTTTGGAAAAGTGTTGTTTTCACTCTCTGGTTCGGCCTCGCAGGACTGAACCTAGTAAGGATCATTCGGTTGCCTACAACCGAAAAAAGCTATAATGTTCGGTCACCTCCGATCGAACAGTTCTTTTCTGGACGATCCCAAGCCTAGGTCAAACGTAAAGGGACGAGATTTGGATGAGAAGAAGGGGTTGATCTAGGGTTGCTTTTCGGTTTTCTTCAAAATATTGTTGTGGGTGACCTCTTGGAATATGCCAGAGGTCTACCAGACTACCAAGTCTACCAGACTACCAAGTAATTCCGAGATTGAATCCTACTATTCATCTTCAACTAAGTTGCTGTTCCGCAAGTTTAACACCTCAATATATTGATAGTAGATATAGAGTTATATGTTAGTGCACTTGATCCACAATTACTTGTAATCTTAGAACTATTTATGAGCTGCACCATTTATTTTCTTTCGAAGAAGAAAAAGCTTAGGACTTTGAAACCCATAACGATTTTGGTTTATGGTGCAGTGAGTCGGGCAATAAAAGAACTAACTAGGAACTTCAAAATTGGTGATCTTCCCACCCAAAAAAAAAAAATTGGTAATCAAGACTTAGAACTATTTGGCCCAACGCGTGCTTTTGTCTTCTTTGGTTCCATTATTTATTTTTTTGCTTGCACGAGACCCCTAAAGTCACACTGGAATGCACACTTCCTTTCAATCCCCATCGGTTTTTACCTTGAGATGCGTAAGTTCACATCTTGAGATTCAAAACACGGTTGGATAGTGAGGTGTGTATTTTGGTACGTGTGCATTCTAATAGCGTCACTCTAGCATTTTTGTTATTTTATATATATATATACTGTGGTGTTTTATTAAACTTACTCATGTCAATCGCTCTCTCACTCTACTAGTAAGGATTCAAAATATACCAACTGTTATCTTGATGTTAGTAGTTGAACATGTAAACTAGTTAGTAGGTACGTTGGAATCTTCTAATTATTAGACATACTTACCTTGTAGCAGGTTAAGCAGTTGGACCAAGTGTCTTTGTCATACACTTCACTTGGAATTTTGATGGCAACAAATGGTTCTAACAAGTTTATTTAGTATTTTAGAACATCAAACTTTGTTAGAAATCACAATTTCAAAAGGAAAGATGAGTCTGCACAAGTTTAAGCCAAATTGTCAAAATGAAGCAGGATAACTTCAAGACTCTGCTCATACAAGGACACAAAGACCGAAAAGCTTATAACACCTATTTAAACAAAAAATGGCATAACCAGATTTAACTTAGAAGGGGTAGGGCACAAGCAATGTGTTTGTTTTGTACTTGGGAGAGCTCAACCTGACCTGCAACACACTAACACCTTAGAAGCCTTAGTAGACACCGGTGTGGTGTCAACCAAAGCCACTTCGATACTTAAGTTAGTAAAGCAGGCTATAGTATATCAAGAGTAGAGTGAAAGTGAGTAATGTCACGTACCTCAAAGTAGAAGGGAGTGGCAATTTATATGGAATGGTCATAGTTGTGATCTATTGAATGCGCAACACGTATCACGTTAAATGAGTGACACATGTCATTTCCTTATCTTCGGCTCTTGTGAATCACGAGGTTGGTTGTCGATATGGTCCGTCGAATGCGTGGCACGTGTTCCATTTGATCGGTGACACATATCATCTCTTTATTTGCACTACAAGAAAAAAAACTTTTACAACATTGAGAAATTTATTTATTTTTTATTTTTTTTATATCAACAATGAGAAATGTTGTTATACTAAACGTTAAAACTTGTTTAATATGTAATTAATATGCAACTAAAATATAGGTTTCAAAAAAAATGCAACCCAAATATCTATAATTTATAATTTGTGATGATTTATAAATTTAATTAAATTCTTTATTTTGTAATATTTAATCAATCATTATTTAATCACTATTTTTTTGTCCTATATAATATTTAATTATTTATTAATTTAAGATTTAATATGTTTTAACAACGTACAATATATATAAAAATATAAAAATTCTTTTTTGATTCACTTTTGTGATTTTTGTTCTTGAACCACCGCCGATCCTTTCAATGATTGCTAGTAGTTCCAATCAAATCCTTTTTGCTCTTTGTTCATTCAATAAACAACAGATTCATCTTCAGCAATGGTGTTGCGTGAATTTGTGCGACACACTGGATTGATTTATCGTTAGTTTTTACTTTATAGTTAGTTTTTTTCCTTAGTTGGAAGTCTTTAATTTGTCTCCTTGTTGTTGAGAAGTTTTTAGGTCTTTTCTCCTTATTGGAAAGTTTTAGATCTTCTCCTTGTTGGAAAGTTTTGTTATTTATTTTGTAGTTCTAGTACTTTTGTATATTGTCATGAGTTTCAACGTTGTAGAGAGGAATCCCTGATTGTCAAATTGTTTTAATTTAAAAAAAACTAAATTAATGGTAGTTTGTTTGTACAAATAGGATTAGCGAATCGATGTACTTGATTCTATGTTTGGTTTTGTGTTGAGCCATGAATGATTAATGAAATATCCATTTCTCTTCAAAAAAAAAAAAAAACATAGGCCTTGCTTGGTTTGGGGAGAAGTTAAAGGAAGTGAGATAACTTTTAGGGAAGTTCCAACTCACCTTGTTTGGTTGAATATTTTCAAAAAACTTCCCTAGAAGTTTGGCCCCCACATAGGAGAAGATAACTCATTTAGGGGGTGAGTGAGTTATCTTCCTGAGGGGAATTAACACTTTTACCCTCATTTAATGCTCTCTCTCTACTTTTATTCTCTATAATCTCTCTTTCAAAAATAATGAAAAAGGCATTTATGTCAATTACATTATTTTATTATTTTTAAAATATGGAACTTTCCAGAAAGTTCAAAGTTGAACCAAACATGAAAATTATAACTTAGTGGTTAACTTCCTAGGAAATTAAACTTCCCTGAAAGAAAATTTTCGTAGAAGTTAGTAAAATGAACCAAACGAGGCCATAATTAAGTATTGTAAAAGATCAATTTTCTTGTAGTATTGGTGTAACATTAATTTAATATGCCCAATTTTATGAGCTGATGGGCTCTACCAAATACTATCAATTGTACAACTTGTGTGAGGTATATAAGTTCAACTTTACAAGCCAAATGCATTAGAATAATAAATTTCAAATTTTTCAGTTTTTCAAGAACTTAAAATCATGAATTTCATGAGTTTTAAAATGGTTTAAATCATGCAAAAGTGTTTTATAACATGTATTTGAGGTGTACAAACTGTTAGAATTGAAATCAAAATTTTAAATTTATGGGGTTTGTGAAATCATCTAGGATATCTAGACATATTTTATGGACCCTACTAAACATGTGTGAAGTGTTTTTAGAGGTTTAGTAGAGTCGTAGGTCCGTTAGAGAAATGTTTTACAAAACCAGAATTTTAATTATTTTTACGCCCCTATACCTAGCGTGCTAGGCCAACTAGATAACGCACTCTAGCTCTACCTAGCGCGCTTACATCTTCACCTTTAATTTGAATTTGGGTATCATTTTGGGCCCTTGGATCATATGTAATGATCATACACTATCAACAAGGGTTTGACCACACTAGCAAACCACTTAGAACACACATTGAACAACTCTTGCTCACATACTCTCAAAAATCCAAATTCACACTCAAATTTGTCAATTTTGTGCTCACAATCACTTGAAGCTTTTGAAGGCAATCGATTAGCTCTTGAAGTTGGTGTTACTGAACTGTTCTAAGCCTTACAACTTGCGCTCCAAATTTGATTTTCATATTACACACTTGGGGTTGTAAGATTTCTTGATTTCCTACTACTTTTGTGCTTAATCTATACTTTTTGGTTGGATTATTGTGTGGGAATCACTTGTAGTGTTCTTGAACACATTGGTCTTGGGTTTTGCACTTAAACTTGATTTTATAAACCCAAAAATTGATTTGAACAAGTTTTTGGTCTTAATCTTGATTTTCCATAAAACTACTTGTTCATTTGCATTGAAACCGCAAGCATCTTAATTGATTTTGAGTTGTCAATTTCTTGACCAAGATTTGTTAATATTCACTAATTTTATCATCATCTTAGTCGTGTCCATATTTGCATTCACTTGAGTGGTTAGGCTCTAAGAGGCTTGTAAGTTATTGAATTTATTACCGCTTTACTTTATAAGACAAATTTTATTGTATTCATCAATCTTATAGTCAATTGTTGATAGTGAGACTTAGTGAGATCTAAGTCAAGGGAAAACCTAGTTAAGGCTGGACAATAGCCCTAGTTGAGACTAGGTGAAAAGTCCTAATTTGTTTTTAGGTATTTTAGGCTTGTTAGCTTAGGTTGTAACACTTATTAGTAATATAAGTGGTGGTTTGAAAATCCTAACCGAGAAGATTAGGTAGTGGATGTAGATCTTTTGGATTGAACCATTATAAATATCGTGTCTCATTTCCATCTCTTCTACCTCATTCCCCATTGCCTTCCATAGATGTTTATTGTTGGTGTGTGCGTGATCATTGTTATTTGGTCTAAAGTTTTAAAAAGGCGATTACCTCTCGGTACATCCAATTTACCCCCCTCTAGGTGTGGTTTGATAAGTCGCTTCTTATATGTAGAAGAATTACATGTAATCCTAAATATCAATGTATCAAAAAGAAAAGTTCAAAATATAAAGCATATATACATATAGTGGAAAGATCATAGGTCATGCTGAAGATGTGTGTATTGAAATTAGTCCTACATCGATTAGAGAATACTTCATAAATCATAAAAGAATATATAATTGATTGTATTCTTCCAATTAGTATCGAAACATCTTAAGATAAAATCACATACTTATGAGTTGAATGTAATTAAGTTGAGAACAATGTCGATACTAGTAGAGATCCACGGGCCTACGAAATAGTGCCACGAGTAGGCGAGGATGTTGTGCCTGCAAGTGAAAAAATTTACATGACATCAGAGTCGTGAATTTCAATCCAAGGTGAAATGTTGAAGACGTATGGACCGAAATTAGTCTCCCATAGATTAAAGAATACTTCATAAAAGAAGTATATAATTGGTTGTTTTCTCCTAACTAGCACTGAGGCCTTTTGAGTTAAAACTCTACACCTAAGAGTTGAAAGTGGTTAATTAAGTTGGTGGAGATCCACAAACCCGCGAAGTAGTGTCGCAAAGTAATAAAAAAAAAAAAACCACCTAAAGCAACAATTTGATTCTGACACGAATCGACCTCTTCCAAGTCCCAACCTCTTGCACTTGATAAGTGATGCATTATTTATCTCACTAAATATGCTTTAATTGGCTACTCAAATGTCAAGTTGTTGCAAATCTCAATTAGAAAGAAGATATTGTAGGCTTATGCTTGGTCTAGCTCAATTTAAAATGTATATAGAACTCGAACAATAAGCTCCTTTGACGACCGATCTATATTTTTCTTCCAAGCAGTCGATCACTTTTCACCTATATATATATAAAAGTACTACTATGGGAACTATAAAAATACCCTTGACAAGAGAACCTCATTTACAACCATTGGATTTGAATCCAACACATGAATCGATGAGTCGTAAATGCATAAGTCATTTAATGCATAACTTATTTTGAGGGGTTCTCATGACATGGATATATCTTTGGGCTTCATTATAGAATTTCCTATAGGGTACTGCTATTTGGACACAAGAGTCCAGACACAATAGATTTATTTATTTTAAATTCATCCTTCAAAAAGTTGGTGTTATTGTTGAAACACCCAAGAAAAATTGGTGCTTTCCCATTAACTTTTGTAAAAATTATTCACACATTCCTATGAGTCTAGACTCTTGAGTCCATATAGATTAATTGTTTCCTATATATATACCCATTAGATGGGTACTTCAAGGATGAGCGTTGGATTAATATCAACATCGTAGATTAAACTTATTGTATTGAATGAAACACGTTGTCCCAAAATATTTTAACTAATGAAGTATTTATGCTAAACAATTAATGATGACACATTATTCCACCATATCCTTTCTCTCACTTGTGAAAACTTTTACTAATTGGTACAAAAATAACATCCATTCAATTCTCATCAATAACTTGAAAAAAAAATTGACAAAGAAAATGTATACTACTCAACTTTAGATTAATAGTTTGGGAGTTAAAAGAGCAAATTATATATAGTAGGTATATTTAATTTATTTGTTGTATTTTACAAACACATCATTTGCAATTTTCTTAACAAAAAACATATTATTTGAACCAAACAAATCAAAGTAACTATTTTATTTTTTATTATTGTGTACCAGTTGCGCATGCCTTAAATGTCGAACTTATTCTAACAACTTATACTATAAATGATAGTAAGAAATATTCTTCTCATGCATATCTATGGATTGAATATATTATAAAAAAACTTAATTGTTTTAAAAAGTAAATTTGAAAAAGATATATTTTACAATAACAATGCTATTAAATTGAGAAATCTTTTAACGCTCTTAGAAAATTATAGTTTACCCATAAATTTTACCCACGAAATAATTTTTGGGTATTTATAAAATATATACCAATCTATTAATATAGACTAGTCGATGGGCACGTACTCCGCACATGAAGCACAATCAATAATTTTAATCAAACTTATGAAAAATATCAAAAGTATGGTACAATATTTATACAAAAGGTAAAATAATTATTGTATTTAATAAAATCAAAATAAATTAATGAATGGGTCTATTTGGTGAAAAGACACATGGGCTCTTCTCCATCTGATGTCTCAAGCATTACCAACACTTTGCTCGATAAATTGAACATAGACAATACTTTTGAGGAATTTTTAAATACCAACTGCAGTGATTCCTCTTCCACCTGCTTTTATTATAATGAAATGAATTAATTCAAACTGATTAAGCACTAAATAAAACAAAATGCACCCTCAAATTAATGAAATAAATTAACAATGGCTAAATGTTTTCTTTAAAATTAGTTGTATCATTTCACCCACCGTTAAAAGATCCAACTCTACCAAAACATGTTATAAGTGTTGAACTATGTGAGTTTGTATTGTATCTAATATTAGTCCCACATGGGAAAGAAACATTCCTTATAAGATATTTTTCACTTACAAGTCTTAGTTAAGTGAATGTGGGTTGGAGGCAAAGACCATGGGTATTCCCCATTGATTAATATATATATTAAATACTTGATATTTAATATGTCTTTGATTAGGCCTTGGGCCTTGCGACCGTGGGGCTAATGTTAAAATAACTTAGCTAATTCACAACATAATTTTTTTTTTTAAAAGTAAGTAATTTCGTAATTACTTATTAGTGTGAACAGTTGTAACTTTTCATGAACAGTTGTATGTGAACAGGTGTATGTATTCACGTTTTATGAACAGGTGCATGTGACTGTTCATAAGAGACATTATTTGTCTATATATAGTATGTACGAAATAGAAGAAAATATCAAGTTTTTTTTTTGAGAGAAATTTTACTGTTGCACAAGAAAGGTTATTTGATTGGTGTGTAATCAAAGATCAATCCAGTTGTATCATGGAGGCGAACCTCTTGAAACATTCATACACCGAATTGGAGGAAAATTCGCCTTAGGACATTGCTATTTAGTGCAAGCCTCTAGTATGATTTAATTTAGTTCTTTGTAATTGAATTCACGCATGATATATATTATAGTTTAGTGATATGCATATTATATAATTGTTCCTTCAATAAGGAGAGCAAAGGCTTCCACATTATTTCCCCAATATATAAGTGCAAACAAAAACAATTGAATAAAGAAGGATGGCTTACTTTTCATTAATTATTTTTTGTGATAGGATGATCTAGCTAGTTAAGAAACCTCAACTCTTGTTCGTTTGGCATGGTGGCTTGGTCAAACCTTTCTTAAAATTTGAAACCCACATTTGAGTCGGCTCTTTGTGAAACATGCCTTAAACATCGGTAGCACACATCAAGAAGAACTACAATTAATAAAATGATGAGCACGATAAAGTACTTATAGTGAGAGCCCCAACATTTGTATTACACCAAAAAGAACAACCTCTGTAAACAAAATTTGAACATGATGATTGAAGCATATATAAGCTTGAATTAATTTTCATTTAAGAGAAAGTGGGAACAGTTATCAATTCCTTAATTAAAGGATAGAGCGATTTTCATTTAAGAGAAAGTGGGAACGGTTGGCAATTCTTTAATTAAGAGATATGACGATTTTCAATTAAGAGAAAGTGGGTTTAGGGTTTAGGGTTCGGTTATCAATCTCTTAATTAAGGGATATGGCGATTTTCATTTAATAGAAAGTGGGAACGGTTATCAATTCCTTAATTAAGGGCGATTTTCATTTAAGAGAAAGTGGGAACGGTTATCAATCTTAAATTCACATATATAAGCATGAATCAAGATGACACATACACCCCTATTTTTATTTTTTTCAAAGAAATTTTCATCCAGTAAGATATTAGCATTTAAGGGAAATGTTGGAATAATGTGAAGTTTTGGATTAATAAAAAATTAGGGAGGATTGCCATTATAGTATAGATAGATAATGATTCATAATTTAAGAAAAAAAGTACAGATATATCCACTCATAATTAGCCATGGAAAAAATTGTGTTGGTAAACTGTGGGTAAAAATAAGGTTGAAGTTTAAGGTCAATAATTAATGTGCTCATATGTAGTAAATCAATACGTGGTTATTTTTACGAGAATTTGTGTTAAGAAAATTATTATTCATATTATCCATAAATCACTCAGAGTCTTATTGATGTGCCATGGTCCATGATTAATATTTATGTATGATTTTATGTGGGTAATTCGTGGGAAAATTAGTTAAGAAGATCCATAATATTGATTTTGTTTTAAAATATAATTTATTTATGTTTAATTATTTATTTATAATATTTATTATTCTTATTGTTTTATAAGTAATATTTGTGGGTAATCACTGGGTAAAAAACTAACCCTCAAGACTTTTGCCCATGAATGTGAATTCATGAGTAATCACTAGGTAAAATAATTTTACCCAATGATTTTTAATAATTTACTTGCAAAACTGTAGGTCCCAGTTTTTTTTTAATACAACCGTTCATTTTTTTTGAAGCCTAAAAAGGCACATTCATCTTTCTTAACCTAATAGGCTAAGCCAACCTATTATAACATTTCAATGAGTGAAATGTAATAGATGCTACATTGTATACTGAAGCCCTGAACTACAATAATACAAATAAGAAAAACTACCCCATAAAAGGGGAGAGCTACCCCCAAGAAAGGGGGTACCTAACTCAATTTGGTGAAACATTCGCATGAGAAGACAAAACCTAAAACAAAACAAAAATTAAATCCTAAAGGAAGAAGAATTATATAAAGAAAGAGACCACCTAAAACACTTTGCCATAATAGATTATTAATTGCCTCAAAAAACGAAACCCCCTCCACCGCAACGTTATTGTCAAGTCTTCGTATGCTTTAAGTTGCTACCCATAATCATCGTTGCCCGCACACACCGTCAATGGCTATCAACAACCTCTAAACACCTCATAAAATTCCAAAATCTCTCGTCTTTATCATTGTCTGATCTTATCTTCTTCCACCATTACTACACAATCTGTCTTTATCTCATTGAAAAGCCATAGATCTAAGAAGATATCTTTGATCTAAGAAACAAAGAGAAAAGAGGAAGAATAAACAACACGAACACACAAAGAAAAACGAATAAACAAAAGCAATTGAAACATTGATTTATTGAGATGATGGTTGCACATAGATGTCGCTGCTATTGAGAAAGGTCGGTTGACGACTGTAACCCTAATTCCACAACCTTAAATTGGGTTCAACTTGGCCTAGACTTACGTTGTAATGGCCCAATTAATAATTGTCGTTATTTATGATGTCATTGCAGACGTGGATGCCAGCGGAGACATTTGTGGGTCCCATAGCGAGGACGGAGTACGACCGAATTAGATATATAGATTGTTTTGTGTGCTTTTTGTTGTGTATTTGTGATGTATATATCCAATTTAGTTAAATTGCATCGCAATATGTGTGTTTATATTGTTCATTGACGAGTGAGTTGGTATGACGGGTGTTCGCTATGTATAGTGGGTAGAAGCGGATACTGGTGACGAATGATTAGTACACTATGCCAGGGGTCTAAACATACATAATAAATGATAAAACTCATTAAATAATTCATAATAAATGACGTTGAGACTGGTGGTACCATTGTTGTGCGAGAAAGGAACGGTTCGCAATACAGAGCTAGATATCAGAACGCCTGTGATTGAATGGTTGTAGCTACAAAATGGGGTCAAGAAACAGAAGGAGAAGTCAATTTTAGCACTATTTGGAGACCCTTTGACTTGATCTCAGCCTCCTATCCTGCCTTGAGATAGGTGGTTGATTTAAGATGGCATGGAAGTATATATATATAGGTGGTGATGAGTTGTTTCATCAACTTTTCTCTCTCCTCTCAAGTGTGGATGAAAATCCAGTAGGGTGTGAGGGTTTTGTTGATTTCAAGTGATCAATTGGAGCTCAAGAACGTGTGGAAAATGAATTTTAAGGTAAGATCCTCAATCATCATGTCGTTCTCTATATTTCGGGATGATTTTAGGGTTTGGCGATGTTTCGGTGTGGATTTTGAGCACACCAACTAAGTAGGGGTGTTGTTATGGTTTTGGTGTTGGAATTAAAGTTATGGTTGTGGTTTTGGTGTTGTTGCAATGCTTGTGTTAATCTACAAGTGATTTTGTCAGATTTTTGGCTGAATGACCTGAAATTTGGTTTCGAACTCATTGAGTCAAGGGTTTGTCATGATTTGAACTGGTTTTGGTGTTTAATGATTGTTGGAGCAAGTGCGGATCATGGCGACGAGCCGAGGGGGTTCAAAAAACTAAGAAAACCCCCTCTACAGAAGACTCCATCAGGATGTCGTGGGTTTAGAAGCTCACAACGCCACTTGCGGCGTTTTGGGCAGAGACGAAATATGGAAAAAGGGGAAGTGACGCTTTGGAGACACCGTGGGAGGAGATAACGTGACGGCACGTCCACGGCGTCTAGATGCTATGAAGACGCCGTGAAGGGTTGAACTTGGCAGCGTCCTCGACAGTGTCTGGGGCAGTTTTAAAATTAAAACTTTAAATAAAAATTCACAAATTGGGGTTTGTCCTAGGTACTCATATAGTCTATTTTGAGTATGAAAATGATGGTTTTATCGATGATTTGGGTGTTGTATCGAGGTTACAAGGTTTGGGAATATGCGTGGTTGATTGGGGAATTATGGTTTTAAGTCAGATTGACGAGTAGTAGGATGCATTTAAGACGTGCATTTGGACTAGGAACGATATAGGAGCGCGATTTAAGGTGTATAGTATTCCAACTGAAATCTACTTTAGTACTTACTGCTTGATTTATTTGAATTGAGTCCTGTTCATTTATTACTCTATTTCCTTATTGCTTTACAGTGGCTGAGTACTCTTACCTGGTGTCTTTACGGTAGTTGAGTTTACTCCTACCTGGTGTCTTTACGGTGTAGATCGCTCCCCACCTGGTGTTTAATCGTTGCGGGGCCATAGGGTCCACTAAGCCATAACATATGTCTAAGCATGCGCCGGTGAATATGCTACCCGGGTATGATAGGCATGTGTGGGTGTGCCGTGGATCTACGTCGGCCACCTAGAGGGTCCAGAGTCACTCGTTCGAGATATCCTAACGGGCCATGCTTGGCGAATAGCCCGAAGTATGGCTTGGTCTGACTTTGATTGTGCACGTACTTTTCTTCACTACTATATTTATGCATGCAATGATCTTCCACAGTTGTCTGTATTCTTTTGTTCCGCATGTTTATTTATAGTATTTTGATTCTAGCAGCTTTACTTTTGTATTTATTTGGTAAATTTCCTTGGGATTACTCACTCTAGACTCGTCATCTGCCTTTTGTGATAGCTTGACTGCATATTCTGGTACGAGCAGAGGGAAGGGCAAGCTTGAGGACTACATTGATTGATTGCGATTGACCCTATTCGTATGTTTGTTTATATTTTATTGTTTTATGTTAGGTTTTGAGTATGTGAGAGACAGACTTGACTTGTATGTGACTTGAAAGTTGATATTTTGATATTTTGAGGATCACTTTTGATATGTATATAGATTATCTTTTGGTATGGTTTCCACATTAGGTAAATGCTCATAAAACTTGCTGTTATATATTTATTGTTATGATTTAAGATTTCCGCTGCATATTTTGAGGTTAAATAATAATGACAAGCTTTAAGCTAACTTGTAACGATAATTACAGAAAACGACATTAAGTTAGCAATAATGGATTGGTAATGAATTATGAGTGGTCGTGGGCTACAGTTGGATGGTGAGTTGGCAAGGCTATGGGCTCACAGTGCACATAGTGGCGGCCGATGGATTTGGAGTCGTCACATACGTAGACTCCAAGTTAACACTCGTCGATCAACGGAAACCTAGTAAGCCTTTCTTACCTTTTTTTCATTTATTAAGTTATTTTGATTGAGTTATTATATATTAGTGAGTTGTTCAAAGTACATCAGAAGCAAATTTAAACTCAAACTAATATAAATATTCCTAAGACACTAGTTAGGACAATCTAGAATGTGGAAACCCTGCATATGCATACCAACGTCAAGTCAAAGGAGAGCATATCATAGTATACATGCTTAACATCTATCACAAACCCATATCCCAATGTTTAAAAACATATGCATATAATACAGGGAACCTACCCAATAGGCAAGATTAGATCATCTAGTAGTCTTTCACTTCAATCACCTATCGCTGGTTTTTTACCTTTCTCAACCATACAATATGACGTGGCTACACCCACTGTCATAAAAAGGACGGTGAGTACATAAAGTATAACAGTAATAACCAAATTGAGTCTCAACATAATTTCAAAAGTCAAATAAATGGATAATTGAGTATCATGTGTGGATATCACAAAGGTAATAAAATACAACATGATAATGAATCACTGAGATATCAACGATAAATGAGTACTTAGGAAAACAAAAGAAAGGCACAAGTAGTCTCGACCAGTGAAAAAGTCATTGAGTCGAGGATCTGATATCAACTACCAGACTCGAGTTTAGGATGTGGTACATTCACACCATCCTAAAATCCCACGGAAATGCAGAGTTCCCCAACAATATAGTGAAGAACTCTCACTCAATATAAAGAACAAAAAACAATATTGTGCATCCCAAGTCCCTGGTTCTAACATATTACATCAGATGACCACCCATCTTAATGATCATGTTGACTCACTTGCCCTTCGACCCCCTCAATTAGAATAGAGTTCCAAACCAGGATATAACAATAACAACAACAAATTCAAAAACTCAACAAGGATAACAACCAATTAAATGCACAAATGAAATTATATATATATAGCGGCCCCAAAATTTGAAGCTTGCCACGTCGTACGCCATGGACCCAAAACCCTACCTATACCGGCCTAGTTATGTTCCACGCGTATCAAATCATTTGTCAATCAAAATTGCTACTAACTTTCCTCAATTAATTATATATGTTAGCTTATAAACTCGTTTTTCATTTGTTTAAACATTGAACATATTCAGCGGAAGTTTTATATAAACCAGTAAATCATTATAAAAATGAATTGTAAATCATGTGAAAAGTATTATTCCTAATGTGGAAAACCCATCATCATATATATCAGTCATGTCCAGTCAAAACATCAAAAGAACCTCAACATGTTATAATACATGTCCAATATCACTCAAGTCCCAAAACCCAACAAAAAACAAATAAAATATAAACAAACGTATGAATAGGGAAATAACAGATCAATCACAGGAAGTTTTCTAGCTTGCCCTTCCCTCTGCTTGTACCAGGGTCTGCACTCAGCCATTACAGCAAAACAGATGACGAGTTTAAAGTGAGTAATCCCAAAGAAATTCAAAAGGGTAAATAATATAAATAAATATTATAATCAAAAGACTATTAAATAAACATGTGGAAGAAAAGGATTAGACAACTAGGAAGGTCCCTCGCATGTATATCCAATAGCAGTGATAAACAAAGTACGTGCACGATCTATGTGACTAGCACCATACTACGGACCATCACCCAGGCACCGCTAGTGAGTAAACTCAAATTGACTGAAATCTCTGTTGTCCGCTCGGTAGCCGTCGTAGACCACGGCGCATCGATTTGTGAATAGGAAAAATCAGCAGTCGGGTCGACAATCCACCGACATACCCCTATAGCACATGCTATGGCCTAGTGTGCCACAATGCCAATGCAATAGAATAAACCCGACAGGAGTAAACTTAACCGACCGTAAATAAATACTGGAAAGTAGATTAAATGAAACAACTGGAAAAGAATTCGAATAATCTAAACAATAAGTACTCAAATGAATTTCAGTTGAGATACTACACACCTCAAATCTGCGCTCCACTAATGCCAATGTCCAAATACACGCTCAAAATACGTGTCACTACCCATCAATTCAGTCTAAAACTTGAATTCCCGACAATTCAAATCATTCCTTAACCCTCGAAAATCATTAATCAACGTCAAATCCCCGATAAAAACACTCATTAAACCATTTAAATGTGTTATATACCCACAAAATTTTCTAATTTTTTTTTAAAAATTTATAGTCTAGCACTGTTCTAGACGCCACCAGAGGCGCCACCGTGTACAAGACATCCACGGCGTCTAGGGCGTCGTGACAGGTGCCATCACGTTCACACCACCCACAGCGTCATATAAAGTGTGGGTTGGTCTTTCGCTTCTAGTTTAGATGCCGCAGGTGGCGTCGTGGCCTCCAAATGGCCACGGCGTGACTGGCGGTATCTGAGCCAGAACAAATTCTTGGTGGTTTTTAGACCCCCTTGGCTCATCACCACGATCCGCACTCGTCCAAACTGCTCACAAAACTTCCAAAATACCTTAATCTATTAAAACCCCCTAACGAAAATCGTCTGAAATACAAACCCCGAGTTTTTTTGCCAAAACCAAAAAATTCATGTAAGCACCATAGCAACAACCTCAACAACTCAACAAAACACAACCAATTGTTTCAACTTTACATATTGAAACTATAGCAAGACCACCCTAATTGGTGTGCTCAACTCACACTCCCGGAAACCTCGTCAAAACCCAAGAAAATAGGTCCGATACGTACAGAAAGAGATGGAGATCGAAGATCTAACCTTTTTATCGATCCACACTTGCTCCAACACCTCCAAATGAGCTTCACAAACTCAACAAACCCTAGCCTCTCACATAATTTTCGTTCAACACCAATAGAAGAGAGAAAAGGTGGTAAACAATGGGATTTTTTACTTTATATACCAAAATTTTCATCTAATGTGTAAACCATCCCAATGCACATTTGTGGCTAGATGAGGTCAAATGGTTTTCATTTGGTGACTTGAATGGAAGACTTATGCTCACACCTCTCACTTGTTCTCACAACCACTAAGCCAACTCTCGGGCGTTCCAACACCTAGTCCTGAACCATCTCAACTATCCAACGCGTACACTCGCGTCACTCACGTATATACAACATATTAGGTTGATTATTTAACGTATTTAACCATTTATTATATGTATATTAACCTCCGAACTAGTGTACTAACCATTTACATGCTACCCAAGGCAAATTTTTATCGCATTGTCTTGCACGACATACACATTATGACACACAAAATTGCGATGCGAATAATCTAATTTAAAATTACATCGCAAATACAACAAAAAACATATAAAAACGAACTGTATACGTATATCTGCGTGCCATGACCTAACGACAAGGTCCATACGCGTCCTAGCTGGCGTCCATGTCTGCAACCACGTGTTAAATAATGAAAAATTAGATTTGGGTCGTTACAATATAAATGCTCCGAATGGTTTTACTCACTGTACAACGCAAAACCCTCCGTTTGTGGCTCTCAAATGTTCCCAAACTGATCCTGTACGCTCGTCACCAATCTCCTAGACACCTGGTAATCATTTTTGATTCAGTTTGGTTGCGTTGGAGTTATATTTTCTATTTAATTGTAATTTTCCTTATTTTCCAAATATTGTCCATTTTTCATTATTTTGGGTCAATTCCTCGAATATTGGGTCATATTAAAACCCACGTGGCTACCCGAGAGATCCCTGAAGGTTTTATAAATTTTCAGAATTTTATTTTTGTGAACAGTGTCACGTCGTAGGTCACGTCATGGTAAAAAACTCTGGTGGCATCGCCTAAAACGTAAAATAACAACTTTCACTGTTCCACACGCCGTGAGTGGCGTCGTGGGTGAATTTTCTCACGTCACTTAAAGCATGAGAATTCCAAACCCTCTTATTTGGATGGCATGACTAACGTTGTGGCTTATAGGCACCGCAACGTCTCTCGCGACATCGACTCTTGAAGAAGAATCTGGGATTTTTTTGACACCCTAACTCGTGTCACCGCGTTCCGAGCTTATCCTAAAATTAGGACGTCGATACCAATCCAAAAAAATCGAACCAACACCAAACCCTAACTCAGACGAAAACACTCGAAACCAACGTCAAACTTACGAGAAACTAATGGTGAGTCGAGATCTTGCCTCAACTCGAGTGTTGTTGTGTCTCCACGTCGTCACGAGCTCCAACACCTCGTCGAACCCTTCTTGTATTTAAACGAGCGAGAGAAACGAGAGAGCGATTGAGAGAGTGAACGAGAACAACGAGAAGAGAGAGAAAGAATGATTTATACCATTCACTTTAATCTCCACGTATGTGAGTATCTCGAGGCGCATCTAATGATCACCATCCTCACCAGCCACCTTGACCCCTCAGCCCATTAACATCTCTGCGCGACTCAGTTTGGGATACAAATTGTTCCCGGTCATTTTTCGCCTCCTGACCGCACCGTCAAGCGCGAATAGAATATTAACGACCCGAACAATTTCTTGAATTAATTTATTATTGTATTTTATTTGCTGGTTGCCTACGAATATAGTTTCTCGGCTTCGTATACCCATATTTCGTCCGCCCGACACCAGTTCAGCACGTTTTTCGAGGTGAACCATACTCGTAAACTGACGTCATCGTCTTGTTACACAGACACGAATATAAATAGGTATTATACAACGCTTCATAGACATAACACATTTTTCAGGTCATTACAACGGCCATTGTGGCTGCCGACCATACAAAGAGTGGCAAATGGGAGAAAACTAGGTTTATGGTTTACCGTTCATATTTTTTTAGTAGTGAAGAAAAAAGGTTTTAGAAATATGCTGGACAAAATGTACAAAATTAGTTTCCTTTTCTATTTCCTAAGTTTATTAAATTAGTTTTTCCTTAAATTTGAGAACAATAATTAATGTAACGTTTATTTTTTAAGAAAACATACATCAGAAACAAATATTATTAATTTTGAATGATATAATCCTATATTAAAATTGTAGCGGCCTCCAATCCATCGGCATCTACGGTGTGCACCGCGGGCCCACAGCCCTGCCAACTCATCATCCAGCTATGTCCCACGGCCACTCGCAAACTTAATATAATCAAATTCTTGCTAACTTTAAGTTATGTATTAATGATCATTGATTTAAGTTAACTTTGGATTCTTTATTATCATTTTATCTCAACATACGCAGCAGATAACTAAAGTCATCAAGATGTTTTATGAGCATATTACCTAAGGTGGAAACCATCTCAAAATATACATCATATATATATATATATATATATATATATATATATATCAACTGAGATCCTCAAAATATCAAAAATATAACCTACAAGTTATATACAAGTCATATATATCTCTTATACCACAAAACCTAGCATAAAACAAGGAAACATAAACAAACATACGAGTAGGGCAAATGAAGTCAATCAATGTAGCCCTCAAGCTTGCCCTTCCCTTAGCTCGTACTAGGATTTGTACTCAAGCCATCACAAAAAGGCAGATGACGAGTCCAAAATGAGTAATCCCAATAAAATTCACCAAGTAAATACGTAAATAAATTGCTGGAATTTAAAATACTATAAATAAACATGCGGAACAAAGAATACAAACAACTGTGGAAGATCATTGCATGCATAAATATAGCAGTGAAGCAAAGTGCATGCACAATCAAAGTCAGACTAAACCATACTTCGGGCTATCCGCCAGGCATGGCCCGTAAGGATACCTCTAACGAGTGACCCTGGACCCTCTTGGTAGCCGACGTATATCCACGGTGTGATGACCCGTTCCTGACCTAGGGTTAAGTCGCCCGGCCCAAATCGTTACCTAGACCCGATACCTGAATGAGGCCCAAATAATGGCTTGGCACGCCTAGATAAACATGCAGAATAATCAATCTAACAAGATCTATACTCGTACCTATTCATGTTTTTATTTATATACTTATGATTGGTTATGAATTACATTTCTTTGGCTTCTACATTGTATGTTATGAGTATGGATTTGATGCCATGTTAGAACTTGCATGAGTACTAGGTAATAGTTGTGTATTTAATGTTTGAGCGAGTCTTTCCTCTTATTGAGCACCGTTGGTTCTTTAGCTCACCCCACTTTACCCCACAGGTCCATCTACCAGCGAGATAGACAAGAAAGGTAAGGGAAAGGATCTATATTGAAGTTCCCTTACATGTGAGCCTCGTATAATATTAGTATATTCTTATTACAAGGGATAGTTGTCTGTCGAAAGAGCTCAAGGGACTAACATGAATTGGTCACAGTTCAAGAAGTTGTTTTATGATGAGTGGTTCCCAGAATCACTAAAGGCAACAAAGATTCGAGAATTTCTTGACTTAGTACAAGGCAGCATAAGTGTAGCAGATTATGCAGCAAGGTACAATGAATTAGTGGAGTTTGCGCATGAGTATGTTCCATCTGAGACGACACGGAGGAGACGTTTCGTTGATGGGTTGACAGAGGAGATACACTCCTTAGTGGTAGCATCAGGGGCAGAGACATTTCAGCAAGCATATAACAGGGCACTCGACTGTAAGGATGCACTCCGCATTGATGAGACACGATCTGGTCGGTATGGTCAGGGCAAACGAAACTTTGACAGTTATCAAAGGGGTCCTGAGAAAAACTCAAAGAAACTTCGGTTTGGAGGAGCATCAAGCGGACCGACACACTCGGGGGTAGCATCGAAGGCCACACATACTCTGACAGGGACCACCACACATTCCCATGTTCTCGCACCTTCAACTACCCAGGGTGTGACATTTAGACGGCCACGTCCACCGCAACAGAGTAAGAATAGTGGCAGAGGATCAGTAGGGCTTAAGGCCAAGTGTATCAGGTAGTGTCGCGCAGCCACAGCCGAATACTCAGAAATTACATATCGTATGTTTTCGGTGTAAGAAGTCGGAGCATTACAAGAGCCAATGTCCTTACCCACCGTCATCCGAGGAGAGCGCAGCCCCAGTTGCTTGAGGAAGAGTCCATGCTATGGCGGAACAGGATCAGAGGGCCGCGCGACAGTTAGTCGCAGGTACGGTTTCAATAAATGGTTGTAATATGTATACATTGTTTGATTCTGGTTCTACTATTTCTTTTGTCTCGGGGGCTATGGTACATGTTTTGGGTTTGACACTAATTAGAGCACACACACACTTGATTTTGAGCGCGGTCTCCACTGAAAATATATACCCTAATATGACATGTGAGGGGTGCATAATAAAAATTGGGGATCACACTATGCCGTTTGATTTGCGAGTGTTAGAGTGCACATCCCTATGTCTTAAGAGTACAAGAGAAGGAACTCCAACTCATGTCCCTACGTGACATACTTATGAATTCAATTAGTCAAGTAAAGCCCTCGGTGGTAAACTCCACAAACATCCTGTGGTGTTAACGACCCTCGGTGGTACCATAACATTCTGAGGTATTCATATTGATTTACTTGCTAATAAGACCCTCGGTGGAACTCCACACACATTCTGGGGCCCTGAATAACATAAATGAGAAAAACAGTGCATTCACATTCCATAGATACGTAGGTTCGAGCCAATACCACGACACAACCCGTAAATCCCAAGTCTTTAATTCAAATTGTGAATCCTAAACATAACTAGTAATCATGCCATATTTGATAATTGAGCAAGCTCCCCACTTACCTGCATTCGCCACGAATCCTAATCTCGATCCTCTCGCGTTTGGGCTCGATGTAAACCGTCTCGCGAATCTAGATAATTTGAAAGAATAATTACTTTATGTATCTACAACCATACAAGTTTAACATCAATTGTCTAGACTTTATAAATTCACCTTATTTTATATCTAACTTCACTAAAGGTCATTCACGACTCTAAACTCGACACTTAAAATTAGAATCGATGATTCGAGTAAAATAAGAATGTTGTGATGTAAAACAAGGAAAATTCGCTAAGACTTGATTTTTTCAACATAAATCAAAGACGTTCGAATAATTATAATTAAAAAGATCCAAATCACCATACAAAACTCAATTTAGACTTTAAATTCCCGAATAAAAATATTCAATCAAAGTCCACAAATTTATCGAATAAGTTTATTTCCCAAAGAAAAGATTCAAAGTTCCTTTTTAAATCTCAACTCAACCTTAAATGCCAAATCCATATCAATAAACTTCAACCGCGTTCAATCTGCTAAAATCATGGGAAAACCCTTTTATGTACCGTCAAACTATGAAAAACAAAATTGATTCATCCATAATACTCGTTATCATAAAGCTAAAAATTTGTATAACCTATTTCAAGACTAGATCTAAGAAAAACTGAACAAACTTTGCAAATCGTCAACTCTCATTGCCAATACCAACACCAACATCAAGACAATAAATCTAGAGAGTATTAGTCTCACCATGCCTTCAATGGAGTCTTTGACTCAAAATCCTTTCCAAAATCTCATTCTAACATTGATCAAATCTTTCATTTCTTATTTTATTTTCTATTTTCCTCGCGTTCTTGCCGTTGTCGACGCCATCGACCCTTTGGTCTCCAAATCTTCAATAAAAAATAAAGAAATCAAAGAGGGAAGTGAGGTTGTACCTCTCTTGAGCTTGAACTCTCCTCTTGCTCTCTTCCTTTCCACGTGGGTGTTTTACAAAATTGGGGCTAGGGTTTTCTTTGATTTGCTTAAATAGCATTGGGGTTAGGGATTAGGGTTGTGATTATTTACAACTTGTCTAAAATGCCCTTTTAGGTCATAATCTCAATTGGGCTTTATTATTTAAAATAAAACTTTACTTACTCCCTAACTCATATTTAATTTGACAAGTTTAGAATTGTATTTCCACATCAAACACCCAACATATTTTTATCATGAAATTACCAAAATACCGATAGGTTGGGTCGTGGAGAATTTGGGTCGTTACACACGGTGCACCCACACATGCCTATCATACCCAAGTAGCATATTCACCGGCGCATGCCTAGACATATGTTATGGTTTAGTGGACCTTATGCCCCTGCAACGAATAAACATCAGGTGGGGAGTGATCTCAACACTGTAAAAACACCAGGTAGGCGTAAACTCAGCTACCGTAAAGTCACCAGGTAAGAGTACTCAACCACCGTAAAGTAATAAGGAAATAAAATAGTAAATGAACAGAACTGAATTCAAATAAATTAAACAGTAATTACTAAAGTGAATTTCAGTTAGGTTACTACATACCTCTAACCGCACTCCTCGTCCCGAAAACCAAACCCTGGTCTAGCTCCAATAAACACCCGACAATCAAAATCATCACCCGAATGTTCCTAATACCATTTGTCATTGAATTAGCTTTAATTGGGTATATTATGTCAATTTTACGCTTTACGAGGTAAAAACCCCGACAACATATCGCCAAAATCCCGAGAAAACCTCGAAACTCATTTATGAACCCCTTTTCTAATTTATTATATTTTTTGGATTTTTCTAAATTTTTAGCTATTTTTCTCTATTTTTTGTATTTTATTTTATTTAAAACTGTTTTAAATTTATTTAAATAAAATAAAAAATAAAATATTATTTAAATAATATAGGGGTCGGTCCCCTGAACCGGGTTCGGGTCGGGCCCGATCCAAGCCACCTGGGTTGGGCCAGGGCCGGTTCGGCTGCGTGCATGCACCCTCCCCTCATCTTCCTCTTCGTTGAAATATAGCAGCTCTGCTGCTCTATTTCAAAAGAAATTTTTTTTCTTAATTCTAATGGAATTGGGAGGGAGGGGAGATGACATGGGTGTTGTCTCCCTCCTTTGACGAACTGCTCTTGCAGTTCGTCCAAGCTCTCGAACTCCACCCCACCTCCACCATTGAACCACCACACCAACATCCAACAACAACGCACAACAACAACAACAACAACAAGACAACACAACAACTCACCTCCACGTCGTCGTGCTCTCGTTCTCGGCCAATCTCTCTTTCTCTTCTCCTTCTCTCGGTCTCTCTTTTGATCGAAAATGGTGAGAAAAATGGGGTTTCGATGGTGATTATCAACATTTTGAGGTGAAATGACCAAAATACTCCTATGTTCTTATCCTCTTCCTTAACAATCAAATGCCA
Source organism: Stephania japonica (assembly GCA_039657345.1). NCBI lineage: Eukaryota > Viridiplantae > Streptophyta > Magnoliopsida > Ranunculales > Menispermaceae > Stephania > Stephania japonica. Next base: position 7,146,400 of record CM077556.1, read on the forward strand.
TTTTTGGTCATTTAACAATTATTTATTTATTTTCTAATTTTTAATATATATATATATATATATATATATATATATATATACATATATATTTTAAATTACATATATAAATATATATATTTGCCTATATTTTCGCAACTATAATTTCGTCGTGCGCGCCAACGAGCGTATTCGGGCGTGCACACTACTGTACCACCCACGCGTGTCGACCACGACCCCTAGTGTTACTAGGCGCCCACTAATTTACTATTTTATTACATTTAATTCATTTAATGTGTGTATTATTTTTTTCAACCTAGTATTTCATCTTTTAGCCTACCCGGTACCCACGTCGACACGCATATCGAGGCAATATTCAACACACAATCTCGCACGTCAATTAAAATATAATTACACACATCGCGATGTCGTTTAACCTATTTTAACATAAACATCGCAAAATTAAACAAAAACAACACACAAAATAACTATTTACCTAATCCGGGCGTGCTCCAGCCTCGCTGTGGGACCATGAACGTCCCCACTGGTGTCCATATCTACAATGACGTCATAAAATAATGACAATTATTAATTGGGCCATTACAAAAATTGTGAGCACATGATATAAATTTATTTTGATATAAAATTTTGTCTTTTACAAAAATATATAATGGATCAAATAATATAGTAGATTTGTAAATAAATGACCAATAACTAAAAGTTATTTTGACTTTATGCAACTAATAATTATATGTCATTGTAAACACATAGATTAAGAAATTAATATTTTTTTTGGAATTCTTGAAACAAAATTTTAAAAATACATATATTATTAACCCAACTATATTTTAATTTCTTATCTTCATAAGTAATGGGGTAATTAGTTATTGCCAAAGCATTTAAGATGAGATGGAAGATGTGTCACTTGCCAAAAGGCAAGGTTTGGAAAGGTTGTAGGTACGATTTTTTTTTTTTTTTTTTAACTTCAGTAGGAATCGAACTACGATATCAAGTAGGGGTGGGCACGAAACCCGAGTACCCGACTCGGGTCGGGTCACCTGAATCGGGTGGCGGGTGGCGGGTGGCGGGTCGGGTAAGATGAGTTGAGAAAATGAGTCGGGTCATCAAAACCCGACCCATCGGGTGTCGGGTCGGGTTCGGGTGGGATTATATTAGTGTCGGGTCGGGTTCGGGTCGGGTCGGGTTTGGGTGTCATCATGGTTTTTATAGGATTTTTGTAGTTTTTGAAACTATGGGTCGGGTTAGGTCGGGTCGGGTTCGGGTTCGGGTTCGGGTATCAGGTCTAGCGGGTCGGGTGATGGGTCATTTTTATACCGACCCGACCCGAGTCGGGTCGTCGTGCATCGAGTCGGGTTGACCCAAACCCGACCCGTGCCCACCCCTAATATCAAGGTACGATTCTTGCTGAAGTCAAAAAATGAAGCAGTTAATTATTTATATTATCTTTTTATAAATCTAAAATATCCTAAATCTATACAATTTATAATTTATTTAAATCTATTTACTTAATTAGTTTAAACCATTAAAATGAATGAATGAAATGTTCTCGCTCTCGGTGGTCTCTCTCCCACCACCGCCGCCCTCTCCATCGTCGGGCCGATCACGACCTCGCCGGAACCCTCACCGAAGGTCGGTGGTCTCTCTCTCATCCTCTCGGTCTCTGTTCATACGTTTTCTTCCCCCTCCCCCTCTTGATCGATCCAAAGAAAAAAAAACGAGAGGCGCACGCCTCTGTTGAAAAAAAAAAAAAAAGAAATTGAAGAAGATGAAGGCCGGTTCGGCCTTGAACCGGGCCGGTTCGGCGAACCGCCCCGCCTTAAAAAAAAAAAAAAAAAAAAAAAAAAAAAAAAAAAAATGGAAAAGAAAATCCGAAAAATAGGGAAAATTATGGAAAAATTCAGAAAAATCCAGAAAAATATGATAAATTAGGAAATGGGTTCATAAATGAGTTTTGGGATTCTCTCGGAAATGTTGGCGAGATATAGTCGGGGTTTTAGCCTCGAAAAACGTGAAAATTGATATAATGTATCAAATTGAAGCTAATTTAATGACAAATGATCTTAGGTATAATTCGGGTGATAATTTTTAATTGTTGGGCATTTATTCAAGCTGGACTGGATAATTGGAGTGCGGTATAGGCAATCGGGAAGTCGCGGAAGACGCGTTAGGATCTCGGAGTTGTCACACGGGTCACGATAGTTCAGGTAAGTACACTTGCCTTAAACAAGCATTTGTACGTTTGTAAGCCAGTTAGAAAATGCCATGTGATTCATTTTCATGCCATTGTGTTTGTTATTATTTACTTGTTGGCCTTCCATTCCATACTTCTTGTATGTGTGATTCCCGGCGTAAGTGTTTTGTCTCGAAAGTACTAGGACCCGCACTTAGAGGGATAAAACGCGGCACTCGCGACCACGAGTGTGTGACCACCCTTAGTGATCGTGTGACACCGAGTCTTGGGTGGATGGGTTCGAGTCCCTTTCCGGTCATAGGCGTGCCTTCGCTTGTGTCGATGCCGGGAAGACCTCGCGAGGTCTTCGCCGTTATGCTATGGACTAGACCACTTATGAGCCTCTTTTGATTCTTTGGAACACACTTAACTCTCGATTGATATCCATTAGTCTGTTTATCATGCATCTTGTCTATTTAATTTCTGTCTTTTTATTTCCGCATGATATTTAGACTACTTTATTTGAATTATCATGAATTACTTGTTGTTTTTGGGCATTACATTTGATTTTATTCGATTGCTCACCGTCTAGTTTGTGACGGTGGGTGCGATAGCGAGAGCAGCAAAGGGCAAGGGACCCTACCTAGGGGATCTGTTGTGAGGATTAATGTACTGGATTTGAAGACTATTTTATAGGTTTTTATTATGTTTTTGCTTTTATGTACACCGTTTTATATATACATGCTTTGGGATTATTAAACTTGGCAAATTTTGATAAGATTGGTATCATGTACCTTTGCATTTCGAATTGTACATGAATGCCCGGGGTTTCCACACTTATAGAATTCCTTTACTTCCATTTGATAGAGTTATTTCCCAATATTTGATTTGAATTTGACTTTTGCTTCCGCTGTGTTATAATTGCAATAACTCTTTCATAAATCTTGAATTTTTGATGTTTTGAGGCTGACTAGGCTCGTCAGGGTTGTCGAGAATTGACTCGAGGCTTGCACGGGTCTAGGCCGGGCGTACCCAAATGCATTGGGAATTTGGGGCCGTCACAGTTGGTATCAGAGCATACCAGGTTTAAATTCATAAAACACAAGCCATGTAAACCAGCGGAAGTTAGGAATGGTTGAACTTAGAGTGGAAACCCTACGATCCTTTTAAAAACTAAAATGGGGGAGTTCGGGATGAGTCGGATTTAAATTTGTACATATTATGATTGTTGTGTGTACTATATGGTATGCGGTAGCTATGTATTGATCTGAAGTATCGCTCTATTGGTTCAGACAGTGATGGCGGATCAGGCAGGTCCGAGCGGCGACAGCGGGACGACTGATTCTCGATTTGTCACTACGGAGGAGTTTCGCGCTTGGACACGAGAGATTTGAGGATCTAGTGCGGTCATTGACGATGCCCGCACCGACTATCGCGATACCATCAACTCAGACCACTTCTATTCCACCCGTTCCGGTTACTCGGGGAATGGAGACTCCTGTAGCTACGAATTCCACCGCCCGATTCCGTTAGCGGCGGTTCCCGAGGAATAGTTGATGCGACAGTACGCCGATCGAGCGGAGACACCTCCATTACGAGACGGACATAGTACAAACGACGGAGACGCCGACTATGCCGATTGTTCTTGCGAGACTACTCCGGTTACTACTCCGGTCACTACTCCGAGAAAAGCACTAAGGCCACTGGCGAGGCGAGGCGGTGGAGAGAATTCAAGCGACACGATCCAGTCAAGTTCTTTGGTGGTACGGACGTAACGGCGCAGAGCTTTTCTGAAGAATCACGAGAAGATTCATACTATCATCGCGACCGAGGATCACATGAGAGCGACGATTTCCTCATCTATGCTCGAGGGGAAGCGGATGATTGGTGGACGACTATCATTACTACCCGAGGCACCCCGAGAGATTGGATCGACTTCAAGACTCAATTCAACCGAAGTATTTTCCACCGACCGTTCTTCGTGCGAAGAGGAATGAGTTTATGGCACCGAGGCGAGCACCGATGAGTCGGTGATGGATTACATGGGTAGGTTTATTGCACTATTACCTTATCTTTGGAGGATCTGCAGATACCGAGGACGATCGAGTCTATTACTTCACCGAGGGTTTGCTACCTACGATTGGAGGTTACGTAGTCACTACACGGCGGAGACTTTGCGGTTGCGTACGAACGTAGTTTAGCGAGGAGAGTTACTTACTCACGCATCCGAATGAGGTTGGAGCGAACGGAGCGGAAACCCGATCGAGATAGTCATTTTCAGCGGGATAGGAAGAGAAAAAGGAGCGGATGGGATAATCGTGAACATCGAGCACGAGTGTAGGATCTGTTGCACAACAAACCACACGTTTGGTACAAGCCGTTCCACCCGTGCCAAGCTTTGCCGATCATTCACCGCAGCTAATCGACTTGACCCGAGCGATCGCGAGAGGATTTCGAGAACAGGGGATGCGATCGAGGAGTTAGGCGAGGAGCACGCAGAGATCTAGTCGGACCCAAACTCATGGTTCTACACGGGGACGAGGCCGAGTCGGACTCGAGAGGTCGCGGGATAACCGTACGTGTTACGAGATGCGGACAGTCGGTCACACCTTCGAGGGAGTGCTCTCGGCCAAGTAAAAGCATCGTCGCAAAGATCACCAAGGTACCGAGAGAGAGCGTGTTCAGCCGTTGTTGTTGAGCAGACCAGGAGGCATCCGGACACATTAATGAGGGTATGCTTTTCATTTGCGGTATTTGCATGCATATCGTATCCGATTCAAGTTATGTTGATCCCTTGATTGTTGTGCGTTTGGTAGACTGTTAGGATTGAAAAACTTAATAGATGTAGCGAGGCCTAAGTCCTAGTCACAAATGTCGGGATGCGACATACTTGAATGTGCATAGTCTTGACATTTCGATAGTGTTAGGAGGCTACGAGTTGCCAGTAAAGATGCGAGTACTATAGTTGTTAGAGTTCGAAGCCTTGGTTGGTGCGAATTAGGTATAAACATTACGTGCGTTGTTTGGTGGATACGAGAAGATCAACATTGTTGTTGATGCATTGCACTTCAAAGGATTGAATGCGGAGGTAGTCGTGTGTCAAAGAACCTATGAGCGTGGTTTACGTGAAGCGATCAAGTTGATGAGTTCGGCGGATGTGCCGACGACTACCGGGACCTAGATACGTGGTGAAACGATATTGCGAGACCATCTCATTTGGCATTGTGCGCGAGGACGACAAGACGATGCGTCATACCAGGCGGTGCGGTGAGATGGTGGATAGTTCCGATTGCCCGGACAAGAGTCGGTCGACGGACTCATGCTTGAGGTATCGCGGGCGACTGGGGTTTCCATTGGTGGCTGATGTGTGTGACCAGGTACTTCAGGAGAATTCACCGTTTTGATCCTGCTGTGTGTCCGGGTCGACCTAAGATGTGCGCCGATATGCGACATTCTTTTGGTGGCCAGGGATGATTTCCGAGTTGTCGGAGTTATTTAAACGTGAGGTATGCCAGCGCTTAGAGGCTGGGTATCAACGACCTGGAGGACTACTACAGCCCTACCCATTTCTCGATGGAATTGGGTACATATTGATATGGATTTCGTTAGTGGTTGCCCCGATCTCCTCGTGGTCATGATAGCGTCTGGGTAGTTGTGAGAAATTTTATTTGAGACTTAAGATTGCCCGGGAGTGGCATAGGAAATACTTGTTGAGTATCACGATGAGCTTCAAGTATGATTCGGGAGATTATGAATACCTAAAGATCTCTCTCGAAGGGTCACGAACGGTTCGAGTCAAGAAATGACTCACTCGAGTTTTTATCGGTCTCGTTAAGAGTTACAAAGAGTCGTTAATTTAATTTACTTATTAGGTTAATTTCGGGGACGAAATTCTAATAAGTGGGGAGAGCTATGTAACAACCCCAAAATTTTTAATTGACTTGTGATTTCACTTGTCAAAATTGTGACCGGCTACGTGAATACTTGACAAGATATTTCGAACTTCGGGAGTCGACACCGAAGTGATTTTATGATTCTTTGATTGTATGTATTAGTATTTTAGTATTTTACGAGTCTCGCGCGCCGGTCGGGCGATATTTAATTGAGTGAGGTTTCGACTAGTCAAACGGGGAGTAAAACATATAAATAAATGAATTTTAATTAATTTAATAAATTAGTTAATGGGGTGTGGCGAGAAAATGGACACGACGAGCCAATTGACGGGGAAATACGGACCGAGGAACGTCGTTTGAACGTGGGAGTTAGTTAAATATGTAACATGCGGACTATGTGATTAGTATTGTAAAAGTGACACAACCTAATGGTAAGGAGCCATGAGATTGGCCTAGAGATGTGTGTGTGTGCTAAGATGAGATGATGTGGTAAAAGACCCATAAGGGTAGATGTGTTTAAATGTATGAAGTGAAGGGAGAAGGGCAAAAAGGTCATTTGATGTTATAAATATATACAAACCGTTTCATAACAAAACCCCACTATTCATCTTCTCCTTCGTTGGAAAACCGCCGCCCCCTCCTTCTCTTCCATCTCGACCTCTTCACCACACCACTCACGGTCTCTCTCTCTCCCTCTCCATTTCACTCTCGCTGTTCTCTCACGTTCTCTCATCCTTCCCTCTCGGCCTCACATCTCTCTCGCTCTCGGTGGTCTCTCTCCCACCACCGCCGCCCCTCTCCATCGTCAGGCCAGTCACGACCTCGCCGGAACCCTCACCGAAGGTCAGTGGTCTCTCTCTCATCCTCTCGGTCTCTGTTCATACGTTTTCTTCCCCCTCCCCCTCTTGATCGATCCAAAGAAAAAAAAACAGAGGCGCACGCCTCTGTTGAAAAAAAAAAAAGAGAAATTGAAGAAGATGAAGGCCGGTTCGGCCTTGAACCGGGCCGGTTCGGCCGAACCGCCCTTAAAAAAAAAAAAAAAAAAAAAAAAAAAAAAAATGGAAAAGAAAATCCAGAAAAATAGGGAAAATTATGGAAAAATTCAGAAAAATCCAGAAAAATATGATAAATTAGGAAATGGGTTCATAAATGAGTTTTGGGATTCTCTCGGAAATGTTGGCGAGATATAGTCGGGGTTTTAGCCTCGAAAAACGTGAAAATTGATATAATGTATCAAATTGAAGCTAATTTAATGACAAATGATCTTAGGTATAATTCGGGTGATAATTTTTAATTGTTGGGCATTTATTCAAGCTGGACTGGATAATTGGAGTGCGGTATAGGCAATCGGGAAGTCGCGGAAGACGCGTTAGGATCTCGGAGTTGTCACACGGGTCACGATAGTTCAGGTAAGTACACTTGCCTTAAACAAGCATTTGTACGTTTGTAAGCCAGTTAGAAAATGCCATGTGATTCATTTTCATGCCATTGTGTTTGTTATTATTTACTTGTTGGCCTTCCATTCCATACTTCTTGTATGTGTGATTCCCTAGCGTAAGTGTTTTGTCTCGAAAGTACTAGGACCCGCACTTAGAGGGATAAAACGCGGCACTCGCGGCCACGAGTGTGTGACCACCCTTAGTGATCGTGTGACACCGAGTGCTTGGGTGGATGGGTTCGAGTCCCTTTCCAGATCATAGCCGTGCCTTCGCTTGTGTCGATGCCCGGAAGACCTCGCGAGGTCTTCGCCGTTATGCTATGGACTAGACCACTTATGAGCCTCTTTTGATTCTTTGGAACACACTTAACTCTCGATTGATATCCATTAGTCTGTTTATCATGCATCTTGTCTATTTAATTTCTGTCTTTTTATTTCCGCATGATATTTAGACTACTTTATTTGAATTATCATGAATTACTTGTTGTTTTCTCGGCATTACATTTGATTTTATTCGCTTGCTCACCGTCTAATTGTACATGATATTTATTATTCTTTGATTTTTCTTGGTGATTTGATTATTCTTTTTTTCCGGCCTAATAATAAAAAATCTTGAATATTTTAACCTTTACAAGTTGTATCAATTATATCCTAACATGTTCTTTTCAATTTTACTATAATTCTATCAAGTTGTATCAATTATATCCTAACCTTTGGGGTACTTTTCTACCTCAATTTTTTACTTTTACCTTTTATTTGTAGGAAGGGGTACTTTTACTTTGAAATCAACATAATCGTCTAACATGTGATATAAAAAAGCGTAATCTTCTAACTTTATTTTTATGACTATCTACATTGATCAATTTATATCAAAATCTTTTAAGCTTCATACATAAATTAAATTTATGTGGACTCACAAAAAAAAATAATTTACACATTAATAATCTAATTCAAATTTAATTAGTTTGTAGATCACCAATACTATAAGTTAAAAATCATGTGTATATACATATAATAAAAATGACATTTACAACTTATTAAAAGGTTACTTATAGTTGTCTAATTTGATAAAAGAAATATATCTTAAGATTATGTATGTGATTAAGTAGGCATATGTATATGTAACTATGTGTATTATATACATAAATATTTATTATGAATATTGAGCTATAATACATATGTATGAATGATCTTTAAAGGTGTAAAGTTGAAGAATATGATCTTTAAAGCTGTAAAGTTGAAGAGAATCATGTTTGGGTATATATTATGAAAGAAAAAAGTGCGCTCATTAATTGAGAGTAAAATTGATAATAAATAAAAAATGTTAGGAAATAATTGATAAATTTCAAATGTTAGGATATAATTGATACAATTTGTAAATGTTAAGATATTTTTTATCATTAACCCTTCTTTTTTGAAAAAATTGTTCTAATTATTTTATCTCATAACATTATGACTAAAATAATAACTGATAATTTGGTTCACCCAATTAAGATGTTTATTTTTAAGAAAATGCAAAATTTTACATTAAACAATAAAATTAATGATAAAACTTATCTTTTGATCTCTGAACTTTTAAAACTATACATTTAGTTCCTAAACTTTAAAAAAAGAGAACATTTGTTCCTTTCGCTATTGACACTGTTAAGTTTGCAGATGTGTCTAACAAAATATGCCACGTGGTCGGTTTTATACTGAACCGGAGGTTCAGCAATGAACCGAACCGAACCCAACTAAAAAAAGTACAAAATCAAGCCGTGCATCCCCTCGGTTCTCTCCGCACCAAACCCTCGCCCTCTCTAGTTCAGCAATGGACTGCCAAAATAACAGACCCAAACTCTTAGACAACACTAGACACAAAAAACAAGAAGAAGAAAGCAAGATTAATGTTGAGAGAATTGCTGACTTTCATACAAATGGATGAATCAATTACAAAACTCGATTATATGAGGGTGCAAGGAGAGATGGTGAAGAATGCAATTTTGGCGAGAAGCTTTAGTCGATGCGAGCAACGCACGTTTTGGTGCATTCATAGGATGATTGATGGTTCTATTTAGTTTCTTCACTATGAGTATGAATAGACCATCTCTTAATCAGCTGTTGCCTCAGTCATAGAACGTTTACAACTGATTTTTTTTTTTTTTCATATCTATAGTACTTTTATATTTTATGCACACTGATCTTTAATTTGCAACTGAACTAGCAGTCCAAAAGTAAAATTTTCTTTTTCGTGCCGCGAAACAAAAAGGACAAGGCTATTAAGTAGAAAACCAGCCATGTGACAAATTCTATTAAACACGTCAACAGACTTAACCGCGGCAATACCGGAAAGACTAAATGCGCTCTCTTTTAAAAATTTAAGGACCAATTGTGCAGTTATAAAAGTTCAGAGACTAAAAATATAAAAGTTTCAAAGTTCATTAGTTCAGAGACTAAAGATAGGTTTTACCAAAATTAATTATCTTAATCATTATAAATATTGGTGAAGTGTTTTTCGATGAAGTTAGTTTGATAATTTTATCCTAGTAATATATTAATTTTTCTACTATTAAAGTAGCCACAATTATTTACATTTATTAAATATGATATGTTATAAATCATTTAGTTTTCCAAATAAATATTACAAAATAAATTGTTTAATCATATCCTACGTACATATCATTTAAACAATATTATTATAAATGATTAAATATTTGTTAATTAAAGAGTATATATAGTTGTAAAAAAAAGGCATATATTATTTTTTTCTTACATTTGTGACAAGGATGTAGTAAGTTCAATCTATGTAGAAATATATTTTTTAAGGCCCATTAGATTTAATCTATAATATTATCAAATTATTATCAATTGACACTTGCGTGGTTTGACAAAAAAAAAGACACTTATACTTGGCACAAAGAAAAGTATACATGATGGTTGACACGACACAAACAAAAAGTAGTTAAGTATTATTGGTAAACATGTTGTCCTTCAATGCATAATTATTGTTCTTTACATTAATTAAAACTATTATTATAAATGATCTTAGCTAAGCTAAGTGCATTATTAACCGGTTGATATTAATCCAACGGACATCATTGAAGTACCATAGAAGCGCCATATACATTAGAAGGAAAAATGATAATCTAACGCGCTCTCAACATACACTTTAAGCGCACACCCTTGTCTTTTAATTGTTTATGATATTTTGTCAGATATGGAGTTCATATCTGAGGAGACAAAAAAAGAGTCATAAATGACTAAACGATAAGGTGTGTGCTAAAGTGTACGTTGAAAGTGAATCATTTTATTATTTTCTAAAGAAAGAACCATATCAACAAATTATATATGTTTAGGATGCGATCTTTCAAAGTTTAGTTTAATTAGTGTATTGATTCAAAGTTATGAATATATATATTTTTGATCATGTCTTTTATTATAATAGCCCAGTTGCCGGATCCACATCTCATCTATATATATATCTTTGACTATATACGTAGAGGCCCCTTTTCTTTCTTTTTTTTTTGGTTCCTCTGTGTGAAACTTTAAACACATAAAGGTGCCCTCGCAAAGAAAAATGATTCTAAAAGCACGTTTAATTTCCATCAATTCTTTTAGGTGGTTAGGCACTAAAAACTTTTTGACGCCAATGCCCGCATCAATAATCCATTAAACTTTATCCTCTGTAATAGCTACATTATTATTTTAATAAATTAATTAAATATGAGACCTATTATAATTTTAAAGTTTACTATTATCATTCATATTAATTATTATTTTTTTGAAGAAAAATCAAAATTTCATTAATCATTTATGGCTTAAGACAGGACCAGACATAGAATCAAGTACATTGACTCAATAATCCTATTTGTTCAAACGAATTGCCATTATTTTGGTTGTGAATGCGATTGTGAAATTGAAACAGTTTAACAATCATGGACTGCTCTCTAAAACGTTAAAACACATTACAATACATGAACACCACTAAAACCACATAATGAATAACAAAACTTTTTAAGAAAATGTAAAACTACCCAACGAGGAGAAAACAAATCAAAGACTTCTAACTAGAGAAGAAAAACTAACTATAAAATAAAAAACTAAAGACAAGATCAATCCAGCACGCCACGCAAATCCACGCAACACATTGATGAAGATGCACTGCAACAAGGATAAATCAATCATTACAAATCTGACTAGATCTGCAGTTTATTGTATGAACAAAGTGAAAAAAAATTTGATTGAAACTATCGTCGAAGAGGAGCATTGACATGGTTCAAGAATAAAAATCATAAAAGAAAATCAAGAAAAAAGAATTAATTTTAGGGTTGAGAAGAAAAAGTGAAAGCGGCTTCATTCGTATTACTTATTAGTGTATTATTTTTTCGGACATAAATAATTGACAGCCCTTCAATCAGCAATAATTTGGAAGTGCTCGATTGTGTTTTTTGAAGGCGAAGTGCTTGTATGCGAAATAAACAATGTAAAAGATCCGCTCCGGACACTCTTTACGTGTAAATGTTATAACTAGTTAGATTAGCTACGTGGATAAAATTCTTTCACAGCAACCACTTGATTTAATGTAAATGCTATTGAAATTGTGCATATATCAGCGTAGTTTATATTTCAATTCTTAATTTAATTCTTTTACTTTGATTGATCAGAACTTAATTAACAACAAACGAAATATAAGTCAAGAGTTGGGCTTTGAGCTAGTGTGGCGGCTGGATTTAGAGCATTGGTTGCATTTTTGTAATTCTCGAGTTTGAACCATCACTGATCTTCTCTTTTGATTGACAGTGATTCCAATAACAAGCTCAATTTTTATTTATTCAAATATAAGTCACAGATCTGAATAGATCAGAGACGTTCAGTTTCATTCAACTTAGAGCAGTTGTCAGATTCATCATTAGCACCACTTACCTCCTTCCACGCATGCATCTGCTATCACTCAATTCCGCCCCCACTTCTATGTGCTCGTGTATGAATTTGCGACAGTTATTGATTTGATATTTTCTTTTTAAGTAGTTGTCTTCCCTTGTTAGAAATTTGTGTCTTTCTTCCCTAGTCAGAAGTTTTTTGTCTTTCCTAGTTGGAAGTTTTATTTTTAGTTATGATTCAAAAGACAAACTTATAAATTGCACATTAGTTTTCAATCTTTCGCAACATCGATTTGATCTGAAGGAGTGGGAAAAGATTGCTATTGATGTAATTTCATTGTTAAATCAGATGTAATAGTGAACTCTTTTTATAAATGAAAATGTCTTTTCATAAAAAAAATTAAATTAAATATTTTTTTGACAAGAAAGAACTAATTATAATTTTCGTACACTTTTATTGTTTGGTGAAGTAATAATACATTTTTTTAATTTAAGTATCTTGAGATCAATGAATTTTGTAAATGTAATATTTTTTTACCCACAAAACAAAACTTATTGGAAGGATTTCTGCTACTTCATTTCAAAATATAATTTAGAACAAAAAAGTGGTAGGTTATGGTTTTGGTAAGTGGCAACGGCTATTCGAACCCCACTTTTTGCTTCTTGTACCTCATTTTAAAATTTTTTTACTGCGTTTACCCCACTTTTTACTTAATTTAATTCAATTTTTTTTTCAAAATTTTAAAAATACTTTTGCTCACCCCATCACCTTCACCCTCACCCACATCACCCCAACCCCTCAATTCTCTCCATTTCTCGATTTTTGTACTTGTAAAACACTTATATTAGGTCACCAAGTGTCGTAAGAGTGTTTTTTTGCTGAACAAGCTCGAATGTGGTCGCGTCATCAAGGTTTAGTTGCACAGAGCTGACACATCTGAAGAGGCATCGACTCGACTCCAACCGAGATCTCTAAAAGGATAACGATCGAATCAGATAGAGACCTCTAAAGAGGTGTCGATTGAGATTGTGAAGGAAACTCAATTTCAATGGGTGATGGAGGGATCTAAGTAAGACCTCTTTAGAGGTGTCGATCACACAGGTGTCGAACTTATGTGGCCGATGTAACGACCCTAAAATTCTAACATGTGCCACATGTCAATTTAGGTGTATGTGGGCCCTCCGTTGTGATACAATCATCAAATTCTCGATTGTCGATGCTGAGGTACGTTAGTTTTGCGTGGTGTTTGTATTATATTGTATTTCCATAATAAATTTTAATGTTTCTAACGTGTAAAGACACTTGCGTACGAGCGTTGGTATTATGAGGTAAGGTTTGGTAGTCTGGTTTACCAACTTAACTAAAAACACTGACAAAACACAAATTTATAAAATTATAGGCGTGTTGGTATTTGGTCGCGGCCAAAAGCGTTCGACGGGCGAGTCGCGACGCTTTTCGAATTTGGCAGCACTAGGGCGGAGTTGGAGATAACCAAGTGTGGAACTCAAATTACCTAATGAAGTCACATATGAAGTGTTAGAGTTGGTGGGACAACTTATAAGAGGGTCCTTGGATACGCCTTGAGATGAGTGCGCATAAGTGGATGGGGAAAGAGTAAATAAACTCAACACCCCTTCCTTTTTCTTTCTCTTCCTCTCATTTCTCTTTCTTCTTCCCTAACTTCCTATCCAAACAAACTTGAAGGGTTGGTGTGGTTGTCGGAGCGATGCCGAAGGCGACGATTTTGGACGATCCGAGGTAAGATTCAAAACTTCCTCGTCATTTCCTACACGGTGGTGTATGTTTTGCTCGCGTTCGTCGCAATGAAATTTGGACACCACGTCGAGATTTCATATTCGATCGAAACTCTCAACGTATTGGTGATCCTAGCGACAATAAAAACATGTTTCATGAAGACGATATTTGATTTGGGAAAAGTTTTGGGGTTTTGACAAATTTTTGGGAATTTTTTGAAGTATTCCGTTTGGGTTTTTTAGTCGATGATTCCGAACGTTTTGGGATGTGTCGATGGTGTTTTTGGAAGGGTATTGAGTTTTTGGACAAATTTGGATCAAATCGGCTCACGACGGCAAGAGTCGGGGTGGGAAAAACCCCCTGCAACCCCTCAAGTGGTTACGCCGTGACTGATGTCGTGGGCCCTTAATTAGCACCACAATGCCAGTCGCGGCGATGGGGATAGAGACCTCTCTGCCCCATGCCATGGAGACGCCGTTGGGGGAAAATCCCACGACGCCCCCGCAGCTCCCAAAACTTTATTTTTACCAAAATTTTCAGTTTTCTTCGAAACGAATTGAGGACTTCCCTGGGTACCTAAATGGGTTCAAATACAACCCAATAACCGAAAAATTGACCCGAATATACAATAAAAATAAATAAGAAAAATTGGGTAAAAATTGATGGAAAAATCATAATAAATTGTATTATTAGGGTTACTTGGACACGGGACTTCGTAGGGACGAATCAGAGTTCGCGATAATGCGATTAGCTTAGATTGGAGATAAGTAAACCAGTGAGAAACACTACAGTTATTTCTTGAGCTTTAAATTTATTATTGATATTGTTCAATCCTATCTTGAAATTGCATTCCCCTGAGTTGACCGAAGGCAAGTGAGTCAAGCGTGATCCTTGCACAATCTTGGGCCTTCTATCTATTTATACCAGGGGTTTACAGTTGGGGATACGTGATTTGGTTGTGGTGATATATATGGGGTGAGAGTTCTCCACCAGATTGTTAGGGACTCTGCACTCGCGTAGGGGTCTTAGAAGAGATTTTGTCCTCGACTCTAAGCCTTTGAGGAGATCCTGTCTACGATTTAAACGACTTGATTGGTCGGGACTACTTGCGCCTCTCTTTTGCATTCCGAGACACTCAAATTTTGATTGTCCATTCATTTATTTACAGTCTTTATATATTCATACGCTCCCTATCATTTCTTTCTATCTGCATGAATTTGACTGCTTGATTTGTTTATTTCGAAATATTGTTATTTATTGTTCCTGTTTGCCGTTACTTACTTGGGCTCGTCATTCTTGTGTTTGACCGAGTGCAGATCCGCAGTCCAGTAAGAGGAAGGCCCTGCAGCTAAGCGATTTACTCTGAACGGTCCTCTTCTACTTGACATAGGTGAGTAGTGTGTATATTATCTATTTTGATGTTTTTCGAACTTAGGATTTTGGGTTGAGAGATTGATGGATATGTATGAAATGTTGATACTCTCCTTTGATTCATATTATGGTGGATTATATTTACGAAGTTTCCACACCCTAGTTTTATCCTAACTTAGTGTTTTGAGGTTATTGATTAGTTTGAGTTTATTCGCTTCCACTATATATTTGATAACTCGCTAATTAAATAACTTCACTTTTAAATACTTAATAAATGGTTAAATGGTAAGGATGGGCTCACTAGGCCTGCGCGACTCAGCAAGACTAGCTCGAGGGTTCGTGCAGGTCTAGGCCGAGTGGTGTCCAATTCTATGATTGTAGAATTTGGGGTCGTCACAGCTAGCTGACACCTCTTAAGAGCTGTCAGCTTTGTGCGTCTGAACCCTGAAGACAACATGAATGAACAATTTTTTTTTCAAAAATCCTAAAAAGTACATAAAAATGACAAAAAAAATAATAGATTTTGCTCGGAATTGGAATCGCTTGATATTTTCGATTCTATTAAAACTTGTAAGATTCAATCCCCCTACCTAAACCCAACAATACAACCACAAATAATACCTATTTAAAAAAGGAAAAAATCTCTAAAAAACTTTAAAATTAATACTAAAAGAGATGAGGAAGCATCTACGACGTTGAATCAATGAGGTTTTATTTGAATTTTGTTGAATTCTAGCTATAGGTGGGAGTGCGATTTAAAAATGGGTGTATAAAGTATACATGAGTAAAAACCCTTTTATATGTAGTTGAGTCATTTCTTTAAGGGATGAGTTCAAGAAGTAAAAAGGGATCTGAATCCCTAAAAAATTATGGTTTTCTTATGAAGAAGAATTAAAATTGTTACTTAAAAAAAATTAATGTGAAATCACCAAAAAATATTTAAAATTATGAAATTGACCTGACACGTGGAGTTGAGGCATCTCATCAACTCATCCACTATTTGTCAGCGGTTCCTGCACAGCTGCAACACATGACTCTCCGTTGTCTGCAGCCACGTGTAGATACAAACAAAAATCACGTGCCCCAATATGATCAGATCGTACGGCTGAGAAGGGCTGGGACGCCATCGTACCGTCATGATTTTCGCACCAACGAGGGAAAGTGCGCTTCTCTTTTTTAGGGAAGAGCAAAATGAAACGTGGGTTATCTCATGGACGTTGATTTTTCTTCGAAAAGAGCAAGGACCCAATCTGTCCCTCGTCAAACTATCTGGTGAGCCCCGGAAACAATTTTGTTTGGGTGCCGCTATTCAGAGTCCAATTTTTACTTTTCTTTACTTATTTTAAAATTTTTATTTCGTACTTTTTATTTAATTTATTCTAATTAAAAAAAAAATTTAAAAATAACCTTGCTCACTCCATACCCCATCACCCTCACCCCAATTTCTTTTTCAAAATTTCATACCCTATATATTTCTCGATTTTAGTCATTGTGGAGCATTTATACTAGGTCATCAAGTGTAGTAGAACTTTTTTTTTTTTGTGTTAAACAAAGTCGAATGTGGTCGCGATGTATCCTAAAATTAAAAAGTGTCGCCGGTGGGGTTTGGTTGTACAGGGCTGACACATCTGAAGAGGTATCGGTCAACTCCAACTGCGACCTCTAAATGAGTAACAATCGAATCTGACCGAGACCTTTAAAGTGGTGTTGGTCAAATCTGACCGAGATTGTGAAGAAAACTTAATTTCAGTGGGTGATGAAGGGATCCAACCGAGACCTCTTTAGAGGTGTTGGTCTTGTGTAGCCAATACCTCTTAAGAGTTGTCATCCCTATGCATTCGACACTTCTTAAGAGTTGTCGGCTTTGTGCATCCGAACTTCGCGGGCAACAAGAATCAACAATTTTTTTAAAAACTCTTAAAAAATACATAAAAATGACAAAAAAAATAATGCGTTTTGCTTAGAATCGCTTGATATTTTTGAACACATCAAAATTTTGTACCCAAAATGCAAATCCAAGCCCTGAATCGAAACCCTAAACCTAACAACAAATCCTCAAACAATATCAACTTTGAAAAGGAAAAAAACCTCAAAAATTTACAAAATCAACACTAAAAGAGATGAAGAATGTACCTATGACATCAAATTGATATGGTTTCGCTCGGATATCTCGAATTTTGATTAGTGGTGAAAGTGCGGTTGAAGAAATAGGTGATTGAAGTATGCGTGAGTGGGTGATTGGGGTATGTGAGAGTAAAAACCCTTTATATGGAGGGGTATTTAGATCATTTTCACATGGGTGAGGTAAAATAAGCAAAAACTAGGGTCTGAATAGCCGCACCCTTTTTTATTTTGGTAAAACACAAGCAATTGTTCAATGTGCACTGAAGTCATATATCGGTATGGGCCCTATGAGGTCTCTCCTAGAAAAAATGCTAAAAAGGCACCCATAATTCAAATGTCGGAGAAAAATAATGCAGCTAATGCGAGTAAAACTCATCACTCCATCAGTTTTAACGTAGTTAGAGTACTAAAGCCCAAACAAGATACTTAGGCCCCATTTGGTTCGTCTTTTGCTTATTATTTATTGTTTATAGCTTAAACAGTTATGTCATAATTACTTTTGAAATAAACAATTTTTGTAACAGCCCAAAATATAATTTACTGTTATTTTATGACGTCATTGCAAATGTAGACGACAGCTCAGACACTTGTAGATCTCGCTACTAGGTCGGAGCACGCCCAGATTAGGTATATAATTTGTTTTGTGTGCTATTTGATTGGTTTTGCAATGTATATGTTCAATTTAGTTAAATTGCATCGCAATATGTGTGTTTATATTGTTAATTACTGAGTGAGGCAATGTGACGGGTATTCACCTCAAATAGCGTGTAGACATGGGTATCGGGAAGGTGAATGACTAGTACACTAGGCCGAGGGTTTATACATACATAATAAATGATAAAATGTGTTAAATAATTAATATAAGACGTCGTATATACGTTAGTAACGCAAGTGTACGCGATTGACACGCAACACAGTTTGGGACCGGGTATCGAAACGCCCGAGGATTGGAGTGTTTGTGTTATGAGAAGGATAGGGTCAAGTGATCAAGTCCATATTGGAGTTATGTTTTGGGTTGAATTATTGACTTCATCTTGGCCATTTATCAAGCCTTGGGATCAAAAAACACAAAAGATCTATCCTTTACTATAAATAGTCAAAATATCATACATTCATCACATTTTCTCTCCTCACTTTTACAAGTCCGAAAATGGTGAAAAGAAGCTAGGGTTTTATGAACTTTTGGAGAATATGTGGAGCACAAGAAAGCTTGAAAATCGATAGAAAATGTTGGATCCTTACTCTCATCTTCGTTCTCTATCTATCGGATGTATTTTCTCGGGTTTTGACGAGGGTTTCGGAGTTGTGAATTGAACACACCAGTTTGTAGGGTGTTTCTATGAGTTTTAGTGTTTGGTTTGAAGCTATTATGGCTGGATTGATGAAGTTGTTGTTGTTGCTTTGGTTGTAAATTGGATTTTAGGGTTTCGATCGAGAAATCTCGGGGTTTTAGTCTCGGACAGGTTTTGTCGGAGGTTTTTGGTTTCTTGTGGTTGAGTTGATGTTTAACGAGAAGTTGAGATCAGCACAGATCACGATGAAGAACCGAGGGGGTTTGAGAACCCCAGGAGATGTCTCTGGTTCAGACGCTGCCAAAGGTGTCGTAGGGGTTAGATAACATCCCCTAACTTCAATTAAGGAATATTCGGCCTGAAACCCTAATTAAGTCCCGGTAAACCAGATAGGACCTAATTAGAGCCAGCAGCCTTGTACCTACAACTTGTATATCTTAATATCGAACAACAAATTAAAATAAAACACTACAAGAAAAATGATATTTAGAAACGGAATTAGCAACGGAATTAAGTTCCGTTGCTAAGAAAAAATGGTTAGAGACGGAATTGAAACGGATAATTCAGAGACGGAATAGAGAGAGATCAGAGACGGAAATAGAGACGGAAATAGAGACGAAATTTAATTCCGTCTCTAAATAATGGCGCCAACATTCCCACCAAAACTTTCTTTTTTTACAACCGTCCATTACGTCTCGAGATTCGTGCGTGCTTTGATCTAGATACCCAAAAAGGTGACCAAACACAAAACTCTCTCTCCCTAAAATCTCTCTCCCTCACCTCACCGCTCTCTCTCTCTCGACAAACCTCTCTCCTCACCGCTCTCCCTTTCTCGACAAACCTCACCGTCACCGCTCTCTCACCGATCTCTCTCACCGTCACCGCTCTCTCTCTCTCTCTCGTCACCGCTCTCTCTCTCTCTCACCGTCGCCGCTCTCTCTCTCTCACTCGCGCAGCTCTCTGCTCTCACTCTCTCCGTCTCAAATTCCTCTCTTCGTCCAGGGATTCCGTTTCGATTCGTCTCGAACCTTCGCGTTGATGAAATTTCTGGTAAGCATATTCAATCGATGCTTCTATTGAGATTCTTTGTCGATGTCCTAGCTAGTTGTTTGTGCCTTTTTTTAGGGTTTCAATTTCTAGCGTTTCCGATCATTTGTGTTGTTTGATTGTTCATGCGATTAGGTTTTTTGGATAGATGTTAGGTTGAATGTCGAACCTTGAAATTTGTTAGAGGTTTTGTTGATGCTTTGGGGTTTGTGGTTCTCATGTGTTGCGTTTTTGCTCTATCAAATCATCAATAATGTCTAATTCGTTTGATTCATTTGTAAAGTTTGATGCTTGATTGTGATTTTAGTTGGTGGAGTTGATTTTGTGTTATGGGTTTTTTTTTTTTTTGGGTTTATGATTTGAGGGCATGTTAATGTTGATGAAAGGATTGGTCTTTAATGCGAGTGGTGAATTATGTGTGAATTGAAATGGGTTTTGACAACGAGTGTATCTTAAACATACAATCACTTGTTGGGAGTATTTCGTCCGGTGTGTCGTTTGCTTGTTCATCCAAATGAAGCATTACGATCATGCAGTGTACTCATTTATACTACAAGCGATGCCTAACTTATGTCGTTAGCACTACTCGAGCTTGCACGTACGATGGATATCTGGTGACTGAAGCAGACTCGAATGGGCATATATAGCGGAAAAAATTCTGATAATGTTGTAAATAAACAGGCTTCAAGTTATCCCTTTTGTGGTTTGGCGACAAGCTTTTGGTCAAGGAATGATTGAATGCATATTTCTAGTGTTGTTTCGTCATGGAATGCAGATGATGAACTATCAACTTTCTGTGTAGGAGCAATTCTTATTCTCAATCGTCAAAAGATCATCAAAGAAACCAATTCAATTGATGATTTAATAAAGGTAAGGCATTATCCTGCATTAGTTTTCTTTTTCTTCCACATCTAGTTTGGGTCTATCTGAAATATATGAAGTCCTTGCAAGGCTTGCAATGATCTCGTTATCTTATCTCTTTTATAGGGTTATTTCATTTTTCCTGATTGTATTATTATTTTTTGGGCTTATATGATAGGTTTAATGAAGGTTGAATATTTTTTTTGCATATGGTGTATGTTTGACCCTTATGATTTCTACCTTGCTTCGGACAGTTTGTGATTAATTCATAGTTGATGCACATGTCTTTATATTTTATTGATTTAGTTTTCTCAGCAAAGTCGCATTGACTTGGATGACAAACTGAAATGTTTATAAGTAGCAAATCACAATGGCTGCTGCTAATTGAAATAAAAATAAAGAAACTGATTACTACTAGCTTCCTGTATTGTTGTAATCAAGACTAGCAATTGCCAACTAGCTGAGGTGCCAAAAAACTTTAACATTCAAGACATTACTTTGGTGAACCAGTCTTAAATGGGGTGGTTCAGGTTATGTCCTTACCAATTGGAATATGGAGGACTCATTTACCATACAGTTTGATTAAAAAATTAGCAAACATATGGAAGGGTCGAAAACCTTATATAATTTTATCACATTTACATATCTTTCTTTTTCTTCATGTTGTATAGTTGTTCTTATTGACAGTTCTAAGTGCAATGTATTTTTTTCCGACAATTAGTGCAGTAGCGCATTATACAACACTTTCTATTGGTAGCAATTTTTTTGGTTTAATTGGAAAGATTGGTTTCTCACTTTTCTTCAAATGTTGTAGATGTTCAATGATAAGATATTGAAGATCAATGTAAGAAAATGCATAAGCACGACTATTAAACTTCAAAAGAAGTACTTATACAAGGTCGGGCCATTAATTTTATCATGACTTTCCTTCTTTCTTTCGCACGATTTTTTTTGGATTGAATGTGCATCGGTAGAAGTTTTTTCCATTTACTTAATAAAACCATTGCCTCTTTTGCATGAACTGCATGGATTTTCTTTACTCATTTATGCCAACATTTTCTCGCTTTACATATCTTTATATATATCATCATACACAAAGCAACCTTTTGGATAAACCAATAGTAAAATCGGTTTGTGCTAGCAACTCATTCCATTCCAATATCATTGTCTCATTAACCCGAACTATATGGTTAATACATTTATTGCTTTGCATCGTTTGCTCACTATAGCATCCATATAATCTTGCAATGATAATATGATATTGTTCTCTTTAATTCTTTGTCGACTCACGTGGGTTGAAGTAGAACAATTCTCGACGAAGACTAGCTCTACCTATAATTATGTTTGTTTCTCATGTTTCTACTTAAATTGCAAGTGCCACTCTACTACCTTTACATTACTTATCATCAACAAGATCCTAAGTTCTTTATTTTGGTATCTTTACAGGGAAATCCTTAGGACTTAATAGCTTTGGCCTTATCTGGTGCAATGGTGAGTTTTTTATGTACATTAGCACTCGGCGATGATTTACATTGGTAAAATATACATATAGGCGTGTGCTCTCAATTAATATATCCAAGTATTGGTAGTGGAACTCTTCTAAAAAAATATATATATTGGTAGTGGAAGGATTTTAAATGCAATTCCTCTGCAGCCAAGTTGCTACTGCGGCTGTGCACTATATTTTTGGGTTTTCATTTTCATTTTTTTTTTAATTTTATCTTTCCTTCTCATTTTGTATGTCCCTTCTTAGGAATTAAGTTGGAAAGTAAGGTTAATATTATTAACTTAAGCACTTTTCTTATGCATTTGTTGCAGATAATATGTTCTTGCACATTTCTATATATATTGAGACGTTGGAAGATCATATCTTTTTTAGTTTGCTTATTCTTTGAACGAATCGACGATTCAACATATCTTGTTCCATTTAAGACACTGGTTCAAACGCTGCCTATTGCATTGTCATATTTGCTCTATATGGTATCTTGCCTCATCTGGTGCAATGGTGAGTTTTTTCTCCAAAAAAAAAAACATGATAAGACTGGCACTTGTTTGTTGATTAAATCGTTCAATGCATGACCATTATTGTGATGAGACAGTCTACTCCAGTGACATTTTTAGGTTACTAATGCATTAACAAAAACAAAAAGTTCTCTGTTTCTTTCTTTGTTTTCTTTATCTTTATCCTTTTTCTTTGAATAGATTAGCATGTCATGCACATGGATTTTCATTCCTTCTCTAAATTTCGAAAAACTCCATACTAGTAGTAATAGTTAGTATGACTACTAGGGGATAAAGATTGAAAAGATTAGCTGTCATGTTAATCTTCGTAAATTACATGCTCTTTCATTGAAGTAAATCGAGAGAAGGTTAAGGAGAATTTGACACTTACCACTTCAAAGAAAAAACTTCAATTGCTTGAAAATTTCTACTTGTATTCCAAACTTCGTGTTACTTTCGATAGTCAATATCAATAATGATGATGAATATATGAAGATTTTTCTTGTGATGCACAACATTATAATAGTATTAATTGGTTTACTTTTTCTTTTTGTTATTTGTAATTTTAGGTGCAAATGGAATGTAAGAGATTCGACATCATATCTTTTGTGTCATTGAAAAAAAGGGCTATGAGAAAGGTACTACTTCATTTCTTGATACAAATAACTTGCTTTTAGATCCTACATATCTTTTGGGTGACTAAGTTTCTTAACATTGATTTAATTATATTTTGTTTGCTAAGAAGAATATATACTAAAGTTTCTATTGAACTCATCAATGAAAGAACCCTAGTAATTACTATAGGGTTCTTCCATGTTTTGTAATTTTTGGGAACCCCTAGTTGTAGGAGAAACTTTGCTAAGTATTTTGTAGGAAATTAAGAGTTAGAATTTTTTTTCAGAATGCATTCATTGTAATAATGTGTTGAAGATCATGAACATCACTTGTCTCTAAAAAGAAATAGTTATTAATATTGAAGTACTTATGAAAATTGGTACTTGTCTTGTATCATTTATTTAATACTTCCATTACACATTGTTTATCTTATTGAGTCTTTTATTTTAGTTTTCTTTACTTTTAATTTGTGTTCTATCCTTTGTTTCATTTTACTTTAATTTCATTTTGTATAGTGTCTTCTTAATTTTTTGGAGCATCGAGGACAATTGACTTTTGTTTGTGTTAATCTAGAACTAAATTTTGTGTCATTGTTTGGAGCGAGAGATAATTTGCTAATTAACACCATGTTCCTTCTGGATAATGATGAATTTATTTTTCTTTATTACTTTATTTATGTTGTGTTTGGCTCATACACTTGTGCTTGCGATGATACGTAGTTCTCCCATAATATTGTTTATATTCCTATTATTGTTTGTATAATTTAGTGATTTTTTTCTTTTTGATCTTTTTTCAGGTGTTTTGTACGAAGTCAAGTATTATTTGAAGCACAATCAACTATATATAATCTCGGAACACTTCTTCATTTTTTTTTTCATTTAGAACAATTTTTGCTTTTACTTTTGTAGAAAGATACGATATATAAACTTTTTAGATTGTTTTTGTTGTTTCGTGTACAGTACATTGAGAAAAGATAATTTTAAGGATATGTTAAGTTTATATAAACTGTGCAATATCAATATATTATTTAGCTATGATTTGTATTATATATTGGCAGGTTAAATGTGCTTGGACTGAGACCTATATATATATATATATATATATATATATGAATTCAGAGACGGAATTGAGATGGATTTGAATTCAGAGACGGAATTAGCAACGGAATTCAGAGATTCCGTTGCTATTTCCGTATCTAATTTTCGAGGAACAGATACATGAATCAGAAATGGATCAAATTCCGTCTATGATCCGTCTCTGATTAGCAACGGATCAGAGACGGAAATAATCAGAAACGGAATTAGAGACGGAATAAATTCGATCTCTGACGATCAAACGAATTTATTCCGTCTCGATCCGTCTCTAAATCGAAACGGAATCACATTTGCGTTTCGATTGAATCAACGACGACGATTTTAGAGACGGAATAAATTTCGTCTCTATTCCGTTGCAAAATCGAACGAGAAATTTAAAACTTTTTTTTTGAAACGCAAAAAATTTAAAACTTTTTCGATAAAAACCAAGATATATAACAACGACATAAACCTCGGTGTTAATCTCACATTCCCACCCTGATTATTACAAAATAATATTCAATACAATAATTATATAACAAGAACTCACATTACATCGCAGGAAAGATATAAGACTCCCCATCTTTTCCTTTCCTGATTTCCAGCGTTTGTTCTTAACTTGGAAATGTTAAATTGGGTGAGCTCCTACATGCTCATTAAGTGAATCCCATATCAACCATCAGTTATCAATTAATATCAAAAAATGATATATAACAACATGATTCCGATGCATATCTAAGGGAACAAATATATAAAATAGATGCAAGTTCATTAGTTCATTGTAATGTACCCATGATTTGTATTTTAATTTTAGTAATTGAATTGAGTTGCCCTCTCACATCATCAAGATCCGGTCACTGGGCATCTAACCAGTTTCCATCGATGTGCCACCAACTCATAAAACATAGAGTCACACTCCCCCATCGTCACTAAATCAATCACTGCTCATCTGATTGGTTTATGATCGATGAGCTGCCAACTCAATAGGAAAGTATTGATCGGGATATTTTTCAAGTCACTGGGGGTGCGGTGATAAAGGTCACCCCATCACAGTTCCAAACCCCAGGCCGATCCGTCCTGCCAAACCTCTTTTCGGATTCCATTTTCATTTAAAAACATTTTTGTAAAACCAAAGCCGAATCACGGTACATTGCCTCATTCCCAGTCCAGTACACTACATGCTCTAATAATACTATTTTACATTGCATAATTGATAAAAGATACGAGTCTCAATAACCTGTACTGAGCTTTTCTATGTTTATCGACTTGTACGACTTCCCAGAGTCCTCAAACCTCTTTTCATCGGCCACTCACGTAAAATAGACCAATTGTTATCAACTTAAGTCTAATATTCATTTATTAATACTCTTAAAGTCTCATTTGAATCCGAAATTACATGACCTAGTTTCTAACTTATTTTGACCAATTCATGTTTTTTCGAGGTAAAAACCTCGATATAAAGTCTCCTCCGACTTTCGAATTCCTCGTTATTTTTATAAAAATTCACTAATTTCTACTTATTTGGTCAAAATACTATTTTTTAATATTTTTTCCTATTTTTTCAGGATTTTCCTTCTTTTCTTTTCTTTTTTCTTTTTTTTTTCTATTCATTTGGCCCTGAATCGGGCCGACCCAGTTCAGGGTCGTCTTCCTCCTCATATATTTTTTTTTTTTTTTTTCTTTTTTTTTCGTCTGGGGTTGGCTCCCAACCCCAACCCCAGTTTGAATGGCCACACAGCAGCAAGGAGGAAACCCTCCCTGCCTTAATTCATTGTTCGGCCATGGCGTTACCCTCACCACACAACGATTCAACCACCACAACAACCATCAAAAGCACAAGCTTACTTTATTGTCGTGACCTCTCCGTCCTCGATCTCCTCGACCTCACGAGCTCCTCCTTCTCTCTTTCTCTCCGTGATCTCTCGGCCTCATCCTCTTTTGCATTTCCTCAATTTAAGGACGAAGAGGCGGTTTTTGGCTAGGAATTGACCAAAATGCCCTAAGCTCATCCAAACTTCTTTTTAACCACAAGCCCTTTATGGTAATTTTGCATTTATTTATTATTTATATATATATATATATATTTATATATACTAATTTATATATATATATATATTTATCAATATGTCGAACCTAAAATTTCAGTTTGCTCGCCAACAAGAACCCTCAGGCGTGTACACCACCGTACTTCCTACAGGTGTCACTCGTGCGCGTATTACTCGACGCCCAACCATTTACCATTATTTATTAATTTTCCAATTTAATATATATAACCATAATATATATAAATATATATTTATGCCTATAATTATGTAATTTACCCAACGAGCACACTCGGGCGTCAACGCTATCTCGCATCTCATGTGTGTCCACATGACCCACACATGGTATTAGGCGTCTCATAATTGGTCCGATTATTCATTTATACATACTAATACACACCAAACAAACACAATACATCACACAATTCCACACAAACGTTAATCGAGACAAATCAGACTTAACCACGATCCTAACTCGGATTGATTAAGATTTGGATTAACACTAATCACGTGCTTAAGGTAACAATAATCACGTGCTTAAGGTAACAATACGTCCAGACCAGAAGCCCCCTCCACCCCACGCTTTAAGTCATGTCGTGGGGCGGAAGCGTGACGGCGTGAGTCACGACGCCAGGATCAGTGCTCATTGTCCTGAGAACTGTAAGCATTTGTTCACGGAGACGCCACTCACGACGTCCAGTACAATAACTGAAAAATAAAATTTAAAAATAAATTGGTTTATTTAGGTTACACCTAGGGTATATATGATTTGGTATGGAATGAGGATTTCCGAGTTTGGAAATTTATTAGGTTTGTCGAAAATCAAGTGTTAGGATCGATTGGCGGGTAGTTGAGACGTGGTTAGTGGCGTGCATTGGTGTTAGCGAACTAGTTGACCGCGGTTTGAGGTGTGTATTTCCTCAATTGAAATTCGCTTTGAGTTTTTATTATTTGATTATTTGAATCCATGTCCTGTTGTTCAATTAATCTCATTTCTGGTATTTGTTTACGGTCAGTTTAGTTTACTCTCGCCGGGTTTATTCTATTGCGTTGGCATAATGGTACACTAAACCATAGCATGTGTTTTAGAGGTATGTCGGTGGATTGTCGACTTGACTATTGAGTTTTTCTAAGCACATGTCGGTGTGTCGTGGTTTACGCTGCCCACCGAGTGGATTCAGGGATTTCAATCAGTTCGAGTTTACTCACTTGCGGTGCCTAATTGATAGTTCAAAGTATGGTGCTAGTCTAACCTATATAGTGCATGCACTTTGATTCACTACTATTGGATATTCATGCGAGGGTTCTTTCCAGTTGCATAATTCTTTTCTTCCGCATGATTATTTAATAGTATTTTAATTCTAACATTTATTTATATTATTTACTTGGTGAAGTTCCTTAGTATTACTCACTCTATTTTGTAGTGATGATGGAGTGCAAACCCTAGTACGAGCAGGGGGAAAAGCAAGCTTGAGGACTTCTTTTGATTGACTTATGCATCTGACTCGTATGTGTGTTTATTTTCTTTTACTTGTTTTTCTGTTGGGCTGGGATATGAGAGATACCGGGCATATGTATATACACTAGAGCCTAAATATATACCCATGTCATGAGAATCCCTTAAAATGTGTTGTATATTTATGATGTCTCAATTAATGTATTGGATTAGAATCCAATTGTTGTAAATAGTGTACCCATGACATGAGTATATATATATATATACATGATTGAGGTATATTTTGATATTTTCAGACATATGGATCTTGGTTATATATTGATGGCATTTTGGTTGGGTTTCCATACTAAAAAAATGCTCTATCACATGATTTACGTTTTATATTTTGATGAATCCTGATTTAAAGTCTTCCACTGAAAATTAATGATATTAAACAAATGAAAATGAGTCCATAAGCTAACTTGATACCTTAGAAGGAAAATAATATAAAAAAGTTAGCGGAATTTGGGGTTGACAGATGGTACATGGTGCTTGTGGGACACAACTGGACAGATTTTAGACAAGGTTGTGGGCCTGTGGCGCATGACGTGGCGGTCTCAAATTTTGGGGCTGCTACAATTTCAGTGTGTTTGGTTTCTTATTTTAAAATTTACTTTTACTTGGGAAATTTTATCAAATCGCATTCACAAATATTGATAAGCATGGGGAGGGATGTTTATCTAAAAAATAACTTTTCCGCGATTTAGGACTTAATCACATATTATCCAAACACTCTTTCTTCAATGCATTACGATGTCACATCATCAATAAACAGGCTTATAAGCTGAACCAAACAATGTCTTATCCTTTCATCTATGAAGAGTCACCTTTTGTACACTTCAACATTCTGCAAGGATAAGATTCATTGAATGTCTTAAACGATTCATCTCTTCCAAACGACACACTTACCGTTAAAACCACGCTCTAATCTTCAAAAATCGCACTTTATATATGACTTCAGTGCAAGGCCTATGATGGTTGGTGGCAACTGTTAACTTGAGGTTCAATGGACTCTGCCCAAACTCTTATACTAAAGATTTTGTGAGCTCCGATTGATGTTCTAATTAGATGTTTGATAGGCTTCGGATGACACTTTATTATAAGTTCAAACATGCAAGATCGAACCACTCGAAAAAAAATGATTCCCACATTCATTTTAAAAAAACTCTAAAACTCCAAAATATCGAAAAAATACATATTCCTCTTATGAATCCTTTTTTATTGTGCAATCCTTTGCTATTCCGTGGTAAAAGCCCAAAAAATAAAGCCAAATCATTGTTGTCTTTATTAACACAAGCGAGAGCGGTGTGAGAAGACGAAGTTAGATGCACGAAACGAGAAGGGATGGAGAGTGCACATAACGCGATAAGGGCCATAAAAATGTGTGTATATATAAAGGGCTATATTACATCCAAATTATTTACGTATCACTTTATCTTCATAATTAATTTTACATTTTATAAGAAAAAAAGTCTTGCTTTTTTCAAAAATAAAAAATAAAAAATAAAAAATCTTGTTGATAAAAATGTTTCAATCCATTAACTTTCTTGCAATTGAAAGTTTTGTTTTGTTTTAGATGATAAAATAAAGTTTTGTTTTCACAAGGAAAAGAAAATTAAGTCTTGTTGATATCAGGTCTCCTTCAAGCAAGGTTAAAATTTCAAGTATCATAAGTGGAACTAACTGGTTATTCCCTATATAATTTGTCTTTCTTGGAGTTTTTTTTTTTTTTTTTTTTTTTATAAATCTTTTTTGTTTTCATAATGATTCTGGTATCTGTGTACTTATGCATTTTAATTTTTTGCTTATAAGAGAACAGACATTGTTTGTTACATATATTGTTGCAATATTTGTTGTTATGTTGTTTCAAAACTAACATAGCAGTGAATTAAAAAAAAATAATAATAATAATAATCATAGCAGTTTTTTTTATAAGAGATGATATCTTAGCAATTAAACGTTCTTCTGAAAGATTAAAATTAGAGAATTAATATACTTTTATTAGGGCACAATTAATTTGAAGTCTAGTTGTATTGAGCCATGATGTTTAATGTTTTATTTAATTTGTGAATGAAATTTCTATTTTTCTTCAAACAAAAAAAAACAATCTGAATCAAGAGCTCCATAAAGGTTAAACAAATGAATTGAGACTCTCAAATAAATTTTTATGGATAAAACAAATTGAATTGATAGGCTGATAATACTTGAGATATTGAATAATTAGCTTAGTTAGCGTCAAATTTTTAATGAAAAAGCTCCCAAGAGGTGTATTATAGTGGTGAAGAAAAAAATACTTTAACTTCTACCAAAAAAAAAATAAAAAAAAACTTTAACTATGACTGAGGCAGATGTTACGGATTATATTCTTGCATCAACGTCATATTTATTTGCTTTTTTTCGAAAAAAAGCTTCGGATGATCACATATATTACAAAAAAATCTCAATGAAGAAAATCTTTATTAAACTTCGAACTCTTGCAGTACACATGCAAGAGTAATTATCATGAAAAAAAAAAAAAAACTAGAGCAATTGAAATTCTGACAAAAAAATACCACATTTAAAAAATCATAAATAAAGGATAATAGGACCACTACCATGGCCCAAAAGTAAATAAATAAATAAATAAAGGAAGCAGAAGAAGACGAAGCGGCACTAAGAAAGAGCTTAGATCCTCACAACAAAATTTATTTGTACATTTGAAGTTTCCTTATGTCGCACTTTTTTACCATAACATTTTTTTACTTTTAGTTGTTTTTCAACTTTTTTTTTGCTCTTTTCGACTTTTTAATAGCTATTTGGTTTTCGGTGTTTTTTATATTCAGATTTTTACCTTTCGGTTTATTTTGATCTCTTTTTTATTTTTCTTTTCAAGAGCAAACAAGAATATTTTAGAAATGACATATACTTGATCGTCAATCTCTGTGTGCATTGTTTAGATCAATGACCTCCTTTTTTTAGTTTATTCAACAAGATGTCAATTTGTTATATATTTTTTATTGTGGTAACAAAATTTTAATTAATCATTTTTCAAAATAAATATAGCTTCTATTCATAAAGTATTAAATTGGGATTTCACCAATGTTTACATAAGTTTTTTTTCTCTTTTTATCACTTCCTTTTTCTCATCAAATTAATTTTATTAGGATTATATTTTTGTATAACCATATGCAAAAAGTTTTTAAACTTTCAAGGCATATATTTACTAATTTTGCTACAAAAATTGCGCCATTGCGTGTCCCAAAATGGCACCGCATCCGCAATCACTCAGTTCCCCTCGTCGATCTTCCCAAAACAGACATCCCGAAGCAAATCCAACCACCCATCCTAGTCCCAGCAGATAGTAGTAGTAAAAAGTTGGGTTCTGAACGTGCAGACGACATAAGCACACCTCTCTCCCATCTCTCCCACAGAAGGAGAGAGAGAGTTGTAGAGAGAGAGAGAGAGAGAGAGAGAGAGAGAGAGAGATATGATGGGGAGCACGCAGTTCGAGGACCTCCCGGACGCGGTGGTGTCGATCATATTCAGCCTGGTGAGCGACGTCCGGACGCGCAACCGAATGTCCCTGGTGTCCCGGAAGTGGCTCCTTCTAGAACGTTCGACACGCACGAGGCTGTCCCTCCGCGGCAACGTCCGCGACCTGTACATGCTCCCGTACTCGTTCCGCGCGGTGACCCACCTCGACCTCTCCCTCCTCTCCCCCTACGGCCACCCCCTCTCCCCGAGCGACGAGCACGAGCACGAGCACGAGCACGACGACGACCTCCCACTCCGCCTCCACCTCCACTTCCCCCTCCTCGTCTCCCTCGCCCTCTACGCCCGCTCCCCCGACCCGCTCCTCCGGCTCCTCTCCCCGCTCCTCCCCTCCCTCCGCCGCCTCTCCCTGGTCCGGTGGCACCAGCGCCGCCCATCCGACCCCAGCGACTCCTCCTCGGACTTCCACTCCCTCCTCCTCCACTCCCCCTCCCTCCAGCACCTCCACCTCTCCCGCTTCTACTCCTGGCCCGAAGACCTCCCCTCCGCCATCACCTCCCTCTCCTACGCCAACCCCAACCTCACCCACCTCGACCTCCTCTCCACCTCCACTTTCGAGGGCTTCAAGTCCCACGAGATCCTCACCATCGCCTCCGCCTTCCCCAACCTCCAGCGCTTCCTCGCCGTCTGCACCTTTGACCCTAGATACATTGACTTCGTCGGCGACGACGCCCTTCTCGCCCTCTCCGCTAGTTGCTCTAGGCTAACCCTGTTGCATTTAGCCGATCCGCTTTCCCTCTCCGGCCTCAGAGGGGACCCGGAGGACGATGGGTTTGCGGGGGAGGATGCCAGGATCACCGTGGTGGCGCTGGAGGAGGTGTTTCGGAGGCTGACTTTGTTGGAGGAGCTGGTGCTTGATGTGGGCCAGAATGTGAGGGACTCTTGTCTGGCGTTGGAGGCCTTGAGTTCCAAGTGCTTGGGGCTCAAGTCGTTGAAGCTGGGCCACTTTCATGGGGTCTGTTCTGGGGTCACTTCCAAGCTCGACGGCGTCGCGGTGTGCAAGGGATTGGAGTGCCTGGCGCTCAGGAGTTGCGGGGATTTGACGGATTCTGGGTTGATGGCCATCGCGCTTGGATGCCCTGGGTTGACCAAGTTTGAGGTTCATGGGTGTAAGAGGATTACAGAGGTTGGTTTGAGGAATTTGGCTTTTGTGCTGAGTAAGACCTTGGTGGATGTCAAGGTATCCTGTTGTAAGCAACTCGATGCCCGAGCGGCGCTGCGGGCATTGGAGCCCGTTCGAACCAGGGTTCGCCGGTTGCACATCGACTGCGTGTGGCGCAGCGTCGCACTTCCTGTTCTCAATTTCTCAAATCATGAAGATGATGAATTGGGGGAAAATGAGATTTATGGGGATCAGTGTTTCATCAGCTGCTGCCCAACTAATAACAAGAGGAATTCGACTATCTTCGAAGCGAATTCGATGAATAAGAAGATGAGGCATTGTTTGTCTATTGAGGAAGAAGAGTGTTCTTCTTCTTCTTCTTCTTCTTCTTCCTCGAGCAATGGGTCTCAACAAATGAACACCAAAAGCTGGGATAGATTAGAGTATCTATCCTTGTGGAGTGAAGTGGGAGACCTATTAACACCTCTCCATTTGATGGGTCTAGAGGTGTGCCCATTGTTGGAGGAGACCAAAATAAGGATTGAAGGGGATTGCCGAGGGAGACCTCGGCCGATCGATGTCGCTTACGGGCTGAGCTGCCTGGCGCGATACCCCCGGTTGTCAAAGATGCAGTTGGATTGCAGGGACGCGGTTGGTTACGCCCTCACTGCGCCGCCAGGGGAGATGGACTTGAGCTTGTGGGATAGGTTTTTCTTGAATGGGATTGGGAGCTTGAGCTTGTATGAGCTTGATTACTGGCCACCACAAGACAGGGATGTGAATCAGAGAAGCTTGTCACTGCCAGCAGCTGGGCTGCTTGCTCAATGCAGCACATTGAGGAAGTTGTTCATTCACGGCACTGCATATGAGCATTTCTTGATGATGCTTCTTAGGATCCCTGACTTGAGAGATGTGCAGCTGAGAGAAGATTACTACCCGGCGCCCGAAGATGATATGAGCACGGAGGTGAGGGCTACTTCCTGCAGGCGGTTCGAGGATGCGTTGAACCGACGGATGATCAACGACTGAGTTGATCGAGAACAATGGTGGCTGCATTGCGGTTGCATTGTGTAGATCAGGCAATGGAGAGAATTACTGAAGCTGCACTTTTTTGTTTTTACGATTGATGAGGGTTGATTGAAAGAGTATTGTTGAGTGTTTGTTGTTTTGAGATATCCAACAGAGCTGTTATATCCATTCCTTGGACATTACAAACTGCAATCAAAGACTGGTGTATTGTCTAGCTTCTCTCTCACTGACTGTATAGTAACGTTCAGTGTGTTTGTATTGGAGAGGGAGCAAATGAAACTTCCTTCTAATTTGATTGTTGAGCAAGTATATAGGTTTTTGCTAATGCAGCTTATGGTCCTGCCAGTTCAATATCAACACGATGCATTGAGGTATTATGCACTAATGCAATTTTGAAGCAAAGTGTGTCTTATAATGGTAGCACCAATTGACACAAAAATTAGGGAAAGGCGACACCTCCAAAGACAACTTACAAATGTCTCCAAAAGACAACTTACAAATGTCTCCACTAGAAAACTCGACTCAATAGAAATTGAAGAAATTCGATAAAGATACCGAACCTGACTTGACATATTAATTATGAGGGATTTAAATGATTTGGAAAGCATACTATCAATTACATTAAATCGAGCGCAACTGAAGAGTTTGATCTATCTTGCTAACCATAACTAACTTTGGGATTGAGGCTATGTCGTAGTGTCCTACAATGGTTTGTTTGGTGTTATGTCAATGAGGATGTTAAGGGCCTGCTTGATTTTGCCATTCAGAGAGGTTTTAAGAAGCTAAGTTCTGAAGAATTGCTGTTCTGCAAGACTTGTATCAATCAGAATTCCAAAGGATCTTAATCAGTTGCTTCCAGTCACAAGGTCTGTAGAGTTGCTAAGAAACTGCCTTTTGAATTCTTGCATGGTACATCCCAATGAAACTCATTTGCAGAATCTTGTGTTCTCTAAAAATTAATAACTTAAGTGAACACAGATGATTGAGATTGGTTTGCAAAAGAGCCCTCCACAGGTAATTGGCACAATTAACATTAGTTAGTGAAATTTTGTTGTCACGTTAGCTTTGAAGCAATTAGGGTTGCAAGTGGGGCGGGGCGGGGCGGGGATTGAAGATACCGTCCCCGCATCCGCGGGGGTGCGGGGCGGGGATTTTTTTCAAAAATTCCCCGCGGGGCAAACTTTGCCGCCCCACGCCCCGCCCCACCGGATTCCCATGGGCGCGGGGATCCCCGCGCCCCCACCGGGTAGAGAGTGATGCTTGTTGACCGAATTGTTAGGCGGGAGTTCGATACTTCGATGGTATATGATAAGTCGGTAATAGTGTCATAATATTTTTATATATTTGAGTGTTTTTGTAGTAAAGTCTCCAAAATATTAGTCTAATTATCTTTATTTGTCATTTTCGGTATTATAGACCGCGCGATTGAAACCGAGCTGAAAAACTAAGCAAAATGAAGTATTCATATGCCTAGATATGTTATACATCAAAAAACGTGTTGGCGCGTATCTCGAGGCGTCATTGGTGGGCCCACATGTGAAGAACGCAACATGGCGTGTACGTGGTGTTCAAGAAGAAGAGAATTAGAAATGGATAGATTTGTTAGATTTGTTTAGAAAAGATTATATATTATATTATGTTATATATATATATATATTATAGATAGATCGATGAGAAGAAAAAAAATAGGATCGGATCTCTTTTCCTCTCTCTCTCCCGATTCTCTCCCTCTCCATTCTTTTATATTTTTTTTTTTGTACTTTTTCTTCAACCATGAAGGGCTAAGTTCATAGCCTCGGCAAGACTAAGGGAGGTTCGATCACGCATATTCAATGGATTTGTGAGATTTATATATTTTAATTTCAAGCTTTTCATGATTATTTTATTTTCTTTGGTATTGTTTGAACAATTGAGGTTAAACACTAGTTTAAAGCTTGATTTACATGTCAGTGAGTCGTAAGCACCCGTCCTTGTGCAATAAGACCAGACTAGTGGCAATTGACCATACCAATTGATTAGACCCTTTTGGGACCGGTTGAATACCATAGGAATCTAGGCTAAATCGGACATACGAGTGATTTGGTTGTCTAAGTGTAGTGCCTTCACAAATCGAAGTAATGCGACCAACGCGTTAAATCTGGAGCACAAGCGATCAGGTTGTGTGTTTGATTAGGGAAGTAGTCAACGGTCGTACCTTGGCTGCCGATATCAGGAAGTGCGAGGAACTGCGTACGTTACCGGGTCTATAGCTACACTAGGATAATTTGATTTGTATCTTTTGACATAAGTTGACGACTAAATTCAATCTTTTTATCGAACCGAACTTGTATGCCTTGACCTAGGTGTTATTTTTATTAATTTTTTTAACTTTGTTTTAATTGCTTTTATTATTTTGTTTATATTTAGATTAGACAATTAACTCATTTTCTCTAAATCCCCCGATTTCCTTTTTGTTATTTTTTTTTACCTTAGAAAGAAAACCAATCTCTATGGGATCGACCATTTACCGCTATCTACAAAATAGTTGGTTTAGAAAAAATAAATTTTATTGACGCGTTCGGCGCGCGTCAGTGTATATGAGAATCTTGTGCGAGACATATGGAAGATGTTGCGGTCATTTAATGGTCTATGTTTGACGTCTTTCTAAAAAATGGACTATTGAATGTCATTTCTTTATTAATTCAGAATAACTTGTAATGACATATTTACCACATCAATAAAGAAGTTACATTTTAACTTTGAACACAACTAGAAAATGAACTTTGTCCTCAAGAAAGAAAATAGTAAATACAAATATATTTAACTTTAAACACAAGTAAAAAGCTTCATTTCATTCCAAACAACAAACACATAAATAAGAGCATCCTTATATATTTTTAAAATATAAACCAGGTGGCATATATATACAAAACCCAAAAGTATAAACTATGTGGCATATAGATACAAAATAACAAACTATGCGGCGTATAAGTACAAAATAACAAACTATGCTAACAAGCCACAACATATTTTAATGCGTTTTTCCACATATTGAGAATATATATCTTCCAATGCATATTCATTATTGTCAAGTTTCTACTTTTCGTTTTGATTCTGATTTTTTTTGTTTTCTTTTTATGATTGAATCAAAATTCTAATAACAAAATGATTAAAAAAGTGATATGTATTGGTTGACAATCTGTGGTAAGTGTTGCCTAGATCTATGATCTCCAATTTTAAGTTTATTTGACAAGATCATATATTTTTATTATATATCCTCACTTCTCAACAAAATTTATTTGTACATTTGAAGTTTCCTTATGTCGCACTTTTTTACCATAACATTTTTTTACTTTTAGTTGTTTTTCAACTTTTTTTTTTGCTCTTTTCGACTTTTTAATAGCTATTTGGTTTTCGGTGTTTTTTATATTCAGATTTTTACCTTTCAGTTTATTTTGATCTCTTTTTTATTTTTCTTTTCAAGAGCAAACAAGAATATTTTAGAAATGACATATACTGATCGTCAATCTCTGTGTGCATTGTTTAGATCAATGACCTCCTTTTTTTTAGTTTATTCAACAAGATGTCAATTTGTTATATATTTTTTATTGTGGTAACAAAATTTTAATTAATCATTTTTCAAAATAAATATAGCTTCTATTCATAAAGTATTAAATTGGGATTTCACCAATGTTTACATAAGTTTTTTTCTCTTTTTATCACTTCCTTTTTCTCATCAAATTAATTTTATTAGGATTATATTTTTGTATAACCATATGCAAAAAGTTTTTAAACTTTCAAGGCATATATTTACTAATTTTGCTACAAAAAAATTAAATGATATTATTCTTCACTTAAAATTTATTTGAGATTATGTAGTAAGATTATTTTTTTAGTTTTTTTTTCTCATTAAGTTAATTATTTTTTAACTAATATATTGACACTTAGTTTTACCCGTGCGCGAAGCGCGGATTTCGACTAGTTTTTTAAAATGGATTCCTCGTGGGACGGAGTACGTAGCGGGGAGACGAGGATTCCCCGTGTGGCGGGGTATGGGGCGGGGGCACAAGGCGGGCGACGGGGATTCTCCGTGGGGGCGGGGCACGGGGCGGGCGGCGGGGGGATTTCCGCGGGGGCGGGGCACGGGGCGGGATGCGGGGCGGGGCAACGGGGATTCCCCGTGGGGCGGGTCACGGGGCGGGGCGACGGGGATTCCCGCGGGGCGAAAAACGGGACGGTTCTACGGGAAAACCGCGGGGCAAAGGCATGCCCCGCCCCCGGCCCCGCCCCGTTGTGCGGGGCGAACTTTCGCCCCGCGCCCCGCCCCGGCGGGGGCAAAAATGCGGGGAATCCCCGCCCCGCCGGTGCGGGGCCCCGCGGGGGGCGGGGAATCCCCGCCCCACTTGCAACTCTAGAAGCAATCCTTCATTGAGCTTGTGAAGGATGTTTCCAACAACAAATATTGATAGCTACAGAAACGACTAAAAGAAAATTCAGGAGGACTTTTGCATTGCATTCTGGAAGTAAACAGCAGTGACTAAGCATATTAACTTTGTAATGCAAAAGTGCAGTAAGTCCATGATAGTTGGTGGGGATTTGAAGGAACATTTGCAAGATTAATCCTCATAAAGGACAAACGAAGACGCAGTACACGACGAGGGTGATGGCATTCCAATGACTAAGCTAAGTTGGGACTTCATAAACAAAGGCAGAAACTGCTATTCCCTGGTTTAACGGAACAGATACTCGATGGTATTTGCAGAAAGTTGTATCATATGATAAAACATGAACAGCTTCACTATAACAATTTTTACCAATGATGATGAACCAGAATCATTGTACAGCAATTAAGAAATTTAAAGTTTACCAAATTTTGAAGTCCAGAAATCCTCGACTCCTTCCTCTTGTATCCAGTGGTCATCCTACGACGAAGATAAAAGCAGAAGGATTGACACTGGCAAAGCTGTGTCCTAGTTTTCTCGAATTATATAAGTTTTCAGATTCTTATTAAACAACAAGAAGAAAAGTCTTCCATTCAGATGACATTATGCTACCTCTTGTTCATTCGAAATGCGAAGAAACTTGTTTTCATTCAAATGCTTCCACATATCAGCTACATTGAAACGGGTAATTAAGTTTAGCGAACAAGTGCAAGATTTTAAGCAGTGGCAGTAGAACATAATACTTTCATTTAAAGGCCACAATCTGCTTTAATCTGTGATATATGTATTAAAGCGATAAGAAGCAAAATGGACAACACTTTTTAGAGCTATTATGTATATGGTCAATACTTCACAACTTTTAGCTCTCAAGATCCCAGTGTCAAGATTAAATCAAGCAAGATCCTGGAATGCAGCAGCTAAGAACCAAGGTTAAATAATCCACAGTTTCAGAAAAATGTTCAATCTAGAGTAAATGATGTCAATTTTATTATTCCTCTTTAGTCATACTCACAATGGAAAAGGCAAATAAACTTGCAGCTGCTAGCCCGTCTTCACCACGCTTCTTTATGCAAAATCATCATCCAGAATATCCTCTAAGCAAAAGCTCCCAATGAAAAAATCTTGATCCCCCCCCCCCCCCCCCAAAAAAAAAAAAAAAAAAAAAAAAAACTCGTACACAGACAAACTCAGACATAGGTAGTTAAAAGCAAGGATCAAACTGATTAATTATTTCACCAAAAATTATAAAACGAGAAAACTCTCATCTAATTGTCAATGTCCTTGAAAATATTTGTTCGTTTTGTTGAAGTACAGAGCTACTAATCGGTAAGGATTTGAAAGTTACTTTAAATTATTAAAAAACCCTCTTTTATTTCAAGTCATCGATGAACCTACCTACACCACCAAAGCATTTCATCTATGATACAACAACAACAACAATAGCCTCAGCCCCAAATCAATTGGGATCAGCTATATAGATCAAACTCTTCCATTGTGCTCGGCTTAAGGCAATTGATGGTGCATTTCATCTATGACATTAACGATAAAAAAACAAACTAATTTCAAGTACAATGACACTTGCACATCCATTAGAATCAGGTTGCTTGATCACCAAATCTAAAAATTGCACTTATATGTTGATGGGTACAATCACAGCCCATAATGCTCATCTGATTCGCACATTGGAAACGTGAGAACTCATTTTCTTTCAATAGAAACAATCTTCCATTTCTCGGTGCAAGTATCCGATGTTCTATCATATATGATGGTGTAGTTCGAACTGCTCACATTCCTAAAGTAACAATCCGGGTAACCATTGTATTTATACACTTGCTGAGTACTCCCCAGTCCCCTGGTCACCAGGTTCCCTTGCACAAACATGTAACCCTGTCCAGTCTGCAAATTTTTGAGAGAGCTGTTCATAAAACCTAACTGAGAACCTGAAGACCTATCCTCATTGAAACCCATTGTAATGTTAGCAACAGAAAAATAGCTTCCATTTCCCTTATCTATATCTTCAGTGTCTAGTTTCAAAGGAAAATCTTGAAACAGTTGGAATGAGTACTCCAAAGAAGATTGACACGTGGCATGAACTCTTCGCTTAGCATATATATCCCGTCTAATAGCCTGCAATTTCCCATCCTTTCCAAACTCGATTAAGTTTACAAAATCAAAGTCTTGTAATGAATTTGTTGTTATATTCCCGTGGGAGCATTTCACCCATCCGGTCGAAGAAATGTTCCTGACTGCAGTCGTAAGGAACGTTCCATTTCGACCTTTAAAACTCGAAATGAAAGAGAGCGAAGGTGGGGGGCTCTTGTGTTCAATTAATCCCCCTTCAGTTTCCATGCTCTTGTCATCCAACCAGACATGTAAATTGGCGTCTATAAACCATACATTAAGAGCATTCGAAATGCCAAACCCAAATTTATGCTGTTTTCCATCCAAAATCCTCCCTAAAAATGGAGTAACTTCAATATCATACGAAGGAAGATCAAATGAACCAATGCCGGTAATGGGTCTCCAAAGGAGAGGATTAACCCCTCCAGTGTAGACCACAGTGAAGGGCCAAACGGCGCCAATCACCACGCTGTCGAGGCTCACAACAACCTCTCTAAAAGCCCCATTCCCTGGCGTACCGGTAATATTGTTCGCAATCAAATAGTCATTAGGAGGATTCCCATACCATGATTCATCATTTTCATGAAATGAAACATAAACCTCAAGAACTGCCCTATAAGCATTTCTTGGAATCTCAAACTCCTTAACCCAAACATCAGAAGAATTCACGACAGGAAACCAAAGCCCATCATTCAATGGCATGTTTCGCGAAATAGGCAAGATCAAATCAGCTGGAGAAATCACAGAATCATAAACAGAATCCCCAAATCTCTTCCCCTCAAAAGGGTAGAAATGGAATGTCAATTCAACATTGTACACACCAGTATAAGTTGAGTCAACAATATTTCCAAGATAAACTGATACAATTTGTGGGGTTTTCAGCAATGAAG
This sequence comes from Stephania japonica, assembly GCA_039657345.1. Taxonomy (NCBI): domain Eukaryota; kingdom Viridiplantae; phylum Streptophyta; class Magnoliopsida; order Ranunculales; family Menispermaceae; genus Stephania; species Stephania japonica. Next base: position 7,187,528 of record CM077556.1, read on the forward strand.
AGTACCTTGTAATGTCCTTCTCCACAGTCCAAACGATCCCGCTCGCTCTCGGCTCGGCGGTGCAGCTTCGAAGAAGCTCGACGCCGCCCACCCAAACCCCAAAAATCCTATCAAATTGCCTTCCTTTACATGTTGCTCTCCATTCCAAGACAATTTTGGAGAAATTGTGAAATGGGCAGTTGGTGGGTGGGTTGTAATGGGCAAGAACAGGGGGTTTTCCATATGTGAAGCTGAAATTGTGGTGAAGAATGGGCGATGAGCAGGGGTTTGTTGTGGGGGGGTTGATGGGTTTGTTGACTTCAAAGTAGGTGGTGAGAGGGGTGTTGTTGTTGTTGTGTTCTTGGAGGAGTGATTGTGAGATGAGGAGGCTTGATTTGTGGAGATTGGCATTTGAGGAGATGGGGTGGTGGAGGAAGATGAGGAGAATTAGTAGAGTGAAGTGGAGAGGTGAAGGCATTGACGTGTTGTCGTCCCCTCTCTCTCTCTCTCTCTCTCTCTCTCTCTCTCTCTCTCTAGTTTGTCTGTGTTAGCCAGTTTTGAATGAACAATAATTCTCTCTATAGTTTGTCTGTGTTAGCCAGTTTTGAATGAACAATAATTGATTAATTTAATTAAGAGTCGCACTAAAGCACCCCTTTCAATTTATACGGGCACTCCATTGTAATGTTTTTCTTTCCTAAATACCCTTTTTAATTTAGAAAGATACTCTACACCAATTCATCCAACGGAATCAAACCCTAGACCTTTTCGTCTCATTCAATCTCTTCGTCTCTTCCAATCTCTTCCATTTGAACCTTAAATACCCTTATTTTTTCACTCAATTGATCGTCTTATCCCTACTTATAAATAGTGCTTTGGGGATGAAGTCATTAGTGTAGTCCTTATAGTCACTAGAATGCATTATTTCCTATAAAAATAGGAGTATCAAAGCATCAAGGAGGAACTTCAACGCGGAGCATCAAAGTAAAATAGAAATTGCATTAATCATAATGGCGCGCTACATTCAATAGAAAAGTACGAGGTGGGTAGTGTGACGGCCCCAATTTTCCCATACAATTGGGTACGCCCGGCCTAGACCCGTACAAGCCCCGAGTCATCACTCGGCAACCTGACGAGCCTAGTCAGCCTTCAACTTAATCAATTTAGTTATTTATGAAAGAGTTATTTCAAAAATAAACAGCGGAAGACTAAAACAATTATAATAAAGGGAAAAATAACTCATTCAAGGGAAGTAGAGGAATTCTAAAAGTGTGGAAAACCCCGGGTATTCATGTACAATTCGATAGGGAAATATACATGATACCAGTCTCACAAAAGAAATACCAAGTTCAATAATCCCAACAATGTAAATATAAAACGATATATACATCAGCAAAAGTATAAACACCTATTTAAAGAGTCTCTCTGGTGTCGCTGCTAATCCTCACAATAGATCACCTAGGCAGGGTCCCTTGCCCTTGCTGCTCTCTGCCCTATCTGCACCCACCGTCACAAACTAGACGGTGAGTAACTGAATAAAATCGAATGTGATACCAGAAGAAGATAACATAATTCATGATAATACAAGTAACGCAGGTCTAAATATCATGCAGGTAATAAAAAGACAGAATTTAAATAAACAAGGTGCATGATAAACAGACTAATACATGTCAATCGAAAGTCAAGTGTGTTCCAAGGAATCAAAAGAGGCCCATAAGTGGTCTAAATCATAGCATAACGGCGAAGACCTCGCGAGATTTTCCCGGGCATCGACACAAGTGAAGGCACAGCTATGACTGGAGGGACTCAAACCCACCTACCCAGTACTCGGTGTCACACGGTCACTAAGGGTGGTCACACACTCGTGCGCACGAGTGCCCGCGTTTTATCCCTCTAGTGCAGGTCCTAGTACTTTCGAGACAAAACACTTATGCCGGGAAGCACACAACAAGAAATGGAATGGAATACCAACAATAGAGCATAACAAGACTGAATAAATGATAATGAATCACATGACATTTTCTTACTGGCTTACAAACGTACAAATGCTTTTTAAGGCAATTGTACTTACCTGACTAATCGCAACCCGCGTACAACACTCTCGTTCATAACGCGTATTCCAAAGTTTCCCGCTACCTGACAAGGTCGGAAGCTCTAATTAGTGGGTCGAGTCATTACTAAACCTAGGTTGAATACCTTAGTGTTTTTCCCAATGTTTTGATGATTCGAATGACTCGATGCAAATCGACTGAAAAATCAATCGAAACACAACTCTTTTAGATTTTTGAAAACCACACCATAACTCGAAATAACCATGTATTCGAACACTCAATACACATCTATACTAAACAAATACCCGACCCTTGTATATTCTCACATATGCATGAATTCAAATCAATAAATCATGTATTCATGCCATGAGTTTTGAAATGAAATAAACTCAACACAAAATAATGAAATTCCAATGACAAAAACACATGAAATAACACATTCACGTTTACTACCGCGAGGAAACCATGCATGAACACGCAACTCCAACATAAATTCGTTCTCACACACGATGTGCTATTAATTCAAGTGATTTCAATAAAACATTCAAACTAGATTGATAAAACCTTGACTGAAAACTCAACACCGACGTCATCAACAAAGAATGATCAAAACACGAAACCACTCAACATTATTAAGAAACTACAACGAGTCCAATTGTTTAATAAAAATCGTAACAAGTAATTCGGCAAAATAACAATATTAATAGTATTTTAGATGAACCAAAACCGCGAGAGACCATCTAGGACATGAGCAAGATCCGTGATAACCCCCACACCAGTGATGGTTCAACCAGCAAATCCGTTCAAACATGCGATTTTACGGCGAAAGAAAGAATAAAAATAAGATAAAATACAACACAAAAACAATCACATGAAATGACGACAGTTTCACAATACATAGGACTGTTTTGACCACTCCGAAGGTCGTGGGACCCATGTATGAGCTTGGTGGGGTCCCCGACAGTGTCCTAGTCATGGTGGTCCGGCGATGGCGCTGCCGGTCACGGTGATTTCCATTCAACAAACACCACCATACACTTGAAATAGTGAAATTAAAACTGTTTAAAACGCAACTGGATTTCGGACACACCGGAGGGTTGTAGAACATTAGTATGGGCGAGATCTAGTCCCCGACAACTTCCTTGGTGCGGCGATCCGGCCAGCAGCGCCGCCAAGCTTGGCGTTTTCCGGCGAAACCGAAACAGCAACAAATTTGAAAAAAAAACAGTGAAAAACGTGAAAAAGAGTGGGAGAGAAAGAGAGAGGAAGGTCTCCGGCGAGAGGGATGAACCCCAAACACCTCTGGACCTCCGACAACCGGTGGTGCTCGGCCAAGACAGTGAGACCGTGACCGAGAGAGAGAACAGCGAGAGTGAGAGAGAGAACCCGAGACCGAGAGAGAGAGAGAGAGAGCGGACCTCCGGTGAGGGTTTTGGCGAGGAGAGACCGAGTGGGAAACCGACGAGAGAGATGAAGGGAGGAAGAAGATGAGTGGCGGCAGTGGGTGTTTGAAGAAGAAGATAAATAATGTAGGGTTTGTTATGAAACGGTTTGTATATATATAAAATCAAATGACCTTTTTGCCCTTACATTAACTCTTGTTCACTTCTTGGACTATTGCCCTTATGGGTCTTTGACCACATCATCTCATCTTAACACACACACATACATCTCAAGGCCAATCTCATGGCTCCTCACCATTAGACTGTGTCACTTTAACAATACTAATCACATAGTTCGCATGTTACATATTTAACCAACTTCCACGTTCAAACGACGTTCCTCGGTCCGTTTTTCTTTGTTCCGACTCTTGTAACACGCTTAGTCTCGCCTTGTCTTGCCAACTAATTAATTAAAAATTCATTTATTTGTATTTTTTACTTTTTTTTCTCCCCCGTTTAACTAGTCAAAACCTCACTCAATTAAATATCGCCCGAACGGCTCGAAACCCGTAAAATACTAAAATACTAATACACACAATCAAAGAATCATAAAATCACTTCGGTGTCGACTCCCGAAGTTCGAAATACTGTCCAGTATTCACGTAGCCGGGTCACAATTTCTGACAAGTGCAACACAAGTCAGTTAAAAATTTGGGGTTGTTACAGGTAGGGTTTCTAGCTTTTCATTTCTTTTCGTTCAATTTCTTTTTTCTAATAGAAGGTAAGTGAAACTAACATTAGTGATGAGGTGACAAGCCACGTCAGCAAATTTAGACTCCATAGAGTACTCAAAGATACAAATTTACTAATTTGAAAAGGTAATGATATAATAACAAAACTGAAAATGTTAGGATATAACAACAAAATGTTTGAAGTAAAAAAAAAATGTTGAAAAGGTTATGATATTTTAACCAATTTGGCCGGCTAAATATGTCTGTTTTGATAGATATTTTAAATGTCATTAAATAAAATGCATATTTTTAATAAAAAATTCTTATTTTTATTAATTATTATATTATATATAATTTTTTTTGTCAAAGCATCTCTAGTGAGATGGATGAGATCACTTGCCAAATGGTAAGGTTTAGAGAGGTCGTGGGTTCGACTCTCGCTGAAATAAAATTAAAAAAAACAATATATATATATGTGTGTGTGTGTGTGTGTGTGTGTGTGTGTGTTGTAAATGAAATGGATGTGGATGACTCTTCCTATTCAAACCATTTGTATTCCACCATTATGTGTGAGTGGTTACACATTCCACCATTATGTAATTGTAACTTATGATTTTTGATGGCCTATATAAAGAGCTCACATCTATGTAATGGATATACCATATTGGAATGGAAGTTCTCTCTATTTCTCCCCTATCTCTTCTCTTGTTATCTTTTTAGTTCTTTATCTTTACCTTTCTGGCTTTGCCTTTAATTAGTTTATAACACGTTATCAGCACAATGTTGTTCTTAACAAAGAGGTCTAATCAAAGATACACAAACCTTCTAAGGAGACAAAGCTTGGAAGGAGGTCATTGTCTTGGTAACAAAGATTTGAAGGTAACAAAATATCATTTTTGATTTCATGGTTTCTTATGTGTTTGTGTTTGTCAATATCTTAAGGTAACCGTGAATATCTATGATTGGTTTGGTCCTCAATTTCTTGAAAGTTAAAAACCAACATGAAAACACACCAATCAAACATGTATGTTGTTGGGGACTGCTCCCATCGAATCTCTTTGGCCTTAATATGGCCCATATTTTTAGCCATACAACAAATCCCAAATTAATGAAAAATCATTTTCATTGTTCAAATTAATATGGCGATCAAGTGTGTAGGTGATGATGTGTTGGTATTGGCTTCCCAATTTCGTTGATGTTTTCTTAAGATTAATTGAGGAAGATGAATAATTTTCTTAAGAATAAATGTATTTAACAGTTTTGAAAGTGTTTATTATGGAATAAAACGTTACACAATAGTTAGGTTTCCTAAAAGATAGGATTCCATTGAATTCCTCCCCATTATTGCAATAAACGCCTCATAATAATGTATATACATTTAATTACATGCTAGAATTTCTAAGAAGACATGAAAGGTTCATTTTGAGTTTTATTTCTTTATTGATGAAATATAAAGGCACCATAATTTGAGTTTTATTTCATTTATAACTTAATTGATACATTTTGTATTATAACGTCACCGACTACGAGAGTATGCTCTGTAGTTGCGTCTTGTACGATCTTCTACATCAGAAATCAAAAGTCAATATGTGACATAACTAGTTTTCTCGCTATACTACAAACGATTAATTATGCTCCATTCTTGATTTTTTTTTCTATATTGCAAATAATGTTATGAGTTTGGGTTGATAGTGGCTAAGCCTTGTCCCCGGTAAAGCTAAACAATGAAAGAGAGACGGGTTATCCCATTCGAGGAGGCATGGTTTTTAAGTAGACTTCGTCTCACCACCCAACCTGGAGGTTGTCCCACCATCTCATACAAATAGTATATTTTGTGTATAAAATAATCAAGTTATGAGCATTCATTTAATCATATATTTTACATAAAAATGAGAACTATTTATGATGTCTTTATTTTTTATTATACTTGATTGAATTAATTGCCTTAATAATATTGACAACAATAATTACTTGTCAAGGCAACGAGATGCTCAAATTATATATAAAACATCTATGCAAGGCTATGCGTATAAATATTTATTCATCAAATATCTCTTTAGATTCTTTAGAGATTTGAAAAGTGAATATTTCACTTTATATTATCATTTCACCTCATGGAGCTATTTATATCAATGTCAAAATTGGTGATGCTCCAAAAAGGCTCAAAATGAGTGGTTAGGTCTCACGCTACAACATTTATATCAGTCAAATATCATTTATTATCCTGCAATTTTAATTACCTCTATGTTGAGGCTATGCAGAAATATGACCGATGAGACAAATAAAGGCCACGTGGCTCGCCTTGATGTATTACTGCAACAAATTATTGAGCGCGCACGTCAATACATTAAATATTAATTATGGATTGAATCCTTGTCTCGTGGTAGTTGAGTAAAATAATAAGATATTATAAATATAATATCAATCATGTCCAATTGATTTCGCTTCAAATTAAGAAGCATATGTTGCATATAATGACCATGGTCGCAATTACAAATTTATGGACGTGGAAAAGGTGAAAAGATATGGTAAAATTCATATTAACAATTCCATTGATAGTCAAAATAAAAAGTGGTGCACCACTAGAAAGGGTAAATTAGTATTGACAATGAGAGCTCATAATTGTGACATTTTTTTCGTCACGTACGAAAGGCTATGTTGCCTAAATATTGTCATATACATACCCAAATGTTTTTGATCTTTTACCATGCCTTCAAAATCAAGGCAAAATTATGAATTTTACCATTAAAAATAGCTCAATTAAGTATTGACACATTAAGATGTGTTCAAATTATGAGCTAAATAAAGGCGAATAACGCATGTCTTGCTTATTGTATTACATGTACATAGTAATATAAAGAGTATTTATCGAATTTGAAATTAGCTGAGGCTAATGTTCAAACAATATCTGGCATCTCCAATTTGATTAATGGCTCTCGAAGAGCAAATATTATGTTGCCTAGGGGAACAATAATTCATGTTGACAATGCTTTATACTCTGAAAAATCCAAAAGAAATTTACTCAGCTTTAAAGATATTCGACAAAATGGATATCACATTGAAATCATGAACGAAAATAATAGAGAATTTCTCTATGTCACATTGGTTTCAAATGGGAAAAAGAAGTGTTAGAAAAATTCTCAGCTTTATCCTCTGGATTATATTTTACTCATATAAGGCATGTCGAAACAAATGTCGTCTTAAATAAGAAAATTAATGATCCAAAGACATTCATTTTATGGCATGACCGGCTTGGTCATCCAGGATCATCAATGATGCGAAGAATAATTAATAATTCGCATGGACATCCTTTAAGGAGTCACAAAATATTTTCAGCAGGTGATTATAATTGTGCTAGATGTTCTCAAGGTAAATTGATAGTTAAATCATCCACAAATAAAATTGTTGTGGAATCCCCAGTTTTCTTAGAACGCATTCAAGGAGACATATGTGGACATATTCATCCTCACTGTGGACCATTTAGATATTTCATGGTTTTGATAGATGCATCAACTAGGTGGTCACATGTTTGTTTGCTTTCGACCCGCAATGTTGCATTTGCTAGACTTTTAGCACAAATCATCAAGTTAAGAGCACAATTCCCTGACAACCCAATCAAGACCATCCGTCTTGATAATGTCGGGGAATTTCAATCTCAAACATTTAAAAATTATTGCATGTCTATAAGAATTACCATTGAACATTATGTTCCATATGTGCATACCCAAAATGGTTTGGCAGAATCTCTAATCAAACGCATTCAATTAATTGTCAGACCTTTAATCATGAGAACTAAGTTATCAACTTCAGTTTGGGGACATGCAGTCCTTCATGCAGCATCTATCATTCGTTATAGGCTTACTGCATACCATGAACATTCCCCCATGCAACTCATTTTAGGTCAACAACCAAATATTTCACACTTAAGAGTTTTTGGTTGTGCAGTGTATGTTCCTATACCACCTCCCAATAGAACTAAAATGGGTCCACAACGAAAACTTGAGATTTATGTTGGATTTAACTCATCGTCCATTATAAGATACCTTGAGCCCTTAACAGGGGATTTATTTACTGCACGTTTTGCCGATTGTCATTTTGATGAAGCAATTTTTCCACCATTAGGGGGAGATAAGAAATCAATTCAAAAGGAATGGACGCGAAATTGCTTGGAATGCATCAACTTTATCACATTATGATCCACGAACAAATCAGTGTGAACTTGAGGTTTAAAAGATCATTCATTTGCAACAAATCGCAAATCAATTACCAGATGCATTTAATGATGCAAAACAAGTGACAAAATCACATATTCCAGCTATAAATGCTCCTACAAAAATTGATGTCTCTGTGCAACAAAATGCACAAGAACCAACGAAACGCTTAAAGCGTGAAAGACTGGTTAGTTCAAAGGATACAATTCCTCGAAAGAGGAAAATGGGAGTAAAAATAAATACAAATCAAAATACTCCTGAGAAAGCACAAGAGTCCTTTGATAAGGGTTTGTCAGAACAAGTTGATTCTGATGAGGAGCAACTTCCTCTAGAAAAAGATGAAAAAGATGAAAGTAATAAGATCTCAATAAATTATTTAAACTCTGGTAAGATTTGGGATTGAAATGAAATTGTTCCTGATGATATATTTGCTTTCAATATGTCCTTTGAAATATGTGAAAATGATGATGATCCAGAACCACGATCAATGGACGAATGTCAAAAAAGACCTGATTGGCGAAAATGGCAAGATGCTATCCAAGCAGAGCTAAACTCGTTAGGGAAACAAGAGGTTTTTGGACCAATTGTCTAAACGCCATATGGCATAAAACCTGTTGGATATAAATGGGTATTTGTACGAAAGAGAAATGAAAAAAATGAAGTTACAAGGTACAAAGCAAGACTTGTAGCTCAAGGTTTCTCACAAAGACCTTGCATCGATTATGAGGAAACATATTCTCCTATTATAGATGCAATCACATTTCGGTTTTTGATAAGCCTTGCAGTCTCTGAAGGGCTTGATATGCATTTAATGGATGTCGTTACGGTATATCTGTACGGATCTCTAGACAGTGAGATATATATGAAAATCCCTGATGGATTTGTAATATCCGATAAAATAAAATCAAAACCTCATAACATGCATTCTATAAAATTACAAAGGTTTTTGTACGGGTTGAAACAATCTGGACGAATGTGGTATAAACGTCTTAGTGATTATTTACTGAAAGAAAGATATGTATATAACAACCCTGAATTTTTAACTAACTTGTGTTATACGTGTCAGGATTGTGACCCGGCTACGTGGATACTGGACAGTATTTCAAACTTCGGTAGTCGACGCCGAGGTAATTTTATGATTCTTTGACTATGTGTAGTTTACGGGTCTCGAGCCGTTCGGGCTATGTTTCAATTGAGTGAGGTGTCGCCTAGTTAAACGGGGGTTTCGGGAACCGTTTTAGTGGGCATTATTAATAAACAAAGTCAAATAAAATATATGATCTAAGTTGAGAAAATACAAGGTTAACAATAAAGTATAACTTAGACATGAGGAAATTTAATTGAATTCCAAGAATGGGACCGCCTCGAGAAGCGTGTCAAACGCGGGACACGGTGCACCGAGTAGGTGAGAATTTTTGTAACCTTATTGGTAATTTAATAAAATTAATGGGGTTAATTAAATAGGTTAATATGGATAGGATTGTTAAAGTGACACAAGTGAGTGAGGAGGACCAATGGATGGGCATAGAGATGTGCACATATGTTAGAATAGGATGATAAGCAAAATGACTCATAAGGGTAGCTGTCCAAGGGTTGTGCAAGTTTAAACTCAAGGGCAAAATGGTCATTTCGTCCTAAAACACATATATATAAACGTTGTGTACACCAAAACCCTAATACACTATTCATCTTCTTCTCCACAACTGCCGTCACTGTTCACCTCCTCCCTCTCGCCACTGCCGTCGCCTCCCGCCGGCGTCACGGACCCCGACGAGGTGAGCTCTCCCTCTCTTTCTCCTCGATCTCTCTCGTTCACTATCGGTTCTCACTCAACTCTCGGTTTTCTCCTCCTCTCCACGCTCACGTTGCTCTCGGCCTCACGTCACGGTCCTCACCCTCAGCTGCGTCGCCACCCTCGACCCCGACAACTGATCCCTCCACCACCACCGGCGACGTCGAGGTGAGCTCTTCTCTCTCCCTTCTTCCTTTCTTCTCTCTTTTCGGTTAGCACACTCTCTCACTCTCAACCGCCTCCTTCCCTCATTCTCCAGTCACCACCGCCACTCACCACCGTGCCGGGAACCTCGACCACTCACCGGAGACACCAAGGTGAGCCACCTCAACTGTCCTCTCTCTCTCTCTCTCCACGGTTTTGTGCTTCTCTACTCACATTTTTCACGTTAATTTTTGAATGGATTGTGGGACTATTAAGGACATGTTCACCACTGTTTTGGGGTGTGCTGACCGGAGGTCGACCTCCGGCGACGGTGCTGGCCGGAGGTGAGCCCATGTGAGTTGTGTTGGTGTGTGTAGGTGAGGTCATTTGAGGTGTATATGAACTGTTGTGGTGCATATAGGTGACGGTTTTGGTGAATGTGTGTGTGTGGGGTGGCTGTCCTATATGTGTGGGGTGCGTACAGTGTGTGTATGTGCACACCCCAGTTGGGGTGTGGGTGTGTGCACTTTAGTGGGATTGTTTTCATGAGGTGTATGTGTGTGAGTTTCAAGTTGCATAACAATGTGTATAGGTGGCTGTTTTGGTGTGGATTTTGTGCAAGGGGTGTACAATGTGTGTACACCACAATGGGGTGTACACAACAGTGGGTGTGTACACCACGAAATGGGGTGTACACAAAGATCGTATGTGTACACCACATTGGGGTGTACACAACAGTTGTATATGTTTGGAATAGTGAAAATGTGTATATAACATAGTTTTAAATAATAAAGTAATGTACTAATGAATGTGAACATGGTAAATCACAATGGGGTGCACACACCAGCGGGGTGTGTGTGCATAAGACAGCGGTGTGTGAAGTGTTCGTGTGCACACCAGTGGGGTGTACACATCAATTGTGTGTGTGACCATAATGTACATTATTATAGGTTTAAGAGTAAGTAAACAAGATTTTTAAGTATAGACATTTATATTAAATGAATATGGATTGGTAATAAGGGTTCAACACACAATATAATGAGGACCCAACACATCCAATATACATCACAATAAAAGCCTAATACAATAGGTACAACTTAAAGAATGAATGCGAACCTTAAACTAATATTCGGGATTCCAAAACTTTATCAGGTTGTTGAGAACTTGTGGGGAAACGCGTTAGAGTTTCGGAGTGATACCGAGTCGCGAATAGACAGGTAAGTACATGCATGCCTTGTGTGTATGTACGTTAGTAGACCAGTGAGAAAATAACATGTGATTTATACATCTTCTATTTATTGCTATTGTTGCATTGATCCTTTGCTTGAGATTCTATTCCGTTTCCTTGGTTGTATGTTCTTGGCATGAGTGTGTATCTCGAAGGTATCATGTGGTCCCGCACTAGCTGGGACAACGAGGGTGCCCTCTGCAGGGGTAACTGACCACCCCTAGTGATGTGTGTACTGGGTACTGGATTCGAGAGGTGTTGCGATGCCTCTCGAGTTTCACGCTGCGCTAGTGTTGCGACATTGCCCGGGGAGATCTTGCGAGATCTTTGCCGTATTGTTGTGAAATTAGACCACTCATGGGCCTCTTTTGAATCTTAGAACATGCAAAATATCGATTGCTTATCTTTCAGTCTCTTTATCATGCATTTGATTTATTTACTTTCCAGTTATTTCCTTTCCGCATGATACTTAGACTGTTTTTCTTGTTAAAATCATAAATTACTGTTACATTCTTCTGGTACTACTAGCAATTTTTATTCAGTTACTCACCGTCTAGTTTGTGACGGTGGGTGCAGATAGAGTGGAGAGCAGCAAGGGCAAGGGGCCCTGCCTTGGTGATATACTTTGAGGAGTTTCAGGGCATCTGAGAGATGTTATAGTAGGTGATTATACTTGTTTGCTGATGTGTATATCGTTTCATACTTGTTTTGTTGGGATTATTGAACTTGGTATATATTTATTGAAACTGGTATCATGTATATATGCCGATCGAATTGTACATGAATACCCATGGTTTTCCACACTTATAGAATTCCTAATTTCCATTTGATTGAGTTATTTCCCTTTATTATAATTGTTTTAGTCTTCCGCTGTGTATAAATGCAATAACTCTTTCATAAACTGCTAAATAGAGTAAATATGAGGCTGACTAGACTCGTCAGGTTGTCGAGTGATAGCTCGGGGCCTGCACGGGTTTAGGCCGGGCGTACCCAATTGCACGGGGAAATTGGGGCCGTCACAATGTAAATAATCCACTTTGCCCATGTGTCTTCATTAAAAGATCATCAACAGGATTTGTGATTATTGTTGTATATGTTGATGATTTAAATATAGTGGGAAACCACGACGACATCGTTAGAACATCCGAATACTTGAAAAAGGAATACGAGATGAAAGAACTTGGAAAAACAAGACTTTGTCTTGGTTTGCAAATTGAACATTTTTCAAGTGGAGTACTTGTCCATCAATTAAATTATATTGAAAAATTATTAAAAAGATTTTATATGGACAAGGCACATCCATTGAGCTCTCCAATGGTTGTCAGATCACTTGAAGTGGATAAGGATCCATTTCGACCTCATGAAAGTGATGAAGAGCTAATTGGTCCGGAGGTACCATATTTAAGTGCAATTGGTGCACTTATGTATCTTGCAAATTGTACAAGACCCGATATTGCTTTTGCTGTCAACCTATTTGCAAGATATAGCTCTTCACCAACTCGAAGACATTGGAATGGTGTTAAACACATTTTTCGATATCTTCGAGGAATAAGTGACATGGGTTTATTTTACTCGAGAGGGGTAAAATTGAATCTCCAAGGTTATGCTGATGCTGAATTTTTATCAGATCCCCACAAGGCTCGTTCTCAAACGGGATATGTATTTACCTCGTGGTAATATCGCGCAGTATCATGGAAGTCGGAAAACAAACTATGGTTGCTACTTCTTCCAATCATTCTGAAGTACTTGCAATTCATGAAGCAAGTCGTGAATGTGTTTGGTTGAGAAACATGATTGAACATATTCAAGAATCATGTGGATTGCCTTCAATAAAAGATTCTCCAACCACATTATATGAAGATAATGCAGCATGTATTGCACAATTAAGTGAAGGATTCATAAAAGGGGACAAGATAAAAACATATTTCACCAAAATTCTTTTATGCACATGAGCTTCAGAAGAATGATGAAATTGATGTCAAGCAAATCCGATCGAGCGATAATCTTGCTGATTTATTCACAAAAGCCTTACCAACTACGACATTTAAAAGGCTTACATATGGTATTGGCTTGCGTAAACTTAAAGACATTGCAAGTAAAGAAACTGAACAAGTTTCACCCATGTTCACATGAGGGGGAGTTATTGATTAGTGTATTGGACTCTTTTTCCCTTAGCTATGGTTTTATCTCATTGGGTTTTCCTAGCAAGGTTTTTAATGAGACAATCTTAACAATATTATACCCATCTTAATATTTATGAGAATAGTGTACTCTTTTTCTTTTACTATATTTTTCCCACAGGTTTTTTTTAGTAGAAGTTTTAACGAGGCACAATCTCTTAACAAGTGTCATCCAAGGGGGAGTGTTGTAAATGAAATGAATGTGGATGACTCTTCCTATTCAAACCATTTGTATTCCACCATTATGTGTGAGTGGTTACACATTCCACCATTATGTAATTGTAACTTATGATCTTTGATGGCCTATATAAAGAGCTCACATCTATGTAATGGATATACCATATTGGAATGAAAGTTCTCTCTATTTCTCCCCTATCTCTTCTCTTGTTATCTTTTTAGTTCTTTATCTTTACCTTTCTGGCTTTGACTTTAATTAGTTTCATTATGTGCTTGGCACGAATGAGCCAGTTCGCTACGCTTGTGGGAATTCATAACGGAATTTTATTAAGTTCATACTACGTACAAATTGTGTAAAGTTACAAGCATGCAATTTACAATGTGAATCACATAGTGCACAATTCAAAGAAAGGGACATAACAAAACAATTTATGAATTGAAGATACATAGGAATCAAACATGAGCAAAAAAATCAAAATATGAAAAGCGGAGAAAACAGGGCGAGTGCGAGCGAAAGGAGACCAATAGAGAGAGAGAGAGAGAATTGGAGTGACACAATTCACATACATTAATGTATATGAGTGCAAAAAGGGCAAAAAAAAGTGATTTGGGGATGTATGTAAAATAACACAAAAACAAGTGCAAAAAAGATTTTTTGCTTACCACTCAAAAATTGAAAATTTGTGCTTTATATAGTTGATATATATAGAGAAATTCTATAATGGAGACCAAATATATACTCATACCATGGAAACCCCTCAAAATGTGTTGTGTATTAAATGTTTTGTTCATTTATGTCGCCTCGATTATATGTTGGATCGGATTTAAATCCAATGGTTCTAAATAATGCACCCATGACATGAGTATATATTTGGTTTCCGTGGTAGAAGTATCCGTATATGTGTAAATATATAACTTTTTTTTTAAAAAAAAGATGACATTATTTAATTTATCAAAACTTAATATTAATTTTAATTATTGCTAACTATATATAAATACTCTTTTAACAAAAAAAAAAAACTATATATAGATACTCAAAAAGTTTGATTTGAATTATTTGCACATTATCAACTCCAAAACTTTACAAACCTCACAAAAAATAATAATCTAGCTAGTTAATGGTTCAATGGGTTATATAGTAACTTGGAAGGAGCTAGGATATATAGTCACTATTTTTTTCAATAGGACTTCGTTTGTTCATTGTAGTATGAACCAGAAATTGATCGATGAATTCAATTTAATTTTTTCTATGTCAATAAATTGTAATTAGCAACCAAAGTTTAACAGTGACCAACTTATTGACAAATCTAATAAATCAACAACAATAAAGTAACCAACTAAAAAATAAGAGTCGTGCTAAAGGCACCCCACTCATACATAAGGGAAATCGAACGATTTAATTTTTTTAAACCCTCCTACGACTCATACGTACTTCACTAAAATATACTATAAGTTTGTTTGCCCTTATACACACTTAGAGTGCCTTTAACGCGTCTTAAAGATAATGGAGAGAATTAGGCTTGCCTTTTTCATAACTTAGTTTGGTCATTCTAGCTAGTTCTGTCATCGGCAATATTTTGTAGCAGGGCCAGAGCTAGACTTCAAGTGGAGGGGTATATATGTATATATATATATATATCGATAAAATTACAGTGTAAGATTTTACGCAATTTTCATATGGCTATATATTTGAACTTTCTCTCAACTTTTAATTATGTGTATTTTCCTTGCAACACAACGACTTCTCTTTTTGTCAATTTTCTACCATTATTTTTAGTATACAGGCTTTCCTCAATCGCTTAGAGTTTCACGTTTTTCATAATAAAATTTATCATTTTACTTCAAAAAAATGACGTATTACACGTTTTATAAAATGACATAGTAGAAAATTATGGCAATCTTTATAAAATGACATATTACACGTTTTATAAAATGACATATTACGCGTTTTAATGTTCTTACATATATTTATCTTACTTAGGAATTAATGCAATCTTTATTAATTAGATCATAGTAGAAAATTATGGCTTTGTTATTGAGTATAAAATTAAAAATGAAGTGTGTTTTGAAATATTAACCTCAAACCTGTACATCTAGTGTAAAGGGTTAGAGAAAGATTGAATTAAAATTTATTAATTTATGTAACATATGTGAAGTTCCAGTTAAAAAAGAAATTGTGTGAAGCCATAGTTGAATCATAATTTTTAAAAATATACATTGGAGAGGGAGGCCGCGATGATCAGGTGACTAGGAGGGGCCATATTTTTCTTTTCTTCATCACCACGATCACCTAAGGTCTTACCTTTTTAGCAAGTGGTGTCTTTACCATCTCACCAGAGATACTTTGACAACTCCAAAAGGGTGTTTTGAGTTTGTTTGAGGCAAAAGTGAGATTTGAGAGGAGATTATCGGAGTTTAGTGGGCTGTCTGGGCCTGAAATGGTCAGTACGAGTTCTTGTAGAAGGAATAGTTCAAGTTATTTGTAATAGAAAAATGTAGGATTCATGTAGTTTATGGACGGTGAGGGTGTTGTGCAGCAAGACCAATTCGTATTTAGTTGGGATTTGGACTCCAGAATACCAAAACTTGTCTTTAATAATACTTTCCAAAACTGGACACATGCTAATAAGTAACAACACATTGATTCTCTTACATAATTCTAAATAAACTGCAAAAGATTCTTTCCAAAAAGACCTACTAATAAAAGATAATAATATCCTAACTTAAATAGTAGTCTACTAGCTTAGCAGGTCTTTTATGGGGACGCTTGGGCTTTGCAAGAATTGTAGACCCAACTACTTGAATAAACTACATTACGTCCAAGCTAAAGATCAAAAAATACAAAACAATCATTGGTCCGAGTGGCAAGCAATTCAATTCCTTTTAAGCTAGGACCTGATTTTGAGTATTGTGGATGTAGCAAATTAGGTTAGAATTCACCCTATATCCAAGCATGGATTAGTTAGCGCGGAAAGGGCGTGAAGAAAGAAAGAAAACAAAAAAAAAAAGTGACAGAACTGCATTTCAGATCTCAACTCATCAAGATTGCGGACAAATTGCAAAATTCCCCCTACTGTTAGCCACAACATGCTCCAGGATTTCTTTATTATTGTTACTTTTTAAAAAAACAAGCACTTAAGCTAATTCTAATACTAGTTTTTTGAAAGCCAATACTACTTTTTTAATGACTGCAAGGATGCGAAAACTTGAAAAAGAACCAAAGTCCGAAGACATTGTTAATATGAAAAGTTTATTGTGTTGTATCTATTACACGTCCTTATATATAGAGATGCAATTACATAAAATTAAAAAAAAAATCTAAATAAAGTAGCACATAATTACGGGAGTGATTTGTGCATATTTCTAATTGCACAATATTCCTTAACAGACGTCATCAAGACAAAACATATACTAAAATGACAAAAATGCATATTTTTTTTAGTAGGATATGCAATTTGTCAAAGCCTCTCAAGTGAGATGGTAAATACATCACTTGCTAAAAAGGCAAGACCTCAAGAGATCGTGGTTCAATTCCCACGAAGTAAAAAAAAAGGGATGTGCAATTTACCCAATTGTGATTAACAAACAAACAAATAGCCAAAACATCTCCGGTGAGACGGTGAGATGGAAGCGCCACTTACCAAAAGTCAAGATTTGGGGATGTTGTGGGTTCGACTTCAGCTGAAGCCACAAAAAAAGGCCTAAATATCTTTCATGTACAAAAATATATATAAAGTTTCTAGTTTTTCTACATTAATATATGGAAGAAGCACAACCAACAAATCCCCAAAACTAGAAAAGATAGTTCATTAATTTGTATTTTTGATTCACCTGGACGCTTTCATTCAAATGAGTATATATCTCAACTGTGAGGCCTGCATTCACATCGGTACAAATCGGCTAAAATGATTTCTCTAGTTCTAGGGAGGGAGGGAGAGAGAGAGAGAGAGAGAGAGAGAGAGAGAGAGAGAGAGAGAGAGAGAGAGAATCAACTCGAAGAATTATGGTTCTTGAACAATGGTTTTGAAGGCGACAATTCTGGTCTTGGGATCTTGCACTCATGACTGCAAAGTCTAATTCTTACATTCATAGCCTAAAAGCAATTTCCTGTAACAAAAACTTGTTCAATTTCTCTGCTTTACACACAAGGGATGACCAATGCAGATTTCATTTTGCATCTCTAACTTATCCAACTTCGCTACCAAGAGCGCAGAGTGCTCGGGATGCCTAGAGTTTACTTGATCACGATCAGTAAGTCGAACTTATATTTTCCATTAGCAAAAAGGAGGTCCTTCTCTTAACATTTAAAGCAAGAAAGATGATAGAGCAGTACGGTGATCAAGCTGTTAAACTCCAAGGACAAACAACAAGTATAAGTCATGGACTAACATATATTTAGAGCAGGGCCATTCAAAGTATAACAAAACAAAAACTATGTCAATGTAAACAATAAATCAAACTGTCTGAACAAAAAGAAAATGAAATCTTCCAGTAAGAGAGATTGAGAGGGGAAATCAATTCAAATGAAATCAACAATGCTTTTATAAACCCTTACAAGTCGTTAGGCTATCGACGGCCCATAACTTCTCTGGAACCTCCCACACGAGATGTAATTATGAGAAGCCCATTTCAGCATTTTTATCTTGCAATTCTTGATTGAATTCACCATGTCATGGTCCTGCAAATTAAATTCTAGCATCCCGAGTAAAAAACGCTCGCCACCTTGCAAATCCATGCTTGGGCCTAGTCTTTTGTGTGCCTCTGCAAGTATCTCCAGACACGTCATAAATAATAGTGTAGTTCGAACTGCTCACATTTCTAAAATAACAATCCGAAAAACCGTCGAAGTTATACACTTGCTGGGTACTACCCAATCCACTAGTCACCAGGTTCCCTTTCACAACCATAGAACCCTGTCCATTTTGCAAATTGTTGAGAGAACTGATTGAGAAACCTAGCCGACTACCAACGGATCTCTTCTCATTGAACCCCAACGAAACATTTGCGACCAAAGTGAAACTTCCATTGTTTTGATCCATGGAGTCCGTATGTAAATACATGGGAAACGATTGAGCCTTTTGAATCGAATACAAATAAGAGGACGGAAGCATTGCAAAGACACTGCCGTTCGCGTTTATGTTCTGATTCACAACCTGCAAATCTCCATTCTTTCCGATCTCCATCGAGTTGACAAAACTAAAATCTTGGCATGAGTTTGTCATAATCTTTCCATGAGAAGACTTCACCCACCCAGAAGACGAAATTGACCTAGTTGCACTGGTGAAGAAAGTCCCGTTTAGACCTTTAAACTTTGAAGACAACGAGAAAGTCGGAGGAGGGCTCTTGTACTCCGTTAACTCTCCTTCGGTCACCTTGCTCTTAGCATCCAGCCAAACATGCAAATTCGCATCAATGTACCAAACATTCAAAGCATTTGTAACTTCAAATCTTATGCTATGTTGTTTACCATCTAAAAGCTTCCCTAGAAATGGCGTAATCTCAATATCGTAAGTCGGGAGATCAAACGAACCAATTGCAGTAATGGGTCGCCATAGGAGTGGATTGATTCCTCCAGTATAAACAACCGTAAAAGGCCACACTGCGCCAACTACCACATCATCAAGACTCACCAAAACCTCCCTAAAAGGCCCATTTCCAGGCGTCGTCGTAAGATTATTCCCTACTATATAATCATTAGGAGGATTCCCATACCAAAATTCATCATTTTCATGGTAAGAAACATAAACCTCCAAAACTGCCCTATAAGCATTCCTAGGTATCTCAAACTCCTTCAATTGAACATCAGTAGAATTCTCAACTAAAAACCACTGCCCGTCATTCAAGGGTAAGTTCCGCGAAATGGGCACGATCAAATCCGCCGGAGAACCAATAAAATCATTACTAGAACCACCAAACTTATGCTTAACATGATGATCCACATTGGCAGGATAAAAATGTAGTGTCAAATTAACATGGTACACACCAGTATAAGTTGAATCAACAATGTTACCAATATAAACAGCAAACTCATTAGGGCTTTTCAACAATGAAGAGTACCTCGTAATGTCCTTCTCCACAGTCCAGACAATCCCAGTCGCTCTCGGCTCGGCGGTGCAGCTCCGAAGAACCTCGACGCCACCTAACCAAACCCCGAAAATTCTATCAAATTGTCTCCCTTTGGATGTGGCCTTCCATTCAAGGACAATTTTAGAGAAATGTTGAGATGGGCAGTTGGTGGGTGGGGTGTAATTAGCAAGAACAGGGGGTTTTCCAAATGTGCTTGCAAAGTCATGTTGAAGGACTAGAAGAGAACATGGGTTTGATTTTTGGGGGGTTTTGATGGGTTTTGTGACTTGGAAGAATGTAGTGATGGGGGTGGTGTCTTGTTGGGGGTTTTGATGGGATGTGTGGTCTAGTTGGGAGAGGAGGGTCTTGGTGTTGTGGAGATTGGCAGATGGAGTGAAGGGTAGGAGAAGAAGTGAGAGAGTGAAGAGAAGGAGAGGAGCCATTGTTGGAGATTTAAGAGGAATTGTTCGTTTTGTTTGATGAATACTTTGGTTTATATTATACAGTATATGATAAGTATGTACATCGAATGTTACGAAGTTATTGACAAGTGAATGAGAGTGATTCGGAGAAAACAAAGGGATTTTGGGTGTGTGACAATTATGAATAGTTAACGATTGATTGTGTAAAGTTGTAGGTCTCGTTTGGTTCTTTTGTTTCGGCACAATGAAAATTATTATTATTATTATTATTTTATTTTATTTTATTTTTTTTATTTATTTTTATAAATTTTTTTTAAGTTTGGTTTAACTTTAAACTTGCAGCAAAATTATAAATTTTTAAATAATATAAAAGATATAGGTTTCAAAAAATTAAAATGATATAAAATATATAAATTGACATAAAATAACTTTCAAACAAGAGAGATGGATGTGGCCCATGTGAAAAATAAAAAGGTAATTAATGAGAGATAATTATGTCAGAGTTGGGAGATAACTTGCAGGGATATTGAGCAACGAAACAAGATTAGTTTTAATTCCCCTACAAGTTATCTCTAAGCAGTTAACTCCACCCTTAATCAAATAAGGCCCTAGTGTTCTTGAACCAAGACCAGTTATTTAGCTATTATGTCCAACAAGAAAACTTAGCTATTATATCCAACAAGAAAACTGGATGGTAAATGTGGGTAAACTCACTTTTTTGACTACTAATTTCGGGCAGTTTAAGCTTGCTCGTTGCACTTACTCACGGGAAGTCTGTTTTTAATTTTATTCTTTTGGAAAAAAGCTGACACGTTATTCTCATAATTCAAAAATGTATATGAATCAAATATATATTTAATATTCCAAAAACTAAATTGTATGTAGTATTTTATGTAAGAGCTAAAGAAAGAATACAAAAAATTGAGAAAAAGTACATCTCGTTTTGACAAGGAAAATATATATAAAAAAACCAGTGTTATAATATTGTACCAATTGACTGTTAGACACAATATTAAATTATTAATACAAATTATCAGCGTATTGTACTTGAGCTATAGAAAAAAAAAAGGCAAAGTTTAGGGAGGTTGTATGTTCAACTATCGCTGAAGTCAAAAAAAAATTCTATCAAGAAGACTAATGAAAATACTAAACATTTGGTAATGAAATGAAAAATCTACTCATTCTCTTAGGCTTTAGAGGTCCTTTTTCCCATCTGCAACACCTCTTTCATTTTGAGTGACAACTTATCAATATCAATTTAGGAAAAAAGCCAAAAAAAAAAAAAACCAACAATAACAACATCCAACAACTAAGTATATAGAGGCTTCAAAAAGAAAAAAAAAATGTCCGAGTCTTTTAAAATATTAAGGATCATTCAAGTAAATATCAAGTAAAGGAATAGTTAGATGGATATCTCAAATTAAACAGTTGAAATATAGTTCAAAGGACAATTACAAGAAATATTTTTTGGAAGATTCAATACTCTTTTTTTTTTGAAGAAAAATAGAAGTTTCATTAATCATTATGGCTCGGTACATAATCAATTAAAAAATACATTGATTCGCTAATTCGGTTTGTTCAAAAAATTGTCATTACTTTGGTTGTGAATACAATTATAAAATTGAAAGAGTTTGACAATCAGAAACTATTTTTTATAATGTTGAAACACATTACAATATACAAATACCCACTAAAATCACATAACGAATAATAAAACTTCTTAATGAGGAGAAGAAAATCTAAAACTTCCTGATAAGGAGAAGACAAAATCAAGACTTCCAACAAAGGGAAGACAAACTACCTAAAAATAAAATTAAAAATAAAGACCAACCCAACAATCGCACATTCCAAAAATGAGCATTGAGGAAGATGCACCGCAACAAGGAGATCCAATTTTCACAAATCTACACTTTATTGAACACATAAAACACAAAAAAAAATAAATAAATGAAGATTGGAATCAAAAGAGAAAACTCAAAAAAAAATTGGGTTCGGGTAGCGGCCATAATGCCCCAATGAAAATTTTTTCACAATATAAATTGATAAGATGAAAAGCGTCTTCGTCGTGACCTCATTTTTACCTAGTGAAAAAAAAATGAACAAATCTTTTTAGTGATGATATATAATGCAATTAAACCAAAAAAAAAATAGTAGAAACAACAAAAAAAATTAGTGGAAACATACAAAAAAACCAATAGTACTACAAAACACAATTAACCAATCAATTATTTTCTCTTAAAATTCCTTCATTTCTTCCATATGTGTGTTGTTGTTGTTGTTCCACCAGAGCTAATTTAATTAGATCGAAACTACATCATTTTGGATGTCAAGTGAAATATAGTTTCTCTCTTTACAAGTGTCTTATCCGGCTCACTCCTTTCTTCACAACAGTCACATTTGACAATAATAAGGCCTATCTATTCTCAATTATCATTTTTTCTAATCAAGCCCAAAAGTTTAGGTTTTATAAGCCACTATCATCCCCCTCGCATCTTCTATACCAACAACATTAGTCTTATCAATCTTTTCATATGATTTGCTCTAACAATGTGCAACTTTTAGAGAGACGCGGACTTACACAATAACTAGAGAAGAAAGGAAGTGTTCTATAACCCAAATCCTCAGACATACATCGAGATGCACTAGGTTTGCTTTTCAGTTTTCTCAACCAAAAAGGAGAAGGGAGATGGGTGAGGTACCCACTTGTCACACCTACTTATTACACCTAACAATCAGTCGTTATCGATACACCTCGAGATACGCATTCAAAGAGTGTCAAATAGCACACAATCACTAGGTGTGACAAGTATGTACCCTTTGCATTTTTTAAAGGAGAATAATCAATATAACATCAAATGATTTGCGCGTACGTGAAGACGTCATACCGTTGAAAGCAAAATCATTTAAGCCTTTTTTTTTATAAATAGTACTTAATTTTTTAGACGTGCTTCGCACATGGGAACTCGCTCACTTCGCTCGCTCGAAGTTTATTGTATCACTTTGTTCTAATAATCGAGAAAATACAAACGAATTACGCATATAGATTTTTACAATAATTTTGTTTTACAATATTCATCTAAAATTTAAAAAGCCAAAAGTACATAAATTTTCACGAAATGTTTATAATCCAAAAGGTGTGAAAAATGAAGTGTCATCCCAGTAAACAATAAGATTGGAAATATTCGTGAGAAAAAAAAAGGTATTGGAAACATTTGAAAAAAAATGGTTCTCACTAATGCACATTATCAATTTACTACAATAAAAAATAAATTTTTAGCCGCCTCAAATATTGTGACAGTTGGAAGCAGTTAACATATGTTTGATTACAAGATCAGACAATCAACTTTGTAATCCATTTGCAATAATTTATAGTCGTTCCAAATGGCATAGCACGAAATCACTTCAATCTTTTCTCAAGTTTTAGAATATTACAAAAAAACATTAAAACTGTCACAAATAACTTGTAACCCGCTAGAGCCGCCTTTCCTTCTCTCTAAAACTCTAAAATTCTTTTTTTATTCACTTTTGTGATTTTTGTTCATGAACCACCGCCGATCCTCTCAATGATCAGCGGTGGTTCCAATCAAATCTCTTTTGCTCTTTGTTCATTCAATAAACAACATATCTAATCAGATTTATAGAGATTGGTTCATATATCCTTGTTGTGGTGCATCTTCATCAACAGTGCTATGTGAATTTATGCGGCGCTTTGGATTGATTTATCTTTAATTTTTACTTTATAGTTAGTTTTCTTCCCTAGTTGGAAGTCGGTTGATTTGTCTTCTCCTTGTTGGAAAGTTTTGTTATTCGTTTTGTAGTTCTAGTACTTTTATGTATTGTCATGAATTTCAACATTGTAGAGAGCAGTCCCTGATTGTCAAACTATTTCAATTTAAAAAAAAACAAAATTAATGGTAGTTTGTTTGTACAAATAGGATTAATGAATCAATAAACTTGATTTTACGTCTGGTCCTGTATTGAATAATGAATGATTAATAAAAATTTCGAAATCTCTTCATAAAAAAAAACTTGTAACCCAACTAAACTCTCTTAAAAAACACATATATAAGTATTAAGTACTTACACGAAACTACAAAATAAAAAAAATTATTAATTAGCGAATTCAATTCGTACATTCCTCAACCCATCTAGAAATGTCAAGTAATTTATACATACACCAATGACTAATGATACATGTCAACTGATTCAAATATAAAGTTACATAAAAAGGACAATGCCAAGATATTTTAGTCTTCACTCCTCTTGTAAGTCCCCTAACATATTAGCAAAGAAAGAACCACTTCTCTTCAACTTCAAACTTCGTAGGTAATTACGACCGACAATTTCTCAATTCTCCCTACTTCTAAAAAATCAATCACCATTAATTATATCTTCCTCCTCGACATCTGAAGCTCAACAATCCCAAAGAGAAAAATATCAAACAACAGTAACATTTGGCCAATAGGCAACATGAGTGAAACTAATGTTTCTGAATATAGTAATCATATCAAAGAAAACTAGAAAACAATACTTAGCACTTGCACAGTAGATAGCATGAGTGAAGCTAATTTATTTCTGTATATAGTTATGAGTTATTATCATACCAAAGAAAGCTAAAAGTAATGATAGAAACTCTTATTTCATTTGACTGCTCAAGAATCCTTATCATTCGAATTGTGAACATATAAAGAAAGGGGATTAAGAGTAACTTTTGTCAGTACTTTTCACAAGGAACCTTTAGAAAAAGGTTGAAAACAAAGAGGATTAAGAGTCGTTTGTTAGAATTGTTCCCATTTTGGTCATAGCTAGCTCATGGTGTGATTTCTTATGAGTACTCGAAAATACATTATTTCAGCCAACGAGATTTAGTACCAATTTAGACTTTAAGCAAAATTCAACTGAGAATTGAACATAGAATTTTTTTAAAAAAAACCTTGCATGAAAGAAACTAATGTAAGGGTTTTTGGAAACTTTACTTTCTAACAACCTAAGAACAACATCAAAAAGAAAGCCTCAATCTCAAATAAATTAGTTGGGATTCGCTAAGTAATATTTTCAAAAGGTATAACTATACTACTTTCAAGAGTTAATTTCTTAATTTTTACCTTAAGGAAAAAGGTTCTTCTTGATGCAGATCCACAAGGCATTGGCGTAGACCAAGTCCATGGAGGCCCAGATACAACATAACTCGAGCCCAGAAGGAGCAATCGAGTGGTGTAAAACCCTTGATTGAAACGTTATATATCTGTAGCACATGTTTGTTAGTATTTCTAAATTCTATTAAAATGTCAAAGCATATTCTCTATAAGTCATGTGTGTGCGATGTACAAAACACGAATATGTAATTCCCCTATCTATATAAAAATGAATGAAAGACATAGGAGGGCATGAAAGAATTATCCGCGGCAAAAGGGCCATTTTAGTCCCCTTACTCTCATCGATTCACCAACTCAATCCCTAAACTCTAAAAAGGCCCAACTCCGTCCCTCAACTCCTCTTCCACCTCTTTACTCGGTCCCTCCGTCAAACCTTTTTCTTCTTTTGCTTCACCTCAACTTCTCACAAACATCTTATGCAGTTTGACTTCAATGGATATGCATATAATCACAAAAGAAACAAAATATATTTCTCTGATTTCAATTTTAAAGGCAAAGGAGATCATCAACTAGTCTTTGCAATCTCAATGTTTGAGCAGCAAACCCACAAATTGTATAGCAGAGAAGCAATGCAAATCTACAAATAAAAATAAAAGTTATACAAACAAGAGAATAAAGAGAACAATACATATTAGAGAAGTCGTTAATCAATTAACCCACAAAATTAATCTCTAAATCAACACTTCCACTCCCACCCCATCACTTCTTCCAACCCAAAATGTGAACCCACTCACCACCAGACTCTCATCGATGAGTTTCACTGCCCTATAGATTCAAGGCTCCTTTATACCACCATGCAAGCCACTTTCCCCTTCCTATTGCTCTGCCACTGCTAAGTTCAATAGCCGCATTGCCACGAAAAAATTACATCCGTACGGTAGTTTTTTTTTAAAATTCGTAAATTATATTGATTTACTTTTTTATTCGTTAATTGATGTATATCGTGTTTTGAAAATGCGAAATGGTGTAGACGTGGAACCTCGTATACAAATGGCGCCTCTACAAGAGGCGCCATTTGTACACTCTGGCACCTCAGTACAAATGGCGCCTCTACAAGAGGCGCCATTTTATCCACATCACCACATCACCACATCACCACACCACCACACATACAAATGGCGCCTCTACAAGAGGCGCCATTTTATCCACATCACCGCCACCACACATACCTCACCGCCACCTCACGTCTCCCACACATACCTCACCGCCACCTCACCGCCACCTCACGCTCTCCTACGTTAAGCCCACACCACATCACCACGCACACCACATCACCACACATACCTCACCGCCACCTCACATCTCCCACACATACCTCACCGCCACCTCACGCTCTCCCACGTTAAGCCCACACGTATCCACGTTCCACCATATACACACCACGCGCTCCACGTACTATGTATGCACTGACATGCTGACACACACATGAAACACACACACATGAAAGCATGGTCACACATGGAAGCATGGTCATGCATGCATGACCAACTGACATGCATGCGTGGTCATGCATGCGTGACCAACTGACCACGCATGCATGCATGCGTGGTCATGCATGCATGATGCATGCATGCATGCGTGCGTGGTCACGCATGCATGCATGCCGTGACCACGCATGAATGTATGCATGTACTGGGTGGGATGCGAGACTGGCGTACACGAGAGTTCACGGGTGGGCAGAGAATCTCTGCAACCACCGCCCCCTACAACCTACAACCCCTATCGACGACCTAGCCTCATCAATGGCGCGTTGAATGTTTGTTGGGAGGGTGGTGATATTTAAAATAGGGAGAGAGAAAGATGGAGTGAGGTTTTCGTGGTGATAAGAGAGGGATAAAGCAGAGGAGCAGTGAGAAGAGAGAGGAAGAAAGTGTAGAGAGAGTGTGAGGGAGATCGAAAGAAAGAGTGTGTGGGAGATCGAGAGAGGCAACCGCGATCCGCGAAGGTGACGGCTACGGCGACGGCGACGACGACGAGGCGCGGCAGGTGTAAGTGGAAGTGTTTGTGTTTGGCTTGAGTTTGTGAGCGAGAGAGAGAGGGGAACAAATGAGAGGAGAGTGTGAGAGAGAGAGAGAGAGGTGCTAGAGGTGTCACGAGAGAGAGAGGTAAGGAGTGATAGGGTGAGAGTTTGCCGAGAAAGAAAGAGAGAAAGGTTGAGAGTGTGCGAGAGAGGGTGAGGTGACGTGTGAGAGTGTGAGAGATGGCGTGAGAGAGAGAGAGAGGGTGGGTGGTGAGAGTGCCGAGAGAGAGAGAGAGGGGGGAGTTTGTGAGAGAGAGTGAGAGGTTGAGAGGTGGTTTGTGAGAGAGAGAGGACGAGATAGTTAGAGAGAGTGAGAGAGAGAGACGTGATAGTGAGAGAGAGAGTGAGAGAGTGAGAGAGTGAGAGGTGGTGTGAAAGAGAGAGAGGTCGAGATAGTGACGAGAGGGGGAGAGTGAGAGTGTGTCGAGAGAGAGAGAGAGAGAGAGAGAGTGAGAAAGAGGGGGAGAGAGTGGAGAAGAGTGTGAACAAACAGAGAAAGAGTAGTGTGTGGGTTTGGGTTTGGGATTGGGTTGAGTATGTTAGGTTTACGAGAGAGAGGCGTGAGAGAGTGTTTGTTTTGATGTATTTAGCAAACGATTCTATGTGGGGGAGAACCGATATTTTTAATTATTCTTTTTATAAATATTTTGTTGTTGTTTAGTTTTCATTTCAATAAATTAACTATTTTTTTTTTTCACAGGGAATATTAATCTTTTTTTTGTAGGTAAAGGAATATTAAATTGAAGAACAAACCGGAACAAAAATAGTAAGAACAAAAATTTATTTATTTATTTATTTAATATATTTATAGTGTAATAGATTTTTTTAAGAAAATGTGTTTATTGCATGGTGTGTGTAATTTAAATATTTTGTTTTTAAATAGTTAGTAAAGAATGTGAACATCATAGTTAACAAAATATTACAAATATTAAACCCTATAGAAAAATAAATTTTTTTTTGTAGTGGTGGTCGTAGTTTATTGTGTGTAGTGATAAATGCATGATAATTATTTGGCACATTTTACAAGTGAGTGGCAAATCGACCCAAAGATAAATATTATCTGTGTTATTTATTATCGGTGTTTGATTATTGCGACAAGATATCAATTATAAGTTAGTATTAATGTAGTGTCCTAGGTATACACTATTAGTCGCCTCACCATCTCCAACAACGACAAGAAGGAAAAAATCTTTTACTTACAAATTTAATTTGTAAGTAAAAGTGTTAAAATTGTAAGTAAAAGTTTTTACTTACAAAATGTCGTTGGTAAAAACATCGTAAGAATAGAGTCGTCGGTAAAAGTTTACACTTACAAACGTAATCGTAAGAATAGAGTCGTCGGTAAAAGTGTATAATATGTATTAATAAAATTTCTATTCGTTTTCAATAATATTCATTAATATAACTACATTTTTTATTTGAATATTATTTTGTTTAATTTTTGTGCCTTTCATTATTATTTCACGTTAATTTAATGAGTTTCGTTTTGGTATAAAAAAATTTAATGAGTTAGAGAACTTAAATAAAATACGCTTAAACTTAAATAAAATACGCTTATATATTCTTGATTATTGTTTTGATCAGTTTTTCATCAATTTGACAAACTTTGTCTTATTCGGGAGCCCAAAGCTAGCTAGAGTAGATTTAGTTGGGTAACCAAACAATGTTCCAAAGCTCATTCAACCAACAACTAGAAAGAGAAGAAAAATAAAGTTAGACAGTTTAAAATTTATTTATAATTTTCTTCATTAAAAAAATTAAAGAAATTAAAAAAATAGAATACAACCTTCAAAAAAGCCATTGGATGTTTGAAGCTTGTAGTGAACATCGATAACAAAATATGTAATCTCGCATTCACAAGTGTCCTCACTCGCTCTCTAGTCTTGACAGAGACTATAAGCGCCGCCCGTCCGGATATAGTTATTTCCAATTATTCGGTCAACCATCGTACAATGAAAAAATCATGTCACTACTCATCTTTGAATACGTCGGTCCATTCTTCTCCTTCTTCTCTGGCCACGACCATGAAAGGAAGTAGCTCACTTGCTAACTGTGACCGCAATTGATCATATTCGAACTCACTATCTACCACTTGAAGCTTCGATAACTACTGATTAAGAATAATAACATTATAGACGATATATTTAGTAAAAACTATCGTGCCTCAAATCCTCATTTTGATCATTTATTCGCTTGATATATATGTAATTTTTTTACATTATCAATGCGGTAAATTATGTAGGTCATGGAAGGTAGGAACATCCCGTTTCACTTTTATGCATTTGGAGAAATTGTTAAGGTTTCGCAAGGCATTGAGTACAATGAGACCCCCATCAATGACCATGATTATTAAGTTTGGAACGAGTAAACATGAGTTGATGGATCACGTGTATAACGCGTTTGATATTTCGTCCACTGAGACTCTCATTACGATGACGTATCGTCACGTAATAGCTCATCCATCAGGTTCACAATATTTTATCCCTGTGTCGTTGCAAGACGAGACCCACTTCGAGTTGATGTGGTCAACAGTGGCGAATCTACCATTATCAGCGAAGGTAGAAATTTATTTAACCTTCGAGCCAATCGATCCTTATCAAAATTCTACTGTACATTCACAAGTGGTAGAAGAAGAAAATGTGGGCATGACATGCCCTGCATCAATGATGGAAAGATTATGTATGCAATCGCCTATAGGTGATGTTGTGCAAGATAGATTTGTTACTTCAATTGATGATGACATTAGCGCCCCCAGTGATGACCGTAACGAGGACCGCGACAACGACATTGACGAGGACGTATGTCCCCTCGAGGATGCTGCGCCATCTGTTAATTGGGAAAATATAAATGTTGTTACGAGACGACCCAACCTACGAACCTCCGGGGCGGAAAACTTGCAAGATGATGAGCAATTTGCAATTGACGAGGAGGAGTGGATGGAAGAAGCAAGCGATGAAGAAGATTACCAACCATTGCGGTGTATAATGAAATTGATTGGGAAGTGGCTAATTCTACGCAACCCAACATTCTCATCATTCGATTGGATGGGATATGCCTAATTTTCAGTTGGAAAGAGGAATGTGCTTTGACAATAAGAAAGACTTGCAAAGATGCCATAAAATTGTGGCATGTTAACAACTTTTGTCAATACCTTGTTATGGAGTCAACTACAACGTTATGGGTATTAAAGTGCGAAGTGCGCGGGAAGTCTGGGTGCATGTGGCGTCTCCGTGCTTGTTTGCGAAAGAAGAAACAATTGTGGGAGATCACTCAGTTAGACGAGCCGCACAGTTGTATAAATCCCGGCATAGAACGCAGTCATGCCCAACTCGACGCCAACATGCTTGCACGTGAGATACAAAGCGTTGTCGAAATAGATCATGCAATTGCTATCAAGGCCTTGAAAGAAATGATTAAGCTAAAATACTCACATGAAGTTCCCTACAAGCGAATGTGGGATGCTAAAAGGAAAGCAATTGCAAATGCATTCGGAGATTGGGACGCGTCATATGCTACGTTACCAAGATGGTTGGCGGCTGTACATAATAAGAGCCCAGGGACGAAGATTGAGTGGTCACATAGACAATGGGCTGCAGATGAGATCAGGACAGAGCATCCTCAATTTCGTCGTGTGTTCTTCGCATTCGAAGCATCAATCGAAGGGTTCAAACATTGTAGGCCTCTTCTGCGATTGACGCGACATTCTTGTATGGTAAATACAGTGGTAAGCTAATGATTGCCCTATCTGTTGATGGTAATGGACATCTACTTCCAGTTGCATTTGCAGTTACGGAAAACGAATCAACCGACTCGTGGGGGTGGTTTTTGAGAATGTTGCGCAAACACGTGACCGATAGAGATGGTATTTGTATTATTTCGACCGTCACTCGGCATTCTCGAGGTCGTTAACACACCAAAGAAATGGTTTTTGTCCACCAAGAGGATACCATCGTTATTGCTGCGACACTTGACCGATAATTTTAACACGCATTTCAAAAATGATTCGTTGAAGAATATCCTATCTCGAGCCGCCGGTCAACATCAAGTGAGGAAATTTGATGCATGCATGGAGCGTTTTGCTTATTTGTCATCGGGAACTCCTCGGTGTCTTCAATATGTGAATGCCATTCCCAAGGAACTCGGACTCAATCGCACGATGGAGGCTGCGGTACGGATGGATGAATTCTAACGGGGTTGGTATGTATTCGATAGTAGTTACGTTTGTTATCCTATATGTGTTTTCACCGTGCTTGATATTACGACACCGCATTATCTTACCATTGTAGAATGTTTTAACGGTGTATTGAAAGGGCACGATTCTTGCCGATAACAAAGAATGGTGCAAATGATTTACTACAGGTTGGTGACATACACCAACCGACGAAAGGAGGAAATCGACGAAGCCATATCGCACGGGCTCAATTACACGAGATATGCCATGGATAAAATTGCATATTATCAACAATCTGCAAGGAGACATTACGTGACATTGATAAATCGCGACACTGGTGAGTTTGAGGTGCTCACTGGACGTCATGGCGATCGTATGCATAAAGGCAACAATACACAAATTGTTATCCTAAGAACTGGTATTGCAAATTTGCAATAAATGGCAATCGTTTGGTTTCCCTTGCTCACACGTGTTGGCTGCATGTGCTCATATTCGAATTGATTATACACAATTTATTGAGAAATACTACAGGATGGACGTGTACGCACGATGCTACTCCTCTCAATTCAAAGCCATCCCCGATGAGAAGTATTGGCCGACTTTTGCGACGAAGATTTTACCAGATCCTAGGTGTAGACGTGGCCGAGGGAGACCAAAGGGAACACGAAGGCAAAATGAGATGGATCTTCCTAATGTTTCGAGGACCTTGCGATGTGGCATATGTCATCAAGAAGGACATAAACGAAGAACATGTCCGAATAGAGATCGTGCTCGAGTCCCTACTAGGAGGAACCGTTGCAGCGTTTGTCGTGCAGAGGGACATAACAAAAAAAATTGTCCATCCATATCTCAACCCCAACCACCCAATCCAAACCAATGAGAGGATTTGTATTTAGTTTGTAAACGGTGTCAGTTGATAATTTCATAACATTTATATTAATATAGTATAACCTTATGTTACGTAAAGTAATAGATACGTATTTGTTAATGTTATAACTCATAGTAATGATTTGTTGTGAGTTTTAAAACTACTCGACCAATTTGTTTAATCACACAAATTGCGAGTACACATGGAACCAGGACCATCGATCCTTCTCTTCTACGCCTCCAATCTACACACAGTCATCGCAAGTCCGGAGGGGTCGTATATATGCATTTAACATGTATGTGCATAATATTTATGCAAAAACGTTTAATACACATATATATCGACATATTTTTCAATTGTAAGGTACATGATACAATGCGCATGCGAAGAAGACTGGGTGTTGTTGATCGACGGATTAATTACCATTCTCGAATGATCCCTTACCTACGATCTAGTGGATTTTATGGTGTCTCACGCGTAGGATTTTTAGACTTGACTGGCTTTGATCACCGCTTTCATTGAGAGATGGCGTCCGAGACACATACGTTCCACATGCGTTGCGGCGAGTGTACAATAACACTCCAAGACGTTGAGATTCAGCTCGGGTTACCAATTAATGGTATGCCCAGATGGAAGCACGATGTCGACTATCTCGCGGTGTGTGAAAGACTACTTGGTGCGAGACCTGGACCACTTCACGTAAAAGGGAATAGAGTTCGTGTTTCATGGCTCGAAGACAATGTGCCACCTATAGAGGATGACAAAGAATGAGGAAATGGTTCGACGTTATGTTCGTTCATACATTCTACAACTTATTGGTGGTTGTGTGTTCGCCGACAAGTCGAATCAATATGTTCATTTGATGTTTCTTCCGTTGCTCGAGGACCTTCAAACAAATGGACAATATAGTTGGGGAAGTGCATGTTTGGCATATTTATACGGGGAGTTGTGTCGTGGATCTCGCTCAGTGCGCACGAGGTCGCCGTGCGACAATTCTTATACAACTATGGGCCTGGGATAGATTTCCATTTATAGCACCAAGGCGCAAGCCTGTTCCTAGAGGTCGACCTCGAACGTGTGATGGAGTAGACATGCCCAATGACGTTCCTTTGGGATATCGGTAATAAAAATGTTTCTCATGTTATTTTTAACAATTCATTGGGTCTTTTTAATTTACGACAAATTTATTGTTTTGTATACGAGATGGATAGTTGCATTTTCTCGTAACTAGGACTCGCCACACACGTTGTATCATCATTTCGTGATGCACTTGACACGCAGAGGGAGAATGCCGTGGAGTGGCAACCATACGCGATGTCATGGAGTCACTTCCACAATTATGTACTCAAGGTCACGGAGCCGGCGTTCGACGTGTCCTTTAATTTGTTTCCATATAGTTGAGTGGCATAGACCGGAAAGGGTCATGAGACAGTTTGGGCATCACAGTCGTCGTGCCACCGCACCGTGATTTTGACACACGTCCGCACCGCGTCCAATTGAGAGGACACCCTCAAGAAAATTGGGCGTGTATCACGAAGATATATAGAGTTGTGGGAAAATCGTAGTAATACGATAGCCACGATACAACAAGAAGAGGAACACGATCACGAAGAATACATGAGGTGGTACGAGATCTATCACCAGCGATACATTGGACATGACGGGGCACTTTGCGCGAATTCTCGGTAACGTTGAAACTATAATGTTTGTTATCCTCATGAGTCATATTTAAAATTGTTAACCAAACACCGCATTTTTTTGTATATTAGTCTACATTTGCGCGTCAATTGGAGCGAGTGTTCTCTCGATGACGGGGTCGAACAAGGCATGGTCGCTCTACATGAAGGCATCGAATCTTAGACGAGGATGAACAAAGAAAGGACTACTATGTGGAATGATGAAAATGTAGTTGAGCCGGACATAGATGACGAAGCATCTCAAGAAGAAGAGGAAGAACAACAAGAAGAGGATCAAAGCCTAGCAGATAGAGGGAGGAGAAGAAAAACAACGACGACTCAGACTCTGGGTGAGAGCAGTAGACGTTCTTCTCCACCACCTCCAACTCGTCCAACTCCAAGAACGTCAGAGACTATTGGTGAGAGCAGCAGACGTTCTCCTTCGCCACCTCTAACCCGCCCTTCTTCTTATGGGTACTCTCCTTTGCCGGCCCCAACGCAATCGAATGCTCATATGTTTTTGCCTATGACACCGAGCATGAGTGTTCATCCATATCATTTTGATCCATATGCTCCTGGGCCATCATCTTCGTACATGGACCATAGAATGCCTACACATTCAATGCATGGTTCATTGCCTCAATACATGCCAAGTCCATTTACTCCGCCATATTATAACTACAATATTCCATATAGTGGAGATGGCTCATTCAGACCCTTATTAGGCATGCCACTTCATGTTCCTTTCACCCAACCACATACAGGAAGTCAGTATGTTGGAATGGTTCAACCCCCTATCTTTGATAGCACTGGTAGTAGAGGTCAATCGAGCCAACACGAGGAAGAAGTTCAGTCGAGTCATCGAGCTCAACAAACTCAGCCGGACGTACAAGCACGGAGAAATCCACGTCGAAATAGAGTACGACCGGTTTGCCACACTGAGGAGCAAATGCGTCGACGTCGATAGAACTGCATTATACCTTTGTATGAGTGGGTTGATAGGAGTGTTTAGGGTCTCTTATATGTCATGGAGATGGGGTTGTACATTTGGATGAATGGCAAGAACTATAAATACAAACTCCTAGCCTTTTTGCTTCACATTAGCATGTTGCTTTCAAATAAAAAAATGAAAAAAAAATTCAGAGCTATTAGGGACTTTTATTTGCTGGAAATTGTAGTCCTTAGGAGGTTATTCATCATCAAGAAAGCGATCTAGTTATATACAATCAAGCATCAACCTTAAGGTATGCTCATATCCACTTATTTGCATAAAAGTGAGTATACCTGATGATACTTTGAATTGCATAATGGTCATTTGTGTAAATGTTTTTAGGTCTTTTTGGTGTCGGATAGTATCAACGTTTAATTTACAGACTAAGTACATCTAATATAACCTAGATTGTCACCAAAGAAACGTCCGAGAGATATATATGAGTCCGTTTGCGATAGTTTGGGTGACGAGAGGCCTATTGGACTAGGAATATTGCGTGAAAAAGTGAGTATACCTGATGATACTTTGAATTGCATTTCATTTCCTTTTATTACTTATTGATTGGCAGTCTTTGTGACTATATGGTGCCTTTGTACTCTAATATAATGATATTTGTTGATAATCTTTACTCTTTGAACTTGTTCATCGTGATATTGTTTTGTTGATGCTTTCATTGTATCATTTCGTGTGCTCTATGTCTTCATTTGATGTTTTTAATGGTAAATGAGCTTTAAATAGCATGCTATTAGGATTAGAGAATTTATGAATGAGACTATGAACTTTGTACTCGAACTTGATTAGTCTATTAGCTTGTCCATATGCCTTTACCATTCTATACGGAGTCATTTTTGAATAAATAAAGTAGTGGTTGGTGAAAATAGTGACAACGAACCATGACATACTCACTTAAGTAGGTTTAAGAAATCAAACGTAATTACTAAATTTAGTTACACATTTGTTTATTCATTTCGTAATAATTGATTATGACATTTACATTTGTTTGTAACTTACTCTTCAACCTTAAAAAAGTCATGTCAGGCAAAAATAGTGCATCGTCATCCTGGGACGGATCTAGTGGACGATCCAAATAGACGATCTCAGTGGTCGCAGAGATCGTCCATCTCGCGACGTGGATCGTTCGCTAGTACGATCTCCCGCCGATGATGCTGAGTCTCTCAAATCGAAGAGCGGCTCGTTCGTCAACAACTTGCTCAATGGCGGTTGCTTACCTTCAACAACTTTTTGTCCAACAACAACACGTTCACACCATCAATCACAATTATTTCAAGCAGATCCTCGTCCGCCTTATGCGCAAAGACTTCCATCGTGGCCCTCTCCTTCAAAGAATCGGGGCCATCTTTATTTGGCCATGATGATCCAACCACTCAACAAAGCTTACTCCTCTTTTTTGGCATCGCAACTCCCACCACCTATCGCTGGTCACGTTACTTCTACGAAGCTACCCACGCATCTCCCTCCCATCGCCAGCACTACCAAAGATGTCCCGATTGCTTCATTCGACTCTAGTATGCATGCCTCCCCATCGAGGAGTCATGATCATGTCGAGCTTCGCATCACATTCGTCCAATACTTCAAGCCACCCTTCGAGTGAGCCATCTATTAGTGGTGCCTCCCGTAGATCACAACAAGACGATGAGCCGCCTAGGGCCCCGAGACGTAGAACTAATGATGACCGAGGCGCGGGCGGGTGTTTTTGACCGTAAAAACTACGAATGAATTGTAAGTCAATGAAATATTATTACGTATATATACTTACGTTTAATGAACTTACTATAATATTGGTCTAACTTTTTTTTTTTGTAAAAATGTAGTGGTACTTTCTTGCATCCGTCATCCGAAGTGTCAAAGCAAATAACGCGGATATATAAATTCGCTTTACATAAGGATGGCTACTGTTGGGATACGGTTCCTAACCATATCAAGGAGCAATATTTTAACGATTGGGCGGTAAGAGATTTTTAAATAAGAAAATTAAGTTTCGTTTACTTTTACTTAGCATATGTTGAAGACTTGACTTTCTATTACTACAGACTCATTTCGAGTGGAGACGATCAGATGATGCTATGGTCAGACATTTGTACGACAGGCAGATTGCCACTCGTTATGCTGACTTTGTTAGTAAGATGGTGAGGAAGCCGACAAAACCATCACATGTATCTCTGGAGGTTTTTGAGCATTACAAGAAGATGCGGTCTACTCCGAATATAAAGCAAAGTCGAACAAGCGAGCCGAAATCGAAGATCGAGAGGTGGGGGACCTGGTTCGGGTTCGTCGTGCACGGAGGTGGAGCCATATCCATCTATGAGCATTCGTTGAGAGACTGGTATGTTTTTGGGCATACATACATAGATACATACATACATATGTATACATTAGATTCATATAAGTTTCAAACTTAAATTTAAGTTAAACATATTTTATAGGAGAAGGAACTCGGTAGAAAGCCGATCGCTTTGGATTTATGTTTATATCTCCATACAAGGAATCATGATAACGTTACTTTCTCGGATCCTAGAGCGAGAGGCGATTGCCGTAAGAAACTACTTGACCATAACTCTTTTTGTTAATTATAGGTATCAATGACTTATATGACTTGTCAATGTTTAAATTCTTAATACAAAGCGCTATACATGAAAGGACCACGAGCTTTCACGGTTGCGAAAGACACTCCAATTGATGAAACAGAATTATATTTGGAGATTGTGCAAATAAAATGATAAAGGCCTGAGATTTGGTCTTGGCCGACACCGTCGTGGTCTAAGATGCGTCGACATGATGAAGAAGTGGATCTTCTCGTCCTATATTGAAAGATGATGAGTCATTTGACCAATACAATAAGGAATTCAAGGAGATGCAAGCAATAATACTAAAGATGCTTAATGACTCGTCTGTTAATCACGATCAATTGCTTGAAATGCAAGGACGGTTACAGCGCATGGAACAGGGTTTCATGGAGAGATCACCACAACAAAAAGGCAAGATGATGATGATGATGATGTTGATGATGATGATGCCGCTCACAATGACTCAACTACCGAGGATGATGAATGATGATTTCTTTTTCACAACATCCAAAAAGGTTAAATTTTTTTGGTTCATTTTTTACTTGATACTTATAAGTTTTTTTTATTAGGAACCATTATAAATCTTATTAATTTATTAGGAACCATTATAGAGACATAAATCATGTAAACAATTTAAGTCTACCCCTTTGTCCTGTAGATTTTATTTGTGATTTATAGAAAATTTTGTAGCTGTTTAAGTTTTGTTTCTATTTGTGTCTAACATGTAGGTTATTGAATGTTCCACAAATTTCTATTTCATTGTTATAACTAA
Organism: Stephania japonica; assembly: GCA_039657345.1. Lineage (NCBI taxonomy): Eukaryota > Viridiplantae > Streptophyta > Magnoliopsida > Ranunculales > Menispermaceae > Stephania > Stephania japonica. Next base: position 7,226,130 of record CM077556.1, read on the forward strand.
GTCGTTAAGATCCTTAGTATGAGTGCCCTTAGCATGTGGAATTGGTTTATCGAATTCGAAATCAAGTAGGAACTCATGTTAATCTTTAGTATATGATCAATATGCTCTGTTTTAGGATTGAAAATATGATTCAAAGTTGTTAGTTATTTTACCGTTGCTTGTAGGACTTAGTCTAATTTAGTTACTCTATTTTTTTGTTGAATAAGTCTAGTTCGGTTCGATTGTATTTCCTTAATTTTATGATTTGTTGTTAAGTCAAAGCACGTTGGATATGTGTCCACAATTTGCGCTTATTAAAGGTTTGATCAAATGCCAATATAAATGCAATCTCGCTTTATGAATAAAACTATCTTCGAGAGAGTTCTTCTACTTAAATACTTGTATTCGTTATTACTCTTCATTGTTGTTTCTTCTTGAATTCGATTCACATTGCTTCGTCAATCTCACTGTCTCTGCAACCAAACTGTGAACTCTGTAATCTCTGTCTCTCTGTCTCTATGTCTTGATTTCATCGTTTTTCAGTTCTCTTTGTGTGTTCATTTTTGTTTGATTTATAGGAGGCCGACGCGAACGGACGGACGGAGACTGTGATTTAGGGCTTAATCGGCTTGCAGAGACCACCTTTTACTGTTGAGATTTTAGGTGATTTTTTTTGTGGTTTGGCTGGTTTTGCTGTCAATTGCAAAATGCAAATGTGTTTCGTTCTCTCAAACTACCTCTATTGATTCTCAATTGAAATTGATTGCATTTGTTTGTGGTTTCTGTTGTTTGGTTGGGATGATTGATGGTTTTAGGTTTTTCCCCATAACTGCAGTTCTTCAATGAGATGATGATGATGGATCAGTTGATTATTTGTATGCTGTGACTGGAATGGTTGTGCTTATTTGTGGTCTTGGCATAAAGATGATGATGGATCAGTTGATTAGAGGGCCTGGTTTTATGCCTCCTCCTCAAGCTAGGCCCCCAATGGCGCTGAACTTGACTGACCATTCACCTAATTCGAGCAATAAAGTGCAGAAACAGATTGATTACTACTTTAGGTATGGCTGCATTTTTTTGTTGTTGATGGATTTGTGTACATTCTAAACCAAGTTTTTCTCTTTAAATTCTACCTCGGAAGTTTGAGTTGGCATCTTTGTTATTTTGAATTTGGTTTCGGGATATTGCGGTATTGATAAGTAAAATAAATTGTTCCTCCATTGGCCCTTTATCTCGCTTGCTACTCCTCTTCCTTGTAAGTCATTCCTATCGCTTTTCAAGACTATTGAACTTTTATAAATTGAATTCCATGAACATATGAATGTATGCTTTATTTTTTGTTTTGTTTTATATGTGTGTGTGTTTTCCTACTCTGTCTATGTTATCATGTTATGATTAATATAAATTCCTTCTTAGTTCTTCCTTTTGTTGGATGGAGCTACATCATGTGCTTAACAGATGACAACCTTCATTCTCGCTTGAACTTTTTCATGTCGGTCAAAATGTTTGGGTTAATTGAATCTAGCTCTCTTTATATGAATTGTATTACTGTGTTGCTTTTCTCAAAAGTTGATTTCTTTCTAGACCTTCATTTGTTGATTAACAAGATTTGTAAAGGTTACGTAGACATGACTCAACCATTCAGCTAATAGTTATATAGAATATAGTTGTAGCATAGCATCCGATAAGCTAAGAAGACATTACACAATCTTTGAACCACCGTTGTTCGACAACAGGGAATGGTCTTTTAGTGCCTCTTCCAATGGACAAATAAGGGTCATTTTAGAGCTTATAAATTCTCTCTTTCATTTGCATCAATCTAACTTAAAGTAGATCCTTGTGAATTTTGTGGCATTTTAGAAGTTGTTGCTATCCCCTCTTAGTTGCTTTGAGCTTCGTGAAGCATCTCGTTGTTATCCTCGTGGCCTCATCTCCTCGAGGACTTTGCTTGTATTCTTGATTGCATAGCACATCTCTTGTTTGTTGTTGGGTCTTATTGGTGAGACGCACAATATTTGGTGCTAATGTTGGTGCTATCTTTCCCGGATGAGAGTGTTGAAAACTTTTTGCGTAATTTGTTCGCAACAAACAAACCGAAAAAAAAAATCATGTCAAAATCATTTTTGGAGAAATCAAGAAATGGATGAATTCTCGTGTCCACTTACAGTTGATCTTACTACTAACTTGCTAAGTTACCATCTAGTTGGATTCTTATACATGGCTTCTCTCATGTAATGCAGGCCATTGGAGCAGTTTTTGCCCTCGCTACTGTTTCCATTCCAACCATGAATGTAAGTTTTGATTGTTATATTTTTCTTGTTGCGATTTCATTGATTAAATGTTCTTAATTTTTGCCATCCTAGGCTTTTAGAAGACTAGCAACTTCAATGGATAAATTCTCAAAAGTTGCATCGGAAGAGGTACCAGGGACGTTGTCTTCTCTAAAACTTTAAGGGCTGGAGATTAATGATTTGACTCAACAATTGAGTAAAATAAGGTAAACTTGCTCTTCTGATGGATGATTCCTATTTGCTGTGAAGCACATTTTAATTATGTTGAGAGCTTCCTTTTTTTTTCTTCAACATTAAAGGCAAAAGATATCGGGCTCTCGGAATGGAATGAATGGCCAGAAGAACATGTCTAAAGGAAAGCGACGAAATCCTAATATGAATTGATCCTCTCATTTTGATCACATGATGTAAGAGTAAAGCGAGACAGGTAATTTGTTGACGAGTTGATTGTGAATGTTTTCTTTCTAAGATCCATCATGAACTATCTCATAGTAAGGCATGTTCGTTGTGAACCACCAAGATAAATTAGGTGATATGACAATTGAATTAGGAGCGCAATCCACATCTCATTAGCATGGGTGCAACTAGCAAGTCAATTAGGCTTTATGAATTGATTAAACAATTATCTTTCTCAAAAACAAGACTTATAGACTTATAGTAGTAATCTGCATGGCATGAGCTAGTTTTTGAAACGCCTGTATTTCATTGCCGTAGTTGCGAGATGTACCGTTTCGGGTTGCGACACTAGTATCAATCTTTTCAATTATGCTTGTTTTTAATATGAGATAAGGAGAAGCTTTTGATGAAGTAAAATTTCAAGTTGATAACTTGATATCATATGTTTGAGTCTTCTCATAAAGCAAGTTGAGAAGCGTAGAATTAGATTCTTATGAGCAGTGATCGCATGTTTCATTTCGGAGTTATACCCAATCACATCATAGCTTAAGCACGCTTTTGGTATGGCAATCTTATCCATGAAAATCAGTAGACTAGTAGTAGGCTTTGATGAATTAAACCCCTTATTTTTATTTTTATTTTTTTTCTGAAGTGTCAATTTGGGGTTATAAAATTCTAATTGTCTTGGGTACATTGTAATTAGTAAAAAGGATCTCACAACTTGGCATACTTCTTGAGAGTTACACCGGCATCCTTTGCGTTCTCTGGCACAGGCATGTTGCATAGAAGAGTAACTCTGGATGAAGATAGCAAGGCTCCGTTCCCTGGATTCAGTGGATCATTTATCATGGCACCCCGCTGATGGACAAGAAGTGGCATGTGAAGGTTGGGTCTGCAACTTCAACTCAGGGAACTCGTGAATTTGAGAACGAGGTAATCAGTTAATGCTTTTATGGTCTAGTTCGTTTGAAGGTTGAACTCTTATTTAGATAGAAAAAAATTAATTCTGCAAACCTGTGGCATTACTAACATAATATGAGTATCATGGTTTTTTTTTTTTTTTTTTTTTTTTTTTTTATTTCCTTTACAGCTAAACTTGCTCTCAGCTATTCGACATGAAAACTTGGTTCCCCTTCTCGGATACTATTGTGAGAATGATCAGCAAATTCTTGTCTATCCTTTCATGTCCAACGGTTCTCTACAAGATTGTCTATACGGTAGTCGCTTCATAGTTCAGTATCAATATTATGGCTGATAGTGTTCATTACTTCATTATATAGTTTTCTCTTACCATATTCTTTCCTTTTAGGAGCAGGAGAAGCATCAAAAAAAAAGTTCTAGATTGGCCAACTAGAATCTCAATTGCACTAGGTCTTGCAAGAGGCAAGTAAATGAAGTGGTGTTTGTTTCTTATTCATTCCAACATAATTATATTTCCAATTCCAGGAAGCAAAACAACTATATGCACAATGAAGGAATATGTGCTCATCTCATATTAGCCTTTGTGATGTAGAAGTTTGATATTAATTTTCTGATCTTGTTCAGGTTTATTCTACCTGCACACTTTTGCCGAGCGTGGAGTCATTCATAGGGATGTAAAATCAAGCAACATTCTTCTGGACCATAGTATGTACGCTAAGGTTGCGGAAAACTGCAGGAAAACTGAAAACTGAAACTGGAAAACTGAGTTTTGTTGATTGGTTTCATGAAATGTGTAGCTATCAATTTGTCATTTTATTGATTGGTTGTAGAACACTGCGAATTTCTTAATGGAATAATAAGATTGCGAGTGGAATGTAGATTTGTATATTTTCAATTGAAAATGGAAATATAAATTAATTTTGAGCATTTTCAGCTATTATTTTTTTTTTTCAAATTACATTTGATAGGGGTTTGAAACCCCTATGTAATCCTTTGACGATAATATAGAGGTTTCAAACCCCTATAAAGGTTATAGTAATGCTTTGAAATATTTTGAGAACTCTTTTAAAATATTTCAAAACACGTACTAATAATTAGAAGGTGATATGCGAGATAATAGTGACTTGGAAACGATGTTTTTGCACTTGACATAATGTGATATTCCCTCATGCGTGCTGAATAGAATCTTTCTCATAAGTACTTCTCGTCCTTAGAGAAGAGATGATTTAATTTTGTTTCATCTAATATTTATGCATTTCGCCGTTATATTGGAGGACACATTGGTAGTGAAGTTATCCTTGATTTTTTCCTATTGCGCGTTAAATAGGTAATGATGTGTTCTTTCTAGCCGTGGAACTACTAATTCCATCACAAATAAGATAAAATCATACAAATGATTAAATGGGTCCTAGGAGAAGATAATTCATCATATCGCTTTCAAACATCTAAATAATTCTAAGACTTTGATGATTTTGTTTGGAAGATGAGAAACTTATCTCGTTGTTGTTAGATATTTAGTTGTAACGTAGATGATGAGAAGACCAAGTTTTTTGTGTTCATTAGAGTTTTTGACAAAAATTTAGTTCTTTTTGGGTTGCCATAAATATAAATTTTTAATGAATATATATACCTATTCCAAACCCCCGCTTAGCTCCAATAACACCCGACAAATCAAATTATCACCTAAATTATACCTATTACCTGAATTAAACCCTAAACCCTAAATTAGCTTTCGATATATTATGTGAATTTTACATTTTTTGACGTAAAACCCGAGTGCCAACTTTTAAATTTCTCATTTTCCATATAAAAGCCTCCATTTCTATTTATTTCGTCAAAATACTATTTTTTCATATTTTTCTCTATTTTTCTGTTTTGTTTTTCTAATTTTTTCTTTTTTTTCCTTTTTTCTATTTTCTTTTCTGGCGACGGGGCACCCCGTCGCGAAAAAAAGAAAAATAAAGAAAAAGAAAAAGAAAAAGAAAGGAAAAAGAAAAAAAGAAGGAAAAATTGGAAAAAAATCCACGTGTAACGAATGGCGCCTTTGGTAAAGGCGCCATTCGTTACACGTCACCGCCAACGATCAATTTCGCATTTAGTAAATGCGGAATCCATTACTTTTGTAATTTTAAAAAAATTTAACTTATTTAAAGAATTTTAAAGAAAAATAACCTTACTTTTTGAAATCGCCCCATTGCCACCCTCCTTGCCCAATATCCAACCTATTAAGACTTGTGAAGGAGTTCGCCCGAGATCCAACCGATTAAGACTTGAATATTGAGATCTCGCATTTTGGGCTAATGGAGAGAAGAAGATGAGATACATTGTGAAGCAAAACGGATGGCCTGAGGCTGAGGGAGGGACCGAGTTAGAGGTGGAGGACGAGTTGAGGGACCTAGTTGGCCCTTTTTTGAGTTTAGGGATTGAGTAGTGAATCGGTGAGAGTAGGAGGACTAAAATGACCCTTTTACCAATTATCACCTTTCTTCCCCTAATTTCTCTCTTCTTTTTCTCTGTTCACTACTCCCTCTATTTTTCTCTCTAATTATGTTTTCTTTATCTCCCTAACCCTTCTCTTCTTCGATCTCTAACTTGGTGCCCAACATAAACACTATGTCTTATAGGATGAACATGCCTTTTTTTCCATCATGTGTAAATATATCACTGATTAATATTATTGCATTGTCTTATGTGACTCTGTCCACTTCATGTTTCCTTTCTAGAATTCTAATAAATAGAGTCTCTTTCATAGAACGAATAACGTTGAGGTGCAACAAGGGAAAGACGAAGAATATATGTCAATCTAGACTTTCTTTCAAAAGCCTACTTGTACCAACTTCAGTTTTACGAAGCATTTGAGCGTTCACTTATTTGACCTTTCAATTAATGGTAGCTCTTTTGCTATGTCAATGTTTTTTTTTATTGGTGCACAGGTTGTAGAACCTATATATAAGGAAGATTAAAGTATGCACACCAGAAACATTGCAAGTGGAAATTTTTTTTCTTAAACCTGTAATTAATCGACTGGTATGCACAAGTTTCGAGACTTTCTCTTGGATGAGCAATCCAAAAAGGGTTCTTATGATTTAGTTTTTCGGTGGTATGTACAAGTTTTTGGACTTTGTTTTGGATGAGCAATCCAAAAAAGTGTTCTTATGATTTAGTTTTTTGAGGGTATGGTTGTTTTAGCTTCTGCCTTGGCAATCATATTGAATATCAAACATAAACAAAAAATTAGGTGAATTAGGTAGTATATTAGTTAATCACCAAGTCATGTTGAATATTTTTTCATGTTGAATATTTTTTCTTTTGTGATTGTATGTGGTATACCAAGTGACATCAAGAAAAGTCGAGACCCATTGAAGCCAAACCTAGCGTGAAGTTAATCACCCCCTACAACTTAGACCCATGCCTTGTTGCCTTAGATACACACATTAATGTGAAGTAAATGGAGAAAAACATATAGAAAAATAACACACCGTATTTAGACTACAAAGAAGACATTATACATACTCTTTCCATCTAATATTGTGTGTTCAATGAAGTTGAGATACCTCAGGACTGATGCAAATATATGAAGGAGATCTAAACAATCAAAATGAGTGTTAAAACATTACAGAGTACTTGCAAAAATTAGTCAAGACACTACAAATACATTCAATAATAGAGAATTCCACTACTAATTCCCAATCCAATCATAACCAGAAAAACAAATCGATCCCCCAAAAAAGACAAACTGTTAACTAAAATGAAAAAGTTTTACCCCAAAAAAAAAGAAGCAAACAAGTAAGAGACATTACCATCTTGTCCGCACCCTCTTAGAGTAAAATCGTTGCAGTTTGAAGGTTTTGAAAGAATTGAAACCATAGTCGACCCTCTCTATAAGTAACCAAATTCGATCGAACCATAACCCTCACATTCCCGATTTCTCTAAACAACTGTATCTCCTTCCAAATGCATAACATATTGGTTCAACGAATGGTACAAAGTCATTTACAACATGAGCCATTAGATCTCCTTCACCAACTGACTTGTAAAACTAAAAACCCCCCATTTAAACCCAAACAAATTCATCGAAAGTCTAAGATTTCAAATGAACATCATTAATGGTTGATCTTTGACATACAAATAGGGTTGCGAGTAGGGCAGGGAATCCTTGCGGGAATCCTTGTTTCTCGATGAGGCAAGGATTCTCTACATTTTTCTCCTTACAGGGCGGGGCACGGGGCAAAACCTTGACTCGCCACGCTGGGCAAGATGGGGACTCCCTGCCCTGCATCCCTTGCATAAAATTATCTGTGACAGCCCCAGCTTCACAACCTTAAACTGGGCCTCGCCGACTTAGACTTACGTGGACCCCGAGTCAACCCTCGCAAAGTCAATGCAAGCCTAGTCAGACTTCCTTACCAATATACATTACTTTAGCATTATTATAACAATTTATATGAGTTATTCGAATTAGTGAATTATCAAAGCATTGCGAAAGCGATTAAAAACCTCAACTAACTGAATAATCTCCAAGACACAAGTCAAGACTACCTAGAGTATGGAAACCCCGCATATGTATACCATCATCAAGCATATCAAATCACAGGAGAACAAATCATATCGTATGTATATGTCCCAAGATCTCTCACAAACCCATAAACCCAATGTGATAAAAAAAAACATGTATATACATAATACAAAAGTCAGAAAAACCTACATTAGTACGAGGGGGAGAACCACTCCAATGTCCTCACAACAAATCACCCTATATTGGAGCCTTGCCCCTACTCGACTGCGAATCTGCACTCAGTCATACATAAGAATGACGAGTCCAGGTAAGTAATGCGAGTCCGGGTAAGTAATGCCAAACAGGATGTATACAACATTTCAAAATAAATAAGCAGTGTAATTCATGCAAATAGAAAGAAAGGTATATGAAACGCATGAATAAACAAGATTGTAAATAAATCAATGATTAATCGAAAAATAAGTGTCCAAGAAATCAAAGCAGAAAGGCGCGAGTAGTCCTAACCAAACAGTTATTGAGTCGAGAAAAAACTCTATAAGATTCAAATTCTAAGATATGGTCAACATCCAACAAGCCCTAAATACATGAGAGGTGAGACATTCTGGTAATCCAGCTAAAAACTCACGCCCCATACAAAAATAGTAACCAGTGTAGTGCATCACAAGGTCATGACGCTGATATGTTACCTCAAACCGTCACTCCTTCCAATGATCACCGTTGACTCACTTGCCCCTCGGACAACTCAATCAGAATGGAAATCCAAAGATAGATACAGAGCAATAACAATAACAAATTAAAGCTCGATTGAAATAACTGTATATTTCCAAACTGGTTCACTTACATGTGATCCAATTTAAACACGCACTCCAACGCTCTGACACGCCACCAACTCAATTCCTGATGTTCGTCAGTGAATTACCCTTCCTGTTATTCATTTATGTTCAATTTAGTCATTTAGAGTCGTATTTATACCTCAATTAATTAACTCAAAGTCTTACCCAAAATTTCATAATTTTGTAATTGGGTCGATTCTCCGAGTATTGAGTTGTATTTGAACTCATTTGGATACCCGAGAGTCCTCGATGTTTTTGAAAACTTTTCATAATTTTTATTCAAAATTTGTTCTAGGCGTTGTGGGTGACGCCATGGGGTTCAACCCCACACAACATCCCCAAAAGCGTAGGGGCAAGGGTGTCCCTGCCCTTGGCGTCATGACCGACGTCGTGGGGTATTAACCCTACGACGTCACTTACAATGCCAGTCCAGGGCATCCACTGCCATGGACATTGTTACACATGTCGCGGAGCTTTAGGCTCCACAATGTCCTTGGCGGCTCCTATCACGAATTTTGAATTCGGGGTTTTCGAAACCCCAGCCTGCTTCATCGTGCTCCGAGCCTATCCCAACCTTGTAGGGACTTCGATTCCAAATAAAAACTATGTTCAAACCATATCCAAACATCCGACAAAACCATTTTTAATATCAACAAAAATCCAACTAAAATAAACAAAAAAACCCACAACTTCTCCAATCACCATAACCAATTCAAATACCACCATTCATACCTCAATTGATCACCAACAATACCCTCAAAACAACACAAAAATCGAGAAATTCCATTGCACAAGGGTTGTCCCCAAATTTCGACAAAAACAAGCAAAATCATCGCCAAAACAAAGAGAATTGAGTGTACAAACAAGATCTCACCTTAATACATGTCGTAGGTCGATCCCCAGCCTTCGATTTTCACCACAAAATCGCCAAAACCTTTGCAAATTTTCGTTTGGAGAGAGAGTAGAGAGAGAAAAGGTGATGTGTCAATCTAAAACGCCATATTTATACTCCCCCTTTCATCTTGGCTCACACCCTCATCTCTAGGAACATCCCAAGGCCTCCATGAATCCATCCAACTGCTTTTCTAACTCATTTGGATGACTTAAGTTGACTTAGTCTCTTGACCTTATCCTTGTTCAAACACAAAAAATTGATTTCCCGAGCGTTCCCGTACCCGGCTTGCATTACGGCTCGCATTCTCGTGTGCAATTGTCGATATCATTGATCGGAACACATTCCCATATTAATTAATTATTATATTTGTTTGCATTTTGTTTGTGTTTTAATTGAACTGATCCCCCAGGACTTCGTTTACTCATAAATTGTTCGCCCGATACTCGTTTCCTTAGGCCGAACTAATCCTTGACTCAAATACATTCAACATACACATCCTCACGTGTTTGGACAATTGGATTAACATTCGGATAATAAATAAATAATACAAACATCAGACAAAAATAACTCACCTTGGTGTCAAATACCGAGAATTGGATATGCATATCCCGACAAATGGTCACACGTACGACCTAAAAATGATACATGACACGAGTTAGATTTTAAAGTTGTTACATTATCTATTTTTTATGTTTTTACTAAAAATGTATAATTGTTTTTACTAAAAATGTATAATTGTTTTTACTAAAAATATATGTAATGTGTGGAATGGAACTCAAGATATCCAAAAATAAAATCAGTTTTTACCATTAAATCAATTCCACCGCACTATAACAGCCCATTTTCCAAATAGACATCTGCGGGGGCCAATGTGGACTTACAATCTGTCTTACCAACGACAACTGTGTCTCACACTGGAATATATCATTCATTGAATCCTTTTAAACCTTACTAATTATTATTTTACTGATTTAATTTTATTGAAATCAAATCCTATGACATGTCATCATATAATCCTCAAATTAACACTGCGAAAGCCTTACTAACACATTTATTTAGATAATATTACTATAAATGTGTGATATAAACCAAACACCGAGTGTGAAAAACCAATATATAACCATAAATACATCTGAAGTCACAAAAAGATCAATATGTATAAGGTATCTCAAAGTATCTCACAATCTCCAAACTCGAAATGAAAACAAAAAATATATATATATATAATACAAATGTACGAGTCACGCAAATCTGTCTCTGATCTATGGTACTTTGGAAGGTTGCTTTTACCCCTGCTCGTGCTAGGATCTGCACTCAAGCCATCACAAAAGGCAGATGACGAGTTCAGAATGAGTATTCTTAAGGAAATTAAGTGAGCAATACTGAAAGTAAATACTGGAATTTAAATAAAGCTATTAAATAAATATGCGAAAATAAATACAGGCAACTGCACTCATCGCATGAATAGATAATAAGGAAAGCTCAAAGTGTGTTCCTAGCCCCTAGGGTCAGACTACCACCATAATTCGGAATCTTCCACAATATACTGTCGGCGAGTCCAACTCAAGCAGGGCCAGTATCTGGATGGTCAATGTTACGGCGCACCGATATGTTGCACCACGTGACACTCGGGTCATCTTATTCACCGAGATCGATCATTAGCAACATGCTATGGTGTAGTGGACGTACACACTAGAATGGAAAGGAAGGAACCTAACTCAACGTCCGTCCATATAACCACAACCAGAGTAGAATATTGAAATGAAATAAATTGAATTCAAAATGTCAAAAGAAGTAAATACTCAAGTAATTTCAGTTGGGATACTACACACCTCAAATCGCACTCCAACTACCATCACTAGTCAAATTGCACGCCCCAACTGCGTGTCCACCACCTGCAATTCCACCTAAAAACCATCAATTTCCCGATAAATTGAATAAATTTCCAAACCTTGTAAACCCCAATTTAATATCAAATCATCGATAAAATCATCATTTAAACACCCTAAATAGTCTATATAAGTCCCTAAGAAAATCCCCAATTGGTAAATTTATTTTAAAATTTTCGTTCAGAATTGCCCAAGATGCCACCATTGACGCCGCCTCATTCAGTCCTTCACGGCGTGTCCATGGCACCCGAGACGTCGTGACAACGTCATCATGTTATTTCTCTCCACAACGTCTCAAAATGCCACTCCTCATTTTCACAATTTAGTCTCTGCCCAAGACGTCGCGAGTGGCGTCGTGGGCTTTTAAACCCCACGGCGCGCCTGACGATGTCTAAGGCAAAGATTTTCTTAGGTTTTCAAACCCTCTCAGCTCATCATCGCGCTTCGCGCTTATCCAAACATCATATATAAACATCAATAAACCCTTTCCCGTTAAAACTTCTCGACAAAATTCATCCAAAATCAAAACATCGATAAAAACCATTCAAAACCTTGTTTTGTTCCCAAAATTCGCAACACCAACTAAACTCCTCCACAAAACCACACAAATGCTCAACTTTCACACCAAAATCCATAGCAACACTGTCCAAAACCAGTGTGCTCAAATCAATTTCTGAAACCCACGTCAACGCTCGAGAAAATTACCTCGAAACGTAGAGAATGAAATGTGGATCGAAGATATAACCTTTGTTTTTGTTTTTCCTCGAGTTCTTGAGCTCTAAATCACCACTCAAACTTCATCAAGCCCTCTATACCACCACCATTTTCGGATTTCTCAATGAGAGGAGAAAGAAAAGTTGGTAAAAAGTGAAAATCTTGTTATTTATATAAAATTTGTCATCTCAACTCACACCCCAATCTCAAGGCTTCATTGTATGGTTGTGATGGAGTCAAAAAGTCCAGTTTAATGTGACTTGCATGGTGACTTGCCTCTCTTGACTTGTCTTTGCTCACACAAAATACCAAAACCCGGGCGTTCGAGTACCCGGCTCCTGCACATACTTTCACGTCCCCCGCGTGCTCTCGCACCACGAACGTACATACGGAGTTATTTAATTAATTATTTAATGAATTTTACCATTTATGGTGTGTATTTAGTCCTCGACCTAGCACACTATCATTCACTACCCGTTTCCTGTGTTTACACGCTATTCGGAGCGAATGCCCGTCACACAACCTCACATGTCAATTATACAATAGCTAACACACATCGTGATGCCAATAACCTAATTACCAATACACATCGCAAATTAAAGCACAACAACACAAAAATTTACTATTTACCTAGCTCCAGATAGGGATGAGCATAAAACCCGAGTACCCGACTCGGGTCGAGTCACCCGAATCGGGTGGCAGGTGGTGGGTCGGGTAAGATGAGTGGAGAAAACGAGTAGGGTCATCAAAACCCGACCCATCGGGTGTCGGGTCGGGTTCGGGTGTGATCATAATAGTGTCGGGTCGGGTTCGGGTGTGATCATAATAGTGTCGGGTCGGGTCGAGTGTGATCATATTAGTGTCGGGTCGTGTCGGGTTCGGGTGTCATCATGGCTTTTATAGGGTTTTTGTGGTTTTTGAAACTATGGATGGTAGTTGATACAAACTTAATATGAGTCGGGTCGGGTCGGGTTCGGGTATCTTGTCTGGCGGGTCGGGTGATAGGTCATTTTTATACCGACCCGACCTGAGTCGGGTCGTCGCATATCGGGTCGGGTTGACCCAAACCCGACCCGTGCCCACCCCTAGCTCCAGACGCTTCCTGACCTATCTACGGTTCCCACGAGCATCTGAGTTGTTCGCCACGTCTACAAACACGTCATTAATAACGATGAATTAATTTCGGGCCGTTACATTTGCCTTGTGGGGAATTTCTAGAAATAAATCTTTGCCCCACTTGTAACCCTACATACAAACAAAATTCGCTTTAAGGACAATGAAGTCGCCAAGATGCTGGTTCTTGGTTTAGATGAATCCACCATACCTTCGCACAAATCTTCATCCGGACACACAGAGTACTAGTGCTCTTGAGTGAAGTGACAACCGAACTTGCCTAACAAGAAAAGCCCGATTGAAGGAAACGAATCAACAGGTGAATCAATGTACTGTAGAATATGGACACACGGGAGAAAGACACGAGAGAATGACGACGAAATAGTTCCCAGTCGGGGGAAGCTAGATTTTTAAGGAATACTAGTTTTTTAGACGTGCTTCGCACGTGGGAGCCCGTTCACTATGCTCGCGGGAAATCAGTTCCACTAATTTGTCTAGAAACTTAAAATAATTTCAAATTAACTATGCATATTTAAGTTAGGGTTGGTAGAGATATTTTTGGTGGTCCTAAAAAGAAAAGGAGTGCATGGTAGGTACAATTGTTCATAACATCTTGACTTCAGTCCATATCATGTTCGTCGTCATGTTGTGAAGTTAGCCTTCCAAGCTCCTTTCTTTTTAATGTCCAAGCCCCTCTTATATATGGAGGATTAACACGTATAAATCAGTTTTCCTAATTAGAGAATCAGATGACACAGCCACAAATGTTGCAACAATTGAATCCAAAAACCAACAACATATAAATTCTTTTGAGTGAAATTACTGAATAAATACAACACATAGAAGCATGTGGGACTTTCATCCAGAAGCTATTCATTGAAGCTGTTCATTTGTTAGCTTGCAGTGTTAGAAATTATCATTCATTAGAAGCAGAAGATCACAAAGAAAGGGACAAGTTACAGAAATTTATATTATATTACGATAGTAGTTTGTTGGAACCATATACAAATTTCATGGACAAACCAAAACAACTTGAATGCGCACATGAAATTTGTGGTTCCATAAACATCAACTGTTTAGTCAAAAGTTCCACAGAGCCTTCTAAAGATGTCCCAAAAGACCTACCACCTACACATATCTAAACTAAGACCACTTACAACTTTCATTAGTTATACCGAAAAGAGTTGCACCTATACCATTATATGGTTCATGTGCGAGACCAAAATACGCAATGATCAAAATTATATTTAGTACGGCATCCAAAAAGTAAAGACACAACTGATTCACCCTAATAAGATGGATGTTGATGAAGTGGATGTTGATTCTAAAGCTGCAACTCCTGGCTTCAATAGATTTGTCAATCGGCTTGTGGGATTGGAGATCTCTCGCTTTGAACTGGCAGTCGCAGAAGCAACATTGTGTAGAATGACTTCACCTGTCTCAACAATGACTTCACCATTCGTTTCTTTCGATTGAGTGGTAGCACAAAGTGAGTCCATTTTTTTGGTATTACAAGGCACGGGTTGCGGAAGATGTGAAGTTTGTGCATTGGCACTTGGAAGGCCATCACTATTTACACCGCCGCCATTCAAATCCTGCTGATGTACTTCCTCTTTGATTGGTGATATCCCAACGAAAAGAATCGATTGACTGTTTTGTCAACGATCTTATCCGCTTGGACATACACATAAAAAGAGGAGGCAGATTTCAATAATTTGGAAGTAGCCATGAGCTTACTTGCTTCAATCTGAACAATTTAAAGCAAGATGTAATGCATTAGAGGCAAGACATGGCGTACCAACAAAGAAGGTTATATATATATAAATGAGGTTAGCTAATAGATTATCTAAAAAATTGACTGGAAGAAAACTTATTGCTCTTGTTTTGGTCATAATTTCTTTGGCACTTAGTGAGATAATATCCTCAGCAATACTTCCATAAGCCATAACTTTGAGTGCACCAAATTCATCTGTCAGCTCTACCTCAACTCATGCCCTTATGACATAAAAGGAAAGGTTACAAGTATACTACAATTTATATAAACATTAATGTACATGCATAACAGTTTGTTATACATACCTAGGAGTCCCATGTGCATCTTCATGCATACAGTTGGTACAATAGAATACTTCTCCTACTTCCGCATTGGTGAACTTAGAACAACTAGTACAACTCATAAACCAAAGAGCTTGTTCCACATTGGATACACTAATTGCAACCTTCAAGCAGAAAAGTGTTTGCTGAAAAAATAAAATTGTGAGATGTATAACATAATTGATGAATAAATAATATGAAAAAAAAACAAATAATAACACTGCTATAAAGTAAATAATTTAAGATTCTTACATTGCTTAACATCGAAGTGATCTTTGCAATTGTGACAAGTGGGCGCCGCTGACTGGGTCTAACCATGGGGCTACGAAAATTCAATGGAATAGACAATCCATCATTGTTAATGAGTTCTTCAAGCACATCGCAATTTCGATTAAACCTAATACACAAGAGAAGTAATGCAATTAGTAATACAAACAATTGAAGAATACTGTACATGATTGTTATTGGTTATCATACCACTGTCTTAAGGCTTGAGCTCTTCCACTGTCATCAACAAGATCAATAGTTGATGAAGGGCGTGTTGCTATACAAATTCCTGTGCATTAAATGTAATTTTGAAGTATAAGCACTCATTTGAGTTGTGAAATAACAATTTTTTTCACAAATCTTACCACTATGGTAGGCCACTTTAAGCCTTCTACAAACTAAAACTGGTGTTTTGGCTATTATCTCTTCAATGGAAGGGCCAATCCTTGTAGGAAATTCATCCCATAGTGTCAATCTAATGGGCATACAACTGTTCCAAAAAAGAAAAAAAAACACTCATGGCTATGTCAAATATGTATAATTGATTATAAGTAAATGAGCATGGACAGATTATATAGCTACCATTCATCAACTACAATCAATTCCTGCAAGCAGGTTGGTTGTCCATTTCGTTTGGCTACATGTCTTCTTGGTTTTGCTATCAAAGCAAGCACCACCACATCTGCATCCATTGTAATGTATATACATTTGAATGAGTCAAATGCATAAAATATTAACATTCAATATAGAATAATAATTTGGAGATGGTAAACACATACAAATGGATTCGTCTGTATCCAAATAGTCATCGATTTCTTCAAGAGTTACAAACTTGGCTTCCTCCAATAAAGGAAATGTTTCAGAATCCAGCAGTTGCCTGATAAGAGTACTTCTTGAGATTGACCATTGATGGGGGCTTGGAACAATGCAATATCGAGGTTCAATCTTTTTTACAAATGCATTAGAAATACGATATGCAACCTTAATTTAAAGCCTAGACTCAAACAAGTTGATGTCATTCCAAAATATTGTTGCTTGGATCTGATTGCCCTGTTGGTTCCATTGATAAATAATCCAAAATCAAATTATACTCATAAAAACACTTTGGACAAAAATGTACAATAGAAATTTGAAATCAAACTATTAGTGTGCATTGGATATAGAGAATATACCTCTTCATCCACAAGAATTAGTCGTTCTGCTGGACCGAACTGGTACTGCCTGTTTCACGGGCAGTTTCTTAAGGACATAGACATCAGCATACCAATTGACACTATTTGGGTCAATATCTTTCAACAGTTTCTTTTCTCTAGACATCTTTAGCCAGTTCAAGCAAAGGAAAGTCAAAAGAAATAAGGAAAATTATAAAGACCTTCAGTTTATGGTTGTGTTGTGTTGAACATTATGGCAATCCATCCATTTATAGACATCAAATGGGAATGGGATGAGAAGTTGAGATGTGCGTGTGCAATGATGGAGAAGGAAAAGGAAGATATGGGTAGATGCATCATGATTGCCAAGGGATGATGATGCAAGTAAGACAGAAGAAAGGAACAAGAAAATAAAGCAGATGCACCATTTCTCTCCTCTTCCATCTTTGTTAGCCTTATGGGTGTTCATTAGGTGAAAGTATGGGATGGATGTAAACCATATAACTGGTCTATGTTGTACCTCTTTTTATAGGGCAAACTTTCCTTGTTATTTTCTAGTTTTTTTTTCTCTCATGCGTGCTCCTTTGTCACTGGTTTTTTGTACTCTCTGTTTGCTCAAGTCAATCAATGTTAGCATTCTATCTTTTCTTATTTTTTTGGGTACAATGCATGATATCCTTTCTATTCATTCAAATGTCTTTAATATCTCAGTTGTCATAATTAATTGGATCCTTCACATGGGTGATTAGATTATTCACTTCTCATAATTAATTTCATCATTCACATGGAGTGATTGGACCATTCACATGGGTGGACAGGTGGTTGTCTTCAAAATCTTATTTTGTTGTATAACTTGTGCTAAACTTCATTTGCCAGTTTCGTGCCACGTGGAAAGGGCATTAAATGCACCATGATGCTCTATTACTAACAAAAATTAATATCGAAATCGTTTTGTTAATCCATTTTTCAAAAAAAAACTATTGTAATCCTGATTCCTGATTGGACAGCAAAGTGCTACGAAGTTGTGAACATTGATCTCGAAGTTGACTCCGTAATAGGATTTTGCGGCCATTTCGAAATTCTCAGGGCCCCCCGAAATGTGTGAGAGGTTGATTATGGTTAAATCACCTTCGTTGGACTCCATTACCATGTTTCTTACGTATCCACTCTACACCACCAACATGAACTGCATGCACGTAACACCACCATCCATATGTATATCATTATTTAGTCCAACCTCAAATTAATTTCAAAATCATACTGTCAAACTAATACTCTAGCTAGCAAGCTCCCATATATGTTATGTTAGAAATTGAAAAGAATGATTTTAGGGACGAAACAAAGGTAAACTCTTAATTAGTTTTCAGTAATTGGTTGCAGAACATGTATCTATATATAGATCTGATTTAATAATTGAGATCAATTTATATAATTTTTCCTAAAACAATTTTGATTTCATCAGAGCACTTAATTAATTTCACCGATATAAAGCCATCATATAATAGTGCAGCAAATGTAGGAGACCTTAAAGGCCATACTTGCAACAACAACCGTAAGAGTATACTTACTGGAACAACGATGTCAGATACATGAGATATTGAAGTGCCCGATGCAGCTCCAAGATACATAACCTTTGCTCCAAGAACCTAAAAAGAATTCGTCATAAGAAGTACACTATTATGAATCATACTTATAATTAAATTAGAAGATTATAGATTACACAATTAAATTGGATGAAAATCTAAGTAATCAAATGTTAACTTTAAGACTACACTAAATAGAGAACACTCACAATAAAGATGTCATTGAGACCACTAAGAACCGCGGATGCAAGCTTCGAACGGAAGAAATTTCAAACCATGCACTCAACTTTTGTTCCATCTTCATTAGAGAAAAAGACTTTGCACTCTACCTATTTAAAGGGAAATTATAACAAAGAAGGATAAAGTTCTTGTTTCAAAGAAGTTGTCAAATGTAATTAACATGACAAATTAAATTATAAGAAAGCGTTGCCTATAGAGGTATGCTCTTATATAGTAGTAAATTAATGAGTTGGAAGGAGAAAATATGAAGGCTATTAAAAGTAATGTGTAGCAAATAAAATGTTAATAGGGGCAAGTGAGGAAACTCTTGGTTCAAGAAGAAAATTAGGAACTGAAATAAGAACACTGATAAGAAAATCACATATAAAAAAAGAAAAACTTTCTTACGTTTAGCTGGCTCAGGACTTCCACAATTGTTGAATGTAATAGGCAAATGTTGCGTTTTCATGATCACCATTTTTAACATTATGTTAATCTAAGATCCACAGTCAAGATGAGCACTTTGAGTCATGGAAATTGGCCTTCCCAGCTTAATTATCAAAGTACATATTGAGCCGAATAGATAATCTTGATGTGAAACTCTAAGCACTCTGGAACCTTGCTGACCGAAATTCCCCTAGCTCACAAAGCTGATTACTGCGCAACACGAGCCGCAGAAGATCATCAAAATACAGAAGACCTTGCTCGTCAAAAAGGCCTCTACATACGCACAAATCAAACATGACACCTTAAATCTCAGTTCAAATATTACAAGGACATGAGAGTGTTACCTGTGAATAAAAGTGCAAGACTGATGATGGTTGAAGCAAGGTTGCCCGTCTCTTGGTGGAAGAGTGGTTATTGTGAGGTCAGTCCTTCAGAGCCTCTATGCTATTGATTTGGCGCCTTTGCCATGCCATTGACGTTTAAATCTTGATGAGAAGCAAGATGAAGATCACCAGCACATAAAACATGACCTGCCCACACGACCAACAACGACTTGCTCTCTTAAGACTGCTAAGTACATAACATATGGCATGATTCATACTGGAGGTAAATTTTAATCTTTCTTGCCAATACAATATGGGATGATGAAATATAATTAATTGGTAGATCATAAAGCTGTTGGAAGCAAAACTTGGGAAAAGAAAAGAGAACTAATGCAGCAAAAAACAACTTGAAGATGCTCCAGCCTTTGCTCCAAAGAAAATTTGATCCATTCACCAGTTAAAATTCTAAGAACATGCAAGTCTTGAATTTACTTTTTTTTTTTTGAGGACAGTCTCAAATTAACTTATTTGAATATTAATCATGTTGACAAAGATTAACAACATACCAACGTGATTAACAATCATGAGTATCAATCATAGAAACTTTTTCGCTTTATTGAGCATAGGCTTGTTGCTTTAGAAAGTGCTTCTATATGCAGGTTTGACATTTTACATCTTTCAAAGACTACCTTTCAATCCAAGGAACATATTTAGTATGACCCAACAATACTAAATGAGAAAAAATACAGCAAATTTAGAATCTGAACTGCATCAACATCAACTAACAAGATAGTATTCAATAGACAATATAGGTAAATCATATAACATGCCCCCATCATAATTGAGAACTCTGCAACAACATGATGCTAACACCTTTATGTACATTCAAAGTTTGGGAGGAATGTAGCAACTTCCTTTATCCAAAAAAAAAATTGGTAGGAATGTGAGTACATCTCATCAACTAACCTTTAAAGAGAGAGGAAGTTGTCATCCTTCAACAAATTATAGTATCCATAAGCATGTTGATGGAATCTACATACGCAACGATCAACGGTTAGTAGCTCTCTTCGAAGTGCAAAGCAGGATCTACACATGGATAAACTTTTATTCATCACTACTCAATCACAGCTGATGATTTAGGGAATTAACTAAAAGTATTATTCAAGCTTAGAGAATTATTCAAGATGCGAGAATTAACTAAAAGTAGACATAAATTATGTAAAGAGCAAAGAAAAGAAAAAAAAATACTAATTCTCAAAAGAATGCTTAATTGACACTTACCAAGCAAAGCAAATGTAGAAAATGATGGTACATAACAAGACACCGGCCACGCAGGACAATTAATGACCAAACATTATCAAGTTTTTTGGGTTGTATCCAACATTAAACAAACTTGGCGCTCGCTGAAAAGGTCCTAGATGATCTTTAACAATAATCTAGCATGATACGACTAGAACAAAATTAGAAATGAGTAAGGAACAAATAAATGCTTATACGAAAAAGAATTTAAGTGCAAAGAACCAACCGAGAAAAGTGTACATAATGAAAGAAAAGATTTACAAATTCCAAAAATGTAGTAAATTTTATTAAATTTTATAAATATTATAAACACAACACACTAACCTATTTGATTAGAAAACGATCTTATGCATCTTCATCAACATGCTTAAGAAGGTCTTTGTAAACAATATTTTTTGTTCGATCACAATATTTGTTGCTATTTGATGGCTTGATCAACATTTTTACCGATGAAGCACATTTTGCGCGTGACAATGCAACATACAATTGTCCATGCGAAAACATGGGTTCAGGTAGATATATTCCCACAGAGTCCAATGTTTGTCCCTGAGCCTTGTTAATTGTCATAGCAAAGCATAACCGAATTGGAAATTGGGTCCTTTTGAATTGAACTGGATATTTATCTCCTTCATTTGGCACAAATGGTATTCGTGGCAAGAAAACTCTCTTCCCTTTATAATCGACGTTTATTATTTCTGCATCAATTACATTTCTCTCAAATTGTCAACATATCAAACGTGTTCCATTGCATAAGCCTTCAATAGGATTTAAGTTTCGTAATAGCATGATAGGACAATTTTTCTTCAAAATTAACTCATGTGGAGGAATACCATTCAACACTAAACTGTTTAAGAATTCCTCAGTGACACTATGCTCATTATTATCAATGGTTTGATCAAAACTGTAATACCTAACCGTATCTCCAACAAATTCTTCTATACGTAACTGATTAATTTCATCTACAAATTCATTCTTTGTTGTCAGTATAGCTCTGGATGTCATGACATCCAAATTATTCGCATAATCTGCCAATTGGCCAAAATATGACTGATTAAATGTCGCAACAATGTTTTCACGTCCATATAAGAAATAATCATTTCTGATGGATTTTTGATGTGACAATCTTTATATTCTCTCTCCACGCCATTCCCAACACAAAGTAGATATTCTGAAAAAATTTGGTCAAATTTTGCACGCATATTTTCAAACAATTTTATTCTCTTCATTTGGGTCCAAAGATATGATTTGACCATACACGAGTCAATTATCTCTTGCTTAATCCCTCTCCGAACGACTGGCAATATTTGTCTGAAGTCACCACCAAAGACAACAACTTTTCCTCCAAATGAGTTGTCATTATTGCAGACATCCTTAAGCAAACGATCAAAAGCTTCGATTGAGTGTTTATGAACCATTGGAGCCTCATCCCATATAATTAATCTCGTGAGCACCAACAACCTTGCTAAGCCTAACTGTTTACTTACATTGCATGTTTGATTATCTTTAGCGTTAATAGGGAGTTTGAATATTGAGTGAGCTGTGCGACCTCCAGGCAAAATTACTGTAGCAACGCCAGATGATGCTATCGCTAAAGCAATATAATCCTTTCTTCTTACTGTTGCCAATAATGCTCTATATAAGAAAGTCTTGCATGTCCCACCTGGACCATCTATAAAGAACACTCCTTCATTATTAAGTACTTTATTAACAATGCAATCATACGCATACTTCTGGCGCTCATTCAACATTCTTATAATCTTGACGTCGTCATCAGAAGCTTTAATTTCCAATTCCTCATTTATTTCTTGCATATAATTGACATCTGGTTCAACATTAAGTAATTCCAGTTGCATATTAAAATCTGCCAAACTCTTTCCAATTGCCTGCAACATTTGATTGACATGCAATAATGCTTTCTTCTCGGCCATATGAGTGTTCAAGTTCAAATGAAGATAGTCTTCGCACATATGCTCCCTGAATTTACCCCACAACTGCCTAGCACTTTCAGGGTTACAAAAAGATAATATTGTTGCAAACAACCGTCGTAACGCAAACGGCATTTGGTACTTATAAGCTTCTTCAATACAAGATTTTAAGCAATCATCTGTTTCCAAGAAACGATTTAATAAAGCAACTTGGTGGAAAGAATCAGTCACTACACCGTTAACAGTTTTTAATTCTTCAAAAGATGTGCAACCTTTTACGTGGTTTAATAACAACCACAAATAATACATCTCTCCTTCGTTTGGGCTCGCAGAAACTATTCTTCCAATAACAGTACCATGTTTCCGCCGCTTCCAAGTCTTTGATTGTCGATTTCAAACATAGTACTAAGGTATTTGTCTATACAACAAACTTCTTGCGAATTCATCCACTTTATTAAGTGCAAAATATTCTCTTAGCATTGACGCACATTTAATGACATTATTCACCACATCTTCCAACATATCACAATCTCCAAACGACACCATTTGCTTCCCATCTAAATGTAATTGCAATATTATAACTGAAGGATGTATCTCATTTAGTGGAAAGCTATACAATCGCCACATCGCTTCAGGAGGTGAAACCCAACGCGCTGATTGAAACCTTTCAATTTCATCAATATGGTTATCTGCATTCTCCGTGCGCACTTCAAATGTAATTCGATCATCCTTGTAAATGTATTTGTATAGACACTTAACTGCTTTTATTGTTGAACAAATCTCCACATTCAAGTGACAATCATATTTTGATAGCAAATACGGATTATAAGGGACCACCCAACGATTATCCAAATCGGATCCTCTAACTTTTTCTACCTTCCCGTCGTCTCTTCGTCGATATTGTGGATAAGAATCAATATCATGGCATGTGTACTCACAAAATTGTTTGGGATAGTGATTTTTGTACTTTCCTTCTGCAAGCATGCAAACATTCTTTGGATTTAATGATCCACATGGGCCATGCATCATATGTTTTATTACAAGTTCATTTAAATGACGATGCTTTGCTTTGTTTGGTATTTCTGCGCACACATATCTATCAAAAGTAGATGGATCACTGATTTTTGAATTTGACTCGAGAATGATCAGGAAATGAGCATGTGGTAATCCTCTTTTGTGAAATTCTACTACATAAACGTATGCTGCCACAGGACCAAATATGTTTTTTTTTAATATATCTTTTTTCAATTCTTCCAACTTCGCACGAAAAATCCTTGTTGCAAGATCTGGCCTATTTTGTGCCTCGTCATTAAACCTTAATTCATTTTTATCTCCTTCCACTTTGGATTACATGTCATTGTCAAGAAAATGTCCGGCTTCCCAAATCGTTGCACTAAACTCATCGCATCCATATATCTTTTTCTCATATCTCTTGGTCCACCAATAAACGATGCAGTTAAGATAACTCGACGTCCAATTCGTGAATCATTACTTTCACCAATCCCGATGCTATCAATTATACCTTGATAAAGTTCCGCTCTAATTTGTTTTTGATTGAGACGAATGTAATCCAATCTTGAACTTTCTAATTTTACATACATATCCACAACATATTGTTGAAGTAAACGGCTTGCATGTAATATCACACTTTTATTTAAGGGCCTTATTTGAAGCTTGTAACAATAATACTCCCTACAAGATACAACATTTTTCCAGCATCTTCGTTGACCACCTAAACAATGAAATAAACATCGTTTCGCAAAAATTACTTGTAAATAAAACAAAATAACATTGGTCAACTAAATAAGGAAAATAAATAACATACACTCAAATAATATCCTTACTTGGTCTTTCTTCAAGTAACAAATCATTCACACAACTAACGTCATCAACTTCATTGCTTTGATTGCAGTTTGAAAAATTGTTGCTATTGTTTCTCTTCTTAACAAATTCATTCCAGCCAGGTTCACCGTATGGAAACAATAATGGATATTGTAATGGATCATAACATCCATAAAAATAATTAACTCTATGATTGTTACCACTATGGCTATGAACGATGATATCTCGCTTTGTAGGTTGAATTTTGTGACTGCTCTCTATCCACACTGCGGCGACTTGGGATGCTTCAGGTAAGTTATATACTCTTTGATCGAATGATGGATCTGATCGAATGCATATATCTTGATTGCTTAAATTTGATATTGAGCTTAAGCTCCGAAAGAATTTGGTGTATGGATTGACCGCAAGTATGTTAATTAACTTTAACAACACTATCTTATTCAAGTTATCAAATATTCCAATGCGATTCTCTACTTCATGCTCTGTATCAAAAAAATAAAGTTGCAAATATGATGGCTGGTTATTGCATGGGAGTAATTGATTTATATAATGGTATACTTGACCTTGAATTCTAAATGTATAAATGCCTTTATTTTTTTTACTAACATTGTCATCTAATTTCATGCCAAATGATGTAAAAGAGAAGTTATTATTGTAGCCACGAATGTATTTCAGAAAATGCTTCGACTCATCACATATTGTTGTGAATAGTGCATATAATTCATCCGGTGCATCATTGATTGCCAAAGCCACTGCTCCATCACAACAACAAAAACCTCGACTCTCATAAGTAAATTTTTTGGCATAGCAATGACTACAATATGTACCTTCTGGTAACACGAAAGGCTCAGTGAGTACATTACCAAACACTTTTTCTTCCTCTTCTTCTTCTTCATCCATATCGTTACAATACTCATTTATCAACAATTCATTTCCCTCATTGTTTCCTACAAAGGCATCCTCATTCGCAGTAAAACACTTTATCCAAACGAATGTAATCCTAACATTTATTTCATTTGCAAACAACTCTACGAATTATGACATTACCTCCTAAGTTAATGGAATTTTCATCCAATCGCTTTGCATTAGGATTGCCCATCACTTGATCACTAACCTATATTGTCAAATTCACACCGTTCAAATTCGAACCACTTAAGAATGCATGAATATATAGTTACAAACAACGCATCTAGCACTTGTACAAATTACATATTATATTCCTAAAGAGAAAAACTGCAAGCGTTAACGAAATGTGAAACACAAAAATAAAAAGCTTGAAACTATCACTATTCTAGATGACTTAATGACGACCTACCATGAAATAATATAATAGATGAATAATTAACCAAATATTGAAAAGGAGTATATAACAATAGGGATCCAAAACGAACAAAGACACGAAAACTTATTGTACACTTCTATTTAACATGCAACCACGAGACTTCCTTTAAAAATTTATTTGTTATCAACATTCTAAACAAGACCACAACCTTATCAACTATATAAAAATAGTACCAAATATGACACAATTAGAGACAAAAATTTATGACAATATGTGCATTGAATAGCATTGTGAAGAACAACCACATGGAAACTATGTTAACAATAATTTCAATATTTTTCTCTATCCCTAAATAAAAAGACATGCGTACCTCAATTCCAATATTTCTCTCAATTATATGTTCTTTTTGCAATCCATCTATTAACATCTCATTGCTAACACAACCATCTTGCTTTGATGATGAACCTATTAAAAACAAAATACACAATAAAACATTTTTACATGTGATCATAAAAAATAAATAAAATAGAAGACAATAACGAAATATACCTTACATTTACGAGTTAAATTACCTTTATCTATACATTGAAGAGATCTTTTTTGTTGATATGACACCCTACGAACATAGCTTCTTCTATCTTTTTCTTCTTGAGTTAATTGAGCATACAATTGTCTTCTACGACTATTCACACGATTTCTTTCTTCTATATGCTTACTTTCAAAGGATTTTCTCTTATTCGCATTTGGAGTCATTTTCTTTGTCGCATGGGAACCTTTTACAATTACATATATGGTCCACAAAAATAAAATGTCAATTTAGTATGTCAAGGAACTTGTAAAAATAAGCCTCGTTCTAAGGAGTTTAGCCAAATATTTAAAAATAATAATAAATAGCACATATTTGCAATAAGTAGCTACAAAAGTTATAGTTGCACTTGTTGTTTTATTTGTTCAACACAATTGTTAGAGGGAAAATGAATAATCCAATATAAGTTTCAAATCCTATGAGGAAGATTCTACGCTTTCAACTCAGTCTCACTATTAAAAAAATGCAAACAAAACTTACGACCCACCCGGATACTAACACATTTAGGACTAAATATGGTGCAATAAATTGCAACCTATAAATCAAAGTAATCAACACATTCCTACCAAAAAAAATAAAAATAATCAACACACAAATACCTCAATCCCAAATTAATTGAGGTTGACTACATGGATCAAACTCTCCAATTGCAGTTGATTTGTTGCAACAGGTACATACGCCCCAACCTTTATATTTGTTTGACCTATTTCAAAAAGAGCGAGCAACATTTTACGTTGGTTGCCAACCTATCGCAACCATCCCGTATTGTCCGTGTTATGGATAATGGGTTTCAGACATATACAAGTCGAGAAAAAAAAAGACAACATAGCCTCAAGACTTCACAACAACAACAACAAGTATTTGCATAAATAACACCATACTCCTTTTCTTGTATTTCATCTATTGAAGTACTATCATAATTAAACCCAAATATTTGAAGTTAACTGACCTATTATAGAATCACATAAATATGTGATGTAAACCTTTATGGCGAGTGTCTCACAAGAAAGACAAGGCGGGAGCATGCTTTTTCTACCGCATTAAAGGTAAGGTTGGTGTGCTCTAGACGAGACGAGGAGATTGAAGAGAAAGACAAAGAAAGCTTGATGAACAAGCAAAGTCTAAAGAGGGTACGATTTTGGCCACAGATTTTCACGTTGATTGAACAACTCAAAATTGTAATACATACGTGTGGCACACACGTGTAAACTACGACTAAAATAGTAGTCGATTCGGGATATGGGACCTCATGTGGTAGGTCAGTACCCGTGCACTTCGTACTACCCTAATTGGTCGAGGATTTCGTCTAACAACCTCATGTAGTAGGTCTGTAACACTAACTGAATAAATCCCCACACCCCAGGTCCCATATGCCGTAAGCCGCGCAGGACTCTAAAATGAGGTAAGAAACTGCATTGTTCTTAGAAATTACCCGTGAAATCAGTGAGCTAATCAAATTTGAGAATGGCAGTAATTACAAAGAAGAACAGCAGGTACCCCACCTGAAACCACAACAAAATCACAAATTTCTCTTCAGAAAAGCAACACAATTTCTTCCACAAATATTGTTTAAGGGCTCTAAAATGAGGTAAGAAACTGCATTGTTCTTAGAAATTACCCGTGAAAATGAAAGAAACAAAATTCATTTCTCAATGTATTAAGACAGAAAAATGCCGTAACGAAATAGTTAGATTTCACAATGCACTAAGAACAAAATAAATCCTGTACAAAAAGAAATTAAAAAATCAAAAAAAAAATACTTTGATACTACAGCCCATGAGTTTAGTTGCAACAGATTATATGATCCTTATTTTCTTATTGGATAGTGTAAGCATGCATTGCTTGAACTGTCATTACTGTCCAGAAACTTGATGAAAGGAATTGGGATTTATACATTATCCGCGCTAATGTGCGCAGTTCACAACTCAAACCAATTCATTTTGAATGATTCACAATCACTCCCTAGTCACAAATTTATTCAGATACAACCCAGCAGTTGAGAAACCATTTGATCACAGAAATTCAGAGCTCTTCATATATGAGAAATTCAGTATATTTCAAGAGGATCAACCACTTTTCGACCTGATTCAACGCGACCATCGACGATTTCAACAGACCATTCCCCAATTACTTCCCTACTCCTATAAAAAAAAACGCATCTATCGTTCTACATGCTATGAAAATGAGGTAAGAAACTGCATTATTCTTAGAAATTATCTGTGAAATCAGTGAGCTAATCAAATTTGAGAATGACACTAATTACAAAGAAGAACAGCGGGTACCCCCCCTAAAACCACAACAAAATCACAAATTTCTCTTCAGAAATCAAACAAACATAAACACAGACAAATATACAGAGAGAGAATTGAAGAGATTTACAGTATCAATGGATTTAAGGGCCGAAAAATGAGAAATTACAGTCCCCATAGTCTTCTTCATTTTCCGTTCTCAATCAAACATAGGGTTTGTCTTCCTAAACTCAAGAACAAGAGACGGCCAAAAATGATGGAAATGCAAGCTTAAGACAAGAAGGGAGACAACTCAACCTGATCGATTGCGGTGATTGCGGTGAAGGTCAATGTTGTGTTAGAACTTGAAAAATGTATCAAGTGAGTTTGAATAGAAAACCTCTTTAGTCCCACATTGCTCACTTCAAAGAATACAAACTCTTTATATACAAACATCTACTCTAAAGATTTGCTTTAGAGAAACCCAATGGATAGAGTCCAAATTGACACCCATTTGGGCTTAGATTTGTTAGCCTTGTAAAATCAAATAAATTTTTATTTTATTTTTTATTTTCAAAATTAATTATTGGTAGTTAATTTAGTTATTTTGTGAACAGGTACGACTGTTGAGAACAAGTGCAACTGTTGAGAATAGGTGTGACTGTTGAATATATTGTTTTGAACAGACACATTAGTTTGAACCACTGTCTCAAGTTCTATTTAAGTAGAACTAAAACACTGGAAATACATATATTTTCGAATTTCGTTTTTGAGAGAGAAGAAAAATCACAGTTTGGCAGACTTTTGAACTTGGTGATTTTTGGTTCGAAAGAGCATCCGGTTGTATCCTGGAGGCAGATCTTTGAAGAAAATTCAATCACCTAATTCAAGGAAATTTCTGTCTTAGGACATTGCTTATGTGCAAGCCTCCGGTTAGAAATTTATTTTGTTGATTGATTCTGTTATTAATTATTTGTAAAACTTGTTCATTCATATATATTAGTATCATTATTTATTGTTCCGGACAACATGTTGCACGACGTGGGTAAGCAGACGGACTTCACAGCTCGTTTCCCAGACAAAACTTGCGCCAAGGTAAGAAAGAAAATCCCTATCACCACTTGTCTTGTTCGACAAGAAAAGTTATTGTATCGAGATTTGCCACTACATATTGATGCCAATCAAAGAAGTGTCGAACACCCATCATTGGCACGTGAAAACTACGACAAAAACAGTAACGCGTTGGTGGAAGTCGTCTTTTTTAGGAAAGTTATTGTACCGAGATTTGCCATTACATATTGATGCCAATCAAAGAAGCGTCGAACACCCGTGTCATTGGCACGTGAAAACTACGACGAAAACAGTAACGCGTTGGCGGAAGTCGTCTTTTTTAGGGATAGAGAGATAAAAATAGAGAATAGATGAAAAATATAGAGCTTATGCTCAACCTTCAATTATAAATTTATTGAGTGTAGATACTCTGCTCACGTTGGAGCTTTAAAATCACCTTGAAGAATATTACTTCTTTGCCACTACAAGAAAATATATATTTTACGACACTTTAAATGTTGCTGAAATTTATGTTTTTAAAACTTAATCAATATATATTGATCAACATACTATTAATCGTGAATATTAATATAAAATGATGTATCAAATAATATAAGATTAATAATATAGTATGATCAACATATCATAAAATAATTGTTAATATTATTTTCAAAAAATGGTATTTAGTTATGTATTAATTATGTGTTTAATAAGTTTTGACAACACAATCATTATCAATGTTGTTCAATGTTGTGAAATATATTTATTCTTGTAGTGAATTTTTCTATGCACAAAAAGTTAGGATTATAAAAGAAGAAAAAATAATCAAAGTTAATTGAGTAAGACCCCCGATGTCAAGCAATCCACTTACTTTCCTAAAATACAGAAGATCCTACATATTGCTACTTTGCATATTTCTATCACACCTGCTATACTTAAAGACTATACTAAATATTACATATACAAATATTTAATGGTCACTTGATATATTCACACATTTCCATATGTGTGTTGTTTCCAATACCGTCATTTGAGTAAGAGCCCAACACTGTCATTTTGGGATACATGTGATTAACGTTGATTTCACCTATCAAATCGACAACTAAAGATATAAGTCTTAATGGAACTTCACACTGATCTGAAACTAATTTGCAAATCAATTTAATCCAACCCCTAAATCATGAGGTATACAATAAATGAGACCGATTTAGTTAAAGAAGCAATATGCAAGAACTAAATCCACACAAGTACAATCCTGGACCTGGTTAAACAAACATTATATTTAGGTCAAATTACAACTTTTGTTATTATATCCTAACCTTTTAAAATTTGTTATTATATCCTACCTTTCTAAATTATTTAATTTGTATCCTAAACTATTTTTCAACTCCAAATTTGATGATTTAACACTTAATAATGAATTCAAATCATATTATTAAATATTATTTTGATAATTATGGATGATGATGTGGTTTTTTTTAGACTCAAAATTAAGGTCTTATCTCTTTAAATTTTAAGTTAAAAGTTAAATTAGATACAAATTTAACCATCTATAAAGGTTGGATATAATAACAAAAGTTGCAAAATGTTATGATATATTTTAACCAATCAAGCCTTATCTTTATTTACAAGAACATCTTGTCTTACAGATCAATCAACCAAGAAAAAATTAATAATAAATTCAAAAAACGAAGTAAAATTTAAAGTTATACAATATGATTTGAGATATTTTTCGTCCTTTTATTGTTTTGATGGAAAATGAAATATTTATCTTTTTCTTATTTTAATTTCTATAATAAAAATGTTGATGTGGCATTAGAGAGATTGTCTACCATTAGGATAGACATCTTCTACTTATTTTATTCTTACCACAACAACTACACTTTTCACAATCTAAGGTTGCATTGAAGAGTTTTCAGGAAAAAAAAAAGAAAGGGTTGCATTGAAGAACCTCTTTTGGATTGAATGTCTATACATCATGGGTCCATCCATTCTCACCCCAATCTTTGGTTGCATTGAAGATGCTTTAATGGGCTCGAAGGCCGAGGCCCACCCTGATTGAGATGTATTTGTAGACATAGATCTACAGGTCTAAGCCATTTCTAATCTTGTTTCTCTCAGTCCATTGCAACTAGTCGAGGGCTCGTCATAAACCTCTTTAAAGAAAGAGGTTTCTCCCATCCCACTGCAACTAATCGAATCCATTGCTATGCGACCGATTTGTGTCACGAAAAATATTGCAAACCTCTTTAAAGTAAAGACAATTAATTTTTTAAATAGTCACAAAACTTGTGTTTGTAACAATTTAGTCATAAAACTTTTTATTACCATCATCAAACCTTTTGAAAATTTTACTCATGATTGTTTCGTCCTTCTTTTGTCAAACGATTGTTAAGTGACTTTGATGTGGTGTTGTTTTGGTTGTAACACGGCTTAGATCATCAAATTAGTCTAAATTTCATGAAAAGAAAAAAATAAACTAAATTGAAACCCGAAAAGAAAAAAAAAATACTTTTTCTTTTGTTGTTTGGACTTCGCTGAAATCTATACGGGCTCATTCTAGCCTAAATGCCTTGCTCAATCTCAAATAGAAAAGCTCACATATAATTTTTATCTATAGTAATTTTTATTTATTGTATAATTTATATATTTTAAATATTAAAACTGTATTTAAAATTAACAATTGGGCTAAGCGGAACGGAACTTTAATTTCTGCATTATCAGTATGCTCAAAACCAGTGTTGGGCATGGAAGGACCCGTCGGGCCCGGCTCAACAAGTACGCCCCTTAAAAAAATCTACCCTGCCAGTTCAAACGTATTTAATATGATCGGTGTTGGCTTACTAATGAATCACCACTTTCATACCAATCGGTGGTGTATTGAAGTAATTTGACACTCCTGTTGTTTAAGAGGAAGTCTCGAATTTGAAACTTTATGAATGTCGAACCACCATTGTAAGAGTTTGTTATTTTAATAGGCTAACATGGCTTGAGTTCGAAGTAATTGGTTAAATCTGAAAGAATGATCTAGACAAAAGAAAATAAAAATAAAAAAATGTTCGCTTACATGTCCCTACTCGGTAGGCTACCAACCACTTGTGCTCTTTCTTTGAAAGAAGTCCATATATGGATCATACACTAGCGAATTCATTCGCATTTATATATTTAATAATTAGTTAATTAATTATTTTTTATGAAGCATTAATTAATTTATTAGTTCTTGAATTTCTGTCTTTTCTAATTATTTATCTAATTCTTCTTACATGATGGTAATCTGGACCGTCCATTCCAACAATCATGTCAAAATATTAAATTGTCTCCGTTACAAAAGTACAATGAGAGATCACATGGCTTTCAAATTTCTTTGTTTCTTAATTGAAGCTCTGGAACAACCACCAAACCATAACACTAAACGCCTCGCCCAGAAGGTCTACATGAGGAGAGCCTTAGCCCATCTTAATTAATTGTGCATCCCATGCGTAGAGTGCCCTTTTTTATTTGGAAAATGATAATCTAACACACTTTAGTGGCACACTTTGTCTTTTAACTTATTTATAGTTCTTTCTTATCTTTTTAGACGTAGACCCCACATCTAATAAAATATTATAAATAAGCTAGAAGACAAAGTGTGCGTCCAAAATGTGCGACCAAAGTGTGTTAGATTATCATTTTTCTTTTTATTTTTGTGAGTTTATGTTTTTTTTTTTAAACCATGTAGTATTTGAAGTCAATGGATCTCGACTACTCCGAACTCAAGCTACGCATGATCATTAGTTAGCGACAATGCTCTCCCAAAAAAATTTTAATAGGACTCTCTACTCAAGCTCAAACTCGATATACTTAGTTAAGGCTGACACGTACAACCTTTGTCATCAATATGAGAGCCCCAACAAACAACAAACTTTTATATACATATATATATATATATATATATATATATATATATATATATATATATATATATGATGATCTAGCTTGGTAGCTCTTCGACCAAAAATAAAATAAAATTAGGCTAGATATTTCGAGTTTAATTTTGTTTTCACATTTTTAAGGATTTATATATCCTTTTATTCGTCTTAATTTATTTGAGATTTTCTGAATTATTAATTCATATAAGTGCATTTGGTTTCAAGAAAAAAAAATTCATATAAGTGCATTTATTGAAAAATTAATATTTATGTATTTTCTTATCTCCTAAAAATAACTACTTGGTAGTTCTCGGAGAGTTTAAACTACATAAACATAAACCCACTAAAGCCACGTGTTTATTTCAACATCTTACCTAAGAGTTTTTTATTTTTTTTTAAAGTTTTTCTTTTAATTAATGCAAGAGAATATGTTTGTCCATAAGTTCATATATAGAGAAAATGCATTGACCTTTTTTTTTCTTTTTGATAAAGAAACTACAACTTAATATTATCCATTGAGGTTCACCTTTCTGACTTCTTACCCAAGTGAACCATTCACTTAGTTGCATTTACCTTTTCTTACTTCAGCCTATAGGAGACAAATCAACAACTGATGCAGTCCAAGAAGTTACAAAAACATTCTTGAAAAAGTTTGATCGGAATTAATTTTTGTTGACTTTTGGAATGATCGATTAAGAAATTTTGGAGCTTCGAGGTTGACATGAGTTTATTAGAAATGATGTGGAGATCAATACTTATTGTTATGCCATGACAATGATGTTTTTTGATCAAATTCATTCATTTAAGCCTGCTATGTCATGACAACCTATGATTTTTTTGGTCAAATTCCTTCATTTATGTCTCAAAATTTTAAATTTACTATTTTTAGAAAGTTTTAGTTTGA
The DNA here is from genome assembly GCA_039657345.1 of Stephania japonica. Lineage (NCBI taxonomy): Eukaryota > Viridiplantae > Streptophyta > Magnoliopsida > Ranunculales > Menispermaceae > Stephania > Stephania japonica. Next base: position 7,260,785 of record CM077556.1, read on the forward strand.
TTACAATTTTTGTTAGGAGTTTCCGTTATTGATGTCGTTTGTGGCGTTAGGTTATTTTATCTAGATTATTGATTATTGATTTTTATTTTATAAAATTAATGAAATGTGTTTCTTTTAGAGAATTAAGGTTTTAATTCTCATGATCTAAATTGAATTATGCATAGATTTACCAATCAATTTGGAAGACTCCAATGCGTCAACAACTATCTAAAAATTTAGCCTTCTGACTACACCCATTTCTCTCAAAGTAACAACTTTTATTTCTTGACAAAAAAAAATACAACTTTATTTGGTTTATGAGTTTGGTCACAATATATTTCCTATTTTAACTTTTACATAAAATTGCAAAAATTCACCCATTTCAAAATTCTAACGCAAAAAAAAACTGTTCACTCACAGATCACTTGCTGATGGCAGTGAGATTGTACCAAAAAGTGTCACGGGAGCTCCAATTTAACTATATGCAACACAATATATCAATATCCATGTCATCATCTTTTGATTACTGGCTAGCTTGAGAAAAGTAGAGAGATCGCACCCATGGATGCATATATTCCACGACATGCACGACATGCACGATTAATTGGAATGAGTCGTTTGACTCACACACTACTCGATATGTAATATTTACAAGGAAGTGTAATATAATTTAAGCTAGGTTTCAAAGGCAGTGTACGTTTTTGTGTGGTAGTGAATATTGGCCCTACTTGACAACGAGAAGAGGAATCAAATCACAGGCTAGTTGCTTTATTATAAGTTTTCTAATCACCTACCATTGGCTTATTACTTGTCATCACTCGATATATGTTCTAGCTCTCCTCCTTTACAAACCCAACCCTAGCTGTTTCGATATATATTTTTCTTCATCTCCCTCTATGTATATAGTGAGAGATCTATCATGCATGTGTATAAAGAAGGCAATATTGCAATACTGCCATGTGGTGCTCATACAAACTTTGTTTTTAAAAATTGAATGGTACCTCTCGTTGGTGGGCCGGGGCTATTGCTTTGGACATGTTTTTTTTTTAAGCCAAATTGATTAAAATATCCTAATCTTTTACACATTTTGTTATTATATCCTGACCTTTTAGAATTTGTTATTATATCCTAACCTTTCTACATTGATAAATTTGTATCCTAAGTCATTTTTTAACTCTAAATTTGATGAGGTGCCATCTAATTATTGAGCTTAAAACATAAATTAAATAATAATTTTAGTAATTATAAATAATGAGGTGACTTTTTAAAGTCATTATTTAGGTGTCATATCATCAAATTTGAAGTTAAAAATGACTTAGGATATAAATTTATCAATGTAGAAAGGAGATGATATAATAACAAATTAAAAAATATTAAGATATAATAACAAAAGTTGTAAGAGGTTAGGATTGTTGGGAAATGTGCCCTAGGTCAATCCATTAACAGTCTTTATGAATATATTTTAGTTAATAAAATAGAGGATTTCATTTGCTGTTTATTATAATTGATTTGCATGTTTACATTATAATAAGATCCATGGGTATTTATAGAAATATCCTAAATGTCCCTAGTCGATTATTATACTGGGAACTATAATAAATTAAGACTAGTGTGAGTCTTGATTGATGATCATACGATGATCATACGTATAGGAATACGAATCAAGATCATGAGTACTTGTTAGGGAACAAAGTACTGGACCGACCCGCTATGAGAACATCACATGGATTAAGTCATAGTTGTTTCTCATGATAGGTATATTTTTCAGTCCTCGACTTGAGATTACCGAGAGACTTCAACATTAGGAATACGGTGATTTGACGCAATTAAACGTTGTCTTTAACCTGGATGATTATAAAGGTTGTGATTGGTTACTTGTGTGAATAATGTGGTGAAGTTGTGTAATCGAGATAGAATTTGTCCCTCTCATATAAAGAGAGATATCCAGTGGATCCCTCGATGTGTTAGGCATTAAAAGGCCTAGTCTAAGTGAATTGATATTGATCAATGTCACTTAGATGTTTTCAGTCTACCTAGAAATCGAGACTAGTACGATTGAACATGTTGGATGACAATTCCATACCTTATGTTTGATCAAAAGGATATCGTGTGACAAAAGGATGTTATATACACTATTGATTAGGTTATATCGATTTAATATTCGTACAACTTGGGTAGTCATAATGTCTTGCTAGAGGCCGCTTATGACTTGTATACCAAAATGTGTTTTGGTACACGCGCCAACGTTGTATGAGCCTATTAGGTCGCACACTGGAGAATGGTTTTGCGAGATTTTAAGATGGTTCAGAAAAATGAATTTTATATGATAAAATTCATGACAGAAACGTCCTTGTAGTGTATTACACTTATACTTCTTTAAGTAGGGGTATATGTGTAATTTACTTAACCGTCTATATACAAGGGTTGTATAAATAGACGCTTTGAGTTAGAATACAAGTACGAAAGATTTTAAAAGGGCCGAAACTCTATTTTCGTTTAAGAAACAACTTAGAGTTTTTGGTATCCTCTGGATCGTTTTGGAGAGAAACAAAAGGTTTGGAATTCTCTCGAAGCTAGCACTTTGAATCTCGGTCGCCGTTCGTGTGTGGACAGCTAGTAGAGGGCGTTCGTCATTGGCAGCGCCTTAGAGATCGATTAACCTTCAGAAAGGTATTGCGACTGAGGTATGATTAAGTTTTCATAGTCTAAACATGTTTTAATGAAATCAAATTCGGATCCTGTTGGGGTTTTTATCAAAATTGTTTTGAAATCTCCGCTGCGCATGAACCCCAAAACCCAACAAGGATATTTTAACCAATTAGATTTTTTTTTTTGGGTAGGATTAGGGCTTTTTTTTATGCGTGCATGATCATTGACAAGGGTTATATATATATGGTACGTTTGTATAACTGGCCTCCTTTTATATATATATATATATATATATATATATATATATATATATATATTATATATTTTTTATTTATATTTTTTATTTATATTTTTTTTTTGGTAAAAGCCTCCTTGTATATTATGAATCAAAGGATACTTTTTTTTTGGGGTAGGATAAAGGATACTTCATTTATATCTTTTTAATTATATATAAAAGAAGGAAAATGCTTTTGTAACCCACATGGGACTAGACTGTGACGACACACATGGTAATTATGATTCACAATTTAGGTTGCAACCTGCATCGTTACACATCTGTTTTTTTTTTTGACAAAAAAGAACAACTTGTTCCACCAAGGTTCAAACCAATAACCTCCAACTCTCAAATCTCATATCAAATCATTGGGCCACTCAATTAGTTGGTATTGATGCACATCTGTTGTTGGCGTCCAATCCCTTGATTTTTTGCATCATGCATGATGTGTACACATGCATCCCTATGTGTTTCACAGGGACGGCAATAAGTGAGTGTTGTTCCTACTTGTCCCTCTTTTTTTTTAACTTTAGTGGGAATCAAATCACGATCTCCTGCTGTTTTACTTTTTTGACAATTGATATTTTTACTATCTCACCAAAGAGACTTTGATTCCTACTTATCTGTTTCAGTTGTAGGATCCATACAAGAAATCTATCCGTACCCATGACCCATATGAAATTGGATATTCCAGATTCAATTAAACACTGATTTCATGTATGGATATCATAGAGGAAGGAATTAAAATACCTATTAAACCAACAAACTACTACTCAATTGGTCCCAGGTACATACTTCCCTAAAATGTGTTAATATTTCTTTTATTGTAGTTTTTTGGATGAATTTAAAAGGAAGGTATGTGGTATACTATAAGCATGTCACGTGGCCCACGGTTCGGCTGGGTTTGACTAATCTTTATATTGAGTTTTGACTTAGAATGTTTAAAGTTGTAGAGTTGGCTCAAGTTGACTCTAGTAGCTACAATTAATAATTAAAATTGTTTAATTCTCCTTCCAGAATGCTTTAGCCAAGGAAAAAAAAAGAGTCTATATTAAAAAAATGTATTTTAATGATCAAGAGAGTTACGGTGAGAGGGCACGAGTCTCTCCTTCTTTAATTAAAGGTCTTGAGTTCAAATTTGGAGAATGAAAAAACTTTAAGACTCTTAACTATATATTGTCGCCTTTATAGTTATTTCTTAAAATTTTAATTTTTGATAAGAAGAAACCCACATCGATCTTATCTCATCTTATCCCATCTTTATTGAAATTAGAACTCCTACCCTATTAGAGCTTTACCATATATACCAAATTGTTGATCAATCCATTTTATTCTAAGTAAAAATATTAGTGAAAAATACTCTTAAATACATATTTTTAATATTTTTACCTTATCTATGTAAATAATCACACCAACCCCTTCACGTCTAGTCTATAATCTATAATATTTTTAAACCAAAAAAAAAAAATTACTTCTTAACAATAGTGAAAGCCTATCAGGTGAGATGGTTAAGAATATCACTGACTAGAAAAGCAAGACTTCGAGAGATTATAGTTTAAAAAAAAAATAATAATAAGGTAACACGTGGTAAATATTAGCATCAAAATCTTTCAATTAGGCAACGAAATCCATAACGCCAATCTTTTCTCGGATAATATTAAGTGGAGACAAATAGACCGTATGACTTGTAAACTAAACCCACAAAAAGGTCTTAAAAAGCCACTGATTAATGTTCAGTACACTATAGACTACAGTAATTGCAAAAGGGCATTCCCGACATTTCACCACCACATTTACCGCCAATACATAAAGGCACCCTCATTAACGAAACAACCTTTATTACCGTTTCCGTAATTTGTGACGGCGACCTCATAAATTCCTTTTGACGTAATCGCATGCACGCGTGTTCGTCCTCCACATCGCCAAACCGCTAGATCCCCCAAAACCACGTATCACAAATCTCGAGGCACATCAATCACATTTCCTAGATAAAAACACCAGAGCTACAGAGAGAGAATGGCGTGGGAAGTGGTTTATGCTTGCTTTGTATCACTGGTTTGGATTTGTTCTTGTGATTCCAAAAAGTTCTTACCACGTTAACACGGATGCGTTGGATCTGCCGCAGTTGTTGTAGCTGCAATAATTCCTTTTCTCTGAAGGTATTTTTGTGTGATATAGAACTAGAGTTTGAAGAAATTTGGAGTTGGCTTTTGGTTTTTCTCATTTATGTGGATCTGAGTTTCAATGCAACTTTACCTGAAATTTTTTTCTTTTTTTTTTTAACATTGTAGAAAAATCAAACTTGTAGCAGAGAAAATTAGGTCTTTTTTTTTGTTGAATAAATTTATCAGATTGTTTTCAATTTTTTATTTTGTTTTAATGTAGGTTGAGTTTTATTAGAATTTAAAAGCATTTGATGGAGCAGAAACAGTTGGATTTCAATGCTCCACTTCTCTCAGTGAGGAGATTTTCATCAACAACACATGTTCCTTGTGAGGAAGATAAGAGTAAGAAATTAGTGAAGGAGAAAATTGCAGAAAAGAGGCCTGTTCTTCCCTTTTACAAATCCGAATTGAAATCCGGCCCGGTGAGTAACCCCGGGGTGGTTCCCTTTTGTTGGGAGCAGATTCCGGGGAGACCCAAGGACGAAGGGAGGGCGTTGCTTCGACCGCCCGAAAGACTTTTAGGAGCTCCAAAGCTTCCTCCTGGGAGGAGGAATGGAATTATGGAAGAAAATTCAGATAAGGAGGTTGATAAACCGGATGTTGAGGGGCATTTGAATGAGAATGTGCGGCGCAATGCTGCGGGAAAGGTGGTAGATTCCAATGGGAATGTAACTAGATTTGGGAATTCCAAAGAGGGAGTTAAGGAGGAAGGTAGTTCTGGTAGCAGGGTAAGTGAGGATGATGAGACGTTTACGGATGCAATGGATACATTGTCAAGAAGTGAATCTTTTTTTCTCAATTGTAGTGTGACTGGGTTGAGTGGATTGGATGGTGGCTATGCATTGAAACCATCAGGGACTTTTTCTACTGATCCACAGACTAGAGATTTTATGATGAATAGATTCTTGCCGGCGGCCAAGGCAATGGCTTCGGAGGCACCTCAGCATACTCATAGAAAGAAACCGGCGACTAATGAACAACCAAGAGAGTTGAGGATGGTGGTTCATTCCGAGAAAAGAACTCCAGTCCTTAAATATAAGCCTAATTATGTGGAGCCACAGCATGTTGAAGATACAGAGGAAGAGGAAAGTGATGAAGACGATGACTATGGTCATAGCAGAGATTTGTCAGCCAAAGCTTGTGGTTTATTGCCCAGGTTTTGCTTAAAGAATTCTTTTTGCCTCTTAAATCCTGTCCCCGGTATGAAAGTAAGAAGCGAGTCTCCCATTCGTTCAGTGCGAAGAGCGACCACTAGGATGAAAAGTGACAATTCTGAATCTCATAGTGCTACAGATAATGAGGTATGACACAACAAGATCCTTCTTCTCAATGTATGATTACATCAATGTCCTTATTTGAGTTGCTTACGTTTTATTTTCTACAGAACAATTGGGAAGCAGTCTATAAGCACAAATTACTCAGTGGGCTTGGTTCACTTAACGATGAAAGTAAGCATACAAGTGAATCCAACCAGCTTTCATGGAGTGATTCTCAAACACCTGATGGATCTTCTTTTAGGCATTCTGTTGGTGGGGGGATATCGCCTTACAGGAATGAAGCATCACAGTCTCCTTTTCATGAAGGAACAGGGTTTCTTGGCATTCCTAAGAATGTTAAGCATGTTAAGGCTAACAGTTTGGATAGGCTTAACAACACTCATCATAGCTCACCAGAATCATTGTCCCGATACCACAATAAACGACAATCCGGCACCCTGAACCATTTGGCCGAGAAAACTCTCTATGTTGATTCTGAGCATTTACTGGAGACTCCTATGTCAACCTTGAGTTCTTCAGATGCTAGAGAGGTTGTGGAATGTTCTGATAAAGGTTTAGGTACTCCCACTGCGAGTCTCGAAATGGAAGAAACTCGCAAGGATGTATCATGTTTCCAAGATAACAACTCACCCATTTCAAATGAAAGAGCCACAATTCCATTGAAAACCGCTGAAGTGATCGATACCCGCCTAGCATGTTCACCTGATGGATCAAAGCACATAGAGTGCTCATCCAAAAAGGCATGCTCTCTTCATCAGGATTCTAAGCCCTTGGATTCTAGACAACAAATAAACGGGCTCCTGGAGTTCAGCCAAACTCAGGAGTTAATTCCATATGATCACACAGATTCAGATTTCAACTCTTTTCAGGCTCCGCTTCCCCCACCCTTACCGAAATCTCCTTCCGAGTCTTGGCTTTGGCGTACATTGCCTTCCATTCCTTCCAAAAATGCTGCCAGATTTGTTCCTAGAAGACAAGGTCTTAAACCACATTCTACCGACTCCAAGTGGGAAATTGTAGTCAAAACTTCAAATGTATAGAATATTTTTATGATTGGCAAAGGTAGTCTCACCAGTCCCCTTCTATTGTAATTGCGTTATTTGCTGTTTTCATGGTGATTTAACAATGTTGCTTTGGCATTCTTTGTAATTCTCCAGGGATATGCACCACCAACATATAGTTCCAACTATAGAAGTGCTAAGGTACCTCTTGAAGCCATTGTTTTGAGTTCTGACTACTTGCTTTGACCTTGCGAGTGAAAGCTTCATTTATTTTATAGGTACGGGCTTCTAACCCCATTTTCACTAGTACGTTTTCGTCTTTGGATCATATTTCCTTGCCTAATATTTTTCTCTTGGCCAGTTTGTAGATTCCATACTCCATTACTTTATGCCGCTTAAAAGGACACAAGTGAGTTACCACTCTTCCCCTAAATCTCTTTGGGATGAAGGTTCTCATAAATTCTCATCAAACCTACTTTGTATACATGTACAACTGTACATTTCATATATATGTTAAAAATTCTCAGTTATGTGCTTTCTTTCTTTATTTTATCCCCTCTTTACATTGTGAAAAAGGATGAGCAGGAGCCACATCTGTAATAAAAAGGCACTCTGCTGCCTTTTGGTTGTATATGTCATTTGCTCTTGCATCCATCCATGATATAATGTATTCATCTCACTCTGGTGCCTCTTTTAGAATGTTTATGTATGTGTCGCGCGTTATCATGATGGTTGGATGTCAAAAGTTGATGTTGCAAACCATTGCAGATAAAACTATACTAGTAGATATTGCCTCCAACCTTTGGTTATGATATAGGATTGCTTAGGTTGGAAAACCACAAGGTTATTGTGCTTTGGCTGCATGTTCGGAAAGTCGGTTTGTTGTTGCATCTGTAGCATGCTTATTAGAATTTCTCCGAGACCAGACTTTCATCGACTTTGCGCATTGGCAAGATCTGAATCTGCAGCAAACTTTTTCTTGCTAAATTCAGTCGAAGACAATTTGGATCCAAGTTTTAGCAGCATAAAAGAGTTGTAGTAGCTGTTTGAGTCTGCAATATACCCCCTCTGAGCATTAGTGCATCTTTATAAGATGTGTTCAAGTTCTATTTGAGGTTTCAATAAAAGACTACCATTGCTCATTATTGAAGTTTCAGTTCTCTTTTAGGTGGTGTATTCTTTGGGTTATCTTATTATCTCTTCAGTGAATGGCAGGCTAGCTAAACTGAACTAATAATGTGCAATGTTCATTCCTTTTCATCAATTTCACAGTTGCTGTCTTTTTTCTCCACTCTTCTCATAGTACATGTAGTTTGATTCTCTCATGTAGAATTGTAACTATAATTTAGCTAGTGTCTTCTCATGCTTGAAATCGATTGACCAGTTGCAGGAACCTCTTAGTTGCTATCTATTTTTTAACTACCGCAGATGCTTTTCATTTTTTTTTCTTCTCTCCAACTAATTGAGTCTAGATGGGTTCTTAATTTTTTTTTTCTTGGAAAAGAGCTCCAGAGGTGAGTTTGAGTTCGGCTACGCCTCTTTCTCATGTATGTGAATAGAATAGTAATTAGACCAATGTTTAGTCATCTTATAGAAATCAATCCTTGCAAAGGGAGGAGGCAAGGAGACTTAAACCCTTTAACCTCTTACATAAGTAACCTCTCGCGAACTACCACCATTTCCTTGAAAGATTTTTTTCAATTTTATTCTGCAAGGAAGTAGCCAATTCATGTTTTCAAATAATATCAGTTTAGTGGTAGGCACCCTTCAAACCGCCACCAAATTGAGGGTTCGCGGCTTTGCTATTTTGCATATCACCGGCAAAACGTGAAACTTAAAAATTACAACCAAACTAACCACAATTTGGTTGGTTTGGTTTCAAGATTTTTCTTGTAACACGTTTTCAACCAAAAAAAAAAGGTTTTGTCATGTTGGTTGTTTTGTAGATCATTAGCGAACTGTGAAACTTAAAAATTGCAACCAGACTAACCACGGTTTGGTCAGTTTGGTTAATAAAAAAATAGTACACAAAAAGGAAAGCATTCTAAGTTCATGTATATGAACTCAATCAAAATTCTTAAAATGTCTTTACAGTCGATTCAATTTAGTGAATTGCAGTTTTTTAAAAACGAAAACCACCACCAAACCAACGTCACAATTTTTAAATTTTCTATATCACCTCCAAAGCGCGAGTTAAAAAAATATCATACAGGTGACCCTACTTAACACCATTATTAAAATAAACATTCAATTGAAACAAAATTATTTTAAAGTTTGACTTAGTTATAATTTTAACATGTCTAGTGAGATAGATGAGACATCACTTATTAAAAAACAAGGTTTGAAGAAGTCGGAGTTTGACAAGTCAAAATAAATAAATAAATAAAAAGATGTAGACAAAAATATTATATATGTTGTAAATTGAATTGAGACTTGCTAGAACTAGAGAAGGAAAGTAGAAGAACTAAGAACTTCTACTACTACAAAGAACTACAAAGAACTACAACTACAAAGTAGAAGAGGAGAAATTAGAGAGTTGAAATGAGAAATTGTATAAAACTTGGTGTGTTTTTACAATGAGGTTGATACCCTTTATATTGGCCCTTTGGTGATGATGATAAATGTACTAAGACAATGTTTACAAGTTACACATACATCACATGCCATACAACTCTTTACAAGCAATGTTGACAACACATGAAATAATGAGTACATTGGATATGGATGCAAGTAAGAGCGATGCTTGATATTACCACTCAATGTAAGAGCCACGTTTGACAATGATTAGTCATACAAAGTCTTGATCAATTGTTCATCCATATCATAACACTCCCCCTTGGATGACAATTGTTGAGAGAATGTGCCTCGTTAAAACTTCTACTAGAAAAAACCCTGAGGGAAAAAAATTTAGCAAAAGAAAAAGAGTACACATTTCTTATTAATCTTAAGATAAGTATAATATTGTTAGAGTTGCCTAAAAAAAAACCTTGTTAGGAAAACCCAATGGGATAAAACCATAGCTAAGGGAAAAAGAGTGCAATACACTAATCAATAACTCCCCCTCATGTGAACATGGGTAAAACTTGTTCAGTTTCTTTACTTACAGTGTCTTTAAGTTTACGCAAGTCAATACCATATGTAAGCCTTTTAAATGTCGTAGTTGGTAAGACTTTTGTGAATAAATCAGCAAGATTATCGCTCGATCGGATTTGTTTGACATCAATTTCACCATTCTTCTGAAGCTCATGTGCATAAAAGAATTTTGGTGAAATATGTTTTGTTCTGTCCCCTTTTATGAATCCTTCACTTAATTGTGCAATACATGCTGCATTATCTTCATATAATATGGTTGGAGAATCTTTTATTGAAGGCAATCCACATGATTCTTGAATATGTTCAATCATGTTTCTCAACCAAACACATTCACGACTTGCTTCATGAATTGCAAGTACTTCAGAATGATTGGAAGAAGTAGCAACCATAGTTTGTTTTACTGACTTCTATGATACAATAGTATTACCACTGGTGAATACATATCCCGTTTGAGAACGGGCCTTATGGTGATTTGATAAAAATCCAGCATCAGCATAACCTTGGAGATTCAATTTTACCCCTCTCGAGTAAAATAAACCCATGTCACTTGTTCCTCGAAGATATCGAAAAATGTGTTTAACACCATTCCAATGTCTTCGATTTGGTGAAGAGTTATATCTTGCAAGTAGGTTGACAGCAAAAGCAATATCGGGTCTTGTACAATTTGCAAGATACATAAGTGCACCAATTGCACTTAGTACCTCCGGACCAATTAGCTCTTCATAACTTTCTTGAGGTCGAAATGGATCCTTATCTATTTCAAGTGATCTGACAACCATTGGAGAGCTCAATGGATATGCCTTGTCCATATAAAATCTTTTTAATAATTTTTTAATATAATTTGATTGATGGACAAGTACTCCATTTGAAAAATGTTCAATTTGCAAACCAAGACGAAGTCTTGTTTTTCCAAGTTCTTTCATCTCGAATTTCTTTTTCAAGTATTCGGATGTTCTAACGATGTCGTCGTGGTTTCCCACTATATTTAAATCATCAACATATACAACAATAATCACAAATCCTGTTGATGATCTTTTAATGAAAACACATGGGCAAAGCGGATTATTTACATATCCTTCTTTCAGTAAATAATCACTAAGACGTTTGTACTACATTCGTCCGGATTGTTTCAACCCGTACAAAGACCTTTGTAATTTTATAGAATGCATGTTATGAGGTTTTGATTTTATTTCATTGGATATTACAAAATCTATCAGGGATTTTCATATATATCTCACTGTCTAGAGATCCGTACAGATATGCTGTAACGACATCCATTAAATGCATATCAAGCCCTTCAGAGACTGCAAGGCTTATCAAGAACCGAAATGCGATTGCATCTATAACAGGAGAATATGTTTCCTCATAATCAATGCCAGGTCTTTGTGAGAAACCTTGAACTACAAGTCTTGCTTTGTACCTTGTAACTTCATTTTTTTCGTTTCTCTTTCGTACAAATAACCATTTATATCCAACAGGTTTTACGCCATCTGGCGTTTGGACAATTGGTCTAAAAACCTCTCGTTTCCTTAACGAGTTTAGCTCCGCTTGGATAGCATCTTGCCATTTTTGCCAATCAGGTTTTTTTTACATTCGTTCACTGATCGTGGTTCTGGATCATCATCATTTTCACATATTTCAAAAGACACATTGAAAGCAAATATATCATCAGGAACAATTTTATTTCGATCCCAAATCTTACCAGAGTTTAAATAATTTATTGAGATCTCATTACTTTCATCTTTTTCATCTTTTTCTAGAGGAAGTTGTTCCTCATCAGAATCAACTTGTTTTGACAAACCCTTATCAAAAGATTCTTGTGCTTTCTCAGGAGTATTTTGATTTGTATTTATTTTAACTCCCGTTTTCCTCTTTCGAGGAATTGTATCCTTTGAACCAACCAGTCTTCCACGCTTTAAGCGTTTCGTTGGTTCTTGTGCATTTTGTTGCACAGAGACATCAATTCTTGCAGGAGCATTTACAGCTGGAATATGTGATTTTGTCACTTGTTTTGCATCATTAAATGCATTTGGTAATTGATTTGCAATTTGTTGCAAATGAATGATCTTTTGAACTTCAAGTTCACACTGATTTGTTCGTGGATCATAATGTGATAAAGTTGATGCATTCCAAGTAATTTCGCGTCATTCCTTTTGAATTGACTTCTTATCTTCCCCTAATGGTGGGAAAATTGTTTCTGTAACAACCCCAAATTTTTAACTGACTTGTGTTGTACTTGTCAGAATTGTGACCCGGCTACGTGAATACTGGACAGTATTTCGAACTTCGGGAGTCGACACCGAAGTGATTTTATGATTCTTTGATTGTGTGTATTAGTATTATAGTATTTTACGGGTTTCGAGCCGTTCGGGAGGTATTTAATTGAGTGAGGTTTCGACTAGTTAAACGGGGGAGAAAAACAAGTAAAACATACAAATAAATAAAATTTTAATTTATTTAATTAATTAGTTGGCGAGACAAGGCGAGACTACGCGAATTACGAGAGTCAGAATAAGGAAAAATGGACCGAGGAATGTCGTTTGAACGCGGGAGTTAGTTAATTACGCAACATATGGTCTATGGAATTGGATTTGTTAAATTGACACAGTTCAATGGTGAGGAACCATGAGATTGACCTCGAGATGTGGGTGTGTTGAGGTGGAGAGTTATGCAAGTGACAACACACACACACTTTAATGTGTAATAAAGAGAAATAAATAGAATGGTTACACACTTTAATGTGTAATAAAGAGAAATAAATAGAATGGTTACACACTTTAATGTGCAATAAAGAGAAATAAATAGAAAAGTAAAAAGACCCATAAGGGTAGTGTTTTAAAAGTGTGTAGGAATTAAGTTGGGGGTAAAAATGTCATTTGGCCTTATATATATAAAAAAAAAGAAAACCCTACACTATTCACCTCCTTCTCCAAACACCCACCGCCGCCACTTATCTTCTTCCTCCCTTCATCTCTCTCGTCGGTCTCCCACTCTCGTCTCCCTCGCGTAACCTTCACCGGAGGTTCGCTTTCTCTCTCTATCTCCCACTCTTTCTTACGTTTTTCACTTGTTTTTTTTTTAATTTATTGTTGTTTTGGTTTCGCCGGAAAACGCCAAGCTTGCGCGCTATCGGCGGACTACCGCACCAGGGGAGGTTGTCGGGGACTAGATCTCGCCTATACTAATGTCATACAACCCTCCGGTGTGTCCGAAATCCGATTGCGTTTTAAAACAGCTTTTATTATTTCATGTGATTGTTTTTGTGTTGTATTTTATCTTATTTTTATTCTTTCTTTTGCCGTAAAATCGCATGTTTGAAAGGATTTGCTGGTTGAACCATCACTTTGGTGTGGGGGTTATCACGGATCTTGCTCATGTCCTCGATGGTCTCTCGCGGTTTTGGTTCATCTAAAATACTATTAATATTGTTATTTTGACGAATTACTTGTTACGATTTTTATTAAACAATTGGACTCGTTGTAGTTTCTTAATAATGTTGCGTGGTTTCGTGTTTTGATCATTCTTTGTTGATGACGTCGGTGTTGAGTTTTCAGTCAAAGTTTTGTCAATTTGGGTTTGATTTACCGATTGAATTGTCGAGGTTTTCGAGTCATTTAAAAGGATGGGAAAATGTGAAGGGTATCGACCTAGGATTAATTAATGCCTCGACCCATTAATTAGAGTTTCCAACCTTGTCAGGTAGCGGAAAACTTGGGAATACGCATTAGAAACGAGAGTTTATTTCGCGGGTCGCGATAGTTCAGGTAAGTACAATTGCCACAAGCATTTGTACGTTTGTAAGCCAGTAAGAAAATGCCATGTGATTCATTATTTTTCATTTTGTTTCGTTATGCTCTTTTATTGGTATTCCATTCCATTTCTTGTTGTGTGCTTCCCGGCGTAAGTGTTTTGTCTCGAAAGTACTAGGACCTGCACTAGAGGGATAAAATGCGGGCACTCGTGCGCACGAGTGTGTGACCACCCTTAGTGACCGTGTGACACCGAGTGCTTGGGTGGATGGGTTCGAGTCCCTTTCCGATCATAGCGTGCCTTTCGCTTGTGTCGATGCCGGGAAGACCTCGCGAGGTCTTCGCCGTTATGCTATGGTTTAGACCACTTATGGGCCTCTTTTGATTCCTTGGAACACACTTGACTTTCGATTGATATCTATTAGTCTGTTTATCATGCATCTTGTTTATTTAAATTCTGTCATTTTTATTACCGCATGATATTTAGATCTTTTACTTGTATTATCATGAATTATCGTTATCTTCTTCTGGCATTACATTCGATTTTATTCAGTTACTCACCGTATAGTTTGTGACGGTGGGTGCAGATAGGGCAGAGAGCAGCAAGGGCAAGGGACCTTGCCTAGAGGATCTATTGTGAGGATTAGCGTGTGACGGCCCCAATTTCCCCATGCAATTGGGTACGCCCGGCCTAGACCCATACAAGCCTTGAGTCATCACTCGGCAACCTGACGAGCCTAGTCAGCCTTCAATTTAATCAAATTAGTAATTTATGAAAGAGTTATTGCATCAGTAAACAGCGGAAGACTAAAATAATTATAATAAAGGGGAAATAACTTAATCACAGGAAATATAGGAATTCTATAAATGTGGAAAACCCCGGGTATTCATGTACAATTTGATAAGCATATATACATGATACCAGTTTCACCAAAATGTGTCAAGTTCAATAACCCCAAAGCATATATATAAAACGATTTACATAAAAGCAAAACATAAAGAAACCTATAAAATAGTTTCCAAATCCAAATGCTAAGCCTCACAATAGATCACCTAGGCAGGGTCCCTTGCCCTTGCTGCTCTCCGCCCTATCTGCACCCACCGTCACAAACTAGACGGTGAGTAAGCGAATAAAATCGAATGTAATGCCGTAAGAAGATAACATAATTCATGATAATACAAGTAAAGCGATCTAAATATCATGCGGTAATAAAAAGACAGAATTTAAATAAACAAGGTGCATGATAAACAGACTAATACATGTCAATCGAAAGTCAAGTGTGTTCCAAGGAATCAAAAGAGGCTCATAAGTGGTCTAAACCATAGCATAACGGCGAAGACCTCGCGAGGTCTTCCCGGGCATCGACACAAGCGAAGGCACAGCTATGACTGGAAAGGGACTCAAACCCATCCACCCAACTCGGTGTCACACGGTCACTAAGGGTGGTCACACACTCGTGGCCACGAGTGCCCACGTTTTATCCCTCTAGTGCAGGTCCTAGTACTTTCGAGACAAAACACTTACGCCGGAAAACACACAACAAGAAATGGAAGGGAATACCAATAATAGATCATAACGAAACAAAATGAAAGATAATGAATCACATGGCATTTTCTTACTGGCTTACAAACGTACAAATGCTTGTGGCAATTGTACTTACCTGAACTATCGCGACCCGTGAAACAAACTCTCGTTCCTAATGCGTATTCCCAAGTTTCCCGCTACCTGACAAGGTCGAAAACTCGTGTTAACAGGTCAAGTCATTTACTAAATCTATGTTATATCCCAAACGTTTCTCCCAGTGTTTCAATGACTCAAACAACGCGATGAAAATTGAAAATAAATACTCTCTTGGGTTTTGGAAACACTATAACACATGTATGCCTAATTACAAGTCTTAGAGTATTCCCTATAAGTTTTGTTTACAATAGTTGGTGAGATTAACTCGAACAGTTGTGAAATATCCTCAACTTGGGTTGTGTTAGGATCTCGCTTGAGTTCGTGGTTTCATAACACAAATACGGTGGTTTTCTTTTAATTACATAACCCATATACACTGTACTAATGAATCAACCCATTCACACCAAGAACATACATATTCACAAGGTATCTATGTTCCGTACTCAAAATAAAAATTATTTACATACACTTCATAGGTTATATGTTTTAACATAAACTTGTCTTCTTTTTTTTCATATATGGTACACCCCACACCCCAGCTGTGGGGTGTACTACCTCTTTATGCACCCCAGCAGTGGGGTGCACACGCCCCATTACACCCCAACAGTCATACACGCACCCACCAGTTGACTGTCCACCCCATTCCATCATCACGCACCCCACTGTCACCACGCAAACAAATTCATCACACCAACACATAGTCCAACAATACACCCCATCATGCACCCCACCATTCACACACCCACACATCTTTAAAGCTGTTGTGTACACACAGGGGTACATACACCCCGCCGTCCACAACAACAAAAACAACCACACAAATGGCAAAACAAAGTGGCAAAAGTGAAGGCATGAAACAATGGAGATGGAGAGAGAACCGTGGGAAGGGCACTCACTTAACCTTCTCCGGTGGTCGCTCGTAGTCGCGAGAGGTGAGGAGGGTGGCGGTGGTGATAGCTGCTGTTCCAGTAGAGAGAGGACCACCGAGAGCGAGAGAGATGTGAGGCCGAGAGGGAAGGACCGAGAGCGTGAGAGGACAGCGAGAGAGATAGAGAAAAATCGTGAGAGAGACCGTGAGAATGAGAGAGATGGAGAGGGAGAGAGAGAGAGAGAGACGTGGGTGGTGTGGTGAAGAGGCCGAGATGGAAGAGAAGGAGGGGGCGGCGGTTTCAACAAAGGAGAAGATGAATAGTGTAGTGTAGGGTTTTGTTGATATATTAACATAAATGTCAAATGACCAGTTTGCCCCTCCTCTTAATTCATCTCCATTTCATCACAATTGCCCTCATGGGTCTTTTCATTTATTTATTTATTTTTATTACACCTTAAAGTAGGTGTGTGTTGTCACTTGCATGGCCCTCCATCTCAACACCCACACGCCTCTCGAGGTCAATCTCATGGCTCCTCACCATTAGATTGTGTCACTATAACAATACAAATCCCATAGCCCGTATGTTGTATAATTAACCAACTCCCACGTAGATCTTGCGTTCCTCGGTCCGTATTTCTCCGTCAATTGACTCGTCGTGTCCATTTTCTCGTCACGACCCGTCAACTATTTTTTTTTAAATTAATAAAAATTCATTTATTTATATGTTTTACTCCCCCGTTTGACTAGTCGAAACCTCACTCAATTAAATATCGCCCGACCGGCGCGAGACTCGTAAAATACTAACATACTATTACACACAATCAAAGAATCATAAAATCACTTCGGCGTCGACTCCCGAAGTTCGAAATATTGACCAGTATTCACGTAGCCGAGTCACAATTTTGACAATTGCCGTACAAGTCGGATTAAAAATTTGGGGTTGTTACATAGCGGCTGGATTTGGAGACTATTTTATAGGTTTCTTTATGTTTTGCTTTTATGTATATCGTTTTATATATATATGCTTTGGGATTATTAAACTAGGCAAATTTTGATGAGATTGGTATTATGTACCTTTGCATTTCCAATTGTACATGAATACCCGGGGTTTTCCACACTTATAGAATTCCTCTACTTCCTTTGATTGAGTTATTTCCCCTTTATTATAATTATTTTAGTCTTCCGTTTTTCGATGCAATAACTCTTTCATAAATTACTAATTTGATTAAATTGAAGGCTGACTAGGCTCGTCAGGTTGCCGAGTGATGACTCGAGGCTTGTATGGATCTAGGCCGGGCGTACCCAATTGCATGGGGAAATTGGGGCCGTCACAGTTTCATCAAAGTGACAATCAGCAAAACGTGCAGTAAATAAATCCCCTGTTAAGGGCTCAAGGTATCTTATAATGGACGATGAGTTAAATCCAACATAAATCCCAAGTTTTCGTTGTGGACCCATCTTAGTTCTATTGGGAGGTGGTATAGGAACATACACTGCACAACAAAAAATTCTTAAGTGTGAAATATTTGGTTGTTGACCTAAAATGAGTTGCATGGGGGAATGTTCATGATATGCAGTAGGCCTATAACGAATGATAGATGCTGCATGAAGGACTGCATGTCCCCAAACTGAAGTTGATAACTTAGTTCTCATGATTAAAGGTCTGACAATTAATTGAATGCGTTTGATTAGAGATTCTGCCAAACCATTTTGGATATGTACATGTGGAACAGAATGTTCAATGGTAATTCCTATAGACATGCAATAATTTTTAAATGTTTGAGATTGAAATTCCCCGGCATTATCAAGACGGATGGTCTTGATTGGGTTGTCAGGGAATTGTGCTCTTAACTTAATGATTTGCGCTAAAAGTCTAGCAAATGCAACATTGCGGGTCGAAAGCAAACAAACATGTGACCACCTAGTTGATGCATTTATCAAAACCATGAAATATCTAAATGGTCCACAGTGAGGATGAATAGGTCCACATATGTCTCCCTGAATGCGTTCTAAGAAAACTAGGGATTCCACAACAATTTTACTTGGGGACGATTTAACTATCAATTTACCTTGAGAACAACTAGCATAATTATAATCACCAGCTGAAAATGTTTTGTGACTCCTTAAAGGATGTCTATGCGAATTATTAATTATTCTTCGCATCATTGATGATCCTGGATGACCAAGCCGATCATGCCATAAAATGAATGTCTTTTGATCATTAATTTTCTTATTTAAGACGACATTCGTTTTGACATGCCTTATATGAGTAAAATATAATCCAAAGGATAAAGCTGAGAATTTTTCCAACACTTCTTTTTTCCCATTTGAAACCAATGTAACATAGAGAAATTCTCTATTATTTTCGTTTATGGTTTCAATATGATATCCATTTTGTCGAATATCTTTAAAGCTGAGTAAATTTCTTCTGGATTTTTCAAAGTATAAGGCATTATCAACATGAATTATTGTTCCCTTAGGCAACATAAGATTTGCTCTTCCAGAGCCATTAATCAAATTGGAGATGCCAGATATTGTTTGAACATTAGCCTCAGCTAAGTTCAAATTGGAGAAATATTCTCTTCTTTTGAGGATAGTGTGCGTTGTAGCACAATCAACAAGACATATATCACCATAATCTGAACAAATAACTTGATGATCCATTTCTACATTAAAAAACAATATGGTATTAAAGAAATACCCTTTTCATAATAAAATACGAATATCTCAAACTTTTTGGATCATTAGTCACTTTCAATATAAAATTTTTGCATTCTACATTTAACAAAAGCATGATAAAATATCACAAAAATATTTGGGTATTGTATATATGACAATATTTAGGCGATAGCCTTTCATATGTGACGAAAACGTGTCACAATTATGAGCATTCATTGTCAATAATGTATTACCTCTTCTAGAGGTGCACCACTTTTATTTTAACCTTCAGTGGAATTATCAACATAACTTTTACCATATCTTTTCACCTTTTCCACGTCCGTAATTTGGTATTGCGACCATGGTCATAGTATGCAACATATGCTTCTTAATTTTGAAGTTGAACCAATTGGACGAGAGTGATATTATGTTTATAATATCTCATTATTTTACTCAGCTACCATGAGATAAGAATTCAATCCATTATTAATACTTAATGGATTGACGTACGCACTCGATAATTTGTTGCAGTAATAGATCAAGGCGAGCCACATGGCCTTTATTTGTCTCATCAGTCATACTTCTGCATAGCCTCAACATAAAGGTAATTAAAATTGTAAAATAATAAATGATATTTGACTAATATAAATTTTGTAGCGTGAGACCCAAATTACTCATTTTAAGCCTTTTGGAGTATCACCAATTTTGGTATTGATATAGATAGCTCCATGAGGTGAAATAATAATATAAAGTGAAATATTCACTTTTCAAATCTCTAAAGAGATATTTGACGAATAAATATTAGTATTATACGCATAGTCTTGCATATATGTTTTATATATAATTTGAGCATCCCATTGCCTTAACAAGTAATTATTATTGTCAATATTGTTAAGGTAATTAATTCAATTATAATTAAATAAAATTTTATGAAAATAGTTATAAACTAAATAGTTTTTTTTATACAAAATAGATAATATACCACTAAATATATGTTCACAACTTGATTATAAATACGCAAAATGTAATACTTATATGAGTTGGTGGGACAACCTCCAGGTTGGGTGGCGAGACGAAGTCTAGTTAAAACCATGCCTCCTCGAACGGGATAACCCGTCTCCCTTTCAATGTTTAGCTTTACCGGGGACAAGGCTTACCCACTATCAACCCAAACTCATAACACTATTTGCAATATAAAAAATCAAGAATGGAGCATAATTAATCGTTTGTAGTATAGCGAGAAAACTAGTTATGTCACATATTGACTTTTGATTTCTGATGTAGAAGATCGTACAAGACGCAACTACAGAGCATACTTTCGCAATCGGTTACGTTATAATTCATAGTATATGAATAAAATATGCATATAAAAGTGAATCAACCAAGATAATATAGAAATAAACTGAACTCATAAAAGTTATACCTTTTTAGCTTTGTCTCCTTAACAAACCTTCTTGAACTTCAAGATCTCCTTAATGTTAGAGCAAGCTCGTGCTGATAACGTGTTGTAAATTGAATTGAGACTTGCTAGAACTAGAGAAGGAAAGTAGAAGAACTAAAAACTTCTACTACTACAAAGAACTACAACTACAAAGTAGAAGAGGAGAAATGAGATAGTTGAAATGATAAGTTGTATACAACTTGGTGTGTTTTTACAATGAGGTTGATATCCTTTATATAGGCCCTTTAGTGATGATGATAAATGTATTAAGACAATGTTTACAAGTTACACATACATCACATGCCATACAACTCTTTACAAGCAATGTTGACAACACATGAAATAATGAATACATTGGATATGGATGCAAGTAAGAGCCCTACTTGATATTACCACTCAATATAAGAGCCGTGCTTGACAATGATTAGTCATACAAAGTCTTGATCAATTGTTCATCTATATCATAACAATATAGAGGCTTTTAAAATCCTAAAAGAAATGTAGGATTAGCACATAAGGGCACAATGGTAAACTTGCAAGTATTTATAGGGGTGGGCACGAAACCCGAGAACCCGACTCGGGTCGGGTCACCCGAATCGGGTGGCGGGTGGCGGGTCGGGTGGGATGAGTGGAGCAAACGAGTCGGGTCATAAAACCCGACCCATCGGGTGTCGGGTCGGGTTCGGGTGTGGTCATAATAGTGTCGGGTCGGGTCGGGTTCGGGTCGGGTCCGGGCGTCATCATGGGTTTTATATGGTTTTTGTGGTTTTTGTGGGTTTTATAGGGTTTGGGTCGGGTTCGGGTTCGGGTTTAGGGTCTGGCGGGTCGGGTCGGGTTCGGGTTTAGGGTCTGGTGGGTCGGGTGGCGGGTCATTTTTATACCGACCCGAATGAGTCGGGTCGTCGGGTATCGGGTCGGGTCGACCCGAACCCCACCCGTGCCCACCCCTAAGTATTTATACGGGAGTGAAGCGAACCCTAGACAGACGACAGAAGAGCCGAAACGCTTTCTCCCTCTCTTCATTGCTCTGGCGACGCATCTACCCTGAAAGGTTCGATAGACGATCCTCCATCTTTGTTTCTGTTCGAAAGATCTCTGTTGTTGTGTTTCGATTTCATCTGTGTTTTGTAGTTATAACAATTGCTTGAAATTTTTCAATCGGTGATGGTCTGTACTCTCTCTTTGTTTGATTGTGTCGAGCGATTGTTATTGATTGAGAATCTGGATCAATTTGCATGTGCGAACTTAGCATTAGGAATTGAATCTAGGGTTTTTACATATAATTTCTGAAAGATGTCTCTGTCGAGTGAGGGATTTGGGAAAATTAGGGCATCTTCTATGAAAGACTATATTTTTCATGTTGTTGTGTTGTTATTTTGGGTGCTTATGCGACTAGTTTCATTTGTCAGTATACTTTTACCGTGCGGTGTGGCCTTGATGTAATGTGGACTTTTATCATAAAAATCAGCTACATTGTCATGAATCACGTAACAAAGAGATTCTGTGCAATCGAAATGAGAGAGTGAAGAGAGAGAGAGAGAGAGCTGATGAACCCTAATCTATTACTCAAGAACACAAGATATAAGTGATCTTGATTAATTAGAATAGAAGCTATAGGGGTCTATTAATAGACTTTCAGTGTAGTAAGAACCAACAATCGCGTATTACATACGCTAACTAAACGCAACAGCCAACAGTGCCAATCCACCAATGTTGATGTATAGAAGAATGGAGATGATATCATTTGGGGTAGGGATTTCCATGTAAGGTGGATCCGTCATCTTCATGACATCGATCACAAATCCCCTTCTCTTTTATATTCCTCTTACAACACAAGACATTCATAGGCAGTCGATTGTGTAGAGCAAGTCATAGGAAGGTACGAATCCGTTGAGGGCCATCCCACTTCCAGATGAAATCCCAATGTCTCGATGGTAATTGGTAGTGCGTCTCCGTAACTAAGGCATATGCTTTTGCCACTGTAAAAACACCCTTCTTATCATACATCCAACTGATCTGGTCTGGTCCCCTCCAGAGACGTTCCTCTTCAGTGTAAAACTCTCAACACAATTTAAATATAAATGCCTGATTTTGATCCTGAGCCTTCCGTAGTCCCAGTCCTCTATTCTTGGCTGAGCATAAAGTATCCCAATTGACGAGATGCAGTTTCTTTTTTTTTAGTCGAAGATCCCAAAACAAAGGTCCTAGCCAATTTATCAATCTCATCGCATATGTGCGCCGGCAAGCGCGTTGATTGCATAAGGAAACTTGGTATCGCTTGTAAACACGCCTTCGCCAGAGTTCATTGTTAACCTAATTTCGGTCAACTAACCAACAGCTTGAGTTATGTTGGCGTTTTTGTTGTTATGGTTTGTTATAGCAGATTGTATTACTAGTTACTAGTTACTACCTGCCATTGTGGTTTTAATTTTTTGTTTGCATTGTATCCTAACTCTTGTCGCAAATGCGATTTAGAACTTGAAAGATTTTTTCAATGTACGATCCTGTCATTTATTTTTTTGTTACTGGTTTTACCAATAGTTTGTTCGAAAAGTAGCTATTGCGCTAATGTTGTCTTTATTTGGACATGTTTTGCCTGTAATTTTTTGTTAATTTCTTATATTACAGACTTCTTAACGGAGCAAACATGGTGAGAGTTAGCGTTTTGAACGATGCTCTTAAGAGCATGTATAATGCTGAAAAGAGAGGGAAGAGACAGGTCATGATTAGGCCATCATCTAAAGTGATCATCAAGTATCTCCAAGTCATGCAGAAGCATGGTTAGAAACCTTTTATATATATATATATATATATTCTACTCTTGCTTCCCACGTCTACCATTGCCTTGGAAATTGTTTCAAATTTTGACAATTTGGCTTCTCCTGTAGGTTACATTGGGGAGTTTGAGTATGTTGATGATCACAGAGCTGGCAAGATTGTGGTGGAACTGAATGGTAGACTCAATAAATGTGGGGTCATTAGTCCTCGTTTCGATGTTTCTGTCAAAGATATTGAATCATGGACTGCAAAGTTGCTTCCCTCTAGACAGGTTTGTTTGTGCTTCTCTTTTTTCCTCAGAAGTTTCCCAAAGTTGCGTATCTTACATTCTTCTTTCATTTCTATATTAGTTAGGCGAATGCAGGGGTTTTTGGTTTATACTTCAAAAGATGGCTTTTGGTTATGGTGGTCTAATTATTCCCTTCAAATGTTTGTTTTGAATGGATTCTTACTCGCATGTTATCATGATCTTAGAGAAGTCCGAAACCTTGCTAAAACAAGACAAGCGCAGAAATTAGATAGACTGGTTCTTGAACTAAAGAAATGTTATTCATGCACTGTTGTTTTTTGTTTTCAATTCTGCGTGCAAACTTTGTTTGGGAAGCAGAAACAACCATATTGTGATTGATCCTATTGTGAAGTAATGCATCATATGTACTCTTTTTATTATTTTTTTCACTTTGAAGTTTTTTTTTGACAACTAATGGTTAACAATTTTGCAGTTTGGTTACATCGTGTTGACCACATCAGCTGGAATCATGGATCATGAAGAGGCTAGGAGAAAGAACGTGGGAGGGAAAGTTCTTGGTTTCTTTTACTAAGTGCCCTTTTGCCGAGGATGAAATTCTTATTTTAGTTATTATCGAGAAGTTTTGTTATGTATGCTAGAACCTTGCTTAATTTCATTTCTATTGTGGGTTTGCTTCTTCATATTCTAGAAATGACCAAGTTGTTGGCATTTTGTACCAAAAAAAAAAGAGGAGACAGTTTTCACTTTGGATTAGAGGTTGTGTTGGATATCTATGGACTAGCCAATTAGTAAAACAGATTTTGTTTCGTGTTACTCTTATATTTTTTCTGAATCTGCTTGTGTTGGTTATCTATGGGCTAGCATTAGTAAAACGGTTTTTGTTTTGTGCTTTTATATTTGTTCTGAATCTGCTTGTTTAGGGTAGGATGCTTGAATCTGCTTGTTTAGGTTTGATTTGAAGGTAGGATGCTTGACCTGTACAAGGTATCGTGACTGTAGTTCAGCTTGGAGTTGCTGGTGAAATTACTCCACCATGAATTAGTGCTACTTGGCTTATGTATAGGTTTACCCGTTCAACTTCAAAAGGAGAAGGATCTGTTGGCTGCGTAAGCTTGCGTTTGTTGTTTGTTGAACCCACTCTTTTACCCCAGATAACTGAAAGCACTATAAAGTCACACATTTAGTAGGATGGTGCCGAGGTTTTTTGGTCAGCCAAGTAACATAATAAGTGCATAAAGGCCAAATGATATACATACAAATAATTTTTTTTTTTAATATTTTGTCTATTTTAATGGGAATTAATACTTGCCATTTACTAGGATGCTTTGTGCAATATTCAAAATTCAACAACATAGGCTGATCAAAAAAAAAAAGAGAAAAAAAATTTTAACAAATTGGCTACATTCTACGAACCCTAGAGTTAAGAAAAGCGGTGGCTAGGGTTTGGAGCATTAGTTTTTTTTGTGATTTTTAGTTAGAACTAAACGGTGGCTAGGGTTTGGAGCATTAGTTTTTTTTTTGTGATTTTTAGTTAGAACTACCGTCGATCTTCTCTTTTGATTGGCGGTGGTTTCAATAACAATTTTTATTTTTATTTTCACTAAGTTTTTTTTTCAATAAGTTGATGTCTTCCTTTTATAGGAAGTCTGTGTTTGTCTTCCCTTGTTGGAAGTTTTATTTTCTGTTATGATTTTATTGTTGTAGATGTAAAAGACAAACGTATAAGTTGCACATAAGTTTGCAAACTTTTGTAATGTCGATTTGATCTCATCAAGGAGTAAGAAAAGGCTGCTATTAATGTAATTGCATTGTTAAATCATGTGTAATAGCAATTTCTATGGATAGAAATATCTTTTCGTCAAAAAGAAAACTTACCATTTACCAAGCAGCTTGACTTTTTTTCCTAGTTAATTCAATATTATATATTTCCACCTATAATTTTTTTACCAACCAAGTTTAGGCGGGCTTAGGCAGGGTTGGACTCGAGTAAGAGCCCTGGGAATAGAAACATATTGGGAACTCCTTTATTTATATGGTGCGTAACTTGGAGCAAACCCAAAGTAGTTCGGAAATGGGAGGACGTTAGAAGAAGAAAAAAAAAAAAGAAACTTTGTACTTAAGCCGGACATAGCTTGGGCTTCACTAGTCACCCTAAGCTTGGCCTATGCAGTAAAATAAAACCACAAACATGCACTTGGAAATGTTAAATGACTATTAAGTCAAGGAAAGTGTTAGAATGCACCAAAACAGACACTCAAATTGGACACCTTGTCCAATCATCAGGCGTGGGCCTACATGAAAAGTTGTTTTCCTTAATTTTTTTTTGCTTTAGTTGACTGTACAACACAGTTATGTTTTTATTGATGCTGTACAATCAGTGATGAATGACAGTGACTTTGGCCACATGATCGATCATTACATCATTACAATGATGAGCTACTTTGGTGTAGTTTATGAGTGTGCATTCCAACATTTTCCTTAAATCAAGGGTTTTACATTACTGCAATAGCAATTAAATCTACTCAAAATCAAGAACACTTCTGGCCTCTTAAGGTAAGTACTGTAAGATCTCACTCCTATGTTTAAAACACAACATGGTCAGATCCAAAGTACTCACCCCGGCCTCTATGTGGCCTTTGCTGCAAAACACCAGCTGCTTTGGTTGTTGACACTAGTACTACTAGTCTTGCCTTTGATGAGCTCCTCATCAAAGTACTCTTCCCCATCTCGGCTTTGTAAAGCGGGGAACAAAGAAAGCGTAAGGGCACTATCGATTTCTTTACCACTTTCTCGAACGACCTTGTTCTTGCCGCCATCGCCATCATAGTTTGGGCTTAAACTGAGATGCAAATTAGGCAGCCATTCCTTCTCTTTCATGGGTTTCTCCATCCTTGTAGTCTCTTCAACTTGATGCATTCCCACATTTATTTGCTTGGACTGGTTTGTTAATTTGTCCATAATAAAACAGGGTTAGACATGAACTCAAATTTTCTTATACACATAAAGAAAGATATACAAACATATGGTTAAGTACCTCGAGTCTGGTAAATAGTGGCTCGAACTCGGGCTCATTGCCATTGCGAGCAAATGTGGGATCGTGGTAGTTTGGTTGAAACAAATTGTTGGCAATGCTGCTTGGACTATGGTTCCACAAACACGGTTGTTTAGTCATGTAGTTTGCATGATCTGCAGTGCTCATTGATGAACTCCCCCAAATTTTTTGGGCTAGATGATGAGGAGAACTACTAATACTACTAGGCCAGCTCTTGTGCTTTTGTTGATTGACGATCCACTCGCGAGGAGGCCACCTTATTTCTTCGAGATAGCATCTAGGTTTCAGGGGTTGTACTCCAGTACTGTTCCCATTATTCCTAACATCAGTTAGAAGGGAAGAAACTGATCTACCATTTTGTGAAAGGATGCCTTGAATTGAACTCTTTAGTTCATTATTTCCAGCGGCTGCTTTCGGTATATGAAGTCCCATATTAGCATGCTGGCTGAAGGCCCATTCTTGGTGCCTGCGTACATGTGACACCAGTATTGAAAATCAGGAATAAAGAATATATATATAACATTTGGTGAACTATATATACATGCATGAGCTTTGAATAAGCATTGCTTACCGTGAAGAGACAGTTTTGAACTCAAAGGGTTTCTGAGAGAGGGAAGACTGTAATAGAGTCTGAACAGAATTAGGATTACTGCCTAGAAACATGTCTCGGCTGTCGATTCGAAAATGTAGCTGATAATCAACCCCTTGGTATACCTTTTCGAGACTTCCTTGCACTGGTCTAGATTTTGATAGTACTGCAAGAAATTAAGGACACTCAAAAGTTTTATTATTTCTTCAAAAACCAAAATGATGAAACAATATGTAAGAACCAATTTTGGAGTTGCTTGTGTAATTAATTCAAAGTGTTATTAATTTACCTTGTCCCGACTCATCGAGCTTCTTACTTCGATACATCTGTTTCAACAGTTGCAACATCGAAAATGAGTACAAAAATAATACTAGATCAAATTAAATTCAAATGCTAGAGATATAAAAGAATGATAGATCAGTATATGCATGTTACCTGCAAATGGCTTTTTACATGAGCAATACTGAGTCCTCTCACATTCATTGACTGAAGAACCAATTTAGGAGTTGCTCCTGTGTTAACATTAAGGAAAGGAAATGGAGGTCAGCCATGTGTACATTTAAAACTAGCTAGAATCATAAGACCCGGCTTGTTTCGATAGGCACAACTTGTCGAAAATCTTTTTCAGGTTCGCTCGAGTTGGAGTCACTTATCAAAAAGAAATTAATTAAGTGACTAATTATTAGAAACTTAACAACTCAACCAAACACTTCAACTTATTAATTAGGAATCTATATTAAAAAATTAAAATAAAATTAAAAAGCAGAAACAAATATATATATATATATATATATATATATATATATATATATATATATATATATATATTAACTCATACTTTCTTGCCCTCCCAGCTTCTCAACTGCTTGAACAAAAGAGAGATGGAGGTCAGGAGTCCAACGGAGCCTCGGCATTTTAGACCTAACATACTGCCTAACTGTGGAAGCTCTACCAGTACTACTCCCATCTGGTGTGCCATTCTTGTTACTAGATGAATTGCCTGTTGTCACTGTCTCGTCCTCCTCATCTACAGTTGTATGATCAGTGGTACTGCCTCCCCCTTCAATGCTATCACTTGCGGCTTCTTCATTTAGATCGAAGGTTGAAGACATCCGATTATGGGAAAGAAATGGACTTGATGATATTTTGGCTCTTGAGTCACACCCGAAACTCTTAGGATCATCGTCATCAGGAATGATTATTCTCTCCACTGCCATGCCTTCAGCTCTACTTAATTTGCATTACCAAATATACTTGTACATGGACTTCATAGAAAGACTGCAAAATTATTAATGACAAGGAGAAAATATATGCTTTATTAGTATGAAAATTCACATGTTCTACATATATAACCTTATTAACTTCACTCTCTTAAATCTCTTAATATGGTGTGATCAGTTTATGTATGATTTGGATGCATAGAGTTCAACACTACTAGCTCTACTACTCATGGAGTCATGATTGCACACATTGAAATCTTATTGTGCCACACATATTTGAACCTTTGTTTGATACCTCTTAAGGTTACAATCTATTGATGAGATTCTTGCACAATTTTTTTTTTTAATTTTTTTTCATTCTTGGATTGTAATTCTCTTAAATTTTTGTAACCAACTTAATTTGGTTTTAATTGTTTGCAGTATGTACAAATCTCCTTCAAAATCACTTGCCCTAATATCGTTAAACGTAATTCATCAAAAATTAATATAAATTGATAATTAAACTTTTTGGTCATCGATATAGTTAGTAGAAATACGACATCTTGATAATGCGAAGTTTTTATTTTATACATTTCCATCTGCCTAGATCATATACATGAGGTTCTTTTTCGGAACACAGCTGATAATATATGCATGCTGTATGAAAATTAGTAAATGATGAATAGCCTGAAAAGAAATTAATGATAAAAAAAAATCTTGCTAAGGTATATATAATCGTATAATTAATTAAAAAGCTACAACATAAAATCTTAGAACAATATCTAATAGCTAGGTTAATTGTAATCAATTTCTTATAGGATTGAAAAAAAAAAAAAAAAAAAGTTTTGATCAATCATAGAAATGATCAAAAAGCTAGAAGGCCAAACTAAGTAGATAAAAGATTAAGATTCTAAGAAGCCAAAAGAGATCCAACTATATAGAGAGAGAGATGATCATTAGGAAGTATACCTAGATATATTGTATCAGCTGCAAATTCCTGATCTGATAGTACTTGCACCAATTACACATATTTTATTGTAGCTTTAATTTCCTCAAGTTTGCTCTATCGAACACCATGACGAACTATCTCGTTATGGATCAAAGGACGAACAATCTTGCAGAAGGATACTGATCATCATCGTCAACAAAAGCTCAACATACATATACAGAAAGAGAGAGATGGTCGAATATCAAAAATTGTTATACTAAGTTATTTAATTCGCTCAGTCTTGTCATACATATATCTGTATATTTAAATTAATTCATTTGTTTATAAATTGTAGCTAGCTATATAGGTATATATATATATATATACCTTCTCATATTCACATTTATTTGCCCATAATTTTTTTTAACTCTTAATCATATACATACATACATACATACATACGTATATGCATACACCTGTATAACCTAGAACAATTTTGGTTTTCAATAGTGGTTTCAAAACCCCTATAAAAAATGGATGTTATTAAATGTCATGTGAGAAACGTGTTCGATGGGTTGTGTTTTAATTCACTAGAAAAGTTTTGGCATTTAAAAACACCTAATTGATAGGGGTTTTAAGCAACCTCTACGTAATCTTTGTATTAGCAATTAAAACATAACCCATCAAACACGTTTTTTAAATGACATTTAATAACACCATCTTTAATAGGGTTTTGAAAACTCTATTAAGGATCAAAACTGTTCTAGTGTAAGCAACCATTTGGGTGGCCCAATACCAGATTCAGGAGTCATAGGTCATAGGTTGGAACCCTAGTGTGAGCAAATTGTTTCTTTCTTATCAAAGAAAAAATATACATGTATATATTTATTTAAAACAACAACCACATTTTTTTTGATTCAATCTCAAATTAGTTGGATTCGGCTACATAGAATCATGGATCAATCTCTTCCATTGCCTTCGATATATATATAAAGCATTGTATATTAAAGATCATGTGATATTGATCTCTTTTTTTCTTCCTTGTTTGACAGGTTGTCTACCATATGAACAACTCTAGCTAGCTCTTCATGCATATGTCCGCGATTATCATACTTAATAATTAGACTTTATTAATCGTGGTTGACCTTTGTTGGGGACTCAAGTCACTGTTATAGATCTATATATATGTAACCATGTTTAATCATTTATATATATATATATATATATATATATATATATATATATATATATATCAACTTCATGCATATGTCTCCTTTTGCATGGCACGTAATATATGTGCCGTTCAAGCATTTTGATTGATCTACAAATCCAAGCAATCAATTAACAAGGGCGGTTAATTTGATTGAATATTTTCTTGTGTAGTTTTTTTTTTTTTTCATTTTATATATCAGGAATTCAGGATTAAAACAAATTAAGCTGCTTCATTAGGATTCTTAATTAATCACCGCAAGCATCCCCAAAAACTAAATAATATTTATATTCATCATTTTTTTTAATTATATGTGTCTTCATCACTACACTTGCGTTCTACCATTTGCACTGATATACATTTCAAATATTAATACATAGAAGGTTTCGGTGGTTTGAAATTTGAGAGCCAAACACAAGTTATAATGAAATCGATTATATATGTTTTGTGACAAAAACATATATTTAATTAATTATCTTTTGATGCATTATAAATTTAGACCTTTTTTAATGACAAAAAGAAAGACGTACCTTTTTTTAGTGCCCTATCTAAGAAAACATCGCCAAAGCATTACCACAAACTAGGTACGAGGCATCGTTTTTCAAAAGGCAAGGTGTGGGAAAGTAGTGGGGTGAGTTTGACTCCTATTGAAATTAAAAAAGAAAAAAATCAACGCCAAAAAATATATTCAGGTCAAAATTGTTCATCTTAATAGTAGGCCTGTTTAATTTTGTATCGCATGACCTAAAAAAAGTCCCGCATAAGCCAACCTCCTTAGTTACGGAAAGGTTTATTGTATAACTAGAATTTCATTTTTTTTCAAACCATATATGACAAAAAAATTTAGAATTGCTTCCCCGTACTATCTCCGCTGACATAGGCTCTGTTTGGTAAGACGAGATGATAATTTAACTAGCTGAAAGCTGATAATCTAACTAACTAGTTAAAATTGTTTGGAAAAACTTGTTGATTGAGTAGGTAATATATGTAAAATGATATAAAAGGACTCAATATAATTATATTATTAATAAATAAATATACATATAAGTATATATTTATTTATTATTATTAAGTCATGAGGAGCAACCTCGCCCCTCGAGAGATAGTATATTACACAAATAATTACACAAACTTAATATTCCTTTTAATGGACCATTTTTTTGTAGTGGGCCCACCTTTTTCAATTTAAGAGCATTTTCAATGCAAAATATGGATTGTGGCTGTGGATTCATGTCATGTCATCACCGTGGAGGGAATGTCCATTCTACGTGACTTAAATTGACAGTGAAGTTTAAAAATCTTCTCCAATGCACAATGTGGATTGCACATGTGAAGGCTTTTTAAAAAATTATCAAATAAAAATTAACAAGAGAATAAATAAATAAATATATAAAATTTTATTTAACATTATATGTAAGGTATATAGTATGATACGTTACATGTATGATATATAACATGATGATATATATGGTATCATATCATATAAATAAATAAATGCATATACGATATATATATCAAAGATTATATATATATATATATATATATATAGAAAATAGAAAGTATCATATATATTCTATGATATATAAGATATATAGTATGATATGCATAGATTCATAAAAGATAGCCTATCAAAAATATCCATATGTTTAATTAAACAAATCAGAAAATCTAAATTGTTACAGATTGTTTTAAAAAAAAATTGGTTACCAATTAAATTTTCTTTGCGCTTACTTTTTTGATTTTTTTTATGATGTGACATAATGCACACTGTCTATTACATCCTTTAGAAATAGAGGGTGTGGTAGACAGTGTGGACAGTTTTTTGCACCACATCATCTCTACATTATCATTGAAGAGAATTTTTTGGTTGGGATGTCTATTCTAGCCTACATGACCCACATCCACCCCAATCCACAACCCCATTAGAGATGCTCAACATATATGCTTTGCTGTTTTCGTAGGACTAAATTACATATTATTTTTTTTTCCTATAATGTGCGATTGATCCGGGTTAAAATTGAAAAAAAGATGTAATCCGGTGTTCCAAAATCGAGATGCTACTCCAACTAGTGTTTAAAGCTTTAGAGTTTCATCTAACTTATTTTTAAATTAATTTATAATCTTCCTCTAGCTTATAAGCTAGTTTGTGCCAACAAACAAAGCCGTATTAAATATCATTGATGATGAATGGAATTTTTGCCTAAAAGAACAAATAAATAGACGAACAAAGTAGAATGTCATTTTTTTTTTCAAACCACACACACACACACACACATATATATATATATATATTATTTTTTTTTTTATAAAAAGCCATATATCATTATATACTCATGATTCCAATGATGTATAGCTACAGCAAGACCTAAAGATGAATAGCCAGTGTGCTTCCTGGAATGCACGATACATTCTTGTATATAAGAACGTCTTTATTAATTAATTGATTGATTTTATGGTCTCGATCATCAATTAATTAAATTATTATATGTTTACAGAGAAGAAGCTTGACCCTTGTCCTGATGAATTAAAGCACATCATCCCAAGTATGACATATATTATTCCAATACAACACATTTGTCTTCTTCTATACCTATCGCAACTCTCCATATATATTTTAAATTATGGTTGAAATGCGTTATTATTAATAAATATGTCATAACCTTCTATATATGTACGCACACTGACGATTAATGATTTTAAATTACATGCATTCCTTTATGAATCTCAAGATATATATTTATGAATCTCAAGATATATATATATATATATATATATATATATATATATATATATATACACACATATATATAGTCAAGTTCGACTGCGTTTCTTGTGATTTAGTGAAAGGTGCACATCAGTTAATTAACAATCAATTAATCATATGTCTAATAAAAATAATAAGTAACTCAATGTATATATTCTTCTACCTAGACGGGTTGGTTCAATAATAAAAGTGAGTTTGGGATTGTGTGGGTTATATAGATTCGATTCTCCACTATGTTAAGATTATTCAAATCACTGAATAATTGGAGTACACTCAAGCCGGTTGCACTAGGTCAGGCTGCATGAGAATAGTCAGGCTAGCCTAGCTACCCACATATCAATATATATCAAAAAGAAATATATATATTTATATATATTCCACTTTTTTTTAAGTATGTATATTCTTCTTATGGACACACATATTATATGAAAATATATGAACTTGTGATGACCTAAAGCTCATGTCATTTTCCTCAATTAACAAGTAAAAGGGTTTTAGTAGTTCTACAAAACCCCTATTAATTTAAGACATCCTTTCAAGTAGTTGATCTGCTGTTATAAAAAAATTAAAAAAATTTAGATTCCAAGTTTGAAATTATGGCCGGAGCATTAGCCAACCGCTGCATGTATGTCCACATGCATGACGATCAAGTATATATATTAAGGATCTAGTTTCATATATAAATTAACTCTAATATATAAAGTATTGAAATGCAAAGAATACGAAGGATAAGAATTCAAATAAAAAAAGAATATATAAATATTTGTTATTTATGTAATTAATATATATAAGTTTTCAAAAAAAACAATTAATATATAAATATCGTATGAACCACCAGTTCAACAATGCCATGTGTCATGAACTCATGATATAAATAATATATATGGTTTTGAATATAAATGTGTCTAGCTTGTTAGAAGTTTGTGTTCGTCTTCCTTCTCTTCGAAAGTTTTTGTTCGTCTTCCCTTATTGGAATGATATATTGATCAAGTGATCGTCAATAGGTGTTTTATGGAATTGTGCCATCTTATCGATCGACAAGTTAAGTGGACCAAATATAGACGCATGATATATATTATGAATGTACAATATAATTACTATAATGAAATTTATTGGCCATTAATTAAATTTGCTAGTAATATAACTGATTGACCAAAAAATATGTATCTTGATCCTACCAAAAAAAAAATGTATCTTGGACCAGTAAATTATAATCATGAGGCATAAAATTAAAGGAAGATAGTTAATTTTTACTATTACTATAACCTCTTATTATTTTTTTTTACTACAACAACATAAAACAAATAAAAAATTAAAGTATTGTTGGGAGATGGGGGTTCAAGAATTATTGAGGAACTGTATGAAAGTATTAAATGAGGTTGTTAGGGAGTTTAATATGAAAGCACTCATTGTTTTGTTCATTTTTGTATACCCCGTTTTTGTATACTCCACACTTTGTATTTTCTTTCAAAAGGTTGGGTGCGGTCTCACTAATATGCTTCTATCATCATGTTCAAATTTTGTTTACAAAGATTGTTTTTTTTGGTGTAATATAGATGTTGGGGGCTCTCACTGTAAGTACTTTATCATGCTCATCATTTTGTTAATTGTAGTTATTCTTGACGCGTGCTTCCGATGTTTAAGGCATGTTTCACGAAGAGTCGACTCAAATGTGGGTTTTGAATTTTAAGAAAGGCTTGGCCAAGCCACCATGCCAAACGAACAAGAGTTGAGATTTCTTAACTAGATAGATCATCCCATCACAACAAATAATTAATGAAAAGTAAGATATCCTTATTTTTTCTATTGTTTTTGTTTGCACTTATATATTGGGGAAAGAATGTGGAAGTCTTTTCTCTCCTTATGACATATTTTGGTGGGGTTGGATCTTTCAATGGTGGGTGAAATGATACAACTGCTTTTAAAGAAAACATTTAGCCATTGTTAATTTATTATTATTATTTTTTGGTAGGATTGTTAATTTATTTCATTAATTTGAGGGTGCATTTTATTTTATTTAGTGCTTAGTCAGTTTGAATTAATTCATTTCATTATAATAAAAGCTGGTGGAAGAGGAACCAGCACTGCAGTTGGTATACAAAAATGTCCTCAAAAGTATTGTCTATATTCAATTGATCGAGCAAAAGTGTTGGTAATGCTCGAGAAGTCAGATCGCGAAGAGCCCATGTGTCTTTTGATCAAATAGATCCATTCATTCATTTATTTTGATTTTACTAAATACAATGATTATTTTACCTTTTGTATAAATATCGTACCATACTTTTGATATTTTGTTTTAGAAAAGTTCATTTTTTTTATAAAATATGTTTTATTAATTTTTCATGAGTTTGATAAAAATTATTGATTGTGCTTCACGTGCAGAGCGCGTGCCCATCGACTAGTTTATATTAAATAACAATAACTAACCATTCTAATTTACACTTTCCTAAAAAATTGTAAGTAAATAAATATTTTTTTAAACAAATTTAACATATATAACGATATGTTTTTTTTTTTGAAGAGAAATCAAAATTTCATTAATCATTCATGGCTCAATACAAGACCAAACGTAAATCAAGTACATTGATTCGCTAATCCTATTTGTGGAAACAAACTGCATTAATTCGTCATAAAAAAAAACCGCCATTAATTTGGCTTTTCTTCAAAATTGAAACAGTTTGACAATTAGGGACTGCTTTCTACGACGTTGAAACTCATGACAATACACAAAAGTACTAGAACCACAAAATGAATGACAAAACTTCCCAACAAGGAAAAACAAATCAAAAACTTTCAACTAGGAAAGAAAACTAACTATAAAGTAAAAACTAATTAAAGACAAATCAATCCAGGGCGTCGCACAAATCCATACAACACTGTTGATGAAGATACACCACAACAAGGATGAACTAATCTTCACAAATCTAATTACGTCTGTTGTTTATTGAATGAACAAAGAGTAAAAGGGATTTGATTGGAGCCACCGCTGATCATTAAGAGGATCGGCGGAGGTTCAAGAACAAAAATCACAAAAGATAATCAAAAAAAGAATTTTATATATAAAGATATGCTAGTTGTTGCACTATTAAGTTTGGATTTTTTTTAAGGTTCCGGCTATGTGCACCTCACAAAACACTAAGTGCAAGCAATTGATCTCAAATTAGTTGGAGCAAAGCACTAGGGGTGGCTTGCCCTTAGTGTTTTTTGGGGTGCACATAGCCGAACCCTTTTTTAATTAATAAACTATTCATCATTACATGTAAAATTTTAAAATTAGCAACATATATATTATAATAAGTTAATTATATATTGATTAAATTTTTTTTGATAAGATATATTGATTAAATTTTAATGACATTGCCATCAACAACACTTTATTATTGTCTTAAAAAAAGAATTTTTCTTATAGTGTAATTATACAATATATGATTTTTTACCATGCAACTAGCAAATGCCGTTGTTCACATGTTTCTTATAGAGGCTGGCTATGTGCACCTCAGTTGTTACTCAAGGCACCCCATTTACAAGGGCACCCATCAAATTTCTCAGGGCACCCCTGAGTTAGACGAAAATGCCCTTCTTCATCAATGTAAGCACCAATAAATTTTCTTTCACACTCCTTCCCATCACAAATCAATGCCTTAATCTACCGAATCTCCTCATTTTCTTGCTCGTTTACCCCCTCAATTCGTTGTTTTTAGGGTCAGGTGAATGTTTGCGGTGTTTGTGAGGTGAGGGTTTGAATGATGACTTGTGGTAGATGGTTGATGTTGAATCGTATAGGGTTCGAGGGTGTTTTTTCGTTGAGTTTGTTGTTCCTTTATCTTGTGTTGTTGTTGTCTTTCATGGAAATATACCTATCACTGAGTTCAACCACAATTCCGTAATGTTCGGCCACACAGGGCCGAGACTATTAAACAAGTCTTGGAACTGCATGAACGAGACTCTGCAGTACATCTCGGTACCAAGTAACTGATTGAACAAGTAACTTAATTCACAATGGGTTCGGTTATCAAAGAGACCGAGACATAAGAGGATGTCTCAGTTGTTGGCAACCGAGATATCCTCTTATGTCTCGGTCCTGTACGTCCGACACTTTCGTGTATGTGGTACATTTCAAAATGCGGGAAACCCTAAACACAAAAAGGTCAAAACACACCAAAACTCATGCTTCCAACCCTCAAAATGGGGTGGTGGGGTGCCCAAAGTTGTATCCGACCGTCGACGAAGACGACGAGATCAGTTGGGAGCACAAGGGTAGTGGAGTTCGGTGATCACACATCAAAATGGGGTGGTGAGGTGCCCAATGTTTTTTTTTTTTTTTTTTTTGTTGTGGATTAGTGTTGGAGGGCATATGAGTCATTACATATATAATTAGAAAAAAACGGAGTGTCCTGAGTGATGACTGGGGTGCACATAGTGGGCCTCTTCTTTTAAAGGTCATAGATTTAAATTTTTTAGCTAATTTTTTGAGGCATATATGTGTGGCGGAGTGTCTTGTATAAAAAAAATCATATATAGCTAAACAATAAAGATTTTAAAAAAAAATTATATATAATTTGACTATATTAAATCATGTACGTTGATGTGTGATCAGAAGAAAATAGTAACAATAACAAAAATTGATAAATGAATAAATGTATAGGGCCTCGAAAAAAATAAAAAATAAAAGTATATCGTCTTAGACCCTCCCCCAGAACCCGAAAGAAGAAAATCATCCCTTCAACTTGTCTGATTACTCCATCGTCTTCCCAAAGATCCAATCATCTACTTTCCAAGGAACATAATTAAATTACTTGGAGAATTTGAACTCGGCTTGTCTTGGCATAATATTAATTAAATTTACTGTTTTTCCTTCTAATTAAAAAAATTAAATTTTACTGTTTCATTTGTTTTGTGTACATATATAAACTTTGGAAAGGGAATCGTCAAAATTTTTTAGAAACGTTGCATGGGAGACGATGCAATTTGATCGACACAAAATATATATAATTAAACTCGGTCAGAGTGTTATGTTGAAGTGTGGTGACATGTGTTTGTGTGTTGGGAAATTGTTCTTAAATATAATCATAAATAGAGAGATTAGAGAAATGCCAAGCTAAGACCAAAAGAGGACAAATATTCGAAGGACTAAAGAAAATAAAAGATTATAATTGATGGAGATGAGTGTGTGATAAATATATTCTTTGTCATATTGGCTTAGAAAACACTGCATGTTTTGTCGCGTGGTTTGCATGGGAGTTGACATTTTTATTAGTCTAATGTGTGCACCAAATCGAGAGAATCTACTTCTTTTCTTTATTGTTTCATGGTGGGACGTCCTCTCCGGTCTCCCCATTATGTATTAAAATTCATCTGATAATCTAACCGGGTTGGCTTAATGGTAGCTCAAAATTATGTAAGTTAGACACACTATATCAAGTTTAATTCTCCGTTGCTTTAAGATTGTTCAAGTTCATTATACTAGTGTCTCGTGAAAATAATCATACTCACCTGGATACCATGAATATCAAAAAAAGAAAAATTCATTACTGGATCCAAAGAATTAATTTAGGAGGGGGTAAATTTTGACTCCAAGACCTATTTGCATATAAGTTTGGACACCCATTTGACCCCTTTAATTTGAGTGATCCAACCCTAACAAGAACGCTAAAGCTCGACGATTTAACAGGCAGACCCTTAAATTTGCATTTACTGACCCAAGTTGTGCACGCCCTATATAGAATTTAAGAAATATTTTATTAATATTTACTTAAAAAAACAATTTTTTTGACGAGACATTTCCAACTCAAGTCGAACTCAAGACCTCCTCGACCTTACCTTTTTACCAAGTAATATTTCATCCATCTCACGAGATATGCTTTATCTCAAAAAAGAGATTAACTAATTAGTAATGAATTAGTTGAGGATCATAATCAACAAAATTATAAATGTTCCAACAGCACCACTGTTTCACGTGCACCGATAACCAAGCCCTCTCTCCCCAAAGAACAACTACCCTCATGAACTGAGTAAGAGTGTGTGATCATTCTTTAATCTTCATTTCTTCTTAATTTGATGTATATAGTGTATGATCGTGTACATGTAAATGTAAATCAAACAAGGAGAATATATAGACATGAGGGAGTGTGCACTATGGGCACAAGAGTCGCCGTGAAGGAAGGCATTTAATACGCAATAGACACTACTAGAGAGAGAGAGACAGCAGTGTGTGCTCTAATGTAATAGTATATATACAACAAAAATAATCCTATACAATAATACTAGTACTGTCACATCTTCACATGCCCATGTTTTCCGGATTGTTTTATTCACTAATCTCAGACTCCCATAATATATCAGACGACCCTTTGATCTTGATGACGAGGTCTTCAAAAAATTCTCACATTCCAACCATCTCTCTTAGTGAAGTCTAAATGTGTCTAACATTCAAGTATGTGTTGCTGTGGAGACATGTGAGAGAGGTGGATTCATACTGGAAAGACAGTCTTGGGATCCATGTTATATAGATCAGGATCAGATAAGGACACTTAACCTCATCTGCAAATCAACTTCTGCAACCAAAGTAAGAGTTCTGCAGTTAACACTGGTTTAGGATCCAAAACCAACAAATACAGTATGAAAACAGAAAAGAAACTCACTAGTGTTTTCAAAATTCGCAATCCAAAAGACCACCAACAAAAGTTACAAAATCATCAGCCAAAACATCTCTAGTGAGATGGTCGAGACATCACTTGCTAAAAAAAAAAGTTGGGGGAGGTCCCAGATTCGACTCATGTTGAAGTTACTTATCAAAAAAAGGTCAGATTTGTAGATCCCAAATTAATTGGAGTCGGCTACATGGATAAAACTCTTCCATTATGTTCGATTTAGTGCAATTGATGATGGACATTCCAAACCATTCAAATCCCTCCTAATTAATGCATTTTGTAGATAATAATCAAGATAGAAAATTTTCATGACTCATTTATAGGCCAATCATAGAGATATGCAAGACATGTGCCTTCAGGCTTATCAGACAAATTGCAAAAACACACGAATAGCATGTCGTATCAACAAAAAAAGAATCCAAGATTGTTTCCAGACGAGTTGTTAATCACTGGAATTAGATTTCTATTATGGTGATGCATTCTGTTTGATTTGGGGAGGGGGGAGGGGGGGTGAGCCTATTTGTCACATCATACAGCCTACTCAATCAGTTTTGGAACTGTAGGTTTGGTGAGGCACGTGCACCTGATGAAGTGTTCTGTATACCGTATACCAACCTAGAGCTGAAGAAAATATATTTGGTGACGTTGATACATGAACTTGCTACGCGATTGGAATGCTTCAAACTGTGTATGTAGATGTGTGTGTTCATATCTCAGTATGCGTCCAAAGAACAACAAATTTATATCAAATGCATGCATCAAAAGTATGCTGGCCACTCACATTTCGCGAGCAAAAGTCGTCACGTCTCTACCAAAATGCATTAGGATTGAGTCCCACACAGCACATGTTTTGGAAAACTAGTCAACAACACTTGCCCTTTTTTCTTTAGAAGGATGTGGACTAAGATTCAGTAATAATTCAATTCAATTGGGATCTTAAATCAAATAGGTTCCATCAGCAGTCATGGAGTTTCCAAATGCAAGTTGAAAAATAAACCAACAACTACATTTCTGCGAGCTAGAGTCTTCTACCCAACAGTTGTTGACTACTAAAAAATTTAAAACTGAAAGTAACAGATGATTAAAAAAGAAAATGAGGCCAGAGCAAGTCAGAAAAGACTGAAAGTAACAGATAATTGAACCACTTATGCTAATAGAATCTGTAACTATTGTTAAAATCATTTGCAAGCTTGAACTATAGTGTGTACTGTTTTCACGGATGTAAAGCATATTTTTTAGCTGAGTTCTTCAAGACTGCTATGAAAGTTGAAGATTTGATATGGTGAGAGAATGAAAGAATTTCAGTGCTAATCGAATCATAAAGACGGCAAAACTCAACTTCTACTTTTTTTTTTCCTTTTAGTTATTTAACTTCTACTATTAACATGGCATAATTATAAGTTTAGTATAAAAGCTGTAGCACCATATCCAGCAAAGGAAAAATAAAAAGTTACAAATGTTACTCTATCGATACATACTTATTCCCCCCTCATGTTAGAGCGCAGAACAATCTTATTCTCTCCAATTGAAACTCCTGTTTCGTATGTATGTCGATCTCTATTTTATCTGGAATAGCATAACAATAGAAGTGTCACAAAAAGACAGTTGTGAAGTCATACAAATTGATGAACTATTGGTAATTTTAAGAAATTAGAGCATCTTTGACAACTCTACTATATGTTTCCTCTTCCTTGGAAAAAAAAAAAAAAAAAAAAACTCTACATTTCCTCAAGCACAACTTTAAATGGACCTCTATCTGATACAGAGTTTTCAAGCAATAATAAGGTAATGTCAAGATTCCTTTCTACTTGCAAAGGTTGTAATTCAACTGTATTATAAGTACAGATGAACAATACATTAACCATAAAATATTTACTAAACCAATCTACATCTTTTATGGAGGTTACACCTTGCAAAATCTAGTTACCAAACAATGCCTTACTATTGTTATGATAGCTAAAACAATACATGAAACACATAAAAAAAAGGTATAATGGTTGGATGACATTGTTTTGATGCATACATTTGCTACAGAGCTGTCGGGGTTCTTTGAATATGTTATCGAGATGTGAGCGTGTATATATATTTTCATGGGTGGGCGAAAGAGCTCAACAATTGCATACTAAAAGCTTGTAGCAAAAAAAATTCACCCTAGCCTTTTTCAAAAAAACAAAGTCAAAAGTCTATATTTTTTCAATTGAGGTTGCAACTTGCAAAACAAGTTACTTAATACACACTACCTTACTATTCATGCTGTCAAACAGTTCATGTGTCGCATAAGATTTTTTTAAAAGACAAAGGGGAAAAAAATCAAAAGCAAAGCTAAGAATGAACAACATGGTACTTAAATATCTAAGTTCTAACAATATAATAATCTTTTATATATATTGAAAACTACCAAGTTTGCCATCCT
This sequence comes from Stephania japonica, assembly GCA_039657345.1. Lineage (NCBI taxonomy): Eukaryota > Viridiplantae > Streptophyta > Magnoliopsida > Ranunculales > Menispermaceae > Stephania > Stephania japonica. The sequence continues at coordinate 7,303,456 of CM077556.1, forward strand.
CGTCACCTTTTTCATCCTTTAAAGTTTGATATAAGTTTGTATTAATATCTGTATTCAACAGAACAACACAGTAGTTGTTTTTTTAAGATCAAAAGAGCTCAACTGAAAGCAGAAATGCAACAATGTAAGTCATGTTGCAACCAAACTCATAATGTGACTTTGTATAATAGGTGTGTTCGCTATTTGGAATTGGATGACTCGACAATCTGTTCTTTTACATACCATTAGAAAGATAAACGGGGAGAAGTATCCACACAGATCTTAAACCTGATTCTTATTGCAAATGATGCAACCACACTAGCAGAAAGGCCAACTGCTGGTTGGAATAAAAATTAAGACCAATTTGGAGATAGCGAAAGAAAAAAGAGGATTTCAAGAAATCACAATTTGGAGATAGCCATGTATATTTTCTTTTTTGAATGATAAGGTATTATTCATTACTGAAAGAAACAGCAGTGCCATAACGGACTGACCACAAAGCCTTAAGGATGATCAATCCCACCATTTTCCGCGCTATGCCAAAAGAAAATTTAACAGAATTGCTTAAGAAAGAGATAAGGCTCTGACAATCATTCTGTGAACAACAAAAAAGACTTGCGTGAGAGAACTAATAATTCTCACATAACTACTTCTTGAAATGAACATTATAGCAAAAGATTTGACATAAAGATCATTCAAAATTATATGACTAGAGGACATATATAATCTCACGCCAATAAGAGCATGGTACTGATCATCATTACCTCATCCATGATTCTGAAGTGTTTAGTACCGCCATAACTAAAATAATAGCATTAAGCTTAGAAATACACAGCATGTCTCCACAATTTACAATAGGTTAAGCGCATTTCCTAAATAATCAAAAATGAAATTAATTCTTCAAAATGCCAACATCCAACATACGAACACAAATCTAACAATGAAAAGGAAGCACATGATAATGGAAAAAGATTTTAATTCACACCAATAAGAGCACAAATAGTGACACTATGGGAAATAATAATTCTCGTATAACAACTTCTTGAATGAACATTAGCACAAGTAGTGACACTATAGGGTTGTCTTAATGTTTCTAGCATATAGCGAGTACAAAAACTTGATTCTTATAGCAAAATAAATAATTTCACACCATTAAGAGCATGATAATGATCATCATTACCTAATTCATGATTCTGATGTAATGAGTAGCCATCATAAGGAAATAATACCGTTAAGCTTAGAGCAACTCCAATGGGACCATGCGTTGGGGTGAAAATGGATCCACCTAGGATACAATCCACATCCAACCCAAAAAATCTCTCCAATGGGACCATGGATTGCTAATGTCTATCTTATGTGGTAGGGAATCTAAATAGAGGGTGTCTATCCCAATGTCCACTTCTAGATATTGTGGTAGACATCCTCTCCACTGCTACATCATCGCTTTTAGTTGGAGAAATAAAGAAAAAGACATAATGGCCCTCAAAGAAAAAGGAAAAAAGACAAAATAAAGGGCATTATCTACATGAAGACAAAAAAAAGTCACTATCCATGGTCTAAATCCACATTATCATCGGAGACCATTTTGGAATTTGAATGTCCACCTAGTGCCACATAGGATAGACATCCTCCCCACATCCATGATTTGACACTAATCCATGCTCTAAATCCACATTACCATTGAAGATGCTCTTAGAATCACACGGCATGTCACCACAATTTATAATTGATTTAGCACAATTTCTAAATAATTGAAAATGAAATCAATTCTTCAAAATGTCAACATCCAACATATGAACACAAATCTAACAATGGAAAGGAAGCACAAGATCAAGGAAAAAGATTTTAATTGAATGCCTTATTTTTGACGTGGGTGTCTTACCTAATGGAATAGGGTTCGAACAAATTCGTTGGAGATTGTTGAATCCATGCCATTAATTCCCTAAGGAATACCTTTAAACATTCAACCACAAAAGATGTAGCACTATCTTTGGAAGCAATGAAATGGGCGAAAACGTCAAAACTATCAAGTATCTACGTAACAAATTGAGAGATAAATTTAAAGAACTTCACTGCATTGGTCTTAAATTACTAAGCTAAAAAACATAACTCCAAAAGAATTCTATAGGTCTTCAATCATAAATCTAAAAGTAAAGGTGATTATCGTGTATCGAATCAAATTGCGTGAAAATCACAAATAGGCGGTTCCAACCACAAATTCTATCCTTGAAATCAACATGACTCTGCAAATAATACCAATTCAATCCAAGAAGAATGGCAAGATTGATTTTTTTTGGTAAAAAAAGTAGAAAGTGAAAAGAGTGAAAAGAATTCACATCAATTCATCGTACCTAAGATAAATTTGAATGATAGGGATCAAATGATGAAAACCCCAAACTTTGGCTCCCTGAAAAAAAAAAAAAAAAAAAAAACGACAAAACCTAGTCTCATCCTTATGCCGTCTGAGCAATTTCGTCTCAGCCATATATATAGGAAACCAAATATTGGACAATTAACTATCACAAGATCAATCCAACGGTGCGAAAAAGGACGGACCACAACGTTCTCGCGTACAAGCTCCTGTAGTACAACCAAAACAATCCCCTTCGTCCTTATCACTACAGCGTCCACGTCCGTTGGATTGGACCAATATCATTAGAGTGTCCACGTCCGTTCGATTGTATGTAGATCGGACGGACTCGGATAAGTGTGTACAGATACACGTACAAATTAACGTCACTCGAGCACTTGAGATCTTTCGTCTGTATAAATCACCGAAAAAGCAGACGCGAAAGCCAGCAACGCCATTTCGAACACTATCAGAAGCGGAGAACCAAAACCCTAGTGAGAGAGAAAGTACAGAGAGAGAGAGAGAGAGAGAATGGCGGGAGTGGGGCCCACGTCGCAAGATTGGGAGCCGGTGGTGTTCCGGAAGAAGGCGCCGAACGCCGCCGCCAAGAAGGACGAGAAGGCGGTCAACGCCGCTCGCCGTTCCGGCGCCGAGATCGAGACAGTTAAGAAAGGTTCGATTCATAGATGATTGAAGGGAATTTGGTTTCTTGGATTAGGGTTTTAAGGATCTTTGATGTTCTTGGTGTTTATTTTGCGGAACTAATCATGTTTTATTCAGGCCTTTTCTTCAACTAGTTAGAGAATTTCAATTCTAGGGTTTTGGAGCCGCCACAGCTGACACCAGACTGATGGTGGACCCGACCAGTCCCTCGTGCTCCAGGGAACCCTAGGAATTCTAGGGTTCTTATGTGATTATTGTTGTTGCCAGGATGCTCCACCATGTTGCCAGTTGAACTCATTGTTGAATTAACGTAGAAAATGCTTCGAACTTGATGAACTGAAAGTTTGTAGATTGTGGCTAGACTCTAATTACTCTATTTCCTTAAGACAATAATGCCCCGCAAACGTGTTTGCGATTGGTAGCACTTGCCTCCCAAGACAACAATCACGAACCTACGACTGCAACATTTCAGAACGTAGGAACAAGTGGACCAAATTGTTGTACTTTTTCTATAATTAAAACCGTGCTTTGAAAAATAGGAAGAAAAACAGGACTGTTTTGATTTTAATTAAAAAACAGAATCAAAAGCAATTTATTTCTATGTCGTAGGTTCAAATATATATTCTCATTTAAAGTATGATATGCTTTATATATCATAGTATTTCATTCTCTAATCTGCTGAATGTTTTTAAAACGGAAAGTCATACCTTTGAGGATGCATTTATATGCACAAAATTCACGACTTATGGGCTTGTCATATTCAGTCTCAAAATGTGATAACCAAGAGTACTTTGACGTTCCATCAACACACACCTTTACAAAATTCAGTGTTCTCTAACTCATAACAGAGGGAGAGACATTATGTGTAGAGGTAGAGCCCATCGTTATTGTCTTAAGCTTGTTGGAATATATGGTACATCTAATTTATTAGTGGCCATATGTATACTTATGTGAATGGAACATTGAGTGTATTAATGTGGCAATGTAACTTATCTACTTAATTAAAATAAGTGCAATGTGTGATGGAGTATATATTATTTTATTATACTATATACATAAATGTACACATGCATCTATTGGTGTATGAAAGGATACGATGGTTAATTAAATCGACACCAAAGTAATTGGGTGCGATAATTAAATTGTGGGTTCATGAATGTGTTTGGGATGTAGACACAACTATTGGATGCATGAAACGTTAACGTTTGGAAAGACTTGTTAATATGCATTAGTTGTTTACATATCCTAAACAGTCACAACTCTTTGGAGAGGTATATGGACGAGATGATCTGATGGCTGATGTTCATGATTAATTGAACATAGAATGATTCACATACAGATTCAACATGAATCATGATGTATTTGATATACATATTATATTATATATATTTTTTGAAAGCCATCATAATCATATGATTCATATATTTTGGACAAGTCTCCAAAGTAGTTAATGTGAGTGAAACATTGTGTACTTTCCAACGAAATAGGACATAAAACAAAGCATACTTTGAATATATCCTATTAAGTGAATCGGTGTGCTTTCAACTGATTTGGTGTCTTTTTGAATCAACACCAGTGCATATTATAAATATATGAACCTACGACATAGAAATAACTTGCTTTTGATTCTATTTTTAATTGAAAGCAAAACAATCATATTTTTCTTCCTATTTTTCAAAGCACTGTTTTAAGTATAGAGGGAGTACAACAATTTGGTCCACTTGTTCCTATGTTTTGAAGTGCTGCAGTCGTGGGTTCGTGATTGTTGTGTCCTGGGAGGCAAGCACGTTTGCGGGGCATTATTGTCTTAAGGAGATATAGTAATTAGACTTTAGCCTCAATCTACAAACTTTCAGTTTCATCAAGTTCGAAGCGTTTTCTTTGTTAATTCAACAATGAGTTCAACTGGCGACATGGTCCAGCATCCATACATTAACAATATATCAATATGTGATGCATTCCATGTTCAAAATTAGTGTTTTTAGTTTGCAATAGGTTTTGAAGGGGGTTTCGTGTGCTTAAGCACAAACACGACAAACGTTTTGTAGTTATCGCTAGTCTCAAGTTGCCAAAGATGGGGAAAGAAAATTGAAGTCAGTTAAAAAATTTGACATTTTCATTGTCTCTTGCAGCAACTGCCGGAACGAACAAGGCGGCTTCTAGTAGCACTACTTTGAACACAAGGAAACTTGATGAAGAAACCGAGAATCTTGCACGTGAGTAACTTCTACTTAGATTGACATATGCACGCTTGCGATTGAATTTTTGTGTTTGGTTTTAAGGATGAAGTTATTATTTATTATCCCATTTTACTTCACCACGCGGCATGCTATATGCCATATGGCCTGTGCTTTTGCTTCTGCATGAATCAAATCTTTATGGCAATAAATTTCAGAAGAAATTCGAGCCCATCTTGTCTGTAAAGTTTGTTAGTTGAAAATGTGACATCTAATTTTCATTTCTTAGATGATATGTTAGTTTATTAGTTCTTTTTTTTTTCATGTGTTTTTTTTTTTTGGTGTGCGGGGGAGATTTCCTTACCCATCAATGAACCTAAACCTCAGGTATGCTATATTACGTATACAGTGATTATCTGCTAACTTATTCGCATATTCAATGAAAACCATGATTTTGGAGTTCCCGGAAATTTATGAACTTAAATTCTCTGTTCATATTTTTGGGGGAACAAGAGAAAGATAGCATGTAATATTTTTAGAGTAACACAAGTACAACAGATAAAAACATAAAACCCTACAAAGACGCCACCCCACAAATTTTGCATGGATACAATGTCTGGTGCTTAGAATAAAGATAGAGGAAAGCGCCCCGGCAATGGTTGGTCACAATATGACGTTACTACACTAGACATTGTTGACTACGCATGTAATATTTTCTTGTTTGCATTCCTATGAAAAAAAAATTTATATTTTCTTGTTCGCATAGCTGAATGGCGATCGAATTCAGTTGTTTTTGTTAATCCTTGTACTTGTTCTCTTATGGTGATTAGTAACTATTTATTCTAATTTCCTTTGAGAAAAATAATTACTCCCCTCTTTGTTAAACTTTTGGGTACATTTCTGTTATTATGTAGATTTTTGTTAGAATTTGTCGCTTTAGTTGATAAGATATGTTTTCAGTGTCAAATAAGAGATGAGAAATGCCTATATCCTATGTCCTGCATGGACTGCTTTTCTAGGTTTTGCTAGGAATTGATGGGTGTGACTGCCCTTTTCAATGTCTTATTGGAGCTGCAGAGGCTGATCAAGCAATTGACCAACTAATCTATTTATTTCTAATAATAATGCTTGAAAAAAATCCCATAAAAAAATGCTTTCTGAGAAAAATTTGGGCAATGAATCTTAACACTTGTATGATGAGCCAAGGGTCATGATATTTTACTGGGGTAAGGTGAAAAAAAAAATTATGATTGGTTGGAATTACTTGATTCACTTTAAATTGCTGAATTTCCAAACTCGTCAGGAATTTTATTTTACGGCTACGTTGGGTAGCTTATTAATTTATTATATCTTTCTAACCTTATGAAGGTGGCGACTGGCGAGCTGGGCTGCATACATTTTAAGCGCCGTCACTTGCAAATGCCAACTAGTTTTATCTGATTGATTTTTTTTTATTATTATTTTGTGGTCAGATGAAAGGGTACCCACTGAATTGAAGAAGGCCATCATGCAGGCTCGAATGGATAAGAAACTAACTCAATCACAGCTTGCACAGGTACCCTAATCCCCCCTCTATCTATTTATTACATAATCACATCTTCACACACGCACATGATGCATTAGAAACATATATAATACGTATATGCATAGTTGGATGCTTGGGTCCTCGATTGTTACAAATTTTGTCTGCCTTTTCAGTTGATTAATGAGAAACCCCAAATAATTCAAGAGTACGAATCTGGCAAAGCTATACCTAACCAGCAGATCATATCCAAGTTGGAGAGGGTTCTTGGTGCAAAACTGCGTGGGAAGAAATAAGTCGAGCCATCTGGAGATACGTTCAAACTTGTCCAGTTCCGGTGTCTGTTGCTTAGTGCTCTGTGTTGGTTGTTTGCTCATAAGGCATTATTAGGCACTGTATTAACCAAGTTGGATTTATCTGCTTGTGTACTTGCTGGACCTATTTTCTGTGTTCCATTGCCTCAATAATGTTTGGATTTAGTGTGTTGGTTACCATCCTCGTGTACTGGGGCTAATCTAGAAAATCTTGTTAGGGGTGGACTTTCATATATTTTTTTTTCAAACAAATAATTATATTAGTAAAGAAAAAAATAGTATAATAAACTAATAATCATAATAATTTGCAATGTAAATTAAAAATACCGTTAAATTTTGTGGGAAGGAAGTTGAATCTTGTGCTTTTGCATATTTTGAAAATGTTGCAATATTTTTTTTTCATCTACATGTAAATGTCTCGCTCAATATAACAAACCATTAAGTTGAAGTGTAGAAACTTTAACTCATCGTATTGAAGTTTTATAATGATGTAGAAGTAGAACACCAAATTTAACATCTCTTGAGTTTAGTAATCAATGAATATTGAAGAGTTGGAAATTATATATTTGGATCACTTCTCAATGTTTGATGTTTTCCCTTGTCCTAAGATTTTCTACAATTTGATGTTTGATGTTTTCCCCAGCTCTAAGATTTTCTACAATTTGGTTAGAGCTCAAAACAATTGAAAAATAGGGTTTGAAAAGAGTACATTTTGTCTTTGAATTTTCGTTGTTGTGGTATTCGTAATTAAGTGTAAGTTTTGGCCTTGGTCGAATTTTTTGCCCATAACTTTTTAATTGCAACTAGACTAGTTCATCGAGTTGGGGGCCCATTAGGCCCACTCGACATTAGCGGGGCTTGAGTTTCAAATATATTACAAAACTCGGCCCGAGCTTGAGCTTGCTAAAGCCCGACAATTTAGTGGGCGAGCCTGGATTTGTACTTTTGGCCCAAGTCTGGCTCGCGTTGGATATGTGGTAGACTTTTTTATAGATATTTGTCAAAAATACTCAAAAAGTGAGGTTAAGAAGGTTTGAACTTTAGTCACTTCCATGTTCTAATAAGGTTGCAAGTGGAGCAGACGGGCGGGGATTGAAGATATCGTCCCCGCATCCGTGGGAGTGCGGGGCGGGGATTTATTCTCAAAATTTTTCGCGGGACAAACTTCGTCGCCTTACGCCTCGCCACGCTAGATTCCACGCGGGGCGTAGACTTTATATAAGTCCATATTTTGATTCGCAATCTTTGATTTTTTTTATGTCTTTATTTGATGAACATACAACGCGTCTCTACCTAGGTACTACTAGTTTCAAATTTTATATAATTAATTAGAATAAGTCAATCATACTAATTAACCATTGAATATTTGTCAAACAAGTTTTTTAATCAATTGTATACTAATGGTATTTCAAGGGGGACTTGATTAATCAACATTTGTTCTAGAACATTATTGAAAACTACATACTGAGGATTAATTGATTTATTTCGCTTAGTTTATCAACTATTTGTTTTTTCTCTTTTCGAATTTTTGATAGTTATTTGGTTTTCGGTGTTTTTTATATTCAGATTTTTACGTTTAAGTTTTTATTCCGATCTCTTTTTTATTTTTCTTTTCAAGAGCAAACAAAAATATTTTAGAAATGGCATATACTGATCGAAAATCTCTGAATGCATTGTTTAGATCAACGACCTCCCTTTTTTTAATTTATTCTACAAGATGTCAATTTGTTATATATCCTTTATAGTGGCAACAAAATTTTAATTAATCATTTTTCAAAAAAAAAATATAACTTCTATTCATAAAATATTAAATTAGAATTTCATCAATATTTACATAAGTTTTTTTTTCTCTTTTAATCACTTCCTTTTTCTCATCAAATTATTTTTTAATTAATATATTGACATTAAGTTAGTTATTTTTTAACTAATATATTTTTTCAATTTTTTTTCTCTCATGGAGCGGGGTATGGGGAGGGCGACGGGGATTTCCCGTGGGGCGGGGAACGGGGCGGGGCGACGGAGATTCCTCGTGGGGCGGGGTATGGGGCGGGTCTATAGAGAAAACCAGCAGGGCAAGGGTAATCCCCGCCCCGCAATGCAGGGCAAACTTTCGCCCCGTGCCCCGCCGAGGGCAAAAATGCTGGGAATTCCCACCCCACATGCAACCTTATGTTCTAACCACTAAACCAACTCTTTCTTATTTGTTTTCTATTCTATATTTATTATACATATTCATTTTTTTACAAATTATTGAAAAACCCATCTAAGCCTGGCCCGCACGGGCTTGGGCCCGACAGATACAAATTCGGCCTTGGGTGGACCTAGACGGGGCTTTGAAAAAAAAAGCTTGCCTAGGCCTGGCCCGAGCCCGCCCAAGCCGCCCGTTGCACTGGTCTAATTACAACTCAGAATCAAGATCTCTAAAATTTTAGTGAAAGTAGACTTCAAGACCTTTTCAACAAGTATTTATATGACCAATTTAGATTTGTATTTTTTATATAATTTTTGCAAGTTGTTACTTAACTATATACATAAACTATACATATAAAAAAAACTTATTTGTTTAGGTTACACTATACAATACATAATTAGCATGATAAAATATACACTCAAGACACTCCAAGTACATCATACTAGCAACTTCTTATATTATATTTATAGTCTATAAAAAAAGTGGGTCGATCGTAGTTGTAGGGGGGCGGGAGGGGGGGGCGGGTGACATGCAATGGAGGTATAAAAATATATAGGTACTATAGGGGCAATGGTGGCATACAAATATATGGCTACCATAACGAGTCTAGGGGTAGGGGGCAACTACCCACCCTGCCTACCACCTAGATTCGCCGCTTGTGTGCATACTAAAAATTTCAGCGAAAGACTTTATGCTTATCGACATATATCTAGGAATATAGACTTTTTCCTGTGCAATGGTGTGATTGTTTGGTTTCTGACTCGTGGATTCAAGCAAGCCAAGTTGCCAAGTTGGTAACTGAGGTGTTTTTGGTTTTGGACACGGACAATGTTGTTACATACTTTGGGTACTTAAATTGAATACAAAATGTTGTAGATTTTATCAAGATATGTGCCACACACATTCCAATGACCTCTACACTATTACGTATCCAATGTATGTAACCAAATTATGTCAAAAAATCATTTCCTTTGGACACCAAATTAATTTTCAAGCGATATCCTTGTCTCATAAGGCCGCCCTCCCCATCTAATTTTTCTCATTAGCAAAACTTAAACTTGAAAGCTTGCTTGGGCTAATCCGCTGTAGGTTTTTTCTATTTGCAATTGCAATGTGGTTATTTGTGTGCTTTTGATGTTTTTGTCGAGATGTGCTTTGTGCGCTTTTAATGTTTTTCATTGAGATGTGTGTATATAATGAAGTTCCACGACTATTTTGCATATGTAGCAAAAGGAAGGATTGAACCGTGAGGAGATGATTTTCTTGGTTTAAATAAAGCACTCTCGATCAACACCAAATATTCGATTTTTCAAGTGTCGTAGCTTCAATCAACATCCACATCAATTCTAGATCTTTGATTTTCAATTGATAAGAAAAAAGCCATCTTTTGTGCCCTTTTGAGACCTTGAACATCAAATTTCATATTAAACCAGTGAGCAACTCACCTGGTTAGGCGATATAGCTTCAATCATCAACAAACTTTCGATTTCTCCAACGTCACAACTTTGATCAATGCCGAATGGTGGCGTTCATCAAAGCTGTGATGCTGGAGAAGGCTAAGGTTTTTTGTTGATCTAGTGTCGATCGAAGTTGTGACACTTGGAAAAGTAGAAAATCTGGGGTTGATTAAAGATCTGGTGCTGATTTGGTGTTGATGGAAGTTCTGACAAAAACGTAGATTCAATATTTCTCTTAATATGCAATTGAAGAAATGGCACCACTCGTGCAATTGGAAATCAACTTTGTTTGTGACCATTCACATCCACAGATTTTGCTTTACTTTTCTTTTTTTTCATGGTGGACGGCATTCTGCATATCTTGAATAAGAATTCAACTACCACACACCAAGGCATGGTTGGTACCCTTCATGTATGCTTCCCACGACCAAAACTTTTGGGTGACATACTATGCTATAATATAGACATTAGCTAAACGGTTTTTTTTTTTTCAGTGCTACACGGCTGTTAAGATCATTGAAATCATACATCAAGATATCTGATCAAAAAAAAAAAAAAAAAAATCATACGTCAAGATTCGTGTGAAACATACATAGATAGAGTGTACATCAAGATATGTATGAAACTATAAGATAAAAAAAAAAAAAAAAAAAAAAAAAAAAGATTTGTGTGAAACCTATCAAGATAGTCAAAATCCAAAATCTTTTTTTCTTTTATGTATTTTCAATTCTTGCAATACTTTTTTTTTTTTGGAGATAAATGCTTTTGGTCTTGTAAACACATCGGTCTAACGATAGAATAGAAAGTTATATTAACCACTGAGAATGTAAGGACCAAAAAGTAGATGCCTTTAATCATGTTCTAATTCTAAGTCCTTATCAAAGAGAACTAAGAATACATACTTGATATAACAAGTGACACCAACCACTGAAGAAAAGCTATGAGCCACACAACCCACAAGCATATCTTGAGCCGCAAAGGCAAAGGCATAACCTCTTAAAGAGAACAAAAGAAAAAGAAAAAAAAAAAAGGAAAGAACAGAACTCCTATAAAGAGAGATTTGCCACTGACCTGGCGAAAGCTCCACAATATTCCAAATGAAGCGACTTGTACAACACGATTATAGCAATGGATCAAACACTGCATATATAACAAGATGAGAAAAGAAAAAGAAAGACAGATATTGAACATGAACATGCACTCCAAGGCGCTGGTAAATTAACATCACCTGTTCTAGCATACAAGCCTAACACCAGGATGTGTATAAACTACTCACAGGCGAGTTTAGTACCGAAGCTGGTGAGGCAGATGGCGAATGCCTGGAAAGCCGATAACGGTTGCCTGTAATCCATTGTGAAAATGTCATCGCCAACCTTCCCAAACTGGAGCAGCACTGTTTCTTCGTCCCCCTTTCCACATGGTTGGCTGGGGTCAACAGTTGCGACCAACTGGAAGTTTTTCACTGAGGCGACTGTCACACGGCCATGGAAATTAAGGCACCAGCATTGCAGGTGCTCATGCCACCTTGGAGCCTTGTTCCTTAAAATTATAGGGAGGTAACCATCAGACAAACCAGGCAACTCTGAGTTGCTCTTGTGTTTGCCGTCGGGAGTTTGCTTTGTGTTTGGGCACTGCAACGTGCACAACATTCTTCTTGGCCCTCTTGACTTTAAGAGGTTAAATTTATAGGACACTTGCCCGATCTCAAAATTACCTGCAGAAACTTGTGGGCTTATTTGCTTGCTAGCAAACCGACGGCTTGATCGGCTGCTTGATGGCTTAGCACCATCGTATGGGGGCTGGCAGTCATAGATGGTGAATTTCGTACCAAGAAAATCTGAGCTGCAAACAGTAAAAAATACTTTTCCTGTGAGATTTAAGTGTAGTTCCAAGGCATGTCACATGATACTCTCATAAATTATTCTAAACTTGGATATTACAACATGAAACACAAAGGGGTCATCCATCTCAACAGTTTTTGTCGTAGGAATCCAACATAGGCAAGTGATTAGTACAATCAAGTTGGGCCTAGTAAATCAATGCCTTAAAAAAGTAAGCACAAGATAAGCTCGCCACAGAGAAAAGTGACTTAATCCAAGCCAATAAGCCAACAAACAGTTCAAAAAGAAGTATAGAATTGCCTAAATTCTTACCTTAGCTTTCCGACATAAGCATTGCTGCCTTGGGATAGGTCATCTGCATCCAGAGAAATGATGTACTCTGTGTGAGCGCCATGCCTAAACCTTCGGGCTGCTAAAAGGAATTTCCCTTTGTCTGCGAATGCTGCATAAAAAGCTGACATGAGACAACTGTACCGAAACTAGGAAATCAATGAGAAAACAGAAAGCAGCCATATTTGTTAGAAAACTACTACAGAATGGGTAAGGGGTATCTTGAAAAAGAAAACATAAAAGAACAATTCTAATACTAACGCAACTGTGAATATAAAGAAAATTTCAATAGTTCAATGGACTGTAGGTCGATTAGTGGACGGATAGAAAGTGTATCAGCATCATTAACAAGTTAAGTGCATGCTAACTGGTTCGCCTGTGTTCTCATTGATTTCCATTTCTTAATTATATCATGTAATTTAATTGCCTTATCTTTAGAGACAGTTTGTCTTTATCAACAACCTGCTTAAACCAGTTCCCTACTGACTCTTTAAACAGCCAAAAGAAAAACTCCCGGTTGCTAAACACGAAAGCAAAATGACAAGTAGGGTGTTGATAAGACAACAAGCCAACATAGGAGAAGGAGATGAAATGTCACAGTTGGTATGGGAATTTAAACTTGAAAGGATTTCCGTGGACATAAGCAAATTTGCATTTCTTAGGTTGGGTTTTGAGCATAACAGACTTGAAGATAAAACAAGAAAGTTAAATATGTAAACTTTCGACATAAGCATTCCCTAATGTTTTCATTTCTTGAATAAACTCTCAGTATTGTGGGGGTGCTTAGTGCTTACATAGCAATGAAGTGTAACGCTCCCTTCCCATTATGGTCATAAACATGCTGAATCAATTGATTTATTGGCTTGTCCCATAAATAACCAAACAGTTTATGATAGAAAGTTTAGAGTGAATTTATATTTGACATCTAAGCTGTGACTACTCTATTATCCTCCTAGAATCTAACTTGACAACTCAATCTTTCCGACGTGTCCCAAGTCCTAACTCCATTTTGAGGTCCATTGGCCACACCGACTACAGGGGCAGTTCTAAATTCTTTTACTCCTAGCATTTGGATCTTTTGCTTCTAAATTTTAAGATAGACCTAGTGGATTATTAGTTTCTACTTCCAAAAAAGGATAACAAATGTCAGTACCAATTCAATTCGATCTTAATATCAAGGAGGGTAATTCATTATCCCCACCATTTAATTGTAAATTCAAGAAACCCAAGCCCCTTGAACCAAGATCCATAGTACAATCTCAAATTTACTGGCTAACGAGGCAAAAACACATCTTTTGCAACACATTGGATTCCAAAGTTAAGGACATTCATGTCTGACCATTATTAAATTCACTCAAACATACCTAAATCCCTTAGATCTAAAGCCCGTGACACAATCTTAGATTTGCGATTGTAAAGGAGGTAAAAATGTATTATTCTTTAGGCCTTTGTACATCACAATTATGCATGCCTCTGAAATCATCTGATGCCCAAATCATCTTTCATGATAAAATAGACATTATAAATAATAGCAGTCCCCCGATGAACAAACAACATATGCAAAAAGAATGAAAACTATCCAAAATGAAGGAATACAACTCGACCACCTATTCCATTCATGATCTAGAGGAAATTAGATGAAGAGTCCCCAAGAAAACCAAAAACCTATTAAAATATGAACACCTACTCCTTCATTAACATAAATGAGAGCTTCAAATCAATATTGATGTTTCCCCCACTCAAAGTCAAAGAATTCAATAACCCCACAAAGCAATGAACGAGTCAAGATATCAAGAGAGAAGTAAATCAACCAAGTCAACCTGGACTTTTCAAAAAAGAGACACAGTCAAACAAAGATATTAATTCATATGTGGCTATTTGTAGTTTGGTACAGCTACCATAAAACAAAGTAGAAATCAAAGAAAGACCCAGACCCTGAAAAGGGCATAATCAACAAAGAAAAGTAAACAAATTAGCATTCAATTTAATTCACTCACTTTGAGTTAGTCCAAGATAGAGGTAGAAGGTAGAGGTCTTCTTGTTCCGCTTAATGAAACACTGAAGCGGCAAGTCTCGTGGCCCCGGCTGTAATCAACACAAAGAAACACTAAATCAGCTCAATCAACATTCAAAAATCTGAATCCCAAATTAGTTGGACTATGTGTAGGAACCCTTGCTCATTTTTCTTTGCACCCAAGCGGCAATGTAAAGCACACACTTGCTCGTTTTTCACTATACTCGGGCTCGTGTAGCTAGGTGGGAAGACCCCACATTCACAACTATACCCAAATGAATTCCCCCAATTAACTCAATCCCTAATCTAATCAAAATCAAAAAACTCAACTGATAAACATCAAAATGAACCGAAGGTTGGTTGGCACAGCTGGAAGCGGGTTATTGTCCCTTTAACTAGTGACTTGAGTTCGAGTCCTAGGAATAAAAATACTACCGTTGGGAGCTCCCCCAACCTATACGGTGCACACTCAAGGTGAACCCGGAGTAATCGGATAGTCCGGACACTAGGTGGTTTAGACCAAAAAACATCAAAATGGGACTGAATTCCTAATCAAAACCCAAAATTTCAACAAATCTGAAAATCCCCACCAAAAAATCATCAAAAAGATTCAAACTTTATACAAACTGTACCAAATCAAGATCAAATTAAACGCGCCCACTAATCGATCTAACCTCTAATCCAACCAGATCTCTTCAAAAACCTAAAATTTACAAACAAATCATCAAAAACATCACAATCAAACCTGTTTTAGAGACGCAGGAAACGTGATCTTCCCACTATGCAACGGAGACTTCACAATCCCCTTTGTGACGTCTCTCCATCGCTTGCAAACGCAAGCACAGGACACCACGTCTTTACGGAGGGGCCATCTGTCCTCGCTCGACTCAACCCTCTGCAAGATCTCTCCGAGCAGCTCCGGCAGCATCTTCGACCACCGTTCCTGGTCGCCGGTGTCGCGCTCGCCGGGGACCGCGTCTCCGGCGCTGATCCGCCGCCGATCGGAAGGTTCTAGGGCTTCGATCTGGTCCTCCATGGGGGGCTTCTTGCTCCCCTTTCGGGAGAGAAATGTTCTCCTCAGTGACATCGCTGGGGTTCGATTTGCGCCTCTTCTTCTCTTCTGCTCATTTAGAGAGAGAAAATGTGAGGATTTGTTGTGGTCAGATTCAACGGAGAACAAAAAAAGGGAGAGTTTTAGAGAGTGAAAGTGAGGAGGACGCGGAGAAATGTTGAAACGACGCTTTTTTGACATAGTTGTTTAATATCCGTTCGTTTTGCATCGAATACTATATTATCCGATCTTAAGGTGAGTCGGACGTATCAGAGTAAATATATTTCCGGTGATGAGGTGTCTCACTTTGACATGTGGTTTTCCACCAGCCGTCGCTATCCGAGCTACGTAGATTTTGATGTGTATCTACGGAACACGAGTGATTGTGTCTCTAAGACGTTTATGTTTCTTCTTTTACTACATATAAAAATTAATGAAATATTTCTTTCAAAATCTTATTAAAACATTAAAAGAATTGAATAGACGTAACATATTTATCTCAATTTAACGTTAAGGATTTCTTGCTCTCCTTCTTCATTTCTTTTGGAATTGACTTTGTTATTACTCTCAATTTTTTTTTACACATTATTCCTCTCAACTTTGCTATTATTGATGATGTCTTAGATATTGTTGTTGTTTTTATCAAGAAAGAAATTTTGATCGAGAGGGTCTATCTTCACACAGCATTCCTTTATAAAGCTTGTCCGAGATCGATCACCGACTTCTTTGAAGTAGGAGCATGCCCCCACCCACAGTTAATTATTAGAGTTGAAATTGGTGTCTCCACTTATTTTTCCAATGAAATTGCGCGGAAATAGAGTGAGGTTGAAAATTAAAGAGTAGATAGAGATAGCTTGTTCACTGGATAATGACACATGGATACCTGTGTTCAATAGAATAATAATACTGGGTTCTGAGAAAATAGTGGAGGCAAAATTTTGATGCACTAGACTCGCTCCATTGCCACCAGTAGATTTGTTTATGGGCAGTGTTTGGGTCAGTTCGAGTTGGGCCCAAGTGGTCTCAAGCTTTAGAATCTTAGTCCAAGCTCTGTCCACCCCATATATGAAGGCCTATGTATAGGATCAAGCACAACTCGTGTAAAAAAAATATAAAGCTCAAGCTGGATCATGAAGTCCATGTATAAATTTTTTATATTAAATATATAAAAAATAACTTATTTATTCATTTTATAAGTTTTTATGGATTTTTTCAACACCATTTTTATTTATATATGTATTTATTATATACACATTTGTGTGCAAAAAAATAATGCAGCTCAAACTGTAAACATCATGAAATATGTGCATTAGGTCCTATGACCAGGAGCAAATCTCACTTAAAACATTATTCATTTTAAATATATTAATTATTAGTTTATATTGGGCCGATTAAAGTCCAATCTAAATGGGGTCGGGCCCAAGCCACGCTTTTCTTGAAAAGAGCTACTCAAGCTTATTTGTACATGGGTTTAGGTGGGACGGACAAGGCCTAGAGCCCATGATTAGGTCGAGCCACCAATTTTAAAATTTATTACAAATAGGTATTTTTTTTATGAAAAGATAGGTATTAGTAACTAAAAGAAAACAATAGTATATGGTAGTAACTAAAAGAAAACAATAGCATATGGAAAATGATTTTTTTATGGTAATGGGATATGACTTTTCAACATTACTAATGTCACACCGTGAAGTCATATTCACTGGCAGAACCAAGAAATTTAATTAGGGGAGTGAACTTTAATCTAAACCTATTCATAAGTTTGGATGCTCACCTTACACTAATGCTTCATGTCATAAATCTAGCTTGAGCTATAAAAAAAAAAAAACAGTACAGACCCGACCATACCTAAGAACATGCATTAAAGTGTGATAATTCGATGCTCGAGTCGTCTAGGTTTATTTTCATTTGCTAGCTTGAGTCATGCCCTCGTGAAACTTATAAAATATTAAAAAGGAGTCACTAATCTAAAAAATGAGTTACTGGAAGTAAAGTTTGAGGTAGGCATTCTTAGACCCAGCTAAACTTGACTCACATCAGGCTTAGGTGAACCACAGAAAATAAGTTTTGCGTCAAATAAAAGAATTATATTAAAAATTTTAAATATATTAATTGTAAGATTTGCAATATAAACTATTAAGATACCTCAAATTGCAAAGTTTCACGAGAAAGGAGTTGATCAAATATATGCGATCTTTTGCCAAACAAGAAAACATATATTAGATTGATTTGTTATCGATTTCCTTCTCTCAAGTTTTTTCTTAATTATTCTAAGGCTTAAAACAATGAAAATGAGGCAAAGAGCTTTTAAAAAAAATTCACTGGGCGTTTCGTGATTACATATAATTTTTGTCCATAATTAATTGAGTATTTTCTTTATAACATTAAGCACAATTTGGAATTGAGTTATGTAAATCTTTGATGAAAATTGACTCTAATACTTTTTCTATCAAGTGCTTACATGAGCCACTTAGAGTTAGTATGGAGATTTTTTATTTTTATGAGTTATCACTTAACAATTAATATTCCTCAATAATAAAGGAGGCTTGATTGGTTATAATATTATAACCTTTTACAACCTTTCCTATTTTTTTGAAGAGGAAGAGAAATCGAAATTTTATTAATCATTCATGGCTCAATATAGGACCATACATGAAATCAAGCACGCTGATTCGCTAATTTTATTTGTCCAAACAATCTGCAATTAAATTGGCCGTTAATGTGAAATTAAAACAGTTTGAAAATCAGGAATTGTTCTCTGCAACGTTGAAACTTATGATAATACACAAAACTATTAGGACCACAAAACGAATAACAAAACTTCTCAACAAGGAGAAGACAAATCAAAAACTTCCAACTATGGAAGAAAACTAACTATAAAATAAAAACTAAAGACAAGATCAATTTAGCGCGCCGCACAAATTCACGCAACACTGTTGATTAAGATACACTGCTACAAAATGAACCAATCTCCACAAATCTTATTAGATTTGTTAATTATTGTATGAATAAAGTGCAAAAGAGATTTGATTGGAACCGCTGCTGATCAAAGAGAGGATCGACGGTGGTTCAAGAACAAAAATCACAAAAGTGAATCAAGAAAAATTTTAGGTTTTAGAGAGAAAGAGAGGCAGCTATCAATTTCTTCTTTCGATGTTTAATTTGTATCAACACACATGCACTATTATTAGCTGTGGATATAAGTTGTTATGAGGACTTGAGTTTTGAGACTTGTTCTGAATCAAAAGTCATATAATTAGTAGCACTATAATCAATTATCCATGCACTATTATTAACGACCTTAAAATCTAACTCGTACCACGTGTCATTTTAGGTCGTACGTGGGACCATTTGTCGTGATACGCGTGTCCAATTATTGAGTGTCGACACCGAGGTATGTTATTTTTGTCTGGTATCTGTACTATTTATTTATTACCTTGAATGTTAATTCCAATGTCCCAAACGTGTGAGGATGTTTGAGCGTGCGTGTTCGCGTTAAGGAACGAGTTCGGCCAGGAAAAACGTGTGATACGGGTGCCGAACGAACTGTTGATGGGTATTTAGCTATCCGGGGGACAAATTAAATTAAAACACTAACAAAATGCAAATAAATAAAATAATTAATGGATGTGAAACGTGTCTGGTCCGTTAGAACTTACGTGAGCACACGGTACTGCAGTCCACTTACGGGAACGCCCGAGAAATCAAGAATTTGTGTTCAACAAGGATAAAGTCAAAGAACCAAGTCAATGAGAGTCCCAAAGTAAGTCACAATATTAGGTGGCTGGTGTGTATTGTAGGCCTTATGATGATCCTCGAGATGAGTGTTTAAGATTTGATGGAGAGATTGGTATAAAAGTAGTGTCCACCACCTTTTCTCTCTCATTTCTCTCTCCAAACGAAAAATGTTGATCGAGGCTGGGTTTCAAGACTCTTGAGCGCGAATCGAAGGCGAGGAATCTACCAAATATGCAAACTAAGGTGAGATCTCGCATCACCTCTCAATTCTCAACGTTTTGGGGTACGTTTTACGCGTTTTTGTTGCAAAGTATCAAGCGCCATGTTGGTCAGGATTTTTCTGGAAATTTTGTGTTGGATTTGTGGAGGTTTTGGCGATCATGAAGTGTGAGTAAGGTTGTTGCTATGGTGCTTGGGAAAGAGTTGGATTTTTCGGCAATTTTTGATAAGTTTAGAGATTTTCGATTTCTATCCCAGTTTTGGTATGTGTTGGACGTGAATTGGCGATGGTTTTAGGTGTTAACCTAGTTCCTATGAGGTTGTGATAGGTTCAGAACACGGCGACGCAAGTTGAGCTTTGAAAAACCCCGGACAACAAGAATTCGCGTGTGGCAATGCGGACTTTGGTTCCATGGCGTAACCTACAGCGCTCAAGGCAAAAAAAACTGGGAAGAAAAAGATTTTACCTGCTGAGAAAAAAAAATCCTGAATATGATGTTGATATATTAGGAATGGCGAGAGAAATAAATTTGCATAGCCTTGAAGAATCAAAGAACTTGGAATCAGGAAATGGTCGTGAATTTACTACTGAAGAGATAAATGGTGGAATTAATGGCGAGAAGGCTTCAACATCTCAGAAAGTGAAACGAAAACGAATTATTGATCCAATACACCTGACTGTACAGAAACGCAAGCGTTCATCACTTGGTCATGTTGTTCACAAGTCGTCCCACTCCGGAAGTTCCTTGATGGGTGTGAGAAAAGCTTTCGAGGATCATTCGCATCATGAAAAAACGCCTTCATTCGACCTTGAAATGGGCAATAAGAAACATGCTAATTCCACTGATTTAAAGAAGCGGGAAAACCTATGGAAACAAATTTGCTGGCGTCATGTTTGCCTGTCAAGAAAAACCTCTCATCGAAACTGAAACATGTAGGTAACGGGTTGAATAATGTGGAAAACGTAGTTGAGGAAATTTGCAGGCCTGAGATAGAGGTGAGCATTTCTCGTGATGTGGCTTTGATAGATAAAACATTAGCAGTTCACTTTACCTAGTTGTATATATTGAATTATTTTTATATGCGCAGATGTCTAATGAGTACATGACAGCTGATGAGGATGATTCACTCATTCCTAAATCGACTCCTGTTTCCTAAAAAAAGAAAAGAAGAAGCATTGCAGGATTGGCTAAGGTTATCTCTTTTCTATATTTTTGCAATAGATCGATAAGTGCTACCTTCAAGGGAACGAGCGTTTTCATTTTTTATTTCATTTATAATATTTACATTCAACATTGGTGGCATCTTATTGCTCTTGATGATAGTCTAACTACAGTTTCTCTTCCTTCTAAAAAAATATTGTCTTGATTACTGAACCGAATGTCTTGCTGGTTAGTGTTCGTTGAAGGAGGTTGAGAATCAAAGCCTAGTTGGTTGCAAAATAAAAGTGTGGTGGTCGTTAGATAAGCAGTAAGTTTCTGTTATTAAAATCGTTCTACTATCTTACAATCTTCTTGTGCGCCCTTAGACCGTTTCAATCCTCTATGGAGACTGGAGAGTATTCATGAGGTGTAGTGTATCATTTTTGGTACCGACCTTGCATTGGACATCTTTATTCGATTGTTAATTTTAAATTTATATTTTGACCTTTACTTTCTTGCTGGTCATATTAGTCGTAATTTGTCTTTTCGTGTATTTTGCCATTTCTGTTTATACTAATTTCGCTGCTAATCTTCAACTTTTATGAAGGCCTGGTGCAATCTTATGACTCTGAAAAGAAGAAGCATGTGGTAAGATTTACTTACACTGATGCGTCGAAGATTGATTTGGGTTGTGTGCTGATGTAGGAGGGAAGAGTCATCGCTTATGCATCCCGACAGCTGAAGGTTCATGAGAAGAACTACCCGACCCACGACTTAGAGTTGGCGGCGATAGTGTTTGGAGCTGTTCACAGACCACAAAAACTCTCAGAAGGAGTTGAATCTGAGATAGAGGCGTTGGCTTGAATTCTTAAAGGACTATGATTTTGCACTTGAGTATCATCTAGGGAAAGCCAATGTTGTTGCCGCAGAGGATCTGATGTTGAGGTAGTTGTATGTCATATGACTCAAGTGTTTGCGTTACTTGATGCAACCGAGATGATGAGTTCAGCGGACGTACCGACGACCACAAGGACACAGATGTGTGGTCTTATGAGGTGACATACCGTCTCACTTGATATTGTTCGCAAGAGACAGCAGGGTGATGCGTCACACCAGCGGTACAGTGAGATGGCGGACAGTTCAGAGTATCCAGATTGGAGCCGGTCGATAGACTCTTGCTTGAGGTATCGTGGGCGACTGTGGATTTCATTGGCGGCTGACTTACGTGCTGAGATACTTCAGGAGGCTCATCGTTCTCATTTTTTAGTGCATTCGAGTTGGATCAAGATGTACGCTGATATGTGACGTCTCTTTTGGTGGCCAGAGATAAAGTTCAATGTGTCGGATTTCATTATAGCGTGTTTACACGTGAAGGATGAGCATCGACAGGATGAGCATCGACGGACTGGAGGATTGTTGCAGCCCCTAACCATTCCTCGGTGGAAGTGGGAGCACATTGCTATGGATTTCGTCAGTGGTCTTCCCTAATCTTTTTGTGGTCACTATAGCATTTGTGTAATCGTGGATAAATTGACGAAATCTGCTCATTTCAACCGGTATCCGCTACACACCGAGTTGATAGACTAAGCATCTTTTACGAGTGCGAGATTGTCAGATTGCACGGAGTTTCGTTGTTGATTGTGTCAGATCGATGGGCGCAGTTCACTTCATTGTTGTGGCCGAGCATGCAAGCTCAGTTCGGCACCAAATTGGAGTTGAGTACAACGTTCCATCCGCAGACAGACGGACAGTCCGAGAGGTTGATCCAGGTGTTGGAAGACATGCTCAGGATGTGTGTCTTGGAGTACGGCGGATCATAGGAAGAGTACCTTCATTTGTGCGAGTTAGCGTATAACAACAGTTATCAGGCGAGCATCGGTATGGCACTGTTTTAGGCGCTGTATTGCAGGCCTTGTAGATCACCTTCTTGTTGGGCTGAGCCAGAGGATGTTGTAACAGTTGGTCCTGAGACTGTTGTTGATCATATTGTGAAGGTACAACAGATTCGTCTAAGACTTAAGGGTGCCCATGAGCGGCAAAAGAAGCACTACGACAAGTATCACAATGAGTTTCAGTATGATTTGAGAGACTATATATACCTGAAGGTAGGGGTGCACACGGATTGCACTAATCCACGGATCCGGTCCAATTCGGACCAATTATCACTAATTGGATCAGTTTTTTGATCCCTTGGATTGGATTGGATTGAAAAATCATTAATCCTGCTGGACTGGATCGGATTACGGATCCTACGTTAAAAAACCGCGGATCCAATCCGATCCAGTCCGTTTAACACATCAACACATACATATATTTCATCATATGTACTATAATAGCTTAATTAGCATCAACTCAAACTATCAATTCTTAACTAAAATATCTAAAAGACTATACTTGTTCTTAACTCCTTTATTATGCTTTCGACCTTTTTATTGTAGGTTGTATGTTCAACGTACACTTTTTTTGTTCTTTTGTGAGGATGTATGGTGAAGATTTGTGGATAACACATTTATTTATGTAAGAACTTATATTTTGAAAGTTATTGTGATAACAATTTTGTGAGAAATATGTTATATATAGATTTGTGGAATGTATGTTGTAAATTTGTCATTCATGAGATATATAATTCTTGTAATTCATTTGATTAAATCTAATTTCATAAATTTTGGATAGGAAAATGTCAATCCGCGTAACTTGATCCAATCCGGTCCACATTTTGCAAATTGGATTGAGTTGGATTGATGAATTATTTGGATTGGATTGGATTATAATTTTCCAATCCATAATAATTGGATTGGATTGCGGATTGACCCTAATTGGACTGGATCTAATCCGTGTGCACCCCTACCTGAAGGTCTTTTCACCGAAGGGTCACAAACGGTTCGGAATCAAGGGAAAGCTCGCTCCTAGATTTATCGGTCCCTTTAAGATTGTGAAGAAAGTCGGTAAAATTTGGAAATTTTGAGGATATATATAAAGGTTTATATAACCTATTTAAATGGTTTAAGGGGTGTTTTTTTATCGAAGATTTGATGTTGATTAATGATTTTTGAGGTTTAGAGAATTGATTAGATTTATCGGGAATTCATGTTTTAAGCTGAACTGACAGGTAACTAATACGCGAATAAAGCATGCTTTGGTGTGGCGTTAGTGGAGTGCGAATTGAGGTGTGTAGTATCCCAGCTGAAATTCATTAGAGTATTTGTTGCTTAGATTATTTGAATTCTTGTCCAGTTGTTTCATTTACTCTACTTTCCAATATTTATTTACAGTCGGTTGAGTTTACTCCCGCCGGGTTTATTCCATTACGTTAGCATTGTGGCACACTAGACCATAACATGTGTTATAGGGGTATGTCGGTGGATCGTCGACTCGACTGCTAATTTTTCATATTCACATGTCGGTGCGTCATGGTCTACACCGGCTACAGAGCGGACAACAGGGATTTCAGTTAGTTTGAGTTTACTCAGTAACGGTGCCTGGTTGATGGTCCGAAGTATAGTACTAGTCTAACCTAAATCGTGTGTAACGGCCCAAATTAATTTAATTCAATGTTAGTGTTAGTCACGATGATTAGTGGTTAATTCAGGCGTTATGGGGACAGACCCAAGTTATATCTAAAATATTTGTACATGGTGCCATGCCTAGTATTGCGATGTCGAGTATATTAATTATTATATTGTATATAAATATCGCATGTGTGAACGTCGATATCGGGTAAGGCTACGAGTTGGGTATATATCCCAAAGTACATGTCGAGGACCGGATACCAGGTACGGGATAGCCGGGGTACGGGGAATGGGTTGTCGAGTAGCTGAGTGTTAGTGTGACTAACCTATGATTTTATATGATTTATTAGGTGACCTAACCTAAGGTTGAATTAATGTATTAATGAATAAATTGAAATCCTGTAGTTTGAATAGGAAAATTAGGGTGCAGAAGATAAACCTCTAGATGCACAACAGAGTAAATCAAGGCAAGTGTTGTTAGGATAAGTTGTCACAATTTTGAATAACACATGGTGAACAGAAACCGTTAGATGGTCCTCGGGATGCGTGTTCGCACTAGATTAGAATCACAACTATATATATACCATCGATGAAGTGATCAACATGCAAGCTCAACAATTTAAAGGCTCTAGGAGTGAATTTTAGGGTTGGAGAGGATGAATCCGAGCTTGGAGAAGAGATTTAGGCGTCAAAACCGCAAGATCAAAGGTAATCTATTCATTATAAATATGAATTTTCGATAAAAATGTGATTTTGTGGGTTAAGGTGAAAAATGAATTTTTAGAGAATTCATCACTGTTTTTGATGAATTCGGTGTTATTGAGGTTGGTTTTGATAAATTACATCAATTGGAATCAAATTTGTGGAAAATTGAGGTGTATGTGGTGATTTCGAATTTTTGAAAAATGCATGTGATCCGAGAATTGGGTGTTGCTCTTGGGGTTTTGTGGTGAAATTTTGAGGTTTTGGAGGGCTTTAATGAATTGAGAGTGAGGAGGAATGGATAAAAGAGGAATGGCAGCCAAGAAAAAGGAGGTCAAAAAAAAGAAGAGGAAGAGACGATTTCGTTTCTAGAAAACCAGAGACGAAATCGTCTCTAGGAAGAGGGTGCACACGCCCGCCCTCACGCGCATGTGCGACTCTGGGCCGGACCGGACCGATTCAGGTGGGGTCCACTAATTAAAATAATAATAATAATAATAAATATATATTATATATTATTTTTTGAAAAATAGGAAAAATAGTTGAAAATATCAAAAAAAATTGAGAACATTCTAAAAAATATAGAAAATTAAGAAAAGGTAGAAAAGTGGTTTCGAGACTTTTCGGGTATTTTTGGAACCCCGACATTGTCCGGAAGAGGTACCACAACTGAAAATTGAATATATGATATAATATCATAAAAAATTACATAATGTGTTTTTAAATAATATAAAACACTATAAATGGACTTCAGGGACTGGGGAACCATAGCTCGGGCATAGGGGAGCTAGGCAGTTCGGATTGACGGGTCCGGGAAGTCGGAGTGCGTAGTTACAGATGCGTAAAACCTTGAGAATGTTACACTTTAAATTCATGCGTGATTTGTTCTGGTTAAGCGAGTATTTATTTATTTATTTGTTTATTTAGTTATCATTATGTTTACTTAATTATTTGCCATGTATATGCACTGTGATCATGTGTTGGTCGGTGTTTGATTTGTTCACATAGTCGGAGATTAATCGGGATGGTCGTGGTATGGAATTGAGCAGGCCAGATTGTAGCACGTGTATTTGGCGCAGCCGGTGAATAGCTACCCGAGTAGCGGGGTGCACGTGTCCGGTGGGTTGTGATGTGTTTCCGGTCACCGTTAGTGGTTCGGGTGTGGTCTAGGCTTGATGTGCTCAGCCAGGGCATCCGAATTCACAAAGTATGATCTGGTTTTGTTAGACTTCGTCACATCTCTATCTAGCTTTCATTGATATCGTTGGTTGAACCAAATTTCTTGAATGATGTTTTATTTTCACTGTGTGTGATCGTTATATTTGTTGTGAATGTTGTTTACTGCCAGCCATAGGAATATGATTCCTGTTGCTATGGTCATATTCACATATCTCGCAGGTTATTGTGGTTTTCATGATTATTGTGTAGACTTCTCTTGGGAATTTACTCACTGGACTCGTTGTTGTATGTGTTGGGCAACTGAGCGCAGATTCTGGTACGAGCAAGAGCAAGGGAAATGAGGTACTAGGCGACTATCTCTGAGGTGGTTGCTGCTGATAGTTCGTGTTTTGATATCATGTATGTATATTTTGTTTTGCTGGGTTTTGGGGACTTTAGTACTTTATCACATGTATATGGATTACTGTTTATTTCATCTCAGTTATATACATGGTGTTATCTCCGGATTTTCCACTGTTTAGGCTTAATAAATTCTCATAAAAGACAAATTAAACGCTTCCGCTACTGTTATTAAAATTTCCCAACCTACTAGATGTTTAAATAAATTAAACAACTTAATATAGTAGTATTAGTCAAACGGAGCATCACTTCACAGAGCTGTTGACGTGGCAGCAGTGATGACGTGTTCGGTGACGTGACAGGCACTGCTGGGCTTGTGAGTGGAGGGCGTGGGTCACGGGACGGCCTTGAAAATTGAGGCCGTCACACGTGTACACACTTTATTTATCATTGCTATTAGATATACATGCGAGGGTCCTTCCCATTTGCTTGATTATTTTCTTCCGCATGTTTATTTAATAGTACTCTTTTGATTCCAACATTTATTTATATTATTTACTCTTTGAATTTCCTTTGAATTACTCACTCTAGACTCATCATCTGTTTTGTTGTGATGGCTGAGTGCAGACCCTAGTACGAGCGGAGGGAAGGGCAAGCTTGAGGGTTTCTTCTGACTGATCAGCTATTCCCTACTCGTATGTGTGTTTATTTTATTAGTTTTATGTTGGGTTATTAGGATTTGAGCGATATGGGACATGTGTACTGACCTGTTGAGGTTTTTTTTATGTTTTGCTTGGACATGACTATTTTATATGTTATGATAGGTTTTTCATATTAGGAATAATGCTCTTCACATAATTTATTGTACATTACTATAATGATTTACAGATTTTAGTCTTCCGCTGAATTGTTTAAGGTGTAACAGATGATTTGTAGTTCATAAGCTAATTGATATAATATAATTTGAGAATAGTTAGCCATAAATATGATTGACAGATGATTTGGTACGCATGGAACATGACTAGGCCGATATAGATAGGGTTGTGGGTCCATGACGTACGTCGTGGCGGGCTTTGAATTTTGGGGCCGCTTCATTTATTTTGTTGCGTTCTTGTAGCACATTAGACCATAGCATATGTATCAAAGGTACGTCGGTAAATACATATGTCAGTGCGCCAGTAAATAGTCAACCCGACTATTTTTACTATACATATGTCGGTGTGACGTGGTCTACGCCGGCCACCAAGCGAATTCAGGGAGTTCAGTCATATTTGAGTTTACTCACTGACAGTGCCTGGGGATAGTTCAAAGTATGGTTCTAGTCTGACCAGGATCTTACACGTACATTTGATTCTTGCTATTTATATTCACGTGACGATCCATTAATAGTTGTTTGTTTACTATTTCGCATGTTTATTTATAGTATTTATGGATTCTTTTATTTATTTCCATTATTACTCAGTGAATTTTCTTGGGATTACTCACTGGACTCATCATCTGTTTTGTTCTGATGGCTTGAGTGCAGACCCTAGTACTAGTCGAGGCAAAGGAAAGCTCGAGGATTACCTGTAAGTGCCTGTATTCGGACATTTTGAGAGATACCTTTGACTTGTATTGTAACAACCCCGAATTTTTAACTGACTTGTGTTACACGTGTCAGGATTGTGACCCGGCTACGGGGATACTGGACGGTATTTCAAACTTCGATAGTCGACGCCGAGGTAATTTTATGATTCTTTGACTTTGTGTATTAGTATTATAGTATGCTACGGGTCTCGAGCCGTTTGGGCTATGTTCAATTGAGTGAGATGTCGCCTAGTTTATACGGGGTTTCGAGAACCGTTTTAGTGGGCATTATTAATAAACAAAGTCAAATAAAATATATGATCTAAGTTGAGAAAATACAAGGTTAACAATAAAGTATAACTTAGACATGAGGAAATTTAATTGAATTCCAAGAGTGGGCCCGCCTCGAGAAGCGTGTCAAACGCGGGACACGGTGCACCGAGTAGGCGAGAATTTGTGTAACCTGATTGGTAATTTAATAAAATTAATGGGATTAATTTAATAGGTTATTATGGATAGGATTGTTAAAGTGACACAAGTGAGTGAGGAGAGTCATTGGATGGTCATAGAGATGGGGATATGTGTTAGATTAAGAGGATAAGCCAAATGACCCATAAGGGTAGCTGTCCAAGTGTTGGGAAAGTTTAAAAATCAGGGGCAAAAGAGTTATTTTGGCCTAACTCATTGGTATAAAAACAAATAAAACCCTAATACACTATTCATTGTCTTCCCCACTCAACAGCCACACTATTCACCCTCCCACACCTCGTCACTGCCACCCACCTCACTGCGACCGCCGACTCCGACGTGGCTACTGAGAGAGAGACCGGTGGACTGTCGTCGACGAGGTGAGACCCTCCTTCCTCTCTCTCCTCCTCTCGGCTTCTCCGATCACACGTCTCTCTCTCTCGCTGATCGCCTCTTCCCACTTCTCACTGTCTTCCTTCCTAGGCCGGACAGCCCACCACCACCATCGCCCCTCGCCACCTCACCGGGAGCTAGGTGAGTTCTTTGCTTTCTCTCTCTCTCTCAGTGCACTCCCTCTCACTCTCTCACTCTCATTTCTCTCGAACTCCATGTCGTGACAGTGCTTCCCCTCGGTTGGACCGTCACCACCCTCACCCTCACTCACGACCGGAGACCTCGGCCACCCACTTGAGACACCAAGGTGAGCCGTCCCGATCTCTCTCTCTCGCGTTCTTCCACTTTGCTCACTTTGTTTTCACTTTTTTTTTTTTGGTGTGTGTATGTGATAACAGTGGGTTGTTTGAGGAGGAAGATGAAGTTTGTTAATGGGCCTCAATAGTGTAGGCCCAATAAAGGCCCACTAACTTCCCTTACTTAACAGCCCATGTGAAAAAATGCATAGGATGTATGAAAAGCCCATTGTGTGTAGTGTTTGTGTGAATCGACCAAGAGGTGTGTGTGTGTGTACACACCCCAGTTGGGTGAGGGTGTGTACACTATAGTTGATGTGTGGGACTGTTTTCATGAGTTGTATGTGTGGGTTTCTATTTACATAAGTGTATATAGGTGGCTGTTTTAAGTGTGTATGTGCAAGGGGTGCACATCTCATCGTGTGTACACCACAAAGGGGTGTACACAACATGGTGTGTACACCACAAATGGGGTGTACGCAGCACTGTGTGTACACCACATTGGGGTGTACACAACAATTGTATATGGGGGTATGATAGAAAATGAGTATACAACATAATTCCAAGTAATAAATTGATGTTCTAATGCATGTGAACATGGAAAATCACAGTTGGGTGCACACAACAATGGGTGTGTGCGCACAAAACTAAAAGATATATGGGAAGTGTTAGTGTGCACACCAGTGGGGTGTGCACATCAATTGTGTGTGTGTGTATGTTGTGTGACCATTAAGTACATTATTATATGTGTGTGAATAAATAAAACAAGTGTATGGACATTTTAAATATCAATTGTGGGCTTGTGTTGAGGCCCAATAAGAGCCCAAGACACACCCAACACCTATTACAATAAGGGTCCAACACACATGGTAATGAGGGCCCAACACACATCCAATACACATTACAATAAAAGCCTAATACAATAGGTACAACTTAAAGACTAAATACTAATCCTAAACCTATATTCGGGACTTAAATCGTTGTCAGGTAGTCGAGAAACACGGGAAGCGCGTTAAAGTCTCGGAGTGAGTACCGGGTCACGTTAGATCAGGTAAGTACATGCATGCATCGTATGTATGTACGTTAGTAGACCAGCAAGAAAATAACATGTGATTTATACTTCCTCTATTTATTGCTATTGTTGCATTGATCCTTTGCTTGATATTCCATTCCGTTTTCCTTGGTTGTATGTTCTTGGCATGAGTGTGTGTCTCGAAGGTATCATGTGGTCCCGCACTAGGTGGGACAACGAGGGTGCCCTTTGCAGGGGTAACTGACCACCCCTAGTGATGTGTGTACTGGGTACTGGATTCGAGAGGTGTTGCGATGCCTCTCGATTTCACGCTGCGCTAGTGTTGCGATATTGCCCGGGGAGATCTTGCGAGATCTTTGTCGTATTGTTGTGAAATAGACCACTCATGGGCCTCTTTTGAATCTTAGAACATGCAAAATATCGATTGTTTATCTGTCAGTCTCTTTATCATGCATTTGATTATTTACTTTCCAGTTATTTCTTTCCCGCATGATACTTAGACTGCTTTTCTTGTTATAATCATAAATTACTGTTACATTCTTCTGGTACTACTAGCAATTTTATTCAGTTACTCACCGTCTAGTTTGTGACGGTGGGTGCAGATAGAGTGGAGAGCAGAGCAGAGGCAGGGGCTCTGCCTAGGTGACATACTTTGAGGAGTTTCAGGACATCTGAGAGACTTTATAGTAGGTGATTATACTTTGTTTGCTGATGTGTATATCGTTTCATACTTATTTTGTGGGATTATGGAACTTGGTATATCTTTATTGAGACTGGTATCATGTATATATGCCTATCGAATTGTACATGAATACCCGGGGTTTTCCACACTTATAGAATTCCTAATTTCCCTTTGATTGAGTTATTTCCCTTTATTATAATTGTTTTAGTCTTCCGCTGTGTATAAATGCAATAACTCTTTCATAAACTGCTAAATTGAGTAAATATGAGGCTGACTAGGCTCGTCAGGTTGCCGAGTGATAAATTCGGGGCTTGAACGGGTCTAGGTCGGGCGTACCTAATTGCATGGGGAAATTGGGGCCGTCACATGTATAATCATAATTTTTTAGGCTTTTGGATCCTTTTATATATATGCTAAATTTTGATGGGTTTTCCAAATTAGGTTATGCTCATATGACATGAACTTACCTATTTAATTGCTTAATCATGTCTGACAAGTCTTTCACTGAATTTAATGATTTAATTATGATTTATAACAGATAAAATGAGTCCATGCACTAACCAACTTGACTAATAATTGAGAAGGAATATATATATATATATATATATATATATGTTAGTTGTAAATTGAGGTTAAATGGTTTATGGTGTGCATGGGACATACTTGGGCAGTGACATGGCAGGGTTGTGGACCTGTGGCGCATGACGTGACGGTTTCAAAAAATGGGGCCACTACAGTAGGGCTGTGTCAGTAACTAAATAAATGTTGACACCCCGGATCCCATAACCCATGTGCCGCGCACATTTATATAAAAATTTAGGGAACTGGGTGTAAGGACTGCTTAAATACTACCAAGAAATAGCACAAACATAGAATCAATGAATTATTTGAAGCAAAATGCCATAAATAAATTACTTTGTCAATGAGAGGATCACACAACAAGCATGGCATTAACACAACGAATAAACTGAAATTCAGACTTAAAAATAGAAATGAAATAAAGATAAGCGTCTAGTCTGTTTACTCACAGTCACTTAAGGTCCTAAGCTAATTCGGCCTCCCGACACCCTGTCACCCGCCAACGACTCCTCGAAACTCTTCTCTAGGATCATGAGGGTAATTTGGGTGTTTTAAGACTTATGCGAGTTATTATAGTTGGTCTTAAGTTGATTATAAAAAGCCAAGCTAGAATTTTATTTAAAAATTTAAAAAATTTCAGGGTCTGGCGCCGTGTGTACAAATTCATGGCGCCACCCTTTTAGTTGGGGAATTGGGCATGGAGCTATGGTGGCGTCGTGTGTTCCGAAGGCACGGTGCTTCTGCCCTCCTTGTCAGCTTGACGTCGTTGTAGCGCCATGAGTACAACGCCACGACGTCAAGCTCGGGCTGCACCTCTGTTTACTCAATTTTGTTGTGTAGCTCGTCTCCATTGCCTCAGACCTCACTCCATTCACCAAGGGTCCGACACACTCTCTATAACAACAACAACAACAACAACAACAACAACAACAACATGCACTTCATATTTGATTCATCAAATAACCAATTTAATCATGCATTTATATCAAAAATTCTAAATTTGTTATCAAGCAGATATACAACTTCAAAAACCCATAACTTTTTCAATTCAAACTTAAATTCGAATTTTCTTGATAGCAAATTTAGTGGTCTTTTGCAAGAAATGCGAACCTACAAACCAATTTCAAAAATCATTTCATTTACCCTCTAAAAATGTCGAAAAACCAGAACGGAACAAAATTCCAATTTGGCTTAAAACATGTAAACTTGGAATTTGAGTGTAGGGTTTACTTTGGGTGTTCTAATTTGATTATAGTTAACCTAATCAAACTCAAAATTTGTTTCAAAATCATAACCCCATCATAACATGACTCCATTTCCTTCAATTCAAGCGATAGGTGTAGGAATTGGTTACATAGATTGATAAATTACAAGTGATGTTGATGATGGTGCTTGAGTTGTTAAATTTTTGCTCCCTTGATTTCTCCAATTTCTCTTCTAACCACACGTGAAGATTCAACTCTGAATTTCCTTTCTCAATTGCATGCAAATGAAGAAGAAGATACTTAATAAAGTGTGGTATATGTAGTATGGTTTTCACCTTGCGTGCATACACTATCTCAAGGCACATCAAATGGTTCCTTTTTGTTCCTACTTCCACTGATTCTAGCCTTACCAACACACAAATGAACACAAAGTCTCATAGGATTCTCTCACAACTCGTATCTCGAGGTACATCCATAATCGTCAATTCTTTTATCCCACCTAGGCATTTGTAATCAATATCAATTAATTGACTATCTTAGGCACTTTTAAACTTATGGTTAATGAAATAAGTCACATAATCTACATATTTGTGGTGCCACGATGACTCCCGACTATCCGACATCTGGTGCCCCAGTCTCTGCACGCATCCTGAGGCATATGTATGTGCATAATATTTTTTTATTTAGACTTTAAGCCTTGTACTTTGACTTGCATTTAGATGATAAGTTAAGTTATTTAGTTAACCATAGAAGTCCTAATTAATTTAGCAACTCACTAATCAATCTCTACCCGGTCCCGCGCTCGCACACAACTCGAGGCGTGTCCCTGCTCTCGTCTCGATGCCTATTAAACAATAGAGATGACTTAATAAGTCTACACACATATAATACACTACACATCCATCACATCACACATACATTACAACTCGGTCTCTGAGCCAAGTGTTGGACCGCATACTCGCTCTCGGGCCACATCACGGATCGATGACCCTTAATAACAGACAAATCCCCTATTAGTAATTTGGGAGAAAGAAGTATCGAAACTACTATGTACACTTTGCATAATTGTGTTTTTTTTTTTTTTTAAGTTTTATACTATATACATTGTGTTTTGTTTTTGATAGATATAATTTGGTTTGTACTTATCATGGTATATATAAGATAATTAGAGATAAGTTTAGAAAAAACGATAAATACAAACTAGCTATTTTTTAGCTATTGCTTGTTATGCAAATATAGAATCATCTAATACTTACTAAAAAATGTAATCAGTTAGATAATTATTAAACTTTTTTTTAAAAAAAGTTGTCACCTTATAAATAGAAGGTGCAATCTACATTATCTCAAATAAAGATGTCTCTGACACCAACAAGAACCATTTTTTCTATTTATGGGCGAGTTCGGTC
This sequence comes from Stephania japonica, assembly GCA_039657345.1. Lineage (NCBI taxonomy): Eukaryota > Viridiplantae > Streptophyta > Magnoliopsida > Ranunculales > Menispermaceae > Stephania > Stephania japonica. The sequence goes on from CM077556.1 coordinate 7,337,801, forward strand.
AGGAGGGACAAAATAGAGATGTTTCTATCAATACAAAAACAGTACCCATTAGAGACTATTTTAAATGTCCAATGTGCATTTGTACTAACTAATAAAGTGGATATCCCCTCCACATTAATGATGTGATAAGAATCTACAACCGTAATCTACATTTACCATTAGAGATGCTCTAAGCAGCCCGATAACTATGATCGATAAAAATGATGGTGTGGATAAAAGAAGCGGAATGAAAGATTTCATCTGACATTTTAAGGTTCAAACGCTACTATGAATAGCGTTTAATTATTGAAGATGATAATGTAACTTATTTAAGTAATCCTTATTTTTGTTTACCATAACGTTTGACTGGTAATCTTGATCGATGCTAGGAAAAAAAAAAAAAAAAAAGAGAGAAAAGTACTAGAACGACTATGGGTATGACACACTTCAATACACATTGACTTACAAAAGTCTTTTATATGACTTTAACTCGCGTGTTAACACCAAGATCTATGTGTGGCCCGTATCCCAAGATAGGCCAATATGTGTTGTGGTATAACTTGTCATTGTTATTGTAGCACTTTAAAAAAAAAACAAAAACAAAAACAAAATGTCGCAAATGCCACCAACCGCTCTCCTTTGCCTTCCACGCGTCAGCCTACGTGGACCATGCAAACCCTCAACTCGCCACGTACCATACAACATAAATCCCAAAAATGACGCTAAGAAGTAGGCCACCTAATTATATCCTTAAAACAAAACAAAACAAAACAAAACAAAAAAAAAAAAGAAAGCTTCAGATGCAGTACCCGGTTGGCACCACTTTACGCGGCTCCCCAATCACACAGCATAAACAAAACGTACGGAGGAGATCGATTGATCAGGACTGTTGAAGTGATAATGAGTTGTGGCGGTCCCGATCCTTGTCGAGGCCCCACCCCCTGATCCCGAACTGCAGCTCCGCGCTAGCAATCAAGAACTCGACAGCTTGCTGCGGAGTGAGGATTTCGACGACCTTCTTCATCATGGAGAGCCGTAGATCATCGGCGTTGTTCAAGACCTTGATCAGGCGTTGGATCTCGGGGTCGTCCTGATCATCGGACACGAGATGGCAGGCACTCTCCTGCCAGAGGCTGAGCTGGTCGGTGATGAGGTTCTCCTGGGTGACGGTGGTGCACTGGAGGTCGGAGACGAGGGAGAGCTGGGAGGGGGAGAGGTCGGAGAGGTCGCCGGTGCGGAGGCCGTGGAGGAAGTCGAGGAGGCGGGCCTCGAAGCGTGCGGAGGTCTCGGTGTAGAGGAGGTGGAAGATGGTGGTGGGGCGCCACCCGGCGACCCAGTGGAGGGAGCGTTCGAGGGAGGAGAGCCAGGGGGCGGCGAAGATGGAGAAGACGCCGCCGCGGCCGGTGCGGGCGGAGTGGGACTTCACGCGGTAGTAGTCTTCGTAGTGGGAGATGAAGCGGTGCACGAGGTGGGTAAGATACGGGTCGTGGTCAGGGGAGGAGGGGGGTTTGGGGACGGAGGCCAGCTCTTGGAGGGCCTGGAGTTGCTGCAGCCAGATTTCGTAGAACTGCCCGAAGTTCATTTAATTTGCTGTAAATTTGATAGGATATGGGTGTATGGGTAACTAGGGAGCTTAGGAAAGAAGGGGGAGACAGTTTGGGGTACTTTCATATAGTGCTTATAGTAAGTGGAGGAAGGCGCATGGGGCATGCAATATATTAATTCGAACTTACTAATTTACGAAGTCTTAATTAATTTGGCTTTATATATCTATATATATAATATATAAAAGTGTGAATACCTAACAAATCGACGGTAAGTAAATTTACTATTTTACCTTTTTTCAACTTACTAATTTATTAAATTATACATTGTAATTGTAATTGAATAGAGATAATGAGTTGAGTTATTCATATCTTCAAATCATGTTATTTATACATAATTAATTTACTGTTCCACTTTTAACTCAACAACTAATAACTATAGTATATACCTCATGAGAAAAAAAAAAAACGTAGGTATATTTCAATTGAATACATTATATATAATTAATCTTTCCAATTGAATAAGTGATTGATTATGAAATATTTTTGACGTGTTTGAATGGTTTTACTAAATAGATATCAAAGTTGACAAACCTAAGTACATTTTAAAAAAATAAAGAGCCGCATGTCCTATGATTTAATTTCACATATACTTTTTTTTTTCTCTTTTTGTTGAAGTTGGTAAAAAATATGTCTTTTTGAAAGTAACTTTATTTATACATATTTTTATGTTTATTCATATAATAGGAATCATACTTTATGAATTATAAAAATATTGTTTTGTAATTGAATTAATTCCTGCAAGCGTAGCGAGCGGGCTCATTCGTGCAAAGCACGTAATGTAACTAATATATATATATATACACACACACACAAATCATTTAATGCACAACATATTTTGAGGAGTTCCCACGACATGAGTACATGTTTGGGCTTCATTGTAAAATTTTTCATATATGTATAATTTATCATTGCTTAAGGAGAGGCCACTCAAAGAACAACTGTAAAAGCTTAGACATATATTAGTGATTGTCTCCCCTCTAATAGTACCGAGGTCTTTGGAGATAAAACCCTGCACCTAAAGTTGAAAGGTGGTTAAGTTGGGGACAGTATCGGTGCTAGCGGAGAAGATCCACGAGCTCGCGCACGCATGTGCGATATGGCCGTGAGAATTTTATATGGTATCAGAGCCCATGGTTCAAATGGGATATGAGAGAAAAAAAGAGCCCCTTGGTTCATGGACTTTTAGTCCATGGGGGAGTATTGAAGATGTGTGGACCGAAAGTGGCTCCCACATTGAAAAAATAAAACTTTGAAATGAAATATATAATCAATTAACTCCTCTCAACTAGTACCGAGGTCTTTTGAGATAAAACCCCACACCTAAAGTTGAAGGTGGTTAAATTGAGGACAATATCGGTGCTAGCAGAGGAGATCCACGGGCTCGCGCGCGCTTGTGCGACGTAGCCGTGAGAAATTTACATAACCACCTTTCAACTTTAGGTGTGGGGTTTTATCTCCAAAGGCCTCGGTACTATTAGAGGAGAGACAATTACTAATCTACTTCATCTAGAAATTTTACTTTCCAATGTAGGACTATTATTTCGGTCCACATATCTCAACATTCCACCTTGGACCGAAATCCATTCAAGGAGTTTTTTCTCTACAGGTCCCGATCGAACCGTCGGTTTTGATTCCATGTAAATTTCTCACGGCTGCGCCGCATAAGCTTATTTAACTCATCAAGATTAACTAATAAAAAACTACTTAATTAGTTGAGCATTGCCTCGAATATCTTGATTATTATAATAATAATAATTAATTAATTAATTTTGGTTGAATTAATTAATTACTCCCTATGTTTCATATTATATGTCACATTTTGACTTAGTGCACAAAAATTAAGGTGACGATTAATTACCTTTAATATTTTATAACAAGACTATATTACTCTTCCATAAATGCATGACTTCATTTTTGACATATATTGTGTAAAAAAAAGTGATTGGTGGTGTCATTAACTAAATAGAATGGGGTTGGAATTGAAAATGAAGCATTTAATGCTTTCTTGATTTCTTAATGTGACACATATTGTGAAACAAAAAAATAGTCCCAAATGTGACAGATAATATGAAATGGAGGGAGTGTGTGGTAGCTCTAATAGGCAAGTTTGATCACTTATTCATGATGTTGTGGCTCAAGTCTCTTGATGTTATAAGTTGGTTTCTTATTTTACCAAAAAAAAAAAAAAAAAAAAAAAAAAAAAAAAAAAAAAAAAAACGGCCCGATTTTCAATGGCCGTTATTGATAAGGAAATTGCGGACGTGGATGCCAGCAGGGACGTTCGTGGGTCCCATAGTGAAGACGGAGCACGACCGGATAGGGTTTACAGTTCGTTTTGTGTGCTCGGGTGGTGAAGTTGCGATGTATAGGTCCAAATTAGTTAAATGGCATCGCAATATGTGTGTTTATATTGTTCATTAACGAGTGAGGGGTGTAATGCGGTTTCACCACGACGGGTGCATAGGCGCACGAATCGGGCGGTGAATAGTTAATACGCTAGGACGGGGGACTAGGTACACCCAATAAATAATAAAATTCATTAAATAATTCATTATAAATGATGTTGAGACGGTCGGTACCGTCGTTGTGCGCGAACGGCACCGGGCGAGGTTCGAAGTCGAGTATTGGAACGCCCGGGAGAACAAATAATTGGTGCCACTTGAATAAGACAAGGAAAGGGGTATGAGGTCAATTTTGGCATTTTATGGGACCATTTGACTTCATCTTGGCCCTTAAAACAAATCTTGATATGTGTATTTGATTTGAGATGAAATGATGTATATATAAGTGTGATTTTTACACTTTTGGTCACTTTCTCTCTCCTCTCTCTCTCTTGGACGAAAATGGAAGGAAGAAAGAGGGTTTGAGGTGTTTATTTGAGGATTTGAAGGCTTTGTGAGTGGGGAATTAACAAACCAAGGTTAGATCCTCAATCATCTTTAATTGCTCTATGATTTGATACCATTTTTTGGTGATTTTGATGAATGGGTTTGAAAATGGTAATTTTTGCTTAAATGGTGTAATTGAGGTAATTGACATTTTATGGAAGTATGAGAATTAAATTTATGGGTTGTGAGGTGTTTGGAGAGTCAAAATGTTAAATTTGAAAAATTCTGGACAGCGAGCAATTAGCGCGCTAATCACACTGATTGGAGACAATAATGAACAATGATTGAGATCAATTAGCGCGCTAATTGATCTCATTAGCGCGCTAATTGTTCACTGGACTCCCAAAAATTGGAAAATAAGAAAATGAGTCAAACTAACATTATGAACCCATTAATTGATCATTAAACCTTACAAATGAATTCCAGGAGTCTCGGAATAGTAATTGGAGTCGGGGATTTGGAGGAATCGGACTGAGATTTGGGTTTCGGGTAATCGGAATGCGGTATAGGTGCGTAAACCCCAACAGAAACACATCTGGAGTATTTAATTCTTTAAATTCTTGCGTTTATTATTCTTGAAGTTCATATTCATTGTGATCATGGGTTGGTCTGGTTATTGGTTGGTGTTGGATATGTTTTCACTATCGAAGTTTATTCGGGACGATTGTGGCACGTGATCAAGCATGCTAGATTGTAGCACGTGTACTTGCGCCGCAGGTGGATTGTGACCCGAGCCGCGGGGTGCACGTGTTCGGTGGGTTTGTGATTTGTTCCGGTCACCGTTAGTAGTTCGGATGTGGTTTAGACTTGATGTGCTCAGTCGGGGTCATCCGAATCTACGAAGTATGATCTAGTATGTGAGATTGCATTCTACTTTTGTCTGGTTTTATCGTAATTGTTGTGGAGCATATTGTTGACATTATGATTATTCGTTGATCATCTTGCATGCTTGTTACCTACACATGCAGGGTTTTATGGCTGCCCATACTCTTTGCATGTGTAGCTAACGTCAGTTATTGGCTTATGAATCTGTTATTATTTACTCGATGGTTTTCTTTGGGAGTTTACTCACTGGACTCGTCACCGTATGTGTTGGGTGATTTGAGTGCAGGATTTGATAAGTGCAGGGACAAGGAGACACGTGAAGAATATCTATGACTGAAGACGTGAACTACTCCTCTTATACGCCTGTTGATTGTATGTATGTATTTGTTTTATGCTGGGTTTGGGTTGTGAGAGTTATATTCTAGTTTGTTTATGACTTTGAGGATGACACTTGATTTATATTTGGGGACTACATTTTGGTATGGTTTCCACATTAGATTAATTGATATTTAGACTTGTTACATTTGGTATCATTTAATGATTTGAGACTTCCACTGCATAATCTTCCGCTGCGTAATTTATGGTTAAATGATATAAAAGGGCATAATTTAAGGATAAATGATATTAGAGGAACTAAAGTTAATAGGAAATGGATTAATAATGGATAATTGGGCGTGGGACACAGCTGGAGGTGACATGGTCAGTTGTGGGCCCGCGTGGCCTCCCATGGCGGACCAATGTGAAAATTGGGGCCGCCACAAAAACCATCATACGCATCTCCCAACGAGTTAGCACTCCCTCTGTTCCATATTATCTGATACATTTTAACTTGTGCACAAAAATTAATGGAGATGATTAATTACCATTAAGATTTTATGAACAAGACAAATTACCTTTCCATAAATCACTTCATTTATTATATGTATTATATATAAGTGATTAATTGATGGTGTCTTAACTAAATAGAATGAGTTATAATTAGAAATGAAGTATTTAATATTTTTTATTTTTAATGCAACACATTTTTGGAACAAAAAAAAAATACATGTGACAGATATTGCGTAAAGGTTGGAGTAGTTAATTGCTTTGTAAACTCTGATTAAGGCCCTGCTTGGTTCAGCTTATGCTCTTGATTATTGCTGATATGGGACTCAATATGTAGCTTTCGTACCGTTTAGTTACATATTTTTTGTTTTTTATACATACTTATCCACGTCATCAAAGCATAAGTTAAAAGCATAAGCTGAACTAAATGGGGCCTAAGTTAAGACCCGATAGAGCAAGACAGGAGTTTACGCATGCAGTCCACGCGTCCCTCTCGAGTTCACCACCCTAATAGCTAGCCATTGCAACTAGAACTGTTCACGGGCTTGGATACCCGCTCGGCTCGCCCAAGCCCGTGACTAATGGGTAGGGCTTGGACAAATTTTCTTAAGCCCGTTTAAGCCCGATTTAATTTGAGTCAGGTTTGTGCTTACTTGTAAAGTCCAAGCCCGGCCCGACCTGCTACTAAAGTAATACTAAATTAATGTATATATCTTCAAGAAAATATGTTGGAGATAAGGCTTGACTTAATACCCTCTACATTGATTATTGTTGTTTACCAATATGTTACATCTATTTTTTGTGTTTTACTTGTATGTTAATATAAATATATACAAAATCTACAAAATACTACAATTTATTTCAATTTTATGGAATAAATTTTTTAAAAATATTTATTTTAAAAATAAAAATATATGTGGGTTAGATGGGTAGGGCTTAAGTTTTGTATTTTTTTTATGGGCCAGACTTAGACCAAAATATTGACCCGAATATAAATTATGGGTTGAACTTGAGCCAAGCTATTTAGACTCGGGCCCGACCTGAACCCGACCATGGACAAGTCTAATTGCAACCCTTAACGCTCCTCCTCCCCCTCCATCGATCACCTGCAACGCAGCCAGCATGTAATTACGTTAGTGCGCGGCACCACCTTGAATATATACTTGACTAAAAAGTCATCCATCACTACTACCAAAATTACTTAAACTCACTCACTCTCACAGCACGCCACACGTAAAGCCTGCCAGGCTACCAGTAGCAGCCCTGCGCGTTACCCATGCATCAGCCACGCAATCTTCCCCATTCGCCACGTGACTCAGCCTCCTCTCTCCACCTGGTCACCTCCACCCATATATATATATACTCAATACACCCCCACCACACGCAAAATGTTACACGACATATAACTAACATGCATAGCTAATTAAATTTATAACCTATGTTCCTATAATTAATTAACATGCAAAGCCAAGTGCAGGAGAAGTTCTCGGAGTACTACTCGAGATGGGTGGCCCTCCAAGAGGCCAACCTCCACCAACTCCTGACCGTGCCAAGGGACCCATCCCACGAGAAGCAACACAAGCACTTGGTCTCAAAGGTGACACAACTCTACAAAGAGTACTACACAATGAAGTGGGCGGGGGCTCACCAGGACGTCCTAGGGTTCTACTCCCCAACATGGCTGACCCCTCTCGAGAGGACTTTTTTGTGGTTCACTGACTGGAAGCCGTCGATGCTTTACCGAGTCCTGCTGCACTCCTTGAAATCAACGGCTGGACTTGATGATCGTGATTTTAAGGAGATGAGGTGGAGGACTGGGGTGGAGGAGGGGAGGGTGGAGAGGGAGATGGAGAGGCAACAGGTGGCCATGGCTGATAGAAGGATGGTGGAGCTGGCGAGAGGTGCGCGTGGTGGTGGGTGCGTCGAGGGAGCACTGGATCAGGTGCTGCTGGGGCTTGAGAGGGTCATGAAGAGTGCGGACTGTGTGAGGTTGAAGGCGTTGAAGGAGGTGTTGGAGGTGCTCAGTCCATTACAGTGTGTGGATTTTATGGCTGCTTTGTTGGTGGTGCAGTTGAGGATGAGGAGGTAGGGGAAGATGGAAAGTACTACCGTTAGGTTTTCCTCGGGATGTGTGGATGGGTGTGATTTGAAGAAGGTTGATTTGGTGTGATAATCAATGTGTCACCGTGTGAATTAATTAAGCTAGCTAGGTTAATTACTTTTGCATGCATATGTGGAGTGCTTAATTTCATTTAATTTCAGGTTGGTCTCAATTTTATTTTATTCTTTTTTTTTAAGAGTGGTCTCAATTTTTTATTCTGATATAAAATTATGAAAAGTTCTTTATAGTAATTTGCATGAAAACTACGAGGGAAGCTATATATTTTGACATACTTTTTTTTTAATAAATCGAGACCAACTGCTACATGTACATTAGAAACTCACATCAAAAGGCATATCAAGCCATTCGACCTCTTCATGATACATGCATATAAAGATCTCATATATGCAAGCCATGAGATGTGCTTTTTTTTTTTTTTTTTTTAATGTATGTTTAGCATTTTCCCTTGAAACTAGATCGTTAATATAGTATGAGCCTATCGACTATTAACTAGAAATATCATATTCTTACAGATTTTGTGTCTCACACTAATCAAGCACTCCGTGCACTTGATTTGAAATCGTGAAAAAGTATTTTTACAATAAATTTAAAAATTATATTTTACAACATCAAACAAGGTTAAGTGTTTATAAATATGTTGTCAAAATACATTAAACGCAAAAGTAACCTATAAGTAATTTAATTTTTTTAAATAAATTTAACATATATTATATGACAACAATTGAATTACCATTTTTATAATACTAATTGATAAATCATTACATGTGAATTTTAAAATTAATAATATATATAAATATGTTGTCTTTTTTTTTTGAAACCATATTAATATGTTAATTATATATTGGTTAAGTTTTAACAATGTAGCTTTCATCAGCACTTATTTTGTATTTTAAAAATTACTTTTTTTTTATAGTGCACCCTATCATTATAGGGCTTCAATTAATGTGGTGAGAGAGACCATACTTTCGTTCCCAAATTTTTTTGGTTCACTCTAATACCCGACTTTTGCTGAGCAGTTTTAGTTATCAAACTGCCCTCATTAGATGTTAATTTTAATGTGGCCGATTTATCGTCTTTTGCTATCAGTTTTGCTAACACTCTCTGCTTTAGCTAATTGTTCACCTTTTCCTAAGTGTGATTTTTATGTTATGTATGATTGTGCCTAAGGGCTTATCGGTTGAAGTAGATTCTTATTTTTTATCAATCAAAAATCCTTCCCAAGCAGTCTTCTTCCAAAGCATATGAATTTATGGATGTATATGATGATATCTTGATAGATGGATCTTATATGAATCGTATGATGAAATACCATATGAGTGGATATATAGGAATTCAAATCTGTCGAGCCCGATTTAATTTGTTCTATTTAAAAATATCTTAAATACCGTCTAATATTAAAAAAACAACCATATTAAGAATGATTGGGTACGGTGATCCATTTTTAGACTCTCAAAATGGACACAGTTGTTTGGTGTTTATTGATTTATGTATCGATGTTCTTTTTTGTCAAGACACTAATTGCATTGATAATGAGAGCCCTTACATTAATGTTACAATAGTGAAGTTCAGCCTCCACGAGAATACTAGTGGCAAGTAAAGCCTCAGGGCATCCACCATTGGAGGCCCTAAGGTACTGTTGATGGGGACAGAATTCGAATTTAACCTGAAGAAAGCCCTAATGCCCTAAGGTACTGTTGATGGGAACAAAATTCGAATTTAACCTGAAGAAAGCCCTAATGCCCTAAGGTACTGTTGATGGGGACAGAATTCGAATTTAATCGGAAGAAAGCCCTAACGAAGGGAAGAAGGCCCTCTGATAAGGACAACAAACAGCTAAACAATAACTAAATAAACCAACCACAACCAAGGTAAAAATTCTTAAAGAAACCATTACTGAGACCATGACAACTGCGTACATGTAGGACTAGCTCTCTAACTCCACAAAACAAAAACACTAAAACATCTATAAAGAGAAAAAGGAAAATATGACCAGATGTGCTGCCCCAAAGAATCATAATCAAGTACCGCCAACACTAAGTCGTCACTCTTCGTCGTAACCACCGTCGAACACCTGATGTTCGCATTAATAGAAAAGTTTAAAGTGCGTGTCTAAGCCTAAGTCAGACTAGTATCATACTTTGGACTCTTCGCGAGCATTGTCAGCGAGTAAACTCTAGCATTGCCAGCCTTTGAGTTCTCTCGATGGTCAACGTAAACCCACGGCGTACCGACACATGCCCCATCATAATACTCGAGATGAACTATCCACTGAGACCCCTAGCAACATGTGTTATGGACTAGTGGATATACACACAAGAATAACACGATGAGGGAACACTCTACCAGCCGTCTATATAGCCACAACATAAAATAAAATAATAAAACAACTGGATTGGAATTCAAATATAAAAGCAAGTAATAAAAGCGAGTAAATACGCAAAAAAATTCAATTGAGATACTACATACCTCAAACCACACTCCGTGTCCCGAAAACCAATCTTCGGTCCGTCTCCGATAAACTCCTGAGAATCATAATATCACCCAAAGTCACCTAATACTATATATCATTCATTTAGATTGTATTTATGTAGGTTCATATAGTCATTAGGTCCATTGTTCCCAAAATAACCCCAATTAATCTTGGAAAAATATGTTGCTAAAGCTTATCGAATAGCAACATATTGTGACGATCCCAATTTTAAAATCTTACACTGGGTCCCGTCCGGCCTAAAGTTGCATGAACCCTTGAGCCAATCTCGTCAAGTCACGAAAGCCTAGTCAACCTTCCTTTACCGTTTACCATTTAAAATCATTTACAAGTTAAAAGCATCGATTAGTGAGTTAACATTAACAAAGCGGAAGCAACCAATCCTCAAACTAATCGAAATTATCACAACCATTTAAATTAAGACATCCTAAAGTGTGGAAACCTCGCATATGTATATCATCATCAATTATCAGTCAGAGGAGAACAACATACAGATATGCATGCCCAAAATCTCTAAAAAACCATAAGTCCCAATGTCTCAAAACAGTATATACAATAATACAAGACAAATCACCTATATCAGCCAAGAGGAAAGGCATGCTCTGATATCCTCAAACCAAATTTCCAAGCTTTGGAGTATTTCCCTTGCTGGACTGTGGATCTGCACTCCATCAAACACAAAAATGACGAGCCCAAGTAAGTAACGCCAAGCAGGACATAATTACAGCATTTCAAAATAAACAAATAAACAGTCGTATTCATGCCGATAGAAAGAAAGGATAGGGAATGCATGAATAAATAAGACTGTAAATAAATCAACTGAGCAATTAAAAATGAGTATCCCGGAAACAATAGAGAGGCGTAAGTAGTCCCGACCAAATGGTCATTGAGTCGAGGTAAACACCTACAAGACTCGACGTTTAGGACATGGTACATACACGCGCGTCTTAACGTCCACGCGAATAAGATTCCTTGGTAGTCCAAGTAAGAACACTCATCCCATATAGAACCAAAAACAATATCGTGCATCCCCGGTCGTAGACCTCTGGCATGTTACCGCGGAAGGCCCGAAAATCTTGCAGGGATCACGTTGACCCACTTGCCTCGGACAACTCAAAGGAATGGAATTTCCAATAACGGAATAGAGCAATAACAATAACACTTTAAAACTCAAGAAATAACTATAAAATTCCTCACTGATTTACTTACTTGTATCCACTATTTTGCACTCAAATGGATACTGACACGCCTCCTACGAATCCCCATATGACCCGTCGATGACTACAATTCCTAATAACCATTTAATTGCAATTTCCCATTAATTACCCTCAAATTATTCAATTTTTCATAATTTTATTCGTTCACACAATTGGGTCGATTATCCAGTATTGGGTCATATTCGGACCCGTTTAGGTACCCAAGAAATCCCCGAATTTTTTACAAAACCACCCTGTGAACAGTGCCACGCCACCGGGGTGCCGTGCAATTCACTTTCTAGAGGTGTCCCCACGGCGTGAAAATGAGCTTGCTGCCCAGACACCGTGGAGTGGCACCTTGAGCACAAAAGCTCACTGTGACCCAACCAAACGCCCCCTGTTGGGGGTTTTTTACGCCCCCGACTCGTGTCGACTTGCTTCGAGCATATTTCAACTTCATTTAAACCTCCATTACAACACTAAGCCACCTTCGGCTCGCGTCAAAACCCAACAAAATACTTCGATTTCGAAAATTATGCCAAAAATCCACAAAAAAATCTCCAAAACTTAAAAACTTTCCAATCACCAAAACCACTTCACAATTCATCAAAAAACCATTCCATTTGATCCAAATCCATCAAAATAATCCAGAAAAATTGAAATTCCAGAATAGTTGTCCAAATTCATCGCGACGAAAATGCTCAAAACTAGCGTCAAAATGTAGATATACACGTAGAGAACCGGATTCTCACCTTAGTTTTCGAGTTTGAGTGATCCCTTGGCGTCAAATCGCGGCAAAAATCCCCGAAATCCACGTTGTTTTCACAGTGATTTCGTTGGAGAGAGAGAGAGGAAAATGAGAGATGAAAGAGAAAAGGTGATGAAGATTTGTATTTATACTCCCTCATCATCTATCCCCACACACAGATCCCGAGACTCATCCTTTGACCATCTTTCAAGTTATCCACCCATCTTGACACCAACACATGACTTCAATAGGTGACTCAATCTCCTCACTTAATCATTTCTCGCACAATACTCGCGTTTCCAGACCCGTTCCGTACCACGATTCGCTCGTTGCGTAGTCTCTAATGTACCAACGTATTAAACACATTTTACAACTTTTAATTATAATTTATCTGTATTTTGTCAGTGTTTTTAGTTTATTAAGTCCCCCAGACTGCTAATTACTTGACAACTGTTTGCCCGAAACCCGTTATTCATGATCCCGTCGAGCTGAAACCCGTTTCTCAACCCCAACGCTCACCCTCAAACGTCCTCGCACGTTTGAGACATTGAAATTTTACATTTGGGTAATAAAATATAATATAAACACCGAACAAAAATAATATACCTCGGCGTCGACGACCAATATTTGGACAACTGTATCATCACGAATGGGCCTACGCACGACCTAAATTGACATGTGGCACGAGTTATATTTTAGGGTCGTTATACATATTCTCACGTCATTTCTAATGCGTTAAATCCTTAAAAACATTTTTAACAATTCGTTGCTAAAAGTGTCTATTCGGCAACATGTTTACCTTCAATATCTTTAGCAACGTACTAATAATTTCGTCACTAGGCCTCAAAAAAAAAGAAATTCATTGCTCAAGTTAAGCGCAATTTAACGAAAAAAATTTGACAACAATTGTGTTATAAATATTTATCAAGCGCAAAAGTTCAATTTTTTTTTTTAAATTATTTTGAACCATCGTAATATACGTAAGGTCTAGCGTTTTCACCTTGACTGTCGATGTTCGAGTCTCGTGAAATATAAATTAACAAATGATTGGTAGATCTAGATCTTTAATTAGTTAATGTTTAATCTAAATTCATTGGTCAAAACAAAAAATATGTATCTATGATGTGAGGAATTACGTGTATGTATTTGTAGATAAAAAAAACTCAATATATCTACCAAAAAAATCCAAAATAAATATCTTCACCCAAAAAACAATAAAAAGTTACCTTCTTACAAATCTTCACTCTATATGTATATGTATATGTGAGTGTATGTCTATATATATATATATAAATTAAAAACGTTATTTTTAATATACATACTAGTAGATCTCCAGGTAGAAAGAGATCTTGATAGTTATGTAGGTTCGTTAGGGCCACTAGGCTCACCTATGCTCTATGGGTTCGCTTCTTCAAACCCCAAGTTAGATTTTATGGGTCTACTTTGACTAATTAGGTTTGTTCATTAAGTGTGAGTAAACTTATAATTGCTCTTTGTGAGTTTGTAATTGGGATAAGATTGCCTCTTAATGGAGGCAAATATAAAATTGTCTATTTGAGCTTCAAAAAAATATTAAAAATATATATTTTTTTATTAATTAATATTAGGTGGCCTAATGATTTGATATGAGATTTTAAAGTAAAAAGTCATGGGATCAAACCTACGTGGGTGCAAGAAATTATTTTTTTCCTATAAAAAAACATAATTTTTTTGGATGAAGAAACATAACTTTATCTAAGAAACTCTAAAACTCGTCTAGATTTCAAAACGACTTATTGCGTTATTTATCCCAATCGTACCCCTAATTGTTTGCCGAACTAGCAATTTAATATCGTGTAATCCAATTCGGATCCATAATAATAGCCGGACACATTAATTATACGGTATATTTCTACCAAAAAAATAATAATTATACAGTATATAGTAATCTTAAAAAATAAAAATTGATAAGGCACACGTGTTATACTAATCCGATAAAAATCAAGACATATCCATCACGGACATTGGTAACAAACTCATATATTATATATTTTTGGATGAAACAGACTAATATTACGTGAATATCTAACATTAATATTTATTATTATTAATTACTGGTAAGGAAGCACGCGCACGAGAGGCACAATTAATGTTTGTTTTTAAAAAAGATATAAAAATAACTCAAAATAAATTCAATGATCTCATGTTGTTGGTTTTTTTTTTTTTTATAACTATGAATTTGTGAACTATTTTACCTCCTCTATAATTACTTTGGCTTGACTAATCTCATGAGAGTAAGTCGGGTGTCCCAACCCCATAATCAGATAGAAACCACATAAATATAATATCATTATCAAGAATTGTACTCATTTCTTTACTACTGTACACCACACCCCTTAAAGGAATGTTGTTGGTATTTTTTTAATTTAATGATAGAAACATTTTCATGTCCATTAGCGTTTCACATAAAGTGACTTCCATCATTTTGCAAAAGAAAATGTATCCACTAAAAAAAATCAAATCAAATCAAATCAAATAAGAAAACGCAATAAAAAATATAGAATATAAAATTATGTTGAATTTTAGAACAACAAAGGATTATGTTTAAATCCATTCAAATCCCTACATATAATATTGATATATTGCAAAAAAAAGAGAAAAAAGAAAAAAATTGACTCCAATCAAAATTGCTTCTCCAGCACCGTGCATTAATTATGCACTTGTCCACACTTTTTATTGATGGGAGGAAAGAGTAATTCGGATCTTGTTGCCCACCAGTGTTCTTATTCTCAACATTTGTGTAATAACTCTCAAATTTTAACTCAACTTGTGTCGCACTTGTTAGGACCGTGAACCGGCTACGTGATACTAGACGGTATTTCGAACATCGGGAGTCGACACTGAGGTAATTTTATGATTCTGTGATGTGTGTATTAATATTTTAGTTCATTACGTGTCTCGTGCCATTCGGATAATTTTTAGACTGAGTGAGGCTTCGCATAGATGAACGGGGGAGAAAAGTACAATAAAAATATATTTAAAAGAATTATTGAATAATATAATTATTTATCTGTACGAGACAAGGTGAAAATATGCACGTGACAAGGAATTTCGGACCGTGGTGCGTTACTTGGACCCGGGGAGTTGGATAGCTATGCTACACACAGGCTATGTGATAAGGAACTTTTAAAATGACACGATTTCATAAGGAGAGTCATGGGATTGGCCTCGAAGTTTGTGTGTGTGTTGAGAAGAAATAAAGAAAAAAAATAAAAGAATAAGGAGTGTAAAGGTAATTTGACCTAAATGACACACACACACACACACACACATATATATATTTGTAAACAAAACCCTAACCCTCCTACTCTCTATGCCGCCCCCCCCCCCCAAAACGTCTTCTTTCTCTCTCTCTTGACCTCTTCTCTTTCCTCTCTTTCGGCCTCCCTTCGCCGCCACCCTCACGGCATCCCTCTCATCCTCACGGTTTCCCTCTCCACCTCTCTTCACTCACGGTCACTCCTCTCCTCTCTCACTCGAGCTCTCGACCTTTCATCTCCCCTCTCTCCATCACTCTCGGCTTCACCACCATCATCACGCTCACCTCCTCCCAGGATCGTAATCACTGCCACTCTCCTCCTCACGGGGTCGATGAGCCGAAGGTATAACCTCTCTTTTTCTCTCTCGGTTTGTGTACACCCCACCCCACGACTTCTCTCCTCCTCCCTTTCTCGACTGGTGCTCTGTCCTCTTTGCCATTGGGTTGTCGTGGCTGGTGGCGTTGTCCCGATCACCGCTGGCTGGAGATGGAGCAGGCTTGGCGAGGACCGTGATGGGGTGTGGGTAAACAGGGGTGTGGTGTTGGTGTGATGTATGTGTGTGTGGTGACTGGTGGGGTGCGTGATGATGGTGTGGGGTGGACAACCAACTGGTGGTGTGGGTGTGTGTGTACGTAATTGTGTATGTGTGTGGCTGGTGGGGTGCGTAACGGTGTATGGTTGGACAATGTGGTGTGATGTGGTATGTACACCTCACGGTTCGAGTGTGTAACGACTGTTGGGGTGCGTGATGATGTGATACACCCCACGGCTGGGGTGTAGGGTGTATCATGGGTGAGTATGGACTTGGTGATTGGGCCCAACAAGAGCCCAAATATGAATAAAATAATGTTAAGGCCCATTGTTGGGAAATATGCCCTAGGTCAATACATTAACAGTCTTTATGAATACATTTTAGTTAATAAAATAGAGGATTTCATTTGCTGTATAATATAATTGATTTGCATGTTTACATTATAATAAGATCCATGGGTATTTACAGAAATATCCTAAATGTCCCTAGTCGATTATTCTACTGGGAACTATAATGAATTAAGACTAGTGTGAGTCTTGATTGATGATCATACGATGATCATACGTATAGGAATACGAATCAAGATCATGAGTACTTGTTAGGGAACAAAGTACTGGACCGACCCGCTATGAGAACACCACATGGATTAAGTCATAGTTGTTTCTCATGATAGGTATATTTTTCAGTCCTCTGACTTGAGATTACCAGAGACTTCAACATTAGGAATACAGTGATTTGACGCAATCAAACGTTATCTTTAACCTAGGATGATTATAAAGGTTGTGATTGGTTACTGTGTGAATAATGTGGTGAAGTTGTGTAATCGAGATAGAATTTGTCCCTCTCATATAAAGAGAGATATCCAGTGGATCCCTCGATGTGTTAGACTGTTAAAAGGCCTAGTCTAAGTGAATTGATATTGATCAATGTCACTTAGATGTTTTCAGTCTACCTAGAAATCGAGACTAGTACGATTGAACATGTTGGATGACAATTCCATGCCTTATGTTTGATCAAAAGGATATCGTGTGACAAAAGGATATTATATACACTATTGATTAGGTTATATCGATTTGATATTCGTACAACTTGGGTAGTCATAATGTCTTGCTAGAGGCGCTTATGACTTGTATACCAAAATGTGTTTTGGTACACGCCAACGTTGTATGAGCCTATTAGGTCGCACACTAAGAATGGTTTTGCGAGATTTTAAGATGGTTCGAAAAAATGAATTTTATATGATAAAATTCATGATGAAACGTCCTTAGTGTATTACACTTATACTTCTTTAAGTAGGGGTATATGTGTAATTTACTTAACCGTCTATATACAAGGGTTGTATAAATAGACACTTTGAGTTAGAATACAAGTACGAAAGAATTATTAAAAGGCCGAAACTCTATTTTTCGTTTTAGAAACAACTTAGAGTTTTTGGTATTCTCTGGATCGTTTTGGAGAGAAACAAAAGTTTGAAATTCTCTCGAAGCTAGCACTTTGAATCTCGGTCGCCATTCGTGTGTGGACAGCTGATAGAGGGCGTTCGTTGTTGGCAGCGCCTTAGAGATCGATTAACCTTCAGAAAGGTACATTGCGACTGAGGTATGATTAAGTTTTCATAGTCTAAACGTGTTTTAATGGAATCAGATTCGGATCCTGTTGGGGTTTTTTTTCTCAAAATTGTTTTGAAATCTCCGCTGCGTTTGAACCCCAAAATCCAACACCCATAACCTATGAAAGTAGGAATATATTTACCATATCGGGGGACTTTTTCCAAAGGTTTGAGTTGCCTTAACAAACGATCCTAAAACAAATTTATAAAGAATCACCTTAAGACTAAATGCTAAGACTTAACCTAATATCTGAGACTTAAATCTTTATTAGGTAGTCGAAAAATAGCGGAAGACGAGTTAGAGTCTCGGAGTTATTTACGCGGGTTGCGATAGTTCAGGTAAATGCACTTGCCCTAAAGCTTGTGTACGAAAGTAATCCAGTAAGAACATTGCATGTGATTCATTTTCATTCATTGTTGCTTGTTGATTCCCTTTGTTGGCATTCCTATCTGGTTGATTCTTTGGTATGTGTGTTTTTGGCATGAGCATGTCGATGTGATTCTTGAGGCATGTGTCCTTCATTTATCAAGCTGTGCTAGTGTCGTAACATTGCCCGAGAAGAGCCAGCGTCCTCTTTTCGTATGCTAGGAGACCTGTGTCCCTCTGATGTTGCGCTAATGCTGCGACATTGCCCGGAAAGAGCCAACGTCCTCTTTTTGAATGCTATGGTTTTACCGCTTGCTTCCTTTTTTGTTTATTTAGAACACGCATGTTGTCACGGCCCAATTTTCTAATCTTGATTAACTTGCTTAATCAGGATCATCGACCCGTGACGTGGGGCCCACATGAGATGCACACATTGACCGAGGCACGTGGCCGAGGTAAATGTTATATTTGTACTGGTGTATGCCTAGTGTTGTGTATGTGTGTAGACTAATTAAGTCAATTTTTACAAACCATAGACGGCGAGTTGACGCGAGTTGGGACACGCCTTGGAGTGCGTGCAAGTACGAGTACCTAGTGGAATTACCGGGGTAGCAAGAGTAGGCTAGGAAATAACAATTTATTTCAAATCTACCTTAACATAAATTAAGCTATTTAATTTAGTTGGAAAATACGACGTTCGACGCACGAGGAAAGCGCCTCGAGTTGCGTGCAAGTCGGGACACCGAGTGCTGGGGAGTTGAGAGTCGGTGTGACCATTTAGATAAATTTTATAAATTTGTGTGACAAATTAATTATGGTCCATATGGGGTTAATGTGCATTAATCAATTTAACCTATAGTTTATTTATCAAGAAATCACATTTTTTATATCCTATAGTTTGTTGTGAATTAAACTAACATTAGGACAGGCCTCGAGATCCGTGCTGCCACACACACCCAAGTTGTGTCACATGAGAAGCTGGACTGCCTGGTTAGTTGCCATCAGATTTACCTCGAGATGCGCAATACACACTAGATCCCATCAACACCTATATATACAACTTGATGAAAAAAAAATTGCACTATTTACATGCAAATCATATAGAACGAAGAGGGGAGATTTTGGGGAAGTTTGGAGAGAAATTTGAGCTAGGAGTGGAGAGAATCAGAGATCCAAACTAAGGTAATCTCACCCACCATTTATTTTACCCAATTTCTTATGGATTTTTTTTATTTATTGGGTTTCAAACACAAATTTCGGATTTATGGACATGCACTATGGATTTGGTTGATTTGGAGCCTAAATGGTATGAATTACTCAAACAAACTAGTTTTAATCGAAGTTGTTGGGAATTGTTGGTGAGAAGTTGGTATTTTCGGATTTTTTTGGGTTTATATACAAGCATGTTGATCCGAGAATTTATTGTTGTTTATGTGATTTTTTATGTAAAAATTTGGTCTCTTGAGGTGCTATTAGATCAGTGATAGAGAGAAGAGGATTAAAGAAGTGAAGAAAGAAATAAAGAAATCAAAAAAAAAAAAAAAACAACAAACCAGAGACGTTCTGGACAAAAAAAAAAAAAAAAAAGAGAAGAAAGAAGAAATTTGGGGAAGATGATGCACACGTGCGGGCCCGCATGTGTGCATCCCCCAAATTGATTGGGCCAGGCCGGGGGCACTCGGGCGGGCTCGGCCCATGAGGCGAGCCTGGCCCAGCCGCTTTGGCCGGGTCGGCTCGGTCGACAGACCCGACACGACCACAGTCGAGACCGAGTCGGGTCGACCCGACCGACCGAAAAAAATAAAAAAAATAATAAAAAATAATAAAAAAGATATATATATATATATTATTGATTAAATATATATATATAATAAAATAAAATAAGATATATTATTATTAATTAATTAATAATAATAATAAATTAATATGTATATATATTTATATAATTATATATTTATATATTAATTTAATTTCGGGAAAATAAGGAAAATAGTTGGAAAATTCCTGAAAAATTGGAAAAAATTATAGAAAATATAAGAAATTGAAAAAAAAGGGTAGAAAAATAGTTTCGGGACTTTTCGAGTATTTTTGGTACCCCGATATAACTCGAAAAATGTGTCACAATTAAAGATTGACATAAAATTCTAAATTTTGGTTAAATATCACAGATCCACTTATTGTGGCTTTAAACCAATTGAAATGATATAAAAAAATGAACCTCAGGAACTAAAGGAAATTCTTGGGAGTTTGGGTGCACGAGTCGGGGTGTCGGGAGGCCGGATAGTTAGGACTACTACGTTGACTGTAAGTGAAACTGTGGGAACTCTTTACTTTATTTCATTCCAGTCATTTATAAATTTTCAGTCTATTTGTAGACTGGCTAATTTATTTCCCACATCATGCTTTCCTTGTTTCTATTCATATTGAATATCGATATAGCATGATGCCTTGTTTGATATATCATTGACTCCATGCTTCCTTATATGCTCAATGTTTGTCTTGAAATATGATTAATGGATATTTAGAAAATGCATGTATAGAGTTATCTGTTATGTTGGACTTGTGCTCTATTTCCTTTGGGGCTTTGTAGCCTAACTTGTGTTGAAATCATAGCATTGTAGGATATATATTCTTGAAATCTAAAGTAGGGATTATCTAGTGTCCATTGCACACGAGATGCGCGGATTCACGACGATTTCGATCTTTCGGGGTCTCCGGCACTCGCCACTACACTTGGGCGGCACACGTGGCATGGACCACGGGGTTGTCGGCAAGTATAAATGATTTAAATACGCCGAGCACAGCTCCGCCATTTAAGGTTATTATAAAAAAAAGAGAGAGAGATTATTATCATATGTTGAGCACAGCTCCATACAGTAGTGGAAAAGGCTAGGTGATAGTTCTCACCGCCGACCGGACGTAGATCATCTCGACTTAGCCTGTGTCAGTTGTGTATCTGTTAACGTTGGTATTTGCTTGCATTATTTGTTCTGCATTTCTTCAGCTACATATGCTTTTAAATACCTTTTGTTTAAATTGGAAATGTAGTATTAGATTTCCCCAGTTATCACTTAAATATCATCATACTCACCGTCTAGTTTGTGACGGTGGGTGTAGATCCATCGAGCAGCACCAGGCCGGGCAAGGAGAAGATCGGCGACTACCTCTGAGCTCCGAGCGCGTAGCTGCCCGTACACGTAGGGTACTTTTTTGTATTATGTTTATTTATGTCTTTATCTTTTGGGATGTTATTGGGATGAGTGTTAGATTACCCGACTTTTGGCTTTCACTTTGTTTATATATGTTCGCCGTTTACTTGCATATATATGGTGATCGTTATTTCTTGGATTCCACACTTAGGATTTAATAAGCAAAAAAAAAAAAAATTCTGCTAAAATATTAAAGACTTCCGCTAAATAAAATAATTGTTTAAACAAGAGAACACAGGTAGTAAAGGCTGACTAATTCGTAATCGGGTCCTATGTGTTGTGATTAGGGCTTAATTACGGGATTAGGCCTGACGGTGCCCTAGATTAGAAGCGGGGCCGTCACAGTTGGTATCAGAGCTTAGGCTTTAGAACCTTAGGGGCAAAGCATAGTGTTGAATAAGGATTTTGATGCTAATTTCGTGATTGGTATCAAAGATCATTTATCAAGGAATAAAACATAAATTTGAATAAAATGCACACCCTAGAAGTGGAAACCAGATGAACCTTGCCTAGGAATTTTTTTTGTTGGGAATTGAGTGAAAGTGAGTTGGGAATTTGTATATATATGCTATCTTTTTCAATATGTATACGTATATACGTGGTAGACTTCGTAATAGTGATAGGAAATCGTTATCCACATGCAGACGACGATGACGGATGCACGCGAGACAGGCGATGGGGGTGCAAGTAGTAGTCAGCCTCCTACTACATCAGACGACGACTATCAGAGGTTGGCGGATAGAGTAGCGGCACAGGGACAGCAGATGACTGATTTCATGGCCTTCATGACAGCACATATCACCGCACTTACTCAGGCTGTCGCCACTACTCCTGCGACTACCACACATCCGACGACCGGACCTACTACTATACCACCCAACGTTCCAGATACTGCACCCGTACTAGACCCACCTATTGTTCAGGACACGGTAGTGACGCCGACTCTTCCGGTAGTGACCGTTTCGACGGCAGAGGTAACAGTGATGACTCCGACTCCCACACCTACACCTTCAGGCTCGGCGGTGGGGATTCAAATTTGGTGAAGGACTTTCTCCGCCTACACCGGTGTGTACTTCGACGGAGAGAAATTTTGAGAAGATTGAGGGATGGATATTATCACAGGAGAAGCTACATCGAATTTTGGGGATCGAGGATAGACTACGCCCGATTTGTCTTCTTATACGCTACGAGAGATGCCGACGTCGGTGGCGCACCACCATAGCTACCGATGGAGATTTTGAGTCATGGACGGCCTTTAAGGCCAAGTTTTATCGCCAGCATTTCCCGCCCGCATCATGATGAGGTTGAGGAGAGAGTTTATGAGTTTGAGGCGAGAGAGCGAGATGAGTCGGGCTTATGGAGTGCAGAGACAGATACGGGTATCGAGGCGCTTGCGGGGATTTGGTCCGAGATGAGTTGGGAGATGTGTATCATTTTGGGGCGTCCGAGAGCGGACATTGGCTACCATGTAGTCGGCACGGGTGCTAGGACACTCACCGAGATATACGAACGTGCACTTTCCCACGAGACCTACTACTTGGTGTAATAGGCGACAGGGCGTGCTCGGGGGCGAGATTGACATTAGAGCGGGCGCAGATTTCGAGAGGAGGCGGCGGAGTGGCAAGGCACCCAGGGACATGGGATAGAGGCTTCCATGGATCGGGGTGACTTCACGTTCTACATCGTTGGTACCTCATGTGTGTCTTATGTCGCGTCGGCACAGAGCTTAGGGAGAGGACGTTCCATACCATCACCATCGATTAGGCCAAGATTACCGCGCCGAGAGAGACTTACTCTTCCGCACCATCGGCACCACGACGATATCGCCAGCGGGTGGTAGAGGCCGAGGCGGGGGGTAGAGGCGAGAGGGACCCCGTCGGGGATAGATACGACTCCGGTTCGGGGACGACCACAATCGGTCGGCGCGCGACAGGTTTCATGTTATAGGTGCGGACGGGTGGGACATTTGGTGAGGAGTGTCCACGCCCGCGAGCAGTGTATCCACCACAGAGTCGAGAGCGGCTCACATGGTGGCACAAATGATACTAACGCTACGCGGAGTCTCATCGAGGGTACGATTTCTATCGCTGGTAGAGAGTCTTATGTTTTATTTGATTCGGGTTCCACTATTTCCTTCATTTCTGGACGCATGTTAGGCATACTAGGATTGACACCGATTAGGCTTGGAGTACATTTGATATTGAGCACCGCCGCCGGAGATAGCCTAATAGTCTAGTGGAGAGAGTTCCAGTAGAGATTAGTGGGATAGAGTTACCCGCCGACTTTAGAGTCCTTGAGATGTTAGAGTTCGACGCTCTCTTCGGGATGGACTGGTTATCAGCATACCATGCTCACATAGATTGTTTTAGTAAGTCTGTCATATTTGAGATCCCAGGACGTCCGATGTTCGTACACCGAGGTAGTACACCGAGAGTAGATACCACGAGAGGTAGATTGGCGACTAGTGAGGAGATGGAGACTCTAGTAGCCTTGTATACTATAGCAAGAGAGTCGACTTGAGGACATACCGATCGTTAGAGAGTTTTCCGACGTCTTTCCTGAGGAGTTGCCAGGACTACCACCGCCGCGAGAGGTAGACTTCATCATCGAGTTAGTACCAGGCACCAAACCGATCGTGATACCACCTTACCGCATGGCCCCGAAGGAGCTAGAGGAGTTGAGGGCTCAGCTTAAGGACATGGGGGAGAAGGGATTCATCACACCTTCGATGTCACCGTGGGGAGCGCCAGTACTTTTTGTGAAAAAGAAGGATGGTAGTCTACGACTGTGCATCGACTACAGGCATCTGAATAAGGTTACAATCAAGAATAAGTACCATCTACCGAGGATTGATGATTTGTTTGAGCAGCTGAGAGGAGCACAGTTCTTCTCTAAGATAGACCTGAGATCAGGGTATCATCAGCTTAGGATCAGGGACGAGGACCAGTCTAAGACAGCGTTCCACACCAGATATGGACACTACCAGTTTACGGTTATGCCGATCGGGCTAACCAACGCCCCCGCCGTGTTTATGGACCTTATGCACCGAGTATTCAGGCCATTTCATGACCAGTTCGTAGTAGTCTTCATTGATGACATTCTGATCTATTCGAGGACATGGGAGGATCACGAACAGCACCGCAGGGAGACGTTGCAGATGTTGAGGAAGCACCGTTTATATGCCAAGTTCAGCAAGTGTGAGTTTTGGCTTTCAGAAGTCAAGTTTTTGGGTCACGTTGTTGGAGCAACGGGGATTGCCATAGATCCGGCCAAGTTTCAGACGATTATGAACTGGCCGGCACCGACGTCAGTGACGGAGATCAGGAGTTTTCTGGGGTTAGCAGGCTACTACCGCAAGTTCGTGAAGGATTTTTCTAAGATTGCTTCGCCGATGACTAGACTGACATAGAAAGACGTCGTGTATGATTGGACTGAGGAATGCGAGAATGCATTCGAGCAGTTGAAGAGGTTGTTGACGACCGCACCAGTATTGACACTGCCTAAGGTTGGATAGGGATTCCTAGTATACACTGATGCTTCACACACGGGACTTGGATGCGTGTTGATGCAGGGTAGCGGAGTTGTGGCTTATGCTTCGAGACAGCTGAAGATACATGAGAAGAACTACCCGACGCATGACCTTGAGTTAGCAGCGGTCGTATTTGCGTTGAAGGTGTGGAGACACCACTTTTATGGAGAGAGATTCACACTTTTCACTGATCACAAGTGTCCGAAGTATCTCTTCACACGTAAGGAACCGAATATGAGACGCGCGCGAGGTGGTTAGAATTCTTGAAGGACTATGACTTTTCTTTGGAATATCACCCAGAAAAGCGAACGTAGTCGCCGACGCACCGAGTAGGAGACCGACCGAGAGCCGAGAGGTTGTTAGATGTCATATGACGCACGAGTACGGGTTACTTGAGGCGACGATGACGATGAGGTCGGTCCCGACGTTCCTATCGATACCGGATTGAGATCTGCGCGCGACGAGAGTAGTACATACCGTGTCTACACAGAGTGTGTCAGAGGGTCAGAGGACTAACAGGTTTTACCAGCAATTCAGCGAGTTAGCGCGGAGTTTAAATTGTGTTGATTGGACAGAGACATCTGATCAGTGTCTAAGATTCAGGGGCAGATTGTGGATACCCGAGATGCCGGAGCTGAGAGAGGAAATTCTTCAGGATTCACACCATTCCCGATTTACTGTTCATCCAGGCAGGACTAAGATGTATCACGACATGAAGAGACATTTCTGGTGGCCTGGGATGAAAGCGGATGTGTCAGAGTTTATCAGGAATTGTGAGATTTGTCAGCAAGTGAAGGCAGAGCATCGTAGACCTGGAGGACTGTTACAACCATTACCCATTCCGAGATGGAAATGGGAAGACATCGCCATGGACTTCATCAGAGGGTTGCGGGGACAACCAAGAAACATGATTCCATTTGGGTGATAGTTGATAGACTTACAAAGTCTGCTCATTTTCTGCCAGTTGCAGCGCACTACACGTTTGATCAGCTGAGTATACTCTTCGAGAGGGAGATCATTAGGCTGCATGGGGTACCGTTGACCATCACATCAGACAGAGATGCTACGTATACTTCCAGGATGTGGCAGAGTATGCAAGAGCAGTACGGTACACGCCACGATTCAAAGATGGCTTTCCATCCTCAGACTGACGGACAGACAGAGAGACTGAATCAGGTTCTAGAGGACATGTTGCGAGCCTGTGTGTTAGAGTTCGGCGGATCTTGGGAGGAGTACCTACCATTGTGTGAGTTTGCGTACAACAACAGTTATCAGGCTAGCATTGAGATGGCACCATTTGAGGCTTTATATGGCAGACCGCGTCGCTCACCCTCGTGTTGGGCTGAGCCAGAGGACAGAGTGATAGTAGGGCCTGAGATTGTTGTTGATCACACCGAAAAGGTACGACAAATTCGACAGAAACTTAAGGCAGCCCAAGAGAGACAAGAAGTATGCGAGACAAGTACCACAGTGATATCACTTATTCCGAGGAAGCCTACGTCTATCTTAAGGTCTCCCCTCGGAGGGGTTTGCAGAGATTTGGTGTGAAAGGCAAGCTCGCACCGCGTTTCATCGGGCCATTCAGAGTTAGGAAACGGGTTGGAAAGGTTGCATACGAGTTAGAGCTTCCTCCGCGAGATGTCGTGTTCATCCGGTCTTCCATATTTCGATGCTTCGACCGGTGAGTCGAAGCGAGCACACGACAAACGATTGACTGAGTCGAGATCAACCTGAGCGAGGATTTCTCATATGAGGAGCAGCCTATCCAGATCCTAGACCGAAAGGTACAACAGTTAAGGAACAAGTCTATCCCGAAGGTGCTCGTCAAGTGGCAGTTCCACAGCGACTCGGAACTCACTTGGGAGCGGGAGGACTATATGCGAGATCGTTTTCCGTACCTTTTCGAGTCAGGTATACTCCTAACCTGAATTTAATTTCGAGGACGAAATTTCCATTTTGTTGGGAATATTTATCACGGCCCAATTTCCTAATCTTGATTAACTTGCTTAATCAGGATCACCGACCCGTGACGTGGGGCCCACATGAGATGCACACATTGACCGAGGCACGTGGCCGAGGTAAATGTTATATTTGTACTGGTGTATGCCTAGTGTTGTGTATGTGTGTAGACTAATTAAGTCAATTTTTACAAACCATAGACGGCGAGTTGACGCGAGTTGGGACACGCCTTGGAGTGCGTGCAAGTACGAGTACCTAGTGGAATTACTAGGGTAGCAAGAGTAGGCTAGGAAATAACAATTTATTTCAAATCTACCTTAACATAAATTAAGCTATTTAATTTAGTTGGAAAATACGACGTTCGACGCACGAGGAAAGCGCCTCGAGTTGCGTGCAAGTCGGGACATCGAGTGCCGGGGAGTTGAGAGTCGGTGTGACCATTTAGATAAATTTTATAAATTTGTGTGACAAATTAATTATGGTCCATATGGGGGTAATGTGCATTAATCAATTTAACCTATAGTTTATTTATCAAGAAATCACATTTTTTATATCCTATAGTTTGTTGTGAATTAAACTAACATTAGGACAGGCCTCGAGATCCGTGCTGCCACACACTTCCATGATGGGAGTCACCCAAGTTGTGTCACATGAGAAGCTGGACTGCCTGGTTAGTAGCCATCAGATTTACCTCGAGATGCGCAATACACACTAGATCCCATCAACACCTATATATACAACTTGATAAAAAAAAATTGCACTATTTACATGCAAATCATATAGAACGAAGAGGGGAGATTTTGGGAAGTTTGGAGAGAAATTTGAGCTAGGAGTGGAGAGAATCAGAGATCCAAACTAAGGTAATCTCACCCACCATTTATTTTACCCAATTTCTTATGGATTTTTTTTATTTATTGGGTTTCAAACACAAATTTCGGATTTATGGACATGCACTATGGATTTGGTTGATTTGGAGCCTAAATGGTATGAATTACTCAAACAAACTAGTTTTAATCGAAGTTGTTGGGAATTGTTGGTGAGAAGTTGGTATTTTCGGATTTTTTTGGGTTTATATACAAGCATGTTGATCCGAGAATTTATTGTTGTTTATGTGATTTTTTATGTAAAAATTTGGTCTCTTGAGGTGCTATTAGATCAGTGATAGAGAGAAGAGGATTAAAGAAGTGAAGAAAGAAATAAAGAAATCAAAAAAAAAAAAAAAAAACAACAACAAACCAGAGACGTTCTGGACAAAAAAAAAAAAGAGAGAAGAAAGAAGAAATTTGGGGAAGATGATGCACACGTACGGGCCCGCACGTGTGCATCCCCCCAAATTGATTGGGCGGGCCAGGGCACAGGCGGGTCGGGCCGGTCGGACCCAGACCCGACCACAGTCGTGGACCGAGAGTCGGTCGACCCGACCCGGCCTAAAAAAAAAAAAAATAATAATAAAAATAATAATAATAAAAAAGATATATATATATATTATTGATTAAATATATATATATATATATAAAATAAAATAAAATAAGATATATTATTATTAATTAATTAATAATAATAATAAATTAATATATATTTATATAATTATATATTTATATATATTAATTTAATTTCGGGAAAATAAGGAAAATAGTTGGAAAATTCCTGAAAAATTGGAAAAAATTATAGAAAATATAAGAAATTGAAAAAAAAGGTAGAAAAATAGTTTCGGGACTTTTCGAGTATTTTTGGTACCCCGATATAACTCGAAAAATGTGCCACAATTAAAGATTGACATAAAATTCTAAATTTTGGTTAAATATCACGAATCCACTTATTGTGGCTTTAAACCAATTGAAATGATATAAAAAAATGAACCTCAGGAACTAAAGGAAATTCTTAGGAGTTCGGGTGCACGAGTCGGGGTGTCGGGAGGCCGGATAGTTAGGACTACTGCGTTGACTGTAAGTGAAACTGTGGGAACTCTTTACTTTATTTCATTCCAGTCATTTATAAATTTTCATTCTATTTGTAGACTAGCTAATTTATTTCCCACATCATGCTTTCCTTGTTTCTATTCATATTGAATATCGATATAGCATGATGCCTTGTTTGATATATCATTGACTCCATGCTTCCTTATATGCTCAATGTTTGTCTTGAAATATGATTAATGGATATTTAGAAAATGCATGTATAGGGTTATCTGTTATGTTGGACTTGTGCTCTATTTCCTTTGGGGCTTTGTAGCCTAACTTGTGTTGAAATCATAGCATTGTAGGATATATATTCTTGAAATCTAAAGTAGGGATTATCTAGTGTCCATTGCACACGAGATGCGCGGATTCACGAGGATTTCGATCTTTCGGCTCCGGCACTCGCCACTACACTTGGGTGGCACACGTGGCATGGACCACGGGGTTGTCGGCAAGTATAAATGATTTAAATACGCCGAGCACAGCTCCGCCATTTAAGGTTATTATAAAAAAAAAGAGAGATTATTATCATATGTTTAGCACAGCTCCATACAGTAGTGGAAAAGGCTAGGTGATAGTTCTCACCGCCGACCGGACGTAGATCATCTCGACTTAGCTTTGTGTCGGTTGTGTATCGTCATAACGTTGGTATTTACTTGCATTATTTATTCTCGCATTTCTTCGACTACATATGCTTTTAAATACCTTTTGTTTAAATTGGAAATGTAGTATTAGATTTCCCCGTTATCACTTAAATATCATCATACTCACCGTCTAGTTTGTGACGGTGGGTGTAGATCCATCGAGCAGCACCAGGCCGGGCAAGGAGAAGATCGGCGACTACCTCTGAGCTCCGAGCGCGTAGCTGCCCGTACACGTAGGGTACTTTTTTTGTATTATGTTTATTTATGTCTTTATCTTTTGGGATGTTATTGGGATGAGTGTTAGATTACCCGACTTTTGGCTTTCACTTTGTTTATATATGTTCGCCGTTTACTTGCATATATATGGTGATCGTTATTTTCTGGATTCCACACTTAGGATTTAATAAGCAAAAAAAAAAAAAATTTCTCCTAAAATATTAAAGACTTCCGCTAAATAAAATAATTGTTTAAACAAGAGAACACAGGTAGTAAAGGCTGACTAATTCGTAATCGGGTCCTATGTGTTGTGATTAGGGCTTAATTACGGGATTAGGCCGGACGGTGCCCTAGATTAGAAGCGGGGCCGTCACACATGTTTTCGATTGTTATTTTCTTAGTCTGCCTATCATGCACTTTGATCTATTTATTGTTCCTATCTTTTAATTACGCATGATATTTAGACTGCTTTATTTTATATTCATGAATTACTGTTATTTTCTTCTGGTATTACTTTCAATTTTTCTCAGTTGCTTATCGTCTAGTTTGTGACGATGGGTGCAGATAGAGCAGAGTGCAGCAGAGGCAAGGAACCTTGTTTAGGAGGTTTTTTGTGAGAATTTGCGGCTGGATTTGAGCACCTTAGCTGAGGTTATGTTTGATTTCTACTTGTATGTTGATTTCGATATATATATTTACCTCAAGTTGGTTTAAACTTGGAATTATAGGTTATTTGATATCATGTACAGCTTTGCTTAGTTTTCATTTGATGTATATGAATATTCGGGGTTTCCACATGTATAGATTTCCTGATTTTTCGTTTGATTGAGTTATTTCCCAATACTTGTTTAGCTTTCCGCTGCGTATAATTGCAATAACTCTTTCATAAACTATTAAATTAATTAATCGGAGGCTGACTAGGCTTGTCAGGCTCGTAGAGTTCCGACTCGGGACCTACACGGGTCTAGGCCGGGCGTTTCCAAATGCATTAGAAATTTGAGGCCGTCACAATTTGCTATTCTCCCCGAAGTATTGCCTCCTTGGCGCAGCCTTTCTAGGCTTCTATGCCTGAGCTCCCAACAGTTCCGATATGAGAGAGTAATTGGAGTGGTTCCCTGGCATTACTTGCATGTATTCTCCCTCTGGTGCATCCACCCGTCCCTCACATACTCCATAGGAATCGAAAATTCTGATATCCCATATTCCCTATGATGAAGAGACTCATTCCCACTCGCAACCATCGCAGGGTCGCACCCCAAGAAAAAAGGCTTAATTTATCTATACGCTACACTCGGCCTCTACAAACCAAGGCTCCCCCAATAGGAACGCCCATAGTACCCCCAATTTCGAAAATCGATCCAATCTATATATATACTCAAGTGTGTATAGATGATGCTCAACCATTCATCTGCCTCGTGTGTGTATAGATGATGCTCAACCATTCATCTGCCTCGGAGAGAGAGAGACATTCATCTGCCTCGTGTGTGTATAGATGATGCTCAACCATTCATCTGCCTCGGAGAGAGAGAGAGAGAGAGAGAGAGAGAGAGAGAGAGAGAGAGAGAGAGAGAGAGACATAAATCTATTAGTTTACTCTGTATTTATCAGATTTACCTTTCATGTAAAGAGTCAAACAGATTGGAGTTAGTGTTTATTTCAATGTGAGGAAGCCATAAATCAATCGCCTGCCCAAGAAAACAAACAAAAAAATCTCATGTATAAACAATATATATTACATTGATCATTCAAATTTGTACAAAAATTATCAAATAAAGAATTACCTTTGAATGTGAATAGGCAAGTGAGATTAGTGTAAGCATGTGAATCAAGTGCAACGTCTTCTATTTTTATAGGTTCTGCAAGATTTTTTTTTCTTTTTTTTTGATTTTACGTTTTCGTCTGTGTAGCAGTTTAGGAGATGTGAGGGAGAGGAAAACGGAGATGGGGTAGTCAAGATAACTATAAATAAACTAAATAAGAGGATGACACGTTAAAAACTTAAAATATTTGAACTTTTCAATGTGTATTTACGCTTTTACCCTTAATTTTAATGATCTAAGAAATAAATTATAGAGGGGCATTCTTGGGAGTTTTAGCCAAAAAAAAGCTTTATGATCAACTACCCAAGAATCCTCATTATAATATTATAGATATACACAAATTAAAAGTAATTTTGTATATGGATTTAAATAAAATATTTTATCAAACAATATTATGTAAGTGTATTATTTATTACTAAATAATATATTTGTACAAGGGTTTTATCTGTTCTTAAAATAAGTTAAATAACAATGTCTTTTTATGTCATTTTACATTTATCAGCTATTAAATCAGCTAGTTTTTCTTAGCGAATTTAGGCTTTATTTGATAAGTACAAACTAGCTTGATAGCTAGCTGATAAGCTAGATTATAAACTAGATTATAAGCTAGTTCAACAAATAAATTGTGTTTGGTTGAGAGCTTATTTTCAAGATGAAACTCTAAAATTTAAAATGCTAGTTGAGGTAGCGTTTAGTTTCAAAATGGCAGATTACTTTTTTTTGCCCCATTTTTGCCATTATTTATTTGTGCCTATTTATTTGTGAAATTAAATTGTAGATTAATCCCGATTTTTGGTACTTGCATGCGTTAAACATATTTGTTTCACTGTTGTATCAAAGTATTTGGGCCCTTTTGTATTTGGACCCATTTGGTGTTAACATTTTTTTTTGTTGGTATAGGTATATTTCTATTAATATATTATATAATTGTACAGGCCATCTCAATTGTTATTTTTTCTTAGTTTCACTCACAGTGTCTAACACTAACCACATTGACTAATCTATGCATAAGTACTGTCAGGCCCCATTCAAGGGGTGACCATCTCAACCTAACTTAATCTATTTGCAAGACTTTGTTTAAAAGAGCGACTCCTTTATCACTCGACAAAACAAATTTATGATCAAATATTATTCTTTAATTAATATGTTTATACATATAATATAATATTAAATAATACTATTTGTGTGAGTATATATATTTTTTAAAATAAATTTATTAACAAATATTATCCTTTTATGTCATTTAACTATTAATTGATTGATAGCTGAAAGCTGATAATTTATTTAAATTTTATAACAATTAGTTATATGATTATATAATTAATACACTTAATAGTATGATATGCCCTTTATGGCATTTTGTATTTCTTAGCTACTCAATCAACTATTATTCCAAACAGTTTTTATTTGATCAGCTAGATTATCAGCTTTATGCTATCAGCTACTAGATTATCAACTATCAACTAAATTTTTGTCTATCAGCTAGATTATGAGCTAGTATTGCCAAACAGAGCTTGATCAGCTAGATTATCAGCTATCAGTTACTAAATCATCAGCTGTCAGATAAATTATATCAGCTAGATTATCATTTTTTTTTTTTTTTGAGATAATGACATCTTATAACCGCCTAACTTAACCAAAAAAGAAAAAAATAATAATAAAGCGAAACTGCTCCCGCACTACTTTCTTCACGCACACTCCCAATATATTTCAATCCTAAAAATCTGATCACTGTTATTGCCACCACCATTACTACTAATTGAGCCACTCGGCACTGTCGATGGTAACCCAAACCTTTTGATCAGTCCATCGACATCAGACTCATCGATTAAGATAGTCAGCAGAGCGGACACGTCTGATTGGCGACCAGTCACGCGTCTGGTTCTCCATTGATTAAGAGGGCCGAGGATGATAGAAATAAAAAATCACATCCAAGGTTTGTGTCTTTTTGAAGGGGAGAAGAGCTTAATCTCAATGATGAACCTCTTGTTGGATTCTAACTTTCTAAGGGTCTTTGCGGTCAAGCTTTAAGAGTATATATAATTATCTGAAGGTCAGGGCATGATTTCGATCTCTTTTTGTCTCTGTGGTTTGTTTCTTGCCACTTCAATCTTTTTGAACACTACTTTGATCTTTACTTAGCCTACTTAATATTGTTTTGACAAATTGAAGGTGCAAAAGTTTTTCTTTACTGTGAATTATTTTTTTCTTTAAGTTTACTAATTAATTTTCAATTCTTGACTTGATTTTTATTTATTTTGTTGTTACATGAGATAAAAGCTCATAAGTTGATGGCAAAAGAATAAGGGGACAGTTTGAGTTGTTACATCAACAAAAAATGATTAGCATAGATACAAATTTTGTAATTTGTTTTATATCTTTGGTCAATTTTATTATATTCTTCTTATAATTATTGTACCTCCTTTCTTTTGACAAAACATTGTACCTTTTGCGCTAAATACAAATAATAAATTTGGAGATTATTATTTCAAAACAATTATTTTAGAAATGATGACGAATGATTGACATCGTCAGTGATGACAAATTTGCGACGAAAGTCATCTGAAATCATTAGTGACATGAAATGTTGTAAAAAATATTTTGGGATGATTTGTTGCTAAATTTACTTGTGTGCTTGTGATTTTTTTGTGACATTAAAATTTGTTGTCATAACTCGAATGTAACAAACATTTTCGTTGCTAATGTGTATCTGCTAGGGATCATTGTGGATGCAAAAGGTTACTTTATTAGTTCCAAAAGAGTAGCATTAGTAATGGAGTTTTTCCTCCGTTACAAAATATTTTCTCCCACGATGTTACGACAACTTAGTTTCGAAAAATCTTTTGTAACGAAACAATATCTTTAGCAAGAAACTTTTTTCGTTGCTATAAACCACTTCTCTTGTAGTGACTATACATGGGGGCTCGTTAAGCCTATCTAAGCTACATTGGTTTGTTGTGGTCCATCCAGGTTTTATAGGTATGCTACTTTACTATAACCAAATAAGTCTCTTTCTGGTCTCCATTAAATATTTTTTTATTTCAGTGAGAATCGAACCACGATCTCCTGAGGTCTTGCTTTTTTGGCAAGTGATGTGTAACGACCCCAGTTTCAAAATTCTAAACTGAGGCCGTCACAGTTGGTATAAGAGCCGAAGGTTTAAATACTTGACTATTGATTTAAATCACAAGCCATTAAGTTATGAACCAATATAAGTTAGGAATGGTTGAATGTAACAACCTTAGGGCCGTCACATTGAACTTAAAATGAAACACTGATCCTGATTTAAGTCTTAGTTGAGAAGTGAGGAGAGTTGGAGAAATTAAAACTGAACTATGAGCTATTTGATTTTTTGTATATATTATTATCAATATCTATATCCTGATCGTGAAATCGCTTTCTTTTCAATTAGTGATGGTTGATCAGCCTGAGACTAGTAATAGTGGTACCGGTGAGGAGATTAGATGGCATGTCACAGATGATTACATCACATGACCAGCAGCTATATGAGATTCTTAGACTGCTGATAGCTCAAACGACAGTCCACGACACACCTGTAGCACCTGAATGGCTGAGGAGGCACATGTACAAGCAGAGGTGGTACCTCCTACATCGGAGAAATCGGTTAAGGATACGTCGAGCACGCTGATTGATACGGGTGTTAAGGCGACAACTGAGGCGAGGCAGGCTCGTGAGTTTTTGAGACATCATCCGGAGAAGTTCTACGAGGGTACTAACCTCGAGGCTACAGAGAATTTATGAGGAGCCATGAAAAGATTCATGATGTATTGGCTACACCGGCACACAGGTAGCCGAGTATATCTTCAACCTTACTATTCGGCGAGGCCAATGTTTGGTGGCGCATTACGGTGCCGTCGAAGGGAAAGCCCAAGGACTGGACTGAGTTCATATAAAGGTTCAACAAGAAGCACATTCCTCCTACAGTCCGCAACTTGAAGAGTATTGAGTTTTAGACCATTCGACTGATGACCGGAGAGTCTGTTATGCAGTATATGGATCAGTACTTGCGTTTGACGAACTATGTCGGGGGTACATCCGACACTGACGTCAACCAGGCTTACTACTTTGTACACAGTCTACTCGATTCGATTGGTTTTATTGTAGTGACGACGGCTCCGAGCACATTATAGGAGGCCTATGAGAGGGTTATGGCTAGTGAGAGCTTTGAGAGCATACGCACTAGAGCACCGGTGGCGTCATCAGTCCTGAGAGAAATCGAAAGTAACGCCAGAAGAATATAACAGTAATTCATGAGTTATCAAATAAGACAGTCTAAATATCATGCAGGAATTGAAAGACGTGAAGTTAAATAAACAAGGTGCATGGTAGGCAGACTGGAAACAATATTAATCGAAATATGCGTGTTCTACGAGTCAAGAGAGGCCATAAGTGGTCTGAAATCCACAACAATGCCACAACAATCCACAACAATCCAGTACATGTTATCACACAATCATTAGGGGTAGTCAAACACTCGTGCGCATGAGTGCCCGCGTTTTTATCCCTTCTAGTGCAGGCCGCATGTACCTTTGAGACACACACTTATGCCAAGAACACACATACAAGGAATATGGAATGGAATGCCAACAAGTAGATAATAACAAACACAACGGAATGAAAATGAATCGCATGATATTTTCTTAGCTGGCTTACTAACGTACAAATGCTTTTTAAGGCAAGTGTACTTACCTGACTAATCGCAACCCGTAGACACTCTCATGTTCCTAACGCGTATCCTTGAGTTTCCCGCTACCTGACAAGGTCGAAAACTCTAATTAGTGGGTCAAGTCATTACTAAACCTAGGTTGGTACCCTAGTATTTTTCCAATGTTTAAAGTACTCAAACAACTGGACAAATCGATAGAAAACTGAATACTCTCTCTCGGGTTGAAAACCATAACATATGTGAGCCTAATCACAAGTCTTAGGCTCGGCTCAGTCGTATGTAAGTCATGTCATAGCTTCGAAAGCCGGCGGTATGACACCGACGTCATGACCATTTCACCACATTTTATCACAACATATACACTAAACCATAACCACACTCGTCATGAACCCCGACCAATAACACGCGCATATACAAAACCAATATCGTACTTGACGCATATATGTTCTCACGTAGGCATGAATTGAAATCACTTAATCATGAATTCATGCCATGAGTTCTTCAATGAAAGAAATTTAACATCCCATATCCTTGAAACATAACAAAAATCGAACACCAATCGAGACCGAAAAACTATTGTAGTAACATGTTGATATTCTCCGACATTAGGGAGGGGTCACCACGACATTGAGTTGCCGGAAAACCCCTCAACCAAATCACATTCCCACCATACATACGATTACGAACTTGACGTTGAAGTTCACATGAAATGATAACAAAATAAAGGAAATTATTTAAACACCACAACTCTTTTCTACCTTCACTGTTTTTAGGCCACTCCGAGAGTCATGAGACACAAGCATGGGCATAGCTTAGTCCCCGACATCCCCGGTCACGGTGGCACGGTGATGGCGTCGCCCATGACAACGAATTTTGGCGAGGCAAAACATAACAGTCCATATGAACACAATAACAAACACTTGCTCAAACCACAATTCCTACACGTGCATACACTATTCCAGCGACACTTCGAGGATTTAGGACCTCTGGTGGGCCAGGAGGGCCCACCCACGACTGTCCCCGATGATCGGCGACAACTCTGGCCGCCGCCTAATCCCAACAGTAAAAACAGTAGAAAATAGTAGAAAAAAATAGGGTTTTAGTAAGTTTCGACCATGTACACAATGACCACGACGATGGGGGTGCTTCGGGACTGTCGGGGACTCCGGTGGACCACCGTGAAGTCGTCCCCGACTGGTCCCTGGTCATGGCAGTGCCCCATACACTGACTATACGCGAAGATGAGAGCACACGCACACACAACAGTTTCACAAAGAAATAAAAATAAAAACTCTAATCTCACCACTGCTCTGTCACGAGGGGGTGTTCAGAGGCTTCGATGACCTCGTAGGGTCATCTCTGACGACGACAATCGCCTCCTCCCAGTGGGATAGTCACGACTACAGTGAGAAATAGAGAGAAAGAGTGAGAAATAGAGAGAAACCGAGAGAGAGAGGAACAGGGAGAGTGAGAGAGAGAAACCTCGACTCCGGTGAGAGGTCCAACGACTGGCAGTCGGTGGTCAACGGTGGCGAACCAGGGAGAGAGGTGACTGTGACCATGAGGGGAAATCGAGAGTGGGGAGAGAAACCGAGAGGGAGAGGAAGAAACCGAGACCGATAGAGAGAGAGAGAGAGAGAGAGAGAGAGAGAGAGAGAGAGAGAGAGAGAGATATCACGGACCTCGGCGTGACGAGTCTGGTGAGGCTGAGTGGGGTGAGCAGGAGGGGAGGCGGCGGCGGTGTGTGAAGAAGAAGGTGAATAGTGAGTGAGGGTTTTTCTTCACCAACGTTCTTATATGACTTAAATTGAGTCAAAATGACCTTTTTGCCCCTTAACTTACTTCTTACACAATTTAAAACAATTGCCCTTATTGGTCTTTTTATTTATTTATTTTTCTTTATTACATCTTAAAGTAGGTGTGTGTTGTCACTTGCATGGACCTTCATCTCAACACACACACACACATCTCGAGGTCAATCTCATGGCTCCTCACCATTGGCTGTGTCACTTTAACAATCCTATTATGTAGTCCGTATGTTGCGTAGTTAACCAACTCCCGCGTTCAAACGACGTTCCTCGTCCCGTATTTTTTCGTTGATTGGCTCGTCGCGCCCGTTTTCTCACCACATACTATCAACTAATTTATATAAATTAATAAAAATTTATTTATTCGAATTCTTTATTGTGTTTTTATCCCTCGCGTACCCATAACCCAATTTTCCTACTCGTTCACTGACTTAATCGTCCGATCCCTCAAATACGAGTATAAATATGTAATACACATCATCATCCACAAATAGCCAAATTTTCGGGTCGTTACATGGAAGCAGGTTAATGCAATTGTCGCACCATATCCGACTGCCAACCATAATCTGATAGAGGGTACGGTTTACATTTGCAGTTATTTTATGCGTGCTATGTTTGATTCAGGCTTTACCGTTTCTTTTTATTTTGGGTCGTATGGTTAATGAGTTGGGTTTGAGACCTATTATATTAGAGGGACCCTTAATCTTTAGCACAACTGCTGGGGACAAGATCTACACGAATTTATTGTGTGTTGATTGTTCGATCGAGATAGAAGGTCACATTATGCCAGTAAACCTGAGAGTGATGAAGTTCCTCGAGTTTGATACATTACTGGGCATGGATTGGTTGGGTGCTTATCATGCACAGATCTATTGTTTCAGTAACAGAGTCACATTTAAGATTCTAGGGCATCCAGAGTTTAGTTTTCAGGGGACTTCGACTAGTTTGCCTATCACTAGAGGTAAAGTCGCCATTAGTGTTGATGTTGAGATATTCGGTAGTGTATTGAGTACGACGAAGTAAGTTATGACGAGGTTAGAGGAGGTACCAGAGGTATGCGAGTTTTCTGACGTCTTTCCATCAGAGCTACCAAGATTACCACCGCCTAGGGAGATCGATTTTATTATTAACTTGGTCCCAGGGACCAAACCTATTTTGGTTTCGTCGTATCATATGGCTCGAGAGAGATAAAAGAGCCGAGGGTTCAGGTAGATAAGTTATTAGAGTTGGGTTTCATTTACCTTAACATGTCACATTAGGGAGCACCAGTTCTGTTTGTCAAGAAAAAAGACAACAACTTGCGATTATGTATCGACTACCAACAGTTGAATAGGGTGACAGTGAAGAACAAGTATCCATTTCCACGAATCGATGATTTGTTTGACCAACTGACAGGAACACAGTGGTTCTCGATGATAGATTTGAGATTTGGGTACCATCAGCGAGGATTAGAGTGGATGATAAGGAGAAGACTACGTTTCGCACTCGATATGGGCATTACCAGTTCACAGTCATGCATTTTAGACTGACTAATGCCCTAGCGATGTTTATGGACCTGATGCATTGAGTGTTGAGACAATACTTGGATCGTTTTGTCATTGTGTTTATCGACGACATCTTAATCTACTACAGGACTCGTGAGGATCATGAGGAGCATCTCAGGTTGGTTTTGCAGTTCCTGAGAGAGTATAGGTTGTTCACCAAGTTCAATATGTACGAGTTTTGGCTTACAAAGGTTGGATTTTTTTGACATATCGTCAGAGTAGACGGAGTGTTAGTGGACCCTGCGAAGGTCAGAACAGTGATAGATTGGCCTACACCGAGACCCGTGTCAGACATTCAAAATTTTCTTGGCTTGGTAGGTTATTACTGGCAATTTGTACAAGAACTCTTGAAGATTGCGTCATTTATGATGCAATTGACGAAGAAGGATGTTACATTTTAATGGATAAACAGTTGTGAGCAGGCGTTTCTGACTTTGAAGGAACGTTTGACTATCGCGCCAGCGCTAGTAT
Source organism: Stephania japonica (assembly GCA_039657345.1). Classification (NCBI taxonomy): domain Eukaryota; kingdom Viridiplantae; phylum Streptophyta; class Magnoliopsida; order Ranunculales; family Menispermaceae; genus Stephania; species Stephania japonica. Next base: position 7,378,131 of record CM077556.1, read on the forward strand.
TGCATGAGTCAAGGAAGGTTTTTGAGGTGAACACCGATGCTTCGAAGGTCGGTTTGGGTTGTATTTTAATACAGGACGGTAGAGTGATTGCCTACGCATTGCGACAGCTGAAGGTTCACAATAAGAACTACCCTACACATGACCTGGAGTTGGCGGCAGTGGTGTTTTCACTAAAGATTTAGCACCACTGTTTCTATGGAGAGAGGTTTGTGCTATTTACTGACCATAAGAGTTTGAAGTACATGTTTACTCAAAAAGACCTGAATATGAGACAGAGGCGTTGGCTTGAGTTCCTCAAGGACTATGATTTCTTTTTGGAGTACCACCCAAGGAAGACCAATGTACTTGCAGATGCGTTGAGCCGCAGAGTCAGACTTAGAGGTTGTTACCTGCCGTATGACACACGAGTATGGTTTGTTCGAGAGGTTGTATTCTGTTGATATTTAGACCAGAACTAGAGTATTAATTTTTGGGCAGATGAGGACTCAAACATCCTTTATTCAGAATGTACTTGATGGTCAGTGGGTTGATGAGCAGTACGAGAGATTTTTAGAGTTCGATCAGAGTTCAGATCATCCAGACTAAAGTCAATCGACATACTCATGCTTGAAATTTAAAGGGCAACTGTGAATTCCATCAATGGCTGAGCTACGTGATGAGATACTTCATGAAACACACCGCTCGTGTTTCACGATTCATCCGGGCAGGACCAAGATGTATGTTGACGTGCGACGTCTCTTTTGGTGGCTGGGAATGAAGACCAATGTTTCTGATTACGTTCGAAGGTGTGAGATTTGCCAGCGAGTTAAGGCTGAGCATCATAGACTTAGTGGGCTATTACAGTCACTTCTCATTACTCAATGGAAATGGGAGCATATTGCCATGGATTTCGTTAGTGGTTTACTTCGATCTCAACGTTGTCATGATATCATATGGGTGATTGTAGACAGGTTGACTAAGTCTACGCACTTTATACCTGTTTCGACCACACATGGGGTAGATAGGTTAGCTTTTGTACGAGACAAAGATAGTTCGACTGCATGGTGTACCTTTATCGATTGTGTGTAACAGATGGCTACAGTTCACATCGCAGATTTGGCAGAGCATGCAGGCACAATTTGATATGCGGTTAGATCTCAGTGCCGCCTATCATCCATAGACTAATGGACAATTAGAGCATCTGATTCAGATACTTGAGGATATGCTGAAGATGTGTCTGTTGGAGTACGGTGGGTCATGAGAGGAGCATCTTCACTTATGCGAGTTTGCATACATTAATAGTTATCAGGCTAGTATTAGTATGGCACCACTTGAGGCATTATACGAGAGACCGTGCGGATCTCCATTTTGCTGGCCAGAGCTAGAGGATGTAGCAGCTATTGGGCTAAAGATTATTGTGGATCACACAAAAAAGATACGTCTGATCAGACTAAGACTGAAGGGTGCACATGAGAGACATAAAAAATACTATGACTTGTATCACGGGGAGTTAGATTACAAGGTCGGGGACTACGTTTACCTGAAGGTGTCTCCAATGAAGTGTCACAAAAGGTTTGGTATCAAATGGAAGCTTGCGTCGTGATTCATTGGTCCATTCATAGTTGTGAAGCAGATAGACAGAGTTGCATACGAGTTGGAGTTGCCACCTCAGTAACTGGAGTTCATCCCCATTTCTATGCTCATACTGGATAGGTCGAGAGAGAGTAAGCGACCGATGGTGAATTTGAACCAGATAGACTTGAGGGAGGACATCACCTATGACGAACAACATATTCAGATATTGGACCGAAAGGTGAAGATTTTGAGGATAAGGAGATCCCGTCAATCCTTGTCAAATGGCAGCACTACGGGGACGAAGAGCTGAAGTGGGAGATTGAGTCGTAAATGCGCGAGTACTTTCCCTACCTCTTTTGATTTGACAAGTCTTTCATTTAGTTTTGTTTTAATTTTAAGGACGAAATTTAAGTTAGTTGGGAAGACTGTAACGACTTTAAAATCTAACTCGTGCCACATGTCAATTTAGGTCGTATGTGGACCCTTGCCGTGATATAGTTGACCAATTTTGGGTTGTCAACGCCGATGTATGTTTATTTTTGTTTGATGTTTTGTATTATATTATATTTACCCAAATGTAAATTTTAATGTCCCAAATGTGTGAGGATGTTTGAGTGTGAGCGTTGGTGTTGAGAAACGGGTTTGACTTGAGAGGAACATTAATAATGGGTTTCAGGCAAACAATTGTCAAGTAATTAGCAGTCCGTGGGATAAATTGAATTAAAAACACTGACTAAATGCAAAATAATAATAAATAAAAGTTGTATACCGTGTTCGATATGTTGATACGTCCGATAATACACGACGAGCGAGTCGTGGTGCGGAATGGGTCCAAGAACACGAGTATTGTGCGAGAAAATGGTTAAGTGTTGGTGTAAGTCACCTAGTGAAGTCACAAAGGAGTGTCAAAGTAGTTAGATGGATTGAACGAGAGCCAATGGATAAGCCTCGAGATGCGTGTGCAGAAGAGATGAGAGAGGAGTATATAAGCACCCCACCAACTTTTCTCTCTCATCCCATTCTTTCACTACTCTCTCGACACGAACACAACGTGAAAACGGTGTGGGTTTTGAATTTTGCGATGCAGATTGAAGCTAAAGGATCGACCAACTTCGATTTTTAAGGTGAGATCCTGACTCCCCACGTATGTATCTACGTTTTGACGTCAATTTTGAGTGTTTTCGTCGCGATAGATTTGGGTAACGATTTTGGAGTGGTGTTTTTATTGGATTTTGTTGGTGGAATTGAGGTTAAGGGAATGGAATTAGTGGATTTGTAGTTTGGTTTGGATGATTTGTGAGTTATGGAATTTTTGGGGATATTTGTGTGAATATCGAAATCGGGGATTTTTTCTGAGTTTTGACGTAAAGCGAAGGTGGTTTAGCGTTGTAACGGACGTGTCTAAGAGTTTGGGATAGGCTTGGAACGCGGTGACGCGAGCTGGAGTTTCGAAAAACCCCGGATGTGAGTTCAGGAACTCACACTGCGAGGGACGTCGTGGGGCATTTATGCCCACAACATCAATCACGACGCCCAGAGTAGAGGCTCTGGGCATGTCACGCTTTAAGTGACGCTGTGGGGCATTTATGCCACTTACGACGTCTGTGGCAGAAAGCCATTTCAATAGACGCTTTATGTGACGTCGCAGGGGTTTGACCCCTATGGCTCCACCTGTGGCGTGACACTGTTCACAATGGGAAATTTATAAAATCTTTCAAAAGATTTCGGGGATATCGTGGGTATCCAAATGGGTCCGAATATGACTTAATACCCAAAAAATCAACCCAATTACATTAATAAAATAATTATGGAAAATTGGATAAATTAGGAAGTATTTAATACGATTTGCAATTTAATTGATTATCATGAGCAATAGTAATTGACAAGTTGCACGAGGATTCGTAGGAGGCCAGTCAGAGGTCATGTGAGTGCGAATTAGCTTGGATACAGGTAAGTAAACCAGTGGAAAATTTTACAGTTATTTCTTGAGCTTTAATTTGTTGTTATTGCGTTGTTCATATATTTTTCTTGGAATTTCTTTTGGTTGGGTGGTCCATTGGCAAGTGAGTCATGATTACTTTTATTTGTGATATGAGCTCTTATATGGATGCCGTTGGTATCTCTCAATTGATTGTACATTGGGGTCACTTATCTGGATTTGTGGATATCTCATAGTCGCAAGGGTTAGGGCTGGTAGGTTGTGTCTCCTTGCTATTCAATTTTCGTATTTCAGACACTTTATACTCGATTGATTTATTTACAGTCATGTATATTCATGCACTCACTGTTCCTTTCTTTCTATCTGCACGAATTAAACTAATTTATTTGTTTTGAAATATTGTATTTATGTCCTACTTTGCATTACTTACCTGAGCTCGTCATTCTTGTGTGTGACAAAGTGCAGATCCACAATCCAACAAGGGAAAGGCTCCACAGTTAGACGATATCATCTGAGGATACGAATCAGTTCTTTCTACTTGTTGGATATAGGTGATTCTTTTGTATTATTGTATATACTTATTTTGAAACATTTGAGACTTGGGGTTTTTGAGAGATCTTGGGTATGTATATCTATATGTATTCTCCTTTGACTGTTCATTGATGATGATATACATATGCAGGGTTTCTACACTCTATGTTGTCTTATTTGGTATGCTTGAGGTTATTTTGATTAGTTTGAGATGAAATTGCTTCCGCTATATAAATGATAACTCACTAATCGATATTCACAACTTGTAAATTGTTTTAAATGGTAAATGATAAATGAAGGTTGACTAGGCTTGCGTGACTCGGGAGTTCATGTAAGTCTAGGCAGGGCGGGACCCAGTTTAGGATTTTGAAACTGGGGTCGTCACATGATGTCTTTACTATATCACTTGAGAGGTTTTGACCAGTCTCCACTAAAGGTTAGTTAGCCTAGAATTATTTTTCGTAAACTTGTAATTGGCCAAAGCCTGGCTCTGACATTTTTTAGACCTAGGTGACGTAAGGAATATGAGGCTTGTATATTCGATTTGTTCTTTATATAAAAAAATTGACTTAGTCAAATTATTTTTTATATGCTTAATCATTAGATTTACATAATTTTATTAACTGCATGTTTCTTTCTCTATATAAAGCTTTTTTAAGAGAAGAGCGTGTGTTTTTATAAAAGAAAATTAAATTAATATATAAAAAGTATTACATGTATTTAAAGAAAATATGATCAATATGAATAATAGAAAAATTTAAGAAAAAAGTTAATATTTTTTTGTTATAGACTTATATATCAATTAAATTATTTATATTATGCTAATCTTTTTTAGTAGTCATTAATATCTTTTTAATAAAAAACATCAAATCATTTATATAAAAAGAAAATATTAGCTTTGTTAAGATATAATTGTATTTTTGAGTTTGTATATATTATTAACATTTTTCTAATCAAAACAATAGTTAATTCCTAGAAGGAAAAAAATGTAGATTTTATTAATTTATTTCATATAGAGAATAGCTAGTCACTAAGATTTAAATAAAAAGAGATTCATATGAAATTAAAAAAAAAGTGATTCATATAAGTGGGGTTACATAATGAGTCGACTTCCAGTGGCCATGTATGACGAGATTTATCTAAGTAGGGTCCTTCCTTAATGCCATGCAATGGTCGAGCCGACCACATACGAAGAGATAAACTTTAAAAAATCTATATATATATATATAAATTTGGGGGCCTATCAGGGGTGGGGGTTTGGGGTGTCGCCCACCTCGTCCAACCGACCCCTAAAACCGGTCATAAATTGGGACAATGATTAATTTAAGAAGGTTGGGGTTGCTCCTAATTTGTTTGAAATTAAAATAAAATCTATCCCAACTTCTTAACTTACTGATTTTCATAAAGCATATAATCTCTACTCTACCTAAGTTAAACTTAAACATAAGCAGTAAGCAATTGCAACACTATTTTTTTTTTTTAATTTTCTTTTATTTTTTTTGCCAAGGCGCAACACTATAAATTAACTACTCTAGAGAGGTAACTATGAATAGTTTAAGGCTGTTTTGAGCCCACGTACATCAACCAATTACTTTACAAAAAAATATAAGAGAATTTTTTCAAAAAAAAATGTTAGAGATATTGATAATGCCCGAGGTCCCACATGTAGGTCAGACACACAGCATCGTTGGATGCGGCTTATGCATTCATCTTGAACTGCATCAACCGACGTGATCGCGTGTTTGACCTTGGTGCACCACGTGGTTATACACTAACATTTTTCAAAAATATAACTACTAGAGTAACCCACTTAATTTGAGCATCGATCCAGTTAAATGCCGTGAAAAATATGCCTAGATATGTGTGTGCGTATCTCAAGGCAATTTACACGGCATTTAACGGAGTCATTGCCTATAGTCGATTTTACTTTTGCATTTTCCTTCCAAAAATATATGTTATAAAAAGGCCAAAGCAATACTTTCCAAACAGGCTCATGCGCACTTAAGATTGATTTGTTCATCGGTGTTTGAGCGCACAAAATCCAAGGTACATCTAAAGGACATCCCACTAGTGCGTCTCAAAAGTATTTAGTTATCGTAACCGAGTTTCAGGCCTCGAAAAACCCTCTCTCTAGGGTTTTTGCTATGCATTCCGACCATAAAAATCCCTAATTGGCTAATTCGCGGTGAAGTAGAGCTACGAACCAACAATGGCAGCCCTAGAAATCGAAGCACGAGAGTAAGTCTTCGCCGTCTCTGCTTTCCTTTGCTTGCATTCCTGTCTTCGTCAATTCAAATTCTGTACAGATTTCTGAGTTTTCATCGAAGCGGATTGTGTTTGATGTTACTAGTGCTCGATTTTGAACTGTGTTGGCGTTCGAATAACTTCGTAGACATTCATGTGTTTCAATACATAATTTTCAATGAACAGAATCTAATGCGTGAATTTATAATTACGAATAAGAAATTCGAAACCCTAGTGGCTAAGTGGCGCAAAGCGACGCTGATTTGAATCAAGCGCCTTATTTGATTGAATTCATTGTAATCCTAGTTCCTATCCCAAATTAATTGGGGTCGGCTACATAGATCAAAACTCTTCCATTGTGCTCGATTTAGTGTGATTGATGGTGAGCTTTCAAAACCATTTAAATCCCTCCTAATTAATGCGTCCAAGTTGGGGGAATTTAACAAATAAGAAAAAAAAATGAAAACTCAATTTTTCAGCTGAAATAGGGAGCTGTTCGCCAAAGGCTTAGCGGCCCGAAATTGCGTGCTCGAGTAGAATCCTTCCTTAGGGTGCCATATTGCTCAAGGGATGGTACTGTGGAACTGTTGACGGGGGTGTTCCTTTGCGCACTAATGAGCTTGTGTCACTTTTTTAGCTTCCTGGATTAAGGGGCGCAGGTTTCATAATGTTTACACTTTTAAGAGGATAACCTTTTTCTTTATATTATATATGTCTAATAGCAATCTAAGTTCTATCTGTAACGAGTTTTCTTTTGTTTTTTTAATGGTTTCGTGATGTTTTTACAATCCTCTTATATCTTGCATCACCTACTGACATGCTAAATTCTTGTTTTTTCTTCGTGGAAATAGACATGATTTCTAATTCTTTTTTCGGATGATGCATAATTTCTTCTGTATCTTTTTTACAGCGTCATCAAGATTGTACTTCAGTTTTGCAAAGAAAACTCTTTGCATCAAACTTTTCAGACTCTGCAAAGTGAGTGCCAAGTCTCGTTAAACACAGTCGACAGCCTGGAAACATTTGTTGCAGATATTAATAGTGGTAGGTGGGATGCAATATTGCCCCAGGTGGCACAACTTAAGCTTCCAAGGAAGAAGCTAGAGGACCTGTATGAACAGGTATTTTCACTTAGCATGCAAAAATAAATGTAATTTGTTGTTATTGCTTGACGATTATTATTTGTTGTCATTGCCTCCGTCATTTTGAACTATTCAAGTCCTCTGATGTATGGTTATCCATTTTTGACACCATTTAGGGTGTTATGCATAGAAAATATAGATAATAGTATTAATCTTTCTTTGTTTTCTTATTGATTTTTATTTGATTCATACTTGTTGAAATGACTCATCTTGTTCATTATATGCAAATTGTTATTCATTAGTATAATTGCATGCATTTAATAGCTCAATTACGGAAACTTACTATAATCTTCTATCTTGTACAGTTGTACTATGTTATGTGTGTATATGATAACAAACTTGTAGAACTTAAAACGTTAGGTTGTGCATCAAGGAGAAGATTTTACCCAAATAGATAGGAGAGCCTATCATTTACTTTATCATCCTTGTAATAGATGAAGGGAAGAAAACATAGACTTCACAACTTTTATTCTTTCATAAGTTTGTTTGGTGACAATAATGTATACATTCAGCTCAACACCTTAAATCATTATTTCTATCCATCCAATTAAGTGACCTTTAAGAAGTTGTAGTGAATTTCAAAGGCTACCTATTCAAGCTATAGATTGCTGCTGAACTGCACTTGGCTCTGTTTAGGACTTAGCCAAATTTTGAGCAATTTCTTCAACTTAAAGCACTCTAATCTGTTAGCACATTAACCAACCACCATCCGAGGTCGATGTTGGTCCCACGCGGCTGTCTTGAGATGTATGTAAGTGTGCTTTTCAAGGAGAACACCAAAAAACTCCAAAATGCACCGCTTTTTATTCCTTTTGATCAAACATAGCCTAAAACATAAAATAAACAAGGCTTAATTGGTTAAAATATCCTAACTTTTTACAACTTTTGTTATTATATCCTAATCTTTCTTGATTGATAAATTTGTTTCCTAAATCACTTTTTAACTCTATATTTGGTGAGGTTGAACTTAAATAATGACTTTAAAAGCCACCTCATCACCTCTAATTACTAAAATAATTATTAAATTTATTATTTATGTTCATTACTTAGGTGCCACCTCATCAAATTTGGAGTTAAAAAGTGACTTTGGATACAAATTTATCAATCTAGAAAGGTTAGGATATAATAACAAATTTGAAAAGGTTAGGATATAATAACAACAGTTGTAAAAGGTTAGGATATTTTAATCAATTTGGCTAATAAACAAAAATAAGTAATTACAAACTAATTTTGGAGACTTTTGGCGCATTAAAATATAACAAAAGGACACATAAATGGGGCATAAATATATAATTGTCAGTTTCATTTCCGTATAATCTTGAAAAACTTAAAAAAAAAACCATATTTACGCCCACACTGTAAGCATCATTTTCATTTTTTTTGTATCTTGCCGTTTATATTGATGCATTGGATTGTTTCACACTGTATTCAAACTTATATTTCCTTTTTGAAAATGAAAAAAATAATTTGATAATTATTTGGGATATTTAAAGTAAGTCATGATTTCTTTTGACCAAAAAGAGTAACCCATTCGAAAGAAGTTAATTTAGACAAATCTATTATCAATTGGATCAGTTCATTAGAGGATCAATAAACCTTGATTGCTATTATCAGACCACCATATCAAGATTAGAAAACTGGTACTCAAGAGTATAAAAGAGAATACAAGAAGATATGAGGTATTAAACTTCTATAAATCACAAATATTGATGTCACTTCTTTTCTTCTTTCAAAAACGCTTCTAGGTGGAATTGGCAAGCTCAACCTCCATATCCCTAGATCTCTTAGTTCTTTTTTTTTTTCTCATGTTTGACTTCAGCTTGAGTCAACTCAAACCATGAAGCAGCATTGGACCCAATCTTCAAGCCTCGATGGACTAATAGTCATGTGCTTCAACTCAGTACTTAAACACCATTATGTGCAGTTGCATACACGTCTAGAAACTCCACCATAGTGCCATTCCCACCTATAGGAAGTTGATGACCAATGTCATAAATTTTTCACCTAAACATCTTGCATATTATTGGTGCATGAGTGGTATAACCCGTAATGACATGATAGGATGTATGGAGAAAAAATGTGTAGGCGTTGCGTGGTATAACTTATAAAGATAGAATAAGAAACACATAGATTCAAAAAAAAGTAGTAGCACCAATCATTGTGAAAATTAGGGAAGGGCGATTACAGTGGTTTGGTCACATCCAAAGATGTCCTACAACTTCCCCAATTTTCAACACAATAAAATTGAAGAAGTTTGAAGATATAGGGGTGGACCTTAGAATCTTAGATAAGTTGGGATGCTTGATTAGAAAGGATTGGAATGCACTCCAACATGTACATAAATTCGAGTAGAGTAGAAGAGTTTGATCTATGTGGCCAACCCCAACTAATTTGCGATTGAGGCTTTGTTGTTGTGGATATGAAAAATTGTGATTAGATTGCATTTTTGGAATAAATCAGAGTCCACTTCCAAGTAAAAGAAAAATAGCAGTACCTATTTCATTATTGCATATGTTTATAAATAAATTAGAGTCCACTTCCAAGTAAAAGAAAAATAGTTGTACCGATTTCATTATTGCATATGTTTATAAATCTTATTAGAAGTAATTTTAGCACACAAATTTTTTTTTGACAAGTTTTTAGTGTACAAGTGACAAGTCTATGTCTTATGGTCAAGCAATGCACATTACAATATATCAGAGTGCATACTTTAATTCTTAGTCAGTTTCTCATATGCCTTAACAGCTTAACTTGTTGGGGGGTCAGATGATGTTGACGATGATGTTGACTGATGATAATAGAGAATTGAAGATGATTTGAAAATTGACAAATTTTTTTTTTTCAAAAAAAAAGAGAGTGCATTTGTCTAACTCAAATTTCCAAAATTCACATTATTTTTTTAAGTGTGATTTCCTAAATGATAAATACAATTGAGGGCGAGGCCATTCCACCTATTTCTTGGGCATTTTCATCTCACCTTCTTTAGCTTGGTGATTCGATTTTATTTGTTAACTTTTCTGGAAAATTGTCATCTTTGAAGTCGTGACCTTGTAGCTGTTTTCTTCTATGTTAATCTTCAGCTATACTTTGTTTGCCCTTTTCCAAATTAAAATATTTTTATTTGTACTAAGATCCTAGGCATTACTGCCAGATCATTAGATTAAGTATTTTGCTGAGGGGAGCTAACTATTTATTCTGATTAATGATCATAATGGCTGTTTGGGAGATTGACCATGATACCATCATGGTGAAACAACACAGCATTCAGATGATCTATCGTCTATGGTGGGCTGGTTAGCATGAAGTTGAAGACCAACTGTTAGAGGTTTACAAGCCTTGAACACGTGAAGATTTACTGAACTCTTTTATATGGATTTTTGTATGCCCTGTCTAGCTTTCAAGTGTTTGTAAATGCGTCAGTGTTTCCATGCATTTTATAGTTGTTCATACAAAGTGTTAGTTGTTTGTTGGACTTTTGGGTCTTTGGTTGACTGGTTGCTTGAATTTGATACTTCGAAGAATCACTTGCCCATTTGTGATTTTTATATTTTGCCATATGCAGCCATATGAGCCACCGCTAGAACCACCTTCACCAATCTCTTTTTCACAATTCTTCACCAATCTCTTTTTCACAATTCTCGCGCTGCTGTTAAAACTTGGTTTCACAAGATGCTTGATACTAAACTTAGTCGTGTAATTTTATCCCAAGTGTTCAAAGTGGCAGTTATGCCACTTACACTTATAACTTGTATGCTGTTCTACAGATTTTGCTAGAAATGAACCATGGTTCACTGCCACTTTCTAGCACTCCCTCTTCATATATTTTACTTGCTCTAAATACATTTTATACGAGTCTTCATGCCAAATTTTCTTGGTGTACTACCATCCGAAAAGTTCAAAGTGGCAGTTTAAGTTTTAACACTTGTACTTATAACTATATGCTATTTTGCAGATTGTCCTAGAAATGATTGAGCTTCGTGAGTTAGATACTGCACGTGCTATTTTAAGACAAACACAAGCAATGGGTGTCATGAAGCAGGAACAGCCTGAGAGATATTTGCGACTGGAACACCTTTTAGTTCGAACTTACTTTGATCCTCATGAGGTTTGTTTACAATTACAGCATGCCGCCTCCTCTCATGCTTTAATTTTTTTTTTTCTATTTTTGCTCATTTTATTTTTAAGTAAATTTCCACAATTAATTTTCTTAATTAAGAGAATGTTCTTTTGTTATCATCACTGAGGTATTTAATTGTAAGAGCAGTAAGCATTTGTGCCTCTTTTCTAATAATAAATATATATAATTATTGTAAAAATATGATGGTACAAAAAAAAAAAAGATGAGTGGCACCACCCAAAAATTAGCAAGTAGTAACATACACCAAAAAAATCCAACAAACTCACTGAAACAAAAATATTGGAAATGCCTATTACTTTTGACATGCTAGATGTTGTACATATTTTACCGGAGACCACATCTAGCAGCTAGCATATGTGAGGTCTGCCCCATGACTTCCCACTCTTCATTTTTTTCTTTCAGAAACCTATGGTTCCTTTATCTACATATCATCCAAAGTACCTGAAAGTGAGCTCTTATTATTTTGCAATGCAAGTACCTTACCCAAATTGTGTCTTTCTTGACATAACTTCAGAGAAAGATGGTTTTTTTTACTTTATACCCTTGGACCCCTCTACTTGTTGCCATCTTCTCTAAATTTTGACAACCAGAAAAGACGTGATTTGTTTCATGGATTTTAGCCACCAAACCTAAAAAAAGAAGACATGATTGGTTGATTTTTGGCCAAATGATAATTTTTTTTTAACCTTTACAAGTTTTATCAATTATATCCTAACCTATGAAATTCATCAATTATATTCTAACCTTTTCAATTTAATATCAATTCTATCCTCAACTAATTTGGGGAACTTTTTCTTTTGAAATCAACATAATCTTCTAACTTTTTTTTTTCATGATCATCCACATTATTTATCAATTTACATCAAAATCTTTTAAGCCTCATGTGTTAAATTAAGTGTACAAGGACTCACAAAAATAATAATTTATAAATCAATGATACATATTGATACTCTAATTTAAATTTAGTTATTCATAAATCACCAATAGTAAGTTGATATGTGTATATACACATAAAAATGACGTAAAAGACTTATTAGAAAGTTAAACATAGTTGTTTAATTTGACAAAATAATTATGTAAAGTCAGAAAAGAATGACAGAATGGAATAATTTTTATTCAGCCATTTTGGCGTGTTTAAATAGAAAATTACAGAGTAAATGCTTTACATAAAAATAGCAACTAATTGATCCTAATTGATCCTAATTGATCCTAATTAAATGCTTTACATAAAAATAGCAACTAATTGATCCTAATTGATCCTAATTGATCCTAATTGATCCTATCTTATCAAAACAGATTACAGCTATTAAAAAACCGATTATACAGCTAATTACTTCTAATTCTAATTAATTACAAATAGAATAAATATACTAAATAACAATCCTAATAATTATGTTAATATTCTCGACACCCCTCCTCAAGCTGGAGAATAGATATCGATCATTCCCAGCTTGGATAGAAACCCTTCGAACATAGCAATAAAAAGTCCCTTAGTAAGAACATCAGCGAGCTACTCAGATGATGGAACAAAGGGTATGCAGATATCGCCGTTTTCCAGTTTCTCCTTGATGAAATGTCGATCTATTTCGACATGTTTTGTCCGGTCATGCTGCACAGGATTCTGAGCAATATTGATTGCCGATTTGTTGTCGCAGTACAACCTCATCGGTTTATCTCCTTCAACCTTCAGCTCCTTTAAGATCTTCCGAAGCCATAACAACTCACATACTCCTTGAGCCATAGCTCTGAACTCGGACTTCGCACTGCTTCGAGAAACAACTGGTTGTTTCTTGCTCCTCCAAGTCTAAGTTGCCCCAGACAAAGGAGCAATAGCCGGTGGTAGATCTCCTGTCTGTAGAACTTATGCCCCAATCAGCATCAGTGAAGATCTCCACTCTTCGGCTCCCATTCTTTGAAAACATAATTCCTTTACCCGGGCTTCCTTTCAAGTAATGAAGAATCCGATGAACAGCCTTGGAGTGTTTTTCTGATGGACAATGCATAAACTGACTAACCAAGCTCACTGCAAACGCAATATCTGGCCTTGTATGCGCCAAATAAATTAGCTTCCCTACCAACACGATACCTAGTTCTTGTCCACAAATTCAACACCATCTTCTTTTTCGAGTTTCGATTCGGATCGACAGGGAGTTGCCACTGGTTTACATCCGAGTAATCCAGCTTTCTTTCAAGAGATCAAGAACATATTTTCTTTGTGAGATAACTATTCCTTTTGAGGATCTAGCCACCTCCATTCCAAGAAAATATTTGAGCTGTCCTAGATCTTTGGCTTCAAACCGGTTGGATAAGAAGTTCTTCGGTGACTCCAACTCTACTATGTCATCTCTCGTCATCACAATGTCATCTACATACACAATTAAAATAGCAATTTTACCATGATTGTGTTTGTAGAACATCGTGTGATCCGAATGAGCTTGAGTGTAACCACATTGTTTCACAGCTTCTCGTGAATCTTTCGAACCATGCCCTCGGAGATTGTTTCAATCCATATTTGGATTTCTTTAGCTTACATACTCGCCATCCTTCTTTAGCTCATCAAAGCCTGGTGGAGCTTCCATATACACCTCCTCTAGCTCGCTAGTTTAAGAACGCGTTCTTCACATCAAACTGTCTGAGAGGCCAATCCAGATTAGCGGCTAACGAGAGAAGAACACGTACGGTGTTTAGTTTGGCCATAGGAGCGAAGGTTTCCTCGTAGTCAAGGCCGTATGTCTGAGTGAAGCCTCGTGCTACGAGTCGAGCCTTGTATCTCTCAACCGAGCCATCAGCATGGTATTTTATGGTAAACACCCACTTATTGCCTACACATTTTTTTCCTTCGGGTAAAGAGGTAAGATCCCACGTGTCATTCTTCTTCAGGGCCTTCAACTCCTCAAAGACCGCCTCTCTCCATCTCGGAACCTCTAGAGCTTCATGTATCGACTTAGGTAGTTCATCATCCATAATCCTAGTGGAAAAGGCTTTGAAATCTGGTGAGAGCTTATGATAAGATACGAAATTGGATATTTGATGTTTTGTGGTACATGATCTGACACCTTTGCGTAAGGCTATGGGTTCAAAGAAATCTGTAGAAGGTTCTAAATTTGGAAGAGAAGTAGGAGAGAGAGCAGTCGTACCTTGGACCTCGGTCGAGTCCGATGATTGGCCCACCTCGGGAGCTGGTGGAATATTACTTGGTTGAGTCCTCCTTTTAGAATAAACACGAAGTTCAGTAGGTGGTTCCAAGTTGTTTTCTACCTGGGTCTCACGAGGTTGTGAATTTATAGGTTGTGAAATCCTAGGATTAGTTACAGAAATAATTGATTCCACTGAACTATTTTCAACCGATTTCGGCAAAGATATTTGTTCCCAAAAACTCATTTCAGAATCATTCTCCCCCGGAATTGAGTTTTTTTCAAAAAAAGGTTGTTTTTCAAAAAAAGTGACATCCATACTTACGTAATATTTTCCAGATTTAGGATCAAAACATTTATACCCTTTTTGTGTTGGTGAAAAACCAAGAAATATGCATTTATGTGCCCTGGGGATCAAGCTTTCCTCTATTATGGCCGTGTATATGAACAAAAGCAATGCAACCAAAAATTTTAGGTGTTAAATCGGTGAACGATCTATTTTCAGAAACATATTCTTTAGTGCTTGCAAAGGAGTGATGTAATTAAGAACTCTTGTAGGCATTCGATTAATCGAGATAAACTGCAGATTAAGAGCGCTTCATTCCAAAAACGATTAGGAACATTCATAGCAAATAATAACGCCTAGACACACTCTAATAAATGCCTATTTTTCCTCTCGGCCACTCCATTTTGTTGGGAGTATCAACGCAAGAACTGTGATGAATAATTCCTTTTTCTTTCAAAAAATCACCTAAGATTGCATTAAAATATTCTCGGCCATTATCGGTTCTAAGAGCTTGAATATTAGTATGAAACTGAGTATTAATCAAAGAGTGGAAATTTTTGAAAACATTTGCGGCCTCGGATTTTTCCTTTAGAAGATAAATCCATGTGACTCTAGTGTGATCATCAATGAATGTGATGAACCATCTAGAACTTGAGGCAATTTTTACCCTTGAAGGGCCCCAAATATCACTATACACGAGTGAAAAAGGTTTTGATGGCATATACTTCAAAGAAGGATAAACAGATCTATGATGTTTTGCCAACTCACAAACTTCACAACAAAAAGATGAAATGTCTTTATTTTTAAAAAGATTTGGAAACAAATATTTCAAGTAATTAAAACTGGGATGGCTTAACCTATAATGCCACAACTAGGAGTGGGCACGGGTCGGGTTTGGGTCGACCCGACCTGATACCCGACGACCCGACTCATGTCGGGTCTTTGTAAAACTGACCCGACACCCGACCCACCAGGTAGCAGACCCGAGATATATACCCGACCCGTTTAGGGTCGGGTCGTCAGGTCGGGTCATCGGGTGACCCGATTTCCTAAAAAAAAAAAGAGAGAGAGAGAGAGCGGTCGTCGGGTCGGGTCATCGGGTTGGTCGGGTCGGGTTGTTCTATATATCCTCATAGAGTTGGTCGGGTCGGGTCGGGTCGGGTGACCTTTGATCATACCCGAAACCCGACCCGATACCCGACGGGTCGGGTTATTTTGACCCGACTCTTTATTTTTATCCACTCTACCCGACCCGCCACCCGCCACCCGAGTCTGGTGACCCGACCCGAGTTGGGTCATCGGGTTTCGTGCCCAGCCCTAGCCACAACATTATGCCATTCTCGCAAGACAAGGTAGTAAAACATCTTGGTTTCTGAACTTGTTCATCTGAAGGATTTTCCGAGACCAAGTGGTAGAGTCCATCAACTTCCTTAGCATTGCCAATCATCTTCCCCGAACAAGGGTCCTGAAATTCAAATCCAGCAAATGTTATTGTAGCAATACATTTGCAATCATGAATAATACGACTAACAGAGATGAGATTGCAAGAAATCTTTGGAACATGCGGGACATTTAGTAATGTAAGAGATGGAGACATAATAATAGAGCCTTTTCCAGCAATAGAGGTTAGAGAACCATCGACAATTTTAACTTTCAAATTTCCAGATAAAGGATAATATGAAGAGAATATGGAGGAACTACTAGTCATATGATCGGTTGCCCCTGAATCTATGATCCAAGGGTTTAATTTTGAGCCGGCTGTGAAAGTTGTAGGGTAAGTACCTTTTTGAGCTAAAGAAGAAGAGGCAATGTAAGATGATGAGTTAGGAGTGTTGGATACAATTGAACGAGAACTCATTAGTTAATACAATTGCTCTAGCTGTTCTTTGCTGAAGGCAGACGTCTCTGAGGCAGATTTCGGCTCTTTGGAAGTGTCTTCGGATGAGGCATGAAAACCCTTTGAATCACGAGGATTCCGGTTAGATGAAGGGTTCTCGGCTGGCTTTCCATGCAGCTTCCAACATTTGGCCTTAACATGCCCTGGCTTGTTGCAATGCTCGCAGATTGACCGGTCTTTATCGCTGCGACGGTCGTTGCGGCGTGGTGGCTGTCTAGAGAACAGGCCAGAAGGCTCGGTGGGAGCTGGTGAGTGTCCTCCAAGCATGACGGTCCGCCGGCTCTCCTCTCTTCTGACCTCGACAAAGACTTCTCTAGTACTCGGTAGTGGATCACGACCAAGAATGCGTCCTCTCACTTCATCTAATTCCTTATTAAGGCCGACGAGGAATTCGAAGACACGTTCTTTTTCCACCATTTTTTGAAACAAAGCCCTGTCCTTCGCACAGCTCCACTCATAATCGATGAACATATCTACCTCTTGCCACAAGGTTTTTAAGTCGGTATAATATTGAGTGACGCTTTTCTCACCTTGTTTTAGCCTCCATAGCCGAGTTTTTAGCTCAAACCACCGTCCCCGCATTCCCGAGATCGAATAAGTCTCGTTCACGGCGAAATCAAATGTCATGAGCGGTAGGTAGGAAGAGATAGGTTCTTCTTACACTCGAGTCCATAGAATTTATGAGCCAAGACATGATCATCGAATTCTCTGCCTCCCATTTTGCAGAACCTTCATCTTTCTCAGTAGGTCTCGCATTGGTACCTGTAAGATAGTCGAATTTTCCACGGCCTCGAATGAACGGTTTCACCGATTGGGACCATCAGAGGGAAATTGTTTCCATTCAACTTGTGAGAAGTGATGGAAAGGTTTTGGAAAGATTCAATGGTTAAGGGAATTGAGGGTGAGCGAATAGAGCTCGTAGAATCAATACCAGAGATATAATCGATACCAGAGGTATCATCAAAGGGTTTAGCCATTTAGGCTCTGATACCATAAAGTCAGAAAAGAATGACAGAATGGAATAATTTTTATTCAGCCATTTTGGCGTGTTTAAATAGAAAATTACAGAGTAAATGCTTTACATAAAAATAGCAACTAATTGATCCTAATTGATCCTAATTAAATGCTTTATATAAAAATAGCAACTAATTGATCCTAATTGATCCTATCTTATCAAAACAGATTACAGCTATTAAAAAAACGATTATACAGCTAATTACTTCTAATTCTAATTAATTACAAATAGAATAAATATACTAAATAACATTCCTAATAATTATGTTAATATTCTCGACATTATGTACTTAGATTATATATGTATTTGAGTAGGTATAAGTAAACACAACTATGTGTATTATGTACATGAATACATAAAAAAAGAATATTGAGCTCTAATGCATATGTATGAATAAATCTTTGAATGATATGATAAAAAAAGATGAAGAGAATGATGTGTGGGTTACATATTATGAAAGAAAAAAATGGACTCAAATTAGTTGAGGATAGAATTGATAGTAAATAAAAAAGGTTAGGATATAATTGATAAATTTTAAAGGTTTGGATAAAATTGATACAACTTGTAAAGGTTAGAATATTTTTTATCATTAGGCCTTGAATTTTTCATACTTTATGCACAACAATACAAGTGACAAAAATGAATTGGTAAAGTCTTGTATGGAAATATTTTTTTGAAGCCTATCTTGGTTGCTTCTCCTTTTGTCAGCTAAAATCCGTGAAACTACTTCTGATGAAAGGAATTTCTTATAAATAATATTAACAAATGAATAGATGTGAAAGGAATAGTTGCCTTCAACTTGTTCAGGAAAATAATTGCTACAGAATAAACTGGATAATTAGCAAACCAAGATCTCAAATCAACATTACTTAATATTGGTCCAACATTTTAAATTTAAAATTTTCAATTTTAAATTTAGGTCCAAAATACCCTCATCACACACACACACCACCTCCCTCACGTACTCACTGCCTCCACCATTGCTAATGCCGTCCACCCCCACCACTCTGCCCTGTTGTTCAACGTTGCCATCGCCATTCATCGTTGCCACCGCCTTTACCGTTCTCCACCTTTGCGACGCCTCATTCCACCATTCCCTGCCCCCTTTCTCTTCTTGGTTGAATCTGGTCGGAGCTGACCATATCTAACTGGAAAGGGCCAAATCTGATTAGAACTGATCTTGCTAGATCTCACCGGTTTAGGCCGAATTCGGCTGGACAGAGAGAGATAAGGGCGTTGAATGGTGATGCAGAGGCGAAACAAAGGGAGAAGAGGAGTAAGTGATTTCAATTTTTTTTTTATCGGGCGAAAAGATAAGCTACAAAGATGGGTGAGGGAAACACTCCCCTTGGTTGGGCTACCAAAGAAAAAGTACTACTGTAGCGGCCCCAAACTCCGAGGCAAACCAAACACTGCCACATCACCGAACACGTCACCAAGCATGCCACGTCACCGCACCCTTGTCCTTGACGGCCCGCGACCTTAACCTTCTAACCTATCCTTTTGCTACTAACTTAGTGTTATTTCAAGTCATTAGTCAAGTTTTCACAAGAAATTTCTAAGTTAGGTTATTTTTGACTTATAGTTCAAAGTTCGGAGTTTTTAACTAGAGTTTGATTAAGTCAATCTACGTAGGCAGAAGTCTTAAAGCATGCATATGTGGTGAACAACGACGGTGGCGGCGGTGAACAACATTGGCGGACGGCTGTGGCGGTGGTGGAGGCAGTGGGCGAGGAAGGTGGTGTGTGTTGAGATGAGCGTATTTTGGGCCAAAAGTTCAAAAAAATTGGTTTAATGGTGTGTGTATAGACATTGGGTGTCCGTTTAGCAACCCCCAATATTTTTTTTTTTGAATTTAGCAACCCCCAATATTAATTAGGAAGGAAATCATAAATGAGTATAATTATTATATTATCATTGTCTTGACACCAATTAGGTTTTTTATGTGTACATACTATTGGCATATGTATATTATCATTGCTTCTGTTTTGAATTTTTTTTGGCGGTTCTCTTATTTCACTTTCACCTCTTTTTCCCTTGTGTTTTCTGCTGATTGTTGGAACCAATTGCCTTTCCATGTGATGGGGCTTAAAGAAATATGTTCTTTTATTCTAAACTTCAGTAAATTGCGAGTGCATAGAATGTTTGATTTTCTTATGTTTCTTAAGATTTTGTCACCATTTGAAGTGAACCACAAAAATGTACCCTTTTGTTTTTAGTTTTCTATTTCATCTTTTCAGTCGTTTTCCATATTATTGAAGTGTTGAAATTGACTTTTAGTTAATCTACATTATATCAGGCTTATCAAGATGCTACCAAGGAGAGACGTCGGGCACAAATTGCTCAAGGTTTGCACTATTTTGTCTTTATTCTTTTTTTATTTAACAATAAAATTTATTTGAGGCAAACATGGGACCCTTGACTTCTAGGGCGCAACGCTTGTTTGAGGGCAAACCTGTAAGGCTGTGGAAATGTGTATAACATCTATTTTTCTCAAGTCCTTACCCACATTAGGATTGAAGATGATGTGCCTATTTTCACAATATCGTCACCATTTTTATGTTGTGCCATTTCCTTCTCAAAGTTACTCCTTCATTTTGACGGCATTGGAGATTTTTCTAAATTGATTATTCCAATCCACGAATAATGCAACTTTGGTACACAAGATAACACAATCTATATATATATATAGAAAGGAGGATCTTCTGGAAAGGATTAATGAGGTCGCCTCATGTGACGCGACAATTGGCACTATGTTTTAGCAGTTACTATATATATTTTATGACTTTTATCTATTATCGAAATACACTAATCCACGTTTCAAAAAAAATATATCTAATCCGTCTCTTTTATAAAATACTCTCTTGAAAAATAATCATTTTTTTTTGGAAATTCTAAAAAAATATTAAATATTTAAAACTGTAATGCAGCACAAATATTTGATGGACGTGCCCAGTGAGTATCATTGCAATGTCTATTGAATAACAAATGCTAAGAGCTTTTTATTTTGAGTATTCGGTCTTAATTATAACATCACTACATTAATTAGCCAAAAATATAAGACATGTTTGACGTCACCACGTACATTAGCTAAACATATAAGATTTGTATGTTAAGGGCGTTTGACACAATTGTATTACAACACAAATTAGTAGTTTTCAGTTTAGCTTTAGCTTATAGAATTAGGTACCAATGAATTAGAATTCGTGTACATATTAGTCACGTCCATTTTTTTTTTAGCTATTTTCTAATTTTTCTTTTCATAGTTTTCTTTTTTGATCAATCGCAAACTATGTTTCGATCATTTAATTAAGAATTAGCCTAAAAAATACACTAATTGATCTAAAAAACTAAAATATATAGTATATGGCCTATATTTTAAGCTTTGTTTGCGATATTTCTTTTACTGTGATTCACATGTTAAACTTTTAGGCGTCAAGGTCAAATTTTGTGTCAGTTCATACTTCATTGATGGAAGTTTGCACTATATTTGTTACATTTTTCCTCGCACATACGTGAATTAACGTGCACCATATTTTCTATAATAATTTTCTTAAAAAGTTATATATTAGATCTTCCGGAAAGGATTAATGAGGTCACGACAAGTGGCACTATGTTTTAGCAGTTACTATATATATTACGAGTTTTTATCTATTACTGAAATACACTAATCCGCATTTAAAAAAGATATATCTAATCCATCTCTTATATAAAATACTCTCCTGAAAAATAATCATTTTTTTTGGAAATTCTAAAAAATATTAAATATTTAAAATTGCAATGCAGAACAAATATTTGATGGACGTGACCAATGAGTATCATTGCAATGTTTGTTTAGTAACAAATACTAAGAGTTTTTTATTTTGAGTATTCGGTTAGACATGTATGACATCACCATGTCCATTAGCTAAACATATAAGATATGTATGTTAAGGGTGTGTGACGCAATTGTATTACAACACAAATTAGTAGTTTTCAGTTTAGCTTTAGCTTATTTAATTGAGTACCAATGAATTAGATTTTGTGTACAAATTAGTCACGTCCATTTTTTTTAGCTATTTTCTAATTATTATTTTCATAGTTATCTTTTTTGATCATTCGCTAACTATTTTTTGATCATTTAATTAAGAATTAGCCTAAATACACTAATTTATCTAAAAAAACTAAAATATATAGTATAGGACCTATATTTTAAGCTTTGTTTTCGATATTTCTTTTACTGTGATTCACATGTTAAACTTGAAGGCGTCTAGGTCAAATTTTGTGTCACTTCATACTTCATTGATGGAAGTTTGCACTATATTTGTTACATTTTTCCTCGCACATATACGTGAATTAACGTGCACCATATTTTCTATAATAATTTTCTTAAAAAAGTTATATATTAGGCTAATTACATCAAAGTGATCTACTTTGTATCATTGTATTAGAATTGAATGGTGTTTAAGTTGTAGAGCCCGAATAGAATATGGCATGCTTTGACGTGAGATATTATGATTTTTTTAAGTCACTAAAACAAATTTCATTCATTAATTGAGATCTGAATAAATTATATATGAGGAGATTACCAAGGGAATGACGTCCCTCTATACACATGAGACATTAACAAAAAAAAACATGTTTGTAATTTACGCTAAAAAAAATAAATTTATGCTAAAAAACATATTTGGTTAAAAAGATATCTATGACATCTACATCCAATCTCATGTGTTATATCAAAATCAATTGTAATAGAATTCGGATTTTCAATATTTTCGAACCCATTGATATCTGTTACATACATCTTTAATTTACCCTGCTATTTTTTAATTACGATTAAATTGTAACACTCTAATAAATTGTAATAGAATTCGAATATTGATTATTTTGAATGTTTTTCAAGTATTTATAAGTATTACTATCGTAAAATAGGTACGGGTAGGAAAAAATTTGCTGTACCCTCTATTTATATTCTTAGAATAGTTTGGATGGTGGCTGTTTCTTCAAAAAATCTCATCAAATTTATTTATAATTGTGTGAATTGTTTACTATTAATTTTTAATTTTAAGGTTTTTCTAAGTTTTTGAGGCAATTGAAGCAATTTGACAATTTTCAAGGGGAAATTGAATTTCGAGGTTTTTTCTCATCAAAACCATTTTATCTAATATATTGATAAATGTTCTTGCCCGCGTGCGAAGCGCGGGATAGTGACTAGTTTTCTATTAATCAATCAACTCCCTCAATTAGTACAATATATTACCTATATATAGTCTTAGTATACACCGGCACAAAAATGGACCTAAGAAAATCATCACATATTTATTAAAGAAAAAGAAACATACTAAATGTCTCCTAATCCCTAAAAAGTCACGTAACAAACATAGAAATAGAAACATGCTAAAACTATATGACCAACTACATCTAATGAGACAAAAATACTATAGAACTCTAATAACTCACACTACATTGCCTATTTCTGAACTACACTAAAAAAATACTATACTGAAATTCTTGTTCTTCATCACATGTATAATGGGGACTTGGGGAGTGGGTGAGGGAAATTTCATTAGTGCTCCTACTTCTCCATTATAACCTTTGGGAAAATATTCAAGAAGTCAGAATTATGAAACCTTTTGCGTTTTGTCTAAGGTCTTACCTTCTGTGGGGAGGAGTTCATTTCTCTAGTTCTGGCTCTAGCCAACCAGGATCAACCAAAGGGGTAGTTTGATAGCCAAAATACAAATGATTCAATATAACAATCAGTTTAATTAATGATCAAGAGTAGTCTTAGGTGAGATCTACAATAGCCAAAAGGATTTCTAATCATGCATCCAGACTAACATAACGAATATTTGAATGTATATTGGGTAAAAAAACAAGTGATAGTAATTTAATTATCATTATTGAACGTGTGCAAATTTCAGTCTTTATTCAAGTTCTATTCTTTTGCATTCTCAGCAATTGCTGCTGAAGTCACTGTGGTGCCACCATCAAGATTGATGGCTCTCATTGGTCAGGCTCTGAAGTGGCAGCAGCACCAAGGTTTCCCATCTCAAATCCTATTGCTTTGACCATGTACAGATGTTCTTATTTGTTAGTCATAAAGTAAGCTTTGTGTTATTTTGTTTTCAGGTTTGCTGCCCCCAGGGACACAGTTCGACGTGTTTCGAGGAACAGCTGCTATGAAACAGGATGAAGATGATATGTGTCCAATAACACTTGGGCATACTATCAAGGTAGATGGAGAACCTTATCTTTTCACAGTGATGATGCTTTAATAATTATGTTGCAGTAAGCTATTACTTGCTCTTTCTTTTTCTCGTTAATAATTGAGAAAAAGCTTTCATTAGTGCTACCAATTGAAATAAGGGCTGTTTGTCCTACTCTCGTTAGTATCAATTATCAATGTGTTGGACATTGCTTGATGCAGAGTTTCTTTGGCATTGTTACTTAACTGCTTATAGAAAATATCCTATAATCAAGTTCAGCAGGTCCGTTTGGTAATACATGCATTGTGTGTTTAGAAATACTAGACGTCAAGATGTAGTGATAAAATTTGGGGAAGTAGAAATTCCTAAAGGTTGACTATAGATAACTAGGATCAATCATACAAGATGTTGGGACTATTCATAACATTTTCTTTATTTTATAATTGCTTGTAGAAAATAGCGTATAACGAAGTTCAACAGGTCCGTTTGGTAATACATGCATTGTGAATTTAGAAATAATAGGCATCAAGATAATGAAGTGGTAAAATTAGGGGAAGTAGAAGTTCCTAAGGTGAACCACTTTAGATATCTAGGATCAATCATACAAGATGATGGTAATTTTGAGAATGATGTCACACACAAAATTCAATCTAGATGGAAGAAATAGAGGAGTGCAACATGTGTTATATGTGATAAAAAAATTCCTACCAAGTTAAAAAGAAAATGTTATTGGACTGCAATTAGGCTAGCTATGCTTTATAGAAGTGAATGTTGGGTAGTAAAGAAACACCAAGAAAGTACATAAAATGAACATAGTGGAAATGAGGATGCTTAGGTAGATGTGTGCTAAAACTCATAAAGATAAAATAAGAAATACAAAAATTCAAAGAAAATTAGATGTAGCACCAATCGACATAAAGATTAGGGAAGGGCAGTTGCAGTGGTTTTGACACCTCCAAAGATAGCCTATAAATGCACCCACTAGAAAACTCAACTAAGTAGAAACTGAAGAAATTCGATGACTTAGGATAGATTGAAGCTAATTTGGACACCTTGATTAGGTGGGATTTAAATGATTTGGAAAGCACGTTATCAATTGCATTAAATCGAGTGCAATGGAAGAGTTTGATCCATGTGGCTGACCCCAACTAATCTGGGATTGAGGCTATGTTGTTGTTACTTGTGTAAAAGGTTAGGGGTTTTAGTCTCAACGGGGGCAAGTTAAAAGGTGATAAGTTGGTATCTTTCTTATCAAAAAATAAAAAAGTATAAAAATTATATATGATGATATTAATGATAAATAACACTTTTCCCCCAGACCAAAAAAAAAAAAAAAACACTTTTCCCAATTTATTTGGGATTGAGGTTATGTTGTTGTTCGTTCATATGATTATGAGAAACTTTATATTGGATTCATTATTCATAACGTTTTGATGTTCTTATTTTGTCTAAAACACAAGCAAGGAACAAATTATTTGGATGAGATTCAAATTTGTGCATGTTGGAAAAGGGCAAAATTGAAAAAAAAAAAAAAAAGAAGTTGTTTCACTATTGTTGAATGAAAAGCAGTTGGTAGTTAAGTTTTTGCTGTTATTAGTTTATCAGACACTCAACTGTTGTTTTGTCTTTCATTCATACGCATCCTTGCAGTTTGGGAAGAAGAGCCATCCGGAATGTGCACGTTTCTCACCAGATGGCCAGTTCCTTGCTTCTTGCTCCCTAGATGGATTTGTAGAGGTAAACTTCATAGGGAAATTGAACTAGTTTGAATATTTGGTTTATTAATTTTTAAAATTATAGGTATGGGACTATATCAGTGGGAAGTTGAAGAAAGACCTCCAATACCAGGCTGATGTGAGTGGACTTCTCTTTTTCAATCTTCTTTTGCTTGTTTGAATAGTTTCAGGTTTATTTCTCTACACTTTTGGAATATTTTCCTTTGTTTGTATTTTTAGTAAACAAAGATATTATTTCATGGAAAAGAGGACCAGCAGTCCTCATTTGCATAGACATTTACCATAACATCCATCACTAACCTACAAGCATATATTTCCAACCAAAACAAAAACAACTATGTACCTGCCTTAGAGCAAATTTATGGGGGCCAAAAAGTGTGAAAGTGATATGATATTTGTGTGGGCCCGATTACCAAAAGAGTGACACTATAACATAATTAGAAGTTTCCTTATTCAAGATATTAGCTTTTTAGAAGGTTTACTTATTAGAAAGTTGCCTATTAGGAAGTTACTAATTAGTAGGTTTACTTCTAATAAGTTAATATCTTTAATAAGGGATATTCTAATTATTCTATGTTGTCATTCTTTTGGTAATTGGGTCCACACAAATATCATATCAAAAAGTATCGTCACTGAATGACCCATTGCCTATCGTAGTACCAATCTGAGAAGTTATTATTTGGGAATTGTTTCAATCTGTTATGTGAAAATGTTGAAAAGCTTAATTGGGTTCGCTCTTTTTTTCCTGCTTCTGACTGGCTGTTTTTGTTTACATTTGCCATGTGTAGATGTGGATCAAGTTCTGTAATTATGGATAAGTTATTAGTTTGCTGGTTATTTTGGTTAAATTTTGTTTTGCTATCTCTTTCTTGTGATGAGATTCAAGAAGTTTGCAGACCATCTTTCCATAAATGACACAATATACTTAAAAGAGTTGGTAAATAGCCAAAGCATCTTCAGTGAGATGGATGAGGCATCTCTTACCAAAGGGGCGTTTAGGGGTTTGATTCATGTTGAAGTCAAAGGTGTGGTTTCATAGCACAAATAAAATAAAAATTGTGGGTAAATAATGTTAATATATGAATCAGACGGACCTATGACTTAATAAATACGTTATTCTACCTCCAATTTGTGATTGGTACTCTATTTTTAGTTGGGTAGGCAATAAGAATCTATGGAACTCTATGTCAAACGTTTTTGCTGTCTTGGGCCTAATACTGAATCTTGAGAGTTGTGAGGTGTTTGGGAAGAGCATGGAGGAGGAGAAGGTAAGTAAAGCAGCTGCTATGTTTGGGAGACTCTACAGATTCTTGGCCTTCGAAGTATTTGGCTACTTTTGGCACACTTGGAGAGGGTTATCAAGAAAGAAGAATTTTGGGAATTTGTGTTTCTGAGCTCTTTTGAAGGTTAGAAGAGTGTAAATAAACCGTACATTTGAGAGGGGAGCACTTTTCCTTGTTTAGGCAATAAATACTAGGTGCTATTTCAACATACTATATTACTAGGTGCTATTACAACATACTATATATCTGCGTTCAAGATGCCAGATCAGTTTTGTAGACAAGTGAAGACGATCATGAAAGGTTTGGTTTAAAAAGTACGACATAGGATAATAAACCACTTGGTAAAGTGGGATGCAATTTGCCAACCTAAGGAGTATGGAAGGGTAGCAATTGAGAACATCAAACAAAGGAACATGTCTTGAGAACAATATGGCATTAAAGATTTTAGAGGGAAAGTAATCTCTCTTGGGCAAAGGTGATTTTTGGCGGGCATGGAATGGAAAAAGTGTTTGATGCCAAGCCCAACAAAATCCTATGGAAGTTCATCTAATTCACCTTTCAGGTTGTGAAACCATACCTCAATAGTAGGTGAGTTCAAATTACTTTTTTGGACTTTGGAGGATCCTTGGCGTAGCCCAACCCTGCATGCAGCCTTTTCCCATTTCTTTACAATCTTTCCCCAAAACATATAACTATTATCACTGATTTTGTTGAGGAACCTAGCCCGGGTTGGAATTTCCACTGTACTGGACCATTGATACATGGGAAAATCAATGATCTCGATCGCTTGAAAAGGTGGCCAAATGCTATTATATATCCATGTGTCTTCATCATGTCTCAACCGCTTAGATTCATTAATCATTAATGAGTCCTATGGACCTTGCATCAGAATGTCTAAATTCTATCTTTAGATCCTAGAAACCTTAGATTTAGATTTTTGACTGTCAAATGGAGCGTACTTGGAATGGACATTCTCATAACACTAAAAACGAACCAAGACCTCTGATGCGCTCCTAGACGTTTGCACGTCAAATACTCAAAGTTGTAATAAGCTGAGACCTGTCCTAAGTGGTTGAGTTTTAGAATTTTCATTTCTGTTGCGGAATCTTGGTAAAACAAACATTAAATTTCTTATGTGACATTGGAAGCAAGTGATTCCTGGTGTTGGAAAGAAGATCCAAAGATCTACAGCATTGTATGCATGGCAATGTCTAGGTTTGCAACTTTCTAGTTATAAAAAAGCTTAAGTTAACAGATGTGTGAAAACCATAAATCTGGAAATAGTTCAAGCGTTGAAACTTTGAATTAGGAATTTTTAGAACTTTTAGCCAGTGGCATATTGAAAAAAAAAAGGTTATTAATGTCAGCTTTATATGATAATAGGCTCAGTTAGATTGGTAGAGAAAACAAGAGTTATATCCCCTTGTTAGTGAAAGAGGGAGTTGATAGAGAAAATAAGAGTAGATAGGTTATGTCACATTGGAAGAAAAGATCTAATGGCATACTACATTTTAAAGTACATGACTTCATGAGAGATTTGTTCCGTGAGCACGAGTTAGAGCAAGAGAGGTTGGTTTATATGAAGAATACTAGATGTCAATTTTTTTAAGTTCTTATGCTATTTGGGGGCCACTTAGGTTTGTACCTATTTTATGGATTGTTGAATTCTTATTTGGGCCTAACTTATGTACTAAAGCTTATGTTTGCTTAACTAAGCTCATTGTCCATTAATTAGTTCATAGGGCTTATTAATAAACCTGATTGTGCTTTCAGAGCCCTACTCTATCTAATTTACAATTCTAGGTTCTTCTACAAGTTTAGTTTAATTAAGCTCATTATCCATTAATTAGTTCATAGAGCTTATCAACTAACAGATTGTACGCATGTTTCATCAATATCAATTTTATTTAAATTCCCCTCAATCAGGGTTCTATTGGTACTAATCCCTATGAATCTATCAAGGTATAAATCTTGAGAAAACTTGGTTCTTACAATTATCGTATTTTGAGCAGTGAGCACTGAGCATAGTATATCGATTTTTTGTCGATATTGTCAATCTAATGAGTTATTATTTTGAATGTAATGGTGTGACACCTAGATTAGTCTGATTAGATTCTTTAGAAGAAGTTGTTTGCCCTTTGCTATCACATAGGGTTATCAGTAATTAATATACATTATAATGTTAGAATTAGGGGTGGCAATTCGTGTCATCGTGCCTTAAACATGTCGTGTCGTAAATAGATAACACAAATCCATGTTAAATGGGCCATGTTAAATGGGCCATGTTAAATATGTCAGGTATTCGTCACCCATTTATTAAATATATTTTATTTAAACTTTTATAACTTGTTTACAACTTTTTAAAATATATCTACATGAATAAATTTAAATGAACACAATAAATATAAACATAATTAAATAGTCAATAAAATATAATGGGGTTGTAGTCTTAAGTTTTACTTTACTTTTTATTCAAGTAATAGAGAGAAAATGTGGCTATTCAGCTACAACTCTATCAGTTTCAAGCTCAAAAATGTCATTAAGGTTTCCCTCCATGATTTCTCTCAGATGATGGGATAGTGAAGTTCATCCTCCTCGACAGGAAAGACATTCCCTTTGTGATACCAAATAATTCTTCTATGTGGCTCACTGCCTCACTCTATGTTCTATTGTTTTCACAACAGTTATGATATTTCTTCTTCACCATTACCCCTCCAACTCCATTTGATATGAGTGCTTATTGTTAAAATGTTTGATTATTAAATTTATTAGAACACATGCCATTCTTTAAAGTATGTGTGGTTTATGATTTCTGATGAGTTGTGAATTATGTCAGGATAATTTTATGATGCATGAAGATGCTATCTTATGTGTTGATTTTAGTAGAGACTCAGAGATGCTTGCATCTGGTTCGCAAGATGGAAAGATTAAGGTGAGCTCAATATTATAAAATCCTTTTCTTGACTTTTTGGTACATATGCTCCTATGTCCTCTCTTTTGTTTTTGTTTTCCCATTTTATGCTTCTTAACAATGTTCAACAAGTTACATTGGTTCAGCAGCCTAGTTGGTCGTGTACATGCGTGCATGTGCTGGAGTGAGGCGACTTCGAATCCAACCAAAACAATGTTCAACAAGTTTGAAATGGGCCCATTTTACACATCTTTCTGTTCGTATTATATTTACACATTATTATGTCTATGCTCAGTTCCTTCATTTCATTTTATTTTTATTTTTTAAAAAATTTAATATTTGCTTATTATATGACTTTGAATCTTGCACTGACTTTTAGGGGTGATTACCTTTTTTCCTTATTTACCTAAATTTTGTGAAATCTTAGATGGATAAAGGTTTAAAGTTAAGGACAGTGATTGGGTGACATATATTTGATACATATACATTATATCACTTTGAATCTTGCACTTGCTTTTAGGGGTGAATGCCTTTTTTCCTTGTTCACAACTAAATTTGTGAAATCTTAAATGGATTGTAGGTTTAAAGATAAGGACAGTGATTGGGGGACATACATTTGATACATATACATTTATGATAAATTTGTTGGAGTGGAAGCATTTGATCCTTGTAGCCGACCCTATATAATTTGGGATTGAGGTTTAGTTGTTGTTGTAGTCGTTGTTGGAGTCCTTTGGACGTGTATTGAAATATGCACACGTCTCCACGAAGACTCCTAAGGACCTGAACAACCGTGTGGTAATCGCATGTGTCCAAAGAATGTCTCTCAATCATTTTCCTAAAGAAAAAGTAGTCTTCACCTCCCACCAATCTGTTTGTTAACTCTGTGGTATATAATTTGGCTCTTGATTTACTTGTTTGTCTTGTTAATAATATTGACCCACTATTATTTTCTTGATGATCTTAATTGAAGATTCATTGGGTTTTAATGATTTACATGCCATTAACATGTATTTTTAATCATTTTCTGCCGTATATCTTGTGTGCCAGTTGGTATTTTCTGAGTCTGAGATGTATCTTTATTATAAGCTTATTGTGATGATCAATATTTCAGGTTTGGCGTATAAGGACTGGGCAATGCTTGCGTCGTCTTGAACGTGCACATTCGCAGGGGGTCACAAGCCTTGCATTTTCCCGGGATGGAACACAACTGCTAAGTGCATCCTTTGACAGCACTGCGAGGTTTTTATTAAAATCCGTTGGATTCTGTTTAAATATTTATGAAGTAACTCATTGGATTGCATCTTAAATGAAATATTTCATCTATGAAGAGTATCTTCTTTTACAAGTTAATTATGTCTCTTCTTTTGGAAACCTGTTCTTTATGTATATTTGTGTGCTATAATCAGTTGTTATCAAATAATTATGCGTGATCTGCCTTGCATGCTCTGCTTCAAAGGTTATCATGTACTACAAAATGCTGAATGCTAATAAGCTTGAGTTTTCATTTTAACATCTGCCTGTGGTGTTTGATTCAGAATCCATGGACTCAAATCTGGGAAGATGCTGAAAGAATTCCGTGGTCACACATCATATGTTAACAATGCTATATTTACAAGTGACGGAGCTCGTGTGATTACTGCATCTAGTGATTCCACCGTCAAGGTTTGAGTTTTCTTTATATGTCGTAGTCTTAGGGGGATGTATTCAATTTGAGAAAGCCATGAATTTTAAATGATTTTGAAGGATTTTGAAATCTAGGGGTATTTAATTTAGATTTCAATAGATTTTGATTGAGTTTTTTTTTTTAAATCTAGGGGTATTTAATTTGGATTTGTATGTATTTGTGTGCAATTTTAAAAAGTCATTGGGTATTCATTTTATTTAAAAGTTGTGTGGATTTGGGGAGTGGGTGGATTTTGATGGATTTTTGTTAAGATTTGTATACAAATTGTTTCAAGAATTCTCATGTGGGTAGAGGTGAGATTTCGGTGGATTTGGAAGGCCACTCACCCAACTCGATAAAAAGAACAAAAAAAACTTGTGCTAGGTCTCCCAGCTTTGCTCCCAACTTCCTCGTCTTGAACCACCTTGATCACTCTGTACAGCTTTGAAGCGAACCACGAATCCGAAAACCGCGATGATGTAGCGATCCGCCTATTCGCTCTTCGAATCACTGACATCAATTTGTTGGCGATCCAAGCCACGAAACTCGTTGATTGTTGGAATCTTTGGAGGCAAACCCAGAAGAGTTGTCGAGCGTTGCGATGGCGGTCCTTTGTCCTTCGATTCTCCTCGGGGCTCGTGCCACCATGGATCTCAGCAAGGCTAGGGTTTTGAAATTTGGAGTTTTCAGTGTGGAGGAGTCCGTGCTGGTGCTCGATCGAATGGGGTTGCATTCTCTATTTTGATTGAATTGAAGATGAACAGTAAATTAGGGTTATTTTAAGTTGCAGCCGTTAGATTTTAGGGTTTAGATTTTCCTCGAATCTTGCAACACTTGTGATTTGTTCCAAAAAGCCCCATCAAAATTCTTCAAAGTCACTCTTTCAATTCTATCAAAGTCCATCAAAATCATTGACAAAGTCCATACAAATCCACAATTAAATACACCACCCTAATGTATGATTGTAGCTTCCCATACCAAACAACCCCCCACCCCCACCTTTGTGACACTCCTTTTTTTTCCCTGTTCTGTTTGGAGAGGAAGGGGATTTTTGGAGGAGTGGGTGGGTTGGGTCACCCCTCTTGAACAAACTGTGTTTGTTGTTGCAGGTCTGGGATGCGAAGACTACAGACTGTTTGCACACGTTCAGGCCACCACCTCCTTTAAGGGTATCTATTTTTAACACCTATATTTTCCTATAATTGGTATCTGTTATTTCAGTTGCTTGGCATCCTAGTAATTTTGGATCCTGAAACATATTGCTTTTTTTTTATACATATATGAAACTAATAGGGAGGTGATGCATCTGTAAACTCCGTCCATCTTTCTCCGAAAAACTCAGACCACATACTAGTATGCAACAAGACATCTTCAATCTACCTCATGACTCTTCAAGGCCAGGTACAGTGTCTCTCTCCTCCCTCCTTGGGTTCCGTGATTTTCTTGATGAAACGTGTTTGAACCTTCACGATGGAGGCCATTATATGTTTTCCTTCATACATTAAGACTGCACTCTGTGATTGTAGAAGATGAGTTTGGAAATATCGTGTAGTTTCCTTTTCCTTTTTCAATCTGCTGTCATACTTGGACAGGCTTTACTTTTCATGACTTTTCACTTATGTGCTGTTGTATGCTTTGGAATGAGTTTTGCCGCCTTTGTTCACATACTTTTCATCTTGAATGGCTTGGAATGCTCACCATCAATAGCACAAAATCGAGCACAATGGAAGAGTTTGATCTATGTAGCCGACCCCAATTAATTTGGGATTGAGGTTATGTTGTTGTTGTGGTTCTATTTCATATGCGTCGTATCATGGAATGCCAATTCTAACTTCTCTGAAATTGAATCCAATTTTTTGTTTTTAAACATTAAACATAAACTACATATATGCAAGTTTTATTAAAGGAAGAGAGAAATGAATTCATGGTTGGGTTGAACGAGCCAATGACAAAGGCATGCAAGTTATATACAAATACTGACCTCACTTCTTTTTATTAAAAAAATTGTAAGACAAAACAAGCATATTAAAATTGTAGGGGAATATATAGAACTATGGGTCAGTGGTAGACTTGCGATGCACTCAACTTCCCGGGAAGTTAGATTCTTATGTATATGGTTGAATATTTGATATCTTTGAAGGTTGTGCATTGAAAAATATAAAATAACTTATTTTGGTTGACAGTTGGCCGTAGTTCCAAGATATTATAAATTGAGAAACCCCCACCCACACACAAAAAGTGTTAATGCCCCTCTAGGACGTTGCCAACTTTTGGTTGGTAGAAAACTTTGCCATTTATTTCATAAATCTGTTCATGTGGTTCAAATTTTATCTCTTCTCTATCTTGTCTTTATATCACATGGATCTATTTATGTTCTACTTGTGATTTGGATAATGAAACAATCGTCCAACTGCTTTTCTGCAGGTTGTAAAAAGTTTTTCGTCTGGTAAGAGAGAAGGCGGAGACTTCGTTGCAGCTTGTGTGTCACCAAAGGGGGAATGGATTTATTGTGTTGGCGAGGACAGGTATACTCCACCAAAGTGTTAGTATGTCTAGATTTAGGGGGCAGTTTACAGCTGGAATATTTACTCTCAGACTACAGAGTTCAGAACCCAAATCCACATGTTAATATGTTTCTTTTCGCATCCAGTCTCCAATTTACAATTGTACTAGTGCCTTTGGTGATATTATGTAGTATTCCTTCTTACATGTTGGGTCTTCTAACCTGGATTTTTGTAGGCTTCTAAACCTTTGCTTAAGAGTTAAGACTAATTATCCACCATCTTCTAAGCTTTGACATTTTTGCATGCGTTGGCCACCCTAGTGCTAGATAATGTGGCTGCTATTATAAAATCCTTTCAGACTAAATAAGCGATGGGAGAATCAATTGATCCTTTGTCAAAAATTGAGTATCACTCATTAAAAGATTCATCAATTATAATCAAAGTCAGAAACAACTCTTGGTGTGGGGGTGTGGGCGTGTCTTGCAGAACATGCATTTTGTGGGCAAAAAGAGAGAGGCCTCCACCTCATGAGAAGTGACCCCCAAAGAGAACTTCTTATGTGTTGTATTGTTGTGCATGGTCATTCCAAGTGGCATGACTATTGTGAGATATGATATCTTTGGCTCCTAAATGCCAATATTGTTAAGGGCCTTAAGGCCGTGAGTCAGTTCCTAGGCGGTACATCTTGCCTAGCAATGCGATGCCTAGAAGTGGCATCTAGGAGGATAGAAAAATATTTATTCTGAGGCCCCTATAGAATTATGCTATTCATTTATAGGCCCTTTAACAGTAAGTCACATGTTCTACACTATCACATTATTTTTTATACACATGCTTTGACCTTTATATTTTTCTAAATAGAAAACATGTTCAACACATTATATACAAGACATTGTGTGAAAGGAGGAGAGGCTCAAAGGTTTGACTTCTTGTCAGAGTTGTCACTAAATTGGTTATTATGTGGAATGTGAATGTTTATAGTTAAAGTTAGGGTTTAAAGTGTTGACTTACACTTGAACTTTTTTGTTTAATAATTGTGAAGATACCGCTTAAATTTATTGCTATCTAAAAATAGGCCACCGCTGCCTAATTGATGGCCAAGGCGGTGGGCCTTAAAACTGTTGGCACCTTGGACAACACCTTAAAAACATGGGAACACGTGCTCCCTTTTGTAGTGAAGGATAACATTTTGATTAGTTTGATGAAGAGTTGTAAATTGTATAAAAAAATTTAGTCTATTGGCAATGCAAGCTGGGTTATCTTGCTTCCTTTCTGTTAGTGATATTCGTAAATTCTTTTTTTTTTTTTTTTTCTTCACATTTATGCATAGCATATTTCTAAAAGATATCTATTTCCTTATTAATTTGCAGGAATTTGTATTGCTTTAGCCACCAATCTGGTAAACTTGAGCATCTCATGAAGGTTAGTGACTTGTGTGCTTTATGTTTGGTTTAGCATTAGAGTTCACATTACATTTCAAAAGTCAATGCACCTATAAAATAAGTGGTTTCTGCACTATTATTTCTACATTCTCACAAAATGGGTTGGGTGGGAACTATATGTAATTTGAAAGTTGAAAAATACTCTTTTTCAATCCTAAATCTACCATGGTGAATAATTTTTGCAAGTGACACTGTTTTAATAGATGGAACAAGTAATATGTTGAATCGAAAATTATAACTTTGGAGTCTCAAAGCTTTAAGTTGAGTAGAACTTATGTTACTCGGACTCTGAGTACAGGTGTCAGGTGTCGATATGTGTCTAGAGGTCGGACTTGCATATTCTCTAATTTAAGGACACATGGACTTGGGAAAAATGTCCAAAAATTTAGAGAAATATGTTTATATATATGTAATAATGTATGTATACTAGCCCATAAATCTATTTTCTTTCTTATTGTACATTAGGAAGATCTAATTATTTCTTTCTTCTTTATAAATAGCTAGAGTACTAAAAATGGAGAGTCCAAACTTTTTTGAGTGTCGTTTCAAGTGTCCAACATCGGTACTTGAGGTTCGAGGGTTGGGGTATGTAACAAAGAGTAGAACTAAAGTCATATATATTACTCCCTCCATCCATTTGTATAGATCGTTTTGGCTAAAGCACACCAATTACAGTGACATTAATTGTAAGTTTATTTTTCAAATTTGCCCCTTAACGCAAAACAAGAAGAAAGATGCTACAATGACACAAGTCACACGCTAGTGACGTGACGTGTAGGCCCCATGTAAAATGGGTGTTGGGCATGTAGATCTCGAGGCATAACATGCGTGGTGTGTATCCTGATGCGCGCACGGATGTCCATTAAAGATGCGTTCCCACACGCCACGTCATAGGGTGTGACTTTGTGGTGTCATTCTAACATTTTCCAAACAAGAAAGTGCTTTAATTGTAAGTTTGTTTTCCAAATTTGCCCCTTTACATCCATATTTGCTTGGTTGAAGAATTGAAGTGCTTTAATGGCAATTAAATGCTCAAATTCCAGAGAGGGGTGAAATGGGTATATGAGATGTCAAAATATGTAAGCGATTTACTTCCTCCGGTCATATATGTAAGTCGTTTAAGGATAATGCACGAGATTTAAGAAGTCCTTTAATTACATGTTATTATTACTATTACTATTTACTATATTACCCCTCATATTGCATTAGTTATAGGAGTGGATTATAAGACCATGCATTAAATTCCCTATTTATTGCAAGGGCAAAATAGGTAAAAATGAACATAGAAAAGAGTGAATGACTTACTTTTTTTACAAGGGAACTTTGCTAGAACAACTTAAATATATAACCGGAGGGAGTACAAATTTGGAACTGATATTTTGCCCAAAACAACTTATATAATTGGATGGAAGGAGTTTTGTATTGTTAATTTGATATGAGTTCATGAGTAGTAAAGTTCAAGATGTTGGAGCAGTACAATTATGAGAATTAGAAGCTCTAAAGGTGGACTATCTTATTGATAGAAAGGATAGACAAATGTAGATGTTTTTGCACGTTAAACTCAAGTTGAATGGAAGACTTAGAGGAGGCAATAGGTTTGATATGTGACCAAACGTTCTCTTGTAAACTAAAAGGAAATTTCTGTAAGACTGCAATTAAGCCAATTACTATCTATGAAACCACACATACCTGAAACGAGCGCAAAAAACATGCGGATGCGTAGGAGAATGTGGTAGAACCTGTAGAAAGAACATGTAGATATTTTTTTTAGGAAAAAGAGTAGCACCAATATTTGCAAAAATGATGCCTTGCCATATGTTTAATGTCATTGAACTGGATGACATTAATCATGGTATTTGTGTGCCTAGCTTAGGTCTTGGATATGCTACTATAATGAAATGTGCTAGTCAATTTGGGCTACTCATTTTGGTTTATGATATTTGCTTGGAGTATGACCACTAAAAAACATTCAACCATTCAATATTTATTCTCTTGAAACCCGTTTGCTGTGAGACTCATCCTCGACAAGGGAACAAGCTTGTTTGAACGAATTGGATTGGAAGAATCAATTAACTTTCTTTTCTTTTCTTTTTTTTTTTTTTCATTATGCATATATTTACCACTGCATTTATCGAGCTGGATTGAAGCATTTGATCCATGTAGACAAACCAACTAAGCTGGGAATGGGGCTTTGTAGTGGTTCTAAATGGTGGTGGTGGTGGTGGTGGTGGTGGTGGTGTGTGCATATATGAGCATTGAAAGCCCAAAAATAAAAGAAAAAATCCTAAGATCAACTAGCAAACATCATAGCAAGGTTTGAAAAATCGACAAACTTCGGCCGAAGTTTGTCAATTTGAGAGTGACCAAAGCGAAATTTGGGTTCACAAATAAATTTGCACAAATTGGCCTATAACTTCGACGAAATTCCATAAATTCGATCAAAATTACACAAAAAGTGACCAAAAGTTGTAAAACTTGCTTTGTTTCGATGAAAATGTCAATTTACCAAAAAAAAATTGAATCTTACTTGGTTAAACATTGTTGAGCAGTCGGTTGTTCAGCTTCTGTGTCGATTAGTTGTCTCTTAAAGAAGATAAACAAAAGGCATTGGATTGTCCTCGATCCACGTATAACTTATGATAGGTTTAAAATAGAATAACTTATGATAGGTTTAAAAGAGACAATCCATCATGGGCTTGACATAAGGCCCAACAGCTTTGTTTCAAAGAAACAATTAATTAAAGGCCCATTCAACTTTTCTCAAGGTTTAAAGAAAAAAAAGGTCCATTACAAATATATATATTTTTTTAAAGAAGCTCAAATTTAACCTATTTTAAATATAAAGCACAAACTTTGATTAAAGCAAATTAAAGCTGTCAAATTATTTAAAGAAGGCTTAAATATTTATTTTGGGGCTAATTTATTTGAGTAGCGTAAGTTATTTAGTGGTTCAATTATTTAGGAGTTAGTTTTAATTTTTAATAATTTCTTTTTACATTCAAGTAGCAAAATATGTAAAAATTTATCATATAAAGCAATATAAAAACAAATATTAATATCACGCTTGTTGCAAAATGCGTATTTATTGCAGAATAAATATTTTAAATAATTGTTTTGTGATTATTACGCATTATTATTGTATGGTTAAGTATATTTCTAATATCTCTGTTAAGAAACTTGAGTTTTCTAATATTTAAAGTGAAATTCCATAAACTTCTGTACACCGACAAATTTTTGTCAAACTTCCCTCGTCGAAGTTAACTTCTTCGAATTACTTACGAATTTTAAGTGAGCGAAGTTAAGGGCGAAGTCGAAGTTCCGAACCTTACATCATAATGCTTACCTCTACAATGAATATCAAGTGATTTCTTTTATTACATTGAACCTAGTAAAGATTGATCAAAAGCAGGAGTGAGAGTAACTATTAACTATCTTGGATCTACTGAAAGTCTGAAACTGAGAAAGCTTGGTTCAACATGAAAAGGAAAAGAATACTTACTTGAGATAACTGCTAGAAGAGCGACGCACATTCATAATTCCAACCAGCCAACTTGAAAACTAGCCGAAACCAATTATTGTAAATTTGGCGAAACTGCCTAGGGGCATTTTCTAAGCTATGACCTGCGGTACGTGGCCTCGGCTATTTAGTGCTTCCAAGTGTCGGTGTTGACACGACACCAACATTGGGTATGAGTCCGACCTTTCTTAAAATAAAAAAAGTGGATTCAGTTGTTTTGAGAGAGTGGGGGGTTAAAAAGATCAGGTTTCAAGAACGATGGGTAGTAGATAAAGAAGTAGAAGCAGAAGCATCCTCCCCTCTTGTCATTCGTTGCATCTTCTACTGCTATCTCTCTCATACACACACATATTCTATTTGATAGTCAAATTACTCAACCTCCCTTCCATTAAAATATACACACAATTTTATGCGATATTTTATGGATTGGTTTGCCATTTGCCTCCAAAAATTGTTTTTCTTATTGTGATTTTAGAAAAAGAAAGTATGTTTCTAATTTTAATATTCATGTGTATTGCAAATCATAAAATTATAAAAAATAACTTTTTTGTCTAAGCACTCATGGTCAAGATTTTCTACACTTTTAGTCGAAGTCCCCAAGTCCTTAAAATAAGAGAACAGGCGAATCTAACCTCTAGATATGTACCCCTATCCGAGTAACATAGGTCGTAAGTAATTGTTAGAAAGTTGAAGGGGCTTATTACAGTTAAGTTTGATGATATGAATACCTAACAAATAGCAAAATCTTAAAACAATTAGTGTTGCATGACAATTAGGGCATGTTCTGTCCATACTTTAGGGAGTCCAAACCTTTTGATTTAAGTTTACCTTGGTTTACATTTCGGCAAATTCTATTACTTCATCTCGAACATCCCACGACTAGTTCAAGTTGTTGCAAACTAATGCCCCTTGCATTTATAATACTGATCAAAGCCTATTGTCTTATTAGTATTCTCGAAGTATAAATTGAATGTGGATTACATTGACTTATAGTCAAGTGATGTTACTTGAGAAAGTATTAGTAAATTAATCAATAATTATTAATTATTTAAAGACCCTTTCATCTAGATGCTATTTGTTTATCGCCTCATGTAGGTTAAGGAAATCACCTTCAACCCCTTGGAATCCTTGGGTGAAATCTAGTTAGACCTGGTAGAACAACTTGGATCAACTGGCTAACAGTGGATTTCTTTGAAGGGATTCGTGCAAATATGGATGTATTTTGTTTTTTGTTTTTTTTGTTTTTTGTTGTAATTTAAGTTCCCCTGACTAAAAAAGAGGTTTCTTCTTCTTTGGAATGTAGTATTGAGAGTTGTTTATTTAACCATTGGTTCTAATGTTTTTACTAAAAATAGTTTGGTTTTAGAATGTCTGGAAATACTATTAGAACTGGGGATGAAGGATTACTAGTGGGAAGATGGGGGTTACTGTTGTCGAGGTGGTTTTGTTTTTACTATGATTGCACCCGTTTGTTCCTCTTGAGAAGGTTGTGTTAGGTCTTATTTGGCTAAAATGCTTACTCTCTCTTTGGCACCCTCATGCCAAAACAATAAAACCGCTTTAAAATTAATTCATTGCAAATATATAGACATGATCAACTGTAGTTGTTTTTATGTTATTGTTTACTTTTCATATATTCTTCTTCCTCCATTAATTAACATCATTCTAATTTTTGGGATTATCTGATTTCTGACAGGTTCATGATAAGGATGTGATTGGTGTCACTCACCATCCGCATAGGAATGTGGTCGTTACTTACGGTGAGGACTGCACAATGAAAATTTGGAAACCTTAGATTTCCTTCTTTGTGGTCATACCTTGTTCTTATTTATCAATGAAATTAGAATTATGTTTCACCATGGAAATCATTTCATGTAGTAGATGTGCTCAAGACATTTGTTATTCATATGGAAAACTGATTCAAGTAGATTTTGTTAATCCTGTGCATCTTTTTTTGGGTAGAAAATCCTGTACATCTTGATGTGTGAGTATAAATAACAACTTCCTCTATTTTGGGTTTCTCTTGCAAATTGGCGTGGCCTCTCTACTTCAAGACTACTTAAATAGTCGCCAAACTTCTCTGAGAAATGTATCGAGGCTTGCAGTACAGATTAATGTGCTAACCGAGCTGTGTTAGGAATATGGTGCAATTAAGAAATGTGCACAAATCACGCTCATAATTATATTATGCACAAATCACTCATGTGATTATGTTGTGCACAAATCACTCCTGTAATTATGTACTATCTTATTTAGATGTTTCCTTTTGTATGTAATTGCATCTCTATATATAAGATAAATATGTAATAGATCAATACACAATAGAATAAACTTATCATATTCTGTCAAGATTTCAACATGGTATCAGAGTCTCCGTTCGGTTATGGATAATCTATTGTTTATCCTCTTTTTTGGTTGACATATTCCTCAACTATGTTTGTCACCCTAATCTTTTGTGTGCATCATTGTTCCTTGTTATTGTCATCCTAAATCTCGTATCTCTGCCATTGTTTTCGGTCCATCTCAGTCAATGCTTGCTTCTCTGTTTTTGTTTCGGTTCCTATTTTGTGCTTATTTGTTCATCCTGATCTGGCATCCCTCAGTTTAATTGTTGATTGTGCGCGTTGCGTGCGCCCATATGATTCGTTGCTCATTCATATTCCATTCATATGGAAAATCATTTTTCTTTTCTTGGTTTTGATGCCTTTTGGCTTACCAATGTTCAATCAGTTGTTCCGCAACCAATTGCCAATCAGTTAACATTCTATCCGAATGTATTCATCATTTCCCAAAACCATCATTAAACTCGGTTTTAGTGTCTTTTGTTATGTGGAATCAATTCATTTATTTTACTGGTTGTGATGCCTTGTGGCTGACCAATTTTCAAACAATTTTTAGTCTGCAATTGGCTGTTTCTCATATTTAGGACTACCATGCCCCATTTTCATGTCTTCCATTTATACGGAGTTTCCTTTTAGTGGTTGTGATGCCTTGTCGTTGGTTAGTTTTCAAATGATTGTTAGTCCACAACCAATTGTTTATCATATTTGGGACCACCATATCCCATTTAAATGTCTTCCATTTATTTGGAATCATGATTTTCTTCTTTTCCTGGTCATGATGTCTTGTGGCTGATTAGTGTCCAACTGAATGTTCCAACTGACTGACCTCTTATGGCTGACTGCTTCTTGCATAATTGTTGATGGACAACCGACTGCTGATGAAGTTCCAGATTACGATGTTCTTCTCGTCGGTCCTTTGTCTTGCTGAATGAACTTTTTGCAGCAGCTCTGTGTGCGTGTTTCTCGTCGTTATGTGTCGTCGTCGGTTTGTTGTTTTCAGATCGTCGTCATTATTTGTCGGATGAACCTTTCGCAACAGCTTTGTGTACATGCTTCTCATCGGTCCTTCATCGTCGTCATTGTTTGTTAGACGATCATATTTGTGGTGTTCATTGCTTTGACTTCCACTCATCATAGTGTTTTGGTGTTTACCAAAGTCATAATTATTATTATTATTTTCGTTCTAGTAAGTTATTATTATTTCCTCTATTTATTTCAGTGTACCAATTTGTAAACTCAAGATGTTGATTCACTTTGAGTTTGAGGGGGAGTGTTAGGAATATTGTGCAATTAGGAAATGTGCACAAATCACTCTCGTAATTATATTGTGCACAAATCACTCCTGTAATTATGTGTTATCTTGTTTAGATGTTTCATTTTGTATGTAATTGCATCTCTATATATAGAGAAATATGTAATAGATCAATACATAATAGAATAAACTTATCATATTCTGTCAAGATTTCAATACTATGCAGGTGCCATGTAATTTTTAGTTATGATGAATGAGAAAGAATCTATAATATGGTTGAAAGATATGCCTCACCCTACATTTGGGACAACGCTTCAACTTTTGACTTTCACAGCTGTTCATGAGGTTGGTAGTCTTTGAGCAAGACTGTTGCAAG
This sequence comes from Stephania japonica, assembly GCA_039657345.1. Lineage (NCBI taxonomy): Eukaryota > Viridiplantae > Streptophyta > Magnoliopsida > Ranunculales > Menispermaceae > Stephania > Stephania japonica. The sequence goes on from CM077556.1 coordinate 7,421,228, forward strand.
CTTTTACAGAATGTTTGATTTTGATAGTTCTAATTTAACGCAACATAAACGTTCAAGCAAGGAAATCGAAAAATCCTTAAAGCTTTTGTAGAGAAACTCGTGATAAAATTGATAATACTTGATAATCTCCTAAACAACCCTAACACGGCTTTATATAGTCTAGCCGAAACCCTAAAACGCAATGTAGGTAAAAAGATAAAAATATCTAAACAACTTAAAAATTACGAAAATATCATAAATAAAATAAAAACCTCCGATGAAGCTCAAAACGATGGAATTTGGATCCACAAAATTCAATTTCAGAGAGCGAAGCTCTGGGGACAACTATAAATACGAAACTCCATTTCTGAAAAGATATTATAGTAATCAATCGCATTCTCAGTTCAAAAGTTACGACCCCTCAAAGTTGACCCAACTTCTTGCTCCCATTTTTCTTCTTCAAAGGTGCTAAAAGCGCATATGCAACTGTCTCAACATCATTCTCTCCCACCTGAGGAAAACTCGACCTCAAGTTTTCTGAATACAAAGGCTCATCATCTGGATAGAATGAAAAAATATTCACCACATTAAATGACTTAGATATTCCCATACTAGTAGGCAGACCAACAATATAGGCATTATCATTGATCTTCCTCTCAATCGAATACAATCCATATTTCTTGGACTGCAACTTGCTGTACTGGCCAACTGGAAATCTCTCTCGCCGAGGAACACCATAACCTGATCACCAACAACAAAAAACTTCTCCTTGCGATGCTTGTCAGCTGTATGTTTGTACTTGGCATTAGACTCCTCAATCTTCCTTCGAACTGTCTCTGTGGTAGACTGCTAATTTTCTGCCATGTGTTAAGCTGCTACACTGTTGTCTTTCTCCTTTGGTAGTGTCAGTAAATCTAAAGCATGGGCAGGTGTTTTTCGATAGACTACAACAAAAAGTGTTATGCATGTAGTACGATGAACTGAATTGTTGTAAGCAAACTCAGCCTGTGCCAACGCAGTATCCCACTTCTTCTGTTAATCTCTAACAATGCTGCAAATTAAATTATCTAGGGATCTGTTGGTAACCTCTGTCTGTGCGTCAGCCTGAGGAAGAGCTGTCCTGCTACAATTCAAAGAAGAATCAAGCCGATACCAAAGTGATCGCCAGAAGTGACTGAGAAATTTGGTGTATCTGTCAGATGTAATAGACTTCGGTACACCATGCAAACGGACAACCTACTTAAAATAGAGTTTAACAATGTTTTGGGCATCAACAACCTTCCTGTAAGGAATAAAATGGACCATCTTCGAGAAACGGTCAACAACGACAAAAACAGAATTCGAACCCCGCTGAGTACGAGGAAGACCAAGGACAAAATCCATCGACACGTCCTCCCAAATATCCTACTATGCTGGCAAAGGTGTGTAAAGATCGGTATTCTGTGAATGCCCTTTGGCTGTTTGACACACATCGTTGAACGGTCTTGGTCACATCCCTACGCAAATGCAGCCAATAGAAACATTCAACAACAGCAGAAATAGTCTTATCTCTGCCTCTATGACCAGCTAAACCCCCACTATGTAAATCACGAATCACCTTCTCCCTCAAAGAGGACTCAGGAATACAAAGTTGATTATCCTTCATAAAAAACCCATCATGAATGTGAGAATCATGACAAGGCTGCCTAGCACTACATTTACCACAAATCTACTCAAACTCAGCATCATCGGCATACAACTCCTTCAAACAATCAAACCCCACTATCTCATTACTCAAAGTCGCCAGCAAAACAGCTCTCCTACTCAATGCATCGGTTACTTTGTTCTGAACTCCCGCCTTATGCTTCAATTTGAATGGGAATTTCTGCAAAAAGTGAGGTCATCGAGCATGCATATCTTTACTAATACGAGTTTAGCTATTCAGGTGTTTCAAAGCATCACAATCAGAATACAAAACAAACTCTCGAACCACCAAATAATGCTCCAAAGTTCGCAAGGCACGCACAACAGAGTAAAGCTCCTTATCATAAGTACTCCAGCTACGCCTAGCATCACTAAGCTTCTCAATGAAGAATGCTACTGTTCGTTTCTCCTGTGACAAAACTACACCAATCCCAACTCCATTCGCATCGCAATCCACCTCAAACAACTTAGAGAAATCTGGCAAAGTTAAAACTGGGGCAGTACATAATTTCTCCTTCAACAAAGCAAAGGCAGACTCAGTCTGAAACTTCCCTTTCTTAAGACACTCAGTCAAAGGAGCTGCAACGCTATTGAAATGTCGAATAAAGCGCTGATAAAAGCTAGCCAACCCCAAGAAACTCCTCAATTCATACACTGTTTTCGGAGCTGGCCACTCTTTAATTGCCCGAACTTTCTCATCATCCACCTGAATACCATCTGCACTCATAATAAAACCCCAGGAACAACAACTTCCTAGCCATAAAAGTACATTTCTTCAGGTTCACATACAGCTTGTTCTCGTGCAACACAATCAACACACTCCTCAGATGATCTAAATGCTCCTCTTTTGAATGACTATAAATCAAGATATCATCAAAGTAAACCACCACAAATTTGTCATGAAATGGCTTGAGAACCTGGTTCATAAGTCGCATAAAAGTGCTAGGTGCATTTGACAACCCGAAAGACATGACCAGCCACTCATAAAAACTGTCCTTCGTCTTAAAAGCTGTCTTCCATTCATCTCCCATCTTGATACAAATCTGGTGGTATCCACTTTGCAAATCAATCTTGGTGAATATTCGAGCTCCACTCAGTCGATCCAGCATATCTTCCGGGCGTGAAATGGAAAATTTGTATCCAATTGTAATCCTGTTAATCACCCTACTGTCAACATACATTCTGTAACTTTCATCCTTATTTGGCGTTAACAGGGCAAGAACAGCAAATGGACTCATGCTCTCCCTAATATGCCCTTTTTGCAGCAACTCCTGCACCTTGTCGTGCAAGACCTCACTCTCATTCGGACTCATTCTGTAATGTGGGAGGTTCGGTAAACTAGCTCCAGGAATCAGGTCAATGTGGTGTTCAATATCGCGCATAGGAGGTAATCCAGCAAGAAACTCTTATGGTATAATTTCCACAAATTCCTCCAGTCATGGTTGGACCAGCCTTGGTATCTCAAGAACTGACTCTTTTCCCTACAAGGATCTGTCTCAGCACCAACGCATGCACTACCTATGACTCCTTAACTGTTTCGTCCATCTTACGCTCAATTTGTGTCATTATAAGGAAAGGTCGTTCCTCCACTTTAGAAATCTTGGGACGGTGACTCGCCTTTAAAGGAAGCAAGTTAAACGTCACTCCCTCAATTTTCAACTTATACACATTGTCTTTCCCAGAGTGTTGTGCATTAACATCAAACTGCCAAGGTCGTCCAAACAGCAGATGGCAGGCATCCATATCTACCACGTCACAATACACCTCATCCTTGTAAGTACATATGGAAAAAGGTACCCTGCAGCGCTCTGTCACTTGTACTTTCTCAGTTGCCTTTATCCAGCGTATAGAGTACGGATTGGGATGCTTCTCCATCTTCAGTTTCAGTGTCTCGATTGTACCTCTACCAATGATGCTCTCACAGCTACCACTATCTATGATCAGTTCGAACACTTGACCATTAATAGTGCATCTCGTCCAAAACAGCTTGTGTCGCTAATTGCCATCTTATAATTTATGAGTTAACATTAGCCTCTTTACCACACAATTATGTCCATTTCCCTCATCATAACCATTACAATCATCATCCTCTCCATCAAGACCACAATAAACCTTTTCTTCTTCTTATTCAACCACATTAACCTACTTTCGACTAGGACATTCATTCTGTAACGGCCCAAATTAATTAAGTCATGATTAGTGTTAATCACGAGGATTAACGGGTAATTTGGGCGTTACGTGGATAGCTGGGTTAACTTGAAAATGAGTACTCAGGCTTGTATTATGTTATATTGTGTATGTTGTATGTCTATTATTGTGATGAGAAAGTTATTATTAGTTATATAAACATCACATGGGTGTAACTTGATGTCGGGCGAGATTGAGAGCCGGGGTTTGGTTCGTGAGATAGGCCAACGCGGGGGTTCTGAAGTAGTAAAGCCGGGCGTTGGGGTTTGATTAGATTAAATTTATTAAGCATGACTAAGGTGGAGGATTTAATTTAATGGAAATTTAATATAACCTTAGGATAAAAATTATATTTGGTGCACTAAGTGTGGGATCGCCTCGGGGTGCGTGCTGGACGTGGGGCACTGAGTGCCGAGTGGTCGGGGGACTAGTGTGACCTTATTTATAAATTTTGAGAATTTATTGAGTGGATTTGACAATTTATATAGGTCAAATCAATTGGAATTGTAAAATCCTATAGTTGTGGCTGGAATAATCAACACCCGTTGGATGGTTCTCGAGATGCACAACAGGGTGGCTAGTGTCAAGATAAGGTGTCAAGAGGTTGGGTGACACAGGGTGGTTGGTGACCACAGGATTGTCCTCGAGATGGGTGTACACAGTTGATCAAGAATCAACTATATATATATACATGGTTGACTGATCAAACAATGAGAAGAAGAAGAAAAATTGAGAGAGAAGAGAGAATCGATGAGAGGGAAGAGGTAGGAGAAGGAAAGCTGGAGTTGAGAGTGTGATTCAAGGCATCCAACAATAAGATCCCAAGGTATGATTCATCAAACTTGGGTGATTTATGAGATTTCGGTTTTGTTGAAGAATTTGAGAAAATTCGAATTTGTGAAGTGTTAAATTCTGTATTTGGTTGAGATTTCATGATTATGAGGTTGGTATAACATGAGTTGTGTATTTGATCAAGTTTGAGAGAGATTTGATGAATTTGTGAAAATGGGTTTTGAATATGATTTTTATGATTTGTTGAATTTGAGGTTTAAGCTCGATAAATTCGTGTTTAATGATGTTTTTGGGTGTCAATGAGGCATGTGGGAAGTGGGAAAATCGATTTGAATGGGTTTAGGAGGTGCTGGAATCCAGAAATTTGAATCTGGAAATGCCTAACAGAGTGTTATTAGCGCGCTAATAGCTGGAATTAGCGCGTTAATTTCTTTCTGGAAATGATGATGAATAGTGATCAAGATCAATTAGCGCGCTAATTGACCTCATTAGCGCGCTAATGATCATCTGGAATAGAATTTAGTGTGAAATTGAACATAATTGATTATAAACCAAATTATTGACCAATAAACCTTGAAATTTGGTCCCAGGAGTCTCAAGACAGTGGAATTGAGTCAGGAATTAGTCGAGGGTCAAACCGGGGGTATTTTCGGGGTTTGTTGAGCGCGGATTGAGGTATGTAAAACCCAATTGAACACCACTATTGCATTTTCTTATTTTATTCATTGAGCTTTATTTCTTTGTCAATCTAATTCCGATTGTGATGGGAACGGTAGCGTTCCTGCGATTTTTTTCGGGTGTGTGGGGTTTTTTCTTCTCAAGTGTATTTGGTGACTAGGATACAGTCAGCGGGGTCTTTGGAGTAGGGTATGACTGGGCCACTGATCCTAGCTTCACTGGCGGTATTTATTGCACACCCATTTGTTTTCTGAGTGTTAATAGTCATGCATTTCCTTTTGAGCGCGCTTTCGCATTATTTTTCTTGATAATTGCATGATTATTCCACACTATTTATTGGCTTCTACTCATATTCATAAATTGGGATGCACTGTGGTTTTCCTTGGGATTTTACTTACTGGACTCGTTATCTGGTTTTTGTGATAACTGAGTGCAGATACCAGTATCAGCAGGGGTAAGAAGATCTTTGGCGATTATATCTGCTCTTTTCTACGCCGAAGCCTGCTAGTACGTATGTTGCTAGTGTATTATGTTGATATTTTGTATTACTTTGGGATGAGAGACTACAACCATTTCCATACTTGTATATATACCGATATAGTTGATCGCCTATATGCAAGTATAGCCGGGTTTTCCACTATAGATTGAATTAAACAACTTTATATAATGTTTCTTTTATTAAGACAAGACTTCCGCTGTTGCTTATGGATAAATAGCTTTAATTTGAAGATTTTTAGACGTTGGATAGAGATATGACGTGGCAGTTACTTCTGGTGCATGAGCTGGAGAAGTAACTGTTAGCACGGGGTGACCCCGGAAATTGGGGCCGCTACACATTTGATCTATGACCAGACTGCCTACAACGATAGCACTTACCAACAATATGCCTTGCATAAGGATTTGCGATTGCCTTTTGTCCCTCTTTCTGATCAGCAGATTTCTTTCCAGGTCCCTTATCTTCCTTTCGTTCAGTACCTTGATTCCAGCCCTAGGTGGACTTACTCCGATCTGCAAAACTCCTTGAAGTTTCCTCTCCACTAATATTCCTTTGATAATTATCACTACCATAGGTTCGCCTATTGCCCTCATATCGACCTCCACCTTTGTCCTGCATCATTAATATAGCGTTAATGGCTAAATTTTTCGCATCAGCGATAGTCCTTATAAACTGCACTCCAATTTTATCCCGATCTTGCTGTTTCAATCGATCTAGGTATCGTGTGACCTGATGAACTTCGTTCTCCCTCAAATCATTCCTCTCAGCCAGTCGCATAAAATCTGCAGTACATTCATGAACATATCTTTGACCCTACCGACATCGCTGGTACTGCTGAAACAATATCTGCTTATAATCTGGAGGCAGAAAATCTCATTGTAGCAACTGTTTCATTCTATACCACGTCCAAACAGGCTGTCTACCTTCCCTGTAACGCCTACTTTACAACTTCTCCCACTAGACAGATGTTCCACCCTTCAATCGACATGCCACCAATTTCACTCTATTCTCTTGTGGAATATCTATATACTCAAAAAATGGTCTACTTCGGCAATCCAATCAGCAAAATCCTCAATATTCAGATTGCCAAAGAAACTAAGAATATCTACTTTTAACCTAAAGTCGCCCTCATCATAATAATCACGATTATGATTATTATTATTGTTATTATATCTGCCGTCTCGATCTCTCCTAACAGGTTTGCCCTGATCCTCGGCCAGAACCATATCCTCCTCCTCGTCACTGGAGTTATCACCAGCAACCCGACCTTTGACATTCGCAGCCACTGGTGTAATAAGAGCATCACCTTGAGCACGCTGATATCTTGGACGTTGTTCACTATCACCTTCACGTCTGTTGGCATTCACCCCAAAGGCGTCAAATCTGTTTATCATCGCATCAAGACGCTCGTCTATAAGCCAAAATTGTTAATCGAAATTTGTCTCCAAGGTTCTGATTGCCGCCTATTGAGCCTCCACTTTGTTTCGTAAGGCTTCAACATCCTGAACGACGTTCGGAATGCCACCACTTCCACCGGACATCGTTAGTACGAACGGAATTCATGCTCTGATACCAACTAACGCAACGTAAACGTTCAATCAAGGAAATCAAAAAATCCTTAAAGCTTTTGTAAAGAAACTCGAAATTTGATAAAATTGATAATAATTGATAATCTCCTAAACAACCCTAACACAACTTTATATAGTCTAGCCAAAACCCTAAAACGCAATGTAGGTAAAAAGACAAAAATATCCAAACAACTTAAACATTACGAAAATACCTTAAATAAATAAAAACCCTCGATGAAGCCCTAAACGATGGAATCTGGATCCGCAAAACCCAATCCCGGAGACCGAAGCCCCGAGGATAGCTATAGAGCACAAAATGTCATTTCTGAAAAGATGTTATAATAGTTAATCGTATTCCCGGTTCAAAAGTTACGGCCCCTCAAAGTTGTCCCAACTTCCTGCGCCCCTTTTTCTTTTCCAAAGTTGCTAAAAACGCATCTGTAACTGCCTCGACATCATAATTAAAGGGTATTGAATTTTTTTGGACCGTTCGATGTCTGAATTTTTATTAACTTAGTTATGTATAGGATGTCTTATAGGAATATATCGATACGGAAAATGCAATTTTAATAAGGCCAAATAGGCAAATATATCTTAACGTTTGAGGAGTTTTGCTAATTTATCCTAACTTTTAGATTTTAGCTAATTTATCTTAATGTTTTGGTTTAGCAAAAATTATATCTTTGGCCATTGTATGTACGGTTTTGCCCTTAAATAGTGATGACGCCGTTAGATTGAAATAAACCTCGTTAAGTATGTGGATTAAAAAAAAAAAGGAATCGATTTTTTTATTTTTGAAATAATGGAATCAATTAATCGATTGTATGGACTGATCAACAAAAAAGGCAAACCATAAAAATCATATTATGAAAAATCGATTCATTAAGATAAGCAAATTATCACTCTGTCCAAAAGAAACAGCCTAAAATATGTGCCAATGAAAACCCAGCACATTCAAACATTCACCAGAAGAAAAGTTTGGCCGTCACACAAAACAGCAGCACCCATTTGCTGATACAAAAACTGAGTGAGCACAGCCATGCCGCCCCACTATTTTTTGCTCAAAGAACAGTTATTGAGACGGGGTTGGGCGCACTACTCTATCAAAACACGATTGGAGTTCTATCCACACACCCAAGAGAGGTGAGAAGAAGAACTTATGAGAGATGGAATAGAAATAAATAAATAAAATCCCCACACCAACAAACAGTTCGGCCTCACAGAAGTAGGGACCAATTCCTAATCAAGTTGAGAATGAAATCCTTGTGTTCAAATATTACCGCACCCACAACTCTTTTGGCCAACTCCCAAACATCCTCCCGGGTGTTTTCTTCGCCATTACCTTGTGTCATTGTTTCTCCTCACTGCACGAGAGTTCGAAGAGAGGAAGCCGGACTTGACGAGGAGGTGAAAACGAGAATGAAGCAAGAAATCAAAGTTAGGATTCTTCGTGACCCAAAATCGATTAATCAATTCCGTTTATTCAAAAATAAAAAAATCAATTCCTTTTTTTTTAACCCATTTACTTAACGGGGTTTATTTCAATCTAACATCACTTTTTAAAGGCAAAATCGTTCATACAAATGACCAAGAATGTAATTTTTGCTAAACCGAATCGTTATGATAGATTAACCAAATTCGAAACATTAGGATAGATTAGCAAAACTCCCTAAATGTTACAATATATTTGCCTATTAGGCCTTTGCCTTTAGGCCTTTTAATAACTGACTTGGCTATAGTTTTACTTGGTATTTTCTGCACCTGATTAGACAAAAGAAAGTTGATTCATGTGGCCTGATTTTATACAATTTGAAAACTCTGCTGTCTTTTTATGTGTGGGACATTCTAGACAAGAAATATAGGCTTTCAATATAAACTTAAGCACCCCTCCAACATCACTCCTGACATAGAAACTAGTAGAAACTGGAAACTACTTCTATGCATTGCATTTAAACTTTATTGCATTACCTTCTACTTGACATTTATTTTTCATCTAAACCTTAAGAAAAACTAAAATAGGCATTATTATTGGATGAAATCAGCCACTAGATCTTCTTTCACTGTGATTTCCTGGCTTGCACCACTCATGCAGTGACAGATGAAGTTTGTTTCCTGCCACTAGAAACTCCACAGCTTGAAAGGGACTCAGAATTATCTCAACCATCTCCCTTAGAGTGTCAATTCTAAGCTTATCTGCTTTCACCATTATATCCACCAAGGCCATCCCTTGCTCTCCAAGCACCTCACATTCTCGTCAGAGGACGCCTCTGTTGGTGACCTCCAAAACTCGGTCGACATCACTACAAATCGTTGAACTGCTAGGCTCTCTTGCAAGCTTGCTAACTCGCTCGTCGTCTTCTCCTCCGCGCTTATAATCTTACCGTGAAGTTCATTGATGCGTTGAAGTTGCCACACTGAGAGGTCCCCGAGGTTTCCCCGCCTCACGCCTCGAAGAAAATCCGATAACTGGGACTCCAACCCTGATCCACACAAACAATACAATAGCCTTATGTAAATAGGAGGCCTACAACAAGCAATCCTATTGTGAGAGTTCTCAAACGAGGATGTCCATGTTGGGGAGAATAGGAAAGACGGAGTGCCCGTCCTAGCGAGTTGGCGGCGCTTCTTTGCATACTCTTCGAAGTGGTTGAGGCTCATCGCAATGAGGGCTTGAAACCTTTGTTGTTGTTGTGATTGCTTCTAGGAGTTGTTTGAGGTCATGCTCTTGTTGAGCCATCCAATTATGAAAGTTAGTAGTGAATCGAGCTTCATCACGGTCGAATAAGTTGGTGTGACGATCGTTGTTCGTCCTCATTGATTGGTTTTGTTAACACTTTAATTACGTGGAAGTGTTGGGATTGAATGGGAGGGGTGGTGGTGTTATGTATTTATAGTAGTATTAGGCTATTAGCTCACATGCATGTGAAGACAAATTGGAGGTCTCTAGTCCTAAGTTTAGGATATATCCATTCGAAGCGAAATTAAAAATATTAATTCTACTGTATCTACCTAGAATTGATTTTTTTTTTACTTAACTTAAATCTATCAAGAATTGACGGTTGAGCTTTACTATATATATATATATATATATATATATATATATATATATATATATATATATATATATTTTACCTAGAATTGATTTTTTTTCCTTAACTTAAATCTATCAAGAATTGACGGTTGAGCTTTACAATGTATATATAATTTTTAATTTACTTAAGATGCATTACAAAAGGTTGCACAGGGGCGGAGCTACATGTATAGTAGGAGGCTCCGCCTCCACCCCTACATATACAATGTATATGCTATGAGCCTATGAGTTATGTAAACTCTACTTTACTTGGCCCTCTTCACTTTAAATAAAAATATACCACCCCAAACCACACGCTCTCCCAACATTTCTTAACAGTGTATGATTGGCTTCGCATATGTTAAATAAGCTATTGATGAATTATAATTAGATCGTACTTAATTTAATGCTTTAAATCTTACTTCAATGCTTTGACTAGGGGTGCACACGATCCGGTCCAATCCATACCAATTATCACTAATTTGATCAATTTTTTTTATCTTTTGGACCGGAATGGATTGAAAAATTGCTAATCCAACTGGACTGAATCGAATCACGAATCCTACATTAAAAAACACTGGATTCAATCCGTTTAGCACATCAACACATACATATTTGATCATGTGTACTACAATATTTTGAAGAGCTTCAACTCTAAACTATAATATCTAAAAGACTATATATGTTTGTTCTTAACTCGTTTATTAAATTGTCGACCTTTTTTTTTGGGTTATATGTTACAATGTGTACTCTTTTTTTGCACTTTTGTGAGTGTATGATGCAAATTTGTGGATGTCATTTTTTATTTTTTTTGGGTTTCCTTGTGGATGTCATATTTATTTATGAAGGAACTTGTATTTTGAAGGATATTGTGATTACAAAGTTTGTGGGAAATATGTTATATATATATATATATAGTTGTGGGATGTATGCTGTAAATTTGTCGTTCATGAGATATATGATTTTTGTGATCCATATGATTAAGTTTAATTTCATGAATCTTTAAATAGGAAAATGTCAATCCGTAGAACTTGATCCAGTCTAGTCAGCATTTTGTTAATTAGATTGAGTTGGATGATGAATTATTTGGAATGGATTGAATTGTAATTTTTCAATCCGCAATAACTAGATTGAATTACGAATTGACCCTAATTGGACTGGATCCAATCCGTATGCACCCCTCGCTTTGACATACGTGACCATTTGAGGTTAAAATTTCAGGACGCATTGCTCTATTCTTACTTGTTGGTATATGTCTATGTATAACCATAAGTTCACTACATTACAATTTTCGTTTAACCACATTTTACCAACTATTTGGATAGTCAATGGTTTGGTATGGGATTTGAAAGTAAGAGATCATGGATTCAAAGATCAAAACTTAGTGAGTACAAAAGTTGTTTCTTTTCTATAAAATAAAAAAAAATTACGTGCATTTTTTACTTTGATAATACATGTAGGGTTTAGGGTATATATATATATATGATCATTTAAGAGGCAAAAAAGAGGCTTATATATATATATATATATATTTGCCTAATGATAAAAAAAATATCCTTTACAAGTTGTATGATCTATTATATCCTAACCTTTTTCATTTAGTATCAATTATATCCTCAAGTAATTATGAACACTTTTTTTTTGAAATCAACACAATCTTCGAACTTTTTTTTTTCATATATCATCCATATTGATCAATTAATTTACAATGAAATATTTTAAGTCTCACGTATAAATTAAGTGTATGAGAACTCACAAAAGAAATAATTTATAAATCAATTATACATTAATAATTTAATTTAAATTTATTAGTTATCCATAAACTACCAATAGTAAGTTAAATCATATGTATCTATGTATGAAAATGACATAAATCGTATTTGAAGGTTACCCATAGTTTTTAATTTGACAAAAGAATGATGTACTTAGATTATATATGTGATTAATTAAGTAGGCACATGTACAGGCACAATTAATATACATAAAAAAAAGAGTATTAAACTCTAATGCATGTCTATGAATAAACGTTAAATGGTATGATAAGAAAATTAAAGAGAATGACGTGTGGGCACATATTATGAAAGAAAAATGGGTCTAAATTAGTTGAGGATAGAATCGATACTAAATTAAAAAGGTTAGAACATAATTAATAAATTTCAAATGTTATGATTGATAAAACTTGTAAAGGATTTTTTTTTATCATTAGGCTTTTTTTTTGGGAATATGTTGCATTTAGCTCTTTTAAAAAATTATAATGTAATGTAATGTAGTGTAAGATGGGACAATCTTTGCTCTTATTTACTTGCGTTTTTCAAGATTTTGCATTTAAGTTCGAAAAAGGCATAACACTGATCACACAAAAATTAAAAGAAGTTGCATTGTGTGTGTGTTTTTTTTTTTTTTTTTTTTTTTTTTTTTTTTTTTTTTCAACCAAGAGTAAATGCATGAAAATGAAATAATGAATGAAATTCACATGTAGGACTGGGAGCCCTGAATTTGTTCTTTATTTAGCGGAGTAAATCAAAAAAGAAAATATGATCCAACTTCAAGAAAATTTCATCATATGTCGACAAAGCTCGCTTAAATGAACTGGGACTCCGTGTATTGGAAATGACAAAGATCGTAAATGCTGTATTGATTTTCAATTGAGTAGTGTTATTTGGACTCATGACTCCGGACTCCTGGGAGATTTTTTGAAAATTTTTTATTTCTAGGTCATCCTCAAGTAATCAATGACTTCGAAATAACAATTTGTAATACTCCTTTAATATTTGCAAAAATTTCAAAAACCTCCTATGAGTCCGAACTCTTAGAGTCCAAATAGATTTTTTGTTTTTAATTTGGTGGTATTCGGTACTGCTCAATTTTTGAATTCTAGTATATGAGTAATGTTATTAGACTCATTTTTTAAAACTTTTTTTATTTCAAAGTTATCCTCAAACAATAAATGATTTTGAAATAACAATTTGTAAAACTCATTTGATGTTTGTAAAAAGTTAAAAAAACCCCTATCCAAACAGATTATTTGTTATAGTATCAGATATTTATCTTGGAAGAAATATTATAGTATAGATATTTATCTTACTTTTTTTTTAGGTGAGTCATCGTGAACTCATATAATCCAATGAGCCAAAAAGAGTCCACATAATTATTAAGATTCATTATAAATTTAAATCACTATATTAAGATTTACGATAAAACTTTTTTTTTAGACTTTTGCAAGAGTCAAACTCATGAGTCACGGCCTTCAAAAACCTTGTCTTTTTGGAAGTGACGTCTTACCCATCTCACTAAAGATGATTTGGCAATTAAATCCATCATAAACTTAAAAGATTAAATATCAACTAATTTAACTCTACTTTATTTTCTAAAAAAATCTTTATATATAATTGAGCTAGTTGAAATGCATATATTGGCATTTTTTTTTGGTACAAGCATATATTGGCTTTATATGTCGTATGTAGATGTAGTGTGTGTGTGTATGTATATAAGGAAATTTTGCCATGGTTATTGGAAAAAATTACTATGAATGGTTATTTTATATTTTGACCATTATATTTGAATCCAATGCAGTATGAATACTATTCTTCTAGACGAAGTAACGTATTAACTATTTTTTTATTTTAAAACATGATTTAAGAAAAACAATTATTTTAGAATAAAGCCTATCTTTTGATAAAAGAAAATTCAAGTCCATGTACAAATGAGCGATTGGAAAAGTAACAGGCCTCAACTTTTAATTAAGAAATGATTTTGTTTAATTTGTCTAATTTGTCTAATTTATTCACGCCATTATTTTTTTTTTTATTCAAATGTCAGTCTTTCCTATTTACTTCACTTGATTTTTTTTATAGCAGATGGTATTGAAGCCACCGCCACTTACATCGGACTATTAATGGTGGATTCAACTAATTCCTCAGGGGTTAGCAGCTAGTGCACCCCTACCACTAATTTAGAGGTTCAAAGAAAAAATAATACAGTTGCTGCGAATCTAACTCATTACCTCTAACTTAGTCCGAATACTAAGGCCGTCATTGAAACTACTACGCCACCCCTTAGAGCTAACTTGATTTTTTTTTCATATAACAACAATCAATTATGGGGTGTTTTACAACATATTTTTTTTACAAGGAAGCAATCACAATTTGCCTTTATTGAAGCTCGAACCCTAGACCTCTTACTCAAGTGACCCATACATTACTAGTAAGCTACTCACTTAATTGGTTAGTGATATTTTACCATGTATTAATTATTACTTTCCTTCACTTTCATTGTCTTTGTTAAGATGCAATGGTAAAGATAAAGTCAAGTTGTTTAAATAGATTTATTTTGTTAAGATGACTCTTGAAATAGAATTAGTTGATTTTGATATATCTCCTATTTATATATAGAAGGTTTGTAATCAAGAAAGATGCATAATAAAAATTATTTTCTTTTAGAAGATATCATGATATCAGAGAGCCAGAGAGTTGATTCTAAGAGCATCTTCAATGGAGCTGTGGATTAGGGGTGGATGTGGGACACGTAAGATAGAATAAACATTCCAACTAAAAAACTCTCTCCAATAGTAATGTGGATTCACACTGTAGAGATTATGTGGCATAAATAACCGTCCACACTGTCTATATGCGCTACGCAACCTCATTAAAAATTAAAAAAAAATACCGGAACTACTATATACTTTACGTAATTAAGTTTTTTTCTTTTAGTTCTACCCGTTTTCATTTTTTAGTGTTTTTATACTTATCATAGTATATACAACATATATCAATACCAAAAAACAAAAATAGATAAGTACACGAGATCAAAAAAAAAGAAAGAAAGATAAGTACAGATAAGTTCAGAAAAAAAGGATAAATACAAACAAGCAATTTTTTTTGATTTTGAGATGTTGCCGTTATATACAAATAACAACCGATCGTATTTTATAAATATAATATTTATAGAATCGTTTAATAATCACAAATATAAAATCGTTTAATACTTACTATAAAATATAATGAGTTAGATAATTATTAAATTTAAAAAAGAAGTTGTCACCTCATAAATAGAAGATGCAATCCACATTATTCATTAGAGACACTTTTTAAGGTTGGATGTGCATTTATGCCAAATAGAGTGGACATTCCCTTTACATTGATAATGTAATAGCAATCCATAATTAAAATTCACATTTACCATTGGAGATGATTTAAGTCAATCGACTTTCAAGTCGTTCGTGCATTGTCGTCCTCGTTTTTGTTCATGCTTGTTACTTCATATGTTTAATCGGCCCATCTACTCTGCCTTGCGTCTCTGCCGTCAGCCTGTCTGTCGTCTTTATGTGTGCATCACTCGCCAGATCTGTCCAGACTGTCCTGCTTCCATGCATGAGTCAACCAGTACGGCCGTGACACCCGTCCGCATCCAGTCGTCGATCTGCCCTGCATCTCGTGTTGCAGCTGTGCCCAACACCAGTTCATTTCCGTTGTGTGCGCCTGCGTCTACTTCCCACCTGCATGTCTTCGGGGCCGCCTACGTCTCTGCCTTGCTTATGCGTTCAACATTGCTTTGTGGGCCTTAAATCAGCTGTATGTGATGAGCACAAATTTGATTTCCACAAATCAAATTCGATTTGCATCTTGCACACCGTATCTCGCATCATGTGGTCACCAGCCCATCTAGTTTGTCCGCATCGTCCGTTTGCGTTTCTGCCCCTTGCGACTCTGCATGTACGACTGCTCTGCCCGCACGCACACCCGTACGTGCGTCTCCGATCTGTTCGTCACAATCCGCAACTCATATGTTTGTTCATGGGCCTCCATTGTAGGCCTTAACACAACGCACAACGCATGAAGGGTTCATGAATCATGATGGATGCACCAAAGTCATTGATTCATGCGTCTCTCTTTACTATTGAGAGAAGTCTCTGCATGTCCGTCCGCAAGTCTTGTTCGTCCTGCCGTGTTGTGCGTGACATTTTCTCCGCCTATACATGTGCAAGTTTTCTATCCTTGCACGTTTATTGCATAACTGAAGTGCACATTGATTGCCATCTGTCCTTGTGGTTAGAGCCCCATTTAATTGATTTTTTGTTTGGATTTTTTTCCGGAACAACAAAAAAAAAAAAAGTACTGCAATTTGTCTAATGCTACCGTGATCAAGCTGCCGCAAGCCTTGCACTCATCTCAGCCGCCTTGGTCATTAAGCGTGTCATTGCACGTCTGGCTGCCTTGTGTTGTATCTGTCTTTGTGGTTATCTCAACACCATCTGCTTATCTGTTTGATCTAATATGATCATCTATGAACAGCTCTGCCCGCGTGCATGTATGTACACTTCAAATTTGTTCATCAGTCGATCCTGCCAATATGTTGTGGGTTATGACATCGTTTTCTGTTTCGTGGGTTGTCATTCCACACACAAGATTTGATATCTTACCACAATTTGTTCTTGTGCTATCGCTATACTGATTGAGTTGACAAATTCAAGTTGGTTTTGGAAAACTTATCTTGAGTTTAAGGAAGGGTGTTAAGATACAGTGGTTAAGATAAAATTAAGTTATTTAAATAGATTTATTTTGTTAAGATATGACTCTTGAGAAAGATTTAGTTGGTTTTGATATATCTCTATCTATATATAGAGGGCTTGTAATCAAGAAAGATATATAATAAAGATTATTCTCTTTTAAAAAATATCAATATTTAAATTCTATATGCAATGTTATGATTAAGATGACAAGATTTTTTTTTTTTTGACTTCAACTGAAGTCGAACTCTAATAAACCTATATTTTAACAAGTGATGTTTTGTCCATCTCATTAAAGAAGTTTTAGCTTACTAGATTAATTTTATAAATTTTTCTTTATATTAACTCAACCCTAAAAATTTAACTTGCTTTTATTTTATTTTTTCGAAATTCGAATTCCTTATTCACTCTAAAAAAATAAAAAGGACCTTCAAAAACACACCCTAAAGGGCTTAAACTTTTCAAGGTCCATGCGGCCAGGTTAGACTTATATCTTGTTTGGTTCGTTTTTGCTATCTTATAGTGTTAACTCCTTGGAGATAACATTTTCATGTTTTGTTCAACTTTAACTTTGCATGAAAGTTTCAAATTTTTAAACAATAAAAAATATGAATTGACATAATAACCTTCAAACAAGAATGAGATGTGTAATAAAGAATGGTATTTATATCCACAACTCTCGGAAGATAACTTCTCTAAAAAGAGATAACTTGCAGAAAAATTAGACAATATTAGTTCCCAACTCTCATTCCCTAACCAAATAAGGCGTTAATGAGTTTGTGAAGATCAACGTAAAGAGAGACAAATAACAATGACTCCCCCTCCATTGCCTACCACGTGTCACGTATGTGTAGCTCTCATAGTCTGTGTGGGCCCAACTGCGACGTGATATTATTGATGCATCTATTAATTGTTGGGTTGGGACAAATCAAAAAAAAAAAAGATAAGGGTGTCATTACACAAAGAGCCTCATTCGCATGTCAGCTAATTTTAATCTCCAAATCAAACTTTGAACAACAGAAAACGAAACTTTCAAAATAATTAAAAAAAATGTTTAGTAACTACTTTTAAGTATTGCTAAATGATGTGTCCTATTAGGAATAACTTGTAGATTAGTATCCCCGTGTTTGAAGTCTTCATGTATTAGAGACACTTGCTGCTATCATTTAGGCAAAATCTTAAAATGAGGTATTCAATATGAATATTTTACTACATAATTTTTTTTTATAATTACATTATCAACATATGTTAAATGCATAATTAATACATAAATATATTATTATGTAAATTTAGAATAAAAAGATTTGTTGGTTGTTACATTATTAAATTTATCTATTATTTAATACATCATTACATGTGATTTTTTAAAATTAATAATATGTTATGATACATCAATTATATATTGATTAATTTTTACCAACGTAATATATTACGATATGTCAATATGTGATTTTTCAAAATTAACAATACTTATATGTTAATTAATATAAGTATTTCTACAATACTTATTTGTTTTAAAAAGTATTTTGTATATAGTGTATCTAACCGTGTCACTCTAACATTATAAGATTTTATAAATTGTACATACTTTGGTATAAAGAGAAAATATATAATTCTTGTTAACAAAATTGTAAGTAAATTATTATAATGTTAATTTTGATTAGCTAGTTCGCTTAAAAATAAATATTAATTCTATTATTTTTATATTCTATAATGACTTTAAACAATACTTTATTGAAGTAAAAATTTATCTAAACTTCATCAATATATACTTTTTTGAAGTAAAAATTTATCTAAATTTTCTAAAAGTAAAATAACAAAATAAAAAATAAAAATAAAAATAAAAACCTTCTATCTTAATTGTATAAAATATACGTAATTCAAGCATTATTAGAACATACTATATATTTGTTGAAATATAGAAAGATATAAATTAGAGAAAGCAGATTTTACAAAAATTTAATATATTGATTGTAAATTTGATAGTAATAATCTAATATAATGATTATTGAGTTGCATACGTGAGTTAAGAGAAACGATCAAGCCATGTTTTTCTCCCTGTAATTTTGTGATGAAAAGATTAAAATATAATAAATGTTTTTATAAATTGTAACTCATAAACTTAATTTGTTTTTTTGTGTGTCGTGCAATGTGCCTCGGAATACATACGTGATAAAATAGATAACGCGCAAATAAATGTGTTAAAATTTTAATAATTAAATGAAAATACACAAATATGTTTATCAAAAAAATAAACAAAAAATCTACATGGACTCAAAAGATCCGGACCCTCAAGGAGGAATACAAAATTTATTGACTAATTAAAGGATATTAAAGGAATTATATATGTTGTTGTAATTTTAGAGGGAAAATTCAAATTTGCTTAAAAAGGAAAATTCAAAATCAGGTCAATCGGAATTAAATAGGGCGGAAAACCGTACATTAATTACAAGGTGGTAATTGTCATACATTAATTACAGAGGCTTTAATAGGAAGAGAAAAATGGTCCAACTTCCTGTCGCACACACAACACAAGCAAAAAATCTATTTGGACTCTTAGGGTGTGTTTGATAGCAAAATAAAATTTAAAAAGAAAAAACTATTTTCTTTAGCAACTTTTCTTTAGAGAATTTTCTTAAGAAAAACGGATCCCATTAATTACTAAACGTACCCCAATTTTAAATTTTTACTTCATGTACCTCACTTTTTACTTAGTGTACCCTACTTTTTTTCTTAAAATTTCAAAAATACCCTTGCTCAGTGTATCTCACTTTTTTACTTCGTGTATCCCATTACTTCACCCTTACCCCAATACTCGTGCCCCCGAGTGTCAGACGAACAAAGTAGATAGGGTGTGTTTAATAGCAACATAAAATTTAATAAGAAAAAACTATTTTCTTTAGCAAATTTTCTTTAGAGAATTTCCTTAAGAAAAACGGACCCCATTAATTACTAAACGTACCCCAATTTTTAATTTTTACTTCATGTACCTCACTTTTTACTTAGTGTACCCTAGGGTTGGGCACGGGTCGGGTTTGAGTCAACCCGACCCGATATGCGACGACCCGACTCATCTCGGGTCGATATAAAAATGACCCGTCACCCGACCCGCCAGACAAGATACCCGAACCCGACCCGACCCGCCACACAAGATACCTGAACCCGACCCGACCCGACTCATCTCAAGTTTGTATCAACTACCATCCATAGTTTCAAAAACCACAAAAACCCTATAAAAGCCATGATGACACCCGATCCCGACTTGACCCGACACGACACTAATATGATCACATCCGACCCGACTCGACACTAATATGATCACACCCAAACCCGACCCGACACCCGATGGGTCCGGTTTTGATGACCCGACTCGTTTTCTCCACTCATCCTACCCGACCCACCACCCGCCACCCGATTCGGGTGACCCGACCCGAGTGGGGTACTCGGGTTTCGTGCCCAGCCCTAGTGTACCCTACTTTTTTTTCTTAAAATTTCAAAAATAACTTTGCTCAGTGTATCCCACTTTTTTACTTCGTGTACCCCATTACTTCACCCTTACCTCAATACTCGTGCCCCCGAGTGTCAGACGAACAAAGTCAACAGGGTGTGTTTGATAGCAAAATAAAATTTAATAAGAAAAAACTATTTTTTATCAAATTTTCTTTAGAGAATTTTCTTAAGAAAAACGGACCCCATTAATTACTAAACGTACCCCAATTTTAAATTTTTACTTCATGTACCTCACTTTTTACTTAGTGTACCCTACTTTTTTTTTTTCTTAAAATTCTAAAAATACCCTTGCTTAGTGTATCCCACTTTTTTACTTCGTATACCTCATTACTTCACCCTTGCCCCAATACTTGTGCCCCAGTGTCGGACGAACAAAGTCGACAGGGTGTATTTGATAGCAAAATAAAATTTAATAAGAAAAAACTATTTTCTTTAAAGAATTTTCTTAAGAAAAATGGACCCCATTAATTACTAAACGTACCCCAATTTTAAATTTTTACTTCATGAACTTTTTACTTAGTGTACCGACACTTTTTTTCTTAAAATTCTAAAAATACCCTTGCTTAGTGTATCCCAGTTTTTTACTTCGTATACCTCATTACTTCACCCTTACCCCAATACTCGCGCCCCGGAATGTCAGACGAACAAAGTCGACACCTCTGAAGAGGTTTCAGATGAACAGGACCGACACCTCTTTAGAGGTCTCGACCAACTTCAACCAATAATGCGAAGATAATTTTGTTTTAGTGGGTGACGAAGGGAACCGGTCGAAACTTCTTTAGAGGTGTCGACCCAGTTCGATCGATACCTCTTCAGAGGTATCGGCCCAGTTCATCCTACACCTCTTCAGAGGTATCGACTCTGTTACTCTGAAACCCGCGGGCGACTAGAACGAATAAAAAAACTTCAAAAGTCTCAAAACATACATGAAAATGACCAAAAAATAGTAGGTTTTGCTCGAAATCACTAAATATTTTCAATTTCATCGAAACTTTGTACCTAAAATGCAAGTTTCACGTCTCAAATCAAAGCCCTAAGTCCAAAAATAAATTCACAAACATAACTACTCAACAAAAAAAAAATACCCAAAAATCTCAAAATTGACACGAAAAGAAATGATGAATGCACCCACGTCGCCGAATCCATGCCAATTTGCTCGGATTTTGTCAAATTTAGTTAATTTTTTGTGAAGGGATTTGAGAGAGGGGATTGGGTATTGGATTGGGCCATATGATATAAAAATTTAACAGTGAGTGGGGGTGAGTGGGGTATGCTGAGTAAAAATTCTTTTATATAGAGGGGTAGTTGGATAATTTTACAAAACTGTGGTATGTTTAGTAATTTAAGGATTCTGTTTAATTCACTAAATTGCTACATATTGTTTGTAGATATATATTGTTGGTTAACAACGTTCAAAGAGAAATTGTAAGTGTTTTTTACATCTAAAACGTGACTGTAGTTAAATAGCTCTGGTTGTAGCAATGGGGGGTGGGGTGGGAGTATTGTAACGGCCCAATATAATATTTCTTGATTTCTTGAAAAAATAGGCCCATTATCCTATTTGTCAAAAAAGGCCCAAATAATGCCCAACAATAGTTGTAGCAAGTGGTCTGCTAGATGTATGTGTTTCGTCAAATTGTCCTAGACACAAGTCAGATCGGCCTAGACGCACGAGTCGCAAGGGTTTTGAATCGTCATCTTCATTCTTCATCCGAAAAGCCTCCCTCTGCGTGTCTTGGGTAATGTAAGTATTCTAGGGAATGAAGGTGCCATTATTGGGAATGAAAAATTTCTTGGGTGAATTAACTCCTGATCACCATGGGAGGTTGCATGATTTAATAAGTTTTGAAGGATGTATTTGTAAAAAAAAAATCTGAGAGTCTGGACTCACTACCCAAAAATAAATACTAAAACTTGTACCTGACTAAATTGAGGCCTTATACTAAATGTGGTCTGGGACAGTCGCGACATGCCCAAAGCAGACCTTGTCAGTTATATAATTAAAGGGGACCAATGACGAACGCAATCGTCAAAGCAAGTCGCGGCATCGTCAGCCCCATGATCTATAATCTATATGACAAGTTAGTTTCACTATTGAGGTGTGTTTGATTTGCGATTGTTTTTTGAATAATCTAGATTACACTTTGAATCACGAAACAGTACGAGTTGACGTTTGTTTTGGAAAGTTAGTCAAATCCATGAAAGAGTTACCAAAAAATAAATAAATAAACCGTGAATGATAATTTGAGAGAAGTTCTTTGAAAAAAAATTGAGAGAAATTACTTTAAATTAATTAGCATTATCAATTTTATTTTAGTTTTTGAAAACAATTAGCATTATCAATTTAACTCGACAAATTGTAAATTCCTACGCATTCATTGCCATGAGGTATTAAGCCACCAATTAAGCCATTTGAAAGCAAATAAAAAGGTAGTGATCTGGAATCCCATTGAAGCTCGGAGTCTCTAGAGGCTCTACATAGTCATTTTTTCACATGGCGCGGCTCTTTTAAGAACACTACTATATGCATCCCAATTGTTTATTAGGGCACTACAATAGTGTACCAATTTATATACATTTTGAGATGCCCTCAGAGGACATTGGGGTACACATAGCGCGACTTCTTTTTAAAAATACCTCTTACACTATCCTCGATTAACCACCCAAAGACTCCAACCCTCCACCTCTTATAAAGGCAAGGACGTGAAAAATCATTGGAGCAACAACTTGATTGGCGGCTTTACATTTCACTAACAACAAAAAATTAGTGGAATTAATAGTTTGCTTTCCAACTATTTAAATCTCTCATAATTAACGTTTCCCAAATTAGTTTCAATCTACTACTTTGTTGATTTTCTTCAATTTCTAATGAGACGAGATTTTTCTAATGGAGACATTTGTGGATTTTATCCAAATCACTACAACTGTTCTTTTCTAATCTTTATATCAATTGGTATTACTTTTACTTTTCTTTAAGTTTTTGTATTTCTTATTCCATCTTTACAAGTTTTATCATACATCCACCTAAGTATCCTCATTTCTTCTTTTTTTTTGTCTAAACTACCCGATATCTGAACTATCCAACTATTACAAGTTCGTCCCGAGTCGTGCACCGTATAAATGAGGGGAGCTCCCAACATTGATATTTCCATTGCAAGACTCGAACACGAGTCATTAGTTAAGAGACAACAATTCACTTTCAATTGTGCCAACCAACTATTGGTAAACATCCTCATTTCTATTGTATTCATTTTATATATTTATTTTTCTACCGTTTAAAATTCACTTCGATAAAGTATGTCTAAGTGGCCTATAAAGTTTTCCCTTTTAAGTTGGTAGCATGGAGAATAACTATAAGTAGTAAAAACTTGTAACAAACCTCACCAGCTTTAGGCCCAACTAACCAAAAAAAATAAAATTTGTGGATGCAACTTAAGAGCCAAATTTGTGGATGCAAAAGAATGGCCGACTTAGTAAGCCATTGATTGGTTAAAACATCACAATGAATATCGTCCACGAATGAATAGTACTCTTCATTTCTACCAAAAAAAAAAAATAGTACTCTTCATTGCTACTAATAATAGTAAAAAATTAATAATAAAGCGGTGAATGTTAGGAGATGTAATATTGGTAATGTCTACCAATAGAAACATGTCACGTGTAAACGTGTAAGGATGAAAACTCATAAAAACCAATTTGAGAGTTTCAATTTGGGAGTCTGTCCACCAAGACTCCCAAATTTCCTTCAATTCCTGAATCACCACATCTTACCTTCCACGTTACTGCACTCTCTCAATTATTACAGCTCAGAAAAACTTGTTAGACCCAGAAACAAATAAGCAGACAAACAATTCTACTGGGCAATTAATTAAAAGAAATTGAATTGCTAACACAGGATTGTCTCTATTGGGCCGAGACCTATCCGGAGAAGGTAAGAAACTTCTCATTTGTTCTATTTTGCAAGGACGAAATCAGCATTAATGATATGCAATAACTAAATACAATTGAAGCTTACTTTCTACATTTCTACATGTATATATTTATAAAAAAACAGATGTCCCATGCAAAATTGATGATTTCTGGTGGATTGTACATTATAAATTCTTAAACCTGCAAAACTAATCTAAATCGGATATTGATCACCTCTCCATTTGTTTGTTTTCCTTCAATTCTTCAGGCTAAAATTCAATTCGACGGGATGGTCTTAGTTGTTGTATCAACTCACAGAAGAATGGTATGTGGAGGCAATATTGTGAAAGCCTAATCAATCACTGATCATCGATTGGAATATAACAGATCAATGGAGAAGAAAGGGAACGTGCTAATGCAAAAGTATGAGCTAGGAAGATTCCTTGGTCAAGGCACCTTCTCTAAGGTGTACCTAGGGAAGAACCTAAAATCTGGTCAATGTGTTGCAATCAAAGTGATAAGCAAGGAGAAGATCATAAAAGTTGGCATGGTGGATCAGATCAAGCGGGAGATTGCAGTTATGAAGCTCGTTCGACACCCTAACATAGTCCAGCTCTATGAGGTCATGGCGAGCAAGACCAAGATCTACCTTGCCATGGAGTACGTGAGAGGTGGAGAGCTGTTCAATAAGATCGCAAAGGGAAGGCTGAAGGAGGACTTGGCCCGAAAATATTTCCAGCAATTGATCAGTGCCATTGATTTCTGCCACAGCAGAGGGGTCTACCACCGTGATCTCAAGCCGGAGAATCTCCTGCTTGACGAAAGTGGCAACCTCAAAGTCACAGATTTTGGATTGAGTGCGCTGAAGGACTCTTGCAAGAACGATGGTCTGCTACATACGACGTGTGGAACTCCTGCATACATAGCACCAGAAGTCATCAGCAATAAGGGGTATGATGGTGCTAAGGCTGACATTTGGTCTTGTGGAGTTGTGTTGTTTGTGTTGATGGCTGGCTATCTTCCCTTTCAGGACAAGAATCTCATGGAGATGTATAGGAAGATAAGCAAAGGAGACTTCAAGTGTCCACACTGGTTTCCACCAGAAGTTCGAAAGCTGATATCGAGGATTTTGGACCCGAATCTAAACTCGCGTATCAGCTTAGCAAAGATCATGGAGAATGCATGGTTCAAGAAGTGGTTTAAATCAGTCGACAACATAGGATCACCAAGGATTGTTGCCGATGTAGCAGTTAGTCCTGATATAGAGACTGTTTTATGTCCCCAGACCTGTGCAGTGCAGAGTGGAGAATCCTATACAGGCTCCATGAAGCCCAATTGCATGAATGCATTTGATATTATATCGCTTTCTCAAGCGTTCAATCTATCAAATTTGTTTGAGAGAGAGAGTGGTCAGACGGCAGTAGAAGCTCGATTTACAACAACAAAGACACCAGCGGCCATCGTGTCCAAGCTGGAAGAGATTGCAGAGGAGGAGAGGTTTAAGGTGATGAAGAAGAATGGGATGGTAAAGCTGCAGGGCAGTAAGGAAGGAAGGAAGGGACAACTGGCCATTGACGCCGAGATATTTGAGGTCACTCCATCATTTCACCTGGTGGAGGTGAAAAAGAGTTCTGGTGACACATTGGAATACCAGCACTTCTGTGACCAAGGACTGAAACCTTCTCTAAAGGATATTGTATTAAGTTGGCAGGGACAAGAGAAGCAACCAGCACCTGTTATCTCATCCTCTAATGTGCCTAATGCATAGATTTATGTTAATATTTTTCTTCCCGAAGTTTTATCTTTCACGTGGTTGCGTGCAAAGGATTTATCCTGATAAAACCAAAGCCGAATTGACATTCAACAGTATGAATTAGGAGTGTGTTCAACATGCTAACAAGGCAGATAAGGTTCTAACTACGTTTGTACAATAACAATATATCCTGAATTCCAAATTAAGATCAAACTCTTCCATTATTATAGACTTAGTGCAATGTTTGTACTTCTACCTAAATAAAAAAAAATCTGCTCATTAAGAGTCACCAGCGAAACCAAGGGTCAAAACAAATGGTTCACATAAGACAAACCCAGTGAAATCCACATTATTCAGGAGGGAGCTTGCTTTTAAGCGCTTATACTTCAAATATCTTATTGTTCAAAGTAAAAGCCAATGTCTATACCTGACCGTTAATGATTACCAGGCCACTCTATCTCTAACTTCTACATTAATTAGAAAGGATTTTAAAAATTGTGAAATCACATCCATCAACTACACCAGATCAAGAGGAGTTGAAGAGTTTGATTTATATAGACAACCCCAACTAATTTGAGATCATGTCAGCTTGCATGCTTTTAAATATACGTGATAAGAAAAAAGAGGTATGGAGTATAAATTTATGGAAAGCACATAATTTGGTACCTATAATCCACAATTAAGGCATTGGAAAATGGGACTTAAGGGGTCCAAAGCAGGACACTATGCTTCCAAGCATAGAACATCTGGCGAAGCCTTGTATAAATAAAGAACAAGCGGAATCACAGAAAACATTTAATGTTATATTTCCCACTATGTTTCCTAAGAAATGAATTCTGGCCAAAACCTATGAAAAATGAAAATCTAAGCTTTGAAGGAAAATATAGTAAACAGATACCTGGAATTAAATAAAATTTCAAGGCCATTAAAATTTGCACCTTTAATGTGAGCTGAGTACAGTTGCAAGTGGGGCGGCCCCGCCTCCCGCGGGCCCCCGCACAGTGCCGGGCGGGCGCGGGCGAAAGTTCGCCCCGCATAGCGGGGCGGGGGAGGGGACGGGTATGCCTTTGCCCCATAGTTTTTCTCGTAGAACTGCCTCGTTTCCCGCCCTGCAAGGAATTCCCGCCGCCCCGCCCCGTGACCCTGCCACACGGGGAATCCCCGTCGCCCCGCCCCATGCCCCGCCCTACGGGGAATCCCCGCCGCCCCGCCCCGTGACCCTGCCACACGGGGAATCCCTGTCGCCCCGCCCCACGTCCCACGAGGAATCCATTTTAAAAAACTAGTCGAAATCCCGCGCTTCGCGCATGAGTAAGTCTAAGTGTCAATATATTAGTTAAAAAATAATTAACTTAATGAGAAAAAAATAAAAAAATAATATTTACTACATAATCTCAAATAAATTTTAAGTGAAGAATAATATCATTTAATTTTTTTGTAGCAAAATTAGGAAATATATGTCTTGAAAGTTGTTTAAACTTTTGTCATATAATTATACAAAAATATAATCCTAATAAAATTAATTTGATGAAAAAAATGAAGTGATAAAAAGAGAAAAAAAAATTATGTAAACATTGGTGAAGTCCCAATTTAATACTTTATGAATAGAAGCCATATTTATTTTGAAAAATGATTAATTAAAATTTTGTTACCACAATAAAGGATATATAACAAATTGACATCTTGTTGAATAAACTAAAAAAAAGGGAGGTCATTGATCTAAACAATGCACATAGAGATTGACGATCAGTATATGTCATTTCTAAAATATTTTTGTTTGCTCTTGAAAAGAAAAATAAAAAAGATATTAGAATAAAAACTCAAAGGTAAAAATCTGAATATAAAAAACACCGAAAATCAAATAGCTATCAAAAATTCGAAAAGAGCAAAAAAAAGTTGAAAAACAACTAAAAATAAAAAAAATGTTATGGTAAAAAAGTACGACATAAGGAAACTTCAAATGTACAAATAAATTTTGTTGAGACAGTGAGGATATGTAATAAAAACATATGATCTTGTCAAATAAACTTAAAATTGGAGATCATAGATCTAGGCAACACTTACCAGAGATTAACAACAAATACATATCACTTCTTTAATCATTTTGTTATTAGAATTTTGATTCAATCCTAAAAAGAAAACAAAAAAAATCAAAATCAAAACGAAAAGTAGAAACTTGGCAATAATGAATATGCGTTGGAAGATATGTATTCTCTATATGTGAAAAAACGCATTAAAATATGTTGTGGCTTGTTAGCATAGTTTGTTATTTTGTACCTATATGATGCATAGTTTGTTATTTTGTATCTATATGCCACATAATTTATACTTTTGGGTTTTGTATATATATGCCACCTGATTTATATTTTAAAAATATATAAGGATGCTCTTATTTATGTGTTTGTTATTTGAAATGAAATGAAGCTTTTTACTTGTGTTTAAAGTTGAATCTATTTATATTTACTATTTTCTTTCTTGAGGATAAAGTCCATTTTCTAGTTGTGTTCAAAGTTAAAATGTAACTTCTTTATTGATGTGGTAAATTTCACTACAAGTGATTCTGAATTAATAAAGAAAGGACATTTAATATCAATTTTCTAGAAAGATGTCAAACATTTAAATGACTCTCATCTTCCATATGTCTCTCACAAGATTCTCATATACACCATCCAAGTATCGAATTCCCGCCTAGCAATCCGGTCAACAACGACCAATGCATTTTACCAAATGGAGCCCCGCGCCCACAGGGAATCGTTATCGTGGGCGGCAAAGTTTGAAAAATTTTTGAAGAAAATCCCCGCCTCGCACCCCGCGACATGAGACCAAATCTTCAATCTCCGCCCGCCCGCTGGTCCACTTGCAAAAGCGAACAATAGATACTTGGGACAACAAAACAAACAATTTTTTTTAGTTCCGCTAAGTGCACCCCACCTTTTACTAAATGTACCCCATTTAGCGTGGTACCCCAAATTTCAATTTTAATTTCTATATGCACCTCATATTTTTACCAAAATACCCTTTCATCCAAATCGAAGCAACCAACTCCAAAACCATGGTCGAGACATCTATATTAAGTTTGATAACATGTAGCCGAAACTTATCCACTAGGTTCGATGTTATCTAACCGAACCTATTTGATAAAATTTAGTTGGTAACAGCCAACCAAAAGATTCAGTGGGTTCTAACCTACTCTCCAATTAAAGGTTCGGCAAGCTATAATCAACTCTTCAACTAGAGATTCGGTGGACTCCAACCACTCCAACCGACTCTCCAATAAGAGATTTAATCCTTCGAGAAGATTTGAACCTCTCGATGATGCCTATAAATCATAAATAAGAGTGCGTGAAATACACTTAGAAATTATAGTGAGATACACTAATCACAGTGAGGGAAATAAGAGTCATTTTGTAGTAGGATTGACTTTTTTTTAAGTTCGACTTTTGCTAAGGTGCACAGGTGCACTTAGCCGGATTTTGTTTTTCAAAGAAAAGAAGAAAGTAACAAAGGCAGAAGAAAAAAAATGTGGGATCGTCACTAGAACTAAAATGTCTATGTCAAGGTACTCAAACATTGAACGAACCACAACCAAAGCCACACTATAGAACCTAAACATTAGGATCGTCACCTATCTATGTTTATAAGCAACTAAGGAGCATTTTTTTATGTGGATGACTGCAGCAGGCATCTACCTCGGTCTCTGAAAACTGTTTGTTAACCCTGGTGCACTCCAGAAGTCTGCTTCTGCCAAAATGAAATCCAACCAAATTCATTAAGCCAAAAATGAAGCATTTCCTAACCAACATCAGAAGCATATTTCATGGTCAAAAATCAAAATGCACTTACAAATTACAACCATGAGATACGCTTCTTTCATTCAGATACTTTGCAGCGACAGAGCTCATTGCATCTATCAACCAAGAACTGAATAAACGCAGTTGGTCATGAGCTGCTTCAATACTGGATTTTCATTTGACAGCCAAGTTGCCAACTGTGACTGCTACCATCACCTGGAACTGAAAGTACAAGTGCTTCTAAACAGTAATTTTTAGAAAAATCCCAAGTAATAAGTTCAGATCCATACTGTGGAATATTTGAAAAGTTATACACACCCATTGTAGATATCAGAGATTATTCCCAAGCATCAGACACAATTTGGTCTTCACGAAATCCTTGGCCAACCGATAATCAACAAATCAAACACAAAAATATTTCATGCTGCATGCATGAAAAGACTATGTTTTCAACAAAAAATAATAGGAGCTGGAGAAATAGGTTAGTACGACTGAACATAAAAAAAAAAACCAATAAATTCATAACTTGGAACTGAAATACAATAAGTAACAAATACAGGTGAGCAGCATTTCATCACGAAAATAAGAAACAACACACATACTCAAGATTAAAACCAGAGATAAAAATTCTAAAAATTACATGAGCATTAATTTTGGGTATTGCACACATGCAGAATCAACTTTTTTCATTACTTACGAAAAACATGTCAAAATACTTTACAATAGTTGCTGCTATTTGCAAGCTACATCTCAACGGGGTATAAATGGACAAACTTCCAACACGGAAGTCGCTTATCCAACACCTATGAACAATGTACAACTAAAAAAGAAACGTTTCAAAAACAGCAAACATACACAGATTTCATGAAGCTTCTATGAATCACCAAAATTGATGGCATTTTGACCAGAATCTGAAATTTCTGGAATGCCAAGAGCCATGCATCAGCTGCTCCTAGGTTGCAAGGAAAACTACAAACTGGTAGTAAGAAATAAACATATTATCCATATGATCTGAACCATTTCATCTTTCATTCAAATCAGCAGTTTGGAAAAAGCTGGCCAACAAGGATTTCTGCTCTGCACCAAGCTTTAACAACCACGTCCTTGTCAGATTACAATGATCGGATTGATTTGTACCAGCTTGAAGCTCCTCACACTGAATGAGTTCTTCAAAATCTATTTTATCGAAAGCAATCAAAGCCTGAACAATTGCACATTGTGCAGACATACTCCATTTTCTTGGGCTCTGATCCAACAAGAAAAAAAGCTTCTGCCTCAACTCTTCAGATCCTACCAGTAGATTCCCACAAGAATCAACTCCATGCCTTGAAAACAAGCAGATGCAGATTTAAATCAAATGTCAGTCAGAGAATCCCAACAATACCATCTAATGTTTTGTTGTAATGTTGTGGGGTTGGGTTCAAAAACCATTTGCGTGTAAAAGATCGTCATCAAGTTATAACAGTAGGAGGTAATATGATTACATGTGAAAAATAGACAGCGACAAAGAGCATCTCTTCCAGGTGCATCAGGGCCTCTGTTGGTCCAGTAATGAGTTGCCCCAAGTACACCAAATTCCACCGAAAGAAATAAAATAAAAATAAAAATAAAACCACAGAGAAGGGAGATGACAAAAAAAAAAAAAAAAAACTATTGGTTTCCATCGACAAGAACTATTTCACAAGATAGCTACTAGTACCAATTTTATAAGAAGATTATTAGAGCAGTTTTACTTGATTTTCATTTACATATGCAAAAGACGTGTCGTTCAACTTCAACTCGTATTTAGTGATTCACCTACATTAGATCACTCTCAAGGGAAGTAACAGGCTTCCCAAAAAAAAAAAAGTGGAATTAACATGTAAAAGTTAAAGTTGCACGTACTAATACAAATAGATTCGAATATTTTGCTATCTAGTTCCAAAGCACAAAGGCCTTTGATCCATAATATATAAGAGAGCATTTCACTCGTGTTTTCTTTGAGTTAATACTTTTTCTGGCTTCTATAGTCTTTGCCTAGCTTTCTCGGAGTCCCGTGATAGAACTCTAGACTTTTATTGCTCAATTGGCAAATGAAACAACAAAGAGAACTAGAGAACCCAAAGAGAACCTTCTCTCAGCCCAAACTCTCTCAAGAGTTAAACGGACCCAAATCAATTACAATTTTCTCGATCCTATCTCTTCTCTCACCCTCTATTTATACTTTCCCACTTTCCTTCCAAAACAGAAAACCTTGCATTCATTTTCCCACCTAAAAGTCCCATGATGAATTCACACTTTCGGTGCCGCATTAGTGGTCACCTAGGCCTTTACTGACTAGGATCGTATCATCCCGCAGCTCAAGACCTACATCAGTTCACTCTTGAAATTGATGAGCAAAAGATAAAAGTGCAGTAAGCAGCCACTTAAACATACAGAGTTATTTGTTTTAGCTTCAATGCATTCAAGGCATACTTTCCTCTGATCTTAGTTGCAAGAGTTTCTAGATGAGGGGTGCTTCCTGCCTGAGTGCCTGATTCACATTCAATTCTTCCTAAAGGAGCCCACACTACTAAGCATTGTAAATTCATACGCCAAGTTGAACAAAATTTCGTGCATTAACCCAAACCAATGACAAGTACATGAATATTTTCTAATATGTTGACACCTCTATAGTTCCTATACGGGCATGTACCAGATCAGGAGAGCATTACAAGTAATAGAATTTCAAAACAAATGATATGTATAACTCATTCGACATAGACTTGTGACACTGAGCAAAAATGTCCATACAAACTCTTCTCAATAACTGACTAATGATCAATATTACAACAAATTGTATTGTTAAATACAAAATGGGAGCTAAACCAAGACTAAGAACCATCCAATACCATACGCATGCATGAGTACCAAAACAAAAGATGAACAAGAAAAATTACCTCCATATTTGACCAAGAAGAACAATAAGACCAGCAGAAGATTTCTCACACGCACATGAATCTATCAGCTTCAGAAGAGGAGGGATAATTTTGCTCCAAGTCCAATCCCAACTCTTAAAAGACAGAGGAAGAGCATTAATTAACTTTTTGAAACTTTATTTCAAATCCACCAATACATCACTGATCACTATTGCCACAAAAAAAAAAAAAAAAAAAAAATCTCTTTGCAAGATCAATTTAAAATCCAATTCCTACATCCCCTGAAAACCAAATAATCTACACAAACAATTAGCACAATTTCACGAGCAAGGAAAGGTCCAACTCTAGCGAATGTATTTTTTTCTGCTTCCCTATTTTCCCCAAAATTTAGACTACTAACAAGACATAATAGCAACAAATAATAACAAAGATATTGAAAAAAACCCATGGGACGCAGAACTCGATTTCAATTTGATGACTAAGTGATCAATATATATCTATACAATATATAAAAGCACGAATACCTAACAAATCAACAGTAAGCAAATTTACTATTTTACCCTTTTCAACCTACTAATTTACTAAATTATACATTGTAATTGTAATTGGATAGAGATAATGAGTTGAGTCGTTCATATCTTAAAAACGTGTTACATATACAACATTAATTAAGTGTTTCACTTTA
Source organism: Stephania japonica (assembly GCA_039657345.1). Lineage (NCBI taxonomy): Eukaryota > Viridiplantae > Streptophyta > Magnoliopsida > Ranunculales > Menispermaceae > Stephania > Stephania japonica. The sequence goes on from CM077556.1 coordinate 7,454,731, forward strand.
ACTCAACAATTAATAACTATAGTCTATACCTCATGAGAAAAAAAACGTTGGTACATTTCAATTGAATGAATTATATATAATTAATCTTTCCAATTGATTATGGAGTATTTTTGATGTATTAGAACAATTTTATTAAATAGATATCAAAGTTGAACAACTTAGGTACATTTCAAAAAAATAAAGAGCAACATATACTGTGATTTAATTTCATATACCACTTTTTTTCCTTCATTTTTCTTCATGTCGTCGTTGGTAAAACAATGTCTTTTTAAAATTAACTTCATTTATGTATATTTGTATGTTTATTAATATAATCGGAATCATACTTTTTTTTTTGCCAAGACAGAATCATACTTTATGAATTATAAAAATATGGTTTTGTAATTGAATTAATTTTTGCAAGCGTAGCGAGCGGGCTCATCCGTGCGAAACACATAATGAAACTAGTATATATATATATATGGGAACAAAAAAATACCCATGGCATGGGTATTTTTATGGTTCCCATAGTAGTAGTACCATATATTTATATATATAGCCTTTGAATTTAGCACCAAAATAAATCTTAAATATGCATTAGATACAAGGAACCACATCTGTGATTCCAACAAGAAGAAAATGAATTAAGAAGACAGAATTCATGAAGCAAATGAGCAATAGAAAGCAACAAAAATATTAAAATTTGAATTAAACAAAAAAATAAAGGTTTTGTTGTTATTTACTTCTATTCATAACCAACTAGAAACTTAAAAAGAAGTGCAACATTCCTTGGAGAGGTGATATCTGAATCACAGCAAAAACAGGTGAACCACAAGTAATTCACGTTTTTGCTACTATAGGTTTGGTTCAAGTTCAACCATCCTAATTAACATTGATATAATACGACAATAATGTTATTTAGGGGAGATCATCATCACCGATTGCAAATAGAAAAACAACAACAACAACAACAACAACAACAACAACAACAACAACAACAGCAGCAGCAGCAGCAGCAGCAGCAGCAAATAGAAAGAGACAGAAAATATGCACCAAAGAGTCCATACCATATAGCAGGCAACAAGCTCCAGCAAAGAAAGGATGTCACCAAATTCAGTGTTACTTTTACTTGCAACAGAATTAAAGTCAGAAACATCAGTTCCCGTATAATGAGATGTGCTGAACTCTGACGATGACAAAGTTCCAAAGAATTGAGGTCTAGATCCTAGAAAAGCATAGTGTTGAAGCTTATCCAACAATAACCCTGTGACTTCATCCAAAGAAACTGCATCTTTGAAAAGACACATTCATGATTCTCAGTAGTTGACAGAGTACCAGAACATGGACACCCTGCTTTATCTTCTCTCTCAAGAAACATGACAATGGATTTCACAACAGTCATTATCAAACAGTACTCATTCAGGATAAAATATTTTTCTCCGCATAAAGAAGCAAAAATATGGAGCAATGTCAAGGGAAAATAAGAACCAAATGTGTTTGTCTGGAGAATTCTGTAGGATGCTTCACAAACAAAGCCAATTCGGCCAAATGCTGAACACATAGATGCCAATATGATACTTCCAGCAACCAACTGATCAACTGTAGCAGTTACCATTGAGATATATATGGCAGTGTCATCACGAAGGAAGATGACACTCCCTGAATCAGAGGGAACATTTATGTCATGGGACCTAGTACCATACATAAGAACTCTTCTGTCAACAAGGAAATTCTCAATGATATGAAACAAATCATCTAGCGGGCACAAATCCAATTGTAAGCGCGCCACATCCCCATCAGACATCACTGTTAGAAGAGAACAAGAAAGTGTGACCCACAAAAAAGAAACAGCACAGATTCAAATTTAAAACAAATAAGTAGATAAGAATTCCCAAAAAATCACCCATAAAAGAACAATATTTATAAGCATATTCAAAGTTGCGTACCTTTATTGACATGCATTGCAAAAGAATCTGATAGCAGAGAATGATAGCTAGTCAATAAATCATCGGATTTCAACGGAGTGACAACAGAAAAGTTGTGCAGCAACAAAGAGAGGAAGACACAAGCTTTCTCCCTAAAAAGGAAAGTACAAGTTAGTGATTACATCTAGAATGCTATCGAGACAATTACATGAAGAAATGAAATAATAAATTAAAGTCGGCACTTATTCCATGACCATGAAAAAACCATTTTGTGAAGAAAAAAATGTTGCCAGATCTAGATAATTATATCAATACAAATAATACACAAAATAAAAAAGAAAACTCACGTAGGTAGCAGGTCCTGTTGCTTTGAAAGAGCAAGTATAATCTTGTCCATAACCCAATCTTTAGATAGAACCATGCCGCTCTGAGAGATACAAGTTTCCATAGTTGATATTATCCCAGAAATTCTGTCCTCCACATTTGTCAACACAATGCAGTACTTGCCAAGGCTCCCAAGTGTCGGATTATGACAGGTTGTACATGATACTATCATTCCCTTGTTTGGGCAATCAAGTAAACCTTTTGTGATCTGTGTGTCTGCATTAGCATCCAACAATGGCCGAAACAAGTTTGACCTGACCATTAATATTAATAATTCGATGCATCAATTCCTTTCATAAGTTAATCACTATGTACAACAATGCCAAAGATTTTTTCTAAAAAAGGAACAAATTATTAAAAAAGAACTTACTGATATCCATTTCCATATTGTCACTAGAGCTGCCAGATGCCACCAAAGTATCTTCGTTTGGAACTTCACTTTGATTTCTCAACTGTGTCATCCAGTATATCTCATGGTCGGGTATCTCAATTTGAGGTAAAGTAGGCGATAGAGGCATTTCTAATGCAATCCTGAATCTTTCCTCATCGGCTGCATTATCCAACTCCAGCAATTTCATGTAGTTATCACTCACCGTGTTTTCAAGAAAAAATTGATTTTCTTGGTTACATTTCACACTGTCTGCAGCTCTTTCCTGGCGAACTTGGGCAACTTCTTTAGAACAGTTAACAAGTGACATAGACCGTGGGAATAACTCCATGTCATTACCAGAATCAGTTGTCACATCAAGGTTCTTGTTAAGCCCTTCAGATTTATTACATGACTGCAAAATAGAGTTCTGTTTCTGTAGCACATTTCTCTTCTTTCTCGACACAAGGCCTTCTCCATCCACTAGGATATTTGACTTTCTTTTTCCCCTAGAAGGGATCTTGTTTTTGAGTGTTAACATATCACTTAAAGCTGAGATATTATTTTCTATGTGCCCACTCAACTTCCTATCCTTAAAATACACAAACTCAGTGGATTTTAATGCCTCTCTGAAGGCCATTGTTTTTCTGGTTTCTGTAGACACTCTGTCAGCTGAATTAATACCAACTGGACCATCAGAATTTAAACATGGATTTCCCATATTTTTGCCAACCAAACTCCTGACATTATTTTCAGCCGCAACACCAAGGTTTTCATTGAGACTCATTTCAGCCACTTCACTAGAAAGTTTTGGAACTATTCCCTGTCGACTCTCCTTAGTCAAATCTGCAGTATTTGAGAGAGAAAAAGTACCCCTACCCTGTGATTCGACCAATTGTCTATCAGAAAAAGATGTGCTAGTGGAATATATAATGGAATTCTGTGACTTGCTTCTGACAGAATCTCCAACGATAGACTCCAATTCAGAACTAATACCTGAATTCTGTTTGCAACAGCATACACCAGAAAATGGCCTAGCATGCCCCAGTTCTGACCTCAAATGATCAAAACCATCCAGGTTTGTGCGGCCAACCTTTGCCAGTTTACTTTTCCTTGGACAACAAAATGTGCATTGTTCTTTACCTGAACATTTAATCTTCAACTTCGAGCTACCCAGATCCATAGGGTTTATTAACTGCAAAAAAAACATTTTTAGGGTAAGCAGATGTCACAATGTAAGGAAGCTCTTATTCATAACTCAAATGTCCCGCTCCTCCCAACAAATACCAAAACAAACAGCATCGGAGAACAAAAAAAGCACCTTTGAATTGTTCCAGAGGGAGAGGAACAAAGTGTATCTCAAATTAACTGTGAGCTTTTCCTTGAAGCTTTAAAAGAGAAAATATTTTAAAACTAATCAACTTCAATTGAATTGCTCACCAGATTTTGAACAAAAATGCACAACGGTATGCAGTCTAAATATTTATAACAATATTAACAATAAAAATATCAATCAGTAAGTTTCAAATGATGCTCATTCAGGATAACTTCACCTGTCAAATGATTCCTAATTCATGAGTTCAGATCATACGAATGTGAAAAATCCACCATTTCTCCCTTCCTACTATCAGTCATGATTGTGGGAGAACAACCTAAACGTGCCCTCAAATTGCAGTTCACTTGGGTATCTACTAGGTCATCTAAAAAAGTTCCTTCCAATCAAAACTGCCAACTGCCAACTACAAAGTATACCACCATGTAATTCAATTAGTGCGAACAAAGAAAACTGACTATACTCTAAATTTCTCATAATTATTTTGCTTTTAGCAGCATAAGGTATCAAACAATACCTTTTTTTATAGGAAAGCTCACCATCAATTGCACTAAATCGAGCACAATGGAAGAGTCCGATCCATGTAGCCGACTCCAATTAATTTGGGATTGAGGCTATGTTGTTATTGTTGTTGTTATCAAACAATAGCATCAGAACATAAGAGCATTGCTATGAACATTTTTTTGTCAATGAAATATGCGGCAAACACATGACAACAAATATAAAGAAGAAATCACCACGTGCTTGAAACTCACTTTTCAGGTACTTTTATACTCCATAAACCAATTATCCTTGACAATCAGACAGAAGTGAATACCACAACTGACTATAAATAGACTTTTTTTTTTTCCTTATATAGGTAATAGAAAATATATTCCTAATAATAATGTTTCTCCAGAACTCCTTAATCATGATTTACATTGTCACCCCATACAGTCAGACTGGAGTACACAAGTTCGGCAAGGGTATACACCTAGAAGTCAGATTTATCCTTTCACCAAGCTGGGAAGTGGGCATGGACTGCTTAGTCACTGACCACGGGATATTTTCTTTCTTCAAATTTATCATTACCTTTACACTCCTATTTTCCTCTTCATAGTTTAAATCCTTCAAGGGTCTTATCTAGTAAACTAGAATAAAAACCTGAAGTACTTATATTTGAATTTTCAGCACAATTTTGTAGGGAGATGTATGATACATTCACATACATGAAGTGTCGTGTCTATATCAGTGGTGTGTTGCATCAAAATGGACACATCAAAAAAAACAGAAGGGTCTGTAATACAAGGGTTCCCCAAGAATCGTAACGACCGTAATGATTTATGTACGAAATATAAGAGAATGAAAGGAAGGAAAAATTGAATGTACTAGAATCAGGATACCGACCTTTACTGAAGCATCTATACCTTCATTACTTGAAAAGAAACAAGCATCTAGTCTGCTGAAACGCTGAGATAATTGGAAAAAATCTTCCCTTAAACAGCACATTTCTTCCTTCATTATGTCATTTTGCACTTTTCTGAGCTTAGCAACTCTCTTAGCATGCTTAGCTTGCACTTTTTCCAGCTTCAACTGCTTCTTTAAAATCACCATATCCTCATTTGCAGCTTTTCTATCGTTATCAAACATAACAGGATTACCATTTGCTAATTGTCTATCTGACATGATTCCCTGCAGTTCTTTCTCTAAAGCTACATTCCTCTGCCTTTCTACCTCCAATTGCTGAGCCAATTCATTAAAACGATTCTTCTCACCAGTTGCATGCTCCTTACTCGTTGCCATCTCCATTTCTATATCCACCTTTAGTCTCTCTATTTCCTTCTTTAATGCTTCATTTCTCTGCTTTTCCTCGTCCAATTGCTGAGATAGTTCAGACATAGAGTTCTTCTCGATAATTGCTTTCTTCCTTTCTTCTTCTTCCACGAGCTTTATATCCTCTTCCACTTCACTCAGTCGCATATCAGCATTCTCCTTGTCTCTATTAGCCTTCTTCAAAGCAGACCTAGTTTTCTGTAATTCCTTCTCTAAGACTCCATTTTTCCACTTTTGCTCCGCCAATTCCTGAGACAGTTTATTGCAACGGGACTTCTCACTGACCACCTTCTTGCTCTCTTCTTCCGCGAGTTTCCTATTTTTTTCCGCTTTATCTGTCTCTGCATCAGCACGCTTCTTCTCTTGCTTAGCCCTTTGCTTCTCAGCCTCAAGTTGTTTAAGCGTCTCCTCAGTTTTTGATCTACTTGAAACCAATGCCTCTTTTGCTTCATTCACTTCAGCCCTCAATGTTGTTGTCTGAGACTTCAAGTTCAAGATCTCATTCTCCAACTCAACTCTTAATGCAGATTCTTTGAATTTAGCCTCTACTTCTAAATCCGCTGGCACTCGCTCCTCATCGCACGCTAAAAATAAAAACTTTAACCATCAGTACACAATCTAATCAACATTCCATCTCAAAACAAAAACTTCACAACCTGCCCCAACGGCGAAACTCAGTCACTCATCAAATAACTCGTAAGGATCATCATTACGCAATAAACCTAAAATCAAAAGGTCTAAATCGATGACTGTAGCAGTAGCTACATCAAATTGGAGCACGAAAACCGAGTAAATCAAAAACCGATTCAAACAACAAAATCAAAACACATTTTTCGCTTACTCAAACAAACAAACAATCACAAAAATCACAATCTTTTTACCTTTCTTGAGAATCTCATTCTCAGTCTGAACCTTATCGATCTGTTGCTCAAGAATCTTCACAGCCTGCCGCAGCGCGATCTTCGACTCGGTCGCTTTCGAAGCCCTAATTTTCCACTAATCCAAACAAACCAATAAAAACATCAAAACCAATCAAATAATCGATGAAAGAAAACAAAAAGGCAGTACCTGAACACAGCAGAGTCTCTCCTCTTCGCGATTGGATTCCAAGTCGGTCGCCATTACAGTTGGGAGCAAGAACTAGTGACGATTAGGGCAAGAATTGGAGGCAATGTGTGTACATAGAGGGAGGCGTTGAGATTGGGTGATTGCCAATCCAGAGAACATGAGATGAGATTGCTGCCATTAACGTGAGCTCGATCAGCCAGTCACATGGCTTCGAAGCGTTCCCGTTGCGAGAGAGAGAGAGAGAACCACTGATAAACCCTACAGAGATTGTTGGGAAACTTGTCAAATGACGTAGATTGCATGGATTGGGCCTTTGGGCTTCTATTAGTTATGGTGTTGTTTGTTTACTTGGACTAGGCTCGGATTTCTTTAGGGATTCATTCGGCTTGTCCAACTTACTTAGAAAAAACTGGGTTGGGACTTGGGAAGGCCGACGGGGCCCAAAAGTGTTGTCGCCTGGGGTTGCCTAACATAGAAAATTAAAAAAAACAGTAGAGTAACAACTCTAAGCACCAACATTGGACATTGATCTACTTGGATGTTGTGCAATACACGTCGATATATATATGCGCATCTCGAGGTAAAATATATGGCATCTAATTGAATTAGTGGCCAAAGTAGGTTACATTAGCATTTTTCTCTTCGATTAATGTAGTTGTTGGCACGCTACTCTCGTCTAGATAAAAGAATGGAAGCTGCTAGGGTAACTCATTTTGAACATACCAAATAGATACAAACTTGGGAAGAGATTTGCTAATGTTTGAGTGTAATGTTGGTAATGTCTATCAATAATAAAGTGACACATGTACAAAAGTGTATAAACACATCATACATTATACACATGCGCATTTTGCTATTAGTGGACATTACCAACATTATGTTGGGAAATGTGCCCTAGGCCAATTCATTAATAGTCTTTATGAATACATTTTAGTTAATAAAATAGAAGATTTCATTTGTTGTTTATTATAATTGATTTGCATGTTTACATTATAATAAGATCCATGGAGTATTTACAGAAATATCTTAAATGTCCCTAGTCAATTATTATACTGGGAACTATAATGAATTAAGACTAGTGTGAGTCTTGATTGATGATCATACGATGATCATACGTATAGGAATACGAATCAAGATCATGAGTACTTGTTAGGGGATAAAGTACTTGGACCGACCCGCTATGAGAACATCACGTGGATTAAGTCATAGTTGTTTCTCATGATATGTATATTATTCAGTCCTCTGACTTGAGATTACCAAAGAGACTTCAACATTATGAATACAGTGATTTGACTTAATATTAGCAAATTCTCTTCCCACAAACTTGATGGTTTTCCCTAAGATCCATAGCGATTTGTGTTCGAATAATATGGATGCACAAAGGGGGTGTATTTAATGTGACAAATTCATGGATTTGTTTAAAGGACGGATTTCATGAAATTTGATGGATTTTGATGGACTTATCAAAAATCCATCCATATCTCATGGGTAGAGGTGGAATTTTATTATGCTCATTTTTTGAATAGAAATTCATCAAAATCCTAATGTGTTTAAAAATTGAATACACTTAGACTTTTTAGAAATCCATTAAAATTTATCAAATCTTAATTGAATACCTTTTGACTTTTCAAAAATCCATTAAAATCTTATGAACTCCAAATTAAATACATCTCGATTTCAAAATCCTCTAAAATCTTTTAAAATCCTATCAAATCGTCAAATTGAATACCTCCTAAAGGACACACCATCATGTACATGCCAATTTGGCACATACAAAATGGACCACCCTATCATTATGTGGCTTCTCTTTGAAGGCCTGCACTACTTTGCAAGTTTTGCAACCCCAATACAAAATATAGTTGGGAAAATGGAAAAGTAACCCACTTTAAGCACCGATTTTGAACACCGACCTAATTGAATGCTATGCATTTTGTCTTGAGATGCGCATACACACATCTCAACATATATTATATGACATTCAACCAAGTCGATGCTAAAAGTAGGTTACTCTAGTAGTTCCCTTAATATTATAAAAAGAAAAATTCTAGAATAATTAACACCCACCTACAACAACATAACGTGCACCATCTACATCCCACTTGTATGTTATATTTGATATGTGTGAGTTTCCATCTTGAGGTGAATAAGTACAACTGAAGTTGGGGAGTGTGCATTATGTTGTAGGTGGTGTTTGGTAACTCTTATTTTTTTTCCTCTTATTCTTATAAGTCTTATTCAATAATAGAGTTTGGTAATTGCATTCATATCACTTATTTTAAATAAGACTATTGAAGAAAAAGAAAAAAAAAACCTCTTATTAAAAAAGTTAAGTTTTTTTACTTTTTAAATAAGCGAAATACCTCTTATTTGGAAAGAGGTTTCGTGACTTCTCCGCACGATATTGGGTATTAATTTTCTTGTTTCTCTCTCCTGATAAAAATGGATCTAGATTTTGGTATATCTCCATCTCATGAAATCGACGAGACTTGGAAAGAAGATAAAGGGTAGACTGGGGCGAAGATCATGATGCGAAAAGTATATTGGTAGGCTTTGTTCCTTAGAGAATCATTGTGAATCTATGATATTAAAATTGAATCCTTAAACCTTAAAAGGCATGGCTCTTGGTGTTTGGATCTATTGAACCGTTGAAAAAGCAACACTGTTTTATATATATATTTTGGTGGATCGACATGTTAATAGTGATACGGGCGATTGGGATGATGAAGACACTGTTGTTATTTTTGGATTTACAACTATCCATTTGCAATTATCATCTAAACTATTATCTCAAGGCAACAATTTAACATTCAAGATTTGCTAACCAAACCAACTTTTAGATAAGAGGTTTTTATTTGTTCTTACCAAACACTCAATAAAATTTAAGTTCTCATCGATAAGCTCTTATACAAAGAGTCTTATTAAATAAGTGCTAAAAGATTAAAAAGTAGAGTTACCAAACACAACCGTAATGTAAGGGGGTTTTAAGTGCCAACAATTGGTTGGTCCAAGTGTTAAGGGACTTGATCCCTTTAAGCAAAGTCTCGTGTTCGAGTATTGTGAATAAAAAAAATAAATTGGGAGGGTCGCCCCCCATGTAAGGTTCGACAGTGCCAGAGTGTGAATTAGTCAGTATAGTTGGCGTGAGATACCATGTAGGAAACCAAAAAAAGGTGGTGTCAAGCATTTTCCTTTGAAAAATATATATTTATGTAACCCACGAAGGACACGCACATTTGTTAGTGCCCCTTGATTTTATCGATGCGTGTGAAGTGTACATACATTTGGATGTGTATTTAAATGACACTAACAACTTCAAAAAAAAGGACACCAAAAGCGTCTTGTTATATATGGATGCATTGGCATTAACCTTAATACAATTACCTTAATACAATTCGCCTTCCATCCACAATTTAATATTATCGAGTAAGATGCATGACATTTAGTGAGATAGTACAAGCATCACTTATCAAAAGGAAAAGTTTAAGGAGGTCATAAGTTTGACTCCCACAAAAAAAAAAGGACAAAACAAAACAAAACAAAATATTAAGTAAGAAATTATAATTCATACTACAATAGTTTTTTCTTAAGCTAGATTCAAGTAGTAAAATGAAGAAATTCGACGTATATAAATAGATCTAAAATAATTTGGAGCAAATTGTCAAAAAATGAAGGATTTAAATAATTTTTAAAAAATATGTCATCAAGTGCCAAGTGGATTAGATCGAATGCACAAGATTTTAATCCATGCGTGTATGCTATGTAGTGAGGCTTTGTTATATAGTTTTTTTTTTTTATAAGAGAGAAATCAATTTATTTTGCCTTGAGACTCAAAACCCGTCCTCTTATACCATCAACCCCATACCAAACCATTACATCACCTAATTGATTGGAATATTGCTTGTTTTATAAGTTTATTGATTATTCACGGATTGTAAAAATATAAAAAAGTTAAAACTTTTTGAAGATGATAGATATAAATTATGGCTAAATTCTAATTTCAATGGAACGTCTTGGGATGATCGTCAATTATGAATTAAAATATATAAAAAAAAAAGGTTTTTAAGAGTGAGTTTAGCGGGACAAAGAATAATAGGCACGTAACCATTCCACTTTTATTCTCAAAATTGACAAACATAAACTGCTAACCAGCAAGAATTCAACATATCACATCACATGGGCAGTACAAATTATAGAACACAAAATATGATGTTTTAACACTAATGTGCCTGTCTTTTACCAATAAATTAAAATCATTTCATCAAACAATGACCACAAAATGAAGAGCATAATTTCAGATACAAGATAACAGTAGCTAAATTACAGAGAATGACAACACAGTTTTTCTTCATTTTTTTAATGGAAAGTATGCAGACAAGCAACCCCATTATCATCCGACAAAACCAAAATAATTAATGGGTTTGGAAAACCAAACATTCCATTAATCTTGACTTGAAAAAGTAGTCTTATTGTATACAGTATATGGTATAATGAATACTAATAACGATGGGAATGAATTGATATCCAAAAAAAAAAAAGGATGGGAATGAATTAATATTCTATAATAGATCTATAATTTTTAGTTAATGAAAACTTCCTGGTTATAAACTACACATATTATCAAATCAAATTACTCATTGGAAGTTAATTAGTGATGTAGGGTGGCGTACTTAATTATGGTACATAAATACAAGAGTTTCATGAAGTATTTAGTCGACAAACATCAAAATATGCGCACTGCAACCCCTAAGATTGTGGTGTAGTGAAAAATGAAAGAATACCTATCAAAACTCTAATTGAGGCAAAATTCTTTGGTAAAACTTTTGTTAATCACGTACATACTTCATTATCTATTAGATTATAGAGTTGGGGCACTAGATAGCCTCTATGGATTTGCCAAACTGAAAGTTTTATATATCTACAATTCTTTAATCTTTTTAAAATAAAAAATAAAAAAATAAACAGTTTGACTCCCCTAAAGTTAAAAAAAAAAAAAAAAAAAATTTGTTGTGAATTTATACTAAGTTTTGGAGGTTAACTTGGATGGCAAGTGTATACCTATATATGAAAATCTCTGCACTCAAACCAAAAAAAAAAAATCTCTGCAAGAGCTTTCTTAACTTTTCTTGGGAAGATGTTGATTTTTGTACAACTGCTACTTAATTTTATAAGTGTAATGTGGGATTTGTTGAACTAAATCTCTAACTAGCGTAGAGTCTAGACTGTAGAGAGCAAATTTGGAGCTTTAAAATCAATTAACTCTTAATTTGTTAAATTCTCACGACCGCATCGCACACGCATGTGCAAGCCCGAACCTATAAATCTCCTTTGCAACACTGACATTATCCTTAACTTTAACCACCTTTTAACTTTAGGTTTGTAGTTTTATCTCAAAAGGTCACGGTACTAGTTGGAATGAGTTAATCAATTATATACTTCTTTATGAAGTTATATTTAATTGATGTGGTACTAACTTTTAGTCTACACATCTTCAACACTCTCCCATGAACCGAAAGTCACATGATGGAGTTTTTTCTCCCAAGTCACATTCGAACCATGGGCTCTGATACAATGTCAATTTCTCATGCTTGCACTGTATACGCGTGTGTGAGCTCGTAGATCTCCTCCGCTAGCACCGATACTTGTTGGACCAAGTATCTTTGCTATACACTCCACCTGGGATTTTGATGGCAACAAAAAACGTGAAATAGTTATAACAAGTTTGTTTAGTATTTCAGAATATCAAACTTTGTTAGGAACATCAAGTTCAAGTCTACTTGTCAAAATGAAGCCGGCTAAGTTCAAGATTCGACTCATATAAGGACAAAAGGACCGGAAAGCTTATGTCACAAGTTATACAAGTCGTGTAAGGTATATAGGTCTCATCTTACAAGCCAAAGAGCTTAGAATCATGCATTTCATGTTTTTCGATTTTTTAAGAACTTAAAATCATGAATTTTGTGATTTTTAATTTCGTGAGCATTAAAACGATTAAAATCATGCAAACAAGCTTTAAAGCATGTATTTAAGGTGTACAAACTGTCGAAACTATTTTTGAACGCACCGACAAGTGTTTAGACGGCTTTTGGATTGACATAAAAAATATTTGTAGAAAAATCCCTATATTTTCATGAAACTGGATTTTTATTTTCGGGGTTCATCTAGACACGTTTTATGAACCCTACCAAACATGTATAAAGTGATTTAAGAGGTTTAATAGAGTCACAGGGCTGTTAGTGGGTCATTTTACAAAACCAATAAGTTAATTATTTTCAGGCCCCTGCACCCAGCGCATTAGGCGTTATGGCCAGCGCGCTGTGTAGTAAGCAGACAAATTTTTCTAATTTATTGCCCAGTGCGCTGTGCAATATTTTGACAACTTTTTTAAAACTTTGATCTACACCTTCCATTTAAATTTGGGGATCATTTATGACTCTTGGATCATTAGCAACGGTCATATGGGCATATAATGGTTTGACCAAGTGCCAAAACAACCTAGAATACAAAACATATCACACTTGCTCACATACTCTCCAAAATCAAGTTTGCTCCAAAATTGTCAACTTTGTTAACATAGTCACTTGAAACTTTTGAGGGCTTGCATTTGAAACTTAAAGTTGGTGTTCTAAAGCCTACAACTTGTGTTCCAAATCTAATTTTTCAAAAGACATACTTGGGTTGTAAGATTTCTTGATTTCCTATACTTTTTTAGCTTAACTATGCTATTTGGCTAGTGTTTTTGTTTGAAAATCATTTGTGGTGTTCTTGAGTAACTTGTCTTGGGTTTGACACTTATATTTGATCTCTTTAAGTCTAAGAATTATTTGAGCAAGTTTTTGGTCTTTATCTTGATTTTCACATACCACTTGTTTATATGTTTTTGAAGCTACATATACTTCATCGATATCGCCTTACCGATTTTCTTGACTAAGTATTGCACATACATGCTAATTTATTTGCATATTAGTCGATGTTCATAATTGCATGCATATGAGTGGTTTAGCTCTAGGTGGCTTATAAGTTGTTAGACTTATTACCGTTTTACTTTGTAAGATACATTTCATTGTATTCATTAACTTAATTATGTAATATTGATTGTAAGACTTAGTGGGATCTAAGTCAAGGGAAAACCTAGTTGAGGCTAGGCAAAAACCTAGTAGAAACTAGATGGGAAGTCCTAATTTGTATTTAGGCATTATAGGCTTGTATGCTTAGTTTGTAACACTTATTGATAATATAAGTGGGGGTTTAAAAATCATAACTAGGGAGGTTAGGTAGTAGATTTAGATCGTTAGGATCGAACCATTATAAATATCGTGTCTCATATTCATCTCTTCTATCACCTTTTTGTAGCATAGTGTATTGACCCTAAAATTTAACTAGTGCCATGTGTCAATACAGGTGGTACGTGGGCCCTCCGTCGTGGTACAGTCATCAATTCTCGGATGTCGACACCAAGGTATGTTATATTTGTTTGATGTTTGTATTATAATGTATAGCCTTAGCAGTAAATTTGATGTCTTAAACGCGTGAGGACTTTTATGTGCAAGTGTCGATTGTGCGAGATGATGTTTAATGGTTCGGGGACAAAGTCGACTTTAAACACTGATAAAATACAAACTCTAAAATAATCGAAATAATTGATACGCAATTCGACCACGTGCCAAGACACGCGGAGTACAACGCAAGTCGAGTCCGGATGCACAATGGATGAGGTGGATAGACCAAAGTGAGGTGTAAGTCACAATGGGAGTCACCCAATGAAGTCATACATGAAATGTTGAAGTTGGTAGAACAACTAAAAAGAGGACCTTAGATACGCCTATAAGGAGATAGGGAGAGAGGTATAAATACCCCACACCCCACCTTTCTTTCTCTCTCTTCTCTCTCCCTAACGTCTCTCTCACACTATTAGCGGACATCGGTTGCCAAGACGGCGCGATGGTGGCGATGGTGGACGAACCAAGGTGAGATCCGTCATCCCCTCGTCATTCTCTATGCATTTGTGTAAATTTTACCCGTGTTTGTCACGATGAAATTTGGACACCACGTTGAGATTTCAAACTCAATTGAAACTCTCGACGTTTTGGTGATCCTCACGATGATCACTACGAGATTTGTGAATGTGGTTTTCGATTTGGGGAGTTTCAGATTTTTAGTGGATTTTTGGATATTTTTCGAATGATTTTCATTTTGGGTTTTCCATATAGGATTTCAGACGTTTTAGAGTGTGTCGAGGATGTTTTTGAAATGGTGTTTCATCCCTGATGAAAAATGGACCAAATCGACTTAAGGTGGCTCGAGCTGGGGGTGGTAAACACCTCGAAAATGTCCCTCAGGCAGAGGAGCAACACTGAGGACAGAGAGGGGTTTCCCACGCCATAGGGACGTCGTGAGGGATAATCCCTCACGGCGCACCCCATATACAATTGGGGTAGAGTCCCTATTTGTTCCACTCCGTAAGGCGTCGTGGGGTATAAAACCCCCATGACGCTTCCCACGACGTCTCGACGGCTCTAGAGCCCAGAATTTCTCAATTTTTTGGAAAATCCTCAAAACGAATTGAAGTCTTCTCGGGGTATCTAACGGGTCTAAATACAACTCAATAACCCCGAGTTTGACCCGAAAACACAAGCACAAATAAGGAAAAGTGAATAAAAATTAATGGAAACCACAATGAATTTATTATCAGGAGTATTAGCACGCGAGACTATGTAGGAACGAGTCGAAGTCCGCAAGAGTGCGATTAGCTTGGATCGAGGTAAGTAAACCAATGAGGAACACTACAGTTATCTCTTGAGCTTTGAATTATTTATTGATATTGTTTCAATGTAATCTTCTTATTCTATTTATATGAGTTGTCCTAAGGCAAGTGTGTCAAGCGTGATTCTTGTAGAATTTCGGGCTCACGATGTATTATACAGGGGTTTAAGACTGGGGATACGTGATTGGTTGTGATGACAGTCTGGGGTGAGAGTTTTTGTGACGGCCCCAAATTCCCAATGCATTTGGGTACGCCCGGCCTAGACCCGTGCAGGTCCTGAGTCAGTTTCTCAGCGAACCTGACGAGCCTAGTCAGCCTCAAATTATCAAAATTTCAAGATTTATGAGAGAGTTATTGCAATTACAACACAGCGGAAGCAAAAATCAAATTCTAATCAAATATTGGGAAATAACTCACCAAAGGGAAATTAGGAATCTATATAAATGTGGAAAACCCCGATATAGTCATATCCAAGTCAACAAAATGGATTGATGGAATCCACCTCAAAACATATTTCCCCGTTCCAAAACAAACATATATATAAACGTCATACAAAATGAAATAAATATGAGCCTACATCTCGGTACCTCACGTCCAACTGCCACAAAAAGTCTCCTAGGCAAGGTCCCTTGCCTCTCACTCTCTCAGTCCTATCTCGCACCCACCGTCACAAACTAGACGGTGAGCAACCGAGAGAAATCGAAAGTAAAGCCGAAAGAATATAACAAAGAAATTCATGAAATAACAAACAAGACAGATCCTAAATATCATGCGGGTACTGAAAGATATGAATGTAAATAAACAAGTTGCATGATAGACAGACTGGAAAATGATAGCAATCGAAACATGCGTGTTCTACGAGTCAAGAGAGGCCATAAGTGGTCTATATTCCACAACAATACCACAACAATCCACAACAATCCAGTACATGGTATCACACAATCACTAGGGGTGGTCAAACACTCGTGCGCTCGAGTGCCCCCGTTTTATCCCTTCTAGTGCAGGCCGCATGTACCTTCGAGACACACACTTATGCCAAGAACACACATACAAGGAATATGGAATGGAAAGCCAATAATTTGATAGTAACAAACACAAAGAAGTGAAAATGAATCACATGATATTTTCTAAACTGGCTTACTAACTTACAAATGTTTTTTAAGGCAAATGTACTTACCTGAACTATCGCGACCCGTGTGACGATTCCGAGATCCTAACGCGTCTCCCGTGATTTCTCGATTACCTGATAAGGGTTTAAATCTTGAATATTAGGGTAAGGTGTAACGGCCCGTTATTTATTAACGCCGTTATTTACCTTATTTCAGATTAGGACGCCAGCTCGGACGACACGTGGACGCCGCGGATAGATTAGGCATGTTCCGACCTAGGTATTGATCGTGTAATATTGTTTTTCTAATTGTGGTGATTTATTGATATTTTCATTTTCTTGATAATGATGTAATATCTCACACCGGTGTGCATTTAAAATAAACTTGTCGGGCGAGTTGTGAGCCGGGGTTTTAGTTCGGTGAACGCGCCAACGCGGGTTTGGTAGCAAAGAGGCTAGGCGTTAGGGTTTAATTAGATTTAAATTATTAAACATGCTATGGTTGAGGATTTTATTTAATTAAATGCAAATATATAGTCTTAAGCTAAGGTAAGGAAATTTAATTGGGTACACTAAGTGTGGGACCGCCTTATCGGGAAGCGTGCCGAACACGGGCACGGGGTGCCGAGTGGTCGGGGAATTAGTGTGACCATATTCACAAATTGATAGAATTTATTGATGACTAGAATAGGTGTTATAAATTGAATCAAATTGGAGTAAATAAAATCCTATAGTTTGAACCGAATAATCGCACACTTAGGATAAGCCTCGAGATGCACAACAATGAGATTCAAGGCTAGATGGTGTCTTGATAAGTCTCTAGGGATTTGGTGACGCAGGTGATCAGAATCGTCCGATCTTCCTCGAGATGCGCACGACGCTAGATTAAAAACCCAACTATATATATGCACACAATCGATGGATCAAACATGCAAAAGGAAGCATTGTTTTTCAAGAAATTGTGAGGAGATCAAGGAGAGGTCCGAGGTTGGAGAGGATGATTTGAGGCTTGGGGAGATGATTCTCGGGCGTCTAACACTCAAGCTAAGGTAATAAATTTTCATTTTTGTTGATTTTTCATTAAAATGGGTATTTGAGTGAAATTGTGATTTCGAGAGAATTCATCACCGTTTTTGTTTAAATTTGGTATGTTTGAGGTTGGTTTGATAAACCATTTCGATTGGAAATCGAATTTGTGGAAAAGTGAGGTGATTTGATAAATTTTGGGTTATTTGCATGTATTTTGATCCGAGAATTTGGAGTTGTTTTTTGGGGTTTTATGGTGAAATTTAGAGGTTTTGAAGGTCTCCTATGGATTGAGATTGAAGGTGAATAGAGAGGAGTAGAGAAGAGAAGAAGATTGATGAAAAAAAAAAAAAAAAAAAAAAAAAAAAAAGATGAAGAACTGCAGGCGCCGGTGCGCCCTCGGGGGGAG
This sequence comes from Stephania japonica, assembly GCA_039657345.1. NCBI lineage: Eukaryota > Viridiplantae > Streptophyta > Magnoliopsida > Ranunculales > Menispermaceae > Stephania > Stephania japonica. Next base: position 7,472,903 of record CM077556.1, read on the forward strand.
GAAGAAGAGGGGCACGCACGCGCGCGTGCGTGCACCCCCGGGCGGCCGGGCCGCCTCAGCCCATCCGGCGGGCCGGCCAAACCGCCCCGCCCAACCCGGCGGGCTGGGACCGGCCGACCCGACCCGCCTGCAGAGGGGCCGAACCGGGCCGACCCGTGCTGGGTCGGGTCCGACCCGGTTCGGGGGACCCACATATATTATTTAAATAATATATTTAAATAATATTTTTATTTATTTAAAAAAAAAGTTTTTAATTTGTTGAAAATAGGAAAAAAATAGGGGAAAAATATCGAAAAATTGGGAAAAATTCTAGAAAAATATAGAAAATTAGAAAAAGGTAGAAAAGTGGTTTCGGGATTTTTCGGGTATTTTTGGAACCCCGACATAGCCCTAGAGAGGTACCACAACTAAAAATTTGTAAATTCTTATAAAATAACATAAAATTATAGAATATGTTCTCAAAAAGTATAAAACACTATAAATGGACTTCAGTGGACCGGAAACCATAGTTTGGACATTGGGGAGCTAGGTGGGGCATATCGACGGTCCGAAAAGTCTGAGTGCGTATTTTCGGTACGTAAAACCCAACCGAACACCACTATCGCATTTACTTATTTATTTCCATTGAGCTTTATTTCCTTGAAAATCTGTGAATTTTATTCCTACCGGGGCGGTTATGGGACCGCCTATGTATCCACTGTAGTTGAGGTCGCCGGCTAGGTGTGTAGCGCGCGCGTCTAGGAACTCTAGATGATATCCCGAGTCAGGCTCCATTTCACGCGTTCGATTAGCCCACCAGGGTAAATGTCGCCGGGATACAAAGTAGGGTCTGAGGCATGGGCCACGCAAGGGGCTCCCGGTCCTAGTACACACTTAGTGGTTGTGTTCACACCCCTTGTCTATCAATGTGTTTATATACATGCGATTAGCTTTGAGCGCTTGTCCGCATATTTTCCTTCCTACCGCATGTTTATTTAACACTATTTTTGGCTCATTACTTATTTCATTAATTATTTATGCACGGTGGTTTTCCTTGGGATTTTACTTACCGGGCTCGCCATCTGTCTTTTTGTGGTGGTCGAGCGCAGATCCTAGTACTAGCAGAGGCAGGGGATCATCGGCGATTGCATCCGACTTGCCTACGCCGAGGCCCGCCGGTACGTGTGATGTCTATATTTTGATATTTTGTATTATATTTTTGGGTTGGGAAACCGGATACATACTTGTACTTGGTATACATACTATATAGCTGATCGCTCGTATGCACAAGATAAATGTTTTTTCCACTATAGGTTTGATCAAGAAACTTTTATATATATATGAATGCATTTTTGTCAAACTTTAAATTCTTCCGCTCGTTAATTTTCTTCTAAATGATCAAGTAAGTGACTATAACAACTTATATGATAACTACCTAAGTACGAAGGCGTACGAGTGACGTGGCAAAGGCGTTTCCTGTACGAACAGGGGAAATGGGAAGCCACGGGCGGCCTCGGAATTTGGGGCCGTCGCAGCTGGTATCAGAGCGAGAGTTTCGAGAAATAATTTGTTAAAAAGTTTTATAAGATCATAAACCTTAACAAACTAGATGTGGAAACCCGATGAGTCTGCCTAAAACTTTTAGTTGGGAAGCAAGAAGGCGGGTAGAGCTAGGATTGTTATGTGATATATGTATGGTTGTATATATATACTATACGAATACGTATATACAAAGCTGATCCGGACACGCATCACGATGCAGGACACGATGGATGGACAGTCTAGTGATACCGCGAGGGCTTCCTGGATCGTCGGGCCCATTGGAGGACCGAGTTACGGCGCACGAGACTCAGATAGCCGAGATCTTACGACTATTGAGAGAGCAGGCCGCTATGATGGCTGAAATGGCTATGTCTAGGGAGGCAGTGGCGACTACGGGACCCATAGAGACCGCAGTTACTCTTACGCAGGCAGTGGTACCCGAGGTTCAGGCAGTCGATACTACACCGGTAGTAGCAGCAGTGGAGACACCGATTCCTACACCTACCGCAGCAGTAGAGGTTACCCCGACGGTAGTATTAGAGTATGTGATGGATCCGCAGGCCAGTAGGTTACGGGATTTCCTCAAATTTCAGCTCGCTTACTTTTATGGAGGAGGAGACCCTGAGACTGCAAGAGATTGGATTTTATCGCACCAGCGCCTGCACAAGGAGTTGAATACGGAAGAGAGGTTTAGAGCGAGACTATCTGGGACGTGTTTCAGATCAGATGCCGCAGCGTGTGGTGGACTAACTACCAGGAGACGCATGCGATCCCGCAACTTGGGCGAGTTCCGAGAGATATTTTATGACCGCTTCATACCTATGGAGGTACGATTGAGATTGAGGAGGAGTTTTTATCCCCGAGGCAGGGAAACCGGAGCATGATGCGATATGGATAGGTACCGATATTTGCTTTGCAGCTTCTCGATGGATATCGCCGGCACGAGCGATTACGATCTACTACTTCATTCGGGAGTGAGGATGACATTGCCGCGCGCGATCGTATCGTCCGGGCACCGACAGCTCAGCGATGCGAGTTTGAGCGAGCACTTACCTACGAGACGTTCTTGATGCAAAAGAATGGTCTTCCTATGACAAAGATCGGCCGAGGTGGAGGTCGCGCGTAGCTCGACAGGATAGGAGGCCGAAGAGACAATGGGACCGGCTTTAGTAGAGGTCGCCGGATGGCAGAGACAGACGTCGGATGGCAGGGATCAAGATAGGGACAGCACTCAGTACACACTATAGCTCCAACACCACAACAAGCACGCAGCAGCCTCAAGCAGACACCGGTGTTAGAGATCGGGTGGCCGAGACAGGGTCGAGGGACCGGGTCGGGAGCCGAAATCGGATGATGCGCGGACGGGAAACGGGAGACACGCAGATGTTTCCGATGCGGTCGGAGGGGACATTTGAAATTGGATTGCCGGTGCCATCTCCACGACGGGAGCAGGGTCGAGAGAGAGACAGGGTACATGCAAGAGCACAAACGATCCAGGAGCCACCAGACAGCTAGTTGAGGGTACGTTACTTATTCATAGTAGACTTATTCATGCCATGTTTGACTCGGGTAATACATTGTCATTTATTGCGGGACGGTTAGTGGGGAGTTAGGGTTGGACACACACACACTGAGACCCATCTTGTTCTCAAGACGGCCGCTGGGGGATAAGATTTACCCTAATCGGATAGTTCGGGACGTCATGGTTGAGGTTGCGGACATCGACTACACCGATCTCCGAGTACTGGAGTACCTAGAGTTTGATGCACTCTTTGGTATGGATTGGCTGTCAGCTTACCATGCACAGATAGATTGTTATGGGAAGAGGGTAGAGTTCCGTATTTCGGGTTTACCAGAGTTTACATTGATCGGGAACGCCTCCGAATTGCCTATTACGAGGGGTAGATTAGCGACTGCTCAGGAGATGGAGGACTTTGCAGCGATCGTTGAGTCTGAGACCGGATTATCTTTTAGGATCGAGGACATACCTATAGTCCGAGAGTTCGCAAACATTTTCCCAGATGATCTACCCGGATTACCACCACCACGTGCGATAGAGTTTATCATAGAGTTGTTACTGGGACCCACTTATATCTAGCATACACTTATCGTATGTCGCCATGGAGCAGAGGAGGTCGTGAAACAACTAGAGGAATTGTTGGCGAAGGGATTTATTCAACCGAGTATGTCACCGTGGGGAGCACCAGTGTTATTTGTGAGGAAGAAGGATGGATCGATGAGGATGTGTATGGACTATCGGAAGTTGAACCAGGTAACGATTAAAAATCGTTACCCGCTTCCGAGGATCGACGATCTGTTTGACCACTGACGACGGTGCACGCTTCTTCTCGAAGATCGATTTACGCTCGGATATCACCAATTGCGATTCGAGAAGAGGATATCAAGAAGACGACTTTCAAGTACTGATACGGTTGTTCGAGTTTACGGTGTTACCGTTTGGTTTGACGAACGCTCCGGCGCTTTCATGGATCCGATGCATAGAGTACCGAGACCCTACTTGGACCGATACGTGATAGTTTTCATTGACGATATATCGATATATAGCCGACGCGAGAGGATCACGAGAGTCATCTTCGATCGGTGTTGACGACGTTGAGGAGCATCTACGTATGCGAAATTCGAAGTGTGAATTCGGATGAAGGAAGTGAAGTTTTTGGGCATGTGATCACGGCGTCGCATTTCGTGTGAGGAGACAAGATTAGAGCGGTGATTGACTCGGAAGAGACCAGAGATCGTTTTTGAGATACGGAGTTTCTTGGGTTTAAGCAGTTACTACCGCCGATTTGTACAGATTTCTCCACGATTGCAAAGACCAATGACGAGGTTGGTTGACGAAGGATGTTCCATTTGAGTGGTCCGAGGAATGTGAGCAGCATTTCTAAAGTTGAAGAAACGGCTGACGATCGCGCCGATGTTGGCATTACTCGAGCCAGGGAAGGAGTTAACAAGATACACCGATGCATCGGAACTGGACTGGATGTGTTCGATGCGCAGAAGAAGGACGACCGCTGGCTTATTTATCCAGCGATTGCGACCGCATGAGCATAACTACCCCAGTACACGATTTGGAGCTTGCATAGCGAGCCAGTGTTTGCGCCGAAGGCTTGGAGACACTACCTCTACGGAGAGAAGTTTGTGCTTTACACGGACCATCGTAGTCTACGCTACATTTTCACACGTAAAGATCTTAATATGCGTCGAGAGAGATGGTTAGAGCTGTTGAAGGATTACGATTTTACGATTGAGTATCATCCCGAAAGGCTAATGTAGTGGGTCGATGCATTGAGCAGATGCGAGGTTGACAATGACCGAGACTCGACACATGGGACCGTTGGAGATGGCGTCGCATGAGCATGTCGACCTTTCGCTATGCAGATCTACGATTTGTGGTCGATGAGGGTACCGACAAAGCTGTCACCGGAACGGCATCGAGTGTCGAGGGCGATGGGCTTTATGGGCGGTTCAAAGGATTGGCACGGATCCCGAGTGCACCGATTGGGCGCGAGACATCTCGATGGATGTTTGCGGCATCGGGGTCGACTATGGGTACCACCGTGTCGAGATACGAGATAGTATATTAGAGGATGCTCATCGGTCGCGATACACGCTTCATCCGGCAGAACCAAGATGTACCATGACTTGCATGAGGTTGTTTTGGTGGCGGGGATGAAGGCGATGTTGGTGAATATGTTCGAGGATGTCACATATGTCGCAGGTGAAGGAGAGAGCATAGGCGACTGGAGGATTGCGCAACCGTTACCCATTCCTCGGTGGAAGTGGGAACACCTCGCTATGGATTTTGTCGCGTGATTACCCCGTACTTCGAGGCGACATGATGCAATTTGGGTGGTGATAGATAGGTTGACGAAATCGCACACTTTATACCGCTCGATGAGGTATACATTTCACCAACTTGAGCAGATTGTTCGAGCAGAGATCATCGATCGCATGGGGTACCAATCTCCATAGTATCCGACCGGGATCCCAGTTCACTTCGAGATTTTGGGAGGCGATGCAGAGCAGCTTTGGTACTAGGTTGCGAGCTTCAAGACGGCTTATCACCCGCAGATGACATGGCCGGTCCCGAGAGATTGATACGATTTTAGAAGATATGTTGAGAGCGTGCATTTTACGCTTTGGAGGCTCATGGGAGGATTACCTACCACTATGTGAATTTGCCTACAACAACAAATGCCTATCGCAGTATCGGATGCCTCCTTATGAGGCGCAGATGGGAGGCCCGCAGTTACTGCGTGTTGGGCGGAGCCCAAGATACGCTTACGATTGGGCGAGATAGTTGTTGATCACACGAGAAGATTCGACAGATTCGTCGAGGCTTCGAGCAAGACAGACGTGCAAGAAAAATACGCGGACGATACCACGACAGCCTCGAGCTATGAGGTTGGCGATATGGTTTACCCGAAGGTTTCTACTTGGAAGGGCCACAGAGGTTCGGGATTAAGGGGAAACCGGCGCCGAGATTTATCTGGACCATATCGAGTTGTAGCGAAGGTTGGCAGCAAGGCGTACATATTAGATTTACCTACGGAGTTAGCAGGAATTCATCCTACTTTCCACATTTCGATGTTGCGATTGGCTAGACCGGCCACGACCCATGGTTGACGTGCGACAGTGGGATGTTCACCTGACGCAACTTACGAGGAGCGGCCATTATCGGCGATATTAGATCGTAAGATCCGACTCTCAGAACAGAGAGATAGCTAAGGTACTCGTTTGGGTGGCGATCACTAAGACGGAGGACTTACCCGGGAGTTGGAGTCGACCATACGAGAGCGTTATCCCCGCTTATTCCACGGTATGTTCTAAACTAACTCAAATTTCGGGACGAAATTTCTTTTAGTTGGGAAGAATTGTAACGGCCCGTTATTTATTAACGTCGTTATTTACCTTATTTCGATTAGACGCCACTTTCGGACGACACGTGGACGCCGCGATAGATTAGGCATGTTCCGACCTAGGTATTGATCGTGTAATATTGTTTTTCTAATTGTGGTGATTTATTGATATTTTCATTTTCTTGATAATGATGTAATATCTCACACCTGTGTGCATTTAAAATAAACTTGTCGGGCGAGTTGTGAGCGGGTTTTAGTTCGGTGAACGCGCCAACGCGGGTTTGGTAGCAAATGAGGCTAGGCGTTGGGGTTTAATTAGATTTAAATTATTAAACATGCTATGGTTGAGGATTTTATTTAATTAAATGCAAATATATAGTCTTAAGCTAAGGTAAGGAAATTTAATTGGGTACACTAAGTGTGGGACCGCCTCGGGAAGCGTGCGATACACACTGGCACGGGTGCCGAGTGGTCGGGGAATTAGTGTGACCATATTCACAAATTGATAGAATTTATTGATGACTAGAATAGGTGTTATAAATTGAATCAAATTGGAGTAAATAAAATCCTATAGTTTGAACCGAATAATCGACACTTAGGATAAGCCTCGAGATGCACAACAATGAGATTCAAGGCTAGATGGTGTCTTGATAAGTCTCTAGGGATTTGGTGACGCAGGGTGATCAGAATCGTCCGATCTTCCTCGAGATGCGCACGTACGCTAGATTAAAAACCCAACTATATATATGCACACAATCGATGGATCAAACATGCAAAAGGAAGCATTGTTTTTCAAGAAATTGTGAGGAGATCAAGGAGAGGTCCGAGGTTGGAGAGGATGATTTGAGGCTTGGGGGAGATGATTCTCGGGCGTCTAACACTCAAGCTAAGGTAATAAATTTTCATTTTTGTTGATTTTTCATTAAAATGGGTATTTGAGTGAAATTGTGATTTCGAGAGAATTCATCACCGTTTTTGTTTAAATTTGGTATGTTTGAGGTTGGTTTGATAAACCATTTCGATTGGAAATCGAATTTGTGGAAAAGTGAGGTGATTTGATAAATTTTGGGTTATTTGCATGTATTTTGATCCGAGAATTTGGAGTTATTTTTTGGGGTTTTATGGTGAAATTTAGAGGTTTTGGAGGTCTCCTATGGATTGAGATTGAAGGTGAATAGAGAGGAGTAGAGAAGAGAAGAAGATTGATGAAAAAAAAAAAAAAAAAAAATGAAGAACTGCAGGCGCCGGTGCGCGCTCGCGGGGAGGAAGAAGAGGGGGGGCACGGCGCGGCGGCGTGCACCCCGGGTCGGGCCGGCCGCCTGTGCAGCCCATCCCGGCGGGCCGGCCAAACCGCCCGGCCCAACCCGGGGGGCTCGGACCGGCCGACCCGACCCGCCTGTAGGGGCCGAACCGGGCCGACCCGGTTGGGTGGGTCTGGTCCGACCCGGTTCGGGGACCCACATATATTATTTAAATAATATATTTAAATAATATTTTTATTTATTTAAAAAAAAAAAGTTTAATTTGCTTTGGAAAATAGGAAAAAAATAGGGGAAAATATCGAAAAATTGGGAAAAATTCTAGAAAAATATAGAAAATTAGAAAAAGGTAGAAAAGTGGTTTCGGATTTTTCGGTATTTTTGGAACCCCGACATAGCCCGGAGAGGTACCACAACTAAAAATTTGTAAATTCTTATAAAATAACATAAAATTATAGAATATGTTCTCAAAAAGTATAAAACACTATAAATGGACTTCAGGGACCGGAAACCATAGCTTGGACATTGGGGAGCTAGGTGGGGCGTATCGACGGTCCGAAAAGTCTGAGTGCGTATTTTCGGCACGTAAAACCCAACCGAACACCACTACCGCATTTACTTATTTATTTCCATTGAGCTTTATTTCCTTGAAAATCAGTGAATTTTATTTCTACCGGGGCGGTTATGGGACCGCCTATGTATCCACGGGTAGTTGAGGTCGCCGGCTAGGTGTGTAGCGCGTGGTCTAGGAACTCTAGATGATATCCCGAGTTGGGCTCCATTTCACGCGTTCGATTAGCCCACCAGGGTAAATGTCGCTGGGATACAAAGTAGGGTCTGAGGCATGGGCCACGGCCGTGGCTCCCGGTCCTAGTACACACTTAGTGGCCGTGTTCACACCCCTTGTCTATCAATGTGTTTATATACATGCGATTAGCTTTGAGCGCTTGTCCGCATATTTTCCTTCCTACCGCATGTTTATTTAACACTACTTTTGGCTACTTATTTTTCATTAATTATTTATGCACGGTGGTTTTCCTTGGGATTTTACTTACCGGGCTCGCCATCTCGTCTTTTTGTGGTGGCCGAGCGCAGATCCTAGTACTAGCAGAGGCAAGGGGATCATCGGCGATTGCATCCGACTTGCCTACGCCGAGGCCTCGCCGGTACGTGTGATGTCTATATTTTGATATTTTGTATTATATTTTTGGGTTGGGAAACCGGATACATACTTGTACCGGTATACATACTATAGCAGCTTGATCGCTCGTATGCACAAGATAAATGGGTTTTCCACTATAGGTTTGATCAGTAAAACTTTTATATATATATGAATGCATTTTTGTCAAACTTTAAATTCTTCCGCTGTTAATTTTCTTCTAAATGATCAAGTAAGTGACTATAACAACTTATATGATAACTACCTAAGTACGAAGGCAGACGAGTGACGTGGCAGACGTTTCCGGTGTACGAACAGGGGAAATGGGAAGCCACGGGGCGGCCTCGGAATTTGGGGCCGTCGCATAAGGTTTCGCATTAAATCTTGAGTTGATTTGTATGGGTTTGTATCATTTGTTAGACTCTAGTTGGATTGAAATATGTAAGCCCATTTTCATGAAATTATTTACTTGTTATGGCCCCATTTTATATTGGTTATGTTGAGCCCTTATTGGACCCTAACACAAGCCCATTTACATCACTTTATTTTGTTTATAAAGTGTCCATACTTCTCCTTTATTTTTATTTTATTTTATTTACACACCCATATTATATGACCACCACAACACTAAGTAAACCCCACTGTGAGGTGTACATAACACCCCACTGTTGTGTACCCTACTGTTGTGTGCACACAACCCCCATTGTTGTGTGCACCCCACTGTTATGTGCACCCCATTCACACTACACGCACATGCATTATGCACACACATGCATGCATATGCATACACACCACCCTACTACCAAACTGTCCACACCCCACTCCATATTACCTTGGTTGTCCAGTCCACCCACACCCCATCACGCACCCCAACCGTGGGGTGTACATGCATACACATGCACACCCACATGCATGCATACACATGCATGCACATGCACACACTGCAAAACTGCCCACACACACCACACATCACCTCATGCACCCCACCAGTGAGCACAGGCCGAGAGAGGGAAATCGTGAGGTGAGAGGTGTGAGGTCGAGAGAGAGACCGTCAGGTGAGAGGTGTGAGGCCGAGAGAGAGAGAGAGAGAGAGAGTTACCCTCGGCTTGTGAGGCTTCCCGGGGACATGCAGCTCGTCGGCGAGAGGAGGAGGGCGGCGGCGGCGTCAGTGAGACCGTGAGGGTGAGAGACCGTGAGGTGAGTGAGGAAATGGAGAGTGGAGATGGAGAGGCCGAGAGTGAGGGAAAGATGAGAGAGATCGAGAGAGTGGAGAGGAGAGAGTGGCGGTGAGTGGAGAGGTGTTTAAATGAGTGTGAGGTGAGTGACGTGAGGTGAGTGACGTGAGATGAGTGGGGGTGTAAGAGAGTGACGTGAGTGAAGAGAGATATGAGAGGTGTGTGTCTATATATATTATATATATATATATAAAAAGGAGATGTGAATAGTAGATGAATAGTGGGTTAGGTAATGTGTTGTCACATGCCTAGCCCTTCATCTTCCCCTACACACACATCTCGAGGCTGATCTATGGGTTCTCCATTATTGGATTGTGTCACCTTTACAATCCTATCCCCTGGTTCATTTGTTATGTAATTATCCAACACCCGCGTTCAAACGACGTTCCCGATCCGTCTGGCCTCCTCGGTTCGTATTTCTCACGCGCGCATACTTTCGTCTTGTCTCGTACAAATAAATAATTTATTCAATAATTCTTTTAATTATGTTGTTTATTGTATTTTTCTCCCCGTTTACCTAAACGAAAACTCACTCATTTTAAAAATCGCCCGAATGGCTCGTGACACGCATTTAAACTATAATACTATTACACACATCAAAGAATCATAAACTCCCAAGGTTTGAAATATTGTCTAGTATCACGTAGCCGGGTCACGATTTTTGACAAGTACTATACAAGACGGGTAAAATTTGAGGGTTGTTACAGTTTTCTACCAGATTATTAGGGACTATGCACGCGTAGGGGTTTTAGAGGAGATTATGTCCTCGACTCCTAGCCTTTAAGGAGATTATGTCATCGACTTAACGACTTTGATTGATTGGGACCACTTGTGTCTTTCCCTTGTATTCCGAGACACTCAATTTTGATTACTCATATATTTATTCACAGTCTTTATATATTCAAGTGCCCCATGTTCTTTTCTTTTTTATCTGTATGAATTGACTGCTCATTTATTTAATTTGAAATGTTGTATTTATTGTTGTTCCTGCTTAACGTTACTTACCTAGGCTCGTTATTCTTGTGTTTGACCGAATGCAGATCTGCAATCCAGAAAAGAAAGGCCATGCGATTAAACGATATACTTTGAGCGGCCCTCATCTGCTGATATAGTGACTTTTAATTGTACTAATTACTTATATTGTTTTTGTACATAGTTATAGGTTGAGAGATTATTAGATATTTATGACATTGATGATACTCTATTTGATTCATATGGTATATACATAATATACGGGGTTTCCACGCCCTAGGTTTTTGTCCTAACTTTGAGCTTTAAAAGTTGATTGATTAATTGAGATTGATTGCTTCCGCTTTATACTTTGATAACTCGCTAATTAATTGACTTCACATTTAAATATGTGATAAATGGTTAAATGGTAAGGAAATACTCACTTGTCCCGCGCGACTCGGCTGGATTGGCTCGGGGGTTCGCACGGGCCCAGGCCGGGCGGCGCCCGATTCTAGAATTATAGAATTTGGGGCCGTCACACATAGTATATATATTTATTGTTGGTGTATACACTGTCATTGATTTTTGCTTAAATTTTTAAAAAGGTGATAACCTCTCGGTTTAGCAATTCACCCCTTTCTTGGGTGTGATTTCAAGTCCTCAACTTAACCACCTTTTAACTTTAACTTTTAATTCAATAAGAAAGATTTAGTAAAAGTCTTTTTTTTGTAGGACCATTTTTTATATTTTGTATAAAAGCAAGTGGTGCCATTCTAAAATAAAAGTCTTTCGTTTTCTTAATTTGCTTTCCTTTTTCCTTTTTCCTTTTTTTTTTGCTCATTTCTTTTTCCTTTAATCTCAAATAAGTAATTTTGTTTTGCATTTTATGTTATTTGATAAGTCTATGATTATTGTAGTTATACACTTTAGTATTATAAGTGTACGATTTTTATGGTTTCATTACTTTTTAGAAATTGGGAAAAGTGATTGTGGTGGTGTGTTGAGATGTATAGAGCGAAATAATAGTCCCATATTGAAAAGTAAACTTCTAAATAAAGTATATTAGTAATTGTCTCCCCTCTAATAGTACCGAGACATTTTGAGATAAAACTCCACATCTAAAGTTGAAAGGTGGTTAAGTTGGGGACAATATCGGTACTAGCGAATGAGATCCACGAGTTCACACGCGCATTTACGGCGCGAGACCGTGAGAATTTGACACTTTGTGCAAAGATGGGCTCCAACCCCATTTGTATACCCACCATGTGCGTGTATGACCCAACACTCTCCGAGCCCATAGATTTCTATATGGTATCAGAGCGGAACGATCCTAAGCTCGTATTTGAAGACCTGATTAGGTTAGCGATGGAATTTAGACCCGTTTGTGGACCTAAAGCCTATAAAAAAGAGGTCTAAACATATTTACGAACCTATAAATAGTAGGTCTGTGTTTAGTAAGTGACAACTAGTTCAGGCCTAGCTGCACTTAAGGGGAAGTGTTGGAATGAAATCTCACATTGGAAATATAATACGAGTTGATGTGGTATAAGTGGTGTAGATTGGATCCTAGCACAAGCTAATTAGTTTTGTGTAAAGATGGGCTCCAACCCCATTTGTATACTACCATGTGCGTGTGTAACCCAACACTCTCCGAGCCCATAGATTTCTATCACCTCTAAACACGGTCTACAAAACTTTGAGCCAATTGAAACTGAATAAATTCAACAAGGTATGACTAGACTAAAACTAACTTGAACACATTAATTATGAGGATTTTTTAAATGATTTCCCATAGATTTCTCTATCACCTCTAAACACGGTTGTTGTTGGAAAACTTTGAGCCAATTGAAAAAACACGTCCATGAATAAATTCAAAAAGGTATGACTAGTTTTGAAGTGCTAGCTTCGAAAATACTAACTTGAACACATTAATTATGAGGATTTTTTAAATGATTTCAAAAGCACGTCATCCTTGAAAAATCATATAAAATTTATTTTTCTCGAACCATCTTAAAATTTTGCAAAACATCATCATACGTCAATTGCTCTAAATCAAGGGTAGTACGTAGAACTCTTTCACACGATATCCTTTTGAAGGTTGTTATCTCCTTCATTTCTAGGTAGATCGAAAACATCTAAGTGACATTGATCAATATCAATTCACTTAGATTGTCCACTTGGATATCTCTCTTTATATGAGAGGACAAATTCTATCTCGATTACACTTCACCACATTATTCACACAAGTCACAACCTTTATAATCGAGAATCTTGTTTAATGTTGAAGTCTCTCGGTAATCTCAAGTCGAGCTTCATTTAATTGTAATATCTCATTGTAATAAATTGTTGTAGCATTTTGAGTCTTATGGACATTAATGCAATAAATTTGACAAAAAATAATAATCAAGCAAATAGTTCATAAAGTAGAATGGATTGAATTTGATTCATAAATTGTTGTAGCATTTTGAGTCTTATGGACCCATTCCAACTAATTTGTGAGTGATAGTACATTATTGTTGTTGTTACCTTGCAAAAGTTCATTTGTTGGGTCCATAAAAAAGTAAAGTTCTAATAAAAAAAACTTTAAAGATTGATCTTTAATTGATTCAAAGGAAAAGTAACTCCTCATTTTTTGTATGTCTAGGAAATGACTGCAGGTCTTTAAATAATACTATAGTCGTAGAGGATAAAAATGTCATTAAAAAATAACTAATCAATCATTTAATCCATCGTTTTTTTGAGCGCATTTAATCCATCATTGAAAACCAAGAAAGTTACATCTATAATTAACAATATTTATAAACAGCGAAAGCATTTTTGTGAGGTTAAAAGAACCATATAATATCACTTCTAAGGCAGGGTTCCGGAGATGTTGTGAGGTTTAACTTTCGCTAAAGCCAAAATAATAAAAAACAAAATAAAATAAAACATAGTTTTAAAAATAAAATAAAATAAAACATAAACTATAAAATTTTTGAGAACTTTATAAAGAAAATGTTACAATAACACCTTAAAGTCACACTGGGTAACATGACATACGAGCTTGCATTTTTGAAAACCATCTATATGTGTCTCATGATACACAACTTGCATGTATGCATTGAAAACTAGGGGTGCACACGGATTGATCCTGTCCAATTAGAGTCAATCCACAACCCAATCCAATTATTGCGGATTTAAAAATTACAGTCCAATCAATCCAAATAATTTATCAATCTAACTCAATCTTATTTGCAAAATGCAACCGAATTAGATCAAGTTTTACGGATTAACATTTTCTCTGTCCAAATATTCATTAAATTAGACTTAATCAAATGAGTCACAAGAATTATACATCTCATAAATGACAAATTTACAACATACATTTCACAAATCTATATATAACATATATCCCACAAACTTGTCACCACAATAACCTTTAAAATATAAGTTCCTATATAAATAAATATGTCATCCACAAAGCTTCACCATAGATCCCCACAAAAACAAAAAAAGTGCACGTTGAACATATAACCTATAAAAAATAAGGTCGAAAGCATAATAAAATAGTTAAGAACAAGTATAACTTTTTAGATATTATAGTTTAGAATTGATAGTTTGAGTTGATGATCTTTAAAATGTTATATAGTACATATCAAATATGTATATGTGTTGATGTGCTAAACGAACTGAATTAGATTTGATCACAGTTTTTTTAATGTAGATCCGTAATCCGATTCAATCCAGCTGAATTAGTGATTTTTTTATTCAGTCCAATCAGTCCAAAGAATTAAAAATTAATTTAATTAGCATAATTGATCTGAATTGGATTGAATTCACATATTAGTGCAATCCTTAAGAACCACTATTAAGAATTATATGCGCATATCTTTTTTGTAGTGAGTCATATGCCACGTCACCTCAAATAATTTGAAGGCACTGTAGACCGCCATTTGAATTGGACAATCTCTAAGGGTAATCGCCATCGCCAATCGCCAATCGTCATCACACAAAACAGACTACCTTAGCATTTCACAATCACCGCACAACGAACCGCTGCTCATTTACGACTCTCTCGCCAGAGTTAGAAAATTCACAAGGCACAAGACTCTCACTACTCCGCCGTCACCGCTACTTAACGGAGACCAACGACTCCGTTAACTACCCCATCACACACACACACACGCGCACTCACTCACACACACAAAACACACTCTCAAAACCTCTAAAAAATCTCACTCTCTCACTCTCTGTTCTTCATCATCATCAATGGAACTTCTTTTGATCCAAATTTTACTCATTCTTCCCATTTTGCCCTTCATAGACTCTGCCTGCAACACCGGCACCAGTGAAGAAGCCGACCATGTACTCCTCTCCAAGGCCTTCAGGTCTGTTTCCGGATTCTCCGACTCTGCATTCAAATCCCCAAATCATACCTGCCCGAATCCTCGAATCACGTCAATCGACTTCTCATCTCAAAATCTGAGCGGTACGATTTCATGGGCGTTCATCAAAAACATGTCTTTTCTGCAGTCCATCGACCTCTCCAACAACTCCCTCAAAGGCTCTGTTCACGGCGGCCTCTGGTCGATGCCCAATCTTGAATCAATCAATCTCTCCATGAACAAGCTCGGCGGGAGCATCGCATTGACGCCCAGTACGGTTTCCTCTTCGATTCGGTCGCTCAATCTCTCCCACAACAGGTTCACCAACTCTGTCAACCTCTCTGGGTTTTCAAATCTCAGAGTCCTCGATTTGTCGAATAACAATTTGGGGGTTTTCCCATCTGGGCTCGAAAGTCTCTCTAACCTCCTCAATCTCACTCTCTCCAAGTGCAACATTTCTGGGCGAGCATCGATTGATCAACATTTAGAGTACTTGGACTTGTCGAAGAACAGAATTAATGGCTCCTTTCCCTCTGATTTCCCAAATCTTGGTAGCCTCAAATTCTTGAACATCTCGTTCAATAACTTCACCGGATTCGTTGGAGGTGAAGAATTGAAGAAGTTTGGGAAGTCCGCGTTTGTTCAAGCTGGGCTTTTCAATTCATCGAAAACGCAAACAAATGAGTCCAAAACAGTCCATCAAATGATACCCAAACCAAAACACGAACACGAACACGAACCCAGAATTGGGAATCACGAATTGAAGAAACCCAGTTCGAATTCGAGAACCAATCATCGAAGACTAGTTTTGATTCTTGTTTTGGGCGTTTCAGGCGCGTTCATCATCGCCGCCATTGTTGGGTGTTCAATTTGTGTGCGAAGCAGAGCACGAGAGAGGCAGAGGAGAACAAAGTGGGCGATTTCAAACCCGGTTCAGCAACCGAGCCGGCTCGACAAACCGGGTCCGTTCGCGTTCGAGACCGGGTCGGGTACATGGGTCGCGGACATCAAAGAACCGTCCACGGCGCCGGTCGTGATGTTTGAGAAGCCACTGATGAACCTCACTTTCACGGACCTGATCACCGCCACGTGCCACTTCGGGAGGGAGTCCCAGCTCGCTGACGGCAAGAGTGGGCCCATCTATAGAGCTGTCTTGCCTGGCGAGTTACACGTAGTGATAAAAGTGCTGGATAAAGCTCGAGATTTGAGATGTGATGACGCTGTTGCTTTGTTCGAGGAGCTCTCCAGAGCCAAGCACCCCAACCTCCTCCCCCTCTCCGGGTACTGCATTGCAGGTAACATCAAAATCTGTCTCGAGTCGCACCTGATACGCAACTCGAGGCGTACCTTATTTATTGGTTTCACGGGTTTAAGGTGGAGAGAATTAATGTGGTTGGTTGATCAGTGGCATTTTCGAAATAACTTGAGACTTCTAGGGCTAAAATTTGCTTGTTAACTCTTTGTTTTTTAATTTGGGTGTGGCTGTTCCTATACCATTTTTTGTTTTTTTACCCCAACTTAACTACCTCTCCATATAAAAGGTTTTACTTAGGGGTGGGCAGCGGTTTTCAAAAAACCGCCCAAACCGCCCAAACCGACCAAACCGCACGGTTTGGTTTGGTTTTTGAAGCTCGCGGTTTGGTCGCGGTTTGGAAAACGACCAAACCGCAGATTCGCGGTTTGGTCGCGGTTTTCATTTTGAGAAAACCGCGGTTTAACCAAACCGAGGGCATTTTGGTAAATACAAATAAAAAACCCTAAAAATAAAAAAAAAAAAAAAACACCCACAATCTCTTCTTCTCCAAACCGCGCCGCCTCTCTCTCTCTCTCTCTCGTTCCATCCGATCTCACCGATCTCCCTCTCTCGCTCCCTCTCGATCTCTCTTTCTTCCTTTCTCTCTCGAACCTCTGACAAATACCGTAGCACTCTCTTTCTTCCTTTCTCCCATTGTCATAACTCGTTTTGTGCACCGGTGAGGCGTTCCGCCGTCGCTAGGCTAGATCGACAGTCGAGGACGATCGGAGAACACTCCCATCTCACGATCTCTCCTCTCTCTCTCTCCTCATCTCGCTCTCTCTATTCTCACGACTCTCTCACAGCCTCACAGCCTCACAGCCTCACTCTCTCACAGCTCATCGCGCGACTCTCTCGCCCTCATCTCGCTCGTAAGTCCTCTTCATAATTTGCTTAATTTTCGTTACATTCACATGAATCTGTTGAAATTATCGATTGATTATGAACTTAATCCATGTCTTAATCAATCACTTGGTCTATAAAAATCGGGGCTTTAAGGGTTTTGAATCATTTGATGAGATTAGAGTTAGGGTTCTTGATTTTGTAAACCCTAGTTTATGCTAACTCTTGAAAAAAGCCCTAATCTTGATGGGTTTTTTTTTATTTTTTTATTTTGGGGTCTGTTTTAGATCTTTGATGTGTTCGCTGTCGATTTATTTGATTCAAGCAAGGTTTTTGATTGTTTCAAGCATTCATTCCTCAATTGGTGATATCAGAAAATTCATAAAAATTGGTCCTTTTTGTGTTATGTATTGTGTTGAATTGATGTGAGGCTCGGCATTGATTAAGAAGGATTTAAAGAATTTCGAATGCATGCCGTCAAGTCTTTATTTGCTTCCCAAATTAATTTCAATAATTTGGGATTGAGGCTATGTTGATTGCTGTTTTTCATTTTGGCTTGCTGTTTTTCATTTTGGCTTGCTGATTTATTTTTTTTGCTTGCTGTTTTTCATTTTGGCTTGCTGTTTTTTCATTTTTGCTTGCTTTTTTTTTGGCTTGTCGTTTTTTTTTTTTTTTTTTGCTTGTTTTTTTTTTTTTTTTTTTTTTTTTGAAAATAAATTGCATGAAAACCGCGAAACCAAACCGACCAAACCGCGCAAACCGCGGTTCGGTTTGGTGCGGTTTTGGTGATCTGCGGTTTGGTTGCGGTTTGGAAAATCACCAAACCGTAGACCCTCGGTTTGGTCGCGGTTTGGTGGTTTTCCAAACCAAACCGCGGTTTGCCCACCCCTAGTTTTACTCACGCATACTCCAATTACTTCACTCACATAAACCTCAGTCACCACTTTCTTCAACCGCACTCTCACCACCAATTCAAATCTGACAAAATTCGAGCAAAACTCTATCGATTCATGTCGTAGGTGCATTTTTCATCTCATTTAATATTAATTTTTAGTTTTTTGAGTTTTTTTTTTTTTAAGTCGATAATGTTGGCGGTATTATTGTTGTGTTTAAGACTTTGATTTGAGGCTTGAATCTTATATTTTGGTACAAAGTTTTGAAGGAATTAAAAATATCAAGCGATTATAAGCAAAACTCACTATTTTTTTGTCATTTTTATGTATTTTTTTTTAGGAGTTTTGAAAAAAAAATTGTTTGATCTTGTTGCTCGCCGTTCGCACAGAGTTGATAACTTTTAAGAAGTATCAGCCAAATAGTGTCGACACCTTTAAAGAAGTTTCGGTTATATTCCTCCATCGCAAATCCGACCGTTATCCTTAAATGTTATGGTCAGAGTCGGTCGACACCTCTTTATAAGTGTCAACCGTGTGCGATCGAATTCAGCGGGCGATATTTTTTCATTTTTAGGATACATCGTGACCATATCCGACTTTATTCAACGAAAAAACACTCTTATAACAATTGGTGATTTAGTACAAAGTGTTTTACAATAAATAAAATTAAAAAATATAGATGATTGAGGGGGTGATAGGTTGAGAGTGATGGAGTATGTCCATATAGGTGAATAAGGATATTATTGAAATTTTAAAGAAAAAAAATTCAAAATAAATTAAATAAAAGATTGGATAAACGAAGTAAAAATTTAAAAAAAATCGGTAAAAGAAGTAAAATGTAGTCTTCCCACCCTTTAATTTTTTATTGTGATGAAATTACATTAAGTTCACTTTTTTTTTTTTTTTTGTCAAAGAATAGTCAGTTGTTCCTTAATTAATCGTCTCGTTTTAAAGGCTAGAGAATGAAAAAACCTTAAAAGGTTAGAGACGCCACTTTTTATCCTAAGTTAGTCGAGTTTAAATTAGTCGAGGCAAGAACACCGATAGTAATTATAATAAAAAATGTTTGTTTAACGTGTTAGGGAAGGAAAAGCTGTTACTGTACGAGTTCATGGCGAACGGGGATCTGCACCGTTGGCTTCACGAGCTCCCACGTGCGGATCCAAACGTGGAGGACTGGACAAACGACACGTGGGAGACTCAGACGGAAGGGCGCCACGTGGCAAACTCCCACGACTGTCTCAGGGAGAGATTTTGCTGGCACGCGAGACACCGGGTCGCCGTAGGGATCGCGCGAGGAATGGCGTTCCTCCACCACGCTGGGTCAAAGCCAATCGTGCACGGCCACCTGGTCCCCACCAACGTTCTTCTCGGCGATGATTTGGAACCCCGGATCGCCGATTTTTTGTTTCAGACCGGGACGAGCACCGAAGCTGATGACGTGTACAGCTTCGGTTTGATATTGTTCGAGCTTTTGACGGGAAAGCCCGGGTCGGGCGAGGAGACCGTAGCGTGGACTCGGCGATTAGTGAAGGATGGGAAACCGGTCAATGCGTTGGACCCGAGGTTGAAACTCGGGGACGCGGAATCGGTGAGTGAGATGGTGGAGAGTTTGCGAGTCGGGTACTTGTGCACGGCCGAATCGGCGGTGAAGAGACCCACGATGCAACAGGTTGTCGGTTTGTTAAAAGACATACGGACGCGTGGCGGCTGCTGAGTGGCTCGATGGTTGATAAGTTTTGACTTTTGACTGTTGACTGATTGTCTTCTCTTGATGTCCTTGTCTTTGTGTTGTTGAAGTGAAGAATCATTAATTTTCAGGGAGGTCCCTAGGGAGGGAGGGACTTACAAATAGTGTGATTGATGGAGGACGTGGTTGTGAAGAGATTGGGAGTTGGGACACATGGGGATGGGGGGAAGTAGAGAAAAGTGGGCTGGATATTTACAGTCAGCAGAGAATGGTAGTGCATGATGGCCCTTTTTTGTCTCTTCTCATAAAATCTTTGCTTTGTTGATTTTTAATGCTTTGAAGATTCCATGAACACTAAGAAGACTTAAAAAAAAAGGAGATAAAGTAAAAGAAGTGGTGTGAAAGCATAAAGATTGATGCGTTTTTTTTTTTTTAATTAACAAAATTAAATTCAGTCTAGATTATATTTATAATTACCTCTAGTAACATAAAATTTTGATTAAAAATATGTTTTTAAATCTTAAAATAAATATCACATTAAAGTAATAATATTTTAACTTCTTTAGTAGGTAGGTATTTTAATTAGATTTGGGACTAAGTAATGTGTGTTTTTTTCCATTAAAAAAAAATGTGTTTTAATGGCCCAAATTTATGTTAATTAATTACTACATTAGTCACATTTTTTTTATTTTCCATCCCAGCTATTTGTAACATAGGTTTAAGATAAGTTGAGAAACACTAATTTTGAAGGTTTTAAAAATTGTCATAAAAGTATATTATTAATTACATCAAATCAAGCGGATGAATAAAAACAGAATAAAAGCATATCTAGATGACTTTGATTATTTTTTATTTTTCATTTTTTTGTAGGAATGACTTTGACTAATTTAAAATTTAAGTATTAATTTGTTGGGTTGTATTTTTGTTTTGAAAATTAATTTTATATCTCAAGAATATTTTAATTTCTCTCGGAATTTTTTATCTCATTTGTTTGGGAATTAATCCGTACAAACTAATTTAGGTAAAGTTCTTGAACTACTCGTCATTCTCTCAATGATCGGTAGTGTTTCCAATCAATTTTTTTTTTTTTTCATTCAATAAACAACAAATCTAATCAGATTTGTGGAGATTAGTTCATCCATCTTGCGATGCATCTTTATCAACGGTGTTACGTGAATTTGTGCGGCGTGCCACATTAATTAGTCTTTAATTTTTACTTTATAATTAGTTTTATTCCCTAGTTAGAAGTTTTTGATTTATTTTCTCCTTATTGAGAAGCTTTAGATATTTTCTTCTATTTGTTATGAAGTTTTGTTATGAAGTTTTGTAGTTCTAATACTTTTGTTTATTGCCACGAGTTTCAACGTTGTAGAGAGTAGTTCCTAATTGTCAATTAATTTAAAAAAAATCAAATCAATGGCAGCTTGTTTGCACAAATAGAGTTAACGAATCTATATACTTGATTCTATATCTGGTTCTGTATTGAGTCATGAATGATTAATGAAACTTCGGATTCTATTCCAAAAAAAAGATGTGGAAAAGTTTTGCATCCATGGGCCATGGCTCACTCATTTAGAAATTGTGCAAAAAGACATACATGAATAAACAAAACTCATTAATTTAGAGTTCGACTAAGTGCACCCCAGAGAAAGCCAGACTTAAAAAAAGGTCAATCCTACTACAAAATGACTTTTATGTCCTTTACTGTGATTAGTATACCCCACTACAATTTTTAAGCGCACCTCACATACTCTCTTTTTAGTGATTTGTCGGCATCATCGAGTGGTTCGGCCTCGAATGTTCAAATCTCTTGTTGGAGAGTCGGTCAGAGCCCACCAAACCTCTAGTTGGAAAGTTGGTCACAGCTTGCAGAACTTTTAAATGGAGAGTTGCTTAAAACCCATCGAACCTTTAGGTCAGCAGTTGTCAACTAAATCTCACAAAAGAAGTTTGGTTAGACAATATTAAGCCTAGTAGATAAGTCTCGACTACATGTCGTCAAACCTAAAATAGATGTCTCGACCGAGGTTTTGGAGTTGGATACTTCGGTTCGAATGAAATGGTATTTTGGTAAAAATGTAGATGCACTTAGACGAACTTTTAATTTATGAATGGCTCGCTAGGGTGAGATGATAAAAACATCACTTGCAAAAAAAGTAAGACCTCGAAAAATCGTAGTTAAATAAAATAATATATATATATATATAACATTATATTTGATAATCAATTTGATACAGGATATGAGATCAGACGATCCATTATTTACAGAATTGATGAAATCCTTTGTTCGGAAGTTTGTGGTCAACCTCGAGCCAGACTCTAGCAAGAAGAAAGTATTGTCACTGGGTAGCACCAAAGAAAGGGTGGCCGAAAATAAATTGTAATAGGACGGTACGAGGGGAGGATAGAGAAGTTACAGCGACAGGGTATACGGGGATGAAAGACGATTTTTGAGCATCGTTTCAAGTAAAATTTGGTCGGTGTTCACCTATTTGCATCGAATTATGAGGGTTAAACATGACTTGTAACTGGCATGTGATTGACGTGGAATAAAGGATGTAGAAACTCATTGTAGAACTAGATTCACATGAAACAATTGATTTTATTATAGACTCAACACAAAGTCAATTTCGAGATCTATTGATTCATGATATTCTAAGGGAGACGGATAATGAGTGAAGTATAATTTTTAGCTACACATTTAGAGAGAATAACGTTTGTGCAGACCACGTGGTTATAAAAGTTTTTTATTATGATGTTGATTTTAAAATTTGGAACATATATTAAATCATATTTTTATATTATTAGAATAGGATATTCTGTCGTTATAGATGTAAACAGATTTGATGTTTGCTAATAAAAAAAAAAAAAAAAATGCTCGCTCATTTATCCTAAAACATCTTTTGGGACACACAAGTACACAACTGTCAAAAAGTAACGCGTTTTAAAGTGTTTGTTGATATTTCTATACGTTCATTAATGATTATATCATAATCAAGCTTTTATATATATCTTGTCTTGGAATGTGCGTGAAAGCAAAAATTCAAATGCAATTACGTGCATACATGCGTATTACGTACGTAACTAAATAATTAATCTCATTGATATCAATATACTGTATTAGTTTACTTTTTAAAAATAATTCTTGAATTATTAAAATTGGAATTGAATGAATTTAAGGGATTGATTTTGGCGGTTGCTAGCTAGCTAGTGTCAATTGCAGTAATAGGATAAGCACAATGAAACTATTCATGCACAACCTCAAATAAATTTAAAATAGAAAATGATACTTTAGCTAGTTTGTTAGATTAACATTTTCTATTTCTTTGTGAGTCAACTAAGTGCACTATATTTTTTACTAAGTGCTTTCAGAAAAAATCAAATTTAAAAAAATTAATTTTATAATAAAATGACTTTTATGTCTATCACTCTGATTAGTGTACCTTACTATAATTTCTAAGTGCACCCATCACACACTTTTCTCTGTGATTTATAGGCACCATCGAAGGATTTGACATTCAAAGATTCAAATCTCTTGTTGGAGAGTCAGTCTGAGCACATCGAACCTCTATTTGGAGAGTCGGTCATAGTTTGTCGAACCTTTAATTAAAAGTCGGTCGAAACCTACCGAATCTTTAGGTCGATAATTGTCAACTAAATCTCACTAAAGAAGTTCGATTGGACAACACTAAGCCTAATGAATATATTTCGACTATATATATATATATATGTTGCCGAACCTAAAATAGATGTCTCGACCAAGCTTTTAGAGTTTGGTGCTTCGATTCGGATGAAATGATATTTTGATAAAAATATAAGGTGCACTTAGAAATTAAAATTTAAATTTTAAGTGCTAACGTAAAATGAGGTGCACTTAGTCGAATTCTTCCTTTTTTGAAAAAGAATTGATTTATGATTCCGAACCGATGGATATGTTAGTCACTGGACTCACTACCAATAGGCCTCACGTATGACTTAATTAGTCAAAACCGATATTAATTTACGGCCTGCCCCCGTTAAAAGTTCACACATTGGGCGTGCATGCTCACATTTCACATTTCGCATATAGGACTATATGTGCATCAAAAATAATAAAATGAATCACTTTTAACGCACACTTGTCTTTTAACTTATTTATAATTATTTCTCGTCTTTCTATAGTGTGGGCCTCACATTTGACAAAATATTATAAATAGTTAAAAGACAAAAATATATACGTGCCCAACGTGTGTGTTAAGAATGTGTTAGATTATCATTTTCCTATATGTATTATTGCTCATGATGATAATTATTGATATTGCACCCACTTTAACAAGGGCTCCAATTGTGTATAGCTTTACGATTATTTTTTTAATTTATTTTTTTAGTTTCTCACATGGTGCATAGACGGCACCAACTGCACTGATTAATTCACGTTCGAGCGCTATCTAGTCTCAAATGGTGACCCTTCTAATTAACTTAGTTTTTTCAATTCACAAGACTCAAACTTTAGATCTTATAATTTAAGGGAATTAAGTAACCTACCACTTTAATTTATGGGAATCAAGTAACTTAATTATAATTTTTTCCATTCACAATATTCAAACTTTAATTTAAGGGATCAAACTTTAATTATAGTAATTTAAGGGGATCAAATAACTTTAATTTAAGGGGATCAAGTAACTTTAATTCACAAGACTCAAACTTTAATTACAGTAATTTAAGGGAATCAAGTAACTTTAATTTAAGGGAATCAAGTAACTTAATTATAATTTTTTCCATTACACTCATACTTTAGACCTTATAATTTAAAGGGATCAAGTAACTTATCTCTAAGATTAACCAATTATTGATTCTTCTAATTATATTTTTGCATTTATGCACACGTTTTAATTATATGATAGGATATTGATTGCACCTCTTTATACAAAGGATAGACTCACTTTCCTCCAACATCAATCATCGCTTTGTCTCCACTCACAACGATGGGACGAGAGTGAGAGATCACAAAAATTAAAAGAAAAAAGTGAATAAAGTGCGTAAAAGGCAAAACTTATCATTTGTCCCTGAACTTTGTATTTTTTGTGCTCTAAGTCCCCTGAACTTTTATTACTTATTTCAATCTACATTTAGCTTTTAGTATAAATGTAAAAAAGTTGGTATATTTAGTTTATATTACTCACTTTTACTTAAAATCTTTTATTTCAAAAAACATAAAAATCTCAAAGTTCATAAAACTCAAAACTTCAGGGGACCAAATTATAACAATGAAAGTTCAGCTAAATGTACACTATTGAAAGTTCGGGGAAAAAAATAAAAGACTTATTCAAAAAACGTTTTGCCTAATTTTTATATTCTATTTTTTTATTAACCTTAAGCTTTTAGTATCATATATTATCTAAAAATTTTTTATCAAATCGCATTTTTTTTGAATTAAGAAATAATGTTTATTCAAAAAATAATTTTTTTGCTATTTGAAATTCAATCACATATTATCAAAACACTATTTTTCAATTAAACTATAATGTCACATCATTAATAAACATATTCATAAATTGAACCAAATGAGCCTCTACATTACCTATTTGTATATACATATATACATTATTATTATTAATAATAATGATTATAATAGTTTTCAAAAAATTATTATTATTATTATTATTAAGATTTTGCATTTTCAAAGTCTTGGCGAAACACAAGTCAATGAAAAAGACAAATATATGCGTGTACACGTTAGGATATCTCTGTACGTAGTTTATTTGTTTTTTGTTGTCAAACTGTACGTAGTTTGTTTGTGTGTGGAGAATTTGTTGCAATATTGATGGTGACTTAACACGACTGATATAGCTTGTATGTATGTATGTATTTTAATTGCTATTCGTATCATTTTCATCCAATAAAAAGCGAGCTATTTATGTATCTATACATGTGTTGTCTTCTCAACGCGTGTTCCTAAGTTAAGTAGTATATGCACATGATTGGCATAGATGATTTTTCCCTCCCGGGTAGCGCTGGTTTAGGGTAAGGAGGTTATTGGTATTAATTAGAACATCAATTACATGTTATTAAGTTTTTTTAGGCAACGTTAAGGTTCACATATGATAATTAATACTAGCCTAAATCACGGGTACAGTGCAAATTGAAATGCGTGGGGATTCATCGTCGCATGTTTCTTTTTTTTTTTTCGTGATAATAACCATTTGTTATGGAAAATGCTAGCTGCGCACGCACTTGGTCCACCCAGGTCAGACACATAATCGATGCACGTCGCTGATGTGCATGTCTCAAGATGCGTGCATGAGAGCATCCAACGAGGCGCATGTCCGACCTGCATGACCAACGTGAGGGACACTAGCATTTCTAATTTATTAGAGCCTCTCCAACCATTGCATTATTTTGATGCAACATTTACACTATTTCAGTACAACTTTAACACTAAATATTGATTTTTTCTCCAACCCACTAACATTAGGGGTGGGCAAACCGTGGTTTGGTGGTGAAATCTATCAAACTGCCACCAAACCGGGGTTTACGGTTTGGTCGTTTTGCAAACCATCACCAAATCGCGAACCTTAAAAATCGCGACTAAACCGACCACAGTTTGTACGGTTTGGTCGGTTTGGTGTTACGATTTTTCTGCAACACCAAATCCATCACCACAAACAATTAAACACCAATTTGAAACACACATGCATATAAACCAACCAACCCTATAATTACAATCACAAAATTGATGAGTTAAGGATGGATGGACATATACTGCTTGGAGCACTTGCGAGGGTTTGCCTTTGCTGATGAGCTACCGAGCTAAGTTAAGTAAGGTCTTGGGGTCGTCGTCAACGTCCTTGTTGTGGAAGTCAACTCTGAAGAGGAAGTCGTGTTTGATGAAGGACGATGTAGGTTTCGATCTGGATCTGCCGACGAAGAGGTCGTCGAACATCAAGCCTTCCATCGTCGTATATCTACAAGATGGTGGTGAGGACCACGTGCGAGAGTGGAGGCGAAGGCTTCAGCGAAAAGAGAAGAGCAGAGTAGTGAAGAGGACAACAGAGGAAGGCGGAGGACGAGGGGGCTTCAACGGCGTAAAACAGGTGGCGGGGCGGATAGTAGAGGGATTGGTGTCACTAGAGAGAGGGGGCTTTGACGGTAGACAGGAGGTAGCGGCGACGGACAACAGAGGGACAGGCGTCACTGAAGAGAGGGGTGTCACAGCCCAATTTCGCTAATCTTGATTAATTGCTTAATCAGGATCACCAACCCGTGACATGGGGCCCACATGAGATGCGCACACAGACCGAGGCATGTGGCCGAGGTAAATTTTATATTTGTATTGATGTATTCCTAATGTTTTGTATGTGTGTAGGCTAACTAAATTAGTACTTGCAGCTATCGAGTCGAGACGTGATCGGGGACGCGCTTCGAGTCACGTGCGAGCCGAGGTACCGAGTAGAGAGACTTGTAGTAAGTCTAAACTTAGTTAAATGCAACATAATTAAATTAATTCACATTAGATCATAGCCCATTGCCATAAATTAATTGAATTGAATTAGACATATATTGTGGCGGCCCCAATTTCCACATTGGTCCGCCACGGGAGGCCACGCGGGCCCACAACTGTCCACGTCACCGCCAGTTGTGTCCCACGCCCATTTATCCATCATCGATCAATTCTTATTAAATTTGATTCAATTAATATCACATAACCTCAAGTTAGCAGCGGAAACTTAAATGAACAACATAAATATTTATCTTGTATATTATGAGCAAAATGCCTAAGTGGAAACCATACCAACTGTACATCATATACATCTCATCTGATTCTCAAAATATCAAAATGTACAATCTGTCTCTCAAACCTAAAACCCAATATAAAACGAGTAAACATAAACATACGTACGAGAAGGGCTAGAGCGGTCAATCGATATAATCCTCAAGCTTGCCCTTTCCCCGGCTCGTACTAGGATCTGCACTCAGCCATCACAAAAAGAAAGATGACGAGTCTAGAGTGAGTAATCCCAAGAAAATTCACCAAGTAATTACGGAAGTAAAAGTACTGGAATTTAAAATGCTATAATTTAAACATGCGAAACAAGAGAAATACAGACAACTGTAAAAAGAACCATCGCATGCATAAATATAGTGATGAAACAAAGTACGTGCACATAAAAATCAGACCAAGTCATACTTCGGGTTTTCTCCCCAGACACCGACCGTAAACACACCAATGGGTTGGCCCTGGACCCTCTAGGTGGTCGGCGTAGACCCACGGCGCACCCACACAAGCCTACCATACCCGGGTAGCCTATTCACCTCCGGCGTATGCCTAGACAAGTGCTATGACTTAGTGGACTCTATGGCCGTAACGAATAAGCACCAAAGTGGGGAGTGATCTCAACACCGTAAAGACACCAGGTAGGAGTAACTCCACTATCGTAAAGTCACCAGGTGAGAGTACTCGACCACCGTAAAGCAATAACGAAATTAAGTAAAGAATAAATAGAACCAAATTCAAATAAGTCAAACGGTAAATACTTAAAGTGAAGTTCAATTGGGATACTACACACCTCAATTCGCACTCCTCATCCCACAAGTTAAATTCCTCGGCTCGATTCCTTCAATTCCCCGATATTTCTCCCGATCTGATTCCCGACTAAACCCCGACTCCAATTACTATTTCAAGACTCTTGGAATTCATTCATGAGGGTTATTAATCAATTAATGGGTTTATAATGTTATTTAGACTCATTTCTCCATTTTCCAATTTTTGAGTTCCAGTGAACTATTAGCGCGCTAATGAGATGAATTAGCGCGCTAATTCATCTAAGTCACTGTTCATCGTTTTCCAGAGGGTAATTAGCGCGCTAGGTCCACCCATTAGCGCGCTAATCGCACTCTGTCCAGCAATTTCAGTTCAAAAATCCACATTTCAAACCACTTCATACACCCATTCATTTGATTCTAACACCACTAAAACTCATCATCCACCTCAAAAACATCATTTAAACACAAATTCATCAAGTTTAAACTCGAAATCCAAGAATCATCAAAAATCACCTTTTCAAACCCATTTTCATAACATCATCAAATTCCTCTCAAATTAGCTCCAAATCACAACCATCTCATGCCATTCTCATACATACTTATCCCCAACAAAACCAAGTGTTTAATCCCTCAACAAATTCGAATTTTACAAATTCTAACCCACACCAAAAATCTCACAAAACTCAAGTTTGTTATGTCCATACTTTTGATCTTGTTGTTGGATGCCAAAATCACTTCCTTCACACCTTAGTAGCTGATGATTTCACCCTTTCTTTTCCAACGATTCCCTCTTCCAAGCCTTCTCTCCAATCTCACTCTCTTCTCTCTATTGACCGATCAACATGTACATATATATACTTGGCGCTTGATCAAGTGTGTGTGCCCATCTCGAGAACAATCCGAGGCCTCCTGACCACCTTGTGTCACTCCAACTCACACACCCTATCATGACACTTGACACATCGATTCTCTCCTTTGTACATCTCGAGGATCATCAAACCATTGTTGATTTATTCTCCTCAACTATAGGACCTATTGATGTCTAATTGATTTAGCATATAATAATTATCTATTCTATTCAATAAATTCTCAAAATTTATGAGTAAACTCACCGTAGTTTCCCCGACTACCTGGCACCCCGTGCCTCGTGCCCCGTGTCCGCACGCACCCCGAGGTCATTCCTCACTCGTCAATAAACTACATTAACACACATATTGTAATGAAATTAGCTAATTTGTACATTTTCATCACAGTTTACCACAACAAGCATACAAAACAGACTGTATACCTAGTTCGAGTGCGTTCCAGTCTCGCTATGGGACCCTCGACCGTCCTCGCTGGCATCCACATCTGCAATGACGTCATAATTAACGGCAATTTCAAATTGGGCCGTTACATATATATTTTTATATTATATATATGTAAAAATCAGAAAAATTTTGAAATGATCCAGAGGGGCTTTGGCTTATTAAGAAAGAGGATAAGATTGAGGGGCGTTTTGATAATTTAGCTACCCTTTTTATTTAACACCAAAACCACCACCACCACACAAACGATCAAAAAGAGAGAGAGAGAGAGTGAGAGGAAAGAAGGAGAGGAAGAGATTAAGGGATTCGGAGATCGAAAGCTTTGAGGCGCAGTGTCGGCGATCGAAGGTAAGACATTGTTGTTGTTGATGCGTTGTGGTTGTCGGAGATGGTGCGTTGGCATTATGGTGATGGTGGTGATTAGGGATCGGACGAACTGCTCTTGCAGTTCGTCCGAGGAGGGAGACGGCATAGTCGTCGTCTCCCCTCCCTCCCATCTCAGATTTAAATAAAATAAAATAAATGATGAAGCAGAGACGCTGCAACAACAACGTCTCTGCAACGAATAAGGGGGGAGAGGGAGACGAACGCACGCACACACGTGCGTCCCCTGGTGGGACCCGACCGGGTCAGACCCGGTTCAGGGATCCAACCCCCCTCAAAATAAAAAAAATAAATACATAAAAAAGTAAAATAGTAACAAAATAAAAATATATATATACATATATATATATATATATATTCATAAACATATATATGTATATATACATAAAAATAAAAAAATATATATAAAAAAATATTAAAATAAATAAATAAATTGATAAAAATTATATGAAATGACCTTTCAGGGACCTAAGGGTGCTTTGGAAGTTCGGGAGCGCTAGTCAGAGTGTCGTGAGGCCGAATAGCCAGAGCTATCCTGTGACTTGTAAGTGAAACTATGGGAACTCTCTACTTTATTTCATTCCTATTATTTTCCCATCTTAGTCAATTTGTTGACTTGTTGTTTGTGTTCTATTATCATCCTTTCTTTGCTCTGTTCACAATGAATGTTGAAATAACATGATGCCTTGTGATAGTTTTATTGACTTCATTCCTGATATGTTATATTTTGTTGTGGACTATGTTATAATTGATGTTAGAAATGCATGCTCTAGGGTTATCTGTGGTAATTGGGCTTGTACTCCATTTCCTTTGGGGCTTCGTAGCCTAACTTATTGTTGATATCGTAGAGCCCTAGAAATGAAAAATCCTTGAAACGAAAGTAGGAGATTATCTAGTGTCCATTGCACGAGAGATGGGTTGATTCACGGGGTTAGTGGACCTCAGGGTTTCCTGCACTCACCACTATTACTTGGGTGGCATCACGTAGCTTGAACTATGAGGTTGTCGGCAAGTTATATATATATATATATACAGCTCCGCCATTGATGAAGTACGTTGAGAGTATCTCCATACTATAGTGGAAAAAGGCTGGCTGATAGTTCTCACTGCCGACCGGACGTAGATCATCTCGACTTAGCCTGTGTCAGTCTGTCTATTTCTGTTAACTGTGGTATTTACATGCATTACTTTCTCAACACATTTTTCTGCTATATTATGCATTTAAATATCTGTTTTTACTTTGGAAATGTAGTATAGAATTCCTCGACACTATACTCACTGTCTAGTTTGTGACGGTGAGTGTAGGTCCGTCGAGCAGCATTAGACTGGGCAAGGAGAAGATCGACGACTACCTCTGAGCTCTTAGAGCGTAGCTGCCATACATGTAGGTCATATTTTTGTATTATGTTTATATACGTCTTTTGCTTGGGTTGTACATTGGGACGAGAGTTAGTTTACCCGACTTTTGACTTTCACTTTGTCTATATGTTCGTCGTTTATTGCATATTTATATTGTGATCATTATTTCCTAGTTTCCACACTTAGGATTTATATAAAATGCATCCGCTAATATGTTAAAGACTTATGCTAATTTGATAATTCTTATAAAATGGCAAATAATAGTGATGTGGAATTACTTATTCCTGAACTCGATCCACGAGAATATAGGTAATATGGGCTGACTAATACGTAATTAGGTTATACGTGTTGTAATTAGGCTTAATTACCGGATTAGGCGGGCGGTGCCTTAGATTAATATAGGGGTCGTTATAGGGGGCTTCGACGGCGACAACAGGTGGCGTCAGTGGATAGCAGAAGAACGAGCGTCACTGGAGAGAGGGGGCTTCGTTGGCGGACAACAGGTGGCGTCGGCGAACAACAGAAGGACGACATTACTGGAGAGAGGGGTTGTGAGAAAGAGAGAGAGAGGCCGCTGTTCGAGAGAGGGAGGGAGGGTGGTGGAAATGAAACGAAAGTGGTGATGTAAATGTGTTTGGTTTCCTTTAGGGTTTAGGGTGTATATTTGGTAAAATTTCTAAAATGCCATTCGGTTTGGTGAATCGTGGTTTTCAGAAGATGAAAACCACCACCAAACCGCGGAATCGTGGTTTTCAAGTTTTCTAAACCACCCCCAAACCGTGAATTCAAAAAATCAAACCAAGCGAATTGGGCAGTTTGGACGATTTTTGCAAAACCGATGCATACCCCTAACTGTAACGGCCCGATTTTTAATGGCCGTTATTGATGAGGAAATTGCGGACGTGGACGCCAGCGGGGACGTTCGTGGGTCCCATAGTGAAGACGGAGCACGACCGGATAGGGTTTACAGTCCGTTTTGTGTGCTCTGGTGGTGAAGTTGCGATGTATAGGACCAAATTAGTTAAATGACATCGCAATATGTGTGTTTACATTATTCATTAACGAGTGAGGGGTATAATGCGGTTTCGCCGCGACGGTGCATAAAGCGCGGACCGAGCGGTGAATAGTTAATACACTAGGACGGGGACTAGGTACACCCAATAAATAATAAAATTCATTAAATAATTCATTATAAATGATGTTGAGACGGTCGGTCACAAATCGTTGTACGCGAACGACAATCGGACGAGGTTCGGAGTCGGGTATTGGAACGCCCGGGAGAACAAATAATTGGTGCCATTTGAATAAGACAAGAAGAGGGGTATGAGGTCAATTTTGGCATTTTATGGGACTATTTGACTTCATCTTGGCCCTTAAAACAAATCTTGAGATTTGTATTTGATTTAAGATGAAAGGATGTATATATATGTGTGATTTTTGACACTCTTGGTCATTCTCTCTCTCCTCTCTCTCTCTCTTGGACGAAAATGGAAGGAAGAAAGAGGGTTTGAGGTGTTTACTTGAAGATTTGAAGGCTTTGTGAGTGGAGAATCATCAAACCAAGGTTAGATCCTCAATCATCTTTAATTGCTCTATGATTTGATACCATTTTTGGTGATTTTGATGAATGGGTTTGAAAATGGAAATTTTTGGTTTAAATGGTGTAATTGAGGTGATTGAGGAGTTATGGAAAGATGGGAATTAAATTTATGGGTTGTGAGGTGTTTGGAGAGTCAAAATGTTAAATTTGGAAATTTCTGGACAGCGAGCAATTAGCGCGCTAATTGGAGAAATTAGCGCGCTAATCACGCTGATTGAAGACGATAATGAACAGTGATTGAGACCAATTAGCGCGCTAATTGATCTCATTAGCGCGCTAATTGTTCACCTGACTCCCAAAAATTGGAAAATGAGAAAATGAGTCAAACTAACATAATGAACCCATTAATTGATCATTAAATCTCACAAATGAATTCCGGAGTCTCGGAATAGTAATTGGAGTCGGGATTTGGAGGAATCGGACCGGAGTTTGGTTTTCGGGTAATCTGAGTGCGGTATAGGTGCGTAAACCCCAACAAAAACACATCCGAGTATTTAATTCTTTAAATTCTTGCGTTTATTATTCTTGAAATTCATATTCATTGTGATCATGGGTTGGTCTGGTTATTGGTTGGTGTTGGATTTGTTTTCACTATCGAAGTTTATTCGGGACGATTGTGGCACGTGATCAAGCATGCTAGATTGTAGCACGTGTACTTGTGCCGCCGGTGGATTGTGACTAGAGCCGCGGGGTGCACGTGTTCGGTGGATCTGTGATTCGTTCCGGTCCACCGTTAGTTAGGTCCGGTGGATCCCAGTGTGTGATGTGTTTCCTCTGGGCGCTCGATTGACGAAGTATGATCTAGTATGTGAGATTGCATTCTACTTTTGTCTGGTTTTATCGTAATTGTTGTGGAGCATATTGTTGACATTATGATTATTCGTTGATCATCTCGCATGCTTGTTACCTACACTTGCAGGGTTTTATGGCTGCCCATACTCTTTGCATGTGTAGCTAACGTTAGTTATTGGCTTCTGAATCTGTTATTATTTACTCGATGGTTTTCTTTGGGAGTTTACTCACTGGACTCGTCACCGTATGTGTTGGGTGATTTGAGTGCAGGATTTGATAAGTGCAGGGACAAGGAGACACGTAGAGATTATCTGTGACTGAAGACGTGGACTACTCCTCTTATACGCCTGGTTGATTGTATGTATGTATTTGTTTTATACTGGGTTTGGGTTGTGAGAGTTATATTTTAATTTGTTTATGACTTTGAGGATGACACTTGATTTATATTTATGGACTACAATTTGGTATGGTTTCCACATTAGATTGATTGATACTTAGACTTGCCACAATTTGGTATCATCTAATGATTTGAGACTTCCGCTGCGTAATTTATGGTTAAATGATATTAAAGGGCATAATTTAAGGATAAATGATATTAATTGAATCAAATTTAATAAGAATAAATCGATGATGGATAATTGGGCGTGGGACACAATCAAGTGAGGAACTAAAGTTAACAGGAAATTGATTGATAATGGATAATTGGGCGTGGGACACAGCTGGCGGTGACGTGGACAGTTGTGGGCCCGCGTGGCCTCCCGTGGCGGACCAATGTGGAAAATTGGGGCCGCCACATTTTGGTATCAGAGCCTAGGTTCGGTTTGGAGATTTAATAAGAGTATAAACTCAATGAATAAATCTTAGATGTGGAAACCACAAGTGAATGATTAAAGGCTTAGTTGGGAAGTGATGTGAGGTGGGTAAATTTAGGAAATTATACATATACGTATGTTTTGATTGTGTAGTACATATTATACGCGTATATGTATTGAGTCTGATCCATTGCACGATGGTTGTGCAGTTTAGGATGGACGGACAGTCTCCTACTACTCCGCCCACTACTCAGCCAGAGGTTGGAGATACTAGTGATCGTACCACTAGTGACATGGCTGATATGCGAACTATGATACGAGGCGACCGAGCAAGCTATTGCAAAGAGCCCGGATGGCCGAGCTAATGGAGTATATACGAGTTCACGAGTACCAAGCGTAGCACTCTGCTCGAGCTAGTTACACCTACTACACGGGCGGTGATTGCACCAAATGAGGACATACGAGCACCGGGATAGAGGCGAAATGATAGAGAGGGCTGAGCCTATTGTGACGCCAGCTGAGACTACGGAGGTGACACCAGCTACTACCGAGCAGCGTGTAGGGGTTTCGACTGCCAGAAGTAGGATGTCTGAGGCAGCAAAGATGGTGAAAGACTTTATGAGATTCAACCCCACGTACTTCACTGGAGTCAGTGATCCTGAGGTTGCCGGCCGGTGGTTGATGACACATCGACGACTACACCAGCTATTAGAGGTACCCGAGGCGGACCAGGCGCGTATCTCGGGGTATTGTTTGAGAGGTCAGGCAGCGGTATGGTGGACTACTTACACTGACATACATTCTACACCGTCGACGTGGGCAGAGTTTCGACAGTTATTTTTGGATGAGTACATCCCTACTGAGGTGCAGTTGAGATTGAGAGAGCAGTTCTTGGGATCAAGGACAGGGTAACATGTCTCGTGTCACAAGACATGGATCGATTCCGGTATCTCATGATGTACGCCATGGATGTGGCTAACACGGAGAGGTTACAGATCTATTACTTCATCAGAGGCCTAGATGAGAGGATTGGTGGTGTGATAGTTGCGACCGGTGCGGAGACGCTACAGAGTGTTTTTGACAGAGCATTGGCTCGCGAGACATATCTACGACATCGGGGTGAGCTTGGAGATGGGTCTGGACAGAGTTCTTGGTCTGATCAGAGACCGAAGAGACAGGGAAATCAATCTAGCAGTCAGGAGCAGGATTTTCGAGCACGCAGAGTTCACTGGCAACAGGATCATGATTTCATTAATGATCGTGATTTGAGAAACGATCAGTATGATTATAATGACGAGCAAGATAAATTGGAGTCGCGAGGACGACCAAGATCGACTGATGATCAATTCAGCAATGACGATCGCCAGGTGGTACATGAGATTGTACCTATACCAATACAACGAACCGAGACAGTTGTATAGACAGAATCGGGATCAGAGGGACCGGAGTTGGGGTCAGAGATCCGAGGGTCGACAGTCTGGAGGACGTGACAGACGCAGATGTTATAGATGCGGTCAAAGAGGACACATCGGAGTGGATTGTCGGAGAGTTTCTTTAGCATCAGAGATACCACCAGCTGATGAGAGAGTTTATGAAGTGACACATCCTGTCAGAGTGACGACACGACAACATGATTAGGGTACGTCGTTGCTGTACATTTTCATTAGTCTTATTTTTCATGCATTCGTTGCATATAGGCTGGTTAGGTTATTTTTGAGCCAGCGTGTTCTAGTTGATGTGTTCACTAGGGATATTGTGAGACTGGTTGATGTGTTCATTAGGGTTATGGTGAGACTAGTTGATGTGTTCACTAGGGATATGGTGAGATTGGTAGATGTGTTCACCAGGAGGTGGTTGTGAAACTGGTTGATTAGTTCACCAGGAGTCCATTTGCAACTGGTGGTTGTGGGAGTGATTGATGTGGTTCACCAGGGACTGGTCGATGTGTTCACCAGGGACTGGTTGATATGAGACTGGTTGATGAGTTCACCAGTGATTGATTTGTACACCAGGAGTAAGTGGACGACTGGTTGATCGGTTCACCAGTGACAGGTTGATTTGTTCACCTAGATTGAGGTTGATTTGCTTGCCAAAATTTGGGGTTGATTAGTTCACCAAAAGTGTTAGTGGAATAGTGATTGATTAGGTTGACTACATTTGTTTAGATTAGTTGACCTGATAGATAGTTGTATCTACGTTGTAGTTCTTTGAGACGAGATATTAGTTATCTCAAATTTCGGGACGAAATTTCAAATTAGTTGGGAAGAACTGTAACGGCCCGATTTTTAATGGCCGTTATTGATGAGGAAATTGCGGACGTGGACGCCAGCGGGGACGTTCGTGGGTCCCATAGTGAAGACGGAGCACGACCGGATAGGGTTTACAGTCCGTTTTGTGTGCTCTGGTGGTGAAGTTGCGATGTATAGGACCAAATTAGTTAAATGACATCGCAATATGTGTGTTTACATTATTCATTAACGAGTGAGGGGTATAATGCGGTTTCGCCGCGACGGTGCATAAAGCGCGGACCGAGCGTGTGAATAGTTAATACACTAGGACGGGGACTAGGTACACCCAATAAATAATAAAATTCATTAAATAATTCATTATAAATGATGTTGAGACGGTCGGTACACGTCGTTGTACGCGAACGACACCGGACGAGGTTCTAGTCGGGTATTGGAACGCCCGGAGAACAAATAATTGGTGCCATTTGAATAAGACAAGAAGAGGGGTATGAGGTCAATTTTGGCATTTTATGGGACTATTTGACTTCATCTTGGCCCTTAAAACAAATCTTGAGATTTGTATTTGATTTAAGATGAAAGGATGTATATATATGTGTGATTTTTGACACTCTTGGTCATTCTCTCTCTCTCTCTCTCTCTCTTGACGAAAATGGAAGGAAGAAAGAGGGTTTGAGGTGTTTACTTGAAGATTTGAAGGCTTTGTGAGTGGAGAATCATCAAACCAAGGTTAGATCCTCAATCATCTTTAATTGCTCTATGATTTGATACCATTTTTGGTGATTTTGATGAATGGGTTTGAAAATGGAAATTTTTGGTTTAAATGGTGTAATTGAGGTGATTGAGGAGTTATGGAAAGATGGGAATTAAATTTATGGGTTGTGAGGTGTTTGGAGAGTCAAAATGTTAAATTTGGAAATTTCTGGACAGCGAGCAATTAGCGCGCTAATTGGAGAAATTAGCGCGCTAATCACGCTGATTGAAGACGATAATGAACAAGTGATTGAGACCAATTAGCGCGCTAATTGATCTCATTAGCGCGCTAATTGTTCACTGGACTCCCAAAAATTGGAAAATGAGAAAATGAGTCAAACTAACATAATGAACCCATTAATTGATCATTAAATCTCACAAATGAATTCCAGGAGTCTCGGAATAGTAATTGGAGTCGGGATTTGGAGGAATCGGACTGGAGTTTGGTTTTCGGGTAATCGGAGTGCGGTATAGGTGCGTAAACCCCAACAGAAACACATCTGGAGTATTTAATTCTTTAAATTCTTGCGTTTATTATTCTTGAAATTCATATTCATTGTGATCATGGGTTGGTCTGGTTATTGGTTGGTGTTGGATTTGTTTTCACTATCGAAGTTTATTCGGGACGATTGTGGCACGTGATCAAGCATGCTAGATTGTAGCACGTGTACTTGTGCCGCCGGTGGATTGTGACTAGAGCCGCGGGGTGCACGTGTTCGGTGGATCTGTGATTCGTTCCGGTCACCGTTAGTGGTCCGGGTGGATCCCAGGTGTGATGTGTTTCCTCTGGGCGCTCGGATTGACGAAGTATGATCTAGTATGTGAGATTGCATTCTACTTTTGTCTGGTTTTATCGTAATTGTTGTGGAGCATATTGTTGACATTATGATTATTCGTTGATCATCTCGCATGCTTGTTACCTACACTTGCAGGGTTTTATGGTTGCCCATACTCTTTGCATGTGTAGCTAACGTTAGTTATTGGCTTCGAATCTGTTATTATTTACTCGATGGTTTTCTTTGGGAGTTTACCTCACTGGACTCGTCACCGTATGTGTTGGGTGATTTGAGTGCAGGATTTGATAAGTGCAGGGACAAGGAGACACGTAGAGATTATCTGTGACTGAAGACGTGGACTACTCCTCTTATACGCCTGGTTGATTGTATGTATGTATTTGTTTTATACTGGGTTTGGGTTGTGAGAGTTATATTTTAGTTTGTTTATGACTTTGAGGATGACACTTGATTTATATTTATGGACTACAATTTGGTATGGTTTCCACATTAGATTGATTGATACTTAGACTTGCCACAATTTGGTATCATCTAATGATTTGAGACTTCCGCTGCGTAATTTATGGTTAAATGATATTAAAGGGCATAATTTAAGGATAAATGATATTAATTGAATCAAATTTAATAAGAATAAATCGATGATGGATAATTGGGCGTGGGACACAGCTGGCGGTGACGTGGACAGTTGTGGGCCCGCGTGGCCTCCCGTGGCGGACCAATGTGAAAAATTGGGGCCGCCACATTTAACTAACACTATATTTTACACCATCTTATTTTATCTATTATTCTATTACATTTTAATCAATTTTAATGTTTAATACTTTACAAAAACATAAATTGTTGAAAGATAAACGTAAAAAAATAATAAAATAAGATTTAGTATAATGAACGATACCACGCTAAAATAATGTGGTACTGTACATCAAGATAGTGCTGGTCGGAGAACCTAACGCTATCTTTGGAGGTGCATTTGCACTGGCACCGGTTGGAGATGCTCTTATAACCCCTGAATTCTTACATGGCCGGAAGGGTCAAACCCTCAAACCTCGATCGTACATACATAATTAAGTCATAAGACTCGTGACTATATGCTAATGACGTGTTTAGTTCAAGATTTAATGATTCCCTACTTGCTTGCCTAACACTACAAGTCATATCTTATTTAATCATTTGTTTTTTTTTCAAGTATTTAATAATTTGTTTGACTCTACACCAATTGTGTTAGGCTATTTATTTTTGTTGATCTGCAAGTTATGCCCCTTTTACGTACATCATCTTCATTTTTTGCCTTCTTTAAATAGAAGAGGGTAAAGTTGTACTTTTTACTTTTTTAAGTTGGGCTTACTTAAAGATAAGAAGAGGTGTACGAGTGTCTTTTATGGCCTTTTTGGTTGGGGTATTAGGTTATCTAAGCCTGAGCTTATAGGTAAGACCATTGTTTGGTTGAAGTGTTAAGTAAGCAACAGTCTTACATAAACACTCATACACCAGCTTATCTAATGACAGGGGGGACCCTGTCATTAGATAAGCCCACCTAATTTTTGAGGTGAAATGTCGAAAATGCCCTCATGATTTGAACAAAACCCTAGATTACATTCTTCTTCACATCGATCAATACTCGCCTACATTAAATAGGGGCATTTTAGACATTTCACCCACTTTTCCTTATGGGTTTATACTTGAACCAAACGACTGCACATAAAACTCCCATCTCTCACAAAGACCAAGCTTATCTAAGCCAATCCCTACACCTTACACATAACTCCAATCAAACGGGTACTTAGTATTTTGAGTGTTTACAGTTTAGATAAGACTAAGTGCTAGCTAACACCCTCATCAAACAACGTACCAATTTTAAAGCTAAGCCAAGGCTTAGCTATGCTAACCATACTTGAAACAAACATACCATAAATCATTGAGCTACCACATTATATACCATCGAATCCACTCGATATAGTGCAACTACAAATTGTGAAACATTATATATATGATATTCTTTTTTGATAAAAAATAAACCAACTTTTTGCCCCTTTGGAACTTAAACCCTCACCCTTATATGCAACACACACATCGACTAAAGTACTCTATAGCAACATAGTATACCTTATCATTTCTAGTATCTCCAAATTAAATAAACTTTAATAAATAGTTTTTTTCTTTTTTTTTACTTCAGTAGGAGTTGAACCATGACCTCCCGACACCTTGCCTTTTAAGTTTTGACAAGTGATGTTTTTACCTTCTCACCAGAGATGTTTTGACACCTTTAATATTTAGTTATATAGGCATAAATCTGTCGACGTGGCTAAGTGCCAAGGCTATAGGAAAATTTAATTTTCATAACTTTTTTGATGTTATTAAACACTAAGTTCTTTAAATTTATTTGACATATTATTTATATTTAACAAATATGGAGTATAACTTATTACTATCTTTTGGTAAATATTAATTGAATATTCTATAACTTTGTACAACGTAAGAATTTAAGATAAGTTTTAACAACACTAACTATAACAACACTAGTAGATGTTGTAAAAAATATTTCTTGTAGTGGGTATAAGGTTAATTATCATAATTAAAACAGTATCAAATTCTTCATTTTATACTATATAATATTACTTGTTATTTTTGAAAACTAATATTTTAATTATACAATGGTCATGTGTTGTGCATTCAATGCTTTATGCATTTATAACTCATAACTTAATTTGTTGAATATTAAAATTTAATAGTTGTAATTGATTTTTTCATGAATATTTTAATGTTTAGTAATACTCCATGAATCATTTTTTTATAAGACTTTATATCATTTTAAGTTTTAATTACGGTATACGGTTTTAGCGATAAATGTTTCGTGTCTTATTAAAAGATTATTTTTCTTTGTAGTTGTAGATCTAGACTAACACCAGAGGATAAAATCCAATAGTTTTTATTTTTTTTTTTTTTTTTTTTGAAATCAATACAAAATCCAATATTTTCAATTGCAACCACTATGCACTATGTTAGCATCGAAAATCTCGCACGCGGATACAAATAACAATATAATTTAAATATCTGCCAATTCGAACAATTTAACCATTGTGGCCACCAACAACTAAACAGCCAAAAATCCTAATTTCTTTTATTTGGTTTTCCTTGTCGATTCAACTTTGTGGCAGCCACTTTTTTTTTGGAAAAGTTTAAACAAATTGATTTTTGTTGACTTTTGGAAGAGTCGACTAAGAAATTTTGGAGTTTCGAGGACATGAGTTAATTGAAAACGGTGTGGTGATCAATAAGCATTGCTTTAACTGTGTGAACAACGTTTTTTGATCAAATTTTTCGTTTCAGGCCTCTTAAAATTGTAAATTTGCTATTTTTAAAAAGTTTTAGTTTGATTACAACTTTAAGTAAGAGTTTCCGTTTTTGATGTCATTTGCATCGTTAGGTTTCTTATTTTGTCTAGATTAAGGTTTATGGTATTTTAGACTTTTACTATTTTTGGCAAAAATTATGATTT
The DNA here is from genome assembly GCA_039657345.1 of Stephania japonica. Classification (NCBI taxonomy): domain Eukaryota; kingdom Viridiplantae; phylum Streptophyta; class Magnoliopsida; order Ranunculales; family Menispermaceae; genus Stephania; species Stephania japonica. The sequence continues at coordinate 7,515,055 of CM077556.1, forward strand.
TTGCTATATAAAACCTTTTTTTGCTGTACATAATTCATTGGTTTTTGATTAGTCAATAAATCTCGAACTTTGGTTTAAGTTATTGCCCTAAGTTATTTGTTCATAGTTTTTTGAGCAATTCAATTTGGAAGACCCTCGCTACGTTATCTCTTTTGATCGATGGTGGTTCCAATAATCTATTTCCCCTTTTATCTATTATATAAACTCTAGATCTTTTCATATCTAATTAGATAATTAGGTTCATCCCCATTGCGATTATCAAATTTATTATTGGCAACAATCACTTCTCTATGTTTGCATCCTTCTGAAAGATTATGTATGGATTTGCATTTATGAGGTTGGTACTTATCATTTATTTATTTATTTATTTTTACTTAAGTGAGAGTCTAACTCACGACCTACCCAAACATTACCTTTTTGTGAAGTGATGCCCCTACCATCTCATTAGAAATGCTTTGACAACTCATCATTAGTTTTTATTTCTTAGGTAGATCTTTCCTTCCCTTGTTAGAAGGTTTAGATTGTCATCCCTCGTTTGAAGTTTTGTGTTTATTTTCTTTGTCTGAAGTTTTATTTTTCATTGTGGTTCGAGGAATGTATTTGTATATTGTCGTGTTCCAGATGTTCATCAAGAAAATAGTTATTGATTATCAAATTATTCCATTGTTACAGTTGCAGTTATTGAAAGCCAACTTATAGTGTTTTTTTTAACAATTAAGATTAACAACTTAATTTGCTATAGTGATTGTTTCTATGTATCGTCTTGTTCAATTCAATGTATTAAGAGTCATTGTGTAACGACCCAATTTTCATTATTAAGCTGTTATTATGACGTGTTTGCAGACATGGACGATAACTCAATACCCCGTGGACCCCACAATTAGGTTAGGGCGCACTTGGAGTTAGGTAAATAGTTATTTTGCGTGATGTTTTGTATAATTTGTGATGCTTATGCTTAAATATGTTAAACGACATCGCAAGTGTGTATATATGTTGTTATTGACCGTGTGAGGTAGTGTGACGGATATTCAACTCGATTAGCGTGTAGATGCGGATACCGAGTAGGCAAATGACAGTAAACTAGGCCAGGTAGTAATACACACATGAAAATAATTTAAAAAGCATAAAATAATTAAAATAAAATGTCATTTAGTCGTTCGTGATACGAGAGTACGCGAGAGGTACGAGTTTCCATGCGGGAGCGGGTATGGGAACGCCTGAGGTTTCGATCGATTGTGTGAGCAAGGATAAGGTCAAGGGTGCAAGTCACCATGTAAGTCACTTTTTAGTGGACTAATTGACTCAATCATGATCCTTGGATGAGGCATTGAGATCACCACACACACAAGATCCAATTTTGACTATAAATAGTCAATTGTTCCAATCCCCCACCACCTTTTCTCTCTCCTTCACACCTAAAATCTGAAATTGAGCCTAAGGAGCAAGGGTTTGTGGATTTCTAGTGGTGATCTAGCGACGTAAACGGAGTAGAAACAACGATCAAATGTTAGATCCTTGCTCTCCTCGTCAATATCTGCATGTTGGATATGGATTTTCATGTTTTGATATGGGTTTAGGAGGTGTGTGTTGAACACACTAGCTTACAAATGTGTTAATATGGTTTTGGGTTTGAATTGGAACACCAATTGAGGTTTGGTTAGTGTTGTTGTTTGTTGAAGAATTTCGGCTAATTGTCTATTTTTTGCCGGGATTATCGGGGTTTTCATCTCGAACATGGTTCGTCAAGATTTTATGATTGATTATGGTTGGTTTGATGATTCATGAGAGGTTGAGACAAGTTTGGATTGCGGCGACGAGCTAGGGTGTCAAAAAGCCCCAGTTAGGGCGTTTTTGGTTCAGACGCCACTAGGGATGCCATGGAAAGTAAATTTCCACAATGTCACCTACGTCGTCCAAACCAGTGAGACAACCCCAATCCCATGCTTTATATCACACCGTCGTGGTACCGACCTATGGCGGCATGTGTCACAACGCCAGGGGCATTGCCCATTGCCCTGGCGCCGTGAAGTATACTATGAGCCATTGCTCACGACGACGCCTCTCAAGGCGTCCAAGACAAAATAAATAAAAATTTTAAAAATGAAATTTATTGATTTGGCTTAATGAGGGCCTAATTTGGGGTTATTATTTGATATAATGTGGATTAAAATGTTCAAATTAATAGGTGAATGAGAGTTGAGGGAAATTTTGAGGTTTTGTGTAATTAAACGGATTATTGAAAATCAGATATTCAAGATTGAGTTACGGGTATTGGGCACGCATCTGGAGGCGTGATTAGATGATATTGGACTAGTTTGAGCGCGGTTTGAGGTGTGTAGTATCCCAATTGAAATTCCTTGTATAATTACATGCTTTGTTTATATTTGAATTTCAGTTAAGTTATTCTATTATTTTGTTTCCTATTGTGGCTATACGGATGGTAGGGTGTTCCCTCGTCGTGCTATTCTTTGTGTGCATGTCTACTAGTCCATAACATGTGCTGTCAGTTTTGGTGGATAGTTCGTCTCGAGTATCATGACGGGGCACGTGTTGGTGCGCCGTAGGTTTACGCCGACCATCAAGAAGACCCGAAGATTGGCCATGCTGGAGCGTTACTCGTTGACAGTGAATGCGGAAAAATTTGAAGTATGGGGCTAGTCTAACTTAGGTTTAGACACACGCTTTGAGCTTTTATATTATTTATTCATGCAATGAGCACAGTTGTCTGTTTATTTTTCCTGCATGTGTTATTTAATAGCTTGTTAAATTCCTGCAGTTATTTCTGTATCTACTCACTGGATTTACTTAACCGTCTATATACAAGAGTTGTATAAATAGATGCTTTGAGTTAGAATACAAGTACGAAAGATTTAAAAAAGGGCTGAAACTCTATTTTCGTTTTAAAGAAACGGCTTAGGGTTTTTGGTATGCTTTGGATTGTTTTGGAGAGAAACGAAAAGGTTTGGTATTCTCTCGAAGCTAGCACTTCAAATCTCGGCCATTTGTTCGTGTGTGGACTGCTGATAGAGGGTGTTCATTGTTGGCAGCGCCTTAGAGATCAATTAACCTTCAGAAAGGTACATTGCGAGTGAGGTATGATTAAGTTTTCATAGTATAAACGTGTTTTAATAGAATCAGATTCGAATCTTATTGGGTTTTTTCTCAAAATAGTTTTGAAATCTCCGCTGTGCATGAACCCCAAAACCCAACAGTATGGGGCTAGTCTGACTTAGGTTTAGACACACGCTTTGAGATTTTCTATTATTTATTCATGCAATGAGCACAGTTGTCTGTTTATTTTTCCTGCATGTGTTATTTAATAGCTTGTTAAATTCATGTAGTTATTTCTGTAACTACTCACTGGATTTCCTTGGGAATACTCACTTTGGACTCGTCATCTACCTTTTGTAATGGCTGAGTGCAGAAACTGGTACGAGTAGCGGTAAGGGCAAGCTTGTTGACTACCTTTGATTTTTGAGACTACGAGCCGAACTTGTATGTGTGTATATACGTTTTTTTATCGGTTATATATGAGTTTGAGATTGTGAGGGATTGAGGTTTCTTTCCTTTTATATGATGATTACGAGTTTTCACATTAGGTATATGGTCTATTAACATAATATGAATGTTTTTAATTTAATCTATCATGTCTTAAGTCTTTCGCTAATATTTGAAGATATAACAGATGATTGGAGTCCAGTAATAGAATTTAAATAACAATAATGATTATAATTTGAGGTTTTAAAAGATATGTGGTAAGTTAGATGGCCGTGGGACACAACTGACAGTGGCGTGGCTGGTTGTAGGCTCTCGTGACACCCGCGACGGGCCTTAAGAGTTTTAGGCCGTTATACATTGATGATTAATGAAATTTCTATTTCTTATATCTCTCTGCCATAGTCACCTCTCCATTTCTTTCCTCTCTCTCTCTCCATCATCTCAAAGCACACACTTTTTGATTGTTCTTAATTACCAACCTGACTCGTGTGCTAAAATTAAGTATTAGCAATTGTTCCTTTTCAGAGTTAATATACGGTTGACATTAAGCTCTTCTATTATAAGAGGTTGTCATTTAATAACTATCAATTAGTTAATAAATGAGGCACACTAACTTTTTAAAACTCAAAATCAAAGTGTTTGTAATACAATAGTGAACCCATCTTAAGTTCAATATAGAGTCATAACCATCGCACAAGATGGCTTACGAGTCCTACATATTCAAAAAAAAATTGAAGTGACATTTATTATACTCTCATGTCATTTAACCATTTTTGATGCCCTTATCTTCATGTCTTCTACAATTACCTAATTGATTCGAAATACGTGTTCGAGGTACATCGAATATCACACCTAAGTTGGTGTACTTAATTAGGTGTTCAAAGTAGGTCTCTAGTTCCTACCAAAAAAAAAGTAGGTCTCTAGATTATTTATCTAGAAGAGAAGACATTTTCTTTTTCTTTCAATCGAGACCATCCGTTATTCAGACTAACCGACTATTCTGAGTTAGCTTTGGATCAGACTACAATCAGGGCAAAGAGCTTCCAACATCTAGCTTCTCTTTGTATATAGGATCACAACTTATGAGAGGCTCGTCATATTCAACTGGGCTTCATGAACATGTATTTTAACGGGCCAATCCTTTTCAGTCCGGCCCGACCGGTTTAAGGCTTCTACTTCTATTTTCGTTTTTCTCATGATCGATCGTTCACGTAATCAATTCGGAGAATCAAAGCCAATTCGATTTCTTTCTTTCACAGTTTTTTTCACTGCAAAATATTCGACGCTCAAAAACCCTAACGGTCCCAACCCCTCAAAATCCTAATTCATTCCCTCCAATTCGCTCTGAATTCCCAAAACCCTATCTCCAATGGCGTCCAAGAAGAAGGAATCGGAGGGCATAGCTCTGCTATCAGTCTACTACGACGAAGAAGAAGAAGAAGAAGACGAAGACATGGAAGAACGACGACGCGAAGAAGAAGAGGATTTGGGGACGAGCGAGAGGGTTTCTTCGGATGAAGCCGCGATAATGCCTCCTACGAGGCTGCTTCAATCACAATCTTCACTTTCGGCCGAAGATTTGGGTGGAGCCGTAGCGGGAGTGGGTCGGAATCGCTCGATTTCTTCTCTGATGTCTCAATTTGGGGATTTGGATGCTTCTAGGGTTTCTTCTAGGGTTTCTGATGTTCACCAGAACAGTAAAAAAGGGACTTTGGGGATCGTTGATTACGAGCACGATGAGATGGCGATGTCTCCTGAAGCGGAGGTACTGAATAGTCTGAATTGGAGTTCATAGTGCAATTGAGTTGTAGAGTAATGTGGATTTGAGCTTTGGTTGGTTTGTAGTTTTATTTGTTTGTTCTTGATTGCAGGATGGCGAGATTGTGAGAGATGGGGATGCGGGGGCGGACCTTCAAAGCTTCGAAGGTAGGTCTTGCTCCTACTTCTTTGCACATTCATATAAAGTAAGTACTTCAATTTGCTTCTCCTTTGCACCGTAAGTGTGAATCATTGGTTAGCATTGTTGCAATGTATTTGGTGGTTTGTAGGTCTTAGAATTTGTTTTTCCTCCCTCTTTTGGGAATAGGTTTTAGACTGATGATTGCTTTATTAATACTAGAAGAAACTGTTTACCCAAAATAGATAAGAGTTAATTTTCCTTATTAAGGTTCAAAATTATGTTGAAGAACCCATTTTTAAACTATTAAGAAAATAGATACATGAAAGCTCTGGAGGAGCTTTGGAGACTTGTTTGAAGAGAATGAGGTAATTGAATGTTGAGAGGGCTAATATAAACTTAATTCTGGGCTCTTGGAATGAAACACTTGCAATATTTCTTTAATCCTGAATAATTTTTGTTAAATAACTTGTCAGATTTAGAAATATACTCATAGGCTTTAATTTTGAAGGCTATTGCCATGTTAACACTGGTGCGATCTGTGACCATGAAATGAATTACGATGAGATTGCCCAAATATTTGACTATTGTTTGCCCCAATTGCATATGATTTTTATTGAGCTTCACGTGCAATTGAGTAAACTCTTAGTAATAAATATCATTTTTGAGTGTTTTGGATGGTCATGGCAAATCTCGCCCAGAAAAGGATTTCACCTAGCAAAAATAACATAACAGAATTTCTTAAATTTTCTTGAATACTGCATTTAACAACACATACTAACAAATTTAGTGAAAATGAGGATGCTTAGGTCGATGTTTGGTAAAACTCTTAAGAGATAAATGAGCAATACAGAGATAGAAATGAAGGAGAACTGGGCGAGTACAAATATTTTCTTGGCTGCCTAGGCAGTGCCTTGCCTAGATCAAGGAAATCCCCATTGGATGGCCTTGGCGCCTTGTAATTCTTGATTGATTGTAGTTGTTTTCACTTCCCCGGGGGTTGTAAGTTATAAACCAACCTTAGATACAAGCCAAACATATTGCAATATCGCACTTGCGTAATACATGAAATCTTCAACCGAATTGTTTCCTTGGAAAGAGAAAATGTCACATTATTATTATTGGGACTTCATTTCTTATTTTTGGATATTTGTTTATTCGTTTCCAATATCTTCATATTTTGCGCAGATCATTTAAAGATAGACGACTTGCATACGCACATATTAGAAAACTAAATTCGTTAGAAATCAATAGAATTCAAAGGGATGAGGCGAGGGGGTAGACTCAGTTGGGATATGTGGTTGTGAAAGATTAAAAATTTACTAAGCAACATCAGCTACATTAAATAGAGCCGAGTGGAGATGTAGGATCCATGTAGCCAACCCCGACTAAGTCCAAAATGAGGCATGGTGGTTGTTGTTTGTTATCATTTTAGCAGTAACAAAGTTATTTCCTTTATTTCTTTTCCACAACTCTTTTGGTTTCATGTTTTCAATTGTGGGTCTTACATTTGATTAGTGAGAATGAAAATTGATTGTGGACTTGTAGTTGAGTCAAATTTACGAACTTGAATTGTGGGAATGACTTTTGTACATGTTATCTCTGGTGCTTCAAATGGTTTTGGAAACCAAATAGCACAGACACGTGTAGTGAATTGATTTTGTCATGTATCCAGGTATCCTCATTCGGTGGGTCTCTCAAATCATAGATGAAATAACCCTACCAATGTAGTTTAGACTTTTGAAGGTAGAGATCCAAATTTCGGCTAATAATATTGGATTGTAGCAAAATATTGCTTTCCTGTCTTCCTTGTGACAATTATCAAATTGATGTTGGTTTTCCAAAATTTGTGAATTGGTAGGAATAAACATGGGTATGGGCCATCTTTTAGTTCATCTTGATTGACAAATACTAGCCTTTGCTTAGGTATTTGAACCATTGTTGTTCCTCCCTTCTAGAACGAAAGAGGCTAATCATGTTCAACAAGTATTCAAGTTCCTATGGATATTGAATTTTGTTCTATCCTTATACTTGACAAACGCAACTGCTTTGATCACCTTTTTTATCTCTTTTTTCAGAACATCTTTTATTTTATTGTATTGGAACATAACGTCACTAATACATGAGTGGACTAGCCAGGTGTTACCAAAATACTTGGTCCTTCCTATTGAGGAGAATTAAGCTTCAGGTGCTCTCTCATGTCATTATTTGTCTGCATTAGGTTTAGATGTGTCCATGATCCTCTTTTATGTCCTGTAGGGCATTAAGAGTAATTTCTTTGTACATGTTTTAGAAAAAAGAACCCTCATCGATCAATCTCTCCCCGACAAATATGCCAGTAATGGTTGGATTATCAAATACGAGGCGAATTAGTAATGAATGGCATTTGATTTTACACATCCATATAGTATGTGGGGATTATAGCGTGATGATCAATTGTAGGTTTTTTTTTTTTTTTTTTTTTTTTCTCTCTCTTTTCTTTTCTTTCCTTGGGAAGTTGATGTCAGCCTGAAATCATGTCATGAACGTAATTTGGGCTATAGAACCAAGATAAGTTTATGCACTGATGAAAATTAGACATAACTTGGAGCAATCTGGCAAAGGGTACTTGAAAGGTCACCTGTTGTAACTGATTGTTCTAGGATCCTATCTTTAAATGTGGAATTTCCGTTTAGGGCATAGTTCTTTCAAGGATTTCATCAATAGTTCTGGGGCAAGAATGGTCTCTGTCGACAGTCTTGATTTTAGGAATTTGTGTCAATTTTTTTTTTTTTAATTAATCTTTTATGGTCTATTCATTTTGATTTTGATTCGCCGAATGGAAATGTTTGATTCATGTAGCCAACCCAACTAATTTGTGATTGAGGCCTTGTTTTGATTTCTTTTAACTGCTTGTATATTGTTTGGTCTTTTTGATCTTTTCATTGCTTTATGATGAGATTTAGATTTACTAGTATTAAGAGGTATTTTATCTTCATATTATTGTATTGTGGCGGTTCATAAATTATTTTGAGCTTGTTTTAATTTTTTTCTCCTTTATGATGGGTGCTATCTTTGAAGACTTGGGATATGATACTCCAGTTCTTCTTTTCTTTTGAGTTTTGAAAACAAGTCTATGTTTTAGTGCTTCTTAATACTCTTAAATTAATTTATAATTGCTCTAATTGTAATGCCAAAGTGGGGGTGTTGTAACTCTTATTCTTATTTGCGCTTGTAGGCAATCCACATGAGAGAACTCCTCCTGGAACTGTTCAAATATTAACTCCGAATGTTCATGTGACCCCTCGACCATCTGAGCAAGCTGAACCCCCACAATGTGACAATAATACTACAATGGATTGTACAATGGAAATAGAGACTCATGAGGCTGATGATGCTGTTGTCAATTCTGTGGGAGAACCAAAGGAAGTTGACCCATTAGGAAAGTTTCTTCCTCCTCCACCAAAAGCCAGATGTTCGGAAGAGCTGCAAGTATGTATGTCTTGCTTGTAGATATTTGAAAGGATGTACAAGCATTAGACTCCTTTACTTTTGGTGTATTTTGCCTTATGTTTTATTCAAAAGCCCATGTTTTGACCCGTTTCCGATAAAAAAAAAGGCCATTGTTTTGCTGAAGCTGTAGGTCACCTAATTGTCTCTACTTCATGGGTCTCTTGTGCAATGCATTATTCATTCTTGTTCTGTACTTCTTTTATTAATTTAAATTTAGCATGTGATGTTTTATTATTTCAAAATACCTTTGCTTGTACCTAATTTATTGCATGAAAAATGTACTGTATAATTTATAATCAGTTTCTTCTGTCATTAGTTTTTTTTTTTTGACGCAATTTATTTATTATTTTGCTGCAGGATAAAATAAATAAATTTCTATCATTTCAGAGAGCTGGTAAAAGTTATAATGCTGAAGTACGAAATAGGAAGGACTATCGTAATCCTGACTTCTTGCAGCGGGCAGTGACGTATCAAGAAATTGATCAGATAGGGAGCTGTTTCAGTAAGGATGTATTTGATCCTCGTGGGTATGATAGAAGTGACTTCTATGATGAAATAGGTCATTAAATCCTTTACCTATATCTCTTCCTTGTTCCTATGGTATTCTATAACTTAGCGGTTTTCTAACACTACCAAAAGTTCAAAGTTCCAAAAACTTTTTTTATGTTCATGACAATTAGTGTCAGATTCTTTGGGGGTATGTTGTAATCAGACATCACTTATAGAAAGGTCTTTTCCAAAACCAATTTTTTTTTTGGTTGGGTCCAAAACCAATTTCACGTGTTCCTTTTTGCAGATAGCTTTGCATAAATTATTTACTTTAAACTAATCTACTGGTCAACATCTCTCTCATAGTCTAATCTTATAAGCTGATTCTCAGTTTATTAAAAAACTTTGAAGTTGTGGACTTGTGATTCTCAGTTTATTAGTTTTGAAGAGGAGAATTGACGACAACAGCTTGTGAGATACTTATAATATTTGATCTTCTGTCAAAGTTGAGATGAGTTCTAACCCTTGTTCTGATAATGTTCAATATAGAGGCTGATTTGAAGCGTGAAATGGAGAGGAGAGAACAGGAAAAGAAAAGGAGTGGAAAGGTTGAATTTGTTTCCGGAGGGTCTCAATCTGGAATGGCTATGGCACCAAAAATTGCCCTGCCAATTGCAGGTGTGTGAAATTGTGCTTTTGGCCTAACTTCCACAAATTGTTAATATTTTGTTTAGGATCTAGTAGCATTTAATCTGATGGTTCTGTCTGCCTCAAATAGGAGTAATTTCTATTTGTCAGGCCATTTAGTATTGCGTATCTAATAATCCATCCTCATTGCAGCTGGACAAACCGTTGCCATCAGTGGATTTCATTCTGCTCCTGGCCTTACTGATGCTGCAGTACGAGACAGCAGACAGAGCAAGAAATCAAAATGGGATAAGGTTTTTTTCCTGTACTTAGTCAAGTGATGTGTTAAATAATGAAGAATCATGAGGTTTGACTGTCTCAAGTTATTTACTGTATTTCAGGTGGATGGTGAAAGGAAAAATCCATTGCATCCTGGACAAGATGCCATGTCTACAGCTGCTTCACATGCAGCATTGTTATCCGCTGCCAATGCTGGTGCTGGCTATAGTGCATTTGTGTGAGTCCTAGTTATATCTTCTGCTTCAACTCAATATACTATTAGCATTCGTTCTTATAACATATTTCAATTAAAGAAATCTTTTGTAGCAGTTACTGAGATTTATTCTTGAGGGTGATTGTTCACTATGAGGATTCTTTTTGCCATTTCAATCACAAGGCCACGTTTTCCTTTAAAGGTTGATGCCTTGATGGCCATGTTTTACTTTAGAAAAACTGATTGTAACATTTGGGCGCCTATAGAAAAACTACTTGTAACATTTGTTGGCCTCCATTATGATTGGCTAGATAGCTTTTCTAATTGAGCATTTGAAATCTGAAATCTGGTTTTTTTACTTTAAAGTTCATGTCTTGATGAATGATGACCTCTTTATTTACATCCACAGGCAACAAAGACGAAGGGAGGCTGAAGAGAAACGATCGAGTGAGAGGAAGAGATCATGAATGCTTGCATTGATTTTTTTGAGCTCCAGTTTACAGGTGCTCCTTTTATACTTATCATTATTTGCTCGTCAAGGTGCAGCACATTGAGATGCATCTTTGACCACTTGCCCATTTAGGACAGTGCAGAAGCACATGTATGACAAATTGGCCGTTCAGGAGGGACAAAAAAGATGCATGTTTCGCAAAAAAAAATGTAATGCTATTTTCCAAAATTTTCAGTTTTCGAGCACCATTATAGGTAGTCTTACAGTCTTGTACAACGAGTCAATGCCCTTTTTGCCAAAATGAATATTTACTTCTTCTCACTTAAACTTTATCTTTATTGTCTCTGTAATATCTTATTCATATCTCAAGTAGACAGATATCTCCTTTTATTTTCTTTTGATTGTTTGTTGGCGCAGGGTTGGTTTCATTGGCCGTGATTTATTCCAGATACAGCTTACTTGGTACTCATTCTCTCTTATTTACTGTTTGCAGTTTCCAATTCACAAGAATAATTTTGAATCTGTAATGATTTTCCTTATATTCTGCCTTGCCCAGTTGAAAACATGAAAAAAATAATTTATGCATGTTTTCAGAATTTCTCACTTCTTAAGTTTTGCTTTTTGTTATCTGTTCTTTTCGGCTTGAATCCAAAGCTCTCTTTTATCAGTAGTGATAAATCTCTCTCTTTTTTTTTTTGTCTTCTGAAGATTTCAGGAGTGTTAGATCTTGAATGATGTAACCAAAATGTGTTTTAGGTTAGGAACTGTATGCTTTTTAATGGTTGACAAACTCTACATGCATATCATATCAGAGGTGTAAGAGAGGACAATCCGGAGGGGAGACACAATGCAAGTCTATCTAGTGAGGCTGTTGATTCAAGAGCTGTGTTCATGTTAGATGTATTTAATCGTAAATCAGAATGTACAGATCAGGGGAGATTAAACTAGTAATGCGTGTGTTCTGTATCAGAGGGGATCTTTGTGGGATATGGAAAAGAGAGGATTTGCATTATTGCGCAACTTGGATAATTAGGAACGTATTTTTCATGAAGTTGGAGGACTATAATGCTTTTTTGAAAGAATGGCATATTTTGTAGTTTCGGAAACTATATGGGCTTTTAGAGTCGTGAACTAGCAACCATGCAATAGCAGATTAATGAAGAAGCCTCCTTAGAAATGAAATTAGAGCTTTTACTTTGTTTCCAACTGAAATTATTTTTCATCGGTGGACCTGAACACGAGGCAAAATTGGCAAATTGAAGATAATCTGTGACATTTGGTTGTTGGGAAGATCAAACAAAGAGCTGTCTTTCATATCATTCCAAAGCGGTGCTGGCATTCTCTAGCCGAAAGGGCACAAATGATTGAGAAAGACAGAGGCCCACCTGATCCTTCCATCTATTTCCCACTGCTTTGGCCATGTCTTTGTTTTTATTCATGCATACATACAAGCTTGGAGTTTTCAGGATCGTCATATTTTTGCCATAACTTTAGTCTTTAGAAACTAATTTATGTATGGTAGTATGAGAAACCCATTTTATTATTTATTCAATCTTTCATAAGAAGAGTTTTGGGAGTATTTTTACTACATTCTTGCTTTCCCTTCAAATTTGTTTTAAAAACTTTATAATCGAGATTTTTTATTTTTCTATGTTCTCTATACATTTTTTTAAGTATTAACAAATAAATAATAACAACAAAAAAAAAAGAAGTAAGAAATAGAGTTTTGGTGTAGAAATAGAGTTTGTGGTTAGAAAAGAAATAGAGTTTGATGTGACATAACTGTAAAATAGAGGGAGAAATAGAGTATTGTGGTTGAAGATGGTCTTATAAGGACATTCTTGCTTTCCCTTCTGTAAAAGATATTTCTATGTTCTCTCACATTTAAGTATTAACTTAGGCAGCGGCTAAAAGGACTCAGGTTATTACTAAAAGGACCCCATTACTACATTGTACTCCAATTTTGAATTTTTTTTACTAAACGGACCTCACTTTTTTTATTTTATTCCAAGATTACCCCTGCCTTCAACCCAACAAAACACTCTCACCATTCCATTCCATTCCATCACTAAGATTTTACGCTAGTGGGTTAGGCATTTGAGTCTTCATGTGAGGTCGAGGGTGCACATGAAGATGAAGACTCATATCGGTCGAACCCTACCAGATCTGGGCTAGGAAGAGTTCGACGAGCAAGGGGAACCATCGCCAAAGTCGTTGCATTTTCTCGGTTGATTCAATAAGTTTTTTGCATTAAAAATGTTACGGGTTTTGATCGTGATGAGATTTTGCGTATTTTGTTTGTATTTTTGTCGATTATGGCCGATGCGTATTTGGGTCTAGATTTTCTTGGTTTTAAGTTGTGTTTCGAGACAAACGACCTTACAGGGCCGAGATATTGCAATGCGCTATGACCCTGTCCAACCGAGTTGGGGTGTTTAATTTCAAAATTGTTTGACCGAGTGTTGTTCTTTACTTTCGATATTGTTTGCTCGAGATCAAAATAAGGTTTCGTTCATTCATAACCATAACCTCTATAGAGCTTTCGATTCTAGTTGACCGACACCTATGATAATGATATTGATCATGCAGATCCTAAGGTCATGAATTTTACGTTTTTGTTTTTGATCTTAGGCCTAGTTATGTTGATGTTGCAGTGAGACTATAGTGAGCATGTTTTCTTTCTTGTTTAGTATTTGGGGAAAACAATTGAGGTTATACATGTCAGCCTTTTGGAGCTATGCAACCATGCTCTCATTTTTTGGGCATAATCTCAATCGAAATTGAGGTTATGCATGTCATCTTCATTTCTTTTCCACGTACATTCTATCTCCTTTGAAAGTTATGGCTAGCAAGGACAAGAAATGGTACGTTGTATTTAGCGGGCGAGAAATAGGTGTGTTCGAGACATAGGAGGAATGTTGTTGGTCCGTAGATAAGTACAAGGGTTGTAGCTACAGATCCTGTGCAACAAAAGAAGAGGCATTTGCAGCCTTCGAGATATCACAAGCAGCAAGGTCAAATTTTAAAGGCAATGCCTTTACCTCCCGAGTGGATGATGTCACTACGCGGCTACAGCTCCACTAAACTGTTAGATTGAGTACGAAGGCATTCCCCCACCTTCACTACCTCCTGCCCAATGGATTCATGACGCCTTACAAGCCGTGAGGTGCTGCAGACGTTGTGGAAGTGATAATGCATCTCATTGCGTGGGGGATGTTGTCGAGGAATATCGTGATGTAGTTTATGTTTGCATTTTTTTTCTTTTAGAAATGTATGCGTAATGCGTTGGCTTGACATAAGGAGTAGACTCCGGTTCGAATGTTTGCATGTTCTACATTAACCATGTGCACTTATGAATGATGCATTGTGATGTTAATTATCAATGTTTCATTCTCTTGTTAACACTTTGGTTTATGGTTCATACAATAGTTCATTCTCTTGTTAGCTATTTGTCATATGCTTGTAGGTGTAAGACGTGCATTTATGACTATAAATTTGACATTTGTGATGTTAAATTTCAATGTTTTGTATGGATCGACCGGTTTAAATATATCGATGAAGTTCAAGAAGGGTTCGCTCGATGATGTATACCCCGTGTCGTGTGTAGGGACCTACTAAGATGGAAAGAACCACCAATTAAACACATAACAATGGCAAAAACATCAAATTTCATTATGAATAAACTGTGCGGAGTACCCTTACCAATACTTATAGTATCATTTCGATGTAGCCTAACCGAGACCTATAATCTACATTTCGGTCACATGGATTCAAAAGATATAGATAAAAATAACAGATCACAATATCTCGAAAGCTAAAGTATGATATAGGTTTCGTTTGGTCGAGCACAATTGTGTACTTACAACGTAGGAGGTTTGAGATGCATATTCAATGTCTCGAGTCCGACGACACACAGGGGCAACATAACACATTTTAAATCTCCTCCTAAATCAATGAAAAACTTGAGAAATTACCTCATTTTGCTTCGCTTCACTTCGTTTTGGCAATTCCTTCGAGTTTTCCATCTTCAAAGTCTCGATTTGTCCCAAAACTCAAAGCCCTAGAAAATTTAAAAATGGAAAAAATATCGACATTCAAATAAACACTAAACAACCCTACAGAACCCATTAAGTAACAATAAACGAGAAGAAAATAAATGTACTTAGTCGATTTTTGAGGATTCACCCTTGTTTGGTTGGAAAATGAGATTATAGGTGGTTGAGAGGGTGTCGAGAGGGAGGAGCAGCTCTTGAGTTTCAATTTCAAAATTGGGGTATGTTTGCAACAAAACCCCTTATATACCAGGGGCAATAATGTCATTTCCCTTAAGGGCTAAAAAAAATTCAAAAAATTTGAAAACTTAGTCCATTTAGTTGTTGCCTTATCTTATTATTGCATTCATAAAAAAAAGGGAAAAAACACTACAACTATTGACACAATGGCCAACAACAACAAGTAACAATTGGTCTCATATTAATTGAGTTAGGTTATATGGATTCCATTCGACTTCAATTGTTTGTAGTTGGCATGCTTTGATGTTCTTTTGAATCTTTCATAATTAATCCCAAGTTATATTTGGTCAACATAATATGGGTCACATTGACATAATTAGGAAAAGATAATCTAACAATCTCCCACTTGACCCATGTTATGAGTTGATTTCTTCATATTTTACTTTTTAGAGTTTTTTAAATGGTTTGAAAAACTCATAATGTTATCTCATTGAAATATGATAAAGGTAACAAGTACATATTTATTGAATTCACAAGTGTCATGACAATAATATGAGCAATACAATTATAAATGTATGTATTTACCACAATATTATGTTAACAAGGACTTGTCTATAATGCTCATACGTTCAACATGGCCAATAAACGTTTTGGGCGGTATCCCTAATACTTGTCATTCTTCGAAAAAAAACTATCATGCGGAATTATCATCAAGTCACACACAAGAGTTTGATCCATATAGTTAGTGGCTCTAATTAATTTGGAATAGAGAAGTAGCAATAATGTTTTTTTTATGAAATGAGAATCAAACCACGATCTCCTCGACATCTTTTCCAAAGTAGTGTCTTTACCATTTACCATCAACATCACCTTTCGAGGCATTATTAGGCACTTCAATTAAGTTTGATTCAAAACATACGAAATGTAATGTATACAAACCATTTTCGTTAGTCGACCTCCTAGCGTTATAATTAATTAGTCTTAATTAAATATTTAACATCTATTTAAGCTAGGCCACTTTGGTGACTAACAAGCTTTTCATTAAATAAACATTTAATTAAGCATACTTTAATTTTATTATTATTATTTTAATCAAGATATACATGCCAATCATATGTATACATGCATGACAATAAATTAATCAATTAATAATGTGACATACATTAATATATTAAATTATATATATATATATATATATATACAATAAATCTACTTGGACTCATGAGTCCCGACTCATAAGGAGGTTTTTAAATTTTTTATACATATTTAAGGGGTATAATAAGAATTTTACAAGTGATTATAGTTGTTTCATTAATTGCTCGAGGGTGTATTTGAAATTAAAAAAAGTTTTGAGTCCGGACTCACAAGTCCAAATAGCACTACCCATATATATATACATACGTATATCACAAATTCAATGTGGTCAGCAACAAAATTCTTTAAAGGCATTATTAATTGATTAATTTAATTATTGTTACTTTAATAAGGAATAAACAAACTGTTATATTAATCAACACTAACAAATAGGAAAGATTATGCCATGCACCTACTTTGTGGGAAATAATTTGTACCAAAACAAACTAAAGTACACAACGCATGTATATGAATAAAACCCAAATTTTTAGTTCATCCGAGAATCCAACGGCATATATATCAATTTATTATAGATCCAAATTCTTTAACGCCAAATATATCGACATCGGAATAGGAAAATACAATATACCCAAAAACGCAATATACCCAAAAACACAAAGTTAAGTCGATTAAAGTATTGATCTATAATGCGGAAATTAAACATTGACTTAAACCACTCTGTTGAATGAAAAGTGTTTAACTAAGTTCTGATACCAATGTTGTCTTTTCTGATCTATACAACACTTTTAATTCAATCATAAATCATAAAATATAAACATACCTCCTTCCATTGCCAATAAACTTAAGAATGTTTTTCCCCTCTCTTCCTTCTTCCGTAATACCACTATCTTGATGGTGAGATCTCAATGCGGTTTTAAATAAATCATATTCCAATAACTGTTTTACAGTTATTGGGGTCCGTTTAATTTTAAGAAAGAGGGGAGGGAATTAAAACCCACGTATTCAAAACAATTATGCCCTAACTACCATCAAGTTTGTACGTAACACTTTTTAATGTTTTCTTCTAAATCACTACATTTGCACTTCTCTAATTTTTATTTTAATTGGTGTTACTTTTTGGAGTTTTCTCTAATTTTTATTTTAAATATTGGTGTTACTTTCACTTCATTTCTACTGCACTCATTTCATATATTTATCGTTCTTTATTGCCAACATTCATTGATAGAAAACAGGTACTAATTATCGTTCTTTTTCTTTTACTGTCGAATATTCAATGTCATGAAGCATATATAGATAGACGTTTTCTGCTGCTTTGAGCGTCCCATCTCATTCATTTCATGAAATAATTTCAACTTAAAACTGTGTAATTAAGACCTTCAATGTCTTTATATGTCCAAGATCCCATCTCTTAATAAATAAATTCTTGGTATCCGAGAGTTTGGTTTGACAAACGTTAGAACCTCATAAACATCCATGAATGAATTTGTTGGGAAGCAAGCACCTGCTTTTGCAGCCATTCATTTATTGTAACGAGTGACAAATGTGATTCTTAGAAAACAAAAGCCACCACCCCACCTTGCAAGGGCCCAACTCCTGAGAACATAGTTTGAAAAACTTAAATCATACTATCATTTTTATCTCCCAATACAACAGACAAGCAACTGACTTATTCTCGTAGAATTAGTTGAACCTAAATAAGGAGTGGACTGAAAAAAGAAAAGTCTAGACATCTGTTTTAATCGACTTCACCCAATAGCAACTCTGTGACAAAACATTTTAACCAATAGAGTTGTAGTTAGATGGCACAACTCCTTTCCTTTTTAACTAGAGGATTTAGTTTCAATCGAACCTTTGGGGTAAAACTCTATAACCTCGACAATAATATATATATTTTTTTGAAAACCTCAACTATCATGACCTTAAAAGAAAAGGTTTCAAAAAAATAAATAGTAACCAACCAAGTGAATAACTCGTTGTTTGATATAGGGTTACTTGTGTAGAGTTCCATTCTCAAATGTGGGGCAAGTTGTAATTTCTTTTTTTATAAGAAAATTAGTATAAACGGTGAACTTTCTAAAGTGACTTTTTAATATGTTCACTATATGTTTTTTTCCTTTTGGTGTCTCGTTATACGTTACACTAGCTAGTTTCTTACAGGGGCCCATTGGATGCTGTGGAGATTTGCATTTGCAAATCTAAATGAAGCATCTAACGGACCCCATTGATGGTGCAACTTTAAGCGCTTGTGATGGTGAACATGCGGCAGTTGGTTCCTCATTTCAGCGGCGGAGAAACCAAAACCAACTGTTTCTCCAAAAACAGTTGGAGTTAGCCGACCCAACATTCAACCAAATTCAATGACTCAAATCCATGGGCTACACACCCTCTCTCCATATAAATACATATTTGGTTCATCTGTTTCTATGTCCAAATCTTAGTACTTGTTCAATAGATCCACCAAATTGAATGGCCTCTCTTGTTCTGTTGTTATCAGAGTTTCTCCGGTCAGACCCATTTTCTGAATCAACTTCGTCTACACTTCCATACACTGATTCTTCTCTTGATAAGTGGGTTCTCGCTGTATTGAACACCCATATCGCAGAGGAAGACGACGACGAAGAGGAAGAGCTGACAGAGCTGAAAGTTGATGCTAACTTAATTTGGCCATGAAGATCACGAGTTCTTTTGCTTAGATAGAGTTATGTGAATTATGGGATTTTGGGTTTGTGGGTGCTCTGTTCCTGCTAATTTGCGTTTTTAATTTCTTTTAGGGTTATGGATATGTTTGATATGGGTGTTGGCGTTGGTATTGGGAAATGATTGTAAATTTGTGTACAGAACTGTTCGGTATTGAAGATTTAACCATTGAATTTCGCTTGTTCTATCCAATTATGAACTTTTTTTTTGTCCTCTACTATATACTAGAGTCAGTCAAAAACATGATATTTGATTTTAGGAAAATGATTGGGTGACCTGAACATCGGGTTGTTGGTGTATGCGGATTTGTGCATCTATGTTTATGTGCACACAAATCGATGTGCATTTATGGGTCATTAATAATGGGTGTCCATGCATGTCAGGTCACCATATTGCACTACACTGCCCTTGTTTTTATACCATATATGGATCATTGAGTATATATGTCTCATGATTTGATTCTATGACATTGTTAAAGTTTTGTACCAATTATGTTAAGAAAAAGGACCCTACTAATGAGCCCATCAAGGACAAGCAAAAACAATACGCACTTGTTCTGGTCCTTGCAATACACATAGGGATGTGTATGTTTGGTTAAGTGATTTATAAATGATTTAGATTGAACTAATTTACAAACGTGCTATGTAGACAAAAGAGTAAATATGGGGAGGAGAAAAGTGTAAATGCACATCTATATTGTACACGTGACACATTTTTAATAGTAAATATTACCAACATTATACCTCTTAACTTTAGCAAATCCACTCCCGTTAAAGACAAGCTTTATTGCAGATGTCTCAGGGAGCATGTATTAGGTGGAGGTTAACAAAAAATATATATTTTTTTACTTCAATGGAAATCAAACTATGATCTCCCGAGGTCTTACCTTTTTGACAAGTGATGTCTTTACCATCTCACCTGAGAGGCTTTGATGATGTTAACAAAATACTTATAAAGTATTCGTTTAGTGTGTGGACGCAACACACTTATGTCCAGCCCAAAGCATAAGGACTTGCCAAACAAGACTTTCTAATTTAATATTTTAGAAAGTGGACATAGCAATAGCTAATTTTGGAGAAAAATTAGCAAGTGACCAAATTTGTATAATTCTCTCATAAAGATAATTGGAAGTTAATTGGCAGTAAGAAATTAAGAAGGTCAATTAATATAGAAACGAAATTTAGGGAGTTTCGACTTTATAAAGAGTGAAGACTTTGAGAGTTCGACCAGAAGTAGAAGAGAGGGTTTGTCAACTTGGGGTTTGACAAGAGAATGTCGACGGGTTGCTCGACTTGTGAAAGAGATTGTGATCATATCTCTAGGGTTCTCTTCGGTGTGTGCGCATGTGTGGAATCTCTTTAGGAGGTCTCTCTACATTGAAGAAACAACAAGATTTTGAATCCGAAGACTCGCGGTGAAGGCTTTGGTGATTTCTTGGTGTTCAAGAAAAGAGATGCAATGGTTTGATACAATTGGGTGTAGTGTTCTTTGTTCTTAGTGTGATCATCTAAGTTCTTAGAAGAGGTATTTTTTGTATTACTCCATTGTTGGTGAATCTCATTCAATTGAGATATCTTGTACTCTTTATTCACATAATGGATTGTTCGGAGTTTGGCCCGTGATTTTTACATCTGATTTGGAGTTTCCATGTTAAATCTTGTGTTTTGTGGTATATTTATTTTGTGCATTGATCGTGGTTTGGTGGAATTTGGTATTCATCTGTTTCATCTTTTGAAGGAGTTGAGTAAAACCACAACAAATGGTATCAGAATCACGGTTGGATTGTTACTGGGGATTAATTATGGGAATCGAGATGGATGAGAAAAATCATGCATGGTCAAGTTGACTTCTTCGAGTTATTCAATTTGGCAACCGATGATGGAAGCTCATCTTTATCGCAAAGATTTATTTGATCCAATTGAATTTGGACATACCAAGCCAGAAAATGTATCTGATGTTGATTGGAAGAAGATGCACAAGAAAGTTGCTGGTACTATTAGAAAATGGGTCGACCGCAATATTTATCACCACATCAGTAAAGAAGTTGATGCACAAGTGTTAAGTATGTGTGAGAGAAAGGATGCACAGAACAAGGTCTCTCTGGTTAGAAGGCTTGTAAATATGAAGTACAAAGTGGATGGTCAATGATAGAGCACTTGAACGATGTCGAAGACTTGGTCAATCAGTTAAGTGCCATGAAGATAGTGTTTGAGGATGAGTTACATGCACTATTACTTTTGAGTTCTTTGCCAGATAGCTGGGAAACATTGGTGGCATCTCTCAGTAATTCAGCTCCTGCTTTTATCCTTATCCATGGTGCAGGATAGTCTCTATGATGAAGAGGCTAGAAGAAAGGATAAGGAGATTGATACTTCACAGGCTTTTGTTATTATGACAGAAGATAGGTGAAAAAGTGAATCAAGAGGTCTGAGATGGCGAAGCAAGTCCAGAGATAAGTCACAAGCAAGAGGAAAATTTCTTTGTTATCACTGTAGCGGCCCCAATTTCTACGTTGGTCCGCCATGCGAGGCCACGCGGGCCCACAACTGACCACTCAACCTCTAGCTGTGTCCCACGCCCAATTATCCATTATCAATCAATTTCCTGTTAATTCTGATGTTATGTGCTAACAATTACGGGTTCGAATTAACCTCAATTTACGCAGCGGAAGATTAACTTATTAACATAAAGATTTAACCTGAATTTCATGAGCATAATACCTAAGTGGAAACCATACCAAATGTACATCATATACATATCATCTGAAATCCTCAAAATATCAAAAATATGCAACCTATCTCTCTCAAATCCCAAAACCCAGCATAAAACAAGTAAATATAAACAAACGTACGAGTAGGGCTAGAGCTGTCAATCAATGTAGTCCTCAAGCTTGCCCTTCCCTCGGCTCGTACTAGGATCTACACTTAAGCCATCACAAAAAGACAGATGACGAGTCCAGAGTGAGTAATCCCAAGGAAATTCACCAAGTAATTACGTAAGTAAATGTGACGGCCCCAATTTCCCCATGCAATTGGGTACGCTCGGCCTAGACCCGTACAAGCCCCGAGTCATCACTCGGCAACCTGACGAGCCTAGTCAGCTTTCAACTTAATCAATTTAGTAATTTATGAAAGAGTTATTGCAATAGTAAACAGCGGAAGACTAAACAATTAAAATAAAGGGAAATAACTCAATCAAAGGAAGTAAAGGAATTCTATAAATGTGGAAAACCCCGGGTATTCATGTACAATTCGAAATGCAAAGTTACATGATACCAATCTCATCAAAATACCAAGTTCAAATATCCCAAAGCATATATATATAAAACGATATACATAAAAGCAAAACATAACAAAAACCTATAAAATAGTCTCCAAATCCAACTACTAATCCACACAATAGATCACCTAGGCAAGTTCCCTTGCCCTTGCTGCTCTCCGCCCTATCTGTACCCACCGTCACAAACTAGACGGTGAGTAACTGAATAAAATCGAATGTAATGCCAGAAGAAAACAACAGTAATTCATGATAATACAAGTACAATAGTCTAAATATCATGCGGTAATAAAAAGACAGGAAATTAAATAGACAAGATGCATGATAAACAGACTAATAGATATTAATCGAAATTTAAGTGTGTTCCAAATAATCAAAAGAGGCTCATAAGTGGTCTAAACCATAGCATAACGGCGAAGACCTCGCGAGATCTTCCCGGACATCGACACAAGCGAAAGCACAACTATGACTGGAAAGGGACTCGAACCCATCCACCCAGTACTCGGTGTCACACGGTCATTAAGGGTGGTCACACACTCGTGGCCACGAGTGCCCACGTTTTATCCCTCTAATGCAGGTCCTAGTACTTTTGAGACGAAACACTTATGCCGGGAAACACACAACAAGAAATAGAATGGAATACCAATAATAGAGTATAACAAGACAGAATAAATGATAATGAATCACATGACATTTTCTTACTGGCTTACAAACATACAAATGCTTTTTAAGGCAATTGTACTTACCTGAACTATTCGCAACCCGGTATTCACTCCGAGACTCTAATACGTTCCCCGTGCGTTCTCGACTACCTGATAAAATTTTGAATCTCGAATATTAGTTTAAGGCTCGCATTTAGTCTTAAGGTGTTTGTTTTACAATCATTTGTTGATTATGACCCAAACCGTTGTGGATTAAACCATCTCTATGGTTGTTCCTTTTTTTTACAAAACATAACTCTTGTTGGGTCTATTTATCAAGTTTTATACTCATCTAAGTAAGCCTTTGATGTGAATACTTATTGGGCCTAGACACATAAACTTATTCTTATATTTTACGCCTTCGTCTTGACCTCAAGTTGTATTTATTCTATTGGCCTTTATTGGGCTTTACATAACCTATAAACACACTATTTGTAACTTGTTATAGACCCATATTATCATGAGTGTATTAGGCCTTAATACAAATCCATATTCATTTAAACAAGTATCCATACTTTTTATCCTTTTTATTTATTCTCAAACATAACATAATACACACACACTGCACACATATATTTTCATTATACACACACATGTACAACTGTTATGTACACCCCACTCATCACACACCCCACTGTTATGTGCACACAACACCCCGTTGTGTGCACCCCACTGCTATTTACACCCCATATTTACATGTGTTAATGTCACTTTATTACTTAAAACTATATAATATACATTAATCTATTCTTTTACACCCACAACCATTGTGTACACCTCACTGTGGTGTACACATACACGCTGGTGTGTACACCCCACAGTGGTGTACACACACCCCCATCCATGCACCCCATGTACATCAACCCACCACCAAAACCGTCATGCATACACCCCAAAAATTTACAAAAATCCACATAAAATCATGAACCCGAGAGACAAGAGAGGAGGAGAGGTTCACCTAGGGTGGGACGTGGGGTTCCGACGGCGAGGGAGGTGGCGGCGACGTGAAGCCAGGAAGAGGAGGGGAGATGTGAGGCCGAGAAGAGAGAGATCCGAGAGAGAGAGAGCAACGAGAGTGAGAGAGAAGAGATCGTAAGTGAGAGAGAGAGAGATCGCGTGGCCCCGAGAGAGAGATGGAGAGGCCGAGGGTGAGGGAGAGATCCGAAATGGAGGAGGAGAAGGGTGGGCGGCGGTGGTGTGTGAAGAAGAAGGTGAATAGTGTAGGGTTTTGTTTGTTGTTGTTATATTTATATGGTCAAATGACCTTTTTACCCCCAACTTACTTCCTACACCATTTTTAAACCATTGCCCTTATGGGTCTTTTTACTTTTCTATTTATTTCTCTTTATTACACATTAAAGTGTGTAACCATTCTATTTATTTCTCTTTATTACACATTAAAGTATGTAACCATTCTATTTATTTCTCTTTATTACACATTAAAGTGTGTGTGTGTTGTCACTTGCATAACTCTCCACCTCAACACACCCACATCTCGAGGTCAATCTCATGGTTCCTAACCATTGAACTGTGTCAATTTAACAATTCCAATTCCATAGACCATATGTTGCGTAATTAACTAACTTCCGCGTTCAAACGACATTCCTCGGTCCATTTTTCCTTGTTCCGACTCTCGTAATTCGCGTAGTCTCGCCTTGTCTCACCAACTAATTAATTAAATTAATTAAAAATTCATTTATTTGTATGTTTTACTTGTTTTTCTCCCCCGTTTAACTAGTCGAAACCTCACTCAATTAAATACCGCCCGAACGGCTCGAAACCCGTAAAATACTACAATACTAATACACAAAATCAAAGAATCATAAAATCATTTCAGTGTCGACTCCCAAAGTTCGAAATACTATCCAGTATTCACGTAGCCGGGTCACAATTTCTGACAAGTACAACACAAGTCAGTTAAAAATTTTGGGGTTGTTACAGTCTCCCCCACTTATTAGAATTTCGTCCTCGAAATTTATCTAATAAGTAAACTAGATTAGCAATTCTTCACAACTCCTAACGAGTCCGATAAAAACTCAGAGTGAGTCATTTCTTGACTCCAAACCGTTCATGACCCTTTCGGTGGAGAGACCTTCAAATATTTATAGTCTTCCCCAATTATACTGAAGCTCATCGTGATACTCGACAAGTATTTCTTCTGCCACTACTGGGCACTCTTAAGTCTCAAACAAAACTATTCACGACTACCCAGATGCTATAGTAACCACGAGGAGATCGGGGCAACCACTAATGAAATTCATATCAATATGTACACAATTCCATCAAAAAATGGGTGGGGCTGTAGTAGTCCTCCAGGTCATCGATGCCCAGCCTCTACGCGCTGGCATATCACACGTTCGAACAACTCCGACACCTCAGAAATCATCCCTAGCCACCAAAAGAATGTCGCATATCGGCGCACATCTTAGGTCGACCCGGATACACAACAAAATCGAAACGATGAATCTCCTGAAGTAACTCTTCACATACATCAGCCACCAATGGAAACCCCAGTCGACCGCGATACCTCTAGCATGAGTCTGTCGACCGACTCGTCTGGGCAATCTGAACTACCCACCATCTCACTGCATTGCTGATATGACGCATCCTCTTGCTATCCCTCGCGCACAATGTCAAATGAGACGGTCTGCAACATCGTTTGACCACGTATCTAGGTCATGGTAGTCATCGGCACATCCGCTGAACTCATCAACTTGACTGCCTCACGTAAACCACGCTCGTAGGTTATTTAACAGACGACTACCTCCGCATCCAATCCTTTGTAGCGTAATGCATCATCAACAACGTTGATCTTCTCGTATCCACCAATCAATGCAAGTAATGTTTATATCTAGTTCGCACCAACCATGGCTTCGAACTCTAACAACTCTAGTACTAGCATGTTTACTGGCAACTCCTAGCCCCCTAACACTATCGAAATGTCAAGACTAATGCACATTCGAGTATATCGCATCCTGACAGCTGTGACTAGAATTAAGGTCTGCTACGTCTATTGAATTTTCAACCCTAACAGGTTTACCAAGCGCACAACAATTAAGGAATCGACGTAACTTACATCGAACATGATATGCATGCAAGTACCACAAATGAAAAGCATACCCTTATCAATGTGTGTGGCGGCCCCAAATTTCTCAGGCCGCCCCGTGGTCAGCTACCCCCTGCCTCAGCTCCGGAAGTCGCTGCCACGTGTCTCTCTGCCTTCGTACTTTAGGTAGTTATCATATAAGTTGTTAAAGTCACTTAATTTATCATTTATAAAGAAATTAACAGCGGAAGAATTTAAAGTTTAACAAAATGCATTCATATATATATATAAGTTTTACTGATCAAACCTATAGTGGAAAACCCGGCTGTACTGTGCATACAGGCGATCAACTGTAATAGTATGTATACCAGTACAAATGTGTATCCAGTTTCCCAACCCAAAAGATAATACAAAATATCAAAACATGATAATATCTACACACATACCAACAGGCCTCGGCGTAGGCAAGTCAGATGAAATCGTCGATGATCCCCTTGCCCCTGCTAGTACTAGGATATGCGCTCGGCCACCACAAAAAGACAGATGGCGAGCCCAGTAAGTAAAATCCCAAGGAAAACCACCGTGCATAAATAATTAATGAAATAATTAACAGAGCCAAAAAATAGTGTTAAATAAACATGCGGTAGGAAGGAAAAATATGCAGACAACTGCTCAAAGTTAATCGCATGTATATAAACACATTGATAGACAAAAGGGTGTGAACACAGCCACTAAGTGTGTACTAGGACCAGGAGCCCTGGTCGTGGCCCATGCCTTCGACCCTACGACTGTATCCCAGTGACATTTACCCTAGTGGGCTAATCGAACGTGTGAAATGGAGTCCAACTCGGGATATCATCTACCGAGTTCTTAGACCACGCGCTACACACCTACCCAGTGACCTCAACTACCCGTGGATACATAGACGGTCCCATGACTGCCCCAGTAGGAATATAAATCACAGATTTTCAAGGAAATAAAACTCAATGGAAATAAATAAGTAAATGCAGTAGTGGTGTTCAGTTGGGTTTTACGTACCTCACGCCGCGCTCAAAATCCAAAAAATACCCCCGATCCGATCCCCGACTAAGTCCCCGACTCCAACTACTGTCCCGAGACTCCTGAGGTCTAATCCCGGGGTTCATTGATTAGTTAACTTTGGTTTAACATCAATTAGTTTCGATTTTCATGATTTACTTAAGGTTCAGGGGGTCATTAGCGCGCTAACCTAGCGCGCTAATTGATCTTCGTGTACTGTTCATGCACGAAGATCTTCATCTTCCCCAGAGGATTAGCGCGCTACTATTCATCATTAGCGTGCTAATTACTCTCTGCCCAGATTTTTCCAAAAATCAGAACTCTTCCCTAACTTGATTCAAACACTCCAAAACCAACATGCAACATCCAATATACTTCAATATCATCGATTTATACTTCAAAACACCATTTTAAACCAGAAAATTCCATCAAATCTCAAATCCAAACATGCATGTTAGAAAAATGAATTCATCAAACACTCATCTTGTTGCCACCAATCCGATTTCAATAAACATAGAACATCACAACTAACCCCAAAGTCCTCAAATCTAGTAAAATCCTTGGCAAATGCACAAAAATTCGTTGAATCATACATACCACAACATGCAACACTTCTTATCAAAAAATCCAAGAACAGGGGAGTAGATTTACCTCAAGCTTGTAGTTAATGTTCAAATCCAGCCTCTAAAACTCCATAGTTGAGCTCCTTAACACTGTTTTCTCTCTCAGAAATCTGAAATTTTTGGTTCAGAATGGCTTGGGGTTTGCATGTGGGTTTGATTGGTGGTATTTATAGTGGTTGATATAATCTAAAGTGCACACGTATCCCGAGGCCCATCAGACGGTCCTTGTTCAGCCCGTGTCACTCCATCCAGCCACCTTATCATGACACATATTGCCTAGTTTATGATCTGTTGTCAATCTCGAGGATCATCCAATGTGTGCTGATTTTCTAGTTCAAACTATAGGACTTTCTTCCATTCTATCTATCTTAACTTGTACACACTACCCACGCTGTCAACTAAATTCTATAAAATGCCAAATATGGTCCCACTACGCTCCCGACTACCTGGCTCCCCGTGCCCCGCGTCTGGCACGCACTCCCAAGGCGGTCCCACAAAAGTGTACCAATTATTCATTCATATAGCCTATAGTCACATATGAATTTCTTTGCATTTAAACTCTCAACCATATTAATAAAATATTGATTGAATTTGTCTAACTCCCAAACACTCGGCCTCACAGCTACCAAAACCCCGCGTTGGCCTGTCCTACAAACGGACCCCAGCGCTCAACCTCGCCCGACTATTACTACTTTTACACAGGTGACGATAATAATACTTCATTATCAAGAAAAATGAAAATATTAATAAATCACCGAACTTAGAACAACACAATGCACAAATAATACCTAGGTCCGAACATGCCTAATCTATCCGCGCGTCCACGTGTCGTCCGAGCTGGCGTCCCTATCTGAAATAAGTAAATAACGGCGTTAATAAATAACGGGTCGTTACAATGTGTCTGGATGCCTCCTGGTCTGGCTCAACAGCGGCCTGAACACGCTTTCTCTGCAATACTTGGTGATCTTTGCGACGATGCTCTTCTTGGCCGAGAGCACTCCTCTCGAAGGTGGCCGACATTCGCATCGCAACACGTACGGGTATCCTGCGACCTCTGTGTCTGACTCTGGCCTCGTCCCTGTGCAGAACTATGAGTTTGGGTCTGACTTGACCTATGCGTGCTCCTCTGCCTAACTCCTCGGTCAGCATCCCTATTCTCAGTGATCTGCCTCTGCGACTACTGGTCATGTCGGTTAGACTGCGATGAATGACTGGCAAAGCTTGGCACGGGTGGAACGGCCTGTACCAAACGTGTGGTCTGTCGTGCAACAGATCCTACACTCTGTGCCCGATGCTCACGATTATCCCATCTGCTCCTTTTTCTCTTCCTGTCCTGTTGATAATGACTATTTGATCGGGTTTTCGCTCTGTTTGCTTCAACCTCATTCGGATGTGTGAGCAAGTAACTTTCCCTCGCTAAAATTCGCTCATATGCAATCTGCAAAGTCTCTGGCTGTGTAGTGACTACAAAACCTCCAATCGTAGGTAGCAAACCCTCAGTGAAGTAATAAACTCGATCAGTCTCGGTATCTGCAGATCCTCCAGCATAAGGTAATAGTGTAATAAACCTACCCATGTAGTCCATCACTGACTCATCGGTGCTCTGCCTCAGTGCCATAAACTCGTTCCTCTTCGCACGAAGAACAGTCGGCGGAAAGTACTTTTGGTTGAATTGAGTCTTGAAGTCGATCCAGTCTCTCGGAGTGCCTCGGGTAGTAATGATAGTCGTCCATCAATCATCCGCTTCCCCTTGAAGCATAGATGAGGAAATCGTCGCTCTTATGTGATCCTCGGTCGCGATAATAGTATGAATCTTCTCGTGATTCTTCAGGAAAAGCTCTGCGGCTGTTACGTCTGTACCACCAAAGAACTTGACTGGATCGTGCCGCTTGAATTCTCTCCACTGCCTCACCTCAGCAATGGCCTTAGGGCTCTTCTCCGGAGTAGTGACCGGAGTAGTGACTGGAGTAGTCTCTGCAGCAACAATCGGCATAGTCAGTGTCTCAGTCGCTTGTACTATCTCCGTCTATAACTGAGGTGTCTCCGCCTCGGTCTGCGTACCTGTCACAGCAACTGCTCCTCGGGAATTACCGCTAACGGAATCGGGGCGGTGGAATCCGTAGCTACTGGAGTCTCCGTCCCTTGAGTAGTCGGAACTGGTGGAATAGGAGTGGTCGGGGTCGATGGTGTCGCGATAATCGGTGCGGGTATCGTCAATGACCGCATTAGATCCTCAAATCTCTGTGTCCAAGCGCGAAACTCCTCCGAAGTGACAAATCGAGAATCAGTCGTCCCGTTGTCGTCGCTCGGACCTGCCTGATCTGCCATCGCTGTTTGAACCAAAAGAGCGATACTTCGGATCAATACATATCTACCGCATACCATATAATACACACAACAATCATAATATGTACAAATTTAAATCCGACTCATCCCCAACTCCCCCATCTAAGTTTTTTTTTTTTTTAAAAAAAAAGGATTATAGGGTTTCCACTCTAAGTTCAACCATTCCTAACTTTCGCTGTCTTAATGGTTTGTGTTTTAACTTGAGAGTCAGGTCGTTATAACCTTAAGCTCTGATACCAATCGACGACCCCAATTTCCCCATGCAATTGGTACGCCGCCTAGACCCGTACAAGCCCCGAGTCATCACTCGGCAACCTGACGAGCCTAGTCAGCCTTCAACTTAATCAATTTAGTAATTTATGAAAGAGTAATTACAATAGTAAACAGCGGAAGACTAAACAATTAAAACAAAGGGAAATAACTCAATCAAAGGAAGTAAAGGAATTCTATAAATGTGGAAAACCCCGGGTATTCATGTACAATTCGAAATGCAAAGTTACATGATACCAATCTCATCAAAATACCAAGTTCAAATATCCCAAAGCATATATATATATATATATATATATATATATATACATAAAAAAAGCAAAACATAACAAAAACCTATAAAATGGTTTCCAAATCCAGTAATTGCTAATCCTCACAATAGATCACCTAGGCAAGGTCCCTTGCCCTTGCTGCTCTCATACCTATCTGCACCCACCGTCACAAACTAGACGGTGAGTAACCTGAATAAAATCGAATGTAATGCCAGCAGAAAACAACAGTAATTCATGATAATACAAGTACAGTAGTCTAAATATCATGCGGTAATAAAAGACAGGAAATTAAATAGACAAGATGCATGATAAACAGACTAATAGATATCAATCGAAATTTAAGTGTGTTCCAAGGAATCAAAAGAGGCTCATAAGTGGTCTAAACCATAGCATAACGACGAAGACCTCGCGAGATCTTCTCGGGCATCGACACAAGCGAAATCACAGCTATGACTGGAAAGGGACTCGAACCCATCCACCCAGTACTCGGTGTCACACGGTCATTAAGGGTGGTCACACACTCGTGGCCACGAGTGCCCACGTTTTATCCCTCTAGTGCAGGTCTTAGTACTTTTGAGACGAAACACTTACGCCGGGAAACACACAACAAGAAATGGAATGGAATACCAATAATAGAGTATAACAAGACTGAATAAATGATAATGAATCACATGACATTTTCTTACTGGCTTACAAACATACAAATGTTTTTTAAGGCAATTGTACTTACCTGAACTATTCGCAACCCGGTATTCACTCCGAGACTCTAATACGTTCCCCGTGCGTTCTCGACTACCTGATAAAGTTTTGAATCTCGAATATTAGTTTAAGGCTCGCATTTAGTCTTAAGGTGTTTGTTTTACAATCATTTGTTGATTATGACCCAAACCGTTGTGGATTAAACCATTTCTATGGTTGTTCCTTTTTTTTACAAAACATAACTTTTGTTGGGTCTATTTATCAAGTTTTATACTCATCTAAGTAAGCCTTTGATGTGAATACTTATTGGGCCTAGACACATAAACTTATTCTTATATTTTACGCCTTCGTCTTGACCTCAAGTTGTATTTATTCTATTGGCCTTTATTGGGCTTTACATAACCTATAAACACACTATTTGTAACTTGTTATAGACCCATATTATCATGAGTGTATTAGGCCTTAATACAAATCCATATTCATTTAAACAAGTATCCATACTTTTTATCCTTTTTATTTATTCTCAAACATAACATAATACACACACACTACACACATACATTTTCATTATACACACACATGTATAACTGTTGTGTACACCCCACTCATCACACACCCCACTGTTATGTGCACACAACACCCCGCTGTTGTGTGCACCCCACTGCTATTTACACCCCATATTTACATGTGTTAATGTCACTTTATTACTTAAAACTATATAATATACATTAATCTATTCTTTTACACCCACAACTATTGTGTACACCCCACTGTGTGTGTACACATACACGCTGGTGTGTACACCCCACAGTGGTGTACACACACCCCCATCCATGCACCCCATGTACATCAACCCACCACCAAAACCGTCATGCATACACCCCAAAAATTTACAAAAATCCACATAAAATCATGAACCCGAGAGACAAGAGAGGAGGAGAGGTTCACCTAGGGTGGGACGTGGGGTCTCTGACAGCGAGGGAGGTGGCGGCGACGTGAAGCCGGGAAGAGGAGGGGAGATGTGAGGCCGATATGAGAGAGAGAGAGAGAGCAACGAGAGTGAGAGAGAAGAGATCGTGAGTGAGAGAGAGAGATCGCGTGGCCGAGAGAGAGAGAGGAGAGGCCGAGGGTGAGGGAGAGATCCGAAATGGAGGAGGAGAAGGGTGGGCGGCGGTGGTGTGTGAAGAAGAAGGTGAATAGTGTAGGGTTTTGTTTGTTGTTATATTTATATGGTCAAATGACCTTTTTACCCCCAACTTACTTCCTACACCATTTTTAAACCATTGCCCTTATGGGTCTTTTTACTTTTCTATTTATTTCTCTTTATTACACATTAAAGTGTGTAACCATTCTATTTATTTCTCTTTATTACACATTAAAGTGTGTGTGTGTGTGTTGTCACTTGCATAACTCTCCACCTCAACACACCCACATCTCGAGGTCAATCTCATGGTTCCTCACCATTGAACTATGTCAATTTAACAATTCCAATTCCATAGACCATATGTTGCGTAATTAACTAACTTCCGCGTTCAAATGACATTCCTCGGTCCATTTTTCCTTGTTCCGACTCTCGTAATTCGCGTAGTCTCGCCTTGTCTCGCCAACTAATTAATTAAATTAATTAAAAATTCATTTATTTGTATGTTTTACTTGTTTTTCTCCCCCGTTTAACTAGTCGAAACCTCACTCAATTAAATACTGCCCGAACGGCTCGAAACCCATAAAATACTACAATACTAATACACAAAATCAAAGAATTATAAAATCACTTCGGTGTCGACTCCCGAAGTTCGAAATACTGTCTAGTATTCACGTAGTCGAGTCACAATTTCTGACAAGTACAACACAAGTCAGTTAAAAATTTTGGGGTTGTTACAGTAAAAATGCTGGAATTTAAAATACTATAATTAAACATGCGGAACAAAAGAATAAAGATAACTGTGAAAGGATCATCGCATGCATAAATATAGTAGCGAAGCAAAGTACGTGCACCGTAAAAATCAGACTAAGTCATACTTCGGGCTTTCCCCCAGGCACTGCCCATGAAAACACCTCTACCGGGTGACCTTGGACCCTCTAAGTAGTCGGCATATATCCACGACGCACCCACACAAGTCTACCATACCCGGGTAGCCTATTCACCAGCGTATGCCTAGACTAGTACTATGACTTAGTGGACTCTATGGCCGTAACGAATAAGCACCAGGTGGGGAGTGATCTCAACACCGTAAAGACACCAGGTAGGAGTAAACTCCACTACCGTAAATACACCAGGTGAGAGTACTTAGCCACCGTAAAGCAAAATAAGAAATAGAGTAATGAATAAACAGAATTGAATTCAAATAAATCAAAATGTAAATACTAAAGTGAAGTTCAATTGGGATACTACATACCTCAAACCGCATTCCTCGTTCCACAAATCAAACCCCCGGTCCGATTCCTCCAAATTCCTGATATTACTCCCGGTCCGATTTCTGACTAACCACAGACTCCAATTACTATTCCGAGACTCCTGGAATTCATTTATGAGGGTTATTAGTCAATTAGTTGGGTTAAAATACCAGTTAGGCTCATTTCCTTATTTTCAAATTTTTCATATTCCAGTGAACTATTAGCGCGCTAATTGATCAATTAAGAATTGATCTTCAATTAGCGCGCTGATTGATCTTCGTTTTTGTTCATCATTATTTTTTAGAGGGTAATTAGCGCGCTAGGTCTACTTATTAGCGCGCTAATAGCGCTCTGTCCAGAATTTCCAGTTTCAAATTTTCTGAATCCCAACTCCATCCAAACACATTTAAATCAATTCTCACACTTCCTCCATATCTCAATGACCCCAAAGTCATCATTAAACATGAATTTATCAAGCTTAAACTTCAAAATCAAATAATCATAAAAATCACATTTTCAAAACCCATTTTTATAATTCACTCAACTTCTCTTAAACTTGATCCGATCATCACAACAATGGATTACCATTCTCATACACACTAAATCTCAACAAATACAGTGTTTAATCCCTCAATATTTCGAATTCACAAATTCCTAACCACACCAAAAATCTCATAAAAACTTAAGATTGATGTATCCATACCTCTTGATCTTGTTGTTGGATGCCACCAATCACTCTTTCTCACTCCTTAGTTGTTGTTTTTCTTCCTCTTCTTCCTACCGATCTCTCTCTTTCAATCTCTCTCAAAACCACACTCTTCTTTGTTTGATCGATCAAACATGTATATATATATATTGATATTTGATCAAGTGTGTATACAAATCTCGAGAATAATCCTAAGGCTCCTGATCACCCTATGTCACTCCAACTCCATACACCTTATCATGACACTTGCTACCTCAATTCTCTCCATTGTGCATCTCAAGAATCATCCAACTGTTGTTGATTTATTCACCTTAACTATAGGACTTATTGATTCCAATTTGATTTAGCTTAAAATTATTATCTGCTCTATCCAATAAATTCCCATAATTTGTGAGTAAGGCCACACTAGTCCCCTGACTACCCGGCACCCCGTGCCCCACGTCCCATGTTCGCATGCGCCTCGAGGAAATTCCTCACTCGTCAATAAACTATATTAACACACATATTGTGATGAAATTTAACTAATTTAAACATTCCCATCACAATTTACACAAAAAACATACAAAACAGACTGTATACCTAGTTCGGGTGTGTTCCGGCCTCGCTGTGGAACTCACGAACGTCCCCGCTGGCGTCCACGTCTGCAATGACGTCATAATTAACGGCAATTATAAATTGGGCCGTTACAATCACTGTGGAAAGGAAGGACATATAAAGAGAAATTGTAAAGTGTGGAAAAGGAAACATAATGATGAGAAATATCAGAGCATGGCGGATGATCAGAACACTACGGCTACTATATTATATGCAAGTGAAGAACTGGTTGTGCTTTCTTTTGTTGAGGATCAAAGTCATATCACTAAAGCAAATAGTGAATGGGTTGTTGATTCAAGAGCATCCTTCCATGCTACACCAAGGAAGGACATCTTCTTTGTTTATCGACCAGGGAACTTTAGAAGGGCAAAGATGGGAAAAACAGTTTTACAGATATAGTTGGCATTGGAGATGTCTGTGTGCAAACAAATGTTGGTTGCACGGTGATTTTGAAAGATGTGTGACATGTTACATATTTATGTCTAAGTTTGATTTCTATTCATCTTTTGGACCTAGATGGTTATTATAACATCTTTGGGGGCAAGGAGTGGAAACTCACGAAAGGTCAATTGTTGTTACTAGAGGAAAATTGAGCAACACACTTTACAAAACTCCATTGAAGACTGTCAAAGGTGACCTAAACGAAGTTGAAGATGATTCTTCACCAGATTTGTGGCATAGGTGGCTAGGTCATATGAATGAGAAAGGGTTGCAGATGTTGGCAAAGAAGTCTCCCATCCCTTTTGCCAAAGGAAAAATTCTAAACCCTTGTGTTGATTGCTTATTTGGTAAGCAACATAGAGTTTCTTTTTCTTCATCTTCTGAGAGGAAAAGAAATTTATTTGAGTTAGTTTACTCTGATGTTTGTGGTTCCATTGATGTTGAAACTATGGGAAGTGGCATATATTTTGTTACTTTTATTGATGATGCTTTACGGAATGTTTGGGTGTTTGTTTTGAGAACAAAGTGTGACGTTCTTGAATGCTTCAAGAAGTTTCATAGCATGGTGGAAAGAGAAAAATGAGTATCTTTGTAGTGCTTTTGTAGTGATAACGGGGGAGAGTACACTTAAAAGGAGTTAAAAAATTATTGCTCAGAACATGGAATCAGACATGAGAAGACAGTTCCGAGTACTAACATAATGGTGTTGCTGAAAGAACAAACATAATCATCTTTGATAAAGTCAGATGCATGTTGAAAATGGCTCAGTTGCCGAAGTCATTTTGGGGTGAAGCTCTCAGTCCTGCTTACTACCTGATGAATCGCTCTCCATCAGAACCGTTAGAGTTTGATATTCCAAAAGAGCATGTGGTCTGGAAATGATGTTACTTACTCTCATTTGAAGGTGTTTGGATGCAAGGCATTTATGCATGTGCTTAAGGAGCAGAGATAGAAGCTTGATGATGAAGTTGTTCCGTGTATCCTATTGGGTTTTGGAGATGCACAGTTTGGCTACAGAAAATGGGATCCTAAAAAGAAAAAGGTTGTCAAATCTAGGGATGTGGTCTTTCACGAAAACAAAACCATAATAGATTTAAAGACATCAGAGAGAATTATTGTTGATGATGATGTTACTCTTCCTGAACTATTTTCTCCTTGGATCAGTGATGCCACACGGGAGGGAGATTTAGCTAAAGAACATGGGATTGATGATGAACACGCACATGATGATGATGTTGATAATGTACAAGAATCAGATGATGATTCTGAGTAGAGGGAACAACCTCCTCCACGTGCGGCTATAACAAAACCTCCATTGAGAAGGTCAGAAAAATGGCAGGTTCCTTCTATGAGATACCTAAGTTCTACGTATGTTACGGTTACTGAAAAGGGGGAGCCAAAGAGCTTCCAGGAAGTTCAGATGTATAAAGACAGAGCTCAATGGATGAAAGCAGTGTAGAAAGAGATGAGTTATTTAAAGAAGAACACTTATAAGCTTGATGAACTTCAGAAAGGTAGAAAACCTTTGAAGAGTAAATTGGTTACTCGATATAAATGTCAGTCCTACACCAAGCTGGTAGGACTGAGTTGTGGTTGAGCAATAGGGATGGTTGGATATCTCCCCATGGGTTAGAGGGGGAGATTGTTGATTTAGTGTGTGGGCCCAACACACTTATGTCCAGCCCAAAGCATAAGACTTAATAAACAATACTTTCTAATTTAATGTTTTAGGAAGTGGACATAGTAATAGCTAATTTTAGAGAAAAATTTGCAAGTGACCAAATTGGTATAATTATCTCATAAAGAGAATTGGAAATTAATTGGCAGCAAGAAATTATGAAGGCTAATTAATATAGAAACGAAATTTAGGGAGTTTTGACTTTATAAAGAGAGAAGACCTTGAGAGTTCGACTAAAGGTAGAAGAGAGGGTTTGTCGACTTGGGGTTCAACAAGAGAAAGTCGATGGGTTGTTCAACATTGTGAAAGAGATTGTGATCATATCTTTAAGGTTCTCTTCAGCGTGTACGAACTCAAGTTTAAGTGTGTGGAATCTCTCTAGGAGTTCTCTCTACATTGAAGAAACAACAAGATCTTGAATCCAAAGACTTGCGGTGAAGGCTTTGGTGATTTCTTGGTGTTCAAGAAAAGAGGTGCAAGGGTTTGATACAATTGGGGGTAGTTTTTTGTTCTTAGTGTGATCATCAAAGTTCTTAGAAGAGATATTTTTTGTAATACTCCATCATTGGTGAATCTCATTTAATTAAGATATCTTGTGTGTCTTATGGTGTGTTTATTTTATGCATTGATCGCGATTTGGTGGAATTTGATATTCATCCGTTTCATCTTTCGAAGGGGTTGAGTAAAACCCTAACTTAAAGTAGTGATATCTTTATCACTAATCAGGCTAGCAAATATGATTTAGATTTCAAGAGATGCAGTAGCTAAGCAAATACTGCTTAAAAAAAAAGGTGCTAAGCAAATAAATTATAATTGATTGGAAAGGAGCAATATGTTAACCTCTTGCGAAAAAATTAAAAAAAAAATGCCAAGGACAACTTTTTAACTTTTTTTTTTTTTTTTTTAGTGGGAGTCAAACCACGACGAATTCTCGGAACTTTGTCTTTTGACAAGTGATGTCTTTATCATCTCACTAGAGATGCTTTGATGGGACAATTTTTAACTTTCAATTAGGTTTTTTTTTCTTGTGGAAAACAAATCAGTGTCTAATTAATTAGTTTTGGCACAATTATTGGTGCTCTTTAAAGTTTTGCTTTTCATGTGGGTTCCATACGTTTCTATGGTCTCATTTGGTTTGGGGAGAAGTTCAAGAAAGTAAAATAACTTTTAGAAAAGTTTCAACTCACCTTGTTTGGTTAGATATTTTCACAAATTTCCCTGAAAGTGTGAGCCTTCAACTTCCCCTACATAAGGGAAGATAACTCACTTGGAGGGGGGTGAGTTATCTTCCTGAATGGGAATAGACATTTTTACGGGTTAATTTCATACATGGTCAATTAAGTGTACACGTTGTAACACTTTGGTCACTAAACTCTACTTTTTATCAATAAAATCATTAAACTTTATAAAATATGTCACTAAAGTTACTTTAGTCTATTTCTCACATGATATGGTGCTTATGTGGACAAATTAACATCGAGATTTGTATTAGTTTGCCTCAAGATCCATTCTTTCTGATCAAAATGATGATCTAACATTCCTTATTAAATGTGTCAAAAAGAATGTCATAAGAGACTCGCCAAATAAAATTCTCAACACAGAGAGATCGAGAATGAGATCAAGGAAGAAAATGACTTTATTATTTATTTTGAGTTTCTTTTAACTCCTCACCTCCCTCCCTCCACCTGTAAAGCCTCACCAAATTGGCAAATTCCTCACAAAGAACATTGCATCATCGTCCCCAAACACACAAACTCACATCCCTCAAATCCTCCTCCACAATCTCCTTCACAATCAGCACAACCCTAATCTTCAATCGCAATTCTGTCCTTTCCAAAATTAAAACCATATGCTCATTGCCCTCGTCTTCTTCTTCGTTGATGTATGATCATTGTTGTTCTTTATTTTATTTTTTTTAGAAATTCTCGATCTCTCTGTATTTTTTTTTTGTAGAATGATCTCTCTGTATTTTGGGGCTTATTTGTGTTGGGTCTCCTATGACATTCTTTTTGACACATTTAATAAGGAAAGTTTGATTATCATCTTGATTAGAAAGAACGAATCTCGAGGCAAACTAATACAAATCTCAATGTTAATTTGGCCATATAAGCGCCACGTCATGTGAGAAATAAACTAAAGTAACTTTAGTGAAATATTCTATAAAAGTTTGATGATTTTATTGATACAAAGTAGAGTTTAGTGACCAAAATGTTACAACGTGTACACTTAAGTGACCATGTATGAAATTAACTCACATTTTTACTCTCATTTAATACTCTCTCTCCTTCCTTCTCACTCCCTCAAAAAATGTGTAAAGTGTATTTATGTCAATTACATTATTTTACTGTTTTTAAAATAAAGAACTTCTCTGGAAGTTTAAAGTTGAATCAAACGTAAAAAATACAAATTTCTTAGTGGTTACTTTCCCAAAAAGTTAAACTTCCTTGAAAGAAAACTTCTTCGAAAGTTAGTGAAATGAACCAAACGAGACATATGTAAAGTTATCACGCCTTAAATAAACTTTGATTCTTTTACTTACAAACCACAATATATCGGAAATAAAGTCTGTTAGGATGACATGAATGTGGGCATTAACCACATTCGTACGTGGTAGTTGTGAATTGTCTGATGCACCTTGAATCACATAAAATACGTACAGGTGATGTTTCTGCTCAAGTTTATCATTTTGCTATTTTATCTAACCACAAGCTATTGTAATCAAATTACCGAGAAAAGCTTCTCTTTTTTGGACATATATGAAAGGTATATTGACATTATTATTATTTTTTTTTTTTGGTAGGAAGGTATATTGATATTATTGATTCAATGGATATATAATAATGTTCACGGTCCTAGGATTAAGTTTTTCCTAAGGAAACTAAAAAATCTCAAACTCGTCAAAATAGAAGGTCCTTAAAAAAAAAAACTCGAGCAATGATGACACCTCATTTCGCCAACCCAGCTAGTTTGGCTCATAGGATGAAAGCAAGAGGAAAAAAAAAAAAAAAAAAAAAAAAAAAAAGAAAAAAAATTAAGGAGTCATAAACAAACAAACTCCTTTAACTTTTTTTTTTCTTGGTCAAATAACCTCCTTTCACTTGTTGATAAGCTTTCCTTGAATGGCGCCACTTGCTTATTATATGTGACTTGCCCTTTTTTTTTTGTCAAAATACGTGACTTGCTTTATAATTTAGTGAATTAAGGCTAGCTCATTTTCATCCAACTTATTTTACCTCCTTTAGCCATATATGGTTCCTCATGAGATGTTCATGATCATTTACAATACACGACCAATTAACATAATCATGAATGTTTGTCTCCACTCAAGGGGCTAGAACCAAACCACCTCAAAAGAAGCTAATTAATATTCCAATCTACGTTATATAATTGAGTAACGTCATTATAACCCTTTAAGCTAAGCCCTACTACTTTAGCGGTTATGCCCTTTTGTAGGGTACTCATCATCATGATTTGATATATGCAATTGGCTATATTTTGTTGGGTGAAGACCAAAGGAATGTCTCTGACTTTA
This sequence comes from Stephania japonica, assembly GCA_039657345.1. Lineage (NCBI taxonomy): Eukaryota > Viridiplantae > Streptophyta > Magnoliopsida > Ranunculales > Menispermaceae > Stephania > Stephania japonica. The sequence goes on from CM077556.1 coordinate 7,555,642, forward strand.
TAAAACTGGATTGGGGTTGCTTTGATTAATATATTGGTTTCATTTTTTTTATTTCTCATGTGCGCTATCAGACCCAATACTGGGCAGCTCTTCTAATATATAGGTCTCGTTATTAAGTAAAAAACGTGATAATTGCAACATATGGTTTCATGTCAACAGTACCACTACAAGAAAGTACTACACTATACTTTTTATCACTCCTTTATCTACCAGAAGCGTTTATTGATTTTATCGCATTTTGCCTGTTTTAGAAAAATAACTTGATCTATTACCAAAACTCAAGCACATTGTAAATCTACTAATGTGAGTTATTTGTTTATAACATGTATTACATGCGGTAAAAACTTTTGTTGACATGAGTAAACTTATTGTAGATTTGACAATTGTAGAAAGTTCATGATTTCAACAGCAAGCAACATAAGGTTGTTTGTGGTCAATAATTTAGTTTCTTGTAGTGACGTTGTTCTTCAAAAAAGTCTGTAATTAATCACGCACCGCCTATTCTTATTCTGAGGGCATCTCCAAGACTCTAACCTAACATGGTTTGGCATTAGGTTGGGGGTTTAGCGCTAGCGCAAGATTGAACCAATCCTGCACCAAACGCAACCGTGTTTGACTTGCGCCGTGAAAACCACTTTTATACTATAAAATATTAATAAATAAAAATGGATAAAGAATAATCAAGTGGGTCTCATAAGATTTGGTGTAATAATTAGTATAGAGGTTGGAGATGATAATAGTATTTTTTGTACTTTTTAAAATAAATGTAATACAGTGGAGATGCCCTAAACACGCTATTAAACTCATATGTTTAATTGGCACCAACAAATCACTCAATGATTTGGTATGTGGTCATTTATGAACGAAGTTAAAAGTTTATATGTGCAAATTTAAGGGGCATTAACTTTTTTTATAGTATGGTGACTAGGATTAGCCTAAGTATTTTACATGAGACACACTCAGTTACCATATAAAAAAAATGTTTTAAAAATTAGGAGATTTGAACATGAGACCTATAAGAAGACCCAAGTGAACAATTAATTAAGGAGGATGTTAGAGTGACTTTTTGAGACACTCAAAATGAACACTCTGTCGTTGATGTCATTTAACACACTTTGATTTGCATTTGTATAAACATCCATTGATGCAGAAATGAAAGGACACCAACTCAACATTTTGAGCTTGAGCATAATATATACACATCTGATGGAAACATCAAAGTACACCAACTCAAAACATTACTTTGGGGGTTCATTTGTTGATTGTCATTGTGATCCAAGTATATATGGACAAACAATTCAAACACTGAAATTTGGTTCAAAAACTGATCACTTTATGGTCTGTGCAACAACCAGAGATGAGCTTCGTACAACAGTAGCAGGTATACGTTGGAAAGTAGTTTTGTAAATGCATTGCGGAACGTAGTGTCTTCTGTTCCCAAAGTCCCTCCGTGGGTGTGTGATTCCGTAGACCACGCTGCCATTCGACCTAATAAACCAACCAACAAAATCTATTTAAATGTCAAAAAGGTGAGATAGTATATGCGTCACTTACCAAAAGGCAAAAAGGTCTTGAGAGGTCCTAAGATCAATTCTTATTTAAGTCAAAAGAAAAAAGAATATATTTAAATGTCAAACATTTGACTGAGAGGTCGTGAGTTCAACTCCTACTTAAGTTAAAAGAAAAATAAAATTATTTAAATGCCAAACATTGAACTGGGAGGTCGTAAGTTTAACTCTACTTAACCAAGGATTAGTCGGTGTAATTCGTGTAAGACATCACAAAAAAAAAGAGCACTTCTACGTGTACCCCAATTATTTATGAGAACACCTCAATAGTGTACCAATTTACATGTATTTTGTGGTGCTCTGAGAGGGTACTGGGGTGCACATAACGCAACTAAAAAATAGTCTAATGATCAAAAATATCTTAACCTTTACAAGTTGTATCAATTATATCCTAACTTTTAAAATTTATCAATTATATACTAACCTTTGAAATTTAGTATCAATTCTATCCTAAACTAATTTAGACCATTTTTTTTGTCCACACATCTTTTTTTTTAATTTTCTTATTATATCATTTAAAGATTAATCATACATATGCATTAAAGCTTAATATTCTTTTTTTATGTATTCATGTATATAATACACATATAATAGTGTGTGTACATATGCTACTCAATTATATACATATAACCTAAGTACATAATTCTATTCAAGTACATAATTTTTTTGTTAAATTAATTAAACAACTATGGGTACTTTCTAATAAGTTTTATATATTATTTTCATATGGATATACATATGATTTTTAACTTACTATTTGTACTTTATGAATAACTTAAACAAATTATTTAAGGTATTAACGTATCATTGATTTATAAATTATTTTTTTGTGAATTCTCGTTCATTAATTCAAACACAAGGCTTACAAAATTTCGATGTGTAAATTGATCAATATGGATGATCATGAAAATAAAAGTTAGAAGATTATGTTGATTTTAAAGAAAAAATATCTAAAATTAGTTGAATAAAAAAATTGATACTAAAATAAAAAGGTTAGAGTAGAGTTAATACTTTTTAAAGGTTACGATAGAATTTATTATATTTTTGATCTTTAGGCTTTAAAAAAATTGACTTTGTTTTGTGACTGTACGGATGACAGTAATGCTGTGGGTCCTACGGTGTTCACACGTCGGAGTCAGACACCTCAGATTTATCAATCGGTGGGCCCAACCCAAATCTAAAGGTGTTCCAACGGCTTCAAATCGTCACGTGCACAACCCTTCCAACATCAGAAAACTACTAGTCAGCATGATTAGTTGTTTTCGTCCGTTCGATTCAACTGCTGATATCGTTTCGAGATGTTGTCTTATTGGGTCAAGATCAAAGTATCTTCTTTATTTGACCAAGAGGTCAAAGTCAACTCAATTGACGGCAACATAAACGTTGCCATGCGTGCATCATCTTATCTTAAACACCACAAAACTTTTAGTTTTCCTAAAAAAAAAATCTTTTAGTTGAATTTCGAGTTTTTCTTTTCTTATTTACCAATACTCCAATGACAAGACAATTAGATTAATATGATATTTTTTTGGATAATAATATGGATATTTTTCAATATTGCCCTCTTTTTTCCTTTTTTTTAAAATATGGCCTCTTTCATTTAGAACAATTCCACCTTGTTTTATGTTCATCAAATAAAAATTTTGACTCTCCTTAACATAGCTAATATTAATTAAAGATCTATTATGTTCTCTCCTTTAAATAAATAGGCCTTGGTACCATAGCTATTCTATTGTAGTGAATAGTCATCTACTTTCTACCTATATATCCACTATCCACAATTTTTCATGATTTTTCTATAAATTTTAGAAGAAATTGTTATCCTCAATTAATATTAAAATTCATGTACTTCTATTATCAAAAAGGGTTAATGGACTAAAAAACTTCCAACTCTATTCATTGTCTTAAATTTATCCGAAATTAAAATTTTTTGTTTGAGATATTCTAAACTTTGCTTATTAAGTTAGAGTCGAGCTATGTGCACCCCGATATCCTCTTAGGGCACCCTACCATTTTTATTTAAAACTGATTTTATAACCAATTAACAAAAATGTCCCTCCCAACCCAATGATTTACATGCTCATTCAAATGCTCTCTCAGAGCACCCTACTCTCGAAACTTCGATTTTCTACCAAGTCAAGTCGATCTGTCGCCAACCAGACATTGCGTTTGTCGATCAAAGAGTGTGCACCAACCTTGTCGATCACGCTCGTGGATCCATCTTCGATCGAAGATTCGACGAGTTTTAAGCGTTTTTAGGATATGATGGTTGAAGAAAATGAGTGGGAGGCAAATGACGCATACGATAAGATTAGTTCTCATGTTTTTTTATGGTTTTTTCTCATTTCTGAAACGTGAATCACATACACAAATTTATCGGTCACACAGGACCGAGACATGTTGTGGTGTCTCAGTAACTTATAACCGATAACTACCAAAAGGTGTCGGTTACTACTAACCGATTCTAATTCTAAATGTAGATTTTATTACACTCGATTGGAAGTAACCGAGACATAGTTTAATGTCTCGGTTACATGTCAGTGAGACCAAACACAGTAGTCTTGGTAATACACAACCACGTGGTATTGGGGTCATTCTTCCTTAAGTGTCGGTTGATATTAGCTGACACTTACACAATGATATCGTCAATGAACGTCCGAAACCAAAAGACAGATTACGGCCCTGTGTGACCGAACACTACGGGACGGACGTTAAAACACTAACCCAACCTTAAAAACAATGTATCTACCTTAAACGAGTAAGAAAATGAGGGGATTTGATATTATGAGGACTTGATGGTGTGACGGGAGGGAGAAAGGGATGGTTTTGTTTGATTTGATGGTGGGTGTTCGTACTTCAAACGAAAGGGCATTTTGGTAAAAGTCCTGATGCGCCGTGATAAATTGTTGGGTTGCCATGAAAAGATACCAAGGTGCACATAGCGCGACTTTTAAGTTATTATCAATTGAGATTGAAGAATTTTGAGTGATTAATCCATATAGCAGATTCCAACTACTTTGATTGAGACTTTGTCGTTGTTTATTAATTTATAATCTCAAAATTTTATTTCACTTTAATTTGGGAGGTTGAGGACAACATTAAACATTTAGTTAATTGAACCAGTTAATTAGGTACGCTTGAAATATTTTCACCAAAAAGAGAAAAAAAAAATAATTGAATCATTTTATTGTGAATCGATTGTAAGCGCAATTTTGATATAAGATATAGTATATATAAACATGTAAAAAGGTTCATTTAGCTTGTCACTGCCATTTCTAACTCAACATCCACAAGGACCACATTTTTTATATAATCCAATTAGGTTCGATTAAGATTTTTATTATTCCAAATTATAGTTTTGATCATATTTATTATTCGGACAAGAGCAAATTACATTGCGAGTGCGAGTTTCTTTTAATTATAAGCTTAATTTAAATATGAATGTAGTTAATGAACAACTTAAATTTTTGAGGCAATATTTTGAATTTTAGAGTTTGTATTTTTCTCAAATCGTTCATGATAAATTCATTTTATTCATAATTTATGGAGCATATATTGTGGTAATTGGAGTGCAATCTTTACTAATAGGTTAATCTAATCATATATTAACATATTCTATATATTAAATTGGAATCATACTAGATTCTTTTGATTATAGATAATGTGTATATCCAATAAAAAATAATATTAAAAACTTAAAAGCAGGACCTTATTTTTATTATATTTATGAGGGATCAATTTATAAGTTTAAACGATAAAAGCTCTTAAAACTCGAGTTTATATTTGGCTATTTATACCAATTAAGTCTTTATTACTCCATCCGATAAAAAATATAGACTTTTTGCTCAAAACACATATATTAAGAAAGTATTAATTGTGAATTTAAATTACATTCTTACCTTTATTTAATTATTTATTTCATCTAATGAAAGAAGTCGAGTGTTTAATTATAATTAAATGTTTGAGTTAAATGAGAAGTAAAATAGATATAAGAGGTACAAAGTTCTCTCGAATTTTAAAAATATCGTATATTTTTTGAAGCAAAAATTCTATAAACATCGTATACTTTTTCCTAGAGTGAGTATTATTTTTCTATTAAGCCCATAAATTAATCTATAAAAAAAAATAGTTGAACTCCTCAAAAGAAGAGATCTCTTTAAAAAAATGAAAAAGTTGAAAAGGTTGAAGCTTCTTATAAGAGGCTAAAAAAACAATGAAATTGGATGAAAAGATGATTATTTTATTTTTCCTTCCCAGTGAAGGCAACGGTAACTTTTCTCTCAATAGGGGCAGTTTCGGAACACAAACACTTAACGTTGCATTTGCACTTCCACAGACACAGAAAGAAGCAGAGAACTCAATACACCCTTAAAAACAGAGCAATTTGAGTGCTCACTCACTGTTCTCTCTCTCCATCTCTCTCGATCTCTGCTTTTGCTCATCCTCTCAAGACACTTTCTTTATATCACTCTCTTTTGCCACTTTTGGGTCTTCGAATTATTCCTCTCTTTTTCTTTTGTCCCTCTTTCTGTTCCCCATTGATTCATTTGAATTCCAGATATACTTTCATCCCAATACCCTTCACAAGATCTGTTTGTGATTTTGGAGATACCCATTTGGAGAAGACCCATAAAAATCAAAACTTTTTTGAGTTAGATTGAATTGAGTTGTTATTGTTGTTAATCCTGTAATGGAGGGTCCAAAGCCAGAGGAGATCAGTCATCCTCCAATGGACCAGTTACAGGGGTTCGAGTACTGCATCGACTCCAATCCTTCTTGGGGTATGTATCTCTCAAGCCAAACTTCAATTGATTTATTTTCATTAATGGGTTTGTTTGATCATACGTTGTTTTATAGATTTTCTTCAAATTGCTCTGTTTTTGGTAAACAGGGGAAGCAATTGCTTTGGGGTTTCAGCACTACATCTTGGCTCTTGGAACGGCTGTGATGATCCCATCAATTCTAGTGCCCTTAATGGGTGGTTCAGATGTGATTTTCTCTCTGTTTGCCCAATTTTGTGTTCAAATCTTTGAATTAATCACTTAATGGGGTGTTTTGATTAATGAGTGTGTTTCATTTGTGCGATTTGTTGATTGGTTTGTGATTTGTGTTTTGAAGGGTGACAAGGTGAGAGTTGTGCAGACTCTGCTCTTTGTTGGGGGAATCAACACTTTATTGCAGACACTCTTTGGGACTCGGTTGCCGACTGTGATTGGAGGGTCTCATGCCTTCATTGTGCCCATCATGTCCATCATTCATGATTCGTCTCTTCAACAAATCACTGATCCTCACTTGGTATGCTTTCTCTCTCCAACAAAAAAAAAAGTCTTTTTATCTTAGCCACCTAGTATCCGAAGCTCAATAAGCCCCGACTAATTCAAGCTCAAGACTCAAACTCGAAACCACGTTAAACGGACGTAAAGATAGCTTTTTTAGAATTGTTTGTATTGTTTTCTAACGTGGGCACCGCCCTACAAGAATAGATGACAAATGGGGATTTAAAGTTTCAACAAAGTTAACGTTTTGTGGACTCTTCAGTTTGCTTTGCTTTTAGAAGGATAAGAATTGAGGGTTCTCATTTCTAGATCAATTAGTTGATAAAGTTAGGTCCTTTTCTCTAATATCATTCTTGGTAGGCAATATAGGGCTGCGTGTAATGATGTTTTAATGCATATCAAACTGTTTGGTGTAAACTCTATTCAAATAGAAAGGAATCTTCTTTATCAATTTCTGCAGTTGTTTGTTGCTCCTTTAGTGTGTTTGGCTGCATTGGATTAGGAAAATGAGAATATGATTTCTTATTCTAATGGGATTTGGCCCTCGAGGTATGGTGGAGTGGGACTACTAACAGGGCATAGTACTCTGCCTAAGGTAGAGTCGACGAGTTCGATTCACAGCAGCTGCACCATTTTCTGACATTTGGGTTAGTGGTAGGGGCCGAGGTGGTTCGGATAACCGCAATCACAAAAAAAAAAAAAAAAAAAAAAAAAAAAAAAAAAAATCTAATGAGTTTGGTTTAGATGTGTTAATATGATGGATTTTTTTTTTTTTTTTTTTTTTTTTTTTTTTTTTTTTTATGTACAGAGATTTCTACAAACAATAAGGGCAATTCAAGGTGCTATGATTGTTGCATCCAGTGTGCAAATTATCCTTGGCTTCAGCCAACTGTGGGGGCTCTTTTCTAGGTACTTAACTCCTTATTCAAACTAATCTCAATTTGCTTCATTAAGGTATCTCTACTTTAAGTTTTTTCAGTATAAGAAAGTGCTTTAGGTGACTTTAGTGTTGTTTGCTTGGTTTAACTTAAGAAGTGGAAATCATTAGTTTCTGATTTTCACTGCTTCTGCTGCAATTTGATTCTGTATGTCTTATGGAGAATTGAATGAAAACTACTTTGCTCTTTCAGGTTCTTCAGTCCACTCGGAATGGTTCCTGTAATTGCATTGGTAGGATTCGGCCTTTTCGATAGAGCATTCCCTGTGGTAAGTTAATTGAACTAGTTTAAAATTGTGAGATAAATCAAGTACCTACTAATATTAGTGTATAATCCAAATTTGAGAGTGGTTAAACATTAATTAGTTTGGTGTCTTGGATTGTTTTGCTTTGTGTTTTGATGCCACCTTCACCAACTAGCCTACGTGAGAAAAAGATATTGTCGTCGTTTCAAATTAGCATTTTTTATTGGCTCTCGCCAAATTCTTGTTTACTTATTGATCTGTTGAACTGTTTCACAGGTTGGAAGTTGTGTGGAGATTGGTGTTCCCATGCTCATTCTATTTATAGCCTTCTCCCAGGTAACACGGCTTCAAATCTTCATTGGCAGTCCCTAGGTTTGAACATCTTAATTTCATTTGTATTTCTTTGATGAGCACACTTGAATAAAACCAACATGAAAGCATACTTTCGGATAAAGAGAACGGCAAAAAGAACAAATTGGATGGCTAACATATTCTTCTTCTGCTATTAAAATTTGAAAACCAAGATAGAGTAGTTTGTGCCAAATGGTCAATTCTTAGTAGAGAACTTCCACAATCTTTTCTTGTTTCTTGGCCTTCCCGATTCTCCACAATGCCTCCGAGCCTCAATCTTTGTGTTTTTCGCTGCATTTATATTCTTTAGAAAGGAAAATCAAGTGTACAATTCCCCTATAAATTGAGTTGTTGATTCGATTCATCAATGAGTTTTACAGTCTCGTAAACTTCTGCTAAGATGAATGAATTCCATGGAAACTTTGGTTTACTGATTGAGTTCACCAAGATAGTTGAGCGTCTTCATGTTTCAGAAGAATTGGTTTTCATATATCTTTTACGCTCGCAGGCTTTTGATCCCACCATGAAATGTACTGGATACATTTCCTCACTTGCTTTTGTTTTGTGCAGTATTTAAAGAATTTTCAGACAAGGCAGTTACCTATACTGGAACGGTTTGCTCTCCTAATTACAGTCACAGTGATATGGGCATATGCTCATCTCTTGACTGCCAGTGGCGCATACAAGCATCGTCCCAATAAGACACAACTCCACTGTCGAACTGATAGGGCGAACCTCATCTCCTCAGCACCTTGGTTTGTATTAATTCTTTGATTCTTCTCTACTTCACTCTTTCTCGATGGAGAAACACAATGCCGACCTGTGATTATTCTTAAATGCAGGATAAAAATCCCATATCCACTTCAATGGGGTGCACCTACCTTTGATGCTGGTCATGCCTTCGGAATGATGGCTGCCGTATTAGTTTCCTTGATTGAGGTACTAAATTGGATGGAACAATGGAGAGAATTAAATTGTCTTAAAGAGTAATGACATTGATGATTGATCCTTTTCTTTTGGCAGTCAACAGGAGCATACAAGGCTGCATCACGACTAGCGAGTGCCACTCCTCCCCCAGTGCATGTTCTAAGTCGCGGTATAGGCTGGCAGGTAGGTTTGTCTAAATCATTTCTATCATGAGAATCTTCAGCGGTAACAGTATCATCCTTGTATGGAGCTGAATAACTATTGAAACTGATCCAATTTTTACTCTTTAACAGGGAATAGGGATCCTAATGGATGGACTATTTGGAACTGGAACTGGATCTACTGTATCTGTGTAAGTAGGAAAAACCGCCTCATAATCTTTGCTGACTTTTCTTTTCTTTGTGAAATTCTTTGATTGATTGAACATTGAAGTTAATAGGAATGTGTAAAATAATGGCAGAGAAAATGTAGGTCTTCTTGGATCAACTCGAGTCGGGAGCCGAAGGGTTATTCAAATTTCAGCTGGTTTCATGATATTCTTCTCCATATTAGGTGGGTGATAGGAACAAATGAACAGATGAAAGTTTTTTTTTGAAGTAAGGACATTTCTTGATGTCATTCATTTTGATCTACGCAACAGGGAAGTTCGGAGCACTCTTCGCATCAATACCATTCCCCATTTTCGCTGCAATTTACTGCGTTCTGTTCGGACTTGTTGGTTAGTTTATATGACCTTTGTTCATCTTAATTAGCTCAACCTTTCCATTGTTACATGTTATCACAACTGAATTTCACCTTCTTTCCTGCTGCTGTCAGCATCGGTAGGTCTATCGTTTTTGCAGTTCACTAACATGAACTCAATGAGGAACTTGTTCATCACTGGTGTTGCCTTATTTTTGGGGCTATCAGTGCCTGAGTACTTCCGCGAATACACTGTCGCTGCCTTGCACGGTCCATCTCACACAAGTGCTGGATGGGTAAATTTCAACCTACAAAGAATTGTTGCAGCATTGTCTTACTGTTTATATTGATCCTCAGAACTTATGCGACTCTTGCATCTGATTGCTTTGTAGTTCAATGACTTTATCAACACAATCTTCTTCTCTTCACCAACTGTTGCACTACTTGTCGCTGTTTTCCTTGACAACACGCTTGAATACAAGGATAGTGCCCGAGATAGAGGAATGCCGTGGTGGGTGAGATTCCGAACATTCAAAGGAGATAGCCGGAATGAGGAGTTCTACACTCTACCCTTCAACCTAAACCGGTTCTTCCCCCCATCCTAACAGTCTAACCATCAAGGAAAGATTATGAGGTTTGCAGAGGAAGCTCACAATTTCAATGAAGAGTGAGTTGAGGCAGAGAGGTTTTTATGCTTGAATCAGTTGATTGGCTGATTTGTTTTTTTGACTAAATTGTATGTATATCTTTAGTAGCCACGGTTATTCGGTTTTTCATCTAATAAAGCATTCTTCCTCTTCCCTTTTCCAGCCAAGCTTAATTTTGAAGGGCTATTTTTTTCTAGTTCAATAATTCTTTTAAGTCCATAAATTTTGACTGTCTACACCCCGACGAACTCGCAAGCAATTGCAGTTAGAAGAGTTTCAGACTGAATTCATACGAAATTATAAGATTATTTTATACGAAAATTGAAGAACAAAAAAATTTATATTGACCGTCTATTTTGAAGTGCTTTTCTTTTCTAGTTCAATAATTCTTTCAAGTCCATAAATTTTGACTGTCTACACCCCGACGAACTCGCAAGCAATTGCAAGCAAATTATAAGATTATTTTATACGAAAATTGAAGAACAAAAAATTTATATTGACCGTCTATTTTGAAGAGTTTAATTCTTTCAAGTCCATAAATTTTGACTGTCTACACCCCGACGAACTCGAATTCATAGAAAAGAAATAATAAGATTATTTTATACGAAAATTGAAGAACAAAAAAATTTATATTGACCGTCTATTTTGAAGCGCTTTTCTTTTCTAGTTCAATAATTCTTTCAAGTCCATAAATTTTGACTGTCTACGCCCCGACAACTAGCAAGCAATTGCAGTTAGAAGAGTTTCAGACTGAATTCATAGGAAATTATAAGATTATTTTATACGACAATTGAAGAGCAAAAAAATATATATTAACCGTCTATTTTGAAGCGCTATTCTTTTCTAGTTCAATAATTCTTTTAAGTCCATAAATTTTGAAGCACTAGCAAGCAATTGCAGTTAGAAGAGTTTCAGACTGAATTCATAGGAAATTATAAGATTATTTTATACGAATATTGAAGAACAAAAAAATATATAGACTATTATGTGAAATCATCCAATACCGAAAGAACTGAAAAAAAAAGTGGAAAGCAAAAATTGGAGATCTTACACCTCAAAATGTGTGGCGATTGTGTAGAAACGATTGCTGTACAATGTGAAAGATTGGTTTCAAGGGGCACCCCTGAGTATGTGCTACTTGCCCTTGCACATACATTCTGGAGACCTTGGCAGTCGATAGACACTTCGACCGGTGCCCCTTGGGCGCACCTTTTGACCTTCCCGTATCATTTTCCTCACTCTTTCAGAAAAGTCATTCCATCTAAGGGTGCTATTCTCTGATAAGATTGCTGCAAGCCTCTCCTTGTTTGGTCGAAGAGTTGGAGCATTGGCACCACCATAGTAGATTCTGTATCCCGACACCAGAGATGAGAGCTGACTCCCGGAATCAGTTATTGCAAAGACATCAGCAGTGGCACAGGCAATGAAATCAAGTGCAGCCAGCTGCATTCATAAAATCATGTTTCAATAAATGAGAAGGTAAAGCTGACTTTGGATAAATAACTGAAGTACTGTGAAACAGCAATGGATAAACAAGAAAGATTTGGCAACTGAGCCAACAACATTATTGTCAAAATTCTCATTTCCCGAACGTGTTGTTTCGCCATTTAAAACAATGAATTCAGGCTTGTCATATAATTTCAATTGATAACTAGAGCAATCTTAGTTTTGTTCAAACTTGCTCTTTTAGCCTATTTGGCCTGCCCTGAGATTATTTGAATGCTCTAAGGCCTCAAGTGATTTCTACTTTTCTATTTAATTGGAGATGGTCCTTAAACGTGTGTAATTTACATCTGATTATGCATTTCATCACCTGCCATTCATCCTTCTCATAATTGCGCCACACACAATTTATCTCGACAGTCCATAACTCAAGATACTTCAAAAGTTTGGCTGAACTCGCTGCTCTTTTTTATTCATACAGTATTAGACATTAGACTTGAACATTGCGTTGGTATTTCAGATTGTGTCTGCAGTCGTATAACTTTCCTCCTTGCTAATCAAACCGAAAGAATAGTCCTTCAGTAAATTCTGCTCCATTCACATATGCTATTCAACTCTTGCGCATTCCTTTTTCCATTAGAAATAGAGAGCTTAAGATGCAAAAAGACTTTATAACTATAAGAAGCAAAGAAGTGCTGGTGATCAATCTTCCAGAGAATCAAAAATATACTACGTCCTCCTAATATCACTTAGTCCCTTTGACTAAATGCCGATGATGTAATTCATAAGAATATTGACACTGCTATGCTTGGCTTCAACGTGAGAGGGAACTCTGCTTTAAGACATCATCAGATTCATCAATAGTTTTGAAGGAAAATAAAATTTAAATGTTTTATTTCTGCCCATAGCTAATGTCATAACTCACAAGGAGTCCTATAAAAAGAAACAGAATAACTATTTACTAAATTCCAATTTCATGTAGTGCATAAAAATATGTGATTTTGGTTCTAGAAACAAGAAGAATTCTGTAGAAATCATGGTCAAGAAAAGCATGTATACCTGAGAAGAGAAGTTCCTAAATGGTGCAAGTTCATCAGGTGTGAGAAGACCTTCCTTTGTCACCACATTGGGGTAAAGGCTAGTGAAGGGCTGCATTCTGGATTGCCCGCCATATATTTGAGACCCAGCAAGATAGATATAAGTGCCACGCCTAAAGCCAAGACTAGAAAGCACCAGTCCAGCTTCTTCAGGTGTCAATGGGCATCTTCCCAACTTCCTCAACTCAGCTGGAGAAACAGATCTGCAAAAGTTGTCAGTACAAGGAGGAAAAGTAACAGTGTAACACACTAAGACATTACCGATGATTCCTTTAAATGAACAAGTATCAAAATGCCATATTTACACTGATAAGAATTAATGTAAAAATGCTGATCAACTAATTCTTGAGAGTTGAGACTAGGACACTATTCCCCAATTAACTAGATTTAAAGCAAAGAGCTCTGTTGAAAGTTAGGAATACCCCGTGTTCTTCAATCGCTCGACAAGAATTGGAAAGTGATTTTCCCGATAATCTTGTAGTTCTTTTCTCTCAATTTCACCTCCTCCAAATTCACATAGGGAATATGCCACCATGTCAATTTCAAATCTCAGGTGAAGAGAAACATATCTAGAAGAACCTCTTGAAGAATTATTTCCAATCAAGGGAGCGTTAGACATGAAATCTCCAAGTAGTTGCTTGTCTAACATAGTTCTTGCATAATCATATTTCCGTATTCTTCTTACCAATAATGAACCAGCTTGTTGGATCTTAGGAACATACTTCAAAGCGTGGAAGTTACACTTACATCTCAATCTCTGCAACAAGTTCAAGGAGGTGTCAAATAACGTATACAAAATCATAAAATTTCATAGGCATCTCAATGATGAATGTAATAAGACTCTGAATTTCCAATTATGTATAATCAAAACTTGAATACTTAATTAATACAGGACAAGCAGTTCATTAATCCGCAAATCAACAAGAAAAGAATTGAAAACCATGCAAATTATACTAAACATAATAAAATAAATCTCGTACTTAAAATTCACGGGATATGACCTCAACCTGAAGATTAGAAGGCAATGGATCAAAGCCAAGTCGATTTCCAAATCCAAGAAAGTGTACAACTCCATTTTTTAGTAGGCGTGGAAGCGCAATTTTGATGAAATCAATGGGCTTTGCTTCCTTCACTAGATCTGCATCAGTTATCTGAGCAATAATAAAGACAATTAAGATTGGACGATGAGAATAAATTCAAACTGAAAATCTAACGCAAGCAATCATATAAAAAAATGAGCTTACAAGGCTACCAGTTGCTTCAATGTCAATAGATTGAAGATGAGAAGGGAGCTCCTTTACAATTTCACTTCATCCTTCAAATGATTCATAAAGTACTCCTCCTGATAGATATCTCCAAATTGACTGCAATTTCATAAAACTTATTACTCATTACATAAATTCACCAGCAAAGAGATTGCAATCCAAATTAACTACTTCATGTTTCAATTTTACACGTTTTAGAATTTCTTCCCAGGAAATGGTTTAGTGTAATTGTGCAATTCTCTACCTTTCTGCTGTCTTTCTTTTGTTCTAATAGACTTACTAATCACAAGTAGGAGTCTAATGTGGTATTGGCTCAGCACTGAACTACCAGCGCTTTGTTTATATCAACCATCATTATAACATTTCTGCGACAGTTACATTTAGATTTTAATTTTTGAACAGAAATCAAAGTGGGACAAGGGGGTGGGGTAAGAAGAAAGCCAGGGGAAAGAAATCTATGAAAGGAATGAACAGTGTTAATTAAAAATAGAATAGAAACAAAACCTGGGATCTTTCCAAACATTGCTATAAAGAAACCTTGGAAGAACTAGAGTTGCATTAAGTAGAGAAGCAACAGCAACAGCATTGCATACCTGCAAGCATAGCAATTACCTTGATCAAGACATGATTTAAGGATTAACGGAATTTAATATAAGGTAAACAAAAAGTAGTATTACATATTATGTAAATCCATATGATTATGAATAACAACAAATCAAGTCACTAAACTTGTCCCTAGACATAATCGACAAATGTTGAATGTAAAAGCGATCATCTTCAACATGTCTCACACCATAAAACACAACGCAAGTGAAAATGAAAACAATCTTTCATTTACGTCCCATCTTTCTCATTTGCTTTTTGTTACAATTCAACCTGGTCCATAAGAGATGTTTGGGATTGATCAAGTAAGATGGACAACTGTACAACTATGAACCAAGGCACAGAAACAAGTGCATTCAGCAAAAATAATTTCGAAAGACCTTGTTTATACAGCAGGAAAGACAATATAGCCTGGAAGGGCCTTACAGCAACCCGTTGTTGATTTAGACCACCATTAGCGCTCACCAATATAAAGCCATTATTTCTTGTAAGCTTTCCTGCCCAAAAGCATAAAACAATTGTCAATGACCTACAAAAATGGAGGTTTCTGTTCAACAGAACCATTTCTTAAACGTTTTTAAAGAAAAAAAAAAACAATAGTGCAAATCAATTCAGGTCAGCCGTTCTAGTGCTCATAGAAAAGGCCTAGCTAGTTATCAGCATTCTTTAAAAATATATGTAAAGAGAAGTCGACAGATTAAGAAGACCTGGTGCTATGATACTATCTTTACTGGCACACGGCTTCCAAGTGGATGCTTCTTCATAAGGCATCTCCCAAGGTGTAGACAAATCACGTTTAAGCTCTTTCTGATGCATCATTAAGGCACAGTTAAGAAAGTCCATAAAGATGCATACAGGGAGCGAAACAGGTAACATTGAGGATAACACACCTCTACAAGAGTACTAGAAGCCACGTTGACAAGGTTACCGTATAAAACTATTTCTTTCGTTTGCGCTTTAACATAAACTTTCTCATCCTTCAAAAATAAGAAGAAAACCATAAGTTCAATTAAGTTCAAAAAAATAATTGATGTTTAATAAAGGCTATATATTTTTTTGACAACTTTAATAAATTTATACTAGATATCTAGGATCAATCATAAAAAATGATGGCAATATTGAGAATGATGTTAACGCATAGAATTCAAGTTGGATGGAAGAAATGGAGTGCAACAGGTGTGATATGTGATAAAAATATCCCTACTAAGTTAAAAGGAAAATTTCATAGGACCGCAATTAGGCCAGCTATTCTCTATGGAAGTGAATGTTGGGCGGTAAAGCAACAATAATTACATAAAATAAACGTTGTAGAAATGAGGATGATTTGGTGGATGTGTGGTAAAACTCGTAAAATAGAATAAGAAACAAAAAATTCAAAGAAAAGTAGAAGTAGCACCAATTAACACAAAGATTAGGGAAGGGTGGTTGTGGTGGCTTGAAACCTGCAAAGACGGCCTACAAATGCTCCCACTAGAAAACTTGACTCAATAGAAATTGACAAAATTCGACAAGGTAGGGGTAGATCGAAGTTAACTTGGGATGCATTAATTATGAGGAACTTGAATGGTTTGGAATGTTTACCATCAATTGCACAAAATCGAGCACAATGGAAGAGTTTGATCCATCTAGCCAACCCCAATTAATTTGGGATTGAGGCTATGTTGTTGTTGTTTGATAAAGTTATACATAAAGTAAAAGTATTTGATAATTATGGAAGTGCACAAAGCTGCGCATGCACACAAGCCATTCCCCTTATAGTAAACAAACAAGCTTTTCACCATAGGATGAAAATAAATCAGTTGCGTTATAATGAGGAGGAAGGGAAATTATATAATTTTATAGATATATATAGGGAATTCTACAATGGAGACCAAATATATACACATGCATGGGAACCCCTCAAATTGTGTGATTAAATGCTTTGTGCATTTATGTCGCCTCGATTAATGTGTTGGATTTAAATCAAATGGTTCTAAATAGTGTACCCATGGCATGGGTATATATTTGGTTCCCATAGTAGAAGTACCCATATTATATATATATATATATATATATATCAATCAATGCCAACACGGCAACCCCACAGTTTGCTAATGTACAGAACATGCAATGCACGATCATAGAAACATGAAGTAGCAGATAAATTGTCACCAACAAAAGTAGCTGATAAATTATTGCACTTATGAGTTATGACAGAAAGATCTACAAGAAAGCCAAGTATGCTACTACCACAAGAAGAAAAAATAAATTCCTAAAATCAATGCAAGCCATCCTACTCGTCAACAAATATTAGATGTATTTATCACATGAAGCCTAACTATTTGTAGAGTGGATGAAAAGGTTTACCATATAGGTTTAGAAAAGTAGATATTCTTTATCCAGAGATAATATTCCGAAACCAAAATCTTCATTGATCAAATGATAAGGCTTTTAGAATCAAGTCAGTTCCTATTTGTTCCGTTACCCACCCAAACAATTCACGAGTACAATCATAAAATACCCCACATGAGTGACAGATGAAATAAGCATTTGAAGACCACTCGTCTTTACAAGCAAATAAAGAGTCGCACGACCTACAGAAACAGCTAAATGAAAAAAAATATAGAGGCACATCAAGGAGATTGAAAGAAAGAACAGGTTTCGGGGCAGGTCTGTCAATGCTAAAACAGAAACAGAACATTCAAACTTGAGAACATAATTTTGGGAAATATAAAGAGTAGCAGAACAAGAAATAAGGTTCAAAACAATGGTTTTTCCCTGGATGAAATGCTACGAAAGTGGTGAGATTCAATGAACTCTTCCAAGCTGATCAGAAGAACATAGTATTCCAATGGTGAAGTCGTTCCTTGAATTACTTTGCCTCAAGAATCGTCAAATCATTATTTATTATAAATAAAGGAGTATCGCCAAATCATAAAAAAAAAATGAATCGTCAAATCATGAATAAATATCAAACCAATGAGGAGTTTGATGAATCATATCAGAATTAAGCTACGTGATACATTTCTGAGAATTCATGTCATTTTCTCAAAAAAAAAAAAGAGAGAGATAAGGCTATTTCTGTCGCTGCCTTGTATCAGCAGTCTTTGTTGCACCAAAACATCACAGAAAAGCTAACCTAATCTTATTTAATCTTTTGACAGGAAGCCTGCTCTAATACTACCACCAAATAACAACTCAATCACACAAGGAGAACTGCCCACCGCATTTAGACGCAAGGACATGCTGTACCAGTGGAGCAACAACCTAGGTGGCGACCTAATTTTATATTTTTATTAGCACTTGGTGTTAATTGCAGGTTCACACAAATGTTGATAGAATCTGAAGATTTAAGCACCTAGAATCAAATTCAAAAGAAACAAAACATCCACAGCTAAAAAAGCCACAATAGTCATGGACCGCACCATAGCTCTCATAGGCATGCCATTCCCTACCAATTACTTATATTTCATAACCACAAAGTCATACCTTAGACCCGCTAGATCCCCTCCGAGGAAACCCATCATGAATCATAGATCGAACTATGGAGAAGATAAGCGAATCAAGAAAGAAAAGAAAAGTTATCAACCACAACACAACCCCAATCAACCTCACATGCCTCTTCCCACCATATGAAATTCTCCTCCCAACCAAACCCTCATTTTCAGAGCCTCTATGTTGGCAACCCTTCATCCCAAAATAAGACCTCCCATTCACAAACCCATTCACTAAATCCGGCGCCCTCGAAACCCTAGAATTGCCCTGCTTCCCCATTACCGCGACGTCGAGAAACAATACCTCCCTCAATTCCACATCAATTTACACTATCACACAAAACCAATACAGCAAAACCATAAAACCGATCATGATCTATGTAGTTTCCCAAAAAGGAGATAACTTGGTGAATGATTACAACATCTGAGCAGAACCCTAGTTGGTGACTTGAACTACAAAAATTAGGTCAAATTGAAGCTAAGAATTAGGTGATTATTGTGGTACTGCTAAATGAGTGAAGCGCAAGCGAATTTAACGATTTTTATATAACGAGACGAAGAGGAGCAAAAACTGACCTTTCGTGAACAACCGTGTAAAAACTACTTCTCACCAAACTCATCGAACGTCGTCGCATTTTCGATCTGTCGATCTCTTCTTCGATTTCTCAGTTTGGGATTTGGGGTTTTGAGTGTGAAAGACGAGAATGAAGCGCTGATTTCGATTTGGGAGAAAGAGCGGTTTTAGGTTTCGGCGAATCGAAGCGTTTGGGATTGATTTTTTTTTTTTTTTTGGCGGTGTTTTTGATTTGGTGTTTCGCGCGTAAAATCGTTGGTGGGAAGTTTGGTTCGTGATGGAGATGTGTTCGTTCGAGTGTGCCGGTAGTTGAGTGCTTACCTAACTCTCGCCTTTGTTTAGTCCACGTGCCACTACAAACCTACTTGATTTTTTCATGTCACAAGCCATTATATAATTTAATTGTTAATTTAATCGTTAGATTAAAATTTTGAGGTACACGGAACTCCAAGTATAAATAATAGATTAATTTATAAGAACAATAAGTCTGACAAGGATTCATGTTTTTCTACAAAAGTTAGCTGCAGTCGGATTGATATCTAATAAAATTGATTAATTTAAAAAACACCTTAATCAATCACATAAAATTCTGCCTAAGGAGAATTAGAACTCAAAATCTCTAATCTAAGTAACCAAAGGGCTTAGTGTAAACTTACATTGTAATCGCATTTCTCTCACCTTGAATTTTTAGGATAGACATTGAGATGTGACAATAGCATTATTATGTGATAAATAAAGAGTATATGTAACGGCCTAAATTTAATTCGCCGTTATTTATAACGTATTGCAGACGTGGCGGACAGCTCAGACTCTCGTGGGACCCGTAGCTAGGCTAGAGCGTGTGGAGTTAGGTAAATAATTATTTTGTGTGCTGATTTGACTAATTTGCGATGTTTATGTTCAAATAGGTTAAACGACATCGCGATGTGTGTAATTATATTTCTATTGACGTGTAAAATTTTGTGTTAAGTATTCGCCTCGATATGCGTGTTGACGCATGGGTACCAGGTAGGCTAAAAGATGAAATACTAGGTTGAAGAAAATAATACACACATTAAATGAATTAAATGTGATAAAATAGTAAATTTAGTGGATTTCTAGTGATGTAGAGTCGTGGGCAACACGTTAAGTCATATGGTAGTGTGCACGCCGGAGTGCGCTATTTGGCGCACACAACAGAATTGTAAACGCGAAAAAATAGGCGAATATTTATATATATATATATTATTTAAAATATATATATATTAAAATCATAAATTAAAAATAATTGTGAAATGACCAAAAAGGGCATTGGATTATTAAGAATGTGGATAAGAACATAGGGGCATTTTAGTCATTTGACTCCAAAATATTGATACCACCACCGACACCCCCATTTTCATCACCATTTCGATCGAGAGAGAGAAAAGATAGAAGGGAAAGAGAGAGGAACCGAAGAGAGATCGAGAGCTTGACGAGGTTGCCGCGAGGGGGTGAGGTGAGTTGTTGTGTTGTCTTGCTGCTGTTATTGTTGTTGTTGTGGTATTGGTGGTGGTGATAGCGGTGGTGGTTTGGGGAGCTCGGACGAACTCAGGAGGTGGTTTGGGAGCTTGACGACATGTATGTCGTCTCCCCATGTTGTCTCCCTCCCTACCAATCCATTAAAATTAAAAAAAAAAAAAAAAAAAAAAAAAATTAAAAAAAATTGTATCAAACAGAGGCGTCTTTAACCTCTGGGGGTGCACGAGCACGCACAAGTGCGTGCACCCCCTGGGTCGGGCCGAATCGGGGCCTGACCCGGTTGGGTCGAGTCAAACCCGGTTCAAGGGACCCATCCCTATATTATTTAAATAATATATTTTATTTTATTTAAATAAATTAAAAACAGTTTTAAATCAAATAAAATATAGAAAAAATATGGAAAATAGCTAGAAAATTATGAAAAAATTCAAAAAAATATGAGAAATTAGAAAAGGGGTTCATAAATGAGTTTCGGGACTTTCTCGGGATTTTGGCGAGATGTTGTCGAGGATTTTACCTTGTAAAATGTAAAATTGACATAATATACTCAATTGAATCTAAATCAATTATAAATGGTAATAGAACATTACGTGCGATTTTTGGATATTGGAGATTTGGAGGAGCCGAACCGAGGTTTATTTTATGGATGAGGAGTACGGTTTGAGGTGTGTAGTATCCCAATTGAAATTACTTGAGTATTTACTTCTTTTGGCATTTGAATTCAATTTCTTTCATTTCCATATTCTACTCTAGTTATGGCTATATGGGAGGACATTGAGCGGGGCTCCTCTGGAACGGCCCAATTAATATTTGCCGTCGAGAGGGGTATTTTGGTCATTTTCCCTAAACCACCACCGCCTTCTCTCGATAAATCGAAATAGAAGAGGAAGAAAAAAAAAAAAAAAACAGTGAAATTGAAGAGGAAGAGGAGGAATCGGGAGAAAGGAGGAAGAGAGATCGAGGGATCGGGAGCTTGTGGGATCGAGGAGAACAAGGTGAGTTGTGTAGTTTTGTTGCTTGTTGTTGTTGTATGTCGTTGGATGATGGTGGAGGTGGCGGTTTTGTGGATCAATGGTGGGGAGCTCGAGAGCTCGGACGAATTGTGCGAGCAATTGTCAGAGGAGGAGACGATAATCGTCTCCCCAATCCCTCTCCCTCTCCCTCTCCTTATCTTCCATGGAAAAAAAAAGAAAAAAAAAAAAAAAAAAAAAAAAGGCGCGTTGCGCCTCTCGTTTGGGAGGAAGATGACCAACCGGGTCGGGTCGACCCGCCTGGTCTGGGCGGAGTCGACCGACCCGGTTGGCCGGTCGGTTCGGTTGGGCCGAACCGGACCCGGTGAACCGGTCCGTTCACCTCAACTCAAAAAAAAACAAAAAAACAAAAAAAAAAAGTTTTGAAAGAAAAAGAAAACAGCTTTTGGGAAAAAAGAAAAAGAAAAATCTGGAAAATTCATAGGAAATTCAGATAAAATAGGAAAAAATTAGAAAAAAATATATTTTGTTCAAACAAAGGAATTTTGGGATTTTCTTGGAAATGTTGGCGAGATAATAGTCGGGGTTTTAGCCTCGAAAAACGAAAAATTGATATAATATATTAAATTGAAGCTAATTTAGTGATAAATAATAATAGGTACATTTGGGGTGATAATTTGGAATTGTCGGGTGATTATTGGAGCTAGACAGGGTTTGATTTTCGGGACGAGGAGTGCGATTTGAGGTGTGTAGTATCCCAATTGAACTTCACTTTAAGTATTTACCGTTTGATTTATTTGAATTCAGTTCCATTTATTCTTTACTCTATTTCATTATTGCTTTACGGTGGTGAGTACTCTTACTGGTGACTTTACGGTAGTGGAGTGTACTCCTACTGGTGTCTTTACGGTGTTGAGATCACTCCCCACCTGGTGCTTATTCGTTACGGCCATAGAGTCCACTAAATCATAGCACTTGTCTAGGTATACGCCGGTGAATAGGCTACCCGGTATGGTAGGCTAGTGTGGGTGCGTCGTGGGTCTACGCCACCACCTGAGGGTCCAGGGCCAACCCATTAGTGTGTTTTCATGGGCCGTGCACTGGGAAAAGCCCAAGTATGATTTAGTTTGATTTTTATGTGCACGTACTTTGTTTCGTCACTATATTTATGCATGCGATGATCTTTCTTTTACGGTTGTTCGTATTATTTCTTGTTCCGCATGTTTAAATTATAGTATTTAAAATTTCGATTTTTACTTTCGTAACTACTTGGTGAATTTCCTTGGGATTACTCACTCTGGACTCGTCATCTGTCTTTTTGTGATGGCTGAGTGCAGATCCTAGTACGAGCAGGGGAAAGGGCAAGCTTGAGGATTTCATCGATTGACAGCTCTAGCCCTACTCGTACGTATGTTTATATTTACTCGTTTTATATTGGGTTTTGGGCTTGAGAGATAGGTTGTATATTTTGATATTTTGAGGATTCTTAGATGATATGTATATGATGTACAGTTGATATGGTTTCCACTTAGGCACTTTGCTCATAATATACATGAAATTCAGGTTAAATATTTATATTGATAGTAAATCTTCCGCTGCGTAATTTGAGTTTAAATAACATTAAAGAAACAAAAGTTAACTCATAACATCAAAGTTAACCGAAAATTGATTAATAATGGATAATTGGGCGTGGGACACGGCTGGCGGTGACGTGGACAATTGTGGGCCCGCGTGGCCTCCCGTGGCGGACCAATATGGAAATTGGGGTCGCCACACCCTCCGTTCCATTCATGTATGTATGTCCACTACACCATAGAACGTGCTACCAGATCGGTCTCGATTTAATAACTTTTTTTTATTTAAATTTATTTTCGCATGTTTATTTAATAGCTTTATTTAAATTTTAGTATTTACTTTCGGTATTACTTACTTAATTTCCTTGGGAATACTCACTCTGAACTTGTCATCTACCTTTTGTGATGGCTTGAGTGCAGATCCTAGTACGAGCAGGGGCAAGGGCAAGGGCAAGCTGCCAGAGTACTACTATTGATCTGAGATTGCTTGACTCATACGTTTGTATTATATATATATATATATATTTTGTTTCATTTTGGGTTTGGGGATTGTGAGATATTTTGAGTTACCTTTTATATATATTGATTTTTTTATGACTTCAAAGGTATTTGTGGTTATATATGGGTTGTCCATATTAGGTTTATGATTTATGTTACACATTTATAGTATCATTATCCAAGTAAATGGGTTAGTAAGGCTTCCGCTGTGTGTGAATTTGAGAATTCTATGATGACTTAACATATAATTTGATTTCAATACAACTTAATCAGTAAATGGATAATTAATAAGTTTTAAAAAGATATAATCCAATGTAGAGCACAACTGTCGCTGGTAAGACAGACTGTGGGTCCACATTGGCCCCCGTGGCGGTCTATTTGGAAAATGGGCCGTTACGGTATATCAAAAGTTTAATACTCAATCCAAAATGATTGACAACATAATAAAATGACTTTAAAAGCACGACATTCACTGCTTCAAATCAAGCGGAATGGAAGAATTTGATCTTGTAGCTAACCTATATTGATTTGGAATTGCGAATTTATTGTGAATATCAAAATAGAGTACAAACAAATGGTTGTTTTGAGTGGCAACTGGCAAAGCAATTTCCCTTAAACAAGGCCTCAGCTACAAATCATATTAAAACAACTACTCTCCGTTTAGGGCCAAAGTGTCTAATTATTAGGGGTGGGCAAATCGTGGTTTGGTGGTGAAATCCACCAAATTGCCACCAAACCGAGGGTTCGCGGTTTGGACGTTTTGCAAACCACCACCAAACCGCGAACCTCAAAACTGCAACTAAACTACCCACGGTTTGGTCGGTTTGGTTTTACGGTTTTCCAACAACATTTTCAAAAAAAAATGTCATAGATTCCACGAACTCATGTTGGAAGGTGAGCAAGAGAGAAGCGATGGCAGCGAGGTTGTTTGAGCAAGTGAGAAAATGAAGGGGGCGAAGGACGAGAGAGGAGGGAGGCGAAAGTCGAAAAGACAAATTGGGGTATTTGACTAGTTGTGATATATTTACTTGTTTAGGATTTTAGGGTGTATATTTATTAAAATTCTTTAAATACTATTCGGTTTAGTGAACTGCGAATTTTTAGAAATAAAAACCGTCACCAAACCTCGAAATTACGGTTTTCAAGTTTTCTAAATTATCTCCAAACCACGAATCCAAAAAACCAAATCAAACCACGTGGTTTGAGCGATTTTGTAGAAACCAATGCCTACCCCTACTAATTATGGATTATGAACGTGGTTAGCATTCAACACCAAAAAAAAAATAATAATAAAAAAAAATAAAAAAAATAAAGAAGCCTAATTGAAATCTTTTCACTTAGATTAACTATTTGGAGAGTTCTCTATTGAAATTGAACCAAATAAAATATGAGAGAGAGGGAGAGGTGGTACCTCTGTTTTTGTTATTACGGCAAGTGAAGGGACGAAGAAGAAATTGAGCTTCTGTGCGATCAGGAGCAATGCGAGAAATGCAACCAGGGTTGTGGCGAAGTATATTGGGACCATCACCATCTCATCTTCTGTTCTCTGCTTCTAGAGAGAGAGAGATGATTAGGCTGTATATTTGACTAAATCAGAGATTCGATTTAATATCTTAAGTGTCCTTTGATTTCGATTCCAGTGAGATTTAAAGTAATATAAATCCGGCGGTAGCCATTGGTCGGATCATTAACCAATTCCCGATTATGTCCCCCACAATTTCCAATTTTTCAGATGAGGAACCAAAACTTTCAATAGGTAATAGTGTTCAATCTGATTTTAGGGACCCTTCACTTTGGGCAATAGAGCAATAGCCTAGTAATGGCCTTGTTTGGTTAAGAGGAGAGTTGAAGAAAGTAAGATAACTTTTAAAAAAGTTTTAACTCACCTTATTTGGTTGGATGTTTTCAAAAACTTTTCTAAAAGTTTAACCTCTAACTTTCCCACATAGAAGAAGATACTCACTTAAGAAAATGAGTGAGTTATCTTCTTAAATGTGAATAAACACTTCTACCCTCATATAATACTTTTTATCTACATTTATTCTTTAAAATCTCTCTCTCAAAAACAGTGTAAAGGACATTTATGTCAATTACATTATTTTATTATTTTTAAACTATGAAACTTTCCAAAAAGTTCAAAGTTAAACCAAAAGTGAAAATTACAACTTACTTAATGGTTAACTTCTCAAAAAATTAAACTCCCTAAAAGAAAACTTTTCTGGGAGTTGGTAAAAACCAAACGAGGCCAATATATAAAATGTGTACTTCCATATGGACATACAAAAGCAAAATTTTCTAGACTCAAAATAAATACCGAAAGAACAGATAGAGGCAAGGACTACAACTATCAAAATTGAACTTTAAAAGTTGTCTTGTAAGAGATTTTCTCAACTAAGATTCTGGCACTCGGGCGCTTTTCTTTCTCGTTCTTGTCTTCGGACCTTCTTGTTTTTCCTTCTTTAGATTCTTGTACTCGTCGTACAGTCTTAAAGAGGACTCAACCCGATTCATTTCTCTTCTCAATCTCTTATTCTCTGCAATGTCTCTAAGCATATTGAAATGTTCCGTAAATCTCACTTTCAATCCTTCGTCATCCTTCGAATACTGAGTTGGCTCGTCGCTAGGTGGTAGGGAAGGT
This sequence comes from Stephania japonica, assembly GCA_039657345.1. Taxonomy (NCBI): domain Eukaryota; kingdom Viridiplantae; phylum Streptophyta; class Magnoliopsida; order Ranunculales; family Menispermaceae; genus Stephania; species Stephania japonica. The sequence continues at coordinate 7,581,910 of CM077556.1, forward strand.
TTACTTGTTTTTTTCCTCTTCCGGATCGATGTCCTCAAATTGCCTTTCAGGTCAAAGGATTCATTTTCAAGTGATAAGTCGATTAAAGCTTGCTGAGGAGAAGTCATGGCAACGTAAACTTGATTAGGAGCGGCGGACATGCTAGCGATGCCAGCTGCAGCACTTGAAATTGTTGGGTGATAGTGTTTGGACAGCAGGCTCAGCTCCCATAGAACTGAAGCAAGTGCGCCGCTTTGATTTGGGTCCGAAGCAAAGGGCTGGTATTTCTGCAGCAAAATAGAAAGTAGGGTTATTGCTTATTAAGAACATATTTGGCACGGAAAATTGCAAACCATGAAACTGGAGTTTCTGGAAATTCTGAAAATGAGCTTTCCAGATTGTAGAGAGTTTTTAAAATACTAATCAAATAGAAACAACTCAAGGATCACTCAGTTCAAGAACTTCAGCCAAAACCCAAGTTGCCAGACGCAAAACAACAAAGCCTCGATCCCAATTTAGTTGGCGTCGGTTACATGAATCAAATTCTTCCATTGCGCCCGATTTAGTGCAATTGATGGTGTCCTTTCCAAGTCTTTTAAGTCCCTCTTAAGGAATGCATCCCAAGTTAGCTTCAGTCTATCCCTACATAGTTCAATTTCTTCAACTTCTATTGAGTCGAGTTTTCTAGTGGGAACATTTTTAGGCTTTCTTTATAGGTGCCCAAACCACCGTAACCGCCCTTTCCTAATCTATGCATCAATTGGTGCCACTTTTTACTTTGAATTTTTGAATTTCTTATTCTATCTTCACAAGTTATACCACATATCCACCAAAATCGAGCGCAATTCAGGTTGCTAGGATACCTCAGAGAGTCCATGTAGGACACATCTTTTGTTGCAACACATAAAGTACATAGTTTGCATCGGTATTATTAACATGGTTGATAGTTTGCGGTAAAGAAAATTAATGGGAGAACTTACTGCCACTGAACCAGAGACTGAACCACCACCAGCATCGTTTTCTAACAGATTTCGGCATTTGACATTTTTCTGAAGTAGACTCCTCAAGGTCACAAGAGCTACAAATTCAAGCATATAAAAATAAAAATATATTAGAACCAAAGAATGATGTTTCAGTAGACCATCATTTAAATCGCATTCGGTGAAAATAGTAAATATAGAGGGTTTTAGAAAGGATACCTGCCATGGCCTCTGCAGATCCGAAACTCAAACAAGAAGTTGCTAATCGCTTGATGAAAGCAGCTGCCCTTTGCATATCATGTTGTCGTCCTTCACATAACATTATCTTCAGAGCTTCAGCCAGCACGTCGCCCTGATCTCTGGTGACAGAGAACAATCAATGGGGAAAAAATAACTAATAAATTTACTTCTGGGCATGTATGTTCTGACGCAAGACATCAAAAGACAGAATTTTCAGGACAGTGAAAAATAAAAATATCCAAAACTGCACCTTTCGTGCCGAAAACTGTTGACAAAACTGGACAGACGCAAGAAAACACTTTAAATATAAGGCATGCAAGTAGAAGACAGGAAAAACAAGAACAGAGTAGCTACAGCTGCAATAAAGCATTTACAGCATCAAAAGTTTACGTCATCCACGAGATATTAATTTGGTTGTCATTATAATCAACAATTTCAAAATTAATTATCACCACAATCCAAAAATATATAACCGTCCTTGTAAAAATATCAGGAAACTATGACCAGTTACGTCTACCGTATCTTTTTTTTTGGTAAAGAAGGTCTACTATATCTAGACAAACTTAAATATGAGGTGGGGCATACTAATTCACCAACATACAGTCAACCAATTAAAGCAAACAGCTTTATACATGCATTTGTGCTTTGAAATACTCATCTGATACAAACCTGTCAGGCCTGTACTCGAGCAGCAAATTGTAAAGCCGAACATAAAATTCATGTAGGTCAACATTCAATGCGTCAAGATTGTTTCTCATTATTTTGAATGCGACAATACAGCACCGAAGGCATTCAGATACAGTCAAACAGTTCTCAGGAGGAGCATCGGTGTTTTCAGCACAAGAGGCAAGCGTTTTGAGACATTTCATAAGATCTCCCATAAAGTCTAAGTCGATCAGATGAGAAAATTTTCCCAATCCATTTAAACATGGAGCAAGGAGTGGGTGTGCCCCAACCCGGACATGTGAATTACTGGTATTTACTCCAGGCCTGAAAGCAGTAAATTCAACTATAAATAAACTTGAGTGCGTAATTCAAATATCCAAACTAGGAAGTAAAGACTGAAGGGATGCTCGAACATGTTCTCACAACTCACAAATTACAGCCATAACTAGAGAGAGGAGTTCACAAGACATTCACAGCCAGCATGAATAGGCTTCGCTTATAACAAAACTAGAAAGAAATTAAAACAACAAAGCTTCAGTCCATATTAGTTGGGGGTCTGCAACATGGATCAATGCTACAGTTCGACCTACTACAGTAAATAATGTTATTGGGCACTTTTCTAAGTCAAGCCAAGTGGAAGCATTTGATCCATGTAGGCGGCTAACTAATTTGGGATTGAGGTTTTGTTGTTATTGATGTATCCTTCAGGGTTTTACCACACATCCACTTAAAAAGTTTCAATGAATCTAGAAAATTGGTGAGCAGTGGCACATGATTTATCGGACAGTTGTTTCAGATTACAGAATGTTTCATTCATATGTGTCAGTCTCATGATCAACACTTCGAAATAACTTGGCCACGAAATATACTACAAACGGTGAGATGGGAAGCCATAAAAAATAATATGCTCAAGAGGAAAATAGACCATAGCGACTGGTGAAAACATAGATGCAAATTACAAGATAAAGAGTACTTTCTCTTCTTGCTTTTTCAACAATTGTTTCCCCTTTTCTAGGTCATTCAGACACAAATCTTATTAAAACCTGTCTTAGATCAGCTTAAACTACAATGGAAAATTAGGGGGAAAAGAAGTGTGACCCACCTCCTCTGTCTTATTTTTCTTGATAACAAAATGGCTTTGCAGCAGCAAAAGTTAATATGAAGATAAACAAAATAGATCAGAGACAATGTAATTTTAGAAAAGCCTTTTGTAATGCACCTCATTTCAGCAGGCTCCATAGCTCCCTTCAAAATGCGAAAGTAAGTCTCAAATACAGCAGAAAGTGTCTCGGATTGTAGACTTCTTTGCTCCGACACGTCTGGAGCAACAGAAGCAGCCTTTAAATCGGCACTAACCTATATAATGTAAAGCAATAAGAAACCATAATTTCACAATGAGAAAGTGCCATTGAGCAGAGCTAAGAATATTATATGAATCATAAACCAATACCTCCTCTCTTGTCTTTGCCAACAACTGTTTCCTACTTTTCTTTCTGTCATTTTCTTCTGATTTATTTGTCTCGTCAAACTTTTTCTTTCTCTTTCTTTTGTCCATTTTGTCTTGTTTTTCATTCCTCAATGATTCAGGTTTCCCAAGATCCTCATCGAAAGACAAGCACAAGAAAACCTGTGAAAAATGAATACCACAATGAAATGATCACTAAATGAAACATTTATTATTATACCCTAGACGAGCAAAAAAGCACGGAAAAGTCTACACAGAAAAATATTTGGTATTAAACACAAGACTTAATTTCTGACTCGTCTGCCTAGAGATTTAGATTGAAAAACACAATTAAGAGTAGCAGAATATTTAACAATACGGCTCCAAAAAATTACTTTCTGAGCCGTGTTACCGCCAAATCAATCCAATGGGTTATTTACATTCATATAATGAAGAGCGCTTTGATCTTTTGAACTACTAAATCAGTAATTCGTTTATTCAACCACGATTGTTGAACCAAAAAAATATGAACAATGACATCCTCAAAAACACCAACTGCGATCTTACCTTTCAAATTGATATCCAGATGCGACAAAAGTAGGCAATTGATATAAAGCATTTTTTGTGCATGGGAGACAGCTTTCTTTTGATATTATTTCTCTAACTATTAGAACACCTTGATGCTATAGCTTTCAGGGCAAACCATGTAGCATAATTTGTGTGATGGTTTGGGTCCAAACCTCATTGTTATTTGTCAGCAGTTGTTCACCAGTTGCATGTTTAGCATTCGATTTTCCCTTTTTGCCATAGAAGGGACAGAGTTAGAATAGCTTGATATTTATTTTTAAGGGTTAACATGATAGCTATAGCTCATAGGTCAAGCAGAAATCCCACATTAGGACTACATGCTTCAATGTGCATAGAATCAGGTGATTATCAAGCATTAACATTAAAATGTAGCAAAGCTGTAACAACAAACCAGATGATGTTTAAGTTAGCAATTTTCTATAAGGATCATACAGCTACAAGCCTACAACCTACTACTGCAATGAGATTGAGTAAGGAGCTTCGTTTGATATGAGGTGCCTTTAACTAGCCTTGGCATATGATGAGACAAGAATTTTGATGAAATTTATTTAAATATGTATGTTATCTTATAATATTTAAGCTTTATGCCTCAAACAAATGTATCATTTTTTCAGTGTCCAAGATCTATTCTCCCTTGTAACTGACTAAGGGGAAATTAAATCAGGTCTTTGCTCTATAAGGATTAAAAAAAAAAATATCTATCTAGGGAATACTCAAAAGTCACAACCCTTGCATAGATTTGATCATTGATGCCACCAAAATGCTTTCTAAATTTCTAAATCCTAATATCCTCTTAAATTTGTTAATAGTTAGATAAATATAACCCAACACAACACAGTTAACAGCTTCAAATGAATGACTTTATTCCTTAAATGCGTGTCTAACCAGTTATATTAAATACTGCAGTTTGTTATGACCAAAAAAAAAAAAAAAAAAAAAAAACTGTAGTCTGTATCCGCTAAGCAGTTCTAGTCAAATTAGACCAATTGTTACAATTGATAAGACCTCCATAATTACATAATGTGACAATTGATGAATGTTCCTGTAGTTAATAATTTAGTGAAAGTTCATATGTTTGCAGATAACACAAGTTTTACATATATCGTAACTCCATATTACAGGCACTTTTCATATTTTCAATATATAATTGGACTTTCCCCTTCATTATTTCATTATTAATTAAAAAACAAGCCTTGCTCAGTGAGGTACCTTACTTATGACTCGGAACTTTTTATAACCTTGAGGGGTAATTAAAATGAGGCATTGTCTAGTTCTAATAATTTTATTTCTTTTCATATATATTGTTTTTTCTTTTGAACCAAATTCACCAAAGTTATAATAGATGCTTACCCATTGGATGCTACTTTCAAAAAGTAAAATAACACAATGACACACTTTGCCCACACACTTTTTCAACAGCTAGTTGGATTCATTGGGTTAATCATCCATTAGTGCATTTGAGTATCTCAATTGCATTTAAAGGATTGCAAAAATAATGTATACAAAGTGTATGTATAAAGCACTATATCACACTGTTTTTTTTTTTTTTTTTTTTTTTCTCACCACCAGTTCAAATAAAACCTAGGACTTTGCTAGAATGACACCCCTACAAGTTCAACCACAATGCACACCCCCCTTATCCAACCGTCTACATCCCACCTAGGGATGTGAGCTTACGCATCTTGAGACCAAAAACACGGTTGGATAAGTGGGTGTGTGTTCTAGCATTTTCCTAAAACCTAATTCTGGTTTCGAGTGTTTGACAAGACAGATCCATGGGTGAGAAGCCAATGGCAATAATTTTTAGGTGCTTCTTAAAATTAACTTTTTGGTTTTATCTTCACATCTGAAACTACTCCTGGTCATACATTGTACTTTTTTTTTTTTTTTTCGGAAACGGCTTTTGTATTAGTAATAAGATCTTACAAATACAAGAGCGAAAATAAGGAACAAGAAAATACAAAAAGTCAAAAATACATTCCCTCCATCGGCTCTCTAAGCCTTTCCTCATTCTACAATAGACTTCCAATTCCTAACCCAATCATTAATTGAGAATTTTAAGTTTTTTTTAAAAGTCATCAGCCATGTTGCCACTTGGTGTTTGATAAATTCCCACATCTCCATTGGTACACTTTTTTCCTCAAAGATCCGTTTATTCCTTCCAAGCCATACATACATTGTACTTGTTTGGCCGATGAATGTATAACTTCTAATGAAGCAAAAATAAAATAAAAATAAAAATAAAAATAAAAAGAAAGGACACCAAGAGCAAAATTCTTGCCAAACATCTCATGTTTTAACACTTAGCAAAACCTATTTTGCAAGTACATAAGCTGCACAACAGGCCCAATGTGGGTGTAATGCACACAATCGGGTTTTCTCTAAAAGCCATGCAATGAGTGTTAATTTATAAAAATTAAAAATGCAGCAGAAAATTCATATATTCATGCATGCACACATACAAATTATACTTTTGCTTTTTCATGTTCAGTTAACACTACTCATGCATGAAATAATCTGCATTTTGTTTGAAAAGAGCACCAAGCATAATTCAAAAATTCTTTAGATCCAAATTGCCTAGGCAGTGGACAAGTTACAGCAGAGGTAAAGACATGACAATACTGATAAAATCCTTAAGCACAAGATAAACAATCAATTGAGGCAATCTAGATGAAGTGGATACAAAATCCTCCAATAGAATGCATCAGGAAAAAAGCATTAAATATATACCTCAACTGAATCAGGATGTAACTGACAATTGTGGGCTTTCACAAGATTGCAATCAATTTAACAGCTTCTACAGTTACTTCACCGCGATGCTTTCCCTCATTGGCAAAAATAGACTTAATAGCTGCACAGCACTGTTTCCTGAACAAGATTTCAAGGATCTTAATATCAAGAAGAAAAGGGTATTGCAGCTATTGCCGCAAAAATCTAAATGAAGATAAGAAACACCCTTGCACATATGCAGCTCAAAACCCTCCTTTTGTTATCATCCTTCAAGACCATCACCATATATAAATCCTTAAAAAGTGTGCTTTCATAAGCTTTTAGACCCTTCTAATGCATCCCAAGTTATCATAGGTCTACTTTAAACCATTGAATTTCTTCAATTTCTACTATGTCAAAATCTGGAGCACTTGCAAATTGTCTTTGGAAGTGTATAAACCACCATAACCGTCAGGGTGTTTAGCCCTGCATAATGGAAAAATCAGATCCACAGTTTACACCTATGGCTCTCCATATCCCCATCCTCCTGATTTGTAATTTGACCATGAAATCAGAATTCCACACTTAGCAACCTTCATTACTTGAGCTCTACATAAATGCTTAAAGCATTAATTATATCTAAATAATATCAACATATATCCTGATTTCCTAAATGCTTGAAAGTTTTTAACTTTGCTGCCCCAATGGCAATTTACCCTTTGTTGATTTACATATTGATTTCTTTTTATCATTCATCATCTTTGTTCTTCTAATTGCCATTGTTATATGCAACTTGTGCTTAGATGCTACCCCAAGTTCTCCCCCATCCACCAATTGACATATATAATCAAAGTTAGGAAGAATTCAAAAAAATAAACATGTTTAATTAGTTCAGCAAGAATAACTAAATTGTAACAACATATAAGCATTCAATCTGGCTGACTAGATATATTTACACTATAACAATTAATGTCTGATTATAACAAACCTTATGGAGTCATCAGTAGAGCTTATGTTACGAACGATGGCAGCCAGCAAGTTGTCACGGAAGTTGAAGTGTGGAACAGCTTCTAGTAAAGTGCACATACAACGAATAGAAACATGATGAAAAGACACTTGCTTTTCCAATACTATTAGTTTCTGCAAGTATGCCTGAGAAAATGTGCACGAGGAAAATATTGTCAATATTTACATTACCCTTTACCCAAAGTAAGTAAGGCAAAATCAAAGAATGATAAGACAGTTCTCTTTTAAGGGCAAGAGAATGAAACAAAAAACAAACAGGTAATTATGGAATTAGATGAAATAGAAGTCGATCTCTGGCTACATCTGCTATGTAAAATCAAGTCCCTGACTCTGCCATTAAGTTCAAATTGAACTAGTACCACTGATGCTTGAACAAGCAGATTGACTTTTCATACAAGTCCTGGTTGCAAGAAATAAATTAAGGATGCCAAAAATTTATCTTAAAGGAAAAGCACAATGATGCCTAGCAAATTCTCAGCAAGATGAATCACCCTTTTACATCACATTTAAACACACAATGCACCAATATCAAAGGTTATATATAGCTAAATGAAAACTATCAAGTATATGATTAATGAGAAAATGAGTCATGAAGCTGCTTGGTAACGGATTCTGAACCCCTTTACTCTCATAACCTCATTAGATCAAAATAAGAATCAATCATGAGGGGAAAATAAGGAAAAACAACAAACACGAAACAACTATTTAACTTGGTGCTTGGATTTCGCCAGGAATTGAAACTTTTCTCCTTTTATTAGATTATAATAATTGTCGCTCCTAAGACTAGTTTATGTGAAGTGATGAAGTATCAGTAACAGTAAGTAGGTAACTACGATATAAGTTTGCAAACACTAATTTGCAGTACAGTACTAAGCCTGAAACTTAATAAAGGTCCTAATTCCTGAACAGTAAAACCAGATATTTTCAGAGCAGATATGTAAAAACTACCGTCGCTAAAAAACTGACAAAATAAAAAACTACACCAAGTTAAAACTTTAAACATTTTCATTTAGCAAGAATTAAACCAAACCTTGTAGGAGGACAGAAGCATTGATTCATGGTACCGCATTTTTTTGACTGCTTTTGAAACTGGCATTTCGCACTCCTTTTCAGTAGGAAGTCTAATACGATAGCTGTACATTTTTCAGAGAAGAAACAGAATCACTATAGGGCACAGAAACTAAGAAATTCAAAATATTCCTCATAAAATAGCCAGGTTACAAACGAAAAATATGAGTAATAACATGAAACAGAAAGAAATATACCCAGGAATAATGTCCTTAAAAACAGCCAACAAAGAAAGTAATCCAAGTTTAACAATATCAGGATCTTCATCTCTTGAGATTTGCAACATTTCGTGAAGGGATTTAATGTTCTTTTCTGGATCAGCAAGCAGGGCCATTCCCAACTCTGCTAGCTTGCCCTTCTTTTTTGTAGACATTTCCTCAGCAGAAAGTTCTTCTTTCATTTCAGCCTAGGGACAAAATGTAGACACAGTCGCATAAACTCAAGAAATCAATGATGAAACAAAAAACAGTACTAGAGGAATAAATCAATAAAAGAAAAGGTTAAACTTCAACACCAAGCATTACCAAATAAAATGCTTCTATCACTTTTTCCTAAGAATTCTGAAGCAGTAATAAGAGGACAAGGGGTATACTGTATAGGACAACTTTTCATTTAGAATCATCTTGCAAAGTGGACGTAAATCACCTTAAGCCATTCACTATCAAATTGGCTAAGGGATGGCACATTATTGGGGAGTATTATTGTCCCCATCATGTAATCTCTCTCTTCCCTTGTCAATATATACTTAAAATAATTTCTTCTAAAAAATTCTTTCAAATGCCTAAATTAAAAATATTTTTTTTCCCAATTTAAGATTTCATCCCTTGAAAGTCAAGCAAGTAAGCACAGAAAGCAAAAAGAATTGAAACACCAAGAATCGCAAGTTGTATCCAAGTCCTTTAATGAGTTAATACTTCCATTGGCTTTGAGCTTACATCAAAGTCGTTATCTTTGAAAAATTCAATCCAAATACAAATTGAGTAGCTAATATATCCATATGGCAAACCGGAAAGAAGAAAACTAACCAGCACTTTCGCTTGGTGACTCAGTAGCAACTCATGTTCCTCAGGTTGGACCTCTACATGCTCTTTTGCTTTACGTTTTTCCTCTTTCCTAATTTTCTTCAGTTTAGCCTTTTTCTCTGGTTTTGTGAGCTTTGCGACACTTTCATGGACCCCGTCATTTTCATTCTCATCCGCATCTTCTTCTCCCTTGCAGCGTACTTCCAGCACTTTGTGGTTTCCCTAAAGCCACATTGTACATATCCCAACAAAAGTAACTTGAACGATTAACCCAATCAGAACAAACTCGACAAAGAAAAAAAAACAAAATATTCTAAATACCAGTCCTGTAGTATAGCTTCCCATCCAAAGTTTTGACAGGAAGAGCATCAACAAGGTCAATTTCTACACCACCTTCCTCTCCGTCTTTCTCTAAGGACTTTTTCTTATTCCGTTTCTCGTACAATTCCTCCACTGCATCATCTTTCTGACCCGCAACCCGCGTAACATGCCTTTAAATTAAACATACAACCATAAAACCAATCAAAACAATAAAACAGAAACAAGTAACCAGTTTTAAATATAGTAAAATGCTTCAACACAACGCTTCATGGATTGAATTCGCACCAAAACTTCAAACTTCATACTCTAAAAAAGTTAATTTCCAAAAAAGAGTAACAATTGACAGGTTTCCAGATTACATCCAACAACAAAGCCTAAATCCCAAATTAGTTGGGGTAATGTATCAAACTCTTCCATTGCACTAACTTAATTTAGTGCAATCAATGGTGTACTTTCCAAATCCTTTAAACCTTCATAATCAGCACCCCATGTTAACTTTGGTCTGCTCTTAAATCATCAAATTTCTTCTGTTTCTATTGAACCAAGTTTTCTAATTAGGGCATTCGTAGGCCGTCACAAAACTCACAATGCACTCACATGCGAAATCCACACAAAACAAAACTTTACGAAACAAAATCAAACTCAAAATCTTCACAAAATCCAAACTTTTTCTAGAGAATGCGAGATTGGGATTGATTGAAAGCGTACTTGGTGATGGACTTGGTGTCCAAGGTCTTGAGAAACCCGGCGTACTTTCGATTCTCTTCGACGAACTTGACATCTTCATCAGAGACTTCGACGTCTTCGTCTGCGATTTCTGGAGGGAGTTCGGGAGGGAGGATCACCTTGGTCTTCTTCTTCCCCATTTCAGTCCTCACTTTTGTTCGTTGTTATGGTTCTAGGGTTTTTTGTTTTCTTTTTTAAGCCGTTCAATATCACAATATATTACGTTGGTAAAACTTAGGGCATGCATTCAATTCATGATTTTAATGGAATTTTGAAAAGTCAAGAAATATTTAATTAAGATTTTGATGGATTTTAATAAATTTTTAAAAAATTCAAGTATATTCAATTTTTAAGCAAATTGAGATTTTGATGATTTAAAAGATTGTGATGTATTTCTAGTAAAAAAATGTGTATTGGAAATTTTCACCATGAGATTTGGATGGATTTTGGATCAAGCCCCTCCAAATCCATCAAATTTCATAAAATCCATGAAAATCCATCATTTAAACAAATCCATAGATGTGTTAAATTGAACACACCCCCTTAATCAATATAATCAATCCGACTATATGCAAATCACTTTTTACTAAGGGTAAATCAAAATATGTAGGCACCTACGTATGGATGAGGGCACCTCCAAAAATTTAGTTAGTTCCTAAAATGCCCTTGCCCCTTGTGTACCTCTAAATAGAAAATCTCAAAAACCTTAACTTCAATGCGATGAGAAGGAGGATGAAGATGCACATGACCTAAGTTTTTCCGTTCGATCGATCTTCACGTGACAATGGGTGCATCTTTGCATCAACTCAAACCCTGGTCTTCCTTCGAAGCGGTGGACGGACGTGCAGTTGGTGATTCGATCGCAAACCCTAGGTTTTCGCATCAACTTTGAATTTTAAAGTGAGATTTTATTTTTTTGTTCAAATCCGCCTTTTTATTGATCGATTGTGGTTGTTTTGTATGTGTACGATCGAATTGGGTGGTCATTTTGTGTGTATTGTTGATTTAGGCTCGGTTAGTTACATAGACCGATTGAATTTGTTATATTCGATTGAAAGCAACCGAGCAAATGAAGTTCAATCGGTTTATTACAACCGATCAATCCAATTTTGGTGTAATATTGATTTTTTTTTAAAAATATTACAATTAAGAATCACATTCTAATCTAATGCCATTTGATTTGATGATCAATGAATATTACAAACATTCAAACTTGGTCGATTTGTCGATTTATGTTGTTTCCACGAACATTGATGTTTCTTCAATTCTCTCCTATTTTTTAACAATTTTGGTTGTTGTATATGTGTTTGTTGTTTATGATCGAATGTTATGCTCGTTTTGTGTTTAGTGGTTGTCGACTTTTAGTCGGTCACGCACAACCGATTTAAATTATCCTGTTCGATTGTAATTAATTGATGAAAAGTCTTTCACTCGGGTGACTCCAACCGAACACAACAATCTCAATCAGTCTGTCATAACAGAGTGGACAAATAATATGAGAATTATGTTACTGATTTTATTTTGGTGAAAAGTAATTATTGAATATTAATGTTGGGTTTATATTTGTGTTATTCTAATAGGTATGACTCGTGCTAAGAAGATTATTAGTCGATAGAGGAGACCGATGCCCAATAGTTGAAGGCAGATTCATCCGGAGACAGATTCCCAAAGTGGCATAAGGTGCTTTGTTAAAACTCAAAGCAACGACAACGTCAACAGGACCTTCAAATGAAGTTGTCTATGAATTGATTCCCTTGTTTTGAATTTGAGATTGTTATGGATTTAGAGTAGATTTGGAGTTAGTTATCTATGAATTGGATTCGTTTTTCTTACTAAATTTTACTATGAAATTATGATATTTGGAGTTGATGAATTTGGTATGTAAATTGATTTGGGGTTGATCAATTTTTGGTTTAATATTTAATATTTTGTTCGATCAGTCGTACAAATCCGTTGGGCTTGAAGTCCTTAGTGTAGTCAAGATAGTCAGATGAACACAAATTTCTCGACAAAATGGTAAATCACAGTATCAAGTTCGACTCTCAATTAAGAACCACAAAAATAAAAAATAAAAACTCTGAAAATAGGTGACTCGATCTAGTGATATCGATAAACACTCAACTATTCGGTCATGATCGAATAGACATGTTTCAATCGGTTATTTGAGATTGACCAAAAGCCATTTTATCAGTCATGCTAGGCCGAACAACGAGAATCCTTGGTTTGAACAAAAAAAAATACAAGTATTTGTTCGGTTATAGGTGGTCGAACATACATTTTTCAATCGAACACGAATGATCAAGTAAAAGCCATTTGTTTGGCCCTGCGAGACCAAACCAAAGGCGAAATCATAGGTTTGAACACAAGAAAAATATACAAAAATTGAATGAAAACTCAAAAATACCTCTCCGTCTAACACATTCGTATCTCCTACACGTTCATCATTCATTTGTTATGGCAAATAGCCATCGAACAACATAAACAAACAATGTCATAACAAGACAAAAAAATTCTTCAAACCTTATAAAATGCATATAAAATAGTGGAGAAACATGATATTCTAGCAAGAAACATGAAGAAATCAACTTTTATGATGGTAGTGGGCTTTGAAATTGTAAGTTTGCGTCGCTAGTGGTCGGAGGGGATCGTCGAGTCGAATGTGGCGTTTATGTGAGGTGCACAACGTAAAAGGAAAAAGGGCATGTGAGTGATTGTGGGAGTTGTGAGGGGTAAGTTCGTCATTTCATTTGAGGGCATTTTTTGAAGTGGAGTGAAAAAAACAAAAAAAAAATGAAAATATAAATTATTCTTTAATGATGTCAAAATTATATTTTGTGCGTTTTACCATTATATTGTCACTTAAATGTGAGAAAGATTAATGACTTGTGTTTTTTTTTTCTTACAAAATCTCAATTATAACATCATATTAACACATGTCACGTTGTGAGAGCTTCTTACACGCCACATGTTGCGTTGTGAGATAAAACGGCCCAACAACCACAAACTGGGCCCCACCCGACCTAAACCTATATGGACCCTAAGTCAGTCTCCGATGAGTTAACACAAATCTAGTCAGCCTTAATTTACCAAATTTATTCATTAACGTTACTTACTATCTCTTTGTGGTTAACTTTTTGAGTTCCTTAATTCTATCAAGTTATTAGTTATCTTCAATATAGTCAGTGTGCAATGGAATTGTTCTCAATAGTATATTTAAAACTGCATTAAACCAAATAAAACTCAAGTTAACCTAGATGTGGAAAATCCTATCCAAATAAACATAACATGTATATAAGTGATCAATTGAAACCCAAAACAGTGTATATCATGTGTCATTAATTGTTCCAACTCCCCAACACCCCAAAAGATACAAACGTAGGAATATATAGCCAAAATATACAACAAAGTAAACACCTACTGAGTAAGAGCAAAAGAAATGGCTCTAAGCGTGTCTCATAAGATATCACCAAGTATAGCGACTTGCCCGACTCGTCTGCGGATCTGCACCCATTGTCATAAAAAGGACGGTGAGTACAATAAATAACAGTTAACAACAACAATAGGGATCTCAACATAATTTCTAAATCCATAATAAACAACAAGTATATATATCATGCGGTACATATAAATAAATTGAAATAGATAACAATTTGCACGATAAACATATTCAACAAGTTTTAAACAACGATAATCAAATGATTGAGAAGCAAACATAGGTGAATAGGTAATCCTAATCAAATTGCAAGTCACAAGACCTCATCAACTTGTAATCGACATAGTGAGCCCGAAGGTTGCCTCCACTGTTCTATCCACTACGTGTGATCCAATGGTCCCGAGGGTTACCTCCACTTACCGTACACTATGCTAGGAAAAGCCACAGACAAAGCCGGCTGCTAAATCCCTAACAAACTACCGAAGGAAAGCCACAGTCACATGCCGAATGCTAAATCCTTCCGATAAACTCCAACGAGAAGCCACAGACTATATCGACTGTTAAACTCGTTGAGACTTCTCTCTACTTAGAGACTACCCAAACCTTAGGTCACCTGAGTAAGAATGGAATACAAATGACTCGCATTTCATGAAATAACCAATCAATAAATAGAAAAGAATTCATGTAGATGCTATTGTTGTCTTTACTCACCTCGAATCCCGCTAATACCGCTCTATCGTAGCTCTACACATTTCCCAATGTCAATTCCCAATTACTTAATCAGTGCTCTGCTGGTTACATGTCATCCATTTTGGTTCAATTCCCGTTAATTTTTCCATTTTTCCTAATTTAATTCATTCGCTTAATTGAGTCGATTGCTCGGGTATTGAGTCATATTTGGACACATTAGGATACTTGAGCAAAGCCCTAAAGTTTTCAAAATTTCTAAAAATTGGGTTTGTGAACAATGTCATGCCGTGGTGGCGCATGGGAGTCCAACCATGGCGGCGTCACTTAAAAAGTGACGTTCTCAAGGCTCTCTACCCTGGATGCCGTGACTGACGTTGTGGGGCTTTGGGCTCCACGGCGTCCCTCGCGGCATCCATTCCAGAACACGAATCCAGGGTTTTTGAAACCCCGGCTCGTGTCACCGAGTTTTGAACCTATCCCAAACTCATATGGACACCCATATAAACCCAAACCATCATTTAAAACTTGTCCAATACGTCCGGAAATCTCAATGCTAACAATTTGATTGAAAAATCCCAAAAAACTCCCAAAAAACCAACAACTCCAAACCCAATACATCCATCATAGCAACAACCTCAATTCATCCCATTATCATCAAACTACCACAAAAATCCATAAAAATCGAAATCCCAAATCGATGTCCAAAACTATAGCGACGAAAACTTGCGAAATTGGCGTCAAAACGTAAAGAATGGAGAGATGATTCGGGATCTCACCTTTTTCTCGCATAATGCTTGCTCCTCGACCTTCAACCCGTGCTCGAAATCGTCAAACCCCAAGCTCTTATCCATTTTAGTTGAGTGAGAATAAGGGAAAAGAGAGAAAAGGTGATGAGTTAGCTTTTATAGTCTTCACTTCATCAAACCACACAAATGGATCTCGAGGCTCATCCAATGGCCCTTACTCACACCAGCCCAACCACTACTCTAACTCACTTGGAGACTCTCCTTGACTTGGTCTCTTGACCTTATCTCTTTCCTAGCTCAACCAAGGCACTCCCGAACGTTCCTGCACCCAAACCGCAACATGATTTGCATCGTCGTGTACTCACGGACGTATCAACGTTCCAAACACGTTACATAATGTTTAATTATTCTATTTAATTGTATTTTTCTGTGTTTTACATTAAATTGTCCCCCGAACAACCATTTACCTGTTAATCGTTCGCCCGACACCCATAACTCACGTTTTTCAGTTGAACTCAATCCAAAATGCTAACGCGCACTTTCAAGTGTCCTCACACATTTGAAACATTGTAATTAAAATCCAGGTAATAAATAAATAGTACAAACTACCAGACAAATATAACATACCTCGGTGTTGATTCACTAAGGTTAGCTAAGTCCATAATACGACCCTGAAATGACATGTGACACGAGTTAGAATTTTATGATCGTTACATGAGAGCTTCTCATAAACATTATATATATATATATATATATATATATATATATATATATATATATACTAGTTTCATGATCGTGCTACGCATGACTATGTCCGCTCGCTTTACTTGTGAAAATTTAATTAAAGAAATAAATAATGTTAATTACGTACAAAACTATCAAAAAAAAAAAAAAATAGTAATAAATTTCATTTGGTAAATACATGTGATTAGTTCTCAAATAATTTTTGCAATCCCAAAATAGAAGATGTCTTTGACAACAAAATGTTGTTCTTAGTAAAAAAAAATGCATTTATAATCATTCCAACAATGGCTCTTCAACTTTAAAACAAACATGGAATAATATCGCGATTTGCTTCTGATTTGTCTAAAACATAAGCCAATAGTTGGATATCCAAATGATGTCTTTCTCGCAATTCTCTTATCCCCTTACGTAGACAATCACAAAAAAAGAGCGAAATTTTTTTTTTTTCTTAAAAAAAATCCTGAAATGAATAGTTCAGTGTTTTCACCAATACACTAACGACAACAACAAAAAAAAATGTGGATAAAGGAAAGATTAAAACAAAAATAAAGAACTTGGCCAATGATTTTAAAACAACAATGCTTGCATCCGTAAAAAACTTACACTAATCCACAAAATTACAGACAAAAGAAAATTAATCTAATAACATTTAACCTGTACTTCTAAAACAAAACTATCTAACATGTAAAAGCCATCAAATCCAGAACAAAATCAACAAATCCAAATTGATTAAAACTACTAAATAGCCAAAACAAACCATTTGACAAAAAATCAACCACTCACCTTCTTGGTTTTCAGTTTCATAAGATTAGATAAGTCAAGCATATTAATTCAACTAATCGTGAAAAGCCTATCAAATGAACCCAATTAAAAGGTACAAATTTGAAAGTAGCAAAGATTAAAAATCAAATAATCACTTTAGGGATTAGAAAGCGAAATAAAGAATACTACCAGCTAAAGAAGGCTATGAAACACAAATTCTCAGTTTAGAGATTAAAAATCTAAGATTATTACCAATTGATGAACAACGAAACCTCATATGACAAAAAAAAAGGAACAATGAAACCTTCAATTATAGTCTCGAGAGAACCTTGACTTCGCTATAATGTCTTACACGCTAGAGTTTTTAATGATCTTTTTTAGTTCTTAAGTCAAAATCAGTAACCCTTTCCGTTTGTAGAGATGAGAAAAATGCTACAAATAAAAGCAACCAAGATTGAACAGAAGAAAATGAGAGAAACTCACGAGCACCGGAGCCAATACATGAGAAGTAGGCTGCATGTTCTCTCCCAAGCCTACAACATGACACAACCTCAATTGTTAGATTAAAATAACTTAATCTAACCTCAATTATAAAACAAACAATCAATGAAACACATATAGTGCAATAACATACATTTTTTTTAAGGAAACGAAATATTGCTTTTCCAAATGCATTTCCACCAACTGTTTAAACATAAAGAGACAAGGAAAGGAGAAGAGTTAATCTAGATGGTAAAGGGAATAGCTAATCTACAAGGGAAAAAGATACACTCACACATAGCTTAATTATTTTGTGGGGATTACAGGAGAAAATGAAACTTTTTAAAACATATAATCACAAGATACATAGGGTTTTGTAAACTAGATTACCACTCGATAATAATTCAGTAATGTTTAGGTTGAAGGGCAGGGAATAGAATCACTCACTTCTTGAATCTGCCTTGAATGATCGGAGTTTTTCCCACCCCAATCAATTTGCATCATACATTGCTATCACTTTGAGACTCATAGAAGATGGGAATCTCAATTCCAACTGCAACACTAACCACCCTAACATTACTGACGCAACGGAGATCTTCCAAACCAGTTGAACGAATCCACGAACAACTCGATCTAGGTCAAAACTTAAGCCAAAGTTCGAAAATTCTTTTATTTTAGCCAAAAAACTACGAATTACACCCAATAGATTGCTTAAATAGCGAAACCCTAAAATTTGGCAAAAATAGTAAAAAGTCCAAAAAGCTCTAAACTAAAAACTAGATGAAAAATAGAAACAAACGCCACAAACGACAATAAAAACGAAAATTCCTAATGAAAGTTATAAGCGAAATAGAACTTTCCAAAAATAGCAAAATTGCCGTTTCGGAGGGCGAAACAATGAAATTTCGCAAAAAATTGTCGTAGTCACAGCATAGCGGTGAGTTGTGATCTCCACGCCGTTTCCAATAAACCCATGCCCTCAGAACGCCAAAAATCAAACGCCCAAACTTCACGGAAATTACTAAAATGCCATCCTGTCATATCTTTCCATCATATTTTTCCAAGAATTTACAAGCTAATTCTTGGACTTCATCATTCTCCCCATGGTGGACAGAATTTGCCCTCGAATTCTCACCATCAGACGTATCCCCATAATAGGGAACAAGATACTTGACATTAAATACATCAGCCGTGCGAATGTGACTTGACAACTTCAATCTGTAAGCGTTAGGATTAATTTTTTCAAGAACCTCCACAGGACCAATCTTTCGAACTGACAATTTGTTGTAATCACCCACAGAGAACCGGTCTTTAGTGAGAACTGCCCACACAAAGTCACCTACTTCAAACTCCACATGACGCTTCTTCCGATCTGCATATTGTTTGTACTTGTCAGCAGCCTTCTGCAAGTTATCTTTGATAGATTGATGAATCTCTTGCAGCCCACTAACAAAGTCTTCTGCCTTGCCATGCCATCTAGTCTTATTTGGCACTGGTAATAGATCAAGAGGACCTCGAGTTAGTACTGAATACACAACCTAAAAATGACTAAACCCGGTACTTCGATTAACAGCATGGTTGTGTGCAAATTCTACCTGGCTCAACTTGAAGTCCCAACTCCTAACATTCTCACCCACCAAGCTCCTCAAAAGATTGCCTAACGAACGGTTGACAACTTCAGTCTGCCCATCTGTTTGCAGATGATAAGCACTGCTAAA
This sequence comes from Stephania japonica, assembly GCA_039657345.1. Taxonomy (NCBI): domain Eukaryota; kingdom Viridiplantae; phylum Streptophyta; class Magnoliopsida; order Ranunculales; family Menispermaceae; genus Stephania; species Stephania japonica. The sequence continues at coordinate 7,601,252 of CM077556.1, forward strand.
TTTCAGTTGCGTGTTCACCATAGCCCACAAACTGCGCCAAAAATGGCTGAGGAATCTGGTGTCCCGATCTGAAATAATCGAGGTAGGAAGGCCATGCAATCTATACACTTCCCGAAAGAACAGCTGAGCCACATTTACAACATCTGTGGTCTTCTTGCATGGGATGAAGTGAACCATCTTGGAAAAACGGTCAACCACCACAAAAATAGAGTCATTACCCCACTGTGTTCTAGGCAACCCCAACACGAAATCCATGCTAATATCAACCCATGGCTGTGTTGGAATGGGCAAAGGCATGTATAGACCGGCATTAGTTGCGGTACCCTTCAAAAGCTGGCAAGTCCGACACCGATGTACATATCTGTCCACTTCCTTGCGAATGGTAGGCCAAAAGTAATAGGCCTGCACGAGTTGCAAAGTGCGATCATGCCGAACATGTCCCTCCCCATGCAACTCTCTAATAATCAACAAGCTCAAGCTGCAATTAGGAATGTAAAGCTGGTTGCCCCGAAATAAAAACCCTCATGGAGTGTATAATCAGTACGCTCCCCACTCTGCACCCTCTCCACAATAGTAGCAAAGAAAGGATCAGTAGTAAACAAATCAAAGAAGTAGGAAAACCCAGGTACCTCAATGGTCATGCGGCTCAACAAACTTTTTCGTCTGCTCAGGGCATCGACAATTCTGTTGGTCACACCAGACTTGTGTTTCACCACAAAAGTAAAGCGCTCCAAATAGGCCACCCAGGAAGCATGTCTGGCCAAGACCTTGTTCTGCCCATGTAAGTGTCGCAATGCCTCATGGTCTGTAAACAACACGAACTCTCTGTGAAAAAGATAATGCCGCCAATGCTTTACGGCTTGTACCACTGCATAGAACTCCACATCATATGTGATATACCTCAACTTCGCCCCAGACAGCTTCTCACTAAAATAGGCAACATGCCTATTATTCTGACTCAAGATAGTTCCAATGCCTACCTTGGATGCATCACTATGTAACTCAAATGGTAGGTGAAAATCTGGCAACACCAGAATGGGTGCAGTGGTTAACCGTACCTTGATCAGTTGGAATGCTTCATTTGCCTCGTTGCTTCACCCAAACTTTGCGCTCGTCATACAGTCTGTAATTAGGGCCATGATACTGCTGAAGTGTGGAATGAACCGCCTATAGAATGAAGCCAACCCATGAAAGCTGCGAACCTCCGTGACTGTGGTGGGTCTAGGCCAAGAGCGGATGGCTTCTACTTTAGACTCATCAACCTGCAACCCTTCTCCAGAAATGACATAGCCTAAAAAAAGGACCTTCGGTGTCAAAAATGAGCACTTCTTCATCGCAGCATAGAACTTCTCCCTACGCAAGATAGTCAGAACATCTCGCACGTGCTGGAGGTGTTCCTCCTCGTTAGTATTGTATATCAATATATCATCAAAATATACCACAACACACTTGCCTATCAAAGGTCTCAAGCTTTGATTCATGACTCTCATGAATGTGCTAGGTGCGTTTGACCGCCCAAACGGCATGACTAACCACTCATATAGTCCCTCTCTAGTTTTAAAAGCAGTTTTCCACTCATCCCCAACTCTAATGTGAATTTGGTGGTACACACTCTTCAAATCCAATTTTATAAAAAATTTTGCTCCACTCAATTGGTCAAGTAAATCATCCAAGCAAGGGATAGGAAAACGATACATGACAGTAATCTTATTGATTGCTCTACTGTCCACACACATCCGCCAGGAGCCATCTTTCTTTGGTGTAAGGAGGGCTGGCACTACACACGAACTCAGACTTTCACGGATGAATCCCTTCGCCAATAACTCTTCAACCTGTCTGCACAACTCCTCATGCTCACTGGGACTCATTCGGTAGTGTGGTCTATTAGGTAGTGACGCACCAGGTTCAAGGTCAATCTGATGTTGAATATCACGCAATGGTGGCAGTCCTTCTGGCATCTCATCAGGAAAAACATCACAAAACTCCTTCATAATAGGAATTGCAACTTCAGGAACATCAACATCTCTATCTACCTCCTTTCCCATCAAGATGTAAACGACCTCAGAATCCTGTAATTCATCTTCAGATCTTGCCAAAAATAGCAAACTGCTGGATTCTTTAGTAAGCTTAACTTCCTCTAGGTCTTTGGCGGGTACTAAAACAATCTTCACTCCCTTGAACATGAGGGTGTATTTATTGGTTCTGCCATCATGCACAACTCCCCTATCAAACTGCCAAGGACATCCCAGTAACAAGTGGCAAACATCCATAGCCACAACATCACACCAGACTGAATCCTTGTAGTTAGCACCAATAGAAAAAGTCACCAAGGCGCGCTTCGACACCTTCACCTCACCACCCTTCTTCAGCCAAACTAGCTTGTAAGGTCTGGGGTGTTGTTCAGTTGCAAGGCCCAACTTCTAAACCGCTTCAACTGAGACGATATTCTCGCAACTGCCTGCATCAATCATGAACATGCACACCTTGCCTAATATGGTACACTTGGACTGAAAGATGTTATTCCGCAGCCACTCATCATCAACGACAGCTCTAGGAGTCATACAAGAACGCCTTACAACTAAGGCAATACCCACATCTCCAATCACGACCTCCTCGTCTGTGTTGTCAGAAGTGTCAAACACTGGTTCTGCAATGATGTTGACCTTTTCCCATCCGTCTTCCTCTTCATTCTCAATAAAGAGAACCTCCTTCCCTTTACATTTTGACTTCCTGTGACCAACTTCGCCACAACCAAAGAATTTAATCCCAACAGTGCTAGGTCTGTTTGTGCAACTAGCATGGTTAATTGCAATGATATTACCTCCAGTATGGGCTGTCCCAACACTAACATTACTGGAAGCATTACTCACACCCCGACGTTGTTGTTTCTCCACCAACAATGCTCACTGGTGCGTTGCAGATAAGGAAGCCAGATCAAACATGTTGACGACATCTTGGATCTGCACCCTCACTCCACCAATATACCGCGCCACTAATTGGTCGTTAGTCTCCTGCAGTTCATTTCTAGCGACTAACTGATAAAACTCGAGTATAATCATCTACTGACTTTGCCCCTTGTCTCAGATTCTGCAACCTCTGATACATAAGGCGTTGGAAATTGTAAGGCAAGAACTTAGCTGTGACGGCCCCAATTTTCCCGTGCATTTGGGTACACCCGGCCTAGACCCGTGCAGGCCCCGAGTCATCACTTGGCAACCTAACGAGTTTAGTTAGCCTTCGATTTAATCAATTTAGTAATTTATGAAAGAGTTATTGCAATAATACACAGCGGAAGACTAAACAGTAAATAACAAGGGAAATAACTCAATCAAAGGGAAATTAAGAATTCTATAAGTGTGGAAAACCCCGGGTATTCATGTACAATTCGATAAGCATATATATACATGATACCAGCTTCACCAAAAATACCAAGTTCAATAATCCCAACAATATAAGTATGAAACAATATACAAATCAGCAAAAATATAAACACATACTATAGTCTCTCTAATCCCACTGCTAGTCATCAAAGTATATCTCCTAGGCAGGGCCCCTTGCCCTTGCTGCTCTCCACCCTATCTGCACCCACCGTCACAAACTAGACGGTGAGCAACTGAAAAAATCGAAAGTAGTGCCAGAAGAATGTAACAGTAATTTATGATTTCAACAAACAAGGCAGTCTAAATATCATGCGAAAATGAAACAACAGGAAACGTAAATAAATCAAGTGCATGATAAACATACTGATAGATAAACAATCGATATTTGCATGTTCTAAGATTCAAAATAGGCCCATAAGTGGTCTAGTTTCACAGCAATACGCCAAAGATCTCGCAAGATCTCCTCGGGCAATGTTGCAACACTAGCGCAGCGTGAAATCGAGAGACATCGCAACACCTCTCGAATCCAGTACCCAGTACACACATCACTAGGGGTGGTCAGTTACCCTTGCAGAGGGCACCCTCGTTGTCCCAGCTAGTGCGGGACCACATGATACCTTTGAGACACACACTCATGTCGAGAACATACAACCAAGGAAAACGGAAAGGAATTTCAAACAAGGGAATCAATTCAACAATATCAATGAATAGAGGATGTATAAATCACATGTTATTTCCTTACTGGCCTACTAACGTACAAATGTTTTTTAGGGCAAGTGTACTTACCTGAACTAGCGTGACCCGGTACTCACTTCGAGACTTTAAAACGTTTCCTGATTTCTCGACTACCTGACAACGAATCAAACCCCGAATGTCGTTTTAGAGTTCGTATTTAGTTTTAGGGTGATTTCCATAAACTTGGTTTGAATTCATTTAATTAACGTACTATATACTATAATTGATGCCCTTTACACCTGGTTAGACTCTTGTTGGGTCCATGTGTCAAGCCTATATCCATCTAAGTAGGCTTAATATGTGGACAATTATTAGGCCTAGATATATGGGCTCATTCTTACATTTTATGTATGTGTTTTGGGCTTTAAGTTGTGCCTATTATATTAAACTCTTATTGGGCTTTACACAACCCATATACACACCAATTGTGACTTGTTATGGACCCATATTATAATGAGTAAGTTGGGTCCTTGTTGGGCCTTAATACAAGTCCATGATTATTTAAAGATGTCCATACACTTGTTTTATTTATTCACACATACATATAATAATGTACTTTATGGTCACACACACAAACAACTGATGTGTACACCCCACTGGTGTGCACACTCACACTTCACACACACCCCGCTGTTTTGTGCACACAACACCCCGTTGTTGTGTGCACCCCATTGTTATTTACACCCCATGTTCACATGCATTAATATGTCACTTTATTACTTAAAACTATATCATATACACTAATCCATTCTCACACCCACAACCATTGTGTACACCCCACTGTGGTGTACACATGCACGCTGTTGTGTACACCCCATAGCGGTGTACACACACCCATTCATGCACCCCATGCACACCAAACCACACCAAAACCGTCACCTATACACACCCACATTGTGACGGCCCCAAATTCCCAATGCATTTGGGTACGCCCCGCCTAGACCCGTGTAGGTCCCGAGTCAGTTTCTCAGCGAACCTGACGAGCCTAGTCAGCCTCAAATCATCAAAATTTCAAGATTTATGAAAGAGTTATTGCAATTATAATACAGCGGAAGCAAAATCATATTCTAATCAAATATTGGGAAATAACTCAATCAAAAGGAAATTAAGAATCTATATAAATGTAGAAAACCCCAATATGTTCAATTCTAAGTCAACAAAATGGATTGATTGAATCCACCTCAAAACATATTCTCCAGTTCCAAAACAATCATATATATAAACGTCATACAAAAAGAAATAAAAATGAGCCTACATCTTGGTACCTCAACTCCAGCTGCTCACAAAAAATCTCCTAGGCAAGGTCCCTTGCCTCTACTGCTCTCCGTCCTATTTGCACCCACCGTCACAAAATAAACGGTGAGCAACTGAGAGAAATCGAAAGTAAAGCCAGAAGAATATAACAGTAATTCATGAAATAACAAACAAGGCAGTCTAAATATCATGCGAGAATGGAAAGACAGGAATTTAAATAAACAAGTTGCATGATAGACGGACTGGAAAACAAACGCAATCGAAACATGTGTGCCCTACGAGTCAAAAGAGGCCATAAGTGGTCTATATTCCACAACAATACCACAACAATCCACAACAATCCAGTACATGGTGTCACACAATCACTAGGGGTGGTCAAATACTCATGCGCTCGAGTGCCCGCGTTTTATCCCTTCTAGTGCAGGCCGCATGTACCTTCGAAACACACACTTATGCCAAGAACACACATACAAGGAATATGGAGTGGAAAGCCAATAATTTGATAGTAACAAACACAAAGAAATGAAAATGAATCACATGATATTTTCTTAACTGGCTTACTAACGTACAAATGTTTTTTAAAGTAAATGTACTTACTTGAACTATCGTAACCCGCGTACAACGCTCCCGCGACTCCTAACGTGTATCCCCGAGTTTTTCGCTACCTGACAAGGTCGAAAACTCGTATTAATAGGTCAAGTCATTAACTAAATCTGCGTTGTATCCCAAGTGTTCTCCCAGTGTTTCGATGACTCGAATAACGCGATGAAAATCGAAAATAAATACTCTCTCTTGGGTTTTGGAAACATTATAACACATGTAAGCTTACTCGTAAATTTGTAAGCTCGGCTCGATCAGTGTGGGTCACGTTATAGTCTCAAGTACCGTCGGCGCAACCCAGGTGTCATCACCAATAACCAAATCGAACCATTAAGACCACATAAAACAAACTTAGAATAGTTTATCAGCAAGACTCAACAAAACCTCAATAACTAAACACCAATCGATAAAGACACCGCTATTACTTCACGCTGGTATTGTCCGACGTTGGGAGAGGGTTTCCTTGGCATAAAATGGCCGGGAACACCTTAATTAGTAAGAACTTAAACACATTAACTAAACAAGAATTCAACCTTAATATTTCCATAAAAACATAACCATTTCCCCAATACATCAAAATTTTGAACACAACCAAAAGTTGCAAGACCTCAATAAAGGTTAGGTGAGATCCCGACAACCTTCACGGGTATTGGTCCGGCCGGTAGCACCACCGGCAGCAGCGGTTTCTAGCGAGGTTCCACCACACCAAACACATGAAATAACAACACTTTAACTCGAAATGAAACTGTTTTCGGCCACTCTCAAGGCTGTGGGACCCACGTATGAGTTTGGTGGGGTCCCCAACAACGTCCCCGTCATCGTGGTCCGGTGGTGGCGTCGCCGATGAGGGCGTTTTCCGGTGAGAGGGTAAAAACCCTATAAAACCAACTTAATGTGTGTACACTAGTAGGGACTTTACATGGGTCATGAGGGAGGGGTTCTCCGGGATGGTCTGGACTCCGGTAGATCACAGGAGGTCGTCCACCACCGGTCCTCGTCACAGCAGCCCCCCCAACAGCCCACGTATGTACACACATGCATGACCACCGCGAGTCGAGAGAGAGAAATGGAGAGGAAGAGATAAGGAAAGGGAGGAAGAGGGAGAGAGATTTCAGGTGGGGAATGAACCCCAGCCACCACCATCTCAGGTGGGAGAGGTGGTTTCGTGAGAGAGAGAGAGAAAACAAAACCCGAGACGAGAGAGAGAGAACCGTGAGGGAGAGAGAGAAACGGGAAGAGGCTCACCTTAGTCGACAACGTATCTCCGGCGGGCCTGGTTCGATCTCCCAGGTGAGAGGAGAGGGCGTGGTGAGAAGAGGGAGAGGGAGGCCGTGAGGGTTGAGTGAAAAATAGAGAGATCGAGAGAGAAGAGAAACGGTGAAGAGAGAAGAGTGAAGAGATGTAGGGACGTGAGAGAATAGTGAGAGATGTGTTTAAATGAGATGGGAGAGGGTGAGGTAAGTGACGTGAGATGAGTGGGGGTGTAAGAGAGTGATGTGAGTAGCGGGATGGGTGTGGTGAGTGATGGGAGTGGGTGGGGTGTAAGATGTGAGTGATGAGGTTGGGTGAGTGTTTTAAAATTTGAATAGGTATGGTAGGGATAGTGGTGTGTGTCCTAGTTGTGTCCACCCATTCTTACCAACCCACACGTCTCAAAATTTAACCCAAGGGTTCCCCGACCCATCTTACCTCATCGACCCGTATTTTCCCGTCACATGCATACTTTTACTTTTATCTCACACAATTGAACTATATAATTATTAAATAATTATTTTAATTATCTCTTTACTGTATCTTTCTCCCCCGGTTACCTAGGCGGGACTTCACTCTCATTGAAAATTGCCTGAACGGCCCGTGACACACTTTTAAACTATAATATTATTACACACATCAAAGAATCATAAAATTACCTCGGTGTCGACTCCCAAGGTTCGAAATACAGTCCAATATCGCGTGGCCGAGTCACGGTCCTGACACGTGTCACACAAGTCAGGTTAAAAATCGAGGGATGTTACACACATCACCTACACACATTCACACAACTGTCCCTACAATACACCCATGAAACAGTCCCACATAGTACCTCCCCCCTCACACCTCAACTGGGGTGTGCACACATAGCCATACACACCCCACACTATCACACATTCACGGTTTCCCATCAACACCCATAATCCAACTGCTTACATTCATCAAAACGTCATACACTATACACCAAAATAGCCCCACATGGGAGTCACCTCCGATCAGTCTCGACCAACTCCGGTGACGATCGTCCAAGCCGTGGCCACCGTCAACTCAAAAACAGTTGCAAAAACACCATAAAATCGTGCAACAGTGAGTAAAGTGGAAGAACAAAACAATGGAGAGAGAGAGAGAGAACCGTGGGAGAGACGCTGTAACGGCCCAAATTAATTTAATTGAATGTTGGTGTTAATCACAATGATTAGTGGTTAATTCGGGCGTTACGTGGACAGCTGGGTTGACTCGGATAGGAGTACCCAGGGTATATTGTGTTATTTGTGCATGTTGTATGTCTATTATTGTGATGTGGGAATTTAATATTTATATAAACATCACATGTGTGTAAATTATTGTCGGGCGAGTTGTGAGCGGGGTTTTAGTTTGGTGAACGCACCAACGCGGGGTTTAGTAACAATGGTGGGCGGGCGTTGGGGCTAATTAGATTTAAATTATTTAAACATGTTATGGTTGAAGATTTATTTAATTAAATGTAAATATATAAGCTTAGGCTAAGCTAAGGAAATTAAATTGGATACACTAAGCGTGGGACCGCCTCGGGAAGCGTGCCGGACACGGGGCACGGGGTGTCGAGTGGTCGGGAAGTTAGTGTGACCCTATTTACAAATTTATGGAATTTATTGATGACTAGAATAGGTGTTATGAATTAAATCAATTGGATTAATTAAAGTCCTATAGTTTGATAGGAAGAATTAGCATGCATAGGATAACCTCGAGATGCACAACAATGAGATTCAAGGCAAATATTGTCATGATAGAGTGTAAAGAACTTTGGTGACGCAGGGTTATTAAGAACCGTCCGATCGTCCTCGAGATGCGTGTGCGCGTGAGATTAAAACACCACCTATATATACAACTTGATCGATCGACATGCAAAAAGACCCAAACAAATTTCTCAAGAATTTGTGAGGAGATCAAGGAGAGATCTGAGGTTGGAGAGGTCGATTTAAGGCTTGGGGGAGATGATTTCGGGCGTCTAACACTCAAGCTAAGGTAATAAATTTGCAAATTTTGTTGATTTTTCATTAAAATGAGTATTGATGTGAAATTGCGATTTCAAGAGAACTCATCACTGTTTTTGTTTAAATTTGTTGTTTTTGAGGTTGGTTTGATAAACCATTTAAGTTGGAATCGAATTTGTGGAAAATGGAGGTGTATTGTGGATTTCGAATTTTTGAAAAATTTTTATGTGATCCGAGAATTGGGTTTGTTCTTGGGGTTTTGTGTGAAATTTGGAGGATTTGGAGGTCTTCGATGGATGGAGAATCGATAGGAGTAGAGAAGAGAAGAAGATTGAAGAGAGAAAAAAAAAAAAAAAAAAAAAGAGAAACCAGAGACGAAAATCGTCTCTGGGTGCGTCCCCCCAAACCGGGCCGGACCGGCCCTGGGGCCGGTCCAACCACCTGGACCGAAGCGGTCCAGGTGGGGCCCACTGAAAAAAAAATATATATTAAATAAAATTAAATAATATATATTATATATATTATTTTCTGGAAAATAGGAAAAAATAAGTGAAAAATATCAGAAAAATTGGAAAAAAATTCTAGAAAAATATAGAAAATTAGAAAAAGGTAGAAAAGTGGTTTTGGGGTTTTTCGGGTATTTTTGGAACCCCGACATAGCCCGAGAGAGGTACCACAACTGAAAAATTAAAAATATAATATAATATCATAAAATGATATAATATGTTTCCAAAAAGTATAAAACACTATAAAATGGACTTCAGGGATCGGGAAACCATAGCTCGGACATTGGGAAGCTAGGTGGGGCGTACTGACGGGTCCGGGAAGTCGGAGTGCGTATTTTCGGGTACGTAAAACCCAACTGAACACCACTACTGCATTTACTTATTTATTTCCATTGAGCTTTATTTCCTTGAAAATCTGTGATTTTTATTCCTACTGGGACGGTCGAGTTTTCCCGTCTATGTATCCGAAGGTTGTGCGGTCGCTTGCTAGGTGTGTGGTCTAGGACACAGTGGTAGAGTCGATGGTACAGACCACGACAGGGCTCCTGATCCTCAGCACACATCTTGTATAGCTGGTGCACAATCATTTGTTTATCTTGTGTTTATATTCATGCGATGAGCTTTGAGCAGTTGTCTGCATTTACCTTCTATTCCGCATGTTTGGTTAACACTATTTACTTGTTTCCATTTATATTCTTAAATTATAATGCACGGTGGTTTTCCTTGGGATTTTACTTACTGGGCTCGCCATCTGGTTTTTTGTGGTGGCTGAGCGCAGACCTTGTGTATCAGTATGGGCAAGGAGATCACGGGCGACAAAATCTTTACTTGCCCACTGTCGAGGACCTACTTGGTATGTGTATTAGTATTAAATTGTTTTGAATATTATTATTGGGAACTTGTGGTTATTACATCTTCGATCTTGGTATATAAACATTCACGGATGGCAGTTGTCGCCTATATACCGAGTACTTCCGGGTTTTCCACTATAGGTTGAATAAGTTAACTTTATATAATGCTCTTTTGGTGATATACTAAAACTTCCGCTGTAAATTGTAAACTACTAAATTAAATGGCGGTAACTTAAGAGTTTTGAATTAGTTGGATAGACGAGTGACGTGGCAGGTGTTTCCGGTGCACGAGCAGGGGAAACGGGAAGCCACGGGGCGGCCTCGGAATTTGGGGCCGTCGCAGACGCTCACCTAGCTATCTCTGGTGGTCGTCCGTGGTTCCAGCACCGTGGTGGGTGGTGGTGGTGACTGGAAAACGAGAGAGGATGACGACCGAGAGTGAGAGAGTGTGCAGACCGAAAAGAGAGAAAAGAAGGGAAAAAGGGAGAGAGGAGCTCACCTAAACGTCGCCAGTGGGTGTTGGGACGTCAGGCTCGTCGATGGTGGCGGTGGTGGTCGTCCAGCCGAGGATGGGAGGACTGTGGCGTGAGAGAGCCGAGAGTCGAGAGCATGGAGAGGAAAACCGAGAGAGAGAGAGAGAAAGAGAGAGAGATGTTCACCTCATCGGGGTCAGCGTCGCGTCACCGGTGCGGTGCGAGGCGACGGCACCCTTTTGCCCTTGAGTTTAAAACTTGCACATCCCTTGGACAGCTACCCTTATGGGTCATTTGGCTCATCACCCTAATCTAACACATATGCACATCTTCATGCCCATCCAATAGTTCTCCTCACCATATTGTGTCATTTTAACAATCTTATCCTATATTAACCCATTAGATTAATTTTATTAAATTATAAATAAGGTCACACAAATTCCCACCTACTCGGTACGCTGTGCCTCGCGTCTGACACGCTTCTCGAGGTGGTTCCACACTTAGTATTCAAATGAGTTTCCTCATGCTAAGTTATACTTTATTGATAAAATTGTATTTCCTCAACTAAGGTCATATTTTTCATTTGACGTTGTTTACTAATAATGTAACAACCCCAAAATTTTTAACTGACTTGTGTTGCACTTGTCAGGATTGTGACCCGGCTACGTGAATACTGGACAGTATTTCGAACTTCGGGAGTCGACACCGAAGTGATTTTATGATTCTTTGATTGTGTGTATTAGTATTTTAGTATTTTACAGGTTTCGAGCCGTTCGGGCGATATTTAATTGAGTGAGGTTTTGACTAGTTAAACGGGGGATAAAAACAAGTAAATAGTACAAATAAATGAATTTTTAATTAATTTAATTAATTAGTTGGCGAGACAAGGCGAGACTACGCGCGTTATGGGAGTCGGAACAAGGAAAAACAGACCGAGGAACGTCGTTTGAACGTGGGAGTTGGTTAAATATGTAACATGCGGACTATGTGATTAGGATTGTTAAAGTGACACAGCCTAATGGTGAGGAGCCATGAGATTGGCCTCAAGATGTGTGTGTGTGTTGAGATGTGATAAAGGGATAAAAGACTCATAAGGGTAGTGGTTTTAAAATGTGTATGAAATAAGTGGAAGGGCAAAATGGTCATTTGACCTTTGTTTTAAATATATAAACAACCAAAACCCTACTATTCATCTCCTTCTCCAAACACCACCGCCGCCACCTCTCCTCTCCTCTTTCGCCTCACTGAACTGGACTACGCCGGAGTTGATCGTCGGAGGTGAGCTCTCCCTCGGTCTCTCTCTCTCACTCTCGCTGTTCTCTCTCATTCTCACAGTTTCTCTCTCGGTCTCTCAACTCCTCGGCCTCACGTCCTCTCTCACTCTTGGTGGCCTCCTTTCTCGGCTGGAACAACCACCACCACCGCCTCTTACCACGTCACCAGATCTGGGTGAGTTCTCTCTCTCTCTCTTTTTCTTCTCTCTCGGTTTCTCTCGAAACTCTCTCTCTCTTGGTTCACCGACACCCTTGCTGTCCACACTGCTGTTCGGTTGCAGTGGTGGTCGTTGAGGTTGGAGACGACCCAAGGAGCTCACCCGAGATCCAGAGCTCCCCATTTCCATGACTGTTGTTATATGGCCGAAAGTCATTTGATACCATATTTTCTTCTCTTTGTAGTCGACGGTCAAGTTCCCTGGATAGGCGGCGCCGCTGTTGACACTCGTCGGAGCTGGGGAATGGTTGGGAACTTCAATAACAGCATGTGTACGCTCCCCCAACCTCTAGAGAGTCCACACCAGTAGCAACGAAGGTGGAGATTGGTTATACACTGTTTTCATGTAAACTTGTTGTTTTGCTTTTTCGCCGAGTCGCTCGTCGAATGGCGGCTATTCTGGGCCGGGACCGCCGCACAAGGAGGTTGTCGGGGACCAAGTCTTGCGCTTGCTAGTGTCCTGCAATCTTCCGGTGTGTCTGAGCCAGTTGTGTTTTGATTACTTTGGATCATGATTTCATGTGATTTTTTTGTGTTGTGTTTTATCTTATTTTATTCTTTCTCTCGCTGTAAAATCGCATGTTTGAACGGATTTGCTGGTCGAACCATCACTGGTGGGGGGGTTATCACGGATCTTGCCCATGTCCTTGATGGTCTCTCGCTGCTTTTGGTTCGTCTAAAACACTATTAATATTGTTATTTTGTCGAATTACTGGTTGCGATTTTGATTAAACAACTGGACTCGTTGTAGTTTCTTATCAATGTTGCGTGGTTTCGAGTTTTGATCACGATGACTGTAACATCCCAAAATTTTTAACCTGACTTGTGTGACACGTGTCAGGATCGTGACTGGGCCACGCGATACTGGACTGTATTTCGAACCTGGGAGTCGACACCGAGGTAATTTTATGATTCTTTGATGAGTGTAATAGTATTATAGTTTAAAAGTGTGTCACGAGCCATTCAGGCAATTTTCAATGAGAGTGAGGTCCCGCCTAGGTAACCGGGGAGAAAATACAGTAAAAAGATAATTAAAATAATTATTTAATAATTATATAGTTCAATTGTGTGAGATAAAAGTAAAAGTGTGCACGTGACAGGAAAATACGGGTCGATGAGGCAAGATGGGTCGGGGAACCCTTGGGTTAAATTTTGAGACGTGTGGGTTGGTAAAAAATGGGTGGACACAACTAGGACACACACCACTACTTTCTACCATACCTATTCAAATTTTAAACACTCACCCAACCCCATCACTCACATCTCACACCCCACCCACTCCCATCACTCACCACACCCATCCCGCCACTCACATCACTCTCTTACACCCCCACTCATCTCACATCACACACACTCATTTAAAAAAAAACCTCCTCACTCACGTCACTCTCCCATTCTCACTCATCTCTCTCACGTATCTTCTCTCTCACTCTCTTATTCACGGTGCTTCTCCCAACTCATCACCCACGGTCTCTCTTCCATCTCCCTCTTCTCACCACCCCCTCTCACGTTCGCCGGTGACCGGAGTAGACGTCGGAGGTTACGTGTAGACTGGAGGTATGCATTCTTTCTTTCTCTTTCTCTCTATCTATCCCTCTCGGTTGTTCTTCCTCTCGGCTCACTCGTCTCTCTGCCTGGCCAAGTTCTCGTCGGTCGTTGGAGGTTCAGGGGAGACCAGGAAGTTCACCGGAGGTTCCCTACCTCCTTCCCTCTCTCGGTCTCTCTCTCGTTCTCACGATCTCTCTCTCTCTTGTATACTCTCAAGCTCTCTCTTTCCTCTCGGTTTTTACCTCTCCTCTCTCGGCTCTCTCAAGAGGAGCCACCACTGGCCCTGGCCGGACCAGTGGTGGCCAGGGTTCACTCCCTCACTGGAGACCTCCCTCTCTCTCTTTATTTCTTGCCTTCTTTTCCTCTCTTGGTTCACTGTTTTCTTGTTTTTGGGTTTTGTATTTCATCACTGTTAGGGGTTGCCGTGATGGGGACCGGTCGTGGACGACCTCCGGTGACTCACCGGAATCCAGGCCATCCCGGAGCACACTCCCTCATGACCCATGCAAAGTCCCTACTAGTGTACACACATTAAGTTGGTTTTATATTGTTTTTACCCTCTCGCCGAAAAACGCCCTCACCGGCAACGCCACCACCGGACCACGATGACGGGGACGCTGTTGGGGACCCCACCAAACTCATATGTGGGTCCCACAACTTTAAAAGTGGTCGAAAACAGTTTCATTCCGAGCTAAAGAGTCGTTATTTCATATGTTTTGTATGATGGAGCCTAGCCGAAAACTGCCATTGCCGGTGGTGCTACCGGCCGAACCACCACCAGTGGAGGTTGTCGGGAATCTCATCTAACATTGGTTGAAGTCCCGAAACCCTTGGTTAAGTCCGAAACAATGTTATTAAGGCGTTTTGATGTGATTTCATGTGTTGCCGTCGTCGAGTCGTAATTTGTGTGTGTTGACGTAATTTCCGAACTGGTGGAGGGTTTTCCGGCATTACCCATGCCGCGATAACCCTTCCCCCAACATCGGACAACACCAATGAAGTTCCATGTTCGTTGGTGCATGTCAGTTCGGCTTTCATAAAGAGATATGCTTGAGTATTGGTTTGTATTGAAACATCGCGTGGCGATGAGTGGTTATGACGTCGTAGTCATGTCGCCGGTCCTCGAGACTATGACATGATCCACATACGACTGAGCCGAGCCTATGATTCACGATGAGGCTTATAAATATTGTGTTTTCAAAACCCGAGAGAGAGTATTCGTTTTTCGATTAAATTGTCGTGTTGTTCGAGTCATTTAAATCATTGAGGATAATGATAAGTTTAAACCTAGGTTTAGTGAATGACTTGACCTATTAATACGAGTTCCCGACCTTGTCAGGTAGCGGGAAACTTGGGGATACGCGTTAGAAGTCGCGGGAGCGTTGTACGCGGGTTACGATAGTTCAGGTAAGTACATTTGCCTTAAAAAGCATTTGTACGTTAGTAAGCCAATTAAGAAAATATCATGTGATTCATTTTCACTTATTTGTGTTTGTTACTATCAAATTATTGGCTTTTCATTCCATATCCCTTGTATGTGTGTTCTTGGCATAAGTGTGTGTCTCGAAGGTACATGCGGCCTGCACTAGAAGGGATAAAACGCGGGCACTCGAGCGCACAAGTGCTTGACCACCCCTAGTGATTGTGTGATACCATGTACTGGATTGTTGTGGATATTGTTGTGGATTTCGATGTTGCGACATCGTTGTTGTGGAATTGTTGTGGAATTTAGACCACTTATTGCCTCTCTTGACTCGTAGAACACGCATGTTTCGATTGCTATCATTTTCAGTCTGTTTATCATGCATTCTTGATTATTTAAATTCCTGTCTTTCAGTAACCGCATGATATTTAGACTGCCTTGTTTGTTATTTCATGAATTACTGTTATATTCTTCTGGTTTTACTTTCGATTTCTCTCAGTTGCTCACCGTCTAGTTTGTGACTGTGGGTGCAGATAGGACGGAGAGCAGTAGGGGCAAGGGACCTTGCCTAGGAGACTTTTTGTGAGCTGCTGGACTTAAGGTACCGAGATGTAGGCTCATGTTTATTTCTTTTTATATGACGTTTATATATATGATCGTTTTGGGACTGGGAAATATGTTTTGAGGTGGATTCCATTAATCCATTTTGTTGACTTGGATATGAATATATCGGGGGTTTCCACATTTATATAGATTCCTAATTTCCTTTGATTGAGTTATTTCCCAATTCTTGAGTAGTATGTAATTTGCTTCCTCTGTGTTATAATTGCAATAACTCTTTCATAAAACATGAAATTTTGATGTTTTGAGGCTGACTAGGCTCGTCAGGTTCGCTGAGAACTGACTCGGGACCTGCACGGGTCTAGGCCGGGCATACCCAAATGCATTGGGAATTTGGGGCCGTCACAATGACTATTCTTTATTGATGACGTCGGTGTTGAGGTTTCACTCAAGGTTTTGTCAATTTGGTTTAAATGTTTTATTGAAATCACTTGAATTAATAGCACGTCGTGTGTGAGAACGAATTTATGTTGGAGTTGCGTGCTCATGCATGGTTTCCTTGCGGTATTGAATTGAATATAAATTGCGACGTAGAGTATTCAGTTTTCTATCGATTTGTCGAGTTGTTTAAGTCCTTAAAACACTTGGGAATACACTAGGGTTTCACCTAGGGTTTAGTTAATGATTCGACCCATTAATTAGAGTTTCCAACCTTTTCAGGTAGCGGGAAACTCGGGGATACGTACTAGGAACGTGAGAGTGTTGTTACACGGGTTGCGATTAGTCAGGTAAGTACACTTGCCTTAAAAAGCATTTGTACGTTAGTAAGCCAGCTAAGAAAATATCATGTTTGTTATTATCTACTTGTTGGAAATTTCATTTCGTATTCCTTGTATGTGTGTTCTTGGCATAAGTGTGTGTCTCGAAGGTACATGCGGCCTGCACTAGAAGGGATAAAACGCGGGCACTCGTGCGCACGAGTGTTTAACCACCCCTAGTGATTGTGTGATACCATGTACTGGATTGTTGTGGATTGTTGTGGATATTTTTGTGGTATTGTTGTGGTATTGTTGTGGATTTTAGACAACTTATGGCCTCTCTTGACTCGTAGAACACGAATGTTTCGATTGTTATTGTTTCCAGTCTGCCTATCATGCACCTTGTTTATTTAAATTCTCGTCTTTCAATTCCTGCATGATATTTAGACTGCCTTGATTTATAATTCATGAATTATTGCTATTTTCTTCTGGCATTACTTTCGATTTCTCTCAGTTACTCACCGTCTAGTTTGTGACGGTGGGTGCAGATAGAGCAGAGTGCAGTAGACGAAAGGAGCCCTATTTATGCGACTTTTTGTGAGGATTAGCGGCTGGACTTGAAGACTATTTTGTAGGTTTCCTTATGTTTTGCTTTTATGTATATCATTTCATATATATATGCTTTGGGATTATTGAACTTGGAAATTTTTTGATGAGATTAGTATCATGTGCCTTTGCATTTCGAATTGTACATGAGTACCCGGGGTTTTCCACATTTATAGAATTTCTAATTTCCCTTTTATTGAGTTATTTCCCCTTGTTATTTACGGTTTAGTCTTCCGCTGTGTATTATTGCAATAACTCTTTCATAAATTGCTAAATTGAGTAAATAGGAGGCTGACTAGGCTCGTCGTCGTTCTTGAGTGATGACTTGGGGCCTGCACGGGTCTAGGCCGGGCGTAGCCAATTGCTCGGAGAAATTGGGGCCGTCATAAATAATGTCCACTAAAACGGTTCCCGAAAACCCCGTTTAACTAGGCGACACCTCACTCAATTAAAATATAGCCCGAACGGCTCGAGACCCGTAGAATACTAAAATACTAATACAAAAAGTCAAAGAATCATAAAATCACCTCGGCGTCGACTACCGAAGTTTGAAATACCATCCAGTATCCACGTAGCCGGGTCACAATCCTGACACGTGTAACACAAGTCAGTTAAAAGTTCGGGTGTTACATCAGCTCGTAAGTGTTTTTTCATCTTCTCCCACGAGGTGATCTTTGCCTTTCCATTCCTATTCCGCATCAACTTCCGCTGTTGCCACCAAGCCATGGCCCTGTTGTGAAATCTGGTGGTAACCAGTTGCACAAGCTTATCTTCGGGCACACCTTTGAATTCTAGGACTTCTTCAACTAACGCCAGCCAGTCTAAGAATTCTTCCGATTGAAGGGTGCCATGGTATTATGGGACCTCTGTCTTCATCCCAGACTCCCACCGCCTACGATCATCCTCAATTGCACGTGCCCTGTAGCGCCTCCTCGATGCCTCAACATACTCATCCTCCCCTTCGGTAGAAGAATCTCATACTGGTTCATCACCAACAAGTTCCTTTCGATGGTTACAGATACGATTCATATTATGACCAAACAACTAATCGATTCTGGCAGTTAATTGTTCTACCACCGCGCCCATGCGTTGGTCAATCAATTGGCCAATTTGTCGATTTAGATTGTCACAGTCATACACCTCCTCGATACGCTGCTGGTTCCTCTTCGGTGGCATGATTTCTCCAATAACGCTGAAGCAGGCTCTGATACTAACTGACGCAGCGGAGATCTTCCAAACCAGTTGAACGAATCCACGAACAACTCGATTTAGGTCAGAACTTAAGCCAAAGTTCGAAAATTCTTTTATTTCAGCCAAAAAACTACGAATTACACCCAATAGATTGCTTAAATAGCGAAACCCTAAAATTTGCCAAAAATAGTAAAAGTCCAAAAAGCCCTAAACTAAAAACTAGATGAAAAATAGAAACAAACACCGCAAACGGCAATAAAAACGGAAATTCCTAATGAAAGTTATAAGCGAAATAAAACTTTCCAAAAATAGCAAAATTGTAGTTTCGGAGGGCGAAACAATGGAATTTCGCTGAAAAACGCCGTAGTCACAGCGAATCTGAGTTGTGATCTCCACGCTGTTTCCAATAAACCCATACCCTCGGAACGCCAAAAATCAAACGCCCAAACTTCGCGAAAATTACTAAAATGTCATCCTGTCATATCTTTCTATCATATTTTTTCAAGAATTCACAAGCTAATTCTTGGACTTCATCAATTACAGTTACATCACAAAAGTCATCTAAGTTAGTAAAAACCCATCAAACTCCAATAAAAAAGAGAAATTTTGAGGAGGAGAAAAGAGGAATGTCGAGTTTTGGTACAAACCAAAGGGCTCTAATGCATAGATATGAAGTGGGAGAGCGAGTGAAATCTGATTAATGCAAGATGTTGATGATGAAGAGAGCTTGAGATGGGAAGATGGGCATGGCGGTGCTGGTGCTGTTTTGTGACATAGGTTTAACCGTGAGAGCTGTTTTGTGACATAGGTTTAACCGTGAGAGAGAGAGAGAGAGAGAGAGAGAGAACTGTTCAAATTGAAAAAAGAAAAAAGACTAGGAGTTGTAGACGAAAAAGAAGACTCGGACGAAGGGGAAAGACTGGAGACGATATTGAAACATTGAAATCGCAAAGTTGAAGACAAATTTGAGAGAAATAAAGGGAAATTCGAAAAAACTCAAGGTACAATTTTGCTTAACTCGTCAAAACCAGATTCCCTCTTTTATATAGTTGACTGATGATATATACAGATTTTAAAATTTAGCTCACAAATTTTTTAAAAAAAAATTTAACTTTCTACTTGTATATAAGTAGCTCTTCTACTTATTCATTCATTTTTAGTGACATTATCTTCTAATTTGCATGCGTATTATACTTTACCTTTATTAAAGTATGATTGTCTTTTACTTTATGTGAAAATTTTAAAGATGTTTTAAGAGGCTTTAATTCAATTGAGTAAGTTTTTTTATAAGATTTACGTTGTCTAATGTAGGTATAATTTTTTTTTCTTTTCATAGATCTATAACTGAAGTACTCCCAAATTGTAATTTCACTAGGCCCCTAAATACTTTGGACCGGCCCTGAGCCGAGGTTGTTTGAACACCCACTATCATCAAAAAAATAATGATGTCCCTGGGACAAAAGGTTTTATAATGATAGTAATCAAGTAATTTATATTAATTAGTCAATAACTTTGTCCTCACATTTCATGAAAATTATGACAATTATATGAAAAGCGGAGGACTGGTGATGAATTCCAATTTGGTTATGAATGAAGGCATGACTTGATCCATGATATATTATACTTTTATTTTATTATGAGAAAATATATTAAATTATTTTGATTTATATTGTTATTATATTATAATTAAGTTGCACAGATGACAATAACACCAAAAATCACACGATTAATTTACGAGATGCATGCATTCATGCACGGGTCAATTTGTGTCGCCCAATCTTGTCTGTGAGTTTAGAGCCTTAATTATAAGAACGTCATTTTATCACATTTCATATATTGCAATTGGTACCATTTAACCGAAACAACTCAGAGAAGCTATCAAGTTTATGGGTCGAACTCTTTTTCTTTAGAATAATGAATTACACACTATCACATAACAAATATGTCTTGAAAAGTTAAAAAAGATTTTTCAATTTTTTAAATGAACTCAAAACATATTAGGTCCTAATCACTATACAAAGATCATAGTTGGTACTGGTCGACTTTTGAAGAGAAACAAAAGCCAAAACCTTGGACCATGTCATTGTCCTTACTCTCAAAATAATGAGAAAAAAATTTACTTAATTTTTCCTAACTTATCTTAAAACATTTAAAACCGCGAGGCTTTTGTAAGGGCGATGGCCAGTGAATAATACATCAAAATATATCTAAGTTTCATTTAATGTTTTCAAATTCAAACTTGCAAAGTAGAATAAATGATTTTCATAAATGTTTTAAGCTGACTCGACCGATGTTCGGTATTTTGGAAATTCATTCAATTTTGTGTTTGTTAAGGTCAAATAAAAACATTGTTTTGAATTTTTTATAGTACCTTGCGCTGAGTAGTACCTCTCCGAGCTCCGGCAAAGTCTCTGAAAATGCTACGATAACATAGCATGACCTTTTTTTTAGGGAAGTTACATTTCACAATTGTCGGCCCTAATTCAAATTATTGCATCAACTATAGTGTTTTGGGAATTTGATTCCAATTCGCCAAGCCTGCGTATATGGCATAATTTGTCGTATAATGGGATCAAGTAGTTAACTTTTTTTTTTTTCTTGTCATAAGAACCAAGTAGTCAACTTGCAACATACTTTCTGCAGCCACGTAAAGAGAACAATCCAGCACCCGAACTTGCAACAAATTAAACTAGTTACTTTGGAAAACACCTCAAATTATAAGCAACGCAATTTCTCCTCTAACTTTTTAAAAGTGTTAGGAAGGGAAGTGAAACAGTTTGTTGGTTCGCTACTGAAAGTTTCTAAGGAACGAGAGCTTTATTTGATAAGAAATAGAGTACAAAGTTATATGTGTGTGTATATATATATATATATACATATACACATCTAAGTAATAAGTATTAAGAAAAGATAAGACCAAATAAGAAATTATATCCAACATAAATTTTACTAACAACAACAATATAATAAAGTATTTCGACTTAATAAATTATAATTACAATATACTAACAGGCAAAATACATTATTTGGTTTATGAACTTTACCCTTTTTCTTGATTTGGTCATTGAATTTTTTTATTTATTTTTTGCATATATTTAGTCCTTACATTGAATTGCACGCTAACATAATTCAATCGGCAAAACATCATTTTCATATTCTAATTCATTCTCGATTGAATTCAGTTCACGAACATAGAATCGCGCATATTCATCCCTAATTGAATTCGATTTTATTAGAGTTCCATTTTATAGAAGGATTAAATATATGCGAAAAAAAGTTCAAGAACTAAATGTTAACAAATTAAAGTCCATAGACCAGATCAAGAAAAATTGTAAAGTACCGAGACAAAATTATGTTTTTTTTTTTTTTCCTTGTTTCAAAATCAAATCATGTGTTTTTGCTTATCTAACGCACATCTAACGCACTTAGGTCGTTCCTCAAAAAGAAAAAAGAAAAATAGTATAGGTCTACTTTTTATAATAAGGGAGCGACTAAAAGGACCCCAACAATTGCCTCACATACCTCGTTTTACGAAATTATCCAACTAACTCTCCATATAAAAAGTTTTTACTCACCACACCCCACTAATTGCTAAACGTACCCCAATTTTATGAAATTGTCCAACTACCCTTTCATATAAAAGGGTTTTTACTCACTTCTCTCAAATCTCATTCACAAAAAATTAGCTAAATCCAATGAAATTCGAGCAAAACTACATGGATTCGATGATGTGGGTGCATTCATCATCTTTTTTAGCGTTGATTTTGACTTTTTTTGACTTTTTTGGGTTTATTGGTTTGTTCTTTTTTTTTTTTGTTTTTTTTGTTTATTTTTTCTTTTTGAGTCGTTTTGTTTGTGAATTTGTTTTTAGTTTAAGAGCTTCAATTTGATTCTTGAATCTTGCATTTTTGGGGACAAAGTTTTGATGAAATCAAAAAATTAAAGTGATTTCGAGCAAAACCTACCATTTTTTTTATATTTTCATGTATTTTTCGAGAATTTTAAAGTTTTTTTTTTTATCGTTCCGGTCGCTCGCGTTTCGGACTAACAGATCTAACACCTCTGAAGGTGTCACCTAGATCCCTCCACCATCCACTGAAACCAAGTTATCTTTGCATTATCGATTGGAGTTGGTCAAAACCTCTTTAGAGGTGTCAGCTATGTTGGTCCGACACCCGTGTGCTAACGTATTGGGATAAGGGTGAGTGTGATGGGGTACGCGAAGTAAAAAAAAGAGAGTACAATAAGCTGAGGTATTGGAGTGAGGGTGATGGGTACACAAAGTAAAAAAAGTAAGATACAATAAATAAGGGTATTGGGGTGAAGGTGAGGTTATAGATAGAGTACACGAAATAAAAAAAAGTAAGATACACTAAGTAAGAATATTTTTAAATTTAAAAAAAAAAAGGTATACGAAGTAAAAAGTAAATATATAAAGTAAAAAATTTAAAAATTGGGGTACCTAAAGTAATTAGTGGTGTTGGTTTAACAACTCTTTATTCTTTTTAATTAGGTATACTTTTTCGCTGATTAATCTCGTCAAAATCTCGACCCAACATGCCTTAATCAGTGTCATTTTCGTCATTTCATGACCCCTCCACCAGCTCGGCAGCTCCCCATTCATGGTCGTCATTTTAGACAGCACTACACTCACATAGTCCCTCTACTCCACATAATTCTCCACATCCTTCCCAAACCCCGTTAGATAAACGTCGAGATCTTCCAAAAATCAAACCGCTCAGGTCATTAACTTGCCTCGTAACCTCGAGATACAACTCACAACACTCGAGGAACGCTCGATGGACCGAATCCCGAGATGACGAGTTATCTGTCGTGACTCGTGAGGAGGTACGATACGACCGAAGACCCAAGTTGTTCAAAGTACGAATCCCCAACTCCCGAAACTACCCTTATAAACAGAATCCGAAATGACCAAACTGCCCACTCATAATTGCGAGTAAAGCGAGAAACCGCCACCATGTGACCCGGGGCAGCTTTTGTCGCTGCGAACTCGTCAAACCCAGTCAAACACCCGAGGGCACTCCCGTCATTTCATCCCTCCTTCGCTACCCCATTTTCAAGAGAGAGAAAGCGAGTGCGTTTTTGTGGTAGTTAGAGAGAGTGAGTAGAGCTGTAATCACATGGCAGCGGTGCCGCTGGGGCCTCCTCATCTGGTAGTGGAGAACGAGAGAGTGAGAGAAGGAGCTTCTGCTGCTGCGATTGCGCCGCCTCGTCGGCCAGAGATGGGAGACGATAAGGTAGCTTCTGTTTCTTAGGTTTCAGTGATTCAGTTCGTCTATTACATCTCTGATTCTCTGTTTTTCCGGTTAGATTTGTATCCGGAGTCTCGGATTTCGTGTTTGATCGCTCACTAGGTCTTTCTGGAGTGTTCTGAGTGATGTCTGTGTACCAGTGTATGTGATTGTTGGTTTTCAGGTTAGATTTGGGTTCTCTCCGGTTTTTGATGCATTTGAGTGCTCGTATTCCAGTTTTCTGAGATCCTCTACTCGATGTGTGAAGAGTGAACTGAATCCTGCTTCTGAGCTTTTATTTTTTGGTTTTTGGTCTATCTGATCATTTGCTCGTCGATTGGAGTGGTTTGAATCGACGTGTTGAGTCTGTGAGGTGATTCTTCAGTTGATTCGTGCTTGCCGTGCAACATTCGGAGAGAGATGGCCTGAAAGAGTGAATAGAGAGAGAGATCTTTCCAGCTGAAGATGATCCGTGAAGGGATGTTACGGTGGATTTTACGTTTTGGTGTTCTGATGTGTGAGAGTGAAGCTTTTTCCAGTTGTTTTTGCTAAAGTGGAAACGAATCTCTGTGTTTTTTCTATTTTGAGCGGTTTTCAGGATTCCTTGCGTTCATTCATTGTTCTTCTTTATATGTAGCCGTTGCAGTTGTCTTTTAAGTCCTTTCATAGTGATTTAGATTGGACTCCTCGTTACCGGCCGGCGGATCTCTCATTTTTAACTGTCAGTTTCTGGTTAGGTTTTAGCTTGAGCAGTGTTTCTGCTTTCGATTTGGTATCGGCATCTTCTTGTTCTGGTTGTTAGCTTTGGAATTGCTTAGATTTGTTGGCAGTTATAAGGTCGGTATTGTAGGTTGATGCTTGTGTTTCGGTACTTTCGATTTTGGTGGACTTTTTGGAATCTGTCGTCCCAACTTGCTGCCTCATGATGTCTGCGGCCCTCCAAAATTGTACATTTGGTTCCTTTCTTGAGACTTACCCTTCAATGTTGTCGGGAGCAGTTTTGGGAGCGTGGGTTTTTGGTGGTGTTTTATTCTTCGTATCTGTGCAATTTCTTGTTTGGTGTGGAAGCTTTTAGGCATAAGATGCTTTCTTGAGGGTTGAGAGCTACTTGCTCTCCATTTTGCTTCTCCTTTACACATGCTGCGGTGTTTATGCTTTTGATTTGTTTGATGTCTACTTCCAAATAGACCTTAATCTAATAATGTGGTTTCTGTAGGTTTTTCATGTTCTTCAAATTAAATAGTCTGTGATACATATATCTCAGTGGCTGCATTTTGAAGCTGCTTTAAGTCCTATCCTTTTTAAGCTCCCTGAACTGATTGTCTCAGGAAATGGCTGCTACTGTTGTTGAGGGAAATGACCAAGTCACTGGCCACATAATATCCACCACCATTGGGGGCAAAAATGGTGAGCCTAAGCAGGTTGGTTGGAACTACAGCTTCTCAATTCTGATTTGGTTGTCTGAGCATATCTTTTACTTGTGTGTTTTGTTTAAATTTCTTCCATTTGCATCTCCGTTGATATCTAAAAAATGTTTCTCATTCATTGTTGAAGACTACATTTTTTTTTTTAAAGAATTTTCTGAAGTTAGTTTATCAGATTACTTATTACTAGCCAAGTATAAGCACGTCGGATCTGAGATTTGTATTGTTCTTTTTGCTCAGACAATCAGTTACATGGCAGAACGTGTTGTGGGAACTGGTTCATTTGGAATTGTCTTTCAGGTACATATTGGACTGACAGTCTGAATCTTACCTACCTTATCTCTTTATAACCCTTACATCCTTGCTATACTTGATTTCAGGCAAAATGCTTGGAAACTGGAGAGACCGTTGCTATAAAGAAGGTCTTGCAAGACAGGCGGTATAAGAACCGTGAGCTGCAACTGATGCGATCAATGGACCATCCAAATGTGATTTCTTTGAAGCACTGTTTCTTTTCCACGACTAGTAGAAATGAGCTTTTCTTGAATCTAGTCATGGAATATGTACCCGAAACCCTGTACCGGGTTCTGAAGCACTATAGCAATGTCAACCAGAGAATGCCTCTCATTTATGTGAAACTTTACACTTACCAAGTATGAATTGGCATCTGTTCTTCTTGTTTCATCTTTTTGCCCCTGGTTTTGTTCACTAATTGATTAATATCTTCAGATTTTTAGGGGCCTTGCTTATATTCACACAGTTCATGGAGTTTCCCACAGGGATGTAAAACCTCAAAATCTTCTGGTGTGTGGTATCTAAAAGTCAGTGACCTTATTTGAAGTAGTTGTATTACTTGTACAATACTTAATACATCATGAACATCGTACAGGTTGATCCTCTCACGCACCAGGTCAAGCTTTGTGATTTTGGAAGTGCAAAAATTCTGGTTAGTGCATTATCCTTTTTTCAACATATTTAACCCATTGTTTTGGTGGGACAGATTACTTGCAAAAGTGAACTTTTCCTATTGTATTCACATGGCTTATTGCTATTTATCATAAGTAATGACTCTGGAGCTCAATGGACAACAAAGGGCTATGAACAATTCCATTAATTATTAATTATGAAAACCAGCTTAAGAACCGTTTTGCCTGAGCATTGACAAATGGTACTTTTGTTTTGATCTCAATATTTATGTTTAGAAAGGGCAATTTTGTTTGATTGACTTGAGCTACTTCATCTCTTATTTTGTGCATGATTTGTTTTGCACTTTGTGGCATTGAGTGCAGGTCTTTGAAAGTTTGAAGTTGCCATAGTTTGATTATTTTGATCATCTTGTATTCATGTATGCGCCCATTGGCCCCAGTTACAAAATCCTTGTAATTATCAGTCTCCTGAACATGCCAACGTACAACCAAATTTATTTGGGGTTGTTTGACTGAGTTATGTCTTTTGTGCACACTGTTGTTACAATCTTATAAACAAAGTGCATATGTTCGTAAGATTTGTTATTTTAGGAAACTTTTATTAATTAAAGTTGCACTAAAGTTTTTATGCACTGCAGTGATGATCTTTCCAACATGTCTACTTAATTGAGAGTTTGATAATGAGAATTGTAGCATTTTGTTGAATGTGCCTATGCATATTGAAAGCAACAAACCCTCAATCCCTAATTAGTTGTGATTATTATGACACGTGCCTTTGTATGTATGGTTGTTAATATTTACCATCATTCATGTAGTTTGCAATGTCTTTCCTTTTATTATTATTAATAAATTATATAAATTACTCAGGATCATGGATCTTTTTCTTTTTTTTTGCACATATTTCAACTAGGCTCATTCATGCTGCTTTCACTTGCATCTTATTATGGCCTTCATTGCTCGTGGCCTTGTAAATGTATATAGAGATACTGAATTTATAAGGTTGTGAACCGACAGCAGTTGCCATCATTGCTTGTGACCCCATAAATTTATATGGAAATATTTGATTTATATTATATTATACAGCGAAAGGTAAATGGTTTGTAGCAATTGGGTTGTCCAGCCGGAATTCCATTTATTTTCATTTTGAATATGGTTTGAGCTACTTATGACATTAGGAATCATTTAAATCAATGTGATGTAAGCGATCTCTCCTTGTGTTCATGGCATTGTCATCAGGTGAAGGGTGAAGCAAACATATCATACATATGCTCTCGATACTACCGTGCTCCAGAACTAATATTCGGTGCCACAGAATATACAACGTCAATTGACATCTGGTCTGCTGGTTGTGTTCTTGCGGAGCTTCTTTTAGGACAGGTCAGATTTCAATGTTGTCTTTGCTTATTGTCCTTCCCCATGTTGCAGGGACTTTAAATAGATCTAATTTTGTCTTGCTTATTGTTATTTTTAGCCGTTGTTTCCTGGTGAAAGTGCTGTGGACCAACTTGTTGAGATAATTAAGGTACAGATATTTTAACAATGTTGCCACAATGCTATTTGTGGGGATCATTTGATCTTAATTCTAATTTGATTTTTCGTGGCGCTACATCAGGTTCTTGGTACTCCAACTCGAGAGGAAATCAGATGCATGAATCCAAATTATACTGAATTTAGGTTTCCACAGATCAAAGCACACCCTTGGCACAAGGTATGTATTCTGCGTATGTGTATTTTATTGTGTATTTGATGTTTACATTATGATTAAAATTAATAATCTAAGAGCTTTATGCAAAAAAAAAAAAAAATGAGCACAATGGTTTTCGCTTAAAAAAAATGCAGATTATTTATTAGCTAGCCTAAAGTATTAGCACTATCAATATTTAACTTCAGTTCAAGCTTAAAAGACTTGTACTTATTTTTTATTACTTTCTGACTCAGGTTTTTCACAAAAGAATGCCACCAGAAGCTATTGATCTTGCTTCACGACTTCTTCAGTATTCACCAAGTCTTCGGTGTACTGCTGTGAGTCTGCCTTTCTTTATATGTTTATCTGCATCTCTTCATACATACATATGAAGCAGATCAAATTTACTTCTTTGTTGCTCATGAGCTCAAATATTTGCTCCTCTTTGTTTCTGGTCTGACCATAATTTGGTCATTGCAGCTGGAAGCATGTGCCCATCCATTTTTTGATGAGCTCCGAGAACCTAATGCCCGCCTTCCGAACGGACGACCGTTGCCACCTCTTTTCAATTTTAAACAAGAAGTATGATTCTTAATCATTTGACTTCAATTTCTTGTCTTTTTTTTTTTTTTTTAAATGACATCTTAGTGATTTTATATGTATATAGATATGGTGCTTTTTGAGACATTCGAGTTGTTACTGATTCAATTCATTATAGTATATTACTTATGTTTGTGACAGTTGCAGTTTTAAGTTTTCTATTTTTTTTCCTTTTCGAGCATAGACTCATAGGTCATGTAACATGTTGTCTATTAGAAGTACCAAGGTCACTAGTTTAAGTTGTCATGCATATGATTGTGGTAGTTCTTTCTGGACCTTTTATTTTCCAGTTCAGCCATTTTATTGGGAGCAAGGTGAGGTGTTTTTATTGTAAAACTTCTGAAATTTCTTGCACTATCACTGTCAAAGTAGTATAGATAATAAAACGAGAAATACAATTTATTTTGGCTAGAATGTGAAAGACAGCTGTAGCTAACATGTTCATGTTGGCTTTCATCTCATTGCCCTGTCTAATGAACGTGTTCTGGTTGTTTTTGATTTGTAGCAGTTATCTGGAGCCTCACCAGAGCTTATTCACAAGTTGATACCAGAGCATGTTAGGCGACAAGTGGGTCTAAATTTCTTCCACCCAGCAGGCACATGAGCAAAGAAAGTGACCTGTTATTATGCAACTTGTTGGAAAAGCTGAAGGCTCCCAATCTTTATAGTAAGATTGCCGTGCGTTCAGGTACTGCCAGCGGTTTCTTTCTATCTCGATACAATCACTTACAGGAAAAGGTTGGCTATGGCGGCAAGGAATTACTTTGGTGCATCTGTTACTACGTTCCGGAAAAAGAAGTCTTCTCCCCTCTGTATATTGTCTTATAAAATAATCTTAGTGTGGCTGATCAGTAAGCTGCAGCAAAGACATCGACGGATCCTACTACTCGTGCTAGACCACGATGGCTGCAGACGGAGCTTAAATGGTTTCTGAGTTTCTCACTTACCTGGTGTTCTCTTCCTTTCTCCCACATTTTCTCTCTTCCTATTATTGCAAATGTTAGTATCGTTTCACAGTTGATAACAAAGATGTCTTAGTTATTCAAAGACTTGTGTGATTATTCTATATTTGTTTGAATACACTGTGTACACATATGTTCCTAATTAAATCTCTTGTTTTATTTATCACGGAAATCACTGCTACTGTGTAACTGTGCCTTGTGTGCAGTGCGCAAAGATGCCCACCCAATGTGATCATGTGCTTTGAAAAATTGTCTACCATGGCCTTGCTTTCTTGAGACGCCACCAAAGATGCTCATTTGGGGCCCTTCTTTCCAGTCAGTCCAATTAATTCATGTAAAGTTTCTGCTTTCATGATGTGATGAGTGATGACCACCAAAGCGTGCCAATTGAAGGTTTCAATGCAATTTGTGTAAGAGTTTTGGTTGGGAGTGCTTGCATGTTTTTAGTAGTTGTGGGCACAAAGAAGTATTATTAGCATAGCTTTGTCAAAAGGCACATACGTTGAGACCTTGTTTGAGTTTCCTTTGTCAAAAGGCACATACGTTGAGACCTTGTTTGAGTTTCCTTCATGGCAAAGATTGGTTAAATTTTCTATACTTTTTTACTAGGGTTGGAAAAATCTGACCTACATGAATGATGTGAAAGTGGGTTCTTCTAACCAACATTCCATGTGCTTTGTATCGGTTATTGTTTTAGAATGGCAAAATATATATTATTTTTGTTTGACTTCAATGAAAGTCGAATGCAACCTCCCTAAGCCTTGCCTTTTAGTAAGTGATGCTTTGTCTATATCACTTGATCAAATATACTTTGACAATGACAAATTTATCTTTAATTAATATCTTGATTTTTAGTAAATTTTATTCTTGTTTGGAATTTTGCAGAAAATGTACTGGAAAAAAATTTAACAGTATGCCATAATTTTTGGGTAAAATTTGTTTAGGATATTAATTATCTAAAATGAAATTGATTTGTTAATATCAAAAGTAGGGGTAGCAAATGGGTCATGACATAATAACATGATACGGGTGTTTAACGGGTTAGTGTTGGGTTTATGCGAGTTAGTGTCATAAATGAGTTGACATGACTTAACTAAACATGATGTCTCATTTAACTCATTTAAAATAATAATATAATGTATACATATAATTATTTCATTATATTAATGGTTGAATTATAATTTTAAAAGTTTTAATAATATACTCCCTCCAATCAAAAATATATGCGTTTTGAGATTTTTTTGCTTCAAAAAATATGACGTTTTCAGATTTCGAGAGAACTTTGTGCCTATTATACTTATTTTATTTATCTTTTAACTCAAATATTTAATGATAGTTATACACTTGTCTTTCTTTCATTGGATGAAATAAAGAATTAAATGTGGGTAAAAACATAATTTAAACTAACAATTAATATTTTCTTAATATGTGTGTTTTGAGAAAAAGTTTTATATTTTTGACCGGAGGGAGTAGTAATGTGTTAATAATTTTTAGAAAATAATAATTTGAGAAGTTTCAATAGTCATATGATTTGGATATTAGGAATAGAGCTCGTTTCTATACACCCCATATTTTCATAAGGGCACCCAGATTTTGTGTACCCCAAATTCAATTTTTAATCTATGAGGGCATCTAACATTTTTTTACCAAAATACTCCATCCTACTCGAAGCACCTAACTTTAAAACCTTGATCGAGACGTCTATTTTAGGTTATGTTACACATGATCGAGATTTATTTTTTAGGTTTGGTGTTGTCCAATCCAACCTCTTTGCTGAAATTTGGTTGATATTAGTCGATTTAATGGTTCGGTGAGTTTTGATCGACCTTTCAATTAAAGGTTCAACAGGCTTTGTTTAACTCTCAAACTAGAGGTTTAGGTTTGGTGGGCTCTGACTGACTCTCAAATTAGAAATTTGAACTTATGAGGTCGAGTCATTAGATGATACCCTACAGATCATAAGAAGAGAATGTGTGGAGGGATGATGATAAGGTGCACAAAACGATATAAAAATGTGACAAGGTGCACTAATCGCAGTGAGGGCATAAGAGCCATTTTGCAGTAGAATTGGCATTTTTTTAAACTTTGACTTTTTTATTGGAGTACCACAAGTATAAGGTGGGGTGTGTATAGTCAAGCTCTTAAGAATAAGGTATTATTTCAAAAAGAATATTATATTTTATATTACATATATCAAATTATAAATTTATGAATTAAATAATATATCAAGTTGATGGGTTAACACGATAACACAAAAAATAATTAGTGTTAGAGTCGAGCTTATGCGGGTTAGTGTCATAGACTAGTTGACACAAATACGACATGTCAACTTATTTTGTCACCCCTAATTAAAATGTTAGGATAGATTAAAATCCTATATATTTGTCGATTGTACTCTTATAAAAAAAAGTTACAACTTTTTCTAAAGAAAAAAAAAAAGAAAAGAAAATCACCGAATGCCGCCTAGATTTGGGTCAAAAATATAAATTCAAGCCGGCCCATCCATTAAATATTTAGGCTTTAGAGGCCTGTTTAAGGCCTAAACAGGTTTGCAATGTATTTTAAAATCATTCAAACTTGACTTATTCTAGGCGAGTTTGGGCGGGTCATAGGCCCATGAACACGTCTAATTCTCATATTTTATGTATTGACAGGACGGTTACTTGAGAATTAATTGATCTAGCTTGGTTTGATTTGTCAAAAGAAGTGGTTTGATTTGTTCTATAATTCCATCTGCGCAGAAGGGCAAACTGCCCTTACATTATTTGACGAAAAAAAATAAAAATAAAAATAAAAATAAAAATCTGCCCTTGCACTCTACATAGTGAAAGTGTTATTAAGGTGTGCACCTATGTGCGCTTCAAGGCGCGGTGCCTTCTTTGTGCTTCAAATGAGCCTAGAAACATCTCTCCGCGCTTTGGCATTGCTCTAAGGCCTATATAGGTATGTGCCTCACCATTAAAAATTAAAAATGCTAATACTAGGTCAAATAACATCAAATATGATACATAAATAATTTTCATACACATACGTACATGTTACATCCATATACTTTTGTATATGTATGCATATATATAAAAATTTGTATACATTTGGCTTCACTTAGGCATGCATCTTGCTTTACGCCTCATGTCTTTTTGGCCGTCATTGTCTCAAGTGTGCCTTTTGCCTTTGATAACACTGATACTAAGTTTAATAAATGAGGGTTAAGATAGGTTGACAATGACAACTATGTAAGATATTCTTGAAAAAAAAACAAAAAACTATGTAAGATATTAGATCAAAGTATCAAACATACGAATGTTGTTACATTTCTCCGCTATAAATAACAACATGCTTTGGACTAGATCGCAAGTGCACTAATACAAGAATCAGCCCGATCCATAGTTTTTTTGAACCTCGCTAAAATAACCCATCTTTGACATTGCCAAACATACACCATTCGAGTTCGCGCCGTCTGACACATCCCAATCCCAACTAATGTGAAATTGAGAACACCGTTGTTTTCGTTTTTTTTTTTTTTTTTTTTTTTTTTTTTTTTAATGTGTTCGACACCAACTGCATAAATTAATCCATACTCAGTTAGTATTGAGCCCATTTGAGTGCAGCCATCTTAGTCTAATTTTTCTCCTTTCGTGCTAGTCTCTGGGATTTTTCAAAAAGTAGGGTTGATTTACTTTAAAATTCATTAAATAGAGTAAATTTCTTTAAATTTTCAAAAACAATGTATTTCTCTTTACTAGAGGTGTCATTGAGTGTGACGTGACGGTGGGTGTGAGGTGCCAATTTTAATTGTATGAATGACTCATTTTGTAAATGAGTCATTCATACATTTCATATTTTGTATAAATGATGAGTTATTCATACAATTGGAATTACCACTTCATATACTACGCCATGTCACAATTCCAATTGTATGTATGAATGACTCATTTTCAAAATGAGCCATTCATACAACTTATATTTCCCATATCCTTGTCTGCCTATATTAAAAATACTACACATACATCAACAAAAATCATACTAAAATACATATCGAGTTGTTCCACACCATGTGGAAAAATGCAATTCATGGATCCCATGTGGCTGCCACCTAACACAAATGGCGCCTTTTGTAAAGGTGTCATTCGTGTTACGTGGCGCCACGTCAACTGAATACACGAGTGGCGCCTTTACAAAATGCGCCATTCGTGTTAAGTGGCGTTCAACTAATGGCGCATTTTTCGAATGCGCCATTCGTTGAATGCCTACATCTACGTGGTGTGCCACGTTACAAGAATGGTGCATTTTGTAAAGGCGCGCATTCGTGTTGTTCAGATGACGTGGCGCCACGTCACACGAATAACGCTTTTACAAAAGATGCCATTTGTGTTACACCGTGGCATGACACTGTTTACAGGTAATGACACATTTTGTAAATGCGCCATTCGTATTAGCCAGATGACGTGGCGCCATGTAAC
Source organism: Stephania japonica (assembly GCA_039657345.1). Taxonomy (NCBI): domain Eukaryota; kingdom Viridiplantae; phylum Streptophyta; class Magnoliopsida; order Ranunculales; family Menispermaceae; genus Stephania; species Stephania japonica. The sequence continues at coordinate 7,635,161 of CM077556.1, forward strand.
ACGAAAAACATCTTTTGTAAAGGCGCCATTCGTGTTGGTTAGATAACGTGGCGCCACATAACATGAATGACACCTTTACAAAAGACGCCATTCGTGTTACATCATTGTATAAAGATAATGACGCCTTTTCAAAAGGTGATATATATTAATCAAATAATAAAAAAAAATCACAGTAATTTATAAATTTAAAAAAAAATAAAAACTGGTAGGATGTAATTTTTTCCTACTCCCTTGCCACTCCAAAGTTGTATGTTTTGAGTAGAGTTCCATGCTCAGATATTGTGAACACTACCAAATTTTGTGCACGTGCACATTTAAGGCCCATTTGATTCCAAATCAACACACTAGTCAACAACCAAGCCCAGGCCCAGGCCTAGGCCTCGCTCAATTCACTTCACCCCCCGCGCACAATAGCCTCCACCAAACTCCCCCGCTACCGTCAACACTGCACCCCCTCTCCATCCGCCATTAGAGATACAGATCAGTCTGCACACACACGACACCACACACCTCGTGTGGATCGCCAGATCGACACCTCCATAGACCAATCTGCACTCCTTCAAACCCTAGATCAACACTCCCTCCCTCAACAGCGACTCAATCTGGAGCAGTTGAAGACGATCGGTCGGGAGCTTGCGATGGGCTCCCAGAGCGGCTGGGGCCTCTCCAAGGAATACCTAGACCTCGTCAAGTCAATCGGCGAGGCGAGATCCAAGGCCGAGGAGGACCGGATCGTCCTCCACGAAATCGAAACCCTAAAGCGCCGAATCACCGAACCAGACGTTCCGAAGCGGAAGATGAAGGAGTTCATCATCCGCCTCGTCTACATCGAGATGCTCGGCCACGACGCATCGTTCGGCTACATCCACGCCGTCAAGATGACCCACGACGACTCTCTCTTGCTCAAGCGGACGGGGTACCTTGGCGGTGACGCTGTTCCTGAACGAAGATCATGAGCTGATTATGCTCATCGTGAATACGATTCAGAAGGATCTGAAGTCGGATAACTACTTGGTGGTGTGCGCCGCGCTGACGGCGGTCTGTAAGTTGATTAATGAGGAGACGATCCCGGCGGTGCTGCCGCAGGTGGTGGAGTTGATGGGGCATGGGAAGGAGGCGGTGCGGAAGAAGGCCGTCATGGCGCTGCATCGCTTTCATCAGCGGGCGCCGTCTGCGGCCTCGCATTTGGTTTCCAGCTTCAGAAAGGTGAGGGCTTTTGATGATTTTTGGGGTTTTTGTTTGTGTTTTACACTATATGATCCAAAGTATTAGCTACATTAGTAATTGCTTGCGCGGCGGGATTGATCTAGGAAGTGGTGGATGGAATTGAGTTTTGAACTTGGATCATAATTGATTCAGATTGGATGTACTGGAAAAAGAAGTGACTGCAAGGAAGTGAATAGTTTTGGCGCTATGGAAGTGAAATGAGAGGTGTTTTTATTTGGTTTTAGTAGTAGTTCTTAGGAGTTTTGTTCGTTGCCTTATTTGATTTCAATCAGTCTATTGTCTCTGGCAATTTGAAAATAATTTATCACCTACATTAGTAATTGCTTCTGCTGTCTTAATTGATCTAGGAAGTGATGGAAGGAACCAAGTTTCGAACTTGGAACATAATTGATTTAGATTGGATGTATTGGAAAAAGAAGATGAACTGAAAAAAAAAAAAAACAAAAAAAAAAAAAAAAAACAAATGGGTTTGGTGGATTGGAGACGAAAAGAGAAGAAAGGTGTCCATATTTGACTTTGGCAGTAAAACTCTGGAGTGTATCGATTGTTTTGTTGCTCTTTTTGTAAGTGAGGAACTATGTCTTGTTTATTATCTTATAATATAACATAGTGATGATTTCTTTTACTTTTTTGTATGTGGGTTTTAATCAGTCTCTGGTCTCTAGCAGATTAAATTTTTTTTTCAAATGTTTCATTGTGCTATGTTTAGGCTCTTTGCATGGCTATTTGGTTCAGCAATGTAGAGTTTCCGTGGCTGTTCAGAATTGTTTATGTGCATTCTAGGAAAGTTACGTAATAGAAGGGGGAATGTGTATATCTGGTTGTGCAGTAATACTTATAGAATATAAAAAACATAATCGCTCAAATTTGGTCTGGTAAATTATAATTGACGAATTTGACGTTCTTGTGAGCTATCTTACACGGACTCGGCTGTTAGAGTCGAAATACCCGTGTCGACACGGGTACGGACACGGAATACGTGTCGACTCTTCCAACTTGAATTTGGACAAGACCCTTCCACAAACAAACATTGATAGAAATTTCTGCAAACCTTGAACAAAAGAGAGGAGAGTAGCAAGCATATCTAGGAGAATAAATAGGAAAAGTGTACTAACCTCCAAGGGCACTGGTTATATATAACAAAGTTAGGTTACCATTCTTATCGCAGCCTTTGAAATGTCATTGTGCAAATCGTATGTGAAACAAAACAAAGAGAGAGAGAGAGGCTGAGACATAGATCTCTAAACTTCAGGGGAGTTGCAGGGCTGATTTACTGAGTTCACAGTGCAAAAGAAAGAACCTAACTCCATGGTTGGTCAAAGAGAAATTGAAGGGTGATGAATCTGATGTTGGATGGGGCTGAACTGAGTCAACTGATAGTTGATGGGTCAATGGCATTCTCAGTTCACTGCAGCTGCAAGTGATGGGTTGATGGCAGCCCCTAATCTCATTTGTCTGAAAAAAAATGTAGGAAAAAACTAAACTAAAGTTGAGACAAGGGAGAGTAGACACGTTCTAGTCAAATACTTCTTCTCCAAGTAATAGAAGAAAGAATGGAGAAAGATAAGACAAGAGTCATATCAGCATGATTTTGTTTGTCTTATATGGAGTGAAGCTGTACAATGGGTCAATGGCTCACAAGCATTTGGTTAATATGCCCTAAGTGAATTAATATTAAGAGTGTAAATTAGCATTTTTATTGATTAAACTTTGAAGTACATAATGGATACACATATTTTTCTTGCCGTGTCGCACTACCCGTATCTAAAGTTTTGGGTACTTCTAGCCGAGTCCCCGTATCCTTGAATTAGAGAAAAGCCAAGCCCGACATCTAGATATGTACCCGCACCCGACACCCGTATCCGAGTCCAGGTAACCTAGCTTGTGAGTCTAGGAGCGAGTATTTTTTAAAAATAGGATAGGATGATCTAAGTAAAAATATGTGTTACAAACAGAAAAAAAATCTGTGGATGTTAACTAAGATTCTCTTTAAAGCCGATCCAATAGTTGGTGATTTTCCCAAAGGAGTGGTAATTAGTTAAAGCATTCTTGTACTGAACATATGCTAGACACTTGTGAAATCTAGGCCTGAGTCTTGTTTGTTAACTAAGATTCTCTTTAAAGCCGATCCAATAGTTGGTGATTTTCCCAAAGGAGTGGTAATTAGTTAAAGCATTCTTGTACTGAACATATGCTAGACACTCGTGAAATCTAGGCCTGAGTCTTGTTTGTTGCTCAACACAAACATATTGCACAGACTTTTGTTCTCAATGTACTTGGGCACAATGTAGATCAGGAGTTTTTGTAGATCATATGTTTTTAGTTCGTTTTCTAAAATTTTTTTAGTGACCCGTTGAATGTTGTGCAATTGATATTTTTCTTTTTTGCAGAAACTATGTGATAATGATCCTGGAGTCATGGGTGCATCACTTTGTCCACTCTATGACCTTGTTTCAGCCGATCCCAGTTCTTTTAAGGACTTGATTATCAGTTTTGTCAACATACTTAAACAAGTAGCTGAACATAGGTTGCCAAAGAGTTATGATTATCATAATATGCCAGCTCCATTTATTCAGGTACGCAACTAGAAGCCAGCATCATTTTTATAAACTTGGAAATGTGAATAATTGCTCTGGGTTTGATTTTGAAGTTATTTGTAAGTTCGAGAATGGAAATGGCTTATAATTTTATATTCTAGCGGTGAATGGTCCGGGATTCATTTGTGGTTGCCACAATTCTAGAACCTATTGTTCTATATTTAACTATGGGCCAATATGATTTCGTTTCGGCATCATCAATATCCTTATAGTTATTTTTCGGCTTTTGGGACTGAGGCTCTGCTGCTATTGTTGTTGTTGTTGTTGTATTGTTTGGCTTTTTTTTTAATAAAAAAATAAATGTTGTTTGAGGTAGTAGCAATGTCAAAGGAAATGTGAAATTCATACTTATTAATGATGTGAAAAGGGAAAGAAAAACTATTGCTAACTTATGGGCATTCATGATCCTTCTTGCTATCAAGTGATAGATCTTGCAAGCTTAGAATTTCTGCTATGAGTCAATTAGTCGAAGAGAATTGTAGTAGGAATATACTAGGATTTACGAGGCGCCAAGTTGATAAGTATATATTTCAAGCTTACTATTTGTGCTGAGTCCAATGTGTTTTCAGTTATATATTTCAAGAATGCTAACTAGTAACATTTGACCTAATGCAAACGTGTCCATCAGTTATAAAGTTTAACTTCTTACGTACACAATATTCATTATGCTCCATTATTGTCAACTTTGAGAAGATATAACACGATAATTTCATTTTTGATTGGAACATACATGACAAACGCATTAAATATTTTGTAAGCATTTGATCAAATTGAGTGGAAGCGTTTGATCGATGTGGCCAACCTCAACTAGTTTAGTACAACAGAGGCTTTCATAATCCTTTGAATCTTTCTTAATTGATGCACTCCTAGTTTTGGGTCTATCCTAATACCATCAAATTCCTGTAATTTTGTTCTGTCGAGTTCTCTAACTGGGGCATTTGTAAGATGTTTATGTGGTAACCCTTTCCCATTTTTCTTTGCACTTAGGGGGCGAGTGGAGCTTAGCCTTGCTCAGTTACCGCTTTACCCGAGCTCTTGTGCAGTCCATCCAAGAGGGAATGCGTTAAAATTTGTATTTGTTTGATCCATTTCATAGAGAATTTTTTTTTACGTAGGTTCATGTTGACCTATCACGACTTTCCTGCTTTATTGGACTTGCAACCTACTTTGTATAGCATAAGAGAAGATCCTATTGTTTTCGTAGGTGGAGTTTCAACAAAAAATTTAAAGATGGTTTAGGCAAGAAAATGTTTTAGGTTAAATTTCTAAAAAGTTAATTGAAGATTTGTCTTAAGAGAAGAAAGTACACATAAAGATTTACCTTGGTTGGGATCATTTGAAGGATAGCTAGAGAGGTCATTAGTCATAGAAACAGTTGATAGAGGTAGAGAGGGTTGGTGTCAGGGCTCGTACAATCATTGATATTCAAAAACGTAGGTTTTGTCGAGATTCTACGTGGTTTTGAACTCGAATAAAGCTATTTTGTCCAGTCTTGCTTTACTTTGAAACATGGTTGGCCATTTGTTTGGATTTGCTACAATTTTGAAAGTTTAGTATTTTGTATTTATTAAAACTTGGAAAATGCTTAGGCGACCCACTTTTGACATGCTCTTGTTCGCGTCCCTTGATTTGTGTGTGCACAACAACACGGTGTGTATCCACCAACCAGGCATGCATAGAAAGTGCGTGTCAAAACTCAAAAGTGAGCCATCCTAGCATTTTTCAGACATTTTAAATTCTAACTACAACAACAGCAACAACAAAGCCTCAATTCCAAATTAGTTTTCAAAATCATATCAGCATTGCTCATCTAAGATGTTATTCTCATATTTTAGCATTTTGCATTGAAGGAGGTTCTTAATGCAAGACATAGCTAGAGTTTTTCAAACTGGGGGACTTAATGCAAGACATATTTAGAGTTTTAGGGTAGTTGGATCAATTCTTAAATTATTTGAGGGTTTTGGCCTCTAGGTTGATTATGATCTCAATCTAATTTTAGTTGTTTATATAAACAGTCCTCTATGTGTAAAAGTTTTGTTAGTATAAAGTATTAAGAGCATTCTTAAAACTCTAATAATATCGAAAGTCTTTTATATGGCAAATGTCAAATCAGTTTTTGGTCATAGGCTATCGTTTTCAGATGAGAATAATTGAAGAAAGGAAACATTCAAGTTTTCTCTTTTCTCTCTCTTGATTCCTATTTATCTTTCTCCCCCCATGAGTTAGTCTTTGAGATCTGAAGCTCTTTATCACTTGCTTATCGGATTTTGCGTGTATCGTACTTCAATATGGCTCCAAATTGCATGTTCATGCTTTGGTTGTTTCACACCATGAATTTGCGCTTTGCAGATCAGGTTATTGAAAATACTAGCATTGCTAGGAAGCGGTGACAAGCATGCTAGTGAAAACATGTACACTGTTTTAAGTGATATCTTCAGGAAGTGTGATTCATCATCAAACATAGGAAACTCTATTCTATACGAGTGCATATGTTGTGTTTCATCCATATTTCCAAATTCTAAGCTGTTAGAAGCTGCTGCTGAAGTAACTTCAAGATTTTTGAAGGTTAGTTTTGCACAGCTTACACTTTTTGGTTATATTGCAAAAAATCTCAATGATTACATGCGGTACTTTATATTTTTGTTTTCTATTATTCTTTAAGCTTTTCCGTTATCAATGCAGCTGAGTAATAATTAATTGTCTAAGTTAGTGTTTCCTTCAATTATCAGGGTGAAAGTCATAATCTGAAATATATGGGCATTGATGCTCTTGGTAGGCTTATAAAGATAAACCCAGACATTGCTGAAGAACACCAATTGGCTGTGATTGATTGCTTAGAGGTAAGAGGTTGATGCAATTTCTCAGTAATCACTATTTAGATTGTAATGCTGCTAATCATTTTTGTAGCTGTAAGCTGGTTATTATATGACTTCACTCCTGTCTACAAAAGCATCATAGTCCATTTTATTACTTTTCTCAGTATTCTGTATTATGTTTATGATTCTAAGGGTGGAAGCCTGATGGTTTTCGTGGTTTGTGATAGTTCCTTCTTTTCCCGTTCAATTAATATGCTATCAGATGGTTGTATGGAATAATGAATTGTCATACTTTTAGAGTTTACAAGGTGAATCTGTGATATACCTCCATTAGTCTGCTTTCAATTTTTCTTTTTGCTTTTCTTGGGGGTTAGTGCTACTTTCTGTAACAATTTATTGAACATACTTTCATTTCTCATTTTCTGCTCACAAGTGAAACACACTGTGTTGAAAATGGTTCAGTGGCAGGAGATTCATAGCAAAATTTTGGCCATTTTTCTTACTTGCTGTTAGATGATATTTAGCATCATGATGGTTTTCTCAAAAAAAAAAAAAAAGAAGGCAAAACCCATCATTTAGTCCCTGAACTTTGTGTTTTTTATGGTCTAGGTCCCTGAACTTTTATTATTACACATTTGGTCCTTGAACTTTCACAACGATCTACACTAGTCCTTCCACCATTTAAAGTGTTAAATTATGCCAATGTGGGCAACAAAAGTGTCACGTGACTAGTCAAGAAGAGTGAAGTGGTTTATATTACTGAACCGGACGACTCGCGTCGACCAAAAAAAGCCAAAAAAAAATTTTAATTTCTCCCAAAAACATAAAAAACTCAAAGTTCAGGGACCAAAAGCATAAAACTCAAAAGTTCAAGGACCAAATGTACACTATTGAAAGTTCAGGGACCAAAAGCATAAAAGACTCAAAGTTGAAGGACCAAAAAATACGTTTTGCCTTTATGGATGCTCTAAAAGGTTACTTTGATAGGATTGTGGTGGGTTCAAAATTGTTTAAAATTACTTGTTATGGTTCTTATGGATGATTAGTTTAGGTGATTTGGAGAAGTCTTGACCGTTCTTGTGAGTTGTGAGGATTGCTTTTTATGTGCATTGGTAGTATTTCTCTTTAATAAGGTTATCTTTCAGAAAGAGGCAAGGGCCAAAAAAGAGAAGCTATAAGAAAGAGTCGACCAAAGGTATTGGCTCTGTCTGCACTGTAACTTAGAATAGTCATTCAAGGAAGGTGGGATAGTTGGTTATTTATAGATATCAAATGGTACAAGAATAGGATTAATGTATACATTCTCTTATGACGTTTGGGATGGGTCTTCGATAGCTAAAATGGTAATAAGTCTTGATATCTCCTATGAAATATTTTTTCTAGGTTTTATCATCATAGTGCTTTGATAGTGTATTTATTTTTGGAAGCGTCTCTCATGCCTTGTTATCTTTGGCATTCTTGGTTACTTAAGGGAGCGGCTAAATGAACCCCGCTAATTGCTCCACATACCCCAGTTTTGAATTTTTACTTCGTGTACCTCACTTTTTACTTAGTGTACCCTACTTTTTTTTAAAAAATTTCAAAAATACCCTTGCTTACTGTGGGGTGTACCCTATCACCCTCATCCTCACCCCAATACCCCTTACTTATTGTACCCCACTTTTTTACTTCGTATACACCCTCACCCCCACCCCAATACCCTTGCTTATTGTACCTAACTTTTTTTCTTCGTGTACCCCATCACCATCACCATCACCCTCACTTGCACCCCAGTACCTTTGCTTACGATACCCTACTTTTTTACTTCGTATACTCCATCACCCTCACCCTCACCCTCACCCTCACCCTCACCCTCACCCTCATACCCTTGCACGCAGGTGTCGGACGAACAGAGTCGACACCTCTGAAGTGGTGTCAGACGAACCGGGCCGACACCTCTAAAGAGGTTTCGGTTGACTCCAACCGATAATGCGAAAATAACTTGGTTTCAGTGGGTAATGGAGGGATCCAACCGAAACCTCTTTAGAGGTGTCGGCCCGGTTTGTTCGACACCTCTTCTGAGGCGTCAATTATGTTTGTCCGGCTCAGTTAGTCCGAAACTTGCGGGCGACCAGAACGATAAAAAACTTCAAAACACTTGAAAAATACATGAAAATGGCAAAAAAATAGTGGATTTTGCTCGGAATCACTTAATATTTTCAATTTCATCGAAATTTTATACCCAAAATGCAAGATTCAAGCTTCAAATCGAAGCCTTAAACCCAAAAACGACTCAAAAAAGAAAAAAATCCAAAGAAAAACCTTGAAATCGGCACTAAAAGAGATGATGAATGCACCCATGTCGTTGAATTTATGTGGTTTTATTCGGATCTCGTCGGATTTGGCCAATTTTTGGTGAGCGTGATTTGAGAGAGGTGACTGGAGTACGGGGCGAGTGGGGTATGGTGAGTAAAAACCGTTTTATATGGAGGGGTAGTTGCGTAATTTAACAAAACTGAGGTATGTGGAGCAATTTGCGTGGTCCGTTTAGTCGCTTCCTTACTTATATGGAGGGGTAGTTGGGTAATTTCATAAAATTGGGGTATGATTATTAATTATTGGGGTATGGTGAGTAAAAATCGTTTTATATGGAGGGGTAGTTGGGTAATTTCACAAAATTGAGGTATGTGGAGCAATTTGCGGGGTCCGTTTAGCTGCTTCCTTACTTAAATGGGCAAATATATCCTAATGTTTCGAGGTTTTTTGCAAAATTATCCTTACATTTTAATTTCGTCAAAAATATCTTAACCTTTTGATTTCATGCAGATTGTATTCTTGCTTGTCATCAGTGATTGCAAGGCATCGCCTAGGCATTTTGGGACAAAGTCGCCTAGGCGGTGCCTTACGCGGGCAGTGTCTTTCTAAGTAATTCTTAGAAATTTGAAGGGGCTATTTACAATTAAGTCTGATTACAAAATACCTACCTGAACATCAAATCTTAATACAGTTAATGTTACATATGGACCTAAAGACTTATTAGTATTTTGAAGTGTATATTAAGTAATAATCACATTGCTTAATAGATGATTAGTGTTATTTAAGGACCTATAAATAAATAAATAGTTATACGAGGATCTCTAAATAAATATTATTTCATTCGTGATGCCTAGGCTCCGTCTAGGCAACGCCTCGCCTAGACTAGGGAAATTGCCTCAGGATTGCCTTTAACGACTTGCAATTCTTATTTGAGTGTATTGTACTTGAGAGCATTGTGTTCACATTGTAAATAAGCCAGCGACCCTTCATCTTATTCAATGTGGTTTGATACATAATGTGTACTTGTGGTTTTTTCTAGGTTTTATCATCATAGTTCTTGGTTACTTAAATATGCAAAGTGTTAAACGTTATGTGTACACTTGAGAGCATTATTTGATATGATGCAATGGGTATGTAATCAAGTGACCCTTCATCTTTTTGGAAGCGTCTGTCATGCCTATATTTGGATAGTGTATGTAACCAAAGCATTATTTGATATTTGCATCATGTCAAATAATGTTACAATTTGCCTGGTTACATATCAAATAATGTAACCAAAGCATTATGTAGACGCTTACAAAGGCAAAAAGAAGTGACAACCAAGGTTACAATTTGCTAGAAATCAAAAGGTTATGATATTTTCGTCATAACCTTGAAATGTTAGGATATGTTTGCCGTTATTACCTTATATTAATCATGATAAAGTCCGGTGCATGCTGTGAACTGTTGGCAAAATGCCAGGGTGGGAGGTGATGGGAAGAAATTATGGGGGACCAAACTCATTGCTAAGGATGCTGCAAGATTGATGGAATTGTTCAGTTTGGCTTTTATATAAATTTTGTTGTTTTGGAATTCGATACAAAACTAATAAAGGATAGGAAACTTTTTGTGGTCGTTGCCATATCCTAAGATGTAATAATCAATAACATAGTCAATCCCAAATTAGTTGGGGTCGGCTACATGGATCAAACTCTTCCTTTGCGATCGATTTAGTGCAATTGGTGATGTGTTGTCCAAATCATTTAAATCCCTACTAATTAATGTGTCCCAAGTTAGCTTCGGTCTACCCCTATCATGTCGAATTTCTTCAGTTTCTATTAAGTTGGGTTTTCTAGTGGAGTCATTTGGTAAAATCTTTGGAGGTGTCTAAACTACCTCACCCGCCCTTACTTAATCTTTGCGTCAATTGGTGCTACTTCTACTTTTTTTTGAATTTTTGTATTTCTTATTTTATCTTTAAGAGTTTTACCATACATCCAATTAAGCATCCTCATTTTTGTTGCGGTCATTTTATGTACTTTTTTGTTTCTTTACTGCTTAACATTCACTTCCATAAAGCATAGCTAGCCTAATTGCGCTTCTATAAAATTTTCCTCTTAACTTGGTAGGCATATTTTGATCACAGTTGACACATGTTGCACTCCTCCATTTCTTCCATCTGGAATTCCATGTGTAGCATCATTCTCAATATTAACATCATTTTGTGTGATTAACATTTATTAAAAGATTTAAGCACAAGAAGATCAGAAGTTAAATGGGCTTTCGAATAAGATGGGATCTGAAGGTGATTGAAATGATTCTATGGTTGATTTATTTACTTAGGTTGATAGTCTTCTGTCGAACCTTAGGTGTTGCTGTTCTCATTTACATATGCAGTTCGTGTTTGACTAAGAATTTCGTTATTGTTAAAACTTTTATTTACATTAATATGACAACATGTGTTTGCTCCTTTGATTCTTCACAAACATTTTCGCCCATCGTTTGCCATGAAGATCGGTTAATGCTAATTTCAACATCTTTGAAGTTGTATCGTATTATTTTTGGCACCTTTGCCTTTCTGTATTTGATTGCAACTTTTTGAAAACATTGTCTTCATCCAATCATTCAATATGCTCCCAGGATCCAGATGATACTCTAAAGAGGAAAACTTTGGAACTACTTTACAAAATGACGAAGTCCTCCAACGTGGAAGTGATAGTTGATCGTATGATCGGCTACATGATTAACATTACTGATAATCATTATAAAACGGAAATAGCTTCTCGCTGTGTTGAACTTGCAGAGCAATTCGCACCAAGCAACCAGTGGTTTATCCAGGTATGATTTTTTTTTTTTTTTTTTTTTTTTTTTTTTATCTATTAAATGTGCTCCAACCAATTTGCTGAGTTTTGTTTAAGAGCAATTCAAATGTTCTGTTGAAATTTGCAGACCATGAATAAGGTCTTTGAGCATGCTGGTGATCTTGTCAATGTTAAAGTTGCACATAATTTGATGCGTCTAATTGCTGAGGGGTTTGGAGAAGACGATGAAGGAGCAGACAGTCAATTGAGATCATCTGCTGTATTTTACTCTACTTGCTCACCTGTTGTATTACTTATCTTTGGTTTGACATGGTTTTTATTCTTTATATACAATGAACTCAAGTGGCATGCTCCTTGCTGTACAGGTGCATTGACGGGAATATTAAATAGCGATTTACTCAATTGTATGCAAATAGATATCATGGATGATGTGGAATTGTACTAGCATATTGTGCATTTGTGTTTGCAGCAAGCTCCTCTTTACTCTACCGTGTAGCTCATGCTTGCATATACTGTCTTTGTATGTAAATGCATAGGGGTCTTGCATCCTGTATATGAAGAGAGAACATTACCACTGTGAAGAAGCCTCAGTACCAAATTAGTTGGGTCAGCTACATAGATCAAATGCTTCCACTTAGCTCAATTTTATGCATATGTTGTGCTTTGATTATCTTTTAAATTCTTCACAGTATGCATCCCAATTTATGTTAGATCTACAACTATGCTGTCAAATTCCTTCAATTTATTTTGTTTCAAGTTTTCCAATTGGGCCATTTCACATTTGTCCGTCTTTGGATGTGTCCAGATCACCTCGACCGCATTTTTTATTTTTATTTTTTGCATCTATCAGTGCTACTCACTCATGCTTTTTGTATTTTCTTTTACTTGGCTATATTAGGGCCTAAAATGCCCCTCAAAACTTATTGTTAGAAAATGCAAAAGTAAAGTAATTCATTGTTGACATGAAGGTCAATGGCGTGGTTTGCTTTTAAAAGGCTTTGATGATCGATAAAACACTTTTGATCTGATGTTTTCTTGAGAATGTTTTATTAGATGCCTTGTATTCATTATGGCTTGGTTCCACACACTATTTCGAGTTCTTTATAATGAGTGATTTCAATCTTACTGCATTAAAGTAGGGTGTTTGATGTTTTTTACGTGCATTTTGTAATTCTTATCTTGTTTTTACAACTTGTTCCTTGGTTTATTGACATTTATTTTGATACTCGTGCAGGTGGAGTCATATTTGCGTATTATTGGGGAACCAAAGCTGCCATCTTTGTTTCTACAAGTAAATGATTTTTTCATCCTTGTCTATATTATCAATGGTAATCATTGCTGGACACTTACATATCTCCCAATGGGTGTTTAGGTTATTTGTTGGGTGCTGGGTGAGTATGGAACTGCTGATGGAAAGTTTTCTGCTTCCTACATTGCTGGAAAGCTATGTGATGTGGCTGAGGCTTACTCAAATGATAATACTGTTAAGGTAGTTGTAACTTATAACTTTGTCTGTACTTTTTTAAACTTATTTTAATTCTATTTGTCTCAATTCAGACATTGTGAAAGAGAAATAATCATAAATCAAGAGCCACCTGCTTGTCATGTGTCTTGCTGGTCCACTAACCCTTGTGATTAGGAAACCTAATTTACTCTTTAAATTAGGAATTGTTTTCAATCTATTGATTAGATCTCATATATTGTTTGATTAAGTTCGTGTACGCATCTTAGTTTCACCTTTCTTATGACCATATTTTGGTAGAGAATTCATGTTTTTTCCATGCACCTAGGTGAAGCTTTTCATTTTCCTTTGTACCTGTACATTGTTTGCATATTTGACTTGCTCTTTTTGGTTCTATACTTCATACTTGGATTGCGTCTATGAAATTTTCCGAAGTATCAAGGTGGAGGTGGAGCAGAGAAATTAGGGTTGACGTTTGTATCCTCTTTCCCAGTTTATAGTTAGTTTTTTGCTGATACTTACGCTATTTTCTTGTAAATTAATAGGTGTCTTGATTGCATGCTTTTTTTCTATTTTTTCTAGTTTCTTGAATTTGTTTTTAATATCATGCTTTTTGGAAGGCATATGCAGTGACCGCTATCATGAAAGTATTTGCCTTTGAAATTGCAGCCGGAAGGAGATTAGAGTTGTTACCTGAGGTGGGTGGTTCAAACTCTTTGTACATCGTTTTATTATCTGGGGACTGTTTGTTCAATCCTTTGTCCTCACAATTACTTAACACTTAATTACCAAGAAATTGTTTAAGTTTGATGATAATGTGGAAATTTTAATTCTAAATTTCTCATCAATGAGAACAAATGTTTTGTTAATTTATCTTACCAATCAGCATCTTTGGCCATAATGTTGGGTCTTTCTCTTGTAAATTGAATTGTGCAATTTCTAACTGCCTATGTCTTGGTTTATTCTTTCAATATACGTTTCATGCTGTGGCCTTTTTACTTCATAAATAACTCTTGGTTGGTTGAGTGGCTTGGAGCTAGTTCCCACTAATGAGGTCATGAGAGTGTAAGTCTCCATCTTATCAGTGTTGGTCGCTGGGGGTGTTTCTTAGTTGAGCTACCTGGAGTCCAAAGGGAACATGTAGGCAAAGCCTGAACACGCTCCTTTAACTTCCAAAAAATCCTTTGTTTCTCATTTCTAGAGGGGGATTGCACAGATACTTTATGGGCATTTCTATTATTACTTGTTATAGTGAATGCACTTTTTTTCTTTGGGTGGGATTCTTTTTTGGTGAAGGTCATTTTTCATTCAGATCTTTGAAACAATAAATCTTCCAGATCTGCGTGTGACCTTATTTCTTTGAATTTTGTCATGATGCTGTTTGGCAAGTTGTTAGATTCACTTTTTCTTTCTCCTGCGTTTTTTGGTTGTGTCCATGATTCTTTATTTGTTTCTTGAGTTTGACAACTGTACCTTGGAACTCTTGTATCTGCCTTACGTTAGGATAGGGGATCAACAAGTTTTGAGACATTATCCCTGGAAATGATGCTGTGTCTTTATTAGTAATGTCGAAAGGAAAGGGGGTAATTTTGTATACCCAATACACACCATCCTTTTCCTGCCAGAAACAGGACTGCTGATTCTTGGACAAAAGTATTCTTTCGTGCCAGTTTTCCTTTCAGATATGTTCATATTGTGTTACTCTTTGTATTGCTGGCAATAATAAATGAAATTCAAGTAAGAAACCACCCTCTGTAACTTTCATTCTCTAACTATCTGCCTTCATGCATTTTTTTCCTGCATACTTTTTATATGATTTTATTGTCAGCATCACTATGTAACCTTGTTATTACTAAAAGTACAACTTGTACAATTGACTTGGATCAGGGTCAGCTAATCTTTTTTCTATTACAATGCCACAGTTTGACTTGTGTTTTTATCATGGCTTTTCTGGCCTTGGATTGTCCGGGCTTGAAGGAGTTAAAAAATAGGAATATAAAAGAGAAGTGCCCTTGAACTTGTCCAAATTACGATTCTTGAATCCTGTTGGCAAACAGCTGAGGAATTGTTTCCACTGCTCACTCCTCGATCTCCAACTTTTTTTATTTTTTTTTATTTTGAAGAACTCGATCTCCAACTTCCTTGAATCATATAGAAATTGCAAATTATATAAATCTGTCCATCTTTAATAACCTTCTTGTTTGCTCTGAAGCTGCTCTTTTGGTACTTTTACCATTCTGTACTGTTCATGTTCAAGTTATTGCATCATTAATTATTTGGCTCATGTTGCTATGATTCTTTGAGTTCCATAGTGTGATTCTTTGTGTTTCATGCAGTGTCAATCTTTGATTGATGAATTATCAGCATCACATTCGACTGATCTACAGCAGCGTGCATATGAAATGCAAGCCATATTGGAGTTAGATGTTCATGCTATTGAGTGTATAATGCCCATGGATGCAAGTTGTGAAGACATTGAGGTCATTTCCAGTAACTAGTATTATCACTTCCTGTTATTTTTTGTTTTTATGTTCTTCTTTGTTTATTTCTGAGTGCTCAAATGTTAAAACTGTTATCAAACAAGAAAATTTTTCTTTGACATCTAATTCTTAATTTAACATTTGAAAAAATCTAATTAATTCGAGGAAACTCTACGAGTTTTCGTACTAAAATTCAATTCTCAGTTCTTCATATTTGCTGTTGGTCCATATGCTCTTGTTATGTGCTTTTATTCTCTCTTTAAAGTAGATGAGTTTTAGCTACATTTACTCCAATATGAAGCACATTGTGGTTTCAAATATTGATGAGAAGATATGCTTTGGCAACTACAATCTTAATTCTTGATTGTTTGCATGACATGAGACACCTTGAAATAGCTTCAAGCAAAAACGAGGTTTAAAAACTCGGGAAAAGAATATTGTCTATGAAATGTAGAATCATGTATTAGGTTAGTATTGTTCTGGTTTGTTTTATATTCTCTTAAGGGTTTTAAAGGCGATGATGATATTCATAATTTCTTTCTTTCTCTTTTCCTGATAGAAATGATTGTTATATTTTCTTAATCAGCTCTTGCGTTAGTATCTGGTTTAAAATCTTTTAGAAAAAATTGTGAGACATGTCAAAGTGATCATGTATGGCTCTGTCAATTGCTCTGGCCTGAAATTTGTAAATCTTGTCATATGATATGACACGGGCTCATTATGTTTTATTATATTTATTACAATTAGGATAATTTATTGAAAAAGAAATCCTTGAAGTTATCAAGCAAAAAATGATTCCCACTTGTGCTCCTTTGGTTTGTTCCTTGTGACTTAGCGGCATGTAGCCGATCCCAATTAATTTAGGACTGAGGCGTTGTTGTCTTGTGACTTAGTGGCAGCGTCTGCAAGAGATATTCACCTATTTAGTTTCTCTTCCCAGACATTGTTTTTAATTTTGTTATTCTGATGATGGTTCCTTGTGCCAGACAACTGATTTATGTATTTCTCCATCTTTCCCAGGTGGATAAAACTCTCTCTTTCCTGAACAGTTATGTTCAGCAATCCATGGAAAATGGGGCTCAGCCATATATTCCTGAACATGAACGGTCTGGAATGTTCAATGTAGCGAGTTTTAGATCCGAAGATCATCAACGAGAGACTACTAGTCATGCCCTCAAGTTTGAAGCTTATGAGCTTCCGAAACCTTCAGCGGCACCTAAGAGTCTGCCGGTGCTACTTTCCTCATCAACTGATCTTGTCCCTGTTCCTGAACCAACTTATGTGCAAGAAGTCCACCAAGCTGCGTCATTGCCATCTGTTTCTGATGCTGGGGCAGCGGAACTTAAGCTTCGACTTGAAGGTGTTCAAAAGAAGTGGGGTCGGCCTACTTATAGCAATCCTTCCCCATCTGCCTCAAGTTCTGGTTCTAGTTCCCAGAAACCAGTAAACGGTGTCACTCACCAAAATGGATTGGGAACCTTAACTTCGCAAACACGTGATACATCTTATAATTCAAAGAAATCTCAGGTCGATCCTGAAAAACAAAAGCTTGCCGCATCGCTGTTTGGTGGTTCATCGTCCAAAACTGAGAAGAGACCGTCGTCCAGCCACAAGACACCAAAACCTAGTAGCTCCACCATTGACAAATCACATGGCACAACTGCTAAAGTCCCGAATGCTGAGCCAGCATTACAGAAGGCAAGTCAGCCACCCCCTCCAGATTTACTTGATTTAGGAGAACCAACTGTATCGGAAAGTACTCCGGTTCCAGACCCTTTCAAGCAATTGGAAGGGCTCATGGAGTCAGACCAAGTCTCTTCTAATGACAATCATACTGCCGCAACTACAAACCCTATTGATCTCATGGGGCTGTATAGCAATACGCCAACAACTGGGCCTAGTGTGAATATTTTAGATCTTGCCGCCGCTAATACAGGTGATATGAACCTTTTATCTGAGTTTTCGAATCCAATCAGTAAAAATACTGAAACTAGAAGCACCAGTAGTACAGTCGTTCCACCAACAAAGAAGGGACCAAACCCCCAAGACTCCTTGGAAAAAGATGCTGTTGCAAGGCAGGTGGGAGTGACGCCGTCAGGTAAAAACCCCAACTTGTTCAAGGATTTGTTTGGCTGAAAGAACGCATACGGATCGTTTCTGCATTACAACATTGTCTTGAACTAGCTCAAAAAAAAGAAATCAATCTCGGCTCAGCTGCAGTCTTCTTGTCTGAAGATGATTTTTTGGTTCCATTGAAAAAGAAAGCAAGCAGCTGGAACCAGAACCAAAGCGTTGAATCTGTTTAGAAAGCTTGCAGCGGCGATTCAAGCTTCTACTAGCAGAGAGGTATTGTGGGTGAGAGTTGCAGGTTTTGTACTTTGTCAAAATATGTAGGTTGTATTTTGTGTAGTAATGTAGAGTGTTCTTTTTAAGGGGTTTCGCGGCAGTGCTGTGCTGTGTTGAAGTTCGTCCGTTGTATTTGGATATAAATAAGAGTACAAGACCCAACGTTTTCTTCCAAAGTGCATCTGGGGTTTGTGCTCTCAAACAGCAATTAGGTTTTGAGAGGTCCGTTCTAATTGAATTCCTTGTTTTATTTTTTGAACTATACCATTATAGTAATATTGTACCCTGAACAAATTTCTTTTGAGTACGTTACCTTACAATTTTAGTCATTCTGTACAATTAGGAGCTGAACACTAGGGTTTCACTGACAACAATCAATAGTAGGATATCACTAAGCATTATGGCAATCAATACAAGTTCATCAATCTTTGAAATATGGGAGCAACAGTCTTAACTCACTTCTCTTCAACCTTTTGGCCTCATAAACTATGTCAATTACCAAAAAAATTAGGAAAAGCTCAGTCTTTTGGTTCCGAATTTTGATTTTTTTATATTTTTGGTCCATGAACCTTTAAAAGGATGCACATTTGATATGTAACCGATTTTTGTGTGAACCGATGATTTAAAGGTGGATTGGTGAACCAGCCCAAATCCAAGTAAACCCAGGTTTCACCTTTTCTTCTTTTGGTTATTTGACTACGCTGACTTCGTCCCAAGCTACATGTTGCATTGGTGGGGGAGCTCACAATATTGGTGTTTTCATTCTGAGGACTAGATTTCGTCTTTAATTATATGGCCTTCTTTGGGTTCATTTTTGCCAACTTATAGGCAAGTTTCTCAAATGGGAATAAACTCATATGCAGTTAACTCATGGGAGAGTTCATATTTTCATGTTTGGTTCAACTTTGAATTTAGAGTGAAATTATAAATTTTAAAAACAATAAAACATAGGAATTGATATAAATACCCATCAAACAATAAAACATGTAATATAAATGTG
The DNA here is from genome assembly GCA_039657345.1 of Stephania japonica. Taxonomy (NCBI): domain Eukaryota; kingdom Viridiplantae; phylum Streptophyta; class Magnoliopsida; order Ranunculales; family Menispermaceae; genus Stephania; species Stephania japonica. Next base: position 7,654,185 of record CM077556.1, read on the forward strand.
ATTAATGAGGGGTAGTTCTGTTAATTTGTCCTCAGAGAGATAACTTGCAGGGAAGTTGAGTTTATAATACCAACCAAACAAGATTAGTTCCAACTCTATCAATTGAGTGGCCTAATAATTTTGTATTGGGTTCGAAACTCGTAAAGGGCAAGTATTTCTTTCTTGAAAATAAATATTAGTTTCAACTATCGCCCAACTTCATCCTCAAGTAAACAAAGGCCTTTACGAGTCTCAGATGTAGGAGATCGATTGAAATCCCCTTATTAAGAGAGCGCTCTCTTGTTTCTTTGCCACTAAGAAAAAGAAAAACAGATCTAGGGTTTCCTAGGGGCTTTTGGCAGCCGCAGCCCTGGAGCTTGCTCCAGCAGTCTCATGTTGGCCGATAGCCCCCTCTTTCTTTTGTGTGCATTTGCTTTGCTTTGCTTTTTTATTTTCTTCCCTTCTTCTCTTCATTTTTCTCACTTCTTGCCTTTCTTCAGAGTCTTGAGAAGAGGGAGTTTTGAAGTGGAAAGGGAGTTCTGCTCGGAAGTGTCAAGAAGAGAGACGTTTTTGGGAGATTAAGTGGTTGTTGAGAGCAATGTCTAGTCATCCACGTCGATGCTCCAAGTTTTAGTGCGACAACGACAAAAGCACGAGGATTGGAGGCGGAGCACACATCGCTACTCATTATGGTGCGGTTTGATTTGGTGTCGTCCACATCCTCTTAGGTCCAGTTGTTCTCTTTTCTTATTTGTAGGTGTAAGTGTTAACCACTGAAGAAGTGAAGAGATTCAGAATTGATGAACTGAAGAGAAGAAGTTGCATTCAGAATTGATGAACTAAAGAGAAGAAGTTGAAGTATGGTGTAACAGAGAATGTGTGAATGAGTGAACAGATGTAGTGAGGGTAGAAATGTAAATTCACTTTACTTTAGTAAGGTTAGTTAGGTCGTTATATAGGTATTAATGTGTACCATACACGTGTACGGTTGTGATACAATTTATCTTCCTATAAATACAATGAAGCTCCTCTGTGTCTAACTGAGGAAGCTGAACATTCATTTTCAGATTTGTTTTCGTCTCTAATATGGTATCAGAGCCACAGTAGGCCGATCGCCATGGACAATTCTGGAGACACGGCGAGGCGTCATGGTGTTCAAGGAGCAACAAATTCATCTTCATTTGCTCATCGTCTTGTTGGACCTTTCGGTAATTCGTTAAACCAGATAGTTTCAATCAAGCTTAGCAGTACAAATTTTTCTTTGTGGAAGTCGATTGTAGTTTCTTTGTTAGAAGGTTGTGGTTTTGATGGATTCTTGTTTGGAATAACACCATGTCCTTCAAAGATTCTTGATAATGGTGATGTAAATCCTAATTTTCAAGAATGGCTTTATTGTGATAGAATGTTGTATGGTTGGCTGTTGTGTGCCCTAGAACCAGAAATTGGTAATCAGGTGAATGTTTCACAAGGTTCTAAGAAGAGAACTGCAAATGAGTTGTGTAATTGTATATTAGAACAATGTGGTTCAAGTAACAAAGCACAAATTCAATTTCATAAGACTGCAATTCGTACAACTCGAAAAGGATCTATGAAAATGAATGAGTATTTGAAGACAGTAAAAGGGATTTCTGATAATTTGGCTACTGCAGGGTCTCCTCTTCTTATTTCTGAATTGATTTCATGTACTATGACTGGATTGGATAGTGAATATCTTCCTATAACCTCTGTTCTTGAACAAAAAGATGATTTAACATGGCAAGAATGCAGTCTACTCTATTAGGTTTTGAAGCTAAGTTGGAACAGTTGCAGAGTCTGGCTGGAATTAATTCTTTGAGCATTTCACATTCATCAAATCAAGTGAATTCAGCTGAGGTGAAACAAAGGAGTTCACAGTCATGGAACAATGGAAAACAACAATCTGAAAATGGACATGGTGGCAGAAATAGTAACAACAGAGGTAGAGGAGGAAGGAATAATAGAGGAAGAGGTGGTTTTAGATTTCCAAATAACAATAGGCTAACTTGTCAAATTTGTCACAAGATTGGACACACTGCTGATGTATGCTATTACAGGGCAGATATGCAATACATGGGATCTCAAGGGTTTAATAATAGTGGTGGAAATGGTTTTCAATATCGAGGTGGTAATCAACATTCTAATCTTACTCAGAATGCAAGGGGAGGTTTTCATAACTCTCTAAGTGCTCATTTTCTGGGATCTCGGAGTAATTTTGTTGGAAATAATGCAAGTAATGACTTCTCTTCCAATGAGTCTATCAATGATAATACATGGTTTGCTGATAGTGGTGCTACTAGTCATGTCACACCGGATCAGTCACAAATGACTAACTGCTCTCCTTATTCAGGTAATGACTATCTCTTTGTTGGAAATGGAAATGCATTACCAATTGCATGTGTAGGATCAGCTAAGGTCACATCTGATCAATCAAGACTAAAGTTTCATAATACTTTGTGTTCCTCAAATAAAAAAGAATCTTCTAAGTATATCTCAGCTTGCTAAGGATAATGATGTGATTGTGGAGTTTACTAACTCACATTGTTTGGTGAAGAATTCTTTAACTAAAGAGATTCTGCTGAAAGGAACACTCAAAGATGGACTATATCAATTTCACAGTGATTCTGCAAATAAAGGATGTGCTGGAGTTCAAGCAGGGAACTTGTCATTTTATGCATCCAAGCAATCATCCTACTCTCTTTGGCATAAAAGATTGGGACATCCATCTCATAAAGTACTGAAATAGATTGCGAAATCAGATTTGAAGATGTCTGTTTCTTCATTTGAATTTTGTGATGTATGTCCTTTGGGAAAGCATCATGCTTTTGTTGGGTTTTGGGGTTCATGGGCAGCGGAGATTTCAAAACAATTTTGAGAAAAACCCCAACAGGATCCGAATCTGATTCCATTAAAACACGTTTAGACTATGAAAACTTAATCATACCTCGCCGCAATGTACCTTTCGAAGGTTAATCGATCTCTAAGGCGCTGCCAACAACGAACGCCCTCTATCAGCAGTCCACACACGAACGGCGGCCGAGATTTGAAGTGCTAGCTTCGAGAGAATACCAAACCTTTTTGTTTCTCTCCAAAACGATCCAGAACATACCAAAAACCTCTAAGTCGTTTCTTAAAACGAAAATAGAGTTTCAAATTTTTAAATCTTTCGTACTTGTATTCTAACTCAAAGCGTCTATTTATACAACCCTTGTATATAGACGATTAAGTAAATTACACATATACCCCTACTTAAAGAAGTATAAGTGTAATACACTACAAGGACGTTTCTCATGAATTTTATCATATAAAAATTCATTTTTCTGAACCATCTTAAAATCTCGCAAAACCATTCTCAGTGTGCGACCCAATAGGCTCATACAACGTTGGCAGTATACCAAAACACATTTTGGTATACAAGTCATAAGCGGCCTCTAGCAAGACATTATGACTACCCAAGTTGTACGAATATCAAATCGATATAACCTAATCAATAGTGTATATAACATCCTTTTGTCACACGATATCCTTTTGATTAAACATAAGGCATGGAATTGTAATCCAACATGTTCAATCGTACTAGTCTCGATTTCTAGGTAGACTGAAAACATCTAAGTGACATTGATCAATATCAATTCACTTAGACTAGGCCTTTTAACAACGATCTAACACATCGAGGGATCCACTGGATATCTCTCTTTATATGAGAGGACAAATTCTATCTCGATTACACAACTTCACCACATTATTCACACAAGTAACCAATCACAACCTTTATAATCATTCGGTTAAAAAGACAACGTTTGATTGCGTCAAATCACTTGTATTCCTAATGTTGAAGTCTCTTGTAATCTCAAGTCGAGGACCGAAAAATATACCTATCATGAGAAACAACTATGACTTAATCCATGTAATGTTCTCATAGCGGGTCGGTCCAGTACTTTGTTCCCTAACAAGTACTCATGATCTTGATTCGTATTCCTATACGTATGATCATCGTATGATCATCAATCAAGACTCACACTAGTCTTAATTCATTATAGTTCCCAGTATAATAATCGACTAGGGACATTTAGGATATTTTTGTAAATACCCATGGATCTTATTATAATGTAAACATGCAAATTAATTATAATAAACAGCAAATGAAATCCTCTATTTTATTAACTAAAATGTATTAATAAAGACAGTTACAGCTTTACCTTTTCTAAACTCAAACAGTTGTAGCACTCATGTATTGGAATTAATACATACTGATCTTTGGGGACCAGCTCCAGTTACTTCAATTGATGGTTTCAATTATTATATTACATTCTTGGATGATTTTTCGAGATTTACATGGATTTATCCGCTTAAAGCTAAATCAGAGGCTCTTCAAACATTTCAAAGGTTTAAACTTCTAGTGGAAAATCAGTTTTCAGCGAAGATTAAAAGATTACATCTGACTGGGGTGGAGAATTTCGAATTTTTCAATCTTTTTTGGATAATCAGGGTATATTTTTTCAACATCCATGTCCATACACACATGAACAAAATGGACAAATTGAAAGAAAACATCGGCATATAGTGGAAATGAGTCTGACTTTATTAGCTGAAGCTCATTTACCATTAAAGTTCTGGTGGCATGCTTGTGCTTCAGCTGTTTTTGTCATCAACAGATTACCAACTAGAATACTTCAAGGTGTTTCTCCTTATTTCAAGCTGTTTCACACTTCCCCTGATTATCAGATACTCAAGGTCTTTGGTTGCTCTTGTTTTCTATATACACGACCTTTTAATTCCACCAAATACCAGTTTCGATCTGAGAAATACTTATTTCTAGGATATAGTTCTCATCATAAAGGCTATATATGTATGAATAGACTGAGCAGAGTATATATATCCAGACATGTTTTGTTTAATGAAGAAGATTTTCCTTATAATGACTTGTTTCCTGCTTCGTCAGTATCACCTTCATCAGTACCTACCTCTGTTCAAGGACCAATGATTTCTCTACCTTCTTTATATACTCAACATGCTACAACTCATACATCTCCATTGTCTTCTTCTTCAACACTTGGTGATTCAACTACTTCTGATCCTACTACTTCAGAGTCTACTACTTCAGGAACTGCCACTAATCCTTCTACTCCTCCTCCATTATCTCTTAATACTCATTCTATGATGACAAGAGCGAAAGCTGGAATCAGTAAGAAGAAAGTTTTTGTATCTACTGTTTCATCTTTGGAGACCATTCCTAAGTCTGCAAAGGAAGCATTATCAATTCCTTATTGGAAAGATGCTATGGACGAAGAATTTCAAGCATTGATGTCTAATAAGACTTGGAGTCTGGTTCCACCTTCTCCTCATCAGCATATAGTTGGCAACAAATGGATTTTTACCATCAAAAGGAATTCTGATGGAAGTATCAATAGGTATAAGGCGAGGTTGGTTGCAAAAGGCTTCAAACAAGTACCTGGAATTGATTTTTCCGAGACTTATAGTCCTGTTGTTAAGTCGCCGACCATTAGAGTAATTTTCACCATTGCTGTTTCTTTTGGTTGGACATTGCGACAAATAGATATTAATAATGCTTTCTTGAATGGGAAGTTGAAAGAAGAGGTGTATACTAATCAGCCTGATGGATATATTGATGAAAATAATCCTGCCATGGTATGTCGATTACATAAGGCTCTATATGGTTTAAAACAGGCACCAAGGGCATGGTTTCATCGTCTCAGACATCAACTTTTATCTTGGGGTTTTAAGAATTCTCAATCTGATAATTCGTTGTTCATTATCCGTCATCATGGGAGTATGATGTATGTCCTCGTTTATGTAGATGATATCATTATCACAGGTGCCAGATCTGATCATGTTCAAGCGTTCATTGATAAGTTGAATAGCTCTTTTGCATTGAAAGACATTGGAAACTTGAACATATTTCTGGGATTCGAAGTGCATAGAGATTCAAGAGGTCTTTATCTCACTCAGACTAGTTATGTCCATTCTCTTCTTCAAAAAGCAGGAATGTGTTCTTCTAAACCAGTTGATACACCAGCTGTAATAGCAAAGATCTTTCTTCTAATACTGCACCTCCATTTCATGATCCTACACTTTATCATAGTCTTTTAGGAGGACTCCAATATGTTGTTCATAAACGACCCGATATTGCTTTTATCGTTAATAGACTTAGTCAATTTCAGCAGGCTCCTACTGTGTATCATTGGCAGGGCTTAAAAAGAGTATTGCGCTACTTAAAAGGATCAGCTGTTTATGGTTTATGTTTCAAACCTGGTTCTTAGCTTCTATTAACTGCCTATGCAGATGCTGATTGGGCATCATCTATTGAAGACAGGAAATCCATTGCTGGTTATGCTGTGTACTTTGGTACTAACTTGATATCTTGGCAGTCCAAAAAGCAAGGTGTTGTTGCTCGTTCAAGTACTGAAGCGGAATATCGAGCTTTAGCATATGTAGCAGCTGAGATATCTTGGTTGAGGTCATTGTTGTCTGAACTACAATTTCCCTTACTTGCCAAGCCCATGATATGGTGTGACAATATGAGTGCTGCTGCTCTTGCTCATAATCCAGTTTTTCATAGCCACACTAAACATGTGGAAATTGATGTCCATTACATACGAGATCAAGTACTGCAGGGCCAGATCTCGGTACATCATGTTCCTACACATGATCAAGTTGCCGATTGTTTCACCAAGGCTCTCTCTTCTTCGCGGTTTCATTACTTGAAAAACAAACTTGGGGTTACTTTATTTCCCCTACGTTTGAGGGGGGATGTAAGTGTTAACCACTGAAGAAGTGAAGAGATTCAGAATTGATAAACTGAAGAGAAGAAGTTGCATTCAGAATTGATGAACTGAAGAGAAGAAGTTGAAGTGTGGTGTAACAGAGAATGTGTGAATGAGTGAACAGATGTAGTGAGGGTAGAAATGTAAATTCACTTTACTTTAGTAAGGTTAGTTAGGTCGTTATATAGGTATTAATGTGTACCATACACGTGTACGGTTGTGATACAATTTATCTTCCTATAAATACAATGAAGCTCCTCTGTGTCTAACTGAGGAAGCTGAACATTCATTTTCAGATTTATTTTCGTCTCTAATAGTAGGGGGTTGAAGGGTTGTTGCAGAATAGAGAGATGGGGTAGATCTTGAAGTTGATGAATCTTGGAGAAGATGAAGACACTCCAGCAGCCATGGCGAAAGTGTTCTAGGGCTTCTCTGATTTTGGGTTATCCTCCTTTATGTTATAATCTCATTCTTCTATTAACGTTAAGTTAGTTGATGCTGTTAGTTGTAGTTGTTTTTCTTTTTTAGGGCAGTCTTCCCATTTTTGTCAAGGCTTTTTTTTCAGTTATATTCGACTTTTTTCCTCATTAAGTGTGCCTTTGTGGCCTACGATGATGAATCATAATGAGGCTCTATCGCCTCTGTTATTCTCGTAGAGTTCGAGCCATAACATTGTATTGATTCAAGGGTTCTCATTTTATCGGTACAATTTCATTTCGCCTTTACTATTTGTTTTGTTTGGAAACATAAACTATTTTGATCAATAACCGTCCAATCAATAGCATCACAAATAAGCCAAACACAAACACAAATGTTGTGAGTGACGCACGCGATCCCCACGTCTCAGAACTCTACGATGCCGCCACGTGGCTGGTGACGCAGGCAATTATCCAAGCCGTCGCTGCGCCATGTCCACATCCAGTCCTGTAGTCATCCTTTTGTCTGCCACTGTCTCCACCAGTGACCAACTCACCTCATTCTATTTACACCCCAAATTACCATTCTACCCTCCTCTCCCTCCCCACGTCCCATCTAACATCAGTGCAAGTTTGATCCAATTTTTGTCAAACTTCCTGGGATGTTTGAAGTAATCTCCTTGAACCTAACTCCTTGGCGTCAATATTTTTATTTTTATTTTAACTTTAAATTTACATGAACGTTACAAATTTTTAAATAATAAAATATATAAATTAACATAAATAACTTTCAAATAAGAAAAAGATAAGTAATAAAAGAATTATTAATGAAAGGTAATTGTGTCCACAACTCCTGAAGGTGGAGGAGATATATCTCACTGTAAAATATAAGTCAAGAGATAACTTACAGGAAAGTTAGGTAACTAAACAAAATTAATTTCTAATTTCGTGCAAGTTATCTCCCAAGAGATAACTCCGCCTCTAACCAAACAAAGCCATGATTGGAGGTGTGAGTTGGAGGGAGTAAGATAGTTGGTTTTATAAACTTAAGTTTATGTGAGTTGGAGTATCTTTCAATTCATGCCCACTAAGGTGAGATAACTCTTTTACCCTTTGAGAGAGCATCTTCTTGAAGTTTATGGTCCCAATTACTCATTATTAATCACATCTCTATTACCCATTTTTTCTCTCTTATTTGAATGACATTTATGTAATTTACATGTTTTATAATTTTTTAAATTTGTAAATTTTCATAAAGTTTTAAGTTTAACCGAACATGAAAATATAAACTTTATTATAAGATAACTCCATGTAAGTTGACTTCATATGAGTTGACTTGCTAAGAAAACTTCGTCTTAGTTGGCAAAAATAAATCAACCATGCATGTATTGAGGGAGAATACATGGAAGTGAGATGTGCACTCAACATCGGCAATACACCTCCAAATGAAATGTGTAACAGACGTGGCGCAGAAAGAATAAAAAATATCTATTTTTAAAATATATGACAAGGCAATTAATAGACAAAAAAAAAAAAAAAAAATCCACACATGCATCTGCTGTCATTCAATTTTATCCTCATGTTTATATGTTTGTATATAGATCTGCATCAATTGTTGGTTTGATTTTTTTCATTAAGTTTTTTTTTAGTAAGTTGTTATTTTCCCTTATTGAAAGTTTGTGTTTATTTTCTCTCGTCGAAAGTTTTTGTTCATCTTCCATCGTTAAAAGTTTTATTTTTTATTATGGTTCTATTGTTATAGAAGCAAAAGATAACTGTATAAGTTGCACATAGGTTTATAAAATTTCACAACGTCGATTTGATTTCAAGGAGTGGAGAAAAAGATGCTATTTATGTAATTTCATTCATAATAAAGATGTAAGAGTGATCAAGTTTTACAAATGAAAATATCTTTTCGTTAAAAAAAAAAGTTTAAGGGCATTAATGTAACTCCACCCTCTCATTCCACCATAACAACCCTTGGAACTCCGAAGTTACACAAAACAAACACAGCCACTCCAACAATTCCAACAGCAAGACCTGTTCTTCGTCTCTCATAAACCCAAGAAATCAATCAATTCTGGTTTTGTTCGATTTGATGGTTTTGTTCCATTGTTTCTGCGTTTCGTGTTTTTAAAATCAAACTTGACAGACTGTTCGTTCGATCGGCGAATGGAGTGGCAAGGCGTGAAATCGAAGTAATCTCTCGCCGAAGTCAACGATGTGAGCTGGTTTTGTGAGGTTCGTGCTGTTGATTGCATTCATTCGACTGGTTGATTCAGATAGACTTCTAAGTAAATAAATTCGGACAAGATTTGGGCAAATCCTGTGTTTTGATCTTTGTTTGATTTTGTGAGATCTGATTGATGAGGAATTTAAAATTTCAATCTTTGGATAATATGATGATGATGTTGTTCTGAGTTTGGGTGTTTATGCAATGGATCATGAGATGAAAACGTTGAAAACTAAGGATGAATTGAGTGATGGGGTGTTGATTACTGTCCGTTCGGTTGCCGCCGCCGCCGCCGCCGCGCGGAGAGTGTGGGCGAGGTCGAAGGGGCTTCGAAAGCGAAGAGTAGTGGTGTAGATGAAGTAGGGAAAGATAGCTGTGTGATTGATATCAAGGGAGATGGGGGGGCTACATTGGGCAAGGAGAATTTGGAAAGTGACAAGATTTGTAGGATATGTCATTTGAGTGCGGAGCGCCCCTCATCCTCGGAGGAAGCGTTGGATCTGATACAGATAGGGTGCGGGTGTAAGGGGGAGCTGGGGTTTGCGCATCGCCATTGCGCCGAGGCCTGGTTTAAGCTCAAAGGGAACAGGTAATTCCTCTGAGCATTTTCTGGTTTCAATTGCTATTCCGTATGGCTTATCATTTGTTAGGGGTTTAAAGAATTAACTCTCTTTAATTCATTTCCTTGGTAGAACATTAAATTCTGCTTTTAATGTCATCCATATGTTTGGCGATTGGGCTGTATGTTATGTCCTTCAGGATTTAAGGAGGCCTATACCATTTGACAAAAAAAATAAAAAGTAGAAGGCAGACCCATAATTTTGTGGTCATGGATGGCAGTAAAGAAACCTCAGTGACTATAACAAACCATCTTCCCTATTTAGAATTCTGGGCAAAACAAAGTAATAGTGTTACTTCATTTCTTTAAATTAGTTTCCTTTTTTCTTCTGATTGTCAATAATGATGACCCAGGCCCTTTGAGTTATTAATGCAAGGTATTATTAGAAGAGTTTGATAAATTAATTTATGGCAAATGCAAAAATTACTAAAAGTAATGCTAAAAATGGAGTATATATTATAATCTAGAGAAAAGTTTCATGTGGCTGGCTGGGTATTATTTGTGATTTTAGTAGGATTCACTTGTATATGGGGGAATTCGGGACAAAAATAACCAATAAGATCCTTGATCTTGTTGATATTATATCAAAGACAAATTGAAATACAAGAAGCAAGTAACACCCAAATACCAGAGAGAGCCCTGGTTCTCAGCCCAAAACTCTACTGAGTTAAACCAGTTACAATTGTTTTTCTCAATGCCTATCTCTTCCCTCACAATCTATTTATAACCCCCACTTTCCCCCAAAAAATGACACACTTACATATGTGTTTGTATCTTCCCGCCTAAAAGCCTTACGCTCATGCTTCAAGTGTTGCTTCGATGGTCCCCTAGTCCCTTATTGATTGGAGTCACATCAATAGCCTACTTATGAATATGAGAATATCAAGTTGAAAACAGTTAGCCACAAGGGGAGATTGACCCTGATTGCTCTGAGTCAAGTTGACGTTATTCATGATTAGAATTTTCTGAAATTCTCTGAATTAATTAGATTTATTTGAGCACCGTTACATGTAGATATTGAGATTTACAAAATTCTATTGAAATCGGCATTGGGCTTTGTTGCTGTTGTTTAGAGAAAAATGACATATTTCACAAATTTCAATCCTCACCTGGGAGACGTAAGGAAGTCAGTTTCAATTTTTATTAGAAGGCGCACCTTAAGAATAAAAACAAATTAGGCAATGCAAAATTAGAAATTAATCTCCGATATGATTGAACTTTGAACTTACATGGAAGTTTTCTTGCAGGCAAGTTAACTAACCCGGAAGTTCATATTTTTATGTTTACTTCAACTTTGAACTTCATGGGAAGTTGTAAATTTGTAAAACAATAAAACATAGGAATTGATATAAATACCCTTCAAACAAGTTATAATAAAGAGGGATATATGTGAGTAATAGAGATGTGATTAATGGGAGGTAATTGTGTCCGTAAGCCTTTGAGAGATTATAAAACCAACCAAACAAGATTAGTTGGAACTTCCCTGCAAGTTATCTCACTCCCCCAACATAAAATATTATAAACAACATGCTTCGATTTTATGCCATGATAAAACTTGCATGTTATCTCCTACAAGATTACAATATCTGAAAATTTAGGAAGGTTCATAATTTTGTGGGCATGGAAGATGATTGTAAGCAAAAAAACCATTTGATCACAATCAACCATCTTCATTGTTTACAATTATGGCAAAAACAATGTTGTTGCACCAAAGCATCTCTGGTGATATGGATGACTATGTTATTCGGACTTGTCACTTTGGGGTGAAATGTCGGTGTCGACACGACACGGATCCCGACACGGGATATGTGTCAGATCCTCATAAAACACAGCGAACTCTTCACTCTTGTAGAGGTTTTACTGAAAAACTTCTTGAAGAAGAAGAAAAGAGGACTTTTGAGAGAGGGGGTTTACGTTGAGATTCTTGATAAAAGAGAAAACTTGTAGTGGAAGAAACAATAAGTAATATAGAAAAGACCTTTCCTTGACTTTTGAAAATATTGACTAGTGACTAGACTTGATGCCTTCTTGTCTTGATAAGATAAAAAACACAAACAATAGAAAAAAGAAAAGCTGAAAACAAAAAGCAATTAATGCAGAAAACCTACTAACGATTAACTTGCATTATGCCCATACTTAAATATTAATTAATACATAGAATTTCATGAATTGATGAATATACCAACATACATAAAATTTATAATTTATTATGTTTATTTCGTGTTCAATGGAATAGTTTGATCCATGTAGGACCCTAATTAATTTGGGATTGAGACTATGTTGTTGTTGTTTATTCCGTGTCCAAGTACCCTTGTCTAAAATTTTGGACACTTCTTGCCGTGTTTCCGAGTCCTTTAAATTAAAGAACACGCAAGTCCGACTTCTAGACACATACCCGCATCCGACACTCGTACCCGAGTCCGAGTAACATAGGTGGATGAGACATCACTTGCCAAAAGGCAAGATTGGGGGAGGTTGTGGGATTCTCAATAAACAATGCATTGTTGTTCAACAAATCAGTTTTCCTTTTTCATTCGATAGTCAAGAATGATCTGTGTAGCCAACCCAATCTAATTTTATATTGAGGCTTTGTTGTTGTACTTACTACTGAAGAATGATGGCCCAGACCATTTAAATTATTAACTCTAGGTATGATCACAGGTGTTCCAAATATTTATCTGTTTTTAAAAACAAACATTGCTCAAAATAATTCCAAAAGTTTTGAGATATAAATAATATTCAGGCAAAGGATTCATGATATATATAGTAGGATTTATTCATTAAGACTATAAAGAAAGTCAGGCCAGAAAATAACTTATCATTTACCAAGTAAAAAATAATAATAAAAAATGGAGATTTACAACAAGTGCTCAAGGCGATTTTGATTTAAGTCTTGTTGAGGAAGTGGTTTATGGGACATTCATCTTAAAAGAAAGATAACTATGAGAAGGGATGATTTTTTTCCAAGCAGCCAGAATTGTTAAATCACTTCTTAAATTGTTGAGATTTGGAATGTTTTGTATCTTAATGAACTGAATTCAGATTGATAGTTTCAGAATAGAATAAGTTTGTTGTATATTTCGAATGTACAGTATAGTACCCTATTTATAGAATGGTACATAACTAAATCAGCGTAGACGTTACATAATCAGTGTAAACGTTACATAATCAGTGGAGGTGTTACACGATTAATGTAGACGTTACACAATTAGTGTAGACGCTACACAATCAGTGTAGACGTTACATAATATTAGTTTCCTAACACACATAATGGTTTTGGGTGGTTTCTACAAAGCTTAATTATGGTAGTAGTAGATATACATTTTTTTAAAAATAAAAAAACAGCCGCATTGCGCAGCCAGCCTTTGTTTGACCTTCATTTCCAGGGTAAACCAGGAGTAGGATCCCGGTAAGGTGATTCAATTCATTCATCTGTAGAACATAGCCTCAATCGCAAATTACTTGGGGCTGGCTAATGGAATAAAGGGGTGGTTTGCAGGATTCGAACATCTACTCTTATCTCTATCTCCATATGGTGTCTCCCAATCAAAAACGTTATATGAAATTTTCCTTTTAATTTTTTGGTGACAGATGCTGTGAAATCTGTGGCGAGGTTGCCAAGAGCATCACTGGTACTGGGGACAGCAGCGGATTCATGGAAGAGTGGAGCGACGGGCCAGTAGCCAGTACCAATTCTTCAGGCAGAAGAGAAGCTTTCTGGTGCGGACAACCGTTTTGCAACTTCCTCATGGCATGCCTGGTAATAGCCTTCGTGCTTCCTTGGTTTTTTCGTGTGAATTTGTTTTGATAGGAATGTCAATGTCTACAAGACCTGAAGATGCCATGAGAAGCGCGTGTACATACATGATTGTTTTACGCGTCTGCAAGTGCATATGGGTGCACTATGAAAGAGATACCGATACGGTGTACAAAGAATTCAAAATATAAGTTTAAGGTGTTCTAGTGTTGATGGCGCACAATGGTTCAAAGGCCTCTAGTTCAAGGTTTTTGGATCGGCTTAATATGTAATTTAGCTGCTAACCATTACAGATCGTTCCAGAAGGTCTGTACTACACATTTGAGTGTTATTCATTTTAGTTGTCAGTTCTTGTCAAAAGAGCAAAAAGAAAATAAAGTGAATAGTGTCAAGTGAAAATTGGTTACAGTGAAAGTTGTTTTGAGTGATACTTCTATTCTCATATTTAGTTAGTTGGAGTTTTGGAAAATACTCTTGCAGGTTGTTGGAAATTTTGCTTTTGTCCATAATTGTATTTTAGCAATTTGATTATCAGACAGAGATGATTTATTGGTTGGAGTCTTGGAAAATGTCCTCTTTACACATTTGATTGTTATTCATTTCCTTTTTTTTATTACTTTTCTTCAACGGGCAAGGATTGCTCATCTTGAGTTTGTAATAAAAAGAATATAGTTTCCTTGCAAGAATTGTTGTTAACGTGCACTACAAGTAGTTGTAACTAGTTATAATAATAAGGGTTATATTTCTAATGCCAAATGCATAACCTTAAAGTCAATCTAGCTTTAAAGTGGAGGTAATAGATTGCAACTAAATTTTAGGTCTAAAATTACTTCCTCAAATAGAATTACAATTTTTGTTCCTACCCCAAGTGTAAACCAATCTATTACATCAAATACATGCTACATCACTTTATAATCATAATTAGACTCCACACCAAGTCGGACTTGATATCCTTTGCCATCCGTGGTTGTCTCGCACATTAGTCATCATGGAAATGTACATCCAACATAACACTTCCCCTTAATCTTCTCAATATACTACTAAAGATTCTACAAAAGTAGTAGATTTCAAAACCAAGAACGTCCATGTATTTTGAATGAATGGAACAAGGGGACCAACAGTTGCAGGTGGTATGGCTTCAAGTTATTTAATCAAGGTCTCGAATTTAAGTTTTATATAACACCTCAGTTAGAGTCTTATAGAGCACCTCAGAAGCACGATAAAAAAAAATAAGGGAGAGTGGGAAGTGATTTAGTGCTTCTTGTACTATTGACTTGTTTTTTGTCACTATCCCTTTAATTTTGGGGAAAAGGGAAATTTAGCCCCTAAACTATGGGTGCACTGAGAATTATCCCTTAAAGTGAAGTAAGGAGGCTTTCAACCTTTAAGTAAAAGAAGTTGAAGTAAAAGAAGTTGAGGATTTCAGCCATTCGTTAAGTTTTCCATCTTCTCACCGTTATCTTGCTTATGTGGCATGATGAGGTGGATAGAAAGCGGGGCCCACATATTTTAATTAGCAGAAAAGAAAAACATTCTATATACATATATTTAGATAAAAAAAATGTCAAAAATATTTCTATCCGTTATATATGTGCATATGTGGTCCGATTCAGTGGAAGGATGATAGGTTCTACATGTGTAGTAAAACATTGTAAATTAAAAAAATATATTTTAGGCGGTAAAATGGGTCGATGGTAATAAGGGAGAGTGGGAAGCCAAGTCCGGCTCGACTTAACTTAAGTACTATTTTATAATTTTTTTTAACAAAAAAATAGATGTGAAGCACGATAAAAAAATATTTTATAATTAAAATATACCAATTTTTTAATTCTAAAAATATTTTATAGATTAAAAAATATGTGTGGATAAAAAAAATTCACATTTTTCTAAAAAAAGATGTATTTTAAGAGTAAAAATAAATTGTTTTTTAAATTAATTATTTTAAGAGTCGCACTTGGTTCTCCACTCTCCCTTTATTACCATATATCAGCCTATATTTTATTACTTAAAATATATTTTTCTAGTTTATACTCTTTCCGGTCAAAAATGTAAGTCATTTAAGGTAAATGCACTAAAATTAAGAGAGCCTTAATTGCGAGTGTAATTTACATATGTAATTTACATATATGTCCATTGAGATTAAATTAATTGAAGAATCATAAATGTTTGGATTGCACAAGTGTAAAATGGGTAAAAAATAATAAATACACTCTCGGATTTTTAAAACGACTTACAATTTTGAACAAAGAGTTTTTGCTAGAATCTTATATTATTGACCGGAGGGAGTAATATTTTACTACACATGTGGGACCCACCTTCGTTTCATCAAATTAGAGTACATGTGCACATACAGATATAAATATTTTTTACTTAAAAAATACAAAAATATTTTTTATCTAAATATACGTACATAATGTTTTTCTTTTCTGCCAATTAAAATATATGAGTCCCACTTTCTGTGTACTTCATCATGCCACGTAAGCAAGATAACAGTGAGATGATGAAAAATTTAACAGAGGGTTGAAATCCTCAACTTTTTTTAGTTTAAGGGCTGAAATCTTCGGGACTTCACTTTATTGGGTAATTCCTCTATGCACCGATAGTTTCCTTTTCCCCTTAATTTTGTCTGTCCTATACTCCTAATACTACCAGTATTGACATAGCCCTACTATTTTGATCACTTCAACAGATCACACTACACGCCACGGTCACTGTCACATTTAGACATGTCCCAATATTCAACTTTCTCAATCTTCGCCTATAGTAGTATAGTGCCTATCAATTTCTGTTTCATTTCAATGTTTAGAGAAAATGAAATGAAATGAAACTATAATTTAAAAATGAAAACTAATTGTTCTTATCAGAAATCTAACAAATCTGTAGGAAAATGATTGTTCTTCTTCTTTTGCCAATAATTCAAATACGGTCCAGCTATGTACAAAGCACTTTTTATATTTTTTCACTCCTTTTTCAAAAATACTCTTCTTTCTCACGTCCACATACACGCCACCTTCAACTTAGATAATCACCTCCGACCACCGATGACACGAACTTACGATTTTGAAGGCCACTAGCTATCATAATAAGAGTCGATTTCTTCATATTTCTTGTTGGAAAATCATGTTTACATTGTTTTGAATGCATTTTATAAGGTTTGAACAATTTTTTTGTCTTGGTAGGGCATTTTCTGTTTGCGTTGTTCGGTGGCTATTTACCATAAAAATGGAGGATGAACGTGTAGGAGATACAAATGTGTAAGATGAAGAGGTATTTCACGAGTTTTCATTCAATTTTTGTATTTTTTTTCATGTTCAAACCAAGGATTCCGCCTGTAACGACCCAATTATTAATTGTCGTTATTTATGACATCATTATAGACATGGGCGACAACTCAGACATTCGTGGACCCCGTAGCTAGGTTTCAGCACGCTCGGATTAGGTTTACAGTTCGTTTCGTGTGCTTTTTGATGTGATTTGCGATGTAATTGTGCAAATTAGTTATTTGCATCGCAATGTTGTGTGTTTATATTTTATAAGCCGTGCGACATAGTGTGACGAGTATTCGCCTTGGGTAGCGTATAAATGTGGGAACCAGGGAAGCGAATGGTTAGTACACTAGGCTGGGGCTAATGTACACACAATAAATGATAAAATACGTTAAATAATTAATATGAAATATCGTATATACGTGAGTGACACGAATGTACATGTTGGACATGTGGAACAGTTCGTGACTGTGTGTCGAAACACCCGATGGTTAACTTGGTTGTTGTGAGAATGATGAGTATAATGTTAAGTATGAGAACAAGTCTCCATATAAGTCACCAATGGGATGACTAATTGACTACTTGAGAGCCACAATATCAAGTTTTGCGATTCACAAACACCCAAGATGACATTTTGTGGTATAAATATCCCAAATTCCACATTTCACCACTCTTCTCTTTGTGTTGGACAAAAATATGGGTGACAAGCTAGGGTTTGTGAGTTTTAGAAGCTTAGTTTGAGTAATACAAGGCTAGGAAATCGAATAAAAGGTTAGATCTTCGATCCATCTCGTTCTCTATGTTTTAGATGTGTTTTCTCGGGTTTTAACGAGGGTTTCAGAGTCGGGAATCGAGCACACCGGTTTGGTGGGTGTTGCTATGGTTTAAAAGTTTGTGTGAAGCAACAATATTGGTTTTTTTGTAACGACCCATCGCTTTAAACACGTGATTAGTGTTAATCCGAGTTAGGCTCGTGGTTAAGCCTGATTTGTCTCGATTAACGCGTGCATGAAATTGTGTGATGTATTGTGTTTGTATGGACTGTATTATTATATATAAATGAATAACCGTATTAACAAGGGAATGTTTAATACCATGTGTAGGTCAGGAAGGACACACATGAAACACGAGATAGCATTAATGATCGAATGTGTTCAGTGGGGGTAAATTACATAGTATAAACGTAATTACAGATGTATAACGATATATTTATATATATTTTGATATATATAAATATATAGTAAATAAAAAATGCGTATAGTGTGACGTGATGGTCACATAATGTCACGAGGGGCCGATATGGGACACACGTATGTTATAAGGACGTGTGTATAGCAAGTGAACTTGGTGGTGTGCATGGAAAGGGAAGAAAAAATTGAGAAATGATGTCTGGCCAATAGCCAGCACGCTGAACAGTTCGGTAATAAGATAAGTTTGGGGAATCTTCGAGATGACGAGATATGCATCTCGAGGCAGGGTAAACCGCCTTCACTTCTGTATATATATATACATGTACAGAGAGAGAGAGAGAGGGAGAGAAGGAGAGAGTAAGAGAGATCAACAACGATAGGGAACCAAGGAGGAGAGCTCGGGAGCGAGCTCGTGAGCGAGAGAAACTCAAGGATAGCGAGGCTTCGATGTCGAGGTGAGTGGTTTTCATTGTTGGTTGTTGTTGTTATTAAAGTTGTTATAGTTGGGGTGTTCGGGGGACGTTGTGGACGGGATCATAGACACAGGTAGTGAGAGTTTGTGTGAAACTCTCCTTGAAGTTATAGGAAGGTTGAACGTCGTTTGGGTTAGGTTGGATCAAGTCGATCTCTGCTGGGATTTTGGAGTGAAGTCGACCAGCGCGCTGGCTGAGCTGAATGTGTGAAAATGAAACACTAGATAGCGCGCTGGGCATTGGCCCTAACACATTGGCTAGTGTGAACAATAATAAACTGTTACTATATGAGGATAATTGATGAGAGTTTTAGGATTAGTTTGAGGGTTTCAATTAATGTATGGAAGACCCGAAATGATATCAAAGGGTGTCGTATACGTGTTTAGACATTAGGAAGCATGATGGAACCCCAGAAAGCTAGGAAAACCCGATTATACTTTAGAAAAACTCAGGACAGGTAAGTGAGACTTGTACTTCTTATCAATTATGCAATGTAAATTAGTATTATTAGAGCATGTAGTGTTCAGGACTGGGAATGGGGCAATGTACTATGATTTGGTTTTGTTTTACACAAATTGTTTTGAAATGAAAAATGGATTCGGAAAGAGTTTTGATGGGATG
The DNA here is from genome assembly GCA_039657345.1 of Stephania japonica. Classification (NCBI taxonomy): domain Eukaryota; kingdom Viridiplantae; phylum Streptophyta; class Magnoliopsida; order Ranunculales; family Menispermaceae; genus Stephania; species Stephania japonica. Next base: position 7,673,539 of record CM077556.1, read on the forward strand.
GATTGGCTTTGGGTTTGGAACTGTAGTGGAGTTGCTAACCATCACCGCGCTCCCAATGACTTGAGAATTATCCTGATCAATGTTTTCCATTTGAGTTAGCAGCTCATCAGTCATAAACCAATCAGATAAGCAACGATTGGTTTAGTGATGATGAGGGAGTGCGACTCTATGTTTTTATGAGTTGGCGGCACATTGACAAGAACTGGTTAGATGCCCAGTGACTGGTTCTTGATGATGTGAGAGGGTGACTTAAGTCAAATACGGAGATTGAAAATACAAATCACGGGTAATTGCAATGAACCAAGGAACTTGCATCTGTTATATATATATATTGTTTATATTGATTCGAATGCTCCTTTAAATATGCATTTGGTTCATGTTGTTATACATTGCCTTGATATTAATTGATAGTTGATGGTTGGTATGAGAGTCACTTACTGAGCATGTAGGAGCTCACCCACCTTAACATTTTCAGGTATGGATATACGTTAGGACTTAAAACTTAGGAACGGAGAAGATTAGGAGTTTAATATCTTCTCTACGGTGCAGTAAGTTTTCCTGTTGTACATTACATTGCTTTATGATTTTGTAATAATCAGGGTGAGAATAAGAGCTCAATACCGATGTTCATACCGGTATTGTATATCTTGGTTTTATCGAAAAAGTTTTAAATTTTCCACTGTGTTTGTTTTATTTTATTTATGTAATCTCAAGATATATAGGTTGTCATCAGGAATGAGTATAAAGCTGTTGGCTCTAATTAGGTTCGATCTAATTTTTAGAAGCTTAATTATGGTTTTAGGTCGAATATTCTCTAATTGAGATTAATGGATGTTACAGTTTTGATGTTGTTGTTGTTGCTAAGGTTTTCAAATAGATTTATGGTTTTGGCGAGAAAACTCAAGGTTTATGTTACTGACGATTTTCGTCGAGGTTTTGATAAGTTATGGTGTTTTGGACGTTTGAGAAGTGGTTTGGACGAGTGCGGACTGCGACAACGAGCTGAGGGGGTCTGAGAACCTCAGGAACTTGTTCTAGCTTGGACGCCGCCAGGCGCGCCGTGGGCGTTTGAGGCCACGTCGCAACCTGCGACATCCAAACTAGAGGCAAATTACCACCTTATGGTTTATATGGCGTCGTAGAGGGGTGTAAATGGGACGACATTTGTCACGGCGTCCAGGACGTTGTGAGGCATGCCGTTGAGGCCTTGTGTACGACGACGCCTCTTACGGTGTCCCAAACAGTGACAACCAATAAATTTTTAAATAAAATTTGGAATATTGGGGTTGTACCTATGGGTTTATACAACCTATATGGAAGGTTTAACAGGTGTTTTTATCGAGGATTTGGTATTGAATAATGATTTTCGAGGTTTAGGAAATTGATTAGATTTATCGGGAATTCAATTTTAGGTAGAATTGACGGGTAGTTGACACGCGGTTGAGGCGTGCATTGGATATTGGTGTTAGTGGAGTGCGAATTGAGGTGTGTAGTATCCCAACTGAAATTCATTTTGAGTATTTATTGCTTGAATTATTTGAATTCATGTCTAGTTATTTCAATTATTCAGATTTCCTATATTTATTTATGGTCGGTTGAGTTTACTCTCGCTAGATATTCTATTGCGTTGGCGTTGTGGCACACTAGGCCATAGTATGTGCTATAGGGGTATGTCGGTAGATTGTCGATCTGACTATTGATTTTTTCTATTCACATGTCGGTGCGTCATGGTCTACGCTGGCTACGAAGCAGACAACAAGGATTTTAGTCAATTCGAGTTTACTCACTGGCGCTGCGTGGGAGATAGTCCGAAGTATGGTGCTAGTCTGACCTAGATCGTGTACGCACATTGATTTCATTGCTATTAGATATATATGCGAGGGTTCTTCCCAGTTGCCTGATTCTTTTCGTCCGCATGTTTATTTAATAGTCTTTTGATTCCAACATTTATTTATATTATTTACTCGATGAATTTTCTTGGGATTACTTACTCTTAACTCATCATCTGTTTTGTTGTGATGGTTGAGTGCAGACCCGGTACGAGCAGAGGGAAATACAAGCTTGAGGATTTCTTGTGATTCACAGCCGGTTCCCTACTTGTACGTTTTTTTTTTTTTTTATATATATTATATGTTTTCTATTGGGTTTTGAGACATGAGAGTATTTGGTTTTGTATATGACCTGTTGAGGCCCTTTTGATGTTTTGATTGGACATGACAGTATATATATATATATACTAGTTTCATAACGTGCTCCGCACGATTAAACCCGCTCGCTTCGCTCGCGGGAATTTAGTTAAAGAAAGAAATAATTTTAATCACATGGCTGTCGAAGTGGGTAGTCCTTATTTCTGATTGAGCTAGCTATATATAACAACTTGGATGCATTTGTGACCAAAGTAATAATCTTCACTTCCGTATATTTTTCATTTGCTTGTATTTTCGATGAGTTATGTGTGTGTACAAAATCAAAAAGTTGTGATTCCATCAGCCAACTTTTAACCCTTTTATACACACACATCTATTCCTTCCTTTGTGGACCACTACAAGCCTGTTCTCTCCTCTTATCACATTTCAATTTGTCATTCAAGATGAAAAGCACAATTGCAGATCAATCTGTTGTCATTCCAATCACTTATGCTCATGGAATCATAAGCAAGGTAATTATCTTCTATTTTTTATTTATTTTGATCATATCCTTGATCTTTGTGATTTAGATGATCAATATGCATAATTACGGTGATTGGAAGCTAATATCTTGTACTTTTGTTCTGTTTGAATTACAAAGAAGTTGGGAACAAAGATCTCGAAACAAGATGAAGAGAAAGTTGAGATTGGGAGCTGGAATTGTTCAGGGAGGTGGAGTGCGAGAGAGTTTTCGACGGTTGTTCAACGTTGGGCCGGACGAGAAGCTTTTGAAGGTCTCACAGTGCCATTTATTCACCACTGCTGGTCCAATTGCAGGTGGACATAAAAAATCAATATTGTAGAGGAAATCATGTAGCGGTTAATGAAAAAAATACAATATCATTGTACGTTATATATATCTTGTGACAAAAAAAGGAGAAAAAAAATTCTTTTGAGGAAAAAAAAATTCTTTTACTTCAAGGAAAAGAAAATAGTTTACATATTATTATATGAAATGTAATTAAGTTTATTATGTACATCTTTAATTTCAGAATGATAAAATCAACTAAAACCGCACGCTCACTATGCTTTCGTGACCGCACAACATATATTTATGTGCACACCGGCGTACAATATACATGTGTAGATCACATAGAAATCTAAGTTTGAATACAACTCAAACTCAATATGATATACTTCATGATCAACGTGCTGATCACTTGTCCAAATCATATTCTAACATTATATTAGTAGATCGAACTCAAACATTGACAGACGCACAATATCACTTCAAGTCTAACACCAACTCCAAAACAGAGTTTGATGAAGCCACAAACACGTCAGATATTTACATAAATTAGGATACATGAATATGTTACATCGTTACACGTACATATTCGTATATATGATAAGGAAAGGGGTAAAATAGGAAGTTCAAGTAACGAAGGAAAGGAGAGTATATATGATAAGGAAAGGGGTAAAATGGGAAGTTCAAGTAACGAAGGAAAGGAGAATTATTCTCACTTTTATTATATTGATATATATATTTGATTACTTTGAATGAGTTTTTCACACTAGGAAAAATGCTCTTCTATTTGATTTATTTATTTAAGTCTTCCGCGAATTATTTGAAGGTTTAATAGATGAAAATGAATCCTTAAGCTAACTGATATAATTAATATGAGGAAAGTTAGCGGTAGTGTGATCAATTGATGTGTTGGTGCGCGTGAGACACAGTTGGACCGATTTTAGTTAGGGTTATGGATCCACGACGCATGACGTGGCGTGCCTTGGATTTTGGGGCCGCTACACCGCCTCTGGTTCGGCCTCGCAGGGCCGAACATATGGCTTTGCTCGTTTGTCAAGGGCGATTGAAACATGCATGTTTGGTCATAAGTGACTGAACAAACATTTGTTTAAACCAAGTTCCGACACTGCAATGTGGTTTGGACATCAAAGACTGATTAACATGCATTGTTCGATTACCTTTAACCGAACAATGCTCAGTCAATCGGTCCTGTTTCACCGATTGAGCATTGACCATCAACAATGCACAAATAGACCAACATATTAGATCAAAAACAGTTACAAACACATACACAACTACTAAAATTGTTCAAAAATAGTAAAAAAAATTTGATAAAACATCTATATTAATGGAAACAACCCTAAATTGACCAAGTTTAGTCGTTGATTGCGCGACGACTGTTTAGAAGCAAGACGAAGCTAGACCTAGGGTGAGAGCGAAGATACACAGAGGTGACGCGATGATCGACCGAGTTGATGAGAAGATGAACCACAACCGTAGAGTGAACGCGAAGATTGGCCTAGGGCTCGAGTGTTTTCTCCTTCTTTGCGTATTGGGAATAGAGGTGCACAAAGGCAAAGACATTTTTGGAAGAAAAAAAAATTGGTTTGCCCACAGTAAAATATGGTTTGCACATATCCGTCCATTCAAATATTAGAATGTTAGTTAAGCTTCTGTGATTCGTCGAACATCGAGATGAGCCCTCCGGCTCGATGCTAAAATCAGAAACGTTAATTGGAGAGACAACTAATAAGAGAGACATTAATGGTAGTTGAATTTAACGCACTTTCAAAGCATTCTTATCTCTTTCGTTCTTGGGCATTTGATCATTTTCCTATATATAAAGACCCTTTCAAGAAACACCAAAGATGTCTACAATGGAGGAAGTTGCAGGGAGGGCTATAAGGGACCTATACAGATCCTACATGGAAGATGGGAACATCCAATGGAGGCACGGCGGCCCTCCGATCTACGATCAAGTGAATGAACTCTTCGAGCGAGAACGAACGAAGGTACAAAACCTTTAGTGTTTCTCTATGGTTTTAGTACATGTGATTGTTCACTGATCATAAGGTGTAAGTTAATTTGATATATGATCTTTGATTATTACGTATGTGTAGGTATGGCCAAAAGGGTCTCTAGAAGAAACTGTGCAGAATGCTATAAAGACTTGGGAGATGGAACTCTCCAACAAGACATGCATACAGGACTTCAAAACAATAAATCCTGAAAAATTCAAGCTCTTTGTCAATGGTCGGATCTCAAAACTATTCATTAGTACCATAGACTTGATTTCGATTAGTATTTTTGCATTAAGTTTATCTATCTAAATGTCCAAAATTTCTACCCCGAAAATAAGGTATATTTATCCGATGAGTCCATCGAGATACAAAGTAGATCGATTACATTACTCTTTAGGAGAGGCTCACTGAAATAGACATGTTTGCGAAAGTGTCATCATTTAGTTTTTGTTTCCAAAGTCATACTTATATTTTATGGTCTGTTTTTGAATACCAACCATGTTGTTCTCATATTAAAAAATTAGTAAGGTTGAAATTTTTTTTGATGAAATAGGAAGAGAGGGGTTGTCAGCAGAAGAGACTCTTCAAGTTGGGAGCTACAATGCCGTGTTGAAGACTAGTCTACCAAAGGAATTCCAGATTTACGAAGCCGATAAAGAGAGCTTCGAGTCGTCCCACGACATTTTCCGATCGGCATTACCTCGGGGCTTTGCTTGGGAAGTGGTGAGCGTCTACTCTGGACCCCCTGTAATAGCTTTTAAGTACAGACACTGGGGTTACATGGAGGGTCCTTTTAAAGGGCATGCACCTACTGGAGAGAAGGTTGAGTTCTATGGCTTGGGTGTCTTAAAGGTACAAAATTTTACTTCTTCATCTTCTCAAACACATAACATTAAGTACACATACTCTTACATCTAATTGTTGCATGAATCAAACCAAATAACAGGTTGATGAATCACTGAGAGCAGAAGAGGTGGAGATTTATTATGATCCAGGAGAGCTCTTTGGAGGACTGTTTAAGGGGCCACTCATTTCTGAATCTTCTAATATATGCCCTTTTTCAAAAGGGGCTTAATTATTACTATGTAGATGTAAAGATCATATGGAGTCCACCTGTTTTTCTCTTATTTATTTTGCTTCTCTCCATTATCAAAATAAAATCTCCTATCATGAGTAATCTTATCCTATATTTAAATGAGTGATTGAGTGCACTAACTGTTTGGAACAAGCATCTGTATAAACATAAATTTGAACAAGGCACACAATATAATAACAAGAGCTAAACATGTTGTTCTAAACAAATACAATGAACAAGTAAATTAAACAAATAAAGCCTGCGATTTGCAATGTCCTAAGATGGAATATTTCTCTCCAATTCGGTGTTGAATTCTACTAGAAGCTTTGTCTCCAGGATACAATTGGTATGAGCTTTGATTATACATAAATCAAAGAACCTTCAAACTACAGGAATTGTGTCTCTCTCAAAAACACTAAAGACATATAGTTTTTACTTCAAAAAAAATTTGTGAACAACTATGTAAATGGTCTCTTCATTTATAGAAGATATATGTAAGTGTCTCAACAATTATTAACTTATTCTAATTCGAATTTTAGAGCACTCCAAGTGGACTTGAACAATTTAATTAACTATCTATGACCATTAGTGGTCTGGTTGAGTAACTCCTTTTTTTTTTATGGAAAATGATAATCTAACACACTCTCAACGCACACTTTAAACGCACACCCTTGTATTTTAAGTGTTTATGGTGTTTTGTCAGATGTGAGGCCCACGCATGAGAAACAAAAAATAGTCATAAATGGCTAAAAGACAAAAGTACACATTTAAAGTATGCATTGAAAGTCATTTTATCATTTTCCTTTTTTTATTACTTTTCTCGAGCAAGGATTGCTCTTCTTAAGTTTGTAATAAAAAGAATATAGTTTCCTTGCAAGAATTGTTGTTAACATGCCCGAAATTAGACGTCTTCGGATGAATTAATCCTTAAAAGTAATTAATGGGTAATTAAAACCCTGAAAGTGAAAAAGTTGAGCAAAGTATACCCTTACCAACCGAATTAGTTTAAAATAAATAAAAAAATAAAATAAAAACCTTGAACCGCCTTTTGCCTTGCATAGAATCTCAATTTGTATACTCGCACCAAGCATGTGGAGCAAGACTCTCACTTCGTCAATTCTATTTGTATACAGCTCCCAAATTAATTCGGATTGACTACGTGTATCAAACTTTTCCTTATGCTCGAATACATGACATTGCACCAAAAAAAATAAAAAGATGACACGATTATCTGTAACAATTGTCAAACACAAATTTTACAGTAAATTAACAGAGACTACTTTTCAATTTTTCTTCATCCTCTTCGTTGCACATCATGAACATGCACAAAAACCCCAACTAAAGTTTCCTAATCAAACTGAAACGATAGACTTTTTGATAGATGCATCGCAAACAGGCAAGTTCATCTTCTTTTTTTTTTAATAGGGGCACGTTCATCTATTTTTAATGCTTTAATGGGAAGAACATCTCGACCAATGTTCATCATGTTTGAGTATCACAGACCTTTTCTGCTACGTTAGAACATGTATTCCTCTACTTCAAGTCCAAGAAAAAATTCAAGCAGTTATTTATTCAAGGATAAATTTTACTCGTTTATAAAGAGTCATAGAAACAAAAAGAACGCCAAACTTAACAGAAACCAAGAAAATGAATCATAAAAAATGTGTTACTAGTTTGGATTAGGTCGGAGAAATCATTTTGAGTCTTTAACTAGGTAAAAAAATGAGTATACTGCAACCATAACACCATTATGCAACACTATCAGTGAGGGCAACAAAGTTGTTGAGAATGTTGAATGCAGAATGCCAGACAACAGAATGCCTACCAATGAGGCGCGGAACAAGTATTTCAACAAATATAGGATGCCCATAGCTAAGATGGCCCAGTATGTCTTTGGCAGCACTAAAAACATTGAAGGTTTACAAGCCAACTCAATCTACCATTGTAACCAAAACCAAGGGAGAGATAAATCCATTTCCAAACAAAGTCAATAATTATCTTAGCAAACAGATAATGCTACAAAAGGGGAAACTATGATGTAGCTAGGCACCTCAATCCAGACAGATAAATGAAGTTACTAACAGTCTAGGAAAATAACAAAAGAAACATGTGCTGTCAAAACTCAATAATTGACGAAACCTCTCTACTATGTAGAGATAGCTTGAGACTTGTTGAGAATAACACCCTCATATTTGACCTGGAACCACTTCATTGCATCCTCTTTCGTAACCCTATGTTGGATCCCAACACGAGTCTTGCACCTACGACGACGAGCCACACGGTATCCAGGGCGCTCCAAAACGACGTAGAAGTCCATGCCGTAAATACCAGTTGAAGGATCATACCTGTAAAATAGACCTCTGTTAGTCCATGTAAAACCTAAGGCATAATCGATTTTCACAACTTTAGTAAGATCATCACAAGAGAAAGTTGTAGCCAATGGTTTTCAAAAAAAAAAGTTATAGCCAATGTCAATGCTAATATAAGAGTTAAAAAGCTTTCCCCTACAGCCAAAATTCCCAGCCCTAACGATCCCAGGAAAAAAAAAGAAGACAATTGTTCCCACTTTAACATCATAAGTTCCATTAAACAAAAGGACTTTAAAAACTAATCACTCCAAAAATGCACCAACAAAATTGTACAGAGAATTCCTACAAATGACACAAGACCCAAGCAAGTAAATGCACCACGCAAAATCAAAACATGTGTTGCAGATATTTGGATATCTTATAGATCATGTGTAGATATAGTGGCTTCGAATAACGGTAGTCAGTATCAAACAAAGGTAAAGCTATCCCTAGCCTTAACATAAAATATAGCATTTTTTAGAAGCAATTTGCGTGCACTACGATGCAATGTTGATGCTAAATCAATGTTAAAACATTTGGGCACTTCCCAAATCATATCAGGATTCAACTATTGCCCTAGAAACATATTCATCTCAAGATCAAATACACATTATAACTAATCCCATTAGCAATGCAGTGATTCAATTAACGAAAACGCGAAACACGGCGTAGAGCGACTCACTTGATCCCGAGATCGATGTGCTCGTGAATACCAAACCCAAAGCAACCAGTGTCACTGAAGTTCCTCCTCAATAGCTCATACTCCTTGACCTTCAAACCACTCTCCAACAAAACAAGATTAGTTGGAACTTCCCCGCAAGTTATCTCACTCCCCCAACATAAAATATTATAAACAACATGCTTCGATTTTATGCCATGATAAAACTTGCATGTTATCTCCTACAAGATTACAATATCTGAAAATTTAGGAAGGTTCATAATTTTGTGGGCATGGAAGATGATTGTAAGCAAAAAAACCATTTGATCACAATCAACCATCTTCATTGTTTACAATTATGGCAAAAACAATGTTGTTGCACCAAAGCATCTCTGGTGATATTATGGATGACTATGTTATTCGGACTTGTCACTTTGGGGTGAAATGTCGGTGTCGACACGACACGGATCCCGACACGGGATATGTGTCAGATCCTCATAAAACACAGTGAACTCTTCACTTTTGTAGAGGTTTTACTGAAAAACTTCTTGAAGATGAAGAAAAGAGGACTTTTGAGTGAGGGGGTTTACGTTGAGATTCTCGATAAAAGAGAAAACTTGTAGTGGAAGAAACAATAAGTAATACAAAAAATCTATTTGGACACTAAGGGTCCGGACTCAAAGGGGGGTTTTTGAGATTTTTGTTAATATTAAAGGAGTGTTACTAGTTATAATTTTGAAGTCATTGATTGCTTAAGGATGACTTTGAAATAAAAAAATTTCAAAAAACTCCCTAAGGGTCCGGACTCATGAGTCCAAGTAGCACTACTCTAATACATATAGAAAAGACCTTTCCTTGACTTTTGAAAATATTGACTAGTGACTAGACTTGATGCCTTCTTGTCTTGATAAGATAAAAAACACAAACAATAGAAAAAAGAAAAGCTGAAAACAAAAAGCAATTAATGCAGAAAACCTACTAACGATTAACTTGCATTATGCCCATACTTAAATATTAATTAATACATAGAATTTCATGAATTGATGAATATACCAACATACATAAAATTTATAATTTATTATGTTTATTTCGTGTTCAATGGAATAGTTTGATCCATGTAGGACCCTAATTAATTTGGGATTGAGACTATGTTGTTGTTGTTGTTTATTCCGTGTCCAAGTACCCTTGTCTAAAATTTTGGACACTTCTTGCCGTGTTTCCGAGTCCTTTAAATTAAAGAACACGCAAGTCCGACTTCTAGACACATACCCGCATCCGACACTCGTACCCGAGTCCGAGTAACATAGGTGGATGAGACATCACTTGCCAAAAGGCAAGATTGGGGGAGGTTGTGGGATTCTCAATAAACAATGCATTGTCGTTCAACAAATCAGTTTTCCTTTTTCATTCGATAGTCAAGAATGATCTGTGTAGCCAACCCCATCTAATTTCAGATTGAGGCTTTGTTGTTGTACTTACTACTGAAGAATGATGGCCCAGACCATTTAAATTATTAACTCTAGGTATGATCACAGGTGTTCCAAATATTTATCTGTTTTTAAAAACAAACATTGCTCAAAATAATTCCAAAAGTTTTGAGATATAAATAATATTCAGGCAAAGGATTCATGATATATATAGTAGGATTTATTCATTAAGACTATAAAGAAAGTCAGGCCAGAAAATAACTTATCATTTACCAAGTAAAAAATAATAATAAAAAATGGAGATTTACAACAAGTGCTCAAGGCGATTTTGATTTAAGTCTTGTTGAGGAAGTGGTTTATGGGACATTCATCTTAAAAGAAAGATAACTATGAGAAGGGATGATTTTTTTCCAAGCAGCCAGAATTGTTAAATCACTTCTTAAATTGTTGAGATTTGGAATGTTTTGTATCTTAATGAACTGAATTCAGATTGATAGTTTCAGAATAGAATAAGTTTATTGTATATTTCGAATGTACAGTATAGTGCCCTATTTATAGAATGGTACAGAACTAAATCAGCGTAGACGTTACATAATCAATGTAGACGTTACACGATTAATGTAGACGTTACACAATTAGTGTAGACGCTACACAATCAGTGTAGACGTTACATAATATTAGTTTCGTAACACAGATAATGGTTTTGGGTGGTTTCTACAAAGCTTAATTATGGTAGTAGTAGATATACATTTTTTTAAAAATAAAAAAACAGCCGCATTGCGCAGCCAGCCTTTGTTTGACCTTCATTTCCAGGGTAAACCAGGAGTAGGATCCCGGTAAGTTGATTCAATTCATTCATCTGTAGAACATAGCCTCAATCGCAAATTACTTGGGGCTCAATCGCAAATTGCTTGGGGCTGGCTAATGGAATAAAGGGGTGGTTTGCAGGATTCGAACATCTACTCTATCTCTATCTCCATACGGTGTCTCCCAATCAAAAACTTTATATGAAATTTTCCTTTTAATTTTTTGGTGACAGATGCTGTGAAATCTGTGGCGAGGTTGCCAAGAGCATCACTGGTACTGGGGACAGCAGCGGATTCATGGAAGAGTGGAGCGACGGGCCAGTAGCCAGTACCAATTCTTCAGGCAGAAGAGAAGCTTTCTGGTGCGGACAACCGTTTTGCAACTTCCTCATGGCATGCCTGGTAATAGCCTTCGTGCTTCCTTGGTTTTTTCGTGTGAATTTGTTTTGATAGGAATGTCAATGTCTACAAGACCTGAAGATGCCATGAGAAGCGCGTGTACATACATGATTGTTTTACGCGTCTGCAAGTGCATATGGGTGCACTATGAAAGAGATACCGATACGGTGTACAAAGAATTCAAAATATTAGTTTAAGGTGTTCTAGTGTTGATGGCGCACAATGGTTCAAAGGCCTCTAGTTCAAGGTTTTTGGATCGGCTTAATATGTAATTTAGCTGCTAACCATTACAGATCGTTCCAGAAGGTCTGTACTACACATTTGAGTGTTATTCATTTTAGTTGTCAGTTCTTGTCAAAAGAGCAAAAAGAAAATAAAGTGAATAGTGTCAAGTGAAAATTGGTTACAGTGAAAGTTGTTTTGAGTGATACTTCTATTCTCATATTTAGTTAGTTGGAGTCTTGGAAAATACTCTTGCAGGTTGTTGGAAATTTTGCTTTTGTCCATAATTGTATTTTAGCAATTTGATTATCAGACAGAGATGATTTATTGGTTGGAGTCTTGGAAAATGTTCTCTTTACACATTTGATTGTTATACATTTCCTTTTTTTTATTACTTTTCTTCAACGGGCAAGGATTGCTCATCTTGAGTTTGTAATAAAAAGAATATAGTTTCCTTGCAAGAATTGTTGTTAACGTGCACTACAAGTAGTTGTAACTAGTTCTAATAATAAGGGTTATATTTCTAATGCCAAATGCATAACCTTAAAGTCAATCTAGCTTTAAAGTGGAGGTAATAGATTGCAACTAAATTTTAGGTCTAAAATTACTTCCTCAAATAGAATTACAATTTTTGTTCCTACCCCAAGTGTAAACCAATCTATTACATCAAATACATGCTACATCACTTTATAATCATAATTAGACTCCACACCAAGTCGGACTTGATATCCTTTGCCATCCGTGGTTGTCTCGCACATTAGTCACCATGGAAATGTACATCCAACATAACACTTCCCCTTAATCTTCTCAATATACTACTAAAGATTCTACAAAAGTAGTAGATTTCAAAACCAAGAACGTCCATGTATTTTGAATGAATGGAACAAGGGGACCAACAGTTGCAGGTGGTATGGCTTCAAGTTATTTAATCACGGTCTCGAATTTAAGTTTTATATAACACCTCAGTTAGAGTCTTATAGAGCACCTCAGAAGCACGATAAAAAAAATAAGGGAGAGTGGGAAGTGATTGAGTGCTTCTTGTACTATTGACTTGTTTTTTGTCACTATCCCTTTAATTTTGGGGAAAAGGGAAATTTAGCCCCTAAACTATGGGTGCACTGAGAATTATCCCTTAAAGTGAAGTAAGGAGGCTTTCAGCCTTTAAGTAAAAGAAGTTGAAGTAAAAGAAGTTGAGGATTTCAGCCATTCGTTAAGTTTTTCATCTTCTCACCGTTATCTTGCTTATGTGGCATGATGAGGTGGATAGAAAGCGGGGCCCACATATTTTAATTAGCAGAAAAGAAAAACATTCTATTTACATATATTTAGATAAAAAAAATGTCAAAAATATTTCTATCCGTTATATATGTGCATATGTGGTCCGATTCAGTGGAAGGATGATAGGTTCTACATGTGTAGTAAAACATTGTAAATTAAAAAAATATATTTTAGGCGGTAAAATGGGTCGATGGTAATAAGGGAGAGTGGGAAGCCAAGTCCGGCTCGACTTAACTTAAGTACTATTTTATAATTTTTTTTAACAAAAAAATAGATGTGAAGCACGATAAAAAAATATTTTATAATTAAAATATACCAATTTTTAAATTCTAAAAATATTTTATAGATTAAAAAATATGTGTGGATAAAAAAAATTCACATTTTCCTAAAAAAAGATGTATTTTAAGAGTAAAAATAAATTGTTTTTTAAATTAATTATTTTAAGAGTTGCACTTGGTTCTCCACTCTCCCTTTATTACCATATATCAGCCTATTTTATTACTTAAAATATATTTTTCTAGTTTATACTCTTTCCGGTCAAAAATGTAAGTCATTTAAGGTAAATGCACTAAAATTAAGAGTGCCTTAATTGCGAGTGTAATTTACATATGTAATTTACATATATGTCCATTGAGATTAAATTAATTGAAGAATCATAAATGTTTGGATTGCACAAGTGTAAAATGGGTAAAAAATAATAAATACACTCTCGGATTTTTAAAACGACTTACAATTTGGAACAAAGAGTTTTTGCTAGAATCTTATATTATTGACCGGAGGGAGTAATATTTTACTACACATGTGGGACCCACCTTCGTTTCATCAAATTAGAGTACATGTGCACATACAGATATAAATATTTTTTACTTAAAAAATACAAAAATATTTTTTATCTAAATATACGTACATAATGTTTTTCTTTTCTGCCAATTAAAATATGTGAGTTCCACTTTCTGTGTACTTCATCATGCCACGTAAGCAAGATAACAGTGAGATGATGAAAAATTTAACAGAGGGTTGAAATCCTCAACTTTTTTTAGTTTAAGGGCTGAAATCTTCGGGACTTCACTTTATTGGGTAATTCCTCTATGCACCGATAGTTTCCTTTTCCCCTTAATTTTGTCTGTCCTATACTCCTAATACTACCAGTATTGACATAGCCCTACTATTTTGATCACTTCAACAGATCACACTACACGCCACGGTCACTGTCACATTTAGACATGTCCCAATATTCAACTTTCTCAATCTTCACCTATAGTAGTATAGTGCCTATCAATTTCTGTTTCATTTCAATGTTTAGAGAAAATGAAATGAAATGAAACTATAATTTAAAAATGAAAACTAATTGTTCTTATCAGAAATCTAACAAATCTGTAGGAAAATGATTGTTCTTCTTCTTTTGCCAATAATTCAAATACGGTCCAGCTATGTACAAAGCACTTTTTATATTTTTTCACTCCTTTTTCAAAAATACTCTTCTTTCTCACGTCCACATACACGCCACCTTCAACTTAGATAATCACCTCCGACCACCGATGACGCGAACTTACGATTTTGAAGGCCACTAGCTACCATAATAAAAGTCGATTTCTTCATATTTCTTGTTGGAAAATCATGTTTACATTGTTTTGAATGCATTTTATAAGGTTTGAACAATTTTTTTGTCTTAGTAGGGCATTTTCTGTTTGCGTTGTTCGGTGGCTATTTACCATAAAAATGGAGGATGAACGTGTAGGAGATACAAATGTGTAAGATGAAGAGGTATTTCATGAGTTTTCATTCAATTTTTGTATTTTTTTTCATGTTCAAACCATGGATTCCGCCTGTAACGACCCAATTATTAATTGTCGTTATTTATGACATCATTATAGACATGGACGACAACTCAGACATTCGTGGACCCCGTAGCTAGGTTTCAGCACGCTCGGATTAGGTTTACAGTTCGTTTCGTGTGCTTTTTGATGTGATTTGCGATGTAATTGTTCAAATTAGTTATTTGCATCGCAATGTTGTGTGTTTATATTTTATAAGCCATGCGACATAGTGTGACGAGTATTCGCCTTGGGTAGCGTATAAATGTGGGAACCAGGGAAGCGAATGGTTAGTACACTAGGCTGGGGCTAATGTACACACAATAAATGATAAAATACGTTAAATAATTAATATGAAATATCGTATATACGTGAGTGACACGAATGCACATGTTGGACATGTGGAACAGTTCGTGACTGTGTGTCGAAACACCCGAGGGTTAACTTGGTTGTTGTGAGAATGATGAGTATAATGTTAAGTATGAGAACAAGTCTCCATATAAGTCACCAATGGGATGACTAATTGACTACTTGAGAGCCACAATATCAAGTTTTGCGATTCACAAACACCCAAGATGACATTTTGTGGTATAAATATCCCAAATTCCACATTTCACCACTCTTCTCTTTGTGTTGGACAAAAATATGGGTGACAAGCTAGGGTTTGTGAGTTTTGGAAGCTTAGTTTGAGTAATACAAGGCTAGGAAATCGAATAAAAGGTTAGATCTTCGATCCATCTCGTTCTCTATGTTTTAGATGTGTTTTCTCGGGTTTTAACGAGGGTTTCAGAGTCAGGAATCGAGCACACCGGTTTGGTGGGTGTTGCTATGGTTTAAAAGTTTGTGTGAAGCAACAATATTGGTTTTTTTGTAACGACCCATCGCTTTAAACACGTGATTAGTGTTAATCCGAGTTAGGCTCGTGGTTAAGCCTGATTTGTCTCGATTAACGCGTGCATGGAATTGTGTGATGTATTGTGTTTGTATGGACTGTATTATTATATATAAATGAATAACCGTATTAACAAGGGAATGTCTAATACCATGTGTAGGTCAGGAAGGACACACATGAAACACGAGATAGCATTAATGATCGAATGTGTTCAGTGGGGGTAAATTACATAGTATAAACGTAATTACAGATGTATAACGATATATTTATATATATTTTGATATATATAAATATATAGTAAATAAAAAATGCGTATAGTGTGACGTGATGGTCACATAATGTCACGAGGGGCCGATATGGGACATACGTATGTTATAAGGACGTGTGTATAGCAAGTGAACTTGGTGGTGTGCATGGAAAGTGAAGAAAAAATTGAGAAATGATGTCTGGCCAATAGCCAGCACGCTGAACAATTCGGTAATAAGATAAGTTTGGGGAATCTTCGCGATGACGAGATATGCATCTCGAGGCAGGGGTAACCGCCTTCACTTCTGTATATATATACATGTACAGAGAGAGAGCGGGAGAGAAGGAGAGAGTAAGAGAGATCAACAGCGATAGGGAGCCAAGGAGGAGAGCTCGGAAGCGAGATCGTGAGCGAGAGAAACTCAAGGATAGCGAGGCTTCGATGTCGAGGTGAGTGGTTTTCATTGTTGGTTGTTGTTGTTATTAAAGTTGTTATAGTTGGGGTGTTCGGGGGATGTTGTGGACGGGATCATAGACACAGGTAGTGAGAGTTTATGTGAAACTCTCCTTGAAGTTATAGGAAGGAACGTCGTTTGGGTTAGGTTGGATCAAGTCGATCTCTGCTGGGATTTTGGAGTGAAGTCGACCAGTGCGCTGGCTGAGCTGAATGTGTGAAAATGAAACACTAGATAGCGCGCTGGGCATTGGCCCTAACGCATTGGCTAGTGTGAACAATAATAAACTGTTACTATATGAGGATAATTGATGAGAGTTTTAGGATTAGTTTGAGGGTTTCAATTAATGTATGGAAGACCCGAAATGATATCAAAGGGTGTCGTATACGTGTTTAGACATTAGGAAGCATGATGGAACCCCAGAAAGCTAGGAAAACCCGATTATACTTTAGAAAAACTCAGGACAGGTAAGTGAGACTCGTACTTCTTATCAATTATGCAATGTAAATTAGTATTATTAGAGCATGTAGTGTTCAGGACTGGGAATGGGGCAATGTACTATGATTTGGTTTTGTTTTACACAAATTGTTTTGAAATGAAAAATAGATTCGGAAAGAGGTTTGATGGGATGGATTGGCTTTGGGTTTGGAACTGTAGTGGAGTTGCTAACCATCACCGCGCTCCCAATGACTTGAGAATTATCCTGATCAATGTTTTCCATTTGAGTTAGCAGCTCATCAGTCATAAACCAATCAGATAAGCAAAGATTGGTTTAGTGATGATGAGGGAGTGCGACTATATGTTTTTATGAGTTGGCGGCACATTGACAAGAACTGGTTAGATGCCCAGTGACTGGTTCTTGATGATGTGAGAGGGTGACTTAAGTCAAATACGGAGATTGAAAATACAAATCACGGGTAATTGCAATGAACCAAGGAACTTGCATCTGTGTTATATATATATATATATATATATATATATTGTTTATATTGATTCGAATGCTCCTTTAAATATGCATTTGGTTCATGTTGTTATACATTGCCTTGATATTAATTGATAGTTGATGGTTGGTATGAGAGTCACTTACTGAGCATGTAGGAGCTCACCCACCTTAACATTTTCAGGTATGGATATACGTTAGGACTTAAAACTTAGGAACGGAGAAGTTTAGGAGTTTAATATCTTCTCTACGGTGCAGTAAGCTTTCCTGTTGTACATTACATTGCTTTATGATTTTGTAATAATCAGGGTGAGAATAAGAGCTCAATACCGATGTTCATACCGGTATTGTATATCTTGGTTTTATCGAAAAAGTTTTAAATTTTCCACTGCGTTTGTTTTATTTTATTTATGTAATCTCAAGATATATAGGTTGTCATCAGGAATGAGTATAAAGCTGTTGGCTCTAATTAGGTTCGATCTGATTTACCGAAGCTTAATTATGGTTTTAGGTCGAATATTCTCTAATTGAGATTAATGGATGTTACAGTTTTGATGTTGTTGTTGTTGCTAAGGTTTTCAAATAGATTTATGGTTTTGGCGAGAAAACTCAAGGTTTATGTTACTGACGATTTTCGTCGAGGTTTTGATAAGTTATGGTGTTTTGGACGTTTGAGAAGTGGTTTGGACGAGTGCGGACTGCGACAACGAGCTGAGGTGGTCTGAGAACCTCAGGAACTTGTTCTAGCTTGGACGCCGCCAGGCGCGCCGTGGGCGTTTGAGGCCACGTCGCAACCTGCGACATCCAAACTAGAGGCAAATTACCACCTTATGGTTTATATGGCGTCGTAGAGGGGTGTAAATGGGACGACATTTGTCACGGCGCCCAGGACGTTGTGAGGCATGCCGTTGAGGCCTTGTGTACGACGACGCCTCTTACGGTGTCCCAAACAGTGACAACCAATAAATTTTTAAATAAAATTTGGAATATTGGGGTTGTACCTATGGGTTTATACAACCTATATGGAAGGTTTAACAGGTGTTTTTTATCGAGGATTTGGTATTGAATAATGATTTTCGAGGTTTAGGAAATTGATTAGATTTATCGGGAATTCAGTTTTAGGTAGAATTGACGGGTAGTTGACACGCGGTTGAGGCGTGCATTGGATATTGGTGTTAGTGGAGTGCGGATTGAGGTGTGTAGTATCCCAACTGAAATTCATTTTGAGTATTTATTGCTTGAATTATTTGAATTCATGTCTAGTTATTTCAATTATTCAGATTTCCTGTTTTTATTTATGGTCGGTTGAGTTTACTCTCGCTAGATATTCTATTGCGTTGGCGTTGTGGCACACTAGGCCATAGTATGTGCTATAGGGGTATGTCGGTAGATTGTCGATCTGACTATTGATTTTTTCTATTCACATGTCGATGCGTCATGGTCTACGCTGGCTACGAAGCAGACAACAAGGATTTTAGTCAATTCGAGTTTACTCACTGGCGCTGCGTGGGAGATAGTCCGAAGTATGGTGCTAGTCTGACCTAGATCGTGTACGCACATTGATTTCATTGCTATTAGATATATATGCGAGGGTTCTTCCCAGTTGCCTGATTCTTTTCTTTCGCATGTTTATTTAATAGTCTTTTGATTCCAACATTTATTTATATTATTTACTCGATGAATTTTCTTGGGATTACTTACTCTTAACTCATCATCTGTTTTGTTGTGATGGTTGAGTGCAGACCCCGGTACGAGCAGAGGGAAATACAAGCTTGAGGATTTCTTGTGATTCACAGCTGGTTCCCTACTTGTACGTTTTTTTTATATTATATGTTTTCTATTGGGTTTTGAGACATGAGAGTATTTGGTTTTGTATATGACCTGTTGAGGCCCTTTTGATGTTTTGATTGGACATGACAGGTATATATATATATATATATATATATATTTGATTACTTTGAATGAGTTTTTCATACTAGGAAAAATGCTCTTCTATTTGATTTATTTATTTAAGTCTTCCGCTAATTATTTGAAGGTTTAATAGATGAAAATGAATCCTTAAGCTACTGATATAATTAATATGAGGAAAGTTAGCGGTAGTGTGATCAATTGATGTGTTGGTGTGCGTGGGACACAGTTGGACCGATTTTAGTTAGGGTTATGGATCCACGACGCATGACGTGGCGTGCCTTGGATTTTGGGGCCGCTACACCGCCTCTGGTTCGGCCTCGCAGGGCCGAACATATGGCTTTGCTCGTTTGTCAAGGGCGATTGAAACATGCATGTTTGGTCATAAGTGACTGAACAAACATTTGTTTAAACCAAGTTCCGACACTGCAATGTGGTTTGGACATCAAAGACTGATTAACATGCATTGTTCGATTACCTTTAACCGAACAATGCTCTGTCAATCGGTCCTGTTTCACCGATTGAGCATTGACCATCAACAATGCACAAATAGACCAACATATTAGATCAAAAACAGTTACAAACACATACACAACTACTAAAATTGTTCAAAAATAGTAAAAAAAATTTGATAAAACATCTATATTAATGGAAACAACCCTAAATTGACCAAGTTTAGTCGTTGATTGCGCGACGACTGTTTAGAAGCAAGACGAAGCTAGACCTAGGGTGAGAGCGAAGATACACAGAGGTGACGCGATGATCGACCGAGTTGATGAGAAGATGAACCACAACCGTAGAGTGAACGCGAAGATTGGCCTAGGGCTCGAGTGTTTTCTCCTTCTTTGCGTATTGGGAATAGAGGTGCACAAAGGCAAAGACATTTTTGGAAGAAAAAAAAATTGGTTTGCCCACAGTAAAATATGGTTTGCACATATCCGTCCATTCAAATATTAGAATGTTAGTTAAGCTTCTGTGATTCGTCGAACATCGAGATGAGCCCTCCGGCTCGATGCTAAAATCAGAAACGTTAATTGGAGAGACAACTAATAAGAGAGACATTAATGGTAGTTGAATTTAACGCACTTTCAAAGCATTCTTATCTCTTTCGTTCTTGGGCATTTGATCATTTTCCTATATATAAAGACCCTTTCAAGAAACACCAAAGATGTCTACAATGGAGGAAGTTGCAGGGAGGGCTATAAGGGACCTATACAGATCCTACATGGAAGATGGGAACATCCAATGGAGGCACGGCGGCCCTCCGATCTACGATCAAGTGAATGAACTCTTCGAGCGAGAACGAACGAAGGTACAAAACCTTTAGTGTTTCTCTATGGTTTTAGTACATGTGATTGTTCACTGATCATAAGGTGTAAGTTAATTTGATATATGATCTTTGATTATTACGTATGTGTAGGTATGGCCAAAAGGGTCTCTAGAAGAAACTGTGCAGAATGCTATAAAGACTTGGGAGATGGAACTCTCCAACAAGACATGCATACAGGACTTCAAAACAATAAATCCTGAAAAATTCAAGCTCTTTGTCAATGGTCGGATCTCAAAACTATTCATTAGTACCATAGACTTGATTTCGATTAGTATTTTTGCATTAAGTTTATCTATCTAAATGTCCAAAATTTCTACCCCGAAAATAAGGTATATTTATCCGATGAGTCCATCGAGATACAAAGTAGATCGATTACATTACTCTTTAGGAGAGGCTCACTGAAATAGACATGTTTGCGAAAGTGTCATCATTTAGTTTTTGTTTCCAAAGTCATACTTATATTTTATGGTCTGTTTTTGAATACCAACCATGTTGTTCTCATATTAAAAAATTAGTAAGGTTGAAATTTTTTTTGATGAAATAGGAAGAGAGGGGTTGTCAGCAGAAGAGACTCTTCAAGTTGGGAGCTACAATGCCGTGTTGAAGACTAGTCTACCAAAGGAATTCCAGATTTACGAAGCCGATAAAGAGAGCTTCGAGTCGTCCCACGACATTTTCCGATCGGCATTACCTCGGGGCTTTGCTTGGGAAGTGGTGAGCGTCTACTCTGGACCCCCTGTAATAGCTTTCAAGTACAGACACTGGGGTTACATGGAGGGTCCTTTTAAAGGGCATGCACCTACTGGAGAGAAGGTTGAGTTCTATGGCTTGGGTGTCTTAAAGGTACAAAATTTTACTTCTTCATCTTCTCAAACACATAACATTAAGTACACATACTCTTACATCTAATTGTTGCATGAATCAAACCAAATAACAGGTTGATGAATCACTGAGAGCAGAAGAGGTGGAGATTTATTATGATCCAGGAGAGCTCTTTGGAGGACTGTTTAAGGGGCCACTCATTTCTGAATCTTCTAATATATGCCCTTTTTCAAAAGGGGCTTAATTATTACTATGTAGATGTAAAGATCATATGGAGTCCACCTGTTTTTCTCTTATTTATTTTGCTTCTCTCCATTATCAAAATAAAATCTCCTATCATGAGTAATCTTATCCTATATTTAAATGAGTGATTGAGTGCACTAACTGTTTGGAACAAGCATCTGTATAAACATAAATTTGAACAAGGCACACAATATAATAACAAGAGCTAAACATGTTGTTCTAAACAAATACAATGAACAAGTAAATTAAACAAATAAAGCCTGCGATTTGCAATGTCCTAAGATGGAATATTTCTCTCCAATTCGGTGTTGAATTCTACTAGAAGCTTTGTCTCCAGGATACAATTGGTATGAGCTTTGATTATACATAAATCAAAGAACCTTCAAACTACAGGAATTGTGTCTCTCTCAAAAACACTAAAGACACATATAGTTTTTACTTCAAAAAAAATTTGTGAACAACTATGTAAATGGTCTCTTCATTTATAGAAGATATATGTAAGTGTCTCAACAATTATTAACTTATTCTAATTCGAATTTTAGAGCACTCCAAGTGGACTTGAACAATTTAATTAACTATCTATGACCATTAGTGGTCTGGTTGAGTAACTCCTTTTTTTTTTATGGAAAATGATAATCTAACACACTCTCAACGCACACTTTAAACGCACACCCTTGTATTTTAAGTGTTTATGGTGTTTTGTCAGATGTGAGGCCCACGCATGAGGCCACAATATCAAGTTTTGCGATTCACAAACACCCAAGATGACATTTTGTGGTATAAATATCCCAAATTCCACATTTCACCACTCTTCTCTTTGTGTTGGACAAAAATATGGGTGACAAGCTAGGGTTTGTGAGTTTTGGAAGCTTAGTTTGAGTAATACAAAGCTAGGAAATCGAATAAAAGGTTAGATCTTCGATCCATCTCGTTCTCTATGTTTTAGATGTGTTTTCTCGGGTTTTAACGAGGGTTTCAGAGTCAGGAATCGAGCACACCGGTTTGGTGGGTGTTGCTATGGTTTAAAAGTTTGTGTGAAGCAACAATATTGGTTTTTTTGTAACGACCCATCGCTTTAAACACGTGATTAGTGTTAATCCGAGTTAGGCTCGTGGTTAAGCCTGATTTGTCTCGATTAACGCGTGCATGGAATTGTGTGATGTATTGTGTTTGTATGGACTGTATTATTATATATAAATGAATAACCGTATTAACAAGGGAATGTCTAATACCATGTGTAGGTCAGAAAGGACACACATGAAACGCGAGATAGCATTAATGATCGAATGTGTTCAGTGGGGTAAATTACATAGTATAAACGTAATTACAGATGTATAACGACATATTTATATATATTTTGATATATATAAATATATAGTAAATAAAAAATGCGTATAGTGTGACGTGATGGTCACATAATGTCACGAGGGGCCGATATGGGACACACGTATGTTATAAGGACATGTGTATAGCAAGTGGACTTGGTGGTGTGCATGGAAAGTGAAGAAAAAATTGAGAAATGATGTCTGGCCAATAGCCAGCACGCTGGACAGTGCGGTAATAAGATAAGTTTGGGGAATCTTCGAGATGACGAGATATGCATCTCGAGGCAGGGGTAACCGCCTTCACTTCTATATATATATACATGTACAGAGAGAGAGAGGGAGAGAGTGAGAGAGATCGACAGCGATAGGGAGCCAAGGAGGAGAGCTCGGGAGCGAGCTCGTGAGCGAGAGAAACTCAAGGACGGCAAGGCTTCGATGTCGAGGTGAGCGGTTTTCATTGTTGGTTGTTGTTGTTATTAAAGTTGTTATAGTTGGGGTGTTCGGGGGATGTTGTGGACGGGATAATAGACACAGGTAGTGAGAGTTTGTGTGAAACTCTCCTTGAAGTTATAGGAAGGTTGAACGTCGTTTGGGTTAGGTTGGATCAAGTCGATCTCTGCTAGGATTTTGGAGTGAAGTCGACCAGCGCGTTGGCTGAGCTGAATGTGTGAAAATGAAACACTAGATAGCGTGCTGGGCATTGGCCCTAGCGCATTGGCTAGTGTGAACAATAATAAACTGTTAGTATATGAGGATAATTGATGAGAGTTTTAAGATTAGTTTGGGGGTTTCAATTAATGTATGGAAGACCCAAAATGATATCAAAGGGTGTCGTATACGTGTTTAGACATTAGGAAGCGTGATGGAACCCCAGAAAGCTAGGAAAACCCGATTATACTTTAGAAAAACTCAGGTCAGGTAAGTGAGACTCGTACTTCTTATCAATTATGTAATGTAAATTAGTATTATTAGAGCATGTAGTGTTCACGACTGGGAATGGGGCAATGTACTATGATTTGGTTTTGTTTTACACAAATTGTTTTGAAATGAAAAATGGATTCGGAAAGAGGTTTGATGGGACGGATCGGCTTTGGGTTTGGAACTGTAGTGGAGTTGCTAACCATCGCCGCGCACCCAATGACTTGAGAATTATCCTGATCAATGTTTTCCATTTGAGTTAGCAGCTCATCAGTCATAAACCAATTAGATGAGCAGCAATTGGTTTAGTGATGATGAGGGAGTGCGACTCTATGTTTTTATGAGTTGGCGGCACATTGACAAGAACTGGTTAGATGCTCAGTGACTGGGTTCTTGATGATGTGAGAGGGTGACTCAAGTCAAATACGGAGATTGAAAATACAAATCACGGGTAATTGCAATGAACCAAGGAACTTGCATCTGTTATATATATATATATATATATATATATATATATTGTTTATATTGATTCGAATGCTCCGTTAAATATGCATTTGGTTCATGTTGTTATACATTGCCTTGATATTAATTGATAGTTGATGGTTGGTATGATAGTCACTTACTGAGCATGTAGGAGCTCACCCACCTTACCATTTTCAGGTATGGATATACGTTAGGACTTAAAACTCAGGAATGGAAAAAATTAGGAGTTTAATATCTTCTCTACGGTGCAGTAAGTTTTCCTGTTGTATATTACATTGCTTTATGATTTTGTAATAATCAGGGTGAGAATAAGAGCTCAATACCGATGTTCATACCGATATTGTATATCTTGGTTTTATCGAAAAAGTTTTAAATTTTCCACTGCGTTTGTTTTATTTTATTTATGTAATCTCAAGATATATAGGTTGTCATCAGGAATGAGTATAAAGCTGTTGGCTCTAATTAGGTTCGATCTGATTTACCGAAGCTTAATTATGGTTTTAGGTCGAATATTCTCTAATTGAGATTAATGGATGTTACAGTTTTGATGTTGTTGTTGTTGCTAAGGTTTTCAAATAGATTTATGGTTTTGGCGAGAAAACTCAAGGTTTATGTTACTGACGATTTTCGTCGAGGGGTTTTGATAAGTTATGGTGTTTTGGACGTTTGAGAAGTGGTTTGGACGAGTGCAGACTGCGACAACGAGCTGAGGGGGTCTGAGAACCTCAGGAACTTGTTCTAGCTTGGACACCGCCAGGCGCGCCGTGGGCGTTTGAGGCCACGACGCAACCTGCGACATCCAAACTAGAGGCAAATTACCACCCTATGGTTTATATGGCGTCGTAGAGGGGTGTAAATGGGACGACGTTTGTCACGGCGTCCAAGACGTTGTGAGGCATGCCGTTAAGGCCTTGTGCACGACGACGCCTCTTACGGCGTCCCAAACAGTGACAGCCAATAAATTTTTAAATAAAATTTAGAATATTGGGGTTGTACCTATGGGTTTATACAATCTATATAGAAGGTTTAACATGTGTTTTTATCGAGGATTTGGTATTGAATAATGATTTTCGAGGTTTAGGAAATTGATTAGATTTATCTGGAATTCAGTTTTAGGTAGAATTGACGGGTAGTTGACACGCGGTTGAGGCGTACATTGGATATTGGTGTTAGTGGAGTGCGGATTAAGGTGTATAGTATCCCAACTGAAATTCATTTTGAGTATTTATTGCTTGAATTATTTGAATTCATGTCTAGTTATTTCAATTATTCAGATTTCCTGTATTTATTTATGGTCGGTTGAGTTTACTCTCGCTGGATATTCTATTGCGTTGGCGTTGTGGCATATTAGGCCATAGTATGTGCTATAGGGGTATGTCGGTAGATTGTCGATCTGACTATTGATTTTTTTCTATTCACATGTCGGTGCGTCATGGTCTACGCTGGCTACGAAGCAGACAACAAGGATTTTAGTCAATTCGAGTTTACTCACTGGCGCTGCGTGGGAGATAGTCCGAAGTATGGTGCTAGTCTGACCTAGATCGTGCACGCACATTGATTTCATTGCTATTAGATATATATGCGAGGGTCCTTCCCAGTTGCCTGATTCTTTTCTTCCGCATGTTTATTGAATAATCTTTTGATTCCAACATTTATTTATATTATTTACTCGATGAATTTTCTTAGGATTACTTACTCTTAACTCATCATCTGTTTTGTTGTGATGGCTGAGTGCAGACCCCGGTACGAGCAGAGGGGAAATACAAGCTTGAGGGTTTCTTGTGATTCACAGCCGATTCCCTACTTGTACTTTTTTTTTATATTATATGTTTTCTATTGGGTTTTGAGACATGAGAGTATTTGGTTTTGTATATGACCTGTTGAGGCCCTTTTGATGTTTTGATTGGACATGACGATATATATATATATATATATATATTTGATTACTTTGAATGAGTTTTTCACACTAGGAAAAATGCTCTTCTATTTGATTTATTTATTTAAGTCTTCCGCGAATTATTTGAAGGTTTAATAGATGAAAATGAATCCTTAAGCTAACTGATATAATTAATATGAGGAAAGTTAGCGGTAGTGTGATCAATTGATGTGTTGGTGCGCGTGAGACACAGTTGGACCGATTTTAGTTAGGGTTATGGATCCACGACGCATGACGTAGTGTGCCTTGGATTTTGGGGCCGCTACACCGCCTCTGGTTCAGCCTCGCAGGGCCGAACAAATGGCTTTGCTCGGTTTGTCAAGGGTGATTGAAACATGCATGTTCGATCATAAGTGACTGAACAAACATTTGTTTAAACCAAGTTCCGACACTGCAATGTGGTTTGGACATCAAAGACCGATTAACATGCATTGTTCGATTACCTTTAACTGAACAATGCACTATCAATCGGTCATGTTTCACCGATTGAGCATTGACCATCAACAATGCACAAATAGACCAACATATTAGGTCAAAAATAGTTACAAACACATACACAACTACTAAAATTGTTCAAAAATAGTAAAAAAAAAATTGATAAAACATCTATATTAATGGAAACAACCCTAAATTGACCAAGTTTAGTCGTTGATTGCGCGACGACTGTTTAGAAGCAAGACGAAGCTAGACCTAGGGTGAGAGCGAAGATACACAGGTGACGTGAAGATCGACCGAGTTGATGAGAAGATGAACCACAACCGTAGAGTGAACGCGAAGATTGGCTTAGGGTTCGAGTGTTTTCTCCTTCTTTGCGTATTGGGAATAGAGGTGCACAAAGGTAAATACATTTTTGGAAGAAAAAAAAATTGGTTTGCCCACGGTAAAATATGGTTTGCACGTATCCGGGTCCATTCAAATATTAGAATGTTAGTCAAGCTTCTGTGATTCAAATATTAGAATGTTAGTCAAGCTTCTGTGATTCGTCGAACATCGAGATGAGCCCTCCGGCTCGATGCTAAAATCAGAAACATTAATTGGATAGACAACTAAGAAGAGAGACATTAAAGTGAGTAATGTTCACTTAGACCCATTGAATTTTTCAGTGTCTTGATGAGGTCCGACAATTAATATGGTAGTTGAATTTAACGCACTTTCAAAGCATTCTTATCTCTTTCGTTCTTGGGTCATTTGATCATTTTCCTATATATAAAGACCCTTTCAAGAAACACCAAAGATGTCTACAATGGAGGAAGTTGCAGGGAGGGCTATAAGGGACCTATACAGATCCTACATGGAAGATGGGAACATCCAATGGAGGCACGGCGGCCCTCCGATCTACGATCAAGTGAATGAACTCTTCGAGCGAGAACGAACGAAGGTACAAAACCTTTAGTGTTTCTCTATGGTTTCAGTACATGTGATTGTTCACTGATCATAAGGTGTAAGTTAATTTGATATATGATCTTTGATTATAAGTATGTGTAGGTATGGCCAAAAGGGTCTCTAGAAGAAACTGTGCAGAATGCTATAAAGACTTGGGAGATGGAACTCTCCCACAAGACATGCATACAGGACTTCAAAACAATAAATCCTGAAAAATTCAAGCTCTTTGTCAATGGTCGGATCTCAAAACAATTCATTAGTACCATAGACTTGATTTCGATTAGTATCTTTGCATTAAGTTTATCTATCTAAATGCCCAAAATTTCTACCCCCGAAAATAAGGCATATTTATCCGATGAGTCCATCGAGATACAAAGTAGATCGATTACATTACTCTTTAGGACAGGCTCACGGAAATAGACATGTTTGCGAATGTTTTATCATTTAGTTTTTGTTTCCAAAGTCATACTTACATTTTATGGACTGTTTTTGAATACCAAGCATGTTGTTCTCATATTAAAAAATTAGTAAGGTTGAGGATTTTTTTTGATGAAATAGGAAGAGAGGGGTTGTCAGCAGAAGAGACTCTTCAAGTTGGGAGCTACAATGCCTTGTTGAAGACTAGTCTACCAAAGGAATTCCAGGTTTACGAAGCCGATAAAGAGAGCTTCGAGTCGTCCCACGACATTTTCCGATCGGCATTACCTCGGGGCTTTGCTTGGGAAGTGGTGAGCGTCTACTCTGGACCCCCTGTAATAGCTTTTAAGTACAGACACTGGGGTTACATGGAGGGTCCTTTTAAAGGGCATGCACCTACTGGAGAGAAGGTTGAGTTCTATGGCTTGGGTGTCTTAAAGGTACAAAATTTTACTTCTTCATCTTCTCAAACACATAACATTAAGTACACATACTCTTACATCTAATTGTTGCATGAATCAAACCAAATAACAGGTTGATGAATCACTGAGAGCAGAAGAGGTGGAGATTTATTATGATCCAGGAGAGCTCTTTGGAGGACTGTTTAAGGGGCCACTCATTTCTGAATCTTCTAATATATGCCCTTTTTCAAAAGGGGCTTAATTATTACTATGTAGATGTAAGGATCATATAGAGTCCACCTGTTTTTCTCTTATTTATTTTGCTTCTCTCCATTATCAAAATAAAATCTCCTATCATGAGTAATCTTATCCTATATTTAAATGAGTGATTGAGTGCACTAACTGTTTGGAACAAGCATCTATATAAACATAAATTTGAACAAGGCACACAATATAATAATAAGAGCTAAACATGTTGTTCTAAATAAATACAATGATTAAGTAAATTATACAAATAAAGCCTGCGATTTGCAATGTTCTAAGATGGAATATTTCTCTCCAATTCGGTGTTAAATTCTACTAGAAGCTCTGTCTCTAGGATACAATTGGTATGAGCTTTGATTATACACAAATCAAATAACCTTCAAACTACACAAATCAAATAACCTTCAAACTACAGGAATTGTGTCTCTCTCAAAAACACTAAAAGCACATATAGTTTTTACTTCAAAAAAAATTTGTGAACAACTATGCAAATGGTCTCTTCATTTATAGAAGATACATGTGTCTCAACAATTATTGATTTATTCTAATTTGAATTTTAGAGCACTCCAAGTGAACTTGGACAGTTTAATTAACTGTCCATGACCATTAGTGGTCTGGTTGAGTAACTCTTTTTTTTTATGGAAAATGATAATCTAACACACTCTCAACGCACGCTTTAGACGCACACCCTTGTCTTTTAAGTGTTTATGGTGTTTTGTCAGATATGAGGCCCACACATGGGGAAAAAAAAAATAGTCATAAATAGCTAAAAGACAAAAGTACGCGTTCCTGAATGTGAGTCATTTTATCATTTTCCTTTTTCTATTACCTTTTTGGGGCAAGGATTGTTCTTCAAGTTTGTAATAAAAAGAATATAGTTTCTGTCACGGCCCAATTTCCTAATCTTGATTAACTTGCTTAATCAGGATCACCGACCCGTGACGTGGGGCCCGCATGAGACGCGCACATTGACCGAGGCACGTGGCCGAGGTAAATGTTATATTTGTACTGGTGTATGCCTAGTGTTGTGTATGTGTGTAGACTAATTAAGTCCATTTTTGCAAACCACTGACGTCGAGTTGGCGTGAGCGGGGACACGCCTTGGAGTGCGTGCAAGTACGGGTACCTAGTGAAATTATCGGGGTAGCGAGACTAGGCTAGGAAATAACAATTTATTTCAAATCTACCTTAACATAAATTAAGTTATTTAATTTAGTTAGAAAATACGACGTTCGACGCACGAGGAAAGCGCCTCGAGTTGCGTGCGAGTCGGGACACCGAGTGCCGGGTAGTTGAGAGTCGGTGTGACCACTTAGATGAATTTTATAAATTTGTGTGACCAATTAATTATGGTCCATATGGGATTAATGTACATTAATCAATTTAACCTATAGTTTGTTTATCAAGAAATCACATTTTTTTTATATCCTATAGTTTGTAATGAATTAAACTAACCTTAGGATGGACCTTGGGATCCGTGCTTTTTACACTCCTATGATGGGAGTCACCCAAGTTGTGTCACATGAGAGGCTGGACTGCCTAGTTAGTAGCCATTAGATTTACCTCGAGATGCGCAATGCATACTAGATCCCATGAACACATATATATACCACTTGATGAACAAAAATTTGCACTATTAACATGCAAACACAGTGATCCGAGAGAGAGGGGAGTCCGGGAGAGAAAGGAAGAGAGAGTCATCGGAGACGGGGAAATCGAGAGCTCGAGGTGCGGCAGCGACGTCAAGGCGGAGGTGAGTTTTTGTTGTTGGTGTCGTCGTTGTTGATGAATGTGGCTTTCATTGATGGTGGTGACGGGGGGAAATGGACGAACTGCTCTTGCAGTTCGTCCGAGGAGGGAGACGACATGATCGTCGTCTCCCCTCCCTCCCATCTTGATGTCGATCAAAAAAAAAAAAAAAAAAAAAAAAAAAAAAATGGAAATCGAAACCAGAGACGCTGTTGCGTCTCTGGAAATTTTAGGGAAGAAGATGCACACGTGCGGGCCGCACGTGTGCATCCCCCCCCCTTTTTTGGGCCAGGCCAGGGGGCCTGGGCCGGGCTCGGCCCATGAGCCGAGCCTGGCCCAGCGCCTGGCCCGGCCCAGGAACCCGGGTCGGGTCGGGCAGACCCGACCCGACCACAGGTTAGGGACCGGGTCGGGTCGACCCGACCCGACCCAACCAAAAAAAAAAAAAAAAAAAGTTTTAATTTGCTGGAAAATAGGAAAAATAGGGGAAAAATTGGGAAAAATTCTAGAAAAATATAGAAAATTTGAAAAAGGTAGAAAAAATGATTCAGGACTTCTCGAGTATTTTTGGTACCCCGAAATAACTCGAAAAATGTGCCACAATTAAATATTGACATAAAATTCTAAATTTTAGTTAAATATCATAAATCCACTTATTGTGACTTTAAACCAATTAAAATGCTATAAAAATGAACTTCAGGAATTAAAGGGAATTCTTGGAAGTTCTGGTGCACGAGTCGGGTGTCGAGAGGCGGATAGCTAGGACTATTGCGTTGACTTGTAAGTGAAACTGCGGGAACTCTTTACTTTATTTCATTCCAGTCATTTATAAATTTCAGTCTATTTGTAGACTAGCTAATTTACTTCCCACATCATGCTTTCCTTGTTTTTATTCATATTGAATATCGATATAGCATGATGCCTTGTTTAATATATCATTGACTCCATGCTTCCTTATATGCTCAATGTTTGTCTTGAAATATGGTTAATGGGTATTTAGAAAATGCATGCTATAGGGCTATTTGTTATGTTGGACTTGTGCTCTATTTCCTTTGGGGCATTGTAGCCTAACTTGTGTTGAAATCATAGCATTGTAGGAAATATATTTTTGAAAA
This sequence comes from Stephania japonica, assembly GCA_039657345.1. NCBI lineage: Eukaryota > Viridiplantae > Streptophyta > Magnoliopsida > Ranunculales > Menispermaceae > Stephania > Stephania japonica. The sequence goes on from CM077556.1 coordinate 7,705,348, forward strand.
CTAAAGTAGGGATTATCTAGTGTCCATTGCACACGAGATGCGCGGATTCACGAGGATTTCGATCTTTCGGGGTCTCCGGCACTCGCCACTACACTTGGGCGGCACACGTGGCATGGACCACGGGGTTGTCGGCAAGTATGAATGATTTAAATACGCTTTAGAGCACAGACTCGCCATTTGAGGTTATTACAAAAAAAGAGAGATTATTATCATATGTTGAGCACACTCCATACGGAGTGGAAAAGGCTAGGTGATAGTTCTCACCGCCGACCGGACGTAGATCATCTCGACTTAGCTTGTGTCGGTTGTGTATCTCGTTAACGTTGGTATTTACTTGCATTATTTATTCAAAGATTTCTTCACTACATATGCTTTTAAATACCTTTTGTTTAAATTGGAAATGTAGTATTAGATTTCCCCGAGTTATCACTTAAATATCATCATACTCACCGTCTAGTTTGTGACGGTGGGTGTAGATCCGTCGAGCGACACCAGCCGGCAAGGAGAAGATCGGCGACTACCTCTCTCTCGAGCTCCGAGCGCGTAGGCCGCCCATACACGTAGGGTACTTTTTGTATTATGTTTACTTATGTCTTTATCTTTTGGGATGTTATTGGGATGAGTGTTAGATTACCCGACTTTTGGCTTTCACTTTGTTTATATATGTTCGCCGTTTACTTGCATATATATGGTGATCGTTATTTCCTGGATTCCACACTTAGGCTTTATAAAAAAAAAAAAAAAAAAATTTCCGCTAAAATATTAAATACTTCCGCTAAATAAAATAATTGTTTAAACAAGAGAACACAGGTAATAAAGACTGACTAATTCGTAATCGAGTTCTATGTGTCGTGATTAGGGCTTAATTACGGGATTAGGCCGGACGGTGCCCTAAATTAGAAGCGGGGCCGTCACAGTTTCCTTGCAAGAATTGTTGTTAACATTCCCGAAATTAGACGTCTTCGGATGAATTAATCCTTAAAAGTAATTAATGGGTAATTAAAACCCTGAAAGTGAAAAAGTTGAGCAAAGTATACCCTGACTAACCGAATTAGTTTTAAAAAAATAAATATAAAAAATAAAATAAAAACCTTGAACAGCCTTTTGCGCGCCACCCAACTTGCATCGAATCTCAATTTGTATACTCGCACCAAACATGTGGAGTAAGACTCTCACTTCGTCAATTCTATATATTTCATCAGAGGATAAAATTGGGGTACCTAAATTATGATAAGTTTTTAGTCTTTATCTTAGTAGTTTATCATCAGATGTACATACAGAAGACATACGACAACAATACAACCTATGTCCCAAATTAATTTGGATTGACTACTTGCATCAAACTCTTCCTTATGCTCGAATACATGACATTGCACCAAAAAAAATAAGAAGATGACACGATTCTCTGTAACAATTATCAAACACAAATTTTACAGTAAATTAACAGAGACTACTTTTCAATTTTTCTTCATCCTCTTCGTCGCACATCATGAACATGCGCAAAAACCCCCAACTAAAGTTTCCTGATCAAACTGAAACGATAGACTTTTTGATAGATGCATCGCAAACAGGCAAGTTCATCTTCTTTTTTTTTTAATAGGGGCAAGTTCATCTATTTTTAAAGCTTTAATGGGAAGAACATCTCGACCAATGTTCATCATGTTTGAGTATCACAGACCTTTTCTGCTACCTTAGAACATGTATTCCTCTACTTCAAGTCCAAGAAAAAATTCAAGCAGTCATTTATTCAAGGACAAATTTTACTCGTTTATAAAGAGTCATAGAAACAAAAAGAACGCCAAACTTAACAGAAACCAAGAAAATGAATCATAAAAAATGTGTTACTAGTTTGGATTAGGTCGGAGAAATCATTTTGAGTCTTTAACTAGGTAAAAAAATGAGTATACTGCAACCATAACACCATTATGCAACACTATCAGTGAGGGCAACAAAGTTGTTGAGAATGTTGAATGCAGAATGCCAGACAACAGAATGCCTACCAATGAGGCGCGCAACAAGTATTTCAACAAATATAGGATGCCCATAGCTAAGATGGCCCAGTATGTCTTTGGCAGCACTAAAAACATTGAAGGTTTACAAGCCAACTCAATCTACCATTGTAACCAAAACCAAGGGAGAGATAAATCCATTTCCAAACAAAGTCAATAATTATCTTAGCAAACAGATAATGCTACAAAAGGGGAAACTATGATGTAGCTAGGCACCTCAATCCAGACAGATAAATGAAGTTACTAACAGTCTAGGAAAATAACAAAAGAAAAATGTGCTGTCAAAACTCAATAATTGACGAAACCTCTCTACTATGTAGAGATAGCTTGAGACTTGTTGAGAATAACACCCTCATATTTGACCTGGAACCACTTCATTGCATCCTCTTTCGTAACCCTATGTTGGATCCCAACACGAGTCTTGCACCTACGACGACGAGCCACACGGTATCCAGGGCGCTCCAAAACGACGTAGAAGTCCATGCCGTAAATACCAGTTGAAGGATCATACCTGTAAAATAGACCTCTGTTAGTCCATGTAAAACCTAAGGCATAATCGATTTTCACAACTTTAGTAAGATTATCACAAGAGAAAGTTGTAGCCAATGGTTTTCAAAAAAAAATAGTTATAGCCAATGTCAATGCTAATATAAGAGTTAAAAAGCTTTCCCCTACAGCCAAAATTCCCAGCCCTAACGATATCCCAGGAAAAAAAAAAGAAGACAATTGTTCCCACTTTAACATCATAAGTTCCATTAAACAAAAGGACTTTAAAAACTAATCCCTCCAAAAATGCACCAACAAAATTGTACAGAGAATTCCTACAAATGACACAAGACCCAAGCAAGTAAATGCACCACGCAAAATCAAAACATGTGTTCCAGAAATTTGGATATCTTATAGATCATGTGTAGATATAGTGGCTTCAAATAACGGTAGTCAGTATCAAACAAAGGTAAAGCTATCCCTAGCCTTAACATAAAATATAGCATTTTTTAAAAGCAATTTGCGTGCACTACGATGCAATGTTGGTGCTAAATCAATGTTAAAACATTTGGGCACTTCCCAAATCATATCAGGATTCAACTATTGCCCCTAGAAACATATTCATCTCAAGATCAAATACACATTATAATTAATCCCATTAGCAATGCAGTGATTCAATTAACGACAACACGAAACATGGCGTAGAGCGACTCACTTGATCCCGAGATCGATGTGCTCCTGAATACCAAACCCAAAGCAACCAGTGTCACTGAAGTTCCTCCTCAAAAGCTCATACTCCTTGACCTTCAAACCACTCTCCAACAGCTGCATTGCCTTCTCGCCCCTCACCGTCACGTAACACGCAATCTTCTCATTCCTCCTAATCCCAAAAGACCTCACAGTGTACCTAGCTGTTGTTCAATTCAAACAAACAAACCCTTAAAACACACAACAATAGCAAAAATCACTCAGTTACACAATAAGATGAAACCTTTGATTGAAAACCATACCTTTCGAGAACACAGGGGTTTGTCCGCTCAACTGCTCCAAAACCTAAAACCCCCCAAAATTCCAGAACCCAATCAAGATCAACAAATCAATCAAAACCCTAAATAGGTACATCGAAACCCTAAATCACAAAATGGGGCAAACCTTGGAGGCTCTGGTGAGGCGATCGCCGCTCTCGCCGACTGAGATGTTGAGGACGAGCTTCTGAACCTTGATGTCCCTCATGGAGTTCGAGAGCTTCTTCTCTGAGCCCTGTCATAGATTGAAGAACAGAGAATGAGAAATCAAGAAACCCTAATTTGAAGAAAAGAAACCCTAATTTGAAGAAACGAAACCCTAATTCGGTGAAGGAGAGATCGGATCTACTACCATTGCTGCTGTTGTTCGCAGAGGAGCAGCGACAGCGGTGAAGAAGTTTGAGACACAGCGACTGAGAATGAGAGAGACACTAATTTGAGGAAGCAAAAATGTGAGTGGGCTAGGGTTTTGGATTCTGACGAGAATCTCGATGTGGAGGGGTGAGACTGAATCAGGCCCAGCTGTGGCCCAAAAGCCCCAAGCCCAACGAAGTGAAGCTCTATTTTTTTTCACCCCCCACTACTCCTAAATCAATCCATAATCACCGGTTTAGGGTTTAGTGTTTAGGAATAGAAATATTGACGAACTCAAAGTAGTCGGATAGTCTGGATACTAGACAACGGATTTGTAACTTTATAACTTTCAAGTGGGTATGTCCTTACACAAATTAACTTTAAATCATTATTAAATAGTATTATGACCAACAATGGGTTGGTTTGAGTGGTTAGGGACTATGTTTCCCTCAAGAGAGGTCTCGAGCTCGAGTCTCATGGATGGAAGAGGATTGTCCTCCAAATAGGGTTGATAGTGTGGAATAGTAATGCAGTTGGCATCGGGCCAAGAGAAAATGTATATCACATTATAGAGGCATCACTTGTCAAAAGGCTAGGTTTGAGGAAATAGTGGATCAATGCAACGGGTGGGCCTAAGCCGGCCCTAAGCAGGCTTTTTTTTAAAGCTCTGTCCAGACCTGCCCAGGCTCGAACTCTTATATGTCAGGCCCAAGCTCGTATGTCAATAATTTTTAGAAAGTGAATATGTATACTAAATATTGAATTGAAACAAATAAGGAAGAGTTGTTCAAGTGGTTAGAATATCTATTAGGTGGTAGACTCTCAAGCTCGAACCTTTTTATAAAAATTTACCACATCCAACAGAGGTCGGGCTCGAGCCTTTTGGGCTAAAAGTACAATCTCAGACTTGCCCATTAAATTGTTGAGCTTTAACAAGTTTGGGCAGGGCTTTGTAGTAAATTTGAAACTCAAGCCTGACAAACGTTGGGCGGGCTTTGACGACCTGACGAGCCGAACAAAGTGAATTGGTCTAGTCGTTAGTTCTCCCCAAACCATCAAATGTGCGTAGAAGTATAAGACAGTCAATAGAATTACCAAAGAAAATAAAATAAATCAAATGCAACCTTTTTTCTTTGATCTTGATTTGTAGCATCAAAAAGCTCACTGAACCACCATCCACCACTAGCCTCAGCTTGAGCCAGGTCACTCCACGAAGAGGTAAAGCTCAAGCTCCGTTAGATGTTGAAACTGAGAACTCTACTTAATTGGTTGTTGGTTGGCAACCTTACTTTTCTAATAAAGATATGCAAAAAAAAAAATTACTATACAGATTTTTTTATTATTATTATTTTTTTACTTCAATGAAAGTCAAACCCATGACCTACTCAAACTTTGTCTTTTGACAAGTGATACATCACCCATCTCATCAAAGATGTTTTGAGATCTACAATCGAACTCACAATAGAAAGAACTATAGTGAATGAATTCAACAAATTAAATCCTATAGCTCCACTTACAATACAAGTTTAACAAACTAAATCCTGCAGTTTCATCAAATTATAAGGATCTTCACTAATGAAAGAAAGAAAGAACAATGTCATTTGAATGGATTCAGCAAATTAAATCCTAAAACTCTTTCAACAGTTGGACCAATTCCGATTTCTTCAGCTTAGAGTAACCTTTAATTCCCCTTGATTTCGCAAGTTCTTTCAGTTCTGCCACCCTCATCTCCTCTGGTCTCTTCCTCTCTGATTCCCTCTCACTGAACTCATCAGATAATTCTTCCCTTGTCACCTCAACAGCCTCCAGTTCTCGGGTTGACGGCAATGGAATTGGTGATCTCTTCACAAAATTTGATGGGAGTCTGGACAATTTAAAGTTTGGCGCCGAAGATGGCGATGGAATTGGCGAGCTCTTCACGAAATTGGATGGCAGTCTGGTTAATTTGAAGCTTTGCGTCGAAGAACTATCCTCTTGTTTTGTTTCTTTCACGGATCCACCTATCGTTTTTGGCGTCGTCCTTCTCACTTCATGGTTTAACACAAAAGCAAGATAATATCAGAATTTTATTTATAGCAAGAGGGAATAGTACAAATTAAACAATAAACTTAGGACCAAATTATGTTACCTGTTCTTTGTTTTCTCGATCGTACAGGAACACCCGTAACCGATTCAGACGACTGCGTCTCTTTGTAATTGTTAGAGGTTCTCCTCTGGGTCCTTCTCAGTCCATCCTTTGCAATTGAAGCCTGTATCCGTTTGAACAAAGCTATTATCTCTTCCTGCCCAGATGAATCAGACTCAGAGGATTCATGATCATTGGATGAAGAGTTCCTGTCACTTCTCTTGTCCTCTTTCGCCGCCACACTAAAACCATTTTGTCTCTCACAAGAAATTTGTATCTTGCAACCTTTAGTTATCGAGGTCCAGAGAGTCTGTTGAACAAAGAGACTTTGGGAAGCAAACCGTAAACCCCCATCTGCAATCCTATCAAGTACAATAAGCTGCATCAAAAATTCTCTCTCAGTTTCTGCTGCAAATCAAAGTTCGCATCCGGTAACAATATGCCGAGGCATGCAGTAAATTTGGTAGAAACTTTGAAGGCGTAATTATATTCTAAAATTAATAAAAATAGAAGCCACACTCAAAGCTTAATGACACATCTTTTCCATGCGATTAGTCGTGGAATCCAAGAACTAGTTTTTGAGTAGAAAGATTATACAGCTTTAAATAAAAGCGTTTTAGTGTCCCTCCTTCCGTCTACAAATATTTTACAGTATACCCTTCTTATCATGTTCCTCCCATTTCAGCATGCAATGTTCACAACCACAGCACTTCCTTCCACAAAGTAGGTTTGCTTAAGTTACAACACCTCTAAGATGGGAAAATAAAAGGAGGCGGAAATGAGAGAAACCGGCTCTGTTTGGTAACATTAGCTTATAACTGATAACCTAGCTGAAAACTGATAATCTAACTGATAGCTAATAATCTAGTAGCTGGTAGTTGAGAGTTGATAATCTAGCTCATCGATTAAAACTATTTGGAAAAACTAGCTAATTGAGTAGCTGATAAATGTTAAATGACATTAAAGGACGTATTATGTATAACACACATACAACAACAACATAGCCTCAATCCCAAATTAATTGGGATATATATCACATATATTATTTCAAAATAATTTTGAAGAAGATATTGAATATTAAACGTATATTTTATTAACCAAAGTAGTTGTCTTTTTTTCTTTTTTTTTTTTGGCAGGAAAGTAGTTGTCTTTTTAAGTTTCACTATGTGACATAGATTTCACTCGATAAATTGTTCTAATGGATTAGTTTTCTCGTCTGAGTTCGGAACGAATCAGTGCGCATGTTTAGACTTAAAAATAAAAATAATAAAATGATATATTCATAATTTAATATTAGTTATATATTTATAAGGTTTTTCAAAACAAAACTTATCGTACACCAAAAAAAAAGAAAAAAAACAAAACTTATTTATATAGATATATACTGTATAATATAACATTGTTACCTATGTCTTAAGACTAAAAAAATACTTATATCACATTTTTTTTTGTATCAAGTTTTTTTCTTTTATAGTATATACTAATATACTATTCATATGTGAACGCAAACAATAAAGCAACCGAAAAAATATGCTTACCTAAATTTTTGGATGTTATCAATCAAAAAAATAATTTGCCGCACCTAAAAGGATACGAAAGGAAAAATAAATTTATTCTAGCGTTTTTTCAGAAAACGCTACTTAGTGTAGCGTCCAAGATTTTATATTATCATCTAGATTATTTTTGAAATAATCTAATTGCCAAACACAACTTATTTGTTAAAGTAGCTTATCAACTAGCTTATAATTTGTGCTTACCAAACAGAGCCACTATAGAGCTAAAGCTCAAAACGAATTGAAGCCAACACAAAACCCTTGCATGACATTGAATTGATGGAAAACCCTTAAATTTTCTTTTTTCAAAGTGCTTGGGAATATGGGGGATCCACAAGATGATTTTGTGATCTTGCATCTCAATTTTTGTTCCTTTTGATCAACATGCACTTGAAGGTGTATGTCGAAAGCCAGCGCCCAATGCACATACATCTCAAGGTGTATTGCACGGAACTGAGTGGATAGGTGCCCAAAGTGGGTACTCCGATCATTTTCCTTTATATATTCAACAAGTGCTGGACTATTTCACAATAAAGCAAACATTCGATGGCTCACTAGTCACAAGTAGCCTACTAGGTGGGAGTGATCATGGAGCTCAGAAGCAAACATAAATGTAAGTCTACGCTTAGTACAACAATAGTTGTTATCAAGGAAAGTAAAGCTAGCGAATCTTCTTTAACTATTTTAAACCAATGCTTCTTAAACCTTGTGGCATAGTCTCAAACATTACGTGCTCAATTAAGCATTGTGTGAGCAACAAGGAAAGTCATAGATTTTAAAAACTGGTACCTCATTCGAGTCACACAAACCCATTTCCTTCCTTTTCGTCTTTCCCGATGGCTTGTTAAGATTGTATCCGAAAAATAAATATCAAGGTGATAGCTGCTCAGTTAAGTGCTTTACGATATTCTTTGTTTTGCCTTTTGAGTTCTATCCACTGTGCGCAGCTTGTTTCTTTTCACCGTCAAATAAATAGTAAAAGCAAAAACAGTAAACAAAAATCTCTTACCAAAAGCTTATGATAAAAGCAATTGTTTCTGGTCACTTAATTAGTAGGCAGCTACACATAAATCAAATTGTTGATTTACTTGCAAAAATGCCCAAACATACAAGAATTAGTCAAGATCAAATATCGAAATAGATCACGATAGAACTACGGCTAATTAAACAACTACTCCTTATTTGGGAAGGAGCAGCTAGCCTAGATTAGGAATCAGCAAAAAGCCAAACACTGAACCGAAAGTGAGAAAATTGAACCTTAATGGCTGCTTTTTAACTTTATTAAACATATAAATCTTGAAACCGTAACTGTTGATCCTCACTTCATCCAGTCAAGTAAAAAAAAAAATGAAGGCAAACTTAAAGCATCTTCAATGGTAAATGTGGATTGAGACCATGGATTGGTGTCACCACATGGGCGTGGGGAGAATTTCTATTCTACGTAGCACCCTTTTTCGCTAGATAGACATTCAACCTCAAAAATGGTCTCCAATGCACAATGTTGATTGCAGATTTTTTTTTGGGCGTTTTATTTTATTTTTTTATGGAATGAGACATTTGTTTTGTTTTTTATTTAATTTCTATAACAAAAAATGATAATGTGGCGGTGGAGAGAATGTCTACCATAATGTCTAAAAGTAGACATTTACAATCTATGGTCCCATTGGAGAGCTCTTTTTGGGTTAAATGTCCATTGTGTCTTAGGTGGATCCATTTTCACCCCAATCCATTGTATCATTGGAGATGCTCTAACAGCTTCACATTTCAATAGGCAGTGCACATTGCCCAAAATTCGTTTTCAGCAAAATCCCCATTTCAACAAAAAAGGACGATAAACAAGCCGAGATGTGCATAGCCTTATCAAGTAATTCATAAGATTTATTGCAGTTTCATTTGATTCACAAAACGCAATGCAGTGCAGTTTCTACATTTATTTCATAGTCCACAGTATCATACATACACAGCTATCAAATTCTAAGTTTAATCCACGCATCACCAACTCAACCACAAATGCAACACAAATGCTGAATGCAGCTTGGTGTTACTGTTCACAATCCAAACAAGTAGGAATCACCCCATTTCGCAACCAACACCAATTATGCTCAGATAAGAAGCTAATTTAATTGAACAACAGCTTTGAAGAAACCAATTTTAACACTAACCCATATTCAGGTTTCAGCTCATTGGTAATACAACATAGGTTCAGTCATAAATTAATTGGAGTCCGCTATATTGATCAAACTCTTCCATTGTGCTCGATTTAGTGCAATTGATGGTGCACATTCTAAACCATCCAAATTCCTCCTAATTAATGCATTCCAAGTTAACTTCTGTTTACCCCTATCTCGTCAAATTTATTCAGTTTCTATTGAGTCAAGATCTAGTGGGGGCTTTTATAGATTATCTTTGCAGGTGTCCAAACCACCGCAACCGTCATTCCCTAATCTTTGTGTCAATTATTGTCACTCCTACTTTTGAATTTCTGTATTTCTTATTCTATCTATACGAGTTTTACCACACATCCACCCATTCCCAATTAATTTGAGACTAAGTTTATGTTGTTGTTGTTGCTGCTGCTGCTTTACCGCCCAATATTCACTTCTATAAAACATAGTTGGCCTAATTGCGGTCTTATAAAATTTTCCTTTTAACTTGGTAAGGATATTTCTATCACATGTCACACATGTTGCACTCCTCCATTTCTTCCATCCAGCTTAAATTTTATGTGTGACGTCATTCCCAATATTGCCATCATTAGGGGTGCACACGGATTGGATCCAGTCCAATTAGGGTCAATCCGCAATCCAATCCAATTATTGCGGATTGTAAAATTATAATCCAGTCCAGTCCAAATAATTCATCAATCCAACTCAATCCAATTTGTAAAATGCGGATCGAATTGGATCAAATTCTACGGATTGACGTTTTGCTATCCAAAATTCATGAAATTAGACTTAATTAAATGAATCACAAGAATTATACATCTCAAGAATGACAAATTTACAACATACAATCCACAAATCTATATATACCATATTTCCCACAAACTTGTCATCACAATAACCTTCAAAATGTAAGTTCCTACATAAATAAATGTGTAATCCACAAATCTTCACTATACAACCTCACAAAAGAACAAAAAAAATGTACTTTGAACATACAACCTACAATAAAAAGATCGAAAACATAATAAAAGAGTTAAAAACAAGTATAGTCTTTTAGATATTGTAGTTTAGAGTTGATAGTTTGAGTTGATACTAATTAAGATACTACAGTACATATGATAAAATATGTATGTGTTGATGTGCTAAACGGATTGCATCGGATTGGATCTGTGATTTTTTAATGTAAGATTCGTAATTCGATCCAATCCAGCTGAATTAGTAATTTTTCAATCCATTCCAGTCCAAAGGATCAAAAAATTGATCCAATTAGTGATAATTGATTTGAATTGGACCAGATCCGCGAATTAGTGCAATCCGTGTACACCCCTAGCCATCATTTTGTATGATTGATCCTAGAAATCTAAAGTATTTCACCTTAAGAACTTCTACGTCCCCTAATTTTATCACTCCATCATCTCTATGTCTAGTATTTCAGCTCATTGGTAATAATCCAAACAAATATGCATTATCCTAAATTAATCACAACTAATCAGCTAAAAAAGAACCCAATTTCAATTAAACAACAGCTCAACCAATTTCAATTTTAACTCAAATTACACAAATCATCCAACCATTCATAATTCACCAAAATACGAAATACACACATCACAAAACCAATCATATATCACCAAAAAGAACCCAAATTAAAACTTTCAACCAAACAATAGCATTAAAGAGCTCTGAATCCTCTCTCTCCCCCCCTCTCTTTCAGAAATGGAAACAAAAGAAATTGAATCAAAGAAGAAACGTTACCTTTTGGGGGAAATCTGGGTATTCGAAATGTGAATTGGGAGAAAGTCGAGACCTTTCGAAAGCCCAGATTTCTGTTCGCGAAGACGCTACTATTCAAACCTGAATGCATTTTTTTTTCCTTTTTTGCTAATTTTTCGTTGCTTTATCTGGAAAGCGTTTGTAACTTTGTAAATCCATAATTGCCCTTGGCCTTTTTAGGGAATGACTGTAAGAGCAGAGGTTTTATGGGAGCCTGGAGGGCTGTGCATGATGACACTCAGGAGAGTTTTTATTTTTTTATTATTATTATTATTATTTTTTTCAAAATGCATTATTTGGTCTTGAAATTTACATTCTTTTTACTTGGTCCATAAACTTTGATTTACAGTCCTTAAACTTTATAATATTTCTTGATTTGGTCCTAAACTTTAATTTGTTAAAAACTTGGTCAGTAAACTTTCACATATTCGCCCTCTGGTTCATTCCTTATTCAATTTGTGTACGTACACGTACTTGCACATATTCGATCGCTTGTCAATCCAATTCGTCAATCTCATTCGACCAAAGGACTAAAAGTGAGTACAAATAAAAGTTTTGTTACAAATGATAACAAATCAAAGTTCCATGACCAATTCAAGAAAACTTGTAAAATTAAGGGATCAAATAATGTGTTTTGTCTAAACCTGATCCTAGGCTCGAGTGCTCGCCCAAGCACGTGAACAAATTTGGGTTATGATTTTTATGTCCGAGCCCAGCCTAAGCTCGACCCATGAACATGTCTAGTATCGTTTTTTTCTTGTGTTCAGAGCAGTTTTATGAGTTGTATTAAGGCATCTTCAACCAATACATTTTGCAGTTCGGTTATCAAATATGGAATCAAATGCCATATTCGTCTCTATTTTAGAGGAAGGGTGTCTCTGCAAATAAAAATTGAAGAGACATCCTCAACTTATCCCATATTTTTTTTAAAAGAAATAGAGTTTGTAGTTGGAGAAAAAAAATAAAGTTTGATGTAATAGAACGTAAAATAGAGAAAAAAATAGTTGGAGTCTTGTAGATGGTCTTATACAAGCAAAGCAATAAAAACTTAATCTCAAGTTTTCTTAATTGCTATAGCATGCAGATTAATTAATAATGGTAGCTTGTTTCTAGGGAAAAATAAAGTTACTTCGTTTTTGGATCTTTTAGATTCATGAATTACATTTATTTTGATTTTCTTTTTTTTTTGTCAAATTTGTTGTATTGATGTTCCTACCACCCAAAAATGGTACAATAATTTATTACAACGATGATAATACATAGGCAAAACATATTTTTTGGTCCTTGAACTTTGAGTTTTTTTATGTTTTTGGTCCCTGAACTTTCAATAGTATACATTTGATCATTGAACTTTCATTGTTGTACATTTGGTCCCTGAACTTTAAATTTTTTATGTTTTTGGGGGAAATAAAAAAAATTTTGACTTTTTTTTATCAATGTGAGTCGTCTGGTTCAGTAATATAAAACATTTTACTCTTTTTGACTAGTCACGTGACACTTTTATTACCCACATTGGTATAATTTAACACTTTAAATAGTGGAGGACTAAATGTAGATATTTGTGAAAGTTCAACGACTAAATATATAGTAATAAAAGTTCAGGGATTAAGAGCATAAAAAACACAAAGTCTAGGGACCAAATGATGGCCTAATAGATATTACAATCCACTGAAGCTTGGAACAATATCCTCACGAGGAGGACAACAACCCCACGAAGGAACAACAACCTCTCTAAAGAGGGCAATAACCCCATATAGGTGACAACATTCCCGCGTGGAGGACAAAAAAATCATAAATTTTTAGTACAAATGAAATAAAAGACATTGAGACTACCAAAACCATACTTCAATAATGAGTGACGCCATTAAGACGCTACTCGCCACCATAAATGGTTAGTTGTTGACATTCACTTCTGCCGGCATGAAGACTAGCATCTTGCCTTGTTGTCCCCTCCCATTCAGTTTAGATCTAGGTCCAAAAAAGGGACCATCGCCAACGGCCGATAATCGCACTGGAAATCCAACCTGAGAAAGAAGATAAGAAGGGGGAAAGAAAGTGATGGAAGGGTTGCTTGTGGTGGTGGGGGTTGCAAAGGGAAGAAGGGACAGGGATGGAGGAGAGGGCACACTGGTTGTGGTTGTTCATGGTCGGTGGGGTGGGGAAGAGGAAGGATTTCCCCAAAAAAAAGAAGAGGAAAAAAGGAAAAGGGGGTCACCGGCAATGTCCACGACTACCGGAGCAGGTCGCACCAATGCCAACAGCCCCAGAGACAGTGGATCGAAGCCGACTCTCAACGATGAGTTTGGCGGCGCTCTATGGTTTCTCTCTAGGAAAACGAGAGAAACCCATACCTTCACATTTATTTTAAATTTTGGGTAGTGCTATTTGGACTCGTGAGTCCGGACTCAAATCTTTTTTTAATTTCAAATACACCCTCGAGCAATTAATGAAACAACCATAATCACTTGTAAAATTCTTATTATACCCCTTAAATATGTACAAAAAATTTTAAAACCTCCCTATGAATCCAGACTCATGAGTCCAAGTAGATTTATTGTTAAATTTTGAAACAACTTCAAAACATTTCCGAGTCTCGTGCATTTAAGTTCTTATACACACTGAATTTGACATGAATAGAAAAGGTCTAAGAAAGTCACTGCTGATCGTTGTCGTGAGAAGTAAATCCTTATATTGAATTGTTATTTCAACATATTCTTTCTTTCTTTTTATTTTTTTATTTTTTATGAATGCGATGTGTTCATGAGTATCAATGTATATTTAAAGAAAATGTTATTTCAAAAAGATTGTACAAAATTACTAATATTATAGACGATTTATTAAATCTCAAACCCTAATTCAATGGAACTCTGGAGTGCCAAATGAATCTAAAAATAAATGGGAAAAGTGATTCTTTGAGAACAAGGCTAAATGCTTCTCGGTTGCTTGATGCCAACAATATGGTGTGCATCAAGTACACCTGGCCCCAATGGACCACGTCCAACTCAAATCCAACTTTTTTTTTTTTTTTCAAATAACTCAAATCCAACTTGTTGCCACACTCAAAATTGATGTTTTGTGAACCCAATCCATCTTCAAATATTTGAACAACATCAAGGCATCAACCCTATTCCATCAATAGAAAACAACCATATTAGTTTTTTTTTTTTTTTTTTTTTTTAAATCCTAACTTAGATCACAATATTATTATTTTTTTTCTTTTTTGTCACTGAGATCATGTACATTTTTTTTTCTTTTTTGGTAGACTGATATCATGTAAATTGATACTCCACATTTTAAAACAAGCTAAAAAAATTAACTAACTATTATACAACATAAGGAGTGGAAAAAAGGCAGGTGGAGACACATATACAAGAGACTATAAACGAGTCTCACCTCCGCCTCCCCTTGCATACCACCATAAAGATCAAAGCTGCATGAAAAATAAATGAGCATCAGTTGCCCAAAATAGTGGACAGAGACCAGTCATAATTGTTAGAATCACTAGCACATTAAGGAAACAAAATTACAAAAGTATTTGAAATTAGTTTTTTTTTTTTTGAAGAAGAAGAAGAAGAAAAATTGAAATTTCATTAATATTTCATTACTCAATATATGACCAGACATAGAATCAAGTATATTGAATTCGCTAATCCTATTTTTACAAACAAACTGTTATTAATTTAAATTTTTTTTTAATTTTTTTTGAAATTGAAACAGTTTGACAATTAAAGACTACTCTTTACAATGTTAAAATTCATGACAATACACACATTACTTGAACCACAAAACGAATAACAAAATTTCTCAACAAGGAGAAGACTTAAAACTTTTTAACAAGGAGAAGACAAATCAAAAACTTTTAATTATAAAAGAAAACTAACTATAAAGTAAAAATTAAAGATAAATAAATCTAGCACCGCAAATCTACGTAACACTGTTGATGAAGATGCATCGCGAAAGGATGGATAAATTTCTACAAATTTAATTAGATTGGTTGAGTATTTAAAATTTGTTATTTAAAGTAAAATAAAAATATTATTAATAACTGGCTCGATACAAGATCAGATATAGAATCAATTGCACTAAAAAAAATACATTAATTCACCAATTGTATTCGTTTATCTATTTGACTGTGAATTTGGCTATGAATTGTGACTTAATATTGAAACAGTGTCTTAATAAGGAACTAAACCCATTGAGAAAAAATAAAATATTTCAATTGAACCATATTAAATACACGAATAAAAATAACCCTGAACCGCCCATCATAGCTACTCACTCTTGCCTCCTTTGGCAACAATAATTTCATCCCACAAAACCATCTACCTTTCCAGAAAAAAAGAAAGAAAGAACTGGAATCACAGATCTGTTTCTCCAGCTGTAGATGAAAAAAAAAAAAAGTAAGAAAAAAATCAATTGTAATAATCATAAATTTTTCTTTTCTCCTCCCCTTTCACTGTTTGTACTCATTTCAACTACCCTTCATGAGGACTGAACACTCTGGACTTCACATTGAATGAAACATGTTCTTCTTCTTCTTCTTCTTCTTCTTCGTATCTGATTCATCATTTACAGCACTTTGAGAGCAGAACAAGGAACACAATAAGAAAAGCAATGGCAGACAACCCAATCGCCACACCAAGCACAATCCTACTAGGCCCATGATGGTGATCACTCTTATGAGAAGAACTGCTCGACCCATTTCCATCATCATCATCACTACTATCATCGTCGTAAGTCGAATCATCCGACGACTTATCAGGCGGCGGCGACACCGGCAGGCCATCCTTATCACACCTAGCAATCCCAAGCTTCAATTTTGAAGAAACAATTGAATGATTGTAACACAATTCACTGTTCCCACCCACATTGAACAACACCAATCGCTTAATAAACGACGTGTTGAACGGCATTACACCGTTGAAGTTGTTGTTCCCCAAATTCAAATACTTCAAGCTCTTCATCCTCTCCAAGAACTTGGGCAGTGAGCCATTGAATTGATTGGAGCTCAAATCGAGATGAACCAGCCCCGGAATCTCGGAAATGGACTCCGGTATCGTCCCGGACATGGAATTACTCGATAAAGACACGTTCTTGAGCGTCAGCAGGTCCCCAAAGGAGTCCGGGATCACTCCAGTAAGGGCATTCGAAGAGAGATTCAGAAACTCCAGATCTGACAACAGAGTGATGGAAGCGGGGAGGCTTCCTTTGATGTTGTTGTGCGAGAAATCGAGATGGGTGAGGTTCAGATTGGCTCCCCAACGCCTGGGGAGTCGGCCGGGGAGGCTTGCGTTGGAAATGGTGAGAGATCGGAGGGACTTGATGGTGTCGAGGATGATGGAGGGGCCGGAGGCGTTGAGGGGGGTGTTGGAGACCTCGAGATGCGTTAAGTTGCGGAGTCTGGAGAGGAAGACGCTGGAGAGGCGGCGGAGGGAGTGGAGGGCGGAGAAGGAGAGGAGGTTGAGCGCGAGGGAGTTGGGGAGGTGCGGGAGAGGGAGGGAGGGGCAGTTGACGAGGGAGAGGGATCGGAGGGTGGAGAGGGCGGAGAGGGCGGTGGTGGAGATCTCGAGGTCGGAGGAGCAGTTCGTGAGGCGGAGTGAGATGAGGTGGCGGAATGGGGTGGAGGAGGTGTCGCAGAGTGTCGCGTTGTGGAAGGACGGCTGGATGCAGGGGTCTCGGGATGTGGGGATTGAGAGGGATTGGAGGGCTGTCATCTGTTTCGGGTCTAGGGATGCGTGCGATGGCAGTTTTGGAGATGGTAGTTTTGGAGATGGTAGTGTGGGGGATGATGGGTCTGGAGATGGAGATGGAGATGGAGAGGGAGATGAAGATGGAGAGGGAGATGTTGGGGGGCTGGTGGGGAGCGGGGGAGAGAGAGGGAGTTGGAGAGAGAAAGCGAGAGAGAGAAGATGAAGATGATGAGAGAGAAAGTTGTGACTTTGGGTTTGTTGGACTCCATTAGAGTAGAGTGTGTGAGCTTTCAAGGCTTGTAGGGTGAGAGAGTGTGAGAGTGTGAGTGTGCAGTTGGGGTGGTTTTGTTGTGGGTGGAAGTGATTGGACGACGCACTATCATACGCACTTTTTTACGCAGCCTTGGGACCCTTTAAAATTTGCATCGAGATTTGTGTTTAAACTTTTATCATCATCTAAAGGACTTCAATGAAAAAAGCACTTGGGTTTTTGAGTCTTGTGAGGATGACGTCAACATGGAAATGAGCAGCCCATGAGGTTTCTTTCGGTTTAAGTTGTCAGATTCGCCTCAATAGACGTTATTAAATGATTTGAGGCAGATCTGACAATGATGAAGTATGTTGGATGTAGTTAGCTGTTCGGCTTCTTGTCAATGCAGCATTTTTTTCAGATTTTTATGGGACTACTATTATACTGTCAATGAGTTCAGCTGTTCAGGTGGTCCCTCGTCTCAGCTAAAAGTGACTAGCAACGGTAAAGCAAGGGTACTTTTGGAATTACATCTTTTTTATTAAAAAATAATAATAATCAATATCGATATTATCCTTAATTAATCACTTTTAACTCAAAAAGTGAGGATTTGACTCAAAATGCCCGATACTATTTGAGGAAAAATATAATTACTTATATACTCAGTTAAGAAATGTCACTTAATAATCTATGTAGGACTATTATTTTAGTCTACATATCTTTAATACGAATAAAAATCAGTTTTGGTTGAAAAGAAAAATTAAACTATTTAATTAAGGAAAGAAAAAATAAATTTATTGATGCTTAGAAAAAGTAACGAGGGATAGATTCAACCGCAACCTAATTACATATAATTAAAGTCAACAAATTTGAGACTATTGACTTGATTAACATGTTTGATAAAATTATGGAGTGACTATTAGTATCCTTATACCCTATATTAGTCTCTCATTTAATACGATCTTATTTATAGCTACCAATAAGTTAGTTCATATTATAAGCACCCTCCTTAATTATTAGTAAGCTCCCTAATATATCCTTAGCTTATATTTGCTCTCTTCGCTCTCCAAAGAAAACTCTTTTTACATCTTTATGATCTCCAACCTTCAACCCCTTGTTGCACATCAACTTCTTCTTTCCCTTACCTTAATTTGTTCTATGTTGCCTTCCAAAATTGATTCTTTATCCTTAAAAGCTAAGATTCAATACAAATAAAAGTTCTAACCATTCAATAATGCGAATCAAATCTCAATCAAAAACTATAATTAAAATGTTGCATTTGGTGGTGAGTTGTTAAGTGTATGGACGAATAGATGGGGAGGGAGTGTAGAGATTAGAAAATAGAAGAGAAAATAAGATGAGTTTATAGTTTAATTTGGGGCGAGTTGTAGAAAGTTAAAATTATGTGAAAAATAAGAGGTGGATTTAACTTGGGGTGAGCGTACTTAGTGAGTGAGATAAGAGTTGGGGATGAGTTTAAAGTTTGTAGACGGTAAAACGTAAAGTTGAGAAGGGGTTTAATTAGAAAGTGAAAAATAGAAGGTAAAAAAAAAGGGGAAAATGCTACAATGACACTCAAGTGATACATCTGTGTTGGAATATAGTCCCACATTAGAAAAATAATAAGTGTTGATGTGGTATAAAATGGTGTAGATTGAATCCTAGCACAAGTCAATTGGTTTTGTGCAAAGATGGGCTCCAACCTCATTTATATACCCACCATGTGCGCGTGTGGCCCAACACTCTCCGGGCCCATGGATTTCAATACTTTATGACGTGACGTGTGTGGATCCACATTCTTAGAGCTGTCTGTGCATGCCTCAGAATACGCACCCAACGTGTTATGCACCAAGAACTATGTGCATAACATCCATTTTCAATTGGGACTCACATGCCACGTCATAAAGGTATGACTTGAGGTGTCATTATAACATTATTTAAAGAAACAAATTCATGTTTTAATTTAGCGAGAGGTTAATGTAATTTTTTCTAGAGACATTTTTAGTAAGGGTCGATATAGGTATAGGTGTGCTAATAGTTGCTCTCTAAAATTATTTCAAAATCTAACAAAACTAGGAAAACATTACGTAACAATCTAATATCTTTTCTATATTTTTTATCAGTAAATTTTTTTACGAATATGTTAATCAAGTCAAGTGCAAATCCAATTTTCAAGGAACATGTGAATGGTACCCACATGCAGAGACACGAGTCAAAAAAATAGTCCTAATACACATGACAGCATTTTCGAAATCTCGCTATAGCGCTGCTATACTTTTTCTTCTGTTGCCAAATATTTCCATTTTATTATGTATCAACTGAATCACCCAGTCCTTAGGCAAGCATTGTTCGGTTTATTTGCCAACTTTGCAATAGGTGCAGTTTCTTGTTAAAAAAGTGAAATGTTAGAACGCTCGCCCCTAAAAATGCACACCCCAAGACACACCCTTCTATGCAATCGTATTTTAAATTTTGAGATACATAAGCTTGTATCCTGAGGTAGATACGGATGGTTAGGTAAGAAGGTGAGCCTTGGGGTGTGAGTTATAAGAGTGTCATTCTAGCACCGTCCTAAAAAGAAGTTGGATAATTACCTCCAACTTTTGGTCTACTAAGTAAATATTGAAGATTCCTGCCTTATCGAGTTGAGTCCCCGTAGTAACGGTAAGTAAGATTCTCCGCCCCACTTGCATCTCTATTCTTTATTAGTGTTGTAATAAAAATATGTCAATGTAATATAATAATCCTTCCATTCCCAAATATATGTCGCAATTTGATCAAAGTAGAAGAACTAAGAAAATAAATAATATTAACAGTCTTGAAAAATCAGAGCTGCCTCTTCTTCTCTCTAAAACTCTAAAATTCTTTTTTTAAGTCACTCTTGTGATTTTTGTTTTTGAATCACCGCCGATCCTCTCAATGATCGGCAGTGGTTCCAATCAAATCTCTTGTTAAGGAATATTGCGCAATTAGGAAATATGAACCAATCACTCCCATAATTATGTTGTGAAATCACTCATTGTAACGACCCTAAAAATTTAACCCGTGTCACGTGTCAATACAGGTGATACGTGGGTCCACGTCGTGGTACAGTCATCAATTCTCGGACTTCGACGCTGAAGTATGTTAGTTTTGTATGGTGTTTGTATTATAATATATTTAATTTGTAAAATTTCAAAGTTCATAATGTGTGAGGGCATTTATGTACGAACGTTGGTAGTATGGGGGACAAACTTAATTAAAAACACTGATAAAATACAAACTTTAAATTTATCGAAATAATTGGTACACAATTCGACCAAGTGCGCAAGACACACGGAGTGCGGCGCGGGTCGAGTCCGGATTGCACAAAGGATGAGGTGGATAGGCTAGAGTGAGGTGCAAGTCAACTAAAGTCACCCAATTGAGTTATCAAAGTTGGTGGATAGGACTGCGAAATGACCAAAAGGGCGGTAATTTGTATAGGGTAAGTTTAAGAATGGGAGGTATTTTGGTCATTTGACCAAACCTCCCCAAAACACCAACACGTCATCGCCATTACCATCCTCAAATCGAAAGAGAAGAAGGAGATATCGAGGAGAGGAGTGCGGGGCCTCGCTGGAGAGCATGAACGCGATGTTGAGGCAAGATTCAGGCAAGGTAGTTGTTGATTTTGTCGTTGGTGTTGTCGTTGTTGTTGTCGAAGTTGTTGTTAAGGTTATTGTTGAGGGGTTGTGTATTTAAATGGTGGTAATTGATGGTGAAAATGATGTGTTGATGATGGTGGTTATGTGTGTGTTGATTGTTGTTTGCGGTAAAAAAAAAGAGGAAGAACGCTTGGACAAAAAAAGAGAAATTCTCTCTGTTCAATCCTAGCGAAAGAGATGACGGGGGTGATGGGCCGGGTCAGGTGGACTGGGCCCGACTTGGTTGGACCGGACCGGGTCCTAGCCTAACTCAGCTAGGCAGGCCAAACTGGATCCAATCGAGTCGGGCCAGACCCGACCCGGGACCCACCACCCATTATTATATTAATAAATAATTATTTATTTCAATTAAATATATTTAAAAGGATTTTAATTGAAATAAATTCTAGAAAAATAAGGAAAATTCATGAAAAATTCTGAAAAATTAGAGGGAGTTATATTTTCATCAAATAAAGAGAAATTTGTGAATATTTATAAAAAGTGAAGTATTCGGGGTTCTTACGAGACATTATGTCAAGGTTTTTGCCTCAAAAAGCGTGAAATTGACAAAAATAGCCAGAAATTTGGAAAATCATAGGAAAATTAAAGAAATTAATATAAATTGCATTATCAGGGTTATTGTACACACGGGGACCGTAAAGGCGTGTCGGAGTCCGTGTAAGCGTGAATTAGTTTGGATCGAGGTAAGTAAACCAATGAGGAACACAATTATTTCTCGAGTTTTGAATTATTTATTGATATTGTTTCAATGCCATCTTGTCATTCCATTCTTATGAGTTGTCCAAGGCAAGTGTGTCAAGCATGATCCTTGCAGAATTTTGAACTCGCGGTGTATTATATCAAGGTTTACGGCTGGGGATACGTATTTGGTTGTGATGACATATACGAGTGAGAGTTCTCTACCGGATTGTTGGGGACTCTGCACTCGCGTAGGAGGAGATTATGTCCTCAACTCCTAGCTTTTAAGGAGATTATGTCCTCGGCTCAACGATTTTGATTGTTCGGGACCACTTGCGTCTTTCCCTTGTATTCCGGGCCACTTAATTTCAATTACTCATGTATTTATTCATAGTCTTTATATATTCATGCTCTCCCTGTCCTTTTCTTTCTATCTGCATGAATTGTCTGTTCATTTATTTAATTCGAAATGCTGTATTTATTATTGTTTCTGTTTGGCGTTACTTACCTGGGCTCGTCATTCTTGTGTTTGACCGAATGCAGATCCATAGTCCAACAAAGGAAAGGTCGTGCAGTTAGGCGATATACTTTGAGCGACCCTCCTCTGCTAATATAGGTGACTTTTTATTGTATTAGTTACTTATATTGTTTTTATACATGGGGTTATGGGTTGAGAGATTTTTGAATAATATGACTTGGATGATACTCTCCTTGCTTTACATGATATATATGAAATATGAGGTTCCCATACCCTAGGTTTCTGTCCTAACTTGGAGCTTTCGATGTTAATCGATTAGTTGAGATTTATTGTTTCCGCTTTATACTTTGATAACTCGCTAATTAATTGACTTCACTTTTAAATGATTAATAAATGATTGAATGGTAAGAATAGGCTCACTGGCCCGCGTGACTCGGCGGAATTGGCTCGGGGGTTCACGTGGGTCCAGGACGGGCGGCTCCCAATTATAGGGTTATGGAATTTGGAGCCGTCACACTCATGTAATTATGTTATGCACAAATCACTCCCTTAATTATGTGCTACCTTATTTAAACATTTTCTTTTGTATGTAATTGCATCTCTATATATAAAGGCATGTAATAGATCAACAATACAATATGATATACACAATAAACTTATCATATTCTATTAAAAATTGTCATTTCTTTTTATATTTGTTCATTTAATAAACAACAGATCTAATTACATTTGTGGAGATTGATCAATCCTTGTTGCGGTGCATCTTCATCAATAGTGTTGCGAGGATTTATGCGGCGCGCTAGATTGATTAGTCTTTAGTTTTTACTTTATAATTAGTTTTTTTTTTCTTTAGTTGGAAGTCTTTGATTTGTTTTCTCCTTGTTGAGAAGTTTTATGTTTTCTTCTCCTTGTTGGAAAGTTTTGTTATTCGTTTTGTGGTTCTAGTACTTTTGTATATTGTAATGAGTTTCAACGTTGCAGAGAGCAGTCCCTAATTGTCAAACTGTTTCAATTTCAAAAAAAGTCAAATTAATGGTAGTTTGTTTGCACAAATAGGATTAGTGAATCAATATAATTGATTCTATTTCTGATCCTATATTGAACTATGAATGATTAATGAAATTTTGATTTCTCTTAAAAAAAAAAGAAAATAACTGATCCTATCATCAAAAAAAGGAAGAAAGAAAAGAAAATGATTGATTCCACCAAAATAATTCAACAATAAGGCTAAATTGCCCCATATAAATGACTTTATTTATTATAGACACTGTGTATTTGATCAAAGCGTAAGAATTATGACAATGATTGATACCACCAATTTTTTTTTATTTTTTTATTTTATAATGAGACTAAATTATCCATTATAAACGACTTTATTTGTTATAGATGTCGTAGAAAAGAAGTGATTAATGTTATAATTGACTAAATTAATTAAGGTTAGAATCGAAAACAATAATAAATAATTTCTTGATTTCCTTAGGTCAAATATTTGTTCTACATCAAAAGGAAAATGATAATGCAATACACTTTCATCGCACGACTATGGAGCATACACATGGCATCATGTAACGGCCCGATTTTCAATGGCCGTTATTGATAAGGAAATTGCGGACGTGGACGCCAGCAGGGACGTTCGTGGGTCCCATAGTGAAGACGGAGCACGACCGAATAGGGTTTACAGTCTGTTTTGTGTGCTCTGGTGGTGAAGTTGCGATGTATAGGTCCAAATTAGTTAAATGGCATCGCAATATGTGTGTTTATATTGTTCATTAACGAGTGAGGGGTGTAATGCGGTTTCGCCGCGACGGGTGCATAGGCGCACGGATCGGGCGGTGAATAGTTAATACGCTAGGACGGGGGACTAGGTACACCCAATAAATAATAAAATTCATTAAATAATTCATTATAAATGATGTTGAGACGGTCGGTACCGTCGTTGTGCGCGAACGGCACTTTGGGTTTAGTCGGGTATTGGAACGCCCGGGAGAACAAATAATTGGTGCCATTTGAATAAGACAAGGAAAGGGGTATGAGGTCAATTTTGGCATTTTATGGGACCATTTGACTTCATCTTGGCCCTTAAAACAAATCTTGAGATGTGTATTTGATTTGAGATGAAATGATGTATATATAAGTGTGATTTTTACACTTTTGGTCACTTTCTCTCTCTCTCTCTCTCTCTGGACGAAAATGGAAGGAAGAAAGAGGGTTTGAGGTGTTTATTTGAGGATTTGAAGGCTTTGTGAGTGGGGAATCAACAAACCAAGGTTAGATCCTCAATCATCTTTAATTGCTCTATGATTTGATACCATTTTTGGTGATTTTGATGAATGGGTTTGAAAATGGTAATTTTTGCTTAAATGGTGTAATTGAGGTAATTGACGTTTTATGGAAGTATGGGAATTAAATTTATGGGTTGTGAGGTGTTTGGAGAGTCAAAATGTTAAATTTGGAAATTTCTGGACAGCGAGCAATTAGCGCGCTAATTGGAGAAATTAGCGCGCTAATCACGCTGATTGAAGACAATAATGAACAGTGATTGAGATCAATTAGCGCGCTAATTGATCTCATTAGCGCGCTAATTGTTCACTGGACTCCCAAAAATTGGAAAATGAGAAAATGAGTCAAACTAACATTATAAACTCATTAATTGATCATTAAACCTCACAAATGAATTTCAGGAGTATTGGAATAGTAATTGGAGTCGGGGATTTGGAGGAATCGGACTGAGATTTGGGTTTCGGGTAATCGGAGTGCGGTATAGGTGCGTAAACCCCAACATAAACACATTTGAGTATTTAATTCTTTCAATTCTTGCATATACTGTTGTTGTTGCTATACATACTCATGGGGATCATGTGTTGGTTTGGTGGTCGATGGGTGTTGGATTTGTTTTCTCTATCGAAGTTTATTCGGGACGATTGTGGCACGTGATCAAGCATGCTAGATTGTAGCACGTGTACTTGCGCCGCCGGTGGATTGTGATCCGAGCCGCGGGATGCACGTGTTCGGTGGGTTTGTGATTTGTTCCGGTCACCGTTAGTAGTTCGGATGTGGTTTAGACTTGATGTGCTCAGTCGGGGTCATCCGAATCTACGAAGTATGATCTAGTATGTGAGATTGCATTCTACTTTTGTCTGATTTTATCATAATTGTTGTGGAGCATATTGTTGACATTATGATTATTCGTTGATCATCTTGCATGCTTGTTACCTACACATGCAGGGTTTTTATGGCTGCCCATACTCTTTGCATGTGTAGCTAACGTTAGTTATTGGCTTCGAATCTGTTATTATTTACTCGATGGTTTTCTTTGGGAGTTTACTCACTGGACTCGTCACCGTATGTGTTGGGTGATTTGAGTGCAGGATTTGATAAGTGCAGGGACAAGGAGACACGTGAAGAATATCTCGTGATCAAGACGTGAACTACTCCTCTTATACGCTTTGTTGATTGTATGTATGTATTTGTTTTATGCTGGGTTTGGGTTGTGAGAGTTATATTCTAGTTTGTTTATGACTTTGAGGATGACACTTGATTTATATTTGGGGACTACATTTTGGTATGGTTTCCACATTAGATTAATTGATATTTAGACTTGTTACATTTGGTATCATTTAATGATTTGAGACTTCCGCTGCATAATCTTCCGCTACGTAATTTATGGTTAAATGATATAAAAAAGGGCATAATTTAAGGATAAATGATATTAGAGGAACTAAAGTTAATAGGAAATGGATTAATAATGGATAATTGGGCGTGGGACACAGCTGGAGGTGACATGGTCAGTTGTGGGCCCGCGTGGCCTCCCGTGGCGGACCAATGTGGAAATTGGGGCCGCCACACATCATCTGTCAGTGGTGGGGCCAGCCACGCTACGCAAACGAAAAGAATGCGTTCCGTTTTGTTTCTATTCTCTCCACACATGTGGAGCTCTCACCTGACAAAATGTGCACGTGGATGTCAATAGGTTGTGCGATGAAAGTGTATTACATTATCATTTTCCTTTGCAAAAGGAAATCCTATTAGTTCTTTTTTTGTTATCATTATTATCTTTTTTTGTTATTTACCTAGTCAAAAATGTGTCAAATATTTGAGAACGAAGGATAGATCTGAGATTGATGAATAATTCATTCTGTGTTGCAGTTATTAGATACAATATTGGCACAAGTAGAATATTCAACTCTACATCTTCATTTACGCTTGCGTGTGGATTTGCGTATGTGGCTATTGGATCGATACTTTTTGTTGGTATTTTTTTTTTATTAACATGAGTAGTTTTCTTTCCTCGTTGGAAGTCGTAGATTTTTTTTCTAATTGAAAGTTTGATCATTTTTTGTTGTTGGAAGCTTTATTTTTGGGGAGTTTATGATTCATAGGCAAGCGAATGAGGCTGCTCATGTAATGACATGACTTTCTCGAACATATATATGATAGCCAAATGGTCAAATGTATGAAATCAACATTTTGATGAGGTAGCTATGGTTGTATTCTATGATTTGAGTGTTGAATGATATACGAATATAACTTTTTTATCAAAAAAAAAAGTATAACAATATATTGAACCTTTTTTATTTAATTAAAAAAAAAAACTATATGCTCTAAAAATAGCACTTGGGGTACTACATTCTGATAAAAAAATATCTAGCAATTCACAACTCATTCCAACGTTTCAATGGATGTTCCTCGAAATGCGTACATAGTAAGTGAATATTCAAAGCACCTGTTTTAAGACGCATTCCACACGCCAAGCTCGCGTTACACAAGGTTACAAACTTACAATTGTTCAAATTATGTACTTATAGATAATGAACACAATGATTCTTTACAAAAAAACATGATACATACAATCCCCAAATCATGTCCAACTCAATCCAAGTATCAACGCCAATATCAAGCTAGTTAAGAAAATCTTGTCAAGTTAATCATCATATATATGACGTCTTAAGTAAGAAAAGGCATATGTGGTAATTGTTCATTGAGAGCACCCTTTCTTCTCCTTGGATCTGTATGGCAATATTCCCAAGTCTTTCACTATATATATGATGGTGGACTTCAACAATCCACAGGGTTGCAACCCTTCTCGACGGTTGGAGTAGTCGACGAGCTCACAAATGGATCCACCTTAACCCAGACGAGCGAGAAGATAGAAGCTAATAGGAGAGACCATAGGACGACAATGGTTGGAGTTCGGTTTTGCCTTCCCATGAGACCTTTGAGGAATGGATAGAGATGGAGAATGACCCAGAAGGAGAAGAACACCTTGCCAAAGAGAGGCCCCCAAGCTTCATATCCGCCATTGAGTGCGTCGGAAAATCCAGCAACTACACCAACCATGTTGATAACAAGAAGTGTTGTCGGGGGGATGAGGAGTGTTGTCCACTTGAAGATGTAGAGCTCGCCGAAATCAGTGTCGTCAGCGGCTTTTGCTGTCACTGTGAAGTTGGTGTCAACACCAGCCAGCATTTTGAGAAATCCTTGGAAGACAGCAAAGAGATGGGCCGAGACACCTCCTATCACCCAAAACTGCTCGTTACGCCACAGGTCTTCAATGCTTACGCCACTCCACCGCAGCTCAAGCACGCTGGTCAAGATGATGGACATGAATAGCCCAAGAAACCATACGCTCGCAATGTTTGAAAGCTGAAATGTAATTGACAATTCACACAAATTTTAGATGGCAGTTTCTCTACCATGCTATAACAGATTTTTGAAAACTAGACCATGGATGAAAGGAAATTTCGAGAAAAAAAAAAATTAATGCTCTTTAGAAGAATTCAAACTTGTAATTAGTCTACGAATATTGAAGTCATTATTTAGGATCCAAAATACGTAGGCGCCGAAGTTACCGTTGGAATGATAAATTTTCCTGTGAGAAGGCATATAGCAGGCAAGCAGCAGTATGCAATGAGAGGGAGGGAGGTGAATGGATAGACAATGGTGTTTATATAAGCGAGTCTTTGTAACTTTTTTAGGCGTCCGCCTCCAAATCCGTACCAGAGAGGGCAATGCCTGCTTAGGAATATCTCTACAGATCCAAGTGCCCACCTGAGAACCTGGTGGAGCCGATCAGACAAATTAATAGGTGCAGACCCTTTGAATGCTGGTCTTAAGGGCATGCAGTAGATCGATCTCCACCCTCGGCAATGCATCTTGAATCCTGTAAGGATATCCTCCGTAACAGACCCATATATCCAACCAATCTGAAAAAGAAAACAAAAAGAATTCGATTATTCTTGTGACTACAACTGATTATATAACTGAATTGTACCGGAAACTACTCATTTTATATTAACAATTTACTGCATTGACTATTATTCTTCCTAATTCAAGCTTCTCATGAGAATGAAGACACGGAAATATTTAGCGAACAAAAATGGGATTAAAACAGATTGGTTCACCTCTTTTCCCCAAGTAGTTTTCTCTTCATACCCGCAACTAATGACGTGAATTGCTTCCTTGATGAGCATTGAGGGGTTGGCAGATTCCGGCACTCCTCCACCCTCCATCAAAGTGGACTCGATGAATACAGTAGATAAGCCAAAAGTCTTCTCCAAGCTCATTTGGGAGATCAGAAGTGATCTATCATTCTCGTCATAGTCTGCACAAAATCACAGCATAAGACGGCCATTATAATAGCTACTACTTGTTATTGATTTTGTTACGAATTGCACTTACTATCAATTTCTCGTAGGTTAAAAATGGCTGCATTGAGGTCATTCTGTTTTGAATCTTTATAAATCTCTGACGGCTCTTTAGCAGGTTTCTTCTTACTGCCCCAACAGCAGGAGAAACTAGACGATGACTTCTTTTGAGGCATAGGTAATGAAGAAGGCGAATAACCATAAAGTGCTTGCCTAAAGAAAACACAACCAGTCCCCACATAAACTGGTCCTTGGATTCCATCCAATCCCCTCATGTTAACCTGAAATAGTAATTAAATGATTCAATGAACACAATGGAGATTGGAGCTAAAGCTTTTGTTGATTATAAGATATTCTATGATGCGTTAGGTTTAGAAATCAAAAGCAGCTTCAATAGTTTTCGTTTAATTTTCCCACAGATTTTGTAAAACTGACAGCACAAATTTGTCTATTTTAATGTATATTTGGTAATCCATTTCTCCCTTGTTTATTAAAAAGAAAAACGAAAACATAGGTTTTATACTCACATCAAAGAATACTACATTCCTGTTGGCATATCGATCACTGCGATCAATCCCATCAAACCTCTGTGGAAACTGAATGTAGCAGACATCTCTACCAACTTCTGGGTCCATCATGAAGCACATGGCTTCACGAGGAGCCTGACTATTGTTAATATAGTGATCACAATCGAGATTCAGAATGTAGGGAGCGTTTGTGAGCACAGCAGAGACTCTGATCTGCAATGAACCAACAATACTAGCATTGCTTAGAATAGATTCTCAAAAATTAATAAGCCTACTTTGTTGGAGTGAACAAGCAAATATACCAGAGCATTCATAGCTCCGGCCTTTTTATGGTGCTGGTAGCCAGGTCGTTTTTCGCGTGAAACATAGACCAACCGAGGGAGCTCATTTCCATCAACATCAAGAGCACCATTATGCCCGAGAAAAACCTGAAATAAATTTTAGGAGAAAAAAGGTCAACAAAGAAACCTAAATCTAAATGTGTTGACATGATATGTGATGCTTTTGTTATTGATGTTTCAACTCTTGACACAAAGAAAGCAATTCACAAAGCTGCAAACAATCATCGAAGGATATAAACCTCACTAAGTAATATGAACCTTTCGACCTTTATAAATGTTAAGAATATCATTCAGTCTTTCCACTGTGTCCAATTGATGACAGAAAATAAAAGCGTCATATAGTATCATAAACAAATAATCCAAAACTATCAAACCTGAATCATGCCAGGATGGTCACGAGTGATGTTTCCTGGCCAAGGTGTTCCATCTTGCATTACCCAACCTTCATCTGGTGTTTTCTGAGCTTTTGCGACTAAAGCATTTATTCTAACTTTGTACTCTTCATAATCTCTCTGATAAAGAATATATATATAAAAAAAAAAAACAATTACCAAAAAACTTACATAAAAATTTTTTCATAATTATTTATCGTCCAGCTACGGAAATTATTCAATGGATATAAACCTCACTTGGAAGTAGGAACTAAATGCTTACTTTTATTTGCCTTCGCTCCTTCACAAAAGATGGTTGTACTTTATCCTTCAAGTAGTCCACTTTTTGGGAAAAGTAGAACTCTGGAGCGCGTGGCTCGATTAAGTATTTTTTACAGAACGGAACCCACTTCCTCGCGAACTCAGCAGTCTCAGCGAGAGATTCAAATGTGAGCATAGCAGCGCCATCATCAGATACATAGCACGAGACCTTCTCAACAGGGTAGTCGACGGCAAGTATGGAGAGGACTGTATTCCCAGTGATCAATGGTGGCTCTTTAAGTGGATCAACTGTACTAACAAAAAAGTCTATTGCAGCCAAGTCTGATTCTCCATTCTCTCTTTCGTACCTGAAAATGCGCACATGGCAGCGAAAATCACCTGATCACTAAAACGCGTACAGATCAAATCCTTGTTTTATAACTTTCATAATATAGTGTATGCTATTACTAGCAAGTTATTGCTTTAATAAATTAATATATTTATTCAGGAATAGCTTTTTTTTTCTGCCCAAATGAGTGCACGCATCATTTTTTTTCTCTCTTTGTCCCTTTTCAGGATTGATAAATGATCTAGAAAATAAAACCCCTTACAGTAGAGGAGCAAGCCGAATAGGCCATACATTTTAATATACGGAAAGTTTCTCAAAACATTAACTGAGAGAAAGTGGCGCTTTCACCTTAGAAACAAGATATAAGCTGAAAGCTCAACAACTGCCCCCCCCACAAACTGGTGATATGTTTAAAGTTGATGTCTACAAAGGTGTACAATATAAATGATAACAAAGAGAATAAGTTGCTATGGTTTTCGATTACCATACCTGGAAGAGAGACTGTCAAGGTAAGTCTCCCTATTTATAGGGTACCACTTGGGAAACTGATCCAAAACCCATGAAACTGCAAACCAGATCTCACAAATGACGGAAGTAAGCCACAAACCAAAAGCACTATCAACAGGATTTGTAATTCTGTAATGGAAGAAAAGCCCCAAAATTATCAGCCTCATTATGATCACAGTTCTGTATGGAGTGAGCTTGTTGGGAGGAATTGGAATTATTTTCGAAAGTGGCTGTGCAAGTTGTGCAGGCCTGCATAATCACAAGCTGTCTCAGTAAAACTTAAATTTTGCTTATGTAGAAAAGCTCATGATTGATGATAAAGTGCCAAAGCAAAGAAACCACCAGTTATAAGAAAATCAAGCGAGACAGTAGTGTAACCAACTCGCACTAACTCTACTTAATTGGACTTCTCGAATATCATTTTGGTATGCATTATTAGACTATTGCTTGATCTACAAGCTATAGCCATTAAATATAGGAATGAATATTGAGATATTCAATAGTCTGACTCTAGCACAACATCATATTGTACATAAAAAAAAAAAAAGGAGAGAGAACAAATCAATTGCAAATGGCGAATAAACACATAAATCAGAGCTCTGATATTTGTTGGACAGAAATTAACTAAAAGGTATAGGCATGGGGCCAACAGCAAATAACAAGCTATTCAAAAATATTTCCAATGGAATGTGTCTGTATGACAATGACTGTAATTTACATGCATGTCTTGATGAAACTGCGTCGAACAGTACACGTTAACATGTTGAAATTACCAAACAGTACAAGAACAGTAACACAATACTATGGCATTTTTGTGAAAACGGTAAACCGAGGCTACAGAGTATTGACAACACGCGTAAGCAAGATTCTCACATCATGCTCAAGTGGAACCATAGAAATGTTCATTACCATAGAAGATCTTATGAATTCAAGATATTAGGATGCTTAAATAACATAGATGCTTTAAAAAAAAAATCAATTCTTGTCTACTCTACTTACTGTTTCTCTTCCATCTGTTGCTCTGGTGGAACCTGTGCTTCTTTCTCAACCTTAGCTCTAGTTTTTTTCTTCTTACTCTTTTTGTCCTTCCAACTCTCCACCCTGTTTTTCCATACTGGGTTCCCAGATTCAGCATTTTCATCTCAAAATATACCAAAAAGTTCAGGTAACAAAGTCAAATAGCAGAAATTTAAAACAACAAAATTCAATCAACCAAACAAGGACCATGAACCAACCATTTTCAGTAGCAGAATAGTTGCTTGGATTTCGTGCATGGAGTCCAATGTCCTGTGTAAGGCGAATTTAGGAAATGCTCAATAAGCATAAAATGAACTTAAAGATATGTCATGAACTGGAAAGAAAGAGGCAAAAGGCACACAAGAAAAGTACCGGCTGACTTTGAAAATGAGATGCCAATGTTGAACCAGATTCTGACTTGCTCACTTCAACATCATCCGTTTTTGGATTTTCTGTACAATCGAAGATCCATCTCTCAGTCAAAAATATAAAGCACAAAAAAGTTTTAAATCAACTAGTTTTTGAATCAATTATAGAAGAAATGCTGGATTTAGTTTCTTGGCACATTAGGTTCAGCAATAAATCAGCAGAACAGTTGAGGATATTCATAGATTTCACCCTAGCCACTAGGTGTTTGTGCTTTCTTAAAATTATGAAATATTCAAACATCTGATTTTTTTTTTTAACTTGAAACCAATAGCACTGCAATCAAAATTTCTTCAAACATTATGAATTAAACAAACAAACATCGAACATACAACTAAATTTCAAATGCCTTCTCCTGATTTGGCAAGCATTGCTGAATCTCAACACCCATTTTATGAAAAAAAAACTTCAATTTATATATAGCATTAAGATCCCCATAACCTGATCCACTAATCTCCATACTCAAAATTTTAAAGCCCACGACAATTTTCGCGTTACTCATCTAAAACCACTAATCCAAGCAAACTATCCAGAACAACAAAGTGGATGAACTCCCGATGCAGGAATTAACACAAAAATGAACAAACATGGGAACCCCGTTCAGTTTCAGATGAATTCTGATCGAACATAAACACTCATCAACCCAAAACCTCCCAATCAATCAATGACATTGAATTCCATTCGCCTAACCGATTCATCCCGAAAGCCATAAACTTTAACTATCATCAAAACACAAAGAGGGCAAAATGACAAACCAGTACCAACTAAGATACACCAAAATCAAAATCAATTACCCAAACCAGTCTGATATGGGGAACCGCAGCGCAAGCAGACCGCCCTCCCCTCACCGAGCTCCTCAAAGAGGCAAGACTGGCAAATGGGGAAGCTGCATTCATGACAGGCAACAAAGGGCTCCCCATTCGCACCCAATCCAACGGTGTCTCCACAAATGTTGCATATGGGAAGCCCAGGTTCCATCATTTTTGAATGCACACCAAGTGTTTGATGAAATGCCTGAACCAATATAGCTTGCTATTTGGGGGTGGTTTGATTAATAGTTTGATGGGGAGGACTGTGATTGGGTGGTGGTGGTGGTGATGGTGTCGGTGTCGGTGTCGCTGTGTCGTGGTTTTGAAGGATTGTATGGTGAGGTGAGAGAGTTGAGCCATTGGTGTCACTGAGTTGCAGAGAGAGAAAGAGAGATAAATTTGGTTGAAGAAGAGACTGCTGAACCTTTTATCTCACCAACTACCTTTCGCGGGTTTTTTTTTTTTTTTTTTTAATTATTTTTTTCTATCCCAAATTAGTTGGTGCAGCTACTACACAGTTCAAACTCTTTCATTGTTAAATGTACCCCACTTTTTTTAAATCTCCATATCTCTCACCCCATCACCCCTCAATCCTCTATATTTCTTGATCGTAGAAGTTGATTCTTTTATTGAATAAGGTCGAATCTGATTTCGTTGATGCCCTAGAAGTAAGGAAGTGTCGTTCGTGTGTTTCTGACACACAAGACCGAAACCTCTTTAAAGGTCTTGGTCGGCCCCATCAAGATCTCTTCAAAGGTCTCGACCGGTTCCTACCGAGACCAGGTCATCTTATAAGCTCCAAAAAAATACATGAAAAGATAAAAAATAATTACTGGGTATTGCTCAAAATCACTAAATATTCTCAATTTCATCAACATTTTTTGTGCCATAAATGCGAGATTCAAGCTCTAGATTGAAGTTCCAAACCCAACAATATTATAAAAACTGACTCAAAATAACAACAACAAAAAAAACTCAAAAAAGTTGACACAAAGAGGTGGGGAATGAACTCACGACATTGAATTAAGAGAGAGAAAGATGAATAGAGTGATGTCGAGGCAGTTGCAGATGTGTTCTTAGCAACTTTGGAGAAGAAAAAATGGTGCAAGAAGTTGGGTCAACTTTGAGAGGCTAACTTTTGAACCCGGAATGCGACTGGCTATTATAATATCTTTTCGGAAACGACATTTCATACTTTACAAATATCCCTAGAGCTCTGCTCTTTGGGATTGGGTTTTGTGGATCTAAATTCCATCGTTTTGGGCTTCATCAAGGTGGTTTTTATTTTATTGTTCAATTTTAGGATATTTTTGTAAATTTTAAGTTATTTGGATATTTTTTCTTTTTACCTACATTGCGTTTTTAAGGTTTCTGCTAGACTATATAAAGCCGTGTTTAGGGTTGTAGAGAGGATGATCAATTATTATCAATTTTATCAAATTTCGATTTTTCTACGAAAATTTTAAGAATTCTTCGATTTTCTTGTTTGAGCGTTTACGCTGCGTCAGTGAGCAAGGGGTGGGTGAACAAAAACTTTTTTATATAGAGAGCATTAAGGTCATTTCATGTAAAGGTAAAATTAGAATGGATAAAAAAATTAACTGGAGTACGTTAAGTAAAAAGTGAGGTCTATATAGAGAATTTGATGTGAATCTCTATTGTTTGCCCCAAATTGGGTTTTTCGTGAATTTGAAGAATCAATTTGAAAGGTTGTTGTTGCGACAATTTCACTTGTTGAAATGTTACAATAGGTCGGCTTCCAAGAAAACTTTTTTAAAATTTTTTGGCAAGGGGTGGGTGAGCAAAAACCTTTTTATACAAAGGACATTAAGGTCATTTCATGTAGAGGTAAAATTAGAATGGCTAAAAAAATTAACTGGTGTACTTTAAGTAAAAAGTCGGGTCCATTTAGAGAATTTGATGTTAATCTCTATTGTTTACCCTAAATTGAGTTTTTTTTTTAATTCAAATAATCAATTCGAAAGATCTCTGTTGCAACAATTTCACTTGTTGCAACGTTGTAATAGGTCAGCTTCCAAGAAAAAATAGGCATGAAATGATAATGCTTCAAGCACTGCAAGAAATACACTACACGGTCGCTCATCAATAGAGGATTTTCTCAAATTATATTTTACCATCTACATATATTACTCATGATTTATTATATGAATTACAAATTTTAATCGAAACTTAATTAAAGAAAAAGAAAAATAATAAATATAATGTTCATTAAAACGATCACACAGGCATCCATTTTATTTTTTTTATAATCTGTTGTACATTATACAGCACCCTGAAAATTAATGTGCAATGATCTCGTCGATTGACGAATTTTTGGGACCAACATCATGCTTCACCATTATCAAGCTCATTGGCATGTACTTCCTTGTTGTCAAGTTCATTGGCTTGTGCTTCCTTATTGACAGTTTTATATTCTCCAAGAAAGTAAGAAACGAAACCCCACACACACAAGGCCAAACTCATGCCTTTCTCTCCAGTAAATTTCTCATTGAAGGTTATTACACCAGCAACTAGCAAGATAGGAACCATAATTGAGCTTGTTATCCCAGAGAATAAAGACGAAGTGCAATGCACTAAACCTATCATTCCCACAGTCAATAGCTGCCAAAATACAGCAAGTGCCACTACTACCACGTAGTACTTTGCTTCTCCTAATCCAAATTCTGCAGCTTCCCTTTTTATGACCTGCATCCATGAATTAAAAAAAAAAAAAAAAAAAGATTCTTATATAAAAGGGGAAAGTTAAGAGCAATTAATTATTTCTTCATCAAAGCATTTTGGTGAAATAGTAGATAATCATTTGCCAAAATATAAGGTTTGTAGACGTTGTGAGTTCAACTCCCACCAAGTTAATTAAAAGAAAAATAAAACAATTATCTCATCAAATAAAGACAAAAGAAATTAAAAGAGAGCGACTAAAAACATGAAACCATACCTACGAGGTCCTAGTATACGTATATACTATAAATATACAAGTAAGATACGAGTAGCTTACGTAAGGTTGTGTAATTCATACAAATATGTAATTAAGAACAATTAGTTTTTCAAATAAAGACAAGAAAACATATGAGAAATTGATAATTGATAATTGCAAATGTACTTTTACATTTTTGCCCTCCTTATTTTTATTTTTTTTATCCATGTGATGTGTTGCTATTGAGAGACATTACTAACTTCACCCTTCCAACATTAACAAATCTTCTCCTAAGAAAATAGGTGAAAAGGAGAATTTCTTCCCAAGAGCATCTCTAATGGTAAGTGTGGATTGTAGCATGGATTATCAACGTGAAGAGGATGTCCATCCCATGCGGCTCAAATATACATTAGATTTTAAAATAAGTCTCCAAAGGTAGATGTGAATTGTGGTTCAATTGATGAGGTGGCATTTCTTTTTGTAATTTTATTGATTAAAAATGTAAAAATAAAATCTAAATAAAGTAAATAAATATTTTAAAAAGACTGATTATCCAACATAGCAATCAATTTGAATGTCTAGAGTTGACATTCAAAATTAACAATGTTTTCCTACCAAAAAAAAAATAAAAATAAATAAACAATGCTTATCCACACCAGCTTGACATTCAAAATATGCATTCCATTAGAGAAATTGTCTTTCACTTCAATGTCTATGTCCATTTAGTCTTAAGTAAAACATATTGACATCCAATATTCATTTGATGGAGATGCTCTAAGCCATTACATACGGTGCAATTTTTGCAGTCTTTTATCACGTACCAGTCTACTCTCCAAAGCCTGTCTTTTTTTGGAGACAAAAAGAGGCAGTGCAAATTGTGTTTTTTTTTTTTTTTTATTAAACTTTATCCACACGCACATGCACCAAGTTCTCCAAAACTCCAACCCATACACACGATGCGCACACGATTTTTTCGTAACATGTATGTACGTCTTGCTGCTCAATATAAATAGCTCTATATGAATATATATGGATACTACTATCATGAAAATTAAATATATATCTATATCATGGGTACACTCTTTACAGTTATAGAATTCTAATCTAACATATTAATCAAGGTGTCATAAATGTACAAATAATTTAATTACAACATATTTTGAAGAATTTTCATGCCATAAGTATATATTTGGGCTCTATTGTAGAATTTTCACTTCTACCATGAGAACCAAATATATTATCATGCCATGAGTACATTATTTATAACCATTAAATTTAAATCTAACACATTAATCGAGGCGACATAAATGCATTGTGCATTTAATGCACAACACATTTAGAGGGGTTCCCATGGTATAAGTATATATTTGGTCTTCATTATAAAATTTTCCACATATATATATATATATATATATATATATATATATAAAGTAGCCATCCGTGCACATCTCGAGCTACACACCCCACGTATTATTCATTGAAAACTTCGTGCCTAACATCCATTTTTACGTGGAGCCCACACACCCCGTCACTAAGGTGTAACTTTGGAATGTCATTCTAGCATCTTCCATATTTGCTAGCCTAATTAGTGATAAAGATATCACTGCTTCATAAGTATTTTGTTAACCTCGTTAAAGCCTCTCATGTGAGATGGTAAAGACATCGCTTGTCAAAAAGGTAAGAATTAGGGAGATTGTGGTTCGATTTCCACTAAATAAATAAATAAATAAAATGTAAATAATCCCCCAAAAAAAGTGAATCACTATTGAGCAACTAAAATTAAATTATATGATTTATTTTAACAAAATAGTACTTATTTCTTCAAAAAAAAACAGTACTTATTTTCTCTTATTTATTCTTGTTATAGGGAGTAGAAGGGGAACGCCAAGTTTTTTAATCAGACAAGAATGCCAAGTTGGGTTGATTTTGGTGTTGTTTTGAAAATCAAGATCTGGTACAAAAGAAGAGAAAGAAGGGAAAGAGGAGAGGAGAAAAGATAAGTATTGGAAACCAAAAAATATTAGAAAATAAGTATTTTGTTAAAATAAATGGTATGTATATGTATGGCGTAGTAAGTAGGAATCGTGTGTATTGTGTGTATTGGTTGAATTTACAAAATATCAATACATATCCCATATGATTAATTGGATTCTAGTATTGAGTACGATATAAAGGTAATAGTCGAAACCTCAAACCTGAATAGATGTGGCCTAATAGTAAGTACGATGACGAAGTTGTGTAAATTAAGCGCATGACCTTGTTATCGATTATCTACAACAGCCAAACGTTGACCCATTAGTGGTCTCGTTGCGTAATTTTAAAACTTGTGAGACTAGCCAACAAAGAGTCTAAATACTCGGCCAGGTTACTAAAAAAAAAAAAAAGAGTCAAAAACTTGAAATCGTGTGTGCACGTGTATACGGGTTTGAAGAATTTGGGTAAAAACCGAAAACACAGCTTGCGTTGTCTTTTGGTCTCTAAAAAATTGAAGGGAAAGGAAAATATTAAAATAATAATGAATAAGTAGATGACCTCGAATCTAGACCTGTGTTGTGGCATGTATCGCCCCTACCATGCATGCATTCAAGGTGTTGGCAACTCTACAATAAATGTAAGATCGATCCGTATATCGCTCTGCATATGCATTTAAGGCTTTTAAGCTTTTAAGGTGATGGCAACTCGTCAACTAATGTCAACAAAAAAATTTATAAATACATTTAATAAAAGACAAAAAAAGGGGCTTAAAAAAAACAAAGCTCATTATAAAATTCCGTCACCAAAAACCCAAGAGTTTAGCTATCTTTAAAGACAAAAGTTGGCATCACAAGAGTGAACAGTGTCTCGTACATTAAAAAAAGTGGTTAGCAACAACTAGTCATAATGATGTGTTTGTACACGTCTCAATGTGGATCTAACAGACCTCATCAATATATAACAAAGAAATTGATAATCCACCGAATTTTTGGCGCCCGCTTTGAAGGTAGTTTTCGCTATTTATAATTTTTTCTTGTCTATCTGGACGTGACCCTTATTTAAAAAATATCATAAATAATTAAAAAAATAAAACATGCGTCAAAGTGTATAGTTAGTTTATCATTTTCTATATATATATTTAAAGATGGTAACAAAAGTACATGCAACGCTAGCATTTATCTACTTCTTTTGAGCTCAATAGTTTTCAACATTAGTCTCCAAAGCTTACGCTTTGACTACTTAACTATTTAATGGTAATTAGTTGGACGATTCAACCCCTATTAACAAAGAGAAACTAAAAAATATAGTGTGACTATCGAAAATCGAAATAATAAGTATCTCTTCCTCACTCAAAGTTATATATATATATACATGGTTCTCATTTGTTTTGCCACTACACCACGGCTTTTGGCTTAACAATTTGAAGAGGTTGAAGGTTTAAGTCCCGACTTGTTCAAATTTACGAGGCTTGATAAATTCGTTAATTTCTTGAGAAAAAAAAAAGAAAACACGCAATAATTAATTACCTGAAAATCATTGTTGATGATCATCCCAAGCGTGCAAATGACGGTAGAGAAGAGATTCATGATCAGCTGAAACTGCGTGACGGCCACCGCGTCAACGGGGGTCCGGCACGTCCTATACGTCAACTCGATCAAGGGAAAGAGCGCGCCGGCGGCCACCGAGGCTCCGAGAGTGACAGAAAACCCTAACAAGTACTGTCCCTTGGACACCCCTTGAGGCCTA
This sequence comes from Stephania japonica, assembly GCA_039657345.1. Classification (NCBI taxonomy): domain Eukaryota; kingdom Viridiplantae; phylum Streptophyta; class Magnoliopsida; order Ranunculales; family Menispermaceae; genus Stephania; species Stephania japonica. Next base: position 7,745,524 of record CM077556.1, read on the forward strand.
TCACCACTGCTGTGAAGGGCCAGCACGAGAGCCCCAAGCGTCAACAGGACGACAGCGTTGAGGCTGTAAAACGTGAACTTCTGCTTGACAATGAGAAAAGAAAACAAGGCCAAGAAGGCCAAGTTGGAGCAGGAAATGAGAGTGAAAGTGGAGACAGGTAAGTAGAAGAGGCCTAGGGAGTTCATGTAGCTCAAGGCGCCTGACGTCAGCCCTAGGAAGACTCCACTGTGGAACAGCCGAGGCTCCATTGTGATGACGGCCTTGGGGGAGGCGGCGCCGAGGACGGCGAGGGGGATGGTTAGGAATGGGAAGGCTACTGTTTGTAGGAAGCACATGAACCACTTGCGGTTGCCGCCGTGGTTGTAGTAGAGGCGTTGGAGTAGCGGTGCGCCTACGCCGCCGACGGTGACGCAGGTGAGGTAGATGGAGAGGAGGATCCAGTTATTGGTAGTGATCATCATGTTTGATTTATTCTTGGTGGGTGGTGCTTCCTTCTGCCGCAGCTGGTCGTCGGTCATTTGAGATGAATTAGGAGGTGTGGTTTGTTTGTTGTGGTGGTGAAGAGGGCTTGCCATTGTAGTAGACAGATAGGTAGAGGAAGAAAATCTCGTAAATGATGAGAACCTTATATTATGCTAAAATATTAACACAATGTGCATTCACACGCCAATCTCATCATCCGTGATCGTCCGTGTTAGTCTCGAGATGCAGCCTTACGCATCCCAAGTTCAATACGATGGGACGGATGCTCTGTTCATTCTATATATTATTGTGAATTTTGGGCTGTTATTCTATCACTTTTCTTATATTATTGGCGTTGACATGACGATGATGGAGTTGAACAAGTAATGATTGAGTATGACTGGTAGATAATTTGCATGGTGCACATGTGTTATGAAATTATGAAAGACGCTTCTATTTTGAATAGTGCTACTTGGACTCATGAGTCAGATCTTTAGGAGATTTTTTAAAAATTTTTTATTTCAAAATCATCCTCAAGCAATCAATGACTTTAAAATTATAACTTTTAACACTCCTTTAATATTTACAAAAATCTTAAAAATTTCAAAACAAAAAATCTATTTGGACACTAAGGGTCCGGACTCAAAGGAAGGTTTTTGAGATTTTTGTAAATATTAAAAGAGTACAAGTTATAATTTTGAAGTCAAAAAGGTCTCAAAATTATATTTCAAAATTATAACTTGTGACACTACAATGACTTCAAAATTATGTACAGTGGTCATTAATTACGTTGGCAACAACTGGCTACGCCATCTCATATATGACTTTTTTTTTCACTGAAATAGGAGTCGAATTTATGACCCAATAACCTTGTTTTCTAACATGTCACAGAAGATGCTCTGTCATATCACGTTTCGACAATAATGGGGTATCACATGACATGAGCTCTTTTATTGGACGAAAATACACTTGAATTCATCGAAATTGTACATTATTACATCTGATTAAATAGTGAAGTTACATTAAAAGCAATATTTTTTCACTTCAACTTTACAAATTTACATACAACTTATATGTTTGTTGCAACAACCCAATATTATTTTACGCTGTTACTCGAGTTGCTTTCAATCTCGAACGCCAGCTCAGATCCACATGGACGTCATGAGTGGAATCAGGACACATCTGAGGAGAAGTTTTTTTTTTTTTTTTTTTTTTTTTTTGTATGCCTTATTGCAGTGCCTTATAATTATTTTATTCATTGACACATCGCATATGTGTGGTTACCTTTCTATACCGTGTGAGATTGTTTGGCAAGTATTAGCCTCGGAATGCGTGTCGATTTGGGTATCGAGCAGCCGAAATACAGAAACACTAAGTCTAGGAAATGCTAATTTGAACAAAATGACTTAGGTCAATGTGATTATAGCTTAAAATGAATTACCAACTTTAGGCTAACTAAAATAAATCGAACACAATAAATGTTGGCGCACCTCGAGATGCGTGCCAGACGCGAGGCATCGGGTAGCCGGGAGTTAGTGTAACCTTGAATGAAATTTTATAAACCAATGTGGGAGGTCTAATTAATGAGCTTAATTGTGATTTAAATTGCTCAAATCAAAGTCTAGGCCTATAGTTTGGGAAATAAATTAGCCACCTTTGATTGATTTAAGATGTGTTTGATAGCTTGAGAATTTTTAAGAGAAAAAACAATTTTCATTTGAAAATTCTCTCAAGTGTTGTAAACTAATTAAAGGAAAAGCCAGAAAGGTAAAGATAAGAACTAGAAAGATAACAAGAGAAGAGATAGGGGAGAAATAGAGAGAACTTTCATTCCAATATTGTATATCATTACATAGGTGGAACCTCTTTATATAGGCCCTTAAAAGATCATAAGTTACAATTACATAATGGTGAAATGTGTAACCACTCACACATAATGGTGGAATGTGTAACCACTCGTACATAATGGTGGAATGTGTAACCACTCATACATAATAATGGAATGTGTAAAGTTGTCAATCCACATTATTTACAACACTCCCCTTGATGACAACTTGCTAAGAGAATATGCCTCGTTAAAACCCTTACTAGAAAAACCCCGTGGAAAAAAATCCAAAGAAAGGAAAAAGAGTACATTGTTCTCATCAATCTTGATATGGAGTATGATATTGATAGGATTGTCTCATTAAAAACCTTGCCAGAAAAACTCATTAGGATAAAACCATAGCGAAGGGAAAAAGAGTACAATACACTTATTAATTTTGATAATGGAGTATTAATATTGTTAGGATTGCCTCATTAAAAACCTTGTTAGGAAAACCCAAGAGGAAAACCTTAGACAAGGGAAAAAGAGTGCAATGCACTAATCAACAACTCCTTTTGATTCTCCCCTCATGTCCACACGGGGTGAGACATCTTATATTGCAACAAATCTTTGCAACCAAAATTTACTCTTTTGAGTAAAGTAAATTAATAGATGGAGAACTATTTTACTTGAAAATACTTGATTTCCAAATCAAGGGTAAGTTTTATTTTTCAAGTATCTTCCATCTTGAATTCCTTTTTCAAGTATTCAGATGTTCTGATGATGTTGTCGTGGTTTCCCACTATATTTAAATCATCAACATACACAACAATAATCACAAATCATGTTGACGATCTTTTAATGAAGACACATGGGCAAAATAAATTATTTACATATCCAACAGGCTTTACGCCATTTGACGTTTGGATAATTGGTCCAAAAATATCTCGTTTCCTTAACGAGTTTAGCTCTGCTTGGATAGCATCTTGCCATTTTGCCAATCAGGTCTTTTTTTTTACATTCGTCCACTGATCGTGGTTCTGGATCATCATCATTTTCACATATTTCAAAGGACACATTGAAAGCAAACATATCATCAGGAACAATTTCATTTCGATCCCAAATCTTACCAGAGTTTAAATAATTTATTAAGATCTCATTACTTTCATCTTTTTCCTCCTTTTCTAGAGGAAGTTGTTCCTCATCAGAATCAATTTGTTCTGACAAACCCTTATCAAAGGATTCTTGTGCTTTCTCAGGAGTATTTTGATTTGTATTTATTTTTACTCCCGTTTTCCTCTTTCGAGGAACTGTATCCTTTGGACCAACCGGTCTTCCACGCTTTAAGCGTTTCGTTGGTTCTTGTGCATTTTGTTGCACAGAGACATCTTTTGATATATGAACCTTTTAATGCAGCTGGAACATACAATTTTGTCACTCTTTAATATTAGTAATTGCATCAAGTAATTATTTCATAATTTGCTGCTAATGAATGATCTTTTGAACTTCAAGTTCATATTAATTTATGCATTGATCATAATGCAACAAATTTGATGCGTTACAAGTAATTTCACGCCATTCCTTTTGAATTGGCTTATATCTCCCCCTAATGGTGGGAAAATTACATCATCAAAGTGACAATTAGCAAAACTTGCTATAAATAAATTCCCTATTCGGGGCCCAAGGCATTTTATAATATGATTAATGGAGAGTTTAATCAATATAAATCTCCGATTAATTTGCCTTGAGATAATCACCAGCTGATAAAAAAATGTGGTTCCAAAAAGGATGCTCATCCGAATTTGCAATATTTTCACATTATTGATAATTCTGGACAATAAAAAAAAATCACTCCACATTATGAATGTCATTAGATCATTCGTTTTAATGTGTCTTACATATTCCAGAAGCTAAAGCTGGGAATTCGTTTCTCAGATTAAATCATAATATATAGAGAAACTCTATATTATTCTGAGTAAATTTTTTCTGGTGTAAAACACTAACAACATTATAACCGTTGTACCAGATATTGGCTTAACATTAGTCTCAACTAAGTTCAAATTTGAGAAATATTCTCTTTTATAGTGCGCATGTAGCAAAATAAGCAAGACATGCATTCTTCGCCTTTATTTAGCTCATGATTTGAACACATCTCAATATGTCAATTTTAATGAGCCATAAATTTCATAATTTTGCCTTTATTGGCACGGTAAATGTCACCAAAATATTTGGGCATATATGACAATATATAATCAGTGTGACCTAATATAATGGTCTTTCATACGTGACATAGCTTGTCACAATTTTGAGCATGCTTATTGTCGATAATTTCGCCCTTCATATTTCATGTGGTGCACCACTTTTATTCCACTTTGAGTGAAATTATTATTAAGACCTTTACCGAATCCCTTCACTTTTCCACGTCCATAATTATATAGTTGCGACCATGGTCATTTTATAAACGCAACATGTGCTTCATGAAGCTTGACCAATTGGACGGGAGTGATATTATATAAATAATATCTCATTATTTTACTCAACTACTATGAGACAGACAAGAAATCAATTCATAATATTTATTGAATTGACGTGCGCGCTCGATATTTTGTTGCAATAATAAATCGAGGCGAGCCACGTGGCCTTTATTTGTCTCATCAGTCATATTTCTGCATAGCCTCAACATAGAGGTAATTGAAATTGCAGAATAATAAATGATATTTGACTGATATAAATTTTGTAGCGTGAGACCCAAATTACTGCTTTGAGCCTTTTGGAGCATCACCAATTTTGGTGCTTATATTCATAACTCCATAAGGTGAAAGGATAATATAAAGTGAAATATTCACTTTTCAAATCTCTATAGAGATATTCGGCGAATAAATATTAATGTTATGCACACAACATACATGTTTGATTGGTGTGTTTTCATGTTGGTTTTCAACTTTCGAGAAAATTGAGGACCAAACCAACCATAGATATTCATGGTTACCTTAAGAAATTGACAAACACAAATACATAAGAAACCATGAAATCAAAAATGATATTTTGTTACCTTCAAATCTTTGTTACCAAGACAATGACCTCTTTCCAAGCTTTGTCTCCTTAACAAGCCTTCTTGAACTTCAAGATCTCCTTAATACTAGAGCAAGCTCGTGCTGATAACGTGTTGTAAACTAATTAAAGGAAAAGCCAGAAAGGTAAAGATAAGAACTAGAAAGATAACAAGAGAAGAGATAGGGGAGAAATAGAGAGAACTTTCATTCCAATATTGTATATCATTACATAGGTGGAACCTCTTTATATAGGCCCTTAAAAGATCATAAGTTACAATTACATAATGGTGAAATGTGTAACCACTCACACATAATGGTGGAATGTGTAACCACTCGTACATAATGGTGGAATGTGTAACCACTCATACATAATAATGGAATGTGTAAAGTTGTCAATCCACATTATTTACAACATCAAGAAGATTTTTAGAGGACAAATTTTTTTAAAATTGTTTGATAGCACATTAGAAAATTTTATTTTAAAGAAGAAAAAGTGATGTGGGCCCACAAAAAAAGTGACTTGCACACTTCTCTCTCTCCATTTACATTTTCTAATAATGAAGTCAAAAAAGTGAGCCAAAAAATTTACAAAAAAAAAGAGTGAGCCCACTTTTTTCTCTCTCCTAAAACACTACGTTCTTTCCTTATTTTCTCACATTTTAAGAGAGAAAATAAATAAAAAAAATTGTGGGGTGTGATTTTTTTCTCTAGATAGTTGCAAAGCTATCAAATAATAAAAAAAAATGGTTACACAAAAAAATTTGAAAATTTTTCACAACTTTTTTATATTCTTTGTTGTCAAACACACCCTTAGAGATGATCTTAGAAACACAACTCTAGGCAAGATGTATCATTTATTTGTGCCACTAGGAATTGGGACAACATGAAAAGTGACCACAAGATGTGGGGTGAGTGTTTTCGCACTAGATCACAAGCTAAGTATAAAACCCCATTTTCATGGTTTCCTGAACATGCAAATTAAAGACTTTTGCTATTAAACATTGGTTATTTATTTGCAACTCTATTAAAATCCAACTCAACACTCAAGGATTAAGTTAACTGAATAATTGGTAAATTTAAGTGTTGAAAAAGGCTAACTGAAGTTAATATTGAATAACGTGTAAATTACAACTATGAGACCAATTAGCACGCAAATTAAGGATGTTGACGTGGAGTCAGATGCAGTGAAGCGTGGGACCCACTATTCAGACAGACGTGGCAGGTACAATAGGGCCCACGGGCAAGGAGCAACAGGCCACGGGGTGGCCTTGAGGCGCGGGACCGCCACACTTATCTTTTATTTCTACAACAATAGAGCGTACGGAAAATAAAACTTCTAGCAAAAGAACACGAACAAAAACTTCGACGAGGGATCGAAGACAAACATAGACCTCCAAAAGGGGAAACAACAAATTACGAAAAAAAAACTTAGTGAAAAATAAGGGTGGCAAAAAGTGTTTGGACCCGTTTACCTACATTTTTTCGAACCTGCTTTTAATGGGTCCGGATATGGTTTTCTCAAAATAAATATGGGTCTAGACAGGTTTTCTTGTCCATTTTAAAAAATGGGTACGGGTATGGACAAATTTTTTTTAAAAGCGGGTACCCGTTTAGCGATTAATTCGAAAAATATTTTGTTTATTTGTAAGGGTATTTGAAAACTTTCATAATGATTGCATTGTAATTTTATTAATGATAATATTATTTTTATATGGAAACTTGTAAGACTTTAATTTTGAATATATTACATGTCTTTATGCAGTAATGTAATGCATTGTAACAAAAAAAAATCATGTAATAGAAATAATGGCCAACAATAAAAAGGGCAAAGCTGAAAATTCTTTTTTTGATTCACTTTTGTAATTTTTGTTCTTGAACCACCGTCGATCCTCTCAACGATCGGGGGTGGTTCCAATCAAATCCCTTTTGCTTTTTTTTTGGTAGGAATATCTTTTGCTCTTTGTTTATTTAATAAACAACATATTTAATCAGATTTGTAGAGATTGGTCCATCCTTGTTGCGGTGCATCTTCATCAACGGTGTTGCATGGATTTGTGCGGCGAGTTGGATTGATTTATTTTTAGTTTTTACTTTATAGTTAGTTTTCTTCCCTGGTTGAAAGTTTTTGATTTGTCTTTTCCTTGTTGGGAAGTTTTTAGGTCTTCTTCTTGTTGAGAAGTTTTGTTATTTGTTTTGTGGTTCTAGTACTTTTGTGTATTGTCATGAGTTTCAATGTTGTAGAGAGCCGTCCTTGATTATTAAATTGTTTTAATTTTGAAAAAAAAGCCAAATTAATGGCAATTTGTTTGCACAAATAGGATTAGCGAATCAATGTGCTTGATTCTATGTTTGCTCCTATATTGAACCATGAATGATTAATAAAATTTCGATTTCTCTTAAAAAAACAAGAAAATCATATATTTGTGTGAATAAAGTGGGAGAAATATTTTATTATATTAAAAAAAGGGACCCAGACAAAAAATGGGTCTTGTATGTTTTAAGAACATACTGGTTTGAACAAAAAAAGTGTCCGTTTCAAAAACGGGTATGAGTCCGGACACTACTTTTAGTTGTTATTAAGAAGGGATGTCCAGACCCCTTTTTTTATCCACCCTTAGTGAAAAATATCAAACCAACAATTGACGCATATACATATACAAATATATAGAAGTGGGGTTAAATTGAATAATAACAGATGCATGTGTAGAGGAGAGACAAGTAGAGTCAATGATGAATCTGACAACTGTTGCAAGCCGAATGAAACTGAATATCTCATATATGAATAGATGCGACTTTTATTGAATAAATAAAAAATAAAAATTATTATTTGAACCATCGCCGATTAATCTTTTGATCAGCAGTGGTTCAAACTATTCAAACTCAAGGGGTCGCTCCTCCAAAAAAATGTATGCAGAATCGTGATGGAGCACTTAAAATTAAATTATTTTAATAAAAACTAAATTATTTTTAAGAAAACTATATTATTTAAGAAATTATTAACCCTAAAGGCCAAAAGGCATAATTCTCAGATTATTAACAATAATAATTTTCAAAATCGTTCTTCAAAGTTTATAAGACTCTGGAAACACAATAGTAATTTTTTATTATAAGACTCTCTGGAAACACAATTATAATTTGTAAAAAATTGAAAAAACTCGTTTAGAGTACGGACTTATAACTAATGAGTCTTCTCAAATTTATTGAAAAAAATACCAGTACAATGACCGCACATGTTGAGAACTTCTAGGGGCTTAGGGCATGTGAATTCTAAAGTTTTATTTTATTTTATTTGAAAGAGTAATTCTAAAGTTTTGGAGTGTCCAACTTCGATGCACTCTGATCAAGTTTAGTTCACGGTTAGGGGCCACAATCTGGCCGTGACATCTGGCTCGTATCTCACTTTCGCCCCTAATTAATTAATTAATGACAACGTGCACCGGACACTCCTCCATCGCAATTCAATATGTATGATGGGTGTAGGTAGTATTTTGTGAGTATAAATTAATAAGAAAACTGTGTATTTACAAAAGAAAAAAAAAAGAGACAAAGAAAATTGAGTTAATAGTGCTGCTTCTTAGCATAAATTAGTTGGTGTTAGTCATGCGATTTACTATAAGAAATTGGATTATTGGTTACAAATAACTTTGCTGTTGAAACTTAAATTTTTTACAACTGTCAAATCTATAACAAGTTTGCACATGTCAACAAAAGTTTCTACCATAAAAAATATATACTTATTGTAAAGAAATAATTCACTTGTAGTAGATTCACAGGAATTTAACTTGGGGTAATAGAGTTATTTTTCTACAACGAAAAAAATGTGATAGAATTTACTAAAATACTTGTTGTAGATTAAGGAGGGATAAAAAGTATAATATGATAAAAAATTATTTTTTTTTGTAGTGATTGGTGCCGAACACCACTGTATAGGAAAGTAATAAAAAATAATACAAAGAAAATAAGTATCTAATAACCAAAAACACAATAAGAAATTAAATAAGTACCTTATTGTAAATGTTTAAGGTCAATTTTTAATCGATTTAATTTGTTTTTTTTTCTTTTGAGAAAAATTGATTAAATTTGTTACGATATATTAATTGTGCGCATGTATCCCGTGGTGTGCAAAGAAAAAAAAAAAAAAGCAATGTTAGCTCAACTGAGTTCAACAACTGCGTAAGCAAAATCAAAAATTTATTCACATATCAAAAATTATACGAAAGGTTCCATTATTGAACCCAAAATAAATCAATAAATAAATAACTCGATCTCGAATGTCCCGCGACAATTAATTAATTAAGGTGACCTGGCGGAGTATTATTTTCGTTGACTAAATAGACAATGAGACGTGGGCACACATACCAACCTTACGAAGTGTAATCAAGTAAATGTTTGATCGGAATGGATGTTTTTATAAATATTAAAGCAAGTGGTTGTATTGATTTTTCAAAAAACCCCCTAAGAGTCCAGAAAATGATAAAATGTAGACTAATCAAGTAAATGTTTGATCGGAATGGATGTTGCAAGTGGTTGTAAACGTACACTTTCAAAACACACTCAAATATTAAAATTCGTTGAAATTGATGTTCTTGCACTCTTGAGATTCACTGAAACTATTAATTAATTAACTGAAACTTCATCACTTCAATATTATTTTCAAAAAGAGTAGAGTCCGGACTCATGAGTTCAAGTAGCACTATTCTATTATTTTTTTGAAGTGAGAACAAAACTAACCAATAGTTTACGTATCAATTTTTTTTTTCTTAATTTTTTTTAAAAAACAGTTAGCATTAAAAAATTATTATATAAGAGTTTCGGCTATACTATCAATTGCAATAAATCGAGCACAATGAAAGAGTTTGATCCATATAGCCGATCTCAACTAATTTCAGATTAAGACTATGCTGTTGTTGTATAAAATTCTGAGCTATACAAAATTAGTTTTTATGTTGCAAAAAAAGCCTATCAACTGCAATTGTGAATAAAGATGATTTAAGGTCAGATTATATCATCTGTTGATTTTGAGAAAGTAATTAGCTTGCATTTTGCTTTATAGCAGTACACATTTAGGGGGTATTTGGTGTTACATTTATTTTTTGTGTTGAGATGTCTAAATTCGTATAGAGTAGTGCTACTTGGACTCATGAGTCTGGACCCTTAAGGAGTTTTTTGAAAATTTTTTATTTCAAAGTCATCCTTAAGCAATCAATGACTTCAAAATTATAACTTGTAACACTCCTTTAATATTTACAAAAATCTCAAAAATCCCCCTTTGAGTCGGGACCCTTAGTGTCCAAATAGATTTTTTGATTCGTATATGGATCTCACATTATTAATGTTCATAGATACTTGTAGCCTTGTAGACATTGGCCAACGCACTTAATGAGAAAAAATTAGGTGATCTGCGCAATCAATTTTCTGCAAATGATGTGGATAGTAGTGGCTTAATCAGTCTTGAGAAATTACACAAGTAAGCTTTTTTAGTTTGCTCATTAGAATTTTAGTTTCCGGTTTTACTCGTGATTCTTATGAAATGAAGATACAAGGGAACTAAATCAATTCAATAACCATTGACTTTCGCCTAGGGGGTTGTGCTACTTAGGAAGGGTCTAATAGTTGTAGCTTATGTTACAAATGAAAGACATGAAATTTCTTCATCATCCATGGACATCCAGTTTTCAGCTTTTCAATGCTTGCTTTCTACTTTCACATCCCACTTCAATACTCATCATTCATGACCTTGAGATTCCTCATCCTGGAGCTAGCATTTTTTTTTTCTCTTTTCAATTGTACTTCATGTGGTGCAACGCTTTTAGCTTAACTCATCTACAACCAATATAATTGGTCATAGATTAAATCATATATCAAATTTCAAAATTTTTAAGGCATCTTGTATCTCAAAGAAATTAAATCATTTTATGTTATTTATGAAAACTAATTAGCAATGCAGTAAGTAGTACAAGTATTGTTGTTTGTTTCAATATTGAGGAGAAGGTGATGAATTGTATGAAAAGAAGAGTGAAGGCCCAAGGTAAGTATAATAGAAGGGTTATAGATTCATGTGATGAATCCAGAATGAATTAGAAAATATAAATAGAACAAAACAACTTAAGACACAAATTTATTAAGGGGCTTGATATGTAGATATCATTTTCTTTATTTTCTTAGCATTACATTAGTCTGTTTCTTTCTCTTATTAGCTTTAAAATGCAAGGACTGAAAAATGTAAACATCCTCTTTTCCTTGATTTTGCTTTTTATAAAGAATTCATTGAAATAGTCTTATACCACTAAATACAAGTTTTCTCGCGCCAGGCCCATAGAGCCTCTATACAAATCCAAGAATAATTGTTTGAAGTTGAAGTTTGTTGTTGAATTCAAAGGCAATGTATGATGGAAGTTTATTTACTAAGTAATTTTGGGATCTCTTTAGGGATAATTTCTTGTAAACATGGTTTAAGATGAGGATCTCTTTAGGGATGATTTCTTGTAAAATGAGACAATTCACCATTTTAATTTTGTAAACTAATGTGAAAAAATCACAATGAATAGATCTAACATTATTTATTTTCTATTAAATGACTGATTACATTATTCTTGTTGGCAATTTTTAATCTATAATCAATGACAATTTTAAAGATTTAATAATCTAATATAATGTGTAAAATTAAAATCTTAAAACTAATCTTGATCTCTCAGTATTAATATGGAATTAACAATTTTTTCCCTACTCTTCTCTCTTGATTTATACTAATTGTTAATTCATAATTAGTAGCTCAATATAGTAGCTCATGCTTCTCTCCTCTATTTAAGCACCAAAATTAAGTAGAAATTAGACCTTAAAATCTTCAACATTGTAGTATTTTTTTTAGTAGCAACAATGAAGAGGGGATAGGGATAACATTTCATAAATAGTTTAGCAAATATAATATTTTTTTTATAGAAAATAAATAATCTTTTAAATTTTATAATATAATACTATCTAACATTCAATATTTAATATGTTCATTCTTACCTCTAATTTATTTAGCATTATATTTTTACATCTATAATATTTTTATATTAAGTCTTATATTTATAAATTTGATTAATTTAATTTTAATTATTTAATTAATTTATATAATGTGCGTGTGTGTAGCACGTGCTTAGATGGGTTTTTCACATTAGGGAAAAATGCTCTTTCACATGAATTACTATCATATTTAATGATTCATTTACTTAAGTCTTTTGCTAAATATTTTGAGGTTAACATATGATTTGAAGTCCTAGCTAACTAATTTAAGTAATTTTAGAAAAGTTAGCGGTAATTGAGGTGAAATGATAATATGGTGTATGGGGGACACAACCAGACCGGTTTTAGGTAAAGTTTTAGGCCCATAGCACATGACGTGGCGGGCTTTGAATTTTGGTACCGCTATAGTTCTGGACGTCGCAAGTCACGCAGTGGCTTCCTTCTCTTGGTGATGTGGGATTCTCAGTCACTGGTTTAGGTGCCGCAGGTCATGCCGTGGCCTGCACTGAACATGCAGTGTTAGTGGCGGCGTGGAATCTGCAACGGGAATTTTGACATCTTTCCTCGCGACTCTGGGGCACCTCGAGTTCAAATTTCATGAGGCTCGTGAGAGATGAAAACACCCGGCTCGAAGTCTAGTCTCCAATGAAAGTAACAACAAGTCATTCAGGCTTGGAATGAAGAAGTTGTAGGCTGTGCACAAAAGTTGGGTCAGACAATCCTGAACTTCACACTTTCTTCAATGAACTCCAATTTTGCACCACATTCACTTTTTAGGCTCAAAATACCTGAAATTCACAAAAATGAGAAGTTGTCACCACAAATTAGAGAATTAGAGTACACTAACACCTAAAACAATATACTACCTAATGCATAAATAAACACTTAACAATGGTTGTTAAATGTGTAACGGCCCGTTATTTTATAACGCCGTTATTTAATCATTTTCCGAGTAGGACACCAGTGGAAGACACGTGGAAGCGGTGGGTAGGCTGGGCAGGACCCGCATTTAGGTGTTTTATGGGTGTTGGTGTTATTATGAGTTCTGTGATGTATTGATATTATTTTATTATTGCGGTAGTAATCATCTCAGGTGTGTGTTTGTAAATACTTGATCCGGGCAAGGTTGAGAGCCGGGGTTTAGTTGTGATCGATACATGTGGGTGGTACGGTAGTGTGCACGCCCGAGTACACTTGTTGGCGCGCACGACAGAATTTTATAGGCAAAAATATAGGTGAGTGTGTATACTTATATATATATATAGGTGAATTGATATATATATATATATATTAAAAATTAGGAAATTAAGAAAATAAATGTGAAATTACCATAAAGGGTATTGAAGCAAATAATAAAAGAGATAAACATGAAGGGCATTTTGGTCATTTTTCCGATTTTAACCGCCTTCTCTCTCGATAAATCGAAAGAAAGAAGAGAAGAAAAAAAAACAGAGAGAGCAGATGAGGAGAGAGAGCCGAGACGAGGAGAAGGAGAGGAGGAGAGCTCGGGAGCTTGAGGATCGAGGAGATCAATGTGAGGTTGTTGTTGTTGTTAGTTTGTGGTTGTGTGGTGTATGTGGTCGGGAGGTTCGGCCATGGCGTCCATGGCGACGCCATGGCCGAACCGAGAAGCAAAGCAGGGAGAGTTGTCTCCCTGCTGCTTCGTGATGTGTAGGATGAGCTGGAGATCACCCTCTCAATTCCATTGATGGAAGAAAAGAAGAAAGAAGCAACGGAAAAAAAAAAAAAAAAAAAAAAAAAAAAAAAAAAAAAAAAACAAAACGTCTGCTCTGTTTTAGTGAGGTGGGGAAGATGACCCAAAACCGGCCGGTTCGGCTCGATTCAGGGTCAATCCAAAATTTAAAAAAAAAGAAAAAGAGAGAAAAGAAAATCCAGAAAAATAGGAAAAATATGGAAAAATAGTATTTTGACCAAATAAATAGAAATTGAGGAATCTCTATGGAAAATGAGAAATTTGAAAGTCGGAGGAGACTTTATACCGGGGTTTTTACCTCGAAAAATGTGAAATTGTCATAATATGTCAAATTGAAGCTAATTCAATGATAAATAATTTTAGGTACATTTGGGGTGATACTTTTAATTTGTTGGGTGGTTATTGAAGCTAGACCGGGGTTGGTTGGATTTTGAGGTTGTTGAAGTGCGAATTGAGGTATGTAAAACCCAATTGAACACCACTATTGCATTTATTTATTCTATTCGTTGAGTTTTATTTCTTTGTCAATCTAAATCCGATTGTGATGGGAACGGTAGCGTTCCGGCGATTTTTCGGTGTGTGGGATTTGTTCTTTTCAAATGTATTGGTGACTAGGATACAGTCAACGGGGTCATTGGAGTAGGGTATGACCGGGCCACTGATCCTAGCTTCACTGGCGGTATTTATTGCCCACCCATTTGTTATCTTCGTGTTAGTATTCATTCATTTCCTTTTGAGCAGTTGCCTACGTTATTCCCTTGATTATTGCATGATTATTTAACACTGCTTATTGGTTTCCATTTATATTCCTAAATTGAAATGCCTGGTGGTTTCCTTGGTGTTTTACTTACTGGACTCGTTATCTGGTTTGTTTGTGATAACTGAGTGCAGATCCTAGTACCAGCAAGGGTAAGGAGGTCATTGGCGATTACATCTGACTTACCACTTCAAGACTTGCTAGTACGTGTGCTGGTACATATATGGTTTTGATATTTTGTAGTATTTTGGGGATGAGAAACTTGTTATTACTGTACTTGTATATAACACTGGTTCAGCTAATCGCATGTATGCATGTACAGTTCGGGATTCCACTATAGGTGCACTAATCAATACTATATTAAAGTGTTTGACTGTATTAGGATCTTCCGCTGTGAAATGGTAATATATAGATAAATTGTGAAATGGTAATATATAGATAAAATAATATAATATTCAGGAACATCACTTCACAGAGTATATGTGGATATAGTGATAGCTGAGGTGGATGGATGAGTGACGTGGCAAGTACTTCTGGAGCATAGACTGGAGAGATATCTGTTGCACGGGGCAACCCTGGAAATTGGAGTCGCCAAAAATGTGTGTTATAAAATACTTAAAATATAAGATGACATGCCTGATGTGACTATCACGTAACACATGATATTATGGCTATTAAACGTATATTGCAAAATATTCCAATATATACAATCTTAATGCGAATGGCGCATAATACGTGGTATGAGATTGTTAAATGTGCGTCGTCAAAAACTATAAATATTAGATGACTCTGATCTAACGCCAAGACATGTGTTACGTTAGCCTAATGTTGTCTCTAACTCAAAAAATAAAATAAAAATTTAAGCACTTCGAAATAAACCCCTTTTATTAAAAATTTTAATTTCAAAAAAAATTATTATGGTATTTTATGAGATATTAATTAATTATAGATACACTTTTCTCGTAGGATAATGATTATATTAAATTCCTAAAAAAACTAATAACAATTATATATAGTCACACGTTCTATCTGTCATCAACTGCACTGATAAATTCATGTTTGAGATTGTTGGTGCTTATACGAGGGTTGACCCTCACAAGTGTTTTTTTATCCTTTTTTTACTTCAGTGCAAATTGAACCTCGATCTTTCGAGTCTTGCCTTCTTGGCAAGTGATGTCTTTACCATCTCACTTGAGAGACTTTGACTAGTGTTTTTCATCTATTATAGTTGAACTCGAGATAGACTTCGTTTAATAGGAATCGATTGAGTCTCTCAATCAATTGTTGATAATTAATGTCTTTGTAGTCGCATATAATATATTTTCTTAAGAAATATTTTGTAACTTATTTTTGATACATTTATTTGTAATAGAAATTTTTATTAAAAGGTTTGTGAATATGCATCGAAAATGTTGTTCACATAATCTCGATCGTTTGAAAGATTTATGTATATTGTGAAATTATAATTTTAGTCCTACCAAAAAAAATTATAATTTTAGATGCTACTTAATTACTTCAAAAAAAAAAGATGCTACTTAATTGTTAAGAGATATTTATTCAATTTTTTTAAAAGTGATATTTGCTCAAATTAATTGTCTGTTACACATTGTTTTTATTATTTTTGTTTGAGAAAAAAATTTAATTGTAATACATGTAATAATGTCAATCCTCCTAGAATTGTAATTATTAACTTATTATTAATTGTCTATTACACATTGTTTTTATTATTTTTAATTTAATTATTTTTTATTATTTAATTGTAATACATGTAATTTACAATTATATAATTTATTTTATAATCAATATCTATATATCTATATCTATATACTATATACAATGTCAATCCTACCTAGATTTCTATTAATTTAAAATTAAACATTATTTGGACATTACCCTTAAATGCATTTGTCCTATTGGTCTAAAAAAACTTAAACAATTGAGACTTGAGGGCATTTATAGAAAGTAAATACACTTATGGTTTGTTTCTTTAACCAATTCCAACTTACGAAAAAAAAAACATATAAATTTCTTCTTAATTATCTCCTTATAAATAGTTTTGTGCACTATAACTGTTTTTCTAATTCATCTATTATTTAGCTAATCATGACGGGTGAAGATCAATTTAGAAAATGCAAAAAATTATTATTATAAAGTGGCTAAACTTCAACCATTAATGCATGTGGATTATGAAGTGGAGGTGATGAAAGGATGGTGCTTCCACTTCAACTACTACTCTCACTACCATTACTACCAGTTTCACCGTCTCTACTAATCAGAGTTCCACCGTCTCTACTAATCAGAGATCCACCGCCCCTGTGGCGGATCGATGACGGCATAGGAGACAAGTACTCGCCAGCCCTGCCATGGAGCAACTCGACATCGAGCGTGACTTCTGCATGCCCTTTTGCAAGTACTCGCCAGAGATGGTAGTAGAGGCAACAATTTTGTTAAAGTTTTTTGGTTTTTCATATACCTTTTTGTTGGTTCATATGGGTATTTGATGATTCCTAATGAAAATTTGTTTTAAGTCTTGGTTTTTTAGATACCCTTTTGGCTGGTTCATATGGGTATTAATTTGATGATTGCTTTTGAAAATATGTTTAAGTTTTAGTTTTTCAGATACCCTTTTAATTGGTTTATATGGTCATATATGGGTAGCATGATGTTTCACTTGGCAATTCAAAAGTGCCTATAAAATAGGGATTTAATTATGGTGTTATATATGAAATTAGAAGATTAGTTTTAGTTTCAATCCAAGTGTTTGATATAATGCTTAAACCAATATTTCTTGTTTCAATAGGGAATAATGCCTTGGTTTGATATATCCTAGGACCTAACAATACTATTTCTATTACAAACAATTTTAACAAGGGCTAGAAATTGTGTGTTGAGGCTATAAAAACACTATATCAATATATTAAAAAAGGATGGTTCTAATGGGCAAAGTTCTAGTTTATTCATTCTTGTTAATATTATTTTTGGTTGTAATTCTTGGTGTTTACTATGCACAAGTGCTTAAAAGAAATTAATTCGGAAGGAACTCACAAAGTAGGATGAGAGCTTCTTTAATTTTAGAATATATCATGGTTAGTTAGATTCATATGAATCATTTTTAACTAAAAGAAGTTAGGGTGCACACGGATTGACATGATCCGCGGATCTGGTCCAACTTGAACCAATTATCACTAATTAGATCAATTTTTTGATCCCTTGGACTGGATTGGATTAAAAAACCATTAATCCGGCTGGACTGGATTGCCCTTCCCCCTCTGTCCGCGCCACTCCCTCCCCCGCCCCCTCCGTCCGTGCCTCTCCCTCCCTCGCCCCCTCCGTTCACGTTACACTCCCTCCCTCCTCTCATCTGTGACTCTCCCCTATTTCTAGGGCTCCGACGACCGACATCGACTACGAGCCTTTGATGTCCGACTTTGAGCCTCCGACCTCTGACGTCCTCTCCCATCTTGTACACTTTCTAGGACTCCAAGTTTCTCCATTTTCGCTTAACAGTGCAATCGCATAAAAAAGTAAGTTTTTTTTTTGTTTCGATTCAATCTTTCAAATTAGCGTTGATTTGTGGAAGATGATCCATTCATTGTTCATTGTTTGTTTTTTTAGTTTGGTCGATTCAATCTTTCGTAACTCTTACTAATAATTTTTTTTGTACGCCATGAATCCAAGATGAATAAAATGAAAGAGAGTGGGGCGCAATCAACTATTTTCACCTCTAATACAAACTCGATGCCTAATTATATATTTGTAAAGGGGTCCATCCAGTCATCACTATCTTTTAATGCAGTTGAGGTCCTTAAGGAGAAATATTGTTCCAAAAGTACAAAGAAAATACCACGTAAGTCTGCTTCACTAGTTTGGAATTACTTTTCTAAGAGTGAAAATGGTAAAAGATGTTGCATATTTTGTAGGATGTATTTGTTAATTTGCTATTCATGAAATGTATGATTTGCGTGCTTCATTTGATTAAGTTTAATTTCATAAATCTTTGGATATAAAAAGGCCAATCCGCGAAACTTGATCCAGTCCGGTCTGCATTTTGCAAATTGGATTGAGTTGGATTGATGAATTATTTGGACTGGATTGGACTGTAATTTTCTAATCCGCAATTATTGGGTTGGATTACGGATTGACCCTAATTGGACTGGATCCAATCCGTGTGCACCCGTAAAAGAAGTGTCTTATTTTCCTTCAACCAGGTTAGACTTATTAGAGTAGAGTCCTTTTTTTTTTACTTCATGTGGAGTTATACTTACTTGATTCTATATAACATTAATTGTAATCTAATCTAAAGGGACACCTCATTGATATCCTTGGTTCAAATTTTTGTAAAGTTTTCTATGTTTTGATTAAATGATGCTAATATCTAGTTGAAAATACTTTATTATTTATTAACTTTCTATTTTTGTGCCAAATTAAGGGTTGCAAAAGCTAATTTGTTAAAGTTTCAATATTTGTTACAGTTCAATGGTTGTACTAATTTTATTTTATATTTTTACTTTTAATTAAAAGATATATAAAGGCTTAATTTATTTAACAAATTAGTTTTCACAATGCACTTTTAATATTTTTTTCAGAGTGTTAAGTTGTAGAGATGAAAAATAGGAACAATTATTATTATTCTTTATTAGCAACAATTCTTTTTTTTAAGTTTTAGATGAGACTTTTTTTAAATGACTTGTATGTGTTACAATTTCTCTATAGCATTTTGTTTATTTAATATCTCATATTTTTTCTTAGTCAATATTAATTTTATTTTTAATTGTAGTGCAGGTGCAAACTTCTATTTTTGTGTTGAAGGAGATCATGTGAAATGTATGTTTTGCAAGGACGATATAAAGTGTAGATTTTGTAGTGCCTTTTTGTAGATGATATCAAACTTTTTGTATTATAAAATTTGTTTTTGTTTGGCTTCAGTGGGAATCAGGCCACGATCTACCGAGGTCTTGCCTTTTAGTACATAAAATTTGTTAGTTGTCACTTTTTATTTATACGTATATACGACACTAATTCTTGTATGCACTTCATTTTGAATATAATGTTATAATTTGCTCTTTAGAATTGTGAATTGGTACAATTGTTAATGTTATTTATTTAAGGTTCTTTCAAAATAAAATATATAAATTTAAGTTTAAATTTGTTGGGAAATACGAGTACAAATCTATGACATTTGTTATGTGTCATTTAAATTAATGATAGCAACATTCATGCAAGTCATAAAAAGTCTATTTACAACATTCTTTCAATGTTTTTCTCAAAAAAAACATTCTTTTAATGTTAAAACAATATCTCAACGTTAAATTGCACGTCGTAGTTTTGATTACAACAATTTCTTCGTATGTCGTTAGCTTATACAGTGACTTTCCATAGAAGCTGTGAAATCTCAGTGTTCATAAAAATTAGAACTATAACAACATTAAAAAATGCTTATGACGGAACGCTGAAAACGTTGTGGAAGCTCTATATTTTTATAACAATCTCATGGTATGTCATTAACTTATACAATGACTTTCTTTAGAAGCTATGAAATCTCTATGCACATCAAAAATAAAACTATAACAACATTCAAAAATGTTTGTGACGACACACAAAAAATGTCTTCCAAAACTTTTGATAACAATTGTTTCGCACGTCGTTGGCTGATAAAATGACACTTTGTAGATGTCGTAAAATCGCAAAGTACATCAAAAGAAGAAATAAAATGACATTAAGAAATTATTGTTGATAACATGCAAAAAATGCTATTAAAATCCTGATACTTTTGATAACATTTAAATAAAAGACTTATCACTGCGTGTCGTCTTAAGTCTAATATGGCAAACATTGCATGTTGTTGTAGTTTGTATTAATTGGTTCAAAACTTACTCAATAGCATTTTGGTTAACAAAAGAGATGAGTTTGATGTCAAAGCCTCTTAAGTGAGACGGTAAAGACATCACTTGCTAAAAAGGTAAAATATCGGGAGATCGTGGTTCGATTCTCACTGAAGTCAAAAAAAAAGAAGAGTTTCATGTGAGCGTGAAGATGACCTTAATTAGAATAAAAAAAAGGGATGGATGAGATGAAGGGTCTAAAGAGTTGCGCTATGTGCACCCCTGTATCTCTTAGGGCACCTCGACTTTTTTTTTATTATTTATGTTGGTTCTAAAAAAAAATGACACATTTACCTCGAGGTGCCCTGACTAATCGGTGGGGTACACATAGCGCGACGCTACATTAATCGACATTGCGTTTAATGTATCAGTGGGAAATAACTGAACCTATAGTCTCGAACACACATGACCAAGACATAGGTTATTGTGCCACTTGGTGTCAACTGAGACAAGTGTGTATGTCTCGACATAAGGCCATCGAGACCACTTGTATAGTCTCGGTGGTCACTCATCAAATTGGGTGTTTGACTAATTTATTTGGGTGTTAGTTGGTATAGTTCGACACTGTAATACGGGTCTCGGCAAGACACGACCAAAACTACTTTAACATGTGTCTTGAATAGTGGGGTGTGTTGCTTTACAAACTAGGGGCATTTTGGTAAAAGTCTCGAGGTGCCGTGAGAGGATATTAGGGTGCACATAGCTCGATTCAGGCTTAAATTGGTCACCCAACCCTATCTCACTTGTCCTAACTACCTTATAAGGTATATAACCACTTTTGTTTCAAAAACACAAACAAATTAATAAGGAGAAAACCTTATAGAGCTAAAGCGGTGGATTTAATATATTGTTGGAAAGGGAACCGACATCAAATCTTCATCAGGGCAATAAATCATTACTGAGAAATAACCTGTATCCTCAACAGAAAAACACAAAAAAAAGTCTTAAACTTACTTTTATTTGCTCCATGGTATATTTCAAGTTTTATTTTTCAATCTTTAAATGTCAAAATCCAACACAAGTAGATGCTCTATGTAACGACCTTCAAATTTAATTGGTGACACGTGTCGTGTTTTATAGGACCGTGATCTACCGTCGTAATTTGTCATATTACTCAAGCCTCGGGAGTCGACACTAAGGTATATTTTATTTTTTGTGATGTTGTATTATTATTTATACCCGAATGAGAACACTATGTATCATAGTGCGTGGTTTTCATTTATTAATCGCTGCGAATTTCTATGTGAGATTCGGCTAAGAAAAATGGAAATTTTAGGGTATAATATGGATAATTAAACACCGAAAAATGATAATTTGTGAATTATCAAAAATAATAAATAAGTAAATAAAATGTGAGGGCGAGGTTATGTCCGAGAATACATGCGGTGCGAGTTGAGAGTTGAAACGAGACCGGGAACACGTGTTGTGAGCGAGAATAAGCTAAGGGATGAGGTGAAGTCACGCATTGGAGTCTTGAGATGTGCGTTAGAGTTGTTGGATAGTGTGAAAGGGAGCCACAAGATTTGCCTCGAGATTTGTGCATATGAATAGATGAGATATTAGTATATATATCAACTTTTTTCTCTCCTCTCCACTCATTTGTTCATTTTGATCTAACAATAGAGAACGAAAGAGAGGGGTTTCGGTGTGTTTCAGATGTTGCGACGTCATGGATCGACCCAAATCGCATAAAAATATGAGATCTTTACTTATTGCGAGTTTGTGCACGTTTTGGCGTTAATTTTGTAGGTTTTCGTCACGACGATTTCGGACGAATTTTCAGAAAAATGTTGGAAAATGATTTTGATTGATTTTTTGGGATTAATTGATGGTTCAATTGATGAATTGGTGGTTTATTTGTGGATTAGAAGTGAATTGGAATTTTTAGAAATTTTTGAAGAATTTTGAGTTGTTTTCGAATCGGGATGTTTTGTCAGGGTTTTGACGCAAAGGGAGTTGGGTTTTAAGTTATCATTGACGTCCCAAAGGGTTTGGGATAAACTCGGAATGCGGCGACTCGAGCCGGGGTTTCAAAAAATCCTGAAATGAGTGTTCTGCAAAACACCCCGCGAGGGACACAGTGGTGAAGTATCTCCCACAACGTCACTTACAGACGTCTTGAGCAAAGGCAAACAAACAAAAATCAGGAAAGACGCCATGGGGACGCCGTCTAGAACAACAGCTCACGACGTCACCCATATACGAGTTGGACAGATGGTTTCAACTTCACGCTGTGGAGACACCGCCTTAGCTAACAACGTCATGGCGTCTTGACGACGTGATACTGTTCACAGAGACTAAATTTTTTTAACATTTTGGGGATCTCTCGAAGATCTAATTGGGTCCAAATACGACTCAATACCCCAGAAATCAACCCAATTATATTAATTTGATAATTATGAAAAATTGGGTAAATTAAAATGATATTAATAGGATTTACAAACCTGGTGAAGTGACAGACTTTGAGAAGTCGAGTGGATCGAATTAGGGTATTCACGAGGATCGAGGTTTATGTTGTGAGGTACGTTGTCGTACGATTGTAAGCCAGATAGGAAGTATACATTAATTCATTATCCATTTATTGTCAATTATTTGAGTTAAGCCTTTGTTGGAATTCCTTTCTTGTTTTGTTGGTTGAGTGTCTTGACGTAAGTGAGTTACGAAGGTACTCTTAGGTCTATCTGAGTAGTTAAGCGTGAACACTTCTGCACTTGTGTTGTCCTACCCCACTGATAGATGGTTATACCCTGAGTACTGGATTGTTTGGTCGATGCACTTCTGCCCAAATTAATTTAATTGAATGTTAGTGTTAATCGCGATTATTAGTGGTTAATTTGGGCGTTACAGGGACAGCTGGGTGACTCAGAGGTGGGAAACCCAGGTTATATCTATGATATTTGTGCATGGTGTGATGCCTAGTATTGCGATGTCGAGTGTATTAATTATTATTATGTATATAAACATCGCATGTGTGAACGTTGATATCGGGTAAGGCTACGAGTCAGGTATATGTCCCGAAGTGCATGTCAGGGATCAGGTATCGGGGATAGGATAGCCGGGTACGGGACATGGGTTGTCGGGAAGCTGAGAGCTAGTGTGACCTTACATATGATTTTTATGAATTATGGAGTGGTCAAGCTTAAGGTTTATAAGCTAAATCAATTTATTAATTGATTTCCTAAAGTTGTAGCTAGGAAAATCAGGTGGCATAGGATGATTCTCGAGATGCACAATAGGGTAATGCAAGGGGTTGTGGTGTCATAATAAGGTATCTAGACTTGAGTGACACAGGGTGATCAGTGACCCTTAGATCGTTCTCGAGATGCGTGCGCACATTTGATTAGAGAAATGGGTATATAAAGAACCCGATTAATGTTTACATGCATAACAAACCATTGTTAACAAAATTTGGAGGCTAAGTGAGATGGGATTTATGTTGGAGAGGACGAATTTGAGCTTTGGAGAGGAGATTTAAGTCTCAAACGCGAGATCTAGGTAATTAATCCTTCATTGTTTTTTGAATTTCCATTATAAGGTGTTTTAATGGGATTTTGAAATCAAAATTCAAATTTCGTGATTTAACATTGGTTTGATTGATCTCTCTGAATTTAAGGTTCTGCGTATGTAAAATTGTGGTTTTGAGTCGGATTTATCTAGGAATTTTGAGTTTTGAAGCAAATTGGGATAAAAGTGTTATGCATGTTTGATCTGATCAATTCCTTGTTAGTGTTGTTAATATTGTCATTTTTGGGGCTTTTGGATTGTTGTTGAGGTGGAAGATAAGTAGAGAAGAAAAAAAAAATTCGAACCAGGAACCAGAGGGGTTCCTGGTTCCTGGGAGGAAGAAGGGACGCACGCACGCAGCACGTGCGTCCCTGATCAGATCGGACCGGTCCAGGTGGGTCCCCCCAAATTCAAAAATAATTTTAAAATTAATAAAATTAAATAAAAATACATATACATTTTTATATATTATTTTCTGGAAAATAGTTGAAAAATGTCAGAAAAATTTGAGGAAATTCTAGAAAATAGAGGAAATTAAGAAAAAGGTAGAAAAGTAGTTTCGAGACTTTTCGAATATTTTTGGAACCCCAACATTGTCCGGAAGAGGTACCACAATTGAAAATTTGAATATATGATATAATATCATAAAAAATTACATAATATGTTTTTAAATAATATAAAACACTATAAATGGACTTCAGGGACTGGGGAACCATAGCTCAGGCATAGTGGAGCTAGGCGGGTCAGATTGACAGGTCCAAGAAGTCAGAGTGCGTAGTTACAGGTGCGTAAAACCCTTGAGAATGTTACACTTTAAATTCATGCGTAGTTCTGGTTAAGCGAGTATTTATTTATTTAATTATTTAGTTATCGTTATGTTTACTTAATTGGTTGTCATGTATATGCACTGTGATCATGTGTTGGTCGATGTTTGATTTGTTCACATGGTCGAAGATTAATCAGGATGGTTGTGGTACGGAATTGAGCAGGCTAGATTGTAGCACGTGTACTTGGTGCAGCCAGTGAATAGCTACCCGGGTAGCGGGGTGCACGTGTCCGGTGGGTTATGATGTGTTTCCAGTCACCATTAGTGGTTCGGGTGTGGTCTAGGCTTATTGTGCTCAGCTGGGGCATCCGAATTCACAAAGTATGATCTAGTTTTGTTAGACTCCGTCACACCTCTATCTAGTTTTCATTGATATCGTTGGTTGAACCAGATTTCTTGAATGATGTTTCTATATTCACTGTGTGTGATCGTCATATTTGTTGTGAATGTTGTTTTCTGCCAGTCATGGGAATATGATTCTTGTTGTCATGGTCATATTCACATGTCTCGCAGGTTATTGTGGTTTTCATGATTATTGTGTAGACTTCTCTTGGGAATTTACTCACTGGGCTCGTTGCTGTATGTGTTGGGCAACTGAGCGCAGATCCTGGTACGAGTAAGAGCAAGGGAAAGGAGGTACTAGACGACTATCTCTGAGGTCGTTGCTGCTGATAGTTCATGTTTTGATATCATGTATATTTTGTTTTGCTAGGTTTTGGGGACTTCAGAATTTTATCACATGTATATGGATTACAGTTTATTTAGTCTCAGTTATATACACGGTATTTATATCCGGGTTTTTCACTACTTAGGTTAAATAAATTCTCATAAAATACGAATTAAATGCTTCCGCTATTGTTATTATTATTAACCAACCTGCTAGATGTTTAGGAGAATTTAACATTTCAATATAGTAGGATTAGTTAAACGGAGCATCATTTCACAAAGCTGCGGACGTGGCAGCAGTGATGACGTGCCCAGTGTCGTGACAGGCGCTGCTGGGCTTATGAGCGGAGGGCGTGGGTCACGGGATGACCCCGGGAGATTTTGGGCCATCACATTATGGAAGGGTTTGGGATAAACTCGGAACGCGGCGACTCGAGCCAGGGTTTCGAAAAACCCCGGAATGAGTGTTCTGTTGAACACGTCGTGAGGGACGTCGTGAGAAGTATCTCCCACGGCATTACTCACAGACGTCTCGAGCAGAGGCAAACAAACGAAAATCAGGAAAGACGCCATGGAGACACTGTAACGGCCCCTATTTTCGTCTAGGGCACCGCCCGGCCTAATCCCATAATTAAGCCCAAATTCCAACACGTAGGACCTAATTATGTATTAGTCAGCCTGTACTACCTATTTTTCTCTATATTTAACAATTAAGTTATTTAGCGGAAGTCTTTAAAATTTAATGCAGAATTCTTAAATATTTTAGTGGAAGTAAATCTTATAATTATAAGTGTGGAAACCAGGAAATAACAATCACCATATATATATGTATATAACGGCGAACATATATATTACAAAGTGAAAGACAAAAGTCGGGTGACTAACTCTCATCCCAACAAAACAACCCAGTCAAAAGACGTATATAAAACATAATACAAAAATTATATAACCTACATGTACAGCAGCTACGCGCTACGAGCTCAGAGGTAGTCGTCGATCTTCTCCTTGCCCGGTCTAGTGCTGCTTGACGGACCTACACCCACCGTCACAAACTAGACGGTGAGTATAGTGATATTTAAGTGATAACTGGGGAAATCTAATACTACATTTCCAACTTAAAGACAGATATTTAAATGCATAATATAGCAGAAAAAGGTGCTGAGAAAGTAATGCATATAAATATCACAGCTAACCGAATTAGATAGGTTGACACATAATCTGTTCTCACTCACACAGAGTCCTGACATAGGCTAAGTCGAGATGATCTACGTCCGGTCGGCGGTGAGAACTATCAACCGGCCTTTTCCACTATCGTATGGAGATACTCTCTAACATACTTTGTAAATTTTGAATATATATATGTATAACTTGCCGACAACCCCGTAGTTCAAGCTACGTGATGCCACCCAAGTAATAGTGGTGAGTGCTGGAAACCCCGAGGTCCAGTGACCCCGTGAATCCACCCATCTCTTGTGCAATGGACACTAGATAATCTCCAACTTTTGTTTCAAGGATTTTCATTTCTAAAGTTCTACGATATCAATAACAAGTTAGGCTACGAAGCCCCAAAGGAAATGGAATACAAAACTAATTATCACAGTAACCCTAGTGCATGCATTTCTAACATCAACTATAATATAATTCATAATCAAATATGGCACAATAGGAAAGGAGTCAATGAAATCATCACAAGGCATCATGCTATTACAACATTCAACTTGAATAGAGCAAGGAAAGCATGATGGTAGATTACTAACAGCAAGTCATCAAATTGACTGAAAAGAAAATTAATATGAATGAAATAAAGTATAGGGTTCCCACAGTTTCACTTACAAGTCACAGGATAGCTCTAACTATCCGGCCTCGCGACACTCCGACTAGCGTTCCCGAACTCCCGTGACACCCCTAGGTCCCTGAAAGGTCATTTACTTATGTACTTTTTTTTTGTTACATAAATATATTTTATGTATATATTCATATATGTGTATATGTAGATATATACATATATGTGCATTTGTATATATATAAATGTATATGTATGTATACATATATATACATATTATAATTTCTTTCATTATTTTATTTTATTTTTTGTAGATATACATGTGTATGTGTATGTATAAATATACATACATGTATATTTTATGTATACATATACATATATACATGTATGTATATACATTACATATATATATATATAGTATTTATTACTATTACTTTTTATTTTTATTTATTTATTTTATTATTTTATTATTTTATTATTTTATTTATTTATTTATTTATTTTAATTATTTTTGGGGCTGGACCGGGTCAGCCCGGTCCAACCGGGTTTGACCCGGTCCGACCCGGTTTGACCGGGTCCCCCCTTCTCTTTCAGCAGAGACGCTGCAACAGCAGCGTCTCTGATGCTTCTTCTTCCTTTTTTTTTTTTTTCTTTTTTCTTCCTTCCTTACTTTACTTCTTCAATCCACACAACAACAACTCCAACACCAACATCAACATCATAGCATCGCAATCTACCATTAACAAATTGATTTTTAAAAAAATCAACTTCATTCAACCTCCCCAACACCACCATTAATGTCTACCACAACAATCAATCAACAAAAAGGAAAAACTCACCTTGCCAATGTCGTCGTCGCCTCGATCCACTCCGGTGACCCTCTCTCTCCGCCGGACTCTCCTCCTCTCTCTCTCTTTCTTCTTCTTTCCTTCTTCCTCTTCTTCCTTCGTGGCGGTGGTGGCGGTGGAGATTTTATTTGGTGTTTTGGGGTCAAATTACTATCTTACCCCTCCAACCCTATCCTTTTCTATATACACTAATGCCCCTTATTGTCATTTCACAATTATTTTCTGATTTTTCTAATTTCTTTTACTGTATATATATTTATATTATATATTTATATAATATAAGTATATATATGTATGTATGTATATTTCCAATTCAATTTAATAAATTTATAACCATAGGCTATGATTTAATGTGTATTAATTTAGTACATCGCATTTTACTAAATTTAGACTTACCGCAAGTCTCGCTATTCGGTACCCCGGCTTGCACACAACTCAAGGCGTGTCCCTGACCACGTCTCGGCGTCGATAGCTGCAAATACTGACTTAATCAGCCTACACACATACGAAACACTAGGAATACATCAATACAAATATAAAATTAACCTCGGCCACATGCCTTGGTCTGTGTGCGCATCTCATGTGGGCCCCACGTCACGGATTGGCGATCCTGATTAAGCAGTTAATCAAGATTAGCAAAATTGGGCCGTGACAGACACTGTATAGAACAATAGGGTCACGGTGTTACCCACATACGAGTTGGGTAGATGGTTTCATCTCCACATCGTGGAGACGCCACCCAAGCTAATGACGTCAAGACGTCTTGGTGGCGTGACACTGTTCACAGAGACCAAATTTCTAAAAATTTTAAAAAATTTTGGGGATCTCTCGGGGATCCAATTGGGTTCAAATACGACCCGATACTCTGAAAATTAATCCAATTACATTAATTTGATAATTATGAAAAATTGGGTAAATTAAAATGATATTAATAGGATTTGCAAACCTGGTGAATTGATAAACTTTGAGAAGTCGAGTGGACCGACTTAAAGTATTCGCGAGGATCGAGGTTTATGGTGTGAGGTACGTTATCGTACGATTGTACGCCAGATAGAAAGTATGCATTAATTCATTATCTATTTATTGTCAATTATTTGAGTTAAGCCTTTGTTGGAATTCCTTTCTTGTTTTGTTAGTTGAGTGTATTAGTGTAAGTGAGTTACGAAAGTACTCTTAGGTCCATATGAGTGGGTAAACGTGAACACTTCTGTGGTTGTGTTGTCCCACCCACTGATAGAGGGTTATACCCTGAGTACTGGGTTATTTGGTCGATGCAGTGTCTTTGGTTTGTTGGTGTAACGACCCAATTAATAATTGTCGTTATTTATGACATCATTGTAGACGTGGGCCCCAGTAGAGATGTTCGTGGGTCCCACAACGACGCTGAAGCATGCCCGTATTAGGTAAATAGTTATTTTGTATGTTTGTTTTGTTTAATTTTGAGATGTTTATGTTAAAATAAGTTAAATGACATCGCGATGTGTGTAATTATATTTCAATTGACGTGTGAGATTGTGTGTTGAGTACTCGCATCGATATGCGTGCCGACGCGGGTACCGGGCAGACTAAAAGACGAAATTTTAAGTTGAGGAAAATATTATACACATTAAATGAATTAAATGTGACAAAATAGTAAATTCATGAGCGCCTAGGGATACGCGGGGTCGTGGTTGACACTCGTAGGTTGTACGGTAGTGTGCATGCCAGAGTACGCTCATTGGCGTGCACGATGAAATTGTAGGCACAAAAATATAGGCAAATATATATATTTATATATGTATATGTAATTTAAAATATATATGTATATATATACATATATTAAAAATTAAAAATCAGAAAATAAATAAATAATTGTGAAATGACCAAAAATGACATTTGATTGTGAAGTAAGAGGATAAGAACATAGGGGCAAAATGATCATTTCACCCCAAAATTTGATAAACACCATCGCCACCCCCACATTTTTCATCACTGTTTCGATCGATCGAAGAGCGAGGGAGAAGAAGGAAGGAGAGAGGGATTGGCCGAGAGAGAGAGAGAGCACGAAGTCGACGTGTAACGGCCCAATTAATATTTGCCATTATTTTATGACGTCATTACAGACATGGACGCCAGCGGGGACGCTCGTGGGTCCCACAATGAGGCTGAAGTACCGCCGTATTAGGTAAATAGTTATTTTGTTTGTTGATTTGACTAATTTGCGATGTTTATGTTAAAATAGGTTAACGACATCGCGATGTGTGTAATTATATTTTAAATTGACGTAGGAGATTGTGTGATGAGTATTCGCATCGATATGCGTGTCGATGCGGGTATCGGGTTGATTAAAGACGAAATTTTAAGTTGAGAAAAAAAATATTACACACATTAAATGGATTAAATGTGATAAAATACATAAATTGGTGGGCGCCTAGTAAAACGCGGGGTCGTGGTCGACACGCGTGGGTGGTACGTTAGTGTGCACGCCCGAGTACGCTCGTTGGCGCGCACAACGAAATTGTAGGCGCGAAAGTGTATGCAAATATATATTTATATATATATGTATATAGGGAATTTAATATATATATAAATATATATTAAAAATCAGAAACTAAATAAATAATAGTGAAATGACCAAAAAGGGCATGAACTTTGTAAAGGAGTGTGGATATGGATAAGGGCATTTTGGTCATTTCACCCAAAAAATTTTGATAACCATCACCGTCTTCTCTCTTTCTCTCGATAAATCGAGAAAAAAAAAACAGAGAAGAAGATCGAGAGAAATCGAGAGTCCGTGAGAGAGGAGAGAAGAAATCGACGAGGAGGAGGGACTGCGAAGATCAGAGGTGAGTTGTTGTGTTATTTTTGTTGGTGTTTGTTGTGTAATTGTGTGCGTTGTTGGATGGTGGTGGTGATGGTGGTGGTGGCGGTTTGGTGGTTCGGTGGTGATGGTGGGGAGGAGCTCGAGAGCTCGGACGAATTGCGAGAGAAATTCGTCTGAAGAGGGAGACGACTCCCATGTCGTTTTCCCTCTCCCTCTCCCTCTATCGATTCAAGAAAAAAAAAATAAAATTTGTGAAACAGAGGCGCACAGCGCCTCTGTTAAAGAAGAAGACCCAACCGGGTCGGGCCGACCCGCCTGTCTCAGCGGGTCAGCCGACCTATGCTTGGCCGGTTCGATTGGGCCAAACCGGACCCGGGTGAACCAGGTCCGGTTCAGCCCAACTCAAAAAAAAAAAAATAAATAAAAATAAATAAAAAATAAAAATAAAAACAGAAAACAGTTTTGAAAAAAAAATATGGAAAATTCATAGAAAATTCATATAAAATAGGAAAATTTTAGAAAAATTACATTTTGATTAAATAAAGGAAATTTGGGATTTTCTTGGAAATGTTGGCGAGATAATAGTCGGGGTTTCAGCCTCGAAAAAAGAAAAATTGACATAATATATTAAATTGAAGTTAATTTAGTGATAAATGATAAAAGGTATATTTCGGGTGATAGTTTGAATTGTCGGCATTTATTGGAGCTGGACTAAGGTTTGGTTTTCGGGACGAGGAGTGCGATTTGAGGTGTGTAGTATCCCAATTGAACTTCACTTTAAGTATTTACAGTTTGATTTATTTGAATTCAGTTCCATTTATTCTCTACTCCATTTCATTATTGTTTTACGGTGGTTGAGTACTCTCACCTGGTGACTTTACAGTAGTGGAGTGTACTCCCACCTGGTGTCTTTACGGTGTTGAGATCACTCCCCACCTGGTGCTTGTTCGTTACGGCCATAGAGTCCACTAAATCATAGCACTTGTCTAGGTATACGCCGGTGAATAGGCTACCCGGGTATGGTAGGCTTGTGTGGGTGCGTCGTGGGTCTACACCGACCACCTAGAGGGTCCAGGGCCAACCCATTAGTGTGTTTTCATGGGTCGTGCCTGGGGAAAAGCCCGAAGTATGATTTAGTTTGATTTTTATGTGCACGTACTTTGTTTCGTCACTATATTTATGCATGTGATGATCTTTCTTTTACAGTTGTCTGTATTATTTCTTTGTTCCGCATGTTTAAATTATAGTATTTAAAATTCCAGTACTTTTACTTCCGTAATTACTTGGTGAATTTCCTTGGTATTACTCACTCTGGACTCGTCATCTGTCTTTTTGTGATGGCTGAGTGCAGATCCTAGTACGAGCCGGGGAAAGGGCAAGCTTGAGGACTACATCGATTGATAGCTCTAGCCCTTCTCGTACGTATGTTTATATTTACTTATTTTATGTTGGGTTTTGGGACTTGAGAGATAGGTTGTATATTTTGATATTTTGAGGACCTTAGATGATATATATATATGATGTACAGTTGATATGGTTTCTACTTAGGCATTTTTCTCATAATATACATGAAATTCAGGTTAAATCTTTACATTGATAGTAAATCTTCCGCTGCGTAATTTATGGTTAAATGATATTGAAGGAATAAAAGTAAATTCATAACATCAAAGTTAACTGATAATTGATTGATAATTGATTGATAATAAATAATTGGGCGTGGGACACAGCTGGTGGTGACGTAGACAGTTGTAGGCCCGCGTGGCCTCCCGTGGCGGACCAATGTGGAAATTGGGGCCGTCACACGACGACATCGAAGTGAGTGTTGTTGGATGTTGGTGGGGTGGTTCGGTGGGGGCTCGAACGAACTGCCATGGCAGTTCATCTGAGGATGAACATGGCATGGGAGATGTCTCCCACGCCAAGATAAGAAGAGGGGTTGTGGTTGAGAGCCAACCCCGATTTTTAATAAAATAAAATTATGTTGACAAGATGGGGGGAAACCACGCACGCATGCGTGCACCCCCTGGGTCGAGCTGAACCGGCCCAGCGCAGGTGGGTCGAACCGGGCCTGACCCGGTTGGGTCGGGTTGAACCCGGTTCAGGGGGCCCACCTCAATATTATTTAAATTATAAATTTTATTTTATTTTATTTAAATAAATTAAAACAGTTTTAAATAAAATAAAATTATAGAAAAATATGGAAAATAGCTAGAAAATTATGAAAAATCCAAAAAATATGAGAAATTAGAAAAAAGAATTCATAAATGAATTTTGGGACTTTTACAGAATTTTGGCGAGATGTTGTGGTTTTTACCTCGTAAAACGTAAAATTGACATAATATATCAAATTGAAGCTAATTCAATGGCAAATAATCCTAGGTACATTTGGGTAATAATTTTGATTGTCAGGTGTTTATTGGAGCTGGACCGGGGTTTATTTTACGGGACGAGGAGTGTGGTTTGAGGTGTATAGTAACGCAACTGAAATTCACTTTAGTAATTACTACTTGATTTATTTGAATTCAGTCTTGTTCATTTACTATTCTGTTTCCTTTTTACTTTATGGTGGCTGAGTACTCTCACCTGATGACTTTACGGTAGTTGAGTTTACTCCTACCTGGTGTCTTTACGGTGTTGAGATCACTCCCCACCTGGTGTTTATTCGTTGCGGGGGCATAGAGTCCACTAAGCCATAGCATATATCTATGCATGCGCCGATGAATATGCTACCCGGGTATGATAGGCATGTGTGGGTGCACCGTGAATATACGCCGGTTAACTAAAGGGTCTAGGGTCACCCGTTAGAGGTATCCTCATGGGTCGTGCCTGTTGGATAGCCCGAAGTATGGCTTAGTCTTACTTTGATTGTGCACGCACTTTGCTTCGTTGCTATATTTATGCATGCGATGATCTTCCATAATTGTCTGTATTCTTTTGTTCCGCATGTTTATTTATAGTATTTTAAATTCCAACAGTTTATTTACGTATTTACTTAGTGAATTTCCTTGGGATTACTCAATTTGGACTCGTCATCTGCCTTTTTGTGATGGCTTGAGTGCAGATCCTAGTACGAGCCGAGGGAAGGGCAAGCTTGAGGACTACATTGATTGACTGCATTTGCCCTACTCGTACGTTTGTTTTTATTTCCTTGTTTTATGCTGGGTTTTGGGATATGAGATATAGATGTGATTTGTAGGTTATATTTTTGATATTTTGAGGATCTCAGTTGATATGTATATGATGTATGTTTTGAGATGGTTTCTCCTTTAGGTAATATGCTCATAAAACACCTTGATGATTTTAATTATTCGCTGCGTACTTTGAGGTAAAATGATAATAAAAAATTTAAAGCTAACTTAAATCAATAATTATTAATACATAACTTAAAATTAGCAAGAGTTTGATTATATTGAGTTTACGAGTGGCCGTGGAACACAGCTG
The DNA here is from genome assembly GCA_039657345.1 of Stephania japonica. Classification (NCBI taxonomy): domain Eukaryota; kingdom Viridiplantae; phylum Streptophyta; class Magnoliopsida; order Ranunculales; family Menispermaceae; genus Stephania; species Stephania japonica. The sequence goes on from CM077556.1 coordinate 7,780,075, forward strand.
GGTGATGAGTTGGCAGAGCTGTGGGCCCGCGGTGTACGCCGTAGCTACCGATGAATTGGAGGCCGCTACAGTTGGTCGTTGCGGTGACTATAAATGTGGTGTTGCGATATTGCATTGATTTTGACCACTTATGGGCCTCCTTTGAATCTGTGGACACTCAAATTTCGTCGCTCAGCTTATCAGTCTGTTTATCATGCTATTTGTTACATTTTCTGCCTTTCAATACCGCATGATACTTAGACTGTTTATTTTATAAATCTTGAATTACTGTTTAGTTTCTTCTGGCATTACATTCTTTTTTTCAAGCACTCACAGTCTAGTTTGTGATGGTGGTGCAAATAGAACAGAAACGAACTAGGGGAAGGAACTGATGCTAGGTGATATCCTCTAAGGATTCTTGGAGCGATCCTTTCCTTTACTCGCTGTAGGTTTTGTTATTTTGACTGTGATTACTGTATATTATCTTTTGTTAAACACTGGGACAGGTATTGGGATTTGAGAAATTAGGAATATCATGTATGATTGCTTTGTATAGCTTTGATCACTAGACATGCATGTATTTATCCATTTCTCAGGGTTTCTACATGATTAGGTTGTCTATTATTCCTGATTTCCATTTTATGAGTTATAGTTGATTATAATAATTTTCGCTACGAATTTCCTGATAACGTAATAATCCTATAACTTTCACATTAACTTAATAATGCAATGATGTACTTGAGGATTTAAGGCTGACTAGGATGCGTAGACTTCACAAGTAAGGACTCGGTGGTCTACGTTGGTCTAGGCCGGGCGGGACCCAGTTTTATGGGGAATTGGGGCCGTCACACCCTAACCATTTAAAGTGTAAATCAAATTTTTATCAATTCATGAATCAAGTTGAACTAAGTATTGCACTTTGCAATTAAAATCAGAACGTTATTGGTGGTGAATTGTTGAGTGTAAAGAGAAGGCATACTACAAGAAAAAATAATTAGTTTTTAAGACACTAATATATGTTGTTCAAAGTGTTAAGATTAATCCCACATCGAGTATATAAATACAAAATAAATGTATTATAAGTTTGAATTGGAGACACCATCTTGCCTTGGCATTTTGATGAAGCCTCCACTTCAAACCTTAAGCCCTCACTTATTCACTCTCCCTCCTACATAAACTTGGACTTGAAAATTTCATTCTATAAATTCTAATAGTTATGTTTTTTTTTCTTATTAATTGACGTACAACCAATGTATTTTAATGTATCTTACGGGAATTATAGGGAGTGCCTCTCCTTCTCTTCAAAATCCTAAAATTCTTTTTTTGATTCACTTTTGTGATTTTTGTTCTTGAACCACCGTCGATCCTTTCAACGATCAGTGGTGGTTCCAATCAAATCCTTTTTGCTATTTGTTCATTCAATAAATAACAAATCTAATTAGATTTGTAGAGATTGGTCTATCTTTGTTGCAGTACGTCTTCATCAATGATGTTGAGTGGATTTGTGCGGCGCGCTGGATTGATTTATTTATTTTTTACTTTATAGTTAATTTTCTTCCCTAGTTGGAAGTCTTTGATTTGTCTTCTCTTTGTTGAGAAGTTTTTTGGTCTTCTCCTTGTTAGAAAGTTTTAGGTCTTCTCTTTGTTGGAAAGTTTTGCTATTCATTTTGTGGTTATAGTACTTTTGTGTATTATCATATGTTTCAATATTGTAGAGAGTAGTCCCTGATTATCAAACTATTTCAATTTTGAAAAAAAAAACCAAAATAATGGTAGTTTGTTTGTACAAATAGGATTAGCGAATCAATGTACTTGATTCTATGTTTGGTCCTGTATTGAGCCATGAATGATTAATGAAATTTCGATTTCTTTTCAAAAAAAATTGACGTACAACCAATATATTATAAATAGTCATTAATTGTGAAAATTATATTTAATGATTAATTAAATGTTATAAAATAAATAATTATATTAAATCTTTTTTTGTAAGAAATAATGTGTTGTAAAATATTAATGGAATATCCTACCATTTTGAACGACATACCCCAATTAATTTGGTATTGAGGTTATATTATTGTTGTTGTTGTTTGAACAACATAGAGAACTTAAGATAAATTTTAAAAACATTTAGTATAAAAAAACACATTTTTTGGCTTAAAATTTTTTTTTCTTTTAACGAGGAGATGTATATATGGAGTGTAGAGAGTTAATAGAATAGTAGATAGAGATGAGTAGGGTATAGAGAGAAGTAGGGTGTGTTGGGGTGTGTGGACCGAAAAATTTAGTCTCACATTGGTTATCTAATAGTACCAAGGCCTTTTGGAGTAAAACCACACACCTAATGTTGAGGTGGTTAAGTTGGGAACAATATTAGTACTTGTGACGACCCCAAATCCCCAATGCATTTGGAAACGCCTGGCCTAGACTCATACAGATCCCGAGTTAGTACTCGGCGATCTGGCGAGCCTAGTCAGCCTCCAATTAACGAATTACAAGTTTTATGTGTAACAACCCCAAAATTTTTAATTGACTTGTGATTTCACTTGTCAAAATTGTGACCCTACTACGTGAATACCGGACAAGATATTTCGAACTTCGGAGTCGACACCGAAGTGATTTTATGATTCTTTGATTGTATGTATTAGTATTTTAGTATTTTACGAGTCTCGCGCGGTCGGGCGATATTTAATTGAGTGAGGTTTCGACTAGTCAAACGGGGAGTAAAACATATAAATAAATGAATTTTAATTAATTTAATAAATTAGTTAATGGGGTGTGGCGAGAAAATGGACACGACGAGCCAATTGACGGGGAAATACGGACCGAGGAACGTCGTTTGAACGTGGGAGTTAGTTAAATATGTAACATGCGGACTATGTGATTAGTATTGTAAAAGTGACACAACCTAATGGTAAGGAGCCATGAGATTGGCCTAGAGATGTGTGTGTGTGCTAAGATGAGATGATGTGGTAAAAGACCCATAAGGGTAGATGTGTTTAAATGTATGAAGTGAAGGGAGAAGGGCAAAAAGGTCATTTGATGTTATAAATATATACAAACCGTTTCATAACAAAACCCCACTATTCATCTTCTCCTTCGTTGGAAAACCGCCGCCCCCTCCTTCTCTTCCATCTCGACCTCTTCACCACACCACTCACGGTCTCTCTCTCTCCCTCTCCATTTCACTCTCGCTCGTTTCTCTCGATCTCCCTCCCCACGCTCGTCGTCTCTCACGCTCTCGGTCCTTCCCTCTCGGCCTCACATCTCTCTCGCTCTCGGTGGTCTCCTCTCCCGGTGGATGCCCACCACCACACCGGGGTAAGTGTGTGTGTATCTCCCTCTCTCTTGATCGATTCATATGGAGAAAAAATGATGAAATGAAAAAAAAAAAAAAAAAAAAAAAACAGAGGCGCCGTGCGCTCTGTTGAAAAAAAAATTTGAAGAAGATGATGAAGGGCCGGTTCGGCCCTGAACCGGCCGGTTAGTCGGCAACCGCCCTTAAAAAGAAATAAAAAAAAAAAATGGAAAAGAAAATCCAGAAAAAATAGGGAAAATTATGGAAAAATTCAGAAAAATCCAGAAAAAAAAATGAGAAATTAGAAAAAATGGTTCACAACTGAGTTTTGGGATTTTTCTCGGAAATGTTGGCAAGATATAGTCGGGGTTTTAGCCTAGAAAAACGTAAAAATTTATATAATGTATCAAATTGAAGCTAATTTAATGACAAATGATCTTAGGTATAATTCGGGTGGTAATTTTGATTTGTTTGACATTTATTCAAGCTGGACTAGATAATTGGAGTGCGGTATAGGAAATCGGGAAGTCGCGTTAGGATCTCGGAGTTGTCATACGGGTCACGATAGTTCAGGTAAGTACACTTGCCTTAAACAAGCATTTGTACGTTTGTAAGCCAGTTAGAAAATGCCATGTGATTCATTTTCATGCCATTGTATTTGTTATTATTTACTTGTTGGCCTTCAATTCCATACTTCTTGTATGTGTGATTCCGCGTAAGTGTTTTGTCTCGAAAGTACTAGGACCTGCACTTAGAGGGATAAAACGCGGGCACTCGCGGCGGCACGAGTGTGTGACCACCCTTAGTGATCGTGTGACACCGAGTACTTGGTGGATGGGTTCGAGTCCCTTTCCACCAGTCATAGCGTGTGCCTTCGCTTGTGTCGATGCCCGGAAGACCTCGCGAGGTCTTCGCCGTTATGCTATGGACTAGACCACTTATGAGCCTCTTTTGATTCTTTGGAACACACTTAACTCTCGATTGATATCCATTAGTCTGTTTATCATGCATCTTGTCTATTTAATTTCTGTCTTTTTATTTCCGCATGATATTTAGACTACTTTATTTGAATTATCATGAATTACTTTGTTTTCTGCGGCATTACATTCGATTTTATTCGATTTGCTCACCGTCTAGTTTGTGACGGTGGGTGCGGATAGGGCGAGAGCGACAAGGGCAAGGGACCCTACCTAGGAAATCATGTTGTGAGGATTAGCGAGTTGGAGTTGAAGACTATTTTATAGGTTTTTATTATGTTTTGCTTTTATGTACACCGTTTTATATATACATGCTTTGGGATTATTAAACTTGGCAAATTTTGATGAGATTGGTATCATGTACCTTTGCATTTCTAATTGTACATGAATGCCCTGGGTTTCCACACTTATAGAATTCCTTTACTTCCATTTGATAGAGTTATTTCCCAATATTTGATTTGAATTTGACTTTTGCTTCCATTTGTGTTATAATTGCAATAACTCTTTCATAAATCTTGAATTTTTGATGTTTTGAGGCGACTAGGCTCGTCGGGGTTGTCGAGAATTGACTCGAGGCTTGCACGGGTCTAGGCCGGGCGTACCCAAATGCATTGGGAATTTGGGGCCGTCTCAGTTGGTATCAGAGCTTAAGGTTATAACGACCTGACTCTCAAGTTAAAACACAAACCATTAAGACAATGGAAGTTAGGAATGGTTGAACTTAGAGTGGAAACCCTACGATCCTTTTAAAAACTAAAATGGGGAGTTCGGGATGAGTCGGATTTAAATTTGTACATATTATGATTGTTGTGTGTACTATATGGTATGCGGTAGCTATGTATTGATCTCGAAGTATCGCTCTATTGGTTCGAACGGTGATGGCGGATCGAGCGGAGTCCGAGCGGCGACAAATGGACGACGATTCTCGATTTGTCACTACGGAGGAGTTTCGCGCTTGGACACGAGAGATTTGAGGATCTAGTGCGGTCATTGACGATGCCCGCACCGACTATCGCGATACCATCAACTCCGACCACTCCTATACCACCCGTTCCGGTTACTCTCGGGAATGGAGACTCCGGTAGCTACGAATTCCACCGCCTCGATTCCGTTAGCGGCAATTCCCGAGGGAATAGTTGATGCGACAGTACGCCGATCGAGGCGGAGACACCTCCATTACGAGACGGACATAGTACAAACGACGGAGACGCCGACTATGCCGATTGTTGCTTTGCAGAGACTACTCCGCTTACTACTCCGGTCACTACTCCGGAGAAGAGCACTAAGGCCACCGCCGAGGCGAGGCGGGGAGAGAATTCAAGCGACACGATCCGGTCAAGTTCTTTGGTGGTACGAGACGTAACGGCGCAGAGAGCTTTTCTGAAGAATCACGAGAAGATTCATACTATCATCGCGACCGAGGATCACATGAGAGCGACGATTTCCTCATCTATGCTCCGGGGGAAGCGGATGATTGGTGGACGACTATCATTACTACCCGAGGCACCCCGAGAGATTGGATCGACTTCAAGACTCAATTCAACCAAAGTATTTTCCACCGACTTGTTCTTTGTGCGAAGAGGAATGAGTTTATGGCACGAGGCGAGCACCGATGAGTCGGTGATGGATTACATGGGTAGGTTTATTGCACTATTACCTTATCTTTGGAGGATCTCGCAGATACCGAGACGATCGAGTCTATTACTTCACCGAGGGTTTGCTACCTACGATTGGAGGTTACGTAGTCACTACACAAATGGAGACTTTGCAGATTGCGTACGAACGTAGTTTAGCGAGGAGAGTTACTTACTCACGCATCCGGACGAGGTTAGGGCGAACGAGCGGAGACCCGATCGGATAGTCACTATCGCGGGACGGGAAGAGAAAAAGGAGCGAGATGGGATAATCGTGAGCATCGGGCACGAGTGTAGGATCTGTTGCACAAAGCAAACCACACGTTTGGTACAAGCCGTTCCACCGTGCCAAGCTTTGCCGATCATTCACCGCAGATCTAATCGACATGACCAACGATCGCGAGAGCGGTGCGAGAACAGGGGATGCGACCGAGGAGTTAGGCAGAGGAGCACGCGAGGTCTAGTCGGACCCAAACTCATGGTTCTACACAGGGACGAGGCCGAGTCGGACTCGGAGGTCGCAGGGATAACCGTACGTGTTACGATGCGGACAGTCGGTCACCTTCGTAGGGAGTGCTCTCGACCAAGAAAAGCATCGTCGCAAAGATCACCAAGTACTGCAGAGAGCGTGTTCAGCCGCTTTGTTGAGCTGCACCAGAGGCATCCGACACATTAATGAGGGTATGCTTTTCATTTGCGGTATTTGCATGCATATCGTATCCGATTCAAGTTATGTTGATCCCTTGATTGTTGTGCGTTTGGTAGACCTGTTAGGATTGAAAAACTCAATAGATGTAGCAGACCTTAATCCTAGTCACAGCTGTCAGGATGCGATATACTTGAATGTGCATAGTCTTGACATTTCGATAGTGTTAGGAGGCTACGAGTTGCCAGTAAAGATGCGAGTACTATAGTTGTTAGTGTTCGAAGCCTTGGTTGGCGCGAATTAGGTATAAACATTACGTGCGTTGTTTGGTGGATACGAGAAGATCAACATTGTTGTTGATGCATTGCACTTCAAAGGATTGAATGCGGAGGTAGTCGTGTGTCAAAGAACCTATGAGCGTGGTTTACGTGAAGCAGTCAAGTTGATGAGTTCAATGGACGTGCGATGATTACCAGGACCTAGATACGTGGTGAAACGATATTGCGACCATCTCATTTGGCATTGTGCGCGAGGGACAAGCAAGACGATGCGTCATACCAAATGGCGGTGAGATGGTGGATAGTTCCGATTGCCTAGACAAGAGTCGGTCGACGAGACTCATGCTTGAGGTATCGCGGCGACTGGGGTTTCCATTGGTGGGTCGATGTGTGTGACCAGTGTACTTCAGAGAATTCACCGTTTTGATCCCGTGTGTGTCCGGGTTGACCTAAGATGTGCGCCGGTATGCGACATTCTTTTGGTGGCCAGGGGATGATTTCCGAGTTGTCGGAGTTATTCAAACGTGAGATATGCCGCGCTTAGAGGTCGGGTATCGACGACCTGGAGGATTACTACGCCTTACCCATTTCTCGATGGAATTGGGTACATATTGATATGGATTTCGTTAGTGGTTGCCCCGATCTCCTCGTGGTCATGATAGCGTCAGGGTAGTTGTGAGAAATTTTATTTGAGACTTAAGATTGCCGGGAGTGGCATAGGAAATACTTGTTGAGTATCACGATGAGCTTCAAGTATGATTCGGGAGATTATGAATACCTAAAGATCTCTCTCTCGAAGGGTCACGAACGGTTCGAGTCAAGAAATGACTCACTCGAGTTTTTATCGGTCTCGTTAAGAGTTACAAAGAGTCGTTAATTTAATTTACTTATTAGGTTAATTTCGGGGACGAAATTCTAATAAGTGGGGAGACTAAACAACCCCAAAATTTTTAATTGACTTGTGATTTCACTTGTCAAAATTGTGACCCGGCTACGTGAATACTTTGGACAAGATTTCGAACTTCGGAGTCGACACCGAAGTGATTTTATGATTCTTTGATTGTATGTATTAGTATTTTAGTATTTTACGAGTCTCGCGCCGGTCGGGCGATATTTAATTGAGTGAGGTTTCGACTAGTCAAACGGGGGAGTAAAACATATAAATAAATGAATTTTAATTAATTTAATAAATTAGTTAATGGGGTGTGGCGAGAAAATGGACACGACGAGCCAATTGACGGGGAAATACGGACCAGAGGAACGTCGTTTGAACGTGGGAGTTAGTTAAATATGTAACATGCGGACTATGTGATTAGTATTGTAAAAGTGACACAACCTAATGGTAAGGAGCCATGAGATTGGCCTAGAGATGTGTGTGTGTGCTAAGATGAGATGATGTGGTAAAAGACCCATAAGGGTAGATGTGTTTAAATGTATGAAGTGAAGGGAGAAGGGCAAAAAGGTCATTTGATGTTATAAATATATACAAACCGTTTCATAACAAAACCCCACTATTCATCTTCTCCTTCGTTGGAAAACCGCCGCCCCCTCCTTCTCTTCCATCTCGACCTCTTCACCACACCACTCACGGTCTCTCTCTCTCCCTCTCCATTTCACTCTCGCTGTTCTCTCTCGATCTCCCTCCCCACGCTCGTCGTCTCTCACGCTCTCGGTCCTTCCCTCTCGGCCTCACATCTCTCTCGCTCTCGGTGGTCTCCTCTCCCGGCTGGAACAGCCACCACCACACCGGGGTAAGTGTGTGTGTATCTCCCTCTCTTGATCGATTCATATGGAGAAAAAATGATGAAATGAGAAAAAAAAAAAAAAAAAAAAGGCGCCGTGCGCCTGTTGAAAAAAAAATTTGAAGAAGATGATGAAGGGCCTGTTCGGCCTGAACCGGCCTGAAAGGTTAGTCGAACCGCCTTTAAAAAGAAATAAAAAAAAAAATGGAAAAGAAAATCCGAAAAAATAGGGAAAATTATGGAAAAATTCAGAAAAATCCAGAAAAAAAAAGAGAAATTAGAAAAAATGGTTCACAACGAGTTTTGGGATTTTTCTCGGAAATGTTGGCAAGATATAGTCGGGGTTTTAGCCTAGAAAAACGTAAAAATTTATATAATGTATCAAATTGAAGCTAATTTAATGACAAATGATCTTAGGTATAATTCGGGTGGTAATTTTGATTTGTTTGACATTTATTCAAGCTGGACTAGATAATTGGAGTGCGGTATAGGAAATCGGGAAGTCGCGTTAGGATCTCGGAGTTGTCATACGGGTCACGATAGTTCAGGTAAGTACACTTGCCTTAAACAAGCATTTGTACGTTTGTAAGCCAGTTAGAAAATGCCATGTGATTCATTTTCATGCCATTGTATTTGTTATTATTTACTTGTTGGCCTTCAATTCCATACTTCTTGTATGTGTGATTCCCGGCGTAAGTGTTTTGTCTCGAAAGTACTAGGACCTGCACTAGAGGGATAAAACGCGGGCACTCGCGGCCACGAGTGTGTGACCACCCTTAGTGATCGTGTGACACCGAGTACTGGGTGGATGGGTTCGAGTCCCTTTCCAGTCATAGTGTGCCTTCGCTTGTTGCCGATGCCCGGGAAGACCTCGCGAGGTCTTCGCCGTTATGCTATGGACTAGACCACTTATGAGCCTCTTTTGATTCTTTGGAACACACTTAACTCTCGATTGATATCCATTAGTCTGTTTATCATGCATCTTGTCTATTTAATTTCCTGTCTTTTTATTTCCGCATGATATTTAGACTACTTTATTTGAATTATCATGAATTATTTGTTTTTCATTGGCATTACATTCGATTTTATTCAGTTGCTCACCGTCTAGTTTGTGACGGTGGGTGCAGATAGGGCAGAGAGCAGCAAGGGCAAGGGACCCTACCTAGGAAATCTGTTGTGAGGATTAGCGGCTGGAGTTGAAGACTATTTTATAGGTTTTTATTATGTTTTGCTTTTATGTACACCGTTTTATATATACATGCTTTGGGATTATTAAACTTGGCAAATTTTGATGAGATTGGTATCATGTACCTTTGCATTTCTAATTGTACATGAATGCCCGGGGTTTCCACACTTATAGAATTCCTTTACTTCCATTTGATAGAGTTATTTCCCAATATTTGATTTGAATTTGACTTTTGCTTCCGCTGTGTTATAATTGCAATAACTCTTTCATAAATCTTGAATTTTTGATGTTTTGAGGCTGACTAGGCTCGTCAGGGTTGTCGAGAATTGACTCGAGGCTTGCACGGGTCTAGGCCGGGCGTACCCAAATGCATTGGGAATTTGGGGCCGTCACATTATGAAAGAGTTATTTCAAGTTATACGCAGCGAAAACTTTATCAAACTAACAAGTATTGGAAAATAACTCAATCAAACGAAAATCAGGAAATCTATTTATGTGGAAACCCCGAATACTCATGTACCTCAAATGGAAACCAAGTAAAGTTGTACATGATATCAAATAACCTATGATCCCAAGTTCAAACCAACATGATGTATATATATATAAAGAAATCAACATACAAGTAGAAATCAAACATAACCTAGGCTAAGGTGTTCGAATCCAGTCGCAAATCGTCACAAAAAGTCTCCTAAGCAGGGTTCCTTACCCATCAAACGCTCTGGTGAATCTGCACCCACCGTCACAAACTAAACGGTGAACAACTAAGAGAAAATTGAAAGTAATGTCAGAAGAATATAACAGTAATTCATGAATATCAAATAAAGCAGTCTAAATATCATGCGAAAATTGAAAGACAGGTAATATAACAAGATCAAGGTGCATGATAAGCAGACTATCAGATATCAATTGAAAACATGCGTGTTCAGAGAAAAAAAACAAACGAGGCAGTAAGCGGTCAAAATCATAGCATGCGAAAAGAGGACGCTGGCTCTCCCCAGGCAATGTCACAATACTAGCGCAGCATAAGAGGGACACAGGCCTCCAAGCATACGGAAAGGGGACGCTGGCTCTCCCCAGGCAATGTCACAATACTAGCGCAGCATAAGAGGGACACAGGCCTCCAAGCATACGGAAAGGGGACGCTGGCTCTTCCCAGGCAATGTCATGACACTAGCGCAACTTGATAAAAGAGGGACACATGCCTTAAAACCACATCAACACACTCACGCCAATAACACACATACCAAGGAATAAACAGGATAGGAATACCAACAACGGATATCAACAAGTAACAATGAACGATAATGAATCACATGCAATGTTCTTACTGGTTTACTAACGTACACAAGCTTAAGGGCAAGTGTACTTACCTGAACTATCACAAATTGCAAAATTCTAACGCGTATCCTCGAGTTTTCCCTACCTGACAAGGTTGGAAACTCGTATTAATAGTTTAAGTCGTTAACTAAACCTAGGTTTAAACCCTGGTGTTTTCCCAATGTTTTGATGACTCGAACATCTCGATGAAAATCGATCGAAAAACTAGACAAAAATGCCACAACTCTTTTGATTTTGTAAACCACACCATATGTAAACCTAATCACACAACTTAGGCTCGGCTCAGTCGTAAATAGGTCACGCCATAGCCTCGAGGACCGGCGACGTGACCACAACGTCACTACCATTCGATAACGTAACACACAACATCGACATCGATCAACAATCATGACTCCATAAGTACTCAAACTGACCATGTACCAGTGAGTAGGGAACCTCGCTGGTGTTGTACGATGTCGGTAGAGTACCACTGCGGCATGGAAAGGTCGAGGTACGCTCTACGACACTTCGACAACTACTCGATGCAAAGGTGAAAACCGACGTATAAATTCAACACTACAACAACTTGCAACCATCAATATGGATGCTCCGGGGATATGGGACACACACAAAGGTTTTTGTGTGATCCCCGACACTCCCCTAGTCACGGCGTCGACGGCAGCACCGCCAAGTATGGCAATTTTTGACGAGGAGAAAACAACACATGAAATAATGAGTTCCACACAACAACCACCGCCGCTGTTTTGCTTGCTCTAAGGATCGGGAGGCACCCATATAGTCATGGAAGGGTCCCCGACATTCCCCACGTCACGGCAGTCAACGGCGGTGATGGCGCCCAGTCAGGAGGTCCGGCAGCTACGGGAACAATAGGATATATACATAAAAAAACAAAAAAATATATGTAAACCGATACCACCAAATATCAACGCTGTGATGGGGTGCTCTAGGGCAGTTGGGGACTCCGGTGAGTCACCGTGATGTCGTCCCCGACCAGTCCTTGGTCACGGCAGTGCCTATCCAGTCGACTAGACGCGAAACATGTTCATAATTTCAACACCATTCCACCGCGAGGTTTGGGAGGAGATATGCCTTTGCCGGAGCTCCGGATGGTCGTCTTCGACCTATTCCTGGTCGAACAAATGCCCCCCCACCCTTGGACAGAAACTTCCCCCTACAGCCCACTCTACTTGACCGAAAGAGCGAAAGTGAGAACGAGAGAGAGAGAGAGAGAGAGAGAGAGAGAGAGAGATGACGGACCTCCGGCGAGGTCGTGGCACAGTCGTGGAGGTGTGGAGTGGGAATGAGAAACCGACGAGAGAGACGAAGTGGGAGAGAAGAGAGGGCGGCGGGAGTGAAGGGTTTATGAAATATTAGGGTTTTTCTTATAAACATATATATATACATCATTTTGTTCAAAATGACCCTTATACCCCTTGAGTTTGTTATATTTTCCTCTATATTTCATCTTAAAACACCAACGCATCTCGAGGCCAATCCCATGGCTCCTCAAATTAGAGTTATGTCACTTTAACAATCTTTTATGTGTTCTCCAACAATTGACTCGTAAGTCACTTAGTTAACCAACTCTCGCGTCAATCTTGTACTCCTCGGTCCATATTTCTCCGTTGTGCGCGTAGTCTTGCTTCGTCTCACCAAATAATTATTTAAATTCTACAAAAATTCTTTTAATTGTATTTTTACCGTGTTTTAAGTCCTTCGTGTACCCGTATCCCAAATGTCGATCCCCGCTCGTCCAGTTTCCCTACTTGTTCACCGGCTTCATTGTCCGGTCACTCAAATACAAGTATCAATACGTAATACACATCATCATTCACAAATAACTAAATTTCCGAGTTATAACAGTACTGGCGGAGATCCACGTGCCCGCGCATGCACGCGTGAATGGGGCCCAACAGGGTATAGTGAGGAATAATAAAAATAAAGAAGAGATGAGGAGGGGTGAAGAGAGTGGATGATATAAGATGAGAAGATACGAGTTTAATTTAGAGTGAGGTGTAATGAGTGGAGGAGAAGGGGATAAGTGTAGGGATTAATGTAGAGAGGGTGTAGAAAATGGATTGTAAAAAAAAAGAGTCCAACTATACGTACCCCACATTTTCATAAGGGTACTCAAATTTTGAATGCACCCTAAATTTAAATTTCAATTTATGAAAGCATTAACATTTTTACGAAAATACTCTTTCATTCCAACCTAAGCACCCAATTCTAAAACTTTGGTCGAGACATCTATTTTAGGTTCAACAATATATAGCCAAAACTTATCTCTTAAGTTGGGTGTTGTCCAATCAAACCGCTTTGGTGAAACTTACTTAACAACTATCGATCTAAAAGTTCGGTAGGTTTCGATCGACTCTCCAATTAAAGGCTCAATAGGCTTTGACCAACTCTCCAACTATAAGTTTGGTAGGCTTTGACCGACTCTCCAACTCGAGATTCGGACTTGCGAGGCCAAACCACTCGATGATGCCTTACAAATCACAATAAAAAAAGTGTGGAGGGATGATGGTGGGGTGCACATACAAAACGAGAGGAATAGGGTTGTGGGGTGCACTAATTGCAGTAAGTGACATAAGAGTCATTTTGTAGTAGAATTGACCTTTTTTTAAGTTTGACTTTTTCAATGTGGTGCCTAAGCATAAGGTGGGGTGCGTATAGACGTGCTAAAAGTAAAAGGTAAGACATGTTTAGGATTTAAATTGAATAATAAGGATTTTTGTTTGTAATTTTAAGTAGGGTATTTTATCTTGGAGGTTCAAACCCGGACGACAAGATGGGTGTTTTTTTTTTGACTTAGTGGGAGTCAAACCGTGACCTCCTGAAACAAAAGGCAAGCGTTGTCTCTGCTATCTCACTAAAGATGTTTTGACGGCAAGATGACTTTTTTCTTAAAAAAAAAGAAAGATATTATCATGCTCTCTCAAAAGGCAAATGCTAATATAGGAAAAATGATAATCTAACACACTTTGGATGCACACTTTATTTTTTTAGCCATTTATAGTGTTTGTCAGAAGTGGGGCAATGCCTTGGGATACCAAAAAAAGAGTTATAAATGGCTAAAAAATAAAATGTGCATCCAAAGTATGTTAGATTATCATTTTCCGTTACAATAACACTTAACAGTCACAAAATATAGAACTTGCGCAATACATATGTGAACCATAAGTTAGTCCCACATCTAATAGATATTTGGATTTATATTTTGAGTTAGTACAAGGCCCGCTTGAACCCTATCACATATGTCGAAAATATTGACATTTTCTAAAAAGACAGGCATGTGACTTAAGTGTGACCTTAACTGTGTAAAAATATCATTTCCTTCTCGAAGTTTTTCTCCCGAAATATATATGTATAATTTTTTCACCTATTTTCTATCTAGTCATCAAATAAAAGTAAACTTGGAAGTTCTAGTGCATCCACCAAACAGTCCTTTAAGAATAGAGCAAAATATCTTTGATTAAATTGACATTCAAACTAACCAGCTAGCTAGTACACTTCTTTCTTTTCTTTCTTTGTCTAATTCTTTCCTGTTCTTTAGTTTTTGTCTTCCAAAGAAAACTACATTGTATCAAATGGAGCTGCCCTTACACCAATCTTCTTCTCCAGTGCTTTAGAAATGGCTTGGGTGACTTCCTTAACTTCAAGAGTCTCAACCTGATCAGTTTCTATAATGGCTTCCATGCAAAAGGAGTGAGTGCAAGATACTCTAGCGTGAACCACATTTAGACCCATCTCTTCAAACACCTCCAACACTGAAACAAGTATGTCTTTCCCTTTCTCACTAGTTACCCTCACCAAGAAGCCATTCTCAATCTTCTCAACCTTCACCTCCTGTTCATTCAATTTCAATTCATCAATAAACAACGACGATGATAACAGCAAAGCCTTAATCCTAAAATTAATTGGAGTTGGCTACATAGATCTAGCGTTTCCATATCATTGGAATCCATGTACCCATGTTCATAGAATGACAAAAGTTTTACGCTAGTTGTTTGCTTAACACAATTTCAAAACATCAATATGAATCCAAATTAATCATCACTATTACTACTACACTTATTTTCCTTTCTTTCTACAACATTTATTTTCTAAAGAAGAGTAGTTCCATTGAGGTCACCTTGGACCCCAACATGAACATTTCTTGACTTGATTCATTTTTTTCCTTTCACTAGTATCTTTTGTGCCACAACTAGGTATATAACATTCCAATATTGGCCAACAAAAAGAGAATGAATGAAAAATAAAAAACTTTAAATCAAGGGCAAGGAATGGTCTGTAAGTTAGTCTGACATTATTCACATATGGTGTGTGCAGTGGGCCAAGATGAATGTACCAAGTGTCAATACCGTCCTTGTGTCATCACATCACCTTCCATCTTGTAGGATAACAAAAGGGTGTCGCCATCCAAAGCAATGGAATGTAAACTGCAAGTTCTGTAAGATGAGTTGGAACCATTAAAGAATGGTTCCAAGTTCAGGGAATCTTGGAATCAATCAATAAGACCCATAACTCCCAACATGTCGTTTTGGTCAGACCTTTGTTTGGATGTGTTTGGTTACAGCAGCACTATTACATTTTCATGACTATGAGGAGGAGCAACCAAACACTCCTCTACTCCTTTATGTGTGTGCTTTTGAGTTGTGAGAGAGGGAGAGAAATGCAGACCTTGGGGACTTTGTTAATGAGGTTGGCATACTGTTTCTTCATTGCTTCTATCATTAGCTTCAACTGCTTAATGTAATTGAAGGCATCCATGATAATGTTGCTCTTTCTCACCTGAACAAAACAATGAACACCAAGAAACAATCTTATCACTTAAGAGAGCTATCTCTAAATTCTGTAACAGAACATAAACTTATCAAAATTGCAAACAAATTGATACTGCAAAACAATACTCATAAGTAACAAAGCAAAGCAAAATTTAAGTGATATATAAAAAGAGTTCAAAGCATTGATTTACAGATTTGGAACATGTGAGTGCACGAAGCACTTGAAACTTTCGACGCAGCACTAGCCTTCTATGCACTCTCCTTGACACCACCATTGCTCTTACTATCACTCTAGCTATGTTCACTCCTTGTTTTGTCTTTCTTTCTTTCTTGGGATTTCAATTTGAATTCTGCTGATCGTGGCCCGGTATTTATGGCTCAGAAAAGGAGGAACATGTTGGATCCTCATTATGCTGAACTGCATGTTTGCCCTTCTTCTGCTACAAAATAACCAAAATACCATTTAATTTACTATGTTACAGTGCCAACTCATTCTGCTGATTGACTTCATATTTCCTGTAGTACTTCTAGTATTACTTTGTCTTCAAGTGCTTAATTATAGGACAATGCCATTATGAACTTAAAGTCACATGCACACTACGGGATTGTGTGACACACATCAAGATATTCAAGTGTATTGTCCAGTCTCCAAATAAGCGTGTGACTTGATGTGTGATGATAATTCGTATTTGTGCCCCATTGTTATGACCATTTACTATATTTTAACATGTCAAAGCCTTCAAAATTTGAAGTCACATGCGTACTAAAAGATTGTACGATATACATTGAGATATGCAAAGTGTATTGTACAGTATTCAAGTAAGCGTGTGACTTGATGTGTGACAATGTCATTTCTCTTAATTATATAGAACTTAGTAGCCATATTTGAATCCCTTACAGGATATAGGTCTAAATTCTAATCCCTCGTGAATTCTATCAAAACCATAAAAGATTACTCGGGGCAAGCAATCTCTTGTATTATCTAAAAGTCTTCATACATCATTCAGAATTTCCTTTGATGTCTAATGGATAACACATCAAAAGCCTGTCTCATTGGTTTTGTCTCATCTAAAACTTCAAGGGTCATCATGGATTAATTAGGTATACTAGGTAATCTAGCGTTTTGTCTTCTTCTCTACTGTTTTATTGCATCTTAAACTCATTATGGTAGACAAAATTGTAGAAGCATACATGCATAACAAACAAATACACTCAAAACTCAATGACAATAGGGTCCTACCTTGTGATTTACCTCCAAAAATGAAAGAAAACTAGTCAAATTTATAATTTAAAAGCCAAACAATTTAATAAACAGAACAATATCTAAGCGAAGAAGATAAAGAACAAAAAAAAAAAAAAAACCACCATTGCCTCAATGTGGTGGTCGGGGGCTACTAGTTATTCACCTATCTTGTAAAGATTACATGTTTAAGACTACTAACTTTTTGAGGAATAACTCTTGTTGAGTGAGTGAGGTGTGTCTTCTACATAATATATAGTTAAGGTAATTCTGGACAACATGAGTATAAAAAAAGATAAAAGGATAAAAGTAACAACAATTTTTACCTTGTAAGATATGAAGACAATCTAAATTCCACCCATTTGAGATCCAAGATTAAATTTTTGATAATCTTGGTTTAGGCTCGCTCAGCTCAAGTGTCAGTCCCTAGGCTTCAAAGGGCAGTTTGGTGAAAGCTTTTTGATTGAGTGGCATTGTGGGCAAAGTGGGCAGGATAGATGGAGAGAGAGCAGCTTTGATCAGAATACGGAATCTAGGCGTGCTTGGGCGAAAGAAAGCCAAGCTAATAAGCATGAAAAGTGGAGAAATGTGAATGATGAATTGGTCTTCAGTGAGTGAGTCAGTGTGATATCACGAGAGTCTCTTCTTTGGTTCCCTTTTGTCTCCAGCTTATGTGTAGAGAGTAGGGAGGGGTCACATGCCACTGTAACACAACACCAAAACTTGACTCCAATTTATTCTTTGTTTTTTCCACTTTGAGTTGGACAGTCACTCAGCTTCCCCTCTCTCTCACCAGACCCAATTACATGTCTCCCCTGAACAACTCGATGTCACCATCCCAATATGCTTCCACATCCGTGAACTCTTTGGTTCATTTCTAGGAACACCCACCAACCAAAACACCCACAAATTAACTTCTGTTTTTAAATTTCCCACGCCAGCTGCAACGACTTATCCACAGCTGAATACTGTCATGTCCTATATGGGAGCAACTTTTTCAATCCAATTTTTTCCATTCACGACACTCCTCCAACCAATCAATTGTAGAACTTCTTCCACGTTCAGACACCGACTAATTCACGTTCGAGTATTGTCATGTCTCGTATATGGCCACATAAACAATCCTTCTAATCTAATTTTTTTCATCCACGAATCTGAAGTGCTTGCCACTGGAAACAATTAATTGTAGGTCTTACAAATTCTTTAGTACTCTTCTTTGAGGAATTTCTTCAAACACATTTAAGACACCGTTTTACCCAACTAGGGACCTCACACGCACGTCGTTTTGTGTAGGCACAATGATATCATGCGTTATGGGCATAACAGTACTCACATCAAACAGGGCATATCAATCAAGACTGTGCCTTGCTTTGTTTGAGGCATTTCTTCAAACAGTTGGTGAAACTCTGGAAACTCGATGTGGGTAGGCCTGAGAATTGATTCCCGGACTGAAATTCCAATGCTTTGACGAATTTTGAAGGGATTTGGAGGAATTGGGACATGGGTGGTCTTGGGTGCTGCTGACAATGGATGTTCAGATCAGATGTGATGGGCTGGAAAGAAGAGAGAGGACACAGTGAGAGACACACCGTACTCTCCCTCCCTCTCAAAAGCTTAAAGGGGGTGTGTTTGGAATTTAGCAGAGATTGTCGTGGTTGATGAAGAAGAGAGTCTGGTCTGGTGTTTTGTTGGTAAGGATGGATAGGGATGATGGGGGGTTTCTCTGCTTTTGATTGACATGTCCCTCTTCGCTTCGGACACCAGCGTGAGTGGCTCGCTTCCCTATTCATTCTTTGTCTTCTTTCAAAATTCCACAACTCTCCTATGCAAAACCATTTTGAGTGACATCATCTACCTCCACAACAAACTGAACAATAAATTAGTAAAGGCAAAATGTTAGCGTTTCCCCAATAGTACACGCACACAATACTAACGCACACTTGTTAAATGTCATCAATGTGCCTGAGATACTGTGTGTTGGTGTTGTATGTTCAGCCAATAGTATCATCATTTGAATCATAAGTCATTTCATTGGTTTTTATATTTTTGTTGTATGTTTCAGGGCAATAGATATTTTTTCATTAATTCTAGTATTTAAAAAGTACTATTAAGAGAAAGACAAGTAGGTGGTTGGACGACTCAATATCTCTCCATTTAAGAGATGTCTTGATATTGTCTCTTGTATGTAGTAAGAGTGTGGATTGGACATGCCTGATTAGAATTTGGAAAAAAAAAAGATTGAACTCGGTTAGCTATATTTGAATACTATATGAAAAATATATATAAAAAATCAAATTGAAAACATGCTAAGAGAGTGGTGATGCTACATTTACTAGGGGAGTACTTTGGATTTTGTTGAAATAGATTGGATGCAAATGTTAGAACCTCTATGAATCAGACTTTTTTTTTTTCTTTTTGAAAAATGAAGTAGACTTAATTGTAAATTGTTTACCTTACGTAGATAATAGTATAACTATGTCAAATAAGTCAGTAGCTCATTGGTTTTTGGTAAAAAAAATTTATTTTAAGAGGTTGGAGGTTGGAGTTTGAGGTTTCAAAAGCACAACTATGCAATTAACATATTATGTGTTGGTCTAATTCACAAATTATTTTTTTTTTTATTGTTGGTCTAATTCACAAATTATGTTTTCTTTTTTATTGTTTACACATTGCTCTCGTCTCTCCCAAACACTCCTTAAACTCATTCATGCCAGATGGTGCATAGAGTTGTTTATCTTCTTTTTTTTTTTTTGTCAAACCATAGAGTTGTTCTTGTTCTAACTTTTTTTGTTCAACTTTACTATGTACACTTGAAATATGAAATCTTGCGACATATTTTTTTCTATTATTATTACTTTTCGATTTAATTTTTACACGGCATTAGACGCCTATTACATTAACTGGTGCATTCCTTTGCATCATCAAGAAATAAGGATGTCATTCTCAATCCAGTTTACTTTATATACTAGACTTAAAATGTGGAGCTCACTTAACTAAAACCGCTTAGTCTTCTCTCCACATTTGTGGTTGAACAATTACTTGAAAAAATGATTTGAAATGGATTAGTAACATTGATGTAGAGAGGATTAGAGGAGGAGGAATGAAAGAACAAATCAACAAAGAAAGAACACACATAAACGAAATAAAAAAAAAAAAATTAAATATATAAACATATAAACACTCAATTTAGGCTTCAAGATTCAATTCTTCAATTTATTTGATAAAAAGTTTAAAATTGTGTTATAGTTACACTTTTTATACTAAAACCGTAATACATCAATATTATAAATTACTAATATACCCTTGTAACACACCATATTATAATTTTAATATTAGGCATATATAAGCTACCAATTCTCTTTAATTAGTAACATTTTTGCTCTTTAATTAGAGTCATCCGGATGATGCATCGAGATGTAAGTCCAGTACTCTTCTTGTGTATCCAACGGACTGGTGTGAGCGTAGGAAACCAAGACTGCTGCACTGGTGATCCAAAAAGCACGGGAAACCGTATACCAGAGAAGTCATTTTGAAAAGGAAAATGTTTTTTTTTTTTTTTTTTTTAACTTCAATTAACACTGCTTTTGACGGATGCTGACGTGGCAGAAACACGTCAGCAACGCAAAAGGTAAAAAGTAGTTTTTATTTATTTTTTTATTTTTATTTTTTGACGAAGGTCAAAAGTAGTGTTAATGACTTAATGCACATAAAAATGACAAAATTAGTACAATTATTTAAAGAGAGAAATTTAAATCTATCTATATATATATATACATTTTAACAGAAGACTAGGGGTACACACGGATTGTACTAATCCATAGATCCAGTCCAATTCAAATCAATTATCACTAATTGGATCAATTTTTTTATCCCTTAGACTGGATTGGATTGAAAAATCACTAATCCGACTTGACTGGATCGGATTACGAATCCTATATTAAAAAATCGCGGATCTAATCCGATCCAGTCTATTTAGCACATCAACACATACATATTTGATCATATGTATTATAGTAGCTTAATTAGCATTAACTCAAACTATTAACTCTAAACTATAATATCTAAAAGATTATACTTATTTTTAGCTATTTTATTATGCTTTCGACCTTTTTATTATAGGTCGTGTATATTCAACGTACATTTTTTTTTGTTCTTTTGTGAGTGAGTATGGTGAAGATTTGTGGATGACACATTTATTTATGTAGAAATTTACATTTTGAAAGTTATTGTGATAACAATTTTGTGGAAAATATGATATATATAGATTTGTGGAATGTATGTTGTAAATTTGTCATTCATGAGATATATAATTCTTGTGATTCATTTGATTAAGTCTAATTTGTAATTTTTCAATCCGCAATAATTGGATTGTATTGCGGATTGACCTTAATTGAATTTGGATCTAATCCGTGTGCACCCTTAGAGAAGACCTTGAGGTGTCCATGTGGCAATTTCTAACCTTCTTATAGCACCACATCACCAACTCTTTTGCCACATCATCAACTTCACAATTTATAATTAAGGGAAGACTATCTATCTATATATATATATATATATATATATTATATATATATATATATATTAAGGAAAACCTTGGGGTGTCCATGTGGTAATTTTCAACCTTCTCCTAGCGCCACGTTATCAACTTTTTTGCCACATCATCAACTTCACTCTAATATATATATATATTAAGGGATGACCTTGAGATGTCCATGTGACAATTTTTAACCTTTACTCTAATGAGAATAAAATAACATCTTCGATTATCACGTGTCACCTTCTTCCAATAATATTTTGTCATGCCATCAACTTTTTATTATTTGATAATAATCAAATTTACCTTTTATTATTTCTTTACGAGGGTTTTTCAAATTTTAATAAGAAATGATTATTTGAATTTTAAAAACATTTCCGCTTTCACAACATCGAATCTTACTTTTCCTCATTTCTACTAAACGTTCCATCTTTTCATTAATTATATAATAAAGATAAAAAAAGTTCCAACATTAAAAATAAAAACAAAAACGTCATAATATGAAACCTTTCAAATTCTCATTAATCTATAATAAAGAGAAAAAAAATGACCTAACAGCTATAAAAAAAACGTTTTCACTTTCACAACACCAAATTTCTCAATTTTCTTCCTTCTACTAATCGTTCATCTTCTCATTAATTATATAATCCAAAATTCAACACATTTCCTCCTCTTTACTAAACGTTCCATCTTCATTTTTTTTGGTAGGACTATCTTCCCATTAATTATATAATAAAGATAAAAAAAAAATCTCAACACAAAACCTTCCAAATTCCCATTAATCTATAATAAAGAGAAAAAAAAAATGACCCAACACTTAAAAAATGTTTTCACTTTCACTACACTAAATCTCTTTCTCTCTATGTATACTAAAACGTGGTTCATCTCATCTCACATCAATGTCAATTAGGCATCTGGGGAGGAGATGTTTTTTTAGCTGAAGGAAGTAACTTCATTGAAGGTTGGAGTTTATATTATAGGATTGTCCGATTAACAAGTCATAATTATGGAGGAGAGGTTTTGACTTTTTCATAACTATTTTATTTTCAATGTTTCTTATATTCAAATATTATTACCTTTGGGTTTTGATTCAATTTTTTTTTCTTTCGATGAACAATCAAAAATATTTTAGAAATGACATATATTGGTCAACAATATCTGTGTGTTGTTTAGATCAATGATCTCCATTTTTTTTGTTTATGAGGTTTTAGTAGTTGAAATAATCGTTTTTGTTGAAGGCTGTAGTTTTTGCTATACGATTTTCAACTAACAAGTTATAACCTAGGAGAAGAGGTTTTGACTTTTTATAACTATTTTATTTTCAATATTTTTATATTAAGATTTTTTACCTTTGAGTTTTGATTATTATTATTTTTCCTTTTTAGGAGTAAACAAAAGTATTTTAGAAATGGTTTATATTGAATCGACGAACTCTGGTATATGTTGTTTAGATCAATGATCGCCATTTTTGTAGTTTATTCTACAAGATGTCAATTTGTTATATATCCTTTAATGTAGCAACAAAATTTTAATTAATAGTTTTTTTAAAAAAAATAATCTTTTATACTATAAGTTTTCTTTTTTTCTCTTTTTATCACTTTTTTTTCTCATCAAATTTAATTTCATTAGGATTATATTTTTTATATAAGTTTTCTTTTTTCTCTTTTTATCACTTTTTTAAAATTTGTTCTTATTAGATTAATTATTTTTAACTAATATATTGATACTTAGTTTTACTTATGCACGCGAAGTGCGGGATTTCGACTAGTTTTGAATAAGAAAGAAAAAATTACTACAAGACATGAAAGAAATGATATGAAGATATATTTTTTTAGTCCTTATTATTTTTTAAAAAAACTCTTTTTTTTGTTATATTCAAACCCGTAGATAAATCATTTTTTTTAGATAAACCTTAGTTTTCTAAATCCTCATTTGTAACATCCCTGAGAGTAACTATATTAGCCCCATTGCAATATCCCCTCCCCATACCTCTTGTATGGGGAGGGAGTCTTCAACTCGAAGCATTTGTTGATGTGACCATTTTTTGTTTTAAACTTTGGAAAAAAAAAATTTTCGTCCCTTTGATATACTTTTTCGTCTGTTTTTTTTTTTCTATTTTATTTGACCATTTTGTGTTCTTTATTGTAAATTTCATTTGAGTTTAAAAAAAGTCTAAACTATTGTGGAGAAAAAGTAGATGTAGGAGAAAGAAATAAGTGGTTTTAATAAATTGACGATGTAACATGCTATTAGTCACTTTTTGAGTACAAATATTACCGTTACTCTTAGAGATATAACATGCTATTAGTCACTTTTTGAGTACAAACATTACAACTACTCTTAGGTTGTCCGCAATGGGGGGATGTTGTGGATATAATATCCCCTCACATAAGATGCTCTCAAATGGTTGGAGCGTCTCCCCATAACTTAGGCCCATTTTTTATTTTTATTTTAAAAAAAAAAAATTGTACTTTTCAATACAATTTTCTATCTATTAATTCTATTAATTTTTTTGATTGTTTTTTTTAGGTGTGGTGTGATGTGATTGTAGATTTTATTTGAGTCTAAAAAGAATTTAACAATTGTGAAGAAAAAATAGAGATACGAGAGAAAAATGAGCGTGTTTAAAAAATTGATGACGTGGTATGATAATAACTTCCTTTTTTACAACCCCGACACCACTTTTGCTTACGTGGTTTTTATGTGGTTCTCCATGTCAGCTGACACATCAGCTATACCAAAATTAGTGCCAATTATATAGCACGATCCGGAAAGGTACACAGCAGCACACTGACACAACAACAACACACATTCAGTCCGAGCGGGAAAAAAGGGCAAGAGACTAGAGAGAGTTCTCCAACTCCGCCACCCCAAATCGTCGACTCCGGCACGATGTCCGGCGGTCCGACTGGCGGCGGCGGACGAGACTCCACGGTGGCGAAGACGGCGGGGATATTGGCGTTCTCCGGCATCGCGTTGAGCATTCTCAGAACCCTAATCCCTTCCAAAAAGGAACAAATCGAAGTCACCCAAAACAACAACAAATTCACAGACCCACTTCAATCTGTCCAACAATCAAAGCCCCCATCGCAGAATCACCTGATTGTTGTCGTTAAGGAATCAATCAAGGTAGGTAGTCAAAGAATTTAGGGTTTCGATTCGATTCTCAAATGCCCATTTGTTCATTCATTGATTGGGTCACTGTATGTGATGTTTGTGTGGAATTAGGAGGAGTTGAGATATTGTGATCGGACGGTGGAGATTGTGAAGGGAGATACCCTTTGGGGTCTTTCGAGGAAATTTGGGGTAAAGGAGGTTCCTTTATTGGTTTTTTAGGTTTTTTTTTTTGGTTGGATTGCGATGAATTAGGGTTTTTTTTCTTCTTGGATTATAGGTGAGTGTTGATGCAATTAAGGAGGCTAATGGGCTTGAAGGGGACACCATTTATGCTGGGAAGAAGCTTGTCATTCCATCATAACTTGATTGAAGAGAAGAGAAGAAAGGCTAATTGACTTGATTTCACTGTCAAAGAGGAATTACAAATTGGGAAGAGAGAGTGAAAGGGTGGAATGGTGGATTCCTTTTGTTTGATTTGGGTTTTGTTTGTTAGTGGTTAGAGTAATCTGTGATGTGGGCACTTGTGATTGTAAACATTTGGAGTTTCAGTGTAGACGATTTTCAAGTGTAATTTGGTGGGTGGGAACTTTCCCAACAAATGTTGTTGTAATGGTTATGTTTATTATCCTTTTTTTTTTTTTTGCAAACTGATTTTGTTTGTATTCTTTTAGTAATTGTCCCATGTTTTGCATTTTTTTTCTTTTTAAATTTTAGAGGAAGAAGTACGATTATATAGAAGAAACGAATATCTTTTGGATAAAAATAGAAATACCATGGATCGTGGTAGTTATGCGAATCATTTAAGCTCTATTTAAAGTAGGTGCGATCCATTTAAGCTCTACTCTATTGGTTTTTTTATGACCTTTTATTCACTGCGCTTTAGTAAATTGAGATCTTTGTAGGTGCGATCCATTTAAGCTCTACTCCATGGGTTTTTTTATGACCTTGTAGGTTTATTCACTGCGCTTTGGTAAATTGAGATCTTCTCTCAATGGATTAGATTTGCTCATTATTGTGAGTTTGTAAGAACAAAAAATCATTGTCATTATGGCCAATTACTCATTGTTTTTCAATCATTAATGACTGTTAAAGTGATCCCCATATACAATTGATCTATTTCATAGGTTCTTCTAGACATATATGAAGGCTCAATCTGTTCAAGTATAACTTTCTCAATGTCCCTTCCAATGGAAGGGTGTTTAGAAAAATAATTTATTTGCCGTTCGGCCTAATTGGTTGCCTTTTTTAATTTATTTATTATATTTCATTCATATCTTAATTATAATTTCTTTATTATAACTAGCAGTTAGCATGTGCTTCGCACGCAATATAGAGAAAAACAAAGTATTTCGCTGTCTTTTTCACATAATTATTTGGGTTAAAAAATAAGGCTATTTAGTTTGAATTGACAGACTTTATTGAAACAATTTGAAACCGACTTTAATTGGAGAGATAGAGAAAAGGAGAGTGAAATAAGAAAAGTTATATAAACTTCTGTTTTGAAATCTAATTAAAAATAAGTTTAATTATTTTCTAAAGATACCCTCATTATTTTCTTTTTATAGTAGGGCAATGTTGAAATCATGTTAAGTTTAATTTGGATTAATAAGATTGTAGGGAGCATTGATATTATATGTATAGTATGGATTATGTTTTATTTATTTTTGTTTTGAATTGGTTATAGGCTATATCTTTAAACAACTAGAAAAAAAATCTATTGGAACCAAGAACAACTTATTGGCCCCGTTTGATTCAACTTACACTTATTGCTTATAACTTATAGCTTAGGCAATTGTGTCATAATTGCTTTTGTATAAGCAAATTTGGTGTGTTTAGTTCCTCACTTTAAAAAGTACTTTTACTTAAAAAATCTTATCAAATCGCATTTGTAATCTTAATAAGCATAGAGAGAGATGTTTATTCAAAAAACAACTTTTCTGCTATTAGGGACCCAATCATATATTATCTAACTATTTTTTCAATTAAGCTACAATTTTAGAGAATGAGCGAGTCACAATCAATAATGTGGGGATTCGATGTATTCAATGAGAAATATAGATACTTGGTCATGTTTCGAGCTAAGAAGAAAAAGGTCACGCACCATACTATACTCTACTAAATGGCTATCCGGATTATAGTCCAAGTCTAAGTTTTGGACTTGTTCCGTTGGAACTAGACAATCTTGTTTTGTATAGTATCTTTTTTTGGGAAAATCTTGTTTTGTTTTTAAAAATGAGGAAATTAAGAAGTCATTGCAAATGTCCTATGTGGAGCCAGCAAAGGAATTACATACTTTTACAATGTACATTTCGTTATTGGAAACTATTATATTGACGATTAGTAAGTCACACCCCAACACATAATAGCCTACAAAAGGTTTTTCATGCGGCCTCGACTCGCGTGTTATACACTAAAATCTATATGTGACTCATATCCCGAGATAAGCAAGCATGTATAGCTCTTGTGTGCCAATGTGTGTTGTGATGTGACTTCACATTATCATTGTAACACTTTCCTTTGATATTTGTGCCCATGCATCTCGATGTAAACATCTTCATACATCAACAACAACGTAGCCATTGTATGACAAATATTTCCCAATCCTAACCATAAAGCCATTGAAATCTTAAATAGTGAAGTAACATATTCATCAACAAGCAAATAGAGATGTGCGCCAATATGCCATGGAGAAACAACAGGGTACAAAGTAATGGTAAGACAAAGCGACAAACAACATTTAAGGACCACAGTACAGCACCACTCTCATTAAATCTGTTAGGCTAGAGAGAGAGACAAAACATTGAAATCAACCCAAAGCTCACCATGATATTAAGAAATTCGAGTAATAAGAAAAAACAAACAAGCAGGGATTAAAAAAACTCCTATTTGAACTTCTTCTGTTCATCATAGATAATAAGTCTTGGAAAAACACCTTACTCTCTCTTCTTTCTCCTTCTATGTTGTTACTTGTTACCTCAAAAAATCTTACAGAAAATCATGGTTGTACAGATATGGGATGGTTGCTGCACTCCCTTCAACAAAAACAATTAAATTCTCCAAATCTAGGTTGAGCAACATCCAACTCTCTTAAGAGCAGACACGTCGTCCTTGACATTTATTCTCTCCCCTTTCACCGGTACAGTTGAAGCCGCCCCCTCGTCACCTGTCTCCATCGCCTTCTTGCTCACAATTCGGTAGATTTGAGTCAGGACTTCTGCGAATGCA
Source organism: Stephania japonica (assembly GCA_039657345.1). Taxonomy (NCBI): domain Eukaryota; kingdom Viridiplantae; phylum Streptophyta; class Magnoliopsida; order Ranunculales; family Menispermaceae; genus Stephania; species Stephania japonica. The sequence goes on from CM077556.1 coordinate 7,808,053, forward strand.
TTGTCAACGTTGGTTGCTTCCAAGGCTGAGGTCTCCATGAAGTAGAGAGACTCCCTCTCGGCAAAGGACTTGCCATCCTCAGTTGAGACAGCTACAAGGTGGCGAAGGTCGGACTTGTTGCCAACAAGCATGACGACAATGTTGGGGTCTGTATGATCCCTCAACTCCTTCAACCACCTCTCCACATTCTCAAATGTGGCATGTCTGGTGACATCATACACAAGTAGGGCGCCTACGGCCCCTCGGTAGTAAGCACTGGTAATGGCACGGTACCTGTATGTATAGAAAGATTAGTTAGAGGAAAGATGCTTCACATTGAACAAGCTTCTTATGAAGTATGAAACTTCAACTCGAAATGTTACAGCACAATTCATTCAAGAGAATGCGTATACCCACAGAACCAATACAAGCAACAAACTTGCTGAACAGTTCCATATTTATATTGGTTCCCTCGATCATTATAAATGGTTTTTTTTTTTTAAGGCATCACCCACTTGTAGAAAAACCATGAGATAGAAAAAGGAAGAGCAACAGAAAACGATATGATAGGTAGGGACTACTCAGAATTTCCGTATCCAAAGTTCAATAGGACAAGATCCGACAAAACAAAATAAGTACTAGAGAATTTAATAAGAACACCTCGCTTCTCTCACCTTCAGCCCAAAATAAAAGCTGCACTTCAACACAAGCTAGAAAGATCAAGAGAAGTTAAGTTGCATTCTAAAGATAAAGACTAGGATCAGATTAAATCCAGTAGACCATAATCCAGAAAGGAAACGCAGCTCTGATATCTTTGGCACCAACATAGATTTTTCTGCAAATTCTACTAGTGATAACAAGGAGCGAAGAAGCAAACTAAGGAGCTTTATTACAAAATCTATAAAATAAGGATCAAAATAGTGACAATAAAATTTGTAAAATTTGTAAACCTTTGCATTCTAAAGATAAAGACTAGGATCAGATTAAATCCAGTAGACCATAACCCAGAAAGGAAACGCAGCTCTGATATCTTTGGCACCAACATAGATTTTTCTGCAAATTCTACTAGTGATAACAAGGAGCAAAGAAGCAAACTAAGGAGCTTTATTACAAAATCTATAAAATAAGGATCAAAATAGTGACAATAAAATTTGTAAACCTTTGTTTCTTATCAAAGAAAACCAAATAAACCCAACAACAACAAAGCTTAGTTCCAAATTAATAGGGGGTCAGCAACATGGGTCCAATGAAGTCAATCACACAGAGCGAAAAAAAGAAAACTGAATTGTTTTCACAGAAATTCCAAACACAATTTTCCCTATAAATGGCAAGGGACTCAAAATTAACCAAAATTCTGTTAGAACAAAATCTATAGTTGTTAAGGGTCCAACCATGTATTTTAAGCTAACATTGTACTGTCCCTCCACATGAAAACCCATCATGCACATGGTAGAGCCAAAAGAAAGAAGCATATAATGCCAATCATGCCAATGCTAACAAAAAAATGCACAACAACCTAACTTTCAAAAGTTTCCCACAAGCCTAACTACCCATTTATTGAAGTTGAAAACGCCCAGTCAACTTCTCAATTACATGACTTTTTCTAAATCACTGAATTTTGTTCCAATTATCACGGGAGCATGATACTGATCATAGTGTCAAGAGGCGTATTGAGAGAAAAAGGACATAGTTGTGTAACAAACTACCATATATGATATTTCTTGTATAATTTTACTAGGGTGTTTTGCCATTTATTTTGCAAATCTTTTAGATTTTTGGGTAGTTTTGAATAAAGAAGGATGGTCTTTGAAAATTGTCAAGGTACCAAAAGTCACTGTCATCGGCATTCTCCACGTCTTTTTATCGACCTCCTCTTCTTCCTTGATCTATTGACTATTTTTTTATCTTTCTATAAAAACTAGGTATTTGAGTACATCTCTTCATTGTATAATCATTTATATGGCATGAAGAAAGATGCAAGAAATAGAAAAAAGTGGTTGCGGTGGTTTGGATCCATGCAAAGATGGCTTTCAAATGCCTAGAAAACTTGACACAATAGAAATTGAAGGAAATGGACAGCATAGCATGTAGACTCACCCAAGATAACTTGGGATTAATCGAGTGGAGTGGAAGAGTTTGATCCATCACACCGACCCCAAGTAACTTGAGATTGAGGCTTTATATGTTAACATTATTGTTGTTGTTTAGAAGAAAATGGAAGAAAAAATATAAAAACATTCAGCATTCATGTCATTTGCAATCAACAAAAGCATATATACAGAAGAAAGCACTATCAACAAAGGTTTGTTGGAACAACACAAAATGTGTGGTGAAGAAAATGCCAAACATTAACATTAATCCAGCCAAACATTCTCATCAAATATTTAATGTCACGCCAGGTCTCCATCAATCACAAATCACAGCAATGCAAAGTGGAAATTCACATTTAACACAAATTCCATCCACATGGCTCAATGGACTGCAATGTCATAAGGCAACAATCCCTTCAAATTTTAAACATCATAATTAGACAAAAACAAGCCGACCAACAAGATCAATGAAGCAAACTACAACATATAGTAATTCATAGACAAAAAATTAATTTCTCACCAACCTACACATATATACACATAAAGAGCCTCACAAAATAACTCTACTTCACAGCCTGAAATCTCACCAACCCAAACTTCTATCACTTCTACTCAAGTTGGGAAGACAACCACCAATTTTTTTAAAGCAAAATACAACTGATTCATCAAAGAAACAAACCTAAAATCAAGATCTAAAGAAAACTCAAGCGTTCACAATCAACCCTAGAATCAAATTCATTTCTGAACAGCAAAAGCTGCAACTTTCCTAAAGTAATAAACCAGATCTCAAACCAGTAATCAAAACCAATCACTAATTACACCAAAGAACCCAAAATCACATCCAAAACCCCCAAAATCATAAACCCTAAACAACCAAAAAACAACCCACCCATCAAAACCACAACCAAAACCACCAAATTTTCCAAAAATTTCAAACACCCAGATCGAAAAATCCAAACTTTAGCACAAACCAACAAAAATCCCTACCTTTCTTGGCCCGCAGTGTCCCAAATCTGAGCCTTGATAACTTTCCCATCAACGTTCAAGCTCCTGGTCGCGAACTCCACACCGATCGTGGACTTGGACTCGAGATTGAACTCGTTCCGCGTGAACCTGGACAGCAAATTCGACTTCCCAACACCGGAATCCCCAATCAGAACCACCTTGAATAGGTAGTCGTAGTCGTCTTCAGCTCTGTAAGCTGCCATCGATCCTCTGTTCCTCCTCTGCAAATCCGCCAAGAAATTCAAACTTCCCTCCCAATTGAGCCCTATAAATCCACCCAAACAGAGAAATTCCGCTCTGAATCTTCGATTTCTTCGCGTGATTTCGCTCGATTTCAGTGGATTTGTGTGTGCTTCACTGTGCTCTGATGGCGGAAATGCGTGAGCGACATTAATAAAGTTCGGTTTCGGCTTTAAAGCTGTTTTGGGAGAAGTATGTGAAATGACGGGGAGCCCTCGTGCGGCGATGTGGATGTTGAGACTTTTCGTGGGCGTTTCGGTCTTTTGAGAGTGAGAGGGGTCGTTTTGGAATTTGAAGTTTTTTTCCAAAACATAGCTGCGAAGTGCGGACAGGGTTCTGGAAAATCGGAATTGGGATTTTCAACTTTTCTTTTCTTTTCCGTTGTAACGGAAAGTTCAAAAAATTTAACCGCCGCAACGTTGTGGCATTTAAAAAAAAAAAAATTTAATCATATTTTTTGTTGTTTTCGAATTCAAATTTAATTATATTTTTTTGAATCCTAAAAATGAAAAAAAAAATTCAAAGAAGCATGGGGTAGGCCATTAATTTTAAGAAATCTGCAATATTCTTTTTTCAAATATTTCTATAGAGTAGAAGACTAATATTCGTCAAAATACGAGAATTTTCGCAGGATGATAATAAATATTTGGGGCTTTGTCGCTTTGTGGGTAGAGAGAAATGCGAGATTTTTGCCTTTTCAAATCTCACATGTGGAAGACACTTTCTAGTTGGGAACTTGGAATCATAGATATATTTCATAGAGGGGGAAGGAAGTTTTGTTGAAATCAGTAGCATTGGCTCTTCTTACATATTGTAGTAGGAGTACTTTCTTGACTCCTACTTCTATTATGGACTCTCTTCAAGAAATGATGAATTCTTTTCGGTGGGGTATGAAACCAAATGGAGATCGGAAAATGCATTGGTTGAATTGGAACAAATTGTGTGTTAGGAAGGAGGATGGAGGATTGGGTTTTAAGGAACTTGACAATTTTAATTTAGCAATGCTAGCAAAGTAGGGTGGAGAATTCTGAAGCACCTTAATGCTTTGGCCTCAAGAATTCTCAAAGCAAAACTGTTTCCGAGGGGGGATTTTTTTTCAGGCCAAGATTGGTCACAATCCAAGTTTTACTTGAAGAGGTATTCTAGCAGCAAGGCTAATACTTGAGAAGGGATGTCGATGGAGAGTAGGAGAGGGAGATCGATCTTATCAGAGTTTGGGATGATCCTTGGCTTAAAGATGAGGCAAATATTTTATGTTTCTACTTGTCGGATAGAAGGGATGGAAGATATCACCGCTAAAGAATTGATGATGCCACTGCGAAGAGAATGGTATATGGGCTTGATAGAGATGTTGAGCAGAGGGGGAATGGTTGTTATGGTGTCAGGCTGTCAGCTCGGGTTATAGAGTAGTTCGCATGATGCTGAAGCAATAGCCTTTAGAGAAGCTTTAAGACTGTTGGCTTAAGCAACAACAATTAGGCAAGGTAGAATTTGAGATTGACTCTGTTTGTGGTTCAGAGTGTCAACTCAAAGGCTCTTAACTTCTCCGATTATGGGTATCTAGTTAAGGATTGTCAAGAGATTTTAAAGTCTTAAAAAGATTGGATTGTTAGGTTTGTAACAAGAGATGCTAACATGGTAGCACGTACCTTAGCAAAGTTAGCAAAACTTCATGATAATTATTCTGTGTGGTGTGAATTCCCACATTAGATTATTGAGCTAAATGTAAATGATGCAACTTCGTTTCAGTGAAATGAAATACAATCTGCTTTTGATAAATTCTTTTTTTCAAATAGTATACGTTTAACCAATAGGTTTGTGCATCATGATGCATGTCCCTCCTCACTAAACAAGAGGTTTTAAGTTTGAGTTTGAATATAATTTAAAGCTCTTGATCAGAGGCCAAGATTAGACAAGGCAAGACTTTGAATTAATACACTAACAATAATAAAACAAATATACATTGTTAAAATTCATTGTTGTTGGAGTCAAATACATTTTTTTTTTCATTGCAACATAACATTTTAAATTTTTTTTTTAATCACATGTTATTTCTAACTTGATTTCGACATAGCGGTCTTCACTTATGTAGCTCCGCTCAACAAAATCATCTAGTTTTTTCTTTTTTTTTTTTTTTATCATCATTCTCAAAAATCATCTGAGTTACTCGAGCAGATCAAGATTGGCACCCAACAAAACTGATTAGGGTAAAAAGCATTGATATATACATAAAAATTATATTATTTTTGGATAAAGGGCAAAAATTATATTATCAAATGTGTACTTTACTCATTAGGGTACATAAATCACCTCTATATACACACAGAAAATTTAATCAAATCTGCAAATTCTGACATGTTGCCAATAATCCCAATATACCACAATTTCATCTCATCTCTCATTTCATTTTGTTTTCTTTGAATTTCAGCTGCCTTCAGTGTAAAATGACCCTACAGAAAAAAAAAGTACAGACAATTTTGTGTTAAATAGATGAACACCAATGTAAAAAAAGAAACATAAAAAAAAAGAATAAAAAATTGAAAAATACTTTAAGAGGTCCTCATTTTTTTTCTCGTCATAAATTTTAACGTTATAAAGAGCAATCCCTGATTGTCACACTGTTTCAATTGTTTGAATTAATGAAAGTTTGTTTACACAAATAGGATTAGCAAATCAATGCACTTGATTCTATGTCAAAAAAAAAAACAATTCCATTTCTCAAGCAGACGGAAATTGTGTATAATATCATAATGCTTATGCATAACAAAGCATTCTAGGAATTTACAGTTATTCTAAGTGTAAGAACTCAACCACAACAATGTGAATGAAATAAACATACCATCTCCTATTTGAAAAGGACTTTCATAGACTCATAGTAGGCATTAGACCGGCACTGGGGTCTGTTCCAAGGCTTCCTTTCCAGTAATACCATCCTTCAAATCCTTGAAGTAAATGTCGTAGTCCTTCTCTGGAGGAGGGTTTTCTGGATCCACTGTGAATGGTTCGCTAAATGGAACGACACTTTTCACCTGCAAATGGAGAAAAATAAGGCTTAGGATATGAGTTGGTTCTGTCCATCATTCTACACACTCAGCCAATGTGGTGCTGTAACCATTTTATGCCACACTTAGGCTCATTGCTCTAGTGCTCTTGTTGGAACAAGAGTGTCATACAATACAGTTAATCATATTTTCATTAATAGAGTGCTCTATTTCATTTAATAGAAGAAACTGTGCACCTTGGATCAAAAATTCCTAAATTACAACAAAAACCTACTAGTGCCATATCATGAACCAATGTTCCATTTCCAAAACCTATAACATACAGGTGCCTACAAATGTTTGATCTACAGTATCTTCATTTAAAATGCAGATGAACAATAAACCATAACCATGCAAATGTTCGACTCCAATAAGATTTTTTGGATAGGAGTTCAATCTCTAACTCAACAAGCCAGACCTCAAGCTGACTACCAGATAACATATGCCCAAGAACGAAATAGGTATAAATGGTAAAATAGGAAGTTTGGAAAGAGGGTGACCTCAAATGTCTTGTCGTATGCGTATGGGCTCTCTAAAGCAGCAACGCATATTCGAGCAACCTCCTCCCTCGAGATTTTCCCCTGAACTCATCACACAAATAAAAAATTATAGTAAAAAAAAAAACATGATACCAATCATAGCTTTTCCAGAAATTGCTATAACTTACATGCTGAAGAGATGAATGAAATGAAAAAAACAAACAGATGTAACACCCCTAGCTAAAAAAAGTAACACGGCTTAAAATTGAATATCAATACCGTAATATTGTCTCCTTGATCAAAAATGAGATCAGCTCCTGCAGGCTCCTCAGTTAATGCACACGGTCTTACTATCGCGTATGGGATTCCACTTTCACGAATCAAATCCTCCCCCTGCAATGATGATATAGAAGAAAAAGTAAATTTCAACCATGGAGATTTTTTCATACTGAAACACAGGCTAAGTCCCAAATATTTTGCACAACATATTAAATATTTTCAAGTTCTGATCTTAAAAAAAAAAAAAAAAAAAACTATATTTTCAAAGTAATCCGTGAAGGAAGAATGAACATATTAAATAGTACCAGTAAAATACCTTCAGCTTGAATGTGAGAATAAATCCCAACTCCTTATTCAAGCGAACTGCAGGAGGTTGTCTACTTAAATCTAGTCCAGGTCTATCAGGTCGAGTAACTCCTGCAGAGCTAACATGCACAAACCTGCATTGTTGTGAATCATTTAGAGAGATAAAACAGAAATCCATGAATCATGTTAATCATTTAAAGGCACAATGAAAACCTCGGAGTGATCGGTTCCTTTATATAAGCTCGTATGCTTGAGATTGGGAGCTGAAATGGACCCTCAGCAAAAGTTGGATTCAGTTTTCCATCAGATTCGAACTTGCTGAACATAATCTGGTGAATGTTACAAAGGGCTTTTCGATGAGTAAGATGACTATGTTGTACTAACTAAAGGTCACTATGAACTTAGGACGTACCTGCAGTGAAAAAATTTTGCTAGGATCGAATTTTGGCGCATCAAACACAGTTCGTGCTCGAAATATTGGCTTCAAGGTTGAAAAAGGTATGTGTATCTATAGTCAAAGTAAAAGCACTCCCAATTAGTGAGGGTAATAAGAAACAATTAATAAAATGTATTGGCACCACGTCCTGGTTAAGAAGTAACATCACTTACAGATTGCCACTGGTCTTTTGTAGTGTCAAAGATAGCTGTATAACCTAAAGTATCCCATTCAGGGCTGATGCGAACTATAAGCTTATAACGCCGACCATCTCCTTTAACACATAACTCCAGACCATCATATGCAGAAAGGTTCTCAGGCACAGAAAAATTCTGCAAACAGACACCACATTATTTACTAAGGATTATTCAAAAAGTTCTTGAGGAGCTTCTAGACAGAATTTAAAATAATGGAAGATACTGCATTTGAAATGAACTCGAAAGTCAAATATGTGACCATGTTATGAGGCAATTAAATAGAAGATTAACTCCAAGAAAAATTAAGATAATAAAAAAATTGAAATTGGGCATATTGCTCATAGCTTTTGAGATGGGTTTCATGCTGTCAGGTTGTCAAAATTGAACAACAACAACATAGGCTCAATCCCAAAATTAGTTGAGGTCAGCTATATGAATCAAACTCTTCCATTGCGCCGATTTAGTGCAATTGACAATGTACTTTCCAAATCATTTAAATCCCTTCTAATTAAAGTGTCCTAAATTAGCTTCAGTCTACCCCTACCCCGTTGAATTTCTTCAGTTTCTATTGAGTCACTTCCCAAATCTTTGTATCAATTGTTGCTACTCCTACTTTTCTTTGAATTTATGAATTTCTTATTCCATCTTTACAAATTTTACCACATATCCACCTAAGCATCTTCATTTCAGCTCACCTCCGAACATTCATTTCCATAGAGCATAGTTGGCCTAATCATGGTCCTATAAAATTTTCCTTGGAGTTTAACATTCTAAAAGTAAAACAAAAAAGGAACACTAATATTGTTCTCCACATACAAGCTGAACTTTGCAATCAAGAAACGCTCTGAATAGGTGGATGAACTACAAAACTGAAATATTAGACTCTCAGCATAAGAGTGTCAAGAGCCCTAACTGCTTCAAGAATCTATAACCAATAACGGTGGCATGTTCCTGAGTTAAGGCTGATATATATCCTGCTAAAAAGAAGACTCATAGTTTTCAAAAAAAAAAAAAAAAAAAAAAAGACTCATACTGTGGCTGACCATTTTCGTTCTCTTAACAATTTGGGAAACCCCAAGAATGGAGAAAGACTGAGAGGACTTTAATTTGAAGAGAAATAATAGAAAAAGGTACGATTGGAGGTTCAAATAGATCATAAACCAAAGGCACTAATAAGGTCTTTTCATAGGACTTTAATCCCGTTGCGCCGATTATGTTTTGTTTCCTGCAGGAGAATATGTGCCAATTGCTAATGCGCCTAGCATTAGTTCCTGGTGCCTCCTATCACCCATAAAATCTTGGATTCAGTTTCTATCTAATTCACCACTAAACATCATATCTATTGGAGGTTACGGGCATAAGGATTGCTGCAACCATTCATTTGTTCACTATTCACATATTTACCTATGAAAAATGATCGGGTTACATCTTTTGTGACGTACATTTGCTACACAATTGTTGGGGTCCCTTGAGTCATGCATTGATATGTGTTCAATGCGCACTCATATTCTAAAGTGTATCCTAGGGACCCCAACAACTGCGTAGCAAATGTATGTAGCAAAAGGATGCCACCTTAGCATTTCCCCATACCTATATCTCTCCACAAACAGGATGGGGTTGCTTGTGAGACGTTGGTTAATCATAAATTTTGACATGCATCATTGAAACTCAACTTGCTAGCTACAGCTATTCAATTTCATAGGTTATCAAACAAACTGTCTGCAAATCCAGATAATCTTCAAGGTATTCCTCAATTTCAAAATCTTTGAAAATTTGGCTGGATGACAAGATTTGAAAGATATAAGATAATACAGCCAATGGGTTCAAAAGCTTACAGTTCATACGGAAAATTGCATGTCATTCCTAAGCCAAGTAAACAAAATTTTGAAGTTTTCAACAAAGAGAAACATGTCATGGCCAGTGTTAAGGTAATAGATGTACTCTACTAAGTACTAACAACATTGATTAGTTTCAGTAAATAACAAAAATTCTATTCCAAGGAAATAACTAATCTATTCATAAGTATACAATCAAATGTGTCAGGCTTACCCTTGTTCTGATGCTCGAAAAACCACCATTATTTGCAGTTGAGACAAAGCCTGAAAAAGTCCAAAAGAAAAACAACGAAAGGTAAACAACCTATTATCTCCTTGAACCATGGAACTTCTATATATAATTATAATATATTAAGAAATAAGATTGTAGAAACCTTTGAAAACACCAGTAGGTCCACCATTTTCATCACCCATGGGATCAATTTGAAAAAAACCTTCACTAACTCCTCCCATGACAACGTCATCTAAAGCACCCCAAACCAACTGTGAAGATTGCTTATCTGCAATGGAAAACATGTATCAATCCAAAAAAGGAAAGACAAAAAGGCACAGAAGAAAATATTTAAAATCAGAAAGGACTTAACCTAGTATTCAATTGTCAAAGTTAGAGAAAATCGAAACACAATTTAAATATATGATCTTATCCACCAAAAAAAAAATATAAGATCTTAATAGAATAAACTCCAGAAATGCCATATCACCATAAATCAATGATGCAATTAATGCTGAAATATAGCAGCACTTCTATGTGGTTACAATCACTTGAGCAATATTCAAAATTTCAAATTTGATAGCCCCAACTAAAGGTTGAAATGAAAAGAGTACCTTGAGGTCCAAACAACGATTTCCCATTTCGAAGTCCGACACTTATCTTCACTGCGTTGATCAAGTTTCTCAGACCAATGTATTCAACCATTTCAGGTGAATCACCTTTTATCTATCCAAGGCAGTAATATTAAGACCAGTGAGGAGCTATATGCCCAAATAACATACTAGAGAGAACAGATCATGATCCAGAACTGAAAGCTCTTCCAAATTCAAATAGAATATCTGCAGTAATTAGTGTACCTCCGGTTCAAAAAACTTGATTCCCTGCAAAAGCAGGTAATTTGCGTGAGGGTGCCAAACAAGGAAAATTATACTGTAATTGATAAAATTCTCAAATGTGCATTTGATATTCTGAGTGGAAGGAAAAAACACACAAGTATATTTCTGGTAGTTGTATTAAAATTAGAAACAATTAACTATATCAAGTGTTGCTCTGATGCAAAAGAACAACAATCTTAGAGGACATTAAAGCACCTACTTGACTGTATTTCGCTCTCTCAGGAGTGTCTCCTTCCTTTGGACCGACAATGACCGAAACTGCATTGATTACTTTCTTTACCCCTTTGAAGTACTCAGGAGCAAGGGTACCCTCCTTGGTAATATCACCAACAACCTAAATGATAGGCAGAAAAATATTAGCCTTCTCACTCAGTCAAAAACATTCAAAGATACAACCCAGCATAATACATATAATACTACTAACCTACACAAAAAAGGTTTGCTGAAGAAAACTCACCAAATCAACATCTGGACCTAGCATTTTTCTTGCCTTCTCTTCATTCCTGACCTGAAAGAATTTTCAAACACCGGAACCTTCATAAAAGATACAAAAACTTCCAGATTATATGTACTGGCTTCTTTTCAAATAATAATAATAATAGTAATAATAATAATAATAATGAGTAAATTGAATCTCCAATACTAAGATTTTCATATCCTGTATTATAGTGGTTGATTGTCGTCACAAAATAATGCAGAACTCCAAAGGAAAACTAAGAATTGAGGATAATGACTCACGCACTATGTTCTACTTTCTACCTTTGTAGTATGAACTCAATGTTAGAAAATTAGAATTGCTTCCATTCTCTTTCTTTCTTGTATCAAAGAACTTCATATTCACTGTCGGAACATACCTTGCAGGTATAACTTTTAGGTCTGCAACAATCTAAGGCCTCATTTGGTTTGTTTTTGCCAACTTACAGTGTTAGTTCAAAGAAGTTTATATTTTCATGTTTGGTTAACTTTAAACTTGCAAGAAGTTGAAAATTTTTAAATAATAAAATATATGAATTGACATAAATAGCATTGAAACAAGAGAGAGAGAGAGATCGATCGAGTATTGAGTAATATAAGGGTCATCATTAATAAAGGGTAATTGTGCCCACAACTCCTGAAAATAACTCCTAAGGGGGGTGGGGGGAGATATCTCTCACCCATCCCTGTAAGTTGGGAGATAACTTACAGGCAAGTTGAACAACTAAACAAGATTTGTTCCCAACACCCTAGAAGTTATCTCCCGAGAGATAACTCCACCCCTAACCAAACAAGGCCTAACACTCCATTGATATTTTCAATCTTAACTCTAAGTTCTTTTTACCATGATCAACATAGGTTTTCACTTTTCAGCTGCAAATAAAGCTTCACTGTGATCAATTCATCGTGTACTTGTAACTATAATTACAAAAATTAACCCTTAATCACTTCCCTATTGATTGACATTAAAGCCCCTTCATACATGTCAGTACAAGCGTTGATACTTAACGTTACTCGGGATGATCACCAAATGAGGAGCGTGTGACCTTGACTAACATTAGAGTTTTTGATTTCGCAACTGAGTCTTTTCCATTGAGTTTCATATCATTGATTTATCTGACAAATAGACCATTATCAAGTTCTATAAACACATAAATTCCCAATAACTAGGCACACAAAAAAGACAATTAAAAAAATACCAGCACTCGAACCGCTAACCCCTTCGCGCGCAACACATCCACCACTCTTCTCCCAACACCACCAGTGCCACCAGCCACCAAAACCACATCCGAACCGCCCATCTCCCAAACCGGTTCACCACTCGTCGAGCCCAAAAACCTCCCAATCACAAAATCGAAAAACTACAACACCAAAACACCGCATTACCAATCAATCACTACACAATTACATAAAAAAATGAGTACCCACATAACATTAACATATACCCAACAAAGCAAACCAACAATTAAACACATAGACAAAATAAAATGAGCCATATGAGTGGCAAACCTTAGCAGGAGATGGAGGGCCATTGAAGAAATACAAAGTCTTCAAAAACCTCCCAAAGTCCCAACCTTGCCTTCCAGCCAGAGCTACCATAACACTTCTCCTACTTGTTCTTGAACACGAGGAGGAAAGCTTATTGGGAGAGAAGAGTTGGAAGCTGTGATGAACTTGAATTGAATTGGACTTTGAAAATTTCTGTAAAAATGCAGTTTTTGGTTCAGTGGTTAAAACCCATGTTGGGGTTTGAGGATTTGTGAATGTAGGAGTGAAAATTAGAGCAGAATTGATTAAGAATCATAAATGGGTACCTGAAATTGCAAGTTTGTGAGGGGTTTTGATGATGATGATGAGCAGAGACACTCCATGGGTTCAAGGGGGAGTGAGCCAGAATCTTCATGAATGGTTTGAAGGAAATTTTGTTTATGGAGCAAATACATGCCACGTGGCTATGAGAGTCCCAAATTATTTTTCTTTTTTTTTTTTTTTTTTAAAAATGCTAAGATGACGCCTTAAAACTAACACCCCAACTAACACTCTCTTATTTTTTAATCTCGAGATGCTTAAACTCAAATATCAAGGTTGATATGGATGGTTCAGTAGTAGTCAAACTCACGATCTCCTGACTTGCCTTTTGGCAAGTAGATGCCTCTACTATCTTACTGTTACCACCCCAATAAGCTGGATATGAGCATGCTGGGCTGGGCAGCATGATAACTCAGCAGATGACCGAGTCTCGGTGGACTTGGGAGGTTTCGGTGAACTCCAAAGTCGGATTGGGGTTTAGTGCATGGCTCGTGCCTAAGTGGGCAAGGCTTGGCAAGGCACGGGCAAGACTGGGCAAGGCAAGGGCAAGGCTTGGCAAAGCTGGGCAAGGCACGAGCAAGGCTTGGGCAAGGCACGAGCAAGGCTTGGGCAAGGCCAGGCCAAGGCAAGGCAAGGCAAGGCACAGCAAGGCACGGCAAGGCCAAGGCACAGCAAGGCAAGGCAAGGCAAGGCTAGGCCAGGCCAAGGCAAGGCAAGGCAAGGCAAGACAAGGCAAGGCCAAGCCAAGGCCAAGGCCAAGGCAAGGCCTTGGCACAACAGTTGACTTTCCTTGACTCGGGCGTTGACTCTGGTCAAAGTACGCTTGGTCTCATTTTTGGATGTTTCCTATTGGAGCCGAGGAAACGGCTTAACATCTACTATAAGGGGAGGTGGGCTCTCTCCTGGGGTGGCATGGGCAACAAAGTGACAAGGAAGGCCTCGAGCACGCCTTGGGCACCATGCCAAGGCGAAGACCCACAGACCATGGTCCCGCCACCCCGAGTCTGTGGACTCGACCCCGAGCCCCGACTTAGCACCCTACGTGCCGGACACGGCCAGGCACCACGAGACGCAGCCTGCCCCTGTCCCTTAGAGAAGCATGAACCATGTCCCTTGAAACGTGGAAGACCAAGTTGAGGCAGTTAGGGAACTACCTTGGTCATGGCCGGGCCATGACCAAGCCACGTCCAGGCTTGTCCCGAATACATGGAGCATGTGCTAACCGACCCAAGAATGGAGGCGGTTACGGAACCAGGTGGCAAAGAAGGGAACAAGGCAGTTCGGCAACTGCCTTGACCACTAAGAGAGTGGCGATTTACCAGGTCTATGGTTTGATGAACACTGGACATGTGTACTAGTTGGTTATGTAACTACCTAATGACTAGTTTATAAAGCCAATGGCTCTAAGCTTGGGGAAGCATAGAGTTTCACAGTTGTTATTCCAATTGAGAGCTAGTAAACGTTTCCTTGTTGCCTATTGCTTGCTGTCCCTTTAATTCGAGTATTGGCGTGCTGAACTAAGGTGGCCCTTAGGCACCGCAGGTTCAATTGAGAGAAAAATTTCCTAGTGAAAAACCCCTCTTTCATTGGCCCTGTGACAATTGGTATCAGAGCCAGGTTTGGAGACAATGGAGACCCGAACAGCAAGCGATCTAGGTGAGAGGGTGTCTCACCTAGAGCATGTGATAGCAACGATGGCCACTCCAACAAAATTGGCGGAGTCTTCAACTACGTCCCGACGTATTGAAGCCTTGGAAATGTTGGTGGCTTCCTTGGTGACTAGGGGAGAGTCACAAGAGGCCATGATTGCCATGTGGGAATCAAGATTTGAGGAGCTTGTAGCCGATGTGCGGTCGGTGGGGGAACTTACCACCGAAACAGCCTCGACAATGGCTGTGGAGGTGAGCTTACTCAAACGAGCTGTGGGTGGAACCTCAGAGGGTGTTGTTGCGGCGAAGCCCCGAACAAAGGTGCCGGAACCAAAGAAATTCTCTGGCAAGCGGAGTGCTAAGGAGCTTGAGAATTTCATTTGGGACTTGGAGCAGTACTTTGTTACTGTTGGCACGGAGGAGAATCAAAAGGTCATCCTGACCCCTATGTACCTTGAGGGTGATGCGAAGCTTTGGTGGAGAACCAGAGTGGATGATGATGCGGCTGCGGGGAGGCCCAAAATTGTAGATTGGGAGGTGCTCAAGAGGGAATTGAAGGATCAATTCCTTCCTACCAATGCGGCTTGGCAAGCGCGGGAGGCCTTGCGCAAGCTCAAACAGACGGGATCGGTGCGTAACTATGTGAAGGAGTTTTCTTCCCTCCTACTGGACATCAAAAACATGTCGGAGGAGGACAAACTTTTCAATTTCACAACGGGATTGCAGTCTTGGGCTCAAGCTGAGCTAAGGAGGCAAGGAGTGAAGGACTTGCCTGGTGCAATTGCGGCTGCTGATAGTCTTGTGAACTTCAAGACTAGTTCCTCCCCGAGCGAAGGGAAGAACAAGGAGAAGAAGCCGTTCAAGAACCACCAGAAGAAGGGCGAGAAGAAGCCTTTTCCTCCAAAGCCGGCGAGCTCAAAACCAGCACCCAAAGCAGACCCGAAGCCCTCATCAAGTTCCTCAGGTAAGAGCTGTTTTATTTGTAATGGCCCTCACAGGGCACGAGACTGCCCAAAGAAGGAGAAACTTTCGCCCTTGATTGCGGAGGATAATGGCCAGCCCCGAATGAACCCATTACAGCTGCTGAATGCAATTCAGCAAGCCAAGACGAGCCCTTCGGAGGGGCTAATGTACGTAGATCTGCCGAGGTGAACCGAGACGAGTCTTGGCGATGGTGGATTCAAGCGCCTACTCACTCATTCGTGGCAGACCATATGGTGGGAAAATTAGGACTGGATCTCGTTGAGAACTCCAGTCGAATGAAAGCAGTGAATTCGGAGGCTAAGCGAATTCAAGGTATGGCCACTGATGTGAATTTGAAGGTTGGATCTTGGGAGGGAAAGATCAACCTAATGGCTTGTAACAACCCTAAAATTCTAACTCGTACCACGTGACATTTCAGGGTCGTATTGTGGGGCCTACTAGCCGTGGTGTACTTGTTTCGGTCCTCGGGAGTCGACAACGAGGTATGTTATGTTTGTTTGGTGATTTGTATTATTTATTTATTACCGAACATTAAATTCAATATCCTAAATGTGTGAGGACGTGGTGAGTGTGTGTTGGTACCGTTGAACGAGTTCTAAGACGAAAGAACGCGCCAAATGGTTATTTGAAAATCCGTGGGGACGAAAATGAAATAAAAACACCGACAAATACAAATGGAAATAATTAATGGAATTAAATAATAAATTATGGGCGCCGAGTGATACGCGAGGTCGTGGGCGACACGCGTGAGTCAAATGGTAATGTGCACGCCCGAATGAACTCGTTGGCGCGCACAACGAAATTGTAGGCGCGAACAATACAATTATATAAATATAATTGTACCTATATATATTTATATATATAAAGTATATATAAATATATACGAAATATAAAAAAAAAAAAAAAAAAAAAAGAGAAATGACCAAGAGGGGCATTAGTTTATTAAGGAAGAGATAAGAATGGAGGGGCAAAATGGTCATTTCACCTCAAAATTTATCAACAAAATTCCACCGCCACAATTTTCTTGCCATTCACTGTAAAAAAAAATTGAAAATCAAAGAGGAGGAGATCGAAGAGAGAGAGATCGGTCAAGTGAGGGTGCGGAGGTTTTCAAAATTGATGGAGTGATTGAGGTTGAGAGTTTGGGGAATCGGCACAAAGGTGAGTTGTGATTGTTGTTGCGTTGTGTTGTTGGGGTTGTTGTTGGGTTGTTAATTTTAAGAGAAATTGAATTTTTAATTGGTTGGTGTTGATGTTGTTATTTGTTGTAAAGAAAGAAAAAAAAAAAAAAAGAAGAGAAAAAAAAAAAAAAAAAAAGGGATGGAGCGCAGACGACGAACCGCTTTGGTTCGTCTCTGTTAGAAAAAAAAAAAAAAAATTGGAGAAGATGAAGTGGTGGGCCGGGTCATGGTGACCGGACCGACCCAATCGGGCTCGACCGGGCCGACCCGGTGGGTCGGCCCGGGTCGACCCGATTAGGGTGGACCGGGTCGGACCCGACCCGGGACCCACCATTATTAAAATAATAATTTATTTATTTATTTATAATAAATAAATAAATTAAATATGTTTTATTTTTTTAAATAAATATTGGAAAAAAATCTGGAAAATTCAGAAAAATAGGAAAAAAAAATTTTGAAAAATTATATTTCACCCAAATAAATAAAAATTTGGGAATTTTTATGAAAAATGAAGAATTTGAGATTTGCGATGAGACTTTTGTCGGGGTTTTTGTCTCGTAAAGCGTGAAATTTTAAAAAATAGCCAGAAAAATATTGAAAAATATTTTTCTAAATTGTATGAAAATATAAGGTTTCGCTCGAGTATTCTAATGGGTTTAAATGGAACCCAATACAGGATTAGCGACCCAAATTGAGCAAAGGAACAATAATTTAGAAAATTGTAGAAAATGAGTTAAACTTGAGAAAAATTGAGAAATACTTGGAATAATTAGAGAAAAATTAACGAAAATTGGCCAAAATAATTGTCAGGTGACGAGCGGAGTGTTGGAAACTAATTGGGGAACGTGTGGAGCTACGCGATGGCGTTTTTAGCGGAAATTGAGGTGAGTAAAGGCAACAATAGAATCAACATAATTGCTTTTCTATTTATTGATTAATTATTCTTGAAATGCGAGCCCTTTGTATTCCATTCTAGTTCAGGTGACCTAGGGTTTAGGTAGTCCGACTGTGATGAGAAGTCTCAACGAGTTTAGCAAATTGGTATAGACTCGTGGCTTCTCGTTGGAGCCTATCGAAATGATTTAGCATCCGAACTTGTGATCGTGGCTTTCTTTCGGTAGTGTGTTAGGAATTTAGCAAATGGCTTTGTCTCGTGGCTTTTCCTAACAGTATGCGTTCGGTGGAGGCGACGTAACAGACCCTCAAATTTTAATCGACCGGCTATGTGAATACTTTGGACAAGATTTCGAACTTCGGAGTCGACACCGAAGTGATTTTATGATTCTTTGATTGTATGTATTAGTATTTTAGTATGTTTCGGTCTCGCGCCGTTACGCGATTTTAAATTGAGTGAGACTACGCCTATGCAAACGGGGAGTAAAACATACAAATAAATGAATCTTTAGTTAATTTAATTAATTAGTTGGCGAGGCGGGGCTAGACTACGCGTGTTATGGGAGTCGAACAAGGAAAAACGGGTTGAGGAAAATAAAATTTTTACGATAATGTATACTAAAAACATGAGGGAATTTATTCAAATCCCAGGGTGGGATCGCCTCGAGAAGCGTGTCAAACGCGGGGAAACGATGCACCGAGTAGGCGAGAATTTGTGTAACCTTATTGGTAAATTAATAAAATTAATGTGGTTAAATTAATAGATTAATATGGATAGGATTGTTAAAGTGACACGATTGAGTGAGGAGGACCATTGGATGGTCATGGAGATGGGGATATGTGTTAGATTGTGAGGAAGAGTCAAATGACTCATAAGGGTAGTCTGTCCAAGGGTTGGGTAAGTTTAAACTCAAGGGCAAAATGGTCAATTAACCTTTATATTTTATATATATACAAAATGATGGAAAGAAACCCTAGTAATCATTTTCTTCTCCAATTATCACCGCCACCAACCCTTCCCTCTCCCTCTCTTCATCTTGATCTCCTCTCTTCACTCGGCCTCTCACCACCACCGCCACCCTCCTCTTCTCGCCGACGAGTTAAATAATCCCCGGAAAGCCACCCTAGCCGAAGGTAACCACTCTCACCTCACGGTCTCTCTCGATCTCTCAGCCTTCTCTCTCTCACCCTCTCTCACGGCCTCTCTGTGGTTCTCTTTCTCTAGCTCTCTATTTTCTCACTTTGTTGTTAGGTTGTGGGGTATATCATATATGCAAAAAATATAAAAAAATAAAATAAAATTGGCTTGCTTGGAGTAGTTGGTAATGAATGAGTTTGATGAGGTAACGTGATTGGGGATCGAATCTTGCAAACAACATTTTATTTTTATTTATTTTTTTTCTCACTCACCTCACGGTTTTCTCTCTCGTGTGCTCTCACGGATTTTTCTCTCTCGATCTCTCACTTCTCGGCCTACACTCCACGCCCACGACACCGCCACACTGGCTGGACCGGTGGTGGTCGGAGGTCACTCCTCACCGGAGTCGAAGTCGCACTCTCTCTCCCTTCCTTCCTCGCGGTTTTCTCACCGTTGTTTTTGAAAATTTGTTTTTAAAACTGTTTTTCTTTGTAATAGGTGGCTGTTTTAGTCTTGCCGGAAAACCACCTCACCGGCGGCACCACCGCTGGACCACGATGACCGGGACGTTGTTGGGGACCCCACCAATCTCCTACGTGGGTCCCACAGATCTTCGAGTGGTCGAAACAGCCCTATTCGATATTAAACAGTCGTCATTTCATGTGAGTCTATGTAATGTAAATGGTAGTGACGTCGTAGTCACGCCGTCGATCCTCGAGACTATGGCGTGACCCACATACGACCGAACCGAGCTTACGAATTTACGAGTAAGCTTACATGTGTTATAATGTTTCTAAAACCCAAGAGAGTATTTATTTTCGATTTTCATCGCGTTATTCGAGTCATCGAAACACTCGGGAGAACACTTGGGATACAACGTAGGTTTAGTTAATGACTTAACCTATTAACACGAGTTTCCAACCTTGTTAGGTAGCGGGAAACTCTGGGGATACGCGTTAGAAGTCGCGGGAGCATTGTACGCGGGTTACGATAGTTCGTAAGTACATTTGCCTTAAAAAGCATTTGTATGTTTGTAAGCCGAAGAAAATGTCATGTGATTCATTATCATTTATTCGATCTTGTTATTCACTATTATTGGTATTCCATTCCATTTCTTGTTGTGTGATTCCGGCGTAAGTGTTTTGTCCGAAAAGTACTAGGACTGCGCACTAGAGGGATAAAACGTGGGCACTCGTGGCCACGAGTGTGTGACCACCCTTAGTGACCGTGTGACACCGAGTACCGGGGTTCGAGTCCCTTACAGCGTCATAGTTTGTGCTTTCGTTTGAGTCGATGCCCGGAAGACCTCGCGAGGTCTTCGCCGTTATGCTATGGACTAGACCACTTATGAGCCTCTTTTGATTCCTTGGAACACACTTGAATTTCGATTGATATCTATTAGTCTGTTTATCATGCACCTTGTCTATTTAAATTCTGTCATTTTAATACCGCATGATATTTAGATCGCTTTACTTGTATTATCATGAATTACTCGTTATCTTCTTCGGCATTACATTCGATTTTATTCATTTACTCACCGTCTAGTTTGTGACGGTGGGTGCAGATAGAGGCGGAGAACAAAAGGTAAAGGACCTCGCCTAGGTGATCTATTGTGAGGATTAGCTTTGGATTTGGAGACTATTTTATAGGTTTCTTTATGTTTTGCTTTTATGTATACCGTTTTTATATATACATGCTTTGGGATTATTGAACTTGGTACTTTAATGAGACTGGTATCATGTATAATTACTTATCGAATTGTGCATGAAAACCCGGGGTTTCCACACTTATAGAATTCCTTTACTTCCCTTGAATGAGTTATTTTCCCCTTTATTATAAATGTTTTAGTCTTCCGTTTGTGTATTATTGCAATAACTCTTTCATAAATAACTAAATTGATTAAGTTGAAGGCTGACTAGGCTCGTCAGGTCGCCGAGTGATGACTCGGGGCTTGTACGGGTCTAGGCCGGGCGTACCCAATTGCATGGGGAAAATTGGGGCCGTCACAGTTGGTATCAGAGCACAAGGTTACATAGACCTGACTCTTGATTCAAATTCATAAAACACAAGCCATTTAAACCAGCGGAAGTTAGGAACGGTTGAACTTAGAGTGGAAACCCTATGATCTTGACTTAGAATCCTAGTTGGGGAGTGGGATAAGTCGGATGTGATGTTTATACATATTACGATTGTTGTGTGTATTATATGGTATCGGTAACTATCCACTGATCCGGAAATACGCTTTCGTTATGAGATGGCGATGGCGGATCAGAAGGGTCCTAGTGACGACAGTGGGACGTCGAGTACTCGAGCTGTTAGCATCGACGAGTTTCAGACTTTGACGCAGAGAGTCGCATCTCAAGAGCGATAGTTGGAAGAGATTTTGGCGATAATGAGGGCGTCAGTTGCTGTTGCATCGGTACCATCAACGGCTAGAGTAACTATTACTCAAGAGGCAAACACATCGGGGTTACGACCATGACCTTGCTTCCTTCCACCACTTCAATGACACCAGGTTATGGCGGTTGTACCTCGTACACCGACAGTGTATGACATTACGACGACTATTGAGGTCAGGCAATGGCGAGAGTTCAAGAGGCACGACCATTGTCATTTCTATGGAGAGGTACCGACGACGTGACCGTAGCAGAGTTGTTCTTGAAGAGTCACGAGAAGATTGAACCTGATCGACCTGAGTTGTAATTAGAGCGCCGATCAGGGGAAACATGATGGGAAACGAACGAGAAATTCGAACGATGATAGTGGTTCTCGAAAGCGGAAGTTGTGTTACCAGTGCGGACAGCCTGGACATTTTTAGAAACGATGTACGATTTGTGCGAGGATGTGCACGTGGCGAATGAACAATAGGCGATAGTGGTTCGTGATGTTATCGGAGGTAAAGAAGTTTCCTGGTTATCATATAACATGTGTTGAACCGAGTAATTGAGACTTTAGGTGTTTAAATGTGATGTCGGACGTCAGTGACAAGTGTTAGGGGTCAATATTTGCTAGAGTTGCGCCGTTTAAACTTAACGAGTTGTCTAGGATGAGATAGACCTAACTTAGACCGAGTCCAAAAGAGATGGTAAGTTTGGGCACAATGGGTGCCAAAACTAGCCACAAGTACACCTAAAGAGAGCGCAGGACCCAGACTCGGTTGTGATTCATCTTACGATGCATGGACACGTAGTGTACATGGTGGCCACGGTTACAACTTTGTCGAATCTATTTTACCGCTGGGTATAGATAAACTTGCGTCGAGACGCGAGTAGGTTGGGAGGTTTTCACGAGTATGGCGTACGAGTCGCGATCGTAGCGTCTTACGTCGTGATCACCAAGCTTGAGTCGTGGTAGTGGGCGATGTTTGCGACGAGGTCGTGGCATTCCTAACATTTTGGGAAAACGGGAGCGGTCTAGAGAGACCGTAGTTGAATTAGGTTGTTTGAATTGGTTGGGACCTACGATCAAGACCGAGATAAAATCAAGTCGTTGGAAGTGACATTCGCGAGAGTTCACGATTGGTTATAGCTTATTGAGTATGTCAGAAGTGACTATGCATTGGTTTGCAATTCAAATGATGATGAACGAGCCGTCTGAAGTGACTTTGAGGTAGTCCACAGCTCGAGAAAGAGGATCTAAGTTGTCTGTCAGGCGGTGTAAGCCCACGGTTTGGGAGAGGTGCGAACTAGATATAAACATTATATGCGTTGATTTGTGGATACTAGAAGATCAACGTTGTTGCTTGATGCGTTGCGCCGCAAAGGATTGGATGCGAGGTAGTTATATGTTAAAGAACCTACGAGCGTGGTTTATGTGAGGCATTCGAGTTGATGAGATCGGCGGACGTGTCGACGACTACCGTAACCCGATACGTGGTCAAACGATGTTGTGGACCGTCTCATTTGGCATTGTGCGTGAGGGACAAGAAGGCGATGCGTCATACCAGCGGTGCAATGAGATGGTGGATAATTCATATTGCCCAGACGAGAGTCGGTCGACGCACTCATGCTAGAGGTATCGCGGGCGATCGGGGATTCCATTGGGGTCTCGATGCTTGTGAAGAGTTACTTCGGGAGATTTATCGTTTCGGTTTGGTTGTGTATCCGGGTCGACCTAAGATGTGCGCCGATATGCGACATTATTTTGGTGACCAGGAATGATGTTCCGAGGTGTCGGAATTGTACGAGCGTGTGACATGCCAGCGCGTAAAAGCTGGGCATCGACGACCTGGAGGACTACTGCAGCCCCACCCATTCCTTGATGGAAGTGGGAACATAGTGATATGGATTTCGTTAGTGGTTGCCCCGATCTCCTCGTGGTTACGATAACATCTGGGTAGTTGTGGATGGATTGCTAGAGATTTAAGAGTGCCCAGGAGTGGCAGAAGAAATACTTGTCGAGTATCACAATGAGCTTCAGTATGATTCGGAGAGATTATGAATACCCGAAGTTCTCTCCACTAAAGGGTCACGAATAGTTTGGAGTCAAGAAATGACTCACTTTGAGATTTTATCGATCTTGTGAGGAGTTGCGAAGAGTCATTAATTTAGTTTACTTATTAGATTAATTTCGGGGACGAAATTCTAATAAGTGGGGGAGACTGTAACAGCCCTCAAATTTTAACTGACCCGGCTATGTGAATACTGGACAGTATTTCGAACTTCGGGAGTCGACACCGAAGTGATTTTATGATTCTTTGATTGTATGTATTAGTATTTTAGTATGTTTCGGTCTCGCGCCGTTCGCGATTTTAAATTGAGTGAGACTACGCCTATGCAAACGGGGAGTAAAACATACAAATAAATGAATCTTTAGTTAATTTAATTAATTAGTTGGCGAGGCGGGGCTAGACTACGCGTGTTATGGGAGTCAGAACAAGGAAAAACGGGTTGAGGAAAATAAAATTTTTACGATAATGTATACTAAAAACATGAGGGAATTTATTCAAATCCCAAGGGTGGGATCGCCTCGAGAAGCGTGTCAAACGCGGGGAAACGATGCACCGAGTAGGCGAGAATTTGTGTAACCTTATTGGTAAATTAATAAAATTAATGTGGTTAAATTAATAGATTAATATGGATAGGATTGTTAAAGTGACACGATTGAGTGAGGAGGACCATTGGATGGTCATGGAGATGGGGATATGTGTTAGAGTGAGGAAGAGTCAAATGACTCATAAGGGTAGTCATTCCAAGGGTTGGGTAAGTTTAAACTCAAGGGCAAAATGGTCAATTAACCTTTATATTTTATATATATACAAAATGATGGAAAGAAACCCTAGTAATCATTTTCTTCTCCAATTATCACCGCCACCAACCCTTCCCTCTCCCTCTCTTCATCTTGATCTCCTCTCTTCACTCGACCTCACCACCACCGCCACCCTCCTCTTCTCGCCGACGAGTTAAATAATCCCCGGAAAGCCACCCTAGCCGAAGGTAACCACTCTCACCTCACGGTCTCTCGATCTCTCACCCCTTCTCTCTCACCCTCTCTCTCACGCCTCTCTCATGTGGTTCTCTTTCTCTAGCTCTCTATTTTCTCACTTTGTTGTTAGGTTGTGGGGTATATCATATATGCAAAAAATATAAAAAAATAAAATAAAATTGGCTTCTTTGGAGTAGTTGGTAATGAATGAGTTTGATGAGGTAACGTGATTGGGGATCGAATCTTGCAAACAACATTTTATTTTTATTTATTTTTTTTTTATCTCACTCACCTCACGGTTTTCTCTCTCGTGTGCTCTCACGGATTTTTCTCTCTCGATCTCTCACTTCTCGGCCTACACTCCACGCCCACGACACCGCCACACTGGCCGGCTGGACCGGTGGTGGTCGGAGGTCACTCCTCTCACCGGAGTCGAAGTCGCACTCTCTCTCCCTTCCTTCCTCGCGGTTTTCTCACTGTTGTTTTTGAAAATTTGTTTTTAAAACTGTTTTTCTTTGTAATAGGTGGCTGTTTTAGTCTTGCCGGAAAACCACCTCACCGGCGGCACCACCGCTGGACCACGATGACCGGGACGTTGTTGGGGACCCCACCAATCTCCTACGTGGGTCCCACGCCTCTTCGGAGTGGTCGAAACAGCCCTATTCGGTATTAAACGATCGTCATTTCATGTGAGTCTATGTAATGTAAATGGTAGTGACGTCGTAGTCACGCCGTCGATCCTCGAGACTATGGCGTGACCCACATACGACCGAACCAGAGCTTACGAATTTACGAGTAAGCTTACATGTGTTATAATGTTTCTAAAACCCAAGAGAGTATTTATTTTCGATTTTCATCGCGTTATTCGAGTCATCGAAACACTGGGAGAACACTTGGGATACAACGTAGGTTTAGTTAATGACTTAACCTATTAACACGAGTTTCCAACCTTGTTAGGTAGCGGGAAACTCGGGGATACGCGTTAGAAGTCGCGGGAGCATTGTACGCGGGTTACGATAGTTCGAGGTAAGTACATTTGCCTTAAAAAGCATTTGTATGTTTGTAAGCCGAAGAAGAAAATGTCATGTGATTCATTATCATTTATTCAGTCTTGTTATTCACTATTATTGGTATTCCATTCCATTTCTTGTTGTGTGATTCCGGCGTAAGTGTTTTGTCCGAAAAGTACTAGGACACCTGCACTAGAGGGATAAAACGTGGGCACTCGTGGCCACGAGTGTGTGACCACCCTTAGTGACCGTGTGACACCGAGTAATCTTGGGGTTCGAGTCCCTTACCGATCATAAACATTGTGCTTTCGTTTGAGTCGATGCCCGGAAGACCTCGCGAGGTCTTCGCCGTTATGCTATGGACTAGACCACTTATGAGCCTCTTTTGATTCCTTGGAACACACTTGAATTTCGATTGATATCTATTAGTCCTGTTTATCATGCACCTTGTCTATTTAAATTCCTGTCATTTTAATACCGCATGATATTTAGACGCTTTACTTGTATTATCATGAATTACTCGTTATCTTCTTCTCGGCATTACATTCGATTTTATTCGCTTACTCACCGTCTAGTTTGTGACGGTGGGTGCGATGATAGGCGGAGAACAAAGAAGGGTAAAGGACCCCGCCTAGGTGATCTATTGTGAGGATTAGCGAATTTGGATTTGGAGACTATTTTATAGGTTTCTTTATGTTTTGCTTTTATGTATACCGTTTTTATATATACATGCTTTGGGATTATTGAACTTGGTACTTTAATGAGACTGGTATCATGTATAATTACTTATCGAATTGTGCATGAAAACCCGGGGTTTCCACACTTATAGAATTCCTTTACTTCCCTTGAATGAGTTATTTTCCCCTTTATTATAAAAGTTTTAGGCTTCCGCTTGTGTATTATTGCAATAACTCTTTCATAAATAACTAAATTGATTAAGTTGAAGGTGTTAGGCTCGTCGGTCGCCGAGTGATGACTCGGGGCTTGTACGGGTCTAGGCCGGGCGTACCCAATTGCATGGGGAAAATTGGGGCCGTCACAGCGACCTTCGGGCCCACTGGTTCGTACGGGGTGGATTGAGCAGGGAGGCAGTTTTGGGCCTACTGTGTCGATCGCAAGCTGATGAGGTCTTGAGACCCGCGGTTTGATTGGGACTATCTATTCGCCTATCCATTTGTTTCTCGGTCACTTGATTTTCGTTGTTTGTACTTGTTGAATCTATTCATCATGCGATTTGCTATCTATTTCAGTTTCTTGTTATACACTGCATGATTTATAGACTTGTGATTATTTAAAAGTCAGTAATTTATGTTGAGATGTCTATTGTTGTTGTTTACTGTTATATTTTGTACTCACCGTCCTTTTTATGACGACGGGTGCAGATCCACAGACGAGTAGGGGCAAGGCGCCGATGCTTGGCGATATCCTCTGAGGCACGCTCAGAGCCAGTAGCTTTGCTCTCACTTTGTAGGTATTTTGTCATTTTGTTGTATATTTGGCTATGTATCCATTTGTTTTGATATTTTGGGGCTTTGGGGAGTTGAACCTGACTGTTGGTACATGTATATGTTTATTCTGGGCTTTCAGTTGATTTGTTATATACATGTGATGTTGTTTGGACATGATTTTCCACATCTAGGTTGAATGAGTAGTAAACTGTTTTAAGTTGGTGTTACAAACAATTCCGCAGCACACCTAACTATAATTGAGGATAAAAGATTAGATAGAGTTAAGGTGAATCAAAAAGAGTGATCCAGGGTGAGTGAGTGAATAATGTATTGAGTAATTGGTAAGTTGAGGCTGACTAGACCTGCGTTGACTCATCAGAGACGGGTTCGGGGGTCCACGTAGGTTTAGGCCGGGCGGGGCCCGCCAGTTACTTGGGGCCGTCACATGGTCGTTCCTTGGATGATTTCGATGTCATCCTAGGGAATGACTTTTGCACTTGGGGAGCATTGCATTGATGCCGTTCTTGAAAGGACTGTTCGTGATGAACAAGTCCTACCCTTGTTTTGTCCCTGCGACTAACACAATTGCAGGAAAGGAGAAGACGAAGCTATCCCATCTTTCAACCATTCAGGTGAAAGATGGACTGAGGAAGGGATAACCCACATTCCTAGCAGCCTTGGTGGAGACCAAGGCAAGAACGACATCAAAGGTCCCTGATGTAGTCACTGAAGTGTTAGAAGACTTCGGAGACGTGATGCCGGCAGAGTTACCAAAGCAGTTACCCCCAAAAAGGGAAATTGACCATGAGATTAAGCTGATCCCTGGCTCAAAACCCCCAGCACAAGCCCCGTACAGAATGGCTCCAAAGGAGTTGGAGGAGCTAAGGAAGCGATTCTGCAAGAGTTGTTGGATCTTTGGATTCATTCACCATTCAAGGCCCTTTACTGAAGCACCAGTCCTGTTCCAGTGCAAGCACGATGGTTCTCTTCGAATGTGTGTGGACTACAGGGCGCTAAACAAGTTAACAGTGAAGAACAAGTACCCTATCCCACTTGTGGTAGACTTGTTTGATCGATTATCACAAGTGCGCCTACTTTACAAAGTTCGACTTGAGGTCGGGGTACTATCAAGTTCGGATTGCAAAAATGGTGACATTCCAAAGACAGCTATGGTGACTAGGTATGGTTCGTTTGAGTACTTAGTCATGCCATTTGGCTTGACAAATGCCCCTGCTACATTCTGTAATTTAATGAATGATGTATTGAGGGAATTCATTGATAGATTTGTCGTTGTTTACCTTGACGACATAGTGATTTACAGTCAGAACCTCCATGATCATGTGGATCACTTACGGATGGTTCTGACTACCTTGAGGGCTAACCATTTGTATGTAAAGAGGGAGAAATGTGAGTTTGTTGCGCAAACCATTTCTTTCCTTGGTCATGTTGCAGGCCAGGGTAAATTGCAAATGGATCCAGAGAAGGTGCGGGCTATCATGGAATGGCCAAACCCACGAAGGTCTCGGAGTTGCGATCGTTCTTGGGGTTGGCAAATTACTATTGGCGGTTCGTGGAGGGCTACTCACAGAAGGTGGCGCCGATGATAAACTTGTTAAAGAAAGATCGAGCTTGGGCATGGACGGATCGATGCAACCAAGCTATGGCGGGGTTGAGGCAGGTCATTGCCTCTGAACCAGTGCTGGGACTACCAAACTTCGAACTACCGTTCGAGGTGCATACAGACGCTTCAGATAGGGCATTGGGGGCGGTGCTTGTCAGGAGGGACACCCCATTGCCTTCGAAAGCAGGAAACTGAAGGATGCGGAGTAGAGGTACCCGACTCATGAGAAGGAAATGCTAGCTGTGATTCATGCTCTCCATCTTTTGAGGCATTACTTGCTGGGAACCAGTTTTGTGGTGCGGACAGACAATGCAACAATTACCTACTTCATGAGCCAGAAAAAGCTCAACCAAAAGCAGGCGAGATGGTTGGATTTCCTTGCAGAGTTTGATTTACAATTCGAACACAAACCTGGTAGGCTCAATTCAGTTCCGGATGCACTCAGTCGCAAGGTGGTGGCTGAGATGGTGACAGCAGTAGTGAGGCTGGAAGGTGAATTCCTGCCTCGAATCAAGGAGGAGACCGGCATAGTTCCTACTTGTAAGAAGTTGTTAAAGCTAGTAGCGGAGGGAGTCACTCGGAGGTTCTGGTGTGATGATGGGGTCCTCTATGCCAAAGGAGGACGCCCTTATGTCCCTAGTACAGGTGGATTAAGGCGGCTACTCTTGAAGGAGACACATGATGCTCGGTGGGCTGGACATCCGGGTATGGAGCGCACTTATGCCCTCTTATCACGTTCTTACTTTTGGCCGAAGATGGAGGAGGACGTGGATCAGTACGTGCGGACTTGTCTTGTATGCCAAAAGGACAAGACGGAGAGGAGGAAGGCACCAGGGTTGCTGGAGCCTCTACCCATACCAGAGAGGCCCTTCCAGAGCATCTCCATGGATTTCATCACCGGGTCTTCCGATGTGCGAGGGAATGACCAGCATCGGTGGTGGTGATCGATCGATTCTCGAAGTATGCTACATTCATACTTCGAAGAATTGTGATGCGAACATGACGGGAGTGTTCTTAAAACATGTGGCGAAGTATTGGGGCATCCCAGAGGACATCATCAGTGATCGAGACGCTCGGTTCACTGGACGATTTTGGGTTGCCTTATTCAATCTGATGGGATCAAAATTGAAATTTTCCACAGCAAATCATCCTCAAACAGATGGGCAGACGGAGAGA
This sequence comes from Stephania japonica, assembly GCA_039657345.1. Taxonomy (NCBI): domain Eukaryota; kingdom Viridiplantae; phylum Streptophyta; class Magnoliopsida; order Ranunculales; family Menispermaceae; genus Stephania; species Stephania japonica. Next base: position 7,837,855 of record CM077556.1, read on the forward strand.
ATCAATGCTTTGCTGGAGGATTATCTCAGGCATTATGTGAATGCCAGCGAGACGAATTGGGTGGATTTACTTGATACAACCCAATTTTGTTACAATCTGCACAAAAGCTCAGCCACGGAGATGAGTCCATTCGAGGTGGCGATAGGACAACAACCGGCTACTCCACATGAAGTAGTCAAGTCAAAGTCTCTGTGGCATATCGGTTTGCACGGAACAAGCAGGAGCTGAGGGAAGCAGCTTATGAAAGTTTGGCCAAAGCTGTCAGGAGAATGAAGATGTATCCTGACCAGCACAGAAAACCCTTAGAGTTCCAAGAAGGAGATCTCGTCTTGTTGAAGCTTACTCCTCAGATATTGAAGAAATTCAACAAGAAGGAGACACACAAGGGCCTGATGCAGCGATATGAAGGACCATTTGAGGTGGTCAATCGAGTGGGGAGGGTAGCTTATCGCCTAAAGCTACCAGAAAGGTTGAAGATACACCCTACATTTCATGTAAGTTATCTCAAGCCTTTCCATTCAGATCAAGAGGATCCAGGGCGGAGTGAAGGCAGATGTGCTCCACCCTTGATACGGAAGGAATTTGCAGGGGAGATCGAGCAGATTCTAAACCACGAGGTGCGTGGGCAAAGTAAGAAAAAATAGGCAGATTTTCTACTTAATCAAGTGGGTTGATGTGGAGGAACCTACTTGGGAGCGGGATACTACCCTATGGCAATTTGAGAAGGAGATTTCGTACTACTGAAGCGCGAAGAACCGAGAAGCGAGCTCGATGAGGGCATCGAACATTTCGGCGGGGAGGTTTGTTACCACCCCAATAAGTTGGATATGAGCATCTTTGGGTCAGGGCGGCATGATAACTCAGCAGATGACCGAGTCTCGGTGGACTCGGGAGGTTTCGGTGAACTCCAAAGTCGGATTGGGGTTTAGTGCATGGCTCGTGCCTAAATGGGCAAGGCTTGACAAGGCTTGGCAAGGCTGGGCAAGGCTTGGCAAAGCTGGGCAAGGCAAGGGCAAGGCTTGGTAAGGCACAGGCAAGGCTTGGGCAAGGCCAGGCCAAAGCAAGGCAAGGCACGGCAAGGCACAGCAAGGCCAAGGCACAACAAGGCAAGGCAAGGCAAGACAAGGCAAGGCCAGGCCAAGGCAAGGCCTTGGCACAACAGTTGACTTTCCTTGACTCGGGCATTGACCCTGGTCAAAGTACGCTTGGTCTCATTTTGGGATGTTTCCTATTGGAGCTGAGGAAATGGCTTAACATCTACTATAAGGGGAGGTGGGCTCTCTCCTAGGGGTGGCATGGACAACAGTGACAAGGAAGGCCCTCGAGCACGCCTTGGGCACCATGCCAAGGCGAAGACCCACGGACCATGGTTCGGCCACCCCGAGTCGGTGAGACTCGACCCCGAGCCCCGACTTAGCACCCTACGTGCCTGGACACGGCTAGGCACCAAGAGACGCAGTCCCTATCCCTTAGAGAAGCATGAACCACGTCCCTTGAAACGTGGAAGACCAAGTCGAGGTAGTTGGGGAACTACCTTGGTCATGGTCGGGCCATGACCAAGCCACGTCCAGGCTTGTCCCGAATACATGGAGCATGTGCTAACTGACCCAGTAATGGAGGCGGTTACGGAACCAGGTGGCAGCAAGGGAACAAGGCAGTTCGGCAACTACCTTGACCACTAAGAGAGTGACGATTTACCAGGTCTATGGTTTGATGAACACTGGACATGTGTCCTAGTTGGTTATGTAACTACCTAATGGCTAGTCTATAAAGCCAAGGGCTCTAAGCTTGGGGAAGCATAGAGTTCCACAGTTGTTATTCCAATTGAGAGCTAGTAAACGTTTCCTTGTTGCCTATTGCTTGCTGTCCCTTTAATTCGAGTATTGGCGTGCTGAACTAAGGTGGCCCTTAGGCACCCGCAGGTTCAATTGAGAGAAAAATTTCCTAGTGAAAAACCCCTCTTTCATTGGCCCTGTGACACTTACCATCTCACCGTGAATACTTTAATTGATAGTAGGTTTTAGTTGGGGTGTGAGTTCTAGATGTATCATTCTAGCACCGACTTTTTTTATTTTGAAAAATTCTAAAATAATATCTCCAAACCGCACATTCACACCCCACCTACTTTGTTTTGAATCTCGTGATGCATAATCTCGCATCAAAAGGTGAACATCAACGGTTGATATTGGAAGGTGTTATGGTATGGGTTTTTTTTTCATCAGATGAACTTTCAATGATTTTTTTTTCAATCCATTAGACATGGTCACTACTAACTCGCCATTAGACATGGTCACATGCTCGAGTACTCGCCCGTCAGCCCAGGCATGCCTTGCTAAGGATGGAATCAGATCTAACAAGACAAATCTCTTCAAACACAAGTTTAGATCCCAAAATAGTTGGGTTTAACCATTATAGATCAAACATATTTTCATTCTTTTTTATTCAATTCCCTTAATTTTGTGCTTTGAAAATCTTGCAAACTCATTTTAATTCATACGTTCTAAATCATCTTTAAGTATATTGAAAAGAAAAATAATAATCTAACACACTTTATTTTTTTAGTCTATTTATAATGTATTTTGTTAGATGTGAAGCCCACATTTGCCTAGAGAGATAAAAAAGAGTCATATATAACTAAAAAATAAAGTATGCACCCCAAGTGAGTTAGATTATCATTTTTTGAAAATCAGATTACAATTAATCAACAACATTTGTAGGGGTCTAATTCTCAATGCCATATAGTTAGGTGTGAAATCTTTGTGCCGGTAGTAGTAGGTTAGAAAAACATTTTTCAAATTTTACATTTGTAGTGTCTAGGCACTACAAGTATAAGAATGTTGGAAAAAGCCAAAACGCACATCCCTGTAAACCCCAACACATAACCCCCTATTCAACCGTGTTTTAAATGTCAATGTCGAGATGGCCATGGATGTGCATGAAGGGAGTCACAATCACTACATATGCCTAAATGAGTGAAATTAACAGACTCTTACAAGGAACCAACCAAACAGGGCCTGTGGAGGAAGCCAAGCTAAGCTAATATGGAGGCGACAACAATAATGACTATGATAATGCACGCACGCACGTCGTCGTCCTCGTCCTCGTCCTCGTCTGCCGTGCGAATACAGACTTGTTGTTGAACACAGGCAACAGCTACACGTGACCGAACCCAAACCCAAACCCAAACCCAGATCGGATCTAATCGGATCTTCTTCACCAACTCTCTCGATCGCTCTGCAGCATTTGCAGGAACAATCGATCGATCCGTCGCCCTTCCCAGATACACAGATTAGATCGATCAACAGCCATTGGATCTCCTCGATTGCCTCTTCGGGAACCTCCATCTCCCCAAACCCAGGTTCGTTGCCTCCTCCATTCATTCATTCATTCATTCATTCATTGTTGTTGCATTTGGCGTAGTTTGGTCAAATTTTGAAACTTTTAGGTTTCCCAATTGCGTGTTCGGTGCGTGGGATTCCAAAAATAGTAACTTTTTTTTTTTTTTTTTTTTTTTTTTTTGAGGAATGGAATTAGGGTTACTGTCGAAATCAAACTCACATGGTAATTCGAATTACGCCCATAATTTGTGGTATTTATAATCCCTACTTCGATTCCACAACTATTTCAAAATCTTTCTCTTATGATTGATAATAAAAATTGAATCTTTGAGCGGCGAAACGCAGAGGAGACTAGTGCTGATGATGATAGGGAGTCCAGACCATAGGCTGCAGCGCTACCGCCTCATGTGTAGGGCTCTGATTGATAAAAAATTAGATTTGAATTGTGAAGCTTAGCTTTACTTCGTTCTCGCAAAATTGGATTCTAATTGTGAAGCTTAACTTCACTTTGCTCGGCCAAGCACTAGAATTTATTGGTTTTCCTGCAACTTCAATTCCCTGCATTTAAGTTCGGGCTCACTGAGTGCACCCTTTGTAATTTGCTTGTTCGCAATTGACTTTGAGCTTCTGAGTTTCTTATTAAGATCAACTTCAAGGTCTTAGATTTTTGGTTTAATTGGTAGAATAGATGGTCAATGCAGAGGTTTTTCGAGCAATTTGTCAATGAGCATGCATGCCTTTTTTTTGTTTGTGTCGTTGCGGTAGTTTTCATTGATTATCATAATTCATATGGTAAATTGCCATGGTCTTGCCAAGTCTTGAAAGTTGAAACCAGTTCAAAACCTAGGATCAACTCTTTTACTCTTGTAATTTTCTTTTAACTTATAATTGAAATTCAATAACTCCATGACCGCATCGCAAGAATTACTTGATTACCTAGTTGACTCTCCAGTTTTTTGGCGAGTAGGAAATTAATGCAACAGTTCACCGAGGAATATAATCTCTTGGTCTTTTTCTTTTCAGCAATATAAATCTGCAGAGATTCGGATTATTTCAATTGTTTGGAGTCTAGAAGTAGTTGTTCGGCTCAATATGTATGGGATGGTTTGAGTTAAGAATAGATCTTTATTATTGCAGGGAAGCAGATGGTAGATAGCCAACTAGAAGCAGAGAAGGGTGAACAAAATGGGGTTATCGATATACAAGATGGAAGCAAAGCAACAGTTCTTCGCAGGGAGCCATCTTTCTCGGGCTGGTACGATGAAGATGGGAATAAAATTTCAAACGGCCATTTAGACAATGACAGGGAAGATATAGAAGAGTCCGATTTTGAGTTGCCTTTACTACCAAGTGCCATTGCTGAAAACATGACTTTGGATGGAGAAAATCTTCATCAGAGAACAAATCATTCAAATGGGGCCCAAAGCATGGAGGGTACACCTGATGATATTGATAGAAGTGGAAACAGGGATAAATTTATGCCTTTTGACATTGAAAATGGATCTACGAAGGAAGTGATCTTAAATATAAATGGTGACGACCAGAGGTCGAAAGGAAGGCTTGAAATAACTACCCAAACGGAAAGCACTATTTCGTCAGCCACTGTGCTTAAGACATTATTTTTTATTCTTATTTGGTACACATTCAGCACATTCTTGACGCTGTAAGTGTGAATTTCTTGTCAATGCAGCATACCTAACTATTTCTATTTTTCTTTTGTTATGTTTTTTTCCATTTCGCCTTGCTTATTATTTTTCCCTTATTTTGTTTAAACAGGTACAACAAAACATTGCTTGGAGATAAATTGGGAAAGTTCCCTGCTCCGTTGCTGATGAATACTTTTCATTTCGTATTGCAAGCAGTTTTATCAAAAGCTATTACATGGTATTGGTCCCATAGGTATCAACCAAGTGTAAAAATGACATGGAGGGATTACTTCATGAGAGGTCAGAATTTCAATCCTCTGCCTATTTTAATATCACAAATTTATTCATTCAGTGAGATGAAACCGTTAAGATACTTTATACGTGCGTAAACTCTCAACTCTCTGGAGTATGTGGAACTTACTGTCATTTAACAAAGTCACTTGCTCACTTCACTATTTATAGATAGCATTTCATAATGGTACTAGCACAGGTGTTTGAATTGGAATGATTACTTACAAAGGAAAAGAAAAAAAAAAGAATGAAAAATGTTCTATGGGAAAATTGATTTTTAAAAATTGACACAGTTCATGTAAGTGATTTGGCAACTGGAAATGCCAAATTTAACAAAATTAAACAAAGCATCAGCCTGAATTAGTGGGTCCATAACATGTATAAAAGTTTTAATCAAGCTTGTTTCAATGCAGTTGACAATGTGATTTGGTGATCTTTTAAGTCCTTTATAATTAATACATCCCTAGTTATAATAGGTCTACTCTCTATCGTCAAATTTCTTCAAATTCATGTCGAGTTTTCAAATTAAGGCACTGCAATAGAAATAATCATTGAAGAAAAGATAAGTGTACACAAGTCACTAAAAATTGGTACTCTCCAGATTGTGCTAATACAAAGAAAATACAATATTAAATTATGTCTATAATACTAGGCAATTTCTTCCGGCGGTGTTAATCATGGAAAGATCAAATGTTATATATATTGGTTGAAAGCATGCTTGCACAATTAGAGATTTAGGGTCCATCTTGTTAACGATTTTGGAACTAGTTTCTAAATCTAATTTGTAGAATATGACCCCCAAATACTTCTAGTATTTTGTAATGTCCTCATTCACTGTTTTTGGAATTTATTGGAGGATTTATTAATGAATTTTATAAATGCAAACCAAACAATTGTAGGAGTATTTGCTTTTGGATACAACAAAATGAAGCACCTGTCATTGCCATTTTTTGCCCATCATTTTCAGTGCTTTTATTATTGACTTTTTCTAGCAACTAATGCTACAGATGCGGTTTGTCTTTCACAGTTGTACCAACAGCTCTTGGAACTGCCTTAGATATAAATTTGAGCAATGCTTCCCTTGTTTTCATCTCTGTCACATTCGCTACCATGGTTTGTTGTTTTACTCTTCTATTCCATTGTACGACAATTCATTGTATTTGATGGAACCACTATTATTTTTCCTTTTGTGACTTTTTATAGATAGCTAGGCTATTCTTGTGACTGAAAACTTGCAAATTAATTTTGTCTATATTTTATCCTTGCGTTTGCAGTGTAAATCTGGATCTCCTATATTTCTATTACTATTTGCTTTTGCTTTCAGGTGAGCTTCTTGTTGATTAATACTGCATTAGATAAAATGCTTCCATCTTTTCAAATCACTTTTCTTTTAGAAATGAATCCATCTTGATTGTCGTTCAAATAGTTTTTGATCTTTTTGTTGTGCTAGAGATATTCAAACTTGATCATGCTTATGTTCCTTGATTTCTCTACTATAATGCGGGATCTGTAAACAGAATCTAAATCCTAGGAATCGTCTAATTAGAATGTCATCTAGAAACCATTCGAAATCAAGAATAAGAGTAAAATATCAGCCTATTCTGTTGTACTGAATCAATCATAAAAAGATTGTTAGAAATATTTTTGTGCAGTCTTACTTTCGTTCCTGTATGTGGCTTTTAAAGGTTTTTCTTGACATTTGGGTGAACATATTTCGAAGATTATATGGAAAACACATACTCGAACTTACTTGCTTATCTTTGCAACCAAAAATATGCACAAGAAACTAGGCCACAAGCTGTCCTGGGATATTGTGCTTTTTTCTTCTGTTGTAGAAGGAAAAATTGTTTTTTGTACGGCTGTTGGAACTAGGAAATGCTACTGCATCCTTCTGATTGACGACTAACTAACGATTTGCCAAGTCATACATTTGTCATTCATTTGTCTTCTTCCCCTTTGAGGAAATGTGGGATGGGGGCTGTTCTCTAAGCATTAGGTTTATAAAAAGGTCACAGTATTTCCTTTTGGAAATTCTTATTTATTAGTTTTTTTTTTCAAAATAATTGCCATTGTCTAATAAATCTGCAAAGCCTAGTCTGAGGTGTGCTTAATATAACAATGTTTGATGGATTTGCAAACATTTTATGATGAAAATTTGAAAGTTAAGGGGACTTCCAATGTGTATTTTCTCACTATTTGAACATGAAGATTTTGGTTGGGATGTTATTTTTCATCCTTTATTAGATGTTTTTCCCCCCTCGAAGGATTGAATAAGAAATGAGATATCTTGATAAAAAGTGATAACACGAGAGTGAGTTCTAATCTGGCCCTTTTACCTGTCAATCCCAAGTTTTCTTTCTTTCCTTGTCCCTTTTTTTGTTGGGGCTAGGGGGGTATACAATAATTGCTTCTCTAACTGCATGCATCAATATGATTTTCCTCCTCCTGCATTTGGTAATAATTTTTTTTTAATCAAGTTTTGTGGCTTCTATAGAAATCTAATGAGTTTGTCAATCAAATCTAAGTTTTTTTTTTTTTTTTTTTTTTTGTTTCAAGATTGGAGACTCCAAGTTTCAAACTTCTAGGGATCATAGTCATCATCTCTGCAGGAGTTCTGTTGACAGGTGTGTAATTTCCTCAGATTTATTGTTTCAGTAATTTGTATTTGAAGGAATAGCCTTGGTAGCCTTCCAAAGGTTGCTCATTTATGACCAGAAGGTAAAGGGTTCTAGTCATGGACCTCTCTACAAAAAGCATGGTAATGCTACTTGAGATAGAAGATCCTCTCTTAACCTCACAAAGTATTGGTTTTCGTTCACTAGGGAACAGCAGCTTTGGTATTAGTTTTCTTGATGCTTGTAGTTGCACTAAATCAAGCACAATGAAAAAGCTTGATCCATGTAGCCGACCCCAATTAATTTGTGATTGATGTTGTTGCTTGTAGTTGTTCCGATCATTTGGTACCCTCTTTACCTTGTCTGAAGAACTCTTTAGCCTATATGTTTCACTAATATGCGGGCTTGAAATTAGCTTAATTAGCCTTTTACAACAACAACAACAACAACATAGCCTCAATCCCAAATCAATTGGGGTTGGCTACATGGATCAAACTCTTCCATTGTGCTCGATTTTGTTAATTAGCCTTTTAGTGTCTTTTTTTTGTATTCCTTGGTATTGATTTAAATGGTGAAGATGGCAATCAATAGAAGATCCCAGATGTATGAGTACTTGGATGAGTTCAAGAAGTAGTGTTTAATCGCTCAAATATTAGGAAGGACAACAACAAGGTCAGAATGATAATATTGATAAGATTATATATTCTACCATTAGACATATGTTAGTCTATTTTATCTTGCAATTTGATATAGGTGATACAACTTAAAAAAGAGTTGGTCATGGATACTCTACTGTCTGTGGGTGACTTCCTCAGGTAGCTACTAGTACGTCATGACACAATTGGCCACGGACATCGGAGTTTCTTGCTCTTTGTGAATCCCAGCATACATCAGTGAGATGGGTAATCTCACTGCTCAACTTTCACTTAGGCCTGAACCAAGTCAGTGGGGCAACCAAATAGATGATGACAGTAGAAAAGTCACACTATTGTTAGATCACTAATCCTGTTGCTTGTAAGAGACTAATGACAATAATAATTCATTTGAATGGATGAGATAGAGCTTTGAGTAAATGAAAACCATCAAGGGAGCGAAGATGCTATTGCTGTGCGTTGGAAGGAAACATGATCCTTTTCTGTCCAAAGAGATAAGAGAGTGGTTACTGAAGGAGAAGCTAAGCTAATACCACAACTGCATGCCATGATGTTGGATCTGGCTTGTTGACAGAAAGAACAATGTGGGTAAAATATATTTTCCTTTAGAAGATATTTGATCACCTGGATAGTTACATGGGCTATTTGACTGATTAGTTGTGGTTGTCAGCAATGGTTGTGCTTCATGCAATCAATTGAAGTAGTAATCACTGTAGTGGTTGACACATGTTCTGTATTGATGTAAAGATTAAGTGGCAAGATTATCAGAATGGTGATACTAACTAGACTTGAGTATGGAACTGTAGAATCAGATCATAAATTGGGAGATTTCTGAAAATGATTCTGCTATTATCCCAATCATTATCCCTATCAAAAAATTATCCCAATCCGAATCCCGATCCTGATAACCATGTGGCTGTATGCTACTTTGCGGAAAAAAAAAAAACAGAAATAGTTTTTGTTGTTGCATTCAATTTTTTTCAGGCTTGAGTGGTTAGAAGATTGTGCATTAATTAATAAGGATTTAAAGGATTATGAAAGCATGCCTACATTAAATCAAGCAGCGTTTGATCTATGTAGTTGACTCCAACTAATTTGGGTTTGAGGCTTTATTGTTGTTTGTTGAGTGGTTTGAAGCATAGTGTCTTACGAAGCATTAGTTAGGAAGGCAAAGCACTTGTGTTAACAACTTGGTGTAGTGAATTGACATGGTCACTACTAGTCTTTATTGTTGCTAGAGAATGTGCAGGTAACGTGCTACATGTAGCCTCATGGCTTTGATCAATGTGTATGATTTTTTGTCATGGACCTTGATGGAGCAATTGCAAAATCTATTCCGAACAAGGTTGATTGATTGCATTGTTGTGCTTGATAAATGATTGTGATCAGCAGTCTTTGATGTGTTCACCATGGTTGATTGGATATGTTCATTATAGGTGTGTTTCAGATTGAATGAATTTTTGATGGATTGAATAGATTACATGATTGTTTTCTTTGGCTCAATATGCATAAGGCCTCTTTTTTCTGATTATTTTAGAAGAAAATACTGCTATATTTCTTATTGAGAAGCAAGTTCTTGTGCATTGAGCTGTGTTTTGTCAACAGAGAAGCAAGAACCTACAAGTTCATATGTGTTGACCATCTCTGTCCATCCTCATCTTTCAAAAGAAAGTCGTGGCCCAATTGTTTACTCCTTTTTATCCAATTAAATAATTTTCTTTTAATTGTTTTAAAGAATATTCCGTACTCTTTTCTTGCACAATCTTTAATCTTTTGAACAGATTGTAGCATGACATATTTATGTTATCTTGCAGTTGCAAAGGAAGCAGAATTTGAGATTTGGGGTTTCATTTTTGTCATGCTTGCGTCTGTTATGTCTGGATTCCGCTGGTCAATGACTCAGATTCTCTTGCAGGTACACATATTTGTTTTTTTCTCATCAAGGTTCTACTTTATTCAATTTTTTGAATCATCCAAATACGCCCTTTTGTAGCCAATTCCTTTTTTTTGGTTAATTTAGATACTGACTTGTCTTTTCTGTTTGTGCTAAATTGTGCTGATTCCCTTTGAAGAAAGAAGCCTATGGTATGTGCTAGCCTTTAAGTTTTATTCCTTATTCTTCTATTGCATTTTGCGTTTTTGTTTGTGTTTAGTGCATAATTATCTATTTGCACTAAGATTTCTATAGAGATGCATTGTAACTTTGTTAAGTGGTATTGTTTGGAAATTTTCAGGTTTACACAATCCCATTACCTTGATGAGCTATGTGACTCCAGTGATGGCAGTGGCAACTGCTTTGCTCTCTCTTATTTTGGATCCATGGCATGAGTTCAAACAGAATAATTACTTCAATAGTTCATGGCATGTCCTCCGGAGTTGCTTGCTTATGTTTATTGGTGGCACTCTGGCTTTTTTTATGGTGAGACATTTGCGTCTCTTTTTCTTCTATTTTTTGCAGTTTCACATTTTACGAAGTATCATCATTGTTGAACGCTACTAGCATTGAATTAAGTATATTGCTCTTTCCATGGTTCAGTGTTCTAGTTACTGTCCCTTGCTCTTGAAAATTCAGTATTGCTATTTTTGTAGGTTTTAACTGAGTGTATTCTGCTATTTATTTGTAGGTATTGACAGAGTATATTCTTGTCTCTGCAACTAGTGCAGTGACAGTGACAATAGCGGGAGTGGTCAAGGAGGCTGTCACTATTTTGGTAAGGACCATAAGGTTTATATGGCATACTTGTTATCAGTAAAATCTTACCAACCTAATTTGGTTTCTTTGACAATTCCATAATTTCCATTGAACTTGAGCTCAAATTTCTGCTTGCTGGATAGTTCTGTTGCCACACACTTGTACTGGTTCTCTAACGTTTGCAAAGCTTCAACTGTTCATCTTCTTTTAAGATAGGTTTACTCAGGACTCATATTTGGAAGCAATATATTATTAGAGATGTTATTAAGAACCTAGTCTCAACTAAACGTTTGCGGCTGTACTATATGATTCTTTAGATCGAAAATTAAAGGAAATTTCGTCATTGGGATTCTGCTTTTACTAGCAGTCACGGATCAATGATTATATGATCACTGCACTGATGAATGTTGAGGTCAAGTGGGCTTGCCCAATTGACTGGCTGTTGGTTGCATATGTGTACGTCTGGTATAAACTGGATCTTTGCTGTTGATTTTAAAGTTTTTATGCTTTGGATCTTTAGCCTAGTTGGTTCCTGTACTTTGATTAGAGGTTCCAATAGTACTAAATTACTTCTTGTTTCTGGCATACTCAAAATATTTTTTTTTACTGCGCTTCAAAGTAAAATTAAGTCAATTGCACACCTACGCCAATATAATGTTATACTGAATAATGCAACTCTTGCTATAATATTGAAGAGAATAGAGCTTTTTTTCATTAATCACCTTCTCCATTTGGCTATGGATGCCTGATGAGAGAATCAAACTCTTGAACCGTGAACTTTGACAAATATCAAGGTAACAAGAGATGCCTTTTAATTTATAACTGAATTTTTCAACTAAGTACATATGTTGGCATCCTAGTATATTGTGCATCATAAGCAGTTTTAACGATATTGAGAACCAAATCGTGAGAGTCAGATTCAATTGAGCGGATTCTTCTTTTCAAAAAGTGCACCTGTAAAAGTGACTGAAAACAGTTTAAACAACAACAACAACAACATAGCCTCAATCCCAAATTAATTGGGGTGCTACAGGATCAAACTCTTCCATTGTGCTCGATTTTGTGAAAACAGTTTAAGAAGAAAGAAAATCTGCATGGAGCAATTTTCATCATAGTAGAACTTGTCATTCATATAATGCTATCTCATGTCCATGAAGCATATATGTTGAGACCCTCACATGTTTGTACATCATGAATATTGTTATGGTTCTTGAATTTTAATCTTAAGATCCAACACATGCATTTCGATTTGTTTAAGAACTAAATCATAAGATCTTTATTCATTTGTGAAACTCAGTCACAATGTGAAACTATTCTGATGCTTATCTTACTTTTCTAGAATTTGCATTAATATTTCTTTTTTGGAGTGAACATTTTTCGTATGCATGTTCAGGTTGCAGTATTTTATTTCCATGATCAGTTCACCTGGTTGAAAGGGGCTGGGCTCTTCACAATAATGATTGGTGTTAGCTTATTCAATTGTTACAAGTAAGTTTTTATTTCATTTACTCATTGGACTTGTCTGTAAAGCTTCCTTCTCTTCCTATAGATACATAAAGTTGAATATGTTCAACACCATATCAATATAAATTTAATGGCGTCTAAAGCCTTGTTATTGGTTTAAGGTGACTAGGATAGTAGGTTGTAGCAAGACTTCTTAGTAAACATGGAGATTCCTAATAGGCTAGATCACAAATATTTTTTGGCACTGTTTTTGGTGAGAATCTTTTGCTTTATTGGCCCCCATGGCTTTCATGTGAAGCAACGGACCACTTCTTATTGTTTCTGAAAGAACCTAAACTACTCTACCCAACTGGGGTGCATGATGCATTAGGTCTCTGAAACTTCACAACGTTCAGTCTCTATTAATTGGCCAAACATCTTGGCTGTCAAATTTTCCTTTTTTTTTTTGTTTACTCTGAAGGCCCAAAAAAGCATTGCTTGCGAAATTAGTCTTTTAGTTGTGTTTCTTTTATTTTCTTTTATTTTTTTTTTGGAAAATTGAATAGTGTATTTGCATGAAAGGAACGAAGATTTTAAAATCTCTTTCTACTGCCTATCAAAAAAAGAGACCTACTTGGTTGTGCTGCCTGTTGGACTGTTCAACTCCCTCTAAAGCTTACTTCCATTTAACTGGAGAAACCTATTTATTTGTGGTTACGTTAAATCCAAGTCAAGTTATATGATTTTTTCACCCTTTAGCATTTTTTTATTTTTAATCTGATAAGCTGATGCCTGAATGCCAACTTTAGGCAGGACTACAAATGCTAAAAGGTCATTATAAAAATTCTCAACGTAATGAAATAGCAAGAACGTTTGAATATTATTAGTATTTATAACAATCGATCATCATAATGGAATTACTGTGGACTATATACATATAGGAGTAATATTAGCGGAAGAATTTTATGTCATTGACTTTAGATTGCTGTTTAATGGAGCAACTATATAGTTCCCGAAGCATTTGGGCTAACGCTTCTGGTCTCTGAACTGTCAAATGGTCTCTTACATTCTACATCTCCTGTCCTTTATTTTAGATATCTAAAGCTACAGAAAAGCCAGTTGATGGACAAAGAAGAAGCAGTTTCATCAAATACCAATGGTGCCGGGAAATATGTTATCCTTGATGAGATGGATGATCTTGATGACGAAACTTGAAGTTTCGTTATTGCATTGGCCAAAGATGTATAGATTTTTGGTAAGCTTCTTGTTCAATATTTCTCTTCATTAAATATCTGGATGTGTGTATCGAGTCGGCACACACTTGCAAGTCTATTTGATGCCCTTCTACTTGGTCTTGAAGACAAATAAACATTGTTAACCTTCAGAAGAATTATTTCTCTTAGAGCATCTCCAACCATTGCACTAAAATGGTGCAACATTTGCACTATTTTAGTGCAACTTTAACACTAAATATTGATATCTTTTCCAACCCACTAACACTATCTTTTACACTATCTCACTTTATCTATTATTTTATTATTAATACTTTGCAAAATCATAAATTGTTGAAAGATAAACACAAAAAAATTAATAAAATAAGATTTAGTGTAATGAACAGTATCACACTAAAATAGTGTGGAACTGTAGCTGTGCTCTATCCACATTGGATTCCAACCCAGCACTATCTTTGTGGGTGTATTTGAACTCCACCAGCGCACCAGCGCCAAAATGGCGCTGGTTGGAGATGCACTTAAAGAGGGAAGAGAACGAGGAACATGACCTGACATTCATTTTGCTTATTACAGAAGTCTCCGAAGTTTGATGTATACTACGCGAATGTTCTATTTAGAGAATCGGTGTTGTCGTGGTTTCAACTCCAACTTCACAGTTGAGCGGATTGAGTGAGTGGCTATGGACTGAAAACACATCCAGCATCTATTCCTGAGAATGTTTGGATCTTTTCAGGGAAGAGCTACTTTCATTGTTCTTTGACGTGAAAAGCTCTTGCAGTGTAGAAGTGGCGAAGCTTCAGTGCGCTGTTTTTTAGCCAGTTCTTCGTTGTTGTAAGCTTTCTTCTCGCTTCCATTTTGCTACATCACTAGGGTTCAGAGGAAGCGAAGGCTAACTACTGCTGCTCCCTAAGATAGCAAAGTCTTATAAAACTTTTCCAGTGTGCTATTTTTTTCCCCATATCATGTCCATTGATGACGCTATTTCGGCAAATAATTTTATCTTGTGATTTTTTGATGTCAGTAACATGTTTAATTAAGGTTATATAAATGTAAAGGAATAAGTCGTCATTTTCTTTTTCATTCATTGGATTGATCTTTTTGAAGGAAAGGCAGACCTTTATTGTGTTCATTCTTACTTCTCCTTTTCAGGTTAGATTGTCTGAATATTCCATCCGTGGCTGTCTCTCTCTATTTTCTTTTGGAATTGTTTCAGTTATTGTGCATGATATTCAGAACTTCATTTATGCATGACTGTTTTTCCATGCTTTTGTTCCTTTCGAACATGTTTTATTTTCTTTGGTGGTGAGTCGGAAACGATCAGTATATAATTCACATGGTATTGAACTAAAACTTCATTTAAGATACCTAAGGGAAGGAAGGTGATTGAAATGAGAAATGGTTTTTATGACTCTTGTTTGTCTTGCTGACTCCAGAATATTTGTTCAGCTTTGTTGAAAACCTTGTTTCTCTCGAAGGAAAGTGAGTAACATACTTTTGATACAAACATTTGCTGCATACTATTCATTGAGTTTGTTGGATTATGCATTGTGATTTGTATTTGCACAATTCTATCCACGGTCTGACGTATGATATCGATTGCATGGCCCTTGCAGGTATAGAAGGTGTGTTACTCAAATAACGTTCACTTTGCAAGACCTTTGTTATGAGCATTCTAAATCTTATTGGTTTACATTGCAGATGTAAGAATAAAAGATGGCTTTTAGTTTACCTTTTTTTTTTTTTTTTTTTTTTTTAAGATAAATCAAAATTTCATTAATCATGCATGGCTTAATACAAGACCAGACATAGAATCAAGTGCATCGATTCATAGAATTAAGTACATTGATTCGCTAATCCTATTTGTGCAAACAAATTACTATTAATTTGGCTTTTAGTCTATTTTAACTGTTGGCTTTTTAATTGGTGGTTGAAACTTGATTCCTGCTTATACATTTTGGGTCTTCAAGGGGAAAAATTAAATAGATCATGATTTTGGTACTAATAAAAAAATGAAAAAAAAAAAACCGACGACGACAACAACAACATTTGCGTGAAGTTTACATTTATTGGAGTTTGTATTGAGGACAAGCATGCAAATACTTTAACTAGAAAACTCTGTAAAATATAATTAAAGGATTTTGACTGTATATATAGGGGTAAACTCTTTTTTTTTGGACAATATATAGGAGTGACTTAAGACAACTCGAATAGATAAAAAAAAAAAATTCCTACACCCATCCCATGGGCATAGCATCCGGTGGTTTATCTCTCTAGCTACATCAGCCTACATGACTATGTACTCACCTCGGATTTTCCCTTAATTATTTTATTCGTTATTTTATTTCTCTCCACTCAATTTGATACTCAAAAAGAAAGAAAGAAAGAAAACATTGTCCCTATTATAAATATCTTTTCAATTATGTCTGGTAATGAGCAAGATCCGAAGCAGTGGCTGCTACTAGAATGAAATATTCCAAAGCATTCCCTTTCCTTAGGCAAGACCATACATAGCATAGAAATCACACTTAGAAAGGGTGGACAATTAGCTTAAGGAGTAGTTGAACTCACGTAATTTGGGTTGAGGTGTTGTTGTTAATGTTGTTATATATGTTTAATCAGGAGTGTGAAAGAAGATGTACAAAAACAATATATCTCTATCATTCTTTTCTAAAAAAGATTATTTTGGGATTAACGAGTGACAACATCTTTTCCTTAACATCTTAACAATACCGCGATAAAATTGACTAGAGTTCGAAATGTACCTCGAATGAACTTGGATAGGTTGGCATAGTCTTGAATTCGATTCCCATGACAGCAGGTCACTGGTGGTCTCTTTCGCAATCTCAGGCCATTAGACTATTAAAAATATGTCTAGATACCCACGTTAATCAAAGAAAAAAAAAGTACCAATGATCCTTGAATATATATGGCCACAACTTTTTTTAGAAAAAAAAACATATTATTTATCTTATAATGGTAATATTAATATTAATTTTAGTATTTCTTATCTTAGATTTGGAACCAATTACCGGGAAAAAATGGAACCAAATAATTCCATGGGTGCAGTTGATAAACCACTAAAAAATGAGGATAGAGACACATCCAACATTTTTTTTTTTTTTTGGTGGTTCCTATACACATCCAATATTTTACTGATCCTATATGTGAATCTATCCAAAATATTAAATTAATTTGTGAGGCATAATTTGATAAGCCATTTTAATCAATTCAAAAAATGAGTCATATAAAAAAATATTGGATAGGTCTCTATCCTCATTTTGATAGAAATCCAAATTAGTGATAATTTCATAACTATATTATAGTCTATCTCTCACTATAATGAAAAATAATAATAATAAACTCAACGGAATAAACAAAACAAAATAAGTACACAATAATCAGACAAGGTTATCAATTCACATTTAAATTATCAAATATAGTTGAAGTGTTCCAAGCTGTATAATCAAGAGATGATCTTTGACCAAATTTTTAGAAGATTTTATTTTATTTTATTTTACTTCTTACTTTTTACTAGTTGTTAGTGTTAGAGTCAAAAGTCATAAAATAAAGTTCGAGAAGGCAACATGCTCGTCGAGCTCTTTTACAAAAATGTAAATGAAATTTAGCGAAAAGCTATACCAGTGCATATGGCTGGTGATGTACTGATAATTTGGTTCAGAAGAAGTTTATTGATAATATAGAATACAAATTTTATGTAGTTGCAAATTTATGCGCCCATTTAAATTGATTATCAAGGTATTGACAAAAAAAAGATGAATTTGTTTAGGAAAAAATATATGACATTTGGCCATTCACCTCTACATATATAAATTTCTTTTGAATTATAAAATTGGGGCCCCTGAATGACTTTATAGAATTTATAGATTTTAATCTCAAGTGTTTAAGTTAGGAGAAGCCCAAGAAAAAAAAAAAATCAAACATCTACAGTTATAAAAAAGAAAAGTAAAAAAAAATAAAATTATTGACCCTATTTTTTCACATTAAAATAAATGCCAGTTTACTTCTCGAAACCCCCAACATTTGTACTCAAAAAAAAAAAAAGGAACCACAACATATTATTATATTAATTTTATCGACAAAATTAAAAAAAAAAAATTAAAATTTTTTTTTTGAAGATAATAATAAATTAATTGGATAAGCTTTTTTTGATAATAAAAAAAGCAGATGAGACGCCAAGTCGGCAACCCAGCCAAATCAGAAAAGAGAAAAACTCGGTCTAATACCAAATCCCTTCAAATCCCAACTAAACCCCTTACTTAGAGAGAGAATGGTCAATACATAAAAACTCAATAAATAAAGCACTTGTTCACTCCACAAAGTGATCTTCAAAAACAAGTACACCAACACCACACCTTCGCTAGTATTCACTACATGATCATCACTTTGTAGACTCTAATTAATGGAGACCATGACACCTACTCTCATTCTTCATGCCTTGGTTTTCTCTTTGTTGCTTCCATTCTCACTTGCAAGCACTGATGAGTACATCTCTGCTGTTGGGGACCCTGGAATGCAAAGAGACGGTCTTCGCGTCGCGATTGAGTCGTGGAACCAATGCAATGAGGTTGGAGTGGAAACTCCCACCATGGGAAGCCCGAGAGCCGCGGATTGCTTCGATGTTCACCATGCGCCACCACAAGCAGGTTTGTTCTGTTGTGCATGATTCAATTAGCAAATGTTTGCGCATTTTATATTAAGTGAAGTTTTGCTCTTCATTGCCTTGTTGCTATGATTCATTTATACATGCTTGATCTCAATAGAGTAATCTTGAACATGTTATCTAATTATGATTAACTGTATCAATGACTTATTAAATCAATACCAAGATTTGTTCTGCTTTATTTTATTTTTCTTAGTCATGCATGTAGGCACATTTTTATTTTGTGAAGTTTTGTTCTTCATTGCCAATGCCATGCATGTTGTATATGATTCATTTAGCAAATGTAATTTTAATTGTTTCTTAATTTATTTGGATTCAATGTGGCTTCATTCATATAGGCATAATAGTAGGTTGTTTGATCTAAACTGATTTAGAAATGCTTGAGTTCATTAAAGAAGATCTTGATCATGATTATTCAATAATTATTAACTCCATCAAGGACTATATAAATTAGTAACAACACCATACAGTTTTGTTCTTTTTTATTTTTCTAAGTTTGTTTCAATTTTGATTTGGTGAAGTTTAATTTGCTCTTTATTTCCATATTATTTCAGGAATGCAACAAGATGGTCACAGGCTAGTCCACAAGGTCACAGAGAGAGACAACAAGCTAGGCGTAGGAAACCCTTTTCGCGGAGTGAAACTAGGGTCCCTATACAATGTAGATCGCTATGCAGCCGAAAAAGAGCTTTATTTGGGATCATTGTGCCAAGTAAATGACTCGCCGAAGCCATGGCAGTTCTGGATGATCATGCTCAAGAGTGGCAACATGGACACTCATGCTTCAATGTGTCCTGAAAATGGCAAGAAAGTTGGACCCTTTGGTCCTGATTCTAGGTTCCCTTGCTTTGGCAAAGGGTGCATGAACCAACCATTGATATACCACAGTTACACTACCTTACAAGGTGATGAGAAGAAAACAATGAGAGGAAGCTTTTTTGGAACTTGGGACTTAGGTTATAGCATTAGCAAAAACGGATCGCGGAACTTAATGACTAAACTTGATGAGGAACCCGAAAAGAACGAGTTTTCTTACTTTTCGATCACATGGGAGAAAGAAGTAGGAAAAGGAAGCTGGGTTTTTCACCATGTTTTGAAGACTTCGGCAAAGTATCCATGGTTGATGCTCTACCTTCGATCGGATGCAACAACCGGGTTTTCAGGAGGTTACCATTATCCAACAAGGGGCATGTTAAAGATTGTAAGTCAGAAAATTTAAATTTGGTTACCTTATTTCTTTTGCTTGCACTCTTTTGAACTTGTGGAAATCCTACAAGTCTAGTTCTTGCTTTGTGGTTCTTTGTTTCGATGGCATTGTAATTCGCTAGTAGTACTAATCAATGATCATCATATAATGAATGTGCAGATTCCAGAGTCACCAGACTTTAAGGTGAGACTCACACTGAAAGTGATACAAGGAGGGGGCCCAAGCAGCCAATTCTACCTACTAGACATGGGAAGCTGTTGGAAGAACGATGGGAAGCCTTGCGACGGTGATGTTACGACGGATGTCACTCGATACAGCGAGATGATAATCAATCCTAACACTACTGCTTGGTGCCAGCCTGATGCCCTTCATAACTGCCCTCCTTACCACACATTTGCTAATGGAACGCGTGTTCATCGAAACCACACAGCTCTATTTCCATACGACGCGTACCACATGTATTGTGCTCCTGGAACTGGCAAATATGTTGAGATGCCAAGCAACATTTGTGATCCATACAGCAATCCTCAGCCACAAGAGATATTGCAGATACTGCCTCACCCAGTTTGGGGAGAATTTGGTTATCCGACGAAGCAAGGTGAAGGATGGATAGGAGATCCTAGGACTTGGGAGCTAGATGTTGGGGGGATGTCACAGTCACTTCATTTCTATCAGGTATGAATTATCCAAGCATGATTAATTTACCCAGTCATTGTTAAAATGACTTGAATCTTCGTTTTCAAGAATCATAGTTAGAATGATTGTTCTCTTATTAGTCTTAAGATGTACTGAGTTAATTAGGATCATTCTCCATGTATGTATAGAAATTTCTAAGTAAAATCTGGATATGTTGCTGTCATTGCATGCATCGGAACTGCCTTCGCAATCTTACTTCGACGTTTTAAACTGAAATCATGCACTGAATTTTGACTATGAAATTATGTGTATGTGTTGTGCAGGATCCAGGGACACCACCAATAAAGAGAGAGTGGATGTCTATTGACCTTGGAACTGAAGTTTATAAGGATCCAAATGCAGTGGCTGAATGGTATGTTAGCGATTTCGATATCATTGTGCCGAAGAAGAAAGCAAGTTCAGATTGAGAAGCATTCTTCCTCAACTCCTAAACAGGATTTCTTGGTCATGATCAGCCAAATGTTAATTTCTTTTCCATCTTTTTGTCTTGTTTTATTTCCTGCTACTAGGTTTTTATTTTTATTCTTTTGTTGCTCCTAGAATTCCTAGATAACACTGGAGGGTGAGACTTAGCAATAGTGGTAATCACAGGTTCAGTTAGTAAATTTTTACAGGTGTGCCTTTACTTTTTGGGACTACGTGACTATCTCATCGTTAAATTTTGGAGTTCGATATATACATTGCATTTGATTTTTGCCTCTTTACTACTAAAAAAAGTAATCCAACAATGAACTTCCATTTGATTATTCAAAGCTTCTATATCAATTTAATTTGACACTCTTCTCTAGCTCCTCAAAAATATGCATACATTTCCCATGAGGCCATTAAAAAAATGAGGACTGTATATCTTTTTTTCTATTTTTTTTACAGTGAGGATTATTTATTTATATACTTTTTTTTTGGTAAATATTTATTTATATACTTAAAGATTAAATTAGAGGGTGATCTAGAATGATAAATAAAAACTGAACACTTGGTTCAGGGCCTCCGCAGATTAGTTGATTAGCTGCTACCAAGTACCAACCTCAAAACTAAATTATCAAAATACATGCAACAAGAACAACAACAAAGCCTCCATCGTAATTGTTAAGGAATATTGTGCAATTAAAAATATGCACAAATCACTCCTATAATTACATTGTGAAATCACTCTTGTAATTATGTTATGCACAAATCACTCATTTGATTATGTGCTACCTTATTTAGACGTTTCATTTTGTATGTAATTGCATCTCTATATATAGAAACATGTAATAGATCAATACACAATAAACTTATCATCTTCTTATCTTCTTTTATTAAGATTTTAACATGGTATTAGAGCCTTTATTCGGTTATGGGTAATATCTTGTTTCTCCTCTCTTTTGGTCGACTTCCTCGACTTTGATTGTGTCCTAATCTTTTGTGTGCATGTTGTTCTTCTTGCTCCATTCTCGTTTTCGCTCTCTTTCATAGTAGTTTTCTTCACGTCCTCTCTTTTCGTTGATGCTCGTTATTTGCCCTCTCAATTTTGCGATTTTGTGCATCATCTTATCCTGCATCTCATCACAAGAGAAAGACTTGTGCATTGCGGATCTGATCTTTATTTATCCGCCTTTGTTATGCATTCATCAGCAGTTGTCTCCCCTGTGCATCATCACCACTCTGCTTTTGTTGTGCTTGCTTTTTTTTTTTTGTGTTCATGAGTTTATGGTTTTTTATTCGTTTGGTGGGTTTCTCTTATTGTGCGAGACACAACTCTGTATTCTAGTTATGCGAGACATAACTCTGTCATCTCTGGTTATGCGAGGCACAACTCCATAGTCGTTCCATCGATTATGCTCTGTTAGTCATTTCGCCGACTATTCTCCAATAGTCGTTCTGCAGACTATGCTCCGTTAGTCCTTCCGTCGACTCTACTTTCGATAGTCGTTTTGCCGACTATGCTCCTTAGTCATTCCGTAGACTCCGCTCCGATATTCGTTCCGTCGACTCCACTCCGATAGTCATTCCAACGACTTCACTCCGATAGTCGTTCCGTCGACTCCGCTTCGATAGTCGTTCCATCGACTATGTTCCGTTAGTCATTCCGTCGACTCCATTATTCAGTTATTTTGTTGTCTCATTATCCGTGCACTGTCCATCGACTCCGTTGTTCAGAATTCCAGACCGAAGTCAATCCGAATTCTACCCAAGTTTAGTTTTATTTTAGTTTACAAACTCAAAGTGGTTCCGTTGTTCCCACTTTGAGTTTGAGGGGGAGTGTTAAGGAATATTGTGCAATTAGGAAATATGTACAAAATCACTCTTATAATTATGTTATGAAATCACTCATGTAATTATGTTATACACAAATCACTTCCTTGATTATGTGCTACCTTATTTAGATGTTTCATTTTGTATGTAATTGCATCTCTATATATAGAAACATGTAATAAATCAATACATAATAAACTTATCATCTTCTATTAATATTTTAATAATTTTGTATCTTCTCATTTTTTTTATAAGAAATAAACTAACTTGCTTCCATTGAGACTCGATTCATCAACCTTTTCCATTAGAAGCCTTATACCAAATTAGTAAACTATTCACTTAATTGGTTGGTCTCACTTGTAAATTAATTGGGTGATCTCCATTAATCAAACTCTTTAATTCACGTCGCTTAAAATATCTTAATGTAAAACTAAACTATCAAAATAACCGAAAAAGATTGAATGGCGCGGATGTCCTACATATCCTATCGAAGATCGAAGCTATTGTTTCCGATAACCTTCAAGTGGTAACAAAAGATCTTTGATCCACATTTATCCCTAACGGTTCTCAATCATGTTGTTGCAACTTGCAAGTTCTTTGATGGGTTGAATATATCAGCTAAGAATTGAATATTCTTTTTTTCATTCGTTTGAATCTGAGACTCCTTTTTCAGGGAAGAGTATGCCGGTTTTGTTTTTATTTTTATTTTTTATTTTTTGTTGGAGTCGAACCACAGCCTCTCGAAGTCTTGCTTTTTTTGACAAATGATGTTTTTACCATCTCAACATAAATACTTTAACTTGTTTAAGAGTTTTTACTTATTCGTGTGATTTGACAATTTTTCATTGCAAAATCACTTAGCTTACATAATGCATAAGTATATCAAAATATTAAATTATAAAAATTAAAAAAAAAAAAAATGATGCAAAAATATGCAATGCCATAATACGTATCATATTCTTCCAAAAAACGAGAGAGATTTATAAAAAAAGGCCGCACGTGCAGAAGCTCCACACTCAACAACATAAAACCCTTTACAGAGGAGCGAAAGGCGGGAAACCGAGCCCTGAATTCTGAATTTCGCGGGAATTTCGCCTCCTCGATTTCGCACATCGCCTCCGCCGCCGCCGCCGGGAAGAATGGACGGCGCCGGAACCCTAGACATCCTGTCGGAGACTCAAGCGCTTGTCTCCGACAAGCTTCAAGTGGTAACAAACGTTCTTCGATCCACGCTTCCCCCTTATAGTTCTCGATTTCTGATGTTCAATTTCACTTTCTTTGATGGAATGATCGAATCAGCTCAAAACTGGGTGCTTTCGCTTTAATTCGTTTGAATCTGAGATTCCCCTTAAAAAGAGAAGATTTTGCACTGTAATTGTTGCTTATACGAGTGATTTGTGTTTTTTTGTTGCGAAATTTAGGGTTTGATTTGGAATTAGGTCTAGTGATGCGATTGTTAGTGATGGAGTGATAGGGATTGCTCGATAGGGTAAAAGTTACGATTTTGATTACTGGGTTGTTGAGTTCTATTGTAGAAATTCATCAATTCGTTTACTATGTGTGTGGACTTTAGATGGTTTTTTCCAATCTATTAGATTTTCAGTTCTGTGCATGTCGAGATTCCGTTCTATCGTTGTATTTTTCGGTGCCATTTGTTCCTCAATTTGGGTGTTTTAAATCAAAACTTATAGTTTCAATAAAACAAAGACCTTGTTAAAGTTGTTTATTTGTTGAAATAAAAAGCTTTGATGGAGTGGTGTTCTGGTTACTGTTGTGTGCTTGTAAGCGAGCTTCTGACTGATAAATTGGTTGATTAGGTCTCCTACAAATGGGCTAGTCGCAATTTCTTAATGTCGTCTAATGATGCAAAGAGGTAAGAATTTCATCGAAGAGTTTGTATTGTGCATGCTTAGTCATCTTATCGACATTATTGATCTTCTTTCCATGTTCAGGATGCTCCAGGAATTAGTTGAGCAGCATGGGAGTGAGTTAGAAGTTGTATATGTGTTGTCAGGGTGGTTAAAGAAGAGCCCTCCGGCTTATCATATAATGCTTACTAGTGTGCTTAAGCTATCAGGTAAAATAATTAAATGAAGCAATGGTTCTAATTTTGGTGATATATATTTTTTTTGGTATAGTTTTCCCCCTCATATTACTATTTCTTATTTTTACAACAGTTGCGATTCCCACAAAAGAATGAGGGTGAGGCTTTTGACATTTAACATGCCCTGTTGCAACTGTAATGAGACATTAGTAGATTCAATGACAGCGCCATCAACTGCAATAAACTGTTAAAGCCTTAGTAATCCCAATCTGTGCCAGATCAATGTTTTTGTTAGCAATTATAATCTCATTGACCATGAACAAAATATTATCCTTTCCGGATTTAATTTTCTTCGAATCTACTATCATGTCATGTTCCGCTACTTGGATTTTGAGAGTTGCTGCTTTCCTATCTTAAATTTAGATAACACAACTATCATTTTGTATGTGCAGAAGTCATAAAAGAATTTGAGGACAATTGCTCTATTCAGATCTATAGCGTGCAAGCATGCATTCCAAAGGACCCCGCTACTTTTTGGAATTATGAATTTGTACAGGCAGAAGAGCTTTTTGATCAGCTTGCCACTGAAGAGAACTGCTTGTGGGACAATAGGTTTGTGTCTTTGTTCTGTTTTTTATACTTGATTTGGCTTATACACTAAGTTTACACTTTTTTGTCAATTGAAGATATGTATGAAGTTCGCGTGAACATCAGTTTCTCGCTTCAGTTTGCTATCTTTTTTTTTTTTTTTTTTTTTTTTTTTTTTTTTTTGTCATGGACCTCATTTGTGCTCACTATAGGAAAAGTGGATATTCTTATACACGTTTCTAATAATCCCGATGCCCTGGATTGTTGGGAACAAGTTACCCATTATTACTGATATAATTCTCTTAACATGCAGATCCCATTGTGTATTATGTTTAGTAAAAAAGCAAAGTCTTGGCATTGGCTTGTCAGATTTCTTTTTTTTTTTTTTATTATTTATTATTTCTCATATCTTTAGTTTGCAATTTTTTTTTTTTTTCAATGTGCAAGGAGGCAAACCCAAGAAAATAATAACAGAACATGCAATGTGTTGCATCAATATCCATAATCAATCACTCTGGCTATGATTTGGATTTCATGCTTATGCTTAACTACTCGCGTATCAGGTTCTGTGGTGTTTCAAATTCCTTTGTGAAACGCAATGCGACCGGACCGTCACCAATTGTTGCTCCTCCACAGACCAAGAATACCGTTACCATAGCATCATCAAAAAGCAGTGGTGCACCAACTCCAGGGATTCAGCAACAACTTCACGGAAAAGTACAACAAACAAGTCCTAAAACTGGACCTTCAACTGCTGCACTTGCATCAACTGTTAAAAGTGAAACTAGCAACTCCGAGGCCAATGATCAAGATGGCAAGTCTTTAGCTGATAATGGAAAAGCTACTTCAGTTCCTGGTAGTAAAAAGAATGTTCAGGCTGAGAAAAGCTCCTCAGCTACTGGATCACTATCCAATTTGTGGGGCCGTGCATCTGCAAAGGCAAAGCCTAGTCCACCAGCAGAGACCATGGCTCATAACCTTACTGGTAGGTTCAGTCAATTGTTATCTTCGTCCAACTTAATAAATTCATTGCCTATGTGGATTCCTCTATGAATTTAATGTCTCTACTTACCAGGGTGAATTGCATTTATCGTTTCTTCTTCCTCTTCTTTGGGCTTCTGCTACTAACACGTTTTCCTTTTTGGGGTGGGGGGATGATGTTAAAATAAAAAGTAGACATGGCAGATGCTCAAATACATGTTCACGAAGCTACAGGTGCCACGAGCAGTGATGATGAAGCAAGTGATATCAACTATAAGAGATCATCTAATGGTGAAGGCAGTAGAAAGAGGCGGGTGATTATTGATTTCTCAGATGAAGAAAATGATGAAGATGCAGTAAATTTAGCTTCACCAGATCCTCCAAAAAGGAAATCTGGTCAAGATTCTGATCACCCCATTTCAAACTCAGACATCGAGAAAAGTAAGGTGAACTTGGCAACACGCAAAGAAGACCAGCTAAAGATCAAGGAAGAGAAAAAAACTGGAAAAGAGCCTAGCCCATCCTCGAAAGAGGATCAAACTGTTAGGGACAAAAGTAAGAACTCTGGAATTTCCTTGTCTGTGAAAACTCCATCATTAATTCCCGTGGACAGTGCTAATCAGACGTGTAAAGTGAATGAAGCTTCCTCAAATTCACCTAAAAGAAGAAAAATTCTCAAAACGCGCATTGATGACCGTGGAAGGGAAGGTATAAAATCTGCTTTCTTCTAGAAAACCTCATATACTGATGGCAACATAAGGTTTTACTGGCAGTCATATTAGAATTTACAAGACTTATAACCAAGTCATAGCAAACTGTTACTACTTTCCAGTTTGTCTTTAAATAGTTATATGTTCTTATATAAATCAATAACCAGTGATCAAGGCTTTTTTCTTCTAGCTGTAATATTTGAGGGCATAATATGGCAGATATGTGAAAACTGTGAAATAAAATAACTAATCTGGTTATTACTGATTTACTTATAAATAGTTGCATATTTTATAGGACTCAATAATCTATCATCCTGTAATGATTAAAGGAAAATGCTAAGTGTACATTGTTATCACACCCCGGTTGTCACACCTGGCGATTGTGCGCCGTTCGACACACCTTGAACGCATATCTTGAGGTGTATAGACGGCGATTGATTGCCAGGTGTCCCAACTGGGTGTGCGTAGTATGTACCCCTAGCAGCTCCCATGATTAAATATGTTGCTATTTCCTTTAAGAAATCTAATCAAGATTCACAGCTTTGATAGAAATTTGTATAATTTATTAATGTTTGTTCCTCAAAGCAGCAGAAATGACTAGTTTTTCTGTTCCAGTGACTGAGGTTGTTTGGGATGAAGAGGAGGTACAGAACAAGAATACTGATGAGAGGAGTACAATTATTGATGCTTCCGCCAAGAGGTAATGCATTCCAATTAACTTTCATCTACAAATTTAGATTTTCTGCATTGAACGAGATCTGGATTTGCACCTTATATTAAGTTGCAGTTGGTCAATTTCTAGAGATTGATGAATAAATAATAGATAAAGACACAATCTTGCAAATGGCAACACACACACACACACACATATATATATTAGGCAACGATAGTAGTGATTCATGGGCTGATGTTAGGCAAATAATACTATGCTGTGTGTTTTTGATAATTTTATAAACATTTTGTATGTGCACTTGAAAATTCTTGTGGATATCTGTAAAGAAGATTAAAAAAAAGCATAAATTTGTATTTCATATACTGAGATTCGTTTCTGTTAAAATTCCGTATGAAGTGAACCTGTAGAATGACAGTCTGTAGAGCTTAGGGTGTTTTGTTGGTGTCTTTTTAGCATGAATAACGTGCGCCCTCTCTTAGCCATACATAAAGATGGGAGTTTGATTTTTAGGTGGTTACATTTTTTGGTTTCAAGGTCAACTCATGCTCTTTATGCTCATGTATCTTTGATACATTTCTGTGCTTTACTAAAACAAAATTATTGTGGTGATGAATTTCTGAATTCTGATGGTGGCCAACACTAGAGAGTGCAATTTGAAGATTGAATTTGATGAATATGATTGCTCTTCCAGTGTTTACTTTATAATTGATCTGAGTAGGCTATTACAATCTTTGAATGCGCAAAAAGTTCTAATATAGTTATATTTTCTTATTTTGTTAGAACAGTCAAAAGTTCTCTTCCTTTCAGTGTTGCAATTTTTCATTTAAAACAAGGCATGCATGCTAGTATTTTTCTCTCCTTAATGGCTGACTGTGTGCTGTAACTTTGTGATTTCAGACCTCCAGCAGTCAAGAAATTCCCTGCATTGCCAAGCAATGCACCATCCAATCCACTAGGCAAATCTGGAGTGAAGAAGACGGGAAAGGCTGCCGGCACTAAGGATCCTAAGCAAGGAAACATTTTGTCGTTCTTTAAAAAGGTTTGAACAAAAAATAGGGGATCCTCAATATCCCAACCTTAAAGTTGGAGAAAGCAGCTCTCAAATTCCCAATCTTAAAGTTGCTTTTGTGGTTGAAGGTTTGTTTAAATGAGAATTACATCACAGGATGCAGATATGGAATACCTGAGCATTTTCTCCAAGTAGGATTAGTGGTTTAAATTGGAGAAAACAACTCAAATTTTAACTTCATCACAGCTTTCTCACATTCCTTCAACTTTTTTGGTAGCTTCAAGATATTTTTGACAAATATTGTTGATTTATGTATGAAAAGAAAAATATGTATTTGGCCAGGCTACGTCATGATTAATGGTACACGGAGTATGCACGTGTCATCAATAGACTAAAATGTAATTAATTAGTAAAATCATACAAAAATTGTATAGGAAAAGTGATTGATGGCGTTATTAACTAAATAAAATGAGATTAAAATTAAAAATGAAGTTCCTATGGAAAAAAAAAATGGAAATGAAATATTTAATGCTTTCTTAATTTTTTAATGTGACATATTTTGTGGAACAATTTCTTTTTATTTTTTTTTATTTTTATTTTTATAAATGTGTAGATAATATGAAACGGATATACTATTTATTTGCTCCACTATTTTTTTTGATGACCTTGGGGGGCGTTCGAGCTTTGTCCGACTAATCCTCTAAGGGGATGTTGTTGTCTCTACTTATAGTAGTTTGACTAGTGGTCCGTTGAAGCTCGACACACTTGAAAATTAAAATAGGATACGTGTGCTTAACTCACATTTATCCAACTTCGCTCTTATCGTTGTGGCAAGAGTACATGTACGGTCCCATGCTTACATTCTTGCACATAGGGCTGGGCACGAAACCCGATGACTCGACTCGGGTCGGGTCACCCGACTCGGGTGGCGGGTCTGGTAGAGTGGATAAAAATAAAGAGTCGGGTCAAAATAACTCGACCGTCGGGTATCGGGTCGGGTTTCGGGTATGATCAAAGGTCACCCGACCCCGACCAACGCATGGATATATATAATAGGGGTCTATGACCCGATGACCCGACCCGACCCGACCCGACCAACGCATGGATATATATAATAGGGGTCTATGACCCGACCCGACCCGATGACCCGACCCGACGACTGCTGGTTTTTTTTTTTTTTAAGGAAACCGGGTCACCTGATGACCCGACCCGACGATCCAACCCTAAACGGCTCGGGTATATATCGGTCCGTCTGCTCACAGTGGG
The DNA here is from genome assembly GCA_039657345.1 of Stephania japonica. Taxonomy (NCBI): domain Eukaryota; kingdom Viridiplantae; phylum Streptophyta; class Magnoliopsida; order Ranunculales; family Menispermaceae; genus Stephania; species Stephania japonica. The sequence goes on from CM077556.1 coordinate 7,867,855, forward strand.
TCAGGTGACGGATCAGTTTTAGGGTGACCCGATATGAGTCGGGTCATCGGGTGTCGGGTCGGGTTGACCCAAACCCGACCCGTGCCCACCCCTACCTGCACAATTATTATAGTATTTGAATTATACTACATGTACAACATAAAAGTTAAAGTATTGTGTGCGGAGGAGCCAAACTTTGTACCAAATGTATGAACCCACAAATACATGCAACTTACACTTTAATTCTATTGAAGATTGGTGGGCTCTTGGATAAAATTTGACCCTTTTTTTTTATTGATACATTGGGTGATCATTCGTATTTTTTATTTTTTTTTGGTAGGAAGATCATGCATATTAGATAAAGGGCTAATGATAAAATATATTCTAACCATTACAAAACCAAAAATAAGTCAATTGGGTAATTATATATTGAAATAACTAAAAATGGCCGAAAATTGTTAAAAAAAAAAAGAACTTGGAAAAAACCAAGAGACATGGCTTACTAAATGTACACGATCTAAAATATAACTAAAATCACCAAATAGTAGCTAAATAAATCCCTAAAAGCTAAAAAATAGCTAACATCTTTAGGCCTAAAATATATATATTAGCTAACAAGATAGGTTAATATTGTACATGCTTACAATAGGCTTCAGGCCTTCGTTGATACTCCTGTATGACTAAAAAAATAGCCAAAAATAAAAAAGAAAAATAAAAACCAAAAGAAAAAACAGAAATCTAGGCGTGCACAATTAGAAGAAAACCGAAAAAACTACCAAAAAAAAAAAAGAAAACCGAAAAATATCCCCAAAAAAATGCGATTCCATGTGGAAAAAAAAAAAAAAAATCAGTAATTATATATTGTAGGCATAAATTTTAATTTTAAAAGAAAAAAATAGCTAGAAAATCAGAAAAATTTTGTTATTAATTAGAGTCTGTGTGCGCATAATAATTGTAACTTATATATGGCTTCATACGATATATATTGCTAAAAATAGACTTAATATATATATATATATATATAGTTGGAGCTACTGATATGGAAGCTAAAGAATAGCTAAGAATTAATATTGGAATCCGTAATATATAGATGCATCATATATATATATGTCTCATCTACTATCCTTATTGATGAACTACAAATATGCAATATATAAAAACAGTAAAAAAACAAAAATAATAACTCGAACAAAAAAAAGCCATAACGTCAACTAAAATCCCAAAAAAGAAGCGAAAATTTAGATTGCTTGTTCCAAAAAGCTTACCTTGAAGTTTGCAGCTTGTATAGGAAAATTTGGTGATTACTAGTGGTAATGTGTTGTGTACTTTTGCTTTTAGATATTGTTTCACGTGTATGTGGGAAGTATGTTAATTGTTTTTTGTTTGCCTTGTAAACATAATTTGTGACTAGATATGCTTGTTTTTCGTAGGATCATAAAGGGGAAGAAAACTGAGTTCAATGGGTCTCCTTCAATTGGACAGGTAATAAACATTCCCTTCAAGTAATTATAACGCTATCAAGAAGAGATTAATTTAATCTGGTATCAAAATTTTTTATTGGTTCTTATTTTTACCTAAGTATATCCTTTCATCTCCTTATTTTGCAAGTCCTTATGAAAAACTTTCATCAATATGAAATGATTGAATTCCATTCTATCGCACGACCTCATTAAACTTAGGTCCATAATTTATATCGAGTTGCTCATTAAACTTAGGTATCTTATTAATTACTTCCCAAACCACATACAAATCTGCATAGAAATATGCATATGCTTTCTTTCTTCTAATTAGGTAGGTGTCTAAGATGAAAATGCACTAAATTATGTTATCAAACCAAACACAACCAACAAATTGGAAGTATGTTTTTTTTTTGAAGGTTTCACCTCATCTCAACAAAAAGTGGATAGATTTTTTTTTTTTTTTGACTTCAAAAAAAAAAAAAAAAAAAAAAAAAGTGGATAGTTGTGACAATGTATTTGATAAGTTTTATTTTATTTTAACTTTCTTTTATGAAGTTGCTCGGTCAGGAACTAATAAATCATCTCTGTTCAAAGAATTCAAACTTTGAACTCAATTCTTTTTCATTTATTCACAAATTAGCATTTTCAGAATCATTTGGTATGACAAGGCTAAATCTGTATGAGAGAATGCCTAGGCTTTTCAATTAATTGTGTGATTGGTACTTGTTTGTTTTATTTCTAATTTGATCTACTAATAGGCTAGTTATGAGGATCAATTTCTCATGGCTCATGGGTATAGGATTTTATTGTTTAACAAATTCATCACTTTGGCTTCCTCACTTACACACGATTTCAAATTGCCTGGATATGATACTATATGTGTAATTCTTAAAAGGTTATTGTAGTGATTGTCTTTCCACTTAATAGTGCAAATTAAAAAGATCGAGATTATGCTTATCACAAAAAAGAAAAAAGGATTGAGATTATGGGCCCAATTATCGACTGGAGCCTGTATTAATTAATTAGGCCCATTGAGGCGGACCCAATAGTCTGACTCTAGAAGTCACTCGAGTTTCTAAAAAAGCGGAGATAATGCTACTTACATAGTTGTAGTTGTTCTTTGGATACACATTAAAAAAAGTTTCTATTTTTATGTGTAGTTACCAAAACACCAAGTTCGATTACAAATGGGAGTAAGAATGAGAATCGGAATCCCATTGCCATTGCTATATATATTAAAGCTAGTTACGTTATTATAATAACAATAAGAAAGACATTTGACCAAAAAAGAAAGAAAGAAAGAAAGAGTAATTAAGTTGAGATCGAAGAAGTAATGATGATGGGAATGAAAGTTGATGAGCAATTGGAAGATTTGGTACCAAACGACATGATAGAAGAAATACTAGTGAGATCGGAGATGAAATCTCTCACAAGATTCAAGTGCGTGTCGAAGACTTGGTACGCCTTACTCAACAGTTCTCGTTTCATAAGACGTCACCTCAACAAATCATCATTTGAAGACAACAAACTACCTCTCGTGATTTCGAATCGATATCAAAGGAAAATTTACTCTATTAGCCCCGATCCTCCTATTGCATTGCCATCATTTCTTGATGGTTACCAGATGGAAGGCTCTTGTGATGGATTGTTCTTATTAGTCCCACTGACGGGCCTATTACGCGTTTGGAATCCATCCACTGGAGATTTCATAAATATACCTCCACTATTTCACCCTCATGATCAGGACTGGGCTTTAGGTAATTATGGAGACCGACATAGCGGTTTTCCATTTTATGGCTTTGGTTACGATTCAAATACAGATGACTACACTATTGTCGCAATCCTACAAACTCATAGAGTCCAGGCAAACATCTGTTCTCTATCATTGTCTACATGTAAGTGGAGAAAGATCAAAGAATTCGGTACAGCAGGCCTAGCTGACATCCTTCCTCATTTAGTACTAAGTTCTTCTTATGGGAAATTTGCAAATGGAGCTGTTCATTGGCTTGGATTTAATCATATGGGCGACAACATAGAAAATAGATTACTAGCTTTTGACTTAGGAAGTGAAGAGCTCAAGGAGGTTCCCTTATCAAACCAACTAAAGTCCTATCCTGTCCGTTCTAATTGTCTTCCAACACTCACCACATGGAAAGATAGTATTTACATGTCAATGAGTGATCGAAAAGTCTGCACCCATGACATATTTGTGATGAAAAAGTACGGCGAAAGTGACTCATGGTATAAGTTGTGCACAGTTCCAAAAGTGAATGGTTGGAGAAAAATGGTATCTCTTACAAACAACGGCAAGATTCTGCTGCAATTGTGCAAGTCTTTAGTTATATATGACCCTAAAAGTGGCATATTTGAAGAGGTTCACAACCATCCGTGTGTTAAGAGTCTCTTATTAGGGGACGCAAAGTACTATCTCGAAGTACATGCACATGTACCAAGCCTAGCTTCAATCAAGTCTAAAGTTGATTATGCACATGTATCAAGCCTAGCTTCAATCAAGTCTAAAGTTGATAAGCTAGCTAGTGTCATCCCAAAAGATCAATGTTTTTTAATAAAAAAAAAAAGTATATAATTGATGTATTACAACTTGCTTCTAACTAAACATTCCATTATTTATCAGAGAATAAATATACTAGTTTTCATAACGTGCTCCACACTTGCTGTATAAGTTCCCCATAAACAAATTAAGGTATAATTAAACTATAACAATGTGTATGCTCACCAAATGAAATAACTCTGAACCTTGGAGTTTCTCAATTGAACAACACTAATCAGATAAGTGAAAGATGGCAACTTGCATGATTTGTTTTGTTGGAGAAAATCCCTTATAACCAAGCCTTTTCTAACGCTTCAAAGAATATAATATATGATCCAATGTCTGCAGGTCTTGAAGTATATAAAAGCCTTTGGATTAAATTGTTACCAATTAGTCTTGAGCCAACAAAGCCTATGATTCTCCAACCTCCACTTATATCGCACCTCATGTACATATCATCCCACACATAGAAAGCAAACGCCAATCAAAACTTTCGCAAATATGCAAAATCAGAATATAATAAATAAAAAAACAAAGATTAAAAACCGCTTCTCTTACTATGAAGTATAGAATTTGAACATAGTCAAGAGAACCAAATTTTGTTTCTATTATTGGTAAAACCATCAACATAAGCAAAAGAAAACCAAACACCTGAAAACACTCATTCTTTATCAAAACCCTAAACAAAGAAAGTAGTAAGACCAAGGATGTGTTCAAGTAGCTTCTTGGGTCCATAAAAAAGATGATTTTCAATTTTCGACAACGATTTCGATTTCAAGATTCACATTTTTTTTTTCCTCTTTCTTTTTTTTTTTTGATAAGAGACCAATTTATCACCCCTCAAACTTAATGATCTCCAAATTAAGTCCCACTTCACAATCAAAATCAAATTTCACCCATCTTTCTCATTTTCATTTCTTCCCTTTTATTTATTTATTTTCATTTCTCTTCTCGCTACTCTAATTTTTAATCGTGAAAGGTTGGTATAATGTCCAACTGTCCCTATTAAATTTAAAGGAAAATTCTATTAGATCTTAATTAGGATAGCTAGCTTTATGGGAGTGAATGTTAGATAGTAAATAAACAACACTTGGTTTTCTTGAAGATTATGGGAGTGAATGTTGAAGTGGCGTCAGTTTGATTTTCACTCAATTGTTTTCATTTTTGACATCTGGTTCCTTTAAATTATGTTAATCTCCCTAGTTAATAATACCTTGCAAGTTGCTTCATTTGGAAGGATTACAAAATTTCTAATTTTTTGTGGGTTTGCTTTGAATATTCTGTGGCATTGACTTTCAACTTTTTCCTTCCATTTTAGGCTATATTCAATGAGTTGTGTAGAATGTTGCACCTTGGAAGTCCTTCCTTCACACCCCAAAGAGGCAATACGTGCATCATAACGTTTGTCGGTGTACAAGGCATGTCGGCTACATGTATCAAACTCTTTCATTGCTCGATTTAGTGCAATTAATGGTGTGTTTTTTTAGTCCTTTCAATCCCTCCTAATAAATGTGTCTCAAGTTAGCAATAGATAGTGTTAGCTTTTAGTGTTGATGTTGCAATTGCTCTTTTTTCAAAATATTAGGATGCGGCAAAACATTAACTTGCGTGAAGTATGCTAATTATCACCAAAAGAAGGGTTGGAAGCCCATCTTGGTATGCTCGGACATGCATAGAGCTGGTGCATATGAGCAATTGAAGTTGGACGCCACCAAAGCTAAGATTGAATTTTATGAAATGTAAAGCTGAGATCCCCTTTGTTCCTCTTTTATGTTTACTTTTTAGTTCAAGGGATTGGAAAAGTCAATTGAGACATCTTGCTCTATCTTAAAACTAGCATGTGTTATTTTCTGTAGTTTTATTTATTTATTTATTTTTATTTTTTTTGTTTCTGTCAAAATGTTATTTGCTGTAGGTTCAAACATGAGAAAACTCATAGCAAACACAATTCCCTTCTATTTGCAAGTACTTTTTATGGTTTTAATATCAAGAATAGGTTCTAAGGTTGAGGATTGTTGCATTTTACTAGTTTTGTTCAGTTGAAGAATAAACATTGTTCCCTTTTATTCTCATACAAAGGTTTGTCCTGTTATATTTTATTGTTACAAACAGAGATACACCTGATTCTGTGACGACTATCACGGGTGTCAAAGAGTTGAATAAAAACGACATGATCATTATTGACACGTCTGGGTTTGCTTTATCTGAAGTGTCCAAAACTCATGATGCACTGGTGTGTGTTCTCTCTACTATTCTTCCTAATATATTTTTTTTGAAAACTCCTAATATTAATTATATTAAATATTGCAGGAACCACACCTTATTGTGCTTGTAATGGATGTTACCAGCCTATCAGACCAGTTGGTTGCATTCCAACAGAGTCTATCTGTTGGTGCAGTGATTTTGTCAAATATGGATGGAAGATTTAAAGGAGGGGCTGCACTTAATGCGTAATTCTCGATCATAATTATTTTTTTCATTTGGTGCATATATGCTGTGTTACTTGGAATAGGGCCTTAGCAGTTATTCATAGAGCATTACAGTTGCACTGTTTCAAGTTTTTAACTATTAGGACAATTGAAAGGTCAAATATTTTAATCTCTAACTAGGTTTTCTAGGTTTTTTCTTTAAAAAAGAATAATGATTCAATTCTTGCTTCTGCAAAACTTAAAGCATGACTTGGTTGGGTATCATGAATGCTATTGCAATGTAGTGTTGCTTTCGATTCTCTACTTATTAATTATTTTTAATCGCAGCTGTGTACTAGTTCATGATTTTGCTATCTAATGATTCTACATTCTTTCTTTCTCAAAAAGAAAAAAAAAAAAAAAGATTCTACATCATATTCGCCTTTATAAGAAGGCGAAGAAAGACCTTCAAAATTGGAAACTTTCGTTTACCTTTTTCATTTTGTTGATTTAGAAGAAAGTTTAAAACAAACCGTTTACTTTCTAAAACTTCTCTAGAGCTGATCCCTTTTCTTTTTTGTGGATGCAGTGCTGCAGCTTTGGTATTCCAATCACATTCTTTGGAAATGGTCAGCACGTAGAAGACTTAAAATTGTACGATCCTACTAAATATGTCATCCGCCTTTTGGGTAAGCTTCTAAATTTATAAATTATGTTTTTAGGGTAGAACACAACTAACTCTTTTAACTGTTTTAGACATGGGTGGCTGGTCTAGACTTTAGAATCCCATGGATCAACATACTTAAAGTACTCATAAATCCTTCCGCATGATGTATGATTTGTTAATAAACAGTAACAGTCATACTGAGGAAATGAAGAGATTCTTGGTCATGATGGATTCCATGACCGATGCAGAATTGGACAGTCGCAATCCAGAGTTGATGATGAATGAATCCCGAATAATGAGGATTGCACGAGGCTCGGGCCGCCAAGTCGCGGACGTGATAGAGCTGTTAGAAGAATACAAGAGACTTCGGCAATGAAGGGGCATACATCCTGATTTTTTTTTTTTATTTTTTGTCAATTGCACACATATCCTGATTACAAATTGTTATGTAGTAACTGATCGTAGTTCAATATAACATGAACATGACCAAACATAAAATCATTTGCCCTAATAAAACTACAGTGATTTGATTTGTTAGTCCTAACTGTTTAATGAACATCTAACTGTTTTTAATCTATATCTATACTATATATAATGGCTAAGCCAGGTTAATTGATCTTGAAGGTATCAATTAATCAGAGATCATGCGTAACAAACATTCAGGTTTTCTTATAAAAATAAAATAAATAAATAAACATTCAGGTTTATGTTGCTTTGGTGTTAAGGCTATGTATTGCGTTCTTTATTTTTGATATGAATCTGCTTAGTATTTTGTGGTTTGATTCTCGGCATTCAGGTCAAGACTTTTCGAATATGCTAAAATACTGAGCAAATTCATATCAAAAATAAAGAACCCAATACATAGCCTTAACACCAAAGCAACATAAACCTGAATGTTTATTTATTTATTTTATTTTTATAAGAAAGCCTGAATGTTTGTTACGCATGATCTCTGATTAATTGATACCTTCAAGATCAATTAACCTGGCTTAGCCATTATATATAGTATAGATATAGATTAAAAACAGTTAGATGTTCATTAAACAGTTAGGACTAACAAATCAAATCACTGTAGTTTTATTAGGGCAAATGATTTTATGTTTGGTCACGTTCATGTTATATTGAACTACGATCAGTTACTGCATAACAATTTGTAATCAGGATATGTGTGCAATTGACAAAAAATTAAAAAAATTAAAAAAAAAAAAAAAAATCAGGATGTGTGCCCCTTCATTGCCGAAGTCTCTTGTATTCTTCTAACAGCTCTATCACGTCCGCGACTTGGCGGCCCGAACCTCGTGCAATTTTCATTATTCGGGATTCATTCATCATCAACTCTGGATTGCGACTGTCCAATTCTGCATCGGTCATGGAATCCATCATGACCAAGAATCTCTTCATTCCTCGATGATCATATCGTTTATTAACAAATCATACATCATGCGGAAGGATTTATGAGTACTTTAAGTATGTTGATCCATGGGATTCTAAAGTCTAGACCAGCCACCCATGTCTAAAACAGTTAAAAGAGTTAGTTGTGTTCTACCCTAAAAACATAATTTATAAATTTAGAAGCTTACCCAAAAGGCGGATGACATATTTAGTAGGATCGTACAATTTTAAGTCTTCTACGTGCTGACCATTTCCAAAGAATGTGATTGGAATACCAGCTGCAGCACTGCATCCACAAAAAAGAAAAGGGATCAGCTCTAGAGAAGTTTTAGAAAGTAAACAGTTTGTTTTAAACTTTCTTCTAAATCAACAAAATGAAAAAGGTAAACGAAAGTTTCCAATTTTGAAGGTCTTTCTTTCTGCCTTCTTATAAAGGCGAATATGATGTAGAATCTTTTTTTTTTTTTTTGAGAAAGAAAGAATGTAGAATCATTAGATAGCAAAACCATGAACTAGTACACAGCTGCGATTAAAAATAATTAATAAGTAGAGAATCGAAAGCAACACTACATTGCAATAGCATTCATGATACCCAACCAAGTCATGCTTTAAGTTTTGCAGAAGCAAGAATTGAATCATTATTCTTTTTTAAAGAAAAAACCTAGAAAACCTAGTTAGAGATTAAAATATTTGACCTTTCAATTGTCCTAATAGTTAAAAACTTGAAACAGTGCAACTGTAATGCTCTATGAATAACTGCTAAGGCCCTATCCCAAGTAACACAGCATATATGCACCAAATGAAAAAAATAATTATGATCGAGAATTACGCATTAAGTGCAGCCCCTCCTTTAAATCTTCCATCCATATTTGACAAAATCACTGCACCAACAGATAGACCCTGTTGGAATGCAACCAACTGGTCTGATAGGCTGGTAACATCCATTACAAGCACAATAAGGTGTGGTTCCTGCAATATTTAATATAATTAATATTAGGAGTTTTCAAAAAAATTATATTAGGAAGAATAGTAGAGAGAACACACACCAGTGCATCATGAGTTTTGGACACTTCAGATAAAGCAAACCCAGACGTGTCAATAATGATCATGTCGTTTTTATTCAACTCTTTGACACCCGTGATAGTCGTCACAGAATCAGTTGTATCTCTGTTTGTAACAATAAAATATAACAGGACAAACCTTTGTATGAGAATAAAAGGGAACAATGTTTATTCTTCAACTGAACAAAACTAGTAAAATGTAACAATCCTCAACCTTAGAACATATTCTTGATATTAAAACCATAAAAAGTACTTGCAAATAGAAGGGAATTGTGTTTGCTATGAGTTTTCTCATGTTTTAACCTACAGCAAATAACATTTTGACAGAAACAAAAAAAATAAAAATAAATAAATAAATAAAACTACAGAAAATAACACATGCTAGTTTTAAGATAGAGCAAGATGTCTCAATTGACTTTCCCAATCCCTTGAACTAATAAGTAAACATAAAAGAGGAACAAAGGGGATCTCAGCTTTACATTTCATAAAATTCAATCTTAGCTTTGGTGGCGTTCAACTTCAATTGCTCATATGCACCAGCTCTATGCATGTCCGAGCATACCAAGATGGGCTTCCAACCCTTCTTTTGGTGATAATTAGCATACTTCACGCAAGTTAATGTTTTGCCGCATCCTAATATTTTGAAAAAAGAGCAATTGCAACATCAACACTAAAAGCTAACACTATCTATTGCTAACTTGAGACACATTTATTAGGAGGGATTGAATGGACTAAAAAAGCACACCATTAATTGCACTAAATCGAGCAATGAAAGAGTTTGATACATGTAGCCGACATGCCTTGTACACCGACAAACGTTATGATGCACGTATTGCCTCTTTGAGCTGTGAAGGAAGGACTTCCAAGGTGCAACATTCTGCACAACTCATTGAATATAGCCTAAAATGGAAGGGAAAAGTTGAAAGTCAATGCCACAAAATATTCAAAGCAAACCCACAAAAAATTAGAAATTTTGTAATCCTTCCAAATGAAGCAACTTGCAAGGTATTATTAACTTGGGAGATTAACATAATTTAAAGGAACCAGATGTCAAAAATGAAAACAATTGAGTGAAAATCAAACTGACACCACTTCAACATTCACTCCCATAATCTTCAAGAAAATCCCCAAATGTTGTTTATTTTCTCTCTAACATTCACTCCCATAAAGCTAGCTATCCTAATTAAGATTTAATAGAATTTTCCTTTAAATTTAATAGGGACAGTTTGACAGCATATTACATCTTTTTTCACTTCTCCATTACTTTCATTCCACATGAATTCAATGGGTATCGTCGTCTCCCACATGTTTATCCTTTTTGTATGATTGATCCTAACTATCGAAAGTGGTCCACCTATAAAAATTTTACTTCTCTTAACTGTACTATTCCAATATCATGATATCCACTATTCAACAACTTAATCAAATTGCATATAAAACTTTCTTTATGAGATTAAGTAACCCATAGACGAGACAAACCTTTTTGATTGTTTTGTGGTGATGTGCCGCAAGCACACTTGCACTGATCCTTTCCTTCACGTGATCTTGTATACTTCTGACAAGATCCACACGTACGTTTGCTAGTAGAAGAGCATTAGAAATTTGATCCATTGCTGTGAAAGAATTAAAGTCTTATGGCTAATATAGACTCGGTCCCATTGTGCATACTCAAATTAAAGTCTTAAAGGCTAATATAGACTCAGTCCCATTCAAGATTGTGAAAGCCCATTAATTTAAACTAAATGACTAAATGAAATCGAAAGTCTCATAGAATAGCCCCGTTCGCAACTGCTTCGTCAAAACATCATTCTCTACTAACCCCAAACCACAAAAGATACAAAAAAGGTTCATATCCATCTCTCTCACTCTTCCCCGTAGTTGTTGTGGATATTCAGGGGGAGTGGGCGATACTTAGATCTAAAAGTTCAATCTCCAATTCACAATTATCAACAACATCAATAACCCTAATTCTACACATAAAGATTTAAGGAAGCATTGATCTACCAAAAACGAAACCAAACACTTGTTGCACAGAAAAGTTGAAAGAATCAACAACCCAAGTTACCAAGTACAGATCAAACACATAAAAGATGTAGAGATAACGAAACCTCGCAAATACGAAGAATTTTGACTCCCACGACAACACTTTATCCACAAACATGTGCCAATACATTACGAATTTGTGCCATTTTTTTTAGGGTTTTTGGACAAAGCTTCTACGCAGTTGCGTTTGTCACGTTAGAGTTTCTTCTCCCTTTGAACAGGTTTCTTGAACAAATAAAGAAAAAACTGATACGAAATTCACAATCAAACGCAGAAGTAAACGAAATTCTCAAATGTGTAGCCTCCAAGAAACAGCATTATTTCCATCAAAGCCCAAAATTGGACAAACCCCAGAGGAAATACACATTGATTCCCAATCCGAAATCCCAATCAAACGCATACCCAGGCAAGAAATCTGAAATGAGTAACCTCCAAAAACGAGGACTACATCAATGAAAGCATAAAACAAGATCCCACATGGGCATTCCAAAGAAGACAGCAATGCGAGCGAATAATCAACAGCATTTGAGAGAAGAAGAAAATGTTGAAGAGAACGAAAGAAAGATTACAGTGAGGTCGTCGGTGATGTAGTCGAGTCGTCTTTCCCCTCTTCTTCTCGCGCTGTAGTCGACGCCACCAGTGCACAACACAGAGTCAAGTAGACCTTCAAGAACCACAGAATTCGTCACAAAAACCCAATATTTCCATCAAAACCACTCGAATTGAAACGACATGAAACTAGACTTTCTCCGACTGTACCTTCTTGTGATGGGTCTGGACAACCGGAGAGATCTCGCGGAGATTCTTCGGCGATTCGTAGCTCCACCCGCCGCGAGAGGACGAATCGAAGAACGACGAGAACGAATCCATCGATTGATGAATTGAATTAAGTCGAATTGACTGATTGATTCGAATTTCGAAACCCTAGAAATCCTAAATTGGTTTTCGCGAACTTTGAAATCGATTTGCGTTGATTGTGAAATTATCATTGAAATTAATATAAATCCGATCGTAGCCATTGCCCATTGGTCAGATCATTAACCAATTCCCCATTATGTCCCCCACGGAACCAAAACTTTCATAAGGTGGGGAAGGCTTGCTTGTTTGGTGTTTATGTAGGGAGGGAAAGAACGGAGTTTTGGATTTGTGAAGTTCCGGATATGTCCCTGGAGTGGTTGTGGTATTTACGGGGTTTGGTTTTGGGTTGGGGGTTGTGGGGAGGGGTAATTTGGGGATTTGGGGAAAGTTCGCGTAACGACGAGAGGGGGACTGCGAGGAAGGAGAATTCGACGACAAAGAGAGGGAGATTGTATTTTTTTAGGAATATATTAAAATGACATTGAGTAAATTATACCACAATGCATATTGGTTCACAAGAGCCTTTTATGCAGCTTCGATTCACGTGTTAGCATCAAAATATGTGGGGGCCCCATATTAGATGAGCTACGAGGTAAGTGGGAGCTTCGCTCATGCATTAAATATGTAAAAGCTTTGATTATTAGATAATTAGGAATGCATGTTTGAATTAACGACTTGGGAATGAAAATCGGTTCCACCGTCGTGATATTGGTTTGGATCTCTATTATCTATGGAATTGTGAATACACAAAATATGTCTTGCTGTTAGGACTGTTTATAGTGATTGGAATTCGAATTGAAATGCCCAGATGTGTAGTATTTAGATATTTCTTCTTAGTATAATTCCACCATAACTAGGCTGAGGCAGAAGACACATATACTTAGGATGTGTGGTAGTTAACCATAAGGTTTGTTTTCTAGTCTTTCTTGATAATTGAATGCATAAGGTGAATTATTTGAGTGTAAGGGTTTGGAGTTCCATCCTTTGCTACTTGATGATTCTTTGAGGCAAGTGTAAAGCGGTGATCGTGAACTTGGATGAATTTATCTTCGTTTTGGTGCGATTATCTAGAGGGCGAGGTGTATGCAGACATTTACTTATTCATGACGATTATTGTACCAATACGAAAATAGATGATGGAACAACGGCTTATATTAATATTTATATCTATCGCATTTTATTTAAATCTTTCGTGTGATTTTATTTATATGTCATGTTTTAATTTATAAATGAAATGTGATGAATATTATTATGCTTGACATATATGAAAGTTTATCAAATGTATTGTGAAAGGAATTGTTAGGCTTTTATGTCTAGTATGGTGATTGGAATTTGAATTGAAATATTGATATATAAAATTATTGCATATCTAAATTAGATGTGGAAATAATATTTAGATATTTCTTCTTAGAATATAATTCCATCTTTCATAACTACGTAAACCATATACTTAATTGGATCGAATTATGTACTAAATGATTATGCTTATAAGTTTGTTTTTGATTTACATGTATTCAGGTTATTACATGTTAGTGTTATGCGTATGGATTGAATGTCATGTAGAATTTGCATGAGTACTAGGTAGTACTTGCATATTTAATGTTTGAGCGAGTCTTTCCACTTATTGAGCATCGTTGGTTCTTTAGCTCACCCCACTCTACCCACGAGGTCCTTCTACCACTAACCATACGATAGACAAGAAAGGCAAGGAAAGGATCTATCTTGAAGTGCTTTCATCTGTGAGACTCATATAATACTAGGTTATTATTATTATTAAATTGTTTTGTAATCGTACGTGGGTTATAGCTCGAGTATTAGTAATGGGTAGTTTTGAACCTTTTGATATTATTATGAGGTTGTATGAGACATTTAAATACTAGAGATGATAGATATTATCATGATATACAGGTTTATATGGTTTAGTTATGATTACTTTTCACACATTTATTATTATATATATTGTTTAGAATAATTATTCCGCAGTTATTTAGGCGAGCCAAGTCGTTATTTGGGCCTTTGGTTCGTGTATCGGTCTAAGTAACGGTTTGGGCCCTCTTTTCGAAGGCGACCATCACCCTAGGTCGGGGCGGGAGTCGTCACCAGTTGGTATCGAGCCTAGGGATTAGAACCTGGGGAAACATTAGGTTAGAAAAACCTAAGTTGTAGAGCCTTAAATAAATAAATAAATAAATAAAAATCAAGTTTAAGTCGAACAAATCCATGGTATGGGACATCGATTTGAGTCGACTTAATGTGCACAAATATCAAAATTTTAGATTGGGAAGGGATCGAAAACCCAAGATGAAATGTTAATATATTGTTATATGTTGATGAATGTAATATATTTATAACGTTAGATATTTTTACAAATTCCTCAAATTATTGGACTAACCATTTGTTGCTCTACAGTGCACTATGAGTAACCATGGGGGAAGTTCGCATAATTTGAGGGATGCTCAGGACAGAGATGATAGGCATTGGCGTAGGGAAATGGAGCAGCGCATCTCTTCCCTGACGGAGTCACATCAAAAAGCTCTGCAAGAAATGGCGTCTGCTCAAGAAAGGAATATGGCTCGTATTATGGAACTTATTCAAACACAAGGAAATGCTAGATCAGCCGAGCAAGTGCAAGTGGGACAAGGGCCTAATCCTCCACAAGAACATGTTCAAGAGCATCATATAGCAGCGGAAGGTGCCGATTCCGTTACAAATACAGTTGCAACAATACTGCACTGGGGAGATAGGGATACGAGGCGCATCGGCGAGGCAAATTACGAAGAGTTTATGAAATATGACATTCCTCGTTTTTATGGGGATAGGGATCCCGTAGAGGCTGAAGGCTTGAGAGCATGGATCTTGCACATGGATAAGAGGATGAAGACACTGAGTATTGATGAGTGGACTATGGTACCTCTAGACCCATATCTAACGTAGGCACTCGCGCTTTGTGAAGATGCCGAGAGGGGATCGAGAAAAATTCAAAGAAATTTCGTTTGGAGGAGCATCAAGTGCACCACACTCGGGTAGCATCGAAGCCACACACATTTTGAGGGGACCACCACACCTTCCCATTCCTCCGTACTTCCCTTGACTAACCGGGTGTGACATTCAGATCAACGACCACGCTCTTGTGTATCGGGAAGTGTCGCGCAACGAATGTGCGAAGCTTTCACATGTAGTATTGTGGTGTAACTTATCATTGTTATTATAACACTTTCTTTTTTTTAACATTTGGATTGATTGTTTCAATAAGACGGTGATCTTTCGGTTTCCGGGCACTACCCCATTTGAGTTTAGAGGTTGTTCTTTGGCTAATGTTATCGGCCACCAAGTAGAGTTGCGACTTTTGATGAGATAGAGACTATTGCGAGTCTAACTTCTATGGGAGAGGAGGGACAAGAAGTCATAATTGAGAAGATTCTGTTGTTAGGGACTTTCAGATGTTTTTCCTTCGAGATCTTTCCGGGTTTCCTCCACATCGAGACGTGACTTTGTGATTGACCTCATTCCTGGGCACCGAGACCGTTTCTAAGGCACCGTTTGAAAGAATTGAAGAAGCAATTAGAATTTCCCCAAGTGTTTCGCCATGGGAGCACCGGTGTTATTCGTGAAGAAGAAAGACGCGGTTTGAGAATGTGTATTGACTTGACCGACAATTGAATAAGGTGACTATTCGGAACAAGTATCCGCTTCCCAGGGATCGATGATTTATTTGACCAACCTGAGGGGAGCAAGATTCTTTTCGAAAATAGATTTGAGATCGGGGTACCATCAATGCAAGATACGAGAAGAAGACATACCAAAGACAAAGATTTAGTACACGATATGGTCACTTTCGGTTCAAAGATGATGCGTTTGGACTTACCAATGCACCCGCTATGTTCATGGATTTGATGCACCGTGTTTTCAAACCTTTCCTCACACCGGTTGTGATTGTATTTATTGATGACATCATGAT
Organism: Stephania japonica; assembly: GCA_039657345.1. NCBI lineage: Eukaryota > Viridiplantae > Streptophyta > Magnoliopsida > Ranunculales > Menispermaceae > Stephania > Stephania japonica. The sequence goes on from CM077556.1 coordinate 7,884,232, forward strand.
ATATTCTAAGATCGAGAGTCGGACCATAGAAAGCATCTAAGGAAAGTGTTGCAGACATTAAGGGAACACAAACTTTATGCTAAGTTGAGCAAGTGTGAGTTTTGGTTTGGGTTTCCGAAGTGAAATTTTAGGCCATGTGGTGAATGCACGCAGAGGGTGTGACAGTTGATCCTACAAAGATTGAGGCGATACTTAGATGGCCACAACCTAAAAATGCTTCGTAAATACGAAGTTTCTTGGGATTAGCAGGGTATTATCGGCGCTTCGTACAAAATTTCTCGTCGATTGCTTCACCGCTTACTGAGTTGACGGAAGGATGTTACTTATGTTTGGAGTGATGCATGCGAAAAAGCTTTCCAATTGTTGAAGGAGCGTTTGACCACCGCACCCATTTTGGTCCTGTAGTCCCAGTAAAGAATTGTCGGTGTACACTGACAGCTTCATGGGGATTGGATTGGGAGGAGTACTAATGCAAGACAAGAGGGTAATCGCCTATGCTTCACGCCCAAAGATCCACGAGAAGAATTATCCAAAGGCATGATTTAGAGTTAAGCAAAATCGGTAGTTTGAACCCTTGATGATGTAGTTTCGTCATTTGATAAGGGACATAGTGTGAGTACCATCAAGTAGGATATCATCCAAACACCTGAATTTAGTAGCTCGACTACTCAATCCATGCTAATACCTGGCAAAGGTTTGAACCCTCAAGTCCACAATCCTCACAGAAGTCACCTAGATTGGGTTTATAATCAAAATTATTTCCTATTTCTCATATTTTTTTGAATTTTTCCTCTATTTTCACATAATTTAATTTAATTTATTTGTTTTTAAAATATTTTTTTATATTTTTCTGCCCTGGCCAGGTGCTAGGCCTGGCAAAGGTTTGAACCTAACAAGTTGGGTTTATAATCGCTAGGCTTGGTCTAGCTTCTCTTCTTTTTTTGTTAATTGGTCCAGGGACATCATATACACAACACACGTTCATGCCTCACGCCTTACGTGAAATCTCTCAAAACTTGCTCACAGTTTCTCACATATGCACACTTCATGCCTCCTATACGTTGTAGCGCACACAACTCTCACACATACATGAAACCGAAATGAAGAAATCACACACTATCAGGACGTCGTATCCACGCTGTGTCTCTCATGGACTCCACAACGTCCAAGCAGCGTGAATCACAATTGCTTCTGTTCGACTCATACGTGGGAGACGCCACCGCGAACTGAACTTACGGCGTACCCACGGCGTCGAACACAAACTCAAAAACCCAAAAATCCACCGAACACAAAAACCAAACCTCAATCTTGGCGACCAATGCCTACTTGTTTCCGAGCATCAAGACTCCCCAAAATCGACTCCGGATCGTCGTGGGATGCCCGGATTTGGTTGAAAACCCCAAAATAAACACTAAATCCGAAAATATAACCAAAATTAACAAAATACATCAAAAGCAACACCGGCGTCCATACCGCGTGTTGATCACTCCGGGGCTTGTCGAGACACTGGTAGAACACCAAGATCGTCTCCGACAAGCCACCCTTGGTCATGGCGATTAATTTAAAGCTTGCATAAACAACCCCAAATATAAAAAAGCAACAATACAAGAATAAAGAGAAGAAGTAAGAGAGCGAGGTTCTCACCTAGATTCCGACGAGAACACCCCTTGTGGTGGCTTACTTTCCAAGCAAAGAAAAATGAAAAGGAGGAGAGGAGAGGAAAGAGAAGAAATAGAAAAACGAGAGAAAAGTGGTGAGGGACCCTTATATAGGACCCCTTTTTCATCATCCTACACTTACTCATCTCTAGGTAGATCCTACATCTACCCTTTAAGCTGTCCTATAACCCTCCTAACTCCACTTGTTGACTTTTTTAAGTGACTCGGGTGTCACTTAACTATTCAGCTTCCATATTGATCTTGCGCTCCTCGGCCCATATTTTACTACAAATCGACTCGTCGTCGCGTCCGCATTTCAACTCAAATAAAATATTATAATTATTATTCAAAAATCATTTATTAAGGTTTTCTGTGTTTAAATTTCTCTTGTTCACCTAAGCGAAGCCTTACTCTGACTAGACCATCACCCAAACGGCTCGAGACTCGTATTAGACTATTATACTAATACACACATCACAGAAACATAATATTACTTCGGTGTCGACTCCCGAAGTTCGAAATACTGTCCAGTATCACGTAGCCGGGTTACGGTCCTGACAAGTGTAATACAAATCAGTTTAAAATTAAGGGTTGTTACAAAGATCACCTCATGTTTCTCTTTTTCTCAAATAAAATTTCGTTCTATTTTTTTTTGCCTGTAATTAAATTGGACTTGGCTAGAATTAAAGCAAGTGGGGATGACCTAATTGGGTGTGACTTATGGGAGGATGCATTGTATTAGATTTTTGTTTGTAACTCTGCTATAAGTGTCTTATTTCCCATTGTGTACATATCAATTGCTAAACGCTAATAAAAGACCCTTTTCCAATCAAGAAAATACGTAATCAAACTTGAGTTTTTTTTTTTTTGAAAAAATTAGTCTTAAACTTCTTTATGTTGTAAATTAAATTGGACTTGGCTAGAATTAAAGCAAGGAAAGTATGAACTAAGAACTACTACTACAACTACAAAGAACCACTACAAAGGAGAAGAGAAGAAATGAAGAGTTGGATTGATAAATTGTATACAATTTGGTGTGTTCTTTACAAGTGAAGGAATCCTCTTATATGGGGTCTTAGTCATGATGAGAATGAGTACTTGCACAAAGAATGCAAGTTATACCAAACTCGCATGTCTACAAGATTATAAGCTACCATGAGTGCTCATTGTCACAATCATGAGTGCTCATTGTCAATAATAAATTACCCTTTCTAGTGGTGAACCACTTTTATTCCAACCTTAATGGAATTGTCAATACGGCCTTTACAAGATCTTTTCTTCATTTTCCACGTCCATAAATTTTTTATTGTGGTCATGGTCATTATATGCAACTTATGCTTCTTAATTTGAAGCTGAACCAATTGGACGGGAGTGATATTATATTTATAATATTTTAATATTTTCTCAGCTGTCATGAGACATGAAATCAATCCATAATATTTATTGAATTGATGTTTGCGCTCAATATTAATTTGTTGCAATAATAAATCGAGCCGGGCCACGTGACCTTTTTTTATTGTCTCATCAGTCATATTTCTGTATAGATAAAGGCAATTAAAATTGCAGAGTTATAATTAATATTTGACTGATTAAATTTTGTAGCATGAGCTGCTCATTTTGAGCTTTTTGGAGCATCATCAATTTTAGCCTTGATATAGCTAACTCCATGAGGTGAAATGATAATATAAAGTGAAATATTCACTTTTCAAATCTCTAAAGAGATATTTGACGAATAAATATTAGTATTATATGCATAGTCTTGCATATACCTTGTTGCTATTGCCAATATTATTAAGACAATTAATTCAATCAAGTATAATATTTTTTTAAAAATAAAGACGGCATAAATAATTTTGTCATTTTTATGTAAAAAATACATAATATATGATTAAATGAATGTTCACGACTTGATTATTTTACACACAAAATATACTATTTGTACGAGTTGGTGGGACAACCTCCAGGTTGAGTGGCGAGACAAAAGTCTACTTAACAACCATGCCTCCTTAAACGGGACAACCCGTCTCCTTTTCAATGTTTTGTTTTACCAGGGACAAGGCTCACCCACTATCAACTCAGACTTACAGCATAATTTGTATTATAAAAATTAAGAATGAACATTGTTAATTGTTAATAATCTTAATAGAAAAATTATATGTCACATATTGACTTTTGATTTCTGATGTAGAAGATCGTGCAAGACGCAACTAAAGAGTATACTTTCGTAGTCAGTGTGATGTTAAATGCATCGTGCATAAATAATGTATATATACTTGATACTTTATAAAATATTTAACAACACATGAACTAGACTTCTTTAGTTAAAAGCAACTTAGAACTAATAACCCTGCAATTTTATTTTTTTTAGGTTTTCACCCTATATATTGTTAATATACTCGAAAAGAAAAGGAAGACACAAGTTAATTCAGTTGAACGAGTACATGCAAGATATACAATTAAGGTAATTAAACCACAATTACTTAGATTCATTAAAGATTAAAATGAACCTAAATAGCCACATACGTACCATGCCTTCTATTTCTTTTTCTTATTTAGTTTTTGTAAGAATCGACCACTATAGACTTGTTCTCTTTAAAAAAAAAAACCCAAATGGCTTATTGGAACAAATATATTGTGTTACTACACTAATGTATGTGATGTTTGTTACAACAGAGTAAATTAAGTTACTAAACTAGAGTGGGATAGAGCCGATTGTACTTGGTTGAGTAGTTAAGAGATAAAAGCACATGCTTATTACATGCATGCACAACAGCTATGAAAAGCTTATTTTTGGGTAGTGAAAGAAATATAGATGTTGTAGGTAAAATAAAATATTGAAAACAAAGAATGAGAAGCCTTTCATCATTAAGTAAAAGGAAATATTTGTGCATGTTAGGGACACTACAACATGAATGCATGCAGAGTACAATCAACTGGCTTAATTGCCAAAAGGACAAAAGCCTTAAAATGTTTTCCAATGATCATAAGAAAAATGTTTGAACAATATGACAAAAGTGATCATTAAAATCATCTTACTCCTCTCTAACCATACGTTCCAAACTAGAGCAAGGACTATGTTGTCAAAATAGGTTGAGGACTACTTATTTGTCCAGTTTGGTGGTTTTGAAATGTTTGGATTGTTATCCCAAAAGCTTTGGCAAGTGGCTAGCTCCTAAATTCTTGTGTATGAAATTATAAAAGAAGAGATAATTGGCATTTCATCACCTTTTGTCTATAACATATAAGTTGAAGATATTTTTTTTTTCTTTTGAAATAAGACTTCAACTAATATATAAGAGAATAGAAATAGAGTTATCAAACACTATCAAAATCAAATTTATATAAATTTTACTTTCCTAGCTTTTGTTTCCTTGGAAAAGCTTCTTGATCTTCAAGACCTTGTAGAGCGAGCAGCCTCGAGCTGATAACATGTTGTAAATTAAGTTGAACTTGGCTAGAATTAAAGCAAGGAAAGTATGAACTAAGAACTACTACTACAACTACAAAGAACTACTACAAAAGAGAAGAGAATAAATGAGAGAGTTGCAATGAGAATCAGCTTTTGTTAATGTCTTTTTCCTTGGTTACGAATCCCTTTCTCACTCCGCAAACAATATATATTTTTTATTTATCTTCTGAAGTTCAAAAAATAAGAGAAAAAGTTACTGAGAAGTCATATCATGATTGGTTGATCCGTATTTCTTTCCGAAGACAATCAGCTGTAGTTTGTCAGCAACTGCAGGGAGAATGTTAGCACCAGCACCCTTGAAAAGGGACTTGGCACCTTCATTCTTCAGAATCTGATTGAAGGCGTCCAGCGAGCTCTTGTACTTATTGACGGCTTCACCGGAAGTCATCATCATTCTTCTACAAACAGTATCAATGGCATGGGGTAGGATGCAAGACCAGCACCATTTGTGATCAGATCGATACAGGCTTCAGGGAATCATATATACATTCCAAAGTACAGTCCTCGATAAACGATGATCAAAACTTATGCCTATTGAAGATGTTAATAATGATGATATCGGTATAAGCACACTAGAAACAAACTTGTGAGCAATGGTGATGAGCGAGCAGATTGCACAAGATTGGCGATTCTGGCAGATGAAGGGTGAGGAGGAGCACATACGGTGAGGCGCGCACACAACCTCGGATGAACAGAGAAGTAAGATCAAGAAATCCTAGAGCTATGAGGAATCACAATTAGCAATGGAAGCAGGCCCATAGAGACGACCCATAACCAAACTCTGATACCATATTAATTTCTACACTGCTTGTATATATAAACACCTAAGAGATAAAGAACTCTTCAAAAAGATAAGATGACATTCGTATAACCATATGATAAGTCGTTTAATATACATTATTTACCATTTGTTTATGTGTGTTTTTATGTCAAAGTCTCCAAAATACCACTAAATTTATACTCATCTCTCACTTTTAGGTGAATCCGAGGTCACGGTTGAATTTGATGTAGAAAAATATTCAAAATAGAGTATTTACTTGCAGTAATTGGATGCTGGGGTTTTCTCGTAATAGAGTATTTAATTCTGCCACGTATTGGATTTTATTGGTCAAGCTACGTCTCACAGGCCTTTTCCACTAATCACGCGCCACAAATTGCGCCAATCAGCCGTTTCCACCAATCACGCACCGCGTGTCATGCCAGCACGTCACCAACACCTTCCTCAACCAATGAGCTTCCGACACGTCAGTAGAGCACATTTTTTTACCAATCAGAGCATGACAAGTGTCTTGAACCTGCAAAAAATGCCCAAATCAATCCCGATGCACAAATCATGCCATTAATCATAAAAACATTCAAATGGGCATAAATTACTCCAACCGTTACAAAGACACATCTATAAATTGGGGTTTGAGAGATTGATAGAGGCATCCTTTGTTCGGAGAAGAACACACGGAAACAACAAACATATTATTTTAGAGTTTTTGTGTTTTTTTTTTCTTTCTACAATAAAAAGAACGTGGTGTACTATTTCAATTATATCCGGCTAATCCTTCGAGGATTCAAGCCGCAGACCGATCGCGGCTATTCTATGACTTTCTAATCGCTGTGAGATCTATTTATTCTTCAATTTCACTGATTGATTGTTGCTTTCTAGCTTCTTTGGTATTGTTCTTACTATTATGGTCGATTACTTGATTGATGTGAAGGGCCCTCGCATTAGTTGTAGTTTGAGACCTATCGCCATCGAGTCGAATGCATACATAATCATGCAAAAGACTCGTATTTGTGGCAAATGGTCGCTCTGGTTGCGTTAATCCCCTCACAGAGTTTTAGACCATGTATCTTAGAAACATAGGTTGAATCGAACACGCTTGTTGTACCGATTATCTAGGTTTAGTATTCTCATGAATCATGAATTAGAGCTGTGATCGTGTTGAACCTAAGGTACGTGCCTAAGGTCATGTGAATTGACTAGGGTAATAGTTAGAGGTCTTACCCTAACTATCGGTAATAGGAGAACGAGGAATTCACGTCTTACGGAATTCTATAGCTACACTAGATCGCGACATTCAATCTATCTTTGTTTAGGTCAATGATCAGTGTATTTGTCATAGAATAGTCGTGTGAAGTTGATGGTTTGGATCATTTTTCTTACTGAATTCTCTACTTCTCTACTTGATTATCCTTGCTTGCTAACTTTCTTGTCTTCTCTTAATTTAGTTCACTATTAAAACTCCCGATTTTCCCTTTCCACACCTCCTAAAGGAATAACTTGATTCTTGTGTTTCGACCCCGTCTTTACCACTACTACAAATCCATTGTAAGATCCGATATATATCAACGGGATATATATTTGGCACGTTCGACGCGTGACCACCATATCTAACATAACTATCAATATCATATTAATCTTAACAGTTGATTTAAGATCAATGCATGCTATTGTTCATTTAATCTTTTTTTAAAATAAAATGTAAAAATTATTTTGATACGAAAGGCCCCATTTTTAAGGTTCGGCCTTGCAAAACACTATGGAACAGCCCATCCAAGTGAACGAACCATTATTTGTTTCCTTGGCTTCAGAAGAAGAATCAAAGAAAGAAGAATCAGATTCTTGCTTTAAATCATCCATCTTTAAGTATCTGATGAGTGATGAGCATTCATACCTTTACCAATAGAATGGCTAACAAAGAGCATCTCGAATACCCGTTTAGCGATCCAAAAACAAAGAACACGAAGCTTTAACCTTTCACCAAAACAACATAGCTATCAATTTTTTCCTCCAGTTAGATTGAACTGATCCGGCGATTGTCGGGGAGGCAAACATGAACAGCGCAACCAACAACGTTCCTTTCTTCATGGGGAATTGGAGATTAGGAAGTGATCAATCAGAAGTTCAGTTACCTAGCGATCGGTTTATTGCGTCTCAGCCTCCTTACTACAGAAGAGAATACTCTGAAGCTTCTTTAGTTGGCACAGAAGGAGACATGGGCAGTGCTGGTAACAATCTTTCTTTGGTTCCCAGATATGGCAGATCAAACAGTGGCTCTTTTGTTCATGTTCCTAATAGTAATGCTCGGAACAGACCGGCAAGAGCTACTCTACCTCGCCCTGACAGGCCAATTGTAAGTACCATAATTTTCTCTGTGCTGATCCTTCAATTGATTCATACTTGTAATGCAAAACCAGATGTCCATGTCCATTTCTGATCCCCAAAGCCTGATGATATACTGATCTCAAAAAATTCAAAAGACAAGTATGAGCCTTTTTCCTCAAAAACAATACACAACAATTCTTGGAAAGTAATTTGTTTTTGCCACACATATAGGTACACTTGAAAGAAATGGCAACCATGCATAATCAGATCATAGAAAAAATACAGATTATAAATATCACTTACAAATTATAACACTATACAATAGTTCATTGGTTTCCTAAACTTTTCCTTGATCCTTGTTTTCCCAAATCACTATCGCAGAACTTAAGGTGATGACAAACTACATACAACACTTCTCAAGTGGAGTCCTATTCTAGGTCTTACATATATAAACACATATACATAGACGCAACAAATCCAATCTCAAATTAGATGGGGTCGCTACATGGATCAAACTCTTCCACAGCTCGATTCAATGTCAGCATAAAGAACATATATATTGTTTTTTTTAGGAAACGACCATTGTATTAGTAATGAGGATTACAAATACAACTAATGCAGAAGAAAGAAAATGACAAGTAAGCAATAGACCTAATCCAGCCTCCTGAGGTGATTCAATCTCATTCAACAGTTATATGCCAGTTTCTAATCCATTCACTAAGAGTGAAACCTAGGTTTTTCCAAGCCACGAGCCATGATGCCCCATGATATTTTATTAAGTCCCACTTTTCTTCCATTATAACATCTTCATAAAGAACATACATATATTGCATTGTTTCTTTTCTTTTCTTTTTCTTTTCTAGAGAATAAACTGTATTTAGGTACGATACGTAGAATTAATACCATGTAAAGGATTATGCTAAAATAAAATCTCAGCAGTGTTATTAATTGTATCATGGCTTGCTCCAGGACACAAGTGGAAGTGAACCAGAAGCATGGAGATTGTTTGAAGAGAGAGTCAGAACAGGACCCTATGGTTTGAATAGGTAAAGCCTAAGCTGCCAACCCTGTAATCTTTTCATCCAGTTCAGACTTTTTTTTGGAAGAGTTACCATGCATAAGCATTGTTAACTGTAGCTTACAAACTATAGTCCAATATGTTGCGACTTTGCAGGTTCCCGTCTCACCCTTTCTCTCCAATGAGAGTTATTGTTCTAAACGGAGACATGGCAAGAGCAGTAAACCCGATGCTTAGACAATTCATACAACAGTCCCCTCCAAGGATTAGAAACCAATGGCAAATGCATAATGCCCCACAGGAGGATGGATCCAGGTCTACCCAAGCAGAGGATAATGACACTTTGAAAAAGATGAAGAAGAAAATCTACAGTCCTAAGTCTAGAAGCAGAAGATGGTCCATATATTATAGAGACAATGCAAGTAGCAAAACGGAAGAACAGATCGACGAAGATGGCAAGCGATGTGCAATTTGCCTAGAAGATTTCTTTGCCAATGAAGAAGTACTTGTCACTCCTTGCAACCACATGTTCCATGAAGAATGCATCGGCACTTGGTTGAAGGACAACGGGCAGTGCCCAGTTTGTCGATTTGCAATCAGCGATCGACGAACAGTGCCTCAGAGCAACATTAATGCTACTCTGGCTGCTGATGATCTTGTCTCCCTAGTAAGAGCCATGGAAGAAGCTTTTGAGTGGCTGAATGTCCCTCATTAGCCAATACTTGTACCAGTAGCAAGTTTAAGGATTCCATTTGGTAATCACCACCTTATTGTAAAACATGCTCTTAAAAGCTGCAGGTTGCAACCTAAGTAGCAAAAGTCTACCAAATAAGTTAGACGAAGCAGTTTCAAGTATACACATCAAGATTGGTCTTTAACCAAATTACTAATTGATGGCTGAGATGTGATATTGACACAATGACATTGTAATCTTAGACCTTGGCTTTGGCTTGCAAGCTTTGACATGTACTGCAAATACTGTTTTACATCCAATCTTACCAAAAGTAACTATAAGATTCTTGTTTGCTTTACATTTATGCTACATGTGATGTGACTAGATCCTCCATAAGATGAGTAACCAACTAACCATCAACCTATCTGAGCTAGTCCTCACTTGCATTAATTTTTTTTTATGGAAAAGACATATTCTATGATTTCCTTAACAATTTCAATTTATCCAATTGCAATAGCATAAACCATATTACTCAACATTTACGTTTTTGGTATTAGAATATCATTTGAGCTTTATTTTATAGGTTCAACTATTTTTCTTATTATAGAGTCTTGATAATGCTGGATAAGTAGAAGCAAGCATTCAGGAGATGCAAAAATTATTACTATGTCTACTTTAAGAACTATTTTGGACAACTTCAAACCAGTTAATCAAGTCAAAATTTTCAAAGAAGCTTACTTGTTATTTGTTAATTGTTATTTAAGATTAAGATAATGATGAGGATTCAAATCATAACTATCAATTAGAATGAACTACAACAATTAGCAGGGATAGAAGAGAGCCTGATGAATCTGTGTTAGAACCAGATTCACGTAGAACAAAAAGAAAAAGAGAGGAAGACTCTTCACTCTCTCCCAAACACACTCCCAGAGTGTCCAAATCAGTTGCAATTGAAATTCCCAGTGACTATTATCACTAACAGACCCCTACATGCAAATCTCACTATGTGATCAATATGGCCAAAATACCTTCAAGGTGCAATCTTATCAAATAAGCTGAGTAAGTCATTTTCATGGAATGATCGAATCAGTTTTAACCACATTGTTCATAAGAGACGCGATTATGAAAGTACTACATTATGAATTTGACAAGTACAAAACATTGATTTGCTAAGCTCATACCTGTTGTGGTGATAGCAGCTTGGAGTTCTCTTTCCTTGCCATCTGCTTCACTCCTCCCTTCATAAATGCCAAATCTGATGATACTTTTCGGATGTTGTTCTCAAGAAATTTTCTTCCACGGGACTTTTCATAGAGAAACATAAATAAACACAAATCCCAAGAATTAAGCAACCTTGTTAAAATGAAAAGAACAAAGGAAAACAAAACTCTTGGAGTTTGAGTATTCATTTGTCCTTAATTTAAGCAAAAACTCCTCTTATATCTCTTGAGGAGTTATTATAGAAATATAAATGAACATGAATCCCAAGAATTAGGCAACCCAGTTAAAATTGAAAGGCATGAAGTAAATCAAAATTCTTGGAGTTGTTGGACCCATTTGGTTTTGTTTATAGCGTACATCAATCCTTTATCTCATAACTACCCAGGTATTAATCTAGACAACTAAAGATAATGAGTCCCAAGAATTAGGTAAACCTAGTTAAGACTGGAGAGGGCGAAGTTGAACAAAACAATTGAAGTCACTTGATCCTTTGGCCTTTATTCAAGCAAAGTTCTTCTCTCGTCTCTTGAGGTAATAATCCAGTTGCACTACCATATCATCTTCGTCGTACAAAAAACTTTTCTACTCTCAAAATTGAAGTGTTCTATCCACAACCAGAAGTTATTATAACTATTTCTTCATTGAGCGTGTTGAATCTAAATAAATAGGAGCTATCATTGTTTTATGTTAAGTCTTTTACTAATGAAGAAAAAATCTTCAACAATGATGTACAAGCAAGGCATCGGCAATTTTGAGCAGCACAAATAATAGAGGCCATCAATTTGGATGACACTTTGTAAAACATTAAGGAAGCCATGATATGTCTACTAGTCTAAGGAATAAGAATTCTCTACTGCAACATTTTACCAAGTGTGCCATTTATGTCTGAATATTATGCTTATCATATATGTCTGTGTGTGATGATACTTACAAAAATCACATCAAATAATAATGATACTTAGAATTCATAATGGTTAGATGTAGAGAATAATCTGACCTAAGCAAACTTTTATCAGGAACTTTCACAGTTCCAATTGAAAATGGACATGCAAGTTTTAATAATTTCTTCCAGCACGGTCAGGCATTAAAATCCTAATTTTGCGACCACAATTTCAGACGAACATGAAGAAACTTCTTGATTAGGATTTTTAAATCAACATAAAACTATACAAAGCACATGTGATAGCATTCACATTATATCGAATTGGACTGAACTTAGTATCATATGAAAGAAAATTAAAAAAAAATGAGAGTCGGATAAAAAAACACTGTACACATTCAGATTCAAACGTGACCTTGAAAGACTAATAAATGCAAATAAAGCAAGTGGCGTAGCTGACACGTCCTTGAAGTCCTTAAATCAGTCCAAATATCAAGGCAAGTCAATCAGTTTAACAACCATGAGCAGCTGACTTCCAATTCCAATGAGATTAAGCAGGCAATGGCTCCTCCAAAACTGCAATTTAAAGATTAAGAACACAAACTTTTAATGCAAGACCAACACAAAATGTATGTAGAGAGAGAGAGAGAGAGAGAGAGAGAGAGAGAGAGAGAGAGAGAGAGAGTAGGGAGGGAGAGACCTTTTCTGTCTGCAGATACTGCTGATGAAGCAACTACGGCAACTGGAGTCTTAGTCGGCACATCAGGCAGCACCAAATCCCCTTCAACTTCTTCCTTAGATGGAATTGCAACACTTGGAACTTCTGGCATATCCTTAAGGGCAAGCTGAATAAACAACAAGAGTCACTTTTAGAGAGGCTTACACAAGCTGACATAAAATTCTAAAAGTAGGCACAGCTCTTCCATGTGTCATAAATGTCTAATCATACTTGATCAAACTTATGATACCAGTGATAATAAAAACGGTAAATCTACCTCAGTTTCCAAGTTTTCAAATTCTGCTAAGACATCTTCTTCATCTTCAGCAGATAGTTTTTCCCCAAGTATTGCATTAATTTCCTGTAAAACCGAGGAAAAATGGTTTATACACACGGTCAATTCTAAACAAGTACAGGAAAAAAAAATCAATATATTCATGGTAGATAAGGCTGATCCAGAACAGTCATCTTAAAAAGTGCACAAAAACAGGCAATTCATGACCTCCTTACTCAGATAGCAAGAGAAAAGAAAAGAAATAAAAACCAACACAAAGCAAAAGGTGCTGCTTCACTAGAAAAATGGTATGAAAAATATTGCAGTGCTTCGTAAGTTGTAATTACAAGAACAGGAGTGATGTATGTAAATATGACGAAATGACTATCTAAAAAAAGGAGTTCTTAATTGCAGCACAATATTCACAACCCCAAACGAGATAGATTCCATAAACATTAAATATTTGATCACTAGCCATGGGCCTCATAGTCTCCTGTGGAAGGAAGCAGAGAGAGATTCTTCCAAATAAGATTAAAAAAAAATGGTTCGTGGCGATTGCATGATATATAATTCAAATAAGTGAATAACCCTTAGACAATTTATGGAAAAACAAGAAAGAAAATGGAACTCACATCCTGATAAGCTTGGGCTTCAGCTGTATCTTCCATCAATTTTTGTACATCCTCCAAATTGATCTCACTTTGTATGGCTTTGATAGCATTATTTCCTGCTTTAAGACTTTCAAAGACAGCCTTTTGCTTGCTAGCCAATTCAATATCTGCCAACTAAAATAAGATGTAGATCAGATAACTCAAGTTCTAATTCAAAAATTTAAAAGTTGGCCGAAAGAAGGTCGAGCCAGATAAAAGTCTTTTAAGTATTCGAAATTTAAATACGGCTCCATCTACTCAAGTAACACCTTGCAGATGTACAGTGTACTTTTCTAGAAGATGTCCAACAGCAATTATACAAATGAAATTCACAGAACTACTCACTTGTTGTTCGACGTTAATAAGCCACGCATCAACTTGTTTTAATAGTTCTTCTTGGGCCTTCTTCTTCTTCAACGCAAGCAAAGCTCTTTCTTTCTTCTTCTCGCGAATCAAGTCTTTTGCAGCTTGCTTCTCGGCCTCAATCACAGCGTCAAGCTGGGGTTCAAGATAAATTAGTACCACACACAAAATTAGAAACCGAAAAGGTCAGAGCTTTCAATTGATTTCTCAAGTAGCAACGCTTCTCTCAAATGCCCCCCAATTTCTCAATTCTAGACATATATTTTTTGGCACTGGCGCAATAATTTGCTTCTCAACAATAAAATCTATCAACTGAGATTGAGATTAGCAAGATTTGATGAAATTGAACTGAGGAATATTCATGTTCAAACTAAACACTGCAAATCAAAATCAAAATCAAACTGTTGTAGAATCTGATCAAATTACAAAAGAAACAAAGAGTGTAGATCGATTGTGAACCTGTTGTTGATACTGAGCGAGTTTGCGGCGCTGGGTCTTGAGAGAGAGGATCGCTCGATCTACGTCTGTCACCTTCGGCTTCTTCACCAACAAATTCCCCATCTCAACTCAACAAAAACCCTAGAATACTACGTGTGATTGATTGAACCCAGAAAAATTTTAAAAAATAAATAGAGATCGAAACAAAACCCTAGATGATCATGATTGAAGCAGGAGCAGCGAAATGCAAAAAAATTTGGACCATTTCTCGATTTGTGCGTGTCATCCTTGCGCAGGGGCCATGCTAATCTTCTCTGTATCGTTCCAATTTTATCGGATGTCTCCGAAGAGACAACAGCAGCTACTTGGCCTTGCATATTTAATGCTGTAAACCTCTCTGTACATAGTCCATGTGGGATAATCTGGAAGGCCTATTTGCCACGTGAATAACACGTGACACCACTTCTCTTTTCTAGTGATCCCTTTCCTTTATGTTTGATCTGTGATTAATTAAGGGATTAACCCCTTCAAGATTGGCTAAGATGTTGTTATAGTCCCTTGCGTCTTACAATTGACCTGGCTTAGTCCAAGTCATCCTTGCAAACAAAATTACTATAGCAATGCACATCTGCATTTGTCTAGTGCCCCCTTATTATTCACGGCGCTTTGATGATGTTTTTTCTATTCATGGTGCTCAGATAGATGTTCATTAAACAGTTATTAGGATTAACGAATCAATCTAGTTTTATCAAACTATGTATCCATCACTCGCCATCCCAACATTCCCTCGACCCATTGAGAATTCAATATTGACACCTGAATAATTGACAAGTTCGTCAAGAGAAAGTAATTGATCTCAGAAATTTATCAAACTTTTTTGCTTCATAGCAATATGTAATCAGGACTGGAGAGTAGCATCTACAATTTCAACGCACAATTGGAGTAACATATTCTTTCTAGAAAAATAAATTCATGGTTCCTTGTTCATCGTAGTTCAGTCCTGCGACTTTTCTCGAAAACTTGGCTAGTAAATCAAATGAAAGAAGAAGCTGCTGCTACAAATCACAAAATATCAACAGAAAGTTTTATCTCCGCCATTTGAGAAGCCCACCCGATCATCAGTGCAGACAAAAAATACCGGAACAGAATGAGGAATTTACACGATTTACATTTGCTGATCAGAATCCATGGTTGTCTGGGGGTATGTTTTAGATGTCTCGTATCAGATTTGTTGGCTCGCTCAAAACATACTTGGGCAGATCATACTTGCCACCTGCAAGAAATTTCACAAATAAGGTAACAGAAGTTCACGGTCTAAATGCGCGGTGAAAGAAATCAATGCACAAATAACACATACCTCTTTCGTCATAGCAGGTTGTCAAATCAGCGCTTGTAACAATGACGCCTGCACTGTCAACAATTGCTTGTGCCAAGGGCAATTCAGATTCAGCAGCAGCTCGGAGTGCATCCCAAATCTCTGTTAACAAGAAAGCATATAACAGTTACCCTTCTCTCAACCAAACTTTTAAGATGTTTCAGCTATAAGACTATAACAGCAATGGTGTAGAAACAAAATTGGTGAAATAAACTAATCACATCATTTAAAACACATACACACACAGCAGAATACAGCAAAGAATGGACCATGCAATAAGATAATTACTCACTATTTGGAAACATAAACTAATGTATATATAATATTGACCTAATACCTTATTTAAACACTTGAAGTAGACTTGTTCTGATAATTAAAAAAAAATTCTTATACATCAGAACAGGTGCCTTGGATCAAACCCCAGCCATGAAGCACTGTGGAGAAGCACAATGTCCAGCAGTTCATTGTTGAACAATAATGAAACAAAAATTACCAGAATTCTTATCACTATATACTACAGTGATAATGTATTTAGTGGAATTAAGAACTGGATACAATAGCCAAACCAATACAGTAAAAGGCTTATGTTGAGATAGCTTTTAGATAGCGTCTGCTACAACTTTGACAAACAATCAACTAAAGAATGCTACTGACAGTGCTAGGAAAAAGAGAAAGTGAAAACTAAAAGACGGCTTAATATTGTAAGGTCATTGAAATGGGTGCAGCAAAAGATATTAATATAAAAGCAAAATGGGTAGAAAATAATTTACATGCACACATATCAGATAGAAGGAAGAGAAGATAAAAGAGGGAAGCAAGATGAAAGGAAATAGGAAAAACAATAAATGAAACAATTACTCTTTCAATCGGTCATCAATTCATATCACACAAATAAGTAATATCCAAAAGCACTTGCAAGGTTGCAACATATTCCTAATGGAACTAGCAATTCAAGTTCATTTTAGGAATAGAACTTCTAGTAACGAAAATCCAACCAACAACAAACAATTACAGTCCTATTAAATTTAAATAACTAGTTGTAAAGCCAACAACATAAATTATAAGTACAAAAATAGGTCTCCACCGATTTGTTAGCATAGAAATCTACAAATTGCATCAAAGTTTGAAAAAATGACAAAACCCCAATCAGTAGCCATTTATCAAGTTCATATGGGAAGAGAAGAAGACAAGAGGAACAAAACTAAATAATGTAATGGAATTGGTGGATTTGCAAGGATTAGCAACCCTTCAGTTATTAGATCAGAGGAATACACTGTATTTGAGTTGGATTTACCATAAATCATCCAATACTAATAGAAGGAAGAAGAGCAGAAGTGATGCCTCGAAGATCAATTAGATAACCAAGAAAGCAAAGAACAAAAAAGGATGTGTAAAGTGAATCCTTAAAAAATTATTTATCAGAAAAGATGCACTAATTCAGATACACAGCAATAACAATTGGTAGGGACAATTATAACAATGACATTTGATGATAGAATAAAATGATAGTCCCACGTCAAGAGTTTCAAGACATGCATGATCTCAAGTGGAAGCAGAACAAGTCTACGTGAGGACAACACTCCGCAACCTAAAGTTATATCTTTTTAACAAGTTGAAGCAGAACAAATATTATTAACATGCTAGACTCTAAGACTTGTGTGTATTAGCATTTTCGACAGAGACAATAGAATGATTTCCCAAGTCTACGCTACACATACACGATCTCCTGTTTTAACCTTTTACTTGAGCATATTCAATGGGACAATAAAATGATAATCCACATAAGGACAAATATGATTTCAAACCATGCATTATTTATCCGTTCAAATGTGAAACTGTAAAGACAAGAAGTGGAAGGGAGAGAACAAAACAGTATAATGAGATTCACTATCATGCTTTCACAATTCACACCCTGCTATTCGTAGTAAATCCCCTAATGTAGAGCATAAATACTGACATTTTATTGTTCAACAAAAATGAGCAAAGAAAATAGCCTAGACTTTACTTTTACTCTTATCTTCACGACCAGGAATCAGAAATATTATGCTTTAAAATCGTTCAACTTTGAACACAAATAGAACTACAAGTCCACCTCAACCTGGTTAAAATTGTGATAAACCTGTTCAGAAGAAATTCCTGAACCTACAGTACAGGTTACTCATTCAACATATCACCATCAACAGTGAACAACCTACTGTCCATGATTTTAACAAAAAAACTACCTCTTCGTCCCCCATAGTGAGGAGCAGTGTCCCAGAATTCTTCGCGCATCTGGTTCAGCTGTTCCCTTGTTATTGGCTGAGGATGCTTCCATGGCTTCGGTTTACGGATCTTTTTTACATTCTCTACAATCATTAATAAAGAAATAATTGTGAATGTCAACTTCTGATGATATAATAACGTGTACATCAAATGACTTCTATAGTGCTTCTGAAGTTTGTATTACCATTACATACAAATAAGTTACCAAAAAGATGAAATACAAAAAAGAAGAAAGTTTTTATCACACAAATAAGCGAAATAATGTCATGCAATACCCTCAGCAACAAATACAATTGCTCAGCATCAATGCAAACACATAACTATAACCAAAAACAATATCTTTCTAAATCAAGATTAAAAAAATTATAAATGAACCTAATCCACACACAAAAATAACCAGGAGAAAGTGTTTCACGCCAACGAGGTAGGAGTAGATCGAAGTTAATTTGGGATGCATTAATTATGAGGGATTTGAATGGTTTGGAAAGCTCACCATCAATTGCATTAAACTGAGCACAATGGAAGAGTTTGATCCATATAGCCGACCCCAATTAACTAGGGACTGAGGCTCTGTTGTTGTTGTTGTTGAAAGTGTTCCACGCCTTACTATTTCAATTATCTTAAGTACCCAGCATAGAATAAGACTCCTTAGATCCAGTTATTTTTGGATATTACCATTTTAGAAATGGCAAAATTAACTAAACATAAGAAATAAGAGATATACAGTTATAAAAGCATGAAAAGGAGACCTAGTTGCCAGGAAACCCCAAGTCATACAAACATCAGCACTAACGTTAAATGATCAAAAGATAGTTTACTGATTCAGTGTTACACTTGAATATGCATAGCAAAAATGAGCAATAATAACAATTTTAGCCATAGAAGTATTTGTGGCCAGATCTTTTTTCTAAATTACAACTTCATCCCAAAAGATAAAAAATTCTTGGGCATGACGCATGAGTCTTGGAATCCCCAAAAGTCAAAGTATGAAGTAGAATTGAAAGAGAAGAAAGTAAGGCGATACAAAAGTTCACACTTTTAGTGAACAAAATATGGCATTGTTAAAATAGAAATGATTAATTTTTCTTCATTTTTTCAAGTAATAAATCTGTACACGGTTTTTTCAGTAAGAAAGTTAGCGTGTGTTTATGAAACCTCTTTCATATCTCTATACATGTTATTGACTGCAATGAGAGCAGAAGGAACACTATCCATATGCCAGCCAACGTTAAGGGATAAAGAACATTTGGATTCCCACCATGTTAGTTCCCACTTCAAGTAATGTATCTGCACTGGCCTTAACTAGTTGAAGTTTTGGTGGTGTAATTTAGCATGCTAACACACATACATTAACCCTCCAACGTTGAAGCAAATGGAAACTGAAAATCCCACTGTCATCACCCACACCCCAGCTCCCTCAAAGAAAACTAGATGAAAAAATTGCCTGAGTGAACGAACAAATAGTCCTCTTTTCTTGTCCAGAATCAAATAAAAGATAATATACTCCAATTGGAAGTTGAATCCATCACCGTCTACCTATTTTCACATCAATCTCCCCAACTAGTCAAGAAAAATGGAAGGATTATCAGGAGAAGAAGAGAAAATACACAAGAAATCTGAAATATTTTTCAAAGATAAGGTATCGAATACTTAAAATTACATCCTACTTTTGTGTGTGTCCACTAAGGGTCGTCAAGGAAGTGAGGTAATCCCAAGGTTGTACGTCCAGCTTATGCGAGGCGGCGCCAATGCGAAGAAAAATATTAATTTAGAGGCCTTAAGGAATTAAGTAATTCACTTAGAGGTCCTTCAACAATAAGTGCCATGTTCTATAGTTATGATGCATGCAATACTTTCAGCTACACATTTTCCTCGGAAGAAACTAAATACAATACAAATTATACGTAATGCCAAATACAATACAAATTGTATGTAACACAACATACTTTCAAGAATACTAGTAATCCTTTAAGTCCTTACGTACCACTAATTAAGCTAAGATTTTATAGTTAGGTATTTGGTAGGTATTCAGATCATCAAACTTATTGTTGTCAGCCTTTTCAGCGTTCTAAGAAATACTTAGGACACTAGTGACGATGGCTCTAACACCATATTATTATGAACCTTATATGTTCCTAAAATAAGACTACTCTGTGACTAAGTCTTTCTAGACTGACTTTGCTAGAATAATAGCTTATCTTTTATTTTATAACACTAGTCTTCTTATAAAGTTTTCGTACAATAAAAATAGAAGGAAACTTAGAAATGGAAACTAAGAAGGAAAAATGAAACATGCTATAAACTAATATCTCTAATAAGAAAACTTCCGATTGTGGTCTATTGAGCTTCTTTTGATCGTAGCAGGAACACAAAAGATTGTACCATTTTTTGAAGAGAAATCAAAATTTCATTAATCGTTTATGGCTCCAATACAGGACCAGCCATAGAATCAAGCACATTGATTCGCTAATCCTATTTGTTCAAACAATCTGCCATTAACTTGCCCGTAAATGCAAAATTGAAACTGTTTGACAAACAAGGACTGCTCTCTACAACGTTGAAACTCATAACAATAAACAAAAGATTGTATCATTAATCATAAAGATATAGGGGATGACATTACAAAGTTACATTCAATCCTGTGCGATTAATAAAATACCTTCTAAACTAAAAGGAGAAGTTTGGGGGAGAGGAACTCATGCCTCAGATAGTAGAATCAAACAAAGCAAGTGAACTATCTATATTTTTATAATTCATTCATATTAATAAAATAGACAATCATTCAATTAAGCAAGGAACCCCGAAAACTTAGGTGAGGATCAAAATATTGTCTAACCCCAAATGGAATTCACAAACGCATATCTTTTGGGGGGTAAAAATTGAATCATGCTACTTTCATGCTACTCACAAACACAATCAGTAGTAACATTCCTAGAACCAAACCCCAGAAATACCTAAATCAATGAAAATTTCGAAAACCAGAACAACACAACAACAACAAGAACAACAGAAAAGTCTGAAAAACGGAGACGACGACATTGCCAAACATGTGATTCAAATTACAACCTAAATTGCGCGGCGAAGACGACAACGTCAACTGAGATCAGAACAAGTCAACAAAGAAGGAAAAAGATTGACCGAGAGAAGGAAGAAACCTAACCGTCAGCCTTCTTGTTCTGCGAGGATCCAGCGCACCCCATCGCGGCGGCACTCCGAAACTCGTCCCGATGACCGAATCAGAACATAATCGGCATTACGAGGACGAATTTTCCAGAATTCCAATGAAATCGCAGAAGATAAGCTCGTTGTGTGCGTGGAGACGCCGAATCGGACTTCACTAGTGATTCGCGTTTTTCGATTCTTCGTTTCTCTCGTTTTTTATTCTAGCACAAAAATGACGGCTCAAAGACAGCTAGCTCTTACGAGAGCTTTTTTTTTCTTTTTTTTTTTTTGGGTCTAACAGCGCTTCAACCTCACTTTCCGCGTAATGGTCATCGTGATAATTGACCTCGGGCGTTCCGTACGATCGATAATGGGAGTCGTGGATGTTCCTCGATGGTTATACCGGATGGATGGGTGAGGGTTGGGATGTGGTCGAGGAAGATCCACGGCTGTTATTCGTTTTGAGCGTGGTTGAGCTCGTGAGCTCGTGAGGGAACTTTATCACGGGTTGGGTCCGGAACTTTATTTGCAAAAGAAAGTACTCCCATCAAGGTTGGCATTAATGGTACAATGTGTATTAAGGGCACTGAATCATATAGACCGAAGGGTGCGATGAGTATTTCGTGCTCTTAATTCTTAACTAATTTTGGATTAAAATATTGGAAAACGATAATCTAACAAACTTTAAGCATACACTTGAGACACACACTTAGGGTGTGTTTGATAGCAAAATAAAATTTAATAAGAAAAAATTATTTTCTTTAGCAAATTTTCTTTAGAGAATTTTTTTAAGAAAAATTTCTCAATGTTGTTTGATTGCTCGTGAGAAAATTTTATTTTTCAATTTTCTAGCGTTTGATATGAAATTAAAATTTTCTTTAATTTTCAATTTTTTACTAGATTTTCTCGTAATCCCACGAATTTAAACATGCTTAAGAGTCACAATTCAACAAGTCCATTGGAACTTAATCTCAAAAAGGATATCTCTCGATCTCAATGTGTTCATCCACGCTTATGCAATCAAAAACCTCCATGTTGATCCCATCTCATCACACAAACATTATACTGACATGAAGGCTAAACAAGACAAAATCCCGTCAGTGTTCAACCTTCTCTTTACAAATTGATGTGTTTTTCTCTAAAACTGATGTGTCTGAGTTTTCAAGAGCCGATTTATGTAAGGTTGCCCACTTGAACAATCAAAGAATTACAGTAGTTTCATTATTTGCCCTCTGTTTTTTATTTTTATGGATCTCAAGTATCCATCCACGCAGAGAAGATTTAGTGGGATATCTCTCAAAAGATTTAGGAGGGTATCTCTCTATCATTCGTCTAGGAAGATGGAATCCCAATTTGTGAGATATGTATGAAAAAAAGAGTTTTAGTTGAAGAGAGTCCGAGTAAGTAGTCGAAGTCGGCAAGGAGTTCGTGCGAGAGAAAATCTCATTTTCCCACCTTGTACAAGAGAAAATATTTGAGGAAAATTAGGAAGTCTGGAATATTTTCTTGTGCAGTTATAAATCTATCAAACACTATGTAAAACGGTTACACTTAAAAAATGGACAATTTTCCATAAAAATTCTCTTTTTCCATGCTATCAAACACACCCTTAGTCTTTTAGCCTATTTATAATATTTTATTAGATGTGGGGTCACGTTTAGGAAGACAAAAAAAAAATTATAAATAAACTAAAAGATAAAGTGTGTTAGATTATCATTTTTTACAAGATTTGACTATATCATTGAATTGCTACAAGGTAGTTTTGACCCATAACAAGCAAGGAAAGAAGAAATCTCTTCTTTTTGAAATAAAACCCTAACCTCTTACACTCATAAAGCCATAACACTATATTTAACAATTGGGTAACCCGTCACCTACATGGTTGGTCATAAAATTACACATATCTAACAACCCTATTTGATAAATTGAGCCGATGTGAAAGAGGTGGTCACTCAAAAACTTGTAAGTTTTTATTTATTGATTCTCCTTGTTGATTCTAAATCTTGAACCATTATCGAGCTTCTCTTTTGATCGACATTAATTTTAATTACATTTTTTGTATTTTATTTATTCAACAAACAAGTACAAAAACTTTTTTGAAGGTCGGTACATATTTTTTCAAACATACAAATATTTTGTATATTTGTAAGGATGTTGAGTTTGTATTTTCTATATGTTTTTCATTTACGTGACCTCTCAAAATATGCGAAACAAAAAAGTTATTCATGTGTCAAGTGCAGACTAAATATCCTTCAATGCCAACATAAATTATATGAATAATGTATGAATAATGCAATGTCAAATATTCAAGTAAATGAAAAATTACAGCAAGTTTGGATTGGAGATGCAACTTGATTTTACCTTTTGAAAGTTTTAATTCACTCCAAACTTAAACCTCATACTTATTTATTCTTATAACTTTTGACTTAAATAATATTGACTATACCCACTTATGACTAATGAGTTAAGCAAACCCGAGTTAAACTTAATAAGATCAGGGCCTAAGAACTTAAGCCTGAAACTCAAATACTTACAACTCTACAACATAACTTATAACTCAAATTAATTTGGATCAGCTGGCAAAATAACTTTTATCTTTTTTATATATTTATATATATATATATATTAATTTAGATCAAGATGATAATAATAATAATATTATTATTATTATTATTGTTGTTGTTGTTGTTGATGTTGGTCTTATTATTGTGACTAGACCAGGGATTCCAACATGAGTCATATTTAGTACATTTGTTTAACAAGTGATTCCTTATTTCTTTAACTACTAAGAGCATCTCCAACCACAAAACTCTATTTTCCTCTCTATTATAAAGTTCAACCACATCAAACTTTATTTTCTCTCAACCATGAACTCAATTTCAACACCAAAATTGTATTTTTTTTTTTCTTTTTTAACGTTATTTATTTGTATGAATTTTTAAAAATATTGATTCCTACAAAAAAAAATTGATCCAATAAAAATACTTAAGAAAAATATGTACGCTTATGTTTAAAAAATATAAATAAAGCACATTTTTTTGTTAAAAAAGTAATTAAAAAAGTAATAAAATAAAATAAAAACACATAGGCTACTTTAGCATTCATCCATTCCACCAAAATAACGTGAAAACAACGCTCGGTTGGATGAATAACGAGTATTATTTTACCGATAAAACGTTATTTTTGTTATGATATGAATGAACAATTGATCAAGACTTTGTATGACTAATCATTGTCAAACATGGCTCTTACATTGAGTGGTAGTATCAAGCATGACCCTTACTTGTATCCATATCAAATGTACTCATTATTCCATGTATTGTCAATGTTGATTGTGAAAGTTGTATGACATGTGATGTATTTTACTTGTAAACATTGTCTAAGTAAATTTATCATCATTACTAAAGAGCCTATATAAAGGGTGTCAACCTCATTGTAAAAACACACCAAGTTGAATACAACTTCTCATTTCAACTCTCTCATTTCTCCTCTTCTACTTTGAGTTGTAGTTCTTTGTAGTAGTAGAAGTTAGTAGTTCTTCTACTTTCCTTCTCTAGTTCTAGCAAGTTTCAATTCAATTCACAACACGTTATCAGCACGAGCTTGCTCTAGCATTAAGGAGATCTTGAAGTTCAAAAAGGCTTGTTAAGGAGACAAAGCTAGGAAGGTATAACTTTTATGAGTTCGGTTTATTTCTATATTATCTTGGTTGTTTTACTTTTATATGCATACTTTATTCATATACTATGCATTATAACGTCACCGATTGCGAAAGTATGCTCTGTAGTTGCGTCTTGTACGATCTTCTACATCAGAAATCAAAAGTCAATATGTGACATAACTAGTTTTCTCGTTATACTACAAACGATTAATTATGCTCCATTCTTGATTTTTTATATTGCAAATAGTGTTATGAGTTTGGGTTGATAGTGGGTAAGCCCTGTCCCCGGTAAAGCTAAACATTGAAAGGGAGACGGGTTATCCCGTTCGAGGAGGCATGGTTTTAAGTAGACTTCGTCTCGCCACCCAACCTGGAGGTTGACCAACTCATACAAATAGTACATTTTGCATATTAATAATCAAGTTGTGAACATATATTTAACCGTATATTATTTATTTTTAAAAGAGAAAAATTATTTACTTAATTTTTGACATATTTTCAGACTATGGCAAACCTTCAAAAACTTGAATTTGTTGCTCTTGATATCACTGGAAATAATTATTTGCCATGGCAACTGGATGCCGAGATACATCTCAAAGCTAAAGACTTAGGAGAAACTATTATAGAAGGAAATGAAACATCAATGCAAGACCGTGCGAAAGCACTGATATTCCTTCGCCGTCATCTTCATGAAGGCTTGAGATCCAAAGACATTCATTTTATGGCATGACCCTTGATCATCCAGGATCATCAATGATGCGAAGAATAATTAATAATTCGCATGGACATCCTTTAAGGAGTCACAAAATATTTTCAGCTGGTGATTATAATTGTGCTAGTTGTTCTCAAGGTAAATTGATAGTTAAATCATCTCCAAGTAAAATTGTTGTGGAATCCCCGCTTTCTTAGAACGCATTCAGGGAGACATATGTGGACCTATTCATCCTCACTGTGGACCATTTAGATATTTCATGGTTTTGATAGATGCATCAACTAGGTGGTCACATGTTTGTTTGCTTTCGACCCACAATGTTGCATTTGCTAGACTTTTAGCGCAAATCATTAAGTTAAGAGCACAATTCCCTGACAACCCAATCAAGACCATCCGTCTTGATAATGCCGAGGAATTTCAATCTCAAGCATTTAAAAATTATTGCATGTCTATAGGAATTACCATTGAACATTCTGTTCCACATGTGCATACCCAAAATGGTTTAGCGAATCTCTAATCAAACGCATTCAATTAATTGCCGCCTTTAATCATGAGAACTAAGTTATCAACTTCAGGTTGGGGACATGCAAATCTTCATGCAAAGATCTATCATTCGTTATAGGCCTACGCATACCATGAACATTCCCCCATGCAACTCATTTTAGGTCAACAACCAAATATTTCACACTTATGAATTTTTGGTTGTGCGTGTATGTTCCTATACCACCTCCCAATATAACTAAGATGGGTCCACAACGAAAACTTGGGATTTATGTTGGATTTAACTCATCGTCCATTATAAGATACCTTGAGCTCTTAACAGGGGATTTATTTACTTGCGCTTTGCTTGATTATCACTTTGATGAAGCAATTTTCCCACCATTAGGGGGAGATAAGAAGTCAATTCAAAAGGAATGGCGCGAAATTGCTTGGAATGCATCAACTTTATCACATTATGATCCACGAACAAATCAGTGTGAACTTGAAGTTCGAAAGATCATTCATTTGCAACAAATTGCAAATCAATTACCGATGCATTTAATGATGCAAAACAAGTGACAAAATCACATATTCCAAATTGTAAATGCTCCTGCAAGAATTGATGTCTCTGTGCAACAAAATGCACAAGAACCAACGAAACGCTTAAAGCGTGAAAGACCGGTTGTTTCAAATGATACAATTTCTCGAAAAAGGAAAATGGGAGTAAAAATAAATACAAATCAAAATACTCCTGATAAAGCACAAGAATCCTTTGATAAGGGTTTGTCAGAACAAGTTGATTCTGATGTGGAACAACTTCCTTTAGAAAAAGATGAAAAAGATGAAAGTAATGAGATCTCGATAAATTACTTAAACTCTGGTAAGATTTCGGATCGAAATAAAATTGTTCCTGATGATATATTTGCTTTCAATGTGTCATTTGAAATATGTGAAAATGATGATGATTCAGAACCACGATCAGTGAACGAATGCCAAAAAAGACCTGATTGGCAAAAATAGCAAGATGATATCCAAGCAGAGCTAAACTCGTTAAGGAAACGAGAGGTTTTTGGACCAATTGTCCAAACGCCAGATGACGTAAATCCTGTTGGATATAAATGGGTATTTGTACGAAAGAGAAACGAAAAAAAATGAAGTTACAAGGTACAAAGCAAGACTTGTAGCTCAAGGTTTCTCACAAAGACTTGGTATTGATTATGAGGAAACATATTCTCCTGTTATAGATGCAATCACATTTCAGTCTCTGAAGGGCTTGATATGCATTTAATGGATGTCGTTATAGCATATCTCTACGGATTTCTAGACAGTGATATATATATGAAAATCCCTGATGGATTTGTAATATCTGATGAAATAAAATCAAAACCTCATAACATGCATTCTATAAAATTACAAAGGTCTTTGTACGGGTTGAAACAATCTGGACGAATGTGGTATAAACGTCGTAGTGATTATTTACTGAAAGAAGAATATGTAAATAATCCACTTTGCCCATGCGTCTTCATTAAAAGATCATCAACAAGATTTGTAATTATTGTTGTATATGTTGATGATTTAAATATAGTGGGAAACCACAATTTGTACAAGACCCGATATTGCTTTTCTTTGTCAACCTACTTGCAAGATATAACTCTTCACTAACTCGAAGACATTGGAATGGTGTTAAACACATTTTTTGATATCTTCGAGGAACAAGCGATATGAGTTTATTTTACTCGAGAGGGTAAAATTGAATCTCCAAGGTTATCTTGATCTTGGATTGGTGAAATTGATGTCAAATTCACCCATGTTCACATGAGGGGAATTATTGATTAGTGTATTGCGATTAATAAGAAATGTGTACTCTTTTTCTTTTACTAGATTTTTTTCCACAGGGTTTTCTAGTAGAAGTTTTAACGAGACACATTCTCTCAACAATTGTCATCCAAGGGGGTGTGTTATGATATAGATGAACAATTGATCAAGACTTTGTATGACTAATCATTGTCAAACATGGCTCTTACATTGAGTGGGAGTTTATTATAATCACCAAAGGGCCTATATAAAGGGTGCCAACCTCATTGTAAAAACACACCAAGTTGAATACAACTTCTCAAGTCCCAAATTTGCACCATAAAAATGAATAAAATTAATACGTAAGATGGGCTGGGTACTGGGCTTGAGCTTTTCTAGTCAGCCTAGACCGGACCAACCGGTGTAATCGAGAGTCTGGTTCCAGTGACCGGTCGAACCAATCAATAAACCGGTGTATTTGTCTGGTTTTTTTTTTTTTTTTTTTCTTCTCCTAAAACCCTACACACTCAAAAACCACCAACGGAGCGAGGGGGGAGAAAAAACAGAGAACACAACACAGAGCACATCTCTCATTCTCTCGTTCAATCAAATTTAGGGTTTGAGCAGCAATGGCGATCACTTCTGGAGATCAAGAACAGCCGAACAGGTCACACAGGAAGCGAAAGTCTGGTCCTTCGGCGGAGAAGAAGAAGCAATCGAGCAAGCGGAAGCGCGATGTTCCGGAAGAGAAGAAGCAAAACCCTAAGGTTCGATTTTGATTTGAATGCGAGAGTCTTCGTTTTCGAAGCTGTTTTTATTGGTTTTTGTTGTGATGCCTTTGTTGGTTTGCTGGTTTAGGCATTCACTTTCAATTCGTCAGTCAAGGCGAAGCGGTTGCAGTCTCGCGCTGTGGAGAAGGAGCAGCGCAAGCTTCATGTGCCCACCATTGATAGGACGACGGGGGAGCCGGCGCCGTATGTTGTTCTAGTGCAGGGGCCTCCAAAGGTATTGTCTTTTCATTGATAGTTGATGATGTTAGTGTACAGAGTTGATGTGAAGTCTATGCCCAGTAACCTGATTGAATGAAGTTGAATTTGGTTGGAACTCATTTTGTTAGTTATAGAGTTGTTAGGTGTTATACATCTGATATCACCGTGCGTGTTATTGTGCTTGCCATTTTGGTCCTCTTGTGGTGCTATGCGCTGCTCATGGGCGCGGCGTCTTGTGTGTGTTTGAATTTCGGTTGCTGTGGCCTTGTGCTCTATCTTTGAATATCGTGAATGTGGAGCAAATCTTGCACTTGTGGGTCTTTTTTATTCCCTAATTTGGTCTTGGCATCATTTTCTGATTTTGCATTGTCATTCTTATAGACTCATCCTTTGTTTATCATTATCTGAAAGTTAAGCTACTAGGCACTTAAGAGTAGTCATGGACTTCAAATAATTGCATTGTATCGAGAGATCTACATAATCCAATGTTTTAAACCAAAAAGGCTGGTCTTTATTATCTCGTATTAAGAATTTTTTTTAGAGTAGGACGGTTGCAAGCTAGTAAAGAAACAACACATTTGTAACCAGTAGTAACTAATATTGATTCTGCTTATAGTTTATGCAAAGAAATATGTATTGCTACTATTTTTTTTTTGATAAGAAAGAAACAGTTGCTTCCACCAAGGTTTGAACCTATGACTTTTTACTCCAAAACAACATACCAAACCATTGGGCCACCCATTTGGTTGGTATGTATTGCTACTAATTTAATGAGTGACTTTGCTGATGTGAAAATTTTTGTTGTCGAGATATCATTAACTTGTTGCCTATGTGGCCTTTGTGCATACTCAAGTGTGCTTGTTTCTGTGATTGCCGGTTCTCTGGTTTTTGATAGCTTCATATCTTAGTTTTTTTATAAGAATGAAACAACTTGTTCCCACTGGTGTTCAAACCCATGACCTCTTACTCCCAAATCCCGTACCAAACCATTGGGCCACCTAATTGGTTTGTATAGCTTCATATCTTAGTTGGTTTCGCTACAACTCGGTTATAGCTCTCAGACTTCTTGGTTATTCAACTAGTTCAACTTATTAAATGCCTCTCAACATTCTTGTTTTGGATATTGCCCTAACTCATGTGTCATTAGAGGGTTTTTCTTTTTCATTCCAATTAGTTCTATCTTTGGTTTCAACTATTAGTGATAAAATTGGAAGATAAAAAATACTCAAGTTGTTTCTTTCAATATTGGATGCAGGTTGGAAAGTCACTTCTAATAAAGTCTCTTGTCAAGCACTACACCAAACAAAATTTGCCTGAGGTTCGAGGTCCAATTACAATAGTATCAGGTCAGATGTTTAATAAAGAAGCTTCTTATCAGTAAATGTTTCATTTTGACGAAGTACTAAAATAACTGTAACCTGGATTAATTTATAAAGTTCCTTTTATCGTCATTGTTGTATAAGTTAAGTAGTTAACAACTGCCTGAATATATGCCTCAGGTAAGCAGAGGAGGTTGCAGTTTGTGGAGTGTCCAAATGACATTAATGGCATGATCGATGCTGCCAAGTTTGCTGACATTGCATTGCTTCTTATTGATGGAAGCTATGGGTTTGAAATGGTATTTGATATTCTTTAATATAAGCTGCTCTTACTTATCAATGTATTTCCCCTACGCCCTGTTGTTATAAATTTTATTTATTATGTTTTTTTTCCTCTTGGGTGTCTGTTGTGGGATGGGCTGGCGATGATGGTAATTGATTTATTACTAAAACTCTTTCCAGATGGAAAATTAGAAACAAACTATAGTTCAAAGTACCCATGCATTTTTTTATTGGTCGATGACAGGAAACTTTTCCCCTAAAGGAAAAACAGTGATGTTGGAGAAGGCCAGAATGTATAAGTTAAAAGCAGATGTCAGATAGCATGGTAGAAGCAGAACAATAAAATAAATTTAGGAACAAATCTATAGGTGGAAGAAGTTGTCCCATACATTGACAGAATCAGAAAAGATTTATTTTAAGTGATTTGGAATGAAGATTAGGTATCGTCATTACCAGCAAAGACCTGGTTCATTTAACCAGCCTGATTGGGTTTTGTCCAATTTTTTCCTTTTTTTTAGTTATAATTGGTCAGTAAGTTTGGTCTATTTATATATCTGTATTTTGTATCAAATGACGTGTATAATGTTTTAGACACGAATCTCTTGTTCTGCTTGATTCTTAAATTGTTGCTTACTATTGCTGCAGGAAACATTTGAGTTTCTTAATATTTTGCAAGTTCATGGTTTCCCCAAGGTCATGGGAGTTCTTACCCATCTTGACAAATTCAAGGATGTAAAGAAACTGAGGAAAACAAAACAACGGCTAAAGCATCGATTCTGGACTGAAATCTATGATGGAGCTAAGCTTTTCTATTTATCGGGTCTTATTCATGGGAAGTAAGTGTTTCTGGTAATTCTGTAATTCTTAAATTTACTTAACAATGCTGCAAAATGGAAAATGATATTCTGTCCAACTGATTTGCTCTGTGCTGAGCTCCTAAAATTTTTATTTTTAAAAGACGATTCTGTAATTGTTTGTGACTTATTCCAAATGGACAGGTATCCGAAACGTGAAATTCACAATCTTGCGAGATTTATTTCAGTTATGAAATTTCATCCATTATCTTGGAGATCTTCACATCCCTATGTATTGGTTGATCGTTTCGAAGATGTTACACCTCCTCAAAGAGTGCAGTTGAACAAAAAATGTGACAGAAACATTACATTATATGGTTATCTTCGAGGTTGTAATATGAAAAATGCACTAAGGTAAAGAATTTTTAGCTTTTCTATTATCATTTATTTTGACGCTGTGATAGAGTAGGTTTTGTCTGATTGCATCATTGAGTGGACAGGTACCTTTCAGTTTGTTTGCTAGTGAGTATCACATCTAGTTGCATTGTCATATCCAACAATTTCCATTCGATTGAGTGTGCCATATCTAAAATCTAGTTGAGTACTTGGGGTCTGAACGTTATTATGTAGAACAATAGAGACATGATAATTGGTTGCTGATTGCTCTTAGGTCCTTGACATTTTGAAGAAAGTATGACTATTGCTACCTTGTAAACTTTTATATCACTTGCTGATTTTAAGTCCCTAATTCTTTATTATCCTCGCTCATGTCCTTTTGGTGGCTTAGAATGAGTTGCATGGTTTTCTCTAATCTAGATTGTACGTGAACGCATTTGATTAGTGCATTTGTTTGACATGGCAGTGTGGATTTGGTTTGCAATTGACATTTTATAGATTGATAGGATGATTTTGTTGCAAAAAATAATTACTTTCTTATCACTCTATTCTGACTTGGATTATACCATTTTAGCTAATCTGATAAAAACAATACCATTTTAGCTAAGATACCTCTCAATCATGTTCATGTATGTCGTCACTCCTCATACAATGTGCAAATATTTCATTCAATTAGATAAGATGCATGACTTCATGTAGCTGAACTTGAGATTTCCTGATCTACTTGTTATGTTCTAGAATATAATGACTCGTATCATGATTTTTCCATCCTATTTTTTCTACATTTTAGGTTAACTGTGTAGAGTTTAAATAAGCCCTTTTCTTCTATGGTACATGT
The DNA here is from genome assembly GCA_039657345.1 of Stephania japonica. Lineage (NCBI taxonomy): Eukaryota > Viridiplantae > Streptophyta > Magnoliopsida > Ranunculales > Menispermaceae > Stephania > Stephania japonica. Next base: position 7,916,758 of record CM077556.1, read on the forward strand.
ATTTCCTTATTTCTTTCTATTCTTTAACCCTACAAATGTATGAGTGTGAATGTATCAACTGACGTTGTTATTGATCTAGGTGCATATTGCTGGGGTGGGTGATTACACTCTGACTAGTGTTACTGATTTGGCTGACCCTTGTCCTTTGCCATCAGCCGCTAAGAAGAAAGGGTTGCGTGACAAGGAAAAACTTTTCTATGCACCCATGTCAGGCCTTGGAGACCTTCTTTATGATAAGGATGCTGTTTACATAAATATTAATGATCATTTTGTTCAGTTCTCCAAGGTTGATGAGAATGGTGGACAGACTCAAAAAGGTGTGCATTGTTTCTAGGTTTGATAATCCTTTTTTTTCCTTACTACTTTGGTTTATTGTTCTTTTTTTTTTCTCTCTCCCTCTCTTGGATAAGGGTTAGGTCTCTCTGACTCATTCACCATTTATTCATCTTAAGGCCCTTGATTTTTGCTTGTGAATGAAAAGATGATTGCAAGCTTTTTGTTATGTCTCTTTATTTTTTCATGTTTGCGTGTGCTTTTGTGTAAGTGCACATCATTCTGTATGAGCCTGCATGCATGCGTTCATGTTCGTAACTCATCTTTAAGACTTACCCTTGTCTTGCTAAAAAGCTTTTGTTACCAGGAAATGAACGTGATGTGGGGGAGGTATTAGTTAAATCACTACAAAATACAAAATATTCAGTTGATGAGAAACTGGAAAAGAGTTTCATATCTCTTTTCAGCCGGAAGTCTCCTACTTCAGCAGAACATAAGTCTGGTGAAGATATTTCTACTAGTGAAGAAGATCCGCAGGATATGAGTGGTCTAGAATCTTCCGAAAATGATGTGTCAAAGGAAGAAAACACAGAGAATGAGTCAGATATGGTAAGTGACGAAGAGGAAGAGGGTATGGAGGAAGCAAAATCTTCTGAGGAAGAAAATAATTTTCACGAAGATGATTCTGTTGATGAGCAATTGCCCGTCCAAAAGTCTGGTTTAAGAGAACAAACTGAATTCTACAATGGGAGATTAAGGAGAAATGCTTTCTTTGGAGGTGATGGTGAGCATAGTGATTTAAAGGTACATGTGGCATATTTAGCTTATAATGCTATATACCTAATTCTATGCTAGTATATTTCACTTATTTTTTTGAAAATGGAAGTAATGCTGATTGGCGACTCTTGAATATTCTTAATGCTTGCATTGTTTTTATTCCATGCGTGTTGCTAGATTTCCCAATGTTGTGGAACTAGTGATTTAGCAGATATGTGGATCACATCTTAACTTTGAAAAACATGTTTTATGGTTTTTCTATTGTCTCAGTGAAATTAGACACCTGTATTCAAAATTCAAGTTTAATTGGATGTGACATTTCTTATGTAAATTCAAAACTCATCTTTCTTGTTTTTTTCCTTTTCCCCCCTTAAGTTAGCTTTCCAATGTGGAAAATAGAGGAATGAGACATGTAATTATCAAACTATCTATGTCATTGCCAACCTCTACTGTTTATAAGAAACATAAATATATTTGTAAGACTATGATCCTGGCCACATCATGCTCCTTATGGATGGAAAGAAATGGAGAACTTTGGTAAACAATGGAATTGATTGGTTAAGTGTATGGGAAAAGACTAAGTTGTTCGCTTATTATGCATGGATAGTTTGTACAAAATGGGGTTGGTAGCTATTCTCCATCTACTTTGAATAGAGAAAGCATAGAACTTTTGACTGTGTAAAGTTATTTCCTTTCCATCCATGCTGGGCCATCAACCTTATTTAAAGCTTTGTGTTTTGCTCAGCATGCTATAATTGGAATATTGGAACCTGTGAAATACAAGTTGTCGATGTGTTTGGTGGACTTTAATATGGCTTTTGTAGCATGTTATGCTTCTTAACTCAAGTTGAATCAGTTTACTAATTGTTTAAAATGCTCGGCACCAACACATCTCTTTGCATTTCCTTAATCCTGATTTGTCGCCTTTGAACTGTTATTAATTGCACCAAATGCATCTGAAAGGCTGTGATCCATTACCACATCCTGCGTTACTATATATTTGCTGTTCTCTCTGACATATTTCTTATTGCGTTTTCTGTCCCTTTCTAGATGCGAGCTGAATAGAGTTAGTAAATTACACACCAATTGGTCTCTTTACATGTATAGCATCCCAGTTCTTTGTGAAAATTTGCTTACTGAATGTTACGGTCTTGTCAAAAGATGCATGAATTCAAAAAAATAAAAATAATTTCTGCCCAATCAGTTTTATTAGTACTTAGTCTCTATTTATGTAACCTAAATATTTTGAAGCTTACATTTAATCATTTTCATGGTGGGAACTTAATCTGTTAAAAGAATCAGCCTTCGATTGAGCTCTGGATGAGGCCTTTTGGTGTATATCTTTGTATGTTTCATAATTTTATCTAGTTGAAGCAACTTAATCTAAGCGAGAATTCCATAAGAAGATATTTAAAGCTCAAGTAAATTTCTCAGGTTATTTCAATCAATATCCTTTGAGCCCGTAAAGCATAACTCCTGCACTAAGGATCTTTCACTGTCTTATATTATATTCAAAACAATGATAATATATCAAAACCTTTGAATGACCTGGTGTAATCTCTGTTTCATGTTTTGTATTTCAGTCTCTTGCACCGGATTCTGATCAGGACAGTGAAGCTGATGAAGAAAGCCATTTATCAGCTGGAGGTATTTTTATTCAGCTTACTTCAGATTTGTTTCTTCATCTTTTGTTGGTGTTGAAGTCTCAATTCAGGTCCTATTTTTGTATTTAAAGTCAGGGTTACTTATTCGTCACAAATCTCAATGGTTTCTTATATGGATGCCTCTGGTATATTCATCTATGGTCATCTTATTATTGGTTTATTGATGATTTTTTTTTTTGAAAACTGGTTTATTGCTGATTTATCTGATTGTTGATTTAAAATATCTGCAAGCTTTTGAATTAGGTGGCGCTACAATCTTTTAAATTTGAAGCATTTCTCAATAATTTGTGAAAGAGTTTTCAAGTGGTATGGAGAGGACATCTCTACCTTTCACATGACGTTCTTCATTTATTAGAGTTCCACAGACTTGTACCAAAATAAATCCTTTCTATGATTGTTCTATAAGTTCTTTTAATTAAGAAAGGGATCGGCTGAACGGACCCTATTTTTGCTGATCTTACCCCAATAGATTTTGTTTTGGCCATTCCATTTTTGCCCCCGTGAAATACCTGCGTGAAATGGCCTTGATGTCCATCATATAAATAGGTTTTTACTCACCCATACCCCAGTCACTCACCTCACAACGAATGCATTCTCTCCATATCTTGAATCACATCCTCACCTCCAGCCACGGTCCGACGAAAGTTCAGCTGAACCACATTAATTTGATGCCATAAGCCCATTCCCCACCTCTTTTCGGGCCGATTTTTGAGTTTTTTAGTCAATTTTGTGGTGTTGTTAGGTGTAGGACTTGGATTCGAGGCTTGAATCTCGCATTTTGAGCACAAAATGTTGATGGAATCGAGGATTTCTAGCGATTTAGAGTAAAACTAAGTGATTTTTGGTCGTTTTCATGAATTTTTTCGAAGTTTTGTAAAATTTTTGTTCATTCTTGTCTCCTGTGGTGTTCGGTCACACAGGGCCGAGATCTTTAAAGAGGTCTTGTTGGGTGCTAGCTGATTCAACCCTGTATGTTTGACTCGTTCGAAACTAGGTTTGACCTTGTTTGATGAACCAAAATAATCTTAGGGCACGTCCAAGCCTAGCACAAGCATGCTACAATGGAGAGACAGAGGCTTTAGGGGTTGGGTTGAGGGTTCTATTCGGTGTAAGGGTTTAGGGTGAGGTTTGATGCTTTGAAGACATGGATATTTTGAGTTCTTCTTCTTCTTCTTCTTCTTCTTCTTCTTCTTCTATAATGACATTTGGGGAAATCACATGAGAATTTCCCATTACAATAGGACTATATCAAGGGTAGATTTTAAGTCTATGTCTCTTTATCTTAGTTATGGATGAAGTAACTAGACATATTCAAGAGGATATACCATGGTATATTTATGTATGTTATTTGTAAATGATATTGTCTTAGTAGACAAAACAAGAGATGGGCTGAATTGGAAATTAGAATTTTAGAGGAATATATTAGAATCTAAAGGCTTTAAGTTGAGTAGGACGAAGGCCTAATATATGCTTTGTGAGTTTATAAATACTAGACAACAAGATAATGGAGTGGGTTAAATTAGGGAAAGTAAAAGTTCCTATGGTGAACCATTTTATATATCTAGGATCAATCATACAAAATGATGATAATATTGTAAATGATGTCACACATAGAATCCAAGCCGGATAGAAGAAATGGAGGAGTGCAATAGGAGTGATTTGCGATCAAAATATTCCTACAAGTTAAAAGAAAAATTTTATAAGACCACAATTTGGCATGCTATGCTCTATGGAAGTGAATGCTGGGCGGTAAAGAAACAAGTACATAAAATGATGTAGAGGAAATGAAGATGTTTAAGTGGATGTATGGTAAAATTTGTAAAGATAAAATAAGAAATACAAATACTCAAAGAAAAGTAAGAGTAACACCAATTGACAAAAAGATTAGGGAAGAGCGGTTGCGGTGGTTTGGACACCTCCAACATTGGCCACAAATGCCTCCACTAGAAAATTTGACTCAATAGAAACTAATGGCCTATTCGGTTCACCTTACCCAACTATCTTAAGTCCATTGGATTAAGTTATACACAGGATTGTTACTTGGATTAGGGTTTAGTCCCAATTTGCAAACTTGTTCGCTTCACTGTCTTAAGATCCACATTACATGTTTTTTGTTCCTTGTGAAAGTACTTACCCACTCTTCTTATCAAAAAAAATCCTTACCTATTAATCATTGCTGAAGAGAGAAGTGTCCTCTTGCCTACCTTTATTGATCAAGCATTGCAAGCTTGAAAATTTGGCCATCCCATCAATCAAGCAATGGTTTGGCATGTACCATTTTTAATTGCATTATGACAACTATTTTGTTTATTTGTCCCTTTTACACAGGAAGTTTTCCCTTGGTGATAGAATATTCATGGTGGCTCTAAACCTTACAAATGCATAAAACAATCAAAGATTTCTTCAATCATAACCATACCTAAAGAATCAATTGATTTTGTATTTTGTCCCATCATGCTTTGCACAGATTCGAGCAATATTGATTGCCGATTTGTTGTCGCAGTACAACCTCATCGCTTTATCTCCTTCAACCTTCGGCTCCTCTAAGATCTTCCGAAGCCATAACAACTCACATACTCCTTGAGCCATAGCTCGAACTCGGACTCAAGATCGCTTCGAGAAACAACCGGTTGTTTCTTGCTCCTCCAAGTAACTAAGTTGCCCCAGACAAAGGAGCAATAGCCGGTGGTAGATCTCCTGTCTGTAGAACTTCCGCCCCAATCAGCGTCAGTGAAGATCTCCACTCTTCGGCTCCCATTCTTTGAAAACATAATTCCTTTACCTGGGCTTCCTTTCAAGTAATGAAGAATTCGATGTACAGCCTTGTAGTGTTTTTCTGATGGACAATGCATAAACTGACTAACCAAGCTTACTGCAAACGCAATATCTGGCCTTGTATGCGCCAAATAAATTAGCTTCCCCACCAGCTTCTGATACCGGTTCTTGTCCACAGCCTCGGCACCATCTTCTTTTTCGAGTTTCTGATTCGGATCGACAGGAGTTGCCACTGGTTTACATCCGAGTAATCCAGTCTCTTTCAAGAGATCAAGAACATATTTTCTTTGTGAGATAACTATTCCTTTTGAGGATCTAGCCACCTCCATTCCAAGAAAATATTTGAGTCATGTCCAAGATCTTTGACTTCAAACTGGTTGGATAAGTTCTTCGGTGACTCCAACTCTACTATGTCATCTCTGTCATCACAATGTCATCTACATACACAATTAAAATAGCAATTTTACCATGATTGTGTTTGTAGAACATCGTGTGATCTCGAATTAGCTTGAGTGTAACCACATTGTTTCACGCTTCTCGTGAATCTTTCGAACCATGCCCTCGGAGATTGTTTCAATCCATATATGGATTTCTTTAGCTTACATACTCTGCCATCCTTCTTTAGCTCATCAAAGCCTGGTGGAGCTTCCATATACACCTCCTCCTCTAGCTCGCTGTTTAAGAACGCGTTCTTCACATCAAACTGTCTGAGAGGCCAATCCAGATTAGCGGCTAACGAGAGAAGAACACGTACGGTGTTTAGTTTGGCCACAGGAGCGAAGGTTTCCTCGTAGTCAAGGCCGTATGTCTGAGTGAAGCCTCGTGCTACGAGTCGAGCCTTGTATCTCTCAACCGAGCCATCAGCATGGTATTTTATGGTAAACACCCACTTGCTGCCTACACATTTTTTTCCTTCGGGTAAAGAGGTAAGATCCCACGTGTCATTCTTCTTCAGGGCCTTCAACTCCTCAAAGACCGCCTCTCTCCATCTCGGAACCTCTGAGCTTCATGTATCGACTTAGGTAGTTTATCATCCATAATCCTGGTGGAAAAGGCTTTGAAATCTGGTGAGAGCTTATGATAAGATATGAAATTGGATATTGGATGTTTTGTGGTACATGATCTGACACCTTTGCGTAAGGCTATGGGTTCAAAGAAATCAGTAGAAGGTTCTAAATTTGGAAGAGAAGTAGGAGAGAGAGCAAGCGATCGTACCTTGGACCTCTGGTCGAGTCCGATGATTGGCCCACCTCGGGAGCTGGTGGAATATTACTTGGTTGAGTCCTCCTTTTAGAATAAACACGAAGTTCAGTAGGTGGTTCCAAGTTGTTTTCTGCCTGGGTCTCACGAGGTTGTGAATTTATAGGTTGTGAAATCCTAGGATTAGTTACAGAAATAATTGATTCCACTGAACTATTTTCAACCGATTTTGGCAAAGATATTTGTTCCCAAAATCTCAGTTCAGAATCATTCTCCCCCGGAATTGAGTTTTTTTTCAAAAAAAGGTTGTTTTTCAAAAAAAGTGACATCCATACTTACGTAATATTTTCCAGATTTAGGATCAAAACATTTATACCCTTTTTGTGTTGGTGAAAAACCAAGAAATATGCATTTATGTGCCCGGGGATCAAGCTTTCCTCTATTATGGCCGTGTATATGAACAAAAGCAATGCAACCAAAAATTTTAGGTTTTAAATCAGTGAACGATCTATTTTCGAAACATATTCTTTAGTGCTTGCAAAGGAGTGATGTAATTAAGAACTCTTGTAGGCATTCGATTAATCGAGATAAGTGCAGCTTAAAAGCGCTTCATTCCAAAAACGATTAGGAACATTCATAGCAAATAATAACGCCCTAGACACCTCTAATAAATGTCTATTTTTCCTCTCAGCCACTCTATTTTGTTGGGGAGTATCAACGCAAGAACTGTGATGAATAATTCCTTTTTCTTTCAAAAATCACCTAAGATTGCATTAAAATATTCTCGGCCATTATCGGTTCTAAGAGCTTGAATATTAGTATGAAACTGAGTATTAATCAAAGAGTGAAATTTTTTGAAAACATTTGCGCCCTCGGATTTTTCCTTTAGAAGATAAATCCATGTGACTCTAGTGTGATCATCAATGAATGTGATGAACCATCTAGAACCCGAGGCAATTTTTACCTTGAAGGACCCCAAATATCACTATGCACGAGTGAAAAAGGTTTTGATGGCATATACTTCAAAGAAGGATAAACAGATCTATGATGTTTTGCCAACTCACAAACTTCACAACAAAAAAATGAAATGTCTTTATTTTTAAAAAGATTTGGAAACAAATATTTCAAGTAATTAAAACTGGGATGGCCTAACCTATAATGCCACAACATTATGTCATTCTCGCAAGACAAGGTAGTAAAACATCTTGGTTTCTGAACTTGTTCATCTGAAGGATTTTCTGAGACCAAGTGATAGAGTCCATCAACTTCCTTAGCATTGCCAATCATCTTCCCCAAACAAGGGTCCTGAAATTCAAATCCAGCAAATGTTATTGTAGCAATACATTTGCAATCATGAATAATACGACTAACAGAGATGAGATTGCAAGAAATCTTTGGAACATGCAGGACATTTAGTAATGTAAGAGATGGAGACATAATAATAGAGCCTTTTCCAAAGAACAGAGAGTTAGAGAACCATCGGCAAATTTTAACTTTCAAATTTCCGATAAAGGATAATATGAAGAGAATATGGAGGAACTACCAAATCATATGATCGGTTGCCCCTGAATCTATGATCCAAGGGTTTAATTTTGAGCCGGCTGTGAAAGTTGTAGGGTAAGTACCTTTTTGAGCTAAAGAAGAAGAGGCAATGTAGGATGATGAGTTAGGAGTGTTGGATACAATTGAATGAGAACTCATTAGTTGATACAATTGCTCTAGCTGTTCTTTGCTGAAGGCAGACGTCTCTGAGGCAGATTTCGGCTCTTTGGAAGTGTCTTCGGATGAGGCATGAAAACCCTTTGAATCACGAGGATTCCTTAGATGGGTTCTCACTGGCTTTCCATGCGAGCTTCCAACATTTGGCCTTAACATGCCCCGGCTTGTTGCAATGCTCGCAGATTGGCCGGTCTTTATCGCTGCGTCGGTCGTTGCGGCGTGGTGGCTGACTAGAGAACAGGTAGGCGAAGGCTCGGTGGGAGCCGGTGAGTGTCCTCCGAGCATGACGGTCCGCCGCTCTCCTCTCTTCGACCTCGGCAAAGACTTCTCTAGTACTCGGTAGTGGATCACGACCAAGAATGTGTCCTCTCACTTCATCTAATTCCTTATTAAGGCCGACGAGGAATTCGAAGACACGTTCTTTTTCCACCATTTTCTCAAACAAAGCCCATCCTTCGCACGCTCCACTCATAATCGCCGAACATATCTACCTCTTGCCACAAGGTTTTTAAGTCGAGTATAATATTGAGTGACAGCTTTTCTCACCTTGTTTTAGCCTCCATAGCCGAGTTTTTAGCTCAAACCACCGTCCCGCATTCCCGAGATCGAATAAGTCTCGTTCACAAAGAAATCCAAATGTCATGAGCCGTAGGTAGGAAGAGATAGGTTCTTCCTATACTCGAGTCCATAGAATTTATGAGCCAAGACATGATCATCGAATTCTCTCGCTCCCATTTTGCGTAACCTTCATCTTTCTCAGTGGGTCTCGCATTGGTACCGTAAGATAGTCGAATTTTCCACGGCCTCGAATGAACAGTTTCACCGATTGGGACCATCAGTAGGAAATTGTTTCCATTCACTTGTGAGAAGTGATGGAAAGGTTTTGGAAAGATTCGGTGGTTAAGGGAATTGAGGGTGAGCGAATAGAGCTCATAGAATCGATACCGAGGTATCATCGAGGGTTTAGCCATTTAGGCTCGATACCATAAAGTCGAAAAGAATGACGAGAATGGAATAATTTTTATTCAACCATTTTGGCGTGTTTAAATAGAAAATTACGAGTAAATGCTTTACATAAAATTAGCAACTAATTGATCCTAATTAATCCTAATTGATTTACGTGAGTAAATGCTTTACATAAAATTAGCAACTAATTGATCCTAATTAATCCTAATTGATCCTAATTGATTTACAGAGTAAATGCTATTAAAAACCTATTATACGGCTAATTACTTCTAATTCAAATAAAATAAATATACTAAATAACAATCCTAATAATTATGTTAATATTCTCGACAGTATGCATGATGATGCTAGGGTTTCTCCAAGGTCTTCCTTCTCCTTTTTCACATGACAATTTTGGTGTTTGGGCTTGTCTTCAACCAAGCTTGCATGGCTTCATCAATGGCTTCTGGTTTCTGGCTTTGCTTGTTTGTACAACGATGCTAGTGTCTAGACATGTTGAGGGCAAAACTGGTGTGAGAGAAGGGGGACAATGATGGGAGCAAGGCGAAGCAAGGAACCTCCTTAATAATGGAGGATCGCTCCAAAGGAGATGCTTGAAAACGCACAGAGGAGATAGGCCGAAAATGATGGAGTGTGGTTTTGGAAACGATTAAAACGAGTGGGATGAGGGAAAAATGGGAAGTTTCCTTTCCTTTAGGTCGATCAGTTCATGAGGGGGTTGAGGTCCACTTTGTTTAGTCACATGGATACAAGATTATGTAATCTGTTTCGTTGTTAGTCCGCTCAAGTGAACACCGGATTAAAAGTTAATCTTTGGATTAAAAACTTAGTCAACCCAACCGAACACACCACAAAGAAACTCGACGAGGTAGGGGTGTACCGAAGTTAACTTGGGATGCCTTAATTAGGAGGGGATTTAAATGGTTTGGAAAGCTCACCATCAATTGCAAGATGAAAGAATTTGGTTCATGTAGCGACCCTAACTAATTTGGGATTGAGGCTGGTGTGTTGTATATAAATAGTGATAAATTGGCAGGATTTTGATTGAATAAACTGTAATTGAATTCCACGCAGAATAAAAAGTGAATAAAGTATGGATGGAAAATTGTTGAAACTAAGTTAATTTAGCATTTAAATCTTGAATCCTATGATCCTTTGATTGTATTGGTTTTGCGTATTGTTTATAGATTGGCCTGTGCTTGAGTGAGAATGCCTCTTGGTGACAATCTAATGAGGTTAGTTCCCCCTCCCCCCCCCCCCTCCCCCTCCCCCTCCCCCTCTCTCCTCCTCCTCTTCCTCAAAAACTTATCAAACCTTTCAAAGACTTAGTGGGAGATTTCCTATGGACAGTGTCTTAGATTCTTAGTACAATATGGATTTGGAGTAAAGAACTTAAAAAATAGAAAAAAGTGGCTTTAGATTCTAAATGGTTTTAATGATCTCTCCAAGAGCAATTCATCTGCCAACAACCTGTTGGTCTGAGAGGTAAGGAACTTGGTTCCATGAGGTCTCGAATTCGAGTCTCGTGGATGAAAAAAACTAAGTTGGGAGTGTTGCCCCTTGTATGGGCCTTATATTGCTCATCGTAGTTGGTGCAAATGGCGTCGGATACCACATGGGAAATAAAATAAAAGAGCTATTTTTTCATACTAAAATTAGCAAGATCACGGATGTTAGAGGAAGAGTTCTTTTGGGTCAAACTTATCAAGATCACGACACTAAGAAGAGAGAAGCGCCTTACTCTCACATTGAAGTTCATTGTAATTCTTGTCTTCTTTATACCCCCTTCATTACTTTTCTCGTATAGTGTACAAAAGTCTTCACAGCTCAAACTCCGGTATTCCTATGTGTATATCATTCACAAATAACTATGAGATGTTATGAGATGTTATGGGGGACTCTTTCAAGTAGAGTGAAGAAGTCATCCTTTTCACAACATCCTTTGATAAAGTGTCGGCATAAAGATTATTTGCACTCAGTACCTTCACAAATTCAACCTTCCATTTTGGTGATAGGAGGTTTTTTATATCTTGTACAATTTGGTCATGCACCAATTTTCCCTATTGGAGGTTGAGTGCCCGTGGCTACACGACTCAACGTGGGCACAAACACAAGATACGAGTCTGTTCCATAAAAATCTTTACGCACTTGTCGTTTCAAGTTTTTTGCTAAGAGATAGAGATAGAGCGATGGAGATAAGAGAGCGGAAAAATAGAGTAGAGGGGGAGAAGAAGTTATCTAACGAAGAAACAGTGGAAAGAAACCCAATGAAGGTGTTTTTCCGTCTGCCTCTCTACGATCTCTCTCTCAATCGGTCTACTATTCTAAAAGACTTGTTGCTCACCACTACGACTTTGGACACAAAATGGTACAGAAACCACAACAATATAGTCTTACTCCCAAATTAATTGGGGTCGGCTACACAGATCAAACTCTTTCATTGTGCTTGATTTAGTGAAATTGATGGTGAGCTTTCCAAATCATTCAAATCCCTCCTAATTAATGCGTCCCAAGTTAACTTCGGTCTACCCCTACTTTGTCGGATTTCTTCAGTTTCTATTGATTCAAGTTTTCTAGTGGGAGCATTTGTAGCCGTCTTTGCAGGTAACGCAAAATGGTACACAATATTTAAAAGGTGTGCTTGGCTTTTGAGTAAAAAAAATGTTCTTCTTTTATCTAATTTTGTTTATTTAAATGTTTACATGTATTAAAAATAATAAAAATTAAGACAGAATATTTAAAATACACAATTTTTATTTGTGCACCCATTTCCAAAAATTTGGGCACTTTAAGCCAAGTCTTCATGTCCATAAAATTAAAAGATAGCCAAATCCGACCTCTAGCCACATACCCACACCCGATACTCGTACCCGAGTTTAGGTAACACACATATGTATTAAAGCCAGTGTGTCTTCCAAATCCAACTCTACTAGTAACCTTGTGGAAGCCTCTCTGCATCACCAACTGCATGCCATGCCAAACCTCCAAGAGTTTGCTTGAGTGTGGACATCTGCTTAGAAGAGCTTGGGAGCCTCCCATGAATTTTCTTTGATGATCTTGAAGAGGTGCTATATAAAGTTGAGAACATAAAATAATAGAAACCCGTGATTGAAACAAGCAACTTTCATATAGATGTGGAAATTTTGAACTGTAACGTCTATGAACCGACTGGTAGTGGTGGTACATGGGGTTGGTGAGATGTCTTGGACCTGGATGAGAGTGGGTTTTTTGAGATCAAATCCTACCCCAATTAGACTACTTCCCCTATGACAGTTTGACCTTTGGTGCTTGCAGTGTGTGCGTTTTCTTAGTGATGTTGTAATAACATAAACAAATAGATCCTCAAGAAAGAGAACTTTTTGATTTGACTATTTGTGGGGGCATACATATTGTGTTATATTTTTGTCCTTTCAATCTTTTCTGAATGCTCAAAAGTAGTAATTGCTTTGCAGATGGTAAGATGGGAAATGCATCAAAATGGAAAGAATCATTGGTAGAAAGAACCCTTTCTAGACCTGGTATGAACCTCAAGCAACTTGTTTATGGGAAACCTGATTCAAAATCAATAAGCACAATTGAGGAAGCATACGACAGCAGCGAAGAAAGTGATGATGAATTCTTCAAGCCAAAGGGAGAAAGTAAGAAGGTATGCCTATAATCTAATGCTGCAACTGTGATTTCTTGTCATGGGAGTAGGCAGCTTTCTTCTCTAGTATCAGTTGTTTGAATGGGGTATTTTGTAGCCTTAGTAAAACTTGTCTTTATGTACAAATGCATTCTCTTGTCTTACAGCATAAATCGAGTGAAGGAATGGACCATTATGGTGCCAATGGTGAAGACTCTTCTAAATTTACAAATCACCTGAAATCAAAAAACTGGGAATCTGAAGAGGTTATTGAAAGCATTCGCGATCGTTTTGTTACTGGGGATTGGTCAAAAGCTGCTCGTAGAGGTCGAGAAGCAGAATCTGGCAGTGAGGATGATGACGAGGTCTTTGGTGAATTTGAAGATTTAGAAACGGGAGAGAAGTTTGAGAGCCAACAGATTGCAGATGATCACAATGAAGATGACAAAGCCAATGAGGAACGCAGGCTGAGAAAGCTAGCAAAAAAGGAAAAGTTTGACGCTCAATATCCTTGTGATCTGTGAAGTTTTCTATTTTGCTGATATTCGTTTTGAAGCTAAGATTGAAGATTCAATTGATTTCAGTTATGCTTTGTGTTTACCCTGTTTTGCCTTTTTGTTTGGTAAAAAAATAGCAACTACAGTAATTTACTTTGGTCTTCTTTCTCTAGTTTTATCCATGACTTTTTTGTCTGTGTGTGTGGCATCCTTAGATTGTGTAACCTTGACTTTGTTGTACATATGATGGGTCTGAGGCTTCCGAGGAAGAAACTGATGAGTGGAATGTGAAAAAACCTCACCGAGGTCAAGTGAATGATGGTGGATATTATGACGAGGTGAAGTCTGGTGAACTTATATTTTTGCATTTATTTATTATTCTCATAAAAATCTTGAATTTTCATGCCAATATTGAAGGCATCACTTGCCAAAGGCAAGGTTGGGGGTTTGACTCATGTTGGAGCCATGGGTGTTTGTAATTAAGTTGGTTTCTTATCTAAAAAACTGATTGTGTAGATTTTTTTTTAAACAGTTAAAGATGAAGATTGAGCTGCAGAAACAGAGGAATATAGCTGAACTCAATGATCTTGATGAGGAAGCTCGAATTGAAATGGAAGGTTTCAGAACTGGGACGTATGTGAGGCTGGAGGTTCATGACGTTCCGTTTGAGATGGTCGAGTATTTTGACTCTTGCTATCCTATTCTTGTTGGAGGCATTGGACTTGGGGAGGACAATGTTGGCTTTATGCAGGTCTGTCTCTGCTGTTTTATATTGGCTTTGCCTTTACGTGAATATTAGTCATTACAGCTTATCACATGTTTGTTGTAATTTATATGCTTGTGAAGAGCCTCTCTGAAACCCATAATGCAATTTGATTTTGGTGTGGTCGGTGGTCCTTTATCTTATTTTATGTGATACAACAAAGTCTGCATCCTAGATTAGTTGGGGTTGGCTAAATGGATAGAACACTCCCACTCATCTCATTTTATTATATGTGATAACAATTATTTATTTGGAAATTGTTGTTATTTGTTTTTTTATAAGAAAGAAACAACTTGCCTCCACTTAAGTTTGAACCCATGACCTCTTACACCCAAAACCCGTACCAAACCATTGGGCCACCCAATTGGTTTGTAAAGATTGCTGGTATTTGTGAAATGAGTTCAATAGGTGTTCTTATTTTTGACAGGTAACACTGTTCTTTTCTTTTATCCTTTTGTAATTTGTTGCAATGTATTATCATCTCAATCTTTGTGTTTGTATTTGTGTTGGCATTGATTAATACTCCCTCCATCCAAAATTATATGCGTTTTGGATGGTGCACACTAATTAAGGTAGCTTTAAAGATAACTTTAATGATGAGCTTAAATTACATTTTTATCCCTCATCCAAAATTATATGCATGGTGCACACTAATTAAGGTAGCTTTAAAGATAACTTTAATGATGAGCTTAAATTACATTTTTATCCCTTAACACAAAAACAAAATGCTTTAACTACACAAAGGGTGTGAGTACGCAGTTAATTATGGGTTGAAATAGGTTTAATAGATATAAATGCTCTCTTGAATTCACGAAACGACTTATATTTTTTTGAAATGTAACTTTAGCTAAAACGACTTATATATTTGGATGGAGGGAGTATGTTATTTCTAGGTTTTTTTGGTTTAGCCTTGAGCTCCTTGTTGCCTCAAATATGATTTTTTGGAACTTGGAAAATGTTTCCTTCTTGGTAAAAACTAATTCCCTTGCACCTGATTTCTCAATATTCTTTTTGCAATCCCTTCATTTCCTTCAAAAGGATTCTCGTCAGCAATATTCATTTTCATCACAGAATAAATGCTATGGTTGCACCTAAGACTCAAATTAGACATATAGTTGCTTCAAACATTTGGTTGATTGCAATCCAATCAGCCAATTGGCATGAGCCTTTAAGCTGTTTAACTGGTAGAAATTTTTGTAGGAAGAAATTGCTGTTGTTAATTGCTACTGTGATCATTTTCTTCTTTATGCAGAACTTGCTTTCATCAATAGCATATTTATTGTTCATCATTTATTTCAAGCCATTTCACTTTCAAATTTGAATTTGAGCCTCTCTTTTTGGTTTTACATTGACAATGGAGGTCTGGTCTTGCTTTTGTCTAAAATCATAATGTTACCTATCCTGTAAATCAGGTAATTGCAAATTTGCAATATAACTTTTAAAATTGCAGTAATGGAGGAATCAGTTTAGAAGTGATCTTAAATTATTTTGGGAAGCAGGAAGAACACTCTTGTGGTTAATGAGAGAGAAAAAGAAGGGGAGAATTCCTGTATTTACATGGAGAATATTCAACAGTGGTCAAATATATTAGCTTATGCAGGCCTGTGGTTATTTTAGACGCGCTTTTCTTTTTTAAGAAAAAACCTGTCTTCCTTTATGACTTCACATGTAGCAGTAATTGATGAAAATAGATTCATGGCACTATAGCTGTAGCCCCTGTATCTCCCATCTTGCTTTAGTTTTTTTTTTTTTTTTTTCCTCTCTCTCCCTTTCCTATGATCTTTGATGTCAGTACAAAGTTGTTGAAAATGTAACTGATTTGTGTAAAACGTTATCTTCAGACTTCAGTTGAGCTTTGTAGTTAAATGTTGGTTGCATAGGATACACATGAGACTTACTATTTTTGGAGTTAAAAGTTGTGGATATTTTGCTTTTTCAACCATTTCCTATCTCTTTTTGCTCACCATGTTGGTGTTGCATGGATAAGGACAAATATGAGAGATGCATGTCATTAAACAAAATGCATTCATGGTATCTTTCTCTTATTGCCGTTATTGATTAGTGAAGTATGTTGATCAAATCAACAAATAAGATAGCAATTAAAGAACAAATGTTTATTGTTTATGGGTTTTTTTTTTATCACTTGTGTACATATAATCTACATAGGTTAAGCATCTATTTTAGAATCAAAGCAAAATGACTAAAATGCCTCCCTTGCAAAATATTCATAGGGAAGTTTCAATTTGTTATATCTGCATAATGTATTTTGTTTCACTTGGTAAGATATGTTTGAGAAGTCCCTGTATTGCCCAAGATAAAAAGGTAAAATTATGAAATTCTTTTTAAAAGAGGCGCCTAATGTTAAACATGTTGTAAGCATTTTATTTTGCAAATTCTAGTTAATCATTCAAGCACTTTTTTTTTTTCTTTTTTCTTTATTATTTTTAACTTCGATAGGGCGTAGGAACTCCACATATGTTTTGCATAGCTAGTCCGAAGTCCGAATAATGGAGGAGGGTTGCATGAAGTTGGCATCTGGCAAATAACTTATCACTTTCTATGAACATTGATCTAACCAGAGAAACCATTTGATAGGGTTCCTAGAAAAATCCTTTGGTGGGTATTAGAAAAAGGAGCACCTGCTTGGTATACCAAGCAGACACTATTGAAGATATGTATAAAGGAGTGGTAACAAGGATGAAAGCAATTTGAAGAAGTTCTTTTCATGCAATTAAACTCGAGCATTGCTAGTGCTTGTGATGGTTTTGTTCTTTCCATCGCCAAAAAAATTAATTTCAAGCATCCTTCTAAAGTTACTTTACACCCCTGATTCATTTTCCCTCTTCTATAGCAATTAATCAATTGCAGATCTTCCTTCTAATGCTGAGCCTCCACATGTCCAGATCTGCACTGATTCTGAAGATTGGTGTTGAATCCCCATACAATCTAGACTACCCACCTTCACCTTCAACCCAATCCTCATCTCTTTAAACTCAAATCCTAACAAAATTTTCACATTTGTAACACCAAGCGATCCTTATACAAACCCTAAATTGATGTAGTTCTTGTTGCTAATTCTTGGTGGTGTTCTTGTGGTTGACGATTGGCAATCGACTGTGAATGATGACTGCCATTGATATGGTTCTTTTACATTCTCTTTGTGCATGATGAAGATGAAGATGTGTTTACATACATGGGGCTAAAGTAGTATTTTGCATTGGCGCGGGGGAAACAATGCTTTCCCACCAATCGAACATAAGGGGTGAATGTTAAGCAGTAAATAAACAACGCATACAAAAAATTAAGTGTAATAGAGATGAGGATGCTTAGGTGGATATTTGGTAAAACTTGAACATATAGAATATGGAATATGGTTATCCAAAATGTAAGAGAAAGGCGATTCCTGTGGTTTGGAGTCGGGGTTCTTTGGACGCATACAAAAGCAACTTGCAGTTGCTTCAATTAAAAAACTCAAATCCACTAGAAGTTGAAGAATTTCGAAGACTAGGGCTAGACTTGAGATAACTTTGGATGCATTTGTTGTTTTAGATTGAGATGATTACAAAATCTACCACATTTAATCAAGATGAATGGAAATGTTGGATCCATGTAATCTGCCCCAACTAATTTAGGATTGAGGTTTTGTTCTTGTTGACAAGTTCTTCTTCCTTGTTTAGTTGGAAGTAGTTTTCAACTATCCTGAAACACATTGCTTTTTTCCGGGTGGATTTATTTCCCAAAGTCATTGTGTTTTTGCATTTATATGACTTATTATTAATATGAAAGCTTGTTTCTTATTGGGGGAAAAAAATCATCTGCTGCATTTTTCAGGCCAGGTTAAAGAGGCATAGATGGCATAAAAAGGTGCTGAAGACTAGAGATCCTGTCATTCTATCAATTGGATGGAGGCGTTTCCAGACTACTCCAGTTTATGCAATTGAGGATCAGAATGGACGTCACCGAATGCTTAAATACACTCCCGAACACATGCACTGTCTTGCTATGTTTTGGGGTCCTCTTGCACCTCCCAATACTGGCGTGATTGCGATTCAGAATCTGTCAAACAACCAGGTTACCAACTTTCTATTTTATTTTTTTTAAATGTACTTTATAATTTTTTTTATTCTTGTTTTACACCATGAATCAGTTATTGTGATTGTGAAGTAGAAACTGATATATTCTGAATAACTTATTATCATTGTTCTTATTGAGAATGACTCCCTTTTTTTCCTCCAAATTTTCCAGTCGCATTTTTTAGCTTTTACAATGTTTGATGTAAAGAGATAATCTTTTTATTTTTCCTTTTAATGGAGAAGTAAACAATGCATAGATTATGTAACCAATTTTTCTTAGTAGGTAATAAAACATAGACTAGGCCATTGGCTGAAAAAGCTACAATTTCAATTTGAAGCACATGTATTTTTTACCAGCCTTAGCTGTGGTGTATTTAATTGACTGAAGGAATGTCTTGCCTGAGGTTGTTCACAGTTTCACTTAAAATCTTTTCGTTTTTCTTGCTTATGCAATAAGCAACAATGATATGTTGGAGACATTTTATAGTTTTTATTGCATATTGTGGATCTATATTGTGAATTTGCTAGAGACTTGTTGATCTTTTATCATCGTGTTCTTCTAGCCGTGAATGGCATTTTTTCAAAAATACCTGTCTCTGGGGATAAGTTATAACTAAGTCTACAGTGACTTCCATAAAGTGTTGGACCATTAATATCTATGATGTTGATGGCATATTTTTGAAGAAGACGAGTATAAATCGTAGGAAAATAAGTAGGATTTGTACTTTTGAACCACATTTTTTCAAAAACACCTGTTGACGTAATTGCATGCGTATTTGTTTTATGATATATGACATAATAAAATAATATTATGCTCATTATTGGATGAGAAAACAACAGGACTTATACTTTTGAAGAAGGAAAATAAGTAGAAAGGTATAAAGAAAAAAAAAGAATTTTATAAGGACTTTCTCACTTCCATCTGTATGTCTTAGTTGATTATTTCATTTGAAAGGGAACCTTTTTCTTTTTTGAGGAAGAAACTATTATATTGATATGATTAGTCATAATTACATAGTACAAAAGGATAAAAGGAAATTGTGGAGGACCAGCAGTGCTGTCGATTATAGAAATTTGAGATAGCAAACAAAGTTAAGGATTGTCTCAACCACATGTGCAAGTTACTTCCATAGAGCACTCCAATCCCTAACAAGATTGGAAAGGTAATTCCTTTTCCTCATTAGAAAGGGAACCATTAAGTTTGCGCATTTGAATTGCCCGGCTAAAGTTTAAGAAATTTTCTCAGGGCCCCATTCTTTGGCTCAAGCCAGGCAAAGCCTCAAGGCTCAAGGGATCCACATCCCCATTTATGGGGATTTCCGGATTGGAATCCCCAAAGGGTTAATCCTTTCCTCATCCATCATGGGGAATCCATCGTCCCCATCTACATCCCAATCCCCATCCCCATTGTGGTGAATCCTTACCGCATTTACATCTCTATTGCCGTGCTGTCTGGCTTAAGTATTGCATAGACAAATAGGCATTTTACTAGCAATAGATTAAGTGTTGCCTGGACAACCCTAGAGAGTTTTTTTACTGAAAAACTTTAAGTTCATTTTAAAAGACAACTTGATGACTCTGGTGAGATGTGGTTAGTTGTAATTATATCTCATTTTGAGTGAGACATGGTAGTGCTCTGGCTTTAATCTGGTGGTATATTTTGTGAATGTTTCTCCTGCTCTGCCATTTTCCATTTTGAAAGTGTAAATGTTTGATGCTGTAGGAACTTGTTGTCTCTTTGGGGTTGAGTCTTCCCTTGAACTTCATGGTGAATTAAGATTTGATCTGTTGTCTCTGTTCGTTGAAAACATATCCACTTGTGCATTCCCTTGTCTATTTTCATTTACTGGATTCTAATGTCTAAAGTTTGTGAATGTTGTGTGACGATAAACTTCACAAGACACTGTACTCTATTAAAACTTGGAGCTGTCAGTTTGGGAGATTTTCCCTATCTGTTCAGTGATCACTGGTTTTCTTTTTTGTTGATATCCGAATCATGTTGCTGAACAAAATATTTTTTTAATGAATACTCAGTCTTCTTGATATGATCTGTACACAGAAGTTTTGAATATTGAGAGTATTGACAATAATTTTGGTTTGAAATGACAATAATTATTAGGATCGTATCACTTCTCTAATTCAAATTTTGATTCCTCAGGCTGCTTTTAGGATTACAGCAACTGCAGTTGTACTGGAGTTCAACCACGCGGCACGAATAATGAAGAAAATCAAGCTCGTTGGCCATCCTTGCAAGATATTCAAGAAGACAGCTCTTATCAAGGACATGTTTACATCTGATCTTGAAATTGCTCGGTTTGAAGGGGCAGCAGTTCGTACCGTGAGTGGGATAAGAGGGCAAGTTAAAAAGGTATCCATGCTTGACGAATTAATTTGGAATTGAGGCTATGTTGTAGTTGTTGTTTTTGTTGTTGTTGTTGCTCTTACTTTGCTGTATTGGAAGAGCTGGCGTGTTGAGTGGAAAAGTGATGATTCCAAGTCGATAAAATTGCAAATTTATTTTTTATGGATATCTTTATAGTCTTATCTTTTTTGGGGTGGTAATAATGTATCTTGAAAATACTCTTTCACATCACATATTTATGGCTCATTTGCAAGCTTAAATTATCAGTGTATTGTCCAAAATTTTAAATTTGGCATGCCTTTTGCCCTTTCTTTTCAGTTGAAATCAATATAATTTTTCGTCATACAGTTCATTCCCTCTTTCTGCGTCTGTTTATTTATTCATTCATCTTATTTTTTAAAATTTGGTTACTGTACGGTGTCCAGGCTGCAAAGGCAGAAATTGGTAACAAACCTAAACTGAAAGGGGGGTTGCCCAAGGAAGGGATTGCCAGATGCACATTTGAGGACAGAATTCTGATGAGTGATATAGTGTTCTTGCGAGCGTGGACTCAAGTTGAAGTTCCACAGTTCTTCAATCCATTGACAACTGCCCTCCAACCTCAAAATCAGATACAAGTTATGAAAACAGTTTCTGAGCTAAGAAAAGAAAACAATCTCCCTATTCCTGTCAACAAGGATTCACTCTACAAGGTGATGATAATTCAAGCTTATCTAGTCCTGTACTGTTTCCCTTTTCATGAAGGTTATTAATCTTTTTTTCTTTTTTTTAATCTCCTGCTGTTATACATTGCAGCCAATTGAACGGAAACTTAGGAAGTTCAATCCCTTGGTTATCCCAAAGTCACTACAAGCAGCACTTCCATTTGCTTCGAAGCCCAAGGACAGATCTGCTCAGAAACGTCCTCCACTTGAACAGCGACGAGGAGTTGTAAGGGAACCTCATGAGCGGAAAGTCCATGCTCTTGTTCAACATCTTCAGTTGATTAGAAATGAAAAGGTTAGCACTTACCATCTAAATTTAACAAGATTATATGAACTGCATCCATGGACCGCCTTTTTTTCCTATTTAAACGTTCATATTAGCTTTAGATTTGTCTTGTTTTGTCTAATCAAATGATGCAAGCCCTTAATGGTAATTAGAATGCCAATGGACTGAGCCAACTGGTGTAGGTGCAGGCATAGTACCTATGCAGCTTGTCGCTGACGCTCCAAGTGGGCTTATGTGGCAAATGCACTTACGGTTTAATTTCATCCAAGGTCACTCAACTATAAGCTTTGTAACACTTCGGTAACAAAACTCAAGTTTGTAACAAAACAATCATTGAACTTTTTGAGATGTTTCAATAAAGTCACTTGGATCATTTGCTGGTCTCTTCTCCGGCAAAAAAGTATGAGCTGGCAAATATTTCGCCTAGAGATTTGAAAATGCACGTCTTGATGTGAATCTAATGGACAATATTGAAGTATTACAAGAATGTTTGTCATTCTAGTTTCTTATGAAGAAATGGAGGGTTCAACCAGATCGTCTTCATTGCAGTTGCTGTGAACCCTGTGATCATCTGGACCAAGGACACATAAACTCTCACTTTTTTTGGACTCTGGTTTTGTTGTACAAAGGAGAGCTCTGTGTTGAAGGGGACGCATATACTGGTCTCATGTTTTAAATAGTAATTGGGTTCTAAACTCATGGATGTGCGCATAGGGCAAGCTAAATGATCTTGTGTGAAATTGAGTTGGTTTGGTGATGAAAAAGAAGCCATTTGTTGATTTAGTTTCACAAGATCAGATTCAATTCATGAGATGTGTAATTCCAGTAATGATGAATCAAATGACTCCTCAACCATCATCCTCCTCCTTCACTAGCCGCTCATCATCATCATCCCCAACCTTATCTCCAAGTCGCCCCTTTCATGACGCATCCCCATTGTCGACCCCAAACTGTCCTATTGTCAAAGGGGTGAATTTGATATACCACACCCTGGAAAGCAGATTTTGTATTCAGGTTTTGGTTAGGATTTGAATAAAACACTAGAATGGCATACATTCTTATAACATTTAAATATTATCCATTAGATTCACATCAAGATGTGTATTTTTAAATCTCGAGGCGAAATGTTTGCCAACTCATTGCCGGAGAAGAGACTGGAAAATGATCAAAGTGACTTTATTGAAACATCTCAAAAAGTTCAATGATTTTTTTGTTACAAACTTGAGTTTTGTTTACAAAGCTTAAAGTTGAGTGACCTTGGATGAAATTAACTCATGCACTTGCACTAGCAAACCAGGATTAGCCCTTAAACATACGGTATTATCTTGACCAAACACAACAAAAGCATCAATCCCAAATTAGTTGGGTTTGTTTCATGAACTCTTCCACTGTTCGATTTAATACTCTCGATGAACCTTGAAAGAAACAATAAAAATAGGGAGAGACTATTAGCCCCCTATGCTATATATATATATATCAGCCCCCATTTAATTTAATAAACATGTTGAGTTAGCTGTAATGTCTGTTGCACTTGCACCCATCTCTTTTTTTCTGTTAGCATTATTTTTAGTATTCTACAGGTAATTCCTTGAGATTAAACTTTTTAAATAAGATGGTGACTGGAGGTCTGATTTGTTCTATATGCTTTTACCAGATGAAGAAGCGGAAGATAAAGGAAGCTGAGAAAAGGAAAGCTCATGCAGCTGAGCAAGCTAAGACTGAAGAAGTCTTAAGGAAGCGACGGAACATAGAGAGGCGGGAGAAATTCCGGATGGAAGATAAACTTAAGAAAAGAATCCGAGAAATGCGTAGGTTTGATCGAATTTACAATTTTCAGCAATCATTTATTCCGGCCTGTGATGGTTGCAGTCTGGTAGACTTGCAGCCATACCAGGTTTTTCTCTCACGAGGGGTCTTTCGATGTGCATTCTAGTTTTGGTCGCAAAAAAAATGGCCTAAAGCATAACCTTTGGTGAAATGGAACGGCTATGGAGAGCTATTCTTTGTTGTTCCTGAAATTTTGTTTTTTTATAAAGGAAATATCGTTAGTCGTGAATCTCGTGATTATGGTACAGGGGCCTAATAACCTCTGTATGGCTTGTCAAATTTCAACTTGTGGGGCCTTTAGATCTGTACTTGGATTGAATATTTATTAAAGCAAAATTAAGAAAGGAATACTGCAGCTAGGGTTTGGAGCATTAAACCCATCATTTGGTTCCTGAACTTTGTGTTATTTATGTTGTACTTTTATTACTACACATTTGGTCCTTAAACTTTTACAAAGGTCTATATTTAGTCCATCATTTAAAGTATTAAATTTTCTCAAAGTGAGTAACAAAAGTGTCGCGTGATTAGTCAAGAAGAGTAAAGTGATTTATATTACTAAATCGGGCGACTCACATCGATTAACAAAAGTTGAAAAAAAAATTACCCCAAAAAATATAAAAACTTATAAGTTTAGAGACCAAAAATATAAATGTACAACAATGAAAGTTAAAGGATCAAATGTACACTAATAAAAGTTAAGGGATCAAAATCATAAAAGTCTAAAAGTTCAAGGACCAAAAAGTATGTTTTGCCTTTTTTTTGAGATTCTTTTGTTTGAACCACCGCCGATCTTCTCTTTTAATCGCCGGTGGTTCCAATAACAATATTTATTTTTATTTATTCAATAAAAGTCGAACCTATTTAGATTTGAAATGTTCCGATTCATTTCGGTCTGCTGCAGTTGTCAGATTCATCATTGACACCACTTGCCTATCCTCCACATATGCATCTGCTATCACTCAATTTCATTTCCACTTTTATATGTTTATGTACGAATCTGTGTCAGTTGTTGGTTTGATATTTTGCACTAAGTTTTCTATTTCAGTAAATTATCGTCTTCTCTTGTTGAAAGTTTGTGTTTGCCTTTCCTTGTTGGAAGTTTGTGTTTGTCTTCCCTAGTCGAAAGTTTTTTTCGTTTTCCCTTGTCGGAAGTTTTATTTCTCGTTATAGTTTATATTATTGTAGATGTAAAAGATAAGCGTATAAGTTGCACACAAATTTGCAAACTTTCGCAACGTCGATTTGATCTCAAAGAGAAGGAGGAAAATGGTTGCTATAATGTAATTTAATTGTTAAATCAGATGTAATAGTGAGCAATTTCTATTAATAGAAATATTTTTTCGTCAAAAAAAAAAGTTTAGCTTTATATTTACAAAAATCAAAACGGTAGGATTTTTTGTAAAATTAGTGAAACGTTAGGATATATATATCTCTTTGTCTTTATATTACATACATAATCAACCAGTTTTGCTATTTTGGTGTGGTTGTTCCATTTTCATTTCAAATCTACTAAATAATAAAAATTAGTGTATTAATATTTTGTCAAATAATGTCCAAGGCAATTTTTTTGTCAGATTGTTATTTGAGAAGGTGATACATTTATATACAATCTACAAAATTGCTCGTTTGAGTTGAATTTTAAATATCTTTCTTATATTCTATTATAAGCTCACTAGGAGTGACTACAAAACTACCATGATCCATAAGCCAAAGCATCTTTGGTGAGATACTAAATGCATCACTTGCTAAAAAATAAGGTTTTGAGAGGTCGTGAGTTTGACTCCCATCCAAGTTAAAAAAAAACTACCATGATCCATAATGAACTTAAATTATTCTACTAGCTCCCTTAAGAGGTATTCTCCTCCCAATTACAAACTCATAAGGAGCAATTACAAGTTTATTAACGTCCAATACACATACATAATAATCAATTATAGTAGATCTATAAAATCTAAGCGTAAGTCACAATGAACCCAGAAAACTTAAGTGAGTCTAGTATACCCGACGAGTCTGTATAACTACCAGGATCTATAATGAACCTAAATTATTCAACCAAGATCCATGATGAACTTGTACTAAATATCAATTATAGGTCTAACATTTAGTTTGATGTAGTTCATGATATTCAAACATACTGTGACGGCCCATTTCCTAATCTAGGCACCGCCCAGCCTAATCTCGTAATTAAGCCATAATCACGACACGTATGACTCAATTACGTATTAGTCAGCCTTTTTAACCTATTTTCCAACTTGATCGTGTTCAGGATAAATAATACACTAACCTCACCAATATCAATAACTTAGAGTTGTTTAAAAATATTTAACGATTAATTTAGTTAGCAAAAGTCTTAACAATTTTATAGCGGAAGTCTTTTAATCATTTAGCAGAAGTCTTAACAAATTAATGGAAACAATTTGATAAACCTAAGTGTAGAAACCAGGAATAACGATCACAATATATATGAACTATATGGCAAACATATAAACAGTGTGGTAGTCAAAAGTTGGGGAAATAACGTTCAACCCAATATGTACATCTCAACAGTATGAAAGACATAAGTAGATAAAATATACAAAATATCAAAATCTACAGTCAATCAGTAGTACGCTCCCTTAGCTCAGAGGTAGTCGCCAATCTTCTTCTTGCCGGTCTACTACTCGATAGATCTGCACTCACAATCATAAAAAAGGACCGTGAGTACAAAAATATAACAATAATTCTCAAATGACCTATTTATTCACATTTCTAAAATAAATAAATAGTATTTAAAAGCATAATGATAGTCAAAGAACGCTCAAACATGCTAAAAAATACTGGAAAATCGAATGAAACTGACACAAGTTAAGCAGTTTGATCTAGGTCCGGTCGGTGGTGAGAACTATCATTTAACCTTTTTTCACTATTTGTATGGAGTTGTGCTCTGCATATTATATTTTCTAATAACCTCAAATGGTGGAGTTGTGCTCTATGCGTATAAATCATCTATCATAAATCTCGTCGAACACCCCGATTCAATACGCTATGAGTCGCGCGAGTATAATGGAAAAGTGCCGACATCCTCGAGGTCTGTGACCCCGTGAGCCGCCCACTCTATAAAGTGTAATGGACCCTAGATTCTAAAACTACTTTAAAGCCAATAAAAATTCATGAAAACTTGACAAGTTGAGTGATGAATTTACTTCAAATCCAGTGGCCACACCTTGAATTCCTAGCTCCAGAAGATTAAATTCACTCTTCCCTCTCCTCCTGATCTGATCTCTCTCTCACACATTATGTGTTTTGCATGTAAGCAATTTTTTCTCCACTAATCGATTCATATATATATATATATATAGTGTTGGTTTTAATCTTGTGTGCACCAAGTATCTCGAAACAAATTCGCTGGTTACTAGTTGGGCAATCCAGAGTTCTTAGTGACACAAAATAAGTGACTCCCAATATGGAAGTATATGCTAGCATGAATCCCAGGTCAGTCCTAAGGTTATTTAAACTAAATTCAACTATAGAACTTTTAAATTTAACTATATTGTTTGTAAACCTTATGTTATTGAATTAATATGCATTAATTTTAACTAAGATGTTATGCACTAAAATTACTTAAATAGTTTTTAACTAAATTTTGACTTACCAAAATCTAGTTACCCAGTATCCCGACTTGCACGCAACTCGAAGCACGTGCCTGCTCGCGTCTCGACGTCTATAGCTGCAAGAACTTTCTTAATTAGTCTATATACATACACAACACTAGGAATACACTATTACAAATATAAAATATACCTTAGCCTTATGTCTCGGTTAGTGTGCGTATCTCACACGGGTCCCACGTCATAGGTCGGTGAGGCTGATTACGGCCAAAATCTATGATTAGAAATTTGGATCGTGATACCTACCTTAGTTCTCTTAGTGAAAACGACTGATTTAGGCCATTGTTGCTATCCTACTATAGTTTTAATTTAGATGATGCATCATTTAAGCAAGGTTTGAAACTTCGACTTCGCCTTAAGCTTCGCTCACTTAAAATTTAGAAGTAATTCAAGGAAATTAACTTTGACGAGGGAAGTTTTACAAAAATTTGCCGATTTACGAAAGTTTATGAAATTTCTTTAAATGTTAGAAAACTCAAATTTCTCCTTAAAGATGATAGAAATATATTTAATCATACAACAATTATGCATAATAATCACAATACTGTTTAAAATACTTATTTTGGAACACACATGATATTACTATTTGTTTTTATATTACTTTATATGATAAGTTTTGACTTTATTTGCTACTTGATGTGAAAAGAAGTTCATTTAAAGATTTTATTTTATTTATGGGTAATTTCGGTAACTTCTCCAGACTTCTCAAAAAACTTCGTTGATTTTTTCGAATTCTTGCATTTTTTGTCTCTTTTTTAATGGTTTCGATGGAAGTCATTGAAGTTGGTCGAAGTTTGGCGAAGTTGGTCGAAGTTTCAGACGAAACTTTGCAAGTTTTACATCTCTATGTAATTCCACTTCCCCATTTTCATTATCGACAAACTTCCATCAAAGTTAGTCAAAATTTCAAACCATGGTCTCAAGTAAGGTTGCAAGTGGGGCGGGAAGGGCGGGGATTGAAGATATGTCCCCGCATCTGCGGGGATGTAGGGCGGAGATTTTTCTCAAAAATTCTCTGCTGGACAAACTTTGCCGCCCCATGCCCCGCCCTGCCAGATTCTCCGGGGGCACAGGGATCCCCGCGCCCCACTGGTAGAGAGTGATGCATTGATCGTTGTTAACCGAATTACTAGGCCGAAGTTCGATACTTCAATAGTGTATATGAGAATCTTATGCGAGACATATGGAAGATGTTGCAGTCATTTAATAGTCTATATTTGACGTTTTTTTAGAAAATGGACTATTGAATATCATTTCTTTATTAATTCAGAATCACTTATAATGACATATTTACCACATCAATAAAGAAGTTACATTTTAACACAACTAGAAAATGGACTTGTCTTCAAGAAAGAAAATAGTAAATACAAATAGATTCAACTTTAAACACAAGTAAAAAGCTTCATTTCATTCCAAACAACAAACACATAAATAAGAGCATCCTTAAATATTTTTAAAATATAAACCAAGTAGCATATATATACAAAACCCAAAAGTATAAACTATGTGGGATATAGATACAAAATAACAAACTATGCGGCATATATATACAAAATAAAAACTATGCTAACAAGCCACAACATATTTTAATGCGTTTTCCACATATTGAGAATATATATCTTTCAACGCATATTCATTATTGTCAAGTTTCTACTTTTAGTTTTGATTCTGATTTTTTTTGTTTTCTTTTTAGAATTGAATCAAATTTCTAATAACAAAATGATTAAAGAAGTGATATGTATTGGTTGACAATCTCTGGTAAGTGTTGTCTAGATCTATGATCTCCAATTTTAAGTTTATTTAACAAGATCATATGTTTTTATTATATATCCTCACTGTCTCAACAAAATTTATTTGTACATTTGAAGTTTCCTTATGTCGCACTTTTTTACCATAACATTTTTTTATTTTTAGTTGTTTTCAACTTTTTTTTTGCTCTTTTCGACTTTTTGATAGCTATTTGATTTTCGGTATGTTTTATATTCAGATTTTTATCTTTGAGTTTTTATTCTGATCTCTTTTTTATTTTTCTTTTCAAGAGCAAACAAAAATATTTTAGAAATGACATATACTGATCATCAATCTTTGTGTGCATTGTTTAGATCAATGACTTCCTTTTTTTAGTTTATTCAACAAGATGTCAATTTGTTATATATCCTTTATTGTGGCAACAAAATTTTAATTAATCATTTTTCAAAATAAATATAGCTTCTATTCATAAAGTATTAAATTGGGATTTTCACCAATGTTTACATAAGTTTTTTTTTCTCTTTTTATCACTTCCTTTTTCTCATCAAATTAATTTTATTAGGATTATATTTTTGTATAACCATATGCAAAAAAATTTTTTTAAACTTTCAAGGCATATATTCCCTAATTTTGCTACAAAAAATTAAATGATATTATTCTTTACTTAAAATTTATTCAAGATTATGTAATAAGATTATTTTTTTGATTTTTTTTTTCTCATTAAGTTAATTATTTTTTAACTAATATATTGACACTTAGTCTTACTCGCGCGCGCAGCGCGAGATTTCGACTAGTTTTTTAAAATGAATTCTTCGTGGGACGGAGTATGCGGCGGGGAGACGGAGATTTCTCGTGTGGCGGGGTATGGGGCGGAGGCGGGGCGGTGGAGATTCCCGTGGGGTGGGGCATAGGTGGAGCCACAGGGCGGGGCGATAGGGATTCTCCCGCGGGGTGAGAAATTGGGTGGTTTTACGGGAAAAACTGCGGGGCAAAGGCATACCCCGCCCCGTTATGTGGGGCAAACTTTCACCTCGCCTCGACAGGGGCAAAAATGCGAGAAATTCCCGTCTCGCTGGTGCGAGCCTGCGGGGGACGGTGAATTTTTTCCCCTCTTACAACTCTAGTCTCAAGGCAAGATTTATAGAGGTCGTGGGTTGGACATATGCTAAACAAAAAAAACATATTTTGCAAAGAAAAATGTGAGGGTGAGCTTTTTAAGCACCCAAAGTGACACTAAAAAAGCCACTCCTCCCAAAAGCCCAAATGTTGAGCGGTAGTTGATGTGACTGCATTCTCGCTGTCTAACAGCGACACCTATACTTCACACTCCCATAACGCAGCGTTAACGAGAGCGCTCTGTGTTGTAAGTTGTAAGTGTAACCACCACGTCGTCTCTCTCGATCTCGATATCTAGGGCACGAAATTTCCCAAATCAATCATTCGTTCCGATCGCTCAAACCCTAACCAACAGCAGCCATGAACATCTTCAGATTCGCCGGAGACATGACTCATCTCATCAGCGTTCTCGTCCTCCTCCTCAAGATCTACGCCACCAAATCATGTTCAGGTACTCTCAATTCCAATCCCCTACGCAATGTTGAATTCACAATGCGCGATTTGTGGTTTGCTTATCAATCTCTCTTGATTTCTAGGTATTTCACTGAAGACGCAGGAGCTCTACGCGATGGTGTTCCTGGCGCGGTACTTGGATTTGTTCACGGACTTCGTCTCCCTGTACAACACTGTGATGAAGATCGTGTTCGTTGCGAGCTCGTTCGCGATCGTTTGGTGTATGAGGAGGCATTCGGTTGTGAGGCGATCGTATGATAAGGAGCTCGACACGTTTCGGCATTACTTTTTGGTCGCTTCGTGCTTCGGCGTTGCGCTTCTTGTTCACGAGAAGTTCACCTTGGTGGAGGTAATTTGTTATTTTTGTTGATTAGATCGGTGTTGTTGTATCTGTTAAAGCAGTGAACTTGGTGAACTAAAATGTGGCACAACTGTGTAGGTCTACTGTTCACGGTTAGGTTCATGGGGAGGTCTCTGTGATGTGTTTGTGTTTTTGTGTCGTGTTTATGTATTTGCTTGTGAATGTTGAATTGAAGAATGCAAACATGGCCGGTTCCTCCTCCCTTTACCAAATGTCTTGAGTTTGAGTCCTAGGAATGGAAAAAACTTTAAAACTATTTTGTCAGAGGCGCCGATCTTGTGGTCCTACGTTCCTTTGAGTCTGAGATTAATTTGGGTTGTGCCTCGGATACTCTGACAATATTTAAAAAGTAATAAAAAAGAATGCAATCATGGGTATAAATCAACTTTTTTTGACTGGTGAAATGAAATCAGTCCTTGAAATCCTGCACTCATGTAGGAGAAAATCAACTTTTTTGGTGGCCGGTTTATTTGAACAGAATAAATACACTGGATTACTGGATATATTTTGTTAGAATCCATTTTGCATGTTATTTCATTTGTCTGATTCTTATAATTTCTTGCTTCAAAAAAAAAAAAAAAATTATTTGGTGAAGTTTGGAGAACTTCGAAGAATTTTCAAATCATGCAATGGTCAAGTTTGATCCCAGCTTCTATCTTTGTCTGTTAAGTTTGATCACAACTTTTGTCTATGTCGATTAAGTTTTGATCGTGGAGCTTTTTTCTTAAAACTACATTTTGTTCGTTGTCAGTTAACATGAGCATCTCTCCAATCAAAATTTGGTCGTGGATCTCCATCTTTTAGTTTGATTGCTGACTTTTTTTCAAATACCTATTTTTCCAAGAGAAATGTGCTATTGTTTCTATTTTAGAGTCTCTACCACAAAAGTTGATCACAGAGAGTTTGTGATTAGTTTTAATTCTATATACAATTTTGTCTCTATGATCAAATTTGATTGCAGAGCAATCTGTTCCTTTTCTTTTTAATTTATATACAAGCATTAGCTGACATATTAGAGATGTTTTGTAATTCTTTAGAATAAGATACCATGTTTATCAGATTCAGATGTAATCGTTGGATTCTAATTCAGTTAGGAATTTAAATTATATCACTATCCAAATTTTAGATAACTATACCTAATGAAAGAATTTGGGTTTTCCAATGACAACTATATTTTTCAGCATGCCAAATGCCTAATTTCATTGTTGAGACATACCAAATGCCCTGTCAAGGTCAAAAACTGTCCTATGGAGGGGGCTGAAACAAGTCAAGTGTTTTGTTTTTATTTAGTCAAAGTTTTCTTACCTTTTACTTCTCTATGCATTTCATTTTGTCTTGGGCAACAACAAATATAATATCAAGCTGTTTTTTGTTGGAAACTTGAGATTCTTTCTCAAGTATGGGAAATGCATTTGGAGTTTCTTTTTTCTTTCCCTATTCTCTAACTTATTTGAGTTCATGGAACTTGCATGGAAACATTTTGGAGATGTTTTTTTTCTTCTTTACCTAATTTGTTGGTGAGTGGGGATATTGTCAAATTATAAATTTGTTATAGAATGCAAAAATTGCAGTTCTAAGTTAGCGATATCCAGAGATGGATATGAATAATGAACTTCGATCTAATGCTCTGCTTCACATGAAGCCTCATCTGAAATGTGAAGAAAATAATAGACAAGTAGCATATATATTGATGGGAACATGGAAATGTTTGTGAAAGGTTTGAACCCAGTCATGTTTCTGTGAATTTAAGCCCTTGTACTATGTCTGATTACTCATGATCCCAGAAGATATTGCGCAGCTGCATATGGATTGATATCAAACATATCATTTACTAAAAAAAATGACATTTTATGGGATTTGAGTTTGGTTGTTGATGGTGATATGTGATATGTGATAAAGGAGTTCGTTAATCTTTCCCGATCTGTGGCCTCCACAGTAATGACGGCATGTGTTTCCTTAGATTGGAGCGTTATTAGGTACCTTTATGTTCTCTAAACCTCTTCTGCAGCTTTCTACTTTCTTCTCTTTTTGTTATTTTTTTATTGGATGCAGATTCTACAGAATATCCCAATTTTCTTTCCCTTGCGTCTCTGGGTGTACTAGAGATCTTTTTGAGTTCGTTTATGCCTTCTTTCCTATTTTGGAGTTTGGATCTTATTTTTCCATCAGATTACTGTGTCTAATGGCAATATTGTTTGGGGATTCTGTTGTATATTTAGAAATTATGAGAAGTTCCAGTACTCAATGCTGTGTGTTTATACCTCCCTTGATGGTGTTCTTTATTTCTCTTTTTGCAGTTTTGCTAGATCATGCTTTTCATCCTCAAGTCTCAAGCTCTAGAGTATGTGCTTGGTATTTGTTGCCTTGAATATGGTGCTATATGATTCTGAAGTATGCTTATTTTGGTGTACTGCTGACACATGATTGGAGAAAAATGAGGGAACATTTAAGTTCTTGTTTCATGATAAGACAGTTGTCATAAAATGAGAGTGGTGAGATGAGTATGCTTAGGGGGTGGATCATGGGTACCTGGTAAAACTCATAAGGATAGAAGAAATGCAAAAGGTTTAAAAAAAAAATAGGAGCTGCATCATTAGAGGAAGAAACAAGAGGAGGGCGATTAAGCTGGTTTGGAGTCTATGAACACAATTTGCAAATATCCCAGTTGAAAAACTCGACATGGTAGAAGTTGAACAAATTCGAAGCTATGGGGATTTGCCTAAAGATAGTTACGATGATTCGGCTACATGGATTAAACTCTTCCATTGTGCTCGATTTAGTGCGATTTTTTCATAAAGATTGTCCAAAGTTTTACACTGGTTGTTAACTATCGCAACCATCCCTCATTTTCCGGTATGGATAATGGGCTTGGGATCCCTTTTCTTTTATGCGGACTTGGGACTGGAAAATGGGGATACAACAAAGCCTATCACTAACATTGTATGTTGCGCATACAATGTTCTACATAGGTGGAGTTTAATATGCATTACAATAACAACAACAAAGCCTCAATCCCAAATTAGTGGGGGTCTGCTACATGGATCATATTCTTCCATTGTGCTTGATTAGTGCAATTGATGGTGTACTTTTCAAATCCTTTAAATCTCTCCTAATCAATGCTTCCGAGTTAGTTTCGGTCTACTCCTACATCGTCTAATATATTTACTTTCTAGTGAGTTGAGTTTTCTAGCGGGGCATTTTTTGGATGTTTGGAGGTGTTCAAACCACCACAATCGTCCTTTCCTAATTTTGCATCAATTGGTACTAGTATTTTTCTTTAAATTTAATTTGTATTTCTTATTCTATCTTTACGAGTTTTACCCTTTGCATGTAGTTGTCATTTTAAGATGCATTAAGTAAAAAAATTAAAAGGTTGCCAAACCACATTATCATTGCATCAAATCGATCAGAATGAAGTGTTCGATTTACGTTGCCTTCTACCGACCAACTAATTTTGGACTGTGGCTTTATTTGTTCGACAGTTTGTCAAACAATATTCTTAACGGTAGGGAAGGCGGCATAGCTAGATCTTCCATCATTATTTTTTGTGGTATTAGTGTATATATAGCTAGAGAGATTACTTCTCTTTTTTCTTGGGTACCTGGTTATCTTGTGAGTATATACTGTGTAGTTTTTGTGCTTTTTCAAGAGCCACCACTTTACCAATTGTTAGATCGAATTGGTAGTGGTGGGCTTGATGGCCTTACTTTTAAATTTAAAAAAAGTGTGTGGAAGGTTGGGAAAAAGTTATTAGGCTAATCAATTGGTAATGGACGTGCTTGCAATTTGGGGGTATAATGGCCTCGTTTGGTTCAGCTTTTGCTTATTGCTTATTGCTTATTGCTTATTGCTTATTACTCATAGCTTGAGCAATTATTTCATTGCTTATTACTTATAGCTTAAGCAATTATGTCATAATTGCTTTTGGTATAAGCATATTTGGTGTGTTTGGTTCCTCACTTTAAAATTACTTTTAATTAGAAAATATTATCAAATTGCATTCGCAATCTTGATAATCATGGGGAGGGATGCTTATCCAAAAGGCAGCTTTTCTACGATTTGGAACCCAATCGCATATTATCCAAACACCCTTTTTCAATTAAGCTGCGATGCCACATCATCAATAAGCAACCTCATAAGCTGAACCAAACGGGGCCAATATGCTATGAAGTTAAACTCTCCATTCTTTGAGTTTCAGCTTGGCATTGATTTTCTTGGAGTTATTGCGGTTTACTGTTTCTTAGGGAAGTTCTTGTTTATTCTCTGAAATCTGAGGAAGCATATCTTAGAATTTTTTATGCAGTTCTGTGTATTTCTGATCAATTTCAATTTTTTTCAGTACTTGCATGCTTTTTCCTTAGTTATCCTTCGATTTCTTCCTTAAAATGTGTTGTTGATTCTCTAATGTGTTGTAGATCTTTTGGGCATTCTCAATATACCTGGAAGCTGTGGCCATTTTACCACAGTTAGTTTTGCTGCAAAGAAGCGGAAATGTGGATAATTTAACCGGACAATACGTATTTTTTCTCGGGTATGCATTTGTTTTCCTCCTCATGCTTGAATTTTTTTCCATAAATTTCTTATCAAAAAAAAAAAAAAAAGAAATTCCATAAATAATCACTATTTTCTTCTTTCATCAATGTTTATCTTTTCATCTTTT
Source organism: Stephania japonica (assembly GCA_039657345.1). Classification (NCBI taxonomy): domain Eukaryota; kingdom Viridiplantae; phylum Streptophyta; class Magnoliopsida; order Ranunculales; family Menispermaceae; genus Stephania; species Stephania japonica. Next base: position 7,952,255 of record CM077556.1, read on the forward strand.
TGCTACTTGAAGTTAGTTTTACTTCACAAGATTTAGTTTCTTCCTTGACCATCATTACTTAGGGCACATGCATTTGGTGCATAAACTATTAACATATTTAGATTGATTTAAATAGTCACATTGCCTGCCTTGATAATTATCACTTATTTGAGCTTCATCTTTTGGTTGTCTGCATGTGGAACTTTTTGGCATCTCGTGCTGAATGTCACTGTGGCTTTGATATAGTTGTTATATTCATACATTATGCTCTTTTCATTTTTTTTTCTTATTTAAGCTATTTCATAATGTAAGTGTTAACAAAAAAAAAAGTGTCAGAACATCACGCATTGTGCAAAATCTAATAGAATCTTGTATAGTTGGTAAGTATTGGTATTTCATACGATATTTTAACTAGCAAACTTTTCACTAAATTGAATTCAAGCTATGATTTTGTCCAAAAAAATAAAAATAAAAATAAAAATAGAATTGAAGCTATGAGGGTAATGTGGGTATCATAAGCGTTGTAAGGGAGGTTGGTGATTGTTTGCAAAACACAGTTGCGTCTAAATAGCTGTGGAACCTCAAAGAAGGTTTTTGAAATTAGCCCAAAAAGTTGAGAAAAAAAAATTGTGGAACATAATTATAAGACCAGTTTTGTTGCTTTTATCGTTTGAAAAAACTACTAATTATACATATTAATAATTGGGCTAAATGGTAATGAAAATTTAGAGATAACTAATGGTATTGAATTTATTTCTAAGAAATGAGCATGTTAAGGAAAATGAAAAATGCAAAAGCTCTGGAGCTAGAATATATTTTCTTGAGGTTGTGAAGGCGAAGTCAAATGGTGAACAAAATTGTTTTATAAGATTTTCCATCTATTAAAGGAGTTTATGATGAAAGAAGGAAGAATAAATTAGCACCCTTGATGGTTGGAGTTTGGACAAAGTATCAAATTGTGGTCAACATGCGGAAATTGTGGGAGAAAGGTTCATATTTAAGACTGTTTGGCAGTCAATTGGCACAACCATATAAGACAATGTGTTAAGATGAGAGACTCTCTCTACTCCCGGATCGCTTGAGAGAAGTTCTCTCACCCAGACCGAAGTCACCACTGTTCCTAAACAAAACTCCACATACCCCTCACCATGACACAGGACTATTTATATGACCCTACTTACAAACTTGACTCACTGAGTCGACTCGCTAACTGGACCGACTCCTGGACTAACTCGCTGGACTGACTCCCCTAACTGACTCACCGAACTGACTCGGTCTTCTGAACTGCCATCACACGGTTTGCAACTGTTGCACGCCCTTTTCTGCCCCGCTATCCTTGCGACCCTTCCTTGAATAAAACTTCTTGACTGGGAGCCCATGGATCGTAACACAATGTTAGTTATTGAGTTTTCTTTATCTTATTCTTTAAATTGGCTCAGCACTTTGTGGAGTCATTAATATTGTTTAGTGAGCCCTATTGACCCCAATTAATTTGGGAATGAGGCTATGTTGTTGTTGTTGTTGTTGAGCCCTATTGAGTGATTCTATGTGCCTGTTTATGTTCGAATCTGTGCTTCTATGGAGAGAATCCTGTTTAATATATTACTTGGTACTTACCAGTGAGAAACACCCTACTTGAGGAATGACCTTTGGTAAAATTACTGATCAATGTATTTTCCGTGCAGTGCCTATCGTGCATTGTACATCCTCAACTGGATTTATCGCTACTTTACAGAGGATCATTTTGACCGATGGATTTGTGAGTTCAATACAAGTTTGGTATATTATATATAGGAATATTATCTTCAGGCGTACCTATGCATATTCCATTCTAATTTATCTGTTTGATTTTGGTTTTCCAGCATGCATCTCCGGCCTTGTCCAGACTTGTCTTTATGCTGATTTCTTCTACTACTATTTTATAAGGTAATGTTCTTCTAGCTAGAAAATTTTACAATGTTTATCAGACCAAGGGACCTGATATCCAGAATTTCATTATCTAATTTGTGTTGCAGCTGGAAAAACAATGCAAAACTTCAGCTTCCAGCTTGAATGTGATTCTGGATATATGCTTGCAACTAGATCTGTATGGACAAATTCCGTTGTTATAAATCTTTTTGGCTGACTGAAGTTGTAAAGTTGTCGACTCGCAGTGATGAAAGGCAACCGTGGCAGTTTTTCAATTGTTCATTGGAGCTTCTTCTCTGTTGTGGTGGGATCATAGATTTTTGACCTGTTTTTATACTTCCCGTAAGTGTAATAGATAATGCATTAGATAGACGCAAGGGATGCAAAAAAGATTGGGGCGTTTATTGACGCTATATAGGCACATTGTATCTAGAGAGGATTTGAACTGGACTGCTGACAATGAGCTTGAATGCTTGACGAAATGTGTGAACACTGTAATTTTTGTATTCCTAAGGTGGAAAATTGTGATCTTCTGAGCTGCTTCTTAAAAGCACTTCTCTTTAGAAGTTGGAACCAACAATCTCATCAATGCAGTAGTGGCTTTGCTTCTTGGATACAGATATCAGCCTAATAGCACATAAGTAATCAAAATTAGTTTCATTATGGTGGATTCTAAATGGGAGTTAGAGATAAAGCCTAAATTATTGTCTTATGATGTCTGCTGTTGAAAACATCTTCTAGCTATTAAGAATCTAAAACAAGGAGAGACATTGCTCTTATGTTTACTCTGTACAGATGTAAATTATATAATTTTGTTAAGGATTTGGTTTAACTGACGTGCACCCTTTATAACATAAATTTTTTCATTTCGTTACTATCATGCTATATCAGTACGTTTTAGAGGAAAATTCTCGCAACAATAGCACGACTCAAACTGATAATTGTTAAACTTAACCTAACCCAAAAGCTTGCTAGCAATGCTATGCAGTCTAACCCAACCTTAAGGATTGGAACAAGGTTGCAGTACACAAACTTAGGCTTCAGATACAATCGAAAATTTGCGTCGGGAGCTTCAGTTAAAGAGAGACTCAACAGGCAAGAAATAAGATAACTAGTAAGTCAATTAGCAATTCCAAGAGCTAGTACATAGCTTTACAGATATAAGAGCATAGGCCATTGAAACTGCTAAGAACTGGGAAAACTCAGAAATTGAAGAGATCATCAGGGTTATATTTGCTCCTGATGTTGTAATGATCATATTTTGATTCATTATAGTCAACCCGCTTCGGCTCCATAGGTTTCGCCTCTGTGGCTGCAGCTCCAAAAGCTGCTTCACCAGCACTCCTTGTTTCTCCGGTTCTCTCACGATGACGATGCCTGGTTCGCTCTTTCTGGCTCTTGGAACCAGATTGGCTGTACTGTTGTTCTCTTTGACTCTTAGAACCAAATTGGCTGAACTGTTGCTCTTTTTGGCTCTTAGAACCAATTTGGCTGTATTGAGTTGGAGCCTCTCCTGATCCATAGAACTCTGCATATTCTTGTCGCTTTGAATATCTGTGTTTGCTTGACAGAGAAGGGTCTTTGAGAGAAACTGATTTACTCCGGTGGTGCTTGTGCGGAGTATAACTATCAGTGGCGGTCGCAGTACCATTGGCAGTTGATGAGGTACATCATGTGTTTCGGGAACTGGAACGGCAGTTCTTTGCTTCTGTACTGGTGGAGTCTCAGCTTTATCTTCGGGCAACACGAGAGAATCTCGAACTGGAGTCAGACCATTCTTGGGCCCTCCTGCCTTATAGTTGAATGGAATTAAGTAAAGAAAGACACTGCCAAGTGCTTCAATTGCAAGTTTCGACAAATCTACGATAAGCCTCCCAAATGAGGGCCACCCACCATCTTGATCATCTTTTAGGTTCTCAAGGGGAATGGGCTTCTCTTTAACGGTTTGGTCTTGAATTTTGGCTTCCGAGACTTGCTGCTGTATCAGAAATGACAACAGATTAGAGCATCCAACTGTTGCAAAAAATTTAACCAGCTAGAACAGTTTAAGACAGACATGCAATTGGACGTTCAGTCAACAATACTTGTCACTTTGATAACAAAAAAAAAAAGAAATACTTGTCCATCATTGCTACCATGATTTTCCAGTCTTTTAGTCCTTTTGATAAGTTTTGTAAAGTTGAACAAACATCCAATTGACAAAAAGTGAGGAGAGACTCAGAGAAAGCTACAAGTTCTCAGTGAAATAAAAAAGCATTTCCTAGACAATAGAAAAAATGACGTAAGATGTTCCTATGATGGAAGTTAATAAAAGGAAAGAATCCTTACTGCTCAATAAACTGAGACATCCCTAGGAAGCACAATTATGATGGCTGCACATCATACATTCATAACAACTCGAACTGGATTATACACCATTGATAGGCATCATTAATTAATCACACAAAAGATTGTTACAATGGAAGAATAGTTGCAAAAGACGAGTTAAATTTCCTTTGCCTACAGTTCATAAGTGAATTTTGCCAAAAGAGCATCTTAAAGGCGGCCACTAAAACTTAGGAAGAATGTTTTCTAGAAAATAAAGGGAAGAAAATCGATACATATACAATACAACTGCTATATAGTTGTTGAATATACAATATCATGCATCGATGTTGGCATGTTGTACACTCTGTGTGTATCTACAAAACTTTATCAACAGCATAGAAAATGTTTTTATCAAAAATATGTTACCTATCACTTTCAGAAAAAGAGTATAATAAAACAAGAAGCTGTAAAAACAAGTCAAATAGCTTTGTAACATATTACCATCCTTGAGAAATAGAGGGGACCAAATCCCTGCTGAATCATGCATGAAATGTATCCCACCAAAACCGCACCAATCACCATAAGAATATCTGCATGATATAATCCAAGCAGCATCAATCAGCCCAAAGAAATTAATAGTTCAACATGCATCCTGAATGCATATCATCCATCATTGATACATTTTAGGAGAATTAAGTTATACAACAGTTGTCTAGCAACAGGCTAGCCATGACATATCAGATAAAAAAAAGATCCACTAGGAAAGATAACTTTGCTAACTGCAGCCCAATTATACTTATCCATGGGGCTCAAACTCTCAACCTCTTACCCAAACCCCATACCAAACCAGTGACTCAGTGAACCATCCACTTGGTTGGTCTTGGTCCTTTCCTCATTCATTTAAAATGCCCCAGTCCCACACAAAGTTAAGGTCTTTTCTTGGCTTTTAGCCCTCAAAAGGAACAACACAAGTAGCCTTGACTACAGGCACATAGCTTTTACCAGCTACTATAATCACTCAATAAATATACAGGTTTCTAGGTGCATTATAAATCCCTCTTTAACTAAAATATGATATTTGGTTGTTGCATGTAATAACTCCAGATGCACCATTATGATTGGCCATTTAATTCAAATTTCAACGACAACATCCTCTTCAACCTAGATCATAGATAATTGGGTAGGGACAGTGAAATAAACAATGTGAAACAAATCTTGGTCAAAATAGTTCCCAATTTTGCTCTAACTTATCTCAAAATGTTTTTTATTCTACCTCTCATGATTGTCTACAAGTATAAAAAATATAACAAATACATGTGCTAGATCAGCAATATCATAGAATTTCCTATTCAACTCTAATGATATTTATCCACGTAACTATAAATAGTGAGGAAGGCGACCCAGAAGAACATTAACAGTAAGTATTAAGGAAAGATATGCATACTATTAAAGCTACCATAGATGTAGCCTTGGATAGAGAAGAAGCAATTTTAGTATCAAAACATTAAAACTTGGGGAAAGAAAACTTTTGTTGAGTTGTTGAGTTGAGGTCAGGTAGAGCAAATATCAGGAAGCATATTTATGTCAACAATTACCCTTATACAATAATTGAAACCAAAACCCTTTTCTTTATTCTTTCTTCTCCAATCAAGATCTTCCTACTTTTTTTCTCAATCAAAGATGGTGTTTCTCCACACAAGTTATTGTCTATAGCCAATTTAACCTTCAGAACTTTCTCTCTCTAATCTCTATCTTTTCAAGAAAAAAGTTCAAGGACTAACAATGTAGGATGCTGAATGGTCATCAACTCTAGCTATACCAATCAGGTACTCACATTCCAATATTTCAAGCATAGGCACTTATACCACTTGGACTGCAAAGGATTTTCTAAGTCTAAGATACTAAATAAAAGTTTGAAAATGTCACCTGTGGTTGAAATTGAGCTATATTGGAAATCACAGTCCTCTTCATTTAGGGCAATTTGTCGGATAGCAGCATTGCCTCTATCAACAACCAACAAAGAACAAGTACGCCCAACATACACCACATCAAAATCACTGGAAAATTTGGCATCCTCACTAGGTCCATCACGGTAGCCAGCTATATTAGACTTCCCTCCAGCGATCGTTGTCACACCTGCAAACAATTATTAGATACAAGTATCTTGCATTCAATACAATAATACAACAACAAAGCCACAATCCCAAATTAGTTGGTGTCAGCTACATGTATCAAACTCTTCAATTGTGCTCAATTTAGTGCAATTGATGGCATGCTTTCCATATCCTTCAATCATTCCTAATCAATGCGTCCTACATTAGCTTTAGTCTATCCTAACACCATCAAAATCCTACTATTTCTATTGAGTTGAATTTTCTAAAGTAGGACATTTGTATGTCGCCTTTGAAGGAGTCCAAACCACCACAATCATTTTTCCCTAATCTTGGGTCAATTAGTGCTACTCCTACTTTTTTTGAATTTCTATATTTCTTATTCTATCTTTACTAGTTTTACCATACAATCCACCTACACATCCTCATTTCTGCTACATTCATTTCATGTATTTGTTGCATTCAGCACAATAATGCAAATTAATGTCCATATGGACCAATTAACCCAGTGTCATGTACCAGCTTCTCCTATCTTTCTGATAGCCATATTCAAAGTGTCTGCAACATAGACATTCCCCTTGTCGTCCATCGTAACGCCCTTTGGATAATTAAATCTTGCATCACTGGGTTTCCCATCTACATGCCCTTTGTAACCTTGAAATGAACCTGCAACCAATCTCGCCCTGCTGTCTGCAAAAACCAACCTAAGAATTCAATTGAAAGGCCCAAACAGCACAGACAAAATGCCCTAAAAAGATTATCAACTGCTCAGGATATATCACAATCTCAAAAAAAAAAGGCAGTATAAAAGTACTTTATAAGCAAGGGAAGAAGCGGTCGTACATAGAGATAGAGGCGGAGTTATTCGCACAATATTGCTTTTGGCAGCATCAACTGCAAAGAGTTCACCTCTCGGGACACTCGGATTGAATAGGGCACCACTCCAAGCTCATTTCCCTCAACAACAGTCTCCACCAAATACCCATTCTCAAACTGAAGAAAATTTCCATCTGTACATACACCAAATGATAGCCAACATTTTCAATTTCTCCAAATGCCCAACAAGGACAACCTATATCAATCAACTGAGGAATCAACAATGCTTTAGACTTATAGGCAACCAAATCAATCACATTTAAAAAAGAAAAAACAAAAAAATGAAAGCCTAAGCTGCCTATTCAAACTCTCTAATTTGTAACAAAACAATCAATTGGGAACCAAAGAAGAACAATAAAAGAAATTACCAGTTTGCTGCGCTTTCGGCGAAGATCTGGTGCTCCATTTGATCAAAGAAGACAAGTGTTTTATCAAAGGTCCTGCAGATCAAAACCACCAAAAAAGAAGCACACCCATTACCCATTTATCACACAAATCAAAAAAAGGCTTCCAAACAGATTACACACAACAATCAAACAAATCACCTGTAGGAGCAGCTTCAACTTTGAATTCAACAAAATGGGTCACAAACAGTACCATAAAAACCCCAAAAAACAGTGAAATTTTCATGATTCCTCCAAACCCAGTTCCCAAACAGAGCTGATTCGAAATTCTGTGCCTTCAAGAGAAAAACCCCACCAAACTTTTGGCTCTAAAACAATAATCAGCAGTCCAGAAACAAATACTTCAACCTCATTGTTGAAAAATGGTTCACTTGAGCTGATTTGATCGCTTTTTTTCCTCAACTTTGTTCACAGTTCAAAGATTTCTTTCCTCTCTCAACCTTTCTAAGTGGAAAAGAGAAGAAAAGACTGAAACTGTAGTTTGAGCTTTTTAAGGCTTAAGCGGAGATAACTAATGGAGCCGACTAAAGGGAAAGGAGCTTGACTCTTGGAGTGGTGCCCTTCATTACAAACCCCCCATTTTTCAAGGAAAATGCAAAAGTAAGGCGGCAACACTAACCCAAGTGGATGTCGTGCATTTTGCTTTAAAATGCGCATACACATTTTAACGTTCTTTTGATATATACATTTGTTACAAAATAGTTTAAATTTTCTTAAAATTCGTGTTATATATATATAATATATCAATCAAATTTATACTATTTTGTAGCAAATATATACCACCTAGAATGTTAGATTACCATAGTGTAGGCTCTCTTAGACTTGTTTAGTATGTTTTAGGTCAAAATATCAATAGATTCAATAAGAGGAAGTGATCTTGAGTACAATGAGGATTTTCTTCAGTCATATTAGTGCGTTTCTCGGTAAGGTTTGAGTTTGAAAGTTGCTTGTGATATTCGGCCCTTCACATTAATGTTCAAATATTGTCGATCAAACCATCGATCATACAGAGGTTCAAACACTGCCGTCCAACTTTTTTATGTATCCCAATTTTTCCTTACATCTAGTAGTTCAACAAGGCAGCGGCTATTCTCTAATGACTCAAAAAATTATGTTGTCTGTGTGACAACATGTATTACCTATTTATATTTATGTTTGAGTAACAGGACGGTGACGTCAAGTTACGAGTAGAGTTCGCCTAGGAAAACTTGTAAAATTGGTATCGGGCGGATGAAATACGGGTACACGGGTCCGAGAAATGATTTTCATGAACAACTGAAAAATAAAATACAATAATTAATTAATATGAAAATATGTTCGGGTTGTTAGTGTTTTCATTCGCGCGCGACGGTATGAGTTTTAGTGGATGTCAAGCGCAAAAATGTCTGAGATAGGCTAATTATTGAGTCAAATGAGAACGAAATTGGTGCAAGACCTTGCCTTGAGTTTCGCGTCAATTGGCGGTAGTCGAGGTTAAGATAGAGTCTAAATTGGTGCAAGTTTGGTTAAGTATGGTAAGATAATTGATCTATAAGAGTTTGATACATCGTGGACAAAGTTAAGATTTTTGAGGTTTTGTTGTGACCGAAACTGGTGTGATGGACATTTTATGAAGTTGGACTATTTTATCGAGAGTTTGACTTAATTTGGTGAAAAATCGGATTAAAAACGAGCACCAAAAGTCAAAACACGTCAAAATAGAGATTTATAGAAATTAATAAATAAAAAGAAATTAAGCTGTTGACAAGCAACTGAGGGTTTAGTATAAAAAAAAAAAAAAATGAAATGAATCGATCGATTCATTTTCATTTCAACAGAATGAATTGTTCGTCCAGTTTCTTTGCACAAAATAGTATAGCATCGCGAGACGACCAGTTTGAGCTAAGTTGTCGTGTGGAAACGAGGGATTCGGCCCGAAATTCGGTAAAATCTCAATTCAGGGTGTTTTTCCTAAATTCAATTTGAAATCTCGCGATTTTTCTGTTTCTTTCACAGGGCTTTTATAGGAATTGATTTCAATTATTGTGAATTGATGTATTGGGTTGATTTGCGTCAATTTGAGATAAATTTCATTGGCGTAGGATAGGGTTATTGTGAATCAAGTTAATGCGATTCAGTTGATAACTGTTTTGAAGATGTTTTTTAATAGTTGATATTGATTTAAATTGGGATTATGGACAAATTGATTATTGGTTTTGATCCAATTTGACTCCATGGGTTTTGGAAATATATGAAAAATTGGTATCAAGTGGTTTTGTGGTGTCTGTTTGTAAGATTTGAGGATTTAACTGTGAAAATATTGATTTGGAGAAGTTTTGTTTGTTCAAAATAAATAAATTTTGGGTTTAGGGTTTAGGGTTTTTTTGCGTTGTATAGTGAGTAAAATCAACCGGAGCATTTATATAATTTTATTTATGCATTTACTTGGCTGTTATCCTTGTTAAGCTTGAATTTGTTATTGTTACTGCTCTATTCCTGGTTTGAAACTCTATTCTGATTGAGTGGTCTAATGGCAAATGAGTTAATGTGATCCCTGGATGAGTAGTTATCTGAAGTAATATGCCAGAGCTATGACCTCGAGATACACTGCATTGGTCACTAGTTTTATACGGGGTGAGATTTCTTCGCTAGATTGTCTAGAAACTGTGCATTCGTGTAGACTTTAGTATAGTGTAAATATACCACGTCCTAAACTCCAAGTCTTGGAGGTAACATTCCCATGACTTAAAAACCCTTTGGTCGGAACTACTTGCGCCTTTTCTTTTGTTTTTCTGGACACTCATTTATCGTTAATATCTCAGTGATTCATTATCATGTTGTCTGTTATTATCTTTGTGATATGTACGCATGATACTCGATTAGCCGTTTATTTAACATTTGAAATTATGTTGAGACTCCATTTGATTATTACTGTTATACTTTCTGTACTCACCGACTTTTTTATGATGGTGGGTGCAGCCTCGTCATACTGTAGGATTGAGAAAGGTAAATGACCAACGATAGGCGATTGAAGTGGAGAGTTATTAGATGATCTGATCTCGCCTATTGGGTAGGTTCCCTGTATTATATGTATATGTTTTTAAACACATTGGGATATGGATTTGTGATAGATGTTGGACATGTATACTATGATGTACTCTTCTCTGACTTGATGTTGGTATACATATGCAAGGTTTCCACACTCTAGGTTGTCCTGACTGGTTTCTTAGAGCTATTTCATTTAGTTTGAGTAGAAATTGGTTTCCGTTATACTTTGAATAACTCACCAAATTGATTAATTCAACTTACACTGCTTAATAAGTGGTAAATGGTAAGGAAGGTTGACTAGTTATGCATTGACTGCCCAATTGTCGACTCGGGGTTTACGTAAGTCTAAGTCGGGTGGGGCCCAGTTTTATGTCTTGGAATTGGATCCGTCACATATTCGGACCCCACTTTTTGCTTCTCGTACCATATTTTTAAATTTTTTACTTCGTTTACCCCACTTTTTACTTAATTTACTCCATTTTTTTAAATTCCATAAAATATCCTTGCTCACCCCATCATCCTCATCCTCATCCTAACACCCATCAATCTTCTCTGTTTCTCAGTTTTAGTCGTTGTAGAGCACTTGTACTAGGCCACCAAGTGTTGTAGGAGTGTTTTTTTCATTAAAAAATGTCGGATATGGTCGCGACTCACGTATCCTAGAAGCGAAAAAGTGTCGCCTGTGGGGTTCGGTTGCACAGGATCTACACCACTGAAGAGATATCGACCGACTTCGGCCACGACCTTTAAAGGGATAATGATCAAATCTGACCGAGACCTCTAAAGAGGTATCGATCGAATCTGACTGAGATTGTGAAGAAAACTTAGTCTTAGTGGGTGACGGGGGAATCACTTTAAAAGTGTTAGCCCTGTGTGTGCGACACCTCTGAAGAAGTGCCAGACTTGTGTGGTCGGCACCTCTTAAGAGTTGTCAGCCCTGTGCGTCCGAACTCCACATGCAACAAGAACAAACAAAAAAATTTTAAAACTCCTAAAAAATACATGAAAATGACAAAAAATGGTGTATTTTGCTTGAAATCGCTTGATATTTTTGATTCCATCGAAATTGTATCTAAAATGTAAGATTTAAGCCCAAATCGAAGCCCTGAACCCAAAAACAAAACCATAAATAATACCAACTCAAAAAAGGAATAAAATCTCAAAAAAACCTCAAAATCAATACTAAAAGAGATAAGGAATGCACCTACGACGTTGAGTCAATGGGGTTTCGCTCGGATTTTGTCGAATTCGGCCGAAGGGGAGAGTGCGATTCAAAAGAGGGGGTGACTGGGGTATGTGCAAGTGGGGTGATTGAGGTATATGTGAGTAAAAACTTCTTTTATATAGAGGGGTAGTTGAATCATTTCACAAGGCTGAGGTACATGAAACAAAAGTAGGGTCCAAATAGCTGCTACCTTCAATAAAATCTTATCTCGGTAAAAGTGATTTAGTGAGCCAAGGTCTAGATAATAAGCAGATAGTTACAGATGAATAATGAGTGAAAATATGATGGTTTTATACTTGCGCCGAAATTCGTTAAAAATAGTGGTGTGTAAATAATTAAGTGTGAGGGTAGTTTGGGGTTTTTAAAAAAAAATAAAAGTAGGGTAGATAAAAAAAAAGTTCAAATTTAAGGTATAAGGAAGAAAAGAAATTAGGTCAAAGCATCTATAATGAAATGACAGTAATATAGGTAGTTAGTTTGAATTTCAATTAAGTAAAAAAAAAAGAAAAAAGAAAAGAAATCGGATATAGATATAAGAATTATGGGGTTGGTCTTGCTACCTCATGTTTTATTGGGCAGATGGGAGCAAGGAATATTGCATTTAGACACTATAATCGAGTGATTTGTTGTACCATCGTTTTTTGTAAATGTACTAGAAGTTGATTTGAAATAAAGTACATCTCTTTAGTTTTCAAAAAAAAAAAATAAAAATACAGTCAACGCAGTCAAAAACAGTCAAATGGTCACAGATTCGAAGTGTGAGCTCGTTGGATCAATTGGACCAAAAGTAGTCAAGTTTGCAGTGGTTTGTGATCACGTGTCAACTATTCGACGGAAAATAAAAACGTTATGAAATGAAACATTCATTCGGCGGGCTACCAATCAGTTGCGTGACCCAATAATTTAGTATAGATTTGAAAGTAAGAGGTCATGAGTTTGAACCTCAATGGGAGCAACTTATTTCTTAATTCTTTCTTATCAAAAAAAAATTCAGTCGGTGGGCTTAGGCAAGCTCGGGTTGCGAATCTAGTTGGGTCGGCTTTTAAGCCTTTGTCCAGACTCATTCAAGCCTGTTCAAATTTAAATTTCTTGATTAAATTTTACATTTTTAATAAAATAAATTTATAATTAATACCATTTAAAATTTTATTTAATAAATGTTTTAAATAAAATGAGTAAAAAATAGAGAAGTTAGTCTAGTGATATAACTTGGTGCAATTGATCTTGATATCTAAGGCAATGGCGGAACCAACTAGGGCCAACTTAAAGAGAAATTTTATTATAACAATAATATAAGTTAATCTCTATATGAGTACCTTTTTTTTATTGGTAAAGACGAAATCATATATAGGTTACATTTGTAACTGCAGGATATCTTGTTCTAACAACATGAAAATATGATTTGGAATATGTTCCCAAATCTTAAAATCAACATTACAGTGAAAAGCTTCCTTGGCCATGTAATCTGCACATGCATTATTCTCTCTAAATGTGTGGCTGAAAACTACACTTCACTCCTTGTTTGTCTCCCTTAGAATATCATAATCAATGGATCTCAAAATTGGCTTTGTGTTGAGTCCATAACAAGATCAATTACTTCTTGTGAGTTTAGCTTCACAATGAGTTTCCTACATCCTTTATCATACACTAGTTGTAAGCCATGTTTAACTCCCCATAGTTTGGCGCAAAGAGGTGAACACCGACCCAACTTTTCTTGAAATGTGTAACGACCCTCAAATTTAATTGGTGACATGTGTCATATTTTACAGGACCATAACCTACCCATTGTGATTTGCCATATTACTCAAGCCTCGGGAGTCGACACTGAGGTATATTTTATTTTTCTATGATGTTTGTATTATTATTTATACCCGAATGAGAACATTGTGTGTCATAGTGCGTAGTTTTCATTTATTAATCTCCACAGATTTATGTGTGAGATTCAGCTAGGAAAAACGAAAATTTAGGGTATAATATGAAAAATTAAACACCGAAAAATGGTAATTAGTAAATTATCAAAAAATAATAAATAATTAAATAAAGTGTGGGAGCGAGGTTATGTCTGGGAACACACGCGGTGCGAGTTGTGAATTGAAACGGGTTTGGTAATGTGTGTTTTAAGCTAGAAACAGAGTGGTTTTGAAAATCAAGTCACGCATTAAAGTCACTCTATTGTGTTAGAGTTATTGGATGAATTAAATAGGAGACACAAGATGCGCCTTGAGATCCGTGCATGATATGAGATGAGAGATTAGAATAAAAACTAACTTTTCTCTCTCCTCATCCATTTGTTCATTTCATCAACGTGAGAGAGAGAGAACGGACGAGGAAGAGGGGTTTTGGTGGATTTCAGACTCGCTGTGACGTCGTGGATCGACCAAATACACGTAAAAAGGTAGGATCCCTACTCTTTTCGTGTTTATCTATAGTTTGGCATTAATTTTGTGGGTTTTTGTCAAGACGATTTTGGACAAATTTTCGAAAAAATATTGGAAATTGATTTTGATTGATTTTTTGGGATTGATTAATGGTTTGATTGATGAATTGGTGGTTGATTTGTGGATTGGAAGTGAAATAAATTTTTTGAGAATTTTTGAAGAATTTTGTGTTATTTTCAAATCGGGGTATTTTGTCGGGGTTTCGAGGCAAAGAGAGTTGGATTTTAAGTTGTCATGGACGTCCTTAAGGGTTTGAGATAGACTCGGAATGCGCGGCGACTCGAGCCGAGGTTTCGAAAACTACGGAATAGGTGTTCGCTTAACACACCGCGAGGGACGCCGTGTGGAGTTATCTCCCACGGCGTCTCGAGCAGAGGAAAAAAATGAAAATAAGAGAAGACGCCGTGGGGACGTCGTCTAGAACAAAAATGGTCATGGTGTCTTAGTGGCGTGACACTGTTCACCGAGACCAATTTTTTAAAAATTTTGAAAATTTCGAGATCTCTCGAGTATTCAATTGGATACAAATATGACTCAATACTCCTGGAAATCAACCCAATTACACTAATTTAATAATCATGAAAAATTGGATATATTAGAGTGATATTAATAGGATCTACAAATATTGTGAATTGATAGACTTTGAGAATTCGAGTGGATCGACTTAGAGTATTCGCGAGGATCGAGGTTTTACGGTGTGAGGTATATTATCATACGAATGTAAGTCAGTTAGAAAGTAGGCATTAATTCATTTTCTATTTATTGTCAATTATATTTGAATTGAGCCTTTGTTGAAATTCCATTCTTATTGTTCATGGTTAAGTGTCTTTGCGTAAGTATGTTGCGAAAGTACTTTTGGGTCCATATGAGTGGGTAAGTGTGAACACTTCTGCAGTTGTGTTGTTTCCACCCCACTGATAGCGGGTTATACCTTGAGTACTGAATTGTTTGGACGTTACTGTGTCTATGGTTTGTTGGTCACTAGAGTGACTATAAATGTGGTGCTGCGGTACTGCATTGATATTGACCACTTATGGGTCTTCTTTGATTCTGTAGACACTCAGACTTCGTTGCTCAGCTTGTCAGTCATTTATCATGTTATTTGTTATATTTTTTGCTTTTCAATATCGCATGATATTTGGACTATTTATTAGAGAAATATTGAATTATTGTTTAGTTTCTTCTGACATTACTTTCTCTTTTTCAAGCACTCACCGTTTAGTTTGTGACGGTGGTGCAAATAGAGGTAATACGAGTAAGGGGAAGGAACTGATTGTGACGATCCCGCTACTAATTTAGGGCACCGCCCGATCTAATCCTGTAATCAAGCCCTAATCACGACATGTAGGACCCAATTACGTATTAGTCAGCCTTTACTACCTATGTTCTCAATTTTAAATAATTAATTTAGTTAGCGGAAGTCTTTGCAATTTTAAAATGGAAGTTTTAATTATTTAAGCGGGAATTTTTTCTATCCTAAGTGTGGAATCCAGAAAATAACGATCACCATATATATGCAAGTAAACGGTGAACATATATAAACAAAGTGAAAGCCAAAAGTCGAGTAATCTAACACTCATCCCAATAACATCCTAAAAAGATAAAGACGTAAGTAAATATAATACAAAAAGTATCCTACATGTATGGGCAGCTACGCGCTCGGAGCTTAGAGGTAGTTGTTGATCTTCTCTTTGTCCGGCCTGGTGCTGCTCGACGACCAACACCCATCATCACAAACTAAACGGTGAGTATAGTGATATTTAAGTGATAACTGAAGAAATCTAATACTACATTTCCAATTTAAACAAAAGATATTTAAAAGTATATGTAGCTGAAGAAATGCTAAATAATAATGCAAGTAAATACCAACGTTAACTGATGCACATAAACTGACACAGGCTAAGTCGAGATGATCTATATCCGGTCGGCGGTGAGAACTATCACTTAACCTTCTCTACTACTGTATGGAGTTGTGTTCAACATATAATAATAATCTTTTTTTTAACCTCAAGTGGCAGAGCTGTGCTCTGCACGTATAAATCATTCATACTTGTCGACAACCCCGTGGCCCATGTCACGTGTGCCACCCAAGTGTAGTGGCGAGTGCCGAGACCCCGAAAGACCGAAATCCTCGTGAATCCGCGCATCTCGTGTGCAATGGATACTAGATAATCCCTACTTTAGATTTCAAGAATTAATATCCTACAATTGTTATGATTCCAACACAAGTTAGGCTACAAAGCCCCAAGGGAATAGAACACAAGTCCAACATAATAGATAACCCTATAACATGCATCTTCTAAATATCCATTAGCCATATTTCAAGACAAACATTGAGTATATAAGGAAGTATGGAATCAATGATATATCAAACAAGGCATCATGCTATATCAATATTCATAGTGAATAGAAACAAGGAAAGCAAGATGTGGGAAGTAAATCAGCTAGTCTACAAATAGACTGAAAAATGATAAATGACTGGAATGAAATAAAGTAAAGAGTTCCTACAGTTTCACTTACTGTCAACGCAGTAGTCCTAGTTATTTGGCCTCCCGACACTCCGACTCGTGCACCCAAACTCCCAAGAATTCCCTTTAGTTCCCGAGGTTCATTTTTATATCATTTTAATTGGTTTAAAGCCACAATAAGTGGATTCATGATATTTAACCAAAAATTAGAATTTTATGTCAATCTTTAATTGTGACACATTTTTTAAGTTATATCGGGTTACTAAAAACATTCGAAAAGTCCCGAAACCACTTTTCTATCTTTTTCTCAATTTCTTATATTTTCTATAATTTTTTTTCAATTTTTCAAGAATTTTCCAACTATTTTCCAAAAACTAAATTAATATATATAAATATATATTTTATTTAATTTTTATTAATTTTTTTTGGTCGGGTCGGGTCGAGTCCTTGGCCTCATGGGCCGAGCCCGGCCTAGGCCCCCTGGCCCGGTCCAATTAGGGGGATGCACACGTGCGAGCCCGCACGTGTGCATCTTCTTCCCCAAAATTTTTCCAGATTCGGTGTATTTTTTATTTTTTTTATTATTATTCTTTTCTTGCTTTCCTTTTCTCCTTCTCCTCTCTCAACTCCTTTTCAACCTCAAGAACAACTAAAACCACCTCTAAAATATCAATTTAATTGAAAATTCAAAAATCACAAATAATATCCAAAAATCCGAAAATACCAACTTCTCACCAACAATTCCCAACAAGTCCGACTAAAACTAATTTGTTTGAGTAATTCATACCATTTAAGCTCCAAATCAACCAAATCTATAGTGCATGTCCATAAATCCGAAATTTGTGTTTGAAACCCAATAATAAAAAAAATCCATAAGAAATTGGGTAAAAGAAATGGTGAGTGAGATTACCTTAGTTTGATCTCTGATTTTTCTCCACTCCTATCTCAAATTTCTCTCCAAACTTCTCCAAAATCTCCTCTCTTTCGTTCTATGTGATTTGCATGTGTTTTGGTTTGAGAAAATAATGAGAAACCCACTCATCTTGTAGTATTTATATGTGTTTGTGTAATCAAGTGTACGTCACGAATCTCGAGGCAAATTCGAGGGTTCCTAACTAAGTAGTCCAGCTCTCTTGGTGACACCAAATTTGTGACTCTCATCATGGGAATGTGTGGCAGTACGGATCTCGAGTTCTGTCTTAAGATTAGTTTAATTCACAACAAACTATAGGATATTAAAATGTGATTTCTTAAATAAATAAACTATAAGCCAACTCAATTAATGTACATTAATCCCATATGAACCATAATTAATTGGTCACACAAATTTATAAAATTTATCTAAGTGGTATCACCGACTCTCAACTACCCGGTACTTGGTGTCTCGACTCGCACGCAACTCGAGGCACTTTCCCCGTGCGTTGAACGTTGCATTTTCCAACTTAATGATATAATTTAATTTATGCTAAGGTACATTTGAAATTAATTACTATTTCTAGCCTAGTCTCGCTACCCCGGGTAATTCCACTAGGTACCTGTACTTGCATGCACTCCAAGGCGTGTCACCGCTCGCATCAACTTGGTGTCTATGGTTTGCAAACAAATTGACTTAATTAGTCTACACACATACACAACACTAGGCATACACCAGTACAAATATAACATTTACCTCGGCCACGTGCCTCGGTCAGTGTGCCATCTCATGCGGGCCCCACGTCACATGTCGGTGATCCTGATTAAGAAAGTAAATCAAGATTAGGAAATTAGGTCGTGATACTGATGCTAGGTGATATCCTCTGAGGACTCTCGGAGCGATCATTTCCTTTACTCACAGTAGGTTTTGTTCTTTTGACTGTGATTAATGTATATTATGTTTTGTTAAACACTGGGACATGTATTTGGGATTGAAAGACTAGGGATATCATGTATGATCGTTTTGTATAGCTTTGATCACCAGACATGCATGTATTTATCCATTTATTAGGTTTCCACATGATTAAGTTGTCCATTATTCATGATTTCCATTATATAGTTATAGTTGATTATAGTGATTTCCATATTGAGTTTCTTGATAACTTTATAATCCTATAACTTTCACATTAAATTAATAATGAAACGATGTACTTGAGGATTTGAGGTTAACTAGGGTGCGTTGACTTCGCAAGTAAGGACTCGGGGTCTAAATAGGTCTAGGTGGGGCGGGACCTAGTTTTATGGGGAATTGGGGTCGTCACAAAATGCTGCTTAAAAATAGTCTTTCATCCCCCGTATAAATCCTGTCGCTGTGGCTTTCCCATCTTCCCTTCGTATCTCTCCATTACAATTTATTTTCAGCCACCTCTCCTCTAGTGCTACCCAATGACAATGTTTTCTTCTTGTTAGAGCCCGGCCTGAGGTTGACCACAAACCTTCTGAACAAAGGATTTTCATCAGTTCTATAAATAATGGATCGTTTGACCTTATATCCTGTATCAGATCAATTCTCAAATATAGTGTTATTTCTCCAGGACCACAACTTCCAACAGGAGACACCAAACATTACTTTCTTGCAATGGTCTTTCTGACTAAGGTTCATACTAGCCAATCCACCAATGTTGATGTATAGAAGAGTGGAGATGATATCATTTGGGGTAGGGATTTCCAAACTTGAAGAGCTAGTTGACAATCCCTTAAAACATGAAAGGTGGATTCGTCATTTTCACGACATCGATCACAAATCCCATTCTCTCTTATATTCCTCTTACAACATAAGACATTCGTAGGCAGTCGATTGTGTAGAGCAAGCCATAGTACGAATCCATTAAGGGTCATTCCACTTCTAGATGAAATCCCAATGTCTCGGTGGTAATTGGTAGTGCATCTCCATGAATAAAGCATATGTTTTTTATACTGGTAAAACACCCTTTTTATCATATATCCAACTGATCTGATCCGGTCCCCTTCGCTGATTAGGAACTGGGATCTCTTTAATCTTTTCACATACCTCCAATGGCAAATACCAATGTAATTTGGCAAAGTCCCAAGTCCCCAAACTCGTAACGAAGCTAGGCACATGCTCCGTCCAATCGAATTCCTCAAGGTTATTGATGGTGTAATGCAAGAGGTCTACTAAATTCTCCACCTACTTATCCTTCCAGAACAAAACATCATTTCCATCCCCTAGGCTCTACGTGAGTCCTGATTTGAAGATCTCCCAATTGTTTATAATGCTTCTCAAAACTATTAACGCTGGTCGAGTATTCGGGCCATTCGATTCTCTTTCCTCCCTTAGGCAGTATTTTCCTTTTAGGACTCGGACCTAGAGACGTTTCTTCTCAGTGTAAAACTCCCAGCATAATTTAAGTATGAATGCCTGATTTTGATCCTGAGCCTTCCGTAGTTCTAGTCCTTCTCTATTTTTTGCTGAGCATAAAATATCTCAATTGACGAGATGCATTTCCTTTTTTTTAGCCGAAGATCCTCAAACAAATGTTCTAGCCAATTTATCAATCTCATCGCATTTGTGTGCCGACAAGCGAGTTAATTGCATAAGGAAACTTGGTATCGCTTGTAAACACGCTTTCACCAGAGTTAATCGCTCTACCAACGATAACTGTTTCACCTTCCAACTCGATAGTTTGCTTTGTACCTTTTCAATTATTTCCTTGTAAGTGTCTTTGCATACTTTATCATGTCACAGTGGGGAGCCAAGGTATTTGTGACGGCCCCAGTTTTCAAACTTGAACTGGCCCGCCCGGCATAGATTTACGTGAAACTCGGAGCTTGTCTCGATAAATCATGCAAGGCTAGTCAGCCTTTCCTTACAAATTACCATTTCATTTACCAGTTTATAACATTTATTAGTCAATTATCATCAATATAGCGGAAGCAAAGCTCAAACTAATCAAGTAATCACAACCATATAAAGATAAGACATCCTAGAGTGTGGAAACTGTAACGATCCGTTACCTTAAGCACGTAATTAGTGCTAATCCGAATATCAATTAATCCGACTTAGGCTAGTGGTTAAGCCCGGTTTGTCTCTATTAATGCGTGCGTGGAATTGTGTGATGTATTGTGATTATATGGTGTATATTAGTATATACGAATGGATAATCAGGTAAATGAGGGAATGCCTAATATCATGCGTGGGTCAAGCAGGACACACATGAGATGCAAGATAGTGTTGACTCCGAGTGTACTTGTTAGCGTAAATTACGTAATTATAAGCATAATTATAGGCATAAATAAATAAATAAATATATATATGGATATATATAAATATATATTAAAATGAAAAATAAATAAAATACTGGTGAATTGTCGCGGCACCAAGTAATACGTGGGGTCAAGGGTGACACGTGTGGATCATACGGTGGGGTGCACGCCCCAGGGTGCTCGTTAGTGCACACCACAAAAGCGTAGGCGCGAAGATATCGACAAATATATATATATATATATAATACATATAAAAATATATAATAAAATTAAAAAAATATGAAATTACCAAAAAAGGCTAATGGTCTAAAAGAGAATGGATGAACATAAGGGCATTTCGATCATTTCCCTGATCAACCGCCTCTTCCTTTTATAAATTGAAAAAACCGAAACAGAGTGAGAGGGAGACGAGAGAGAGATCGTAAGGAAGAGAGAATGAGCAACGGAGAGCTCGCGTGGTCGAGGAGAACTTGACTTGAGTGGTGTTGTTGTTGTTGTGTTTATCGTTGTTTTGAAAGCAGGGAGTAATCTCCCCTGCTAAGTCGAATGGGGTTGGAGTTGGGAGCCAACCCCAGCAATGAAAAGAAAAAAAAAACCTGTTGTGAGCAGAGCAGTCGAGAGGAAGGGGTTGAACCCGGTTCGACCCGATTCAGGGGTAAATAAATATAAAAAAAAGAGAAAAAGGAAAATAAATTTTGGAAAAAAATACAAAAAATAAGGAAAAATATGAAAAAATAGTATTTTGACTAAATAAATAGAAATTGAGGGATTTTTATGGAAAATGAGGAATTTGAAAGTCGAAGAAAACTTTATTCTGAGGTTTTTACCTCGAAAAACGTGAAATAGTCAAAATAGCTTAGAAACTAGATACCGAGATTTCGGATTCGAATGAGGCTAGTTTAGAAGTATTAGTAAATAAATATTGGACATAAATTGATAACAATTGGTCTATCTTAGGTAATAGACCAATGTGGAAAGGCTGAGGACTTCGGGGAAGTCGCACAAGTCGATAAAATGTAGAAAGCTCAAGACAAGTAAGTGTGGGGTAATATGAAATAATAAAATAACAGTGTTAATAAATAACAGACCGTTACAAAAAGTGTGGGGTACAAAAAGTAGTTCAACATAAATGGGGTACAATCAGTCAAAATGTGGGGTACATATATAGTAACGGCTTTGTCACACCGACATTCATAGCAAAGATGTCGGCATAGTCGTCACTAACAACAGTAGACCTTACGGTTTGAATGCACCACAATGTAATAAATATTACTACCTTAATTTTCTCTTACTAAATCAAACCTTACGGTTCAACATGGCTGATAGCCTTTTAAGTGTATCGGTTCTGAGCAGCTGTCTAGTATGGGGAACGAATGGCTCAAACTAACCTCATTATATCGAACCAAATGCCACAAAAATACATCCAAATGACGTGTAATTTCATTATGAACAAAACCCACAAGATTATAGTGTCAAAACTTACCAAATCAGCCGCGGTGGATACAAGAATGTCACGGTGCTTCTTCGCTCCTCATGATCTGTCGACACCAAATCTATCAGGCTTTGCCTCAAAATAACCTTCCTACGACCCAGTGACCTAGACTGATGAAGTGTTTGGGGCATTTTTCTATGTTTCGTTGAGGTTTGATTTGGGGTATGAGTGGGATGAATCGGTTAGGGAAGGTTTAGTTTCTTGGTTGGGGATGGAGGTATTTTGGGGATATTTCAAAAATGTTGGGCTCCGTTTAGTAAAAAAAAACTTAAAAGTGAGGTACGTTGAAGCAAACGGGGGCCGTTTAGCCGTTCCCAAATTTAATAGGAATATGTTGATATATGATATGGAGGATCATGTTTTAATTATTTTCGTTGGATTGAATTATGTAGGTTGTTATCAAAATAAATATTGAATTTGTTTTTTTTTTCCAAGAAAATATTGTATGTGTTGTATGTATCCGGGCATTATACTCTAAAATCATGTGCACGTTATAATTTAATTTCACTCAAAAATTTGTCTCTAACGACCCAACAAAAAAACTTGACCATTTTTTATATGGAAAGCAATTTTAAGTGTTTTTTACTCTCTCAAAGTATAAGTCAAGAAAGTATACATGTTTAAGTGAAAAAATATCGTGAAAATATATTAATTCTAACGTTCACACATATTTCTTGACACAGTTATTGATTATGCCTCACGTGCAGAGTGCGTGTCCATTGACTAATATATACATAGATTGATACTGGTCGACATCCCGCGCTTTATGCGCGGTAAGAACTTGTGTCAATATATTAGATAAAAATTAATTTATAAAAGAAAAGAAAATTGAAAATAGGAAAAATTTCTTATATAAACTGCTAAATTAGATGACCCAATAGTTTGATATGAGGTTTGGAATAAAAATTTATGAGTTCCAACCCCGGTGGAGTGCAATAGTTGTTTTTTTTCTTATCAATAAATAAATAAAACTTCTTATATAATCTCCAAACAACGACTCAAAGTTAAGGAAGATGTCATTGTAGAAAAATAGACTATATTCACCCAAAAAAGGACTATGCAACTTAAAAGATAAGAGTCCGACTAAGTGTACCCCCAAAAAAAGTCAAACTTAAAAAACAAATCAATCCTACTACAAAATGACCCTTATGCCTTCACTGTGATTAGTGCACCCCACTACAATTACTAAGTGCACCCCACACATTCTCTTCTTTGTGATTTGTAGGCATCATCAAGGGGTTGGTCTCGAGGTCCGAATCTCTTGTTGAAGAGTTAGTCGGAGCCCACTGAACCTCTAGTTGGAGTGTCGGTCACAACTTGCCGAATATTTAATTGGAGAGTCGGTCGCAACCCACCGAACCTTTAGGTCGGTAGTTGTCAACTAAATCTCACTAAAGAGGTTCGGTTAGATAACACCAAACCTAGTTGATAAGTCTCGGCTACGTGCCGCCGAACCTAAAATAAATGTCTCGACCAAGGTTTTGGAGTTGGGTGCTTTGATTCGGATGAAAAGGGTATTTTGATAAAAATATGGGGTGCACTTAGTAATTGAAATTTGAATTTAGGGTGTCATGCAAAATAGAGTGCACTTCTTAAAAATCGAGGTGCACTTAGACGGACTCAAAGATAATTCTGTATGTACGTAATTTGCTAGAACATATCTAAAGAAATTCAATTTTCTTGCTTGTAAATGACAATTGCAAATTGTATTTTTGTCTCCAAATAAGTAACGTGGTTAAAAAGACTACTGATAAAAGTCAATTGATCAACGAAGGATGAAATTAACTTGATGGGAAAAATAAAAGTGAAAAAAAAAAACTTACTACATAATATGAACTTGAAGTAATGAATAATGTCATTCGATTTATTTATAGAAAAAAAAGGAATATGTACTTCAAAAGATTAACTTTTTTGTATATGGTGATACAGGAAGATGATCCTAATAAAATAGGAAAAAAAAAAAGGTGAAAACTGACTTCAAAAAAAAAGAAAAGAAGATTTTTTTTTCTCTTCAAAAAAAAAAAAAAAAAACTCATCGTACTTTTCTTAATTTTACTAATTCTTGATGTCTAATATTCATAAACTCGCAATGCATTTCGTTCGTTCTTAGTTCCATTAAACTTTCAGTATATAGTAAATAATTAGATGAAAAAACGATATATATCAATATGTAAAATAAAAGACAATAGCCTAAAACTATCCAAGTTTTTGCAAAAAGTCTCAGAATTATCCTAATGAAAAAAAAATCAGGTCTATTATTTGAAATTTTTATATTTAGTATTAATTTTATCCCCTCTCAATTTGATTTTTAATATTTTTTACAAATCCTTGTAAAAATATTATTGTCTTCAACACCTTTTCTTTTTCATTTCTTCCCGATACGATCAAATGCGGGTCCATAACTCTCCCTAATACAATCAAACACAGGGGTCCATTGCTATTGAGTCGTTACCAAAACCAAGAGCCATATAATTTCTCCCTATAATTTAAAAAAAAGAGACATAATATATGACTTAAAAGATAATTCTTTTAATATATCCACTGAATCATATTATAAGTGTTTGGAGAGATGTAGTTTGTGTTGTGTAAAAAAAAGGCAAAACCTATTAACTGCCCCTCAAACTTTGTAGTTTTTTTAGATTTGACCCCTTTAACTTTTAATTTGGTGAATTATTAACACTTCCACTTCTATTTTGCATCACATTAAGCCCTCCCAAGAGTGCCAACATTAAATCAAATGGAGTGACTAACAGGGAGTCGAATCAGCCCCCTTGAAACTCCAACGGAACCACCACCCACTCAGACAAAAGAACGAAAGAAAATAACCTAGTAAGAAAAAAAGATTGCAACGCGAGTTTCATTCGGACATTCCCACAAACTTCCTCTTTGTTGAACTGTCATTTTCACTATCTTCTTCCTCTTCACTCGATCGATGATGCTCGCCCCATTCTCTCTTTCTCAACTGCCTTGATCCACTCTTATGTGACTGAACAAGGCTGTTCAAGAATGATAATGAAAGTAAATCGATCTTCTTTCTTTGTCTCTTTTTTTTTTGATCTGTACGAGAAGGATATTTACACACTAGTTTCGTTCGCCATTCTTACAAACTTTTTTTCCAATCATATACAACTAGTTAATCGATCAATTAGACATAAGACGAATGCTTATCATTGTTACTTTGACAAGAGATTCCAATTGAGAATCAAGTTCTACATCAAGAACATGAACTTAATTAATCAATTAAAGTACGATATATGCATTCAAAGCTCAAATTCTATAGGAGCTCAAGTTGCACGCACCCAACAATCCTAACATCAATTCAAGGGAAACTAAAACACGACAACCACTCTATCTCCTAACAACCAAATTAAATCACCAAAACTCAACCAAAATCAACAGTAACTCAAATTCAACTAAACCATCAACACAGCATGAGTGTACCTTGATGAGAACTTGATGAGATGGGATCGCAACAAAAACCCAGAAAATCTTGAGCGAGTAAGAGGCACAGGGGACTTCTTGCCTGGCACGAACACAAAGAAGAACACTGAGTGAATGGCCAAGAGTCAGAGCGAGAGTTGAACTTAAAAAAAGTTTCAATTAGTTAACGTGGGCCAACGGGATTAATTCGGGATTGGTTTGTTTGGGTTGATTTGGACTCCCCATTAGCTACTCCGTTTGATTTAACATTTGGACTTTTTGTGAGGACTCAATGTGATGCAAAATAGAAGTTGAATGGTTCAATTCACCAAATTCAAAGTTGAGGGGCCAAATCTAAAAAAACTTCAAAGTTTGGCGGCCACTTAATAAGTTTTGCCTAAAAAAAAAAAACTGTCAAGTCTATTATAATTTGAGCATTATTATACTTCTTAATCATGCATAAATAAACATAAGCAACACTATGTGTACATACTCTTCAATCCTTCCTAATCATTGGTAGACACACACTCCTAATTAAAAAAAAAGAAGCCCAAACAACCAAAATATAGGAAGTATCAAAATCCCAAAAATATATACGTGTGGTCATATATATTTGTGTATCGAATGTATTGTTGAGCCACCATGATGTATGAAATTTCTTCTTCTTTTTTTATTAGATAATTAAAAAAGAAGAGAAAAATGTTAAAGTTTCCTAGATTTTAACTCACATTTCGCATCGACCACATTGGAAGTCGCTCACGATGTGCATGCATGTATCTCGAGGCCGAACCGACGGTTCCCGATGAGGTCGGTGCAAAATATGGATTAATATATGGGGAAATGTAGCGGGCTTTAAAAGAAAAAGCATAGGCTTGTATATATAGGTCGTTTGGTTTGGTTGGGGTGCTAGCACTGTAGCGCAGGCAATGACCCGAGTAGCGTTTGTTTGGAGAGTGGCGTGCATTTCCAAAAACACCCCCACCCCTTGGAAACATATAGTGAATCGCGTGCGTGTGTGCGTGCGAAGCTTTAGAAGACCTAAATCTCGTCCTCCAAAAGCAAGCAAGCAAGCAAGCAAGCAATTGAGCAGTCTCCCATCTGGGCCATCTCCACCGTCAATTCAACTTTGCTGTCAGATTAGGGTTCGCGGGATACCCCGTGAATCGGTGATGCCACGCCATGGTATTTATATAATTTCCTACCACCTCTCTCTCTCTCTTTAATTATAAATTGCTTAATCGTTTTACTAAAAACAAAAAAAACCTGACATAATCGGACCATTTTAACTATGTTAGTTATTTTTACTGAGTTACAAAAGTATTTTTTTATAATGTGTTACAAGTATTACATTTCCTCCTCTGCTTTATGTTGTTATTTTTTACTGTTCACTCTGCATTGTGGTGCTGTTCGCTCCCCCCTCTGTGTGTGTGTGTGTTGTGTGTGCGCTCTGTGTTGTGTTGGCCGTTCTTTCTTTCTCTCTCTCTCTGTGCTCTGTGTTGTGTTGGTCGTTCTTTCTTTCTGGTTGCTTCCAATGGATGAAGGCTTTATGGATCATGGTGAGGGTGAATAGCATAATGATATTGAAAGCAATGGTGAAATGCAAAATGGTTTGACAAGCAACGTTAAAGGCGCACTGGAGCATGGTGAGGATGAGGAGCATACTGGTTTCTCTATCAATGGTGAAGGCGAAATGGAGCACGGTGAGGGTGGTGAACTGCTCAATGGTTTCACTAGTAACAGTGAAGGTGCACTGGAGAACGGTGAGGGTGAGGAGCATACAGGTTTCTCCTTCTCCAACTTCAATGGTGAAGGCAAAATTGAGCACGCTGAGGGTGAGCCGCTTAATGGTTTCGCTAGCAATAGAGAAGGCCATGATGATGATCTAAGTTCGTATAATGCACGGATCTTTCTTATATTTGTTACTATAGCTCTACTTGCTCTGCAACCACAGCCTGAATTTGATGATGGGGGTGTTGGGCAAGAGGCCTTCGGGCATGACGTTGATGATGGAGTGCACCCAATCATCAATGGGGCTATTGGGCTCAACGACTTGGAGCACGATGTTGATGTTGGAGTGCATCAAATCAATGGGGCTGTTGGGCATGGCAGCTTCGAGCACGATGTTGGAGGAGGAGTTGATAGTCTCGATTAGGATCGATATACGGTCACAGAGCTAGCTTAAATGGGCGCTGGGCTGGGCTGGGCTGGGCCATTACACTGAGGGTGAGCCGCTTAATGGTTTCGCTAGCAATGGAGAAGGTCATGATGATGATGATCTAAGTTCGTAAAATGCATGGCTCTTTCTTATATTTGTTACTATAGCTCTGCTTGCTCTGCAACCAATGCCTGAATTTGATGATTGGGGTGTTGGGCAAGAGGCCTTCGGGCATGACGTTGATGATGGAGTGCACCCAATCATCAATAGAGCTGTTGGGCTCAACGACTTCGAGCACGACGTTGATGCTGGAGTGCATCAAATCAATGGGGCTGTTAGGCATGGCGGCTTCGAGCACGATGTTGGAGGAGGAGTTGATAGTCTCGATTATGATCGATATACGGTCACAGAGCTAGCTTAAATGGGCGCTGGGCTGGGCTGGGCTGGGTCGTTAATGGTTTCTCCTTCAATGGTGAAGGCGAAATGGAGCACGCTGAGGGTGAACCGCTTAATGGTTTCACTAGCAATGGAGAAGGCCATGATGATGATGATGATGAAGATCTAAGTTCGTATAATGCACGACTCTTTCTTATATTTGTTACTATAGCTCTGCTTGCTCTGCAACCACAGCCTGAATTTGATGATGGGGGTGTTGGGCAAGAGGCCTTCGGGCATGACGTTGATGATGGAGTGCACCCAATCATCAATGGGGCTGTTGGGCTCAACGACTTCGAGCACGACGTTGATGCTGAAGTGCATCAAATCAATGGGGTTATTGGGTATGGCGGCTTCGAGCACGATGTTGGAGGAGGAGTTGATAGTCTCAATTAGGATCGATATACGGTCACAGAGCTAGCTTAAATAGGCGTTGGGCTGGGCTGAACTGGGCCGTTAATGGTTTCTCCTTCAATGGTGAAGGCGAAATGGAGCACGCTGAGGGTGAACAGCTTAATGGTTTCACTAGCAATGGAGAAGGCCATGATGATGATGAAGATCTAAGTTCGTGTAATGCACGGCTCTTTCTTATATTTGTTACTATAGCTCTGCTTGCTCTGCAACCACAACCTGAATTTGATGATAGGGGTGTTGGGCAAGAGCCTTCGGGCATGACGTTGATGATGGAGTGCACCCAATCATCAATGGGGTTGTTGGGCTCAACGACTTCGAGCACGACGTTGATGCTGAAGTGCATCAAATCAATGGGGTTGTTGGGCATAGCGGCTTTGAACACGATGTTGGAGGAGGAGTTGATAGTCTCAATTAGGATCGATATACGGTCACAGAGCTAGCTTAAATGGGCGTTGGGCTGGGCTGGGCCGTTACATTGAGGGTGAGCCGTTTAATGGTTTCGCTAGCAATGGAGAAGGCCATGATAATGATGATGATGATAATCTAAGTTCGTATAATGCACGGCTCTTTTTTATATTTGTTACTATAGCTCTGCATACTCTGCAACCACAGCCTGAATTCGATGATGGAGGTGTTGGGCAAGAGGCATTCGGGCATGACGTTGATGATGGAGTGCACCCAATCATCAATGGGGCTGTTGGGTTCAACGACTTCGAGCACGACGTTAATGCTGGAGTGCATCAAATCAATGAGGCTGTTGGGCATGGTGGCTTCGAGCACGATGTTGGAGGAGGAGTTGATAGTCTCGATTAGGATCGATATACGGTCACATAGCTAGCTTAAATAGGCGCTGGGCTGGGCTAGGCTGGGCCGTTACACTGAGGGTGAGCCGCTTAATGGTTTCGCTAGCAATGGAGAAGGCCATTATGATGATGATCTAAGTTCGTATAACGCACGCCTCTTTCTTATATTTGTTACTATAGCTCTGCTTGCTCTGCAACCACAGCCTGAATTTGATGATGGGAGTGTTGGGCAAGAGGCCTTCGGGCATGACGTTGATGATGGAGTGCACCCAATCATCAATGGGGCTATTGGGCTCAACGACTTCTAGCACGACGTTGATGCTGGAGTGCATCAAATCAATGAGGCTGTTGGGCATGGCGACTTCGAGCACGATGTTGGAGGAATTGATAGTCTCGATTAGGATCGATATACGGTCACAGAGCTAGTTTAAATGGGCGCTGGGCTGGGCTGGGCTAGGTCGTTACACTGAGGGTGAGCGCCTAATGGTTTCGCTAGCAATGGAAAAGGCCATGATGATGATGATGATGATGATCTAAGTTCGTATAGTGCACGGCTCTTTCTTATATTTGTTACTATAGCTCAGCTTGCTCTTCAACCACAACCTGAATTTGATGATAGGGGTGTTGGGCAAGAGGCCTTCGGGAATGACGTTGATGATGGAGTGCACCCAATCATTAATGGGGCTATTGGGCTCAACGACTTCGAGCACGACGTTGATGCTGGAGTGCATCAAATCAATGGGGCTGTTGGGCATGGCGGCTTCGAGCACGATGTTGGGAGGAATTGATAGTCTCGATTAGGATCGATATACGGTCACAGAACTAGTTTAAATGGGCGCTGGGCTGGGTCGTTACACTGAGGGTGAGCGCCTAATGGTTTCGCTAGAAATGGAGAAGGCCATGATGATGATGATGATGATCTAAGTTCGTATAGTGCACGGCTCTTTCTTATATTTGTTACTATAACTCAGCTTGCTCTTCAACCACAACCTGAATTTGATGATGGGGGTGTTGGGCAAGAGGCCTTCGGGAATGACGTTGATGATGGAGTGCACCCAATCATTAATGGGGCTATTGGGCTCAACGACTTCGAGCACGACGTTAATGCTGGAGTGCATCAAATCAATGGGGCTGTTGGGCATGGCGGCTTCAAGCACGATATTGGAAGAGGAGTTTATAGTCTCGATTAGGATCGATATACGGTCACAGAGCTAGCTTAAATGGGCGTTGGGCTGGCCTGGGCTGGGCCGTTACACTGAGGGTGAGCCGTTTAATGGTTTCGCTAGCAATGAAGAAGGCCTTGATGATGATGATGATGATGATCTAAGTTCGTATAACGCACGGCTCTTTCTTATATTTGTTACTATAGCTCTGCTTGCTCTGCAACCAATGCCTGAATTTGATGATGGGGGTGTTGGGCAAGAGGCCTTCGGGCATAACGTTGATGATGGAGTGCACCCAATCATCAATAGGGCTGTTGGGCTTAACGACTTCGAGCACGACGTTGATGCTGGAGTGCATTAAATCAATGGGGTTGTTGGGCATGGCGGCTTCGAGCACGATGCTGGAGGAGGAGTTGATAGTCTCGATTAGGATCGATATACGGTCACAGAGCTTGCTTAAATGGGCGCTGGGCTGGGCCGTTAATGGTTTCTCCTTCAATGGTGAAGGCGAAATGGAGCACGCTGAGGGTGAACCGCTTAATGGTTTCACTAGCAATGGAGAAGGCCATGATGATGATGATGATGAAGATCTAAGTTCATATAATGCACGGCTCTTTCTTATATTTGTTACTATAGCTCTGCTTGCTCTGCAACCACAACCTGAATTTGATGATGGAGGTGTTGGGCAAGAGGCCTTCGGGCATGACGTTGATGATGGAGTGCACCCAATTATCAATGGGGCACTTGGGCTCAACGACTTCGAGCACGACGTTGATGCTGGAGTGCATCAAATCAATGGGGCTGTTGGGCATGGCGGCTTCGAGCACGATGTTGGAGGAGGAGTTGATAGTCTCGATTAGGATCGATATACAGTCACAGAGCTAGCTTAAATGCTTAATGATATCAGACTAGGGACGGCGAAAAATTTTAGAAAAACGAAATCTCGTCCTCCAAAAGCATGGAAGCAAGCAAGCAGTTCAGTAGTCTCCAATCCGAGCCATCTCCAACGTCAATCCCCATGTCAACCCACCCAAAAAACCCTCTCCTTCCCCATCGGATTCTCTCTCCCTCCCTCTAGCCAGGCACCGTCGCCACATTTTGCATAGACCACATTGGAAGCCGTCCGTTTTTGCCTCGCGATGTGCACGCACGTATCTCGAGGCCGAACTGACGGCTCCCGATGAGGTCGGTGCGAAATGTGGGGTAGCAGGCTTCAAAAGAAAAAGCATAGGCTTGTATATATAGTCCGTTTGGTTTGGTTGGGGTGGTAGCACTGTAGCACAGGCAATGACCCGAGTAGCGTTTGTTTGGAGAGTGGCGTGCATTTCAAAAAACACCCCCACCCCTTTGGAAACATATATAGTGAATTGCTCGCGTGTGTGTGCGTGCGAAGCTTTAGAAGAACGAAATCTCGTCCTCCAAAAGCAAGCAAGCAAGCAGTTCAGCAGTCTCCTATCCGGGCCATCTCCACTGTCAATCCCTATGTCAACCCACCCAAAAAACCCTCTCCTTCCCCCATCGAATTCTCTTTCCCTCCCTCTAGCAGGCACCGTCGCCACGTCGCCGCCGCCGCCTCTCTCAGCGGCGATTCCCCGCTTGGACATTGTCACGGAATCTCCCTCCCCTTCATCCAACTTTGCTGTCTGATTAGGGTCGCGGGATACCCCGTGAATCGGTGATGCCACGCCATGGTATTTATGTAATTTTCTACCACCTCTCTCTCTCTTTAATTATAAATTACTTAATCGTTTTACTAAAAAAACTGACATAATCGGACCATTTTAACTGTGTTAGTTATTTTTACTGTGTTACAAAAGTTTTTTTTTATGACGTGTTACAAGTATTTCATTTCCTCCTCTACTTTGTGTTGTTATTTTTTTACTGTTCCCTCCGCATTGTGTTGTTGTTCGCTCCCCCTATCTGTGTGTGTGTGTGCGCGCGCTCTGTGTTGCGTTGGTCGTTCTTTCTCTCTCTCTCTGTGCTCTGTGCTCTGTGTTGTGTTAGTCGTTCTTTCTTTCTGGTTGCTTGCAATGGATGAAGGCGCAATGGATCATGGTGAGGGTGAAGAGCATAATGATATTGAAAGCAATGGTGAAATGCAAAATAGTATCACAAGCAACGTTGAGGCGCACTAGAGCATGGTGAGGGTGAGGAGCATACTGGTTTCTCTATCAATGGTGAAGGCGAAATGGAGCACGGTGAGGGTGGTGAACTGCTCAATGGTTTCACTAGTAACAGTGAAGATACACTGGAGAACGGTGAGGGTGAGGAGCATACTGGTTTCTCCTTCAATGGTGAAGGCAAAATGGAGCACGCTGAGGGTGAACCGCTTAATGGTTTCACTAGCAATGGAGAAGTCCATGATGATGATGATGATGATGATGAAGATCTAAGTTCATTAATGCACAGCTCTTTCTTATATTTGTTACTATAGCTCTGCTTGCTCTGCAACCACAGCCTGAATTTGATGATGGGGGTGTTGGGCAAGAGGCCTTCGGGCATGACGTTGATGATGGAGTGCACCCAATCAATGGGGCAGTTGGGCTAAACGACTTCGAGCACGACGTTGATGTTAGAGTGCATCAAGTCAATTGGGTTGTTGGGCATGGCGGCTTCGAGCACGATGTTGGAGGAGGAGTTGATAGTCTCGATTAGGATCGATATACAGTCACAGAGCTAGCTTAAATGCTTAATGATATCAGACTAGGGATGGTGAACAATTTTATACTAAGAAATGTAAACAGCTATCAAGTTCATTCCATTGTTATATGTTTTTGTGTGAGCCAATGACCAACCATCTGGGTCTTTTTAGCTACTTGTTATATGACCGACCGGGCAGGCATAATATATATATGGCAATAAGTGAAATGATGCGACTGATTTAGCTATATATTACTGATTTTCTTTTAAATAATTTTACAACTTGCAAAGCTAAATAATCCATGAACCTGCCAAAGGCTGCAATGGTTAAATATGCATTTATTTTCAGGAAGAATTCTATTCTAATTAAGATTAAAGGTTCTGTTCGAAATTTTATCAAGTTATTACTGTTTGTTCTTAGAAACGGTGAAATGATTAGGTTTTCTATATTAGTGACTGAGGTTGTTTGGGAAGGAGAAGAGTAAATTGTCGATGCTTCCACAAGAGGTAACGCATTTCAATTAATTATCATCTACAAATTCAATTTTTCTGTGTTTTTTATTTGGATTTGCACCTTATGTTATATGTTGTAATTGGTAGATTTCTAGAGATTGATGAACGACAATATGTTACCCTAAACCTGAACAACGGCTAAGCCTAAATCCCAAATTGGTTGCACAGATCAACTCTTCCACTTCTCGATTTAATGCAGTAAAAACACAAACATGTAGATATCATGCTTACTTTTTTTTTTTGAAGAAGAAGAAGAAAATGTATGTAGGTATTATGCGTAAATTAGTATCATGTAACAGATTATGCTAAACTAAAATCACGGCATCGTGATTAACTATAACATGGCTTACTCCAGCACATAAGTGGAGGTCAATCAGAGGCTTGTAGATTGTTTTTGATGATTCCTCCAAAGGAGGATGATGACCAATTGTGTGATGAAATGCCCCTGAGAATTGATTATGGGGAGTTTGAGGATTTCGACGAGGACCCAAATTCTGATGGGGTTGAAAATGGTGGGGTTTTGATTTTAATGTTTTGGATGGTCGAATTAGGTTGGGTTTAATTTGCTTGGTTGTCCGCAATGGCGCTTTTGGATCAGTGTTTTGGTTTTGTTTTTGTGTTTTTTGGGGGTTTTGAATGTGAATATTTTGTATCGTGTTCTTCTATTTAAGCCAACTTCCTAGGCCTGAATCTCCATTGAGAACAATGAAATTGTAAAGTGAAATGAGTTGTAATGAATTGCTTTGGCCCATCTTCTATAGTACTGCCTGATGAAAGCTCATGTATTTCCACTTTTTGATGTTCATCTTCTCATAGTTTGTATCCAAAAAAAAGTTTGATTTTAGAGATTGGAATTTAATATGAAGAATGTGGTAATGGTAATGCTTTGTGGAACTAATGGTTTCGCTAGCAATGGAGAAGGCCATGATGATGATGATGATGAAGATTTAAGTTCGTATAATGCAAGGCTCTTTCTTATATTTGTTACTATAGCTCTGCTTGCTCTGCAACCACAACCTGAATTTGATGATGGGGATGTTGGGCAAGAGGCCTTCGGGCATGACGTTGATGATGGAGTGCACCCAATCAATGGGGCAGTTGAGCTCAACGACTTCGAGCACGACATTGATGCTGGAGTGCATCAAATCAATGGGGCTGTTGGGCATGGCGGCTTCGAGCACGATGTTGGAGGAGGAGTTGATAGTCTCGATTAGGATCGATATACGGTCACAGAGCTAGCTTAAATGCTTAATGATATCAGACTAGGGACGGCGAACAATTTTAGAAGAACGAAATCTCGTCCTCCAAAAGCATGGAAGCTAGCATGCAGTTCAGCAGTCTCCTATCTGGGCCATCTCCACCGTCAATCCCCATGTCAACCCACCCAAAAAACCCTCTCCTTCCCCATCGGATTCTCTCTCCCTCCCTCCAGCCAGGCACCGTCGCCACATTTCGCATATACCACATTGGAAGCCGTCCATTTTTGCCTCGCGATGTGCACACACGTATCTCGAGGCCGAACTGACGACTCCCGATGAGGTCGGTGCGAAATGTGTGGAAATGTAGCGGGCTTCAAAAGAAAAAGCATAGGCTTGTATATATAGTCCGTTTGGTTTGGTTGGGGTAGTAGCACTGTAGCACAGGCAATGACCCGAGTAGCGTTTGTTTGGAGAGTGGCGTGCATTTCCAAAAATACCCCCACCCCTTTGGAAACATATATAATGAATCGCTCGCGTGCGTATGCGTGCGAAGCTTTAGAAGAACGAAATCTCGTCCTCCCAAAGCAAGCAAGCAGTTCAGCAGTCTCCCATCCGAGCCATCTACTCCAACGTCAATCCCCATATCAACTTACCCAAAAAACCCTATCCTTCCCTATCGGATTCTCTCTCCCTCCCTCCAGCCAGGCACCATCGCCATGGCACCGCCGCCGCCTCTCTCAGCGGCGATTCCCCGCTTGGACGTTATCACGGAATCTCTCCCCCCTTCATCCAACTTTGCTGTCAGATTAGGGTTCGCGGGATACCCCGTGAATCGGTGATTCCACGCCATGGTATTTATGTAATTTTCTACCACCTCTCTCTCTAATTATAAATTACTTAATCGTTTTACCAAAAAAAACTGACATAATCGGACCATTTTAACTGTGTTTGTTATTTTTACTGTGTTACAAAAGTATTTTTTTATGACGTGTTACAAGTATTTCATTTCCTCCTCTACTTTGTGTTGTTATTTTTTTACTGTTCCTTTTGCGTTGTGTTGTTATTCGCTCCCCCTCTGTGTGTGTGTGCGCGCACGCTCTTTGTTGCGTTGGTCGTTCTTTCTCTCTCTCTGTGCTCTGTGTTCTGTGTTGTGTTGGTCGTTCTTTCTTTCTTGTTGCTTGCAATGGATGAAGGCACAATGGATTATGGTGAGGGTGAAGTGCATAATGATATTGAAAGCAATGGTGAAATGCAAAATGGTTTCACAAGTAACGTTGAAGGCGCACTGGAGCATGGTGAGGGTGAGGAGCATACTGGTTTCTCTATCAATGGTGAAGGCGAAATGGAGCACGGTGAGGGTGGTGAACTGCTCAATGGTTTCACTAGTAATAGTGAAGATGCACTGGAGAACGGTAAGGGTGAGGAGAATGCTGGTTTCTCCTCCTTCACCTACAATGGTGAAGGCGAAATGGAGCACGCTAAGTGTAACGGCCCAGCCCAGAGCCCAGGTTACCACTGGACCACTAGCTCCGTGGGGGCGAACCCCACTGGCACTGGCACTAGCATCGCTAGTCACAGGCAGGGTGGTAGGGCTTTTATCCCTCAAGACTCAGGTTTGAGTCGAGGGAGGCGAAAGACCGTGTGGGGGGACACGGATGGGGTAGGGCTTGGTACCACCCTGCCTGTGACTAGCGGTGCCAGTGCCAGTGGGGTGCGCCCCCATGGAGCCAGTGGTCCAGTGGTAGCCTGGGCGGCTGGGCTGGGCCGTTACATAAAAGCCTTTTATGTAACGGCCCGGCCAGCCTTCAGCCCCAGCCTCCCAGTACCATCGGACATCGGCTCCACGGGGCGCACCCACGGGCACCGCACCGCAGTCACAGTGTGGTGGTACCAAACTCTACCCCCCGTCCGTACACAGCGCCTCCTCCTCGACTCAAACCTAGGTCCTGAGGGATAAGATTTCAGATTTCACGAGTCGAGTACCACTGAGCTGCTTCAGCACGAAGGCACCGAATACCATCAGAACTCCGCAGTTAAGCGTGCTTGAGCGAGAGTAGTACTAGGATGGGTGACTTCCTGGGAAGTCCTCCCAGCTCAGTGGTACTCGACTCGTGAAATCTGGAATCTTATCCCTCATGACCTAGGTTTGAGTCGAGGGAGACGAAAGACCTTGTGGGGGGACACGGATGGGGTAGGGCTTGGTACCACCCTGCCTGTGACTAGCGGTGCCAGTGTCAGTGCGAGTAGGGTGCGCCCCCATGGAGCCAGTGGTAGCCTGGGCGTTGGGCTGGGCCGTTACACTGAGTGTAAGCCGCTTAATGGTTTCGCTAGCAATGGAGAAGGCCATGATGATGATGATGATGATCTAAGTTCGTATAATGCACGACTCTTTCTTATATTTGTTACTATAGCTCTGCTTGCTCTGCAACCACAGCCTGAATTTGATGATGGGGTGTTGGGCAAGAGGCCTTCAGGCATGACGTTGATGATGGAGTGCACCCAATCAATGGGGCTGTTGGGCTAAACGACTTCGAGCACGACGTTGATGTTGGAGTGCATCAAATCAATGGGGCTGTTGGGCATGGCGGCTTCGAGCACGATGTTGGAGGAGGAGTTGATAGTCTCGATTAGGATCGATATACAGTCACAGAGCTAGCTTAAATGCTTAATGATATTAGACTAGGGATGGCGAACAATTTTATACTAAGAAATGTAAACAGCTATCAAGTTCATTCCATTGTTATATGTTTTTGTGTGAGCCAATGACCAACCATCTGGGTCTTTTTAGCTACTTGTTATATGACCGACCGGGCAGGCATAATATATATATGGCAATAAGTGAAATGATGCGACTGATTTAGCTATATATTACTGATTTTCTTTTAAATAATTTTACAACTTGCAGGCTAAATAATCCATGAACCTGCCAAATGCTGCAATGGTTAAATATTCATTTATTTTCAGGAAGAATTCTATTCTAATTAAGATTAAAGGTTCTGTTCGAAATTTTATCAAGTTATTACTGTTTGTTCCTAGAAACGGTGAAGTGATTAGGTTTTCTATGTTAGTGACTGAGGTTGTTTGGGAAGGAGAAGAGTAAATTGTCGATGCTTCCACAAGAGGTAACGCATTTCAATTAATTATCATCTACAAATTCAATTTTTCTGTGTTTTTTATTTGGATTTGCACCTTATGTTATATGTTGTAATTGGTAGATTTCTAGAGATTGATGAACGACAATATGTTACCCTAAACCCTGAACAATGGCTAAGCCTAAATCCCAAATTGGTTGCACAGATCAACTCTTCCACTTCTCGATTTAATGCAGTAAAAACACAAACATGTAGATATCATGCTTACTTTTTTTTTTTTTTTGAAGAAGAAGAAAATGTATGTAGGTATTATGCGTAAATTAGTATCATGTAACAGATTATGCTAAACTAAAATCACGGCATCGTGATTAACTATAACATGGCTTACTCCAGCACATAAGTGGAGGTCAATCAGAGGCTTGTAGATTGTTTTTGATGATTCCTCCAGTGAGGATGATGACCAATTGTGTGATGAAATGCCCCTGAGAATTGATTATGGGAGTTTGAGGATTTCGACGAGGACCCAAATTCTGATGGGGTTGAAAATGGTGGGGTTTTGATTTTAATGTTTTGGATGGTCGAATTAGGTTGGGTTTAATTTGCTTGGTTGTCCGCAATGGCGCTTTTGGATCAGTGTTTTGGTTTTGTTTTTGTGTTTTTTGGGGGTTTTGAATGTGAATATTTTGTATCGTGTTCTTCTATTTAAGCCAACTTCCTAGGTCTTGCATTTTTAAAAAGTGGGTAATAGGTTCCCATTGATGTAGTATCTAGAATGATTCACTCCATTTGAATCAAGGCAATCCCAATTAAAACTTTGCCTATGATTTGCAATCGCGACTTCCTCTTGAACGTCAAATAGATTTTTTTACTTTAACTGCCTGAAGAGTATATTTATACTTGTAAATGTTCCATCTTGTCATGTACGGTTGGAAACTACTCGGGAAAAGTTTCTTTGGTTCTGAAAATTATTTCCCTTCACTAGATTGTAAGTAGCTAGGAAGGCAGTATCAGTTTCAATATAATCATCATCTATGATTCACTTTTTAAATGAGGGTATTAAAATAACATTAGTGGTAACCTTACACAGATGTCATGTTACTTCATTATAAATGCTTGCATACGCAACTATACTTTTCTCTGTGGATACTTTATTAGCTGAGCATGGCTTGCAAACTTGAATGATTTCTAGTTGTGAATTAATGGAAGGTAGACTGTACTTTTTTGTTCTGTGCTGCAAATGGCTGGTATTTTTAGAGATGTGAAGTGTGCCACCGTGAGTTTTGCTTACATTCCCTTTTTATCAATTTTCTTCCTTCTATCTACAAAGTGCTTATTTAACAATGGTTTTTATTGGAAAACAAGTTCTAAGTGCTTATATTTTCATTACAAGTTACTGCCAATTTCATTTCTTTTGTTGCAAATTGTTTTAGCCTTTTGGCCCCTCTATAATTGGGTGGTTTTGGATTTTAGTTTCTGATTTTTGATTTTTTTTCTTGTTTCAGTACAATGAAGTTCTAGGCAAGGGAGCTTCAAAGAATGTGTATGATCTCTGAAATCATGTTTTTCTGCGTACCCTTTTTAGATTTGGGTTTAAATTGAAATGTGTAGTTTGTTGCTTGGAATCTTTGATGGGTTTTCATGTCTTATTGGGATTAGGTTTGTGCAGGTACAGAGCTTTTGATGAATATGAAGGGATTTAAGTTGCTTGGAATCAAGTAAAGCTCTATGACTGATCTTAAAATAAACTGGGAATTTGGATGTAAGAGGAACAGAATTTTAAGTTGCATCGACACTAGAAAAACCAGGTTATTTATTGGATCAGATGGATCCCTCCGTGGAAAGCACTCAATTGATTCCTTGGATGATAAATCAACATTTGATCTTGGTGATCCTTTATCTGAAAACTCAGGCACCTCTTCAAATATAAATAATGGTACAGATTTTGTGGATGGCTCAGACCTTCATGTTGATGTTCTCCACAAAACAACTCAACATTGGCGGTGGCTGATCAAACCGAGGGAACCGTTGGACTCCAGACAAGTCTACTATTTCTTTCTTTCTTTCTTTTCAAGTGTAGCACAATCCATGTAGCCAACCCCAATTAATTTGAGATTGAGGCTATGATATTGTTGTTGTTGCATTGTTGTTTTCTTTTCAAGTGTCATTTGATATGCAATTGCATATGCAGTTCCTTTCTCCATCAGTCATTCAGTCATTTGTTATACAACTGCGAAGTTCCCAACTCTTGGGATGCTCTCAACTCTCTGGTTCTCATTAATTATTGGCTTACTATCAATGACATTGCACATAAATCCCATATTTGTAGTTTGTAACTTTGTATTGCAACGTGTATGATGTTGCATGTTGTCCTTGGCCGTCAATTCTTGCTATCTATGATTTCAAGATCCTGTATTTTTTAGAATTTCTTATAAAAAAAAATTGTCCAAGTGAAAGTGTGAGGATTACAACTTACACGTGAGCAAGACAACCTTCAAAATCACGCAAGTAGCTCAAATCCCTACATAAATCAGTAAAAGAAAAAATGTTCGAAGGGATTCTCTTGTAATTTCGTATAAAGTCTATGGAAAAAAATAGGTAATCCAAGGATAGGCATGCAGAGAACATAGAAGAGAATAGTTTTGCAGAACTGTAACGCTCATCTCTTCAATCTCAGGCTTTTGCTTTTGAATCAATGTTGTAGGAGAATGGACTAACACAATCGCTATTGCTATGTGTTCCACATTATAACATTTCAATCATTTTTTTTTTTATTTAGCCGCGGCGAAGGCCTTGGAAAAGAAGCTGCTCTGATGATGATGGCTTTTGCAGTAAAAAACCTTTGGTTCAAATAATTTCGGGTGAAAATCGGAGAATCGAATAAGGGATCGCTTTGTTTGTTTAGAAAATTGGGAAGATAGGGAATACAGCTCTTATACATTTGCTCCTTCCAGTTGCGAATATCATTTCTGAGTTAGGTAAAGATAATTGCATTTATTTAACGTATAAAAGGAACTCTCATATAAAACAATATCGCTTGATTATGCAAGATGATGTTATTTTGTATCTTAACCCTCATTTTGGTCTGTGAAATCAAGCCAGTTTTAGTCAATTAACCATAGTTCCAGAGTTTTTTTCAACTTGAATCTTGAGATGAGGGAGACATGTTTATGGTTTTTGTATAAAATCTCATATATTTGTCGATCAATGAAGGGTTTTGAAGATGTTTCACATAGCGACATTTTTGAAGAGGTGAGACATTTCAATGATTTAATCTATGTTTTTTTTCTAAAAACAGTCGATAGATTGAACGATTCTAGGGAAGAATTTGACTTCTTTGTTTTATTACTATCACGAGGATTGTGTTGTGATATTTATAGGCAGTCTTTGGGACTCAATGTTGCTGATGAATTTTACAATGGTTATTACATCTATGTTGTATTTGCATCCAGTTGAAACATCATCTTTACTCTCTTTATCATGCAACCTTGTTGTATCTGAGATTTTGATTACATTAGCTTCTCTATAGTTTCTTTTTCTCTTATTTCTTGCATCGACATCAAATTAACACATTTTCTTTTTAAATCTGTCAGGTTACGCTGGAACTTCATTTCGACTCTGATAAATTTACTGAATTGTTCAGTTCGATAGGTAATTCAGTTACACATGCATAGGCTTACCTCGACTTTGCCATACAGATTGAAAAATACATTCTATTTTATTTTATTTTTTTAATTTTTTTTTTGAAAACAATACATTCAAATAGTAAACTCTATTAACTCCACTGTTGCAACTATTTTGTTATTTAGTGACATCAATAGATATACTTCTTGATGTTTATGGAAGATAGTAATTATATTCAACTCTTTTTGATTTAGATCTTTGATTCCTATTTTCGACGTTTAAAACTTAGCGAAGACTCTAATATATAATCATCATACAAGAATCAAACCTTGATCTTCAGTCTCTATCCTGACAGAAAGTTTATGGTTACAAATGAGTTGATATTCGACCCTTCCACCGAATGCGCCCGAGGGACATTTCCAGATAAAGGACCCTCTTGCCATGTATAATTAACTGCAGTGCTGCCATTCCATGGGCCTAAAACAGCAAATATAATCATCCATTTTTCACATGTACAACTGAAATGTTTGATACAGGAAAACTGAGAGATCGCTGCACTGATAGGATGTAATTAGTTTTCTTGGAGTTGCGTATGCTGTCATCTACCATTTGAGCATTGAAAACTGATAAGCGTGAGCGTTGAAAACCGATAAGCGCCTGCGTTCCAACCATGCCTGCAGTGGTCGGATTTATCCCCCAAGCAATCCATCCTGTCGAAGCTTGTTTGGCTTGATACGCTACATCGATTGTCTTGGATGCTGGGATGTAAGTCCAATGAAGATGGCCGCAGAGATATGGGAGATCAATGCAGGAATGGAACGTTCTGTGATTTGGAAAAGTATAGTTTTTGCAGGTATCCACATTTGAGGAGAGGAAAAGAGAAGCTAAGATGAAGAAAATTGAGGTGAATGAGGCTCTTAAGGCAATAACCATTGCAGTACTATAACTTCAATAGTTTAATGATGTGTTTTCTGCTCCAAATAGTTCTTTTGGGGGAAGTCCATATTTTTTTTGAAGAACTAGAATTTATTTGTTTTGTTTCTAAATGGTGAAGATTGTGGAAATTGTTTGAAGAGATTGTGCATAGAAGACGTTGCCCATGCAAAATTCACTTGTGCTCTCTTTTTTTAGCTTTTCATTTTTCTTTTTTCCTTCCATTCTTTCTAGCTACAATTGAACCCTGTTGTTAATTGTCATTGAATTGACTCCATTATAAGCATGTGCTAAGTGGCTAAGAGTTCAAACGAGTCTTACCTCACTGCACCTCTATATGATTGATCATGTACATCATTGGGTTTTTGATGGTATACTTGTATTTTCTTATTGATTTTCTCATAGGAACAAAAAAAATAAAGAATGTCATCTTCGATACTTAAGATATGTTTTTTCCTTTTTTTTTTTGGTAGGAATTTCCTTATCATTTGTTTCATATGGTTTTATCAAAAAAAAAAAAAAAAGTGCTGATTATAAAGAGAAAGAAGGAAAATCATTTTAAAAACTACCTTAATTAAACTTTTAATGAAGTATATGATGGTGCTGTGTGAAAGAGAGAAAATAACACCTGCCACTTAAAGAACATCATGATGCACAACAAAGCAATCTCTTGCTATAGGACAGTACAATATCATAGACTCCCAATAACATAAAATGTAGACCCATTGTTCTATCAAAACTTAATAAAACACAACCAACAAAAAGATCCAGAGACCCTTCACAAAAAAGTTTGAGTTGGAAGCATTAACAAAACAACATAACTTTCTTCTTCTTCTTCTTCAAAAAAAAAAAAAAAAAAAAAAAAAAAGTAGAAAAGAAGAAAAGAAGAAAAGAACAAAATAACTAAATAACTAAATACCTAAAAAAAACAGAACAAGATAACCATACATCGTAGTACCGAACTCAAAACCCACAACCCCCAATTTTTTTTTTTTAGCAAAACTTACTGCCACCTCGACCAACCTATATACACGACCTCCATCTCACCCTCTTGTCATGGGTTAACAAGTCCTTAATTTTTGATGTTTAGCAGTTATAGATACTTCCTCGGACGGTAACTTTTAATCTGTCGAGGAGCATCTGTGGGTGTGCTTGCTGTGCGTCAGTCGAAGGCCATCGAACAGTAGCTCGGCAGGTGATGGGCGACCGTGATGGAGATATGAAGAGGCCCAGGTTCGAATCTTGCAAACCACCATTTAAAAATTGGATTTTGTTTAAGTTCAGCTGCAGAGAGTAAAAATAGTAAATTTCATCAATTGTTCCAAACTTGGCTTGCCGGTTTAGGAGGTAGTGAAGACATCTCATAAGTCGTTTAACTTAGAGATCGAGTCTTGCAAATGGCAATTTTATTTTTTCAAGTTGATATACCTCGCGATATGTATTTGGAGACACATCTCTCGGCTAGTAAGCTGTGTCTCATGTGTGTCACAGATTCGCC
The DNA here is from genome assembly GCA_039657345.1 of Stephania japonica. NCBI lineage: Eukaryota > Viridiplantae > Streptophyta > Magnoliopsida > Ranunculales > Menispermaceae > Stephania > Stephania japonica. Next base: position 7,996,573 of record CM077556.1, read on the forward strand.
TTCACTATTCAAGGTCCCATCAATCTGAAGGTCCCTTAATCGAGTTTGTGTCATTCAGCTTTCCTGCACCATTTTCATTATTTTCTTCACTATTTCTCTGATGCATTTCATACATAACTACACCAGTCCCTGTGGACCCCCGCCACTGCCTCGATCGTTGTGCTAACACGCTATTCAAGGAGAATACCAAAAATACTTCAAAAGAACCCTACTTTTATTCCTTTTTGATTGACATAGCCTACAAACACAAAATAAACAAAAATAAGTAATTATATACCAATTTTTGAGACTTTGGCAATTAAAACATAATATTTAAATACAAAAATGGGGAACATAACTAACTCATCAAAGACAAGGCTTTTAGAGCTTGGTCTCAATATTCCAAGATTGATTAGAATCAAGAAATAGCTCTAGTACAGTGTGATATTAGAGACTAAGTTTATCACTTTCGAATTCGTTTCAAATTGTGTGATAATTCTGATACGGTTGAGCCTTAAGTCATTTCCTGTATATTAAATGGAAGTCTAGGTTAACTGACTTAGAGATTGGTTCTCAAATTAGGGATAACCTAAGACTAAATGAACGGTTTATCGATGTTTTTGGAGGTAATGAAAGATAAAAGACTAAATTATGTTATATGTTGTGATGTATTGTATCTATGTGATAGATATAGCTGTCATGTCGTGCCTATGTACGAACCTGAAGGTCTTATCTCACATCTATGACTTGGTAAGTCAAAGAGTATTGATGGTGAGAGTTTTTGGGAACCTGGACTTCATAGAGAAAAGATAAAGGAAGACACTGGAACGATAATATGATGGTTTGTATCTATCTGTCTCAGGAATTGAGAAAATATTGAGGATTAGGGTTTGTAGAAACCTAAGTCATAATGATATATATAGAAAGGAGAAGAGTTACAAATAATTCTCTTATTGAATTGTCTCTGATATTGTCTAATTAGAAATAGTCAATGTAGAAAGAACGATTGGTCCTGGACTTAGAGACATATGTCAGATGAAGTGACATTGAAAGATGAACAAAACATAAATGACTTATATTGAAATTCAAAGGTGATGATTCACTTTGAGTAGAAAAATATATTAGTATTAAGACTAGTTAAGCAAGATTAAAAGTCATTTAATGAGAGAAAATTAGTGGTAAATGATGATAAAAATCTAGTGAGGTTAGATGACCATTAGTTAATCATACTTAATGAATGATCATGGAGTATAAGATTCCAGATATAGTGCTAGTCCATATTAGAATAGTGAAAAGAAGCATGTCAGTATAGTTGTGGTGTAATTACACATACTGAAAGTAAAGTAGAATATGAAAGAAACTTATCAGTATTGTTGTGGTGTAGTCACACATACTGAAAGTAATGCAAGAAAGAGTATATTAGTGTTGTTATGGTATAGCAATACTCACTAATAGTATGATGAAAGAGAAACTAAGAAATGATGTTGTGGTAGATGTGACGGCCACAGTTCCACAATCCTAAACTGGGCCCCATTCGACCTAGACTTACTGAAACCCCGAGCCAATCTCGCTGAGTCACGCAAGCCTAGTTAGCCTTCTTTTACCATTTACTATTATTAAACAATTTACAAGTTGAGTAAAATCAATTAGTAAGTTATCATAGTTATATCGGAATCAATTAATTCTCAAACTAATCAATATAACTTTAAAGACACCCACAAGTTAAGACAACCTAGAGTGTGGAAACCTCGCATATGTATATCATCATCAATGATCAATCAGAGGAGAGTAACAAGAAGATATACATGCCCAAGATCTCTCAAAACCTATATAAAACCCAATGTTTCAAAATAAGTATATATACTATAATACAAAAAGAATCACCTATGTCTAACAAGTGGAAATAATTGCTCCGTATCCTCAAATGATATCGCCTAGCTGTGGAGCCTTCCCCTTGCTAGACTGTGGATCTGCACTCCGTCAAGCACAAGAGTGACGAGCCCAGTTAAGTAACGTCAAGCATGACATATATACAACATTTCGAAATAAATAAATTAGTCCAATTCATGCAGATAGAAAAAAAAGGAACATGGAGCGCATGAATACACAAGATTGTAAATAAATTAATCGAATATAGAGTGTCTGAAATACGAAAACTGAATAGTAAGGAGTCCCAACTAAAAGGTAGTTTAGTCGTGGCAAAAGTCCAACAGACTCGCGTTCTGGACGAGATACAACCTAGCAACCCTAACCCTTGCAACTATGAGATATCCACAGACTCGGATAAGTGCCCCCAACGTACACTTAATTGGGAGATATCAACAGCGTCCAGATAAGAGCTCATATCGCAGATAAAAGTAACCACGACTCACTTGCCAATGAACCACTCAACCAAAGGAAATTCCAAGGAAATAAATGAACAAAGCAATAACAACAAATTAAAGTTCAAGAAATAACTGTAAAATTTCTCACTGGTATACTTACCTGTGTCTAAAGCTAATACGCTCTCCCACGACTCCGACTCGTCCCCCACGAATCCTCGTGTGTCTCGATCAATGAAAATACACCCCTTGGTACTCATTTAAATATAATTTGTATCAATTTCCTCCATTTTCCTATGTTTTTTTCCTAATTCCTAGCTTTTTTCTAATTTCACGCTTTACGAGGTAAAAACCCCGACATAATCTTGTTAAAATTTCAAGTACTTCATTGTTTCATAGAAATTCATAAATTTATCTTATTTGGTCAAAATATAATTTTTCCCTAATTTTCTAGAATTTTCTTGATTTTTTTCTATTTTTCTGGATTTTTCTTATTTTTTTGGATTTTCCAGAAAATAATAACGAGTATTTTTTTTTCGAATTGGGTTGGGGAACCCAACCCCAACTTCGATTTGGGCAGGTGAGGAGGCTTCCTTGCCATCTCTTTCCTTGGACGAACTGCCATGAGCTTCTACACCTACAATGCACAACAACAACAAAACGCCAACAACAATCAACAACTAATTAACCTTCGTTTTCACCATTTCCGAGCTCTCGAACCCCCCTCGATTTCTCTCCTATCCAGCTTCGTTCTCTCTCTCTTTCTCTCACTGTCGATTTCACAAAATGGTAAGAAATGAGAGTGGTGGTGACGATGATAATTGTTTGGATATTTTGGGGGTTTAGGGTATTTTGGTTGTTCAAATGACCAAAATACCTTAATCCTTATCCATTCCATTTACAAACCAAAAGCCCTTTTCGGTCTTTTCACACAAATTTTCTTTTTATTTATTTGAATATACAAATATATATGAGTACTTCTACCATGTGAACCAAATATATATACATGCCATAGTTACACTATTTAGAACCATTAGATTTAAATCCAACATATTAATCGATGCGACATTAATGCATAAAACATTTAATGCACAACACATTTTGAGGGGTTCCCATGACATGACTATTTATTTGGTCTCCATTGTAAAATTTCCCTATATATATACTTGTATTTTCGTGTCTATAATTTCGTCGTGTGCGCCAACGAGATTTCTCGAGTGCGCACACTATCGTACGACCCACGTTTGTCGCCTATAACTCCGTGTATGACTAGACAACCACTAATTTATTATTTTTATTCGTTTTGTCTGTGTTTTATTTAAATGTATCCCCCAAGACACCGTATACCCATAAAATTTTTGCTCGAAACTTGAAATTCACGTTTTTCTCAAGTCGAACCAGTTTCCCAACACCAATGTTTACACTCAAACGTCCTCACACGTTTGGGACATTGGAATTTACATTAGGGTAATAAATAAATAGTACAAACACCGAACAAAAATAACATACATCGGCTTCGACAACCGAGAATTGGACAACTGTATCACGTCAAGGGTCCACGTACGACTTAAATTGACACGTGACACGAATTAGATTTTAAGGTCATTACAATAGAGCAACGTGTAGAGAAATGAAATATGAGAGTACCAGATTGATGCATAGATTAATGTCGGGATAGTAGGAAAGATGAAAATAGCAAAGTTACACTAAAAATGTGAAGATTCACAACAAGATATGAGTGTTGAAGGATTATGAAAAATTCGCGTTGTTGGTTAACTCTATCTTATCTATTGGACTTCTGTGACTTTTATGCTAATTTCAAATGAAAGACATAAAGTTCAAAAACTTGTAAGAAAGTGTATAGTTGGAAAAAAAAACATGGCAGTAAGCTAGTGAGGTGTTATAATATGATATTTTAGACTGGTATAGTCTAAATTTAGGATAATGAGTTGCCAATAAATCTAAGGATTTCAGAATCCAAAGAATAGTATATGATACTATGAATGTATAGATAAACAGTATATCAAGAGGTTGGTAGTAACTACTACCTAAAATGGAAAATTTTAAAAATTTCTAAGTTCTATGAATGATGATTCGTAGAAATACAGTAATCACTCGAAATTTAAATGGTTTAGATTAGTGTAAACTAGTTGTAGAGCTGTAATGGAAATTCAAGCTTGATGAAGGAAAGTTGTGATGTTAAGGTTACAGGGAGTTGTCTATCAGAGTTGCTTAGAATCTTATCACAACTCAAGTTAAAGAGTTCATCAATTACTTGATTTTCAATACCAAGCCAACGATCAATTCCATTTTACTTTGATGTATTATAAGAATTTTATGAGTCTGAGAACTCAATTCGAGTTACGAGTTAATTTGAATTAAATTTACGAATGAATATTCATTTCCAGAATGGACAATTCATGTGGTTATCTAAATGAAACCAATTGTTCTCAGAAGTAGATTGAAATTTAATTATCATTGAGTTAAAATCATAAGTAAAGAAATAATGTCAAGTGGTGGCTTGATAAATGTGAAAGATTATGGTGAAACAATTGAAACTCACTGAAGTTCATGCTATGTTTATAAATGGAATGCAGAGTAGTTGAACTTTATGGAAATAAGATTATTATTGTGTTGACAATGATGACGAATATAAAAAGGGTTGAAGACTTAGCAAAGGCACAAGCATTATTGTAGAGTTATGTGAACTCTAACGATAAATTGGTGTATACAGAGATTGTAAGTGCAAATAGTAAGTTTCAACTATAAACAACTAAGACATGTATTGAATTTTAATTGTGAGTCAAAGGATTTGACTGAGATTAAGACAATTAGAGAATTGTCTTATATTCAACACAAAATCAAAAAAGTAAAGTTATTTTGAGATTATTGAATGATACAAACAAGATATACAGAGGGTTGTGATATCGTTGTGTTGTATATTCAATTAATCCAAGAATGCAAACCTGAAATAAGTCATAAATGACACAAAGATGCCTTAAGAGAGAATTGAAATGAAGTTTAACCACAATAATTGCTTGATTATACTTGGATTATGGAAGAGTTAGAGTTTAATCCTAAATGATGTGGTAAATATATGGGTCTAATATGAGGATTAGAGTTTATTATATGATAGGGGGCATATTAGCCATGATGTACTAAGGTTTTATTATAAAAAGTGTAACCACAGCACATTTCCTAGCTTTTTATCAAATCAAATGAAAATTGTGCATTGAAGCCCTGGATTGAGTGTTTTGAGTTATCTTTTTTGTTGTTCAATCCTTTCTACTCAACTCTCTACATCAGTGGTATCAGAGCTCTTAAAATTGAGGATTTTGAGCTGTAGAACTTCAAGAGACTCATGCATAATATTGAAGAAATCTCTAATTCGAAAATAACACGCTTCCTCCTGGTTATCATCTTCATCAGACCTTCGTTTGCTAAGGATGTGTGATGGGTGTGGCGGTGTTTCCAAGATGAAGGGAGCAAACGGAGGGGATGAAGGTGGCGTTGGTGAGATGAGTTGAAGTCCCTTGTTAACTTCATCAGATCTTGAAGTAAGGGAGTTGGGGACAGGGGTTATGGGTGGTGTAGTCGTAGAGGCTGAAGGTGATGGAGAGAAGTTGGTGGATGGGGGAGATAAAAAAGTGAGTGCAAAGCACTCTTGGGTTGATGGTGGAGACCAAAGCGGAAAGGGGGCGATGGCGAAATTTGAAGGAGATGAATGGTAGGTCGGTTAAACTGGTTGAGTAGATATATGGCTTAGAGTGTGTGAAGGAGATGAAGTGGTGGTGAACGATGAAGACGCTGGCACTGTAGAGTTGAGCAGTGGTGGTGAAGAAGTAGGAGATGAAGTGGTGATGGGCGAAGAAGATGGAAAAGCGATTGGGATAGGTTTTGGTGGAGGAGAAGTGATGATGGGCCTTGATGGGGACGAATGGTGGACTGATTGAGCAGAGATGGTGGGGGGTCGAGGTTGTGTAGATGACGGGGAAGGTGATATGATAAGTGTAGAGACCAGAGACGACGATTAAGCAGTCGATGATCAATGAATTGGGAAAAACCAATCTCTATGACTTGCCAGCTGGTCACTCGATTTCTCACAATGTTTTGTGCACACTGGTTCTTATTAATAGACATTGGAGCTTCAAGCATTGAAGGCTTTGAGATGAGAAAGGATTTCTCTCTCAAACTCATCAAGCTTTTGATCCATATCTTGAAGAACTGCCCATAAGGCCTTCGCTCCCTGGTCATTGCCAATGGAGCGGGTTCGATCACTTCCACTCTCTGCCATTAATGAACGCTACACCAAGCTCTGATACCACTGATGCAGAGAGTTGAGTAGGAAGGATTGAACAACAAACTCAAAACACCCAATCCAAAGCTTCAACAAACAATTTTCATTTGGTTTGATAAAAAGCAAGGAAATGTGTTGTGGTTACACTTTTTATACTAAAACCCTAGTACATCATGACTAATATGCCCCTATCATATAATAAACTCTAATCCTCATATTAGACCCATATATTTACTACATCACTAATACTTTTATCCAAGTAATTGTTTGTGGACACAACAAGACAAGAGATTGTAGTTTATACATTTGATATAGCTCAAGGTGAACTATTATGAAATAATTGTGTTTGTAAGAGTACCAAACAATTTAAGGTATCACTTGTAGAGTAAAAGCATGTGAGGTAACTGTGTTGGTAATAGTACCAAACAATTAAGGCATCAATTGTTGAGGAAACGACTAGAAATGAGATAAAGTTAGGAATGTGCAATGCAGATACTTCTTCCCATAACAGCTTCCGGACTTTATAGTTCGGTGAGCCGTAGATAAAAGTACAATAGCCCTTCAGTTCCCCTTTTTGCTAAGATGTATGGATTCATTGTCTACCAAAGCCTTCAATAGAGAGTTGTATATTAGAAGTAGACCATAGAAGCCACATCCCATCAGAGAAACCATTAGCATCAACTTTAAAAAGTTTGAGTAACTAATTCTTTTGATAACCCCGTCAGCAATGTCTCCGCTAATTCGAGGTTCAAGGATAGCAAGAACATCGGGCTTGTTAGGTCTTATAAGTTCTTTGACGCTCACTCGAAACTTAGGGCTCTTTGCTCCTTGGCAGTTCCAGGATATAAAATACATATTTAACTGTATGTTTGAAGAATTGGGAACCCTTTGATGACCCTGCATCATTAACAAAATTAGTGAAATAGAACGCCTCCCCTAACGGGGACTAACTTATTACCTTGGATTTCCAGAGGTGTTGGATTCTCAATAGCCATGGTACTAATTTGTTCTCGGGTTGGGGAATGACTCTCCTTTGATGTTGGCTTAACCTCCTGCCAAGACAATTCTCCCACTCTATATCTCTTCTTTCCTGCCTCGAGATTGACATCATAATTTGGGGGAGCAGGGGAAATGGGAGAGGCCTGGTGCGATGTCATACTTCGTGTCTTGGATCTTGCCTTGGTAGGTCGATTGATGGTATTAGCCGTATTAGAAATATCCACTAATAATCCAGTAGGGGCTTTAGACTTTTCTTTTCTATCCTTCTCATTCGCATACTGAGAAACTGTCTTGTCACGCTGGCTATGAAAAACGACTCCACGATTTAAGGGATTGATTTCCTTAGAATGAGCCCCTATTGATGACTTTCCATCATTAGAATTTAAACTTCCAAAACGGTTACCCGTAATTGTGGGGGTGAGAAATTGTCTTCTCACGCTGGCTATTAAAAATATCTCCATAATTTGAGGGATTGATTTCCTTATAATGAACCCCTATTGATGACTTTCCATTATTAGAATCAAAACGTCCAAAACGGTTATCCGTAATTGTGGGGTGAGAATCCCCAGATCCTCACGTGATTATTTCCTTGCGAGTTTGCAGGCTTTCCTTCATCGGTCTCCGACGAGGGCGGCGCTGTGCTATCATCTAGGGTTCAAATTTATCGTCTCCGACCGCTTCATTAGGAGCAGAATTAGTAGCATTTCCAGAAGATGAACTAGCTCCTTTTTGCCCTCCTTATGCCTTTTCCAATTCCCGCATCGCCTCCTTCTTGAGAGGGCAGGTAATAGCATTATGGTCGACCCAACCACATGAAAAACATATCTGAGGAATGCCTTCATATTCTACAATAAGCCATACATCTGCCAATCTACACTTTGACACCAAGGGTTGAAACAGATCCAAGTCCACTACAATGCATGCAAACTAACCTCTTTGACTTATCTCAGTATTGAGGTCTAGTTTTATTGTTCTTCCCACCATATTACCAATACCTGTGAGGATTGGCTCATGATAATACTTAGCAGGCAAATTAAGAGTTCTGATCCAAGCTGTTGCTCATACCAACAAAGTATTCGAAAAGAGGAATAATAACGTTGTACTGACAAAACATGCCCTAAAATGTATCATGAACCCTCATTTAAAGCTTTCTCTACATCGTACTCATAAGTAAAATGAACCAAATAGTAACCATTAGTCAGATCCATAATAGTGAACTCACCCCTTGGATCCAATGAGTTTTTGATCATGAAGCATCTGATACTCCATTGTTCTGCCAATGAGTTTAACGATCAGTGCCTTCTCCATCTGTTGATCCATAAACTGGTTCAACTTATCCGATATCACCATGAAAGGCCCATTTTCATCTCTATCAATCCTGATGCCCCCCAGTTCTGGAACCATCTTTTCTACGAACTTGTACCTCTTCTCTGCCAATAGTCTATCTCTATACGACCCATGATCAACCTCCATACCAGAATCCTCACTCTTCGTACCATATTCTTTTTTATCCACTCGTGTCGGTGGTTCTCCAGCACTCGCCGACAAAGCAACAAACGAAGCGGAAGAACTCATCTCTTTAAACATTAATGAACATTTTTAAGGTTGCACGGAGCGCATCAATTCTTGCAATTTGGTGTTATATATGATATGACTAGAGAGGGACACACAATATATTTGAAAGTAGAGGTGTCATAATGGAATAGACGTGGTACGTTATCAAATATTAGGTAGCAACATGGCTTGTGGTTTGGAAGAATCTTGGCTTCTTAATTTATCAACGAATTGATTGGAAATTAGCAAATAATTGTTGCAAGAAAATGAAACAAGGATTTTGTGTAGACTTAAACAAATGTATCTTGAATTAAATGAATCTTATGTTCTATATTTATATGTTTTTATTCAAATTCCTGACATTAATATTGTTGTTTTAGATTAATACTACCTAATTAGGAAGCTTAATAGTGTTTTTTTGGATGTAGAAGATAATCAGCCCATCAAGAGAGAAAGGCTTCCAGATGAAAGAAGGCTGCAAAGGAGTGTGTTGATTTTATAATTGAATTTTTTCTTGAAGCATGAAAAGTAGAGTGTGGAAGAAAGATAATCTAAAATTTTGGACCGACTTCTCAGTGACTAAGTTTCATGCCTACTCTAAGCTTTTGGCCAAGAACGATTAAGGGTATGACTTTGAGTGTTACTTGTTTTGCCTTGGAGTGACTTGTATTAATGCTCATATTGTTCTTCAACGGATTGGCTCGAACAAAAGTATATTTCAAACATAATTCTTTGTTGGATCCAAGATTTTCTTGTATTCCAGATTGTAAGAAAGTAGTACTATAACTATCTTATGCTTTGGACCCTTCAGCTTTGGCTCGATCCAGTTGTCTGCTCATACACTACATAAGTTTCAGGTTGCTAGCTTGTTTACTTCTTTTAAATTTCATCTTCAATATTGAAGGTACTGACAAGTGAAAAAGTAGAGGGATGCAAAATGGAAATGAAATTTTCAATACTAAAATAGATTGGTGTCTGATACTCCTAAGTCCTAAGACAACATTAATCGAATCGAAGTAAGGAGAGATTATTGCTAGCAGGGTTATTGCACTTAATTAATTGCAATTGTACTTTCTAGAAATGAGATATATTTTCCTTAGTTCTAATTGCAAAATCAAGTTTAGAATATCATCCTAGCAACTATGAAGAACATCAAACAATGATTCAGTTAGCCTAGCACAGAGCAATTAGAATTTTAATCTTATAGATATAAGAATAGAGATATAGCAAGAGATAATGTGATAGAGAAGTAGGGATGAAAACACTTTTCTCAATTTTTATGTTTTATAAAAATAAGAGTTTCCTATTTATATGGTCATGCTCTAAAGATTTCTAACTTCTTCTCTAACTAACTACTTGACACCTTAAATGCTATATCATATTTATATTTCTTTTTCATACATCAATTCCTTCCCCATAACAATAAGTTTGTCCTAAAGGTCAAAACAATTAATAGTTCCAAAGAAACTACATTTTTATTGATAATTGAGGCATCAAGTTGAAGGGGCATGAGCCAAATGATCTCTAGCTAGACTTTTATCTATTTTTTTTTTATCACTCAGTGTTCATTGGAATTAGTCAATATTACATTATGAGTGATTTGTGTAAAGGGTTCGTCTATTTTTTGAGGTTTAACGAAATGGGTGGATGTTAGTTTGGGTTAATTATGTATATGTCTGGACAGAACAAGGGATGAATATGTGCTTTTTTCCTTTGCTTTTTGACTAAGCATTTATTCAAACCCTTGGGGCTATTCAAAATTCAAATGCAAAACACAACTTAATATTTTTTTTTTTATATTAGGCTGACAATAATATTGATGCCAAATTTGGTGGTTCAAGTAATCCTAATAGGGTAAGTGCTGCAAAAACTAAAAAGGCCAGAGAGCAACACTTTTAAAAAATAAGAAATCGATCTAGATTTAACTATCATACAACTAATCAATCAAATTGGGCAGTAGAAAGAAATTTGGTCTCTAGTATTTGAAAAAAAAAAAAAAAAAATCTTTTTCAATTACAAAAGGGGAAACCACAACAAAAAGAAGGAAAAAAAATACTTATTAGACGGCCACCAATCTATAGTAAACATACGAAGTTCTCATCAGTTTCAGCAACTTTTGTGGCACCCCTAACTACAATTGTTGCGTCTCTAGCAGAAAGAAAAACTCATTCAAACATAACAAAGTTCAAACTAAAGATGTGGTTTTTCTTGGGCGAAAATACCAAACTTGAGATGAATCAGTTAACTTATGTAAAGCAATGAAAAAAGCACATGCCTTCTCAATTAAATGCGCAACACTTGCAACTTGAGCTCATGGTCAGAATAAAGCACATGCCTGTACTCAACCAATTAATACAACCAGTACACATGCCTACTTCATGTAGCCATCATATAAGTGCCTAACTTGCCATCAAATTTTAAGTTTGTGAAACAATGTGATTTATCTAGGATCCCGGTACTTAGATTCTATGATCTGAGATATCAATCCAAAGTATATCAACCAATCAGATATAAATCACAAACATGAAACCTTTTTTCTTTGCAACTGCGATAGTCCTAATAGTGTGAGAATTGGCAAAGGTGGAACCCGGATTTCATCTAATCACACATACCATTCTTTTCCTGATAATAAAGAAAAATAGATTCAACAAAAGTACATTGAGTGCTAGCATACAATTTATAACTATACCATTTTCATTTTTGATTCAAGACTTGCTCGATTGCTCTCACACCTAGGATTAACAGTTTTTTTTTTTTTTTTGCAAACCTAGGATTAACAGTTTAATACCATAAGAGACTTAAAATAGAAAGAATTGCAAATAGCTTCAGAATTTATAATTAAAACAGAAAGAATTGCTCACTCTCCCTACATAGAGTACTTACCATTCACTCTACATAGAGTTTAGCTGCAATTAACTCTGCATTCATGACTATTGAAGGTCACTAATTAACCATTTTGCCAAGCCAATCATGGATGGGAACAAACCTACAAAAGTGTTCCCCATTAGAGTCATACATGTCAAATCTGAAAGATCCATCAATCTAGGGTTAGTCTACAATATCACACTAGATGAGTACGTCATTAATCTATGCACCATTAGATATACAAATTTAGAGAATTTTCACAATCACATAAAAATGTGAGCTGTCTAGAAATTTTGGCAAGGAACAAGGGTTTTAATCTTAACCACCGTTCTATAACAATGAATTTCTTGCACCAAGAGATGAATAGCTAACCAATGTTGGATTACCCTCACATTTGATAATGTTTACTGAAGTGTGGATTAGAAAGTATGGATGATATCCATAGAAGGTATTCGAAGCATATATATGCTAACACAAACTTATCGAAAATTCTAATGCCAAGATACTGTGAATGAGCATTTTCCTTTCAAGGGCACAGAAAAACCATCAACTTCAATCAATGCAGCAGAGGCTCACTATTCCGGATCGCTCCATTTAAGATCACATTTCCCCGGAAAACAACGACCAAACAATCATACAAAGAAAAAAAACAAAACAAAACAAAACAAAAAAAAAAAAAACAAAAAACTAATAGTATTCAAAACTGGAAGTGTTTTTATTCACTTAACAGTTGATAGCAAACCCAACTAAATGAAAAGTTCGGAATGCATTACTCCTTCAAACATGCATAAAAACCACCCACCCCTACAATTATCAAGTATTAAAAGAACGAAGAAAAAAAACAAACTGGACATCCAAATAACCCAACAAAGAAACAATCAAAGATAAACAATATATGAACTATAAAGTAAGGCTAAAATGTTATTCAAACACATGAGGTACAAAAGGGCATTCAATTGCATATTGACAACTTCGACACACTTCATTAGGCACAAAAACAACAATAAAATTGTTGAAGTTCTCATCCAACTATCCCAAAAGTTGCCTTAATGTCTAAGATTCCTAAAATTGATAATCTTACTATCTCAGACATAGACTTAAAAATTGATAAAAGCTATTCATAGTTAACTCCTACCATCAAAATCAAGCAGTCATTCTATTTTTAATGCAAAAGCAAATAAGGTTTCAACACAATCTTAAGTTCATTTAAAAAAAAAATCTTAAGTGAACATAATCTTGTTCTTAAGTGATAGATAATTCAGGAAAACATAACCTTTCTTCTTCTTTTTTAACTTAAGACCTCATTCAAGGATATTGTCCAAAGAAACGTGATGCCACAATTACCATGACAGAACCAGACCCCATTGATAATTGGATTCATTTTCAATCCATCAACAAAACATAACAAACCCTATGATTATAGCAACTTCAATGGCAGCCAAACCCAATGAAAAATGAAAAAGTGCCCCTTCTAATTCGCTCAGTTTGATTAGTTAGAAATATGACGCTAATAAAATTGTAAACCAAATTCCAACTCAATAAGTATAATTTTTTTTTTTTTTTTCCACATTGTCTTTCTGATTGTGCAAGTTTGTATCCTACAATTGGAGTTTTTCAGCTTTGATCAAAGAATAGTTGCAGGCATGGAAAGCTTGATGGAGCCATGGTGTATATTTTAGGATATGAAACAGGTATTCTTATATCAGGTTTTGTGTGTCTCAATCCACTCCATATTCCTTAATTGTGTACAAACAATTAGTAAATGTAATCAAAACTTATTTGCATGACCATAGACACAATGAAAAGCACCTCGGTACTATGGTTCATTTGTCTTGATATTGACCTTTTTGAAATTCATGCGGTAACAATGTCTAACTTGCCCATGTCCATCTATCTTAAGTGCCTTGCTTTAATTTGGTACAGCTCTTATTTAATTGTAATTTGCATGCTTGATCAAGCTTTTATAACTGTACCATTTTCACTTTTCGATTCAAGACTTGCTCGATTGCTCTCACACCTACCTAGGATTAACAGTTTAATACCATAAGAGACTTAAAATAGAAAGAATTGCAAATAGGTTCAGAATTTACAATAAAAAATCAAAAGAATAAAAAAAATAAAGAGAAGACGGAGCAACCGATAATCCACAACGGAGAGAGACTCGTGGTTGATAAAGTGGGATATTTCGACCCATTCAAACTACTTAACTACTTAACGGGAAAGATGATGGAAAGAAGAGTTGTAGTAGATGATGGAAAGATAACGAATTTGATTTAGAATTGGAATTGATAAGGACGAAACGTTAACTTCATCACGGTTGAAATGTTAATTAAGAACAAAAACTTTAAAAAAACCAAAACAAAAAATAAATCCTATTCAAACTCCAATTCAAAATCCTAAACGAAACCAAGTTACTAATAACCGCACTCAACAAATCCTAATCAAACTCAATATATATATACCCATTCGTTTCTGAAGATTAAGAACACAATTAGATGAATTGGACTACTCTTTTTCATTGATGAATGCTAATTATATACAAGATAGACAATGAACCAACTGAATACAAGATAAACATCAGAAATATTTGCTAACTATGAGGATACTAACTAGCTAGTAATGAGGAGATAAGATAGGAATGACAAATGATAATTTAACTAGTGTATATATCCTAAGATCAGCAACTAACTGATTAACATCAGAGATGATAGACTTCAACACTCCCCCTCAAGCTAAACAACATAAATGTTTATGAGGTTGAGCTTGCTGCATAAGGAATGGAATGGTATCTTCGGAATTGCCTTTGTGAGGATGTCTGCTACTTGATGCTTAGAAGGAACATAGTGTAGGTTGATAAGATTGCTATCAACCTTCTCACTGATGAAATGACGATCCACCTCAATATGTTTTGTGCGATCATGATGGACCGGGTTAACTGCAATACTCAAGGCTGATTTATTATCAGAGTGTAGATGAACAAGATCGTTACTTGGTATGTTGAGACAGTGTAGGACCCTTTTTAACCAGAGACCTTCACAAATTCCATGAGCTAGAGCTGGATATTCTGCTTCTGCACTACTCTGTGAGACAACTGATTGTTTCTTGCTCCTCCAAGTAACCAAATTACCCCAAACATATGAACAATATCCAGAGGTAGATCGTCTATCTGTTTGAGATCCAGCATAATCAGAGTCAGTTTACACATCCACACTTCTACTCTAATTTTTCGTGAAGAACAATCCCTTCCCTGGACTTCCCTTGAGATATCGCAAATTCGAAATACAAACTTCCATATGAGATTCCTTGGGATGACTCATGAACCTATCGACTAAACTTACAAAGAAAACCAATATCTGTCCGGTATTTGCTAAGTAAATCAGCTTTCCTACGAGCCTTTGATAACGTCCTTTGTCCACATCAGTTCCTCTTCCTTAGCATCAAGTTTTAAATTTTGCTCCATTGGTGTCTCGATGGTTTGCACCTAAGCATTCCGCCTCTTCCAAGAGATCCAGAGTATACTTACGTTGAGACACTGAAATTCCCTTATGAGATCGTGAGACTTCCATTCCCAAGAAGTATTTCAACTTCCCAAGATCTTTCACTTCAAATTCCATGGCTAACAATTGTTTCAACTTTGATAATCTCTCTTTCATTGTCACCGCTATTACAATATCATCAACATATACACTTAGGATTGTGATCTTTCCATCGTTGTCATGTTTGGAGAATAAGGTATGATCACTTGACTTTGAGAATAACCAATCCTTCTTAATACTTGTTGAGAACCGATCGAACCAAGCTCGAGGACTTTGTTTTAATCCATACAAAGATTTCTTAAGCTTGCGACTTTCCCTTTTGAGTGCTGATCCTCAAACCCGGGGGAATGTCCATGTAAACTTCTTCTAGAGATCTCCATTTAGGAAAGCATTCTTCACATCAAGTTGATGAAGTGGCCAATCTAAGTTTGCGGCTAGTGAGAGTAGCACTCGAATTGTGTTCTCGCAGCAACCGGAGCAAATGTCTCCCGGTAGTCGATTCCATAAGTCCGAGTATATCCTCTTGCAACTAACCGAGCCTTTAGTCTCTCAACCGAACCATCTCGCATTGTACTTCACATTGAACAACCATTTACATCCAATGTTCTTTTCCCAGGTGGTAGTGTGGTGATCTCCCAGTATTGTTCTTTTCCAAAGCCCCGATCTCCTCATAAGTTGCCTTCTTCCACTCTGGTGATGCTTTAGAGCTTCCCGAACTATTCTAGGAATGCTTGATTTTATCAATGTTAGAAACATAAGCTCTGTATTGTGAGGAAAGCTTGCCATAATAGATGAAATCTTTCATCGATATGGTATATGAGGTCTCTCGCTTCTTCTCAGGCAATAGGCATCTCATTAACAGTAGATTCTCATAATTTTGAGAAGAATTTGAATCGACATACCTTGTTCATTTGACAGTGGAGATGAGGAAGATGATTGACAGTCTTGAGGTTGAGTCTGTGATGTATCTGGAGTCTGAGAGGGATCTGGTGGAGTTGATTGTAAAGTACTAATATGATCATGTTGGATATTTGTAGGAAAGTATGTAACACTAGTGTTCTCCTCCTCCCATAGATACTGATTTGGAGATTCTGACAGTGAATTCTCCCCCTAAATCGAAGAATTAGGATAGAAAGGCTTGTTTTCAATAAATGTAACATCCATAGTGTGAAAAAATTTTCGCAAAGATGGGGAATAACATTTATATCCTTTCTTAGTTGGAGAATAGCCTACAAATATGCATTTTAAGGATCGAGGAGCTAACTTACTTTGATCATAAAGATGGACAAAAGCAGTGCAACCAAATAGTTTGGGAGGGATGTTTGAAAGAAGTTGTGTTTGAGGAAAACTTTGTAGCAAAGTTTGACAAGGTGTTGCAAAATTCAATACTCGTGAAGGTAATCGATTGATGAGATATGCTGCAGTGAGGACTGCTTCACCCCAATATTGTTGAGGAACATGTGTGGTGAACATGAGGGAACGAGCAACTTCAAGTAGGTGTCTGTTTTTCCTTTCAGAGATTCCATTTTGTTGTGGTGTTTTGACACATGAGCTAGTGTGTACAATGCCATGAGTGTTGAAGTAATCACCTAATATGGAGTTAAAATATTCACGTCCATTATCAGAGTGAAAGATTTGTATATTGGTTTGGAATTGAGTTTGAATCATGACATGAAACTGTTTTACTAGGTTGCAAGCCTCTGATTTATGTTTCATAAGGAAGACCCAAGTGAGCCTAGTGTGATCGTCGACAAACAAGATAAACCATTTTGCATTTGTAATAGTTGAGATGTTTGAAGGACCCCAAATATCACTATGAATCAATGTAAATGGTTTAGATGCTTTATAAGGACTCGACACATATGAATTTCTAGTATGTTTAGACAATTGACACACATCACAATTCAAAGAACGTAAATCTTTATTTTTAAATAAGGAAGGAAACAGTTTAGAGAGATACATGAAGTTAGGATGACCAAGTTGAGAATGTAACAACATGATTTCTCTATCTGACTTATTGAATTGTGAGACCAGCAAGGAATGTGAAGGAGGTGAATGTTGGAGAAGATACAAGCCAGACTTTAATTCAGCACTGCCAATCATCTTCCCCGAGTCCCTGTCCTGAAAAACACAAGAATCCTCTGTGAATTGAGTAAGGCAATTCAAATCTCTATTTAGCTTATAAACAGATAGTAAATTGCAATCCAACTTGGGAACATAGAGCACAGATTTGAGTTGTAAAGCAGAAGAGATGTTCACTGTTCCAATGCCTACAACCGATGAGATTGAACCATCGGCTATAATGACTGAGATCGACTCGGTACATGGTGAGTAGGAGGCAAACAAATCGCGATTACCAGTCATATGATCAGTGGCTCCTGAGTCTACAATCCAAGAAGAAGTGTAGGCCATTTGAGAGAGAAAATCCATAGGAAAAGTACCTCCTTTGATAGTGAGAGCATTTCCATTTGAAGGAGAACTCTGAGAAGACAAAGGATCGGTAATGGGAGAAGATGAATGTTGTTGTGAGGATGAGGAGACTTCATTGGAGGAAGAAGAGGTGAGTCCATGGATCTTATTTCCATATTTCACCATGATGGCTCTGATACCATGAAGATTAAGAACACAATTAGATGAATTGGACTACTATTTTTCATTGATGAATGCTAATTATATACAAGATAGACAATGAACCAACTGAATACAAGATAAACATCAGAAATATTTGCTAACTATGAGGATACTAACTAGCTAGTAATGAGGAGATAAGATAGGAATGACAGCAACTAATTTAACTAGTGTATATATCCTAAGATCAGCAACTAACTGATTAACATCAGAGATGATAAACTTCAACAGTTTCACTTCCATTACTCAATTTTCTCTCCGATTCTCACAATTAATCTATCTATCTACACCTTCTAGCTAGAGTAGTAACCTCGGATTGCATATATCAAGGTTAGTTTTAATTTGATTCTGCAAGATGGTTTTAGGTCAGCTTGGCGGAAGCATCTCTCATGCTCTGCAGCAAATGTGCAATGCCATAGTCATTGATGAGAAAGTTCTTAACGATTGCCTCAACGAGATCACACGAGCTCTCCTTCAAGCTGATGTGCAATTCAAGATTGTTCGTGATATGCAAACCAACATCAAGAAAATTGTCGATCTTGATCACCTTGCCGCGGGTCACAACAAGCGCAAGATCATCCACCAGGTTTATGATTTTTTCATATATATGGTCCATTTTCCCTTCCAACTAACAAGCGTTTTGTTCTCTTCATGTTTGCATTATGAACTACCATTTTTTTTTTTACATTTGTCTTATTAATTTATGATGCTCTCAGGCTATATTCAATGAGCTATGCAAAATGTTGGATCCAGGACAACCTTCATTCATTCCCAAGAAAACCAAAACAAGCATTATCATGTTCGTCGGTTTACAAGGTATGTTGATTCATTATAATAAATCCTTATTATCTATGGATTAATTAATTTTATTTGTAGATAGAGTTAAGAGTACTATTTATATTTCTTTCTTAGTGGTTTGTTTGGTGCACATTGAATGTTTTTACGCTAGTAATTAAGTATGGTTGAAGACACCACATAAGCTATAAATATGACATTAGCGGTTATTAAAATCTATTGAATGTTTTGGTTCTTAGTTATTTAATATGGCATATTTAACTTCTTGTCATTGGTTTAGCTTTTAGTTTTACTTAATGTTGCAACATATTAATTTTTCCCTAAACATTCATCAGGAGCTGGTAAAACCACAACATGCACAAAGTATGCATACTATCATCAAAAGAAGGGTTGGAAACCTGCTTTGGTTTGTGCCGACACATTTAGAGCAGGTGCTTTTGATCAATTGAAACAGAATGCCACCAAAGCCAAAATCCCATTTTATGGAAGGTCCATATTAATAGCAAGTACTAATTTGGCATTACTTTGAATCTCATAGTCGATTAGTTATGCAACTTTTGGGAAGTCCTTTCCTCTTATATATGGATACTCATAATTATATTTAATTTATTGTTACGAACAGCTATATGGAGATTGATCCTGTGAGGATTGCAGCGGAAGGAGTGGAAAGGTTTAAGAAGGAAAACTACGATATGATCATTATAGATACTAGTGGGCGTCATAAGCAAGAAGCTGCCCTCTTAGAAGAAATGCGCCAAATTTCTGAAGCAATAGTATGTATTCTCTAATTATGCTACTTTTGTCTCTTCTAGATTGCATCGATGGAATGTATGTACTAATTCTATTCTACATAATATTGCAGAAACCAGATCTTGTTATATTTGTAATGGACAGCAGCATAGGTCAAGCAGCATTTGATCAAGCTCAAGCATTTAAAAAAAATGTCTCGGTTGGTGCTGTAATTGTCACAAAATTGGATGGTCATGCAAGAGGAGGCGGTGCTCTTAGTGCGTAAGTATTGTTATACTGATAATTGTTTATATTTTTATCAGAATTATTTTTTCATCCCATGTTGATATGAAATGGGATTGAACATTTCTTCACTATGATCTAAGTTGGTAGTAATAGGAATGTCATTGGGGCCGCGACATTTAGTGTCATATTAATGATGCCATGGCGTAGTCTATTCTCCTATCATCCCAAATTGAATTGGTGACCTTATACAGTTGCTCAAATGAGCAGCATGACCAATATATAGGTCATGAGGTATAAAATCCTTTTATCAAAATCTCAAAAATTACCAACAGTTGTTAAAAATGAAGGGAATTGGAAAGTTAAATTAACCTTTTTCTTTTTGTTGATTTACAAGAAAGAAAAAACATATAATTCCCTTTCAAAAACTTCTCTAGAACTGACCTTAAATTAGATGTATCATGTCATTGTTAAGGAGTAAGCAATTGCAGCCTCCCTTTGAAGTATGAATGTACTAATTTGTTTACCAATATAGTCACACAACAAAGTCACATCAGGCCACAAGAGTTGTCTATGCAAGCTCAACCCAACTTTATGCACCAAAATCTTAAATCTATGTATGTCCACGGTTCAAGGGCTTGCTGCGTGTCTTTTTTATTGGTTAGATATTGTGAGAATTTGAGTTCTGTCATTAACATTGCAACATGAAATTATCATAATATCCATGACAGACCATACTCTTGCTTAACAATAAATGCTAAACATAAAACTAAAACATTAACAACAGCAACAAAAGATACACAAAAACAAAACAAAAGATAACAACCAAAAAACAGAGCTATAATCAACAATTGTCTCTCACATTCATTTCACATTACTCCCCAAGACTCCAAAGTAGGGAAGCTCTGATGAAACTTCTCCAACTGATCAAACCCGGCGCCACTCGCCAAATCAGCAAACGCCACGTGTCGCTCAGGCAACACAACAGTACTGATCTCGTCACTTTGTCTGCTCTGCTTATTCTCCACCTGTAATTGTAATTGGTTCTTCAGATAATACAGTTAACATGTTGATGAAATTATTTGCGAATTTTAGTACTTTGCTATTATATTATAAGCTCAATTCTATTGTCATTATGCAGTGTTGCGGCCACTAAGAGTCCAATCATATTCCTTGGTACCGGAGAGCACATCGATGAGTTTGAAGTCTTTAATGTCAATCCTTTTGTCAGTCGTCTATTGGGTAAGTTTTACATTTCTAATATAATTAACAAATGTAATCATTGACGTTCTTAATTTGCTGTGGAAGCCTTCATTAGACATTTTTTTTCTTATTTTTCATTAATTTGTTTTGAATAGGCAAGGGTGATTGGTCTGGACTTATGGATAAAATCAATGGAGCTGTTCCCGAGGATCAACAGCTCGTGCTTATGCGGAAATTATCTGAAGGACACTTCAGTTTGAGAGTTCTGTACGAGTTGTTTGAAAATACTTGCAAAATGGGTCCTATGGGATAGGTTCGCTAGCTACTAACTTTGTTAATGCATACACTCATGAACACTTCGCATGAAAGCATAAAAGCATCTTTCATTTAGATACTCTCTGCACTTGATGAATTGAAAAATGTTTAATTAATCTAGGACACGTACATGTACTGGTGTTAACTGCAATGAAAATTTATTAAAAAACAATACTCATTCGTTGCATAACAAGTAACAAGGGTCATATATAAATTCAAACCATTATTGAATGCATAATTCCATGTAGCATTAGATTAAGATCCTATGATCATAAATATAATTACCATTGGGTTATATTTTTTTTTTTTATTGTTTTAGTGCCACTATATATAGATGAATATATAGGCAAGGTACATTGATGAATAACTTTGTGTTGATTGTGGTTGTTGCAGGTTTTTTCTATGCTTCCTGGGTTCAGTGAGGAGTTAATGCCTAAGGGTCGTGAAAAGGAAAGTCAAGCAAAGATCAAGCGATTCATGACTATGATGGATTCTATGACCAAAGGAGGTAAGTATACAGTCTATCCTATTACACATAATGTCTTAGATTCTTAATTATTATTGGCATTTGATATGTTTATTTTCTTACCATTAATATTGCAGAATTGGATAGTACGAACCCAAAGCAGATGATGACTGAGTCGAGGATCATGCGAATAGCAAGAGGCTCCGGCCGGCAAGTCTCGGACGTGATGGAATTGTTGGAAGAACACAAGCGGCTTGCCAAGATCTTTGGCAAGATGAAGGGGCTTAAGATTCCAAAGGGAGGCGACATGAGTGCATTATCTCGAAACATGAATCCACGGCAAATGAGCAAAGTGCTCCCTCCGGATATGCTAAAGCAAATGGGTAAGTTATTTTGCATTTAAACTTCTAAACTACAATAGTCATTTCATCTATTAACTTGTAAGTTTTTTTTCTTACTCTATTTGGAACAATGAAATTAACTCTCTTCATGGAGAAGGGGGACTGAAAGTATATATATATATATAGTTATAGAATTATAACATTGACAACTACTCACTTTTTTTCTTACCGTGGCATGGGTGGTCTGCAGAGCTTGATGAAGAAAATGGGTTCTTCAACAGATATGATGAGCATGTTTGGAAGGGGATGATGAAACAAATAGCATCGCACCATTGCATTTAGATTGAACTACTCTCAAGTCTCAAGAATAAGGATCGAAAACTTGTCTTTGTTGATGACTTCGCTCATGTAAAATGTAGAAATAATTTGGAGAAGTGCATGTAATTTGATGTAGAGAATTTTTGTAGAATTTCAACATGATAGAAAGTGTAAATAACTTCTTGCAAGTGTTAGAACATTCAAGATTTTATCAAAACGCAATAAAAAAGCATGTTTTTTTTTAAAAAAAATATTGTGTTTTTTTTTCTCTATTTATAGTTGATTTTAAGTTTATAATTAAAAGCTTCAATATATTATGATAGGTTTTGATCATTATATATCTAGATACAACACAATTATTTCAAAAAAAAATAGAAAAAAAAAAGAAAGATACAACAAAATTTTATAGAATCTACATATTTCTCATAAATGAGATTTGAGTGTTAGCCTATAAAAAATGTTACAATGACACCCCAAAGTCACATAATATGTGTGAGTTTGGAGTGTGCATATATAGTTTTAGGTGCATAACATGTAAATTGAGTATCTCAAGGCGTACAAGGATGGTTGCCAAGTATGATGTGACTTGGAGGTGTGAGTTCGGTGATATCAAAGTCATATCTACCTTGCTGCATATTTGTGCCTTGGGGTACACACTTTACGTATTATGCATTGGGACAGTTTGCACACCCCAAAAGTCACTCATTTTTACATGAACCTGCAAGCACGTCATCTAGTGCTAATTTGTGGTGACATTGTAACATTTTCTTAATTTAGAGCATCTCTAATGGTAAATGTGGATTGTGGGTGTGGATTCTCAATGTGAAGAAGATGTTCATATCATGTGGCTCAAATTGACATCGACCTTCAAAATAGGTCTCCAATGATAAATATGAATATGTGGCTAAATCGATGAGGTTACATTTCTTTTTGTAATTTTATTAATTAAAATGTGAAATAAAAGTCTAAATAAATTAAGTAAATATTTAAAAAAGGTTTATTATCCAACATGGATGTCAATTCAAAATAAATAATGTCTATCCACCACGTTATCTTGACATTCAAAATGAACTATATTTAGTTCAATCCACATTTTATTAGGGATGGTCCAAGTAAAAATTCCAATGGTCCAAGTAAAAAAAATCTGAATCCTGATTGGCTGTAGTGTCGTGGCGTTGCCAACGTTGACCACCACCGTCCTGAATCATCATTTGCAAAGGTCACAAACTTTAGACACACAAACTCTCCACACAGTTAGTGATGTTCTTAGTACTATGTGCACAGATCTTTATACATAAATCAAAGGACACAAAATAACTGTGTATCAAACTACGCATAACACATTCGTGAACCAATCATTCTCCATCTTTAAAAGCTCGAACATTGAACGCTGTAGATTAGAAGTAAAAATCTGCACAGATTTTTCGTGAGAAGAGGTTGATCTCCGCTTCCATAGCTTCAATTTCTTCTTTGTGTTCTTCTTCAAAAACCCTAATTTTTCAATCTAGGTTTGTGTTCTTGTGCTGTTTTTAGGGTTTGCATGCTCGAATTCCTCTTCCAGATCTGATGAACATGTTTTAGATTCAATTGGATCGATCAACGATTCGCTGAATTTCGTTAGGGTTTCTGCACTTCTGATTATTGTTGGAGTTTCTCGATTTGTTTGATTAGGGTTTCATGAACTTTTTTCAGATCTGACGAGTTGATTAGGGTTTCTGGATTTGTTCATCGTTTTCTGGGTGGTGCTGTTCGTTTTGATTCATGTTGATTGAATTTAAAGTTGCGACCTTTAAAAAGTTTCTGTAGATCTTCGTGACTTGTTCTGATTTCTTGAATTTCTCTTCTCTGCATGTGTGATGCATATGAATCTGTACAAACCCTTTCTGATTTTGGTGAAATTGGTCTGTTCTTCAAAGATCTTGTGGTGCCCAGAAATTGAAATCATTAATGTTTCCTTAAGTTGATTGATTTTCTTTGTGAAGATCATTGTTTTGACTGAATTCTTCACAACAGGTGATAGAGATTTTTTTTGGGCAGTTGAAAATGGGGGGTGGGTTTAGAGTTCTCCATCTTGTGAAGCCATTTTTGCCGATTTTGCCCGAGGTCCAGAGCGCGGACCGGAAGGTTCCGTTCAGGGAGAAGGTTATTTACACGGTGATCGCGCTGTTCATATTCCTTGTGTGCAGTCAGCTGCCTCTTTATGGTATACACTCGACAACGGGCGCAGATCCGTTCTATTGGATGCGTGTTATTCTTGCGTCGAGTCGTGGGACTGTAATGGAGCTTGGTATTACCCCCATTGTTACATCTGGGATGGTTATGCAGCTTCTGGCTGGGTCGAAAATCATTGAAGTGGACAACAGTGTGCGCGAAGATCGTGCACTATTGTAAGTTCCTGCCTTTGTTTCTATGAGATTATGCTGCTGAATCAAATTTCCAAATGCTTTAGTTCTGTTGTTCTAAAGGCATTTTTATGTTAGGGCAAAGCAAATGCAACATTATATTTTATCTATTTTTTATGCTCAGAATTTAGATTCTTGGCTGGGTTTTCCGTTTTCTAACTTGATTGGTTACAAAAAGACATAGCTTTGTTCTTTAGCATATGCTTAGATGAACTTAACTCTAATAGTTGGAAAAGGGCTTTTTTTGCTTGAGTAAACGATAGTAGTTCACTCTAATCTTGCCATGCATTCAAGGTGGTGCCTAGACATTTGCTTAATCATGCATGCATGTATATATGTGATTTTTTTTTGGTTGAGAATAAGATGTAGCTATTTCAAAATCATGGCATTGAAACAGTTCATATATGCGCATTTAAGTTAGAATGTTGGTGCATTGTCATGCCTCTTAATTCTTAAATTTATCCTAATAGTTTTTTGGTTGAGTGGGAAATTCCTTGAAACAAGTGTTTGTAGCTTTGATCTATGCCTGTGAAAGAATGAAATAAAGTGCTGATTATTGTTTTTTTAAGTTGTTAACATGTATTCTGTGCGAGTGCTAAATGGTGGTTATTACTGATCGTTCTTGTTATTGGTATTCCCTTTGCAGAAATGGTGCACAGAAGCTGCTGGGTATCTTGATTGCGGTTGGTCAGGCTGTTGCATACGTTCTTTCAGGAATGTATGGTAGCGTTGGTCAACTTGGTGTTGGAAATGCAATTCTAATCATTGTTCAGCTCTGCTTTGCGGGTATCATTGTAATGTGCTTAGACGAACTTCTACAGAAAGGATATGGACTTGGATCTGGTATCTCCCTGTTCATTGCAACCAATATCTGGTGAGCTACCTCTCTTCCTTGTGTGCTCTTTTGTACAATTGAACTATTCTTTGTTAGTGAGACTATTTGTCGTTTCTTGTAGCGAAACTATTATTTGGAAGGCATTCAGTCCAACAACTATCAATGCTGGACGAGGAGCTGAATTTGAAGGTGCTGTGATTGCCTTGTTCCATCTGCTGATCACTCGTAACGATAAGGTTCGAGCACTTCGTGAGGCATTTTATCGGCAGAACCTTCCGAATGTGACAAACTTACTCGCAACAGTCTTGATCTTCCTCATTGTTATCTACTTCCAAGGTTTCCGTGTTGTTTTGCCTGTGAGATCAAAGAATGCTCGTGGGCAGCAAGGCTCGTATCCTATCAAGCTTTTCTACACTTCAAACATGCCCATCATTCTACAGTCTGCGCTTGTATCCAACCTGTACTTCATTTCCCAGGTACCCAGATTTTTTATTGATAGTTTTGGAGGTATTCTTTTTGTCCTTGGGTTTTAATCACGGGAGTTGCATATAACTGATAACTCTTGCTACTGCTCAGTTGCTTTATCGGAGATACAGTGGAAACTTCATTGTCAACCTTTTGGGCAAGTGGAAGGAATCCGAGTACTCTGGTGGTCAATTTGTTCCTGTTGGCGGTCTAGCATACTATGTCACTGCACCATCAAGGTGGTTTATTGTATACCATTTCTTTTCTATCAGTTATAGAGCAAAACTTTGTTTGGAATGGAAATAAATTGTTCTCTAGAAAGGCAGTTGTACTTCTGGTCTTTGTTTGCCCTTCCTTTCAAATCAAATTTACTCAATAAAGATTTTCTATCTTTGCAGCTTGGCCGACATGGCAGCAAATCCTTTCCATGCCTTGTTTTATATCATTTTCATGCTGTCAGCTTGTGCGTTGTTCTCAAAAACGTGGATTGAAGTTTCTGGATCCTCTGCTAGAGACGTAGCTAGGCAGCTCAAGGTATTCTTTAACATTTTAAGCTCCCCTGCTACTTACTACTTTCTAGTACAGTTTATTGTCACTACTTTTTAATATTAGTTGATGGTTTGAAGAGTCAGTATCAAGCATTATGGAACTAAAATTGAACTATCATGAATTTTTTTCCTAGAAACAAATATGTTAAATATGAGTATGATGAGGTATAGTTTTATTTAAGTCAAAAGAGAATCATCTTGGCATTTTGTTTTGCACGATATTCACATGCTTTTAGGCTAGGAAGGGCTAATTAATTATAATGTTTCTTCATTCTTTAGAGGAGTTGGATTATTGTTGATTGGATGCCAGGCCATACCAATACTCCTTGCCCCCTAAAAAATCTGAGCCAATCCGCAAGGTTCATCTTTTAGCAATATCCCCTATTTGCAATAAATCTTCTCTGCCCTTCATTGTTGGATTGCTCCAATTCTTTTCCACATTACTATGTATGTTGATCTTTGGTCCTAACGAGTGTTGTGGTGAGGGTACACCATACTATAGATGAGATGGTGCCTAGGGATGGTCTATGCAGCTCAGCAGAACTATATTTACTTTTAGGCCCTTAAAAAATTACTTTAATTTATAGGCTGTTCAACAATAAGTCACATTTCTACCCTGTTGCATTTTTTTTTTTTTTCCATACATAGATAGCTTCACCTATAAAATATTATACGTGTAGCACTGCAAAAAGGGAGAAAAATGCAGTCGAAGGTTTGAATACATGTCATAATTGTCGTTGAATTGGTCAGGATATTGTAGTGCAATGGAAATGTTATTGTTCTACTTAGGGTATAAAGTTTTGGCATCTATTTCAATTTTTTAATATTTGCATTGACCTTCCTAAATTTATTAGTATTATTGAAAGAGGGCTACCACTTGCCTAATTGATAGCCTAGGTGGTTGGCCTCATAAATGCTTGAGGCGTTGCCTAGTTGGCATTTATGTGAGGCCTTCAGAACAATGGTGATTGGCTGCTAGCTAAAAAGGTTGCTAATCTCCAACTTTGCTAGCTAAAAGTTACAGTTGGTTAAATTTAATATATACTTTTAACTTGAATGTGAACCTCTCCTAAAGTAGAAATGTGTTGTGACCTTAAAATAGGTTTCTAGAATAAGACCAGTCCGTGTGTAAGCCTTGTATAGTCTCTACAACTGCTTCTCCCTAGACTAATTTCTTCACAAGTAATAGGCTAATAGCTTATTTCATTAATTGCATAATAATTCAATTTATACTTTTTATGACAATCATAATAGCAACTAATGGTTGGAAATAACAACTACTACTCAGAAAATAAGGAACTTACTCTACT
Source organism: Stephania japonica (assembly GCA_039657345.1). Taxonomy (NCBI): domain Eukaryota; kingdom Viridiplantae; phylum Streptophyta; class Magnoliopsida; order Ranunculales; family Menispermaceae; genus Stephania; species Stephania japonica. The sequence continues at coordinate 8,024,722 of CM077556.1, forward strand.
AAAAACTTTCCTACCAATGCTACTTAGAACATAGAAACTACTAATTAAAAATAAAAACTACGTCATCACTCCTCTCTGAGGCTTTGAGGCCCTGAGCTCTAAATCTGAATAGAAAAAATGATCAAGGGTCTTCAGGAACGCTGTTATCGTCGTTATCTTCTTCTAGTACTCTATCCACAACAAATGTTTACACTTGTGCCCCTTGGAGTGAGCTTCCTTTGTCATCACAGTTGTGGTGCTAGCATTTAGATCTCCTTTTGGCCATTATCACCTGAGTTACTTGACGAAAGGGGTTGGTGAGCTTCCTTTGTCGTTTAAGCTGGCTGAGCCAACAATTACTGAAGTGATGTTGATTATCTTCAAATGTTTCGGTCTGCTTCAGATTGGTCGAGTCTTCCAACGGATCTTTGGTAGAATTATATGTAAAACTGCATCTTTGTGTGTTGTGGTATCATATGCCCCCATAGTGAGTTGAATTTCTCATTCAGTTTCTCATTATGAGACCCTCACAAGCCCACTACGTTGTTCCTCAACATCATAGCTGATGAGTTTCCTTGATGTCCCTCAAACTGTGATCGATGATCTTGGGATGGAGAGGTCATCGATCTATTCCTCCTAATGCTTGTTATTTTGTCATATATTCCATGAAAGCTTAAGCTTCTTTATTATGCCACCCAAGACGATCGCCACCTCTAGTGCCAAATGTTATGAACCTTAAAACTGGTTTTTAGAATAAGACTAGTCCGTGATTGAGTCTTGTGTAGAAGAGCATGTGTCTGCTTCTCCTGAAACTAAGTTCTTCACAAGTAATAGCTTATTTCATTAACTTCGTCAAAAAAATAGCTTATTTCATTAATTCCATAATACTTCAATATATAGACTTCTCTTACAATCAAAATAGAAACTAATAATAAGAAATAGTAGCAATTACTGATTAGAAAATAAAAACCTACTGTAATAAAAACTTTTCTACCAACGCTACCTAGAAAAAAGAAACTACTAAACTTCTTAAAGACCGCACTAAAATTCTTTTGTTGTTGGAAATCATTTTCCTTCCGCATTCTACAATGAGGGCTTAGAACAAGGAAAACTTGTTGAAGTTGTGCACTGAACTTCCACCTGTTGTTTTCTCATTTGATTTACTGGTTTTGTCAGGAGCAACAAATGGTGATGCCTGGACACAGAGAGTCGAATTTACAGAAGGAACTGAATCGCTACATTCCAACGGCCGCGGCTTTTGGAGGCATGTGCATTGGTGCATTGACCGTGTTGGCAGATTTCATGGGTGCAATTGGTTCGGGAACTGGAATCCTACTCGCTGTAACAATCATATATCAGTACTTCGAGACCTTTGAGAAGGAGAAGGCCAGTGAACTTGGTTTCTTTGGAATGTAACAAACCAGAATGAAGGGTTAGTGGGTGGTGCCAATGAGCTTGCCACCACTTATTCGAGCTTTAGAATCTTCTATAGTTCCTAACAATCACATCCTTAGAAAAAATGGGACTTCGTTTCTGCATAGTGTAGTTCAGTTTTTTCAAGTTATTTTTGTTTTTCATTCTGTACTTGAGAGGAGACCCAAATGTTCTTCTACGATATTTAAAGAAAGAATTGAAGAAACGATGAGATGCTTTGTGGTCTCCATTTTCATTTGCTTTTTGTTTATTAGGTTTTATAGTGCTACTGATACAAGTTCAATGGAGTAAAACTTGTGTTCCTTTTCATAATGCGACTTTTGTTGATTTATGTTTGGTTACAGATCTCTGTCCATCATAAATCTGATGCTCCATCAGTTGCGCGACTTGCCCTATAAGTCGCTATAATTGTAACAGATTTGCTTGTTTTTGTTCCTTTGCAGTTTGACGCTCTTCAGTTTTGTTGGAATTTGTTTGTTGTAATTTTCTTTTGTAGCATCCTCACACAAAGGGCTGAATCCCACATCCTTTAGGTACTGGGTGGTTTAAGTTTATGAATTCTTGGCTAGTAAAAAGGAAAGGCTAAAGAAGCTTTCTTCAAGTTCTTCTGAAGAAAAGTTCTTTTAGACTATTTTTCCTTTTTTGTGTGCACCCTGTGATATTGTGCATGAAGTGTAATAAGAATGGAGCCAATCTAAACAGATCTGAACATATCTATATCTATAGTTTATTAAGACGAAGCCACCGCAAATTTAAAGAGAAGATCGGTGACGATTCAATGTTCAATGTCAAAAATTGCAAGAGAGAATCAAATTAATTTGAAATAATAAAAGAAAGATGTTTTTTTGTTGTTTTTTTTTTTTTTTTTTTTTGACGAAAGATATTTGGTTACTATTACAAAATCTGAAATCTGAAAAGGTAAATACATCATTATCTTAATTGTAACATTGTGACATATTATGGAACGAGTAATAATTAGAGAGGTTGAGGCTAATGTTGGTAATGTCTACCAATAGCAACGCGCCACGCAAACAAAAGATTAAAGTGGGGGTGGGTAGAAAGTATATCTATTAGACCTCCAACCAAAATTTCCATTTCACAAGGTTTACCACTTGCTTTCCGTGGCCGAAAAGCGGAGGAAGCTCTCCAACCTCTCTTGTGGAAGGCGATGGATTACGTGAAGACAAGTGTTGATGTTGTCTATCATGTGGCTGCTGAGAAGGGTATGGGAATTATGAAATATGTTGGTGCAAAAGCATCTGTTATTTATACTATCTGCATTGTTTTGTGTCTTCATGTTATGGCTTGAATTGTTTCAAATTTACCCAGAAAGCGTATTGGTTTTGTGGGGGGGAAATGTATTTAGTGCTAGATGATTCATACACGGAAGATTTCAATGATACTTTTGGCCCTTATTGGAGTCTTCAATTTAATGGAAATGAAATCATGGTACAACATCGATTTCACTTTATGTACTCAAGGTTATTCAGATCATTTTTCCCTACCAAATTGAATGTCGTATTTAAAATTCTATTTCAAATGCCATGATAAGGCAAGTTCGTGTCTCCAACTTGTTGCAGTTGATTCATTGAACTCTCCTCAGTAATTTGATTATTTTTTCAACCTACTGTCAGCTAATGTCCTGGAAAATCAAGTGCAGATGCGGCTGCTACTTCAACTGGTGGCAAAACTGGAAATCTGTCTCTAGCTAGCAAAAGTTAAGTAAGCTTTGCAAAAGAAGAAGGAAGCAGCAAGCAACAGCTTCACACAAGGGAAGTTACAGAAAGCTGTTGCTTGCTGCTTGCTCTGTCTACTTCGCGAGCCTTCACTGCCCCATTCTGCTCTGTAACTTTCTTTCTTTGTCAAAAGCTCAATGAGTTCCATTGATAGATTTGCCGGAGATCCTTTACAACAATAACACAACATTGGTAAATTAGTCTCCTTGAGAACAATAGAGGCAAACATAGCCTCATCATAGTTCCACATCAAAAGCCACTCCAGCACAATAGATGGGGAAGAAATGTCTTTTTAACAGCCTTGACAAAGGGAACCTAGCCCAACAAGGGACAACAACTAGAACAACAAAGTGGAAAAATACTAACAAATATAAAAGCAATAAAAATGGAGACAGTGATTTACGTGATTTAGTTCATACTTGAGCCCGGCTAAGTGCACCCCAATGTTTACTAAGGGCACCCTGATTCTGAGTGCACCCCAAATTCGAATTTTAATTTATAAGGACACCCTACATTTTTACCAAAATACCCCTTCATACCAACTGAAGTACCCAACTCCAAAAATCTTAGTCGAGACCTCTATTTTAGATTCGGCAACATATGGTCGAGATCATGGTTTGAAAATTTACTAAACTTGTGCTAACTTTGGTGGAAGTTTGTCAATAATGATATGGGGAAGTGGAATTATATGACGATGTAAAGCTTGCAAAGTTTGACCTAAAACTTCGACACGATTCGTCAAACTTCGATCAATTTTGATGACTTCCATCGAAACCATTAAAAAAGAGACAAAAAATGCAAAAATTCGAAGAAATCAACGAAGTTTTTGGAGAAGTTTGGGGAGGTTACCGAACTTATCCCTAAATAAAATAAAATTTTAAAACTAACTTCTTTTCACATCAAGTAGCAAATAAAGTCAAAACTTATCATATAAAGTAATATAAAAACAAATATCATTATCACGTATGTTGCAAATTACGTGTTTATTGAAAAATAACTATTTTAAACAAATGTACGGTGATTATTATGCATCATTGTTGTATGATTAAATATATTTCTAAAATCTTTATGGAGAAATTTGAGTTTTAGCATTTAAATAAATTTCATAAACTTCCCTCGTTGAAGTTAACTTCCTTGAATTACTTCCAAATTTTGAGTGAGCTAAGCTTAAGACGAAGTCAAAGTTTCAAACCTTGGTCGAAACTTCTCTTCTAGCTTCAAGGTCAATGGTCCTATTCAAGTCCAAAGATTAACACCCGTTACCTCCTATGCATGTTGATCGATTTTTGGATCCCAACTAGTTTGAGATTGAGGCTTTGTTGTTGTTGTTGTTTGTCGTTTATTAATTGTTGAAATCCTTGTGTTGATTAATTGTTGGAATGGTTATGCAACTCCTGACTGGGTCTAAAATCATTAAAGTGGACAACAACATGCGTGAAGATCGTGTTCTTCTGTAAGTTCTATACTTCTATAAGATTAGATTTAATCATTAACGAAGTTCTCTCAATGTCATGGCAAGAGAAATGCAAGTTATTGTGAGATGCTTTTGATGTTTAGTCATTACTTTCCAGAACTGTTTTTGAAATTTGATCTGTTACGATTTTTTCTAATTTATTTAGAATATATTCTTCGATGAGTAATAGCTGCTCATATCAATCTTCTCAAGACACTCAAGTAATGTCTTGGCATTCGTTGTCAAAAGAAAAAGAAGTGGCCCTTATGCATTTACCCTGCTCAGTTATATTTATGAATGCGAACAATGCTTAAGCATATTGTGTGACTGTCTGTGCCAATAAATGTTTATTTGTGTGTTTAAAGAAGGAAAAGTAACAATAAATGAAAAAGGCAAGTACAGGATTTGTTTCCTTTAACTTGTCAACATGTCTATATGTGAGTGCTGAAAAATTTAAATATTAGGAAAAAAATTCTTTTCCACTTAAAGAATTGAGTGTTTTATGGAAAACATAGGTTGATGCACTGCGTATCCAAAGCTTTTTAGGAAGCGAACAAGGTGTTCTTCCTATTCTTATTGATCTTCTTGTTCTTGTTATTCCTTTTCAGAAATGGTGCACAGAAGCTGTTGGGTATCTTGATTGCCGTAGGTCAGGCTGTTGCATATGTTCTTTCAGGAATGTATGGTAGTGTTGGTCAACTTGGAGTTGGAAATGCAATTCTAAAAAGATATCATAGTGATGTGCTTAGATGAACTACTGCTAAAAAGATATGGACTTGGATCGGGTATCTCCCTGTTCATTGCGACCAATATCTGGTAAGCTAAGTTCTCTTCCGGGTGTGCTCTTTCTCACAGTTGTTATGTGTTTTGTTACTTGTTAATGACAATTCAATCTTTCTTATAGTGAAACTATTATTTGGAAGGACGAGGACCAGAATTTGAAGGTGCTGTTATTGCCTTGTTGCATTTGCTGATAACTCGTACAGACAAGGTTCGAGGACTTCATGAAGCATTTTAGCAGCAGAACCTCCAAATATCTTCAACTTAATTTCCAGTCTTAATCTTCATGCTTGTCAACTACTTTCAAGGTTTCCGTGTTCTTTTGCCTGTTAGATCAAGGAGTGCTCGTGGGCACCAAGGATCATATCCAATCAAGCTTTTCTACACTTCAAACATGCGCATCATTTTACAGTCTGCGCTCGTATCCAATCTTTATTTCATTTCCCAGGTATACAAATTGTTTGACTTATAATTGTGGAAGTACCACTTCATACGTACCCATCAAACGTGCCCATGTAATATTATATATTTGACATCGTTTAGTGCTCCTCAGTTGCTTTATCGGAAATTTTGCACCATCAAGGTAATATGAAACAATTAAATTTCTAGTTTTTTTTTTTTGCAGAATCCAATTGTTCACCAGAAAGGCAAATCATGTTTACTAACAAACATTTCATTAATTCTTGGCAGCTTGGATGATATGGCAGCAAATTCTTTCCATGCATTGTTTTATCTTATTTTCATGCTGTCCGCGTGTGCACTGTTCTCAAAAACGTTGATTGAAGTTTCTGGATCTTCTGCAAGAGATGTGGCTAGGCAGCTCAGGGAACAACAAATGATGATGCCTGGACACAGAGATGTAGAGCATACACTGAATCGCTATATTCTTACTGCAGCAGCCTTCGGGGGCATGTGCATTGGTGCATTGACAGTTTTGGCAGATTTGATGGGCGCAATTGGTTCGGGGACTGGAATTCTACTAGCTGTTACAATTGTATATCAGTATTTCGAGACCTTTGAGAAGGAGAAGGCCAGTGAACTTGGCTTTTTCGGAATGTAAAATCCAAACCACCTTTTTCGTCTGCGGGAATCTTCTCTGATTTTGTCTAGTTTTTTCTTTGTTTTTCAATTCTGCACTCAAAGAGGGATAGTTCATTGTATAGCATATATGCCTTTTAGGATCTCCTTTCTTTTTGGTTGCATTTGCTGTAAGTCCTAATCTTGTTCTAAAATTGTCTACTTTACACCAAACTTTTGTCATGTCAAGACACTAGTATTTTTTTTTTTAATCAGATTTCACTCTTACAGAACAGATGTATTCCTTAATTTTTCTATAAATTCTTTGATCTGATTTGAATTTTGAATATTTATCTATAGCAGATTTGAGTTTACTGGACGAAACCATATAAGGTGGTAAATCAGATTAGCCTTAATTAGAATTGTGAAGTTGTTAGTGTCTTGGTTGAATAATTTGCATTTGGAGTAAGTGAAAGAAAAACACTAAATCATGGGAATGAAAGAGTTTAGTCCGTGTAGTCAACCCCAACTAACCCTTCCCCCCTTGTAACTATTTACATGTATGATATCATTAATATGGCCGGCATTTAGAACTAATAGTTGCGCTTTTTGACATTTGTATGAGATTTGTTATGAAGTTAAAAATAATTATAAATGTCTTATTAATGGTAAAATTCCACATGAACAAGCTGGGTAGAGGTTAAGAATCAGGTTCACCAGTTCTGTATAGGCGATAGTTTGCAAAAGAATTGGGAGGAGATCAAAAGGGACTAACATCTGAAAGAGCCGACTTTCTAAATGAAAAAACACGGTTATGGGGTTGCCCTAGGGATGCAAATGGGTAGAGTAATATTCACGGATGACGGAAATTTACCCTAATGGGTACGGATATAGAGATTTTAAATGGGTATGGAGGCGGGGATAGGTATGAAATCTCATACCCACACGATATGGGTACAGGGATGGGTGATAAAATATACCTACGGGTGATCCCAATGGGAATACTCATGGATGACCCCCACAGGGATCCTGATACCTAATGGGGATACCCATGAGAATTTCCCATAAGGATCCTCACATATCTATTATACACCATATGACATTTATTATTTATACACTATATGATATTTATATATAAATATAATATAATATTACATAGTTTCCAGCCAAAACATTCATTATACAAATGATAAAAATCCTTAATGAAATTTTGAATTGTTAACACTTAGAAGTTAAAACTTTAATTGCATGATATGTTATACTTTATTTTTGTTAGAATTTCAATAATTGTGTGTTGTTATGTATGTATTTTTTATTCTTTATTTCTTATAATTCTTTTTTTGAGGAAAATTAAGTAGGACCGAAGAATATTTTTCCCACGGGGATTCCTTAACCCCACAAAAATTCTCATGAAAATCTCCACGAGGATTCCTAATGGAGAATGAAATAGATAAAATATTTTATCCATGGAGATTTTCTATACCCACGGAAATTTGATAGGTATGGGGATGGATACGAGAATTCATCTCCAGATTGGTATGGGCACAAAAATGAGTGATAAATTTTTTAGTGAGTACATGTATGAGAATGAGGTCTTCATCCCCTATACCCATTTGCCCCCTCCTTGGAGTTTTTGGAGTTTTTGGGGTTGAGGCTAGGCTGGGGCTTGCTATTGTACGTGGGTAATCTTATATTAGTTTGGAGCAGACATCACAAGTTGAAGTGACGGAAGCAAAGGCCATTATAGAACAGGTGGGCATTAGTGTTCAGCTTTGCATTCACTCTGTTGCAGAGACCAAGGTGATGTTGGTTCAGTGACTACCCTTGTTGTGTATCTTCTTTAGACTCCATTATGATGATGGATTATGTGTTGTTTTAGCTAGGTGTTCCAATTTTATTCAGATTTTTTTTTTTCAACCAAGTTTGAGTTGCTATCTTTAAAAAGTAACTAAAGTAGAAGCAACTTCCTACCAAAAAAAAAAAAAAGTAGAAGCAACTTGTTGTCCCTTAACTAGTGACTAGTTTGAGAATAAAAACACCAACATTGAGTGCACTTCACCTATTATACGGTGCGTGACCAACCACACTCTTCCTATTCAAAACAAGAAACCACCATAGCTCATACTTACTGTATATCATGGTAGGAACTAAATAGGTGGGGAGGGGAAGTGGGTCACTACATCAGTACACCCTTAACCAATGGTCTCGAATTCAGAGCCACTATTGAATTTCCTTGGAGAGATATTGTGGTGATCCTACTCACTTTGAGGCCAGTATTTGTCGAGATTGTGCCTTGTATACCCTAGCAATAATTGGAAAAATATATATATATATATTATTATAGGAACTAGAGATTTGTCCTTGGCTGTATCCCTCGCTAACAAAATCATCTGACTGAAGGAATTGAAGGTTCCTATATCACTACTGCAGTTGAAATGCTATCTACATAATATGCCTGCAATATCAGAAGACTGAAAAGTAACTCCGAATATTCTTGTTTTCAAAAAAAAAAAACTCTGAATATTCTTATCAAAAAAACTCTGAATATTCTTATCAAAAAAACCAACGTTAATCCTCAACCATGACTTTGAACCAACATTAATCCACATCCTCGATTACTGCATATCCAAGTAGAATATAAGAAATTAAGAAGTCTCAATTTGACAGTCAACCAAACGCAAAAATCCCTCGCTACTTGCGTGATTACTTCATGAAAACAAAGAGCAGATGCGAAAATGGTGAACACTCGAATGAGCTATAGATATCTACTTTATCTGATAGAGAGTTTCACCTTTGCCAGTGTCGGGTGCAGCTTTTCCCACAGATGATAAGAAAACTTGGAGTTAACATACTTTCAGAGGCCATCCATGTTCAAAGATCATACAGCGTAGTTATTATGCATCTTCGTCCACAAAGTTCGCAGCTAAATCCCAATAGTGGCTCACGCCGGCATCAGAGAACACTTTGCGAGCAGCAGCTTCAGTCATGCACTGATGAACAGAGAACCTTTTGAAACTAGATTTAGCAACACTGCCCTGCCACACTTCCATGCACTTGTTGATGGGTCTCTTGTCATCTTCCTCTTCATCTTCATTGGCTACAGCGGCAGCCCAGTTTATCCTTTGAAGCATCAGCTTGCTAAACCTTTTCATAGACTTCCTGCCACCTTCGACGACAACCACACTCAACTCATCAGTTATAACAGCACATCCTGTCAGCCGGTTTTCCTGAGCGTTAACATCAACCTTGAAACGCGTTTGTGGATGCGAGAGATCATTGACCTTGTAAATACATACAAAAGTCTCCAGCGTATTAGGATCGTCAAAAAGTTTTCGCTCTTTCTTCTCACGACGCTCTGCTGGTGTGAGCTTCCGGGCAATATTTCTATCCACATGAGCTTGTTCACGCTCAGCTGCTGCAGTGCGAATCTCCATTTCAAGTCTTGTAGGATCTTGAGTTGCTTCAGAGCCAAGCACCTTCATGAGATTGCTCATCTTGACCTTGGGCTTTGGGGGTTCTAAAAGGCCTTGCCTTATCATCTCTTGTCTGTCTTTCTCCTTTGCCAGACGCCGCTGAGTTCGCAATTTCTTCTGTTCCTTCTTGGTGAGTTTCAAGGGTTGTGGCGGTGGTGGTGCAGGCTCAGCTGGGGGCTCAATAGGTAGAGGATGCTCAACGTAAATTGTGATTTTATCCTTTTTCAATTTGCCCTCGATAGTTTCCTCCATTATTTCACCATAATTATCAGCAGTAACAAGCGGCACATCCCTGTTGCATTCAGTATTATATGTTAGATAATCAATACTGTTAAAGTCATTTCAACTTCAGGTCAATTAAAACATGAACAACAAATCATTCATCCTGCAGCAATTATAATATTCCAAAGCCATGACAAAATTTGGAAACGCACAAACAGCTAACTAAATAAAAGTTTTCAAGATGTCACGAGACATTCGATCAAAACAGACACTAAAAGGTATCTGCAAAATGGAAAAGTGAAAATATAAGATTTTATAAACAGAATCTAAATAGTCATAAGCTTAAAATGTGTTACAGCGGAGGTCCCATCTTATTATATGTTAATCATTAAAACAAAGATAGTTAATGAAAACTATACTTGTGCATAGCTTTCCTCCTTTCAAGGGCCTGTAGTTTGTCTTAACTACTTCTTGGTTAGAATTTTAGAGACAACTCTAGTACATGTGAACCCTTGTAAAAATAAAGGTCAATAGAGATCAGAGACCATGTTTTTATATAATTGAAAAAGACAAGCCCTTGCATGATGGTATAGCATATCCATGGCAGAGTTGTAAACATCCAAAAGATGAGAATAGCTTACCACCATTCTATATCAGGAATTGGATCCTTTGGTTTTTCTTTCATGATCACTCTCTCCGCTACCTCTATCAAATTTGGGTTTATATAAGGCTCAGCCTTGGCCTTCGCTAGCTGTGCCTGTTTTATCTTCAACTCAGCTAGCGCTTCATTCTGAAAAGCATTCTGAAAAGGAAAGCAAAAAAAAAAAAAAAACATTTAGAGCATTATCAAGACATACTGCATACATGATCTGTTGAAAAATGAAAGAGCTGGAAAGAAAATAATATAGTCTTAATACCACAAAACTATACCTTATTTTTCAATCTATCAGCCTCCTTTGACCATTCGCCCTCTTTCACAAACTGGAAACCCATCCTTTTAGGTCTCAAGAGCTTTTTCTTGTCGATACCCATGCTTGCATCAAAATGAGGATTCAATTCTGGATCTACATCCAGCTCAGGTTTAAGTATCTGGAATGCCTCTTTTTTCTGTTTGTTGATGTTCACCTGAAAATATCAACCAAAGTAATTATTGATTTTCAAAAATAAAGAAATAAAAGGAAGGAAGAATGTAGTCAGAGCAAAACCTTTAAGGTGCTAAGGTTAGTAGGCTTTGACATATTGATCACGTTGCCATGCTCATCTATTTCTCGCCCAAGATGATCTAAACGAAGAACAGGAGCTTTAGCAGGTTTCTGCTGAGCTATTGCCTCTGATGGCGCATGTCCAGGAAACATGTTTATAAGTGGTGCAAACTCAGGGTCATGTCGAAATCCCATCGAAGCGGCAAGTTCTTGTGCTCGCTTTACAGCTTCATAGTTGGCTGCAGTAGCAGGCACACCAATACCTGCTATTCCTCCAGGTGAAGGCATTGATGTTGTGCTTGACGATGCATTTGTTGAAGTGGCCACAGATCCTGTGGTTAACTGAATAGAACCTTGTTGTGTGTTTGTGCTTGCTGATTGAGCTTTAGACCCCTCCTTAAGTACCACCTACACAGAACCATCCAAGGTTGAGTTAACGGGCCTTGTTTAATGCCAAGACCATGTTGCTTGTGCACATCAAGAAAAGGGTATAACAAAAAGAATATAGCAATTGGACTAAATATCAAAGTGTCCAGCAACCAGAACAATGGAACTGTGAATAAAGAAATAAACTTACTGATTGCATCTTCAACTTTTCCGATAGTTCCTTCTTCCTTTGCAATGCTTCCTTAGCCTTTGCTATGGCAGCAAGAGACAGATTTCCAGTTTTGACACCAGTTGAAGTAGCAGCCACATCTGTACTAGATTTTCCAGGAACCTCATGAGATCTGGTAACACTAACTCCCTTATTTTCATTGGTGGTAGAAATTGAAGATACCTTGGTAGGTGGAGGATGGCTCTTGGCAAGAGTTATCTCAGGCATAGAACTTGATGTACCCACAAGTGGCTCAGCAGCTACTCCCTGCTAAGAAAGAGTTGTGACTAACAGTCAGAAAACTAACAAGGACAAACTATGGTATGAATCTGATAGAATTCTCGAGTTTTGTTGCTCACTTGACAAACGAAAAGAATAATAGGAGCCAGAAAACCCAGAAAGACCATGTCTCTCAGTCAAAAATTCACAAGAGTTCACCAAATTACAATTAAGACTACAAGATATCTTTCTCTAATTCTCAATATCTATTTATTTTCTCATCTTTCCCACCCAAACTAACTCACTAAAGTCAGGCCTGAAGTGTTGTTGATGTGATTCCTTCCCAATTTGTTGTGCTAGCTTGAACAAGGTTCTTATCAGCATCCTACTAAATTTGTATCAAACAGGGGTTATGTTAATTTGAAGAGAAAAACAAAGAACAATTACAAGAACTGACAGCTTTAACAGTTATCTGATCCAATTTTTTTGAGCATAGAATGAAGATACCAAGACACCCAAAGAAAAATTCTATATAGTATCTGTAAATAAAGAAAGTCCAACGGCAAGTCAATTGGATTGCATCAAACTACAAGATCATTAAGTTAGATAACAATGCAAATCCAGCAAACCACACAATATATTCGTAAAAGATAGTCATTTTAAAAATTAAAAAAAAAAAATCAAAGCTTTTTCCACAACCCTTATTTGGCTGAGGAAAATAAGAAATTTTTTACTACCTTTCTACTAAGTATCAGCTACCAACACTTAATCCAAAACCGACAATGAATTCCAAAAATTCTCCACCTATTACTGGAGTAGTTAATCACTTTACCTTACAAAACATACAATAGCTAACAATAGCTTGAATCAAAATCAAATTATTGAGGTGCACAAAGAATCAAAATAGGTATTCAGTTGAATCAGTTCAATAAACTGTTATTTTTAATAATAGTGTTATTCATGACGTATATATCTTCTCTCACCATCCTACGAGATGCCAAGACCCCACTTCACAATTAATTTTGGAACACTATTGTGGGTTCTAATTTTTCCAGACCTTCTGGGTTCGGATTGCACCCCAAGTCTACATGTAAGAAAAGTAACAGACTCATTTCTAACAATAAAATCATCGCCAAAACATAAAACTAATCAATTCTTTTAAGAAACCAGCTTAATTATAACACCCTTGACTCCAACATGAGTCTCCCAATCTTGCCTTTGGCAAGTGATGCCGCATCCATCTCACTAGCGAATATCGATGCTTGTGGCCTAATTCATATACAAATATTCCTAATCCACCAGATGCCTTCACATTATGCCCAAATTGTTTCCAATTTACTACTACGCCACCGAAATTAGCAGATTCTTATGTGTAATCGAACTCGCATTGTCATTCTAAACATACACAACTTCACAAATGCAACTAACTACACAATCAAAAGAAGTAAAACAACAAGTAAGATCGGGTCATAGGGAACTCACATTGGCAATGGAGTTGGCGGCAGCGGCGGCGGCGGTATCGACATTGGCATTATTCTCCTCTGCCTTATTCCCAAACCTCCGCCTCTCCCTCTTCCCCTCTCTTCGACTTCCACCGTTCTCATCGACCGCCCCATTCAAAACCCTAGAATCATCATCGTCGTCATCTAGGGTTTTGTCTTCGAATCTCCTCTTATCTCTACTCGAAACCCTAATCCGCTTATCGGACTTGTCATCCGACCTGTCCTCGCTCTCGCCTCGCTCTTTCCTCTTCGAGGACCGCCTCTCCGTTGATTCCTCCATCGAAACCCTATCGCCTCTGCTGTCGTCGACATCATTCGTCTTTCTATGGTGCCTGCGGTCTCGATCTGGCTCTGGTTCGTCTCGGTTGGTCCTGCTGCGATGGTCGTGGTCTCGGTCTCGGTCTCGGTCACTGCGGTGCTTGTGGTCTCGGTCTCGGTCGCGGTCGCGATTGTGGTGGTCTCTGGTCGAACTCCTGTCGTCGGTGGCTCTCCTGCTCGGTTTCTCTCTCTCCATATCTCTCTCTCTCTCTCTATAGTGTTTCTGTTATGTGCGTAAATGTTATGTGAGTATCGCTCGATTCTCGATTGATGAAGGCTTAGTTTGGTCCATTTTTGTGACTTAGAGTGATATTCAGGAGAAATCTCTTTAGAGTTAATATTCTCATGTTTTGTCCAACTTTAAATTTGTAGGAAAGTTAAATTTTTAAACAAAAAATATATGAATTAACATAAGGGAGATGCTAGAGGTAAATGCTTCTCACATTTGGTTGGGACACCCGACAATCGAGCACCATCAATCCACCTCGAGATACGTGTTTGAAGTACGTCGGATAGTGCACAATTGCTATGTCTGACAACTAGGTGTGAGGACTAGCATTTTCCTTACATAAATAGTCTTCAAATAAAAGAAAGAGATGGGTAATAACATGGTTATTAATGAGGGTAATTGTGTCCACGACTCTTAAAAGATTACTCCCTGTAGGGGTGGGGGATATATTTTTCACCCTTCATTGTAAGTTAGGATATAACTTACATAAAAGTTAGGCAACCAAATAAGATTAGTTTCCAACTTCCTGTAAGTTGTCTCCAAAGAGATAACTCCACCTCCAATCAAACAAGGCCAAAGGCAATAGTTAGACTGACTCCACTTTTTGCTAAATGTACTCTTTTACTTCTTGATTTTAACAATTATATAACAAAAATTGAAATGTAAAAATATGTGGTCCATTTAGTCGCTCCCTTGATTAATTGAGGCAAAAAGACCAACAAGAGGGTAGATGAAGTGATAAGAGACTCAATTCTGCTTAAGCAAGGTCTCGGATTTAAGTTTTTTGATTTAAGTTTTTTTAAGAAACTGAAAAAATGTTCAAAATAGCCTTATAAAAAAAGTGCTATCAATTTTTATTTGGATTGTTACATACCAATTTTTTAGTGAAATTGAAATTATACAGTGCGCATGATTTTAGAGCATCTCATGCCCCGATACATACAAACCTATACATTTTTTTTATACGAACCTACGTGATAATATAAATTTCATTTTCAATTCAATCCAACCGAAATTAATTATATATATAATAAAAACCAGTGATAAAAGATTCATTCGTTACTTGAAATCTCGACATTATCCTTTGTTTAACTAAAAAAAATATTACCCATATATTTTTTTTATTTTTTATTTTTTTAGCTACATCACCCTTTATATATTTCCATATTTATGGTAGAATATATTTTCGTTATTAATTCATTTTCCTATTTTTACTCTCTCTTTTTTTTTTTCTCTTTTGAAAACCTCTCTCTTATCTTTGTATATTTTAGCCCTTCTTTTTTATTTAATTTTTTAAGTTTTATAGCTATAGATTGTGTGTCTTCCCTCGAGCGCAGCGAGCATGCTCCAAGCATGCATATCACATGTAACAACTAGTTAATATGGTATCAAAGCCCATTAACTTAACAATCCATAAGGTCCAAAAAGATTGAGATCAACAAAAATAGAGGCATCGCTTGTGTAAATACATGATTTTAGAAGGATAGCAGAGATATCACTTGTCAAAAGACATGATTTTGGAAGGTCGTGGTTCGACTTCCACTGAAGTAAAAAATAAAACTAATTAATAAAATAAACACAACATAAAATGTTGCTTGTGTGTATAAACTAATTCATGAATTTAAGTACTTACCCAACCCGATTAGCTCAAGCCCGTCCACCTAGCATAGGCCTTATTTGGTTCATTTTATTAACTTTCAGAGAAATTTAATTTCCTGTAAAGTTAACCACTAAAGAAGTTGCACTTTTCATTTGATTTAACTTTGAGTTTCTTGAGAAGTTTCATATTTTAAAAATAATAAAATAATGTAATTGACATAAATATTTTTTACACTAACAAACTAGTTTATAAGCTACACGCGCCAATAAGTTGTATTTAGTAAATTAGCTTATGTTAAAATAATTTAGATTATCGTCTAAATTTTTAAACGCTACTATTAGGGGTGGGCACGGGTCGGGTTTGGGTCGACCTGACCCGAAACCCGACGACCCGAGTCATATCGGGTCTATGTGCAACGGACCCGACACCCGACCCGATAGGCAAAAGTCCCGATATATACCCGACCCGTTTAGGGTCGGTTCGTCGGGTCGGGTCATCGGGTGACCCGCTTACCTGCAAAAAAAAAATCAGATGAAAAAAACGGTATGACTTTTTTTCAACTTCAAATGCATAAAATCAATGCGACGTCTCATTACTCCTCCTCTCACCATGTGCACACCTCTCCACAATCACCAACACAATCAAGCCCAAACCGCCCCCCACAAACCCCAAAATGCCGATCTCGTCCCCCGCCCTCCTCCTCTCCTCATGAACCTCTCCCTCCGGGTTAGCGCCGATCGCGTGAGCTATCACGCGGACATGGCGTCGAAGCTCGCCATGGACAAGCGGCTCGACGACTTCGTGATGATTCTCGAAAGCAACGGCTCCGATTTGTCGGTGTTGGTGGGTTTGTTGGATGCGAGGATGGTCTCGGCCGGGATTTGTGGGTTGATTTGCGAGGGGAGGGTTGGGGAGGTGGTTAGGGTTTTTAGGGTGGTTGAGGGCTTGGGAATTGGGGCGTTCGAGCCGTGCGATGAGTCGGTGAAGGCGGTGCTCGGATTGGACTCTGCGGTGGCTTGTGGAGGAGGGGGAGTTGGGGGAAGTTGAAGTTGAAGTTGAAGTCGCGGATGGATGAAGAAGATGATGACGTAGAAGAAGGCAGCAGAACGAAGAACTCGAAGAGTGAAGAAGCAACAACAACAATGCTTAGGGCTTGGGTTATTTCATTTATTTGTTGTTGAAGTCGGGTCGGGTCGCCTGCCACTGTTACTAATTACAGAATGACAATTCCACTATTCACTAATTCTTTTAATTCATTAATTAATGTTCCAACCCTCTTGATGATTAGGCAGTGAGATGTTTTGACATTTGCAATTTTCACACATTTCGATGAATGCTCTGTGTAAATAATACATGTGCGCAATTGTTTTTTCTTGTTTTTTTAAACTCAATACATATTGTAGTTCCGTCAAAAAAAATGACTGCATAGTTAATGACAAATAATACGTTCGTATATATTATAAATAATAATGTAGGATTAATTTATTTGTAAATAAAATATTTCTATGAGTTAGAAATTCAATTAATGTAAATATGTCGTCATTTTGCACTTCTCAACTACTTAATCAATTAGTTGTTCCAAACGATTTTAATTGATCAGCTAAATTACCAACTTTTATCTATCAGTTACTAGATTATCAACTATCAGCTACTTTCAATTAGATTATTAGCTAGATAATCAACTTTCAGCTAGATTATCAGCTATTGGCTAGATTATCAGTTAGTTTTACCAAACAGAGCCGAAAACAACTCACTCACCCCTCACTTGAGTTATCTTCCTCTATGGAAGAAGTTAGGGGTCAATATCAAAGCAAACAAGGCGAGTTATAACTTCCTTGTAAGTTATATCACTTCTTTCAACTTCTCCCAAACCAAACAAAGTCATGAAATAGGTTTGGGCCTGTAACAACCCACAAATTTTAACCCACTTGTGTAGGACCGTGACCCGGCCAAGCGATACTAGACAGTATTTCGAGCCTCGATAAAGTAATGTTATGTTTTTGTGATGTATGTATTAGTATTGTAGTTCATTTCAGGTTTTGCGCCGTTCGGGCAATTTTTTTTTTTTTTTAGACTGAGCGAGTCTTCGCCTAGATAAACGGGGGAATAAAACACTGTTAAAATACAAATAAATAGATTTTTAGATAATTTATATAATTATTTAAGGGAACAAGGCGGGACTACGCGCACGGTGAGTTGAATCGGACCGAGGAAAGTTGTTTGAATGCGGGGAGTTGGATAACTACGTGATATATAGTACATGGGGTAAATTGTTAAAGTGACACAGCTGTAAGTTGAGGAACCGTGAGATGGACCTCGAGATGAGTGCGTGTGTTGAGATGAAAGACCATAAATGTGACAACACAAACCTACTTTACTGTTCATGTACTATTCATCATCAGTTTTTTTATATATAAATATATATATATATATATTTATATATATATATATATACAAACACACTCATCTCTTCCATTCTCACCTTCACTACCGTCCTCACAACCTCTCACCACCGTCACCCTCCTCCTCCCTGGTTCGCCGACCACCGGCCTTGGACCTCGCCGGACCTCTCGTCGGAGGTACTCTCCCTCTCTCTCGATCACTGTACTGTTTCTCTCTTATTCTCTCTTCCTCTCGGCTTCTCTCTTGAGTTTCTTCCTTCATCTCTCAGTCACGCCTCACCCCACTGCTGTGCTGTTGTCCATGACGCTGCTGGACTAGGAGGGGACTCTCAACGTCGGAGATGACCAGTGGTTGTCACCGGAGTTCTCACCGGAGTCGAGGTAACTCTCTCTCACTCTCTCGGTTACTCCTTCTCTCGGGCTTTCTCTCGATCTCTCTCATTTCTCTCTCGGTATCACCTTGATCTCTCTCTCTCGGCCATTATCTCCCTCTCCCTGCTCGGATCTACTTGGTGGCTAGCCGTTGATCCTCGCCGGAGCTCCATCACGTTCTCTCCCACTCTCTCTATCTCTCTCGGGTTCTCTCTTATTTTCTCCTACTCTCTCGTTCTTGCTCACTGTTCTCTCTTGTTTTTGGTTTTGTTGGACTGTGGTGTGTGTGCACCCCACGGTTGGGGTGCATTATGATATGTAGGGTGAACACCAAATCGTGATGTGTGGGATGTGTTATGTGTCACATTGTGGGCTGTTTTTAGTGTCTCGCCGGAAAACGCCCCTATGGGTGGCGCCGCCACTGGACCACCGGGACTGGAGGTTGTCGGGGACCCCATCGAGCCTTGGCTTGGGTCCCACAGCTCTCCGGAGTGGTCAATAACAGTAAGGTGAGCGCAAACTTAGACATTTCATGTTAATGTTCATTTCATGTGTTTTGTCATTCTCTCTGTCAGAATCCATTGTTGTGGCGAAGCCACCGCTGTACCATCATGACCGGAGATGTCGAGGACCAAGTTAAGACCATACTTGTGTCTTACGACTCTCGGAGTGGTCCAAAACAACAGCATTGTTATTTATTTATATCATTTGTACATTTTATATAAGTTATGCTTTTGTCGTTGAAAATCACTATCACAGCAGCTTTGTTGTCGACGCGATGACTTGGGGGATTGTCGGAGACCTTATTATGTCTATCATGGAGTCTCACAGCCCCGGAGCGTCTTTATTAGTAGTGGTGAGTTTTGTCAGCGTCATTTCATGTGATGTCGTTATTGCGCGTCTCGTCGCAAACTATCGTGCATGGTCGGCACTGCCGTCGGACGCCATGACTAAGGGAGTGCCAGAGATCACAACCAAACCTTTATGTATGTCTCATAACTCCCGAAGCGTCCATATCGATGGTGATGAGTCGTTGTAATGGCAAATCCATGTGTAAGTACTTTTATCGCGTCGAGTAATCGTTGGTGTGACTTAGAGCATGCCTACAACTGTTCCATGTCATGTTGGCACTCTACAAACGTTGGACCATACTCGCGAGTTTCCCTATTTGCCGGTGTATGGTCATTTTGAGTTCCGATTGAGTCATTACTATCGAGCGATATTGATATTGTGTTTTAAGTCGATTAGATGGTAGTGACGTCGTGGTCACATCGCTAGTCCGCGAGACTATGACGTGACCTATTCACGACCGAGCCGAGCCTATAATTCATGAGTAGGCTTACATGCATTATGATTATCAATGTCGAGATATCACAGTCGTAGTTGTTATTTTAGTTTTTAAGTTCAAGAGAGAGTATTCATTTTCTATTAAATTGTTAAGTTGTTCAAGCCATTTGAAACACTGGGAAAATACTAGGGATTCAACCTAGGTTAGTTAACGACTTGACCTATTAATACGAGTTTCCGACCTTGTCAGGTAGCGGGAAAATCGGGGATACGTGTTAGGATTCGCGAGAGTGGATACGATTTGCGATAGTTCAGGTAAGTACACTTGCCTTAAAGCTTATGTACGTTAGTAAGCCAGTTAAGAAATTCTCATGTGATTCATTATCGTTTATTGCTATTCTTATTATTATCCATTGCTGGCATTCAAATTCCCTTATTTTCTTGGTATGTGTATTATTGGCGTAAGTGTGTCGATATAGTATCATGTGGCCCGCACTGGTTGGGGAAACTTGGGTATTTCTTATCGGAATTACTGCTACCCACAGTGTTGTGTGAACCTGGGTACTGATTGTGAAGGTGTCATGTGGCCCGCACCAGTTGGGGAAACGCGAGCCACTCTCTGTAGGGAGTGCCTGACCACCCCTGGTGTTGTGTGAACCTGGGCACTGGATTGTTGTGATTATTGTTGTGAATATTAACTGCTTATGACCTCTTTTGACTCTTAGAACGCACATGTTTCGATTGCTATCATTTCATTACTCGCCTATCATGCACTTTGATCTATTTACATTCTTGTCTTTAAATTACCGCATGATATTTAGACTTTTTTTATTTGATATTCATGAATTACTTGTGAAATTCTTCGGCGTTACTTTCGATTTTCTCTCGGTTGCTCACCGTCTAGTTTGTGACGGTGGGTGCGAGATATATCTTGAGTGCGGCAAGGGCAAGGGCCCTCTACTTGGTGATTTCCTCTGATGACCTCTCAGAGTACGTGACTTCAAGGATAGGTTAGATTTGATTTATGCTTATTGCTGATTGTATGATGTTTTTATATATATGATGTTAGCTATTGAACTGGGGATCACTTTTTGGGATGGATACTATGAACACTCGGGGTTTCCACATTTATATAGATTTCTTACTTTTCGTTTGATTGAGTTATTTCCCAATACTTGTTTAGTTTTCCACTGCGTATAATTGCAATAACTCTTTCATAAACAGTTAAAATGATTAATTGGAGGCTGACTAGGCTCGTCAGGCTCACAGAGTATCGACTTGGGACCTACACGAGTTTAGGCCGGACGTACCCAAATGTATTGAGAATTTGGGGCCGTCACAGGGACCAACCAGAAAAAAGCCCAAGCCAAATAACCCAACCTGACTAAAGTATATATTTTTTTTCCTTATTATTTTTGATAGGCCTAAAGTATAGATTTTTAAAGTTTAAAAATTTATGTTTGCATGCATGTTAGAAATATATGTACTCCGCTCATGAACATGACTTGTCGCGTTTAGTTCTATGTTGTACGATTGAGTTCTATAACATGGGGGTAACATTGTAATCTTTCCGGAGGTGACGCTGTGAAGAACTATTTGAAGTAGACGAGCTTAGAGTAGTTTGTTCACACATTTTTATTTTTATTTTTATTTATTTTTATCTGCATTTGATGCAACGAAGGGATATTTAATTGTACGTTCATTTATGAAAAAAATACTTATGTATCTAGTAGCCCTTAATTTTTTATACGCATGCATCGTGATGAGCATCAAACATACGTGAGTGTCGTTTGTAACGTGTATTTCATGAATAGAAAATGATAATTTAAGCATACTTTCAATATATACTTTGAGGCACGTCCTTGTCTTTTTGTTGTTTACGATGTTTTGTCATATGTAGGCCCATGCTTAGAGAGACAAGAAAAAGTCAAAAATAATTAAAAAATAAGAGCGTGCTCCTAAAATGTGTGTTGAAAAGGGTCATTTTATCATTTTCCTTCTTGAATTTCAATGGCATGATCCTTTTTTTGGTAGGGATATATATATATATACTAGTTTCATAACGTGCTCCGCACGATTAAACCCGCTCGCTTCGATCGCGGGAATTTAGTTAAAGAAAGAAATAATTTTAATCACATGACTGTCGAAGTGGGTAGTCCTTATTTCTGATTGAGCTAGCTACATATAACAACTTGGATGCATTTGTGACCAGTAATAATCTTCACTTCCAGATATTTTTCATTTGCTTGTATTTTCAGATGAGTTATGTGTGTGTACAAAATCAAAAAGTTGTGATTCCATCAGCCAACTTTTAACCCTTTTATATACACACATCTATTCCTTCCTTTGTGGACCACTACAAGCCTGTTCTCTCCTCTTATCACACTTCAATTTGTCATTCAGTATGAAAAGCACAATTGCAGATCAATCTGTTGTCATTCCAATCACTTATGCTCATGGAATCCGCAAGCAAGGTAATTATCTTCTATTTTTTATTTATTTTGATCATATCCTTGATGCTGTGATTTAGATGATCAATATGCATAATTACAGTGATTGGAAGCTAATATCTTGTACTTTTGTTCTGTTTGAATTACAGTGAAGTTGGGAACAAAGATCTCAGAAACAGTTAAGAGAAAGTTGAGATTGGGAGTTGGAATTGTTCGGGGAGGTGGAGTGCGAGAGAGTTTTCGACAGCTTGTTCAACGTTGGGCGGACGAGAAGCTTTTGAAGGTCTCACGGTGCCATTTATTCACCACTCTTTGGGTCCAATTGCGGTGGACATAAAAAATCAATATTGTAGGGGAAATCATGTAGCGGTTAATGAAAAAATACAATATCATTGTACGTTATATATATCTTGTGACAAAAAAAGGAGAAAAAAAAAATTCTTTTGAGGAAAAAAAATTTCTTTTACTTCAAGGAAAAGAAAATAGTTTACATATTATTATATGAAATGTTAATTAAGTTTATTACGTACATCTTTAATTTCAGAATGATAAAATCAACTAAAACCGCACGCTCACTATGCTTTCGTGACCGCACAACATATATTTATGTGCACACCGGCGTACAATATACATGTGTAGATCACATAGAAATCTAAGTTTGAATACAACTCAAACTCAATATGATATACTTCATGATCAACGTCTTTGATCACTTGTCCAAATCATATTCTAACATTATATTAGTAGATCGAACTCAAACATTGACAGACGCACAATATCACTTCAAGTCTAACACCAACTCCAAAACAGAGTTTGATGAAGCCACAAACACGTCAGATATTTACATAAATTAGGATACATGAATATGTGACATCGTTACACGTACATATTCGTATATATGATAAGGAAAGGGGTAAAATGGGAAGTTCAAGTAACGAAGGAAAGGAGAATTATTCTCACTTTTATTATATTGATAGATATATATATATTTTTTTTTGTAAGAATTGGTAGGGATGTTCCGATTGTACGTATAGTCATAATTTATCTTTGAAAATAATAAATTTTGAAGTGTACTACGAGCCAAGAGGTTATGCAGTTGTAGAATTTAGCTGTTCCATGTTTTTACAAACATGTTTAAAAGATTCAGCTCTTCAAACAAAATTTGACATCAATTAAGTGGTTAGAGGTTTCTTTCAACTCATGACCTTTTAATTTGTTCTCATATTGAGATTCAATCCCCCGACCTTTTATTTATTATTTAGTAACCACATACTAAACAATTGAGCTACCCACATAATTAAAAGTGAACAAAGGTTGTGATACATTTGTCTTTTTTTTTTGCCTAATAAACAAATATATCCTAACGTTTCAAGGTTTTTGCAAGAATATCCTAACATTTAAATTTTGGCAAAAATATCCTAATTAACCCTTTTGATTTCTTATAAATTGTATCCTTACTTCTTATTTTTTAGTGAATTACACTTAAAAATATAAAAAATTGTGCATACAATTAAGAGATTATTTCATATAAATACAATGGATATGTAATCTAGTGACCATTCATCACTTTGATTGTGGTTTGACACAAAACGATTACATGCAAGAATACAATTTGCATGAATCCAAAAGGTTAAATTTTTTTTACAAAAATCGAAACGTTAAGATATTTTTACAAAAATCTTGGAGCGTCATGATATATTTGCTTATTAAACATTTCTTTTTTGAAAACATGATAAATTGGTCTACTAGCATATAACAAATTTACTATTTTAGACTTAACACATAGTACACTTATATAATAATAATCAAACCTATAACCTCGTAATGGTAAGTACGGTGATCTCAATTCAATACCAACTAAGTTTTTTTTTTCCTTTTTATTTTTTTTATTATTAGGAGGTATTAAATCGAGCATGATAGAAGAGTTTGAACAATGTAGACTATGCTGCTGTTGTTGTATTAAGAGGTGGGGGTGGGACAATTTTTGGGGATTGATAAACGTCATCCATAGCGTTTGTACTCCATCTAAGGACGAGGTAATCGCCCTAAGGGACACACTATTATGGACCCAATCTCGCAACATACTTATATAATGTGATATTCGAGATAGACACTCTCGCCACAATGCAAGGTCTATGTCGTGCACAGGTAAAACATTATAAATTGGGTTTACTCCTACAAGATTGCATCAAATATCGCTAAGGATTGTCTAACATATATATAGGGTAGTCCACATACGTCAACAAGCTAATAAACTTATCATAAAATGACAAGATTTTCGTGAAGTTGTTGATATGAGACATTTTGGGAAACAACTCCTAACAATACTGTGCGTCTGTGACAAAGCTAGATTTTTGTTTTTTTTTTTTTTGAACCGAGACATATCCAGATTTTTGCAAAATCAGACGTTTATAAAATTTGTGACATGCTACAAACTTGACTGATGTTGAAATGCGGGGCTCTAATATCATTTTGTCTGGAATATATTGCTTTTTTTAGTTTTTCTTTTTCTTTATTAGATTCTTAATAAAATAAATCTGTGTCTATTCCATAGTCCATTCATTGGACACCTCTATATATTATTTTTAGGTTTTTAAGGATTTCTATAGCTACCTAATCTGCCATTGCATTCTTAAGATTTGTTTTTCTTAAAGAATAATAGTTTTTTTTTTTATGTATCTAAAAAAAAATAAATTTTATAACGTCTATCATGAGATAGATGAAGCATGGCTAAGTAAAAAGATAAGGTTTGAATAAATTGTGGCTTTGACACTTTATTTTTTCTTAAAGACTAAAAAAAAGTAATTGTTAAAATTTTATAGATATATATTGATATACGTGTCTGTATATCTTAATGTACAACCAGCCATAAATCTAAATCTAAATCTATAATATGTTCTTGTAAGAAAAATGATCTCTTAATTGACAAAAAAAAAAAAAAATGGTCTCTTATACTAAAGGTGGCCCAAGCGGTAACGGTAAAAAATTTGATCATTTTAAGCGAAGTCTTAGTTTTATCGTGAAAGAAATTGAATTGAAAGAGCTACGTCTTATATGAGTTAGTTTCATAGCGTTGAACTATAGATTAATCAGTATAGTTAGTCGCGGAGACTGGCAAACCAAAAAAACTCTTGTCACCTCAAGAAAAAAATCTTTTATTACACGTTGCATGTGTGCTGCCACACACTAGACTATCGTCTGCAACTGCACTGTATCTTCATTTATCTTTCCTTCTTTGCACAAATCTTGATGCAGTCGTAGGCAGTTATCATTTCCTACCAAGGATCCTATGCGCTAAGCATGACAAGACTCCTATTTGGAGATGCTTTGGCTGAGAAACTTGTTACAATGACATCCCCACAAATCACTCCATAATATCTCTCTATCTAACCGTCCGTACATACTTCGAGATGCTTAAGTTACGTATCTCTAGATTCAAATACGGTTAGATAGAAAAGTGTGTATTATTATGCGACTTTAGAGGCGCGTGTTATACAGTAGCATTTTCCAAAGCTTGTAAATTTGTGAAAAACCGGCTGACATACGACCTTTGGAATAACGTAGAATTACTGTACTCTGTTTGGCTCTTTTTTTTTTTTTTTTTTGATTAGCTGTTTGGCTCATTTTGAACAAAACAATTAATAAATAAAGCCAGGTGGCACCACATAGAGACGTTGGTATCAAACTTTTTGATTCCCAAACGTTCAACCAAAAACCCACGCCCAATGCACACCCTCCACACTAAACGCCAACACCCACTCACTAGAAAAAACTCATTTTCTTGTCCTCTGTTTGGCTCATTTTCAACAAAAGTTCAAACCAAAAAACGCGTTTTCTGTACTCTGTAGACTCTGCCTTTTAGCTTCTTTTCGCCCAAAATTCTTAAGAAAAATGTTATGGTAACTTATGTTTGGCATCAACTTCATCGAATGTCATTAATTTTTGCTTTGCGATACGTGCACACGTATCTGAAGTGATTTGAACGACATCAGCTGAAGTTAGTGTTAAATGTGGTTAAAAAGCAGATTACTCAATTTTGAATCCCCACATTTAAAATCTATCTTTCACGCTTCAAAAGCATTGCAAATCGAACGTAGATTCATAGAAATCTATTCGAAAAGCCAAAATTCCACTAAGAAGCCTCGATTGCAGAGCTAAAGCCACCGTCTTTTCCTGCTCTGTTTTCGCCTTGTTTTTTCTTCTTCTTTCTTCTTCAATGTCGTTCTTTGAATCATTTCTCAAAAAAAACCTCATAAACTCATCAGATTCTCAAACGCTCGCTACCATTTTCGATTCCTGAAGCGTTTAATTGAGAGGAACTTGTTTGGGATGGATTCGATCAAGCAATCTTCGTCGAACTCGCTCATTCGCCGGCTCGCGAAAGCTCTGACCTTTCGAGCTTCCGGAGTGGCCCCTGAAGACCGGATCAGGAAAATCAAGTACCAGGACAAGAAGAAGCTGAGAGGGAACTCGATTAATGGTAACAAAAACGGGTTTCGATTCGTCGAAGAAGAGGAAGTACAGAGAGAAGCAGAGGAGAAGAGAAAAGCAGAGGAGGCCGTAGCCACTGAAGCTCTGTTTTCAGGGCTCTTTGCGGGGGTTTCTTCAATCAAAGCTGCGTACGCTCAGTTACAGATCGCGCAATCGCCATACGACCCAGATGAGATTCAATCAGCAGACGAAGCTGTCGTTGGGGAGTTGAAGAAATTGTCGGACTTGAAGTCGAAGTTCTTGAAGAAAGAATCAGACCCAAATCCCCAAATGTCGATTTTGTTGGGAGAGATTCAGGAACAGAGGAGTCTGTTGAAGACTTATGAGTTAATGGGGAAGAAAATCAAAGCCCAGATCAAGAACAGAGACTCTGAAATCGATCTCTTAAAGGAGAAATTGGAAGAGTTGGAGAGTCGCAACAGTTTGATCGAACAGAGGTTCGATTCAAACTTCGAAAATGTTCACATATCAGGGCTGAATCCGACCCATTTCGCTTCATTTCTTCAACACACAATCAAATCAATTCGAGCATTTGTGGAGGTCTTGATCAATGAAATGAAGAAATCGAAGTGGGATCTCGAAATGGCGTCCCAATCAATCAACCCAACTGCTGTATTTCAAAGACCCCATCACAGACTATTCGCGTTTCAGTCATTTGTGTCACAAAAAATGTTCGATGGATTCCAAAACCCAAAGTTTTCAATCTCTCACACAAATGGGTCTGATCAGAATCTACCAAAACAACATTTCTACGACAGATTTGTGAAACTGAACTCCATGAATCCAAAACAGCTGATTCTACAGAGCCCCAACAGTTCGTTTTCGAGATTCTGCATTGCAAAGTACACACAATTGGTTCATCCAAACATGGAGCTCTCATTTTTTGGAGACTTGAAACAGAGGAACTTTGTTCTCTCAAATGGGTACCCAGAGACCCAGTTTTTCGCAGCATTTGCAGAGATGGCGAAGAGGGTGTGGATGTTGAACTGTTTGGCATTCTCATTTGATCACAAAGTCTCGATCTTTCAAGTGAGCAGTGGTTGTAGATTCTCTCAAGTGTTCATGGAGAGTGTGATTGAAGAAACTGAGGAAACAGAGGAAGAAGAATCAACAATGGCGAAGCGGGTCGGGTTATTGGTCACGCCCGGGTTCAGAATTGACAAGACGGTGTTGCAGTGTCAGGTGTATCTGTCACAAAAAAGGTGACATCTTTGTGGCCCTACAAGAGGTGGCGAGGATTTGATAAGTTGGAAGTTCCAAGTTGGTAAAGTCTGTCAATAACAATATCAAGCGTTACGGATACCTCTTCACACTTTTACCCTCTCTACTTTTTTTTCTTTTGAAGGCACTCTCTACTTTTATCTTTTGAAAAATATTGACGTGCCCAAGTATCAACGGCATGTAGGTTAGACACATTCGATGATTTCGATCTTGTGTCGTGCAATATATTTTACACACATCTCAAGGTGAATTTACAGCGTAGGACGTCTTGGACTTCTTTGTGAATGATGGGACACCCCAGCATTACCTTATCTTTTTTGTACATTTAACTCATGTAACTCTTGTTATTGATAGACTGTATCTACTTCACAATCTCAACTTTAGCGAATCCCTCCTAAAAAGTTGTCACAAAAGAGAGAGAGAGAGAGACGCCTGAAAATGGGGGTTGTGATTGAAGGCATGTTTGGCTCGTGGTGACAGGGGAAGTGGACTATTATTGTGCTGGAGGGTTTTGTTTTGTTGCAGGGATTGAAAGTGACGGAAGTGGAGGGGAGGGAGGTGGTCAGACATGGGTTTTGATCATTTATGTGTAAATAATTATGCTCTGCCGTGCTATAGTTGAATTTTGGTATGTGTGGTTCAATGGTTGTACTAGTTGAGGTCAGGTGTGGGGCCTTTACGATTTTGGGTAGGTTGACGATTGGTTCTAGTTTATACTCTAATGTCCAATTATATCATAGCTAGAATTAATGGTAATCCTTATATGAAAAAAAAAAAAAAAAGATCTCATGTAGAAAATTCAGCTTGTCTTTCAGGATATATTCATGTGTTGCACTTTTGTTTGATTTTATTTTGTTGTCATGAGATATTATAATGTTCCATTCTACTGTGTTGCTACAACTATAGTAGGGGATAGCACTTGAAATCAAGATCCATAATATAGGATGCTTTGATGGTATAATTTTTTTTGTACGATCTCGACATTAGGTGGTTTGGAAAGCTCGCCATTAATAGCATTAAATTAAACACAATAAAAAATATGATTCATATAACCTACCCAAATTAATTTGAGACGGAGGTATGTTTTTGTTGTTGATCTCCACAGTAGGTGATAGCAGCTTTCTCTTAAGTAGCTCACGTTCGATGAAATTGGCAGATCGTTAAGCACCTCAAAACTAGTCACAAAAAATCTCGCCCAATATGTTGAAGTGGGGATAATAACCGTAAGGTCCATAATCACTTGGTTGTTTGACATCCAAGTAAAAAGAACTTTCATTAGAGTCCAACATTCTAGCCATCCGAGTACACAAGGTGAACATGCTACTACTAGGTAGTAGGTTGTAGTCTCGATCCCTCATTTCTTACGACATTGAAAGGATTTGGGGAACATGTTATTCTTGGCAGCGGCTAAACAGACTTTAATTTTAAATTTTTATTTCGTATACCTTACTTTTTACTTAGTTTACTTCACTTTTATTTTTAAAATTTCAAAAATACCCTTACTCACTCTATTACTTATACTCCACTTTTGAAGAAGTGTCACCCGCAGGTTTCAATCACACACGACCAATACCTCCTTACAGGTAATGTAACGACCTTATAAATCTAACTCGTGTCACGTGTCATTTTAGGTCATACGTGGGCTCTCTTGCCGTGATACGTGTGTCTAACTCTCGATCGTCGACACCGAGATATATTATTTTCGTTCAGTGTTTGTATTATTTATTTTATTACTCGATGTAAATTCTAATGTCCTAAATGTGTGAGGACGTTTGTGTGTGTGCGTTGGTGTTGAGAAATGAGTTCGGTCTGAGAAAACGTTCAATACAGGTGGACGAACGGTTGTCGGGTAATTAGCTGTATGAGGGGATAATTGAATTAACACACTGAAAAAATACAAATTAAATAATAATAATTAATCGATGTGTTACGTGTCTGGTACGTTGGTTCACCCATGAGTACACGACAGTGGGAGTCATGGTGCGGTCCCGATGCGAAAACGCTCGAGAAATGGAATATTTGAGTAAAAATGGATAGGAACCAATGGCTAAGTCAACCAAAGTCACCAAATGGAGTCAATATAGTGGTTGGGCTGGTGTGATTATGGACTCCAAGATGAATCTCGAGATTCGTGTGGGAAGGATGATGAAGAGACTTGTATAAATAAGATTGCCACCTTTTCTCTCTCTCTCTCTCTCTCTTTCATTTCTCTTTCTCATCAACGAAAAGGTGATTTGGGAGCTGAGGTTTTGACGGTTTGCAAGTGAGAATCGACGTCAAGGATCGATCAACAATGTGTATTAAGGTTAGATCTTGGGTCCTTGTCCAATTCTTTTCGTTTTGACGTCTGTTTTGCATATTTTCGTCACAAATTTTTGGACGACATATTGGGTCACTATTTTTCTAAATTTTTTGGGATTTATTAATGGTTTTGGTGATCAAAGAATGAATTTATTGTGTTGCTATTTGAGTTGGTGAAGTTGTGGATTTTTGCTTAATTTGTGGTGATTTTTTTGGAATTTTTGTGTGATTTTTGAATCGATGATTTCTAACGTGTTTGGTATGAAAGGTGGTTTTGGGTTTGTACGAAGGTCCTGACGAGTTTGGGATAGGCTCGAAAAGTGGTAACACGAGCCAGAGTTTCGAAAAACCTTGAAATTCATGTTCTGGTGTTGACGCCGCGAGGGGCACCATGAAGCCTAAAGCTCCACGACGTCGATCACGGCGTCTAGGGCAACAAGCCCAGGAAGTTACACTTTAAGTGATGCCGAGGAGAGTTATTCTCCACGACGCCTAGGGCAGTAAGCACCCTGTCCCCACGCTTTATGCGACACCGCCGGGTTTTGGCCCTCACGGCGCCACCTGCGACATGACATTGTACATCAGACCAATTTTTGGAAGATTTTAGAAAACTTCGGGGATATCTCGGGTATCCAAATAGGTCCAAATATGAACCAATACTCGCTGACCCAATTACTTGAATGAATAAAATTATGAAAAATTGGGGAAACGGAGGAAATTAACAAAAATTTGTAAATAGACTACTAGGGGGGAGAACAAGAGAAGAGTTCAAGATCAAGTAGTTCATTGATTGAAGGGTGTTCGAGATTCGACGACTGGATATGGATTTGACATTTAAGGTTGAGTTGAGATTTAAAAAGGACTTTGAATCTTTTTCTTTGGGAAATAAATTTATTCGATAAATTTGTGGACTTTGATTTGGAATTTAAAGTCTAAACTTCTTGTATGGTGATTTTATCTTTTTAATTATAATTAATCGAACGTCTTCGATTTATGTTGGAAAAATCAAGTCTTAGCGGATTTTTCTTGTTTTACATCACCGCATTCCTATTTTACTCGAATCATCGATCCTAATTTTAAGTGTCGATTTTAGAGTTGACCTTTAGCGAAGTTAGCTATAAAATAGGGTAAATGCGTATAGTTTCGAGATTAGGATTCTGCAAGTAAGGTAAATACACTACCTCGAATGTTGTGGTAGTGAGGAATCGTACGATGGCTTGGACGAACCTTATTTCATTGAGCTTTAATTTGTTATTATTATTGTTTTGTTTCCTATTTTGGAATTCCATTCTGATTGAGTTGTCCGAGGGCAAGTTAGTCATGTGAGCTTTGAGTTGATATATATAATGTATATTCAATTTTGAAACTATTAAACTTGGGTTGTAATTAAAATAAGTGATCCTTAAATCTATTGGCTTAAGGATATCTAGTACTTTTCGGACGAGTTATCGAGATTCGAGGTAATATGTTAGAGCCATGAACTCGGGATGCACTGCATTGTTTACTAGTTCTATACGGGGTGAGAGTTTTTTGCTGGACTACCAAGAAGTCTCTCATCCGTGTAGATTTAGTATGGTGTGAGTGTACCACATCTTAAATTTCGAGTCTTGTAGGGTTTTCCTTGACCCAACCACCATTTGGTCGAAACTACTTGCACCTCTCTCTTTGATATCCTGGACACTCATCTTCGATTGATTCACATTTATTTACAGTATTTAATTATTTATGCATTCCCTGTACCTTTCTCTTTATCGACATGAATATAGTGCTTATTTATTTCAAAATGATGTATACATCCTATTTGACGTTACTTACCTGGGCTCATCATTTTGTGTTTGACTGAGTGCAGAACCATAATTGAGCAAGGGAAAGGCTCCTCAGTTAGGTAACTTGCTTTTAGGATACCAGAGCAGTTATCTCTTTCTGACTGATGTAGGTGTTCCTACTTTTGTATTATGTATGTATATTTGTTTTGTCACATTGGGATATAGGTTTATGTAAGCTCTTGGGACATGTATACATTGGTATTACTCGCTCTGACTTGATATACTTGATGATGGTATACATATGTAGGGTTTCCATACCCTAGGTTGTCTTGACTAGTGTCTTATAGATTATTCTATTAGTTTGAGTTTTAATTGTTTCAGCTATACTTTGATAACTCACTAATTTGAATAACTCTCATTTAAAGTGTTTAAAATAATGGTAAATAGTAAGGAAGGCTGACTAGGTTTGCATTGATTTCACGAAGGTTGGCTCGGTGTTTGTCACAACCCAAATCTCTAACCCCATTTTGATTTCCTTAATCTGGATCATTGACCCATTACATGTGACCCACACCGTGATACGCATACCAACCGAGGCACATGGTCGAGATATATTGTATTTTTGTATTGATTGTATGCCTAGTGTTATGAATTGTGTAGACTTACTAAGTCGGTTTGTACAGTTGTAAGCGTTGAAACGAGAGCGGGGATGCACCTCAAGTTGCGTGCGAGCTAGAAAATCGGGTAGTTAGCATTTTGGTAAGTCTGTTTAATATTAATATGAATCAAGAAATTATTTATAAGCCTATAGTTGTGTTTATAAATGCAAATCAAATTAAAGTCTTTTAGTTTTGGTTTAAAAATAAATAACACTTGGACTTACCTGACCCTTCTCTCTAAAACCCTAAAATTCTTTTTTGATTCACTTTTGTTATTTTTGTTCTTGAACCACCGCCGATCCTCTCAACGATCGGCGGTGGTTCCAATCAAATTCCTTTTGCTATTTGTTTATTCAATAAACAACATATCTAATCAGATTTGTAGAGATTTGTTCATCTTTGTTGCGATGCATCTCGTCACGGCTCAAATTTCTAATCCTAGATTTTGGTCGTAATCAAGCTCACCGACCCATGACGTGGTACCCGTGTGAGATACGTACACCGACTGAGGCACGTGGTTGAGGTATATTTTATATTTGAAATGGTGTATGCCGAGTGTTGTGTGTGTGTGTAGGCTAAGTAAGTCAGTTCTTGTAGCCATAGACGTCGAGACGCGAGCGAAGATGCACCTTGAGTTGCGTGTGAGTAGGGTACCGAGTAGCGAGACTTGTGGTAAATCTAAACTTAGCTAAATACAACTTAAATTAAGTTAGTACACAACCTCGGTAATTAAATTAATGCACATTAGATTTTTTTATACTATGGTTTTTAATATTAGTAAATCACATTTAAATGTTCTATAGTTTGAATTGAATTAAATCAACCTTAGGACAAACCTCGGGATCCGTGCTGTCACACACTCCCATGTTGAGAGTCACCTACCTTATGTCACCATGATGACTGGATTGCATAGTTAGTGACCACCGGATTATCCTCGAGATACACAATGCACACAAGATTATGACAAACCATATAAATACCCATAGATTAGTGGATTTCTCACAAATTCCACAAACACATTTCATGCAAACTGGTTTATGGACAGAGAGAGATTGGGAGGGAGAATCTGGTGAATTTGAGCTGAGTCTCAGAGAGGATTCGAAGATCCAACATAAAGTAAGCACACTCAACACACTTTTTCCATTAAAATGGGTTATTGTTAGTTTTTAAAACACAAATTTTGAATTAATGAACATACACTCTGGATTTTGGTTGATTTGGAGTTTAAATTGTGTGAATTCATTAAACAAATTAGTTTGAATTAGATTAGTGAGAATTTTTTGTGAGAATTTTGAATTTTTATTTTTGGGTATTTATTTGTGGTTTTTTTGGATTTTCGATAAAATTGATTAAATTGGTATTTTAGAGGTAGTTTTGGTTGTTTTTGAGGTTGAAGATGAATTGGGAGAGGAGAAGGAGAAAAGGAAAGCAAAAAAAAAAAAAAACTGAACCAGGGACGAACGTCTTTGGTTTGATGGAGAAGAAGGGGTACATACGTGTGGTGCCCATGGACCGGGCTATGGGCCTGGGCTGGGCTCGGCCCATGAGGCGAGCCAGGCCTAGTGCCCTGGCCAGGGTTGGGCTCGGCCCATAGGGCGAGCCAGGCCCAGTGCCCTGGCCAGGGTTGGGTCAGACCCATTAGGGTCGATCTGACCAAATAAGAATAAATAAATAAATAAATAAAAACAATTTTAAATTGAATAAATTTTTTTTAAAACATGAAAAATAGCAAGAAAAATATGAAAAATTCTGAAAAATCAAAAAAATGTGAAAAATTAGAAAACTATTTCGAGACTTTTCGGGTGTTTTTGATATCCCCGATATAACTCAAAAAAATGTGTCACAATTAAAGATTGGCATAACATTCTAATTTTTGGTTAAATATTATAAATCCACTTAATGTGATTTTAAACCAATTAAAATGATATAAAATAAACTTCAGGAAGTAAAGGAAATTCTCGAGAATTCAGGTGCACGAGTCGAGGTGTCGAGAGGTCGGATTGACTAGGAAATTGCGTGAAATGTGAGTAATCTCACTTGAATTATTTATTTTCATTTCATTTCTGTTCTATTGTTGTTGATTAGTCTAATTAACTATATTTTACCTTGTATTCTGAATATCATGAATTGTTGTGGAATCTCCTCATATCGAGACTTGCTATCATGGTATCACATTTCCTTAAAATTCATTGATTCTTTCCATACGCATGTCTGCCTTGTGGTTATTTGATATTTGATTTGCAAATAGTAGGGGTGGGCAAACCGCAGTTTGGTTTGGAAAACCACCAAACCGCGACCAAACCGAGGGTCTATGGTTTGGTGATTTTCCAAACCGCAACCAAACCGCAGATCACCAAAACCGCACCAAATCGAACCGCGGTTTGCGCGGTTTGGTCGGTTTGGTTTCGCGGTTTTCATGCAATTTATTTTCAAGAAAAAAAAACCGACAAGCAAAAAAAAAAAAAACGAGAAGCCAAAAAAAAAACAGAAGCCAAAAAAAAAGCGGCAAGCAAAAATGAAAAAACAGAAGCAAAAATGAAAAAACAAAGAAGCCAAAATGAAAAAAACAGCAAGCAAAAATGAAAAAACAAGAAAACAAAAATGAAAAACAAATTCGCCGAGACGGTGGCTTGCTGACCGGAGATGCCGGAGCGTCGAGGGCGTGGGAGACTCGTGAGACAGAGAGAGCGTCGAGGACGTGGGAGCGGCGATGAATCGGTGAAGAGATGACCGAATAGCGAGAGGAAGATGATGAGATTTGTGGTTTTTTTTTTTTTTTTTTTTTTTTTAATTTTTAGGGTTTTTGGTTTGTATTTACCAAAATGCCCTCGGTTTGGTTAAACCGCGGTTTTCTCAAAATGAAAACCGCGACCAAACCGCGAATCTGCGGTTTGGTCGTTTTCCAAACCGTGACCAAACCGCGAGCTTCAAAAACCAAACCAAACCGTGCGGTTTGGTCGGTTTGAGCGGTTTGGGCGGTTTTTTGAAAACCGCTACCCACCCCTAGCAAATAGCATGCTATCAGGATTAGCTGAGTTTATAATTGTGTTAGAAAACTTGTACTCTCGATCTATTTGTGCTTTGTAGCAATTCTATTCTTGAATTCATTTATCGATTCTTTTTATTTGCTTTAAAGTAGTTTTAGAATCTAGGGTCCATTGCACATTTATAGAGTGGGCGGCTCATGGGGTCACGGGACCTTGGGGATGTCGGCACTCTCTACTATACTTGCGCGACTCACGGCGTAATGAACCAGGGTGTTCGGTGAGATTTATGATAGATGATTTATACGCGTAGAGCACAGCTCAGCCATTTGAGGTTATTAGAAAATATAATATGTAGAGCACAACTCCATACAAATAGTGGAAAAAGGCTAAGTGATAGTTCTCACCGTCAACCGGACCTAAATCATATTACTTAATCTGCGTCAGTTTCACTCGATTTCCTGGTATTTTCTAGCATGTTTATTTAGAGTGTTCTTTGGCTATCATTATGCTTTTAAATACCATTTATTTATTTTAGAAATGTGAGTAAATAGGTCATTTCAGAATTACTGTTATACTTTTGTACTCACCATCCTTTTTATGACGGTGGTGCAGATCCGTCGAGAAGTAGACCTGGCAAGGAGAAGATTGGTGACTACCTCTGAGCTAGGGGAGTGTACTACTGGCTGACTATAGGTTTTGATATTTTATATATTTTATTTACTTATGTCTTTCATCTTGATATATATATATATATATATTGGGTAGAGCGTTAGTTTCCCCGACTTTTGACTATCACACTTTTATATGTTTCGCCACATAATCCATATATATATTGTGATCGTCATTCCTGGTTTTCACACTTATAATTATTAAATTGTTTCATTGAAATGTTAAGACTTTCGCTAAAATCATTTAAAGACTTTCGCTAACTAAACTAATTGTTAAATATTTTAAACAACTCTAAGTTATTGAAATTAGTAGAGTTAGTGTATTATTTATCCTCAACATGATCAAGTTCGCAAATAGGTTGAAAAGGCTGACTAATGCGTGGTTAAGTCCAATGGATCAAATTAGGGCTTAATTACGGGATTAGGCCAGGCAGTGCCTTAAATTAAGAGAGGGACCGTCATACATCTTCATCAACGGTGTTGCGTGGATTTATGCGACGCGCTGTATTGATTTATCTTTAGTTTTTACTTTATAGTTAGTTTTCTTCTTTAGTCGGAATCCTTTGATTTGTCTTCTCCTTGTTGGGAAGTTTTATGTCTTTTCCTTATTGGACAGTTTTGTTATTCGTTTTGTAGTTCTAGTACTTTTGTAAATTGTCATGAGTTTCAACGTTGTAGAGAGCAGTCCTTGATTGACAAACTATTTCAATTTCGAAAAAAAAAGACCAAATTAATGGCTATTTCAATTTAGCGAAAACTTAATTCTAGACCAAATTAATGATTAATGAAAGTTCGTTTCTCTTAAAAAAGGATTAGCCAATTTGAGGCATTATATTATCATAGAATCATGTGTGTACAATTGATGAAACTAACATATATATAAACCCCCTCTTGCATATTTTGCTTCATAATGCATGTGCTCAAACACAAGAAAATCTATAACTAGAGTGTAACGACCCTAAAATTTAACCCATGCCATGTGTCAATACAGGTGGTACGTGGGTCCTCCGTCGTGGTACAGTCATCAATTCTCAGACGTCGACATCGAGGTATGTTATATTTATTTGATGTTTTATTATACTGTATAGCCTTAGCAGTAATTTTAATGTCTCAAATGCATGAGGACTTTTGGGTACCAGTGTTGGTTGTGCGAGGCGATGTTTAGTGGTCCGGGGGACAAAGGGAGTTAAAAACACTGATAAAATACAAACTCTAAATTATCAAAATAATTGGTACGTGATTCGACCAAGTGCGCAAGACATGTGGAGTGCGGCGCGGGTCGAGTCGGATGCACAAAAGATGAGGTGGATAGGCTAGAGTAAGGAGCAAGTCAGCTAGAGTCACTTAAGTAGGTGAGATAGGGTGATTAGGAACTATTAGATGGGCTTAGGGATGGGGTGTTAGGCCAAGAATGGGTAAATAGTATAAAAACCCTACACCCACTCCCTTATCTCTATCATCTCTCTTTTCTCTTTCTCTCTTCTTCTTCTTCTTCTCTAGTGTCTCTCTCACGTTACTGGTGAATGGAAGTGGCCAGAGTGGCGCGACGACGGCGATTTCGGACGAACCAAGGTAAGATCTTTCATCCCTCGTCATTCTCTATGCATTGGTATAAGTTTTACCCGTGTTCGTCGCGATGAAATTTGGACACCATGTCGAGATTTCGAACTCGATCGAAACTCTCGACGTTTTGGCGATCCTCTCGTCGATCGACACGAGTTTTGTGACGACAGTTTTCGATTTGGAGAGTTTTGAGATTTTTGATAAATTTTCAAATGGTTTTCGTTTTGGGTATTCGTTGAGGATTCCGGACGTTTTGGAGTGTGTCGAGGATGTTTTTGTAATGATGTTGCATCCTCGACGAAAAATGGACCAAATCAGCTCAAGGCGGCGCGAGCCGGGGGTGGGAAAACACCCCCAAAAATCCTTTAGGTGGCGGTGCCAGACGCGGCGTTGGGGACGAGAGGGGTTTCTTTGTCTCCCATGCCGTGGGGGCTCCGTGCGTCGTGAGGGTTTACATACGTCTGGGGCAGAGTGACTCTGCCCTAGCTTATTAAGGCGCCGTGGGGACGAAACATCTACACGGTTGCCCACGACGTCTGGGGCGAGACATTCTGCCCCACGTCGTGGAGTCGCTACCGAGGGTAAGACCCTTATAGGCGTCTCGGTAGCGCCAAGAGCCCAGATTTTTCTAAATTTTTGGGAAATTTTCGGGTACGAATTGGAGACTTCTCGGGGCATCTAACGGGTCCAAATACAACCCAATAACCTGAAATTCACCCTAAAAACACAATAAACATAAATAAGGAAAATGGGATAAAAATTAATGAAAAACCACAATGAATTGTATTATCAGGATTATTAGTACGCGAGACTACGTAAGGATGAGTCGAGTCCGCGAGAGTGCGATTAGCTTGGATCGAGGTAAGTGAACCAGTGAGGAACACTACAGTTATTTTTGAGCTTTGAATTATTTATTGATATTGTTTCAATACTGTAACAACCCTCAATTTTAACCTGACTAGTATCGCACTGGTTAGGATCGTGACCCGACTACGTGATTCTAAACGGTATTTCGAACTTCGGAAGTCGAAACCGAAGTAATGCTATGTTTCGGTGATGTGTGTATTAGTATTTAAGTCTAATTCGGGTCTCGTGCCGTTCGGACGATTTTTAGACTGAGTGAGGCTTCGCCTAGATAAACGGAGGAGTAAAACACCGTTAAAATGCAAATAAATGAATTATTGGATAATTTAAATAATTATTTTATATATATATATACACATACTAATCATCTCTCTCATTTCTCTTCACCACCGTCCTCACTCTCAGTCCCACCACTCCTCCACTCTCTCATCCTCCCTGGTTCGCCACCGCCAACCACCGACTCTGAGTAGCTGGACCTCACCGGAGGTGTTCTCTCTCGGGTCTCTCTCTCTCTCTCTCTCACGCTCTCAGTTTTCTCTCTCAATCTCTTCCTCTCTCTTCTCGGTCACTCACCTCCTCCCTTGACGAGCCGCCACCTTTCACAGCGGCGCTGGAGTGTCGAAACCCTCACCGGAGGTTCTCTCTCTCTCTCTCGTTAAATACCTCACTATTTTTGGGTTCCTTCTTCACCGGTGCGCATTGCTCACTGTCATGGGCTCTGGCCAAGATTTGGTTGACTGGTGTAGTGACCATCGTTGTCGATGATGAAACCACGTGGTCACCGGAGTTGAGGTTGTCCTTTTTCACTCTCTCGGTCTCGCTCTCTCACTCTCTCGGTTTATCTCTCTCTCTCTCTCTCGATTTTTCCTTACTGTGATGGTGCTATCGTGATGGGAACCGGTCTGAAAACCCACGATGGCTCACCGGAGTCCTAACCGTCCTGCCTCGCGGCAGAGCAATGGTAGGCTAGAGGTTTATTTATCTTTTTTCCTTCTCTTCACCGTTTTGTTATTGGATTTGGACGGTTGCCGAAGTTGCCGCTGGTCGTCGAGACAGTCGTAGGTGGTCCCACCTGGCCCACCAGAGAGACTACGACCTTGAAGTGTCGCTGGTTTAGTGAATATACGTGTTTGAATCTCAGTTTGCGCAAGTGTTGTTGTTTATGTTGTTGTTGGACTATTGAGCTCCTCCTCGCTGGAGTTCGCTGCCGTGGGCGGAGCCACCGCTGTGCCACCGTGACCAGAGAAGTCGGGGACCAAGCTAAGTCTACACTACTTGTGTCTCACGATTCTCGAAGTGGCCCAAAACATCGGCGTTGTTATTGGTTTATGTCATTCATACATTTTATATGTGTCGTATTTTATCACCAGAAACCATCGTCATGGCAGCGCAGTCGTCGACACGAGGACATAGGGGGATTGTCGGAGACCTTACCATGCCCATCATGGAGTCTCACAGCCCCCGGAGCGTCTCTATTAGTGGTGGTGAATTTTGTGAGCGTCATTTCATGTGATGTCGTTATTGCGTGCCTCGTCACAAACCATCGTGTATGGTCGACACTACCGCAGAACGCCATGACTAAGGGAGAGTCGATGATCACAACAAAACTCTCGTGTATGTCCCATAACTCTCGGAGCGTCTATATCGATGGTGATGAGTCGTTGTAATGGCGAATTCATGTGTGAGTATTTCTATCACGTCGAGTGATCATTGACGTGACGTAGAGCAAGCCTACGACTTTTCATGCCGTGTTGGCACTCTACGAACGTTGGACCACACTTGCGCTCGTCCTTACTCATTGGTGTATGGTCATTTTGAGTTCTTATTGAGTCGTTACTGTCGAGCAATATTGATACTATATTTTTAAGTTAATTGGGCGGTAGTGACGTCGTGGTCACGTCGCCAGTTCGCGAGACTATGACGTGACCTATTAACGACCGAGCTGAGCCTATAATTCATGAGTAGGCTTACTTGTATTAAGATTATCGATGTCGTGATATCCCAGTCGTGGTTGTTATTGTGGTTTTCAAGTCCATGAGAGAGTATTCATTTTTTTATTTAATTGTAGAGTTATTCGAGTCATTTAAAATGATGGAAAATGCTAAGGGTATCAACCTAGGATTAGTTAATGACTCGACCCATTTAATTGGAGTTTCTGACCTTGTCAGGTAGTGGAAAACTCAGGGATATGTACTAGGAACACGAGAGTGTTGTTACGCGGGTTACGATAGTTCAGGTTAGTACACTTACCTTAAAGCTTGTGTTCGTTAGTAAACCAGTTAAGAAATTCTCATGTGATTCATTATCATTTATTGCTATTCTTGTTATTATCCATTATTGGCATTCAAATTCCCTTATTTGCTTGGTATGTGTGTTCTTAGCATAAGTGTGTCGATATAGTATCATGTGACCCGCACTGGTTGGGGAAACTTGGGTATTTCCTATTGTAATTACTGCTACACACAGTGTTGTATGAACTTGGGTACTGATTGTGAAGGTGTCATGTGGCCCGCACCAGTTGGAGAAACGCGAGCCACTCTCTATAGGAGTGACTGACCACCCCTGGTATTGTTTGAACCTGAGCACTGGATTGTTGTGGTGATTGTTGTGGATTTTGACCGCTTATGGCCCTTTTTTGACTCTTAGAACACGCATGTTTTCGATTGCTATCATTTCACCCTGCCTATCATGCACTTTGATCTATTTATATTCCTGTCTTTAAATTACCGCATGATATTTATACTGCTTTATTTGATATTCATGAATTACTGTGAAATTCTTCTGGCATTACTTTCAATTGCTCTCAGTTGCTCACCATCTAGTTTGTGACGGTGGATGCGATATATCCCGAGTGCAACAAGGGCAAGGGCCCTCTACTTGGCGATTTCCTCTAGAGTACCTCTCAGAGTACGCGACTTTAGGATTAGGTTAGATTTGTTTTATGCTTATTATCGATTGTATGATGTTTTTATATATACGATGTTGGTTATTGAACTGGGGATCATTTTTGAGATGGATACCATAAAACTCGAGGTTTCCACATTTATATAGACTTCCTGATTTTTTTTGATTGAGTTATTTCCCAATACTTGTTTAGTTTTTCCACTGCGTATAATTGCAATAACTCTTTCATAAATTGTTAAATTGATTAATTGGAGGCTGACTAGGCTCGTTAGGCTCGCTGAGTACCAACTCGGGGTTGCACGGGTCTAAGCCGGGCGCACCCAAATGCATTGAAAATTTGGGGCCGTCACAAATGCCATATTGTTATTCCATTCATATGAGTTGTCCTAAGGCAAATGTGTCAAGTGTAATCCTTGCAAAATTTTGGGCTCGCGGTGTATTATATCGGGGTTTACGGCTGGGGATACGTGATTAGTTTTGATGACATGTACGGGGTGAGAGTTCTCCACCAGATTGTTGGGGACTTTGCACTCGCGTAGGGTCTCAGAGGAGATTCTGTCCTCGACTCCTAGCCTTTGAGGAGATTATGTCCTCGGCTCAACGACTTTGATTGGTCGGGACCACTTGTGTCTTTCCCTTTTATTCTGGGACACTCAATTTCGAACACTCATTCATTTATTTACAGTCTTTATATATATTTTCATGCGCTCCTTGTCCTTTATTTCTATCTACATGAATTGACTGCTTATTCATTTAATTCAAAATGATGTATTTATTGTTGTTCCTGCTTTGCGTTACTTACTTGGGCTTGTCATTCTTGTATCTGACCGAGTGCAGATCCACAGTCCAGTAAGGGAAAGGTCGTCCAGTTAGGCAATATAGTTTGAACGACTCTCCTCTGTTGTTATAAGTGACTTTTTGGTGTATTAGTTACTTATATTATTTTGTACATAAGTTGAGAGATTGTTGGATATTATGACGTGGATTGATACTCTCCTTGATTTACATTATATATATGATTTACGGGGTTCCTACACCCTAGGTTTTGTCCTAACTTGGAGCTTTCGAGGTTAATTGATTAGTTGAGATTGATTGCTTCCGCTTTATACTTTGATAACTAGCTAATTAATTGACTTCACTTTTAAATGCTTAATAAATGATTGAATGGTAAGGATAGGTTCCCTGGCCCCACTCGACTCGGCGGGATTGACTCGGGGTTTGCACGGGTCCAGGCCGGGCGGTGTCCGATTCTAGGATTATCGAATTTGGGGTCGTTACATGGAGAACCCATTTCTTGTTGGAAATTTGGGAGGTTTGAGGGTTGTTTCTCAATAAAGTTGAAGAACCAAGTCTCATAAGTAGCTACAACCCTTTAGTAATACCTCAACCTCTCTTTGATTTTAAAATTCATGGGTTTTGGGTTTTGATCATGTGGGTTTTCTGTAAATTCGATTTCAAAGAGTTGTTGGTTCAGTTTTGAAGCATTTCTCAACTTTGATTTCCATCCTCAAACTTCATTTTCAAATTTTGCAAGTTTTGCCAAAAAGTTTCTTGTAATTTCATTTTTAAGATTTTTCAAATTATTAAATGGCGTTGTTTTTGAAATCTAAGTTTGTATTTAGATTCCCCACTAAAAAACACTTTGGACATTGCCTAGCCTTTCAAAATCAAGTGTTGTTTTCATAAATTGGGAAAAATGGGTTTCAAGTGTTCTTCATTTGTTTGAACAAATGCATGCATGAATTCTTGTTTTTAATTGATGGTTGAATGAAAATAACGAAGTGCTTGGTGTATGTGTGTTGTGGATGATGTAATTTGATCCCAGGAGGGGGAGAATATGGATCCAAAGGCTTTGAAGTTGCCATTTTCGGGTTGCAGGAAACCCAAAAATTTTTGGGTTCCTACACTCAACGTTGGATAATTCCAGCTAGCACGCTGAGCATTCCCAACGTGCTGGTAGACTTGAACAACAGGTTTCCTAAAATTTTCCCAGTTTTCATGCAACACAACTTAATACCTAAACCCACCTTAATTCGACTCTAAAGCACCTAAATAACATCTAAACACCTCAGGAACTTAAGGAAGTGTTCCGGGAGTCCGAGTGCGAGTGTCGGGGTGTAGGATAAGCTAGAGAATTGCTTGCATTGTGAGTATACCCAATGACAACTTTAATTGGCATTTTATTTCCATGACTTCTTGTTATTGCTTAGTCTTCTTAGACTGTTTTACCTTTGTATTATGAAATCATGTGTTCTTGATGTCTATGTTCACTTGATGAGTCTAGTTTGCATGATATCCATTTATGTGGTTTGGTTCATTGACTCTATCTTATGCTATATTTATTCTTGTTGTTTTAAGTGTGAAGTTAATGATAAATAGCATGCTATTAGGCTAGTGACCATCTTACGAACGTTTATGTGGACTTGTATTCCTTATTTGTTTAGGTGTAGATGTGCCAATGCCTTGAAACTCCATACTTGGTAATTCTTGAAATTTAAAAAGTAGTTTTGACATTTAGGTCCCGTACTCGATCGAGGTGTGCGCAACTTACAGGGTTAGAGTCCATAGGGACGTCGACACATGTTACCTGACAATGTATGATACTCAGGGTTAGAGTCCCTGAGGTGGTCTACATACTGGGGTAGAGTCCCTGGCCACACTTGAGTTAGAGTCTCTCGTGCTATATGATTAATGAGTTGGAGTGATGCG
The DNA here is from genome assembly GCA_039657345.1 of Stephania japonica. Lineage (NCBI taxonomy): Eukaryota > Viridiplantae > Streptophyta > Magnoliopsida > Ranunculales > Menispermaceae > Stephania > Stephania japonica. The sequence continues at coordinate 8,069,125 of CM077556.1, forward strand.
ATTCACTGTCGAACGGACATATATCACTATTACTTAGCCTAGTGTCAGTTTCATTTGTTTAACTTTTGTATTTACTTGCATATGATTTATTTTTCAGCTTTCCTATTTATATGTTTTTAAATACAAGCTGATTATATTTGGAAATGTAACAACTTGTCATCAGGGATTACTGTTTTATTCTTGTACTCATCGTCCTTTTTATGATGGTGGGTGCAAAGCCTACTACTAGCAGGCCGGACAAGGAGAAGATTGACGATTATCTCTTAGCCAGCAACGCGACATTGCATAGACTGTAGGTCTTTTGGTATTTTAATTGTATATGTTATATATGTCTTTCATACAATATTGAGTTGTATATTTGGTGAGCGTTAGTTCCCCAACCTGATTAAGACTGTCTTACTAATTTCACTGTATTTTGAAGATCTTATATATATATGATGTCATTTCCTGGTTTTCCACACTTAGGTTTATTTTAATTGTCTTCCGCATGAACTACGAATGGCTTCCGCATTCATCAACAAGACTTTCGATAAATAATTAATTTAATAAAAAGTTTTAATTAACTCTAAATCTCATAAATTGATAGGACTAGTAAAATACTTATCCTGCACACGAGAAATGAGGCAAAAGATTGTAAGGCTGACTAATACGTAGATAAGTCCTGTGTAGATATGATTATGGCTTAATTACGAGATTAGACCAGACAGTGCCCTAGATTAAGAGAGGGGCCATCATAGGGGACGTAAGTCTGACGAGGCAGGCCCATAGGAACTGGTCGTCACAGTTTCGCCAACGTAATCGATAATGAGAAGATAACTTAGTCTCAGTAGGTGACGGGAAACCCTTTTGAGTTGTCGACTATAGGTGTCCGAAACCTCTTCGAGAGGTCGGCCATGTATGCCGTGTGACGGCCCCAATTTCCCGTGCAATTGGGTACACCGGGACCGTCCCCGAGTCATCACTCTAGAATTGACATTCATGTACAATTCGATAGGTATATATACATGATACCAAAAAGAAATACTCAATGATCCCAATCGATAATGAGAAAAGATAAACACCTACTAAAGAGTCTCTCTAATGTCGCCGCTAATCTTAGTCTCACAAACTAGACGGTGAGCAATCGAAGAAAATCGAATGTAATGCCAGTAAGAAGATAACAAGAAGTCATGATAATACAAGTAAAGCAAATCATTCAAGAATAAAAAGATAGGAAATTAAATAGACAAGATGCATGATAAACCAATCGAAAGTCAAGTGTGTTCCAGGAATCAAAAGTTGACCCATAAGTGTGTCTAAATCATAGCATAAAGACCTCTTCGCGAGGTGTTCCCGGCATCATGTATGCATAGCTATGATGGGAGGGACTCGAACCCACCCCACCCAAGACTCGGTGTCACACGGCCACTAAGGGTGGTTGGACTTAGCTTGGTCCGCGACATCCCCATCCACGGTGACACATTCAGAATGAACAAAAAAACTTCAAAACTCCCAAAAATACATTACATGGTCAAAAAATAGTGAGTTTTGCTCGAAATCGTTTAATATTTTCGATTCTATCGAAGCTTTGTATCCAAAATGCAAGATTCAAGCTTTAAATTGAAGCTCTAAGCCCAAAAACAAATTCACAAATAAAACGACTCAAAACAAAAAAAAAGCCTCGAAATCGACACTAAAAAAGATGATGAATGCACCTACGACATCGAATCCATGTGGTTTTGCTCGAATTTCGTCGTATTTGAGTTGTTGATGAGTGCGATTTGAACGAGAGGTGAGTGGGGTATGAGTGAGTATAAAGCCTTTTACATAAAGAGATAATTGAGTAATTTCACAAAACTGAAGTCTTTTTAACTACTGTCTTTTTATGATGGACCGATTTTGTTGTCAAGTTATTAAAACTGGTGTTGTCAAGTTATTGAAACCGCGGCTTAAAAAATTGAGGTTGCTTATTAGGAAGGAAAATGATAATCTAACAAGTGCAACATGAAATGCTGCAACTTATGGACAGATTAATGAAGTAGGTCCAATCCAATTGAGGGGTCAAGTGAAAGGGCCACATGACTAAAGAGGACAGGCAGAAAACTCTGTTTCAATGTCAGGAACAAAACTGTGAAACCATGTTTCAGTATATATTGTGACCCCTCAATGTTTCAAGGGCTCAATCATGCCAGGCAAAGGGGGACTAAATTAGTTTCCCACCATTAGACCCTGTAGATTAATTTGAAGGAGAATATTAAAGTGATCCAGTTAGGGACACTTTGTTGTGCACCTAGTGAGTCCCGCTGTCTCATGGATGGTGGTGGGGCTCACTATCTATGTCAATTAGGTGCATAAAAAGGTGCCTCTAACTGGAGTCACTGAAGCATTTTTCTTATAATTTGCATTACGTTGTAAAATTATAGACTTATGTTTAAGCAATTTGGCAATCTCAAAACACAAATACACATTGCATTCGATTATGCGATCTATTTGAGACCAATGGCCACAAATTGAGTGGTTGGGACCAATTCTATAGAATAAGATAAAATACCGAAGTTTTTTTCATAGCACAAGGTATTCATGCCATCGCTACTAACAACGGGTTGATGGTGGACTTGAGCCCAATTCTTATCATCCCACTAACTTCCAAGGGGACATAAAATGCCTTTAGTCTTATTATGAAGAAAATTATGAATGTGTGTTTGATTGAAAAATTTTCACACAAATTGTACATATTACTTGTTATCTCTTCTAATTTCCTGACCAACTCTTTGTATTTTTTCTCAAGAGAAAACGTGATCTTAATTGCTATTTTTCTAAGTAGTATTTAGCTTTACAAGGGTCTGATCTCTTGATCTTACCAACATAGCCTAATGCATAATTGAAATTGCATGTGTATTCCTACCAAAAAAAATAAATAAAAATTGCATGTGTATGATTTGAATGGGTGCATGCCTTTAATAAATGAAGAATATTAAAATTAGATTTCAAATCCTCCCATTCAATTCTAGATATGTTAGTTTTTTCAGGTCATGAAATTGGGGTGCTCAAGTGTAATGACCCAATTTTAATTAGCCGTTAATTATGACGTGTGTGTAGACGTTGACGATAGCTCAACACCCTTTGGACCTCGCAGTTAGGCCAAAGCACGTCCAGAGCTAGGTAAATAACTATTTTTGCGTGATGTTTTGTATAATTTGCGATTTTTATGCTTAAATATGATAAATGACATCGCGATGTGTGTATATATGGTGTTATTGATGTGCGAGACAGTGTGACAAATATTCGTCTCGATATGCGTGTCGATATGGGTATCGGGCGGGTAAAATATGGATACATTAAGTTTAAGAAATGATTTGTATAAAATAAACAAGGAAATGTGAAAAAATAATAAATTGGTGAACGCCTAGTGACACACGGGGTCGTGGGCGATACGAGTGGATCGTACGGTAGTATGCACGTCCAAGTGTGCTTGTTGGCATGCGCAATGGAATTGTAGGTGCAAAAGTATAAGTAAGTATATATTTATATATATGTAATTTTAAATATATATATATATATTAAAATTATAAATTAAAAGAAATGTGAAATGACCAATAAGGGCATTGGCCTTGTTAAGGAAAATGGATAAGGATGGGGGTATTTTGGTCAATTGACCAACTCCCAAAATATCAAAACACCACCGACACCACCATTTCTCACATTTTGATTGAAAAGAGAGGGGAGAGAAGAGAAGACCGAAAGAGAAATCAAAAAAGATAGTGAAATTGAGGGAAAGCGAGAGACCAGAGATCAAGCTCGGGAAATCGCGAGTGGAGGCAAAGCTTGAAGGTGAGCTTTAATGGTGAAGTTATTGTTTTGGTTGTTGTTTTTATTGGCGTTTTTGTGTTCTTGTTGTTAATGGTGTTGGTGTTGTTGAAGAAGAAAGAAGAGAAGGAGAAAAAAAAAAAAAATTGATCGAACCAGAGACGTCATTAGTTCGAATTTGGAGAAAAAGGTGCACATGGGCCGCACGCACTGGATCGGGCCAGGAGCCTGGGTTAGGTTCGGCCCATAGGGCAAGCCAGACCCAGAGCCCTGTCCAGGGTCGGGTCGAGTCAGGCTGACTCGACCCTTTCGATATATATATATATATATATATATTAAAAAATAGGAGAAAAAGAAGAATAAAATCTGGAAAAATGTTGGAAGAATTTCTGGAACATGAAAAAAATTCAAAAAAATTATATTTTGACCAAATAAATAGAAATTTATGATTTTCTATGAAAAGTAAAGTATTTGGGGTTTCGACGATATGTTATGTCGTGGTTTTTACCTCGTAAAGCGTAAAATTGGCAAAAATTACCGAAAATTATAGAAAATTCAAAAAATCTCGAGAAAATATGAGAAATTTAAAAATTGTAGTAAAATGGATTGCGAGACTTTTTCGCGTGTTTGACACCCCGGTGTAAATCGAAAATGGTGCCACAACTAATAATTGAAATAAAATTCTAATTTTTGTGTCGCAATATAAAATCAATTAATTCGATACCAAATCACTTAAAATGGTTTATTCAGACACCAGAGACTTAGGAGACTATAGTCGGGTGTGGACGCGTATCCTGAGGTGTGAACAAGATCGGACTAGGTTTGGTTTTTGGGACGAGGAGTGCAGTTTGAGGTGTGTAGTATCACAATTGAAGTTCTTTACATATTTACTGTTTTATTTATATTTGAAATTCTATATTAGTTATTCAATTACTCTATTATTCTGTTGTAGCTATATAGACGGCTGGTAGGGTGATTCCTCGTCGTGTTATTCTTGTGTATATGTCCACTAGTCCATAACACGTGTTGTTAGGGGTCTCAGTGGATAGTTCAACCAGAGTATCATGACAGGGTATGTGTCGGTGTGTCATAGGTCTACACTAACCATCGAGAGTTTACTCGTTAGTAGTGCTTGCGGAGAGTCCAAAGTATAGTGCTAGTCTGACTTAAGCTTAGATACACTTTGAGCTTTTACTATTATTTATTCATGGGATGAACAGAGTTGTTTGTTTATTTACCAGCAAGTTTATTTAATAGCTCATTAAATTCCAACATTTACTTTTGCATTTACCCTCTGAATTTCCTTGGGAATACTCACTCTTGACTCGTCATCTGTGCCTTTTATGATGGCTTGAGTGCAGATCCTGGTACGAGTCACAGCAAGGAAAAACTTGTTAATTACCTATGACTCGTGAGACGACAAGCTGGACTTATACGCTATATTATATGTATACTCTCTTTTATCTTGGGTTTTGGATTTTGAGAGATACCTTGACACATATATTTTGATATTTTGTGATAGTTTGATGTTCATTTCGTTAATGATGATTATTATGGGTTTTCCACATTAGGTTTATACTTCAATAACATGATAGGACAACTTATTTTATTCTACCATGTCTTAATGCTTCCGCTAATGATTGACGAGTTAATAGATAATTGGAGTTTAATAATATAATTTAAACAACAATAAAGATTATAATTTGAGGTTTAAATGATATGTGGCAATGGAAATGGCCATGGGCACATATGGCCTTGACGTGGTTGGTGTGGGACTGCGTGGCACCTATGATGGGCCTAAGTGGTTTAGGACCGTTACATCAAGTGACTATTATGGAGCTAGTTAAGATTAAGGAGAGGTTGAGAAAAAAAGGTTTGACAACCACAATTATCCAAATTAAAAAAGAAAGATTTCTAATAAGTATTTGTCTTCCAATGTTAAAAGTTAATGTTTGTCTTTCCTTATTGAAAGTTTTATTTTTCGTTTTGGTCTTAGTATGTATGTTTATTGTTATTGTGTTCCAAATGTTTGTAAAGAAAATAATCATTGATTGTTAAACTATTCAATTGTTACAGTCGCAATTATTTAAAATCAACTTTATGGTAGTTGAATGTTCTAATGAACAATTAGGATTAGCGAGTCAATGCGTTTTTATCAAGGTAATTGATTATATGTCTCAAACAGTTCTATCGAATGTATTGAACTATATCATGATTAATGTAATTTCTATTTTACTTAAAAAAAAGATTTCCATTAATATTAAGAGACATTACATATCAAGAAAAACATATAGGCCCAAACCCAAATAAAATTAAGAGATTTGAGTTGAATTTTAGGTCGGTAGCAATGTAAGTGGGCCACAATAGAGGCTATGATCTGTTTTTTTTTTTTTTTTTTCAGTTAAAGAGGCTATGATCTATAGAAACAAGACAAACATTTAGGCCCAAACCCAAATAAAACATTCATAATTAATCCACTTTTTAGAAGCAAATTAAGAGACATTGCATATCAAACTAATATTTTGTTGGGATTACTCATGATTATATATTGACTAAGTGTCCCTTTCTAATGATAATTTTGAGTGCCAAATGTAGTAATATAATAGTGGTCTTAATTAACCTCCCAACTTCATTTATTGGACGTGGAGTCCAATTAAGTCCTCTTATATAATTAGTTTGGTCTATGTGCACTCCACAAAACACTAAGAGCACGCAAATAGATCTTAAATTAGTTGGAGTAAAATATTAGAGATGGCTTGCCCTTAGTGTTTTGTGCGGCGTACATAGCCGGACCCTATTTTTAATTATTGAATTAATTGATTAAAATTATTGAACTAATGCATGTTACAACAGGAAACGTAATATGTTGTAACAGAGAATTAAACAATACTGGAATGTAAATGAAAGCAGTAAAGCAAACCACAGACCATGAGATTGTTTACGCAGTTCGGTTCACGAACTATGTCTGCGAGGCCACGCCCAAATGTAAAATCCACTATGAACACGTACGATCTACAAGACTCCTTTAATGACTCCCTTACCGAGTTTCTACTAGCATCTCCCTACGCTTCTTTGGATCTTACACACAAGTCTCTCACTTGCAGGAATGAGGCTCCCCCTCACACTAGCACTAAGTCCCCTTAGAGGTTTACAACTCGATAACATAAGTGAACACAAACGTTCACTATACAAAACAAAGTTAAAAGAGACGAATCAATGAATGAATGCAAAAACTCTACTTTGACACACACACACATATATAGATGATTTACAAGATTCTCAAATCCTAACAACTATTAGAATCCAATCGTCTTGATCCTCAATCTACATTCTTCTTATGAATCATGTAGGAAAAATTACTCACTGAATCTGCATTAATCTTCAACTGCTTCTTATTTAGTTGTGGATAAGTATGAATCGCAACCATCCACAACTGCCAGATTCTGAGCTCTGTTATAACTGGTCTAATTTTCGTATTATAACATAATATCTTAATATATTGTGGTTCTCCAAATCAGCACGTGATCCGCATTAAACATTAACTCATTTATGAAGAACTGATGACAATATGTCACGACAGTAACATTTATTACTCCATTTGTTCCATAATATCTGTTACAATTTTGTTTTACATAAAAATTAAAGAGATGAATTAATTCATCATTTTAAGAGTGACTCTCGTAGAAAGAATCGAGCCTAAGTATGCATGGAGGGCTGGAAATTAAAAGGTTCAGGCGTTCAATAGACGGATTTAGGAAATTTTATTACTCCTTAAGTTTGAACTAGTAATAAATTAATTTTCCTCTATCATAAAAAATAATAATAATAATAATTTTCCTTTTGGTTTTCCTGTTGGTTACCCTTCGTTCGTTTGTCCTGGGCAGATCCGAGTAAGTAGTGAATCAAATGAATTCTGAATTCATAAGGTAGCTATATATCGTTGTGGGCCTAAGAGTTTGAATAATGCAATTAAAGATTTGAAATCATGAAGGAAATATGGTCTTGGTTCAATGTGTGGAGCCTAAAGAATTGATCTACATATCCACAAAACAGTACCAAGCTAATAGTGAATATTCATGCATGGTCCCATCTCAACCAAAACATACCATATTTGCCAAACTTTAATATGTACACAAAAGTCTAGTCAACCATTCAACTTGCTGTTCCATCTCATCATTCTTCCTCCTCAACTTTGATTTGACTAATCTTGCACATATTCATTGATTTTGTTTAATTTTTATAATATAAATCTATATGGTGAGGAAAGTGTGAAGATTAATTTTATGTATAACTACAAGTGTGAAAGCAAGCTCACTCTAAAATGTCAAAGAAAGATGGAGTGTCAACTCTACACTTATAAGCCTTATTTTCTTTCTAAGTAGTCGATTTTGGACTATCCCAATATTTTCAACACTCCTCTATCAAGTCAACTAAGATTTGACTGTAGTACATCAATCAACCATTTTTATAGCCTTGGACAACGGACAAATAAGCTAACCATCGGCTCTTTGATTACCATGTTCAATTTTTATAATATAAGTCACAATCTAAGGTAAGGAGAGTGTGGTAACTAGTTTTATGTGTGAGCTACAAGTGTTAAAGTGGGGTTCGTCCAAAATGTCAAGGCAAGTTGGAGTGTCCACTCAACACTTTTTTTTAAATAAGAAAGAAAATTCATTAATCATGATGGCTCCATATATTCGGTAGAAGAGGATGAGACATAGAATCAATTAACTAGATAAAAAAACATTGATTCACTAATCTTAATTGTTCATCAGAACATTCAACTGTCATAAAGTTGATTTTGAGATAAATAAGGCATATAAGTGTTGAGTGGACTAAATAGTCGATGTAGGATTATCCCTACATCTCCAACAAATTTAGCTCTTGTTATGTCAAATTAAATAAGTACTCATATATATTTTAACAGTTTTAAATAAAATATTTAAACTTGTGATTATGAACTTAAGTGGATAGCCCAATGATTTGATATGTAATTAGGGTTTGAGTTTTTTTTGATAAAAAATAAACAACTTGCCCCCAACCTATGACCTTGTAATGACTGAGTTTAATTAGTCATTAATAATGACGTATTTGCGACGTGGCTGACAGCTCAGTCGCTCGTGGGACCTACAGTTAGGCCAGGGCGCACCAAAAGTTAGGTTAATAGTGATTTTGTATGATGTTGTGCTTATTTACGATGTTTGTATATAATTATGTTAGATTACATCACAATGTATGTATGTATATTATTATTGACGTGCGAGACAGTGTGACGAATATTTATCTCGATATGCGTGCCGACGCGGTTCCAAGTAAGGTAAAAGACATAACACTAGGCCGAAGAATTAATATACACATGAAAATGAATAAAATGAAATAAATAATTAATATGTGACGCCGAATTGAGGGTTTATAGGCGCGGTAGTACGTGTATGTCGTGCATTGTGGTGTGAAACCGGGTGTCGAACACACTGAAAGGCGACTTTATGCATTGCAACCAAGGGGGAGTCATGCAAGTAAGTCACAAATTGAGTATTTGGGCTAGAAAATGGAGTAAATGGTGGCCATTTGATAGGCATATAGATATGTAAGTGATGGAGGATAAAATGGATGTATAAAAAGTCAATAAATCTTATCCTTCACCACCTTTTCTCTTGCATACAAACACAAATCCAAAAATACAAGTTGGAAAACAAGGGTTTGAGCCTCTTTGATTGGTTATTTGAAGAGCTTGGAGGTGTTGATTCAACAAAGCAAGGTTAGATCCTTGATTATCTCTTCATTCTTTCTCTTTTGGTGTTCATTTTTTGGGTGTTTGTGTTAATCCGGGATTAGGGTGTTGTGCCACTGTTTTTGGTGAAAGGTTTGTATTATGTTAGTGTGGTGATTGTTGTCGTCATTGTGAAGTTGGATTTCAAATTTGGTTAAGTTTTGGTGGAAAAGTTTGGCTTAATTGTGAATTTTGATTTAATACATATGATGTTTGATTGAGCCTCTGGTATTTTTGGAAGTGTTGGTGTTTCCTCCACGAGGCGAGGATGGGGTTGACGACGTTAAAGAAGGCCTCGCTTGCTTGGGAGAGCATAATTCTTGAGTTGGGAATAATGTATTTTTAGCAGGGGAGCGTGTTTAGAGGAGCACACTCCACGTTCTAGGTAGCCCTCCCGTGAAGAACAGAAGCACGCTCCTTTTTCAGAGGAGCGTGCTCCACCTCTGCTGCCATGACTAATTGGGACTGTTTTGAGGAAAATGAGTTTAATGCCTAATTAAATAATATAAATACAACCTAATAAACTAATAATTGATATCACGTGACTTGGGGAAATAGTTTAATATCCGGGTGATATTACGATTGTCGGAGTTTATCGAGCCGAACCGGGGTTTAGATTTTGAGACGAGGAGTGAGGTTTGAGGTGTGTAGTATCTCAATTGAAATTATTTGAGCATTTATCTATTTTTGGCAATTTGAATTCAATATTTTCGTTTCATTATTATATATCCTGTTGTAGTGTCTATATGGACGGACGTTGAGACTTTCCCTTAGTGACATTCTTGTGTGTATGTCCACTAGGCCATACACATGCATTAGAGATATCGATGAATTGGTCACCTAAGGATCATGTGTCGGGGCACGTGTCGGTGCACCATAAGTGCTAGGCCGGCCACCGAGCGGATCCAGAGACTGACCTTGCTTTAGGGCCACTCGTGGGCAGTGCTCTATGGATGAGTTCGAAGTATGTTGATAGTTTAGCCCTAGGCACTAGGCACACATTCCCGAGTTTCACTATTATCTAAATCATGCAATGAGCACGATTGCTTGTTTTTATTCCTTCATGTTTATTTAATAGTTTATTTAAAGTTTATTTAAATTCCAGTATTTTACTTTTGTGATTGCTCATTTAATTTCCTTAGGAATACTCATTTTGAACTCGTCATCTGCCTTTTGTGATGGCTTGAGTGCAGACCCGAGTACGATTCGTGACAAGGGAAAGCTTGTAGATTACATGTGATTATGAGATATTGAGCCACACTTGTATGTGGTCTTATATATGTATTATTTCGTTTTCATTTTGGGATCTTGGGAACTGTGAGACACTTTTGGGACCTGTATATTGATATTTTGTGGCAGTTGAGGTCTTTTCACTATCATATGATGACATATGGGTCTTCCACATTAGATAAATGATCTATTGACATAACTTGATGTTTTTAAATATAAATTGTCATGTTTTAAGTCTTTCGTTGTGATTTGAGGTTATAATGATATGTGACAGATGATCGAGTCCATTATTGAATATAAATTGTAATTTGTTCATAAATTGAGGTGATTAATGATGATTTGGAGTTGTTGATAGTTGTGGGACACAACTAACCTTGGCGTGGCTAGTTGTAGGCCCATGTAGCCCCGTGGTGATTCATTGGGGAAAAATAGGTCATTACAGACCTCTTACTCCCAAAACCACACCAAATTATTGGGCCTAACTAGTTGATATTGAGGGTTTTCATCTTAATAGAGGCACATTAAAAAGTAATAAATTTGTTTTTTTCTTATCAAAAAAACTTGTCATTAGTTAATTATTTTTGTTGGTGATAATATTTTTGTTGGTGATAATATTTTTGTTAATTATTTTTGTTGGTGATAATTATTTTTGTTGGTGATAATATTTTTGTTGGTGATAATTATGTTTGATATATATAATATTTTTGTTAATATATATGTTATATTTTTGTTGGTGATAATATACATCATAAAATATATTTATTCCAAAAACTCCTAAAATTATGTGGAAAATATATATATATAATATACATCATAAAATATATTTATTCCAAAAATTGGAAACTTCGCATGGTATATATTTTTCAGTTTTCAAATATATGATTTTCCTTGCCAATTTCTTTAATTACATATACAACACACTTAATTTATTGTATAATTTTTTTGTTTTAGATAATGTAGGAAGCGCTATTTGAGTTAGTTTTTGCGCACCCAAATACCTAATGACTAATCTATATTCCAATTAAAGGGGCTTAATTTACATTAGGATTAATTTGATTTCAGAGGAGAAATGCATACTGTATGCTTCATAAATTCTTATTTTCATTCTATGAAGTAAATGGATGATCATGAAAATAAAATGGATGTAAAGTATATCTTTTTTCTCTGATGCTGGAGAGGCCTTTCTACGTAACAGTTAGGGATGAGGCTAAAAGACTCAAAACATAGAACTGATCATATTTCTTTGAAGTAGAAAACAAAATTGTATAGCATTTTCAACAGTTGCATTAATCGGTTACTTCCTATCTTTACTCTCTTGTTGTTTATTAAATTATTGGTTTTACTGGTTTCAAGAAATAAAATTATTGGTTCTACTGTACTGCCAAACTATTTGTTGTATGTTACCAAACTATATCTCTATCTCCCATTGATAAAAAAAAGAAAAAATCTTTATAAGGTCTATTTCTTCTTCTTCTTTTTTTATTTTTTATTTTTTATAAAAAGTTAATTTTCTATTACTTTTTTTTTTTGAAAAAAATAGAAGTTTCATTAATCATTAATGACTCGATACAGGACCAGACATAGAATCAAAAAATATATTGATTCGCTAATCTTATGTATTCAAAAGAACTGTCATTACTGTGGCTTTGAATGTGATTGTAAAATTGAAACAGTTTGACAATTAGGACTGCTCACTATAACGTTGAAACATATTACAATACACAAACACCTACTATAACCACAACAAATAACAAAACTTCCCGACAAGGAGAAGAAAACTTAAAACTTTCCTACAAGGAGAAGACAAAATTAAGACTTCCAACAAAAGGAATACAAACTTCTTAAAAATAAACTAAAAATAATGACCAATCTAATAGCCGCACAAATCCAAAAACGAGCATTGAGGAAGATGTACCATAACAACGAGATCCAATCTTCACAGATCTGAAAAGATCTGCACTTTATTGAACACATAAAATATGAAAGAGATGAAGATTGTAACCACTGCTGATCAAAAGAGAATATCGGTGGTGGTTCAAGATCTTGAATCAAGAGAGAAAACTCAATTGATGTTCCTATATCAATGCACAATTAGGAAGTTAATTCTATTTCTTCTTGAATGAGTAATGTGCCATATATATATAAAAGAAATATCAAATATATACACATGCCATGGAAACCCCTCAAAATATGTTATATCACCTCGATTAATGTGTTGGATTTAAATTCTATAGTTCTAAATAGTGTATCTATGGCATGAGTATATATATATATATGATTTTTTACAATGGAACCCAAATATATACCCATGTCATGGGAACCTCTCATAATGTGTTGTGCATTTATATCACCTCGATTAATGTATTAATTATAATCCATTGGTTATAAATAGTGTACCCATGACATGTGTATATATTTGGTTCTCATGGTAGAAGTACTATATATATACTAGTTGACAAAATGAATCCACTCGTTGCAGTCGCTGGAATTAATTCAAATATGAGAATATGCTTTTACTATTCAAAAAATTATGAATTTTTTAAAGGAATATAAGACAATTAAGTTCTAATATAAGAAACAAAGCAATATATAAATACGAAGAATGAAAGTGGTCTATCAATCTAATAAAATGTTTTTTACCAATAATTACAATAAAAAAGATTAAAAAGAAAAAAGTTTTTGAATATGACAAAATATAAAGAAGTAATAGGAGACTTTTTTTTATATATGAAAGTTGATAGCTAAACTTTATTATCTATAAATATGGATGTATTTCACTTGAAAAATCGTAATTGTTAAAAAAAAAAAAAAGAAAAAGAAAGGAAATCTAATAAAGGATAGAAAGATATACCAATATATATGAAATTGATTTAAAAAAGGTAAAATTATCAAATTGAGTGAAAGATGAAAAAAATATGGATTTGTACCTTGTAAGTGATCGATTTTTAAAAAGAGTAAAATTGTAAAATTAAGTGACGGATGAAATAATCAACATTTGTGCTTATTATATTACTTATATATCACAAAATTAAAAAGGGTAAGAAAGTAATTTTATTTATCACTCAAGAATTGATTATTGACTCTCTTATATATAGTTGATAGATATATATTATCATGGAAATGCCGTCACGCGATAACCTTCTTTTCTTGGGTGTACACCACACCACCCTTTTGACACGATTTATTGATGCACAATTTTTAGAGTCCTTTAGATAGAAATCGAGAAGTCCACGTCATTTCAATAATGCAAATAAATGGGCTCTCTAACAATATATATTCTCGAATTTGAAGATTATGTTAAAGTTCATCACCTAAATAATTTGGTTTCTTAAATCTTAATGTTCCTCTCTTGACTTGATTAGTATTCAAAATTTTTGTTAGAGTTCGGTATTAAAGTGGTGATTATGAAAGAGAGATAAAGTGGTTTTGACATCAATGATGAAAATATGTACAATGTTATGCGGCGTGTTTCGTGGCATCACATTCCTAAAATCTTTGCTTTTGTTCATCAATTGCTTTTATAGGACTGTTGATGTGGATTGGAGAATATGGATTGAGGCAAAATATATGTCACGTAAGATGAAATAGACATTGAAATAAAAAAATATTCTCCAATACAAATTTTTATAAGTATGTGAGCTGATGTGATAATAATAATGTCAATTTTAAATATTCATTGTGGGTAGAAGACTAGAAATAGATATTGTGGGTGCAAAATGTCTAGAAAAAGAAATTTAATGTGGACATTAATGTTGTCACGTCAGTTCACATTTTAATAAACATATGCATTGGAGATGTTGCCTCCTAATAACTACATTCCTAATTGAAACTAATTAATACAATTAGGAATTCTCTCCCCTCTCTCTCAATCTCAATCTATTTATACAAACACTTCTCTTCTACCAAAGCTACCTACTAGCACCAACTCCCTAACCAAACCAAATGCATACTTCATCATCAATCATCTTCACCTTCACGTTTCTTATCATCTTCATGACACTAAGAGCTTCAACCATACGAGCCGAATCGCATACAGAGGTCGTTTTGGATGACAGGAAAGAACCCGTTATCCGGCCACGTCGCTTGAGCTTCCATGTCTCGATGAAGGGTAGTCCTATCCCTCCTTCAGGTCCAAGTCATAGAGGCCACAAGGCCTTCAAGTTCACAAGGCACCTATAAGATCAAGTCCATGGCTTTGAGGGGAGCTGATTATAAAGAGTGTTAAAGAATGCAATGAGGTGTACTCAAAGCACTGCCAGGGTCTTATTTTGTTTGACAATTTTTTATGTAAATTGATTAATGGATCGATCGCTGCTGCTAGTTTTTCACCTGCATGTTGCGGTGGGCTTCCCCCTAACTAGTCCTTTACGCCCCAATGCGATTGACTAGTCAATCCGTAGGAAATGGAGAGGGCAAGGTTCAAACACATGCCCTCTGCCTCGAGTCAATTGGTTGCACGCTTTGTCTTGCCACTACACCAACCCGACGGGGGCAGCTAGCCTGTTAGTATTAGGATTTGGAATTTGGTGTGATAGTGATCTTACAAGCACATAGTGAAATCCAAGGATAATTTAGTTTGTATTCACATTTGTCATTGAATGGTTCAATATACTGTCTCAAATTAACTGCTATTAAATCTAAAATCAAAGATCGATGCAATTGTTTTGAAGTTCAGATTCAGCATTTGGCACAATTTATATTTTTTATTCAATTGTACATTTGATTTTCTCTTTTAATGGTCGATTGGTGCTGCCTATGAAACCAATTAATTGTCGATTTTTTTTTGTAAGACATTAATTGTTGAATCTTTGGATCGATCATTGCTAGATCAATTTGATCATTGAGAAGAGATGAAGAAAACATAAGGCCGCCTACTATTGGCATGAATTAATATAAGGTGAGAAGAGTATGTTGTGACTAATTTATATATGAGCTTTAAGCGTAAAAGAAGGGTTCATTCCAAAATGTTAAATCAAGATGGAGTGTCCACTCAACACATATAACTTATAAGCCTTATATTATTGTATATTAACTAGTCGATGTGGGACTAATACTTGACTGTATTCCATCATCAACTTGGATGCCTACAAGGCTTTTAGAGAATGAGCTACTAAGCCAACCATGAGATTTGATATCATATTCAATTTTTTGTGATATAAGGTCGATCAAATATAGTATAAAACGGCAAAAACAACGAACTACTACAGCAGGACATATTGCAAGAAGCAAAATATAACTACTCAGACATTTATTAAGAATTTGCTATTATTTCATGTCAAAGCGACTCTAGTGAGATGATAAAGACATTATTTACCAAAAAGTCAAGACTTCAGGAGATCGTAGTTCGATTCCCATTGAAGTAAAAAAAATGTTATTATTTCATGACATATATATATATATACAATTTGACTTGTGCACAAGAATTAAAGTGATGATTAATTACCATTAAGTTTTTGTAATAAGACTAAATTACCTTTCAATAAATAACTTTATTTATTATATGTATTGAATAAAAAAAGTGATTTGATGGTGTCATTATTTAAATAGAATAGGGTTAGAATTGGAAATAAAATATTAATGTTTTTTTTAATTTCCTAATGTCACACATGTGGAATAAAAAAAATGTCCAAAAAAATGTAACATAATATGGAATGGAGGGAGTTTACGACATGTGGACAAAGCAATGTACCAATAAATGCAACAAAATCAATATGAGCTATAAATAGAATGATTTTAATTTGAAATCCAATATCAGGAAAGTGACACAGGAGGTTAGGCTAAATACATACATCACTCAAACACCGGAAAAAGACTAAAGTCTAATTTGTAGACTTAAGTAAACCAATGGCCAAATTATTCTGTCATAGTCCTTAATGAATGCCTTTGATTGATCTATTGCAATTACATGTATTGATTTGTTTTGCAAAATCTATTTTTCCTTTTACATGAACAAATTTCGATATGTGTTTCCAGGTGTATCCAAAGGGCCCCAATAAGTGGTGTCAAATGTGGGCCTTGGCCCTAATTGCAAGGCCCATAACAGTCCAGTGTCTCTTGGCACTTTTTTTTTTTTTTTTTTTTTTTGGTTGAAGAGGTTGTTTCCAACCAAAAAAAAAATATGCTAGAATAACAACACCAATTGCACAACGCATCCATCCCACCATGTACAACACCTCGAGATGCGTAAGGCTGTATCCTAAGGCTTGCACGGATGATGAGACTGGCTCATTCGAAATGCACAATGGTTGTTATTCTAACATTTCCCATATCAGATAATTTTAGAGACCAAAATACAACTTTTCGGAAGCAGAAAGTGCATGTGAAGAAAAGAAAGAGATCGACATCTATATTTTACATAGCTTTAGACCAAAAAACAAGTAGCTAGCTGCTAGCTTGGCAGCAGAATTATATACATAGATCACGACGAACATATTGAATAATTACAAAGACAAAGACAAAGACACTATTCTTTAATACTTGGAATTAAAGTTTTCTTATGGTGGTTCTCATAGAATTTGACATGCTAATTGCTACGGCTGTCTCTCGTGATGAAACTGACAAACTTGTCTCACTAATTGGTTGAGCAAGTAATGGTCATCGTACAACATTTGTTTCTTTCCAAAGAATAGTGTGAATTAGTTAGGTGATCACTTGGGCCTCTGCTTCCAAGTCAAGTAAACAATTACGTAATTCTTGTTGGTCACTCACTCACTCTATATATATCCTAATGTGGCCCCAAAGACATGCGTGTAAAACTCTATTGATGATCACTTCAACATGCCTTCCATAAAAATGAGTCCTTGCATTAGATTAGAGTTATTCATTTAGGTAATTTCAAATCTAGGGCTTCCAAATGTGTATGAATGTTGATGGAGATCAATAATACCTAAATATATAATTTTTTTGGTCCTTCTAAATTATCTAGCTCTTACGTACTATATATGGGTTCACATGTGGTAATTTTGAGGTAGGCCACTGGTCTATTGATCTTTCTCAATATTGTGTTCTCCGACTGAACTATATCTTTGTACCTAGTAGGGGTGGGCACGGGTCGGGTTTGGGTCAACCCGACCCGACACCCGATGACCTGACTCATATCGGGTCACCCTAAAACTGACCCGCCACCCGACCCGCCAGGCAGCAGACCCGATATATATCTGACCCGTTTAGGGTTGGGTCGTCGGGTGACCCGGTTCTTAAAAAAAAAACGATCGTCGGGTCGGGTCGGGTCATTGGGTGAAAAAAAAAAAAAAAAAAAAAAAAAAAAAAAAAAAGAGTAGTCGTCGGGTCGGGTCGGGTCATAGACCCCCTATTATATATATTCATGCATTGGTCGGGTCGGATCGGGTCGGGTCGGGTGACCTTTGATCATACCCAAAACCCGATACCTAACGGGTCGGGTTATTTTGACCCGACTCTTTATTTGTATCCACTCTACCCGACCCGCCACCCGAGTCGGGTCATCGGGTTTCGTGCCCACCCCTAGTACCTAGCGTAGGGTTTTACTTTAACGCTTTAATACTATTTGAGTAGAAATTCACTTTTTTTTTTTTTTTTTAATCTAAAAAGGCATATTCATTGTTTCTAACTCAAGAGGGTAAGCCAATCTATTACAACATTTCAACAAGTGAAATGTAATAAATATTACATTGTATACTGAAGCCTGGAACTACTCTAATAAAATAGGTAGAACTACCCCTATAAAATGGAGACATCTTCCTCAATTTGACGACAGATTCGTCTAAGGAGATAAAACTTAAATTAAACATAAACTAAACCTAGAACAAAACAAACATTAAATCCTAACGGAAGAATAAAAGGAGACCACCCGAAATACTTTGCCGGAATATTGTTAATTCCCTCGTAGACAAAACTCCGCCACCGCAACGCCATTGCAAGATTCTGCTTGCTTTGCTACTACCCACCATTATTGTTGTCCTCGCACTGCTGAGGGTCATTAACAATTCCTAAATATCATATAAAATCTCAAAATCTCTCGTCTTTATCTTCGCTTGATCTCACTTTCTTCCACCATTATAACACCATCTGCCTCTATCTCATTGAAAAGTCATAGATCTAACAAGATATCTTTAGATCTAAGAAACAAGGAGAATAGAGGAAGAATAAGCAACACGAACATACGAAGAAAAATGAAAGACAAAAGCAAACCGAAGCATTATTTTATTGAGAAAAGTTGGTTGGATATAGATGTCATTGTTGTGAGAAAGGTCATCAGATGGCTGAACAAGGAGTAGAACGAGAGAAAACTAGGTTTTAGAGGACTTTTTTTTTCTTTACTTTATGACGAGATTGTTCTTAATCAATGTGCAACTACATATTTCTTTTTCCCTTTAATTGTCCTCACCATAAATGCGTGTTTTTTTAATCATTAAAAGTTAAGATTAATCAATAAATAAGTCATCCAGAGATTTTTTTTATTTTCTTTTTTTCTTTTGTGGAGAGATTTTTAAAATTTTCCTTTCTGAAATTAGTCACATATATATCCAGATGAAATGAATTTGAATTTATCCACGTTTTAATCATTTTATATTGAAATTGGGCATAAATCTTATTTAGTCAATTAAATGTATTCTTCAGTAAATAGTGTGTTTTTTATTCTTCATATTTGATTATTGAATTGACAGCATTCAACTTTGGCTGCGAGTTTACAAAAACTTCCCTGTGACCGACGTTGGAGCCACAGTGACAAAATTAATCTCATTAGGAGCTCAGAGTCTGTTTATATATAATGTTGACGGAAAGGTAATATTCATATCTCAAAAGCTTTTATTGTTCTCATAATCTGATTCTAACAATTAAGCTCATTCCTAAGCGTTGTAGTTATGTTTTCAATTTAGTCCATGATTTCGAGTTAAACGTACTCATTCTATTATCCATTCGATGATAAAATAACCATTATTAATTATTAATAGATAAGAACATAATATATACTTATATCTCTTTTTTTTGCACCAATATATAAATAAATAAATAGCATAATACAAAGTGTCGACAATATATGTTGTTGGCAAAAACCAAAAATAATAAATACCTAAACCTTTAAACAACAAAATATAGGAGTTTGCACCATGTCAGAAACTCTTACATTTTGCATTTGAACTTTGAACTTACTAATTGGATACTGAAGAGTCGCTAGAAGCTATCAGGAGTTGTAGAGGGTCGATGGATGAGGGGTTTATAAAGTAGAGTAGTGGAAGAACATGACTCTCCAAAACATTTGATCAAAAGCAAAACCTCACTCCCTCTCTAAAATGAAATCCAAACAATAAACTGCGTAAACAAAAGCAATCGAGCAAGGCAAGTGAATGAATGAGATACTTATGATGGATCACTTTAATATCTCTATGAATTATTCGCCTTTGGCAACCCTGGTGGAGATAATTCAAACCTTCAGCCACTCCTAGAGCCACCCTAAACCTTATCGACCAATAAAGACAACGATAGTAGTTTTTTTTTTTTTTTTTCTTCTGATTCTTTGAAGGGGGAATGGAAAAAAACTAAGTGAATTGCAAGAAGAATGGGTGGAAGGTGAAATTTATAGGGGGAATAGAACTTGCACTACACTCCATTCCATATATCTACCCATAGTTTCGAGTTGAACGTTATTCTATTCATCCATTTGTTGACAAAATAACTATTATTAATTATTAATAGATGCACACATAAAATATAATTATATCTCTTGGAACAACCAATAATAAAAATAAATAAATAGCAAAAAATAAGAAAACTGAGAAAAAAAGAAAATTGGAACGGTGAGATGAGATAGCTTGTTAACTTTCTCTCTCCTCTGACTTTTATATATATAATTAATTTATTTTATATTATTTATTAGGTCAATTCATATGAATTTTCATGATTAATAATATATACTACAAGAAAAACTAATTTTTTAAGCATTATTATATGTTGTTAAAAGTTAAAAGTTAACAACATATTATCAATATATTATAAGTAATGATTTGTTAACTATATATAAATCATCATTTTTTATAAGAAAAAATATATTAGTAAATATTAATTTAATATTCTACAATTTTGAACGACCAAATGAATTTAAGATAAGTTTTAACAACGTTTAATATAACAACATTTTTTTTTGAAAACAGTATAAGAACATTTTTAGATGTTGTAAAAAATTAATTTTCTTTAAGTGAATAGTATAGAGTGTCGATGTAGTGTGTAGTGATATTTTATACTGTAGTTCTACTTTTGTAGGCGACGTCAAAATTAAAAATAGCATTATCGATTATTATAGTGAAGTTTTACTTTTCTAGGCATTCAATTTGAAACAGTCAAAATTACTAATAGCTTTTAGACCTGTATTTTTTTTTTGAAGAAAAATTAAAATTTCATTAATCATTCATGACTCAATAGAGGACTAGATATAGAATCAAGTACATTGATTCGCTAATCCTATTTGTGCAAACAAACTACCATTAATTTTGTTTATTTTTTAAATTGAAACGGTTTGACAATCAATGACTGCTCTCCACAACGTTGAAACTCATGACAATACACAAAAGTACTAGAAACACAAAACAAATAACAAAACTTCCCAATAGGGAGAAGACAATTCAAAAATTTAAACTAGGGAAGAAAACTAACTATAAAGTAAAAACTAAAGATAAATCAATCCAGCGCGCCGCACAAATTCACGCAACATCATTGATGAAGATGCACCACACAAATCCAGCTTTTAGACCTGTATTAGTTTCATCAACTATCACACAAACAAAAAAGCTTAGTGTTTTTTATCCAGTTTGAGGCATGTTTGTAAAATTTTTAGAGTCACTCTAAAGGCACCCCAACTATGAATAAGGGTGCTTCAATAATTTTTTTTTAATTCTCCTTAAAAATGACTCTTATGCACTTCACTAAAATATATATCTTGGTGTGCCCTTATACACAGCTAGGGTGTCTTGAAGCGCACCTCAATTTTTATGTCAAACTTGAGCTTTAAGATTGAAAAAAACTTTTTTTCTTTGATCATGAAAAAGTATAATGGCTGAGTTGATCCAGTTGTAGCACCTAGACACGCTAATAGTGCCCTCGTCATCACATAAAGAAAGTAAATCTCTTGTTTCCTTTATAATGGCCCATATTTTATTAAGGCCAATATGTACGTATTTTCGAACGTTGGACGCCACTCAAGTCCATGAAGACGCCACAAACAGGCCATGTTACACCTGGATTGGATGAAAAATATTATTTTTGACTAATTGTTTGAGTAACTGTGACGTTAATGATTATGTAATGGCTTATTATATCGCACGTGCGATTATATTGATAGGTCGTGTAAGATAGTGTGATGGGTATTCATCTCGATAAATGTGTCGACACGGGTACCAGGCGGGTAAAATACGAATAAATTAAGTTTAAGAAAATGATTTGTATAAAATAAATAAGGAAATATGACAAAATAATAAATTGGTAGGCACTTAGTGACACGTGGAGTATGGTCGATACGCATAGGTTGTACAATAATGTGTACACCCGAATGAGCTTGTTGGCGTGTACGATTGAATTGTAGGCACGAAAGTATAGGCATATATATATATATATATATATATGTGTAATTTAAATATAAATAAATAAATAAAAATATACATAATATATATATATATATATATTAAAATTAGAAATTAAAAAGAAACGTTGTTGTTTGTTAAGATGAGGATAAGAATAGAAGAGTATTTTGGTAATTTGACTACCCTTTTGTTATAAACCCAAAAATCACCACCGACACCACATTCCTCCAAAAATCAAAATCGAAAGAGGAGAGGGGAGAAATTGAGAGCGAGAGAGAGGAACTAATCGAGGAGGCCGAGAGCTCGAAGGAGACGAAGGTGAGTCTGTTGTTGTTGTTGGCGTTGTGGTTGTGGTTGAGTTGTTGTTGACGTTGAGGGTGATGATGGATTGGGGAGGCTCGGATGATCCGAAGAGGGAGACGAAGTTGAAGAGTCGTCTTCCTTCTTAAATCGAATTATTCGATTGATCCCAAAAAACAAAAAAACAAAAAAAAAATGATCGAACCAGAGACGTTCTCTCTAGTTTGAATTGGTGAAGAAGGTGCACACGGGCAGGGGCTGGACCAGGAGCTTGGGTCAAGGTCGGGTCGGGCCAGACCCGACCCATTTCAATATAACAAAAAAGATAAAGAAGAATAAAATTTAGAAAATGTTGGAAAATTTTCTAAAATTTGCATTGAAGTTTTTACCTCGTAAAACATGAAATTTGCAAAAATTATAGAAAATTTAAGAAAATATGAGATAGTTGAAAAAGTGTAATAAAGTGGATTGCGAGACTTTTTCGGGAGTTTGATAATCCGGTGTAATCCAAAAAATATGTCATAAGCAAAAATTGGAATAAAACTCTAACTTTTGTTGTCGTAATATAAAATCAATTAATTTGACACTAAATCATTCAAAATGATTTATTCGGATACTTGGGACTTAAGAGACAATAGTAGAGTGTCGAGTGCGTATCTTGAGACGTAAGCAACGAGGTCAGACTAGGGTCTTTTCAGGACGTTGGAGCGCGGTTTGAGGTGTCTAAACCCCTCATGGAACACACTTGAGTATTTATTTGTTGATTTTCATTTTATCCAGCTATTATTGTTTATCATTATATATTTTTTCCATGTACTTACTTATGTTGCACGGTTAGTTGTTTATTTTGCCGCTGGATTCTGATTTATTCGGAGATATGTGGGCAGACTTGGGTAGGTTGGATGACAAGGACAGACTTAGGTGATGAATAGGTAGAGGTGGAGGCTAGAAGCCCCCTGGACAAATCTTGATATTTAGATTAGGGTTCGGTCCTGCTACAAGGCACACATCCAGTTTGGTTTATCGATGTTATTTATGCACTCGCTTCTTTATAGTTGTTTGTTTAATGCACATGTGTATTTAGCATATTGTTTTCTTCCATTATTATAAATGTTAGGGGGTTTCCTTCTGGGTTTTGCTCACTGGACTCGTCATCTGCCTCTTGTGATGGCTTGAGTGCAGGACCTACTACGAGCAGAGGCCAAGAAACTTTAGCGACTATTTGTGATTTCCCACTGCTATGAATCGACTTGTATGTATTTATATTTTTTCTTTTGACTTTATTTTGGTATTGGGGACTTTTGAGATACATGTACATATATAGAAACTCTTTTGTTAAGTTATATACAATGTACATTATTGGATTTTTCACATATGACTTAATGCTATTTAAATTTGATAAAATTACAAATTACATATTTTTAAGACTTTCCACTGAATTAATGCATTTTAAAATGATTAACTCTGATAACTGATTTTGATGATTGACGGTTGGTGCGTGCGGGACACAACTGGGCGGATGACATGGCAGGGTTGTGAGCCCGTAGCGCATGACGTGGTGGCCTCAAGTTTTGGGGTCGTCACATCCTTCCCATTGATCTTGTTGTATTGTCAGTTAGACCTATGCAACGAGTGAGCTTGGGCAGGCTCAGGCTGGGCCTAGGCGGTCTTGATTTTTTAAGGCCCTGTCTAGGCCCACTCAGGCCCGAAATCAAATCAGACGGGCTTAAGCCCACTCAGGCCCGGTATAGGCCAGGCTTAGATGGGCTTATAATATATTTTGTAAACTTTTTACATATAACATTCTAAATTGTAAACAACCACAAATGGGTTGGTGAAATGGAAAGACTTGTATTCTAGGTTTTTGTTGGCGTGAGTTCGAACCCTCCCATCAAAATTTTTCTCTTTATAATTTTTAGAATAAATACATAAAAGTTAGAATATAATGTGTTACTTCTAATGCGGGCGGGATCGGGTCGGGCTTGGGCTAATATAACAAATCCAAGCCCGCCCATTGAATTGTCGAGCTTTAGTGGGCTCGGACTAGTCTTTGTAGAGAAAATGAAACCCAAGCTCGACCCATGTCGGGCGGGCTGAGCGGGTACCCAGCCCAATGAACTAGTATATTGTCTGCACTAGAAAAGAAGAACAACACAGACTTCTGAGTCGATCCCGTTTGATAGATCATTCATATGAATATTCAAGATTAATTATATTATATAGTATATCAATTATATATTGATTAAGTTTTAACAGTGTGATTTTCAACAATATTTTGTGTCAAAATATATGTTTTTTGTAGTATTGTTTCTTGTATAAATGCTATATAAGGGTTGATTAATTAAAATAATAAACTATATAAGATGTTTTGTTTTATTTTATTTTATTTTATCTCTTTTTTTCCCTTTTTTTTTTTTTTTGCTTGGAGGAACAAATTATATTTTTCATTAATGTTTTTAAAGAAAACTCAACTACTGAGAAAGAGAGAAAAGGCCTAAACCGTCAAAGATAAAATACATGTTATGCATGATCACTACTAATTAAATGGAAAATGCTTTTCTAACGCACTCCCACTTTGGACACCCATTTTGGGCACCCAGTGGGCCCAAATGAATGTTTCTCCATGTGATACACCTCGAGTAATGTGTGCACAAATCTTGAGGTGTATATATTGCATCGTTGGCACCCACTTGGGCCCACTAGGTGTCCATAGTGGTTACTTTAGCATCTTCCTAATTAAATACTTCATCCGTTCCATATTATCTGTCGCATTATGGCTTTTTTAGCCCAGCTAAGTGCACCCCACCGTTTACTTAGTACACCTTAGAAAAAAGTCAAACTTAAAAAAAAGGTCAATCCTACTACAAAATGACCCTTATGCCCCTCACTACACTTTTCTCTCGTTTGGTGCACCCCATCATCATCCTCCTGTAACAGCCCAGCCTACCCGCGAGCCGCGACTGGACCGCACAGGTGGTGTGGCATTCCCCTGGAGTCGCACCACATCTCCACGCCCCCCTTGCGTGGTCTTTCGCCTCCCAGGTCTCGGGTTCGAGTCTTGGGGGGGAATCTACGCTCAGTGGTACTAGGCTCTAGGAATCTTTGGATTTATCCCCAGGTCCCGGGTTCGAGTCCTGGGGGGTGAAAGACCACGCAAGGGGGGCATGGAGGTGTGGTGCGACTCCGGGGAGTGCCACACCACTGTGCGGTCCGATCGTGGCTCGCGGCGGCCGGGCCATTTACATAAAAGGCGCCTTTTATGTAATAGCCCAGCCCGCAGGCCCGCGACCGCACAGGTGGTGTGGCACTCCCCTGGAGTCGCACCACACCTCCACACCCCCCTTGCATGGTCTTTCGCCCCCCAGGACTCGAACCCGGGACCTGGGGATAAATTCACAGATTCCTAGAGCCTAGTACCACTGAGCTGGACACCACCTGTGCAATCCAGTCTCAGCTCGCGGGTGGGCTGGGGCGTTACATAAAAAGGCGCCTTTTATGTAACGGCCAAGCCCACCCGCGAACCGCGACTGGACAGCACAGATAGTATGGCACTCCCTTGGAGGGACCAGCTCAGTGGTACCAGGCTCTAGGAATCTGTGGATTTATCCTCAAGTCCCGGGTTCGAGTCCTGGAGGGGCGAAAGACCACGCAAGGGGGACGTGGAGGTGTGGTGCGACTCCAGGGGAGTGCCACACCACCTGTGCGGTCCAATCGCGGCTCGCGGGTGGGCTGGGCCGTTACACCTCAACACTCTCTTCTTATGATTTGTAGACATCATCGAGTGGTTCGGTTTCGCAGATCCAAGTCTGTTGTTAGATAGTCGGCCAGAACACACCGAACCTCTAGTTAGAGAATCGGTCAAAGCATGTCGAACCTTTAATTTGAGAGTCAGTTAGAACCCACTGAACCTTTAGGTCGGTAATTATCAATTGAATCTCACCAAAGAGGTATGGTTGGACAATACCAAGCCTAGGGAATAAGTCTCGGTCATATGTCGTCGAACCTAAAATAGATATCTCGACCAAGATTTTGATGTTGGGTCCTTCGGTTTGGATGAAGGGGTATTTTAGTAAAAATGTAGGGTGCACGCATAAATTGAAATTTGAGTTGGGGTGCCCTAAGTAAAAACTGGGTGCACTTAGTGAGACTCTTTTTTTTGTTCAATAATATTTGTCCCATTAGGAAATAAAGAAACCATTAAATGTTTTATTTCCAACTATAACCTATTCTATTTAGTTAATGACACCACCAATCATTTTTTTTTATACAATACATATAATAAATGAAGTCATTTATGGGAGAGTGATATATATAATCTTTTTTTTTTTTACGAAAAGATATTTCTATTCATAGAAATTGCTCACTATTACATCTGATTTAATAATGAAATTACATCAATAGCAGCCATTTTCTTTCTCTTTGAGATCAAATTGACATTGCGAAAGTTTGCAAACTTGTGTGCAACTTATACTCTTGTTTTTCGCATCTACAATAATATAACCATAATGAAAAATAAAACTTCCAATGAGGGAAAATGAACAGAAACTTCTGACTAGGGAAGATAAATACTGACTTCCAACAAGGGAAGACGATAACTTACTGAAACAAAAAACCTAATGAAAAATATCAAACCAACAACTGACGCAAATCCATACACAAGCATATAGAAGTGGGGACAAAATTGAGTAATAGCAGATGCATGTGTGGAGGAGAGGCAAATTGTGTCATTGATGAATCTAACAACTGCTCCGGGCTGAATGAAACAAAACATTTCAGATCTGAATAAATCTGACTTTTATTGAATAAATAAAAATAAAGATTGTTATTGAAACCGTCGACGATCAAAAGGATCGACGGTTGTTCAAAACTAAAGAATCACAAATAAACAACCAATGCTCCAAACCCTAGTTGCTTCCTCGACGATATAATCTTGTTATAAAATTTTAATGGTAATTAATCATTACCTTAATTCTTGTGCATAAGTCAAAATGTGACAAATACTAATATGGAACGGAGGGAGTAGCATGTTGGTGCTTCTAACACGATTATGCAAAGACCATCGAAATGGAAGTTCGCTCAGTTTCTTACATGGCCACTAGGGTTGCAAGTGGGTGTTGAACTATATGTGAGTTTGTATTGTACCCAATATTAGTCCCACCTGGAAAAGAAACATTTTTGTTTCTTTCCTTATAAGATATATTTCACTTACAAGTCTTAGTTAAGTGAATGTGGGTTGGAGGCAAAGACCATGGGTATTTCCCATTGATTAATATATATTAAATACTTAATATTTAATGTCTTTGATTAGGCCTTGGGCCTTGGGGGCCGAGGGACTAATGTTAAAATAACTTAGCTAATTCACAACATAAATTTTTGTTGAAAATTAAGTAATTTCATAATTACTTATTATGTGAATAGTTGTAATGGTCGTAAATTAAGTAATTTCATAATTACTTATTATGTGAATAGTTGTAACGGTTGTAAATTAAGTAATTTCATAATTACTTATTATGTGAACAATTGTAACTGTTGTGAACAATTGTAACGGTTGTGAATAGACACATTTTTTTGTCTATATATAGCATGTACGAAATGAAGAAGAAAAAAAAGGGGAAAGAGAAATCTTAAGAGAAAAAAGAAAAGTATAGATAAAAAGAGTTTTTTAATTGAGAGAAGTTTAACTGTTGCACAAGAAAGGTTCTTTGATTGGTGTGTAATCAAAGATCAATCCAGTTGTATCCTGGAGACAAACCTCTTGAAGCATTCATACACCGAATTAGAGGAAAATTCGTCTTAGGACATTGCTATTGAGTGCAAGCCTCTAATATGATTTAATTAGTTCTTTGTAATTGAATTCTCATATGATATATTATAATTCAGTAATATGCATATAGTATAATTGTTCCAACAGTGGGGTAGGGAATCCCTGTGCCCCACGAAGCCTCGCCCCGATGGGGCAAATATTCCCCGTGGTTTACTCCCCGCGGGGTGGGGCATGGGGCAAGGCAAGGATGGGATTGCTCTTGCCCCCGCGAGGATTCCCCGCCCCACACCTAACGAGGATCTTTGTGGGGATTCTCTGCCTCCCGCCCTGCTCTCCATATAAAATTTTCGGTTTTTAATTTTTTACTAAAAATTTATATAGTTTTTTATTAACTTTTGTAATTGTATGAAATGGAATTCAAGATTTCTAACTCTAAAACATAACTTGTACCATTAAACCAATTCTACTATATATATTGTCATAAAGATTTATTAAAGTATAGTTAGAATATTATTGAAACTTATTTGTTATATTAATTTATAAGGAATGCTTTATATTTAATTAAATATGAAGAATTATAGTTTCTCAAAAAAAAAATGAAGGATTGTAACTCAAATACCAATATCAAAAACAAGATTATTGGAGAAAAATAGTTTTCTAAATAAAATAAAAATTAAGAATATAGTTAAGCGGCAAAAAGGACAAGGAGTGGAGATCAAAATGAGTTTTTCACAAAAATTGATGGGGCACCATGGGGATAACCCGCCCCGCATAGATCCTCCACTGGCCAAGGCGTGGGGTGGCAAAGTTCTCCTCCAGGGAAATTTTTGAGGATAGATCCCCGCGCTCCCAGGGATGGTAGCTTCAATCTCCGCCCCGTCTCGCCCCGCTCTGCTCCACTTGCAACCTTAGTGGTCACCTATACACAGAGTTGAGCATTCGAATTTTCCCATTTGTGCAATTTTTATTTTTTTTAGATTGTTGTTTGTGCAAATTTGAGAGGTACAACTATGCAAAGATTATTGTAGGACTCCTTTATTTGGAGTTGATCAAATTCTTTAAATACTGTCTCCCAAATCATGGACTGAGACGCTTGACTAACTTTCGTTCAGTTGGCCAGTCTATAAGCAGGAAGGATCGAAAAAAATTTACGGACCCGCAATTATCAAAATAGAACCAAAACAGAGAAGAAAAATCGTGTACTCAAAATTAATATCGGCAGTTCTTTTCATCAATCAACTTATTTGAAAAGTCTCCCCATATCCTACCAAAAAAAAAAAAAAGTCTCCCCATGAAGAGGCCCTGACTAGGAGGGCATCAACAGTGTGAAGAAGGGTTCTTTTCCTCATGCATATCTTGAGGATGGATTGATTGAGGGTGATTACCCAATTAATTGATAGGCGGTTAGGAATCTCCCTCCATTGCATCAACGTGGGGCCAATCTAGCTAGCTGAGTCGACGAGGGTGTGATGCCACCAAACGGTGAGGCCAGCCTAGCTAGATTGACGTGTTTGGTGGGTAGAATAATGGGAGGTCGTACCAAATAAGGATAGTGTCAAAAATCCTTGGGAATTACATGTTCCTAAGGTTAATATGTATCATTATACTGTAACATATATTTATTTAATAATAAATAAAGTCTCGTTCCTATATAAAAAAAATGGTTTGGTTGCAAACTCAATTAAGGAAAAATCTGGTTTGGTTTAGTGTGCTGGATTGATTTTGTCCTTACTTTTATTTTATAGTTAGTTTTCTTCCTCGGTTGGAAGTCTTTGATTTCTCTTCTCCTTGTTGAGAAATTTTAGGTTTTCTTCTATTTGTTGGAAAGTTTTGTTATTTGTTTTGTGTATTGTCATAAGTTTTAATATTGAACAGAGCAATCCCTGATTGTCAAATTATTTTAATTTCATATTTACAGTCAAATTAATGGTAGATTTTTTGAACAAATAGGATTAACGAATCAATGTGTTTGATTTTATGTCTGGTTATGTATTGAGCTATGAATGATTAATGAAATTTCAATTTCTCTTCTTCAACAAAATAAAAATAAAAAAATAAAAAACTCAATTAAAGAAAATACTAAAATGACATTTTAAAGTCACACCCTATGACATGGCGCATGAGCCCGAATTTTTGATAACCATTCATACGCACCTCGAGATATATACTCACGTGTTATGCACTGGGATCTACGTGTCTAACACTCATTTTTATATAGGGCCCACATGTCACGTCACTGAGGTATGACTTTGGGGTATCATTCTAACATCGTCCCTCAATTAAACCCAAACTATGAACAACATCTTATTTGATTCATTCTCATTGATCATCTAGTTTACATACTATAAAAACCTAAAATAGTAATTAATTTAACAATTGGGCACCATTAACAGTTCATCTTCTTTAATTAAATAACTCACTTTATCAGGAACACGCACACTTGATTATTCCATGATATAAACAAATTAACAAAGAAATTAAAACAAAATACTCTTGCTGTATTATACAATTCTGAAACACAAGAGATGAATTCACAATAGATTTATGAACCTACAAAACATATATTAATATGCAATAAAAAAATACATTAATAGTATAATGAATAAATGAATGAATTATAATTTATGTACGAATCTTCTTCCAAGTGAAGAACTAAATTCATATCAATGGCCTACACCCGGACTTGGAACAGACACCAATAACCGATCGCGAAAACGTGCCTTATAAATCTTATTAGTGGTAAGGGCAGCAGAGTAGTCTTCATTGTCTAAAGCCATCTTCATCTTCGTCTTCGTCTCCTCCATATTTTTCTTGTAACGCACAATTATTCGAGCTTCCGTAGATGATGTGATTAACAATACTACAAACAAAATAGTAAGAACTAAAATGGGCGTGAGGCGAGGCATATTGACAATTGAAATGAAGATACCCAAATAATCAGATAGTGTGAGAGAGAGAAATTGGAGTTTGTGTGAGTTGGTTTTATGATTTGGGTTTGGTGAGAGTATGTTATATATAGTTGTTTTCATAGCACGCCTTGATGAGGTATGGAGTTAATTGAAGGACAATGTAGACTTCGACATTCCTACCAAAAAAAAAAAAAATGTAGACATCGACAAATTGAAGCCACCGTGCTGCCTACATAAAATATTAAAAATCATGCGATGTACATTAAAATATGTACAAACATATCTTTAGATATATTGAACGGTTTTCAAACAAGCTGTCTCCTCAGTGTGACGTGCGTCAAATTGAAAGGTTTTCATTTTTCAGTGTGTTAAAAAGGAGGAATGGAAATCTTCTTAAAAAAAAATAAAAAAATAAAAAAATAAAAAATAAATAAATAAAATAATAATAATAATAAAAAAGAGGAATGGAAAAATAGAGGCAACGCCCCTCATTTTGTAAATATTTACTTGTATAGGGGAGAGGGGTGAACATGTCCTCGACTATATATATTTTGTGATAGTTTATCAATAAAGTTTTTTCCTTTATCGAAAAAAAAAAAAAAGAGGAATGGATAATTGATGTTGTTGATTCAAAATGACAAAAAATTCTAACAAGTTCTTAGGCTATCAACTGTATTGTTTTTTTTTTTTTGGTAGGAGCTGTATTGTAATTTAAATATTGAGCAATAGAAATTATAAAGTTCCGTGTCTGTAGATCTCACTAGCATATATCCTATTCTTATTTCCAACTTAGCCAAGGCCTCGATACTATTTAAAGGAGATCTCCATACATCTGTACTTCATACTAAGTCACACTTTATGTGAATTGAGATTATTTTTTTTGGTCAACACCTCCCAATATATATAACGAATCATGATTTACATGACTTAGATCTCGATGAATATCGTAGGATCTCAAATGGGCTGTTAGAACCTTTTTTTAAATTAGTGAATCATTTGGTGTTAGTTGGTAAAATGATTTGGGGCTAAGAAAGACTAGGTCAAAGGAGCATTTAATGAGTTGGGTTTGGTCTTTGGTAGGCTTGACTGCATTTGATTTCATTTTCACTTCTCTTGTGTTTGTTTCTTTTCGTTCGAAAGTCAAGTCTTCTTTCTTTCTTTCCATTTTCTTTGAGTGTATATTTATTTGGCCGCCTAGTGACTGCATTTCAACTGATGTGTGGTTGGCCGCCGGCTTCATGGTGGTCCTCATTGTACCAAGAAAAATAAAAACACCTAGGTATAGTAATTAATATGATGTCACATTTTACACGAGTAAAATAAAAATTATTATTTTTGAAAGAAAATTTTATTATTTTTGAAATAAAATAATTAATTGAATCTCCCAAATTCAGGACAATTAACTTTCTAACGTGGCTAGCTTTTTTCTAGAGCATAAAAATTATTAATTGTGAAAAAATCTACCAACTATTCTTAAAAATAATAAAGAGATAAATAATGGAGTATTTAATTTTTTTTGTTAAAAGATATTAATTAAAAGAAAAGCTAGAGGTTGGAAATGAATAAGAACTTTTTAATCCTATTATAACTAAAAACAAAAAGACAGACTGTTCCTCAAAAAAAAAGAAAGACCAATTTTAACCACTCAATGGAAAAGGTCATTATATTGTCCTGAAGTCATAATTGTTCTTTATCAAAAAGAAAAATAGGAAGAAATCCAATTATTACCTAAAAAAAGGTCGCTAGGGTTTGAGAGTATTGAGACTGTATTAGCCAATCTGACATGCAAAAACCTCATTCATACTTGAAGTGAAGCTCATCAGTATGCGTTGTCGGGGAGGCAAAGGTTGCCCTAATTAAGTCATTAAATATCATAATTAAGGTTTTGATGTTGCAATTAATTAGCGTCCTCATCACTTATTAATTAAAAATCATAATGAAAAGTCACCTCTAGTAAAAAACAATCAAAGATGTTTCCTTTTATGATGGAAAAAAATATTTTTTCGCCTTAATTTCTTTTCGTGAAAGTAAACAATATGTTGAAATTATTGAGTAAAATTACTATTAATTAACATCGGTTTATGACATGTTAATGTTATTGTTATTCATCTATGACATCGCTACGATCGCGATGTTTATGACATGTTTATTAACATCGGTTTATGACATGTTTATCACATCGCTACGATCGCGAAGTTGATTCATCTATGACATGTTTATGTTATTCAAAAAATGTGAATATAAATTTTTAACAAGGTATATATAAAAATACATTAATCCCCAATAAATTACATTAGTAGGCAATGGTTATATGTACATTTGATTTCTTGTAATTTTTTTTTCTTTTGCAAGAGCATAACTCCACCCTATTGAGAGACAGTTTTGTCTCAATTATAAGGTCACAACAAGCAATTTCAAGCTTTCTAATGTTCATTTGATTGACCTAATTGATTATAGATATAGGTGAGCGTAATGCATTGGTCTAACGAACCCGCATAACTACCACGAGCTATCCATGGTGGATCTAGATTTTTTTCTAAGATCCATAATGGATTTAGATTAAATATTTACTAAAGTCCTAACATTTATTTTGCATTCCACAAAGCTTGAACCCTGTCCATCGCAGTGGAAGTGTTAGACCTTGGCCATCGCAACATCCATGTAATGTCACTGTTAAGAGTGGTAATATTTTCTTCATTTTGCGTCTAATCCTATAGCCCTAACATCAATCAAGTGTCACCATAGCCAGTTTTTTTATTTATAAGTAAAATAAATAAATAAACTTGTATTTTTTTTGAAGAATAAATAAACTTGTATTAGTTGTAAACAAAACTTGTATTGGAGTAGATAAAACCGTATTATACAAACTATTCAATAATTTAATGTTGGATAGACTAGCTGATATTTCTTAAGCTTAAAACTTAATTTAAGAATTGAGATTATTACTCTCTACTTCATAAATCAAATGAACGTAAACCACCATGGAAACATTTTTTTTTTTATAATAAAGAATGAAAGCAAGAATCATAAAATAATATATTTTTTTTATTTCTCATGTATTTCCACGCTTAGGCACTATCGGGATCGTGGTGACCATCTAAATCCAATTTTTCCATCTACTCGACTCGAGCTTGAAACGTCACTTAAAGAGTTACCACTTGGGTCTAACTCATTGTCGGTAAAGAAAAAAAAACATTTATAAACATAGAAATGAAAATTTAAACAACGGATATGGCTTTTTGGGCCTAATTCTGCTGGGCTTGCCAATCCAAAAAATGATAGAAGAACCACTGATTCTCTTAGGCCCACAAATGGCCTGCTTAATATTAATTGGAATACACAATAACACAAGGTTTTTGAAAAAAAAAATTAAAATTAAAAAAAAAAAAAAATCAATTTATGGCAAAGAAGCTGATTTCTATGTAGGGAAAAGATATTAAGATAATGATACAATTATAAATTGAAAAAAAGAGAGCAAAAAACAGTTTTTGAAAAAGAGAAGAAAAGCAATGGCATGTTCCTTGCTGAATGACTGGAGAACAATCTTCATCATCTATTGATGACACATAATTTTTTCTTTTGAGAAGAAAGAAACAATGATGGCACAGAATTTTACTAACATGTATATCAATTAGGAGTGATGTCTTTGGTCATATAATAATAACTCTTTATTATTTATTGTATACTAATAACCTGACATTGAGCCTCAAAGGAAAACATGTATAAACATAGTGGTTTTATTTATTTATTTATTTATTTATTGAAGCCATCTAACATAGTTACAAGTTAGATGCATTTTGATGTTGACTACCGTTAGATCGCCTTGAATGCCTGTACAAATATCAAAACACTGAATCAACGGACGCCATAATGCGTGACTTTCAAATTGGTCATTTTGTATAATTTCTTATGACCTAGTGGATCAAACTTCTTTAAGGCAGAATTGTACGTACGTACGTAGTGTCAAATGTCACATGTTGGGATCAATAAATCCAACAAATTGATTGGTAGTTACATGTTTCCGAGCAAAAAAGCCGTAAGAAAAGAGAGAAAATGTTATGATTAAACATGTCCCTCTCGAAGAACCTTAAGAGAACCAACAATCACTTGATTCAACTGGCAAGAGAGTTAGTGTTTTTAAATAAGGTCTCAAATTTGAGTTTTATAAATGAAAAAAATTGAGTTAGAAAGGTATAGCTTCCCCTACATGGGCCCTATAATGCTCGAATTGAAATTAGTCGATTCATCGGATACTACATGAGAAATCAAAAAAAGAACCCTAAGAGAGATCATTATGTGTGAACAATTATATGGAGTTGGTTAGCAAATTAATCATTTTCTATATGAATGTCAATAATAATCTTTACATGCTACAATACAATTTAAATTATAGAAAAAGATAATGTGTTTGGAAATTATCAAACTGGTCCTATACATGTTGACATATTTTTGTCAGTGGAAAATGGTAATGTAACACATTTAAGACGTGCTCAATTTATGCGCACATAACTGTGCAACATCTTATGCAATGCCTCAAGATGTGTGCACGCATTGGACAGACTGCAATTAGGTGATGGAGTGTTACATTAATTAGCATATATAATACAAGTTATACTGTTGTACTGGAAAAAAATATAAGTTATGCTGGGTCATTGTGACCTGCCAGATTGGTCATTGTGAGTCTGTGACGTACTAGACTCAATTAGTTAACTATGAATGTGAACTTTCAGGAGATCACACGCACGAAAAAAAAAAAAAAAAAAAAAAAACCACTAAAACTAAAACTAAAACTAAGCTTTTAGGAGATTGATATTGCTTCTTGTGAAATTATAATTAGGACAATAATCCTGAGGAATACCAGCAGCTAGTTGGTCTAGGTGGTTTGGTACTCGAGACCCTTAAGTTGTAGTTCGAAATCGACCCTTACTAATGGTGACACCAATTGGTAAGAACTTTTTACGTTGATTATGGGTCGTCTTAGAGTGAGCTAAAAATAGTCGGAGTCCATTAATTAGGCTTCTAGACACCAAGTGATCTAAGACCAAAAAGGGGTGGAGGAAAGAGGTAAGCAAAAAAGGTAGCAGGACAAGTAATTAGAAAATAATAGCCCTGAGTATATATATATGGACAAATTAGTTAAAATATCATAACTTTTTTATATCTTTTGTTATTATAACATAACTTTTTTGAATTTGATATTATATCCAACCTTTTTGAATTTGAATTTGT
This sequence comes from Stephania japonica, assembly GCA_039657345.1. Classification (NCBI taxonomy): domain Eukaryota; kingdom Viridiplantae; phylum Streptophyta; class Magnoliopsida; order Ranunculales; family Menispermaceae; genus Stephania; species Stephania japonica. The sequence goes on from CM077556.1 coordinate 8,105,668, forward strand.
TATTATATCCCAACCTTTTTGAATTTGTATATATGTGTACATATAAGCCTATTTTGTGCCTATAGGGTTATATATGAAAATTTCTACAATGGAGACAAAATATATACACATACCATAAGAACCCTTCAAAATATGTTGTGCATTAAATGTTTTGTGTATTAAATCCAATGGTTCTAAATAGTGTGTCCATGCATGAATGTCAAAAAATTGATGGATATCTAAAGGACACCAATAAGTTTGCCTATTTGGTGTTTCTATTTTGGGCTACCCTAACATTTTCCTTCTTAAAATCCCTTCTTATTTGGAAAAGTAACTCGATTAGAAAAATATTGTAAGTTAATCCAAATTTATAAATTCAAGTTTGAAATCAACTTCATATTATTTTCAATCAATAAAGAAATTCTATGAAGTTCAATTAGAGCATTTTTAATGGAATATGGATTGAATGTTAATGTGCACCACCTAACTAAATGGACATTGGGATGAAAAAAAAAAACGTTTCTAATGAAATGTATATTTCAAATGTTTAGCTGACGTAGATTGACATTGTCTATTTTGAACATCACTTACGACATTCAAATTGACAACCATGTTGAATAATTAATCTTTTTTAAATATTTACTTTTTTATTTAGATTTTTATTTTCACGTTTTAATTAATAAAATTATCAAAAAGAAATGTCACCTCATCAATTGAGTTAGAATCCACATCTACCATTAGAGAGACCTATTTTAAAGTCCAATGTTAAGTTGAGCCAATGTGATGGACCTCCTCTCCACGATAAGAATCTACGCCCATAATCCACATTTACCAATAAAATGCTCTAAGGTCACCAAGAGTTCAAAAGGATGAGGATATACCACTCTATCTCTACCAATTTTTTTTTTTTTCGTTACTTGATATTACTGGTGTCAAACTCATTTATTTTGATGAAAATGAAAAGAAAATGAGCATAATAAGTAGGAATTGAAAGCATAATAAGTAGGAGTTGTTAACTCTGATGGAGGCGGGGGTCCCAGATTCGATTCTTGGCAGCAACATTACATTTTTTGGTTTCTCTTGAGTTATGGGATTGGGGCGCTCGACTTACTTTCATGAAATTAATCGAATCAAAGTAAGGAGGGGCTAAAAAAAAGGTTTTGACACCCTGGTTATAAAAAAAAAAAAAAAAAGGAATTGAAAGCTCATCTGATTTTTCTCTTGAAGAGACGTGCATAATATAAATCTTGCCTAATCAGTTTTATAAATAGTTTCATCTGTTGCACACATCGAGGGTAAAGGAATAATTTGATCCAGACCAACTAAATTGAGATTACTTCACACAAATCAATACCGTATAACAATCATATAGGCATGGATTTAATTTAAGATAACTATAAATAAAACAAAAGAGGTTTTTTTTTTTTTTTTTTTTTGAAAAACTAATAAATGATTAATCATTTTTGAAGGAATTTATTGTTACTAACCAAATTGGCCTAACCTAATCACCAGACGGACCTTCAAATGATTGATTTTCACTCAACTTGGCTCTCTCTCATCCAAACTAGTTTGACATTTCAACAAACAGGGGGGACTCAAGGTGTCATATGCCCATCCATATATATATATATATATATATATATATATATATATATATATATATGATTAGGCGAACTTTATATATATATATATATATATATATATATATATATATATATATATATATATATATATGATTAGGCGAACTTTACCCTTGCGGCAACCACTGGAATATTACAGAACGATCTAAAGAGGGTCATAGCTTATTCAACTTGTTTCTTAATTAACAACAATTAATATATCAAGAAGAAATAATGTATATAATCCTATCTCATGGGGCATCAATTAATTAAAAAAAACTTGATTACCTATCTCATGCGAGGCATCAATGCTCAAATGCATATAATCCTATAGAATGATTAACAAACACCAATTTGCACAATTATTATGTTCAAAAACCACTGCAAAGTGCCATTTTTTTAAGCTATAATACTCATATAATCCTATTTCAGTTTTCAGACAAGGAATATAAAAACAAAAAAAGTCAAAAAAAAAATGCTAAAGAAAAACATCTCTTGTTTAAAAAAAAAGATGAGATGAAAATTGTTTCTCAAAAAATAGAGTTAAAAATGATCTAACTGTGATAAAGAGTAATTAATGACTTCATATATAAAATAACACCATAAATTAAAACATGAGTTTTCTATGTCCTGCTCCTTTTTCCAATTAAATCTCATAAAAAATACTCTCATATTATTTCTTTTGGTATTAAAATGGCTATGATATACATTATTAAAAAACTAATGCATATGATAATTCATTTTTTTAATCAATAATTCACATTTAAATACTCTTAATTGTTTTACATATTCTTTGCTTTCTAATTTTGTTTCCGCAGTCTAACATTTTATTATAATAAAAGAAGATATTATTTTATATTTTTCTATAAGAAAGTTTTTTGTTTGTGTTGTTTCTCTTAAAAATTATATGGCAGCAAAGCTATAGAAAAGCTATCTTTTGTGATCTAAACCACCAAGTATCCAAATCTCAATGGCTTCCAACTATTTTGGGCTTGAGCCGAGTAGGACCAGTAGGTAATGGCAAAGCTCTCCCTCAATGATTTTAAAGGACACAAGGCCCGAACTCGAGACACTTGGATAAGGCTAATGCAAGCTTGCCATCACATTATTATACCCTCCTCGTAAAAAACTATTTTGCCAGTACACTTCTCAAAAAGACTTTCAATTTTTTTTTTCTATAATTTGATTGTAACAAAATATGTGAAGTAATTTCACGAGACCCAAATTTCACATATTATTATATAAAAAGTAAGTTCTTCCAACTAAAACCTTAACACAAGTGATTAAATTGACCACTATAGACCTTTAAAAGATTATAAGAGAGAATTTTTTCAAAAAAAAAAAAACAAAAACAAAACAAACAAACTGAATAAGAGCTTTCTTCAAAAAAATAAAAAAAAAAAATACTGTAAATAATAATAATAAAAAAAACACTAATAAGAACTTCATTGAAAATTGAAGAGATGAGAAAGAAAAGAAAAGAGAGGGACAGGAGAAAGAAAAAAGCAAAAGAAGGCATGCAGAATGATTATTTCAGACCCAAAAAGCATTATAAAGTGAGGCAATGAAATTAAGTGGTCACAAGATTTAAGGCGGGCATTTCTTTTGAATGGACCCAACAAACCAACCAACCCATACAAATTTTTTTTTTTAAAAAGATTCTCTTCAATCCCCACTCTCTCAATTAACATCCTAACTGTCATCTTAACTGCCACCACCACCACCACCACCACTCTCAAGTCTTAACCTTCCTTTCAATCCAAATTCATCTCATCAAACAACACAACAAAAAATGCATTGGAGAAGAAAGAAATCATCCTCATCACAAACATCCCCACCTCTCTCTAATTCACTCTCCCATGTCTTCCCCATCTCTTGGCTCTCCAAATTCAAGCACATTGGCTCCAAATCCAAGTCTCAATCTGCCAAAACCAATCTCAAGTCCAAGTCCACCTCTTCTCTTGCTCCATTTTCACCTCTGATTTTTAAGGACACCCAGTTCTATGATGGAGATGTCGAGCCCGATGACGCTTCCACCTACTGGCAGCTCTCGTTCGGCAAGGACGGCAATGGTCATGTTAATGGCAGGAGGAGTAATGCGAGGTCCTTTTGGGATGATTCCGATGATGATGAATTTGAAGTTCCTTTGCCGGGTAGAAGAGCAGGAGGGAAAGAACATGGTGGCATTGTTTCTGATGTCAAGAATAGAGATTTGGAAGTGAAAGATCAGAGATTGAAGAGTCGGAATGCCAGGAGTCGTGGGCGAAGCAATGTCAAAGAAGGGTACTGGAGTTTTGAACATGGCAGAGAATCTGCGAAAGCAAGTGGGAGATCTAGCGGTGGAGAGACCGTGGAGAAGAACATATTAGAGCTGGAACCGATTGTGATGATTCGAACTCCTGAGAAGGAGTTTCACGGTTTTGCGCCTTCAAATTCGAGGAGACATAACTACATTTCCTCCTGTCACACAGAAGATCATGAAGGAAGGAAGGGGAGACGATTTTCGAAAGGTAATAACGAGTTTTTCGGTTTTGCTTCTATGTGCCCAGATCATAGATTAGATGATAAAATACATCAAGTAGGTACAGAAGTTGATTCAGAGGGAGAAGCATTTAAAGTGGCAAAGATTAAGGAACTTGAGAAACAAAGGAAATCTCTGAATCAGAACAAAGAATTGCATAGGAGAAGAACTAACCAGAGTGGGAAAGTTAAAGTTTATTCACCGCGAACACCGCCTTCGAAGACTGAGATTTGCAAAATCAGAGCTTTGGAGGATCTGAAGAAGGCCAAGGCCAAGAAGAAAGCAAGGCAGGCAGATAAAAAGCCAAACTTGGCGAGTTTTGCAGTGGCGAAATGCTCGTTTGACCCGCAGAAGGACTTCAGAGATTCGATGATAGAAATGATCGCAGAGAACAACATCACACTGCCAGAAGAGCTTGAAAACCTCTTGGCTTGTTATCTCTCTTTGAATTCTGATCAGTACCATGATCTCATCATCAAAGTCTTCCAGGAGGTATGGATTGAAATAAGTCAGCTGTGTTCCAGTCCTGATCTGCAAAGCAATGAACATAGTTCCTCTGATTACTAGAAAATATATGTAATACTGAACAGCTTTAATTGTAACAGAGGTGTATATAGTACACAATATCAAGGCAATGGTTCCCTTTTTCTAATAGAGCACTTTCAGTTTATTTTGCACTTTGTATGAACTATGAAGATGATCATTACATGTTTTTTCATATATAATTTTGATTCGAGACCACTTCGTTTATACCTAAACTCAAATTGGCACATGTTTATATAACAAGCTCGCAAATTTTATTTCATTTTTTTTTATAGCCGAGTGTTTTTGAGGGTCCACCACCGCTAACACCAGACTGATGGTGGACCCGACTAGCCCCTCGGGGGTCCTTAGTTGTGCCCCCCCCCCCCCCCCCCACCACACACACACACGCGTGCGCGCACATACACACACACACACCACCAGAAGGGAACCCAAGGAAGAAATCGGAAGGAGGAAGCAAGGAATCGAACCCCACACCTTTGGTGTGTTGAGCCCAATTCTTACCATCCCACCAACTCCCCTGCCGGGGCAATAAACTCGAAAATTAGAACCAAAACAAAACTATACAAATGATCAGCATGTAAAGAAAGACCATTTCTTCTGCTATACTCACATGTTCTATTGCACCAGGCAATTCTGCACTTAGAATGGCTTCTTGTTCATGATATTCCCACGAGGACCATAATCACAAGTGAAAAAAGTAGCACGACATTCGCATACAATCTTGGCACACCAAAGTTTCAATGTAGTCCTCCAAACCACCTGTACGTAGGCCAAGCAATCCTAGTTTGAAATGCACCTGTGTGATTACAGGCATAGTGAGACTTCTTGCCTCTTGGCGATCCAAGCAGGTTCCCAGCTCTTTCCTTTCCCTTAAAAGGTCTTCTTCATATAGTCCGAATTTGAATGATCAATCCTGCAATCTCCCCTCCTCTCGTTAGCATACTACTTGGCATAACTTGTTATTCTCCATCGAAGAGCAGGAAGACTAAATTGCTTTCTTATCTTGTTAGAGGATCAAGGAAATCAGAAACAGTGGCAATTCCTTGAGGCGCACGCCACACACCAAAGACTAATCTGGGAATACTAAATGAGCTGAAATATAAGAAGGAAAAAGAATGAGAATCAACATGAACAATGAGCAAAACCTGTGGCAGCCATGAGCGACTTTGAACTTGAAAGAAGAAGCCTAATCATAGATTGGAGAAAGAGAGAGAGATTTAAATTTAAACTATCAGCAACATGCTCATACATTTGCTAGTCTAGAAGAAGCTATAGATTATGAGAGATGAGTTATCTCATCTCATGTACGCTAACTAAAGGATGAATGCGAGTGGGAACATTCATGTATGGAAGCAATTTATAAATGAAATAAGTCTCGTGTACGTCAATCTTTCTAAAAATCAGTTTTCATAAACAAGTGCAACATGCATTTGTTAATAAGGGCTTGATGCCACAGGAGGCAAGCCACTGCAATTCAAAGCATAATTTTTTGTAGTTTTTATATTCTGTGCTTCAAATCTTCTGCAACTTTTAAGCCCAGACTTTTTAAGTTCTCCCAAGAAAGCACTGCCTTTTAAGTTGAAACAGTTAAACATTTGGCACGCGCATAGATTTAAGGCTTTAGCATGTTAGTTTATGCTGATCAGACGAAAGTTTTTAACATGAAATGAATAAAATATAGAACTATTAAACTTTTTTCAGCAGTATTAAATACATGAGCGTAATATTAGACGATTGTATGCAGTTTCAAAATGAGAACTAAACATACTTCTCAGTTGTAGCGTTTAAGAGAGTAATAAATTGCTTTCTGCAGGAAGTTCACATGTGAGTAGAAAGTCAAAGTTTCCAGTTTCAGACGGCAGGTTTTCTAACCTTCTTTTGATGTGTAATTCGAGATTTGAATCCCTGACCTCATAAAACCTGCAAAGAACCAATCAATACGCAAATGAGAATGAAATCAGGATAATTTTGATGCAATTACTAGGGACATGCATATAGAACTTACAAAAGGAGATTTAGAGTCGTAATAATCTGAAGTGGGGATGATATTAAGATTCAAAATTGATAATCCCGTTTTCCGGTTTTTGGTCCAAGCAACAACTTCGTACTCAATTATAATGAGGGATCTAGTGCAGGAAAGTTTACACTAGTAAGCCTCTCTGATTTCCTGATGACCAGACATAATTTTCAAGAGCATCATAAAGGAAAACTGGATCCAACTTGATCATATTCCAGACGAAATCTGCAAAAAATTTACCTTTTGGATGCAACGTAGAGCTGTAAAAATTGCACTTGCTTTCAAATTTTAACCTTGCCAACTGATTCAATTCAAATTTCACATGACCAACACCTTAATTTTCTCTTCAAGCTATTTATTTTGAGGACTAATTGAGTTTCGCATGTCATGGTGCATCAAAACATATTACTGTCATGCAAAATATAGGAAAGTTTTTCTAATTGCAGCATCGCAGTGCAGATCATAGCTAATGGAATGGGAAGGACAGAAGGAATGCTTCCTAACTGCACATTCTAAACAGGCTGAAACACAGAAACCCCCACCATTAGCGCTTCCTACAGTACAATATCAAAGAGAAAATTTGCAGGTAAATTATCCACCGTGCACAAAGAAGAAAACACAGCAAAGAAATTATCATAAGAACAGAAACAAACTAGTAATAAGTTCGAACCTTTATGAACTAGAAATTATCTTAAAATCTCCGTGCAGCACCAGGTGACATTTTCATTTGTGGCATCACCATAATATCCCATCTTACAATCGCATTATCTGTTTTTCATGGCCAAGAATGTTCTTAAATCACCTTACACAAAATCTTTAACTTGTCTTTTCGCATTTCCAGTAATCAATGAACTTCAACTTTCCACGGCATTTAAATTTAGTCTGGCCTGGAAATTCAACTTGTCATTCGTGTCTTGTTTGAACATTTGATATGCATGTACTCCAATTATAAGCCAGAAAATTCTCACAAGCTTGCTGACCTCAGGACGCCACAAGAATAATTTTTCAGTTTATGCTTCCCAGGCAAACTTCAAGTTTAATTTAACCGCTGACTTCAAGCCAGCTGCACCCAACATCTTTCATCATACCCCTCTCTCTAATCAGATCTCTCAATTTCTCAATCTCATCCCACATCCCAACGCTTGCACATAAGTTCGACCATAGAACATATATCCCAACATTCCGAGGATCCGCCTCAAGTGCTCTTTCAGCTGCCAATTTTCCCAGCTCAACATTTCCAGTGTCAACACAAGCATTAAGCAAAGCTCCCCACAGGGAAGTATTGCTAGTGCCGCCATTTCTGGTACTATTATCACTGGTACCCATTTTGAAGGGCATACGACTAATCAAATCCAATGCTCTCTCCAATTCGCCTGCTCTACAAAGCAAATCAACCACACAGCTGTAATGTTCTTGGTCAGGATCCATTCCAAAATCACAAACCATGGATTCAAAATATTGAAGCCCTTGATTCACATTGCCAGTGTAACTACAAGCTGAGATCACCGCCAAAAACACAATTTTATCGGGTTTAGTCCCTTCCATTAACATCTCTTTGAATAACTGAATCACATCTTCAAAATGTCCATTTCTACCACACACTCCAAGCATAGAAGTCCACAAAATAACATCCCTTTTTTCCTCTCCCCCATCTCCAACCCCAGTATGATCGAACACATGCCTAGCTTTCTCGACAACACCACATCTCCCATACATATCAATCAAGGAAGTACGAAGGAACACATCACCTCCGAAAGCATCAATTCTCCTTATCAAACTCCCATGGACCTGCCTACCCAATTCAATCTTAGCCAACCCCGCACACACTTTAAGCAATCCGCACATCGTAAACCGATCACACTCCATTCCCAAACCCCTCATCCTCCTAACCAAACTCAACCCATCCTCCCACATCCTCCCCTCAACAAAACCCAAAAAAAGTGCATTCGCACACACCACATTTCTCACAGGCATTTCATCAAACGCCCTCCGCGCGTCCCAAAACGCTGACGTCTTGGCATAGAAATCAATCAATGCACTACCCACATACACACTAGACAACCACCCCGATTTCTCAACATGGGCATGCACCATTTTCCCTAAACCAACACTCCTAATCGCCGCCGCGGCGGTTAGCGAACTACAAATGGCATAACTATCTAATACAACACCACTGAAGTGCATAAAAGAGAGGGTGTGGAGAGCAAGAGATGGGTGTCCATGGTGAGAGAAGTGGGAGGCAATGGTGTTGAAGGGGAGAGGGTTTGAGGGGTCTATGGATTTGAAGAGATTGGTTAGGATGTTGAAATGGGTGGTTGAGATTGTGGTGGTGTTGTTGTGGTGATGAAGTGATGAAGAGTAAGAGAGGATGAGAGAGGTGTTAAGAGAGGTGGAGAGAAAGTGAGATGTTTTGAGAATGTAAGCGTGAAGGGTTTTGGTGAGATTGAGATTCTTGGATTGGTAACAGTGTTTTAGATGATATTTGAATCGGTTTGCTTGGTGGGAAGACATCAAAATGCACACAAAACAAGAGTTCTATTTTTATTTTTATTTTTCAAAAAAGCTAGAGTTCTGAGATTCTTTGTGTTTGTAACAAAATTTGTACTACCAGCCTCAAAGGGTCTGATATAGGCCCCCAAAGGAGTGTCTCGTTCATTTGAAGAGAGTTCTTAGTACCATTTCTCGGGATAGTGGTATGGATGCCCTCTTGACTCTGTGAGATTAGTCGAGCCTTAATCAAAAGAGGGTGTTGAAGCTATTTAGACACTCATAGTAATAATAAAAAGAGGTATGATATAGTGGCATACTAGCAATAAGATGAGCACCATAATTATGACTGGAGCAGGTGTTACGGGTAGAATCATATAAGCTATATTATGATTATGTTTTGAGTTATGAGTATGAGTATGAGTAGTTTTGGTGTCCTACTTTTCATATGATTAAAGGAAATAGAAGCAAGGAGGTGCTTAAAATAGGTTGGGATGCACATCGTAAAAAGAAAAAAGAAAAGGTAAAACACATTATTTGGTAAATGAACTTAACGATTTTTTCATTAATTTTTTAATTTTTATTTTTATTTTATTTTGCTGCGATAATCAAAGACAATTTCATTGCTCAGAAGAATGGATTACAACTAATGAAATAATTGTCATCAATTTGACTAGGAACCTCAAACCATTATGAGGGAGTAACATGCATTTTTGTTAGCTTAGCTAATACATGTGGAGCTTTGTTTGCATTCCTTCTAACAAATTGCACCCTCCATGAACTTCTATTCATTGACATTTGGTCAATGAATTTTTATTTTGGTATACATTTAGTTCTTTTGTCCAAGAGCCTCCTAACATAATACAACAAATGTCAAAGTATCTTTGAGATATGGTAAAGACATTACTTGTAAAAAAGGTAAGATCTCGAAAGGTGGTGGTTTGACTTCTACTAAAGTCCAAAATAATAAAAATAAAAATAGAATACAACAAATAATAAAAAAAAATAATCTTAACACAAACCTTTAGATCAAAGTATTAATGCATACCAAGATAAAAATTTAATCTTCAAATGTCAATGAATAAAAGTATACGAAACAATGCCAAAGCATAGCTGGTGAGATGGTAGAGACTGAAGTTAAAAAAAAAAAAAAATTGATGTAAAAATCGTATAGTTTTTTTGTTGTAAAAAAAAAGTACTAGGAGAGATTTGCCTCGATTCAAGCAAATTAACATGATTTAATACGAATCTGACCATAGAGAAGTGGCTATGCAGCATTTTTGAAACACAGTAGCATCTTAAACCCTCACAGAGGCTTCAACCATGGTTGCAGTGAGAGGCGTTCATCGCCTCTGCGAGTCTCTCAGACTCCAAAATACTTCAAACCATCTTTTCACTACTACCCATCAAACCAATCTCTCACTATGTTCAATCTTTCATAGAAACTTCTCTGACACCACCCAATTGATCAAAACTGATGAAGAAATTGAAGGGTTTGGTGAAAAATCAACCAAATCAGATAATATTTCAAAGGGAAGACCAAAACCCAATAGTTTGTGCAGTTTGAATGCAGTTTCAGAGAAATATTCAGCTGAGAAGAGAAAGTCTCAGTCTTTGGGGGGATTGAGGCCGGTGGCGAAGGCGCTTTCGCCCGAAATGGTGTCGCTTGTAAGTCGATTTTACGAGGAGGGGTTGTTGAATGATGCCAACTTCCTGCCACTGAAGAAGTTGGAGTTGAGTGATTTGTCAAATCCTTATTATAGGGATTTTCTGATGTTCACTGCTGAGAGATTTGGGCAGGATCATCAAGAAGTCGCGAAGTAAGGCCGATTTTCTTGCTTTTTTGATTTGGGTAGTTTTTTATTTGATTAATCTTGGAAAAGTTAGAACTTTTGATGAAATGTTCTTGTTCTATCATTTTTTAATGTTTGCATATGCCTTATCGAATTGTAGTCATGGAGTTCCATTTGGTGTCCCATAATTACCGCTTTAAAATAGTTCCGTTGCGATATTAGCCAATGTCGTATTGTGGATTGAGGAGGAGTGGTTTGTGTAGCCAATGTCATATGGTAGGAGTAGCCGAATAGGCAGAATCGAATTAGGAATGAGTGCTTGTTGAGTTCAAGTATCGAGAGGAGTGAGCCATTTCTACATTACGCTTGAAAAAACTACTTGGAGTATATCTAGATCAGTGTTAACTTTGTATAGTTAGCTAATATCGTGAAACTTTAATTGCTTTGTTCTATATTGATTTCTAAGCTAAGTTCTAGTTTTGTTCAAGTATTTTATTTTTAGTTGTGGTTTGTTTGAATCCGTCTATATCACTAAATTGCGTCGGGTTGTTTTGCTTTACGGGATTGCTTGATGTGAAGTTTTGCGGCATCTGATTGATGATATTTTGAGCCGAGAAATCGTTGGTCCTTGATTGGAGTTTTTCTTGGAGGTCAATATCTATCATCTTGTTGTAGCATTGGATAACCTAATGCTGGTTATTGGTTCAAGTTGCTAACTACCTTCATATTGCTATGGACCAACTTATGCTCCTTCTTGCAGCACCCCAAAGGATGAATACGAAAAATTGCTATTTTTAAGTGGCTTTCAGAATTAGGAAATTTATTTCACTAATTAGAGAGAACTTTGGAAGACATGTAGTTCTCAAGGGCTAGCTAAACCAACTGTTATACAATACGACTATCTGTTATCAAACGAGAAAAAAAACTATATGTTTATTACTTTTCAATTGAAACTCTCATTCTATTCTTCTACAAATACTCTTTCTCTAGCCATCTTAATATCATCCATCTGGAAACCAACATTTTCATCTTGCACATTTTTTTCTTCTATTAAAAAATCCTCTGGTTCCTTCCTAGCCAAATGGGCCAAAAAGTTGTACCCTTTCTTCAAGCATAGGAGCTTGTATGAAGAAGTGGTATCAGTATAAATGAAAATGGACGGTGTATGCGCAAAAGATGGAGCCTCAGGGAAACACATTTTTCAAAGACTTATATAAAGAGGATACCTTGTCGGGTTAATGCTTAGGGAATATTGATGTATGTTTTTCTTAGTGACTACGAGTGAATTCTTTGATGGAAGAAATTGATTTTGGTATGTTACGGAGACAGGATTTCAAGCTTGAATCTTTGTTTAATTTCCATAAAATGAACGATATAACTAAGATTAAGAAATTACTTAAAATCAGAACGGAACTCTGCGTGTTGGATTCTTTCAGTTTCCTTTGTGTTGGCAATGAAAGCAATTCTTGTTGTTATAAAAATGGGGAGGTGGATGAGATCCGGCATGTAGTCTAATGTGTGAAACATTAAATGGAGAGGACTTGGAAGCGCTATTGTTATTTTTGCCTCCAAGCAGAGATGTTTTAGTTGCAGGTATCCTTTGCAATAGATACAAAATAGACTTAAGGAATTATTCTCATGTCCTAATGAGACTTCAACTTCAGATTCCGATACAGGTGTTTGTAACACATGAGTTCTTGTGATACAAATTGGAAGACCAATGGATATTAATTGATAAAAACCTTGAATGTTCTTTATTCTTTAGCATTTCCTTCTTTTTGAAAACCACACAATTTCAGTTTGAGTTAGTTACACTGAGCTCATTGAGGTACTCGTTGAAAATACCTTTTTCCCCTTTTGATGGAAAATTCATTTGTTTTCAATTTCTTTTTTTTGTTATTCTTGTTTCAAGTCCTTTAACTATGTAGATCTGAATTGCAGATGGTTATCTGGTAGTCATTTGAAAAAAGTCGCTCTTTTTGGTTGTCCTTCTGTCGAGAAGAAAACAACTTATGCCGCAAAAAGACTGCGCTCTTTCTTCAGCATTCATGAAGACACTGTAAGTCATATTCAACTATTTATTCGTAGAATATTCTTTTCGTGTTTGTGTTTTTCTTCCTAACTCAATTACGTTTTCATCGCCTCTCTTCTTTCATTAAGTACATTATTATTAAACTCAACTCAACAATGGCTTCTCACGCATCTCTATATATGTCCATTTCACCTTATCTACTGCTACTACATTTTCATTTTAGTCATACTCGTATCTTTCTTTATTATTTCATTAGATTTATTTGACGTCTCCTCTATCATTAATAGGTAATTTTGCCTTTTAACTCTTGCATCTTTTTTACTTTGTTGTACACATTTAAAGTATTTTACCCGACACATCCAAAGACAGCCAGCAAATACACTTGTTAAAAAACTGAACACAGTAAAAATTGACGAAATTCAACTGTATGGGGTAAACCTAAAATATATTGGGATACAGTAATTAGGGAGGATTTAAAAGATTATAAAATCACATCATCAAGTGCATTAAATCAAGCAAAGTGGAAGAGTTTTAATCCATGGAGTTGACCCCAAGTAATTTGCATTTGAGCCCTTTTTTTTTGGTTGTGTGGCTTTGTCTCTCATTTCATCTCTCCAACTTAACTCCATTCCTCTCATTTCTTCTCTAACATTGGCCATCTATTTTTAATAGGTATGCCAACAATGCAATTTGAAAAGTTCGTGCAAATTTGTGAACAAGAAAGTACTGAGCAAAGTGAATAATGTAAATTTAGCAGATACGATGAGGGTTCTTACGTTGTATGCCATGGACTCCATGCCTATGCAGTTGGTAGTACCCAATGAGTTAAAAGACTCCATCGGCAAATTGCTAAGGGAGGTGCTCAATCTCAGTGAATGATGACTCAAGGATTCAATCCTGATAGTTCTTGTACGCTGCTATATAGGGATTAATTCCATGCTTTACATCTAAGTTTGCTTTAGGAATGAAAATTAAATTCTCCGCTTTTCCTTGGGTGACTTCATCATGTGTGCTATAATTCAGATGCTTCAATTATTATGGGCATCCATTTTGGCTTGCACTCTACATTTCGCATTAATGGTGACTGAAGATAGAGCTGATCTTGCCTCCAATGGTGATTCTACTGAGAAGGGCTATAATTCTTTTTACGAGTCCGGTCTGGCTCCTCCTTTGCGCAATATGCCAAGGCTTGTCACTCGTCCGAATCCATAACCACTACATTGATTCAGTAGAAAGCCACAATGAGAATGAAGTTAATTGCTTATAGATCTTGAGGAGAACTTTATGGCCTAACCTTTTCGTTGTGTATCAAAATGTAAAAAGTCAAGTTAGGCTGGCAAAATGAGGACTTGGTAGTTTCATGCATTCACTTGGTTTGCAATATTGTTACTTCATAGCATCAAAAAAAATATATTGTTACTTCATAACAAAAGTTCATATTGGCAAAGACAAAAGGCATGTGTTGCAGTTTTAGACCCAAATATTATTTTTTCTTCTTCATCTTCTATGGATTGACATCCAAAAACTTGGAAATACTCTAGTGTTTTTTTTGTTTTTATTGTAAATACTTGAGTTAGTTAATATAAAATGAGAAAATTTGACTAGATGAATGTAAACTCTTAAATAATTAGGCATTCATTGATTTAAGAAAGATTTTGAAAACACACATCGACTGCATTAAAATGAGCGAAATGAAAAAGTTTGATTCATGTGCCAAAGTGTCTCTGGTGAGATAGTACATATATCATTTGTTAAAAGGGAAGATTTAGGGGAGGTCGTGAGTTCAACACTACTTAAATTGAAAAAAAAAAAAAGTTCAATCGTAATAGGGACTTCAACTTTTTTTTTAGATAGCTGAGGGTAACCGAGTCACTGACACTGGAGTAATGGAAGACTGCTTTAATTCCTCAGGTGTCCTTAGTTACCTCCTATCAAGGAAGAAATAGAGGTGGGAAGCAAAGAATTGAATTTCACACAAAGAATTAAATTTCACACTCTTGGTATTTTGAGTCTAATTTTTACTATCCCACCAATTACCTGGAGGCGGATCTTCAACTAATTTGAGATGGAAACTTCAATACATCAGTTCCATAAGAATAATAAGTGATTTTATTCATTATGAACTAAAAGATTTTTTCAGACAATGGTCTGATCCAAACTAGCAACATTTGATAATGCAGGACAAAAGAGCAATGCCTAATAAACCAACAAATTCTAATTAAGTTGTGATGGTAGCTGACCTGAGACCCTCCCACGTGACCATGTCCGACCATGGCACTTGTCGTGTGTGGAGGATGGTGACGTGGGCTGAGTTGGGGTAGTTCGTGTTCGCGTCTCGCTTCATCTCCTCATGCTTCTCGCGTGTCCTACCGTTCTCTGTATCCTTGTCACGAACTCCATTTGCTCCTTACATCGCTGCCACGTGGACATGTGGTCCCCACATGACGGATTTGCTGGACTGCTATCGTCCAGATCATAATGCATGTTTTTTTTTTTTTTTTTTTCGTAGGATATTGTGTTGTTTTAAGTTTAATTAACATGCTCCTTTCTCTTAATTAAAAACTCAAACCTAGATTGCCGCTCAAAAAACCTAATTTTATTCTCTAGTTCTCCTTCTTAATTTCACCTCATCTTAACCCTCGCTTGTCTTCTCTTCTAATCGATGTGGTTCGATCCTCATTTAATAGTTTTTTTTTTCATCAAAACCTCATCATTTACTAGTTATTTATCAAATAAACTTCACGTCTAAGGACATGTTTAGTTTCATCCTTGTTGCGACTATTAGATTCACTTATGGTAACAGACTAACAATCATTTCTCACATCCATATCCTTCTCCAAAGCCATGCATGAATTTGCGTTCATGAAATTGGTACTCATCACTAATTAGTTTTCTTTTCTCAATTGGATCTTGGAAGGTTTAAATTGCATTCCAATTTTGGGAGTTTTAATTGTGTTTATTTATACCATCGGAAGTTTTATTTTCCTTTATGCTTCAAGTAAACTATATGTATACTGTCGTGTTTTAGAAGTTTGTCAAGAGAAAAATCACTAATTGTCAATTTGTTATATTGTTACAGTCATGGTTCTTGAAAGTCAATTTTATAACAGTTGAATGTTCTTTTAAACAATTAGGATTAGTGAATTAATTCATCAAGGTGATTGCTTCTTTGTCTCGTCTTGTTCCATTGAATGTATTAAGAGTTCATGTACAAAAAAAAACACCTCTATTAATTACTTTAATTCAAAAAAAGGAAGGTATATTTATTTATTAAGAAAATAAGTACTTCCTCTGGAGAACTTTTGTACCTCTTTTTTTGTACCTCTTTACTCATTTTACTCGTAAAAATTTAATTGTAATTAAAGATAACACACATTGTCCCACAAGGGCTATCCGTTTCTATCTCGGGACGCGAGCATACATAAATCTTGATGCATAACACAAAGGTCAAGGCCATATGAGGGCTCTTTTATAAGGTTGTTATCAATTATATGGAATAGATCTGAGGAGTTGAACCTCAAATCCATTGATTCTCGGCCGATCTTGCAGTCTTACGAAGGAGATCGGAGTGTTGAAGTTCTACAGGTTCATACAATTGTTCTAAAGTCATGGTGTCCAGATCTAACAAGGTGTAACTTACCCATTGTCATTCTATTATTCACCTTTATGTTTTGGCCTTGTTGGCTAACAGTGGTGAAGCTAGCCAAAATGAGGGGTGACCTTTTTTTTAAAAAGTAGAATTTTTATTTATTTATTAATAATGGCTCTCGATACATTCAAAGAATGAGACATATAACAAATCACTTTAACAAATTGATTCGTTAACCTTAGTTGTTCAAAATAACATACTATTGTATTAAGTTTGGCTTTCAACAACTACAATTATAACAAATGGAACAATCCTACAATCAATAATATTGCTTTTTTAAAATTTCAGTGAGAATTGAACTACAATTTTTTGATGTCTTGCCTTTTTGGCAAGTGATGTCTTCACCGTCCACCTAATAGGCTTTGACATCAGTAATATTGTTTTCTTAACAACGTTTAGAGCACGACAATACACAACTTCATTACTTGTGATAAGTAAACAAAAAATTCCAATGAAGGAAGAAAACAACTACCTATAAAATCAATCTTGTGATAAGTACCAATCTCAAAAATGCAAATCTACACATAATGTTTCAAAAGGATGCATGCCAATAGTGAGTCTGATGAGCGCAACGGGGGTGCATAATTATCTCATCGGATCTAAACAGATCCAAAGTTTATTAGATATTAAGACCTTTTTAGTAGGGCGATACAAATAATATATTCACTTTAATGATTTAAGATTACATTCTGATGAACAAATAAAGTACATTTAATGCCAAATTGCAATCAACGATCATATCAAAAAAATTAAATCTTAGCTTATTTGTTATAAAATATAAAAAAATAAAAAATCTGAGCTTATTTGGTGTGACTTAAAAAAACTTATTTAATGTACAATAAGTATTACGACAAGTCAAAGCATCTTTGATGCGATATTAAAGACATCACTTGCTAAAAGGTAAGGTTTTTAAGAAGTTGTGGTTCGGCTCCCACTAAAGTAAAAAAAAAAAAAGAAAGTATTACTACAACTTCAAATGATTTTGTTTTTATCTAAAAGACCTCTTACGTAAAGCAGGCGCGGAGATGCTTATGAAAGTTACGGATAGACGATAGTCACACCATCCAATTGCAAAAAAATACTAAAGGAACACCAACCCATACAAAACACTAAGGGCAACCCATATAGTTTTTGACAATGTGCACCCCACAAAATATTAAGAGCAAGCCATTTCTAGTGTTTTGCTCCAACTAATTTGAGATCCATTAGCTTACCCTTAGTGCTTGCTCTTAGTGTTTTGGAGGTGCACATAGCCGGAACATTCAATTAATACCTCATAAACTATATGCACAGACAACCATTGTAATGATATATAAATGGTCTTTTTTTTTTTTCAAACATATAAATGCTCTTTTTTGGTACATAACAAAACTTGTTTGTATGTCTTTTTTTTTGGCAAAACATATTTTTTAGTCCTTGAACATTGAGTCATTTATGCTTTTGTTACCTAAACTTTTATTAGTGTACATTTGATCCCTTAATTTTTATTGTTGTACATTTGATCCCTTTAACTTTTGAATTTTTATGCTTTTAGTCTCTAAACTTTGAGTTTTTAATATTTTTCAGGGTAAGTTATTTTTTCTTTAACTTTTGTTGGTCGATGTGAGTCGCCCAATTTAGTAATATAAACCATTTTACTTTTCTTGACTAATTACGCGACACTTTTGTCATTCATGCTGGAAGAATTTAACACTTTAAATGTTGAAGGACTAAATGTAGACCTCTGTGAAAGTTCAAGAACCAAATGTGTAGTAATAAAAAAGGACCAAATGATTAGTTTTGCCTTTTTTTTTTAGGAATGTCAGGTTACATACTTTTGATACAACCTTTTAAGTACATGATTGATAGGTGCATTTGGATATATATTAGAATATGCATGCACACATCTTAGATCCATGATCTAATAGAACTTCATCAATATTGTACTCAAAGGTCTTAAACTACATATCTCCTCAAATTTTATTTTTTTTCCGGTTCGTAATGCACCTCAGCACAATTGAGCTCTATTACCTATCTAATTTCTTTTAAATTGATAATATTAATTAGAGTGATAAAAAGTAATAATTAGTGATATATGCTGAATTTTACAAGTGAAGCTACTCTACTCAAAGTTTAAAATAGACAATTACTCAAGACCAAAAAAAATGGACAATTAACTGTCCAAAGATTTATTTATTTATTTTGTATTTTTTGGTTTCAATCAATCATCGTATAAAAGCCGATCTCAGGCGCCCCCAAAGTCACACTTTTCCATTACATACACAAATACAGAATTGCCCTTACTGAGAGGTATAGATGCCTCAGACTCTTCACTTCACCCTCTGTAATTATTTTAGACTTGTAGGGTAAATGAGAACTTCTCCCATACATGTATCTTATCTAACTCCACAGCTAATTAATATGCAATTCATCGTTAATCGAACAAGACTGACGACACACACACACACACACACACACACATACATTTGGGGGCGACACGCCCATTTTTTCTGCCTTCCAAAACCACCGTTTCCGCGATTCCTGGTTTTCCGACCAGTTTCACTCTTAAATCACTCTGGTCCTGAACTCTCCGACGAGGTCTTTCACTTCAGACTCGGCGGTTTTCCGACCACTCTCAGCGGCTATTTTGATCCACCGGATCATATTATCGGCGTGGTTTCGGCGATCAGTAGTTGGATCGCGAAATCAGTTCGTTAGAGGCGGTTTTGAAGCGAGAGAAGCGGTTTTCCGATCAGAGATTTGAGGAATCGGAACCGGAATCGGAGGGATGACGTCGGGATCGAGGCTGCCGACGTGGCAAGAGAGGGAGAACAATAAGAGGAGGGAGCGAAGGAGGAGAGCGATCGCGGCGAAGATCTTCGCCGGACTTCGGACGTACGGGAACTACAAGCTCCCAAAGCACGGCGACAACAACGAGGTCTTGAAGGCTCTGTGCAACGAAGCCGGTTGGACCGTCGAAGAAGACGGAACGACTTATCGGAAGGTCAGTAATTTCTCGAATCTCGAACGATCTCCGTTGATTTCGGCGCATGTTAGCAAAAGTTTTTTAAATGTTCAAGCAGTATCAGTTGCGGATTTGTTTATTTATTTTGGTGATTTTTCTCAATATATGGTCTTATTGTTATTAATTGGCGCTCGTTAACATAGATCTGATTGATTGCTAGTGTGCGAAAAACCGGCATCTTTATAAATTATATGCTTTTTAAACATTTTTTGAAGCATAATTCATAGTCAATATAATTAGGGGGATGGAAAAAAGGATATAAGTTGTGGAGATAATTCTTTGATGGGATGAACCCTCATGATTCATGAATTGAAAGTTCATGCGTCTTTTTGTGTAGCGTCTCTTTGATGGGATGAACCCTCATGATTCATGAATTGAAAGTTCATGCGTCTTTTTGTGTAGCGAGTTGCATGGAAACGAAACCAACAAGTAGAATAAACTATAAAGAAACGAAATCATGTCCACAACAAAAGAATTTATCATGTTGGAAGCACCTCATATGTGATGAGTAAAATCATAGGAAGGTCGTGCCACCATAGACTTTGTTTTATATGAAATGAGCATTATAAAGTTGTGACTCGAGTTTGAGTCCTACGGATGGAGACGTAAGCCACTCGTAGCTCTTTACCGCAGTCGTGGGTCAACCTGAAGTGAGCCCGGAGTAGCTGGTTAGTTCAAATACCAGGTGGTCTAGACAAAAAAAAAAAATGAACATTATAAAGTTTAATCTATTTGAGACAATCATCACAACATACCATCAATATTTCAAGAAAAACCTATGAATTAACTTGCATAGTAGAGAATGGATTATATATCACCTAGAATATAAGTCTTGAATTCCTTTAGATACATGTCAATCTAGGTAAGGCGGTGCCTAGGTGTTCATTTTTTTTTTTAAATATAGGTTTCAATCCAAGGAGAAGAGAATGTGGTGACTAATTTTATGTGTAGGCTAAAAGTGTGAAAGTGGGGTTCACTTCAAAATGTCAAGCAAGATGGAGTGCTCACTCTACACTTATAAGCTTTATTTTTCTTTCTAAGTAGTCGATATGGGATAGGGTTGCAAGTAGAACGGAGAATCCCTGTACCCCGCGCCCCAATGGGGCAAATATTCCCTGCGTTTTGTCCCCCGTGGGGTGGGGCACGGGGCAAAATCTTGTCCTGTCACGCGGGGCAAGGCGGGGATGGGGATTGCTTTTGCCCCACACCTTACAAGGATCTCCATGGGGATTCCTCACCTCCCACCCCGCTCCCCACATAAAATTTCTCTTTTTTTTTTTTATTTCTTACTAAAAATTTATGTAGTTTTTTATTAAAAACTTTTGTAATTGTATGAAATAAAATTCAAGATTTCCAACTCTAAAACATAACTTGTACCATTAAACCAATTTTGTTGTATATATTGTATCATAAAGATATATTAAAGTATACTTAGAATATTATTGAAATTTATTTGTCATATTAATTTATAAGGAATGTTTTATATTTAATTAAGTATGAAGAATTGTAACTCAATCAACATAGCAATATAAAAAACAAGATTATTTGAGAAAAATAGTATCCTAAATAAAATAAAAATTTAGAATATAGTTAAGCGACAAAAAGGACAAGGAGTGGGGATCAAAATGAATTTTTCACAAACTTGATGGGGCACCACCGGGATTCCCCGCCATGCATAGATCCTCGCGAGGTAAGGCGTAGGGTGGCAAAGTTCTCTCCGCGGGAAATTTTTGAGGATAGATCCTCGTGGGGACGGGGCCTGAGATGGTAACTTCAATCCCCGCCCCGCCCCCTACAACCTATAACCTATCCCAACATTTCCAACACTCCCCCCTCAAGTCCAACTAGAACTTGACCGAGTACATCAATCAACCATTTTTTTCTGGATGTCTACAAGACCCTTGGACAATTTGTTAGTAAGCCCACCATCGGCTTTGATGTCATGTTCAATTTATTTTATAATATAGGTCCCAATCTAAGGTGAGGAGTATGTGGTGACTAATTTTATGTATGAGCAACAAGTGTGAAAGTGGGGTTCACTCTAAAATGTCAAGGCAAAATGGAGTGTCCACTCCACATTTATAAGCTTTATTTTTCTTTCTGAGTAGTCGATGTGATACTATTCTAACATCTCCAACACTAGGCGGCCTAGAAAATATGTTTTAAGAGGTCCCAAAATAATTATTTATTTGTGGGTCCTTATCTAACACTATTTGTCTATTAGTCATTGTGATTTGTGATCCGTATTCAACATGTACTTTTAGAACATGAATAGATCTTTAGGTGTAACATTAATTGTGTTAAGATTTTGTTGTTGGATAGATGTTCATATCATCAAATTTAATTTTAACCAGCCCCTTCAATTTTTAAAAAATTACTTGGAAGAACACCACCCACCTAGATGATGCCCCAAAATGCTCTTGGCAATCCCTAGACAACCACCTCGGCGGTGTCTTATAATCATTGATATCGATCTAGAGTCATCATTTGATCGTCATTTTCTAGACTGTAGTTCTCATGTTATGAACCTTTCTTTAATATTGACTTTGATCGGACTTTATTTCGTCATCAATTGGATAATTTGATAATGCTGCTTCAAATTGTCTTTTGAGAAGATTACTTTTTCCTTTCTCCCAACTCTTTCTACTTGTTGCAGTCTTTTTTCTTTTCTATTTTTTTTGGGTTTTAAATTAAGCAACTTTGCTTTTATAATTGAAGGTGAAAAACTTTCAATGTCCTTAAATTGGAAAAAGTATTGCCAACAATCTCCCCTTCCTTTGACTAAGTGGAAGAAAGGAAGATGGATTCACCAATCTTGTATTTGAGAAACGTTCTTCAAGATTCGAGCTTGGCATTGAATTTTTTCAACATTACTGAGCCATTCCAATTAGTATAAACCTTTTAACTGCAGATTACCATTGAAAACATCACGCATCCAATGATCCAATAATACCTTACATCTATGTGATTGATCATTGAAGTATGTTGTGACACTGTAGATTTGGTGAATCCCTTCTCTACTTAATCAAAAAAAGGGAGAAATTGTTGGTAATTTTTCTCCTAAGTTAAAGGGCGTTGTTTTATTCTTATCTTAATTATAAAGTCAAGTTGTCTTACTTGAGAGAAAGAGAGAGTGACATGTTGGGAGAGTTTGAAAAGATGACAATTTTCTTCTTAAAACATCTCCAACTCCAATGCACTATGTGGATTGTACACATTGGGGAGGAAATATGTGCCAAATAATATAGATGGATATTGGAACACAAATGCTTCTCCAATGCTAATGTTCACCAAAAATGTGAAGTTGACGTGGCGAAGACAATATCTATTCCGCCATTTCCTTTAAACATTGTGGTAATGTTATATTAACATTTCGTTTCGTTAAAACTAAAAAAAAAGTCAAAATTCAAAATCCTGATTCAATATATGGTTGTCTCCTCATCAATGAAAAAGAGCGAGCCATAGTTGCATTGGTGAACTTTTTTTTTGTTTCAATATATATATTGTGTGCCACTCAAGGTAGACACTCCCTCCACATTGATGAAATGACTACCCATGGGCTCAATGTGCTTTGTGCACTGGAGATGCACTTATCAACGTGGAGAGAGTGTTTATCCTAAATGGCAATAACATTGCACTAGGTAGATATTGAAGTCAAAAAGTACCACATGTTGTTATCTTTAATTGGTGAAGTGACAATTATATATTGGACTAGAATTTTGTTTTTCTAGTTTTTATTATGAAAGGAAATGCTGATGTGATGCTGTAGACACATTTTGCCACAATGTGTAGACGGTGGAGTAGACATTGTCTTTGTCATGTCACCTTCTCCATTGTTGGTGGACCTTTGCATTAGAGAAGTGTTGTTGAGTTTCAATGTTCATCTATTGTACGCAACACACATTTCCTCCCCAATCTTAAGTTGCATCCATGATACTCTTAAAAGGTGAGCACGTAGCCACTCCATCAAATCATTCGATCTAGGTCGAAACTCGAAAGAGTGTGATTGAGCTCAAATTTGGAGAGAAGATTTGTTGTGATAGGGAGGATATAGTCTTAATTTTGAAGGTCTGATTCTAAGCTCCAAGTTTATACTGATCTCAAGGAATCTGAGTCTCTTACTCTAGGTGATATTTGCTCCATTTCTCATGTGTTCACAAGCTTATTTCCAATGTTTTTTCTTGAAATCTTGATGGTGGTTGTGATGCTAGTTCCTCTAATCGATTAGAAAGGCATTCTAACACCAATTTCATGTAGTGAAGAGTTCCTTTAATAAGTGTGGACGCTCCGTGGTTTTACTCATCGCACTAAGGAGGTTTTCACGTAAATCTTTGTGTGGTGAGTTGTTCATGTTTTTGTCTTTGTTATATTTGCTGGTTTTGTTTGCTTGTCTTGATTCTAATAGGCTGCACAAGAGAGGGTTTGACTTTGTTTCATGAGGAAGGTTGTTCCATGGTTCCCATCAAAGATGTAACGGTATCCGCTTTGATCCAAACATATGATGGATTATGCTACTTAATTGAGAACTACTTAGGTTTCCACAATCTAACTACAAAGATCATATAGAATCATAGATAATATATAAAGAGAGGGAGAATAAGGTTTCAGTATTTGCTCACACTTGCATGTCCTATTACTAGTAGCATCAAAATAATTTTATGGATGGAGTAGTTTTTTGGTGAAGAGCTTATTGATTCAAATATTGGTAGTGGTTACTGAAGTCACCGCATGTTCCCTCCCGTATCCACCAACTTTCACTTCCCACTTTTCCATGTTAACTTTGTCTGCAGAATTTGGATAAAACCTAAAGCAACATATTTACCATGGTAGCTTTGACTTAAATTTTATCCAACGTTGAATATCTGATATGAAGAGTAGAGCTTATTATATATAACCTGTTGCCGGATGACACTATAATGTTTCCATGGTTCGGATATCATGTCCATTGGTGTGTTACAATAAAACAGAGTTAATTTATGTGATAGCTTCGTTCAGATAAGTGTATACATTTTAAGTTGTCGGTTCCTTTGTTTATGGCCTCATAGATCTTGTAAATGAACTTCAAAAGATCAAATTAGTCTTTAATAGAGTTGCATTTCCATGTATCATCCATTTGGGTTTCTTATTAATGTCGATGTAGTGAGTGCTTTGGGTTGAGATAGTCTGCTTCTAATCTTAGATTTTAGAGAAATAATTTGGTTGTCGGAGGGCTGATTCTGAAATTGTTGAATGTGAATCCACTTGTCAACTGGATTTGATTCTCATGTCATCATTACGCCAAATAATATGTCGTACAAGCAAATTAAATTTTGAATATTTGAAATGTGTGCAGCGATTAAATCATCTAGTACCTACGATGTTTTATTGCTCATTGAAAAAAAAAATGTGGGGTGGCGTTGTAATAGTTTATGCTGTCTTTTTCAAATACCTTAAGAGTTACTTTCTTTGAACCATGCTGCATAAATTGAACCAAGAAGCAGCTACGTTAAATAATACAATTCTTTTTCAAATCTAGGATAGTATCGAATTTCCGCAGAGGTAAAGAATCTCTATATTTGCTTGAAACTCCTGATGATGATAGCTGTCATTTGTTAATGATTGAAATTCGGTCATTTTTATCTGTGATGAGTTTTCTAATTTGAGAAGTTGTTATCTCATTATTACAATACAAATATATTGAAGGAAACATGAATAACAAAGCTATGACTTTGTAGCCCTTCATTTTTCATTATTTAGTATTTCAACGAATTTTTTTTATGTTCTTACAGGGATGCAAGCCAGTGGAGCGCATGAATGTAGTCGGTGGGTCTGCTTCGGCAACCCCATGTACTTCATACCATCCAAGCCCCTCTGCATCCTATAACCCAAGCCCTTGTGCCTCCTACAATCCAAGCCCAGGACCTTCCTCCTTCCCCAGCCCAGCCACTTCGTATCTGACCAATGTGAATGCTAATGCCAATGATGGCAGTTCTATCATTCCATGGCTAAGAAACCTCTCTTCAACATCATCATCAGCCTCGTCAAAGCTAGCTCATCATCTGTACATGCTCAATGGCTCTGTGAGTGCTCCTGTTACCCCTCCACTTAGCTCACCTACTGCCCGATCCCCTCACATCAAGACTGACTGGGACGATTCTACTGCTATGCCCTCTTGGGCTGGGCAACGCTACTCTTTCTTGACATCTTCAACTCCGCCAAGCCCCGGGCGACAAATCCTCCCCAATTCTGGATGGCTTTCTGGATTAAGAATTCTTACTGGTGGACCAACATCCCCTACATACAGCCTAGTCTCTTCAAAACCGCTGGGGATTAAGGAAATTGCATCAGCCCCTGGCTCGCGCATGTGGACGCCAGGGCAGAGTGGAACATGCTCACCCGCAATTGCAGGGGCCATGGACCAAACTTCTGATGTCCCTATGGCTGATGGCTTTGCAGATGAGTTTGCGTTTGGCGTCAATCAAACAGGACTAGTGAAAGCATGGGAAGGAGAGAGGATCCATGAGGAATGCGTGACTGATGATTTAGAGCTCACCCTTGGGAACTCAGGCACCAGGTATGGCTACACATTAGCGCGTTATGCTGTCTAAAACTTTTTATGTTACGGTCATGTTATTAATTACGGTTATGTTGCCTTCTCGCAGGTAATATGGTGACATCAAGATGAGATCACTCAAAGAGATGGTTCTTGTTGCTTTAGGTTCTGCTTAAACTTGATTTAGGTAGCTCTGATGAAAAAAGAGAAAGGGTGATCAACTGTGAAAAGAATGATGAACCTTAGCTGTAGAAAGAAGAGGTGAGAAAGTCATGACCCTTTTCATTTCTATGCTCAATTATACATTTAGTTAAGGTGGTGGGCTTCACCATTGTTTTATTTTATTTATTTTTACAAAGATAGAGAGATTTGATTGGTCTGTCAATTTGGGGGATTTGCAATTGAGGACCTCAAAGCATTTGTAGTGTGACAAAAGCCAGCTCTTCAGGAATTATGTTTGCTATCATTTATTTATTCTTTTTTATATGACATAATGACATTCTCTGCAATATCATCAATATTATCTCTCTCTTTTTCTATGTTCATCATGAATTTTACTAGTGTTTGGCAATCAAAGTTTCAAAATCTGATGGCACTCATGGCCATTTAGTGGACCCAATAAGCACTAGTGCCATGACCAGCTCAAATAGTTGGTTTTGCTGATCAGAAAAAAACACTATTTGGTTTCATCCCAATGTGTGATAGAGATACTGACAGGGACGGCATGGCCCCTCTCTTTTTTGTTTCAAGAAAAAAAAAAATTATTTAGGATGTATTAATAGTTGAATATGAAGAGAAAAAGAATGTTATAATTATGTTGGATGATGTGAAAGGGAGGATCCAAAGTAATTGGTCTCTCATATTTTTTTTCAACGATTGCGACAATTGCATTTGCAAGTAGTTGAATTGAAACTCAATTCCATTTCGTGTTTAGAGTTGTTATAAGTCTCTAATTAATTAGGAAAATGATAATCTAGCACACTTTGGACGCACACCCTTATTTTTTAATCATTTTAAATTGTTTTGTCATATATGGGGTCTATACTTGGAGAGACAAGAAAGAGTCATAAATAGTTAAAAGATAAGAGTGTGCACCCAAAGTATGCATTGAGAGTGTGCTAGATTATCATTTTTCAATTAATTAGTTGTAAAGTTGATGCAGTTTAATACGAAGTATGGTTATTAAATTACATGTTAATACTTAAAGCCATATTCTTCTTCTAAAATCATTTACATTTGGTCAATGAAATATTGTAAGTCATACCATACCAATAGTGGCAACAACAACAAGAAGATAGTCTAAATCTCAAATTAATTGTGGTCAATTACGCGGATCAAATTTTTTCGTTGTGCTCGATTTTGTGCAATTGATGGTGATCATTTCAAGTCATTTAAGTCTTTCTTAATTAATACATTTCAAGTTAACTTCGGTTAACTCTTACTTTGTCGAATTTCGTCAGTTTCTATTGAGTCAAGTTTTTTAGTGGGAATATTTGTAGGTCATCTTTGTAGGTGTCCAAACTACCGCAACCGACCTTTCTTAATCTTTGTGTCAAATGGTGCTACTATACCGGTAGTTGAACCATAAAATGAAATTTGGAGAAACAATCAAATTAGAAGTGACAAAATGAATAGAGAAATGTTGAGGGAAAACAATTATATATAACTATTACAGTGGGTGTGAGAGACAGAAAAGGATGCCTTTTTGGTTGTACCCTACAAACTTTGCAATTGAAAACTATAAATAAATAATTAAGAGGGTTGTGGTGAAATGACACGTGTCCTTAAATCAAAGGTCTAAGAGTTTTGAAATTTGATATAGAAAACTTTTAAAATCTTGATTAGAGATAGTCGCTTTTGTGTTTTTGTCAAAAAATTAAGATCTCGAGAGATCGTGATAAAAAAATAATAATAACAGTAATAAAAACTATATGCAAATCCATTCCCTCACCTTATTAGCGATTTAGAAGTTTTAAAGAAAAGAGACATGTTTGTTCTTGTTTGATATTGAACCCTATTTGGGATCTAATAGCCATGTGAAACCTAGACTGAGTCACGTGTCAGTCAACTCCTTATCCACGTGGTCACACTGCCACGTCGGCCGCCGAAAGAGAGAAAGCGAAAGAACGGCGTGAAGGTGTCGCGTAGAGCGTAGTCCGTTTTCTAAACTCGCGTGTTTCCCGCGTAAACATGAAAAGACCAAAATGCCCTCGCACCTGAACATGTGTCGGAGGATCGTATTGTTAAAGCCCACATGTGGGGACCACACGATGGGGATGATGTGGTCACGTGCAGCGGCACGTGGAGTTGGAGAAGCTGAGCTTCTTCTCACTTGTTCACGCTCATAGCACGGCTAACTGTAGTATGCGATGAACTAACTGACACGTGCTGGTGTGGTCCCCACCACATACATCCTAATTCCCGAAGCCTCAATAGAAGTTATTTTTGACGCGGACATATTAGTACCAAAACCTACTAGCTTCGGAAAAATAAGATTTCATCTTTAAAGCTTTGGAGAACGAAAACAACAACTTACATTCACCCTAAAAAATAAAAACCCCGATCAGACTGAATTAGTGGTGAGAGCAAATGTAGGATTGTAAGTAGAAGTATGGGCTCAATTCGATTCCCTACGACATTCGAATATCAAGCTATTGATGATTTCTTTATGCATTCTCAAGGCTCATATAACTAATTAGACAAGTGTCTAAATACTCATGGTTAATCTAAAAAAAATGAAAAACACAACAATGACAACATAACACTCACAATAGAATGCACAACACTCATAATTGTAATCGTGTTATGTATTTTGAGATGCACAAGTTTACGTCCTAAGATGAATTCGAACTGCATTTGTGGACAGTTGTGTGTTTATTGAGTTGCATACTTGTAACACGTACCTTTTGCATTGTTGATTGAGTCAAATTTGCAATGCACCAAAGCAATTTTGTGGTAGTTTCTTGTGGAAACTAGTGCCATAAAATGTCCAAGGATGTCATTTTTATGAGTATTAAAATCCTATCCATACGAAATCAACTTCAAATTTCTAGAGTATTATTTCAAGTGTCTTGTAGATAGGAAGGTACCCAACCAAATTAATAACATCGTCGTGACAAAGAAACAATAACACTAAACATTGCCACTAAAAAAAACAATAATAACATTAAATGTAGATAGGAAGGTACTCAACCAAATTTTTCTTTTTGTCCTTGAAAGACAAACTTTGCTTTTTCAATTGTCTATTCAAATAAAGTTTATTTTATTTATTTATTTATTTATTTTTAAAAAATGGGTTATTGAAAAATAATTAACAAAAAATACTATAATTACTTGTCTATACACAATGCTAAATTCAGACATTAAGAAAGAGACACAAAAAGGTCAAGGAGAAAAGCACCTCAAACAAAAATAGCAGTGGCCTATCTGTAATTATCTCAAATCACCAGGGACAAAAGAGACCTAACAATGCATTTAGGTATTTAGCCTTTTCTCTCTCTCCAATATTAATATCTCATTCACTCCAATCGTTGTTGGAGCAATGCCACCATTTCTTTCTGTTTTGGCTCTCCCAAAACCGCCTTTTCAAAACCACCTGGTTTTCCGGCACGCTCTCCCCAAAAAAACAAACAAATTTCTACGTAACCGCGTTTGTAAAGCGGTTTCCCGGTGAAATCCATCACTGTTCGTCGATATTTCAATTTCTGACTTCTTCTGATCCGGTTTTCAGAGCTGTCTCACCAGCCGAATCAGATCTGACTTCAGCTCGGTTTTCGCGTTCGCAGTGGCGGTTTCTCTGTCGAGAGCTGCTCCAGCAGTACTTCAATCAGGCTGATCGGAACGGTTTTGGTGTTCGACGGGATCGGATCTATTGGCATGGTTTTGTAGTGCTTTAAGCGGTTTTCCGGCGAAATCAGTGATCAATTGTGAGGAGTTGAAATTGTGGTTCGAAGGTATGACGTCGGGATCGAGACTGCCGACATGGCGAGAGAGGGAGAACAACAAGAGGAGAGAGCGAAGGAGGAGAGCGATTGCGGCGAAGATCTTCGCCGGACTTCGAATGTACGGGAACTACAAGCTCCCTAAGCACTGCGATAACAACGAGGTCTTGAAGGCTCTGTGTAACGAAGCCGGTTGGACCGTCCAAGAAGACGGTACAACCTACCGCAAGGTAAGTACATCTCTCCAATTTGATCACCAATTTCAAGTTTTCAACCTTTTTCTGTGCTTCCAAAATCTTAATTTGGTGTGTTTTTTATTTTCCAAATTAAGTTAGCTTTGTTGTTTTGTTTTGTTCTTTTTATGTTGGATCAATCTATCTCTCTTAAAAAAATAAAATAAAATCTGAAGACATGGTAGAAATTGAAGAAATTTGACAGGTAGAAACTAACTTAAAATGCATTGATTTAGAATGATAAGAACTTAAGTGATTTAGAATGTATGCCGTCAATTGCATTAAGTCTGAGTTAATTTGGAACAGTGGATTTGTTATTCAATGGACCTAAACTCCGTAATTAGGTTCTTTAGTTCGATTTGATTCAGAGATTGTTTAGTTTCTGATTGAATTGCTCTCTCGTGATGTTGGTTTTGCTGTTTTAGCTCATTTGTGTGATTTGCGTGTGCGAAAGCTGAAAGAGAGAAACCGACGAGGACAGATTCCGCTGCTTTTTCTTCGCGTACACAGGTGACTGCTGTGCTGGCAGTCTCTGAGGGGGCTGAACGGTACACACTCTAGAAAGACGAAAATGCCCCTATAAAATCTGATAAATACCCCTCTTTGGTTTTGATAATCCATGGGCTGTGTCGTCATTTTCAGTTGTGTATCTCTGTTAAAGCAGCCGGACTACTGCACAATTCTTTTGTCCTACCCTCCGCTCCTTTTTAGAGATTCCGAGGCTACAGTACTTTATGAAATTCTGTTTCTTTTGGAGGGCAATTCTGTAACTTCACCAGCTTATTAAATTAATTTCCCAAAGTGCCCCTCAAAGCGCTAGATTTTAGGAGAGTTGTGATGTTATGTAGTGGGCTTGAATAGAAAAAGAGATTCGAGTCGTTGTTGGAGTTCAATTAGTCAAATTCACTTCTTTTTCAAAAGTCTGAGAGAGTGTAAAACCCAAAAATGGATCTTTGTTAGAAAGCGTGTTGTGCTAAGAAAGCATCGTTGAAAACATGTCTGCCCCTTTAATGTGGAAATTCAGATTTCCTAGTGTTATAACTTTGAAGACTTTGAATTGAATTTTATTGTGGCATTAAAGAGAATTGATGAACCCAAAATGAGCCACAATGTTATTACTATTATGTTGCTTTCCCTTTTGTCAGAAACTAAATTTGGGCAGCCTCATACAGCTAAGGAAAACTGGTAGTCTATAGTGGAGAGTCTCATTTAGGGAATGTGGGTTAGGGTTCGATGAGCTAAAAAAAGATGGGCAGGAAGTGGACGTACGGGTTAATCAAGGCTATCTGATAAGTAGTAGGAGTACTGGACTGGACCATATAGCGTATAGGCCGACCTATGATATTAGTATGATCATAACTACTGTTAGCCAAACAAGTTCTCTATTGATGGAGGTCCCTTATCCACTTTGTGGATGTTTTCACTCTATGCAATAATTATTGTTTTTTTTTTTTTTATATCATAACTATTGTTATTTTGATGTTCATTTTACTTGTACTTGCCTCTAGCCAGTTTGGATGTTGAAATTTATAAGTTTTGTTAAGTTGTTAATTGATAGTTTTAAAATATAAAAGTGGCCATTGTTGACTGTATATATTTCATTAAGTTGTACCAAGTATCAACAACTAATCATTGTACTAAAATATGAGCGAAGGTTGTATAAATAACTTGATACATGCATGCCTACTAATAAAGCCTTGCTCATGCAGTCATGATACCTTCTGACATGCATTGAGAGCAACTTAGTAAAATATTGTTTCTTTTGGATTCAGAGGTGTAGAAGTCATTAGAAGGTAGTGATGCATTGTTTGGATTAGACTTTAGTGTCCAAGTAGAGGTAACAATTAATTTTCTATATCATGATCAAAGTGGAAGACTTTGCAATTAGAACAGACACTTAGACCGACTGAGTTTATCATGATAGAGTACTGAGTATGGCCTGATAGATGAAGAATGAAATGCTGAGTTTACTGCAAGGAATTGACTTGGGCGACCATTAAGTAGATTAAAAAAATCAAAACTAATATACCTAAAAGACACTCTGGAATGACTTCAGAGGCTATCAACGGTGAAAAATTGATCCTGACATGTATTTTCTGTTATGCATCAAATAGACATAAATCAAAGGCCATACAAATGTTTTTGTTGATTACTTGTAGTTATGGATGACATATAAAGAATGGTTTTTCTGTATTTGGTTTTACCATTGATGTTTATCATGGTCTAAATAGTTCGGAGGAAACATGAGAATGAAAGCGAAGTATTGAATGAGAGATGCCTTCATAATCCATTTTTAACAACTTATACTTCGCAGGGATGCAAGCCAGTTGAACGCATGGATGTGGTTGGCGGGTCTGCGTCAGCAAGCCCTTGTTCTTCATACCACCCAAGCCCTTGTGCATCATATAATCCAAGCCCGCGCACCTCATACAATCCTAGCCCTTGTGCTTCCTACAATCCTAGCCCTGGTTCTTCCTCTTTCCCCAGCCCTGCCTCCTCTTATCTCACTCATGCCAATGCTACTGATGGCAATTCTCTCATCCCATGGCTCAAAAACCTCTCTTCGCCGTCTTCTTCAGCCTCATCAAAGCTAGCTCACCATCTAAACATCCATAGTGGCTCTATAAGTGCTCCTGTGACTCCTCCACTGAGCTCCCCAACTTCCCGAACCCCTCGCATCAGGACTGACTGGGATGATCGTAATGCCGTCCCTTCTTGGGTAGGGCAGCGCTACTCTTTCTTACCATCTTCAACTCCACCTAGTCCACGACGACAGATCCTCCCGGACTCTGGATGGCTATCTAACTTGCGAATTCCTACTGGTGGTCCAGCATCTCCTACATTCAGCCTTGTCTCTTCAAACCCGTTCGGGTTTAAAGACGACACATCAGCACCTGGCTCACGCATGTGGACACCAGGGCAGAGTGGAACATGCTCGCCCGCAATTGCAGGGGCCATGGACCAAACTTCTGATGTTCCAATGGCTGATGGATTTGCAGATGAGTTTGCATTTGGCAGCACTCAGACAGGACTAGTGAAGGCTTGGGAAGGAGAGAGGATCCATGAAGAATGTGTAGCAGATGATTTAGAGCTCACTCTTGGGAACTCAGGCACTAGGTATGGGGACACTAACTTGGCTGCTTTTAGTTTCTTATCAAACATTGATAACTAACTAAACATTTCAATGTTTGACGATGAAATTCACTAAACTATGCGTCCTAACTTCTTAGTCATTTGCACTGTTTGAAAACTCGTTGCAGATGAGAAAGTGATATCCAACAAAAAGAGAATGGAGGTGGATGTTATCGCTGTGGCTTCTGCTTCTACATGGGTGATTTCTAATGAAAATGGAGTCTGCATTTGAGACTGATTGCTTTGATTAAAATGAGCGAAGTTCAATCAATCGATTGTGAAAAGATCGAATTTAGCAATAGGAAGAGGAGGTGAGCAAGTCATGTTCTTTTCTTTCTCTCTTTCTAAGTTTTATTAAGTTGATAATGATGGTGGGCTTAAATCTGGTTTCCCCTCTTCGCTTTATTTTAACTATTCTTCTTTGCAAGAGATACATAGATTTTGAGTGGTCTGTCATGTTGGGGTTTGCCAAAAGCATTGTATTACAACTCTCCTGAAATTTAGCTATAAAGTGGGATATGATATGGTTGCAATTTTTTTCCTTTTCTCAAAAGTTCTCTTTTGGAGACGATATAATTGCGCATTCTCTGCAAAACCAAACAAATTCCTTAACACCTCTTTCTTGATTTCTTCTCCATCATCATCAAATTATCACTATTAAACAATCAAATCTGGAAGCGCTGGCAGGCAAAAAGGGAGCCAAAATCATATAAGCTCCTTTATCATCTCTGTTTGCCGCGATGTTTATCATTCAATTTATTCGTCGCGCTGAGCGATGTCGGCCTCCTAAATAGTTTGTAGCTAAGAACATCAAGTGATTTAGACTGCATTTGGTTTGAGTAGTGAATCCAGTGAACTCCATCTATGTGGAGCTTCCCTTACACTCTGCATAGTTGATCTCAAGTTCGAATAAAAATGGATAACAATAGGTGATAGGTAGCATAAAATATTTGCCACTCTCTATAAAATGGATCAATTAAAGATACTCATTAGATTTAGGGCACTATATGAAAGCACGCCATCCATTAAATCGACTAAAGTAGATGAGTTTCATCCATATACCCGATTCTAACTGAGTAAGAATTGTGGCTTTGTTGTTGGTTTTGAGTAATGAAAAGCAACAAAAATCACTAGTTCTTTGTCGAAGCATGAATACAAAACAAGTATCGTATTTTATGATACTTGTCAACTATTACATGATTATGACCAAATGTTGTTTCTACAAACCCTGAAACATTGTAAGTATAAATTTGAAAAGCATGTAATAGTAATGTTGGTTGAAGGGTGTGAAAAGAATCCAATGCACATTATGATCTACGACGCAGTCTCAATTTTGTTCCCTTTCTACTTTGGCCTGAAAGTGGTTGTAGGGACTATTTGCAAGAATAAAACCTTTTTGACCAACCAACTCATTCAATTTCTTTCCCATATAAATATTTTCCATGCCGTTAAAAAACATCTTTTGATTCTTTTATCATTCTTTCTTAGAATGCTAGAATTCAAATTAACGAAGTTTCTTTCATAAAAGACAAGTTGGAAGCACTTTCTTTAAGCACGTGAATTGGCTACATGGTCCACAATCCCAATGTTTAAGGGAAATCAGTCTGGCCAACAATTGGCAAAAGAAGAGATTCGTGACTCAAGGGACATTTATTTATTTATTTTTAAAAAGTTTGGCAAGATCATTTGCTAAAAACAAAGTTGAGGATTCGACTTAGTTATGACTGCATAAGAATTACAACTTTTACTAGGGAAATTGACTAGAAAATGA
The DNA here is from genome assembly GCA_039657345.1 of Stephania japonica. Lineage (NCBI taxonomy): Eukaryota > Viridiplantae > Streptophyta > Magnoliopsida > Ranunculales > Menispermaceae > Stephania > Stephania japonica. Next base: position 8,140,924 of record CM077556.1, read on the forward strand.
TAATCTAATATATTTGGAATGCACACGTGGAGCGCACACTTTATTTTTTAGTTATTTATAACTCTTTTTTGTCTCTCTAAACGTGATTTCCACATTTGATAAAATATCATAAATAACTAAAAAATAAAATGTGTGTCTAAAGTGTCTTAGATTATCATTTTCCAATTGACCCCTCTCAATTTCTTGAGAAGTGAGCCAAATTTGGGTTACACTCCAACTCAGCTAAAGAGTTGGACTTACAATCCTACCCAGCGCAATATCTTGCTCCAAATTGGTGCATGTCTACCGGGTTGCTCTATATATAGCACATCACTATAGCTTGTGTGCCAATTTAGTGCAATAATTTTTTTTTTAAATCAATTGATTGGAGTTGAGCCCACTTAAACAAATTTAATAAGATTAAAATATTACTATAAAGTACTTGGATGGAGAAAAAGTTGTTGGGTCCCCAAAAATTTAATGTAAGTGGAGAAGGGAATAGTATTTTTTGTACTTTTACACCAATACATTGAAGATGCCATAAGAGCATCTCCAATGATAATGTGGGTATAGACCATGGATTAGTGTCTTGTCATGGATATAGAGAAGATGTCATCTTATATGACATTAATGGACATTCAAATTTCAAAATGATCTCCAATAGTAATGTGAATTTAGGCAATAGATTATGACTTTTTGATTTATGTAACAAACAATTGATGATGTGGCAATTGATTAGATATTGTGGTAGACACCTTCACTTTGATTCCTTGCCACATAATATAACATCCACAATTCATTGTCCCATTGAAGAACACTTTTTGGGTTAAATGTGAATTGCATTCTAGATGAATCCATTTCCACCCCAAGCCATGGTCCCATTGGAGATGCTCTAAGAATTACACTTCCCCTCCAACTAATATCCAACTAAGAAAGGCTTAATACACAAATGTTGAGGACTACCAACTTCGTAGTAAAAATTTTGTATCTAAAAAGTATGCTATAATGCTAGTAGCTAACCACCACCCCTATTAAGTAGGCCCCAGAAGCTCTTAAATGAGAGGACCAACACATATTCATGAGAAACCATCGTCTCCTAATCAAAGGATCAATCATTCAATTGCATTATTCATTTGATGATGATGCTGTGTCATTAGTTATGACCATTTTTAGCACCGAAAAAGCATTGTTGGGTGCAGTTTCCAAATCAGTCAATGACTGGCTCCATGAATCAAATGCTCAAACTCAACTCAATTTCAACTCGATTTGAAGTAGTTGATGACAATTGCCTAACAAACATGATAAAGGAATTAAGTCATTATCTTATGCCTCCATAGCATGTGGGATTGAGAAGCCTCACAAATTAACATGATAAATGCCTTACAAATGAAACAGCAAATATTGTTTCTGGACAACAATTTATTAAACTGACTGACGCCTCATTCATTAAATAATTTCTTATGTGGCAACAGTAAGCAAAGTTGGTTCATGAGATCTATGTTCACAAAAGAACCCCTCCCAGAATATATACACATGCTGCACATTAACCAGGATTACTACAGGGGTAAATGAATAAAAAACGAAAGAAAGAACGCAGTCAAATAATAAGTAATGGAATTTACAATTGACCATCAGAAAGGGATTACTTTCTGGAGTGATGTTCCTTCAGTGGAACTGATGAGATATATACCAAACCTGAGAACACCATCAGGCGATCACTGTTCAACCCTCTGGAATAGATCACGGAGTCCACTATAGAGAATAGAAGCAGCGGGTGGACTAGGTAATGAACCAAGAAGAATATCTGATGCAGTGATGGATGTGCTGCCATAAAATTGTGAGTTGAGGTGATTACGAGTGGTGATTACGCTTCCTTGCAGTGAGCAGCCGACAAATGCACCTACAAAACAGCGGTGGCTTGTAAGAAACCAACAGAAATAAATAAATAAATCAGGGGCCATGAATGCAAGTATGGTTCAATGAGTTTTAGGCAGAATAATCAGATTTTTTTGAAAAATGAATGAATAACAAAAATTCTGTATTTGTATAGGCTGTGATTAGCCCCCCAATTAGCCAAGTGTCAAGACGATACAAAAAGACATCTAATACCCCAGAGATTAGCGAGATTTTATTCGGCACATATGCCCCATCATATAAAAAAAAATGAAACAAGAAAATGAACATGCAACAATAAAATCGCATCTATATTGGTTCAGCTTATCTATTTGGAATGGATTGAGGCATTGCCATTCCTCCAGGCAATTTCCTACTATGGCTATTATTGTTCTTATTGATGAACAAGTACAACAGAAGTTGCCATTTAGGCATCAAATGCTTTATTTTTCGATAAAGTCATTGAAAAGAAATAAATAAAAAGAAAAAAAAAAAAGGAAAACTTCAACCAACTGTCCTCCTGACTTTAATTAAGCTCGCCACAGTACTTGAACAATATAATCCAACCATTATTGCAGAAGGGGACTTGTCAAAGCATAATCTAGTAAACAATCACGTCATTAAAGTACCCTAAATAAGATTAAATAGGAAAAGCGATACCTTTACTGCAACTGTACGTATAACAAGCAGCATAACTTCCACCACCAGCACGTAGATCAGCTTCAACTGCCCTTCCAACTGTGCCAGCAGCTGCACTCAAGCCTGCTCCAACTGAGAAGTGGATGTTTCCACCAAATGTCTTGACAGCATTATTTGTCCGCAGTACTATTATAAAATCAGTCAACTCTCCTCCAACCTGCACATAAATTAGTCCCAAATCAGAAAGAACAGTTTTGAGGCATTTGGTGACTGGGAAAAGATTCAGTGACGTACTTCTCAGTTCTCTCATAAACTTAACAAAAATTCCTTTGAATGGTGCATTGAGGTGCATGCGTGCACATCACAGTATGTGTCCAAAGGATTCCTACAACTGTGTATTACACGTCTCAAATTCAAAAGTACATCACCCAATTACTAAGCCCAATTACTAAACCGTTGAAATTTCCACCACAACCATATTCTGAAGAAGAGGAGCAATAGACTAGGATCAGTATCGCATATATTGGGATCAAGCTGGGACAATTTGAATTCATTGACTGGAATAAGAAAGTTTGAACATACTAGACTCTCAGCAGCTAGATGGGTATCATCAAGCAAATTCAACAAAGGTTACACATCCTCTGATTGGTTTCATCATTGGCAATGGATTGTGTAATTGGCTTGTGCTATATTGCTATTTTTAGGTATTTTCAATCTCTCTTTTTGTGTTTCAAAAAAAAGGCCACCTATTCACTCACTTTTGCTTCTCGTACCCCACCCTAGTGAAATTATCCAACTACCCCTCCATATAAAAAGGTTTTTACGCACCCATACCCCAGTCACCCCTCTCTCAAATTGCATTCTCACCATCAACCCAAATCCAACGAAATTCGAGCAAAATCACATCGATTCGACGTCATAAGTGCATTTCTCGTCTCTTTTAGTGTCGAATTTGAGATTTTTTTAGGTTTAGTTGTTAGGTTTAGGGCTTTGATATGGAGCTTGAATCTTGCATTTTGATTACAAAGTTTCGATGGAATCGAAAATATCAAGTGGTTCCGAGCAAAACTCACTATTTTTTTGGTTATTTTCATGTATTTTTTAGGAATCCTGAAAAATTTTCAATCCATTCTTGTTGCCCGCGGGTGTCGGACACACAGTGCTGACACCTCTCGTGCACAAAGCCGACACCTCTAAAGAGGTCTCAGGCTCTCAACCGAATCCACTTGTCACCCACTGAGATTGAGTTCTTTTCACAATCTCGGTCGGAGTAGGCCGTTACCTCTTTAGAAGTCTTAACCTTGTGCATTCGAGTCCCACGGGCGACACTTCTTCACTTCTAGGATACGGCGCAACCACATCTGACCTTGTTCAACAAAAAAAATTCCTACGACACTTGGTGACCTAGTACAAGTGTTCTACAATGACTAAAATTGAGAAACAGAGAGGATTATGATTGTGGGGGTGGGGGTGATGGGGTGAGCAAGGATATTTTTGGAATTTTGAGAAAAAAAGTAGGGTAAACTAAGTAAAAAGTGGGGTGATGTAGTAAAAATTCAAAAATAGAGTACAAGAAGCAAAAAATGGGGTGCGAATAGCCGCGGCAAAAAAAATCTCTCTTTCTGTTATGCTTGCTTATAAAGGACTATTGGTCCTCAACACTTTTATCCAACATGGATGTCAATTTGAATGTCAAGAAGCGACATTCAAAATAGACAATGTCTATCCACGTCATATTGACATTCAAAATACACATTCCATTGAAGAGGTTTTTTTTAACTCCAATGCCTATTTAGTCCTAGGTGGCACACATTGACATTCAATCCACATTCCATTGGAGATGCTCTTAACCTCCCTCTTCCTTATTAACCCCCCTATTATTTGTATACTATTAATAGCCCCAAGAAATTTGTAAGAATACTAAGTACCCCCTTAAATATTAGTGAAGTTCCTAATATATCTCTATCCTGTCCTCTGCCACACTAACCACCCCCATCCCCTTTTTCATCTTGGTGTACACTAGCGACCCACCACCACCTGGTCCACCTCCCTTCATATTGCACACACCCTACACACCACCCTTTTCTTTCTTCCTCCCACAACCCACACTACACCCAACCCTTCTGTCAATGTTCCCGTACTACCCACCATCCTACAAGCTCATGCTCCTTCCCCTCCATCTTCTCGCACCACCACCCACGCCTCAGTACCCCTTCGTATGCTCCCGCCCCCTCCATCATTAGCCAACAACCAATTTGATAGTTATCCACATTATGGCCTTGGCTCTTGTGCCACTACCCTGCGGTACAAAATAGGGACGGCTATGTTCTTTAGCAGCGACACAAAGTAAGGGCCGCTACAGGGTCTAATAACGGATTGCTTGGAATCCTCTACCATATTTGGCAGCGGGTTCTACCTTGTTCCGTTGCCCTATCTGTCTACGGAGGCCAAATTTCCGCAAAGAAAAATATAATATGTTAGATATGCCCATATGAAACGTTGTTTCTAGTTATCCATTGCACAGTCATATTCATCGACTCAATTTTTTTAGGTTGGAAGTTATGTTTTCAAATCAGTTAGTATAAATTCATATTACTAGTTTTAATTCAAGGTTACATTATTAATTGATTGCGACTCATATCACCTTCTAGTTTTACGAGCAAGATTGATTGCTCTCAGTTTAGCATAGAAGGAGATAAGGTGTAAAGAGTGGGAAGTCAAAGAATAACAAGATGAGATGGTGACAAGGTCTTATATGTAATTTCAAGGGTTGTATAGTGCAAAAAATTATTAGATAATTAAGAGGTAGTGGGGGGCTAGTAGTCACTCCAAAATAAAAAGAAAGTTCGAACAATACACAATCAAATTAATGAAATTTCCCAAGCTGGCATGCTATAAAGAACATGTAAAAAAACAATCATGCATTTCTCCATCACCACATTAGAAAAAGGAGCTCCTAGAATCCTTCTTCTCCCTTTCATTTTCATGATGCTGATATGCAGGAGATAAAAGAAATGGTTGTATGAATTGGATCGACACCCAATGCACAAACATGGAAGCAATGGGAAAAACCAAAAGAAACCAAAATCCAAAATTGTCACCCTGATCATGAGTCTTTTTCTTCAACGAAAACCAGAAAAGGATTTTAGTCAACAAGAAATATCATGCACACCTATTTTATGCTCAATGATTAATACTCTCATGTCCACCATATACAATAGAAAATATGTTTTGAAAGAAAAGGTTGAGCACAAAGCTTCTTTAATCATAGAGGCCAAATATAGCTCATAGTTAATTGAAAGAAAATAATAATGTGGAATAGAATAAAAAAGAAAAAAGTACATGTTCATTTTACCTGAGCTCCCCAGCCAACACCAAAAGAGGAAATGGCAGAGGGTGGTGACCATGATCCATCTTCTCTACGTGCAAGAACAAGACCTGTCCCAATATTGTAGGTAATGACTACACCAACTTTCACAACAGTAAGTATTGCAAGGCCTTTTGCTTGCCTAAGAATGAAATCTGGAATCGACCTTTCAGGCTTCAAGGAACCCACCTAATCAAGAGTTTTCTAGTTAGTCTGTGTTGCTCAGATTCATCAAATTAATATTTGAAAAACATAAAAGAATGAACTCAGTGAATTGATAGAACAATCATCAAATATTTCAAAAAGTGGAAAGAAAAAAGAACTAATTTGAAACTTCCAACTGAAAGTCAATCAACTTAAGACCTACCAGTTAGATTTATCCCATAGGATCCCAAGTTTATTCATTAGCTTAAGGGTTAAAAGAACACAACAACAAATCAAACCCAAATTAGTTTGGGTTAGATAAAGGAACACAACAATCTACTATACTATTGAGATTAAGTTGAGTTGAGTTGATTTAGGGTTAGCAGAGCACGAGGAACTCTTGGTCCTCCTCAGAAAATTTGGCTATCGCATTTCTATAATAGTTTTGTGATATATATATATATATAGAGAGAGAGAGAGAGATTATACATAAATATATGATAACTAAATAGAATATGATCTTAGATTTCTACACATTACCTGCATTTAGTTATTATACAACGATGCAAGAAAATTAGAAAATTATGTTTTAGGAACTAGAAAAATTAAATAGCATTTAGTTATTATACAACGATGCATTTAGTTCCTAAGGTGAAATACTTTAGATAACTAGGATCCATCATACAAAATGATGGTCATATTGAAAATGATGTTACATATAGAATTCAAGCTGGATACAAGAAATGGAGGAGTGCAACAGGTGTCATCTGTGATAGAAATACCCCTACCAAATTAAAAGGAAATTTTTATAGGACCGCAATTAGGCCAGTTATGATTTGGTCACTTGCAAAGACGGCCTAAAGATGCCCCGACTATAAAACTTGGCTTAATAGGAACTGAAGAAATTCAACGAGGTAAGGATAGACCGAAGTTAACTTGGGATGCATTAATTAGAAGGGATTTGAATGGTTTGGAAAGCTCACCATCAATTGCTTTAAACCGAGCACAATAGAAGAGTTTGATCATATAACCGATCCCAATTAATTTGGGACTGAGGCTATGATGTTGTTGTTGTTGTTGTAATTAGGCCACCTATGCTCTATGGAAGTGAATGTTGAGCGGAAAAGCAACAACAATTACATAAAATGAACGTAGCAGAAATGAGGACGCTTATGTGGATGTATGGTAAAACTCATAAAGATAGAATAAGAAATACATTAATTCAAAGAAATGTAGGAGTAGCACCAATTGACACAAAGATTAGGAAAGGGCGATTGTGGTGGTTTGGACACTTGCAAAGACGGCCTACAAATGCTCCCACTAGAAAACTTGACTCAATAAAAATTGACGAAATTCAACGAGGTAGGGGTAAACCGAAGTTAACTTGGGATGAGTTAATTATGAGGGACTTGAATGGTTTTGAATGCTCACCATCAATTGCACAAAATCGAGCACAATGGAAGAGTTTGATCCATGTAGCCGACCCCAATTAATTTGGGATTAAGGCTATGTTGTTGTTGTTGTTGTTGTAGTTGTACTACTACTTTACTTCACCACCATGCTTCAAATATAAAATGAAATAAAAGATGAAGTGAGCATCTCGACACAAAGTCACACACAATTCACATATTAAAAAGCCATAAAATTTGTTTCAGGATTTCAATGTTCTTTTGCATTAGAGAGAGAGAAAAAAGAATGCATCAAGACAATATCAAATAGGTAGACCACCAAATACACACCTTATTGTAACCCCGTACAGTATTTGCAGCCTTGTAAATCTCACACTCCATGGAATTGCCCCATGGAAAGTTTAACCATGACCTCAGGGTACTCAGATCTGTCACGTCATGGGTTGGCAATTGGGCGGCATGACTAACTTGGTCCATTAAATAAGATTGGACTGAATCAAGCCTTACACAACACGCATCACATATCCGTTGGGGATCCATCAAACGGAACTTCACAGGCAATAAGCTTCTACCTCTAGAGCATTCACCACAAAATAACCCACCACAAAATCGGCAATGATGCCTGGAACATATTAAGGGATGAAAGCGCACACTACATAGCATGCATGCAGATGCACTACTGTCAGGCAACCATTTTGGCGGCTCTGCTTCAAGAATTTCCATTGCATTGGCAAAGTGTTCCTGACTAAGAGTTTGAGACATATCTTTCCAGGTCTGCTCAAGAAAATGATTTGACATCCAATACATCTGATTTCCACAAACATCAACAGGAGAGAAAGAGTTCATCTTCCCTCGAGCTGCAAGCAGCATCTCAAGTACCACATCCCACATGGTTATCTGCTTCTCTTCCTCAACAAATTGATCCCATCCCATCTCCTCTTCAAGTAAGAACCCTTTGTTGGAACCCAGGCCTCTCCTCCAATCTTCATGCCCACTTTCTGACATGGGTGGAACTGAAATGGGTATCCAATCACCAGTTTCTTCATAATGTGGCGAATCATAGATGAAATATCTATCATGTTTCTGATGACCATCATTTGAGATCTTCATATTACGCTCTTCATTCTCACTACCTTCATTAATTTCAGTCCCACATTCTTCATCACGAACCTCCTCTTGATTCTGGGAGCTAATTGGATCCATGGATGTCGTTTCCTCACTGTCCTCCCTACATAACTACACAAACATGCACAACACTCCATCAATTTTATCGCTCGACATCCCTTACTCATTTTATTCTTTCCTATGCAATAATTATCATAAGCCAATCTACAAAATGGGAAAAATCATCGCTTTGTCCAAAAGCAAGAAACAACTAAGCAAGAAAGGAACTTTCTTTTAGTAAGAGAAATCAATCAATGTATGGAACGATAATGTTTTACACGTACTATTAACCAACAGGTAACTCAATAAATACGTCGAGAGCAATCGAAGGATTTTATCTATGCAGCCGACCCCACCCCCAACAAATTTGGGATTGAGGCTTTGTTATTGCTGTTGTTGCATGTAAGAAAACACAAAATCGAATCTAAAGGGGTTCCCTTGCAAAAATACAAAAACTCGACTCAATAGAAACTGAAGAAATTTGAAAGGGTAAGGGTAGACTGAAACTAACTTGGGACACATTAATTAAAAGGGATCTAAACTCTCAATGGAAGAGTTTGATCCATGCGGCTGACCCCAACTAATTTTGCGATTGAGGCTATGTTGTTGTTATTCTTCTTTGTTTCCTCATCTCTTTCTCCTTTCAATATGAACTAAACCAAATTTTATCTTATTATTTGGATGAATGAACTAAACCTAATTCAATCTCAATTACCTATCAAAAAAAAAAAAAAAAAGAAAAAGGCTCAAACTGGAACAAAGAATCAAATTTCCAATTGCTTTCAATCAACTAAACAGAATTCAATCTAGAAAGAGGAACTACAGAACCACAACAGAGATTCCAAACCCCTCATACAATCAAAGCATAAGTTAATTAATCAACTAAAACCTAATAAAATCAGAGGAACGATGGTGCATATGTTGGTTAATTACCGATTCAGAAACCCTAGGGCTTGTATTTGTGTCCTCCTCGGTCTCGATCTCAGGGTACGAGTTGTTGCTGTTGTGAATGATTGTTGAAATCGAAGGATCAACAATTGCGCGATCGAACGGGAGAGTCCTACTCATGATTATTGATTGTCGATGCGAATGTGCGACCACACAACAACAACAACAACAACAACGACGACGACAACTGCGACCACCACGATTTCTCTCGATCCGACGAAACTTTTGTAACCTTAACGAATCGCCAACGAAGAATCTAATTTAATCGACAGACTAATAATCAATACTTCTTCTTCTGTTGATGACCGGTCGATCTTATTTTGAGATTACTTGTACTTCCAGTGGAACTCTATCCCACACGTTTCTCTGCCAGGGGTAGGGGTGGCAATTCTTTTGTCATGATCACTTTTTTTTTTTTTTTTTTTTTTTTTGGAAAGTGTTTGTTGGGGGTTATTAAAAAAGTAGTGTTGGTTTTGTTTTAAATTCATTAAATAAGGTAATTTTTTTAAAATTTCAAAAATAATGTATATCTCCTTTAGTAGAGGCGTTATTGACGATGACGTGGCGTGATGTAGCGTGATGTGGAGGTGAATTGGTGATTCTTTTATGAAATGACGACGAAATTGGCGAGTGGGAGCCCGTCGCCAAAATATATATATATATATATATATATATATATATATATATATATATATATATATATATATTTCTGCCTCGCAGCACCTAACAAGAATGACGCCTTTACAAAAGGCGCCATTCTTGTTAGGTGGCACTTACGTGGCACCACGTACACGAATGGCGTCTTTACAAAAGACGTCATTCGTGTTGGTTGTGGCGCTACACCTAATTACGTCTTTTGAAAAGGCGATATATTGTAATTAAAAAATAAAAAAAACCACAATAATTTACGAATTTAAAAAAAAAAAAACCGTACGGATGTAATTTCTTCGTGTTTGTTGTGCCTCAGAATGGACACCCATAAACCACAAAATTGAGATTCATGTTCACACATGAAGGTGGAAGGTGTGTCGCACTGATCACTTAACCGCCAGCTGTGTCCCACGTTCAATTATCCATCATCAATCAATTTCCGGTTAACTTTGATGTCATGTGTTAAAAATTACTTATTCAAGTTAACATAAGTTCCTTTAATATCATTTAACCTTAAATTACGCAGCAGAAAATTAAATTAACAACAGAAGATTTAACATGTATTTTACGAGCATAATACCTAAATGGAAACCATACCAAATGTACATCATATACATATCATCAGAGATCCTCAAAATATCAAAAATATGACCTACAATTTATATATAGGTCATATCTACCTCTTAAAACCCAAAACCCGGTATAAAACAAGAAAAATAAACAAACATACAAGTAGGGATAGAGTTGTCAATCTACGTAGTCCTCAAGCTTGCCCTTCTTTCGACTCGTACCAGAATCTGTACTCAAGCCACCATAAAAAAACAGATGACAAGTCCAGAGTGAGTAATCCCAAGGAAATTCACCAAGTAATTACGTAAATAAAATGCTGAAATTTTTAAAATACTATAAATAAACATGCGGAACAAAAGAATACATGCAACTGTAAAAGATCATCGCATGCATAAATATAGTAACGAAGCAAAGTACGTGCACAACAAAAATCAGACTAAGTCATACTTCGGGCTATTCCCCAGGCACAGCCCGTGAAAACACCTCTAACGGGTGACCTTGGACCCTCTAGGTAGTCGGCGTACATTCACGACGCACCCACACAAGCCTATCATACCCGGGTAGTCTATTCACCGGCGTATGCCTAGACAAGTGCTATGACTTAGTGGACTCTGTGCCCCGTAACGAATAGACACCAGGTGGGGAGTGAAATCAACACCGTAAAAACACCAGGTAGGAGTAACTCCACTACCGTAAAGACACCAAGTGAGAGTACTTAGCCACCGTAAAGCAATAATGAAATAGAATAATAAATAAATATGATTGAATTCAAATAAATAGAACAGCAAATACTAAAGTGAAGTTCAATTGGGATACTACACACCTCAATCTACGCTCCGCGTCCCGAAAACCAAACCCGGCTCAGCTCCAATAACACCCTACAAATCAAATTATCACCCGAATTATACCTATTACCATTTATCATTAAATTAGCTTCAATTTAATATATTATGTCAATTTTTTTATTTTTCGAGGCTAAAACCCCGACTATATCTCGCCAACATTCCGAGAAAATCCCAAAATTCCTTTATTTGATCAAAATATAATTTTTCTAAAATTTTCCTATTTTATATGAATTTTCTATGAATTTTCCAGATTTTTTTTTTCAAAACTGTTTTTTTTCTTTTTCTTTTTCTTTTTTATTTTTTAAATTAGGGACGGTTCGGCCAAACCGGGTTCGGCTCAACCAAGCCAAACCGGCCTGGTTCAGGGCCGAACCAACCCTCTTTCTTCCTTGTTGGAACAGAGCATTTCTGCTCTGTTCCAACAGCAAACTTTTTTTTTCACTTGGGAAAAGGAAAGGGAGAGGGAGAGGGGAGACGACATAGGTGTCGTCTCCCTCCTCGGACGACTGCTCTTGCAGTTCGTCCGAGCTCCCAAGCTCCACCCCGCCACCACCGATCCACCACACCATCACCCCCCGCCAACACATACAACAACAACAACAACAACATATACAACACCACAACATCAACAACTCACCTCTTTGGTCTCTTTCTCTTGTTCTCTCTTCTTCATTCTCTCGATCTCCCTTCCTTTCAGTCTTCTTCTTCTCGTCTGTTTTTTTTTTTCTTCTTCTCCCGTTTTCGATTTAACGAAGAAGAGGCGGTTAACGGGGAAAATGACCAAAATGCCCTTGTGTCCATCCACTTTTCAAAACAACCACATACCCTTTTTGATAATTTCACCATTATTTATTTATTTTCTTATTTTCATATATATATATATATTAAATTACTTACATTTATATATTTATAAATATATATACACACCTATATATTTTCGCACCTACAATTTCGTCGTGCGCACCAACGAGCGTACTCGGGAGTGCACACTACCGCACTACCCACGCGTGTCGACCACGACCCCGCGTGTCCCTAAGCGCCCACCACTTTACTATTTTGTCACATTTAATTTATTTTATGTGTGTAATATTTTCCCCTGTCCTAATATTTCATCTTCATTAGTCTACCCGCTACCCGCATCGACACGCATATCGAGGCGAATACTTAACACAATCTCACACGTCATTGAGATATAATTACACACATCACGATGTCATTTAACCTATTTTAGTATAAACATCGCAAATTAAACAAAACAACATACAAAATACTATTTACCTAATACGGTCGTACTTCATACTCACTGTGGGACCCACGAGTGTCCCCGTTGGCATCCACGTCTAAAATAACGTCATAATTAATGACAATTACTAATTGAGCAGTTACAAGATCCCTAAGACTTAGATATTAACAAACATAAATATGTTTATGCACTTAAATCTCAAGAGACTTAAACTGTTAAAGATGTGTAAAGCGAATGTTATCGTCGTCAGTTAAGTGACTTAAGTATGAGTATCTATGAAGGATAAATGTGTGAATCTCTCTCTAAACATTAAGGCCTTCTTAGAGTAAAAACTATACATGTGGTGCTTAATTTGGAGAAATTATAATGTTAGCGGAGTTCAGTGTTGGAGCCGGCGGTTTAGCTCAGACAAGCCATCTTTGGATGAATTGCAAGTCCAAAGCGTGCATAGTGAAGGTTTGCAGATTAACATGAGATTGGGTCGTACGATTAGGTCATGTGGTGGGCTCCTATAAAGCTACAACCACCAAGGTATCTTTGTGGCTGTACCAATGAAATTTAGGAATTAATGCAACTCAAATAAATGTTACAATTTTGAAAAAAAAAAAAAAAGTTTCAAGTTCTATAAAAAAAAAAAACTCAAATCTATTAGTAGATTAGTTAAATACGAAATGGAAAAAGATCAGTTGACCAACTTTGGGTATTGAGATTAGGCATTAACTCACTCGGTGCCTGTGTGATGCACCTGAAGATGTGTGCGCACACGTCTCGAAGCGCATCGCATGGGCACCTGTGAGTCAATATCTAAAGTGGGGTCAATCTAGTAAACTCCATATTTAATTTGAACTTTATAATAAATCTACATAGACCTGACACTGGTCATAATCGACCCATAAAATCTAAGTGGGTCAATCTAGCAAGCTTCATATTTAATTTGAACTTTAGAATAATTATACGCTAACGTTTATTGGATAGACCTGACACTAGTCATAATCGGCCCACAAACCTAAGTTCGATTAGATGACTTGACAGATCTGCATACCAACCAAGATTCACGTTGAACTTAAATTATGCTACTAAGATTTATTATAGAATTGGACTAAATATACATACATGTTCACAAGACTCAAACCTTGTTCCTTTGGATGAAAATGCTAAACCTTGATCACTGTAGCTCTATCCTATCATACATAGAAAATTTTATTTATGTGTTCAATGGCGATGCCACACAACAGCTGAACAATCTGAGAGTCAGAAAAAAAAAAAAAAAAAAAAAAAAAAAAAAAAAAAAAAAAAAAGGGAGAGAGAAGTATATTTTTCAAACAGTAGACTATTTACTTCCACTTGCAAGGCAATGAATATGAGAAAAACTTGTTCATTCATAAGCTCATACAACACTGCAAAAGAAGTGACAAAACCAAAAACAGATGATGCAGAACTCATGTCAAGCCCAATTTATACAAACAAAACAACTGACATTTGGGGTCTATGGAGGTTTATGTATAGTAGATTTCTAAGACAAATCCATCTGGGTCACACATAAGAATCAACAAAATATGCCATCTATAGAATGGCTGTATCTGCATGTAAACCTTCAGTTGCTGAGAAAACATCAAAGCCTTACATATCAATCGATCGCAATGATCAGGAAACCAACAGAGATGTACATGAGGAAAACTGGGTAGAGGGCCAGCGCTTTTCTCCGAGGGTTGACAGCTGCACTCATGAAAGGGTAAGCAGCCCAGGAGCTCCATGCCAATGTAACACATACCACAACCACCTTCACGATCAGATTGTCTTTCAGCATGCATATCAGAGCACCGATGTCCAAAGGAAACAGACAGTAGCCCAGAAGGCTGAGACTTTGAAAGAAGATTATATGTCCACCCTGAAACAACGTGTCATGAAAAATGAAGTCACTCACTGGATAACAATGAAAAGGAGCAAAAGCTCCGACAGCACGATCTCCATGGTTTAGAAGAGAAAATAAATATAAACATCCCTTAAAAGTTCTGAAATTTCTTTTGTTAATTACAGGAGTATCCAGCAATTCATCTAGAGATGAAGTACTAAGATTCATAATTCATTTTCACTTGTGCATTTTCCTATGGGCCAATCGATCTTCCATCAATCCATCTGCTTTTCTTTCTGTTCAGACTTGTTGTCATGATAATCCAACTGGGCTAATAATTATTCAAAAATTTAAATGTTCACAATGGAAAATGGATAAAAGTTTCAGTTTTTATTGGAAATAATACAAGGGAAAAATCCCTTACCAATAGTAGGACGTTGAGAGTTAAAATGATTGCACCAGCTGCAAGTAGCGCAAAAGCAACTGCGAAAACTTCAGACTGGAAAAGGATGACCAAAAACACAATTAGTCAAACATAAGAACAGAAACACTATTTGGGATACATAATCATACATGACTGAAATGTTAATATCAACATGAAACCATAGGTCTTGGCCAAACACCAATTTATTTTCATATCCAACGAGCATTTCATTGATTAAAAAAAATCGACAGTCAAGGTCTCAAAGTGCAAAATATATGAACAGATCTAGAGGTAGACACGTCTTTTTCCAGAATTTCCATATCGAGACATGTAAGGTCTAGTAACTATAATTTGATAGGAAATAGGAAAATATCACAAAACTCATCAAAATAATTGAAATTCAGACAGAAAGAAATCAGATTCCATGTCCAAATAATAATAAGTTAAGAGAAGAACCAGGATCAGCCAAATTGAGTGAGCACTACCCAAGGCATTGATAGCTTGTTGGGCCTTAATAAGCTAATGAACCTTTATTTAGAATTGGATTGAAATAAATTTCAATCCCAATACTTCCCCTTCCAAAAAAAAGTAGTTACTGAGTCATGGACTATGGGTAAATTTTCACATGCAAAAGAATTACACGGCTTATTAACATCGTTAGGAGAGACGGCGGTTTCCTATTAAGCCCTTACTTACAAATAACTCTGCTCATTTGCTACCTTCTTAAAGCAGTGAGCTCAGTTTTTAACATCAAATCTACCCAATTCCTAGTCCAGTCATCTATTGAGCATTCTATCCCTATTTTACAGTTGCAATCCAGCTCTGTCCTACCATCATGGCTTTGTAATCTTGTACTTGTTCTCAAAATGACAAAACTAAACCAACCAATTGGGTGGCCCAATGGCATGGTATATGGTTTAGGAGTGAGTGGTCATGGGTTCAAACCCCGGTGGGGACAAGATGTTTCTTTCTTATAAAAAAAAATGACAAAACTATAAGTGTAAAGGGTGGAAATAAACTTTTCTTTCGTATACTAATTTACGTACACCAAACATAAAACTCTGGTAGATAACTTCATCTCCATTCTCTTCCCTATCATGTATACGGTGTCAACTGGCACAAAACCAGGTTGGGAAGGAAATGAGACCTAAAATCAACCCTATGACCATGCATATCATAGTATGTTTGAAATTGTTTTGTTTTAAAAAAAAAGACCAATTTTCTCATTCAATCTCAAATGATTAAAAAGTAGTTAGATCCATTCTTTTTTTTTTTTTTTTTTCATTCTATCCACTTGAACACTTTTTCTTTCGTACATCCAGTTTTCCTGAATTAAAGCACTATCCACTATAGATTCAACTAATATATAAAACAAGTAAAAAGAAAAATCATCAATACTCCAAGTTCTCTTCGTTTCCACTTTCCAATACCAGCACCCTAAAGTCGAAACAATAACACTTCCACTATAAAAATTGACAATATACCATAAACAAGCAAAGGAAGCTACATCAATGTCAAGTATTCAGCAAAGTATCAGAAGCAACACACTACATCACATTGGGAAGGACACCAAGCCGTCTCTCAACACTTAAAGAAACTGTTAATCATACTACAAATGCTGGTTATGAATTTGAATTTGAAAAACACCAAGCCGTCTCTTGGCACTTCAAGCACCATCAGGCTACAGAAAAGGGACAATGCACACAAAAAATTTTTGATAAGAAAATGGACACACAGTTTTTTATAAGAGCAATGGACGCACATATTGACACTTATAACTTTGAGTAACCATGCCATAGGCACAAGAACTACTCCACTCAATTAATAGTACAAAGTCTACTAGCAAAACTCTTTTTTTTTTTCAAAAGACTACAAACTCTCGAAACAAATTGAAAAACAAATTCTTTTTTCACCTTCTGTGTTCAAACCATTTCAAAGGACTCAGACACAAATGACAAACAGATCTGAACATCATTTGTCATCCTCATAAATTATCTTTGTCATATAAGAACAATAAAAGCATCTAATACACAAGATAGACCCAGTATTCTACTACACTAGCATAGCGCACTTAGGACTTATATGTTGTTCCATGCAAAGTCAATTCCAAGACCAAACGATACCATTTTCTCCTTATATCCACCAAACTCACTCATTTTCAAAACTTTTCTTCTCCTATCAAGTAATTATGGGTTAGATATAAACTAGCATAGCGCACTACACCCTTCTCCGCACTTCTTTTATCCGAGAGCAGGAATATAACAAGCACCCAATATTGTGCAATCATTTTTCTTTTCTTCTCTTCTCCTTTTTTATCTTGTATATCTTTTCTTTTTCCTTTTTGAGAAGAACCAATGATAAGCGATGAAACTGTAATGAAAGATAAATCAAAACTTAAGGGTACAAAAGCATCATAAGATCTCCAATAGGATTAGGAGTGTCAAATAGTGTCCAGGCCCATTTGTCCATTTGTGTACGAACCTGTTTCTAACAAGTCAAGACATTATTACACAATGATTCAAACAAAAGAAATATCCGTTTTAACAAACAAGATCGGTCAGACATAAAAGTAAAAAAATTGGATATTTGTTTTGTGATTAATCTGGGGGATTTTTTGTAACTAATTAAAAACCTTAGCTACATATCCATAACTATAAGCCATGACTCACCGCTCTACCTCTCTCTCCGCCCTCTCATGCAAGCACCCTTATTTTGTTGACAAAGCCATGTTGCTGCTCTTTCTCTCTACAGATGGCTTTGACATAGCTCCAAAGAGCAAACAAAGGTGATTTCTTTTGCTATGGAAAATTTTGCGAGACATATGAGGTTAAAGGAGTCACAGATGTATTAATGCGTTTGATTTTAATATATTGACTCGCTGATCTAAGAAAGACCAACAGAATGATGACAGATTCATTGTTCTTAAGCAGTAATGCTTATACATGACTACATTGAGGTAAATCCTTTGCTATTTGTATATGTTGTATTTGTAAGAAGTTCTTACATGATATGATGGTAGTATGACCATCTATCACATGTTTTCTATTGATAGTGATAATGTGTGTATTGTAGACCTAAGATAACTTGGGATGCATTAACTAGAAAATATTTTAAAGGATTATGAAAGAACTGTAAAGTTTCTATATGTAGGCCCGTTTCAAGTCTAGAGAGTGTGGGAGAGACTAGTTAATGTGTGGGCTTTATCGCTTTAGTTTGAGAGTGGGATAGTTCTCCAAAATGCCAAGGCAAGTTAGAGTTCCCACTCCAAACTTACAAGTCATTATCTTTCTCCTCAACAAGTCAATAAGAGCCTATTCTTTAATCTCAAAAAAGAACACCATTAACTAGATAGAATCAAGTTGAGTGGATGCATTTGATCCATGAAGCAACCCCAACTAATTTGGGATTGTGGCTTTGTAATTGTTGTTATTTGTGGGTGTGTGTGCAACAACAAATGACCAAAATATATTTTGGTTTTTCTTTTTGAAAAAGTCTATTTTGGTTGTACTTAAACAGAAGATTAGGAAAAAAAAAATACAGATGTTTCAAATTCGACCTGGACACTAGGAGAACTTGGAGTGTTTGATTATTTTATTAGTTTTACATACTAAGCTAGATTTGTGGTGGCATGTACAAAAACTTGGTTCAAGTAACAAAATGCAAAGCATGAAAAATGGAATACAACAGATATAATGAATCTAACTTGTTTTTCCAACAAACCTAACTTCTTTTAAAACATAAAGGGACAAACAAAAAAAAGATATGCATCTTTAAAAAGGACCATGTCCAGACACACTGTTAGTGGATTAGCATAAGGTGGTGTTCATACCATTCCTTGTTCGAACTATATTTTTCCACCCCTAATACCCCCCAACAACTTTTTTAACTCAATTCCCTACTCAGAAAAAAATATCAACACCTAGACTACCAGAAATAGCAATAACTACTCAAATTGAACCATTCTGGAAAAACCTTTTATTTAATCAGATAAATAACATCACCAGGCATAAAAAGAAAATAAAAAGAAGAAGCCAATCTTGGTGACTAACAAGAAAAAAGAGAACATCCTCAGTACTCTCCCCGAACACCTTATTATCACTTTTCATCTAAAACAACCATGAAAATCTGAATGTAGCTTAATGCCAAATCTCGATTAGTACTCCATTCCAAATCCCTGGTGCGTATCAGCAATGAATTTAAATGACTGATGGCTTCCCCCTCTTGGATACAAAATGCGCAATTAAAATCTAGATAATACGGACCAATCTAAACCAACGAATAAGGTCTCTTGATGAGCCCTTCGAAGAATTCAAGGAGTATTGTTGGATCTAGATTATAGTATTAGAAACTAAGCAAGCCAAAGAGAAACTGGACTATGAGTCAAAAGCAGGAGCTTTAAACTCAAAGAGCAGCAAATCATTTGGTGGATCACAAGCATTGGCCACACTCCAACCAATCCCCAAACCCAAATTTTAGCCACTCCAAGATAAAGATATTCAACCTGCTTTCAGGCTCTCAGCCAATACCAATATAAGTTCAAACTCCCACACAATTTAGAGAAATAAGGAACTACCAGAAAACCCAACCAAGCTCTTCGCATAGTTAGCTATGGTATCAATAAGCCACCTAGAATTCAGAAGCAATTCACTCTGCTCTCTAACTATTCAATTATCTACGCATTCTTCTTCACGGTTTGTCTTGAGAGTAGCATAGACAAAAATCTACTTTCACTAATGAATTGGATTTCCGCTCTCTTTTTAAAAACAATTAAATACTCAAAACATCATTATCCTACCTAGCGTATGAGAATAAAAATTCACTTTTGAGTCACATGCATATTAAATGGATGAAAAAAAATTGATTAATAATACATTACGTGGGCAAAAATTAATTGTTCTACCAACAACTAGAAAATATATACTAAATAAAATAGGAGTAAAACATGATATCATGCTTTTCGAACTAGCATCCTTGGAAAAAAAGGCATCACGAATATATTGAGGTCATTTATTGAGGTCATTACATTGGCAGACCTAAGATAACTAGGAATGCTGAATTAAGGAGGGATTTTAAAAATTATTAAAGCACGTCATCAATTGCATAATTGCATTCAATCGAGCAGCGGAAGAGATTGACACATTAAGCCAACCCCAACTAATTTGTGATTGAGAATTTGTTGTTGTTGTTGTTATTGTTTTTTACTCAAATACTTAACTGACCACTTTCGGTGACATTAAGTGCGGACTCCTACATGACTTCCTCATGAGCAAAAAGTACATGCAAGACACACATACAACCATAAAAAAACAAACAGAAAATGGGAGGTTGAGAGTGGTATTTCATTTGAAATAAGTGATAGCAAAGGATAAATGGAACTCCAAACAAATATTTTCTCACGAGCAAAAAGTACAATGCTAGACACGCATGCAAACTTGAGCAAACAAAACAAAATCGGTGCTAAAACGTAGTCCTCCATTTGAAATAAATGGTAACAAAGAATAAATGGAACTCCAAACAAATATTTTCCAAGTTCAAAGTACACAAGAGAAATAGAAGAGGTTATAAAGTTAGAAGCACAGAAATGGTGACAAATGAACAGAACCCTAATTAAATGAATAGCTAGCTTTAGAAACAGGTTACATATTGCTCAAGACATTGTCAAATGTATAAGTTCTCCTTGTCAATTTCAGATAAATAGCCACAGGCTTCTCAATTAGAACAATTGCCTACCGCTGTATGCAGACCCAACGTGCCCCACGATGATCTAGATGCTTTTTATAACTCATTTTCCTCATTGAATTGTAATGAGCTTAAAAAATTTCAAAAACATAAAGATGTTCTCACTCTATTTTGGAAAGACAAAAATCACAGTGCCTCCCTTCATCTCCCAACGAAATCGGGACCTTGTGATAAAGGTGTAGTGACAAGAAGTAATTATTTTCACGGTAGATTAGTCCTTGCAAGTCCAAATTAGCTTTGTAGTTGTACTTAGATCCCGGATAAGTTTAGACGTTTTAAAATAATAACTATGTTTTGCTTTCAGCAAGAAGGGCGGCATTAAGACATCAAGGAACCACTTGATCCAGCCATCACGTTCAAACAAACAAACAACATGACATCGGTTGCGCCTAACTGCCAAACTCAATTAAAACCTAACCCATCAAATGAAACTAGGATTAACACCCAAAATCCGAAATTAGTTGGGGTGGACTATATAGATTGAATGGAAGTGTTCCATAGTGCTGGATTAATTGGAAACGAATGAGATGATATAAATTCGAAATAGAAGTAAAAGAAGAATGCATGTAAAGAATGAAGAGAAGGCATACCTTCTTGACAGAGGCAGACCAAGACAAGGTGAGGCCGAGGAAGACAATGAAGAAGAAGGGCCCCCAAAGGTCCCAATCCCGCAGCGCCAGACCGGGGTCCTCGCGGAAGGGGTTGGGAAACACGACGAGCTTCAAATTGGTGACGATCCTGGCGAGGTCCCTCTTGACGGTGTCCCAGACAGGCTCGGTCAGCGTGTTGGGGGGGGACCCAAATGCACTGGCGGCAATGGGAGTCGAATTGGCGGGCGCGGGCGCGGGCGCGGGCGCGGAATAGGTGGAGGGGAGGAAGGGGGAGGAGGAGACGGGGATGGAGGGGATGGAGGGGATGGAGGGGACGGTGGATTTGGGGGGGTTGGGGTTGGGGTTGGCGGGGAGGACGGTGGAATGGACGGTGGTGATGGTGGTGGTGTTGATGAGAAGGTTCTCGATCTCGTCGATGTCGGATTGGGAGGAGGGGTGGAGGGGGACTGTGTCGTTGTGAGACATGGTTGGATGTAGATCTGGCGGTGGGATCTCTGTCAGATGGGATCTTGGGATTGCTGATGGTTCTGATTCTGATTCTGATTCAGAGAGATGAGAGTTGGTGTTGGTGTTGTTGTGAAGGAGAGCTGCCCATTGGAGCTCTATGTTCTAGCTCTCTCTCTCTCTCTATCCCCTCTTCGGTTCTGTGTTCGTTTCTTGAGCTAACTCTTCCATAGAGCCTTTTTGTGTCTCTGTGGTCCGAGTCGACTCAGCCTTCTCAACCAAGAAATTTTTTTTTTTTTTTTTTTCAACATTGGCGCACAATAACTCTACATGCTGCCTCGACCCGAGTGTCATACATCGAGATCTGTACGTATCCACATCTCGATGCGGGCATTAATTTTTTGGTGAAAAGAGAAGCAAAAAGGTGTTTTGTGAACTATTGTGATTATTGAGATAAGTATAAACATTCAATGTGTATTTACATCTAGACAAAAAAAAATAACAGGATGCAAATTATTTTCAAATCTTAACAAAAGGTAACAATGTGTCAAGAGCCATGAATGGTGTAAGTTTGAACTGGAGGATTTGACAACCCTTAATCAATTTTCTTAATATAGAGATTTAGTTAGGTCGAATAAGACATGTTTTTTTTTAGATTTTTTTATTTCATTTTTTTTATTTTTTAGATTATTGTTGCTTAGAAGTAAAAAAATGGTCAATTTGATACATTAGAAAAACGAATAAGTTGCACATGAGTTTGTAAACTTTTTGTAATGTCATTTTGATCTCAATGTGTGGGAAAAATTTGTTATTAATATAATTTAATTGTTAAATCAGATATAATAATAATCAATTTTGATGAATATATATTTTTTCATCAAAAAAAAAAGTAACAAAGTGTTTTTTCTTTAAAATAAAATAACTAAATGTTTTAACTTCGTCTCCTCAACCTTATAAAAATGATAAATAAAAAATTTAAAAAATAAAAAATAAAAAATCGTCCCTTCAATTAGTTTAGTATTCAGCACGGTTGCATTATTTTTTCCTTTTTTATCTTGACAAAAAAATTATTGTCACCTTTCATTCATCTATAAGCTCATCTGATATAACTATTACGTTTTCATTTGGAGGTTGATTCCATACAAATGGATCAACATATGATGAGAAAGCCACGTCAATTCATGAGTAGCCTCATTAATTTTATTTTATTGTTTGTCACACATAAAAGGAGTATAAAATTGCATTCTTGTACGTGGTCACGTCCGACACTCGATCAAAATCACTAATTGAACATCCATATCTATATCTAGTTGATTTATGAATACCTGCCACACCAATGAATCCCCCAATGCCACTCCCTCTACATATTTGTTTCTCACATGCCAGGCCTCATTGCCAAATAGCCCATAATAAATGAACCCTCACCGTCTATAAACATTCATTCAAATCGCAAAAGCTATTCATCTCCAAAGATTACTGTGCAAATATTACGCTTGAGAAATTCATTAGTTGCACGCAGTCACTGCTTCAATTTCTCCTTTGTAATGTGCTTCCGTGACTCAGTCCTGTCCTGAAACCATTGGAGGCATGACATATATGAAGCTCTTAATGTCGCATTACCAATTTGTAACCCCGCGACAACTTATCACGGTAGCGTTCTTGTTTCAATTGAATCAAGAACATGTAGTGGTTAGCTGCAGGACAAGTCTCCAAATAAACTAAGGAAATCTTTCATTTTTTGAAATAATAACTATGTCCAACAGTCTTCAACTAATCAAAGTATATCTGGTGAAATAGATTAGCATCATTTCTTAAAAAAGATAAAGTTTAAGGAGGTTGTGAATTCGACTCTTGCTAAAGTTAAATATAATAATAATAACACTTAATAAATAATAATAATAATAATACCTAAAACTAAAACCGTGCCCAACTGTACTCAATGAGAGAAGTCAGATCACCTATAGCAATGCCACAACATTTACTATTGTTTTCTGATAAACTTTATGGAGTTGTACCTTTTTTTTTTTAAATAAAAAATCTATTTGAACTCCTGGAGTTCAAACTCATATGGAGGTTTTTAAAATTATTATAAATATCAAATGAGTGTTACAAATTGTTATTAAATGGACCCCACTAATTGCTAAGCGTAACCACAATTTTGCAAAATTATCCAACTACCTCTCTATATAAAAGGGTTTTTACTCATCATATCCCACTTACCCCATACCCCAGTCACCTCTCGCAAATTGTACTTACAAAAACTTGATCAAATCTGATAAAATCTGAGTAAAACCACATCGATTCGACATCGTAGGTGCATTCATCATCTCTTTTAATGTCGATTTCAAGGCCTTTTTAGATTTTCTTTTCTTTTCAAGTCGTTTTGTTTGTAAATTTGTTTTCGGGTTTAGGGTTTCGATTTGAGGCTTAAATCATGCATTTTGGGTACAAAGTTTCAATGAAATAAAAAATATTAAGTAATTCTGAGCAAACTCCACTATTTTTTTTGTTGCCATTTTCATATATTTTTTTGAGGGTTTAGAAGTTTTTTTGTTCATTCTGGTCGCCCGCGGGTTTCAAACTGACAAAATGGACACCTCTGAAGAGGTGTCGAACAAACAGAGCTGACACCTCTAAAGAGGTTTTGGTTGGATCTTTCCATCACCCACTGAGATCGAGTTATTTTTGCATTATTAATCGGAGTTGGCCGAGACCCGTAAAGAAGTGCCAACTTTGTTCGTTCGAAACTCGCGAACAAGAGTATTGGGGTGGGGCGAAGGTGATGAAGTACACAAAGTAAGCAAGGGTATTTTTTAAATTTAAAAAAAAAGTGAGGTACATGGAGTAAAAATTCAAAATTGAGGCTGTTTAACAGCTCTCTAAAAAATTATAAAAATTCCTTAAGAGTAGAGACTCATGATTCTAAATACCACTATCTTTTTAAAAATGATAAGGTGTCCTTTGATTTGTATGCATGGACGTTTGTGATTTGTATGCGTGGATGTTTGTACACAGAACCGATGCGTATCTAAAGGATACATATAAAAGCGTGTAAAACATGCGTTTCAGAAGTGGTCCCCTTAAATTATTACAGTATTTTTTATTTTTTATTTATTTTGGTCAGATACATGCCCGATTCCTCTCTTTACAAGCTAAAAAAATAAATAAAATAAATAAAAAACTAGAAAAACATAATAACCAGAAAGCTCAACCTACCAAACAGCGCCTCTCTCTGCTCCTCAACCTCAACATCTGGTGCGTTAACAGGTAAGCTCTCGTTTCTTATATCAATTATCTTTGTTGTTTCGTTTATATTTTGTGCTTCTTTTTGTTGATTACAGCTTAATTCTTGTGGGGATTCTGATTTATGGGTTTTCAAAGTTATTGATGATGGATTTATGTGCTCCATAATTTCATGACAATTAGGCACTTTTAAAGTCCTTTTTTTTTGCATTTCTTTGATTCCTTTTTGGCTTGAGTTTTTTTATTCAAAATGAGATTTTCCCCTTTTGTGTGAGTCTTAATGTTATTGTAGGAAGTGACATATTAAATAATCCACTTGACCTTTTCCAAAAAAGTAAATAAATAAAATAATAAAAAGATTAAAAAATCCACTTGACCAATTTGGTTGTTTTTCTATGATCTATGGGCAGCACCAGTAATCACTTGATTCAATCTGATTATTTATAGTGTTAATATACACAGTCAATTTGATTAATTGTCCTTGGGGACTTGTCCAAAAAAAATTTCCTTGGGGAGGGGCTTGCACTGAAGACAATATAGAAGACTTGTTTCATTAAGTTCAATTATTGGCAGTTTCTCTCATAAGAATGATTTCTTTAGACATATAATTTGATTTCAAATGGAAACTTTTATGTATTGTTTGATCGTTTTCTTGAGACGACCTAAAGATGCCCCAGTTAACCAGCCAATTGGATGGTTCACTGATTTGGTATGTGGTTACTTTGGGTAAGAGGTCAGGATTTCGAGCCTCGCAGTGGGCATGTTGTGTGGTCTTTGTCTTCTAAAAGATAAAAATAAATAAATAAATAAAAATTTGCATAACTCAAATTAAAGACCTATGATAGTTTGGGATGTATTGATAAGGAAGGATATAAAGGATTAATAAAGCATATCATCAACTGCTTTAAATTGAGTTGAATGGAAGCGTTTGGTTCATTTAGCTGATCCCAACTAATTTGGGACTATGCCGTGTTGTTGTCGTTGTTGATTGATCAATTTCTTGGGATGCACGGAGTAAAAGTATCTGAAGTATTTTGAAGGAATTCTCTTTAGAAAAGCTAGAGCAGAAGATGCTAATCGATAGCTTGAGACAAAAACTTCTTTGATTTGTTGAGATGTATTGTAAGACATTTAATATGTTGTTTGCAGATTTATCTTAATAACATATAAATATTTAAGTCTTAGCTTTTTCATTTATTTTTTTGTGATTCATATTATGTCCAATCATTTCTACTTTGTATTTATACAAAATGCCTGCACATATGGCAGGTTTTGAACAACTTTTGTTCATGCGTTCACTTTCCTTGTTAACAAGTTTAAGTATTCCAAGGTACACCATCTCCTACCTTACCCGATATCAGTATTTTGGATTTTGGTTGTGATTTCTTCCAGATTGTCGAATTTTTGGATTTGTTTGAACACTTACAATGCTGCAAGAACTCTGTTCTTCATGGAGTTATTTTATATTGGAACTTCATTTTTTGTAAAACCTAGAGTAGGCACTGTTGAAACAGATGGCGATTTAAAGAAATTTTTGTAAGTTCTCTAGGACTTGGAGAGTCATTTGAAATCAGAAGTAAAATAAAACCTCCATAGAAAAAGAGAAAAAGGGGGAGAGGAAGAAGAATTGTTCTACTCCAAAAAACCTTCCTGAAAAGTAATAGTTGTAATGTGATTATGAAGACAAGCTTTGTTTTGTTAAACTTCGGCTGTAGAAATGTACCTGATTGGCATGTAGAATCAATTTGCAAAGTTTCTAGTGAATATAAACATTTTAATTTGCTGCAAGATTTCAGGTACAACTGATTGGCATGTAGAATCAATTTCACAATCTCTTTGGTCTTTTTGCTTTCTAGTAATCAAGGTTAACTTTCATATCAGCCTTGAGAACAATTTAGTGCTTCGCAATCAAGATCTGTTGCCTCACATGTCTTATGACAATGGATATTGTTTTGCCAACACCTATAGAAACCCATGGGCCTGGAGAGTGTTGGACCACACATGCACACACATGTAGGTAGAGTTGCAAGTGGGGCGGGGATTCCCCGCCCCCCGCGGGGCCCCGCACCGGCGGGGCGGGGATTCCCCGCATTTTTGCCCCCGCCAAGGCGGGGCGCGGGGTGAAAGTTCGCCCCGCATAGCGGGGCGGGGCGGGGGGCGGGGCATGCCTTTGCCCCGCGGTTTTCCCCGTAGAACCGCCCCGTTTCCCGCCCCGCGGGGAATCCCCGTCGCTCCGCCCCGCGCCCCGCCCCATCACCCCGCCCCGCCCCGCCCCATCACCCCGCCCCATACCCCACTACACGGGGAATCCCCGTCTCCCCGCCGCGTACTCCGTCCCACGAGGAATCCATTTTAAAAAATTAGTCGAAATCTCGCGCTTCGCGTACGGGTAAGACTAAGTGTCAATATATTAGTTAAAAAAATAATTAACTTAATGAGAAAAAAAACTAAAAAAATAATCTTACTACATAATCTCAAATAAATTTTAAGTGAAGAATAATATCATTTAATTTTTTTTGTAGCAAAATTAGGGAATATATGCCTTGAGAGTTTAAAAACTTTTTGCATATGGTTATACAAAAATATAATCCTAATAAATTAATTTGATGAGAAAAAGGAAGTGATAAAAAGAGAAAAAAAAAACTTATGTAAACATTGATGAAATCCCAATTTAATATTTTATGAATAGAAGCTATATTTATTTTGAAAAATGATTAATTAAAATTTTGTTGCCACAATAAAAGATATATAACAAATTGACATCTTGTTGAATAAACTAAAAAAGGGAGGTCATTGATCTAAACAATGCACACAGAGATTGACGATCAAGTATATATTATTTCCAAAATATTTTTGTTTGCTCTTGAAAAGAAAAATAAAAAAGAGATCGAATAAAAACTCAAAGGTAAAAATCTGAATATAAAAAACACCGAAAACCAAATAGCTATCAAAAAGTCGAAAAGAGCAAAAAAAAGTTGAAAAACAACTAAAAGTAAAAAAATGTTATGGTAAAAAAGTGCGACATAAGGAAACTTCAAATGTACAAATAAATTTTGTTGAGACAGTGAGGATATATAATAAAAACATATGATCTTGTCAAATAAACTTAAAATTGGAGATCATAGATCTAAGCAACACTTACCACAGATTGTCAACCAATACATATCACTTTTTTAATCATTTTGTTATTAGAATTTTGATTCAATCCTAAAAAGAAAACAAAAAAAAAATCAGAATCAAAACGAAAAGTAGAAACTTGACAATAACGAATATGCATTGAAAGATATATATTCTCAATATGTGGAAAAACGCATTAAAATATGTTGTGGCTTGTTAGCATAGTTTGTTATTTTGTACCTATATGCCGCATAGTTTGTTATTTTGTATCTATATGCCACATAGTTTATACTTTTGGGTTTTGTATATATATGTCACCTGGTTTATATTTTAAAAATATATAAGGATGCTCTTATTTATGTGTTTGTTGTTTGGAATGAAATGAAGCTTTTTACTTGTGTTTAAAGTTGAATCTATTTGTATTTACTATTTTCTTTCTTGAGGACAAAGTCCATTTTCTAGTTGTGTTCAAAGTTAAAATGTAACTTCTTTATTGATGTGGTAAATATGTCATTACAAGTGATTATGAATTAATAAAGAAAGGACATTCAATAGTCTATTTTCTAGAAAGACGTCAAACATAGACCATAAAATGATTTCAACATCTTCCATATGTCTCGCACAAGATTCTCATATACACTATCGAAGTATCGAACTCCCGCCTAACAATTCGATCAACAAACATCACTCTCTACTCGCGCCCCGCGGGGATCCCCGCGCCCCGCGGGGAATCCGGCGGGGCGGGGCGTGGGGCGGCAAAGTTTGCCCCACGGGGAATTTTTGAAAAAAATCCCCGCCCGCACCCACGCGGATGCGGGACGGTATCTTCAATCCCCGCCCCGCCCCGCCCCACTTGCAACCCTACATGTAGGTATACAAATGGAGTTGAAGCCCATCTTTGAACAAAACCAATTAGCTTGTGCTAGGATCCAATCTACACCACTTATATACCACACCAACTCCTATTATATTTTCAATGTGGGATTATATATTCCAACACTCCCCCTTAAGTGCAACTAGGCCTGGACTAGTTGTCACTTGCCAAACACAGACCTACTTTTAGAGTTCTGGACAAACATACCTAGGCCTACTCTTTTAGGCTTCTAGGTCCATAAATGGGTCTATACTCTACCACTAGCCCAACCAGGTCTTCAAATACGAGCTCAGGATCGTTCCGCTCTGATACCATATAGAAATCCATGGGCTTGGAGAGTGTTGGACCACACACGCACACACATGTGGGTATGCAAATGGAGTTGGAGCCCATCTTTGCACAAAACCAATTGGCTTATGCTAGGATCCAATCTGCACCACTTATATACCTCACCAACTCTTATTGTATTTCTAATGTGGGATTATATATTTCAACAACACCGTCATCGAATTATGGCATGTCTGGCATTTCCATCAGTAACTGTATTCCAGTTCCCTTTCAATTCATGCTTGGGTCAAGTCTTAAAATGATGTGCAATTGGTTTTTATCTTTTTCTAGTTCAGCTTAAATTACCTTTCAGTCTTTTTCTCAGCGTTTTCTGAGTTTCTCACATTGTTTATTCCAATAATTTGCGAATTGTGAAGGAAATATTTTTTTCTCATCAATAAAATGTTCATATCCCTCTAGTTCAGTGGTTGTACTTCTGCTGACATTTTGAGGTTGTTTTTTCAGTCAAAACTTTTTTCATTTGCATGCTTCAAAGAACTTCTTGTCCTGTCATATATGTATTTCTACTTGTTTTCCTGCATAATTATAATTTCTTACCTAATGATAAAAGAAATAATGAAATGTTAATCCCTCTGAGTAGCAGAAACACAAGATTCATGGCTCAGTCAGCAGGTAACAGCGATGGGAAAAAGCTTATCCAAATTGATATCAGTTCGGACACAGTATGCCCATGGTGTTTTGTTGGAAAGAAGAATCTAGACAAAGCCATTGCTTCCGCGAAGGATCAGTTTGATTTTAAGGTACTCTTTGCTAGTTCTTCATCATTGCTATTTCTTCACCACTTTTCCTAATTAGTTTACTTCTATATTGTTTTTGCATGAAGATTCAATGGCATCCATACTTTCTTAATCCTTCAGCACCAAAGGAGGGTATCACTAAGAGAGAATTTTATGAGAAGAAGTTTGGATCGCAGAGCCTGGAAATGGCAGCTCGGATGACGGAGGTTTCATAGCTGAGCGAACTTTTAGGCCCTCTTTTTATCCCCTCTTAATTGTGATATGCCCATGTTGAACATTGTGAATGCTTTGCAGGTGTTCCGTAGACTTGGTCTCGAATACGACTTGTCTGGCCTAACGTGAGACTGTAATGCCATTTATTCAAAGCACATTGAATGCTTAGGACGCTTTTACTCAACTTCATTTTGCTTGAGTTTGCAGGGGAAATACGCTTAACAGTCACCGACTCATAACCTGGGCTGGGCATCATGGACTTGATAAGCAAAACGCTCTCGTAGAGGAGTTGTTTGTTGGATATTTCACTCAAGGGAAATACATTGGAGATAGGCAAGTTATCCAACCTGGTGTTGTATTCATGGTCTTGATTGCTGTGCTTACAACTAATTAATCAGGATGTTGACAAAGGAGTCCCTTGAAGATATTGTTTGGTTAATCCTCAACTGACATGAGAAACATCTCTAAAATATATTTATCTAAGTTTCTGAATTCTGCATTGCAGTAAATTTCTTGCACAAGCTGCAGCAAAGGTTGGCTTAGAGGGGGCGGAAGAGTTTCTTGAAGACCCAAACAAGGGGGTCGCAGAGGTGATCCCTCATATTTGCTTACATTCAACTTTTTTTATTCTTCCACTTTCAATCAGTTATGATCATTGGAACTTTGGATTTTCTTTAAAGGTTCACGAGGACCTTGCGAAGTACTCAACAGGCATTAATGGAGTCCCACACTTTGTGGTAAGATATATATAAATTATTTGTTCTTTCTCTTCATATGTAGCAGAAACCAACAATGGATATTTCATCTTGATTTAGCCTGCTAGTTCCTTATCTGAGACTATTTGCTTGCAGATCAACGGAGAAATCAAAATAAGCGGCGGTCAGCCTCCTGAGGTCTTTCTGAGGGCCTTTCAAGCTGCTGGGAACAATGCCAATTAGCCCTTTATACAGCATATGTATCTTTTTAACTCTTAAAGAATAAAACTGCGCGTCATTACGCATTTCAAGTACTTGAACAAAGATCATATATATTCTCTGAAGTATGTATAATTGAGTGGGAATCTTAAGTACCTTGTATCTGGTGCTCAGTATAATAAAATAAAGGCTTAATTTGCTGAGGATATGTGAACTATGTAAGTATTATTAATAACAAGTACTTGACTAAATTGACCCCCACATGTGGGACCCACACAACACCCTAATAACTTGACACTTGTCCAGGGTAGTTTTGATAACTGTTGATGGGACGATTATCCTTTTGATATTAAATACAGTCGTACTTGTTGATCCTCTTTCCTATTTTTTCAAAACTTTATAAGAAAACACCATCTAGAAAAGGGAGAATAAAGGAGTGGAACATCAAACAATGACTGGAGGTATTTTAAGTTTATTTAATTTTTGCATTTTTGATCTTTTGCGCATGATTGTGATCACAAAGATCATCTTAATATGTTTTATATTTGGTATCAGAGCATTACCAATGCCTCCGTCTTGTTGTTTGTTTGTTGTTTGTGTTAAGTTGATCTTTTGGGAAATGTGCCGTAGGTCAATCCATTAACAGTCTTTATGAATACATTTTAGTTAATAAAATAGAGGATTTCATTTGCTGTTTATTATAATTGATTTGCATGTTTACATTATAATAAGATCCATGGGTATTTACAGAAATATCTTAAATGTCCCTAGTCGATTATTATACTGGGAACTATAATGAATTAAGACTAGTGTGAGTCTTGATTGATGATCATACGATGATCATACGTATAGGAATACGAATCAAGATCATGAGTACTTGTTAGGGAACAAAGTATTGGACCGACCCGCTATGAGAACATCACATGGATTAAGTCATAGTTGTTTCTCATGATAGGTATATTTTTCAGGTCCTCGACTTGAGATTACCGAGAGACTTCAACATTAGGAATACAATGATTTGACGCAATCAAACGTTGTCTTTAACCGGACGATTATAAAGGTTGTGATTGGTTATTGTGTGAATAATATGGTGAAGTTGTGTAATCAAGATAGAATTTGTCCCTCTCATATAAAGAGAGATATCCAGTGGATCCCTCGATGTGTTAGATTGTTAAAAGGCCTAGTCTAAGTGAATTGATATTGATCAATGTCACTTAGATGTTTTCAGTCTACCTAGAAATCGAGACTAGTACGATTGAACATGTTGGATGACAATTCCATGCCTTATGTTTGATCAAAAGGATATCGTGTGACAAAAGGATATTATATACACTATTGATTAGGTTGTATCGATTTGATATTCGTACAACTTGGGTAGTCATAATGTCTTGTTAGAGACTGCTTATGACTTGTATACCAAAATGTGTTTTGGTACACTGCCAACGTTGTATGAGCCTATTGGGTCGCACACTGAGAATGGTTTTGCGAGATTTTAAGATGGTTTAGAAAAATGAATTTTATATGATAAAATTCATGACAGAAACGTCCTTGTAGTGTATTACACTTATACTTCTTTAAGTAGGGGTATATGTATAATTTACTTAACCGTCTATATACAAGGGCTGTATAAATAGACGCTTTGAGTTAGAATACAAGTACGAAAGATTTTAAAAGGGCTGAAACTCTATTTTTGTTTTAAGAAACGACTTAGAGTTTTTGGTATCCTCTGGATCGTTTTGGAAAGAAACAAAAGGTTTGGTATTCTCTCGAAGCTAGCACTTTGAATCTCGGCCGCCGTTCGTGTGCGGACAGCTAGTAGAGGGCGTTCGTCATTGGCAACGCCTTAGAAATCGATTAACCTTCAGAGAGGTATTGTGACTGAGGTATGATTAAGTTTTCATAGTTTAAACATGTTTTAATGGAATCAGATTCGGATCCTGTTGGGGTTTTTTTTTAAATTGTTTTGTAACCTCCGCTGCGCATGAACCCCAAAACCCAACAACACTGTTTTCTCCTTGCTCCATAATTAGTTTACCCACCTCTTGAACACACATGGTCGTCAACTCGTTGATCGACCATTTATCTCTATGTGTGTTATAAGAGATCTTAAAGGGTGCATACTGATGAGAGAGTGTGTTCAGAATGTATTTATCTCTATGTGTGTTATAAGAGATCTTAAAGGGTGCATACTGATGAGAGAGTGTGTTCAGAATGTATTTATCTCTATGTGTGTTATAAGAGATCTTAAAGGGTGCATACTGATGAGAGAGTGTGTTCAGAATGTAGTGTACTGAGAAGCTCTCAGACATATCAACCTCAAGTGTTTTGAGCCTGGTCGCTATGTCCCTCATTCGCATGATGACCTCGCGCGCACCCTTAACTCCGGTCATCCGAAGTGATGAGAATTGCATGATTAGAGTACCGGTCAACGCCTTATCATATGTTTGAAACTGATCCTCGATGGCCTTAAGCAATAGATGAACTTTGTCATACTTCTCCACCATACCCCAAATACTAGCCACCGTGTTTGTTTTAATGAACATAACACAAATGTGGTTAGCTCTCTCCCATTTTTCGTAGAGATCAATATTACTAAAACATAACTAAAACATGAATCTACATAAAAACATGCATTTGTAATGTCCTCACAATTTATCTACTAAATAATAAAACCGTTAAATTGTTTTCCTTTTCTTAAATTACCCAAAAATACCTCTCCATATAATGTGGGCTCACTCAGGTTTTTACTCATCATACTCCACTTACCCAACTACCCTCATATAAAAGGGTTTTTACTCATCATATCCTACTCACGAATTGTACTTACAAAAACTTGATCAAATCGACGAAATCTGAGCAAAACCACATCGATTTGACATCGTAGGTGCATTCATCATCTCTTTTAATGTCGGTTTCAAGGCTTTTTTAGATTTTCTTTTCTTTTCAAGTCATTTTGTTTGTAAATTTGTTTTCGGGTTTAGGGTTTCGATTTGAGGCTTAAATCATGCATTTTGGGTACAAAGTTTTAATGAAATAAAAAATATTAAGTAATTCTGAGCAAACTCCACTATTTTTTTTTGCCATTTTTATGTATTTTTTTAGGGTTTTGAAGTTTTTTTGTTCATTCTGGTTGCCCACGGGTTTCAGACTGACAGAATGGACACCTCTGAATAGGTGTCGAACAAACAGAGCTGACGCCTCTAAAGAGGTTTTGGTTAGATCCCTCCATCACCCACTGAGACCGAGTTATTTTTGTATTATTAATCGGAGTTGGCCGAGACCCGTAAAGAGGTGTCGACTTTGTTCGTTCGAAACTCGCGGACAAGAGTATCGGGGTGGAGCGAAGGTGATGGAGTACACAAAGTAAGTATGGGTATTTTTTAAATAAAAAAAAAAAAAAAAAAGTACACAGAGTAAAAATTCAAAATTGAAGCTGTTTAACGGCTCTCTAAAAAAATTGAAAAAAACTCAATAAGACTCATGAATCCAAATCTTTTGAAAAATGACAAGGTGTATGCGTGGATGTTTATACACAGAATCGATGTGTATCTAAAGGATACATATAAAAGCGTGTAAAACATGCGTTTCAGAAGTGGGTCCCCTTAAATTATTGCAGTATTTTTTTTATTTTTTATTTATTTTGGTCAGATGCATGCCCGATTCCTCTCTTTACAAGCTATGGAGAGAAAAAAATAAATAAATAAATAACATAATAACCAGAAAGCTCAACCTACCAAACAGGCCTCTCTCTGCTCCTCAACCTCAACATCTGGTGCGTTAACAGGTGAGCTCTCGTTTCTTATATCAATTATCTTTGTTGTTTCGTTTATATTTTGTGCTTCTTTTTGTTGATTACAGCTTAATTCTTGTGGGGATTCTGATTTATGGGTTTTCAGAGTTATTGATGATGGATTTATGTGCTCCATAATTTCATGACAATTAGGCACTTTTAAAGTCCTTTTTTTTTTTTGCATTTCTTTGATTCCTTTTTGGCTTGAGTTTTTTTATTCAAAATGAGATTTTCCCCTTTTGTGTGACTCTTAATGTTATTGTAGGAAGTGACATATTAAATAATCCACTTGACCTTTTCCAAAAAAGTAAATAAATAAAAATAATAAAAAGATTAAAAAATCCACTTGACCAATTTGGTTGTTTTTCTATGATCTATGGGCAGCACCAGTAATCACTTGAGTCAATCTGATTATTTATAGTGTTAATATACACAGTCAATTTGATTAATTGTCCTTGGGGACTTATCCAAAAAATTTTCCTTGGGGAGGGGCTTGCACTGAAGACAATATAGAAGACTTGTTTCATTAAGTTCAATTATTGGCAGTTTCTCTCATAAGAATGATTTCTTTAGACATATAATTTGATTTCAAATGGAAACTTTTATGTATTGTTTGATCGTTTTCTTGAGACGACCTAAAGATGCCCCAGTTAACCAGCCAATTGGATGGTTCACTGATTTGGTATGTGGTTACTTTGGGTAAGAGGTCAGGATTTCGAGCCTCGCAGTGGGCATGTTGTGTGGTTTTTGTCTTCTAAAAGATAAAAATAAATAAATAAATAAAAATTGGCATAACTCAAATTAAAGACCTATGATAGTTTGGGATGTATTGATAAGGAAGGATATAAAGGATTAATAAAGCATATCATCAACTGCTTTAAATTGAGTTGAATGGAAGCGTTTGGTTCATTTAGCCGATCCCAACTAATTTGGGACTATGCCGTGTTGTTGTCGTTGTTGATTGATCAATTTCTTGGGATGCACAGAATAAAAGTATCTGAAGTATTTTGAAGGAATTCTCTTTAGAAAAGCTAGAGCAGAAGATGCTAATTGATAGCTTGAGATAAAAACTTCTTTGATTTGTTGAGATGTATTGTAAGACATTTAATATGTTGTTTGCAGATTTATCTTAATAACATATAAATATTTAAGTCTTAGCTTTTTCATTTATTTTTTTGTGATTCATATTATGTCCAATCATTTCTACTTTGTATTTATACAAAATGCCTGCACATATGGCAGGTTTTGAACAACTTTTGTTCATGCGTTCACTTTCCTTGTTAACAAGTTTAAGTATTCCAAGGTACACCATCTCCTACCTTACCCAATATAAGTATTTTGGATTTTGGTTGTGATTTCTTCCAGATTGTCGAATTTTTGGATTTGTTTGAACACTTTCAATGCTGCAAGAACTCTGTTCTTCATGGAGTTATTTTATATTGGAACTTCATTTTTTGTAAAACCTAGAGTAGGCACTGTTGAAACAGATGGCGATTTAAAGAAATTTTTGTAAGTTCTCTAGGACTTGGAGAGTCATTTGAAATCAGAAGTAAAATAAAACCTCCATAGAAAAAGAGAAAAAGGGGGAGAGGAAGAAGAATTGTTCTACTTCAAAAAACCTTCCTGAATAGTAATAGTTGTAATGTGATTATGAAGACAAGCTTTGTTTTGTTAAACTTTGAGTCTTTGGCTGTAGAAATGTACCTGATTGGCATGTAGAATCAATTTGCAAAGTTTCTAGTGAATATAAACATTTTAATTTGCTGCAAGATTTCAGGTACAACTGATTGGCATGTAGAATCAATTTCACAATCTCTTTGGTCTTTTTGCTTTCTAGTAATCAAGGTTAACTTTCATATCAGCCTTGAGAACAATTTAGTGCTTCGCAATCAAGATCTGTTGCCTCACATGTCTTATGACAATGGATATTGTTTTGCCAACACTTATAGAAATCCATGGGCCTAGAGAGTGTTGGACCACACATGCACACACATGTAGGTATACAAATGGAGTTGAAGCCCATCTTTGAACAAAACCAATTGGATTGTGTTAGGATCCAATCTACACCACTTATATACCACACCAACTCCTATTATATTTCTGATGTGGGATTATATATTCCAACACTCCCCCCTAAGTGCAACTAGGCCTGGACTAGTTGTCACTTGTCAAACACAGGCCTACTTTTAAAGGTCCGGACAAACATACCTAGGCCTACTCTTTTAGGCTTCTAGGTCCATAAATGGGTCTAGACTCTACCGCTAGCCCAACCAGGTCTTCAAATACGAGCTCAGGATCGTTCCGCTCTGATACCATATAGAAATCCATGGACTTGGAGAGTGTTGGACCACACACGCACACACATGTGGGTATGCAAATGGAATTGGAGCCCATCTTTGCAAAAAATCTAATTGGCTTATGCTAGGATCTAATCTGCACCACTTATATACCTCACCAACTCTTATTATATTTCCAATGTGGGATTATATATTTCAACAACACCGTCATCGAATTATGGCATGTCTGGCATTTCCATCAGTAACTGTATTCCAGTTCCCTTTCAATTCATGCTTTGGTCAAGTCTTAAAATGATGTGCAATTGGTTTTTATCTTTTTCTAGTTCAGCTTAAGTTACCTTTCAGTCTTTTTCTCAGCGTTTTCTGAGTTTCTCACATTGTTTATTCCAATAATTTGCGAATTGTGAAGGAAATATTTTTTTCTCGTCAATAAAATGTTCATGTCCCTCTAGTTCAGTGGTTGTACTTCTGCTGACATTTTGAGGTTGTTTTTTCAGTCAACTTTTCTCATTTGCATGCTTGAAAGAACTTCTTGTCCTGTCATATATGTATTTCTTCTTGTTTTCCTGCATAATTATAATTTCTTACCTAATGATAAAAGAAATAATGAAATGTTAATCCGTCTGAGTAGCAGAAACACAAGATTCATGGCTCAGTCAGCAGGTAACAGCGATGGGAAAAAGCTTATCCAAATTGATATCAGTTCGGACACAGTATGCCCATGGTGTTTTGTTGGAAAGAAAAATCTAGACAAAGCCATTGCTTCCGCGAAGGATCAGTTTGATTTTAAGGTACTCTTTGCTAGTTCATCATCATTGCTATTTCTTTACCACTTTTCCTAATTAGTTTACTTCTATATTGTTTTTGCATGAAGATTCAATGGCATCCATACTTTCTTAATCCTTCAGCACCAAAGGAGGGTATCACTAAGAGAGAATTTTATGAGAAGAAGTTTGGATCGCAGAGCCTGGAAATGGCAGCTCGGATGACGGAGGTTTCATAGCTGAGCGAACTTTTAGGCCCTCTTTTTATCCCCTCTTAATTGTGATATGCCCATGTTGAACATTGTGAATGCTTTGCAGGTGTTCCGTAGACTTGGTCTTGAATACGACTTGTCTGGCCTAACGTGAGACTGTAATGCCATTTATTCAAAGCACATTGAATGCTTAGGATGCTTTTACTCAACTTCATTTTGCTTGAGTTTGCAGGGGAAATACGCTTAACAGTCACCGACTCATAACCTGGGCTGGGAATCATGGACTTGATAAGCAAAACGCTCTCGTAGAGGAGTTGTTTGTTGGATATTTCACTCAAGGGAAATACATTGGAGATAGGCAAGTTATCCAACCTGGTGTTGTATTCATGGTCTTGATTGCTGTGCTTACAACGATTTAATCAGTTTGTTTCCAAAGGAGTCCCTTGAAGATATTGTTTGGTTAATCCTCAACTGACATGAGAAACATCTCTAAAATATATTTATCTGAGTTTCTGAATTCTGCATTGCAGTAAATTTCTTGCACAAGCTGCAGCAAAGGTTGGCTTAGAGGGGGCGGAAGAGTTTCTTGAAGACCCAAACAAAGGGGTCGCAGAGGTGACCCCTCATATTTGCTTACATTCAACTTTTTTTATTCTTCCACTTTCAATCAGTTATGATCATTGGAACTTTGGATTTTCTTTAAAGGTTCACGAGGACCTTGCGAAGTACTCAACAGGCATTAATGGAGTCCCCCACTTTGTGGTAAGATATATATAAATTATTTGTTCTTTCTCTTCATATGTAGCAGAAACCAACAATGGATATTTCATTTTGATTTAGCCTGCTAGTTCCTTATCTGAGACTATTTGCTTGCAGATCAACGGAGAAATCAAAATAAGCGGCGGTCAGCCTCCTGAGGTGTTTCTGAGGGCCTTTCAAGCTGCTGCGAGCAATGCCAATTAGCCCTTTATACAGCATATGTATCTTTTTAACTCTTAAAGAATAAAACTGCGCGTCATTACGCATTTCAAGTACTTAAACAAAGATCATATATATTCTCTGAAGTATGTATAGTTGAGTGGGAATCTTAAGTACCTTGTATCTGTTGGGTTGTGTGGATCAAAATAATAGTCCACATTAGAAAATAAAACTTTTAAATGAAGTATATTAGTTATTGCCTCCCCTCTAATAGTAACGAGGCTTTTTTGAGTAAAACTTCACACCTAATGTTGAGGTGGTTAAGTTGGGGACATACTAGTGGAGATCTACGTCCCCGCGTACAGTATCTACTGCACAGTATAATAAAATAAAGGCTTAATTTGCTGGATATGTGAACTATGTAAGTATTATTAATAACAAGTACAACACCCTTAATAACTTGACACTTGTCTAGGGTAGTTTTGATAATTGTTGATAGGACGGTTATCCTTTTGATTTTAAATACAGACGTACTTGTTGGTTCTCTCACCTATTTTTTTAAAACTTTATAAGAAAACACCATCTAGAAAAGGGAGAATAAAGGAGTGGAACATCCAACAATGACCGGAAGTATTTTAAGTTTATTTAATTTTTGCATTTTTGATCTTTTGCGCATGATTGTGATTACAAAGATCATCTTAATATGTTTTATATTGGGTATCAGAGCATTATCAATGTTTCCGTCTTGTTGTTTGTCTTAAGTTGATTTATAGAGTTTCATGATCTAAGTGTTTAATTAAGTTGTTTCAATTTTGGTGTTTATCACAATTAAACATGATTTCAAGAAGGCAGATTAAATTCTTAAATTTCGATTTCGATGTTTTCGAAATTATGGTACTGGTATTTTTGGGTTTTTAGTTTTTGAATTTCTTAATTTGGCTTCCCATTTCGTTTCCCTTGCAGTTTTGATTTTCTGTTTTGATTTTTTGGTTGAAACGAAATAAATCACATATATACATGAACACGTCAAATAGTGATCCACTTTAGTCATATTGCATTATGTGCCATGTGTACATGTCATGATTTTTGCATTTAAAGCAACTGGAGACAATAAAAAAATTTTTGTCTATTATGATTTATGCTTTATATATATTAACACGTGTACTTTTGTGATGTTTTTATATCGCAAAATTGTTTATACACATATATTATGGCATGTCTTTATTCCCTAGTATGTATACAATGTATGTTTTGAAGACACAAGATAATGTGACATGTCATGTATATGCATGTATATAATATGAAAGTATAGCCTTAATTTTATGTAATACATTAAGAAATTGGTATATAAATGTCGTGTGACTCGTACATGCGCATTTTATATTAATGTAGAGTAGCCACAACATCTACATTAATAATAAAGATTTATTTAATTAATTTAATTATAAGAGTCACATTATACATTAATTGTAGTTAATTATGTGTATGTAATAAAATTTATCCCACAGAAAGTTCTTTTTACAAAAGAAACACTTGAATTCTTTCTTCATAATTTTACCTTGGGCATTTTGTTTTTCCCCTTCCAATTGACTTTCTTGTCTTTCTTCTTGTTCGTCACCATCAATACACTGTTTTCACCTTGCTCCATAATTAGTTTACCCTCCTCCTGAACACACATGGTCGTCAACTCGTTGATTGATCATTTATCTCTATGTGTGTTATAAGAGATCTTAAAGGGTGCATACTGACGGGAGAGTGTGTTCAAAATGTAGTGGACTAAGAAGCTCTCAGACATATCAACCTCGAGTGTTTTGAGCCTGGTTGCTATGTCCCTCATTCGCATGATGACCTCGTGCGCACCCTTAACTCCGGTCATCCAAAGTAATGAGAATTGCATGATTAGAGTACCGGTCAACGCCTTATCATATGTTTGAAACTGATCCTCGATGGCCTTAAGCAATAGATGAACCTTGTCATCCTTCTCCACTGTACCCCGAATACTAGCCATCATGTTTGTTTTAATGAACATAACACAAATGTGGTTAGCTCTCTCCCATTTTTCGTAGAGATCAACTACGTCAGGAAGGCTAGCCTCGGTGATAGTTGGTGATTCGTTCTTACGTGTGGCAAAGTCCATATCCATTACTCCCAAATGAAGGATAATTCTCTCCTTCCATACCCTGTAATTCTCTCCATTAAAAGACGGGATTTCAAACTTTAACTCATAACCTAAGACGGGTATATGAGTAGCTACAAATATTAAATAAATACATGCTTAACAACCAATAAAGACTACAAAGAATATGTTTTAATTACCAATGCAAAACATAACTAAAACATGAATCAGATGACATAAAAACATGCATTTGGGCTAATGTTATACTTAATTAGATTCATATCTACTAAATAATAAAACTGTTAAATTGTTTTCCTTTTCTTAAATCCTGTGGGTAAATTAAGAAATACAATTTGACATGGTACTCTAGTTAATTATATGAATATAATAAACTTCCTGTAGGATAAACTTTATTACATACACATAATTAACTGCAATTAATGCATAATGTGACTCTTGTAATTAAATTAATTAAATAAATTCTTATTATTAATGTAGATGATGTGGCTACTCTAAGCACGCATGTACGAGTCACACAACATTTATATACAAATTTCTTAATGTATTACCTAAAATTAAGGCAATACTTTCATATTATGTACATGCATATACATGACACGTCACATTATCTTGTGTCTTCAAAACATGTACTGTATCCATACTAGGAAATGAAGACATGTCATAATATATGTGTATAAACAATTTTGTGATATAAGAACATCACAAAAGTACATGTGTCAATATATATAAAGCATAAATCATAAGAGACAATTTTTTTATTTTTTTTTATTGTCTCCGGTTGCTTTAAATGCAAAAATCATGACATGTACACATGGCACATAATGCAATAATCGACTAAAATAGAAGGAAACGAAATAGGAAGCCAAATTAAGAAATTGAAAAACTAAAAACCCAAAAATACCAGGACCATATCGAAAACATCGAAATCATGTTTGATTGAAATTATTGAAACAACAACTTAATTAAACACTTAGATCATGAAATTCTATAAATCAACTTAAAGACAAACAACAAGACAGAGACATTGATGAAGCTCTGATACCAAGTATAAACATATTAAGATGATCTCTGTGATCACAATTATGCACAAAAGATCAAAGATGCGAAAATTAAAGAAACTTAAAATACCTCCCACCATTGTTGGATATTCCACTCCTTTATTCTCCCTTTTTTTAGATGGTGTTTTACGAAGGTTTTGAAAAAATAGAAGAGGGGATCAATAAGTATGACTGTATTTAAGATCAAAAGGATAACTGTCCTATCAACAGTTATCAGAACTACCCTTGACAAGTATCAAGTTATCTAAGTTGTTGGGTGAGTCCCACATTTGGGGGTCAATTTAATCAAGTATTGTTATTAATAATACTTACATTAAGCTTGTAATTTCATGATGCCAAGCTTTAGCTATTTTCAATCCTTGGAGTATGCTCTAGACTCTTGTCTTTCAAAAGAGACCTATTTGTCACTTTAGGGGTAAGTTTTAGAGGTTGTATATATATTCATTTTTACGGTTCATTATGATCAAGTAATACAGTTTTTGTTGGTGGTGGTTGTTTCTTTAGTGAGGATTATGATAGACATTGGGGCACCACAAGACAATTCTAATCGCTTAACTTGCTATTTTTGTTGTTAGCCCCCTTAGGCTAGTGGATCTTTACGTTAAAAGAGCTTTGATTCTAATTAAAGGAAGATCCACAACTATATATTTCTAATTAAAGGGAAATCCCCACTATGGCGAAGAAATTAATCAACTTCGTCAAAGTCTACCTTTTGTGAAACATCGAAAAAGCCTAGCTTATGACCATTTTTTTTATGAAGACAAATAGAAGTTTCATTAATCATTAATGATTAAGTACAAGACCAGACATAAAATAAAAAAGTACATTAATTCG
This sequence comes from Stephania japonica, assembly GCA_039657345.1. Classification (NCBI taxonomy): domain Eukaryota; kingdom Viridiplantae; phylum Streptophyta; class Magnoliopsida; order Ranunculales; family Menispermaceae; genus Stephania; species Stephania japonica. Next base: position 8,184,302 of record CM077556.1, read on the forward strand.
CTAATTCTATTTGTTTAAAATTATTGTAATTACTTTGACTGTAAATGCGATTTTGAAATTAAAACTATTTGACAATTAGGGAATGCTCTATATAAAGTTGAAACACATTATAATACACAAACACTCACTAGAACCATATAATGAATAACAAAACTTTCCGACAAAGGGAAGAAAATCTAAAACTTCCAATAAGGAAAATAAAATCTAAAATTTATGACTATTTATTTTAAATAACACCTCCTCACCCTTTGATTTTACATTTTTTTTTATTCTATGCTTCAAGAGAAAAAATATTACTTCCTTATAATTTATAATATTTACTTTAAAACTTTTATAGAGAGACCTAAAACTCAACTAAACAATGTTAATATTATACTGATATTTTATTAATGTAATAATTTTAAACTTTTAATGATAAATAAAACTAAATATATAATTTTTAAAGAAAAATCAGATTCTTTTTATCAGAACCAATAAAATTAGAAGTAGAAATAAAAAAAAAAACAAAATTACATGCCAAAAAAGGAATAAAATATCTCTCCCAACATTTGGTCTATCTATAAATATCCATCACTTAAAGGCCACATGAGCTATCCACTTCTCCATCCCACTGACGTGGACGCACAGATAGAGGTGTGCGCACTACGCACTCTTCTCATTTTCGACTGTTCTGATCTTCGTCTCCTTCTTCGAAGCTCGGTCGCTCGCTCAACAGGCAAAACCAACAACAAAACACAGGTCAATCTCATCCAGTTCTCGCAAATCAACGCTTCACCGAAAAAATTGGAGACTTGCCCACGATTTCTCTGATCCTCATCTGTAAAAGCCCCAATATTTTGATCTCTGATTTCTCAGCTGTCGATCGATCCCACTGAACCCTAATTTACTCAAATCTTATAGAATTCTAGAAAATCAACAGTTTACCGAAAAAATCTGAGGCTTGCCCACGATTTCTCTGATCCTCATCTGTAAAAGCCCCAAATTTTTCATCTCTGATTTCTCAGTTATCGGTCGATCCCACTAAACCCTAATTTGTCATTTCTGTTAGAATTCATCCCCAATTTTTTGACTTGCTTACTATTTCTCTGATCCTCATCCCTAAAAGCCTCAACTTGTTTTTCCCCAATTTCGTAGCTATAGGTCAATCCCTCTAAACCCTAGTTTGTCATTTCTGTTGAAATTTTAGTCGTTGAAACCCTAATTTTTGCGATGGATGTGCATTAGGGCTGTAAAGTCTGTAAATTTAGCGAGCTAGGAATCACAATTCTCGATCTGATGATGTCGGCGGAGAGGTCGTTCGATGCGTGGGAGGAGGTGCAGCGACACGGTCACGATTTGGCGGATCGGCTCGCGCAGGGATTCAATGGATTGCTTCATACCCACGTGAATCCTCCATCGTTTTCATGGCCGAATCCGCAGACGCCGAAGCTGTTCGATGTCGAATTCCCAAGCCAGAGAGATTTTGTGTTGGCTACTGATTCTGGGATCAATGGAGTTTCAGCAATTTTTGATTTTGGCAATAGGTTAGGGCAAGCCGGGGCGGAGTTCGGGGCGGCCTTTAATGGGGTGGTTCAGCAGTTTTTCCGCAGATTGCCAGTGCCGTTTCGGCACGAAGAGAGTGAGGTTGCGTCGCTGAGGGCGGATTTGGATGGGCGGAAGAGGGTGCCTGTGTTGGATAGGCAGATGGATGATTTTGGGGTTTTGGCTGAGAAGTTGAGGAGTTATGGGTTTTCTGATGATACATCTTCAGCTGCTTCTGAGGAAGTGAATAAGGGAGGTTTTGGTCTTGATTCGAAATCGTCTCGGCAGTTTGGGCGGCCCCAGGTGAAGCTTTTGATGCTTACATTTTTGATGTTTTCAATTCAACAACCTGAAATATGATTGCCCTTCATTCATTTTCACTTGGTTTTGTTATCCTTTCTGCTTTCAAGTTCCAAGTTATCAATGATTCAGTATGGACTGCATTTTATGGGAAGATGAACGCTTTAGATATCAAAATTTATGGTGGAGGTAGTGTGTACCCTGCATTGCATTATTTATAGAATTTTCAAGCGGGTGTTGTGGACTTATGTGTGTTGATTTTAAGGGGTGTTTATCGAGTCTTTGACCAATCCTGATCACGCAGGTTGAAGATCACTGTCTTGTGGTCTCAGGAGCATGAAGAAATTTCAATTCACATTTTGTGGATGTTCAATTTTTCGTCTGAAATAAGCATATGTTATACAACTTTACAACTGTGTTTGGGTTGTTTGGTCTTTACTCGTGTTTGCACGAGTAAACAAGGTCATTATTGTGGTGATATATCAGCTGTGTTGATATATAGAAGAAACAAAGTCATTATTGTGGTGATGAATGAACGTAGAGAAAGTGTGCTCCATTCTTTTGCTGTTATGCTTGTGTAAGGAACCTATTGTTCTTGTCATTGGAGTTTGTTGATATATGGTTTAGAAGGGATAGTAATGCCACTGCACCCGATGAAGTGTTTCCGTCATCCATTGATGACATGCCAATAGTGATTCTTGGGTTCCTTGCTAGTCATTTGGGAGAATTTTAAAGATTCCATTTTGCATTTTATCATAGTTGATCCAAGATGTGCGGTGGACCCTCCCTTATAGTGTAAGAATGGAAGCTCACGAGAACCTATGTGAAATGTGTTATGTGTCGAAGGAGACCTGCATAACATTTATATAAAGAGCTTTTCCTACCTTTAACTTCGCGCATAGATTCCTTTTTTAATTTTTATTGAGATTATTGAGAAGATACGATACCTATGCATGAGTCCCCCTTTTTTTATCCCTCCTTTTCTCCTGAGCTATCCTATATGAATCTTCTCGGATTCTCTCTGGAATGTTGTTGAGTCCTTTGTGGGTTCTAGTCCACTTTTTGTTAAGTTTGGACTTTGGAATTCAAACCTCAACCATATAAAGTCAAAGTCTCAGTCCAAACCATCATCTCCAGGGGTGATTTGATAGGTTCCCTAACGTTTAAACTGTCATTAATTAGGATTAAGCATGTATTTGCTCTTTTCCGTTGTTTCGCAGAATTGTATTTGACATGCAAAAATCTTCTCAACCTTTTATCTTCTTGTCTTAAGCTGCAGTTAATAGAATTTGGCAGTCATTCCCCAGACTATTCCCATTTCTTTTCTGTAGTTCTCCCATTTTCTTGTTTGTATTTTCATCTTTCAATTGCATGGAATATCTTTTTTCTAGATTAGTTATAAAGTTACATGGACTGCAGGCAAGCTTTAATTTTACATCATCATATGATAGTCGAACACATGATGTAGAAAGTTCTTTAGTTGCGAGGGGAGAATTGTGGAGACTGGAAGCATCCCATGGAAGCTCAGTTTCTGGAAATGGAAGCTCACCTATGTTTCTTGTTCAACTTGGACCTCTTCTTTTTGTCCGTGATAGTACCCTTCTTTTACCAGTTCATCTATCAAAGCAGCACTTGCTGTGGTATGGGTATGATCGGAAGGTAAGATTTTATTTTTAAATCTCAATATATTTGTGGTTATTCTCTTAATGTCTCCAATTTTCATGTCTTTTATTGCTGAATTAGTGCTGTTAGCACTCATAGTTTCTATGAGTTCATTTGAATTTTGATTTACAGGCTATTTCTTTTGCAGTTGTTTTTAAGTTACGCATGTGGCTAACTTCAGACTTTTGGTTTTCTTTGTTTAACAGAATGGAATGCACTCTCTCTGTCCAGCAGTGTGGTCTAAGCATAGGAGGTGGCTTTTGATGTCAATGATTTGTCTAAACCCTTTGGCCTGTGTAAGTTGGAAATGACTTTTTTTTTACACTGATTAATACGTTTACATTTTTTCAAACATTTTTAGGATATAAAATGCCTTGATATGTTATTTAACATGCCACGTACTGTTTTGCTTTTGTCATTTTGTTTGATGTTATTGCATTTTTTAGTTTTCTTAGTCACTGGTCAGTAACCCTATTTCCTAGTCTCTTAAAAAGAGTGCAAATTGTTAGGGACCGCACATTATTGAACCAAAGAATAGTAATAAGGGTGGAATCTTCGGTATACTGGTGTAGTTCAACTATCAAAAATAAAAAATATGATTCAAATAAACAAAAAAATTGTCGTAATATGTTGCTAAAATTAAAGGAATAGTAAAAGTTTGTGCTATTTCTGATGAATTTAAAGTTGGTGATATTTTTGCAAAATGTTAGGATTCTAACTCGGTGAGGAAGAAAGAGGACAATGCCTCGGAGATTTTATTCAATAGGGGTGGGGAAACCACCACAAAAAGGAAATACAAGCACCAGAGAGGCTAAACTTAGAGCTCAAGTTCCTAACCCAGAGAAAGAGCAACTGCTCTCCTCCCCAAAGACGTTAGTCTTCCCTATACAATACTTCCAGAATCCTCTCCTAACAATCCTAATTCCTTTATATACTGAGTCTCTAACCACCCATACTAACTCATGAGCTCAGCCTTTCTGTGTACACCTCATTGACACACACTTAATGCACACACACAACTCATTCAACACCACTGTTGAACTGCCCATCACTTGGTGGACCTACACCCATGTCAGTCTCACTCACTGAAATCGGCTTTGACACATTAGTGCCCTTGTGATTCTTCCTTATGTAAACTCGATTGATGGGTGGACGACCCTTGATTCTGAGATTACCTCCCGCTAGGACAACCACCTTGTCCTCAAGGTGAAAAGAAGGAAACGACTTGTGAAGGTGACGAACCAGTTTCGAAGAGGCATTCGCCTGAGGATGGGAAACCCATTTCACCAGCACCTTAGGACCCGGTCCTATATCACGATATGCCAGCAAAGACTCGGGTTCCATGGAAACAGTGAGAGAATCTGGGGAAAGGGGCGGGAGAGTAGAACTAAGAGGTAAAGTGCCAGTTACTCGACGTAGCAGTGAGATGTGGAAAACCGGGTGGATGGCTGATCCTGGGGGCAGATCTAGACGATACGCAACTGGTCCCAAACGTTCCAGCACTGGGAAAGGCTCGTAATAACGCGGGCTAAGTTTGGTGTTAGTGCGACGGGCCACAGTTTGTTGACGGTAGGGGCGCAACTTCACATACGTAGATTCACCTACCTCAAAGGAGATGTTGCGGCGATGAGGGTCAGCATACTGCTTCATTCAATTTTGGGCCAGAACTAGTTGGTCTCGGAGTTCCCGCAAGGCTAAGTCGTGATCAGCCAACATCGTGGCCAAGTCGGGCAGTGCGATACAAGGGGTTGTGCCAAATCGAACTAGTGGAGGTGGGTCGCGACCGTACACCACTTTGAATGGTGAACATTTGAGAGAAGTGTGGAAGGAGGTATTGTAAAAATACTTAGCCCAGTGCAACCAAGCAGACCATTCTCGTTGCCGCTGGTGTATGAAACACCATAAGTAAGTCTTGACGCAGCGATTGATGACCTCTGTCTGACCGTCCGACTGAGGGTGGTAAGCATAACTGTGGCTTAGGTGGGTGTGCTGTAAGCGGAATAATTCGGACTAGAAAGAACTCAAATATATCTTGTCTCGATCAGACACTATGCTGTTGGGAAACTCGTACAAACGAACAATCTCCTTCAGAAAGACCTCGACCACTAACTTTGCATTATAAGGATGTTTCAGGGGAAAAAAATGCCTAAACTTGCTCAAACGATCGACCACAACTTTAATAGAGTTAAACCCTTTCGAAGATGACAACCCATCGATGACATCCATTGAGATATCCTCCCATATAGCCATCAGAATCGGCAACGGTTGGAGAAGATCCCTCGGCGACGATCTCATATTTATTTCGTTGACATACGTCACACGAAGCCACAAAATTCTTCACATCCAAATGTATGCCGACCTAGTAGAATTTAGCACTAAGGCATTTGTAAGTCTTGAGGAACCCCCATGGCCCCCTGCCGGACTGTTGTGAAACTCCGACAACAAAGTCGACTTCAACGGAGAGGCAGTCGAGATGACTAAACGATTACGGAATCGTAATTGTCCATTGTGCCAAGACCAGCCCGGACGAGCATCCGGATCCACAAGCAGCGCATCTTGAATCTTGGATAGAAAAGGATCGGAGCGAACACATTCATCGACAAGTGATAAATCGAAAAAGCTAGTCATTGTCACCGACTGGAGATTAGCCGAAAAAGGGAATTGTGACAAAGCATCGGCTACGGTATTGGAGGCACCGGGACGATATTGAATGTCAAAAGAAAACCCCAACAACTTAGTCAGCCAATGCTGATATTCTGGCGCAATCTCGCGTTGCTTCAACAAGAATTTGAGATTGCGCTGATCTGTGCGCACAAGGAACTTCCACCCGAAAAAATAATGGTGCCATTTCTGAATTGCCAAGACAATACACACAAGATCACGTTCATAGGCCGATTTAGTAAGAGCACGAGCAGATAGGGCCTGACTGAAAAAAGCTATAGGCCGATCGAGTTGCGAGAGCACTGCCACCACACCTACACCCGAGGCGTCGGTCTCCACCACAAACAACTCGTCAAAATCAAGCAGGGCCAGTGTAGGTATGGACACCATGGCCTGCTTGAGCTGACCCGCTGCAAAGTTGCCTCATCGGACCAAGCAAAAGAGTCTTTCCGCAAAAGCCGAGTTAACGACGCCGCGATCTTCCCATAATCTTTGACAAATCTTCTATAGTAGCCAGTGAGACAAAAAATTCCCTTAATTCTTTCGGATTGGTCGGCAGTGACCATGCTTCCATGGCATGAACTTTCTCAGGGCCGGCCTTGACCCGGAGCGGAGGTCGAGCTTGGAGAAGATGCACGCGCCATGGAGTTCATCCAATAGTTCATCGATGTTGGGGATAGGAAAATGATCGGGGACAGTGACTTTGTTGAGGGTGTGGTATTCGACACAGAATCGCCAACTCCCATCTTTTTTCTTAACCAACACAACGGGATTGGAGAACGGGCTATTACTTGGTTGGATAATGTCCAAAGCTAGCATTTCAAACACCATCTTCTCTATCTCGACCTTTTGCACATAAGGATATTGGTAAGGACGAACTCGCACCGACGCCGTCCTTCAATACAATCACATGATCACAGTCACGCACAGGTGGCAGAGTGTTAGGAACTTGGAAAAGAGAAGGGAAATCATCCAAAACAGTCTGTATGTCTGGAGCAGAAGAACCCAAACTCGTTGTATCAACAGAGACCCTAATGAGCATCATTCAATTAAAAAACACCCCAAGACTGAATTTAAGGACTTTTGAATTGTCTTGCAGGACACTAGGGCACGGTGAAGGGTGGGGTCCTCATAAATGGTGATCCAACACTCTTCATGGAGAAAAGTGAGAGACAGATTCGACTAATTAGCGGTTGTCACCCCAATCGTCGTGAGCTAGGCCATACCCAGAATGATATCGTAACTGTGCATCCCAATAGGATAGAAATATGCCGTCAACCGGTAGCTCTGAAATTCCACAAACACGTCCTTGCATATTCTGGAGCTCGGCAGTCACGCCCCTCCACCTACAAAACACCCCAACTCGGAGAAGGGGACAAAGGAAGATTAAGTGTGTGAACTAGAGAGGGAGAAATAAAATTGTGGGAAGCTCCACAATCAATCAAGATAACCACATCAATGCCATTAACGACTCCATTTACCTTAGTGGTTTGAGGATCTGGCGTGCCTTCCAATGCATGGGCGGACAGCTCAAACGTCATCATCTCAGTCTGTTCGCCGGGACTCTTCGGCCCGGTTTGTCGACCTCCTCATCTTTCCCACCAGTAGAACATTAAGGACCTTCATCGCACAACGATGGCCCACGAACCATTTCTCATCACATCTATAGCACAGGCCCTATTTTCACCGCAGATGGGCCTCTACCTCCGTGAGACGTTTGGGCTTGGGAGGATAGACATGAGGTGTTGGGCCTCGGGATGGACTTGGGCTTGAAGAGCTGGACGAAGTGGGACTGGTCTTGGTCGTTGGGCCCACATTCGAACTGGGCTTGGCTGAGTAGATGTGGGCTCTTTACTCAACTCGGTTACTTTGTGAGTAACCCACCCATTGTCCGCGACCCATGTTTAGGCCCTGAGCCTACTGTCGAAACTTGGGCCTTGGAGCTGAACTCAGAGGAGAAACTAAATGCATCTTGGTCGGTGAACTTCTAGAATCGAGCTGCCCGACCGATCACCGCCTTCAAAGTCGACGGTGGATCCACCATCATTTCCATGCGAATATGATTCTTTAAACCATTAATGAATACAACTACCTTCTGTCGCTCCGATAACCCCTCCTGATGCAAAGACAACAACTCATAACATTGCCGATATTCATCCACAGCGGTTTCCTGTCGAATCGAGAAAAACTGCAAGGCCAAGTGAAGCGGATCCGCCTCTGTGAAACGAAAGGACAGCTGCGTCTTCAACTCCTCCCACGATTCGAATGGCTGCATTCGCTCTGCCGACTGAAGCCAGGTCTGTGCTGGTCCCACGAGACTAATCCGGGCTGCTCGGACCTTCGATATCTCCGACATCTCATGTAAGGCAAAATATGGCTCTGCCTGATTCAACCAAACAATCAATTCTTCACCATTACAGGTTGACATCTTGATTTTCCTCACCTCCGTGCCAGATCGGAAAGGACGCCAACCTCGATCTGCATATTCCTCAGTCGCCACCCCCATGCGGTGACCCATATCCTCTAGATTTGGTGTTTTGCCTCCAAGAGACCCTCCGATCTGAGAAGATCCACTCAAATCTAGTCGTTGCTGACGGAACAATTGGACCCTAAGAATTGGATCTGATAGTGGAATTGGTTCTGCAAGTCAACACGCATCTCGCTGATCGTCTGCTCGAGCACCGGGATCTTCGAGAGCTCCAATTCTAAGGACTCCAGACGTGAATCAACCTTCAATGGAGCCATCACAAGATCTTTGATACTAATGTTAGGATTCTAACTCGGTGATGAAGAAAAAGGACGATGCCTCGGAGATTTTATTCAATAGGGGTGGGGAAACCACCACAAAAAGGAAATACAAACACCAGAGAGGCTAAACTTAGAGTTCAAGCTCCCTAACCTAGAGAAAGAGCAATTGCTCTCCTCCCCAAAGACGTTAGTCTTCCCTATACAATACTTCTAGAATCCTCTCCAAACAATCCTAATTCCTTTATATACTGACTCTCTAACTACCCATACTAACTTATGAGCTCAGCCTTTCTATGTACACCCCACTGACACACACATAACACACACAACTCATTCAACACCACTGTTGAACTGCCCATCACTTGGTGGACCCACACCCATTCCAACCTCACTATTTGAAACTGACTTTGACACATCAGTTTTGTACTTCTTCCTTATGTAGACTCGATTGATGGGTGGATGAACCCTTGATGCTAACACAAAGCTAGTTTGTGATTTTTTATTGATAGTTAGGATTATAATATATCAAAATTTACTAAAATGGAGAAATTAGTAGCTTGTTGAACCTGGTATATGGATTGATGAGATAGACGTTGTTTAGCCATCTTGGAAGGATAAATGCTCTCTCATTACTATACTGATTCGTGGACATTTGAGTGGTAAGAAACGTTTTCGTGATTATCTCCAAGACCTTTCAAGATTCCTTCATCTTCCACGTTCCTCGACCATTAGGTGTTAGGGTTTCTCAATCATTAGGACTCCATCCGTTCCTTGAAAATTCAAGATGCTTAGATGTGTGCTTAGGAAGTGATGTAATGGATGTCTTTTGGAGGAAAATTCTCAATCTCTCGATTTGACATTGTTGATTTTGTGTTCTTTCACTAGAGAGATTTGACATTGGTGGTGAAGATTCTCAGATGGACTGGTAGGTATTCCAAGTTCCGGTGAAGATACTTTCAACGTTCCAATTAATGATTCGCTGGTAAATACAAAAGGCGTCTAACTTGTTTGTGTTCATGACCTCAATTTGATCCATATGGAGAGGGAGATAAGAGGGATTTGTAAGGAATTTTATCATAATATTTTTGGGTGAAGTTATATTTTGGGTGCTTTTTGAGTTTCTAACAGGAAATTGGTGAAGTTTATTCATTAATAGTTAGGCTCAAAGGGTGCAGAATTGATTAGATGATGATGTTGATCATATTATCTTGTTTCATTCTCTGCTGATGCCTGTCTAGTTTGTGCTTACAATCTTCCATATGTAGATTACTTGTCGAAGGGATATGTAATCTTATTAGAAAACTTGCTTCCACTTCAAAACAAAAGGGAATTTATTAACTTGTTTATCTATATGAAATGGAAAAACTATTGGAAGTTTAGTCTAACATTGAACTGATAGTTGTGCTTAAGGGTCCGATTAGATAACCCTTCACCTTAAATTTTGTAGTAAACTGTGCTTGTCGGGTGAACTGCTGCAAAATCTGTGTGACACCTGTTACTGTAGGTCATCTAAGGGCCCGAATGCATGTCGAATGTCACATGGGTTAGGTCTTGGTCTCTTAAGTTAAAACTTTTATGTTTTTAATTCTATCTAAGGGAGCTATGCGAAAGATTACATGATTTCCTTGTTATTCTTCTAGTAATTGTGAGTAGTGGGGGAGTTGTCTTTGTTGCTCTTAGCTGCTTGACTTTTATAGAGGCGAGTCTCAACCTCCTCTTTTTGTAATTGATGTAGAATTAATGTTAGTGGTCTTTTCGAAGTAGACGTTCTTCTCATCATCTTCCCACTTTATTGATGTGGGGCTAAAAGAGGATGGGTGAGGCAAGTGTTCTCCTTTTCCTGTTAGTCCCACATGGACAAGAAAAAAGTTGAAAAAGGATATACCCACCTTATTTTGGAGTGTCCTACCCCCTTGTGAGTTTTAACTTTGACTAAAACATTTTGAGGTGTATTACCTCGCCTATGATTCCCCATTTACTTAAATTTTGGAATTAATTCAGGGAAGTGTAATTCGATTTGGAGAATTTTGGTAAAACTTCAACATTATAGAGAAATATATAACTTTTGCTAAGTGCTAGAGAACATTCAAGTTCTCGTCAAAAAACATAAAAAGAATATGCTTTTACTAATAGTTCATATCTTTTCTTTTTCCATACTTGATCTTATGTTTGTAAGAATTCAATTTTGATGAGATTAATCATTTTGGATTTTTTTTCGTTCCTGAGTTTCCTCATTAAGCAATATGTTAGAAATCAGAATTCATTTATTACAAGTGAGATTGAATTGTGGACTTACTTTTTCTAACTTGTTATCATTCTTTAAAGTATCTTTTAACAAAAAGTGATACCAATTGTATTTCACTTATCTATTTTACTTCCAAAAAAAAAACTTAGAAATATTATTATTTTTCTTTAACTTCGATGGAAGTTTGTAAAATTTTATTTACATTTAAGTCTTAATTCGGTGTTTAAAAAACCTAATTAATTTGAGCTCGACAAATATGAATGGGAAGATGCACTGGCAAATCTATGTGATGAAGGCTGTGGATGGCAAAATATTTCATCTTCCGATTCATTTGCAAATTCGGATCCAGTACAGTTGGTTGACTTTTATAGTTGTCATTTTCACATTGTATTTATCTAGATTTCTGCTTGTTTCTTCTGTAATTTTCTTCCTGGTCAATTTCTTTGTCACTTGTTTAGCCTTCCCTTATGTTAAATCTAGTTGTGGAGTTTGTTATTTTTGTACGACTGTTGAAATATTTATCAGTTGGAAAAATTGTACTATTCAGTGTTGAGAGCTTTACCTGATTGTTATGAATGTCTTATTCGTCAGTCATTCATGGATCTACAATTCCCAAATGGTCAGTTGACCTATGTGGCTGGTGAGGGTCTAACTTCCAGTGCCTTTCTGCCTGTTCTGGGTGGCTTGCTACAAGTTCAAGGTCAACTTCCTGGAGATATGAGGTTCAGCTACTCGTGCAAGGTTCGTTGACAATGTCGAGTTATCTTTATGCTTGATAGTAGTATTGTGAATCTGTTGCGTGTAAAGTGATTAGGCGGTTGAATTGAGTGCACTTTCAACTCTTTTCATATGTAGTTTAAGGAGGTTTTCAGTAATAATTTGTAAAAAGAAATAAATCTGACTGGACATATTTTTCTATCTATTTTGTTTCATTTTGACTAATACAGATGCGTGCTGAAATACTCTTATTCCCATTCCATCTATCTTTTCTTAATAAAAACTTAGAGGGGCAAATGGTATTATAGCAAAAGAGATAACGTCTTTGATTTATGAATCATCTCAAATGCTCTTCCTTCAGTTTGGAAATGTTTCTGGTCAAGGCGACATATAACTTGTTTAAATTTTAAAATCTTAAATCAAAACTTATACTTGCTATATATTATAATTCCTGTATTTTTTTTTTTGAAATTTAAACAGTTACTTGTAATGAGTGTGTTCAATGCTTGTAGTTCTTGTTAATGTTAATTTCACTTGCAGAACAAGTGGGGGACGTGCATCACTCCATCTATTCAGTGGCCTGACAAGTCTTTTTCTCTTGGTCTCATACAAGCACTTGCGTGGAAAAGGTCTGGTCTTATGGTCAGACCAACTGTTCAGATGAGGTAGATGTCTATTCCTTATTTTCTCTACTCTTGTGCATATTCATCTTGCCAAATTAATTCTTTATAGTGTACACTATGATTTGCTTTAGTTGGATCCCGAACTCATTTTCTTAGGATCACTTTTTACTTTTTTTTGGTCATGATTTGTACTTTTAGGATGGTCTATACAGGTAACTTATTTCAGTTTTGACACTTTGCCACTTGATCTTTTTCTTATCTTTTTCCTCATGTCACTTTGATTTGCCACCTAGTCATGTGCCTGTTAAACAATGTGCTGATAAAGAGATTCTGTGATTGCCGAAAATCCTTCTTATAGGTAAAAGTTGTTATGTGAAAAAGGAAAAGATGGAACATGAAACTTGGAGGACAAAATCCTCCAAAAAGTCCCCAATTAGTGAGGAATTGTACTGTTTGGCCACTTGATCAATCTATTTGAAATGTTATGACCGAAAGATAGATTTGCAGCTGAAACGCAAAAAGATGACGTGAAGTTTTATGATGCTAAAGCATCTAAACTGCTGCAATATTAATGCTAGATTCTCATTGTTTCTGTCTTTTTCTTTTTCCTTAGTTACTACCAAGGTTGCAGCTTTCTAAGTCTCAACCTCATAAAAAACATTTTTATGGCTGGCGACAGTGAGCTAATATTATCCTTTTTCTTTTATCATGTTCATTCTACTTTATGGTCTGAAACCCTTAGAAAGTTACTTAAATAGTGGGTATGACTGTACGTCGACTTGTCGGTGATGTGGTGTGAGTTTGGGGCATTCATTTGTTTGAGTTGGATGATGATAGTTTTTTATCAGAAGTTGGATGATGATAGTTTTTTATCAGAAGTTGGATGATGAAAATTGATAAATGACCGTCAGTTTGTCTGGCAAATAGAATTCTTGATGTAATTGGAGGACAAGCCCTGTTTAGTGAAGTGCCTGCTCTTGCCTCAAATTAGTAAGTCACTTATATCTTATCCCTCACGCAAAAAATTATTGTGTATGGAAATACAACATGGACCATTTGATAGGGTGTTGGACTGCTGATAATATTATTTCCTCTGGTCGAATCTAACTCATCAAGTGCAGTAAATCAAGATGAGTGGAAAGTGCGGACTTCATGTTTAGAGGAGCCAGTACTGGAGGGAAGACAAGAAATGATCAAATTGTTTACTTATTGTATTCCCTACAAAATTTGTTACTCACCTACATTGGGAGTTGCACTTCTGTTGAGAACCGAAAAGCCACCTAAATACTTTTTTCTTTCATGGTACTTTGTTTTTTCTTTCCCTAAAAAGTAGAAGGAATGGGAAAAGATGTTAGAGAAAAGAAATTTGAAAAGAGTGCAGTGTTGGGGATTTGAGATTTAACTGAGTGTAGTAGTAAGGTGTTGTAACTTGTGGTACAGGGAACTTATCTGAATATACATGTGAAGATTGGGATGGAATTAGAAAAGCATAGTGGAGCCGTAGTGGATTGTAGCTTGCACTTCCTGTTTTTGTTTTTTATTGCTCGATTCAATGTAATGCATTTGTATTGAAAACATTTTATGCTGATATAAAAAGCATTTTTTGACAAAAAACTCTCATAGTTTACCTTAAGCTCAATGACCTTCATTCATGCCATTCAGTTCGTCTAAATTGAAATTCTCATGTCCTACCCTAAAAAGAAAAATTTCAGCGTGGGAGATTATGCTAGCGGTAGAGATGGATAACAAAGCTAAGGCTATTTGAATGACTGAAATGAAACAGATTGAAGAGAATGAAGCTCGTAGGGCTCGCATATCTACCTAGTAGTGAGTGGATGATCTACTACTCAAATTTAAGTTGAGTGGTGGTTGCCTTTTGTGATTGCTCATTGTCCTGGCTTTGACATTTTTACCTTTTTGGCCTCTGTTTCTACATCTTTCTGTTTTTGATTATTTGTTCAAGTATTGCTTTGCCATGGTTTATGTTGCCCACGGCCATGTGATTTAACATGTTAACATTTCTCTCTTTTTTGAATGGTCAGCATATGCCCTACCTTTGGTGGAAGTGATCCAGGGTTTCGTGCAGAGGTCATTCATTCCATGAATGAAAAATTGAGTCTAATATGTGGCTGTTCGTGCACCTCACATCCTTCTGCATTTGCATCAGTTTCTGTAAGTTGGGTTTCAATGTTATTAATGTTCTGTTTTTCTTGCATAGAGAAGTTCACCTATTTCTCCAAATTTTTATATGCTTCATTTCTTTTGACAACACTTGCATTGATGCATGATTCACACCTTTAATACTCCCTCCATTCCACAATATGTGTAGGGGCGGAACCCGGATTTTTTCTAGCACCGGGCTAGAACTAATGCCCATTTTTTTGTTAATAATTTTTTAATTAATTTTATTCAAATTAAATAAATATGTATGCTTTTCTTTTTTTTTTGCAAAGAACAATCATGTAGGTTATTATTATTATTTTTGATAAAGCAATTATGTAGATTTGTACGCACTAGATCTAGAATCATAAAAAAGAAGCTTATTTACTTATTATCAACTAATAACACACACACACACACACACACACACACACACACACACACACACACACACATATATATATATATATTTTTTTTTCTCAAAAAAAAAACTACTAACATATTTTTTATTGGTAGGCACTAATAACATATTTAATATGTCAAAGTAAAAAAACTAATTGGTAATAACAATTACTAACAATTTTTCAACTATATATCATGATAATGTGATTAACATTAACTTATCAATGATGACTCCGCAATTAACGTGGTGATAATCACATGAGTAATGGCTAAGGTTTTGACGTTTGAAAGAATAGGAAAAAAGGAAAAAAATTAAAGCAATAAGAAAAAATAAAAAAGAAATATAGTTATTGAAGTGAGATGACTAAGGTTTTGATATTCTGTGACTTATGTTGAGTCGACAACTATGGGCTTGGTGGGCTTTTGTTGTTTGTTAAGGTTGGGTGGGCTACACCTAAATTAAAATAACTTATTACTTAAATTTTTTTTTTTTTGGGAACTGCCTTGGGTGGCCCTGGACGTGGCTCCGCCACTGAATGTGTCACATTTTTGGCACTTTTTTTTGTTTTCACAATTTGTCTCGTTAAGAAATCAAGGAAGCATTGAATGCTTCATTTCCAATTCTAACCCTATTCGATTTAGTTAATGACACCATCAATCACTTTTTTTTTACACAATACCTATTATAAATCAAGTCATTTATTGGAGGGTAATTTAATCTTGTTACAAAATCTTAATGGTGAATTAATTATCCCCTTAATTCTTGTGCACAAGCAAAATTGTAACACATTGTGGAACGGAGGGAGTATCATGTTGGTTTGTTTTAGTGGATATGGCAATGGTGATTTGTTATAGGCAAGTAGTGATGGTTATTTCTTTGGTCCAAATAGAGTATTTGATTTGCTAGCATACAAGTTTGTTATACTTCTAATAAGGCTGATGGAACAGAGATTGATTGCATGAAATCTAAAACAAAGTATTGATCTAATTACTTGTAGAGGGTAAATCATGAGTCCATCCTTGAGGTTTACCATAATATGGTCTTACTCTCGTATTATTAAAATTATGTGCTTAGTCCCTTGGTGTACTTCTCATCACTTAGAAGCGTGTTCTTTTATGTCGGTGCATTCTTGGAGTTGTTAAGGTCTTAGAGGGACTAAAGTAAACACTTTCGAAAATAGAGGGGTTAAACCTCAGGGAGTTGTTAAGGTCTTAGAGGGACTTGACTAGTTTGCTTGAATACTATCCTAATTCTTTCAACTTAAAATCAATTATATAGCCTGTTTGGGCCTAAAAAAATCAATTACTATAGAACTGTGATGAGCGAAAATAATCAGGTGAATGGATGTTGAGGCTTATAGGAGTTAGTTATCTAAGCAATGGATTGAACTTCTCTCAGAAGTCATAATTCATAATGAATTGACAAACGTTTTCTTAAATAGAAGTAACATATTCAAAAATAATTTTGTTTCGAACTAACCTAATAGCTATGGCTAATTACTTATTGTGAACAAAACCTATGGCTTCTAATACAAATTGATGGAGATATTTTGAATGAGAGCATTGGATGATTTGATGAAATGAAAGTAATCTTAAATATTTTCTAATCAATGGAGAAGGCAATTTAATGATGGTACTAAATAAACATAAAATAAAGATAAAAAAATAAAAAACTATTATACTATCTAAGTAAACAAACTACTTCTTTTGCAAAAAAAAAAAAAATAAAAATAAAAATAAAATAATAATAATAATAAATTACTCTCTGGTTATTTTTATAAGTAGTCATACGAAAACTCTTTGTCAAAAAATATAAGTTGCTTTCGAAATTCTAGAAAACTTTTGTATCTCTTTACCTAATTCACCCCTAAACATTTAATTGTAATTTAAAATTTATTTCTCTTTTTATGGGATAAAATAGAGGGTTGGTGTAGTTAATCACGTAATTAAAGCACAGGCAAGAATGTAATTCGAATCCATAATTAATGCCTTACGTAATATGTGTGTTTTGAGTAAAACGACTTATATTATTGATCGGAGGGAGTATAACTTTAATACTCCCTCCATCCATTATTATAGGTCGTTTGACCAAAAACACAGATATTAAAGAATATTTAGTTATAGACTTAAATTAGTACTTTCTTGCCCATGATACAGAAAAAGAAACAAGTGCTTTAATTGTGTCATTGAATTCATTGATTCATTGTTTTACTTCTCTTATTCTTTTGAACGCTATATTTGTGCTTTAGTTGCACATGAATATTGGGAGTTAACGCGAGGGTAAAATAGGTAAGCTATGTATAAAAATTTCAAAACGACTTGTATTGTTTGAAAGACGAATTTTGCCTAACGGCCTATAATAACGTCCTATAGGAATGGATGGAGGGAATATTAACACAGTAATCACATACAAGAATGACACTAAGCACTTATATTAAAAAATCAACTCAATTACATAACACACGTGCAGTAGTGCTTTTTCTTGGAAAATTGAACTAGCATACTCACTTACTGAATGAACATGCATCTGCAATAAACCTGCAAAAGTTTGTGAACAATGGAATATATTTTGGAACTAGTTGAAATCATATGGAAAGAAAACAATATTTTTCTGTACATTTGGAGCATATGAAAATCTAATAAGAAGAAAGCCCATACCGAGGTTCACTGAGCTCTTCTGTGTTCTGCTCCTTGCGAATATCCTAAAGTGATGTCAAGGAAGAGAGAGAATGAATTCAAGAGTGAGCTACAATGTGTTTTAAAGTGGACTTCATCCACTTGTATTGAAGAATTTGTTCTCACAGATGTTAATGTTGTTGGTGGGTCTTGTGGATGAGTTTCGAAATGTTGTTTTTTGAGTGATTTCAATTTCCTTCTATTGTTGAGATGCACTTTCTTTCGTTTTCAGCTTGGCAGGTCTAAGTGGAGTGGCAATGTGGGAAGTACAGGCATTGTTGTTGGAGTGGAAACCCCACTGGGTGGTATTGGAAGGCCCTCTTTTTCGATTCAGCTGAACAGTGGGGTTGAATTTTGATTTGTGTCACACATAAAACGTTGTATATACAAGTGTAAATATAAGCTGCTTCTTACTCTTTAAGATATCTTACTAGACAAACAAATGAGATCTCTGTGGTGTTTTAGCTGTCATTGATGTCTCTGTTGTTTGGAGTTTTGGTGGTGATGATCTTATAAGTGTGCATAATTGTGTTCTGATCATTCGAGAACTTCAAATTAATGTGTCAGACATTTGGGAAAAAGTTTCATTTTTCTTACTAGTTTAAGAGGACATCATTAGTTTTATAATTTTATATGTATAATTTGTGCATTATTAGCAGTAAGATATTTTGTTAGAATTTAGACTTTACCATGTATCATTTGTAAGCTTTCCTAGTTTGAGAATTCAGCAGGTTTGAACTCCCATTTCCGGATGGCACTATTTTTATTGGACCATAACGTGGTAACGTGCTTTTTTGATGCTTACATTTGCTACAGAGTCAATGGAGGCTGTATGGCTGCAGATGATGAATAAAGAATTGCCCCATATTCAATCACTTTCGACCAACGTCGTCAACAAAACTAAAACCACTGACACCACAGACCTTAAAAATCTTTCATTCCCTCGTCGAAGGAAAGATGAAAAAAAGGCCTCAAGTTTACTAGCGTAAAACCTCTTACAATCCAACACAAATAGTCCATTTCATAAAGGAAAATGATACAATGACCACTTCCAACGCACACTTTGGGCGCACTTTTGTCTTTTAACCATTTATAGTTCTTTCTTGTCTCTTCAGGCGTGGGCCTCATATGACAAAACACTATAAACGGCTAAAAGATAAGGATGTGCATTCAAAGTGTGCGTTGAATGTGGGTCATTTTATCATTTTCCTTTCATAAAAAAAAAACCATCGTGCACGTCCATCGCCAAAGCAAATAGAAAAGTTACACCTTATACCTCAAGTCCGTCTCAATCTCGGGAGGTGAGCCACGGGTTCAATCGTGAAACCCTGCCTCTCACCATTGCGACGCCAGCCTTGGCGATGGTTCTGAGTGCAGTAACTATATGGTATAAGAGTCATTTCTATCTATAGTCTCTAGTTACATGGTATTTTAGAATGAGCTTAGGTGACATAATTTCCAGTTAAATATGCGTCTCCCATTAATTTTGATATCATATATTCTTCTTTAAATAAGAGCCTGGCTAGGTGCACTCCACTATTTACTTAGTGTACTTCAACAAAAAAGTCAAACTTAAAAAAAGTTTTATTCTATTGTAAAATGACCTTTATGCCTTCACTACGATTAGTGCAACTCACCACCCTTTCCTCTCATTTTGTGCATCTCACCATCATACTTCCGCACACTCTTCTTGTGATTTATATGACATCATCAAGTGGCTCGAGCCTCGCAGGTTCGTGTCTCTTTTGGAGAGTCTATTAGAGCCCACCAAACCTTTAGTTGGAGAGTAGGTCAAAGCCTGACCGAACCTTTGATTGGAGGGTTGGTTAAAACCTACCAAACCTTTAGGTCGGTAGTTGTTAACTAAATTTACCAAAGAGGTTCGATTGGACAACACCGAGCTTATAAGATAAGTCTCGGTCATATGTCGCCGAACCTAAAATAGATGGCTCGACTAAGGTTTTGGAGTTGGGTGCTTCAGTTGGGATAAATGAGTATTTTGATAAAAATATGGGGTGCCCTTATAAATTGAAATTTGAATTTGGGGAACCACACATAATTGGAGTGCACTAAGTAAACGGTGGGGTGCACTTAGCCGGGCTCTTAAATAAAACATAATAAATTTAATTAGTTTTAATCAAAGTTATTATTTTCTTTTTTCAAAAGAAAAATGTGAAGTAAGATATTTGTGTGGTAGATGAATTGATTCAGTTTTAAGTTTTTGCACATAAAATGTGCTTTGTTGGGGAGTTTCACTTTGCTAAGGAGATTTATGTTCAAACCATTTGATACTTGATTCAAAGCCTTAAAATTTGTTTTAAATGAATCGACAAATTAAAACTTTAAAGCGCCACCTTTTAAACACAAGTGACTTTTTCTAGAAAAAAAAAAAAACGCGAGTGACTTTTAATGCATTACATATATAAAAAAGTTCAAACTTTACAGCGCCACCTATTAATTACTTACTCAGGATGAATGGTTTGATTGGGTTTGTAATGATAATTGTTACAATGGAATAATATAAAAAAGTTGCTTTAGAGGAAATATTGTGGTTGCTTTTTAAGTAGTTTGATTGGCAGGTTTTAGGAGATGATATTCAACAAAACAACCCTGAAATAGTTGGTGTCGACTATACATGGATCAAATTCTTTCATTACGCTCGATTTAATGTTAAATTGAAACATGGCCATCTTTATTGGAAGATTAGTGTTAAATTTTGTTTTAATAATGATTATTGTCTCTGATGTCCATCTTGATTGAGTTAATTGTTTGCTTTAGATAGTGTTGAATTCTGAACAAGCATATGTAGACCAACTATGTTATCCTAACTTTAAATGTAGCTAATGAAGTTGCAATACTTGTCAACACCTTGAAAATCAACTGTGATATCTTGTGATTTGTATCCTCGCTTTACTATTATTTAAGAACTGCAAGTTGATGTGTCAGACATTTGAGAAGAAGTTTTTTTTCTTCTAACAAGTTTAAGAGGACATTACTAGCTTTCTACACAATTTGTGCAATACGAACAGGAAAAAATTTGTTAGATTTTGGACTTCATTGTGTACCATTTGTAAGTTTTCCTAGTTTGAGAATTCAGCAGGTTTGAGCTTTCCATTTGCGGATGTCACTATTTCTTTTTCACCGCTTTTCTGGTGCTCCAGTGAGGCTTGCGCCCTTTCTATTCTTGGACTCAGGGCGGGTAGGACCATTTAAGTGGCGGTTACCCCTGACCCAAGATTTTAAGGTGACTTAATTCCAAAACAATGAACTTGAACCACTGCTTAATGGTGGACGTCCCTACCATCGCACCACAACGGGCTGTGGAGGTCACTTTTCTTATTGGAGGTAACATGCATTTTTTTATGCTTACATTTGCTGCAGAGTCAATGGAGCCCCACGGACAGATAGTGGCACGATGCGCAAATCAAAGGACTTCAACAACTCTGAACCAAATATATGCATCCAAAGTGTCACCAGTACACTTTTCATTTTTATAGTTTACCTCATATGAAATACTCATAAAAGTTTGAAAATGCTTGGGAGAAATTGAATTGACTTGGCTAACAAAATTTTCAACAAAATTTTAAAATCAAAGCGCATGCTAATGGATTAGAGAAGAAGCGCGGTTGTACCAATCTTCAAAAACAAATGAGACATTCAAAGTTGTTCAAACTACCGAAGTTAACTTGGGATGCATTAATAGGAGGGATTTGAATGGTTTGGAAAGCTCACCATCAATTGCATTAAACCAAGCACAATGAAAGAGTTTGATCCATATAACCGACCCTAATTAATTTGAAACTGAGTCTATGTTGTTATTGTTGTTGTTGCCTCATATCCATTCTAGCAAAGTGGGTTTTAATTGTAGCGGCCCCAAATCCCGAGGCCTGCCACATGATGCCCCGCGGGCCCACAACCCTGCCACGTCACGACACAATTGTGTCCCACGTGCAACTAACTTACTTAAGCTCGTTCAAATCTCAATACATCAAATTCATTTAATAATGATTCAAATTAATCACTGGACTCAAATAAGCCGTTAAAATTGTTATTAAACCTTAAAATCAACGGAACACTTAACAAACTTGATTAAGCAGTTAAATAATCGAATTCAAGTCATATGAGCATCAACCTAATGTGGAAAACCCATCAAAAGATGCCATATATATAAAGTGATCCAAAAGCCTTAAAATATATCAATTATACAAGCCATATATGTCTCACAATGTATCTCATATCCCAACAGAAAATGAGGAAATAATAAACAAACGTACGAGATAGGCTGATATCAGTTACAGGTAATCCTCGAGCTTCCGTTTGCCTCGACTCATACTAGGGTCTTCACTCAAGCCATCACAATAAAATAGATGGCAAGTCCAGAGTGAGTAACCTAAGGAAATTCAATGAGTAATTACAAAAATAAATAAAGGAATCCATAAAACTATTAAATAAACACGCGTGATTTAAAACAGGTAACTGTGTTCATCGCGTGAATATATAATAGACAGGCTCAAAACGTGTGTCAAAAATCGAGTCAGACAGACATCGTACTTCGGACTATCCATTAGGCACTGCCAGCGAGTAAACTCCAACATCGTTGATCTCCATATCCTCTCGGTGGCCGGCGTGGAACCTACGATGCACCGACATAGCTATTCACGTCGAACTATCCACCTAGTCTTCTGGTACATATGCTATGGTTCAGAAAGACGAATACACACAAAATAGCCCGGCGGGAGTAAACTCAACCAGCCGTCTATATAACCACAAACGAAAATAAAATAACTGAATAAATAGAATGGAAAGCAAATAAGAAACAAGTAAATACTCGAGAGAATCTTAATTGAGTTACTACACACCTCAAATCGCGCTCCAACTAGTCCAAATAGGTCCCTTCATGCCTCCAATTGCATGTCCAATACCCGTCAATGATAACCTAAATCCCTGTTTTTTGAAATCAAATCAAATCCCCAAACCTCGGAAATCCTCAGTTACACATTATATGTCCATTCCACCATTTTTGATTTGCATTATACTCGATATAAGTCCCAGGGATAGGCCCCTATAGGCCAAACCAAATACCTAAAGTTGAAATTTTTTTTTTTTTTTTTTCATTTTTATGTTTAGACACTGTGGGTGGCACCGTCGTAAGCAAATGCTTACGGCGCGCCTCATGGTACCCATGACAGAAGGTGCTGCCTTTACACCGTGAGTGACACCGCCAAAAGGAAGAAGGCCATGACATCACATAAAATGTTGCAGGGGATGGCTCGCTGCCTTGGATGCCGCAGGTGACGTCGTTATGTATAAAACCCTACGACGTCTCTGGCGGCGTCCCAATCTCGGGCCTTATACCTCAAGTCCATCCCAATCTCGGGCGGTGAGCCACGGGTTCAATCGTGGAACCCCGAATCATTGCCACTTGATCTTTTTCTTATCTTTTTCCTCATGTCACTTTGATTTGCCACCTAGTCATGTGCCGGTTAAACAATGTGCTGATAAAGAGATTCTGTGATTGTTAAAAATCCTTCTTATAGGTAAAAGTTGTTATGTGAAAAAAGGAAAAGATGGAACATGAAACTTGGAGGACAAAATCCTCCAAAAAGTCCCCAATTAGTGAGGAATTGTACTGTTTGGCCACTTGATCAATCTATTTGAAACGTTATGACCGAAAGATAGATTTGCAGCTGAAACGCAAAAAGATGACGTGAGGTTTTATGGTGCTAAAGCATCTAAACTGCTGCAATATTAATGCTAGATTCTCATTGTTTCTGTTTTTCCTTGGTTACTACCAAGGTTGCAGCTTTCTAAGTCACAACCTCATAAAAAACATTTTTATGGCTGGCGTTTGTTTTTGGTTTCCTCGTTTAACTGTAATTAATGCATAATGTGATGCGCTTGTAAGTAAATTAATTAAACAAATTTTTATTATTAATGTAGATGTTGTGGCTACCCTAAGCACGCATGTATGAGTCACACGGCATTTATGTACGAATTTCTTAATGTATTACCTAAAATTAAGGCAATACTTTCATATTATGTACATGCATATACATGACACGTCACATTATCTTGTGTTTTCAAAACACGCAGTGTATACATACTAGGAAATAAAGACATGTCATAATATGTGTATAAACAATTTTGTGATATAAGAACATCACAAAAGTACACGTGTCAATATAAAAAACATAAATCATAAGAAACTATTTTTTTTATTATTGTCTCCAGTTGCTTTAAATGCAAAAATCATATAATGTACACGTGGCACATAATGCAATAATCGACTAAAATAGAAGGAAACGAAATAGGAAGCCAAATTAAGAAATTCAAAAACTAAAAACCCAAAAATACTAGGACCATAATTTCAAAAACATCGAAATCAAAATTTAAGAATTTAATCAGCCTTGTTGAAATCATGTTTGATTGTGATAAACACCAAAATCGAAACAACAACTTAATTAAACACTGGTGTGTTTGATAGGGAAGAAAAAGAAAAAAAAACCATGAAAAATTATTTATTTTTCTAATGTAACCGTTTTATTTGGTGTTTGATAGACTTGTAACCGCTTAGTGAAAAAAAACCCACGCCTCTAATTTTTCTCGTTTCTTTTCTCTTGCTTAGGCGTGGAAATTTGAGATTTTCTCAAGCGTGAATCATCCTCGAGAAAGATCAACATTGGTGTGTGGCTTAGAAATATGCGCTCAGCGAGTAGTGGTGGATGTGCGCCACCACATTCGCAGCTGCTTGGCCTCCATAGTGGCAAATGTTGAACGGCCATGAGTTCGGGGTGGTGCGGTGCGAAGAGATTTGTCTCTTCAGCGAACTTGCGCGCCAGAAAATGAAGTATCGTCATTCCTGCGCAAGAGAATGGACACCAAACACTCTCACGGTTCGTTTCACTTCCATGCACCTGCTAATTAAATCTGACCATACGAGGGATGATTCCTTACAAGACGAAGAGAGAGCTCAAGTTGCATACGAGAGGAGGAAAGCAACTTGCTAAGCTGAGGTTCAAGGCAAAGAAGGCCACAGAGGAGAAGCTTGGTTCACAGTTAGATGTTTTTGTTGTTGTTAAGTACTAGACTTTAGAGTAGGTTATATCGATTTTCAAGATCAAGATTTTGTGAGAATTGCGTCGAAATTTTTTTTGTTGCTGTGTTGTGAATTGATATAGTAAAGCTTGCTCATAAAGTGTTTGATTATATGCTTCAGTAAGATGAAACGACAGGGGCATGAATGGTTCTTTTTCTTTTTTTGTTGAAAGAATGGTTCTTTTTCTCACTAAGCGGTTAGACTCTATTTTGTGCCCATGCTATTTTAGCCAATGTTGTGCTGAGAAACTATAGAGAATTCAAGAAATTCAATCAAGAAACCATGAGAGGACATTGAAGAATCGTTTATGTTCATGTGCACCGAACTTTACACATAATTTATACACGTCGCATGAAAGCTAAGTCTTTTGAACTTTACACATAATTTAATATATTGAGTTTTTAAGTTTTCTTTATATTTTTAAATTAAAAAAGCTTAATCTTTTTAGAACTTTTTTTTAATTTGTTATCAATCAAACAATAGAAAACTGAAAAATAAAATTTTCTCACGTGCAATCAAACAACAATAAGAAAATTTTCTTAAGAAACTCTCTAAAGAATATTTGCTAAAGAAAATAATTTTTTCTCATTAAAATTTCTTTTTACTATCAAACACACCTTTAGATCATTAAACTCTATAAATCAACTTAAGACAAACAACAAGACAGAGACATTGATAAAGCTCTGATACCAAATATAAAACATATTAAGATGATCTTTGTGATCACAATCATGCACAAAAGATCAAAGATGCGAAAATTAAATAAACTTAAAATATCTCTAGTCATTGTTGGATGTTTCACTCATTTATTTTTCCTTTCTAGATGGTGTTTTTATGAAGGTTTTGAAAGAATAGAAGAGGGGACCAACAAGTACGACTGTATTTAACATCAAAAGGATAACCGTCCCATCAACAGTTATCAAAACTTCCCTTGACAAGTGTCAAGTTATTTAGGGTGTTGTGTGGGTCCCACATGTGGTGGTCAATTTAGTCAAGTATTTGTTATTAATAATACTTACATTAAGATTGTAATTTCATGATGCCAAGCTTTAGCTATTTTCAATCCTTGGAGTATGCCCTCGACTCTCATCTTTCACAAAGAGACGTGTTTGTCACTTTAGGGGTAAGTTTGAGAGGTTGCATATAATTTCATTTTTACGGTTCATTATGATCAAGCAATACTGTTTTTGTTGGTGGTGGTCGTTTCTTTAGTGAGGATTTTGATAGGCATTGGGGCACCACAAGACAATTCTAATCGCTTAACTTGTTATTTTTGTTGTTAGCCCCCTTAGGCTAGTGGATATTTGCGTTAAAAGAGCTTCAATTCTAATTTAAGGAAGATCCACAACTATATATTTCTAATTAAAGGGAAATCCCACTATGGCGAAGAAATTAATCAACTTCATCAAAGTCTACCGTCTGTGAAACACCGAAAGAGCGTAGCTTATGACCATTTTTTTATGAGGACAAATAGAATTTTCATTAATCATTAATGGTTCAGTACATGACTAGACATAAAATAAAAAAGTACATTGATTCGTTAATTCTATTTGTTTAAAATTATTGTCATTACTTTGACTGTGAATGCGATTTTGAAATTGAAACTATTTGACAATTAAGGAATGCTCTATATAAAATTGAAATACATTATAATACACAAACACCCGCTTAGAACCATATAACGAATAATAAAACTTCCCGACAAAGGGAAGAAAATCTAAAACTTCTAACTCTGTTTCGCCTCTGGTTCGGCCTCGCAGTCCGAACCTTTTGTGTATGTTCGGATATTTAAAACCGAACATATGTTCTGCTATTTAAAACCGAACATGTGATCAATGTATCTACTGTAAGTAACCGAACATACGGTTTATTTTAGGGTTTATCACCAACTAGACACCCAATCAATATGGGTTAAACTCTGGTTCGACCTATCATAACCGAACCTTTTGTGTGTCTTCGGTTATAAATAACCATACATGGGAACAATGTATCGATTGTATCTAACTGAACGTACACTTTTTATTTCAGTTATTTCGGCTGGTTCGGTCCGTTAGGACCGAACATTATGAGGATGTTCAGTTATAATAAATTGAACATGTGATCAATGTTTCGGCTGTATCTAACCGAACATACATTTTTCGAGTTATTTTGGCCGAACCAGACCCAATCAATATGGGTTTAACTAGTCAAACCTCTATTTCTTTGAGACTTTTTTATTTCAATTTTAGTCGTTATTGAAGTTCCCCACCTGATACTTCGATAGTACTATTTTTTGCAGGACATATTGCACTCTAGTGATTGTATGGACTTTACTAGTGATTTCATCTCGAAAGCACCATTTGGAAGTAGGGATGATGCGGTGAATTGGGTACAAAGACAAGGATGTAATAGACAGTTTGTTATTGTCACGAAGAACTCAGACGCAGGAGGGGATGGTCGTCGGAGGGGAAGGGTGAACATGGCATGTGAGAGGTCTGGGTCTTACAGGGGTACTGTTCAAAGAGTTGGAAAATGAAAGCTGGTAAGGTTGTGAATATAGTTAAAAAAAGGTGACGAGATGGATGATAAAGGTAAGAGGGGGAAATCAAGGAGTAAAACTGGCACAAAAAAGTGTGGGTGCCCATTTGCCATAAATATTAAGGAATGTGAAGACCATTTATGGCATGTGACCGTGGTTTGTGGGCGTCATAACCACGACATTGGGTCTTATATGGAGGGCCATTCATACGCTGGTCGATTAGATCCGAAAGAGTATGTTGTGTTGATTCAAATGACAAAAGGCAACATCAAGCCCCGAAAGATTTTGGACACTTTAAAGAAAAGAGATAAATCGAATGCATCAACCTTGCGCACAATATACAACGCAAGACAAAAACATAGGTTCATTGAAGCTGGAGGGAGATCACAAATGCAACAACTCATGCATTTGTTGGACACACATGGTTATATTTCATGGCATAGGAAAGATGACCAAACCGATGAAATCACAGACCTATTTTGGGCTCATCCTAAATCCATCAACTTACTTCGATGTTTCCCATTGGTTTTGATGATGGATTACACGTACAAAACCAATAGATATCGTATGCAATTGCTTGAGATCATTGGTGTGACATCAACTGAGCTCACTTTCTCTGTCGAGTTTTCATTTATATCAAGAGAGACGGAAGAGAACTATATTTGGGCATTGAAGACCCTTAAGAACCTCATGGATGGATGGTCTAACCCACATGTGATTCTTACCAACAGAGAGTTGGGATTGATGAAGGCAATTGAGTTTGTTTTTCCCTCTACAACTCACCTTCTATGCACATGGCATATCAATAGGGGTGTGGCAGAACACATGAAAAAATATTTTGCGAGGAACGAAGAGTTCAACCTTTTCTTGAGTAGGTGGAATGCCGTGATGGTTGCCACTTCTGAAAGTGTGTTCAATTCAAGGATGACGAACTTGGCCACCCAATATGCTTGTGTAAATGGATTGCTAGATTATCTAATGGATACTTGGGTTAGAGATTATAAAGAACGATTTGTGCGAGCATGGACAGACCAAATATTACATCTTGGGCATAATACGACCGGTAGAGTTGAAAGTGCACACAATACCTTGAAAAAACATATTGAAAATTCTCAAGGAAACTTTGTGACTATATGGCCGGTTATTCACAGCATGGTTGAGGGGTAACACAATCAGATCAAGGTGTCTTTTGAGAAGAGTTTGAATGTTGTGCAACACGGATTCGTCGATACATTGTACCGTATATTGCGAGGATTTGTTTCACATGTTGCGTTGGAGAAAATTCGCAAGGAGTTGGATATGACAGAAAATATTGGGACCGATCCCATGAGGTGTGGTTGCGTATTGCGCATGACCCATGGCCTTCCTTGCGCCCACGAACTTGCAACTCATCAATCGGCAGGTTCACCCATACCACTTGACGATATCCATGTACATTGGCAAAAGTTGAGCATGAATCCTGAGCAAGCATTGGATCGGATGGAGTACAACTTCAGAGAGGAAATTCAAAGGGTAATTGAAAGGTATGAAAGTGAGGATTTGTGCATGAGGATTGTGCAACAACTTCGAGAGATTAGTCGTCCCTCATCCATGTCGATTATTGCCCCAAAGGAGAAAATTAAGACAAGTGGAAGAAAGCCAACAAAAGCGGAGAAGGGAAAGGTGTTGCAAATGGGGAAGAAGAGAAAGGTAACTAAGGCCGACATTTTTGATGCATCCTCTAAGAGAAATCCGTCCCACTTTGAGCATGTCCTTCATTTGGATAAGATACCAAACTTGGCTACTCGTCAAGTGCGGCAAAAAATCCATAGAACGCGTACATGTTTGCATCGTATGGCTAAAGATGGTTATAGTGGTGTAGTCCCTATAGAATGGATTGATCACATTGCGAGGGTTAATGAAGTTAGGGGAGATGGTAATTGTGGATACCGTGTTGTTGCAGCTGGTCTTGGACACAAGGAAGATGATGCATGGAAACAAATTCGCAATAATTTGTATTGGGAACTTCATGGGTACAAAGATCTTTGGTGCATAATCTTTGGTAGTGATCATTACGATACGATTATACTATTTGTGCAGTACTACGAGAAAGAGGATGCTCCATTTCAAAAGTGGATGTCTATGCCTGATATGGGACTCGTCATTGGTACATGTTACAAGGTCTTGGTAGTGTCCCTATCACCGAGTGGTAGTATGACATTCCCTCCACTTAGGGGTACACCACCAGAGTCGATGAGTGACAGGTTTATAATTGGGATGACACACGTTAATGACAACCATTTTATGAGGGTAAAGTGAACCACTTTATAAATTCCAAGCTGTACTTGTATATTTATTTCTTTTTCTTAAATGATCCATCTATATTTTTCAGGTTTTATTTAATGTGGATGCCCCTTTTCCTCCTCTGTATCCGGGGTGGCGAAGAAATTCACAACCGGAGGCGATGGGATGGGTTCAGAACTTAAATATTAAAGAGCCACCGCAATTTGTTAGTACTCAAGTCGAAACTCCAATTACCGTTGACTTGGGCACACCTTGACCTCACTTCAAATTGAAGTCCATTTTTGAAATATTTTTTTGTGTATATTGTATGCTTTACTAGCAAGTTTTGAAATGAATGATATCATTCAAGTCGGAACTCCAATTACCGTTGACTTGGACACACCTTGACATCACTTCAAATTGAAGTCCGTTTTTGAAATATTTTTTTGTGTATATTGCATACTTTACTAGCAAGTTTTGAAATGAATGATATCATCATTGATGTATGACACACTTCTATGACATACTTCTATAGTAACGTATGATTGAAGTTGTTTTATACGGGCAAAAGTAGATGAAATATTATAATGATGTGATGCCGACTCATTTGATGATGTCTTTCCTCCAAAATAACTAATGGTCGGTCACAAATTATCGAACATATTAACAAAGTTCGGTAGAGGGCAGCCGAACATCTAGAGAATATAATGACGTTACTATGTAATTTATGAAATGTAAGATACTAGAATCGGGCACCCCTAACCGAACATCAACAAAAAGTTTGCGAACTAGTAACCGAAACTTAGATATATATTTGGTCATGTTCAACTGACCCTATGTATATGTATTTTCAATAGTAAGGTTCGGTTATGCAGGCCCGAAACTTCTTTGTTTGTTCAGGCATGCATAACCGAACCTTCTATGTATGTTCAGGCCTGTATAACCGAACACATGTGCATATCAAATATCAAAACAAATCCAAATAATAATGAAGGCAACAAAATATATCATATCAAATTTGAACCAACAAAATGTATACTAAGATTAGTGACTACCATCGACATGCATTCCGGACTAATAACAACCAAAAGAAATTTAATGTATAAAGTCAACATAAAACCAACATTTTAAATTATAATCACACACAAGTAGTCACTCATTTGTCTTGCTCCACTTCTTCTTATGTTGCAGCTTGCCATGTTCCCTGCGCTTTGATGGACCGGACTCATTTGCATTGGTGTGAGATTGGGACTGCGTGGCATGGTTATCGTGCTCGGACTTCCTTGTTGGCTCGTTTCCACCTGATGTAGTGGTGGCGGATGAAGCAACCCCTTTCCCTGTTAAATGCATAAGTACATCGTTGGCCATCTTAAATGCAGATGCCATGTCAGCTTCACCTGGTGGCAATGATTTCCACTTCAACACTACGTCCACCGTTCGTCTTAGGCGCTATACACAACACAAGGAAAAAAATCATTAAGTTAGATAAACCTATCCTAACTTCATAACACAATAACATACTCCAAAATTATAAAAGAATAATCTATAAATACATCATCAAGTTAAATAAACAATTTACATCGAGCAAGTCATCTCCATCAAGGTTGCCGCCAACGCAATACTCAGGATTTTCAATAGTTGGGTGTGATATCTTGAGGAACCAAGGCATATATTCCGGTGCAGCTTCACATGCATATGTTGCTCTTTTTCCTCTTGATCTAGCTGACAATACATGATCTTGCCACCTCTCCCATATCTCCTGCTGGAAATTGTACTTGGCAATATAGCTCGCCGCGGACTTGCCTCTTTTCACTCGAGTGGGCTTGTAGGGAGGTAAAGGGATGCGTTGTATGTAGCCCATTTGTCGTAAAAACCTATCAAACTGATACGGCTCAATAATACTCAAAAACTTGAGGGTCCTGGTATAGAATGCAATCTCAGCATTATCATCATCCATTCTAATATCTGAATAGGGGTCCCACGTCACCTATGCCAAATAGATCATAAATAATGCACTAAAATTGCATATAATAACAACTTAATATATTCATAAACAACACAAATAGTACCATTAAACTACATGCATGTCGGCTCCACCTAATATCATTCTATATGTTTTAAATGGTATTCACGATAAAGGAAGCGTACCTCGACTGGACGAGCCTTGTCAAGTGACTTTTGTAGCCTTTCAACATTGGTTGTATTAAGCCCTTGCTCTTTCTTTGGGACCCACCTAGATACACGCGGAAGGGTATCGAGATATTCTGTGTTCGTGTGCGCTAGGCGAAGGTTGAAATGCTCGTATACCCATCCCTGCAAACAATAGAAAAAATAATAAGGCACTTAAAATAAAAGGATTCATGGATATTACAAAAAAAAAGAAACGAACCTCAAGCAAGGTGAGATACCCCACAATCTGACAAGCATCGACTCGAGTGGCGCATCCAAGTTGTCAATACAGTTATGCTAGTGCTGCAGCTCCCTACGCATAGGTATTAACCTCATCCAAATTCTCCAACAGCTTAAGAAGTTGGATAGGCACCTTTGTCGATGTCTTGTCCACGAATAGAGTGCATCCTAGCATATACCATAGGTACGCTCGAGCAGTGCACTTAACCCGAGGGTATGCTATGTCCTTCTCTTTGCCTTTCTTCGTCAGTTGTGGTGTCTCCCCCCATCTTGACTTCATGTGTGGATCAATCGCCATCTCTGCCTATTTCTTAGACACATCAAGGCATCTCAAAATCAACTCTATAGCCTCTAACTTTGATAGCGATTGAACTGCAACTGCCTTTCCTACCACAGGAATTTTTAACAGCATGCTCACATCTTCTAGTGTGATCGACATTTCACCAAAAGGGAGGTGAAATGTGTTTGTCTTTGGTTGCCAGCGCTCTACAAATGTAGAGATGAGGGTCTTGTGTCCTTGGTCGTATGAGCACTTAGTAAGTGTGCTCAACCCAGACCGATGTATGATCCTCTTAAGGCAAGCAGTGTCTGGGTGACACGACTGCAAATCCCACTCCGCCAATTGGGCACCATGATTGATGCATGTTGCTACAAATTGAACAAGTGAAGTTAATGAATGAAAAAAAAAACCAATTCAATCAAGAGGTCCATTTCAATAAAAAAAACTTACAAAAAAACACTAGAAGCCCAATTGGTACCTCATTATTCCATATGGCAGCTGCCACATGGTTGTTGAAACTACTTAATATTATCTGGTCTGAGGGTCCACCCGGACAAGGTCTGGAAAGGTCATATTCTGCTTCTTGTACCATTTTCCGGCTTGATCTTTTTGACTTCTCACGAGCCTTCTCATGTGACCTCACTTCCATCTCGTCTGTATCCTCTTGTTCTCCCTCTTCAGCTTGATCTTCTCCCTCTTCTTCTCCCTCCTCTTCTCCCTCCTCTTCTCCCTCTTCATCTGCCTCTTCTTGATCTTCATTTTCACCTTCATCACCTTCATCTTCTCCATCTGCTTCTTGTTCCTGCAATTCATCTTGTTCTTCTTCAATGGAGTCGGAAGAAGAAGTTTCGGCGGTAGTGACTTGACGTTTATGGAGTTCTATCTCCTTTCCTATAGTGGCAGTGACGGAGGCATTTACTTCGGATGTCTCATCGTGTACCTCAGCGACATCACTTGCATTCGTAGCACGTACTGATTCCTTGGACTTTCTATACGATGCCGTTTGAGGTCTCCTTCCACGACGGTCACCGCGTAATCCTACCGTGTTGCCTGTCTCTTCCCGTGTCACAGGCTTCTTAGAACAAGCCATCCCTATGTATGAAGAGACACCAACATCAAAATCCAACAAAAATTTTAAAACATATTGGTTCGATTAGAATAAACCGAACAAATAATATAGTTTCGGTGCCCTTCAACCGAATCTATATGTTTTGTTCGGCCTCTCACAAACTGATAGGAACACATTGTTTCGAGCCTCATCCACCGAACAAATTACTTAGGTTCGGCTCTGTGAGGCCGAACCAGACAGCATATAACGAAATCAACCACAAATCGATAACAAATTTCAAATTCTAACAATAAAATACCACTCGTACAACAATTGCATTGGTAAATATCCATTAAAACATCATATGAGAAGAAATTTGCACCTTGTAGTTTATCCGATTCCTCCAATACACGAACCGCCACCACCCCCTTTCCCCTCCAAAGCACAAATCGCCACCACCCCCTTTCCTTCCGATGTACGAACCAACAACGACCACGACAACCAAGATTCGTGGAACAATTCTGAGCCTAAATCGCACACAATAGGGTAAGATTTGGAAGATGAAGAACCAACTAGGTTTAGTGGTGTGCCCTCGAAATCGATGGGGTGCACCAACATCAAAATCCAACAAAAATTTTATAACATATTGGTTCGGTTAGAAT
Source organism: Stephania japonica (assembly GCA_039657345.1). Taxonomy (NCBI): domain Eukaryota; kingdom Viridiplantae; phylum Streptophyta; class Magnoliopsida; order Ranunculales; family Menispermaceae; genus Stephania; species Stephania japonica. The sequence goes on from CM077556.1 coordinate 8,218,292, forward strand.
AAACCGAACAAATAATATAGTTTCGGATCCCTTCAACCGAATCTATATGTTTTGTTCGGCCTCTCACAAACTGATAGGAACACATTGTTTCGAGCCTCATCCACTCGAACAAATTACTTAGGTTCGATTCATGCTCTGCGAGGCCGAACCAGACAGCATATAACGAAATCAACCACGAATCGATAACAAATTTCAAATTCTAACAATAAAATACCACTCGTACAACAATTGCATTGGTAAATAGCCATTAAAACATCATATGAGAAGAAATTTGCACCTTGTAGTTTATCCGGTTCCTCCAACATACGAACCGCCACCACCCCCTTTCCCCTCCAAAGCACAAATAGCCACCACCCCCTTCCCTTCCGACGTACGAACCAACAACGACCACGGCAACCAAGATCGTAGAACAATTCTGAGCTTAAATCGCACACAATATGGCAAGATTTGGAAGATGAAGAAGCGGCTAGGTTTAGTGGTGTGCCCTCCAAATTGATGGGGTGCCCTCCTTCGAAATCACATATAATGGGGTGCCCTTCTAAATTGGAAAAAGGGTAAAACTTCTAGCAGGAAAGAAAATCTAAAACTTATGACCATTTGTTTTAAATAACACCTCCTCACCATTTGTTATAAATATCCATCACTTCAAGGTTACATGAGCTATCTACTTCTCCATCCCACTGACGTGGACGCACAGATAGAGGTGTGCGCACTACGCACTCTTCTCATTTTCGACTGTTCTGATCTTCGTCTCCTTCTTCGAAGCTCGGTCGCTCGCTCAACAGGCAAAACCAACAACAAAACACAGGTCAATCTCATCCAGTTCTCGCAAATCAACGCTTCACCGACAAAATCATAGACTTGCCCACGATTTCTCTGATCCTCATCTGTAAAAGCCCCAATATTTTGATCTCTGATTTCTCAGCTGTCGATCGATCCCACTGAACCCTAATTTACTCAATCTTATCGAATTCTAGAAAATCAACAGTTTACCGAAGAAATCTGAGGCTTGCCCACGATTTCTCTGATCCTCAACTGTAGAAGCCCCAAAATTTTCATCTCTGATTTCTCAGTTATCGGTCGATCCCACTAAACCCTAATTTGTCATTTCTGTTAGAATTCATCCCCAATTTTTGACTTGCTTACTATTTCTCTGATCCTCATCTCTAAAAGCCCCAACTTGTTTTTCCCCAATTTCGTAGCTATAGGTCAATCCCTCTAAACCCTAGTTTGTCATATCTGTTGAACTTTTAGGTCGTTGAAACCCTAATTTTGCGATGGATGTGCATTAGGGCTGTAAAGTCTGTAAATTTAGCGAGCTAGGAATCACAATTCTCGATCTGATGATGTCGGCGGAGAGGTCGTTCGATGCGTGGGAGGAGGTGCAGCGACACGGCCACGATTTGGCGGATCGGCTCGCGCAGGGATTCAATGGATTGCTTCAAACCCATGTGAATCCTCCATCATTTTCATGGCCGAATCCGCAGACGCCGAAGCTGTTCGATGTCGAATTCCCAAGCCAGAGAGATTTTGTGTTGGCTACTGATTCTGGGATCAATGGAGTTTCAGCAATTTTTGATTTTGGCAATAGGTTAGGGCAAGCCGGGGCGGAGTTCGGGGCGGCCTTTAATGGGGTGGTTCAGCAGTTTTTCCGCCGATTGCCAGTGCCGTTTCGGCACGAAGAGAGCGAGGTTGCGTCGCTAAGGGCGGATTTGGATGAGCGGAAGAGGGTGCCTGTGTTGGATAGGGAGATGGATGATTTTGGGGTTTTGGCTGAGAAGTTGAGGAGTTATGGGTTTTCTGATGATACATCTTCAGCTGCTTCTGAGGAAGTGAATAAGGGAGGTTTTGGTCTTGATTCGAAATCGTCTCGGCAGTTTGGGCGGCCCCAGGTGAAGCTTTTGATGCTTACATTTTTGATGTTTTCAATTCAACAACCTGAAATATGATTGCCCTTCATTCATTTCCACTTGGTTTTGTTATCCTTTCTGCTTTCAAGTTCCAAGTTATCAATGATTCAGTATGGACTGCATTTTATGGGAAGATGAACGCTTTAGATATCAAAATTTATGGTGGAGGTAGTGTGTACCCTGCAATTGCATTATTTATAGAATTTTCAAGCGGGTGTTGCGGACTTATGTGTGTTGATTTTAAGGTATGTTTATCGAGTCTTTGACCAATCCTGATCACGCAGGTTGAAGATCACTGTCTTGTGGTCTCAGGAGCATGAAGAAATTTCAATTCACATTTTGTGGATGTTCAATTTTTCATCTGAAATAAGCATATGTTGTACAACTTTACAACTGTGTTTGGGTTGTTTGGTCTTTACTCTGTTTGCACGAGTAAACAAGGTCATTATTGTGGTGATATATCAACTGTGTTGATATATAGAAGAAACAAAGTCATTACTGTGGTGATGTATGTACGTAGAGAAAGTGTGCTCCATTCTTTTGCTGTTATGCTTGTGTAAGGAACCTATTGTTCTTGTCATTGGAGTTTGTTGATATATGGTTTAGAAGGGACAGTAATGCCACTGCACCCGATGAAGTGTTTCCGTCATCCATTGATGACATGCCAATAGTGATTCTTGGGGTCCTTGCTAGTCATTTGGGAGAATTTTAAAGATTCCATTTTGCATTTTATCATAGTTGATCCAAGATGTGCGGTGGACCATCCCTTATAGTATAAGAATGGAAGCTCACGAGAACCTATGTGAAATGTGTTATGTGTCGAAGGAGACTTGCATAACATTTATATAAAGAGCTTTTCCTACCTTTAACTTCGCGCGTAGATTCCTTTTTTAATTTTTATTGAGATTATTGGGAAGATACGATACCTATGCATGAGTCCCCTTTTTTTGACCCTCCTTTTCTCCTGAGCTATCCTATATGAATCTTCTCGGATTCTCTCTGGAATGTTGTTGAGTCCTTTATGGGTTCTAGTCCACTTTTTGTTAAGTTTGGACTTTGGAATTCAAACCTCAACCATATAAAGTCAAAGTCTCAGTCCAAACCATCATCTCCAGGGGTGATTTGATAGGTTCCCTAACGTTTAAACTGTCATTAATTAGGATTAAGCATGTATTTGCTCTTTTCCATTGTTTCGCAGAATTGTATTTGACATGCAAAAATCTTCTCAACCTTTTATCTTCTTGTCTTAAGTCATAGCTTAATAGAATTTGGTAGTCATTCCCTAGACTATTCCCATTTCCTTTCTGTAGTTCTCCCATTGTCTTGTTTGTATTTTCATCTTTCAATTGCCTGGAATATCTTTTTTCTAGATTAGTTATAAATTTACATGGACTGCAGTCAATCTTTAATTTTACATCATCATATGATAGTCGAACATGATGTAGAAAGTTCTTTTATTGCGAGGGGAGAATTGTGGAGACTGGAAGCATCCCATGGAAGCTCAGTTTCTGGAAATGGAAGCTCACCTATGTTCCTTGTTCAACTTGGACATCTTCTTTTTGTCCGTGATAGTACCCTTCTTTTACCAGTTCGTCTATCAAAGCAGCACTTGCTGTGGTATGGGTATGATTGGAAGGTAAGATTTTATTTTTAAATCTCAATATATTTGGGGTTATTCTCTTAATATCTCCAATTTTCATGTCTTTTATTGCTGAATTAGTGCTGTTAACACTCATAGTTTCTAAGAGTTCATTTGAATTTTGATTTACAGGGCTATTTCTTTTGCGCTTGTTTTTAAGTTACGCATGTGGCTAACTTCGACTTTTGTTTTCTTTGTTTAACGTAATGGAATGCACTCTCTCTATCCGACAGTGTGGTGTAAGCATAGGAGGTGGCTTTTGATGTCAATGATTTGTCTAAACCCTTTGGCCTGTGTAAGTTGGAAATGACTTTTTATTTACACTGCTTAATACGTTTACATTTTTTTAAACATTTTTAGGATATAAAATGCCTTGATATGTTATTTAACATGCCACGTACTGTTTTGCTTTTGGCATTTTGTTTGATGTTTTTGCATTTTTTAGTTTTCTTAGTCACTGGTCAGTAACCCTATTTCCAAGTCTCTTAAAAAGAGTGCAAATTGTTAGGGACCGCACATTATTGAACCAAAGAATAGTAATAAGGGTGGAATCTTCGGTATACTGGTGTAGTTCAACTTTCAAAAATAAAAAATATGATTCAAATAAACAAAAAAATTCTCGTAATATGATGCTAAAATTAAAGGAATACTAAAAGTTTGTGCTATTTCTGATGAATTTAAAGTTGGTGACATTTTTGCAAAATGTTAGGATTCTAGCTCGGTGAGGAAGAAAGAGGACGATGCCTCGAATATTTTATTCATTGGGGGGGTGCGATACAAGGGGTTGTGCCAAATCGAACTTGTGGAGGTGGGTCACGACCGTACACGACTTTGAACTGTGAACATTTGAGAGAAGTGTGGAAGGAGGTATTGTAAAAATACTCAGCCCAGTGCAACAAAGCAGACCATTCTCGCGGTCGCTAGTGTATGAAACACTGTAATTAAGTCTTGACGCAACGATTTACGACCTTTCTCTGACCGTCCGACTGAGGGTGGTTAGCAGAACTGTGGCGTAGGTGCACGTAAGCAGAATAATTCTGACCGAAAAGAACTCAAAAATATCTTGTCGCGATCATACACTATGCTGTTGGGGAACCTGTTCAAATGAACAATCTCCTTCAGAAAGACCTCGGCCACTGACTTTGCATTATAAGGATGTTTTAGGGGAATAAAATGCCTAAACTTGCTCAAACGGTTGACCACAACAGAAATAGAGTTAAACCCTTTCAAAGATGACAACCCCTCGATGACATCCATTGAGATATCCTCCCATATAGCCCATCTGAATCGGCAATGGTTGGAGAAGGCCTCCCGACGACAATCTCATTTATTTTGTTGACATACGTTACAGGAAGCCACAAAATTCTTCGCATCCAAACGTATGTCGACCCGGTAGAATTTAGCACTAAGGCATTTGTGAGTCTTGAGGAAACTCCCCATGGCCCCCTGTCGGACTATTGTGAAACTCCGACAACAAAGTCGACTTCAACGGAGAGGCAGTCGAGATGACTAAATGATTACGGAATCGTAATTGTCCATGGTGCCAAGACCATCCCGGACGAGCATCTGGATCCACAAGCATCGCATCTTGAATCTTGGATAGAAAAGGATCGGAGTGAACACCTTCGTCAGTAAGTGATAAATCGGAAAAGCTAGCCATTGTCACCGACTGGAGATCAGCCGAAAAAGGGAACTGTGACAAAACATTGGCTGCGGTATTGGAGGCGCTGGGACGATATTGAATGTCAAAAGAAAACCCTAGCAACTTAATCAGCCAATGCTGATATTCTGGCGCAATTTCGCGTTGCTTCAACAAGAATTTGAGATTGCGCTGATCCGTGCGCACAAGGAACTTCCAACCTAGCAAATAATGGTGCCATTTCTGAATTGCCAAGACAATGGCCATAAGTTCACGTTCATAGGCCGATTTAGTACGAGCACGAGCAGATAGGGCCTGACTGAAAAAAGCTATAGGCTGATCGAGTTGCGAGAGCACTGCCCCCACACATACACCCGAGGCGTCGGTCTCCACCACAAACAACCTGTCGAAATCAGGCGGGGCCAGTGTAGGTATGGACACCATGGCCTGCTTGAGCTGACCCACCGCACAAGTTGCCTCATCGGACCAAGCAAAAGAGTCTTTCCGCAAAAGCTGAGTTAACGGCGCCGCGATCTTCCCATAATCTTTGACAATTCTTCTATAGTAGCCGGTGAGACCCAAAAATTCCCTTAATTCTTTCGGATTGGTCGGCAGTGGCCACACTTCCATGGCACGAACTTTCTCAGGGCCGACCTTGACCCCTTCACCGGAAATAACATGGCCTAGATACTTGAGGCTTGTCTGAGCAAAACAACACTTCTTCAGATTCACAAATAGGGAGTGGAGCTGGAGTATAGACAACACCTTACACAAATGCTCACAATGCTCTGCCATAGTTCTACTATATATGAGGATGTCATCGAAGAACACCAATACACAATGCCGTAGCAACCCCTTAAAAATGGAGTTCATCAGCGACTAGAACGTAGCAGGAGTGTTGGACATGCCAAAGGGCATTACAAAAAATTCATAATGACCATCGTGCGTTCGGAAAGCTGTTTTGGGAACATCCTTGGCCTGTACCCGTATCTGGTGATACCCGGAGCGGAGGTCGAGCTTGGAGAAGATGCACGCGCCATGGATATCATCCAATAGTTCATCGATGTTGGGGATAGGAAAATGATCGCGGACAGTGACTTTGTTGAGGGTGCGGTAGTCGACACAAAACCGCCAACTCCCATCTTTCTTCTTAAACAACACAACGGGATTGGAGAACGAGCTATTACGTGGTTGGATAATGCCTAAAGCTAGCATTTCAAACACCATCTTCTCTATCTCGGCCTTTTGCACATAAGGATATCGGTAAGGGCGAACTCGCACCAACACCGCCCTTCAATACAATCGCATGATCACAGTCACGCACATGTGGCAGAGTGTTAGGAACTTGGAAAAGAGAAGGGAAATCATCCAAAACAATCTGTATGGAGCAGAAAAACCCAAACTCGGTGCATCAACAGAGACCCCCAACGAGCAACATTCAATTAAAAAACACCCCAAGACTGAATCTAAGGACTTTTGGAATTGTCTTGTAGGACACTAGGGCACGGTGAAGGGTGGGGTCCCCATAAATGGTGATCCAACACTCTTCATGGAGAAAAGTGAGACACGTATTCGACTAATCGACAGTTGTCACCCCAATCGTCGTGAGCCAGGCCATACCCAAAATGATATTGTAACTGTTCATCCCAATAGGATAGAAATATGCCGTCAACCCGTAGCCCTGAAATTCCACAAACACGTCCTTGCATATTCCGGAGCTCGGCAGTGACGCACCTCCACCTACAAAAACACCCCAACTCGGACAAGGGGACAAAGGAAGATTAAGTGTGTGAACTAGAGAGGGAGATAAAATTGTGGGAAACTCCACAATCAATCAAGATAACCACATCAATGCCATTAACGACACCCTTTACCTTAATGGTGTGAGGATCCGGCTTGCGCAGTGCATGGACGGACAGCTCAAGCGTCATCATCTCAGTTTGCTCGTCGGGACTCTTCGATCTTGGATCGTCGACCTCCTCATCGTCTCCCACCAGTAGAACATTGAGGACCTTTGCACAACGATGGCCCACGAACCATTTCGCATCACATCATAGCACAGACCCTGTTTTCGCCGCAGCTGGGCCTCCACCTCCGTGAGACACTTGGGCTTGGGAGGCGAGACATGAGATGTTGGGCCTCGGGACGAACTTGGGCTTGAAGAGCCGGACGAAGTGGTACTGGTCTTGGTCGTTGGGCTCACATTCGAACTGGGCTTGGTTGGAGTAGATGTGGGATCTTTACTCAACCCGGTTACTTTGTGAGTAACCCACCCATAAGTCCCCGACCCATGTTTGGGCCCTGAGCCCACTGTCGAAACTTGGGCCTTGGAGCTGAATTCAGAGGAGAACCCAAATGCATCTTGGTCGGCGAACTTCTTCTCGAATAGAGCAGCCTAGTCGATCACCGCCTTCAAAGTCGACGGTGGATCCATCATCATCTCCACTCAATGTGATCCTTTAAACCATTAATGAATACAACTACCTTTTGTTGCTCCGATAACCCCTCCTGATGCAAAGACAACAACTCATAACGGTGCCTGTATTCGTCCACAGTGCTCTCCTGCCGAATCGAGAAAAACTGCAAGGCCAAGTGAAGCGGATCCGCCTCTGTGAAACGAAAGGACAGCTGTGTCTTCAACTCCTCCCACGATTCGAATGGCTGCATTCGCTCCTCCGACTAAAGCCAGATCTGTGCTGGTCCCACGAGATTGATCCGGGCTGCTTGGACCTTTGATATATCCGACATCTCATGTAAGGCAAAAGATGGCTCTGCCTGATTCAAGCAAACAATCAATTCTTCACCATTACAGGTCGACATCTTGATTTTCCTCACTTCCGTGCCAGATCGGTAAGGATGCCCACCTCGATCTGCATATTCCTCGCTCGCCACCCCCATGCGATGACCCATATCCTCTAGATCTGGTGTTTTGCCTCCAAGAGACCCTCCGATCTGATAAGATTCACTCAGATCTAGTCGTTGTTGACGGAACAACTGCTCCATCTTGGACCCTAAGGATTGGATTTGAGAGTGGAACTGGTTCTACAAGTCAACACGCATCTCGCCGATCGTCTGCTCGAGCACCGGGATCTTCTACAGCTCCGATTCTAAGGACTCCAGACGTGAATCAACCTTCGATGGAGCCATCACAAGATCTCTGATACTAATGTTAGGATTCTAACTCGGTGAGGAAGAAAGAGGACGATGCCTCGGAGATTTTATTCAATAGGGGTGGGGAAACGACCACGAAAAGGAAATACAAACACTAGAGAGGCTAAACTTAGAGCTCAAGTTCCCTAACCCAAAGAAAGAGCAACTGCTCTCCTCCCCAAAGATGTTAGTCTTCCCTATACAATACTTCCAGAATCCTTTCCTAACAATCCTAATTCCTTTATATACTGACTCTCTAACTACCCATACTAACTCATGAGCTCAACCTTTCTGTGTACACCCCACTGACACACACATAACACACACAACTCATTCAACACCACTGTTGAATTGCCCATCACTTGGTGGACCCACACACATTCCAACCTCACTCTCTGAAACCGACTTTGACACATCAGTTTTGCACTTCTTCCTTATGTAAACACGATTGATGGGTGGACGACCCTTGATGCTAACACAAAGCTCATAAAGTTCGTGATTTTTTATTGATAGTTAGGATTATAATATATCAAAATTTACTAAAATGGAGAAATTAGTAGCTTGTTGAACTTGGTAAATGGATTGATGAGATAGACGCTGTTTAGCCATCTTGGAAGGATAAATGCTCTCTCATTACTATATTGATTATCGTGGACATTTGAGCGGTAAGAAACCTTTTCTTGATTATCTCCAAGACCTTTCAAGATTCCTTCATCTTCCTCGTTCCTCTACCATTAGGTGTTAGGGTTTCTCAATCATTAGGACTCCATCCGTTCCTTGAAAATTCAAGATGCTTAGATGTGTGCTTAGGAAGTGATGTAATGGATGTCTTTTGGAGGAAAATCCTCAATCTCTCGATTTGACATTGTTGATTTTGTGTTCTTCCACTAGAGAGTTGACATTGATGGCGAAGATTCTCAAATGAACTGGTAGGTATTCCAAGTTCCGGTGAAGATAGTTTCAACGTTCCAATTAATGATTCGCAGGTAAATACAAAAGGCGTCTAACTTGTTTGTGTTCATGACCTCAATTTGATCCATATGGAGAGGGAGATAAGAGGGATTCATAAGGAATTTTATCATAATATTTCTGGGTGAAGTTATATTTTGGGTGCTTTTTGAGTATCTAACAGGAAATTGGTGAAGATTTTTCATTAATAGTTTGGCTCAAAGGGTGCAAAATCGATTAGATGATGATGTTGATCATATTATCTTGTTTCATTCTCTGCTGATGCCTGTCCAGTTTGCGCTTACAATCTTCCATATGTAGATTACTTGTCGAAGGGATACGTAATCTTATTAGAAAACTTGCTTCCACTTCAAAACAAAAGGGAATTTAATAACTTGTTCATCTATATGAAATGGAATAACTATTGGAAGTTTAGTCTAACATTGAACTGATAGTTGTGCTTAAGGGTTCGATTAGATAACCCTTCACCTTAAATTTTGTAGTGAACTGTGCTTGTCGGGTGAACTGCTGCAAAATCTGCGTGACACCTGTTATTGTAGGTCATCTAAGGGCCCGAATGCGTGTCGAATGTCACGAGTCAGGTCTTGGTCTCTTAAGTTAATACTTTTATGTTTTTGATTCTATCTAAGGGAGCTATGCGAAAGATTACATGATTTCCTTGTTATTCTTCTAGTAATTGTAAGTAGTGGGGGAGTTGTCTTTGTTGCTCTTACCTACTTGACTTTTATAGAGGTGAGTGCTCAACCTCCGGGGTTTTTCGACACCCCGACTCATTGCCGCGGTCCAAACCCATTCTGACTTTCTATGGCTCTCCAAAACAACCATAGGAAACCATAAAACCTCAACAAATCTCGAAAATGCGACAACGCCGACAAATCTCCTCGAAACTCTGCTAAAACGTCAAAACCAACAGCAACTCCAACCAATTCACAAGTGTTGCTCAACAACACACTTAAAAACCATAGCAACACATTGGAAACCAGTGTGCTCAACACACCTCCCCAAAACTCACGTCAAAACCTGAGAAATTATACCCGAAAGATAGAGAATAACGAGGAGAACGTAAATCTAACCTCGGTTTGTCAATTGCTTGAAGTTTGGCTCTTCAATTCACCTCTCAAAACTCACAAAACCCTCAACTCCTACTCAATTTTCAGATTTGGTGTTTGGAGGAGAGAGTAAAGGTGGTGGAGGTGAGAAATTAAACCTATTTGTAGTCTAAAGTTCATCAAATGTGTTGGGTTGATCGCTAAACCCATCCAAAGGTCTTGATAGGGTCAAATGGTTCACCATAAGTAACTCACTTATGTGACTTGTTCCTTTGGTCTTATCCTTCTCAACATAAATAATTAATCCATAGGCGTTCCTGTACCCAACTCTTGTACTGCGTCACGTACCATTCGCGTAACTGATGACTAAACGATTAATTATTTAATGCATTTTATTTATTTATTACGTGTGTATTATCCCTCGGCCTAGTGTATATATAATTCGCCTTCCCGGTACCCGCGTCTATAGGCTACTCGAGGTGAATACTCATTACACTATCTCGCTCGGTTAATAACAATATAAATACACACGTTGCGATGTAAACTAACATAACTGAATATACACATCGCAAATTAGACAAAACAACACAAAAAAGGACTAATTACCTAGTTGGGCGTGCCCTAGCCTAGTTGCAGGATCCACAATGGTCTGAGCCGACATCTATGTCTCTAAATACGTATTAATAACGACATAATTAGAATCGGGCCATTACATTAATTGTTTTCTATCTAGCGGAGAGTGCAAGAGAAGTGAATGGGGTTTAGTGTAAATGGCGATTCAAGTGTAGTGGTGCTCCAACAATCAGTGGTCATCGCAGCTATATAACAATTCCATGGTGTTGGAATATATAATCCAACATCAAAAATATAATAAGAGTTGGTGTGATATATAAGTGATGCAGATTGGATCCTAGCAAATTATATATGATTGTGGTATATAAGTGGTGTGGGATTATATATGATTGTGGCGGTGTTATCTTTTCTCTTTTGATTGGATTTAGTTTATGTGTAATGTAGGGTTTGTGTCCTCCATGAGAAGGTTAGTTTAGTTATTTTGATTCCTGCCTATGAGTGGATGCAACTCCAATGATGGTTTTTGTAAAATCTTTTCTGCGGAGTTTGTTTTAGTTGTAGGGTTGATTTCCCTTTTTTTCAGGGTTATCACCCAGTTGATTAAGTGGCATTTTCCCTATTAATTGTACTTTGGAAGCCTTCGAAGGTGGGTTACGATGAGACTTTATTTTGCCGTTGTTGTTTTTGTGGAGACCGAGCTTATTGTATTAACAGTGTATGAGATCACAAAAATTCAATAAAGTTCATTGAGCTTTGAGAACAAAAGAAGTGATTTTTTTAATCAATAAAATGGTTTTAGAAATATAGTTGAGACAATGTAGACAAAATTATTTAAGGAAATTTTGTGTAAAATAAAATTATACAAGGAAACTTGCAGTGGTTTGGACCATAGAAGTTGAAACAATTCAACAAGGGTAGATTTAAGGTAACTTGGGATGTAATTAAGAAGGATTATGAAAGCGCAACATGAAGTGCATTAAATCGATCGAAATAGAAAAGTTCGATTCATGCGTGTGAGAACTATTTGAGATCATTCGGTTGTAACTAAAAGATATTATGGTTGTTACCGTGATGTGTAGAAATAGGTGGTTTGTATTCAAGAAAAATATACAAAATAAGAAAACTAATGTGTGAATACCGTAATTACAAATATAGCAACTAAATACACAAATATAGCAACTATGACAAAACTAGAAACTTCGGAAAAGCAATTCAAACATAACTCAAAAATCCCTTTCATGAGTAGGAGGTAGGCACTAAGGATTTAAAATTGTGACAACAATGGGGAATCAGCTAAGAAAAATACTTTTTTGACGCCGTGATTATTATGTCGCATGAAACTCGATGTGCATCTAAAAGACTCTGAATGAGTGGGAGCCAAATTGCCACTGTGCATTAAGTGGTGCCCCGTTAATGATTACAAACCCTAAACCCTAAATAAAAGTGAGAAGGATCATAACACGGGGTGTATGGTGCCCCGTTCATGATTACAAACCCAGAGGGCATTTCGGTAACTTTCCACAAACCCTAACCCTAACCATCAAAGATAAATCCGAAGGGGAGAGCAACATTGAGGTTCAGATTGTTGTGATGAAAGTTTTCGCGTGCCAGAGAACGATCTCTTCGGAGTGAGTCGGTGATGGTAACATGATCCCTCTAAGAAGTTCTGAGCGATCGCTTCGTTGTCTTTGTGCTTCTGTATTGTATATCGTTTTTTATGATTTCGGTTCATATTCTTTGGTCATCTTTGATTTCTAGTCTTCGATTCGTTGTGTTTTTGGTTAATCGATCTATTGTTTAATTTGTGGTTGGAGAAGAGAAAATGTGCGAGTTGATGATAGAAATTCATGATCTGTCAATACACTGAAACTACAGTGTGTGATGTAAATCATGAATCCCGACAGGTTCTAATCGCACCTTCTCTTCCATCATAAACATAGTTAATTAGGGTTTACGGTTCAGTTGTTGAAAAAAAATAAGGGAGAGAGGTTAGGGTTTATTTTTGAGATTTTGTTAAAATAAAAAAAGTAAGAGATGATTATTTAATCGTCAGTTGGTATGAGGTGCGCTCTCAGTACACTCTCATATCAAATGAGGGATATCTAATCCACCTCTTGCTCTGCTCAGAATATATGATTTTTTTTTAATATATACTTTATAAATTGTATAGTTCTTAGCGAACTACCCCTTCATATAAAGGGGTTTTACTCACACATACCCCAGTTACTCACTCACAAACCCCAGTCACCTCTTTCTCCAATTGCACTCTCATTTCCAATTCAAATCCGACGAAATTTGAGCGAAACCTATCGATTCGACGTCGTAGGTGTATTCCTCATTTCGTTTAGTGTCTATTTTGTAATTTTTTGAAGTTTTTTTTCCTTTTTAAGTCAGTATTGTTTGTGGTTTTGTTGTTGAGTTTAGGGCTTCGATTTGGCGCTTGAATCTTACATTTGGGTGCAAAGTTTTGATGAAATAAAAAATATCAAGCGATTCTTAGCAAAACTCACTATTTTTTTGTAATTTTCATGTGTTTTTTTAGGAGTTTTGAAAAAAAATTGTTCGTTCTTGTTGCCTGCGATGTCCGGACGTACATGGCCAACAACATTTAGGAGGTGTCTAATGCAAAGGGCCGACAACTCTTAAGAGGTGTTGGCCATACAGGGCTGAAACAATTCAACAAGGGTAGATTTAAGGTAACTTGGGATGTAATTAAGAAGGATTATGAAAGCGCAACATGAAGTGCATTAAATCGATCGAAATATAACAGTTCGATTCATGCGTGGTAGACAACTATTTGAGATCATTCGGTTGTAAATAAAAGATATTATGGTTGTTACCGTGATGTGTAGAAATAGGTGGTTTGTATTCAAGAAAAATATACAAAATAAGAAAACTAATGCGTGAATACCGTAATTACAAATATAGCAACTAAATACACAAATATAGCAACTATGACAAAACTAGAAACTTCGGAAAAGCATTTCAAACATAACTCAAAAACCCCTTTCATGAGTAGGAGGTAGGCACCAAGGATTTAAAATTGTGGCAACAATGGGGAATCAGCTAAGAAAAATACTTTTTTGACACCGGGATTATTACATCACTCGATGTGCATCTAAAGGACTCTGAATGAGTGGGAGCCAAATTGCCACTATGCATTAAGTGGGTCAAATGGCACAAAAGTGAGTAAGGATCATACACGGGGTGTATGGTGCCCCGTTCATGATTACAAACCCGGAGGGCGTTTCGGTAACTTCCCACAAACCCTAACCCTAACCATCGAATATAAATCCGAAGGGGAGAGCAACATTGAGGTTCAGATCGCTGTGATGAAAGTTTTCGCGTGCCAGAGAACGATCTCTTCGGAGTAAGTCGGTGACGGTAAAACGATCCCTCTAAGAAGTTCTGAGCAATCGCTTCGTTGTCTTTGTGCTTCTGTATTGTATATCGTTTTTTATGATTTCGGTTTATATTCTTTGGTCATCTTTGATTTCTAGTCTTCGATTCGTTGTGTTTTTGGTTAATCGATCTATTGTTTAATTTGTGGTTGGAGAAGAGAGAATGTGCGAGTTGATGATAGAAATTCATGGTCTGTCAATCCACTGAAACTACGGTGTGTGATGTAAATCATGAATCCCGACAGGTTCTGATCGCACCTTCTCTTCCATCCTAAACATTGTTAATTAGGGTTTACGGTTTAGTTGTTGAAAAAAAAAATAAGGGAGTGATGTTAGGGTTTATTTTTGAGATTTTGTTAAAAAAAAAAGTAAGAGATATATTATTTAACCGTCAGTTGGTATGAGGTGCGCTCTCTGTACACTGTCATATCAACTGAGGGATATCTAATTCACCTCTTGCTCGGCTTAGAAGCTATGATTTGTTTTTTCATATATACTTTATAAATTGTATAGTTCTTAGCGATGTGGGATTAATGCTATTATTATTATTTTTTTTAATAAATTGGTATGTTTCGCGAACCATAAATTTCGTTGCCATGCTGTCCCTCTTGTTTATGTCTCTCTTTCGACGACTAGTCCCTCTCGATCTCGCTCGATCGGACCTTAACTCTCTCGCAGTCTCTTAATTGAATGTGCGAGTTGGTGGTAGAAATCCATGAAAGAGAAATTGTTGATCGTTCTATGCAATTGACAGAATTTGTATGTTGCATTCAAAAAAATGATTGTTGTGGAGTTGACAATGGATTGCTGTGATGAGACTTTTTAGTGTACCGGAGAGAACTCTCTTGGGAGTAATCTGCGACGGCAACACAACCCTCTAAGAAGTTCTGAGCAATTCGATCTGCCATTTTATTTTATTTTTATCAATGTTTCTCCTTCTTCATACAAGTATGAATTTTTGCATCTTATGGATTTTGCTTGCGGAAGCTGCTGCTAGAATGGGGTGCGCCTTGAGGTTAGGGCTACCAATTTAGGTCATGAACCGTTTAACACGACACGTGATAAACATGTCGACATAAGTGGGTCTGGGCTTAGTAAATGAGTTATTAACATGTTAACCTGCTTGACTCGTTTACAACTCTTTTAACACTATTAAGAAATGATGTATAAATAATAAATATGTTATAATAAATAAATTATTACAAAATTCACTTATTTGAAGATATGTTAACATGATTTATTTTTTATTTGTAAACATTCTTTTCCATACTTAATTTTATATTTAGAGGAAATATTTATTTTATTTTTAATATATTATTTAGGTTTAAAATTTTATTTATAATTATTTATTAAAAATATGAAGATTGACACGTTTTTTGGAGGATTCTTGTTGTCTTGTATATGTTGTGAGTCATATTCTCTTAATTATTAATAATTATTATTATTAAAGAGTACAAGACTTGAATGAAAAAGTGAAGGAAAATTTAAGACTATTTCTTCATTATATTTTATTATCTATTTAATTATGTTCATTTAAATTTATTCATATAAATATTTTTAAAAATGTAGTAAACAAATTATAAAAATTTAAATAAATTAAAATTAAAACATAATATTTAATAAGCGTGTGACACTAATACTGACATGTTTATAACATGACCCAATTAAACACGAAAGTCATTAACGATTAATAAATATGTCATGTCATAGGTTTGCATTTTATAGGTCATGATCTGTTTACGACCTGACACATTTACTACTCGCCGACACAAATTGTCACTCCTAGTTGAGGTATGTATCTTAAGGCACACACGAATGACCATAAAAAAATAGAGGGTTGCTATTTCAAACCCTTCAAATCTATGTACCCCCCACTCAATTTAAAAAAAAAAAATTTCTTCACTAAAATGCTAATGAAGTTAATGATCATACTACTCTTATGTTAAACCCACACACACTCATTTCTCTTTCTTTCCTCACCTTGCTTCGTATGGCTCCATCTTCACATTATTATTTTTTTATTTATTTATTTTTCTGCTATCTCGATCTCGAAAGCTAAAATGGGACTTTTAATTTGGTCACCAAAAGACATAGGAGGTTTGTGATTGGAGAACAATTCTTCATTACCCTCTTCCTTGCTTTCATAAAAAGTCAATAATCGAAGTTGATGTTAATAATGTATTGCTGCTGTTCATCACAATACCACAAGTTCACAACCAAGCTCCTACGTTTTCAGTACCACACACAAACTCACAGCCGCACTGTGCAAGAATGACTCAATACGTTAGTCACCAAACCCATCCACCTTCTCTCCCCACCCAATCTAAAAAAATAAAATTTTTAAATAAAATTCAACCCATCCACCTTCTCAACCCATCGATCTAGTAGCCTTAACAGCGATAGCGAGTAAAGGAGTGACATGGATGTGGGCAGCAATGGAGCTGTTGTGATCAAGCACTTCAATCCTCTCATGACCCAACACTCAGGATTGATTGGTTTCTGCTTTTTTTATTTTTTAAGTGTTGATTTGCATTTGATGACGTTCTGTTTTAATTTTGTTAATTTGCTTATGGTTTTTTTTTTTTTTTTACCACGGTTGCATGTTATTATTTTTAGATTTAGTTCGTAATCACTCATTTATTTGTATTTGCTACTTGCTAGTATAATGTCAAGGCAATTCACGCATAAGGAAATGCATATCTGCTTTTGTCAAGTGTATCTGCATGCAGTTGAAACTTGAAAAACACTTTAAAATTCTGATATTTGAATATTATATCATTCGATAAGTATCGTTGTATTTTTGACATCCAACTTAAAGTCTTAAATTATCCCTGAACATCCGTCTAATCAGGTATTATCTTTTGTTTGAAGTCCTAGAGGAGTTTATGCTTCATGTAAATTACCTTTCATCTTTGTTTACTCAAATGAAATGTGATGTATTGTTTAAGGTGCCCATTGAAAGAACTAAAAAACAGAAAGGCAGATTTCCTATCACTTAAAAGTTGAAAGTTGGTGAAATCCTTTTGATTTTGGCATTTTGCTCTATTTTTAATTGGGTGCGACTATTCGGACCCATGTTTTGCTTCTTTTACCCCATCCTTTTGAAATGACCGAACTACCCTTTCATATAAAGGGGTTTTACTCACACATACCCCAGTTACTCACTCACAAACCCCAGTCACCTCTTTCTCCAACTGCACACTCATTTCCAATTCAAATTCGACGAAATCTGAGCGAAAGCCATCGATTCGACGTCGTAGTGCGTTCTTCATTTCGTTTAGTGTCGATTTTGTAGTTTTTTGAAGTTTTTTTTCCTTTTTAAGTCAGTATTGTTTGTGGTTTGGTTGTTGAGTTTATGGCTTCGATTTGACGCTTGAATCTTACATTTGGGTACAAAGTTTTGATGAAATAAAAAATATCAAGCGATTCTTAGCAAAACTCACTATTTTTTTTGTCATTTTCATGTGTTTTTTTTTAGGAGTTTTGAAAAAAATTGTTCGTTCTTGTTGCCTGCGATGTTCGGACGCACTGGGCCAACAACATTTAGGAGGTGTCTTATGCAAAGGGCTGACAACTCTTAAGAGGTGTTGGCCACACAGGGCTGACACCTCTAAATTGGTATCGGTTTGATCCCTTCGCTACCCACTCAAACTGATTTTTCTTCGCAATCTCGGTGGGGTTCGGCCGGTCGAATCTGACCGTTACCTCTTTAGAGGTTGTGGTCAGAGTCGGTCGATACCTCTTTATAGGTGTCAGCCCTGTGCGACTGAATTCTGCGCGCGACACTTTTTCGTTTTTAGGACACATCGCGACGACATTCGACCTTGTTCAACGAAAAAACACTCCTACAACACTTGGTGATCTAGTACAAGTGTTCTACAATGACTAAAACCGAAAAGTATAGATAATTGAGAGGTGATGGGGTGACTGTATGGGTGAGCAAGGGTATTGTTGGAATTTTGAAAAAAAGAATTGGGGTAAATTAAGTAAAAGGTAGGGTAAACAAAATAAAAATTTGGAGTAAAAGAAGCAAAATGTGGGGTCCGAATAGCTTGGCCCATTTTAATTTTTCGGTGAGCTGTATGTTGTAATGCTTCATCAGTGAAGTTTAAATTTGCAGTCCTCATCTGAAAATTTGTGGTATTAATTATTTGCTGAGTGAGTGATCCAGTGGCTTTGAAGCTTGTGAACAAAGCAAGTGTCTCTTGTTCCACCTGAAGATGAGAGCATCAAGTGACGCTCTATGTTGGTGGCCTTGATGAAAGAATTAGAGAATCTCTAATGGGATCATGGATTAAAGTGAAAATGGATTCACCTAGGATACAATCCACATCGAATCCAAAAAATGTTCTTCAAAAGGGCCATGGAAAGTGCGGGCTTCATGTTTAGAGGAGCCTGTACTGGAGGGAAGACAAGAAATGATCAAATTGTTTACTTATTGTATTCCCTACAAAATTCGTTACTCGCCTACATAGAGAGTTGCACTTCTGTTGAGAACCGAAAAGCCACCTAAATACTTTTTTCTTACATGGTACTTTGTTTTTTCTTTCCCTAAAAAGTAGAAGGAATGGGAAAAGATGTTAGAGAAGAAATTTGAAAAGAGTGCAGTGTTGGGGATTTGAGATTTAACTGAGTGTAGTAAGGTGTTGTAACTTGTGGTACAGGGATCTTATCTGAACATACATGTGAAGATTGGGATGGAATTAGAAAAGCATAGTGGAGCCTTAGTGGATTGTAGCTTGCACTTCCTGTTTTTGTTTTTATTGCTCGATTCAATTGAATGCATTTGTATTGAAAACATTTTATGCGGATATAAAAAGGGCTGACGTAGAGTTATATTTCTTATGGTTTTTGATTTTTTTTGTCGCATACATGGAGGATAAAATGTAACATAGCTTTAGTTGAGTGGTGGTTGCCTTTTGTGATTGCTCATTGTCCTGGCTTTGACATTTTTACCTTTTTGGCCTCTGTTTCTACATCTTTCTGTTTTTGATTATTTGTTCAAGTGTTGCTTTGCCATGGTTTATGTTGCCCACGGCCTTGTGATTTTAACATGTTAACGTTTCTCTCTTTTTTGAATGGTCAGCATATGCCCTACCTTTGGTGGAAGTGATCCAGGGTTTCGTGCAGAGGTCATTCATTCCAGGAATGAAAAATTGAGTCTAATATGTGGCTGTTCTTGCACCTCTCATCCTTCTGCATTTGAATCAGTTTCTGTAAGTTGGGTTTCAATGTTATTAATGTTCTGTTTTTCTTGCATAGAGAAGTTCACCTATTTCTCCAAATTTTTATATGCTTCATTTCTTTTGACAACACTTGCATTGATGCATGGTTCACACCTTTAATACTCCCTTCATTCCACAATATGTGTAGGGGCGGAGCCCGAATTTTTCTCTAGCACCGGGCTAGTACTAATGCCCATTTTTTTGTTAATAATTATACAAGGAAACTTGCAGTGGTTTGGACCATAGAAGTTGAAACAATTCAACAAGGGTAGATTTAAGGTAACGTGGGATGTAATTAAGAAGGATTATGAAAGCGCAACATGAAGTGCATTAAATCGATCGAAATAGAAAAGTTCGATTCATACGTGTTAGACAACTATTTGAGATCATTCGGTTGTAACTAAAAGATATTATGGTTGTTATCGTGATGTGTAGAAATAGGTGGTTTGTATTCAAGAAAAATATACAAAATAAGAAAACTAATGTGTGAATACTGTAATTACAAATCTAGCAACTAAATACACCAATATAGCAACTATGACAAAACTAGAAACTTGGAAAAAGCATTTCATACATAACTCAAAAACCCCTTTCATGAGTAGGAGGTAGGCATCAAGGATTTAAAATTGTGGCAACAATGGGGAATCAACTAAGAAAAATACTTTTTTGACGCCGGGATTATTACATCACTCGATGTGCATCTAAAGGACTCTGAATGAGTGAGAGGCAAATTGCCACTGTGCATTAAGTGGGTCAAATGGCACAAAAGTGAGAAGGATCATACACAGGGTGTATGGTGCCCCGTTCATGATTACAAATCCGGAGGGCGTTTCGGTAACTTTCCACAAACCCTAACCTTAACCATCGAAGATAAATCCGAAGGGGAGAGCAACATTGAGGTTCAGATCACTGTGATGAAAGTTTTCGCGTGCCAGAGAACTATCTCTTCGGAGTAAGTTGGTGACGGTAACACGATCCCTCGAAGAAGTTTTGAGCGATCTCCTTCGTTGTCTTTGTGCTTCTGTATTGTGTATCGTTTTTTGTGATTTCGGTTCATATTCTTTGGTCATCTTTGATTTCTAGTCTTCGATTCGTTGTGTTTTTGGTTAATCGATCTATTGTTTAATTTGTTTTTGGAGAAGAGAGAATGTGCGATTTGATGATAGAAATTCATGGCCTGTCAATCCACTGAAACTACGGTGTGTGATGTAAATCATGAATCCCGACAGGTTCTGATCGCACCTTCTCTTCCATCCTAAACAGAGTTAATTAGGGTTTACGGTTCAGTTGTTGAAAAAAAAATATGGGAGAGAGGTTAGGGTTTATTTTTGAGATTTTGTTAAAATAAAAAAGTAAGAGATATATTATTTAACCGTCAGTTGGTATGAGGTGCGCTCTCAGTACACTCTCATATCAACTGAGGGATATCTAATTCACCTCTTGCTCGGCTTAGAAGATATGATTTGTTTTTTAATATATACTTTATAAATTGTATAGTTCTTGGCGACGCGGAATTAATGCTGTTATTATTATTATTATTTTTAACAAATTGGTATGTTTCACGAACCATAAATTTCATTGCCATGCTGTCCCTCTTGTTTATGTATCTCTTTCGACAACTAGTCCCTCTCGATCTTGCTCGATCGGACCTTAACTCTCTCGCAATCTCTTAATTGAATGTGCGAGTTGGTGGTAGAAATCCATGAAAGAGAAATTGTTGATCGTTCTTTGCAATTGACAGAACTTGTATGTTGCATTGAAAAGAATGATTGTTGTGGAGTTGACAATGGATTGCTGTGATGAGACTTTTTAGTGTACCGGAGAGAACTCTCTTGGAAGTAATCTGTGACTGCTACACAACCCTCTAAGAAGTTCTGAGCAATTCGATTTGCCTTTTTATTTTATTTTTATCAATGTTTCTCCTTCTTCATACAAGTATGAATTTTTGCATATTATGGATTTTGCTTGCGAAGCTGCTGCTAGAATGGGGTGCGCCTTGAGGTTAGGGCTACCAATTTAGGTCATGAACCGTTTAACACGACACGTGATAAACATGTCGACATAAGTGGGTTTGGGTTTAGTTAATGAGTTATTAACATGTTAACCTGTTTGACTCGTTTACAACTCTTTTAACACTATTAAGAAATGATGTATAAATAATAAATATGTTATAATAAAGAAATTATTACAAAATTCACTTATTTGAATATATGTTAATAACATGATTTATTTTTTATTTGCAAACATCTTTTTCCATACTTAACTTTATTTTTAGAGGAAATATGTATTTTATTTTTAATATATTATTTAGGTTTAAAATTTTATTTATAATTATTTATTAAAAATATGAAGATTGACATGTTTTTAGAGGATTCTTGTTGTCTTGTATATGTTGTGAGTCATATTCTCTTAATTATTAATAATTATTAATATTAAAGAGTAAAAGACTTGAATGAAAATGTGAAGGAAAATTTAAGACTATTTCTTCATTATATTTTATTGTCTATTTAATTATGTTCATTTAAATTTATTCATATAAATATTTTTAAAAGTGTAGTAAACAAATTATAAAAATTTAAATAAATTAAAATTAAAATAAAATATTTGATAAGCATGTGACACTAATACTGACATGTTTATAACATGACCCACTTAAACACGAAAGTGATTAACGATTAATAAATATGTCATGTCATAAGTTTGTACGTATAGGTCATGATCTGTTTACGACATAACACATTTACTACTGGCCGACACAAATTGTCACCCCTACTTGAGGTATGTATCTTAAGGCACACACGAATGACCATAAAAAAATAGAGGGTTGCTATTTCAAACCCTTCAAATTTATGTACCCACTCAATTTAAAAAAAAAAAAAAAAATTCTTCACTAAAATGCTAATGAAGTTAATGATCATACTACCTTTATGTTAAACCCACACACACTCTTTTCTCTTTCTTTCCTCACCTTGCTTCGTATGGCTCCATCTTCACACTATTATTTGTTTATTTATTTTTTGGCTATCTCAATCTCGAAAAGCTAAAATGGGACTTTTAATTTGGTCACCAAAAGACATAGAAGGTTTGTGATTGGAGAACAATTCTTCATTACCCTCTTCCTTGCTTTCATAAAAAGTCAATAATCGAAGTTGATGTTAATAATGTACTGCTGCTGTTCATCACAATACCACAAGTTCACAACCAAGCTCCTACGTTTTCAGTACCACACACAAACGCAAAGCCGCACTGTGCAAGAATGACTCAATACGTAGGTCACCAAACCCATCCACCGTCTCCCCACCCAATCTAAAAAAATAAAATTTTTAAATAAAATTTAACCCATCCACCTTCTCAACCCATCGATCTAGTAGCCTTAACAGCGATAGCGAGTAAAGGAGTGACATGGATGTGGGCAGCAATGGAGCTGTTGTGATCTAGCACTTCAATCCTCTCATGACCCAACACTAAGGATTGATTGGTTTTTGCTTTTTTAATTTTTGAAGTGTTGATTTTCATTTCATGACGTTCGGTTTAATTTTGTTAATTTGCTTATGGTTTTATTTTTTATTTTTTATTTTTATTTTTATTTACTACGGGTGCATGTTATTATTTTTAGATTTAGTTCGAAATCACTCATTTATTTGTATTTGCTACTTGCTAGTATAATGTTAAGGCAATTCACGCATAAGGAAATGTATATCTGCTTTTGTCATGTGTATCTGCATGCAGCTGAAACTTGAAAAACACTTTAAAATTTTGATATTTGAATATTATATCATTCGATGAGTATCGTTGTATTTTTGGCATCCAACTTAAAGTCTTAAATTATCCCTGAACATCGGTCTAATCAGGTATTATTGAAGTCCTAGAGGAGTTTATGCTTCAAGTAAATTACCTTTCATCTTCGTTTACTCAAATGAAATGTGATGTATTGTTTAAGGTGCACATTGAAAGAACTAAAAACAGAAAGGCAGATTTCCTATCACTTAAAAGTTGAAAGTTGGTGAAATACTTTTGATTTTGGTATTTTGCTCTATTTTTAATTGGGTGCGGCTATTCGGACCCATGTTTTGCTTTTTTTACCCCATCCTTCTGAAATGACCGAACTTCCCTTTCATATAAAGGGGTTTTACTCACACATACCCCAGTTACTCACTCACAAACCCCAGTCACCTCTTTCTCTAACCGCACTCTCTTTTTAATTTTTCGGTGAGCTCTATGTTGTAATGCTTCATCTGTGAAATTTAAATTTGCAGTACTCATCTGACAATTTGTGATATTAATTATTTGCTGAGTGAGTGATCCAGTGGCTTTGAGGCTTGTGAACAAAGCAAGTGTCTCTTGCTCCACCTGAAGATGAGAGCATCAAGAGACGCTCTATGTTGGTGGCCTTGATGAAAGAATTAGAGAATCTCTAATGGGATCATGGATTAAAGTGAAAATGGATTCACCTAGGATACAATCCACATCGAATCCAAAAAATGTTCTTCAAAATGACCATGGAAAGTGCGGGCTTCATGTTTAGAGGAGCCAGTACTGGAGGGAAGACAAGAAATGATCAAATTGTTTACTTATTGTATTCCCTACAAAATTCGTTACTCGCCTACATAGGGAGTTGCACTTCTGTTGAGAACCGAAAAGCCACCTAAATACTTTTTTCTTACATGGTACTTTGTTTTTTCTTTCCCTAAAAAGTAGAAGGAATGGGTAAAGATGTTAGAGAAAAGAAATTTGAAAAGAGTGCAGTGTTGGGGATTTGAGATTTAACTGAGTGTAGTAAGGTGTTGTAACTTGTGGTACAGGGAACTTATCTGAATATACACGTGAAGATTGGGATGGAATTAGAAAAGCATAGTGGAGCCTTAGTGGATTGTAGCTTGCACATCCTGTTTTTGTTTTTTATTGCTGGATTCAATTGAATGCATTTGTATTGAAAACATTTTTTGCGGATATAAAAAGCAATTTTTGACAAAAAACTCTCATAGTTTACCTTAAGCTCAATGACCTCCATTCATGCCATTCAGTTTGTCTAAATGGAAATTCTCATGTCCAACCCCAAAAAGAAAAATTTCAGCGTGGGAGATTATGCTAGCGGTAGAGATGGATAACAAAGCTAAGGCTATTTGAACGACTGAAATGAAACAGATTGAAGATATTGAAGCTTGTAGGGCTCGCATATCTACCTAGTGGTGAGTGGATGATCTGTTACCCAAATTTAACAAAGCTAAGGCTACGCAGAGTTATATTTCTTATGGTTGCATACATAGAGGAGAAAATGTAACATAGCTTTAGTTGAGTGGTGGTTGCCTTTTGTGATTGCTCATTGTCCTGGCTTTGACATTTTTACCTTTTTGGCCTCTGTTTCTACATCTTTCTGTTTTTGATTATTTGTTCAAGTGTTGCTTTGCCATGGTTTATGTTGCCCACGGCCATGTGATTTTAACATGTTAACGTTTCTCTCTTTTTTGAATGGTCAGCATATGCCCTACCTTTGGTGGAAGTGATCCACGGTTTCGTGCAGAGGTCATTCATTCCATGAATGAAAAATTGAGTCTAATATGTGGCTGTTCTTGCACCTCTCATCCTTCTGCATTTGCATCAGTTTCTGTAAGTTGGGTTTCAATGTTATTAATGTTCTGTTTTTCTTGCATAGAGAAGTTCACCTATTTCTCCAAATTTTTATATGCTTCATTTCTTTTGACAACACTTGCATTGATGCTTGGTTCACACCTTTAATACTTCCTCCATTCCACAATATGTGTAGGGGCGGAGCCCGGATTTTTTCTAGCACCGGGCCAGAACTAATACCCATTTTTTTGTTAATAATTATACAAGTAAACTTGCAGTGGTTTGGACCATAGAAGTTGAAACAATTCAACAGGGGTAGATTTAAGGTAACTTGGGATGTAATTAAAAGGGATTATGAAAGCGCAACATGAAGTGCATTAAATCGATCGAAATAGAAAAGTTCGATTCATGCGTGTTAGACAACTATTTGAGATCATTCGGTTGTAACTAAAAGATATTATGGTTGTTACCGTGATGTGTAGAAATAGGTGTGTATTCAAGAAAAATATACAAAATAAGAAAACTAATGCGTGAATACCGTAATTACAAATATAGCCACTAAATACACAAATATAGCAACTATGACAAAACTAGAAACTTGGGAAAAGCATTTCAAACATAACTCAAAAACCCCTTTCATGAGTAGGAGGTAGGCACCAAGGATTTAAAATTGTGGCAACAATGGGGAATCAGCTAAGAAAAATACTTTTTTGACGTCGGGATTATTACATCACTCGATGAGCATCTAAAGGACTCTGAATGAGTGGGAGCCAAATTGCCACTGTGCATTAAGTGGGTCATATGGCACAAAAGTGAGTAAGGATCATACACGGGTGTATGGTGCCCTGTTCATGACAAACCCGGAGGTCGTTTCGGTAACTTTCCACAAACCCTAACCCTAACCATCGAAGATAAATCCGAAGGGGAGAGCAGCATTGAGGTTCAGATCGATGTGATGAACGTTTTCCCGTGCCAGAGAACGATCTCTTCGGAGTTAGTCGGTGACGGTAACACGATCCTCTAAGAAGTTTTGAGCGATCTCCTTCGTTGTCTTTGTGCTTCTGTATTGTATATCGTTTTTTATGATTTCGGTTCATATTCTTTGGTCATCTTTGATTTCTAGTCTTCGAGTCGTCGTGTTTTTGGTTAATCGATCTTTTGTTTAATTTGTGGTTGGAGAAGAGAGAATGTGCGAGTTGATGATAGAAATTCATGGTCTGTCAATCCACTGAAACTACGGTGTGTGATGTAAATCATGAATCCTGACAGGTTCTGATCGCACCTTCTCTTCCATCCTAAACATAGTTAATTAGGGTTTACGGTTCAGTTGTTGAAAAAAAAAAAGAGGTTAGGGTTTATTTTTGAGATTTTGTTAAAATAAAAAAGTAAGAGATATATTATTTAACCGTCAGTTGGTATGAGGTGCGCTCTCAGTACACTCTCATATCAACTGAGGGATATCTAATTCACCTCTTGCTCGGCTCAGAAGATATGATTTGTTTTTTAATATATACTTTATAAATTGTATAGTTCTTAGCGACGTGGGATTAATGCTATTATTATTATTTTTTTAACAAATTGGTATGTTTCACGAACCATAAATTTCGTTGCCATGCTGTCCCTCTTGTTTATGTCTCTCTTTCGACGACTAGTCCCTCTCGATCTCGCTCGATCGGACCTTAACTCTCTTGCAGTCTCTTAATTGAATGTGCTAGTTGGTGGTAGAAATCCATGAAAGAGAAATTGTTGATCATTCTATGCAATTGACAGAATTTGTATGTTGCATTCAAAAAAATGATTGTTGTGGAGTTGACAATGGATTGCTGTGATGAGACTTTTTAGTGTACCGGAGAGAACTCTCTTGGGAGTAATGTGTGACGACAACACAACCCTCTAAGAAGTTCTGAGCAATTCGATCTGCCATTTTATTTTACTTTTATCAATGTTTCTCCTTCTTCATACAAGTATGAATTTTTGCATTTTATGGATTTTGCATGCGGAAGCTGCTGCTAGAATGGGGTGCACCTTGAGGTTAGGGCTAACAATTTAGTTCATGAAACGTTTAACGCGACACGTGATAAACATGTCGGCATAAGTGGGTTTGGGTTTAGTAATTGAGTTATTAACATGTTAACCAGCTTTGACTCGTTTACAACTCTTTTAACACTATTAAGAAATGATGTATAAATAATAAATATGTTATAATAAATAAATTATTACAAAATTCACTTATTTGAATATATGTTAATAACATGATTTATTTTTTATTTGCAAACATCCTTTTCCATACTTAACTTTATTTTTAGAGGAAATATTTATTTTATTTTTAATATATTATTTAGGTTTAAAATCTTATTTATGATTATTTATTAAAAATATGAAGATTGACACGTTTTTTAGAGGATTCTTGTTGTCTTGTATATGTTGTGAGTCATATTCTCTTAATTATTAATATTAAAGAGTAAAAGACTTAATGAAAAAGTAAAAGAAAATTTAAGACTATTTCTTCATTATATTTTATTGTCTATTTAATTATGTTCATTTAAATTTATTCATGTAAATATTTTTAAAAATGTAGTAAACAAATTATAAAAATTTAAATAAATTAAAATTAAAATTAAAAAAATATTTAATAAGCATGTGACACTAATACTGACATGTTTATAACATGACATACTTAGACACGAAAATAGTTAGCGATTAATAATTATGTCATGTCGTAGGTTTGCATTGTATAGGTCATGATCTGTTTACGACATGACACATTTACTACTCGCCGACACAAATTGTCACCCCTACTTGAGGTATGTATCTTAAGGCACACAAGAATGACCATAAAAAAATAGGGGGTTGCTATTTCAAACCCTTCAAATCTATCTACCCACTCAATTTAAAAAAAAAAAATTCTTCACTAAAATGCTAATGAAGTTAATGATCGTACTACCCTTATGTTAAAACCACACACACTCTTTTCTCTTTCTTTCCTCACCTTGCTTCGTACGGATCCATCTTCACACTATTATTTATTTATTTATTTTTTGGCTATCTCGATCTCGAAGAGCTGAAATGGGACTTTTAATTTGGTCACCAAAAGACATAGGAGGTTTGTGATTGGAGTACAATTCTTCATTACCCTCTTCCTTGCTTTCATAAAAAAGTCAATAATCGAAGTTGATGTTAATAATGTATTGCTGCTGTTCATCACAATACCACAAGTTGACAACCAAGCTCCTATGTTTTCAGTACCACACGCAAACACACAGCCGCACTGTGCAAAAATGACTCAAGTAGGTCACCAAACCCATCCACCTTCTCTTCCAACCCAATATAAAAAAATAAATTTTTTAAATAAATTTCAAGCCAGCCACCTTCTCAACCCATCGATCTAGTAGCCTTAACAGCGATATCGAGTGAAGGAGTGACATGGATGTGGGCAGTAATGGAGCTGTTGTGATCAAGCACTTTAATCCTCCCATGACCCAACACTCAGGATTGATTGGTTTCTGCTTTTTTAATTTTTGAAGTGTTGATTTTCATTTTATGACGTTCTGTTTAATTTTGTTAATTTGTTTATGGTGTGGTTTTGTTTGTTTGTTTTTTTTTTTTTTTTTTTTTTTTTTTACCACGGGTGCATGTTATTATTTTTAGATTTAGTTCGAAATCACTCATTTATTTGTATTTGCTACTTGCTAGTATAATGTCAAGGCAATTCACGCATAAGGAAATGTATATCTGCTTTTGTCAAGTGTATCTGCATGCAGTTGAAACTTGAAAAACACTTTAAAATTTTGATATTTGAATATTATATCATTTGATGAGTATCGTTGTATTTTTGACATCCAACTTAAAGTCTTAAATTATCCCTGAACATCCGTCTAATCAGGTATTATCTTGGGTATTATCTTTTGTTTGAAGTCCTAGAGGTGTTTATGCTTCATGTAAATTACCTTTCATCTTTGTTTACTCAAATGAAATGTGAAATGTGATGTATTGTTTAAGGTGCACATTGAAAGAACTAAAAACAGAAAGGCAGATTTCCTATCACTTAAAAGTTGAAAGTTGGTGAAATCCTTTTGATTTTGGCATTTTGCTCTATTTTTAATTAGGTGCGGCTATTCGGACCCATGTTTTGCTTCTTTTACCCCATCCTTCTGAAGTGACTGAACTACCCTTCATATAAAGGGGTTTTACTCACACATACCCCAGTTACTCACTCACAAACCCCAGTCACCTCTTTCTCCAACCGCACTCTCATTTCCAATTCAAATCCGATGAAATCTGAGCGAAACCCATCGATTCGACGTCGTAGGTGCATTCTTCATTTCATTTAGTGTCTATTTTGTAGTTTTTTGAAGTTTTTTTTTTCCTTTTTAAGTCAGTATTGTTTGTGGTTTTGTTGTTGAGTTTAGGGCTTCGATTTGGCGCTTGAATCTTACATTTGGGTACAAAGTTTTGATGAAATAAAAAATATCAAGCGATTCTTAGCAGAACTCACTATTTTTTTTTATCATTTTCATGTGTTTTTTTAGGTGTTTTGAAAAAAAAATTGTTCGTTCTTGTGGCCCGCGATGTTCGGACGCACAGGGCCAACAATATTCAGGAGGTGTCTAATGCAAAGGGCCGACAACTCGTAAGAGGTGTTGGCCACACAGTGCTGACACCTCTAAAGTGGTATCTAGATCCCTTCGCTACCCACTCAAACTGATTTTTCTTCGCAATCTCAGTTGGGTTTGGCCGGTCGAATCTGATCGTTACCCCTTTAGAGGTTGTGGTCAGAGCCGGTCGAGACCTCTTCATAGGTGTCAGCCCTGTCGACTGAATTATGCGAGCGACACTTTTTCGTTTTTAGGACATCGCGACGACATTCGACCTTGTTCAACGAAAAACACTCCTACAACACTTGGTGATCTAGTACAAGTGTTTTACAATGACTAAAATCGAAAAATGTAGATAATTGAGAGGTGATGGGGTGACTGTATGGGGTGAGCAAGGGTATTGTTGGAATTTTGAAAAAAAGAATTGGGGTAAATTAAGTAAAAGGTAGGGAAACGAAATAAAACTTTGGAGTAAAAGAAGCAAAATGTGGGGTCCGAATAGCTTGGCCCATTTTAATTTTTCGGTGAGCTGTATGTTGTAATGCTTCATCAGTGAAGTTTAAATTTGCAGTCCTTATCTGACAATTTGTGATATTAATTATTTGCTGAGTGAGTGAGTGAGTGATCCAGTGGCTTTGAAGCTTGTGAACAAAGCAAGTGTCTCTTGTTCCACCTGAAGATGAGAGCATCAAGAGACGCTCTATGTTGGTGGCCTTGTGGTACAGGGATCTTATCTGAACATACATGTGAAGATTGGGATGGAATTAGAAAAGCATAGTGGAGCCTTAGTTGATTGTAGCTTGCACTTCCTTTTTTTGTTTTTTATTGTTCGATTCAATTGAATGCATTTGTATTGAAAACATTTTATGCGGATATAAAAAGCATTTTTTGACAAAAAACTCTTATAGTTTACCTTAAGCTCAATGACCTCCATTCATGCCATTCAGTTTGTCTAAATGGAAATTCTCATGTCCAACCCCAAAAAGAAAAATTTCAGCGCGCGAGATTATGCTAGCGGTGGAGATGGATAACAAAGCTAAGGCTATTTGAACGACTGAAATGAAACAGATTGAAGAGATTGAAGCTCGTAGGGCTCGCATATCTACCTAGTGCTGAGTGGATGATCTGCTACCCAAATTTAAGTTTATAATCCACTGACTTCCAGAAGGGCTGACGTAGAGTTATATTTCTTATGGTTTTTGATTTTTTTTGTCGCATACATGGAGGATAAAATGTAACATAGCTTTAGTTGAGTGGTGGTTGCCTTTTGTGATTGCTCATTGTCCTGGCTTTGACATTTTTACCTTTTTGGCCTCTGTTTCTACATCTTTCTGTTTTTGATTATTTGTTCAAGTGTTGCTTTGCCATGGTTTATGTTGCCCACGGCCATGTGATTTTAACATGTTAACGTTTCTCTCTTTTTTGAATGGTCAGCATATGCCCTACCTTTGGTGGAAGTGATCCAGGGTTTCGTGCAGAGGTCATTCATTCCATGAATGAAAAATTGAGTCTAATATGTGGCTGTTCTTGCACCTCTCATCCTTCTGCATTTGCATCAGTTTCTGTAAGTTGGGTATTAATGTTATTAATGTTCTGTTTTTCTTGCATAGAGAAGTTCACCTATTTCTTCAATTTTTTATATGCTTCATTTCTTTTGACAACACTTGCATTGATGCTTGGTTCACACCTTTAATACTCCCTCCATTCCACAATATGTGTAGGGGCGGAGCCCGAATTTATTTCTAGCACCGGGCTAGAACTAATACCCATTTTTTTTTTTTATAATTATACAAGGAAACTTGCAGTGGTTTGGACCATAGAAGTTGAAACAATTCAACAAGGGTAGATTTAAGGTAACTTGGGATGTAATTAAGAAGGATTATTAAAGCGCAACATGAAGTGCATTAAATCGATCGAAATAGAAAAGTTCGATTCATGCGTGTTAGACAACTATTTGAGATCATTCGGTTGTAACTAAAAGATGTTATGGTTGTTACCGTGATGTGTAGAAATAGGTGGTTTGTATTCAAGAAAAATATACAAAATAAGAAAACTAATGTGTGAATACCGTAATTACAAATATAGCAACTAAATACACAAATATAGCAACTATGACAAAACTAGAAACTTGGGAAAAGCATTTTAAACATAACTCAAAAACCCCTTTCATGAGTAGGAGGTAGGCACCAAGGATTTAAAATTGTGGCAACAATGGGGAATCAGCTAAGAAAAATACTTTTTTGACGCTGGGATTATTACATCACTCGATGTGCATCTATAGGACTCTGAATGAGTGGGAGGCAAATTGCCACTGTGCATTAAGTGGGTCAAATGGCACAAAAGTGAGAAGGATCATACATGGGGTGTATGGTGCCCCGTTCATGATTACAAACCCGGAGGGCGTTTCGGTAACTTTCCACAAACCCTAACCCTAAACATCGAAGATAAATTCGAAGGGGAGAGCAACATTGAGGTTCAGATCGCTATGTGATGAAAGTTTTCACGTGCCAGAGAACGATCTCTTCGGAGTAAGTCGGTGACGGTAACACGATCCCTCTAAGAAGTTTTGAGCGATCTCCTCCGTTGTCTTTGTGCTTCTGTATTGTATATCGTTTTTGTGATTTCGGTTCATATTCTTTGGTCATCTTTGATTTCTAGTCTTCGATTCGTTGTGTTTTTGGTTAATCGATCTATTGTTTAATTTGTGGTTGGAGAAGAGAGAATGTGCGAGTTGATGATAGAAATTCATGGTCTGTCAATCCACTGAAACTACGGTGTGTGATGTAAATCATGAATCCCGACAGGTTCTGATCGCACCTTCTCTTCCATCCTAAACATAGTTAATTAGGGTTTACGGTTATGTTGTTGAAAAAAAATAAGGGAGAGAGGTTAGGGTTTATTTTTTAGAGATTTTGTTAAAATAAAAAAGTAAGAGATATATTATTTAACCGTCAGTTGGTATGAGGTACGCTCTCAGTACACTCTCATATCAACTGAGGGATATCTAATTCACCTCTTGCTCGGCTCAGAAGATATGATTTGTTTTTTCATATATACTTTATAAATTGTATAGTTCTTAGCGACGTGGGATTAATGCTATTATTATTATTATTTTTTTAACAAATTGGTATGTTTCACGAACCATAAATTTCGTTGCCATGATGTCCCTCTTGTTTATGTCTCTCTTTCAACGACTAGTCCCTCTCGATCTCGCTCGATCGGACCTTAACTCTCTCGCAGTCTCTTAATTGAATGTGCGAGTTGGTGGTAGAAATCCATGAAAGAGAAATTGTTGATCGTTCTATGCAATTGTCAGAATTTGTATGTTGCATTCAAAAAAATGATTGTTGTGGAGTTGACAATGGATTGTTGTGATGAGACTTTTTAGTGTACCGGAGAGAACTCTTGGGAGTAATCTGTGACGGCAACACAACCCTCTAAGAAGTTCTGAGCAATTCGATCTGCCATTTTATTTTATTTTTATCAATGTTTCTCCTTCTTCATACAAGTATGAATTTTTGCATCTTATGGATTTTGCTTGCGGAAGCTGCTGCTAGAATGGGGTGCGCCTTGAGGTTAGGGCTACCAATTTAGTTCATGAACCGTTTAACACGACACGTGATAAACATGCCGACATAAGTGGGTTTGGGTTTAGTAAATGAGTTATTAACATGTTAACCTGTTTGACTCGTTTACAACTCTTTTAACATTATTAAGAAATGATGTATAAATAATAAATATGTTATAATAAATAAATTATTACAAAATTCACTTATTTGAATATATGTTAATAACATGATTTATTTTTTATTTGCAAACATTCTTTTCCATACTTAATTTTATTTTTAGAGGAAATATTTATTTTATTTTTAATATATTATTTAGGTTCAAAATTTTATTTATAATTATTTATTAAAAATATGAAGATTGACACGTTTTTTAGAGGATTCTTGTTGTCTTGTATATGTTGTGAGTCATATTCTCTTAATTATTAATAATTATTAATATTAAAGAGTAAAAGACTTGAGTCAAAAAGTGAAGGAAAATTTAAGTCCATTTCTTCATTATATTTTCTTGTCTATTTAATTATGTTCATTTAAATTTATTCATATAAATATTTTTAAAAATGTAGTAAACAAATTATAAAAATTTAAATAAATTAAAATTAAAATATAATATTTAATAAGCACGTGACACTAATACTGACATGTTTATAACATGACCCAATTAAACACGAAAGTGATTAACGATTAATAAATATGTCATGTCATAGGTTTGCATTTTATAGGTCATGATCTGTTTACGACATGACACATTTACTACTCACCGACACAAATTTTCACTCCTACTTGAGGTATGTATCTTAAGGCACCCACGAATTACCATAAAAAAATAGAGGGTTGCTATTTCAAACCCTTCAAATCTATGTACCCACTCAATTTAAAAAAAAAAAAAATTTCTTCACTAAAATGCTAATGAAGTTAATGATCATACTACCCTTATGTTAAACCCACACACACTCTTTTCTCTTTCTTTCCTCACCTTGCTTCGTATGGCTCCATCTTCACACTATTATTTATTTATTTATTTATTTATTTTTCGGCTATCTCGATGTCGAAGAGCTAAAATGGGACTTTTACTTTGGTCACCAAAAGACATAGGAGGTTTGTGATTGGAGAAAATTCTTCCTTACCCTCTTCCTTGCTTTCATAAAAAGTCAATAATCGAAGTTGATGTTAATAATGTATTGCTGCTGTTCATCACAATACCACAAGTTCACAACCAAGCTTCTACGTTTTCAGTACCCCACAAAAACGCACAGCCGCACTGTGCAAGAATGACTCAATACATTGGTCACCAAACCCATCCACCTTCTCTCCCCACCCAATCTAAAAAAATAAAATTTTTAAATAAAATTCAACCCATCCACCTTCTCAACCCATCGATCTAGTAGCCTTAACAGCGATAGCGAGTAAAGGAGTGACATGGATGTGGGCAGCAATGGAGCTGTTGTTGTGATCAAGCACTTCAATCCTCTCATGACCCAACACTCAGGATTGATTGGTTTCTGCTTTTTCTTATTTTTGAAGTGTTGATTTTCATTTGATGACGTTCTGTTTAATTTTGTTAATTTGCTTATGTTTTTTTTTTTTTTTTTTTTTTTTTTTTTTTTTTTTTTTTTTTTTTATACTACGGGTGCATGTTATTATTTTTAGAGTTCGAAATCACTCATTTATTTGTATTTGCTACTTGCTAGTATAATGTCAAGGCAATTCACGCACAAGGAAATGTATATCTGCTTTTGTCAAGTGTATCTGCATGCAGTTGAAACTTGAAAAACACTTTAAAATTCTGATATTTGAATATTATATCATTCGATGAGTATCGTTGTATTTTTGACATCCAACTTAAAGTCTTAAATTATCCCTGAACATCTGTCTAATCAGGTATTATCTTTTGTCTAAAGTCTTAGAGGAGT
Source organism: Stephania japonica (assembly GCA_039657345.1). Lineage (NCBI taxonomy): Eukaryota > Viridiplantae > Streptophyta > Magnoliopsida > Ranunculales > Menispermaceae > Stephania > Stephania japonica. The sequence goes on from CM077556.1 coordinate 8,253,489, forward strand.
TTATGCTTCATGTAAATTACCTTTCATCTTTGTTTACTCAAATGAAATGTGATGTATTGTTTAAGGTGCACATTGAAAGAACTAAAAAACAGAAAGGCAGATTTCTATCACTTAAAAGTTGAAAGTTGGTGAAATCCTTTTGATTATGGCATTTTGCTCTATTTTTAATTGGCTGCGGCTATTCGGACCCATGTTTTGCTTCTTTTACCCCATCCTTCTGAAATGACCGAACTGTCCTTTCATATAAAGGGGTTTTACTCACACATACCCCAGTTACTCACTCACAAACCCCAGTCACTTCTTTCTCCAACTGCACCCTCATTTCCAATTCAAATCCGACGAAATCTGAGCGAAATCCATCGATTAGACGTCGTAGTGCATTCTTCATTTCGTTTAGTGTCGGTTTTGTAGTTTTTTGAAGTTTTTTTTCCTTTTTAAGTCAGTATTGTTTGGGGTTTGGTTGTTGAGTTTATGGCTGTGATTTGGCGCTTGAATCTTACATTTGGATACAAAGTTTTGATGAAATAAAAAATATCAAGCGATTCTTAGCAAAACTCACTATTTTTTTGTCATTTTCATGTGTTTTTTTTAGGAGTTTTGAAAAAAAATTGTTCGTTCTTGTTGCCTGCGATGTTCGAACGCACAGGACCAACAACATTTAGGAGGTGTCTAATGCAAAGGGCCGACAACTCTTAAGAGGTGTTGGCCACACAGGGCTGACACCTCTAAAGTGGTATCGGTTAGATCCCTTCGTTACCCACTCAGACTGATTTTTCTTCACAATCTCGGTTGGGTTCGGCCGGTCGAATCTGACCGTTACCCCTTTAGAGGTTGTGGTCAGAGTCGGTCGATACCTCTTCATAGGTGTCAGCCCTGTGCGATTGAATTTGCGTGCAACACTTCTTCGTTTTTAGGACACATCGCGACGACATTCGACCTTGTTCAACGAAAAAACACTCTTACAACACTTGGTGATCTAGTACAAGTGTTCTACAATGACTAAAACCGAAAATTATAGATAATTGAGAGGTGATGGGGTGACTGTATGGGGTGAGCAAGGGTATTGTTGGAATTTTTAAAAAAAGAATTGTGGTAAATTAAGTAAAAGGTAGGGTAAACGAAATAAAAATTTGGAGTAAAAGAAGCAAAATGTGAGGTCCGAATAGCTTGGCCCATTTTAATTTTTCGGTGAGCTGTATGTTGTAATGCTTCATCAGTGAAGTTTAAATTTGCAGTCCTCATCTGACAATTTGTGATATTAATTATTTGCTGAGTGAGTGAGTGATCCAGTGGCTTTGAAGCTTGTGAACAAAGCAAGTGTCTCTTGTTCCACCTGAAGATGAGAGCATCAAGAGACGCTCTATGTTGGTGGCCTTGTGGTACAGGGATCTTATCTGAACATACATGTGAAGATTGGGATGGAATTAGAAAAGCATAGTGGACCTTAGTGGATTGTAGCTTGCACTTCCTGTTTTTGTTTTTTATTGCTCGATTCAATTTAATACATTTGTATTGAAAACATTTTATGCGGATATAAAAAGCATTTTTTGACAAAAAACTCTCATAGTTTACCTTAAGCTCAATGACCTCCATTCATGCCATTCAGTTTGTCTAAATGGAAATTCTCATGTCCAACCCCAAAAAGAAAAATTTCAGCGTGGGAGATTATGCTAGCGGTAGAGATGGATAACAAAGCTAAGGCTATTTGAACGACTGAAACGAAACAGATTGAAGATATTGAAGCTTGTAGGGCTCGCATATCTACTTAGTGGTGAGTGGATGATCTGTTACCCAAATTTAAGTTTATAATCCACTGACTTTCGGAAGGGCTGACGTAGAGTTATATTTCTTATGGTTTTTGATTTTTTTTTTTGTCGCATACATGGAGGATAAAATGTAACATAGCTTTAGTGGAAGTTAATGATCGTACTCAATTTAAAAAAAAAAATTTTTCTTCACTAAAATGCTAATGAAGTTAATGATCGTACTACCCTTACGTTAAATCTCACACACACTCTTTTCTCTTTCTTTCTTCACCTTGCTTCGTATGGATCCATCTTCACACTATTATTTATTTATTTATTTTTTATTGGCTATCTCGATCTCGAAGAGCTAAAATGGGACTTTTAATTTGGTCACCAAAAGACATAGGAGGTTTGTGATTGGAGAGCAATTCTTCATTACCCTGTTCCTTGCTTTCATAAAAAAGTCAATAATCGAAGTTGATGTTAATAATGTATTGTTGCTGTTCATCACAATACCACAAGTTCACAACCAAGCTCCTATGTTTTCAGTACCACACGCAAAAATGACTCAAGTAGGTCACCAAACCCATCCACCTTCTCTTCCATCCCAATCTAAAAAAAATAAAATTTTTAAATAGAAATCAACCCATCCACCTTCTCAACCCATCGATCTAGTAGCCTTAACAACGATAGCGAGTGAAGGAGTGACATGGATGTGGGCAGCAATGGAGCTGTTGTGATCAAGCACTTTAATCCTCCCATGACCCAACACTCAGGATTGATTGGTTTCTGCTTTTTTAATTTTTGAAGTGTTGATTTTCATTTCATGACGTTCTGTTTAATTTTGTTAATTTGCTTATGATGTTTTTATTTTATTTTATTTTATTTTATTTTTATTTATTTTTTACTACGAGTGCATGTTATTATTTTTAGTTTTAGTTCGAAATCACTCATTTTTATATTTGTATTTGCTACTTGCTAGTATAATGTCATGGCAATTCACGCATAAGAACAACTCCAATGGGTACTCTATTTTAGAGTTTTACTTTAAAATAGAGTAAAATTACTCTAATTATACTCTATTTCTCCTCTATTATAGAGTTGGGTGAATAGTGGAACTTCAACAGAGTTCCTTTATTTTTTATTTTTCATTTTATTTTTTTCTTTTAAAAAAATTATCAATAATTATTTCTTTTTCAAAAAATATGAATATATTTTTCATAATTTTTTAATGATTACATAATTTATTAAAATCAATACAAATAAATGACAAAAAAAATAAAAGAAATAGAGTTTTGGTGTAGAAATAAAGTTTGTGGTTGGAGAAGAAATAGAGTTTGATGTGACAGAACTGTAAAATAGAGGGGGAAATAGAGTATTGTGGTTGGAGATGGTCTAAGGAAATGTATATCTGCTTTTGTGAAGTGTATTTGCATGCAGTTAACACTTTAAAATTCTAATATTTGAATATTTCATCATTCGATGAGTATCGTTATATTTTTGACATCCAACTTAAATTATCCCTGAACATCTGTCTAATGAGGTATTATCTTTTATTTGAAGTCCTAGAGGAGTTTACTCTTCATGTAATTACCTTTTATCTTTGTTTACTCAAATGATATGTGATGTATTGTTTAAGGTACACATTGAAAGAACTAAAAACAGAAAGGCAGATTTCCTATCACTTAAAAGTTGAAAGTTCGTGAAATCCTTTTGATTTTGGCATTTTGGTGAAATCCTATTCGGACCCATGTTTTGCTTCTTTTATCCCATCATTTTGAAATGACCGAACTACTACCCTTTCATATAAATGGATTTTACTCACACATACCTCAGTCACCCACTCACACAAACCCCAGTCACCTCCAACCGCACTCTCATTACCAATTCAAATTCGACGAAATCCGAGCGAAACTCATCGATTCGACGTCGTAGGTGCATTCTTCATTTTGTATAGTGTCGATTTTGTAGTTTTTTTTTCCTTTTAAGTCAATATTGTTTGTGGTTTTGTTGTTGAGTTTAGGGCTTCGATTTGACACTTGACTCTTACATTTGGGTACAAAGTTTTGATGAAATAAAAAATATCAAGCGATTTTTAGTAAAACTCAATATTTTTTTTGTCATTTTCATGTATTTTTTTAGGAGTTTTGAAAAAAAAAAAATTTGTTCTTGTTGTCTGTGATGTTCGGACGCACAAGGCCGACAACTCTTAAGAGGTGTCGGATGTAAATGGCCGACAACTCTTAAGAGGCGTCGGCCACACAGGGTCGACACCTCTAAATTGGTATCGGTTAGATCCCTTTGCCACCCACTCAAACTGAGTTTTCTTCATAATCTCGGTCGGGTTTGGCTAGTTGAATCCGATCGTTACCCCTTTAGAGGTTGTGGTCAGAGTCGATTGACACTTCTTCATAAGTGTCGCCTGCGACCGTGCGACACACTTTTTCATTTCTATGACAAATTACGACTACATCCGACCTTGTTCAATGAAAAAATATTCCTACAACACTTGGTGCTCTAGTACACGTGTTCTACAATGACTAAAATTGAAAAATATAGATGATTGAGAGGTGATGGGGTGACCGTATGGGGTGAGCAAGAGTATTGTTGGAGTTTTGAAAAAAAAAATTGGGGTAAATTAAGTAAAAGGTAGGGTAAACGAAATAAAAATTCAAAAACGGAATAAAAAAAGTAAAATGTGGGGTCCGAATAGCTTGACCCGTTTTAATTTTTCGTTGAGCTGTATGTTGTAATGCTTCATCAGTGAAGTTTAAATTTGCAGTCCTCATCTGACAATTTGTGATATTAATTATTTGCTGAGTGAGTGAGTGATCCAGTGGCTTTGAAGCTTGTGAACAAAGCAAGTGAGATGTCATCCCTTGTTCCACATGAAGATGAGAGCATCAAGAAATGCTCTATGTTGGTGGCCTTGATGAAAGAATTAGAGAATCTCTAATGGGATCATGGATTAGAGTGAAAATGGATTCACCTAGAATACAATTCACATCGAATCCAAAAAATGTTCTCCAATGGGACTATAGATTTCTTAATGTCTAGCTGATGTGGTATAGTAGACATTCTCTTCACCGCCACATCATCACTTTTAGTTGGAAAAGTAAAGAAAAAGACATAATAGCCTTCAAAGAAAAAGAAAAAAGATAATAAAAGACTATCGATATGAAGACAAAAAAAAAGTAATTATCCATTGTTTAAATCCACATTACCATTAGAGATCATTTTAGGCCTCGTTTGGTTCATTTTACTAACTTCCAGGGAAGTTTAATTTTCAGGGATTTTCCTGGAAGTTAGCCATTAAGGAAGTTGCACTTTTCACGGTTCAATTTTGAACTTCTTGAGAAATTTGACATTTTAAAAACAATAAAATAATGTAATTGACATAAATGTCTTTTACACTGTTTTTGAGAGAGATTGTAGAGAATAAATGTAAAGAGAGAACATTAAATGAAGGTAGAAGTGTTCATTTCTCTTTAAGAAGATAACTCACTCACCCACCCCCAAGTGAGTTATCTTCCCCCATGTAGGGTAATTTGGGGGTTAAACTTTTAGAGAAGTTTTTTGAAAATATCTAACCAAATAAGGTGAGTTAGAATTTCTCTGAAAGTTATCTCATTTCCTTTAACTTTCTCCCGAACCAAACAAGGCCTAAATCCACATTACCATTGATATGCCATTTGTGAGTAGGATTTGCGAGATCAGTTTTATGCTCATGGCGAGATTGAGTCAGTAAGGATGGCGCTCCAACGAGCTTGTGCATTTGTAATCTACACGACTAGAGAAGCCGCTAAAAAGGCGGTGGAATAGCTCCCAAATAACTGGCTATAAGGGGCATGAGCTACAAAAGCAGAGTTGGAGAAGCACGACGATGAGGCAGCTAGACAAGCAGCGCTAACTCACAGAGGGATGTTGCCAAGAGCCTTAATATACCAACATCAGAACCAACAGGTTCCACCACCGGGCACTCAGGACCAACCACCTCCCATGCATTACTTCAACATTCCGCCTCCTCACCCTCCCAAACGCTCTGCAGCAATACGGATATCTGATGCCACCGTCTCCTCCTCCACCTTATGGATATATGTTGCCCCCATTGCCACCACCATCGGCATATCAAACTCATTAATCTGGAGTCTCTCCACCAATGCCATTGCTAACCCAACAGTACCAAGTCACTACTCCAGCATGCAGGATCATCTCAAACTTAAACCCGTTGTTTTTTTTTTTTTGAAGAGAAATCGAAATTTCATTTATCATTCATGGCTCAATATAGGACCTAGGGCTGGGCACGAAACCCGAGTACTCGACTCGGGTCGGGTCACCCGAATCGGGTGGCGGTGGTAGGTCGGGTAAGATGAGTGGAGAAAATGAGTCGGGTCATCAAAACTCGACCCATCGGGTGTCGGGTCGGGTTCGGGTGTGATTATATTAGTGTCGGGTCGGTTCGAGTGTGATCATATTAGTGTTGGGTCGGGTTCGGGTGTCATCATGGCTTTTATAGGGTTTTTGTGGTTTTTGAAACTATGGATGGTAGTTGATACAAACTTGAGATGAGTCGGGTCGGGTCGGGTTCGGGTATCTTGTGTGGCGGGTCGGGTCGGGTTCGGGTATCTTGTCTGGCGGGTCGGGTGATGGGTCATTTTTATAACGACCCGACCCGAGTCGGGTCGTCGCGTATCAGGTCAGGTTGACCCAAACCCAACCCGTGCCCAACCCTAACAGGACCAGACATTGAATCAAATACATTGATTCGCTAATCCTATTTGTGCAAACAAACTACCATTAATTTGACTTTTTTTTCGAAATTGAAATAGTTTGACAATTATAGAGTATTTTCTACAACGTTGAAACTCATGACAATACACAAAAGTATTAAAACCACAAAATCAATACAAAACTTTCCAACAAGGAGAAGACTTAAAACTTTCCAACAAGGAGAAGACAAATCAAAGACTTCCAACTAGGGTTGCAAGTGGGGCGGGGCGGGGATTGAAGATACCGTCCCCGCATCCGCGGGGGTTTGGGGCGAGGATTTTTCTTCAAAAATTTCTCATGGGGTAAACTTTGTCGCCCCACGCCCCGCCCCGCCGGATTCCCCGCGGGGCGCGGGGATCCTCGCACCCCACTGGTAGAGAGTGATGCTTGTTGACCGAATTACTAGACGGGAGTTCGATACTTCGATGGTGTATATGAAAATCTTGTGCGAGACATGGAATATGTTGCAGTCATTTAATGGTCTATATTTGACGTCTTTCTAGAAAACAGACTATTGAATGTCCTTTCTTTATTAATTCAGAATCACTTGTAATGACATATTTACCACATCAATAAAGAAGTTACATTTTAACTTTGAACACAACTAGAAAATGAACTTTGTCCTTAAGAAAGAAAATAGTAAATACAAATAGATTCAACTTTAAACACAAGTAAAAAACTTCATTTCATTCCAAACAACAAACACATAAATAAGAGCATCCTTATATATTTTTAAAATATAAACCAGTGGCATATATATACAAAACTCAAAAGTATAAACTATGTGGCATATAAATACAAAATAACAAACTATGTGGCGTATAGGTACAAAATAACAAACTATGCTAACAAGCCACAACATATTTTAATGTGTTTTTCCACATATTGAGAATATATATCTTCCAACGCATATTCATTATTGTCAAGTTTTTACTTTTCGTTTTGATTCTAATTTTTTTTTGTTTTCTTGTTATGATTGAATCAAAATTCTAATAACAAAATGATTAAAAAAGTATGTATTGGTTGACAATCTCTGGTAAGTGTTGCCTAGATCTATGATCTCCAATTTTAAGTTTATTTTATAAGATCATATGTTTTTATTATATATCCTCACTGTCTCAACAAAATTTATTTGTACATTTAAGGTTTTCTTATGTCGCACTTTTTTACCATAACATTTTTTTACTTTTAGTTGTTTTTCAACTTTTTTTTCTCTTTTCGACTTTTTGATAGTTATTTGGCTTTCGGTGTTTTTTATATTCAAATTTTTACCTTTGAGTTTTTATTCTGATCTCTTTTTTATTTTTTTTTCAAGAGCAAACAAAAATATTTTAGAAATGACATATACTGATCGTCAATCTCCGTGTACATTGTTTGGATCAATGACCTCCCTTTTTTTAGTTTATTCAACAAGATAATATATCCTTTATTGTGACAACAAAATTTTAATTAATCATTTTTCAAAATAAATATAGCTTCTATTCATAAAGTATTAAATTGGGATTTCACCAATGTTTACATAAGTTTTTTTTCTCTTTTTATCACTTCTTTTTTCTCATCAAATTAATTTTATTAGGATTATATTTTTGTATAACCATATGCAAAAAGTTTTTAAACTTTCAAGGCATATATTCCCTAATTTTGCTACAAAAAAATTAAATGATATTATTCTTCACTTAAAATTTATTCAAGATTATGTAGTAAGATTTTTTTTTTCTCATTAAGTTAATTATTTTTTAACTAATATATTGACACTTAGTCTTACCCGTGCGCGAAGCGTGGGATTTCGACTAATTTTTTAAAATGGATTTCTCGTGGGACGGGGTATGCGGCGGGGAGACGAGGATTTCCCATGTGGCGGGGTATGGGGCGGGGCACGAGGCGGGGCCACGAGGATTCTCCGTGGGGCGAGGCACGGGGCGGGAGGCGGGGCGACGGGGATTCCTCGTAGGGCGGGGCCACGGGGATTTCCTGCGGGGCAGGAAACAGGGCGGTTGTACAGGAAAAATCGCGGGGCAAAGGCAAGTTCCAAGACTCTTTAGGATAGTGTATTTGGGTTTTAGGACCCTATATTTCTGAAATCAAGTTTTAGAAGTTCTCAAGTTTCAGGACTCTTGGGATAGTGTATTTGGGTTTTGGCCTTTTAGGTCCCAATGTTTATGAAATTACACTAAACCCAAGTTTTCCCTTGTAGAATTTGTAGTGCAGTGTGGTAGCAACATATTTTTTGGTCAAAGCCACCCGGTATCCAGACTATCCGATTATGAGTTCGTCTCAAGTTGTGTTTTATATAAGTGGGGGAGTTTCCAACGTTGATGTTTTCATTCTCAGTATGGGAACTCGAGTCGCTAGTTAAGGAACAACAATCTGCTTCCAATTGCCACGAACTGTTGGTTGTGTGTACCTATTTACCATCAATGAAATCCAACGCATCAATTTTTACACCTACTTATAAACAAAATTCTCCCACCAAATTAAAATTCTCACTTTTTGAGGTCACAATATCCAAAAATCAAAGGTTGCTGAATTAAGACTTTCTTTTTTGTCAAATAGGTGAATTAGGACTTTGATACGAAAAAAGGGTCCATTTTTATTCACGGTGCACTAGTCACTGATGAGTTTACATTAGGTCGTTAACGTTTTTGAATTTATAAAAAAATTAAAATACATTTCTGTCGAAGCTGATATTTTGACATAGTTTGGATACATGGCTGAGGTGACAATATTAGAAGGTCCACAAATATAATACTCTTCCAATTTTGCCCTTACCTCCTTCACCACCACCGCACTTCATTCTCCACCGCGGCTTCCCGCCGTTGATGTCTGCCACCGCCCTTGCTATTGCCCCTCCGCCGCTACTCTCACCTACTCCAGTAGCCTTCCCTACCATCGCCAACCTCCCTTGGGCCACTGCCGGCCACCTCTTCTTCCTCGATATCCGGCAAAAAGTTGGTCTGATTTTTATGTCTATAATTTTGGGTTTCTTTTTATTTATTTATTTTTTATAAAGCAATTTTGGGTATTTTGAATGATTTGTTGGTGTAAAATTTTGCTTTTTCCACATTTGGGCAATCGGTTGAACCATCCCTGTTATAAATTTGAGAGATTCTACATACTTTTTTCTTGGTAGAAAAAATTTGATTTGATTTTTTATTTTGGTTAGTTTTGATGATTTGTTGGTGTGCTTGAATGAGCATTATTTGTTCTATGAATTTCTTGTTTGGAAAATTTAAGATTATGATGAGTTCTTCATTGACGAAATTGATAGTTGAAGAAACCAAGTGTTAGACATACACATTAATTTCTCTAGACAGTTCGATTGGACTACTTTGTTGGTCCCATTCACATGTGCGTGCGCGGGCACATGGATCTCCGTTAGTACCGATATTGTCTCCAACTTAACCACCTCAACATTATATGTAGGGGTTTACTCCAAAAGGCCTCGGTACGATGAGATGAAACATTCACTCTTATGAACTTCTTCAAAAAGCCATATATAACCAATGTGGAACTAAACTTTTCGGTATACACATCCCAAAAATCTCTACCTTGGATCGAAATCCATCCAAGAAGGGCACACCTCATGATCTGTCGTCGCTACCATCTCGAGGGAGAGCAACTCGAGGCACGCGTGCGACCACTGACAGACATGCCTTGTCCCAGCTGCACCATCGGCTCTAATACCACGAAAGTTTCTGAATAGAATAAATTTATTGTATTGATTTGAATGTACAGTATGATGCCCTATTTATAGAGTGGTACAAAACTAATTTACAGTAGACGCTACAAACGTTACAGAATCAGTGGAGGCGTTACACGATAAGTGTAGACATTACAAAATATTAATTAATGTGTATGTCTAACATCCCCCCTCAAACTTGGCGATGCATCAACACTCCACTTAAAGTCACCAGCGATGAATTGGGATACTACACACCTCAAATCGCACTCCTCGTCCCGAAAATCAAACCTTAGTTCAACTCCAATAGATGCCGACAATTCAAATTATCACCCGAAATATACATATTATCATTTATCACTAAATTAGCTTCAATTTAATATATTATGTCAATTTTTCGTTTTTCGAGGCTAAAACCCCGACTATTATCTCGCCAACATTTCCGAGAAAATCCCAAAATTCCTTTATTTGATCAAAATATCATTTTTCTAAAATTTTCCTATTTTATATGAATTTTCCAGATTTTTTTTTCAAACTGTTTTTGTTTTTGTTTTTGTTTTTTTTTAATTAATTAGGGACGGTTCGGCCGAACCGGGTTCGGCTCAACTGAGCCGAACCGGCCCCTTCTTCCTCTCGCCAAACAGAGCAACTGCTCTGTTTTTTTTTTTTTTTTTCTTCTCTTTCTCTCCATTAATGAAATCAAGAAGATGGGAAGACCACACATCACCTCCCTCCTCAAGTGTTTTCAAATTCTCGGCCATGGCGGAGCTCTCCACCACCTCCACCACACAACACAACGCCACAACAACAACAAACCAACACCACTCACCTTGTTCTCCTCGATCCCACGAGCTCGTCGCCTTTCCTTCCCCCTCCTCGGCTTCTCTTCTTCTTCTCTATTTTTTTTTTCTTCTTCTTCGATTTATCGATTTGTCGAGAGAATGGTGATGACGGTGGTGTTTATCAAAATTTTTGGGGTAAAATGACCCTTTTGCCCCTATCCTTATCCACTATTCTTTACAAAGTTCATGCCCTTTTTGGTCATTTCACTATTATTTTCTTAATTTCTGATTTTAAATATATATATTTATATATATATATATTAAATTCCTTATATACATATATATAAATATATATATATATATTCGCCTACACTTTCGCGCCTAAAATTTCGTCGTGCGCGCCAACGAGCGTACTCGAGCGTGCACACTAACGTACCACCCACGCGTGTCGACCACGACCCCGCGTTTTACTAGCGCCCACCAATTTACGTATTTTATCACATTTAATCCCAATTCGATTGGACTACTTTGTTGGTCCCATTCACATGTGCGTGCGCGGCACATGGATCTCCGTTAGTACCGATATTGTCTCCAACTTAACCACCAAACATTATATGTAGGGGTTTACTCCAAAAGGCCTCGATACGATGAGATGAAACATTCACTCTTATGAACTTCTTCAAAAAGCCATATATAACCAATGTGGAACTAAACTTTTCGGTATACACATCCCAAAAATCTCTACCTTGGATCGAAATCCATCCAAGAAGGGCACACCTCATGATCTGTCGTCACTACCATCTCGAGGGAGAGCAACTCGAGGCACGCGTGCGACCACTGACAGACATGCCTTGTCCCAGCTGCACCATCGGCTCTAATACCACGAAAGTTTCTGAATAGAATAAATTTATTGTATTGATTTGAATGTACAGTATGATGCCCTATTTATAGAGTGGTACAAAACTAATTTACAGTAGACGCTACAAACGTTACAGAATCAGTGGAGGCGTTACATGATAAGTGTAGACGTTACAAAATATTAATTAATGTGTATGTCTAACATCCCCCCTCAAACTTGGCGATGTAGCAATAACGCCAAGTTTGAACCTCATAGATTGATGTTTAGAAGTGGTAAATAAGGGGTTTTTAAAGAAACTAATTTAAAAAGGAAATTCAAAAACACAAATGCAAAAGGTAAAATTAATGGAAATAAATCTAAGCCTTTAACTTCTCAAACACAGTCAGATAGCATTGCAAATCATGTATTGGTCGTCGGTTTCATAAAATAATGTTCAATTTAATTATTCTAGTATAGCTACAAGGCATAATAAGCATTCAGACTTCTAATCCACCTAATTTCAACTACTAAGGTAAAACCATTAGTATTTTTCTAGCTATCTCACAACCCGAGACATGCGCCTCCGAGTTTAATGAGACAACCGCATCAAGATATATGTGGATGCTACACCTAGGTAACAGGATCACCCGTGTGTCCAGTTTAACCTAGATCCTTAATGTACTAACTCGTGACCGAAGGCGTGCGAGGCAAACGGGCGAGTTATTTGCTATGTGCAACCTCCTACATTATTACATATGGAATTGGTGCACTAGCAACATAAAAAGACTAGAATAATATATTGGCCAAATGCAAAATCCTAGACCTAATCATGAAAATAATATAGAACCAAAGGTAATAAAATAAATTAAATTGAATCAAAAGAATTTGGAAACCTCAATACAATTGCAATACTAAATCCGACTTTGTTGATCCGTCGAGGCTTAGAAACTGGGGTTAAGCTGGAAATGGCTGTTATAAAAATAAAGAAAAATAAATAAAAGAATTTACAAGAGAAGAGAATATGAGATGCCAAACAACCTCCCCCAAGTCCCTTTATATAAACTCCTAAAAATTGGTCTCTGAAGGTGAGATAAGTAACTTTCATGGTAAATGGAGTGATTTGCGTCTCTCGGGACCATTTTGGTGATTTGTAGAGTGATTTGCGCCTTCAGAACCGTTTTCGTGATTAGTGGAATGATGTGCGCATCTGAAACTGTTTTCGTGATTAGTGGAGTGATTTGCGCCTTCGAGATCGTTTTGGATTTTTTTGCAGGTTCTGCACGCGTGTCATATATTATTGGTTGAATTTCTCGTGACTGCTGATGTGGCGCGCTCTGATTGGACGAGTTTGCTGGAGTGGCTGACGTGGCGCAATGTGATTCACTGAGATGACGCGATAGCTGGACTAATTGGAAAGCGACACGTGGCATTGTGGACTCCAATTACTCAACCGTGTAGTGTGTATTTTGAGAAAAATCTTCCGGTATCTGATTACTACAAGTAAATACTCTATTTTTTGAGTATTTTTCCACTATGGATTCAACCATGCACTCCATTTCACCTGGAAATGATAAATACAAATAATTAAACTAATATTTTGGAGACTTTACTATGAAAATACTAAAATACATAAAAATACTATGACACTATTAATGACTTATCAAATACCCCCAAACTTAAGACTTTGCATGTCCCGAGCAAAGAAGTAAATGAAGACATACCATACTAATGCAAACTAGACTTCTACTCACTACAACGACTCACAATAAAAACTAATCCACGCATGACAACTAACACATACTCAACTAATCCTATGCCCAATTCCAAATCAAGTGAAGTCATCTATGGTTCAAATGACTATCCTCTTAAAGAAGCTTGGAGTTAAGATTTGTCTAGCATCGAAGTCTAAACATTGATAGAAATCACATTTTTCAGAAACTAGACTCCGTCCAGACCAAGGCCATCAATTACTCAAGAGTTTTTGGGCTTATACACTCAAGCACATAAGTTTACGATCTCTGCAAGACAACGCATCAACGCTTAGAAGGTACCATAGACGAGAAATGCAACCACACTTTTCACTAATGTAGGCTTAACACCAATGGGGGTCAATAGGACTTTCATGGGTTATAACGGGGCTTGGGTAATATACTAATGAAAGGGTATAAATGGAATGCAAAATGTTGGAAAACTAAGACTTAGAATGTTAGAAGATTTATAGAGAACATGAAAGTAATTTATACTGCACTTTATTCATTTTCCTTTTTACTTATGCAGTCCTCACCTTTTTCCAACCACTCGGCTCCCTGCTTTATTTTCCTTTTAACTTATGCACTTAACAACTCTTCACGCTCATTTTTCTTTTCATATCTCTTTTTAAATATTTCAAGTCTAAAACTAGTTTCTAACTAGGTAAAAGATAGTATCAAGCTATGGCTATAGGTTTAACATTAGGTTAGAAAGAATTTAAGGTTGGGCTGGCTCAAATGTTCGACCAAAGAAATTTGCAATGACTTCAAAGCGTGTAACGCTGCCACTTTCTTAAAGGAAATTTTGCTCTCTATACTTCAAGAGTCAGCAAAAATCCTAAAGGATACGATAAAGCAAAAACAACTTTTACTTTGCAATAGTGAAAGATGAAACAAGAGCAAATGTTAGTTTAATTTCGAGATAATCGTCTTCCTCCTCAAACCTTTTTCTTATAGACATCTGGCTAAAAACAATTAGAGAAGAAATGGGGGAGGGGGTAGTGGAGTAGTTTTAACAGCATCCACTTAGTCAGCATTGAATGGGTTTAATGACTACCAATTCAATGTTGAGTGGGTCAAGAAAACAACTGCCCATTTAGTAATTTGAAAATGGTAAAAAATAATTAATGGTAAAAAGTTTTACCTATGGTTAGCCTCACTTATACACACGCACACGTGCCTCGTGCAAAATGCAAAGTGCGCCGTGCCGCGCACGTGTGTGGTTCATTTTTCATAGCTCTTGTAGTTTTTCTTTTACACACAATGTAGTGCAAGAGTATATATACTCTTAAACTTGAAGTTTCTAACCAATGTGGGACTAAACTCTTCTTTTGAAAATGTCCAACATCAAATTGGGTTAACTAGGGAAATTTCTTTGGGTAGGCTTAAGGCTATGGGTTTCATTCAATGATGACCTAAATCATTCCCTAAAAAGTGGTTTAATCATAGATTTTACACCTCAAGTGGGGTACACCCTCGTTCTAGCACCCTAGAGATATAACTTTCTTCCACTTGCACAGTTATGACTGCTTGCCCTATTTGGTATCTAGCACAAATCTTAAACATCATATTAGCTCCTATTTAATCTCAACAATGTATCTAATATCTCCTAAACCTCAAAGAGTTTCAAGTCTCAAAAACGTCTTAAACATCATATTAGCTCCCTATTATGTAACATAATAATAATAATAATAATAATAATAATAATAATAAAGACTATACAAAATGCATGCATATAAATGTATTATATCCTAGTAAATTGGAAAAAAGAAATGGAAAGATAAGAGAATGAGAATAACACCACCATTACCATCCTTCAACCACATAATTTAAAAAAATTAATGATCATACCTGCGTTGTTTAGCAAGAAAATTTATCCAACACAATCCACAATCCTTAAAGTACCCCCAAACTTATTCCGAACCTTGTCCCCCAGGTTCAAAACAAGTCAAGTGGTCCATGAAAGAACATGATAGTAATAAGAAAAACGAAATGATACTTCATGAAGTTTTAGACATATAGTTGAGATGTACATTATTTGCTACTCCTACTATTTCTTGTCATTTCACCCTATAATTCCAATAAGTATCAATTTTGGTCCCTTAAATGTCTATTCTTTGGCCCTAAATGTCTAACTCTTCACATAAGGGATACATATGTTTAAGTCCTTCCAAAAGATATTACATCAGTCATCATGTTATTTTTTTATAAACATATGACTTCTCTTATCCATCAGTGGTTCCTTTACATGATGCTCCTCCTTTACAATCTAAGCCTCACACCATTATATATATACTTATTCCAGTATCTAACCCCACCATCACTTTTTCTCCCCCTATATCCCCAACTATCTCTTCCACACCTTCGTCGATCCCATCTCCAATTACTTCTTCTGAACCAGTGAATACTCACCCCATGATCACTAAAGCCAAGGATGACATCTTCAAAAGAAAGGGTTGTCACTGAGGAAGCATCCTTAACTGGTTATGGAATTACTCCTAAATCTACTAAGGAGACATTGCAATATCTTGTTTGGCGCACAGCTATGCAAGAAGAATATGATGTTCTTTCTAAGAACAATACATGGTCACTTGTTCCTTCCATTTGTAGTTAAAAGCTAATCGGTACAAAGTGGATCTTTAAGGTCAAATGTCACTCAGATGGTTCTATCCACAAACATAAGACATGACTTGTTACTCAGGGATTCAACCAAGAACCAGGGGTTAACTTTCACCAGACCTATAGCCCTGAGATTAAACCTTATATTGTGTGCATTATGCTATCTTTGGTTGCCTCTTTCAAATGGCATGTTCGACAACTTTGATATCGACAACGTTTTTCTCAATTGGCGTTTAACTGAGCAGGTGTACATCTTTTAACTACATGGGGCTTCATTTCTTTTGCATATCCCTCACATGTGTGTCAACCTCACAAGGCTTTATATGGTCTCTGCCAAGCCCCTCGCTCTTAGTTGATCATCTTAGATAATCCTTAAAGTCATGGGGTTTTACTCACTTAAAGGCAAACTCATTTATGTTTATTCATAAGTCTTGGACACATTTCACTTATATTTTGGTCTATGTGGATGACATTTTAATCACTGGTAATTCTGGTTCTATGATCACACATTTTATATTTTGGTCTAGGGAACTCCACTACTTTTTAGGTATTGAAATTCATTGTAATCATGTTGGTTTCTATCTCTCTCTTAGCAACGTTATGCTCAATCTCTTATTGAACGAGCAGGCTTCTTCAATTTAAAGGTTGTTACTACTCCTTGCTCTTCCGTGAAGCTCAATCACAGTGAGTCAAGTCCACTATTTTCTGATGTCTCTCTTTATCGAAAAATTATTGGTGGTCTTTAATACCTAACACATACTTGACCAGACATTTCCTTTGCGATCAATCACCTCAGCCAGTTTCAGCAGTTCCCTCGATTCTCCATTGGCAAGCTCTTAAGCATGTTCTACGCTATGTTGCTGGCACAATTGACCTCGAACTTCACATTAAGCTTAGCTCCTCACTTTGCCTAGTTGCCTTCTCGGAAGCTATTGGGCCTCATCGCTAGAGGATCGAAAGTCAATTGGAGCTTATTGTGTTTTCTTTGGCTCCACACTTGTGTCCTGGAGCTCCAAGAAAAAAATGTTGTTGCAAGGTCTGGCACTGAAGCTGAATACCGGGCTCTTGCAAAAGCTATTGCTGAGCTCATGTGGCTTGAGTCACTTCTCAAGGAAATCCAGTTTGTTCCTACCTCCTCCCTATTTTTGTGGTGCGACAACCAAAACACAAATGCATTGGTTGTTAACCATGTCTTTTATCTCGTACAAACCACATAGAGCTTGATATTCACTTTATTCGAGATAAAATTACCCAAAAGAAACTGGATCTCCATTTCATGCCTTTTGATGATCAATTGGATGGTGGCCTCACCAAATGACTTTCCACTTCTAAACATCAATCTATAATGTTCAAACTTGATATTACTGCTACACCGCCAAGTTTGAGGGAAGATGTTAGACATACACATTAATTAATATTCTGTAACGTCTACACTTATTATGTAACATCTACACTTATCGTGTAACGCCTCTACTGATTATGTAACGTCTGTAGCGTCTACTATAAAATAGTTATGTACCACTCTATAAATAGAGCACCGTACTGTACATTCAAATCAATACAATAAACTTATTCTATTTAGAAACTTTTACCAAGAAATGAGAGAGGTGGTAGGAGTGACCTAAGGGAGGTCAGCAACGGTAGGGAAGGGTACTAGAGTAGATGAGAGTAGCAATGGAGGGGCAGTGGCAAGAGCGGTGGCGTACATCAACGGCGGGACGGGCGGTGGAGAATGAAGTGCGGTGGTGGTAGTAGGTGTGAAGGAGGTAAGGGCAAAATTAGAAAAGTGTTATATTTGTGGGACCCTATATATCCAAACTATGTCTCCATACATAATTGTGATATTAGAACAGTTTAATTTTGAATAGCTCGAATACCAATTGCGGAATATTTAATGTACCTCTTATTCAATTTAGTAGTGTTTAAATTTTTTTAAATAAAGCATATGAATTATAAAATTCTTGTCGATGTGGGATTTTAATAATAAGTGTTAATTTTTTCTTCTAACAAAAATTGGAAGCTTCCAATAAGATCTATAAACACAACCTAATAAGAAATGACCCTTGAATTATGGATGAATATATACTGCTCTCGTCTACTTGCAAATTTGTCTATGGCGATAGATGACGAGGAGAACGACAAGGACAATGACGACAACTAAATTCTAAATTAGTTGCTACGTAGATAAAAAAAAAAAAAAAAAAAATATCAACAACATAGCAACAGTCCTGGTCAAATTAATTAGGGTCGGCTACATAGATTAAACTCTTTCATTGTGCTCGATTTAGTGCAATTAATAGTTCACATTCCAAACCATTCAAGTCCCTTCTAATTATTGAATCCTAAATTAACTTCACTCTACCCCCTACCTCGTCTAATTTCTTTAATTTTTATTGAGTCAAGTTTTTTAATGGGAGATTTGTAGGCCGTCTTTGCGGGTGTCTTAAGTTAACTTTAGTTTACCCTTACTAAATAGATCAAACTCTTTAATTACGCTCAGGTAGTGCAATTTATGGTGTGTACTTCCAAATCCCTTAAATCCTTTATAACTCAAATATACCACGTGTCCCAATTCAGGCCGTTGATCACGACTCAGTACTAGACATGGGAGATTCTTGAAGTAGTCATAAACTCAAGAAAATCTGGTTGGATATTTTGAAAGAGAGAGAGGGAGAGAAAGAAAAATTTTTTGTATTTTATGTAATTAAGCTCTTTAGAGAAAAAAAATGGTTGTGGTGGAGGGCCCAGTAGACATAAATATCTCCAAATTTGGATGGATATTTTTCAAACAAATGTTTCAATCTTCACTTGCATTGTATGGGCACTTGAATTGTATGGACTATATATGTGAAGGCTTGGTGGGTTGAATCTCCAATTCTGCTCATTTTGCGGATAAGATTTTTCTTTTGGGGGTTGTTGGTGGTTGATTATAGCTAGGATGGATAAGGAGGTGCTGCAGAGGAGAATGAACATGATTGTGGGTCACTTTTCTGCAAATATTGATCAAGATTTATCATCCACCAATATCCTACCTTTGGTATGTATAGATGAATCCCAATTTAATCTTGAATTTGATTAGAACTTTTTCTTATATATTTTAATTAATGGGATGTTTAGATTTTATAATTAGTGACACCCATTTCAATTCCTTCTTTTTCCCCTTTGTAGTTAATTTAATCAGAATTTGTACTTGATTAGTTTCTGTGGGAAATTAATCCCATGCCCCTTCTTTTTCTCAATCTAAATTTGATTTAAAACAATCTTAATTTCTATTACTTCAATTTCACATGCTTAAATTACTACTTTAAAGGTCCATTAATGAATCATATCATTACAATCATCCTTTATTTGTATGTTTTACTTATATATTTTCCTGTTGCAGCTTTTTTTTGGGGTGAATTCTTCATAGCAACTTATTTTCGTTTCATTTTACTGTTGTTTCTTCTTTTTTCTTTTACAAATTTCACCATTCACATACTTGTTTAGAGGATTGCGTTACCTAGTTTGCTTTGAATGAAAATTCCCAAGTCATTCAACATTGAAAAAAAAAAAAAAAATGTTGCTTCATATGAGAGAAATTTGGCCAAAAGTTCTTGAGTGTCCTTTCTGATTAGTGATTTTTATACTCAAATCAACTTGTGCTTTTCTTTGTTTCTCTCTTATGAGTGTGTTAGCTAGATTTTATTGGATCTTGTTTTATGAAACAGAATTGCAGTAGCACCATGAACTCTGTGATCAGAAGATGCGATAATAGGTTGCTTTTTGCGCGACAAGGCTCCATGTCTCAAGGTCATTTCATGAGACAAGCTGCAATCAAAGAGGTAAGGCAAATCGCTTTGTTTCACCGATTCACTTGCATTACTACTTGAGCTTTAAACTGAAACTTAATTGTCTGATGTTTGGTTGTTTTCAGAATCTAGGACAAGTTAACTCATTCCGATCTACTACGTGCCTCCTCCATCTTCTACTGATCGTGCAAAGGAGAATTCTCCTGGTCATGCTGCTAAACAACCATTGTTTTCTAGGCCATCTGATATAATTAAGCCCCTAAGCTCACCAATAAAGCAGGACTGTACTTTATCAATGGAGCCACCGCCTTCATTTTCTAGGCCAAATAGAGGATTGAAGTATCATAATCCAAGAGACAAAAATGTTGGCAATGTAGAGTTCTCATCTCCTCGAATGATTGTGGCAGAATCAAATTATAACTACACAATGACTATAGAGCTTCCTGGAGTTCTTATCAACGACGTCAGAGTCGAAGTTGACGACCAAAAGTAAGATATGTACCTTGTCGAGAAAGCCTAATTAAGTTCTCGCTGATGATCAACATATATATGGTGTTCATCAAAACATCTAAATTTCAACATCTCTCAAAGAATTATGTTTGTTGGCAGCTTGATCGTGATGGGAAGACGCCCGACGCAGTGGTGGAGAGTGGCATGTGGCTCGGAAGATTTCATTTCAAGACGTCGAAAGGAGGAGGATCCTAATGGACGACCGTACCATGTAGTTTGGCCTCTCCCCAGTAATGTCAATAAGGATGGTGTCTCAGCTGAGTTTGTGTAAGTCATTACTCCATTTTATGTTGCATGATATATCAATGTTTTCACTTTGCTTTGGGAGTGGTTTAACTCATTTTATGCAGAGGACTTGTGATTTTAATTTGCCATTGAGCATTGAGTTGTGTTGCAGGAACGGGTTTTTGCGAGTAAACCTTCCCAAGATTTGAAGACTGAGGGTTGGTGGTTTCATCATTCATCTGTATATGCATCTATATATATATAGAAGTAACATTAAAAATAAAATAAAATAGTTGTTTTTACTAGTCTATTCTAGAGTGAGATTTGTGAGGGCATTTCAACTCAAGTGCTTATCAATAAGGATGTAATGTTTGAGCTTAAAAAGTTAATTAGAATAAGAGATTACTGTCCACGGTTGAGCAAATACTTACACACTAATACCTCTATCAAGAATTGACTGTCTAGACTACTTTTCTTTTTTTAAAATTTTTAGGGTAAAATACAAATTAATTCTTAAGGTTTACCATAATATACACTTTAGTCCATGTGATTTTGAAAATATGCACTTTGGTCCTTGTACTTTACTTCTAGTTAATCAAAAGCATAATTGTGTTAGTGTCAAATTAAAATATTATTATTATATTAGTTTTTGATGACGTAACATATTTGTTTTTCAACAATACTCTTTCAATTTTTAAAAATTACATCTTTCCTAACCAAAACTTCTGTCTCTCATGTTTAAAAAGATTATCAACTTTAGTCCCTTAATTATGTGTATATGTATATGTATATGTATATGTATATGTATATGTATTTGTTTAAGAACTATTCATACGTTTTAAATTTATTAAATTATAATTTGCAAGAAATAAATAATAATGAAAATATTTTTATTATTTAAAATATTGACAATCCATATTTTGTAAAAGGAATTGGGTGTTGACAATCAAAATATTAAGGTTCTGGCTATGTGCATCTCACAAAACACTAAAGGCAAGCCAATAGATCTCAAATTAGTTGAAGCAAAACACTAGGGGTAGTTTGCCCTTAATGTTTTGTGGTGTGCACATAACGGAACACAAATATTAAAGCCATATTAATTTTCATATTAAAATAAAAAAATATAAAAAATATAAAAAAATGTATGTTATGTAAGTGTACGTATACCAAAAAATATTAATTAATGAAATTCTCATATTATGTGCCCAATTTACTAGACCTTTTTGTATTTTTACAAAATATTATAGATGGCTATAAATTAGTAGATCAACAAATGCGGATTAACAAGAATATACTCCATCCCAACAAAAATATAAGACTTTGAGCAGTGCTATTTTGACTCATAGAGTTCAGGCTCCTATGGAGTTTTTGAAAATTTTTATTTCAAAGTCACTCTCAAGCAATAAATAAATTTGAAATAATAACTTATAAATCTCCTTTCATATTTGTAGAAATTTTAAAAACTCTCTATTAGTCCTGGACTCTAAGAGTCCAAACAGATTTTTTGTAAGACTTTTTACTCAAAGCACATATTTTTTTTTGGAAGGAACACGATTCAAAAAAATGGGTCGAGAATTACACTGTGTATTATCGTACTTATCTTGTGCTAACAAGAGGAAATACAATGAGGCCTATGTCTAATGTATGAGCTCCATACTGCAATCCGAGTGCATTCTTCACTAGGAAGTTTGCACAAGCATTAATACATCTGGGGATGTATCTAATGTAGATACCCTTCATCTGATGAAGAGTCCGTTGAATCTCCTCGATTTGGTAGTCCATGAAAACCAGAGTATGACGAGGATCCATGAGCGAAACAAGCTCTAATGAGTTTGTCTCGATCACCACCTTAGTGAGTCCTTTCTCCTTTGCCATGTGGACTTCGTACCATAACGCCCAAAGTTCTGCTAACAAAAGTGGACAAGTGTCCAACTTGACTTGGAAACCAGAGATGAACTCTCCTCTGTCATCTCGTAACAGCCTTGCAACGGATGAGCATGCGAGGTCGTTCGTTACTGCTCCATCACAATTCAGTTTTATCCAACCCTCGTCCGGTTTCCTCTATCGTGTCTCCATTTTAGTTTGCCCTTCAAGACCAGCGGTGCATGTTCGAACGTCACATCTAATTATCTCATTTGTTCTATCTCGAGCTTGAGAAATCACCTCCATAACTGACGTCTGAATACCCTTGAAGACAAACTCGTTTCTTGTGAACCAAATAATCTAACACGTGACACCAAATAGGGTATTCCAAGAAGAGGCACATTCTTTCATATTAGAATCAACCATTTTATTTAGCTATCACTAAAGAAGTTAGGACTGTTTTCCATCAAAAGATTATCCCATACCGTCCTTGTTATAGGGCAGTCCATAAGGGCGTGAAGAACCGACTCTGATTCTGCATTACATCTCCTACAAATGTCGAAGATATTAATTTGGCGTTTACAACACAACATGTTAGTAGGAGGCGATCATGTCTAGACAACCATAGAAAAGTCTTAATTCTCTGCGGACCCTCCCAATCTCACACTGACCTCCAGCCTGTATCATCAAATTGGATATCTTCATTGGCAATTCACCCATAAGCCTTCTTAACTGAAAACTTTCTAGACTTGTTGTACATCCAGGAGATCCTGTCCATTCTTTTGCTAATCAGGGTGAGGAGTAATCAAGATTTTGTTGCACATCTCACTAGGTAGAATCTGTGTAAGTTTCAAGATGTCCCAACTTCCTAATATTGTAGTATAATGAGCCATCTTCTGCTTTATGTCCCTGTCGAAAAGTGAAGTAGTACCATAAGGTAGGAGAGAGTCCATGTTTTCCACTCACTTCTCCTTCCAGAATAAAGTTCTTCATCCATCTCCAATAATATTAGTAAGCCTTCCTTGAAGAGAGGCCAAGATTGGCATATACTCCTCTATACCAACGAGGCAGGGCGCCCTGCTTTCAATGAAGGTTCCTCATTTGTCAACTTGCAATACTTCCCTCTCGTGACTTTGGGCTCATAAGCACTCTTTCTTAGTATAAAAGTCACAACATAGCTTCCATATAAAGGTTTCATTGTTGCCCTTAACCTTCAAAGACTTATTAGAACACAAGACCTCCCATCGATCTAGGTGGACTTTCCTTTTCACGTCAAATCCCCAGATAAAACTGTGCACAATTTTATCAACTTCATCGCATACCGTCAGAGGGAGTTTTTGGTCTACATCTGAAACACATGTATAAATTGAAGACATGCATTGGCTAGCATCACCCTGCCTGCTAGCGAGAGTTGTTTCACTTTTCACCCTGAGAGTTTTCCCTCAATTTATCAACAATGTCCTTATAGGTGTCCTTCTTTGATCTTTGATGGAGGATAGGAGACCCCAAATATTTTCTCAAGTTCTCCGTCATCTGGAAGCCCATCTTAGTGTTGATTTGCCTCTTCACATGTGCAGCCACATTCTTAGAGAAGAGCTTTGTTTTCTGAGTATTGATCTTTTGACCCGAGCAACTGCAAAATTATGTCATAATCTTTTAAATTATTTGTATGTATGACATGTTAGCTTCCGCAAAAATGAACATATCATCCGCAAAGAACAAGTGAGAGATCATGGGACAAGTTCTACCTAGACGAACTCCACACCATTCTTTATCATCAACTGCTTTTTGGATACCATGAGCCAACATCTCCATACAGAGAACAAAGATGTAAGGTGAGATGGAGTCTCCTTGGCAAATTCCTCTGGATTGTGAGAAAGCCTCTGTTATGCCTCCATTCCATGACACTTGCATCTTTGGTGTAAATATACAATGCATAATTCTGTAAATCTACACATTAGGAAAACCAGTAGCAACAAGAGTTTCTTCAATGAAACTCCAACGTAGTCTATCATATGCTTTCTCCAAATCAATTTTGATGGCTAGCTAACCTTTACGACCAGATTTCCTTCTCATTGAATGAATGATCTCCTGTACGATGATAGTATTATCAGACAGATTTCTTGCAGTGATCAAACATTAATTGTGAGTTTAAATTATATTCTTTCCCATATTTAATTCTTTATTTCATCCAATGAAAGAAAGACAAGTGTTTAATTATCATTAAATGTTTGAGTTAAAAAAGAGGTAAAAAAGGTATAATCGGTACAAGTTCTCTCGAAATCTGAAAACATCATATATTTTTTACTGGAGGGAGTATATAAATACGAGAGGAGATCTGCTAATGTTGGTAATGTCTACCAATAACAAAGTGTTACGTGGGCAAAATAAATGTGTTTTTACACTTTTGTCCTCTCCACCTTTAATTTTTGTCCACGTGGCGCGTTTCTATTGATAGACATTACCAACATTAGCAAATTCCTCCATATAAATACATACATAAAGTGTATCAAAAAATTATACTATAAAAGGTTTATATAAAAGTCATGATTTAAAAGTATTGGGTCTCTATTCTTTGTCTCTTTAGTAGGGGCAGATGAGTCTTTTTTATTTTTTTGGTAGATTAGGTGGGTCTTTACACTCACTCAATTATAGTTTAGAAAAAACTTAATTGGTTAAAATATTCTAATCTTTTACAATTTTTGTTATTATATTATAACCTTTTTGAATTTGCTTATTATATCCTCACATTTCTACATTGATAAATTAGTATCCTAAGTCATTTTTTAATTTCAAATTTGATGATGTGACACCTAAACAATAACTTTAAAAAGCCACCTTATTATCTATAATTACTAAAATTATTGCTTAATTTATTTTTTAAGCTCATTAATTAGATGTTACCTCATTAAATTTAAAGTTCAAAAGTGAATTATAATACAAATTTATCAATGTAGAAAGGTTATAATATAATAACAAATTCAAAAAGATCAAGATATAATAACAAAAGTTGTAAAAAGTTAAAATATTTTAGCCAATTTGGCCTTTAGAAAAAAGTTAGTTGGAGGGACTAAAATGCTAAAAAAAAGTTAGTTAGAGGGACTAAAATGCATATTATCATAAACCTCAAGGGCTAATTTGTATTTTACCCAGAATTTTAAGGCTTATAGAAATCTTACAACAAAAAAGCTGCTTTAAGTTAGTAACGTATCTCTCGAGCGATGGATGAGGCATTAGTCATCACTTGCCAAAGGCAAAGTTGAGAGGCTGAAGGTTCGACTCATGTTGGAGCATGGTTTCTCACCAAAAAAAAAAAAAAGTTGAGAACTAGGATTGTAATTGTGCAATTCCAAAGTAAATAATTCATGGGCTAGCTTCTGCAATCAAAATGCAGGGTGGTTATATAAGAGAACACATGGAGGGTATTTAAGCAAGAACATTACAGTGTTACACCCAAATGACTACCAAAAAAGACTGCCAAAATGTAAGGTTCATGGTTCTGACTCCAACTCATGTTAGAGTCAAGGGTGTTTGTAATTAAGTCGGTCTCTTAAACCTCAAAAAAAAAATCGGTTTCTTAAAAAAAAAAAACATATATAACCATGATAGGCTATAACCATTCATGCCATAGCATTACTGATAGAAAAATCAGGTCATCACAAAACATAAAATGTTCAACAATGCAACAGACAGTACACTGAAGAGTGCAGTGTCTACTACTGCTGAGTAACCATAAACTGTAAGAAGATAACATGCACCGTGTTAGAGGTTCAACATCCTACACATTTTTCTCTGTCTCGTAGTGTATTGAGAAAGATAAGGGCACACGGGAAGGATAACATCCGTTAAATTCTATATAAGCAGAAAATATCAACAGACAACCCAGAAGAAGTTTATCCTCTAAACATGAAAATAGCACTTGTAGTGTTGCATTGCAGATATTATATCATCTGGCCTTCATATCATAGATGCTTTCACCAATCTCAGCCTCCTCTAACTCAAAACAATATGCTTTTGCAGGTTTCCCTAAGTTTCAACCTGGTCAAGGCTGGGGAACGAGAAGCTTTAAAATCCGAATAGCTGTTGCATGGAGAGATTTGCAACAGCAATTCATCAAAATTCTAACCTATACAATGTACGCATCCTAACACACTTCAAAGAACTGGAAAAGAAAATTATATCACTATTTCCAGAAACACATTCAACAAAAGGTTAAGGTTTTGGAAGATCGACCAGATTGAATTTTAAACAACTTCCCAAGTTCAAGAACCCCTAGACATTTCCAATGCCAGCCTTTTGGAGACAACAATCATTTCATGCCTTGGCTCATTTGACTCCACTCCACTTTGTGCTTCAGTCATACAACTTATAAGTCACTAAGAATTCAGGCTGATTAAGAAGATTGCGGTATTCTAGTACGTCAATAGTATTATGCTTAATTCTGAAATTACTTCAAGAGTAACCAGTATAAAGTACGCAACGCCCTCTTGGTAAATTTCTAAATTCACGAAGCCTTCCACACAAAGGTTTAAGGTTTTTTAACGACCTCACTATTAAATCTGAAACCTAAACAAATTACCAATGCGGTTCAAAATACTATGTACCTATGCATAGAAATGGATTAACATTGCCAGTAAAATCTAGTAATTATGACTACGAGTCTACGACATACACAATCATTCATACCACTACAAAAGCAAGCATAACAGTACAACAATAATCAAATCGAACAGGCTTATTGAAACAAAGAAAATTCAAGGTCCAGTCAAAACTGATTTCATAAAATAAAGTCCAAGTCAATTCTCAAAACAAGATTACGATTCTCAGCAACTAAAACAAATTAATCAGCATACTGGATAGAAAACAAATATATTGCCAAGCACACTTATCCGAACAGAATTTTTACTCCAAACCCAATTCAAAACCATGTCTATATCTCGATCCTTAGGATCGAACTGGATTTGCAGGTGCTCCAGGTCCAGGGCGTGGGGCTTGTCCAGTCTTCGGCAAGTCCTCCTGGTAACAAAACAAGTGAAATTGTTTGTCAAAATCCATTTTCTACAATTAATTCAATCCAAAACCTGAGAACATATTTCAAAATAAATTTAATCAAATAGAACATACCCTGCGCCTGAATCGCTGTGGGGGCTCACGGTTGCGACGGTTAGTGCGAGACCTCACGCGAACCACGTGAGAGTGGATGGCGCAGGAAACACAGTACTGCATCTTTGCATAGAGCTTTGGAAGCATATACCCTTCCACCCAAAAAAAACCACACAATTAATTAACCACAAACAATCTAACCAACAAACATATCCAAACCCAACAAATCAAACAATTCCATCGCCAAAAACAACGCAAAAATTTACCGTCGTAAACGCAAGCCTCTTGAACATCTCGAACAGCAGCTTGCTCCACAATGTTCCTCACAAGAAATCGCTTAATTGCCTTATCCTATCATTTCAGCCAAAATTAGGTTAAAAACCAGAATAACATATCATAAAATCTCATAATTTTTGATATACCCTATAAGTTCAGTTAAAATCAGGTTACAACACAGAACAACAGATCAGAAAATCAGAACTTTTTCAATAATACCAACAATTTTATCCAAATTAGGTCAAAAATCAGAATAACATATCACAAAATCACAACTTTTTTTTTGATATTCCCAATAATTTTATCCAAAATTAGGTTAAAAACAAGAACAAAATACCACAAAATCTCAACTTTTTGATATATCCTACAATCTCACCCAAAATTAGGTTAAAAATCAGAATAACATATCACAAAATCACAACTTTTTTCGGTATGCCCAAAAACCTCGACTTTTCAATATATCTTCTCAACAAAAATTAGGTTAAACGCCAGAACAACAGATCACAAATCTCAACTTTTTCAATATAACCTACAATCTCATCCAAAATTAGGTCAAAACCGGAACAAAAGATCCCAAAAAATTTCAAATTTCGAATTTCTCAACAAATCCAATAACCCCAATCAAAATTAGGATAAAACCAGATCAACAGATCACAAAAATCTCAGCTTTTTCGATATATGACGACAGATTGCGAAACGGAGATCGATTTAAAGAGGAGACGAAAAGGGCAGACCTTAGGGCAGCACTTGCCGCAGTTGGAGCAGCGAATGAAGTTGACATGGCCTCGGCCATGCTTGTTTCGGCCTCCATTTCTTCTCTTGAAAGTCTACACAGAGATTAAACATATGAGAGAGAGAGAGAGAGAGAGAGAGAGATGAAATGTATAGCGAACATTGTCCCCTGAATTGAAAGAGATTTTACCATTTTTGATCTTCTACTTTTGAGAGCTTCGATGGTCGCTAGGGTTTTGTTTTTTCGCTTCTGTTGTTGAGAGAGAGAGAGAGAGAGAGAGAGAGAATGGGGAGGCGTGTTTTATCATATTAGGGTTTGGTGAGTTAACCCTAATATTCCGAGTCAACTCAGTCCCTTTTTTATTTTTATTTTTTCTCAAAACATATCGGAGAAAATTAAAATATTTTTTTTTAGGTTGGATTGATAGACATAAAGGGTAAAATACAAATTCGTCTATGAGGTTTACCATAATATGTACTTTAGTCCATGTAGCTTTAAAAATATGCACTTTGGTCCTCTACTAACTTTTTTCTAAACTATAGTTAAGTTAATGTGAAAAAACTAATTTACCACTACAAAAGAGACAAATACAGAAAGAATAATGACCCAATATTTTTAAATAAATCATGACATTTTTACAAATTTTTTTTAAATAATTTTCTTGATAAGTTTTTTGTATGTGTTTATGTATATTATTATTGATGGAGTAGCATTTGGTTTTAGTGTTGATTTATTAATTTTATGCCTTTAATAATATTTTGTGTATTTATTTTTATAAATTATAGAAAGGTGTAAATTGAAAAACAATACGACAATTTAATTAACAGTTTTTAGTTTTGGGTATACATAAACTTATATACATTTTTGCATATTTTTCATTTTTTATGTGAAAATCAACATGGATTTACAGTATTGATTATTAAGCACCAAACTTCTTCACAAAATACAGATTATCAATTTATTGTTATTATTTATTTCTTGCACATCATGATTTTTATTAATTGAAAATATATGAATAATTCTTGAACAAATAAATAAATATACTTATGTACATATAGTTGATATCAAAAAAATAAAATAAAATTGTACATGTAGTTAAGGGACTAAGATGATAATATTTTTAAATAGTGTTGATTAAGAAAGAGAGAATTTGAAAAAACTTAAAAGGTATTGCTGGTAAAATAAATATGTCACATCATCAAAAGGTAATATAATAGGAATATTTTAATTTGACACTAACCCAAGGATGCTTTTAAATAACAAGTAAACTATAAGGACTAGAGTGCATATTTTTGAAACCACAGGGATTAAAGTGCATATTATAATAAATCTCAAGCACCAATTTGTAATTTACCCTAGACATAAATAATATCAAATAAAATTGAATTTAAATTCAACAATGTCATATAGGCGTCATTTTATCACTCCTTCCTCAAAACAGTGACTTAAAAGAGAGTTAAGTGTTCTTAATGAAAAGTCTTAAGAAGTTTGATGATTAGTGAAATTAACCTTTCAAAATGTAAAATTTAGCGGCCAAAGTGTTACAATGTATGAAGTTTAGTGAAATTAGCCTTGCATGGAGCATGAATCATTTTACAATATTAAATTGGCCAAATTGGTTAAAATATTATAACCTTTTACAACTTTTATTATTACATCATAACCTTTTTGACTTTATTATTATACATTAACATTTCTACATTGATAAATTTGTATCCTACTTCACTTTTTAACTTTAAATTTTACGAGGTAACATTTAATTAATAAGCATAAAAAAAATAAGTAATAATTTTAGTAATTATAGATGATGAGGTGGTTTTTTAAAGTTATTATTTATGTGCCACATCATCAAATTTGGAGTAAAAAAATGACTTGAGATACAATTTCTTCAATATAGAAAGGTGAAGATATAATAATAAATTAAAAAAGGTTATTATATAAAAACAAATGTTGTAAAAGGTTAGACTATTTTAACCAATTAAGCCTATTAAATTAGTGTTTTTGTTGGATTATACTGTTGATAGTGGGAGAGCAACTAGGCGATTGCTCTCCATCA
The DNA here is from genome assembly GCA_039657345.1 of Stephania japonica. Classification (NCBI taxonomy): domain Eukaryota; kingdom Viridiplantae; phylum Streptophyta; class Magnoliopsida; order Ranunculales; family Menispermaceae; genus Stephania; species Stephania japonica. The sequence continues at coordinate 8,284,224 of CM077556.1, forward strand.
ATATTAAGTTTGATTCGACCATGATCCATGGCCTCTCCCTCATCCACATGAGCAAGAATGTTCACAAGAAACAAGGTGGACAAAGATTAGCCTTAGACAAGCTTAAAAAACCTACACTATTGTTGGAGATGTGTGAACTCAAAGTCAGTTCCACATTAGATAAATATGACCTCATGATGAGGTGTATAATTGTCGATCGCTCCTTAATTAGTATTAAGACCTTTTAGGGTAAAAATCTCACACCTATGAGTTGAAGGCACATGGCTAACAGGCTAAGGTAGGGACTATATCGATACTAATGAGATCCTTCAGATCGTGCCGCGTGTGTGGAATATCCTTGGATGGACTTTGCTCCAAGGTGGCAAGTTAGAGATGTGTGCACCAAAAGTTAGTCTCACGTCAGATGAATGGTACTTTTTTTTTTCAAAAAATGAATGAAATTTTATAATGAAGTATATAAATATAAATCTCTCTCCCAATTCGTATCTAGGTCTTTATTGCAACTAAGTTGATAAATGTTTAATTTCCTTTTATAAAATCTTAAAAAAATATTGTGGTCTCCCTTAAGCGTGATGAAGCTCCCTCTTAAGGTTTTTGAGTTCGTCCTTGACCTACTCCTCTTCAATGTTGATTAACTCCAATTGGCGTTGCAAGGATTTGAAGCGACCCTAGAGATCATCTTCGAAGCAATCCGCCAATCTGTTGGAGTCAGACTTGCATGGCGGGGGTTTGATAGAGGAGGGCTTTGGATAACACCAATGAAGATGCCATTGTTAATTGTTATCGATGCACAGATATATAGATAGATAGATAGGAGAAACTATATGTATAGAGACAACAAGAGAGAGAGAGAGAGAGAATTAGAAAAGTTCAGCCCAAGCAACGCTTATGGCCTTGTTTAGTTAGAGGTGGAGTTATCACCCAAAAGATAATTTGCAGAGAGTTAGGAACTAATCTTGTTTGGTTGCCCAAATTTCCTGCAATTTATCTCCCAACTTACACCCTATGGTAAGAGATATCTCTCCCACCCTACCTACCCATCCTATCCCATATAGGGAGTTGTAACGACCCTGATGCTAATTAGGGCATCACTCAGCCTGAAACCCTAATTAAGCCCTGGATACACCTACCAGACTTAACTAGAGCCAACAATCTCTCTGCGATACTTGATAAAACCACCTGTATATCTCGAGAAAACCGAGTAAAACAAGAGTGAAAACAACGGAAGACTTTAACATACGATTTTCCAAACTTAATTACAAGATACGGATAAAACTAATGAAATATACAAGTTTCCCAACCTTGTCATAGTATAATATTATACAGGAAAATCAAAACTTTTATTATACATCTGAGAATTCACTTCAGACATCGAAAGGCAAAGAACTAAACTACTAAGCTTGCCTTATTTTTCCATTCCCGCACGCTAGCCTAGGTACTTGGGATTGTTGAAAAGGGGGGGTGAGCATTCAACTAGCTCAGTAAAGTGGTGTTCACTTAGCCATCATATATCCATCTAATAATCAATGAAAATGCAATAGCAATATGAACCAACATATTTAAAAGGATATTGAAATAATATAAACAATACATAACTGAATGCAAAGACTTCACAACTATATTGTAACTTATATTTTCATTTCAATTTAAAGAGAGAATCGCACTCCCACATCTCTCATGAATTACCACTGACAGCTGGTAATTCATGATCGATGTGTCACCAACTCAAATGGAAAGCATTGATCGGGATACTCCTGGTCACTGGGGGCGCGGTATTGGGTGGTCACCCAACACAGTTCCAAATCCCAAGCCAATTCGTCCCCCCAAACCTCTTCTCGGATTTCCTTTTCATTTGTAAAACAGTAATGAAACAAGTTTAAGTTACAGTACATTGCCCCATTCCCTGTCTATAAACTACGTGAATCTAAAATATAACTAATAGCATGGAATAAATGATAAATAAGTGAAACCCACTTACCTCGGTCTCGTTTTCCTAATTTCATGTCTTGCATCATTCCGAGACTCTCAAACCTCCTAAGGATTCGCCGTGTAAATCTACACAAATATTAAGTAACCTTGATCAATTATAGTCTTAGACTAGTCCTAGTATCATCCTAGAACCCTAACCCAAGTCCCGTCCAAATCTCGCGACTCACATTCCATTTTTCCATTATCTTTTTCTAAGTAAAAGATGCTTGTAAACACTGTTTTCCAGCTGAACTATTGCGGAACATTTTTGAGCATATAAACATTAGAATTTGAAACAACACCCCCATGGAAAATTTGAAGCTTTAGTACTTAGCTTTCCGAAAAGATAAGGTTTGCTCGATTCTGATTTGAAACGAAGGAGTTACACTCAAGTTACCAAGACATCTCTCATTTGACAGCAAATCCAAACAGCAATGTTAGAAAAATCATGACTCCCAAACTTGACGTTCAAAAATTGTGATTTTTGGTGACATTCAAAAATTATTATATATATATATCAATTATATATATACACCTTTATTTTTTCTTCCTTATATTAGCCTACCGGACACGCCAACGAACTCACTTGGGCATACTGTACACCGTCTCCATGACTTACACGTTTTACGAGACAAATCTCCAGCTTACTAATTATTCACGTTTGACTTTTAGGGTTTACATTAACCCACGTTAATCACCTATAATTATATTAACTATCATCACACCACAACAACGCACAATTCCTAATTTACATCATATATTACTATTTTTACTGATCAATTGTCGGGGTTACACTACTGGCCAATCTCGTATGTTTGGGCTAAACCCAACGTTTAATTATAGCTAATCCACAATTAATAGTAGTTAATTAGATTTAAGTTTTAGGACGTTACAGGAGTTATCTATCAAGAGTTGTGAACACAATTAGCCCTCATTAATGACCCTTTAATTACTCATCTCTCTCTTATTTGAATACTATTTATAAAAATATTAACTCCAAAGAGATAACTCCGAACTAACACGGTAAGTTAGCAAAAATGAACCAAATGAGGCTATATATAGAAATGGAACTCAATTAGAATTTTTTTATGGCAACGATATGTCACACCACAAGATACATCGGCTGCCAGAAACTGTCTATGCACACCTCAGGATGTGAGCATACACAGATTTTAGTGTATAACACATAAGGTGAGGTCGCATAAAGGCTCCTGTAAACTAATGTGTCATGTGGTGTGAGATTGTGTTGCCATTGTAGTAATAGAGCACAGTCGGTTCTAAATACAATTACACGAACTTCTTATTTGACTGTTTTGTGCGCCTCTTCCCTCAAATGCAAAGTTTTTTAATTTTTTATTTATTTGGTGAAAAACGCAAATATATATATACTAAATGTTCTTCTTGGAAAAAAAAAGAAAGTGCTAAATGAAAATTGAAATAGAAATTGAATACTTTTTCCAACTAATTGGTTCTAAAAATAATTACGAAATTAGTTTGATAATTGTACATCTATAATATGAATTCGATTCGAGTCACGTGTCAATCCGTGAGAGCTTCTCACAAATTAAAATAGTTCCTTTATATATACAGATTCCAGATTCCAGGAGATCAACGCATATTAAAAAAAATAAAAAAAATAAAAAATCAGTTATGGTGATATGATACATACGTTTTCTAATTGGTAGATGGCATATTTTGACTGGGGAACTAGAACCACTGTCATTCCATTCATAGTGTTGTGCATGCGCGGTCATCGGACAAATCGTTAAGAAATTAAAAAAGTGATTCTATAATCACTTAAGTACGTTTTCGTAATGACTTATGTATTTTTCTTAGTTGTAATTAATGATTCTTCAAGAAGAATAGAGAACAAAGAAGAAAAAGAAGAAGCAGCAGCTCGAGATTGAGAAGCTATTGTGATCGCCTTATCTTCAACCTAGAAGCACTATGAAGGAGCTACCTCGAGATCGCAATGTGAAGGAGCTTGAGGCTGTGAGTTGCGGTTTGATTTTAAAAAGTTAATTAGTTTGGGTTGGCTTTAAAAAAAATTGACTCGAATTAAGTGTTTGGTTTATTGGTTAACTATGCAATTGGGACAGATATAAGAAAGTGAGACGTACATGTTAAAGAAAATATATGTTGCAATTTTAGGAACCTTAAAAGTTTAACATGAACAACTAGATAGGGCCAAACCACTGTATAAGAGGACCTGTGCAACTATATATATTTGGGAGAAGGAAAATGATAATCTTACACACTTTCAACGCACACTTTTGGCGCACACCCTTGTCTTTTAGACGTTTATGGTATTTTGTCATATGTGGAGCCCACACTTGAAAAGACAAGAAAGAGCTATAAATGACTAAAAGACAAGGGTGTGCGTCCAAAGTGTGCCTTAAAAGTGGGTCATTTTATCATTTTCCTTGGGAGAATGCGTGCCAAGTAAAATAGATGGATTTTTTTGGGTAGATAAATAGATGGATATTGAAATTTCTAAGAACTAAGTATCTTAGAGAGTGATTGTAATGATTCCTTTTTTGGCAAATTCTTGTCTTTTTGGCAAGTGATATCTTTACCATATCACCTTAGAGGTTTTGACTATAACGATTCCTCATTTTTATGTAATGACAATTGATTGACCATTAGGCCCGTTATCTACCAAAAAAATACAAAATTAAAATGCTTCTACAATTTAAATATCTATGAACTATGTAAATTAAAAAAAAAAAAAAAAAAAAAAAAAAAAAAAAGAATAGAAAACTATGTGAATTTTTTTTTCTTCTTCAATCACATCAACTTCTAGACATTGTGATACTGCTGGTAGTTACTTATGTCACACATCTGTTTTTTTGGGTAAATCGTCACTCATGTGCTTCATTATTGGCTTTGTTTATGAGATGATTGATGATTTGCTAATAAAAATTGTGTTTGTTGATCAGATGGTGCTATTTTCACTACTGAATTTCTATCATTCAGGGAAATTCTTCTTGAAGAGCTTGTCACAACACTACACCTGATGATCCTAGTATGAACAAGAGAAACCAAGCTCATTTACCTAGCATTGTGAAATCAAGATTGCCACTAGGGTCTGCATTATCCTTGATTCTTTTCTTTTTTTTTTTTTTTTTTTTTTTTTTTTTTTTGATGGAATGATCCTTGATTTTTTTGACAATTAAAAGATGAGTTCTCCTCAGCTTCCCTTGTGGTTTCTTTTGACAATTAGAAGGTAAATTCATCATGTCACATTAATTGGATCAAAACCTTTTCTTCCACACCCTTGTTTGCTCCAAAGAATTGTAAAAGGGCTTCATTAGCCAATTACAAAGATTGATTTTTTTTCCTCATCAATATAGAGGTATTACCACTTCAAAGAAAATATATATGCAAACAGCGTCGATATTTGGGAAGTAGAAGTGATCCTTGAATCAAAACTCAAATGAATATACCATCATCCATCAGTTGGTCGAAGTGGTAACGGGCATAGTTCTCTTAAACAAGGTCTCAATTTTGAATCTTGTAAATAGAGCAAACCGGATTAAGAGAACTTTCTCAAAAAAAAAATCCGATAACACACAGAAAACCATAAGGAAAAACTCAAATGAATATAATTTTACTGCATATCAAATGTTGTGTTGCTGTTGTTACATAGAAGGAGAAAATGATACGAAAATCTAATCTAAAAAATCTATCAAGTTTTTCTTCTCTTTCAGTCAAACTCTCAACAACCCAATGTGATATAGAGAGCTCATCATCAACATCACAAATGAATTAACACCATGCACCCATCAATCAAGCAAAGAACAACACAGCCTCATACCCAAATTAATTGAAGTCGGCCACATGGATCAAACTCTTTCATTGTGCTCAATTTAGTGCAACCTATCAATCAAGCAAGAAGCTTAAAAATCACAAACTATCCCTTTGAGAGAGAAAATTCTTGAGAGCATCTCTCACATCATCAAACCCATCAACAAACTCATCAAAAAACCTCATCACCTTCTTCAACTCCCCATCACCCACATCACTAAAAAAAGGCGCCACGGGGAGCGCATTCTCCGGTTGCAGTGAATACGCATTCGGATTATCATCGACAAGCACCACATTCTTCAAATCCCTCCCCAAATCCCCCAAATCCTTCACAAACCTCCCACTCTGCTCAGTACATGAATCCCTATACAACCTATAAGAAATCACATTATCCGGGTCGAGCCGATCAAGAACAAGCGACGCATATTCCCGCAAACCAGCGGTGAAAACCACGATCTCGAACTTGCCCGATACTGACTTCAAGAATTCATCCACTCCTGGACGCTTGATCACATAGAAATTCATCAATTGGGATTCGATTATGGGGCGGACGATGAAGTCGTAGGGCACCGAAGGGAGGTCTAATTGGGAGTGGATCAGCGTCTCGTCTAGGTCGAGAAAGATGGTTCTTTTTTCCGGGGAAATCGAAGGCGGAAGCGAGGGCTTGAAGAACAGGCATCGAGTGATTCGGTTGTTCTCTAGTTCTTGTTCTTCGTCGTCACATTGGGGGAGCTTTCTGAGGAGATGGAACCCCTGTTTCCGGGGAGTGGGGGTTCCCAGCTTGGTGATTTTGGCGAAGATTCGGATGAGGCGGCGACGGCAAGCGCAGATCGATTTGTTGATCGAAGTGATCACAATCGACGAAGCGCTCTTGACGCTCTTTAACGAGGATGATCTCTTTCGTCGCCGCGCTGCGGAGCGACGGTCTTTCGTGGGTTTTGTCGGGGTTCTCTTGACGATCTTCGACACCATTTCCCTCTCTCGACAATTCCGCGTGGCGTTGGTTGTGGGGGAGAGGGAGAGGGTTTTGTGAAGGGGAGAGAGGGATGGACGGTGAGGATGCGTTTGAGATGGGGGATTTTGGACGGTGAGAGATGGGTTTGGAAGTTATAAATTTAGGTTCGGTGCAACGGTCTCGGAGGCGGTTCGGAAACGAAGCTAGATTTAAAACCGAAAACAATGTATTTATGGGGAGTGGTCCGAGTGGACCGTTACATTGCCACTTCAGATTTCTTAACTTTCTGTTGTTAATAATTGGAATGAGCTGGCTTAATACACAACCCTTTTACCATTCTTTTAGTTTTTCACCTGGTATATATATATATATTTTTTTCCAACGTCCACTCTGTATATTCAACCCCAAGTATGCTGATTAATCCGATTCAAAAAAAAAAAAAAAAGGCGCTGACTAATTTAAATGTTTGTCCTTGACCAGCCTGATGTATTCAACCCAACTATGCTGAGTAATCTACATTTATACATTATTGACCCTCACAATAATTAGATATCAAATGTAGGCTAGTTCATCATTTTCAAGAAAAAAAAAAAAAAAAAAAAAAAATGTTAAGTGTACATACTTAGTAAACACATTCACTCGGCAAATTCACCTATGGGCACATGCTTACATGTCTCGCCCTCAGTCGTCAAGTTCACATGCTTGGGATACGAGCTTGTCCTCACTCAAGTCATCAGGTGCCTAGTGTTACCACCCCAATAAGCTGGATATGAGCATGCTGGGTTGGGCAGCATGATAACTCAGCAGATGACCGAGTCTCGGTGGACTCGGGAGGTTTCGGTGAACTCCAAAGTCGGATTGAGGTTTAGTACATGGCTCGGGCCTAAGTGGGCTTGGCTTGGGTTGGCACGGGCAAGGCAGGCCAAGGCGAGGCCAAGGCTGGGCAAGGCCAGGGCAAGGCAAGGCAAGGCCAGGCCAAGGCAAGGCGAGGCTCGGCCAAGGCAAGGCAAGGCACAGGCAAGGCTGGGCAAGGCCAGGCCAAGGCAAGGCAAGGCAAGGCACGGGCAAGGCGAGGCTCGGCCAAGGCAGGCCAAGGCACGGGCAAGGCTGGACAAGGCAAGGCAAGGCAAAGCAGGCCAAGGCAAGGCCTTGGCATAACAGTTGACTTTCCTTGACTCAGGCATTGACCCTGGTCAAAGTACGCTTTGTCTCATTTTGGGATGTTTCCTATTGGAGCTGAGGAAACGGCTTAACATCAACTATAAGGGGAGGTGGGCTCTCTCCTAGGGGTGGCATGGGCAACAGTGACAAGGAAGGCCCTCGAGCACGCCTTGGGCACCATGCCAAGGCGATGTAACAACCCCAAATTTTTAACTGACTTGTGTTACACTTGTCAGAATTGTGACCCGGCTACGTGAATACTGGACAGTATTTCGAACTTCGGGAGTCGACACCGAAGTGATTTTATGATTCTTTGATTGTGTGTATTAGTATTGTAGTATTTTACGGGTTTCGAGCCGTTCGGGCGGTATTTAATTGAGTAAGGTTTCGACTAGTTAAACGGGGGAGAAAAATGAGTAAAAAGTAGAAATAAATATAATGGTTACACATTTTAATGTGTAATAAAGAGAAATAAATAGAATGGTTACACACTTTAATGTGTAATAAAGAGAAATAAATAGAAAAGTAAAAAGACCCATAAGGGCAATGGTTTAAAATTGGTGTAGGAAGTAAGTTGGGGGTAAAAAGGTCATTTGACTATATAAATATAACAACAACAAATAAAACCATACACTATTCATCTTCTTCTTCAACATAACCGCCGCCCACCCTCCTTCTCTTTCATTTCGGATCTCTCCCTCACTCTCGGCCTCTCCATCTCTCTCACTCACGATCTCTCCTCTCTCACTCTCGTTGCTCTCTCTCTCGAATCTCTTCCTCTTCTCGGCTTCACGTCACTGCTGCCACCTCCCTCGCCGTCGGAGACTCCACGTCCCACCCTAGGTGAACCTCTCCTCCTCTCTTGTCTCTCGGGTTCATGTGTTCATGATTTTAGGTGAATTTTTGTAATTGTTTTGGGTGTATGCATGACGGTTTGGTGGTGGGTTGGTGTACATGGGGTGCATGATGGGGTGTACCATATAAAAAAAAAGAAGAGAAAAGAAGAAAGAGAAGAAAAGTTTATGTTAAAAAAAATAATCTATGAAAGTGGAAATGTATTCATCGTATCAAGGATTTTTTTTATTCATGTCGTCATGTCATGTGATTCCGATGTATAGTTTATTGATTTAATTTTGAGTAAATGATCGGATTTGTCGTAATTTCTTATCAATGTTGCGTGGTTTCGTGTTTCGATCATTGTTTGCTGATGACGTTGGTGTTGAGTTTTCAGTCAAGGTTTTATCAATCTAGGTTGAATGTTCTATTGAAATCAGTTGAATTAATAGCACGTCGTGTGTGAGAACGAATTTATGTTGGAGTTGCGTGCTCATGCATGGTTTCCTCGCGGTAGTAAACGATATTAATGGCATTGATTTATGACACTAATTAAGGAATTATTAGCAATAGTCAATTACATTAATTGTATAGTCAAATACATTAATTGTATAGTCAATTATATTAATTGTATATTTTGTTGCCAAATTTAGGCTGGACATTATTCTTATTTAGGGAGAAAGATCTCAAGGAGAAAAGGCATTTATCCATTTTGCTTAAACTTTGTTAAACGTGAATGTGTTATTTCATGTGTTTTTGTCATCGGGATTTCATTATTTTGTGTTGAGTTTATTTCATTTCAAAACTCATGGCATGAATACATGATTTGGTGATTCGAATTCATGCATACGTGAGAATATACAAGGGTCGGGTATTTGTTTAGTATAGATGTGTATTGAGTGTTCGAATACATGGTTATTTTGAGTTATGGTGTGGTTTTCAAAAATCTAAAAGAGTTGTGTTTCGTTTGATTTTTTAGTCGGTTTGCATCGAGTCGTTCGAATCATCAAAACATTGGGGAAAACATTAAGGTATTCAACCTAGGTTTAGTAATGAATCGACCCACTAATTAGAATTTCCTACCTTGTCAGGTTGCGAAAAACTTGGGAATACACGTTAGGAACGAGAGTTTGTTTCGCGGGTTGCGATAGTTCAGGTAAGTACATTTGCCTTAAAAAGCATTTGTATGTTTGTAAGCCAGTAAGAAAATGCCATGTGATTCATTATCATTTATTCAGTCTTGTTATTCTCTATTATTGGTATTCCATTCTATTTTTTGTTGTGTGTTTCCCGGCGTAAGTGTTTCGTCTCAAAAGTACTAGGACCTGCACTAGAGGGATAAAACGTGGGCACTCGTGCGCACGAGTGTGTGACCACCCTTAGTGACCGTGTGACACCGAGTACTGGGTGGATGGATTTGAGTCCCTTTCCAGTCATAGCTGTGCTTTCGCTTGTGTCGATGCCCAGAAAGATCTCGTGAGGTCTTCGTTGTTATGCTATGGTTTAGACCACTTATGAACCTCTTTTGATTCCTTGGAACACACTTAAATTTCGATTGATATCTATTAGTCTGTTTATCATGCATCTTGTTTATTTAATTTCCTGTCTTTTTATACCGCATGATATTTAGACTACTTTATTTGAATTATCATGAATTACTGTTGTTTTCTGCTGGCATTACATTTGATTTTATTCAGTTACTCACCGTCTAGTTTGTGACGGTGGGTGCAGTTCGGCAACTGCCTTGACCACTAAGAAAGTGGTGATTTACCAGGTCTATGGATTAATGTATGTTGGACATGTGTCCCGGTTGGTTATGTAACTACCTAACGGCTAGTCTATAAAGCCAAGGTCTCTGAGCTTGGGGAAGCACAGAGTTCCACAGTTGTAATTCCAATTGAGAGCTAGTAAACGTTTCCTTGTTGCCTATTGCTTGTTGTCCCTTTAATTCGAGTATTGGTGTGCTGAACTAAGGTGGCCCTTAGGCACCGCAGGTTCAATTGAGAGAAAAATTTCCTAGTGAAAAACCCCTCTTTCATTGGCCCTGTGACAATTGGTATCAGAGCCTCATTTGGAGACAATGGCGACCCGAGCAGCAAGCGATCTAGGTGAGAGGGTGTCTCACCTAGAGCATGTGATAGCAACGATGGCCACTCCGGCGGAATTGGCGGAGTATTCAACTACGTCCTGACGTATTGAAGCTTTGGAAATGTTGGTAGCTTCCTTGGTGACTAGGGGAGAGTCACAAGAGGCCATGATTGCTATGTGGGAATCAAGGTTTAAGGAGCTTGTAGCGGATGTGCGGTCGGTGGGAGAACTTACCACCGAAACAGCCTCGACAATGGCTGTGGAGGTGAGCTTACTCAAGCGAGCTATGGGTGGAACCTCGGAGGGTGCTGTTGCGGCAAAGCCCCGAACAAAGGTGCCGGAACCAAAGAAATTCTTTGGCAAGCGGAGTGCAAAGGAACTTGAGAATTTCATTTGGGACATGGAGCAGTACTTTGCTACTGTTGGCACGGAGGAGAATCAGAAGGTCATCTTGACCCCGATGTACCTTGAGGGTGATGCGAAACTTTGGTGGAGAACTAGGGTGGATGATGATGCGGCTGCGGGGAGACCCAAAATTGTAGATTGGGAGATGCTCAAGAGGGAATTGAAGGATCAATTCCTTCCTACCAATGCGGCTTGGCAAGCGCGGGAAGCCTTGCGCAAGCTCAAACAGACGGGATCGATGCGTGACTATGTGAAGGAGTTTTCCTCCCTCTTGCTGGACATCAAAAACATGTCGGGGGAGGATAAACTCTTTAATTTCACAACGGGATTGCAGTCTTGGGCTCAAGCCGAGCTAAGGAGGCAAGGAGTGAAGGACTTGCCTGGTGCAATTGCGGCTGCCGATAGTCTTGTGGACTTCAAGACTAGTTCATCCCCGAGCGAAGGGAAGAACAAGGAGAAGAAGCCGTTCAAGAACCACCAGTAGAAGGGCGAGAAGAAGCCCTTTCCTCCTAAGTTTGCGAGCTCGAAACCAAAGCACCTAAAGCGGACCGAAGCCCTCATCAAGTTCTCGCGGGTAAGGGTTGTTTTATTTGCAATGGCCCTCACAGGCACGAGACGCCCAAAGAAGGAGAAACTTTCGGCCTTGATCGCGGAAGATGATGGCCGCCCGAATGAACCCATCAGTAGGCTGCTGAATGCAATTCAGCAAGCCAAGACGAGCCCTTCGGAGGGGCTAATGTACGTGGATGCTGAGGTGAACCAGAGACGAGTCTTGGCGATGGTGGATTCGGGAGCTACTCACTCATTCGTGGTAGACCATATGGTGGGAAAATTGGGACTGGATTTCGTTGAGAACTCCAGTCGAATGAAGGCAGTGAATTCGGAGGCGAAGCGAATTCAAGGTATGGCCACTGATGTGAATTTGAAGGTTGGATCTTGGGTGGGAAAGATCAACCTAATGGCTGTTCCCTTGGATGATTTTGATGTCATCCTAGGGAATGACTTTTTGCACTTGGGGAGCATTGCATTGATGCCGTTCTTGAAAGGATTGTTCGTGATGAACAAGTCCCACCCTTGTTTTGTCCCTACAACTAACACAATTGCAGGAAAAGAGAAGACAAAACTATCCCATCTTTCAGCCATTCAGGTGAAAAATGGACTGAGGAAGGGAGAACCCACATTCCTAGCATCCTTGGTGGAAACCAAGGCAAGAACGTTATCAAAGATCCCCGATGTAGTCGCTGAAGTGCTAGAGGACTTCGAAGACGTGATGCCGGCAGAGTTACCAAAGCAATTACTGTGACGGCCCCAAATTCCCAATGCATTTGGGTACGCCCGGCCTAGACCCGTGCAAGCCTCGAGTCAGTTCTCGACAACCCTGACGAGCCTAGTCAGCCTCAAAACATCAAAAATTCAAGATTTATGAAAGAGTTATTGCAATTATAACACAGCGGAAGCAAAAGTCAAATTCAAATCAAATATTGGGAAAATAACTCTATCAAATGGAAGTAAAGGAATTCTATAAGTGTGGAAACCCCGGGCATTCATGTACAATTAGAAATGCAAAGGTACATGATACCAATCTCATCAAAATTTGCCAAGTTTAATAATCCCAAAGCATGTATATATAAAAACGGTGTACATAAAAGCAAAACATAATAAAAACCTATAAAATAGTCTTCAAATCCAGTAGCTAATCCTCACAACAGATCCCCAGGTAGGGTCCCTTGCCCTTGCTTCTCTCTGCGCTCTATCTGCACCCACCGTCACAAACTAGACGGTGAGCAAGCGAATAAAATCGAATGTAATGCCAGTAAAGAAAACAACGAGAATTCATGATAATTCAAATAAAGTAGTCTAAATATCATGCGGAAATAAAAAGACAGGGAAATTAAATAGACAAGATGCATGATAAACAGACTAATGGATATCAATCGAGAGTTAAGTGTGTTCCAAAGAATCAAAAGAGGCTCATAAGTGGTCTAGTCCATAGCATAACGGCGAAGACCCCGCGAGGTCTTCCCGGCATCGACTCAAACGAAAGCACAAATATGATCGGAAAGGGACTCGAACCCATCCACCCGGTACTCGGTGTCACACGATCACTAAGGGTGGTCACACACTCGTGGCGCGAGTGCCGCGTTTATCCCTCTAGTGCGGGTCCTAGTACTTTCGAGACAAAACACTTACGCGGGAATCACACATACAAGAAGTATGGAATGGAAGGCCAACAAGTAAATAATAGCAAACACAATGGCATGAAAATGAATCACATGGCATTTTCTAACCGGCTTACAAACGTACAAATGCTTGTTTAAGGCAAGTGTACTTACTCGAACTATCGTGACTCGTATGACAACTCCGAGATCCTAACGCGACTTCCCGATTTCCTATACCGCACTCCAATTATCCAGTCCAGCTTGAATAAATGCCAAACAAATCAAAATTACCACCCGAATTATACCTAAGATTATTTGTCATTAAATTAGCTTCAATTTGATACATTATATCAATTTTCACGTTTTTCGAGGCTAAAACCCCGACTATATCTTGCCAACATTTCCGAGAAAATCCCAAAACTCATTTATGAACCCATTTCCTAATTTATCATATTTTTCTGAATTTTTCAATATATATATATTTGCTATTTTTCTTCTATACATATACATATTTATACATATATATATATACATACATATATATATATATTATATTTATATATATAATATGCACGTGTGCATCTTCTTCAAGTTTTTTTTTTTTTTTTTTTTTTTTTCAACAGAGGCGCACGGCGCTCTGTTTTTCTCATTTCATTTTTTTTTTTTTTTTTTTTTTTTTTTTTTTTTTTTTTTTTTTCCATATGAATCGATCAAGAGAGGGAGATACACACACACTTACCTCGGTGACGTAGGCGGTGGTGGTGACTGTTCCAGCCGGGAGAGGAGACCACCGAGAGCGTGAGAGGGCGTGAGGCCGAGAGGAGGGAATGACCGAGAGCGTGAGAGACGACGAGCGTGGGGAGGGAGATCGAGAGAACAACGAGAGAGTGAAATGGAGAGGGAGAGAGAGAGACCGCAGTGAGTGGTGTGGTGAAGGGGTCGAGATGGAAGAGAAGGAGGGGCGGCGGTTTTCCAACGAAGGAGAAGATGAATAGTGGGGTTTTGTTATGAAACGGTTTGTATATATTTATAACATCAAATGACCTTTTTGCCCTTCTCCTTCACTTCATACATTTAAACACATCTACCCTTATGGGTCTTTTACCACATCATCTCATCTTAGCACACACACACATCTCTAGGCCAATCTCATGGCTCCTTACCATTAGGTTGTGTCACTTTTACAATACTAATCACATAGTCCGCATGTTACATATTTAACTAACTCCCACGTTCAAACGACGTTCCTCGGTCCGTATTTCCCACAATTGGCTCGTCGTGTCCATTTTCTCGCCACACCCCATTAACTAATTTATTAAATTAATTAAAATTCATTTATTTATATGTTTTACTCCCCCGTTTGACTAGTCGAAACCTCACTCAATTAAATATCGCCCGACCGTGCGCGAGACTCGTAAAATACTAAAATACTAATACATACAATCAAAGAATCATAAAATCACTTCTGGTGTCGACTCCCGAAGTTCGAAATACTTGTCCGGTATTCACGTAGCGGTCACAATTTTGACAAGTGAAATCACAAGTCAATTAAAAATTTTGGGGTTGTTACAGTCTCCCCACTTATTAGAATTTCGTCCCCGAAATTAACCTAATAAGTAAATTAAATTAACGACTCTTTGTAACTCTTAACGAGACCGATAAAAACTCGAGTGAGTCATTTCTTGACTCAGAACCGTTCGTGACCCTTCGAGTAGAGAGATCTTTAGGTATTCATAATCTCCCGAATCATACTTGAAGCTCATCGTGATACTCAACAAGTATTTCCTATGCCACTCCCGGGCAATCTTAAGTCTCAAATAAAATTTCTCACAACTACCCGACGCTATCATGACCACGAGGAGATCGGGGCAACCACTAACGAAATCCATATCAATATGTACCCAATTCCATCGAGAAATGGGTAAGGCATGTAGTAATCCTCCAGTCGTCGATACCCAAATCTAAGCGCGGCATATCTCACGTTTGAATAACTCCGACAACTCGGAAATCATCCCCGGCCACCAAAAGAATGTCGCATACCGACGCACATCTTAGGTCAACCCGGACACACAAATGAGGATCAAAACGGTGAATTCTCCGAAGTACCTGGTCACACACATCGACCACCAATGGAAACCCCAAATAGCCCGCGATACCTCAAGCATGAGTTTGTCGACCGACTCTTGTCTGGCAATCGGAACTATCCACCATCTCACCGCACCGCCGTATGACGCATCGTCTTGTCTTGTCCTCGCGCACAATGCCAAATGAGACGGTCTCGCATTATCGTTTCACCACGTATCTAGGTCCTGGTAATCATCGGCACGTCCGCTTGAACTCATCAACTTGATCGCTTCACGTAAACCACGCTCATAGGTTCTTTGACACACGACTACCTCCGCATTCAATCCTTTGAAGTGCAATGCATCAACAACAATGTTGATCTTCTCGTATCCACCAAACAGCGCACGTAATGTTTATACCTAATTCGCACCAACCAAGGCTTCGAACTCTAACAACTATAGTACTCGCATCTTTATCGGCAACTCGTAGCCTCCTAACACTATCGAAATGTCAAGACTATGCACATTCAAGTATGTCGCATCCCGACAAATGTGACTAGGACTTAGGCCTCGCTACATCTATTGAGTTTTTTCAATCCTAACAGTCTACCAAACGCACAACAATCAAGGGATCAACATAACTTGAATCGGATACGATATGCATGCAAATACCGCAAATGAAAAGCATACCCTCATTAATGTGTCTGGATGCCTCCCCGGTCTGCAGCTCAACAACAAACTGAACACGCTCTCTCGGTACCGTGGTGATCTTTGCGACGATGCTTTTTGGTGAGAGCACTCCTCGAAGGTGACCGACCACGTCCGCATCTCGTAACACGTACGGTTATCCCGCGACCTCGAGTCGACTCGGCCTCGTCCCTGTGTAGAACCATGAGTTTGGGTCCGACTAGACCTCTGCGTGCTCCTCTCTGCCTAACTCCTCGGTCGGCATCCTCGTTCTCGCACCGTCTGCGATCGCGGCTTTCTTTGGTCAAGTCGATTAGATGCGGTGAATGATCGGCAAAGCTTGGCACGGGTGGAACGGCTTGTACCAAACGTGTGGTTTGTGTGCAACGCATCCTACACTCGTGCCCGATGCTCACGATTCTCCCATCTCGCTCCTTTTTCTCTTCCCCGTCCCGCGATAGTGACTATCGATCGGGTCTCCGCTCTGTTCGCCCTAACCTCATCCGGATGTGTGAGTAAGTAACTCTCCTCGCTAAACTACGTTCGTACGCAATCGCAAAGTCTCCGGCGTGTAGTGACTACGAGAACCTCCAATCGTAGGTAGCAAACCCTCGGTGAAGTAATAGACTCGATCGGTCTCGGTATCTGCAGATCCTCCAAAGATAAGGTAATAGTGCAATAAACCTACCCATGTAATCCATCACCGACTCATCGGTGCTCGCCTCGGTGCCATAAACTCATTCCTCTTCGCACGAAGAACGCTTCGGTGGAAAATACTTCGGTTGAATTGAGTCTTGAAGTCGATCCAATCTCTCGGGGTGCCTCGGGTAGTAATGATAGTCGTCCACCAATCATCCGCTTCCCCGGAGCATAGATGAGGAAATCGTCGCTCTCATGTGATCCTCGGTCGCGATGATAGTATGAATCTTCTCGTGATTCTTCAGAAAAGCTCTGCGGTGCTTACGTCTCGTACCACCAAAGAACTTGACCGGATCGTGTCGCTTGAATTCTCTCCATCGCCTCGCCTCGGCGGTGGCCTTAGTGCTCTTCTCCCGAGTAGTGACCGGAGTAGTAACTGGAGTAGTCTCTGCAAAGAACAATCGGCATAGTCGGCGTCTCGTCGTCGTTTGTACTATGTCCGTCTCGTAATGGAGGTGTCTCCGCCTCGATTTGTGTACTGTCGCATCAACTATTCCCTCGGGAATTGCCGCTAACAATCGGGGCGGTGGAATTCGTAGCTACGGAGTCTCCATTCCCGAGTAACCGAACGGGTGGAATAGGAGTGGTCGGGGTTGATGGTGTCGCGATAGTCGGTGCGGGTATCGTCAACGACCGCACTAGATCTTCAAATCTCTGTGTCCAAGCGCGAAACTCCTCCAAAGTGACAAATCGAGAATCAGTCGTCCCGTTGTCGTCGCTCGGACCGGCTTGATCCGCCATTACTGTTTGAACCAATAAAGCGATACTTCGAATCAATGGATAGCTATCGATACGATATAATACACACAACAATCATAATATGTACAAAGTTAAATCTGACTTATCCCAAACTCCCCCATTTAAGTTTTTTAAAAAGGCTTGTAGGGTTTCCACTCTAAGTTCAACCATTCCTAACTTCCGCTGTCTTAATGGTTTGTGTTTTAACTTGAGAGTCAGGTCGTTATAACCTTAAGCTCTGATACCAACTGTGATGTTGGTATCAGGTTAAAGAATAACCTACACCTCATCCCTAGGCTCCTCAAACCTAGGCTCTGATACCAACTGTGACGGCCCCAAATTCCCAATGCATTTGGGTACGCCCGGCCTAGACCCGTGCAAGCCTCGAGTCAGTTCTCGACAACCCTGACGAGCCTAGTCAGCCTCAAAACATCAAAAAT
The DNA here is from genome assembly GCA_039657345.1 of Stephania japonica. Classification (NCBI taxonomy): domain Eukaryota; kingdom Viridiplantae; phylum Streptophyta; class Magnoliopsida; order Ranunculales; family Menispermaceae; genus Stephania; species Stephania japonica. The sequence continues at coordinate 8,302,228 of CM077556.1, forward strand.
TCAAGATTTATGAAAGAGTTATTGCAATTATAACACAAATAAGCAAAAGTCAAATTCAAATCAAATATTGGGAAAATAACTCTATCAAATGGAAGTAAAGGAATTCTATAAGTGTGGAAACCCCGGGCATTCATGTACAATTAGAAATGCAAAGGTACATGATACCAATCTCATCAAAATTTGCCAAGTTTAATAATCCCAAAGCATGTATATATAAAACGGTGTACATAAAAGCAAAACATAATAAAAACCTATAAAATAGTCTTCAAATCCAGCCGCTAATCCTCACAACAGATCCCCTAGGTAGGGTCCCTTGCCCTTGCTGCTCTCTCGCCTATCTGCACCCACCGTCACAAACTAGACGGTGAGCAACCGAATAAAATCGAATGTAATGCCAATGAGAAAACAACAAGTAATTCATGATAATTCAAATAAAGTAGTCTAAATATCATGCGGAAATAAAAAGACAGAAATTAAATAGACAAGATGCATGATAAACAGACTAATGGATATCAATCGAGAGTTAAGTGTGTTCCAAAGAATCAAAAGAGGCTCATAAGTGGTCTAGTCCATAGCATAACGGCGAAGACCTCGCGAGGTCTTCCCGGCATCGACTCAAACGAAAGCACAATGCTATGACTGGAAAGGGACTCGAACCCATCCACCCAAGTACTCGGTGTCACACGATCACTAAGGGTGGTCACACACTCGTGTGCGCGCGAGTGCCGCGTTTATCCCTCTAGTGCGGGTCCTAGTACTTTCGAGACAAAACACTTACGCTCGGAATCACACATACAAGAAGTATGGAATGGAAGGCCAACAAGTAAATAATAGCAAACACAATGGCATGAAAATGAATCACATGGCATTTTCTAACCGCTTACAAACGTACAAATGCTTGTTTAAGGCAAGTGTACTTACCTGAACTATCGTGACTCGTATGACAACTCCGAGATCCTAACGCGACTTCCCGATTTCCTATACCGCACTCCAATTATCCAGTCCAGCTTGAATAAATGCCAAACAAATCAAAATTACCACCCGAATTATACCTAAGATTATTTGTCATTAAATTAGCTTCAATTTGATACATTATATCAATTTTCACGTTTTTCGAGGCTAAAACCCCGACTATATCTTGCCAACATTTCCGAGAAAATCCCAAAACTCATTTATGAACCCATTTCCTAATTTATCATATTTTTCTGAATTTTTCAATATATATATATTTGCTATTTTTCTTCTATACATATACATATTTATACATATATATATATATACATACATATATATATATATATTATATTTATATATATAATATGCACGTGTGCATCTTCTTCAAGTTTTTTTTTTTTTTTTTTTCAACGGAGGCGCACGGCGCCTCTGTTTTTCTCATTTCATTTTTTTTTTTTTTTTTTTTTTTTTTTTTTTTTTCCATATGAATCGATCAAGAGAGGGAGATACACACACACTTACCTCGGTGACGTAGGCGGTGGTGGTGACTGTTCCACCGGGAGAGGAGACCACCGAGAGCGTGAGAGGGCGTGAGGCGAGAGGGAGGGAATGACCGAGAGCGTGAGAGACGACGAGCGTGGGGAGGGAGATCGAGAGAGAACAGCGAGAGTGAAATGGAGAGGGAGAGAGAGAGACCGTGAGTGGTGTGGTGAAGGGGTCGAGATGGAAGAGAAGGAGGGGCGGCGGTTTTCCAACGAAGGAGAAGATGAATAGTGGGGTTTTGTTATGAAACGGTTTGTATATATTTATAACATCAAATGACCTTTTTGCCCTTCTCCCTTCACTTCATACATTTAAACACATCTACCCTTATGGGTCTTTTACCACATCATCTCATCTTAGCACACACACACATCTCTAGGCCAATCTCATGGCTCCTTACCATTAGGTTGTGTCACTTTTACAATACTAATCACATAGTCCGCATGTTACATATTTAACTAACTCCCACGTTCAAACGACGTTCCTCGGTCCGTATTTCCCCGTCAATTGGCTCGTCGTGTCCATTTTCTCGCCACACCCCATTAACTAATTTATTAAATTAATTAAAATTCATTTATTTATATGTTTTACTCCCCCGTTTGACTAGTCGAAACCTCACTCAATTAAATATCGCCCGACCGTGCGCGAGACTCGTAAAATACTAAAATACTAATACATACAATCAAAGAATCATAAAATCACTTCTGTCGACTCCCGAAGTTCGAAATACTGTCCAGTATTCACGTAGCCGGGTCACAATTTTGACAAGTGAAATCACAAGTCAATTAAAAATTTTGGGGTTGTTACAATTACCCCCAAAAAGGGAAATTGACCATGAGATTGAGCTGATCCCTGGCTCAAAACCCCCAGCACAAGCTCCGTATAGAATGGCTCCAAAGGAGTTGGAGGAGCTAAGGAAGCAGTTGCAAGAGTTGTTGGATGTTGGATTCATTCAGCCATCCAAGGCCCCTTACGGAGCACCAGTCCTGTTCCAGCGCAAGCACGATGGTTCTCTTCGAATGTGCGTGGATTACAGGGCACTAAACAAACTGACGGTGAAGAACAAGTACCCTATTCCACTCGTGGCAGACTTGTTCGATCGATTATCTGGTGCGGCCTACTTTACAAAGCTGGACTTGAGGTCGGGGTACTATCAAGTTCGGATTGCAGCTGGTGACATTCCAAAGACGGCCATGGTGACTAGGTATGGTTCGTTTGAGTACTTAGTCATGCCATTCGGCTTGACAAATGTCCCTGCTACATTCTGTAATTTAATGAATGATGTACTGAGAGAATTCATTGATAGATTTGTCGTTGTTTATCTTGACGACATAGTGATTTACAGTCAGAACCTCCATGATCATGTGGATCACTTACGGATGGTTCTGACTACCTTGAGGGCTAACCATTTGTATGTAAAAAGGGAGAAATGTGAGTTTGCTGCGCAAACAATTTCTTTCCTTCGTCATGTTGTAGACCAAGGTAAATTGCAAATGGATCCAGAGAAGGTGCGGGCTATCATGGAATGGCCAAACCCCACGAAGGTCTCGGAGTTGCGATCGTTCTTGGGGTTGGCAAATTACTATCGGCGGTTCGTGGAGGGCTACTCACGGAAGGTGGCGCCACTAACAGACTTGTTAAAGAAAGATCGAGTTTGGGCATGGACGGATCAATGCAACCAAGCTATGGCGGAGTTGAGGCAGGTCATTGCCTCTGAACCAGTGCTGGGACTACCAAACTTCGAACTACCGTTCGAGGTGCATACAGACACTTCAGATAGGGCATTGGGGGCGGTACTTGTCCAGGAGGGACACCCCATTGCCTTCGAAAGCAGGAAATTGAAGGATGCGGAGCAGAGGTACCCGGCTCACGAGAAGGAAATGCTAGTTTGTGATTCATGCTCTCCATCTTTGGAGGCATTATTTCTTGGGAACCGCTTTGTGGTGCGGACAGACAATGCGGCGATCACATACTTCATGAGCCGAAAAAAAGCTCAACCGAAGCGGGCGAGATGGTTGGATTTCCTTGCGAGTTCGATTTACAATTCGAACACAAGCTGGTAGGCTCAATTCGATTCCGGATGCACTCAGTCGCAAGGTGGTGGCTGAGATGGTGGTTGAGATGGTGACAGCAATAGTGAGGTTGGAAGGTGAATTCCTGCCTCGAATCAAGGAGGAGACCGGCAAGGATCCTACTTGTAAGAAGTTGCTAAAACTAGTAGCAGAGGGAGTCACTCGGAGGTTCTCGGTGTGATGATGGGGTCCTCTATGCCAAAGGAGGACGCCCTTATGTCCCTAAGACAAAGTGGATTAAGGCGCGCTACTCTTGAAGGAAACACATGATGCTCGGTGGGGGCAGGGCATCCGGGCATGGAGCGCACCTATGCCCTCTTATCACGTTTCTACTTTTGGCCGAAGATGGAGGAGGACGTGGATCAGTACGTGCGAACTTGTCTTGTATGCCAAAAGGACAAGACGGAGAGAGAGAAAGGCACCAGGGTGCTGGAGCCCCTACCTATACCAGAGAGGCCCTTTCAGAGCATCTCCATGGATTTCATCACTGGTCTTCCTAATGTGCAGGGAATGACCAGCGTATTGGTGGTGGTCGATCGATTCTTGAAGTATGCTACATTCATAGCTGCTTCGAAGAATTGTGATGCAGACATGACGACAGAATTGTTCCTAAAGCATGTGGCGAAGTATTGGGGCATCCCTGAAGACATCATCAATGATCGAGATGCTCGGTTCACTGGACGATTTTGGGTTGCCCTATTCAATCTGATGGGGTCAGAGTTGAAGTTTTCCACAGCAAACCATCCTCAAACAGATGGGCAGACGGAGAGAATCAATGCTTTGCTGGAGGATTATCTCAGGCATTATGTGAATGCCAGTCAGATGAATTGGGTAGATTTACTTGATACAGCCCAATTTTGTTACAATCTGCACAAAAGCTCAGCCACGGAGCTGAGTCCATTCGAGGTGGCGACAGGACAACAACCGGCTACTCCACATGAAGTAGTCAAGTCAAAGTCGATGGGGTCGAGCCTGCGGCATATCGGTTTGCAAGGAACAAGCGAGGCGAGGGAGCGGCTCATGACGGTTTGGCCAAAAGCTGTCGGGAGGATGAAGAAGTATCTTGACCAGCCAAGACAAAGCGACCATAGAGTTCCAGGGAAGGAGATCTTGTCTTGTTGAAGCTTACTCTCGGATATTGAAGAAATTCAACAAGAAGGAGACACACAAGGGCCTGGTGCAGCGATACGAAGGACCATTTGAGGTGGTCAACCGAGTGGGGAGGGTAGTTTATCGCCTAAAGCTACCAGAAAGGTTGAAGATACACCCTACATTTCATGTAAGCTATCTCAAACCTTTCCATTCAGATCAGGAGGATCCAGGGAGGAGTGAAGACAGACGAGCTCCACCCTTGATACGGAAGGAGTTTGCAGGGGAAATTGAACAGATTCTAAACCACGAGGTGCGTGGGCAAAGTAAGAAAAACAGGCGGATTTTCTACTTAATCAAGTGGGTTGATGTGGAGGAACCTACTTGGGAGCGGGATACTACCCTATGACAGTTTGAGAAGGAGATTTCAGACTACCAGAAGCGGCAAGAACCGAGCAGTTCGATGAGGGCATCGAACATTTCGGCCGGGGGAAGTTTGTTACCACCCCAATAAGCTCGATATGAGCATGATGGGCTGGGCAGCATGATAACTCAGTAGATGACCGAGTCTCGGTGTACTCGGGAGGTTTCGGTGAACTCCAAAGTTGGATTGGGGTTTAGTACATGGCTCGGGCCTAAGTGGGCTTGGCTTGGCATGGCACGGGCAAGGCAGGCCAAGACGAGGCCAAGGCTGGGCAAGGCCAGGGCAAGGCAAGGCAAGGCAAGGCCAGGCCAGGCCAAGGCAAGGCGAGGCTCGGCCAAGGCAAGGCGAGGCTCGGCCAAGGCAAGGCTGGGCAAGGCCAAGCCAAGGCAATGCAAGGCAAGGCACGGGCAAGGCGAGGCTCGGCCAAGGCAGGCCAAGGCACGGGCAAGGCTAGACAAGGCAAGGCAAGGCAAGGCAGGCCAAGGCAAGGCCTTGGCATAACAGTTGACTTTCCTTGACTCGGGCATTGACCCTGTTCAAAGTATGCTTGGTCTCATTTTGGGATGTTTCCTATTGGAGCTGAGGAAACGGCTTAACATCTACTATAAGGGGAGGTGGGCTCTCTCCTGGGGTGGCATGGGCAACAAGTGACAAGGAAGGCCTCGAGCACGCCTTGGGCACCATGCCAAGGCGAAGACCCACGGACCATGGTCCGCCACCCCGAGCCGGTGGGACTCCACCCCGAGCCCCGCTTAGCACCCACACTAGCATGGTTGTATGTGCATTTTTCTACCAATAAAATCCTAATAAAATGATGTACCAATAAAAAATACTACTAAAAATAATAAAAAGGTACTTAATGGATTTGGGATTCCATGTGCCTAATAAGTGAATAATACCTAGTGTTTTGATTTTGACAAAAAAAAAAAAAAAAAAAAAAAAAAAAAAAAAAAAAAAAAAAAAAAAATAATACAAAAACAAAAACAAAGAATAATACCTAGTAACCGGTGAGGTGGTAAAAAGATTACATACAGTTGTGCTCAACTTTAGGACCAAATTTCATCAAAATTTTATAATTTACAGTAGCATGTGGAATATACAGGATGGGACTAGTTACAAAATGTCAATCACAAGTTACAACCCTCATTCCATGGAACACTAGAAAATGGGGGTGAGGTTGCAACTGCAATCCATCTCCACCTCGCCCAGAATTTCGTTGTTAGTAAGAGCTTTGTGCACTGAAATAAACTTTTCATGTGTGAAGGCTTAATAAAATATTATGTACTGCTGTTTGTTAGCTAGGTGCACCAAGTCGTGGAGAATTAGCATTTGTTGAACCGCCTGGTTGAACTCTTGGCCTTGCTTTCGGAAAAAGAAGAGGTCTATAGCAGACCAGTATCAACAGCAACTCCATCATGAATGACACAATACTGATCCATATGAATATAGTTTTCTTCCAGTGCCAAAGGGTTCTCTTAAGTAGAGGAAGTTCTGACTCGAGCACCAGAGATGCTGCGTAGATTTCAGGGATGCCAGCACCGGATTTGTATTCAGCTCGCTGTTCTAGGAGAACCCTTATGCAGGAAGTTGGTTTGGGACCTTCAACAAAGCCTTTCATTTTCAGCTTGATAACTTGGGCTTCGGATGAGTAACCGGCAAGCAGCGGAACACTTTTGAGGAATGTCTCCAGATAGCGGATGAGATGACTTTTGAACCGCAGCATGCATGGGCGGCTAGAACTTGCAGTTACTTCGCCATTGTCAGAAAGTAGATCCACCCTTACCTTCAAGCAGAAATATATATGAAAAATTAAACCTTGACCATTAGAAACAAGCATGAGATACTACTCCAAAAAGAAGAAGACAATATCCTGGGCTCCATTGATGAGCCTGCTTAGAGAAGTTAGAAATTACATGCTCCAGTGCTAATGTAAAATGGAAGAATGGTTTGCAGCATTGATTGCATGAGAATACTAAACTGATATCCCGAGTTCCAAATGTTACCGGCATGAGAACTAATAAGTGATTTGTCAACTACTAATTTTCTAGGCATCGAGACTTTCCTTTGATGACAAGCAACATTCCTTAGGTTAACTATCGACCAAACATGCTGATCTATTCCTATATCCAAGTGTAAAATGCCCCATTTGTGACTCTGAGTATTGTCCCCCTCAGGTTGAATAATTAATGTTTTTTTATTATGAAAAAGAAATAAAGAATTCATACAAGGGCCCACATTGAGTCTTAACAACATGACAAAAGGTCAAAGGCAAATACTAGAATGTAGGTTATAAACTTCTGAACATCATATAGTTTACCGCAAGTGAGACTCACAAGGTTCTACAGTCTACACTTGCACACTAGACTGTAGCCTTATAGCACAATATTTTCACAGAAAAAAGCTTGGAAATTCTTAAGAGACTTATTCAAGAGGTCTGTCGAAAAAATATTTTGGAACTTCAAAGAGAAACTTCAAGAAGTTGGAAGTTGATTGGCCTCAAAGAAACTAAAAAGATGTTTTATAGACAATTAAGTTAGAAATGAAACTGGAAAACCTTTTCTTTGTGTTTTCCAGCAAAGGGTTACAATCTGCACTGTGCATAGTTTTCAGCTATTTGGAGATTTTCATTTGGCTTGCTACATCCATCAGAAGCCAAAATAAACTATCCAGTACCCCTATTCCAAGCAGATTTCTTCCATTTAAAATGCATTTTTGGGTATCGAAAAAGACCCCGCATCCCACTTAAAAATTGGCTATCAAGCCCTAATCTCTGACAGGCATAACCTAAAATTTATGTTCTATGTGCTTCTTGCTTAACATGTGCAGAACAATGGAGGAACGAGGCCTTGCTGAATTCAGGAAAACAACATTCCCGAGAAGAAATGTAGCTTGAGCTAAGCAAATTCGGAAGTATGTCATCACCCTATTTGCTAAATAGTATCCCGACTATCTGATCAGCAATTGAACACAAAGACATGGATCCTACACTCGCTACTATAAGCCGCGAGAAATGACCCAGTGAAATGTAGCGAAGACATCTAAACGTTAATTTCACATCTATTTCTGGAATTGCAAATCTAAGGCGACAAAAAGTTGTAATCCACCTAAAACTTGCAAATTACAGTCTTCAAGTTTATGTTGACAAGCACTAACTTCACAATGTTTGTAGAGAGCAGTCTATGATTATCACCTTGTTTCAATATTACAGTCGCATTCACAACCAAATGGATGGCAGTTCTTTTGAACAAATAGGGTTAGTGAATCAATATACTTTTATTAGGACAATTGATTCTATGTTTGGTCCTGTAACAAGCCATTGATGATTAATGAAATTTCTAATTCACTTCAGATAAAAAGTATATATCGACAAGCATGAACTTCATGATGCACCTGAATTATAGTCAACATCAATCATGTAAAACATGCAAAGGGATGCAGTTCCATACCTGGAAAACTCCAAGTCTCCGGTTATAATCCGACTCCGGCAATGTCAACACCAATGTAACCTGCAATTTGTGATGAGGAGGAATGGCCCGCGATCCCCCACACTTTCCAACTTCATTACTACCATAATCAACACCATTACAAGACATGATAGGAACCAAAGCAACCGGACTGCTCTTAGTGTAATCAAAATCCAAACTTTCCTCCATATACATTGGCTCCTCCACCAATAACCTCATCACAAGACCACTCACAACAAACCCAGTAACCAAAACACTAATCAGCAGAAAACACACATAAACAGACCAGAAGAACCCCCACCCCAAATTCACAGCCACCTTCCCAATCCCCTTCTCCCCCATCAATCTCTCATTCAAAATCGGCGTGAAATACCCGCGAAAACCCCTCCAAATCCCCACCAATCTCTCACACAATCCTTGCTTTAACCGCTTCGATGCCCTAAACGGGTTTCTCAAGAACATGAAAGAACAGTAAGAAACCCAAATTGGGAAAGTGAATAGCCTCACCAACAAACCCAGCTGAAACCCTACCGCCTTGATCACCAATCCCGCCATGAAAACCAGAATACTCGACGGCCCATCGTCCGACTCCTCCGATGAAACCCTAGAAACCTCTCCAGATCTCTCCAATTCCCTCAAAATGTCTTCTTTTGTCTCGGAAGCCACCGTCAGATCGGAACTCATGTCCTTGGAATCGCCTCCATGGATGAATCCTTTGGAAGATCGGCGGCGTCGAAATCCGTTCTGCGCGCGCGCGCTCTTCGTCGAATTCAAGTCTTCGATCACTGATTCCTCGATAAGGTGTTGTTCTTCGCCGTCTTCTTGTTCTTCCCATTCGGAGTTGCAATCGAAGAAGGGGAATTCGTGGAGGGCGTCGAAGAATTGTTCGGTGGCGTTGTTGATGGGTTCGGCGATTGTTGTTGATTCTTCTTCCATGATGAAAGGAAGGAAAGGAAGAGAGATTAGGGGTTCGGAGGTGGTGTGGAAGAATTGGGATTCATGAGAATGGCGTGAGCTTTTGGGGGATGCAGGAAGAAGAGGCGTTATGATGACGTGGCGTTATGGATGGGTTACACATCTCCATGGCGACCCTTTTTTTTATTTTTGAATGAACGAAAGAGATCGAAGTGCTTGAATGACTGCGTAGAAGTCACACCGGAACAGATCTTGATGCATAGCATACCGGTTGATAACGCGTTAACGGCTTTTGTGGTTCAATGTATTTTGAAGTGCAGTGCGACTTAATTACCCATCATTACCCATCATTATCCTTAGGAGTGGGCACAGGTCGGGTTTGAGTCGACCCGACCCGATACCCGACGACCCGACTCATGTCGGGTCTTTGGAAAACTGACCCGTAACCCGACCCGACAGGTAGCAGACCCGATCTAAACCCCCGTTTTGAGTCGGGTCGTCGGATGACCCGGTTTCATGAAAAACAGTGTCGTCGGGTCGGGTCGGGTCTTCATAGCAGCAAAAAACAGCTTCAGAGTTCAGACAGGCCATGGGACCGCTTCCAACAAGGGGTGAACAAAAGATGGCTCAGCTGCAAACAAAAGATACTGGTGCCTTTTAATTAGCATATATACATGAATGCTATTGCATTAATTCCCACTTATATATACATGTACATATTGGTGTATGCAGTGATTATAAATTTATAATGTTCATTCAATGGTTCAGGACTCAAATTGGTTCATTAATGCCTAGGTCAGGTTGTGGAAACCCATGGTGGAGGAAATGTACCAGCAAGAGAGCAAAGATGAAGAAGACACAGTCGATCACCACGACCAAGGCGACGAAGACGATGATGGTGACTGCGATGGCGATGAAGCCCTCGACAGGTCTCACTACACTAGCAAACAAAGCCATGGCCAAAGCAGCAGCTCTGCACAGACCCCATCATCTGTTGCATTACCAACAACAACAACAGCAGCAATAAAAAGAATCGCTTGAAAATTCTATCAAGTCTACCTGCTCAAAAGATGACATAAAACGATGTCGTGGCTTGGCAAGATCCTCAATTTCTGGATATTTGATCTGCAGTACCTCACAGAGATTATTCAAAAACATGCAAATTACCAGATACCAATAAAGGGAAGAAAAAAAAAACCCACATCATCTGGGAGAGTTAAATAAATGAAAGAAGCAACCTTAAATGAGAATAAGATGGTTTTATGTTTCACATATCTTGTCAAAAAAAAGAGGAGAGAACAACACTCAACCTGGAAAAGAAGAGAGCGTTGTTTTGTATCTGAATCATATTGCTTTGTTACACAATATCCAGGCCTCCCAATCTTGACTGCAAACATAGAAAAATAACTGAGTCATAAAGGTAATTGCAGGTCAAAATAAGTACAGGGAAGTAATAAACTATATAATTATATAAACAAACACTTAATTAGTTATGTTATGTGGAGCGGCAACGATGGCAGTTATGTTCATGAAATCAACAAAACCACACACATACGAAATAAAAAACCTAATAAAGACAGCAAATTAGGGCTAAATTAGGGTTTATGCTCCTACAACTCTCCCAAATCTCTCGAATACGAGAACATGAGCTCAAAGAAGAGTTCAATTACCTATGAAGATTGAAAGAGAGAGAGATCTTCAACGCAATTGCAGACTTGCAGTTGCAGACGGAGAGTGAGCGGAGCCGCGGAGGATGTGTGCAGCGAATGTGTGTGCCTTGTGCGAGGCGAAGGTGAGGCGGAGGTGAGGGCGTGAGGCGGATGAAGAAGATGATGGTGGATGGCGCGGAGCGGATGGCGGTGCGGTCAATGCGGCGAATCGAAGCGAGAAGAGCGAAGAGGAGGTGATCGATGAGGAAGGCGAGGGAGGCTCTGCTCGACGAAGAGGGGATGATCGATCGAGGTGAGGGAGGCGAGGGATGAGGCAGCAGAGTAGCAGTTAGGGAGTGGGGAGTCGGGACTCGGAGTCGGGATGAGGCACCAGAGTAGTGTGGTTCAGCGGGGGCGGGGCTTAACTTACTTAGGGTTATTTGGTCGGGTCAGGTATCGGGTCGGGTCGGGTCCACTTTGATCATACCCGAAACCCGACCCGATACCCGACGGGTCGAATTTTTTGACCCGACTTTTTTTTTAAACCACCTTACCCGACCCGCCACCCGCCACCCGAGTCGGGTCATCGGGTTTCGTGCCCACTCCTAATTATCCTAATATTTTCTTTAATGAAAATAGGTGTCACGTGCAAAATCATATTTGACAAGATATATGAGGTATTACTTTTCAAAAGGTAAAAGTTTGGAGAATTTATGGATTTTGCTTTCATGAAAATAAGAAAAAGGATGCCACATAGGGCATACGCTCTTTTTGCATAGATGAGGTGGCACCAATTCATGGTCTCAAATTCCCAATACACATTTATCATTGGAGATGTTTTTTACAGAGAATGTTAGTGTAACTTTAGTCGGACACATGTGGTACACATGTTTGTGTCATGTACCCCAAGATACATGCACGCGCGCAACTTGGCCTAGTTACATTAGCTAACTTGGAACATATTAATTAGAGCGATTTAAAGCACACCATCAATTGCATTAAATCGAGTGTAAAAAAAAGAATTTGATCTATATAGCTGACCTCACTAATTTGAAATTGAAGCTACGTTGTTGTTATTGTTGTTGTTGTGGTAGTCGACGCTGTCGTCTTTTTATTAAAAAAGGAAAAAAGAAAGTTCTTTTTTTATATATAGTATCTGGCACGAGCTGCATTGGATGATTCATATTTTCACTCCTTTTTTTGGGTAGGAATATTTTCATTCTTTTGGAACTCAAACAAGGGGTTATCTCCAAATTTTTTTGAGTAACTATGGGTATCGAGACACGTTGTCTGCCTAGTCCTGCGGGCTTTGGGATTGCAGAAAGAAACCACCAGTGGTCCAACGTTTGGCTGTCGTGGCAAATCGAAACACAATGTTGGAAAGTTTTGTTATTTATTTTGTGATTCTAGTACTTTTGTGAATTGTCATAAGTTTCAACGTTGTAGAGAGCAGACCCTAATTATCAAACTGTTTCAATTTAAAAAAAAAAAGGATTAACGAATCAATGTACTTGATACTCAAAACCAAATTCACAAATTAATAGAAATATTTACAGTTTTTTTCGAGAAATTTTAATACTAATAGAAATTAATAAGTTTTTTAAAAGAGGCATCAGTATATATTTTGACAAAAAAATAAAAATAAAAACAACGAGGGGTTCTATAATGGTGTGTGCAAGTGCAACACAAGAATAATCAATTATTGATGAAATTGTCCAATATTTTTTTGAGTCGCGCTAAGGGCATCCCGCAATCCTCTCAGGGCACCCCGCCATTTTTAATTAAAACTGATTTTATGACCAATTGACAAAAATGCCCTCATCCAACCCAACAATTTACATACCCATTCAAATGCCCTCTCAGGGCACCCCACTTTTGAAAACTCAATTTTTTTACGAAGTCAAGTGCGCATTAACCCTTGTCAATTGCGTTTGTTGATCCGTCGTCGCCCGGAGATTCGACGAGTTTTAAGTGTTTTTAGAGTCTAATGGTTGAAGAAAATGAGTGGGAGGCGGACGTCGCATACAACAAGTTAGTTTTTGAAGGTGAACCACGGATATGAATTTATCGGTCACACAGGACCGAGACATGTTGTAGTGTCTCGGTACTCTATAACCGATAACTAATAAAAGGTGCCAGTTATTACCAACCTAGTTTAATCCCAAACGTAGTTTTTTATTACACTTCGGTTGGAAGCAACCGAGACATAGCTTAATGTCTTGGTAATAGGCCACCAAGACTAAAACCAATAGTCTAGGTGATACACAGCCATGTGGTCTAAGGGTCCTTCTTACTTAAGTGTCGGTTGATATTAATCGACACTTACACAATGCTTTTGACAATGAACGTCCGAGACCAAAAGACAGATCACAGTCATGTGTGACCGAACACTACGGAATTGAAGCTAAGCATATCGTCCGACCATAAAAACAACAAATCTACCTTAAACAAGCAAGAAAGTCAGGGAATTTGGTATATTGAGGCTTTGATGTGGTGATGAAAGGGAGAAAAGAAGGGTTTCATTCGATTTAGTGGTGGGGTGCTCGCAAATCAAACGAAAGGGCATTTTGATAAAAGTATTGGGGCGCCTGATAAATTGCGGGGTGCCCTAATCAGCGGGGTGCCCTTAGTGCGACCTTTTTTTTTTTTTTTTTTTTCCTTTGATGACCATGGGCGTCCAATAGTTCTTGACGATCTGGTGTTTTCCTAAATTCAATATACCCTTCTTTAATTGTGGTGACAAAAAAAAAAAAAAAGAAAAAAGTAAAGATATGTTATATACTCTTCTGTAAGAGTAGATTATGAGTGTAATTGCATCGATTTTTTTGCATGTGAAAGATACTAATTCAATGATATGATATGAAGGAAAACAAATTTTAGTTGTGTGTTTTTTTGTTTTTTCTAAATTAAATTCACAAAATCCCTTGGAAGTATTTTAATTATAATATATATATATATATATATATATATATATATATATATATATACACATTTAATTGGCCAACTTTCATGGAGGAATAGGACAACAAGTTCGTTACAAGTTAATATATAAAATGAAATGCCTAATTTATGATCGGTAAATGAAATAATCTTACTACTCTTCCTCATATTATCCTCTCTAAAGTATTCCCAAATAGAACTTATTATTAAAAATATCGCTGGTAGGCTAGCTTGCACGATCATAGAACTAGTAATGTAAATATGTGGGAGTTTATATTTTATCAGTACGTAGTTTCTTAAAGGGAGATCCATACTTATATACTCCATTAATATGAAGTCACACTTATTTAATGTGAGACTAACTTTCGGTCTACACATCTCCAACAAACTCCCACAAAGCGTATTTTCTTTTCTTTTTTAAATTATAAGAAAGAAACTTGCACTCAGTATGAATCGAACCTCCATCCTCTTACACTCGTAACCTCATACCTAATCTAACCTAACCATTGGGTCATTCATATATAGTAAAAATGCATATTTTCTTGTAGAGATATTAGCATGTACTTCCTCTCCATTCCACAATATTTGTCTCATTGTTGGAACTTTTTTTGTTCCAATCGATGTGCCACATTAGGAAATAAAAAATAAAAAATTTAATTTTTTATTTTCAATTCTAACCTCATTTTATTTAATTAATGACACTATTAATCAATTTCTTACACAATATTACGCATAATAAATAAAACCATTTATAGGAGGGTAATTTAGTCTTGTATTATGAAATCTTAACATAATATATGTGTTCTATGATTCAAGGAGAAACATTATCAAACCTTTAACTCCACAAAAGAAGAAGGTCGCATTCTTAATTATAATAATAAGAGGCATTGAAAAGCTTAAAGCGTTATTACATATACAAACAATACATGTACGCGACCTGGACTCTTGAACATAACATACATACAAACTTGATGAGAATAAAAACATACATATACATACATACAACCGAAGCACCCATGATGACCTTGATAATTAAGCTCAAACATGGTTATAGGCGCTCCTCGATCCATGCATGCATGCACCCATAAACATAATACAAAATCAGAGACGACGAGACAGAACCACTTGTAACAAACTTGTAGGGATACACAAGGCATTCACTTTAGAAACTTAACACTTACATACGTAAATATATAGGTGAAGGTTGATCATCAATTGGCCTGAGTTTGATTTGTTCGATCATATGCGATGCTTTTGAATTTCTTTCACAAGTTCAAGTATTCGGATTTGATTGAATGTGACTATATGCCACTCCACAAAATCTCCCATAGCATGTTGAATGTCGAAGGCTGAGAGGTTATCAAGGGCCACCAACGTGCCATTGTTGATGTAATTTTGGTTATTCTGTTTCACTATTGGGTAAAGTACCTCGTATGGAGTTTGCGAACGTGAACCTCCATGGCGCTTCCTGATTTCTTCCAGTTCTTCAAGGACTCGGATTTGATCAAACGTGACCATATGCCACTCTGTCCAATCTCCCATAGGCTTCTGAATGTCAAAAGCTGAGAGAGTGTCAAGGGCCACCAGGGTGCCGTTGTTGATATAGTTTTGGTTGTTTTGCTTCACTATTGGGTAAAGTAACTCGTAGGGTGTAGCAGCATTTCCACCAGACTCCATTTTAACTAGGGGGGTGAATGTATTTTGAACTAGGTTGAGCGCAAAGAAATTGATTTCTCAGGTAGTAATGCATTATCAATCACATCCGATCCCTATTTATAGTTGTTGAAGTTGTGGTGGTTGGTTGCCAATTAACCTATTCTGGTCAATGTCTATCCAATTATGATTAGTACCTATAATTTTTTTATAATTATAATTGGTTGCCAACCTATTATGTATTTATATACTTTGATATATACACGCTACAAGGTAGCTTGACTTGCATAATAAAGATTTAAACGCGTATTATCTGAATCTGAGCATTACCTTGACTTGCATAATAAAGATTTAAACGCGTATTATCTGAATCTGAGCATTAGTTTGTTTGTATCATCTGAAGTATATATATGTTACCAATCACTATCCTTTTAACTGAAAATGATGACATTGCATGTGGTGCTCATGACCCATGCGCTTTTTTTTTTAATCAACTTTATTGATAATTAATTAACTCTGTTATAAAAAGCAAACACAAAGAAGAACAAGAGAAGGTAGGGGAGAAAGGTGAAAAACTCTTATTCATAGGTCAATTCCATTGTGTTCCTATATAGACCCTTGGGTATAGGTTACAATATATAAATGTATATCAATATTGTTATCCCCCGTGACGCTTTGGCTTTCTCTCTCTCTCGTTTTTTTTAGGGTTCCTCATCCTCCGTCGTCAAGCCTCTTAGATTTGTTGTGCAGGGCTTCTGGTGACACCATTGTTTACTCCAGTGACGTGTGTAACATCCCCTAATCTCAATTAGAGAACATTCGACCTGAAACCCTAATTAAGCCCCGGTAAATCAGAACGGACCTAATTAGAGCCAGCAGCCTTATTTCATTTCCTGATAATAACCTGTATATCTTGATATTAATGAAAAATCATGAAAACAACGCAGCGAAAAATTTAAACTTTTTCGATAAATCACAAGATATACAATATCGGCATGAACATCGGTATTGAACTCTTATTCCCACCCATTTTATTACAAATCATAACGCAATACAATATATATAATAGGAAATTCACTGCACCATAGAGAAGATACTAAACTTCTGGTCTTCTCATTTCCTGAGTTCCAAGTCCTAGCGTACATTCATACTTGTAAATGTTAAGGTGGGTGAGCTCCTACATGCTCAGTAAGTGATTCTCATACCAACCATCAACTACCAATTAATATCAAGGCAATGTATAGCAACATGAATCAAATGCATATCTAAAGGACCATTTGAATCAATATAATCAATATATAAGCAGATGCAAGTCATTGGTCTATTGCAATGTACCCATGATTTATATTTTCAATCTCAGTATTTAATTTGAGTCACCCTCTCACATTTTTCAAGAACCAGTCACTGGGCATCTAACCAGTTCTTGTCAATGTGTCGCCAACTCATAAAAGTATAGAGTTGCACTCCCTCATCATCAATTAAATCAATCACTGCTCATCTGATTGGTTTATAACTAATGAGCAGTCAACTCAAATGGAAAGCATTGTTCGGGATAATTCCCAAGTCACTGGGGGCACAATGATGGTTAGCAACTCCACCACAGTTCCAAACCCCAGGCCGATCCGTCCCGTCAAACCTCTTTCCGAATTCATTTTGCATTTCAAAACAATTTGTATAAAACAAATCCCAAATCATAGTACATTGCCCCATTCCCAGTCCTGAACACTACGTGCCCTAATAATACTAATTTACATTGCATAATTGATAAAAGTACGAGTCCCACTTACCTGTCCTGAGCTTTCTATGTTTTTCTGACTTGTACGACTCTCCGGAGTCCTTAACCTTTCCCCACATTGGTCCATTACCTAAAATAGACCAATTGTTATCAAGTTGTGTCTAATATTCATTTACTAATACTTCTAAACTAGTCTCATTCGAATCCGGAATCCCGGGATCTAGTTTCTAACATATTATGACCATTTCACGCTTTCAAGATAAAAACCCTGGTATAAAGTCTCCTCCGACTTTCGAATTTCTCATTTTCCATAGAAATCCCTCAATTTCTATTTGTTTGGTCAAAATACTATTTTTTCATATTTTTCCCTATTTTTCTGAATTTTCTTTTCCATTTTCTCTCTTTTCTTTTTTTTATATTTATTTGCCCCTGAACCGGGCCGAGCTGAACCGGCCCGGTTAAGGGGTCATCTCCTACCTTTCCACTCTGCCCGGTTAAGGGGTCATCTCCTACCTTTCCACTACAACAGAGAGCAGCTCTTTTTTTTTCTTTTCGATTGGGGTTGGCTTCCAACCCCAACCCCAATCGTTCTCAACATCTAATAGCAGCAGGGAAACACTCTCCCTTTCACTTTTGTTAGCCATGGCCGAACCTCATCAACCACAATAACCCAACAACCGTACACAACGACAACAACAACACACACATCTCACCTCGAGCTCTCCTCGGTGTCGACTCCATCGAACTCTCGAGCTCCTCCATCGCTCTCTCCTTCTCTTGTTCCGATCTCGGCTCCCTCTCTGCTTCTCTTCTAATTCGTTTTCAATATAACAGTGAAGAAGGCGGTTTAGGTGGGGGAATTGACCGAAATGCCCTTCCAATATTATCTCCTCCTTAACAACCTCAATACCCTTTATGGTAATTTTACCCTTTCCTAATTTATTTATATATATATATATATATATATATATATTGATTTATATACATATATATATATATATATTTATTTATATATACTGATTTATATACATTTATCGATATGTCGCGCCTAAAATTATTTTGTGCACCAACGAGAACCCTCAGGCGTGCGTACCACCGTACGTCCTACGTGTGTCAATCGTGACCCCGCGTTCCACTCTGCGCCCGAAATGTTTCCATTATTTTATTATTTTCTATTTTAATATATATATATGCCTATAATTACGCCAATAATTACATAATTCACGCCAACGAGTACACTCGGCGTCAAGGCTATCTCGCGTCTCATGTGTGTCCTTCTTGACCCACACATGGTATTAGCCATTCTCTCATTGGTCCGATAATTCATTTATACATACTAGTACACACCAAACAAATACAATACATCATGCAAATCTACACACACGTTAATCGAAACAAACTGGGCTTAACCTCGAGCCTAACTTAGATTAATTTGGATTCGAATTGCCGTTAATCACATGCTTAAAGTAACGGGTCGTTACAACGTGGTTGTTGATGATGGCCTTATGTTCTCCGATCTCCCTTTTGTTGTTCGTCCCCTATTTTCTTTTCCACCTCTCCTTTTCCCCCTTTTTGTTCTTTTTCCATTTTTCTTTGATGTTAGGGGATGATGGAAGCTAGTGTGGCAAGCTTGGAGAGAACGTTTTTGGGAGTTGATCGTATATGTAACGCTTCTTGCCATTTTGACTCTCCGACAGTTTCTCCATATCTCCGTCGTCGCTTTAATTTTTTGGCTATCTTCTAATGTGTTTCTCAGCTATGCCTAAGAAGGACAACATGCTTGGGGTGTTGGTGGTATGTCAGATCTAGCAAAGATGGTCGCGGTCGCCAACTCTGGGGTGTTGGACATCTCCTTTCCTCTTAATGATTTTTGCTTCCTGGAGATTGGATAGTATTTAGTGATTTATATTTAGTTTTCTAGTTGCTTAGTGTCTTTTTTAGTTAGTGACATCTTGCTTCGCCTACGTGCGAAGGTTGCCCCCGTCCTTGGGGTGATTCTCTCGTTTAATTAGGATTGTCTCTTCCTAGAGTTGGGGCCGCACATTAGTTTGCACGTTATGGAATTAGTTATGAGCTTCAGTGCGTATGTCGTGGGCTAGGAACACATCAATATAATCACTTTGACAATATATATATATATATATGTGTGTGTGTGTGTGTGTGTGTGTGTGTACAACAATGAGATTAATATGCAATTACATCTTAGCTAGAATAAGTTACGAGTTACGCAATACAATAAGTTGGATTAGTTGTTCATCCACATATTTTACAAGACTCTCTCTTGGATGACAACTTGTTGAGTAGACATGCCTTGTTAAAAACCTTTACTTGAAAAGCCTTGTAGGAAAAAAAACTGGCAAAGGAGAAGAGTGCATTGTTCTCACCAATCTTGATATGAAGTACAAAATTGTTATGATTGTCTCATTAAAAGCCAAGGAGAAAAAAACATAGTACACTAATCAATACTCAAGTCTTACCAGTGGGATGACAACTTATTGAGTAGACCCATTTTTTGTTCAAACCCAATTTTTAATATAATAAAATAATTTTTTTTCACTTAGCTATTCACAAAAATGTTTGATTTTCATGTCACCATACATTCCATCACTATAAAAAAGACATGTTATATATTTAAAACTCAAGTCTTACAAGTTTCCATATGAAAATAACATCATTAGTGAAATTATAATGCAAACATTATGAAAGTTTTCAAATACTCCTATAAATAAATAAAACATTATACAAATTAATTGTTAAATTGGTACCCGTTTTTCAAAAAAATTGTTCAGACGAGAATCTATTTTTTAAAATGGACAAGAAAACATGTCTGGACTCGTATTTATTTTTAAAAAATTATGTCCATAAATGGGGACAAATGGGTCTGGACATTTTGCCACCCCTAGAATCGAACATGATAATTTATATAGAGGGGATTTATAAGGGGTAGTTTTGTCAATTTTTTCTTTGGGAGATGACTTCCTCGGGAGTGTTTACGAGTTGGGAGATAAATGACAATATGAAGCTGCTAAACAAAATTAGTTCTCCAACCAAACAAGGCGGAATCATGACCAATGCGCTTTTATTTTCTCAATCAAAAATATTAATTATTAATTCATCTTGAAAAAATGTTGATTAATTCAAACATCCGTCTTAATTTTTAATGCAACAAGGATATAGAGGTCCAACAAGTTGTTAAAATTATCAGCTCTCAGCTAAAATTTTTGCTTAAAAAAAAAACTCTGCTAAATTTTCAATTAGTTTGATCAAACGAAGCATATGATTTGATTCTCACTTTTTTTTTCATTTTTTAATAATAAAATTCGGCAATTTGATTTTTTTTTTAACGTTTTTTTTTTTATTTCTTTTTCTAATAACGATTATTCCAATTCTAGAACTTAGTGAGTTACGTGTGTGGTGCTGATGCTAAGTACTTGTTTTACTCTAATAACTTGCGACTTCCTTACATCTTATTTTTTTGAAGAGACGACTTCCTTATATCTTGTTTTTTAACGAATGATATCTTGTTGAAGTCAAAAAAACAAATGATGTCTTGTCGTTAAAGCCTTTCAAGTGAGATGGTAAAGACGTCACTTGCTAAAAAGATGAGACTTCGGAAAATCGTAGTTCGATTCGCACTGAAGTCAAAAAAAAAAAATGATGATTTGTTTTGGTGAGGTGCTTTGACGAATCTAAGTACATTTTGTTCTATATATAGTATGTTTTACAAAAGTCGAAAAAAAGTTATTTCTTTGTCAATAAATACAAGTTGGTGAGGCAATGGTGTGCCTTGATTTTCACATTGACATAATCTTGCACACATCTTGACGTGTATCTAGGGATCATGACAAGTGGATGTCATGAGCCCCTGCAGTGAGTTACAAGTGGATCATGACGTACTATGCATCGAGATTTGTGAGTGTCCATATCTTGATGTGGGCATGTTGAGATGTGATTTACCGATTATCATTCTCGTCGTTTTTTTTTTTTTTTTCATCTAAACCATCCAATAGCTTTGAATCAACAACCCTTGATGATCACATCACATGAAGTGGCGGCAGCATATATTCTAAATGAGTGTGTGCCCGTTAATAGGCCCATAGACCCTCTTTTTTGCTAAATTTTACAGGCCCATCTTTCGCTTCTTTCTAACTTTCTATCATTTGAATTTCAGGGCCCATTTCATTGAACCCACCTTAGAAAACTCACTAATGTAGATTTCGAGCTTCCTAGCTATGATCTATTGATCTCGGTGTTAACCGCCTGATATTTGAACTAATCAATTATTCCAAACTTAGCTGTAGCTTTGGCTCTTTCAACAAAGGAGGCTCCGTTAGTAGGATTCGAACAGCTACGATCTCATCTAGCCCCTTATAATTGGCCTTAACTTTTTTTTTTTTTGATAAAAAAAAGAAACAACTTAATTGTTTCGACAAGATTTTGAAGGCCTTAATGGTGTCAAAGATTTTGAAAACCCCTTCCAATATTTTATTCAAGTTAATTTGGTAGCAGAATATATATATATAGAAATTCATAGGTCGGAAAGATGTTGAAAACCCCTTCCAATATTTTATTCAAGTTAATTTGGTAGCAGAATATATATATATATATATATATATATATAGAAATTCATAGGTCCGAAAGATGTTGGGTCACACACACGCACATATGAGTATATAAATAGAGTTGGAGCCTATCTTGCACATAACCAATTGACTACACTACTTATATATCACACCAACTCTTATTATATTTTCGATGTGGGATTATATATTCCAACACTCCTCCTCAAGTGCAACTAGGCCTAAATTAATTGTCACTTGCCAAACACGGACCTAGTTTTAGAAGTCCGAACAAACATATACCTAGGCCTACTCTTATAAGCATATAGGTTTACAAATAGGCCTAGACTCCACCACTAGCACAACCAGGTCATCAAATATGAGCTCAGAATTGTTCCGCTCTGATACCATATAGAAATTCATGGATTCGGAGAGTGTTGGGTCACATATGTACATGTGGTATGTAAATGGAGTTGGAACTCATCTTGCACAAAACCAATTGGTTTGTGTTAAGTTCGAATCTACATCACTTATATACCACACCAACTCTTATTATATTTTCAATGTGGGATTATATATTCCAACACTCTCCCTCAAGTGCAACTAGGCCTGGACTATTATATATTCGATGTGGATTATATACTCCAACACTTCCCCTTCGATGTGGATTATATACTCCAACACTTCCCCTTAAGTGTAACTAAGTTTGAACTAGTTATCACTTACCAAACACAGACCTACTTTTAGAGGTCCGGACAAACATACACCTAGGCCTACTCTTATAGGCTTCTAGGTTTACAAATAGGTTTAGACTCCACCACTAACCCAACTAAATCATCAAATACGAGCCCAAGATTATTCCGCTCTGATACCATATAAAAATTCATGGGCCCGAAGAGTGTTAGGCCACACACACATGTGGGTATATAAATGGGGTTGGAGTCCATCTTATACAAAATCAATTAGCTTGTGCTAAATTCCAATCTACAACACTTATATATTACACTAAGTCTTATTATATTTATGACGTGGGATTATATATTCCAACACAATACTAGAATTGAAACAAATACCGATTTGGTAAGCATTCGGTAATCGTGGGGCATTGTGAGAGATACTTGCTAAGTTGCTATCATATTCTTCATTGCCATTGAATTAATCATCTTCTCTGTGAGGACCTTCTCGATCAAGCATTCGGTAATCGTGTCCTTTTGGGGCACACCAACATTTTTTTAGTTTAATATCTATTCGTGCATGTAGCAATAGATTTTTTCTTATATAAGAAAGAAGCCACATCTTGTGATGCTCTGACTTTTTATCAAAATAACTTTATATCAAACTAGTGAGTCATTATATGTAATAATAGATTGGCCAACTCATAAGATAAGATATATTGAAGAAAAGAAAAATAGCCTTCATCACCACGATTAATTAATGTCATTTGGTAATTTTTCATGTCACTTAATCAGTTTTTTTTATTTTTTTTTATTTTTTATCTCATCCTAATCTGTTAATCATTTTTATATATCAGAATAAAGAAGGCTAGATTGGTTAAAATATCATAACCTTTTGAGATTTGTTATTATATCATAACATTTATAGATTGTTTACTTTGTATCCTAAAGCATTTTTAAACTTAAATTTAATGATATGACACTTAAATGATGAATTTAAACCTTAAAATTAGTAATTATTTTGATAATTATAGGTGATGAGGTAGTTTTTAAACTCATGATTAAGACCACCTATTTAAGTTTTAAGTTAAAAAATTAATTGGGATACAAATTTAACAATCTCAAAAGGTTAGGATATAATCACAACACACGAACTATATGATAGGAATTGTTAAAGTGACACAGCCCAAAGTGAGGGAACTCTCCTCCTCCTCTATTCACCATCAACCACACACTCCCAATCCCTCTCTCCCGAGCCACCGGTCCCTCCTCCTTTCTCCATCGAGACTCCCCGAGGGGGTGGTAGATCTCGCTGAAGAAACCCAGGGTCACCTGAAGTGGTGAGCACCCTAATTGAAATCTCTTTATTTCTTTTTGTTGCTCTCGGTCCTCCTCTCCCCCAACTCAACTGAGCACACCACCGGTTGTCGAAGGCCCAGAGGTGGCTGGATAACTCGCCAGAGGTCAGTGAGCGTCACACACACACACACACACACTCTCTCTCTCTCTCTCTCTCTCTCTCTCTCTCTCTCTCTCTCTCTCTCTTTCCCTCTCTCTTATCTCACTGTTTTATTTTTCGAACTATGTGAGTGGGGTGACTGTTTGGTCGCTGTTGTGAAGGTGGCGATGACCGGAGACAGGTCAGAGTTCCTACCTGGTCGTACACTAGAGCCTCGACGGTCTCGGAGCCCCAATACGCAGCGGTGCTGTAGTGGAGTGTTGTTTGTTTGTGCGTGCACCACGGTTGTGTCGATGGTTTGTTCCACAGAGGGGGTGTTCTGCCATGATGGGGCTGGTTGGAGATGATGTTCGGAGGGTTGTCGGAGCTCCGATGGTCCCAAAGCACACCCCCTTTGCGTTATTTGTGTAGGTTTGATGTTTTTGTATCAGGGGTCTATTTTATCATTTCTTTTGTTCAACTGCTTTGCTCCCCAGACTGCCACCATGGGCAATGTCGCTGTCGTCGAACTGCCGTGACATGGCGATTGTCAGAGACCCTACCACGTTCATGCTGGTGTCTCACAACCACCCAGCATTCAAAACAATGGTGGTGAAGGTATGTTGTTTTGTTGATTTCATGTGATGAGGTCATGACATTTTTTGTTTATTTCATGTTGATATAATCCGAACTGGGGAGGGTACCTCCGGCTTTCACATGTCGTGGTGGCTCTTCCCTAACATCGAACAACATAAGCGAGACGTCATGGAGGTTTCGGTTGTATTTGTTAATTGGTTCTGATTATGGTTTGGCCATGGCGATTCTTATTTTTTTATACAAAAACTGTTTTGAGGTTTCAGCTTTTATATGGTGAACTGACTTTTAACCTATCAAGGGTGATTGTTTATCTTGATGACCACATGACGTGTGTGAGAGGTATAAGGACATATGGTTTAGGGTTTTGGTTTTGGTGTACTTATCAGTTTGTAGGAAAACGTATTGTTACGTTCCTGTGGTTTGATTTGTTGTCATGCTCGTTCGTTTACATTTCCTTTAGACGAGTTAAATGGTTGTGACATCGTGGTCACGCCGCCATCCTCGAGGCTATGACGTGACCCACATACGACTGAGCCGAGCCTACAATTTATGAGTAGGCTTACATGCGTTATGATTTTTAAACCCGAGAGAGAGTATTTATTTTTCTATTGAGTTGTCGAGTTGTTCGAGTCATTCAAAACGTTAGGAAAATACTAGGGTTTCAACCTAGGTTAGTTAATGACCCGACCCATTTATTAAAGTTTCCAACCTTATCAGGTAGCGGGAAACTCGGGGATACGCGTTAGGATTCGTGGAGTGTTGTTACGCAGGTTGCGTTGTTAGGTAAGTACATTTGCCCTAAAGCTTGTGTACGTTAGTAAGGTAATTAAGAAAATACCATGTGATTCGTTATCATTCTATCATGTTTGCTATGATCTACTTGTTGACATTTCCATTCCATATTCCTTGTATATGCGTTCTTGGCATAAGTGTGTGTCTCGAAGGTACATTCTGTAACGACCCTAAAATTTTAACTCGTGCCACGTGATATTTCAGGGTCGTATTATGGGCCCAACTAGCCATGGTGTATTTGTTTCAGTCCTCGGGAGTCGACACCGAGGTATGTTATGTTTGTTTGGTGATTTGTATTATTTATTTATTACCGAACATTAAATTCAATATTTCAAATGTGTAAGGACGTGGTGAGTGTGCGTTAGTACCGTTGAACAAGTTCGGTACGAAAAAACGTGTTAATCGAGTATTTAAGAGTCCGTGGGACGAAAATGAAATAAAAACATTGATATTTACAAATGAAAATAATTAATGAAATTAAATAATAAATTATGGGCGCCGAGTAATATGTGGGGTCGTGGGCGATACGTGGGAGCCGAATATTAGTGTGCACGGTCGAGTTAACTCGTTGGCGCGCAAAACGAAATTTTAGACATGAGAAATACAATTATATATATATATTTATATATATGGAATATATATAAATGTATATATAAGTAAAAAAAAAAAAAGGTGTAATGACCAAGAGGGGCATTTGGTTGTGAAAAAAAAAGGATAAGGATAAGGGCAAAATAGTCATTTGACCCAAAAATTTGATCAAATCACCACCGACACCCTCGTTCTCACTGTGAAAAAAAAAAAAAAATAGATCGAGAAAGAGGAGAAGAGTGAGGGAGAGGAGATCGAATAGAGAGAGATCGGCCAAGTGAGGGTGTGAAGATTGTTCAAATCGAAGAGGAGATCGAGTTGGTGAAGGTGAGTTTGTTGTTGCGTTGTGTTGTTGGGGTTGTTGAGTAGTTAATTTTGGGAGAAATTGGATTTTTAATTGATTGGTGTTGATGTTGTTGGTGTTGATGTTGTTGTTGTTGATTTGAAGAAAGAAAAAGAAAAGAATTTAAAGATAAAAGAGAAAAAAAAAAAGAAATTTTGGCGAGAGACGAACCGAGTTTTCCGGTTCCTCTCTCATTGAAGTGAGGAAGAAGGCCAGGTGGGCGGGTCGTGGTGACCGGGCCCTACCCGGCCAGGGCGGGCCGGGCCCGACCCGGTGGGTCGGCCCGGGTCCCGACCCGATTGGGGTGGACCGGGTCGGACCCGACCCGGGGACCCACCATTATTAAAATAATAATTTATTTATTTATAATAAATAAATAAATTAAATATGTTTTATTTTTATTTTTTTTGAAATAAATATTGGAAAAATCTGGAAAAATCAGAAAAAAATAGGAAAAAATTCTGAAAAATACTTGGAATAATTAGGGAAAAATTAACGGAAATTGGTCGAAATAATTGTCAGGTGACGAGCGAAGTGTTGGTAACTAATTGGGAAACGTGTGGAGCTACGCGAGGGCGTTTTTAGCGGAAGTTGAGGTGAGTAAAGGCAATAATAGAATCAACATAATTGCTTTTCTATTTATTGATTAATTATTCTTGAAATGCAAGCCCTTTGTATTCCATTCTAGTTCAGGTGACCTAGGGTTTAGGTAGTCCGATCGTGATGAGAAGTCTCAACGAGTTTAGCAAGCCTCGCATAGACGTGTGGCTTCTCGTTGGAGCCTATCGAAATGATTTAGCATCCGGCTTGTGATTTCTTTCTTTCGGTAGTGTGTTAGGAATTTAGCGTGCTTTTTGTCTCGTGGCTTTTCCTAACAGAGTGTGCGTTCAGCTGGAGGCGACCTTCGGCCCACTGGTTCGTACGGGGTGGATTGAGCAGGAGGAGCGCGCTTTGGGCCTATCGTGTCGATCGCAAGTGATGAGGTTTTGAGACCCGCGGTTTGATTGGGACTATCTATTCTCCTATCCATTTGTTTCTCGGTCACTTGATTTTCGTTGTTTGTACTTGTTGAATCTATTTATCATGCGATTTGCTATCTATTTCGCTTTCTTGTTATACACTTTGCATGATTTATAGACTTGTGATTATTGAAAATTCAAGAAATTATGTTGAGATATCTATTGTTGTTTGTTTCATCGTTATATTTTGTACTCACCGTCCTTTTTATGACGGTGGGTGCATTCACGAAGAGTAGGGGCAAGGCGCCGATGCTTGGCGATATCCTCTGAGGCACGCTCAGAGCCATTAGCTTTGCTCTCACTTTGTAGGTATTTTGTCATTTTGTTGTATATTTGGCTATGTATCCATTTGTTTTGATATTTTGGGGCTTTAGGGAGTTGAACCTTACTGTTGATACATGTAAATGTTTATTTTGGGCTTTCAGTTGATTTGTTACATGCATGTGATGTTGTTTGGACAGGGTTTTCCACATTTAGGTTGAATGAGTAGTAAATTTTTTTAAGTTGGTGTTACAAACAATTCCGCTGCACACCTAACTACTATTGAGGATAAAAGATGAGATAGAGTTAAGGTGAATCAAAAAGAGTGATCCAGGGTGAGTGAGTGAATAATGTAATGAGTAATTGGTAAGTTAAGGCTGACTAGACCTGCGTTGACTCGTTGGAGACGAGCTCGGGGGTCCACGTAGGTTTAGGCCGGCGGGGCCCAGCTTGGTTGTTGGGCCCCGCACTAAAAGGGATAAAACGCGGGCACTCGTATGCACGAGTGTTTGACCACCCCTAATGATTGTGTGATAGCATACACTGGATTGTTGTGGATATTGTTATGGTTATCGATGTTGCGACATCGTTGTTGTGGATTTGTTGTGGATTTTTAGATCACTTATGGCCTCTCTTAACTAGTAGAACATGCATGTTTTGATTGCTAGTATTTCTAGTATGTCTATCATGCACCTTGTCTATTTAAATTCCCGCCTTTCAATGCCTACATGATATTTAGACTGTCATGTTTGATAATTCATGAATTACTGTTATATTCTTCTGACATTACTTTTGATTTCTCTCAGTTACTCACCATCCAATTTGTGACAGTGGGTGCAGATAGAGCGGAGTGCAGTAGAGGCAAGAAACCTTTCCTAGAAAACTTTTTGTGAGCGGCTGGACTTGAGGAACCCTACAGAGTAGGTTATGTATTTTGTTTGTATGTTGCTTGCTATTGTATATCATATTTTGTTGAGTCATTGAACTCGGGATTATAGTTTGGGATTGATATCATGTAATGTTTCATTTGATGGCTTATTGTACATGAATATTCCCGTTTACAGGGTTTTCCACATATATAGATTCTTGATTTTCGTTTGACTGAGTTATTTCTCAATACTTGTTTAGTTTAAATTTTCTTCCGTTGTGTTATACTTGTAATAACTTTATCAAGAAACTTGTTATTCGATAATTGGAAGCTGACTAGGCTCACCAAATCGCCAAGTACTAACTTGGGAATCTGTACGAGTCCAGGCTGAGCGTTCCCAAATGTATTAGGAATTTGGGGTCGTCACAGTTGGTATCAGACCGTACCAAGTTTAAATTCATAAAACACAAGCCATTAAACTAGCGGAAGTTAGGAATGGTTGAACTTAGAAGTGGAAACTCTATGATCTTGTAATAACTTAATTGGGGGAGTAATGGGTTAAGTCGGATAATTTTAATACATATTATGATTGTTAAGTGTATTATTATGGTATGCGGTAGCTATAGATTGATCCGAGAAGTTCGTTCTCTTGATTCAAACGACGATGGCGGATCAGACCGGTCCGGGCAATGATAGCTGCACGTCGGTACACGATATGCTAGCGCAAACGATGTGCACGCCTTGACACAGAGAGTCGCGACGCAGGACCAGTAGCTACAGGAGATGTTACGGCTATTGAAGACACTCGTACCAGTTACCACTACATTATCGACTTCGACTACACCATTGTCACCTATTGTTACTCGGGGAGCAAAGACCCCGATTGTTGTGGCATTTATGGCTCCGATTTCGTTAGTGGCGATACCCGAGGGAGTTGTTGTTGCGCCAGATACGCAGACCGAAGCGAAGACACCTCCGTTACAGACAGAGATAGTACGAACGGCGGAGACACCGACTACGCCAGCAGCTATTGCAGAGATTACTCCAACTACAACTTTAGAGAAGAGTTTGGGAGCCACTGCTGAGGCGAAATAGTTGAGGGAATTCAAGAGGCACGATCCATTGAAGTTCTATGACGGTATTGATGTCCGAACAACTAAGCTATTCCTAAAGAATCACGAGAAGATTCACTC
Organism: Stephania japonica; assembly: GCA_039657345.1. Taxonomy (NCBI): domain Eukaryota; kingdom Viridiplantae; phylum Streptophyta; class Magnoliopsida; order Ranunculales; family Menispermaceae; genus Stephania; species Stephania japonica. The sequence continues at coordinate 8,331,998 of CM077556.1, forward strand.
GATTATTGCTACAGAGGGCCATATGCGAGCGACGATCTCTTCATCTATGTACAAAAGGAGGCAAATGATTGGTGGACGACTTTGTTACTACCCGAGGCATTCCAAGAGACTGGATCAACTTCAAGACACAAATTAACCAGAAGTACTTTTTGCCAATGGTAATACGGCAAAGAGGAATGAGTTTACGTCACTGAGGCAGTTTACATGAGTGCCAGTTATGGACTACATGGGCATATTCATTCAGCTATTGCCTTATGTGGGAGGATCAACTGATTCAGAGACTGATAAAATTTACTACTTCACTGAAGGTTTGCTACCTACGATTGGAGGTTCCGTAGTCACTACGCAGTCGGAGACCTTACAGATTGCATATGAGCGGAGTCCAGCACGGGAGGGTTACTTGCTTACTCATTTAGGGGAGGCCAGACAGGCCAGATTAGAGTCCTGATCGGAGGAGCACCATCAAGACAAAAAGAGGAAGAAGGGCATATGGAATTACCTGACCGTAGGGCTCAGAGTGTAGGGTCCGTTGCACAACAGACTACTCATCCGACACAGACCATTCTCGCGATCGAGTTTTGCCAGTCATCCACCGCAGCTTAGTCGACCAGGACAACATTCACAGAGGTAGATTACTGAGAGTAGGGGTACTGATCGAAGAAACAAGCAGAGGAAGACACAGAGGTCTGATCAGAGTTCTGCACAGGGATGAGGCTGGAGCCAGACTCGGGATCGCAGGATACCAACACATGTTTCAGGTGCAGAAAGGTTGACCACATTCAGAGGGAGTGCCTCAACCAGCGAGAGCACCGCCACATCATCACTAACACCAAAGGGAGCATGTTCAGACAGTTGTTGAGCCAGACCAGGGGGCGTCCCGAAACCTTATTGAGGGTATGGTTTCTATTTGTAGTACTTTCATGTATACCATGTTCGATTTTGGTTCCACTGTTTCATTTATTGTTGGTCGCATGGTAGATAAGCTAGGTTTTGAAACCTGTTAGGCTTAATAAACCCCTCATCCTTAGCACTATTGTTGGGGATAAGACTTACTCAAATTTGTTGTGTTTTGATATTCCGGTAGAGATAAAGGTTACGAGTTACCAATTAATATGAGAGTACTCGAGTTTTTGGAGTTTGATGCCTTGCTTGGCATGGACTGGTTAGGATCGTTTCACGCCCATATCGGTTGTTATGAGAAGAAGATCACGATTTCGTTAGTAGATGGTACATAGATCAGCATTCAGGGCACAACATTGCTACTTCCTATTACTAGAGGCAGAGAAGCCACGAGTGGCGAGATTGAGACGGTTGCAAGCATCATGAATACTGGGGCGAGACAGGAGATTGGTATTGCCCAGGTACCTGTCGTATGCGACTTCACAGATGTGTTTCCGGAGGATTTGCCGGGATTATCATTGTCGAGGGAGATCGACTTCATCGTTCACCTAGTCCTAGGGACTAAGTCGATTTCGATGCCACCATACTGGATGACACCTCGAGAGCTTAGGAATCAGCTAGATGAGTTGTTATAGATGGGTTTCATCAGTTCGAGTATGTCGTCATGGGAAGTGCAAGTGTTGTTTGTGAAGAAGAAGGATGGTAGTTTGAGACTATATATAGATTTTTGCCAGCTGAACAGGGTCATAATGAAAAACAAGTACTCGTTACTGCGCATTGACAATTTATTTGATCAGGTGACTAGAGCGCAGTGGTTCTCAAAGATAGATCTGAAGTCAGGCTATCATCAGCTTAGGATCAGGGTTGAGGATCGAAAAATAATGCATTTAGCACGAGATACGGTCACTTTTAGTTTACAGTCATGTCGTTCGGTTTGACTAATACGCCAACGATGTTCATGCATCTCATGCATCGTGTGATGAGGAGAACTTTGATCGGTTCGTGATTGTGTTCATCGACGACATCCTCATCTATTTCAGGACTCGTGAGGAGCACGAGGGGCATCTATGAGCAGTGTTGCAGACTTTGAGGGATCACTGACAGTTCGCTAAGTTCAGCAAATGCGAGTTTTGTCTGTCAAAGGTCAGATTTTTAAGGCATGTAGTTGGAGCTACCGGTGTTGCCGTTGATCCAGAGAAGATTAGAGTCGTGATTGAGTAGTCTACTCCAACTACCGTTACGCATATTCACAATTTTCTGGAATTGGCAGGATACTATCGCTGATTCATGCAGGTCTTCTCCAAGATCGTTGTATCGATGACGAAACTGACTCAGAAGAATGCGAAGTTTGATTGGAATGAAGAGTGTGAGCAGGCGTTCAACACTTTGAAGGAGGAATTGACTGCCGTGTCTCTGTCTTAGCGTTGCCCGAGACAGGGAAAGACTTGGTCGTGTACACTGATGCGTCGAATATTAATTTGGGTTGTGTGCTGATGCAGAGGCCAGATTATCGCTTATGCATCCCAACAGCTGAAGGTTCACGAGAAGAACTACCCGACACACGACTTAGAGTTGGCTGCGATAGTGTTTGCATTGAAGATATGGAGGCACCACTTGTATGGCGTGCGTTTTGAGTTGTTCACAGACCACCAGAGCTTTAAATACCTATTCACTCAAAGAGAATTGAACTTGAGATAGAGACGTTGGCTAGAGTTCCTGAAGGACTATGACTTTTCGTTAGAGTATCATCCGAAAAAGGCTAGCGTGGTTGTTGATGCTTTGAGCCGCAGAGGATCTGATGTGGAGGTAGTTGTTTGTTATATGATTCACGAGTATGCGTTACTTGAGGCGGCCGAGATGATGAGTTCAGAGGACGTGCCGACGACTACTAGGACATAGATTTGTGGTCAGATGAGGTTGCAGACCGTTTCATTACAAACACTCGAGGGACGGTAGGGCGATGAGTCGTACCAGCATTACAATGAGATGGTAGGCAGTTTAGAACATCCAGATTGAAGTTAATCGACAGACTCTTGCTTGAGATATCGTGGGTGATTGTAGATTCCATTGGCAATTGACTTACGCACCGAGATACTTTAGAAGGCTCACCGTTCTCGTTTTCCTGCTTGTTGTCAACTCCGTTGTCTGTTCGTCGACTTTATTCCGTTAGTCGTTCCGTCGACTCTATTCCGATAATTATTCCGTCGACTCTGCTTCGATAGTCATTTCGTAGACTCTGCTCTGTTAGTCATTCCGTCGACTCTGCTCCGATAGTCATTCCTTCGACTATGCTCCGTTAGTCGTTTTGTCGACTCCGCTAAGATAATCATTCCATCGACTATGCTCATTAGTCGTTTTGTCAACTCTGTTGTTCCATTGTTCAGTTATTTTATTGTCCCGTTATCCGTGCATTGTCTGCTGATTTAAGCGCAGTTCGCGATGCCTGTCACGCCCGATATCCGCATATTGCACGCCGTCGAACGTAGTTCGCGATGTCTATCATGCCTGTTAATTGCAACACTGTAGCAGATCTATCTGTCTCGCCTGTCTATCTGAAGATTCTGTCCGTAATCATTTGCATCTATTTATCGCGATCTGGTGTCCCTACACAAAATTGTCTCTAAACTCAATACAAATTCCAGACTGAAGTCAATCCGAATTTTGCATGTGATTAGTTTTATTTTAGTTTACAAACTCCAAGTGGTTTCGTTGTTCCCACTTTGAGTTTGAGGGGGAGTGTTAAGTGCGTGGTATTGTAAAAGTTCGAAACAGAGATTGGCGAGTTCTACAACAAGTATTATTGCGTCGTTTTGGATCAAAAAGTTCATTTCTCCAAAACGATCCAGAGGATACCAAAAACTCTAAGTTGTTTCTCAAACGAAAATAGTGTTTCGGCCCTTTTAAAACCTTTAGTACTTGTATTCTAACTCAAAACGTCTATTTATACAACCCTTGTATATAGACGATTAAGTAAATTACACATATACCCCTACTTAAAGAAGTATAAGTGTAATACACTACAAGGACGTTTTTGTCATGAATTTTATCATATAAAATTTATTTTTCGAACCATCTTAAAATCTCGCATTCTCGATGCACAAATCACGTTTTATACAAGTCATATCTAACAAGACATTATGACTACCCAAGTTGTAAATATCAAATCGATATAACCTAATCAATAGTGTATATAACATCCTTTTGTCACACGATATCCTTTTGATCAAACATAAGGCATGGAATTGTTATCCAACATGTTCAATCGTACTAGTCTCGATTTCTAAGTAGATCGAAAACATCTAAGTGACATTGATCAATATCAATTCACTTAGACTAGGCCTTAACGATTAACACATCGAGGATCCACTTGGATATCTCTCTTTATATGAGAGGGACAAATTCTATCTCGATTACACAACTTCACCATTATTCACACAAGTAACCAATCACAACCTTTATAATCATCCTTAAAGACAACGTTTGATGTGATCAGATTCTTAATGTTGAATTCTCTGGTAATCTCAAGTCGGGAGGACTTGACCTATCATGAGAAACAACTATGACTTAATCCATGTGATGTTCTCATAGCGAGTCTCTTTGTTCCCTAACAAGTACTCATGATCTTGATTCAAATTCCTATACGTATGATCATCGTATGATCATCAATCAAGACTCACACTAGTCTTAATTCATTATAGTTCCCAGTATAATAATCGACTAGGGACATTTAGGATATTTCTATAAATACCCTCTTATTATAATGTAAACATGCAAATCAATTATAATAAACAAGAATGAAATCCTCTATTTTATTAACTAAAATATATATTCATAAAGACTGTTAATGGATTGACCTAGGGCACATTTCCCAACATTAAAAAATATTGTGCAATTAGGAAATATATGCACAAATCATTTTTATAATTATATTGTGAAATCACTCTTGTAATTATGTTGTGCACAAATCACTCTCATTTTTTATTTAGATTTTCCTTTTGTATGTAATTGTATCTCATATATATGTGATAGATCAATAATATACAAATAAACTTATCAAAATATAAATTCAAAATTGTCAAAATCCCAAAAATACCCTCACCCTCGCCCAAACCCAAACACTCCTTAATCCTGTCATTTTTTTCGATTTTAACCATTATATAACAAAATCAAAATCTTATAAAATAAAAATCAAAATGCAAAAATATGAGATACAAATAAGTAATGGGGTGTCAAAGCCTCTTTTGTGAAATAGTAAAGACACCACTTGCCAAAAAGGTTCCTACTTAAGTAAAAAAAAAGTAATGGGTCACTCTAAGCAAAAAGTGGGTCTGTTTAGCTACTCCTTTTTTTTTTAATAACAAGGTGTGTAACTCGAGGCAATGTGCTTTCTCTTATTTCTCCCCAACACTAATTTTTTTTCTTTGATTCTCTTATGTGATTTTTGTTCTTGAACCACCGCCAATCCTCTCTCTATTCGATCGACGGTGATTCCAATCAAATCTCTTTATACTTTGTTAATCCAATAAATTGTAGATCTAGTCGATTTGTAGAGATTGGTTTATCTTTGTTGCAGTGCATATTCATCAACGATGTTGCATGGATTTTATACGATGCGCTAAATTGAATGTCTTTAATTTTTCATTTTATAGATAGTTTTTCTTCTTTAGTTGAAAATCTTTGATTCACCTACTCTTTATTGAAAACTTTGTTATTTGTTATGTGGTTCTCGTGATGTTTATATATCGTAATGAATTTCAATGTTGTAGAGAACAGTCCTTAATTGCAAAACTATTTTAATTTAATTTAACAATCGCATTCACAACCAAATTAATGGTAATTTATTTGAACAAATAAGATTAGTGAATTAATTCACTCAATTCTATGTTTAGTCTTGTATTAAATCACGATGATTAATGAAATTTTGGTTTCTTTTGAAAAAAAAAAAAAAAAGGCGATGTAAATAGAGATCACCATTACAAATCTCACTGAAGGCGATGTAAATAGAGATCACCATTACAAATCTCAATGTCCATCCATGCAATGATCAGAGTCTGGCTCGCGTTATTAGCCACACACCATACCACCACATCCCAACCCCCATGAATGTATGGGAGTTCGTGACAGCCAATGCGACAATTAAAGCAAAGATTCCACACCAATCCCGAGAAAAATCCACGCCCAAAATCCCCTGGAAGTCTCGCGATCATCAATCGCGATTAAAAGCTTTGTTGTTCTCCTACGAAGGGAGAGAGCGAAGACCAAAGCGACACTCCACCGAATCTCTCTCTCTCTCTCTCTCTCTCTCTCTCTCTCTCTAAAAACTCTCACTTTCTTTCTCTAAAACGCGAACGCACGCCCAGGCGCGGCTGCGTTGCGATCGAAATGCTCGCGAACCAGAGACGCCGCTCTCTCTGGTTTGATGAGCCCGGACGTTGGAATCGCAGGTCCGCCGACGAACCCTAGCTTTCAAACTCCATGTTTCGTGTTTGGTTTTGTTCGATTGTGAAAAAGATGTGAAATTTATGGTTTTTGTTTCGAATTCGGGGTCGATTGTCCGGAAATGATGTTAATTTAGAGTGGTTTGGGAGTTTTTTAGGGGTTTGTGTTGTGATTGTTCGCGATCGGGCGAGGGTTTGGGTTTTGATTGGTTGATTGGTCGATTGGTTCGATTGTTGTTGTTGTTGTTGGTTTGGATCGCAATGGTGTATGAGCTGAGTGTGTAGTCAACTCATCTATGTTGTTCGATTAGGGTATTGCAAATTTGCAATGCAGTTTCACCACCTATGAAAATTTGGGATTTTTTTCGATAGTACGAAAAAAATTATTGATTTAGGGCTAACTGGTTGTGGAACGTAGAAATTTTGTTTAAGAAAAAATTGGGTCCGAACTTTCAGCTGAATTTGGGATGAAATCCCTAAAATATTGGATACGTTTTAGAAAACGTGAAGAATTAGGAAGTTTTGATTTGGGGTTTTCGTTGTTCAACACAATTGTTTTTATTATGGGTAATAAAGGGCATGGTTGTATCAATTGGGTTTATGGTTGCAATTGAGTAACTTGGAGTGATAGAGAGCTTGATTGAAAGTTTGGAGAGAACTAACTGGAGAACCATGATTTCCAACAGCGTTGGTGATGGAGATGATCTTCATTATTAGGTATTTGAAGCCATTGAACTTTCTTGTAGATGAGTAATTCTTGTGTGCCTTTAGTGAGGATAGAAGCAATATCTCTTAAGGTAATTGGTAATGGAGGTCGTAGGGAGGCTTTATATATGGATGTGGGCATTGATTGTTCTATTCTTATCCTTTTTTTTTTGGGTCTAGGCCACATGGTATCTGGACTTAACTGACTACTCCAGGCTCGAGCCTGGTCGGCCCACTAAGGAGTAAAGCTCTCCCAGCGGTGGTAAAAATATATGTTTAGGGTTTAGGGTTTTCTATTGTTATCCTTTGTGTCTGGTTTTGTTCAATGATAGGGTATTTGTTTGTCCATGGTTGAATTGCTTCATGTCTTGGTAAATAATTTCAGGCATATATCTATCAATATATGTGTCTGTGCTATGTGTCTCATCTAATCTGATCGGAATTTCTAGAAGTAAAGTGGGAGGCTTGGGTTTGTTTGTGATTCCAATGCCCAACAATTTGGAATTCTTTGGTTAGAGCTTGGTTCTAGCTTTTGCCTTCTTGGATAACCTTATTGTCGATCGTTAAAATCTGACCTCAATTCCACACTCCCAGTCTCATGCATCCAGTTAGAATAGCGCAATTTAGTGTGGAAAACATTTCAAATTGAACAAAAGTACATTCCTTAGATGAAGCAGGTTTACTCCACTCTATAGCATTCTAAAACTCATAGTCAGCTTTAATGTCTGGATATCATATTATATTTGGTGCTTTTGAAGTTATGAACCCAAAAATACCGGGTGGAAGTTCATCTTATTAGTGAAAAAGAAAATGGTTACCAAGATCATTTTGCTTAGCCTGGCTATATGCAGGATTGCAATTCAGGTGCTGGACATGGCTCTGATTGTCTACAATATTTCCTTGTTGACTTACTGTGATTTCATTTTGGTATTTTTCTCAGTAATTATATATGTTCACTTTTTGTTATTTACGTCATGAGTCAACGCCAAAAGAGCTAGAAATGATGAAATTGATGTAGCAAGGAAAGATCAGGTAGTGTCCATGAATATGATCTTACGAATGAATTAAAGTTGTATGATAAAAGAATATTGGTGTCTGTTCCCATTCCCAAAAATAGCATGATGAAAGTTAATGTTATTAATTATTAAAAGATTATTATAGTGAACACTTTGCCCAGTTATGCACTTCAAAGTGATTCCATTTGATGTGGCTGGGAACTTTCAAAAACTTTCTATAATATTACATATTAAAAGTATCCGGTTCATGTTACCATAAATTTCTTCTCATTCTCCCTTATAATGTTCACTTTTTTCTTTTTTCTGCTGAAGTCAGTGATCCTTGTGGGTAGCAATAGAAAATATAGAGATTTTTCATGCAGCTCCAAGTCCAAATGTCTCATAAATCTGCTTTTTGCAACAGAAAGTCGCCTAAGAACTGTTTCACCTGAGATTGTGTCACATGCTACTATGCTTGTTTATGCTTTACATTTATTCTCCTTGTGTAGTTCATGCCACCTGATGACAGTCATTCTTTTTATTTCTTCGTTGGGTAGCATGTTCTATTGACAGTGGAAAATTATTCCCTGGCAGCTAGCTGAAAAATCTCACGAGGATTGGCTGTTTTGATAGTGGCTTAACTGGATATCTATCAACTGTGTAAGGTATTTCGACTCAACAATTGCTGTATGGCATTTTGCAGCTAATCTGCTTTCCTAATTTCATACGAGTAGTATTAATACTAATAGATAAGAAAACATCTGCTGTTCAGCTCATGGCATTTCAATCATTCCTTAAACATCTCACCAGATGCTATCTTTCTGCATTATCTCATATGATGGATTAGCTGTACGAGTTATTATGAATCTCTCACATTCAGGTTTCAATATTGTAGATCTGTTTTTTGGTTGTGCAGTTTCACATTCTTCGGCCATCTTTTTTATTGAGCTCTGTTGGCGAAGCATATTGATGGGTGCTTTTTGTTGCTGTCCTTGTTCCGAGGAGTTTGAAGAGTATTCTCATTCAAATAATTCAATATACAGGCACTGCATATGTCTAAGATACTTCTTTCACCAGCTTTTTAGTGGGGTATGCCCTTTCAAAATACATTAACAAACCTCCTATTTTCCTTTTTATTTTCGTAATTTAATAAAGGTGCTTGAGGAAAGTAGTAGATTTAAGTTTTTGGCAAGTACAACTTAAGATTGCAGCTATGTGCTCTTATCTCGCTATCAATAATATTTGCTAAGCTCACGAGAAGTTTCATTTACTTCTTATTTAACAAATTCACAATTCACTCTCCTACAATGGCAGACATAACGTGAAAATCATTAGCGTTTACATGGTGTTGCTGATTAGATATAAGTGGCCTGCTCATTATCATCAATCATGAGTGATCTTTTTCTTTTTTTTTCTGACTTCAGCAAGAGTCGAACCCACGACCTCCCCAAACCTTGACTTTTGGCAAGTGATCCATCTCACCAGAGATGATTTGCCTTCACAAGTGATCTTGTTTAGTATTGATTTAACTATGGGTTGGGGAGGTTGACTACTATTTTTATTTTCTTTGTAATGATTACTATAATCACCAAGGATGGTTAAGGTTCAACGCTTCTTGGATTTGAAACACAAATCCAGATGACTTGTAAGGATAATATGTGAATATTGAAGATTGAAGAGGATTCAGAACATGGTGGAGGAAATATGGAACAAGCCTTGTTCTTTGGATCTTGGTCATGGGTCCTCTTGGGAAAAGCAGAGAACAAACTCTGAATTTGTCCAAATCTGAACTGAGTCTTACATACTATTGTGGAAAGATGTGATCTTTGTCAGTTTGGTAGAATGAATTTATGAAATGAAATAGGGATGAAACTTGAATTTCTAATTTTCTAAAATGTGTGAGGTCCTTTTAGGTTTTGGCCTAGCAGAATTCTTTAGTTGCCACAGTGGGAGTAGAAAAATGTCTTTGCTATTATTTGATGTCATTAGATGGAAAGGTTTTTATGCAAGGTATATCATTAGATGAATAGGTTTTTATTGGAGGAGATTTAAATGGGCATGTGGGGGCAAGTAATGATGGGTTCGAGAGAGTTCATGGAAGTTTTGGTTATTGTACTAGAAATGAAGAAGGAGAATCAATCTTAAAATTTGCTTCAGTGTATGATCTTGTCTTAGCAAATACTAGTTTTAGAAAAAGGGAGTCGCACATAATTACTTTTAGCAGTGGTCATAACAAGAGTCAAGTAAATTTTATTTTAACAAGAAAAATAGATAAAAAAAAAGTATGTAGAGACTGCAAAGTAATACCTGGTAGAGTGCTTACTACCCAACTTAAGTTAATAGTACTTGATATTAAGCTAAATGACGACTTAATAGGAATAAAATAGAAAATGACCCTAGAATAAAGGGGTGAAACCTAAAAAAATAGTAAACAAGTAAAGTTTAGAGAAAAAAATACTAAAAGAAGACGTTTGGAATTTTGATTTAGATGCTAATACAATGTGGCTAGAAATGAGTAGTTGCATAAGGAAGGTAGCGTTAAACGTGTTAGGTATGTTTAAAGGCTCGGGACCGCCAAAGAAGGAAACATGATGGTGGAACGAGGATGTCCAAAAAATAATTAAGACTAAAAGAGAGATGTTTAGGAAGTTGCCTAGGTGTCAAGATGAAGACGCGTACAATCAATATAAAGAAGCTAGAAAACAAACTAAAAAAGTAGTTAGTCAAGCTAAAACAAACTTTATGGAAGATCCATATACAAAGTTGGGTAATAGAGATGACGAAATATATATTTATAGGCTAGCCAAATTAAAAGATAAAAAGAAACAAGACCTAAGCCATGTAAGATGTATTAATGACAAAAATTAAAATGTTTTAACACGTGAATATGATATTAAAGAGAGATGGAAAGTCTACTTCGATAGTTTATTTAATGATGGCCAAGTTGATACCATAGTGGATGAAAACCCACACTAAGAAAGAAATGTAAACTATACACACAATTTTAGAATTCCGGAACTAAAAAAGGCATTAAAAAGATGAAAATAGGGAAAACATGTGGCCCAGATGAAATACCTTTAGAGGTTTGGAAATGCTTAGGAGAAATTAGATTGACTTGGTTAACAAAACTCTTCAACAAAGTTTTAAAATCAAAACGGATGCCCATGGATTGGAGAAGAAGCACGTTTGTACTAATCTTCAAAAACAAAGGAGATATTCAAAGTTGTTCAAACTACCAGGGAATTAAACGTATGAGTCATACTATGAAACTTTGGGAGAGGATAATTGACAATAGGCTAAGAAAAGAAACAACAATATCAGATAATCAATTTGGTTTCATGTTTGGAAGGTCAACTATGGAGGCGATTTTCCTTGTAAGAAAGATTTATGGAAAAATATAGAGAAAAGAAAAAAGATCTTCATATGGTATTTGTAGATTTGGCATATGATAGAGTTCCTAGAGATGTTCTTAGGTGGGTTCTAGAAAGAAAATGAGTACATGCTAGATACATACATACTATTAAGGATATGTATGAGGGAGTAACGAGTATAAAGATGTTTGGAGGAACTACAAAAGAATTTTCCATTACGATAGGACTACATCAAGGATCGGCTTTAAGTTTATTTCTTTTTACCCGAGTTATGGATGAACTAACTAGGCATATTCAAGAGGATATACCATGGTGTATGTTATTTGCAGATGACATTGTCTTAGTGAACAAAACAAGAGATGAAATGAATAGAAAATTAGAACTTTGGAGGAATACATTAGAATCTAAAGGCTTTAGGTTGAGTAGGACGAAGACTGAATACATGCACTCTGAGTTTAGAAATACTAGGCATAGGGATGATGGAGTGGTAAAATTAGGGGAAGTAGAAGTTCCTAAGGTGAAACACTTTAGATATCTAGGATCAATCTTACAAAATGATGGCAATATTGAGAATGATGTTACGCATATAATTCAGGCTGGATGGAAGAAATGGAGGAGTGCAACATGGGTGATCTGTGATATAAATATTCCTACCAAGTTAAAAGGATATGCTCTATGGAAGTGAATGTTGGGCGGTAAAACAACAACAATTACATAAAATGAACGTAGCAAAAATGAGGATACTTAGGTAGATGTGTGGTAAAACTCGTAAAGATAGAATAAGAAACACAAAAATTCAAAGAAATGCAGTAGCACTGATTGACACAAAGATTAAGGAAGGGCGGTTGTGGTGGTTTGGACACTTGCAAAGACGACCTACAAATACTCCCACTAGAAAACTTGACACAATTGAAACTGACGAAATTCGATGAGGTAGGGGTAGACCGAAATTAACTTGGATGCATTAATTAGGAGGGACTTGAATGTTTTGGAATGCTCAATGCTCACCATCTTGCACAAAATCGAGCACAATGGAAGAGTTTGATCCATGTAGCCTACCCCAATTAATTTGGGATTGAGGTTATGTTGTTGTTGTTGTTGTTGTTGTTTGTCGTTGTTGTATTATTTGATTTCAGCTGATATTTTTTATATTGTTCAATGCCAATTGTAGCCTAATAGCACAAAGCATAGTCATGAAATTAGCATTTGCTGCAGTGCGTCCTTTGCTGCCTTCAAGAATCTTAAACAAATGCTTGAGGTCTTCTGAAGCTTGTGGTGACCCGTCTGTACAAAACCAAATGCACAACCAAGGGTTTCCCTTGTATATTTTAAATTTTAATTGCTTCTCTCTGCATCACTAATTCTAGAATTTATTGAACCGTGGGTGGCATATGAGATGCTGGCTGCTCTTGCTTGTTTGCTTGATTGATTTATCGAGATCCTTGGGATGACTCGAGGATGCTGCTTTTTGGAAAGTTATTCTGGGAAATCGAGACATTGAGGCTAGAACTTTTTCTAGTTTTGTCGTGTGTGACTGCCTTATTCATTGTTCAATTTCATGGAGGTTTTTTTCATTAGTTTTAATGGTTGCCATTTGATTTTTTTTGCGTACTTGAGACCCTACATTGTTGTCCTACCCCTTGCAAGAAAGATCATTTGTGATTTTATGGATGTCCCTTAGTTTTTGCTGCTAGAACTTGATCTTAAATTTTTTATATGCTTGTACCTTAGCAAAAAAAAGGGTCTTTCTTGGTGCTCTCAAAAAAGATCATTTGTGATTTTATGGATGTCCCTTAGTTTTTACAGCTAGAACTTGGCCTTAAATTTTTTATATGCTTGTACCTGAGCAAAAAAGATAGTCTTTATTGGTGCTTTAAAAAATGTATCTTCCTAGAGCGCTGCTATCATAATCTTGATATTTACCTCATAACTTCTCCTTCCAAACTCCCATGAATTATTTTGTTTTTGCCTTTTCTTTTTTAAACATCAGACTAGAAATAGACGTGAATGAAATTTTATGAGGAACATAATGAGATTTAGCGAGAAGCAATGTGAATGAAATGTTACAAAATTTATGTTGAAGCTAGTGAGAAATGACTTAATTTAAAAATAACAATGTTGTCTTGAAAGAAAAAACACATTCCTGGTGTTGCTTTTTAAAATATATTCTCAAAGAGTTGAAATATAATGGACAATGTAAGACTACAAACTGAAAGTATGATGCATAAATTCTTTTTAATTGCTAAAAGAAGGAAGTAATAATGTCCAAAGGATCGAAACTAAGAAAATTGAACTTGAAGAAAAGTTTAAGATCAAATATAAAGGAGAGAGAACATGATATATTTAAGCAACATGTTTCTTTAATGTGCTTTTACAAGATTTGGATCTTACTAGCAATTCGACTTAATTATTTATTCTTCTTTAGTGTTTAAATTTTACTTATCCTTTATATTGGGTTAAATTTCATTAAGTTAATTTTAGATTTTAAGTGGCTGGACTCATTTGCAAAGCCAAATTCCCGATGCTTGGTAGGCAATGATTATGAATCATTGGGCACTAATTTGTAAACATTTGTCAGGAAACAAAATTGGTCCTCCAAATTTTAGGTGCAATCTCATTCATAGTTATGGCCCCTTAAAGATGTCTTCATAAATTATACGTGAAAGTTGAAACATATCATAATTTTTCAAAATGGTTGTATTTTTGCCGCCCCCCCTTGGAAATATGTTCTGGAAACATTATATTTGATACACATTATTGCTTTTTTCTAGAAATCATAAGAATATTTTTTTTCTCGTCTGTGATGCTCATTTAGTCATTTCTATTGTGTTTGTGTCACCGTGTGTAGCATTATACTTGAAGTTGGTTATTTCTCCTGTGTGGACGACCAATTTGAATCCGGTGCAAGCTTTTGTCATATGTCTGTGTTGGTATCTTATTGTCTGTTTTGATGATTACATGTTTTGTTTCATACTGTTTTATTCTGTGCAGTTTGGTGCTACATTTCAAAGGCTTGATGGGAGGTCTGTTGCATCATCTGTGCATGAGACTGATCCTTTGGGATCAACAGAACCAGGGCCAGCACCACCTGAGAATTCCTTGACAGAAACACACATATCTGTTGCAAGACCATTGGCACAAGGATCTGATCAAAGGCTCACTCGTTTGCAACGTGGTGGGTTAGTATTCCGGCGTGATAAGTCTTCTAGCAACTTTCAGGAGTCACAGCCTCTAAGAAGTACCAGTAGCTCTGGTACAGAATCATTCCCTACTGGGAAAAAGTGGAGTGAAGTTGATTCTGACGAGGAATGTAAATCCGGTCGTTCAGAGCCAGCAGAAAAGCCTTTATTGACGAAACTTTCCTATGGAATAACATATATTCTGCCCCCTTCAGAGGATGAAGATGTTTGCCCGACATGCCTTGAGGGTAACTTTATTTTTTTGTGCTTGGAAATTACCAATATTTAGGATGTGTAGTTCTTCTTCTAGTCTTCTAGATGCTCAATTCCTTGAACTTGTTTTTTAGGCCATATCATCCTAGTTGTGGCTGTTCAATTGTTGTTGAGGTTACTATTTTTGTGTGCATTTTTAACATATTTTATTTCGTATTGGTTTTCTTATGCAGAATATACTCCTGAAAATCCCAAGATCATAACAAGATGTTCACATCATTTTCATCTTGGTTGTATATATGAGTGGATGGAAAGGAGTGAAACATGTCCAATTTGTGGCAAGGTACGTACTCATACTGTACTGCTTACTGTATAGTATAATCTGTTAGATAGGTCCTTGTTTTCATAAAACTATTCACTTTGATTTTTTTCTGGAGGAAGGACGACTTACTCCTCCATGCAGTACTAGAATTAACATCTGTGGTAGACTTAATAGTTATTGTGTGGGTATATGAAGCAGTACTTTGTACCTAGTTTTCGTCCACTTTCACGGAAACTAGTCTCTGATCCTTATAGTCTGAGTTTATTGAGGGTAGAAATTTCTTAACATTATTGCCATCATGGACCTTTCACATCTAGGAGGCTTCATGTGATCTATTGCTCGCGTCCTGGACTAATACATTTTTTTTGTTGGGCTAATTTGAGAACAAGGTTGGGTTTATACAATGGAAAGAAGTTTCTATTTGAAGATCAGGTGACCACACCCTGGACTTACATTTTTTTTTTTTTTTTTTTTTTTTTTTTTGAGAGAAGAGAGTTGGTTTTGGCGGGGGGGGGGGGGGGGGCTGAGAACAAGGTTGGGTTTATACAATGGAAAAGAAGTTTCTATTTGATGATCAGGTGACCAAAATTGTAAAAGGATAATCAAGTGCACTTCTTTTGGGTGTTATGACTAGTGATTGCAAGGCACCATGGCGTCGTCTGAGAGTTTTTGGGCAAAACCGACTTAGGTGTGTGGTGCCCTAAAACATTTCTGGACTCTTCATTGGGAAGAAATACAGCTGCAAACAACAACAATTAAGGGATCTACAATCTTACCATTTCAGCAGTAGAAAATCTACCTGGTAATCAGTCATCAAATAAGGAATAAGAATATTACTTCTTAAATGGTAGAGAGCCTTAAACATAAGAAATCTCAAGCATAACTAAGAAGTAAGGCTGTAGATCCCTTCATTGCTGTTGTCTGCAGCTGTATTTCTTCTCAACAAAAAAGAGCCCATAACAGTGAGTGGTGTCTAAAATAAGTTTTAGAATGTTGGAGAGGCTGATTATGATTTTTTTTAACGGTTTGAACTTTAAATGCCCATCCAACATCAAAATCTTGATACAATTGTGTCAGATAGGGCTTATTAGTATTTTGTAATATGTATTATAAATATTGATCATAACGACTAGTAGAAATTAATGTTAATAAATATAAAATAAATAATTATTCAAGGACCTGTAAACAAATTTTTTGTGGCTGCATATATGCTTGCCCTCATCTAGTTCAGCAAAATCGCATTGGGATCACCTAGGTGCCTTGCAATCCATGGTTGTAACCTATAGCTACACATTGGCATGTCTATTTTATTATCTTGCACTTGCATTAAATTTTTGCAATATTATGAGCCAATTAGTTTTAATCTGATGTCACGTTGCTCTTGCTCTTGTTTTCTGATGCCGTGATGCTCTTGTTCCCACTCCTATGGAATCTAGGAAATGGAATTCTGCGAGAGCCCATAAGACTCACGTCCCTCGGTGCTTCATTAATGGAGAAAAGTATACATTCTGATCAGATATAATGTATCTGTACATAGTGCTTCTCAAGTGTGTGTGGAATAATAATCTTTACAGCAGAGGAAAGGAAAGCCTGTCTATTCTTACTGATGGTTTTGAATACATGTACATTCATCAGAAACGACTAATGACCATGAAGCCTTGCCAACTAATAGTTTTCATGCTACATGATCGGATTATTGTGAAAGTCCATGCTTTGTGGGTGTCCCTCTTTATTATGTGATTCTCTGCATTGAATCCTCTATAACATTTTTATTATATATCTATATATGGTGGTGATATTATTCCTCTGTGTATTTTGTGTTCAAGATTATTCCCCAATATCCACTATTTCATAGTCAACACACCTCACCTTGTAAGGAAGAGATATTCATCAAAAAATTAGGAGATCCAAATTTGTGATTTCAAAGAGGCCCTGACAGGCGAGGGTACTCCACATCTACAGAGAAGGCAACCATGCCTATTTGGGTGGCTTTGGTGTCAACAGTCTGTAGAGGCATTAGTTGCTCTACATTACTTGCCAAAGGGTAAGGAAGGTAAGGTTTGGAGAGGTCGTGAATTTGACTCCCACTTAAATAAAAGAAAACTACTTCACTTCACTGAGGCAATGGTATGGTTGATATACTAACAAGACAAGATAATTTTGTCAAGGAATCTCTGGATGAGGTGGTAAATGGTAAAGACATAACTTGCTGAAAAGGCAAGATCTTGGAGGTTGTGGTTTGACTCCTATTGAAGTAAAAAAAAAAAAAAAGGACAAGATAAATTTAAGGTGCCCTTGATTATTTTGTTATTTCGATGTCACTGGTGATACAAATAAATCTTGAATTGGAGCCAATTAATTATGCTGTTATGCGTACTTCAAAAAAATATCATGCCGTTATGTGGAGAGAGAAAATCATAATAGAAATGGAAGAGTGTTGTAAGCCATATCGTACAAGTTACAGAATCTATAACCATGCATTGAAGCATGTGCATATATTTTGATGTATATCCAACAAACCCTGATCAACTTTGTAGCAAATAAGTAGCAACTAAGTATCAAATTATGTTGATCACTTTCCTTGTTATAAGTAACATGAGTTGGAACTACTGTGAATCAGAAAATGCAGAATCAGAACTGCAATGGCATATTTGTTGCGCTGAAAGCAATCGGCCTGCTAACAATTTTGTGTGACAATCGGATTCGAAGGTGCAAGGAACCAATGAGATCATGTAAGGGTTCAAAGTTACGATCAATATCGAGTACCACTTGCAAGATTTCCATGACAAAAAATAAGCTCAACCTCAGCTGGATTGACCTAAAGAAATTTAAGGAGACCCATTTGGAGTTATTTCAGGGAAGGCTTTCAGATGAAATAGGAGAAGAATTTGCAAGCTTGTTCACATCCATTTGTTGTTGTACCAGCAAGCATGAAAAATTAAACAGCAATACAAAGCGAGCCCGCAAGCTGTACAATAAATATATCCTGTAAGCTTCAAATTGGTTAGGAGATCAAAGATACAAACATTGCACTGTATGTATTAAGGGTTGAAAATGGCAATATAAGTTTTATAAGACAGTGATTGGGTGTCATCTACTTTTGATACATACATATTTGCCAGATAGTTGTTGGAGGCCTTTAAACACCCTTCGTGAATTCAATCGATGCAACAACCAAACAACAACAAAAACTGTGTAGCAAATGTATGTACCAAAAGTATGTCAGTGGATCATTTTCAAAGATTAATATGTTTCGGATAGTGATTTAGCATCGTACTTATGCTACAACCTTTTGCTACACAATTATATATCGAGGCGCCTTATGTGTGAGCATACATCTCGAAGCAAGATTCAAAAGACCACAACAACATCGTAGCAAAAGTATGTCACCCTAACATTTCCCTTTCAATCAACCTCAAAGCAGTAGGATGCGTCAGGCTAATGCTAAACTAAATTACAGTAGAAAAGATGAACGACCAGATTACCAGTTGAAATCGTTAGAAGTTCCTATTGAAGCCATTTCTATCGCAATGCAATTTGTTAGGCTAATAAAATAAACCTTGAAAATCAACTACATGTCAACAAGAAGGAATAAGAAAAGTCTCAATCCCAAATTGGTTAAGTTCAACTACATTTATCAAACAAATATAAACAAGGAAAAGAAAAAATGAATGGTACATATAAAATTATAAAATATGCTAGAAGAGGAGACCTAAATAAGGGCAATAGCTTTAAGACAAACATATGAGATTCATATGCACAATTCATCATCACAAACAAATATGAACTTATTCACCATTTAAATTCATGGTAACATTTCCAAATGGGTGCTTGTGTTGTGTAGATGATACAATATTGGAACAATGTTAACACTTTCCCTCCAACCATTTCAAGACACGAATTAAGTAACATTCACAACAGCAAAATGTTTGGCTTTTCTATTATCATCATAGTATTCGCTGCCTACACCTTATGTCAAATTGGGGTTTCAAATCTTTTTTGCTTCAACTGCAATATGCCACAGTGCTAGCAAGTCAATGGCACATGCTACATCTTGTAAGCATAAGGTCAAGAATCAACACAATCAAATAACAATAATCAAATCAGCAACAAATCCCATGACATAAATCACATTCCAATAGGATTGCCTCATTTGCAACTAAAAGTGCCAATAGTTGCACAGACAGCAAATTTTGCAAGGAAATAATTGTTGAATAGAAACGAACAGCGTTAGAAACATAGAATTGAAGGCTTTGGTATACCAGCATTTCCCTAGCAATTGAAGGTGTCCATTTGTCCCCCTTGTCTTTTTAAGTTCAGCAATCCTTTCTTCCTCTCTTTCAGCTGCTGCCTTTAACTCAGCACCTTTGGCTTCAAATCTAACCAATGCTTTCTGATTTGAATCTTTTGCTGCCATTCAGAGCAACTGATACGACATGATCTATAAACTGGAATAAACCCGCCATTGGAGAAAGAAAAATAATGAACCAACATATTGATAAGCACAAGAAGCATGTCCATTAAAAAGGGTAAAAACACTCATTCCATAGAATGCAAACCTTCTTAGATTTCTCTTCAATCTCTTTGCCAGGAATAATATGCGGTTACTTTCTCAGTTCCTGATTTTCGTCTGGTAAGATCATAAAAAAGAACCATCTTTAGTTTGAAGTAGGCAATCATACAATACATAGATTGTCGCTGCACATAAAAACATATGGAAGCACTATACACTATACACCAATAGCCATGTAATTCTTATAATAGGCACAAAGATTGTGCATGCCTGCAGATCCATCATAACCAATTCGTAGCTTCAAAACCAGATCAATTAGGCTTAAGTTGTTTGTTTAATGCTTGAAACCGAAATAAACTACATATACAAAAAAACATTTCATGTTAAACAAGTCAAGGTCTACTGGTAGCTTCTCTCCAAGGTATCATCTAAAAGCTTTTATTCCTGAAAATTGCCAAAGATAATTTCTTATAGGAACTGGAAGGTAAAAATATCGACAATAATGAAATACATATGATAATTCCTTAAATGTGCTAGGAGAACAAATAGAAAAGCATTCATCCATCCAAGCCTCGCCCTTTTGCATGTCTAAAGGAAAATATGTTGTAATTATGTATCTGTGGCTATTTTGTGAAACATTTGTTGGAGTGGAATAATAGAATGTTCCATTACATAGTAATGTGTTATGCTTATTTGTGGGATGAGAATAGAGCTAAAGCCTCATTTTGGACATCTTTCAACAATTCCTCAAGGTTTAAACGTAAGGACTTATTAGAAGTTGGGATATTATTTTTAGTAGAGTACTCTTTGTAGAGCTTGCACTGTTTTGTTGCGTTTTGTTATAAAACTATAAATATAAAAGAGGTAGGACAGATTTGAAGCATGAATTAAGAACTCAATACTTTCATTCAACTTGACAACGTACTTAAATACACAAAATAATAACTAGAAGTCAAACATAACTGAAAGTCACTAAACTAATAGCTAAAAAACAGGACCCATGACTCAACAACTGAGTCAAAACTAAAATCCTACAAAACAGCAACAACTAGAAACTGAATTAAAAACATGGTCTTCAAGACTAAGTTACATTCTGCAACATGTATCACATGTTTGCATTAATTTCTGCAGCTTCTAAGGCATATTTCAAACACACCTCCTTGCCTTTGAAGTTGCAAACTCCCATCTTGTTCCTGAGTTCTTCAAATTTAATCTTAGGCAAGGCTTTGGTGAATGCATCGGCTATCTGATCTTCCGATCTGCAATAAGTTAATGAAACTTCCCCTTCCTTTTGAACTTCTCTGAGATAATAAAACTTGATCTTGAAATGCTTTGTCTTGCCATGAAACACTGGATTAGAAGAGATTGAAATGGCAGCCTGGTTGTCAATAAGGATTTGTGTTGATTCTTGTTGCTTCAAACTCAAATCATGAAGGATTTTCCTCAACCAGATGGCCTTATTTGCTGCAGCTGTTGCAGCTATGAATTCAGCTTCTGCAGTGCTTTGAGCAACAACTTGAACACCAATTGATCACACCTGATCCAAGACTGAAACAAAAACCAGTTGTGCTCTTCATAACATCAGCTGAACCTGCACAATCACTATCAGAAAAACCAACCAGCTGAAAATTATCACATTTAACATATTTAATTCCAAAACCAACAGTTCCTTTAATATATCTAACAATCCTCTTAGCAGCCTGCAAGTGCTCTTCACTTGCACAATGCATAAACCTGGAGAGAAGACTTACAGCTTGCATAATGTCAGGCCTAGAAGCTGTGAGGTACATGAGACAACCAATCAAGCTTCTATAGAGATTCTCATTCACTTTGGGAGTCCCATCATCTTGGCAGAAGTTCACTTTGGCTTGCATTGGTGTGTCTGTAACTTTGCAACTCTCCATGTGAAATTTCTTCAAAATCTCCCTTGCATATTTCTTTTGGAAGACAAAAACTTCATTCCTCTACTGCAGCACTTCAAGTCCAAGGAAGTAGGTCATTAATCCTAAATCTGTCATCTCACATTCTTTGAGCATGTTAGATTTAAACTCATCAATGAGCAGCTGATTGTTTCCTGTGATCAAAAGATCATCAACATAGATAGAAACAATGGTAATGTTAGTGCCTTCTTTTCTTACATATAAGGTAGCCTCACTTAAGCTTTTCTGAAAGCATAAGTCGATCAAATGATCATCGATCCGACTGTACTAAGCTCTTGGAGCCTGCTTGAGGCCATACAAAGCTTTCTTCAATAGGTACACTTTATCTTCTTGATCCTGCACACAAAACCATCAGGTTGTTCTACAAAAATCTCCTCTTTAAGAAGGCCATTTAAAAAAACAGATTTTACATCAAGCTGAAACACTTTCCAGCCACTTTGAGCTGCCATCGCAAGGAGCAATTTGATGGTATCAAATCTGATCACGAGAGCAAACGTTTCTGAAAAATTGACGCCAAAAACTTATAAATATCCCTTCACGATGAGCCTCGCTTGTTCTTGTTTACAGAACCATCTGCATTGAGTTTTGTTTTGAAAACCCATTTAACACCAATCACCTTTCTGTTAGAAGGCCTTGGTACAAGCTTCCATGTATGATTCTTTTCAATCATACTCAATTCTTCCTTCATTGTTGAAATACATTTTATGTCTTGCATTGCTTCTTATACTCCAGCTGGTTCCATTACCACAACATTGCATCTTGCATAGATGTCTGCAAGTGATCTAGTTCCTCTGATTGGTTGGTCATCAACATCATCTTCGCTAGGCTGCACGTGAATAGGGTCTTTTTCATTTGTTGAATTCCAATCCCACTTTTCTGCCTCCATGAAGACAACATCTCTGCTGATCAGTATTTTTCTGGATTGAGGCTGGAAAACTCTATAGGCTTTTGAGGTGTTGTTATAGCCAATAAAGATTCTCGGTTCAGCCTTCTTGTCCAGCTTGTCCCTCTTGATCTGTGGCATGTGAGTAAAACACAAACAACCAAATATTTTTAGATTTTTCAAATTGGGTTTGAAACCATACCATGCCTCAAAAGGAGTCTTCCCATTCACAGCTTTTGTAGGAAGCCTATTCAATAAGAACACTGCAGTGTTTGTTGCTTCAGCCTAATACTCCTTAGGCAAATCTTTATCATGCATCATACATCTTGCCATCTCAAATATTGTTCTGTTCTTCCTCTCACTGACTCCATTTTGTTGTGGAGTGTACAGAGCTATCAATTGATGATCAATGTCAGCTTCTTCATAAAACTGAGTGAATTGATTTGAAGTAAACTCCTTGCTATTATCTGACCTCAACATTTGAATGGGACTCTCGCTTTGATTTTCAATCCATTGCTTGAATCTCCAAAAGATTCCAACAACCTCTTATTTGAATCTAAGAAAATAAATCAAGCACATACGAGAGAAGTCATCAATAAAAATTATGTAGTATTTACTTCCCTTGAGTGAAGGAGTTCTTTGAGGCCCAGCAAGATCAGTGTGAATAAGCTGCAACTTCTTTGTTGCTCTCCAAACAAAATTATGAAATGGAAGACGCGCTTGCTTGTCATATTGACAAGCCTTGCAAGCATGTATTTCTGACTCAAGCTGGGGTAGTCCTTGAGCAAGCTATTTTCTTTGCAAATTCATCACTGCAACATGATGAAAATGACCCAATCTTTTGTGCCAGATCTCAGTTATGTTGTCATTTGAGGAGTAAGTTGCTTGCTCTTCTTGCAATAGATCTAATGAAAAACTCTTGCCCTTCATCTTGATCTTGAACACCTCTTCATCTATTGCATCTTTGATTAAGCACTGGTTGTTCTCAAAAACAACCTTAAACCCTCTTTCAATCAGCTGCCCCACACTTAACAGATTTTGGTTAATATTAGGCACAAATAATACATCTTTAATGACTTTTGTACCTAAGAAACTTTCAATGACAACGGTACCTCTTCCTTCAACAACGATATGCTCACCATTGCCAATTTTTACCTTGGATTTAACTGATGTATCCAAGTCCTTAAATAGAGCACGATCGAAAGTCATGTGATTGGTGCAGCCACTATCTATGAGCCACTTGTCGTTGGAACAACTACATGCAAAACAGGTTGCAACAAAAAGTTTTCTTCTTTTTCTTGTTTGTCTGCAACTTTAGCTTCATTTTGTTGTGAAGTTCCATTCTTGCAGATTCTCTCATGATGTCCCATGCGATTGCATTTGTTGCATTTGATGTTAGGCCTTTTCTAACACCTAAAAGGAGGATGTCCTTTCATGCCGCAATGATGACAAGGAGGGAAGCTTCTCTTTTGGTCACCAGTACTGCTGCTATTTTCAGTTGAAATGGCTTCATTTGCATCAACAATATTCTTTTTCTCATACTTTTTTTCCTCTTTGTGTTGAGATTGATGTGAAGCTTTGCCTTTAAAGCTCCTTCTATCGAGCTTTCTTGCCGCATCAACCTTCTCTCGCTTCTTGGGCTCCGCAAAGCATTCAACAACTCGCCAAGGTAATCCTTGCGGATCTTTAGAGTTCTCCAATGAGGCGATTGTAGCCTCATATTTTTCAGGAGCTGTAACAAGAATTTTTGAATTATTCTTTTATCAGGAAAATCATCACCAAGCAATCTTACCTTGTTGACAATTCTTAGAAGCTTGTCAGAGTACTCCTTGATTGTCTCTGACTCCTTTATTCTTTGCATTTCAAACTCCCCTATGAGGTTCAACACTTGCATTGCTTTGATTTTCTCATCACCTTCATATTCTTCTTTAAGAAAATCCCAAATTGCCTTGGCTGATTTCAGGGCCATTATTCTGATGAAGATTGATGATGATACAATAGCAAAAAGACATGCCCTTGCCTTTGTCTTCCTTTGCCTCTTCTCTTTGTGATTTTTGAGTTGTGCAAGTGGTGGGTTCTCGGGCAATGGAGGAACGTCGTAGTCCTCCTCAACAGCCAACCACAGATCACTTGCATCAAGAAAAGCCTCCATCCTAATAGCCCACGCATGATAACCTTCACCATCAAACACTGGAGGAGCTGCTGCCTTGTAAGGTGCTTCAGGATCCATGTTGCTTTGATGGTTTGTTGGTGAACTGAATTGGGTTTGTTTGATAGTAGAGTATGCTCAAACACTCACAGTCCCTCAAGAATTGAAGGCTTTGATACCACTGTTATAAAACTATAAATATGAAAGAGGTAGGACAAATTTGAAGCATGAACTAAGAACTCAATACTTTCATTCAACTTGACAACGCACTTAAATACACAAAATAATAACTAGAAGTCAAAACATAATTGAAAGTCACTAAACTAATAGCTAAAAAAAGGACCCATGACTCAACAACTGAGTCAAAACTAAAATCCTACAAAACAACAACAACTAGAAACTGAATTAAAGACATGATCTTCAAGACTAAGTCACATTCTGCAACATGTATAACATGTTTGCATTAATTTCTGCAGCTTCTAAGGCATATTTCAAACACGTTTCACCAAAACGCTCCCATTTGAAAAATGATCAAACTTCCTTTCAATTGAACTTTAAGGAAAAGTAGGAGTAGCACTAATTGGCACAAAGATTAGGGAAGATGGTTGCAGTGGTTTGAATGCCTCCAAAGACGGCCTACAAATCCCCACTAGACAACTCGACTCGATAGAAACTGAATAAATTCGACGAGGTAGGGGCGGACCGAAGCTAATTTGGGACACATTGATTAGTAGATATTTAAATGATTTGGAAAGCACAACACCAATTGCACTAAATCGAGCATAATGTAAGAGTTTGATCCATGTAGGTGACCCCAACTAATTTGGGATTGACGCTATGTTGATGTTGTTGGTTAAATTCAATAAACAAGTTAGATGATTTTGCTTGTTGTCCACCTTTATTCTTCCCAAACTATTTGGGAACTTGTTTGTACTTTGAATCACAATGGGTTTTTTGTACATCTATCCCTAGGTGGTAAAAGATCTACATTTTTGACCCCACCTCAAAAGATTTGCACTTAATTACCCTTTGATTGGTCAACATATTGAAGGCACGTTCTGAAAACCTGCCTTCAGTTCAAGTAAGCAAATGTGTAGAGGCAAAACGTTCCTTCTAAAGGTACATTTTGGAAAGCAGTGCCTTCAGTTATTATGTAGATTTGCCACCAGGGATAGATGTGCAAAAAACCCCAATGTCGTGCCTCTTCTATTCTCCAATCTCGACTTAACCTCATACTAAACCAATGAGTCATCCACTTGGTTTGCATTGCATGGCTTCAAACAAATGAAGCAAGAATTCAGTAAAGAAGTGCTACTTACTAATTACCTTGATCTGGTAAAGCTTATTGATGGGTTTGCTTAATTACATTGTGGTTGGTATCAAATCTTCTCTCCAATTAATTAATTTTCTCCTACTTCATACTCATCCTTTCCCATTTTGTCCATAAATGGAGAAAGGACAAGCATGAGGTACGAGAAAATCCTGCATTGAAAACAAGGAACCAACACTCCAACTTCGATCGTCTCTCGCCTCCATCCTCGATCGATTAGGGCCTGAATGAGAGCTTATTAGATTTGATCTTCATTTTATTAAGTGCAACACAGAAAGCCAGATAGAAACTGCAAAAATCAAAGCAGAGATCTGATTACCCGGACACTTGCAATGTCAGAATTGAGGTGATCTAGAAAGCTCCAACTCCAACTGAACCTGAAACCGTAGCCCTAAGAGAAGCATCATATTGGGTAAAAGAGATGGGTCACACCACACAGGAGAGTCATTTATTGAGATGGGATAGTCTGGCTACATTAGTAAAAGGAAAATGCTGCAATAACACCTAAATTCACATCTATAGTGACGTGTGGGTTTGTATTTTTATGAGCCATTCATGCACGCCTTTAGATATAACATCTCATGTGTTATGCATCAAGAACCACATGCCCTCCTCCAAATCAAATCAAAAGCACGGTTTGGCACTAATGAATCAAAACTGGGTGTTGATAAAAGGACTCTCTAACTTAGCCAATAATGAATCATAATTGTATTGGGTGTTAATCTTAGAGTAAAAGATTCAATATGTTTACAGGAAGCAAATGAGGTTGCACACATATTTGCAAGTCTCTCGTGATGTCAAGGAAACTCTAATTTTTAGATATAACTCCTATTTATTCGAGCATTGTTGTAATCTATAATAGCAAGATATTAATGAAATCAGTTTTTGGAAAAAAAAAAAAAAAATAAATAAATAAATAAATAAAATTTAAAAAAAAAAAAAAAAAAAAAAAAAACCTCAGAAAACCCTTTATGAACCAAAAAGAAAACTAATGAAACCCTAGATTTTTACTATCCTGTTATTTTGTTACCAACTGTTAGCTTATTGCCGATGAGAATTATTGTGCTAATGAAATATGGATAAATTTTTTATTTTGATAAATACTCGTTCATTTGATTTATTTTTCTTTGTTAATCACTATATCCAAATCTATCATGTCATATTCATCATTTCATACCTTAGATTGTTCTCTTATTTTTTGCTTAGAGATAAAAAAGATCGCTAGTCTGAATAACGAGTTTGATTCCTAGCAACCTCATGAGGTTTTAGTAGAAAATTTTAATAAATTTGGGATCTTATTACACATATCGTTCACCCCCACCCCATGTAATGAGGTGGGGTTTTTGTCTCATCCGGCCATACCCCTATCTCGTGGGGTGAATAATGAAGCAAAGGGGTGGATTTGTTGGTATAGAATTCTTTTAAAACCTTACAAAGTGTAACCTTTAAAAATCTTTGAGGGAGAGCTTTGTCGCTCCTACAGTCCTACTCAAGCTCGGATTACCATGACTTGGGCAAAAAAAAAGAGACTCATTTGGTTTTCGTTTGGTTCATTGTACTAACTTCTAAGAAATATTTCTTCCAGGGAAGTTTAATTTTTTGAAAGTTAACCACTTAAGAAATTGCAATTTTTACGTTTGGTTCAACTTTAAACTTCTTGAGAAATTTCACATTTTAAAAATAATAAAACAATGTGTATAGTTGTAAAAACCTTTCCCCAATGTAAAGAAATGTGTATAGTTATATAGATTATTATCTATAAAAAAATTTATGGTGAGATAGAAGAAACATCACTTGAGAAAATGTAATGTTTTTGGGTTAGACACCGATGAAGTATATTAAAAAACTGTATATATTTATAGATTATTATATGAAAAAAAGGTCACATGCATACATGCTTAGCATAACATTACAATAAACAAACAATTCTTGATTAAATTAGATTGGAATCCATGTTTACATCCACGTCCCTCATGCGCCCACTGTTAAACCTCTCAACCCTGTTTCTGCCAACTCAAAATCAGAATCTCTCCACCGCTACTTTCCTAATTCGCTTTCCAATATGCATCTCAAGATTCATCCAACGCCTCAAACTAATTTCCTGCGTCACTCTTGTGTGTGATCATCACTTGCACTGTCCCTACACACACACTCGTTCACTATAAACTGTGAAAGCTAAATCAGTTCTGCAAATCCTCCAAAACCTCTCTCTCTCTCCAATCAAAATCCCCAAAACCAGGTTCGAATTCAAGCATTTCTAGGTTTTTTTTTTCTTCACTTTTCGTTCTTCGTCGTCTCCGCACGAACACTCATGTCAAATCTCTTCAAAATCTGATCTTTCATTAGGGCTTCGCTAAGACCCGTCACTGAATTTCATTCCCTTTTTTCAATTTTTATCAATTTTGTGTAGGTTTCGCGTTCTCCATGACAGAATCAATGGATTTGAAGGACCCCAAATGGGGGAATCTAGGGCTAATCGTGTTGACAACACTGCTGATCGCGAAGATCGCATCGAAGCTCTTGTTTCGCAGATCTGACAAGCGATTGCCTCCAACTGTGAAGTCATGGCCGCCATTGTTGGGTGGGCTGGTGAAGTTCTTGAATGGTCCGGTGGTGATGCTGAGAGAGGAGTATGGGAAGTTGGGGAGTGTGTTCACTTTGAATCTTCTGCACAAGAAGATCACTTTCTTTATAGGGCCTGAAGTGTCGGCGCACTTCTTCAAGGCTAATGAGGCTGATCTCAGTCAGCAAGAGATTTATAGGTTCAATGTGCCTACTTTTGGGCCTGGTGTTGTGTTTGATGTGGATTACTCTGTGAGGCAAGAGCAGTTCAGGTTTTTCACTGAGTCTTTGAGGGTGAATAAGTTGAAGGGGTATGTGGATCAGATGGTTGCAGAGGCAGAGGTAATTAAGCTGTTGGATTGCCCATTTTGATTGAGTTTTTGGTTCTATACTTTCTATGTATTTTTTTTTTTAATCTAGCATTAATTTGATTGGTGCTTGTAATTGTTGTGTTTCTGTGATTCTTGACGTCACATGCAGTTTAACATAGCCTCAATCCCAAAATTAGTTGGGTCGGCTAGATGGATCAAACTCCTCTATTGCGTTTGATTTAGTGCAATGATGGTGTGGTTTCCAAATCATTTAGATCCCTCCTAATTAATGTGTCCCAAGTTAGCTTTGGTCTACCTCTATCCCATCGAATTTCTTCAGTTTCTACTGAGTCTTGATTTTTTTTAGTGGGGGCATTTGTAGCCCATCTTTGGAGGTGTCATAGGCCAGATTCATTTATCTTGTTGGTATTTTTACTTATTAGAAAATTGATAAGACTAAAATTGTACTTTAGAGCACCAATCTCTTACTGAGGCAGAGGTCTTGGTTTCAATTCTTGGTAGCTATATTAGGCTATAGGGTTGGGGCACCCGATTAGCCCCTGCAGGATTCATCTAACTCTAACTGAAGCTTTGGATACCCATGGCTCTCAAAAATAAAAATAAAAAGTATTCTGGATGACTATGTTCAAAAAGGGGAAAAGACTTGTAATTTGGGTTGAATTTAAAGATTCATTAATATATAGGTCTTTGGATTGGAATAGAAAATATATCTTGTGAATTTGAGATGATTGGCCACATATATTTAAGTATTTCATCAATAGTTATGTATTTGGTTACCTTTTATGTGTGTGTTTTTGATTGGTCCCTTGGAGCAAGCTCCTGATTCCTGAGTCCTGAGTTCTGATATAAACTGCACTTGCCCTTTCCCCCATCTTGGGGATTTCAAGAAGTCATTAATTGGTGGGAGTTGGGAGTTTCGACATATTATTTTTGGATCATGCTTATTGTTAGTTGATCCGATAAGACCAGGGGTATGCTTCTTTTGCACAGGAACCAAAAGCTGGCCTAGATATATTACCAAGGGGAAAATCGTTGTCAACTTCTTCATTGTTGCCTTTCGTTTTGTAAAGGTGCTGAACAATGGTGATTATAATTTTTGTATGGGGGATATGTGAATATAACTTCAGTATCTACTATCTTTGCTTGTGATTATTATGCTGTTCTTGATGTTACTGTACTTCCATGGCTTTTTTGCTAAAGAAGAATTCCTTTCCTTGTAGAATTTCCCATGGCTGGTTTCTTTCACTTAAAAAAAAAATGGAATGAGGAATTCTGCAATTGCAGATTTCAATTGATGTTTACTGGATTCCAAATCCAACTTGATACCTTTTCTTGCATACTTTGCAGCAGTATTTGAAGTTGCTTTCAATTTGTTTTAACTAAGAAGATTTATTGATTTTAATTATTACTTTATTTGTTCATTGAGTATCATTTCATGTTATTGTTGCCATTCTCCCTGGTAGTTAGCAATAAAATTCTGTTAACTTAGGTTCAGCATGGTGTTGTAACGTTTCTTATTTTCAAATTTCCTAAGAATGCTGTTATTGCTGTAGTATAGAATTTTTTTCTATTGCAATATAATATCTGTCTTACTTTTGACTCGACATCCTATAAATATTAATTGTTGATAGATAGGGCTTAAGGTTCAAATATAGCGATGATTTAGCATAGACATGTTCTGTTTTAGTGACTGGCTGAGGGCATGTTTACTGGAAGCTTAGAACCTAATCATGTGTCGCCGACCTTAAACTTGCAGGATTACTTTTCAAAGTGGGCAGACAGTGGTGTGGTAGACCTGAAATATGAACTGGAGCACCTGATCATACTAACAGCAAGTAGGTGCCTATTAGGTCGTGAGGTAAGGGACAAGCTCTTCGTCGATGTATCTGCTCTTTTCCATGACCTTGACAATGGGATGCTCCCGGTAAGTGTCTTGTTCCCTTATCTTCCTATCCCTGCTCACCGCCGCCGTGACAAAGCCCGCCAAAAGCTTGCAGAGGTTTTTGCCAACATCATATGTTCCCGTAAGGAAACCGGGAAATCAGAGAATGACATGCTTCAGTGTTTCATTGACTCAAAATACAAGGACGGTCGCCAAACAACTGAAGGTGAAGTTACTGGCTTGCTCATCGCCGCCCTCTTTGCCGGGCAGCACACAAGCTCCATTACATCAGTCTGGACTGGGGCTTACCTCATGAAGTTCAAACAGTTTCAATCAGCAGTGTTGGATGAGCAGAAAAACCTGTTGAAGAAACATGGAGACAAGGTGGATCATGACATCTTATCCGAAATGGATGTCTTATACCGATGCATCAAAGAGGCGCTGAGGCTTCACCCTCCGTTGATCATGCTAATGAGAACCTCACATTCTGATTTTAGTGTCAAGACCCGGGAGGGGGAGGAGTATGACATACCAAAGGGCCACATAGTTGCAACCTCACCAGCTTTTGCTAACCGACTCCCTCACGTTTTCAAGGACCCAGATCAGTATGATCCTGATAGGTTTGCGCCTGGAAGGGAGGAAGACAAGGCTGCCGGGGCATTCTCATACATCTCGTTCGGTGGTGGTAGACATGGGTGTCTTGGTGAACCATTTGCCTATTTGCAGATCAAGGCTATTTGGAGCCATTTGTTGAGGAATTTTGAGCTCGAGTTAGTTTCACCTTTCCCTGATATTGACTGGAATGCCATGGTGGTTGGTGTCAAAGGGAACGTTATGGTGCGATACAAGCGGCGAAAGCTTTCTGTTGAATAGATTCAGTGACTTTGGCTTAATCCGTACCTTCTAATGGTTGGTTGACTTGCTCTTGAATGTGTTTCTTCTTCCAATATTTATCTAAGCTTTTGTTTGTTCCGGTGATTGTTTCCAGCTATTGAGGTTTCTTGCTTAGTTGTGATTTTTTTAAGAGAAGACACTCAGCACTTTTATTAATTGGAAAATGAATTTCTAACCTACTTTTGACACTGTGAAATAAACACCGACAAGGTCTATTAGTCCATCTCGAGGTCGAGGTAATAGCATGGGGCAGACTCAATCGGTGCTCATTTGAACCAGCAATTTCTTATTTATATTTATGTACTTCAAGTTCAAGCTACCCAACAATTCCACTTACGTTCTACATTGCTAGTAACAAGTTCAGATAAAAAAAAAAAAAGAGTTGCTTAATACCAAAAAAATAAAATAAAATAAAATAAAATAAAATAAAATAAAATAAAACTGTTGTGAGAATAAGTAATTCTTATGAGGATATATTTTTCTCCATTTAATTCTCATGTGGAATCCGCATGGGTGTCCCATCCCAATCCCCATCTCTACGTGGCGAATAGGGTTGCAAGTGGGGCGAAAATTTTCATTTCTCAAATTTTGCTCCTCACAGGATAAGGCACAGGGCAAAACTTTGCCCTACCACGCGGAGAAAGACAGAGATTGTTCTTGCCCAGCGGGGATTTTCCATCTCGCATCTCTTACATAAAATTCTCCATTTTTTATGTTTTTACAATTAAACTAATTTCTACTTTAATCAATTTAGTAATTTATGAAGTTATTTCAATTATTTCAATAATACACAATGGAAGACTAAAACCATTATAACAAAAGGGAAATAACTCAATCAAGGGAAGTATAAGAATTCTATAAGTGTGGAAAACTCTGTGTATTCATGTACAATTCGATAAACATATATACATGATACCAGTCTCACCAAAAATATCAAGTTCAATAATCCCAACAATATAAGTATGAAACGATATACACATCAGCAAAAATATAAACACCTACTATAGAGTCTCTCTGATGTCGCTGCTAATCCTCACAATACCTATTTCCCTTGATGCTCTCTATCCTATTTGCACCCAACAAACTAGACGGTGAGTAACTGAATAACATTGCTAGTAGTACCAGAAGAATGTAACAGTAATTTATGATTATAACAAGAAAAAGCAGTCTTAGTATCATGCGGTAATGAAATAACAGGAAAGTAAATAAATTAAATGCATGATAAAGAGACTAATAGATAAACAATCGATATTTGCATGTTTTAAGATTCAAAAGAGGCCCATGAGTGATCTATTTCACAGCAATATGACAAAGATCTCGCAAGATCTCCCCGGGCAATGTCGCAACACTAGCGTAGTGTGAAATCGAGAGGCATCGCAATACCTCTCGAATCCAGTACCCAGTACACACATCACTAGGGGTGGTCAGTTACCCCTGCAGAGGGCACCCTCGTTGTCCTAGCTAGTGCGGGACCACATGATACCTTCGAGACACACACTCATGCCAAGAACATACAACCAAGGATATGAAATGGAATATCAAGCAAAGGATCAATACAACAATAGTAATAAATAGAGGAGATATAAATCACATGTTATTTTCTTGCTGGTCTACTAACGTACACACATACGAGGCATGCATGTTGTACTTACCTGAACTAGCGTGACCCGGTACTCACTCCGAGACTTTAACGCGTTTCCCGTGTTTCTCGACTACCTAACAACGAATCAAACCCCAAATGTCGTTTTAGAGTTCGTGTTTAGTTTTAGGGTGATTCCCATAAACTTGGTTTGAATCCATTTAATTAACGTAACCCATACTACAGTTGATGCCCTTTACACACTGGTTAGGCTCTTGTTGGGTCCATGTGTAAGCCTATATCCATCTAAGTAGGCTTAATATATGGACAATTATTGGGCCTGGATATATGGGCTCATTCTTACATTTTATGTATTTGTTTTGGGCCTTAAGTTGTGTATTATATTAAACCCTTATTGGGTTTTACACAACCCATAAACACACCATTTGTAACTTGTTATAGACCCATATTATCATGAGTGTGTTAGGCCTTAATACAAGACCATATTCATTTAAACAAGTGTCCATACTTATAATCCTTTTTATTTGTTCTCAAACACACAAATACATACATTAGTACACACCACAACTAAAGACACCCCATACCCAAATGTTATATGCACCCACACACATGATATGTGCACCTCACTTTTATGTGCACACAACACCCAACTGTTGTGTGCACCCCAACTATTTTACACACCCCACACACACATGTACACATATTCACCATAACTGTCACACAACACTGTTGTTCATACCACCATACTCATGAAACAGTCCCACATCGTACCCCCCACACCCCAACTGGGGTGTGCACACACACATCCATACATCCCGCCTAATACTCACACCACACACAACAACAACCATCTCAACAGCAAAGAAGAAAAGAAAGATTGGAATAAAACATACACCTATAACTCACACCAATAACGTGGCTGTTGGACATGAGGGAAGGGTTATCTCCGGCCAGCGGAGTCGTCAGAGACTCTACTCCGATCAACTGTGACCGGGGATGGTTCCACTAGCTACGACAGCCCCAAAACGGTGACCAAATCGATCTCAAAAACCACACAAAACTGTCAAAACAGTGAGCAAAACGTGGCTATAGGAGAGAGAAAATGTAACTGTCAAGAGAGAAACGAATGAGAGAGAGAGGAACTCACTTAGTGATCTCCGGTAAGTGGTGGAGGTGTCCGTTCCTGGGTGGCAGTGGTGACGGTCCGAGGAGAAGGAAGGAAGACAACCGAGAAGAAAGAGTGTGCAAACCGAGACCGAGAGGAGAGTGAGCGAGAGAAACGAGAGGAGGGAGAGAGAGAGAGAGAGAGAGAGAGAGAGAGAGAGAGAGAGAGAGAGAGAGAGAGAGAGAGAGAGAAGAGAGCTCGTCCTCGGTCTCCGATCACCCCTAGCTTGGTCGGAGGTGCAAGGTCCGGTGAAACAGTGGCAAAAATGGATAGAGGGGTGACGACTATTTGGTGAAGGAGATGATGAATAGTGAAATAGGGTTTTGTTACAACGTTTTGTATATATATACGACCAAAATTACTCTTTTGCCCTTGAGTTTAAAACTTGCATATTTTGAAACACTTACCCTTATGTGTCTTTTACCTCGTCATCTTAACTCAACACAAATACATATCCCCATGCTCATCCAATGGTTCTCCTCACCACATTGTGTCACTTTAACAATCTTATCCTATATTAACCTATTAGATTAATTTTATTAAATTATAAATAAGGTCACACAAATTTCCGCCTACTGTACACGGTTGCTACACGCTTTTTTTTTCTCTCGAGGCGGTCCCACACTTAGTATTCAAATAAGTTTCTTCATGCTAAGTTATACTTTATTGATAAAATTATATTTTCTCAACTAAGGTCATATATTTCATTTGACTTTGTTTATTAATAATGTCCATTAAAACGGTTCCCGAAAACCCATTTAACTAGGCGACACCTCACTCAATTAAAATATAGCCCGAATGTAGACCTAAAATACTAATATACTAATACATGCATTATCATCCACAAATAACCAAATTTCTGGATCGTTACATTTTCCATCTCGCATCTTACATAAAATTCTCCATTTTTTTATGTTTTTACTATTTTTACTATTAAACTAATTCTACTTTATATATATATATATGTTGTATCATAAGAATATATAAGATTATATTTAGAACATCATTTAAATATATTTACCACACTAGTTTTTAAAATCTTATATATTTAAATAAGCATGATAACTTGTAACTCAATCAACATAATCATATTAAAAACAAAATAAATCACATTAATCCTCCAATTTGAGAAAAATAGTTTCTCATCCTACCAAAAAAAAATAGTTTCTCAAAAAAATTGAGAAAACAATTAAGTACCAAAACGACCAAGGAGTGAAGAATAAAATAGATATTTTCTTACAAAATTGATGGAGCGCGAGAGATTCCTCGTGTAACGATCCAAATTTAATTCACCGTTATTAATGACGTATTGTAGACTTAGGATGATAGCTCAGATGCTCGTGGGACCCGCAGTTAGGCTAAGGCACGCATGGAGTTATGTAAAAAGTTACTTTTTTTTTGAAAACAGGTAAAAAGTTACTTTGTATGCTGATTTATCTAATTTTCAATGTTTATGTTAAAATATATTAAATGGCATCGCGATGTGTGTCTTTATGTTACGTTTGACGTGCGAGATTGTGTGACAAGTATTCGCCTCGATATGCATGTTAACGCGATGGTACCGGTTAGGCTAAAAGACGAAATCTAAACCGGGGAAAATAATACACACATGAAAATTAATTAAATAATTAATATGTAATGCCTATTTGGGGTTTAGTAGCGTGGTGGTATGCATATGTCGCGTGTTGCAAAGCAAAAATAGGCGTTGGAACGCCGAATTAGTGACTTATTATGTTGCAAACAAGGTGGAAGTCAACATGTGAGAAATGGAGTGAATGATGGCCATTAGATGGGTATATGGATTGGTTGGTGTTTGGAGATCACTTGATGATATATATGAGTTGACCAACTCAACCCCCCCCCTCTCCTTTTCTCTCTCTCTCTCCCCACACCAAATTCGAAAATTGGAAGAGTTGGGCAAGGGTTTAGATAACTAAAAGTGATCATTTGAAGGTCTTGAAGGAGTAAATTCATTAAAGTAAGTTGATAATCTTGTTCTTCTCCACTTTATCTTCATTATGGTGTTCATTTTGGGGGTGTTTGTATGATCTGGGATCGGGGTGTATGGATCACTGATTTTGTGTTGTTTTTAGTGTTGTGATGGTGTTGGTTATCATGATCGACAAGCTTTTCAAATTGGTTTTCAAGCTTATGCAAGAATATATGATTTGGGTTTTTCAAAGTTCACTTTTATTCTTGAATTTGCTGATGAATATGTCTTTGATCACGTGCCTCTGGTTTTTGAGAAGTGTAGTGAATCCCCTACGAGGCGAGGATAAGGTTGACGGTTATGGGGTTGGCCAGGGGGATCGATTTCACAGTTCAACAGGGAGTTGAACTGCTGGAATTTGATTGCCCAGCGCGCTGGCCAGGGGCCCTAGCGTCGCTGGGTAATCTGGGCGGTGGTTGATGATGATGAGGATGAACACCAATGCGTTGGGCCATCCTCCAACGTTCTGATTGTTCATCAGTGGTATATATTAAGGTTTTTTTGGGTAGTGTGAACCTAATACATATACCAATTAACTTAAAATACATTCAATGAACTAAAAGTCAATTATAATTGGTTATAGGTCATTTCAGGTGGTAATTTGGTTATCGAGGATTCGGCAGAGCAAAGCGAACCGGGGATTATTTTACGAGACATGGAGTGCGGATTGAGGTGTGTAGTATCCCAACTGAAATTTATTGAGCATTTACTTATTTTGGCTTTTCAATTCCATTCATTTGTTCAAACACTATTTATTTTGTTGTGGTTTATAAATAAACGGACGTTGAGGCTCTCCCTCCGTTCCATTCCCGTGTGTATGTCCACTAGGGCATAACACGTGTCATCAGGGATCTCGATGAATAGTTCGACTCAAGAGTTGTGTCGGGGCACGTGTCGATGCATCTTAGGCATCACGCTGGCCATCAAATGAATCCAGAGACTGACTTTGCTTAAGGGTCACTCATTGACAATGCTTTATGGAAGAGTCCGAAGTATGATACTAGTCTAACCTTAGACTCTATGAACACACTTTGAGCTTTCACTATTACTTATCCATGTGACGAGCACAGTTGTCTATATTTATTTTCGCATGTTTATTTAATAACTTTATTTAAATTTTAGTATTTACTTTTCGTAATTGCTCACTAAATTTCTTTAGAATACTCACTCTAGACTCGTCATCTGCCTTTTTGTGATGGCTTGAGTGCATAACCGAGTACGAGTCGCGGCAAGGAGAAGCTCGTGAACTATCTGTGATTAGAGACTAATACATCTGACTCGTACGTTTGTATTATATTGTATTTCGTTTTTATTTTGGGATTTGGGACTGTGAGACACCCTTAGGATTTTTTGATATTTTGTAATAGTTGAAGTTTATTTATGATATCTTATGATACATGTGTTTTTCACACTAGGCTTACGATATATTACATGACTTTAATGTTTTAATATTTGAATTGTCATGATGTTTTAAATCTTCCGCTGTGAATTTGAGGTTATAAACATATCTTAATAGATGACTGAAGTTCAATAACAATTTAAACATTAAATTGTTGTTTATTGAGGTTAATAATGATATAATGGTTGATGTGATTGCATGTGGTGGCACAACTGATGCTGGTAGGCCAGATTGTGGGATCGCATTGGCCCTCGTGGCGATCCGTCGGGAGAATACAGTCCCCGCCCTGCCCTACGCCCACTTGCAACCCTTGTCGGGGAACCTATTTTCTCTCTATTCTCATTTCCATTTTTGTTTAAATTCAACGTACCCATTCCCTTTGTGGCACTCCACGACCCATTTCACACTCCTAACTTAGCATATACTCTCTCTATTTAGTGTAACACCTAAGATGTAATGACTCGAAGTTAATTCGTCGTTATTAATGACGTGCAACATCAAAGGTTCAACGAAAGCAACAAAAGCCTAATGTGGAAAACCATACCAAAATTTTAATCATATATCAACATAAACTATGTCCAGGTCGACTATACCTCTCACACCCCAAAACCCAACAAAAAGTCAGTACAATAAATAAAAACATACAAGTTGCACTCCGTCTGTGAAAATCACAAGTAGTCCTCAAGT
This sequence comes from Stephania japonica, assembly GCA_039657345.1. Lineage (NCBI taxonomy): Eukaryota > Viridiplantae > Streptophyta > Magnoliopsida > Ranunculales > Menispermaceae > Stephania > Stephania japonica. Next base: position 8,370,447 of record CM077556.1, read on the forward strand.
ATTCCTTTGCCATGCTCGTTATAGAACTTGCACTCAGCCATCACAAAAAACAAATGATGAGTTCAGTGAGTAAACCCCGAAGTACACAAACCAACATTTATAATAATGGAAACTAATAAACTATTAAATAAACATTCGAAGTAAAACAAGCAACTGTAATTAAAATGCATACATACATAACACCGATAAACACCAACAGTGGATATGTGTCGTGTAGCAGGATTGAATCCTAATCCAAGCATCATATTCCCCCAGGTGGCTTCTCCATCCCCCTCACCGGTCCAAACCCTTATCCTGTCCCTATTGTCAAGCCTACCCAAGTCCGCTTCACATCACAGAGTAAACCAGATGATCCAGTGGCGAATGATAATGACAACCATGCACATAAGAACGCACATGGAAATAGAATAAACAATGATAAACAACAATAGTTGGTATCAAATGAAATTAAGTAAATAAACACCCGAGTGTGTTGATTAAGGGTTTTACTTACCTCAACCTCACTCCACTACCATTCCTAGTCCAAACGCGTGCCTCGATTGCGTATCTGGTTACCCGTCTATCACACCTAAAACCATACATTTTCGATAAATCAACACAACCATAAACCTTGTAACCTCGATGCAAACCCCAAATTATCAATAAAACATCGATTAATCACCTCAAATGGACTATATAAATCTTTAGATGAAACCCTAATTGGCAAAATTTTATTAAAATTTTCGGTCCAACTTTGCCCCAGGCGCCATCGCGTTCAACTCATCGCGACGTTGCCGCGGCTTCTTAGGCGCCATGGCCACGCCGCCATGGTCATTCTCCTCCGCGGCATCCCCAAAATGTCTCCCAAAATTTCCAAATTATTACCTCTCTGGTCCAGATGCCATGGGTGATTACACACCACGTCGCCTCTAGCAGCGTTTGCGCCAATAAGCTTGTTGGGGGTTTCCGGACCCTCCGACTCGTTTTCGCGCTTCGCGGTCGCTCCAACAACCCATAACATACTTAAACTACCTTGGGAACCAAAACCCCTCGGCCAACCGTGTCCGAAACTAGAACCATGAGTTTTTCGACTGAAAACTCAATTCCAACTCAAAATCCATAGCAACACCTCCTGTACCTTGGTGTGCTCAAACCCTCGATCAAAACTATTGTCGAAACCCCTAAAAATACCTCAAAATGTAAAGAACGGAGAGATGGTCGAGGATTTTACCTTGGTTTTTAATTTCCTCCATTCTTGAGCTCCAAATTGTCACTTGAAACCTACAAAACCCTCAAGCTCTTACTCACTTTTCGTCCAAGCAATAAGGAAGAGAGAGAAAAATTGGTAAACACTAACCAACACCACTATATATACTTCCAACATCATCCACTCTCACCCCCAATCTCAAGGCCATTTAGATGGTTGAGATTGAGTCAAAAATTCTAATGAGCCAAAAATGATTGATTCTATGTTTGGTCCAAACCCACCAATGCATATCCACAACTCCCATTCTCGGGCATTCCAATATCCGGCTTCGGATAGCGAACTATATCATTCTCGTAAATGAATGATCTCAAAAACTTTCACACCATTTATTTTGGATTATTTAATGTATTTCATCATTTATTTTATATATCTAACCCCCTGGGCTAATATTCTTGTCTCCCATTAGTCCGGTTCCCCATGTCTGCATGCATTTTTAGGCTAATTCTCGATACACCATCTCACCCGGTCTAAAAAATATAAATCACACCTGCGATGTAATGAGTCATACCCTAGTCATTACCATTATAGTTAATCAACTAATCAATCAAACATACCATTTCCGACCAATCCAGGCATACCCTGGCCTGTTCATGGCGTCACTATGGACTTCAACTGGCATCCACGTCCGATAATAACTGATAATTAACGGCCTAATAAATTTGGGCGTTACAAGCGATCCGAGGTAAGATCTTTCATCTCCTTGTCATTCTCTACGCGTTGGTGCGGGCTTTATTCGCGTTCGTCGCAACAAAATTTGGACATCACGTCAAGATTTCGGATTCGATCGAAACTCTTGACGTTTTAGTGATCTTCACGACAATCAACACGAGTTTTGTGAAGGCAAAAATCGATTTGGGGGAATTTTGGATTTTTGATGGATTTTTTAGGATATTTTAGTGTTGAATTTTCCAGCGATGATTTCGGACATTTTGGGGTGTGTCGAAAGTGTTTTTGAAATGGTTTTGAGTTCCTGGAGAAAAATGGACCAAATCGGCTCAAGTCGGCATGAGCCGGGGGTGGGAAACACCCCCAACAGTCCTTCAGGTAGTGCTGGGGACAGGGAGTGGTCTCTGTCCCCACGGCATCCCGGTGGCGCCCATGTTGGGTTTTGGGTTCATGCACAGCGGAGATTTCAAAACTATTTTGAGAAAAACCCCAACAGGATCCGAATCTGATTCCATTAAAACACGTTTATACTATGAAAACTTAATCATACCTCACTCGCAATGTACCTTTCTGAAGGTTAATCGATCTCTAAGGTGCTGCCAACAACGAAATCCCTCTATCAGCAGTCCACACACGAACGACGGCCGAGATTTGAAGTACTAGCTTCGAGAGAATACCAAACCTTTTTGTTTCTCTCTAAAACAATCCAGAGCATACCAAAAAACCCTAAGTCGTTTCTTAAAACGAAAATAGAGTTTCAGCCCCCTTTTAAATATTTCTTTCTTGTATTCTAACTCAAAGCGTCTATTTATACAACCCTTGTATATAGACGGTTAAGTAAATTATACATATGCCCCTACTTAAAGAAGTATAAGTGTAATACACTACAAGGACGTTTCTGTCATAAATTTTATCATATAAAATTCATTTTTCTGAACCATCTTAAAATCTCGCAAAACCATTCTCAGTGTGCGACCTAATAGGCTCATACAACGTTGGTAGTGTACCAAAACACATTTTGGTATACAAGTCATAAGCGGCCTCTAGCAAGACATTATGACTACCCAAGTTGTACGAATATCAAATCGATACAACCTAATCAATAGTGTATATAACATCCTTTTGTCACACGATATCCTTTTGATCAAACATAAGGCATGGAATTGTCATCCAACATGTTCAATCGTACTAGTCTCGATTTCTAGGTAGACTGAAAACATCTAAGTGACATTAATCAATATCAATTCACTTAGACTAGGCCTTTTAACAGTCTAACACATCGAGGGATCCACTGGATATCTCTCTTTATATGAGAGGGACAAATTCTATCTCGATTACACAACTTCACCACATTATTCACACAGTAACCAATCACAACCTTTATAATCGTCCGGTTAAAGATAACGTTTGATTGCGTCAAATCACTGTATTCCTAATGTTGAAGTCTCTGGTAACCTCAAGTAAGAAGACTGAAAAATATACCTATCATGAGAAACAACTATGACTTAATTCATGTGATGTTCTTATAGCGGGTCGGTCTAGTACTTTGTTCCCTAACAAGTACTAATGATCTTGATTCGTATTCCTATACGTATGATCATCATATGATCATCAATCAAGACTCACACTAGTCTTATAGCGGGTCGGTCTAGTACTTTGTTCCCAGTATAATAATCGACTAGGGACATTTATGATATTTCTATAAATACCCATGGATCTTATTATAATGTAAACATGCAAATCAATTATAATAAACAACAAATGAAATCCTCTATTTTATTAACTAAAGTGTATTTATAAAGACTGTTAATGGATTGACCTAGGGCACATTTCCCTACAGCCCAAACCCAGTTTTTCCAAATTTTCGTGAAACGAATTGACGATTTTCTGGGGTACCTAAACGAGTCCAAATACGACCCAATAACCCGAAAATCGACCCGAAAACACATTGAACATAAATAAGGAAAACTTAAAAAGGGATTTCAATTAAACGCGAAATAAAACGCTAATACTACCAAATTACAACGAAAATGCTTACCAGGTACTGAGTGGACCAGTAACGGGCTTGCGGAGATGTTTTGTAGCGCATGAGAGTAGTGAGCGCGAAGTTACGCGTGGTATGTAATGACCCGAAAATCTTATATTAATTTCTACGTGATGACGTGTATTATCGATGTATACTCGTGTCTGTGTGACAGGACAGACGTCAAGTTTCGAGTAGTGTTCGCCTAGGAAACGTATCGACTGGGCGACAACAGGCAAGTTATGAGTACACGAGTCAGAGAAATGGATTTGATGGACGACCAAGAAATAAATAAAATAATAATAAATTTATGGCCGCCCAGTGACACGCGAGGTCATGGTCAACACGCGTGGTCGTACGGCAGTGTGCACTTTCGAGTATGCTCGTTGGCGCGCATGACGAAATTGTAGGCAAATATATATTTATATATGTGTATGTATGTAATTATATATATATATATTAAAAAATCAGAAATTTAAAATACAAAAGACCAAGAAGGGCTTTGGCTTATTAAGAAAGAGGATAAGATTGAGGGGCATTTTGGTAATTTGGCTATCCTTTTATCTAACCCCAAAATCACTCCCAACACACATAACCGATCCAAAGAGGGAGAGAGAGAGTCCGAGACCGAAAGAGAGAGAGTCCGAGAGAGAGAGAGAAGTCATCGGAGGAGAGAGATTGAAAGCTTCGAGGCGCGGCGTCGGCGATTCGGAGGTAAGACATTGTTGTTTTTGGTGTTGTGTTGTTGTATGTGCGGTGTGTGTGTGTGCGATGGTGGTGGTGATGGTTGAACAGAGCTCGGCCATGCCCATGGCCGAGATTAGGGGTTTAGGGTTTAGTTGGGATTGGGGTGAGAGCCAATCCCAACAGAACACAAAAAAAAGAGGCTCTCTTCGTTCGCTGGAAAATTTTCCAGCGAACGAACAAGGAAGAAGAATGAGAAACGGGTCAGGTCAAGGTGACCCGACCCGATTTGGGTCAGACCGGGTTTGACTCAGATGGACCGGGTCCGACCCGGGTCCGACCCAGTTGGACCGGGTTTGACCCAGTCAGACCCGGTCAGGGCAGTCCAGACTCAAACCAGTCGGGTCGGGTTAGACCCGAACCGCGACCCACCCACCTATTATTATATTAATAAATAATTATTTATTTCAATTAAATATATTTAAAAGGATTTTAATTGAAATAAAATTCCAGAAAATAGGGAAAATTCATGAAAAATTCTAAAAAATTATAGAAAATCATATTTTCATCAAATAAAGAGAAATTTGGGAATTTCCAAAAAAAGTGAAGTATTCGGGGTTCTTATGACGCATTATGTTAGGATTTTTGCCTTGAAAAGTGTGGAATTGGCAAAACTAGCCAAGAAATTTAGAAAAATCAAGGAAAATATGGGAAGTGGATTTAGAAATCAAGATTTTCCAAATAGACTCTAACATGATGTAAATGGATAAAAAATGATTACCAGGTGCTTAGTGAATTGGTGACAAGCGTGTGAAGTCATTTTGGTGGCGTGTGAGAGTCGCGAACGCGGAGCTACGTGCAGTATTTGTGAGTAAAACCAACTAGAGTATTTACATTTTTTTCAATTGTGCATTTACTTGGCTGTTATCCTTGGTTGAACAGTATTTTCTTGTGGATTATATGAATTGTTGAATTCACTTTTGTTATATCTATCCTTGTTGATTTATCGACTTGGTTTTGATTGGATTCCTTAATGAGTGGTATATTTGGGTCTAAGTGGACAACATGGTGCTCACGGTCTATGCCATGAGTACACAGACTCTAGACGTGGTTAAACCTGCAGTTTGGAATTGCGGTGGCCGTATGTTGAACTGTGTGTGACGCTATGATGCCTGTATGCGAACTAAGTGTGACCTGGGGCTAAATGCTTTATTCTATACTGTCTTAGGTTTTTATAGGTCCAGAGTCTGTCTTGGAAGTCAGGTTGTAAACTAAGTGTGGCAACTTGGTGGACTTGGGACACTTGGATGCCTTTTCTTTTGGCTTTGTGCTCTCGACACTCATTTATCGTTGTTATCTCCGTGATTCACTTATCATGCTGTTTTTTACATTCTTCGTGATATCCATGCATGATACTAGTTTAGCCATTTACTTGACATTGGAAATACTGTTTAGACTCTATTGGTATTTTACTCTCTACATCACTGTACTCACCGTCTAGTTTGTAACGGTGGGCAGACCGGCGAACAGACAAAGGCAAGGGATTAGCGCTAAACGATTGAAGGCGAGGACCACGTGGCTGTCTCTTCTAGCGTATTGAGTATGTTTTGTATTAAGTATCTATATTATTTTGTTGAACATGAGATTATGGGTTATGAGAGATCTTGGGCATGTAGGACATTATTGATACTCTCTTTTGATTCATATGGTGGATATGATTACGGGGTTTTCACACACTAGGATTGTCTTAACTGGCTTGTCTTGAAGTTATTGATTAGTTTGGAGTTTAATTGCTTCCGTTGTATCTGATAATAATTCACTAATTGATATTTGTGAGTAAAACCAATCTAAGATTATGAAATTTGGGGCCTTCACATTTAGTAAAACAACCGAGTTTTATTATTTTATTTGTGCATTTGATTGGCTATTATATTTGTTGAACAATGCTTCCTTGTGATTATATGATGTGTTGAATTCTCTTTGGTTATATCTATCCTTGGTAGTTTATCGGCTTGATTTTTGTTTGGATTCATTAATGAGTGGTCTATTGGGTGTAAGTGGACAATATGGTGCTCATGGTCTATACCGTAAGTACACGGACTTTGGACATGGTTAAACTCTGCAGTTTGGGATTGCGGTGGTCGTATGTTGAATTGTGTATGATGCTGCGGTACCCGTATGTGAACTAAGTGTAACCCGAGGCTAAGTGTCTTATTTTAGACTGCCTTGGGTTTGTATAGGTCCATAATCTATATTGGAAGTCAAGTTGTAAACTAAGGGTGGCAACCTGGTGAACTTGGGACACTTAGATGCCTTTTCTTTTGCTTTGTGTTCTCGACACTCATTTATCATTGTTATCTCAGTGATTCACTTATCATGCTATTTTATAATCTTTGTGATATCCATGCATGATACTAGTTTAGTTATTTTATGTGACATTTGAAATGTTGTTAAGACTCTATTAGTATTTTACTCTTTACATCACTGTACTCACCGTCTAGTTTGTGAAGGTGGGTAGACTAACGAGCAGACAAAGGCAAGGAACTAGCGCTAGCGATTGAAGTCAAGGACCACTAGGCGGTCTCCTCTCAATATTGAGTATGTCTTATATTATGTATGTATTTCGTTTTGAAACATGAGTTTTTGGACTTTTTAGAGATCTTGGACTTATATGAAATTATTGATACTCTCCTTTGATTCATATGGTAGATATGATTTACGGGGTTTCCACACTCTAGTATTGTCTTAACTCGTGTGTCTTGAAGTTTATTGATTAGTTTAGAGTTAAATTGTTTCCACTGTATCTAATAATAACTCACTAATTGATTAACTCACATGTAAATGTGAAATAAATAGTAAATGGGTAAGGAAGGTTGACTAGGCATGCGTGACTCTGCGAGATTGGCTCGGGGGGTCCACGTGGGCCTAGGCCGAGCGGTGCCCAATTCTAGGATTGTGGAATTTTGGGTCGTCACATGTCGGGACATGTGTGGGTGCGTTGTAGGTACCACGCCAACCACCTAGCAAATCCAGATCCTGACCCTGCTTAAGTCGGACTCGCCGGCAGTACTATGTGGAAGAGTCCGAATTATGGTACTAGTCTGGCCCTAGGCTTTAGGAACACACTTTGAGCTTTCACTATTATTTATTCATGCGATGAGCGCAGTTGCCTGTATTTATTTCCCCATGTTTATTTAATAGCTTTATTTAAATTCCAGTATTTACTTTCGGTATTGTTCACTTAATTTCCTTGGGAATACTCACTCTGGACTCGTTAACTGCCTTTTGTGATAGCTTGAGTGCATATCCTAATACGAGTAGGGGTAAAGGCAAGCTTCCAAAGTATCACTGAGCAGAGATAGATTGTCTGACTCATACATTTGTATTATATATATTTTGTTTTCATTTTGGGTTTGGGGATTGTGAGACACCTTTGTATATTGTGATCTTTTGTGACATCAGAGGTATTTATGGTTATATATGGGTTTTCCACATTAGGTTTATGGTTATTATCACACATTTCGATTATCATTATCCAAGTTTAGGTGTTGTAAGACTTCCGTATGTAATAAATTTAAGGATTATATGATGACATAACATATGATTAGAGTACAATACAACTAAATCAGTAAATTGATAATTAATAAAGGTTAAAAAAAATGGAGGATATAATCAAATGTGAAGCACAACTGTTGCTGGTAAGACAGATTATGGGTCTGCATTGGGCCTCGTGGCGGTTTATTTAGAAAAATGGGTCATTACATAAGACATTCCTCAACCTTTGCCTTTTAACAAGTAATGTCTCAGTAGAGATGACAATTTGGGCCATGACACGATTAACACGACACGACACGATAAGTAATAAACATGTCGTAGATTTGGCATATATAGGTCTGGGTCATAAACATGTTAACACATTTATTCATGATTAATAAACGAGTCCATATTAACCTTCTTAACTCGTTTATGACTCGCTTAACACGATTATGGAATAATGTATAGATAATAAATATATTATAATAAATAAATTATTACAAGATTCCCTTTTTTTTTGCAAAACAAAATTCACCTATTTGAATATATGTTAATAACAAATTTATGTTTTATTTGCAAACATCTTTTACCATACTTTATTTTATTTTTAGAGGATATATTTATTTTACTTTTAATATATTATTTATGTTTTAAATTTTATTAATAATTATTTATTAAGAAAAAAAAATCACATTTTTTAGAAGATTCTTGTTGCCTTGTATATATTATTTATCTAAAGAATTGAATGAAAAAGTAAACTAAAACTTAAGACTACATCCCATTATATTTTATTGACCATTTAGTTATATTCATTTAAATTTATTCATATAGATATATTTAAAAATATAGTAAAAATATTTAAATACTTAAATAAATAAAAAAGTTTAAATAAAATATTTAATAAACGGGTAACATGAATACTGCCATATTTATAACACGACCCATTTAGACACAAAAATAATTAACATGATTAATAAATATGTCACATCATAGGTTTATATTATACAGGTCATGACTTGTTTACGACACGACATATTTGTGACTTGCCAACATGAATTACCACCCCTCAACCTCTCACAAAATACTTTGACATAATTTACTTGAGACTTAAATAAAAAATAAACATAAAATATAATAATTTATTTGGAATTAAATAAAAGTTATACCATTAGTATTTGCAAAACTAGTAGACATACTTTTATTTCAAATAATTCTATATTACTTCTACAAGAAACGAGAGTGCAACTGACCAACCAAAGTACTAGCTTCTCTAGCTATAATATAAACAGTTAAATTCATTGATCTTCTAACAAAAAAAACATTGTAGGACCTTATGTCCATTAACATGTCTCAATAGTCACAAATTTAGTTGAATTAAAGATATAAAAATGCTAGAGTAATACCCCTATAACGCACACAGAATGCACAACCCTCATCAAATTGTGTTTTGAATCTGGAGATGTACGTGGTTTTAAGTTGGGTTAGAGACGTAAAAATAATTTCATATCGGAATGCATCAATTCGCATCTCTAGGTAAACACGTACGGTGGATGGTGGGAGTATGCATTCTGCTGTGTTTATACTTCATAGTATCTCATACCGTACTTCGTCGAATTTTCCTCCTCACCTGAAGAAGAAGAAGAAGCAGAAGAAGAATACCGAAACCCACGGAAGCAAACACACAAAAAAAAGGCGGCAACGCTGCTTTCCCGCGCTTTTCGCGGCAAATTGAGAAGCTATCGCGGACTCATCTCCTCCCTATCGCACCAACTCCTCGATCCCTACTCACAATCCTCTCCAAAGCCCTAGATTCTCGAGACCACGCTTCGATTCTCCGTCCGATCCCAAATTCACCGACTCGAAGCTCGTTTCTCTGAATCACTGTTTGATCTGCGAATTTGTGATTCGTTCGGGATGGATTGGGACCAGAAGGTCGGATTTCTCTGTTGCGAGGATTTGTACTTCATCTGGTGGATATGAGAGAGCGAAGGGCGTTGAGGTTTCGTGGATCGATGTGGCCCTACGCGTAGCTCGCTAAGTTGGATAAGCCGAACGGGACTTGGTTGCTAGCGTGGCCTTGTATGTCGTAAGATTAGTTTTGTCGTTATTGTTGTCATTGTTGAAAGAATTTACTTCATTACTAGTGAATTCTGCGATAACTGTGTTGAATTGATTCGAAAATGAGGTTGCTTGAACTCTAAAACGGGTTATGAGGTAGGAGGAACAAGTGGTTTTGATAGTGTAATTTTTGAAATTTTATCACTATTGATCATGGTTAAAGTTAGCTAATTTATGGTTTAGCGGCTCGTGTTGGAAGGATTAGCTAGCTCAATGTTGGGGAAATGTGTAGGTTTGTCAATAAAATGGACGGCCAGATACGTAGATTCAATTGCGAGGAACCCATATTAAGTTTCGTATTTGTTGAAAGAAACTGCTTCACCATTGTCCCCTTCTTTGGAATTTTGATTTGCTGGAGTGTGATCGAACTATCCCTGTTAAGTTAAGAGGAAAATTTTATACGAACACAATTAAACCAGCTATTTAACTCACCAACTGGTAAAAGCCACTAGTGTATAGACGTAGCTACCTGACAAGAACTGTTCTATGAAACTGAATGGTGGCAGCAAGAAAACATCACATACATTATGTGACTTTAGGGTGAATGAGGATGCTTAGAGCATCTCCAATGCAACTATGGATTGGAGTGAAATGGATGCCACCAAGGATCCATGGACATTCAACCCAAAAAGAAGCTCTCTAAATGCAACCATAGATTGTGAAAGTCTAGCTGATGTGGAAGGAATCAAAGTAGAGGGTGTATACCCCAATGTCTACTTTTAGACATTGTGCTACACATTTTCTCCGCTGCCACATCATCATTTTTGTTATAGAAATTAAAACAAAAAAACAAAATAAAGCTCTCATTCCATATAGAAATAAAAAAAAACAATAAAAAGTCCAAATACATTGTGCGTTGGAGACCATTTTTTAGAGCATCTCCAATAGTAAATGTGGATTGAGACCATAGATTGGTGTCACCTCATGGATGTGGGGAGGATGTTTATCATATGTGGCACTAATTTTCACTAGATAGACATTGTAACTAAAAAATGGTCTCCAATAGACAATGTGGAATGAGACTTTTCTTTGGCATTTTATTTTATTTTTATATGGAATGTGATCTTTGTTTTGTTTTTCTTTTTAATTTTTATAGCAAAAAATGATGATGTGGTAGTGGAGAATGTCTACCACCCTCTACTTTGATTCACTGCCACATCAGCTAGACATTCACAATCCATGTCCCATTGAAGAGCTCTTTTTGGGTTGAATGTCCATTGTGTCCTAGGTAGATCCATTTTCACCCCAATCCATGGTATCATTGGAGGTGTTGAATGTCTATCCATTGAAAATGAGTGCCACATAGGATAGCATTCTCCCCACATTCATGAGGTGACGCCAATCCATGGTCTCCATCTACAGTTACCATTGGAGATGTTCTTGGGTAGATGTATGGTAAAACTATTAAAGACACAATAAGAAATTAATAAATTCAAAGTCAATAAGGAGTAGCTCCAATAATGCAAAAATTAGGAAAGGGCAGTTGTGGTTTGGACACATCCAAATATGGCTTGCAAATACCCCGGTTAAATAACTTGACACATTAATATTAGGTCTCTTAGGTGTCACATGCGATACTTCTGGAATTGTAGCTCTCATTTAGGCATTTTGTGAATGCTTACATTAAGGAAAAAATTTGTCTTTACTTTACACCATAGAAGTTTGGTGTTCGATAAGTATTTCTCCACTGCTCTAGGTCAATAGTTTGGTTGTGGATCATTGCTTTTAGACATGATGTACAATGAAATGACCTATTGACCATGATATTGACATGGAAATGAGTTATTTACCTTTTCTCTGGATGTAGAAAGATCATTTACTTTTCTTAATTTGTTTGAGGTCTCCTGGTGTTTCTGATTCGTAATAATACTTCTTACAATGGAAATGAGTTATAGACATGATTAAGGCCATTCATTCATTTACTTAACGTGTTGATTCATATTTTGATACATTCTTAAAGACCTGATTGAACCAATTTGCATTGTAATTTAAAATTGAACTGACATCATGGCTTTCAGTTCTTATACAGTTCGTGATTTGAAAAGACATCATCATAAATAACTTTCAAAATTCTAGGATTGCATCTTTGGAACTTCGAATTCTTTTTCTGATTTATGTTCAACACCAGTACCTTCATGTCACATTTATGATTATGATATTTGTGTAATATTTGCCTGGTCGTCTGTTAAGTGCTGCTGCTGCAGGTAGAACGCACAAAATTGAGGCCAGTTGCTAGTGGTCTTCTGACACCATTTCTAGGGCTTATGTTTCTTGGGTTTCAGCTTCTTTTGGGGGCTTGGGATTCTCCTTCAACTAAACAATTATAGGTGAGATGGTGTTATAATTCTTTAAAATTAAATTTATCAGGGGCCAAATTATTTATTGAGTAACTGCTATAGTTAGTGACTTGAGTATTATAGTTATTTTTTAATCATTGGTACTAAACCTTTTCTTCACTCTCCCTTCTAAGAGTTGACAGTTCCACGATAGTTAGTTAGGGACTCCAACCCCATGACCCAGAAGAAATCGATATAATTGGATTGATTATTATAATCCATTATCCATGTCTATATTTTACAAAATCAATTCAGGGCTTGAATTATTTTTATTTTTTCTTGCTTTGGATTTCTTATCATTTGATGTTTTTTAATCTCCTCATTCATTCTCTGTTTTTTCTAGCTTCCACAATAAAGCAGTTACTTGTTACCAACTCTTTAAACTTTGGGTTCTCAAAATATGTAGTAGTCAAGGCTCAAGTTAAAAACCAACCAATTGGGTGGTCCAATTGTTTGGTATGGGGTTAATGGTATAACTGTATAAGAGGGTGGGGGTTCGAGTCCCAAAGGGGTCGAAATAAGTTTGTTTCTTTCTTATAAAAAAACAATGCTTTAGTTAAAATGAATCAAAACATGGATATATTCGAAGGTTTTTTTTTTATTATTCAAAGAATTGTTTCATACACCACTTTGGATTTTGATTTTTACTCATCATACCCTTCTTCATTTGGAAATTCAGAGGTTGTTAATTGCTTGTTGCTGTAATCTATAGCGTTATTTTGGGAGGGTCATCATTGCTGCTAGTATTTTCCTATCCCCTCATGAAGAGGCTGACATTTTGGGGTAATGATTCCTTAAATATTGTATAGCTGTTGCTTTTTACATCTGATGAAGCACTTTTGTCATAATCAGGTTTAAACATATTTGTTTGGACACTGCATGTTTTTGCAGCCTCAATCATACTTGGGTTTAACCTTTAATTGGGGAGCTTTGTTGGGATGGACTGCTGTTAAAGGTTCCTTGGATCCTGCCATTGTCTTCCCATTGTATATATCGAGAGTTGCCTAGACTCTTGTATACGATTCAATCTATGCACATCAGGTACAACTTATCTTATCAAGGCCTAGGAAATTTAAGCTGAGAGAAATTTCACGACATGCTTTTCAACAGTTTTATTTTTACCATAATTTCTTGAATATTGCAAAACTTCCTTATTGGTTTCGCTTATCATGAATTCAGGATAAAGAAGACGACTTGAAAGTTGGGGTTAAATCTACAGCGTTGCGGTTTGGCAGTCTAACAAATAATTGGATCTTTGGTTTTGGGTTGCTTGTATTAGCAACCTCGCTCTCAGTGGATATAATTCCAATATGGGTATATATAATACTCTTGCTTACCTCTGGGGGCTACTTTATGTTTGATGGAGTGGGCTCACATGAATTTTCATGTGTTTGACAGGATGGCCTTTTTATGCTTTTTTAATGGGTGGAGCTGGGCAATTGGCATGGCAAATTCAGGTAGTTGATTTATCAAATCGAGCAGATTGCAATCAGAAGTGAGTAGTTGTTGTTAAGAGCTTTTAGATTGTATCTTATCGGACGAAAAAGAAATGCTAACTAGCCACAAATTTCATGGTGTGGAATTTTGGCTTTTGTTACTTTTTAATTGGAACGTACGTCTTCGTGATGCGATCGCTGTCATCCTCAATACCAGTATCATAATGCATCTCTTTCATTAGCTATACCAAGATAGTAGAAACTTGACGTGAAATATCTGTATAAGTTTTTTTTGCTGCCTTTTGCAGATTTGTTTCAAATAAGTGGTTTGGGGCGATTATTTTTAGCGGGATTTTATTTGGGAGACTTGCATCATAGACTGGTATGAGTCAAGACATTACTCTGATTCTTCTCTATGTGCCTTTCCTCCAAACTCTTGTTTTTGTTAATGATGAAATCTTTTTCGAACCTAGCACTGTCTGCTAGTCGGACTAAACATTTTTCTTCTTGCATAATATACACTCCACTTATTCTTATCGAACATTTTATTTTAATTTTCCAAAAAGGTTTGTACCAGACTAGTATGTGAGGCCCCCATGTGGGATTTAGAGAATGGCATGTATGCAGCTGGAAACTTGTATCGTAGGGTAGTTATTATTTGTATTTGAGTCGATTACAACTTGAATTGTTTGACCAAATATACCAAACATGTTATTTTCAAGTTACAACATAGATATCAAGCCCCCACGTGGGATTTAGAGAATGACATGTATGCAGCTGGAAACTTGTGTCGTAGGGTAGTTATTATTTGAATGTGAGTCGATTACAACTTGAATTGTTTGACCAAATATACCAAACATGTTATTTTCAAGTTACAGCATAGATATCAAACATGTCACATTCAAGTCCACTAGCCAAGTAGCCATTGAAAAAATCCATTGACAGATCAATTGTATTATTTCTCAGGATTGGTTTGTTCAAACCAGTTGCAAGTGGAGTTTCATATCTGCCATTACTATCGACGTCGATTGTTGATTGGCTTTGTCTTGGGTGGATGACAGTGAACTTGGAAAATGATGAACAAGGAGCGACAAAACGTAAAATTCCTGGCACGCCAGTTAGTCCTTTTACTCCACACTCCGTTTCCAACATTTAAACTAGGCTTGCTTGTGAGTTTTTGACATTTTGTCCCCACTCAAGCTCAATGTTAAGTGGAAGTGCATTTCCCCTTTTTTATTCCCTTAATGTATAGATTTTCATGTTATTAGATGAAATTTTACCTCCCCGCGTTGTTATGTTTGAAAAGAAACTCTTGGAAGCTCAAATACTATCCAAGAAAAAATCTAGTCAGTGACTCAAATACTATTGATTTGATTGATGTTATTTTAAAGTGAAAAAAGGATCTTTTTTGAGTTGTATACATTTTATTTCTCCTTCGCTGGAGTGGCCTGCGAATTTGACCTTGAGGGACGACCAAGGGGTGTGGGGATTGGGATGTTAAAGTGTTTGTGCGTAATTCGCTCCGGCGAGGGTGTTTTCCTGTTGTGATGAATCCCAAAGGGTGTGCTGGGCACTATTGACCACGACGAGGTAAACTCCTAGCCTCTCTTGCATTATTACTGTTTCTTTCAAGTATACATGTCAAATTGCAAAACTTTCAGTAGTAGCTTATAGGCAACAAAAGTTTCAATGAATTTGTCAAAATTTCAAAAACGTCAATCCCTAATTAGTTGGGTCAGCTACATGCATGGATCAAACTCTTTTATTCTGCTCGATTAAGTGCTATTGATGGTTATACTTAAACAAGACTTTCTTAACTAATCTAATGGCTTCCTTTATAGACCCTAAGTTAATTAATTAAGATTCTTAATCTATGCATGGAGTCTGAGCCGTATCCTACCTAATACTTAATTAATGGAGAAGGTAGTATGCTACCCTTTAGTTTGAATTGTGGTGTGATTGGAACACAGTCTTGAGTTCATGATATATTTGCTTCGTGCTGCACAACATGCAAGCGCTAGGATAGATACTTCAAGCTCAATGGAGTGGGCTAGCGGACTGCATTGATCTCTGAAAAATGGTGAGGAGGATATAAACAGACTTCTTCTCTATTAAGATGGTGAGCTCACAAGCCAGCATAATAGATGAGCCAACGGGGGGTTTTTGAGAAGGAAACAAGGGAAAGTATATTTGTGCATATTCTTGCATGTTGGATTAGATCTCACATTTTGAGTTCAACTAGTGTTTGTTTTTGCTTTGGGAAGCCCAACACTTGGTTCCTCTTTTTTTAATTTTAATCTTTCTTTTGTTTTAGTTATTTTTTTGCCCTTAATCTATATAATGATGCTTATTCACATTAAATTGGTGAATGAGTTTTGTAGTTTGACCTTTCTTAGGGTTTTAAGTGGATCAGAGACATGAAGTAAGGGCCACTGAGTAGCACTGGAAATTTTTGTCGCCGATGAGAATTTTAATGATTTTGATTTTCTCTAAAGTGTCTATTTTAAGAACCTTTCCTCAGTTGGCTTGGAGTTCTACGACAAGAACAGATATGTGGTGATCGAAGGTAAGGGCTTGCAAGGTCTGATTCAAAACTTTTATAATCTAAATCTTTTTATTATATTCATTATCTATTTATTTTATTCGTTAGGATTTGTCATCAAGTTCTTCTTGTTGTTTTTTTTTTTGAATTGGGTGATCTGTTGTCATTGCTACTAATTTATAGATTTCAATATGTTTTGTACCCTTTTGTTGCTTTGAGGATTTTAATGGATTATGCATTGATAAATTTTTCCATTGGGATGATTGAGTTGACGTTTCTTTTGCATTTTAGTTAAAGTTGGAGGCAGAACTTCTTTATTAGGAGAATTTTTTTTTCTTTTCTTGTGCAGTAATTTGGATTTGGGGGTGAAGATGTGCAACAATAATGATTCTCTTAATTGGCAGTGAGTTAGGCTTTTTTTGTGTTACAATACATATTCTGCTCATATTTTTTTTTTAAGTGATTTTGGTTTTGAAATCATCTCCAGCTCTTTTTTATTTTGGTATTGTAGTTGAATGAGATGATGTTGCCCCATGTTGTGGCTAGGCTTTTTTTTATTACTTGATTGCCCAAGCAAACTAAACCATTTTTTTCTATACGGTCAAGTTAATTTCTTATAATTTATAATTTGGTTTATCCTTAAGAGACTTCAGGTAGAAAGTTTGATATTCCTATTTCATCTGCTTTTCTTTTCTTTTCTTTTCTTTTTTTCATTTATGTCTATCTATTGTTGATATTAGAAAAATCAATTTATCTATCGTTGTGCTGTAGCGAAACTCCTACTTCTACTAAATCGATTGAATTGTCCCCTTGTTGATGTGCTTACTTGAATTTGGTGTGTTCTTTTAATTGGAGACATTGTAGTTAACTTTTTACTCTTAGCTTTTATTTTCTTTTTGCGGGGCATCGATCTGCTAGCATTAAGGCTTTGTTCTTTTAATTTAGATCAAATTTTTGGATATTGTGTTGCTATTGATAAAATTGATTAGTGAAAGAAAACTATATATGGTTAGCTATTTCCAAAATATATGTGTGTCTTCTACAACTATAATGAAGATCGTTTGATGTGATCGCAAACCATTTCATTTGCAGGTCTTAGCAAGCAACACCAAGATTTAGCTGGTTTTTGAACTGTCCCTTTGATAACTAAGGCCACTTCATCCTTATTTATGTTTTTTCTTATTTTGCATAACTTACTAAATTACCAAATTAATTTGTTGTTATTTTCATTCTCTTGGAAATGTAGGAAAAGAGATTGTTTCATGAGCGAACAACTTTAAGGTACATCTCGTTGATGTTGTGACTAACTGCAATTAATTAGTTTTGGACTAGAATTCTTTATTTTCTTTTTACAACTTGTTGATACTTAAGACTACTATAAGATTAATCTTTCTTACACAATTGCTTTTGTATATAGTCTTCTCTAGACATTCATGGGTATTGTCTACCTTTCTACTTCATATTTTTGGTCTAAATAATCTGAAACTTGTGCTTAAATATTGAGTACCATCTCTTAACTTAGGTATTTCCTTCGAAATGTATGCTCATGCTTTATTTTTAATTACTAGCTATTTTAGATAATTTTCAATGTAGAATCTAAATAATTTGGAACTTATGCTTAATGTTAAGTAACATCTCTATTTTTTGGTCTTATCTTTTTAATGTACGCTTAACGATTAACTATAGGTTTCTATGCTACTGTAATGATCGTTTGTCTTGTAAATTTATTTTTCTTTCCTTGTAGGAGTAGTTATTCATGAAGCACTTTTTCTTGAACTTTTTCTTCGTGGATGAAGGTATTGTTTTACTTAATTAATATCTTCAATTTTTGTTTCTAATTTTCTTGTGATAAAGTTTTTTTTTCTTTAGCTTGAGTTTTTTTAATTTACTCACTTTTTGTAAGAGAGATGTTTAATTTACTAATTCTCTTAATTGCATAATTTTTTTGTTGCTTCTGCCTAAAATTATAATTTAGAGGCTAATTTAAGTTTGTGTTGTTTATGTAGGTCTTAAATGCGAGAAGAAGATAACTGAGCTATTGGTTGTTTTTGTTGAATTTTTATGATTGTGGCAATGTGTTAAGTTTTGACAGTTTTGATTAATTCAATACAATATTTGTTCATGCCTACAAATGTATAGTTATTTATGTTTGTGTGCTGTTGATTGAGAGTTGGACCATTGATTATCTAGGCTCTAATGACATTTTTACTGTGGTTGGAGCCGCCTTCAACGACCTTATGTCGTATAAATATATTTATATATGTTGTCAAAACATTTTTCACAGCTCAGTACACAAGCCGTTAAAATATAATGACATGTTATGCATGCTTTCTGAAACAATTAACGGTATATGGCCCGTTAATAAGTCGTTAAAAAGGGTAGACTTAAGGCGCAGTTGCTTCAATGGCTTGTGATCTTGAAAAGGCTTTAATTTCGGTGGTCGCCTCTCTCTGACATCCTGAGTGTCTTCCTTTTCAGAGAGGTTCTCTACGTTCTGTTCTCTTTAGGCTAAATCTTAACTTAATAAATCCTTTTACAAAACGTCCATCTTATTCTTGCATTGTTTAGTTAGAGAAAGTTGAATGAAGTCAGATAACTTATAAAGAAGTTTTAACTCGTCTTATTTGGTTACATATTTTTAATTACATAGGGAAAAATAACTCACTTGGAGGTGAGTGAGTTATCTTTCTGAGGGAAAATGAACACTTCTACCTTTATTTAATATTTTCTTTCTACCTTTATTTCCTACAATTTCTCTCAAAAACAGTGTAAAGGGTCTTTGTGTCAATTATATTATTTTATTATTTTTAAAAAGTAAAACTTCTCAGGAAGTTCAAATTTGAACTAAATATGAAAAGTGCAACTTCTTTAATAGTTAACTTCTCAAGAAACTAAACTTATCTGGAAGTTAGTAAAATGAACCAAATGAGGCCTTATTATACATCCGAATTTTAATGAAGGACGCAAAATAATTAACAGTTTTGTAGAACTTTTAATAGGGACTTTTGCTAGAATGACACCTTACAAGTTGCACCATAACACACACCCGCCCAGGGATGCAAATGGGTAGGATAGGGGATGGGACCTCATTCCCATATCTATGGCTGGGCACGGGTCAGGTTTGGGTCGACCCGACCCGATACCCGACGACCCGACTCATCTCGGGTCTGTATAAAATGACCCGTCATCTAACCTTCCAGACAAGATACTCGATATATACCCGACTTGCTATTGTCGGGTCGTCGGGTTGGGTGACCCACTAGTGCGAAAAAAATTCAGATGGAAAAAACAGTAGCAAGGCTTAGAAAGTGATTCAAATTGTAGCCAAGGCACAATACATATATTATATATATGTGGCTGTGGTTGTGGTTGTGGCTGTGGGTAGTTTGCGGTGAGTTTAAAAGGTATGAGCACAAAATAGAAAGTTTAATTTCTATAAGAAATCAACTTTATGAGTGCACATATATAAGGTATGGGCACAAAACATCATCAAAAAATGTGAGTAGTGTGTGGTGAGTTTAAAAGATATGGGCACAAAATATCATCAAAAAAATGATAATAATAAAGAACAAATGATCAACTCAAAGAAACTAGATTGCATTTTTTTTTTTTTTTTTTTTTTTTTTTTTGAAAACAGATTAAATTAAATATATCAATGATCAAATACACAAATACAAGAGAAAAAAATGGTTAAGACTTCAGTTGCATAAATATAAAGCTCAGATTGCAAATTTTTTTTTTGAAAACAGATTGAGGAAAATGAGAGAGAATGAGAGATGTCACACTAGAGAGACAAGAGAGGCATAGAATAAATACCTTGGTTTGTGCTTTTGTGGTGGTTAATGGAGGATGGAGGAGGCGATGAAGAAGACCAAATACTGCAGAGTGCAGAGAGGCAGATGACGCGGATGAAGAAGATGATGAAGTCGAAAAGTGCAGAGAGGCGGATGGCGGATGAAGAAGATGATGAAGTCGAGGAGTGCAGAGAGGCGGCGCGGATGGCGGATGAAGAAGATGATGAAATCGAAGAGTGCAGAGAGGCGGATGTCGCGGATGCCGTGGATGAAGAAGATGATGAAGTCGAAGAGTGCAGAGAGGCGGATGTGTGGAGTCTGAGGACGACTGGAGTGGACCTGTTTTCGCGGGCATGGATTGATGGAATTTGGAAAGCTGATTTATAGAGTAAATTTTTTAGGGTTTTCTATAACAAATCAACTTTATGAGTGCACATATATAAGGTATGGGCACAAAACATCATCAAAAAATGTGAGTAGTGTGTGGTGAGTTTAAAAGATATGGGTACAAAATATCATCAAAAAAATGATAATAATAAAGAACAAATGATCAACTCAAAGAAACTAGATTGCATTTTTTTTTGAAAACAGATTAAATTAAATATATCAATGATCAAATACACAAATACAAGAGTAAAAAATGGTTAAGACTTCAGTTGCATAAATCTTCAGATTGCAATTTTTTTTTTTGAAAACAGATTGAGGAAAATGAGAGAGAATGAGAGATGTCACACTAGAGAGACAAGAGAGGCATAAAATAAATACCTTGGTTTGTGCTTTTGTGGTGGTTAATGGAGGATGGAGGAGGCGATGAAGAAGACCAAATATTGCAGAGTGCAGAG
Source organism: Stephania japonica (assembly GCA_039657345.1). Classification (NCBI taxonomy): domain Eukaryota; kingdom Viridiplantae; phylum Streptophyta; class Magnoliopsida; order Ranunculales; family Menispermaceae; genus Stephania; species Stephania japonica. The sequence continues at coordinate 8,391,668 of CM077556.1, forward strand.
AGGCAGATGCCTCGGATGAAGAAGATGATGAAGTCGAAAAGTGCAGAGAGGCGGATGGCGGATGAAGAAGATGATGAAGTCAAGGAGTGCAGAGAGGCGGCGCGGATGGCGGATGAAGAAGATGATGAAATCGAAGAGTGCAGAGAGGCGGATGTCGCGGATGCCGTGGATGAAGAAGATGATGAAGTCGAAGAGTGCAGAGAGGCGGATGTGTGGAGTCTGAGGACAATGGAGTACTGAACCTATTTTCGCGGGCATGGATTGATGGAATTTGGAAAGCTGATTTAGAGAGTAAATTTTTTAGGGTTTTTGCTTCTTTGTTAGTTAGGGTTAAAATGTAAAAGAGAAGCCAAATGTCTAAAATATCATTGGGCCTTAACCTAAAAGCCCAACTGCCCAACCTGGATCTGGATTTGGAGTCTGGGCCTTATTTTTTAAGTCGGGTTAGGCCGAGTCGGCTTTTACTAATATGATCACACCCAAACCCGACCCAACACCCGATGGGTCGGGTTTTGATGACCTAACTCGTTTTCTCCACTCATCCTACCCGACCACCACCCGCCACCCGATTTGGGTGACTCGACCCGAGTCGGGTACTCGGGTTTTGTGCCCAGCCCTAAAATTGATCACTTATACTCATACCCATACCATACCCATACCTATCTAGGGATGAGTTCTCATATTCATCCTTATACAAATCTAATCCCCGTGGATATGGGGAATCTCCGTTAGAAATTTTTTTTCACTGTTTCATTTTCTATTGGGGAAACACGTAGGGGATTTTCATGGGATTTTTGCGGGATGAAGAATCCCCGTGGGGATTTTCATGGAGAGTTTTGCGGAAGTAAAACCACGAGGTGACTAACACCTATGAAAAATTTTCACTATGAAAATGGAAATACAAAAGTCTTCTCTAACACTAGTTAGAGATATGAACATCATAAATCATCAAGACATCAAGCATAGAAGCATATCTTGGCCAAAAACTTAATACAAGAGATGTGGAGGATGTCACATAGAAGAGGGCAAAGTGAAATATCTACCAATGGTGATGTAGAGCTCGACGTCGTGAATCTCCCCTTCCAATCTCGCATCAAACGGAGTCGGTTCGGACCTTCAATCAAACGCTTAATTGATGTTTCCAAGTTAAGGCTTGAAGAACATAAATTTCTCCTCAATCAAAGTTGTTCTCTCTCTCTCTCTCTCTCTCTCTCTCTCTCTCTCTCTCTCTCTCTCTCTCTCTCTCTCTCTCAAAATAAGGCAAGTGTTTTAAATAGGAGGCAAGCAAATTGACTAATTTACCCTAATGAGTTGAAAAAACCCAACAATCTCCCCCTTTTCAACTAAGTGTAGGGGGATCACCAATCCCGTTGTGTCGCAACATACTTCAAGCTTCAAACTTGGCAATGCCTTTGTAAACATATCAGAACCATTACTTTCAGTGTTAATCTTCTCAATCTCAAGTAAGCCTTCATTGAGAACATCTCATATCTAATGATACGTTACATCAATGTACTTAGTCCTCGAGTGAAATGAAGCATTCTTACTCATGTGAATATCACTTTGATTGTCACAAAACAAAACATATTTTTCTTGCTTGAAACCAATTTCTTGAAGAAACTTCTTCAACCACAACAACTCTTTACATGTTTCGATTGTTGCAATGAACTCGGCTTCAACAGTAGAAAGTGCAACACATTTCTGTAACCTGGACTGCCATGATACTACCCCACCTAAGAAAGTCATTAAGTAACCTGAAGTGGACCTCTGATTATCCAAATCACTGGCCATATCTGCATCTGTGTAACCAATCAACACTAGTTTTCCACTACCAAAAGTGAGTCTCAAAGAAGTAGTACCTCGTAGATATCTCATAATCCACTTGATTGAATTCCAATGCTCTCATCCCAGATTAGATAAGAACCTACTGGCCACACCAACTGCATATTTTATATCTGGTCTGGTACACACCATAGCATACATCAAACTTCCCACTGCGGAGGCATAAGAAATTCTCTCCATATCATGTTTCTCTTCATCTCTAGAAGGACGTTGTTGAGCATTCAACTTAAAGTGACTAGCTAAATGAGCATTTACTACCTTAGCCTTGTTCGTGTTGAACCTCTCAAGAACTTTCTCTATACAGTGCTCTTGTGACATAGACAACTTCTTAAAACTTTTGTCTCGCAAAAATACGGATACCAAGAATTTGCTTTGCCGGACCCAAGTCTTTCATGGAGAATGACTTACTCAACTGCTTCTTCAACTTTGCAATTCTCCAAACATTCCTGCCAACAATCAGCATATCATCAACATTGAGCAACAATATAATGAAATCATCATCAGAAAATCTTTGCACGAAAACACAACAATCAGAAGTAGTCTTATTGTAGCCTTGCTCCCCCATAACTGATTCAAACTTCTTGTACCACTGTCTCGGTGCTTGCTTCAAGCCATAAAGACTTTTCTTCAACTTGCACACATAATTTTCTTTTCCATGCACTTTGAAACCCTCTGGTTGTTCTATATAAATTTCTTTATCTAAGTTACCATGAAGGAAAACAGTCTTCACATCCATCTACTCAACCTCCAAATCAAGACTTGCTGCCAAACTCAAAACAACTCGAATAGATGACATCTTGACTACCGGCAAGAAGATCTCATCATAATCGATGCCTTTCTTTTGACTAAAACCCTTAACAACCAATCTAGCTTTGCATCGAGGTTTTGAAGTGTGCTCTTCATACTTCACTCTATACACTCACCTATTCTTCAAAGCTTTCTTGTCATTAGGTAACTTAACCAACTAAAAAGTATGGATATCATGCAATGATTTCATCTCATCATCCATTGCCTCAACCCATTTCTCCTTATGCTCATTTTGCATAGCTTCTGCATAACATTCAAGTTCTACCCCGTCACTAAGTAACACAAACTCGCTAGGCGAATATCGACTAGAAGACATTTTCTGTCTCTTAGATCTCCTAGGTGGAATAATAGCTTAAGCCTCTTGCACTACTGGTAACTGCTCATGATCATCATCATCATCATAACCTAACTCGACCTCTAGCGGAATATCAACATTACTAGTATCATGTTGATCATCATGAACTGCATTTGAGGTTTATGTCTGAACACGCGGTGGAGCAAATGACCCAAAATCAACCAAATCACCACTGACATTAGGCACTGAACTAACTGTCTTCTCTATGTCCTCAATGATCTGATCCTCCATAAACACTGCATCTCTGCTTCTTACAAGTTTCTTCTGAACTAGATCATAAAACCTGTAGCCAAACTCATCTTGCCCATAGCTAATGAACACACATTGTCTAGTCTTGACATCAAGCTTAGACCTCTCATTTTTCAGAATATGAACAAAAGCTTTGCACCGAAACACCCGTAAGTGATCATATGAAACATCTTTTCCTTGCCAAACGCTCTCTGGAACATCTAGATTCAGAGGAATACACGGTGTCAAATTCAGCACATATACCACTGTACTCAAAGCTTCACCCCAAAAGGATTTATGCAACTTTGCTTCTGAAAGCAAATATCTCACTCTTTCGACTAGAGTTCTATTCATTCTCTTGGCTATCCCATTTAACTGAGGTGTTTTTTGATGATGAATGCCTTGTTGCTTGCAACACTCATAAAAAAATGTCACAATACTCACCACCATTGTCGGATCTAATGCATTTCAACTTCTTCCCAGACTGTCTCTCAACTAAGGTATGAAACTTCTTGAATACATCAAACACTTGATCTTTTGTCTTCAAGGTATAAAGCCACAACTTTTTGGAATGATCATCAATGAAAGTGACAAAGTAAATAGCACCACCAAGTGTCCTTGTCTTCATAGGACCACACACATCAGAATGTACAAAATCAAGTATTTTAACTTTCTTGAATGAGAACTAGATGACTTGAAAGCAACTCTAACTTGTTTCCCCGCCAAGCAGTAAACACATTTCTTCAAAAGTGAATTCTTTACCCCTGAGAGCACATTCTGTTAGTGTTTGGGGTTCATACGCAGCGGAGATTACAAAACAATTTTGAGAAAAACCCCAACAGGATTCGAATTTGATTTTATTAAAACGTTTAAACTATGAAAACTTAATCATATCTCAGTCGCAATGTACGTTTCTGAAGGTTAATCGATCTCTAAGGCGCTGCCAACGACGAACGTCCTTTATCAGTAGTCCACACACGAACGACGACCTAGATTTGAAGTGCTAGCTTCGAGAGAATACTAAACCTTTTTGTTTCTCTCCAAAACGATCCAGAACATACCAAAAACCCTAAGTCGTTTCTAAAATGAAAATAGAGTTTCGGCCTTTTAATCTTTCGTACATGTATTGTAACTTAAAACGTCTATTTATACAACGCTTGTATATAGACGGTTAAGTAAATTACACATATACCCCTACTCAAGAAGTATAAGTGTAATACACCACAGGGACGTTTCTGTCATGAATTTTATCATATAAAATTCATTCTTCCGAACCATTTTAAAAATCTTGCAAAACCATTCTTAGTGTGCGACCTAATAGGCTCATACAACATTGGCAGTGTACCAAAACACATTTTGGTATACAAGTCATAAACGGTCTCTAGCAAGACATTATGACTACCCAAGTTGTACAAAGATCAAATCGATACAACCTAATCAATAATGTATATAAAATCCTTTTGTCACATTATATCCTTTTGATCAAACATAAGGCATGTAATTGTCATCCAACATGTTCAATCGTACTAGTCTTGATCTCCAAGTAGATTGAAAACATCCAAGTAACATTGATCAATATCAATTCACTTAGCCTAGGCCTTTTAACAGTCTAACACATCGAGGGATCTACTGGATATCTCTCTCTATATGAGAGGGACAAATTCTATCTGGATTACATAACTTCACCACATTATTCACACAGTAACCAATCATAACTTTTATAATCGTCTGGTTAAAGACAACGTTTGATTGAGTTAAATCACTATATTCCTAATGTTGAAGTCTCTGGTAATCTCAAGTCAAAGGACTGAATAATATACATATCATGAGAAACAGCTATGACTTAATCCATGTGGTGTTCTCATAGCGGGTCGGTCCAATACTTTGTTCCCTAACAAGTACTCATGATCTTGATTCGTATTCCTATACATATGATCATCAATCAAGACTCACACTAGTCTTAATTCATTATAGTTCTCAATATAATAATCGACTAGGGACATTTAGGATATTTCTCTAAATACTCATGGATCTTATTATAATGTAAACATGCAAATCAATTATAATAAACAGTAAATGAAATCCTCTATTTTATTAACTAAAATGTATTCATAAAGACTATTAATGGATTGACCTAGGACACATTTCCCAACACATTCTTTTTTGCCAGAACTGTCAAGCCCTTCTTACTCATGTGACAAAGTCTCTTGTGCCATAACTCAACTGTATCATCATTCTCAAGTGCATTGATTCTACTATCACATACCCTTGCTTGCATTAAGTACAATGAAGAATACTTCTTCCCTCTAGCCAAACCCATGGAACCCCTAGAAAGCTTCCATTTGCCATCATTGAAGGTGCTACAAAATCCTTCATCATCAAGCCTACCAGCTGAAACAAGATTCATGCAAATATCTGGGATATGCTTCACATTCTTCAAGACCAACTTAGAACCATTATTAGTCTCTAGGCATACATCACCCATACCAATAACTTTAGACAAACCATTGTTCCCCATCCTAACATCACCAAAGTCTTCGGATGTATAAGATGTGAAGAAGTCTCTTCTTGATGTAGCATGAATTGAGGCACCACTGTCAATAACCCAATTAGTCTCATGGCATGCAAGACTAACTACATCATCATCACACATAACAAGAAATTCATCCGTGACAATAGCAGCTTCATCTTTCTTACCATCATCATCTTTCTTTTCATTCCCATTCTTGTTGTCTTTCTTGAGTTTTCGACAATACTTCTTTATGTGCCCTTTTAGACCACAATAATGACACTCAACATTCGCAAATTTGTTGGATTTGCTTCTACTTCTATCATATGACCTCATGCCTTTGTTTTTGCTTCTCCCCCTATTTTCTGTAACCAACACCTTTATTTGTGTTTGTAAGGAAAAGCTCTAAAGTGACTGTTGCATTAATTCTTCGTTCACAATGCCATTCGATGTCGAATCCAGAGAAATAATTCCATTTGGAGCAAAATTTGACAATGTCATTCGAAATGTATCCTAAGAATCCGGTAGTGTGCCAAGAAGCCATAGAGCTTGAACCTCATAATTAGACTTGATGTTCATTTCGTCAATTGGTTCACAACTCTCTTAAATGCATTCAAATGATCCAAAACTGGGGTTCCCTCTTGATATTTCAAGGCCATGAATTTTTTCATAAAAATCATCTTCATGTTCCCCGTTTTTCGAGCATACAACTCTTCAAGTTTAGTCCATATAACATGTGCATTGGTCTCCTATTCTATATGGCTAGAAACATTGTCATCAACCCATTGCCGAATGAGTCCACACACTTTTCGATGAAATATATTCCATTCTTTATCGGACATGCCTTCAGGTTTTTCGATCTCGAACACCGGTTGATAATACTCCTTCATGTAGAGAGTGTCATCCATCTTCTTTCTCCATGCATGGTAATTAGAACTATTCAAACTAATCATTTTGTTTAGATTGAATATTTGATCATCCATTGCTAAACACAAGGAACAAAAACTTCAACCACGCTCTGATATCACTTTATTGGGCCCTCATCCGTGCACACGTCTGCGCGGGCAAATAGATATCTGTCAGTACCGATATTGTCCCCAACTTAACCACCTCAATATTAGGTGTGGAGTTTTACTCCAAAAGGCCTCAGTTCATGAGATGAAACATCCACTTTTATGAACTTCTTCAAAAAGCCATAGATAACCAATGTGGGACTAAATTTTTCGGTCCACACATCCCAACATTGCGGGAATAGAGAATCCCCGTAGGGAAAATATTACTTTCAATTAATTTTTCTCAAAAAAAAGAATTATAAAAAATCAAAAATCAAAATACATACATAACAACACAATTGTTGAAATTCCAACAAAAATAAAGTATAACATATTGTGCAATTAAAGTTCTAACTTCTAAGTGTTAACAATTCAAAATCTCATTAAGGATTTTTGTTATTTATATAATGAGTATTTCGGGTGGAAACTATGTAATATTATATTATATTTATATATAAATATCATATGGTGTATAAATAATAAATATCATATGATGTATAATTGATATATGGGGATCACCCATGGGTATCCCTGACAGTATATTTTATCATCCATCCTCGTACCTATCCTCGCCTCCACATCCATTTAAAATTCTCAATACCCGGACCCATTATGGTAAATCTTTGCCACCTGTGGGTATTACCCTGCCTATTTGCATCCCTACACCCGCCCTATCTAACCGTTTGTGTCCACCTCGATCGAGATGCTAGCTTATGCATCTCGAGATTTAAAACACTATTAGATAGAAAGGTGTGCATTATAGTGTGGCTTCTATTGTGTGTGTTCTAGCATTTTCCCTTTTAATAGATCATTAGATATTGACCCCAATTTAAGATAAGTATGAGCGTTTACTTTATTTTGGTTTTGTCTGAGAACTATAATTTAGGAGAAGAAATTCGGAAAATGAACTATGTTTGACATTTAAAATCAATCTTGCAAACAGATGAACATACTAAAGATGATGTTAAGTTCCAAGTTGGATAAAAAAAGTGACGAGTGCAATCTTGCGTTGTCAAAAGAAAATTTATGCTAAAATAAAAGGAAGTTGTTCCGATGACACTTTACAGTCTGTCACGCCTAGAAATTTTTGTGACATGACATGTGGATCCCAGAAGTGACGAATTCGTCAATGGTAAAATAAAGGAGGCCGAACCCCATTTCACCGATGCCATTAAAATCCAGTCTCCACCAACAACTCAACATCACCATTAAAACCCATCCCACAACCCCATCATCCTCATCAACATAAGAACGATAGTGCCTTATCACCTCGGTCAACCGGGAGAGACCGAGAGCGACTTGGGCCGAGAGAGGGAAGGTCGTGGGAGTAGAGTTTTGTAGTACATGTGAGTGTCGGTTAGGGGTTTAATGAGGACCAATGAGAACATGACACCTAACCCTTAAAATAGGGACATCCACTCAAACTCTTTCTCTCTCTCTCTCACCAGCCACCCTCATCGTCACTCTCGCGCGGCCAATGAAATTCCAACACTAATGCGACGCGATTTGATGATAATACAACGAATTAACACCCATCATACAAAATAAAAAATCTGTTTGGACTATTCCGGACTCATATTAAGTTTTTAAATTTTTACAAATATTAAAAAAGAGTTATATGTTGTTATTTCAAAGTTATTTATTACTTTGAAATAAAAAATTTTTAAAAACTTTTTATGAGTCCGGACTCTAAGGTTTGTAACTACATAAAGATAAAAAAAACTACACCCCACAACTTTTTATAATTTCTTTATTAGAAAACGTAAATAGAAAAAAAAATGGTGTAAGTCACTTTTTTTAGGCCCACGTCACTTTTTCTTTCTTAAAATAAAATTTTTAATATGTTATCAAACAATTTCAAGAAAATTTGCCCTCTAAAAAACTTTGAGAGGATTTTCAAATGAAAATTATTTTTTCTCTTAAAAATTTTAAGCTATCAAACACACCCTAAGAGTTCAAATAACACTACTCCATACAAAAATAACTATTTTATACCTTGTCAGGCATGCACTACTCTTGTCAGCGACTTCTACGTGGGTTAGAGCTAGGGCCCTCACTTTGAAAATAAAAAATTAAATTGATTATCAACTCACGGGCCATTGCACCACATGCCACTTGACAAAAGTGTGACTTTAGATGTAACTTTGGAATGTCATTATAGTATCTTCCTTCACAAAAATGTAGATTGCACTAGCATTCCCTTGAGCATGAATGGATCATCAAAGTTTTCTTAAGACTTAAAAGTTTGGTTAGTATGAATTGCTAACAAAGACGGATGTGTCAAAACATCTCAGGTGAGAGACTTAGAACAATTTTGATATTTAATAGAGGTTTTAAAATCTCTATTAAAGATAGGTGTTATTAAATGTCATGCGAGAAATATATTCGATTGGTCGTATTTTAATTGGTAATACCTAAAAGTTGCTTAAGACCCCACTTAATTAGATGTTATTAAATGCGGACTCAGCTAACCCCTTGTTTGTACCCACCCCATACTCGATTACACCCATTTTTTTGCCGGTACCCACCCTACTACAACTCTTTGGATTGTGCATCAAGACATATACCATATATGTGAACGTAGGATTTAATTAATACATGTGAAAGACTTCAGCAAAACTGTATTGGATCCTTAATTGGTATTCTAGTGTTGACTCAATCACTCTGTATATAGTTATCTCAATGTTAATTCATAATGAGATTTGCTAATGTTGGTAATGTCTACCAATAATAACGCGTTATATATGAGGACAAAAGATTAAAAGTGGGGAGAAAAAAAATATAAAAGTACATATATTTGTCCATGCAATGCATTGCTATTGATAGACATATTATTAGCATTAGCTTTTCAACATTAGCTAATCCCATCTTGCATGTCTCGATCGAGACATGATCATTCTAACTACAACTTTCACTACATATATCTTCTTCATAGGCTTCATTAAAACAATTAAATAAGTTTCCACATACATAGCTAACTACTTGACTAGATTTTGTCAATAAACAAAAAAAGAAAAAACTACTTGTCTAGATCATTAAAGAACTGAACACTCTTCCACATTGGAAGAGTTTGATCTATATAGTCGACCTCAATTAATTTGGGACTGAGGCTCTGTCGTCATCGTCTAAATCATTAAAGGAGAATGAAGGTTCGGAACTGATTACTTAATGGCCAAAATGGTCCCAAATTTATTATATAATAAAAATAACAATCAAGTACTATTATTTGACAAAAAAAACTCTCATTTTAATCATTTCCAAATTAGAACCCCTAGTTGTATCGATCTCGAGGCGCACTCCTATATATATATAGAGATTCGTTTACATATGTACCTAGGGAAGGCAATAGTGTTGCTCATACACTAGCTCTAAAATGGCTATATATGGAGTAAGGACAATGATATTTGTACATCATGGCAAGATATCATGCCTATGACAATTACTGCCAATATAATTTTGAATCTCGGACGATGAAATGAATTTGCCTGTTTAGGCCTAAAAAAATAATAAATAAATAGTGCCCATAGCATAGATTGAGTGCTTTTTTCTTTTTTAAGAAAGAAACTCCTGTAAAAAAAAAAAAAGAAGAAGAAGAAACCAACTATTCTTTTTTTTTATTTGAAGTGAAATAGAAATTTCATTAATCATTAATATAGTTCAATATAGGACTAAACATAGAATCAATTTTCGTAATATAAGTACATTAATTCGCTAATCCTATTTGTTCAAAAGAACATCTATCTGTCATAAATTCAATTGTGAATGTGACTGTAACAATGAAACAGTTTGACAATTATGGATTGTTCTCTACAAACATTTGGAACACTAAACAGTACACAAACACCACATAATGACATACAAAACTTCAAACATATGGAAGAAAAACTAAAGACTTCCAACAAGGGAAAGACAAACTACCTACTAAATGTAAAAACTTGAAGAAAATCACCAATCCAACGGCCGCACAAATCCATGAACAATCATCGAGAGAAGTGTATTGCAACAAGAATTGAGTCAATCTTCACGGATTTGGATATATCTATAAATTTATTGAATGAATCATATATGAAAAGATGTGATTGAAACTGCCGCCGATCAAAAGAGAAAATCGGCGCTTGTTTTTAATCTATAATCTCAAAAGAAGAACAAAAAAAAAATTTAGAGTTTAGAGATACCGAATCGCTAAGGGGACAAAGGAGGACAGCAAATTAATGTCTATTAATATTCCAAGCCATCATGGGCCACCCACTTGATTTAAATTGAACGCACTACGTCAGAAGGTGTGACTTTGTGGTGGCATTCTAGCATTATTCTTTTGTGAATAGATATTATGCCCACCAATTTCATATAGTTGGAAATTGAAACATTTTTAAAAAAATAATAATAAGCTATAAATCAAATCAAATCGGGGTGTCATAAATTGAAACTATATAAAATGCAAATCAAATCAAATATTACGCATGTAGTCTGCTCATAAATCTGCATATGAAGTGCTCCCAGGATCCTATTTTGGAGTGATGCCTAATGGGTCAATGCGAATTCGGCCAATTGGCTAGAACCGTGTTTCTGTGGTTTCTAATAAAAAATATGTGAATAATTAAAACTTTAATTAATTTTATGTCAATCTCTCAAAATGCATGTGTGTTTTTAAAAATAGATGAGAACTTATAGATGAAATATGAATACATTGAATGGTATATTCCAACCTATGCGTATTAAAGGATGACATTGACAGAATTCGGACGTAGTGAGACATGTATTAATTGGTAATATTAATGATTCAAAGTCTATGCAAACAAGTGATTGCCAAATTGAATCTTTGAAAATTCATCACAATCTTTTTAAAAAACAAAAAACTAACACAAATTAATATTCACATTTGAGGCTATTTAAATAAGAACTGGCTTATTTTGGTACTTGAACTTTCATACATATAAGATTTTAAAATATTTGCAGAGATGTTCTTGAAAGGCTTTCTTGCTCTTCTTATTGTTCTAGTTTTGAATTACTCACGGAAGCTTCAGTGTGATGGAAATGCTATGCTGCCTCAAGAAGAAAGTAAGAAATTAAACTGGCTTCATCTTTAGTACTTCAATCGTTTTTAGTACTCTTACTTTTTTTTTGGTAGAATTCTAGTACTCTTAATTACTTTTTTTTTTTGGTAGGAATACTCTTAATTACTTTGTTTGATGATATCATGCTTTTTCATATTTTTGTTTTTAGTTTGTTAAAATTTGTTGTTGTTTTGAAGTAGTTTTTATTATTATTATTATTATTATTATTATTATTATTATTATTATTTAATTTTATTCCTTGGCAAAGATGGTTCAAGTGCTATTGAAATTCTTATTTAGTCAACATGCAACTTTTTTGGCGGACATCATACTATAGCTAGTAGTGATCTTGAAATTCCTAGCTATATATAAACTAGCTTTTGGAACGAGCTATGCACGCCTGAACTCGCTCACTATGCTTGTGGGGATCTAATTAATCTAATAATTTTTTTTTGTATTCCAAAAAGTATACTACTTCATTTTTATTCTGGTTTTTTTGCCAACTGATTATAACTATTTGGATTTAATAGCTTACTTGCTCATATTCTCAAGTTTTTTGCAAATATTTATCGTAATAAGTATTTTAAAGATAAATTTAAGTCTACATCAATTTGATTGAGAAAGAGATGTAGTAGTTAATTAAGGGTAAAAAAGTAAATCAAAGGGCGATTGAAAGATTGACTAGTCATTTTTAAAGTTGAGAGAGACGTATTTAATTAAAGGTAGAATAATAAATTTAAGTGACGATTGAGTAAAGTCGAGAGAGAAAGAGAAGATGTAGTTAATTAGTAAAAAAAGTAAATCAAACGGGCAGTAGAAAGATTCTCCTTAATTAAGGGTAGAATAGTAATTTCAAGTGATGGTGAAAGACTTAATTAAGGGCAGCATAATAAATTTAAGTGACGGTTGTAAGACTGATTTTTCATGCTTATTAAGTATAGTATAGAATATATATATATATATATATTATAAAATAAAAGCACGAAAGTATCGATTTTACTTCGTTACTTAATTTTACCTTTTGCCCCTCCCTTTTCTTTTGATTCCGATTTCTCTTATCCAAGTCTTTCTCTCCCTACTCAAACTCAAACACCATTTCTCTTTCCTAACTCTTTATATTTTTTCGTACTTCGAACTCCGCCTTCATCAAACTTGATCGTCGACTTCACCATCTCACCTTCTCTGTAATCGATTTCGAACTCCCCCTTCTTTTAGCCTCCCTTCCAACTCCCCCTTAGGGGTGCACACAGATTAGATCCAGTCCAATTAAGGTCAATCCGCAATCCAATCCAATTATTGCGGATTGAAAAATTACAGTCTAATCCACTCCAAATAATTCATCAATCCAACTCAATCCAATTTGGAAAATGCGGACTGAACTGAATCAAGTTCCACAGATTGATGTTTTCCTATCCAAAGTTTCATGAAATTAAACTTTAACAAATGAATCACAAAAATCATACATCTCATTAATGAAAAATTTACAACATACATCCCATAAATCTATATATAACATATTTCCCACAAACTTGTCATCACAATAACCTTTAAAATTCAAGTTCCTACATGATTAATATGTCATCCATAAATTTGCATCATACACCCTCACAAAAGCACAAAAAATGTACACGTTGCAATATGCAACCCACAAAAAAGGTCGAAAGCGTAATAAAATAGTTAAGATAAGCATAGTCTTTTAAATATTATAGTTTAGAGTTGATAGTTTGGGTTGATATTTTTTGAGATACTATAGTACATATGAGTAGATATGTATATGTGTTGATGTGCTAAACGGACTGGATCGGATTGGATCCACAGTTTTTTAATGTAGGATTCACAATTCGATCCAGTCCAGCCAGATTAGTGAGTTTTCAATTCATTCCAGTCCAAGGGATTAAAGAATTGATCCAATTAGTGATAATTGGTCCGAATTGGACTGGATCCGCGGATTGGTGCAATCCGTGTACACCCCTACTCCCCCTTCTCCGTAATCTTTTCCTTAATTGATTTCAAACTCCCTCCTCTCGGGCTTCAACATTCAACATCTCACGCTCTCATGCCTTTTTCGTAATTGAACTCCCTACTATATATAGTAGTCTCTCTATATATAGCACATACATGTTGTATCATGGAGAAAGTAACTTCTTGATTAAAAAGTTGTAAGGGCAAGACATAAGTAACTGCCTTTACTATGACTCGAACCCCCAACAACTTACATAAGAGACCCCATATACAAAATCGGAATGATTTCTTTTTAAAAATAACATGAGTGTGATTAATTTAAAACATATACACACTTATAATTCACGGTATGTAAAAGAGAACCTTTCTAGGCATGTTTTATGTTTGGATTTTAAACCGAACACCTCTTAAATTTTGTAACGTTGATAGTGTAAAATTTTCACGCTCGCGCACCATGCGCATGCGAGCCCGTGGATCTCCCCCACTAGCATTGAAGCCTTTTAAGATAAAACCTCACACATAAAATTGAAAGGTGGTTAAGTTGGAAACAATATTAGTGCTAGCAGAGGAAATCCACAGGCTTATGCAAGCGTGTGCGGCGTTGCCGTGAGAATTTGACATGATATAAGAGTTCATGATTCGAATGGGACCTGAGAGAAAAAAAAAGCCTCCTGGATCATGCGACTTTCAATCCACGGGGAGTGTTGAAGATGTGTGGGGTGAATGTTAGTCTTACATTGATTAAATATGACTTCATAAAGAAGTATATAAGTGATGATATCTCCTTAACTAGTACCGAGGCCTTTTGAGCCCACACCTAAATTTAAAAGGCGTGAATACAACTGTTAAATATTATGTTATATGTACAAGAGATAATTATAGTATTAAAAGGATAGTTCGTTAATTTTATTAAAGTTGTTAGGGTTTATCGATACTAACATGCATGGTTTTACATAAGATGTATTGATTGTAATGAAAGAGCATTGGAAATAGAATTAGTCTCATTCTAGTTCCCTCTCTTTTATTCCCGGAGTCCAAACCATATTCAAATTGAGATTTACCTGATTTATTTGGTTGTATCAGACATCTTTATTATTAGGACGCTCTAAATGACCTTTGCATGATAGTATTACTGAAATTTTAAGATAGAGAAATGAATAAAGCTGCAGGTATTTATCTCAAGAAAATGATTTTTGTATATGATATATATGTATTAATTCAGAGGATGCCCTTCTTCAAATTGGAAAGACATTGGGAAAGAAATGGAATCCCAATGCTGATCCTTGCAAGCAGGAATGGTCCACAACTCCTCTAGATACTGATACGAAGTCCGGTGATGCAAACAATGTCACATGCGACTGCACATACAACAACAACAGTGTGTGCCACGTCACAATAATGTATGTAATACACTACTTTTTTTTTTTTTTTTTTTTTGGAAAAATGATAATCCAACACACTGGGCACACACTTGGAGGGCACATTTTATCTTTTAGCCTATTTATAGCTCTTTCTTGTCCCTTAAATGTGGGACCCACATCTAATAAAATATTATAAATAGGCTAAAAGATAAAGTGTGCATCCAAAATGTACGTCAAAGTGTGTTAGATTATTATTTTTTTTTTTTTTTTTCAATGCCTTATAATTTTTTTTTGTTTTTCCCTTTTGTTGTTTCAATATAATTTTCAATTTGGTCTCAAAATTAGTTAAAAAAATTTGGTCTCAGAAAAAAATATATAATTCTCAATTTCGTCAAAGTGCTATGTGTAATACAAACAAGACAATATAAAGCAATATTTTGGCTCGTAATAAATCCATAAAAGTTAAAGTGAGTATAGTAATTCAAAATTGCCACGTATGTGATACGTAATAAAAAATGGCACAAATCCACACTAAAAATAGTTAAGGACAATTGCAGAGGTTGAGAGCATCTCTAATGGTAAATATGAATTGTGGTATAGATTCTCAATATAGATAAGATGTCTATCTCATATGACTCAAATAGACGTTAGACTTTAAAATACGTCTACAATAATAAATGTGAATCGTGGCTCAATTGATGAGGTGACATTCTTTTTTGATTTTATTAATTAAAATGTCAAAATAAAAATTCTAAATAAAATATGTAAATATTTAAAAAAGATTGATTATTTAACGTCAACTTGATTGTCCATAAGTGACATTCAAAATAGATAACGTCAATCCACGTCAGTAAGATATTTGAAATTCACATTCCATTGAGACATTTTTTTCATTCCAATGTTTATTTAGTCTTAGGTGAAGCCATTGACATCCCATCGACATTTCATTAATGATGATATGAGACAAATAAAAAAAGACGTGCAAATATAACAGTTAAAAAATAGGACGTCAGGGTATCTCTGGTGAGATGGTAAAGACATCACTTGTCAGAAAAGCCAAACCTCAGGAGGTCGTGATTCGATTCCCACTGAAGTAAAAAAAAAAAGGTCAAAAAATAGGGAAGGACCATTAAAGTGACCTAGATACATCTAAGGGTGCGACTATGTGTACCCTACAAAACACTAAAGGCAAGCCAATAGATCTCAAATTAGTTGGAGCAAAACACTAAGAATGATTTGCTCTTAGTGTTTTGTGGGGTGCACATAGACGGATCCTACATCTAAAGATGACTTGGAAATGCAACAATTAATAAATTTTGACTCAACAAAAACTAAAAAAATACATTCCACGGTATAGAGCAATATGCTTTTATAACCCAGGATTTAACCGATTTTGAAAACACACTATTAAGTTTGTAACCCAGCACCATAAGCATACGCACCTGTTGGTATCCCTTACAATGCGTGTATATCTCTATGCATATTGCAAGGATGACAACAAGTGTGTGAGTTAGAATAGTAGAAAAGACATGCATCATCAAGTACATTAATCAAGCTTCAAAAAAGATTCTAAGTTTGATGCATCATTGATCATACCACCCAACAAATTGGAATTTAGGCCAACCTTTATAAGATCATCTTCAATGGAATGTGGATTGGTTGTCAATGTATGTAACCTATGACTAAATAAACATTAGATCGAAAAAAACTTTCCAATGGAATGCACATTTTAAATGTTGAACTAACGTTGATAAACATTGTCTATTTTGAATATTGTTTCTTAACATCAAATTGACATCGACGTTGAATAATCAATATTTTTAAAATACTTATTCATTTTATTTAGAGTTATAAATGCCACTTTATAAGCCACAATTCACATATGCCATTGAAGACCCATTTTGAAGTTATCCATAGCCACATGAGATGAGATGGACATCCTCTCTTGGGGTTTGAAAATCCAATTTTACCGTTGAGAAGCTCAGCGACCCTCTAAAACCTATGCGCGCGCACAGCAGAAGGTTCAAACCAGCGTAGCCCCTTCTTCTTCTTCGTCACCCCAATTTCACTTATCTCTTCTCTGAGGAATGCCTCAACAACAATCCCCCCAAACCCTCTTCTGGATTTCTCCAGCATTCGAACTACTCCTCTCGATTCTAAATCGGAGAAGAGGAAATTTCAAACCCTAAAATCGTGAATCGAACGATGGGTAGGAGATAACGTGCAGAAGCTCGGAAAGCACCTGCGGCGCGTAAGCTGATAATTTCATTCACTATTTGATTGGGCGCTATCATTATTCATTTCCAAGTGTTTGATTTTGTGAAAACAGATATCTCAAGGCTCAGAATCTCTCCGGCACACTTCCTCCTGACCTAGTTCGTCTTCCTAACCTGGAAATGCTGTACGTTTTGCGGTTTCGCATTCATATGTTTCGACTCGACTCATTTAATGGTGATATATACTAATAGGAATTTGATCTCTTAAATTCTCATTGTGTTCTCCATGAATAACAGGGATCTGTCGCGGAACTATCTCAATGGCTCCCTTCCTCCGCAGTGGAATTTCACGCAACTGAAAGTTATGTAAGTTGATCTTTTTGGTGAGAACTAGTTGGAGATAAGTATCATTTTTTTTTTTTTTTATTAAAGGGATATATTTGCAAAATGCATGTGCAGCTCTCTTTTTGCAAATCGATTGTCGGGAGGGATTCCGAAAGAGTGGGGACAGATGTTAAACCTCACATATCTGTAAGCCTTTGGATATTGCTTTCTTAACATGCTAAATGATTTCCATCAATTTATATTTTGGTGGTGCTAGTATTGAAATTGCCGCAAATAGTAGCTTAGTTGGGTAATATAGAGTAATTGCCTCATGTATTTATGTCACATTCCTATAGAGTCTTAATTTTGGATTGTTGAGAATGCGAACACAACTGAACTTGAGTTTCAGGAGCCTCGAGAACAATCAGCTTAATGGAAGTGTTCCTCCGGAACTAGGAAACTTGCTGAAGTTGGGAAATTTGTAAGACCCTGTGATTTACATACGCAAGTCGATATGTACACCTAATGAATTCCCCTGATGATTATTTATTGATTCCACTGTTTTGCTCATGCAGGACACTTTCCTCTAACAGATTCTCCGGAAAGCTACCAACAACATTTTCTAGGCTGACGAATATGAAGGACTTGTAAGTATCTTTCATATATCATATATGTATATCCATGAAAAGACCCCGTGCACATGGGGATAAACTCACTAATCTGAGGTGCATTGCAGTAGAATTAGTGATAACAGCTTTGATGGGACTTTACCTGTATTTATTCAGAAGTGGAGTCACCTCGACAAACTGTAGGAATCCTATCCTTTTAGAATTTTTTGACGTCACTTGGGATTTAGAAATTGATTTCTAGCTGATTTAACTTGTTTGATTCAAATTGTATGATGAAGCGTAATGCAGGCAAGTGGATTGAAAGGCCCAATTCCTGATACATTCTTTTCTGGTTTGGAAAACTTGACTACTTTGTGAGTAAAGAAAAAAATCGTATCTAGCAAATGACATCTTAAGAAGCCACTTTGATGATTATTTTTGATGTCATCTCTTTGCAGGACTATTAGTGATATTAATGGAACAGAATCAAAGTTTCCAATGCTCAAAACCATGAAGAGAATAAGAACCTTGTATGTCAATTTGTTTCCTTTGAATAGTTCTATGGAACATACAATGATCACTACTTTGGATTTTGAAATTTAACAATCTTTTTGTGATTTTCAGGATTTGAGGAATTGTGATATTTCTGATAGGTTGCATGAATATCTTTTTCAAAGGGACAATCTTAAGACATTGTAAGCATATTTCATATTTAGACGAATGTCAGTACTTTTGGTATCTATTGCATAGTTTGGATCTTGACCAACTGTATGCTAATTGCAATGCCATGGCTTACTTTTTGTGGTATTTATAATATACAATCTCTCGTATTTTCGCAGTGTCTATTTATCATGAGTTTATGAATATGGAGTTTAAAGAAAAGAAGATGACAAATAATCAACAACATTCTTCTACAATTTAGACATAATGGATGATGTTAGAGTTCTAAGGACCAATGAAATAAGGTTTGTTTGGTGTAGGATGGAAAGGGGGGAACTTGGAAAGCATTTTTTTAAAGTTTCAATCTTTGTAGCTGTATGTTTTGGTTAGAATTTAGACCCTTTTTTTTTTTTTTTTTCATGAAACTACCTATACGGTATACCACACAGAATTTCTTTGTTTTCAGGTTTATGAAGTTTTCAAAGTAGAAAACTGTTTACCTGAGCGTCTACTTATTCTTAACATCATTATGGCCATGATGATATTAATATATTACTATGAATAAGAGAAAATGAAAAAGAAAGGAATGAAAACTTTTATATTTTGAGTTTCAAGAGGTGCTATAAATAAGGTTGCCCTTGGGCATATAGAGTTAAAACTGGTCATGCTTCACTCTCTCTTAGTGGCCACCAACATGGATATTATTTGGGTTTTAGTTGCTTGAGTTCGGTGGCCTTCTCTGGTGGATCAAGGACCTCGGCAATTATTAAGTTCTAGCGAACTGTAACCCCTTTTCCTTAATTATTGTAACGTTCGTTCTCTATGTTCTTTCTTATCTGGCCAACCATAGATGGGCCAGAGGTGGGTCTGTTCATTAAAATTCCTTGACAAGTCATGATGGTAGCCCTCAGGTTGTTGAATTCAGATAAACTGAAACATCTAGCCTATTATTTACATTAAATGTGCACAATAGATTTAAGATGTTTTGACACCTATGGAATTGAATAAAAGAGCACATCTTAGTCTTATTTTAAGAAAGACACTATGTAAGCCTCGTTTGGTGCCCTCACCAACACATCAATTAAATCATGCCATTCTTATCTTCAAGATTTTGGTATTGAGCCATATAATTTCATAAAATATTGGTCATTCAATCTTTTGGAAAGCACAATAGTTAAAACATGCCAAGCAAGTAAATGGTTGGCATTACAAACTGTGTTGAAAAGCGAACTTAAATTTTGAGGCGTCACACAAAGCATTGGCACATAAATGGTTGTAGATTCTTTGGATCTAAAGGCACTTTTTTTTGAAAGAAAAGGGCAATTTGTGTTAGTCATTGGAAGCAAATATGGTTTTGGCTATACTGCTAGAACGAAACTTACCCATCAACATATTTTTGAAACTTATGGCCTTTATCTCCTATACTTATTTTTATCCTTGTGCATTGAGGGATATTTGTCTCAAGTGATGGATATGCCATTCAATTTTGGAAGGACCATTGGTTTGGTAGTGCTAGTTGTTCTCAAATGTTTATATCCTTCCATTTTCTCCATATTATTCATCATTTAATACCGCTTCTCCTTCAAAATCTCTGATAACATTCAAATCTGGTGGAAGCTTTTCTTTGGTAGAAACATTAGTGATATCATAATGTCAGGGATGCTGTCATAATTGATACTTTTTGGTGGGTTGGATTAGATTGAGACTTCGCCATCCTGATAGAAGTTTTTGGATGGGATACCAGATTGATTTTCTTTTCTTATCTATAATTCTTGATTTTTCCTGAGACCCCATATTCTCCTTGTATTCTTTCATATGGAATGTCAAAAAAGTTCATGTGAAGTTATGAAGTTACTTTTGCCTTCAAATACATCAATGCGACTTCTGAAAACTTATGCTGTTTACAATTATTTCACTTGGCGCGCCATGCAAATCCAGCAAAGAGATGGGGGAACACTTATTTATGCATATTGTTTTCGCTTTTATGACTTGGGTGGGAGGTCTCTTTAAGGCGCTTAAATGGTATATGATCCCTAGCTCGATGCAAGGATATGTGGATTTACTGATTTTAGAACTCAATTAAGCAGTATGGCATGGTTTAAATGACATTACATGGTTGCCATACCATGGAGCTCATTGCTACATAGATATATGAGAATTTTTAAAAATGGCTGAACGAGGTTGTTAGATTAGACTTTCCTCTTTGATGCCTCTTGTCAAGCATTTCCAATTGTTACCTAGTTGACTTGGTTTACAAATTTTTTTAGCTACTGTAATTTTGGTCTTGTTTTCGAGTTGATACCATGTTGTCTGCTGTTCAATATCTTCTTCTTTTCATAGAGAAAATCCTAAAAAGAAATGTATCATCCATTCTGCATTTTAAGCCCTAGTGTTGTGTTGACATGATGAAGTTGTTGAAGCTAATTGCCATTTTCTTGTTTCTTGGGCTCGCTAGGTAGAAAAATCTTCCTTTTTATATGGCTTATTTTTATTTGCACATTTATAATGAACTATAATTTTGAGATTTTGTATATATTGCCTTTTGTTATAGTCCATTGTCCTCAAGTTCCATTCGCAATACAATTGCTTTCAGGCATTTGTGAAAATTGATATTCTTGGAAAATTTGTTTAAGCTTATTTCAGGTACAACATGGGCATTGATTATATGGTACGAAACGCACTAAATTTCGAAGTATATGGTTAGTGCATTTATTTTTTATTTTTATGTGTTTTCACAGAGATCTTAGTTTTAACAAGTTAAAAGGGGAGCTACCAATGAACAAATCTTCAAAAAACTTGAAATATCTGTAAGTAAATCTAGTTTAGCCTCTAATTTGAATGTTGCACATTTACGTTGCTAATCATATGCTGATTTACTTTTGATTAGGTATCTGAGTGGAAATTTTCTAAGTGGTAGTCTTCCAAACTGGACCTCTTCTATTAGTACCGTGTATGTTCCTCATCTTTATGCCAAGTTTTGTGCTTTATTTATGAAATTATATTACTTATGGTACAAGTGAATTTGTTTAATATTGTTTTGTGTCCTATGATTTACTTTGAAAGAAAAATGAAACTTGTTGTGAATTACAAGTTTAATGCTCAATTTGAATTCAAAATTTCAAATTGGCTTTGTTATTGCAAAGGGGTAAAATATTGTGCATAATTTATATTTTAAACACCATGCATTGTTAAACACCATGCATTGTTTAGAATAATGAACACACAAATATTACAATGTAATATCTCAAATTTTGTCACATGAATAATTTTAGGGTTTGGTGTTGTGGTTTCAAGGTAGTGAGGCGGGCCCACCTAACCTAGGTGGGGCATAGGCGGACAAAATATTTTACTTGGACCCATGACCAACCTAAGAAATAATATAATTTACTTAGAGACCTCTTAATATTAAAGCACACATTTCACCTACACATTTTCTTAAAACTTGACTTTTCCATCGTTCAGGCTTCCTTTCCTCCCTATACTATGCTCCCCCGACACAGGACTACCACATAGGCTTGCAAGCTTCGAACATAGGCCTAGCTCCTAATAGGAATGTAGCCGACTCTTGGTTCGATTCATGGCCACTAACAAGAAGTTGTCGATTCGCGGATCCAGGAGAGAGAAAGATGAGGTACTGCACAAACCTCTCAACATCTCGTCTGAATCTGGGCCAATGGAAGTTGTCAGCTGGGTTTGGTAGATTGTACAATAAGCCATTCTCGACCTTCTGTTTCTCATATGCAATGACTTTGTCATGGATCGTTGGCAGGGAACAGTCGCTCCTCGAAAAGCTAGCAACAACAGTTGACCTGCTAGCTTTCCTTTCCATTTCGGAACTTCACTGAAGCATAAGTTGAGGAAATCGCTTGTTACCTTGATATCAAGGATAATGCCGAGTGAAGCACGGGCATTCACATCTCGGTCAAACGAAACCTTTTTTTTGAGAACTTTATAAAATAAAAATTGAACACACACAAGTTAAGAAGTAGAACGTGATTTATATTGTATCATACAAAAGGTGCTATAAGTCGCACACATAAATTATCAAATAGATGAACATTAAAAAGAAAAACAATAATCAGTCAAACATTAGACAAAATGACAAATAGACAACATATCCTCCGTCCCAAATAGACAAACTACTTAAATGCATAAAATTCATGAACTAATCAAGTATCTAAGCATTATCAACTACCTACAATCAAACAACCATCCAAATCAAAGTACTAGGCAAGAAAGCTACTATGTACTCTTTCAACATCAATATACCAAAGCAATAAGTTGAGTTTAACTCACATGCTCAAATACATTCCAATTTTTTTGCAGCCACTTGAGCTACCCATCAAGCCAAGGACTTTGACCGCCAATTATTGAAGATTAGGCATTTCCACTTCGAAAATACTTCACCATTTAACTACATAAATTTAGAACAACATCCAAACTTGTTTGGGAAATTAGAAGTACAACAAACAACTACTAAAGTCAACCTATGTAGAACAATATATGCGCTTCATAGCAGATCCCATGTCTGGATAAAGGAGGAGGGCTCTTCAGCACATTTTCCATATCGAAAAATAAGGGAGGGCTATGATAGGTTGATAGCCAGCGTAAAAATTTTGTCACTCTTTATGAAATGGATAAAACTATACTAATTAAAAACAACTAAATATTAACTAATGATGGCAATTCGTGTCTTGACATGATAATCTGACACGAACATGACATGTAATAAATGGGTTTGGGTTTGGCATAAACGAGTTTGGGTCATAAACGGACCAACACGATTAGACACGGCTAAAATGCTGGTCATTAGCAGATTGATCTGTTTAACTTGACAATGACACGTTGAAAGAATAACTTATAAATAATAAATAGGTTATAATAAATTAGTTAGTATGTAAAACTCACCCATTTAGTAACATGCTAATAACATGATTTATTTTGTACATGTAGAGATATCTATATTTTATTTTACTTCTATAGAATATATTTAATTTACATTTGATAAATTATTTATGTTCAAATTTTTATCAATATTTATTTATTAAGAAAAAATAAAAATTTCTTCCCTAAAATAAAATTTAGATGTTTTTTCTTGGAAATTTTTTACGATTTTTAATATGTTAGTAAGACTTATGAATGGAATAATAAAAAAATTAATTAAAACTTAAGACTATTAGTCTTTTATATTTTATTGACTATTTGATTATAAATTAGACCTATTCATTGGGGGGCACCTGCACGGCCAGCCCAGGCTTGCTCGACATGGGCCGGGCATAGGTCTTAAAATTTCAATAAAAGCCCAGCCAGCTAACGCCCATCCATTTGATGGCGGGCATGGGTTTGTGTTTTTAGCCCCAGCTCGACCCATGTAGATAGGTGTGAACAACTTTTAAATATATATACTAAAAAAGAAAGATGCAAGGTTCGAACCCAAATAATTTGGTATTAGACATACAATTTCAATCACCAAGCAACATACTAAATAATTACAATAAGTTCTTGCAACATTTGAGAAGGTGGAAACCAATTGATGGGGGAAACAGAGAGACATTGAGAGGTGGCAAACAATTAGAAATCACATACCTTAAATTGATTCTTTAGATAAGACCCTAATTAATTTTGCCTCTATTTTCTCTCTCCCTCTTCTCTCACTCTCTCTCTATATATATAATATACACATGTTGATTAGTAAATTTCTACACTATAATCTATTATGTTCATTCATGATTTATATGACAACATCACATTTCTTTTTCCTTTTTGTTTTTTTTACAAACACAACATCACATTTCACATAATCGTGAAGAACGTAACCACAAAGGACTTCTCCCACATCGCTGAACCCAAATGTTTTAAAAACTATTGACAAGCCCATCTAGGCCCACCCAAGCCTGACCCGCACTAGGCCTGGGTGGGCTTAGCTCCGCCACATATGAGTTTGGGCTTGGGCGGGTTTAGACATGGCCTTAAAAAATCAGGCTCGTTTATTGAACATGTCTTATTTATAATTATACTTATTATGTTGATTTAAATTTATTTAAGTTGATATATTCTAAATAAGTTGTAAGAAAGTAGTAAAAGTTTAAATAAATTAAGAAGTTTTAAATAAATTTTGCATTGAATGGGTTACGGTTACACGAATACCCGATGTTTAACACGACTCGTTGAGACACGGATAAGATCAATAAATTGGTTGGGTTTGGGTTTGCATTATATGGGTCATGATACGTTTATGATATGACACGTTCACGATATGCGGCATGAATTGCCACCCCTTAGAATAACTAACCTAGTACCAAATGGTCCTCTGCCTAATTGCTACAGACGAGCCAAGACCACTTTCAATGTTCACATACATAAGTGATTCTAAGTACAGACAGTTTGCATGGGTAGGAGGGGGGAAAGTCAACTGACACTGTGCATTCCGTTTTCAACTCCTCCTTCACCAACTTGTTGACATAAAAAAATCCTAAATTTAGGATGCAACTAGCGGCATGGAGTGGTTGGAGGAATTTATTTTCACATCTCCTATCAATGGTTTCTCAAACTCGCATGTACCTATTTTTGCAAAATGCTAAAAGGTCATTATGATGAAGTTATTGTGTAATGGACATAATAAAAGTGTACACTTAAACTATCACTTATTGTTTCTCTTTCTCTTCCAAAGCAAGTTTTATGTGTTGGAATTTGCATATGCAGTGATCTGTCTTACAATAACTTCACAGAAACCGGCTCTCCTCAATCAAGTTGTTCCATTCAAATGTGAGAACTCTTCTATAAGTTAAACACTTTCAAGCTTCTTCTATATATATATATAGACTGCATTGTGCTAACTTTCCTTGTTTGGTTTTTAAATCTTACCAGGAACACTTTTCAAAGTTCTTTTGTGGGGAAAAATCCGTAAGATTCTACTTCTCTGCTCTTCAAGTTATATGATAGGAGTTAAATGAACCGATCTAGGGTGAATCAAAGGAGGAGAAGTGAACAACATGACAAAGAATAATAAACCACAAACAACCCAATTAAGTTTCAATTCTATTCTCCTAATTCATTAACAAAATATGTTGAACTTACACCTTTTTATATTTAAAATCTAATACGTCAAAACTATATGCTTTTAACATGTACCAAATTCTAACTCTAATATTAGGCCCCACATGGCTACTAAATCATGAATTAACTTGATAATTAAGATGATGTAATTCATGGAAAATGTCTCTTATGCAAGGCCTTACAATTTATCCCAAAAAGTAGAAAGAAAGGGAATTTTACTAAAGAATTTGATTTCTCACTAGAGTGATAGAAGAAAATCTTATTTTGTTTTCTAATGGTTGGAATCGGATTACCAAGAAAAGATTAGTATTGATTATCTTACTTCCTTCATTTGACACTCAAGACCGGTTCAATCATTTTTTTGAGCTAGGGGCAAAACTTAAAAGTGGGGCCTTTTATATTAAAATAAATACATTTTATCGTTGATTATTGTTGGAGATGTGTGGACCACAATCATAGTTCCACATCGATCAAGTGAAACTTCATGATGAAGTATATAACTGATGATCTCCCCTTTACTCGTACTGAGACCTTTTGAGTCAAAACCCTCCACCTATGAGTTGAAGGTGATTGAGTTAGGGCCAATATCGGTACAAGTGGAGATACACAGGCCTGCAAAGAAGTGCCATGGATAGGCCGCTAGTGGATGATGTGCCCGCGAGCAGAAAATTAACAATTACCAATTTACTATTAAAGACTAGTGCATTATAAAAAGCATGTGTTGAACATCAAATCAACTTAACAAGATTTTT
The DNA here is from genome assembly GCA_039657345.1 of Stephania japonica. NCBI lineage: Eukaryota > Viridiplantae > Streptophyta > Magnoliopsida > Ranunculales > Menispermaceae > Stephania > Stephania japonica. The sequence goes on from CM077556.1 coordinate 8,418,454, forward strand.
TGGACATTTTCCCTTCTTTCAACACATGCAACTGTAATAGGTATAGTCAATAATACTCTATATGCAACAAATGGATTTGTATAGCAATTCATATTATTAATATAGTTATATTTATGTCATTGGCAGTATTTTTCTCCTTTTGGCATAGTCGCTATGAAAACTCTTAATTCGAAGGATAATTCATTTTAATCAAACTCAAAATCACTATCATTGTTTATCAAAAGAAAAAAAACACCATCAATTGTTTAATATATTTTAGATTTTGTTTTTATTAAATGAGATAATTTAAAAACTAATACGTACAACATAGTTTCAAACTTTTATCTCACAAATTTTACTTTTCGGAATCAAATAAAAAAATTAAGTAATTTTTTTAAACTAATACGTACAACATAGTTTCATACGATTAAAATTGTTCAAACCTATTTTTCAATGAAGATGAAGCTTGATCTACAAAATATTAAAAAATTAGTCATGAATGATTCTTCTTGTGATTGTTCATTACCAATGTCACTGTTTTTGTTAAATTGTCTTTTTCTTTTGATTTGATGCTTTGTGCAAAATATTGGTCCATTCTCCATCTCCCTTGCATGTGTTTTAGCTGAACTAATTGCAGAGATAAAAGAAGTTTCTCGTATCTCTCAAAAAATGAAAATTGATGACCTAAAAAAAGCCTTCCAACTGATCAATTGCAACACCTATATACGTACATATCCTTCAATTGCAGAGTTTTGGTAACTAAATTAATTGCGTGCCATAATTTTCAAGCTTATGTGATGCCAAGCATTCTGCCTTACTTTTCGTTTTTGGGTCATCACACCACCACTACCACCAACAACAATGATAAAGCCTTAATGTCAAATTAGTTGGAGTCAGCTATGTGGATCACACTCTTCCCCTCTGCTCAATTTAATGCACTTAATTGCGTGCTTACGGAATATTTTAAATCCTTAATAGTTAATGTATCCCAAGTTATCTTAGGTCAATTCCTATGCCGTCAAAATTCTTAAGTTTCTATTGTATCGAGTTTTCTAGTTGGGGCATTTGAACACTGTCTTTGGATGTGTCCAATCGATCGCAACTGTCCTTCCTTATCTTTGTGTCAAGTGTTGTCAGTTGCTACTCCAACTATTTTTTGAATCCCCTTATTTCTTATTCTATCTTTATGTCTTACCACACGCCCACTTAAGCATTATCATTTCCGCTTCACTTATTTTATGTACGTGTTGTTTCTTTATTGCCCAACATTAACTCCCATTAAGTATAGCGAGCTGAATTGTGGTCCTGCAGAATTTTCCCCTTAGCTTAACAAGGATATTTCAATCTCATATTACATCTATTGCACTCTTGCACTTCTTTCATCCAGCGTGAATTTCATGTGTAACGTCATCTTCAAGTTGACCATTTTTTGTATGATTGATCCTAAATATCTTAAATGATTCACCTTAGAGACTTCTACTTTCCCTAATGTTACTAATCCATCACCTCAATCTCTCTAAATTGAGCTCAATGGAAGAATTCGATCCATGTAGCCGACACCAACTAATTTGGGTTTGGGGCTTTGTTGTTGTTGTTGCCCTAAATATCTTAACTGGTTAACTTAGGAGCTTCTACTTCCCTTAATTTTACTAATCCATTACCTCGATCTCTCTAAATCGAGCACAATGGAAGAGTTTGATCCATGTAGCTGACCCCAACTAATTTGGGATTGAGGCTTTGTTGTTGTTACCTTGACCTCAACCATTCATGGACTCACGATGCGTGTACTCGGTCATAGTCCTACTCAACTTAAAGCCTCTATGATAAAGATCATGCAGTAAGAGTTTGTGAAGACATTCTCTTTGAGTCCTAGATGGAGTGGGTGATGCAGGACATGTGAAGTCTCTTCACGTTTCATTTAAGATTAGGATTGTACTTTGTTGGAGTCATTGTGAACTTAGTGGTTTATTTTAGAACTGTTATAGGAGTAGAAGTTTTTTATTTAATTAGATAATTAGAATTAGTAATGTGTGGGTTGACACTTGAGAGAGGAGAAACATGAATATTAATGCAATTTGGGTCTTCCTAAAAAGTGGGAATCTGGTGCAGTCTCCCTTTTGGTCCCACCCTAGGGCATGTCTTCTTATTGTTGCCTTTTGGTTTCAAATAGTCACTAAATTTGATATTTAACTATGTGATTCATATTTAAGTTTGATCTTATAATATTGAGTTCTTGACATAACATTTCTTTTTTCAGACAGAAGGAGTCTCTTTCATGTTTTAAATGTAAAAAATGTGAGTATGATGTTTTGGATCGATGAGATGATGAACAACTTCCTCTGATTGTGAAACTAGACTCTTTTCAATCTTGGTTTTTAAGAAAGCAGTCAAAGCACAAAAAATCAAAATGTTCTTGTCAATTTCAGTGGCAATGAAGTCTGCAGCAATTCGATTGAAAATTCATTCCTAACAACTTCCATTAGGATTCTTCTCAAGATTAATACAAAGAAAAAAGAAGTCGGTGATGTGAAAGTTGAATATTTGAAAATAAGGGCATTAATCAGATTTTTTGGTTTTAGTAAAATGAAAGAAACAAAAAAAAGTCATAATAATAATTCAAGTAATACCTTTGTTAAAAGCAAATTGGGTGCTTTTATGCTTTAATTTGTTGTTCAAAAATGTCAAATCCAATGGATTTAAAATTATAATACGATATACAAATTTGTTAGGCTTGGATTGAGTAGAAAGACATTCTCAAAAAAAGGGTGTAGTAAAAAATAGGTGGATGTCTCATCACTATTATTTTCTTATCAATAAAACTAAAACAGGTGTATATTTCAAAGGATTTTGAAAATCTATATCTTGATTATAAATGATACTTAGGAGTTAGGGCAAGTATATGAAGTGCATTTTAAGTACCGACAATAAATAGACATGCTAGAGTAATTAAAGTTGGAGAAAGGTGGTGTTACTTGAAGGTTTTAGCTTCAGGAAAGATACAGGTGCCACCCACCAAATAGAAGATGGAAAGTGATCGGGTAACATATTTTTGACACGGACATTTGCGACACAGTTGATGGAGTCAATAAGATATATATGAGAGTGTGTTTGCACGCATCTCCGTGCACAAATCAAGTACTCCAGAAACTATGTTGCAAGTACATGTACCAAAATTATGGCACTCAAACATTTTCCATTGATGTGATCTACTGCAGAGTCCAATGCAGAAGAAGATTTGGGTGGCAGATTCATAAAGTTGTCGTGAGGATTTATGTTTTAGATGTCTACTACATTTCTTGAGCATGATATAAAGGTTTTTATGGGGCTAAATTGCCTTAAAGTATAATGCGACCATTCAACTGTTTTGTATCGCGAGTGCTCAATAGTGAAACTTATGTACTTCCGTTTTGTATCTATATTGCGAAATTGTTAGTATTGGATGTGCTTTCGGGCTGAAGTGCTTGGACTTCTCTGGTTATATTTAATTAGCTTATGTTTGTATATATATTTTGGCAGATTCTAGTTCATTATACATTAACTGTGGCGGAGAAGAAGTCAAGGTGGGTAAGGTGACATATCAAAGTGATAATTTTGAAGTATCTGCTGCAACGTTTTCCCCGCATGAGTCTTGGGGACTGAGCAACACTGGAAACTTCATGGATGATGGTAATGAACAGGATAAATATATTGCTTCATCATATAAAGGCGTCCTTCCAATGAATACATCGGACGCAGAACTGTACAATACAGCACGCCTTTCTCCCCTCTCACTAACTTACTCTTTTTGTTTGATAAATGGGAGCTACAATGTCATGCTCCATTTTGCTGAGATAATTTTCAAAAATGACACAACATATGCAAGCCTTGGGAGGCGTATTTTTGATATTTATATCCAGGTAATTGACATTTTATTAGGTAAATCATTCTTTGCCGATCTATCTGAAATTTCTAAATACAGTATTTTGTTAGGGACAACTACGTCTGAAGGATTTCAATATTAAGGATCTAGCAGGTGGATTTGGTATTCCTGTCGTCACAAAACCCTTCCAAGTCAACGTGACACAAAACATATTGGATATCCGCCTTTACTGGAATGGGAAAGGGACAACTGGAATTCCTTTCAGGGGAAACTATGGGCCTCTAATATCAGCTATATCTGTGGATCCTAGTAAGTCTTTCTCTCTCTAAAAAGAAGAAATACTTTCAGTAAATGCACATATCTGTTATTTTCTTTCAGCAATATAATTCAACATGCAAAATCTATAGAACTCTATAGATCTGGTTTTGAAAGAAATACTTTCAATAAATGCCACCAGCTATTATTTTCGTTAAGTGTAAAACTAAGCCTGCAAAGTAAAAATCTACAAGACAGACTAATGACCAAAACTAAATATGAATCAAATTATTATTTGGTAATGTTTGATGCTTTTTGAAATTGTGATTCCAATTAAGTACTCAAATATTGAGATAGAGTGCCTTCCTCAATTTTCTTGTCCCAAAAGGTCTCCCTGTGATTTTGTCCCGAACTATTGCAATTGCTAGACTCGTGCAATTTTGAGAGTTGAAAGCAGTAATCATTTTTGCATCCTTGGTGTGAAAACTAAAGCAAAACGTTATTGTGAATTTTTGATCTAATCATCCGCTTTGTGTCAAAACTGAATTTTAAATGTCCATTATAATCACCTACCCCCACCTCCACAATTATAATAATAATAATGAAACCAAAAAAGAAAGAAAAGAGAAAAAAACTTAGAATTAACCAATGGATGTGACACTTGTTTGAGAAGGAAAGGTTGAGAGTTTGTATGTATAAGACATCACATTTTTCAACAACTTTGATGCTGTTAAAGTACAGATTGTTCACAAGGGTGCCCTGATCCCTGATGCAAGACCAATAGTTGGGACAAACAACTATAGAACAACGTCTAAATCCCAATTTATAGGGATCAGCTTCATAGATCAAACTCTTCCATTCCACTCGACTCAATGCCCTTGATGGCGTGCTAGGGACAAGCAACAAATGGGTCCATAAATCTCTGTAATTTATCCAAATTTAAAAATGAAATTATTGCCTTACTTTTGTGTAGTCATGAGATGGTCGTCTTAGGATGATTGTTTTGACAAAGGGCACTACTATTACACACGTAGTTTCTAAAGGTGAGCAACTAACTATTTAAGAGTAAGACCAACAACACTAACCTTGAATTTTCCTAAAAAAGATGAACTTATTTAGAGATCCAGACAGTACCTCAAACTGAATATGGTGTGCCCTTAACCATGTCTATTTTGGAGCCACGTCCAAACTTGCCTTAAGCGTAAAATCCATATTCAGAACTAATTGGTGATATTAATAACTCATATTCTCTTATATTCAATTTACCAAGAAGAATGTTATAGTGAAAAGCTAGCTATTGAATACATAACATGCACAAAACTAATCAAAAATTTTGCTAGTATATTTCCAGTATCTGTTAAGGAGAAAAATTTAGGATAACTTCGTTAATCATAATATAACAAACCAAATTGTTGGTTGTATGGTTCTCTGCTTATTTCAATTTCCAATCTAAACACTCTCTTAAGTCTTAACTTGCATTTTTGACAGTTGCCACAAGTTAGATGTTTACTCTCCCTGTATGTATGATGAACCAAATGGGAATCCCGTTTTTAATAAAAAATTCTCTACAAGTGGAATGTTTGAGACTAAATTTTGTTTTGGAAACATAATAGGGGACTGCGAGTGGAAGTTCCTTCGTTTTTGCTGGGAATTCATGGCGACTGAATACTTTAATTTGTTTGGAAGGCAATGATATTCATGTTCTAGTCATCATTTGTTTTGGTCTCGTTTTGCTATCCCTATGGAAGGAAAACAAATTATGTATTTCCTTGAAGTTAGGTGTGGTTATTTTATTATGTTCATAAAAATGTGGGAATGGATCGAAAAAAGTGGCTATTAATTAAAGAAACATGGAAGGTTTACTTTAATTGAAATAGACTTTAAATACGTTCAATATGTTGAGCTACCTTCCAAATATACTTATATAGCATGAATAATGTATTGTTCATTCCTAACTTAACATTAACGTGGGATAAGCAAGTTTGTTTAATGTTTGTTTTTTTCCTCTTTTGCAGATTTTAAGGTTAAAAATGGGCTGTCTTCAGCTGTCATTGCAGGAATTGTAGTATCAGTAGCATGCCTCATCTTATTCTGTGTAGCTATTCTTGGATGGAAAGTCTACGTTGGTGTCCAGAAAAAAATTGACCGAGGTGAGGTGGAAAATCAGTTCATTGGGTGCCAATTAAATACAAAAAGGAAAGAGGTTTTTTTATTTGATTTTGAGAGGATGGAAAGAGAATATCTCTTCATTTTAAAATGAAAAAAAAAAAAAAAAAAAGAATAACTAAAGCGTTTGTATGTCCTGAATCTCCTAAATTGAGTAAGCTATCTTGCACATGGAAGATAGTTTTGGAAAAGTGTTAGGTATGGAATCGAAACAAAAGTTTTGTTTTTTCTTGTTTCTACAAGAACAAAAATATGTTGGGTAAATGCTTGGTTTGGTTGTTTTTTGAAAAACTAGAAAGTAAGAAGATGGAAATGATATTTCTAATTATTGATTCAATTGTCAAAAGCATGCCTAAATGAAATATTTTTCTTTTGTAAACTTCATTGTATCAAAGCTTCACCTATGTTCAAATGTTCTATTTTCTTTCAATTCTTGAATTAAGAACGATTTCTGAGATTTCTTTCGAATTCATGCAAAACACACCTAACGGGAAAAATTACATCCATAGATTCCAAACACGAAAGAACTTTGTAGTTTGGGCCACATTATTTTTCTAATGTTGAAAAAGTATGTTGAGAAAGACTAGGAATTTGGCCGTTGTCTAAATGGAACTATTAGCGGAAGGAACTATGGCTAATGATCTTTCTAAGATTAGAGGAATAATAAAAACTAGCTTTTATTTTTTGTATTCAAGTGTAAGTTCTCAAAATTAGACATATGGAGCAAAAAGAAAATGAAAGTAAAGAGCGAACTAATAGTCAAAAGAGAAAACTCGAGTTGCTAGAATTTGAAGAAATTCATAGTATTCGAGGTATAAGGGTAAACCTAAGATAAACACGATGCATTTATGATAAAAAAAAAATTTAAAGAATTCGAAATCACATCATTAATTGCGGTAAATCAAGCTGAATGGAAAACATTGGATCTATATAGCAGACTGCGGCTATGTTGTTGTTGTTACTCCACAAATCTAAGAATAAAGAGCCTGTAATAAAGCATGCATTTAGACAAAAGTGAAACAACCTAAATAAAAAATATCTATTGATAATGATAGGAAATTACTTCTGTTGAGCCGCTTTCAATAAAGTTATGACTGAATAAATTTTATTGCATCAATATTTCTAAAATACAACAAAAAGATGGCCTCAATCCCAAGTTAGTTTGGGTTGGCTACATGAATCAAACTCTTTCATTACGCTTAATTTAGTGCTCTCAATGGCCCACAATAGTAAAAAAAATAAATACCAAATCAATTAATATAGTTAAAAACCATCCTCATACTTGCTAAGGACGTCACTACCAGTATGGGGCACGGCCCAAACACCATGTTGCAGTCTTATACCTTAACAGTGTTTTGAAAAGTGAGTTGAAGCATACTCCTTGTGGTGCGCCTCAATTGACTTTGCCAAAAACAATATATTGAAGCTTAGCCTTTTCTGTATATATTGTTAAGCATAAGCTTTCCTTAAAAGTGAGATGTGCATCTCAATTACGGATTTAAGGTGCAAATGAGGCTTAACAATCACTTCTGCCTCTTTTTTCAGCTGATCTTGATTTTTCTTTCTTCCTGTTTTTTTTTTAAGTTTTTTCCATTTCATTTTTTGTACAGGACTTATTTTCATTGTGGTTTCCATACGTTTGCTCTCATTGTTATAATGTGTTTTCATTTTATTTCATTACATTTGCATTCATATTTCATGTGATAAGTTGTGGACTTCGGTTTATTTCTTTGTTGATGATTTCAATGTTTCCTTCACCAAAATGAAATATATGTTTTGCCCGGTAGGCTGTAGGGTCAAAACAAAACTCTAAGCCCATATTCAAGTTTGTTTAAGAATGTATTTAAGAATGCAATTGAAATCAAAGCAAGACATGAATTTAACAAGCAAATTTCCACTCATTACCACTGCACAATTTTCATATTTTCACTCAATAGGTCCCAATCTCACCTTAGCATTAGACTATCTTAACCAAATTCATCTGAAAACTCCTCTATGTAGTTACTTTCATGCAATGAGTAACACTATCCTATGTAGAACAGTTCTGGGGTGCCCCAAATTTTGGATTCAATGGAACAAGATATCCCTCTCTCATCATGAATTAGTCAAACCTCAAGTATAGCTTCAATATGTCCACTATATTGTCTTCGACTTCATGTAGTTCCCATATCATGGTTTTCAACTTTTCATGTAATTCCATATATGTAGTCACAACCCAATGCAAGAAATCAATACTAAGTTCAATTCCACGTACAACACATTTTTGCAACTTAAATGCATGCAAATATATACTCTAGTATGAATGAGGAAGTCTCATGCATCACTATCACCTCAAATACAGTAAAAAGCAGAATTCAGACTCCTCCATAGTTTAAAGCGCACTTTCAAGATTCCTCCAAATTTACAGCAAAGCTTTACAATGATATACTACTTCTAATTGCATCTTCTTCTCTAGCATTCTTCAAGACAAGATCTGTGTTCTTGGGGTGCTCCACAGTCCCTAAAAGAATTAATAAATTTCTGAACCATAGATCGGAGTAGGCTTGCAAAAAGTAGCCAAGAGAAATTCCTTGCATGTTTCAGAGGCTCCTCTCAATTTTAGCCAATGCCTTTCATATGACTGATGTGGATGCATTTATTATACGTAGATTCTTGTCTTACTATGATTGTTCGGATTCTATAATTTTATACCTCATAATTTTGTATGTTGGTTTTCCACCTCGACCTTATTCATTGACCAAGCATATTCTACTCTTCAATAGTCCATAATTCGTCCTAGAACAGCCAGTTTAAATCCAACTTCTTCACGCTAGGATTCTGATCAGATGAAACTTAATTGTCTGATTGGGTTCTGAGCACTGTTGTCATACTCCAATTACTAAAATTGTCCCCAACGTTTTATTTATTTGTTTTTTTTTTTTTTTTTTTTTTTGTATTGCTCAGCCCCAAAATTATTAGCCAATGATCTTGGCCATTTAGCATTTGAAAAGGTTATCCAAGTCAGGAGCAAAAACTCCAATAACCGTGTAGAAAATGTGTGCATCAAAGGTACCTATAGTTTTCCACATCATCAAAAACGTCAAATCAAATTTGATAGAAATGTTGGATCCATGTAGCAGACCCCAAATAATTTGGGACCTAGATTTGCTGTACATTGTAATCCAAGTAATTGATGTTAATCAATTGAAGCTACCGTTCTTATGTAAATGAACTAACTTGGGCAGATCTAAGAGGCTTGGACCTGCAAACTGGTTCCTTTACATTGAGGCAAATCATAGCTGCCACTAATAATTTTGACAGTGCTAATAAGATTGGAGAAGGTGGTTTTGGACCAGTTTACAAGGTATTCTAACAAAACCTAGTCTTCCAAGTTTACGTGAATTTCCTGTGGAACATTTATGTAATTGTTTATTTTTTCACAGGGTCTTCTGACAGATGGTACAGTGATTGCAGTGAAGCAACTTTCTTCCCGATCAAAGCAAGGAAATCGTGAATTCGTCAATGAGATAGGCATGATTTCTGGTTTGCAACACCCAAATCTCGTGAAGTTATATGGATGTTGTATTGAAAGAAATCACTTACTGCTGATATATGAATATATGGAAAATAACAGCCTTGCTCGTGCTTTGTTTGGTGAGCATTATATCATTTACTTATTTAATTTTGTTTTGTTATAAAAGCAATTGGTGTGATGTGTTTCTGCAAACTTGATTGATTCCCAACTTGCAGGTGCTGAAGATTGTCAACTGAGATTGGATTGGCCAACTAGGCAGAAGATTTGTGTTGGAATTGCAAGAGGTCTAGCGTTCCTTCATGAAGAATCACCTCTGAAGATAGTTCATCGAGACATCAAAGGCACCAACATACTGCTTGACAAAGACTTGAACCCGAAGATATCTGACTTTGGACTGGCAAAGCTTGATGAAGAGGAGAACACCCACATTAGCACCCGAGTTGCTGGAACCATGTGAGTCATCTATCCCATGCATGTAATCAACACTGTACACACCTTGCATCAACAAACAACTGTTTGATTGGGTTCCTTGTAGAATTTTAATTCACTTAAGTTTTGGTTTTCCAGTGGATACATGGCGCCAGAATATGCATTATGGGGTTATCTGACTGATAAGGCAGACGTCTACAGCTTCGGCGTTGTTGCTTTGGAAATTGTTAGCGGGAGAAGCAACATGAATTATAGACCAACAGAAAAGGTTGTTTGTCTTCTAGATTGGGTACGTAGATGCTAAATTTCTCGTATTCATGTGATGGTTATTGCTACTGCGGTTGCCTGATTACGTATCGACAGGTTATTGTGTGCTCATGTCTTTTTTTTTTTTTTTTTCTAATTATTCTCATTGATTTCAGGCGTTTGTTTTGCAACAAAAAGGAAGTGTCATGGAACTGGTGGATCCGAAGTTGGGATCAGATTTCAACAAGGAAGAGGTAGAAAGGATGATCCAAATATCTCTACTGTGTGCAAATGCTTCCCCAACACTTAGGCCTACCATGTCCATAGTCATGAGCATGCTTGAAGGACAAACTGCAGTTCAAACCATTCCCTCGGACCCGAGCATCCTTGATAAAGATACGAGATTTCAAGTTATAAGAGATCAACAACAAAGAATGCACATGAGAGATTTGGCTGACAATCAAACCAGCACTACTTCCTCAGATGGAGTATGGATCGGCTCTTCTTCAACATCTGCCCAAGATCTCTATCAAATTAATCCCTTCTCTGAAACTCACACCCAAGATCTCTATCAAATTAATCCCTTCTCAGAAACTCACACCAATGACGATAGTGTTTCGTTGGTGCGGAACTCATAATCCCCAACTTGCAGAATCATCGGAACCATTTAGAAGGCAAATTTGTGTCTGCTCAAACTCAAATGGAATGGTTCGGCCTATAGGTTTTTATGAGTTAGGATTTGAAGTATTTATTTGAAGGTTTAATTCTTAATTCCCAATGCAAACTCTTGTTTCGAAATGTGGTTTGGTTTAAGTAAATTTCATACTTTTAAGGTTGCAACTGGAATACAATGCTTAGCAGTACTTGAACTATCTGTTGATCCAAAGTAACTCATTTTACATGCTAATAAGTTATTTCAAGTTATTTTGTGTGAATGAGTCTCCATTATTGGGGCTTGAGTGAGTTGATCATACATTCATTTGTTTCTCCATCTAATTCATGACGAATTCCTGCATTTCTTTTGTCATCATGGGCCTTCATTTTTTTTTTCTTCAAAGGGTATATATTAACATCATTAGAGCATAAATGTTCATTTACGAATTTTAATTGAGACTGTAATTCCCCTTGCACATGATACCTTTTTTTTTTTGGAGCTTGCTAGCGTGCCCAGCAGATGCTGTAATTATACTGATGCAGTGCATGCTCCTTGAGTGTCAATGCGGGGGCACGACAACATTTTCTTTTTTCTTGTTTTTTCATGAGCATGACATTGCGTATGAAATATGTTTTTATTTTATTTTATTTTATTTTTATTTTATCTCAAAGATAATTTCATTGAAGTAAAAATTCAGGATTACATCAAATTAATATAACAAAGCTTGAACATAATCTGGTAATTCCCTTCAAAGTAATACTCCAACATAACTTCGCGATGTTTTTGTCATATGATGGGTAACTTTATTCGCGCATGTTGATTAATATGATTAATTTTTCATTTATCATGTTTTCTCATCAGTGTACTACAATCTTGAAACACCTTTCTCACTTTAAGAAGATTGGGGATAGGTACCTTTTTTTTAGTTGCGCTATGTGCACCCCAATCATCACTCATGGTGCCCTTGTAGGCACCTCATTTACAAGGGCACCCTGAGTTGGACCAAAATGCCCTTATTCATCAATGTAAGGCACTCCACCACCAAATCTTCTTCCGCACTCCTTCCCAACACAAATTGACACCTCAATCTACCAAATCTCCTAATTTTCTTATTCGTTTACCCCTCGATTTGTTTTTTTAGGGTCGGGTGAGTGCTTGCAGTGTTTGCAAGGTGAGGGTTTGAATGATGACTTGTGGTAGATGGTTGATGTTGAATCATATAGGGTTCGAGGATGTTTTTCGTTGAGTTTGTTGTTGATTTATCTCGTGTTGTTGTCTTTCATGGAAATGTATCCATCACTGACTTCAACCACAATCCCGTAATGTTCGACCACACAGGGCCGAGACTTTTGAGCAAGTCTCGGAATTGCATGAACGAGACTCTGCAGTACATCTCGATACCGGATTACCGATCGAACAAGTAATTTATTCCATAATGGATTCGATTATCAACGAGACCGAGACATCAGAGAATGTCCCGGTTGTTGGTAACCGATCGAACAAGTAATCCATTTCATAATGGGTGTCAGAAATGAGACCGAGACGTAAGTGGATGTCTCAGTTGTTGGAAACAGAAACATCCTCTTATGACTCGGTCTTGTGCGTTCGACACTTTCGTGTATGTGGTACATTTCAAAATGCAGGAAATCTATAACAAAAAAAGTCAAAACACACCAAAACTCATGCTTCCAACCCTTAAAATGGGGTGGTGGGGTGCCCAAAGTTATGTCCGACCGTCGACGAAAATGACAGAAGCAGTTGGGTGCACAAGGGTGGTAAAGTTCAGTGGTCACACATCAAAATGGGGCGGTGGGTGCCCAAAGTTGTTAAAATTACACATGAAAAATCACAATAGTAAAATTTGTAGTCGATTAAATGTACATTTTGAGGTTGTCTAGTTCAAAAAACACGCCATGAATTGCAATCCCAAAACTATTTTGTACATCAATTGATGGCGATCTTGTCATGTGGTAGGCTTCGAACCATTACTAATAAGTACATCTTTTTTGTCAAATGACTGAGTACTTGGTGGCTATTTTGATGCATTGATCACTTTTCCGTGTAGGATCATGGTTGAGCAAAATATATTTTGAGCACGACTAAGTGCGTTTTACCGTTTACTTAGCGCACCCTGATTATGTGTGGCACTCCAAATTTAAATTTCAATTTATAAATGTACCTCACATATTTACCAAAATAATACTTCATTCAAACCGAAACACCCAACTCTAATACCTTAGTCGAGACATCTAGTTTAGGTTCGACAATATGCGGCCGAGATTTTGTCCAACTGAACCACTTTGGTGAGATTTAGTTGACAACTGCTGATCTAAAGGTTCGTTAGGTTCCAATTGACTCTCCGATTACAGGTTCAGCAGACTGTGACCGACTCTCTAACTAGAGGTTCGGTAGGTTCTAACAGACTCTCCAACAATAGATTCGGACCTGTGAGGCTGAACCACTCGATGATGCCTACAAATCACAAGTAGAGAGTGTGTGGAGGGATGGTGATGGGGTGCACAAAACGAGAGGAAAGTGTCATGGGATGCACTAATCACTATGAGGGGGCATAAGAGTCATTTTGTACTAGGATTGACTTTTTCTGGTGTGCACTTAGCTTAGCTCTATATTTTTTACCAACTTTAATTCATTGCCTTTGTAGGACTTGAATACCACATATCAAATTATACCATTTGGTTACTAACATTGGGCATCATATGTTTTGAGATGATATTATTTTGTAGCATCACTTTACTCCGCCAGATATAGAATTGAATCAAGTTTACTGTTTACTAGCTAGTAAGTTCACATGTCCTCTTAGAAGTTATAAGTTCAAATTTCTTAACATCCAAAACATATTTCTTATAGATTGGGTTTTGAATTGGTACGGTGGCGAAGTTACTGAGATGTGTTTGATGTCTAATATGTCATGATGAGATCATCAAATCCTAAAATCCAATAATTTTGATTTTTTTTAATTTCCAAAACTCTTATTATGTTTATTTCTCTTTAAGTCATGGGGTTGGAGTGCTCACCTGACTCTCCTAGGAATAGTCAAGCCTAAGCAAGAAGGGGCCGAAAAAGACTCAGAGACCCACGATTATAAAATAGAAAAAAAAGGAAAATGCTACAACGACACCTCAAAGTCACATCGGGTGATTTGGCATGCATGCAACATCTTTGGGAGCTGCTCGTCCATGCCTCGGGATATGCACATGTGTGTTATTATGTTATATACTGGGAACTATATGCGCACACCCATCTTCACATAGGGCCCGCTCACCCCATCACTCCATGACTTTGAAATGTTATTGTAGCATGTTCCAAAAAATAAATTAAGAAAAATGTTACAGTAACTTACATTTGACACTAACTTCCTTGGATGCCATCCATTTTGCCTCGTGATGCGTACACATGCATCTCAAGGTGATTTGAATGGTATCCACAGAGGTGATGTCAAATATGGGTTACTCTAGTAGGGCACATAAATTAAATAAATAAAAAGTTTAGGAGCAACTGTCCAAGCACGAGGGCAAGGACGGTGACCATTCTTTCTTTGAAACCGTCAAGACCAAAATAGACCAAGTACTTTTCTTCTTTCCAAAAAGAGATCCCACAATTTCAACAACCCACATCAATCATTGAATCAGCATTCATCAACGCATACATACACACCTGGGCCCACATCAATATCCAACGGCTCAGATCTCTTACTATACCCAATAAAACACCACATCACAGGACCACCAAATCTCACCCCACTCCACACTTACTCTCCCCATCAATATATAGCAACTCAAATATACCCCCTCACAAGCCATGATTTCCTCTCTCATTCTCTCTTCATCATCTCTAGAGAGAGAAAGTTAGAGAGAGATGATGAGGCCTTGTGGTGGCATTTTTGCAGCTGTGTTTTTAATGTTCATCATCATACCATCATCAACAAAAGTAGTGGGCAGAGGAGTGGACGGCTGTGATGTGTTTACAGGGACTTGGGTGTTCGACCAGACCTACCCGCTCTACGATTCGTCCACGTGTCCTTTTATAGAGCACGAGTTCAATTGTCAGAAGAACGGACGCACTGATCGTCTCTATGAGAAGTACCGGTGGAGGCCGAGTCGCTGCAACTTGACCAGGTCAGTCTTCTATGTCTTTGACTTTGGTCATTCATTTCAACGGTTGTGATTGCGTTCTTTTTTGTATTGTGTTCTTAGCCGTTGATCTTGATAAAACTGAAAAACAAAACACAGCAAGTAACTGCTTTAGTTGGTGCTTTGCGTGTGTGGAGGGGCGATCCTCTGCAAGTGCGTCATGGTTGCATATTGTGTGAAGCTCCTATATCAAATTGAGTTACGTGGCACGATCTGGTTGGATTTGATTAAAATATAAAATATTTTTTTAATAATTATTGTGCCCAAAAAAATTAAATTAAATTATAGTGGCCAAATTTTATTTTGAGCTCCCTATTTACTTATTTAGGCTTGACTAATTCTATAATGAGAACTGAATTCATGATCTGGACGCAAGATTTCAAGATCCCTCGAGCAATACTAATGGGAGCTTAAGCATTATCTTGAGGGGTGAGTTAGTTTAAATATTTTTTATAATTTTTCTATCCATCAACTGTATATGTAAGAGGATCACGTGTAAGTTGCCCTGTGCTATAACTCAGCACGTTGCAACCTTGTATGTGGTCGACCAAAAAAACTTAATATGTAAAGTTGGATGGTAAAATTTCATTATAAAACTTTTTATTGGTTAAATAATGCATCTTTGTAACTTTACCTTCAAAATTAGCATGCACTGATTCCATATAGGGGATTAATAGAATATATAATTTGTGGATCTATGTTGTCTTAATTAATAATGGGAGGGAAAGTGAATGGGTATCCAAATATATATATGTCATCGGACATTGGACAATACTATTTGTTATATTTTTGGTACATACATTAGATACATAAATTAAAGGTATAGATTTCATTGGGATACGTGACATATCTCAATAAAATCTACTTTATTGTGTATCCAATATATATGTACCTAAAGTACGTAACAAATAACATTGTCCGATGTCATCCACTAGCCACTATATATTTCTTGAATTTTTTGTCACGAATTTCCTGATTTATTATGATTAAAAAATATTATCAAAAAGATGAAAAAAAATATATTATCACGAGAACACGGATAGACACTTTTATTCTTTATGTTGTCATGTGACACGGGATGGGACACATATTCTCTGTGTTATTGTCTGTCACGGATTGTGAGTATTGAAGCTTACAATGTATAACGTATGCTTTCAATGCACTTGCTCGTTCTAAAATCTTTTTTAAAAGCGTATATACGAGGGAAATAATTGAAATATTAAATTAAGAAGAAAAATGCTTTAGTAATCCTTATTTCACACGTCGTTTCCACACTTAATGATTGTGAGAGTTTTGCATTGAGGTGTGCGCACGAAAATTGATGCATGTCTAATGACATGTGAAATAGAAGTTAGATTAGCTAGCTAGGACTCAATTCAGAATGGCTTCAGGATCAGGACTAAGGCCTTGTTCATTCATTTTTTGACAACTTATCAAAGGATTATTTATTTATTTATTTATTTTTATTTTAGTGAAAGTCGAACTAAGACCTCATAAAAATCTTGTCTTTTGACAAGTGATGTATCTATCATCTCACTAAATATGCTTTAACAACTTACAGAGGAGTTAACTCATTGTGGGTTTTGGGTGGGGGGCGGGTTGTAAATTTTTTAAAAATAAAACATATATATGAATTAACATAAATACTCTTCAAATTAACAAGAGATAGATGTGAGTAATAGATATGTGATTGATGAAGGGTAATTGTGTTCATAGGCCTCAGGGATATAACTTCCTTAGGGGGTGAGGGACGTTATCTCCCTCTAATTAAGACATCGTTTGATTAATTTTACTAACTTCTAGGGAAGTTTAATTTCCTGGGAAGTTTTTTTTAAAACTAATTTCCTGGGAAGTTAACCACTAAGGAAGTTGCACTTTTCACGTTTGGTTCAACTTTGAACTTTTTAGAAAGTTTTACATTTTAAAAATAATAAAATAATATAATTGACATAAATGCCCTTTACACTGTTTTTGAAAGAGATTGTAGGGAATAAAGGTAGAAAGAGAACATTAAATGAGGGTAAAAGTGTCAATTCTCCCTCATGAAGATAGCTCACTCACCCCTTTAAGTGAGTTATCTTCCCCTATGTGGGATAAGTTGGGGGTCAAACTTGTAGGGAAGTTTTTTGAAAATATTCAACCAAATAAGGTGAGTTGGAACTTCCCTGGAGGTTATCTCACTTCTTTCAACTTCCCTCCAAACCAAACAAGGCCTAAGGGTGTGAGTTGAAAGATAACATGCAGAAAAGTTGAGTTTATAAAACCAACCAAACAAGATTAATTTGAACTTCTTTGCAAGTTATCTCATTCCCCCCAACTCCACATCCAACCAAATAAGGCGTAAGTAATGATCTATGTTTAATGAAAAAAAAGAGTGGTTCTTCTAGGTACTTAGCACTTGCAGAAAAGTGGCATTGACTGAGGACCTGCCCAAATCAAGCTTTTAATTATCTTTATTTCTTATACAAAAATCATGATATATATACATATATACTTTTTTTTTTCTGAACTCATTTTCTTAAGATTTAGTAATAACCATTAAGATGATTGATTGGATTATAGGTGAAGCATACATTCATAAAAGGTAATGATTTATTAGAGAGAACGAGAGGAATAGAGGTGCATGACACCTAAATTATCATGAGTTGAAAAAACCACTTCATCAACCATTATTACTAAATAGTTATTAATTTTATTATATAAATTTATTATTTAAGTGTTACGTCATCAAATTTAGATTTTAAAGGTGACTCCGAATACAAATCAAATAATTCAGAAAGGTTAAAATACAATAGCGCTAATATAAAAAATTAGAATATAATAGTAAAAGTGGTAAGAAGTTAAAATATTTTAATTAATTTGGCCTTAATTTTATATAATTTTTGGACTTCTAATTAAAGAAAATTGAGTCCTAACTCCTAATTAACCACATTAACATAACCTCTTAGTTGTGCTAATTATTAACTTGATTGGGCAATGTAAATTGACATGCTTGTATATTTGTGGTTAAAGTACAGATTCGACGGTGAAGATTTTCTAGAGAGAATGAGAGGGAAGAAGATGATGTTTGTGGGTGACTCGCTGAGTAAGAACCAGTGGGAGTCTTTGATTTGCCTGCTTTACGCCGGAGCACCTCAAGCAAACTTTACCCTCACCAGAGGGGACCCTCTCTCCACTCTCACCATTCCTGTGAGTTAATTTGCTTCCATACATACATACAATTACACACACACATACACATTGAGTATATGAATTTCAGTAGGATATGTGGGTAAATCACAATGATATTAAAAAAAAAATAAGGTTAGACACATTTCACATCGTAAGGTTTAAGTATTGGGGAATGCAAAATAAATGCTAGAGCTTTAATTAGTTTGTATTTAATTCAAGTCTTTCATGAATTTTAGTAGAATTATCAAGATCAGGGGCATGCCTGTGACGGCCCCTCCCCTAATATAGGGCACCGTCCGGCCTAATTCCTTAATTAAGCCATAATCTCAACCACGTAGCACGTAGGACTTAACTACGTATCAGTCAGGCTTTATATCCTATATTTCTTAATACACACGTTCAGAATAAGTAATACACCTGTTATACCATTATTAGATTTTTAGATCTAGAGTTAATTAAAACTTTTAACAGTTTATAAGATTTAGCGAGAGTCTTTGAAGTTTAGTTAGCGGAAGCATTAAATAGTTCACCTATATGTGGAAACCAGGAAATAATGATCACATGATAACAAAAATGGTAATACATGCATCAGTCGGGGAGTCTAGTCTCTCAACCCAAATATACAGCCCAAAAGCATTTGAAAGACATAAATAATAAATACACAAAATGATCATAAGACCTACAAAGTCGGCAACAGAAATTCGTCGCTAGCTTCAGAGGTAGTCGTCGATCTTCTCCTTGCTCGGCCTGCCTCTCGACGGATCTACACCTACCGCCATAAAAATGATGGTGAGTATAAGAAAATAATAGTAAATCCCGTAGATATGTTTATTTACATTTCCAAGAATAAGACATGTATTTAAAAGCATAAAGTAGCAAAAGACTGCTTGAATGAAAATATGCTAGAAAATACCAGATAAATAAGAGAAAACGACACATGTTAAACAGTTATGATCTAGGTCCGGTTGGCTGTGAGCTAAATCAAATCAGCCTTATTCCACTACCGAAGGGCATTAGCTATACCAAGCACCTTATTATTATTACTATTACTATCCACACATATCACTCCATACAGGTCAATACTAGCCGACAACCGCAGTTCATTACTCTGTGTGCCGTGCGAGTGTAGTAATGAGTGTTGACATCCCCGGTGTCCATACCCGTGAGCCGCCCACTCTATATTGTGTAATGAACCCTAGATGCTAAAACTGCTTAAGTTATAAAATAAAGACTCGCTAATAAGATCTTCAACCAAAGTAAAGTGCTACAAAGTACATCAAATTGAGTACAAATACTTTAACTCAAACATTTTTCATTTATCCGAATAGCATGCTATTTAAACTCATTTATCATTGAAACAACAAATAAAGACATAAGGCACACGAACGAAATCAATGAATGCATCAACAAGACAATTGCAATATCATGATAAACAAGTTCAACGAGTGAAGAATATCAACAAACATCATGATATTAGATTACAAGGACACCATATAGTCATAAAGACTGCCAACAACAGTATAAAAAGAAATGAAATGTAAATAGAGATCTCCACGAAATTACTCACCTTACAGCATAGATTACCTTGCTTCACCGGTCTCCTGATACCCTGATATTCATACACAAACTCATGAGAACTCCGTTTAGGTCCTTGATAGTGATTAATAGTGTTTAGAGAGGGTTCAAGTTGATTAGTGAGGGTTTAGACTAAGCTAATTGATTTCAAAAAACTTATGAAAAGTTGCAGATTTTTTGTTGTTCAGCAGACCTAGCACGCTAAAGGTTGTCTTTAGAGCGCTAGCCAGTTTGTCTAGAGAGGTAGACGCGCTATAGCCCATAAATCTGCAACATATTTATGGGTTTCTCAACTCAGAAATGCCATCTTCTTCGCCCCCGGACCCTCGCTCACCTCTGGCAAGGGTTCGTAAGTTCTATCAGTCATTAACAAAGCCAAGCACTTCAATAATTTAATTAAAACATCAAGTTTTTAAAAGATTTAAACATGCATTCAATGGAGAAAACCCAAGAACACATGAAAATTCCAATTTTGTGAAAACTTTTGCGAATTCGAAAACTGAACTTAGGATTTGAATTGAGGCATTAAAGTGAATGGAAACAACCTTAAAAACACATTGAAATTGATTAAACACCAAAGCCCCTTGATTTGAACCACAGTCTCATGAATTTGAAAGCATTGATGTGTAGGATCACTACCTACAATTGACTCCACTCCCAACTTGAACACCTTATATATGTAGCTTAGATTCTTCAACTAGACCCTTGAAGACTTGAAGACTCAAAATTTCAGCATGTAATATGCAGCTCTGATTTCTCCTTTTTTTATTTTTTTATTTATTATTTTTTTTTATTGAACAAGAATGCTTGCATGTAGAGATATTCCACTAAGTGGGGTTTTTATAGTTTCTTCTTCATCTTGATTTTTCTCACTCATCTCAAAGCACATCAATGGTTGTCATTTGTTCCTACCACACCATTAATTCAGCTTATCGACACAAAGTCCCCTTTTAGATGAGTTGTAGTACATATCCCGAGGCATATCAAGAGATGTTGATTTTAATTGAAACTATTGAACTTTCCAATTGATTCTCATTAATTAATTACCATACTAAGTGCATATAACACATGAAATGTGACTTACCACATGACTAGCTACCTAGTTCTATGACTCGCACGCAACTCGAGGTGTGTCTCCGCTCACACGCTCTGCACTAGCGGTTAACAATTCGGGTATATATAGTGTACACATATACATTACACTAGGCATTTGCCACTAAAAAATAATATATTTCTCGGTCTCTGTGCCGAGTATTGGTCCGCATACCTGCTCTCGAGCCACGTCACGAGTTGGCGCAAAAATCTAGGATTAAAAATTTGAGCCGTGAAAATGCATGGGGTGGGGCGCGCAAGAAGGGCGACTGCCCCAGACCCCCACCAACTAATAAGAAGC
The DNA here is from genome assembly GCA_039657345.1 of Stephania japonica. Lineage (NCBI taxonomy): Eukaryota > Viridiplantae > Streptophyta > Magnoliopsida > Ranunculales > Menispermaceae > Stephania > Stephania japonica. The sequence continues at coordinate 8,439,847 of CM077556.1, forward strand.
CCTCCAGCTCATGTGTTGATTTAACTTAGTATATTTATAAGTTTCTATAAAAATAATCAAATAGATGATAAAGTTTAAATGTTCAAGCTAGCCTAGCTACTAAAAGGCTTCCACATAAGTTATAAACTACATTTTTTATCGTCGGTCTCAATCATAAGAAAGGAGAGGAATTAAAGGTGTGAAATCAATTTTAAAATATGATTTTAGTTTAATTTGAATAATTAATATGATAAAAATAAAACAATTTTAATAAAAGACCTATTTTTAAGGTTTCGCCCTAGACCCTACATCTAATGTATATAACTTCGTCTAGTTTATATAAATCTATTATAATTAGTTAGGTCTATCCTCTAAACTTCTCGTGACCTTATAATTGAAATAAAATTACCTCGAAGGCGAGGATTGCTCTCATGGGCTTGCAATTAAAAAACATACTTTTTTTATTTCGATTAATTTTAATTGAATTAATTAATTAAGGATTTCCCAAATTTGACCATGAACAATAGATTTAAGAGGAAGAACCAAAGGTCTAAATCTCTTTTTAATTATTAATTTATTATTTATTGTGAAGGATTAAATTCCAAAAAAAAAAGTTCACCGATAATTTAAAGAAGATTATTTTGTTTTGTTTTAGCTATTACCGTTTAAGAAAATAAAAAGGGCATAGATCCTAGGCATATGGTGGCACGTGATTTCTGAAAACTTTCCACCATTGGTACAAACGCTGTGGAGTGGTGCACAATGGCTACTTTGGGCATCTCCAATATCTCCAATGCTGCATTCTATAACTCTAAACCCTAAACCCATATCCACCCCACCAAATTAATTGGTGTGAGGCTACAGTGCCGCGACACCATAGGACCCACACCATTTTGGTGTGGATAGGTGTGGGTACTTTAAAGTATTTTTTTTTTTTTTTTTTTGACTTATTGAGTTGTGGGCCCACATGTATTAAAAATTAATACAAAAATTAAAGATACTTAGGGTCTATTTGACAGCTTTGATAATTTCCTTTGAGAAAAAACAATTTTCAATAGAAAAATCTCTCAAGAGAATTGTTTGAAGAGAATTTTCTCAGAGGTGTTTGATTGCAACAGAAAGAATTTTCTTAAAACATTTATAGGTGTGTGCCATCAACTACTCTCAAGTCTCAAGAACCAATCTGAACATCAAAACACAAAAAATTCCATCTGATTAATTAAGCACCCCATCTTTCCTCAACTAAAAAAATCAAACACCCCATCACCTTCGATATCCCCCTTTCACCACACTCAACAGCTCCTCATCTCTCATCCCCTCCAACCTAAATAACAAAGCAGAGTTCCTCTTCAAGCTCTTAAAGTAGGTAGTGAGGATTGGGTCCAAATAGGTGGAGAGAAACGGGGTTTCCAGGAAGGATGGCAGCACAGTTGTGGCGATCGATTCGCCTTAAAGATTGATGAAGACGAAAACTAGAAATCACTCTCTTCTCTTACTCCAAAGATCAAAATCGAATCCGTGAACTTCAGTATCCTGAATTAATCTGATGAAGGCGTCGCGGCGTGGTGAAGAAGAGGAAAAAAAGGAACATGAATGTGGATGTCTGAGTTGGTCCAGGTCGAAGATGTGATTCGTTCGCAGAGAGAGAGAGAAAGAAAATCCTAATTTTCTTAGCCAAAAGATGAGAAAATAAATGAAGAAAATAGTGGGGTGTGGTATATCTTCCTTGTACGGTTATAAGTCTATCAAACAATAGAAAAAACAGTTGCACCAAAAAAATAGAAAATTTTTCATGATTTTTTCATTTTCTTTACTATCAAATAGACCCTTAGAATATTCTATTTTGGTGTAAATGGTTAGAGTTGAAAATAGTGTTTTGTGTACTTTTTACACCAAAGTGGTGCACCTTTTTACACCAAAATGGTGAGGTGCACCACTTTGGTGTTTCTCATTGGAGATGCCCTTACAGCTTCACCAACGAACACCATTTTGGTGCTGGTTGGTGAACATGAATGGCAATTTGGCGCTCCAAATTCCGATCGCGTTGGGCCAACAATGGCACTGTTCACTCATAACAACACTATTCATACTATTTTTTGTTCTCTTTTTATTTTTGTATTATTTGTCTTTAAGAAAAGTAAAATAAATAATGATAAAAAGTAGAATAATGTAAAAGATAGTGTTGATAAGTTGGAGATATGAATAGTATTAGTGTCACTATTTACACCACAATAACATCAAATAGTGCAAGTGTTACACTATTTTAAAGTTGATGGCTTGGAGATGCCTTTATATAATTGAATTTGAGAGTGCCATAATAATGACTCTAGTAGAAAACTATAGAATTAACTCATGGTTTTCGTGATTTTTGTTTTTTATTTTTTGAATTCAATCTTGTGACTTTTGTGAGTTAAAGGTGTTTTCATTAATCATTAAAAATATAAAATTACACATGAAACATATGTCACATATGAGTTACCCTGACACTTCCTTAATTATAAAAGTCTCTTAATTTCATTTTGCTAATTTTAGTTTTTTTAATTGATTAAGCAAAACCAACTCTCGCTCTTCTTGAAAACACATTATGTATATTATAAGGGAACAATAACTCAAGAAGTTAACTTAGGAATGACACGCATCTGCCTGTTAGGTTGCCTGTTTCGGTGTGCACACACAACTTGAAACGCATTGCATGGCTTGCAAGCAGGTGCATGTCATTCTTGAGTTACCTTATCATTTTCTATATTATAATACCTATTCTATCTAATAGGTCTATTTTATAATTGAAATCTTTTTATGACTTCAGGATTATGAAGTTTCAGTGATGCTGCTCCGCAATGTCTACCTAGTGGACTTGATGACCGAAAAGATTGGTAGGGTTTTGAAGTTAGATTCTATTGTGGATGGCAAAGCATGGAATGACATTGATGTATTGATCTTCAATACATGGCATTGGTGGAATAGAAGAGGCGCAACACAACCGTACGTGATATATACACACTTTCAAACTTAGATTTACCAAATATATTTGGCACAAATATGCTTTTTTTGGTTACATGTGGCACATATATATGCTTTGATAGATATATGTGTTTCATTAATGTCTTTGTTAAAAATTTCAGATGGGACTACATTCAAATAGGACACAAGTTCTACAAAGACATGAACCGTTTGGTTGCATTTGAGATTGCATTGGTGACTTGGGCTAGATGGGTGGACTCCAACATTGATTCCAACAAAACTAAAGTGTTCTTCCAAGGCATTTCTCCCTCTCATTACAAGTAAGATGTTGCATGACAATTGATTTCTTACCTCCAAGCAAATATTCAATATATATTATTTGTTTAAATTGAATTATTAATCAAACCAATGCATTTGTAATTATATATTAATTTAATGTTTTTCTTCTTTTTTTCTTTAAAAAGTTCTATATATATGTACTTAATTTATGCAATTTGAAAAAAATACCTTAGAATTCATTGCAACTATGTACGCCTTTTCCTTTCCTTCGACATAATTTTATTTTCAAATTTGTGTCCAAAATTTAATAATTAATAATTAATAATTAATTTGAATTTGAATTTTTTTTTAAGCCATGAATTTGATATTTAAATTAAAGTTGTCTTCTAGTTTTTTGTAAGAAAGGGTCTTGGATTCTTCTTCTCGTTTTTGTTTTTCAACTAAAAGCCTACAAACAATAGCTAAGTCCCAACCATTCATATTTATTCGGTCAAGTTTTTAACTAAAATATCTTTAAGTGCATATAGATTTGCTCAAACAAGCCAAGCAGAGTACCCTTTTATAATTTTGTAAAAGTATTAAAATAGTGCTCTTACATTAATCAACGCAGTATCCTCGTAATTAATTATGTACATATTACTTATACTTCATGAGATGAATAATATGTACTAGCTAATTACTTTCTTGAAATTACATGAAACAGTGGGAGTGAATGGAGCAAACCAAATGTGAAGACATGCTTAGTGGAGAAAGGACCCATACCTGGATCAAGATATCCAGGAGGCTCACCACCAGCGTTGTCAGTGTTGAAGAAGGTGCTGAAAACAATAAGAAAACCAGTGCAGTTGCTTGATGTCACCACTTTGTCTCAGCTAAGGAAAGATGGGCACCCATCCATGTATGGCTTTGGAGGACCAAAAGCCATGGACTGCAGCCACTGGTGCCTGCCTGGTGTCACTGATACTTGGAACCAGCTCCTCTACAATGCTCTCATTTCATGAACACAACAAATTTAATTATATATTTTTAATTTGAATAAAAGAAATTTAATTATATTAATTCTAACAATTTTTTGGCAAGTTAATTTGTTATATTTCCTTACTATGTGTCCTCGCTAGTATTTTCTATTTTTTTCTTTTTTTTTTTTTAATTTTGAAGTAAAATAAAAATCTCATTAACGGATGATGGTTCAACACATCAATAGAACATGATCGGAGATAGAATCAATTACCTTAATAAAATCACATTGATTCACTAATTTTAATTGTTGAAAAGAACATTCAACTACTACAGAGTTTAGTTTAAAAAACTGCGATTGTGATGAAACAATATGACAATCAGTGATTATTCTTTTGACAAATATTTGAAACACAAACAGTACACGATGAACACACTATTTATTGAGAGCTTTGTTATTCATTTTGTGGTTCTAGTGATGTTTGTATATTGTCATATGTTCTAAACTATAGAGAGCAGTCCCTCATTGCCACAGTGCCTCAATTTCACAATCGCATTCATGATCAAATTAATGACAATTATGTTGAACAAATAAGATTAACGAATCAATGTACTTTAGTTTATTTTATGTAGTTGGTCGTGTATCGAGCCATTAATTATTAATGAAATTTTTATTTTTCTTTAAAAAAAATCTCTATTTTACTCCAAGGATAAGAATAGGAAAATGTATGGTGACCCACTTTAGACGCGCCAAATGATCTTACTTATTGGTGTCCTTTGAATACACATCACCAATCATTTTCGGTTAAAAAAAACCCCTTTAAAAATAAGAAAATATTAGCGGAAGGAGATTATCCTTAGTTTAACGATATCCTGTCCGGGAATCCACTGTTAATATCTCTTATATTATTCCGGTTTCGGATCAACCTACTCCGATTTCCGCTCTTGGGGCCATCCAGCTTTGCTTTCTCTTCAATTCATCCTCTTAGGTTCGCCATTCGCCGATCCACTTTTGTGGTTGTGTTCTTCGCTCTCACTTAGGGTTTTCTCTCGTTCAATTTGTCATTATTTTTTGCAGATCATGGCGTCGATTGCATCTCATAAATTAGCCCAATGCATCACTTGCCACGCCTGGAGTCCTGATCAGACCAGTAATTTATCCTTCTTTTTCGAATTGAAACCCTAACTCAATTTGTGAATCTGTGTTGTCTGGAGTTTGATTTTGTTAGGACTCTTTGATGCATTTGTTGAGGATTTAAAAAATGAAACCTAATGTCCTTTAAATTTTAGTTAGTGCTGCATTTATTTATTTAATTATGAGTCTGGTTTCAAACTAATGCGCGGTGTTCGAACTTGTTGTCACTTACTTGAATGGTTTAGGTTTAAGTTTAAAATTTGTTGATTTGGTGAAGGGTTTTCGTTTCGTTGCAGTGGTTGCGTTTTGCCCGAATAATAATGAAGTTCATATTTATAGACTTGTGGAAGATAAGTGGGAGAAGGTGCATGTTCTTCAGAAGGTAGGTTGTGGCATTAACCTCTATTGGTGTTGTTTTTCTTTATAGTGGTTGATGGAACCGACGCTTTAAAGAATTGTGGCGTCTTTGGATCTAGCTTATATAGTTTATACTTCAACAAACAAACAATTAAGCCTCGGTCCCAAATTAGTTGGGTTAGCTACATGGATCAAACTCTTCCATTGCGTGTAATAGTCTATACTTCATGATTGAGAAAATATCATGATATTTACAATTAGAGTGGATAGAGAAATGATTCAAAGCTGATATATACCCAAATAAAAAAAAAACTAGCGATTTGATTTCTGTGCTGAAATTAGTCTTCTACCTGATTTAATTCTTGCTTAAAATCAGTCTTATTACCTGAAACAGGTTTATCACTTCTATCCACTGCTAAAATTTACCATGAATCGGTGTGTTGGTTTACCAAATCTTATTCGGCACTATTGTTCCATGCTGATACTATTGAATGTTTAACTTGCCAAATCACCACACGAGCTCTTGATTTGAGCTAGTCATTTTCCTTAGAGCCCATGCATACTATGTAATATATCAGGGAGCCGAGCTACTATCTTTGTGTTAGATATTGATTGAATAACAAGTTAACAACATGATTGTATAGCCCCCTACAAGTACGAGATGTTGGAAAACTAAATTCATTATTTAACTTTGCATAATTATGAATGGAAATCAGTGGAAAGATGTTATCCTGTGAAGAGACACGAAACACTAAAAGGCGTGTTTACTCTAAAAGGCATGTATTGCTAATTGGTGTCTCTATACTAAAGGGTATGTCTTTATTCTAAAAGTTGCATCTTTTGCCAATCAATGTGTCTAATCTATTTGATAAGATAGACCACTAAGACTTCACTTTCCTAAGGGACAGAAAAGTTTATAAATATTCACACAATATGGATCATTTTATAAGTTAGTCGATGGGTCAAATGTGAGTCGATTTCTCTATATTTTCATAATGTTTGTTTTTGGGAGAGTGTTGAATTATATAATTGGTTAGCAAAACTAGTGTGTTGTAGTGCTACAATCGCTAGTGTGACCGTTTTATCTTGAGAGACTACCATTATTAAACTGTGAGCACCGTAGCGGGTCAGAATAGTCTTACAGACATAGAGTTCAACTCTAGCCTCGATCAATTACATTAAGTTTTCCTGCATTTCGCCCCTAGTTTTCTCAAGTTTCCCCAACAAGAGAAAGCTAGGTTTTAGTTTGCACAGAGTGGATATTGATAATCATGCCAATAGTGGTTGGAGCTTGGACTACCTCACAGTTATTTTAGCAAATTATTCTTTTGGCATGCAAGACTCAACAAAAGGAATTCGATCATGCTATCCGCGCTATGTTGGCCTAAGAGTTGTGTTATGTGTAAAGCAAGGGTGACACACTTGCTGCCAAGCAATCAGCTTGAATTAGAAGGCTGCTCGCCTGAGAGAAAGCTATACATATCTGGGAAAATATTACCCTAGTTTTAACTTCTTGCTTTTTTTACTCTTTTGTTTCGGGGCCACCCCAACAGTCAAGCATTCAAGTATGTACTAGAAAATTTGCCTTATTTTGTGGAATTATGTTTTTGTCTATCTATCTATCTATTTATATGTGTGTGTGTGTGTGTGTGTGTGTGTAACCTTGTGTTCCTCTTCATTTGTTTGTTATGCGGCTCATCTTTTTATTCGTCATTTATTCAGCATGATCAGATTATCTCTGGGATTGATTGGAGTGCGAGATCAAATAAAATTGTGACGGTATCTCATGACAGGAACTCGTAAGCGTCGTAGACGTTATTTGACCAATTCTCTGATGACTAATATGACCTATTGACTTATATTAATCCAGATTTTAATTTCACTTGATATTTGATTATCTTTGTAGATATGTTTGGAACCAAGAAGAAGCTGAGTGGGTACCAACTCTCGTTATTCTTAGGCTAAACCGTGCTGCTCTTTGTGTTCAGTGGAGTCCAAAAGGTAATGTGCATTCAATTGGCAATTTTATGGTTCACTGATGAAACATCCTCTTGTACTTTTATAGTTCTTTCTTTTTGATGAAAAACTAGAATTTATTAATTTAATGTGCAAGTGGAGCATGAGGATGAGAGAACCTCAGGGTGAAAATACACAAACAAAAATGTTCAGTCCATGCTGATGCCTGATAAGGAAAATCCGTAAAATATATTTTAAAGCAAGATCTACCAGGTGCCTTGTAGTGAATCAGTTTCACTCAGGAATTAGTGGTCGTCTCCTTGTCCTCAATAATTTTATAATTTTGCTTAATCTATGCAAACCATATTAATCTGACTCAGCATTGTTTCAAACTACCTTCTTTTTTTTCCTTCCAGTATCAACATGATAGAAGTGAAGAATATCCTCAATAGATTTTTGCAGCACCAAAGTTAAGCCCATTTGGACCATCATTTACCTAAAATTTGTAGGACCAACTGTTGCTAATAGTTTGGTGGGATATTGTTTCAGTTGCTCTTTTTTTTTTATCACTTTGTCTATCTAGAGTATGTGTTTATGTTGTCATGTTACCTTCACTCCTGCTACTGGAATCTTGCCACATCAAAAAGCAGAGCATGGCCAACTATTGATATGATGGCTACATTACAGTTTTCTCCTCTTCCATTTGAAAGATTTGGAATCTCTTAGTCAATAAAATATTATATGTTGGAACTTGGAATTTGTGAAGCCAATGTTTTATTAAACCCTTTAGTTGATTACCATCATTACCTAAAAAAATAAAAAGCCTTTAGGCTTTAGTTGACAAATGTGGCCAATTTCTAACTTTCCACTAATTTTAATTTCTTGAAGAGTTAAGTTAGGAGGTTGAAAGATGTTGAGTTAGTTCTATTGAAGGCATGTTGGCTCGATCCAGCACTCGTCAGCCTAGGAAAAGCTATGATTGAGTGGCCAAAGCCCAAATTACTTTCTTTCTTCTGCCCTTTTCCCTATCTTTTTTTACTTTATTCAGAAATGGGCCATGACACTGGTGGCAGAGTCAATCCTAGTGGAAATTGAGTATTGCAATATCTTTACCAATTCCTTTCTTGCTTTCTTAATTTAACCTGACACTGCAGTAATCAAGTTGATTTCTGCCAACCCTTTGTCTAGTTTCCTTCTCATATATGTTTCTTTCATTACAGAGAAGTATCTTTACGGCGTTGCTCCATTTTGATTTCTGAATACTTCAGCTTTATATCAACTTTCTGAAAATTCATTGTCCACTGGTTTAGGTAGTCTCAGTGGCTGCATGTCATGTTGCGATTTGCATTTATGTCAAATTTTTCAAAGAAAATTCAGCTTTATATCAGCTTTATAGCTGTTGTTGTTATTGTTCGTTATTCACTCCTGTATATTCCATTTGTTTAACATTTCCTTGCAATTAGCTTACTTTTTATTCATTTCCTCTAAAGAAAATCATATTTGTCAAGAACCCATGCTAGGAAAGGTGTTAATAGAGATATGTTTTACTTCGTAAGTTAAATACTTCTGAGTTATTTGGTTGTTCCTTTTTCAGAAAACAAATTTGCTGTTGGGAGTGGGGCAAAAACTGTTTGTATCTGTTACTACGAGCAAGAAAATAATTGGTAATTAACCTTCATGTTTCATGTTTTCCTAAACCCTATTTAACAGTTTTGCTGGATTTATCTTTACCCTTCGGATTGCTTGTAGATTTGTGGAATAGTTAAAAAAAATCCATGTGTTCTGTATATGTCTGCCACCTTTTTTTTAAAAAAAAATTATCTATCAAAATTTAAGCCATTTTCTAGTTAAATCTCCTCTCACTTCAAATTGCAATTGTAGAAGTGTCAATCCCCCCTCCCCTTCTTTTGACTTTTAAATTCACAAGAAAACTGAAATTATCTATTGTTAGTCTTTGTAGAAGAAGCCTCCATGTTTGCTTCCCAGGTGGTTGGTGCCTCTTCTTTTATAAAATTAGAAACACTAAATGAAATTTAATTTATTCTCGTTGGTTGAGTAATTATTGGAATTGTGATGATCTTCTAGTTGCTCCACATAGAAACTGGCTCCTGCATCATGTTTCTATGGAAAGGGAGTCACGGGACATTTAAAAGTTCAACCAATTGTTTAATACTTTTATGCTGCCAGATAAGACGATAATAACTAGTATTTAAAAGTTCAACCAATTGTTTAATACTTTTATGCTGCCAGATAAGACGATAATAACTAGTCGACTGGAATAGCTCGCTTCTTTTTATGATACATTGCTGTTGTTGTTGTGTGACTGGGTGGGTAAAAGAACCTGGTGTGCTCGAATTCTATTTTAGTGAGCAAGCTTTAGCCTCCTTCAAATGTAAGATCTGTTTATGGTGATTGGGGGGACATTTTTGCATTTTCTATATAATTTACATACATATAGGCAACAAAGGCAAGCAGCCAAGTTTATAAACACTGATTCATTAATATTTGTGGGCAATCTCTGTTTTTTGAACTCTAAACACTTCTCCAGGTGGGTCAGTAAGCTAATAAGAAAAAGGCACAACTCTTCGGTGACAAGCGTTGCTTGGCATCCAAACAATGTAATCATTATGCCTCCTTTTTCATGCCAATGCTATTTTTTGTTTGCCTTCTATCTCATTGTTTCTTCTTATTTTTCTGATTGCCCGTGATTCTTTTTATTGCTTTTCCAGTTACCCTTTGCTCGTAATTGAGATTCTAAAGAAATCCTTTACAGTGATGGATCTGATGTTCATACATTGAGTTGTTTAATTGAAAGACAAACTTCTAGATGGGTTTGGGACGACTAGTAGGCTATGCATTGTAGATGCACCCTGTAGAAGGGACTGAATACTGAAGGGAGTGTAGGTGGACACTAGCATGGAAGCATGCTATGGTATTTAGTGTGACAGTAAAATGTGTATGAATGGCATTTGAATTACAGACATGCATCTCTAGTGGTAACCTTATGTGGTTTAGATTAAAGGAGTACATGCAGAAGTTAGTGTGCAATTGAAGGGTAAAAACAAGGTTCAATTCACAAACTTGCATCTGTACTACCGACCTTCAGTGCTTTTACCATGAACACCAGTTTCATCTGTGGAAAAAGAGGATATCTAATTTGGTGATGGTCAAATAATCAAAATATCAAATTGTATACAAACTCCTTTTATTTTTGAGTTCAGGGATTTGCTGGCCAAGCCTTGTATGTTTGCCATGATATGAAGGGCAAGGATCATTTCCCCCCATGCTAATGTATTAATACATAGGATATATGAGGAAATCCTCTTATAGTCTTATACCTGACAAAGCTGCTTATGACTGGCTTTTATGTTTTCACTTCACAACAGGTTGCTCCTAGATTTGTTTGAGTGGGCACTACTGAGCTTGTGCTAAGTGCTAACTAGAGTAGGAAAACTTATCATGTAGGGGATGACAATGCTTGTTGATCCAATCTTTTAATGAGTTCTTACCATATCCCTTCTCCATGTTTCTCATGACTTGAAATTGAATCAATTTTTGCTTTGCCTACCCATTAAACATTGAAATAACCATGGCTACTAGCAAATATGACACGGAAACTAACAGGGCCTGTTCTTGTTTTCATTTAGTTTCTTTATTTTCATTTGAAATGAATTGTTTCTTCATCAACGCAGATTCTTCTCGCAACAACATCTACTGATGGCAAATGTAGAGTCTTCTCCACTTTCATTAAAGGTGTTGATTCAAGGTATATCTAAAATTGAATTTGGTAGTGGCTGTTAAAACTTTCATAAGCTAATTTCTTTCATGGCTAATGATACAGGGACTCGGGAACAAGCCTTGCATCTGATATGAAATTCGGAGAGGTTTAATACCTATTTTCTTGATTTTTTATTACAACACATTGGTGTTGTTCATTTTTGGCAAAACGTATTTTTTGGTCCTTCAACTTTGAGTCTTTTATGCTTTTGGTCCCTGAACTTTCAATAGTGTACTTTAGTCAACTTTCATTGTTGTAAAACTTTTAAGTTTTATGCCCTTTTTGAGATTTTTATGTTTTTGGGGAAAATTAAAAAAATTTTCGGCTTTTTTTGGTCGATGCGAGTCGTCCGATTCAGTAATATAAACCATTTTACTCTTCTTAACTAATCACACAACACTTTTGTTGCCCACATTGGCATAATTTAACACTTTAAATGGTAGAAGGACTAAATGTAGATCTTTGTGAAAGTTCAAGGACCAAATGTATAGTAATAAAAGTTCAGGGACCTAGAGCACAAAAAACATAAAGTTCAGGGACCAAATGATAGGTTTTGCCTTCATTTTTCAGCTCACTAGAAAAAGTTCCCTTTACTATTTGTCCATACTTTTACTTATGAATTTCCACTTCTTATGAACTTTTTTTTTTTTTTCTGGATGGAGCAGCAAATTGTGCAATTGGATCTCTGCTTTAGCTGGGCATTTGGTGTGAAGTGGTCACCCAGTGGGAATACCTTAGCTTATGTAGGTCAGAAAATTTTCAAAGCCTATTAAAGCGAAATCTTTTACATTTCAGTATGGGATTATTCTGCATTTTTTTTTTTAACTTCTATAAGTGGACTTTTCACTCACTATGGTGAATAAATGTGTATTGAGATACATCCATTTTATGAAAAATTATCCCAACTCCTAATGAGGTCGTCAATTGTGAATTCTTGGAAGTTCCAATCCAAATACATCTGAAACAAATTTCTTATTCAAATCTTCTCCCGTAGGCAAGTTGCTCCTTGTGTATGATGTGAAAAAATTTATTTTTTCTTTTCAACTAAATTCTCCACAAGTTTTCCATAGATACACACAACTGGCACCAACACAAGGCCCATATGACTATTCCATTGAATTAGAGCCTCAAAACAATGCAGGAAAGATGATTCCATTGTGTCATTGCATAATTCTTTCTCCTTCCCTTACCTTCCATTATATGTAACAGAGGAATAAATTTCTGTGGACATGAATGTGTAACTATTCTTCCATACTCTGTCTTAGATGTAGCTATCAAGCACAAATATGCTGTTTATGAGTTGATCCCATAATAAGCCTTGCTTTTCTTTTAATAAATACAAAATTCCATACCAAGTTTTGCTACCTTAGATCCAACATTGACTGTACGAGAGACTTGTTACTTTAGAGGGAAGCCTTTCTTTCAAATATCATTTTTTTTTTTTTTCCTTCCTAACCTTTGGAACCTATAATCCTTCTTGTTGGATTGTCACCAGAGGCATACTCACACATTTCATAGGCCAGTCAGCTAAGGTTCATTTCAGTGAGTTGCAATTCTAGTGAACTGTTTCCTCGAAACAATTCGAGTAAAGTGAAAAAGTGATGAATGGAGTGGGCCTAGCTTAATGTTTAAATTACCATACCTCCCCATAATTGTATATCTAACTTTTTAAGAAAGGAAAGTAAGGTTTTATATTATTGGAGCGATAGAAAAAGGGTAAGACCGCTACTCTCAAGCATTTTTAAATTACTATCTCTAGCGTGTCGATTCAATATGCTGCTTTATATTTTTAGTATTGTATTGTTAACATTGACGATCAACTTTTGGCCCGTTTCATATTTGTGATATTATATATTGAATGTTGACTATCAAGACTACCGTTTACCCACTCCACATATATATTCTCTTATGAGCTTGTGATATGGTAGTAGAAATGCTGCTTGGGTAGGTTTAAGTTAACCTTTTTAAGGCATCCTCATGTATGTCTCATGCTATGCTTTCTATTTTGAGTGGTTTGGTCCGTTTAGTATTTCGCGGTGGAATTTTGAACCTTTTGTTCTTTATGCTTGATTATTAATAGCATTCTTGGAAAAACGAAGAAAATGAAAATGCTTGTATAGTTGAACTTAGAACTTTTTAATAAAATCAGCTATTCAAATCTGACTAAAATAAGCTTCTGCTTATTAATTCTCATCAGCGGTTTATGCTCAAGATAAGTGGTTGCCTCATTCATCCACAAATGCTTGTTCTAAAAGTATTTAAAAACATAATTTGAACTGAATGGAGCCGCCACTTTTCTCTCTCAAAACCCTAAATTTTTTTTCTTGATTCTCCTTCGTGATTTTTTATTGTGAACAACCACTGATCCTCCTTTTCGATCAGCAGTGGTTCCAGCCACATTTTTTGCATTTTATTCATCCAGTAAGCTGTAGATCTAGTTAGATTTGCAAAAATTGGTTCCATCCTTGTTGCGATGCATCTTCCCCAACGATTGTTCGTTGATTTGTGCAATGGTTGGTTGGTCTTTCTTTAGTTTTTTCATTTTATAGTTAGTTTGTCCTTCTCTAGTTGGAAGTCTTAGGTTTTCTTTCATTGTTGGAAGTTTTGTTATTCATTATGTGGTTCTATTGGTATTTGTGTATTGTCATGTGTTTCAGATGTTGTAGAGAGCAGTCCTGATGTCACAGGGTTTCAATTTCACAATCACATTCACAACCAAACTAGTGGCAGTTCTTTTGAACAAATAAGATTAGCGAATCAATGTACTTTTGTTGGGGCAATTGATTTTATGTTTGGTCCTGTATCGAGCAATGAATGATTAAAGAAATTTCTATGTTTAAAAAAAAACATAATTTGAACTTGTATTTATTATGAATGCCTCCTCCAAGAGACACATGATTAGGGTTTCCATTGTTGGAAAATGTGTCTCGATATGAAGCTTTCTCATATAAAAGGGTCTGTCTTCAATTGGTTTGAGAGTACTTCTGATCACTTAAGTTCTGGCTATTTTGTAATGTACGTTTTTGGTGAAATAAGGAGTTAGGAACTGGTGAATGTGTTTGAAAACTTAACTTCATGTGATCACATTGGGTCCTTGAGAGAACCCCAGCTGGCTTCATTTATAACTCAGGACTCAGGAGTTTTGTGTTGATGAGTTTTGTTTTGGGATAAGTTGGTCTTCTTTAAGATGTAAACTTTACATATTCCTTTTCTCAATGTAAGATGATGGTTTTCTATTTAATAAAATGAAAGTAATGTGACACACTCATTAAAAAAACCCATAATATGGACTAGGAAACATTGAGGGGGTTGTAGATCCAATTTGCACCTTATATTGTAGAATCTGTGTTCATCTTGGAAGGTTTATGTCTTTCCTTTCTTAATTACGGCCCTTCTTCCACAGCTAGGTAAACTACTTTTTTGCAACCACATATGCTTAACCTCTTGAATACTTCTAGCATGTTTCTTTCTTTGGTAGGATAAGCCATCTGTTGTTGTTATCTTCAGAAACATTTACTGTATGATTATTATTCAGGGCATAATTCTATGATCTACTTTGTTGATGATGTTGGTCCTTCACCTTCTGCCCAAGATGTTGCATTTCGTGATTTGCCTCTCTGTGATGTGGGTCAGCATTCTCTCTTGTTAATCATTATTGGGCAATTTTACTTTAAACTGTCATATTCTTCATATCCTATGTGTTAAATGCTATACATTGATTTTCAGGTTTTATTTGTATCTGAGAGGATGGTAGTCGGTGTGGGGTTTGACTGCCACCCAATGGTTTTCACTGCAGATGAAAGAGGCATATGGTGAGTAATATTCTTGAGCTAAATGCTATTCTTGTCTTATGAAAAGTGCAAGGTGGCTAATGTTATTGTAAAGGTCTTCTTATTTTGTTTTCAAGGATGCTCTATCCTCTTCCTGGTGCATACATCCCGTATTAGCATAAATACATTTAATGTTTCTTTTCGGGAGAAAAGCTTCAGTATAGTTCGAGCAGCTTGTAGATAAAAAACATTACATAAAGGCCTGCAGAAACTACTTAGGGCAGTATCTTTCCCTTTAACCAACATGGGCTTTGGAGTGGCTTTAGTCTCTCACCTCATCTAGCATGGTCTCATGTTCACCTCTCCCTTCCATGAGACATTGGCCTCTAGATGGTCTTCCAGGCAAATACTTTATGGAAAAAACATGTACCATTTCTTATGTGTACCAAGGTCTTTATGTATATTTTGAAAGGCCTCAGTCCCCAAAATAATATTATTTACCTAAATTCAATAACTATGTTTGATATGCCTTTGCATACCTAAAACAAAAATCTAAAGATACTTTCCAAACATCTCTTAGGAACCTAACTTTGAGAAAGAGTTACAAGCTATAGGCTTGTTAAGATTTGACTCAATTTTACTTTAAACTAGATATTTGGGTTTGGTTTAATAGTTACCATAAATTAGCAAATTGCAAATGATGTTATAATTATCTTAAGTATGTATATTGCATTCATAATGTAGGATTACTATAGACGATACATTTTCATTTGATAAGGAACTGCAGTACACTTTTTTTTAACATATCCAAGGTAGTGTATGGAGATTGCAGTTACTAGATATGTTAGTTGGATACTATTTGAAGAGCTTTTTGCATAAAAAGATTTAAAATGTAAGAGAATAAAGAAAAAAACTTTTTCTAGTGTAGAGTAAGAAATGAAAAATGAGAAAAAATATAGGTGTATAAGATATTACAACTAATATATGTTATTACATATATATAAGCATATGTCAATTTTAGACACTTTTTGCCATTCCGTGTCCTTAAATTAAAGAATAATCCGACCTTATAACCCGTAAACCCGTGTCCAGTAAATAGGTTACTAGCTATGGTTTTGCAACTTGATTCTCTCAATAATTTCCATTGTGAAGAAACTTATAAATAAAAGTGAGTAAATCATATGCTATTCCAGGAATAGTGTGAGTTATGAATCTATGTCAGCTTCAGCTGTTGAATGAGCTACCCCTAATTTTACTTGGCTATGCAATTACTTTCACCAATGTAGGTTCTGATTAAGTGGAACTGTAGAAGTGCCAAATAAATACTCCCAAAAATGTACAAGTTATTAAGACTATTCTAAATCATACAATTATTGATAATAATCTATTTATAACTCTCTTATCTGGTTGAAACAGTTGGTACATCAGAGTTTTTTGAGACATTGAAGTATTGTTCTGTATGCTTCTCGTGCAGGTGCTTTTCCAGATTTCTCAATGAAAGAAAAAGGGCTCCATCAAGCTCGAAATATGGTTCACAGGTATTTTATGTTCTGTAAAAACACATTGTTTTCAGTGGATGTCAAGAAGGTTTTGGGACTTTTCTTGACTGTATTTGCTATTAAAACGGAAGGCTATATGGGTGCATTGAAATTGATTTATTCAGTTGTACTACACTTATTAATCATGCATATCTTTTTTTTTTTTTTTTTTTTTCGGTGATGTTGTTTAGTTGTGCTCTTTTTTTCACATTGCTTGCCTTTTAGTTGAAACTCAATTTGTAATTTCATGTAAATATTTTATATTCTTTTTTTATTGAAGTTCAGTATGCTTGTTATAATTATATTTTCTTGTAAAGCACCAACCAAACTATTGCATGCTTGTCATGAGTATATTTTATTACTCTTGCTGTTATGAAACTTGTAGTAGGTTCTTCAAATAAGACTTGTCCATGACTAAGTCTTGTATAGAGAATCCGTGACAACTTCTCTTAGTAATTTTTCCACAAGTAATATAGCTTATCTCTTATTCCATAAACTAGTCTTTTTATTAACTACTTTTACAATACAAAATAGAAGGAAACATAGAAATAGAAACTAACTACAATAGGAAACATGCTATAAGTACATAAAGGAAACAATCCAATTAGTAACTTCCTAATAAATAAGTTTCTAATAAGTAAACCTACTAATATTTAGGATCAATCATACAAAATGATGGTAATATTGAGAAAAATTTCACACAGAATTCAAGCTAGATGGAAGGAATGGAGGAGTGAAACAGATGTGATGTGTAATTGAAATATTCCTACCAAGTTAAAAATTTTATAGAACCGCAATTAGGCTAGCTATGCTTTATGAAAGTGAATGTTGGGCAGTAAATAAACAACAAGTATATAAGATGAATGTAGCGGAAATGAGGATGCTTATGTGAATGTGGTAAAACTTGTAAAGATAGAATAAGAAATACAAAAATTCAAATAAAAGTAGAAGTAGCACCAATTGACACAAAAATTAGGGAAGAGTGGTTATGGTGGTTTGGACACCACCAATGACAGCTTAAAAATGCCCCCACTAGGCAACTCGACTCAATAGAAACTGAAGAAATTTGACGAGATAGGGTTAGACGGAAGCTAACTTGGAACTCATTGATTTGGAAAGATTTAAATGATTTGAAAACACACCATCGGTTGCACTGAATCGAGCGCAATGGAAGAGTTCAATCCATGTAACCAATCCCAACTTATTTGGGGTTGAAGCTATGTTGTTGTTGACATGTTGTTGTAAGTAAACCTTCTAATTAACTAATATCCCTAATAAGGAAACTTCTAACTGTGAGTATTGTGCTTCTTTTAGTAGTAGGGCCCATACAGGGATTTTATCATTTTGTTGCTTGTATTTACTCTTTTGCTTATTATGCTTCTTGTGATACTCATTTTATGTAAGTCAACTAATAGTTGTATTCTTTTTTTTTTGAAAACAATAGTTGTATTCTTATAAAGCTTCATTTCAAAAAATTTGATTTTTCCATTAGAGAGTGGAGCAGAGATTGGCAGACAATTGTTGGATGATGCCTGCTCAATATTTTAGGATCGAGCTATGTGTTGTTATAACTTATAAAGCTTCCTTTCAACTTTTGATCTGTTTTTTGCTCTTCTTTTTGCTTTGTAATTTTAAACCTTTTTATAAGTATAAAAGTTGTTTCCAATAAAAAATAGAGTTCAAATCAAATAGAGTAGGAGAGAGTTTTGTGGATGTTCTATAACTGCCTAATTGCAATTGCATGCAAAATTTTGTCGTTTTCTTAGTTTGATTATTTTGGGTCTTTATTTTATACTACTTTGAGAATGTACCAGTTAATTCATTTTCTTTGTCTCTCTTCTCCATTGTTTGTTCTTATAGTGCAATACCTAGTTTAAGATTTTTTAATTAGTTGGATTTTCTATCTTTACTCAACTTTGATCTATAAACTAAATGTATTTTCAAGATGATGCTGTGGTTCAGTTATTAGGGATCTGCATTTTAAGAAATTAGCTAATTATATATTGAATTGGTTTGAGAACAATGTTGCTTATGTTATTTATTTATTTATTTTGGTATTTTGTTATTTATTGATTTTGATTCAAAATTCATCTCAGTAAGTAGAAATGCCCTTTTGTCGTCCTTCAAAATGGTTTAAGCATTCGTTAAATTGCAGATAAATTGGTGTGGTTGCAACATGAAATGATGTCTTTTTTTCCTATTAAATTTTTACTTGGTTAGATAATTCAGGAAATAAATCACAATGTGAACATTTTTGTGGCACTGGAATCGTGGCGTCTCTACTCTTATGTCATTTAGTTGCTGCTCATTCAGTCAAACAGATTCGATAGAGATTATCACATCTGACTCATGTTTCAATCTTGTTCGTGCTTTGAAGATTCTTACATTCGAATCTCTATTGCAGTTTTCTGAAGCATTTGGGAAACTGTACGGTCAATCAAAACAAGGAGTAAGCAATGATGCAATTGACTCTACCAGAGCACGTGGGGGTGTTCATGAGAATTGTATAACGTGAGTGTATGATGTGATGTTTGATTTCATGATTTCATAGCTCATATCAAGTATCATATCATTGAGCCTAGATTTGAAATCTTTCATCTGGATTGTCCATAATCTTGCTATTCCGTGTTTTACATTCAAGTTAAATGATATTTTACTGGAAATTGCAGTTGCATTGTGCCTCTGAGAAAAGCAGGTGATGGTAATGTGACGCGTTTTAGCACTTCAGGTTCGTTAATATCTTGAATTAGTTCCTTGAGAAATGTGCTATCGGCTTCTGCAGCATCCATATTCTTATTTATCTTTGCACCATAATAATTCTGAACAGGTTTAGACGGCAAAGTGGTGATATGGGATTTGGAGAGTCAAGCAGATCTTTCTCTTTAACTGATTCCTCAAGGAAAATGATTCTCTGACATGGTTTGCTCAATTTTTATTTGGCTACAACATAGTCTGGGATCCTTGTGCATGGAGGAGCTTTGTACGTCAGGGTTTGGTACTGGATGGACTTCGAAACTATTCATGCTGAAGTGTGTGATTTAAAGTAAGAGAATCATTGCCCTTCCGAGAAATCTTAATGGCGTTAACCACACATTTAGCACCATTGAGTTGAGTATAGGCTTAAGCTCCTGGTTCTGCTTTGCTTCTGTCTGCCGATCGGTTGTTGACTGTAAATCATCTGCTGTAAGTTCTCTAAGAAACCAGTTTTTGTTTTTCTATATAAACAGAGATTTGTTATCGCATATCTATTCCGCATAATAGTCATTTGAGCTGACTTGTATTTGCGTTGGTTTAGTGTCCATAGTCGTTGCAATGGTGGTCTTGATTCGAAAAGAGTAATCACTTGTTACAGACCATTGGATGCTCTTTTTTACGCATTAAAAGTGTTCTTTACCATAGTTGAAAAAGAAATGGTGTGGAGTTCCATCTTAATTCATGGGTTTGCTTGGTGAGATCAGTGAAGTTGGTGTTGCGAGTGTTTTCTGCATCCACTATCAAATGATTATTTATTTATTTATTTATTATTATTATTATTATTATTATTATTATTATTATTATTATTTTAATAAGAATAAACTGACTTTGTGTTCATTAAGACTTGAACCCCAACTTCTTACACGAGGCCTAATACCACTAGCAAATGAAATTTAGCAACCATTCTTTCTTTTTCAAGTAAGAATAAGATCCAAGTGTGTAATTCTTACTCTCGAGCTCTTCGTTTACGTGGTAATGATCTTCTTTGTTTCTCTTTATCTTTGGATTCCAATCTAATGATCCAGCATCCAAGATGTAATATTGGTTTGAGGAATAAATCAAAAGAAAAGGTTACCTTTTTGTTTTTCTTTGTTTTCCTTGTTTTTATCTTGGACTTTCAATTTCAGAAATTGAAACATAATGAGAAGGGGCTGAGTTTTTCCTTTGATGTATGATTATCCACTTGTCAATGTTTTTTTTTTTATAAGAAAGAAATCGCAACTCTATGAGGCTCAAACTCTTAACCTTTTGCCTAAATAATCCCATATCAAACAAGTGAGCCATTTACTTGACATTGTTGTGGGATATGTTACAAATCAGTGTATAATAAGAAGAAAAAAAATGTTGTATGATTGTTTACATTTTTTTTTTTTTTTTTTTTGAGAAATTGTATGATTGTTTACTTGATGATAATGTAACAAGGTTTCCGAAAAAGTAAATAAAAATGTAACAAGTGTACATAGTGACTACATACACGATAAGACACAATACGGGAAACAACGTGAAATACATTCTTTATATATGTCCCACTAGGTTGGTTAGCTTCTTTGCTTTCTCACCTATTTGTTGTTTTCCAAATTTTGTTCCCTTTGTTGACCGTGACTTGAGAGAGCTTCTACTACTCATGTGACATACCGTCACATACGCAGCCTTACTTGACCCTTCCTATTTTTTTTTTTTTTTTTAATAAACTTAACTATGGTATTTTATATCAAAATGATAATCTAACACGTTTTGGACGCATACTTTATCTTTTAGTCTATTTATGATGTTTAGTTAAGTGTGGAGCTCACGCCTAGGGAGAAAAAAAGTTATAAATAAGTTAAAAGATAAAAGTGTGCGCTCAAAGTGTGTTAGATTATTATTCTCATTTATGGCATGAGAAAGCTCTAGAAAATGTTATCAAAGTTCAAGAAAAAAAATCTATTGAATTTTTAATTAAAAATTGAATTGCGAGTACATTATTGCATTTCATGATATGCACAATGCTATAAAAAACTTATATTTCTAGTAGTGATGGATAATTTTTATAAGGAGGATGATAAACTAACACACTTTGGGCGTATATTTTGTTTTTTTAATTATTTATGACTCTCTTTTTTTCTCTCTTGCGCGTGGACTCTATATCTTATAAAATATCATAAATAATTAAAAAAAAAGTATGTACCAAAAATGTGTTAGATTATCATTTTCCTTTTTATAAATATCGTTAATGTTCTTGTTTCAACTCATTAATTAGACTAATTTATGTATGTATGTACGTATGTCCATAGTAAGCAATACAAAAGTATTTGCGTTGGCGATACATGTGATATCCTGGAAGTGGCAAGACTTGAGTTACTCATTCCATTACTTTCATTGTTGCTTGTCCTCTGTCGGTAGCCTGTCCCCCCCTTAATCTCTCAATCAATATCTTGCCAATGCACTTTCAGTAATTTCTGCAACAAAAATAGTAAAGTACTACGCAGACTTGGTGAACACCACTCACTCAGTACACTTGTCTATGTGGCACAATGCACCTTTAAGTTTGCATTTATGACGAGTGTGGTAACTGGCGAGTTTGATTACAAGTACTTAATTAATTTGATATTAAGCCCTTTTCTTAACTTGATAACGGTGGAAGATGATCCATATATGCAGTTGACTCCAAGTCTCCAACTAAAATTGGGATTGAAGTTTTGTTGTGTAGTCCGCTCCGCTCCAATTAATTTTGGAATTGTTGTTGTTGGTTATTCTTGTTTTGCTTTTTTATTAAAATTTATTTATTTGTTAGTATCCAGGCGAGCTTGACTACGAGGCCTTGGCGATCTTTGTTTTGAATAGTACAAAGAAGATCGATAGAGCTTATGGAATTTAAAACTCTTAAGAGACGCAATTTGCAATGACATCATTAGTATACATCCTACGCAACACTAAATTATTTGAATTGGACACGTTCCTAATATTGTACAGTATCTCCTCCAAGATAATTGTCTTAAAACTTGTTGGTTGCTTTTCACAGGAATTTTGCGTCTCTTGTCCAATGCATTGTAATGATTCAAGGGTACCTCTGACATGTAATATAAAATGGGATTACTTTAGCCCATAAAACTTGTAACATTTTGTATCCATTGCAAAATTATATATCTAATATCATACCAAGCAAATCAATGGACGAGTTATCAAAATCTCAACACCAACTAGCACTTCACACACATGACGATGAGAGGAGGGAAGAACTGAAAGCATTCGACGACACAAAGGCAGGCGTTAAGGGACTTGTCGACGCTGGTGTAACAAAGATTCCTCGAATATTTATCAATCCACCAGGCTATGGTGATAATCATGATTACAATGAGAAGTTGGTCTCATCAGGTGTTGGTGTTGGTGCTGGTGATGATAAAAAACAGTTGTTGAAAATCCCAACCATAGACCTTGAACATTGCATGGACAACAAGAAAGTGATCATCGACGAAATTAGAAGGGCAGCCGAGACATGGGGTTTCTTCCAGATAGTGAACCATGGGATCCCGATAGAAGTTTTTGATGAAATGATCGAAAGAATTCGTAGGTTTAACGAGCAACCGAATGAAGCAAAGAAGGAGTTCTATACAAGGGATATGGAAAGGAAGGTGAGGTTTAACAGTAACTTTGATCTTTTTTATGCACCTGCTGCCAATTGGAGGGACACTTTGCAAGTGGACTTGGCTCCAAATCCTCCAACACTTGAAGAGTTGCCACTCGCTTGCAGGTAATTGATTCATCACTAGATGGTTTATTTAATTTATTTACGCACTAACTTTAGTTAACTGTCTTAATTTCTCTATGAATTTGATTAGTGTGACAAATCATAGCATAGTTTTAAGTGAAATGATCATTTGTTTCCTACCAAAAAAATGATCATTTGTTCCACTAGCATTTGCATTGGTTTTATATATACTTCCTATTTGCGAGTTTGACATCTTCGATAACCAAGAAACTAAATTGAGTTTGAAATTTGTAATATTTTCTTTGATTTCGGCAGAGACATAATTATTGAGTACTCGAAGCATGTTATGAAGTTGGGGGCGGCATTGTTCGAGTTGCTATCAGAGGGTCTTGGGCTCAACCCGAATCATCTAAGTGAGATCGGTTGCTCTGAAGGGCTCTCAATGCTTTGCCATTACTATCCGGCATGCCCTGAGCCTGAACTCACCTGGGGAGCTCCCATGCATTCTGACAAAGATTTCCTTACTGTGGTCTTACAAGATCATATAGCTGGTCTCCAAGTTCTTCATAAAAATCAATGGATTGAAGTCCCTCCAATCCATGGCGCTCTAGTGGTAAATATTGGCGATCTTCTTCAGGCAAGTTAATGTCCTTCATGTCGTTGTCCTTGGCACTTAATTAAATCAATTTATCGATCCCAATCTGTTGGGTTGTGTGAACCGAAATCATAGTCCCACATTGGAAAATAAAACTTCTAAATGAAGTATATTAGTGACTGCCTCCCCTTTAATAGTACCGAGGCCTTTTAGAGTAAAAACCCCACACCTAATGTTGAGGTGGTTAAGTTGGGGACAATATCGGTACTAGCCGAGATCTGACTCGGGTCGGGTCACTCGACTCGGGTGGCGGGGTCAAAAAACTTGACCCGTCGGGTATCGGGTCGGGTTTTGGGTATGATCAAAGTGCACCCGACCCGACCCGACCAAAATAACTCTAACTAAGCCCCAACTTTGCTGAGTCTGCTCCATGCTCATCGTCCCTATTTGGCACCCTAACTAAGTCCCAACTCTGTTGAGTCTGCTGTTTTTTTTTTTTTTTTTTTTTTTTTTTTTCATGAAACCGGGTCATCCGATGACCCGACTCGACGTGCGGCGCACGCTCGGATGGAACCCCAACACAATCAATGTCGACCACTATATATTTTTGAAATAATAACTCTAGCTAGATTTTACTTACAGCATATTTTCATTAATCTTTTTCAGTTTTAAACAAATGATCCTCATGTCCTAATTAGTTACTAGTAAATGCCTTCGAAAAAGAAAAAGTAATTAGTTTCTAGTCCTCACACTAATCAATTATCCATGGAGTTGAAAATTTTCATTTGCATTTGTTTGGTTTGCTTAAATTAAGATCACTATTGGATTCGAATGGTTCTTCAATAAGTAGATATTCTTTTCTTAGTGCAGCTTGTCTCTAACAATCGGCTTAAAAGCGTGGAGCACAAAGTCGTAGCAAGCCATGAAGGCCCAAGAATATCAGTGGCAAGCTTTTTTAGCACAAATGTTGCTGATCGAACCACCAGGGTCTTTGAGCCTATCAAGGAACTGGTATCAGATGAAAGTCCTGCATTGTATGCGAAAACTACAGTGGCAGACTATCTTACTAATTTTCTTGCGACAGCGAGAAATGGGAACTCTGCTCTCTCACACTTGAAGTTGTTCTGAGCTCATATTTGATAAGTAACATGTATGTAGAAGCTCGTGAAGGTTTTTTGCTACGTCTGTCTCTCTAGATTTTCCGAGGCCAAAATGTTGGTACTTCTTGTTATGCTTGAAATAAAGTCGTACTTGTTCAAGCTTCAGTAGACATACCTATCTGATTACAAATGTGTGCCTCAATTTTCATTTTCAAGCTTGAACAAATCAAGTATGAATCAAGTCCTAATTAAGTCCTAGCATTCATTTTTAATGAATGAAATTACTAACAAATTACAGTTAATTAAGGTATTGATTTGTGTATTTAAATCATAAGATTATACAACTATTTTATTGATGCAGAAGTACTAGCTACCAAAGTCCTAGTTAGTGTAGAAACCTCAAAATCACTTAAGTGAGTAGTACTTTTCAATGTTTTCATAGAAACGAACATTTGCCTCAGCTAGAAGTTCTTGGTGTAATGTTAAGGCGACTCCCCCAATCATAAAGATAAGGAAAAAGCTGGAATGCACCATAATGGGCACCCATGAACTACACCCACCTGACTCGGTTGACTATTAGTGCTGAAGTTAGTTGTTTGTCAGTTGACTGTACCAGACAACCAACTAAAACATAACAGTTACAGTTGTCTGGCACAACCAACTAAAATAGAAAAACAAAGAAAAAAATAAAGGAAAAACAGTTTTTATGTGGGCCTTGTAATGGCTGACTGGGCAAGTTGTCAGTGTTGCATGCCCGTTCTGGTGCATTCTAGCACTTTCCTACATATAATTCACCTATTTTCATTATGTAATTGAAAACAAAAATTGTTCTGATAGGGTAGGGGTAGCAAAAATTTGGGTTTGGACGAGTCCAAGTCTGAACAACCCTTACTATAAAGAAGTATAGTAATTTTTCGGACCCGGCCCAGTTTTAAATTTGGACAAGGCTTGCTTGTACAAACCCGTTTTGTCTAAAATTCAGGTTGTTTGATTGTCCGAATTTGTAACAATCTTGAAAACTAACTTCTTATATTGAAAGCCTCTTCAAATGTCAAATTATACACGTTGTAATCTCATGTGATGTAATTTTGGAAAAAGTAACGTCAAATTCATGTAATTATTCATTTAATGTCAAAAAATAATTATTCAAGTATAAAAAAATAAAATTTAATTCATTTTACAATAAAATATATCTTTAATACATTAATTTTTATATGCATTAGAGAAGACTAATATTTGTTAATCTATTTAATAAGCAGTAAGTGTTTAAAATACTCTTTTATTAAAGATATTCTTAACTATATTTAAAATTCGAACCTTGTCCGGGTTAGGTTCGGGTTTACAAGGCCTTGTCCAGACTCGGTTCAGTTTTAAATTTAGACAAGAAGTCTTTGTTCAGAACCTACCCAAATTTGTTAAGACATTGTCCAAACCCTTTTTCATTTCGAGTCAGACAAAATTGGACTTACAGGCCCAAACACTAAAGTGTCAGCTCTATGGTGGGGTTTGAGAAGACTTGAGAAACCTCACTTCAAACCTGTAAACCTTTGTCTTTCTTTTTTAACTTGTCGACAAATAAACATAATGTTGTCTTGTCGCATTTTTTCTTATTTGTACAACCTAGCATCTAAAAACATGCTTCGCCCCCACTAATTCTAGGCTCGCATTTTGTTATTTGCTAGTAAAGTCAATATGACTAGTTTGTAATTTGTAAGTGCTACCAAACTCCCAAAGTAGCTTCACCTTATCCAGTTATCATCTATCTCTATCAAGGTACGTGTTTTTCTCTTAGTCAAAGCTATATTAGTACAATAATTAGTTAAAATATTCTAACATTTTACAGCTTTCGTTATTATATCATAACCTTTTTAAATTTTTATTTTTTTATTTTTACTTCAATGAGAATTGAATCACAATCTTCCAAGATTTTGCCTTTTTGAAGTGGTGTCTTTATCATCTCACCTGAAAAGCTTTTACTTAAATTTGTTATCACATCATCTTTTTACATTGATAAATTTGCATCATAAGTCATTTTTTAACTTCAAATTTGACGACGTGACACCTAAATAATGACTTTAAAAAACACCTCATCATCTATAATTACTAAAATTATTAGTAATTAATTAGATGTTACCTCATTAAATTTAAAATTAAAAAGTGAATTATGATGCAAATTTAGCAATGTAGAAATGTTATGATATACCTCATAGACCAATGCATACAAATTGTCTCAGACTTTTCAAGAGTATAAAAAAATTTGTCATCTTAAGTTAATAAGGAAATAAATATGAAGGTGATCAAGGGCACAAAGATGTAACATTTACGTAATAACGAGCCAAAAAAAGGTAGTTTACACAAAAGTGAGAAAACCACTCCAATAGATTTTCTCATTCAAAGGCTAGGTACGTGTACATCAAATCAACATAGCCTTCATAAACCGTCTTTCGTGCTCATGAACCAAATTGACAGTAAGTTGACTGTATTTGAGATTTAAATATCATCTTTTACTCCAACAACTTGGTAATTGGTTAGCACCCTTGTGGAATTAGGCTGGCTCTTTGAAATTAATAACAACCTATTAAAAAAAATATTTTTTAAAATATGGGCTATGCAGTTATATTCTTCAACTGCTTAAATTTTCAAAGGTGACTTGATACATCTTCTGCTCAAACTCATGCAGTCAGGAGCAGTCAGGAATGGCCTTTCTTGCATGAGTTTGAGCAGATCGCTTCAACAATCATTACCTGTAATACTGAGAAAGTATCACCAATAGAGAATTAGTGCTGACCTTGTGGATAAGAAATGAGGTTATTTTGACTTAGATTATAATTAAGTAATTAATTAAATGCATTATGGAATATCTTTACCTGCGAAACAGGACAAAATAAATTAAGAAAATTTTCAATATATAACACAGTTATTTTTGGTCTTGAAAATTTTGGTGTTAAGATGGAAACTCTAAGCCTATCATTTACTTATAAAACAAATAACATTCAAAATGATGGATAAGCAATCAAAGCATAGAATGAAGCATTTCCAATGACCAGTAGACCATGAATTAAAATATTAGTCAACTTGTTTTGTGACATTAGACCAAGATGATAATCAAAAAATGGATAGGACATTATTTATACAAAGATATTGTATTGATAATCAACTTGTTTTGTAATATCTAACTCCTTATTTCTATTGATGTTAGTTGCCACCATCTTGTTTATAAGCATAATGTATTTAAAATTTCTTCGCTCACGCTTCGTATTCACATAGGTGAGCAAAAACTCCTTCAACTTTCTAGCATTTTGAAAATTAGCTCCAGTAAAATAAAGAAAATAGGCTTGAGAAAAAAAAGCAAAGAAAACCAACTTTTACTTTTAATAGAAAAAAGAAATTGGAGTAGGACCTTGGTTTCAAGTCATTTGTTCTTAAACTCACCTATAAACTAAAGTGGTTCGACAGAAGTAGCATTCGCGAGAGACAACAGTTCTTTGTAGACAATGTTCTTGGTTCGATTTGTTTGATTACTATTATAAGAAAGGTTGACAAGAACTTTGATGGCAGATGCTGTTGTAGCACGTGATAGCGCAACATAAAGTTGACCATGTGAAAATACAGGTTGTCGTAAATAAACTCCAAGAAAGTCCAATGTTTGTCCCTGTGCTTTATTAATTGTCATTGCAAAGCACAATCGAATGGGAAATTGCCGTCTCTTGAATTTGAATGGTGTTTTATCTTGATTGTTAGGAATAAAAGGAATTCTTGGTAAGAAAACTTCTTTTCCTTTATAATGACCTGTTGCAATCTCAGCATCAATAACGTTTTTTCCGATTTTTTGACAAATCAATCGAGTTCCATTACATAACCCTTTTGATGGATTAATGTTGCGCAAGAGCATAATTGGACAATTCTTCTTTAATATCAACTCATGTGGAGGAAAGCCGCTTAAGGACAAACTGTTTAAGAACTCCAGATTTATAGAACTAATGTTCTCATCAATAGCTTCATCGAAACTGTAATATCTAAAAACTTCGCTAGGAAACCGATGAATCAATAAAGTATTGACTTCGTCAACAAATTCATTCTTCGTTGTCAAAATAGCACGACTTGACATTGCACTACTTTGAATTGCATACTCATTCAAGTTGGGATACACAGCTGTGATCAAATTATCCAAAGAGACATTGTCATCGACAAAAGGCATAATGATGTTTGAAGGTATGGCACTGAGATTTCCTGGAAGTTCTTCTTCTGTAGCATTACCAACCCGAAGTATGAATTTAGAGAATTCAGGATCAAGTCTTGCTCTAATATTTTCAACTAACTTGATTTTCTTTAACAGAGGCCAAATATATGAAGTAGTCAATGTCGAGTTTATCACATCTTGCTTACTGCCTTTTGGTACTACAGGGAGCACCTGCCTGAAATCACCACCGAAAACAACCACTTTTCCTCCAAAAGGTGTGTTATTATCCATTATGTCCCTAAGCATAGAATCTAGTGCTTCGATAACTTGTTTATTTGACATCGGTGCTTCATCCCAGATAATCAATTGTGTGGTTAATAGTAATTTTGCTAACATTGACTGTTTGCTAATGTTGCATGTTCTATTTCCATCAACATTTATTGGTAATTTAAATCTAGAATGTGCAGTTCGACCTCCAGGTAATAATGAAGCTGCTACACCTGACGATGCAGTTGCCAATGCAATTATTTTCTTGGATCTAACCTTCGCTAATATCGTTCGGTATAAAAAGGTTTTCCCAGTTCCCCCCGGACCATCTACGAAAAATAAAGCCGATTCATTATTGAAAACTTTATCAAGTATAGAATCATATGCATATTTTTGGGCACGATTCAACTTTGATGCAGCCTCCAAGTCATTACTATCAACAACGATGCCTAGTTCTTCATTTATTTCTCTCGTGCTGTGATAAGAATCATCAAAAACAATTGGATAATCAACTAAAGAAAATTCTGTAATACTTTTTCCCATTGACTCTAGAATAGTATTAATTTCTTGCAGTACTTTGAAATCCACTTCAGCTGATGATAAATGTTGATGGTCAATATCCCCACACATTTCACTTTTGTATTTCTCCCATAAATAACGAGGATTCTCAGGGTTACAATGTACCAATATTGTATCAAAGAATCGACGCAAATTAAACGGCATTTGATACATTGATGCTTCTTCCAAACACGACTCCAAACTGTTATCAGCCTCAAGTAACATGTGCAACACACTGCCTCTTTATATGATTCCACACGAATACCATTGACAACTTTTAGTTCTTCAAAAGATGTACATCCTTTAATGTGATTTAATAGTAGACGAAGGTAGTATTTGTCACCTTCTAGTGGAGTCACTGCAACAATTCTACCAATAACTTGACGTTTTATCCTTCTTGACCATTTTCTGGTCTGTTGCTTCCAAACAAAATGTTCAGGAAATTCTCGATATAACATGGTGCGAGCTAATTCATCATTCTTGTTCATGTTAAAGAATGCAGTTAACATGGAACGAGATGACAATCCATTATCAACTACATTTTGTAAAGTATCGTTCTTATTAAACTTGACCAATTGCTTTCCTTCTAAATGAAGTTGTAATGTGATGACTGGTGGATGTATTTCATTTAGATGAAAGCCATAGATGCGCCACATTGACTCTGGAGCTGCTACCCAACGTGCTGATTGGAAGTTCTCAATCTCATCAATCACAGGATTTTCATTGTTGTCATTGCATTGAAATGCTACGCTGTCATGTCCTTTGTATATGCATTTATATAAATATTTAACAGCTTTAATAGTTGAGCAAACCTCAACATTCAAGTGGTAGTCAAACTTAGCAAGCAAGTACGGATTATACGGGACAACCCAACGATTATCTAATTCTTCTCCTCTAACCATTGGTCTATTTCCATCATCACGTCTTCTATACTTTGGGTATGAATCTTTCCCATGCACAGTACAATCACGAAAAGCTTTGGGGTAATTATTACGACATTTACCATTTGCATCCATGCATACATTATTAGGGTTTAAATCACCGCATGGACCATGCATCATGTGTGACACAACAGCTTTATACAAGTGAGGATGATCTGATTCGACTGGAAGCTCAGCACAAACGAAAGAATCAAAGGAAATTGAGTCTATTAATTTTGATGTTGGTTCCAAAACAATAAGAAAATGAGCATGAGGAAGACCCTGTTTTTGAAACTCAACAACATAGACATATGCGGCAACAGGACCGAAGATATGTTTCTTCACAATCTCATTTTTAAGGCATTCTAGCTTCGATTTAAATATGCGTGCAAAGAAAGATCAGTCTATTTTGCATCTCATCTCTATGTCGAAGCTCTTGTTGTATTTCAGGCCAATAAGGATTACAAGTGATGGTGAGAAAAATGTCTGGTTTTCCAAAACGTTGAACCAACGCCATTGCATCCATATATCTCTTTCGCATATCTCTTGGTCCACCAATAAAAGATGCTGGAAGAACAATCCTTCGTCCGATGTTTGAACCAGTAGTCTCACCTGTATTCATAGAATCAACGATCCCTTGATATAACTCAGATCGTATCTCGTCTTGCCTAAAACGAATAAAATCTAACCTTGATGTCTCTATCTTAATATACATGTCAACCACATATTGCTGCAACAACCTACCCGAATGTAGCAAAATGGAATTGTGCACGTCTCTAATTTGAAGTTTATAGCAGTAGTATTCGCAACAAGATACACAATTTTCTTTTTTTTGTAGAATTCACTATAAAAAAATATGAATAAATTAGTACGTTTTTTAAAAGTTAAAATAGTATTAGAGTCAAACTGACTACGAGAAGAAGTTATATTATTTACCTTCATTTTCATTGTGAAGTAACTTAGAAGGAGAATTTATTAAACGAGGATCAAGATTAAAATTGTCATTGTACTTAGCATGTACCCCGGTAGAGCCTTTTTTCTTAATGCCTTGATGCCAACCCACATCTCCATATGGGAACAATAAAGGATATTGTAAAGGATCATAGCACTCGTAATGATAGTAGATTCTATTACCTTCTCCAGAATGGTTATATATAAGGATATCCCGCTTAGTTGGTTGCGCACATAAGTCATCATCTACCCAAATAGCCGCAACTTGACTAACAGAAGGCTTGTTGAATCGTCTTTGATCAAGATTGACACTCGAAACTATCTCAACAACATGAGTGTCCAAGATTTTCGTACTTAAATTACGGAAAAACTTTGCATATGGGTTATCACTCATCATACCAATTAGTAGTTTTAAAATTTTCTCATCCATCCTATCCGAGCCACTGCCACACATTCGGTTCTGCACTTCATGTTCAGTATCATAAAAGTACAATTGCAAAAAGGAGGGTTCATCACTGACAGTAGCAAATTATTTATATAATGATAAATCGCCCCTTGCACTCTAAATGTATATACACCCATATTTTTTCTTGAAAGTGTCTTATCACACTTCACACCAAATAATGTAAATCCAAAATTGTTGTTATAGGTACGAACATAGTTCAAGAATTCATCTGTTTCTTTAGTTTTTGATGTGAACAAGTCAAACATTTGTTGGGAGACAACATTAGGGATGAGAGACACTTGTCCATTTGAACAACAAAAACCCTTAGTTTCATGAACGAATCTTCGAGCACCACAATTTTGACAAGAGACTACAGATGGCAATATATCTGCTGAACATACTATGTTATCAAAATCCATTGCCACAGAACGTCTTTGTGTATTTCTTGATCCTATATTACCAACAGAAAAGGTCAAAGCAGACTAAGTTTCTAATTGTTGCATAAAGATGTATTACTCTCTAACCAATAGTCACAACCTTTTGTAACACTTATGTATGATCAAGTTGCATAACTTTTTATAGAAGTTAAACTAATACATTTTTTCAAGTTAAACATAATTGGCACATACTCGTTGCATTCACCTCTTTTTTTTCCCTATATAGTTGTCTTTGACGTGATCGTCTCCTCTGCTTTTCCTCTTCTGTCATGGACAAACGATTTGACCTATCTACCTCTACGCAAACTATTTCTAGCTTTTCTCATAACTCCACTGTGTTAAATAAATTAATATAATATACAAAACTTCGTGAGATTTAAGTGTTTATAAAACACATATAAAAAGTATATAATGAATTCACAAATGATAAAACTATCATTCACCAATCTCTCTCATAAAAAGACAAGAGTAGCAAAATGTCAAATTTAACTGGTGTGCGATTCGCATTTGGAATGTGAAAGCATCATATATCAATTAACCTAGAGTCAAGGAAATTCAAGGATAATTATTTAAACTTAATGAGGTGATTAGATATCTTCTAGAAATCTTTATGGATAAGCTGGAGTTTTCGCTATTTATTTGCAATTAAAAAGGCGTGAAAAGTAATAGCTATCAACTACTGAAATGATTGTATGTAACCACAAACAACTACACATTTTATCATAGCAAGCAAATACACAAAAGGCATGAAAAGTAAAAGTAAACAACTATTGAAATGAAAGTATCTAACTACAAACAACTAAAAGCAATGGACTACTCAAACACGCTCGAGAAGAACATGATTAAGAAACTATCTATGGACTTAACTCCCCCTAGTAATCAAATCAAACCAATCGATCAATTTGAAAGCTGCTAGTAAGATGTAAGACTTTACTTTTAACTACATCTGATATGCAATGCCGCAAATGAGATCTACCCAAATGGGAGAACATGAAAAGTTGAAAGAATAAACTAAGTCTCATTTCAGACATAACTAACAACATCCAAAATGGAAAAACTTAACACATACATAAAAAGTGTTTCATGGATCGGCGGTTTCGGATTCAATGGTTTTAGTTGGAGAAAACAGTTTCAAGCTGTGGAAATGATTTTCAGATAAGCTAGATTAAGAACTCACAATCTGTTATATAATGCGAAATCACACTAATTAGTTAACTTAGAGGTACTTTGTAAGTCACAGATTTTCTCTAAGTGATGGTACTCAGCGATACCATTACTGCATAAAGTTTGAGTTAGGTAGAAATATCTATTATATAAAATGTGAAAAGGATGTCATGTCTCACAAATCTAAAGCTCCTCAACACCTAATTATCAACCTAGCATATGAACTTTCTGATTAGCCCACGTTATCCTAATTTAGTAGAAAAATATCGCTCTTAACATATGCCTATCTTAATTATTTCAAGGGTCTTTATCTACAAAATGAATTTTTGTAAAGAATAACTTTAGCATGGGTACGAAAGCTAGGTAATATTATAAATGAATTATATGTCGAGGAATCTTTTCATAACCTACATAAGATAGATTGAATTTACAAAATACATGAATCTGGTTTATAATGCCAAATACATTATCCTCCCCCTCTCAGTTGAATATTCATATTAACAAGTTGTTAAATTTCTAATAAAATCAAGCATTCACAGCAAATCATGAACATGAATAACTAACTGCCGATACTAATTGCTGGCCTCAAAGCAAGCACTTCCTTTTTATTCGTTTTTTTTTTTCTATTTATCTATGAACTAAGGTAATAAAAGAAACCACTATGGAATTCATCATCAATGAGTCAATGACATCAACTCAGTCTTGCTTGATATGCATAAGACATGGTACATGACAGTTATTGAAAAGGTGGGAACAAATCAGTTTGGTCTGGTGGAAAGGTGTAGAAGATAAACATCTTAATCAAGGCCTGATCTAGTATTAGCCCACGTTGTCCTAATTTAGTATTAGATGATCAACAGAGAGTATTTCTTATGAAACTGAAGGCACAATCAAATTCATTACTTGTGAACTCACTACTGACCAAAATAATGTCTTCGGTTGATTGAGGCATTTAATCAAACAATTGATACTCACTCTAAATAGTGCTAGTAGTAACTGTTGTGGCTGAAGTGCAAGAATTTTTTGGAATCTAATAGTACATACTTGAAACTCTTAACATTACCTTAGCATTACCTATACGTAGTGGACAACGAGTTATTTGAATGAGATGAGCAAGAAAACTGGTTGTAATTGAGTATAGAGATAGCAGCTTTGAGACAAATTGTTGTTGAAGTAATGTCGTCGTGAACGATGGATAGGGATTCGAAAATCTCTGGTGTTATCTAGGGTTTTCGAAGAAATAGGAGCGTGCAATTAATCGTCGTGAATGATGGATAGGGATTTGAAATTCTCTAGTGTTTTCTAGGGTTTTCAAAGAAATAGGAGCGTGCAATTAATCGAAAGAAATCGTTCAAGAACACGAAGGAGCACAAAAACTAAACAAAGATGTGACATTATTAATAATGTCAAACCAAATCAACATGTAAAAATGTTGGATAGAATTAATAAGATTTTATTGGTAATACAACGTTCAAACTTCAAAGATGTAAACTATTTGAAATCATTACATCCATCTAATCGTTTATGTATAGTTAAAAAAATTATCTTTAAAACACATTGTATCATCTCAGTTATTACAGCAGACAAACTTTATACATTCAATAAGCCACGTTAGAAACACACTTTTCATATGATCAGTCAAAAGAAGCATTTAAAAAATAAAAAGTGAAAATTTAAAATTACACTCTTTAACTATAGGTTGAGAAACAAATAGAATCAAAAGTGCACGCCAACTTTCTATAAGAAGTTAATCGTATCTCATTTAAATAATAAAAAATTTAAAAAGCATGATTAAAGTAACAAAATGCATGACTTATAAATTAAGTAATCGCAAGTTTTACTAACTCCACAAGATTAACACAAAAGATTAAACAAACCCCTCTTATACATTCTGTTTTTTTCTTTTTTTTTTTTGCTAATCAACACTTCACAGTCATCCTTTCTTTATTGTAAAAAAAAAACTCAAGCCATTATTTTCCTTCATTGTTCAAACGTCTATATATTGCATCAATTAAACAATCCATATATAAGAATAAATTAAGGAAAGACTCTCGATTTGGACTTAAGCTTAATTAAAACTCCCATAAGAAATTACCAAAAAAAACACCCATAAGAAAAAAATTTCTCAGCACCAATATCACTAAAGGAAAAAAAAGATTAATGTGCAAATCGAATAAAAAATCCTTTACCAGTCAAACTTTAAATCAAAGTAAAAATAAAAGGGGATTTATGAAAACAAAACATGTAAAAACCCAATCACAAAATCAGGTCTAATTGAAACTATAGAATAGAATTGATTCAGGTCTAATTGAAACTCTTGATATTGCCTGCAATGGAGATCGAACAAATTCAATGAGATAGAGTACTGAGAGAACGTGATTGTATTTGAGAATAGAAAGAGCTTGGAGAGAGATAAAACAACGACAAACAGATCTCATAATTATAGATAGAGATTGGAGTCGTTGGAATTGTTGTCGAAGAAGGGAGACGGGGAGTAAAAGTTGATATAGTTGTTGTCGAAGTCGAAGAATGCAGATTGTGCGAATATTGAAGAAATAGATGAGAGGGTTGTTGGAGCAGTAGCCGAAGTCAGACGAGAGTTCGAAGCTGTTGTTGAAGTCGAAGAATTGTAGACGACTTGATTCCTGATTCGAGAAATTGTTGTCGAAGTCTGATTCGGACGAGAGGTTGAAGTTTTTGTTGAAGACGGAGAATTGATTTGGGGGTTGTGGGTTCGTGATTTGTGATTTGTGAAGTGATCTCGGTTGAAGACGGAGAGTTGATTGTTGTTGTCGAAGTCGGGTTGAAGAAACAAATGAGAGGGTTGTGGGTTGAAGACGGAGAAGTGATTGCTGTTGTCGAAATCGGTGAAGAAACAGATGAGAGGGTTGTGGGTTGAAGGCGAAGAGTTGATTGTTGTTGTTGATTTGTGATTTGTGAAGTGGAGAAGTGATTGTTGTTGTCGAAGTCGGGTTGAAGAAACAGAGATTCGTGGGTTGTTGAAGACGATCCGTTGATTGTTGTTGTTGATTCGTGATTTGTGAAGTGATCTCAAGGTTGGGGGTAAAATAGGGATTTCAAGTAACGAAGGAAATGAGAAGTATTCTCACTTTTAATATATACTAGTTTCATAACGTGCTCCGCACGATTAAACCCGCTCGCTTCGCTCGCGGGAATTTAGTTAAAGAAAGAAATAATTTTAATCACATGGCTGTCGAAGTGGGTAGTCCGTATTTCTGATTGAGCTAGCTATATATAACAACTTGGATGCATTTGTGATCAGTAATAATCTTCACTTCCAGATATTTTTCACTTGCTTGTATTTTCAGATGAGTTATGTGTGTGTACAAAATTAAAAAGTTGTGATTCCATCAGCCAACTTTTAACCCTTTTATATACACACATCTATTCCTTCCTTTGTGAACCACTACAAGCCTATTCTCTCCTCTTATCACATTTCAATTTGTCATTCAGTATGAAAAGCACAATTGCAGATCAATCTGTTGTCATTCCAATCACTTATGCTCATGGAATCTGCGAGCAAGGTAAATTATCTTCTATTTTTTATTTATTTTGATCATATCCTTGATGTTGTGATTTAGATGATCAATATGCATAATTACAGTGATTGGAAGCTAATATCTTGTACTTTTGTTCTGTTTGAATTACAGTGAAGTTGGGACCAAAGATCTCAAAAACATTGAAGAGAAAGTTGAGATTGGGAGCTAGAATTGTTCAGGGAGGTGGAGTGCGAGAGAGTTTTCGAGGCGCTTGTTCAACGTTGGGCGGACGAGAAGCTTTTGAAGGTCTCACGGTGCCATTTATTCACCACTTGCTGTCCAATTGCGGGGTTGCTCTTCATCTCCATTGAAAAGTTGGCCTTTTCCAGTGAGAGGTCCCTTAGATTTACAATTTCTACTGGAGAGTTCATCAGAGTTCAAATCAAGCAGTTGGTTGTTATCTTTCAGATCATGCTTTGGTTATAAATAAAACAAATACATACACCGAAAAATGCATTTCAATGTCAAAATGTTTTTTTTTGCGCTTCAAATGACACTTGTAAATGTCTTTGTTATAAAATCTTCGGCCATCATAAAGCTAGGATAAAAAGAAAAACTGTTTCAACTTGGCAAATAAATAAATAGAAGTTAACAACAATTTGAACAAATCAGATCAAATATGTGACATGTCAACCTTAACATTGAAGACATACTACTATATGTTAACTGTTACAGAATGACAAAATGACATCTAGAAAAACTAATTCCAAACCTACATTATCTCTCCGATAACAATTTTTTTTTTTTTAGATACTCCGATAAGAAATTAAAACCATTATGGATGGATTGCTGGTATTTCTCAAAATACTTCCAATATTCAATCTTCGCCAATTATTTCCTTCTTAAGCTCATCGATCTTAGTGAGTAATTCGCCCCTATTTTTCTTGACAAAAAGAACATGGAATAAAATTAAATTAGTTAGTAAGGCTATGTAGAATAAGAAGGTATGCTGAACCACAGTAATATTTGCATATCCATCTTGAATATTAGATATCGATAGCTAAACCAATTATTAGCACGAGCAGGAATAAACTTTCCGGTTGTTGGAGATGGCTGAGCCTATAAAATAAGAAGAGATAATACTCAAGGAAAGAAACGAGAACTGCGATGGATGTTAGTCTTACAGAAACTATGAATTTAGTACATATGACAGAAGAAGGCATATAATACTATCCTCAACAATTGTGGAGTCATTTATCAAATGGCGGCATCGGTTGATATGTTAATCTAAGTAACTTTAAACTCAGTGGACTCAATGAATGAGACAACATTGATTATAAGTTTATAACATTGATTATGATTCGTGATTTGTGAAGTGATCTCAAGGTTGGGGGTAAAATAGGGATTTCAAGTAACGAAGGAAATGAGAAGTATTCTCACTTTTAATATATAATATATATATATATATATATTTTTTTTTTTTTTTTTGAAACCAGTTCACTAACCTATTTAATGACCGTTCGATACACTTTAAAATATTGTTGAACAAATCTCAAGGTATTCCTTATCTCTTTCTTGACTTGTGCTCTGTTTTGTTGTGAATTGCAAATTCATAAGATAATCCAAATTATACACGCAAAAACTCCGCCTTTGATCACCAATTTCACTTTCCCTGCAAAACCCACCTCCCAAAAATGGTGAATCCAAATACCCAGAAAGGATTCACAGAAATCTCACCTAATTACGACCGCAAATCAGAACTGAAAGCCTTCGACGACACCAAAACAGGGGTAAAAGGCCTAGTAGATGCAGGACTCACAAGGGTCCCCAAAATCTTCATCAGAGATGTTGTCTCTGATCAAACTAGCACAATCTCAAATGGGTTTGAGATCCCAGTCATAGATCTTGATGTTGAGAGAGAATTGATCATAGATCAAGTGAGAGAAGCTTGTGAGAGTGGGGGATTCTTCCAAGTGGTGAACCATGGAGTCCCAGTTGAGTTGATGGTAGACATGATTGATGGAGTTAGGAGGTTCAATGAAGATTGTGATGAGGAGAGGAGGAGGTACTATACTAGGGAGACTACTAAGAAGGTTGTGTTTAATAGTAATTTTGATCTGTTTCGGTCTCCGGCGGCGAATTGGAGGGACACCATTCTTTGCATCATGGCTCCTCATGCCTTGAATCCTGAGGAGCTGCCCACAGCTTTGAGGTATACTTATGTTTTAATCATGCATAGATGAAGAAAGTGGTCATTTTTTAACTAGCCTATATCATGTTTGAATGAATGCCTGTGTTGTTGCAATGGAACCCTGATCATACTTGTTTAAATGTATGTATATAGTAATTGTTGAGATGTGTGGACCGAATTAACAATGGGTATAAGTGATGGTCTCCTCACAAATAGTTCCAAGGCGTTTTGAGATAAAACCCCACACCAATGAGTCGGTACTAGTGGAGATCATAGGCTCGAGGAGAACAGAGATCATAGGCTCACGGATAAGTGCTGCGGGTGGGCCGCTTGCGGATAACATGTCGTGGGCAGGTTAATTTAACAATAACCAACCCCTTAAGCTAGGTTTTGAGTTCGATTCTCATGAATGGAAGAAATTATGTAAGGAGCGCCACTTCTTGTATAAGGCCCAACACGAGCATTGATTAGTCGGTGCAGTTGGTGCGTCATTACACGTCAAATATAATTTTCGATTCTACACCGAAAACTACAAAAAGTGCAGTAGTGGTAAGCTCGGGGTCGAACCTCAAGGACTAGGCTACTGACTTAAGTTTCTAGGGGGAGAAGAGAAGACAAGAAATTAAAAGCTTAGGTATCCAGCTTCATGGTCTACGTCAAACAACTTGGGAACGATTCCATTATTCCTCGGTTTATAAAAGATATGAGACTAATCTATGATCTAGTGCAGCTATAGACCCAGTGATGCACTCAGTTCCTCGCACTTTCTGATGTTGGCAGCCAAGGTACGACCGTTGACTAATTTCCTGACCAAATACGCAACTTGATCGCTAGTGCTCCAGATTTAAAGCGTTGGCCGCATTACTTCAATTTGTGAAGGCACTACACCTAGACAACCGGATCGCTAGTGCTCCCGATTTAGCCTAGATATTTGACCGGTCCCAAAAAGGTCTAATCAATTAGTAGGGTCAATTGCCACCAGTGGGTCTTATTGTATAAGGACGGGTGCTTACGACTCACTGACATGTAAATCAAGGTTTAAACTAGTGTTTAACCTCAATTGTTCAAACAATACCAAAGAAAATAAATCATAGAAAAGAATCAATAAAATCATGCATAGATAAACCTCTTAATGGAATCCTAAGTCACAAGGCTCGACCGATCTATCTTCAACTTAGTTGAAGGGTATTAACTAAACTAAACCCTAGTTCAAAAATAAAACAACAGACTAAACAAAGGTAAAACTCAGTTTCCTTTCTTTTCAGAGCCTACTCATATTTATAGGAACATTTTGGGTTAGTTAAAACCCTAAAAATCCCAAATACTAAAGACGGCGTGCTGGACGACGCAATTTCGGAAATGTTTTGCGTGGAGTTAAAAGAGTTTCTGGCCATGTGGCAGTGCCTCATTGTAGAGAAATGGTGGCATGCTGACGTGGCGTGCCGTGATTGGCTAGGAGGAACAACTGTGACGTGGCGAACGCATGAGAACACGGGAGTTCGTTTGCGTGAGAACGCTGAGAGTTGGGACGCACACGTGTCGCGGTCTGGTTGGGAGGGCAATTTTTGTGTTGACTCTCTGGATGATGTGGTGTGTTGTGATTGGCAGAGGTGATTTTCGAACTGAAGTTGTGGCCGTGACTTAGACTGCGATTTTGAGTCACTTCGAGTCCGAATTTCGTTATTCTTGTGAGAGAAGAAAATGTCCGTCTTGACGTCTTCTTTCCAACAAGACCAACGAAGAGTCATTCCGACTTCGGATGTGAAAGTTATTCCCTTTGAACTGAAACACATAAAACACGCATTTATGAATTTAAAACACATAAAACACGCATTTATGAATTTAAAACAAGATAAATATAGTCCAATTACACCTAATAACCTATACTAAATTATGTCTAAATGAACACTTATCAAACACCCCCAAACTTAGACTTTGCTCGTCCCGAGCAAATAAATGAATGAAAACCTATACTCTACTCTTAAACTACAATGACCAATCCTAACAGACCTATGCCCAGTACCAAGTCAAGTTGAGTTCTTTTTTTACTTAAATCTACCACTCAATCAACCATCACCCAAAAGAAGTTCAGAGTCAAATAATGTGAAAACGGAATCCAAATATCAGTGAAAATCACCCTTTCAAACACTAGAATCAATTCAGACAAAAGCCTTCAACTACTCAAGATTTTACAGAGTCACTACATTAAAGCACATAAGTCCAAAATTTCTTATAAATAGTACATCAACACTGGAAAATGAACTATGAACGAAAAATGCAACACACTATCCATAAATGTTGACTAAACACACATGAGAGAGACAATCATACTTAAATATGAAAATGTGGAACAACACATTGGAATGACTCAATTGATCTAGCTATAAGCACCCGATCAAATCTTTTATTTTAAAATAGTTTTCATAAACTTTCGCCTTTATGCGTATATACACTCTATTTTCTCCAAAAAATTTAAAAGTAGTACAGTCCATGCTCCATTTTTAGTGTAATCCACTATTCTCTCTTTTTCCCATCACAAGATTCCCTGCTCCTTTTCCTGTGGAATATGTGAGACTCTCTAATTTTTTTTAAAACTCTTGTTGTCCCTTCTGACTTTCACTATAATTAAACGAGTCATCCAATGTTTGTTCAAGTCTAAATCATTCCCAAAAAGTGATAAAGTCATATGAATTGATGTTTCAAGTGAGCTACATTCTCGTTCTAGCACACTAGAAATCTTATAATTTGCAAAATAGGACTGCCTGCCTTTTTGGTCTCTAGCACAATGCTTAAACTTCATACTGGCTCTCTTAGAAGCAACCTCAATGATATTGGACAACACTTTAAATTAAGTACAACTCCTAATATTCAAAAGGGTTCAAGTATCAAAAGTAGCTTAATTTGAGCTCATATCCACAAATCAAAAACATTCAACAAGGTTTTAGACAACTCTACATGCAACTAAATAACTCTAAACATGCCTAGAATATATAATGCAATAAAAAGAAAAAAAATAAAAAATAAAAAAAATGTATGAACTACTATAAACTACTACTAACCTAAATGATGTAATGCATAACATGTCATAACAAGAAAATAATGTGAAAAGAAAAGAAAAACACCACCATAACTTACCAAACCCATGGAATACACATAAAAATAATAAAACGATCATACCTGTCATGCGCTTATCTCATTCATTCAACACTCCACTATACCTGAAACACCCCCAAACCTATCCCAAACCTTGGCCTCAAGGTATAAAACAAGAATGAAGCTATCAACTACAAAATGAAAAGAAAAGAGGTGAAAAGAACATAGAAGTGAAAGAAACAAGTAATCGAAAAATGACATGCTAAAACGAAACCTAATAACCTAAAAACAAGAATTTACCAAATCCCAATCAAACTAACCAAACATACCAAGCATGGAGCCTCAGCAGTGATATCGGGCTCTCAACTCCGATGTTTCAACAAAAGTGTATCAAACACCTGTAAATAGTCACAAATGGGATAAGATGAGTTCACTAAATAGAAATTAACAAACTGAGAAATAAAAGATAGAAACTTGGGCTGCCTCCTAAGAGCGTTTTTGTTTAAAGTCGTTGGCTCGACTTCAGATTCATGCATCTCAGGTCACGCTATCCCATTCAAACATGTCTCGAGTGGTTCTTGTCTACGCAACTCCATCAGAGGGGGGAAAGAAGAACGATATGCATAAAACTTAAATAAATAAATAAAAAGAAAAGAAAAACCTAAATCAAGTAAGACCTAGTCTCTGGCAACAGCACCAAAATTTGACACGCGTCGTTACACGTCAAATATAATTCCTGATTCTACATCGAAAACTACAAAGAGTGCAGTAGTGGTAAGCTCAGGGTCGAATCTCAAGGACTAGGCTACTAACTTAGGTCTCTAGGGGGAGAAGAGAAGAACAAGAAATTAAAAACATAGGTATCCAACTTCACGGTTTACGTCAAACAACTTGGGAACGATTATATTATTCGTCGCTTTATAAAAGATATGAGACTAACATATGATCTAGTGCAGCTATAGATCCGGTGACGCACTCGGTTCCTCGCACTTCCTGATGTCGACAGCCAAGGTACTTCCCTGACTAAACACGCAACCTGATCGCTAGTGCTCCAGATTAACGCGTTGGCCGCATTACTTCGATTTGTGAAGGCACTACACCTAGACAACCAGATCGCTAGTGCTCTCGATTTAGCCTAAATCCCTAAGGTATTTGACCGGTCCCAAAAGGGTCTGATCAATTAGTAGGGTCAATTGCCACTAGTGTGGTCTTATTGCACAAGGACCAGTGCTTACGACTCACTGGCATGTAAATCAAGGTTTAAACTAGTGTTTAACCTTAATTGTTCAAACAATACCAAAGAAAATAAATCATAGAAAAGAATCAATAAAATCATGCATAGATAAACTTCCTAATGGAGTCCCAAGTCACAAGGTTCGACGGATCCACCTTCAACCTAGTTGAAGGGGATTAATTAAACTAAACCCTAGTTCAAAAATAAAACAACATACTAAACAAAGGTAAAACTTGGTTCCCTTTCTTTTCAGAGCCTACTCATATTTATGGGAACGATCTAGGTTGGTTAAAACCCTAAAAATCCCAAATACTAAAGACGGCGTGCTGGACGGCACAATTTCAGAATTGTTTTGGGTGGAGTTGAGAGAGTTTCTGGCCACATGGCAACGCCTTATTGGAGAGAAATGGTGGCATGCTGATGTGGCGTGCTGTGATTGGCTAGGAGGAGCTACTGTGACGTGCTAATGGGTGGAGAAGACGACACATGGCGGACGCGTGAGAACGTGGGTGTTCGTTCTTGTAAGAACGCTAAGAGTTGGGATGCACACGTGTCGCGGTCTGGTTTGGAGGGCAACTGCTGTGTTGACTCTCTGGATGATGTGGCGTGTTGTGATTGGCGAAGGTGATTTTCGAATTGAAGTTCTGGCCGTGACTTATACTGCGATTTTGTGTCACTTCGAGTCTGAATTTCGTGATGCTTGTGAGATAAGAAAATGTTAGTCTTGAAGTCTTCTTTCCAATAAGACCAACGAC
Organism: Stephania japonica; assembly: GCA_039657345.1. Taxonomy (NCBI): domain Eukaryota; kingdom Viridiplantae; phylum Streptophyta; class Magnoliopsida; order Ranunculales; family Menispermaceae; genus Stephania; species Stephania japonica. The sequence continues at coordinate 8,484,389 of CM077556.1, forward strand.
GAGTCATTCCGACTTCGGATGTGAAAGTTATGCCCTCTGAACTGAACAACTGTCAATTAAGCTCAACACACGCCTTCGGTCCCAAAAACACCCGACTTGCGTAAAAGCCCTGAAACACATAAAACACGCATTTATGACTTTAAAACAAGATAAATATAGTCCAATTATACCTAATAACGTATGTTAAATTATGCGTAAATGAACACTTATCAGATACCGTATGAAAACCAAAGAAAAAATGTATACATATATTACGAACTGCGGGAAGGGTTCAGTTTTTGGGACTCGAGTCTATTGAATTATTAACTAGAAGTCTCAAGTTGAGCAGTATGAAAAATAATGACATGTGATGCGGCTAACCTTGCACCTCTGATCATGTTTGGACTAATGTGTGCATTATGGACGTTGTGTTGTTTTGAGCAAATTGTTTGCATCTCTTGTTAATTTTTCTCATGATAATCCTGAATGAAAGGTTTTTTGTTGTTGTCCTGACCATGTTTGGATGATTACTTTTGTAGAAATGTGATTGTTGAATACTCAAAGCACGTTATGAAGTTGGGGGTGATGTTGTTTGAGTTGTTATCAGAGGCGCTTGGGCTGAAGCCACAACACTTGAACGAAATAGGGTGCTCGGAGGGACTCGCTGTTCTCGGTCACTACTATCCAGCATGCCCTGAGCCTGAACTGACTATGGGAACTCCCAAACATTCCGATAACGATTTCCTTACTGTTCTCTTACAAGATAACATCGGCGGCCTGCAAGTTCTTTACCAAAACCTATGGGTTGACGTCCCGCCTGTTCATGGAGCTCTGGTTGTTAACATTGGAGATCTTCTACAGGTAACTTTATTTTGTTTGGCCATTTCTGGATTACCAGTTCTTGAAACTTGTTGAAGTGTTTGAAACAAAAAGAATTAAGTTGTTAAGTGGAGGTCACAAGTTAGGAACATGTGAATGAAAGAAGTAAACAAATTTATAGAAGCAACAGCGGCGAATGTTTCCCCTTAATCAAAGGTCTCAAGAGTTCGAGCATTGGGTATGAAGAAAATAATATTTTTGGGTCTAACCCTCTTCTTAGGAGCTCTACTGAAGGTTAGTCTAAAATAGTTATCGAGCGAGAAGCACTTAAAAACAAGGAAATTTATGGACATCATGGATTTATAGGTTTAGCAGCTGCTATCTTGGTACTGACATGATTCAATGTCAAAGAGTCTACTGTTTTTTATTTCATCCTATAGATTACTATCTCTTGTGTGTATTGCAGCTTATTTCTAATGATAGGTTCAAGAGCTCGGAACACCAAGTTCTTGCGAATTGTGTCGGGCCAAGAATATCTGTTGCGAGTTTCTTCGCAACTCATCTTCAACCATCAACGAGAGTATTCAGACCCATCAAGGAGCTTTTGTCAGAAGAAAATCGTCCCTTGTATAGAGAAACCACAGTGAATGAGTTCACCAGATACTACCATGCAAAAGGACTAGATGGAACATCTGCTCTTACTCATTTTAAGCTGTAAGTGCTCATATGGGCAATGTATACTTCAGAGAATTTACTGACATGTAGCACTTTGTATACTAGTTATGTATGTATGTTTTCTTTTGGTTTTCAGACATGTTAAGCAAATGGAAAAAGTGAATAACATCAAAACTTTTCATTTGACTAAGGCTTAAACCATTTACAACATATGTTGCAAAAAAAAAAAGAAAAAAACCATTTACAACATATATATTGTGAATCAAACAAAACTTTTGCAGCAATTATTTGCTCCATTCATATGACTAAGAAAAACCTTTTCATTTGACTGGGCTTACAAAGATGCATCCTTAGCTTCATTAAGGATGGCATTCAAAATCTTTACATTACTTGAACACAAGTTACACAACAGCCACTGTGAGAAAACACAACAAACAAACAATTGAAGGAATCAATAAACAACAACAAAGCCTCCGTGCCACATTAGTTGAGATCTGCTACATGCATCTATCTTTCACTCGTCTTGATTTAATGTAGTTGATGACGTACTTTCATAACTCTTTAAATTTTTCTTAATTAATGAACTATCCACAAACCAACGGTACCCACAAACCAACCATAACTGAATGATCACTCCCTAAATGGAAATTTCTGCAATTAAGTATTTGACCATGTCCATCAACTTAACTGATCTTTCAGAGTGAGGATTGAAAGAAAAGAATCCATGCTATTCTCCCTCTATCTACTTGTACTCAATTTTCTTCCCCCAATTTCTCAATCTGCTACATAATCTTCACTCGACTCTTGTCCTTTATAATTGCTTCCACAAGCCACAAAAATAGGCCAAAGAGAAAGTGGCTCGAGGTTTGGGCTAGATGGTCCAAATGGGTTCACAGAAGGGTGGTCTCTGGTCTCTCCAATGGGCACAGCCAATCTCCAATATCTTGTCAAAATTTCAATACAAATAATCATTGTTGAACAAAATGTAGATTTAAACCAATCAAAGCGAATGAAAGTAATAGAAATTCAGTGCAAGTAAGATAAAATAAACCAAAAAGAATTTGCTCTGGTGTTAAAGGTTCTCCTAAAAAGTGGTTGATTTTTTGCTTTGTTTGAGGCGCCTTTTCAAACTAGCATGTTTTTCCTGTGGCCCCTATGTTTGTGTGGATGTGAATTTCTACTAGCAATATATATATCAAATTCCAAGAACATTACAACAACATAGCCTTAATACCAAATTAGAAGGGGTCGACTACATAGATCAGCTCTTCCATTGATTTAGTGTTATATATGTTTGATCCATTTCATGAAAAGTGACAAAAGTTTATGTTGGTTGCCAACCTATCGCAACTACCCTTTCTATTTTCTATTCCTAAAAAATGGGTTCGAGACCAAATCCCTTCATTTTTTATTTTTTATTTTCTAGTTTGTTGCATGTATCCAATGCTAACCACATTAAGTAATCTACCTTGGCATCATCAAAGGAGGATAACTCTCCCACTCTAATTTTCCCAATTTTCTTCATATAGTAAGACTCAAAATTGAAACCCTTAGTTTTCCTTTAAAAAAAAAATATTAAGACCTTAATATCATTCAAATATTGTTCATAAAACTCCGGTGCTTTAACCATCAATTTAATTGAAATGGAACAGTGCACAAGGCTGTTCATATAACTATCAACCGGCCCAGCTGCCTCCTCCGACACACTAGTTAAGGGTCCAGTGATGTTATTTAGGAAAATGATTGGATAATTCACTTTAGACACTAGTGTCCCTTTTTTTTTTTTTTTTTGAGTGCATCAATTGATGATGTTATTGGAGGGACACTAATAAAGTGTGATTTTATTTGGCATGTCGCAACTCGCAAGTTGGTTGCTCTTTCTTTTTCTCTCATCCTTGATATTAATGTGTGTTTATATATATATATATATATATATATTTGTGGAGAGATATAGCCATATAGGGAAGGTTGATGTGCTTTTCATACTGCACACTTGTTTGTTGTTGGCGTTTTTGACCACACATTGAGCTGCTCGCATCACGCTTACTCCACTTAAGCGTCACAATTAGAAGTGTTTATTAGCTGGGCTTATTAAGGCGTAGGTTACATAATCAGATCTGATTTTTCAAAGTTTTGTCCATGCCTGCCATTCTTTCTAATCCACACATAGATAAGAAAATTATTAAACAATATAAAATATTACATGTAAATCTTGCACTTATATATTTTAGTTAAGATTAATTTTAATTATTTAGTTAGGATTGATTCAGTTAGTCAAAATTTTCTTTTCTTTATTTGTAGTTATTATCTACCTAATATGTACTTATATATATGTGCACTGTACACCAAATATAATTGAAGAAAATGGAGTTATATCTACCTAGTATATAGTTATCGTCTTGACATCCATCTGATGAAGCTCCAAATCGTAATGTGCTACAAGAGCCATGATTGTCCTAAAAGAGCCTTTCGGTGAAACTATAGTCAATCCCTTCTTTTTGAGTATAGCCCTTAGCTACAAGGCGTGCCTTATACCTCTCCACATTACCTTGTGAATCCCGTTTAGTTTTAAATATCCATTTGCAACCAATGGGTTTCACAACTTTTGGTAACGAGAAAATTTCCCAAACTTTTATTGTCTTGCATGAACTTATACTCCTCATTCATTACTTCAATCCACTTTTCCAACTTGGAACCGTGCATGGCTTAACGAAAGTTGATTGGATCATCATCCATCATGCCATTATTTTCCTCATGTTCCTGGAGATATACTATAAAATCATCTAAAATAGCACTCCTTTTCGATCTAGTGGATAGTCGCTGACGCGCGCCGAACGCGTCAATAAAATATATTTTTCTTAAACCAACTATTTTGTAGATAGCGGTAAAAGGTCGATTTCATAGAGATTGGTGTCTTTCTTAGGTAAGAAAAATACAAAAAAAAAAAAGGAAATTAGGGTTTTAGAGAAAATATATAAATATTTTAAAAATAAAGAAATTAAATGGAACAGAAATCTAATGGGAATGAATCTAGGTATTCAGTTTCACAGTCTCGCCATACAACTTGGGATTGATTTTATTAATTGTCGGTTCATGAAAAGTATGGAACTAATCTATGATCTAGTGCAGCTATAGACCCGGTGACGCACTCGGTTCCTCGCACTTCCTGATATCGGCAGCCAAGGTACGACCGTTTACTCAATTGTGCAACTTGTTCTTCGAGACAAATCCTCCGGTGTTCGATCACTGCAATTAAATACTCATCTCTAAGTATTTTTCTGCGTTGGATCCAACCGTGCACTCCGTTTCACCTAAAAATGAAAATTAAATATAATTAGATATATTTTTTTCATATTATTCCAATAAAACAATAAATCCTTAAAATATGCATTTATCACCATAAAATAAGATAAATATAGTCAAATTACACCTAATAACATATACTAACTAATGCCTAAATGAACACTTATTACTCGCAAAGGCTGTATCTCTTGATGCACCAGTTCTTGAAGATTTTGATGTTGTTCCTCAGGAATACTTTCCTCATCATGAATGGGTGGAAGAACAAAAATATCATGTTGAAGATCAAAATCTATTTCGTTAGAAACAACTATAGAAATCGATATTGGAATCAGATCCGATTCTTCCTCAAAGATAAAGTCTGTAACGTTATTTCTTCCCCCAAACTCAATATCTTCAAAGAACGTAGCTATTCCCATCTCAAAAATTATCTTTAGTTTGGGATCATAAAACTTAAAGCCCCTGCTTAGAATAACCAATAAAGAAGTTGCTCACAATTTGGGAATCCAGTTTCTTTTCATTCGGCCTATAAGACATAGCCTCAGCTGGACACCACCATACGTGAAAATGCTTAAGACTAGGTTTTTTGCCCATCCAAAGCTCATAAGGTGTTTTAGTAGCTGCTTTAGTCGGTACTCTGTTCAGAATGTAAGTTGCAGTCTTAAGTGCCTCTCTCCAGTGTCCTTCTGATAAGATAGAATGACATATCATACTTCTTACCATATCCTTAAGAGTTTGGTTTCGTCTTTCGGCTACGCCATTCATGCTAGGTGAACTTGACATGGTGTATTGTGGGACAATTCCACACTCCACTAGGTATTTTGCAAATGGTCCTAGATGTTTGTAACGACCCGAACATTCATGTTATTTCTGTGTGATGACGTGTACTATCGATGTATACTCGAGTCTGTGTGACAGGACGGTGATGTCGAGTTGTGAGTGGAGTTCGCCTAGGAAAACGTGAAAAACGAGTATCGGACGGACAAAATACGAGTACACGGGTCGAAAAAATGATTTCGTGGATGACTGAAAAAAATGAAATATAATAATAAATTAATTCGGGATTATGTTTGGGTCGTTAGAAATTTTTTTCACGCGCGACAATACGAGTTGTGGTGCATGTCGGGCGCAGAAACGCCTGAGGAAAGGCCAATTATTGGTGTAAAAATGATAAGGACAAAGGGAGAGTTTCCATGTGTGCCACAAGAGTGGTTGAGGCTGGTGTGTTGGTATAATATCTCCTAATCCCGATTAGGGAATATTCAGCCTGAAACCCTAATTAAGCCCAGGTAAACCAAATCGGACCTAATTAGAGCCAGTAGCATTGTACCTATTCCGATTAACAACCTGTATATTTTAATATCGAATAACAAACTATAATAAAATGCAGCGGAGAATTTAAAACTTTTCCGATAAAAACCAAGATATATAACACCGGCATAAACCTCGGTGTTAATCTCACATTCCCACCCTGATTATTACAAAATAATATTCAATACACTAATTATATAATAGGAACTCACATTACATTGCAGGAAAGGTATTAGACTCCTAATCTTCTCCTTTTCTAATTTCCAGCGTTCGTCCTTAACCTGAAAATGTTAAGCTGGGTGAGCTCCTACATGCTCAGTAAGTGACTCTCATATCAATCATCAATTATCAATTAATATCAAAAAATGATATATAACGATATGATTCCAATGCATATCTAAGGAAGCATTTCAATCAATATAATAATATATAAAACAGTGCAAGTTCATTGGTCCATTGCAATGTACCCGTGATTTGTATTCCAATTTTAGTATTTGAATTGAGTTGCCCTCTCACATCATCAAGAACTAGTCACTGGGCATCTAACCAGTTCCCATTGATGTGCCGCCAACTCATAAAACATAGAGTTGCACTCCACCATTGTCACTAAACCAATCACTGCTCATTTGATTGGTTTATGACCGATGAGCTGCCAACTCAATAGGAAAGCATTGATCGGGATATTTTCCAAGTCACAGGGGGCACGGTGATGGAAGGCTACCCCACCACAGTTCCAAACCCCAGACCGATTCATCCTGCCACCCTTAATGTGTAAATGTAGCATTGTCATTTAAAAAAAGAAATTGAAATAAGTTTCTATCTTATTTGTAGACTTTCTATACTAGCAAATGGTGGCATAATTTTGACTGAAATTTTTACACGGTTAGAGTCCTTTGGATAAACATCGAGATGCTCTCAACACACTACTAGAAGGAGTCGAACAACTGTGTGACAAATTCATGCATCAAAATAGAAATGTCGGCCTAACATTATCTAGTACTAATAATTTCTTCACAATGTAAACGTGACAAAATAGATGAGTGGATCTCCTGCCTACTGTGAGAAAGACATTAAATTAAAACTGATGCATACAAAAAATAATTAATTGAAAGAGATAGACTAACTTTGAATTAGTTTCAATACACAGAGGCACTATTTAAGGATGTTCGACATTCAGTGAAGAATCTGAAGATTTGTGGAGGCTATATATAGTCCTCATCTAGCTAGATCTTCAACATTAAGAAAACGTAGGTGATTACTTCTTGGTTTTGGATTTAATTACTTCATTGTTGAATTATGCTCTATGTTGCTTTGATAATATGTGTAGCTAATTTTTTAGTGATTACACTTTACAAGTTTGTTTTCTATGCATGACTTTATTATATAATATAGAAGTTGGTAGAAATCATTTTGATTGTTTTTAGTTTCCTGCAATTAAACAGAGAAAAAAAAAGGTAAATCAATGCACCTCTCAGTGATCAACAAAATGACTGAGGAGTACGATCGGGCACTAGAAGTGAAGGCCTTTGATGATACAAAAGCCGGTGTTAGAGGACTTGTGGAGGATGGCGTTACAAAGTTGCCTCAAATATTTGTTGTTAGTCCAAACAATCTATAATAAACTTAAATCAGAACATGGCACTGTTATCACAAACAACTAAACATGCTTTGATTAAACAAAAAAAAAAAAAAAAAAAAAATGATTAATAAACAAAGTGTACCGAGGCTTGCAATGCAATGTCCTAAGACAGAAAAATTTCCTCCAATTCGGTGTTTGAATTCAACTAGGAGTTCTGTCTCCAGGGATACAACCGGCTTTCTCTTTGATCAAAGCACCAATCAAAAGAGCCTTCAAACCGCAAAATCGTCTCTCTCTTAAACACAAATTGCTTGAAAAAATTATTTCGAAAAACCACCGATTTAGATCTGTGTCAAAGAACTCCTATTATAGATAAACATCTAACTCGTCCACTTAGTGGACAAGATTCCCATAACTATCTAATTAGTGTGCCACTAATTTGATAGTTATCAATCATTTGGTGCTTTATTTCGTTTAAATTTCAAAACCGAAAATAAAAATAAAACCGAAAAATAAAAACTTGAGTTATGAATGGCTAAGTCTTGAACAAACCAAAGTCCCAAAGGCCCAAGGCCATTGTCAAAGATTATTTAATTAGGGTGTTTTCCTAGTGAACCCCATGGTCCACTCATTCTAATTCACTTCTCACTTCACTCACTTAAACAATAGTGAAGTGAGTTGGAACATATATTAAGTGAGAAAACCAAACCTTTCTCTCCTATGTGGGACTAAAGGTTTTTGCTCTTTTCCAATACAAAACTTGAACTTCAATGTTCAACAATACCCCACTTTTGTATTGGAAATTGTAACACCCCATATGTCTTAACTTTGCCAAATCATAAACAAAAATAATAACTATACGCGAGAGAGAGATGATCAAGTCATGCTTATAAGGAAGAGTGTCGTAAAGACTTGAACTAACCTTAGTAAAGCATATCGGGTTTACTTTGTGACGCAGTTGATGTATTTATTTATCTTGAACTGTTCACTTTTATAGTAAACCAAGACAATATGTCTTACTCATGACTTGAATCCAAATGCGCTCATACGTTTTTGTTCATTTTGGTCCCGAATGATCCTGGTTTCATGATAGCTTTAGAGAACTTAGCCTAATTTCATTCTCATAAATGCGACCCCACACTTACTACCATATAGGTGACATTTACTATGTCATTGAATGCATATGCATACCCTAAACATCTTATCAACACACTTACGTTATCATAGGAACAGGTAATTGTGTGTCCAGTTTGTTAATTCAAATCTAACCAGTTTGCCTATTGAACCTAGACCATGGGATCTCCAATCAGCTAGGTTAGGTTTCCGCCAGACTTGAATTACTCTATAGGCTTTAAACCCATTCCCCTCGATAATATCTTCACTTGATCTCTTGGTAAGCCTTTAGTCAAAAGGATCTGCAATGTTTTCCTTAGACTTAACATAATCAATACTAATTACTCCACTTGTGAGTAATTGTCTTATAGTATTATGTCGGCGCCTTATATGTCTCGACTTACCATTATATATGTTGTTCTTAGCTCTTGCTTGTGCTGCCATACTATCACAATGTACGCATATTCTTTGTGGTATCGGTTTTGGCCAAAGCACGGAATATCTTCTAAGAAATTTCTTAGCCATTCAGAACTTCTTCACCGCTTGTCGAAGCAATGAATTCGATTCCATGGTGGATCGTGCTATACACGTTTGTTTTGTTGATTTCCAAGAAATTGCTCCTCCACCCAATGTAAACACATATCCACTAGTTGACTTGGTTTCTGTATTATCAGAAATCCAATTTGCATCACTATAGCCTTCAAGTACTGGTGGATACTTTGTATAAACCAATCCATAACTCAAGGTATACTTGAGATACCTTAGAACTCTTATCAATGCTTTGTCCAATGATCATCATTTGGACTACTTGTGTATCTCGCTAACTCCGCTTCTTTGCATAAGCAATGTCGGTCTAGTAGAGTTCATCGATACATTAAACTCCCAATAACTTGAGAATATTCTAATTGACAAACCGACTCTTTAGAGTTCTTCTTTAGATGGCAATTAGCATCAAAAGGAGTTGGAGCAGGTTTTGCAATCGAATTGATTGAATCTTTTTAAGATTTTCTCAACGTAATGAGATTGTGTTAGGATATAACCTTCGTTATTCCTTTTGATTTGAATTCCTAGTATTACATCACTAGACCTAAGTCTTTCATGTCAAAACTAGAATTCAACATCTTCTTTGTTGACATTATGGCATCCTTGCTTGAGCTCATAATTAACATGTCATCAACATATAAACATACTATGACAAATGAATTCTTCATTTCTTTAATGTACACACATTTATCACATTCATTTATTCTAAAACCATTTGCCATCATAGTATGATCAAATTTCTCATGCCATTGTTTTGGAGCTTGTTTAAGTCCATACAAAGACTTAACAAGTCTACAAACTTTGTTTTCCTGACCTTTCACAACGAACCCTTCAGTTGATCCATATAAATTTCTTCTTCTAATTCTCCATTTAAAAATGCTCGTTTTTAACATCCATTTGATGTATTTCCATGTCGTACAAAGCAGTATGGAAATTAACATCCTAATGGAAGTTATTCTTGAAACAGGAGAATAAGTGTCGAAGTAATCTAGACCTTCTTTTTGTCTATATCCTTTAGCAACCAAACGTGCCTTGTATTTCTCAATAGTGCCATCAGCCTTTAGCTTCTTTTTGAAGATCCATTTATATCCAATTGGTTTGATTCCTGATGGTAGATCAACCAATTCCCACGTATTATTTTGTAAAATGGATTCAATCTCACTATTGATAGCTTCCATCCAAAATGGAGCGTCTGGTGAAGACATAGCTTCTTTATAAGTTTGTGGCTCATTTTCAGTTAACATGTTAACAAAATCAGGTCCAAAGTCTTTTGTGACCTTAACTCTTTTTCCTCTTCTAGGTTCTAACTCTTGTTCTTGAACCTTAGAATTAGATGGTTCATCAACACTCTCTTCAGCAGTTCTTTTAAGTGACGAACCACATTGATTTTCCTTAAAAGGAAAAATGTGTTCAAAAAATTCAGCATCAATAGATTCAATAATAGAATTTTCACTTATATCTGAAATATGTGATTTAACTACTAAGAATCTATATGCTGCACTGTTCTTAGCAAAACCAATGAACACACAATCTACAGTTTTAGGTCCTAACTTAGTTCTCTTTGGTAAGGGAATTTGGACCTTTGCTAAGCAACCCCACACTTTCAAAGTTTTGTAAGTGGGTTTTCTGCCTCTCCATATCTCAAATGGAGATTTATCTAATTTCTTGAAAGGCACTCTATTCAAAATGTGATTTGCAGTGAGTAAAGCTTCACCCCACAAATTCTGAGAAAGTCCAGAATCATTCAACATGGAATTAATCATATTTTTTAGAGTTCTATTTTTCCTTTCTGCTACACCATTCTGTTGAGGTGTATAGGGTGCAGTCGTTTGATGTATAATTCCATATTTGCTGCATAATTCTGCAAATTCAGCAGATTCATATTCTCCACCTCTATCTGTTCTTAATGCCTTAATTTTCTTGTCTAATTGATTTTCTACCTCTGCCTTATATATTTTAAACATATCTAAGGCCTCGTTTTTATTTCTAATCAAATAGACTTGGCAATATTTACTGCAATCATCAATAAAGGTGATGTAATAATTTTTTCCCCCTCTAGTAGGGATGGATTTAAAATCACAAAGATCACTATAAATCAATCCCAATAATTCATTTGATCTCTCTTGGACAGATTTGAAAGTTTGCCTAGCAAATTTTGATTCAGTGCATATTTCACATTTTTTATTTAAATCAATGTTAAACTTAGGCAATAAATTTAACTTAACCATTCTGTAAATAGATCTTTTATTCACATGTCCTAATCTAGCATGCCATAAATTAAATGAATCAACCATATACACGAAATGATCATTTTATTACCGAGTAGAGTTAACAATTACAACATTGAGCTTAAAGAGACCTCTCATGAGGTATCCCTTTCCTACATACATCCCACCCTTGGTGAGAACAAACTTGTCGACTCAAACACCAACTTGAACCCTTTTTGTTAAGTAAAGGGCCGATACAAGGTTCTTCCTAATCTCAGAACATACAACACATCGAGTAAAGTGACTATTTTCCCGCTAGTGAACTTCATCTTAACAATGCCCTTGCCTTCAACCATTGAAGAGGATGAATTTCCCATATAAAGCTTTTCTTCACTATCGCGGGGATGAAACTCGAAAACAAGCTTTTGTCACGCAAAAATATGTCGAGTAGCACCGATATCAATCCACCGGCCCCGAGTGTCGAGACCATGTTAGTTTCAGACACAACAACGAAGTAGAGATCAATGTCCATTTCATCAATTTGGACATCGCAATATTCGCTTGGTTGTTCAAACCAATTGCCATGATTCGATCTTTCTTATGACGACAATCTTGGGCCCTATGACCCTGTTTTCCACATACCCAATGAGCTTCCTTGGATTTTCTTAAAATTCTTCCCCTTCTGCAAACTGTTTGGTGGGTGCTCCTCTTTTGAAATTCTTCTTCAAATTTCGAACTTTGGAATTGCTTCCTTCCACCATGTTTGCCTTTGCATCAATGTCACTTCCTTCCATCTTGTCTCCTTTCCCGTGATCTTCTTCAACCCGCATGACCTCAAGATCAAGTCTTCAATTGACATATCTCTACGCTTATGCTTCGAGATACACCTTGAAGTCATTCCAAGATGGAGGTAATTTCTCAATGATAGAACCAGTTTGAAAATGCTCATTCACGATACATCCTCAAAGATGTAACTCATGAATCAACACTTGCGCTTCTTCAACTTGCTTCACTACGACTTTGAGTCGACCATGTTATATTTCAAGAATTTGCCAACCACGAACTTTTTGCTCCCGCATCTTCGATTCGATATTTCTTTTCCAAAGATATCCCAAACATCTTTTGCAGCCTCACACTCGTAATAAACATCATATAGAGTGTCATCAAGTCTATTCGAAATATAGTTTCGCAAAGGAAGTCGAAATTTTTCCATGCCTCGATTGTCATCATGGTTTCCCTGGTGATCGGATTCTCATCCGTCTTAGGAACCTCCTCTCGATGACATTGGCTAAATTCATAGTGGTCAACCGTAAAATTGTTTTTCTCGTTGCCATCTCTTGAAATCAAGTCCCTTGAACTTTTCGGGCCTCTCATCCTTAGAATTGGATGCGATCTCTTATCATTAACAATATGAGATGATGCCATTTCGATTCGAGATGCTAAGATATACAAAACACCAAGTATATTCGAATCGAAAAACAAGATTTTCAAGCAAGTAGAATTAAATCAAATATAAAATAAGATATGAAAATCGGAAGAGAGACGAATATAATTATAATTATATTATATTTTTTCGTCTTAGATTGTTAGTCCAAACAATCTATAATAAACTTAAATCGAACATGGCACCGTTATCACAAACAACTAAACATGCTTGATTAAACAAAAAAAAAAAAAAAAAAAAAAAATGATTAATAAACAAAGTGTACCGAGAGGCTTGCAATGCAATGTCCTAAGACAGAAAAATTTCCTCCAATTCGGTCTTTGAATTCAACTAGGAGTTCTGTCTCCGAGGATACAACCGCTTTCTCTTTGATCAAAGCACCAATCAAAAGAGCCTTCAAACCGCAAAATCGTCTCTCTCTTAAACACAAATTGCTTGAAAAAATTATTTCGAAAAACCACCGATTTAGATCTGTGTCAAAGAACTCCTATTATAGATAAACATCTAACTGTCCACTTAGTGGACAAGATTATTCCCATAACTATCTAATTAGTGTGCCACTAATTTGATAGTTATCAATCATTTGTGCTTTATTTCGTTTAAATTTCAAAACCGAAAATAAAAATAAAACCGAAAAATAAAAACTTGAGTTATGAATGGCTAAGTCTTGAACAAACCAAAGTCCCAAAGGCCCAAGGCCATTGTCAAAGATTATTTAATTAGGGTGTTTTCCTAGTGAACCCCATGGTCCACTCATTCTAATTCACTTCTCACTTCACTCACTTAAACAATAGTGAAGTGAGTTGGAACATATATTAAGTGAGAAAACCAAACCTTTCTCTCCTATGTGGGACTAAAGGTTTTTGCTCTTTTCCAATACAAAACTTGAACTTCAATGTTCAACATTTGTTACTCCACCTGATCGGATTAACGAAAAGAAGAGGTCAGGTGAATGTAACTTTGATGTTCCAATTATAGACCTTGAAGGCATTTGTGACATGGGAAGGGATGCCGGCGGAAGGAAGGAGATTATAAATCAATTAAGGGATGCGGCAGAGACGTGGGGCTTCTTTCAAGTGGTGAACCATGGGATCCCAATGGAAATCTTGGATGAAATGCTTAGAGCAGTTAGAATGTTTCATGAGCAACCAAAGGAGGAGAGAAGCAAATTTTACTCGCGTGACGTGACAAGGAAGGTGAGGTACAACTGCAACTTTGATTTATATAACTCGGAAGCTGCTAATTGGAGAGACACTGTAGGTTGCATAGTTGATCCTGGGCCTCTAAATCAAGAGGAGTTGCCACTAGCATTCAGGTACGTCTGTCAATCCGAATCACTGAAATTCTACTTTCTGCATGCATTCTGTGGTCTTGAATATTTTATTTATGAAGCATGAATAGAACTTTGTGATAATTGCTTATTTTTTGTTGTAATAATGAGGTAAAGCATGCAATCTCCCCTTTTTAATTTCAGTACCGCTTTTACAAGTTCTACATGTTTGAATCAATCCTTTTCCATATAAAATTGCAAATGTCTCGTGAATTCAAGTTTAGTCACCTTTCCATGTTAGCCATAAAGATATCCTTGTATTTCATCAACAACAAAAACAACAACGACAAAGCCTCAATCCCAAATTATCCTTTTATTCAATCCTTGGAAGAAAAAAAAAATTGTAAATGATTTAGAGAAACATCAGCTTCAGTGACCAGTTTGCGCCCCTCTTTGTTAATTTCAAAGCATATCTGTTGTAATACTTAAAACATGCTGATGAAAAAAAAAATGCATTGCCCAGTCGTATTGATGCATCATAAGAAGCCCATCCATTATTAACCATCCTAGATTCCTAGTTCTATATTGTAAACGTATTTTTTTCAACAATGTTTTTGATTTGTAGAAATATATTAATGGACTATTCGAAGCATGCTTCGAAATTGGGGAATGCATTGTTTGAATTGCTATCAGAAGCTCTTGGACTTGGTCCAAGCCATCTGCATGACATGGGTTGCTCAGAGGGGCATTTGATTCTTGGTCACTACTATCCGCCGTGCCCAGAGCCCGAGAAGACCTTGGGATGTTCCAAGCATTCTGATAAGGACTTCCTTACAATCCTCTTGCAAGATCAAACTGGAGGCCTGCAAGTTCTTCATCAAGGTGAATGGATTGACATCCTTCCCATACATGGAGGTCTGGTTGTAAATCTTGGAGATCTTCTACAGGCAAGTCCTTTTGACTTCCCAAATATAGTTGTCTTTTTTCGATTTTTCTAAATTAATTGTTCAACAATTCCTCCTAAGGCATTGCTGCAAAAAGTTTTCAGGCTTTGGTAACGTGTACAACTTTTGAATACTTTTTAACTCACATGACATCTAAGTTGGTTTGGTTCATACATCAAATATTTTTCATTGGCTCACATCATGTCTTCATATAATGTGATCTTCTACAGGCAAATCCTTTTGCGTTCCCAGACTTAGCTATCTTATTTCGATTATTTTGAAGTTTTTGCTTCCCGAATTAATTGTTCATCAATTCCTTTTAAAGCATTGCTGCTAATAGTTTACTAGTTGTACAAAAGAGCCTTTCTTCTTAACAAAATTTTACGGTAACTAAGTGGTGGGATTTGAATCCTTAACCTCGAGTTTTGCGTTTCTGGTGTTAAACAATTGAATCAAGGCAGCATCCTTGGTAGGGGTAAATTGTTTCTTTCTTATATAAAAAAAAAAAATGAATGCTAAATGGTTGGCATGAACAAAGGTTAGTTTTTTTTTTTTCATCTAATCTAAAAAAAGTTGAAGGCTAAATGGCCCATTATTTTTTCTCTTCTCGCAGCTCATCTCCAATGATCAATTTAAAAGCGCCGAGCACAGGGTCCTTCCCAACCTTGTCAACTCAAGAGTGTCAATGGGATCTTTCTTCACCACATATCATGAGTTCTCTATGAATACATTTGGGCCCATCAAGGAATTGGTAACAGAAGAAAATCCTCCTTTGTACAGGGAAATTACAGTGAAAGAATTTAGCCAATATATCTTTGGAAAAGGATTAGATGGGACCTCTCCTCTAATACATTTTAAGCTGTGATTTCTGATTTCGGATTTGCTTGCTGTGTGATTGTAATTAAATAAAAGTGTGTTGTGACTGTTTACTATCAATCTCCAAATTGTGGTGTGTAAGACAAACTTGTCAATGCTGTTATATGTTAATTAGCATTCTAAACTTATCAGTACTGAACCTCAAAAGAGTAGAGACGAATGGATTGCTAGATCTCCATTCAGTCTTTGAATTATTAGCGTGTTTGAGCTTGAATACGCAACTGCCCTCATAGCTGCTACGCATTTTGTTGATATTTGTCGTCTGTTGCAGTGGTTTTTTGGTCTGGACTTATGGTTGGGTTGGGCTTCTCAAGTGGCAGAGATGGAACTTCATTTTGATATTTTGTGATTTGTAGCAGCTCTTCTTTCATTTGATTTACTTGCCAAGTTTATGCAAAAAGTTAATTGTGGGACTGAACTACGATGAACAAGGAACCATGGTCTTATTTTTCTTGAAATTAAGAATATATTAACTTTGATTGTGTGTTGAAATTGTAGATGCTACTTTCCTGGTTATGGATTGCTATGCAGCAAAAGTGCAAAAGTTTGGTAAGTCAAACCTGGACCTTCCTCAACTTGGTCTTTTTGGTAAGTGAAGCCTCATCCATCTCACTACAGATACTTTGGTGTTGTATCATGAGCTTTGGAGACTCAAATGAGTCTTAAAAATTGCCTATTAAGTGCTACATATATTGAGAAAGCAATGACTACCAAATACCAATACACGCATGAATGAAGGGCACTCGACAACGCAAACTATGATTACCCCTACTATCCTATGGGAGACACACCCCACCCTACAAGATATATGTCTTGAAAATTTAGGAGATTCGAGGGTAAACTAGGTCAAAGCCTCTCAGACGAGATGGTAAATATATCACTTGCCAAAAAGACAAGATCTCAAGAAATCGTGGTTCGATCTCAAGAATGGTAAAGACATCACTTTTTTTTTTTTTTTTTTTTTTTTTTTTTTTTTTTTTTGACATAGAGAAACTATTGTGTCAGTTGTTGTAATACTCCTTGGCAGACTCCCAAGACCCGGACTTGAAGGTCATCCTATCGTTTAGACCTGGAGTTGAGGCGACTGCGCCTCCTAACTCTTCAATAACCTTTGCTTTTAGGTGTGTGCTCCGCTAGTGTTTTGAGCTCAGGTGTTTCGGCATTAGTTTCGGACAATAAAGTCACTTGAGGTTACCACTTCTTCCGTTCTTGATGATACTATGACATCTTCCGTGCTAGACACCACCTTCGCCTCATTGCCTCCTTCCTCATCAGATGAACCTCATCGCCAAATTTTGTTTCAATTCTTGCTATGATTATGTATGAAGCTTATTATTTATTTTTATTTATTTTTATATTTTTTTTAAAAAAGAGGGCTGTAGTCTAATTTTTCACAACACCTCCAATACTAACAGTAACACGCAGGCAGATTTATTTTTTTTATTTTTTTATTTTTTCACTTTCTTGTTCAAGAACCACACAATCTCCTCATCCGTGAGAGTGAGATATCATGGCAGATTATGGCGGTTCATCTGGTTCTCCATGAGTACGCTGTTGCTGATTAAAAAAAAGATTCTAACGTTCTCAAAAAAAAAAAAAAAAAAAAAAAAAAAAAACTTAATCCGTTGCATATCTGTACCAGGCAAGAGAAAAAAGATCCATAAAAATTTGAAGTGTAACATAAATAGTAAATCAAAAGTGACCAGAACATAGTTATGAAAAAATGAACAGGCCATTGGGCAAGTGATTTGCATTCATACAAGATATTTGGGTTTGGATCTTCAACTATACTATTCAAGTCATAAGGATATATCAAGAGTTTGATCTACAAAGATATAAGATCAATTATAACAGCACAAGAACAAAAATGTGAGCCTTTTCTATTCCTCATAAAAGGCTTGAGCTCTTGAATGACTGAACAGTGTTTAGCGCTTTCGCTCTGCTCTCCATTTATATACAGGCCCACTGGTGGGATTAACTATCTCATCTTCCCGGAGTTTGCGTTTACGACCCTTTTTCTGCTTCAACAAATGAGCCAAATCACAAACGGTATTATAGGGCAAAGAACGTAAGGGTGAAAGAGGGTATTAAATAGCATTTACCCGTAGTTCCTTCTGCAAACTCATTTCTCCATGTAGTTTCTCCAGCTCTTGGGCTCTATTCTTCCTCGCCTCCAGCTCTTTGTAAGAAGAATAAAGTTTTCTGCACCAGTAGAACCGGACAGTGCTAATTAATCACTAAAAATAGAAAATCACTAAATTTGAAATTTACTAGAGAGCATTCGTCACAGGATAAATACGGCAGACAAGTCAATTCCTCTAACCGTTTGATGTGGTCAGGAACATCCTCAGCGGGTGATGGTTTCCCTCTCTTTGAACATAGTGATCGAATTTCTCTAGCTTCTTCTCTGTAATAAGAATCCAACAAATAATTGCTTGGGGAAATGAGCATTGTAAAAGATATAGCTAGATGCTCAACTCTATGTTATGAGCCTGGTATGAGCAACCCAATTTTTCCCAAGATCTAGCCCAAGGGCTAAAGATTATTGCAGTTAAATAACAACATTGCACGTTTGTATATGTACGACTCTTGCCCAATGGCAGGCTGTGGAACAAGCAAAGCCAAAATAATTATAGGACACAGAGTATACGAGACCAAAAGACAGGAGAATCCCAAATAAGGCTATAAGCACTGAAGCAAAACTGATGACTAAGAGGAAATTCGAGAAAGTATTCCATAGTTTAGTTTTACCAATTTTTTACATGAAAAAAAAAAAAAAAAAAAAAACTAGCTTTCATATTAGTAAAGATATTTTGCAAATACAAAAGCACAAATAAGAAAATGAACTCAAGGAAAAAAGGCAAAAGTGATAGCAAACAAAACCAAACAGCAACACAGCATCATAGCCAACTCCAAACCATCAAACTTAATAAACTATAATACAGTAGTACACTCTCAATTTCTCCTCCTTTCATCAAAAAGAGCATTGCCCTAAACTTCATAAAATCATCCTTTCGTCCAAATAGATCCATCAGTTCTCTCGAACCAAATTTCATTTTGTAATTGATCAACCAACTTTAATTACAAAATTATATTTATAAAAATCCAAAATAACTAAAAAGACTCCTACAGAAATTGGAACATAAATATCCTACCTATATATACTTGACATTCGAACATCTAAAAAATAGAACCAATTGTTCAAAATTAATTTCTATGAATATTTCACTTAAGTCATCATAGCCAAGGGATTTAGCAAGATGTGGCTTGTACAATGAAGTAGAGTGCATGAAGTAGAGAGACATATCCTAAGGTTTTTAACAAGAGCAAATGCGAGTAAGATTAATGGAAAATCATTAAATTAGACGTCTCATGGAGAATTTATAAACAAAATAAAAGGAGCTGGTGGAAATAACATATACGTGAAAGTACGAGTAAGACTACCATCGGGACGAGACATTCAAATGTGATGTCGAAAGAGTAGTCTAACCTACTAAAATGAACCAAAATGGAAGATGGCATTCTAGTATGCGAATGAAAACCAAGCTGCAAATATACCAAACAAAACTCAAACACAAACCAAAATGGTGTGTTGTATGAATATGTGCAAGATTTGCACGACAAAAATTTATCGGCACTATCCAATACCCACAATTTTGAAAAGCCTTGTAGCCCACAAGAACCACCCACATCTCAATTCCACAACTACTGAAAACAAAATATACAAGTCTAGGCCTACGCAAACTAGTAAGAAAGCCTTAAGCAATATGAGCCACAACATGTATCATCTCCTCCTACAAGATTAAAATTTAAAAGAGAGATGTTCATACAAGGCGACACAAGTAACTATAGCTTATGTATTATGTAAGTGTCTATGGTGAACAATCTGATCAGCACTGGACCGTCCATAAGCATTATATGCTCCAAGACACTTACCAGCAAAAATATGTAAATTGCACAATTCTATAAAAACAACTATAGATACAAAAGTACCATGCTTTTACTATCCACCCTGCCTCTTGCACATGACACAATTCTGAGTCTACGATCTACATATACAAATGATAGAAATGCTATTGAAAATTGTATCCGATGCATTTAAAGATATTTAACATGCACTAGATGTAGATCTATCAGACCCCAAAGTATGTAGAAATGCTATTCAAAATTGCATCACTAAAGCATTACACTCTAATTATAAATGTATGGCATGGCACATGTTGCTTTTAGTAGAAAAAAACTTGAAATGTCAGCACAACATGGATCGTCTCCTTCTAGCAAATCAAGAAACGGAAAGACATGGTGGCTTCAACTGGATATAGCTTATGATCATTAAAGTCGCTGATCTAGGAACATTCAACCAGCACTGGACAGTTCATAAGCAAGTCCAGCTCATTCATTAATACTTAGCTAAACAACCATATTGAATAGTGCTATGGAGCCAGAATGAGCCAAATCTACAACTACAACACATTCTACAAGTCCAGGGCTAAGCGAAAAAATGGAGGAAAGTCTTACAATTATACATATTACAACATCATTTATACTCTACATCTGCAATTGCTCAATACACACTCTATAAGCCACAAACACTTCCGTTTGTATCTTAGGTCCTCAGCTGGTTCAACACTATAATACCTTCCCACTTTCTTATTTTTACTCCACCGTTCCATATTATCTGTCGCATTTTGACTTTTGCACAAGAATTAAGGTGATGATTACCTTTAAGATTTTATATAAAGACTACATTACCCTCTCATAAATGACTTCATTTATTATATGTATTGTATAAAAAGAGAGATTAGTGGTGTCATTAACTAAATAGGATGGGGTTAGAATTGGAAATAAAGCATTTAATGCTTTCTTGATTTCCTAATGCGACACATTGTGGAACAAAAAAAAGAGCCCCTAATGTGACAGATAATATGGAACGGATTGCAAGGCGACGCCTAGGCAGTCGCATAGGCATCGCCTAGGCAAGCGGTGTCTTTCTAAATAATTTTTTAAAATTTGAAGGGGAAAATTATAATTGAGTTTGGTGCTATAATACCTATCAAACTATAAAACCTTAACATAGATAATGTTAGTTGTTACTTAAGTACCTAAAGGCTATCAGTATCCTTGAAGTATATATTGAATGCGAATTATATTGACCAATAAAAAATTATTGTTAATTAAGGATTTACAAATAAATAAATAATAATTCAACCTCTAAATAAATATATTTTTGATCGCCTAGGCGATCCGTCCAGGCACCGCCTTGCCTAGGCCAGGGAAATTGCCTTGGCACCTTGCAATCGTTAAATGGAAGGAGTATAATATAATAAGGAAGAAGACCTTCATAGACTAATAAGAAGAAAAAAAGGTAAAAAGAGCTCAACAACCACTCCTAAACTCGAACAATCCTGAAATTAATAAATAATGACCCAATTTCTGTTAAATCCAATGCTGCAATCATTGAAAAATCCTGTTCAGTGACATCTATCTCAAAGAGAACTCACATCCTTCCTCCACCTATTTAAAAATTCCATAGTTTTTCTCCAACTAAATGCACAAATAGAAGTAGTGATACACACCATATTAGAAAGAACAGCCTCATTTTGCTATACCCAAGTATAACCTCCATAAGATCCTTGCTAAATGTTGGAGCCACAATTCCAACCAAGGGTACACAGGTTTTTTGCCCAAGTAACACTAGCTACTTACCTATGAAGGAATAGACCAACCACAGTTTCTTCTATAGTAAACAGAGTCCCAGTTAAACTACATGCAAATCACAATATTATCCAATAGAAATTGATTGAAACCTCTTAACATTAATTCTAAGGCTTTTGAACCCCATACTGAACGTCAAAAAAAATTAACACAAGAAAGAACATATTCATACGATTCACAACTCATGTACCATGATTAGAGCAATTTATAAGATTTTTCACAAGAAAGAACCAAAACATCTAAGCACAAATCATGAATCAAAAGCATCATTCAGAAAAAGTCCACAAAACATTAATCATAATTTACCATTCAATTTATCCCTTTTTCAAAAGTAATTTCAGCTGTAATCAATTATAAACAGATATCAAGTAATGAGCATTATAAATTTTAGATGAAGTTGGCACAACATGAAGAATATAGATGGAGAAGCCTCCAAAGTGAATGTTAGCAAATCTATAAATCGCATGAGATAGCATTTTCTCCTTTTGACCCATGGATCCATGTTAGAGAGAATCTATCCCTCCATGTGAAAGTTGTATACTAACCCATGATTTTTCTTTTTTGTATTGTGATTGATGTTTCTATAGATCTTTCTCATTGTCACTCAAAAACAGATTTCTGAGTAAATTACTACATAAGGCCATGGGGAACAAACCTGTCTTCAGCATAGTAAACATGTTTGTTCGGTAATTGACCGTCAAGGGCATGCAACACAGAATTTAGCTTCGTGATTTTCTGAAATATAGTAAATAAACAGGGTGAAAGGGGCTGCAACTTAAAAGCATCTTTATAGCTAGGGTTAAAGTAAAATACATTTTTGTCACTTTGCAGTTTCTGGAGGATATATCCAATGTCTTGAGTTTTCATTAGCATGAGTTCCTCTTGGGAGTACTGGCGAGCTTGACTCCTGAAAAAGGATCAAAATATTCAAACGAAAGGTATCAATTTTTTTGTCCATAATATCATGACTAACCACACAGCGCCACAAAAAAGTATGAGAGGGAAGATACTCTGGTCTATGCACTCCATCTATAGTTCTCGTTTTCATCATCTTAAAGTAAAACTCGTCTGGATTCCTGAAAGCAGCCTTTTCCCGTAATTTCTACAAGCCCAGGGAAGACAAGATATGATGAAAAAAATTTCTGATTCAGTTAAATACAAAAAAAATTTCTGATTCAGTTAAATACAAAATTCCATTACACGTCATATCTATTTCCCATAGCCAACAATAACGCAGCATAATCAGGGAATAGTCTCGAAGTAATAAATTGTACCTGTAATGCCTCTTCCTTCTTATGAAAAGCTTTTGCTCGAACGACATAGTCCTTGTGTTTCTCAAGGAGCCCAAACTTTTTCCTTGCATGCCTGAAAACAAAACCACACTCGAAAGTAAGAAGCAAATAATGTAACATGGGAACAAAAGTTGATATAGAGAAGGGATGCAATAACTCACGGCTGAGCACGCTCTTTATGAGCCCTTCTATGGATTGCATTCCTTAGCGACGACATTCCCAAGATGAGGCAAAGCAAAACGAAGACCTAACACTAAAACGCAAGAATTCAACAACTTTTGACTTCCAATTCTGTGAAAAAAAAATCAAAAGGCGACCAACGAATTGAACTTTTAGTTTCAACATTAAATTCAAAGCGAGGTTGCACAACAATTTTACACAAGTCGATGACTAATCAGAAAACAAACAAATGCACAATACAGAAATGGCCAATTTAAATTGCTAGATTAAGAAGTAGAGGACCGAGCTGCCAATATCCGTTTGCTGGTTATATCCATCGTATTAGGCAAGATTTACTGTTTCACTGTTATAACCCTCCCCCAATCAATTCGTTTGAACTCAATGTTCAATTTGAGAACAGATCTATACCAATGAACAATTGAATCAACAAACATGAAACATGAAAAAAAAAAATCAACAAGAAAAAAATTCATAATACGCATTACTAAGTTGAAACTGAGACTGGAAGTTTTATTAAAGAAAAAAGATCAAAATTGTGTGTTTGGGTTTGGGATCTCTCACCAAACTTTTCAATTGAATTCAACAACCTCAACAGATGAAAAACACCCAAACCATCCAAAACCACCCTTAAATTTCTTGCACCCTAACCCACTAGAAAACCCCCCAAATCCTTACCCTAACAGATGAAGAGGAGAACCAAACAGGCCTTAAAATCCTAAACTCTAAACCTTAAACCTTAAACATTAAACCCTAAACCATAAAATCCTAAAGCCCCAATCCCTAGCAAATTTAAGAACTGAACAAATTTAGATTTAATTTCCTCACCAAAACCAAAAAACCCTAAACCAAAAAAATTGCAAAAATCTCCCAAATTTCTAACAGCCTCTCGCATGGACATGCTTAATCGAATCACAGGACAAGTAAAAACCCATCTAAACAATTTCTAGTAGCATGAATTGAAATCAAGCAAGCAATTTTAGGTCTTTGAACAGTGAACAATAATAGATTAACAGAGATCAATGAAACAAGCAAGAACCTAACAGCTACAGAGAGAGATCGATTGAGAAAGAATTGAACAGATTGAAAGATTGAATGCTCACCGAATCGAAGTGAGTCGAATGAGATGAGAGAGAGTCAGTAACCAGTCGCCGCCGATATCAGCGAGAGAGACTCGAAAGTTGAAACGCTGCTGAATTAGGGACACCAAAAATGTGGATCTCGAGGTAGGTTTTTTTAGGGTGGGAAAAAACATATGAAATGCTAGAATGACATTACAATGTCACAACATACTTCACAATAGATGATGTGTCACATGGGCCCCACATCCAAAACAACATTTTGATGTAGAGCTATTGTTATTCTAACATTTTCCAAAAAAATTGGTCTAAAGGCAAAATGTCTCAACTTCCCTCCAATATAAACCCTTTTCTAAACAGACTCTAATTTTTGCTAAACATAATTTATTTTTGAGAAACACTTAACCCATTTTCACTTTCATCTCCCCGGCCCCTCCATCCCCACCCACTTCGACCAATCCACAATAAAAAATACGTTCATTCATTTAATAAGTGTGTTTCCCCACTATTTTGCCTTTGATTTTATGAATCTTCGTATAGCTGCCCCGCTAAAAGGGCAACTACCTCAATAAAAAAGACAACTATTTCAATTTAAGAAAATAATCTGCCTAGCTAAAGAGACAAAACTTATTGCAAAAACACAAACTAAACCTATAATAAAATCAAACTAAATCAAATTCGTAGTACTGAGTGAATTTTTCGTTTTCTTCTTTTAACTAACCAAGCAAGAAGAAACCATGAAATGAATGTTGAAGATGTGTGGACCGCACATGCGTGTGCGGCACGACCGTGAGAATTTAACATAGTATCAGAGCCCATGGTTTAAATGGGACCTGGAATAAAAAAAAAGAGCCCATGGTTCAAATGTGAGTTTCGATCCATAGGGGAGTATTGAAGATGTTTTGACCAAAAGTTAGTCCCACATTGAAAAAATGAAACTTCGAAATGAAGTATATAATCAATAAGCTACTCCACAACTAGTACTGAGGCCTTTGAGTTAAAACCCTACACCTAAAGTTGAAAAGGTGGTTAAGTTAGGATAATATCGGTGCTAACGGAAGAGATCCACAGGCTCGCGCACGCATGTGCGGCGCGCCGTGAGAATTTAACATGGTATCAGAGCCCATGGTTCAAATGATACCTGAGAGGAAAAAAAAGCCCTTGAATCATGCGACTTACGGTCCACACATAATTGAGCTTGCGGATGTTGTGCCCGCAAGTGCGAAAATTAATATGGTAGCAGAGCAGGCTTGCACACGCGTATGTGCGCGCCCGACCATGAGAAAATTAACAATGAACAAGATAGGGCACCAATTAAGTGGGTAGCTCACTGATGTGGTTTGGAGTCAACAAAAGGTAAGTTGATTTATTTATTATCAAGAAGAAGAAAGAATGAACTACATACTATTCCTTTTGAACCTTGACAAAATTATGATTGTGTGCATGTGGGGCGGCCCTGCCTGTAGGGATGCAGATGGAACGGAGAATCCCCATTCCCCGAAGGGATCTGCTCCGATGGGGGTAGAGATTCCCCACTAACTGTGACGGCCCCAAATTCCCAATACATTTGGGAACGCCACGCCTAGACTCATACAGATCCCCGAGTCAGTACTTGGCGATCTGGCGAGCCTAGTAAGCCTCCAATTAATCAATTTAACAGTTTATGAAAGAGTTATTGCAATTATACGCAGCGAAAAAACTAAACAAGTATTGGAAAATAACTCAGTCAAATGAAAATCAGGAATTCTATATACATGTGGAAACCCCGAGTGTTCATCATATCAAAATAGAAAAAAACAATGATCCCCAATTCAAACCAACATGATGTATATATAAAAAAACCAACATAGAAGCAGAAATCAAACATAACCTAGGCTAAGGTGCTCAAATCCAGCCGCAATTCCTCACAAAAAGTCTCATAAGCAGGGTTCCTTACCCTTCGAACACTCTGGTAAATCTGCACCCACCGTCACAAACTAGACGGTGAGCAACTGAGAGAAAATTGAAAGTAATGCCAGAAGAAAATAACAGTAATTCATGAACATCAAATGAAGTAATCTAAGTATCATGCGAAAATTGAAAGACGGGCAATATAACAAGTTCAAGGTGCATGATAAACAGACTATCAAATATCAATCAAAAACATGCGTGTTCTGAGAAAACAAACGAGGCAGTAAGCGGTCAAAATCATAGCGTACGGAAAGAGGACACTGGCTCTTCCCGGGCAATGTCATAACACTAGCGCAATATGAAAGGGACACATGCCTCCTAGCATACGGAGAGAGGATGCTGGCTCTTCCCAAGCAATGTCACAACATTAGCGCAGCTTGATAAAAAGAGGGACACAGGCCTCAAAAACCACGTCGACACACTCATGCCAAGAACACACATACCAATGAATCAACAGGATAGGAATGCCAACAACGGATATCAACAAGCAACAATGAATGATAATGAATCACATGTAATGTTCTTACTAGCTTACTAACGTACACAAGCTTTAGGGCAAGTGTACTTACCTGGAACTATCGTAACCCGCGTAACCACACTCTCGCATTCCTAGCACGTATCCTCGAGTTTCCCACTACCTAACAAGGCCGAAAACTCCAATTAAATGGATCGAGTCATTAACTAATCCTAGGTTGATACCCTTAGCATTTTTCCATCGTTTTAAATGACTCGAATAACTCAACAATTAAATAGAAAAATAAACACTCTCTCTTGGACTTGGAAAACACAATAACAACCACGACTGGGATATCACAATGTCGGTATCCACAATGCATATAAGCCTACTCATATATCGTAGGCTCGGCTCAGTCGTATGTGGGTCACGTCATAGCCTCGATGAGCCGGCGACGTGACCACGACGTCATAACCAATTCCCGAACTTCAAACAAAAATCCGAAAAATAACATGACTCAAAATGACCATGCACCAACGAGTTTGGGAACCTCGCGGATGTGGTCTAATGTTCGTAGAGTGCCAACACGAAATGGGAAGGTTATGTGCATGCCCTACGTCACGTCAACGACTACTCGACGCGATATAAACAACTCACGCATAACTCCGCCATTACGACTCATCACCATTGATATGGACGCTCCGGGGCTGTGAGACTCCATAACGGACATGGTAAGGTCTCCGGCAGTCCCCCATGTCATTGCGTCGATGATAGTGCCGCCATAACGGGTGGTTTCCGACGAGAAAGTTACAACACGCATAAAACACATAAACGACATAATATAAACAATAACGCCGCTGTTTTAGGCCACTCCGAGAGTCGTGAGACACAAGCATGGACTTTGTAACGGCCCAGCCCACCCACAGGCCCGCTGGACTGCACAGGCAGTGTGTGTGACGGCCCCAATTTCCCCATGCCATTGGGTACGCCCGGCCTAGACCCATACAAGCCTCGAGTCATCACTCGGCAACCTGACGAGCCTAGTCAGCCTTCAATTTAATCAAATTAGTAATTTATGAAAGAGTTATTTCAAAAATAAACAGCGGAAGACTAAAACAATTATAATAAAGGGGAAAATAACTCATTCAAGGGAAGTAGAGGAATTCTAAAAGTGTGGAAAACCCCGGGTATTCATGTACAATTCGATAGGTAAATATACATGATACCAGTCTCACAAAAGAAATATCAAGTTCAATCATCCCAACAATGTAAATATAAAACGACATACACATCAACAAAAGTATAAACACCTATTTAAAGAGTCTCTCTGGTGTCGCTGCTAATCCTCACAATAGATCACCTAGGCAGGGTCCCTTGCCCTTGCTGCTCTCCGCCCTATCTCGCACCCACCGTCACAAACTAGACGGTGAGTAAGCTGAATAAAATCGAATGTAATACCGAGAAGAAGATAACAGTAATTCATGATAATACAACAAAACGCAGTCTAAATATCATGCGGTAATAAAAAGACAAGAATTTAAATAAACAAGGTGCATGATAAACAGACTAATACATGTCAATCGAAAGTCAAGTGTGTTCCAAGGAATCAAAAGAGGCCCATAAGTGGTCTAAATCATAGCATAACGGCGAAGACCTCGCGAGGTCTTCCCGGGCATCGATACAAGCGAAAGCACAGCTATGACTGGAAAGGGACTCGAACCCATCCACCCAGTACTCGGTGTCACACGGTCACTAAGGGTGGTCACACACTCGTGCGCACGAGTGCCCGCGTTTTATCCCTCTAGTGCAGGTCCTAGTACTTTCGAGACAAAACACTTACGCCGGGAAGCACACAACAAGAAATGGAATGGAATACCAACAATAGAGCATAACAAGACTGAATAAATGATAATGAATCACATGACATTTTCTTACTGGCTTACAAACGTACAAATGCTTTTTAAGGCAATTGTACTTACCTGACTAATCGCGACCCGGTATTCACTCCGAGACTCTAATACGTTCCCCGTGAGTTCTCGACTACCTGATAAAGTTTTGAATTTCGAACATTAGTTTATGTCTTTGTATTTAGTCTTATGGTGAGTCTTTATAAATTGGTTTTAGGATGGTTTGTTTACGTGATTCAAACCATTGGGAAAAGTCCCCCGATACAGTTAACCTATTTATAGTTCCTTAGATATTGTACTTAACAAATTCTTGTCCCTCTTTGGGCTCTTATTGGGCCCAAACTCTAACTCCATAATCATGTAAATATTTTATTTGTTGGGCCTTTGTTGAACCTAAATACTTAAGCCCATCTTTATATTTTATATCTTCGTCTTCGGCCTCAAGTTGTACCTATCTTATTGGGCCTTCATTTGGACCTTAACACAACCCATTTACATACACTTATATATGTTAGGGGCCCTTATTAGGTAATGTGTATATTAGGTCCTTATTTGGCCTTGACACAAGCCCAAAATCCATATTCTTAAGATTGTTCATACACTTTTCTCTTTTTTTATTTTATTTACACATATGGTACACCCCACACCCCAGCCGTGGGGTGTACCACATCATTATGCACCCCAACCGTGGGGTGCACACCCCATTACACACCCCAACTATGGGATGTACACATCACATTATCCATACACACACCAACAGTCCAATGCACATTGCACACATCACATCGATGGGTGGGGTGCCCACACATGCACACATACACACACGATCCATTCACCGTCAAACCCCATCACACACCCCACCAAATGGGTGTACACACACACCCACGGTCATACACACATACACTATCACGCACCCCAATCGTGGGTGCACACACGCATTACCACACATCACACCACTGTTCACGGTTTTCACCAAAAAGATGAGCCATCTCCGACCAGCAGCATCGCCTCTAATCGATCGTGAGCGGGGACGGTCCCACCAGTCATGATGGCCCACCACGGCGAGCAGAGAATCGGTCGAGAGAGGGAGAGGGTGAGAAAAATCGTGAGGTGAGTGAGTGAATGCAAAGCCGAGAGAGAGAGAGAGAGAGAGAGAGATACCTTCGGTGAGTTGGTGGCTGTGGCGACGGTCGAATGAGGAGGGTGAGCCGTAAATGACGGTGGTGAAGCCAGAGTTGAGTGAGAGTGAGAGCATGAGAGATCCGAGACCGAGAGATCAGTGAGGGAGGAGAGATCGTGAGTGAAGCCGAGAGAGAGGTGGAGAGGCCGAGAGTGAGGGAGGCCGAGATGCAAGAGGAGGAGAGAAGAGAGGCGGCGGTGGGGTGTTGGAGAACCATGGAGAAGAAGGTGAATAGTGTAGGGTTTTTTTTTGTTAAAACGTTTTTATATATGTTATTTAGTCAAAATGACCATTTTACCCTTCATCTCACTTTTACACATTATAAAACAGCTACCCTTATGGGTCTTTTACCACTTTATCATATCTCATCATACACACAAATCTTTATGCAAATCTCATGGCTCTCCTCATTTAAGTTGTGTCACTTTAACAATTTCTATTCCATAGCCCGTGAAATGTATAATTAACTAACTCCCGCGTTCAAACAACATTCCTCGGTCCGTTTTTCCTTGTTCCGACTCTCGTAACGCGCGTAGTCTCGCCTTGTCTCACCAACTAATTAATTAAATTAATTAAAAATTCATTTATTTGAATTTTTTTACTTGTTTTTCTCCCCCGTTTAACTAGTCGAAACCTCACTCAATTAAATACCGCCCGAACGGCTCGAAACCTGTAAAATACTACAATACTAATACACACAATCAAAGAATCATAAAATCACTTCGGTGTCGACTCCCGAAGTTCAAAATACTGTCCAGTATTCACGTAGCCGGGTCACAATTTCTGACAAGTGCAACACAAGTCAGTTAAAAATTTTGGGGTTGTTACAGTGTGCCCACCCGCAGGTCTGCACACCATCTACGTCCCCCCCTTACGTGAGGGCCTGCGGGCGGTCACGTGAGGGGGGACGCAGATGGTGTGCGGACCTGCGGGTGGGCACACTGCCTGATGCGGTCCAGCGGGCCTGCGGGTAGGCTGGGCCGTTACAGACTTAGCTTGGTACCCGACATCCCTGGTCATGGTTGCACAATGGTGGCGTCGCCCACGACAACGGATTTCGGCGAGGAGGAGCATAACACCCATGAAATGAACATAACATGAAATATTAAAAGTTTGCGCTCGCCTCACTATTATTGACCACTCCAGAGGGTTGTGGGACCCAAGCCAAGGCTCAGTGGGGTCCCCGATAACCTCCATTCCTGGTGGTCTAGTGGCGGCACCGCCCCTAGGGGCTGTTTCTGACGAGGACTTAAAAACAGTCCACACAACATGACAACATCACCTAGGTTCAAGACACTAAAACTGTTCCAACACGACCAAATCGATCACAACAAGGGCAGCGAAGCATCATCGAGGTCATGGAGAGATCCCTGACAACCCCCACACTCGATGGTTTGGCCAGCAGGGCCGCCCACACATGCATATTCCGATGAGACATAAAATAATAACCAATTTATGAAAACAGTGCACAATCGACCACAACACCCTATGTGACGCAAACGTGGGTGCTCCGGGGATGTGGGGATTTTGGGGCACCACTAGGGACCATCCTAGACCACCCCTGACGAGCACCATCGCCTTCGGTAGCGGCAAAACACGACAACAGTGAAAACAGTGTGATGAAACTGTAACGCTTTGCATGACCTTCTCAACGCAAACCATCGCGATTGGGAAGAGCTCCGGGACTGGCGAGTCGTCTCCGCCAGATCTCCGACCTGAAGCAACCACCACCGCGAAACAGACGTGCAACAGTGAGCACAGTCGCGGTGGCCAGAGAGAGAGAGAGAGAGAGAGAGAGAGAGGACCTCCGGCGTGGTCAGTTCCGGTTAGGCCGAGTGGGAGAGAGGAGGAGTGGGAGACTGACGAGAGAGATGAAGTGGGAGAGGAGAG
The DNA here is from genome assembly GCA_039657345.1 of Stephania japonica. Taxonomy (NCBI): domain Eukaryota; kingdom Viridiplantae; phylum Streptophyta; class Magnoliopsida; order Ranunculales; family Menispermaceae; genus Stephania; species Stephania japonica. The sequence goes on from CM077556.1 coordinate 8,516,093, forward strand.
AGAGAGCGGCGAGAGTTTTGAGTGAAAAATTTAGGGTTTCTCACATTTATATATATATATATAGTTGATCAAAATGACTTTTATACCCTTTTTCTTTTATTTTTCTCTTTATTTGATCTCAACACACACACACACTTTTCGAGGCCAATCACATGGCTCTCCTTATGAAACCGTGTCATTTTAAAATTCCTTATCACACAGCCTGTGTGTTGCGTAGCTATCCAACTCCCCGGATCCAAGTAACGCGCCTCGGTCCGTGTTTCTTTAAATAATTATTTAAATTATCCGATAATTCATTTATTTGTATTTTAACAGTGTTTTAAATTCCCCGTGTACCCGTATTCCAACTGTTGATCCCTGCTCGTCAAGTTTCCCTACTCGTTCCCTGACTTCATTGTCCGTTCACTCAAATACGAGTATAAATACGTATTACACATCATCATTCACAAATAACCAAATTTTCGGGTCGTTACATTAACTATCTCCCACGGGTCAGATGATGGGGAGATTACCCCCCACCATGCAGGGCGGGGCAGGGTGGTATTACTCGTCACCCCGTTGGAATTCCCTACCCCGCCTTAATATAGGGATTCCCTACAAGAATAATGTAACTAAGTTTATCAAGTCTAAAAAATACAACTAAGTTTATCAAGAAAAAACTAATATAACTTGAAATTTATATATAATAATGTAGGTATATTATTTAAAGTATTTGTATAGATTCAAAACTTTGAATAAGCAATTTAGAGTTGTGAAGAAAGAAATTTTAATGATTAAATTTTGTATCTATAATTTATTTAACTTTTTTAAAAATATTATATAAAAAAATAGTGGGAGTAGGAATCCCTGTCAAGTGAGAAATGAAGCTCAAAAATTTTTGATGATAAATTTTAAGTGAAAAATCTCTGCCCTGCCAAAAGTTGGGATGGAGAAGGGTATGGAGGTGAGTATTACATTCCCCGGCCGAACCCTCCCCCCTATTTCCCCACCTGCCTGCCAATAATTCTATATATTAGTTACACCTTTAAATCTTTTTTTTCAAATTCTCGAAATCTATGAAAAGAATTTTATACGTGTCAGTTCAATTATCCTGTGCTCTACACGACAAAACACACGTACACGCACATGATTCGGTGAAATGTCATATTCCCGATAAGGGCTATACAGTCAAAGTAACCGATTACTGACGTCAGATCTGTGGGTCCCACCAAAAAATAATTGATTTTTAAGGGCCATAATTATTATTTTATATAAGAATGCAACGTTGAGTTGTATATATTATTGTTTTGTTGTTACATAGCGTGGACTACGCTCTTTTGATGTTCCTTCATTTGTGCACCGATCATCCGTGCATAAATCGAACTGTGTTCAAAGAACACTGACAAGGAACGTGTTAAAAGTATGTCATTCAAAAACCTTTCAATGGCAGTCTGAGGTTTGATCTCTCGTTCTATTAATATTGTCGGCCTTACGAGAATAGTTAAGCTCACTTAATACCCGCATGAATATTAAAAAAAAAAAAAAAAAACTTTCCATAAAAATAATACTAAATATGAGATGCACATGTGTCATACACTTCACAACAAAAAATCTGTGTTATATATTGCTTTATACGTATGCAGGCTTGCAAATTAAGACCTATCACAAAATAGAAGGATTTAGTGACAATTACTAAAACAATGGTGGATTTCAACACCAATACCACATCGAAATCTGCAGAGACTACTGCAATGAAGTATGATGATAGGAGAGCTGAATTACAAGCCTTTGATGACACCAAGACGGGCGTAAAGGGCCTAATCGACGCCGGCATAACAAAGGTTCCACAGATATTCATTAGGCCCCTCGAGCAACGTATGGGCGACTCTGATACAAGTGAAAAACAGTTAGACATTCCGGTCATAGATCTTGCGGACGTCATCGATGGTGTTAAGCGAAAGGTGGTTGTTGATCGAGTTAGGCAGGCGTCGGAGACGATAGGGTTCTTTCAAGTTGTGAACCATGGCATTCCTAGTGAAGTCATGGATGAAATGGTGGAGGGAGTTAGAAAATTTCATGCCCAAGAAGGGGAAGAGAGGAAGAAATACTACACACGTGAGAAAACAAGGAGATTTGTGTACTATAGCAATTTTGATCTATTCCAAGCACCATTTACTAATTGGAGGGACACTTTGATTTGCATGATGGCTCCTAATCCTCCAAATCCTGAAGACTTCCCAGAGATGTTAAGGAATTGTTTGCACTTTCTAAATCTCTTAGTCCTATTGCTGTTTTATGTTTTTACATTTATGTTTTGGTCTTACAACCTCCTGCATTCGAATTACTTTGACTATTCTGGGTTCAGTCACTGTCAGACACATATAGTTGGGGCCCTCCCATTGATAGCCGCTCCATGCAAACACTAGATTTGACTTCTAATTGTGCTCAAGGCGCATTTAGTTCCTTATCATTGATCGTTCCCCATATTTGTTGGCTATGTTTTTACCTTTAATTACTAGGTCGTGCTCAAGAGGCATTCGGATTCTGATTCCCGACCACTTGAGCAATTTGTATTCCTTCTATATATATAACATATTTTCATATTGCAGAGATATACAGATTGAGTACTCAAAGCATGTGATAAAACTGGGGAGTCTATTGTTTGAATTACTGTCAGAGGCTCTTGGTATCAAGCCTTCCTACTTGAATGAAATTGGGTGCTGTGAAGGGCTCACTATTATTGGCAACTACTACCCACCATGCCCAGAGCCTGAGCTGACACTAGGAACTACAAGGCATTGTGATAATGACTTCCTCACTGTTCTCAGACAAGATGACCACATCAGTGGCTTGCAAGTCTTCCATCAAAATCACTGGTTTGATGTGCCTCCTGTTCCTGGAGCTCTAGTGATAAACATAGGAGATCTTCTTCAGGCAAGTAGTTTCATGGACCTATTTTCAATTGTTGTTTTGGTTTCATAACACAAAGTAGAAAGTAGAAATAACTTTATATATACATGCGTGTGTGTGTGCTTGCAGCTTCTATCGAATGATACGATGAAAAGTGCTGAACACAGAGTTGTTGCAAACAAGGAAGGCCCAAGAGTGACTGTGGCTGGTTTCTTCAGCACACATCTTCAACCATCAACAAGGGTGTTTGGACCAATCAAAGAACTCATCTCAGAACAGAATCCTCCATTGTATAGAGCCACAACTGTTAAGGATTTCGTCATGGCCTTCCATGCAAAAGGAGCCAATGCAGTCTCTTCTCTTGCATATTTAAGATTGTGAATCAAATCACCAATGTTTTGAGAATTTGTTTGTTCAATGTTGTCGTCTAGAACACAAATCTTGATCAAACGTTGCTCCTAATATCATATGTAAGAACTAGATATGTATCGTTCATTATCTATGTGCTAGAAGTGGTTCAGTGTGTCACAGAACATACCATATTAATTTACCTATTTGTGTATGTGCATAGCAGAACAAATGGAACAAAGTTATCTTTACTGCCCAATATTTCACTCCTGATGATTCTTTTGCAGTCTATATTTTTGGATGATTTGATTAGGAGCCAATTCAAAGTTTCATACACTTCACTACAAAGTTTGGTTAGCAACTAAGATAAAAAAAATTGCATTAATAAAGGAGATGATTTACGAAATTTCATGAGAATTCGGTTATCAAACAAAGGTACTTTTGCATGCCAAATAGAAGCATTCAGAAGATTTAACATACAACACAAACAGTTCTCAAAGTGACGAAAGTGCATCAGAAGGGTCTTTTAAGCATACAGTCACTTGCAGACGTCGGAGACAAATTGCAGCCCGGAGTGACAAATCATTATTAACTATAAATAAAACATTTTAGTGACGAGATGCATTCGATCACAGACAGAGAAATTAAATCAAACAAACATTCAATACTCTTAAGTATGATAATCAAACTCACAGCTTAAAATGTGTTAGAGTAGGAATTCCATCTAGTCCTTTTTCATAGAAAAATCTCACGTACTCCGCCACTGTAGTTTCTCTGTATAAAGGAGGATTTTCTTCTGATAGCAGTTCCTTGATAGGCCCATATGTTCTTGTAGTCTGCGACATACCTGTGTTGAAAAAGGACGCCACTGACATTCTTGGGCCGGCATGGTTTGCCAAGACTCTATGTTCAGAGCTCTTAAACTTATCGTTTGAGATAAGCTGCAAAGAAAAAATTACAATGATCAATAACAATTTCATGGCCGAAAGCGAGCTATGAATTTATAATGCAAATAATTCCTTTTGAAGGCAATAATCCGGCTATATGTCATTGTCTATTCTACCAAATCAAATGCTTATTGATATGCAATAACATTTACGTCTAAAAAGATGCACTTGAGCATATTAATGCAAAAAGATGTACCTGCAAAAGATCCCCAATGTTTACTACTAGAGCTCCACGCACTGGAGGAATATCAACCCATTCGCCTTCACAAAGAACTTGCAGGCCACCAATTTGATCTTGTAGGAGGATTGTAAGGAAATCATTATCTGAATGCTTGGTAGCTCCCATTGTGAGTTCAGGTTCCGGGCACTCTGGATAGTAGTGACCAAGGAAGGATAGCCCCTCTGAGCAGCCAATATCATTTAAATGGTTGGGACTTAGCCCAAGTGCCTCTGATAGTAACTCAAACAATGCCACCCCCAATTTCATAACATGCTTCGAATACTCCATTAATGTATCTCTACAAATTACGAAATTAAAAAAAATAAAAAATAAAAAATAAGGATAATGTTAGGTGATGAATACTGATGATGCATCAACAAACTCAAAGAAGGGTGACTTTAACTTTTTCTTTGTTGGTGTCCGGAACTTTTCTCTACCTCTCCCTACTTAATTAGGCTTGTTGAATCCCACGAGAGTTGGTAAAGTATCCAACCAGGATTTGATCCCATGATCTTTTAGTTACCAAGCAAATCCTAGTAACTTTACCACCAAACCAATTCCATCGGTGCCTATTTTGGGTCCTTCGCGCTCGTCATTTTGGGTCAAAGGCACAGTCCATACTGACCTACTACAGTGAAGCCCTCAAAGATTCCAAGGCTTGAACTCAAGAAGAACTTAACGTAAAAGCGCATTGACTTCCGTCCACTCGACCCAACTGCACATGGTATGTGCTAATTCGACAGCCCCTTGAATCATATTTAATGAAGTGCAGAATTACAGATAAAAAAATTAAAAAAAAGAAGTTAAGCATGCATGATTAGCTAGCAAACCTGATTTCTACAGGCAAGTCATCCGGATTTGGAGATACAGGAGCCATGAGGCAAGATATGGTGTCCCTCCAATTCGCAGCCGGCGCACCATACAAATCAAAATTACTATTGTACCTCAGCACTTTGGACGTGTCGCGCGTGTAATGCTTGCTTCTCTCTTCCTTTGGCAGCTCATTAAACTTCCTCACCCCTTGAAGCATTTCATCCAAAATATCAACTGGGATTCCATGATTCACAATTTGAAAGAAACCCCACGTCTCCGCCGCGCGCCTAGCTTGGCTGACAATCTCCTTATGCCTAACAGGATCCATACTCCCCATGTTAGTGCCTCCCAGATCAATAACAGGGATGTTGAAGTGATCATCATCATTTGAAGCCACTTTCTCATTAATCCAATCAGGTGGACTGATAAACATTTTGGGAAGCCTTGTGACACCATCCTCCACAAGCCCTCTAACACCAGCTTTAGTTTTGTCAAAAGCCTCCAGTTCCCGTCTTCTATCATAATGTGCAGGAATTTCATCAAACACTTGGTGGGCATTTGAGATCACCATTTTTCCTTCTAAGCTTTGGAGGAAACACAAATCAATGTGGAATAGAAGACAAGCACTAACATACGTACATTTTTTGTCAAAGCACTTATATAGCAACCACAAGTCAATACTTTAACCACCCGAGACATATGATACGACAGTACTCTATATTTGATTAATATGCACGGCATTTGTTTGTTCTCAACCACATGTACCACAAGTCTTGGGGTGGTTGAGAAGAGAGAGTAATACATTAAGTTTTTGAAAAACTCTAGCCACAAACTCCAATTTTTGTCAAATCACAAACTCCATTTAAAGAAAGAAAAACTCAACTTCGAAAGTTGTTATTTACACTTATGAGTTCGAACTCTTAAAAAATTTTTTGAAATATTTTTATTTCAAAGTCATCCTCAAGCAATCAAGAACTTCGAAATAACAATTTATAACACTTTTTTAATATTTACAAAAATTTTAAAAACCCCCCATCAGTTTCGGCTCTTAAAGTCTAAATAGATTTTTTGAAAGTTTAAATAATAATTAGCCTAAGCCATCACTTACTTAAAAGCCGTGCAATATATTATACACTTATTCCAATGTGTATTGCATGGTTGGCAAACAAATGTAGACGCTTTAGTGTATTAATGTAGCATTATTTACACCTGATTTGTAGGACCACCAGTGCTCTCCCATCCAATCATCCAACTCGTCCAAATCGGCTATCATTACTGTCGGAAAAAGATCAAGGGAAAATAACTAAAAAAAAAAAAAAGATCCCAGGGAAAAAAACTTTCTCCTTAACTATAATGTGAAGGAATTTCATAAAGCTCTTGGTTGGCATTCAGATATATCATTTTTCTTTATGACCCTTCTCAGCTTAAGAGGAAACACAAATCAACTGCTTAGGACTTGAAAATTTCAGTGAAACCAAATAAGATGACAGAGTGACCACAAATCAATACCAATCTATGTCCTAAGCAAATCAATATCATATAGCAATTTATGCCAAGACAAAGTCTACTCAAATCAATACTATATAGCAAATCTATGTATCCATTCCAAGTCGAAGTCCACGTAATAGGTAGTTGTTTTATGCCGACAAGTGACTAATTGAGAATTAAGCATGAGAAAATTGATTAGGTTGGAAATTAAGCGGTATTTCCAAATTTAAACTTCTTTTAAAAAGGAATATAACATCACACTTCCATGCAGACATGCAAGTTACCAAATAATGTTTAAAAACATCTAGAGAATGAGCTTATTTGGTAACATTGCTGGTCAACATAATTAAGTCTCGTAACTCCATTGCATGTACAAAATACTATAGTACGCGAACCATTGAAAAACAATAAACTGCTGCTGATATAGAAGCTCTCATGATATATTGAGAGAAGTATTTCATTTCACAAACACTTGGACTGGCTAAGGTATTAAGATTGGACGACAAACATATGCACTCCCTATAGTAAGAGAATCAAACTCAGCTTCAAATGAGTCAGTTTAGATGTCCCGTCCAGTCCTTTTCCAATGGTAAGTCTCATGTAATCTGCTACCGTAGTTTCTCTGTATAAGGGAGGATTTTCTTCGGATAGCAGTTCCTTGATAGGTCCATATGTCCTAGTACTCGGCCAAATACTTGTGCTGAAAAAGAATGCAATTGACATTCATGGACCAACATCGTTTGCCAAGACTCTGTGTTCAGAGCTTTTAAACTTATCATTAGAGATAAGCTGCAATGCAAAAATAAAAACCATCAATAGAGCAAGGAAATTAAATTACAATAGAAATTATAGAAATCCGTGGGCCCGGAGAGTATTGGACCGCACACGCGTACACATGTGGGTATATAAATGGAGTTGGAGCCCATCTTGCACAAAACCAATTGGCTTGTGCTAGTAACCACTCTACACCACTTATATACCACACCAACTCTTATTATATTTCCAATGGTATGAATCTATTGCAATTACTACCAACAAGAGAAATGCAACGTCAACTGAACTTGAAAATGCAAAAAGATATACCCAAAAAGATCCCCAATATTTACTACTAGACCTCCTTGGAGGAACATCAACCCATTCGCCTTGACAAAGAACTTGAAGGCTTGGTCTTGTAGGAGGATTGTAAGGAAACCCGTATCTCGAATGCTTGGTAGTCCCCATCGTGAGTGTTATAAACTATGAAGAACATTAACAAACAAAGAACGATTATATATGCCAACAAAAATTGAGAATAATGGTATGAATCTATTGCAATTACTACCAACAAGAGAACTGCAAAGGCAGCTGAACTTGAAAATGCAAAAAGATATACCTGCAAAAGATCCCCAATATTTACTACTAGACCTCCATGCATTGGAGGAACATCAACCCATTCGCCTTGACAAAGAACTTGCAGGCCACCAAGCTGGTCTTGTAGGAGGATTGTAAGGAAACCGGGATCTGAATGCCTGGTAGTCCCCATCGTGAGTTTCGGTTCAGGGCATTCTGGATAGTAGTGACCAAGAATGACTAGTCCCTCCAAACATCCAATGTCATTTAGACAGCTGGGATTGAGCCCAAGAGTCGCCGACAGTAACTCCATCAATACTCCCCCCAATTTCATGATATGCGTTTACTCCTTTAATGAATCTCTACAAACCAAAAGAAATAAATGGTGATTATTGTTGGAAGACACGTACGCACATAATAGGATTTGGATTTTATTAGGGGTAATTTTAGCAACTTCGTCCTTCACAATTCCCTATTAGTTATTGAGTTTGAGATAAATTAAGAGAGTTGCATATTTCTCCCTAACACACAACCAACACACTTTCCAATATATATATATACAACAAAGAAAAAAAGAAAAAAAGTTCTTTGACAAAAAAAAAAAAGAAAAAAAGTCTTCCTACAAATGAATGGCTCACTGGTTTCGTATGGAGTTATTTGGGTGAGAGGTCGCTGTGATTTCTTTCGTATCAAAAAGAAAAAAAGAAAAAAGTCTCAAACACATATGCAACACAAATCACTTTTATTTATATACTCCTAATCATACAAAAACAAAAAACTTCCCCGTTCCCCTTAAATTCAAAAAGAAAAGGTCTCAAACATGCAGACACCTCCATCACTTCTATTTATATACTTCTAAATTGCTAATCATACATAAACACAAACTTCTTTGTTTCCCATACATTCAAAAAGTTTCTTTAACGTTAAAGTGTGTCCTTATTTAGTCAATAAACATCAGTACCATTGGTTCTTCAAGCTTAATTATTCATTATACTGCAAACTAATTTCAAGAGACTCAAAACATGAACTGCAAGTTATTCATTATGCTGCAAACTATTTTCAAGAGACTCAAAACATGTACTGCAAGTTATTCATTATGCTGCAAACTACAAACAAAGTTTTCAGGACATGAACTGCAAGTTATTTATTCTGCTGCAAACTATTTTCAAGAGACTCAAAACATGAACTGCAAGTTATTCATTATGCTGCAAACTACAAAGAAAGTTTTCAGGACATGAACTGCAAGTTATTCATTCTGCTGCAAACTACAAACAAAGTTTTCAGGACATAAAAAGTCACATTCAATTAGGGAAGACTAATGATTGGTGACCGGCAACTGCAGACTAAAATGGGCTAAAGCAGATGTCCTTTCCGCTGACAAGTTCTTTGATAGACCCTTCTTGTCCTTGCTGAAACTACAAGCAAAGAATATATCTCATTATTCTGAATGTTTGAAAGACTCAAAAATCAATAACACAGGGATTTGTAACTAAAAAAAGTGCACAATAAAGAAGTAAAACCAATACATGGCTCAGTCCACTTCTGGTTCAGCTCCTTCCGGCTCAATCTCAAAATCACACAAATCATCATCGATTTCAAAGTGTTTAACTGCAAAACCATTACTTAACTGAACCCTCCTCAATCCTCCTTCAATCCTAGACTGTATTATTTTCATTTTATTGGCATCTCCATCTGGAACAGCCACACACACAATTGGTGTTGAATATGATTTAAAAAGTTTGCTACCATCACCACATTCGATGTGGCAATCTTCTATCGTCACTCTCCCTCTTTAATGGAGAATGCACGAACCGATACCCTTCTTCATTGTAAGCCTGGATATTTTGCAGTAATCTGTGTTTATCTCGAACATCGTTCCACCAAAACGTTTATTTTCTTTGACAACGCCTCCTCCTGTCAAGTGTACAGGGACATACACCGTAACTTCTTGGGCTTCGGCTTCCTCTCCCACTACTATGATATCACCCTCATTAGCTAGGTCCAATGCATCTTGAAACGAAGAGACTTTGACACACTCCCATTTAGGAGATCGCGTCAAGGTAATGTGTAATTGTAGTTCATTGACGGCAATTTTCCAGCCCTTGCACACAGAGGAGACTGTACATCTATCTGCAAAACAGCAAAAAAAAAAATTCCAATTGTTACTCAATTGTTAAAAGAGCCAAGTCTAGTGCATCTATCGCTAAAAATTCCAAGCAATTGTTTCTCCCATAACGAACCTTGGAAATTTAGGTTATCAAAGATGCACTCTAGACATTCAAAGTCTAGTGCATCTATCGCTGAAACACCTTCCTCCATAGAGTCTCCTAGAAATCAAAGCACCCATATGGCAAATATTGAAACAACAACAATCAGTCCCAAATTAAATATTGAAACATCATTAAATTATTCAAATAATAGGTATGAAAAATCATCTCAAGTATGTGATTCAAAGAAATTTGGATATACATTTCCTCAATAAAAAAAAATAAAAAAATCGATATACATAGTTTCCGATATGGAAAAATCAATGGCAGAGGCAAGCATGTGGACATGGATTGCAATGGGGTTATGGCAGATTTGGAAAAGAAGAGACAAACTTGTTTTCCAAGGAAATATTCTCTGTGTTGACACCACTCGAGACCCTATATCAGTGGTAGAACACGTTTGGGGTGGTTTTCCAGATCCAATGAGGGACTGATATTCATTGCAAGTTGTCATTTTGTAAACCACTCCCCTGATTCTGATTGGGCTGAATTGCTAGCAATTAGACAAGCTGTCTTGTCAATTTCGGAGGGACTAACGAATTTGGCCATCTTCTCAGACTCTCTAAACGCCATTGCTCTTATTGCAAGGGATTCTACTATAAGTGATCACGAGCTCTTGGCAAAGGATATTAGAAAGCAGGCAAGACTCATCCGACACCCAAGTTTCAATCAAGTTCCCCATTCTTATAAAGTGGTAGCCAATGCCTTAGCTAGGAATACATTGTTTTCTTGTAAGATGCACTGTGCCAATTTACTTTTAATCCTTTTTTTCCACAAGAGCATAAATGAAATGCAAGAAACTAGATTGACTTGGAACAATTCAGAATCCTAAGATTCCAAAATAGCAGATTTATCTATGTTGGAACATTGACATTAAATAGAAATCAAGTGATATTGAACCTACATAGCATAAAAGTGCGACATAAATGCGCCTCCAATCCAATGAAAAAGATACGAAAGTACAGGACACATTGTTTCTAATATCATTCATTCACATGTAATCTACCAAAACTAACCTACCAAACCATCAAGGACAGATTCCACGCACAGATTCCAATCTGTTAGTGATTCAACAAGGTAGGAAGCAAAGGACTGGATCAGCTATGGAAGTGGAGTTTTTAAGAAGGCTAACCTAAAATCACGACATTACTTTCAAAATTGATCATTGATGAAGAAAATTGATGTTAAATCTCCTTTGTAACAAACGAATTAAGAGGAAACCCTGGGTTTACAGACTGATTATCAGATCAACTAAAATTCAAACAACTACGCCAAAATCAAGACAAGCTACAACCAGAACCTTGATTCTACAATGTCCGTTCAAAATCTTCACATAGAAATCACAATCCTCTTCTGAAAACAACACAAACACTCATCCAAAACGCCAAAAAAATCAAATCTTGAAAGAAAATCAGATCCAAACAGAGTACATCAACCACTTAATTGAACAATTAACTTCAAAAATTACACAAATTAGATGATCCAAACGCGTTACAGACCGCACGAAAACCTAATCCCAGCGATTTCTATCAAATCAGAGATCAAAAGACCTCGAAAAAAGGATCAACGCAAAGAAACACAGAATTGCAAGCTCGTTAGGTTTAACCTTCAGAGATCACCACCGAACGTTCGGAAAGCTCGAATCTACAATTTCCGTTGTGAGATCGATCTGCAAGGGAGGATCGGCAATTAAGAAGACGAACAGCGAAATTCTCGGCAGGACTCAAAAATTGGCTGCGTTGGAGAAGCGATTGAGCTCGAATCGGAAGAATTGACGTTGAGGACTCGAAAACGAAGAAATGGTGTCGATGAGAGGGAACGCTGGATTTGAATCGAATGTGAGCGAGCGCCAAAATACCCCTTTTATAGTCAACGTTTTATTGGGGTCAATATAGGGTCAAAGAAGAATTAAATAAGAGCAGCGTTCTTGACAAAAAAAAAAAAAAGCAGCGTTGTTATCACGAGGCTTGATATCGGAGAACACCGGAGCCACTGCCACTAATACTGGATTGATGGTGGACTTGACTAACTTCTTGAGTCCTTAGTTGCCTCCCGCTTCTAAAAAAAAAATTAAAAGGATAAAGGAGTGAGTAGATTTCGAGTTCAACCAAGAGAGTGCGTGTTAGGCTATGAACTATAATTAGAAGACATGACCGGCTTCGCATTTCTAATGGAGAATCATGCAGGTACGCTTCCGCTTTACTGTTTTCATCATGAATCATTATGGTTTTATATTTCTTATTTTAATTCATGGTAGATCTAATAAACCTTACAAGTGGTATCAAATTGATGGTGGACTCGACTAACTCCTTGAGTCTTTAGTTGCCTCCCGCTCTAAAAAACAATTAAAGGATAAATGAGTGAGTAGGTTTCGAACTCAACATATATTTTCCTTTATCAGCGTACTTAGCACTTGACCAACGCGAGATTAGGTGGAGTTGGCGCCTTTAATATAATTAAGCTTTTGAGTTTTGTGGTGGTAGCGGGCATGTGGATATCCAATATATCGATATTTTCTTCAATTTAAACACCTTCAACTTTTTAAGTGTGGGGTTTTATCTCGAAAGACCTCGATACTATTAGGAGGGAGATAATCACTTATGTACTTCTTTATAAAAATACACTTAATCGATGTGGGACTAATTTTGGTTAGCATACACTTCAACCTTCCACCTTAGACCGAAATTCACATGATCTAATGGAATTTTTCTCAACTTTCCACCTTAGACCGAAATTCACATGATCCAAGGGCCTTTTTCTCGACAGGTCCCTTGTAAACCGTCAGGTCTAATACCATATTAATTTTCTCGCTTGCGGGAAAATTAATATAATTGGAATGGAACTTCAAATGTAACCTTGACAAAGTAAGTTTCAAATGGAACACCAAATGTAACATTGACAAAAGTAAGTTTCAAATTGAATATAGAGATTTTTGTTGTTGGGATGTGTGGACTAAAATATAAACCATGTCCATTAAGGATGACTTCGTAAGATGTATACTAGTGTTGGTATGTATATTAGAGTTGGTCTCTCTTATTATTAAAGAAAAATGATAATCAAATACACTTTCAACGCACATTTGGGTGCACACCCTTATCTTTTAGCCATTTATGTGTTTTGTTAGATGTGGGGCTCACGGGGATATAAGAAAGAGTCATAGATATTTAAAAGACAAGGGTGTACATCCAGAGTGTGTGTTGAAAGTGTGTTAGATTATCATTTTCCATTATTAAATAGTACTGAGTAAGTGTTCCGGGAGTTTCATATCATTTCGGGTTTCCTAACACGTATCTATCTCCAATGGTGTTTTGATTCAACAAAGTTATGCTTCTAAGAGTTATACATGTTGGACTGATTTTGTGAATGGATTTCCAATCCACCTAATCAACTCCTACTTAAGTTTTAATTGTTGGTTTATACTCACTAACATTAAGTTGAGACTCAGAGCCTTTTGAAGTTATTTACGGTGCTTTGAGTCCTTTTTTAGAGTCATTTAGATTATGTGAAATGCAATGAATGACTTGAAACTAAACATGAACTAAATGGACTATAACACATCAAACCCAACTAAAATGGATGACAGGAACTTAGTAGACTAGAGTCGGGCATCGGGGCTAGTTCGGGGTTGGTTAGAGCCACGAGGGCATATATTAGCATGATCCAAGGTAAGTAAAACTAGTTAGAACATGCACAGTAATTCAACATCTCATTACTTTCATGTTATAGTATTATCCCTTTTTGGATTTCCCATTCCTAGATAAGTGTTCGAGGGTCAAGTGAGTCAAGAAAGTGTCTCCGGGTATGGTTGCCGGCTTGCAACCGAGGCCATGACCCGATTCACTGGATGTTGGTCGAAATGAGATGTGTTTTATTCGGGGCATCATTGATATCCCTCATTCACGACGGTCTAGTTTTAGCAGGCTTTGCCATGCCCTAAGACCCGAGTCTGCCTGGCGTTGACGCAACTCTATATATGACTTAACCATATGGCACCCACACTTGGTGATCTTGATCTTGGACTACTGGGCACCTCTTTTTTATCTTTCTTGACACTTATTTCTCGTTGTTTACTTCTTTTCAGTCATACTTTCTTGCATTTGTCTATTTATAACTTTTTTATTTACCGCATTAATTTTAGACTGCTTTATTACTGTTTTTGAAATATTGTTTAAATCTTCTTAAATTTTACTTACTGGGCTTGTCATTCTCGTGTTGATGACTTAGTGTAAATTCGCAGTTAGTGTAACGACTAGTTACCTTAAGCACGTGATTAATGCTAAACCAAATCTTAATTAATCAGAGTTAAGTTTGTGGTTAAGCTTGGTTTGTCTCGATTAATGCGTGAATGGAATGTGTGATGTATTGTGTTTGTATGGACTATATGTAGCATGTAGGGAATGCTTAATATCATGTGTAGGGCAAGGTGGACAAACATGAGACGCAAGATAGCGTTGACGTCCCGAGTATGCTCGTTAGTGTGAATTACGTAATTATAGGCATAAATATATATATATATATATATATATATTATAGATATATATATATAAATATATAGTAAAATGGAAAATAAATAAATAATGAAAAATGGTCGGGTCTCTGAGTGACACGCGAGTTACACGGATGAGACGCGTAGATAGTACGGTAGTGTGCACGCCCGAGGGTACTAGTTGGCGCGCACAATGGAGTCGTAGGGGTGACGATATCGACAAATATATATATTTATATATAAATTAGTATATATAAATATATATAATAAATTAGCTTAGTGGTATTTTGGTCTTTTCCTCTCCAACCAACAACCTATCTTACTATGTATATATGTATGTGTGTGTGCATGTGTTGAGATCGAAAAGAGAGTGAGAGAGAGAAGGTTCGACAACGAGAAGAGAAGGAGCCGAGAGGAAGCCAAGAGCTCGTGATGGAGAGACGAAATCAAGGTGAGCTTGTGCTGTTGTGTTTGTTGTTTCACTTGATGTTAATGTTGTTAGGTTCGGTTGATGCGATGGTGGTGAGTAAGCTCGTCCATGGCGAGAGCCATGGGCGAGAGTGGTGAAGGCAAGGGAGTGGTCTCCCTTGTTAGTTCGAGCTTGGGTTGGGGTTGGGAGCCAACCCCAGCGATGAATAAAAAGAAAAAAAAGAATAGAGCATTTTGTTCTCGCGAGGAAGATAAACAGTGGGTCCTGAATCGAGCCGGGCCGAACACGGTTCGGCTCGGTTTAAGCCCAAAAATCAAAATAAGAAAAAAATAAAGGAGAAAAAAAAAGGAAAGAAATTATGAAAAAATTGGAAAAAATTGGAAAAATAGTATTTTGACCAAATAAATAGAAATTGAGAGATTTTTATTGAAAATGAGGAATTTGAAAGTCGGAGGATACTTTATATCAGGGTTGTTACCTCGAAAAATGTGAATTGGTCAAAATATGTTAGAAACTAGGCCCCAAGATTTCGGATTTGAATGTGACCAATTTAGGAATATTAATAAATGAATATTAGACATAAGTTGATAACAGTGTGGTCTATTTTAGGTAATGGATCGATGTGGAAAGGTTTGAGGACTTCGAGAGTCGTACAAGTCGGTAAAACATAAAAAGCTCAGGACAAGTACGTGGGACTCATACTTTTTTCAATTATGCAATGTAAATTAGTATTATTAGAGCACGTAGTGTTTAAGGACTGGGAATGGGGAAATGTACCATGATTTGGTTTTGTTTTACACAAATTGTTTTGAAATGAAAGATGAATTCGGAAAGAGGTTTGACGGGACGGATTGACTGGGGTTTGGAACTGTGGTGGAGTTGCTAACCATCACCGCACCCCCAGTGACTTTGAAAATTATCCCGAACAATGCTTTCCATTTAAGTTGACTGCTCATCCGTCATAAACCAATCATATGAGTAGTGATTTTATAACAACCTCAAATTTAACTTGACTTGTGTTACACTTGTCAGGGTCGTGACCCGGCTACGCGATACTAAACTGTATTTCGAACTTCGGAGTCGACACCGAGGTAATTTTATGATTCTTTGATGTATGTATTAGTATTTTAGTTTAATATGGGACTCGCGCCATTCGGGCGAATATTAGTCTGAGTGAGGCTTCGCCTAGGTAAACAAGGGAGTAAAACACAATGAAAACACTAATAAATGAATATTTGTGTAATTTAAATAAATAATTCACGAGACTCGGTGAAACTACGCGCTATAAGAGTCGGGACAAGAAAAAATGGACCTAGGAACGTCGTTTGAATGCGGGAGTTGGTTAGCTACGCAACATACGAACTATATGATAAGAATTGTTAAAAGTGACACCGTCCAAATTAGGAGGACCATGGGATCAACCTCGAGATGGGTGCATATGTAGTGATGAAATAAAAAGAGGTATAAATAGGAACCCACCCCATACCAACATAACTATTCATCATCTCTCTCAAACGTTCTTTCTTTTTCTCTTGTGTTCTCTTTGCTTGGTGAGCAAGAATACCCATTGTGGGTAAGGTTAAGCTATCGAAATCTCGTCGGAGACCCATTCTCTCACCGAAACTCAAGATGAGAACACCTCTCTTCTTCTTCTTTTTTTCCTTCTGTTCGACCTCTGTTGAGATGTTTCCTTTTTGTTTTTGTTGTTGCGATGACCACGAACGCCGCACCGGAGTCGGTCCCATCGAATCACCGGTGCTTAGGCGATCTAGAGAGCAACCAATACACGACTAAAGGTTCAGTATTCACTGGTGTATCGATTGTATGGTTTGATTTTTAGGTCCCTTGTTTTCGGATTTATGGTATACTTAAGTGAATCTTTCGGGGTTTTATGACGGTCCGATACATGTTACGGACAATCTTGAACTCCTGGCACATGTTGGCGAGGAGAGCGAGCGCTGAATCGTTGATTTGAGTCCCACATTTGCAGAGATGTTAGTCTCGGATCATGATTTGGAGACTTTGTGAGTTCTAAAGTGTCACAAAGTCTTTGGAGTATGTATCCCCATTTGAAGTTGATGGACATCTATGTATGAGGGGTGCATGTCGTAGGGACGCCTTTGGCCATAACCCATACGACGTGACTCACAAAAAAACCTAACCAATGAGTCCCAGATTCGACTGTGAAGGTAGGTTGTTGTTGCTCCTCCGTGACGGCATGTAGGAAGATGATGAAGAAATGTGTATTATGCTTAATAGTTACAGTGTAAGGGCCCAAAAAGGCCCAATAACATTATATTCTTCAATAGAGGCCCAATAACCTTCTCTTCTTCAACAAAGGCCCATTATATGTGTAATTTGGGTTTAAAGTGTGCGGTTTGTGTATAAGTGTCCTTATTGTGTGCATGGGACGTGGATGTCGTGAGTATGTGTGTGCGTTTTGGTGTGTGTATGTGGATTCGTGAGGTATGAGTGTTTGTACTAGAGTAAAACATGATATAGGGCCAATTTTAAGTCTTTTAAAGTACAACGTGGATGTTAGGTGTGGTGTATGCAGATTTTAGTTATAAAATGCAGCAGTCATGCCACAGGGGCCATGGGCTCACGACATGACCCGCATACCACTCAACCGGTGAACTTTTCACAACTATTTGAGTCGTTTTCAAGATTTTTTTTTTTTTAAATCAAACTCAACGGGGATGAGCTTAAGGCTAAACACTAACCCTAAACCATTAATTGGGGTTCCAACTTATGCCAATAGTCGGGAACCCGCGGGGGACGAGTTAGAGTCACGGAGTGGTACCGTGTTGCGATAGTTCAAGTAAGTACACATGTGCTTTGTATGTGTGTACGTTAGTAGGCCAGTAAGGAAATATCATGTGATTTATACATCCTCTATTTATTGTTATTGTTGAATTGATCTCTTGCTTGATATTCCATTCTATATTATTAGTTGTGTGTTTTGGGCATTAGTGTGTGTCTCGAAGGTATCATGTGTCCCGCACTAGCTGAGACAACGAGGGTGCCTCCTGCAGGGGTAACTGACCACCCCTAGTGTTGTGTGTATTGGGTACTGGATTCGAGAGGTATTGAGATGCCTCTCAATTTCAAGCCGCGCTAATGTTGCGACATTACCCAGGGAGATCTTGCGATATCTTTGTCGTATTTCCGTAAAATTAGACCACTCATGGGCATCTTTTGATTCTTAGAACACGCAAGTTTCGATTGCTAGCTATCAGTCTGTTTATCATGCACTTCGATTTATTTATTTTTTCTGCCTTTCAATTATCGCATGATAATTGGACTGTCTTGTTGTTACATCATAAATTACCGTTATATTCTTCTGGCACTACTTTCAATTTCTTCAATTACTCACCATCTAGTTTGTGATGGTGGGTGCAGATAGGGTAGAGAGCAGCAAGGGTAAGGGGCCCTGCCTATGTGATTTACTCTAAGGACTTAACGGCTAGATCCGGGAGATCATTAGAATAGGTTTGCTATTTGCTTATTTCTATGTCGTTTTATATACATGTTTTTGAGTTATGGAACATGAAATTTTAATGAGATTGGTATCATGTATCTATGCATATCGGATTGTACATGAATACTCGGGGTTTTTTCACATTTATAGATTCCTAAATTTCCCTTTGATTGAGTTATTTCCCGTACATTACTTGTTTAGTTTTTCGTTACGTATTATTACAATAACTCTTTCATAAATTGTTAAATTGATTAATTGGAGGCTGATTAGGCTCCTGAAGCTCGCTGAGTATCGACTAGGGATCTGCACGGGTCTAGGCTAGGTGTATCCAATTACACGAAGGAATTGGGGGCATCGCAGTTGGTATCTGAGCCAAAGGTTATAACGACCTGACTTTTGATTTAAAACACAAACTATTAAGATAGCGGAAAATAGGAATGGTTGAACTTAGAGTGGAAAACCCTATGATCCTAATTAGAACTTTACTTTGATGTGTAAGGAGGAATTGGTATAAGTCGGATGTGATATGTTGTACATATTATGATTGTTGATTTTATTATATGGTATGTAGTAGCTATCCACTGATCCGAGAAATTCATTTTCTTGTTTAGACGACGATGGCGGATCAGACAGGTCCTAGAGCAATGATATCGGCATGATTTTGTCACGATGCCTTGAGGAGATACGTACGTTGACTCAAAGAGCTACTACGCAGACCAGAGATTTGAGGAGTTAGTGTGGTCGCTGAGGACATCCGCATCGCTACCACGACACCATCGACTCTGACTACTCCGGCTATTAGATATACATGCGAGGGTCCTTCCTAGTTGCTTGAATCTTTTCTTCCGCATGTTTATTTAATAGTTTTTTGATTTCAACATTTACTTATATTATTTATTCTTTGAATTTCTTTGTGATTACTTACTCTGGACTTATTATCTGTTTTGTTGTGATAGCTAACTGCAAAGTATGAGCAAAGGGAAGGACAAGCTTGAGGATTTTTTCTGACTAATCAATTATTCCCTACTCGTATATGTGTTTATTTTATTCGTTTAATGTTGGATTATTGGGATTTGAGCGATATGGGACATGTATATGAACCTGTTGAGGTCATTTTGATGTTTTTACTGGACATGACTGATGTTATATATGATGATGATTTTGATGGGTTTTCCACATTAGGAATGTTGCTCTCACATAATTTATAGTTCTTGGATAAAATAATTTATGATTAAAGTCTTTCACTTAATTATTTAAGGTTTAATAGATGATTTGAAGTCCATAAACTAACTGATATAATTTAAATTGAAAATGGTTAGCTATAAAATGAATGACAGATGATTTGGTACGCGTGGAACATGACTAGCCAAGTATAGGTAGGGTTGTGGGCTCATGACGTATGACGTAGCGGGCTTTAGATTTTGGGGCCGTCACACCTCTACTCTTTAATATGAAAATTGAGACAAGTGAGCAAGGGTTTGTGCAACTTTTGATGATAATTTGGAGGTGCGAACATTAAAGAATCAACAAAATAAGGTAAGATCCTTGATCACCTCATCTTTCTCCATCTTTCAGTGCTAATTGTGTTGGTGTTTGAGTATGATCCGAGAATTGAAGATGTGTCACTAATTTCGTAGTTGTTTTTGGTGATATATGGTTGTTGTTATGTTGTTGTTGTTGATTTTCAAGTTGGATTTCAAATTGATGAAGTTTTGGTTGGAAAAGTTGGTTAAATTGTGGATGTTTAATTCAATATAATTGATGTTTTGATGAGCCTTTGGCTTTGGGAAATGTTGTTTGTACCCCACGGGCGAGGATGGATTCGACGACGTCTGGGTAGGCCTCGCTTGCTTGGAAGAGCAGAATTCCCAGTTCGGGAATTCTACTATTCCAGCAGAGGAGCATGCTCCATGTTCTAGGTACCCTCCTGGGAAGAACAGGAGCGCGCTCCTGCTAGGACCATTGACGACTGTTTTGAGGATATTGAGTTTAATACCTATATAAAACAACATAAATATAGTCTAAATTAATGATAAATGATGTTAGGTAACTATGGGTGATAGTATAGTTGTCGGGAGGTTGCAAAGCAGACCGGGGTTTGTTTTCAGGAAACGGAGTGCGGTTTGAGGTGTGTAGTATCCCACTGAATTCTCTTGAGTATTTACATGCTTTTGGTTTTGAATTCATGACAAATAATATATAATATATAAGATGAGGGCTCTCAAATATATTTAGAAAACAAGTAAAGGTTTTCTCCCCGCACGCTCAATGTCTGATACCTGTAATAATTTTTCTTCATGGTCTGGGAGCAAAATCTTATTGAACTTATCGCATCCAAAATCAAAGGCTGCTATTCCCCACCCCCCATTCCTTCTTGCTGCTCTAATCCAATGAACTGCTCGTCTCTCCTACCCTTTGATTAAAAGAAAGCATGTCAAAAGGAGCCCATGAGAAGTCATGACGAAAGACTTGATGAATACTTGAGTCTTCTTCGATCCTTCTCCACGTTCATGATTGCGTAGAAAAGATCTTGACTTTGACTCCAATTTCGTTCCACGAGTAGTCAGTAACGCAGTTAACGTAGACAATCTTGTAATTGTTTCAATCCGGCCGAACCATAACCAAATCCAAACAAGTGATCAAGACTCAACAAATAGGGTTCAGACAGATGAAGATGATCGTCATGATCATATGGAGAGGGGATACTAATGAGATCTCCAGTTGATGAATTCGATATGAGTAAAAAACAGTTATCTAATTCTGGGACTAGTAACAAGAGTCCAACGTAAGAACCCACTATGTAGAGACCCTGATGATGATGTTGGGGATGATAAAACAGGGTATTGGTAGCAGTGGCTGTGGGGTGCTCAACAAAGTGCTCATGGTGCTCATCGTTAAACATCACGACAGAGAATTTGTCGTTGTTGCTGCGGTTGAGGTGAAGTTTTATGAAATTAGGATCTGATATCATATATGGCGCGTAAAGACTTGGAGACGCATTTTAAGTGAAAGAGGGATTTCACGTATGATCTTAGGAGGATTTGTTGAAGTAGGTCGTGAGGGAGGTCATCTATTTTAATCACCTTCTCCTTTCTTGATTGATTTGCCCAGACTGCGTTCTATTCTTAACTAGTCGAAATCTCTTGCTTTGCGCATGAGTAAGACTAAGGGTGTGTTTGATAGCTTGAAAATTTTCAATAGAAAAAATAATTTTCATTTGAAAATTCTTTCAAGAAGATTTTTAGAGGACAAATTTTCTTGAAATTGTATGATGACACATTAGAAAATTTTATTTTAAGAAAGAAAAAGTTATGTGGGCCCACAAAAAAGTGACTTACATCCTTCTTTCTCTCTCCATTTATGTTTTCTAACAAAGAAGTTAAAAAAAGTGAGCCCACATTTTTTTTTCTCTCCTAAAACACCACGTTTTTTCCTTATTTTTTCACCTTTTAAGAGAAAAAATAAATGCAGAAAATTGTGGGGTGTGGTTTTTTTTCTCTATATAGTTACAAAGCTATCAAAAAAAAAAAATGGTTACACCAAAAAATTGAAAATTTTCCCACAACTTTTTTATTTTCTTTTCCAAGACATTCCCTTAATATATATATATATATATATATATATGCTCTATAACTTTTATTACTATACATTTGGATTAACTTTCACAAAGATTACATTAACTCCTTCCACCATTTAAAGTGTTAAATTAGCCAGAACAAAAGTGTCATGTGACTAATCAAGAGTAAAATAATTTATATTATCTTGAACGTAGCGACTTTCGACCAAAAAAAGCACCATCATTTCCCCCAGAGTTGGAGTTAAATTTGGAAAGTGGAAACATTTTTAAAGTTCGGGGAAGTTGAAGGGACCAAAAATATGTTTTGCCATATATATATATATATATATATATATATATAGATATGGATTAGAGTTGGAGAGATAACGTAGCGTTTTACCATCATTAGAGTTGGAGTTAAATTTGGAAAGTGGAAACATTTTTTAAAGTGGGGACTATTAGAGTTGAAGTTGATGACGTGGCATTTGAACATCAATAGAGTTGGAATTGAATTTGGGAAGTGGAAACGTTTTTTGAAGTGAGATTTTAATGAGGGAAGACTTTGGAATATGCCACTTGACGCTACGAAAATGATGGAAAGTGACATGTGGCAATCCCAAGACATTCCCCTAAAATATATATATATATATATATATATAGATAGATTAGAGTTGGAGAGATGATGTGGCGTTTGACCATCATTACAGTTGAAGTTGAATTTGGAGAGTGGAACCATTTTTTGAAGTGGAGACCATTAGAGTTGGAGTTGAATTTAGGGAATGAAAACATTTTTTGACGTGAGATTTTAATGAGGGAAGACTTTGGGATGTGCCTCGTAGGGTTACGAAAAGGATGAAAAGTGATACGTGGCAACCCAAGACATTCCCTTAAAATATATATATATATATATATATATATATATATATATATAGTAGTTTGTTCCTTGTTAAATACAATAGTTTTTGTTTTCGAAAAAAAAATACAGTAGTTATTTATTTATTTATTTATTTATTAAATACAAGTTTCTAATACCAGATCTCTCGACAACTCAAGTTTGTCTCAAACTCCATTTCGACCGCTAAATTTTGTTTCCAAAAAAAAAAAGTAAAGCTAAATCATAACTCTAAAACCCTAAGGCCTCTTTAATTGGGGGAAATTAAATGTTCCAAAGAAAAATCACAAAGAAACTCTAAACAAAACATAATTTAGAGTAGAGTTCCCAACTTTATTGAGCAATTAATAATTAAAATAGAGCATGAGAAGAAGATACATGCCAACATATATGTTTATTTATAGGGCAAGTAAAGAAGAAGTTAACTATTAAAGGATAAATTACAAATTTACCCATGACGTTTGTCAATCCAATTTTCTTTTGGGAGCGGCTATCCGACCCCATTTTTTAATTTTTACATCTTCACACCATACTTTTTACTTAGTTTACTCTACTTTTTTTAAAAATTTTGAAAATACCCTTACTCGCCATATCATTATCACCACTACGATGGAAGTCATAAGAGATAATATAAAGGGTTTAGGGTTTGTAAAACGTAATCGGTATGCGTACATTTGGAGTACTATATAGTTGTGGTGTTTCCAAAATTGATTATTGTTGGAGCATATGTCCTAGGTCAATCTACAAACATTGTTTATCTTATAATTTTAGTTAATAAAATAGAGGTTTTCATTTGTTGTTATATTATAAGTCATTGCATGTTTACTTTATAATAAAATCTATGGATATTTGTTGGAATATCCTAAATGTCTATAGTCGGTTATTATACTGA
Organism: Stephania japonica; assembly: GCA_039657345.1. NCBI lineage: Eukaryota > Viridiplantae > Streptophyta > Magnoliopsida > Ranunculales > Menispermaceae > Stephania > Stephania japonica. Next base: position 8,540,131 of record CM077556.1, read on the forward strand.
GATATGAATCAATATCATGAGAACAAGGTACTGGACTGACCTACTATGAGAACACCACATGGATTAAGTCATAGGTGTTACTCTTGATAGATATATTATTTAGTCATTTGACTTGAAATTACCATAGACTTCAATATTATGAGCATTGTAATTTGACACAATCAAATGTTGTATTTAACCCGATGATTATAAAGATTGTGATTGGTTATCATGTGAGCAATATGTGAAGATGTGTAATGAAGATAGAATTTGTCTCTCTCTCGTAAAGAGAGCTGGTGATATCGGTAGATCCCTCGATATATTAGATTGTTAAATGTCCAAGTCTAAGTGAATTGATATGATGAATGTCACTTGGATGTTTTTAGTCTACCTAAAGATCGAGACTTGTACGATTGAACATTAAGGGTGACTTTCCATGCCTTATGTTTAATCAAAGGATATCGTATGAAAAAAGGATATGATATATGTTATTCATTAGGTTGTATTGATTTTGATATTCATGCTACTTGAGTAATCGCTAGAGACTGTTTATGACTTGTGTAAAAAAATTGTTTTTTGGTTCACTACCAACGTTGTATGAGCCTATTGGGTCGCATATAAAGAATGACTTTGCGTAATTTTAATTAGTCAAGAGTAATGAATTTTATATGATAAAATCATGACATAAAACCCTTATGATTTGTTATATGATAACTTATTAATATGAATATATGTGTAATTTGCTTAAACTGCCTAAATACAATAGTTGTATTACAAATAAAATTTTAAGTGAGGGTTTATCTACACATATAAATAAAGAGTCATACCCTAAAACGAAATTGTTATTTTGTTTTTACTATTTTCGAATTCTCTGGATTTTTGGGAGAGAAAGAAAAACGTTTTCTATCTCTTTTGGGGCAAACACTCCAATTTGCAGTCACCGTTCGTGTGTGGATTTCTGATAGAGGACGCGTGCTTGAACGCCTTGGAGATCGAACAATCAGAAAAGGAAATTACGAATTAAGGTATGATTTACTTTTGTAAATCTTGTTTAATAGAACTTATTTGTGATTCTGTTGGGGTTTTTGAAAAACTGATTTGAATTTTTTGCTGAGTTTGAACTCCAAAATCCAACAATTATTTTCTAAACCGTCGTGTTGCCTTATGAGTCTCATTTTCTTAATTAGGCAAACTTCCTTAATATCCTTTTTGACCAGGAGAGTTCCCACATATCGTTCCCTTATTGGCGAGATCTCATAAATATGAATATCTCGCTCCTGAATATAACTTTCTTTACGTTTAAGGAAAGTTTTTTAGATTTTATTTCTGGGTGAGTTTCCTTAATGGAACCGGACGTATATTTCAAAGTCTCTTCAAACTGCTTAAAATGCTTATCTCGAGGTGCAAGAGGCTAGTTAATGTCTGTGCGGACTCAATGGCCAAAATTAGACCTCTTGTCTACTAAGAATACTGAAAGACTATGGGATCCTCGTGAGAAGGAAACCTCTGGCTTAAGATGCAGCCAAAATTATTTTTCTCCGAAAACGCCTAGGCCAACCCCTCGGCACCTCGCTAAGACTAGCTTGGCGTTGGCCTCAACTCTCAAAGTTGTGTGTGCGCCGTGATATGCATGAACGAATCTCGAGGCGTATCTTTAAATAAGCCGCGCGAAACGCCTACTGCCACCGCCTGTTTGTAATCAGTTGAAGCGTTTTGAATCGAGAGGGTCGTCCCTCTTTAAAATCACTCCCTCTCGCTCTCGTTAGGTTTTGTTCTTCGAACTCTCTCGATCGCGATAGCGATTTCGATTTTGGGCTCCGATTTGACCCTGTTAGGATTTGGATTTGCAACTCCAATCGCTCAGGTACGTCTTCACTGCTCTTTCGCTACAATCGGAATTTAGCGCCGCCGCCGTCGTCGTCATTGTTGTTGTTTGGATGAGTTGGATCATAATCTGTGTTGTTTGCTTGTTTTGTGTGGTTTGATTGATTTGTTGTGAAATTGATGATGGTTTTGGTTCTGTGTTCGACTGTTCGTGGTTTATGGATTGGAGTCTGTTGTTGATGTTGTTTGTGTGATTGGTTAGGGTTAGGGTTTTGATGGGGGTTGGTAGCGAATCAGTGATCAGGTTTTGGATTTTGTTAGGGTTTGCAAGTTCAATCGCTCAGGCACGTCTTCATTGCTCTTTCAATGCGCAATCGGAATCGATTATCGTTGTTGTTGCTGCTGACTTGCTGTTGTTGTTGTCTGGGCGATTTGGATCGTAATATGTGCGTTGATTGATTGTTTTGTGTGGTTTGATTGATTTGTTGTGGAATTGATGATGGTTTTGTTTCTGTGTTCGTGGTTTTTGGATTGGACTAGGCGGTGGTTGTTCTTGTTGTTGTTAGGGTTAGGGTTTTGATGGGGTTTGGGGTTGTTGTGGGGTTTGGTAGTGAATCAGCGATCGAGCTTTGTGGAATTGTGGACAGTTTGGTTTTTGGGTTTGGTTAGGGTGGTTCTGGGGATGGATTTGATGATTTAGGGTTTTGATGGATTGTGGTTGTTGTTGTACAGGGATCTGAGTTTCGAGTGGGGGGATTGTTGGAGTGTGCTGAGATGGCGATTACGGATCGGGAGACGATTGACTGGGAGCAAGGATGGGAGGTTATGCAGAAGGGGATTACCAAGTTGAATAAAATTCTCGTGGGCTTACCGGAGCCGCAATTCACCTTAGAGGAAAATATGACTCTATACACGTGTGGCCCTTTTATCTTTGGTTCCCTTGATTGCTATTTGTTGAGTCACTCATGGATGATTATTATTTTTGTGTTTGAATTTTGAATACAGAACTGTTTATAACATGTCTAGACAGGGGAACCCCCACCATAACTACTCTCGACAACTCTACTGCAAATATAAAGAGACCCTTGTGGAATACATTTCAACAGTGAGATTTTTATTGCAATCTGATGTTTCATTTGTTTCTCTGTCCGTCCGATTTTTTTCATTATTGGATTCTTATTTAGTGATTTTAAAGTTTGGTATTGAATGTCCTTTCTTATTTGGTGAAGTCCATATGTATATTGCTATATTTTTTGATTTAGGTGGTGACTTCTTTGAGAGATAAACACGGGGAATTAATGTTGAGAGAGCTTGTGAAACAATGGGAAAATTATAAAGTAATGGTCTATTGGCTTTTTCGGTGGTTCCAATACCTAGATCGCCACTTCATTGAGAGAAAGTTCCTTCCAACACTTAAGGAAGTTGGACTTGTATGCTTCCATGATCTGGTACTTTACAATTTCACGTACAATATCTCAGCTTTCTTAATTTATCTCCAAAGAGTTTTACGTGTCTAATATGTTCATTGGAGGACGAATAACTGCTTAAGATCCACGAAACCGCGCAAGTATTTTTCCTATTAGAAAGATGTGCTTTATTCGTACTCTTCTGTCCAATGCATAGCATGTATTTTTATTTGCATTTTGTGCTTGTTGCTGCCTGATCAGGTTTATAAAGAAATAAAGGTTAAAGTTGGAGGTGTCGTGATCTCCCTGGTATGTTATGGCAATGCTTTGAATTTAGAAACTGGAGTCATCCCTTAGTCAGTGGAATTTGCGGTTAAACCTTTTTTCAATCAATTAGATTGATCAAGAGCGTGAGGGCAAGCAGATCGACCAAGAATTGCTGAAGAATGTTCTAGATATTTTTGCTGAAATTGGGATGGGGGATATGAATTTTTATGAAAATGATTTCGAAGTGGCCATGCTTTGTCATACATCCGGTTATTACTCTAGGAAAGCTTCTAATTGGATATTGGAAGATTCTTGTCCAGCATATATGAAGAAGGTAATCCTGGTTCAGTAGGACTATAGCTAGGTATTATCTTTTTTAAGTATAATTAAAGTCTGATTTCTCATGTAATGTAACCAATTGTTTATGTGTTGTTTCTTAGGTTGAGGATTGCTTGAAAAGAGAGAAGGACCGGGTCTCTCATTACTTGCATTCAAGCAGTGAGCAGAAATTATTAAGGGTTTGTCATTTGTCCATTATTTTTATGGCTTGTATAACACTTATCTAGCCTTGAAAATTGGAGATTTGTGACCTATTTAGTTTTGAAACTTCTTTGAAATCATACCTTTGTCATGTGTTTCTTTGAATGTTCTAGATTGAAACATTTCAATCTTTGTTGTGGCGTTGCAGGAAGTACAGAACGAGTTGCTGGTTGTATATGCTAGCCAACTTCTTGAAAAGGAGCACTCTGGATGTCATGCTTTGCTCAGAGATAGCAAGGTACCATAGCGATGTGTATCTTGTCTAAAAATCACTACCTAACTCCCAATCACAGTATTAGTATTACAATTATTAGTTTCTTCCATTTTTAATCCTTTCTTACCTTTATTTTGTAGGTAGAAGATCTTTCTATGATGTATAGGCTGTTCTCTCAGATTCCTCATGGCTTGAACCTTGTTTCAAATATATTCAAACAGGTGGGAGGCTTTTTTTTGTTTTTCTCATGTGCTCAATTTACTCACTGACGCACCTTTTGTAGCATTTAGGAAGAGATGAATATTTTTCAATTTAATTCTTATTTGATGGTGCAGCATGTTACTACTGAATTCACAACCTTGGTTAAACAGACAGAAGATGCAGCAAGTAATGAAAAGGTACAGCATCCTATTTGCTTTGTAAATCTCTAGTTTATGAATTATAATGTATTTTCAATCCAATCAGATGTAGTTGCTTCCTTCGCTTTTATACATTGTAGGTGATGGCGATTGCTTTGTGACAAGTTAACCTTTAGAATCTATTAGTCTACAGCCTTTTTTTTTTTTTTTTCCAAAAAAGTTTTTGAGAGGAAAACACAAATTACATCCATGCCTAACGATGTGTTTGTTTTTGTGTAATGGTGCTAGTAGTATAAATACTTGCCGGTTGTCATACCTGATCATCATTTGCGGACTATCGTATTAGTTTTTACCCGAATATGCTCTATAATGTTTGATATCCTTGTAAGACTAAAAATTTTTACATCTAACAACCAAATCTGTTTCACAGGCAGAGAAAAAAGAGATGGTTGGCTTGCAAGAGCAGGTAAATCTAAAATCTCAATATTCTTGTTTGTTAGCATGATTGACAGGAATGTAATAACTTATCTTGAGATATTTAGGTTTTCGTGAGAAAAGTGATTGATCTTCACGACAAATACTCGGCCTATGTCACTAATTGCTTCATGAATGACACACTTTTCGACAAGGTTTGTAACATGCTTCTCATTTTTTTGATTATTTCATCGTCTTTCTATTCATCTTTCTCTGTAAAGCATGTCAAGTGTCTCAAAAAGTTATTTGCATAATGTTTCATACCTGTTATCTTTCCAGGCACTTAGAGAGGCTTTTGAGGTCTTCTGCAACAAAACTGTTGGTGGTAGCTCAAGTGCTGAGCAGTTGGCTACTTATTGTGATAATATTTTTAAGAAGCGTGGAAGCGAAAAGTTGAGTGACAAAGCTATTGAGGAAACTTGTGTGAAGGTAGGTATCCTCAGTTTGTAGACCCATTTTCTTTTTCGAATCTCTGCCGAGACTGAATCCAAAGATGATCAAAATTATACACCAAAATAGTTCGGCTATACAAAACAATTAACATGTATTTGAAGGGTATGGTGTGGGAAACACCTCTCAAAATGGAGAACTCGGTTTACCTCATTTGACCTGTGTAGAGCAGTCAAAAGTCAAACTGCATGAAAGAAGAATGAATGCAAAACTAGTCAATTTTACACATGTATAGAATGATTTTTTTTTAATTCAAAGAAATACTTAAAATGCATGAAAGAACAACTCATAAGTTCCAAACATATCAGAGCCTCATCATGACATATTTAATACTGTCCATTTTTTTCTTGAAAAATGCTAGAATAATACCCCGCACACCCCATCCTTCTGATGACTGTATTACGCCCGTAAGCTCGCATCAAGATGAACACTTAGGGTGGATGTGAGGGGGTATTCATTTTTTTTTTTTTTTTTTTTTTGGGGTAGGAAGTGGGTATGCATTTCGTTGCCATTACTGTGTAATTTATTGTGATTAATGTTGTGATCTGTTCTTAATAGAGATATATTACTGTAACCACCAGGCATAGCAACTGTGTTGCTTGACAACTGTTTCAAAATCTGCTTCTTGCAGTTGATCAATATATTTAATTTTAGAATAGCAGCTACTGGTAGTGCCAAGCAACATATTGGAAGTTAGAACTTCCATATTAGACCAAAAAACTACTAGTGCCACAAACTTGACAATAAATAAGAAAGTCTTCTTAAAGAAGAGGCAAGATGATTTTTGAATTCTCAATATGCTTTCATTGTTGAGGATTGCTTGATGTTCTTGTTGGATCCCTTTGCCAAGCTCGTCTGCCGAGAAATGATTTTCTTCTAACTTGCAGTTGCATGATGCAGTCAACCTAGGTATATGAAAAGACTTGGTTGAAATTCATGATTAACATGATGAAAAGACTTGGTTGAACTCCACATCTGTAGAAGAACATTGCGTGCTAAGTCCAGATGAAGGTTTCAAGCCGATAATCCATCCCGAAAGCAAGGATCGAAACTTTGACTTCACCGCTATTGTGAAAATGAGAATTAATTCGGAGAAGTTTAATTCGCTGCGGAGAATTTTTGTAAAAATTTGCCAACTTAGTGAAGTTTAGAGAATTATTATTTAAATGAAAACTATACATACTTTTATTTTATTGGATGCTAAAATAAGCACAATTATACTTTTCTACCTTAAAAAATCAATAATTAGTGGTTTTAACCTATTTTCACACTATTCATCCATATATGTTATATGTGACTATAGTAGATTGTTTCAGAAATTTTCTTTTCTTTATAATTCACATCACATATTATTATATGAATATAATACATGTTAAACAAACAATTTTACACCATAGATTCATAATAAGTTCATTGCAATCCATTGCAAAAATGCAAAAGTACTTTAGATAAGATAAAATGAACATTAAACATATATTTTAATACCACATAGAACGACGGGGTTCTTCATAACCTCCTCCGCCACTTGAACTATGTGAAATGACTTGCCATTCGAGATTAAGACAATACTGGAACTATGACATAAAATTACAATAATTGCCTTTATACGACTTAATATGGTATTGGTATTGACAAAAATCATGTTGACTAATATTCCTAATCTCTGATACATGGGATCCTCATAAGGGCTCAAAAAGAAGCATGCTAATGCTGGTGGATTACTCGCCATCGATGAATATGAGCTTGTAGAATCAAAACACACATGCATGGAGCGTTCATGCCATCGAATTTCATTACGACCAAAAGCACCTATTGAAAATAACAAAACAAGGCCAAAATATGGTTAATATGAGCAAATTAATTATTATTATTATTATTATTATTATTTTATATATATTTTACCTTAGGGAGGAAGTTGTGGGTAGTCATATGACATGCTATAGTTAGAAGTTGGCCTAGTGAAGTTACCTTGAACACCCATATTACCAAATGCTCATAAAATTAACGTCATTGGTATGCACACCTGTCCCTGATAAGTTATCTTCAACACTAATGCCACCAAATGCACTCGTCAGAGAATTAACATTACTAATCTCCATATTTGCTTGAGATGCATGTTTACGCCAGTGCTGATACAAAATTCTTTCTTTGGGTGTTAATTTGTCTGGTCTGTGATCCTGATCTTCGTGATTGATTTGATTAAATTGACTCGTTTGCACGTGATCTTGATATTCATCTGGATATTGATTATCAATGTGCATACCACCATCACCACCATTGTCATCATTACCATCACCATCGACTTCATCCTCATCCTCATCCTCATTGTCATCACTACTTGAGTGTTGTGTGGAGTCGCCTTCATCATCACTAGCATTGTTGAAATGTAAGCATTATTATTGTCATCATCGATCGAATGCACAAATAAGCCACTGGACCCCTAGTGACCTCATTCTCCATGAACTCATTATCATCAACGCCCATTTCAGCTGCAATATGTGAGTTTGGCCTACCCCCTGGTTCATCCATCAGAGGTTGGTCTGTTTCTTTGACCCATTCATATAGAAGATTTTCCTCCCCCTCTTCAAAAAATATTTATGGTAAATCAATAGGCCCATTTGATAAATATTTCTCCATATTTCCCTTGATATAGCCTCGTATTGTAGTGCACAAAGACAAGCTTTTGTAGTCTTTCATACTACAACCTATTTCTTTGTTTTGTATGTATCAAGCCAAACGTGCTCCAATTACGCTTGCGGCTTGAAGGAGATGCTATTTGCGATAAAATCTTGATGGCTATGTTCCTCAAATTCAAAGCCGAGTTACCATATACATACCACCACTCTGCTGCTCTTGTCCAAAATAAATGTGGATTCATTAAAAATTATTAGTGTAACAAATAAGTAATAACTAATAAGGAAATATCTCAATGCTCTAAATATTGATGTTTACCCGGATGTGTTTTTTTCAGCCACTTTCATCTGCTTGAGATCACCCTATTGAGTCCCGAAAATATTTCAACTACAAAAAGTAAACATGTTTATAGTTTTTATTTTTTTAAACAAAGCATGTTTGTACTTTTGGTAGAGGCATGATTAAAAAAAATAAATTAAGCTAATTTAAAACTTACTTCATTCGATGTAGCTGATTATATTTCTGGATCTGGCTCTAATTTTGCAACCACTTCATTTAAAGCTTGTTACAACGTTCGGTTGATGCCCGTATCCCCTCTATATTGGTACATTGAATTTAAAAAATACGCTACAAAAATTAAAAAGAGAATCAATTCAATGCATTAGTATAAATAATTTAGCAAATTAACAACCTAATATTCAAATTCAATTAAGTTCAATACTGTAAATATACCAGCTTTATGGAGTGGGTGACATAATTGCTTTGTCCATTTTTCTTCCACAATTTTTATAATCCAGTTGTGCGACCTAGGTGATGCTGCCTCGATTGCCTCTTTCATCAATCTTATTGCCTCATACATGGCTCCCATTGTGGGTTTTTTATCACCATCCACCATCTTTAATACTTTGAAAATTAGATCAAGAGAGTTCACTATAGCTCGAGCTTTATTCCAACAAGATGATGACGCAACCAGTTCTTCAACTTCTAATGCTTGTGGAGTTTTACTATAGATGTAGCTTGCCCATTCTCTTGATGAAAATATATCTCTTAGACCTTGTTTCTTCTCCAAAATACTTCTTAGAGAAATATAATTGGTGGCAAACCGAGTGATCCCATGTCTAATAATATCGCCCTCACATTTTTCCCTCATGAATGCCAGTACCCAACCATGATTGTAAATGTAATTAGTAATTTTTTTGGCCTTATCAACAATCCTTTTGACACTTTTATGATTTTCAATATCCTTTAGCATCAAATCGATGCAGTGTGCTGTGCAAGGTGTTCAAAATAGATTATATCTCTCCATTCTTTTACTAGCTTTCTTGAAAGAAAATCTATTATCAGTTACAATTTGGACAACATACTCTTTTCCCACCTTTTTCACAACATCAGCCATCAGTTTATAAATGACTTTATTATCTTTCACTGCCGCTGATACATCAACAAAGTTGTGAAATATCATCTTTCCATCACAGTAGACCATGAAGTTAATTATTGACATTCTCGTCAGTCCGGTCCAACCATTACACATTATTGTGACTCCATATTGAGACCAAGTTTCTTCAAGCCTACAATGTAAGTTTGCAATTCCTTATATTCATCATCTAAAAGGCCATGCATAAGCTCATAAGTTGTAGGTCCCTTGAATCCGGGTCCACAATTTGCTATTTCATCAATTGCAGCTTGATAATAGGGATTGTTAGTAGTAACATTTGCTGGAATGCTACTATAGTAGAAGAATTTTGACAACACCCTATTGACTTTTTGCTTTAATGAGCTCCCCGAGTTTCATGCTCAACCTCCTTTGATTAGCATCCGACTTTCTAAGGGTATCAGGGTCTTGGAAAAAATTTGCTTTTCTTACACTTGCTGAACGAGCAAGGCCATCATTCATTGGAAAACTTGATTGTCTCACACTTGATATCCGCAAAAACCCACCCTCGAATGGGATTTTTAAATCCACGCCCACTTGAACTACCCCCTACTTCACGAGTGTTTGGTCTCGCATGTTAAATCTATGTTGTTGCTCAACTTCCCACCTCTCTTCCATCGAGTTCCTTACAACCGTTCTATGTTGTGTTCTCTCATAATCTGTAGTGCAATCCGGAGGATAAGCAATAGCAACACCACCACCATCATCATCATCATCATCATCATCATCATCATCTTCATAATTTCTTGGATGTTTCATCAAAACATCATAAAATGCCTGGAGTTTTTTTCCTTTTCAACTTTGTCAAGTAATTTTTCATGCATATGTATTTGCATTTCATCTCGACATTTTTGGACTACTTTTAACATTTTTGAAACCTCATGCAAGTTGTTCTTTCAATCTTGACACTCCCCCCGAGTTGGTTTCTTGTTTGCAAAAGTTACAACGTGCTTTTTGTCGATTGCCATTAATAGGCTCTCCATATCTCTAGCCTATATTCAATTTCTTTCGGGGAGACATTTCTCAATGAAGTGTATCTACAATTCTACATACATTATATATTATTGTGTATGGTTAATATAAACATTTATGGACAAAAAATTAAAAAAATATTTAATAATAAAATTCGAAATGCAAATAACAAAAAAGCACAATCTCAAAAAAAAATCATCCCTATTCATAATATAATAATTAAAAAGTGACATTATTGGTAATATATACCAAGTTACCAATCGAGACAATGAGTTTTTAACTCTTTTATGATATAATCAGTAGTCCTAAAAAAATTTATTTACGATCTAACTTTTTTGTAATAATATTGCAAATATATATTAATATTTATTGTAATATAGTATAATTTTAACTATTTACTTATTTTTTTAATTTTTTGAAAACAACTATCTACTTATTTTGTTAATAACTTAGTAATTAGTATCAATGAATCATACACTATGTCACTATCTAATTTATTAGTATCTTAAGATAAAATATATTAAATTTGATAGTGAAAAAATTGACTGGAAAGGGCTTCAAAAAAAAAGTTGATGGGAATTTGATAAAAAAAAAAGTTGATCAGAACGTTAAAACAATCCTTCTTTTTTTAGACCAAATGAATAAACTTGCTTGGGTTAAACAAAAGAAAGAGTTTACATCAATGTTTAAAAATTACTACTATATCTTAACCAAAAAAAAATACAACTATATAACTACCATAAATAAGTATACGGTATACATACAAAGTATTTTTTTAGACATAACATTTTATTTAATGAGGTTTTTTTTCTTCTTTTTTTTTGTGTTGCTTTCAACTTTTTTTTTTTTTGTGAAACGTATGGAAAATAAACGTATTTTTTGGTCCTTCAAACTTTTAATAAGTTTTTAGTCCCCGAACTTCATTGTTGTACAAAAGTTTTATGCTTTTGGTCCCCGAATTTTTATGTTTTTTGGGTTAAAATTTTTTCTATGTGAGTCGTCCGATTCAAGAATATAAACCATTTTGTTTGTCAATAATACTTTTATTGCCTTATTCATTAAAAAATAAATGTAAATCTTTGTGAAAGTTCAAGGACCAAATGTATAGTAATAAAAGTTCAAAACCTAAGCACGAATTCTCGCCAAAAAAAAACCCAAACAATACAAGTTTATAAACTTCAAAAAAAAAATTGTCTACAAGTTTGTTTGTCAGCCTTATTCATTAACTAAAATTATTGTAAAAACGAATCTCGTTGCAAGAATCAAAAACTTACTCCACCAAGTACTTTGTTGTATCACCAAGCTCACATATAAGATGAGAAAACCAAAACCCTAATTAAAATTTAGAGTTGTCAACTCCTCTTTCCTCATCTTCTTCGCGTTGTCTCGGCCCTCTCACGTCTCCTCTCTAGCTCTCCTCTGCGGCTCTGCTTCATCGCGCTGCTCTCCCTCTCCTCTAGTCTCCTCTCGGTCGTTGGTCTCTTGAGCTCCTCTCTGCATCTTGGCCGCGTCGATCCTCTAGTCTCCTCTCACAGTCTCATTTCTCAACCATTGTTCGTTCCTCTCCTCTGGTCTCCATCTCGGGCCTCTCCACTCTCCAATCTCCAGTCTCCTCGGCAGTCGGCTCTACTAATCCATAGAGATAGAGGATAGAAATTTAGGGCGAGTAAGAGTTTAAAAAGCCAAAACAAAATGGAAAGAGAAGGAGAGCAACCACTATTTTCCGTGAGTTCATGATGGTGATGCATAATCTTGAAGCTTTATAGGCTTTACAACTTTTGAGGTGAGGTGACAAGATGACTTAAAGTAGGGATGTCATGGAGCAAATCTCGACATTTTTAGGGTTTACTGCTATGATAGCTAGTTGATTCGAATATTCATGATTTTTAGGGTTTCCCGATTTTGTATCAAAATTTGGTATTTGTCTTTGTTGTTTTGTTAGCCCTTGACCGAAATATTTGAAATTTTGAATTATTTCAAAAATTTTGACCAATTATAATTTTTGAAACTCACTTTGAGTTTTAGTTTTGCTGGAACAAATCTCGACAAATTTTGCCTAAAATTAGTCAAATTTTTTTTTTATCCTTGCCCGAAAGTAGGGGAGTTAGGTCTCAAGCTCTTTTTTCATACCTAGAGATTGGAAAATGAGGAGTAACCCCAAGTTTATTTTTCATACCAAAAAATGGAGGAGGTTGGTAATAGATTAACAATTAACATAAACTAGTGCATTGCGCTGTGCACATAGGGCAATGCTTGGGATGTGATATCACGTCTTGAGGTGCATAGCATTGTGCCACATGAGCAAGTACATAAGTAGGCTTGGTTAGGTGAATGTATTTACAAAATAACATTTGCCTTTAAAGTGGTATTGTTTATACATAGTAAATTGGTTATGGATAGAAGTTCCTAATAACTCTATTACCCAAAAAAAAAAAAAAAAAACAGCAATCCTTAGTACTACTTTCCCAAACATTAGCTTAATTAGTCCGGGGTCATTACCAAAACATGTCCCCCACAACTAAGTAGCTACCGAGTCCTCCTGTACTATAAAAAGAATCGGTAATGCTGACGTTCTCAACTTCATTCAAGCAAACTCATACAATTCCATAATTTAGCTTATTTTTAACTAAAAAATAAAGCAACCAAACAAATATGATGCTTTCCTAGTCAAGCTAAACCAACAAAACCAACTTCAATCTTACAAATTTGATAATTTTACAGTTATTTCCGCAAAATTTCTTCCGTCTTCACAGAACAAAACCACATCTTGACCACTTCGATAATCACATGATATTGCTAAGCTATTCCATTTTTTATTTTCACAAGTGTTGGGAAGGTTTTTGTTTGGTTTGAGGCATCTTTCAATCTATTTTACTTTGTCGTGGTGTTGCTAAGCCAAGTGAATATTGCTACGAAATTGTTGTTGTACGTAATTAATCACGTTGTTAGCTGTTGTTTATATATAGACTTCAGTTTTATGTACTTTAAAAGTTGTATATCAATGTAACGATGTAGCATAACTATGTAATCTCTTGAGAAATTCTTCTCATTGTTAGTACTGAAAAAGCTCATTATTTTTCGCGAAAGAAAAAATGTTCTTTGTAAACATTGAGTTGAATTCAAAATGGCATAAATTAAGGGTCATGACTCAAAAGTAATGTTCGTATATAAGCTACATTATATGATCAATTCTCCTAGACAAAGTTGAAGCTAATGAATCAATAATAATAGTATATATCTATTTTTCGAGTCTTGTGAATACAACAAATTGAGTTGGAAGGAGCCATAACTCGAGACGCTTTAGTATCGAAGCATGGACTCGTAACAAAATTGTGAAATATGAATTTTGTTCAACAATATTTGGTCAATATATATTCTTTCTGGTTCATGGCCTCGAGCATCACATGGAAGAATTTAAAATAAAAATGCAGCTTCAATTAAACTGCATAAGTTTGGTTTTTCTCTTCTTTATTTTTAGGCGGCGGCTATTCATACCCCACTTTTGCTTCATTTACCCCACTCTTATAAAATGATTCAACTACCCCTCCATATAAAAGATTTTTTACTCATACACACCCCACTCACCCCACTCACGCATACTCCAGTCACCCCTCTTTTGAATCGCACTCTCATCTTCGACAGAATTTAATAAAATTCAAGCGAAACCCCATCGATTTGATGGTGTAGGTACATTCCCCATCTCTTTTAGTGCCGATTTTGAGGTTTTTTTGGGGTTTTATTTCTTTTTTGAGACGATATTATTTGTGGTTTTGTTTTTGGATTTAGGGCTTTGATTTGGGGCTTAAATATTGTATTTTGGGTGAAAAGTTTCGATAGAATCAAAAATATCAAGTGATTTCAAGCAAAACCACTATTTTTTTCATTTTCTTATATTTTTAGGAGTTTTGAAATTTTTTTGTTCGTTCTTGTTGCCTGCAAGGTTCGGACACACAAGGCCGATAACTTTTTAGAGGTGTCGGACATACAGGGCCGATACCTCTAAACCTCTTTCGTTTGGATCTCTCCGTTGCCTACTGAAACTAAGTTTTCTTCACAATCTCGGTCGGATGCCGGTCAATTCGATCGTTACTCCTTTAGAGGTCGCGATCGAAGTCTATCGATACCTCTTCAAAGGTGTTGGCCCTGTGCGACCAAACCCTACGGGCGACACTTTTTCACTTCTAGAACACAACACGACCACATTCGACCTTGTTCGACGACAAAAACACTCATACGCTACTTTGTGACCTAATACAAATGTTCTACAATTACTAAAATCGAGAAATTGAGAGGATTGAGGGTGTTGGGGTAAGGATGAGGATGATGGGGTAAGTAAAGGTATTTTTAGAATTTTGAAAAAAATTGAGGTAAATTGATTAGGTAAATAGTTCGTTTTTGTGTGTTGTTTGCTTAATTTGCGATGTGTATATTCAATTATATTAATTTATATCGCAATGTGTATTTATATTATTATTATCGAGCGAGATGGTGTGACGGTATTCACCTTCAAAAGCATGTAGACACGGGTACTAGACAAGTGAATGAAAGTACACTAGGTCGGAGAATAATATACACATAATAAAAAATAAAATGCATTAAATATTTAATATAAATTGTCACGTAGTCAACTAGTGGTGTGAATGCACGTGAAAGTCGCGAGTCGCGTTGTGGGGCCAAGTACCGAAACACTTGGGAATTCAATTAATTGAGCAAGCAAAGGATAAGATGAAGAGTTCAAGTCCCCATGTGAGTCAAATTTTTGTGGACCTTTTGACCACATCAGGACCATTGGAGAGTACATCAAACCAACACATTTGATGAACCTTTTGACTATATCCTTCTATTTTGTTGTTGGTCTTAATTGTTGGAACTTGAAAAATGCTTCAAACGAGTTTGAAAAGAAAAAATTTTTAGTCCCACATTTCTTACTTCAAAGAGTACAAACTTTTTAAATACAAACATCTACTCTAAAGATTTGCATTAGAGAAACCCAATGGATAGAGTCCAAATTGGCACCCATTGGGTAATAGATGTACACATATATATAATAATTATATTTAAAATCAAAGATAGGACCTTGGGGGCTTTGGACTTAGATTTGTTAGCATTATAAAATCAAATAAATTTTTATTTTTTATTTTTGAAATTAATTTTTGACAGTTAATTTCGTTATTTTGTAAACAGGTGCGACTGTTGTGAACAGGTGTGACTGTTGAATATGTTATTTTCGAACTTGAACAGTTACATTAGTTTGAACTAGTGCCTCAAGTTCTATTTAAGTGGAACTAAAACACTAGAAAATTATTAGATTTCGAATTTCGTTTTTTCTGAGAGAGATGGAAAATCACAGTTTGGCAGACTTTTGAACTTGGTGATTTTTGATTCGAAAGGGCATCCGGGCAGATCTTTGAAGAAAATTCTATCACCAAATTCAAAAAAATTTCTATCTTAGGACATTGCTTCTGTGCAAGCCTCCGGTTAGAAATTTATTTTGTTGATTGATTTTGTTATTTATTATTTGTAAAAACTTGTTTATTCATATATATTAGTATCATTATTTATTGTTCCGGACAACATTAATTTGCATACATATAAAGCAATATATAACACAAGTTTTTTGCTGCGAAGTGTATGAGATATGCGCATCTCATTTTTAGGCTTATTTTTATGGAAAGTTTTTTTTTTCTTATATCCGTGCATGGGTATCCAGACGAGCCTAACTATTCCCATGAGGCCTTAGTGCAAACGCCTGAGCGTACCCCAAAGGCCTAGACAATCTTGATACAATGGAAAATCAAATATGAAACTATGCATTGGAAAGTTTTTTTTGATAGGAGCGAGATTTTATTTTATATCCAAAAAAGCAAAAATATGTACATGGCGAGAAACAATGTGTTTCCCTAAAATAAAGTTGAAAAAAACCCTACCAATGTTGTAGGGGAAAAATGCGTTGTCCCTTTTAACTACCTCTTGTCCCCCACGAAATAGAACCTCTTGTCCCCCACGAAATAGACAAGCCAATGATGTAAACTTATCCACCAGTGATACCATATTCTCACCGAATCAACTATGTGTAAGTCATTAAACATATAATGATCTTTGTGTAAAAAAATACAGAGATCATCTAATTTAAAGTGCAGAAATAAAATAAGAATTACCTCCAGCCATTGTTGTTCTTTCCAAAGCTTGATCTTCCAACTCCTTCTCGTCGGAGTCAAAACTTTTTAGAGAATAGAATTGGGGACCAAACTGCATTGTTTTATTTCACAAAAGATAACCGCCCATCAACCCTTATCTTTAATCAAAATTTGACACTTGTAATGTGTGGGCCCACATGGATCACTTATGATAAGTATGATATAATTAATACTTACACTAGGTTGAACTCGTGATCCTACCGGGGCTTACAAAAGTGTAAAAAGAAAAGTACATTACCGTCCCCTATTGATACAAGCTACTCATACCCTTACCACCCTAAAAACATTGTGAGGGTAGAATCATCCACCACAAAGAGATTTCCAGTCATTTTCTCGAGAGCACTAGAAGCTGAGCCTGAATCCCAGTTGTTTACGTTCATCCCAAATCTAGTACGAATAATTTTAGTCCATAGCGCCTGGGGCTCATTCTTCATAACATGCTTTGAGTACTCCATTGATATATCTCTGGAAATCAAAATAGAGTAAAAAGTTATTAACAAATAAACATACTGTTATAACCATGGGTAGAGATGATTAATACTGACAAAGTACCAAAAAGTGGATAACATAGACAATTGCACATGGAATTCAGGACTGTCCTAACAATTATTTGTAGGGAGCCCAAGGCCAATACTATGATCTTTTTCTACTTGTTAGCTGTCTTTCCTGCCTGACATTCAGGCAAAGGGTTTGAGTACGTAGTCCAGACCAACCTGCTATAGTATTTGCTCATCTCTTGCTTTGGCAGCTCACAAAACCTCCTTACTCATTCAAGCATTTTTTCCAAAATCTCAACGGGGATGCCATGATTCACAATTTGAAAGAAACCCCACGTCTCGGCTGCACGCCCAACTTGACTGGCAATCTCCTTATGTTTAACAGAATCCATGTTCTCCATGTCTGCACCTCCAAGATCAATAACAGTTATTTTGAAGTGATCACTTTCATTTGAAGCTATCTTCTCATCAATCCAATCACGAGGGATGATAAACATTCTGGGAACCTTTGTGACACCATCCTCCACAAGTCCTCTAACACCAGCTTTAGTGTTGTCAAAGGCCTCTAGTTCCTGTCTTCTATCATTCCGGGCATTTTATCTGAAAATTGAGAAAAAATTTTATTTGTACATATTAGATCTAGATAACTACAAATAAAAAACAGATAACATAATAAAATCTAAGATAATTACAAATAAATAAAAGTTAAATAAAACATCCTAACTAATAAATGATGTTTATCCGTAATACCCTCCTGCAAGGAGGAGCATACAAACTTTGGATTCCCAGCTTGAACAAAAACATCTGAAGCTTGAACAAGAATGTCTTCAATCAAAGTAAATGAGTCGTGACGGAAAAACATGGTAACTTGAGATCCGTCGGCAAAGATGTTGACATCGATCATCAACATCTGAAAAACCTTTGATTTGAAGAAAAACATCCAAAAAAGAATGTCGATAGAATTAATAGGATCCTCAAGTCAAACGGGCAACTACCCAATTTGGACGGACATACTAGCCAACTTAAATCCGACGAGCATAGGCCAACTTGAGACTTGACAACAATGGATCAAAATGAACTTTAAATAGAGAAAACATTCAAAACGAATGTTGATTGATAGACAATCCGTTGTTTAGTAACAGATTGGACACCGGTTGGCTACAAGTTACCATGACCAAGAGAAAAATAAAAAAATGATCTGATTCCGAATGAACGGAAGAAAACAAGACCATATAATGAACTTTTGGTTGAAAAAAAAATGAAAGACAACATTCTGACTTTGAACGACAAAGATCAGATTGAAACGAGAAAAGTATGACAAATTAGAGTGTAGCATAACGCTTTGATACCAAATAAGAAAATTAAGAAAAATAAAATTATCACATCTTTTCTTGTTAATTTTATTTGTGCATATGCACATATATATAGGGTTTACTATTAGATCTAGATAACTACAAATAAAAAACATTACATAATAAAATCTAAGATAATTACAAATAAATAAAAGTTAAATAAAATATCTTAACTAATAAATGATATTTATCCGTAATACATTTGGATTCACCATTTTTCTTTGTGACTTTTAGATTTGGAAGAAACCCAGATCAGTTGATAAGCCTTGAAACTTTCAGTGAAACCAACAGAAGACGAACACATTTGGCTTTCTATACTGCAAAGTTTCCATTTATGCAGGTTCTCTGTACTGAAAGGTGGTTGGATAGCTGTCTAAAATTTCTGCAGAACTGTAATGATAAGAGTTAATGGATTGCGATGGAAACAAAGCACATGGGCTAGATGGGTTTATGATGGAGTTTCTCATTCATGAATGGAACACAATCAAGAATGAGTAGATGGAAATTATGGAATGTTTTTTCTTAATGGGATAATTAATGCCAATGTTAATGAACCACATATTTGCTTGATCCCGAAAAGAGCCAATTCTTTTAAAGTGTCCGATTTCATGCCTTCATTTTACAAAGTTATAGCTAAAGTGTTAGCTAGTAGATTAAAAAATATCCTAGAAAAAGACAAGAACTCTAGTGCCCCACATTATCTAAAAAAGAGAAAAAAGAACAAACAACCAAATAAAATGAAAAATCTTTGTCAAAGCCTCTCTAAGATGGTAAAAACATCAATTGCAAGATTTCAATAGATCGTGGTTCGATTCCTATAAAAAAAAAAAAAAAAAAACAAAACAAAATGAAAATTTTTCCTTTTCCGTAGTCCATGCCTTGTGCTTGGAACCAATTGTCCCTACTATCTTTTTCTCCATTATTATTCTAAGTAATTAGAACCGATGTCAGCCGTAAAAAGGTTACGGAAAAAAAAACTCTATTTATAATTATATAATAAAAAGTCATACGGGCGTGTTTGATTGTGTAGAAAATGAAATCTTTCTTAAGTTAATATTGCTTTCAACTGAATAACTGAATCCTTTACTGTTTAATAGCACGTAACTGTTTTTAGAAAATATTCCAACCCCCACAGTTTTTCCTAACGTCACAATATTGTATGGTGAATAAGTATGCGACAGATGTTCTCAGGCCAACACAGAGATGTTGGGTTGTGTGGACCGAAATAATAGTCTCACATTAGAAAATAAAACTTCTAAATGAAATATATAAGTGATTACCTCCCCTCTAATAGTACCGAGGCCTTTTGGAGTAAAACCCACACCTAAGGTTGAGGTGGTTAAGTTGGGGACAATATCGGTACTAGCGGAGATCCACGTGCCCGCGCACGTATGCCCGGATGGGGCCCAACAAGTGGTATCAGAGCCGATGGTGCGGCTGGGACAAGGCATGTCTGTTGGTGGTCGCATGTGTGCCTCGAGTTGCTCTCCCTCGAGATGGTAGCGATGACAGATCATGCGGTGTGCCCATCTTGGATGGATTTCTTCGGTCCAAGGTGGAGATTGTTGGGTTGTGTGGACCGAAATAATAGTCCCACATTAGAAAATAAAACTTCTAAATGAAGTATATAAGTGATTATCTCCCCTCTAATAGTACCGAGACCTTTTGGAGTAAAACACCACACCTAAGGTTGAGGTGGTTAAGTTCGGGGACAATATCGGCACTAGCGGAGATCCACGTGCCCGCGCACGTATGCCCGGATGGGGCCCAACAAGAGAATCATAGAGACAAGCTGCAATCAAGAAAGTAATGCATTAGTAACAAATAACACACATTTACACTACAACATTATTGGGCTTTAATAATAGAACCATTAATGACGGTTTGAAAATAACACACATTTACACATTTTTCTATTGTAGTGAAATGATAGGGTAAAGGCTTGGATGAGCATGCATATTTTCTTTTATGTTTATCCATCAACTAATTTTGATTACATGATGGCTTATAATTCATCATTTAATTAATTGCATAATGCAGATTGAAGAAGTGGCACTTGAAGACTATTGCAGTTTATGGTCATTTTGGCAGAGATGACCCTGATTTCACATGCCCAAGTCTAACCAAGTAACTCATCAATTCCAATTTTGATTTGATTGTCTTTAGTTGTTCATAACTATCAAAGTATTCACTGTTCCATTAACTGTATTTTCAATGAGCTATATAGATTGATTATAAGTGCAACAACTGAACCTTGGTTCATTGCGATGATTTCATTAACATAACTTGTCTTCTAATCATCCTTTCTTGATCCATGGTAAGTTTTGATTCGTTGCAGGTTGCTCTAACTTTGTTTGATGTTAAAACTAGAACCAAGAACATAAAGATTAATTTGGCCTCTGGTTAATTATCTAGGCTGGAAATACTTGTTTTGCCATCCAATTTGAAGACAAATTACCCTCCCTAAAGAGTTACCATAGGATGGTAAGAATTGTCACCAATTTGTTTCAACAAATTATAAAGATTCCTATCATGAGCTTTAGGATTCAGTAATATATATGTACGTGATCCAAGAATAATCTAAAAGTGTGAAAAGATTTTGGCACTCTCTGTTACAATTGAAATGCTTTTCGCTCAATGCCATTCATGTAGATGTAAGCTTGAAATTTTCATTTTACATTTGTCATGAATTGCACTAAATTGAGCACAATGGAAGAGTTTGATCCATGTCACCAACTTCAATTAATTTGGTACTGAGGCTATGTTGTTGTATTTGTCATGAATTTTCTTAATTAGAGGCCAATTTGATATGAATTCTTTTTGCTTCTTGTCTTGTTCATTACTTCATTATTGCTGAGGATAATGATTGATTGACACAAAAGTTGTGGTTAGGTACTTGTCATGTATTTATATATGGTTGGTTTATAGTACTATTTAAGACTAAAGAGTAGACTACCTGTTAGACTGTTAGTCATAGTCCTTGAAACCTTGGCTTTTCTGTTAAAAACTTTGTGTGCACAATGTTTTCTTTCGTTACAAACTTATTTTTCTTTGATAAGAAAGAAACAAATTGCTCACCATTGACCTTCAAACCTATGATCTCTTACTTCCAAACCCCGTACCAAACCATAGGGCCACCCAATTGTTTTCTTTACAAACTTTTGAAGTTTGCTTTCTTATTCCAAGTAAATAATTCATGCTAGATGCAAGTAATGCATCATCTAATAGACTCCTTTGTTGTTTGTCCCTGACTGTGACAAGGTTGCCTCCAATCCTTCTGCTTGTTGGTCCTTGCAATTTCACAATCTAAAGGATTTGAATGCAGAAACATGGTTTTTCTACTGATTGTCTTTTCGCCATTTGTGAACTGCTGAAGAGTACTCCTAAAATTGAAACTTTTGTCTTACGCAGAATTGAGGTAAGATCTATTTAAGGGATTTTAACTTTAGTTTTAATATTCCATTATCATGTGTTAACCATTGGCTTTTAAATTTAGCTTGGCCAGTGACCACAATTGCATGTCTGATATGAACTTTCTTATATTATTTTTTAGAATCAATGGTTTTGTGAACCACTAAATTGGGATGAGGTACTTGTTCAACTTTTCTTCTATATTTCTGCTTCCTTTACCATTTTTTTTTATCAAATCAATAATCTGAAAGGACATTAAAGTTTCATTATTAAGCTATCAATTCATTGTTTCTAGGACATTTCCAGCTTATCATGGATCATTATCATCAGGTATATCTTTTTTTTGAATGGTTTTATTTGAGGTACATTCTGAACTAGCAAATTTTGTCATGGTAATACTGAGGTAACTGAATGATGAAACTGCTACTTGAATTCTATGAACTTTGTTGAAGTTGAAGTTGTCCAATACTGTGAACTTTGTTGTTGTATCAAACTATCAAAGTAATAATAGACTCTAACACTATAAATTATAAACTCTTGGAAAAAAAAAAAGATGAGGGTTGGGATGCAAAAATTGGTGCGTGCACCTTCTCTTTAGCATCAGTTCTGACTAGTTAAGATCTAGACAAACAAAGAAAGTATCAGAGAACATAACAGCTTTTATGAGTGAGATCCTTCTTTATTAATGTGCACGCCAAGTCTCACTACAACAACAAGGAGAGAGAGAGAGAGAAGCAGCTTCAACTTCAGAGCACTGCACCAGTTACTTCAAAGTGGAAAGATACCTTTCGTCCCATCCATTATCAGGTCCAATTTACTTTTATGGTGCATGCCTTCTCTTGGCTTGCACAATATGATTCACTTCAAACTTTAGGGCATACAAACACTAAAATACATGGCATAGACACCCTGAACCAATAGAACCAACCAGAATGAGATGTTTTAAAAATAAGTCAAGTTCCCTTTTAAATTTTTTAGCATATTGTTGTTTTTTCTGATCCTTGTTGGTTTATCCATGCTAATGATGATGAGCTTGTATTTGAGCACAAAGAAATTGGCTGATTCCATTGGTCTTTATGTGCATTCATTAGAAACCCTTGTTTCCTAACCTTGACATTGTCATTTCAGGTTAATTTCTCATACTCACAACATCTCTTGGTTGGATAGGACTATATGGGGCAAGTGCAGACCTACAAGGGATTAGTTGAACAAGAGAAGAGAAGAAAAGAATGTGATACTGCATCCCTGCCCTGCACTTCATTCGATGACATGAGCCATGGTAACCAAGAGCACCACCTATGGTATTAGCATCTTAGTCAAGGCACCAACTTTCATTGTTTCCCTCTTGGTTGTTTTAATTATTTGTGATTGGTTTTGGGTTTTAGCTAAAGTTGGATTGCTAATGAGTGCGTATTTATATGTGTAAGAGAGAAGCCTAAACTCATTGTACATTGCCAACATTGGTGAAGGACATGCAGAGATTCAGATCAATCATGTGTAAGTTGCTACATGTTGCAGAAACAACGCTCATTTTTTTTAAAAAAATTGGAAACCCTTTCGTGACGGTTTTAAACCGTCACAAAATCTTTTTTTGTTTTGGTTTTAGATAAGATGATGGTTTTTAACCGTGATGAAAGGCCGTGAGTTTTTGTAACATCTAATAACACGAAGGACGTTGTGTAGGTTTTAAACCGTTACAAAAGCCTTTCGTGACGGTTTGAGGGTTTAAACCCTCACAAAAACCGTCACAAAAGATCTTTTTTGTTGTAGTGTTAGTGATTACAAAACATGATTAAAAATAAACCGCTCTATAGTCGGAAGTAAAAACTTGTTTGGTAACAAAAGAAACAACATGCTAAAAATTAGTGTCACAAATGAGAATATTGAGATTGGTCTGTGGTAATAAAACATTAAAAGACACAATCAGTAATGAACAGGATTGATGAGAACTGTTTCGATTAATCCCACATTGGACATGTAAATATAAAATAAATGGTTTATAAGTTTGGATTGGAGACACCATCTTGCCTTGGCATTTTGGTGAAACCTCCACTCCAAACTTTAAACCCTCACTCATTCACTCTCCTTAATTCATCTTACAAATTCTAATAAGAACTACAAGTACTTGAACCTCTAATGGATAAAAAGAACAACGACCAGTTATTGAAGTCTAGACAAATTTGAGTATCAATACTTAGTACTACTAGAGAAAAAGGAGACGTAAAATATAGTCCATGAAAAATGGAAAGAAACACACACATGCCCATAATTTTATCCAAGGAATGTGGCTCTCAAGCGAGAGGAATGGAGAAAGCAGAATCGTGATACTGATCGCCTGATCTATAAAATTGGGAAAGCTAGAGTTAATATAGTACGTTCTTCAAAGAATCTCTTACGCATTTTTCTAATAGTAAGTATCTTGGTTGGTTGAGGAGGACAAACAATTACAATTAATCATAAGGTTATAAACTAAGCTTGAACATGAAATTACTTACCTGTAGAGGCATTCAGATTTTATAGTTTCAAGATTTGCTGAGTTCTCAAAGGATGTGATTGAAAAACAAGTGCATCAAAAGTTGATTTAAGTATATGTACTCACTTTTGCATACGAGGACTGGAGGACTGGCAAACTTTTTGCTTGCATCCTCTCATAGTGAAAAATCAATATATAACCATAACAAATATGTTTTGGAGACAACAAGACGTATACGTAAAGGCCTTCAATTCCTGTCTTCTATCATAATGTGAAGGAATTTCATCAAGCTATTGGTTGGCATTCTGATACGCCATTTTTCTTTATGGCCCTTCTCAGCTTAAGAGGAAACACAAATAAACTGCTTAGGACTTGAAAATTTCAGTGAAACCAAATAAGATGACAGAATGACCACAAATCAATACCAATCTATGTCCTAAGCAAATCAATATTATATAGCAATCAAATGTATCTATACCAAGACAAAGTCTACTCAAATCAATACTATATAGCAATCTATGTATCCATTCCAAGTCGAAGTCTACGTAATAGGTAGTTGTTTTATGCCGACAAGTGATTTATTGAGAATTAAGCATGAGAAAATTGATTAGGTTGGAAATTAAGTGGTATTTCCAAATTTAAACTTCTTTTAAAAAGGAATATAACATCACACTTCCATGCGGACATGTAGTTAACAAATAATGTTTAAAAACATCTAGATGATAAGCTTATTTGGTAAAATTGCTGGTCAACATAATTAAGTCTCTTAGCTCCATTGCATGCACAAAATACAATAGTACGCAGAACCATTGAAAAACAATAAACTGCTGTTGATACAGAAGCTCGATCTCATGATATTTTGAGAGATGCATTTCACAAACACTTGAACTGGCTAAGGTATCAAGATTGGACGACAAACATATACACTCCCTATAGTAAGAGAATCAAACTCACAGCTTCAAATGAGTCAGTTTAGATGTTCCGTCCAGTCCTTTTCCAATGGTAAGTCTCACGTAATCTGCTACCGTAGTTTCTCTGTATAAGGGAGGATTTTCTTCAGATAGCAGTTCCTTGATAGGTCCATATGTCCTAGTACTCGGCCAAATACTTGTGCTGAAAAAGGATGCAATTGACATTCTTGGACCAACATCGTTTGCCAAGACTCTGTGTTCAGAGCTTTTAAACTTATCATTAGAGATAAGCTGCAATGCAAAAATAAAAACCATCAACAGAGCAAGGAAATTAAATTATAATAGAAATTATAGAAACCCATGGGCCTGGAGAGTGTTGGGCCGCACACGTGCACACATGTGGGTATATAAATGAGGTTGGAGCCCAGAGCCCATCACGAACAAAACCAATTGGCTTGTATTAGAAACTAATCTACACCAATTATAGATCACACCAACTCTCACTATATTTCCGATGTGGGATTATATATCCCAACAAAAATTAATTTCATGGCAGAGAATAATGCAATGAATCTATTGCAATTACTACCAACAAGAGAACTGCAAAGTCAGCTGAACTTGAAAATGCAAAAAGATATACCTGCAAAAGATCCCCAATATTTACTACTAGACCTCCATGCATTGGAGGAACATCAATCCATTTGCCTTGACAAAGAACTTGCAGGCCACCAAGTTGGTCTTGTAGGAGGATTGTAAGGAAACCGGGATCTGAATGCCTGGTAGTCCCCATTGTGAGTTTCGGTTCAGGGCATTCTGGATAGTAGTGACCAAGAATGACTAGTCCCTCCAAACATCCAATGTCATTTAGATAGCTGGGATTGAGACCAAGAGCCGCAGACAGTAACTCGATCAATACTCCCCCCAATTTCATTATATGCGTTGAGTACTCCTTTAATGAATCTCTACAAACCAAAAAAATAAATGGTGATTATTGTTGGAAGACACGTTCGCACATAATAGGATTTAGGTTTTATTAGTAGTTTTAGCAACTTCCTCCTTCACAATTCCCTATTAGTTATTGAGTTTGAGATAAATTAAGAGAGTTGCATATTTCTCCCTAACACACAACCAACACACTTTCCAATATGTATATATACAACAAAGAAAGTTTAGCATGCATGGTATCAAACCTGATTTCTCCGGGCAAGTCATCAGGATTTGGAGAAACAGGAGCCACAATGCAAGTTATAGAGTCTCTCCAATTAGCAGCGGGTGCGCTGTACAAATCGAAATTGCTATTGTACCTCACCATTTTGGACGTGTCGCGTGTGTAATACTTGCTTCTCTCTTCCTTGGGCAGCTCGTGGAACTTCCTCACCCGTTGAAGCATTTCATCCAAAATCTCAACTGGGATTCCATGATTCGCAATTTGAAAGAAACCCCAAGTCTCCGCGGCAAGCCTAACTTGGCTGACAATCTCATTATGCTTAACAGAATCCATACTCCCCATGTTAGTGCCTCCCAGATCAATAACAGGGATTTTGAAGTGATCACTTTCATTAGAAGCCAGCTTCTCATTAATCCAATCAGGGGGACTGATAAATATTCTGGGAACCTTTGTGACACCATCCTCCACTAGTCCTCTAACTCCAGCTTTTGTGCTGTCAAAGGCCTCAAGTTCCTGTCTTCTATCATAGTGTGAAGGAATTTCGTCAAACACTTGGTGGGCATTTGGGATCACCATTTTCCTTTGTGCCCTTAACAGCTTTGGAGGAAACAAATCAATTGCTTAGGCTTTGATACTATCAGAGAACCCTATTCAGATAAGGAGATGATCATTACATAAATCCATTTGAATCATATACTATATAGCAACCGCAAGTCAATATCTCATGTATGCATGTGAGGGTGTATATTTGAACAATATGCCAAACTCTACATACTGACAAGTCACAAGTGAATATGGCTACAAGTTATCCACAAGACTTGTGGTTGAGTGATATGTACAAGTTTTTCTGAAGAACTCTAGCCACACAACATGGAAACTCCATTTCAAAAAAAAAAAAAAAAAAATTTACTTCTTCTTCTTCTTCTTTTTTGAAAAAAAAAATATGAGAAAATAAAAGTCTCACACATTTGAAAAAAAAACTCAAACACGTAGATAACACAATCACTTCTACTTATATTATTCTAATCATACATAAACACAAACTGTTGGACATTTTTAAAAGAAATGTTTAGTCCCACATTAGTTAAAACTTCAAGTTTAATGAGTATATATGTACTCTTGCACCACGGTGTATGTAAAATAAAATACAAGTGTTATGCAAAGTGAACCACACGCACGCGCGGCGCATTTTAGGCGCACTTGTGTGTATATGTGTGTGAGCTAACCATGGGTAAAATTCTTTTACCATTATTTTTTACCATTTTCGAAATTATAAGTGGGTAGTTATTTAACTGACCCACTCAAGCATTAAATGGGTAGTTAATAAACCCATTCAATGCTTGACTTAGTGGATGCAGTTGAAACTGCTCCACTACCCCACTTCATTCACTATAAAGAGAAGAGGTTTGGGGAGGAAGAAATACATCTCGAAAATCACCAGCATCTGCTCCAGTTTTTCATCTTTCACTACTGCAAAGTGAAAGTTGATCTTGCTTCATCGTATCCTTTAGGATATTTGTTGACTCTTGCAGTGTAGAGAGCAAAATTTTCTTTAGGAAAGTGGCAGTGTTACACGCTTTGAAGTCATTGCATATCCCTCTAGTTTAACACAAACTTCCTAGTTTCCCTTAAATTCAAAAAAAAAAGTCTCAAACGATACAATACTACAACTTCTATTTTTTTTTTGGTGGATCAATCACTTCTACTTATATACACATAAACACAAATCTCCTTGTTTCCTTAAATTCAAAAAGAAAAAAATCTTACCAACCAAGTGGATGGCTCATCGGTTTCGTATGGGGTTATTTAGGTGAGACGTTAGAAGTTCGACTGAAGCGGCCCAAAATCCACATTGGTCCGCCACGGGAGGCCACGCGGGCCCACAACTGGCCACGTAACTGCCAGCTGTGTCCCACACCCAACTAACCATCATTATTAATTAATTCAGACTGAGTTAGTCAGTAATTAACATTTTAATATTTGTAAACAACGAAAACTTTAAAATATGTAAATTCTTCAATCAGGTAGCATCAATCCTATGTGAAAACCCGGTAAAGTACACTATATATAACATAACAAAATGTGATACATACATGTACTAGTATCTCAAATAGTCCCCATAAACCCAAAAATAAGTCAATACAGCAAAATAAAAACATACAAGTCGAACTCTGTTAGTGACAAGGTCACAAGTAGTCTGCGAGAGTCTCCTTGCCCCTCGTCGTAATAGATTCTGCACTCAATCATCACAAGAAGTAGATGACGAGTCCAGTGAGTAAAACCCAGAAGTACACAAACCAACATTTATAATAATGGAAGCCAATAAACTGTTAAATAAACATGCGCAGTAAAACAGACAACTGTAATTAAGACACATGCATACATAACACCGATAAACACCAATAATGGATGTGTGCCGTGTAGCAGGACTGAACCCTAATCCAGACATCGACATTCCCCCGGTGGCTTCTCCAACCCCCTCACTGGTCCGAACCCTTATTCTGTCCCTATTGTCCAGCCTACTCAAGTCCGCCCACACATCACAGAGTAAACCAGAAGATTCGGTGGTGAATGAAAAAACCAACCATGCAACATGAGTAAGAACATGGAAATAGAGTAAACAACGATAAACAATAATAGCTGGAATCAAATGAAATCAAATAAATAAACATTCGAGTGTGTTTCTTAAGAGTTTTACTTACCTTGAAAGTCGCTCAAAACCCCGAAAATATGAAAGTTCCAATCTCGCTATCGTCTCGGGATGCGTACAAGATACCCGACTATGGTATCCAAAGTCCCTGGTGTCAAAGTAAACCATTTTCAATGGTTTAATTTCGAATTAATTGATTTCATATTGCGACAACAAAAATTAGAATTTTATTTCCAATTTTTGGTTGTGGCACATTTTTCAATTTACACCAGGGTGTTTAACACCCGAAAAAGTCTCGCAAACTACTTTACTACTCTTTTTCAAATTTCTCATATTTTCTCAATTTATTCTAAATTTTCAATATATTTTTTTATACTTTTACCAATTTCACGTTTTACGAGGTAAAAATGACACATCTCACTAACATCCTGAATATTTCACTTTTAATAGAAATTCATTAATTTCTATTTATTAAGTAAAAACATAATTTTTCTGAATTTTTCCCATATTTTTTTTCAGATTTTATTTAATTTAAAACTATTTTTCTATTTTTTTTTCCTGATTGGGCTGAACCGGGTCCGAACAGGACCCGGTTTGGCCCAACCGGCCGTCTGGGTCTGGGCTGGCCCGGTCCGACCCGTTTGGGTCAGGACCGGGTCAGCTCGACCTGGGCCCATAGAGAGGGGTGCACACGTGCGACCCGCACGTGTGCCCCCCTTCTTCTCCATCGATGGAGAAAATTTTTTTTTCTTTTAATGGATTGGGAGGGAGGGGCTTCCTTCTTGACGAACTGCTCTTGCAGTTCGTCCAAGCTCCCCAATCTATTACCACCACCACCGACGCACCAACAACAACAACAACCACACAACTCATCTCGCCTTGCGACGACCCGTCGAGCTCGCGATGTTTTCGCGATCCCTCTCTTTCCTTCCTTCTTCTTCCTCGGTCTCTTCTCGGACGAAATGGTGGTGGCAGTGATGAAAATGGGTTTCGATGGTGATTATCAACATTTTTTGGGGTGAAATGACCAAAATACCCCTGTCCATATCTACAATCCCTTACAAAGTTCATGCCCTTATTGGTCATTTCACAATTATTTCTTTATTTTCTGATTTTAATATATATATTTATATATATATATATTAAATTACATATATACATATATATATAAATATATATATATATATATATATATATTCGCCTATACTTTCGCACCTACAATTTTGTCGTGCGCGCGCCGACGAGCGTGCACACTACACTACCACCCACGCGTGTTGACCACGACCCCGCGTGTCACTAGGCGCCCACCAATTAACTATTTTTGTCAAATTTATTCTATTTTTATCGAAGTAAACGCATTCCCCGCCCCTGTGTTCTCGTCGCTAGCTCGTACGATTCCCTGTCTGCACGTATTTTTAGACGAATACCCGACACGTAATCTCACCCGATCTAGTCAATATTAAACCACACCTGCGATGTAATGAGTCATAGCGTAGTCATTATCATCACAGTTAATCAAACAATCAGTCAAAAATAATACTTTTCGCCCAACCAGGTGTATCATCAGTAGTCTGTGGCGTCTTCGTGGACTTAAGTTGGCGTCCACGTCTGAAAATACGCGAATAACGGCCTTAATAAAATTTGGGCCATTACAGTTCTTCCCAACTAAGGGAAATTTCGTCCCGAAATTTGTGTAGACCTCCACATCGAAACACGAAACTGCAACACTAGCAAAAATAAGCTGACATCGCCATCTCATCCACGACTCAGTCCTAGACCATACTCTGGTACGTCGAGATCCCACTAGTGTACGCATCACCTGGCCAATCACCCAGAACCATCCCTCTAGGATCTCGCCAGTGATAATGCCCAATCCTAGTCAATCACTCGATAGCCCTCGCTATGGCCTAGTGTATCGCGTGATCAATCAAATCTTCATCAACATCCTCTGGTGAACACATCAATCGTCCTCAATCGCGTTGGTAATAAAACAATAGCTACACCTACGAAATAAAACAACAAAATAAGTAAATAAACTCATATGTACCCTCAACAGCCTGTCTAGTCTCCTCCCGGATCGATGGTGCAACAACATGGACCCTATCTCTGGCCTGCACTGGCTCCGGTGGTAGTGATGCCCTCCCGCAATCCACTCGGAGGTGTCTAATCTGACCACAACGATGACAACGACGTGTCTCTGGTTTCCTAACCTGTCGATCCCTGATCCATGACCTCAACTCTGGTCCCTCTGATCCTGGTCCTGTCTGTATGACTGTCTCGACTATTGTACCGATATAGGTACAATCTCATGTACCATCTGGCTGTCGTCATTGCTGAATTGATCATCAGTCTGATCCTGGTCGTCCTCGCGACTCCTATCTATCTGCCGGTCATCATAGTCGTACTGATCGTTTCTCGAATCACGATCGTAAATGAAATCATGATCTTGTTGCCAACGAACTCTACGTGCTCGAAAATCCTCCTGTTCCTGGCTGCTAGACACATCCCTCTGTTTCTTCAGCCTGTGATTAGACCGAGAATTCTGTCCAACTTGATCCGATCGCTCCTCGCTTTGCAACAAGTATGTCTCACGAGCCAAAGCCCTATCATATATAGCCTGTAGAGTCTCACATCCATTCGCGACAATCACACCTCTGATCCTTTCATCTAATCCCCAAATGAAATAGTAGATCTGGAGTCTCTCAGTGTTCGCCACGTCCATAACATACATCATAAGGTACCTGAATCGGTCCATATACTGAGAAATTGACATAGTACCCTGTCTCAGTGCCAAAAACTCCTCTCTCAACCTCAACTGTACCTCCATGGGAATATACTCATCTAAAAACAGTGTCGAAACTCTGTCTACGTCGACGATATGAAGTGAGTGTTAGTGTAGGTAGTCCACTAAATTGTTGCCTAACCCCTCAAACAGTACCCTGAGATACATGCTTGATCTGTCTCGGGTACCTCTAGCAGCTGATGTAATCGTCTGTGCGTCATCAACCAACGTTCTGCAACCTCAGGATCGATCACCCCATAAAAATATGTAAGGTTAAACCGCATAAAGTCTTTCACCATCTTCGCCGCCTCTGACATCCTATTCCTGGCAGTCGAAGCCACTACCTGCTGCTTTGTAGTAATAGGCGTCACCTTAGTAGTCTCAGTTGGCGCCATAATAGGCTCATCACTAGTGCCTATGTGTCAATTACCAGTGCAATCACTACCGGAGTGGTAGACGTAACTAACTCAGCAGTGGGTGCTATTCTGCTGGTATCCTCAAACTCCAGATATACTCCATCAACTCAGCCATCTGTGCCTGTTGTAGTAACTGTTGCTCCGTCACTCTCTGCACCATGGCTCGTAAATCTGCTGCTTCGCTAGTAGTAAGACCACTAGTCTCCCCAACCTCCTTCTGTGTGATCGGCGGAGTAGTAGGAGTTTGTCCGTCCATCATAAATTGCACAACCAACGTGCATTGGATCAAACTCAATATATACGCGTATAATATGTAGTACAAAATCAAAACATACATATGTAATTTTCTGAATCTACCTGCCTCACATCACTTTCCAACTAAGGCTTTAATCATTCACTTGTGGTTTTCACATCTAAATTTATTAAAGTTTATGCTCTTATTTAGTCTCCAATCAAGCCTAGGGATTCACAAACCTAAGCTCTGATACCAAATTGAAGCGGTCTAAAATCCACATTGATCCGCCACGAGAGGCCACGCGGGCCCACAACTGGCCACGTAACTGCCTGCTGTGTCCCACGCCAAACTAACCATCATTATTAATTAATTCAGACTGAGTTAGTCAGTAATTAACATTTTAATATTTGTAAACAACGGAAGCTTTAAAATATGTAAATTCCTCAAGTCAGGTAGCATCAATCCTATGTGGAAAACCCGGTAAAGTACACTATATATAACATAACAAAATGTGATACATACATGTACCAGTATCTCAAACAGTCCCCATAAACCCAAAAATAAGTCAATACAGCAAAATAAAAACATACAAGTTGAACTCCGTCATGTGACAAGGTCACAAGTAGTCTGCTAGAGTCTCCTTGCCCCTGGTCGTAGTAGATCCTGCACTCAATCATCACAAGAAGTAGATGACGAGTCCAGTGAGTAAAACCCAAAAGTACACAAATGTGACGGCCCCAAATTCCCAATGCATTCGGGTACGCCCGGCCTAGACCCGTGCAGGTCCTGAGTCAGCGCTCGGCAAGCCTGACGAGCCTAGTCGACCTCAAATCATCAAATTTCAAGTTTTATGAAAGAGTTATTGCAATTATAATACAAATGGAAGCAAAAATTCATATTTTTATCAAATAGTGGGAAATAACTCAATCAAAGGGAAATTAGGAACCTATATAAATGTGGAAAACCCCAATATGTTCAATTCTAAGTCAACAAAATGGATTGATGGAATCCACCTCAAAACATATTCCCCAGTTCCAAAACAATCATATATATATAAACTTCATACAAAAAGAAATAAACATGAGCCTACATCCCGGTACCTCAAGTCCAACTGCTCACAAAAAGTCTCCTAGGCAAGGTCCCTTGCCCCTACGCTCTCCGTCCTATCTCGCACACCACCGTCACAAACTAGACGGTGAGTAACTGAGAGAAATCGAAAGTAAAGCCAGAAGAATATAACAGTAATTCATGAAATAACAAACAAGGCAGTCTAAATATCATGCGGGTACTGTAAGACGGGAATTTAAATAAACAAGAATGCATGATAGACAGACTGGAAATGATAGCAATCGAAACATGCGTGTTCTATGAGTCAAGAGAGGCAATAAGTGGTCTAAATTCCACAACAATTCCACAACAGCGATGTCGCAACATCGAAATCCACAGCAATATCCACAACAATCCAGTACATGGTATCACACAATCACTAGGGGTGGTCAAACACTCGTGCGCTCGAGTGCCCGCGTTTTATCCCTTCTAGTGCAGGCCGCATGCACCTTCGAGACACACACTTATGCCAAGAACACACATACAAGGAATAAGGAATGGAAAGCCAATAATTCGATAGTAACGAACACAAAGAAGTGAAAATGAATCACATGATATTTTCTAAACTGGCTTACTAACGTACAAATGCTTTTTAAGGCAAATGTACTTACCTGAACTATCGCGACCCGTGTGACAACTCCGAGATCCTAACGCGTCTTCCGCGACTTCCCGATTGCCTATACCGTACTCCCATTTATCCAGTCCAGCTTGCATAAATGCCCAACAAATCAAAATTACCACCCGAATTATATCTAAGATCATTTGTCATTAAATTAGCTTCAATTTGATATATTATATCAATTTTTACATTTTTCAAGGCTAAAACCCCAACTATATCTCGCCAACATTTCCGAGAAAATCCCAAAACTCATTTATGAACCCATTTACTAATTTATCATATTATTCTGAATTTTTCAATATATATATATTTTTGCTATTTTTCTTCTATACATATACATATACATACATATATATATATACATACATATATATAGATACATATATATATATTATTATATTTATATATATTACATTAGAGAATGATGCACACGCACAGCACGTGCGTGTGCATCTTCTCCATTTCTCCTCTTTTTGACCAGAGACGCTTGCGTCTCTAGTTCCCCCTTTTTTTTTTTTTTTTTTTTGAATCAATCGAGAGAGGGAGGAAAAGAAATAGAGGGATGAAGAGAGAGGGATCTCCGGTGAGGAGTGAACCCCGGCCACTACCATCTCCAGTGGGAGAGGTGGTCTCGTGAGAGATAAAGAGAGCAACCCGAGACGAGGGAGAGAGAGAAAAGAGATGCATACCTCTGGTCACAGCGCGACCTCCGACGTCTATTTCGGTCACCGGCGAAGGGTTGAGGCGGTGGTGAGATGAGGGAGATGGAGTCCGTGAGTGTTGATGAGAAGAGAGACCGTGAGAAGAGAGAGTGAGAGACGGTGAAGAGAGAACGTGAGAGACAAGTGAGTTGTGTTTAAGGAGATGGGAGAGGGTGAGGTGAGTGACGTGTGTGAGATGGTGAGATGAGTGTGACGTGAGTGATGGGGTGGGTGGTGAGGTGAGTTAAGTGATGGGAGTGGGTGGGGTGTGAGGTGAGTGATGGGGTAGAATATTTAAATGGGTATGATAGTTGTGTCTACCCATTTTTACCAACCCCCACATCTCAAACTTTAACCTAAGGGTTCCCCGACCCATCTTACCTCATCGACCGTATTTTTCCGTCACGTGCACCCTTTTACTTTTATCTCACACAATTGAACTATATAATTGTTAAATAATTATTTTAATTATCTTTTTACTATATTTTCTCCCCCGGTTACCTAGGCGAAAACTCACTCATTTTAAAAATCGCTCAAATGGCTCGTGACACGCATTTAAACTATAATACTATTACACACATCAAAGAATCATAAAATTACCTCGGTGTCGACTCCCAAGGTTCGAAATACAGTCCAGTATCGCGTAGCCGAGTCACGGTCCTGACACATGTCACACAAGTCAGGTTAAAAATTGAGGGATGTTACAACAAACCAGCATTTATAA
Source organism: Stephania japonica (assembly GCA_039657345.1). Taxonomy (NCBI): domain Eukaryota; kingdom Viridiplantae; phylum Streptophyta; class Magnoliopsida; order Ranunculales; family Menispermaceae; genus Stephania; species Stephania japonica. The sequence continues at coordinate 8,575,925 of CM077556.1, forward strand.
TAATGAAAGCCAATAAACTGTTAAATAAACATGCGCAGTAAAACATACAACTGTAATTAAGACGCATGCATACATAACACCGATAAACACCAATAATGGATGTGTGCCGTGTAGCAGGATTGAACCCTAATTCAAACATCGGCATTCCCCCGGTGGCTTCTCCAACCCCCTCACCGGTCTGAACCCTTATTCTGTCCTTATTGCCCAGCCTACCTAAGTCCGCCCACACATCACAGAGTAAACCAGAAGATCTGGTGGTGAATGACAAAACCAACCGTGCAACATGATTATGAACGTGGAAATAGAGTAAACAACGATAAACAATAATAGCTGGAATCAAATGAAATCAAATAAATAAACACTCGAGTGTCTTTCTTAAGGGTTTTACTTACCTTGAAAGTCGTTCAAAACCACGAAAATATGACAGTCCAATTTTGCTATCGTCTCGGGATGCGTACAAGATACCCATGTAACAGCCCATTTTCCAAATAGACCGCCACAGGGCCAATGCGAACCCACAGTCTGTCTTACCAGCGACAGCTGTGCTCTACATTGGATTACATCCTCTATTTTATCTTTTTAAACCTTATTAATTATCCATTTATCGATTAAGTTGTATCGAAGTCAAATTATATGTTAAAGCATCCAAAAATCCTCAATAAACACAGCGGAAGCCATACTAACACATTTACTCGGGTAATAATACTATAAACGTGTAACCTAAACCAAAAACCTAATGTGGAAAACCCATATATAACCATAAATACCTCTAAATCCCCAAAAAGATCAATATATATAAAGTTTCTCCAAACCCCAAACCCATAATAAAACAAAGTAAATATAATACAAACGTACGAGTTGGGCTGTCTCAGCAACAATACTCTGGCAGTTGCCCTTGCCCTTGCTCGTAGTAGAATCTGCACTCAAGCCATCACAAAAGGCAGATGACGAGTCCAGAGTGAGTATTCCCAAGGAAATTCACCAAGTAATTACGTAAATAAAATGCTGAAATTTAAAATACTATAAATAAACATGCGGAACAAAAGAATACAGGCAACTGTAAAACATCATCGCATGCATAAATATAGTAGCGAAGCAAAGTACGTGCACAGTAAAAATCAGATTAAGTCATACTTCGGGCTATTCCCGAGGCACGGCCCGTGAAAACACCTCTAACGGGTGACCCTGGACCCTTTAGGTGGTCGGCGTACATCCACGACGCACCCACACAAGCCTATCATACCCGAGTAGTCTATTCACCGGCGTATGCCTAGACAAGTGCTATGACTTAGTGGACTCTATGCCCCGTAACGAATAAACACCAGGTGGGGAGTGAACTCAACATCGTAAAGACACCAGGTAGGAGTAACTCCACTACCATAAAGACACCAGGTGTGAGTACTCGGCCACCGTAAAGCAATAATGAAACAGAGTAATGAATAAATAGGACTGAATTCAAATAAATAGAACAGTAAATACTAAAGTGAAGTTCAATTGGGATACTACACACCTCAATCCGCACTCCGCGTCCCAAAATTCAAACCCCGATTTAGCTCCAATAATCACCCGACAATCAAAATTATCACCTCAAATGTACCTAAGATTATTTATCATTGAATTAGCTTCAATTTGACATATTATGTCAATTTTACGTTTTTCAAGGTAAAAACCCCGACAACTAGCCAAAATCCCGAGAAAATCCCAAAAACTCATTTATTAACCCATTTTTAATTTCTCAAATTTTCTAGATTTTTTCTGAATTTTTTTCATAATTTTTAGCTATTTTTCTATATTTTATTGTATTTAAAACTGTTTTTAATTATTTAAATAAAATAATAAATAAAATATTATTTAAATATTATGGCGGGTCCCCTGAACCGGGTCGGGCTCGGTCTGGTCCACCTGGACCGGGTCCATGTCGGGCCAGATCCAGGTTGGGCCTGGTCTAGGCCCACCCGGGTTGGGCCTGGTGGCCGGCCAGCGGGCGTGCGTGCGTGCACCCTCCCCCCATCGTCTTCCTCAGTAACAACAGAGGCTATTTTTTTTTCTTCTTCCTTTCTTCCTTCCTTTCTTCATTAATGGAGTTGGGAGGGTGGGGAGACGACACGGATCTTCTCCCTCCTCGGACCGATTCCAATTCTCGGCACACCCACAAACCACCACCACACATAACAACGCACACAACCTTAAGAACAACAATCACACCACTCACCTCGACGTCGTCGTGCTCGCGAACTCCCCGAGCTCTACCGCCCTCTCCTTCTTCTCCCTCTCTTCTTCCGATCTCCACTGCTGTTTTTTTTTTTTCGATTTAACGAAAAGAATGAAGGCGGTTAGATTTAGAAATGACCAAAATGCCCTTGTGTCCATCCACTTTTTCTAAACAACCACATACCCTTTTTGGTAATTTCACCATTATTTAGTTATTTTCTGATTTTCATATATATATATATATATATATATATAAATACACACCTATATTTTCGCGCCTACAATTTCATCGTGCGCACCAACGAGCGTACGCGGCGTGCACACTACCGTACCCACCCACGCGTGTCGACCACGACCCCGCGTGTCCCTAAGCGCCCACCAATTTACCATTTTATCACATTTAATTCATTTAATGTGTGTAATATTTTCCCCGACCTAATATTTCATCTTTTTGTCTATTCGGTACCCGTGTTGACACGCATATCGAGGCGAATACTTAACACACAATCTCACACGTCAATTAAAATATAATTACATACATCGTGATGTCGTTTAACCTATTTTAACATAAACATTGCAAATTAAACAAAACAACATACAAAATAACTATTTACCTAACTCCAGGCGCGCTCTCTAGCTAGCTGCGGGTCCCACGGGTGTCTGAGCTGTCCGCCACGTCTGCAATACGTCACAAATAACGGTGAATTAAATTCAAACCGTTACACCCGACTATGGTATCCAAAGTCCCTGGTGTCAAAGTGAACCATTTTCAATGGTTTAATGTCGAATTAATTGATTTCATATTGCGACGACAACAACAAAAATTAGAACTTTATTTCCAATTTTTGGTTGTAGCACATTTTTCAATTTACACCGGGGTGTTTAACACCCGAAAAAGTCTCGCAAACCACTTTACTACTCTTTTTCAAATTTCTCATATTTTCTCAATTTATTCTGAATTTTCTATATATTTTTTTCATATTTTTACCAATTTCACGTTTTACAAGGTAAAAACCCCGACACATCTCACTAACATCCTGAATATCTCACTTCTAATAGAAATTCATTAATTTCTATTTATTTAGTAAAAATATAATTTTTCTGAATTTTCCCCATTTTTCAGGAAATTTTCCCATATATTTTTTTTAAGATTTTATTTAATTTAAAACTATTTTTCTATTTATTTTTTCTAGTTGGGCCGAACCGAGTCCAGTCTGGTCTGGCCCGGCCCGGCCGCCCGACCCGTTTGGGTCAGGACCGGGTCAGACCGACCCGGGCCCATGGAGAGGGGGTGCACACGTGCGACTTGCACGTGTGCCCCCCTTTTTCTCCATCGAACCAGGGAGCCTGGTTCGATGGAGGAAAAAAAAATTTTTTTTCTTTCTTTTAATGGATTGGGAGGGAGGGGAGACGACATGTCGTCTCCCTCCTCGGACGAACTGCTCTTGCAGTTCGTCCGAGCTCCCCAATCCATCACCACCACCACCACCGACGCACCAACAACAACAACAACAACAACGCCACCATCAACAACAACAACACACAACTCACCTTGCCTCGCGACGACCCCGTCGAGCTCGAGATTTCTCCGCGATCCTTCTCTCTTTCCTTCCTTCTTCTTCCTCGGTCTCTTCTCGGACGAAATGGTGGTGGCGGGTTTCGATGGTGGTTATCAACAATTTTTTTGGAGTGAAATGACCAAAATACCCCTATCCATATCCACAATCCTTTACAAAGTTCATGCCCTTATTCGTCATTTCATAATTATTTCTTTATTTTCTAATTTTAACATATATATCTATCAATATAATAAAAGTGAGAATACTTCTCATTTCCTTCGTTACTTGAATTCTCTATTTTACCCCTTTTCCTATTCCTTTCCCTAATCCATTACCTATTTCGTTACTTGAATATATAGAAGAGAGAAATTCACTGCAAGTCTTGTTCGATGTATTAATTATTGCCCTAATTTTTTGCATAATTCCAATTTTGTAATACATAGCCAGTTAAGGAGCATGGATGTTTCTTTCTCTTGTCAGCAACAAATCCATTAGAAGGTGAGTCGCTTACTCTGTCTTAGAAATCTCACCCGATTCATCTCTCTCTCTCTCTCTCTCTCTCTTTTCTCTTACATTGTTCACATATAATTCTTTTTCTCTCCAAATCAAAAAGAACATCTTCTCCGAAGCGAGCTTCCTCTCCAAATCAGATATTCACAGTTGATGTACATTTCAAAGTCCTTTTCTCTCTACAATTTGGTAGTCTATGTTTTCGTCTCTCTTTCTCTCTCTCAATTTGATCTTGCCATTTTCATATGTTCTGTTGTATCAAGGGTTCTTCATTGTGGACTATCTCAAAACTCTTTCCAATGTCTCACTTCCTATACATCCCTTTTTATCTGTTTTTCAAATGTTGGTGATTTGATTTCTCTCTTTCTCACAAGCTATGTGGGCTTTGATGCTTCCTCTTTAAGGTTTTTTGTGCCTTTCTAGAATTTTGATTTTGTTGTTGGTTCTTTGATACTTTCTGTTTCACACTACATTCTGCTTTAAATTTAATTCAACATGCTAATGCTATCTTTCGTTGTAATGTAAACGCCCTTCAAAACTTCTTGTTCGATTAATCTCACGACAAAAATTCATTAATCATCAATTCTATTACGAATAACAAAACAAGTTTATCTCTGAAAAAAAAAACAAGTTTATGTTCTTATTATCAACTGCTATTAATTGTTGGTGGATACTAAGAGTAGGAATCGGTGGATTGCTGACTTTTGTGCTTTGTGAATTTTTACTATGCTTTATGCTTTTATTCTGACATTTCTCCCTTTTTTATAGAATGAGTATCAATTGTTTGATTGATTGCCTCAATCAATTGGAATTTAGAGTGTTGATCCCAATCAAGTACAGGGGCAATCAATCTCACTTCTCTTCTTCTATCTCGCTTAAATCTCTTCATCTTGCATGTACTTGTATTGTTGTTTTAGTTGTATACCTCTTACAAGAGATGCTAAGAGTAGGAATTAGTGAATTTTATACTATGATTTATGTTTTTTATTCAAACTTTTTCATTGTTGTTTAAGCTTGATCATTGATAAGTTTTATTATATTGTACAATGGTGCATTTGAGGATAATTGTGTTTGTCACCATGTTACCAAGACATCTAGGTGACAAGTGTTCAAATTTCAAGGACGATCATGCATGTCTTGTAGTTGAGTAGATCAGAACTATTTAGATTGCATCTATTGGGTAATCCACTGGAATTTGGATAGTCATAGAACTTATAAACATGGACCCTAGAATTAAGCATAAAAAGAACTTCAAGCTTCTGTTGATAATAGAAAATTAGAGTTAAAGCCACCTAATTACTCTGTAGTTCACTTGTGTATGCTAGCCAAAAGCATCACCATGTTTCATTCATCTTTTCAAAAGACAAACAAAGTTGAGTGACTTTCAATTGTATATAGGTGTAAACTTTTGAACCAACACTTACCTTTACTTCACAACCTACTACACAGACTTTAGCTTTTGCAATTTTACTGCTACTTGTATATTGTTGAGTTACAAAATGCAATTAGGGAAGTTTTCATTTGTTCTTCAATTCATAAACTAGAGTCATAAACCAATGTCTATGAGAAAAAAGGAATTTATATATTATGGATACAATTAAGTTTTTTTAAGGAAAGGGAGGCAATACTCCCGACAATTATGGATAAAAGTTATTTCTTTCAAAGGTTTTGAGAATTCATCTATATTCGCATTGGTGATGACCAAACACGCATTCCACATTTTGAACGTCACGTATAGAGAACAATTTGGTGTTGTAACATAGCCAAACATATTTTTTTTAGATCTATAACTAGCTAGGAAACTCCTCCTCAAGTATTGATTAGGAGGAAGTTTTCTTTGTAGTGACCTAACATGACCAGTTATTGTGCTATTTTGCACTCAATAATTTGGGCCAACAATCTTTGATGCTAGAGCCACCTGATAAGAAGGTAACAGTTGTTCCTGAAGTAGTTTGTGTTTTCAGCCTCTTATTTATATAATCATTTATGCTAAAGCTGCCTCTTACAAAGATAAAAGTTGTTTTTGAAGTGGTTTGTATTTTCAGCCTCCTATTTGTACCTTACGTACATTTTAAGTGGTTTATGGTCTTTGTGTCGCTTGTAATTACTTGAGCTACAGTCATAAGGATAATAGCTACTAGCTTCCTCAGTCAATGTATTTGATTGATTGTTGATTAGTATCATAAACAAGTAGTATGCATATATCTAAGTTTTTTTAATAGTTGTTTTTAGGAACTTCTTTAATAGTTTTGCATATACCTAAGTTATTTATTTATTTAATTTAATTCCCGCGAGCAAAGCGAGCGGGTTTACTCGTGCATAGCACATCATGAAACTAGGCTGTGATATATTAATATTGTCGTCAAATTGCGATGTATTATTTCAGCCTATCTTGATCGATTCATGAAGCTAAGTAGATGTTGGTAAACCTAGAATTAACATTTTAACAGAATACACATTGGAATTTTTCAATGGATGTTTGTTTTCAGTGTGTACCTACAACGAATTTTGTTGCCTTCTTTTTTTGGGAAATGGGATGTTAGCGGAATGTGATTGATTGATTTAGTTAGGCGCTCGTGAAAAGGCTATGCAAGATCACTCTCTAATTTAACCTACAAACTTAGAATGACAACCAATTGTTTGAAGGAATGCCAAGCCAAAAATAGGGATTGAATTGTCTATTTGGTAGATGTATTATTTGGTGTGACTACATAAATATGGCTATTTTTAAGGGTTGATGGAAAACTTGGAACTTCAAAAATCTGGTTGGTTACTCTGTGTTTAATTATTTTCAGCGTGTTGTGTGTTTGTCGTCAAATTGCGATGTATTAATATTGTTGAATTTATTGATATAGAAGAGAGAAATTCACTGCAAGTCTTGATCGATTCATTAAGCTAAGTAGATGTTGGTAAACCTAGAATTAACATTTTAACATAATAAACATTGGGATTTGTCAATGGATGTTTGTTTTCAGTGTGTACCTACAACGGATTTTGTTGTCTTATTTTTTGGGAAATGGGATGTTAGCGGAATGTGATTGATTGATTTAGTTATGCGCTCGTGAAAAGGCTATGCAAGATCACTCTCTAATTTAACCTACAAACTTAGAATGACAACCAATTGTTTGAAGGAATGCCAAGCCAAAAAACAGGGATTGAATTGTCTATTTGGTAAATGTATTATTTGGTGTGACTACATAGATATGGCTATTTTTACGGGTTGATAGAAAACTTGGAAGTTGTTAGAGATCAAATTACCATCTAAACGTTGATTTGATTGCATATTTCAAGGTGTATCAATACAAACCCATATTAAAGAAATCAAACTAATAACCTCAAGAGTGTTTTATCGAACACCTCCAAAGCACTCTACGAAATCGCCAACATAAACTTGTTTAAAAAATTGGACATTTTTAGAAGATATACCAATGCAAATTATTTGATGTTAGTCACTCATTTCTTATGTTTGTTTTAATTATTTGTTTAGTGTTATTAAGCCGACAATGCAATCATTGGCTGGAATGGCTATTGAAGATGTTGATCCAAGGTTATTCAACTTCCTAACAATACTATCTTATTATTTGTGAATTCATTATATACTTTTTATATGTGTTTTGTAAACATGTAATTCTAACAAAGTTTTGTATATTATATTAATCTATTTAACATAGTGGAGTTATGAGAAAGGCTAGAAATAGTTTGCGTAGAGAGGTAGATATGTCAAACCGTTTGTCCTTGACAGAAGAGGAAAAGCAGAGGAGACGATCACGTCAAAGACAACTATATAAGGAAAAAAGAGGCAAATGCAACGGGTATGTGCCAATTATCTTTAACTAGAAAAAATGTATTAGTTTAACTTCTATAAAAAGTTATGCCACTTGATCATACATAAGTGTTACAAAAGATTGTGACTAATACATCTTTATTCAACAATTAGAAACTTAGTTGCTTTGACCTTTTCAGTTGGTAATATAGGATAAAAAAATACACAAAGACGTTCTATGGCAATAGATTTTGATAACATAGTACGTTCAACATATATATTACCATCTGTAGCCTCTTCTCAAAATTGTGGTGCTCGAAGATTCGTTCATGAAACTAAGAGTTTTTGCTGTTCAAATAGACAAGTGTCTCTCATCCCTAATGTTGTCTCCCAACAAATGTTTGACTTGTTCACATCAAAAACTACACATTTCACTTTTTTATTTCTTCCATAAATAAGAGGATTCTCAGGGTTACAATGTATCAATATTGTAGCAAACAATCGACGCAAATTAAACGGCATTTGATACATTGATGCTTCTTCCAAACACGACTCCAAACTGTTATCAGCTTCAAGTAACATGTGCAACATAGCTGCCTCTTTATATGATTCCACACGAATACCATTGACAACTTTTAGTTCTTTAAAAGATGTACATTCTTTAATGTGATTTAATAGTAGACGAAGGTAGTATCTTGTCTTTTTTTTTTTTATAGTTTTGTACATAATTAAAATTATTTCTTTCTTTAATTAAATTCTCGCGAGCAAACGAGCGGGCTTAATCGTGCCTAGCACGTTATGAAACTAGTATATATATATATATATATATATATATATATATATATATATATATATATATATTCGTCTATACTTTCGCACCTACAATTTCGTCGTGCGCGCCGACGAACGTACTCGAACATGCACACTACACTACTACCCACGCGTGTCGACCATGACCCCGCGTGTCACTAGGCGCCCACCAATTAACTATTTTTGTCAAATTTATTCTATTTTTATCGAAGTAAACGCATTCCGCGACCCAGTGTTCTCGTCGCTCGCTCGTCCGATTCCCCGTCTGCACGTATTTTTAGGCGAACACCCGACACGCAATCTCACCCGATCTAGTCAATATTAAACCACACCTGCGATGTAATGAGTCATAGCCTAGTCATTATCATCACAGTTAATCAAACAATCAGTCAAAAATAATACTTTATCGACCTTCACAAGTTGTGGTTTCTTTCTTATCAAAACAAAAAAGAAAAAAAGTCCCAAACACGTATGCAACACAAACACTTCTATTTATATACTCCTAATCATACAACAACAAAAAACTGAAAATTCACATTAGATAAAGCAACTGTTATCAATGAATATGGAGGGATTAATACTGATATTAAAAAAAAAGAGCTTTTAAACAGAAATCATTTCACTATGAAGCGTTGAGCCATTAATTGCACTAAATCGAGCACAACATATGGAATAGTTTCATCCATGTTGCCGACCCCAATTAATTTAATACTGAGCTTATGTTGTTGTTGTTGTCACATCCTACGCCCGATTTGTGGTCACACTCCGACCCTTAAGATTAATACATAAAAACGAAAGTTTAGCGTGCATGGAATCAAACCTGATTCAGGATTTGGAGAAACAGGAGTCATGAAGCAAGCTATAGTGTCTCTCCAAATGGCAGTTGGTGCGCTGTACAAATCAAATTTGCTATTGTACACCATCCCTTTGGATGCATCATGAGTCTAATACTTGCTTCTCTCTTCCTTTGGTAGCTCATGAAACTTCCTCACTCCTTCAAGCACGTCATCCAAAATCTCAACTGGGATTCCATGATTCACAATTTGAAAGAAACCCCACTTCTCGCCTTCTCGGCTGCATGCCTAAGTTGAATGACCGTCTCTTCATGATCAATAGAATCCACATTCCCCATGTTAGTGCCCCAAAGATCAATAACAGGTATTTTAATGTGATCGAAGTCCTCCACAAGTCCTCTAACACCAGCCTTGGTGTCATGAAAGGCCTTCAGTTCCTGTCTTCTATCATAATGTGAAGGAATTTCGACAAGCTCTTGGTGGACATTCAGATTCGCCATTTTTCTTTGCGGCCCTTCTCAGCTTAGGAGGAAACACAAACCAACTGCTAAGGACTTGAAACTTTCATTGAAACCAAATAAGATAAGAGAATGATCACAAATCAATATTATATAGCAATCTATGTTGTACTCAAATCAACATTATATAGCAATCAATGATCTAGCCAAGTCAAATTAATATCATGTAGCACAATCTATGCATGTATACCAAGTCGAAATCTACTTATTAGGTTGGTGTTTTATACTGACAAATGATCTGGTTGAAATTAACCACAAGAAAAGTGATTAGGTTGGAAACTAATTAAGCACAATTCAAATTTAAACTTCTTTTAAAAATGAACATAGCAGCTCACTTTCATGACTGACATTTAGTCAACAAATAATGTTTAACAACATCTAGAGAATGAGCTCAGTTGATGGCATTAATGCTCAACATATTTATGTCTATTAAGTCTCGTGCACATATAGAATACAATAGTACGTAAGAACCATTGAAAAACAAAATGAGAGACGTATTTGACAAACATGAACACTCCCTTTAGTACGAGAGTCAAACTAACAGCTTAAAATGAGTCAAAGAAGATCTTCCATTTAGTCCTTTTTCCATGGAAAATCTTACGTAATCTGCTACCGTAGTTTCTCTATATAAGGGAGAATTTTCTTCTGACAGCAGTTCATTGATAGGCCCATATGTCCTAGAAGTTGGTCGCGTACTTGTGGTGAAAAAGGATGCAACAGAAATTCTTGGGCCGACGTGGTTTGCCAAGACTATGGTCAGAGCTTTTATACTTATCATTAGAGATAAGTTGTACCACAAAATAACAACCATCAGGACAGTAAAGAAATTGAACTATATCACTAGAAGTTTCATGGCAGAGAATCATGCTATGAATCTATAGCAATAACTACTACCAACTAGAGAACTGCAAAGTCAGCAGAGCTTGAAAATGAAAAAAAGACATAACTGCAAAAGATCCCCGATATTTACTACTAGACCTCCATGCAGAGGAGGAACGTCAATCCATTCGCCTTCATAAAGAACTTGCAGGCCACCAAGTTGGTATTGTGGAGGACTGTAATGAAACTGTCATCTGAATGGTTGCTAAGTCCCAATGTGAGTTCAGGTTCCGGGCATTTTGGATAGTAGTGACTGAGAATGAATAGCCCTTCGGAACATCCAATGTCATTCAGATGGATGGGATTAAGCCCAAGTGCATCAGAGAGTAATTCAAACAATGCTACGCACAATTTCATAATGTGCTTCGAGTATTCCTTTAATATATCTATGCAAACCAAAATAAATAAATGGTAATGATTGTTGGAAAGCACATAAACACTTTTACGGCATTGGAACAGCTTGAGATAATATGCAGAATCTTTAGTGATAGGAAGGTCAGTGTCAAAAATACCATAAAAGTGTAAAACTATTGAAGGAAGTTCAAGGTCAAGAAAAAAATAAAAATAAAGTCTTCATTTGGTTGTAGGCGTAGTGCTTTGATAATATTTGGTTGAATTTGAGGAACGATAAATGAGAGATAAAAAGGAAAATGGAAGAGAAGCGAACTTTATTAGTTGTAATGCTCTATTTATAGAGCTAAACCTTACAAACAATTCGAATTGAAAATTGAAAACTCAACTAACCAAATACTAAAATTTAGATGAAGATAACTACTTGAATTTGAATTTCAAGAAGAAGAACTTTAAAAATCCAAATAAGCATCAAAGACACTTTCAATGAACACCAATGTCCAAATCAACTGCAAATTCATACTAACAAAGAAACTGTTCAGATAAGAATATGGGAAATTGATAGGGGGTACTCAACATGAACTCTAAAATCATCTTATCACTATGAAGCTTTGAGATTCTAACGATTTCAGCACAAAAAAGCAACATTCATGTTGAATACAATCTGTTGTTTCTAATAATTATTAGGACATCGGGGCATCCTATCCACGCATTTCCCTTGGGCCATGTACAGACCTTGTCATCTATTAGACGACCATGTGGGACTATACTTAACTCTTCACATGCCCAACTCAACGTCTTGGTGGCACGGCTCTTAGGTTTTACTCCAAAAGACTACAATACTATAAGGAGAGAGATCCACACTTTTATTTTTAATACAGAAGACATCCTAAAACAATGCAGGATCATATTTCATTTTATGCATCTGCAACATCATTACATCTAAAGAATTTGAAAGAGGGGTGACTTCTGTTGAAATATGCCTCTTGCTGCAGAACTGATTTGCAAGACTTAGTCAAATTTTTTAGTTGTCATTTCCTTGTTTTATGCATTTTTATTTTCTTTGACTGAATAGTAAATGTAACTGCTGTTAATTGCAGGATTTTAGGAGATGGTTGACCATGAAAACACATTCCATGTAGTTCCTTAATTTCAGGTTTTCAGTTAATTAGTTTTTGTATTTAAGTACTTCAATTTCAATCAAATCTGAAGCTTCTGCAGATATCTTTTTCCATTATTCTTGTTCTTTCTTTTTGATTCTTCAAATACAACTTCCAATTTTGATATTCCTTCAAATTCACTTGTTGAATTGGGATTTTAAACTTAGATTTCTCACTTTCTAAGCCAGCAACATGGTTACTCTCCAATCTCTTACGTTAATATTCATTTTACGCAATATAAAACTGAAGAAAAAAAAAAGAAAGTTTAACATGCATGGTATCAAACCTGATTTCTCCAGGCAAGTCATCAGGATTTGGAGAAACAGGAGTCGCGAAGCAAGCTATTGTGTCTCTCCAATTGGCAGCCGGTGTGTTGTACAAATCAAAGTTGCTGTTGTACACCATCGCTTTGGATGTGTCATACGTATAGTACTTGCTTCTCTCTTGCTTTGCAGGTCATGAAACTTCCTCACTCCTTCAAGCATTGCATCCATAATCTCAACTGGGATCCCATGAAACACAATTTGAAACATGTCCCCACCGCACGCCTAACTTGACTAACAATCTCCTTATGTCAAGCAGAATCAACACTCCCCAAGTGAGTGCCTCCCAGATCAATCACAGGAATTTTGAAGTGATCACTGTCCCTTGGAAGCTATCTTCTCGCTATTGCGTTCAGGTGGGTTGATAAACATTCTGGTAACCTTTGTTACACCATCTTCCACGAGTCCTCTAACACCAGCCTTTGTGCTGTCAAAGGCCTCCAGTTCCTGTCTTCTATCATAATGTGAAGGAATTTCATCCAACATTTGGTGGATAATTGGATTCACCATTTTTCTTTGTGCCTTTCTCAGCTTTGGAAGAAACCCAGATCAGTTGCTTAGGCCTTGAAACTTTCAGTGAAACCAATTCAGTAAGGAGACGAGCACAGTTGGGTTTCTACACTGCAAAGTCTCCATTTATGCCAAGCCCTCTGTACCGACAAATGAAACTGTACTTGGCTGGAAGTTAACCACATCACTTCTGGTCTTTGAAAATTCCTGGAGAACTCTAGTCTCCCCCACCCTATCCAGATAAAGAAAAAAAAAAGAACAAACAAACAGAATGAATATCTTTCTTTCCAGTGCTCCCATCCTTGTGCTTGGAGCCACTTGTTCCAACTTATTTTTTTCACGCTATTCTAACTAATTTGAACCGACCTCCTTTGCAACCGCAAAAGAGTTGGGGGAAAGAACTCAATATAATTACATGGAAATAAATTACATATACCATGCATTTGAAACAAGCTAGAATTGCAACAACAACATTAGAAGTAACCATGTCATGCCACTGGCCATGCAAACCACATAATGACAAATCCATCAAAACTTCATTTTTACCATCATTTTTTTATGTCAAAATATTGTTGATATTGTTGTAGACATCAGAAATTGAGAAACCAAAGCAGTTATCACAGCTTAAAATGTGTTAGAGCAGAGTTCCCATCTAGCCCTTTTTCATTAAAATGTGCCATGTACTCAGTCAATGTGGTATCTCTATACAAGGCAGGATTCTCTTCTGATATAAGTTCCTTGATGGGTCCATAGACCCTTGTGCTTGGTTGAGAATGCACTGTGAATAAGCATGCGACCGATGTTCGTGGGCCAACATTCTTAGCCAAGACTTTGTGTTCAGAGCTTTTAAATCTCTCGTTCGAGACAAGCTGCAATCAAGAGAGAAATGCATTAGTTGCAAATAAGTTGCATTTGAAAAGAACAGTTCATGATTTAAAGAGATGGTTCTTTTGTACGACGTTAGTTTTGGACGTTGGCTAATGGCTAACAAAGGAACAATTCAGTAAAAAATTCTAGCAAAAGTGAGAATGTTGAAGATTGAGTTACGATACAATACGAGGAAATAATCCCTAATGAACAAATGTGGTAGTTGGATCCCTTAGAGATAGCAAGAAAGAGAAGGAATCAATTAAAATGCTGTGGAAATGTGTAACAAAGACAAATTGATGTATTAACTAAGAAACCGGTGCCTTACTAAAATATAGCGATGTCAGGGGAGGAGAATGAAAAAACGCTGACTGGATGGAATAGCAAAGAAAGATAGGCATGCCACTAACTTAAGCACAGACTGAAATTAATGCTGACAGATTCATCTATACGATAGACCACACATGTATGGAAAAAGCCTTTGATTGTCATGAGCATACACAGTTCTTCAAAGTATAACAAGCTTGCACAGAGCAATGTAGTACTCATTTATTCTTTTATTTAAGGAAAAAGAAACTTGCAGAAGTGTTTACAAACACAATAACATGTACAATGAATCTAGACATGAAACATGGATTCTCAGATTGTGCTTCATTTCATTTCCATCTAGTGAATCTATCATGAAGTGGTTTTATAACATACAAGTTTACATCATATCGTGTTTTTCAAGAGTCTACACATGTTATTAGTTGAGGAAGATGAACGTTTACATTTATTCAATCAATATAAACTGCGCTTGAAATTGAAAAACAACTTACCTGTAAGAGATCTCCAGCATTTATAACAAGGCCTCCATGAATAGGAGGGACATCAATCCAATACCCTTGATGAAGAACCTGCAGGCCACCAATTTGGTCTTGTAGAACCACAGTGAGGAAATCATTATCAGAGTGCTTGGCAAGTCCTAATGTTTTTTCGGGTTCAGGGCATGGCGGATAGTAGTGACCGATGAGGAAGAGTCCCTCGGAGCATCCCATGTCCGTAAGATGATTTGAATTGAGCCCAAGTGCCTCTGATAATAACTCGAACAACGCAACCCCCAATTTCATAACATGTTTCGAGTACTCCATCACTATATCCCTATGAATCAAACACATTAATTAGTGATGTTCCCAAAGGAAAAGGTATGAACGAGGTATTGTAAGGTTTGTGGTTCCCTCCCTAGGCATCTCACCACTTGAAATAGATCAAACTTAGCTAAATTAAATGCACAAACTCTTCCACTCACCACAATTTAATGCACTGATGGCGTGCAATCAAAATCTTCAAAACAAAATAAAAGTAGTATATAGACTTGGTGAGCAAACCGTAGTACTATTGGCAAGTCTTCAGGATTTGGAGAAGCAGGAGCCATGACACATCCTAGACTCTCTCTCCAATTTGCAGTTGCTGCTGTGAAAAGATCAAATTTGCTGTTACACTTCACCAATTTGTAATCATCACGAGAATAGAATTTGCTCCTCTCCACCTTTGGCTGCTCATGGAACCTCTTAACTCCTTCAAGCATTTCACCTAGTATCTCTACAGGAATCCCATGGTTCACTACTTGAAACCATGTCTCAACTGCACTCTTGACTTTGTTGATGATCTGTTTCCTTCTACTGTCAGCCTTTATCTTGTTAATCCCTTCAAGTTCTATTACTGGAATCTTGAATTGATCTTCTTTTCCTTTTGAAGTTGTGCTCAAATTAGTCTTATCTGGTGGATCGATAAACATTTGAAGAACCCTTTAAACTCCATCCTCCACAAGACCTCTAACACCAGCTTTTGTGCCATCAAAGGCCTTCAATTCCTTTTCTCTGTCATAAACTGATGATGTTAGTTTGTTGAAGTCTCGGTTGGTGCTTGGATTCACCATTTCTCCTTTTATGTGCACCCCGGGATATTGAACCTGATCATTTACACAAAAGAGACTTGATCCTTCAAAGTAAACCACTGAAGGGGAGAGAAGGAACAAAAGAAGAGAAAAAAAAAAATACAGTAATACTTAATAAGTGTTTTGACTTGAAGGTATCCTAAGTTTCCCCTTAAATAAAATTATATTTAACGTTAAACACTTAAAGCATATAAAGGAGACATTAGAAACTCAATAAGCATAGAATATGATGCAATTAGGTGATGAGGCGATAAAGAGAATTTTTCATAGAGTTTTGAAGTAAATTAACGAATTTCTACACACGCAGTGATACTAAATACTACAACTTCATTAAAAACTTAAACTACCGATGTCTTTAGGTCAATTTATGCATTCTGAAGAAAAAGAAAAAACTTAAATAATAATAGGATGGATAAAGTCTCATGTTAACCTTTTCTTATTATCGCCTTTCAATTTTCAAAACAAGTTTTCATTTTGCAATTACATTTTGAGGCAAAAAAAAAAAATGGTGTTCCCTCTTCTTATCGCATTAAAGAATAGTTTAGAATATGATATTAGCTGCTAATTTAATAAACTGTTCATATATAATATTTAAATTTTAGAGCTCGAAAGTTGACTCCTAACATGTGCATCATGCAATTGTTTTTCTTCCACGCCAGTTATAGGACAAATAAATAAATACCAATAACTATTACCTCCTTTCCAAGCCTTCACCTCTACAAGCAACCTACATCAATCCTCTATCCAAGCCTAACTTCCACACTAAGTTCCAGATTATCACCCATCGATGAATTCAATGTGCTTCAACTCGAAACAAGGGCAGTGTAGGCTACTTCTCCTTCCCCTAATTGTACTTCTCACCTTGCATTGTGCTTTCTCATGGAAAAAGTAAGGTCTGATTTGAATGAACTAGCTTTATTTTCATATCATGCAACACCTATTAGTCTATTACCACCCAGCCAAAGTTTTGGGTCTAGAACAACGGCTTCTAATACTAATAGATAAAAAAATTCCCCAAAAATCCTTATCCAGCCATCAAGTAAATTCACACAATCTGCAATCCAATAACGGTTCAAGTCCTGAAGTTGCAAAGCAAAACTATCTAACATAGCATAAATAAATAGACTTTTGAATGAGACATATCTTCAACAATAAACGCATGGATCCTCCCATTGACTTGAACAAGAATGTGATCTGGAGACTTCCTCACTTTCTTGCTTCTCATCATTGCTCGAAACTTAAGTCACGACATCCCATCTCCCTTTTGATGCTTAAATGTTGGCCATCGCCACATAAGGAACAGCAGACTGAGGCTCCAACTCAAGAAGATGATAGGGTACGTACTTACCTATCTCTGCATCATTGTGCATTTTGCAAACACCAAGCAAAGCACCCATACATACGCCTGCATGGTTTGAATAAATTCAAAGATTCCTTTGGCCTTCCTTTTCAACCAAGCAGATCAGCTACACAGGCATACCTACGTAGTGGGAGTATTGAGTGAGATAGGAGTTGGGTATAAGTTTAAGGCTTCATTTAGGGAGGGGTTGATATATGGTATAGCCATCAATTGCACTAAATCAAGCACAATGGAAGAGTTTGATCCATGTAGCCGACCCCAATTCATTTGAGACTAAGGCTATATATGTTGTTGATATAAGGTATAAGGGTGCTAATAATCACTTCCACAACAAATGTACCTGAAAAGTAGTATACAGACTTGATGAGCAAACCTTAGTACTATTGGCAAGTCTTCAGGATTTGGAAAAGCAGGAGCCACGACACATCCTAGACTCTCTCTCAAATTTGCAGCCTGCAGTGCTGTGAAAAGATCAAAGTTCTTGTTATACTTCATCCATTGTAACTGCATTACCTTTCCCTTATAATTAGAGAAGAAAGGTATATATATTTGCATTCTATATAGTAGCTACTACCAAATCAAATTCGAGAAGCTGTTCAAGGAGATTCAAAAGCCATCAATGTAAATGTTTATACCCTCAGTCATATAATGAACAATAAACATGCCCCAGAGAGCTCTTACAACAACCAAATATAAACCAAACTAAACCTCTCTCATAGACGACTGAATTTATTTGGTCTCAAATACAACAATAACATAGCCACAGTCCCAAATTAATTCTCTCATAGGTCGACTGGTTACATGGATCAAACTCTTCCATTGTGTTCGATTCAGTGCAATTGATGGTGAGGCGATGAGAAACATACCCATGCTCATTTCTCACTACACTTGGGCTCCAATGCAGCGCATCACTAGGCGGGAACACCCCAACGTTTGTATGTGTTTGATCCATTTCATGAAGAGTGACAAGAGTTTTACGATAGTTGTCAACCTATGTAGCGCACATAGTGTTCTACATAGGTGTAGTTAAATCCCTAACCGCTAATATATTTGGTCTCACAAAAGTAAAGTTAAATCCCTATCTGGACTTGGGACCGGCTATGTTAACGTTTATATGTATTTGGTCTCACATAAGTAAAGTTAAATCCCTAACCACATTTATATTCGAAAGATGCCAGTTTGCAAACCAAGCAGTCGCATTCATATTCAGTGAAAAATGTAAATCAAAAGATGGGGCCTTACTATACAAGGGAGCAGTAGATGAGGGAGGATTGACAACAAAATGCTAAAAGCAAATGCTGCAGCACTCCTCCAGCGGGCAGTGACAGCAAAGCGTGGCGGGGCTGCAAATAATTCCAGAGAAAAAAACAATTGATAAAACAGTAAATTAAGTTTTGAAAACTGAAAATCTTGTTATGACGAGGAAAAGTTCCAATGATTGAATACATGTTTGACAAACCTATTAAATTTTCCTTTCAATAACCAAAATATGTACCCGCTACAAACCAAAATAGAGGTTGTGACTTTTACGATAAAGCGCAAGAAAAAATTAATCAAATTTACTGCATCATGCAATCTAATCTGATGATGCAATACTTCTTAATCTAATCAAATTCACACAATGCTTGTCTGTGATCAGTTTCATTTTACATCAACATCCCTGAGAATGTGTCTCAATACTTTAGATCTTTCCTAATATTTTCCAACTAGAAGCATAAAAAAGCATCAGAAAAACTATCATGGTTAAAAATACAAAGTCGACAAACATACCTGATGATGAGCGAAATAAAACTTTTATCAGCCACAAATCACAATTCCGGCCAAATGCTCACACTGCCTAAAAGGATTGCCAATTTTCGCTTCCCTCACTAAGCAATCTGGAAGCAAAATTAAAGAATTTCTAAAGCAGACCAGACTTGGCAACATTCTCAAGTGAAGTAGGACCAAGGTCCCTCGGCAAAAATACCATAAAGCAATTGAAGTTGTTCATGCACCTCACCTTCCTGGGTATATTGTTGCAGAATAGCATTGAAGATGCCCAGATCATAGTGAAGACCTGCTTTAAGATTTTTACACATAAACAGTTTCGCCTCTGTCAGCCATCCCATCTTGCAGTAACCTACTAGGATACAGTAATAGGTCACAGAATTAGCTTTAATTCCATTTTCATTCATCCAATCAAGAAAGTTTTCCACATCATGGAACCTCCCGGCTTTACACAAACCATCTATGATTATATTACAGGTAATTACATCAACATTTATATTTTTTTGAGTGATTGTCGGCTCGAGAAGATTTAAAGCCCCATCTAGATCTCCTGCTCCAACTAAACCATGGAGCAACGTACTATAAGTTATTATATTCGGTTCTAGACCTTGAACTTTCATGTCCTGCAACAGCTCTTGAGCATCCTTAACCCTCCCGCTTTTGCACAATCCATCCATCAAAATATTGTAAGTGGTAGAATCAGGATTTAAACCCTTTTGTGCAATATCACCAAAAACTTTAATGGATTCCTCCAACTTTCCGAATTTGCAAAGCCCTCATACTAATATATTGCAAGCAACAATATTGTTTACAAGCCCTCTCTCTTCCATGACGCGGAAGAGATCTAAAGCTTTATCAAGCTCCCTGCATTAAACAAACCATCAAATAGTGTGTTGTAGGTGAACTCATCAGATTCTAACCTATGTTTACTCATCAAGTCTAGGAGTGTCAGTGCCTCTCGTAAGCACCCATTTTTACAAAGCCCTTGCATAAGTGAGGTGCACGTAACAACATTCGGATTGTTTCCTCCTATCAAAAAAAAAAAAAAAAAAAAAAACATTCGGATTGTTCCCAGAATTCAGCATAGTATTAAACATGTCCATGGCCTCATGAAAATGCCCACCATTGCACAATCCACAAATCAATTCCGTGTAAGTCACAACATCAGGGAAGAGACCAAACTCCAACATTTCAACATACAGCATTTTTGCATCACCTAAGGATCTCTCCCTACACAATCCATCAATAAAAGCAGTATATGTTACCACATTCTGCCTAAAACCCGCCTTCCCCCATACGACCAAAAAGCATTCTTCCCGCTCAAATCCTACCCTCTCTACACAATCCAGCTAAAATAGTGTTATAAGTAGTATCCGTCGGAGTCGGATTCAATCTCTCACGCACTTGCGCAAGCAATCCAATTGCCTCCCCAATCTCACCTCCCCTACACAGCCCCTTAATCAAAGTATTAAAAGTGACAAGAGAAGTCGAAACCAAGTTTCGTAATTTCATCAAACATTTGGCGGGCAAGATCAATTTGAAAACTTTCGCAGTAACAATCGATGATCACATTAAGGGTAGTCAAATTTGGGGAAATACCAGACTTTCCAATGAATTCTTAGAGAGACAATGTGGATTGAAATCGACAAGCTTTGTTGAGTGAAGACAGGACAAGATTGCAAGAGAAAAGTGAGGGCTTGTTGTGGGCGGATTTGAGCGAGCGATGGAGTAAAGATAGGGTCTTTTTGGACATGCCCGAGTTGCAGCAGGGCTTGATCTCATCGTCCACGTTGATCCGTTCGAGCTCGTCGTTCGAGGAGGAAGAATTGGATGATAAGGTGTGGTGGTGATGATGAAGTGGGAGGAATTGGAGAGTTAGAGAAGAAGCCCTGGTTGGAGGAACTAGGGTTTTGATCATTGAAGCCATGAACGAGAGTTAGTAAGGTATTGAGTACGAGTCTTATCCCATATCATCTCAGACAGTGCTTAAACTTTGATTAGTTCATGAAGTTGATGTCGGGACATTACGTGAGAAACCAACAAAAAAAAAAAAAAAAAATTTGTTAAAAATCTTCTAGGAAACTTAATTTCATAACATGCTTTGAGTACTTAACCACTAAATCCCTATAAATCAAGCACATTAACTAGTGAAGTTTTCTTTTCTATTTTCTTAGGGAACCTATCACTATACCCTGTTATTTGCCTACATATCAATCACTATTTCCCATGGAAAAGCAAGCTTTGAATTAGCTTCATTGTTGGATTAGAATTATCTCCCCAAGCTTTGATCATCTAAATCATTGTCTTTCAACATTTCTCCAAAAATCCTTTATTCAGCCATCACGTAAGTAAATTCTCCGCAATCCGCAATCCACAATCCAATAACGAGTCAAGCTCATCCTTAATTTGCAAAGTAAAACTATCTAACACAGCATAAATGAATAAATAAATAGAATCTTAGATGAGATATATCTTCAACGATAAAAAGTATAGGAAGATGAGTTTGCAAAAAAAAATATAGGAAGATGCCAAAATGACACTTTAGAGTGATACTGTAGCACAGGGACGGCTCTATCATTTTAGAGGCCTGGGACGAACCTTAAAAATGGGGCCTGCTATGTAAAAATAAATATAGTTAAAATAATAAATTAAAGATTAAGTGAGTTATATATGAATAGCACGCAATGAACTTAAAATCAATAATTTTAAAATTATCATAATTTATATTACTATTGTCTTTATTGTTATTATCATTACTATTATCCAAATCACATCCAACATCACTAATTTCATTAATAAGGTTGCAATCAATATGATTTGAGTTATTGACTATATTATCTATTTCACATCTAACATCTATATTTTTATCAACAAGCACACTACCAATTTTATTTGAGTTATCAACTATATCATGGTTTTCACATTCATGATCTACATCTTCATCAACAAGCATATCATTGTGGGATTGAGACTTTGTTGTTGTGGTTGATGTTGTTACATCAACTAATTCATCATTTTTACTAAAAAAAATTTATTTAAGCTTCCTTTTAAAGATTTGGCTAACTCATCTTGTTTCCTTTCTTTCTTAAGTTTATCAAAATCGGAAGCATATTTTTTAGGCACCACGTATCTTACAATAATAAAAAATTTTCTAAACGCTAAGAAATCTAAACCTTAAAAAAAATTGATCTAAAAGCCTTGAAGGTCTATTGATGAGTACTTCAAATTCTTTTTAGGTAAAAATAAGTAACAATATGAACTTTAAAATTATACTAAAAGAGTTTATAACCCAAAAAGAGGAAATATACCACCTAAAGGAGTGCTCAATTGAAGATCATTGAACAACCAATGATGTGAGTATGTTACTTGAAAGATATCCTATAGGACTCTTTAAACTTTGTCCTCGTTTGAGGATGATGAGGATTGAGGAGAGATCATGTGTGAGAGATTTTTTTTTCAAGTTTGATGCAAAGAGAGATCTAGCATAAATGTGAGACTTGATAGATCTTTGTTTGCTTGAACAAGAGAGAATATAACGTGTTGAATGGAAGGGGAGTTGAGAAGTCGTAGAGTCAAGTCGTAGTACCTTTAATAATCTATAATTAAATAAATAAAAATATGATCCTACTTTAGTGCCAAATGGGGGCCTTGCTCAAAAAATGGGCCTGCGTATAAATAAGTTTTTTGGTGTATAATACGAGACACACATAAATAACTATTAAAGATGTCTACTATGGGACGCCATTCTAGTATTTCCAAAAGTATATATGGATCCTCCCATTGACTTGAACAAGAATGTGCCCTGAAAAGCGTGCCTGTGCACTTGGTAAGAAATTCCCTTTTTTATTTGTTACTGCTTCGACACTTTGGGAATGTGTGTCATTTAAAGATCTCTTAATTTTTATTTTTATTTTCTTTGCGGATAGTGAGATGAAATTTTGACGCCATTTGGACCGCCACTTGACTGAATTTGTTTTTTTAATAACTTTATGGACATTTTGCTGACCGAAGCAGCATAGAATCACAAAACTAATAACAATACATAAAAGTATTAGAACCACAAAATGAATAACAAAACTTTTTCACAAGGAGAAGACCTAATACTTTTCAACAAGGAGAAGACTTAAAAACTTTCCAACAAAGAAAAGACAAATCAAAGACTTCCAACTAAGTAAGAAAACTAACTATAAAGTAAAAACTAAAGATAAATTAATCCAGCACGACGCATAAATCTACATAACACCGTTGATGAAGATGCACCAGAACAAGGATGGACCAATCTCTACAAATCTGATTATATATGTTGTTTATTAAATGAACAAAGAGCAAAAGTAGATGTTGTGTGGTGGTAGAGGTGGTGAGCTCGGCAATGGCGAGCCATGGCCGAGAATTGAAGTCGGTTCCGAGGAGGAAGACGACGTGTGGTCTCCCCACCCTCCCAATTCCATTAGTGAAGAAAGAAAGGAAGAAAGGAAGAAGGAAAAAAAAAAAAAAAAAAAAAAAAACAAAAAAAACAAAAATGAAACGTTGTTGCTAAGGAAGACAATGGGGGGTGGGTGCACGCACGCGCGTGTGCCACCAGGCCCAACCCGGGTGGGCCTAAACCGGGCCCGACCCGAACCCGGTCCAGGTGGACTAGACCGGGCCTTTGACCGGTTGGTCGGTCGGACCCGGTTCAGGGGGACCCACCCATGATATTTAAATAATATTTTATTTTTAATTTATTTTATTATTTTATTTAAATAAATTAAAAATAGTTTTAAATAAAATAAAATACAGAAAAATAGAGAAAAATAGCTAAAAATTATGAAAAAATTTAGAAAAATTTAGAAAAATTTAGAAAAATTATTTCCGCATGTTTATTTAATAGCTTTATTTAAATTCCAGTATTTACTTTTAGAAATGCTCACTTAATTTCCTTGGGAATACTCACTTTGAACTCGTTATCTGCTTTTTGTGATGGCTTGAGTACAGATTCTAGTACGAGCAGGGGCAAGGGCAAGCTGTCAGAGTACTGTTGAGCCGAAATAGCCTGACTCGTACGTTTGTATTATATTTACTTTGTTTTATTATGGATTTGGGGTTTCGGAGAAACTTTATATATATTGAACATTTTGGTGACTTCAGAGGTACTTATGGTTGTGCATGGGTTTTCCACATTAGGTTTATAGTTTAGGTTACTCGTTTATAGTATTATTACCAAAGTAAATGTGTTAGTATGGCTTCCGCTGTGTTTATTGAGGATTTTTGGATGCTTTAACATATAATTTGACTTCGATACAACTTAATCAATAAATGGATAATTAATAAGGTTTAAAAAGATAAAATGGAGAATGTAATCCAATGTAGAGCACACTGTCACTGGTAAGACAGACTGTGGGTCCGCATTGGCCCTGTGGCGGTCTATTTGGAAAATGGGCCGTTACAATAGCAACGAAAATACATATACGAAACATATAATGTCTCAATAATGATTATATATATATTTTTATTTGACTAAAAAAATAGCCTTTCATATATGACTAAAAAAATGTCACAATTATGAACGCTCATTGTCAATAATTATTTGCCCTTTGTAGTGGTGCACCACTTTTATTCCAAAATTTGGTGGAATTGTCAATACGACCTTTATCTGATATTTTCACCTTTTCCACGTCCATAAATTGATTGCAATCATGATCATTATATGCAACATATGCTTCTTAATTTGAAGCTGAACTAATTGGACGGGAGTGATATTATATTTATAATATCTCATCATTTTACTCAGCTACCATGAGACAAGAAATCAATCCTTAATATTTATTGGATTGACGTGCGCACTCGATATTTGTTGCAACAATAAATCGAGGCGGGCCACGTGACCTTCCTTTTATTGTCTCATCAGTCATATTTTTACATAGCCTCAACATAGAGGTAATTAAAATTGTGGAATTATAATTAATATTTGACTGATTAAATTTTGTAGCATGAGACCCAGTAGCTTACATTTTGAGCTTTTTGGAGCATTACCCTTTTGGTATGTATAACTCCATAAGGTGAAAATATATATAAAGTGAAATATTCACTTTTCAAATCTCCAAAGAGAAATTGACGAATGATTATGTATAACACACAGCCTTAGAATTATCATGACAAGAATTATAATAAGGTAACAAATGCAAACTATAGTTGAAAAGAATTTTGAAAATAAATTTAATATAAAAGAGTTTTCCCTTTTTTTATGTAAAAACATAACATATGATTAAATATATGTTCACAACTTGATTATTAGTATACAAAATGTATTACTTGTATGAGTTGGTGGGACAACCTCCAGGTTGGGTGGTGAGAAAAAGTCTACTTAAAAATCATGCCACCTCGAACGGGATAACCCGTCTCCCTTTCAATGTTTAGCTTTACCGGGGACAAGGCTTACCCACTATCAACCCAAACTCATAACACTATTTGCAATATAAAAAATCAAGAATAGAGCATAATTAATCGTTTGTAGTATAGCGAGAAAACTAGTTATGTCACATATTGACTTTTGATTTCTGATGTAGAAGATCGTACAAGACGCAACTACAGAGCATACTTTCGCAATCGGTGACGTTATAATGGTATATGAATAAAGTATGCATATAGAAGTTATGCATGTAATAAAAGGAAATAACCATGGTAATTCAGAAATAAATTGAACTTATTTAAATAACAAAAGTTATACCTTCTTAGCTTTTTCTCCTTAACAAGCCTTCTTGAACTTCAAGATCTCCTTAATGCTAGAGCAAGCTCGTGCTGATAACGTGTTGTAAAATAAATTGGAACTTACTAAGAGCTAGATAAGGAAATAGAAGACTAAGAACTTCTACTACTACAAAGTACTACTACAAAGGAGAAGAGAAGAAATGAGATAGTTGGAATGAGAAGTTTTCATTCAACTTTGGTGTGCTCTTACAATGAAGTTAGTATCCTTTATATAGGCCATTTGGTATGATGACAAATGTGCCTTAGCAATGTGGGACTAAAACATACACCCCATGTACATTGAAATGGTTACAAAGAACATGACAATACATAGACTATGAGAAGTACATAACTACACAATATGTTGGTGTACATGCATGGTCATCCACACTTCACAACAAAAAGAACTCTATTTATAATTATATAATAAAAAGTCATAGGGGCATGTTTGATTGTGTAGAAAATGAAATCTTTCTTAAGTTAATATTGCTTTCAACTGAATAACTGAATCCTTTGCTGTTTAATAGCATATAACTGTTTTTAGAAAATATTCCAACCACCACAGTTTTTTCCTAACGTCACAATATTGTATGGTGAATAAGTATGCGACAGATGTTCTCAGGCAAACACAGAGAATCATAGAGACAAGCTGCAATCCAGAAAGTAATGCATTAGTAACAAATAACACACATTTATTAGTGATTACAAAACATGATTAAAAATAAACCGCTCTATAGTCGGAAGTAAAAACTTGTTTGGTAACAAGAGAAACAACATGCTAAAAATTAGTGTCACAAATGAGAATATCGAGATTGGTCTGTGGTAATAAAACATTAAAAGACACAATCAGTAATGAACAGGATTTATGAGAACTGTTACGATTAATCCAACATTGAATATATAAATACAAAATAAATGGTTATAAGTTTGGATTGGAGACACCATCTTGCCTTGGTATTTTGGTGAAACCTCCACTCCAAACTTTAAGCCCTCACTCATTCACTCTCCTTCTACATAAACCTGGACTTGAGAATTTCATCATACAAATTCTAATAAGAACTACAAGTACTTGAACCTCTAATGGATAAAAAGAACAACGACCAGTTATTGAAGTCTAGACAAATTTGAGTATCAATACTTGGTACTGCTAGAGAAAAAGGAGACGTAAAATATAGTCCATGAAAAATGGAAAGAAACACACACATGCCAATAATTTTAGCGAAGGAATGTGGCTCTCAAGTGAGAGGAATGGAGAAAGCAGAATCGTGCAGCTGATCGCCTGATCTATAAAATTGGGAAAGCTAGAGTTAATATAGTACGTTCTTCAAAGAATCTCCTGTAGAGGCATTCAGATTTTATAGTTTCAAGATTTGCTTAGTTCTCAAAGGATGTGATTGAAAAACAAGTGCATCAAAAGTTGATTTAAGTATATGTACTCACTTTTGCATACAAGGACTGGAGGACTGGCAGACTTTTTGCTTGCATCCTCTCATAGTGAAAAATCAATATATAACCATAACGAATATGTTTTGGAGACAACAAGATGTATACGTAAAGGCCTTCAATTCCTGTCTTCTATCATAATGTGAAGGAATTTCATCAAGCTATTGGTTGGCATTCAGATATGCCATTTTTCTTTATGGCCCTTCTCAGCTTAAGACGAGACACAAATAAACAGCTTAGGACTTGAAAATTTCAGTGAAACCAAATAAGATGACAGAATGACCACAAATCAATACCAATCTATGTCCTACGCAAATCAATATTATATAGCAATCAAATGTATCTATACCAAGACAAAGTCTACTCAAATCAATACTATATGGCAATCTATGTATCCATTCCAAGTCGAAGTCTACGTAATAGGTAGTTGTTTTATGCCGACAAGTGATTTATTGAGAATTAAGCATGAGAAAATTGATTAGGTTGGAAATTAAGCGGTATTTCCAAATTTAAACTTCTTTTAAAAAGGAATATAACCATCACACTTCCATGCGGACATGTAGTTAACAAATAATGTTTAAAAACATCTAGATGATGAGCTTATTTGGTAACATTGCTGGTCAACATAATTAAGTCTCTTAACTCCATTGCATGTACATAATACAATAGTACGCAGAACCATTGAAAAACAATAAACTGCTGTTGATATAGAAGCTCTCATGATATTTTGACAGATGCATTTCACAAACACTTGAACTGGCTTAGGTATTAAGATTGGACGACAAACAAATACACTCCCTATAGTAAGATAATCAAACTCACAGCTTGAAATGAGTCAGTTTAGATGTTCCGTCCAGTCCTTTTCCAATGGTAAATCTCGCGTAATCTGCTACCGTAGTTTCTCTGTATAAGGGAGGATTTTCTTCGGATAGCAGTTCCTTGATAGGTCCATATGTCCTAGTACTCGGCCAAATACTTGTGCTGAAAAAGGATGCAATTGACATTCTTGGACCAACATCGTTTGCCAAGACTCTGTGTTCAGATCTTTTAAACTTATCATTAGAGATAAGCTGCAATGCAAAAATAAAAACCATCAATAGAGCAAGGAAATTAAATTATAATAGAAATTATAGAAACCCATGGGCCTGGAGAGTGTTGGGCCGTACACGCGCACACATGTGGGTATATAAATGGGGTTGGAGCCCATCGCCCATCATGCACAAAACCAATTGGCTTGTGTTAGGAACCAATCTACACCACTTATAGATCACACCAACTCTTACTATATTTCCGATGTGGGATTATATATCCCAACAAAAATTAATTTCATGGCAGAGAATAATGCAATGAATCTATTGCAATTACTACCAACAAGAGAACTGCAAAGTCAGCTGAACTTGAAAATGCAAAAAGATATACCTGCAAAAGATCCCCAATATTTACTACTAGACCTCCATGCATTGGAGGAACATCAACCCATTCGCCTTGACAAAGGGCTTGCAGGCCACCAAGTTGGTCTTGTAGGAGGATTGTAAGGAAACCGGGATCTGAATGCCTGGTAGTCCCCATCGTGAGTTTCGGTTCAGGGCATTCTGGATAGTAGTGACCAATAATGACTAGTCCCTCCAAACATCCAATGTCATTTAGATAGCTGGTATTGAGACCAAGAGCCGCAGACAGTAACTCGATCAATACTCCCCCCAATTTCATTATATGCGTTGAGTACTCCTTTAATGAATCTCTACAAACCAAAAGAAATGAATGGTGATTATTGTTGGAAGACGCGCTCGCACATAATAGGATTTTGGTTTTATTAGGTGTAGTTTTAGCAACTTCCTCCTTCACAATTCCCTATTAGTTATTGAGTTTGAGATAATCATATTTCTCCCTAACACACAACCAACACACTCTCCAATATAAATATATAACAAAGAAAGTTTAGCATGCATGGTATCAAACCTGATTTCTCCGGGCAAGTCATCAGGATTTGGAGAAACAGGAGCCACAAAGCAAGTTATAGAGTCTCTCCAACTAGCAGCGGGTGCACTGTACAAATTGAAATTGCTATTGTACCTCACCATTTTGGACGTGTCGCGTGTGTAATACTTGCTTCTCTCTTCCTTGGGCAGCTCGTGGAACTTCCTCACCCCTTCAAGCATTTCATCCAAAATCTCAACTGGGATTCCATGATTCGCAATTTGAAAGAAACCCCACGTCTCTGCGGCACGCTTAACTTGGCTGACAATCTCATTATGCTTAACAGAATCCATACTCCCCATGTTAGTGCCTTCCAGATCAATAACAGGGATTTTGAAGTGATCACTTTCATTAGAAGCCCTCTTCTCATTAATCCAATCAGGGGGACTGATAAATATTCTGGGAACCTTTGTGACACCATCCTCCACTAGCCCTCTAACTCCAGCTTTTGTGTTGTCAAAGGCCTCAAGTTCCTGTCTTCTATCATAATGTGAAGGAATTTCATCAAACACTTGGTGGGCATTTGGGTTCACCATATTTCTTTGTGACCTTAACAGCTTTGGAGGAAACACAAATCAATTGCTTAGGCTTTGATACTATCAGAGAACCCTATTCAGATAAGGAGATGATCATTACAAAATCCATTAGAATCATATACTATATCGCTTATCTCATGATATGTGATGGTGTATATTTGAACTATCAGAGAACCCTATTCAGATAAGGAGATCATTACATAAATCCATTAGAATCATATACTATATCGCAACCGCAAGTCAATATCTCATGTATGCATGTGATGGTGTATATTTGAACACGATGCCAAACTCTACATACTGACAAGTCACAAGTGAATATGGCTACAAGTTAACCACAAAACTTGTGGTTGAGTGATATGTACAAGTTTCTGAAGAACTCTAGCCACACAACATGGAAACTCCATTTCAAA
This sequence comes from Stephania japonica, assembly GCA_039657345.1. NCBI lineage: Eukaryota > Viridiplantae > Streptophyta > Magnoliopsida > Ranunculales > Menispermaceae > Stephania > Stephania japonica. The sequence continues at coordinate 8,606,338 of CM077556.1, forward strand.
AAGAAAAAAAAAAAATATTAACTTCTTCTTTTTTTCAAAAAAAAAATATAAGAAAATAAAAGTCTCACACATTTGAAAAAAAAAACTCAAACATGTAGATAACACAATCACTTCTACTTATATTATTCTAATCATACATAAACACAAACTTCCTCGTTTCCCTTAAATTCAAAAAGAAAAAAAGACTCGAACGATACAACACTACAACTTCTATTTTTTTTTGGTGGAACAATCACTTCAACTTGTATACACATAAACACAAATCTCCTTGTTTCCCTTAAATTCAAAAAGAAAAAAGTCTTACCAACCAAGTGGATGGCTCATTGGTTTCGTATGGGGTTATTTGGGTGAGACGTCAGGAGTTCGACCCTCACAAGTTGTGGTTTCTTTCTTATCAAAACAAAAAAAAAAAAAAAAAAAAAAAGTCTCAAACACGTATGCAACACAAACACTTCTATTTATATACTTCTAATCATACAAAAACAAAAAACTGAAAATTCACTCTAGATAAAGCAACTGTTATCAATGAATATGGAGGGATTAATACTGATATTAAAAAAAAGAGCTTTTAAAACGAAATCATTTCACTATGAAGCGTTGAGCCATCAATTGCACTAAATCGAGCACAACACATGGAATAGTTTCATCCATGTTGCCGACCCCAATTAATTTAGAACTGAGCTTATGTTGTTGTGTTGATGAATAAACTTAATTTGTCATTAAATTCATTACTGCAAAATGGACAAATTTTGAGGCTGTTAATGAACGAATTTGAAAGAGCAATTCTAGATCATTCTAGGCAAATGAAGAGTCTATCTTTTAGAGTTTCCCATAAATAGTTATGATTGTTTAACTAACCAAGGGTCAGAATTTATTATTTTTAATTACTGTATGAATTATAAGAGTCATGTCTAAGGTTATAAATAGAGTTGTATTTCAGTTGCAAAATTAAGAGAGAAGAAAGCTTGTTTAAGAGTTAATAAAAAAAGATATTGTGTTATCTTGTTCTCTCTTCCAAATAAAGAACAAGTACTCTGCTTTTATCATGATGTTGTTGTTGTTGTTGTTGTTGTTGTTGTCGTCACATCCTACGCCAGGTTTGTGGTCACACTCCGACCCCTAAGATTAATGCATACTCTATGCAATATAGAACTATTGAAAACGAAAGTTTAGCGTGCATGGAAACAAACCTGATTCAGGATTTGGAGAAACAGGAGTCATGAAGCAAGCTATAGTGTCTCTCCAAATGGCAGTTGGTGCGCTGTACAAATGAAAATTGCTATTGTACACCATCCCTTTGGATGCATCATGAGTCTAATACTTTGCTTCTCTCTTCCTTTGGTAGCTCATGAAACTTCCTCACTCCTTCAAGCATGTCATCCAAAATCTCAACTGGGATTCCATGATTCACAATTTGAAAGAAACCACACTTCTCGCCTTCTCGGCTGCATGCCTAAGTTGAATGACCGTCTCTTCATGATCAATAGAATCCACATTCCCCATGTTAGTGCCTCAAAGATCAATAACAGGTATTTTAATGTGATCAAAGGTCTCCACAAGTCCTCTAACACCAGCCTTGGTGTCATCAAAGGCCTTCAGTTCTTGTCTTCTATCATAATGTGAAGGAATTTCGACAAGCTCTTGGTGGACATTCAGATTCGCCATTTTTCTTTGCGGCCCTTCTCAGCTTAGGAGGAAACACAAACCAACTGCTAAGGACTTGAAACTTTCATAGAAACCAAATAAGATAAGAGAATGATCACAAATCAATATTATATAGCAATCTATGTTGTACTCAAATCAACATTATATAGCAATCAATGATGTAGCCAAGTCAAATTAATATCATATAGCACAATCTATGTATGTATACCAAGTCGGAAATCTACTTATTAGGTTGGTGTTTTATACTGACAAATGATCTGGTTCAAATTAACCACAAGACAAGTGATTAGGTTGGAAACTAATTAAGCACAATTCAAATTTAAACTTCTTTTAAAAAGGAACATAGCAGCTCACTTTCATGACTGACATTTAGTCAACAAATAATGTTTAACAACATCTAGAGAATGAGCTCAGTTGATGGCATCAATGCTCGACATATTTATGTCTATTAAGTCTCATGCACATATAAAATATAATAGTACGTAAGAACCATTGAAAAACAATATGAGAGACGTATTTGACAAACATGAACACTCCCTTTAGTATCAGAGTCAAACTAACAGCTTAAAATGAGTCAAAGAAGATCTTCCATTTAGTCCTTTTTCCATGGAAAATCTTACGTAATCTGCTACCATAGTTTTTCTATATAAGGGAGAATTTTCTTCTGACAGCAGTTCCTTGATAGGCCCATATGTCCTAGAAGTTGGTCGCATACTCGTGGTGAAAAAGGATGCAACAGAAATTCTTGGGCCGACTTGGTTTGCCAAGACTATGTTCAGAGCTTTTATACTAATCATTAGAGATAAGCTGTACCACAAAATAACAACCATCAGGACAGTAAAGAAATTGAACTATATCACTAGAAGTTTCATGGCAGAGAATCATGCTATGAATCTATAGCATTTACTACTACCAGCTAGAGAACTGCAAAGTCAGTAGAGCTTGAAAATGAAAAAAAAAGACAACTGCAAAAGATCCCCGATATTTACTACTAGACCTCCATGCAGAGGAGGAACGTCAATCCATTCACCTTCATAAAGAACTTGCAGGCCACCAAGTTGGTATTGTGGAGGACTGTAATGAAACTGTCATCTGAATGGTTGGTAAGTCCCATTGTGAGTTCAGGTTCCGGGCATTTTGGATAGTAGTGACTGAGAATGAATAGCCCTTCGGAACACCCAATGTCATTCAGATGGATGGGATTAAGCCCAAGTGCAACAGAGAGTAATTCAAACAATGCTACGCACAATTTCATAATGTGCTTCGAGTATTCCTTTAATATATCTATGCAAACCAAAATAAATAAATGGTAATGATTGTTGGAAAGCACATAAACACTTTTACGGCATTGGAACAGCTTGAGATAATATGCACAATCTTTAGTGATAGGAAGGTCAGTGTCAAAAATACCATAAAAGTGTAAAACTATTGAAGGAAGTTCAAGGTCAAAAAAAAAATAATAAATAAAGTCTTCATTTGGTTGTAGGTGTAGTGCTTTGATAATATTTGGTTGAATTTGAGGAACGATAAATGAGAGATAAAAAGGAAAATGGAAGAGAAGCAAACTTTATTAGTTGTAATGCTCTATTTATAGAGCTAAACCTTACAAACAATTCAAATTGAAAATTGAAAACTCAACTAACCAAATACTAAAATTTAGATTAAGATAACTACTTGAATTTGAATTTCAAGAAGAACAACTTAAAAAATCCAAATAAGCAACAAAGACACTTTCAATGAACACCAATGTCCAAATCAACTGCAAATTCATACTAACAAAGAAACTGTTCAGACAAGAATATGGGAAATTGATAGGGGGTACTCAACATGAACTCTAAAATCATCGTATCTCTATGAAGCTTTGAGATTCTAACGTTTTCAGCACAAAAAAACAACATTCATGTTGAATACAATCTGTTGTTTCTAATAATTATTAGGACATCGGGGCATCTTATCCACGCATTTCCCTTGGGCCATGTACAGACCTTGCCATCTATTAGACGACCATGTGGGACTATATTTAACTCTACGCATGCCCAACTCAACATCTTGGTGGCACGATTCTTAGGTTTTACTCCAAAAGATTACAATACTATATGGAGAGAGATCCACACTTTTATTTTTAATACGGAAAACATCCTAAAACAATGCAGGATCATATTTCATTCTATGCATCTGCAACATCATTACATCTAAAGAATTTGAAGGAGGGGTGAATCCACTTGTTGAATTGGGATTTTAAACTTAGATTTCTCACTTTCTAAGCCAGCAACATGGTTACTCTCCAATCTCTTACATTAATATTCATTTTACGCAATATAAAACTGAAGAAAAAAAAAGAAAGTTTAACATGCATGGTATCAAACCTGATTTCTCCGGGCAAGTCATCAGGATTTGGAGAAACAAGAGTCGCCAAGCAAGCTATTGTGTCTCTCCAATTGGCAGCCGGTGTGTTGTACAAATCAAAGTTGCTGTTGTACACCACCGCTTTGGATGTGTCATACGTATAGTTCTTGCTTCTCTCTTCCTTTGCAGGTCATGAAACTTCCTCACTCCTTCAAGCATTGCATCCATAATCTCAACTGGGATCCCATGATTCACAATTTGAAAGAAACCCCATGTCTCCACCGCGCGCCTAACTTGACTAACAATCTCCTTATGTCTAGCAGAATCGACACTCCCCAAGTGAGTGCCTCCCAGATCAATCACAGGAATTTTGAAGTGATCACTGTCCTTGGAAGCTATCTTCTCGCTATTGCGTTCAGGTGGGTTGATAAACATTCTGGGAACCTTTGTTACACCATCTTCCATGAGTCCTCTAACGCCAGCCTTTGTGCTGTCAAAGGCCTCCAGTTCCTGTCTTCTATCATAATGTGAAGGAATTTCATCCAACATTTGGTGGATAATTGGATTCACCATTTTTCTTTGTGCCTTTCTCAGCTTTGGAAGAAACCCAGATCAGTTGCTTAGGCCTTGAAACTTTCAGTGAAACCAATTCAGTAAGGAGACAAGCACAGTTGGGTTTCTACACTTCAAAGTCTTCATTTATGCCAAGCCCTCTGTACCGACAAATGAAACTGTACTTGGCTGGAAGTTAACCACATCACTTCTGGTCTTTGAAAATTCCTGGAGAACTCTAGTCTCTCCCACCCTATCCAGATAAAGAAAAAAAAAAGAACAAACAAACAAAATGAATATCTTTCTTTTCAGTGCTCCCATCCTTGTGCTTGGAGCCACTTGTTCCAACTTATTTTTTTCACGCTATTCTAACTAATTTGAACCGACCTCCTTTACAGCCACAAGAGAGTTGGGGGAAAGAACTCAATATAATTACATGGAAATAAATTGCATATACCATGCATTTGAAACAAGCTACAATTGCAACAACAACATTAGAAGTAATCATGTCATGCCACTGACCATGCAAACCACATAATGACAAACCCATCAAAACTTCATTTTTACCATCATTTTTTATGTCAAAATATTGTTGATATTGTTGTAGACATCAGAAATTGAGAAACCAAAGCAGTTATCACAGCTTAAAATGTGTTAGAGCAGAGTTCCCATCTAGTCCTTTTTCATTAAAATGTGCCATGTACTCAGTCAATGTGGTATCTCTATACAAGGCAGGACTCTCTTCTGATATAAGTTCCTTGATGGGTCCATAGACCCTTGTGCTTGGTTGAGAATGCACTGTGAATAAGCATGCGACCGATGTTCTTGGGCCAACATTCTTAGCCAAGACTTTGTGTTCAGAGCTTTTAAATCTCTCGTTTGAGACAAGCTGCAATCAAGAGAGAAATGCATTAGTTGCAAATAAGTTGCATTTGAAAAGAACAGTTCATGATTGAAAGAGATGGTTCTTTTGTACGAAGTTAGTTTTGGATGTTGGCTAATGGCTAACAAAGGAACAATTCAGTAAAAAATTCTAGCAAAAGTGAGAATGTTGAAGATTGAGTTATGATACAATATGAGGAAATAATCCCTAATGAACAAATGTGGTAGTTGGATCCCTTAGAGATAGCAAGAAAGAGAAGGAATCAATTAAAATGCTGTGGAAATGTGTAACAAAGACAAATTGATGTATTAGCTAAAAAACCGGTGCCTTACTAACATATAGCGATGTTAGGGGAGGAGAATGAAAAAACGCTGACTGGATGGAATAGCAAAGAAAGATGGGCATGTCACTAACTTAAGCACAGGCTGAAATTAATGCTGACAGATTCATCTATACGATAGACCACACATGTATGGAAAAAGCCTTTGATTGTCATGAGCATACACAGTTCTTCAAAGTATAACAAGCTAGCACAGAGCTATGTATTACTCATTTATTCTTTTATTTAAGGAAAAAGAAACTTGCAGAAGCGTTTACAAACACAATAACATGTACAATGAATCTAGACATGAAACATGGATTCTCAGATTGTGCTTCATTTCATTTCCATCTACTGAATCTATCATGAAGTGGTTTTATAACATACAAGTTTACATCATATCGTGTTTTTCAAGAGTCTACACATGTTATTAGTTGAGGAAGATGAACGTTTACATTTATTCAATCAATATAAACTGCGCTTGAAATTGAAAAACAACTTACCTGTAAGAGATCTCCAGCATTTATAACAAGGCCTCCATGAATAGGAGGGACATCAATCCAATACCCTTGATGAAGTACCTGCAGGCCACCAATTTGGTCTTGTAGAACCACAGTGAGGAAATCATTATCAGAGTGCTTGGCAAGTCCTAATGTTTTTTCGGGTTCAGGGCATGGCGGATAGTAGTGACCGATGAGGAAGAGTCCCTCGGAGCATCCCATGTCCGTTAGATGATTTGAATTGAGCCCAAGTGCCTCTGATAATAACTCGAACAACACAACCCCAAATTTCATAACATGTTTTGAGTACTCCATCACTATGTCCCTATGAATCAAACACATTAATTAGTGATGTTCTCAAAGGAAAAGGTATGAACGAGGTATTGTAAGGTTTGTGGTTCCCTCCCTAGGCATCTCACCACTTGAAATAGATCAAACTTAGCTAAATTAAATGCACAAACTCTTCCACTCAGCACGATTTAATGCACTGATGGCGTGCAATCAAAATCTTCAAAACAAAATAAAAGTAGTATATAGACTTGGTGAGCAAACCGTAGTACTATTGGCAAGTCTTCAGGATTTGGAGAAGCAGGAGCCATGACACATCCTAGACTATCTCTCCAATTTGCAGCTGCTGCTGTGAAAAGATCAAAGTTGCTGTTATACTTCACCAATTTGTAATCATCACGAGAATAGAATTTGCTCCTCTCCACCTTTGGCTGCTCATGGAACCTCTTAACTCCTTCAAGCATTTCATCTAGTATCTCTACAGGGATCCCATGGTTCACTACTTGAAAGAAACCCCATGTCTCAACTGCACTCTTGACTTTGTTGATGATCTGTTTCCTTCTACTGTCATCCTTTATCTTGTTAATCCCTTCAAGGTCTATTACTGGAATCTTGAATTGATCTTCTTTTCCTTTTGAAGTTGTGCTCAAATTAGTCTTATCTGGTGGATCGATAAACATTTGAGGAACCATTGAAACTCCATCCTCCACAAGACCTCTAACACCAGCTTTTGTGCCATCAAAGGCCTTCAATTCCTTTTCTCTGTCATAAACTGATGATGTTAGTTTGTTGAAGTCTCGGTTGGTGCTTGGATTCGCCATTTCTCCTTTTATGTGCACCCCGGGATATTGAACCTGATCAATTACACAAAAGAGACTTGATCCTTCAAACTAAACCACTGAAGGGAAGAGAAGGAACAAAAGAAGAGAAAAAAAAAATACAGTAATACTTAATAAGTATTTTGACTTGAAGGTATCCTAAGTTTCCCCTTAAATAAAATTATATTTAACGTTAAACACTTAAAGCATAAAAAGGAGCATTAGACTAATAAGAATAGAATATGATGCAATTAGGTGATGAGGCGATAAGAGAATTTTTCATAGAGTTTTGAAGTAAATTAACGAATTTCTACACGCGGTGATACTAAATACTACAACTTCATTAAAAACTCAAACTACCGATGTCTTTAGGTCAATTTATACATTCTGAAGAGAAAGAAAAAACTTAAATAGTAATAGGATGGATAAAGTCTCAAGTTAACCTTTTCTTATATCGCCTTTCAATTTTCAAAACAAGTTTGCATTTTGCAATCACATTTTGAGGCAAAAAAAAATGGTGTTCCCTCTTCTTATCGCATTAAAGAATAGTTTAGAATATGATATTAGCTGCTAATTTAATAAACTGTTCATATATAATATTTAAATTTTAGAGCTCGAAAGTTGACTCCTAACATGTGCATCATGCAATAGTTTTTCTTCCACGCCAGTTATAGGACAAATAAATAAATACCAACAACTATTACCTCCTTTCAAAGCCTTCACCTCTACAAGCAACCTACATCAGTTCTCGATCCAAGCCTAACTTCCACACTAAGTTCCAGATTATGAATTCAACGTGCTTCACCTCGAAACAAGGGCAGTGTAGGCTACTTCTCCTTCCCCTAATTGTACTTGTCACCTTGCATTGTGCTTTCTCATGGAAAAAGTAAGGTCTGATTTGAATGAACTAGCTTTATTTTCATATCATGCAACACCTATTAGTCTATTACCACCCAGCCAAAGTTTTGGGTCTAGAACAACGGCTTCTAATACTAACAGATAAAAAAATTCCCCAAAAATCCTTATCCATCCATCAAGTAAATTCACACAATCTGCAATCCAATAACGGTTCAAGTCCTGAAGTTGCAAAGCAAAACAATCTAACACAGCATAAATAAATAGACTTTTGGATGAGACATATCTTCAACAATAAACGCATGGATCCTCCCATTGACTTGAACAAGAATGTGACCTGGAGACTTCCTCACTTTCTTGCTTCTCATCATTGCTCGAAACTTAAGTCACGACATCCCATCTCCCTTTTGATGCTTAAATGTTGGCCATCGCCACATAAGGAACAGCAGACTGAGGCTCCAACTCAAGAAGATGATAGGGTACATACTCGCCTATCTCTGCATCATTGTGCATTTTGCAAGCACCAAGCAAAGCACCCATATATACGCCTGCATGGTTTGAATAAATTCAGAGCTTCCTTTGGCCTTCCTTTTCAACCAAGCAGATCAGCTACACAGGCGTACCTACTTAGTGGGAGTAATGAGTGAGGCAGGAGTTGGGTATAAGTTTAAGGCTTCATTTAGGGAGGGGTTGATATACGGTATAGCCATCAATTGCACTAAATCAAGCACAATGGAAGAGTTTGATCCATGTAGCCGACCCCAATTAATTTGAGACTAACGATATATATGTTGTTGTTGATATAACGTATAGGGGTGCTAACCTTAGTACTATTGGCAAGTCTTCAGGATTTGGACAAGCAGGAGCCATGACACATCCTAGACTCTCTCTCAAATTTGCAGCCTGCAGTGCTGTGAAAAGATCAAAGTTGCTATTATACTTCACCAATGTGTAATCATCGCGAGAATAGAATTTGCTCCTCTCCGACTTAGGCTGCTCATCAAACCTCTTAACTCCTTCAACCATTTCACCTAGTATCTCTACAGGGATCCCATGGAGCAAGCTCTATTTAAAGTTAGACATCATGGAGAGAGTATGGTCGGAGCATGCAATATTGGTTGGAAGGAATCTTTTCAATTATGAAAATTGAATATTAAAAATTTAAAGTTTAATGTTTTTTTTTTCATGAAAACTAAAATTTTGAGTTTGCTTCAAATTACTATTGCATTTGTCAAAAAAATAAAAAATAAAAAAATTCTCTATTTATTTGGGGGCGGCCCTCCCAACCAAGTTTTCTCTATTTATGAGACTCGAATTCGAAACCTTGCTTTAGAGTAATGAGTCCATTACCACTTGAACTAAGCGGTTGTTGGTAATTACTATTGCAATTTACCATTACAACTCAAAACTAGTAACTAGTAAAGCATGGATGTAATGGCGCATTCGTCATTGTAACTGCATTACCTTTCCCTTATAATTAGAGAAGAAAGGAATATATATTTGCATTCTATATAGTAGCTACTACCAAATCAAATTCGACAAGCTGTTCAAGGAGATTCAAAAACCATCAATGTAAACGTTTATACCCTCTGTCATATGGAATGAACAATACACATGCCCCAGAGAGCTCTTACAACAACCAAATAGAAACCAAACTACACCTCTCTCATAGACGACTGAATTTATTTGGTCTCACATACAACAATAACATAGCCACAGTCCCAAATTAATTGGGGTCGGTTACATGGATCAAACTCTTCCATTGTGTTCGATTCAGTGCAATTGATGGTGAGACGATGTGAAACACACCCTTGCTCATTTCTCACTACTCTTGGGCTCCAATGCAGCGCGTCACTAGGCGGGAACGCTCCAACGTTTGTATGTGTTTGATCCATTTCATGAAGAGTGACAAGAGTTCTACATAGGTGGAGTTAAATCCCTAACCGCTAATATATTTGGTCTCACAAAAGTAAAGTTAAATCCCTATCTGGACTTAGGACCAGCAATGTTAACGTTTCTATGTATTTGGTCTCACATAAGTAAAGTTAAATCCCTAACCACATTTATATTCGAACGATGCCAGTTTGCAAACCAAGCAGTCGCATTCATATTCAGTGAAAAATGTAAATCAGAAGATGGGGCCTTACTATACAAGGGAGCAGTAGATGAGGGAGGATTGACAACAAAATGCTAAAAGCAGATGCTACAGCACTCCTCCAGCGGGCAGTGACAGCAAAGAGTGGCGGGGCTGCAAATAATTCCAGAGAAAAAAACAATTGATAAAACAGTAAATTAAGTATTGAAAACTGAAAATCTTGTTATGACGAGGAAAAGTTCCAATGATTGAATACATGTTTGACAAACCTATTAAATTTTCCTATCAATAACCAAAATATGTACCCGCAACAAACCAAAATAGAGGTTGTGACTTTTATCATAAAGTGCAAAGAAAAAATTAATCAAATTTACTGTATCATGCAATCTAATTTGATGATGCAATACTTCTTAATCTGATCAAATTCACACAATGCTTGTCTGTGATCAGTTTCATTTTACATCATAAGATTCACAACATACCTGAGAATTTGTCTTAATACTTCAGATATTTCCTAATATTTTCCAACTAGAAGCATAAAAAAGCATCAGAAAAACTATCATAGTTAAAAATACAAAGTCGACAAACATACCTGATGATGAGCGAAATAAAACTTTTATCAGCCACAGTTCACAATTCCGGCCAAATGCTCACCCTGCCTAAAAGGATTACCAATTTTCGCTTCCCTCACTAAGCAATCTGGAAGCAAAATTAAAGAATTTCTAAAGCAGACCAGACTTGGCAACATTCTCAAGTGAAGTAGGACCAAGGTCCCTCGGCAAAAATACCATAAAGCAATTGAAGTTGTTCATGCACCTCACCTTCCTGGATATATTGTTGCAGAATAGCATTGAAGATGCCCAGATCATAGTGAAGACCTGCTTTAAGATTTTTACACATAAACAGTTTCGCCTCTGTCAGCCATCCCATCTTGCAGTAACCTACTAGGATACAGTAATAGGTCACAGAATTAGCTTCAATTCCATTTTCATTCATCCAATCAAGAAAGTTTTCCACATCATGGAACCTCCCGGCTTTACACAAACCATCTATGATTATATTATAGGTAATTACATCAACATTTATATTTTTTGAGTGATTGTCACCTCGAGAAGATTTAAAGCCCCATCAAGATCTCCTGCTCCAACTAAACCATGGAGCAACGTACTATAAGTTATTATATTCGGTTCTAGACCTTGAACTTTCATGTCTTGCAACAGCTCTTGAGCAGCCTTAACCCTCCCGCTTTTGCACAATCCATCCATCAAAATATTGTAAGTGGTAGAATTACGATTTAAACCCTTTTGTGCAATATCACCGAAAACTTTAATGGATTCCTCCAGCTTTCCAAATTTGCAAAGCCCACATATTAATATATTGTAAGTAACAATATTGTTTACAAGCCCTTTCTCTTCCATGACGCGGAAGAGATCTAAAGCTTTATCAAGCTCCCCTGCATTAAACAAACCATCAAATAGTGTGTTGTAGGTGAACTCATCAGATTCTAACCTATGTTTACTCATCAAGTCTAGGAGTCTCAGTGCCTCTCGTAAGCACCCATCACGCAAGTAAATTCTCCGCAATCCGCAATCCACAATCCAATAACGAGTCAAGCTCATCCTTAATTTGCAAAGTAAAACTATCTAACATAGCATAAATGAATAAATAAATAGAATCTTAGATGAGATATATCTTCAACGATAAAAAGTATAGGAAGATGAGTTTGCAAAAAAAAATATAGGAAGATGCCTAAATGACACTTTAGAGTGATACTATAGCATGTGGGCCCTATGTATAAACAGGGCCGGCTCTGTCATTTTAGAGGCCTGGGGCGAACCTTAAAAATGGGGCCTGCTATGTAAAAATAAATATAGTTAAAATAATAAATTAAAGATTAAGTGAGTTATATATGAATAGCACCCAATGAACTTAAAATTAACAATTTTGAAATTATCATAATTTATATTACTATTGTCTTTATTGTTATTATCATTACTATTATCCAAATCACATCCAACATCACTAATTTCATTAATAAGGTTGCAATCAATATGATTTGAGTTATTGACTATATCATCTATTTCACATCTAACATCTATATTTTTATCAACAAGCTCACTACCAATTTTATTTGAGTTATCAACTATATCATGGTTTTCACATTCATGATCTACATCTTCATCAACAAGCATATCATTGTGGGATTGAGACTTTGTTGTTGTGGTTGATGTTGTTACATCAACTAATTCATCATTTTTACTAAAAAAGAATTTATTTAAGCTTCCTTTTAAAGATTTGGCTAACTCATCTTGTTTCCTTTTTTTCTTAAGTTTATAAAAACCGGAAACATATTTTTTAGGCACCACGTATCTTACACTAATAAAAAATTTTCTAAACGCTAAGAAATCTAAACCTTAAAAAAAAATTGATCTAAAAGCCTTGAAGGTCTATTGATGAGTACTTCACCATCACCAAAAATCAATTCTTTTTAGGTAAAAATAAGTAACAATATGAACTGAAATTATACTAAAAAAAGTAATAGTAGTAACTTAAAAGTATACTAAAAGAGTTTATAACCCAAAAAGAGGAAATATACCAAAGAGGGAGAGATGATGCTGCAGAAGAGTGCTCAATTGAAGATCATTGAACAACCAATGATGTGAGACTGTGAGAGATGTTACTGAAAGATATTATATAGGACTCTTTAAACTTTGTCCTCAGTTTGAGGATGATGAGGATTGAGGAGAGATCATGTGTGAGATTTTTTTTTCAAGTTTGCTGCAAAGAGAGATCTAGCATAAATATGAGACTTGAGAGATCTAGCGAAGAAGAAGAAGAAAAGATTGTTTGCTTGATTTGACGGGGAAGAGAAAATAGCCGAATAGGTTACGTGTTGAATGGAAGGGGAGTTGAGAAGTCGTACAGCTGCTGAAGTCGCAGATTTTTTTTTTTTTGAAGTTTCAACGCATTGTACCTTTAATAATTTATAATTAAATAAATAAAAATATGAAATTACAAAAATACTTCTACTTTAGTGCCAAATGGGGGCCTTGCTCACTTGGAGGCCTGGGGCGGTTGCCCACTAGGCCCCCATGTAAAACTGGGCCTGCGTATAAATAAGTGTTAGATATAAAATTTTTGATGCATAACACACGTGTATATCACGAGACACACATAAATAACTATTAAAGATGCGACCTTGTTGAGGTGTTACTATGGGACGCCATTCTAGTTTTTCCAAAAGTATACATGGATCCTCCCATTGACTTCAACAAGAATGTGCCCTGAAAAGCGTGCCTGTGCACTTGGTAAGAAATTCCCTTTTTTATTTGTTACTGCTTCGACACTTTGGGAATGTGTGTCATTTAAAGATCTCTTAATTTTTATTTTTATTTTCTTTGCGGATAGTGAGATGAAATTTTGACGCCATTTGGACCGCCACTTGACTGAATTTGTTTTTTTATTAACTTTATGGACATTTTGCTGACTGAAGCTGCGTACAATCACAAAACAAATAACAATACACAAAAATATTAGAACCACTGAATAACAAAAATTTTCAACAAGGAGAAGACCTAATACTTTTCAACAAGGAGAAGACTTAAAAATTTTCCAACAAAGAAAAGACAAATCAAAGACTTCCAACTAGAGAAAAAAACTAACTATAAAGTAAAAACTAAAGATAAATTAATCCAGCACGACGCATAAATCCACATAACACCGTTGATGAAGATGCATCAGAACAAGGATGGACCAATCTCTACAAATCTGATTATATCTGTTGTTTATTAAATGAACAAAGAGCAAAAGGGATTTGATTGGAACCACCATCGGTCATTGAGAGCATCAGCAGTAGTTCAAAAACAAAAACACAAAAGTGAATAAAAATATAAATTTAGAAATAAGAAATACTACAATAGTTGTAATGGTTCGAATTTAATTCGCCGTTATTTGTGATGTATTGCAGACGTGGCGGACAGCTCAGACACCCGTGGGACCCGCAGCTAGGCTAGAGCGCGCCTGGGGTTAGGTAAATAGTTATTTGGTATGTTGTTTTGTTTAATTTGTGATGTTTATGTTAAAATAGGTTAAACGACATCGCGATGTGTGTAATTATATTTTAATTGATGTGTGAGATTGTGTGTTAAGTATTCGCCTCGATATGCGTGTCGATGTGGGTACCGAATAGACAAAAAGATGAAATATTAGGTCGGAAAAAATATTACACACATTAAATGAATTAAATGTGATAAAATATTAAATTGATGGGCGCCTAGGGACACGCGTGGGTGGTACGGTAGTGTGCACGCCCGAGTACGCTCGTTGGCGCGCACGACGAAATTGTAGGCGCAAAAATATATACGGATATATATTTATATATATATGTAATTTAAAATATATATATGTATATATAAATATATATATATATATATAAATTAGAAAATAAATAAATAATGGTGAAATTATCAAAACGGGTATGTGGTTGTTTAGAAAAAGTGGATGGACACAAGAGCATTTTGGTCATTTTCCCTAAATCGTCTCTACCTTCTTCAATAAATCGAAAAAGAAGAAAAAAAAATAGAGAAACAACAGAGGAGATCGGAAGAAGAGAGAAGAAGGAGAGGGCGGTGGAGGAGCTCGAGGAGTTTGCGATCACGACGACGTCGAGGTGAGTGGTGTGGTTTGGTTGTTGTGGTTGTGTGCGTTGATGTTGTGTGGTGGTAGAGGTGGTGAGCTCGGCTATGGCGGAGCCATGGCCGAGAATTGAAGTCGGTTCTGAGGAGGAAGACGACGTGTGGTCTCCCCACCCTCCCAATTCCATTAGTGAAGAAAGAAAGGAAGAAGGAAAAAAAAAACAAAAAAAAAAAAAAAAACAAAAATGAAACAGAGGCTATGCCTCTGTTGTTGCTAAGGAAGACGATGGGGGGTGGGTGCACACACGCGCGTGTGTGCGTGCACCCCCCCAACCAGGGTCGGGCCACCAGGCCCAACCCGGGTGGGCCTAAACCGGGCCCGACCCGAACCCGGTCCAGGTGGACTAGACCGGGCCTGACCCGGTTGGGTCAGGTCGGACCCGGTTCAGGGGGACCCACCCATGATATTTAAATAATATTTATTTTTAATTTATTTTATTATTTTATTTAAATAAATTAAAAATAGTTTTAAATAAAATAAAATACAGAAAAAATAGAGAAAATAGCTAAAAATTATGGAAAAATTTAGAAAAATATGAGAAATTAGAAAATGGGTTAATAAATGAGTTTTTGGAATTTTCTCCTGATTTTGGCGAGTTGTCGGGGTTTATACCTCGAAAAACGTAAAATTGACATAATATGTTAAATTGAAGCTAATTTAATGATAAATAATCTTAGGTACATTTGGGTGATAATTTTGATTGTCAGATGATTATTGGAGCTAAACGGGGTTTGATTTCGGGACGCGGAGTGCAGATTGAGGTGTGTAGTATCCCAACTGAAATTACTTGAGTATTTACTTCTTTTGGCATTTGAATTCAATTTCTTTCATTTCAATACTCTATTCTTGGTTATGTTTATATGGGCGGACATTGAGCGAGGCTCCCTCCGTTCCATTATTGTGTGTATGTCCACTACACCATAGCACATGCTACGAGATCGAACTTGGCCAAGTGTCACGTCGTGGCATGTGTCGATGCGCCGTGGGTGTAACGCCGGCCATCAAGCGGATCCAGATGCTTGCCCTGCTGGAGTTGGACTCGCAGACAGTATTCTGTGGAAGAGTCCGAATTATGGTGTAGTCTGACCCTATGAGCTAGGAACACACTTTGCACTTTTCCTATTATTTATTCATGCGATGAGCACAGTTGTATGTATTTATTTCTGCATGTTTATTTAATAGCTTTATTTAAATTCCAGTATTTACTTTTAGAAATGCTCACTTAATTTCCTTGGGAATACTCACTCTGAACTCGTTATCTGCTTTTTGTGATGGCTTGAGTACAGATCCTAGTACGAGCAGGGGCAAGGGCAAGCTGCCAGAGTACTGTTGAGCCGAAATAGCCTGACTCGTACGTTTGTATTATATTTACTTTGTTTTATTATGGATTTGGGGTTTCGGAGAAACTTTATATATATTGAACTTTTTGATGACTTCAGAGGTACTTATGGTTGTGCAGGGGTTTTCCACATTAGGTTTATAGTTTAGGTTACTCGTTTATAGTATTATTACCAGAGTAAATGTGTTAGTATGGCTTCTGCTGTGTTTATTGAGGATTTTTGGATGCTTTAACATATAATTTGACTTCGATACAACTTAATCAATAAATGAACAATTAATAAGGTTTAAAAAGATAAAATGGAGAATGTAATCCAATATAGAGCACAGCTGTCGCTGGTAAGACAGACTGTGGGTCCGCATTGGCCCTGTGGCGGTCTATTTGGAAAATGAGCCGTTACAATAGCAACGAAAATACATATACGAAACATATAATGTCTCAATAATGATTATATATATATATAAATATATATATATATTTCTTTTTAAATTTTTTTTGATAAAATGATTTTATATATGTTATATATCTCGATATGAGTATACACAAACCCTGAAGGAATTACGGATAGCTTTTGTGGATTCACTATGAGAAAAACTAATTTTAAGACATTATTATATGTTTTTTTTTAAGAGAAGACATTATTATATGTTGTTAAAAGCTACGTTGTTAAAAGTTAATTGACATAGAACTAATATATTATCAATATTCATTAATTACAAAAATCATAAGTAATGATTTGTTAACTTTATAAGTCATTATTATTATGTAAGAAAAAAGTATATTGTTAAATATTAATTCATAGTCTACAATTTTGAACAGTCTAGAGAATTTAAGATAATTTTTAACAATGTTAAGTATAACAACATTTTTAGATTTTGTAAAAGACTAATTTTCTTGTAGTCGTTGTTTTGTTGTGTCTTCCATTGTGTTAACATTGCCAATTATACTATTTTTCTTCACAAAAAGTAGACATCAATCTTACCAAAACAAAAAAGAAAAAAAGTCTCAACCACGTATGCAACACAAACACTTCTATTTATATACTTCTAATCATACAAAAACAAAAAATGAAAATTCACACTAGATAAAGCAACTGTTATCAATGAATATGGAGAGATTAATACTGATATTAAAAAAAAGAGATTTTAAAAAGAAATCGTTTCACTATGAAGCGTTGAGCCATCAATTGCACTAAATCGAGCACAACATATGGAATAGTTTCATCCATGTTGCCAACCCTAATTAATTTAGAACTGAGCTTATGCTGTTGTTGTTGTCGTCGTCACATCCTACTCCAGGTTTGTGGTCACACTCCGACCCCTAAGATTAATACATACTCTATGCAATATGGAACTATTGAAAACGAAAGTTTAGCGTGCGTGGAATCAAACCTGATTCAGGATTTGGAGAAACAGGAGTCATGAAGCAAGCTATAGTGTCTCTCCAAATCGCAGTTGGTGCGCTGTACAAATCAAATTTGCTATTGTACACCACCCCTTCGGATGCATCATGAGTCTAATACTTGCTTCTCTCTTCCTGTGGTAGCTCATGAAACTTCCTCACTCCTTCAAGCATGTCATCCAAAATCTCAACTGGGATTCCATGCTTCACAATTTGAAAGAAACCACACTTCTCGCCTTCTCGGCTGCATGCCTAAGTTGAATGACCGTCTCTTCATGATCAATAGAATCCACATTTTCCATGTTAGTGCCTCAAAGATCAATAACAAGTATTTTAATGTGATCAAAGGCCTCCACAAGTCCTCTAACACCAGCCTTTGTGACAGCCCCTAATTTCAATTAAGGAATGTCCGGCCTGAAACCTAATTAAGCCCCGGTAAACCAGTTCGGATCTAATTAGAGCCAGCAGCCTTATCAAAACTCCCTGACAATACCTGTATATCTTGATATTCATTAACCGAATAAAATAAACGAAAAGCAACGCAGCGGAAAATTTAAAACTTTTTCGATAAAATATAAAATATGCAATACCGGTATGAACCTCGGTATTGAGCTCGTATTCCCACCCATTTAATTACAAATCATAATGCAATACAATATATATATATAACAGGAAACTCACTGCACAGTAGAGAAGATACTAAACTCGTGGTCTTCTCCTTTCCTGAGTTCCAAGTTCTAGCGTACATTCATACCTGAAAATGTTAAGGTGGGTGAGCTCCTACATGCTCAGTAAGTGACTCTCATACCAACCATCAACTACCAATTAATATCAAGGCAATGTATAACAACATGAATCAAATGCATATCTACAGGAGTATATGAATCAATATAAACAATATATATAACAAATGCAAGTTCTTTGGTTCATTGCAATGTACCCGTGATTTGCATTTCACATTTTCGTATTTGCATTGAGTCGCCTCCTCACATATCCAAGAACCAATCACTGGGCACCTAACCAGTTCTTGTCAATGTCTTTACTAACTCATAAAACACCGAGTCGCACTTACTCATCATCACTAAACCAATCACTTTGCTCATCTAATTGGTTTATGACTAATGAGTTTGCTAAACTCAACTGGAAAGCATTGATCGGGATAATTCCCAAGCCATCAAGGCGCAGATGATGGTTAGCAATTCCACCACAGTTCCCAAACCCCAGGACGATCCGTCCCGTCAAACCTCTTTCCAAATCCATTTTCATTTCAAAACATTTTGTAAAACCAAGTCAAATCACGGTGCATTGCCCCATTCCCAGTCCAGTACACTATATGCTCTAATAATACTATTTTACATTGCATAATTGATAAAAGCTACGAGTCCCACTTACCTGTCCTGAGCTTTCTATATTTTACCGACTTGTACGACTCTCCCAAAGTCCTCAATCCTTTCCACATCGGTTCATTACCTAAAATAAACCATTTCTTATCAATTTAAGTCTCATACTCATTTACTAACATTTCTAAACTGGTCCAATTCGAATTCGGAATTCCAAAACTTAGTTTACAACCTATTTGGACCATTTCACGTTTTCAAGGTAAAACCCCGGTGTAAAGTCTCCTCCGACTTTTAAACTTCTCATTTTTCATAGAAATCCCACAATTTCTATTTGTTTGGTCAAAATACTATTTTTCCATATTTTTTCCTATTTTTCTGGATTTTCTTTTCCATTTTCTCTCTTTTCTTTCTTTTTTTTTATTTAATTGCCCTGAACCGGGCCGAACCGGGTTTGGCTCAAACGAGCCGAACCGGCCCGGTTCAGGGGTCATCCCTTCCTCACGAACGAGCGGCGCCTGCTTCTGTTTTTTTTTTTTTTTTTTTTTTTTTTTCCTTCTTCGATTCATCGTTGGGGTTGGCTCTCAACCCCAACCCCAACCCGAACTGGCAAGGGAGACTACTCCTTTGCCTTCCCCACTCTCGACCATTCCTGGTTCAGTTTCACTACACCATACATAACAACACACAACTACACATCTTACCTCGAGCTCTCCTCAACCACGCGAACCCAACTCCACGATCTCGCCATCGCCATCGCCATCGCCTTCTCTCTCTCTCTCCTCTCTCCGTTCTCTACTTCTCTCTCTTCTTCTCTTTCTTCTTCGTTTTCGATTTTTGAAGAAGAGATGAGGCGGTTAAGGTGGGAAAATGACCAAAATACCCTTGAGCTTATCTCATTTCTTTCTTTACTCCATTACCCTTTATGGTAATTTCACATTTTCCAATATATTATATATATTTATATATATACTGATTTATATATAAATATATATATATTTATCAATATATTGCGCCTAAAATTCCGGTTGGCAAGAATTTCTCAGGCGTGCGCACCACAGTATGTCCGACGCGTGTCACTCGTGACCCCGCGTATCACTCTGCGCCTGACAAATTATCATTATTTTATTATTTTCCATTTAATATATATTTATATATATATCCATAATATATATATATATATATATATATATATATATATTTATGCCTATAATTACGCCTATAATTACGTAATTTCCACCGCCGAGCACACTCGAGCGTCAACGCTATCTCGCGTCTCATGTGTGTCCACATGACCCACACACGGTATTAGGCATTTCCTCGTTAGTCCGATTATTCATGTATATGTACTAATACACACCAAACAAACACAATACATCACGCAATCCCACACACACGTTAGTCGTGACGATTTGGGCTTAACCACGGGCCTAACTCGGATTAATTTGGATTCGGATTACTGTTAATCATATGCTTAAAGTAACGGGTCGTTACAGCCTTGGTGTCATCAAAGGCCTTCAGTTCCTGTCTTTTATCATAACGTGAAGGAATTTCGACAAGCTCTTGGTGGACATTCAGATTCGCCATTTTTCTTTGTGGCCCTTCTCGGCTTAAGAGGAAACACAAACCAACGGCTTAAACTTTCATTGAAACCAAATAAGATAAGAGAATGATCACAAATCAATATTATATAGCAATCTATGTTGTACTCAAATCAACATTATATAGCAATCAATGATCTAGCCAAGTCAAATTAATATCATATAGCACAATATATGTATGTATACCAAGTCGAAATCTACTTATTAGGTTGTTGTTTTATACTGACAAATGATCTGGTTGAAATTAACCACAAGACAAGTGATTAGGTTGGAAACTAATTAAGCACAATTCAAATTTAAACTTCTTTTAAAAAGGAACATAGCAGCTCACTTTCATGACTGACATTTAGTCACAAATAATGTTTAACAACATCTAGAGAATGAGCTCAGTTGGTGGCATTAATGCTCAACATATTTATGTCTATTAAGTCTCATGCATATATAAAATACAATAGTACCTAAGAAATATTGAAAAACAATATGAGAGACGTATTTGACAAACATGAACACTCCCTTTAGTATGAGAGTCAAACTAACAGCTTAAAATGAGACAAAGAAGATCTTCCATTTAGTCCTTTTTCCATGGAAAATCTTACGTAATCTGCTACCGTAATTTCTCTATATAAGGGAGAATTTTCTCTAAAGATAAATCAATCCAGCACACTGCACAAATTCACACAACACCGTTGATGAAGATGCACCGAAACAAGGATGGACCAATCTCTACAAATCTAATTATATATGTTGTTTATTAAATGAACAAAGAGCAAAAGAGATTTGATTGGAACCACCATCGATCGTTGAGAGGATCAGCGGTAGTTCAAGAACAAAAACACAAAAGTGAATAAAAAAAGAAATTTAGAAATAAGAAATACTACAATAGTAACGAAAATACATATACGAAACATATAATATCTCAATAATGATTATATATATATTTTATGATAAAATGATTTTATATATGTTATATATCTCAATATGAGTATACACAAACCCTGAAGCAATTACGGATAGCTTTTGTGGGTTCACTACGAGAAAAACTAATTTTTAAGACATTGTTATATGTTTTTTTAAGAGAAGACATTATTATATGTTGTTAAAAGCTACATTGTTAAAAGTTAATTGACATAGAACTAATATATTATCAATATTCATTAATTACAAAAATTATAAGTAATGATTTGTTAACTTTATAAGTCATTATTATTATGTAAGAAAAAAGTATATTATTAAATATTAATTCACAGTCTACAATTTTGAACAGTCTAGAGAATTTAAGATAATCTTTAGCAACGTAAAGTATAACAACATTTTTAGATTTTGTAAAAGATTAATTTTCTTGTAGTCGTTGTTTTGTTGTGTCTTCCATTGTCTTAACATTGCCATTTATACTATTTTTCTTCACAAAAAGTAGACATCAATCATAGCCTAGAGGATGGTAAAATCCTGGGTCTGCCCCTACCAACAACCTCAGACTTGAGAAGATGTATTCCAATGTAGGCATGTAATCGAATGGCAATATGATGTTACTATACCTCTAAACAATATACTTCCACCTTTTGCAAGCAACTGCAACTTTATACTTATTTGTGAAATAGAAAAAGAGCTAAAAAAACCACAAGATTTAATTTTTTTTGCAAAATCAGAGCAAACTTTATGTTTTGACAAATATATTGCAAACTTCAACTTTTGTCGCAAATCTATCACACATATTAATATGGGCCTTGATATAAACAATATCTCGCACGTCATATACAATTTTAACACATAACATTACGATGAAAATAACCTAATTTGAACAAATACATTGCAAAATACAACAAAAAACACACAAAACGAACTGTATACCTAATCTGGGCGTGCTGCAACCTAGTTACGGGGTCTACGATTGTCCGATCGGTTGTCCACGTCTGTAATGACATCATAAGAACGACAATTAATAATTGGGTCGCTACACAAACTGTCAATTACCCGTTAAATGTTCGCCCGACAGCCGAACTCACGTTTTTCCCAGGCCGAACTTGTTCCTCGACACCAATGTTCGCACGCAAACGGCCTCACATGCTTAGGACATTGAAATTACCATTCGGATAATAAAATAAAAAGTACCAACACCAAACAAATATAACATACCTCGGCGTCGACGACCAAGGATTGAACAATTATATCACGACAAGTGACCCACGTATGACCTAAATTGACACGTGGCATGAGTTAGATTTTTAGGGTCATTACAGACTCCCTACTAGAGCACGTTTACTAGAAAATGGGTCTTTCTATATATGATAGTTATGTGTGTTGTGAGGAGACCTCGGAGTCTATACAACACTTGTTCTTCGACTGCGTTAAAATGCGAAACGCTTGGGGAAATTGTCCAGCTCGCAAGCAATCAAATGTAGCACTGATTGAGTAGTTTTTCAATCTTTGGCAAAAGCCGATCTAGCTATTGTCTACAATGTAAGTATGAAGCTCTAGTTGATTTGGATTTTTCAAAACAATTTGTTGTGGAAAAGAAATGAAATTTCATTAATTATGGTAATTGGTCAAGGCTTAGAGTGGTTTATCTCATGGAAGGGGGCACGGATGAATGCGGGGAGAGGGGATACAAACGGCTCGAATCAGGCGCATGAATGCAATTGGGCTCCACCGGATTGAGGATGGTTGAAGTGTAACACTGATGCAGCTTTATTTCATGCAGAAAGTCTAGTGGGTCTCAATGCTATTATTAGAGATCCGGATGACCAGCTTGTCCAAGGAAAAATTGACTTCATATAAAGCAGATGTGTAACGACCCGTTACCTTGAGCACGTGATTAACAGTAATCTGAATATTAATTAATCCGAGTTAGGCTAGTGGTTAAGCTTGATTTGTCACGATTAACGCGTGTGTGGTTTTGTGTGATGTATTGTGTTTGTTTGATGTGTACTAGTATGTATAAATGAATAATCAGACCAATAATGAGACGCCTAATACCAGGCGTGGGTCATGTGGACACACATAAGACGCGGGATAGCGTTGACGCTCGAGTGTGCTCGGTGGCGGAAATTACGTAATTATAGGCGTAATTATATATTTATATATATTATGGATATATATTAAAATAGAAAATAATAAAACAATGGTACATTGGCAGGGGCAGAGTGATACGCGGGGTCACGAGTCGCGGGGTCACGAGTGGCACACGTAGGACGTACGATGGTGTGCACGCTCGAGGGTTCTCGTTGGCGCGACGATATTGATAAATATATTTATATATATATATAAAACAATATATATAAATATATATAATAAAAATAAGAAAAATGTGAAATTACCATAAAAGGGTATTGGTTTAAATAGGAATTGAGATAGGCTTAAGGGCATTTTGGACATTTGCCAAAACCCAACCGCCTTCTTCTTCAAAAAAAAATCGAAACAGTGAGGAAGAGAGGGAGAAAAGAAGGAGAGAACGAAGGAGGCGAGGTAGCTGGAGCGAGGAGAGCTCGAGGTGAGTGTTTAGTTGTTGTTGTCGTTGTTGTTGAGGTTGTCCTTATTGTTGGGTTCGATAGATGTGGGGTGGTGAGTAAGCTCGGCCATGGCCGAGAGTAGTGAAGGCAAGGGAGTGGTCTCCCTAGTCAGTTCGGGCTGGGGTTGGGAGCCACCCCAGCGATAAAAAAAAAATTGCAGAAGCAAACTGGAGTTCGTGAGGTTGAAGACAACCCTGAACCGGGCCGGTTCGGCTCGATTGAGTCGAACCCGGTTTAGGCCCGGTTCAGGGTCAAATGAAAAAAAAAATAAAAGAAAGAGAAAAAGGAAAATAAATTCTGGAAAAAATCCAAAAAAATAGGATAAATATGAAAAAATAATATTTTGACCAAACAAATAGAAATTGAGGGTTTTCTATGAAAAATGAGAAATTCGAAAGTCGAAGGAGACTTTATACCGGAGTTTTTATCTCAAAAAATGTGAATTGGTCAAAATAGGTTAGAAACTAGGTCTCGAGATTTCAGACTCGAATGGGACCAATTTAGGAATATGAACATGGGACTTAAGTTAATAGCAATTGATCGATCTTAGGTAATGGACTGATGTGGGAAGATTTGAGGACCCCGAGGAGTCATACAAGTCGGTAAAACATATAAAGCTCATAACAGGTAAGTGAGACTCGTAGCTTTTATCAATTATGTAATGTAAAATAGTATTATTAGAGCATGTAGTGTATTAGACTGGGAATGAGGCAATGTACCGTGATTTGACTTTGATTTTACAAATTTTTTTTGAATGAAAATGGAATCCAGAAAGAGGTTTGACGGGACAGATGGGTTTGGGGTTTGGAACTGTGGTGGAGCTGCTAACTATCACCGCGCCTCCAGTGACTTAAGAATTATCCCGATAAATGCTTTCTTATTAAGTTGGCGGCTCATCCGTCATAAACCAATCAGATGAGTAGTGATTGATTTAGTGATGATGAGGGAGTGCGCCTCTATGTTTTTAAGAGTTGGCTGCACACTGACAAGAACTGGTTAGATGCCCAATGACTGGTTCTTGATGATGTGAGAGGGAAACTCAATGCAAATACGGATATTGGATATAAAAATCACGGGTACATTAAAATGAACCAAGGAACTTGCATCTGTTATATATATGGTTTATATTGATTCATATGCTCCTGTAGATATGCATTTGATTCATGTTGTTATACATTGCCTTGATATTAATTAGTAGTTTATGGTTGGTATGAGAGTCACTTACTGAACATATAGGAGCTCACCACCTTAACATTTTCAGGTGTAGATGTACGTTAGGACTTGAAACTCAGGAAAGGAGAAGATTAGGAGTTTAGAATCTTCCCTACAGTGCAGTGAGTTTTCCTGTTGTGTATATATATATATTACATTGCGCTATAATTTGTAATACTTGGGATGGGAATAAGAGTTTAGTACTGATGTTCATATCGGTATTGTATATTTGTATTTTATCGAAAAAGTTTTAAATTTTTCATTGCGTTTGTTTTATTTATTTATGTAATCTCAAGATATACAGGTTGTTATCAGGAATGAGTATAAGGCTGATAGCTCTAATTAGGTCCGATCTAGTTTACCCGGACTTAATTAGAGTTTCAGGCCCAACATTCTCTAATTGAAATTAGGGGTTATTACAAGATGTAAGCCATTGGAAGTCAAAGCCATTGACATCAAGGAAGCTATGAGTTAAATTAATGAAAGAGGGTTGAATAATATAATTTTTGAAACTGAATCTTTACAATTAGTTAGTGGTATCACAAAGGATGTCCCTAATTAATTTGCTGGAGGTAAGATCGATTTTTGAGGAGTGCAAAGTCCTAATAAGGAGACACACAAATTTGAAGATTCATCAGATTAAGCGACACATGAATGAAGTTTGCCCATCAAATGGCAAAATCATCGTTAAGACATGTTGGAGTACAATATTGGAGTGAATTGCTAGATTATGTTCAAGCTTTGTTATAAATTGTTGTAATCATGGTTTACTTCAATGAAATCATTATTTAAGTTAAAAAACATCAAAAAACTTTGTCATATTCTACATTGTTAAAACTTATTTAATACGTAATTAATGCACAACCAAAATATCTATAATTAAAAATTAATAGATAATGATTTATAAATTTAGTTTAATTATTTGTCTTATAATATTTAATCAATCATTAATCATTATTTTTTGTCTTAAATAATATTTAATTATATATTAAATTCAATAAGTTTTAGTAACATATGATATAATGATATAATTAAGTGTTGTTAAAGATCAATTTTTTTTTTGTAGTATATCATATTAGTGGGAGAGGGAGCCCAAGCCTACAAAATTAAGATTTACGTCCCCGTTTATTTGACGAGAGGAGGTATGCTAGAAGACAATTGTTTTGGCGGAATAATGTTTGAAATAAACACCGATACCGCAAATTCTTGAGGCCAACAATGAAATGGCAAGTTGGTTCGTGCATTTTCTACAAAAAGAGGGAGAATGATCATAGAAGATTGCAACATCGAATGTGTTAAATCTTTATAAGGATTTTTCTACTCCTATAGTGTGTGAAGCTGCTCCAAATTAAAATGCCAACAAAATGGTGATATCTGCACTAGGATGAAGGAGGATCTAGGAAGGTGCAATTGAACGATGGATTTGCAATAAAAGACTTTGAAATTGATGACGACTTTTCAACAAACTGAGCCAAGTATTGGTTTTTGCACTTTTTCTCTGTGTACTTTTTTATTTATAAATCACTACAAGAAAATTTAATCTTTTACAATATCTAAAATCATTGTTAAAACTTATCTTAAATTCTCTAAATTATTCAAAAATGTAGAACATTCAATTAATATTAAATTATATATATAATGACTTATAAAGTATTTTTAAAAATAATGACTTATAAAGTTAACAAGTCATTACTTATAATTTTTGTAATTAATGATTATTGATCATATGTTAGTTATATATCAATTAACTTTTAACAATGTAGCTTTTAACAATATACAGTAGTGTTTTAAAAAATAGTTTTCCTTGTAGTGAATCCCTGTGTTAGTGCAGAGTAAGAAGAGGAGAATGAATCTCTGAAATTTATGGTATTGGTTTTTGAGTCCCTTTTTTTCAAATATTTAGAATAATGAGACATCTTATTGTACTAATTTGCTTGTAGGAGGTTTCAGACAAGGAAAAGAAGGGTATGCACTTTGTTGCTTGTAGGAGGTTTCAGACAAGGAAAAGAAGGGCCTTAATGAGACATGATTTCGTCTTATTGTTTGGAATTTTATTTTGTTTTATTTTATTTTGTTTTTTGTGAACCTTTACTTGTATTTTGAATAGCTTTGTAACTTTCATTCTCCAAACTCTTTTTTTGTTGCCAGTGAAATAAGATATGTGCAATCGACTCTTTGAACCCCACAACAAAAACATTTACATGCTATCATTCAATTCCGTCTCCACTTCTATATATTTGTGTATGGGTCTGCGCTAGTTGTTGGTTTGATATTTTCACGAAGTTTTCGTTGTCTTTGTCTTTCCTCGTTGGAAGTTTTTGTTCGTCTTCTCTTGTTGGAAGTTTTATTTTCCATTATGGTACTATTGTTGTAAATGCAAAAGACAAGCGTATACGTTGCATATAAATTTGTAAACTTTCGCAACGTCGATTTGATTTCATAGTGGAAAAATATTGTTATTGATGTAATAGCAATTTCTATGAATAGAAACATCTTTTGGTTAAAAAAACAAACAAACACACTTATCATCATCAACAATTCCTTTCTCCACCCGTCGGTGGGTTAATTTCACATATGATCACTAAACTCTAGACCTTGTAACACTTTATTTACTAAACTCTAATTTATAATAATAAATGATCAAGCTTTTCAAAACATTTCACAAAAAGACACTCAAGCCTTTTTTAGGCAACAAAGTACGGCATGGCGAGTACAAATTTTAAGATCAAAATTAGATTGTCTCGATATCCACACTTTCTCATCAAGATGCCCATCTAACATTCCTCAATAAGTGTGTCAAAAATGGTGCCACAAGATTTACAACAAAACACCTAGCAAATCAATGAAGAGAGAGAGACACAGTTGTTGATGAACCTCGACGCTTCCAGTCCGCCATGGTCGTTGTAGACGCCAACATAGGTTGCGGAAGGAGAAGTCATTGACTTTGGTCCTCAGCGACGAATTTGCTTAAACTATAGGGCAAAAGTGTGAAAGTAGGGTTCACCCTAAAATGTCAAGACAAGATGAAGTGTTCACTCTATCACTCTCTAACACTCCCCCCTCATGACCTATCATGTTCAATTTTTTATATTATAAGGTCCAATCCAAGGTGAGTGTGATGACTAATTTTATGTATGGTCATAAGTGTGAAAGTGGGGTTTACTCTAAAATACTAAGACAAGATGGAGTGTCCACTCCACACTCATAAACCTTCTTTTTCTTTCTTAGTAGTTGATGTGAGACTATCTCAACATCTCCTACACTCCCCCCTCATGACCGCAAAACATCATTACTCTATCTTGCCTTGGCATTTTGGAGTGAACCCCACTTTTACACTTATGACCCATACATAAAATTAGACATCGCACTCTCCTCACTTTGGATTTAGCCTTCTAATATAAAAATTGAACATCATGTGTCACAGCAGTTTGTCCCTACTCCAATGGCCTCCAAGGCCGGTTCTGGGGTAGGGCGGGGCAGACGACTGCCCTAGGCCCCACCTAGGCCCTTAAATTGTTAGGTTTAGAGACACCGCAATGACACACTTTATTAATCTCTCAAATAAACTCGTTAATTACAATGCGGGGGTCAACTCTAATTTATAGACTCACATAAACATACTCCTAATCCAACTAGGAGACCCTAAATAGACTCATACTCTAACTCGAAATCCTAATCAAACTCAAACACTAATAACTCATAATCCTAATTAAACTCAAACACTAATGTAATTTAGATTACAACTCTAACATAAATATCCATATATATTCCCCATATGGCTAATGTATTATGTCAAAAAGATTTCTAAAATTGTCTTCCATTTATATGCACTCGAAAGAATATAGGAGATGGCTTCATTGATGTGAATCTCTTCTTTTTTTTTTTTTTCTTTTTTGGTAGGAACACTGTCCAAAAAAAATGGGTTGTAAGTCTCTTTTTCTCATGTAAGAAATGAACTTTTGTTTTGATTAAAATATGATTTATAAACTCAACAATATAATTATTTGGGCAATTGTAATGAAGTAATGAACTAACATTTTTTTTAGAAATTAATTATTGTTTCGATATATAGATCAATAATTATCCAAAAAAACTAG
Source organism: Stephania japonica (assembly GCA_039657345.1). NCBI lineage: Eukaryota > Viridiplantae > Streptophyta > Magnoliopsida > Ranunculales > Menispermaceae > Stephania > Stephania japonica. The sequence goes on from CM077556.1 coordinate 8,635,847, forward strand.
CATTATATATAAACAATTTTATTAATTAATGCATGTCTATTGCCTTACTTAAAAAAAAAGTGCATGTCTATTGCCAAAAAACATAATTTATATATTTATTATCCAAAAAATAAGTAGTGCCTTTTTATATCAACACTAATAATTTTTATGAAAAGTTTTAGTCTAATTAATGTAACTTGTATGATAACAAAATTCTAATATAACACGTACATGCTTTATATACAAAAAAAAAAAAAATTGCAGTTGATATACATATAGTAATAATATAAATTTACTTAAAAAAAGTAATAACATAAGCATATCAAAAATAATTTTAAAAAGTTAATTAATTATATACACAAAATAATTTGCGTTACATAATTTAATTTTGTATAAGCATACAAATTAATTAATTGTTACATATTATTTTTATTTTTTTGATAGGAAATATTTTTTATTTTTGTAGACATAAAATTATATTTATTTTTTTGATAAAAAACAAATCAAATATAAAAAGGCCGTGATTTATCGTGTCGACGGGTTTTGAGATCGAAATGTGGGGATTTGAAGACCTTGAACTGTAAAGATTGCTATGGAAATCACTGATAAAGATTAGATTCCTCTAGACATGTCAAAAAAATGATTTCTCCAAGCATTCCTGAATTAACTTCTTTGATTGCTTTATCAGACCAGATAATCAAATATGGCTTTTTCATTATCCACCGCACACTCATTATTGCTTTAGTCAACTTATGCAGCTGTAGGATTGAGATACTTTGAATTTTTGCTCATTTGGGTTGCTATATATGGTGATTACATTTTGCAAGTTGCGTATGAATTTTCTCTTCTTATTCAAGTTTTCTTTGATATTTTTGAAGTTTCAAAATCTTTGAACTGAGTTTATATATCATGTTTGGTTGAGAGCTGAGAAAGAGAACAAATGGCAAATACAAGCATCCAGCAAGTCTTTGATGAAATACCACCGGGCTATGATCGAAAACAAGAATTGAAGGCCTTTGATGATACAAAGGCGGGTGTTAGAGGGCTTGAGGAGGCTGGAGTGACAAAGATTCCTCGAATGTTTTACTGTCCACCTGATGGGATTGGTAGTCGGGCGAATTCAGAAATTCCAGTAATAGACATTGGAGGTATTAACATGGGAAACAACTTCGCTAGAAGGAAGGATGTTGTGGATGAAATCAGACATGCCGCCGAGACATGGGGTTTTTTTCAGGTTGTGAACCATGGCATACCTGTGGATATGTTGGATGGAATGCTCAAACCGATTCGTAGATTCAGCGAGGAACCAAAGGAGGAGAGGAGCAAATTCTATACGCGTGACCTTACTAAAAAGGTTGTGTACAATTCCAATTTTGATCTCTTTCAAGCACCATCTGCTAATTGGAGAGACACTATATCTTTTATGATTGCTCCTGCTTCTGTTACTCCTGAGGAGTTGCCAGCGGTATTCAGGTTCGCCAACCATGCAAGCTCATATATATAATTAACTTAGACTAGTGGCTACTGTATCAATTTATACAATTGATGTTCTTGTGGTTGCTTCCTAATAGAATAGCTATGGCGGGCACGAGTAGTTAATTTTCTCCCCTAAAAACACAACTTCTATTCTAGCATTTGCTGGTCGTTCCATTGAGAGAAGCGTCTATAACCATGGTTTCAGATTCCATCCCCAATCAATAACAATTAATTCGCATCCAGATTTCAATGTAGTGATTGTTTTCTCGATAGCCACTCCAAAAATGCAAAACTCCTTCTGTTCTGACTTTGCCAATCAAAGCATGGCGAGAATCACCGTGCCATGGGTTCAGATTCCAAACTAGCCATTTATAAGTCCACTCAGACACAAATTACAATTTACAAGTGATTTTCTGGTCACGGTACTTTTTATCCATCCTGATTCCAAATGAGTCCTTTACAAGAATATCATGCCTTCACACAATCTTTAGAAATGTGGTAATGTCCATTAATATTGATTCTCTGTGAAAAGTCTTGTAACATTGTCTTCCTTCACATATGTGATCTGTAGAGATGTGGTAATGGAGTACTCAAAGCATATTATGAACTTGGGTATTGAGTTGTCGGAGTTACTATCAGAGGCTCTTGGGCTTGATCGCAACCATCTTAAAGACATTGGATGCTTGGAGGGCCTCTTCCATGTTTCTCATTATTATCCGCCATGTCCGCAACCTGAACTGACCTTGGGAGCCAGCAAGCATGCTGATAATGATTTTTTTACTATCCTCCTGCAAGACAAGCAGATTGGTGGTCTGCAAGTTCTTCATCAAAGCCAATGGATTGATGTTCCTCCTGTTCACGGAGGTCTAGTAATAAACGTCGGGGATCTTCTACAGGCAAGTACTTTTGAATTAATTGAGCATCTAGATTCCAAATTTAATTTTTATTCATTTCAAGTAGCAGTTAAATTATTTGTTTCGGCAACTAACATGGCAAGACCTTGGGTGAAAGTTTGCGGCTTTGCATTCACGCCGAGTATTGGAACTGAACACACCAAAATGATGTTGTCTCTGTGGACAAATAACTTGAGTTGAACTACAGCTAATCATCCTGTCAATAACTTTTTATAACTTAGAATCGTTTTTCTTTGATGGTCTTCTTTAAAAGAGAATTGTTTTCTCTCATCCTCAACATGGATTTTAGATAATTGACATTTTAATCAATCATCACCACTATTAATATGGAACTGATGATTTCTTGATGACTTAATCATTTTTTTTTTTTTTCTCTACGATGCAGCTTATCTCCAATGATCGATTTAAAAGCTCCGAGCACAGGGTGTTGGCCAATCATGTTGGCCCTAGAACATCTGCAGCATATCTTTTCACCACAAATATTCTATCATCTACGAGGATTCTTGCGCCTATCAAGGAACTTCTGTCAGAGGAAAATCCTCCCCTATATAGGGAAACTTCAGTGAAAGAATATGCTTTGCATTTCAATAAGAAAGGATTGGATGGGACTTCTGCTTTAACACATTTTAGATTGTGAAGACTATACAGAATTTGTTGCTTGAAAAATCTCAAGTTTTCGCTTTTGTCACTATACAGAATTTGTTGCCTGAAAAATCTCAAGTTTTCGCTTTTGTCGTTCGCAGCCACCAATCATGACTATCTGCTTTGAACAAATGTGACGTTTGATGTCCTGAAAACTTTTTCCATAGTTAATATGCAGTTTATGCATCTGCGAATTTTATCATGGCTTTGTGATATTATAAAGGCAGTCTATTATGAATGCCTTGGATGAATAACTTGGAGTTCATATTTTTAATTGCTTGAAGAGATTGTGACAAGTTGTGTTGTTACGTGTCATGCAAATAAGTTTAGCCAAGTTCAATGGGTTTTATTTTTTTTATTTTTTTTTTTTTTTTTTGACGAAAAGGTATTTCTTCATTAGAAATTGTTATTACATCTAATTTAACAATGAAATAACATCAATAACAGTCTTTTCCCACTCTTTGATGAGATCAAATCGATGTTGCGAAAGTTTACAAACATATGTACAACTTATAGGCTTGTCTTTTGCATCTACAACAATAGAATGAAAATAAAATTTTTACCAAGGGAAGACAAACAAAAACTTAAACGAGGGAAGACAAAAATAGATTTTCAACCGGGGAAGTCAACAACTTATTAAAAGAAAACCTACTGAAAATATCAAACCAACAACTAGCACATATTCATATATGTGTATATAAAAGTGTAGACGAAATTGAATGATAATAGATGCATGTGTGGAGAAAAGGCAAGTGTCAATGATAAACTGTTACAGGGCGAAAGAAACTGAAATAGATTCAACTTTTATTTTATAAATAAAAATAAAGATTGTTATTGGAATGTCCGTCGATCAAAAGAGAAGATTGACGATGGTTCTAACTAAAGAATCACAAAAAAACAACAAATATTCTAAACCCTAGCCACTCCTTTTTTCAACTGTGGGTTTCTCGAAGGGGCGCACAAAAAAAAATGTCACAGCCAAATTCAATGGTCTTAAGTTGCATAAAATTAAGCAATTTTACTGTTATTCAGTCTTGGATTTAGTCCAACCAAATCTAATCTTTCTTTGTTTTTCTTATCCACATGTCATGCAAATAATGAAAAAAATTGAAATGGTCCCCATTAAATATTTATATAACTGCTAAAATATTGTGTTTGCTGACATAGATTCATTGACTTGACCAATGACCAGGAGTGTTAAATTTTGATATTATGCTTAATTTCCAACCAAATCACTTGTCAACATAAAACTCCTACTAACAACGTAGACTTTAATTCCAACCAAATCACTTGATTAATGGGTTACTTTAGGACGTTTTTTTGTATCTTATTTTCATTCCGTAATTTCTCTTCCACATAATAATGTTTGTATATGTTATTGTTGTTGAAATATATGTGAGTTTGTATTGTACCCAATATTAGTCCCACATGGTTGGAGGCAAAGACCATGGGTATTTCCCATTAATTAATATATATTAAATACTTGATTAGGCCTTAGGCCTTGGGGCTAATGTTAAAATAACTTAACTAATTCACAACATAAATTTTTTGTTAAGTAATTTCATAATTACTTATTATGTGAACAATTGTAACGGTTGTGTACGATTGTAATCGATGTAACGTAAATTAAGTAATTTATAATTACTTATTATGTGAACAATTGTAACGGTTGTGTACGGTTGTAATCGTCGAAAATTAAGTAATTTCATAATTACTTATTATGTGAACAATTGTAACAGTTGTGAACAATTGTAACGGTTGCATGTGAACAGACACATTATTTGTCTATATATAGTTTGTAAAACAAGAAGAAAAAGACGAGAAGAAAAAGATAAAAAAAAATAATAAAAAGAGTTTTTTTGGTTGAGAGAAGTTTTACTGTTGCACAAGAAAGGTTCTTTGATTGGTGTGTAATCAAAGATCAATCCAGTTGTATCCTGGAGACGAACCTCTTGAAGCATTCATACACCAAATTGGAGGAAAATTCGTCTTAGGACATTGCTATTGAGTGCAAGCCTCTGGTATGATATAATTTAGTTCTTTGTAATTGAATTCTCATATGATATATATTATAGTTAAGAGATATGCATATAGTATAATTGTTCCAACAATTGTTAAGGTTCCCGCCTATATGCAGTGATTCTCTCCACCATTGTGCGGTAGTTGTCCCCTTTTATGAGGTCGTTGCTTTCCCTTAAGAGATTTTTGTCCCCATTTATATGGTTGTTGCCCTCCTTGTGAGGATGCTGTTTCGAGCTTCAACGGATTGTAATACTATTGTCTTTGATGTAATAGGTTTTTTTTTCGGTTAAAATCCTTGATTTAATAAGGTTGGTGTACCCTTTTGTGGGTGTTGTGAACATCAATGCAACAATTTGACCAAAAATAAAAAATAAAATTTACAGTTGCAGAATAGATTCATGGATGTTAAATTTTCCAGCCCTGCACACATGCTCAGGTCTGTGGATCTCCGCCAACGCCCATATGTTGCTATATAATATTTCTTTGTGGTTTTCAAAAAAAAAAATATTGCTTGAGTCATTCTCTCATCTTATTTGGTTTCACTGAAGTTTCAATTCCTTAGCAATTGATTTGGCTTCCCACCAAAGCTGAGAAAGGCAAAAAGAAATATGGTGAATCCAAACATCCATCGAGTGCTTGACGAAATTCCTTCGCATTATGATAGAAGACAGGAGGTTGAGGCCTTTGACAGCACTAAAGCTGGTGTTAGAGGGCTTGTGGAGGATGGTGTAACAAAGGTTCCCAGAATGTTTTTCAGTCCACCTGATTGGAATAGTGAGAAGATAGCTTCGAAGGACAGTGATCACTTCAGAATTCCTGTGATTGATCTTGGAGGCACTAACTTGGAGAGTGTGGATGCTGTTAGACATAAGGAGATTGTTGGTCAAGTTAGGCGTGCAGCCGAGACGTGGGGTTTCTTTCAAATTGTGGATCATGGGATCCCAGTTGAGATTTTGGATGAAATGCTTCAAGGAGTGAGGAAGTTTCATGAGCTACCAAAGGAGGAGAGAAGCAAGCATTACACACGCAACGCATCCAAAGGGGTGGTCTACAATAGCAATTTTGATTTGTACACGGCGCCGGCAGCTAATTGGAGGGACACTATAGCTTGCTTTGTGACTCCTGTTTCTCCAAATCCTGATGACTTGCCCATAGAAATCAGGTTTGGTACTGCGCTTCCTAAACTTTGTTTTTCCATCAGTTTTATATTGCTTCAAATGCATGCCTGGCTTGAATGTGAGAAGTATAAAATCCCCATTCAATAGTAGAACTCACCTCCCATTGATTTTATTGACGTGCGGATGTGTAGACTGAAATATAGTCCTACATGGTTTCCTTAGATACATTGATAACTTGATAAGGATGTTTGTACTTCTTGTTGTGTACTCTGTTGTGAATGTAGCTTTTTGGGCAAAAGGCATTAGATGGCTTAAAGCTTCACAGTGGTATGGAATGTTATTTAGAATTAATTTTTAACAACAGCATCAATCTCTTCAATTCTTGTTAGAGCAGTTACTTGTTTAGTGTGAATCTGCAGTTGATTCTGGACAAGTTAGTTAAAAATTTTACTTTGGCCTTGGGCTCCCACTGCTTTATTGCATCTTTTATTACTGTCCTTCCAAGCAAGAAAGATTATGTTTATTTCGTCAAGCCGCCCCAATTTCATCTAAGGGTCCTCTCAGCGTTACTGGATAGTCACAGGTCTTATTGCATCATCAACATTTATTTATTTTTGTAGAGATACATTGAAGGAGTACACGAAGCAGATCATGAAATTGGGGGTAGCATTGTTTGAATTACTGTCTGAGGCACTTGGGCTCAATCCGAGCCATCTATATGACATGGGATGCTCCGAGGTGCTAGTCTTTGCTGGTCACTACTATCCAAAATGCCCGGAACCTGAACTCACGATGGGAACTTCCAAACATTCAGATAGTGATTTCGTTACAGTCCTCCTTCAAGATCAACTTGGTGGCCTGCAAGTTCATTTTCAAGACGAATGGATTGACGTCACTCCCATTCATGGAGGACTAGTAGTAAATATTGGGGATCTCTTGCAGGTATGGCTTTTGCACTTTCAAGCTCAGGATACCTTTTTAGAGATAAACCATCGTTGCATAATTCTCATTCATGGAGTTGCTAGCGTTCTACTGATTTTTGTTTTGGTTGCTTTGCAGCTTGTCTCTAACGACAAGTTTAAAAGCGCTGAACACAGAGTGTTGTCAAACCATGCTGGCCCAAGAATGTCTGTTGCGTCCTTTTTTAGCACGAATACTTTGCCAAGTACAAGGACCTTTGGGCCTATCAAGGAACTGCTATCACAAGAAAATCCTCCCTTGTACAGAGAAATTATGATAACGGAGTACGTGAAAGTTTTCAATGAAAAAGGACTTGATGGAACATCTCCTCTATCGCAATTTAAGCTGTGAGTTTGACTCTCATCCTAAAGGGGGTGTTTATGTCCAATTTTAATTTCTTAGTTGGTCAAATATGTCTCTTAATATCACGAGAGCTTCTACATCACTAGCAGCTCATGTGTCTAGCTATATAACGACGTTTCATAACTGTCACTTGTATTATGTGTTCGAATAAAATTTAAGAGACTTAATTATGTGTAACTCCTAATAAGCTCGCTCTTGCCTTGAGATGATGATGAACTTCGCCACTATATGCCTTGTGTTTATAGTGAAAAAGAGCATTTTTTCAAGTTTCTAGTTCTTAATTTTGTAATTAGCATGTTATTGGCAATTTACTAAGATTTTCATGTGATCTTGCTTCTCTTTACTGTAAATGATATTAGGCAAAATATTTCGGCTGATATAATAATGAAGATTTATTCACTTTCGAAGAGATGTTCCTTGTATTTGGATCATGACTCCGATTGTATGATGCAAAGATCACATATTGTGGTGGTCACTCAAACAACAACAAAGCCTCGATCCCAAATTAGTTGGGGTCGGCTATATGGATCAAACATGTTTAGTTTGAATATGTTCTGAGGTTATTTTCCTCATTCAAATAGTGAATGGTGAATAATGCCACAACATGTTGTGATGTCGAGGCAGTTGTAGATGTTTTGAGGGACTATAACTTTTGATCCATGAACGCGATTGTCTATTGTAATATCTTTTCAGAAATGGCGTTTTGTGATCTACAGCTATCCCTGACTCTTTGCTCTTCAGGATTAGATTTTGCGGGTCAAAATTTTATTGTTTCGGGCTTCATCGGGAGCTTTTATTTTATTGTCCAGTTTTAGGGTATTTTTGTATTTTTTTTTTTTTTGCATTTAGAGTCGTAGAAGGATTAGAGTTTCTGATGGGCTATATAAAGCTATGATAAGGGTTGTAATCATTATCAATTATCATCAATTTATTTAAATTTTCAATTTTTTTTCAAAAACTTTGAGGATTCTTTCTTGTTTGAGCGTTTACGCTGCGTCATGTTGGGTTGACGAGAGTTGAGATCGAAGGGAGGTTGATCAAGGTGGAAGTTTCACCGAGGAGAGGGGATTTTTTTTTTTTTCTACTATTGAGATTATATCTTGGCTCCTCATTGGAACTAAATTTCTCCAAGAGAATTTATGTCACCACAAAAACCTAATTGCTTGTGAATACAAAAGGGCAATTGACAAGTGGTCAGGGACCAGTTTAGCCGTTTCTATTGTCCTCTCTTAAGCTTCACAAAATTAAGCAATACTTCTAAGATTCAGTCTTGGATTTAGTCCGACCAAATGTTAACTTTAGAAAAATAGAAATGGTCCCCATTTTAAAATATATAACTACAATATTACTGGTGTAGTCACCATTTAACCCATTAGATATGACTTTTTGAGCTATATATTATATATAGACTATAACAGTAAGTTTTCTTCTTTTTTTTATTTTATTTTATTTCAGTAAGTTTTCATCTGTTCCTAGATTTTATTTACATATATTCATTGACTTTTAGATTAATTGGTTTGGCCAACCTCAAATTAAATTGAAATGAGCTACATGGACGTTGAACTTTTGTTTAGTATTGTTGTTTCCTAGACACATTTGTCAAATCAATAATCCTTAATGAGGGTTTCAAAATAAATAAATAAATAAATAAATAAAAATAAAAATTCAGGTCAAAGCCTCTTAAGTGAGATGGTAAAGATCAAGGGAGGATCTAGAGAGAGGCCAACCATTGGGACCTTATAGTACTCCTACATATTTGTTGACCTTCACCCCTTTCCGCCCCATTCCTGTCCCTGCTACAGTAAAAAAATTAATAATAACAATCCTGAATGACAATCCTGAATAAAGACATCACGGCTTTAAGAGATCGTGGTTGAAGTCAAAAAAATAATAATAACAATCTTGAATGACAATATAAATCCATTACTAAATTTTGAATAATTGAAGAGTTTTTTTATTCCATTGATACGATCAATATACTCCTTCAACTATTATTATAAATTGTTTTGGAAAAAGATTTCTTCTAAAATTACAAGTTGTTTTAAGAATTTAAGAAATTATTTATTACCTTTCTACCCATTGTACCCTTATATAACTCAAATATCCTTACTTTATACTTCATTTGGTTAATAATATAAGTCGTTCTAGCAAAAATCTTTTGTTTTAAATTGTAAGTCATTTTTTGAATTCAAGAGTTTATTTATTGCTTTTTTCTACCTATTTACCTTTATACAATTCAAATATTTAAGATGGTTTAGTTCTTTAATTTATTTAATGTCAAAGAACGTATAGGCAAATTACACTCGTAATCAATGTTGTTTTAATTCTGGTTCTTTTACTTGAGACATATTTGTGGAGAGAGGACTTTGGTAGATGTTCTTTCTGAGGCATTTCGTCAATGAGCTTCTTTGCAATGTACAAAGACCTGTGAATTGTGATTAGATGATTCCCACTTCGTATACTAAAACTCTCGATCAACTCTCAAAATTCCCAAGTGTCAGTGAATGGAATTCAAAGATCAGATCAAGCATAAGCCAAGGATTGACCCAAAAAGCTCTTCTCCTGTTTCGCCAAATGAAGCAATCAAGCACTGAACCAGACAAACTCACCTTCCCAATCATCGCCAAGGCCTGCGCCAAGCTCACCAATCTCAGACTCTCCGAGACGGTCCATACCCATGTCTTGAAATCCCAGTTCATGTCCGATGTGTACGTGCAGACAGCATTGGTGGACATGTATGTCAAATGTGGTCGATTTGACGTTGCACACCAGGTGTTTGAGAGAATGCCCGAAAGAGACGTCGCGTCGTGGAATGTCATGATCATGGGGTTTGTTGAATTCAGTGGGGTTGGAGAAGTAATGGGTCTTTTTCGGCGAATGCGGGTGGGGGGATTTCGGCCCGATTCAATGACTTTAATAGCGTTGTCGATTGCGAGTTCCAATTCTCAGGATTTGAATATGGTGAGAGGTGTGCATTGCATTGGAGTTCAAACTGGGATTGATGGAGATGCGTCTGTTGCTAATACTTGGATTTCAGGGTATTCAAAGTGTATGGATTTGGAATCTGCTCAAATGGTTTTTCGCGGTATTTCGGTTGTGGTTAGAACTGTAGTGTCTTGGAATTCGATGATTGCTGGGTATGCTTTTCAGGGCAAGTTTGTTGAGGCATTTAGTTTGTACCAGAACATGTGCAGTGATTGTTGCAGTCGTGATTTGAGCACTATGGTTAGCTTGCTTTCGTCTTGTGTGCGTCCGGAAGCTCTTTTACATGGTAATTTGATCCATTCTCATGCCATTCGGTCAGGGTTTGATTCAGATGTTACTTTGACGAATACCCTTATATCCTTTTATGCCAAACTTGGTGATATTGACTCTGCGCGTTTTTTGTTCAATGGAATGAAGGATAGAACTCGCGTTTCATGGACAGCTTTGATTGGTGGATATGCTGAGAAGGGGGATGTGGATGAGGTGTTTGCATTGTTTCGTGCAATGGAAGCGACTGGTGAGAGGCCGGACGCAGTTACGTTGGTGGCTGTACTATCGGCTTGTGGTCAAGCGGGAACTCTTGACCTTGGTAGATGGATTCATGAGTATGCCACTTCAAATGGCCTGAGGAAGAATGTGATAGTGTGCAATGCATTGGTGGACATGTTTTCGAAATGTGGAAGCATGGTTGAAGCTCGCGAGGTGTTCCTATCAATGACAGAGAGAACCATTGTCACCTGGACAACTATGATTGCAGGGTATGCATTGAATGGAGAGTTCAAACTAGCTCTTGATGTATTCTCTCAAATGGTGGATTTGGGCTTGAGACCTAATCACTTGACATTTCTTGCCGTTCTTCAAGCTTGCGCTCATGCAGGTCTCGTTGAGAAAGGGTGGAAACTTTTCAGAATGATGTCAGAAGCTTATAAAATTAGCCCAACACTAGAACACTACGCTTGCGTAGCTGATCTGCTTGGCCGAAAAGGAAGGCTGAAGGAAGCTCTGGAATTTATTCAAACCATGCCAGTCGAACCTGATGCGGGTGTATGGGGTGCTTTGCTTGGTGCTTGCAAAATGCACAATGATGCAGAGATAGGCGAGCATGTAACCTATCGTCTTCTTGAGTTGGAGCCCCAGTCTGCTGTTCCTTATGTGGCAATGGCCAACATTTATGCATCAGAAGGGAGATGGGATGGCGTCGCTAAGTTTCGGGCAATGATGAGAAGCAAGAAAGTGAGAAAGTCTCCAGGCCATAGTCTTGTTCAAGTCAATGGGAAGATCCATACTTTTACAGTTGAAGATATGTCTCATCCGAAAGGTTTATTTATTTTTGCTGCGTTAGATAGTTTAGCTTTGCAACTTAAGGACGGACTAGAGCCGTTGTTGGATTGTGGATTGGGGTGAATTTACTTGATGGCTGGATAAAGGATTTCTGGAGAAATGTTCAACGGCAGTAGTTCAAGACAGAACTTGGGGAGGTGGTAATAAGTGTTGCGTGGTGTGAAAATCAAGCTAATTCAAAGCTTACTTTTCCATGGGAAACCAGAGTGCAATCGAGTCAATGGGGTAATGATTTAGATGATCATTGGATGTTAAGGAACTTCATATCGAACAATGAAGCAGTAGTTTTTGAAGAGCAACCGTGGTTAGAAGGTAAAGGTTGTGCTACATACATAGCATTCAGAAAAGGAATACATATATTATTAGAAATGCTGAATATGGGTAAACCATTTGATTGATTCACTGAGGAAACAATGTTCTGAGATTTGTGTTTTATGTTTCCAAAATATGAGCTTGTATTACCTGCTTCTGATTGATTCTTTGTTGGTACATTTTTCTGCAGTTGAAACTGATAGAATTGCTTTCACCAGGTAAGAAATCTGAGTTTATATATGGTAATAATCGAGGTGATTGGGTACGACAATTGGGAGAAGTAGAAGTTTGCCGACACTGCTCTTGTTTGAGTCAAAAGACATGGTTTCCATCGGTGGGTGATAATCTGAAACTTAATGCGGACTTGAAATACTAGATGAAATGCTTGAAGGAGTTAAGAGGTTCCGTGAGCAGCCAAAGGAGGAGCGGAGCAAGTTCTGTCTGCGTGATGATTACAAATTCGTGAAGTATAACAGCAATTTTGATCTTTTCACAGCAGCCGCCACAAATTGGAGAGAGAGTCTAAGATGTCATGGCTCCTGCTTCTCCAAGTCCCGAAGACTTGCCAATAGTACTAAGGCTTGCTATAAATTCCGAAGATCCTGTTACAGGTAACTCATTTTTTCTATTTCAAGCATGGTCTAAATAAATTGAATAAATGTAAATGTTCATCAAGGGCATAGGTTTGATGTTCCTCTTGCTCATCTTTCTGAACACGTAGTCTTGGCAAACCACGTTGGTCATAAACATTGGTCAAAAGCGTCCCTTAATGTTGTTAGGTTATGGGAAAAAGACTGAATTATTTTTATAAAACTAATGAGGTCAATATATAGTTACAAGTAAATGGGTCTTGTGGGCCAAGCCCTAAATACCAACATATATACCTTAACAAATGCCACTATAGCTTCTATATCACTAGCAGCTCATGTGTTTGTCAACAGTTCATGTGTATCATTGTATTTTGTGTAGGCATCCTTTTTTTTCGATGAAATGATATCCATGCATAAAAATTGCTCACTATTACATTTAATTTAACAATGAAATTACATCAATAGCAACCATTTCCCACACGTTGGGATCAAAGTGGACATTGTGAAAAGTTTGCAAACTCGTGCAACTTATGAATTTGACCATTCTATATACTTCTAAGCAACAATAATCTCAAAAAAAAAAAAAAAAAAAAAACAAAAAAAGAATATATGACTTATTCGACCTAACTAAATCCTTAGAATAATAATTGATCAAGGGTTGTCAAGCCCTCGATAGTTCAAACTTATGCCATTCATGACTCCTGGCTTGCATGCTCCACGAGTACCTTCGATCCATTATTTGCAAAAGAACTTTAAAACCTCACAATAAGGAGAGGAAAAACTCAAATAGGAAAACTCAAAGCCTCCAGATAAAGAGAGAAAAAACTCACTTCCATTTTTAGGAAAAGAAGAAAAGGAAAGGAGAAAGGGGGGAGGGGTTACTGACATAGATCAAAGTAGCCATCGCCGGCAGCCCCAAATCTATAAAACCCTAAAACTCAAGCCGCACTGGCTACCATCTTTGTTGATGTGTTAGGTTGTATGCATCATATGTAAAAGTATTTAAGAGACTTAATTATGTTTAGCACCAAATTAGCTCGTTTTCGTTGTTTTTGAACTTCGCCACTAAGTGTTGTTTCCTTACAAAGCTGCTCGAAAACAAAGAAGGTAAACCACCTGCTTCCCAATTCCGATGAACATGAGAATATGCAAAGAACAAGACCCCAGTTACCATAATTGCCGATGAGACAACTGTAAAGCTTGTATTTATGTATATTCAGTTCTAGCTTCTCTTTGCAGCTCACTTTCAAGAAAACATCAGAGGCCTTCAAACTCTTTGTCAGAGCCACACTGGAATGTTTATGACTAGGTTTGTATCATCAGAGAGTGATTGCCTAACAACGAGAAGTAATAAATACATCATAGACCCACTGCTATATGTTAAGTTACATCTATTTATACTTATTATTGTTTCTCGCCATGTACATAATTTGTTGGCTATTATAAAATAAAGTCTCATCAATATAAAAAAAAAAATAGTATCAATCTGTCACCTATAAGTGGAATCAAGTAAAAATATTGGTCCCTCCACGTATGTGAAAGTGAGTACATATGCTTAAATGAACGTTTGATGCATAACTTGAAAGTGGAACATTTGAATGCTTAATTTTTTGGTTTTCAAGCTTAGATTATGGTGTTGACATGTAAGTGTTTATCTTCATGAACCGAGAAAGATACTCTCAGAAACAATAGCAAATATCCTGGACCCTATGAAGAACTACATTAACTCTTGACTGCAAAAGCCTTTTTCCCAATTATATGGACCAATTACATGAACCTGCTTTATCCATAGAACTCATTCAAGGGCCACAACCTTAGTTCAAATTTCAATTAATAGCATGCTTGTCTTTCTTTGCTCTTTTAGGAAGTTTTATTTTCATCGTTCCTTTCGGCGTGTTTCCAAATATCATTGATATGCCAATTTTCCTAATTGACACTTCTATAAGTGTTCGTTGGTGATTGTTTCTTTAACTGTTTTACCACAGACCAATCTTATTTGTAGCTAATGCAATACGTTCTTAATTGCAGCTTGTTGATTTCATTTTTTTAATTTAATGAAGTGATGCCTTTCTAACCTTGCCTTTTTAACCATTGATGCTTCATCCTTCTCGCTAGAGATGCTTTGGCGCTTTGTTGACTTCTTTCTTTTTCACTGAAGTGAGTTATTTTTATTTTTTGTAATTGAAGTTATGTGAGTTCTTTACCCTTTTTTCTTGCGGCTATAAAGGAGGTCTGTTCAAATTAGTTAGAACAACAATAAAAAGAGAAAAAAGGTTGGAATAATTGGTCCCAAGCAAGAGGATGGGAGCACTGAAAAGAAAGATTTTCATTTTGTTTGTTTGTTCTTTTTCTTTTTTTCCTTTATCTGGACAGTGTGGGGTAGACTAGAGTTCTCCAGAAATTCTTAAAGACCACAAGTGATGTAGTTAACTTCCAGCCAAATACAATTTCAGTTGTCGGTATAGAGAGCCTGGCATAAATGGAGACTTTGCAGTATAGAAGCCACAAAGAAAAATGGTAAACCCAAATTCCCACCTAGTGTTTGACGAAACTCCTTCACATTATGATAGAAGACAGGAACTGGAGGCCTTTGACAACACAAAGGCCGGTGTTAGAGGACTTGTAGAGGATGGTGTCACAAAGGTTCCTAGAATGTTTATCATCCCACATGACTGGATTGATGAGAAGATAGCTTCCAAGGACAGTGATCACTTCAAACTCCCTGTTATTGATCTTGGAGGTACTAACTTGGGAAGTGTGGATACTGTTAGACATAAGGAGATTGTTGACCAAGTTAGGTGCGCAGCAGAGTTGTGGGGTTTCTTTCAAATTGTGAATCATGGGATCCCAGTTGAGATTTTGGATGAAATGCTTCAAGGATTGAGGAAGTTTCATGAGCTGCCAAAGGAAGAGAGAAGCAAATTCTATACGCGTGACACATCCAAAGGGGTGTCATACAATAGCAATTTTGATTTGTACAGTGCACCAGTTGCCAATTGGAGAGACACCATAGCTTGCTTTGTGGTGCCTGTTTCTCCAAATCCTGATGACTTGCCCAGAGAAATCAGGTTTGATACCATGCATTCTAAAGAGAACTGCTATAGTAACCCACTTTGGGCACCAACACAGTTTGATGTCGTGCAATACATGCCGAAATGCATGCGTGCGCATCTCAATGCAAAATGCACGGCATCTGACTGGGTCAATGCCTAAAGTGGGTTACTTTTGCATTTTTCCATTCTAAGCATTCTTTTTTCGCCTGTTCTATATTGCATATATATGAATCTAAAGGGCTTGGAGTGCAACCATGTAGACAGCTTAGAATGTGAGAAATGAGAAATCTGAGTTTAAAATCCCAATTCAACAAGTGGAGTCACTCATCTTTGAGTTTCTTGACAATTAATGGTGCTGCGGATGCCTAGAATGCAATATGATCCCACATTTGTTAAGGATGGCTTTAGAATGAAAAATATAAGTGCGGATCTCTCTCCAAATAGTGTCGTAGCCTTTTGGAGTAAAACCTGTACCACCATGGTGGTTAGTTGGACTTGGGGGTGTATTATGTATATACTGAACACATGGTTGCCTAACAGATGACAAGGTGAGGAATAGGTGGAGAGGATGCCAAGATGTACTAATAATTATTAGAAACTACAAATTGTATTCAACATGAATGTAGCTTTTTGGGGCTGAAAGCATTGGAATTTCAAGGCTTCATAGTGATAAGAAATGATTTCAGTATTCACGTT
Source organism: Stephania japonica (assembly GCA_039657345.1). Classification (NCBI taxonomy): domain Eukaryota; kingdom Viridiplantae; phylum Streptophyta; class Magnoliopsida; order Ranunculales; family Menispermaceae; genus Stephania; species Stephania japonica. The sequence continues at coordinate 8,652,298 of CM077556.1, forward strand.
GAGTACCTGTATCAATCCCCCATATTCTTGCCTGAATAGTTTCCTTGTTTAATATGAATTTGCAGTTGATTTTGGACATTGGTGTTCTGTTGAAAATGTCTTTGATTCTTATTTGAATTTTATGAATGAGTTGTTGTTCTTGAAATTAAAATTCAATTAATTATCTTCGTCTGAGTTTTTGTATTTGTTTAGTTGAGTTATTTTTGTTTGTAGAGTTCCATTAAAGGAATACTCTAGCCATATCATGAAATTGGGGGTTGCACTATTGGAATTACTGTCTGAGGCACTTGGGCTCAATCCCAGCCACCTAACTGACATTGGATGTTCGGAGGGGCTATTCATTCTTGGTCACTACTATCCAGAATGCCCGGAACCTGAACTCACAATGGGTACTACCAAGCATTCGGATGACGGTTTTCTTACAGTTCTCCTACAAGATCAACTTGTTGGCTTGCAAGTTCTTCGTCAACGTGCATGGGTTGATGTTCCTCCTCTGCATGGAGGTATAGTAGTAAATATTGGGGATCTTCTGCAGGTATTTCTCTTGCATTTTTAAGTTCAGCTTTGCAGTATTAATTCTCAGCCATAAAATTTTTAGTGTAATTTTCGTGTTGCAGCTTATCTCCAATGATAAGTTTAAAAGCTCCAAACACAGTCTTGGCAAACCACATCAGCCCAAGAATGTCTGTTGCATCCTTTTTCAGCACAAGTATGCGGCCGACTTCTAGGACATACGGGCCTATCAAGGAACTGGTATCAGAAGAAAATCCTCCCTTATATAGAGAAACTACGGTAGCAGATTACGTGAGATTTTCCATGGAAAAAGGACTAGACGGAACATCTTCTCTAACTCATTTTAAGCTGTGAGGACTCTCATACTAATGCCTGTCAAATACGCCTGTTTGATACCTTGGTCACTTCGAATGCCTGTTAATACGTCTCTAATTATCACGAGAGCTTCTATAGCAGTTTATTGTTTTACAATGAAAAAGAATAATTAAAGGAGAATGCTGGTAGAAATTCAGATTTAAACAAAATAAATAAATAAATAATAACTGATCGTTCTACCCAAAAAAAAAAAAAAAAAAAAAAAAACTGATCATAATGAAAAAACCTCTGATACATGAAAAAATGTCCAATATTAAAATAAATCACTAACATAGTTTTATGATTGTACACAAATCACTCATGTAATTATTGTGCAATTAAGAAATGTGTATAAATCACTCCCGTGATTGTAATTGTGCACAAATCACATCATAAAACTATGTTAGTGATTTATTCTAATATCCAACGATGAGACTCTAATATCTCTAAGAATTCCACCAGATTTGATATTGATACATATAAAATCAAAGAAAACAAAACTAAAAAGAACAATTGAGCCACTTCTAATACATGATCAAGACGGAGATCATGAATCCTCCTTCTAATACAATATTAGTCGATAACGACAGAGAGGGCAAGGCTGCAAGTGCTAGTTTTCTTGTTGGACTGAATTCACCACCTGAAAATACATTTTCCATGAAATCTGTAACCACGCTTTGTCTGTTTGATGCCATAGCCATAGGTGGTACCATTCAAATCCTTCTCAACATATTTATAACACTCCATGCATATAGCAAATTCATCATTTACTTTTTTCCTCTCTTATACTCTTCATATTCAACATGCACTGCATCAAAGGATCTTTGTACATATTCGAAAACGTATCTTCACGAAGCAACATAACTATATTTCTTACCTCAATACCCTTGGCCGTCACGTAGTAATGGTTAGTGCTATATCTAAGGATCTTATATATCTATGGCTTTCACCATTTCATTTATATATGCACCTGTACGGCTGTACCTCAAAACCAAGAAATATTGAAGACGATAAAAGTATCACTATTTTTCTTTACTAACCCTGGAAGCAACTTCTGTTAGATCAGAGGACGAGCAATGACTTAAAGCGTGTAACACTGCCACTTTTCTAAAGAAAACGTTTGCACTCTTATCTGCAAGAGTCCAACAATTAAATGTCCTTCAAGATGAAGTCTCAATTTGCATTTGCAGTAGTGAAAATCGAACCAGAGCAAATGTTGTAATTTTTGTTGTGTTCTTCTTCCTCCTAAGCATCTTCTCTTACAACTCTCTTCTCTGGTCAAGCCAGTTAGAGAAGAACTGGGATAGTGGGGAAGAGTGGGAGTTTCAACTGCTTGCTCCACTCAGTCAACATTGAATGGATTTTAATTAACTACCGACTTACATTTTGAGTGGGTCAATTAATTAACTACCCACTTAAAATATCCAAAAATGGTAAAAAAGTTTTAACCATGGTTAGCCCACACATACGTGCAAGTGATAAGTGCACTGTGCACCTAAAATGCACCAATTGTGTCACATCGTGTGGCTTACTTTGCAAAGCTATTGTTGTTTCTCTTTTACATTTTAAAGTAGTGCAAGAGTATATGTACTCTTTAAAGTAGAACTTTCTAATCCATGTGGGACTAAAACACTTCCTTTGTTTTGAAAATGTCCAACAACTTCAATTTTCGTCCTATGACCGACGAAGTCATTGCCATCTCAAAATGCTTGATCCATTCTTTCGGCATTGCTAAAACAAATCTCACAAACTCCCCCATGAAGTTAGAAACGAATTAAGCCACAAAAGTAACTAATAAAGTTGGAATATAAAGGACAATGTTAGGAAGACCGAAGACCTTTTTGGGACACTTGAATAGATACCTGACCAGTTGTTGGTGTCAATTCAATACTGTTAGATTTAGAAATTACAGCTTTAGTAGCTTTGTATCTTAGTATCTGATTTTTTTCTCACAATCACATAGCTGAAATTACAGCTTCATATAGTCTTACAAAAGCTGCAGAGTTAACTTCTACACATTACCAAAAGTCCAAACTAATGATCTACTTCACAATACTTGTGAAGTCCTTTTCACCTAAACAATGACAAGTCCATACTTGACCATGTCTTGATTAAACATGCAAGTTAAACTAAGAAATACATAACAAAGATACATAATTATTTTCAAATACAACAAAAATGTCAATTGTCATCACTCCTCCTTAATGTTTCAAATTTGATTTTAGACAACCCCTTTCTTGAGGAATCCCGGAGGTTGCTCCACAAAGATTTCTTCTTAAAGATAACCATTCAAGAAGGATACCTTATCACAGGTGCAAAAGTATCTACATAATCTACTCCAAATTATTGTGAATATCCCTTCACAACTAATCTGGCTTTGTATTTGTTGACTAAACCTGTGATTTAATTTGGTTCTGAAAACCCATTTCACACCAATTACTTTTTTGTTCATTGACTTGTCAACCAAATTCCAAGTTTCATTCTTCTCAATCAGTTTCAGCTCCTTCTGCATTGATGCTTCCAATTTGCTAATATCATTGCTTCTTCAAGTGTTGTTGGCTCAAGAAGTGCCACATTACATCTTGCATAAATGTCCTACAAAGACCTAGTACTTCTAACTGCAAATTCTAAATCAGAGTCATTACTTGAATCATCTTCGTCAACAATCACATCTTGACTTTGAGAATTGGATAGAACTGAATTTTTGTCCATTTGTTGCACTTGTGAATTCTTCCAGTCCCAAAATGTTTTTTCATCATACATAGGAGGCATATTTTCAACTAACGATTTGCCATTCATTTGTTTAAATGATTGAAAATTTGAATGGCCAAATCTTCTATGCCAAAGTGAGAAATGATCAATAGAACTAGAAAAGGCATGAGCACTCTACATATTCAGCTTCAAAGAAAAGCTTCTATATTTCATTTTTACAATCATCAAATCATTTCTAGCAGGATCTATAATTGTGCATGTCATATCTTTATAAAACAATGAATAATTCTTCTCAAGCAATTGACCAACACTAAGCAAGTTTTGATCTATTTCAAGCACATACAGATCTTTAGAAATGAATTTGATACATGTAGGAGTCCTAACAACACTTTCTCCTTTGCCTTTGACTTCTAGAAATTCTCCAATTCCAATTTTAACTTTGAAGTTGTATGATTTGTCAAGCTTTTGAAACATGCTTGCTTCCGAGGTCATGTGATGAGTGCATCCATTATCAATCAACCATCAATCAGTGTTGTTTTTTGCTGCACAACATGTTGCAACAAACAAGTTAGCCTCCTCTTGCTCTTGGTTTTTTTCAATTTGTGCTTGTTTGTTTTCTTGGGCTTTTGATTTGCAAACTTTCTCAACATTTCCAAACTTCTTACAAGACTTGCATTGAACTCCAAGTCTATACCAGCAAAACTTTTCTAAATGATTTGTTTTTTTTACAGTTTGGACATAGAGGAAAATTGCTTCTTCTCTCTTCGTGTTTGTTGTTGCCTTTGAAGTTGGATTGAAACTTTTCTTTGTTTTTCATGACAAGAGCATTCTCTGTATGCTCTTCCAACCTCAATGTTCTTCTTTGCTCGGTGACTTGCAAGGCATTCACTAACTCCGCAAGTGAGATTTTTATAAAATCCTTTGAATCTTCAAGAGAGGAAATTTTTGCTTCAAACCTCTCATATATACTCACAAGAACCTTCTCAACCACCCTTTTATTAGGCAAATCTTCACCAAGAATTATGATTTGGTTCACAACTTTCAGAACTCTATTAGAGAATTCCTTCACATTATCTGTTTCTTTCATATTCAAGGCTTCAAACTCCCTTTGCAAGTTCAAGACCTGCATTTGTCTTGTTTTTCACTTCCTTGGAACTCTTCCTTAAGTCTATCCCAGGCTTCTTTTCCTATTTCACATGCCATGATGCGTATGAATATAGGCTCAATCACAGCTGAGTGTATATAGGAAAGAACTTTGAACTTCTTTGATGTCTCTTCAGCATGGTACTTAATTTGTGCAATGGTTGGATTTGCTCTCAATGGAGGAGGATCAACTCCTGTATCCACTGCCTCCCCCTTCAACAAAGCCTTCATTTTCACAGCCCACATTTGATAGTTCTCACCATTGAAGATTGGAGGTGGCAACACTCCAATATTGTTTGAAGCCATTTCTCTTGAAGTTGTTCTTTGTTTGATGAGGAACTTGACTTTTTTTGTTTTCAAAACTCACAGCCCACTAAGATAAGTGAAGGCTCTGATACTACAAAACACAAAGAAGTGGAGAGAAAGAGCATAACTTCAGTAGCTTAGTATCTGATTTTTTTTTTCTCACAATCACATCGCTGAAATTACAGCTTTATATAGTCTTACAAAAGCTGCAGGGTTAACTTCTACACATAACCAAAAGTCCAAACTAATAATCTACGTCACAATACTTGAGAAGTCTTTTTCACCTAAACAATAACAAGTCCATACTTGACCATGTCTTGCTTAAGCATACAAGTTAAACTAAGAAATACATAACAAAAGATACATAATTATTTTCGAATACAACAAAAATGTCAACGGTCATCAAATACAAGTTGATTTATGTGCGCATAAACATTGATGCAGAAATCAATGGACACCAACAACTTGGTGTCCATTCTGAGTGTCTCAAAATGGGTCACTAAATCATATTAGGAAAAAGGTTTATTCAAATTGATTCAAACTTAATCGATATGAGTGGATAAACAGATGATTCAAAAGCAACAAGCTAGAGAAGAAGAAAACTTACAGAAAAATCAAGAGACCTATATATCGGTATCCGTGCCTTGATTCTACATCAACAGGAAAGTGCTCCAGTTTGACTCTCAAATCACTCTATGTGTGACGAAACGAATAAATAGGGCTTCTTTTTTCTTAATGAAAAAAAAAAAAAAAAAACTAGGGCTTGTTAATAGTGCTATTACTAATTTGCTACTAGTCATTTGAGATTTTTTTTTTAAGTCTAAAAAAACACATTCATAGTTCCTAACCTAAGAAGGTAAGTTGCCCTAAAAAACCCAAAACGGTGCTAACCTATTACAACATTTCAACTAGTGAAATGTAATATATACTAATGAAATAGGAAAAACTACCTCATAAAAACCCTCATGAAATAGGGAGAATTACCTCACAAAAGAGAAGAATTGCCCCATAAAAAAGGGGACAACTACCTAAATTTGGTAAAATATTCGCATGAGGAGACAAAATTTAAATTAAACATAAACTAAACCTAGAACATTAAGATGTTTTTTAAAAGGGGAATGCTAGTGTACTAGGTCAGACAAGCAAGTCAGACACATGCCCCATTGGATGTGCATTACACACGCATCTCGAGGTGCATTGATAGTGTTCGCCGCTTGCGTGTTTGACCTGGGTGCACAAAAGAGAGTGCACTCTATGGCATATTTCTTTTCATAATTGGGCAAAGAAACATTGATGAGGGTGGAATCTTGCAATTGTGACAAGCAATGAAATAATATAAAAACACATTGAATAGAATGGGATGAGGGGTGAGTAGATCGTCATCAACAACAAAATTAGTTGGGGTTGACTACATGGATCAAACGGTTTCATTCAGCTTGATTTAATGCTTAATGCAGCTTACTACATTAATCATTAGTACTTGACTTAAAAGCTATACCTGAAAGCATGGTTTGAAAATACGCCAAACTTCAGCTAACTTCGGCAGAAGTTTGTCGATAATGAAAATGGGGATGTGGAATACATGGTGACGTAAAACTTGCAAAGTTTCGCTTGAAACTTGGACATGTTTCGCCAAAACGTCAATCAACTTCGATAACGTCCATTGAAACTATTAAAAAAGAGACAAAAATGCAAAAATTCGAAGAAACTGATGAAGTTTTTAGGGAAGTTAACGAAGTTACCCTCAAGTAAAATAAAATTTTAAAACTAACTTCTTTTCACGTCAAATAGTAAATAAAGTCAAAACTTATCATACAAAGTAATATAAAAATAAATATTAATATCACGTGCATTGCAAATTGCGTATTTATTGCAAAATAACTATTTCAAAGAACTGTATTGTGATTATTATGCATAATTGTTGTATGATTAAGTATATTTCTAATATCTTTAAGGGGAAATTTGAGTTTTCTAGCATTTAAATGAATTTCATAAACTTTCGTACACTGGTGAATTTTTGTAAAACTTCTCTCGTCGAAGGTAACTTCTTCGAATTACTTCCAAATTTTAAGTGAGTGAAGCTTAGGGCGAAATCGAAGTTTCAAACCTTGCCTGAAAACATAGGATGACAACAAAATTAAGGTAGTAGAACAAGCTAACTCAATCTTCACATGGAGAATCATAACAGAGCAACTTCATGGTATTCCAAGACTAATATGGAATTACGGTACTTCTTAAATGCTAGAATGACCAACATGTTGATATAGTCAAGTTCAGTTTCTCAACTCAATGTACAAACCAAGCACTTATGAGTGACTATGACTCATTTTAAAAGGATTTATTGAACTAACAAATAAAGTCATTTCCAATCAACAAAGTCTTACTTGTTCACCAGAAAGCCATATAGTTCTGCTTTATTAGTTTCAGACAACTAAAAGGGAAGCAAAGCTAATTAATGTTATGACATGAACATGCATGAGCCTCATAGCAAGTTAAAGTAGTCGATGATTTTAATGCTTCGATAGCGCAGAGTCGTGACAATACATGCAATGCTGAAGAGAAACATTAGATTTTTCAATCAACAAAATCTGAATGCTCACAGCCGAAACTTTGTTAGAGCAGAGGTCCCATCCAGTCCTTTTTTAGAGAAATGTATCATATACTCTTTCACTGAAGTTTCTCTATATCTTGGAGGATTTTCTTCTGACAACAGTTCCTTAATAGGCCCATAAATTCTTGTAGATGAGTGATTAGCGCTTGTAGTGAAAAAGGCTGCTACGGACATTCTAGGACCAACATGGTTGGCCAACACCCTGTGTTCAGCGCTTTTAAACCTATCATTGGAGATGAGCTACAAAATAGAGAAAACAAAGATAAGTCACGCTATTATGTCCATGTAATGGAGAACCTTAAATTGAAGGGTATATATCCAATTCACATCATGAGTGCAAAATTTTCAAGGTTAATGCCACTTGTAATTTATTAAGACGAAGATTTTTTGCAAAAAATAAACCCAAATAATTCAAAAACACTTGCCTGTAGAAGATCCCCGACGTTTATTACTAGACCTCCATGAACAGGAGGAACATCAGTCCATTGACCTTGATGAAGAACTTGCAGCCCACCAATCTGGTCTTGCAGGAGGATAGTAAAGAAATCGCTATCAGCATGCTTGCTAACTCCCATGGTCAGTTCAGGTTGCGGGCATGCCGGGTAATAATTAAAAAGAACGGCGAGTCCCTCCAAGCATCCAATGTCCTTTAGATGGTTTTGGTCAAGACCAAGAGCCTCTGATAGTAACCCGGCCAATTCAATGCCCAAGTTCATAATATTCTTCGAGTACTCCATCATGACATCTCTACAAATCAAGTATGTGGAAGAATAAGATGGTCATGATAGTTAACAATGGACTAGAATGGAATCAATTTCATGAATAATTCGCGAATCGGTATAATTAAGGAATTTCTACAAGTGAAGCAGACAGTAACATTCAGATTGCATGCTAAATTAAAACTCGGGCAAGTCATTCTCTTAATCTATTCAATTTCTTTCTGCAGAAACACGCATAGGACTTATTTGTGTATATATATTGTAAACAAAAGAAAGAGTACGAGCTCGGTTGACAAACCTGAACACCATCGGCAACTCCTCAAGATTAAGAGAAACAGGTGCAATAATGCAAGATAGAGTGTCTCTCCAATAAGCAAATGGTACTTGAAATAGATCAAAATTGCAATTGTACATAACCTTTTTGGTAAGATCACGCGTGTAGAATTTGCTTCTCTCCTCCTTTGGTTCCGCGCTGAATCTACGGACACGATCAAGCATTCCATCTAACATATCTATAGGTATGCCATGGTTCACAACCTGAAAGAAACCACCGGTCTCTGCCGCTTGTCTGACTTGATCAATGACATTCTTCCTTGTAGAAAAGCCATCACCTATGTTTATACCTTCAAGATCTATCACTGGAATCTTAAAAGCTTTCTCAACATCTGAATTCACTCTATTATCAATCCCATCAGGTGGAGTGATAAATATACGAGGAATCTTTGTCACTCCAGCTTCCTCAAGCCCTCGAACACCCGCCTTTGTATCGTCAAAGGCCTGCAATTCTTTTTTTCGATCATAGTCCGGTGGTATTTCACCGAACAGTACTTGTTGGATGCCTGTATTTGCCATTTGTTCTCCCTTTCTCCACTCTGGACCGAACAGGATAATCCCAATCCAATAATATAAAACCAAACTTGAATCAGAAGCACATAGCCATACGCAACTTGCAAAATGCAATCAATCAGGCAGCCCAAATGTGACAAAATGCATGTCTCAATCCTACTGTTGGAAAGGTTGTTGACTGAAACATATGTTAGATGTGTGGCCCCACATTAAGTTAATATGTCGAGCACATGTGAATTCTAATTAAATAGAAATATTAGAATCGGTGATTTTAGAAGTTGAGAGAAAATAGAAAATTTCTCTTATTGTAACTGAATTAGTGACCAGAGAGAAAATAGGAAGTGAAGAAATATATATGAGTCGATATTGTTGTGCGACTAGGAGACCGGAAAAATAAGAGGTATTCTAGAGAAGTCGGCGAGTAGTTCGGCTTGGTGTGCGCATAGGGGTGTATGTGCATTATCTCTCTAAGGTTTTCTCTCTACATTGAAGAATAACAAGATCTTGAATTCGAAGACTCGCGGGGAAGGCTTTGGTGATTTCTTGGTGTTCAGAAAAAGAGGTGCAAGGGTTTGATACAATTGGGGTAGTATTCTTTGTTCTTAGTGTGATAATCTAAGTTCTTGAAAGATGTATTTTTTGTATTACTCCATTGTTGGTGAATCTCATTAAATTGAGATATCTTGTACTCTTTGTTGACATAGTGGATTGTTCGAAGTTTGGCTCATGGTTTTTATCTCTGATTTAGAGGATTTTCCACGTTAAATCTTTTGTGTCTTGTGTTGTGTTTATTTTGTGCATTGATCGTGGTTTGATGAAATTTATTATTCATCTGTTTCATTATTAGAAGGGGTTGAGTAAAACCCCAACAACATAATGACTGTAAAGCCTCAGATCAAATTAGTTGGGATTAGCCACATGGATCAAATTCTACCATTCTAATCGATATAATATAGTTGATGGCATGAAAAGATAATTGACCCTTTTAATTAACAAAAAGAGAATTTACTCCCAAAATAAGAAATTCAAGGATTACTAAAGGAAACTTACCAGCTCAGTATTAAAGAGTGAGTAAATAAAATCCAAGAATAGAAAAAAAAAAAAAAAAAAAAAAAAAAAAAAAGTTTCATGCATATAGCAAGCCATCCATTATGGATCAAAGATATACAGTACACAGGGCGGGTCCTGACATTTTCGAGGTCTTGAGCGAAATCTTAAAATTGGGCCTTAAATAAAACATAATTTACAACATAAAAATTGTTGTTTATAATTACATTATCAACATTTATTAAATGCATAATTAATACATAAAACTATTGTTAAGTAAATTTAGCATATAAAGATATGTTGGTGGTTGCATTATTAAGTTTACATATTATTTAATAAATTATTACATGTGAGTTTTCAAAATTAACAATATGCTATGATATGTCAATTATATATTGATTAAGTTTTACCAATGTAATGTATTCTGATATGTCAACATGTAATGTTTCAAAATTAACAATACTTATATGATAATTAATATAAGTATTTCTACAATACTTATTTGTCTTAAAACAATATTTTGTATATAGTGTATTTAATTGTGTTATTCTAGCATTATAAAATTTTATAAATTGTACACGCTTTTGTATAAGGAGCAAATATATAATTCTTGTTAACAAAATCATAAATAAATTATTATAATGTTAATTTTGATTAACTAGTTCGCTTTAAAATAGACATTAATTCTATTATTTTTATAGTTTATAATGACTTTAAACAATATTTTTTGAAGTAAAAATTTATCTAAATTTCCTCAAATTAAAAAAAAAAAACATACACCTTCTATCACAATAGCATAAAATATAAGCAATTCAAGCATATTATTAAAATACATACTATACATTTGTTGAAATATATATAGAAAGATATACATGAGAGAGTTGATTTTACAAGAATCTAATATATTGATCGTAAGCTTGATAGTAAGGATATAATATATTGATTATTGAGTTGCATACGTGAGTTAAGAGAAACGATCAAGCCAATGTTTTTCTCCCTATAGTTTTGTGAAAAAAAAATTAAAAATATAAAAAATAATTTTGTAACTCATAAACTTAACTTACCTATTTGTGTCGTGCAATGTGCCTCGGAATACATACTCGAAAAAATAGATAGCACGCTAATAAATGGGTTAACTTTCTAGTAATAATTAAGTGAAAATACATAAATATGTTCATCAAAAAAATGATAAAATACACTAATACCCATGTATATACTGCTAAATTAAGGCCTTCTACTAAGTGGGGGCCTGGGGAGATCGCCCCTTGGGCCCTGCCCCAAAGTTGGCCTGATAGTATAGTATACATGTAATAGCTACAATGACTACAAGTTAGTCTTTGTCATCCTTAACGTGAGCAAACACATCATGAATTCATATATATTCTAATGGGGACCATTTTTATTTTTCTGTCTTATTTCCACTTAATATGGATAAGAAAATTACAGCAAGTAAGACCAAACCCAAGAATCAATCTCAGAAATGTTTCTTAAAATTGTGCGAAGAAACTTCAACAAGGCTGGAAACTTGAAACTGTGATAAGCAATGAAATAATATAAGAACACATAGAATGGAATAGGCTGAGGGGGTTAAAAGATCACCATAATCAACAACAATCCTCAATTGCAAATTAGATGGGATTTACCACATCGATCAAACGCTTAACAAATATTAAGCTATCTAAACTCAGTTTCCAAAAGTAGAGTTGGACACACAGAAAGAAGACAATGCAAATGAAAATCCAATAAATAGCAACTGTGAGGCCTGAACTTATAGCCGTATGCAAACTAAAGCTCATGTTAGATCTTTGATGGACCCATAAGCTATAGCTCTTAAACATGGACCCCAACAATATAAGTTAACATTTTTCACAAAATATGATTCAGATTCTTAACCATGCAGTATTTACATGTGACATGTCCGAATAGATTCTTTTCCGATGGCTATGGAATGAACTCAACAGTTGTAGATAATAATATGATGACATTGATGAGATACATTGACATCATTGATCGATGGTTTTAATGCTTTAAAAGTTAATTTCAACTTCAAGTATATATGAAATATAAATATTTTATTCTGATGAATTTATAATAGCACAAAGTCATGAAAAAAAAAATTGCAAATGCATGAACTACTAATTAAATCAAATAACTTTCAGGACTATTGACTGCAGACTACAACAACAGCAACAGCAACAGCAACAGCAACACAGCCTCAGTCCCAAACTAATTGGGCCGGCTACATGGATCAAACTCTTCCATTATGCTCGATTTAGCCTAAAACGACTGCAGAAGAGAAATGTAAGATCTCTCAAGCACCAAAATCTGGATGCTCATAGCCTAAAATGTGTTAGAGCAGTAGTCCCATCCAGTCCTTTTTGATTGAAATGTGTAATATACTCTTTTACTGAAGTCTCTCTATATATGGGAGGATTTTCTTCTGGCAAAAGTTCCTTAATGGGCCCATAAATTCTGGTAGATGGATGAATCCCTGTGGTGAAGAAGGCCGCAACCGACATTCTAGGGCCAACATGGTTGGCCAACACCATATGTTCAAAGCTTTTAAACCTATCATTGGAGATGAGCTGCATCATAGAAAAAACAATGAAGAATCAAGAGAATTGTTGGATGAAAAAAGGAAACATTTTATTCATATGATTAGGAAAAAGCTGAGTATCTATGTAGTCCATGTTAAGGATGCTTGGGACGACAACAACAACAAAGCCTCAATCCCCATAATGCCGGCTAAATAATTAAAAAAAAAAAAAAAAAAAGAGAAAACTTCCAATGACAGCCCTCAATCTTCTTCATTACCTTCAACAAAACAAATAGTAGCAATCAAAGAACGATAAAACTAGAAAAGAAATTTGTTCACAGGATGATTGACTTGATTTCTACTCAAGCTATCAAGTCCAAGTGATGGAGAACATTAAATTGAAGATGAAGAGTATAATCCAATTCACACATGAGTTGTGAATTTCTCAAGGTTTTGCCGTGTCAATTGTACCAATAATCAATGTAACAAATGCTACTAGAAAATTCACTAATATGAAGAAAATTGCGAAACATAGGCCCAATTAATTCAAAATTACTTGCCTGTAGAAGATCCCCGACATTTATTACTAGACCTCCCGAAAAGGTGGAAGATTAATCCATTGGTCTTGGTGAATAACTTGTAAACCACCAATCTGGTCTTGCAGGAGGATAGTAAAGAAACCATTATCAGAATGCTTGCTGGTTCCTAAGGTCAGTTCAGGTTGTGGGCATGCAGGATAGTAATGAAAAGCAAGAAAGAGGCCCTCCAAGCATCCAATGTCTTTTAAATGATTGCGATCAAGGCCAAGAGCCTCTGATAGTAACTTCGACAATTCAATGCCCAAGTTCATAATATGCTTCAAGTACTTCATACTAAATCTCTACAAATCATGTAAAGAAATATTGTTACACAGCTTTACACTGAGATGATCAAACATATTTTTGAATCTGAATATGAATTTTCCAGTACCATTAACGGTGTAAATTGGTGTCAAAGTTTTATTAAAAGCTGAAGTCAGCTAGACGATTCAATAGACCTTGTCACTCCAGCCTCCTCAAGCCCTCTAACACCGGCCTTCGTGTCATCAAAGGCCTTCAATTCTTGTTTTCGATCATAGTCTGATGGGATTTCATCAAACACTTGCTGAATGCCGGTATTTGCCATTTTTTTCCCTTTCTCAACTCTTAACAAAACAAGATAGTTCAAGAGACTTTGATATCAAAGCAAGCTAGAATTCAAACTAAATAGTGATACATCACTCAGACAGTTAGACCACTTGACTAGTTCAAATGGGAAAAATCAGTGTCACAAAGAATGCTCCAAGCTCTCTCTATCTTACAGTTGCAGTAGCTTGACTTAAAGAATATGAATATGAGTTGGAGAGCAAGTGAAAAACCGATCTATGCGTATCTGATTTATACAGGCATCAAAGGAGTTTCATTCAAGTACTCCATTACCTTTAAAGCATTTATTTTGTGATGCCCAGACAAAATTCTCATGGGGTTCTCCTGCTCAAGTCCTCACTCATTTGCCATCAAAGCATTTTTGGTATAAACAAAAGATAAATAATTTAGAAGTCCATAATTGTCTTTGTGTAAGTTCTCTGTTAGCAATAATTCCAAATGGCTGTAACTTGCAGACTAAAATGGTGAACTCAGAACTGTAAATCTGTAAGAATCGAAAGTGAATAAATTCTGGGTGCAGAATAAAACTTACCTTCTCAAATGGTAAATATCACCAAGCATGGGCCAAAGGAAAACAATTGCATCTGTAATAACTCCCAAGTGTCACAAATAATTTTGTTATGCTTTGTCTTATTTTTGGTGGAATATGCTTTGTCTTTCTACAATAAAGTCAAGGCTATTATATCATTAAACACATCATTGATATATTATTAGGGTCCTTACACTACAGTTATGCTGTCAATTAGAAAAATCAGCACAATAGAAACTGAAGAAATTAAACAGTAGATAACTTGGGATGCATTGGTTAGAAGAAAATTAAAGAATTTTGAAAGCGTGCCATTAAGAGCAATGAATCAAGTTGAGTGGAAGAGCTTGATTCATGTAGCCCGACTCCAAATAATTCGGGATTGAGGAGAGTTTAGTGGGGATCATATATTGTTCTAGCACCTCACCTTCCTCAATGTGCCAAGCAAGTCGAGTATACATCTCTCCACCCTTGGCTGGTCACGAAATATCTGAACTGCTTCTAGTATTTTACCTAAGACTTGTGCAGATGCCATGGTTGTCAACTTGTAAAAATCTGTAAAGGTCTATAATTGAAATTCTAAAATCTGTTGAATCGACTGATGCCACTTTGCTATATATCCTCAAAGGCCTAACACCAGATTTTGTCAAAGGCCTTAAGTACATGTGGATTGATGAAGATTTTTGGAATGAAGTCCCCTAACACCAGATTTTATATCGTCAAAAGCCTTAAGTACTTGCGTTCGATCGCATCTGTTGTCATTTCGTCAAACATTTGGTGGGTGTCTGGAATCATCACATTTCTTTTCTGTGCTTGAGAGAAATAAATATCAATACAAAGGTCTTTTTCTCTATATTTATTATCAATATAACGAAAGCACCTCGATCAACAAAAAGAAACACTGAGGAGAAGAAATACAAGACTTGTAAGATTAGGCATAAAATGTGCATATTTGGTTCATTTTCTCATCACATCATAAACAATGAGGCAAAGCAAAGACATTCCTATTATGATTTGGTCATCTCTCATTCTAATCTAAGCAATGCAGGCATTCAATGTAGTCTTTCATAGTAATCTCCCAAAACACTAACTTTGTTAATCGGTCAAAACCACTACTGTATGACAGTTAATTCTACCAAATCTCATTTTAACCTTTTCTTTTCTTTTTTTTTTTTTTTCCTTGTGCTTGTAAAGGAAAAACCACTATTGATATCTCTCTAAAACACAAGAGTCATTCAGTCAATCAGTCATGACATTTTGAGATGTCTAGACTTGCAGCCGATCAAAGATCTTCTCCAAAAAAAAATAAAAATAAAAATTGCACTCTATAGTTGCACCTTAAATTCTTCCTAAGTGTGTTGGGTCCAAACTACATATATTCTCATGACATTAATAATGCATTTACAATAATAACAACATTAACAAGCTTTTCAAACATCAATATCACAGCTTAAAATGTAAAAGAGCAGAAGTACCATCTAATCCTTTTTCATTGTAGTGTTCTAGATATTCTGTTATTGTGGTTTCCCTATACAAGGGAGGATTTTCTTCTGATAGCAGTTCTTTAATAGGTCCATATTTCACCGCAGACGGCTTGCTATATGTATTGAAGAAAGATGCTACAGAAATCCTTGGAGAAACATGGGCAGCCAGCACTCTGTGTATGGAGCTTTTAAATCGATCGTTGGAGATAAGCTGCAAGCAGAGAATGCAACAATCAAAATACACTTAGCAGGATTTCAATCCACATAATTAAGCATCCAAATATGAATGAAAACATTTCTTTCAGGGTCATATATGTTTGAAATATGCCTTAGAAGCAGCAGAAAATAATGCAAAATGTGATACATGCTGCAGAATGTGACTTAGTCTTGAAGACCATGTCTTTAATTCAGTTTCTAGTTGTTGTTGTTTTGTAGGATTTTAGTTTTGACTCAGTTGTTGAGTCATGGATCCTGTTTTTTAGCTATTAGTTTAGTGACTTTCAGTTATGTTTTGACTTTTAGTTATTATTTTGTGTATTTAAGTACGTTGTCAAGTTGAATGAAAGAATTGGAGTTCTTAGTTCATGCTTAAAATCAGTCCTACCTCTTTCATATTTATAGTTTTATAACAGTGGTATCAGAGCCTTCAATTCTTGAGGGACTGTGAGTGTTTGAGCATACTCCACTATCAAACAAATCCAATTCAGTTCACCAACAAACCATCAAAGCAACATGGATCCTGAAGCACCTTACAAGGCAGCAGCTCCTCCAGTGTTCGATGGTGAAGGTTATCATGCATGGGCTGTTAGGATGGAGGCTTTTCTTGATGCAAGTGATCTGTGGTTGGCTGTTGAGGAGGACTACGACGTTCCTCCATTGCCCGAGAACCCAACACTTGCACAGCTCAAAAATCACAAAGAGAAGAGGCAAAGGAAGACGAAGGCAAGGGCATGTCTATTTGCTGTTGTATCATCATCAATCTTCACCAGAATAATGGCCCTGAAATCAGCCAAGGCAATTTGGGATTTTCTCAAAGAAGAATATGAAGGTGATGAGAAAATCAAAGCAATGCAAGTGCTGAATCTCATAAGGGAGTTTGAAATGCAAAGAATGAAGGAGTCAGAGACAATCAAGGAGTACTCTGACAAGCTTCTAAGCATTGTCCACAAGGTAAGATTGCTTGGTGACGAATTTCCTGATAAAAGAATAATTCAGAGAATTCTTGTTACAGCTCCTGAAAAATATGAGGCTACAATCGCCTCATTGGAGAACTCTAAAGATCTGGCAAGGATTACCTTGGCAGAGTTGTTGAATGCTTTGCAGGCCCAAGAGCAGAGAAGGTTGATGCGGCAAGAAAGCTCAATAGAAGGAGCATTAAAGGCAAAGCATCACATCAATCTCAACACAAAGGGGAAGAAAAAGTATGAGAAGAAGAAGACTGCTGATGCAAATGAAGCCATTTCAACTGAAAATTGCAGCAAGTAGTGGCGACCAAAAGAGAAGCTTCCTCCTTGTCATCATTGCGGCAAGAAAGGACATCCTCCTTTCGGGTGTTGGAAAAGGCCTAACATCAAATGCAACAAATGCAATCGCATGGGACATCATGAGAGAATCTGCAAGAATGGAACTTCACAACAAAATGAAGCTAAAGTTGCAGACAAACAAGAGGAGGAAGAACAACTTTTCGTTGCAACCTGTTTTGCAAGTAGTTGTTCTAGCGACAAGTGGCTCATAGATAGTGGCTGCACCAATCACATGACTTTCAATCATGCTCTCTTTAAGGACTTGGATACATCAGTTAAATCCAAGGTAAAAATTGGCAATGGTGAGCACATCGTTGTTGAAGGAAGAGGTACCGTTGTCATCGAAAGTTTCTCAGGTACAAAAGTCATTAAAGATGTATTATTTGTGCCTAATATTAACCAAAATCTGTTAAGTGTGGGGCAGCTGATTGAAAGAGGGTTTAAGGTTGTTTTTGAGAACAACCAATGCTTAATCAAAGATGCAACAGATGAAGAAGTGTTCAAGATCAAGATGAAGGGCAAGAGTTTTTCATTAGATCCATTGCAAGAAGAGCAAGCGGCTTACTCCTCAAATGACAACATAACCGAGATCCGCACAAAAGATTGGGTCATTTTCATCATGCTTTGCAAAGGCTGAATTTGCAAAGAAAAGAGCTTGCTCAAGGACTACCCCAGCTTGAGTCAGAAATACATGCTTGCAAGGCTTGTCAATATGGCAAGCAAGCGCGTCTTCCATTTCAGAATTCTGTTTGGAGAGCAACAAAGAAGCTGCAGCTTATTCACACTGATCTTCTTGGGCCTCAAAGAACTCCTTCACTTAAGGGAAGTAAATACTACATAATTTTTATTGATGACTTCTCTCGTACGTGTTGGATTTATTTTCTCAGATTCAAGTCTGAGGTTGCTGGAATCTTTTGGAGATTCAAGCAATGGATTGAAAATCAAAGCGAGAGTCCCATTCAAATGTTGAGGTCAGATAATGGCAATGAATTCACTTCAAATCAATTCAATCAGTTTTGTGAAGAAGCTGGCATTGATCATCAATTGACAGCTCCGTACACTCCACAACAAAATGGAGTCAGTGAGAGGAAGAACAGAACAATCTTTGAGATGGCAAGATGTATGATGCATGATAAAGATTTGCCTAAGGAGTATTGGTGAAGCAACAAACAAACTGCAGTGTTCTTATTGAATAGGCTTCCTACAAAAGTTTGTGAATGGGAAGACTCCTTTTGAGGCATGGTATGGTTTCAAACCAAATTTGAAAAATCTAAAAATATTTGGTTGTTTGTGTTTTACTTACGTGCCACAGATCAAGAGGGACAAGCTGGACAAGAAGGCTGAACCAGGAATCTTTATAGGCTATAACAACACCTCAAAAGCCTATCGAGTTTTCCAAATCAATCCGAGAAAATACTGATCAGCAAAGATGTTGTCTTCATGGAGGCGGAAAAGTGGGATTGGAATTCAACAAATGAAAAAGACCCTATTCACGTGCAACCTAGCGAAGATGATGTTGATGACCAACCAATCAGAGGAACTAGATCACTTGCAGACATCTATGCAAGATGCAATGTTGCGGTAATGGAACCAACTGGAGTACAAGAAGCGATGCAAGACATAAAATGGATTTCAGCTATGAAGGAAGAATTGAGTATGATTGAAAAGAATCATACATGGAAGCTTGTACCAAGGCCTTCTAACAGAAAGGTGATTGGAGTTAAATGGGTTTTCAAAACAAAACTCAATGCAGATGGTTCTATAAACAAGCACAAAGCGAGGCTCGTCGTGAAGGGATATGCACAAGTTTTTGGCGTCGATTTTTCAGAAACGTTTGCTCCCGTGGCCGGACTTGATACCATCGATTGCTCCTTGCGATGGCGGCTCAAAGTGGTGGAAAGTGTTTCACTTGATGTAAAATCTGCTTTTTTAAATGGCCTTCTTAAAGAGGAGATTTTTGTAGAACAACCTGATGGTTTTGTTGTGCGGGATCAAGAAGATAAAGTGTACCTATTGAAGAAAGCTTTGTATGGCCTCAAGCAGGCTCCAAGAGCTTGGTATAGTCGGATCGATGATCATTTGATCGGCTTAGGCTTTCAGAAAAGCTTAAGTGAGGCTACCTTATATGTAAGAAAAGAAGGCACTAACATTACCATTGTTTCTATCTATGTTGATGATCTTTTGGTCACGGAAACAATCACCGCTCATTGATGAGTTTAAATCTAACATGCTCAAGGAATTTGAGATGACAGATTTAGGATTAATGACCTACTTCCTTGGTCTTGAAGTGCTGCAACAGAGGAATGAAGTTTTTGTCTTCCAAAAGAAATATGCAAAGGAGATTTTGAAGAAATTTCACATGGAGAGTTGCAAAGCTATAGACACACCAATGCAAGCCAAAGTGAAGTTCTGCCAAGATGATGGGACTCCCAAAGTGAATGAGAATCTCTATAGAAGTTTGATTGGTTGTCTCATGTACCTCACAGCTTCTAGGCCTGACATTATGCAAGCTGTAAGTCTTCTCTCCAGATTTATGCATTGTGCAAGTGAAGAGCACTTGCAAGCTGCGAAGAGGATTGTCAGATATATTAAAGGAACTGTTGATTTTGGAATTAAATATGTTAAATGTGATAATTTTAAGCTGGTTGGTTTTTCTGATAGTGATTGGGCAGGTTCAACTGATGATATGAAGAGCACAACTGGTTTTTGTTTCAGTCTTGGATCAGGTGTGATCAATTGGTGTTCAAAGAAGCAAGAAGTTGTTGCTCAAAGCACTGCAGAAGCTGAATTCATAGCTGCAACAGCTGCAGCAAATGAGGCCATCTGGTTGAGGAAAATCCTTCATGATTTGAGTTTGAAGCAACAAGGATCAACACAAATCTTTGTTGACAACCAAGCTGCCATTTCAATCTCTTCTAATCCAGTGTTTCATGGCAAGACAAAGCATTTCAAGATCAAGTTTTATTATCTCAGAGAAGTTCAAAAGGAAGGGGAAGTTTCGTTAACTTATTGCAGATCGGAAGATCAGATAGCCGATGCATTCACCAAAGCCTTGCCTAAGATTAAATTTGAAGAACTCAGGAACAAGATGGGAGTTTGCAGCTTCAAAGGCAAGGAGGTGTGTTTGAAATATGCCTTAGAAGCAGCAGAAAATAATGCAAAATGTGATACATGCTGCAGAATGTGACTTAGTCTTGAAGACCATGTCTTTAATTCAGTTTCTAGTTGTTGCTGTTTTGTAGGATTTTAGTTTTGACTCAGTTGTTGAGTCATGGATCCTGTTTTTTAGCTATTAGTTTAGTGACTTTCAGTTATGTTTTGACTTTTAGTTATTATTTTGTGTATTTAAGTACGTTGTCAAGTTGAATGAAAGAATTGGAGTTCTTAGTTCATGCTTAAAATCAGTCCTACCTCTTTCATATTTATAGTTTTATAACAATATATAAGGACAACAGAGTTAAATTATAAAGATGGTATAAAATTATGTTTGGGAATGCAACAGACGTGCCTGTAAAAGATCTCCAATGTTTATCACTAGAGCTCCATGTACCGGAGGGACGTTGATCCATTGGTTTTGATGAAGAACTTGAAGACCACCGATCTGATCCTGCAAGAGGATGGTGATGAAGTTGCTATCAGAGTGCTTAGATGTTCCCAAAGTCAGTTCAGGTTCTGGGCATGCGGGATAGTACTGACCAAGAATGAATAGCCCCTCTGAGCAACCTATGTCGTACAGATGGTTGCGGTCAAGCCCAAGAGCATCAGATAGCAAACTAAATAATGCAACCCCCAATTTCTTAACATACTTAGAGTAATCCATCAGAATATCTCTGCAAGTAACCAAACACATCAAGGAAAATTATTTTCAGGGTTGCTCATTTGTGATATCCAAAAAAAAAAATCATTCAAAATCATGCAATGTCTGAGGAACTGGTGAGAAAAAAATGGTGAAATTAAAAGGGGTTTGCAATTTGTACATACAACAACAACATAGCCTCAATCCCAAATTAATTGGGGTTTGCGATTTGTACATATTGAATAAAAAAACAAAGCTAGAAGCAACTTATTTGGGATTGAGGCTTTGTTATTGTTTTTCAAAAAAAGTGAAAACACAATGCACAAGATTAAAATTGATTAACAGAACAAAATACAGCATTCAATGTTAAGTTTGATAAGACCTGAATGCTATAGGCATTTCTTCAGGATTAGGAGGTTCAGGAGCAATGGCACAAAAGAAGGTGTCTCTCCAATTCGCAACTGGTGATTTGTAAAGATCAAAATTGCTAGTGTACTTCACCTTCTTGGTTTTGTCTCTAGAGTAGAACTTACTTCTTTCCTCTCTTGGTTGCTCATGAAACCAGCGGGCGCCTTCAAGCAATTCATCCATGATTTCAACAGGAATGCCATGGTTCACTACCTGAAAAAAGCCCCATGTCTCTGCCGCGTGCTTGACTTGATTGATCATCTCTTTCCTCACAGAAGCATCTTCTCCCATTTCACAAATGCCTTCAAGGTCTATAACTGGAATCATCAAATCTTTCTGATCATTTGAACTTGTACTGCAACACTCAATGATTCTTTCACGTGGATCAATAAACATCCGAGGAACCTTTGCTATTCCAGACTCTACAAGTCCTCTAACGCCCGCTTTTGTATCGTCGAAGGCCTTCAACTCTTTAGCTCGATCATATTCCGATTCGATTCCATTGGAAGCTTGGCAAGCACCTGGATTCTCCATTTTCTTTCCTGGTTTTACAAGAGATTAAAATCAACCAAAGGAACTAAATACATAAAGGTACTACAAGAAGGGAAACATATTAAGCCTGCAGTTTATAAAACTAAGTTGTCAGACGACGGCAACAACAAAAACAAGTATAGCAATTCTCGTAGTAATTTCATTGGCTTTTTGGCTTCTACTCGTTGGAATCTCTTGTTGGCAAAATGTATGGGAACTTTATTCTTTTTTAAAAACAGTACGTTTTGGTTTTTTTCTACATATCCTCAATGAGACTGTTAGGAAACTAATATTATGTAACGTCTATGTTGATTATGTAACGTCTACACTGATTGTGTAACGTCTACATTAATCGTGAAACACCTCCACTGATTATGTAATGTCTACATTGATTATGTAACATCTACACTGATTTAATTCTGTACCATTCTATAAATAGGGCACCATGCTGTACATTCGAGATATACAATAAACTTATTCTATTTTGAAACTATCATGGTATCAGAACTTGGTTTCTAATCCAAAGTTGGTCGACTTTTGAATCAACGACCGATCCTTGATATATCTTAGTGTTTGTTTTTGTGTTCGATTAGGCTCTTGTTTTGATTTCCTCTTGTTTCTCTTATGCGTCTTCACACACGTCTGTCTGTTGTACCAGTCCGTTTGCCTCTTCCACGTCACTCAGTCAACCAATCCACCTACCATGTCCGCACAAACTTGATGCCTTACAACTCTGCTCCGATAGTCGTTCGGCCGATTCAGCTCCGTTAGTCGTTCCGCCGATTCAGCTCCGTTAGTCGTTCTGTCGACTATGTTATTTCGTTAGTCGTTCCGCCGACTATGTTGTTTCGTTATTCCGTCAACTCAGCTATGTTGGTCGTTCCACCGACTGTGTTGTTCCGTTAGTCGTTCCGTCGACTCAGCTCCGTTAGTCGTTCCGTCGGCTATGTTTTTCCGCTAGTCGTTTCGCCGACTATGTTGTTCTGTTACTCGTTCCATCGACTCAGCCCCGATAGTCGTTCCATCGACTCCGTTGTTTCGTTGTTCATTTATTATGTTGTCCCGTCCGTGCACTATCCGCTATTTTGAGCCCTGTTCGCGATGCCTATCACGCCTGTTATCCGTATGATGTACGTTGTTGAGAGCAGTTCGTGATATCTACCCGTCTCATGTACCCATTTCAGATCTGCCTGTTTTGTCGGCCCGTTTGTCAATTCTGCCCGTGATCACTTACATCCGTTCGTCGCGATCTGGTGTCCTCACGCAGAATTGTCGACGACTTAATGTATCCTCATTTTATTCGTTTGCAAACTCAAGAGGTTTCGTTGCCACCACCTTGAGTTTGAGGGGGGATGTTAAGAAACTAATATTATGTAACGTCTACATTGATTATGTAACGTCTACACTGATTGTGTAACGTCTACATTAATCGTGTAACGCCTCCACTGATTACGTAACGTCTACATTGATTATGTAACGTCTATACCGATTTAGTTCTGTACCATTCTATAAATAGGGCACTATACTGTACATTCGAGATATACAATAAACTTATTCTATCACAAAGGATGTCATTTTATTGCTGTTACTGAGCTTTCTACAAACACTGGATTGTAATTTAATATCAATTTAGTGAAGGAGAAATAAATGAAAATGAAAAGACAAAGAATCAACATAACAAACAGAACTGCTATCATATTTCTTGAATTACTCAAAGACCTGCTATGCAAGACTATTGGATCACAACTTCACATTGAAGCTCAAAATACTTCATAACACAAACATATCGCCAATTGGATCGTAGCTCCATTGGTTGGACATCCTCACCTCTCTATGAGGTTGAGAGTTCGAGTCTTCCCATGTGCAAGTTTGAGCTATGGTTTGGGGCCTTTCTCGTGGTCTAAGAGCAAAGAATAACAACTCAAACCCTCACAAGGGGAGACGCGAACCCTCAACCTCATGTAAAGGTGAGGACATACCAAATCAGTGGAGCTACCACCTAGTTGGTTACGGAAGTTTTGAATTGGTAATTTAAGGTGATGTAAGAGCAATAGAATCTGAAACTATTTTGTTAGGGCAGCAATATCAGAATTCAGAAAAAGCTCTGGTCATTTGAAGAATTGATTAAACAAGAAAAAAAAAGAGGGGGAAGATGATTAGAATGAAAAGCTTGAATTTGGTTACCTATGGCTATGATGAGTGACGCCCTGGATCCCCTGTTTCAGTTCCCACTGATGTGTGCTGAAATGGCTCCAAACGCGGATACCATCTCCAACGTCCCCGTGTAGATGGGCATAGGAAGGAAAAAGACTTTTCTTCACCCACGGCGAGCTTGCTTTGGTCAAGATTGTTTGGACTATTTAGATACGGTCAATTGCCTAAAGGAAAAACATATTATAGATTTGACACAAGTGAGTCTCGGTCGTAAATAGGTTAATATATTTATATACAGTTAATAAACAAGTTATTAACATATTAACCTGTTTAATTCGTTTATAACTTGTTTATCATAATTAATTAATGATATATAAATAATAAATAAATTATTACAAAATTTACCTATTTGAATATGTATTAATAACATGATTTATTTTTTATTTGCATACATCTATTTTCATACTTAACTTTATTTTTAGAGAAAATATTTATTTTACTTTTAATATATTATTCAGGTTTAAAATTTTATTAATAATTATTTATTAAAAATATAAAAATTTACACATATTTTAAAAGATTTTTGTTGTCTTGTATATATTATTTGTTACGAGTCATATTCCCTTCATTATTAGCACTAAAGAGTAAAGACTTGAATGAAAAAAGTAAAGTAAAACTTAAGACTACATCTTTCATTATATTTTATTGTTTATTTAATTATGTTCATTTAAGTTTATTCATATAGATATTTTTAAAAATGTAGTAAACAAATTATAAAATTTTAAATAAATAAGAAAGTTTAAATAAAATATTTAATAAACATGTGACATGAATACCGACATGTTTATAACACGACCCACTTAGACGCGAAAACGATTAACACGATTAATAAACATGTCATGTCATGAGTTTGCATTATATGAGTCATAACATATTTACAACACGACACGTTTACGACTCGTCAATACGAATTGTCATCCCTACTCAGGACCTTATAAGAACAGTCAGCTTGCCTGAATACCCATATATATATTTTTTTTAAAAAAAGGCCTTTCTCCATTCTACATCCACAATACACATTTACCATTTAAAAAGAAAATTGGTCTAAGTTATTATTTTATTTTATTTTATTTTATTTTTGTGGTATATGGTCTAACTTTTTTTTTTTTTTTTAAACTGGTCTAACTTATTTAACATATGCCAAGCTATCATTTTATAATCATAACTGAAAGGGAAAACGTTGGAAGAGTAAGGGGGAGGGACAAGTCAAGTTACTAAAACTCCAAAAGTATACATTAGAAAAAATAAAAAAATAAAAAATAAAATCTACAATGACACTCTAAAGATATATCCAAAATTATCCCGGGTGACGTGGCGTGAAGCACCATTATTAGGAGTTGTTTGTGTACGCCTTGGGATACACACTCGCATGTGATAAATAAGAAATTATGTGAGCACACTCCAAAGTTACACCCATTGTCACGCATGTTGCTACATGACTAAGCATGACTTTTTTTGGCTTTTTATGTAGTGTTCGATATGCCAACCGCACCAACTAATTCACATTTGGGTAATATCGAGCTCCATATGGGGGGCGACCCTTTGCCACTTGAGCCAATCGATTATTGAATGCTAAAAAAAGAGGAATGCTAAAAACTTGGTTGTTGGTTTTTTTTTTTGTTTTGACATAAGTGGGAATTCGAATCACGATCTCCTAAAGACTTACTTTTTTAGAAAGTAATGTCTTTACCTGGTGTGACTTTGAGTGTTACTCTATTATAACATTTTCCTAAATAAAATTATAGTTTAGAAGTACTAAAAAAAAGGCAAAACTCATCATTTGGTCCATAAAACTTTGTGTTTTTTTATGTTCTTGGTCCATGAACTTTTACTTACTACACATTCGGTCCTTGAACTTTCACAAATATTTACATTTAGTCATTTCATCATTTAAAGTGTTAAATTATGTCAATGTGGACAACAAAAGTGTTGCGTGACTAGTCAAGAAGAGTAAAGTGTTTTATATTACTGAACCAGACGACTCACATCGGCCAAAAAAAAGTTAAAAAAAATTAATTCCCCCCAAAAACATAAAAAACTCAAAGTTTAGAGCCAAATATACACTATTAAAAATTGAGGGATCAAAAAACATAAAACACTCAAACTTCTAGAAACAAAAAATAACGTTTTTGCCAAAAAAAAAAAAAAAAAAAAAAAAAAAAAAACAAACAAACAAACAAACCAACCAATCGCAAATCTTCATGTGGGCTTCAACAGCCAAGTTGATTTCTCTCCAGAAATTGAAACCCCCATGTAAGTTCTCTCGGTTTTCCTCTGTTTCTGCTAATATTCCTCTGTTTTCACCTCTCAAACACCAATCACAACCTACCCACAACTTACCCACTTCGAATCCCCACTTGTTTCACCTAAATACTAACAGGGTAGTTGATTTATTGAACGATCTGAAGGAAAAACCCGATCTTGCGCTATCGCTTTTTCACGAATTTAAGGATAGTGGATTCAAGCTTGATCTTAGGACTTACATTGTCATAGTTACGATTTTGTGTGGCTTTCGTCTGAAGAATAAGTTGAGTTCTCTATTTGTGGAGATTATTAAGTCTGAGGAGGACCCATGTTCTCAATTGTCTGACCTCTTTGAGGCTCTATTTGAGATAAATTTAGGTGAGAGTGAAGGCCAACAATGCGGGTTTTTTGTTTGCTTGATGTGCTGGTTAAGGTTTATGTTGATCTTGGCATGTTTGATGAGGCTGTTAATGTGTTGTTGTTGCAAAAGAGGGGATGTGGGCTTGTTCCGTTGGTTTCGACGTGCAATTTTGTGATTAATTGTTTGATTGGGCGTGTTAAATTGGATATGGCTGTGGCGATTTATGAGCAGTTTAAGGTGATGGGTATGAGGCCGAATGTTTATACCTACGCGATAATGATCAAAGCGTATTGTAAAAATGGGTGTTTGGATGAAGCCTTTGATTTAGCTAGGGAGATGGAGAGGGAGGGTGTCGTTCTTGATGCTTTCACTTGCACAACTTTGATTGAAGGGCTTTGCTTACATGGAAAATCAAGTTTGGGTTATGAATTACTTCAAACATGGTGGAATGATAGGGTCCCCATTAATGCTTTTGGATATAATGTTGTGATTCGTGGGTTTTGCAATGAGATGAAATTTCAGGAGGCCGAGGATGTTTTGGTCGAAATGGGAAGACATGGCGTGGCACCAAATATGATTAGCTCAAACATGATTAGCTATGGAAGCTTAATTAATGGTTACTGTAAGGCTGATAACTTATTGAGAGCGTTGTGTATCCATAATGAGATGGTGTTGAAGGGCATGAAAACTGACCATGTCATCATCAACTCCACCCTCCATTGCCTTGGCAAAATGTGTTTGACTGCTAAAGTGATGGATCATTTTCAGATATGTAAAGACTCAGGTCCTTGGACTTCTCATATGGCATTGTTATTGATGCTTTGTGCAAGTCTGGCAAGGTGGAAGAAGCGTTGAGACTTTTTGAAGAGATGAAGGGGAGAAATATGGTTCCTGACAAGATACATTACACTCATCTAATACATGGATATTGCCTCCAACGGAAACTTCACGATGCGATGAAAGTTTTCAAGGAAATGAAGGAAATGGGTTCAGAACCTGATGTCATAATGTGCAATATTCTTGTTGGTGCTTTTGCAAGAAATGGCCTTGTACTAGATACAAAAGATCTCTTGGCTTATATGGAGAACCAAGGTCTCCAACACGCACCGTATTATAATAGAAGGCCTATGTAAGGGAGGTAAGGTGAAAGAAGCAGAGGCTTTCTTGAGCGATTTGGATGAGAAGTTTATCGATTCTTTAAGTGCCTTGGTTAATGGATACTGTGAATCAGACTATATTGGAAAAGCTTATGATCTTTTCATCAATTTATCTAAGACTGGGATTTTGGTGAATGAAAGTGCATGCGCTAAACTTCTCTACAGCCTATGTGAGGCAAGAGATGTAGAGAAGGCCTTTATTGTGTTTCAGATACTTTGGAATTCGGATGTGATCCTTGGTGAGATTGTTTATGTGAAACTTGTAGCCGCTTTATGTCGTGTTGGAAATATGAAAAGGGCTCGTTATGTGTTCGATGCTTTGGTTGGCAGGGGGTTAACACCAAATGTTATCACTCAAACCATAATGATGAATAGAATCGTGAACAGATAATTAGACAGTTGAAGTGCTTGCACCTTGTTGCGGCATTGCTTGTGGAAAGGGTCCGTGAAATTAGAAATGCAGCTTTGAACATGCTAACAACCGAATACATGGATCTTGGTAATGCACTAATCTTATAGTACCTGAAGTCTCTTGTTCCTTAATTATTTCTTCAATGCACATTCTCAAAAAAAATTATCCTGTTTAATTATTATCAATACTGTTTAAATTAGAAGGTTTTTGTAGAATTGACAATCTACTTTCCTACGAACACATCATAATCAGCATGCTATTTATCAATCCAAACACTATTCTTATTTTTTGTAGCATGGTCTATTTATATGATCATATCACTATAAGCATGCTTAACTTCAACTTATGTTTTGCTTGCATAGGTGATGGCATTTGGAGTTATGTTGGGAAGCTATCAGATGCTTAACTGAGAATGTTGGATAATAGATTTAAGTTGAAGGTTACTTTGAATTTTCTTTCTAGCTGTCTACCTTCCTAGGTTAATTTCTTTTTTCTTATTATTATTCGCCTGCTACAATGACTTACTTTTCACAGGGAAGAGAGATAAATGAAAGACGGGAAGGAGAACCAGGGACTGTTAGTAGTGCAAGCTTCAGCTGTGATATTGGAAAACAGGGGTATGCCACTTTCTTGCTTGCTTTATTCTGTACAATTTTTGAAGAATGATACTTGTTTCTCCTCATTCATGTTTTATTCTTAGATACTTGCAGTTCAATTTCTTCTTGCTCCCTTTTTCTCTTGCCTATTCATAACTTTCTGTCTCTATGTGTTTTTGGAGATATTATAAGAACTATCTTGGTATCATTTTTTTAAACGTTATTTTATTTTTTCTGTTTTGAAAAGAAAGTGACTTTCTATTTTAGCTTCTCGGTTCTAGAACAAATAGTTGGGCGGTAGAGAAACAACACATTAATAACTTGAGTGTAGTGGAAATGGGAATTTTTAGATGGATGTGTGGTAACTCGTAAAGATAGAATACGAAATATTAAGATTCAATGAGAAGTAGGAGTAGCATCAATTGATACAAAAATTAGGAAGGGCGGTTGTGGTGGTTTCCAAAGATAACTTGCAAATGCCCCAGTTAGATAACTCAAACATATTGGAAACTAAAGAAATTCAACAAAATAGGGACAAAACCCAAGATAACTTGGGACACATTAGGAGGGTTTTCAATGATCTAGAAAGCACACCATCAAGTGCATTAAATTGAGCAGAGTGGAAGAGTTTGATCCATTTAGCAACTAATTTGGAATTGATGCTTCCTTATTGTTTGTTGTTATGGTTGTTGTTCTAGAATGAATAGAGAACTAAAGTCGTCCACAAAGAAGCAAATAGAGGCAAGTGGAAAGTAATTTATGATACAACTAGAGAATGCACTCCTGATCCCATATGTTTATTGTTTTCCCTTTTATTCTTCTTTTTGCTTTAGTGGAAACCAAGATTTTTCTATTATTTAACTAGTACGAGAGTTGCAAACGACACCAACATGCGTTTCTCATCACACCACATCCTTTTCTTATTTTGCTTTTTAAATTATTTCCCATAAAAGCTCTCTTAATGTGGATGCGTTGCTATAACATTGAAACAACCATCAGGTATTGCTGGCAGGCTCTTGATCCAATTGATTAAGAAATGATTTCACAATGTTTGGTTCAATGTAATCTTCTTTGCAATGGTTGTCATATAGATTACAATGTTTGGTACACTATAACGAAAGCTTGCAATGTTTATGATAAAAAAAAACGAAAGCTTGCAATGTTAACATAATCTCATTCCCTCATTTGGTTAACGAATTTATGTTTTTTTTAATAGAGGGTAGGACTAGGTGATTACAAGGAGTAAGGGCAATCATATTACCTCGTTTTGGGGTAATTTTATTGCAACCATTGTACGTGAGAATTCACATTCGCTACAACTTGAATAAATGTCAGTTACAAAATTTTCATTTTGCCTTCCCATATGAGTCTACAATTTTGATTGAACACTATGCCAATGGTTATATCAGTGTTGCACCAATGTTTGTTTGCTTCAATATCAGAGATATCAACAAATTCAACTTAGTAAAGTAGGTGAAGTTTTTGTTTACTTGGTTATTGACTCCCATCCTAGTTTGATTTTTCAATGCTTTAGGGATGATATTGCCTTTTTGAATGTTTTGTGGGCTGACAGCTATTACCATGGACAAGGCCAACTCCAAATGGGCCTTCCAATTGGGTTGAAGCTTTGGATGCCATTTCATTTGGATCACTGGAGCAGGTATTTTATTCTCCTCATTGTATTTTTCTATGTTGTAAGTTACATATATCAGT
Source organism: Stephania japonica (assembly GCA_039657345.1). Lineage (NCBI taxonomy): Eukaryota > Viridiplantae > Streptophyta > Magnoliopsida > Ranunculales > Menispermaceae > Stephania > Stephania japonica. Next base: position 8,683,234 of record CM077556.1, read on the forward strand.
AGTATGTGCACATGATTTGACCCTTGTTTTCATGGATGCTACTAACTTTGGTCCATAGTGCTTGTGCCACCTTGAATGTAAATAACCATAAATTTATCCTGTCATGCATGTACATTTGAATGCATTTTTTTTTTGTATGCATGTAAATATTGTAATTAAACGGATCTCTATTACCATCGACAAAACTTCGTTAGAACTTAGAAGGAAAATTCCTTTGGCTATTTTGATTTTATGTTTGGTTGCACTTTCCAATGTCACAAGTTTTTTATTTATACAGTTCTACTGTTAAACATGGAGAAGAATGCTCTTATAAATGCTTTAATTTTCTCAAGCTATAGAAGGTATGGAAGTAGTTTGGCATGAGTTGATCCAGGTTAGAGATGATGACCCTAAACTTGCTGCAACAGATGATCTAATCCCCAGCATGCTGACAGGCTTGTTGCACGCCTCACGACAACGGAAAAATCAGTTTTAGTTCCTTTATTATGAAATATTTATGTGAATTCTGTTTAATATCATGTAACTTGTTCTTGTTTCTTTGTTAAATTTATTTAATAGGTGACTGAGGCATTCACGTCTTGTCTAAGTGCTGGCTCTTTGAGATCAATAAAATATGTCTTGAACACATTGGCAGAAGTAAGCCCTTATAAGCATTACTATTATCGTTCTTGTTCTCATTATTTTTGGAAAACAAAGATGTGGGAATAATTTATTTTTATGTCAATCTAATTGTTTAATTAATTTATTTCTGCCCAGTTGAAGGTATTACTTACACCTGCTTATACGTTGTCTCTATATTTTTCATGAAAGATTTTCCTTCTTTACTATGAGAAACGGCTTGTCATTGGACTTGCAGCTACAACTTTCGCCAATACAAGCAAACATGTCGTATTAGGCTATATGAGCTATATCGTCGCATTACTCAACTGTACCCTCATGTGATACTCTATCCTCTCCTCTCCTCTTGATTGTTTTAAATTCCTACGACACTGTGCACTATATTATAGGGAGTGTCACACATTATGTGTGACCAAATTATGTAACTTGAGTGTTCAGTTGTATGTTAGTTCAGGTGTCCTATATGTTAGTTAGTGAGCTAGCATACTTAACTGATTTGTATAAATAGGAGAGAACAAGCATTGTATGTATGAGTAACTGAATCAATAAAGTTTCAGTTCTTGGTTTTCAAAAAAAAAAAGTTTCAGTTCTTGTTTTAGCCTATCGTTCATGATATTAGAGAGCGACTGGGTTTGAGAGAGATTCTAGGGTTTCAAGAGAGAAATTTTAGGGTTTATGTGATTGTTCTTTTGAATCTGGTCACAATTGATCAGTGCTTTCTTGCGAGGAGTGTTCGATTGATGAAATTGATTCATCTTTTGTTCAGGTTTTCTTGATTTCTTGGTTAGTTCGAATTAGGGTTTCATCATGGCAAATGATTAAGATTTGGAGAATGTGACTGATTTGAGTGGAAATGTTGTTGAAGCAGCGTTGTATCTACAGAGTTTAGACCATGCTGGTTTGATTTTGGTGACGAACTTGCTGAATGGAGCGAACAATCTTTCATGGAGTTGCGCTATGAGCATAGCATTAGGAGCAAAGATGAAGACTGGTTTCATCAATGGAAAGTTTCCAAGACCTGCAGAGGATGATTCGAACTTGGAAAAGTGGATTCGAGTCGATTATATGGTAACTTCTTGGCTCTTAAACTCCATTGCTAAGGAAATTGTTGATGCTTTCTTATACAGTCCTTCTGCTTGTGCTTTGGGATGAATTGAAGTACAGATTTGGTGAATCTAATGGTCCTTCACTGTATCAATTGAAGAGGGAAATTAGTACCATTAGTCAGGGTGATCTCTCTCTTTCAAGATATTATACCAAATTGAAGAAACTGTGGGATGAGCTGACTTGTTTAGCACCATTGCCTAGGTGTTCTTGTGGAATTAATGCAAAGTTGCTTGAACTGGAATCGAATGATCGACTTGTGCAATTCTTGATGGGGTTGAATGATGTCTATGATCCTACAAGGAACCAAATTCTTGTCATGGAGCCATTGCCTAATATCAATAAGACATTCCATGATCATTCGACAGAAGGAAGTGCACATCAACTTTGCTCCAGAAGTGGATTCTGCATTGATGGTGAAGAATTCTCCATCTGTTAAGTCTTTTCAGAAAGGAAATTTTAAGAAGATTAAAGGATGGATTGTTCTGTGATTTTTGTAAGAAGAGAAGACATACAAGAGAGACTTGTTTTAAGCTTCATGGAATTCCTGATTGGTATCAGGCTGAGAAGGAAAAGAGAGAAGGCAGACAAAGATAAGAAGTCTACAGATGCTCAGGCAAAGGATTTTGCTAATCTATTGAAATCTTCAATGGGCATTGTAGAGGAAGGTTCTTCATCTTATGCTAACCTGCAACCTCACATTGCTGCACTGGTTCAGCAGGGAATTGAGAAGTAACATCAAAGGAAAAGGGGCGTCATCCGATGAATCTTCCTCTTACATGAATATGGCTCATCTCAAGGACTTTGCAGGTAGTCTTTTGAACCAGAGTTATTGTTCCAATGCCTTAATTGATTCCTCTGCTTGGATAGTGGATACAGGGGCATCTAACCATATGTGCCATGATTATAGTTTGTTACTTGATCCTTCTTCCCCTTTTCACCCTACACCTGTGTATTTTTACCTGATGAGTCTGTCAAGTTTGTGGAACATATAGGAGATGTTTCATTCCTTTCTAATCTCTCCTTAAACTCCTGTTTGCAAATATCTTCTTTGAAACATAATTTGCTTTCTGTGAGCAAACTTACATCTTCTGCACGTCAAGTTCACTTTCTTACAAATTTGTCTCATACAGGACCTTGAGAGCTCTCAGGTTCTTCTTGTTGGAAGAGTCATTGCTGGCCTTTACATCATTGATTCAACTTCATTCACTCCAGAGCTCATTCAATCTGTTTCTCATTCATTTCAATTGAATAATCTAGCTGTTTGTAATCATGCTAGTCATACTTTTCCATGGCACCAACTTCTTGGTCATCCCTCATCTGTTGTAACTAAACATTTACCATTTGTATCATCTGATTTTGATTCTCCATGTGATGTTTTTCATGACTCAAAACAATGTAGACTCTCTTTTCCACCGAGTAGTATCAAATCCACATGTATTTTCCAGTTACTTCACATGGATGTTTGGGGCCCTTGTAAACAAGTTTCAATACAAGGATCTCACTTTTTTCTTACAATAGTTGATGATTTTAGTCGATTTACTTGGACTTTCCTTATGTTCTGCAAGTCTTCTACCTTTACAGTGATTCAGAATTTCTTCTTGTTTCTTCAAAATTAGTTCTCATCTTCTGTCAAGGTCATTCGTACTGATAATGGAACTGAATTTGTTAATCAAGATTGTCATTCTCTCTTTTCTAAGCTTGGTATTTTACACCAAAGAACTACACCATACACACCACAGCAAAATGGTGTAGTTGGAGGAAGCACAAACATCTTTTACAGATTACTCGAGCATTGATTTTTCAGTCAGGTTTACCTTAGAAATTTTGGGGAGATGCATTGTTGACTTCCACTCACATTCTCAATCTATTATCTTGTGAGCTTCTTCAATGGAAAAGTCCTTTTGAGTTGTTATTCAAAAGGTTACCTGATTATGGTCGTCTTCGATCATTTGGTTGCCTATGTATTGCTGCTAATGTGCTTCCTCATAAAGATAAATTGGATACATGGTCTTTTAAGGCTGTGTTTCTTGGATATGTACCTGGGCAGAAGCTTATCGATTGTATAACCTGAAGACTCATACTACCTTTGTGTCTCGATGACACGCACAAATCGAGAAATGGTCCAAAAAATTTTTCCCAGTTTTTGCTTTGATGTAATTAGTTTCCTCCAAAGCTGAAACAAATAGCAACAAAACTTGATGTAATATAACAGATTGAAATCAATATCTACTGCAGACTTCACAATACCAATCATAAACATATTGATGTTGGGACCGAAATACCTTGGTATCCTGTCAACCACAAACACTCTTCAAATACCTGAAGCACTAGAGGTTGCATCCTCAATTAATCATAACCATATTGATGTTGGGACCAAAGTTGTGCATCTTTTGCCTACTCTTCTGGGTTAGTCATTACTTTCTCAATATATATGTAGAACTTGATTGGCAATTTTTAAGGCTCCTTTTCATGTCTCCAAAACATATGATACATACATTTATATATATATATATATGGTTCCAAAGTATCTTTAATAAGATGGATGAGGCATCACTTGCCAAAAGGCAAGGTTGGGTGAGGTCCCAGGTTCGATTTATCAAATTTCTGTTGGCAATCTAAAACCAGGAAAGTAGCATCTACAATTTCAACACAAAATCAGAGTAACATATTCTTTCAAGAAAAATAAGCGGTTGCACATTGAAGCTAATATAGTACAAGCTAATAATTCCAAGACTGAGAATAGAGACCTAAGCAATTGATTCGTTTAGACTCTTTGGAAGATCAATATATACTGATAAGTTTACAATACCAGCATATAACAACATTGACGATACTTTACACATCATTGACAAAACCTATATTAGTTCCACCAAATCAAGAACAACATCTGGATATTGATAGTAAGCTCTCACAACACAGTTCATACATGGAAAACAATAGAATTACATGGAAAATCACAGCAAACAAATCCGAAAATTCTGCAGCATCACTGTTCAGTTTATCTTACACTCTTGAATATAAAGATTAGATAAAAAAAACCAACTTTTATTCACTCCAACCATTTAGCATTCATAACTTGTAGCATATATGAGACGCATATGTTGAATATCAAGATGTGAAGACATGAAGTTTTATAAATATTTTCTCAAAAAAACAGAAGTTTAATAAATATAAACCAATTTAGATGTGTTGTGAGTTAAAAAGTCTTCACAAGGTGCACACATTAACAAAGCCTGAAAATCCCAATAAGTAGGGATGTGGCCTTGATTCAATTGTTTAACACCAAAAATGCAAAACTCCAGGTTAAGGATTCAAATCCCACCACTGCTAACAAATTTACGAGCTTTTAGGACACCAACAGTCACATTTGATCAACCATGATACTGACTGGAAGGTTTTATTGGTATATCTTGATCCATCATATCATTATAAATTCAAAGGAGTGAGTAATAGTTTGATAATGAAAACAAGGTGATCTATTTCGCTTACGGATTGTTTTAAGGATTATTGTTCATAGGCTTACAATATCAACTAGTAACAACAATGCAAGTTTTTTGTACATGCATGTATAAACAGCAACGAATCTGCTGAGTACAGGTAATCAAGAAGTCATGAAAAAGCACATCTCCTATTGACCAAGTCTGAGCTCACAACTTAAAATGTGTTAGAGCAGATGCTCCATCTAGCCCTTTTCCATTGTAATATCCGCTGTATTCTTTCACTGTGATTTCCCTGTACAAAGGAGGATTTTCTTCTGATATTAATTCCTTGATGGGTCCGAATGTCTTAGTAGAGGAGTCATGATATGTGGTGAAAAAGGATCCGATTGACACTCTTGAGTTAACCAGGTTGGGAATGACCTTGTGTTCGGCGCTTTTAAATTGATCATTAGGGATAAGCTGCAAGAGATAAGATATAAAAGGAAATTTAGCATTCATAATTTTGCAGCATGATTCACTTCGACATGAAGTTCGACATCAACAGATATGGCATGTTGTGACTTTAGAGATCTGAAAAAAAAAAAAAAAAAATTCATTGTGTTGAGTCAAAAAGTTCCGCAAAGGTAATAGTCTAATTGGTACACATTACCAAAACCAGAAAACTCTGCTCTGCAGATGTGTTCCAATTGTTTGATACAAGAAATGCAAAGCTTGAAGATGAGGTTTCAAGTCCAACCACTTGTTGATAAAACTTTATTAGAAGAAAAAAGGCACTTCCATAAGACATAATATGCACAAACATACAAATATTCCTGAAAGACGCTTCGGTATAGACTTCTTGCAGCAGCTAGTAAACTGTTATAAATAACAGCACTTAAAAAGGAACTGATAAAAGAAAGCGAAAAATTCAAAAACTCATTGAAATAAGACAATTAAGTTTGGGATTGCAACAAAAGGACTTGCCTGTAGAAGATCTCCAATATTTACAACCAGACCTCCATGTATAGGAAGGATATCAATCCATTCACCATGATGGAGAACTTGCAGGCCACCAATCTGGTCTTGAAAGAGGATTGTGAGGAAGTCATTATCCGAATGCTTGGAAAATCCCAAAGTCTTGTCCGGCTCCGGGCATGGTGGATAGTAGTGACCAAGAACTAAATGCCCCTCTAAGCAACCCATGTTGTGTAGATGGCTCGGATTGAGCCTAAGAGCTTCCGACAACAATTCAAACAATCCAATCCCCAATTTCATAGCATGCTTTGAGTAATCCATTAATATATTTCTACAAATCAACAACATCATGGATAAAATGTTTTCATGATATGGCACTAGGAATGTAGGATAAAAAAAAAAGTGCAAAAAGTAAAGTTCCAGCCAATTTTGATCGACAGACCTGAATGCCACTGGCAACTCTTGTTGATTTAGAGCCTCAGGAGCAACGATGCAACCAACAGTATCTCTCCAGTTTGCAGCCTTTGAATTATACAGATCAAAATTGCAGTTGTACCTCACCTTTCTTGATATGTCTCGCGAGTAGAATTCACTTCTCTCCTCCTTTGGTTGCTCATGAAATGTTCTAACTGCCATCAAGATTTCCACTGGGATCCCATGGTTCACCACCTGAAAGAAACCCCATGTTTTAGCAGCATCCTTTACTTGATTTATCATCTCCTTCCTTGTACAATTATCCATTCCTATGTCATGAATTCCCTCAAAGGTCTATAATTGGAACTTTAACGACTTTACTACGTCCACTTGAACTCATCCTCTCATTAACCATGTCAGGTGGAGTAACAAATATTCGAGGCACCCTCGTAATGCCGGCCTCCACAAGTCCTTTAACACCACCTTTTGTATCGTCGAAGGCCTTCACTTCTTGCGCTCGATCATATTCTGCAGTCATTTTGTTGAACACTTTCTACAAACTTCAATATAACCAAGGTAAAAAAGCTTGTAATGTAATCACTGTAAATTGTAAGAGGCCAAGATTTAATAAACACAACATTGATATTGTGAAGCCTCTACAGTAGATCGATTGATTTTCATTTCTTATGTTGGAAATCGCATCAATAAAAAAATGCAGTGTTTTTAATATGCAGGAAATCGCATCAATAAAAAATGCAGATTTTGATTTTGATTTTGATTTTGATTTTGATTTTGATTGATTGATTTTGATTGATTTTGATTTAATATGCAGTGTTTAGATTGATTTTGATTTTGATTTTGATTTTGATTTTGATATGCAGGAAATCGCATCAATGAAAAATGCAGTGTTTTTAATTGAGCATCACATATACATAATCAAATTAAGCAATATAGAACAGAATTCAACAATGAAGCAATTAATTCACCACCAAGAAATAATCACCTCAGTTTTAATAATATTCAAGATCTAGATCAGGACTTCTTCCAGCTTCACTATAGGCTATATAACCTCCACTACCCTTCAAATTCTTCACTGAATGTTAAACATTTTTAAATAATGCCTCTACGTATTGAAAACAATTAAAAGCTTTAGCTTATCTTTCAATTAATTAATTTTTAATGCCCTTCTCACAATTAGCACGTGGTCAACTTCTCTATTTTGTAAGGATTGGCCTTTTGGCGTGTTCTAAGAGCAAAAAATAATTAATACTCTCATTGGTGGAGTCTTGAACCCTCAACCTCATGTAAAGATGAGTGTATGTGAAACCCACGAAGAAATGTCCACTTTGTTTGGGCACTAAAACCAGAATTCAAAATAACCAAAATAATGGGAACCAAAAAACAAATGAGTAAGGTATTAACCATGCTCCAACCTTGATTTATCAGGTTAAAACAAAGACAACATACTATTTATACAATCTGAGTTATGTCATCTCTTAAAACAATTGAACTTACATCCCTCTCTCCGTTCGGCTCAAGTGGACTAGTACCTCCACTGCTAGCACCACCAATTGCAATGACAACATTGTTGTTGATGTTGTTGATTTTTTTTTTTTTTTTTTTTTTTTTTTTTTGAAAAAACGTTGTTATCTAGGTTCTCACATACATGGTAACAACAAAATGTTAACATAACCAAAGCTAATGAATACACACTAATTCTCTGTTTAGCTCTCTATGCAATCCAACGCTAATGAAAACACCAATCAGTAACCGAGTAGCCTGAGTTAAATTTGCTGCAAGATGTCCATTCAATCGCCGTCAGTTTAATTGATTCCCATAAGGCTTCAATTGATTGTTCTTTATCTTCAAATATCCTTTTGTTTCTTTCAAGCCAAAGACCCCATAAAATTGCCAGTGTTGCAACTCCATTTACTTGCTTCCTTCTACTCTTTGCAACTAGCCTTTCTAGTAGAGCTCTCAACCCGAACATTGATCTCGGATTAGATACAAGGGCATCTGAGAAAACATCCCACCTATTCCACACTTGACAAGCCACATTACATTGAAAAATTAAATGGTCTACATTTTCGCTTTCATCATACACATGAAACAACAATGAGGTGAGATAACCAAGTGAGGCATTCTTCTTTGAAGCTTGTCATATGTATTCAAACCACCATGCAATAGAAGCCAACCAAAAAACTTAACTTTGGAAGGAATCATGGCTTTCCAAAGTCCTTTAAATGCTTGATGCACATGTGAAGAAGGATCATCAGTTAAATAGTGAAAGAAAAACTTGCAAGTGAAAATGTTTGAAGGATCTAAATTCCAAATTCTTTTGTCCTCTAGATTGGGATGAAGCCTAGCTTGTTCAAGTGCATTTAAAAGATTACACTTTTCATCATGAAACCTTGCAAGAATTCTATTTGGAAGATGTAAGTTCCAATCACTATTAATTTCATCTATCCCATGCCTAAAGGATGCAAAGAAAGAGATAGGTTGATTATGACGCAATGATAAAGAGAACACATTTGGAAAACATGATGAAGTGAAGTGTTTCCTAGCCAACTATCTTCCCAAAATTGAACCGACGACCCATCCCCAACCTTAATGGTAATATGCTGCTAAAAAGTTGTGAGATTAGAATTGATGAATTTCCAAGGACTACGATGAGTAACCCTAGGAGCCACTCCTGCGTCCCATCTATTAAGTCTAAGGCCATGAATGCTTTTGACAACCCTATGGGACAATGCCTCTTTCTCTCTAGGAAATCTCCATAACCATTTTGAGACTAAGGCTTGGTTTCTTCTTTGCATGTTTCCTATTGCTAGGCTTCCTCTTGAGATTGATCCTTCCACCATTTTTCATTTAATGAGACTAAGGCCTTTGTTCTCATCCATTTTTTGCCAAAGAAAGCCCCTACAAACCCTCTCAATGATCGTGGCCACTTTCTTTGGTAATTTAAAAATGGACATATAGTAAATTGGGATGGCCTCTAGTACCGACATAATCAAGCATAAACGTCATCCCTTTGAGAGGCACCCTTTCCTCCAATCCTAGTCTCCTAGAAATGGTTCTGATAACCGGAGCCCAAAAGTCTAAGGATGTCGGCTTTCCTCCTAATGATAGACCTAGGTATTTAAGCAATAATGATCCAACCCCACATCCCACCATAGCTGCCATTTGAGCCACCATCTCTTCTCCCAAGTTAATTCCAGCTAGCTGACTTTTTGCCATGTTAATTCTTAACCCTGATAGCTCACTAAACTCCTTTAAAGATTCAACCAATGACTCCAAATTTTGAGTCTTCCCTTCCAACAAAAAAAGTGTGTCATCAGCATGTTAAAGAAGTGAAACATGCACCTTGTCCTTACCATGGAAGGCTCTGTTTTCATGCAGGGCCGGCCCTGTCATTTTGGAGGCTTGGGGCGAACCTTAAAAATGGGGCCTTCTATATAAAAATAAATATATTTTAAAAAAATAAATTTAAGATTTGGCTAATTCATCTTGTTTCCTTTTTTTCTCAAGTTTATCAAAACCGAAAGCATATTTTCTAGGCATCACGTATCTTACACTAATAAAAAAATTTTCTAAGCGCTAAGAAATCTAAACCTTAAAAAAAAATTGATCTAAGAGACTTGAAGGTCTATTGATGAGTACTTCACCGCCACCAAAAATCAATTCTTTTTAGGTAAAAACAAGTAACAATAAGAATTGAAATTATACTAAAAAAAAAGTAATAGTAGTAACTTAAAAGTATACTAAAAGAGTTTGTAACCCAAAAAGAGGAAATATACCAAAGAGTGAGAGATGATGCTGCAGAGGAGTGCTCAATTGAAGATCATTGAATAACCAATGATGTGAGACTGTGAGAGATGTTACTGAAAGATATTCTATAGGACTCTTTAAACTTTGTTTTCAGTTTGAGGATGATGAGGATTGAGGAGAGATCTTGTGTGAGAGATGTTTTTTTCAAGTTTGTTGCAAAGAAAGATCTAACATAAATATGAGACTTGAGAGATCTAGCGAAGAAGAAGAAAAGACTGTTTGCTTGATTTGACGGGGAAGAGAGAATAGCCGAATAGGTTACATGTCGAATGGAAGGGGAGTTGAGAAGTCGTAGAGCAGATTTTTTTTTGGAAGTTTCAATGCATTGTACCTTTAATAATCTATAATTAAATAAATAAAAATATGAAATTACAAAAATACCCCTACTTTAGTGCCAAATGGGGGCCTTGCTCGCTTTGGGGGCCTGGGGCGGTTGCCCACCAGGCCCCCATGCAAAACCGGGCCTGTTGTCATGCTAGTGAAAGTAGTTCCAGCTGGAAATAACCATTGAACTAGGCCCTCAAATTGTTGAATTCGGATCACAATCTTTATAGCTTTCTTGAGTCTATTCTCCAATTCCTCAGGGGGGACTTTCACTTATTTCTTTGACAATGATACCGGGGAGTTGAATGGACGCTATATAGACAAATAGTTGTTCCAAACCTTGGTGTATTTCTTCCATTGTTGCATTGACACTTAAATGTTGTATGTCGCCAATGATCATGTCGAGTTCTCGTTCCACGTGAGAATATCCAAAATATGATACTTTGTCCACCACACTTATTATGGTCTTAATATATAGCTTGCTCTCCCGGCATTTGAGCTTGATTAGCAACTTTATGTTTTGGTTCTGGAAAGATGATATAAAACTCTTCTCCTGTCCACATAGCTTTTGCAAGCTCTGATTACTTTCTAATGAAAGCAGAACTTGTTTTTTTTGGTATCAGCAGAACTTGTTCTTTGGTCAATGTAATAAAGGACTTCAAAAACTTCGCTTATGGAGTCGAATATGCACTGACCTCGGGGAGATGGATGGAGCAAGAAGCGATTCGATTCATGTGACGATACTAAGGACAAGGAAAATCTTTGATGTTGATCTCGAAGCAAATTTGAATGAAGCCCAGGAGAAGGAGGAGTTTGGTGTAGGAGCTATTGATTTTTTAAAAAATAAAATAAAATAAAAAACATCAAGTGAAATTGACAATTCTTTGATGGATTACATTGCTTCCTTGATTGATTAATGTTTACACTCATCACACACATATTTATACTTGGTCAACATGACCCATTCACACCACTATGACCACTACACAAATATGTCTAACCCACATCTCATATAACTACTATAACTACGTATTACACATTCATGTACCAACTAATACACTTTTGTACTCATAACATAAAATTTGAATCATAAATTCAACGGTGCCCTGATCAAATTATTGGGGACTTTGGTCATGCTCATCTTTAACCATTTTTTTTTTTTTGAGAAATTGGAGACAAGCTCTAGAACGATACATTAAACACAAAAGTATGGTACATTGGGAGACTGTTTACCCCCAAAAACTTTACAAAGAATACTATGTACAGAAAGAATAAGAATGCAACATTATCAATAACCCTATGGGTGCGCCCAAAGCCAGCTGATGTAGCATGGTAATCTCGCTGCCCCAAGGCCAAAAGGAGCAGGCCGAAGCCTCAATGGAGTCAAAACTCCCAACCATCCAGCCCTCCCCGCAAACCCCGCCAAGCGCGCAGGGGCTTGGAGTCAAAACTCAACTAGGATAGACTAGGAACCTGGGCCAAAGCCCAAATAGGGGTCACACCCCAAACGAAGAACAAGAGACATAAAGTCAAACCACCAGCGAACCATTGCCACACACGAAGCTGTCCCGTCCCCTCCCATTCTTCCTAGTCGCCATGCCACCCTACAAACACAGTGCAACACTCATCTTTAACCATTTATTCATGTCCTGCCCACTCTTCTATTAAAATATATGTACGTTGGGATCCTAGTATGTTAGTTTGTACTTCTTTGTGTTTTACTGAAAGTTCGTTATAGTTGAATTGTGGTTGTGGTATACTAGTTGATTGTAAAATCTGAAGATCTGAAGATCTAGTTGGAGTAAGATCTGAAGATCTGAAGATCTAGTTGGGGTGAGATTTTCGCCAATGATAACTTCATTGGCATTTGATTTCGTTGTGTATCTTGATGTGCCCTTTAATTTGTTAGTTGTAGATCGTTGATTGAATAGATCTTATTAACTGTTATTGTATGGTGTCGTGTTTTTATCTTTGTAGTAAGGTTCATCTGATGAGGAAGGAGGCAATGAGGTGAAGGTGGTGTCTAGCACGGAAGATGTGTGATAGTATCTTCAAGAACGGAAGAAGTGGTAACCTCAAGTGACACTTTATTGTCCGAAACTAATGCTGAAACACCTGAGCTCAAAACACTAGGGGAGCACACACCTAAAGCCAAGGTTATTGAAGAGCTAGGAGTATTACAACAATTGACACCATAGTTTCTCTGTCAAAAAAAAAAAAAAAAAAAAAGAAAAAGAAAAAAAAAGTGATGTCTTTACCATTCTTGAGATCGAACCACGATTTCTTGAGATCATGCCTTTTTGGCAAGTGATGTCTTTGTCATCTCTTCTAAGAGGCTTTGACCTAACTTACCCTTGAATCTCCTAATTTTTCAAGACATATATCTTATAAGGTGGGGTGTGTCTCCCATAGGATAGTAGGGGTAATCGTAGCTTGCATTGTCGAGTGCCCTTCATTCATGCGTGTATTGGTATTTGGTAATCATTGCTTTCTCAATATATGTAGCACTTAATAGGCAATTTTTAAGACTCATTTGAGTCTCCAAAGCTCACGATACAACACCAAAGTATCTCTAGTGAGATAGATGAGGCTTCACTTGCCAAAAAGATCAGGTTGAGGAAGGTCCCAGGTTTGACTTATCAAACTTTTGCACTTTTGCTGCATAGCAATCCATAACCAGGAAAGTAGCATCTACAATTTCAACACACGATCAAAGTTGATATATTCTTAATTTCAAGAAAAATAAGACCGTGGTTCCTTGTTCATCGTAGTTCAGTCCCACAATTAACTTTTTGCATGAACTTGGCAAGTAAATCAAATGAAAGAAGAGCTGCTACAAATCACAAAATATCAAAATGAAGTTCCATCTCTGCCACTTGAGAAGCCCAACCCAACCATAAGTCCAGACCAAAAAACCACTGCAACAGACGACAAATATCAACAAAATGCGTAGCAGCTATGAGGGCAGTTGCGTATTCAAGCTCAAACACGCTAATAATTCAAAGACTGAATGGAGATCTAGCAATCCATTCGTCTCTGCTCTTTTGAGGTTCAGTACTGATAAGTTTAGAATACCAATTAACATATAACAGCATTGACAAGTTTGTCTTACACACCACAATTTGGAGATTGATAGTAAACAGTCACAACACACTTTTATTTCATTACAATCACACAGCAAGCAAATCCGAAATCAGAAATCACAGCTTAAAATGTATTAGGGGAGAGGTCCCATCTAATCCTTTTCCAAAGATATATTGGCTAAATTCTTTCACTGTAATTTCCCTGTACAAAGGAGGATTTTCTTCTGTTACCAATTCCTTGATGGGCCCAAATGTATTCATAGAGGACTCATGATATGTGGTGAAGAAGGATCCCATTGACACTCTTGAGTTGACAAGGTTGGGAAGGACCCTGTGCTCGGCGCTTTTAAATTGATCATTGGAGATAAGCTGCGAGAAGAGAAAAAATAATGGGCCATTTAGCCTTCAACTTTTTTTAGATTAGATAAAAAAAAAAAACTAACTTTTGTTCACGCCAACCATTTAGCATTCATTTTTTTTTTATATAAGAAAGAAACAATTTACCCCCACCAAGGATGCAGCCTTGATTCAATTGTTTAACACCAGAAACGCAAAACTCAAGGTTAAGGATTCAAATCCCACCACTTAATCACCGTAAAATTTTGTTAAGAAGAAAGGCTCTTTTGTACAACTAGTAAACTATTAGCAGCAATGCTTTAAAAGGAATTGATGAACAATTAATTCGGGAAGCAAAAACTTCAAAATAATCGAAATAAGATAGCTAAGTCTGGGAACGCAAAAGGATTTGCCTGTAGAAGATCAGATCATATGAAGACATGATGTGAGCCAATGAAAAATATTTGATGTATGAGCCAAACCAACTTAGATGTCATGTGAGTTAAAAAGTATTCAAAAGGTGTACACGTTACCAAAGCCTGAAAACTATTTGCAGCAATGCCTTAGGAGGAATTGTTGAACAATTAATTTAGAAAAATCGAAAAAAGACAACTATATTTGGGAAGTCAAAAGGACTTGCCTGTAGAAGATCTCCAAGATTTACAACCAGACCTCCATGTATGGGAAGGATGTCAATCCATTCACCTTGATGAAGAACTTGCAGGCCTCCAGTTTGATCTTGCAAGAGGATTGTAAGGAAGTCCTTATCAGAATGCTTGGAACATCCCAAGGTCTTCTCGGGCTCTGGGCACGGCGGATAGTAGTGACCAAGAATCAAATGCCCCTCTGAGCAACCCATGTCATGCAGATGGCTTGGACCAAGTCCAAGAGCTTCTGATAGCAATTCAAACAATGCATTCCCCAATTTCGAAGCATGCTTCGAATAGTCCATTAATATATTTCTACAAATCAAGAACATTGTTGAAAAAAATACGTTTACAATATAGAACTAGGAATCTAGGATGGTTAATAATGGATGGGCTTCTTATGATGCATCAATAAGACTGGGCAATGCATTTTTTTTTTCATCAACATGTTTTAAGTATTACAACAGATATGCTTTGAAATTAACAAAGAGGGGCGCAAACTGGTCACTGAAGCTGATGTTTCTCTAAATCATTTACAGTTATTTTTTTCTTCCTAGGATTGAATAAAAGGATAATTTGGGATTTTGAGGCTTTGTCGTTGTTGTTTTTGTTGTTGATAAAATACAAGGATATCTTTCATGGCTAACATGGCAAGGTGACTAAACTTGAATTCACGAGACATTTGCAATTTTATATGGAAAAAGGATTGATTCAAACATATGGAACTTGTAAAAGCGGTACTGAAATTAAAAAGGGGAAATTGCATGCTTTACCTCATTATTACAACAAAAAATGAGCAATTATCACAAAGTTCTATTCATGCTTCATAAATAAAATATTCAAGTCCACAGAATGCATGCAGAAAGTAAAGTTTCAGTGAATTCGGATTGACAGACGTACCTGAATGCTAGTGGCAACTCCTCTTGATTTAGAGGCCCAGGATCAACTATGCAACCTACAGTGTCCTCCAATTTGCAGCTTCCGAGTTATATAAATCAAAGTTGCAGTTGTACCTCACCTTCCTTGTCACGTCACGCGAGTAAAATTTGCTTCTCTCCTCCTTTGGTTGCTCATGAAACATTCTAACTGCTCTAAGCATTTCATCCAAGATTTCCATTGGGATCCCATGGTTCACCACTTGAAAGAAACCCCACGTCTCCGCCGCATCCCTTAATTGATTTATAATCTCCTTCCTTCCGCCGGCATCCCTTCCCATGTCACAAATGCCTTCAAGGTCTATAATTGGAACATCAAAGTCTTTACATTCACCTGACCTCTTATTTTCATTAATCCGATCAGGTGGAGTAACAAATATTTGAGGCAACTTTGTAACGCCATCCTCCACAAGTCCTCTAACACCGGCTTTTGTATCATCAAAGGCCTTCACTTCTAGCGCCCGATCATACTCAGTCATTTTGTTGATCACTGAGAGGTGCATTGATTTACCTTTTTTTTCTCTGTTTAATTGCAGGAAACTAAAAACAATCAAAATGATTTCTACCAACTTCTATATTATATAATAAAGTCATGCATAGTAAACAAACTTGTCAAGTGTAATCACTAAAAAATTAGCTACACATATAATCAAAGCAACGTAGAACATAATTCAACTATGAAGTAGTTAATCCAAAACCAAGAAGTAATCACCTACGTTTTCTTAATGTTGAAGATCTAGCTAGATGAGGACTATATATAGCCTCCACAAATCTTCAGATTCTTCACTGAATGTCTAACATCCTTAAATAGTGCCTCTGTGTATTGAAACTAATTACAAAGTCAGTCCATCTCTTTCAATTAATTATTTTTTGTATGCATCAGTTTTAATTTAATGTCTTTCTCACGGCAGGCAGAAGCTCCACTCATCTATTTTGTCACGTTTACATTGCGAAGAAATTACTAGTACTAGATAATGTTAGGCCAACATTTCTATTTTTATGCATGAATTTGTCACACAGTTGTTCGACTCCTTCTAGTAGTGTGTTGTGAGCATCTCGATGTTTATCCAAAAAGCCTCTAACCGTGTAAAAATTTCAGTCAAAATTACGCCACCATTTGCTAGTATAGAAAGTCTACAAATAAGATAGAAACTTATTTCAATTTCTTTTTTTAAATGACAATGCTACATTTACACATTAAAGTCACATACAATGAGGGCCCTGGAATCATGTGACTCCATATAACTTAAGCGACTCTAAGCAAATAAGTGGTAGCTCCCCTAATTTGATATGTTTCCGCCTTTATGCTACGCAGTTTGTTGGGTAAAAAATAAGTGAAACAATGTTTTTTACTGAGTCCTTTCATTTGTGCATTGTATAATGCGCCCAGAGTTCCTGACTATCCAAAAGACGCCACCAAATGTTAAAATGTATTGACACAAAAACAAGCACTTGATGGAGTCCCTTGATTTTTTTTTATTTTTTATTTTTTATTTTTTATTTTTTATTTTTTATTTTTGATAAGAATGAGACTTGTAGGATTTGATCCCCAACACCTTTCACTCGTAAACTGAACACCTAACCATTGGGCCATCCCCACATGGTTTCCCTTGATTTTCTTATCAATGTGTGGATTAGAAAAATGGCAGGCATGGACAAAACTTTGAAAAATCGGATCTGATTATGTAAGCTTCGCCATAATAAGCTCAGCTAGTAAACATGTCTAATTGTGACGCTTAAGTGGAATAAGCGTGATGCGAGCAGCTCAATGTGCGGTCAAAAACACCAACAACAAACAAGTGTGCAGTACGAATAGCACATCAACCTTACCTATATGGCTATATCTCTCCACAATTATATATATATATATATATATATACATTAACATCAAGGATGATAGAAAAAGAAAGAGCAACCAACTTGATAATTTCAAAATAGAATAAGTTTATTGTATATTTCGAATGTATGGTATAGTGCCCTATTTATAGTTTATTGTACATTTACACATTAAAGTCATATCAATGAGGGCCCTGGAATCATGTGACACCATATAACTTAAGCGACTCTAAGCAAATAATTGGTAGCTCCCCTAATTTGATATGTTTCCACCATTATATAAGTAGAGGATTCTCCTACACGGCTTGTTGAGTAAAAAAATAATTTGCTATGTTTCCAAGCCTCTTGTTGGAGTCCTTTCATTTGTGCAGTGTATGATGTGCGCCTAAACGTCCACCTAATTTGTATGATGTGCATTGTAAATGTGCGCCTAAACGTGCATTGTATGACAGTATGTAAGCTTCGCTTTAATTTCTTATCGATGTGTGGATTAGAAAGAATGGCAGGCATGGACAAAACTTTGAAAAATCAGATCTGATTATGTAAGTTTCGCTTTAATAAGCCCAGCTAATAAACATGTCTAATTGAGTGACTCAATATTTATGAGTTTCTCGAGCCCTCGATTAAGTAAAATAAAAAAAGTACGAAATAAAAGTGATTAAAGAATTGGAAAAAGGAAAATAGTTCTACTAGGGATTTCATCAAATAGGTTTCATACAAAATAAACTAAGCTCTCTAACATTGCAAAAAAGTGGTGAACCCAAAAATAGTTGTCCAAATCAAGGTCAAACCACCCGGCTGAACTACCCACTTGGACAGGGCGCTAGAGTTTAGCCGCGACCGAACCCAACCCACCGAGTCCAACTCAATTTTCAACCACTTTGACGCCCTCCCTGAGTTACAAGTCCGTGCTACCGAGCTGACATAATACTCGTTTGTTTGTTAAGCATTGAATTTTAGCAAATATTGTAATGATAATTTAACGCACTTGACGCGCACACTTTATTTTTTAGTGATTTGTTAGATGTAGGACTCACGTCTTGAGAGACAAGAAAGAGCCATAAGTGGCTAAAAAACAAAACGTGCGCCACAAGTGTACATCCAAAGTGTGTTAGATTATCATTTTCCTTAATCATATGAGCACACATTAAATGATATGAGCACTTTTTGAACTTCAAATGATCTGTTTGAATACAACTTTTAATGCCCAAATCAGAACATAACCCTCTCATCACCACCATATTGTTTTCAAAAAAAAAAATCACCACCATATTCCCCATCTCTCTCTAACTTTTTCTCTGTACCTAAGGTTTAGCTTGATTGAATTAATCCGGTTCATTTTTTAGGAACAATCCAGTTCAATTGGGTGGTTAGGTCTCAATTTTTTTTTTGGTCAAATTAATATTTTTAAATGTCATATCAATTAATACGAGTGTAAAACAATCTCATTATCACTCCAAGGATACAATTTTATGTAAAATCAAAGGTTAGGATATATTTACAACAAATAAAATGTTAGGATAGTTTTGTAAAAATGGTGACACGTTAGAATATATTTGCCTATTAGAACTAAATAGTATAGTGGAAAAGAAGACTACCATAAATTGCTACCAGTATTTAATGCATTTTGAGCATGTAACCTCCAACATAGAAAGTATCTGGTCAAATTAATTTCTTGATTTTTTATTTTATTTTATTTTATATTTTGAGAACAATGGGTATTCAAACCTTTGGTTTGACCAATTCCATGGGGTTAATGGCCGCACCAACCGCTTAGGAGGCAACTCAAGAAAATGATGAAGCTACCACAACTCAAACACTAAACCTCTACCTCAGTCAGCGCCTAAGCACACATTCCATTGCCACTCCACCACACCCATCGGGTGCAAATTAATTTCTTGATCAAACGATCATAACAAGTAAAATTCAATAATCTGAATTCGGATGATTTTTTTATATATATTTGAGATGTCATTTTTTATGGTTTTGTATGTTTGACAATCGACTAGGAGAAACTACACTATACAATAAATAACATGAGCATGAGCAACTTAATATTGCTTCATCAATTTTTCCCTTGGTCTTCCATCGATATTTTATGAAATAAAAGAAAGTTATGTTCACAAAATGGAATAATTACTTACCCCTCCTTTTGGTAGTATGCCACGGACGGCGTGTTCTATTATTCTTCCAGGAATTCTGTTCTGCAGCTGGTCAAAGGTTTCCACCTACATACCTCCTGGCCTTCCTGAATGCCGCCTATAGAGCTTCTGAGTCCTCTTTTTCCCACAGACAGCGACTTTTTCGGCATTCACCTTCACATACAAGGACAACAAAAAAATTCATACTTTGAGTTCAAAGTTAACTACTGAGAATTAGACACCATGAACATTTAAGTATTATATATATAAAGAGACGAGAGGATTAATTGTTCTGAAGTACAAACTCAATGTCTTTTAGTCTAAATACATAACTTATACAAACAGTAGTAAGATAGCTTTGAAAGGTGAGAAAATAGACTGCAGATTATCAGTTATCGGGAAGGACACTCTTGGATTCCATAGGAACTGAATTGGATATGCTATCGTGTCTGTCTTGCCTGATGTTTAGGTCAAAGGATACTACTTAATGGATTGAGCAACAACAACAATAACAACAACAACAACATAGCCTCAATCCGTCCTAATTAATGCATCCCAAGTTAATTTCGGTCTACCCCTACCTCATCGAATTTCGTCAGTTTCTATTGAGTCAAGGTTTTTAGTGGGAAGCATTTGTAGGTCGTCTTTGGAAGTGTCCAAACCACTGCAACCGCCCTTCCCTAATCTTTGTGTCAATTGGTGCTACTCCTACATTTCTTTGAATTTTTGTGTTTCTTATTCTATCTTTACGAGTTTTACCACACGTCCACCTAAGCATCCTCATTTCTGCTACGTTCATTTTATGTAATTGTTGTTGTTTTACCGCCCAACATTCATTTTCATAGAGCATAGCTAGCCTCATTGCGGTTCTATAAAATTTTCCTTTTAACTTAATGGATTGAAGCATTCATTAAATACAGGGCAAACCATTAAAGCTTTCACTTAGTTTGAGTGAATAAAACATGACTAATATATATCGAAGAATCATCAAGTTGATTAAGCCATTTTGAAGAGTCAAGTTCCTTGCTAACTTGATAGCCATGCCCATGTCCTTATTGGTTGTCTAACTTTTACCAGTTATGAATATAAGATTTTAAGAAACACCAAAAAATATTTAACTGCACTAGTGATCCGAATAACTTTCTGCTTGAACATGTTCAACAAAAACTAAGTGCAACTAGACCCTATCAATCCCACTACATTAACAAATATCATTATTTCGACCTTAAGTACCTTTTTGAAATAACCACTTTTTCTGGTTACTAAGATTATTAACTCAAAATTAATGGAAAGAGTATGGGTTTATTGAGCAGAAATTTGATTAAACCATAAATCAAAGATTTTGATCACTTTTAACAATTTAAAAAGCTCTTGACCAATACCATTCTGATCAAGGTGATTAAAACCTATAGCATTGCTCATCTAAAACACGCGCATACACCAAAAAAAAAAAAAAAAAAGGCCTATAGCATCATTCTTATCTTCGCAACACCAAAATCATGCAGTTGACATATACGCGTTATTCAAGCTGAGAGTCATTCCATTCCTGAAGCACATTACTCATCTTCAAAGAAAATTCTATGAAATTCAAGGGCATACAAGCAAAAATATTAAAAGAAGGGCTATATCCTGAAAACTCCTGCCTATCTTGGTACGTAACAGTCCTTTCTTTGTTGGAAAATGAAGATACAAGAAGCTTAGCCTGAGAAGTTGGTCTGAAGAAGTCCATGTTTTGTTCAGCATAATCTTAAAAAAAGAAAATTAAAGATAGTGCTCGGTGGAGAGAATGGGCCTAATCATGTTAGGAATGTAGTCCAACATCAATCAAAAAATGACTTCTAAATCAAGAATATAAGAGTAAATCTCTTCTCATATACCCACGCTTGCAAGGAGGTTAAGTTAGGGGCAGAATCTTTACTACAGGAGATCCATAAGCCAGTTTCACTTATCCAACAAGTTGCACTTGTTCTAACATATCCTATTCTATAATATAATATAATGAGAAGTCAGCATAGTCCATGACAAAATAAGAAATCTTCACTAGCCAATATGTTTCTCACGCGCAAACTGAAAATTCATCTGACCACCACTTACTAAGTTATTCTATTGTAATTTTCCGGTGTCAAGGTTGATGCCCATTTCTTATCTCAACTGCTAGTCATGGCTGCTAATAAGTAAAAACATGCCCCAAGGGTACCATGGCAAGGATCCATTTTCCACATTGAAGAAATGAAGAATACTACGGCGTTAAGGTACAAGGGGAGTCGTGTCCTAGAGGACCATGGGTGGTTAAGGCTACTTCTCACCAAAGGTGCACT
Source organism: Stephania japonica (assembly GCA_039657345.1). NCBI lineage: Eukaryota > Viridiplantae > Streptophyta > Magnoliopsida > Ranunculales > Menispermaceae > Stephania > Stephania japonica. The sequence continues at coordinate 8,705,215 of CM077556.1, forward strand.
ACCACAACTGCGATTATGGTGTCTGTCTCTTACTTATAGCTAATGTATGTTTTTTGAGGTGTTTTTCTGATCCGTAGAAATGCCAAGGGAATAGGAAATACAACAAGAAGGAAAAAATCATTCAATACCAAAACAGGTAAGAATTGATCATAAGTTCATTTTTGCACAAATTGGTATCTTAATCTCCACCAACATCACTTAACTTATGTGATAATCCGCAAAACCATTTTGCAAACCCACCAGGTTCAGTAAAGAAAATAGGAAAATTGCGAAGATACGGTTTCATAATAGCAACAGGATTGTAAGGAAGTCATTAATTATCATAATGCTTGGAAAATCCCAATGTCTTGTTCGGCTCTGGGCATGGTGGATATATATAGTAATGACCAAGAACTAAATGACCCTCTTAAGCAAGCCAACAATTCAAAACAATGTGATCCCCAAATTCATAGCATGCTTTGAGTAATCTATCAATACATTCCTACAAGTCAAGTCGTCATGGAAAAATATTTTCAAGATATAGCAATAGTTTAGTCAATAATGGATTAGTTTTGATGCATCAATTGAACTAAATATATATGGTTTTTTCTTTAATCAGCGTACAGTTTCAAGTATACTTTTTTTTTTTTTTTTTTTTTAACATAAACAAAGAGGACACACTCCGGTGAACGTCAAATGAACGGAGACAATGTGCATAACAATCGCAAGATGGTCATTGTAAAGCTCACTAATTTTCACTTAATTACTTCAAATTCTGATCAATAGAGACTAAAGTAAGAAGTTGAAACTGCAGGTCCTTGCTCTTGCAAGGACTTAACGGCCTGCAATGCAATGCAGGATGCAATTCGAAAACTTGACTCAGCAGCAAGTAAGGAAACTCGATGATATAGACTTGAGCATATAAAAACTTGTGAAAATGAGAAATAAAAGACAAAAAATACTTGTTCTTGACATTTGATCAAATAGATTTTATGCATGGAACCTTTGACAAAAAGTGGTTGTCCAATTGAGGGCCGCCTTGGTAGGCACGTAGGATCCAGATGGCACCGGCTCGCAATCCTTCCACTGAAGAGAGCGTGAGGTATTCGCTGCTCTGTGAAGCCAGCCTGAACACGCGGTGCCCTACTCTTTAGGAACCGTTTGGCCCAGACCTTCGTCCAAGCCACCCGGCTCGACTCCCCACTTGGACAGGGCGCGCCAGGAATAAGCCACTACTGAACCCAACCCACCGAGAACGACTCCATGTTCAAACCACTTTAATGTCCTCGCTGAGTTACAAGTCCGCGCTACAGGACTCGGCGAACTGGTATGTCACTTAGTTCACTTATTGACCATTGGGTTTTAAGTTCTATTGTCGATGTGGGACTTTACAAAGAAGTAGCTCTGCTTGTTGTGTTGTTGGGGTTGTTTGGACCAATTCCTTTTTTTATATCCATGGGTTATCCAAGTCATCCTGACTATTCTACGAGGCCGTGTGTCTAACCTACACAATCCCAAGCTCACCCTTACCGTTGGGCCAACCTGTTTGAGTTTCCTTTGGTTTTCCTCATGATATCCGGCACCAACCACATTAATTAATCTACCTTCTCAAGGTAGAGAGGTATTTAGATTGTGCATCATGCACAATGCAATTCATGTGTACCATCAGTAAAGTATGTCTCAAAATCATGTCAATAAATAAAGTATATCGCTACATCACAATCCAAGATTCCAAATTCAATATTCCTCTTTAAAACACCCTCATGGATCACCTCTACAGTGCTGCTGTATTATGTGCTTGCTGCTTGTCTAAATCAGTCCATCTCCATAACCAAAATCATACAAAAAATACTAAGAGAGTACGATTTAACACTCAATGAAAAAGAAAATCAAATATACTCCCATAATTCCATTGAGGTGAGCAAACTGAAATTTGATCACAAACAGGAGGAATACAACAACAAAAAACCTGAATGCGGAAAAAAGAAGAGTTAATTGGAAGAAGAAAGATGTCTGCAAGTTTTGCTGCCGCATATCGTTTAAGAGTTCAGTCTACCTCTCCTTTTGTATCCTCTTGTCCCTTATGGGCAAATCAATGGGCTGTTGAGCCTCATGTGGATGCTCAGGCCCCTTGTACACCTTGAGATGATTGAAGAGAGCCCTTCCTAGCTGCATAGCAAAATACAAACAAAGAGCTGATCATTGATATAGCATGCGCAACATTATTGAATGCAAGAAGACAAAAATGATTACATGACGCAGAATATAATGTCCATTACTCTTTGAAATTGAACATATTACAACATCTTGATTTCATTTCAAACATGGAAATTTGTCAAAAGTGACGCATAAGAGGCTAGTCATATGGTGGGTGGGGGGAGGGGTATTTTTACGAGCAGAAGGAAAATTGTAGAAGACTTTCAAGCCAATGCCTAAACTAAGTGAGACCAGATTGAATTTCCTTAAAGATCCGTAAAGTTCAAGAACCAAATATCTTTCTAGTTCATCTTGTAGAGTCAAAATGTTAAACATCTAGTTTGATTGCAGTTCAGCGTTCTGGTAACACTCATAACCACCAACAGTAGACAAAGAAAACAAAGTGATTATCACGTTTATGTAAAACTTTTCAGATTTGTCTCGGCAAGATCAGAAGAACATATTTAATCAAACATCCATTTTTTAGATGGGGTGTAAAATTCCAGTTACAATTTTAGGCTATAGAAAACTACTTTCTAATATGTGCTAATATTACAGTGTTTAACATATATACTATCAAAATGCAGTAAAATTCTTGGAAAAAAAATGTATGTTTCTCATTTTAAAAATACGGGACGAGCATCAATGACAATGACCACATGTCAGATATGACCTTTTTTATTAAGGTCCTTCTTTCGGGCAGGCTTTCAATTTAATATTTCTATTTAATAGCCATGGTTACTAGCAAGAACTTATCCTTATTACATTAACATATTCAATTAGGTCTAATAATAGTGTCTAACTCTACACAACAATACATAGTATAGTGGAAAAGAAAACTGCCATAAATTGTCTACCAGTATTTAATGCATTTTGAGCATGTAGCCTCCAACATAGAAAGTATCTGGTCAAATTAATTTCTTGATTTTTATTTTTATTTTATTTTTTTTATTTTTGAGAACCATGTTTATCCAAATCTTCGGTTTGACCAATCCCATGGGGGACTAACAGACACACCAACACCATAGCCCGGGAAGCAACTCAAGAAAATGGTGAAGCTACCACGACTCAAACACTAGACCTCTGCCTCAGGCAGCGCCTTAGCACTCGCTCCATTGCCACTCCACCCATCGGGTGCAAATTAATTTCTTGATCAAACAATCATAACAAGTAAAATTCAATAATCTGAATTCGAATACTTTTCTTATACATATTTGAGATGTCATTGTATATGGTTTCGTAGGTTTCACAATCGACTAGGAGAAACGACACATACAATAAATAACATGAGCATGAGCAACTTGATATTGCTTCATCAATTTTTCCCTTGTCTTCCATCAATATTTTAAGAAATAAAAGAAAGTTATGTTCACAAAATGGAATAATTACTTACCCTTCCTTTCGGTAGCATGCCACGGACAGCGTGTTCTATTATCCTTTCAGGAATTCTATTCTGCAGCTGGTCAAAGGTTTCCACCGTCATACCTCCTGGCCTTCCTGAATGCCGCCTATAGAGCTTCTGAGTCCTCTTTTTCCCAGAGACAGCAACTTTTTCGGCATTCACCTTCACATACAAGGACAATAAAAAAATTCATACTTTGAGTTCAAAGTCAACTACTGAGAATTAGACACCATGAACATTAAAGTATTATATGTATATCAAGAGACGAGAAGGATTAATTTTTCTGAAGTACAAATTCAAAGTCTTTTAGTCTAAATACAAAACTTATACAAACAGTAATAAGATAGCTTTAAATTAAAAGGAAACCAAATAGACTGCAGATTATCAGATATCGGGAAGGACACTCTCGGATTCCCTGGGAACTGAATTGGATATGCTATCATGTCTGTCTTGCCTGATGCTTTGGGCAAAGGATACTACTTAATGGATTTAAGCATTCATTAAATACAGGGCAGACCATTAAAGCGTTCACTTAGTTTTGAGTGAATAAAACATGACTGAATAATATGGCTCGAAGAATCATCAAGTTGATTAAGCCAAAGTTCCTTACTAACTTGATAGCTATGCCCATGTTCTTATTGGTTGTCTAACTTTACCAGTTATGAATATAAAATTTTAAGAAACGCCAAAAAATATTGAAATGCACTAATGATCCCAATAACTTTCTGCTTTAACATGTTCAACCAAAACTAAGTGCAACTAGATCCTATCGATCCCACTTCATTAACAAATATCATTATGTTGGCCTCAAGTACCTTTTTGAAATATCAAATAACCACTTTTCTGGTTACTACGATTATTAACTCAAAACTAATGGAAAAGGTATGGGTTTATTGAGAAGAAATTTGAATAAACCATAAATCAAAGATTTTGATCGCTGTTAACAACTTAGAAAGGTTTTGAGTCTCTTGACCAATGCCATTTTGATCAAGGAGATTAAAGCCTATAGCATTGCTTTTCTCAAAAAAAAGGCCTATAGCATCATTCTTATCTTTGAAACACCAAAATCATGCAGTTGACATATACACGTTATTCAAGCAGAAAGTCATTCCATTCCTGAAGCACATTACTCGTCTTCAAAGAAAATTCTATGAAATTCAATGGCATACAAGCAAAAATATTAAAATAAGTGCTATATACTGAAAAACTCCTGCCTATCTTGTCCATTGGTGCGTTACAGTCCTTTATTTGTTGGAAAATGAAGATACAAGAAGCTTAGCCTGAAAATTCGGTCTGAAAAGTCCATGTTTTCTTCAGCATAATCTTAATATCAGTATCAAAAGAAAATCAAAGAAAATTAAAGATAGTGCTTGGTGGAGAGAATGGGCCTTATCTTGTTAGGGATGTATGTCCAACATCAATCAAAAGATGACTTCTAAATGAAGAATATAAGAGTAAATGTCTTCTCTTATACTCATGCTGGCAAGGAAGTTAAGTTAGGGGTAGAATCTGCAATACTGGAGATCCATAAGCCAGTTTCACTTATCCAACAAGTTGCACTTGTTCTAACATATCCTATTCTATAACATAATCTAATGAGAAGTTGCCATAGTCCATGACAAAATAAGAAATCTTCACTAGCCAATATGTTTCTCATGCGCAAACTGAAAGTTCATCTGACCACCACTTCCAACTTATTCTATTGTAATTTTCCAGTGTCAAGGTCGATGCCCATTTCGTAATTCAACCGCTTGTCATGACTGCTCATAAGTAAAAACATGCCCCAAGGGAGCCATGGCAAGGATCCATTTACCACATTGAAGAAATGAAGAATACTACAGCGTGAAGGTACAAGGGGAGTCGTATCCTAGAGGAGCTCCTAGAGGACCACGGGGAGTTAAGGCTACTACTCACCAAAGATGCACTAGCACAACTGCGATTATGGCGTCTGTCTCTTACTTATAGCTAATGTATGTTTTTTGAGGTGTTTTTCTGATCCGTAGAAATGCCAAGGGAATAGGAAATACAACAAGAAGGAAAAAATCATTCAATACCAAAACAGGTAAGAATTGATCATAAGTTCATTTTTGCACTAATTGGTATCTTAATCTCCCCCAACATCACTTTATGTTATAATGCACAAAACCATTTTGAAAAACCCACCAGGTTCAGTAATGAAGATAGGAAAATTGCAAGATACGGTTTCGATAGGCATAACATAGAATCAACAAACCTCCTAAGTTACTTTCCCCCCTAAACAACTACTACTTTTTATGATTAGAGGTCCATAAAGCATTTTATGATCTCAACAAAATGAAACGCATTTCCCCCCTAAAGAACTACTTTTCCAGGAACACAAACTAAATAACCAACTAAACCAATCAAAAAACTAACCATACGTTGATACAATCATCTAAAACCAACCCAAATTGAGAACAATTAGTATCAGCATTCCCAAAAATCAATCAAACAGAAATTACCACGACGACAAAAGACCCCATATCGACGCTAGGCGTATAAGTGGCGAGATTCTTCCCCCGAATGTAATATGCTATCGTCGACGCCAGCCTCCCCAGAATCTTATCACTGGCATCCACCACATACCACTGCTTATCAGTGTTCACATGGTCCGAAGCCTTCGGATACCAAGTCTTGTTCCAAATATCCTGAAAGCCCATCAACAAAAAACCCACATTCACACATCAAACACAGATCAAATTGAACATGAATTCATTCAAATTAGAGAAATCCCCCAAAAGGGTATCCACTTCATGGTCTGTTCCTTACGGGTCCTTGAGCTTCTGAGTCCTCGAACATCCATCGCTGCTCTTTGGGCACCACAGAGAGGTCTTGGCAGCGGACTTGAAAGTGGGGTCTTGGGAGGGGATTGGTGGCGATGGAGGAGTTGGGTGGGGAGAGACTGAAGCCTAGGAATTGGGTCTTCTTTGGAGAGGCCAAAGAGGGTTTGGAGGTTGAAGGGGGAGATGAAGTGGAGAGAAGAGATGAAGAAGATGAAGTGCAGAGCATCGCCATTGTTTTGTGTGGATAAGGCGAGAGTGAGTTGCAGAGGTGAGACTACTGCCTGAGCTTCTTTGGTGCCTCTGATGGGTTAATTTTTCACCTTAAATCACGTACATGGTGCGATTTTAGGCGCATCTGACGATAGATAAAGCAATCTTAACCGTCAAGTTGATGTTAGTCGACTGTTGGTCGGGTGCATAGTGAATTGTTTTTTATTAGGCTAAATTACAAATTGTCATAGAAGTTTACTATAATATAAATTTTAGTCATAGTTTCAAAAATATACATTTTTGTCGCTGAAGATTACTTCTAGTTAGTCCAATGCATCCTTATTTAGTGTCAAATTAAAATATTTTTATTATATTATTTTTATATATGTGGCATATTTATTTTACTAATAGCATCCTTTAAACTATGGAAAATGATAAAATGACTCACTTTCAACGATACTTTTATCTTTTAGTCATTTATGGTATGTTGTCAAATGTGAGATCCAGCATTTGGAGACAAGAAATAATCATAAATAGCTAAAAGATAAGAGTGTGCACCCAAAGTGTGAGTTGAGAGTGTGTTAGATTATCATTTTCCTTAAAATATTATCATCTTAGTCCATTAACTATATGTACAATTTTATTTTATTTTTTTGATATCATCTATATGTACATACGTATATTTATTTATTTGTTCAAGAATTATTCATATATTTTCAATTAATAAAAATCATGTTGGGCAAGAAATAAATAATAATAATAATAATAATAAATATAAGTATGTTTATTATTAATAATAATAATAAATTGATAATCTATATTTTATGAAAGGAATTTGATGCTTAACAATCAAAATTGTAAAGCCATGTTGATTTTCACGTAAAATAAAAATATACGAAAAAATGTATAAGTTTATGTATACCCAAAAATAAAAAACTATTAATTAAATTGTCACTTTGTTTTCAATTTACACCTTTCTATAATTTATAAAAATAAATACACAAGATATTATTAAAGGCTATAAAAGTAGTAAATCAACACTAAAGCCAAATGCTACTCCATTAATAATAATAATAATAATAATAATAATAATATACATAAATACATACAAAAAATTTATCAAGAAAATTATTCAAAAAGAAATTTGTAAAAAAGTCGTGATTTATTTGAAAATGTTGTCCTTATTATTTGTGTGTTTGTCTATTTTGTAGTGGTAAATTAGTCTTTTCACATTAATTCAACCGTGGTTTAGAAAAAAGTTAGTATGAGAAACTAAAATGTATATTTTTGAAACTTCGGAGGTTAAAGTGCATATTATAATAAACTTTATGGACCAAATTGTATTTTATACTTTTTATTATCATTACTTTTTTTGACTTCAGCGAGAGTCAAACCTATGACCGTTTTAAACTTTGATTTTGGTAAGAGATGTCATATCCATCTCACCAGAGATGTGTTGACTTATAAGTATACATTTTTAAAGTATATTTTATTAATAAAAATTAGAGACGTGTTTCATGGCCTGGGCCTAGGGAGGGTCTTTCAGGAGGCCCCGCATAGTCATAGAGTTAGAACGTCGAACTGATTCTCAGAGTTTTTTTTTTTCAACTAATTGGTTATCTAGGATTTATGAAAAAAAGAAAAAAAGCTACACTATGTTCCCCCTAGTCATCACTCAGGGCATCTCCATTTTTTTCAATTGTATATGTAATAACTGATATGCCCTCCAGCACAAATTCACAACAAAAACAAAAACAAAAAACACAACTTTGGGTACCCCCATCACCCTATTTTGATGTGTGACCACCGAACTCCACCACCTTGTGCTTCCAATCGATTTCGTCATCTTCGTCAACGGTCGGACAGAACTTTGGGCACCCCACCACCCCATTTTGAGGGTTGGATGCATAAGTTTTGGTGTGTTTTGACCTTTTGTGTTTAGAATTTCTCGCATTTTGAAAATGTATCATATACACGTAAGTATCGGATGCATAAGACCGAGACATACTCTTATGTTTTAGTCTTGTTTCTAATCAAACCCATTATGAAATGGGTTACTTGTTATATCGGTTACTAGGTATTGAGACATAAGAGGATGTTTCGGTTATCAACAACCGAGACATCCTATGATGTCTCGGTCTCGTTGATAACTACAACGACTCGAAAATATCTTATTTATGAATGATAACATGTATTATTTATTTATATCCGTACACAAATTTTGTGAATTTATTGTTGAATTTACGCACAAGGTTCGTCTTTGACAAATGAGTCGATGCGGGTATATAAGTCTTAAAAAATGATTTTTATAAATGATCGAGGCTAAAGTATAGTAGTGCGACACATTAAAATAATTATATAGTAATAATGAAAGTTAACATGGTTTATAATTTATCAGGCTATAGTTTTTAATTAAATTCAAATGTGTCATATAATCTTAGATAAAATAATTAATAAATATAATTTGGGGGTTAAAGTATTATGGTATGGCGATTTAGATTGGAGAAATAGTATGTAACTAGGTATTGGTTAAGTTTGGTGGGGTTTAAAAGTTGACATGCATTCATAAAAATAAAATAAAAAAAAAAAAGTCAAAAAGAAACGCACATAACCTCCAGTGATGACACTTCACCCTCACCCATCACCTCACTTTAACTCAGCATGCCCACCACCACCACGTGCTCTCTCTCATTTCCAAACCAGAACAAAAAAATCTCTTTCTCTCTCTCCAACGTGGTTCTCTTCCTCACCACCTCTCTTTTCTCATTTTTCCTTTCTTTGCTCTCATCCTCACTGCCGTGCCTTCTCCACCACTAACGAACTCTCGGCCTCCCCTCTCTCTCTCTCTCGATTTGTGGTGCACCCTCACTCACCTCTCCTCTCGGCTCCGACCACCATCCACCACGCCGACACCTCGCTAGACCAAGGTGAGCTGTTATTTTGGTGTTTGTGTGTTGAACAAGTGGTTTGTTTGTTGGAGAAGATGGTGTGTGCCTAGCATATATAGATGGCGTGGACTTAGTGGTCGTGTACGTGTGTCTAGTGTAGGATAGTGCCTCGGGATTTGTGCAGTCAATGGTGTGCATTCGATTATCTCGGGATTTGTGTTAATTTTGGAGAAAAATAATATATATATATATAATAAAATTAAATATAAAATTCTACGATGGATACCAAATATATACCAATGAAAAACTCTCAATGTTGTGCATTAAATGTTCGGTGTATTTATGTCGCATCAATTAATGTGTTAGATTTAAATTCAATGATTCTAAATAATATACTCATGGCATGGGTCTAAATAGTATACTCATGGCATGGGTATATATTTGATTCTCATGGTAGAAGTACTCATTAAATATATACTTATATAATATATAGCGTGTATATATATATATATATATATATATATATATATATATATATATGCATATGTGGTACACATTTATATACATTATTTGTATAATATTAGCTTTGGGGAAACAAAAGATATTTAATCAATAAAATAAAATAATAATCAATTAGTTAGGAAGAAAAGTTATAGAGGCCAAATTCGAGAAATTGGCTGAGCCAAAAATTCAACCAATGCAGTATGATCGAGATGCGGCGAATGTATTCGAAATCTCATATTATTAGAAAATGAGGTAAATAGAAAGAAAATGATATTAAATAAATTATTTTTGAATTAAAGACTCTAACACGACCTACATTAACCCAAATAGACATCAGGAACACAGCGGACTGGTAACGGGCATTTTGGAGATTAACTTGAGACGTGTAGGAGCCACGAGTGACGGTTTTTGCGACGATTGAGGTATGTTAGTAGGCCATAATTCATTTTTCATTATTATTCTATTAAATTGAACTATTTATTGAAATTTCATTCTTATATTCTTTAGTTGAGTGTCTTTGACATAAGTGCGTCGTGAAGGTTCTTTTGAGATTATGATTAGCTGAGCTAATGTGAGCACTTTCTGTAGAGTATTGTCCACCCACCTAATCATGAGTTTCTCCTCGAGTACTGGATTATTGTGGATTTGTTGTGGAAAAGATTGTGGATTCGTTGTGGAAATGGTTGTAGATATGTTGTGGATTGTTGTGGTTATAAACCATTTATTGGCCTCATTTGACTCGATAGACACTTAAATATCATTGAAATACTTTTCAGTCTATTTATCATGCAATTTATATTATTTATCTACCTTTAAATACCGCATGATTTTTATACTGCTTTATTGGTTATTCATAAATTACTGTTTATGTTCTTTTGGCTTTACTTTAAAAATTTTCACGTACTTACCGTCTACTTTGTGATGGTGGGTACAGATCGAACAAAGACGAACAAAGGGAAATAACCGATGATTGGTGACTTCATCTGAAGACTCTCAGAACGGTTCTTTTCTTTTTACTACAATATGTTCTGTTCTTTTTAAATTGTGATTATTTTATATTATGTTTTTTATAACAATAAGATACATTTTAGGATTGAGTAACTATGAATATCATGTATTATCGACAGTTATATTTGGTCATCATGTTTATCCATATATTTCAGGTTCCCACACTTTAGGTTATTCCTGATTTCCTATTTATTGAGTTATTTAGTTGAATTATAATTTGTTTCCGCTGGGAACTACTTGAAAATTATATAATCTAATAACTCAACTTTTAAATTGTTAAATTAATTGGGAAACAAAGATTTGAGGCTAACTAGGCATGCGTTGACTTCGCGAGTATGAGGCTTAGGGATCCACGTAGGTTTAGGCCGGACGTGACCTAGTTTTAATGAAAATGGGGCCGTCACAATAATTGAACCCATTATGAAATAAGCTACTTTGTTCGATCATCATGTACCGAGATGTACTACAGAGTCTCGTTCATGTAGTTTCGAGACTTGCTTAATAATCTCGGCCCTGTGTGGCCGCACATTACGGGATTGTGGTTGAACTCAGTGATGGGTACATTCTCATGAAAACAACAACGACACGAGATAAAGGAACAACAAACTCAACGAAAAACACTCTCAAACTTTATACGATTCAACATCAACCATTTACCGCAAATCATCATTCAAACCTTCACCTCGCAAACACCGCAAACACTCACCCAACCTTAAAAATAACAAATTGAGGGGTAAACGAGTAAGAAAATGAGGAGATTTGGTAAATTGAGGAGTCGATTTGTGATAGAAAGGAGTACGGAAGAAGATTTGGTGGTGGGGTGTCTTACATTGATGAATAGGACATTTTTGTCCAACTCAGGGGTACCCTGAGAAAAACTTGAGGTGTCCTGAGTGATGATTGGGGTGCACATAGAGCAGCTTAAAAAATTTTTGGATATCTAGGATTACCTACTCTTCTTTTGCAATCTTCAATTACTCAATTAAATTTGCTCTACTAAAATCAATTGCTACATTTCTTTCAATTGTTGTAGGAAAAAAAATGTAATATTACAACTATAAAGTTTTGTTACATTCTTTGAATGTATATTGTCTAGCAATGCGTTCGGGACACCTGGCCACTGTTTTTCATATAATGAGTCAAGGTTAAGTAAGGAGGGGGCTAATGAAAGGTTCACGACTTTATATTATTGTTTTTTTTTTTTTAAAGTTAAATTCACATCAAATACATGCGATTACTACAAACCTCATATTTGTTGTCATATGCATAGTAAATTACATAACTTCTAAGCAACATAGAAAGGACTTATGCAATCAAATGTCCCCATTGATGTTAACTAAGCATTTCTAAAACATTATTGAGATGACGTCGCGTAATCAAAGAACTCTACATTGTCTGCTTATAGAAATCACGTTAGTGGTGATTGCGCAAAGGTCACATGGCATATATCTCAACTCGTAGACGATCTTAAGATCGAATCTGTTTTTTTTTTTTTTTTTTTTTAAAAAAAAAAAAAAAAGAAGATCGAGTCTTTTTTTTTTTTTTTTTGAAGAAAAATCAAAATTTCATTGATCATTCATGGTTCAATATAGGACCAAGCATATAATCAAATACATTGATTCGCTAATTCTATTTATGCAAACAAACTACCATTAATTTGACTATTTTTCGAAATTGAAACAATTTGACAATTAGAGACTGCTCTCTACAACATTGAAACTCATAATAATATATAAAAGTACTAAAACCACAAAACTTCATAACAAAGAGAAAACCTAAAATTTCTCAACAAGGAAAAAACCTAAAAACTTCTTAACAAGGAGAAGACAAAGGCCTTGTTTGGTTCGGGGAAAATTGAAGGAAGTGAGATAACTTTTAGGGAAGTTCTAACTTGCCTTGTTTGGTTGAATATTTTCAAAAAACTTCCCTGGAAGTATGATCACCCCTAGCTTCCCCCACATAAGGGAAGATAACTCACTAGAGGGTAAATGAATAATCTTTCTAAGGGGAAATTAACACTTCTACCATAATTTAATGCTCTTTCTCTATCTTTATTCCCTACAATCTCTCTCTCAAAAACAGTGTAAAGGACATTTATGTCAATTACTTTATTTTATTGTTTTTAAAATGTGAAACTTCCCAGGAATTTCAAAGTTGAACCAAACGTAAAAAGTGCAATCTATTAGTGGTTAACTTTCTAATAAGTTAAACTTCTTTGGAAGTTAGTAAAATGAATCAAACGAAGCCAAATCAAAAATTTTCAACTAGGAAAGAAAACTAACTATAAAGTAAAAACTAAAGATAAATCAATCCAACGCGCCGCACAAATCCACGTAACACCATTGATGAAGATGCACCACAATAAAGATAGACCAATCTCTACAAATCTTATTAGATCTGTTATTTATTGAATGAACAAAAAGCAAAAGAAATTTGATTGAAACCACCGACAATCATTTAGAGGGTCGGCGGGGGTTCAAGAACAAAAATCACAAAAGTGAATCAAAAAAGAACTTTAGGCTTGTTTTGGTCGAATTTGTTTGAAGTTCTCACGTTACTGGTTTTTTTTTGAAAACCACGTTACTGATTTTTATCCTTTTTTTTTTATTTATAACCATAGATGTGAAGTTACTAATCACGTACTATCCTCACTAGTTCCACGAGATCCCCTTACTTATCCACCAAGAGACTGTACAAATGACCCAAATAAAACTGGCCACACTAGAAAATTGAACCTGAGATAGTGCGCTTAACTCATACAACTCCACACTCATCCTTACTAGCGTGTCAACCCATCCGAGTTATTGCTTGGTATATATAGTCTTGGAGTGCCTCATAGCTCCTAATGCACAACTCATAGCTCCTAATGCACAAGTCGATTATAAATTGTAATGTGACCAGTAGAACAAAGTACCTCGTAGACAAGCATAATATGTACACGTTAACTCGTTGTTGCCTCATCATGTCTCTTAAAAAATCACATGTTGAAATTTTTTAACTTTTGGATACATGCATCTTGTACTATCACAAAGTGTGTTTTGAATGAGATCAAGAGTAATAGTGAACACCACAACATTAGTTTGAGACAAACTTTCAAGAACTTGTTTATTACTTTCTAAAAAAAAAAAAAAAAAAGTCACACTATGTGCACATACTCATTACTGAGGGCATCCCATTTATTTTATTTTCAATGTGAAAAGACTCAAATACCCTTCCCAAGTCCCAACCCAAACAACCAACTCTTCCTTCATATCCCCACGCACCCACCCTATAGATCAACACCTTGTTGGGTGTTTTTAAGGTTCAATAGATGAAGAGAACATAAGAGGGAGAACACAACACAAGAGGAGGTGAGTTTTGATTTTATTTTATTTTTAAATGTTTTTCCCCAATTTTCCGAATGTATATCACGTACACAAATGTCTCAGTCACACAGAATCGAGACAAACATGATTTGTCTCAGTTTTTGAAGACCGATACTTCAATCAAAGTTTCGGTATGGTACAACTGAAAAATGTCAAAAGGTCCTACAAAAAAAAAGCCAAAAGGTCTTGATGACTACCAACCGAGACTAATATCAAACATACCTTATTACGACACTCGGTTGAGCTTAGTCGACACTTACTCAATGGTCTTGGCAATGGACGACAGAGACCAACACACAAATCATAACCCTGTGTGGTCGAACACCACGAAATTGCGGTTAAACTCAATTATGGGTACATTTTTTTATGAAAATGAGGGGATTTGGTGGATTGAAGTCTTAATTCGTAATGGGAGCGAAAGCGGAAGAAGGGAAAAGGAGGATTTGATTCGATTTGGTGGTGGGACGCGTTCTGTTAAAGGATAAGGGCAATTTCGTTCATTTTCAAGGTACCTTGAGAAAAACGTTGGGTGCCTTTGTAAATGGGGTGTCATGAGTAATGAGTGGGGTGCACATAGCGCGACAAAAAAAAGTAATGCTACGACGATACCCCAACTCCAATTGTCACCCTGAATGATACTTCTATGACGTGATGTGTGAGCCCCACGTGAAAATTGGTGTTACGTAAGTAATTATCTATGCATAACACACAATGTGTCTATCTCGAGATATGCACAGATGGCTCTAAAGATATGGACCTACACGAAATCGTTTAAAGTGCCTATTGAGATGCCATTGTAGTATTTTTTTTAAAAAAAAAAACCCACGCATGACAAACAAAAAACAATTATGTAATGTATCATGTATGGGATGGATGATATGGGATGGGTGGTGATGACTATGACAGACATGTGTGATGAGCTAGTCAAACATATCCACCTTTGACATCCTCCCAAAATAAAAGTTTTTGATTATTCTTGTTTGACAAGCATAAAAGATACTTATTAAACAACAATTCTGACCAAAAAAAAAAAAAAAAAACAACAACAACAAAGTTAAAGAACAACAACAAACATGAACCTGGACTCATCAACCTAAATTCTACATAGGGAGATAGAATTGTTGGAAATTTGAAGAAGAGAAGAGAAGAGAAGAGTAGACCAGTCAACGACTAAAAACGCGTTTGAGTAATCACAGTCAAACAGACCCCTCTCTCTTCAGAGCTGTCACACTTTGTTGAACAAAAAAAACAGGGCAAAAACGGAGCAAATGCTTCAACATCGGCAATGAAATTCGCTCCTCTCTCATCACCAATCATCACATGGATCCAAACCCATATCCAACACCATCTCCACAATCAAACCCACAAATCTCCGCTCAATCCACCCTTCTCTCCACTCTCTCCAACTCAATCCAAGCTCTGGGCAGGGGATTCGATGTGACCTCTGATATTCGGCTGTTGTACTGCAAAGGAGCTCCTGGGTCTCGATTGGTGATCCTCGATGAGACCCAGAACAGGGATCTCGTGATTTCGCAGGATTGTGGGCTGGTTGTGCCGAATGTCTCGGTTGATGTCCAGTGCAGTCGTGGGCACAGCTACAGAGACACCACCCTTGTTTGTGCCTTTCATGAGGTACTACAACTACCACTACTGCCAGTGCTACCTTTATATTTCAGTTTTTCTGATATGGGCTTTTGGTTTTGGGAACAGATTTTGAGTTTTGGGGTGTTGGGTCTTGGTGGGTGGTTTTCAATTGATTGATTTTGTGTGTATTTTGTTGAGAATTAAACTTGGTGAGCTTTGTTAAATTTGGTTCATTTTTTATCATATGGGATGTGATGGTGATTGTTCTTGTTTTTTATTTTTTATTTTTTTATTTATGTGGTGTCTAGCGCCAACGGTATTGACTAATCCACGTTCAGGCATTGATAGGCTCCATTATACTCATTATCTTTGATGAGGGATTGGATTTTATTCACCATTTATAATTTTTTTTTTTTTGGTTCACCACCATTTATAAATTTCTTTTGCATTGCCACTGCTAAGAATTTGGGAACAGCGAGACCATATCATAAGGGAGAATTGCATGGTTGAATGTGTTGCAGTTCCAATGTAGTCCTCTATACTAAGTTTCTGGCCCTGTCGAGTAATGCTATTCATGCTAGAAAAAGTTGTTTTGGCGATTGGGGTTCCATTGCTTAAGTTTGTACTGGCTTATTAGACTTGTGAGTTGTGATCAAATGAGTACTTCTATAAGTTCTAGACAATGAGAGGTTTTGGGAGATTGGATTCTTTTGTTATTAGGGTGTGTGGCATTGTATCTGCATCTCTCTCCACATTCTTAGATTGCACTATTTTTTAATCAACATCTCATCACCCAAAAGCAGCTGGAAGAACCTCATTTATCATCATTGCTTTACGCTTCTTAGGCTGTGAGGTTACTAGATGAATTCAAAAGGTTTCTACAATTCCGTGACCGTGATGGAAAAGGATGGGTGCTTTCACCCTCTTTCCAGTTTTCAAGTCTTCTTAACAAGTTTCGTATAACTTAATTGAATCAATTGACCATTTTATACTGTTGTTTGAAACTTCTTCATGTTTGCTCAAAGTGGGATACAAAAGGCTACTGTTTGATTCATGACAAATCTCTTAACTTCTTGCCCTAAGTCTTCAGCTTGATGAAATCATAATTTCTTCCTCCTAAATTGGCATATCCACAAGTCTTACTTTAATGTAATAAATAGCAGACTAGAGGTACGAATTAAAGTTATGTTTGTTAGAAAAGTTAAATGGTTGTGCATATTGTTTTCAATTTAATGTTGAAGAAGTCTCTCTTAAGATATATTTTTGAAGGGGAGGCTTGTTTTCTCTTCACCCGAAATATGTCCATGGGGAGGTTTTTTTTCTCTCTGGCCTGAAATTCGCCGTGGGTGTTTCATTAAAGGAAAATGCTAGCATGTCCGGATGTCTCCATCAAGGGCACACAGCTGTCGTGGGGCTCACCAAAAAGACTTTTTTTTATTTGTTTGTTTTTTTTTTCTTACTTTTTATTTTTTTTATTTCTGTTTTGTGTGGCTGTTAGGTACAACCAACTGATTTTCAACACTGACAGTCAGTCAGCTGTGTGCCCTTACTGGGGCACGCTAGCATTTTTCTTCGTCAAATACTGTAGTAGGTTATGAAGTCATCCGTTACCGTGCCCTTGTTAGAGTAGAGTTGGGTCATGGTTTTTTGAGTAAGAATGGTGACTGTTTTTGATAATTTTCTCACCTTTCTCTATGTTATTGTGATTTGGAATGTTTCTCTCTTGTAATTGTTATCCACGTAAATTTCATTATTGATCGTTCAATACCCATTGGCATCATTTATTGGAGAGGTGGAGGAAGCTAGTTGACGATTGACAATAAAGTGACTTGTTAATAATGGTTCATCGCAGTTCACCCTTTCCTTTTTCTTGATAAAAGGTCCAGTGGGAGGTGCAAGGCACCAAAATTTAAGCGATAGTATTATCTCCCCTATTTTGCTTGTTGAGAAAACTCAGAAAAGTAGAGTTGATGTTTGATTAGAAACTTCCCTCTGAACTTAATTGTCACCATGAATGATCATAAAATACTGCATTCAAGCAGAATATAAACTGACTGTAAATAGAGGAAAAAATTATGCTCATAGCTCATGTACTCTTACAATTTTCTGGAGCAAGTAAAATTGTCAAGTCAGGTATCGGTTTATATGCTATTATAGCAGTATCAACATCATTATTCACCTAAAGGAGATTCCGAATCTATAGAGTGCTTATGTTGATACACACTAAAACTTTGTATTGGTTGTTCGATTTCGAGTAATCTTTTTGCAACATACTGATACGAGATAATGGAGTCACAATCAGACATGAGGCAATGCCTAGTCTTGGAATTGAGAGGCTTTTGAAATTAGCATCTAAGTTCCCTTGGTTAGGTTAAATGAAGCCCAAACATTGGTCATAGATACTCTTTTGTTAGGTGTAATGTAAGAAGAATATTATGGTGCTTAGGCATATTCCGAAATTTTATTTCGTTTCATTTTTTAAGGACAAAATATTCTTTTATTTAGCAATTCAAGGTCTGATATGAATTTGAATCAGCTAATCCTGGTGCACTACTGTCTTATCCTTTCGACATTGTTTTGATGTGTTATTTATTAGATGGCAGAGCTTTTCAATAGCCAGTGTGGTGTGTCAGGGCGAGTTCCCCTTGGAAGCTTCAATTCCATGTTCAACTTTACTGGATCTTGGCCAGTTGATGCAGCAAGTACGAAATCCCTTGTTATGGATGGATATTTCATCCCCTTATTTAAGGTGCAAATAGCAAGGCCTTCTCTGGTCTTGCATGAGGAAGTCAAGCGTGCTGTTCCCTACTCTTGGGATCCCTCTTCTTTGGCAAGGTAAAACGATTCGAACTATTTGCTGCAAACTTAAATATGGATGGGTGGGAAAGTATCATGTTATTATGTTTCTTTCGGTGATCGTATCCCATGTCAAATGTTGTGGAATATCTCCCGATGAAAATGGATATTCTACGACAAAAGTGTTGTTTGTACTACTGATGATGATAATGATGCATGCCTTATACATACATACCTAATCATTCAAATTTCAATTTGTCATCCCTTATATGTTAGTCTCTTTTCTCTTATATTGACTAATTGAATGGTAAATAATGACTTTAACTGGTGACAGAAAATTAGTGAGGATTCCTATCACAAAAAGGAAAAAAAAAATTGGTGAGGGTTGTAAAATTCTGGTTACTTACCAAGTTTTCTCTCTTTTCTTTCAGCTTTATTGAGAATTTTGGCACCCATATTATTACTTCTGCAACTGTGGGAGGTAGAGATGTAGTTTATGTCAAGCAGCATCAATCATCCCCTCTGTCAGCCCCAGAAATTCATAAGTATGTTGAAGACATTGGAAATCAAAGATTTGTTGACATGGAAAACCAGCCTAGTAATCAGGTTAGTCTGTGCTTTTGTAGATATCTTCTTGCGTTTCTAATTTAGCTATTGGTAACTTGTTACACCATTATGCTGTTATAAAACATCTTTTTCATTGATAATGATTTGTTATTTCTTCTAATTTCCAGGTCGTGGATCCATCTTTCTCTAATAATAGAGAAATACACCCTCAACTCTCTAGTGTTCCTTATCTTAGTGGAAAGGAGGTAAAGTTGCTTTAGTTCATATATCTTGGATCAAGTAGGGCATATATAATAACCTCCTTATTAGAATTCATGATTGTGATAAACTTCTTCAAAATATATGCATCTCTGTCGTCTTTCTCGATGAACCAGACTGACGTCTAGTTATCCCAAAAACTTTTAATCAATTAGCAGTTGTAAATTATACTTTGCGGCTTTATGAGGATGAAAGACATTTCTTATCGTGATGGTTCAAGGCTTGAATGGTTGAATTAGTTTCATCATTCCATGCCATTTTCTTTCAACGGGAACTCTCCAGCCATGAATATGGTAGAATGCCAATATATGATATAGAAAACCGTGGCTATACGATTACAAGTTAAGAACTCAAAGAACAAGAACACAAAAGTAACCCCAGAGAAGAGTCTTAAAACTCTCTCAACCCAAATCACTCAAAGAGTGCCCCAATTACAATTCAATTTCCAAGATGCTAAATCTTACTAACTCACCCCTATTTATACTATTTCCTTCTCACTAACTCTATGTGACTTGGATGTGGGATCTTATCAGAATATTGAGAAGAATTTTGGAAAAAAGTTGGCATATTTGGGAAAACTGAGAAGGGGAATACTTATCAAAATGGAAGCTCATCAATACTACATTGAGTGGAGAACAAATATAACTTTAAGTGTAAATGAATGCATTGAGAATTCCTAAAATATGTGTTAGAGAAACATGTATGCATTACCTCATAAACATTGATATCTAATTCATACACCAAAGCGTCAATCTCCAAATATGTAGTTCATATATCTTAAGAATAAATAAATGTCCAATCTTAGCATTTAGCAAACTTAAACTATTAAAACAATCAATTAAAAATAATTATGTTCTCTAGAAATCATGCAACTGTTGAAGGCATGAGTTGTGATGTCATCAATCGATTCAATTAAGTTTAACACTTTTAGATATATTTAAGAAAGCTGGACCATTTGAGATTTGAATATAAGAGCTTTTGGCACAAAACAAAATACATGATTGAAACAAATTCTTTGAATAACTTCTACTACGATACTCAAACTGGTAAAGTATATGGTGGGAGATAAAATTTAACTAAGAAGAGAGGCTGCAGTTGCTTTTTTCTTGGAAAGACTTGAAAAAGTGCAATTTATGACTTTTGGTCTATGGATATCTGTAAATTTCATTTAACATTGTTTTGCTTAATGAATACTTTATTGTACACATAATTATGGTTGTTTTATCATTACAAATATTATTACTGTAAGTTACAAACTACAGTCCATGTGTTGGGCACGGGCGTGCTTCCTCATATTTCTTTAAATAAATACTCGAATACTTATGAATGACTAGGACCTTGGTTATTGATGAACTGGTTATTCATATTCAAGAGGATATAAATGGTGTATGCAAAAGATATTGTTTTAGTGGTCGAAACAAATGATTGAGTGAGGAAATTAGAACTTTGTAGGGATATTTTAGAGTCTAAGTACCCGTTTGGTTGGAGTTATGTGTAAGGTGTAGGGATTGACTTAGATAAGCCTGGTCTTTGTGAGAGATGGGAGTTTTATGTGCAGCCGTTTGGTTCAAGTATAAACCATAAGGAAAAGTGGGTGAAATGTCTAAAATGCCCCTATTTAATGTAGGCGAGTATTGATCGATGTGAAGAAGAATGTAATCTAGAGTTTTGTTCAAATCATGAGGGCATTTTTGACATTTCACCTTAAAAATTGGGTTGGCTTATCTAATGACAGGGTCCCCCTGTCATTAGATAAGCCAGTGTATGAGTGTTTATGTAAGCCTGTTGCTTACTTAACACTTCAACCAAACAATAGTCTTACCTCTAAGCCCAGGCTTAGATAACTTAATACCCCAACCAAACAGGCCATAATGGCTTTAAGTTGAGTAAGACTATAACTGAAAAATGCATTGTGAGTTAACAAAATCATTTATACAAAAAGATGGACATATTGAGGATGATGCAACACATAGATTTAAGTTGGATAGAAGAAGTGGAGGAGGCAAGCCATGTGATCAAAATATTCCTGCTTAGCTAAAAGGTAAATTTTATTGATTTCAATTGTGCCAAGTTGCCAACTATTACTTTATGGTAGTCAATGTTGGGCGCACGGGTGGTAAATAAGCAATATATATAAAAGGAGTGCAGCAGAAATGAAAAATGCTTAGGTGGATATGCGAATGCGATAGAACTCGAAAATACTAAGATGCAAAGGAAAGTAGTAGCACCAACCGAAGCAAAAATTAGAAAAGGTCATTCTCGGATTTTTGAACACATCCAAAGATGACATGTAATTGCCCTCATTAGAAAACTTGACAAAATAGAAATTGAAGAAATTTGACAGTATCGCGTGTAGGCTTAAGACTACATGGGATGCATTAATTAATTCTTAAAGGGTAATTAAAACACACCACCAACTGCAATTAAATTGAGCGAATCGGAAGAGTTTTTTCCATGTAATCTAACACCAACTAATTGGTAGTTGAGACTTTTATGCCGTATTTAAAAAAAAAAATACCTGTATGCTGAGTTTCTCTTCTGAAATTAATTTTGAAATTTTTGCTAGTGATATATAAGGCAAAGGACCTTCCTTCTAGAATAAAAGAAAGCTAGCAGAGAATATTCCTCCTATCCAGTTAGCTTCACTTCTAGTGGGTTAGTAGGACAACTAGTTGCTCATACTGAATAATCAGGACTTTTCTTCTTATCTCTGTATTCTAAGCTAGCAGGTCCATTCATTATTTCATTGTTCTATGTAGACCCTCATGTACTTGCACTCTTGATACTGTTGAAAATAGTCGTATGTTGACTATTTGAAAAAGAAGAGAGTGGCTTGTAAGTTTGGATTGGAAACACCAAAGTCCCTTGGTATAGTGGAAAAACTCTTCACTCTGAAGCTAAATCCCACACCAACTTTCCACACTCTTTAAGTCTTAGACCGGGCCTCACTCATAATTTAAAGGATATGTTACATTAGAATATAGATCATAAGGCTTACACATTCAGCCATCATGCTGATGGTTTTGGCTGATTACAAGAACCTGTATGAAACTATTTGTAAACTGTGTTTAGTCGGTTAAGCTTCTTGGCATTCACAGTCTCAGTTAGGTCAATTTTCTATTCGGATTCTGCGTGCAACGCCTTAGTGCTTGGCTCACCAATTTGATCTCATTGTTTGTTTACGTATTCCGTCCCATATTCATGGTTCCAAGTGGTAATTTCTAAAGTTCTTTCATCTTTTTGGTAGAATTTTTACAGGTAATTCCCTTTACATTGAATAGGGCTAAATTTTATATGACGTCATACCAAACACAATATACCCCTCACGCTGTTGCAGAAGCAGCTTGTTATCTACTGGCACTTATGTTCCATTTTCTTAGAAACCAAAAACTACTGGATATTTCACGCCTAAAAAAAAAATCTTTTTACTGACGTAAAATTGTCAACTGAGAAACTACTAGCATGCGTGTACTAAGAAGCTTCATCTGCATTTCTTAATACCCTGAGCATTTAACGGAACTCATTGTTCAGCATGAGTTCATTTGGTAGATATCTCATATAATTATAGTGGTTTCTTTTGATAAATCTGACACTTTCTACTGTTTTTAGCTAAGATTTCTTTCCTGGTTGACCATTTTATAGGTATTAACTGTTCTCTTCTCTCTACAGGATGTTACAGTCATTTTTAGAAGGAGAGGTGGTGATGATCTTGTTCAAAGCCATGCCCAGTGGAAGGACACTATACGTTCAGCACCAGATGTCATTGAAATGACTTTTTCTCCTATCATTTCCCTGCTAGATGGAGTACCCGGAATAAAACATCTAGCTCGTGCTATTGATCTATATCTAGAGTGTAAGGTCTATTTTACCATTTACTCTAGCTTTTATGTAAAGTGAGATTCTGCTAAAGTTATCTGTTTCAATTGACGATCTGTCGAGTATCTTTCTATAGTTGTTTTGTTTCATCATGGCATTAGTAGGAAACGTCATCTAGATTTCCTAATACCTTGACAGAACTGAATTATTTGATACTTTATGGATATTCTGTCTCGAAATGGTCTCTCGTAATCCTTAAACACTGGCAATTCTTTGTCATGCACTCATATATTGTTTCTCTTATGATCAAGTATTCGGTCTCCTCATAGCGCGCGTGACTTTTAATTTTTTCCTCAGATAAGCCGCCAATTGAGGAGCTGCAATATTTTTTGGAATTCCAAATTGCGAGAGTATGGGCACCTGATCAGAGTAATGTTCCTGGCCATCAGAGAAAGGATCCTGTTTTTCCAACCCTTCAGTTTAGCTTGATGGGTCCAAAGCTACATGTCAGCCCAGATCAGGTAATCTCTTGTTTATTGTTTCTGCTTGCTATAAAGGAATCTAGTTCTTCTCCTACTATGGAAAGAAAAATGTTTTCCTAAGTTTGATTGGAGCCTGTTACCTTATATGTATGGTTCATGTTGTTTGGATAATCTTTATTTTATTTTGGTTTCGGTGTCAATTCTGATATATTGAATATCATTGAGACGTCGTCCAACTTTTTCGAGGTGATACAAGGACATGTTATTTTTAATGTTCATAACTAACTTTTCTCCCTTGGTGCGCAAGTACTTTTACAAGAAAAATATATTTCTTTTTGAACATTAGATTAGTTTCGGGTCTTCGAAGAGAAATGAACTTGAGCAAAAGATTTTGAGGTGCAATTATACATTTAGACGCCTTTATAAATCAATGGCATGGTATTGATTGCAGATAACAGTTGGTCGTAAGCCGGTTACAGGACTCAGGCTTTGCCTGGAAGGAAGCAAACAAAATCGTCTTGCTGTTCACTTGCAGCATCTAGCATCGCTTCCAAAGATCCTCCAGCCGCACTGGGATGCTCACATGGCTATCGGAGCACCAAAGTGGAAAGGTCCCGAGGAACAAGATAGTAGATGGTTCGAGCCAATCAAATGGAAGAACTTCTCCCATGTGAGTACAGCTCCCATCGAACACACAGAAACATCCATTGGAGATCTTTCTGGTGTCTTCATTGTTACAGGTGCTCAGCTCGGCGTCTGGCATTTTGGCACCAAGAGTGTACTGCACCTCAAACTTCTCTTCTCCAAGGTACCCGGATGTACTATCAGAAGATCGGTGTGGGATCACAGTCCCTCCACTGTGACACAACGGCCCGAGAGTTCAGAGGAAAAGAAGGGCGAAGGCTCCTCCCAAATTGGAAAATTGGTCAAAATTGTCGACTTGACAGAGATGTCGAAGGGGCCCCAGGACTTGCCCGGGCACTGGTTGGTGACCGGTGCAAAACTTGGCGTCGAGAAAGGAAAGATCGTGCTTCGCGTAAAATACTCCTTGTTGAACTACTGATAGAAATGTGCTGTGATAGTAAAGCAACAAGCCGGTGTTTTCTTGACTGGAGTGTGGAGCATTCTTTGCACAGTTTCCTAATTCTTCGGTTTGTAAATACTATTTTTTGTTCTTTTCTTACTAGTTGATTCATGTCCATGTTTAGGTTTTTGTTCCTTCTTGATTTTTGGTGTGTATGATGTTTAGGGTAGTGATTATATCTTTAAATAATGATATTTGGTTTTTTTGTTTCTGATTATTCCTTTGAACTTGCCTTGAACGAGAATTTCACATGGACTGCGGCGCGTTTTGTAGTTAAGTTTGATTACTATGCCATGAAATTGATCTTGTGATTGAATATGAAAGTTTTCCCACAAATTGATATTGGGAGGCCCTGCAAATGTAGGTTGTGGTATCCAAACCCTTGGAGAATTCAATATCTCAACAAAATTGATTAGTCTGAAAAGCATTTCGATGATGTCTACTAACAACAAAGCGTCATATGATGTATGATACACTTTTATACATTTTTGCCCTCCCACTTTTACAATACTGTAATGTCATCAACAAAAGAAAAACAAATGGTACAAAAAAGGAAAAAACAAAATAAAATAAAAAATAACTAATCACTATTAAAATTTTTAATAGGGGCATATATATAAATTAAACATGACTTAAAACAACTTCATTTTTTTTTTTTTTTTTTTTTTGAGGAGAACAACTTTATTTTTCTTGTTTGATGTCTAAAATAGCGTTACTTGTTTTACAGTTTACTCAAGGAATAATAGAATGTTGTTTTGTGTCAGCCCCTTTCTGTATTGGAAATCAACTTTATTTTTTGGAGTGAGCATCTCCAACACAATGCCATCTTGAGGGTTGGTAGTTTGGTGCAGAATTGGAACATAATCCTGCGCCAAACTTAGCGCCGCTCTGGCTGGATGTTACAGTATATGGCACGACATTGTAGCTGCGTGATATGTATATATATTGTTCCAAGTATTATTGGGCCAAGGATTAGGTTATGTTGGATCACTAAGTTAGGCTCGCTTTTATTTCAAGTTATTTTAAATTGTTGTTATTTCATTTGGGCCCAATGTGTAGAGTTTGCTAAGTATTTAAAACTTGTAATCAAATGAAACATCAAAAAAGAAAAGTTCAGTTTTATTTCATCTATCTCTTCTTCTTCCTCGTGTCTTTAATTTCCTTGCCTTGCACTTCCTTTTAATTTCTATCTTGTTTTAGTAGATTAGAACCCATCTCAAAATGGATTCTTATCACTGCGCAACACAAAAGTGGTGCAAAGTGGGCCCACCTTTAAAAAAAAAAGAAGTTAGTGTTTTTAATTTTGTGTGACCCCCACATCACATATTTAAAACTAATAAAAAAAAAGTAAAGATATTTGGAATATTCTTTTTAGGTTGGAGATAGAAATAGTAGTTTGTAAAATAGTGGTAGATGCTGTCAAACTTATATAACACCAAACTCTAAAGTTCAGTTAAAACTTCTCGGGTTGGTTAAGACTAATTAATACAGATGCTTGTTCAAAAAAATAAAAATAAAATAATAATAATAATAATATACAATAATAATTAATTAATTAATACTGATGTGGCGTATATGCAAGTCTTTGTTTTGTTTCCTTGATGATGAGTAAGAATCAATTTTGCTCCCTCTAAACTCGAACTCTCAACCTCTTACACAAGCATCACAACCATATCAATGAGCGACCCATGTGCGCACTTGGCCGGCAGGCGGCAGGTCCATTATGGAGGAGTTCCTCAGCAGGCTCTGATGGCGTATGCTGGTGGTAAGAAAAGTTAGATCTGCTGGGAAATGATAATAACATTGTCAATGTGATGCAAAAGCTATGGTGTATATATGTTATTAACTAATTGATTGGGCTTTAAATTTTCTCTATATTTAAACTGGGCATTGTTAGTTTCTGAATGGAATAAGTTTATTGTATATTGTTGATCTATTACATGTCTCTATATATAGAGATGCAATTACATACAAAAGGAAACATCTAAATAAGGTAGCACATAATTAAAGGAGTTATTTGTGCACAACATAATTACGGGAGTGATTTATGCATATTTCCTAATTGCACAATATTCCTTAACACTCCCCCTCAAACACAAAGTGGGAACAACATAACCACTTTGAGTTTGTAAACTAAAATAAAACTAATCCCGGGCATTCGAATTGACTTCGGTCTGGAATTTTGAACAATCGAGTCGACGGAATGACTAATAGAGCATAGTCGGCGGAACGACTATCGGAGCAGAGTCGACAGAATGACTATCAGAGCTTAGTCGGCGAAACGACTATTGAATTTATGTCTTGCACAACCAAAAAGGACAGAGTTGTGTATCACACAACCAGAATACAGAGTTGTGCCTCACACAATAAGAGGACGTGAAGAAAACTACTACGAAAGAGAGAGCAAAAACGAAAATGGAGTAAGAAGAACAATATACACACAAAAGATTATGGCAACAATCGAAGTCGAGGAAGTCGATCAAAAGAAAGGAGAAACAAGAGATTACCCATAATCGAATGGAGGCTCTGGTACCATGTTAGTTTCTGAATGGAATAAGTTTATTGTATATTGTTGATCTATTACATGTCTCTATATATAGAGATGCAATTACATACAAAAGGAAACATCTAAATAAGGTAGCACATAATCAAGGGAGTGATTTGTGCACAACATAATTACGGGAGTGATTTATGCATATTTCCTAATTGCACAATATTCCTTAACAGGCATGATAGCGAAAGCACCCTTGGTGATATAAATCAAGCATTACTTGCTAAAAGACAATGTTAAGGAGGTCGTGGGTTCGACTCTTGATGAAGTCAAAAAAAGTCACATATTACAACTTTCCAAACTCATCATCCGCACAGCTCAACAAAATTGATTAGCTCATAAAACACCTCAAACGAGCTTCAGATGTAACTACGTACATGTATTGCTAATAGTCGAGAATATAAAATATATATATATATATATATAGAAACCAAAATAAAGTTCTTCACATATAATCAACACAAATTAAAATTAACTAACATACACTTCTTAAAGTAGACTTGGTGAAACTAGGCTCCTACGGAAACATGCACTTGAGACCTTCCCTACTTCTAAAATGTTGTACAAAATTATACAATTAAAATCTGTCCAACTTGATGGCACCTGTAGAACAAAGTTCATGTTTTCCAATAGACACACTTCTCTCACATCTGAACTTACTGTTAACAGAGAACTCACTTTATTCCATAAAACATTATCATCTAACCTTAGCACAAACACATCAGTGCAATACTTGTACTTACTGTCCTGCTTGCGACAAGGGTAAGTGTAAAAAATGCCAACCTTCCTTCCCAATGCCATACCGATGTTATTAGATGCACCACTCGGTGATTTTAGAGTTGGCGCCGCCAATATCCCCCATTCTTCACTCTCAATATTGAAATAACTTACCAAGTTTTCCTGTCTCGATAATTCATGAAGTCGATAACTTAGCCAATACACAGCTCCATTCGCAAAAAACCCGACTCCCTGTAAGAAAACCCCTTCATCAGGGACTTTGAGAAGCTCTCTCCATACTTTGGTTCTCGTCGTGTAAATCAAAAACTCTTTAGTGGATCCCTCTGAATGACCGACCCCTAGTCTAATGCTGATCACCTTATAGTCATCTGCGGTAGAATCACAACCAAACCCGAATGCAAGTTCATATATTTGTTTATACTTGTATATGTTCTTGAAAGATGGCCTCTCTGGCAATACTAGATAGTCCTTGGCACAAGGATTCCATATGAACAATGTACACCACACAAAAGTGCCAGACATTGAATTCGACCTTTTTTTTGTAGATTCTCACCAACAATAGGCCATTACATGAGCCCAAAATCCTAGCTGCGGAGTGGTGGCAACACTTGGAACGGATAGTCCATCTCTACTCGAGGGTCGTCACCATGGCCATCATACTTGTAACTATTACAGTATAGAGGCATGGAGAGGAGTCTCCCATTCCTTGATAGTACAAGATGATCATCCTCGGTCGGAAATAATTGAGAAGAGTTCTGATTGAGAAGATGAAGTTTCACGAATTGACGACTAGTAATCCAATTGTACCAGGATTTGTTAACACTCTTGAATCTTGAGAGGGATTTGGTGGGTAGCCTTGTGATTATATTAGCAAACAGTACATCCATTGAAATATGCATCTCTTCACGAGGGATGGAGAGAGTTTGATCGGCTATATGTATGTAATATTTTGGACATGTTGCTCTGTAATAAGAAGACTAATTTCTACTTTTCTAGGGATACACGTGATTGGCAATATGAATACCAATCGAAATACAATTCTTAATTAACAAACTCTATCTAATCTAAAAAAACGTAAATAATAATAATAATAATAATAATAATAATAATAATAATTATTATTATTATTATTATTATTATTATTATTAATGATAAAAAGAAGATATAAATAAATAAACAAACAAATAAATAAAACTCTAATTGAGATGAATGTCATGGTAAATTTGGTTTCTCTTGAGTTATGAGGTTGAGGCACCCGACTAACTCTCATAGAATTAGTCGAACCAAAGTAAGGAGGGACTAAAAAATAGTTCAAACGTCCATGGTTATAAATAAAAATAAAAATATAGACAATAACTAAATGTCCAAATATGATCAACACAAATTAAAAAGAGTTAATTACATTGAAGGTCATCCAACTTTAGCTATGGTAACACTTTCTTTGGTCACAAAAGTTTAGTTAGTTATTTCATGGCTGATGTGGCAACAGTGACATGGATGCGTGCAACTGGAGGAGGATCCCATGGTTATAAATAGCTGTTGTTTTTTTAAAGTAAAAAACCTTAAATATATTTTTTGTTAGTAAAATTTATGAAAAAAGTAGAAAACTGGAGGACGATCCCACAGCAACAGTTAATCTTCTTCAACAAATTACATGTTTCACGGCAGGGGTGGTGATGAAGAAGATTTGGCGGCCTGGCGGGTGATTCTCATCTAATTCACATGGGCACAAACAAGGAGAAGAACAACAATGGGTGCAGAAGCAACAAAATCCCAAAAAACACCTAAGACACCCAAACCACACTTTCAATCTAATTCTTCTCAGATCGAGCCCAATTGCTCAACATGCTCAATACAAGCAAATAAATCCACAAAAACACAGACCCTAACAAATTTGGGATCTTTAATTTGGGTTTCCTGCCCTCCCCTCCCCTCCCCTTCGCCACCAACCACATCTCATTCACCGTCCTCAAAGAGGCTGCAGCCGAGCGCTGCTGAATAATCTACGACACAACTATGCGAAGCATGAAATTTGTTGAAGAAGATGAACAGTTGTTGTGGGATCGTCCTCGAGTTTCGTATTATTTTTGATAAATTTTAATAACAAAAAATATATTTAAAGTTTTTTACTTTTATCTCGAGTTGCATGATGCCATGTCATTGTTACCGCATCAGCCAGGAAACAATAGTATTTTTTATTTTTATTTTTTTGAAGAGGAGTGCAATGACTTTTTTTGTTACAAACTAAACTTTTTTATTACTAAAGTATTACAATAGCTAAAATTGAATGACCTTTAATGTAATTAACTCCAAATTAAAACTACTTACACTTTTAAAGTGGCAGTCTTGGTGAAACTAGGCTCCTACGAAACCATACGCCTGAGGCTAAACAACTTTTGCCTCTCCAACTAGGTGGCAGCTGTTGAACTAAGTTAATATTTTCCTCACAGCTGGAATTGTTGAACTCACTTTCTTCTATGAAACATTATCACCATCGAACCTCAGCACAAATACATGTACATCCCATGCAATACTTGTAGTACACTGCCGTGCTTGTGAGAAGGCTAAGTGTGAAAGATGCCAACCTTTCTTCCAATGTCATGATGCGGACATAAATACATGCTGCGCTCGGTGATTTTAGAATTAGCGTCAGCAATACCCCTCATTCCTCACTCTCAATACACTACGTATTCGCAGCTCCATCGATGGCGATAATCTAGCCAATACACAGCTTCATTTACAACAAACCCGACTCCACCTACATCATGAACCTTATCAAAAACAAATTATGCATCTCTGATGAAATGGTAAAGTCAACAACACTTGCTAAAAGGTAAGGTTTTGAGAGGCCGTGGTTTGACTCCTACTGAAGTCAAAAAAAAAAAAAAAAAAAAAGAATTATACAAGAAGAGTCAACCCTCTCTCCTGAGATAAGGGTCATGAGTTCAACTTGAACATATAAAAGAAAGTTGAGAAAAACATTATACAACTATACGATAAATACCCTAAAATTTCTTAATGTTTATATTTCATATAAGTAGTACGTGCATTTTTAATATTGCATAGCACCAGGTGATTGTCCTCTGTCGAATATGACCCCGAAGAAATTTGATTGAGAAGATGAAGTATCGCAAATTGAAGACTAGTGATCCAACCATACCATGATTGGTTAACACTCTTGAATCGTGAAAGAGATTTGAGAGGTAGCCTTGGGAGTATATATCACCACAGATTACATGCTTTGGAATCTCCATCTCATCACGAGGGGGAGGGAGGGTTTAATCAGCCTAGCTATTTGTGTATGTATATATTTTGGACGTGATGCTCAGTAATAAGAAGACTGATTTCTAGGGATGCACGTACGTGATTGGCAATACGAATACATATCTAATTACAATTCTTAACAAACTCTAATTTATCTAAAAGAAATACGTAATAATGTTAATGATAAATGGTAAAAAATAATATAAATAAATAAATAAAACTCTAAATTCACGTATGTGGTAATTCCAAGTTTTTCTTATTAGGATGTGGTAACTCTAGCTATTTCAAAAATCTTTGGCATTTTAAATTCCTCATAAGATCGTTCCCTTGAATTCAAATTCCAGTGTTTACTTTCTATAAGATTCTGTTCCATCTAAATTCCCATCTCAAGTTCTTGCTTATCAAAGTCAAACATCCTTTAAAGGCAATACAAGTCTTTTTTTTTTTTTTTTTTTTAAGAGAAATCGATATTTCATTAATCATTCATGGTTCAATCAAGGCAATACAAGTTGTAAATGTTAACCACTGAAGAGAAGAGAAGAAGGTGCTACTGAAGAAGTGAGGAGTACTGAAGAGAAGAGAAGAAGTTGCTACTGAAGAAGTGAGGAGACCGAAGAGAAGTAGTGGTCACTTTGAAGTGTAACGAGAGAAATGTATGAATAAGTGAACAGATGTAGTGAGGGTAAAAATGTAAATTCACTTTCAGTGAGTAATGTTAGTTAGGTCGTTATATTAGTATTAATATGTACCATACATGTGTACGGTGGTGATGTAATTCCAATTCATATAAATACCATTAAGCTCCTCTGTGAAACACATTGAGGAAGCTGAAGTTCATTTCTTCAAACAGAGTGTTTTCTGTTTCTAAGATGGTATCAGAGCTCCAGTAGGCCGATCGCCATGGACGATTCTAGAGACACGGCAAGGCGTTATGGAGGTCAAGGAGCAACAGAGTCATCTTCGTTTGCTCATCGTCTTGTTGGACCTTTCGGTAATTCTTTAAACCAAATTGTTTCAATCAAGCTGAAAAGTACAAATTTTTCGTTGTGGAAGTCGATTGTAGTTTCTGTGTTAGAAGGTTGTGGTTTTGATGGATTCTTGTTTGGAACAACACCATGTCCTTCAAAGATTCTTGATAATGGTGATGTAAATCCAAAATTTCAAGAATGGTTGTATTGTGATAGAATGTTGTATGGTTGGTTGTTGTGTGCCCTAGAACCAGAAATTGGTAATCAGGTGAATGTTTCACAAGGTTCTAAGAAGAGAACTGCAAATGAATTGTGGAATTGTATATTAGAACAGTGTGGTTCGAATAACAAAGCACAAATTCAATTTCATAAGACTGCAATTCGCACAACTCGAAAAGGATCTATGAAAATGAATGAATATTTGAAGACAATGAAAGGGATTTCTGATAGTTTGGCCACTGCAGGGTCTCCTCTTCCTATTTCTGAATTGATTTCATGTACTATGACTGGGTTGGATAGTGAATATCTTCCTATAACTTCTGTTCTTGAACAAAAAGATGAGTTAACATGGCAAGAAATGCAGTCTACTCTATTAGGTTTTGAAGCTAAGTTGGAACAGTTGTAGAGCTTGGCTGGCAATAATTCTTTGAGTATTTCACATTCATCAAATCAAGTGAATGCAGCTGAGGTGAAACAAAAGAGTTCACAGTCATGGAATAATGGAAAACAACAATTTGAAAGTGGATATGGTGGCAGAAATAATAACAACAGAGGGAGAGGAAGAAGGAATAATAGAGGAAGAAGTGGTTTTAGATTTCCAAATAACAATAGGCCAACTTGTCAAATCTGTCATAAGGTTGGACACACTGCTGATGTATGCTATTACAGGGGAGATATGCAATACATGGGATCTCAAGGATTTAATAATAATGGAGGAAATGGTTTTCAGTATAGATGTGGTAATCAGCATGTTAATCATAATCAGAATGCAAGAGGAGGTTTTCATAACTCTCCAAGTGCTCATTTTCTGGGGTCTCGGAATAATTTTGTTGGAAGTAATACAAGTACTGACTTCTCTTCTAATGAAGCTATCAATGATAATACATGGTTTGCTGATAGTGGTGCTACCAGTCATGTCACACCGGATCAGTCACAAATGACTAACTGCTCTCCTTATTCAGGTAATGACTATCTCTTTGTTGGAAATGGAAATGCATTACCAATTGAATGTGTAGGATCAGTGTGACGGCCCCGAATTCCACAACCCTAAAATCGGCGCCGCCGGGCCTGGACCCGCGCGAACCCCCGAGCCAATCCCGACGAGTCGCGCGGGGGGCCAGATGAGCCTATCCTTACCATTCAATCATTTGTTAATAATTTAAAAGTGAAGTCAATTAATTAGCGAGTTATCAAAGTAATAAGCGGAAGCAATTAATCTCAACTAATAAATCAACTTCGAATTCTCTAAGTTAGGACAAAAACCTAGGGTGTGGGAACCCCGTATATCATATATATCATGTAAAGCAAGGAGAGAATCATCTAAGTCATAATGTCCAAAAAGATCTCTCAACCCATAACCCCATATACAAAAAAAATATTATAAGTAGCTAATACACCAAAATGTCACCTATATCAACAGAGGATGGCCGCTCAAAGTATATCACCTAACTGCACGGCCTTTCCTTTGCTGGACTGCGGATCTGCACTCGGTCAAACACAAGAATGACGAGTCCAGGTAAGTAACGCCAAGCAGGAACAACAACAAATACAGTATTTCGAATTAAATAAATGAACAAATCAATTCATGCGAGATAGAAAGAAAAGGACAGGGGAGCGCATGAACATATATAAACTGTAAATAAATAAATAAACAATCGAAATTGAGTGTCCCAGTACACAAGGGAAAGGCACAAGTGGTCCCGACCAATTAAAGTCGTTAAGCGAGGACAAAATCTCCTCAAAGGCTAGGAGTCGAGGACAGAATCTCCTCTAAGACCCCCACGCGAGTGCGAGTCCCCAAAATCTGGTGGAGAACTCTCACCCCGTATATGTCATTACAACCAATCACGTATCCCAGTAGTAAACTCCGTATAATACACCGCGAGCCCGGAATTCGCAAGGATCACGCTTGACACACTTGCCTTAGGACAACTCATATGAATGGAATAACAAGAAAGCATTGAACAATATCAATAAATAATTTAAAAGCTCAAGAAATACTGTGGTGTTCCTCACTGGTTTACTTACCTCGATCCAAGCTAATTCGCGCTAACACGGACTCCGACACGCCCTTATGGTCCCCGTGTGCACAATAATCCTGATAATGCGATTTATATCAATTTCCTTAATTTCCTATGATTTTTCTAAATTTCTAACTATTTTTGCTAAATTTCACGTTTTCCAAGGCAAAAACCCCGACAAAACGTCTCGCAAAAAAAATTCCGAATATTTCACTTTTCGTAGAAATTCCCAAATTTCTCTTTATTTGATGAAAATATAATTTTCTAGAATTTTCTAGGATTTTTCCTGAATTTTTCCTATTTTTCTGGAATTTATTTCAATTAAAATCAATTATAAAATATTTAATCAAAATAAATAATTTTTATTAATATAATATATATTTGGGTCGCGGGTCGGGTCTGACCCGACCCGGATGGGTCGGGTCCTGACGGTTTGACCGGGTCTGACCAGTCAAACCGGGTTTGACCGGTCCACCCGGGTCAAACCCGGTCTGACCCGGTCAAACCGGGTCAGACCCGGTCTGACCCAAACCGGGTCGGGTCACCTTGACCCGGCCCGGTTCTCTCATCTTCTTCGTTGCTTGCTGGAAAAATTTCCAGCAAGCAACAGCAGCAATCTTTTTTTTTTTTTTTTTTTTTTTTTTTCTCCTTTGCAACAACAACACAACAACAATCACATACACCTAACCACCATCATCAACCCCATTTTCACCATTTGAACCCATCATCCCCTCAACAACAACCTCGACAACAAATTCGAAATCAACCAACAACGACACACCAACAACGAAATCAATCCTTATCCATACCCTTTACAACTTTATTGCCCTTTTGGACTTTTCACAATTTTACCTACCAACTTTCATAACTCACTTGAGTGACTTAGTTGACTTTTGATCTTTTGATCTCATCCATTTCACACAACACTCAAAGTTTCCCTCGGGTATTCTCGCACCCGACTCATAATACCAACTTTGTTCATCGCGTCACCACAGACGTACCGACGTAACAAACGGACTTTACAACCTTTTAATTATTATTTATTTAATATTTTTATCAGTGTTTCTAATTAAATTTGTTTTCCGAACTCCCAACGCTCGTACACAACGCCTTTACCCGTTAAAAATTTAAAATTGCACAAATGAAATATAATACAATACAACTATCATACAAAACTAACATACCTCGGCGTCGACGTCCGAGAATTGATGACTGTACCACAACGTGGGCCCACGTATCACCTATTTTGACACGTGGCACAGGTTAAATTTTTAGGGTCGTTACAATCAGCTAAAGTCACATCTGATCAATCTAGACTACAGTTTCATAATACTTTATGTGTTCCTCAAATTAAAAAGAATCTTCTAAGTATATCTCAACTTGCTAAGGATAATGATGTGATTGTGGAGTTTACTAACTCACATTGTTTGGTGAAGGATTCTTTAACTAAAGAGATTCTGCTGAAAGGAACACTCAAAGATGGATTATATCAGTTTCACAGTGATTCTGCAAATAAAGGGTGTGCTGAAGTTCTAGCAGGGATCTTGTCATTCTATGCATCCAAGCAATCATCCTACTCTCTTTGGCATAAAAGACTAGGACATCCATCTCATCAAGTGCTACAACAGATTGCAAAATCAGATGTGAAGATGTATGGTTCTTCATTTGAATTTTGTGATGTATGTCCTTTGGGAAAGCATCATGCTTTACTTTTTCCAAACTCAAACAGTTGTAGTACTCATATATTGGAATTAATACATACTGATCTTTGGGGACAGCTCCTGTTACTTCAGTTGATGGTTTCAATTATTATATTACATTCTTAGATGATTTTTCGAGATTTACATGGATTTATCCACTTAAAGCTAAATCAGAGGCTCTTCAAACTTTTCAAAGGTTTAAATTTCTGGTGGAAAATCAGTTTTTAGTGAAGATTAAAAGATTACAGTCTGACTGGGGTGAAGAATTTCGAATTTTTCAATCTTTTCTGGATAATCAAGGTATATTCTTTCAACATCCATGTCCATACACACATGAACAAAATGGAAGAATTGAAAGAAAACATCGGCATATAGTGGAAATGAGTTTGACTTTATTAGCTGAAGCTCATTTACCATTAAAGTTTTGGTGGCATGCTTGTGCTTCATCTGTTTTTATTATCAACAGATTGCCAACTAGAGTACTTCAAGGTATTTCTCCTTATTTCAAGTTGTTTCGCACTTCACCTGATTATCAGGTACTTAAAGTCTTTGGCTGCTCTTGTTTTCCATATACACGACCTTTTAATTCCACCAAATACCAGTTTCGTTATGAGAAATGCTTATTTCTAGGATATAGTTCTCATCATAAAGGCTATATCTGTTTAAACAGCTTGGGCAGAGTATATATTTTCGGGCATGTTTTGTTCAATGAAGAAGATTTTCCTTATAATGAATTGTTTCCTGATTCTTCAGTATCATCTTCATCGGTAACTACTTCTGATCAAGGACCAAGGATTACTTTACCTTCTTTATATACTCAACATGCTCCAAATCATACATCTCCAGTGTCTTCTTCTTCAACACTTGGTGATTCACCTAATTCTGTTCCTACTACTTCAGAATCTACTACTTCAGGAAATGCATCTAATCATTCTACTCCTCCTCCATTATCTCTTAATACTCATTCTATAATGACAAGAGGGAAAGCTGGAATCAGTAAGAAGAAAGTTTTTGTATCTACTATTTCAGCTTTAGAGACTATTCCTAAGTCTGCAAAGGAAGCATTATCAATTCCTCATTGGAAAGATGCTATGGACAAAGAATTTCAAGCTTTGATGTCTAATAAGACTTGGAGTTTGGTTCCATCTTCTCCTCATCAACATATAGTTGGTAACAAATGGATATTTACCATAAAAAGGAATTCTGATGGAAGTATAAATAGATATAAGGCAAGATTGGTTACGAAAGGTTTCAAACAAGTACCTAGAATTGATTTTTCCGAGACTTATAGTCCTGTTGTTAAGTCGTTGACCATTAGAGTAATTTTCACCATTGCTGTTTCATTTGGTTGGACATTGCGACAAATAGATATCAATAATGCTTTCTTGAATGGGGAGTTGAAAGAAGAGGTGTATACTAATCAGCCTGATGGATATATTGATGAAAATAATCCTTCCATGGTATGTCAATTACATAAAGCTCTATATGGTTTAAAACAGGCACCAAGGTCATGGTTTCATCGTCTTCGACATCAACTGTTATCTTGGGGTTTTAAGAATTCTCAATCTGATAATTCATTGTTCATTATTCGTCATCATGGGAGTATGATGTATGTTCTTGTTTATGTCGATGATATCATTATCACAGGTGCAAGATCTGATCATGTTCAAGAGTTTATTGACAAGTTGAATAGCTCCTTTGCATTGAA
The DNA here is from genome assembly GCA_039657345.1 of Stephania japonica. Classification (NCBI taxonomy): domain Eukaryota; kingdom Viridiplantae; phylum Streptophyta; class Magnoliopsida; order Ranunculales; family Menispermaceae; genus Stephania; species Stephania japonica. The sequence goes on from CM077556.1 coordinate 8,743,324, forward strand.
AGACATTGGAAACTTGAACATGTTTCTGGGATTTGAAGTGCATAGAGATTCAGGAGGTCTTTATCTCACTCAGACTAGTTATGTTCATTCACTTCTGAAAAAGGCGGGAATGTGTTCCTCTAAACCAGTTGATACACCAGCTGTAATGAACAAGGATTTTTCTACACATTCTGCAACTCCATTTCATGATCCTACACTTTATCGAAGTCTTTTAAGAGGCCTACAATATGTTGTTCATACACAACTTGATATTGCATTTATCGTTAACAGACTTAGTCAATTTCAACAAGCTCCTACTGTGTATCATTGGCAGGGCTTAAAAAGCGTACTGCGATACTTAAAAGGATCAGCTGCATATGGTTTATGTTTCAAACCTGGTTCCCAGCTTTTATTAATTGCATATGCAGATGCTGATTGGGCATCATCTCTTGAAGACAGGAAATCCATTATTGGCTATGCTGTGTACTTTGGTACTAACTTGATTTCTTGGCAGTCCAAAAAGTAAGGTGTTGTTGCTCGTTCAAGTACTGAGGCAGAATATAGAGCTTTAGCACATGTAGCAGCTAAGATATCTTGGTTGAAGTCATTGCTGTCTGAACTACAATTTCCTTTACTTGCCAAGCCCATGATATGGTGTGACAATATGAGTGTTGCTGCTCTTGCTCATAATCCAGTTTTTCATAGCCGAACTAAGCATGTGGAAATTGATGTACATTACATAAAAGATCAGGTACTGCAGGGTCAGATCTCGGTACATCATGTTCCTACACATGATCAAGTTGCTGATTGTTTCACCAAAGCTCTTTCTTCTTCACGGTTTCACTACTTGAAAGACAAACTTGGGGTTACTTTACTTCCCCTACGTTTGTGGGGGGATGTAAATGTTAACCATCAAGAGAGAGAAGAGAAGGTGCTACTCGAAGAAGTGAGGAGTAAGAAGGTGCTACGAAGAAGTGAGAGTACTCAAGAGAAGAGAAGAAGTTGCTATTGAAGAAGTGAGGAGACCGAAGAGAAGTAGTGGTCACCAAGTGTAACAGAGAAATGTATGAATGAGTGAACAGATGTAGTGAGGGTAAAAATGTAAATTCACTTTCAGTGAGTAATGTTAGTTAGGTCGTTATATTAGTATTAATATGTACCATACACGTGTACGGTGGTGATGTAACTCCAATTCATATAAATACCATTAAGCTCCTCTGTGAAACACATTGAGGAAGTTGAAGTTCATTTCTTCAAACAGAGTGTTTTCCGTTTCTAAGACAAGTCATTCAAACAACAGTGCGGTTCTTTTTTTGTCCCTTAGAGATATGTAGTAACAAAAAAAAGAGGACATGAGGTAGAGGTCATGAATTTAATTCTTGATAGCTACATAATATTTCTTGAGTTTCCCCAAGTTATAGAGTTGGGCGATCGTTTAAAGGGGTTGTAAAAGGTTTGAACACCCATGATTATTAATAAATAAATAAATAAATAAAATCAAAACAGAATGGTTTTTCGAACTAAGTCAAATTTCTGTGACAATATTCAAAATGATTTTTGAACAAGTCAATTTTGTCCCAAAATCGTTATTTGTCAATCCATTTGAAGTTTGCTTGCTAGCATTGTTCAATATCGTGAACTTAATTCTATAAATAACAAGTTGTATCAATGTAATGACAGACTAAAACAATGTGATCGCTAGTCACGCATGCAAGCAAAAAAAAGAAAAAAAATAAAAATACAACCCAAAAAAAGGAAAAAAAAATCTCAAGGGCTAATCTGGCCTGGGTACAAGAGAGCGATCTATAAACAAAAACTCTCAGAACTGATTTATCTGCTGCTCTTGGTGCCAAAAGCAATAAAATTTACACTAAGGTCATCGGAAAGCGTCCATCTTCCTGTCAAAGGGTTGTACACAAATCCAGCCATCTCTTGTACCTGAACAATGACACAAGGAAAAAAAGCTTCAAGTAAAGAGAAGGTAGAAAATAGTTTAGCATTACAAATAATCCAGATCAACCAAACAACAAACTTGTCTCAAGGAAATACCGATATAGAAGCTCGATTCAAGATCAGCACAAGTTCTTCTGGAGTAAGAAAACGCGACCACTCATGTGTGCCCTTGGGGAGCTGCAGGAGTGCATGATAGTCAATATGTTAATAAGGAGAAGAACTTCTAGATAACTTCTAGATACAGGTGATAAAATGATGGCATTAGTACTATTTATAGAGTTACGAGGGGTGGCTTAGTTAGTCGCTCAAGAATCCAATCATCTTCGATCATGGTAGTAATTCCTTTTAAAAAAAAAATACTTGTGAAAAACTGATAGTAAGCCACAAAGTGATCAAGAGATTCAAAACACGTACCCAGTTGAGTATATATTCGGCAGCAACAATGGCAGTAGCATACGATCTCATAGAGCGGTTAATTGTAGAGATTAAAGTTGCTCCATTTGCATCAGTTAAATCGGCCAACGACTTGCAAAACTCCGCAGGGTCTGCAACATGTTCAATTATCTGCATTTGAAATTTTAACACTTACACTACGTATAACAGAGATTTATTTTAGAATATATAAGCTTTTTTTAGAGTAAATATAGGATAAGTTTATTTGCTTCTATTATATGCTCAATGATCAAATCAATGACAAAACAAGCACACAAACATAATCATATGAATTACAATAACCAAAGAACAATTCTTGTCCTATGTGCCATACACAAAACCTCGAAGCAAATAAATCACGTATAATAATGTCACCCACTGAAGAAAGTTAGCACCACCTTTTAAATTCTACAAGGAAAATATAAAGATAAAACAGTTTGGGGGATATAGTTCATATTTTTAGACCTAAAAATGTACCTCAATTATCAAGTTGATATCGATGATACTTCTATGTTAGGTTTCCAGTTTTAATCCATTAGTCATCCACGATTATCAAGGAAAAAAAATCAATTTTTCATTCTTTCTTTTTGCTTTTGTCTATCTGAGTATGAGGATTAGAGAGGACATGATTTTCAAGCAGAAGGTTCATCAACCATGATCACCTCATACTAGGAAACACATCTACAAATGTTACCAAAACCAAAACGATGCCTAAATGTAGAATGGGTATCCCATAAAAAAAAATGAATAAATATTTATGAGAGATAAATCAGTTATTATTGATCGGCAGAAATTTATTAAACTCCAAAGTATGCATTCTGTAGCAAATCAACATCAGTAGCATACCTCAAGAGCTATCACAACATCAAATGCCCTCTGATCTTCAACCAACTTTTCTGTTCACATAATTGGATTTGATTAAGTCTTCACATTTTTATTCATTATATAAACCATAAGATAAATAATGCAAACAAATATCTCCAAACTCACAGAAGTTGAAACTTGAAAGCCAAACTTTAAAGCCAAACGTTTGATCCAGATAAATCGAATGAAAATGAATCCCAGCATGAATTACATGGAATAAAGATAAATTTTGATGGGTAGCAATTCATTCAGAAACAAACCAAGAACAGCATGTTTATGTGTCTAAAAAACAAACTCAATCACAAACATGCAAGACAATAAAACAAAATAAGCAGATAACAAAAAGATATTTCCTCAAAAAATACGAGTCATTTAAGTTACAATGACCAGTGTGCCGCCATCAGAGAGTAGACCAATTCCTCACTATTAAAAAGAGCATATTTCCACTAAAACATGACTAAAACAAGTTTATTTGGTTTACAGTTTACTTTCTGGGTATAAGGCATGATAGACTGCTGTTTGTGTCAGGGACATAACTAAAGAGGTGTGTGTAGTTTACTGAAGAGTTCATTCAATAAAATTCATGAGAACATCATAGCCTTACTTCAAAGGGAAATGGAAGTTGATAAGATAGTAAAGCAAATTCGTATTAGTATATACCAGCTGTTGTGCAGCAATATTCAATTGATGAAGTCACTGGATCTGATTCCTGCCCAGAGCCGAATATCATAAATATAATAGAAGTAATCTTCATCATATTCCTTGAAAAGATGGGAAACATATGGCAGTATTTCAAAGCTAACAAAAGTTTCTTCATGCCGGAGTTCCAATTTGGGGCATTTAAACAAATTTATTACGACTTAGGAGAAGAGTAGCATATTATGGCAACAGCATCCTCAGTTCCTCTAAAACCATATCAAATGATCTGCTTAGGAGCCACTCACGAGAAACATATGAATGAATCTATAACTACAAGGACAACAATTCCAAGCAACACAAAAAAAGGCTGGTAAACTGAGTACCACTGATGACTTGTATTAAACTAATTGAAACATATGATTGTGAAATCAAATGATAAACTAAGAAGCAAAACATTCTACTCTAAAAAACGACTGCAACTATGGAAGAGTAAAATGAACCGAGTCTTTGTAAAAGAGAATCTCCAAGACCTTTCGTTTTATAACTTACAGTCTGGGAAGAGAAACTAAGACCCCAGTTCACATAAGATATAAAATCTGTTTTGAAATGCACATAAGACCCCAGTTCACATAAGATATAAAATCTGTTTTGAAATGCACATGGACTTCAACTTTATTAATTGCCTTGCACTCAAAAGCTTGGGATTGCCTTTGAACTATTGGAAAACAATTCAATCAAGTACTTCTCAAAGAACTCGTGCTTCAATAACAGAAAACTGTTTCAGACAGTGAACTAAAAGGGATAAGATTCTTAAGATATAATTCATTAGTTTAAAATACGTCGGCATGCACAAAGCGCTAGCATATAGATGGTAGAATTAATTCCTATCTTAAGCATAATAGTCAAAAAGACAATGAAGGACACATGCCAATCTTTCCTTCTCCGGAAGCCAATGCCAAAAATAAATCTAGTGCTGCTTATGGGAGAATAATGCGACAGCCACTTAGATAATCCTCGAGACTCAAATACATATTTGAAATCATATCATGCAGAAAAATAAGGCAATTGTAATTGTAGTAATACTTCTAGGTAGGGGTGCACACGGATTGCACTAATCCGCGGATCCGGTCCAATTCGAACCAATTATCACTAATTGGATCAATTTTTTGATCCCTTGGACTGGATTGGATTGAAAAATCACTAATCCGGCTGGACTGGATCGGATTACGGATCCTACATTAAAAAACCGCGGATCCAATCCGATCCAATCCGTTTAGCACATCAACACATACATATTTCATCATATGTATTATAATAGCTTAATTAGCATCAACTCAAATTATCAACTCTAAACTATAATATCTAAAAGATTATACTTGTTCTTGACTCTTTTATTATGTTTTCGACCTTTTTATTGTAGGTTGTGTATGCTCAACGAATACTTTTTTGTTCTTTTGTGAGGGTGTATGGTGAAGATTTGTGGATGACACATTTATTTATGTAGAAACTTACATTTTGAAGGTTATTGTGATAACAATTTTGTGGGAAATATGCTATATATAGATTTGTGGAATGTATGTTGTAAATTTGTCATTCATGAGATATATAATTCTTGTGATTAATTTGATTAAGTCTAATTTCATAAATTTTGAATAGGAAAACGTCAATCCGTGGAACTTGATCCAATCCGATCCGCATTTTACAAATTGGATTGAGTTGGATTGATGAATTATTTGGACTGGATTTGATTGTAATTTTTCAATCCGCAATAATTGAATTGGATTGCGGATTGACCCTAATTGGACTGGATCCAATCCGTGTGCACCCCTACTTCTAGGCAGCGGCTAAATGGACCCCAATTTTGTGAAATTACTCAACTACCCCTCCATATAAAAGGGTTTTTACTCACCCATACCCCACTCACCTCACTCACCCATACCCTAATCACCTCTCTCTCAAATCGCACTCACCAACAACCCAAACTCATACTCACGGGTTTCAGGCTAACAGAGGCGACATCTCTGAAGAGGTGTCGGACACACAGGGCCGACACCTCTCTGGATCCCTCCATCACCAATTGAAACCGAGTTATCTTCGCATTATCTCTTGGAGTCGGCCAAAACCACTAAAGAGGTGTCGGTCATGTGTGTCTGAAACCTCTTTAGAGGTGTCAGCTCTGTTCGCCCGAAACCCGCAGACGACACTTATTCACTTCTAGGACACGGTGCAACCACATCCAACCTTGTTCAACGAAAAAAAAAACACTCCTACGACACTTGGTGATCTATTACAAGTGCTCTACAATGACTAAAACCGAGAAATGGATAGGATTGAAAGGTGTTGGTGTTGGTGTTGGTGTTGGGGTGGGGGTGATGGGGTGAGCAAGAGTGTTTTTGGAATTTTAAGAAAAAAAAAGTGGGGTAAGCTAAGTAAAAAGTGGGGTACACGAAGTAAAAATTCAAAACTGGGGTCCGTTTAGCCATTACCTACTTCTACTGCCATAGGAAATAATAGATGTCAAAAAACTTGAAACTACTATAAAATGCACACACATGAAAATTTATGCAGAAGAAATTAAAAGTGATAAACACTACTCCAGAAAGCAAATCTTACCGCATGAAGACGCGCAATTTTGATATTCTTATCAATAGCATCAACTCCAGTGACAATAGCTCCCATTCGAGCAAGGGGCTGAGAAGGAAAACAGAATACTTCGTGACCATGGTGTGGCTTAATAATGTGCACAAGCATGAGTATTTTGAAACAATACTTAGGGACACAAAAGATGGAGTGAAAAAAGAGTAAATAATGAATTCATTGCTTGAGAATAGGAATGGAAAAGAAATATATAGAAGTAATATGAAATTCACAATATTTCTATCAGCAAAATCTTACTTAGAAGAGATTCGGTTCTATGATGAAGATTGCTGCATGATAAAATCATAAAAGAATCAAGCTTTAACACAAAATTCACTATGTTATAGTGCCATGTTTTCTTATCATATTTTTCCCAACTGATAATTCAAAATTGGTCAAGGAACTGTCTATGTACCCCAGTTTCCCAAAAGTAAAAAGGTTGATACCCCAAATCCAAGACAAGTAACCGTTATAGAAAATGGCTAGATACTGAATTTTGCACCATTAAAACACATCCCAAGTGTTAAATTGACTATTGCCCCACATCCAGTCGGAAGAAGATTCCTGCAATTCCCTCTTCATGTCATACATTTCCAAAATTTATAGATGAAGAAATTGGTGGAAAACCTAAAGCCCGATTCCTTCTCCTGCATCCCATATCCAGCAACTAATATTTCACACTACATGCCCTGCATACTTCTATATTAGGTCCATGCATCTATGAAGTTTCCTAGTTCAATACTTCTATAATTCCCCAAAGAGAGTCCTCCCCTGGTGAGAGGCCGAATGATACTTGCTTTGAGTCAATATTGTGAGAAGAAATCACTTGAAAATTAAACCTTCCCTTCATAATTTTCACAAAGCTAAGAACCTGGCCTCTTTGCCTTTATGACAGAATGGCAATAAAGCAGGGCATAAAGTAAATTCAGTGCTTCTTCAAGAGCTCAATTCGAGCTCGACAAAAAGTACAAAACGCGTTCAAAGTTTCAAGCAACATTTCAAGACCTGAGCAGTAAATAAGGCAATATGATCGAGGAAGGTCCTCAAAAAGACAAGGAATGTAAGAAAATATTTTCAATAGTAAGAATTAAAGCTCCAAGAGAGCTTAGCTAGGGAGATGTAGCCTAAAACATTCTAAGAGAATTTTGCAGCTAAGTATACCTCAGACAGAATGCCACCTCCACATCCAACATCAACAATTTTCAGTCCTTCTAGGGGCCTCGCAGAGCTCAGATCTTTCCTGTACCAAGGAAAAGCATAAGAGCACCAAGCATTTCCAACAACAACTTCGCATATGAAAAGCTCACGGCTTACATAAATTCAACATCAAACAGCAAGCAGCTATAGGATCATTATTATGACCTTGATCATGCACTTTAAGTAGTATATCAAGATTCACCGAATATCACATTTCTACCATCGGTAAAAATATCAATTCTTCCAAACAGAGGCATCAGAATTAGACTCGAATTCGATCATACAAGCTTAAAACCTTCAAAAAACTAGCATGTAAAGGCAATTGATATACCCGAAATGTCTACAAAGAGCGGAGCGAATAAACGCAACCCTAGTAGGATTCATCGAATGCAACGGCTTGTACGGCCCTTCAGAATCCCACCTACATATACAATTCATCACCAACACCACATTATGAACATTATGAATCAACTTTCCAATTCAATCAACATTGTCACCTCAATTTCACATAAAAATCAAATCTTTTCACTAACATTGTCTCATGGACACCAAATCGATCAAATTCGCACAAATCAAAGGACATAACACTAATCAAAACCCAACCAACCAGGTTTCAGCAATGGCGGAGAATTTCTTCAGCTCGGATTCATTCAACGAAGACGAAATGCGGCCTCTTGCGACTCCTGGACCGCTAGATGCGGCTTCTTGAGACGGACGATTCAGCAGTTGTGGCGGCGGCGGTGGAAGAACCCTAGAGGGATCGGACGGGGCCGATTGAGGAGCGCTTGCGAACGATCTCTTCGTTCGAAGGGATCGAGATGGTCTGGAAATGGAGAAATTGAGAGGATTGGTTCGATTAGGGTTTAGGAGTCGGCGGAGCTTCCATGATTTCGAAGCCATTGATGCCGATGAATTGAGAGGGATTGATTCGATAGGCGACACTCGACGGTGGTGTACAGTTCGTACAGACAGAAATGTATAATGTCCGAGTAACGACCGTATTATGGACCTCGAGATTTGTATTGATTGTATTTTATGTCAATCAAACATTTTCTATGTTAAAATGTTTTGTATGTATTAATATTGCAATTCTAGACCAATCTTTTTTTTTTTATCTAATATAATTTTCGACATATATTAGTATATGATATTGAAATTCATTCTGGGTCAAAATTTTTTCTTCAAAAAGAATTCATTAAATTCAGTAATTTTTGTTGGGAAATGTGTCTTAGGTCAATCCATTAATAGTCTTTATGAATACATTTTAGTTAATAAAATAGAGGATTTCATTTGTTGTTTATTATAATTGATTTGCATGTTTACATTATAATAAGATCCATGGTATTTACAAAAATATTCTAAATGTTTCTAGTCGATTATTATACTGGGAACTATAATGAATTAAGACTAGTGTGAGTCTTGATTGATGATCATACATATAGGAATACGAATCAAGATCATAAGTACTTGTTAGGGAACAAAGTAATCTTGGACCAGACCATATGAGAACATCACATGGATTAAGTCATAGTTGTTTCTTATGATATGTATATTATTCAGTCTTCTGACTTGAGATTACCAGAGACTTCAACATTAGGAATACAGTGATTTGACGCAATCAAACGTTGTCTTTAACTGGATGATTATAAAGGTTGTGATTGGTTACTGTGTGAATAATGTGGTGAAGTTGTGTAATCGAGATAGAATTTGTCTCTCTCATACAGAGAGATATCCAGTAGATCCCTCAATGTGTTAGACTGTTAAAAGGCTTAGTCTAAGTGAATTGATATTGATTAATGTCATTTGGATGTTTTCAGTCTACTTGGAAATCGAGACTAGTGCGATCGAACATGTTGGATGACAATTTCATGTCTTATATTTGATCAAAAGGATATCGTATGACAAAATGATGTTATATACATTATTGATTAGGTTGTATCGATTCGATCTTTGTACAACTTGGGTAGTCATAATGTCTTGCTAGAGACCGCTTATGACTTGTATACCAAAATATATTTTGGTACACTGCCAACGTTGTATAAGCCTATTGGGTCGCATACTAAGAATGGTTTTGCGAGATTTAAAAATGGTTCGGAAGAATGAATTTTATATGATAAAATTCATGACAGAAACATTCATGTGGTGTATTACACTTATACTTCTTGAGTAGGGGTATATGTGTAATTTACTTAACCATCTATATACAAGCGTTGTATAAAGAGACGTTTTAAGTTACAATACCTGAATAAAAAAAAGGGGCCGAAACTTTAATTTTCGTTTTAGAAACGAATTAGGGTTGACTGGTACGTTCTGAATTATTTTAGAGAGAAACCAAACGTTTGATATTCTCTCGAAGCTAGCACTTTGAATCTCGGTCGTCGTTTGTGCTTGGACAGCTAGTAGAGGCCGTTTGTTATTGACAGCGCTTTAAAGATTGATCAACATTCTGAAAGGTATATTGCAACCGAGGTATGATTTAGTTTTCATAGTTTAAACGTTTTAATGAAATCAGATTCGGATCCTGTTAGGTTTTTTCTCAAAATTGTTTTAAAATTTCCGCTGCGTATGAACTCCAAACACTATCAATTTTTTTGGTCAAGAAATTCATACGTTTAGCCATCATAGAGTGAGCGAACAAAATTGAAAGTTTCATAAAATATATATTATAAATGTTAGACATTTAGTTGATATTTAGTTGAAGTTTATTTTTATAATGAAACTTGGTAAAATAATTCATGTATACTATACATCCTTATAATTATTATGACCCGTCAAACCTATTAGGCTCACCTAAATCTAGAATTACTCATGATAAACTTGTAAATGAAACAATTACGTCTCTTAAGGAGTGAGTGTTGCTCCTCTCAAAAAAGAATTATTATATTTCTCAAAATTAATATAAATAACAAATAGCTTAAATAAATTAAACTAACTCCACAAAGAAACAAAACAAAACAAATTGAACCAGATTTTGGTCAGCGGAAGCATCTTTATTTAGATGAAGACGCGTCATATTTTAAAAGCCAAGGTTTTGGAGAGAGTGTGGGTTGGACTCCAGTGAGGTCAAAATTAATCTGGGTGCGGATAGATGGCGGCTCCATGTATAAACTGTCATCTATAAACTTCAAACATCTATTCCTTTTTTTTTTTTTTTTTTTTTTTTGATGATGTTAGGGTGATCCAAAATGGGACACATAGGATGGGCATCTAATAATGGTGTTCATCTATTTACACATTAGGATATGTGCGCACACACATCGATGTACAGTGGATGGACATCATAACTAGGTATCAATGCCGGTGTCTCATCACTGAGTCATCTTAGTATTTTTCTTTTTTTTAGTCTGGCTAAGTGTACCCCATTTTACGTAGCACCCTAAATTCAAATTTCAATTTGTAAGTGCACCCCACATTTTTACCATAACACCATTTCATCTGAACCGAAACACCTAACTCTAAAATCTTGGTCAAGATATCTATTTTAGGTTTGACGACATGTAGCCGAGGCTTATCCACTAAGCTCGGTGTTGTCCAACTGAACCTCTTTGGTGAGATTTAGTTGATAGCTGCTGACCTAAAGGTTCGGTGGATTTTGACTGACTCTCCAATTAAAGGCTCAACAAGCTGTAACCGACTTTTCAACTAGAGGTTCAACAAAAGATTTAAACCTTCGAGGCCGAACCCCTCAATGATGTCTACAAATCACAAATAAGAGAGTATGTAGGGTGCACTAATCCTAATGAACGGTATAAGAGCCATTTTACAGTAAGATTATTTTTTTTAAAAATTTGACTTTTTTTAAAATGCAGTCGCTAAAAAATGGAGTCACTTGGCCGAACTTTTTTTTAGTTACAAACATCACTTTTTTTACTCATGCTATCAAAGTAGTTGAGAGTATTGACGTAGTACTCCTAATAGCTACGACAAGTAGCAGTATTTGGACAGTTGCACTGCTGAATCCTTTTATCAAGTCCTGGCCGACCCACGTGAGGTCCTTCTCCTTTGTTCCTTTAATTTTGACTATACACACTGATACAAATAAATTCATTGAGCGTGTGCTCGAGAGAATGAGATATATAGAGTTGAGAAGCATCATTATTATGCCTGTACAGCTTAACATTGAGTAAAAGATTTCTATATATAAAAATGCCATTCTTTTTTTTTTTTTTTTTTTTTTTGACGAAAAAGGATATTTCTATTAAAATGCTCACTATTACATCAGTTTAACAATGATCAAATTTTCATAGGAGCAACAACCTATTCTTTGAGCATAACATGACATTGCGAGAGCCTTGTCATTCTATGAGTAACCTCTTTCGCTTGTATCTAGACATGCTGATATGTCTAGTGATTATGCAACCTCAACAATCATCTAGAATCTGATCCAGCTCATATTCTTCTTTCTCAAGGTTTTGTAGTCCTAGGATAGCGTTCCTTGCGTCTATCTCAAAAACAACATTATGGTACTTGAACTGGTGGACCCAAGATAATGCTTCTCAAAATGCAACTGCTTTTGGTTAAGTATGACAAGATAATTCGCATATAAGAGTTTGATATGTCATTAACAAAGTTAAAATTTTTAAAGTTTTAGTGTGACCTTCAGTGGGGGAGCAACATCCGGTCACCGCCTTCGACAAGCCTTTGATAAAATGCCTTGGACATCTCACAAACAGATTCTCATCCCCATCATATTTTCACCTAAGAAAGCCTCAATTTTGAATTAATAGGGGCCGCTACTTTCATGGATCCACCTCTTCATTTCGCTCAATTTAATGCAAATAAGTGAGACTACATGTAAAACTTCTCAAAAAAATAAAGCTACATATAAAAATTTGGTTCACAATGAGCTTAATCATATCAAATTATCAACTAATAATGTGAAGTCAAAAAAGATGAAAAAAGGAGTTGAGAGGGACATAATGTATAGTAGCAATTTATTAGGGGAAGGAACATGGCATCAGAGATTCTAAAAGAGATGGGCAGTGTGTGAGGGAAAAACACAGAACACTGCAGGGAGAGGTGTGTACGACCAGGGAACAGTTGATACGTGACACACCTTGGCTTGGCTTGGCTTGGCTTGGCTTACACATGCACACCTCTCTACTTTCCTTTCTTTTATGTGTCCTTTGAGCTCAGCTACTCTGCTGTACTACTACTACTCTCTGCAAGTTGATGTTCCACTCAGTGACCCACACCACACCACACCACACTTGCTTTGAATTTCTCTCATTGTCTTTCTTTTTCCTTTTACTATTTCTACCCAGTTCGATTAAAAGTGGAAGACTGATGAGGGACAATAATTTCTTTCTTTTTTTGCTATTTTTACTAAAAAAAAAATGTCTTTTTTTTCATTAGAAATTTTCTTTTGTCCATTATCATAGGCAATAATTTTGGAACCTAACCTTTATTGCATCGCTTGACAGTTCAAAACACAAGGGAGAACTGTGAATATGGAAGTGACTGCTGCGCCTTTTCTCATTTGGTGCTTTTAATGAGCGAGAGTACTCTAAACACAAAAAGAAAGAAAATAGTCACGACAAATGCTAAAGTGACTAATTATTAACTGAAATTCACCACGTACCATTTTTCTTTTCACTTGTTTTATAATTTTATACTTAAACATAATGCTAAAATTACTTATTATAGAAATTCACTATAACTATAGAATTGTTAAAAATAAATAAAATAAAATAAAGTGCGTGCTTATAGCGTGTCTGTAGTGAGCCACCTTAACACTTTTCAAAAGTCATATACATGTATCAAATGTTACATTGACGTTTGAAATTTTCACGTTTAAAGTCACTTCTATAAAAATCTGATTCATGTCTAAAAAAATAATACGTGTCCTCATATTTCAAAATAAATTGTGCATGTATGAATTGTTATGTTACTTTAGTGTGTGCCAAAGTATCATTTTTTGAGGAAACATTATTCTGTCATTATTTCATTACAAAAAGAACATCTGTTTTTGTTCTTGTTCCTTTTAAACTAATAATTGAGTCAAGTGGTTGAAAACTTGAAACTCAAATATCTTAAAAACGGTTTTCAACATGAACCATGGTGGGAAAAGACTATGTTCAATACTTGAGGAAAAAGTTTTTCTTAATAATGTTATATTATTATTATTATTATTATTATTGGTTTTTATTTAAAGTTATGTGACTATAAAAATATTCATAAAACTTCTATTAGTTTCTCACATGATGTTTAAAGTCAATCACACTAATTAATCCATATTTGAGTTGTCAAACCCACACCATTCGGGGGTTCATTTCTAATAAGAAGTTTGTCCTCAACAAAAAAGAACAAGTTTGTTCTAATTTAGACATATTTAAACAAATGGTGCTGAGTTAAATGCATGGTTGGAAATCGTCGTCCTCCAAAAAAGTTAGAAATCCAAAATGTTTTTCAATCTAGACTCTCTAGTATGAGCTTGACATACAGTAAATAAATAATATTTCACTAAGAAAAAGAAAATTGTATGGAAAGGTTACGTCCTCTTACATCGACTAACCAAACCTATCTAACTCGAACTTCAATTGAGCATCCAAACAAAACTAAAATAAAATCGATTATTTTTTTTATTTTTTCTTGGTAGGAAAAATCGCTTATTTAAACTGTATAGTATATTAAGATTTTTCTTTTTTGTTAAAAGCATATTAAGATTCTTAAAACAACAAATTTGTAGGCAATCTTAATTTTATGAAAAATGTAAGAATGATAATGAGTAAGTCACACCTCAACGCACATTAACTCACGAGAGCCCTTCATGCGGCTTCAACCTGCGTGTTATGCACCGAAATTTATACGTGCCCGCATCTCGAGGTAAAAAGTAATGACTCTTGTAGGTCAACGTGTGTGGAGGTGTGACTCCCCGTTTTCATTGAAGCACTTCTCTTATTTTACAGGGACTCAAATGAAGGAAAAAGCTGATCTTTTAATGCCAAAAAACCCCGACCCTAAATTTATTTTGCATGAAAGACAAAATTAGTTAATCTTTTATGCAAAATGTGAAAAAGAAATATATTCATATATAGAAAGTAGAAACCAACAAAGTTGCTACATCAATAGCAGAAAACTCCTCTCCATGATCTCTCTTTTTTTTCTTCAATCAATGCTGCCCAAAAAAATAACACAAATTAATCAAACTATATTATATATAAAAAAAAAAGTTGCTACAGCACCGCCCATGTACTTAAAATGTTAATAATCAACACAATGAATGATAGTAACAAAGTGGAGAGACCAAATTGATAATGATGATGATGAGCCTCAGATTTCTTCAATGGATTGATAACAGAACCTGCAGTTGAAGACCTGCTGTTGTTATTGCTACCACAAACATCCACACCAATCTTCACTCCCTCAAGAGCTTCAGACCCATCTAAGCAAAGCCCAAGATTGTCATTCAAATCAAGATTCCTCCCTAATCTCCTACAAAACTCTGCATTGAAAGGGACAACTCCACTCAACATGTTCTTGCTCAAATTCAAGTGGTACAAGTGAGAGAGAGTGCTCAAGCCGGGTGGGATTGGACCACTGAGTCTGTTGTTCTGCAGAGAGAGAGTTGTGAGGTTCTGAAGCTGAGCGAAGCTTTGTGGGATTGTGCCAGAGTACCCTGAATTTGCAAGTCTAAGTTCTTGAAGCCTCAACAGTCTGCCAAACTCATAAGGCAAGGGAATGGACATTGGGTTGTCATCCATTAAGAAGTATTGCAAATTATGCAGCTTTGACACCCCTTTTGGGAACTGCCCTTGAAGCCTATTGTTGCTTAGAGCCACAAAAACAAGAGAATTCAGGGCTTCGACGGTGTCGGGGACCGGCCCGGTGAGCTGGTTTGAGCTTAGATCAAGCTTTTGGAGAAGACCCAGTTGGCCAATTGTGGGGGGAATCATGCCTGTTAAGGAATTGTAGCTGAGATCAAGTCCTACTAAGTTTCTAAGCATGCCAACTTGGTTGGGTACAGAGCCAGTGAACAAGTTATAGCTCAAATCAAGGTGGATTAGTGATGATAAGGTGAAGATTTGAACTGGGATTTTGCCACTTAGTTTGTTTTGTGACAATGTGAGGATTTGGAGGGAGTTGAGAGAGGAGACTTGAGGGGGGATTTGGCCTATGAGGGATGGATTTGATCTTAGACTTAGTTGTTGGAGTGAAGAGGCAGATGAGATGGTGAAGGGGAGTGAAATGGTGGTTTTTGTGTTGGTGAAGCAATGAAGGAAAAAGAGGGATTGGAGGTATGGGAGGTCAAAGACTAGCGAAGGAAATGTGGATGTTTGTTTGCAAGTTGGATTTGGGGGGGAACCAAAATCAAGCCTAGAGACATGGAGGTGATTGTCCTTACCTTGCTTGCACTCTAGACCAATCCATGGGGACTTGCATGGGCTTGGATAGGTGAGTCTCCAGTTCTTATCTGATGAAACCATGTCCATCACCTTGAACAATGTCTCCATCTCAAAAGGGTCCATATTGTTGTTGTTGTTGTTGGTGATGTTTTGAGAAGTGTTGGTGTTTGGAGGGTGGTGTTGTTTCTTTTGGTTTGAGAAGGGTAGAGTGGATGAGAGGAGTGTGAGAAGGAGAACAAGTGTAGTGAGAGAGTGGCACATGGTGCAGGAGGTGTGGAGAGGTTCTTGGTTTTGAGGTTTTGGTCTCCTTTTGTTGGAGATGTGGAGGGATGGAGATTGGTCATGAGAGATGAGAAAGGGGGGGAGAGAGAGAGAGAGAGAGAGAGAGAGAGAGAGAGAGAGAGAGATGGAATAATGTTGAGCTAGCTTTGAAGTTGTGTTGGGGGAGAGGAGTTATGGGAGAAGTGATTGAAAAGATGGTGGGGTCTTCACATTGAGTGAGAATTTGAAGACCATGTAGAGTCAGGACAGATTGAAGGAGTATAGAGAGAGAGAAAAAAAAAAAAAAAAAAAAGGGTTGGAACTACAAGGGGCATTTCTCCAGTTAAGAGACAAGCATGATGCATGGGGGTTTAGGATAGTGTACTCCATAGATTCATCAACACTGGCATGCACGTGAATCCCACCAAAAAAAACTTAGGGAAATGATTATGCAACACCCTAATGTCACAAATTTTTTTTTTGTAAGGTACTTTTTTGATTAATTTACTTCTTTTTTCATGAATTTTAGTTTCAGTTGCGTTATTCTCATGAGTATTCACATTGTTACAAGTTGAAGTTGTCTAATTTGTGGACTTCAATTTTGTGCATGTAGCAAAATGCATTTCTTTTTTTCTTAGAGGTGTAACGCGTGGCAGAGAGACACGCGTCATAAATGTAGCTGAGTAGCGGATGTGAATTCAATCTTGCAGCTGTGATTAATATAGTTTCAATTCTTTTTTTTTTTTTTTTTTTTTTTTTACTTTAGTGGAAATCGAACCACGATCTTTCGAGGTCTTGTCTTTTTGACAAATGATGTCTTTATCATCTCACCTGAGAAACTTTGATAAAAGATTCAATTCTCGTTATGCTGTTGTTACGAGTAATCACATTGTTAATTATAAAGTTGTCTAATACATGGACTTCAAGTGTAGTAAAATGTAACAGTTATTTTTCTTTTTCTTTTTTTTTGTCCCTTACAAGAGGTAGGATCTGGTGGCAAAGAGATAATTTTTTTTTTTTTGGTAGGAGCAAAGAGATAATTTGGCATCATAAGACTGAGTAAAGCAAAGATTGTGAATTCAATAATCTGTAGCTACATTATATTTATTTTATTTCTCTTAAATTATGTGATAGGGGCAATTGACTAATTTCTATGGAATTAGTTGACCTAAAGTAAAAAAGAGCTAAAGAAAAATGTTGAGACACTTATAAATATCTAAAAATAAAAGTAGTTAAAAAAAATGTTAGAATAACGTCAGGGGAGTCACACTCAATGTCACATTAAGCCCTCAAGTCGTCTGTGCACACTTCAGGATAAACAAATATAGATTTCAATGCATAACACATAAGTCAAGGTCGCATAGACGGCTCATATAATTTGATGCGACTTTCGGGTGACTTTCCCATCGTGATGTTAATATTTTCCAAGAAAGTAACGTATTTCTTTTTCTTTTTCTTTTTCATTAATCGCATACTGTATCACACGTGTCAGGCTCATGATTATAATACCACGTGGAGAGACCAAGTGAATGGGAGTTGTTTAACGTGTGCAAAACCAGGACACACAATCCGTCTCCTTGTTTGTGCAGAGTGAGAGTTGTGTTTAGATTCCCCCAACTCCACTGTGATTCCGCTGCCGCACAAGTTACCACAAACTACAAAGAGAGAAGTAGGTGATCTGATGGTGAAGGGTGCCATGTAAGTTGGTAGGAACGAGGACTGACCACTCCTTGATCAGTCAAATCATGACTATAGATGTTGTGTGAGCACGTGTGGCTATTAATTTGTAGCCATCAATTCTCCACTTATCTTCACTGGTCCGACATGTCAGTCAAGTGTTTCACGGTTCTGCTTTAGGACTTGACTTCTACTGCCTCGAGATACGCGCGAGCGTGACATGCTAAAATATTTCGAAATGGTTTATCAAAGCATCTTGTCACTTTACTTAAATTATCATCCCTAGAAAGATAAATCATTCCCTCAAAAAAGATAGATCATATATAGATGGGGTGAGCTAGACTTTTGTATGATAAGATTTTTATTGTTTAAGAAGCTCGTACGGCAATCCACTTTAGGCACTTACTCAGTCGGTTGCTGTGCAATATGCCTTAAGATGCGCGCACGCATGTTACAAGGTGTATCGTGCGACAACTGATTGAATTAGTGCTCAAAAGTAGGTTACCTAAACATTTTCCATATTATTAGGAAGATGCATGGTCATGTTTTTCGAGTTTTAAAAAAATTATTCCTTCTCATTTAAACGAAAATGAATAATTAAGCAATATAATTTAATATTAGAATTATTAATAGTTAAAGTATTATTGAGTAGTTTTGAAGTTGCTGAATTATTATCGACAAGGTGTTGCTTGATTTTTCTCTGTAGGGAGAGTCGAGCCCCCTGGCAAGCTAAGATTCGAGCTCGAAGTAGTCAGTTATATAATTCAAACACGAATCGTTGACACCCAAAAATAACTTTCATACAATTAATTCATGTACATAATTACCTATTCATGTCTTCAATTTACTACAAAAAGTTGAACATAAATTGGAGTTTATATTTTCACATTTCGTGTATTTTAAACTTGCAGAGAAGTTAAAAATATTTTATGCTTGGATATTTCACTCGCACACGGGTATTTTTGGGTGATTTGGTTTCACCTTCGAAAAGGGATTTTGGTGGGCATATTTTTGGACACGAAGCTGGACTTCCAACTCTTTTTTGTATTACTTTTCTATAGCCCACTTTTATTTTGTAATTTTTGTAAATATATTAAATATTTATTTATATATATAATAAAGGAGTATCGCCTTCGTTTATCCAAAATAAATAAATGAGTCATCATTAATAAGGGGTAATTGTATCAACAACTCATGAGAGATAACTCTCTTGGGGGTGGGGAGATATCTCACCTCCTAAGGTGTTAGTTGGGAAATAATTTATAGACAAGTTAGGCAAACAAGATTAATTTTCAACTCTAAGTAAGTTATCTCTTGAAAATAACTCCACCCCTAACCAAACAAGGTCCAATGTGATAAAAAAAGGAAAGAAATTAATTATGAGGTAAAGAGTAAAGAGAGTGTCCGGGATAAAATTAGTTGAAAAATTCTTACAAAATTTGCTAAAATTAACGAGAAAAGTCACTTGATAGGATAAGAGAAAAAAACTTTATAATTGTTTAGCTTTGTAAAAAATTAAGCTGTTCAGAAAAAAGAAAAAAAATTGTTTGTTTCAGAATAGTAAAACAAAATAATTAAATGAACTACAGTAAAATTGTAGAACCAAAAATGCATCTATCAGATGGAGCTAACTGCCTAACTTTAAGAAAAATAATAAATATTTTGATAGAAAAAGAAAATAATAAATATGTGCATTTACAAAAGCCAAATAACTGAACTGTTAGTAAACTTTTTATTTTTTTTGTATTTTTTATTTTTAATTTCAACCTGCTGGTAAACATTAGTTAAATAATAGGCATGCTCACTTGCAAAAAGTCGAGAGTACAAGTCTTCCTGTAAAAAAATTTGGTTGTAATTTGGGTTGAACTCTTCCGTTCACTAAATACTAATTAACTAACAATTGAGTGTAAACAATAAATTAAAATTTTATAATCAAGCAACAATATATTAACCAAGTTTCAATTCCAAATCAATTAGAGTCGTCTACGTCCTAATTAAAAAGAGAAAAAAATTGTCAAAACATCTTTGGTGAAATGGATGAGACATAGCTAAAATGGAAGGTTTAGAAAGGTTGAAAATTTGACTGTAGCTAACGTCCTAAAAAAGGAAAAGATGAAATACACAAAAACCTAGATAATAAACCTATACCCCCAAACCATAAACAATCTTCAAACACATATGACCGTTGGTGAGGTATAGGACTGTTGCTTGGTTGTGTATTGAGGTCCCATGCTGTTAAATAAACTGATCATAACATGTTGTGTTACTGTGTCACGGCCGACAACATCAGCAGAGCGCGCGTGGTGGTTGATAGGTTCTTTGTTTCCAAACCACTGGACCCTCTCTCTCTCTCTCTCTCTCTCTCTCTCTAGACATATTTACAGCTGTAGTAGAAATTAAGAGAGTGAATTATTGGTAGAATTTAACTCTACATTGCTTGGCTTATCTATCATTCTAATTTGATTTCTTGGTTGTGGGGTCACGGCATATATGAAATATTAAGGAACGACAATACATTCACTAAGCTTGAGAGTATTAGGTCTCGTACTTAATTTGCATCACTGCTTTTTCTTGTGTCTCCCTAATGCATTTCATTTTTGTAAGGTAGGTCCTAAAAGTGGGAACAAAGACATTACTTATAAGCGAAAAGTGAAATTCACTTTCTAAGGAGGGCTCTAGGATTTTGTGTTCGAATATTCTTACCTTTGCCCTCTTGCACACCGTGGATTTTATGGCAAGTTTAAGGTGTGTTCTCAATTTGTCTCGCGATGGTGAGTTAAGGTGGATAAGTTGCCGAAGCAAACTAGGTTCACGTAGATTTTAAGTCTAACAAGCAATGTAGACTCACCCTCAAGAGGTGTGGCGTAGTGATTTCGAAGAGGTCCTTAATTCTCTGACTGAAGCAAAAGTGCAACTGCACTATTTCTCTTTCGACCGGTCAGAGGTAAGATCGCCTTTAACCCCGTGGGATTATTTAAGTCTTAATCAGGAGCAATTGAGGGTGTTCAAACACCCGCAATAATAAAAAAAAAAAAAGCAATGTTGACGCGAATTACACATCTTTAGTAGTTTAATTGGTGCAACTCCTACTTACTTTTTTAAATTTTTATATTATTTTTTCTATCTTCACAAATTTTACCATATTTCTTTATCGATCAGTATTCACTCAAATAGCCAAAGCATCTACATATGGTGAGATGGATGATGTATCAATTGCCAAAAGAATCACTCAAATAAAGCATAGCTAACCTAACCACACTTAAAAAACTACTTTCTAGCTAAAAAGATATTTTGTTCACATTTGGCACATATCACCCCATAAAAGAAACTTGTCACATATTTGTACATAAGAATAAGACATTGAAGAAAAAAGAATGGGATGTAAACAAAAAATACAAAATATAAGAAACTAAAATAGACCTACCCACCAAAAAAAAAAGGACCTTTGGAATAAAACAGTTTTGTTGAAGTTGCTCTTCTGAGGCTCTTTGATAATCAAACATCCAAACTAGGATTCATTCGCTAACACTCTCACAAGTTTCCCTTGCACACTCAAACCCAAATACAAAATTTGGGAATCCAGTACTTAGTTTTTTCACATTAACATGACGAAAAGATGAGGATAACTCAAAAGCACTTCGTGGCGAATTGAAATTCTTGATCTCATTAGGCACAATGGGAAAAAAAATGACCCCAAAATTAAAGGAATGGAATTAAACAAAACAAAGAAATGAGACAAATATTTTCTTCCTGCACATCTGACAAGCATGAAAAATAATTTCCCTACTTCATAAATCACTGCAAGTGCTGCTAATCAATAAATCAGCCAAACGTACATATTACCCTTTATGCACAATGTGTGGCTTGTATGCCTGGTAGTATTGAGTATGTGACATCCTGAGTCGCTTAGTTCTTTTTTGGTACCATCCACGTCTCTTGATAATTTGCAATTTGCAGCTTCACACTACTGAGAGCTAAATCCAATTTTACTTTAATAAAAAAAATTAAAAAAAATTAAAAATTAAAAAACTAAATCCAATTTTACATTATCAATTATACTGTCGACAATTACCTATTTTTAGTATCTGTTGTTGCAAAGTCGCAGGGATTTGGAAAAGAATGATTTGCTCATTGGTTTGATTGATACTTTAAGCCTAGCGAAGCAAACTTTGAAGTATTGTCTGCTGCATCAAGACTGCAATTATGCTTCCGAGGGAGATGTTAATTATGTTAACCACGTCATTGGTGAGCTGAAAAAGAGCAGAGATGCATCAGTGACTGCACTTTTGACCGAAGATATATGTCATCGATGACAAATATGTGAAAGTTATAAGAGAAGCCTTAGATTTAAGAAGAAATGGACAAAGACAATGTACATGTTTTAGAAATATAAAGACCAGAATCATCATTTTGCATTAAAAAAAAAACACCAGAATCATCAAGCAGAATAATGGTTGCTTACCCATTTAAATCCTTCCTTTTCTTGTAGTAGTGCACCAATTAGACTTTCCCCAAGATTTGCTATCTGAGAAGCCACCACACAGATGACTGCGCCAGCAGCTTCGACCTTCAAAATTATGCACAAACAACTCAGTATGGCAGATCACACATTTTGAGTATCCATTTTGAAAAATTGAATTTAGTCTCAAGGCAAGCAGTCTTTGCCGATTTCTTTGCGAGAAAGTCCAAAATCAAATGAGTAGGTGATTTCTAAATCAAATAAATCGAGAAAAGTGGGAAAAAATGAAGATTGTTTGCAAAATAAGTGGTTTTAACCATCCAAGTCATTTCTCTAATATTGTCAAGAGTCGTGATTTCTTTATTTCCCTTAGATTTGACTGCATCTGGTTTAAGGACACCATTTCAGAAGTCATGGAGTAGAAAGTAATTTCTTGGAAGAGTTTTAGGGGGGTGAGATACTAAATGTCTAGATATGGAATTTCAAGCTAAAAGATGAAGGGATATAGCGTTCTGCAGGTAAACTTGTTTTGTAGATTAAAAAATTAATGATATATGTGAAATGCAAGGGAAAATAGAACCAATTCCTTTTGGACTTCGACAGTTTCAAAGAACTCTACTTGCATTAAGTATTAGCTGAGTTCAATATTATATTTTCTTAGGCCATTTCAAGAAAGCAGAGACAGCGGAAAATTTCTTCTTATAAAAAATTAAAAAGAAGGCAAAACCTTGATGGAATGCCAATACAAGTGACTGACTGAGGGAGCACACCTACTCCTCGCTTATGATCCGTAAATTGAATTCCCTACAAAGACTTTGATAAACTTCGAATACTATGGAGTTAAGTGGTTGAAAGCGGCAAATAAACTTGGGTGGCCATAATGGATGATTGGTTAGGAAACATGCGTGTTCTGGCAATTGTATTGTTGTAGTTGGGGGACGTGTCTTTAAAATTTTATCTTTTTCTTTAATCTCCTTATTGCCTCTTCTTATGTTGCTTTTATATAGCCAGTGAAACCTTTTTACATTTACATAAATCTTGTTTCCATTCGGGAAAAAAAATACTATATGCTTAACTGAATGGTGATGCCAAAAGCGGACTTCCGACACTCATCTCTTAGCATCTAGCAATATTGAACCTCTTACTTCTCTTATTAGCTCAAGATTTCTACAACAATCTGCCCAATACTTCTTGCTTTATGTTACTTCAAAGGCTTTTCTGTAAAGATGTGAAGATTGGACCTCCACACAACAGGGAGCCATATGATAGCGTCACTAGTCAATTTTCAAATGTTTCACCCCTCATTTTTCTTGGAACTTAAGATGTTTAAACTATATTCGTTCTAACATCTCTTTTATTTGTTACTACGATCCTGCTAAGGCTTTCAATATAAGATTTGGGGAGGTTCAAATCTCAACTTGTGGCCTAAGTTCAGTTTCTTGATATAGTTTGAGCTAAATTTACATTTATACAGATGTATTTGCTTGCAGTCCTAAGAGACTGTTTTGGTCCTTGCAAACTTGGTTGTGGCTGTTTCAAAGTAGCAAGCATGTCATATGTACAGGTGGGCAATACTGGGCATACATGACATCTCTTGCTGCTTTTACTTCTAAATTCTTACAGAAACAGAGACAAGAACTTTATTCTTTCTGCAAGTAAATAAAGAATCTCAACATCTATTTGAACTATAACTTTAGAAAATTCAAAATTTTGGCTACTTCAATAAGAGCTTACACTTCAAATAAGATTCCTTTTCAACTATAAACATATGAGATGAATTTTGCATTGTTTTTAACTTTTTTGCAGGGTATGTGTTCGTCTTTCTTCTTTCCTCTCGTTGACATTTTCGATGGCAGTTGGCGGGGGAAAGAGATTTAGGGCCAGTTAACTCCGCATCTCCTCTATGTAAAATTTGGAGCGAACTTCCTCAAGTTCATTTTCCCTCTATCGCTACATTAGAGCGATTTCTTTTTTTTGCACAGGTTTGAGCTCTACCATAATAAGTTTAAATTATAGACTTATTTTAAAGAGAATACCTTTACTCAAATTAGAGATAGAGAACCCCAAAAAGTCTTGCGCCAATTGAGGTTTTAAGCCCAAAAAAAAAAAAGATTTATAGCAGCTAAGAAAAGCTACATGCATCAAATGAGGATGAAGAATGTAATTATGCTAAGATGCATGACATACAGCTGAATGATGTAGAAGAAAAATGAACTCATTAGTGAGATTCTAACAGTGGCATTCGGACAAGTTGTGAAAAGTCTTTTCTCGTTTGGCATAGGGAGACAGAATATAACTTATCGGCAAATGGAAGGATAAAGATGGTAAAGGTATAAATGAGCTAACAGACTTGAATTGTGAGCATATATATTAAAACAAATATGGAACGTTACCTCACCAATGATGCAACCAACCGAAGCCAGAAGGATAGAAGCTAATAGTCCTGCGATAGTTCCCTCAACACTGACAGCTCCTTCTGTTCCTCTTGGGACTACCTTGAATGTGGTAACCAGGTACCTGTTGTTGGGAGCACCGATCTAAGACATTAGGATGCTCAGCATTATCAAAGTTTTCTTTAGATACTATGAACTTCAACTTGTAGTAGCTAGAATTTTTAAAAAGAAAATGGTAAATATGGGAGAAACTGAAAATACGCAAAGCAGAATGATTTCTGGTTCTGAAGTATGCAACTTTATTCAGCAGGGAAAGGGAATCCAGTTGAACTACAGCAATTACATAATATAATTGACATTGAATGCTTGAGATTTTACTTTTTTATTTCTTTCAAACATTCAATGTTGCACACCATCAATTGCACTAAATCGAGCGCAATGAATGAGTTTGATTCATGTACCAGACCCCAACTACTTTGGGATTGAGTTGTTGTTTCAAACACTCCACATCAGAGGCCTCCATGCCACTTCATGAAGCAGGACATCAATATTGTTTACAAGCCATTGCCAACCCAAAGATATATTTCATCAAGACATAACGACATGTGGACACAATTTTTCCAGAAATGCCCTTCATAAAACACAATAAATACGGATCTTCATACTTGGATCAAGTTTTAATGTGGCACCAGATGACAAAAAGGGAGGTAACACTGTAAGTCTGTAACAGTAACTTGTTATAAACCCAGTAATCAACCTAATAGTTCTCATGCAAAACAACTATTGTACATAGTCAAGAAAGGTGAATCTGTACTCTTGAATCATGTCAACAATTTCCAGCAAGCCATTATTCAAGCATCTTATTAGTGACCCAATGTTCCGATCATCATCCCTATTCTTTTTAATTAAAAGTGCTAGCGTCTCATCAAGTAAAAAAACTTTGATGGCTTGTGGCCCTTGAGACTCAATACTTGCAATATAATCCAAAAAAGCAAGCCAAATAGACTTTGTTCTCGTAATTGGCGTGTCCTAACTCCTACATAGAAGAAAGTGGGAATTAGGTGACCACATCCCTTTGAGAGCACGTTCACAATTGCAATACACTCCTTCACAATGCTCCAAGCCTCATGAGTTGATCCTGTTTGTGGTTTAGTAAACATTCAAATCTTTTACAATTATGTATCACAATTCACAAATTATCTTATACATACCCCTATCCCTTGAATTTCTAGCAAATTTTAGTTTTCTAACAGAGATATATGCAGGTTTGCATGAGTCTAAACCACCGTGAGACCACCTTTTCTTATTTCACTCTATCAGTGCTGCCCCTGCTTTCTTTCAATCTATGAATTTATACCTAAGCATAATTACATTAATGGTAAAATAACAGATCAGCCAACACAAGATCCCATCAACAGAAGCCCTATCTCAAAACAGCAGTCCACCATTTAAGTCAATCCTACAATGTGAAACCCATTGGATGTTTCCCTCCAATGATTTGGGATTTGTGAGCTCTTGCATCCGAAGATCTGCAACTTTCTCCTTCAAAGCCTTGCTCTTCGTCTCCGTCCATAGACCATAACGAAAGAGAGCGCAACTCCATATTGTCCAATTTACTTGACCTATTGCCTATCCTCACATTGTTAAACACTTAATATATAATTCCCATCTGGAGCCTTCTTCTCCATACTCCCTTTATAATCTCCTCCCACACCTTAATAGATAAAAAAAAATTAAAACTCAATTTCACCTAAGACTTCAAACACTTAAACTCAGAGCTAATTTAAGAGTTATTTTGATGTAGAACATTTTAAGGAATTCCAACAATACAAACCGTATCAAATTTCTTCTGAGTGCTAGGAATATCCTAGTTTTGTAAGGGTAACGTAGCACACAAGAGAAGCAGGTTTATGTGCTTTAAATATATTAAGTTATAAACTATGATGGTTTAATATAAGATTTACCATTTTATATATTACTTTACAAACAGTTTGTGGACAATAAGCTATCTATAACTTTTATTTGTAACATCTAAGTCAAATAAATATGATTACATGTGGTTTATAACATTTAGTGTCTTTTTATACTTATTCTTGACCTTTATTAAGTTCAAACTTTTTATAAATCATTTCGGAAGTCAATTCTTTTTTTCTTTTAACAATTTTCTAGAATCCATTCCTTATACTGTGGGTTGATAATTACTCAGAGCTTGCATTATCTTATATGTTTTCATTTTTTTATGAGTAATCCAACAAAATATCACAGTAGCTACAGTACCATTGTTTATATTGGCATTTAAAAAGAAAATCAAAGTATTTCTTTTTGAATTTGCAAATTATGTCTTCTATGCCTAACCTTGGTGGTATTTTTTGTAAAACTTAATCAACATCTAGTTCTTAATTCGGTTTTTGATAAGTCTAATTAATTCAGAGAAATTTAAAATTTTAAATAATTGTTTGTGGCATAGTTAGGAAGAGAAGCAAATACATTCTTCTAGCATAACCAAATGGATGTTAGCATGCTTGTCTGCCAAGGAGAGTCATTTAACAAATCATACCTCAAAAATATCTTCATTAATAACAAAGCTCTCAATTCTAGTCTCGAACTGAAGGTTTGGATACCCATGATTCTCAAAAATAAAAAATAAAAATAAATAACAAAGCTCTGATCAAATCACTACAAGACCAGACTACGTAAAGAAAAACAAGGCTACCTTTTTGTCTTGTCTATTGAAGGTTCTTCATTCATAAGGAAGAAGGTGTTAGTGTTACTAGCTGCATGCCTGTATTGGTTTTTGACAATAATTCTATGCAATTCAAGCAATTGTATCTCAAAATGAAAACTTACGTTATTTTTCCATATGCCTTTCCAATCTCACTTGAAACTGTATCACTCAACTTAGTGCAGAAACTTGCCACGAAAGCAAGTCTCCACAAACTTGAAAATGCTGCACCACCCACTTCATATATGGATAAAAATGCACAAACACAACCAGCAGCACTTGATCCAATAACACTCCCAGGACCCCTTCTTCCTCTCCTCTTCTCAGCCACCCCCTGAGCCTCCTTTTGTGCCATTTTCACCTTCGTTGCCCCAGTGCCCTGCTCAATTCACCAAATCCCCATCACAAATATCGCTGAAAACCACTGAAAAAATTATACGAGTTCTAATCTATTTCAATCTCTAATCGCCTATATCAGATTCTAGAAGAAATACTAAAATTCACCAAATCCCCATTAAAACATTGCTACTAAAAGACAGAAATTCAACAAATTCTAAGCTCGTCACAGTCTCTAATCACTAATATCAGATCACAGAAGAAATACAAAATCCAACAAATTGCAACCCATTAACCGAAAACCCAGTTTTGAAATTCCCATGTCCAACTCACAAAATCCCCATCACAACATCACTCAAAATAAGACTGAAACTCAACAAATTCTACGATCCTCACAGTTTGTAATCTTAAACCCATGTCAGATCATAGATGAAGAGTTCTAACTCATCACAGTCTCTAATCTTAAACCCAAATCAGATCATAGAATGACTAAAACTCAAGAATCAACCCATTAGACAAAAACCCAGATTCAAATTCCCCATCTCAGAACATCAAGAAAACACGATCAAATCTAAGAATCACATTAAACTCATCACAGTCCCCAATCGCCCATATCAAATCACAGAAGAAAAGAAGACTAAAATTCACCAAAGTCCAACCATAAACCCAAAACTCCAATTCCAAATTCCTCATAACAGATCATCAAAAAGAAGATCAAATCCAAAAGCCCCATTACTGGGCAGGCTAAACCCATACCAGACGACCAAAATAAGACTAAAATTCAAAAACCCATAAAAAAAAACCACTCAAAATAAGACTGTAACATCAAAGCCTCAATTCCAAATTAGTCGGGGTCGTCTACACGGATCAAACTCCTCCATTGCACTCAATTTATTGCAATTCATGGTGCGCTTCCCAAGTCCTTTAAACCCCTCCTAATCAATGCGTCCCAAGTCTGCTTCAGTCTATCACTACATCCCTACATTGTCTAATTTCTTCAGTTTATAGTGAGAACTCAAAACAAGACTAAAAATTCAACAAATTCTCCATGAAAAGAAACATGATGAAATCAAAGAATCCCAAATTCCCATTACAGTTGAGCGAAAACCCAGATCGAATAGTCACTTACAATAACGAAATACGCGGCAACAAGCAAGAACCCGGGCGGACCGAAGGCGCGCCAAGTGAGAGTCCCGAGCAGGAACGCAGCGGCAATTCCGGAACCGGAAAGCCCAGCGAGAAGAATCGGAGAACCCAGCAAGAATATGAGGAGATTGTTGAGGATAGCAGATTCCCATGTGGGGGGAGAGGCTTGGACGGTGTTGAGGAGTCCTGTGATGACTCCGTATGGGCCGTCTGATGAGAGGGCCTTCATTGGTTGGGGTTTGGGTTTTGGGTGGAGTGGTGAAATGTGGGGTGGGGTTAGTGAGGGGGGTTTGGAGTGGTTGTTGTGAATCTTGTGATGGAGAAGCGGTGGTGGGAAAGTGTGTTTTATGGATGTAACGAACGCCATTGAAGATGTAAAGAAGAGAAGTTGAAGTGGGGAGAAAGAACAGGATCATTGACTAACGTAACAGCTACGTTTTGTCTTTCTAATATTGAGTTTTTTTTTTTTTTTTTTTTTTTTTTTTTTTTTTTTTTGTAAAATGTATTATTTGGTTCCTGAACTATAAAGTTCTTCTTGATTTGATCATGAACTTCGATTTGTTAACATTTTTAGATACTAAAAAGTTTATTTTTTGCACACATTTGGTCCTATAGTTGAATGGACCACGACAAAAACTTGAGTGGCAAATGATCGGTGTTATATTATAAGTAAAGTGAGATCCTCCTAGTTCATTCTTAATTCAACTTTCTTCAAGCACATGTTCCCTCACTTGTTAAATACAATTCGTTAGAGTCAATTTGATATATAAATTAAGACTAAGGATGTGTTTGATAGCTTGAGAGTTTTCAAGAGAAAAAATAATTTTTATTTAAAATTTCTCTCAAAAAGATTTTTAGATAGCAAATTTTCTTAAAATTGTTTAATAACAATCTCTTCATCGACCAATCAACTTGAGCACTAACGGGCCAAATATTGAAAAACATTAAAGTTCAATCACCAAGTAATATGTTTTACCTTTTTTTTAGTTACCAATCAACTTGAGCACTAACGGACCTTATTTCAACGTGACCCCTTTCCCAACTCATTTTTTTTTCCATTCACGAAACTTTAACTTGAGACCTTGTTTAAGGGGGTTGAGTCTTTTATCACTTGAACCAACTAATCGTTACTTTTGTTTTTTGGATGTATGGAATGGCCAACCGATTGTGTTAGTTTGAAACATTTCTTCTTTTACTTTTTCATTATTATTTTGGCGTACACAGTGACCATCATATTTCCAACCCATCAATACTAAAGTAGTGCAATATTTTTTTGGTGTACTCATAATTCTTTAAATCGTTTTTAATTAGTGGCCGTCAGAGTTTTACATCTTTATGTCTACTTTTAGGGCATTTCCAACCCATCAACGTAAAAGTCGTGCAACATTTTTTTTCAAAAAAAATAAAAATAAATAGTGTAACATTAACAATACTTTGGAGCAAACAGTGACCATGACACTATTCGTATATCTAACTCATCAACGCTATCTTTTATATCATCATATTTTTTTATCATTATTTATTTAATTTAATATTTTTCTTAAACATTAATCTTTTTATATATTTTAAGGTATTCTCATACCCATCAAAAAAACAATTCTTAAGATTAATCATTTATGTGTTTAATAAATAACTAAATAAGTATCTTTAATTCATTGCACTTTAAGCTTTTAATATATAATTAATATTTTTGAAAAATAAGATGAAATAAAAAATAAAAAAAGGAAATATACAGTAATTAAGCGTAAAATGTTTAAAAAATACAAAAAGATAATTTAGTAGTTAATTAGTATAATTTAAACAACAGTTAATTAGTTAATTATTTAAGTTTTTTAAATAAATACGAAGTAATTTTAAAATAAGATTAATATAAAATATATTTAAAATGATATTCATATAAAAATAAGATAATGAAAAAGATAAAAGAATAAAAAATGTAAACAGGAGATAGCATTGAGCGCCATAACACCAAATTACCTCTCAACTAATGCTATAATAGACCTGGTTGGCTGGAGAAGTTATTACACCATAAAATTTGTTAGATTTATTTTATTTTATTTTATTTTATCCAATTTTCTACATGGAACATTTGCAAGCCATTGTCGGATTCATTCAAAGCACTACAACTGCTCATCTCTTTAAAAAAAATTTATTGATTGGTTATTTGTACTTTTCAAGAATCAGTACAACATTTTTATGAGAATCATAGAACTCAAACAATATATTTTTTTTGAAGTAAAATAAAAATTTCATTAATCATGATGACACATTAATTAATGAAAAACATTGATTTGCTAGACATAGAATCAATTACCTTAATAAAAATACATTGATTTGCTAATCCTAATTGTTCAATTTTATTTTTTTTTGAAAAAATAAAAATTTCAATACATTTAATGAAACATATGAGATGTAGAATCAATAGCCATAACAAATTGTTTTGCTAATTCTATTGTTGAAAAGAATATTCATTTGCTATAAAGTTAATTTTTATTATTGAATTGTAATTTTGCACTAAATTAAGAAAAATGAAAGAATGAATCTCAACTAATTTGAGATTAAATATACGTTGCGGTTTTTTTTTTTTTGTAATTTTGTAAAATGAAAGAATTCTATTAATATAATGAATCTTAACTAATTTGAGATTAAAGTTATGTTGTGGTTATATCGAATTATATTTTTGATCATGTATCATTCTCTAAGAGTAGTAATAATGATCAGAACATGCTGACCATGATTTAGCCGACGTATTTTTGAAAAATGATCAATTGATATATTTTGGACATCGAGTTAGGCACACTAATCACCTACATGCACCATTTGATGGAGCGTGAGTCACATTTTGAGGTGCATCATGCAAATATCATATAGTACCTAATAGATGCATCTAACTCAGTGCTCAAGGTGAATTAATGTAGCAACAACGTTCGATTTTTTATTTTAACTTTTTATTACACGTGACAGAACAACGTACACGTGCAACTCAACAAATCAAAAATGTAGTTTCAGTAGAGATCCACGAAACCCGACACCCCACCACGTAAAACCCATGCACCAGGTCAACGGTCAGCCACGTGTCTAGACCATCACACGTGGCACTCCACCATGCGGCACCATATATATGATCGATATAAGCAACAGCACCACCCTCCAAACAACTGATTTTACTTTGACATATATCGCGAAGATCACCAATAATGGCCTCGAGCGACGAGACACCGGGGCCGATGCCCAGATCGGGAGGAGGATCAACGGACGCAGCGTGCACGCCAGGGAGGGCGATGGGGATTGGGCAGCGGATGATGGACAAGGGCGCGCAGATGCTGCAGTCGCTGAAGCCCGTGCGTGAGACGCAGCAGCACGTGTGCACGTTCGCTCTGTACAGCCACGACTTCACTCGCCAGATCGAGACCCACCACTACCTCACCAGGCTTAACCAGGATTTTCTACAGTGTCCCGTCTTTGATTCCGACTCTCCCACCGCCAGACTCATCGGTATTTACTACCATTTATTATATACTATCATGCCACGTGGTGTTCGGATTTGTGTTTTGATGGAGGGTGTTATATATGGTGATTTGAGAGTGGTCTCTGTGTGTGTTTCAGGTATCGAGTACATAGTCTCGGAGAGGATATTCGAGGCGTTGCCTCCCGATGAGCAAATGCTTTGGCACTCCCACGCTTTTGAGGTGAAAAGCGCTCGAATTGACACATATTAGCTCACCAGAGCCATTTGTGTGCACTTAGAGAAATACGAGCATACACAAATTTTTGTGCATAGATATTTACGGCTCTTGTGAGTTAATGTTTTATCACGTTAGTATTATGCATTAAAATATTTGTTGTGATTTAATTAGTGTTGTCACACTGTGATCCCACGTGAAGGTGACACATAAGCTAGTGTGCAATGTGTTGTAGCTTAATATTGTCATCATTTCCCATTTTATTTAGGTTATGAATAATTTTTTCGGGAAACATGTATATTTTAGTTAGATCATATTGAAGTAATTATTTATATATTTTTTGACGGTCCAGATCAAATCAGGTCTGTGGACAAATCCCCGTGTCCCTGGGATGATACAGAAGGTGGAACTCAAGAATCTAGTCACATCCTACGGCAAGTTTTGGTGCACGTGGCAAGTAGACAGAGGTATACAACACCACAATATCTCTGATCATTAAAAAAAAAAGAGAAAAATAATGGAAAATGATTTAGTGACCGCTACATAAATCGGTCGCACCAGCACATGAAGTGGTTACTTGTGAGGCACATTGCTGACAAGAGTTTAACACGTGTGCTACATATGTCGTGTAATCGATTTGTGTCACGAAGATTGTCACCGTATAATTTTTTAAAATAATATACACATTGACATACACATAATACTTGTTCGGATGGCCGTTCTAACTTGCATAGAGATACACAATTTAATATCTGGATATGTTAAAGTTGAATTTTGCTTGTGTTTGTCTGTGTTTGTTTGTGTTTGTGATGAAGGCGACCCGCTCCCGTTGGGCGCTCCCTGCCTCATGATGTCACCGAGATCCGAAAACTTTGCGATGATGAAGACGGAGCTGATCAAGACAAGGGACGCGAAGTACGGTTTCTCGAGGGAGGAGATCAAGGAGTCGAGGGCGGGGATTTCGGAGCCGGATACGACTAACCCGCAAGCGGACTACTGGATACGTGCGGGTCGGGGGTTCGCTCTAGACGTGGAACCCGTTGACATGAAAGTTAGAGCAGCGCTTCCATGAACTGATGAGGTTTTTATTTGTGTTTTGTGTTTCTTTGCAAAACTTCATCTTGTTGGATAATTTTGTTTCTGCAAACAGGGGCGGGTGCAGGATTTTAAATGGCCCTGGGCTAAACTTAAATATTAAGTACCTGTTTGTTTCAGTTTTTAGCTAACACTTCCCCTTACTTATATAAAAGTCGAATCTATGCCAATACTTCATTTGGTTTATACACTCATTACTTTAGATAACACAAATTATTTGCCTATTATGTCCCTTCACACAAATGCAAAAAAGCTCGAAGCAATCGATGTAGTCAATTTATTCCAGTTGAAACTTTTAATTTGACAACTTCAAAATTTTAAATCAACAAACAATTGCATCATCAACACATTAAACAATGAAAATTCAAACAAAAATTGAAAATCTTGATAATAGATTATATCTAGAAGACCCTCAAAAGTTATTGCTCTAACAATGGCAGATCAAAATAACAGTTCTAGCCCATTGCGTTCTTGCTCCCAATCATCCACTCATTGGAGAAAACAAAGAAAACAACCGATCCACATTAACTCCACCTTCCCACTATTTGAATCAAAGCAACCTGAAACTCTCCAGCAATGTGGGTTGGGCACACTGCCCGTCGAAGGCAATGTGGAAATAAAGATGAAGACGAAGAAGATAGAGTAGGTGGGGCGATGAATTTGGGGGTAAAGTTGTAATTTTCTCATATTTAACTTGGGCTTATCTAAAGATAGGGGGGAAGTGTCTTTTAGTAAGCATCTGATTAAGTGTTTAGGTAAGACCAAGTCTTAGCTAAGATGTGAAAGAGACATGTCTCTTATCCCTAAGGCCATGTTTATACAAGCCAACACTTTAACCAAACAGGTACTAACATGTATTTTTTATTTGAATTTTTTTATTTGAAATATACTTTTGTATCAAAAGACACACACGTAGTGACTTCCGGACTTTCTTTGACATGTGTCGCATGCATCTTGATACCTATCAAAGGGACCCAACGAATGCGTAACTTTTTTGAGTTACAATATACTATATAGTTTTAAATAAAAAATTTTAAAAATATAGTAGCAAGTGTTAATTATCTTTTTCTCTAGGGAAGAAAGATGATGTAGCTACCAACAACATTATGCTATAAAGTTCAACTCAATTGAGGGCAATTCAAATTTCACTCTGGTGTTACATCAACCACACCACCACCAAAACTAGCTCTTTTTTTTTTCTTTTCTTTTCTTCTTCTTTTTTTTTTAACTTCAATGAGAATCGAACAACCACCTCCTGAAATCTTGCCTTTTTGGCAAGGGACGTCTCTACCAAAACTAGCTTATTTTAATTTTATTTCAATAACAACAGTTCAATGAAATAAACACTAAACTTTACTAAATCTTTTTTTCCTTCTTGTTTATTCATCTTTTTTTTTCACTTAATAGGGAGTCGAACTCATGACCTTCCTGCTCGCCTTTTGGTAAGTGATATCTATATCATCTCACTTTAGATGCTTTGACTCCTTGTTTTTAATTGAATGTTGACAAAATAAACTTTACTTAATTTGTCTTCTTTTTAATTGAATGTTGACTCCTTGTTTTTAATTGATGTCTAACATACTTTGGACGTACACTGTCTTTTAGCCTATTTATTGCTCTTTCTTGTCTTCTTAAGCGTGGCCCCACATCTAACAAAATGCCATAAATAGGCTAAAAGACAAAGTGTGCGCACCAAGTGTGCACCCAAAGTGTGTTAGATTATCATTTTCCATTTTTTTATATGTACACGTGGGAAGTAATTGGATATCATTCAAGTATTATAGCTAGTCAGGTTAGCTTAGTTAGATGGGTTGGCCCAACAAAATTATCTATCAATGCATAACAAAATTATGTTGTTAATAATTAGGTTATTTATCAAAAACAAGAAAGATGTTTGGATGCGAGCAAAGAAGAAAAGCAGAAAGCTAGCTAATTAAGCGTCCGAGGCTGCTAAGAAAACTTGCGAGTGGAAAAAGTCCAACATCCATCAATGTTGTAGTATTTCTTCATATCTTTGTCAGTTTCTTTTTTTTTTTTTTTGATAAGAAAGTTGTATTCATTAAAATGTGGTATGTAGGTTGGGAACTTTTCCACTGCCCAAAAGAAAAGGAACATGTAGATATGTATTTACAACAAAAACATACTTTTAGATCATCAAAAAAGTCCCACACCCAAAAAGACCTCCAGGAACAAAACCCCTCTGGTCACAGCCTTATTTTCCTTGACAAAAGAGCCACGCAAAAAAAAGACCATCGAAAATTATACCAAAGCTCTCCCTGACCATTTTCTACAATGGTATACCCACTGTTCACCCCACTCCCTTTTCTTTATGCCTTGCAGCCATGTTTTCCCAGACGTACCCGAGGAACCCTTACCATCACATAGTCCCTCCTCTCCCCATACTCAGCTATCGAACTCGTGCAATAACTGACGTAGGAGAGAAAGGCATGATGGGTAGGTTCGTCGAAATGCTGCCTAAAAACATCTCTACATTTGATAATGTGAGCCCAGTAACATGCTCCAGTTTCCCGTTAGATCCGTCTAAGTCCAAGCTTTGAATTTTTTGGTATTTGAGAGTACATTTGCCGTGTATCTCTTTGCCGCTGCCCACACCTCTTCCAGTTTCTATCTTTTGAGCAAAAAATACGCCCATTTCTTTCCTCTCAAAGGCTCCAAAGTATCATCAACATCC
Organism: Stephania japonica; assembly: GCA_039657345.1. Classification (NCBI taxonomy): domain Eukaryota; kingdom Viridiplantae; phylum Streptophyta; class Magnoliopsida; order Ranunculales; family Menispermaceae; genus Stephania; species Stephania japonica. Next base: position 8,779,834 of record CM077556.1, read on the forward strand.
CTGTCCTCCATAAGATACCTTTCCTTGCCGCCATTGCATGTGATACATCATCATCTAGGCACGCTTTAATATTGAGAGGGACATTCCAGCCGTTTCCTAGTTCAGTAGCCATTGCATGCCAAAGACATTGCGAGAGAAGCGGCAGTGCAAGAAGACATGATCTATAGACTCTTAATCTGCCTTGCACAGGACACACTAAGAAAGTTGTAAGTAGATCAGAGGGCATCTATTTTGGAGAATATCCGCAACATTTACCTTGCCAAGCCAAACCATCCAACAAAACACTCTGCATTTCATACTTGCATAAGACTTCCAAATGGTTTTATAAGCCTCACAGTTCCCGCTAGATCTTTCGAGACATAAATTGAAGAAACAAGGCTTAATTGTGAAACAACCTGAATTGTCCCAATTCCATCGTCATTGTCCACCGATTCACATTGGGACTTGCATCTTCTATCAATGACATTAGTGTTAAGTATGTGGGCCTGATTTCTAAAGCCCATGTATGATCCATATGATTAGTTTACTATTGTATTCTAATAAGGATTGTATTCTAATAGAGATTGTATTCTAATAAGGATTGTATTCTAATAAGGATTGTATTCTAACTGGGATTGTATTCTAATAGGGATTTACTTTCTCTATAAGTATATATATCTCTCTCGATGTACAAAAAAATATGAGCTTTGTGAGAGTCTTGAATAAGATTGTGTTGGCGGCTGTGGGTTTTCTTCCCTTAGAGGGTTTCCCACATATAAAATTCTGGTGATTTGTTCTATTTCTCTCTTTTCTTGTTTTACTATTGTCATCACTTTCTGTCAAAATCTTAACAACTGGTATCAGAGCAAGGTTATTCTCAAGTGGGAGTAATGGCAGAAGAAAGGAAGTTACGGGTTGAGAAGTTCGACGGTTCGAACTTTGGATTTTGGAAGATGCAGATCGAAGACTACCTATATCAGAAGGATCTCTATTTACCGCTCGGTGGCAAGAGCAACAAACCTATAGATATGGATGACAAGGCTTGGGAAATACTAGATCGAAAGGCCTTGGGTGCGATTCGCCTTTCACTCATCATCATCGGTAGCCTTCAACATCTCCAAAGAGAAGACCACACAAGATGTGATGAAAGCCCTAACACGGATGTATGAGAAACCATCGGCGTCAAACAAGGTATTCTTAATGAAACGATTGTTTAATATGAAGAAACCTGAAAGTAGACCTATACAAGAGCATCTGAGTGATTTCAATACAATCACTAGCCAGTTAGAATCTGTGGGTATTATTTTTGATAATGAAGTATTGGCTCTTGTTGTTTTGTCGGGTTTACCCGATAGTTGGGATGGTCTAGTTATGGTCAGTAAGCAACTCATCGGGGTCCAAAGATTCTCAAATTTGAGGATGTAGTGGGAGTTCTTCTTGATGAAGATATGCGAAGGAGAAACAACTCTTCGATGATGTTTCTAATAGTGCCCCGAATACGAGGAACGGGCGGATCCTCAAAGAGGTCGAATGACCGAGGAAATGGACGCTCACAATCTAGAAGAGGTCAGGTCGGTGGGGCCTCGGATAACTTGCTTTGGAATTGCAAGAAGAAAGGTCATCTCAAGCGTGATCAGTAAAGCACCAAAGAAAAGGGTAGATGAAAACGATAAAGACAAAGAACTCGGTGAATGTCTCAAACGAATCAAGTTCGGATGAAGCGGCGATCATGAAGTTGTGACAAGTAAAGATGAATCTGCTTGGATACTAGATTCGGTGCATCGTTTCATGCTACTTCCAACAGAGAATATTTCCTTAATTATGATAAGGCCAATTTCGGCAAGGTGTACCTTGGTGATGATGAACCCTGTGACATAATCGGTAAAGGAGACGTGCTGATAGGAATGGAAAATGGGACGCAGTTGAGGTTGCAACGAGTTAGACATGTGCCGAAACTTGCTAGAAATCTAATTTCGGTAAGCCAACTTACTGATGATGCAGGTCTTGAGATGAAGTTCACTAAAACATCTTGGAAGATCATAAAAGGTGCCATGGTAGTAGCACATGGTCAGAGAGATGGTACTCTCTACAGAGTTCTCAATGAAAACTCCATGAATGTGGCCTCTTCCGAGGTCAGTGCAAAGGTGTGGCATCAACGCCTCGGGCATATGAGTGAGAAGGGAATGAAGGTAATGGTGTCAAAAGGGAAGTTAGATGGACTGTCATGTGTTGATCTGTCTCTATGTGAAGGTTGTGTGGTTGGAAAACAAAAAGTTGTCAGTTTTTCTAAAAAGGGCAGAACTTCAAAAACTGAAAAGCTAGAACTTGTGCACACGGATGTTTGGGGTCCTTCACAGGTATCCTCCCTTAATGGCTCTCATTATTACATTACTTTCATTGATGATTCGACTAGAAAGCTCTGGATTTACTTTATGAAAAATAAGTTTCTGTCGAGAATATTAACATAATTATTAGGATTGTTATTTAGTATATTTATTTTATTTGAATTAGAAGTAATTAGTTGTATAAAAGGTTTTTAATAGCATTTACTCTGTAAATCAATTAGGATCAATTTGGATTAATTAGGATCAATTAGTTGCTAATTTTATGTAAAGCATTTACTCTGTAAATCAATTAGGATCAATTAGTTGCTAATTTTATGTAAAGCATTTACTCTGTAATTTTCTATTTAAACACGCCAAAATGGCTGAATAAAAATTATTCCATTCTGTCATTCTTTTATGACTTTATGGTATCAGAGCCTAAATGGCTAAACCCTCTGATGATACCTCTGGTATCGATTCTATGAGCTCTATTCGCTCACCCTCAATTCCCTTAACCACTGAATCTTTCCAAAACCTTTCCATCACTTCTCACAAGCTGAATGGAAACAATTTCCTACAGTGGTCCCAATCGGTGAAAGTGTTCATTCGAGGCCGTGGAAAATTCGACTATCTTACAGGTACCAATGCGAGACCCACTGAGAAAGATGAAGGTTCTGCAAAATGGGAGGCAGAGAATTCGATGATCATGTCTTGGCTCATAAATTCTATGGACTCGAGTATAGGAAGAACCTATCTCTTCCTACCTACGGCTCATGACATTTGGACTACTGTGAATGAGACTTATTCTGATCTCGGGAATGCAGGACAGTGGTTTGAGCTAAAAACTCGGCTATGGAGGCTAAAACAAGGTGAGAAAACTGTCACTCAATATTATACTGACTTAAAAACCTTGTGGCAAGAGGTAGATATGTTCAGCGATTATGAGTGGAGCTGTGCGAAGGACAGGGCTTTGTTTCAGAAAATGGTGGAAAAAGAACGTATCTTCAAATTCCTCGTCGGCCTTAATAAGGAATTAGATGAAGTGAGAGGACGCATTCTTGGTCGTGATCCACTACCGAGTACTAGAGAAGTCTTTGCCGAGGTCAGAAGAGAGGAGAGCCGGCGGATCGTCATGCTCGGAGGACACTCACCAGCCTCCCACCGAGCCTTCGCCCCTGTTCTCTAGTCGCCCACCACGCCGCAACGACCGACGCAAATGATAAAGACCGCCAATCTGCGAGCATTGCAACAAGCCGGGCATGTTAAGGCCAAATGTTGGAAGTCGTATGGAAAGCCAAAGAGAACCCATCTAACCGGAATCCTCGTGATTCAAAGGGTTTTCATGCCTCATCCGAAGACACTTCCAAAGAGCCGAAATCTGCCTCAGAGACGTCTGCCTTCAGCAAAGAACAGATAGAGCAATTGTATCAACTAATGAGTTCTCATTCAATTGTATCCAACACTCCTAACTCATCATCCTACATTGCCTCTTCTTCTTTAGCTCAAAAAGGTACTTACCCTACAACTTTCACAGCCGGCTAAAAATTAAACCCCTGGATCATAGATTCAGGGGCAACCGATCATATGACTGGTAGTTCCTCCATATTCTCTTCATATTATCCTTTATCTGGAAATTTGAAAGTTAAAATTGCCGATGGTTCTCTAACCTCTGTTGCTGGAAAAGGCTCTATTTTTATGTCTCCATCTCTTACATTACTAAATGTCCTGCATGTTCCAAAGATTTCTTGCAATCTCATCTCTGTTAGTCGTATTATTCATGATTGCAAATGTATTGCTACAATAACATTTCTTTGGATTTGAATTTCAGGGACCCTTGTTTGGGGAAGATGATTGGCAATGCTAAGGAAGTTGATGGACTCTATCACTTGGTCTCGAAAAATCCTTCGATGAACAAGTTCAGAAACCAAGATGTTTTACTACCTTGTCTTGCGAGAATGACATAATGTTGTGGCATTATAGGTTAGGCCATCCCAGTTTTAATTACTTGAAATATTTGTTTCCAAATCTTTTTAAAAATAAAGACATTTCATCTTTTTGTTGTGAAGTTTGTGAGTTGGCAAAACATCATAGATCTGTTTATCCTTCTTTGAAGTATATGCCATCAAAACCTTTTTCACTCGTGCATAGTGATATTTGGGGTCCTTCAAGGGTAAAAATTGCCTCAGGTTCTAGATGGTTCATCACATTCATTGATGATCACACTAGAGTCACATGGATTTATCTTCTAAAGGAAAATTCGAGGCGCAAAAATGTTTTCAAAAAATTTCACTCTTTGATTAATACTCAGTTTCATACTAATATTCAAGCTCTTAGAACCGATAATGGCCGAGAATATTTTAATGCAATCTTAGGTGATTTTTTGAAAGAAAAAAGGAATTATTCATCACAGTTCTTGCGTTGATACTCCCCAACAAAATGGAGTGGCTGAGAGGAAAAATAGGCATTTATTAGAGGTGTCTAGGGTGTTATTATTTGCTATGAATGTTCCTAATCGTTTTTGGAATGAAGCGCTCTTAACTGCAGCTTATCTGATTAATCGAATGCCTACAAGAGTTCTTAATTACATCACTCATTTGCAAGCACTAAAGAATATGTTTCCTGAAAATAGATCGTTTACTGATTTAAAACCTAAAATTTTTGGTTGCATTGCTTTTGTTCATATACACGGCCATAATAGAGGAAAGCTTGATCCCCGGGCACATAAATGCATATTTCTTGGTTTTTCACCAACACAAAAAGGGTATAAATGTTTTGATCCTAAATCTGGAAAATATTACGTAAGTATGGATGTCACTTTTTTTGAAAAACAACCTTTTTTTGAAAAAAACTCAATTCCGGGGGAGAATGATTCTCAACGAGTTTTTGGGAACAAATATCTTTGCCAAAATCGGTTGAAAATAGTTCAGTGGAATCAATTATTTCTGTAACTAATCCTAGGATTTCACAACCTATAAATTCACAACCTCGTGAGACCCAGGCAGAAAACAACTTGGAACCACCTACTGAACTTCGTGTTTATTCTAAAAGAAGGACTCAACCAAGTAATATTCCACCAGCTCCCGAGGTGGGCCAATCATCGGACTCGACCGAGGTCCAAGGTACGACTGCTCTCTCTCCTACTTCTCTTCCAAATTTAGAACCTTCTACATATTTCTTTGAACCCATAGCCTTACGCAAAGGTGTCAGATCATGTACCACAAAACATCCAATATCCAATTTCATATCTTATCATAAGCTCTCACCAGATTTCAAAGCCTTTTCCACCAGGATTATGGATGATGAACTACCTAAGTCGTTACATGAAGCTCTAGAGGTTCCGAGATGGAGAGAGGCGGTCTTTGAGGAGTTGAAGGCCCTGAAGAAGAATGACACGTGAGATCTTACCTCTTTACCCGAAGGAAAAAAAATGTGTAGGTAGCAAGTGGGTGTTTACCATAAAATACCATGCTGATGGCTCGGTTGAGAGATACAAGGCTCGACTCGTAGCACGAGGCTTCACTCAGACATACGGCCTTGACTACGAGGAAACCTTCGCTCCTGTGGCCAAACTAAACACCGTACGTGTTCTTCTCTCGTTAGCCGCTAATATGGATTGGCCTCTCAGACAGTTTGATGTGAAGAACGCGTTCTTAAACGCGAGCTAGAGGAGGAGGTGTATATGGAAGCTCCACCAGGCTTTGATGAGCTAAAGAAGGATGGCAGAGTATGTAAGCTAAAGAAATCCATATATGGATTGAAACAATCTCCGAGGGCATGGTTCGAAAGATTCACGAGAACTGTGAAACAATGTGGTTACACTCAAGCTCATTTAGATCACACGATGTTCTACAAACACAATCATGGTAAAATTGCTATTTTAATTGTGTATGTAGATGACATTGTGATGACGAGAGATGACACGGTAGAGTTGGAGTCACTCGAAGAACTTCTTATCCAACCGGTTTGAAGTCAAAGATCTAGGACGGCTCAAATATTTTCTTGGAATGGAGGTGGCTAGATCCTCAAAAGGAATAGTTATCTCACAAAGAAAATATGTTCTTGATCTCTTGAAAGAGACTGGATTACTCGGATGTAAACCGGTGGCAACTCTGTCGATCCGAATCGAAACTCGAAAAAGAAGATGGTGCTTGAGGTTTGTGGACAAGAACCGGTATCGAAGTTCAAAGGGGGAAGCTAATTTATTTGGTGCATACAAGGCCGATATTGCGTTTGCGATAAGCTTGGTTAGTCGGTTTATGCATTGTCCATCGAAAAAACACTACAAGGTCAGTACATCGAATTCTTCATTACTTGAAAGGAAGCCCGGTAAAGGAATTATGTTTTCAAAGAATGGGAGCCGAAGAGTGGAGATCTTCACCGACGCCGATTGGGGCGGAAGTTCTACGAGACAGAGAGATCTACCACCGGCTATTGCTCCTTTGTCTGCAGGGCAACTTAGTTACTTGGAGGAGCAAGAAACAACCGAGTTGTTTCTCGAAGCGATGAGTCCGAGTTCGAGCTATGGCTCAAGGAGTATGTGAGTTGTTATGGCTTCGGAAGATCTTAGAGGAGTGAAGGTTGAAGGAGATAAACCGATGAGGTTGTCTCGCGACAACAAATCGGCAATCAATATTGCTCGTAATCTGTGCGCAAAGATGATCGGACAAAACATGTCGAAATAGATCGACATTTCATCAAGGAGAAACTGGAAAACGGCGATATCTGCATACCGTTTGTTCCATCATCTGAGCAGCTCGCTGATGTTCTTACTAAGGGACTTTTTATTGATAAGTTCGAAGGGTTTCTATCGAAGCTGGGAATGATCGATATCTATTCTCCAGCTTGAGGAGGGGTGTCGAGAATATTAACATAATTATTAGGATTGTTATTTAGTATACTTATTTTATTTGAATTAGAAGTAATTAGCTGTATAATAGGTTTTTAATAGCATTTACTCTGTAAATCAATTAGGATCAATTAGGATTAATTAGGATCAATTAGTTGCTAATTTTATGTAAAGCATTTACTCTGTAATTTTCTATTTAAACACGCCAAAATGGCTGAATAAAAATTATTCCATTCTGTCATTCTTTTATGACTTTAGTTTCAAGTGTTTGAAATTTTCAAAAAGTGGAAATGTGTAGTGGAGAACTAGACAGGTCTAAAGCTGAAATACTTGAGATCAGATAATGGTGGAGAGTACTGTAACAAGGAATTTGATGAGTCTTGTGCTATGTATGGCATCGAAATAGAAAAGACAAGTACTCAAGGACACCACAACAGAATGGTATAGGCGAGCGTATGAACCGAACCATTATGGAACGTGCTAGGAGCATGTTGTTGAGTCTTTGGGCTACCTAAGCGGTTTTGGGGAAAGTTGTGAATACTGCCGCTTATCTCGATCAACAAAGGACCATCTACAAGAATTGATTGCAGATCGCTGAGGAGGAATGGACAAAAAGGAAGTAAAACTTTCACACTTAAGAACCTTTGGTTGTATTTCTTATGTCCATATCAATGCTTGAAAATAGGTCAAAGCTAGATGCAAAGTCCAAAATGTGCATCTTCTTTGGGATATGGAGTTGATAGCTTTGGTTATAGGCTATGGGATCCTGAGAGTAAAAAGGTGATCAGAAGTAAAGATGTCATATTCAATGAGGATGTGTTGTATAAGGATAGGATCAAGAAGAAAGAGGAACCAAAATGATCAAAGTATCTTGAACTTGACGATATCCCTCCCTATGATCCTGGTCAGAGTGTTACTGAACACATTGATGAACATGAAGTTCAGGAGGAGCCAGTGACACCACCCATTGCACTTCGACGTGAAAGACGGACCATCAATGCTCCAAACCGTTACTCTCCATCCATACACTATCTGTTGCTCACAGATGGTGATGAACCCAATTACTATGAGGAAGCAATGCAAGTCGAGAATAAGGAAGAATGGAAGAAAGCCATGGATGACGAAATGAAGTTTCTCTATACAAATCAGACTTGGGATTTGGTCAAGCTTCCAACTGGAAAGAAGGCGATTCGAACAAATGGGTGTACGGTAGATCAAACAGGGAGCAAGATGGTTCTCGGAGGTACAAGGCCGATTGGTAGCAAAAGGTTTCCAACAAAAGGCGGTATTGATTTTACTTGAGATTTTTTCTCCTGTGGTCAAGATGACTACAATTAGAACTGTTCTAAGCATTGTTGCTTTGGAGGATCTACATTTAGAACAGTTGGATGTAAAAAGCGCCTTTCTTCATGGTGACTTGGAGGAAAATATATACATGCAACAACCACAGGGGATATGTAGAGGTTGGTAAGGAGCATTTAGTGTGTAAGTTGCACAAAAGCCTTTATGGTCTCAAACAAGTCCCCAAACAATGGTATTTGAAGTTTGACAAGTTCATGTTAACAATAGGGTACATACGCTCGTCATGCGTATCACCGTCTTTGCGTTATTTCAAGAAATTTGACAATACGTATGTTATTTTGCTCCTATATGTCGATGATATGCTGATTGCAAGTTCCAACATTGAAAGGATTGAAAATTTGAAAAAGCAAACGGCGAAAGAATTTTCAATGAAAGACTTAGGTGCTGCGAAACAAATTTTGGGGCTGAAGATCGAAAGAGATAGAAAGAACAAGTTACTAAAACTTTGCCAAAGGGAGTACATATCGAAGGTGCTCAAGAGGTTCAACATGGATTGTGCAAAACCGGTGAGCACACCTTTAGTTGGACATTTCAAAAATCTTTCGAAACAACATGTCCCAAAACAGAAGAAGAACAAAAGAATATGGAGAACATCCCGTATGCATCGGCAGTGGGTAGCCTTATGTATGCTGTAACGGCCCAAATTAATTAAATCAGGATTTGTGTTAATCACGAGGATTAACGGGTAATTTGGGCGTTACGTGGATAAACAAGGTTAACTTGAAAATGAGTACCGGGCTTGTAATATGTTATTTGTGCATGTTGTTTGTTTATTATTGTGATGGGAAGTTATTATTATTTATATAAACATCACATGTGTGTAACTTGATGTCGAGCGAGGTTGAGCGCGGGGTTTCGTGGTGTGAGTCGTCGCCAACGCGGGTTCGGAAGTAGTAAAGCGGGCGTTGGGGTTTGATTAGATTAAATTTAATAAGCATGGCTAAGGTGGAGGATTTAATTTAATGAAAATTTAATATAACCTTAGGATAAAATTATAAATTGGTGCACTAAGTGTGGGATCACCTCGGGGTGCGTGCGGGACACGGGGCACCGGGTGCCGAGTGGTCGGGAGACTAGTATGACCCTATTTATAAATTTTGGGAATTTATTGAGTAGATTTGGTAATTTATATAGGCCAAATCAATTGAAATTGTAAAGTTCTATAGTTGTGGCTGGATTAATCAGGATCCATTGGACGGTTCTCGAGATGCACAATAGGGTCACCAGTGTCAAGATAAGGTGTTAGTGAGTTGGAGTGACACAGGGTGAACAGTGATCATCGGATTTGCCTCAAGATGGGTGTACACACTTGATCAATATCAACTATATATATACATGTTTGACCGATCAAACAAATGAAGGAGAAGGAAAATTGAGAGAGAAGAGGAGAGAATCGGTGAGAAAGGGAGAAAGGAGAAGGTTTGTTGGAGGTTGGAGAGTGAATCAAGGCCAACAACAACAAGATCAAGGTATGGATTTATCAAAAATTTGGGTTGTTTGTGAAATATTGTTGTGGGTTTGAAATTTGAGGAAATTCAAATTTGGAGGAATTAAATCTTGTGTTTTGATGATATTTTGTGATCATGAGGTTAGTAGTTATGATTTTAAATGATTGGAGTCAATTTAAGTGAAGTTGGGTGATTTTGGAAATTGGGTTTTGAAAATGTGATTTCCATGATTTGTGGATTTTGGTGTTTGATTATGGTAATTCATGTTTAAATGGTGTAATTAAGGTGATTGATTGGAGTTATGGAAAGATGGAAATTGCATTTATGGGTTTGTGAGTGATTTGAAGTTCAAAATTTTAAATTTGGAAATTTCTGGACAGCGAGCAATTAGCGCTAATTGGAGAAATTAGCGCGCTAATCACGCTGAGTGAAGAGTGATAAAGATCAATTAGCGCGCTAATTGATCTCATTAGCGCGCTAATTGTCCTCTGGAACTTAAAAATTGGGAAAATGAAGAAATAAGCCTAAATAACATCATAAACCCATTAATTGACCATTAATCTTCACAAATGAAACCCAGAAGCTCGAGACAAGTAAAAATTGAGTCGGGAAATTAGTGGATGATCGGGCGGGGTATTTTTGGGATTGTGAGCGCGGATTGAGGTATGTAAAACCCAATTGAACACCACTATTGCATTTTCTTATTCTATTCATTGAGCTTTATTTATTTGTCAATCTAAATCCGATTGTGATGGGAACGGTAGCGTTCCGGTGGTTTTTTCGGGTGTGTGGGGTTTCTTCTTCTCAAATGTATTTGGTGACTAGGATACGATCAATGGGGTCTTTGGAGTAGGGTATGACTGGGCCACTGATCCTAGCTTCACTGGCGGTATATATTGCACACCCAGTTTGTTTTCTTGGTGTTGGTATTCATGCATTTCCTTTTGAGCAGTTGCCTGCGTTATTTCCTTGATTATTGCATGATTATTTAACACTTGTTTATTGGTTTCCATTTATGTTCATAAATTGAAATGCCTGGTGGTTTTCCTTGGGATTTTACTTACTTGGACTCGTTATCTGGTTTTTGTGATAATCGAGTGCGGATACCAAAGATCGATAGGGGTAAGAAGATCTTTGGCGATTATATCTGTCTTGCTTTAAGCCGAAGCTCTGCTAGTACGTATGTTGCTAGTGTATTATGTTGATATTTGTATTACTTTGGGATGAGAGACTACAACCATTTCTATACTTGTGTATATATTGGTATAGTTGATCGCCTATATGTAAGTATAAATGGGTTTTCCACTATAGATTGAATTAAATAACTTTATATAAGGTTTCTTTTATTAAGACAAGACTTCATTGTTGCTTATGAATAAATAGCTCTAATTTGAAGATTCGTAGACGACGGATAGAGATATGACGTGGCAGTTACTTCTGGTGCATGAGCTGGAGAAGTAACTGTTAGCACGGGGCGACCCCGGAAATTGGGGCCGCCACAGTTTGGTATCAGAGCTTAGGTTTGAGAAACCTGGTGTTGAGGAGCTTAGGTTTGAGGAACCTAGGTTGGAGGATGGAATTGAGGTTATAGTTAGCTCTGATATAGTTACATTTGATATCAGATTGAGGTCAAACTTCAGAAATTGGAGTTAAACAAGAGCATAAATTTTAATGAACTTAGATGTGGAAACCCGATGAATTGCCTAGAACTTTAGTTGGGAAGTGACTGTGAGGCGGGTCGATTAAGGAATATATATACATGTATGATTTGATTTTGTATTACATATGGTATACGTATATGCTGAGTCTGGTCCGACGCACGTTTTGCGGTGCAGTTTATGATGGACGGACAGACTCCGACTATTGCTCCGTCTACTGTTCAGCCGGAGGTTGGCGATACGAGTGATTCGGCACGGGAGACGTTGACTCTGCAGTCATTATTGCAGAAGGTTATGGAGCAACAAGTTTTACATCGGGCACAGATGGCAGAGGTTGTCGAGTACATTCGTGGTCGACGAGATAGGAGTCCCGAACGAGCGAGAGAGAGATGAAGGGAAGGTGGTGAATGCTACCACATCTCAGACTTGTTGAGCAAAGAACGACAAAGAACCTTCGCCAAAGACCAAGATATAGACATCGGGGTGACCGGACGGGGGTCGAGTGACCGGAGTCAGGGTCAGGGATTTGATGACTGGTATACTGGGAGGCGTAAGACACGTAGATGTTTTAGGTGTGGTCAGCGAGGACACTTGCGATATGAGTGTAGAACACTATCACCTCGACGGGATCAAGGTCCGGATAGGGACAGAGTGCACGCGGTGGCACAGCCAGATACAGGAGCTACCAAGCAGACTAGGAAGAGAGAGACGCGCAAATGTTATAAATGCGGACAAAGAGGACATCTAAGGGTTAGTTGCCAAACACTGGCGGCTGCAGTAGTCGAATATCATAGAAGACGTCGACGACAAGCTGCAGAGGAATCGCAACAGAGAGAGGTTTGGGATAGATAAATACGAGCCGGTAAGGAGTGAGAGCATGCAACAACCAGAAACTCCGACTAGGACACCAGATGTGGCTAATTCAGCTACGCCGGGTACCAGAGGTTCACAGGAGGGATCGCGACATGTTCCGAGATGTATTCACTGTGGAGTGAGGGACATATACATGGGGAATGTGCGTTGATCTGGATGGCATCGGTATTGGTGGAACTGTTGAGTGTTCAGGCTTCAGGTTCATAACGTATCTGAACAATATGTTGGGCAATTACTGAAAAGAGTCAAGTATATTTTTGTGTAAATTATGGAAATTGGTAGTGCTATGTCTAAAAACTATCAGGTTGCTTACATTTGGATATAAATGAAACCTGAGGATGTTTGTTAAGATATATGTATGGTATAGGAATATTATGGAGAATGGATGGTTGTTCAAACACCGTAACAAGAGAAATGGTATATTTTGGGTAATCAAAAATTTGAGGCCAAAATTCAGACTGTATTGATGACATTAAGGGAACACAGACTGTGTGTGAAAATTCAGAAGGTGAAGTTCCGGGGCATGTTATCAATAGTTAGAACATATCCTTTATGGAAGAAAGATTTTAAGTGGTGATTGAGCTGATGTTATTAGAGGTTGTTGCCGAGATACGGAGTTCTTTTGTCTAGCAAGATATTCCGGTGGTTTATACAGTATTTCTCCATAATTGCAGCACCAATGACGAGGCTGACAAAAGAAGGATGTTTTCTTTTGGATGGTCTGAGGGGCGTGAGCAGGCATTCCTGGAGTTTAAGTAAAGATTGATTTCTGCACCAGTGTTGACATTATCTGAGTCAGTGAAGAGTGTGATCGCCACACGATGTTTCAAGGACTGGACTGGGATGTGTTCTGATGCAAGAGGGATGACCAGTGGCTTGCTTATCCAGGCAATTTCAATCGCATGAATGTAGTTACTCTGTATATGATTTGAAGCTTGCGGCAGTTGTATTTGCGCTAAAGCTTTGGATGCGTTATCTGTATGGAGAGAAGTTGTGCTTTACACCAACCATCAGAGTTTACGCTACATTTTTACACAAAAAGGATCTTGATATACGTCAGAGGAGATGGTTATAGTTGCTAAAAGATCCTGATTTACAATCGAGTATCATCTTGGTAAGGCCAATGTGCGGCGGATCTTTTGAGTAGATGCGGAGTCAACAGTCAGAGCAGTATGTGATATATGGGACTGTTGGATGCAGCATCAGTTATGAGCATGTTAGACATTGCAGCTACGCATAATGCTCAGATTTGCGGTCAGATAAGGGTACCAACAGTGTCACTAGGGTGAGTAATCGGAGTGTCAGAGGGCTGATGGGCTCGATGAGCGGTTCAGTGGTTTGGCACGGGATTCCGAGTGCACTGATTGGGCGGAGACGTCTGACGGAGGTTTACAACACCGAGGTCAATTATAGGTACCAACAGTGCTAGAGATACGTAATAGTGTTTTAGAGGATGCGCATAGGTTGCGATATGCAATTCATCCGGGCAGAACCAAAATGTATCACAATTTATGAAGAATTTTTTGGTGACTTGGGATAAATGTCTGAAGTGGAAGAGTAAATTCGGAGGTGTTAGACATGTCAGCAGACATGTCAGCAGGTGAAAGCACAGCATAGACAACCTGGTGGATTATTGCAGCCATTAACTATTCTTTGATGGAAATGTGAAATCTTTTACCATAGATTTTTGTCAGGAAGTTGTCATAGACATTGGGGCTACACGAGGCGAACGGGGAAGTGATGACAGACTACATGAGGTGTCGATCTCCATAATAATCGACAGGGATCTCAGGAGGACTTTGGGGTTTTGAGAAACGATGCAGGAATAGTTGGGGGTTCATGGAGGACAATCTATTACTGTGAAATTTCGCTTGCAACAACTATCAAATTAGTATCGGGCTATCGTCATTTGAGGCCTTGTATGGGAGGCCCTGCAGATTTTCAGTACGTTGGGCAGAGCCGGAGGATACAGTTATGATAGGGTCAGGGATGATTGTGGATCACACAGGAAAATTTGGCAAAATTCGTCAGAGGCGGCGAAGATGGTGAAAGACTTCATGTGGTTTAACCCCACTTATTTTTATGGGGTGAGCGATCCAGAGTTAGTTGGGTGTTAGTTGATGACGCATCGACAGCTACATCAGTTATTGAAAATGCGGGAGGTTGAAAAGGCACGAATTTCGGGGTATTGCCTGAGAGGACAAACGACGGCCTGGTGGACGACTTATACGATACACAACCGCCAGAAGCGACGACTTGGGCCGAGTTTTATCAGATGTTCTTACATATATATTCCGATAGAGGTACAACTGAGGCTCAGAGAAGAGTTTCTCGCGTTGAGGCGGGGTACCATGTCTGTGCTTGCATACATTGAGAGATTTAGGTATTTAATGCAGTACGCCATAGATGTGGTAAACATCGAGAAACTTCAGATTTATTACTTCATCAGGGGATTAGATGAGAAGATCGTTGATGTTATTGTTGCGAGTGGAGCTGACACTTGGCAGGCTTTATATATGATAGGGTTTTGGCTCGTGAGACATACTTGCTGCAAAGCGATGAGCGATCGGATCACGTTGGATAGAATTCTTGGTGTAATCATAAGCCGAAGAAACAGAGGGATGAGTTTAGTAGCCAATGCAGGCCAGAGATAGGGTCGATGCTGTTGCATTGTCGATCCGGGAGGAGGCTAGACAGGCTATTGAGGATACTTATGAGTTTAATTGCTTCTTTTATTGTTTTATTTCGTAGGTGAAGCTATTGTTTTATTACCTACGCGATTGAGGACGATTGATGTGTTCATCGGAGGATGTTGATTGAAAAATTAATTGAGCACGCGATACACTAGGCCATAGCGAGGGCTATCGGGTGACGGACTAGGATTGAGCGCTATCACTGGTGGATTCCCAGAGGGATGTGTTATGGGCAATGGGCCAGGTGATGCGTACACTAGTAGGAATCCCGACGTACCAGAGTATGGTTTAGGACTGAGTCGCGGATGAGATGGAATGTCAGCAACGATCAGACAGAGTCATCAGAGACATTATTCACACAAGATAAAACATGCGTGAGGTGAAGGGCTGGTGGGGTGTACCATTGGTGGGATCTCAGATGGAAAAGATTCTGAGTGAAGGACCAATTGATATGCATTGGTGGAATCTCAGATGGAAAAGATTCTGAGTGAAGGACCAATTGATACACACACTGGTGGGATCCTGACGTATTGGAAGCAAGTTCAATAAAGTTTGACCTTGTGAATGGGTGCGGTTCGATGAACTGGGGAATTTTACTCGGGATTGTTCAATTTCGAGGACGAAATTCTTTTAGTTGGGAAGAATTGTAACGGCCCAAATTAATTAAATCAGGATTTGTGTTAATCACGAGGATTAACGGGTAATTTGGGCGTTACGTGGATAGTCAAGTTAACTTGAAAATGAGTACCGGGCTTGTAATATGTTATTTGTGCATGTTGTTTGTTTATTATTGTGATGGGAAGTTATTATTATTTATATAAACATCACATGTGTGTAACTTGATGTCGAGCGAGGTTGAGCGCCGGGGTTTCGTGGTGTGAGTCAGGCCAACGCGGGGGTTCGGAAGTAGTAAAGCCGGGCGTTGGGGTTTGATTAGATTAAATTTAATAAGCATGGCTAAGGTGGAGGATTTAATTTAATGAAAATTTAATATAACCTTAGGATAAAATTATAAATTGGTGCACTAAGTGTGGGATCACCTCGGGGTGCGTGCGGGACACGGGGCACCGGGTGCCGAGTGGTCGGGAGACTAGTATGACCCTATTTATAAATTTTGGGAATTTATTGAGTAGATTTGGTAATTTATATAGGCCAAATCAATTGAAATTGTAAAGTTCTATAGTTGTGGCTGGATTAATCAGGATCCATTGGACGGTTCTCGAGATGCACAATAGGGTCACCAGTGTCAAGATAAGGTGTTAGTGAGTTGGAGTGACACAGGGTGAACAGTGATCATCGGATTTGCCTCAAGATGGGTGTACACACTTGATCAATATCAACTATATATATACATGTTTGACCGATCAAACAAATGAAGGAGAAGGAAAATTGAGAGAGAAGAGGAGAGAATCGGTGAGAAAGGGAGAAAGGAGAAGGTTTGTTGGAGGTTGGAGAGTGAATCAAGGCCAACAACAACAAGATCAAGGTATGGATTTATCAAAAATTTGGGTTGTTTGTGAAATATTGTTGTGGGTTTGAAATTTGAGGAAATTCAAATTTGGAGGAATTAAATCTTGTGTTTTGATGATATTTTGTGATCATGAGGTTAGTAGTTATGATTTTAAATGATTGGAGTCAATTTAAGTGAAGTTGGGTGATTTTGGAAATTGGGTTTTGAAAATGTGATTTCCATGATTTGTGGATTTTGGTGTTTGATTATGGTAATTCATGTTTAAATGGTGTAATTAAGGTGATTGAGGAGTTATGGAAAGATGGAAATTGCATTTATGGGTTTGTGAGTGATTTGAAGTTCAAAATTTTAAATTTGGAAATTTCGGACACGAATGAGCAATTAGCGCGCTAATTGGAGAAATTAGCGCGCTAATCACGCCGAGTGAAGAGTGATAAAGATCAATTAGCGCGCTAATTGATCTCATTAGCGCTAATTGTCCTCTGGAACTTAAAAATTGGGAAAATGAAGAAATAAGCCTAAATAACATCATAAACCCATTAATTGACCATTAATCTTCACAAATGAAACCCAGGAAGCTCGAGACAAGTAAAAATTGAGTCGGGAAATTAGTGGATGATCGGCCAGGGGTATTTTTGGGATTGTGAGGATTGAGGTATGTAAAACCCAATTGAACACCACTATTGCATTTTCTTATTCTATTCATTGAGCTTTATTTATTTGTCAATCTAAATCCGATTGTGATGGGAACGGTAGCGTTCCGGTGGTTTTTTCGGGTGTGTGGGGTTTCTTCTTCTCAAATGTATTTGGTGACTAGGATACAGTCAGCGGGGTCTTTGGAGTAGGGTATGACTGGGCCACTGATCCTAGCTTCACTGGCGGTATATATTGCACACCCAGTTTGTTTTCTTGGTGTTGGTATTCATGCATTTCCTTTTGAGCAGTTGCCTGCGTTATTTCCTTGATTATTGCATGATTATTTAACACTGTTTATTGGTTTCCATTTATGTTCATAAATTGAAATGCCTGGTGGTTTTCCTTGGGATTTTACTTACTTGGACTCGTTATCCGGTTTTTGTGATAATCGAGTGCGAGATACCGATATCGATAGGGGTAAGAAGATCTTTGGCGATTATATCTGTCTTGCCTAAGCCGAAGCCTGCTAGTACGTATGTTGCTAGTGTATTATGTTGATATTTGTATTACTTTGGGATGAGAGACTACAACCATTTCTATACTTGTGTATATATTGGTATAGTTGATCGCCTATATGTAAGTATATAGGGTTTTCCACTATAGATTGAATTAAATAACTTTATATAAGGTTTCTTTTATTAAGACAAGACTTCCGCTGTTGCTTATGAATAAATAGCTCTAATTTGAAGATTCGTAGACGACGGATAGAGATATGACGTGGCAGTTACTTCTGGTGCATGAGCTGGAGAAGTAACTGTTAGCACGGGGCGACCCCGGAAATTGGGGCCGCCACATATGCCATGGTTTGTACAAGACCCGACATTTCTCATGCAGTGGGAATTGTGAGTAGGCACATGTCTAATCCTGGTTCTTATCATTGGAATGCAGTAAAATGGATTTTAAGGTACCTTGCAGGAACAAAAGATGTGGCACTGTGCTATACAAGTGCAAAAATACAGCTGTGTGGCTTTGTTGATTCAGACATGGCTGGTGACATTGATGGTAGGAAGAGTACTACAGGTTATGTGTTTACTCTTGGAAGTGCAGCAATCTCCTGGGTATCAAGGTTACAAAAGATTGTTGCATTATCTACTACGAGGTTTGAATATGTTGCATTTGTTGAAGCATGTAAGGAGATGACTTGGTTACGAGCTTGTTGAGTGAACTGGATCATAAGCAAACGGATTGTCGACTACTAAGTGACGATCGGGCGCAATTCATCCGCAAAGAATTCTGGATTTCACTCAAGGACAAAGCATATCGATGTAAGGTATCATTTCATACGAGCTATGCTTGAAGAAGGATCTTTCAAATTGGAGAAAGTACACACCAACAAGAATTCTGCAGATATGCTCACCAAATCAGGTCCCTAAAGAGAAGTTTGAAGTTTTGCATAGCTTCTCTTGGTCTTGCTATTTGAAGACGACAAGGCAGCGCGCGCTGAAGACACTACATGAGAAGGAGATACTTGCTATACAAGAAAATAATTTTAGAATCGGTCCCAGTGGGAGATATGTTAAGTATGTGGGCCTGATTTCTAAAGCCCATGTATGATCCATATGATTAGTTTACTATTGTATTCTAATAAGGATTGTATTCTAATAGGGATTGTATTCTAATAAGGATTGTATTCTAATAAGGATTGTATTCTAACTGGGATTGTATTCTAATAGGGATTTACTTTCTCTATAAGTATATATATCTCTCTCTGATGTACAAAAAAATATGAGCTGTGAGAGTCTTGAATAAGATTGTGTTGGCGGCTGTGGGTTTTCTTCCCTTAGAGGGTTTCCCACATATAAAATTCTGGTGATTTGTTCTCTTTCTCTCTTTTCTTGTTTTACTATTGTCATTACTTTCTGTCAAAATCTTAACAACTAATCTATCCAGTGCTAACTGGTTTTGTGGTCCTAGGCTTCGCTTGAATTCTAACACCCATCCATTTTGCGAATGAAAGTAATTTGCCACCGTTGCATACTTTCTCTTTGATAGAGCAAAGAGTCCCGAAAACTGTTCGCGAAAACTTCGATTACCTCTCCAATGATCTTGCCAAAAGGAGGTCCTTTTCCCGTCGCCCACTTTGTGTGCAATGCCTTTCTTGTATTCTTCTAAGAACTCAGAGATAGCTCGTCAAGGTGCTTTATAAGTTGGCTTAAATTTGTTTGCAGGGTCCCACTCGTTGCTTCTGATTCCATAAATGCTCTAAATGAGCTTCACCCAAATGGCCTCATGTTCAGTGTTGAATCTTCATAGCCACTTGCATAAGAGGGCCTTGTTCCTTGTCTGAAAATTCCCAAAACCGAGGCCCCCAAGTTGTTTTGGGAGGCAAACTTGATCCCATGCCACAAGTTCCCATGCTTTATCCGAAGATATTCACCATCATAGAAAGTCTCGCATCATCTTCTCGATTCTTTGAGTCACACCCGAAGGGATACGAAATATGGACAAAAAGTAAGTATGTAATGCATCCAAAACTGCACTAATTAATGTTACCGGACCCCCTTTTGATAGGAATCCTTTCTTCCAACCATCCAAGCGTTTCGCGACTTTCTGAACAACCGGTTTCCAGAATTCCTTATAGAGAGGTGATCCACCGAGCGGCAATCCCAAGTATTTAATAGGCCAGTTGCCCGGTTGGCATCTAATTTCAGCTACCCTTGCCGCTACCTTGTTCTCTTCAATGTTGATTCCAAGTAGATTACATTTCCCCATGTTGAGTTTTAGACTTGAAATGGAACAAAACAAGTTAACAATTAGCATGACATTCCGAATGGAGTTAGGGGAGTCTTTCAAGAATAATAGGGAATCATCCGCATAAAACAGATGAGAAATGTGAAGTTCTTCCCTTCTGATTTTCAAGCCTTCAACCATTCCGGCTTGCTTTGCACGATCGATCATACGTCCCATCACATCCGCCTCCAAGATAAATAGAAAAGGGGACAAGGGGTCTCCTTGTCTTAGACCTCATTGTCCATTAAATTTTCTCCTAGGTCGACCATTAATGAGAATGAAATAGTTTGCCGATGAGACACACCCTTTTATCCATTTACGCCATCTATATCCAAAATCTTTCCTTTCTAAGACGTGATCAAGAAAACCCCATTCAACTCTATCATATGCCTTTACAAAATCTAACTTGAAAACAAGACCCTTCCATTTCCTTTTCCTGATGTATTCGACTGTCTCGCTGGCCATGAGAATTGAATCCAACATTTGTCTCCCTGGTACAAAGGCATTCTGTTCTGTTGCGACCGTGTGAGCGATCAGTCCTCTAAGTCGACATGCCAAAACCTTAGCCAAAAATTTATATAAAG
This sequence comes from Stephania japonica, assembly GCA_039657345.1. Classification (NCBI taxonomy): domain Eukaryota; kingdom Viridiplantae; phylum Streptophyta; class Magnoliopsida; order Ranunculales; family Menispermaceae; genus Stephania; species Stephania japonica. Next base: position 8,800,498 of record CM077556.1, read on the forward strand.
ATGTCACCAAGCTGATCGGCCTATAATCTCCCATACTCTCGGCGTGGCTCCATTTAGGAATCAAACAAATATAAGTTTTATTCACTTTCCAATTTACTATACCATTTCGATGAAAGTCTTGGAAGAACTTCATCACTTCCGCTTTTAAAATACCTCAACAACTTTTGAAAAATGCGAAAGTATAGCCATCTGGTCCAGGGGTCTTATCTCCCTCACAACTACTTACTCCTTTCCAAACTTCTTCCTCCGTGAATGGTCTCTCTAGCTCCCCTGCCATAAGTGGTGAGATGGGGTCCCATGTAATGTCATTAATCTCCCACTCACCTTCCATATCACTAGTGTACAAGTTTTTGAAATATGCAATAATTTCACTTTCGATAACTTCTGCATTTTGTGAGCATTGGCCATCACCGAGTTGCAGCCTTTCAATATCGTTCTTGCTTCGGCGTGTTCCTAGAACCTTGTGTTGGCATCTCCTTCTTTCGTCCACTTTACTTTCATTTTTTGACATGTCATTCGATTTTCTATCAAGAGCAATCTCTCCATCTCACTTTTTGCTTCGTTCCTTCGAGCCGCTTTTTTGTAAATCCCATTCATTTGCCGCCTCCCCTCGATCAAGTTGTTCAATCACTAGTCTCTTATCGGATTTCATCGTTTTAATCGCCCCAAAAACCTTAAAACGGCTTCTCCATATACTTGTAATAACTTCCCTCCCAATCTCCATAAGCTTTGTCTCTTGTAACACTAAAATATTCGAGTTCATCTTGATCATCTCTTCCCTAATAGCCCTCCGTTTTGTTGCCGCATTCAATCCCCCTAATGTTCCCAGTTACAATCCACATCTAGGGACCCTTTTTGGCCCGCGTGTCCCATACATCTTTAGTCAGTTTCTTGCATACTAGTACTATAGTACATGTAGAATGTGATTTTTATTTATTTATTTAATATGTTAAGTCATTATCCAAGTTAAGGGTATTTTAATCTATCAATTTAAAGTTGGGTTTCCTACTATTGATGGAATTAGTGGAAGTGTATATACGCATTGCCCAACCTTAGAGGGCAAAACAAATTGCATCGACTAAACACCATCTAGGCTGCGAGAAGGTTGAAAAAAAGATTTATGGGATCTTGGGTTTAGAAAATGCCGTTAATTAATTGTTTTTTTTTAGGCCCAAACAGGCAAATATTATTTCGTTGTATATATGAGATCTTTCAATACACTAGCGGAAAGACCCAAAGGAATGGAGTCGGACCAATAGGAACTAACGTTATTCTATGACATAACTAATATAGCTAAACATTCTTTCTTAAAAGAGAAAAGAAATATTGCTAAACATTCGGTTTATGTGTTATAGTTTTTTAATAGATTTATAGGCCCTGGCCTGCCGACTTGTTTTCATTAATCCACCCCAATTCTTGGTTAATATGTGAGTAACTGCAAAACGTTTTCTTAATCTGTTTTTAATCACTTTGAATAATGTTCTTATCCAAAAAAAAAATCACTTTGGATTATGTTTCATTGTTACGAAGTCAAAAGAAAGATCTCTTTCAGTTGATTTCACAACTCTCCTAATTTTTTTTATAAGAATGATTATCCTAATTTTGGATAAACTTTCGATCCATATCTTTATTCTGGAATCAATTGGCCAAATAAAAGAAGTTTTTATTGGTTAAAATAAATAAATAAATAACGGAAATAACTCAGTTTTTTCCCCAGGTACAAAAGAACTCTTGCTCTAGAGTAGTGCTATGCTGCTATGATAACACTTAATATGGCACTACATATGACATTGCTGACATGGATGATGCCACCTCAACACATTCATATGACATTGCTGACTTGGATGACGCCACTTCAACACATTCATTTGACATTGCTGACGTGGATTATGCCACCTCAACATATGTTGGGCTGTGCTAGATGAAAATGTTGTGTTTAGATTTTGAAAGAAAAGAGTTCAATTCCATTAGACGTAGTCAAATCGTACTGCATACACAAATGTTATTATAATATTTTTATTTTTATTGTTCAAACAAGCTACTTTTCTTTTGCTTTCAAACTTAAGCAAACTGAAGAAATAATAGAATAATTGAATCAGACTTGAACATGACAAGTTGTACCAACCCACATCAAACACGTGAAAAAAAAAAGTGACGACTTAACCTTTTGGTGACTCATGTTGAGACACCCAACCTTTTCAGCCACGTGGGGGGCCACATCAGCAACACTTGGCCGTTGTCACGGGAAGTGTCAACTGGAGTGTTATCTTAGCATTATTCCAATAATTATTGAGTGCCCATCAAACCTTAACACACAAATCTCAAAATCTCCAATCCAATCCCACAATGGAAGAAGAGAAGAAGAACGTGTACTCAGTGTGGGCGATGCCCCCCGGCGCCGTGAGAGAGAGACTGAAGAGGGTGATGGAGGCGCTGAGGTCAGACTTCGGAGGGCCAGAGTTCGACCCCCACATCACTCTGGTTGGAGCGATTCGGCTCACTGAGTCTGAAGCGCTGGACAAGTTTAGATCAGCTTGTGAAGATCTCAAGAGGGCCTATTCTGTTCAGATGAAGTCTGTGTCTAGTGGGACTTTTTTCTACCAGTGTGTCTATCTCCAACTCCAACCCACTCCTCAGGTTTGCTTTTTATTGGTGCTCTCTTTTGGCTTTTCTTGGTTTTTTTTTTTTTTTTTTTTTTTTTTTTTTTAAGTAAAATAGAAATTTCATTAATCATCAATGGACGATACAGGACAGAGAATCAATTGCACTAATAAAAATACATTGACTCACTAATCTTATCAGTTTAAAAGAACTATCATTAATTTAGTTATAAATGCGATTGTAATATTAAAACAGTGTGACAATCAAGATTGCTTATTGGACTTTTTTTTTTTGTTTTTTTGGGTGATGAGATAAATTGGGATGGATGGATTAATTAATAAGGATTTATTAAAGGGTTTTGAAGGTGCATCGTCAAGGGCATTAAATCGAGCGTAGTGGCAGAGTTTAATCCATATAGGCGACCCAACTAATTTTTACTAGAAATATGTTAAGATGTGTACTGGTTGAAATGAGTGGAGCAACAGGTGTGATCACAAAATTGGAAATTCACAATTTTTATTGTGATTTGAAAAGGACTGTTAATTAATTTTGAACAATTCTTTGAGATAGGTTCTCACAAGAATTTAGTTAGGGAAAAAAAAAGTGAGGGGCTATGACATCTTGGGACCAAAATATAGTCCCATATAGGTTGAGTTGTGATTGAAGAATTTAAATGTGGATTTCACCCCAAATGGTGGCCTTTTGAGTAAAGACCCTACAATGGTGGTTAAATTGAGGACAATATCGGTACTAATGAAGATTTAGGGACGGGTGCAAGCTGACCCAACTTATCTGTCAATTAGTATCTGAGCAAGAATCATGTTGAGTTTAAAGTTAGATGAGTTCTAACAAAGAGTTAGTTATGTAAGTTGAAATTCAACTGTAAGAAGTTCTTGCCCAACCCTGTGGACATAATTGGATGAATATTTTGATGTTTACAAATATGGTGATTGTTGATTATGGACTGTTTGCCGAATTATCGAATTGAAAAGAAAATTTTGTAGGATGATGATTATGCTGCTTTGGTTTGCTTTTACCACTAGGAGTTCCTTTTCCATCATGTTTAGTGATGAGTTCTTAAGTTGATGTGATACTTTCCTTCGAAATTCTTGCGGAACAAATTCGGTTTGATCGTTATCTGACCTTCTCCGTTTCCTTTTGAATGTATCATATGGCTAATATGGCTAATTTCTTTTGGATACCTCAAATGTGTGTGTTGTTGGATTCTCTAGTGAGTGATCTAAAAAGGTCTCCCTAGCAGAAATTGGCTTAACAATTGGATGAGTTCTACTCAAAAAATTTAGAATGGGCTGACTTTTGATTTTTCATTCTTGTTCATGCATTATATATATATATATATATATATATATATATATATATATTCTTTTTCAGGTTATGGATGGTTTTCAAGGACTGTTTTCTAATATGAAATGCATTATATTTTTTTCAGGTGATAGATGTCAGTGCACACTGCACCGGCCACTTTGGTTACAAAAGCTTTACTCGTGAGTACTCCATATTTCTTTTTGAGTTTGTATACATGTAATAAACACGATAGTATATAGCCTAGCTGCATGAATGCCATTACCCTTTGCATTAACTTGATTAAAGGAATTCATTCAATCGGATTGTTAGGAGCATACAACTGATGCTTTTAATTGCATGTTTACATAATTCAATAATTTTTCATGCTTGCAGTTAAAAGTATTGGTAAGATTTTTCCATGGGAGCGGAATGAGATGGATTTTTTTTTTATCCGATGCCATTCCCTTTTGTCTTCGATGGCTTAATTTGCTGATGTTTCTAAAGAATTATCTACCATTCTAATTTCTAAGTTACATTGACTTTGTACATCTGATGATGCTTTCACTTCGTGTGCTATCTCAAAATGATCTTTAAGATGGTATATAAACTTGACCCTGTGATAATATCTTGCGTCTTGTGCGTTATTGAATTCACAGCTTATATGCCGCATTTGAGTCTCCTTTATGGGGATTTAACGGAAGAAGAGAAGCAGAGAGCTAAAGAAAAAGTAGAAGTCCTTGATAGTAGCCTCAGCAGCTTAACTTTCGATATCGACAGCATTGCCTTGTGCAAGACTGACACTGAAGACAAGACTCTCAAGTCCTGGGAGAAAATAGCTCTACACCGGCTCGATTAGATACGCAGGCTTGTCGCATAAGAGCTACTGCTAGTGTTGATAACAAACGACCTTTTCTTTATGTCTTGTGTTTTCTGGATATGAGCCCAGTATGCAGACATTTCAGGAATAAATGTAAGAGCTGAAAAAGTTAGTCCATTCTATCGATGTTACATGTGTATGTAGGCCAGACTAACCCTTCTGTAAAGCTCATAAGGAGGGTGACTGGGTAAGGTCTCCTTAAGTGATTTTCTTTGCGCTTGAGGCTTGAATGGGAGACGTTAAGCGATGTCGAGTCACAACTACTCAACTCAACCGTTGTTGGGCTCTTAAGATGATGCTACGGAAGTCTTTCAAGTTGATTATTCGACACAAATAATACAATTCAGGGCTTTGAGAATTAAACCCTAATTCTCAAAAAAGAAACACTATTCGTTATTAAAAAAATCAGTAATCAACAACTTATAATATTACATATGTAGCCTTTATATAGGCTTGTAAAATAATAAGACTCCTAGTTTTAATAGAATGCCAAAAGATGCATTAATTGTAATTCTAGTAAAACTCTTACTACCATTAACTCCTATTTAAACTCTAACTTTGACACAAAAAGGACACAAAACTTGGAATCCAACTAAACTAAATCATCTTATCTAATAAATAAAAAAAATTCTAATATAACAAAAACTCTTATTTGCATCCTAAGAACAATTTGGTTCATACAAGACATACCTTTAACTTCTTAGAAGTATAAAAGTTGTTTCCTGCAAGTATTGCAGTATTAGGTTGGGATTTGGTAGAAGAGCTACAATAAAAATTGGGATCTTGAGAGTTTCTTCAAAACCAATGATGTACTAGGATCTGACTTTTTCTGCTTACAATATATATCTGTTGCTATGCAAAATGGTGAAGTCTTACTGTATCTGAAAGAACTCTGGAGGTACAACAATAATTGGAATTTTTGGATGAATGTGGAGTCAATTGTTGAATATATTAATTTACCTTTCAATTCTAAAGTAGTTGAGATTGAGCTACATGAATCAAACTCTTCTGGTTATTTTATTTCGTAAAAGGTAGCAATGTTATACACTGATTGTCGACCTATCGCAATCATCCTGAATCCGAACTTGGAAGTTGAAACCGGCTATGGATAGTATAAGAGAACCTCGTATGTTCTACATGGGTGGAGAATGGAGATATGCAGGAAAGTTTGTAAAACTCAAATTTTATTACTGGTGAGCTTAATTCACCTATAGGAATTCTACTATCTAATAAACTAATCTCCATAAGAAATGGACCATCTGAAAATATGGATGGAAGAGAAGAAAGAAAAAACTTTGGGTTAGTTGTATTTGTAGTCTACTTTTTAAGTATAGTCAATCGCAGACAACCATACTCTTGTCCCCTTTTTTGTCCCAAGGTTTATCTGGATAAGGCAACATTTAGCAATAGAAAATTGTGTTGTTTGTGAAAAACCAACTCATATACCACATACATTATTAGTACAACCATTCTAGCTTAAAATTAAAACATTTTTTTTTTCTTTTTCATTTGGTCAAATTCTACTACAATTTAGTTCTCATCATACAAAAATATTTATAAAAAATGATTAGAATCTACCATTCAAATACAACTAATTAGATAGAAGGTCCACTTCCAACCCAATTTCATTGAGTATCCAGTTATTGTTTTATCATTCAAGTTTGTGTAGCTATCTTAATCACTAACCATTATGCTTACCTTACAAGTCAAGTAGAGCTGATGCTTTATGAGCCTTTTTATAAGCATCCCTCACAAGCAGCTACTGAAGTCTCTGCAAGAGAGCGAAAATAGGAGTGCTTCCAATGATTTCAAGATGGAGAGTCTTCCCTTATTTACTGTTTTTGTGCTGCAGACTTCTCTTTGATCTCATGAGCTCGTTCGAAGATAGATCAGTTTTGGATCTCAGAGACAGGCGTGAAGAAAGATGGGAACCAGTTTGGGTTATGTGACGAATAAGTTCATCGCACAATTTAAAAGAGAAGTTGTACCAAGAAGATACTGTTTCGGGTTGCATTTGACAGATACCAAGGCGCATGATCAATCGGTTCAACTTTCAGAAAGCATTTGTGATTTCTTCTTCTTTTCACTGTGGTTTTCTATTTGTCAGTGATGTAAACCTCTAGATCATTGCTGCCAATATGAGTCTCAGATTTTCTTAGCAATAAATTTTTTTGTGTTTGTGTTTCTTTAACATGCACTTCTCACCTAACTATGATGCCACCATATCCAAATAAATTAAGCGAAATACATAAATAACATTGATCAATACATACTAATATTACCAATCAAATCAAAGTTTATTCACTTACTAACTAATACTAGTCACCAGAGTCATCTTCAACATTCTAATAATCACCAAAATATCTTATCCCTAATCAAAACAACATTGATCAATACATACTAATATTACCAAACTGCGAAACTCACCAAACGTCAAGATTTCAAAATTAGGGTTAAATCATATCAAACCCCTCAGACAGTTCTTAAAAATCAGAATCAGATTTCAAAAAAATATGCATTCCAATGAAGCAAGTGCATAATTCATATATAAACATTTTCGTTTGGATCAGAATATGTTTACTAGATAGCAAGATCAGTATAATGCCTTTGCAACTATGAACTGAAACAGCAACTATGACGAAAGGGTAAATGCTCAGATTCTCAGAAACAAGTACAGAGTGTCATCGAAAAACATAATAAATGAATCGTGAAATAAAATGACGAGATCAAGAAAAGTTGATTTTCTAATGCAGTAATCAGGGGTCATATTTGAGTTTGATAAACAGTCGAGAAGATCATGACATTTAAGCAATAAATAATACTAAAACAAAGAGTAATAATTTTACAAGAATTATTTGGACCAGTCTTTACCCCCTCCACACCTTTTGTAGGGCAGGGAAAACATTTTTCAAGACCTTTAGGCACAGATTGAACTGTTTAAAACAAACTATAGAGCACAGAAGAAACAAAAGGACAAAAGATGAATTTTCATTTTGAAAAAAATACCAAATGCGCTGAAGGCGTAATGACAGGTGCTTGCTTTTAAGATGTCTATATGAAACAAATCAAGAAAACATGCGGAGGAAGTTGTTTGCATATGCCATCGGCTTAACATCAGGATGAGGCTGCAAGTTATCACAGATGTTTGAAAAAAATGAGTTTATCAAAATTAATTTCTAAGCTATAACCACTCTAAACATTAAAGCTAAAAGAATGGAATATATACTCACCACAGCAGAAAATGTTACAATATTTGGTTTCATTTCAGGGGCTTCAAACCTTATAAACGCTCCCTTGTTTCCCATCTGCATGATGGCAACAAAGCAAAATGGTTACCCTGTCCGGCATTTGAGAATTTAAAGTAAATGGAACTTCAATGGTATCCCAACAACAGATGTAAGAAATTATATGAAAAGGTAGACAACAGAATATGTTTTTTTGGCTATACTTTTCACAACGAAAGTAGATAACGCCCAACCAAAAAAGAGAGATCCACAACCCAACTAAGCGAAGATATGAGATTTGTGAAAATAATATCAACATGAAGATGTAAGACAGTGATAATGATTCCTCAAAAAAAAAGATAGAGATAATGATGTGTTCTATGCTAATGCATTTGTTACACAATTGATAAGAGTATGCAACATATGCACTGGATGTGCTCCCGCACACTGATGTACTGAACCAACAAAATTTCAATATATGTATCAAGACTATGTTACTAGACCTTTTTTCCTATTCTAATAATAGTACTATCACGTCCAGATGACTGCTACTTTGCAACCCATTGAGCCCAAGGAAACCATTTATCTAGCTTTAAATTCAAATGGTTGAATTCTCTTCATGTCATTCATCCCCCTAAATTTTATGTCGAATTGATAGGCACATTCATTCATAAATGTGATAAACATTCACAGATTTGACCACAAATAAAATGGCAAACCCAAAAAAAATTAGGTTCTGAATCACAACAGAAACAACCATGATTCCATCTAAAACATTCCAATAGCCCCATGTTTCCTTTCTTTCCCCTTCTCATCTCCTACTTAGTACATGCTAATATTACCTTATCTTGCTAAACATTGAGCCAAGGACAAGGACAAAAAAATCTATGACATACTTTTGATGCACATTTATTATATTAATACAGTTGTTAGAGACTGTTCGATTATGCATCAAACTGTGTAAAGGCACATCTCATTATGCATCAAACATACTCCAGCAACTGCATAACAAAAATGTGAATGAGAAAAAGCATGTCACCCTATCACTTCTATTTTCCTATTAACACAGACATCTAACAATCACATGTGACAACATCATCATGTGAATAGAATAAGCTTGGTTTGAAAGGAAAGGGGATAAAAACAAAACATATCTTAAGAGTATCTAGTGATTGACGCACCTGATCACAGTAGTTAGGAGCAGAAAACACCGTAATAAGTTTGCCATCATGCTCAATCTCGTACCCTTCATCTTTCACTTCATGCGATCTGACAACAAGATCTATTGAAAAGAATGGTCAACCAATTCAAAATCACTAAGGTCAAGAAATCTGGGAAGAAAAACAAAAAGAACAGTGAATTACCAAGGTTATTTTCCAGCAAAAATTTCTTTGTCACGTCCCCACCAAAGGAAAGACCCACGCCTCGCTTGCTGGGACCTCTTCCAGGAATGGGTTGTGGATCACTCCACAGCAATTCGCACATTAACCCTGAAAAAGAGAAGGAATAAAAAGTCTACAAGTGCCCTAAAAACGCACGAAAAAAGTTCAATTGATAGGCGGATTTCAAGATTGAGGTGATACTAAATATCACATCCTTGTCCAATAAGCATAGCTTTTACTGAATACATACAACTCAGGTCCCCCAAAGTGAAAAGTAAATAAAATGCGTGCAGATTACCTTCCTCAGGAGGCTCACAAAAGCGATCAATTGTTCTAATGTCTGAGAGTTTCACGCCATCAACACTGAAAAGACCTCCATGAACTACGAAGACCTTCCCATTTAAGACGTGTGCCAAGGGTAAACAACAAAATACCTCAGCAAAGAGTTCGACAAATGCATCACTCAACTTTGACCTGACTTCTCCCTCAAAACCATATATCTTGTTCATGTTCTTACTTTCATGATTTCCTCTAGCGAGATAAATAGCTGAAATCATTTCAGAAATTATAATCAGCCACCGCTGCCCCTTAGAAATTCAAGTCACAAAATAAATCAACTTTTAAAGCAACTCTAGCAGTTTTGTTATCACACAAAAGGAGATATACAAATAATGAATACTTGGCAGTATGCATTAGCAAGCTGTAGTTAAAACCAAACACCATAATCGAAAGATGTGAAGATAGTACTATGTTACCCGGACCCTTCACTCTAACCCAAAGTACCTGTGTCGGACACTTGAAACGAGTCGGACACTTAAAAAGACATGGATACTACATTTGAAGAGCTCTTTGTATAAAAAGATTTAAAATGTAAGAGAATAAAGAAAAAAAACTTAACAAGAACTTTCTAGTGTAGAGTAAGAAATGAAAAATGAGAAAAAATATAGGTTTATAAGCTATTACATATATGTATTATATGTTATTACATATATATAAGCATATGTCACAAGTTTTAGACACTTTTTGCCGAGTCTCCGTGTCCTTAAATTAGAGAATAGGTGGGTCCGACCTTTAGACTCATACCCGTACCCGACACCCGCACCCGAGTCCAGGTAACATAGGAAGATACCAAGTTTGAATTTAACACATTATCCACATAATAACAGTTCAACTTCAGTCAACCACTCAACTTCTACTTTTGTTGGTGATCTACGGGCCTCTTATAAATGCAATTAATTAATTTTACAACTATAAAACTAATTGAAAAGTCGGCATAAAATAAATAAAAAAAATAAATAAATAAATAAAAAAAATTGAAAAGTCAGTCCCCATAACTCATAATGCTGCCTATAAAACCTCCGACTTTAGTTGAATCGTTAGGTCAGTACTTAAGCCAACAAGTGTTTTCTTTGGAGATTCTCAGAGGTGTGAGGGGTTTAAGTAATTGCATGAAGTTTAAGGGTTTTCTTTTATAAATTTTTCCTCTAACAAATCTATAGAGCCAAGTCATTCCGAAAGTAGCTACATCTGCATTTTCAAGAGCATTAACTTGAATATTTCAGCAGTTGAATCATCAGGTAACACAGTACTTATGTCTCTGCATGGACTCACTTTATCCATTCTGCTAAGGGGACAAGGCTACTAAAAGTTGAGTAGAAGTTTAATAATTTATTTATTTATTCATTTGCCTATGCAGATTTTGTTAGGAACCTAGAGCTCTTCTTAAGCATTTGCTACAGAACAACAGCAACCATAAATCAAAGAGGTGTCAATGAGTTTGAACTCATGCCTGATCCTTCAGGTTTGACCCAAATAATAACCTATTAGCAATTTAGCACCAGTAAAGACACCAAGAAGCTGTGACTCAAGTTAGTTAACTAACCCCGTGACCTGCTTCATTATTAGGTGCATGTTCTACACTTCTACTAGCTTGAGTTCATTCGTTTTGTAGTGACAGAGATAACCAAAAGAAAATGAGAAATAATAACATAGATTTTCGCCCTTTTGTTCACCATTTTCATCTGCAGATTAAAGCTCCAACAAGAGCCACAGGACACGATTGGCATGTATCTTATCATATTCATGAGGCTTCGGCACTCTGGCTGGTTATCCACTCAGCTGTTAAAGATTTTACAAGTATTTGGACGTTATGGAGATTGTACTGATCAATCCAATCTTCCTCTCTACAACTCTAGTATATCTTTAAGGGACAGCATATCTCTCGCCAACTAAAAATTAAATTACAGAAGAATAACTGGGGCCAGAACCATTTCCAGCAGAACCAATCCAATCACGATGCTAATCAACAGGACCACTTACCTAATCCTTTCAAACAAACCATCAAGCAATTGGAGTTTCTTTGCCAAACAGTCAAAAACAGGGCAATAAAATTCTTGACCGTTCAGTACTTAATCGAAATCAAGACTAAATGTCTTGCAAACCAAGTTCAATTGTGTGCCATTATCCTTTTTTTCCTACCAAATAGCTAGTTGTATTTCAGATCATCAGCTACTACATTCATATGTATGTTAATACTCATCAGCAGCAATAACAATGTTTAAAGCTTAATAACATCACTGACAGCATATTGACAGCTCTTACGTCAATCAATGGTTAGTTGAGGTAATACCAATATTAAAGGAATTTACTTGTTGCAGTTCCGCAAGACCAATTTGAATCACTGATTAGCATATACTTGTGAATCTGTAAAATCAAACTAACGTAAATCACCGTAACAACTAGAACATGCATCTGTGTAAGTCTGACAAGAAAATTTGAGTAACAGACAATTCAGTCGATAGCTGTGAAACCAATATCCCTGATTTAGTCAAACTATAGAAGCTAAAGTTTTCATGCCTATATGCTAGAGTTTTCATCCCTCGAAATGTACCATTAGAAATATCTCTATTGAAAAAGATGCCCAAAATATAGAAAAACAAAAATATTATTTGATGCAATAGCAACAAGTCCAATGAAACGATAATTACCTGATGGAGACATGCACTTGAACGCAAATAAAGTGAGAATGACCTCAACAGAGAAGGATCCTCGGTCAACAAAATCACCGTTAAACAAATATGGATTCTCATCAGAGGGAAGCCCATTCAGCTCAAATATATTCAACAGATCATAGAACTGCATTTTGCAAAAGACGGGAATTCAGAGTGTAAAATTAAGGAAAAGGATTGGACAGATAGGAATCAAATTCTAACAACTAGACGAGCTTATTATTCGAGATTTCCTTAATCCTTCTTCTGCTTTTCTCCACTAGAAGAAATGAAATATGACTAGTAGCTTCATGGAATAACACCTAACTACTAATCAACACAAAACTGAAACGGGTAGGGGGGCACAGACGCACAATAAGAATAACACAAACAGCTATTAAAATATTACTCTACAAAGACAAGCTTGGAACTATAGACATGCATCATTTTCGCTGAAAGAGACACCGACAGGTCAAATTGCACATTATTGGTTAATTTAGTTAAATATATGAAACCCTCGCACAATACCCCGTGAAACCACTATTTGATTCAATCGGAATAATTCAATCAGATAGTCAATTCGAATATAAGACTCGATCCTGAGTCAAATGCCATCTATTGCTGGGATACTGATTTGAGCAAAACCCACATCGGGGAAGAGAACTGTCATGATTACTTTGTGTCATTTCAATAAGTGTAATGTGTACATACATCATACCTATGACCCCATACAGGCTTCATTTAAATTTAATGTAATTCTGTGTGCAGACAAACGCTCTAAATCGAGCATTATGGAAGAGTTTGATCCATGTAGCCAACCCCAACTAATTTGGGATTGAGGCTCTGTTGTTGTTGTTGTTGCTCTCTGTGCAGGGATACATCAATCCATCAATTAAACTAAAAAACTAACTTCTTTGTGAGTTATGATCACCCAGATGTCAAGGTAAAAGCCCGGACTTCCTTGAACTCTGTTGTTTAGGCTGGGAATTAATTAGCAAATTGGTCAGCCAAAAACAAATCCCATGCAAAAGATATCCATCAGTAGAATCCATTTGATTGGTTTGTGCCTGGGAAACAGGGGAGTAGGGTGCAGCACACTGGATCAATGGTGAAAAAGGAGGATGCCACAAATCTAAAAGGCCTCCCCACCACCCTGTTGCAAGGTCAAGGGACAAACATACAGCCTCGATCCAATACCACATGGAGACTGTTTCCATATCAAACCCATAAGCTTAAATGTCACAGTTTAGCCGAAGAAGAGAAACAAACCCAAAATCATTGCAACAGGTGAAAAAATATAAAACTTTTCATAAAGTTACAAGATAATCCTAAGGTTTTAAAACAGACTATTAAATCCAAACCTTTTAACATTGAGACAATTTATATATTATATCCAATGAGTTGATTGTGCGAACATCAATAGAATATAATGTGTTAGGAACTCTGATGTGGCAATTTGGATGACAAGACTGACATTTCCATGACAATTCACTAGATCGGGCCAAGAATCTAGTTAGCTTGCACGATTAAGCCATTGGATAGAAACATGTCTTAATGTTAAAAGGTTTCGATCTAACAATTTATTTTGAAAACCTTAGAATTTTACGAGAAGGTTTAGATTTTTTGTATATTAAGCCAAAAACAAAAAAAGAAAACAAAGAAAACCAACAGCTCCTTTTAAAAATGAAGAAACAATTGCATATCATTTTTTCACTTCACAAATTTGTACTGTTTTTAGACATTTCTCAAAAATTTCAGAGATTATTTCTACTAAAGAAAATTTCCAAAAATCTAAGTCTTCGAAAAGAGAAACATGTTTCGAGTCCCATAACAAATATGGCCAAAACAACTTGCTATGCATTTGCTACACGATGGCCTTTAAAAAAAAAAAAAAAAAAAAAAAAAACAGAGATTGCTATATTGATTGACATGAATTAAATATTTGTTATTAGTAGTAGAGAGAAGTATTTCATCATCACCAATAAATGTAACACAAGGAAAATTTAAAATCTAAAGCATTAAGACTTACCTGACCATGAACATCACCACAAACAGTGAAATGGTTTCCATCTGTAATGTTTACATCGACAAGCGACGGGAGCTCGCGAAGCATTTCCCTAGTCTGCAATACAATCTGGTATGCATATCTAAGAAGGCAACTCAGGTTTAGTACTCGGAAGAGAGCAGAACTCTCTACTAAGATTTAGTACTCAGGTTTAGTACAAAATCATTGATTGGCCCATATCCAAACATCCTAGAAGATTCAGAATTCTCTACTAAGATTAAAAGAAAAGAAAAGAAAAGAATTAACATAACAATGAACGTCAGAAAGTTAGTAAGCTAAGTTATTCTATTGGCAACCCAACTGCTACACATTAGGTATGCTAAAGCATAAAAGCACATCCATAAATAACAGGCATGTATATCTGCATCCTGAATAGTTAGCTAAAGCATTTGTGCATACCTTTTATGCAAGCACTTTTGGTTCTTAAAATCCTCCATCATTTTCTTCACAAAATCCAGCGTTACAACTTCTCCCTCTATCCGTGCACCAGAATATTGTGGTTCCACTTCTGTTAGTCAAAAGAATACAGTCTTCATCAAATTGTAATCCCCAAAGGTAACAGCAAGTTGGCAACAACTAAAATATATTGCAGCAAGCTTTTTAACAAGAAATACAAATTATTACCATAGCTGAATTGAAGCAAACATGAGAAAGGGGATTGCAAAATGGAAATTTTTGAAAATCTTTCATCAATCACCATTCACTAATGATTATTAGAGAGAGAGAGAGAGAGAGAGAGAGAGAACCAAGCACAAATGATATTTCAAGTCCTTAAGTTGCATCTCTACAGGCCCTCAAGGGTAGTTAGGTTCAAATTGTGAATGGTTTTTACGATCTAAAATGAATAACGAGTTGTCTTATCACCACCAACTCTTTTCGTCTGGAGTCTCACTCCATAAAGGTATTCCTTAAAAGTTTCCAATCATGCAACCTAACTGATTTACCCCTTTCCACGCTAAAATATTGAAGAAACTAAGTAAAACAAATACAATTATACATTTCAATAATCAGATAAACCCTAGGCAAGCAAGTATCAACAAAAGTTAAAGCAACTTGAATATGCTAAGTTTGATGCTCATAAACCACTAGAAACATGTGGAGGCTGATATGTCTGATCAATATGTTTCTTTAGCAGGAAGACGGGATAGTTGTGTGGTCGTTAATGCTCCGTTTTGTTTTGATTGAGTTATGTACCTCATGGTTTTTCGTTGGGGTGTGATCCTCTCTTTGGGTTTTGGCCTTGGTTCCTAGCCTCTCCTAGTTGAGTTTTGACTCCAATCCCCTGTGCGCTTGGCGGGGTTTGCGGGGAGGGTTAGATGGTTGGGAGTTTTGACTCCATTGTGGCTTCGGCCAGTTCCTACCGTTCAGCTGGACAGCGGGGTCGCCATGCTAACTCGGCATGGCTGGACATGAATTATGGGGCTAATATTTATGTTACTTTCTTTCTTGTATATAGTATTCTTTGTACAGATCATGGAAGGTAAACAACCCCTCCAATGTAATATACTTTGCGTTTAATATATCGTTCTGGAGCATGTCTCCAATTCCTCAAAAAAAAATATGTTTCTTTAGCACTGATTACTTAATTAGAAATAAAAAAATAACATTCTTGCATTTCCAGCGATCAATATGTATAAAAAAAAGATCATATAAAGTCATTTCACAATTGATGAAGATGACATCATGAACATGGGTGCTTTGAATGTTGCCTTGGTTAAGCAAAGTGTTACAGCTACATGTGTGTGTGCGTGCGTGCCTTTCTAATTACTATTTGTGCAAGTTGGGGAACGTTAAGGGTTTAGAGTCTTTTATAGTTTTAATTGCCCGTATTCTACATAGAGTGTGGAAGGTTAGTCAAATTAGAAGTTTAAATTTGTATTCAAATTAGGAGTCCACGTGTCCAATAGAACAATTTGGGCTGATTAGAGCATCTCCAATGGGGTTGTGGATTGGGGGTGGATGTGTACCAACTAGGATATGACAGACATTGGGGTAAAAAAAACGTCCCCAATGCAAATGGCTATGGATTTGCACTTTGGGGATGACATGGCGTAGACACTTTGCTCTCTCGCACCCTCTCGATCTAGAGGGTGTAAGAGCATCTCCAATGGTAAATGTGGATTTGGGTTGTGCATTGATGTCACGTCATCATCACTTTGTGGAGGAGTTGTGGTGTAAATACGATTCAAAGGAAAAAATCGGCTCCAACAGGTATGCTTGTGGATTAATCCACTACATTCCTTTTTTCAAGCATTCACTATTTTTTTTTTTTTTTTAGTTCGGTTACAATTTTTTCTCATTTTTTAGGCGTTTTTTATTTTCTCATTCTTTTTTTGTTATACTACTTCAATTTTCAGATTACGTGGCATCGTAGACAGTGTCTATCACACCCTCTAGATCTATAAGGTGCAATAGACAGTGTCTACGCCATGTCATCCAAAGTGCAAATCCACAGCCGCATTGGAGACGTTTTTTTACCCCAATGTCCATCTTATCCTAGTTGGCACACATTCACCCCTAATCCATAACCCCATTGGTGATGCTCTGATATACACTGTCTATGATGCCAC
Organism: Stephania japonica; assembly: GCA_039657345.1. Classification (NCBI taxonomy): domain Eukaryota; kingdom Viridiplantae; phylum Streptophyta; class Magnoliopsida; order Ranunculales; family Menispermaceae; genus Stephania; species Stephania japonica. The sequence continues at coordinate 8,817,509 of CM077556.1, forward strand.
GTAATATGAAAATCGAAATAGCATAACAAAAAAAGAAAGAGAATATAAAAAACGACTAAAAAATGAGAAAAAATTGTAACCAAACTAAAAGAAAAAAAAAAAAAAAAAAAAAGTGAACGCCTAAAAAAAAGGAATGTAGTGGATTAATCCACAATACCCGTTAGAGCCAATATTTGCCTTTGAATGTGTATTTACACCACAACCCCTTCACAGTGATGACGTGGCATCAATGCACAGCCCAAATCCACATTTTCCATCGGAGATGCTCTTAACACACAACAACATGATGTCCACATGCGTAGCATCTTATAGAGTTGTTAGAGTAGTAGGTAGTAGTGGGATTACATAATTTATACGTACATTATGTTTTATTTAAAAGCCTATAGATAAAGGCTTTATGTGATGTTTTGTGAGGTGGTTAATTTTTCGGTTAATAAAACTTGTGTTTTGAGAGATGGACAACTCTTTTTTGTGTGTTTTTGTTTCAATACTTGGTGGGTCAAGGAAAAACACAAGTGAGAAATGTGAGGTTATCTTCAGTTTGGGTATTCTCAGACAAAACAAGTTGAAGAAATTTGTATTATTTTTTGAAGCGAGAAATTTGTGAACACTCGCTACATCATCTTGTGACTCTAAAAGATAATCCAATATAGCATATTACAGAATACAGAGTATCCAATAAGAAGCAATTATTTGCACAAAATATCATAAAATTTCATCTACTATTACTCTCTCACATCGCACCGGAATACTCAGGTACAATTGATATCCCAAATCAAATATATCCCTATAACAGAAAGGTATACTTCCATGCTATTGTTCTATGCCCGAGAACCTACATCAAAATTAATTTGAACACTCACCCACATCATATCCTTATTCCTAAATACGGTTCACTAATGTCTATTGAGGTCTGCAATCCATTGAAATGTGGTATCGGGCGGTAGCTCCAAGATCATAATAGAATTTTTTATGCCAAGGCTCCTCAAGCACTTCAACTTAATCCACACATTCTAGAGATAAAGGGAAAGCACCAATAGGCAAATATGCCCAGAGTTAAGATCAACATACCCCACATACAAAGGTGGTCATTCTTCCATGGTGCAAACATTATCTGCAACATCATTCCCATAATACCTAAAATGCCTTTGACCAATACCGTGCACCAATCAACAACCCAAGATATTACAGCAAGCCCCCAACCTACCAAAATCATTGATGAATTAAGTAGAGGCTGTTAGATTCAATACTACTTTTCTTTTTCCTAAGGATGCCAACATAGATGGCTCCTAATTATTACTGCTCTCCAATAACCATATATTTCTAATACAGAGATTATCAGCTCAATCGACAATCAGATTAAGATTTTAGAGAATCTACACTTTTCCATGACAAATATCCATTAATGTGTATGTACAAGCCTCTTCGTGTGTGTTCCTTTCACATACTCACAAGTCATACGCATGCAATAGACACTGAGCAAGAGATCCATGATACACCAATAAAAGGTGCATAAACAACAAAATAAGCTTCATATTTGACATATTGAATCCGTAAAAAACAAACTCAACAGCAGTAATAAGAGACTACACCAGGTATCACTACAAATACACCAGAACTTTTACAAACACCACCAACACAATCATGCTACTGAACCATATATGGTTTACTAACCAACCACCCAAGTAAATCTTGAAAACACAAGTAATCTGAACATAAGTAATTAGATGAAACTGAACAAATGCCAACTAATTTCTAACAGTTATTTCAGAAGGGATTGATAAATCAGATCACAAGATATATAAAATACAACCATGCAAGTAATATGTCAAAGAAGGAAATAGTAAATGTAGAGTTAAATATTTCTTCAAAAAAAAAAAAAAAAAAAATGAAGAGTTCAATATGCAAAAAAATCTGAATCATGGTTCAATGCCATTTTCATCAAAGAAATTCTTTTGGTTATCAAATGTGAGAGTACAATTTTGCTATGGGGCAGTATCAGGGCAGACGTAAAAATAGAAGGAAAAAAAGACATTAACTGTAACAAAATAAAATAAATGACATGAAAGTAGTATGAAAGAATGATTACCTATAGTATGATAATCAACGGTAATGGATCGTTTCTCGGCCTCTTGTACAGCAATGGCTTCCTCAAATTTCAACTTCATCACAGCTTTCTCACATTCCTTCAACTTTTTGGCAGCATCAGGATCATTTGGACAAGTTTTCTTGACCTAAGTATGAGTAGAGAGAGCAAAAATATGAATTTAGCCGTGCAGTTTGCCACACTTATCAAATGAATAAACATTACATTTTTGTTAGAAAATAAACAATTAAACTAACAGTAACGAAGTGCCACAAGTAGTAAAAGATAAATTTACTAATCACTAATATACTAGAAATAAGCTTTTATTGTCTTGTTTGCCCCAAAACAGAGTATAGCCCAAAGCTGACATACCAGCTGATATTACAAACCACTGAGCATTTTCTGCATCAATTTTAAGAAAGATTCTTCATATTTAGAGGCTTGCTAATCTAACTCCAATTTCACATGCCATTTCCTCACACTCATTGGGGGTCCCTTAGATGCACATTGATTTTCTGCGCAAACACAACCGTCACAATTAAATTGGTGTCCAACAACATAAACTCCCCCCACTATTCCCAAGTCAATGCAAGTAGGAGACAGAAGTACTGTATGATACTATCATTTTCGCTGGGCCTACTAAGGATGTCAGCCTCTCCATTGGGTACTTGACAAATCCAAATTGAATTTAATAAAAAAAAATTGGTAAAACACATGTTTTTTTTTTTTTGTTTGAAGTAAGGTAGAACACATCTTTAAGAATAAAGAGATTCAAAAGGATGTCAGAGCATCTTTGATGGGATGGTAGAGGCATCACTGCCAAAAGGCAAGGTTTGGTGAGTTCTACTCCCACTTAAGTAAAAAAAAATAAGAGATTCAAAAGGATCACATTGCGATATGGCTAAAAGACTTGGTGATGCTTCCTACGGATTTTTTCACGAGATATTTGAACGAGAATTGACAAAATCTTCAAGCTACTCATAAACTCAATATTTACATGAAGCACATGTATGGGCAGCATAAAAAGTTACCAACTCTCTTCTACTTCAAACAGCCAAACATCACAGGAAACACATGTATGGCAGCTTAAAAAGTTAAACCATCCATTTAAACTTGCAACCTTAAGCTATTAACAGGCCCCCAGCCATTTTACACGATGCAATATAAAGAGAATCCAAAAAAAAAACTGAGCACATTAAATTAATACTTTGGGGAAAAAGAGAAAGTATGTGTCAACCACTATAGAAACAACATAGCTAGGGCATGATTAATGCTACACAGAATCTGCATGTGTCATTAATAAACAAAAGATATGGATCAATACAAGTCTCAAATAAAAAACACTGAACAATAAGCAAAATCCACAAATAGATTAGCTGACAAGACCGGGGAAACATGAACCAACATTAAGTCCAGCAAGTCCTAAAGAGAAGCATGACGGGCATTTAAGCAATACAATCAATTGGCGAACTTTACTAGTTACATTAAGGCAGTCTAAGTAGAGAGATACTTGTTGAAAATCTTTCAAAGCTTCTTTAAATTTTCCCATGGCAAGATATGCAGCACCTCGCCTATAGTAACCCTGAAACAGAAGAAAACTAAGATAAGAGAGACGCGAGATTTTCGAAGCATAACCATACAAAATTCAATGAAGAGTAGACTGCCTTCGAGTATTTAGGATCAATCTCAATAGCCTTAGTCGCATCTTGTATAGCACTTCCATATTCCTCCAGTTTGGTGTGCGCAAATGCACGATTAGCCCAATATACAGCACTTTGGCTATTTAGCTCAATTGCTTGACTATACAGGTCAATGGCTTGAGAATACTTGTGAGCTGTAACACAATCCAAAAAATAAAAGAAAATCTAGTTATTCTAGATAATTTTCAGGAAAGAAGGATTGTTCATCAATTGCAAAAAGAACCTCAATGATGGGATCTGAAAACCACCTTGTCATGATACAAAAAGTAATAGTCCATTAATTATGAGAGAAGTAGAGAATGCAAATCAAATGTAACGTGACATTTATGCATTTATGAAAATGCAAAAAAGTAAACTATTAAAATCAACTTCGAAAAAAAAAAAAAGATTTGGCATCCAAAATCACATGTTTACCTTTAAATGCTTCATTAGCCAAGAGTTTAATATCTTCAGCTCGAGCAGCTTCTGAATTTGTATGGTCCATGCCAATAAAATTTGCAAAAATGCAAATCTATGCAAAGTCAGATTGCTCTCCCGTTAGTATATAGATTCATAACCACTTTCAGAAGTGCAAATAGCTTTCTAACATTTTAATAACCCGTCTGTTAAACAATAAACAACAAAAAATAAAAATTCCATTGGAAGACAACAATTAAAGAACATATAAAGTTTTCTAGATAACCAATTACACAATACAATAATAAAATGAAATAGAAGCAATAAAATCAAGAAAATCCAACAGCAACAAGGGGCACACTCCACACCCACCCACGCACACACATTCTAATGCAAATACAACACATTCTCAAAAACCTAAATGATATGCTGCAATTATCAAGAAAAGGGAAACTCTTTTTTACAAAATAAAAATATGTTTTACATAGATGGTAATTGGAGTAAGCGGCTATCGTAGATCCCTTGAATAGGATCTTCAGGGAAAAGGATCAAATCGACCATACCACCTCCTAAATATCTATTACCTAACACCATTAACGAATAACGGTGAACTCAAATCAATGTCAATTTTACAAAAAAAACAACTTAATCTCAATTTTTCTGCAAGAAAACAACTCAATCTCAACTAAGCAGACAATAATCAATGAAATTCTTCTACCATCAATTGCTTTATGTACTGTTTTGCTACTATCTGGTCCTTTGGAAGGAGAAAAAAATCTTAGAATAATTGTTGTAATGGCAATCGTATCAATAGGTGCAAGACTCGGGATTTGAACGGTTGAATTGTAGAAATTTGGGATTTGCATCAACCATTAAAGATTCAAATCACACGAGCGAATCGAAACACCTGAGAATTGTCCCTAAATAGCATCAATCATTACGAGTCGTACAAATTTCAATTGCTTTTATTTTTAATTCATTTCTTGAATTTCCTCTCTATTTGTGGAGAGTATATACAACGATTATTACTTCAATATTTTTCTTCCAAAAAAAGATCTTCAAAATATTTTTATGATTTCTATCATTTTCTCTTTTGGATTTTAAGACCGTAGAATCAAACTTACATTTGACCTTTTATTGTTTAAAGTTGAACACTTACAGTTTTATTTCTAGAGGAACACCTATAGTTCTCTTTTAGAGGAACTATGATAGTTTGCTATATAAACATCTATCTTCATTTTGCCTATTGTCTCTTTGATTGTATTTTATATAGATAATGTGATACTTATGGTAAGGTTTCAAACTCATGGCATCATAACTCACCATTTATAAACCATGAACAACGGGTTGATTAGGTTCAACCCCCTAGCAAGTTGATTGCTCTCATAGCCTTCAATAATAACAGAATTGTTCGGAGGCATGAAAACCAAATAAAGGTTCAAATGAACTATTATTCTAAGATATTTGTATCTCTTATTAAACTATGTATTCATAATGACACAATTAAACATAATTATGCAGCTCAAGTTGTATCAACTACGAGTCTTCAACAACCAAAAACAAAGCCTCAATCCCGAATTAGTTGGGGTCGACTACATGGATCAAATTCTTCCACTCAATTGATTTAATGCAGTTGATGGCATGCTTTCATAATCCTTCAAAACATTCTTAATTAATACATCCCAAATTATCTTATGTCTACCCTTGTACCATCCAATTTTGATTGGAGAAATGTGTTTAAATTTCACATTGAACAAACTTTGGTGAAGATACATTCTTTAAGTGTAGAGAATATCCTAAAGAGAAATAGATTCACGAATTTATGAAGTACTCAAACCATCATGAGCGAAACATATTTCCATGGAGCAATTTTGAATAGGAAACCATAGCATGCATAAGAATCTAAAATCAAGATTTTCATAGTTTCATACAACAAAAGAATAAATTATAATCTAATCATGATTTGTGATGAATATCGAAAGTCCCATTCTTTTTCAGCCCAATTTCTTAGGGGACAAAAATCTTAAATAGGATAAAAATATGGCGTGAGTGTGACAATCAAGGGTTGATGACGAAGAGAGGGGACTGTTCCACAATTCTATGATTAAATTGGTCTGCGATCTAATATCTCAAATGGTGAAAAGACTCAGTTCACACATCACCAAATGTGGTAAAAATTGAACAGAGGCATACACCTCAAGGTGTGCTACAACAATTTTTTGAGGAGAAAAAAGCACGGTGACTTAAGCCTCACAAAATTGTTGAGGCATAGGCACAAAGGCGTGCGTGAACATTGTGTAGCGTAAACCTAACTATTGATGCAATATTTTGCTTTCAAATTATTTTTGGGTATGCTTGAATGCATTGAACTTCACCTATGTAGTACACTTTCTGTGCTGCATAGCCGGTCCCAAGTCCGGATAAAGGAAGAGGACTCCGACGCCCAATGGGTAAGGGAAGTCCCAAACCTACTTTTTTCATACCCAAAAAATGGGGGAGGGAGGCCCCAAACCCATTTTCCATTCTTGGAAAATGGAGGAGGGTTGCGATAGGTTGACAACCAAATAAAACTTTTGTCACTCTTCATGAAATGCATCAATTGCACTAAACCGAACACAATGGAAGAGTTTGATCCCTATAGCCGACCCCAATTAATTTGGGACTGAGGCTCTGTTGTTGTTGTTGTTGTTGTTGTATGCTTGAATGCATTGCATGTCAATAATGTTGCGCTTACAACGCACTTACATTTTGTTTCATGAGAAGATCATAATTGGATTTAATACATGATGATTGACATAGAGAGACTTTAAAGAAAACAATCATAAAATTCTCAAGTCAATAATCAGATTAACCAATTTAATTGAACAATTTAGTTATTTTGGAATACATATCCTAAACACGAACTCAAAGATACTTGCCAATTAATGATTAATCAGGATTTTAATATTAAACTTAAGAATTTGCTTTGAATTCCACGTCGAGGCAAGTGGGACCAAGAACTCATTTTTGGCATTAAAAACAAATTTACTTAACTTTATTCTCGATTTGGCAATTGCGCAGTCTTAACCACTTTGTATGCCTCATTTTAAATATAAAAGTTTGTGGTTAATTTACAATTTATCTGACACAATCTTTGCAATGTTTGAAGGACAATGACTTTACTCCACAAACCAAATCTAATACTAAAACAACTTTACTTGACATTTGAGCTTATTGTCTAAATACCTATGAAACTTAAAACTTCCACAACACATCTTGACAAATGACAATAATACATTGTACAACAACAAAGCCTCAAATCCCAGACTAGTTGGGGTCGGCTAACAATAATAAATTGTACATGGCACCAAATTTACAGTAAAGAAGTATAAAGATTACTAAAGATAAATCATTGGCACACTCTATATGGTATTCTTTACAAAAAATAAAAAATAAAAAAAAATAACAACATTACTATTTCTGTTCTTTTAGTGAAAAAACGAACAGCCATTACGCCGTCCTCTCTTTCTCCTCCTCCTCCCCGTCCTTCTTATTTTATCTTCATTAAAAAAGAAGGCTCAATCATCAGCAGCTTTGCTGTTTTTTCAAATTAATTGATATTCTGTTATTGTTCCTTTCCACATTATTCAAAAGATAATTATTTTTTATTTCCCATTAGATAATTTATGATAAAATTGATATCCAGTTATCATATGATGCTCAGTATTTTATAAATTTTGTTATTAGATATGCAAATTAATGATCGCTTCCGGCAATTGTTATTTTTTTTCGATATTTTGATAATAAGAATAAAAATAAGACTCACGCCTTGATCCGCCTCGAGCGCACTTCACTACTCTCAAGTCTCAGCTAAACACCTCAGCCACGCATCAATAACTACCGTAGATTCCACGTTGCATGCAAACGAACTATAGTTGCGATTTTATAAGTAAAGATTCCACCTTTATAATGTCAACCTAAAAAAACGACCTTTTTCATCACAAAACCTCCACATCTGTCAACAGTAAAGGTCGATTCCAACGCTCTCTCGCTCACAACAACGCTAAACAAACTAGGCTCAAATTTCTACTCTCCTAATGCCACACATTCAGAATTCATAAACTAAGACCAATTCAAACACAAATCGAACCAAAAACACATACATCACAAAACCACAATCGCAGATGAAATACGCTCCAATGAAACAGTTGAAGCAAGAGATCGATTCGCTAAAAAGACAGATATATACAAGTCGAGATAACGAGCATTAACAGCTACGGAGATGTGCGGACTTACTGATGAAGCTCGATTGATTGCGATGCGATGCGAAGCGATCGACAACACAGTTTGAGAGGCGAAGGTTTGGAGGGAAAGCGAAGATTGTGAAGAATGAGAGGAAAAACCCTACCTTTGAATTTGGTAATTGAATTTATTTGCTTCGGCGCTGCGGGAGATGATGCTGGACATGCTTCTGGACTTGGTGTGTCCCTCACTTTCAGTTTAATGACCAAACAGTCCTGAGTAAGAGTAACGGATCAGTGATTTTTTTTGGGCCACGCTATTTAGGACCTCATTTTTTATATCCGGTTTTTGAATTTTTTTTAACCTCCTTATAAAATGTCTTTGATGCCCCCGTATATAAAGATATTTTACTCCCCTATACTCCACTGCTCCTACAAATTTTTTTAACCAAGAACACTCCATGGAAAACCCACAAGCTTCACCCCCACACTCAACCTCCAACTGACTAAATAAGTATGAAACCACACAAAATAAACTCGATAAATTCGTTCTCTAGTCGATTCTCTTTCGTTTGATTTTTTTTAAACATTTGGTGGCTATTTGACTGTTTTAAGGTTATTGCATTTTTATTTTTATTTATTTTTAGGGCTTTGAGTTTGGCACTGATTGGCGTATTGTAGGGAGAAAAATGTTGAAGCAATCACCAAAACTAAATAAACCCAAGCAGTACAAGATAATTTTCGTTGTTTTTCATGACTATGTAGACACACAGAACCAAAATGTACAACGTGTGTCTCAGTCCTGTGTGTTCGACAATATATAGTACATAGCAGTGTATGTTGGTCGAGACCTATAGTTTCATGTCAGCTTTGTATGACCGCGAAGCACTTGTAAGTATCGGTCCTGTTGCGCCGAAATGATACTCGTACCCAATCGAATTACTCTTTGTACCCCACCTAACAGACACCACTCAAACCCACTCAAGTGTTTCGATTGAAGATCTCCGATATACACTCATAACTTCGCACTTTATGTGCCAATATGCTAGTCATACCCTACCAAATTGTTGTGTGCACCCCATAATAGTCTACTTATTCTATACTAGAGTATCGAATGAATAAAACCGCAATATCTATTAACATAGTTGCTGCACATGACCGATAGACATTCATAAGTCTCGATTTTGATGAACCGATACCAATAAAAGCATGTCGGTTGATTGTGGCCAATACCTTTCCAGCCCTCTCTATTAAACCTAATCGAGACCCTTTGCATGGTCTCAACCCTGTGTTGTCGTACAACTTGACACCTTCAACTGAAAACCAATGAAACCCATAAAGTTTACAGAAATGTCACTAATACATTGAGATGGGGAACAAACTCCACAAAGTTTTAGGGTAAAAAAGTTATTCAAAAAACTAAAAGAAAATGAAGACAATCGCGGTGGTTCCTCATGTAAATCCGATGGGTTTCGAGTCACTAAAACGCTCATAATGCACTGACGACCTCAAACAAGTGTTCGATAAGTCAAGAAAAATGAAACAATGAGGGTGATAACAAGTTTGGTTATGGGGGTACGTGAGTTGGGTAGGTGTGTTGAAGATGAGAGTAGTTTTGGAATAATTTACAAAAAAGTTGGGTAAAAGCAGTAAAAAAAATTAAAACTGGGGTACAACGAAGTAATGAGGTAAAGAGAGCAAAAAGTGGGGTCCGAATAGCCTGGCCCTTTTTTATTATTTTTTTTAGGAAAATTATCATCTAACACACTTGAAGAGCGCACTTTTATTTTTTAGCCATTTATGATTTTTTACAGATGTGGAGCCACGCCTTTGGAGACAAGAAAAAGTCATTAATGACTAAAAAATAAAAGTGTGCGCTCAAAGTGTGTTAGATTATCATTTTCTATTATTTTTATTATTTTTTAAAATCCTGCCAATGAGGTGCACCATCTGCGTGCACGTCACGTTTAAGATTTAGGGTTTAGGATAGAGTTAACCCAAAATGATGTGCACCTATCTGCGCGCTGTCCATTTTGACATGCTTATGTCTCAAAGAGCATTACACAAGAAGCAAATCTGCAGGGGTGGATCCAAGTATAGATCGGGGCTACCCCAACATCTATGTACCCCCACCCCATTTTGTATTATGTGTATATACATCTCATTTATATCACTATGGCCCCCTAACTCCACAATCCGTCACATATCCATGTTATGTATAACATTCATCTCATTTCTCCCCCTCCTTCAAATTATTATAATTTGTCAAATATATCATAATTTATTGTAATGATTGCATTACTACGAGACCAAACTTTGGAGAGAGTTGGTAGCTATGAGTTTTTACAAATCTTCTAAAATACGTGCTTAAATTGATTTTTTTTAGCTAGTTCTTTTATTAAATACTCACTAGAAAAGGGCATCACATAATCTAATAAATTTGAATGGGTAACCGATTGATATGTACAAAGAAGTATACAAATAAACGTTTTTTTTTTATATCAAGTACACAAATAAATGTTAATTACTCTTGTAGAAATAAAAAGTCCTAATTAACATATAATAACCAACAAATGTGTAAGACATCACAAAAAAAACCAACAAATGTGTAATTTTCTAATGTTTCATTTTATTATAGAAGTTTTTCTTATCCAAATCTCTTATATATTACTAAACATTGTACATAGAGATTTAAAAATGGATGGGTACTAAAAACTAGAAGTTTTTCTCTTAAGTTGGCTTCCCTCACGTTAGAAGCTGGGTTCGCCCCTGCAAATAGGTGCATTTCGTTCCTGGGTTAACTTTTAGTATAGATGACGATTTTAGTAGTTTTAAGTAGTTTTAGTTGTCAGTAGGGGTGGGCAAACCACGGTTTGGTGGTGAAAACCCTCAGACCGCTACCAAACTGAGGGTTCGCGGTTTGACAGTTTTATAAACCACCACCAAACTGTGAACCGTTAAAACCGCAACCAAACCGACCACGGTTTACACGGTTTGGTCGGTTTGGTTATGTGGTTTTCCTACAATATATTTTCAACAAAAAAAACATACATTTCATAAAAAGTCCTTACATGTTCATCTAAAAAAAATACAATGAAACACATGACCATCCACTAAAAAAGCAATAAATACAAAGTCAATTCATGAAATGCAAGAATTAAGTGACAAAGAAGGAACGAAACATAGAGAGGAGATAAGGGAGATAGAAGAATTGAAAATTTGCTTTTGAGTAACAAGGTTAGGGTTATGGAGGGTGTAAAATTATAGAAATTCTTAAATTGTCTTTCGGTTTGGTGAACCGCGGTTATCTAGAAACAAAAACCACCACCAAACCACGTAATCGCGGTTTTCAAGTTTTCTAAACCACCCCCAAGCCGCGAATTTAAAAAACAAGACCAAACCATGCGGTTTGGACGGTTTGGGCTGTAATGGCTCCAGTTTTCAAACCTGAACTGGGTCCCGCCTGGCCTAGACTTACTTGAAACCTGAGCCCGTCTCGACGAGTCACACAGGTCTAGACAACCTTAACCCTTACCATTTAACATTCATTTACAATTTATTACCATTGATTAGCGAATTATCATCAATTATAGCAGAAGCAAAACTCAAACTAATCAATTAATCACAACCATCATAAACAAAACATTATATCGTGTGAAAACCCCGTATATGTATATCATCAAATATGATAAGTCAGAGGAGAACAACCCAATAGATATACATGTCCAGAATCTCTCACATACCCAACCCATGTTCTAAAACTATATATATATATATATATATATATATATATATAGAATAATACAAAAGTCACCTACTCAGTCAAGTGGAAAGCTTGCTCAAATGTCCTCAAAGCAAATCTCTAAGCTCTGATGCCTTCCCCTTGTTGGACTGTGAATCTACACTCCATCAAACACAAGAATGACAAACACAGGTAAGTAATGCCAAGCAGAACAAAAATATAACATTTCTCGAATAAATAAACATCAGTCAACATTCATGTTGATAGAAAGAAAGGAATAAAAAGCGCATGAAATGCATAAGACTGTAAATAACTCAATCGAAATGTGAGTGTCCGAGTAACGAAATGGAATTGCAAGAAGTCCCGACAACAGTCGTTGAGTTCAGGTAAAACCTTTAAGACTCGGGTTCAAGATGAGAACACAGCCTACCAGCCCTAACCCTTGTGACTATAAGATATCCATAGACCCGGATTAGAGCCCCCAACGTACACTCAACCGGGAGATATCAACAGCATCTAGATAAAGAGCTCATATCACATATAAGTAACCATGATCTCCTTGCAGTGGACCACTCAACCAAAGATATTTCAACAGATATGATGATAATCAGAGTAATAACAACAAATTAAAGCTTAAGAAAAAACGGTAAAAGTTTTCACTGCTTTACTTACATGTAATCCAACTAATTACGCACTCACGAATCCCTGACATGTCTCATATGACCTCCCGTGTCCCGTCAATGTTCCAAACCCCTATAATATATTTATATTGAAATTCTCATTAATAACCCCCATTTAAACCAAATTCTATAATTTCATTTGTAAACCCCTTTGGGTCGATTACCCGGGTATTAAGTCGTATTCGGACCCATTTGAATACTTGAAAGATCCCCAAAAGTTCCCAAAAATCTTGTAAAAATTCACTCCTGTGAATAGTAACACGCCGCCGAGATACCATGCTCCAATAAATGGACGGCGACTTCACGGCGTGGAGTCGATACCCACTGTCCAACTCGTACGTGAGTGACGTCGTGACCTTATTGATTGTGACGACGTCCTCACGACGTCTTCTCCTGGTGTTCCTGCCAAAGACGTACGTGGGTGACGCCGTGAATTGGAACACTCACGGCATCGCCACGGTGTCTTTTGTAGAACACCTTTCAGCTGAGGTTTTTGACACCCCAACTCACGTCAGCCTATTCCAACTATGACTAAACATCCAAATATATACCAAACCAACGTCGGCTCACTTCAAAACCCGACCAAACCACCGATTTGTCGAAATCACCAAAATTTTTCAAAAATCTCCAAAAATCCAGAAAATTTCCAAACCCCAAAGCCACTTCACAAATTATGTTTTGACCACTCCATCAACTCCAAATCAATCAAAATAAGGCATCAAAACAGAATTTCCAATTTCTTTATCCGAAATTATCGTGACAAAACCATAAAAATACTACCAGAACGTAGATACTGACGTGGAGAGTGGGATTCTCACTTTAGATTCGAAGATTGGTCGTTCCTTTACCATCGAATTGTGACGAATCTCCCCCGAAAACCCTGTCGTCCTACACTTGATCAATGAAGAGAGAGATAAAAGATTGAGAGATGTGAGAGAAAAGTTGGTGAGATTAGGTTTATATCCCATCTCCATACACGTACGAAATCCTGAGGATCATCCATTGGCCATCATTAATTCCATCCACTAACTGTGACACACATTTGTGACTCTAATACGTGACACGATTTCTTGTTTGGGACTTTTCTCGCACAATACTCGCTTTTCTGAACTCGTTGCGAACACCAAACTTGTTCGTCGCATCGCCCCGGACGTACCAACGTATCGAAAGCGTTTTATACTTTTAATTGTTATTTATTTTGTATTTTTTCAGTGTTTTTAATTCATTTAAGTCCCCGGACTACTAGTTACCCAACCAATGTTCGGACGAAATCCCGTTATTTTACGTAATGCTCGAGCTGAACCACTTCCCGTACCAACGCTCGCACTAAAATATTCTCACACATTTGGGACAGTAGAATTTAAATATTCAGGTAATATAGTATAATACAAAACACTGAATACAATCAACATACCTCGGCGTCAATAACTAAGGATTGAACTCTGTATCACGGCAAATGGGCTAACGTACGACTTAAATTGACATGACACAAGTTAGAATTTAGAGTCATTACTTGGGCGGTTTTATGAAAACCGCTGCCCATCTCTAGTTGTCAGGTCAATGCTACCTTAGACAATCAGAGCATCTCCAATGGGAACGTGGATTGGTGAAAAATGTGTGCCACATAGGATGGAATTTTCATTGGAACTAAAATAAATTCTCCAATGCAGATGTCTATTAGAATGTGAACTGACGTGGCAATATTAATGTCCACATTGAGTGTCTATTTCTAGACATTTTGCACCCACAATATCTACTTTTAGACATCTTCCACCCACAATGTCTAGATCGGGACATTTAAAATTGACATTATTATTGCCACGTCAACTCACGTGCTAATAAACATTTGTATTGGAGAGTGTTTTTTTCTTGAAAAATGCTAAGGCGACCCAATACGGACACTCCCTACGAACACACACCTTGATTTTTATTTTTTAATTTTTTCATAATTTTATAGTTAAGGATAATGCTAAGGTTACCCACTACAAACACTTATTAAGACCAAAAAATTGTTAAAAAAATAAAAAAAACAAGGTACGTGCTCGTAGGAGTGTCTGTAGTGGGTCACTTTAGTATTGTTTTTTTTTTTTTTTTATCAAGAATGTTTTAGAGTTCTTAGGTCTATTTTTTATATCCAAAAAAGTGAGAGAGTTGCGATAGGTTGACAACCAACATAAACTTTTTGTCATTCTTTACGAAATAGGTCAAACATATATAAATACTAGTCGGCATCCCGCGTTTCGCGCACGGGCAAGACTAAGTATCAAAATATTATATGAAAAAAATGTTAAAAAAGCGTAAAAAGAATTGTTATGTAATCTCTTATAACTCAAAGCCGCTCCTTTTAGGTCCCTCAACAATTAATTAAAAAAAAATACTTGCAAACACTATGCATATTTACAAATCCACACAAAACATTAAATATTTATAATATTGCATAGAAATAGTCCTAAATATAATTTTAAATGAGAACGGATCGAAGAAATTTGATATATTAATTTCAAGAAAATAGTCAAAAATCTTAATTGATAGCTATTTTTGCGTTCGATTGGCTAATAATTTTTTTTTTCTTTCAACTTTATATCAATGACTTCTTAAACCTTACTTTTTGGCAAGTGACGTTTTATCTATACCAAAGATGCTTTGATATCGACTAATGAAATTTTAATTGTGTTAAAAAAAACTTTTTGGTAGGAATTGTGTTAAAACTTTACTTACACAATTTTAAACTAAAATAATCGAACTAATATGAAAAGAAAAGCTTTTTTTAAAAATGACGTTGAGAAATCAGAAATAGGTAATTCTCGAAACGATAGTTAATGATTAAAAGATTAAAAAATTGATAATCTTATTTTGTAAATTTTGTAATTAGATTTGATGTTTAGAATGAACAAATATAGAAATAAGAAATAATTACTTTAGTGGGAGCCAAACCATGACCTCCCGAAAACCTTGTAATTTGGCAAGTGATGTTTCTACCATTTCACCAGAGATGCTTTACAATTTGACACAATAAATAAGTTAAAATAGTCGAAAAAATAAAAACATAGATCAATTTGTTACAATTTTTTTTATAGGAAAAAAATCTTGCCACCATCGAGGTTTGAACTCATAACTACTTACTCCTAAATCTTATACTATACTATTGAGCTACCCGATTTGTTGGTCAATTTGATATGATTTATACAATATACAACAATTAGTAGGAGTGATACGTCAAATGTAGTAACAATGAGTACTTATAATTAAAGTTGACTCAAACTAAAATACAACACTCACCATATATCATTTTCTTTTTCTTTTGTAGAGATATCAATTTCTTTTTAAAAAATAACTTGAAAATAGCTAAAAAAATTAAAAAAAAATTACAAAAAAAAACTTTAAAACCAAAAATTCTATTTGTATCGAAACAAAAAACATAACTTCAAAAATAGCATAAAAATAAAATTAAAAAGTTATGAAAAATTTTTAAAAATCAAAAATCCTTTTTGTATCACAACTAAAAACATAACCTAAAAATAGCAAAAAAATAAAAAATCCTATTTGTGTTACAACTAAAAACATAGTCTAAAAAATAGCAAAAGAAAAAATGAATATTAAAAAATTACGAAAAAATTTTAAAACCAAAAATCTTGTTTGTATCACAACTAAAAATAGCAAAAAAATGAAAATTAGAAAATTTTGAAAAAATATTAAAACCAAAAATTCTATTTGTATCATAACTAAAAACATAACCTAAAAATAGCAAAAATAAAAAGAAAATCAGAAAATTTAAAAAAATTTAAAAACTAAAAGTCCAATTTGCATAACAATTAAAAACATAACCTAAAAAATAGGGAAAAAAATAAAAATATAAATTATACTTTAATGATGTCAAAATTATATTTTGTATATTTTACCATCCTATCTTCATTTACGTGCGAGAAAGATCAATGGCTTATGTTTGTTTTTTATTTATTTTTATAAAATCTCAATTATGACATCATAATGCCACATCACATTGTCTGAGCTTCTCACACACCACACGTTGCATTGTGAAAACTTCTCATAGAAACAATTCTTTTATATATATATATATATATACTTGTCGATTTCCTGCGCTTTGCACAGAATTATTAAATCTTATTTAAAAATTAACAAATTAATTCATATGAGCATATTGTAATATTTTTACAATTAGAATTGCAATTATAATAATCAACTCATTCTTCTTATAAATAATATATACAATAAAAATAAGATTAATTAGGGTTTAGGGTGATTTGAATCGAAGATAAAGATTGATCTAAACAGATTTGCATTATTTTTTTTGGATAAAAGAATTTCATTAATCTGTCAAAAAATACATTTACAAAAAGAATGGGGAAACAAAATTAAAACAATCTTACCTATCTAGCTACTTACAAAAAGTCACTATGAAAAAAAAACCTCGTCTCTTTAGAAAACAGAACCAAAGTTCTGAAGGATCGTAGTTGTGAGTCTTATGACCACCAACCTTAGCCCACTCAAAAAAAAATCCCATAAAAGCCACCATCCATATACCTACCTCAGCTCCTTAATTAATATTCAATTATTACAATAATTGACGTAGGCAAAAAAAAAATATGCAGTGGATGATCCGCATAAAAAATCCACCATCAAAAATAAAAAATTCAGAGATACCCCAGCAGACCAACAGTAAAAACAAAAACAAAAACAAAAGACACCAGCACATCAAGTTGCTTCTTACCCCATAGTCAACTGCTCAAATAAAAAGATCTAAGATGTTGTGCTAATTCCTCACGAGTTCGTTTAGACTTCAAGCCTTGAACAAATTTGTGCTATTACTGTTGTCCAATTGGATCTAAAAAATTGGATTTGATGAAGAAGAATAATTGAAGTTAGAGTTAGACATACCAAATGGGGAATTGATGGAGATCGTAAATTGTGGGGTTAGGTGTCTGAGCTAATGAAAATCTAAATTTATATGTGTCACTCTTAATCGTAATGGTCTTTTCGTTTTTTGCAAGCTAGTTGGGCTTTTCGTTGTCCAAGAAATTTGGGGGATGAATATATCTTAAGATAACCAATAATACAAAGAAATAAATGATAGAAAATAAGAAAAATGAGAAAAATAGAAAAATAGAATGGTGAGAGGAGAGAGCTTGATAACTTTCTCTCAGCTCAAACTTTTATATATATAGATTGTGGTGTTCATTATTAATTGCAGTAAAATATAAAATTGTTATTATTAATTATTATGCCATTTATTACTTTTTTTAAAAAATCATGTCAATTATTACTTACAAAATTATTATAATTTTTATAAAAGATTTAACACAAATATATTTGAAGTGTATAATGTTAAAAAATAGAACAGCTTTCAAAAAAATAGAACAAAATTCTCAATCAAATAAGAGAAGTTCCCGCATGTAGGGAATTATTCTTCCTTTCTAATGCCTTAGTCAGTGTATTAGGAGCTTTATGTAATAAAACAAATAAAATTTTTGAGAATAATACGACAAAAAAATAGATCTCGTTGGTGACCCGAAATGAAACCCTAGTTGTTGGCGTATGTTAAATACACATTACTATGTGTGCGCATAAACATCGATACAAATATTAATGGACATCAACAACCAGGTGTTCATTTCGAGTCACCCAATAATTTTTCTTTGTGACGGTACCGTGCCATTTTCTTTGTGACGGTACCATGCCATAAATCAAATGTTCACCTGAGAATCTTTCATAAGAAGATAAATTCAAATATACACCTTAAACTACATTCACCTACGTACCTCGATAGATACAATACATACTCTAAGTTGGAGCATGCATATTACAATGTCCAACTATTTTTTTTCTCTACAATGCTTTAGTAAATAAGTCAACCACCCTAGTAATTCTACTCTACTCGAGCTGAGATTAGTTGGAGCCCCCTGGGCTTCAGATACCAGGATGTGCGACTGTTAATATCTAGAGACTGGAAGAAAAGAAAGATAGAAAAGAAGAAATGTGAATAGAACCTTGCATATTGAAATCTGCATCTACTGCAAATCCACAAACCTACACGCATTGAAGATGAGCTACAAACCAAGAACCCCTCACCAAGCAATAGCCGATCACTTTCTTGTAGGAATTCACAATCAGTTTTTCACCATTTTGGATTTCTTCAATATACACATACATGGTTTGAAAATCACAGTCGTGCAGGTTGTCCTTCCTTCGCTTTAGTTTCTTTGCTGCATATCCTTTTTTTTTTTTTTCTCGTCTCTCTTCTTCGTTCGAGTCTTCCTCAACACCTTCACACAATGCAGTCGGTCATGAACACCTAGCCGACGCAGGAGCATTTTGTAGGTTAAGAACAGTTAGTAACCTCTCAAAGCATTGAAAACAGGAGCTTCAGCGGCCGAGGCTAGCCAGTTCTTTTGAAAGAACGGCATGACGGATTCCCCAATTGGGATCACTGCATCACACTAAAAAAATAAATACTGCAACCCCATATCTATAGTTATAGTAATTGTACCCCAGATAAGTGGTTCAAAAATATTTAGAGAGGAAGCATTCCATTTCTGACAAGCTAACTACAAAATAGAAAGAACACCCAAAACAGAAAGAAGCTTTGTACAGACATCTAGACCCACACATTTTATGTTCAAGGGTCTAGACCTACAATTTAGCACTGCCTTCGCCGCTTTGCAGCGGTGGCTTCGGATGGATATCTACTGTTATTTGATGGAGAGAAGCCCCATTTGTCAGGGACAAATAAAGCATCTTCAACATGAGGATTCTGAACAACTTTCGGCCAAAAGAGGCCTGATGCTGTGGGTGGCGATGGGATCTCTGGAACTTGCCAATGCATCTCTGGCACTTTAACCAAACATTCATCATCGACTTCTAAATCTTGGTAGGCAGCTCTTGAGAATGGAGAGGAATCAGAATCTCCTAACTTCCCGCTATCAGCCTAGCAGAAGTCAGCATCGATCAAACAAGGATTATTGGATGACACATGAAAACATTTATCTTCCATAAACCTTGAGAATGCTAATGATAAATTATGTCTTCCATGCTTACTCCCTAAAGTGCACAGCAGACAAAAAAATAAATAAACAGGGTAAACGCTACTGGTCAACGAAGACTTAACAATCTGTTACATAAGTGCGTGTATGATGCACAAACTCGTGAATCGATGAACATGCAAAATTGCTGAAGAAGATTATAATAGTATCATAGACACAAAAAAAGGAAGAGTATATTACTCAAATGAAAAAAAGAAAAAAGGTAACAGCATAACAAAATGGGTTAATCAAGCTTGAAAAGCAGACCACCCAAAAAAAAAAGAAGGGTTTCCACATTTTACCCATCTATAACAAGAAACAATCTACCCATATAATCAACCTAAATTCTCTTTTCGATAACAACCACATTCCTTTTTGAACAGGTAAAGGAAAAAGAGACAATAAATAGTTCGTGACAAAACATTACAAGCAGAGCTGGCAGAAGGCCCATAAAATGGGAAGGAAAAGAAACAAGCCGCATAATCATAAAAAAAATAATAAAAAAAAACCCAGAACTAAAGCACTGAAGAAATCCTCCCTCATAAAGAAAACTACATTGAATTAACTTTCTCCCATGCTTTGACTGGCAGAAAGTGAACGAGATGCAAATGACATAAGATTTCCCATGTAAAGATGAAGAATTGAGGCTAATAATTGATGAGGTACCTCAGAAATCTGGATAAACCAAATTCTAAAATCTATCATCCTTCCCATAATAGACCTAGAAAAGGTAATCGAAGGTCATAATTATTGTGTAAATCCAGTTGTATCAGCAATGGCACCATCGTTTAACTAAATATAAATAGTCTGGCATCGGCATAAAAGAGAACAGATGATTTCAGCTTCAGGACAATGTACTTAATTGTATAATATAGCCCCATGAAGAAAAAAAGAAACTAGAAAAATATTCATTTGAACCTTAAATATCTTGATTGCACAATTTATTTAGGGACACAAACAATTTTAAAATGTAATTGAAAACGGTGAACAACTAAATGGTTCAAACCAGTGTAGTTTTCAAAGAAAAGGTAAAGTTATGATCACTTAAATAAGATTCTTGTTTCCAGGAAAAGTTTGATAGAACTATTTGGGATTGACGGTGTAGTTGTTTCCAGAAAAAATATCCCAAAATATTTTTAAAACACTTCAAGATCGAGAAAATGAGATGAAGTTCTCCAACTCGTCAGCAACCCCATATATCGTTTTACCACAAGGAATTCCTTGATAATGGTTCTCTTGCTACACACCCCTTGACAACAACATAAAATTACATTTCCATGATGGTAACTACACCATAGAAACGAAATGAAAGGCCCACCTGGATATGTGACACGATTACGCCAATATGACAGAATAATAAGAACAACAAAGAGACATGTGAATTGTGGAATAATTGAGGTAGACAAAATTAGACAGTCACAGACAAACAGAAGGCTTCCCTGTACAGCACCTGTGGGAGCTTTTTTTTTTTTTTTTTTTTTTTTTTTTTTTTTTTTGAGGAAATGTGGAAGCTTATTTTGTCTGTCCTCGGATACAAGACAAAGACACATGCCCCATGCGTCCACAAATTAAGTGGCCACAGGGTATCCTTTCTAACCAAGGTATAGAGTATTGGGAAAAAAAGGCTTCAGTTAAAAATTTATGTCCTTTATCCTCAATGTCAAGTGTCAAACAAATTCTTTCATTAGCAGACACTCTTCTCAAATTGACAGAAAGGAAAAAACAAGCAAGATGAGATGCCGCATAACGTGTGCAGCATGAGTAACCAACTCACATTGATATATAAATATAAAATCCGAGGCAGGTCAGCAAATAAAAATTGCATGCAATAAACCCACAGTATACCTTCGAAGATCCATGGTCTGGGAAACCATAACTCTGATTGAAGTCGGGTAAGCCAAGGAAGTCATCCAAAGGCCACTCGGGTATATTTCCAGCCATTGTGCCACCGGAAAATGAAATCTTTGTAGCTGGTACACCAGCAATTCTACCATCTTGGTGGGGAGACACTTCATTGCTTCCTCCATTCATGGAAACTGAATTCACACTTCTCTGCAGCGGAGGTGACACCGTTTCCACGGTTTTTCCATTACCAACTGGATTATCATTGGGGGAAGTTTCAACTGGTTCTGTATCCTCAAGCCCCACTTTCACACCAGTAAGTAGAAACCTTTGGTGGCCAGACACGTAAGAGTTAACAGTGTGTATTGCCACGTCGCATTTCCTACAAAGCAAAGCTCGATCTTCTAGACAGAAGAAATATCCAACAGTTTCCTGTAAATAAAATAATATTAGAGATAGCACTGCAGTGAAAGGCTAAAAGCTAAAACTTAAAAGCACAGAAGGTTGAAAATCCTATTCATTGACAGCATGCAGAAACAAATTTAAGGACGAGCCACAAGCAAAAGTCTTCTCCAGTAAATAATGTGACTCTTCCGGCAATGCCCTCATCGCAACATTCCAATATTACACTTTTTTTTTTTTTAATATGAAGCACCATAAAAAACACTGCTATAAAATATTGATGCGGAATTGAATTAAATACCAAGACTTTTCACAACGAGCTTCAAAACATCCAAAACATTTACTCGCCCACTCTTAACACTGACAACAAACACACAGCAAGACAAAACAGTGAAAAGTATAAATAAATAGATATAAGGAATCAGGGAATGATTCGTACAATGTACGATGACTAAATACACTTGGACTAACACAAAGAAAAGTCTAATCACAGCCTTGGCCGCCATCATCTCCTTAAACTAAAATCACATCATGGCTCACAAACAAACAGCTCAGAAGTGGGTGGGCAGCAGTTAATACAACAGCATTGCTGCCTCCACTCATTGTCCTCTCCCTTTGCGAGATATTAAAATCTTCAGAGGACTCTCTAATACTTTTATTGCCACACCAAGTGGACTAGAGCAAATAGCTCATGCCACCAACACTTTATGTGGGGCAACGCTCTCTAATGCAAGGAAATGCTAAGAAACAATTACCACTACACAACGAATGTGGGTTGAAAATACTGACAAAAGGCAAAAACAATATTGATGGAGACAAACTACCAGTGAAAAAAAAAGTTACTGAATTGAGACTAAGTGAACAATGGAAACCACAATCATGAACCTCAGATAATCTCCTCTGTTATAAGCCAACTAAAAACACAGCTCAATCTTTTCTTCGAAAAAACTCGAAAACAAGAACTATTAAATCATCAGTATTTCTCCCGCCCAAGATTCAAATCAAAGTTGATAAAGCAGCAACAACAACAGCATACCCTGAATCCCAATTTAGTTGGGGTCAGCTATGCGGGTCAAACTCTTTCATTGCGCTCGATTTAGCACAAAAACCTAAGTCGATAAAGCAAACAATAACAATCTAGAATCCAAACCCCATAAAATGGAACAACAAAGACCAAAATCCATCAATTTCATCACTTGGCCCCCAATTAATCCAAATAAGGACCCAAATTTCACCCATATCACAACAAAAACAGAAATTGAAGAGCTTTACCTGACAAATATCACATTTGGGCATCTGCGACGAGGATCCCGACAACGAGACCCTCTGGTGCTTGCTGGCGAGCTTGTTCGCGGCGTGGACCTTCTCGTCGCAAGCCCAACACAGCGCCGCCTCGTCCGCGCAGCACAGCACGTTCGCCTCCACCGCCTCGCACACGTTGCACTGGATCTTCATATCCCCAATCGAAACCCCCAATCCGAGCGAGACCCTAATTTGTCGATATCTCTGAAACTTGCTGTGCAAGCTTTGTTGATCTTTGTTTGTGCGATTCTTCCACCACCACTGCACCACTGCGAGACAGAGCAATTAAGCGGAATCAGAGCACCCACACCACGTGAGGGTTTAAGGAGGGGTGGTTTGGGGAATAGTGGCTTTGAGTAGGGGTATTTCGGTAAATATGAGGGGATTTCCCGCTTAGCCGACATCAAAGTTCTAACAAATATCACGATTCTAAGAGTGATTTGCTCTTGGAGGATAAGGTGTCCAACATTGTTATCCACTGCTAATCTAGATGATGCATGGCTAAATTTATCAGTAATAGACTAATAATTATCTCCTGAGTAAAAATAAGGCTGGGAGGGCTGCCTTCGAAAGAAGCCCAATGATGCCTAAATGTCAATTAACGGATATAGTTAATTAGCACTGGACACCATTCGAGAAACCCAAAAAAAGGTATGTTTCACACTGAATTTTGAGACTCCGCAACAAAGATCAAAAGGAGTCTCATGAAAAGATTCTATTTATACATTTTTATGTTTCACACAGTTTTTTTAGACAAAACTTTGTTTATATATAGTTTTTTTACACAAACTTTTGTGATAGAGTGAGGATTGTAGTAAGTCCATTGGGGGATGTGTATTTATAGACTCTACAACAAAGATCAAACAGTTTCATTAAGTAGCTTTTCGACGTTCCTTTGTAGATATATATTTTGATGTTCAAGAGACACCATTTAATTTGAGGGATTTTTCTCTCAAGAAAATTTGATAGATTTGAAAAAGCAATCTCATTAAAAGATTCTATACATTCTTATTTCTTATGTTTCACCACCGAATATTTTAGACAAAAACTTTGCGATATAGTGAGAAATGAAGTAAGTTTGATTGGGAGATATATAAGTTGTATGATTATGCTTAATTTTTTTGAATGAACAATTATGCTAGTAAGTCGGTGATGTTGGCACCAAACACCACATGAGAAATCAAAAAAAAAGAAATGTCTTCAAACTTTAGTCATAGCTCCTATGTGTTTGGCTCTGATCAATTTGCACCTACCCGTTGTTCCTTTCAGCAATTGTTCAATTCACACGCATTCAAATTAGTATAGCCTATGGATCTCCCTTACTGCCTCAATACTATTTGGGGATAGATCAACATTTCTTTTTTTGTTTTTTGACGTGGTGTTCACCGTCAACGGCACCGACTAATCCATGCTTGTGCACTGTCAAGTCTCATATGAGGGGTGGAGGATCCACATTTATATCCTTCATTACAAAATTTTAGTTAATGGAAGGAAGGGCCACTCATGGAACACTTGTTGCGAGCATTGACATATTTGCAATGTCTCAATCGAATCATCAACTTTGATACCACTTGTTGAGCCCGCCCAAAGGCTTATGGATCTCTGATTGTATCTATATAAAATTACGTAACAACCCATTTTCCAAACAGACCGTCATGGGGGCCAATGCGGACCCACAACCTGTCTTACCAACTATAGTTGTGTCCCATATTGGAAAATATCCTCCATTTTATTCTTTTAAATCTTAATAAACAACAATTTACTGATTAAATTATATTGAACTTTAATCATCTATTAAGTTATCATTTTAACCTCAAAATAACACAAGTGGAAGTCTTAGAATCATATTAACTCAGATAATACAAATCGAATTATATGATAGAAACCATAAACTTAGTGTGGAAAACTCATATGTATCCATAAATACCTTAGATGTCACAAAATATCAAAATATACAAGGTTTCAAAGCATCTCTCAACCCCAAGTTCCCAAAATGAAATCAAGTACATATAATATAAACGTACAAGTCGGGCTATGTATCTCTGAATCAACGGTATTCTCGAAGCTTGCCCTTGCCCTTGCCCTGACTTGTACTACGATATGCACTCAAGGAAATTAAGTGAGTATTCCCAAGGAAATTAAGTAAGCAATTCTGAAAGTAAATACTGGAATTTAAATAAAACTATTAAATAAACATGCGGAGATAAATACATGCAACTGTGATCATCGCATGGATAGATAATAGTAAAAGCTCAAAGTGTGCTCCTAGAGTTTAGGACCAGATTAGCACCATAATTCAGACTCTTCCACAAAGAACTGCCGACGAGTTCCACTCAAGCAGGGCCAGTATCTGGATTCACTCGGTGGCTGGCGTTACTGCAATGCACCGACACATGCCACGACGTGATCCTCGGGTCGCCCTATTCATCGAGATTGATATGGCAACACGTGCTATGGCTTAGTCGGCATATACACTGGAATGGCAAGAAGGGAGCCCCGCTCAACGTTCGTCCATTAAAACCACAACTAGAAATAGAATATCAAAATAACATAAATTGAATTCAAAAATAAAGAAAAGTAAATACTCAAGTAATTTCAGTTGGGCTACTACATACCTCAAACCACACTCCGACTAATCCTAAATGTCGTCAAATCACGCCCACAATGCGTGTCAAAACCTCGATTAATCAACCCAAAGCCCGATTATCACAATTATCCATAAATTTTCCCAAATTCTAAATCCTAACTAAGTCCACTTTTATCAATTTAAATCCCTATTAAATTGATTATAATCCTCTATAAAACCCCAATAAAAACCCATTTCAGAAAAAAAAAAAAATTATTTTTAAATTTTTATTAATTTTCTTCCGCACGTCGCAATGTTCAACAACCCCTCTAAGATGCCTCACGACGTGCTAGACGTCGTGACCCACGCCGCCAAGAACAAATCTTCATGGAGTGAACTAAAGCGTGGCCTATTGATTTGTCTCTCGTCCGGACGTCATAGGTGACGCCGTAGGAGTTTTCTCCCACGGCGACCTTGGTGGCGTTTGAACCAGCGACGCCTATTAAGGGTTTTCGATCCCCTCGGCTCGTCGCCGCAATCCGTACCCATCCCAACATCGCATACAAACACTTATAAACCATTTACCACCGTAACCCCTCGACGAAAATCCTCCGAAACCAAAACCCCGACAAATTCGATCAAAAACCTTGTTTTGTTCCAAAAACCACAACACTAACCAAAACCACAATACAATCTCCTCTTGTTGCTAAAAAATAACACCAAAATACATAGCAACACTTGCCCAAACTAGTGTGCTCAAAATCCATAACCAAAATCCACGTAAAAACCCAAACTTTTGTATTTGAAACATAGGAAATGAGATGGAGAACGAGATTCTAACCTCGGATCGTCTATTCGTTGTCGTTTGAAGCTCCAAATCACCTCTTGAAATCCAGAAAAACCCTATTCACACCTCCAATTTTTGTCCAAGAGAAGAAGATGAGAGAGAAAATATGGTGAGTCCAAAAACTTGATATTTATAGTCCTAAGGCATTCCCCTCACTTTTGCATCCCCATACACCATCTAAGGGCTCAAAATTGGTCAATAGGTCCAGCTTAAGGTGACTTGGGTGGTGACACACTCCCTGTAACGGCCCGATTTTCAATGGCCGTTATTGATGAGGAAATTGCAGACGTGGACGCCAGCGGGGACGTACGTGGGTCCCACAACGAGACTGGAACGCACTCGGACTATGTATATAGTCCGTTTTGTATGCTTTTTGTGTAAATTGTGATGGAAATGTTTAAATTAGTTAAATTTCATCACAATGTGTGAGTTAATATAGATTATTGACGAGTAAGGCGGTTAGATGCGGTTTTGCCGCGACGGGCGCATTGACGTGCGGACCGAGTGTCGGACACGGGGCACGTGGTGCCGAGTGGTCGGGAGACTAGTACGACCATATTTATAAAATTTTGGGAATTTATTGGGTGGATTTGACAATTTATATAGGCTAAATTAATTAGAAATCAATAAGTCCTATAGTTGGGCTAAATAAAATAACAACAATTGGATGGTTCTCGAGATGCACAATGGAGAGAATTGATGTGTCAAATGTCATGATAGGGTGTTAGTAAGTTGGAGTGACACAGGGTGACCATGAACCCTTGGATTGTTCTCGAGATTTGTGTACACACTTGATGAAAATCAAGTATATATATACTTGTTTGACCGATCAAACAATGAGGAGAGAAAGAGTGGGTTTTGAGGAAGAGAAGAAGAGAGAATCGGTGAGTGGGAAGAAGAAGAGATGATTTGCTGGAGTTGGGGAGAGTGATTGGTGGCATCCAACAACAAGATCAAGAGGTATGGATTCATCAAACTTGAGTTTTATGAGATTTTTGGTGTGGGTTAGAATTTGTGAAATATTGAGGGATTAAACACTGTATTTGTTGAGATTTAGTGATTATGAATGTGCTATGATATGGGTTTGTGTGGTTGAGCAAGTTTGAGAGAAGTTGGATGATTTTGGAAAGTGGGTTTTGAAAATGTGATTTCCATGATTTTGTGGATTTTGGTGTTTGATTATGGTAATTCATGTTTAAATGGTGTAATTAAGGTTATTGACGTTTTATGGAAACATGAGAATTTAATTTATGGGTTTGGAGTTCAAAATGTTAAATTTGGAAATTTCTGGACAGCGAGCAATTAGCGCGCTAATTGGAGAAATTAGCGCGCTAATCACGCAGATTGAAGACGATAATGAACAGTGATTGAGACCAATTAGCGCGCTAATTGATCTCATTAGCGCGCTAATTGTTCACTGGACTCCCAAAAATTGGAAAATGAGAAAATGACTCAAACTAACATTATGAACCCATTAATTGATCATTAAACCTCACAAATGAATTCCAGGTGTCTCGAAATAGTAATTGGAGTCGGAGATTTGGAGGAATCGGACTGGGATTTGGGTTTCGGTAATCGAGTGCGATATAGGTGCGTAAACCCCAACGAAACACATCGGAGTATTTAATTCTTTAAAATTCTTGCGTTTATTATTCTTGAAATTCATATTCATTGTGATCATGTGTTGGTCGGGTTATTAGTTGGTGTTGGATTTGTTTTCACTATCGAAGTTTATTCGGGATGATTGTGGCACGTGATTAAGCATGCTAGATTGTAGCGCGTGTACTTGCGCCGCCGGTGGATTGTGTCCCGAGCCGCGGGTGCACGTGTTCGGTGGATCTGTGATTTGTTCCGGTCATCGTTAGTGGTCCGGTGGATCCCAGTGTGGTGTGTTTCCTCTCGGGCGCTCGGATTGACGAAGTATGATCTAGTATGTGAGATTGCATTCTACTTTTGTCCGGTTTTAACGTAATGGTTGTGGAGCATATTGTTGACATTATGATTATTCGTTGATCATCTTGCATGCTTGTTACCTACACATGCGGGGTTTTATGGTCGCCTGTACTTTTTTGCATGTGTAGCTAACGTTAGTTATTGGCTTCGAATCTGTTTATTATTTACTCGATGGTTTTCTTTGGGAGTTTACTCACTGGACTCGTCACCGTATGTGTTGGGTGATTTGAGTGCGGGATTTGATAAGTGCGGGGACAAGGAGACACGTAAAGATTATCTCGTGATCAAGGCGTGAACTACTCCTTTTATACGCTGTGATTGTATGTATTTGTTTTATGTTTGGGTTTGGGTTGTGAGAGTTATATTCTAGTTTGTTTATGACTTTGAGGATGACACTTGATTTATATTTGGGGACTACATTTTGGTATGGTTTCCACATTAGATTAATTGATATTTAGACTTGTTACATTTGGTATCATTTAATGATTTGAGACTTCCGCTGCGTAATTTAAGGATAAATGATATTAGAGGAACTAAAGTTAACAGGAAATTGATTGATAATGGATAACTGGGCGTGGGACACAGCTGGCGGTTGAGTGGTCAGTTGTGGGCCCACGTGGCCTCCCGTGGCGGACCAATGTGGAAAATTGGGGCCGCCACACTCCCTTGACTTGTCTTAGCTCAAACAAAACACTAAACTATCGGGTGTTTCGATACCTGACTCCCACACATACCCTCGTGTCCCCCTTCTATCCTCGCACCACGAATGCATATACGACGTTATTTATTAATTATTAATTGTATTTTATCATTTCCTGTATGTATGTGACTACCCAGCCTAGTGTACTGTCATTCGCCTACCCGGTACTCGCGTCTGTACGCTAATCAGGGAGAATACCCGTCGCACTATCTCACATGTAACATAATAATTTACACACATCGCGATGTCAATACCCTAATTACACATAAACATCACAAATTAAAGCACAACAACACAAAAATTACAATTTACCTAGCTTCGGGGGTGCCCTAGCCTATCTACGGGTCCCACGAGCATCTGAAATGTTCGTCACGTCTGCAAACACGTCATTAATAGTGGCGAATTTACTTCGGCCATTACAATCACCATATCATGTTTGGTCAAACGTAAAGATCAAGCTCATGATATCATTTATGAGAAATGAAAAACTATTGCAAACCACTCTTTTTCTCTCCAAAACCGAAAATTTTTAATTCTTGATTCACTTTTGTGATTTTTAGTCTTGAACCACTGTTGATCGAAGAGAGGATCGGAGGTGGTTTCAATCAAATTCCTTTTGCATGTTGTTCATACAATAAACAACGAACATGCATAATCATATTTATGGAGATTGGTTCATACTTATTGCAGTGCATCTTCATTAACGGTGCTGTGTGGATTTGTGTGACGCGTAGGATTGATCTTGTCTTAAGTTTTTATTGTATAGTTAGTTTTCTTCCCTAGTTGAAAGTCTTTGATTTGTCTTCTCCTGGTTGGAAAGTTTTTAGTTTTTTTTTCTTGTTGGGAAGTTTTGTTATTCGTTTTGTAGTTCTAGTAGTTTTATATATTGTTATGAGTTTCAATTTTGTAGAAAACAGTCATTGATTGTCAAACTATTTCAATTTCATATTTACAACCAAATTAATGACAATTTATTTGAACAAATTGGATTAGTGAATCAATGTACTTGATTTTATGTGTAGTTCTGTATTGAGCCATGAATGATTAATGAAAATTTGATTTTTTTTTTAAAGTTGCAACGAAGATTTAAAAAAAAAGTGCAACGAAGTCGATTACATTAATTTCCCAAACAAAATAAAACTAAGCAAATCGATTAATCCGCATTTTATTTGACGTGTCAACACATTTTTCTATTTTTTTTTGGTAGGGTCAACACATATTTTTAATTATCAATATTATATGTGTTGAAAATATGTAGACCGAATTATAGTCCTACGTAGGTTAAGTGTGATTTTATAAAAAAAAAAACATTACTTAAGAGAATATCTTTCACCCAAGTAATACCGAGGCCATTCAAAGTACACTTATACACTTGGGAGCTCAATGTGGTTAAGTTGGAGATAATATTAGTGCTAGTGATATCTGTTAACCAGCAAATACAGGTGCGGCCCAACAATATGACCTCATTATTTTTCATACTGATAAATGAAAAATAAGTCTTATGAATCAATTATGTGCAAGAACTGAAAAGCCTGACCAAATAAGTCGAACGGTGGGTTTGATACTTTTGGCAAATTAAGCCCCCATCAAGGTCAATGGGCACGCCTGTTCCAATAATGGTTTTTGTTGGGTTTGTTGGTTGATTATAAAAGAGATTATGTTTTTTTTTTTTGGTAGGAAAAGATATTATGTTTTGTCTGAAGAGAGAAAAAGAAATTTGACAAAAAAAGAAAAAGAAAACAAATGATTTTATATGATTTGCCATGATTAATTGATTTTATAGCTAGTGTGTTGTCGCTGTTGGCAGGCTGATAGAATTGCCAAGTTTTGTATGATTCATAGTATATATCGCCATATTGGTAAGATGAGTCGCTGTTGTCCCACCTTGCACCAGACAAGTGGGCAATGTTTGCTCTTCACTTGTCGGGTACACAGACCGGGGCCATAAATCTATTAATACGGGGTGTGACTCTGTGACCTCTAAAAACGATTCATTGATTATTTGTGAGAACTATTACAACTTCGATACAACAATTACGATCGGTCTCTATGAGTAAAACAAAGGTAAACAATGCATCAATCCATACCACCATCGAAGCCACTTGGGCATAGTAGATGGGGAAGGAAGCCGATATTTAACCGAAGAGACACCTGGACAAAGGGAAAATAACCCAACAAGAGACAACTTACAACACTAAAATAACAAAAACAGATGCACATAAACCCTCACAAATTGCACACAAGATGAAATTAAAGCACAAGAGAGAAAAAACACCCAAAAATATCATCAAAGAACCTTAAAAACACGTCCATCAAGATTGTTAGAGGCTTTAGCTTTTCCAATCTCTCTTCTGCAAGAACTTCATCGTCTACTTTTCTTTGGCAATCCACCCCTGAAACTCAAACAAAATAGGGAAGAGATGTCGAACGGAGCCGAAAGGGTGTGAGCCATACCAGATCTAACCGCGCACAGAGCCGTGAAGATGTGGAAATCTCATATTTGGCCGCGCCAAGATGACCGGCGGCGTAAGCTCTGCCTTCAAACGAAGATGATGTCACTGTTGATGCATGGTACTTTGTTGGAGAATCGGCGTAGCAGATAAGGATCGCGAACAGACCACTCTTTTCCCAAAAACTCTCTTCCTCTCGCTATAGATCAATGACTTTCCCCCACAGTGCCTCAACCCAACAAGCCAAGAAAAGGGCAAAGGAGAGGAGGAGGAACACAAAGAAAAAGAAAAGAAAGACAAAAGGAAAGCAAAATAGGGGTGGGGGGTTACCGGCCGAAGTCGAGGCCGCCAAAGTGCTCTAGCATCACTGGAAACCCTATTGAAAACTCTAGATCTAGTTTTCTTGTTGGAGACGAAAGAGGAGAGAGGACAGAGGACAGAGCTCGTGTCTCAAGAGCATGAAACCTATGAGTCATTGTGATCATACAGGGTGTCGGGTTTGAAAAGGTTAGGCCGCTCTTGATATAAACGAACATATTTGTTTTTAAGACTTTGCCTATTTTTAAATTGAAAGGAATGAGTTGTTTAATTATTGAGGTTTATTGAGGGTTTTTTTTTGTTTTAAATTGTGTTTAAAGTTTTTTTAAGTAATATGACCTAAAAAGGTAATAAAATTATTATAAATTACATATAACATGATTTTAAATAAGCAGTGTGTTCAAATTGTATTTATTATTTAAATTACAAAACCTGGTAATATTTTTTTGTCGAGAGATAAAACACATAATGGTATCTCAAGCAATCTAAGTTTGTCTCGAAATTAAAATACTATATCTTTTAAATGTGTTATGTACTTTTTTTTTACTTTTTATTGTTTTTTTTTGTAAATTTTGCAATGTATAACAATGTGTTTTTAAAGTAAAAGTACGTATGATTTGAAATATGGGTCGGGGTCTGAGGGCCTTGCTAGGTTTCAATTCGAACAACCAAAACCTAGTCCAAATTTAATTCAAATATTAAAAAATTGAAGGGTTTGTATCCCCACCACAATTACCCAAAAGCAGTAAGTTATTTGTCAAATGCCATTCAGTTAATTAGGTCATTTTGATGTAGCTAGTGCTTAATTTCGTTTGTCCTTGTGTGTATCACAGATTTTCAACCTACATAGTTTTCTAGTTTCATTTTTATTGATTTTGCAACAAAGGCCTTCTCATTTTGATTATTTTTTTAGAGTAGTGTTATTTGGACACATGAGTCTAGATTCTTAAAGGGTTTTTAAAATTTTTTTATGTCAAAGTCATCCTCAAACAATAAATGACTTCGAAATAACAACTTGTAAAAGTCATTTGATATTTGTAAAAATTAAAAAATATTCGTTTATGAGTTCGAACTCTAAGAGTCTAAACAAACTCATTTTACCAAACAAAATTTGCCATGTCTGGTGAAATTAATTTCAAAATCTCTTATGGGGTAAAATGGAGAAATATCTCAAAGTTTGGGATATTTCATATAAAATTAAAAGTTTGGAGTTATTTTGAGAAAAACCTAAAAGTTTGAAATTATTTAACCTATTTACCCTTCAAAATATTGGGATTTTTTTTTCTTGGACGAAGGCAATAGTGAGTATGGATGATTGTTGGCACTGAACTTCCGCTTTTTGCTCCATTAAAGATGATTAATGGGGGTGTGATTAAGGGGCCCAACTCACTCAATAATTGAGATAGCGATTTTTTATTTTTATTTTTATTTATTTATTTACTAGTGATGTCTTTACTATCTAACATGAGAGGCTTTGACAATTGAGATAGCGAACTTATTACAAAGCCTTTTATCTATCAATGGGTTCTACAAGTTCTGCATCTTGCCAATTTACTTGATTCAAACAAGAATCAGTACTGTACCAAAAAAAAAAAAGAATCACTGCACTCGATTGAAGAATGAGGAAATAAATTGCCCTGTGAAATTATAAAACAAACAGGAGGCCAAGAAGGGGTGGGTGGATGTAGGGTTGCAAGTGGGGCGGGGCGGGGCGGGGCGGGGATTGAAGATACTGTCACCGCATCCGCAGGGATGCGGGGCGGGGATTTTTCCTCAAAATGTCTTGCGGGACAAACTTTGCCGCCCCACGCCTCGCCCCGTCGGATTCCCCACGATGCGCGGGGCCCCACTGGTAGAGAGTGATGCATTGGTCGTTATTGATCGGATTGTTAGGCGGGAGTTCAATACTTCGATGGTGTATATGAGAATCTTGTGCGAGACATATGGAAGATGTTGCAGTCATTTAATGGTCTATATTTGACATCTTTCTAGAAAATGGACTATTGAATGTCTTTTCTTTATTAATTCAAAATCACTTGTAGTGACATATTTACCACATCAATAAAGAAGTTACATTTTAACTTTGAACACAACTAGAAAATGGACTTTGTCCTCAAGAAAGAAAATAGTAAATACAAATAGATTCAACTTTAAACACAAGTAAAAAGCTTCATTTAATTCCAAACAACAAACACATAAATAAGAGCATTTTTATATATTTTTAAAATATAAACGGTGGCATATATATACAAAACCTAAAAGTATAAATTATGTGGCATATAGATACAAAATAACAAACTATGCGACATATAGGTACAAAATAACAAACTATGCTAACAAGCCACAACATACTTTAATGCGTTTTTCCACATATTGAGAATATATATCTTCTAATGCATATTCATTATTGTCAAGTTTCTACTTTTTGTTTTGATTCTGATTTTTTTTGTTTTCTTTTTAGGATTGAATCAAAATTCTAATAACAAAATGATTAAAGAAATGATATGTATTTGTTAATAATGTCTAGTAAGTGTTACCTAGATCTATGATCTCCAATTTTAAGTTTATTTGACAAGATCATATGTTTTTATTATATATCCTCACCAGGGGCGGACCCAGGATTTTCTTTGGCCCTGGGCTAACTATATGTGTGAGGTATCATTCATTCATGATTTGTTATGATTAATGCACATGTTAGCGGCTCGAACAGGTCGCAACCAACACAAAACAAAGACTGACCAAACTTCGCTCTTTTGATTGAGTAAACAACTACAAAATTTATAAGTTTTTTTTAGTTCATTATATTTTTCAAAACCACCTAGTATCCGGATTAATCGACTACTTTAAATTCAACCAGATAGTCGCGTTCCATTTAGAGGGGGATCGGACCTCCCAACATTGTCGTTTCTATATGCACAACCAGTTTCAAACTCTGGGTGTGGGCTTAAGGGAATGCGAGTCGTTTTCACTCGCACCAACTACCTATTGGTATTTTC
Source organism: Stephania japonica (assembly GCA_039657345.1). Lineage (NCBI taxonomy): Eukaryota > Viridiplantae > Streptophyta > Magnoliopsida > Ranunculales > Menispermaceae > Stephania > Stephania japonica. The sequence goes on from CM077556.1 coordinate 8,852,746, forward strand.
TTTACTTTATTTTTAAATAATCTAAAGAACTTTAAACAAAAACAAGTAAAATATTGATATAAATTACTAGTTAAAAAAAGCCATCAACTTTAAAATTTCAATTAATCTATGAAAAAAATTAAAAAAGAAAAATCAAATCTACGATTGAATTGATGTATATAATTTTTTTCTTTTCAAATTACTTTCTTTACGTTTTTTTTAAGAAAAATGAATATCAAGTGACATACTCGTAATATATTCATTTGTCACATAATATTATTGCACTCTCTTGAATTGTGCATCCAATAATCACCAAAAAATAAAATAAAATGAAAATTGCGCATCCAATTACAGTGCCCGCAAAGTTTGTGCAAAGAAATCCAGTAAATTTGTATATCAAATGCATGCATGTATCCATAAGTAAAATTCAACATCTTTGTCATTATTTTTTCAACTAGAATAAGATAGATTAGTGGAGTGAGCTCCTACTGTTTTCTTTCTCAAGTTGATGGGTGACTTTTCAACTAGTATTTTATTGCTTTTGAGTTAGGCTGGAGTAATAATACACTTAGTTTGCTAAAACTTAGCCTTGGGCTAAATCAAATGTTTTAATATTTTTATTGGGTAAAACACATATGCATAGGGATTATGTAGAGTGTGCCCTAGGCTGGAGCTCTTACTTGGGTCTGCTAGTGATCCTCTCTGTCTTAACAAAATTTATTTGTACATTTGAAGTTTCCTTATGTCGCACTTTTTTACCATAGCATTTTTTATTTTTAGTTGTTTTTCAACTTTTTTTTGCTCTTTTTGACTTTTTGATAGCTATTTGACTTTCGGTGTTTTTTTATATTCAGATTTTTACCTTTGAGTTTTTATTCTGATCTCTTTTTTATTTTTCTTTTCAAGAGCAAACAAAAGTATTTTAGAAATGATATATACTGATCATCAATCTCTGTGTGCATTGTTTAGATCAATGACCTCCCTTTTTTTAGTTTATCCAACAAGATGTCAATTTGTTATATATCTTTTATTGTAGCAACAAAATTTTAATTAATCATTTTTTAAAATAAATATAGCTTCTATTCATAAAGTATTAAATTGGAATTTCACCAATGTTTACATAAGTTTTTTTTTCTCTTTTTATTACTTCCTTTTTCTCATCAAATTAATTTTATTATGATTATATTTTTGTATAACCATATGTAAAAAGTTTTTAAACTTTCAAGGCATATTGTAACGGCTCCATTTCCATCGGCCATTACGGCGTGCACCATGGGTCCACAACTCTGCCAACTCACCATCCAACTGCATCCCACGGCCACTCATTACCCATTACCAATCAATTATTGCTAACTTAATGTCATTTTCCTAAATTATAGTTCAAGTTAGCTTATGAACTCGTTATTATCGTTTAATCTCAAATTATATAGCGGAAGTCTCAAATCATTAAATGATCCCAAATGTAACATGTTTAAATATCAATTGATCTAATGTGGAAACCATACCAAAATGTAGTTCATAAATATATATCAAGTGTGGTCCTCAAAATATCAAAATATATCTTCCAAGTCATATATAAGTCAAGACTATCTCTCAACCCCCAAAACCAAGCATAAAATAAATAAATATAAACAAACATACGAGTAGGGCAGTCTGCGATCAATCATAAATAATCCTCAATCTTGCCCTTCTCGCTCTCGTACCAGTATCTGCACTCAAGCCATCACAAAAAGGCAGATGACGAGTCCAGAGTGAGTAATCCTAAGGAAATTCACCAAGTAAATATATAAATAAAGTTACTAGAATAAAAAATACTATAAATAAACATGCGGAACAAAAGAATACAGTCAACTGCGAAAGATCATCGCATGCATAAATATAGCAGAGGAATCAAAGTGTGTGCATAAACACCAAGTGGGGAGTGATCTCAACACCGTAAAGTAAACTCAACTACCGTAAAGACACCAGGTGAGAGTACTCAGCCACCGTAAAGTAATAAGCCGCAATGAATAAGCACCAGGTGGGGACAAACACAACCACCGTAAAGCAATAGAAAATAGAGAGTATTGAATAAACATGACAATATTCAAATAAATCAAGCAGTAAGTACTAAAGTGAATTTCAGTTGGATTACTACACACCTCAAACCGCACTTCTCGTCCCGAAAGTCAAACCCCGGTCCAGCTCCAATAAACACCCGACAAATCAAGATTATCACCCGAATTGTACCTAAGACCATTTGTCATTTAATTAGCTTCAATTTTATATATTATATCAGTTTTTACGTTTTATGAGGTAAAAACCTCGACAACCTCTCTCCAAAATCCCAAGAAAATTCCAAAATTCCTTTATTTGATCAAAATATAATTTTTTTAAAATTTTTCTATTTTATCTGAATTTTCTATGAAATTTTCCTTTTTTTTTCAAAAATGTTTTTTTTAATTAATTAGGGGTGGTTCAGCCTAAACCGGGTCGAACCGGCCCCTTCTTCTTCGTTGGAACAGAGCTCTGTTCCAACAGAGAAGAATTTTTTTTTTTTTTTTTAATTCCGGTTGGGGTTGGCTCTCAACCCCAACCCCTCATCTCCTCTTGGCATGAGAGACATCTCCCATGCCATGTTCTTCCTCGGACGAACACCACCAAACCGTCACCACCACCACAATGCACAACAATAACAACAAAAACAACACAACAACATCAACAACTCACCTCCTTGGTCTCTCTCTCGTACTCTCTTCTCCTTTCTTCTTCTTCCTTCCTCTCGATTTCTCTCGGATCGATTGAAATGTGAGAAAATGAGTGTCGGTGGTGTTTATCAACAATTTAGAGGTGAAATAACTAAAATACCCCTACATTTTTAACTTCACTCTTCACAATCACATACCCTTTTTGGTCATTTCACAATTATTTTATTTTTTTATTTTAATATATATATATATATATATATTAAATTACTTATATACATATATATAAATATATATATATATTCGCCTATACTTTCGCGCCTAAAATTTCGCCGTACGCGCCAACGACCGTACTCGGACGTGCACACTACTGTACCACCCACGCGTGTCGACCACGACCCTGCGTGTTACTAGGTGTCCACTAATTTACTATTTTGCACATTTAATTTATTTTATGTGTGTTATTTTCCCTCGGCCTAAATTTCGTCTTTTAGCCTACCCGGTACCCGCGTCAACACGTATATCGAGGCAAATACTTAACACACAATCTCACACGTCAATGGCAATATAAACATACATATTGCGATGCCATTTAACTAACTTGGACCTATACATCGCAACTTCACCACCAGAGCACACAAAACGGACTGTAAACCTTATTCGGTCGTGCTCCATCTTCACTATGGGACCCACGAACATCCCCGCTGGCGTTCACGTCTGCAATTTCATCATCAATAACGGCCATTGAAAATTGGGCCGTTACAGTTCTTCCCAACTAATTTGAAATTTCGTCCCGAAATTTGAGATAACTAACATCTCTTCTCAAGGAACCACAATACTGATGCAACTACCCATCAGGTCAACTAACCTAAACAAACGTTGGTGAGCTAATCAAAGAAAAATCTTGCATAAACCGTCAGTAATAGCCCGCAAGTCCCAAGAAACTACGAATATCTGAAACCGACTCAGGTGTCCTCCAATAAAAAATCGCTTGAATCTTGTCCCCATCGATAGATATCTCTTGACTCCTGATGACATATCCGAGAAACTTCACCTCACTCAACTAGAAAACAAACTTGCTGAACTAATCAAACTCAAATCTAGGTGAACAAATCAACCTGTCAATGGTGAGCCGATCAACCAGTCGTCCACTAACTCCTGGTGTACCAACTAATCAATCTCTGGTGAACACATCAACCAGTCCCATATCAACCAGTCCCTGGTGAACGCATCGACCAGTCCTTGGTGAATTACATAAACCAATCCCACAACAACCAGTTGCAAATGGACTCCTGGTGAACTAATCATCCAGTTTTATAACCACCTCCTAGTACATATCTACCAGTTTCACAATAACCCTAATGCACACATTAACTAGAACACGCTGGTTCAAAAATAAACTAACCAGTCTATATGCAACGAATGCATGAAAAATAGGACTAGCGAAAATATACAATGACAACGTTCCCAGAGCGTGTTGTCATGTCGTCTCTCTGACAGGATGTGTCATTTCATAAGCTTTTTCTTCAGTCGGTGGTATCTCTGGTGCTAAAGAAGCTCTCCGACAATCCACTCCGATGTGTCCTCTCTGATCGCATCTATAACACCTGCGTCTGTCACGTCCTCCAGACTGTCGACCCTCGGATCTCTGACCCCAACTCCGGTCCCTCTGATCCCGATCCTTTCGAAGTGATTGTATCGGCTACTGTGTCGGTATGGGTATGTACCGCTTGACAATCCCAATCTGATCCTGGTCATCCTCACGACTCCAATATGTCTACCCGTCATCATACTCGTGCTAATCATCTCTCGAATCACGATCGTCACTGAAATCCTGATCCAACCGCAAATCATCTCTGGGAGCTCGATGATCTGATTGCTCCTCGTTCTGCAGCAAATATGTCTCACGAGGCAGTGCATAGTCATAAATGCACTGTAAAGTCTGGGCTCCACTTGCGACAATCACGCCACCAATCTGCTCGTTTAAACCCCTAATAAAGTAATAAATCTGAAGTCTATCATTATTCGCCACATCCATGGCATACCGTAACAGGTACCTGAATTTCTCCATGTATGCAAGCACAAACATGGTACTTTGCCTCAACGCGAAAAACTCCTCTCTGAGCCTCAGCTGTACCTCTATCTGAATATATTCATCTAAGAACAGCTGACGAAAACTCAGCCCAAGTCATCGACTTCGGATGTATATCCATATATGTCATCCACCAAACCGTCGGATGATCTCTCAAACAATATTCTGAAATCCGTGCCTAATCTGTCTTTGGCACCTCTGGTAACTGATGAAACCGCCGATGCGTCATCAACCAACGTCCAGCAATCTCTGGATCATAGACTCCATAAAGTTAGGTAGGATCACACTTCATGAAGTCCTTCACCATCTTCGCTGCCTCTGACATCTTTTTCCTAGGTGTCAACGTCATTACCGATTGCTCTATCGTAGTCGGTGTCACAGCGGTAATCTCCGTTGGCACCATAACAGGCTCGCCCTTCTCTATCATTGTCTCTGACCCCTGCCGCTTGTGTTAAAACAGTTGACGCTATGGTTGCCTGTGTGATAGGAACCGCCAATATGGTAGTCATAAGCGTCGCTGCAGGTACTCTCGAGCCTCGTATATACTTCATAAGCTCCGCCATCTGTGCCTGTTGTAACAACTACTGATCAGTAACTCTCTGCACCATAGTTCTCAGATCAGCTACCTCTCTAGTGAGGTCACTGGTTTCTCCGACTTCCTGCTGAGTAGTCGGCGGAGTAGTAAAAGAAGTCTGTCCGTCCATAGTAATTCTGCACCGCCAACGTGCATTGGATCAGACCTAATATATACGCATATAATATGTAGTACACAATCAAAACATTCACGTATATAAATTTCCTGAATCTACCCGCCTCACATCACTTCCTAACTAAGGCTTTAATCATTCACTTGTGGTTTCCACATCTAAGATTTATTCATTAAGTTTATAGTCAGGTTTATCCTCTGTTCAAAATGATACCTATGAGACCAATTAATTGTAGCGGTATCCGAGTTATCAATAAACCTACAATTCATTCCCTGGGCTCCACCTAGGCTCTGATACCAAATGTAACAGCCCCATTTCTATCGGCCATTACGGCATGCACCGCGGGTCCACAACTCTGCCAACTCACCATCCATTCGTCCCCACTACCCACTCATTACCCATTACTAATCAATTATTGCTAACTTAATGTCATTTTCCTAATGTAACACGTTTAAATATCAATTGATCAATTGATCTAATGTAACACGTTATTATCATTTAATCTCAAATTATGTAGCGGAAGTCTCAAATCATTAAATGATCCCAAATGTAACACGTTTAAATATCAATTGATCTAATGTGGAAACCATATTAAAATGTAGTTCATAAATATATATCAAGTGTGGTCCTCAAAATATCAAAATACATCTTCCAAGTCATATATATAAGTCAAGAATATCTCTCAACCCACAAAACCCAGCATAAAACAAATAAATATAAACAAACATACGAGTAGGGCAGTCTGCGATCAATCATAAATAATCCTCAATCTTGCTCTTCTCGCTCTCGTACCAGTATCTGCACTCAAGCCATCACAAAAAGGCAGATGACGAGTCTAGTGTGTAGTAACCCAACTGAAATTCACTTTAGTACTTACTGCTTGATTTATTTGAATACTGTCATGTTTATTCAATACTCTCTATTTTCTATTGCTTTACGGTGGTTGTGTTCGTCCCCACCTGGTGCTTATTCATTGCAGCTTATTACCTTACGGTAACTGAGTACTATCACCTGGTGTCATTACGGTAGTTGAGTTTACTCCTACCTGGTGTCTTTACGGTGTTGAGATCACTCCCTACCTGGTGTTTATGCATGCACTTTGATTCCTCTGCTATATTTATGCATGCGATGATCTTTCGCAGTTGCCTGTATTATTCTGTTCCGCATGTTTATTTATAGTATTTTTGATTCTAGTAAATTTATTTATGTATTTACTTGGTGAATTTCTTTGGGATTACTCACTATGGACTCGTCATCTGCCTTTTTGTGATGGCTTGAGTGCAAATACTGGTACGAAAGCGAGAAAGGCAAGATTGAGGATTATTTATGATTGATCGCAGACTGCCCTACTCATATGTTTGTTTATATTTATTTGTTTTATGCTGGGTTTTGGGGGTTGAGAGATAGTTTTGACTTATATATGACTTGGAAGATGTATTTTGATATTTTGAGGACCACACTTGATATATATTTATGAACTACATTTTGGTATGGTTTCCACATTAGACCAATTGATATTTAAACGTGTTACATTTGGAATCATTTAATGATTTTAGACTTCCGCTACATAATTTGAGATTAAATGATAATAACAAGTCCATAAGCTAACTTGAACTATAATTTAGGAAAATGACATTAAGTTAGCAATAATTGATTGGTAATGGGTAATGAGTGGCCGTGGGTCGCAGCTGGATGGTGAGTTGGCAGAGTTGTGAACCCGCGGTGCACGCCGTAATAGCCGATAGAAATGGGGCCGTTACACATATATTCCCTAATTTTGCTATTAAAAAATTAAATGATATTATTCTTCACTTAAAATTTATTCGAGATTATGTAGTAAAAATTATTTTTTTAGTTTTTTTTTCTCATTAAGTTAATTATTTTTTAACTAATATATTGACGCTTAATCTTACCCGTGCGCGAAGCGCGGGATTTCGACTAATTTTTTAAAATAGATTCCTCGTGGGACGTGTAGCGGGGTATGTGGCGGGGCGACGAGAATTCTCCGTGGGGCGGGCACGGGGCGAGGCGGCGGGGATTCCCCGTGGGGAGTGGCACCGGGAGGGATGCAGGGCGGGATGATGGGGATTTCCCGTAGGGCGAGGCTACGGGGCGAGGTATGGGGCGGGGCGGTGGGGATTCCCCGCGGGGCGGGAAGCGGGGCGGTTCTACGGGGAAAACCGCGGGGCAAAGGCATACCCCGTCCCTCGTCCCGCCCCGCCCCACTATGCGGAGCGAACTTTTGCCCCGTGCCCCGCCCCAACGAGGGCAAAAATGCGGAGAATCCCGCCCCACTTGCAACTCTAGTGGATAGGTGTTTAAGAGGGTAGTATAGGAAATTTGAATATGATGTTAAGTGGTTTTATAAGATTTCAATTTTTAATTGTTTTTGAAAAAAATAAAATTAATTGGATAAGTCATTTAGAATGGGTGGAAAGAGAGATTGGATGGGTTAAAATAACATCCTTAAGAAGAAAAAAAAAAAAAAAAACTCATATTGTTCCAACTTAACAACTCTAATTTTTCTTTTCAAAAAAAAAAACCTTTAATTTTTTTGAAACAAAAATTAATTGGGTAGGTCATTTAGAATGAATGGAAAAAGAGATTGGATGCCTTCAAAAAAGAAAAAAATACGTAGAGCTTTTTATTTTTTTGTTCCAACTTATAACAACCTTTATTTTTTATTTTTTTGTAATACTTAACAAAAAGAAAATTGAATGGCCGGATTACTAAAGAACACCTCGGTACTATTTAATAAGTAGAGAGACCAACACTTATTTTATTTTTTAAAGAGAAATCGAAATTTTATTAATTATTTATGGCTCAATACAGGACCAAACATAAAATCAAGTACATTGATTCGTTAGTCCTATTTTGTGCAAACAAACTGCCATTAATTTAATTTTTTTTCGAAATTGAAACAGTTTGACAATCAGGGATTGCTCTCTACAACGTTGAAACTCATGACAATACATAAAAGTACTAAAACCACAAATCAAATAACAAAACTTCCCAACAAGGAAAAGACAAATCAAAGACTTTTAACTAAGAAAGAAAACTAACTACAAAGTAAAAACTAAAGATAAATCAATCCAGCGCGCCACACAAATCCATGCAACACCGTAGATGAAGGTGCGCCTCGACAAGGATGAACCAATATCTACAAATCTGATTAGATTGTTGTTTATTGAATGAGCAAAGAGCAAAAGGGATTTGATTGGAACCGCCGCCGATCGTTGAGAGGATTGACGGTGGTTTAAGAACAAAAATTACAAAAATAAATAAAAAATAAAAAAATTTGGCTCAATTTATTTTGTTTTGGTAGAAAATCTCTTTTTTTTTTCAATGTTATAAAGAAAAGACTTTCCGTAGAGAGACCAACACTAGTATACATCTTATGAAGTCATCCTTAATAGACGTGGATTATATTTTAGTGACACCTCCTAACAACAAAATTCCCACTGTTCAATTTGAAACTTGCTTTGTCAAGGTTACATTTGGTGTTCTATTTGTTGGGATTGTGTGGACCGAAAAGTTTAGTCCCACATTGGTTATCTATAGCTTCTTGAAGAAGTCCATAAGAGTTAATTTCCCACCAAATAGTCTCGAGGCCTTTTGGAGTAAAATCTCACACCTAATGTTGAGGTGGTTAAGTTGAGGACAATATTGGTACTAGCGGAGATTCACGTGCTCGCGCGGGCGTATGCGCGAATGAGGGTCCAACAAGTGGTATCAGAGCCGATGGTGCAACTAGGATAAGACATGTCTGTTGGTGGTCGCATATGTGCCTCGAATTGTGCTCTCCCTCGAGATGGTAGCAACGATGGATCATGCGGTGTGCCCATCTTGGATGAATTTTGGTCCAAGGTGAAAATTGTTGGGATGTGTAGACCGAAAAGTTTAGTCTCACAGCTATTTATGGCTTCTTCAAGAAGTTCATAAGAGTGGATGTTTCATCTCATAGTACCGAGGCCTTTTGAAGTAAAACCTCAAATCTAATGTTGAGGTGGTTAAGTTGGGGATAATATCGGTACTAGCGAAGATTCACCTGTCCGCGCAGGCGTGTGCACGGATGGAGGCCCAACAAAGTTTTATGTCTCTCAGATCTCCTAAGTGGAATAATAGCTTGAGCCTCTGATACTACTGGTAACTGCTCATGATCATCATCATCATCACCTAACTCGACCACTAGCGAAATATCAACATTACCACTATTATGTTGATCATCATGAACTGCATCTGAGGTTTGTGTCTGAACACGTGGCGGAGCAAATGACCCAAAATCAACCAAATCACCACTGACATTAGGCACTGAGCAAACTGTCTTCTCTATGTCCTCAATGATCTGATCCTCCATAAACACTGCATCTCTGCTTCTTACAAGTTTTTTCTGAACTGGATTATAAAACTTGTAGCCAAACTCATCTTGCCCATAGCAAATGAACACACATTGTCTAGTCTTGACATCAAGCTTAAGTCTCTCATCTTTCAGAATATGAACAAAAGCTTTGCACCTAAACACCCGTAAGTGATCATAGGAAACATCCTTTCCCAGTCAAACTTTCTCTGGAACATCTAGATTCAGAGGAACACATAGTGTCAAATTCAGCACATGTACCACCGTACTCAAAGCTTCAAAAGAATGTAGGCAACTTTGCTTCTGAAAGCAAATATCTCACTCTTTTAACTAGAGTTATATTCATTCTCTCAGCTATCCCATTTAACTGAGGTGTCTTAGGAGGTGTCTTTTGATGTCGAATGTCTTGTTGCTTGCAATACTCATCAAAAGCGCTACAATACTCACCACCATTGTCGGATCTAATGCATTTTAACTTCTTCCCAGTCTATCTCTCAACTAAGGCATGAAACTTCTTGAATACATCAAACACTTGGTCTTTTGTCTTCAAGGTATAAACCCACAACTTTTCTTGAATGATCATCAATAAAAGTGACAAAGTAAATAGCACCACTAGGTGTCCTTGTCTTCATAGGACCACACACATCAGAATGTACAAGATCAAGTATTTCTGACTTTCTTGAATGAGAACTAGATGATTTGAAAGCAACTCTAGCTTGTTTCCCCGCCAAGCAGTGAACACATTTCTTCAAATATGAATTCTTTACCCCTGAGAGCACATTTTTCTTTGTCTAAACTGTCAAGCTCTTCTCACTCATGTGACTAAGTCTCCTGTATCATAACTCAACTGTATCATCATTCTCAAGTGCATTGATTCTACTATCACATACCCTTGCTTGCATTAAATACAATGAAGAACATTTCTTTGTTGGGCCTCCATCCGCGCACACGCCTACGCAGGCAGGTGGATCTTCGCTAGTATTGATATTGTCCCCAACTTAACCACCTCAACATTAGGTGTGAGGTTTTACTCCAAAAGGGCTCGGTACTATGAGATGAAACATCCACTCTTATGAACTTCTTGAAGAGACCATAGATAAATAATGTGAGACTAAACTTTTCGGTCTACACATCCCAACAATCTCCACCTTGGACCGAAATCTATCCAAGATGGACACACTGCATGATCCATCGTTACTACTATATCGAGGGAGAGCACAACTCGAGGCACACACGCGACCATCAACAGACATGTCTTGTCCCAGCTGCACCATCGACTCCTATACCACTTGTTGGGCCCTCATCCGCGCACACACCTGCGCGGGCACGTGGATCTCCGCTAGTACCGATATAGTCCCCAACTTAACCACTTTAACATTAGCTATTGGGTTTTAATCCAAAAGACCTCGGTATTATTTGGTGGGAGATCAACTCTTATGAACTTCTTCAAGAAGTTATAGATAACCAATGTGAGACTAAACTTTTCGGTCCACACAATTCCAACAATCTCTATCTTGGACCGAAACCTATCAAAGATGGGCACATCGCATGATCTATCGTCGCTAGCATCTCGAGGGAGAGCACAACTCGAGGCACACATGCAACCACCAACAGACATATCTTGTCCCAGCCGCACCATCGGCTCTAATACCACTTTGTTGGGCCTTCATTCGTGCACACGCTTGCGCAGGCAGATGGATATTCGCTAGTATCGATATTGTCCCTAACTTAACCACCTCAACATTAGATATGGGGTTTTACTCCAAAAGGTCTCGGACTATGAGATGAAACATCCACTTTTATGAATTTCTTGAAGAAGTCATAGATAACTACTATGGGACTAAATTTTTCGGTCTACACATCCTAACACTATTCCAATTGCATAGATTGTTAACTAAGTTCTAAAATACGTTTAACAAAAAAAAAAAACTAAGTTCTAAAATACGAGTCCACCTTAGCACTACAGTACCAGCTCAAAATTTAAAGGAAAATGATAATCTAACACACTTTGGGCGCACATTTTATTTTTTAGTCATTTATGGCTCTTTCTTGTCTCCCTGGGTGTGGGCCCCACATATGACAAAATACTATAAATAGTTAAAAAATAAAGTGTGCACCCCAAGTGTTCGTCCAAAGTGTGTTAGATTATCATTTTTCAAATTTAAAAGATTAATTAGATGCGCCACCTACATCTAATCTCGCACTACTTAGGCCCCTAGCCCCAAGGGCGTTGGTCAAATAGTAAGTTCATTCTTTAATACGCTGATTATGATTTAAGACAAATTTGTTGAGCACAAAACCTACCACTCCTTTCTCCCTTTAATTTTTTCTTGGGTTTCCTAGCGCAGGGTAACTAAGGACTCAGGAGTTAGTCAAATCCACCGTCAATTTGGTATAAGCTGCGGTAACTGGAGGAGTTAGTACTCTCTTTTTGACTGAATTTAGTACTCTCTTTTTGACTCTATGTGGACCCCACCTTATTCTTGACTATAAGATAGATGGTTTTGGCGCTCGCTCTCATTCGATTCAATCACTCCAGTGTTCCCTCTCATCGAGAAAGGCGAAGACGCCATTTCTTCGTTTTCGAGTTCTCAAGTTCAGCATCAATTCTTCCAATTCGCTTCAACGATCGCATCTCTACATCTGATCTCCATCGCGAGCTCAATCGCTTCTCTAACTCGGCCGATTGTTCGATCCTGTCACGAATTTCGCCGTTCATCTTCTTAGATGCTGATCCTCCGTTGCAGATCGATCTCGAATCAGAGAGAATCGTAGATCCTAGTTTTCCAGACGTTTGTTGCTGATCTTTGAAGGTACGATGTTGCCGATAACTAGTAATTTGAGAGTTTATTTGGTTAAACCTAACGAGCTTGTAATTCTGTGTTTCTTTGCGTTGTTCCGATTTTTCGATGTCTTTTGATCTCTGATTTGATTGAAATTGCCAGGGATTAGGTTTTCCTGCGGTTCTGTAACGCGTTTGAATCATCTAATTTGTGTAATTTTTGAAGTTAATTGTTCGTTTCAGTGGTTGTTTTGCTGTGTTTGGATCTGATTTTCTTTCAAGATTTGATTTTTTTGGCGATTTGGATGAGTGTTTGTGTTGTTTTCAGAAGAGGACTGTGATTTCTATGTGAAGACTTGATTGGACATTGTTGAATCAAAGTTCTGGTTGTAGCTTGTCTTGATTTTGGCGTAGTTGTTTGGATTTTAGTTGATCTTAGTTGATCTGATAATCAACCTGTAAATCTAGGGTTTCCTCTTAATTCGTTTGTTACAAAGGAGATTAACATCAATTTTCTTCATCAATCATCAATTTTGAAAGTAATGTCGCGATTTTAGGTTAGCCGTCTTAAAAACTCCACTTCCAAAGCTGATCCAGTCCTTCGCTTCCTACCTTGTTGAATCACCAATAGATCAGTTTCTGTGCCTGGAATCTGTCCTTGATGGCTTGATTGCTTAGTTTTGATAGATTACATGTTGAATGAATGATATCAGAAGCAGTACATGTCCTGTACTTTCGTAAATTTTAATTGGAACAGAGGCGCATTTATGTAGTGCTTTTATGCTTTTTAGAAAGGCACCTTCTTCAGTAACTGAGTCACTGATTCTATGTAGGTCCAATATTACTTGATTTCTATTCTACGTCAGTGTTCCAACATAGATAAATCTGCTATTTTGGAAATTTTGGGTTCTGGATTGTTCCGAGTCGATCTAGTTTCTCGCATAGTCGCATGTCATTTATGTTCTTGAGGAAAAAAGGATTAAAAGTAAATTGGCACAGGGCATCTTCAAGAATAAACCATCGTGTACTAGTTTTATTTACATGTTCTTCCGCCATTAAACAATTACTGGATATGAACTCGTGCAGCAACAGTGGTGACATGAGGTGCAATGCATGCTGGCGGGAGCTGGAAGGACGAGCAGTATCAACCACTTGTGGCCATCTTTTATGTATCCACTCATTTAATACACAGTTCCTCTTATTGCGTTAACTTGTTTGATGTAGTACCAAAGGAGTTTCATTTCAAAGTCTTGACTATATCAATGGTTTGCTCGAACTGATTGCAACTAAATTTGAATTCATGAGCAATGCCAATGTTAAATAAGCTTACCTTCCTAACTTTGTCTCAAAACTGTACTCAATTTGTGCTGCCGCGTCTAGTGCTGTAGTTGGTCATGCTCATTGAGCTTTTTAGTTGAGTTTCGAGCAAAATTGGTTTCCTTAACAGCTGGGCAGGCCCAGAAGATGCTACCAAGATTCTCAACAATGATGCTGCATGTCCCATCTGCGACCAAGTCCTATCCAAAAGGTTTGTTGCTTCTCTTCTCAAGGCAATTATATCCTGTATTGAGATTTAAGTTTTAACTGACATAATATGTTTTTCCATCACCAGCCTAATGAAACCTGTGGATATCAATCCCAACGACGAATGGATTAATGTAAGAATTCATTCCTCAGGTCAATGTACATTTTCCTTATATCATTTTCTCAACTTAATTATCTATCCTTGCAGATGGTCATGGCTGGAATATCTCCACAAATATGTATCCTTCATTTGTACTTCTTTGTGGCCTAAGTTCCTCGTCATAATACTGCAGGACATCTCAATATAAGACTGGTGGTCTAGGTTGTGATCTTCCTCTCTAGTTCTCTTTCTGATTTACAGTGTTACTGTACTTCCTAGTTTACCAAACAAACTGAATAGGTCTGAGGTGAACGAGGACAAATTAGTCTATTGTGTCTTCCTTGAACAAAACCAGTGATGAAGAGCGCATACAGAAGTGTGATGTTCTACATTGGGCAGAAAGAGCTGGAAATGCAATACAAGTTAAACAAGATAGTAGCGCAATGCCGACAGAAATGTGAGGTAATGCAAGAAAAGTTCACTGAAAAACTGGAGCAGGCTCATGTTGCATATCAGAAAATGGCCAAGAGATGTCAGATGATGGAGCAAGAGATAGAAAACTTGTCCAAAGATAAACAAGAGCTACAGGAAAAGTTTTCAGAAAAATCCAGGTCAAAGACTCTTGCCTAAATTTCAATTAGTTTTTCTTGCAGAATAGATTTCTTTTTCTTTTCTTTTTGATTATAGTTCTTATAGTCTTGTTCACTAGATATATTGTAGTAAGAGCATATTCATGATTATACAATATTATGCAATACCAGGCAAAAGAGGAAACTTGATGAAATGTATGATCAACTGAGAAGTGAATGTGAGTCCATGAAGCGTTCTGCCATTCAGCCATCTAACTTCTTCTCAAGGCCTGAACCTGGCTTGTTCTCGAGCCATGCAGATATGATGGATAACAGAGATCCTCTTGGACAAGGTAATCTCACACAGCCTCTGGAAAAACACTTTGTCTTAATAAGAGTCGAGCTTAACATTTTGTTAAGCCCTACCAAAAAAATACCAGTTAATTCATTTCTCGCAGATCGGTCGATTCTCACTCCTGATACTCCAGGACGGAGAGAAGATATTTGGCCAGCGACAAGACAGAAATCTAATTCTGGTCCATTCGAAGTTTCTGGAGGCTCGCCAATGAAGCAAGTACCAGTTTCTGGTGATAGTGGTGGCAGAAGGGCTGGTGCTAATCCTCCTTTTGGAGCTGGAATTAGTAACCCCTCCATGGCTCTTCGGAATCTAATAATTTCACCAATGAATCGACCTCAGCTTTCTCGTACTCGCGCTAACTTGTTCACGTAAGACACTGTTATTATTTTGTTTCGATCCTTTTTCTTGGCTTCATTTCTATCCCTTCAGAAACTATTCATGTATTGGTTAATAGCCTCTAACCAGATTTATGTTTTCTTTTTATGGTTCAGGCTATAAGATGGAGGAACATAGAGGTCAGAAATCTCGTCGAAGCAACTGTAACCCTGACAAGGGGAATGACTGACTTTCTTAGCGAACTTCATGGCCTAATTCGAGGAGCCTCAAGTGGAGGGAAAATGACTGTACGATGCTGAATTGCTACTTTGCAAGAGCATCAGGTACTGTTTGTATAGAGCAAATATAGAGTATAATACCTTCTTCATAAAAAAAAAAACAGAGAGTATAATACCAAAAGATGTGTTAGTAAACAATCAGGAGGTACAATTGATTTCATAATTTCTGCAGTGTACAAATCCTGATTTCTACAAATGTTAAGTGTAATGATAATGAGATGCCCAAGTGATGGGCACTGACCTTATAGTGAAACTTACAGTTCTAGTGTGGAGGTATTCTCCATTGATGAGAATATGTATCATGGGAACTGATACATTTCTGCCCTTCTTTACCTAAACTTTATAATCGTCATGTATGAGCAGACTTGCAAAACCAAGATATGCCCTTAGATTTCTTGCTGTGAGTGTAATCACCTTGTTTCTCCCCCCTGAAATTTTTAGATGGAGTCGCTGCTATCGCTTATGTGCTTTGGTTTATCGTTTATATGCTTTGGTTTTCTTCGAAATCCTCAGTTTATAGGACTTAATTAGTTTAGCCTGCAAAAGGTGGCTGAGATCTGTAATGCAGGTAATATAGTTGAGAAGAGTTTTTTCAGTGCCGCACTTTTCGAATGCTAAATTTTCCTTTCAAATGTTGAATCAAACGGACCTTCATATATAATTAATCTGACAGGAAAATGTCCGATTGCAATTGATTTTTCTGTGTCCCTTTCAAAAACATATTTCAAGTTCGATGATTGATAATAGCCTCCTAAGCAACTGAATTCTTTTCAAAGTCTACTGCACGACCCCGGGAGTACGCTACAAATGCTAGTAAGCCATTGTACTAGTTGTTTTAGAAAGTAGAGCAACAAAGTAGATACATGGTTATTTTTTAGCAATATCGGAAATGCAAACATCAGAGAATACAAGGCACAACTAAAAAATTAAACAGCCCAATGTTTGTATTGAGTCTAAAAAGAATGAGTAAAATTCTCTAGGTTGATGGGTGTGGTGCCACCAACTTAGCCCCATGGGACTAAATGTAGAAGACAGGCTGCAGATACCCATGGTTATCAAAAAAAAAAAAAAAAGAATGAGTAAAAGAATAAAGAAGAAGCTGATATAACATTACAAGTAAAATAACCATACTACCTCCCCTTCCCTCATAAACTACTGACACTCATTTGGTAGAGTAGAGCTTCCGGCTTCCCCCACATTTTCCCAGTGGAATCCCTGTTCTGTACAAGACTCTCATTTTCAGTTTACAAAATTTTCTTTGATCTCCTAGACTTTCAGTGTAAGACTATAGAAATTGCTTTGGAAAGGGAAATTCTTAGTTCCGCTACATACGACTAGTATCGAGACAAAAATGTTGGGGCAAGAAAATCTTCAAAACTGGGGCCCTTGGAGACACTCCGATGGCATCTCCGTGTTGAAGAGAATGGAAGATCTGAGAACCATCTATGTATATTCTACCTTCTTTGCTATACCATATAGCCTGCACGGATTGATCAAACTTGACTAAGCCGTGTACCAAGCTAGAGTCAGAGGCACCATGAGGAATGGGTTCTCTCACCATAAATTGAAGGTCTTGTGATAGAATAGACATTGGAAATCCTCCTGCTGAACTCATGGCAGCCGTTGATCCGGCTGCAGTACAAACTCTGAGACCACTGGATCGACAATTCACCAAGGCGGAGCATGAATTATCATCCATAGCAATTCTGCAGATCATGAGAAAAAATGCAGATAAGGTATGATCTCTGATATAGGTGATGGTTTCAACAACAAAGCCTCAGTCCCAAATAGATGAGAATTTCAACAATTTTTTTTTTTTCCAAATATGATAAGCTTCAGAAGATTCTTGCCTGAATGAGAACTGAGAAACAGACGCTGGGCAAGGGTGTGCAACCAAAATGTCATTAAGTGCAAGGTGTGGTAACGGTTGCCCGTTGACAGAGATAAGAATCCGTGTTAACGCAGAGGGAGATTTGCACCCATCCAGTATTTCATCCAATACCTACCAAAAATGACAAAAATGAATAGAGCAACAAAAAAAAATAAAAAAATAAAAAATGAAAGCCACACTCTGCAAATAAGAGTATCATTGTGCGCAATCTAATTTCATTCCGTAATTTCCACGGTCACAAGGTAACATACTCCTACCTGTTCGAAGTTTTTGACTGTAGCAGCGCAGAGATAGCCAGTGCTCCTTCTGGCATCATATTCATCTTTAAAGTTTTCCACCTAAGAGAGAGAATATGAAGATTTTAGAATATGATGCCAACAATAGATTTGATCAGAACAAGGTACCAAACTACCGAAAAAAACTATAAAAGCAAGCAAAGAAACCGTTCGCAAATGTAAAGCATCCATAAACCTTGATGAAAAAATTAAGAATCCAACAAACCTCTTCAACTTGTGTAGGATCAGAATTCACACCTAAAATTGGAATGGAGTCGTCCATGAAGTGACTAGCGTGCAAAAGTGTGCCATCGCCACCAATAGCGATGACCATCTCCACATCACGTATTGGCTGTGATAGACTTTTACGTGGTAGAAACTCCCACTCAATTGACTTTCGCTGGAGAATGTCTTGACAAAAGTTGACTGCATCCATATGGACCTTATGTCTGCTTTCCATGTGACTTAAAACCTACAACCGCAGTGATGAGAAGACAAAACTTGCAGATATTATATTAGAATTCATTCCGAAACGTACTATCAATCATCCTTCCTTCCCAAAAGAAATCCAACTGAAAATGAGATTTCGAGTTAAATTAAGCCTCAAATCACAAACTATATTTTAGTGTTTTTTTGGTTATTACAATATTACACTTTACAAACATATTGCAGAGGACGGCCATTCAAAAGTTGAGTAGCTGAGGACTGCAGTAATATATCATTTAACAGCCAGTATGTTAAGCTGCTTCAGCAAAAAGCTCAAGCAATAAGCATTCATTAGGCAGTTGATAGCTTCTTAAAGAAATACCCCATTCCAAAGACACTCGAGGGGAACAAAAAAAAAGAAAAAGAGATAACCAAATTTTAGATGTACTTACAAGACTTCGGCTTAAAATATAACTAAGCAGGATCTTGAAATAAGTTCACTGGATACAATCAACATGACGCAGAAGGCTAAAAAAACAAGGAGGTAAGTTTTCACACCAAGCGAACTCTAAAGGTGTAACTATAAATTCATCTGTTCAAGTCAAACTATTTGAGAAACAAGAATATACTTTATGCGAGAGAAAAAAAACGTAGACTCTTTAAGTGACGTGGGCTATATTTATTGCACTTCCATTTTGTTAAATTATACCTTCTCAAGTGCTTAGAAATAATCCATACGGGACAAATGGATGCCACTTGATTGCAATGTTCAACACCACAAAGAATAGAGATGACAAAAGCAAGATTGAACATCTGTTTACCATAGCATTTAATGCCAAATGATTTTCATATAACAGATAAAAAAATCTAGGATAAGGTGCTGATTATTATGAGTGAAAAGGAAAGAGGAAACAACGTGCTTTTTCTTCACTTCAACTGCATTGAGACAAATTAGAGAATGCACATTCAAAAAAGCTTATATATCCAGGTCTTTCACATTGCTCAAACAATCACCAAGAACACTTCAGGTTGACATGAATTGCATAGGTTTAAATCCGGGAGGTCTATGAAGGGCGAACCTTGCCACAATGGTAAGAATCACTCCATTTTGACATGAATTTCATAGGTTTAAATTCGGGAGGTCTATGAAGGACGCACCTTGCCACAATGATAACAATCACTCCATTTTGACATGAATCAAGCATATAACAACAAGCAAAAAACATGGATCAAGGTTGCATACGACAACCTTCCTTAGGAGCTGCAATGGTGAGATTCTCACGCATAACGCATTGCACCTTCCCATATACAAGTTACCACTTGAATTTTATTCAACATCAAGAATGCCTTGTTCCAAATGAATGAGATCAGAACATAGCGAAAAACTAAATGAAGCAATGCAGAAGAAACAAATATAGCAAAAACAGCAAAAAACTAAAGGATGCATAGTTTATCGGCAAGAGTTATCTTTTAATTGTGAAATTTAGAATCTCAATAAGGATTATACATGAATATGATGAATTAGATAGAGAAAAACATATAAATCAATTAATTAACCCTAAACTGCAGACAATCTCACATCCTATTGTTTTTGAACATAGAACTCCTATTAAAACTATAAATGCCAAGTCCTGAACAACTTCTAGTCTTAATCTTAATAAAACAATGAGCAAGTACAAGGATCAAATAAATCCTTGATATATATGGGCTTTCAACTTAAAAATAAAATCCTAATCACTCTTAGATTCTAATTCTACAACTAAAATGCAAAGGGAAAAGTTGAACACGTTGCACAATATAGTTTCGTAAGACAAAATAATCTAAAGCCGTCACTTAGGAGACTTGGTGCTTTGTTTTTCTTTTTTTTTTTATCAGAAACAATTTTTTAGTACTAACTACCAAGATTTTACATTTACAAAAGCAAGAGCAACTGCCAACCAGGAAAAAAGAGCAATTAGAAGTTGTTTTCATCAAAGACTTGGTGCTATATAATGATTAGGAGAAAATACCGTGATATCATGGAAAACCAAAGACAACCTTCATAAGCGAGTGAATTGACAAAGAAACTAGAAAGAAAGTCAGCAATCTTTTCTTCATTAAGAAAACAATAGTACTAAAAAACCAAACTTAAGGAAAACACTTAGCAATGGACACTAGAAAATAAATAGGAAAGATAAGCTTTAGAACTCCAATCCCTATCAAAAAGGAAATATGCATCACCCATTGATGACCTTTACATTCCTTAAATTTTCAACACTATTAAATGTTCAAACTTCAATAATGTTTTTAACAAAAGAAGCGAAATTCTTTAACATGACAAAGCTTTGGATTGCGCTTGCTATTGCATCTCGAATATTCATTTCAAACTTCTCATTGAAATTTCATTACAAAGAAAAAGAGCCCAATCCAAATACCCACATCTCCTATCAGTGAAAAACAAAGATTAACTTTGAACATTGATCACATATACATTCACCCAAGTAAGATCGTGAAGATGCACATACCAACCCTGATCTCCAAATTTGTAGATGGATCAATACAACAACAACAACAACAACAACAACATAGACTCAATCTCAAATTAGTTGGGTCGGTTACATGAATCAAACTCTTCAATTACGCTACAATTGATGGTGTTGTTATTACTTTGATCTATTTATAAAGAGTGACAAAAGTTTTATGTTGGCTGTCGCAACCCTCCCCCATTTTCCATTCCTGGAAAATGGGCTTGGGACCTCCCTCCCATTTTCCAGTATTGATCCAATCAATGCATATGAAAAATCCACAAAACCCAAATAAAATAACCTACCCAAGAATAAAAAAATCCCAACTCTCCTTGAATACACATCACCCATTTCACAACCAAAGAACACAAAAACTACTCATTCAACAAAACCAAACAACTTAGGCCTTAGGCCTGATTCCAATCAAGAGAGAAAACACAAATCACCATTATTGACAAAAACAAAAATTACCCTTGATTCTTTCATCAAAAAAAAAAAATTACCCATGATTCAAACCATCAAAATTACCTAATAATTTCCAAAATGTTTGCTAATCTCAAACAAAATGAAAAATTGTAAAAAAAAAAAAAAGGGCCCAACAGAGAAAGAGAGAGGACATGAACCTTGGGATTGGTGACGCGAGAGAGGTCGCCCATGTGATTGAAGGGCTTCATCAGCAACAAAAGCCGCTTCTTTGACATCTTGACTATCAGTCTTCTTCTTCTTCACCAAAACTTCGTATTTACAGCTATTCTTGGAGGAGTCGAGAAGAGCCGTTCTCAAATCTATATACGATTTGAGGGTTTTGTTTTTGACACGAAAAGCGAACTAAGGAAAGCGGGAATCACTCCTGTATAGACTCTGTGGGTAATGTTCCACCTTTTTGTTGGGTGTAGGCTCAAACTTTCTATCCTATTAGTACCTATTAGTAATTAGCATTTTCCTTGATGTTAAAGTTTGTGTCTGTGTCTAATTAGTATGTTTGGGTTTTAGGAGAATTTGATTGTTTTCAGTAAGATTGGTAGTATTTGTAGTTGAATTAGTGTTTAAGAGGGATTAAGAGTTGTGGTCTCGTTGGAGTATATAATCCCACATCGAAAATATAATAGGAGTTGGTGTGGTGTATAAGTAGTATAGATTGGATCTTAGCATAAACCAATTAATTTTGTGCAAGATAGACTTCAACCCCATTTTTGTATATCCACATATGTGTGTGTGGCCTAACACTCTCTAGCCCATGAATTTTTATATGATCTTAGCACAAGCCAATTGATTTTGTGCAAAATAGGCTCCAACCCTATTTTTATATACCCACGTGTGGCCCAACAGGTCTATATAAATGACCTAGTATGTTAGTTTTACGTGTGATTTAAATATGCACCGCAGTGTTTTTGTGCACTCGATTAAGAGAGTTTGATTGTCAAATATTTTTAATTTGAACGATAGATTGTGCGATTGTGTGTGTTTTCGTTGTGTCTAGTATGTTTGTCCCTAACACTTTTCACATCTAAAATCCAACTGCAATCTCTAATTCAAGTTAGGGCAATGTTGAGCTCAAAACCGGGTAGCTCTCTCAATTTATTTCTTTCCCAGTCCGCAAGAACCGAAGCTGAGAACTTGCTTATCGAAAATTGAGTCTCATTTTACTCGGATCAATCGATTATTGGTAACTTAACCTTATTTTGTACAACCCAAAGCTTCTTGGATTAGATGAATGAGACATTACTTGTCTAAAGTTTAAGGACTTTGTGGGGGACACTTGAAAAAAAAAGAAAAAGAAAAGAAAAGTGCACCTTCTAGCCTTGAGAGGTTTCAAACGGACTTTTTTAAGGCCCAACAGGCACCAAACGGCCTTTCTAGGAAAAGAAAAGTGAGCTATATTGTGTGACCTTGGCCTTGCAACGGTGGGAGGCTCGTAGTAAGAACATTCTCAAAAAAGATACTGGTAACTCTAAGGCGTCATTTGGTTCACTTTTTGCTATAGTTCGAAGTTATCTCCTTGAAGTTAACTCCTTGGAGATAATATTTTCATGTTTGGTTGAAGTTTAAACTTGCAGGGAAGTTTCAAATTTTTAAACAATAAAAAATATGAATTGACTTAAATAACCTTCAAACAAGAGTGAGATGTGTAATAAAATGGTCATTAATAAAGGGTAATTGTGTCCACAACTTCCAAGGTGTAAGTTGGGAGATAACTTGCAAGGAAGATGAGCAACCAAACAAGATTAGTTTCCAACTCCCTGTGAGTTATCTCTCAGGAGATAACTCCACCCCTAACCAAACAAAGTCTAAGAATATATTGGAAAATGCTAAAATGATACTTTAAAGTCACACCTATTGACATGGTGTGCGGACCCACATATTTAATAGCCATGTGTACATGCCTCGAGATACACACCCCACGTATTTTGCACCGAAAACTTCGTGCCTAACACTCTTTTTATATGGAGCCCGCGTGCCATGTCACTAAGGTGTGACTTTTGGGTGTCATTCTAACTTCTTCCAAATCTATTTATATATATCTAATCAGAAAGTACACTTGGAGTTTTCAATCACAAAAAAGTAGCGATTGAAAACTCTAAGAAACAACAACATCATCAACAACAACATAACATCAGTCTCAAATAATTGGAGTCATTTATATGGATCAAACTCTTGCATTGTGTTGGCTTTAGTGTAATTGATGGTGAACTTTTCGAATCATTCAAATTCCACCTAATTAATGCGTCCCAAGTTAACTTTGATCTACCCTTACTTTGTCGAAATTTCTTCAGTTTCTATTAAGTCAAGTTTTTTAGTGGAGGTATTTGTAGGAAGGGTCAAATATAACAACTTAATTGGCATATTCTTGATGTGGATTTTGACCAATAACGAATAAAAAATAAAAAATATGTCATGTCCATTAAAATAAAATATTGTTATGATATGGATGAACAATTGATCAAGACTTTGTATGACTAATCATTGTCAAGCATGGGTCTTACATTGAGTGGTAATATCAAGCACGGCTCTTACTTGCATCCATATCCAATGTACTCATTATTTCATGTATTGTCAACATTGCTTGTAAAGAGTTGTATGACATGTGATGTATATATAACTTGTAAACATTGTCTTAGTACATTTATCATCATCACCAAATAGCCTATATAAAGTGTGCCAACCTCATTGTAAAAACACACCAAGTTGAATGACAACTTCTCATTTCAACTCTCTCATTTCTCCTCTTCTACTTTGTAGTTGTAGTTCTTTGTAGTTCTTTGTAGTATTTGAAGTTCTTAGTTCTTCTATTTTTCTTCTCTAGTTTTAGCAAGTCTCAATTCAATTTACAACACGTTATCAGCACGAGCTTGCTTTAGCATTAAGGAGATCTTGAAGTTCAAGAAGGCTTGTTAAGAAGACAAAGCTAGGAAGGTATAACTTTTATGAGTTCGGTTTATTTCTATATTATCTTGGTTGCTTCACTTTTATATGCATGCTTTATTCATATATTATGCATTATAACGTCACCGATTGCGAAAGTATGCTCTGTAGTTGCGTCTTGTACGATCTTCTACATCAGAAATCAAAAGTCAATATGTGACATAACTAGTTTTCTCGCTATACTACAAACGATTAATTATGCTCCATTCTTGATTTTTATATTGCAAATAGTGTTATGAGTTTGGGTTGATAGTGGGTAAGCCTTGTCCCCGGTAAAACTAAACATTGAAAGGGAGACGGGTTATCCCGTTCGAGGAGACATGGTTTTAAGTAGACTTCGTCTCGCCACCCAACCTGAAGGTTGTCCCACCAACTCATACAAGTATTACATTTTGCGTATTTATAATCAAGTTGTGAACATATATTTAATGGTATATTATCTATTTTGTATAAAAGAAAACTATTTAGTTTATCCCTATTTTCATAAAGATTTTATTTAATTATAATTGAATTAATTACCTTAACAATATTGACAATACTAATTACTTGTCAAGGCAACGGATGCTCAAATTATATATAAAGTATCTATGCAAGGCTATGCGTATAAATATTTATTCGTCAAATATCTCTTTAGACTCTTTAGAGATTTGAAAAGTGAATATTTCACTTTATATTATCATTTCACCTCATGGAGCTATCTATATCAAGGCTAAAATTGGTGATGCTCCAAAAGGCTCAAAATGAGCGGCTGGGTCTCACGCTACAAAATTTATATCACCAAATATCATTTATTATTCTCGCAATTTCAATTACCTCTATATTGAGGCTATGCAGAAATATGACTGATGAGACAAATAAAAGCCACGTGGCTTGCCTCGATGTATTACTGCAATAAATTATCGAGCGCGCACGTCAATTCATTAAATATTAATTATAAATTGAATCCTTGTCTCGTGGTAGTTGAGTAAAATAATAAGATATTATAAATATAATATCACTCATGTCCAATTGGTTTAGCTTCAAATTAAGAAGCATATGTTGCATATAATGACCATGGTCGCAATTACAAATTTATGGACGTGGAAAAGGTGAAAAGATATGGTAAAAGTCATATTGACAATTCCATTGATAGTCAAAATAAAAAGTGGTGCACCACTAGAAAGGGTAAATTAGTATTGACAAGGAGCGCTCATAATTGTGACATTTTTTTGTCACGTATGAAAGGCTATGCTGCCTAAATATTGTCATATATACAATACCCAAATATTTTTGTGATATTTTACCATGCTTTTGTTGACTAATGATCCAAAAAACTTGAGATATTCGTATTTTATTACGAAAAGGGTATTTCTTTAATACCATATTGTTTTTCAATGTAGAAATGGATCATCAAGTTATTTGTTCAGATTATGGCGATATATGTCTTGTTGATTGTGCTACAACGCACACTATCCTCAAAAGAAGAGAATATTTCTCCAATTTGAACTTAGTTGAGACTAATGTTCAAACAATATCTGGCGTCTCCAATTTGATTAATGGCTCTGGAAGAGCAAATATTATGTTGCATAGGGGAACAATAATTCATGTTGACAATACCTTATACTCAGAAAAATCCAGAAGAAATTTACTTAGCTTTAAAGATATTCAACAAAATGGATATCACATTAAAACCATGAACGAAAATAATAGAGAATTTCTCTATGTCACATTGGTTTCAAATGGGAAAAAAGAAGTGTTAGAAAAACTCTCAGCTTTATCCTCTGGATTATATTTTACTTATATAAGGCATGTCGAAACGAATGTCGTCTTAAATAAGAAAATTAATGATCCAAAGACATTCATTTTATGGCATGACCGGCTTGGTCATCCAGGATCATCAATGATGCGAAGAATAATTAATAATTCGCATGGACATCCTTTAAGGAGTCACAAAATATTTTCAGCTGGTGATTATAATTGTGCTAGTTGTTTTCAAGGTAAATTGATAGTTAAATCATCCCCAAGTAAAATTGTTGTAGAATCCCCAGTTTTCTTAGAACGCATTCAGGGAGACATATGTGGACCTATTCATCCTCACAGTGGACCATTTAGATATTTCATGGTTTTGATAGATACATCAACTAGGTGGTTACATGTTTGTTTGCTTTCGACCCGCAATATTGCATTTGCTAGACTTTTAGCGCAAATCATTAAGTTAAGAGCACAATTCCCTGACAACCCAATCAAAACCATCCGTCTTGATAATGCCGGGGAATTTCAATCTCAAGCATTTAAAAATTATTGCATGTCTATAGGAATTACCATTGAACATTCTGTTCCACATGTGCATACCCAAAATGGTTTGACAGAATCTCTAATCAAACGCATTCAATTAATTGCCAGACCTTTAATCATGAGAACTAAGTTATCAACTTCAGCTTGGGGACATGCAAATTCTTCATGCAACATCTATCATTCGTTATAGGCCTACTGCATACCATGAACATTCCCCCATGCAACTCATTTTAGGTCAACAACCAAATATTTCACACTTAAGAATTTTTGGTTGTGTAGTGTATGTTCCTATACCACCTCCCAATAGAACTAAGATGGGTCCACAACAAAAACTTGGGATTTATGTTGGATTTAACTCATCGTCCATTATAAGATACCTTGAGCCCTTAACAGGAAATTTATTTACTGCACGTTTTGTTGATTGTCACTTTGATGAAGCAATTTTCCCACCATTAGGGGAAGATAAGAAGTCAATTCAAAAGAAATGGCACGAAATTACTTGGAATGCATCAACTTTATCACATTTTGATCTACGAACAAATCAGTGTGAACTTGACGTTCAAAAGATCATTCATTTGCAACAAATTGCAAATCAATTACCAGATGCATTTAATGATGCAAAACAAGTGACAAAATCACATATTCCAAATTGTAAATGCTCCCGCAAGAATTGATGTCTCTGTGCAACAAAATGCATAAGAACCAACGAAACGCTTAAAGCGTGGAAGACCGGTTGGTTCAAATGATACAATTCCTTAAAAAGGAAAACATGAGTAAAAATAAATACAAATCAAAATACTTCTGACAAAGCACAAGAATCCTTTGATAAGGGTTTGTCAGAACAAGTTGATTCTGGATGTGGAACAACTTCCTCTAGAAAAAGATGAAAAAGATGAAAGTAATGAGATCTCAATAAATTATTTAAACTCGGTAAGATTTGGGATCGAAATAAAATTGTTCCTGATGATATATTTGCTTTCAATGTGTCCTTTGAAATATGTAAAAATGATGATGATCCAGAACCACGATCAAGTGGACGAATGTCAAAAAGGACCCGATTGGCAAAAATGGCAAGATGCTATCCAAGCAGAGCTAAACTCGTTAAGGAAACGAGAGGTTTTTGGACCAATTGTCCAAACGCCGATGGCGTAAAGCCTCGTTGGATATAAATGGGTATTTGTACAAAAGAGAAACGAAAAAAATGAAGTTACAAGGTACAAAGCAAGACTTGTAGCTCAAGGTTTCTCACAAAGACTCGGCATCGATTATGAGGAAACATATTCTCCTATTATAGATGCAATCACATTTCGGTTCTTGATAAGCCTTGCAGCCTCTCTCTAAGGGCTTGATATGCATTTAATGGATGTCGTTACAAAGATATCTCAGTACGGATCTCTAAACAAAGAGATATATATGAAAATCCCCGATGGATTTGTAATATCCGATAAAATAAAATCAAAACCTCATAACATGCATTCTATAAAATTACAAAGGTCTTTGTACGGTTGAAACAATCCGACGAATGTGGTACAAACGTCTTAGTGATTATTTACTGAAAGAAGGATATGTAAATAATCCGCTTTGCCCATGTGTCTTCATTAAAAGATCATCAACAGGATTTGTGATTATTGCTGTATATGTTGATGATTTAAATATAGTGGGAAACCACGACGACATCGTTAGAACATCCGAATACTTGAAAAAGGAATTTGAGATGAAAGAACTTGGAAAAACAAGACTTTGTCTTGGTTTGCAAATTGAACATTTTTCAAGTGGAGTACTTGTCCATCAATCAAATTATATTGAAAAATTATTAAAAAGATTTTATATGGACAAGGTACATCCATTGAGCTCTCCAATGGTTGTCAGATCACTTGAAATGAATAAGGATCCATTTCGACCTCAAGAAAGTGATGAAGAGCTAATTGGTTCGGAGGTACCATATTTAAGTGCAATTGGTGCACTTATGTATCTTACAAATTGTACAAGACCCGATATTGCTTTTGTTGTCAACCTACTTGCAAGATATAGCTCTTCACCAACTCGAAGACATTGGAATGGTGTTAAACACATTTTTCGATATCTTCGAGGAACAAGTGACATGGGTTTATTTTACTCGAGAGGGGTAAAATTGAATCTCCAAGGTTATGCTGATGCTGGATTTTTATCAGATCCCCATAAGGCCCGTTCTCAAATGGGATATGTATTTACCTTGTGGTAATACTGCTGTATCATGGAAGTCAAGAAACAAACTATGGTTGCCACTTCTTCCAATCATTCTGAAGTACTTGCAATTCATGAAGCAAGTCGTGAATGTGTTTGGTTGAAAAATATGATTGAACATATTCAAGAATCATGTGGATTGCCTTCAATAAAAGATTCTCCAACCATATTATATGAAGATAATGCAAAGATGTATTGCACAATTAAGTGAAGGATTCATAAAGGGGACAGAACAAAACATATTTCACCAAATTTTTTTTTATGCACATGAGCTTCAGAAGAATGGTGAAATTGATGTCAAGCAAATCCGATCGAACGATAATCTTGCTGATTTATTCACAAAAGCCTTACCAACTACGACATTTAAAAAGCTTACATATGGTATTGGCTTGCGTAAACTTAAAGACATTGCAAGTAAAGAAACTGAACAAGTTTCACCCATGTTCACATGAGGGGGAGTTATTGATTAGTGTATTGCACTCTTTTTCCCTTAGCTATGGTTTTATCTCATTGAGTTTTCCTAGCAAGGTTTTTTTAATAAGGCAATCCTAACAATATTATATTCATCTTAAGATTAATAAGAAATGTGTACTCTTTTTCTTTTGCTAGATTTTTTCCCACAGGGTTTTTTCTAGTAGAAGTTTTAACGAGGCACATTCTCTCAACAATTGTCATCTAAGGGGGAGTGTTATGATATGGATGAACAATTGATCAAGACTTTGTATGACTTATCATTGTCAAGCATGGGTCTTACATTGAGTGGTAATATCAAGCATGGCTCTTACTTGCATCCATATCCAATGTACTCATTATTTCATGTATTGTCAACATTGCTTGTAAAGAGTTGTATGACATGTGATGTATATAAAACTTGTAAACATTGTCTTAGTACATTTATCATTATCACCAAATGGCCTATATAAAGGGTGCCAACCTCATTATAAAAACACACCAAGTTGAATGACAACTTCTCATTTCAACTCTCTCATTTCTCCTCTTCTACTTTGTAGTTGTAGTTTCTTGTAGTTCTTTGTAGTAGTAGAAGTTCTTAGTTCTTCTACTTTCCTTCTCTAGTTCTAGCAAGTCTCAATTCAATTTACAACAAATAAAATGACAAAAAATAGATGCTGCAGCAAGAAAATCAAGAGGACAAGATTATGAGCTTAAGTTTTTTTTGATGGTAAAGAAGTATCAGCATGAGAAAAAGAATTTAAGTAAAGAATGGATTAATATTGACAATGTCAAGTTTTTATTTTTCTCTGAAAACTCTCCTAATTTCGAAGCAAGTTGACATGAAAAGAAAAGAATTAACATCATGTAAAGATGCGTGATTATTAGAAATAAGAGTGTTAGATCCAACCAAAAATAAATAAAAATAAGAGTGTTAGGCCGCCGTACTTTTGATACATATACATTTCCTAGTTGCTACACTCATAGTATTATTCTTGGCCTTTGGACTCGCGTCGTTGTATGTGCATGCAAATCACGATGTACAAATCAATGGACATCATACTCTAGCTGCTTTCCTTTAATTCAATTGTGGTGGCCGCGCTTTAAATTGACGCCTAAAAAATGATTTTCATCTTCCTTTACACTGAAGTTTTTCTTCACGCCAAAAACATGATCGGTGCCGCAATTGTAGACTTTCGACGCAAGTAATAGTGGCACCAAAACTTATTTGGTGTCGGGTTGTCGGATTCACTAGGTTGGTAATAGAGCTAACTTTGAGTCTAACTAGAAAAATAAATTTAAGCAACTTGATTTTGAGATTTAAATGAAAATTAAATCTAACTATCGCAACAAAATGTAAATCGAGATTTTTGCAATGAAGAGAGGTTCCTAGGGAGTCAAGTTTACACTTTTAGACGGGACATACACTACTTTCATGTTTATGCACACTTCTCACTAATATATATCAATCTTTCTTTTTTACGAAAAAAAATGTCATCAACACCAACTAATTGGGTGAGTCAATGGTATCGTATTAGATTTGGAAGTAAAGAGGTTATGGGTTCAAATTAACTTTGATGGGTGTAAAAAGTTGTTTCTTTTCTGTAAAAAAATAAAAATTCATCAACAACATAACATCCCACCTTTTTTCAAATGTTCTATTGATTGCATAAAAATCTTTAGCAAAACCAACAATCGACTGATCTAAGACTCAATCCTTTAAGTAAGGTTTTGAGTTTGAATCTTGTAGATAAATAAAATTATCAGTTAAAAGGGTCACTCCTAAATGGAGCTTAATAGTGTCCGAGCATTAACCATTCCTACACCACATAGACAACACAGGCATCATGAGTCATGAAATTATATTTTTCACGAGTTCATTAAATGGAGTCACATGTCGTCGCCTTTCAAACTATATCGGTCCATGTTCATTGTTCATGTTTGTGTCATAAATATCCATGACCCTCCACAAATGCCATTATCACATGCATATAAAGACACTTTGGGTCTTTTCGTTTTCTATATTTTTCCCTTAAGAAAAGGAAGAGGAAACCTTGCTAAACGCACTCACTTTAGACACTCAAAATAAGGCGCACTGTTCAGGATGTCTAGTAGTGCGACACTTGATACACCTCGAGATACATGTCCGAGATGTATCAAACGATGCACCTAAGTTGGTGCGTCCAATTGGATGCCCTAAGTAGGTCTCGCAATTATTTTTCCAAAGGAAAATGTTTTTGTATATAACTCAAAAATAGATTACGTAAAAGAACGAGAGATTAAAAGAAACGCTTCATAGGTTTTAAATTTGTGTTTCCTTTGTGAACCACCGCCAATCTTTTATTTGATTAGTGGTAGTTCCAGTAAGAGTGTTTATTATATGTATTTTCTTCAATAAAACAAATATCTATTCAGATATAAGGGTTTCAACCCTGTAACAATTGTTAGATTCATCATTGGTGCCACCACTTGCTTTTTCTCCATGTGTGCATCTATCATTATTTAAGTCTGTCTCCACTTCTATTGCTTGTGTGTGGATCTGCACTTACAGTTGTTGGTTTGATAGTTTTATTAGATTATCTTTTTTAATAAGTTATAGCCGATTTCCTGCACATAATCTTTTTTAAAAAATTAATAAATTAATTTACATGAACATACTGTAATATTTTTACAATTAAAGTTGCAATTCACAATAATCAACTCATGTTCCTTATAAATAAAATATACAATAAGAATGAGATTAATTAGGGTTTAAGGTGATTTGAATCAAAGATGAAGATTGATTTGAACATAGTTGTGTTATTTTTTTAGATAAAGGAATTTCATTAATCTGTCAAAAAATACATGTACAAAAAAAATGGGGAAACAAAAACAATTTTATATATCTACTTACAAAAGGTCCCCTTTATATATCTATATACTAAGTAAAAAAAACCCATCTCTTTAGAAAACATAACCAATGAGTCTTGTAACCATCCATCTTGGCTTACTCAAAAAATAATTCCATAAAAGCCACCCTCCATTTATCTACCGTACCCCAACCCCTTACTCAATTAATATTTAATTGTTACAATAACTAACGCAGGCAAAAGAAAATATGCAGAGAATGATCCGCAAAAAAAACTCGTCATCAAAAACTAAAAATCTAGAGATACCTCAGCAGACCAATAAAAACAAAAACAAAAGACATTAGTACGCCAAGTTACCTCTTACCCCATAACCAGTCGCTCACATAAAGGGTTTAAGATGTTGTGCCAATTCCTCACCAGTTCGTTGAGACTACAAGTCTTGAACAAATTTGTGCTATTACTGTTGTGTACTTGGATTTGAGAAATTGGATTTGATGAAGAAGAAGAATTGAAGTTAGAGTTGTACATACCAAATGGAGAATTGAGGGAGGTCAAAAATTGTAGGGTTTGAGTGAAAGTTAGGTGTTTGAGCTAATGAAAACTCAAATTTATATGCGTCGCTCTTAATCGTAACGGTCTCTTCGTATTTTACAAGCTAGTTGGACTTTTCGTTGTCCAATAAATTGGGGGATGAATATATCATAAGACAACTAATAATGCAAAGAAATAAATAGCAGAAAATAGAAAAAATGATAAAAATAGAAAAATGAAATGGTGAGAGGAGAGAGCTTGATAACTTTCTCTCAACTCCAACTTTTATGTATAGATATAGATTTGTCTTCTAATATTGGAAGTTTGTATTTGTCTTCCCTTGTTGGAAGTCCTTATTTGTCTTCTCTTATTGGAAGTTTTGTTTTTCATTTTGGTCTTAGTATGTTTGTGTGTTGTTGTGTTTCAGACGTTTGTAAAGAGAACGGTCACTGATTGTCAAATTGTTCAATTGTTACAGTTGCACTTTCTCAAAATCAACTATATGACAGTTGAATGTTCAGATGAACAATTAGGATTAGTGAATCAATGTGTTTTTATCAAAGTAATTGATTATATATCTTGTCCTGTTATACCGAATGTATTGAGCCATGATGATTAATAAAATTTCTATTTTACTTCAAAAAAAAAAAAACGACGTGCAATTGCCGGTGTCATCTCTTGATTTTCATATCGATGCACATCTCAGTAAGTTATGAAAAGGACACCAATAAAGTGCATATAATTTATGAGTGTCTTTTTTGAGTTATATTAGCGGGGTCTTTATAAAAGTGTCAATAAATTGGTTTTATTTTATTTATTAACTTCAACAGCAAGGCACTCACAAACCTCCCCAATTATTATTAGTTCTTTTTAAATTTTTAACTTTAGGCACATAGCCATAGAGTTTATTTTATACGGCTCCGGATAAGTTGGGATTAGTTCCGTTGACAAAAAAAAAGTTAGGGGTGATATTAGGCTTAACAGGATAGTGTCTGGATCGGTCTGCTCAGTTTTGTATGGCTTGAAATAAAAAGGGTTTAAATAATATTTTAATAAATTTGAATCGAGTTTGCAGAAAGACCTTTTCTTTGAATTTAAAATCGGGACGAGTTTGGACAAGGTCTTCTAACCCCAGATTCAGCCTGGATCCGATTTGAATTTTAAATAAAGTTAAAATTATCTTTAATAAACATTTAGTACTTATTAAATAGGCTAACAAACACTAATCTACTCTAATCCACATAGAAATTAATTTACATATTTGATTTTAGAATAAATTAAAATTTAATTTTCCTATACTTGAACATTTGTTTCTTGACATTAAATGTTTAATTAAGTGAATTATTTTCAGTAATATTACATTAATTTATTGTTTGTAATTTTTGTTAAGACTTTGATGTTACTCTTTCAAATTGCATCATATGAAATAATAAATATATGTATATTTTACTTTTTGTAAAGGCTTTCCATATAAAAAGTTAATTTTTAATATTGTAGTAAATTTGGACAAGTGGACAACCTAAATTTTAAGGAAAACGGGTCTAAACAAGTTAGTGTTATCCAAATCAAATCGTGCCGGGTTTAGACAATAGATATACTTCTTTATAGTAAGGGTTGTCCAGACTTGGACTCGTTCATACACGATTTTTTGGTAGCGTTAGATGAGATCCAAAATTGTATATTTTGTAACGTTGTTAATCAATGTATTTTGATCCACATGTCCCAACGAAAAAAAATCTGATAATAAAGTTCCAAGAGTTGATAAATTCTTGGTTCGTAGAAGGACTAAGAAAGTTATGCAATAATAATTTAAGGGAATTCTCCTTTAGTCGGTAGTTTTAATTAGCTTTTTTTTGCAAACAATTTTATTTAGCTGGTATACACAAAACACAAAAAAGCTAATTTATCTAATTAAAGCTAATATTTTAAGTCATTAAGATTTCAAACTATAGAGAGATTTTACTTTGGCAAGCAGTGAGAATAAACTACTACTCGTATGAAATGTGTAACATGCCTATAATTAAGCAGGCATGACATCAAAAGCTTTGAATCTTTCATAGGTTTTTTTTTTTAATAACTAAACCAAGCAAGCTTTTTATGATGAGTGTGTTTTCTTCGATCATATTTCTAAAGAAACTCTATTTATTTATACGGCCAACTAGTTGATAGTTCAACTGGCAAGGCACCCACCCACTTAAACAGGAAGGATTTTCAAGAAGAGTTGGCTCCAAAAATACAAGGTCATACATCGTCTTATGTCCTTGACATAAATGTCGAGTGGCAATGCTAATTTGACATTCATCATCGACATCCACCAAAACATCTATAGTGAGATAGTACGTAAAGGCATTACTTGCCAAAAGATAAAATTTGAAAAGATGTCGTGAGTTTGATCTCACTTAAGTTAAAAGAACAAATAGAAAAAATATGCTTACTAAAAGTTAAGGTTTGTAGATGTTGTGGAATCCGGTTAAAGTTAAAGAAAGTAAAGTTCATAAAAAATTAAATTGATTCCAAGCTTTATAAATGGGGCTGCTATTATTGAAAGAAAGAGGTTATCGTTCTTCAGATTGAGAATGACCTTGTTCAATTTAGCCTGAATTAGTTGGGCCTAATAATAGGACAAATAAAAAAAAGAGAAGAAAGAAATTCTTAATGGCCCAACATTATCATCTGTAAACAATGCGAGCATATATATCTCGGGGTGCACAATATAGGAGAGTGCCACTAGTATTTTTCCAAGAGCCATATGCCTAGCCCAACATAAAAATTCAAACTTTAAAAAATGTAATTTCTAATGAAAAAGACCCTTGTGCCTTTTATGCATTTTGTGAGTTAATTACACGCATGGTCACTCAACTATATATCTTATTACACTTTGATAACAAGACTATATTTTATAACAAA
This sequence comes from Stephania japonica, assembly GCA_039657345.1. Taxonomy (NCBI): domain Eukaryota; kingdom Viridiplantae; phylum Streptophyta; class Magnoliopsida; order Ranunculales; family Menispermaceae; genus Stephania; species Stephania japonica. Next base: position 8,888,265 of record CM077556.1, read on the forward strand.
AAAATCATCAAGCTTTTTAAAACAATTCACTAAAGTCACTTTGTTATGATGTGGTGGCATTAAAATTTTTTGAGTTGATATTAATTTGCTTCGAAAGCTATACTTTCTCGTCAACATGTCCATCCAAACACTTATAATGCCCTCACCTAACAAATCACACACAAACTCATCCGGGAAGAAGGCTTTGGGATTGGGTTCGCGATGGAGGCGGCGGCGGTCATGGGATCACAGTGGAGGCGATGGTGGGCGTGTGGGTTTGTAGGCAATTGTGGTTGGTACGATGGTGGTAATGGGTATAGATTTGGAGGCGGTGGTTTGAGTACAGCCGTAGTCGTGGATATGGGATTAATGGCGGAGGTGGGGGCGGAAGCGGCGGCGAAGGAGGCGGCGCCGGAGGTGGTCATAGCCGTTACAACTGCGGCAAGTAGGGGCATTTTGCATGGGACTACGGGGGAGGCAGTGGTGGTGGGAGGTACAACAGCTGCTGAGATGAAGGCATTGGTGGTGAACAAAGATCGAGATGGGACTGCTTCTATTTTATTATTTTTTTTGGTAATGAGCTGCTGCTATTTTTGAGTGATGTATGAGAGCATTTGAGACATAATTTTTGACTCACCTAATTAGAGCCGTTGGATTTGAATCTGGATGAGAAAGTATGGTTTTCGAGGCAAACTAATATCAACTCTAAAGTCCTTAATGCCATGTAAGCGTCACGTCATGTCAAAGTGACTTTAGTGAAATGTTTTAAAAAGATTGATGATTTATTTTGTTACAAAATAGAGTTTTGTGACTAAAGTGTTATAAGATATATAATTGGGTAATCATGTGTGTAATTAACCTTGCATTTTGTGTATCTCACTCCCCTTTTCTCTCGTTATGTGCATCGCACTTTTATCCTTCTACACACTTTATGCGATTTGTAGGGCATCATCGAGAGGCTCGCCCTCACAAACCTCGAATCTCTAGTTGAAAAGTTAATCAGAGCCTATCAAAACCTCTAGTTGAAGAATCGATCTAAGATAGCTAAATCTTTAATTGGAGAATCAGTCGGAATCACCGAACTTTTAGATTGACAGTTTTCAACAAACTTTCACTAAAGAAGTTGGGTTGTACAAAATCAATCAACAAACCTAGAAGATAAGTTTCAGTTACGTGTCATTAAACCTAAAATAGATGCTTGCACAAGGTCTTAGAGTTAGGTGACTGGTCTGAAAGGGTATTTTAGTAAACTTGGAGTGCACTCAAAATCAAAATCGGGTTGCCCTTACAGATTAGTTGGAGCATACAACCTGGCTCTTTTCCAAAGAAAAAACCCCTTCAACTTGGTGGCTGCTGGAGTAGACAAAACGCTTCTTTTACACACAACGCGTCATCTGATGCTGTCGGCAATAACACTGTTAACAACCTCCCTCCCTCTTTCAGAGACTTCTCACCTCTTTTTTAATCTTCTTCTTCTCCACCAACTCGCTCTCTCTCTCTCTCTAACTTTCTCTCTCTAAAAAATTCGATCTTTCTAAAACTTCCTCCAAAAACCCTACCATCCAATCCCCCAAAATCGCAGAATTCAAGCTCCGATTCTCAACATTGGAAGATTCGTTTAGGATTTCTGAGAGTTTTCAGTTGCGAGGTGATTCGTTAGGGTTTTGGATTTCTCGAGCTCGCTCTGATGGAAGCAAAGTTGGCGCAGCCACGGTACTCTCTGCTGAAGCAGTCGTCGCTGGCGCCGGAACGCGAGGAGGACGAATCCGGAGCTGACGAAGACCTTGGGGCTTCGGAGGTCGGCGACTTCGATCCGCCGCTGCGAATGATGTATCTTGTGAACGAAGGCGATGTGGAGGGGATTAATGAATTGTTGAATGAAGGAGTGAATGTGAATTTCAAGGACATTGATCATCGGACGGCTCTCCACATTGCGGCTTGCCAGGGACGGACGGACGTCGTGGATTTGTTGATCCGGCGCGGCGCGGAGATCGATCCGAAGGATCGGTGGGGGAGCACGGTATGTTTGATTTGGTTTAGTAGGAATTTGTTGAATTTGACCTTTGATTGATCTGTGCTGGAATTGCCGTGTTGAATGAAATCGATGTTTTTGCTTGAAATGGTCGTTTTGGTGGAGAAATTTTGAATGTTGTGAAAAGGAGGCATTTTGTGTTCCACTTGCTGATCAAACTCTTCCATTGCACTCGATTTAGTGCAATTGATGGCGTGCTTTCAAATCATTTAAGTCCCTCCCAATCAATGTGTCCCAAGTTAGCTTCAGTCTATCCTTTTTTCGTTGAATTTCTTCAATTTCTGTTAAGTTGAATTTTCTAGTGGGATTTTCTTACGCTTTACATTTTAGTAAAATTGTGAACTGAGATGCTTATAGAAGTTAAAGTATATTAAGGAGCTATCGTAATGTTATAGACACTTTACTTGATCGATACCCTTTTTTTTATAAGCTATATCATTATATGCACACAGCCTAAAGTTTATACTTGCTCTATGGAAGTGAATGTTGGACGGTAAGCAACAACAATTACATAAAATGAACGTAGAAAAAATGAGGATGCTTAGGTGGATGTGTGGTATAACTCGTAAAGATAGAATAAAAAACACATGAATTCAAAGAAATGTAGGAGTAGCACCAAGTGACACAAAGATTAAGGAAGGGCGATTTGCGGTGGTTTGGACACCTGTAAAGATGGTCTACAAATGTTCCCACTAGAAAACTTAACTCAATAGAAACTGATGAAATTCGACAAGGTAGGGGTAGACTGAGGTTAACTTTGAATGCGTTAATTAGGAGGGACTTGAATGGTTTGGAATGTTCACCATCAATTGCACATAGGGATGCGGGTGGGGCGGGGATTCCCCACCAGGGAATTTTTAACCCCATTCCCCACCCTGGCGGGATCCCCACCCCCATGGGGATTCCCCCGCCCCCACCACCATTATTTTTTGATATAATATCTAAAAAAAAGATTAAATAAATTATAGATACAAAATTTAATCATTAAAATCTCTTTCTTCTCTACTCTAAGTCGTTTTTCAAAGCTTTTGAATCTATACAAATACTTTAAATAATATACTTACATTAGTATATATAAATTTCAAGTTATATTAGTTTTTTCTTGATAAAACTTAGTTGTATTTGTTTAGATTTGATAAACTTAATTACATTATCCCCGTGGGAATTCCCATATTAAGGCGGGGTGGGGAATCCTCACGGGGTGACAAGTAATACCACCCCGCCCCGCATGGTGGGGGTGAAATGGGAATTCCCCCCATCGGGGCGATCCCATGGGGAATGGGGATTCCCCGCCCCACCTGCATTCTTGATTGCACAAAATTGAGCACAATGGAAGAGTTTGATCCATGTATCCGACTCCAATTAATTTGGGATTGAGGCATTTAGATATAGATTGCCTATTTATAATGTAGCTTGTCCCAACTGCATTTGTAGAAGAATCTCATAAATAAGTTGATAACATATTAAATATCTAGTTCTGTTAAGGTCAATTCTGTAGATTTCCCTACTAGTATTTGGAACGGTTGAATGGCACGATACCTTTCACCACTTTCCATTTTATTCCTGGGATGATGGCTCGCAACCATGCATAAGAGTCATATTTAAGGACATCTATAATGTGTATAGATTTATAGATTTAAATGCATTACCATGAATGCTTTATGCCACAATGAACTGATGAGGCAACTTCTCCATTTCAAAAAACACATTCCTTTTATGGAGTATAAATTTCTTTTTTTTTATTGAACTACTTCAATCCCAATAAGATAGTGAAATTGGCTTTTAAGTCCTAGACATGGCAACTCAAGTGTCTTTACACATTGGTGCTCGTGGTGATCTTGTGCCTGCTGATGGCATCGTCATATAGACAAAATAAGAAATGTGGGATTGAAACAATCATCCAAGGTTATGGCATTTCCAAATTTCTCTATACCATGCTTCCGCTTGTTTACATGCACTTATTGTAGTTGTGTGGTATGGTGGCCTTTGTCTTTTGCATTTCCTTTGCTTATATCTTAGATGGAATGTAGTTTTCACATCTGATAGCCTTTATAAGTCAGCCTGTTTTTTTAAACTTCATACTTTGTGAGTGAAAATTGAATTATTTGCTCAAACAGTTGATGCTTCTTGAACAGCCTCTTGCAGATGCAATATTTTACAAAAATCACGAAGTGATCAAGCTTTTGGAGAAAAATGGTGCAAAGTCCTTGGTATGTTGGATGCCTAAGTGCTGCATTTCTTTGGCCAATTTATACTCGTTCTTGTGGATACACTCCTTTCTTTGTTGTATTACAATTCGATTTCCTCAATGTCAAACTATTTATTGTCGTTAATGACCATCCATTCACATCTCAGGATTGTAACAGAACAAATGAAATGAAAGAAGTGTAATGCTTATTCGAGTGATTTGTTTTTTGGTGTCTTACGAGTAAAAGTAACTCATGGAAATGCTACAACATCAAATTCTAGGTTGCCCTTTGAGACTCTCAAAGTGTGTGGTTTATTGTTGAAGGCTTTTTGCTTTTCCGTGCATCTCTAAGAGGCACATGAATATTGATAAGTTTGATTATTAGAAGTCTATAACTAAGTTTTTTTTTTTTGCAGAAGGACCTCCAAGCATTGACTGACTTTTTATTGTGTTTCTTTCTTATGGACACTTCCTCTTTAGGTGGCTCCCATGCATGTTCAAAATGTTCGTGAGATACCAGAATATGAGATAGATTCTACTGAGTTGGATTTTACAAATAGCGTTGAAATAACTAAGGTAACTTCTCTTCCCCTAACGTTGCCATATCGACAAGTTGTTCATTAGTGAAAGCCCACAATGTGGCTATTGTTTTATAGTTCTTATTTCTAAAGATTTTTTAGTTCTTACTCTCAGTTATTATTTTTTTCTACCAAATGGACCTTTTGGTATACACAAATCTTGACTTGCAAATTATGTCCGTTTTCTCTCTTTTGCCAAAAAAATCAGCATCTTTGGATGAAGCATGCCTTCAAACTAGTATCTTGTGTACAACTCATCTTCCGTTTGTTCCTCAATTCCTAGGGAGGCTTCTTCGGACTTTCTCTCTCTCCACTTCACCATTCCTCTCCTGTGTTTCTCCATGTGCCTCTTTTATCCTTCATACATATTTCTTTCTTCCTTTAAAGTTTGAAGATCATTTTTGCTTCATAGTTCTGCCATTTGGTTAGTAAAGAAAAAATAGTTTGCTATGGAACAGTTGTTTATGATCCTATCGTTTTATATAGTTAATTAATATCTTACTCATTGACTCATTTCATTCAATGTTGTGTGACAACTATCTAGGGTACATATGTAACTGCTTCGTGGCGGGGAATACAAGTTGCTGTGAAAAAGATTGGCGAAGATGTGATCTCTGACGAGGACAAAGTGTTGGTCACTTGTTCTTTCAGTAGTCATGGTATCCTGTGATCATTTTGTTTGGCAGCTTGGTTTTGATTGTCTCTTTTTTGATTTACAGAACAGCTTTCAGGGATGAGCTTCAATTGCTTCAAAAAATAAGGCATCCTAATGTTGTCCAGTTTCTGGGTGCTGTAACTCAAACTACTCCAATGATGATTGTCACAGAATACTTACCCAAGGTTTTTGTTATCATTTTCTTAAAGTTTTTTCCCTTCATAGATGCGGTATATACTAAATTATACTTTGATAAGATGAGATATGAGGAAAGGCCTCAAATGTAAAGTGCTTTATGAATGCTTTAGTTACAGAAGCTGTATGCAACTATGCATTGAGAGGGAAACGATCACATCATCAGGAACTCCATAACTATTAGATTGACACTTGTAAAACTGGGATAATTATGCTCCACGCTGTAAGTGGTGTGGATTGTATCATACTTTGCATAAGTATAAGAAGAGATCTGGGTATGAGCATGCAGATTAAATGTATCAGTGGCCATATTCATTGGGATTTTTATATTTTATTACTTGTAACTGGGTCTTAATGTAACTATTTTAATTTGTAAGTTTTTTTATTATTTATTTTGATTTTAAAGTCTCTTGTCTATGTTGACTTAAAGATTATTCATTGTTCTTTCTACTTCAGGGTGATCTTTGTGCATTCTTGAAAAAGAAAGGTGCTCTGAAGCCAGCAGCGGCAGTGAAACTTGCACTTGATATTGCAAGGTAGAATTTTTGGTTGACATTGAACAAGTTGTCATGGCTTTTAAATTGTATTCTCTTTTCTTTTTTTTTTTGTGGGAAGTTGGAGACTAGCTCCTGAAAATTGGTTAAATTGGATTCTTAGTAAACATTTTTGTTGTTCATAGAAAGTGTGTTTTGTAGAAGGAATGCTTGAAAGAGGTGAACGGCGAATATGGTAATAGAAAGTTGATATTAAACTTTTAGCAAACATAATATGCGAAGAAATTAAAGTGGACTAATTTGTGGAGTTCGAGGGTATGTTTACATAGGGAAACTGTTGAAGAGTTCAGTAGATATCTAAATAGAAGTGAAATTTGAATATGTGATTTGTTACGGCTTTAGTGTTTTGAACTATCTGTTGCATCCTTCTGATTTCAAGATGGTATAGATAATATACTTGAAATTGAGGTACCATCATACTATTTGTTCCAATTATTGATTGAAAAGTTGTTGATTTGACTGTCAATTAGCAATCTTCAAAATTCTGAATGAGAAGTACAAAAGAGCTAAACGTCCTGGCATTGATTATGATGTTGGTCATGTCATTATCTAATATTTAGATATGGCTACATTCTGGTGATGGTCGAGTGCATTATAATTTATAGCTTTTGGTTACGCTGTCAATGTATTTTATAGAATATAACTTCTAATTCTATGACATAGTTCCTGTCTAGAACTTCCAACATTGAGGACAGTTGCGCTTGTAGGCTCTGATTTTTTTCTTCGTATGATATTTTAAATGTTTACAGGGGAATGAACTACTTGCACGAGAATAAACCTGAGGCAATAATTCATCGGGATCTCGAACCTTCGTAAGTGGTTTTATCCAAATTATTTATTTAAAAAAAAGGGGTTTTATCCAACTTATTGTTAATCAGTATTTTGTACTTATATTGTCCGATTGAAAGAAATTATTTTGTACTTTTATTATGCTTTGCTAGAGAGTTTATTACTTTATTCTATAGGAAAAATCTTACTATTTTTTTTCCTGGTTTAATTTTTACATAAATGTCCATCATTTTCCCTAAATTATCTGTGGATATAGATACTTTCTTACTTTGGCTACTATTAAGGGATATAGATACTTTCTTACTTTGGCTACTATTAAGATGACAGAAACATACTGAGGGATGATTCTGGACATCTTAAAGTTGCAGATTTTGGAGTAAGCAAGTTGCTGAATGTTGCTAAGAGAGTAAAAGAAGACAAACCTGTATTGTGTACGGATGTTTCTTGTAAGTGGCTTACTTTTTTATTCTGTTTTAAGGCTGTGATGTGATTTTAATTTTATCTTGATTTGTGTTTTGACTACTTAAAATATGTCCAAAAATTAGAAAAAGAAAAATGGTAGTGTTAGGGTGACGCACTTTGGACACCCACTTGTTGGTGTCCCTTAAATACACATCGATTTGTGTGCGCACAAACATCAATGAGCAAATCAAGGGACACTAGTAAGCGGGTGTTCATTTCGGCTGTCGAAAGTGGGTCTCGCCCAATCTTCTATAGAAAAAAGTGCCTGATATAATTGCATGTAAAGGTTTATATGAATCAGTATTATCATTCTGGGTCAATGTAAGTCATGTAAATTAAAGCTAGATTAAGATGCTCAAATATAAAGTTGGAATCTTTTTCAGAGAGATTCAGCCTACGTTCTTATAGTTAAAACTCTAAGAAAGGGATGCTTTTGATAGAGTATCAAAGTTACTGAATGGATTTGTGCATAAGCAGGTCGGTACATTGCGCCAGAAGCTTACCGAAACGAAGAATACGACTTGAAAGTGGACGTTTTCTCTTTTGCTTTGATCTTGCAAGAGGTACATTTTCTCTTCTCTTTTCTTTTTGAGAAGAAATAAGAAAAAGAAATAACTATGCAAATAAAAGAAATCAGCCATTCTCCTTTTGAGTAACTGACCTAGATTCTTCAATACTCGTCGTGAACTACTTTTAAAACTTACTAGAAAATATGCTGAGTTCTTGTGCACTCTGACATACCCCTTTGATTTAGCAACCCATCTAGCAGCTAGAATTTTAGAAGAATCCACTTTCCGAGACTTTTATCTTCCGATTCTCTCTTCCTTCAAGTACTAATTTTTTGAAAGACTCATTTTTCTATACTTGAACTATCTCCAATTCTACTCCTTTCTACTGATTAGGTTATTTAGATGATGTTGCTTATGAGCATAAAAATGAAATTATTGATTTATGCAAGTATTTGAAATCATTTCCTTACTTTGGTGGATGGTTTATTCCATTGCCTTTGTGATTTCTTTTGATTTTGCTCCTAACTGAGGAATGAACAGAAGTGTGTTACAGCTAGCACCATAATGAGAAGCATGAATGTATTCTTATACTATTTTGGATTTTTTCAACTAGTAGTCAGAATTCCACATGATAAACTGTGACGTAATGTTCTAGATAACATTGTAACTGAAATTTCAATAGACATTGATATTACAACAAATATTGGAATGAGTGAGAACCCTTGAAAGTGATATGCAGTATAGTTGTTGTAATTTAGGGAATGACTGATGATGTTGCACTCAACTCATTCATACTAATATTTTTTTTTTCTTTACTGGATTCAAGATGATTGAAGGTCATCCACCATTTCATGCAAAAGAAGAGGTTGAAGTTCCAAAAGTATATGCAGAGAAGGAGCGGCCTCCTTTCAGAGCTTCAGCAAAGCTTTATTCGCATGGTCTAAAAGAGTAAGATTTATTCAGAATCAATTCTATAATGCTCGAGATGGTGTAATGTGATATGTGATCACATCCGGTGCTCTATTTTTTATATTGCTGGTGATTTGTGGTGTTAAGAGGAAAATTTTATAGAACTGCAATTAGGCCATCTATTCTTTACGGAAGTGAATGTTGGGCGATTAAGAACCAAGTACATAAAACGATAAAATAGACGTAGCGGAAATGAGGATGATGCTTAGGTGGATGTGGTAAAACTTGCAATGATAGAATAAGAAATAGAGAAACTCAAAGAAAAGTTGTAGCACCAATCTACATGAAAATTAGGGAGGGCAGCTGCAATGGTTTGGACATTTCCAAAGACGCACCTACAAATGCCCCCACTTGAAAACTCAACTCTATAGAAATTGAAGAAATTCAACGAGGTAGGGCCAAAGCTAACTTGGGACATATTAATTTGGAGATATTTAAATGATTTGGAAAGCACACCATCAATTGCACTAAATCGAGCGCAATGGAAGGGTTTGGTCTATGTAGCCGATCCCAACTAATTTGAGATTGAGGCTATGTTGTTGTTGTTGTTGTTGCTGGTGATTTTTTGTCCCAAGCCATTTGGAAACTAGATGTTATTGATACACTCAATATTTTTTGTTGTTCCTAAACTTTGTATGTGATCTCTGACCTGAAAAAGTTTATGATGTAGGTTTTTATACTAACTATTTATATTGGTTTTTGGAAATTTATATGATAATCTAGGTCACCTTTAATATTTCATGTAAAGAGCTAAACCTATGATAGTTGATGGATTAACTTAAAATTAACTTGTAATTTATTCTAAAGATTGCAACCTATAATCTTCTTGTAATGACTTCTAGGTTAACACTTGCTGCAAAAACATAGACTTGTATTGTTACCGGTGTCCATGTGGTAACGTCTCTTCCTTAATTAGATATTGATTACTGTAAATCAGAAAAGAGAAAGGTTGAGTTTGATGACCCATTAAATGGTTAATAGGTAGACATGAATTCAAGGTGATGAAGTAAGCACACTTTGCCATGATTTCACTTAATTTCAAAACTATGAGAATTATTTATATTCTCTAGATTGATTATAAATTTATTGATGTTAAATTTGATTAATCACCATACAATATAATACAGTTAAAAGTGATACATAAGAGGTAAGGAGAACATTCTGCTCCAACCGAAACTTCAATAGGAATTCATTGTGTTAAAGAAATTTGGAGAATTTTGTCTCTATATTTTGGTGCAATCCACCCGAAAAATGGGGGAGGGAGGTCCCAAGCCCATTTTCCCATCCTGGAAAATGGGGGAGGGTTGCGATTGGTTCGTAAAAGCTGTCACTCTTTATGAATGTTGGTGCAATCCATACATCTTTGACATGATGTGCTGGAATAGGGATGGGTCATTGGGTATCTAACAACTTAACTCAAAATTTAGCAATTTTATGATTTATTGTGAATAATCTTTTATATTTATATATTTTGATCTTAAGATGACCTTTGTAGGATGAGTGAAAAGTTATTTATGACTCTTATTTTGGTTTGAATAAGATTTTTGGGTTGGTTAAGATATAAATCTCTGTATAATTCTATTCTGTTGTTTATTTGAGACTATTTCAACCTCAAGTATATGATTTGTTTATGGCTTGAATTAGGTTGGGTATTGGGTTTTTGCAACCCTGTTATGGAAACCTGATTAGAGTTGTCTTTTTCATATGCTGTACATACTTAAGTTATTTGAGTTGCGGTTGATCACTTGATTGAGAGATCTAGAAGTGTGCAATTTGGAGGCTAGGATTTATGTGGGGTGAATGTCTATATTCTGTGTGCATGTGATTTTGCTTTTTCTGTGTTTGTTTTGCTGAATTGGCATCGAAGTTCTTAGGTTTAGATCATCATGTGATTGAGCAGTTGAAGAATCACTTGGGATTGGATATCTTGCAATTCGTGTAGGCTTGATTTATATCTGTTTGATCCATGTTCTTAAAAAGTGACGAATGTTTTACGATGGCTGCCAACCTATTGTGACCGTCCTCCCTTATCCGAACTTTGGACCGGCTATGTAGAGGATAGAAGAAGCTCATATGTTCTACAACGTTGGAGTTTGATTAAGCTGAAGAGAAGGATTTGATCCATGTAGTCGACCCTAACTAATTTTTCATTGAGGCTTTGTTATTATTGTTGTTTGGGTTTGGATTTGCGTAGCAGTGGTAGCAGATCAAGTTGACGTTTGATATTTCCTATATCAAATTCCCAAAGGTTGCATTGCATTAGCATAACAAATGTAAAGTTTTAGTTATTAGTTAGTAATATGAAAGGGGAAAGAACAAAATTCCTTTGTTCTTCTTGTGGAGAGCAGACGTTTGGAAGAAGACTATTCCATTGCATATGTTGATTGAGAGTGTGAATTCGTTTCCCTTGTCTTGATTTCATCTGATTGTTTTTTTTTTTTTTTTTTTCCAGAGATTTCATCTGATTGTTACTTTAACACGTGGGCGCATTTTCATATTTTGAAGTTTTTCTCTTCCATTGTTATGCTTACAGGTTAATTGAGGAATGCTGGAGTGAGAATCCAACTAAGAGACCCACATTCAAAGAAGTAATTAGAAAGCTGGAAGTCATCAATAACTATTATAATCATAAAAGGCGTTGGAAGGTTAGTTTTTGCATTGGTATCTGGACAATAAATGCTCCTTTCAGTCTGTTTATGTTGAGTTTCTGTTCAGCAAATATTGGTTAAGAATTAAGATGTCGATTTTTTAGGCATTATTATCCGCGTAACATAGCAGATTTTTTAATCAATAAAATAAGTTAAGAATGGTGAAGGCATGCTGTTAAAACTAAGAGGTGTTGCATGGTGGATGCACTCACTCACCTACTTGGTACGACACATGCAAGTACCCCCAAACCCATCAAACTTTTTTCCTTTTTAAAAAATAAAAAAATAAAATGCTAGAATAACACACCGACGACCGTGTTATGCATATTTGGCCGTGTAAGCCCACATCCCGAGTGTGTGCCACATAGGTGAGTGTATGCACCAAAGTATGTGTAGCATTTCTCTAAAACTAATGTTGTATAATGGAGGTGCGGAAAATTTCAAATAGGATTAACCGATTGTCATCGTGTACTGATTCTTGTTCCCTTCGTGGTTGTTTTTTGTAACATCTACAGGTAAGACCACTGAAGTGCTTTAACAATATTGAGGCTATGTTTAAGAAAGATCGTCCAAACCCAAGCTCGCGGTCATCCCCATCAACGAGCTCCAGATGAGTAGCAGGGTTGTCATCCGCTCAGTGGTCTTTTTTTTTTTCTCCCTTGAAGGCTTGAATATGTTTTCTTCTTCATTTCAAATTTTATTCTCCAATCCATTTGAAAGAAAAGTCAGGCGGTTGCTTATTGTGAATATAGTTCGTGCAGATTTTTTTTTTCCCTTCATCTTTATTTTTTGGGGGGGCCGACAGAATGACACTGTTGAAATAAGGATAATGTAAATTAGTTTTCTGAATCTAATGAATGCGATTATGAACCTTAAGAATCTGTAATCTTTTATACATATCTTGTATTACGTCGTGGCTTGAAGGCTTTGATGTTGCATTCTGAGAAAATCATAATGAATATATCAAGGATAGTGGTCTTTTCATGGGTTTTTCTATTTCCTTTTCCATGCTATAATTTAAGGCAGATTAAGTAGGGATGGCAACGACACGGTTAACGCTAGATATTAGAGGGTTAGTGTTAAGCTTATGTGGGTTAGTGTCATAAACAGGTTGACACAACTAAACACGATAACCCATTTATGACCTATTTAACTTGTTTAAAATAATAATATAATGCATACATATTATTTAATTATATTAATGGTTGAATTGCACTTTTAAAAGTTCAAATAACATAATAAAAGGTTATTGTTTATTGAAAAATAATAATTTGCATAGTTTGAGTGGTCATTTGAATTTGATCTTAAGAAAAATGTATTATTTTGAAAAGAATTTTATATTTTAAATTACATAATTGAATTATAAAATAATAAATTAAATTATAAATTATTTAAATGGGTTTGATGGGTTGACACAATAACACGAAAAATTAACAAGCTAGTGTTAGGATTGAGCTTATGCGAGATAGTGTCATAAAAAAGTCGATACAAATATGAGACATCAACCCATTTTGTCATTAAGGCACAATTTGCTTCTCTAAATCAGTTATGTAATCTATTTTATTGAGTGGTGGGGCTCATGCACCAGCGGTACCTTGTAGGCTCAGCGGCCCCACCACAACGACAACTTCAATTCCAAAATTAGTTGCGAGAACTATATAGATAAAATTCTTTCATTAACTCAATTGCAGTAAGAGTTTGATCTATGAAGTCAATCCTAACTAATGAGATTGAGGCTATCAGGCTAGGTTAGGTGACTCAGGGGTTCACTGAAACTATTTGGCACTGCTTGTGCTGGCACTAAATAAACAGTTTTTCTATCCTTCTTGCACCCCTTTGTTTTTTATAGTGATTGTGAGACTTTAGTTCAAGCGTGCAACAATACATGTAGGAGACTTAATATTATGGAAAACGTTCAGATGATCTACTTTGAACATCGAGATGGGCACACTCCGACTGTGTGGTCAATGCATGTGCAACGTGCATCTCAAAGTGCATTAAGCGGCACCCACCTCGTCGGTGCACCTATCTAAGTGCCCAAAAGTGGAACTTCATACAAAGTCCTAATTATTATGGACCAGAAAAAAGTTTGTACAAATTAGTCAGGGCAACTGGCCTTGATAACACAAAATAGACCATTTTGTCAGTAATAGGGATTAGTTTTTCAAAACTAGAAACCAAAAATTCTAAACAGTATCTCTAGTCGTTGATTTAGAGATATCTATACATATACCATACAAATAATGAAATAATTCAAGTAACAGTACTGAAATAGAGAAATCAACCAAAATAAAAATGAAAAGAAAAAGAGAGAAGGTGAAGATGACAGATAAGATTTGCTCTCAACTAGGATGCTTGCTTGATGTAAGGCAAATAGACGAAACCGGAAGCCTTGAAGTTTATGGTACTGATTTACCAGATACGGTTCTCAATCACGCTGGCGATGATACCTCTTAGTGTCTCCTGCACGAGAGAGCAAAGTCACCATTAATACTACTGGGAATGATCATCTCTGTAAAGTACGAAGTCAAGTGCGAAGGGAAGTACCTTAGAGTGGTCTTTGAGACCAAGGGAGAGTACCAAGGGCCGTGTAGAACCAGAGCTACTGCAATTCAATGTGAACAACTCAAAATACAGATGCAGAAATGAGAATTTGAGTCTGAGTTTTCTGAATGGATATCATCTTCCACGCATTTCTAACGCTACTTAAAACATCTTAAAAACACTGCCATACAAATCTCCAACTCTAACTATACTTGTATAGAAATTTATATTTCCGGACACGTAGGGAGTGAGATTGCATCACGTATGCAACCGGGAAAGAAATTTGCACCCGAACATTTTTAACTAAAACTTGGAATCAAAAGGCCATTGTATTTCCAAATGGACAGGGCATGGTTTTATGGCAAACATAGCCCATTGTAAGCTGGAGGTCAAAAAGATTTGCATCCTAAATAATCCATTGAATGATGAAGGGTCAATCACTCTATACCTTCCTGTCCCCTATACTGCAATGCTAGGAGCTTTGTACACTGCTTGAAAACAGGTTAGTATGCTGGAAACTAGTCGGAATCGTGAATTTCAAGGATCACAAGGCAATTATCGTGACATTACAACAAACAACAACATAGCCTCAGTCCCAAATTAATTGAGGTCGGCAACATGAATCAAACTCTTCCATAGAGCAATTGATGGTGAGCAATTATCGTGACATTACAAAAGAAGAATAAATAAATCATGATGATTTATGTAACTCCTGAGATTTACGTTTCAAAAACTAAGAGCCAAAGAACCTGGGTTACCCTATATAGTTGAGGCAAAAACATACCTTACTTGCTCAATAAGCTGTCGTGCACAGGCAACGAGCATTGGCTACAACGTTTCAGTTTTGACAAGATGTTAATGCCTTGAAATCTTGAGAAGATAGCAACTTCACATAGAAAAGAGCAACAATCCAAGTAAACTTTACCTCATCTCTTTTACCGAATATCACAGACACATTGAAAGTGGGATGAAGTGAGATGCCCTCTTCCTTCCTAGAAAAGAAAAGAAACGGCCCATCAACTTACAGTTGAGGGGGCAAGAGGAAGTATCAAAATGCCTTCTTTTATGCTCCTCCGATATTTAGTATATCAACAAGAAAAATTCGGATTTTGACCACTCTAATGAGACTTTTAATATCCTCTCTGCAAGAGTAGTGCATGCTAACAATTTAAAAGAAGCAGGATAAGCATGCAGATGATTAGTAAGAAACGGTTTCCATACCTGGCATGTAGTATTGTTCCCATGCTTCCTATTTGACTCACCATTACCTGGAAAATAGCCAACATATAGAATAGTGGCATGCATATATATCATTCATAAAGAAAGAAAAAGCTGAATGAAACTCACAAGAATATGATCATCATAGCCGCAAATCACAACTGTAGTTTTGTTTCCCTGGAATGAACAAAAAGAACAAAGGTCTCCATCATTGTTTTATTTTGTCAGTTAACTGGATGCCCACCATTATCATAAAAGAAGCCATTGATACACTCATACAAGTGCACTGAAACAATTAAAACATTTTCACAAGAACTCTAACGAAAATAAGAACTCAATTGGATTCAGTAGCTTCTTGTACAATCCCCCAGAGACAATCATGCCTGAAGCAAACAAAGTAACAAACACAAGGAAGCGTTTCAAAAGAATGGTGTGATTTTTCTTGGGCACTAAGATAAATTTTGTTTTTTGTAAGCGTCTCAAAAAATATATCCCTTCCTAGTCTTCATGCATGGAAACATAAAGGGCTCCACAAATGCCTTTTTATAGATAAAATTCTCATTTTCTCTCACAAAGCTCCTCAGACCCAAAGTAATAAGCATGCATGGGTAATCTCCCAAACACGGGGGTCAACTTCCTGAATTGAAAGCACAATCTTTCCATTCATTTATAGACTATATGAAATACATCTTCAAATACGATATATGAACTCCACATTATAAACCAGCACTCCATAATTGGATTACATATAGCCCACCTAATTTCAATAATCCTTTATAGGACATCTAATTTCAATATCAATAGTAAGAGCCTACAGGGCATAAACCTCTCATTTGCTTCTACTAATTTTAAGTTGGACCTGATGTTTTTAAGAGATGTTATCAAATCATTTTTGTTCTTTTAATTCACTAAGAAGTAGAGACATACAACAATGGATCAATTCATTCAACAAGATCCGTTCGAATCAGACCTGGATAAATGGTTTTGGTTTTAACTCTCGCTCAGATGTAAGACTACTGCTGCTGCCAGATGCGTTTACCCATAAAATTATACTCAATGATTTTCATTTGTTTCTTCCAACCAGTATTCCTCCAAAACTTTCACTTTATAGAAAATGTCTTCTAATGTCAATATCAAATTACTCCGGGTCGCTACATGGATCAAACTCTTCCATTCCATTTCCTTCCCTTCCCTAGTTTTTCTAAAACAACAAAATTCAAATACATACACTCAATCAAATAGGCCTCTAAACGCACCCAGTGGGTGTGGCTGAGTGGCGTTGGTGCCGTATGCGGGTTCTCTTCAATGGAGGGGCGCTCGAGTTCGAGTCGGGCGTCTGCTGGGATCCCATTTCTTTGTTGGTCTCTCCCGGTTAATGGGTTTGGTGCGACCGACATAACCCTATGGGATTAGTCGTACCCAAAGGATGCGGACACCCATTGTTATCAAAAAAAAAAAAAAAAAAACATAGGCCTCTAAACCCTCCAAACAAAAAGCAACTACAACAACAGCCAACCATCACTCATAGACTGTGTACCCTAAACCCTAAACAACACCACTAGAGCCTATACAGGAAAAACTGGACACAACCAAGTTTGATGGCCATTACCCAACTTAGAGCAATCCTAACCAAATGTAAAATTAAAGCAACAATGCCCAAACTTCAACTTTGCCTTTCTTAATTAAAAAAAGGGCCCCAAAACAACTGAAGCATTAAAAACCCCATCAAACTATATCAAAGAGATTTAGACCCATCATTAAAATTCTCCCACAATTTCAAGTATGTACAACTTAAATTATCAAAAACTCAACAAGGTAGGATTAAATACCTTGATGTCCAAGGAGAGCTTCTTGTGGGAAACCGGGAATCGCGTAATCGGTGCCTCCATTGCGCCCTTCAAATTCTCATCAGAAAGTTGAACTTCTTGATGAAAGCCCAAACTTACAATTACAAAAGGGGTTTTCAAAACTAGCAAGGATGTGTTTGCTTCAGGATTTCAAAACAGTTTTTTGTTTTTCATTCTTCAAGGGGCTAGGAACCCAAGGTCAAGGGGTGCGGGTAGTTGCACCCCACTTTTTTTTATTATTATTTATTTGAGGCATAATCCGAACTAATTCTAGACTTAAAGAACGTATGACTACACTTTTTTCTTTTTGCATATCCCATGTCAAGACGGAAAGTAAAAAACTGTAAAATGTTATTGTTTTCCAATACAAACATGCACATGTTGGTGTGCATGAGTTTTTGCATCAAGATGCGTAAAGCACGTATTTCAATTTCTATTGCATGAACATTGATAAGTGCATGCTTGTGTTAAGTGACAATAGCAAAATGGTAGGTGATGCAATACGTGGCATGCCTAATCCTGTTTTGGTATATAGTAGGCTCAGGTTTACCCAAGTTCGGTATGGGCCGAGCTTGGATGAGCCTAAGTAGACCTTAATAGGCTTATTAGTTCTTACATATTTTAAAAACGTTATGTATTTATTTTACCTTAATAGTTAGTGCTAGAAAGGTTGTACATAAAAGTAGAAGATGGCATGATGGGCGAGCCGGGCTGGGCATCAGTTTACCTAGGTAAACTTGGTCGCACTTAATAGATATTTGGGGTGTACCAAACTTGAGTCAGGTCTATGCTTTTGAGCTAAGGGTCCATTCACCATCCAACATTACAATGCAAGATTGAAGAAAGCAAAGGAAGGTTGAATACGAGGACAGAGCTGCGCATGGGTTTTTTTATTATGAAAAATGATAATCTAACACACTTTCAAGACACATTTTGGGTGCACATCTTTATTTTTAAATCTTTTATGATATTTTGTCAAATATGGGGTCCACGCCTAGGAAGACATAAAAGAGTCATAAATAACTAAAAGACAAGGATGTGTGCACAGAGTGTGCGTTGAAAGTGAGTCATTTTATCATTTTTCTTTTATTATTTTATTGAGAAAAAAAAATCAATTTATGGCCCTTTAATTTGCCTCATTAACATTTTACTCCTAACCTCCGCTACAAGTAACCATATATCAAATCAATGTGCAACTCGCATGGTTTTTTTTTTTTTGGTGACAGACATGGTTATATATGAGTAGATTATTTGAGATTATTCAAATTAAGTAGCAGACTCCTATAAAAAAACATAAAAATTAAGTAGCAGAAACATGCTTCAAAAAAACACACACACACAACTCTTGCAATCATACACATGTATATATTAGTTCTAGATTAAACATTCTAAAAGAATCTCAAACACAATGGGCCAATGGCGTTGATTCCATTCCTTCAAGAACATTTTCTTATCCTAGTCAGGACTCCGACTTACAGTTATAGTTAAATATTGCATCACAAAGTTCATATCACTGTGATTGAGCAACTATGCACATGGGGGAACAACTTTTCAAAGAAGCTTGACGGGCGTATATATATATGCACGGCTCACAATTTCTTTGCTTCCTTTTCAGCCTGCAACACCACATAATTAAACCAATTAGTTTTCAAAAAAAAAAAAAAAAAAAAAAACCCAATTAATCAAGGTGACAATTCCCTTCCCTCCAATTGCCTGGCTAGGAAATAAAAAATGAAGCATTGGTAATTAATGCGAATCTCTACTTTGGTCCTACCAAAAAAAAAAAAAAAAAAAATCTCTACTTTGGAGTGTTAGGGAAGGTGCTCCCGATCATCTCCTACAGACTAGTAAAAAATAAAAAATAAAATTAACGCAAATCTCCTAATGTTCGTACATCTTTCTTAAGGTACAAGTTATCATACCACATTACCAATACCTATTTATTTTCTTGACAAAAATAAGCAACAACACTTGTAAATCCGAGTCCTGGTGTAATAACTGTGGACAGTTATTTAAGAACGCATGATCGAGTAACAATTTTGTACAAGTACTTACTGCCTTTACGATGCGATCAAAGGCCTCTGATCCATTTCTCTCAATGTACCTCTCAACTGATTTCCTAGCATCAAGACTCATCATTTGAAGAACTCTTCTATCTCGTTCAGAGTAGTTTGGGCTCACTCGAATCCCAAACTTCACATACTTCCTCACCAGGTTCTCATAGATATAAGCTGCTCCGTTGAAAACGGGAAGCACAAGCCACAAACAAAACACAAGTTTCATGTATGGCCACAAAGGGAACCTGTACTTTCACAAAGCTATACATCACATATATTTCCAACTCTTTAAGTGCAAATTAAACTCAATGAGTCAATGAACTATAAAAAATGGTTGGGCTTATTGTTGGGTTGGGCATGGGCAATAGGGCAAGGGCTTTTAATTAAGCGGCATGAGCCTGAGCGTGCCAAGGCCCGATCCATGAATATGTCTACTTACCACACAAGGACTTTCCAGAAAAAGAGCTCAAATAGTGTGATCAATGAGTATAATATCCAATATGTAAGCCATTGCTGATCGTCGAGAGTCGAAGGGCTTTCGATGGCTCTTACAGATGCATACCTGTTCATATATTCATCGTACAAAAATAAATAATTAATCATATTGTATTTTTTATGATTGTTAATATTACTTATTTCTTGTATAAATGTCATTTAATTTGTCTTTGCCAAACAAGAAAAGTTTGAGAATTATTAAAGGATTGTAGGCATGAAACATGATAATTAACTTACAGAGGATAGAGTAGCATCACTATTGGCCTGCATGGTTCACAATCAAAACCAAAAAGTAAATATATTAGTGTTCATATATAGACAAGCAATAAGAACTGTCAATCAGAGATATTGATTAACCATGTTAACAATATGTATAATGTTGTACAAAAATAATCCAACGAGCAGTTTAATTGATCGAAATAGTACCAGATTAATGCGTCGAAATGTCTTGCAAGGGAAAGAAAACCCATGGTGATATATGGATACTAAGATCGATGAACTTATTTTACAACTGATGATGATTCAATTATGTATGTGCAATGAGCTAGTGAGCATACAAAATGAGAAAATCATGGATATGAGACTCATTTTGTTGTATAAATAAAGGGAATTAATAGATGGGTTTGGATAGAAAGGAAGAGAAAGCAAGGGATTTGCAAGGTTATTGGCTAAAGTCTTCTTTTCCCAAACATGAAGAAGGGAACTATATAGCTTGCTTGCCTGCCTTGTTCACGAAAGGCATCTCAAATTAAGGCTTTGTATATATATGGCACCCTTTCCAGCTGCCCTTTCTAGCTATCAAGCTGTATGTGTAAATATTGTACTAGATCTGCATGTTCTCGGTACCTGCGGCGACTTCTCTTGTTTCGGATGATGGGCTTGAGTTTGTATTTGCAAAGTTTAATCTCGTTTGGCCTGCCAATCAAGTATTTGAAGTACTTAACTTTTTTAGTGTATATATATATATATATATATATATATTTTTTTTTTTTTTTTTTTTGAAGAGAAATCGAAATTTCATTAATAATCCATGACTCAATACAAGACCAGACATAGCATCAAGTACATTGATTCGCTAATTTTATATATGCAAACAATCTGCCATTAATTTGGCTTTTTTTTTTCGAAATTGAAACAGCTTTGATAATTAGAAATCGCTTCTCTACAACGTTGAAACTCATGACAATATACAAAAGTGTTAGAACCATAAAACAAATAACAAAACTTCCCAACAAGGAGAAGACTTAAAACTTCGAGAAGACTTAAAACTTTCCAACAAGGAGAAGACAAATCAAAGACTTCCAACTATGGAAGAAAACTAACTATAAAGTAAAAACTAAAGATAAATCAATCTAGCGCGCCGCACAATTCCACGCAACACCGTTGATGAAGATGCACCGCAACAAGGATGGATCAATTTCTAAAAATCCGATTAGATTTGTTATTTATTGAATGAACAAAGAGTAAAAGAGATTTGATTGGAACTAACGCCGATTGTTGAGAGGATCGACGGTGGTTCAAGAACAAAAATCACAAAAGTGAATCAAATTTTTTTTTTAGGGTTTTGGAGAGAAGGAAGAGAAAGTTAAAGGGACAACAACTTTTATTAAAATGTAGGAAAATGCTAGGACACACACCTAGAAAGCACACCCCCAAGGCAGTAAGGCCACTGGCGGACCTACATATTGCTGCCCTTGGGCAGAAGCTTGGTATTTTCATAATTTTTTACTTGTTAGTTGGCCAAAATCGGCATAATAGCCCAACCCAAAAAAACCATACAACCCAGTTCAACAATTAAATCCAAGAAAAAAGAAAGGATACACGTGTTTGAAGGAAAAAAAACACATATCTTGCATGCTTTTGTCATTAGCAGCATTACTTTTAATGATTCAATAGCTCAAACAACGTGTAACTAATGTATGTGTCAAAACTTGCTACTCAAGACTTGTCTTCTTCATTAACTAACCAATTTATACCTTACGACCGCCCAAAAAAATGAATACCTTACAAATCGCTTTATATGGCATATATATATATATATATATATATATATGATGTCGAGGTAGTTGCGTATGTGTTCTTAGCAAATTTGGAAAAGAAAAAGGGGCATAAGAAGTTGGGTCAACTTTGAGAGGGCGTTAACTTTTGAACCGGAATACGATCGATCGTTATAATGTCTTTTTGGAAATAGCGTTTCGTGCTCTATAGCTATTTTCTTTGAGCGCCGCTTTTTCGGGATTATGTTTTGTGGATTCAAATTTCATCGTTTTGAGCTTCATCTGGGGTTTTTATTTTATTGTTCAATTTTAGGGTATTTTCGTAATTTTTAAGTTGTTTGGATATTTTTTTCTTTTTACCTACATTGCGTTTTTAAGTTTTTTGCCAGGCTATATACAAATGTGTTTAGGGTTGTAGAGGGGATTTTATCAAATTTCGAGTTTTCTACGAAAATTTTAAGGATTCTTCGATTTTCTTGTTTGAACGTTTACGCTGCGTCAATATATATGCATGTGTTGAAATGTGTTAATCTTTTTCCTCTCCAACTATTAATTAACCAATTGATACCTTTTATCAAAAGTATTTTGGATGTGTTTTTGCTCATGCGCTTGAACCCACCTCAGTATCTAAAATTAATTGACTACTTTGAATTTGATATTAATTAACTTATAAAAAGCTTTAGCTCTCTCAAGAAGGGGGACTCCATCCATAAATTTATTTTTTTTTCTTTTTTTGAGATTTGTCTATAATGTTTTGGTATAAATAGTCTAGTTACATACTGATATGATGTTTCACAACATGTATTTATCTATTGTGCATGTATAATTAAAGTAAATTTATTAAAGACTTTTTTAATCTAAAAAGAAAAATTGTTGCTATTTTCTTTTTTAAAAAATACAAATGTTACTAGTTTAATCACATAGGGCAACTTAATTTCTTAGGTCCGCTACTGAGTAAGGCACACCCCACCCATCTAACCATGTTTGAATCTTGAGATGCATAAACTTGCATCCCGAGGTGGATACGTACGGATGTAGGATAAGAGGTATACTATTGTTTGAGTTTTTTATTTTTTATTTTTATTTTTTTTTATTTGAAAAACTATCGTTTGAATTATACTATCAGCTTATCAGCAAAAAAACCCATGACTTTTTTTTCCAAATTAATTTGAAGATATTTCAATATTAATTTTTTTTGAAGATAATTCAATTAATTGTCTATAGTTATGAGCTATTAGCCAACTAGCAAGTCCTACAAAGCTCGAGTCTTTATACCCATGCATACTTTTTTTTTTTTTGGTAGGAATACTCGTGCATACTTTTGGTTCCACCATAATGCGTTTAGCAAAAGTTTGACAACCAAGAGGGCAATATAACATTAAGACTGAGTCTGCGAGTCATATTCTTTCTCTAAATATATTGAAAAAACTTTAAAGTTAGCCTGTTTGATAAGAGTGTTAGCTTAATTAAGGCTGGGCTTAGCTGTAAGATTGGTGTTTGATTAAAGTGCCAACTAAGATGTGGTCTTACCAAAGCCATTATATACATGCTTACCACTGGGGGACCCTGTCATCAGATAAGCCCAAGTCAAGGAAACAAAGATTACATTTTTGCCCTCATCTTCAACATCATCTTCTCCATCACCTAGTTGATGAGAAGGGCATAACAGTTAAAAAAATAAATTTTATCTAACACAAGGGACATGGAAGCAAATAAAGGATTAGTTAACTTATTACTTGTGTTAGGTAAGCAAGTAAAGACTGCTTCACTAATTCTTAAACTAAACAGGTGTTGTTAAAGACGACATCATGTCTCAAAATTTTTGGTTCAATTTTGTGTTGTTATGAACTTTTGTGAATATTTAATTTATTTTTTGTAAAAGACCAAAAACTCAAATTTAAAAAACCAAAATATAAAATCCACGTGGCGTGACGGTCATAATTCGAAGATACACTAATCAACATCTTATCTGACGGACAAGCAGAAAATATACGCCTCGAGATTAGGTCAGAGAACATCGGATGCACAAACACAAATCTCGGAATCTCGGATCGATCCGTCCAACTAATAAAACCTACAAGTCCAAAAATCCGATCCAAACCAAAATCCGAATCCTCCTCCTGGGTTTTCACCGAACCCACAACCCTAATCCGTCTCAATCACAATCGCCATTGCAGAGCATTCAAGGTCTAAACAGCTCTCCCAGGTATCACTCATCGATTCCTCATCGAAAGTCTCCTCCTTTGTTCGATTTGTTTGAAGAATTGTGTGTCTGGTGATCGTTCGCTGTATGTTCTGTTTCATTGACGAATCCGAATTTGAACGAATTGGGTTTTGATTTGTGAAGCCAATTGATGACGATGATGGGGAGTCGGGTGGGTTTTGATTGGGCATGGATGGGTGGTCGGTTTTTGGGTTCTTTTAGGGTTGAGGGCGAGTCGGGTGGGTCGACCCTGTGGTCTCCTCTACCGGGTCGGACAGTGAATTTCTTCTGAGATTGAGAAGGCTTTGTTTGAAATCCAGTTTGATTTGATTGCTAAAAGAGGGTGCTTTTTTGAAAAATTAATCGAACAAGTTACTTTTTGAACTGCCCTAGTTGTTTGTCTGAAACTTGTATGTTGATTGTTGATGATGTTGGTTGAGAATGAGGTCGATATTTTGAAATACATTTTTTAAACTATAGAAGTAAGATCAAATGTGGCTGGACAACAGGGGATTTCAATAGCATTGTTTTATTTTATTTTATTTTGGTTCGATGAAGTAAATGCCGCAGAATAAATTGAAAAAGTACATCAAGGAAATATGTGTATGCGCCGCGCGCCTGTGTAGGAATACATCCTTATTGAAATAGAGGGTAGTGCATATTAACATATTTCCTTGATGTGTAGTAAGCACACTAGATTTGTTTGCGGTTTATGATGAAGATGAATGGTCTTGTCGTGTCCACGTGGTGATATATGCAAGAGTTGATACAATTTAGGTTAAATTACTATTTTTTGTGTCATTTTAATTTTATTAGTTATATTTATTTAGTTATTGGTATATTAAGTGGTGTTACATTCTTAATATGCTTTATGTGCGTGATTTTAGATTAGTCATAATGTCCAATAGGAAGTGTTGGAGATGTTGGGATAGTCCCACATCGACTATTTATAAAGAAAAAGAAAGTTCATAAGTATGGAGTGGACACTCCATCTTGCCTTGGCATTTTGGAGTGAATAAAACTAGTCACCACACTCTCCTCACCTTGGATTGGGCCCTTATTATAAAAATTGAACGTGGTATCAGAGCCGATGGTTGGCTTAATTGTCCATTGTCCAAGGGCCTTGTAGACATCCAACAAAAATAGTTGATTGATGTTCTGCGGTCAAGTCCGAGTTGGACTTGAGGGGGGAGTGTTGGAGATGTTGGGATAGCCCCACATCGACTATTTAGAAAGAAAATGAAAGGTTTATAAGTGTGGAGTGGACACTCTATCTTGCCTTGGCATTTTGGAGTGAACCCCACTTTCACACTTATGACCCATACAACAAATTAGTCACCACACTCTCCTCACCTTGGATTGGGCCATATGATATAAAATTTGAACAAGAAGTTATTTATATATAACATAGTAAATGGAGTATCGCGTCCCTTCATAAAAAAAAGGAAGTTATTAATTTATGTGTTGATGAGACATTGAGAGTTTAAGTAGGAGTATTGAGTAGGATTAGGAATTTGAGTTTTAGCAAGTCTAGTTAGATTATGACTTTATAAATTTAAAGCCTGTGTAAGGCATGAGAGCAGTTGTTATTTGGTTGGTTGATTATTATTTGATGAATAAAATTGGGTTTTGAGAGAGTGTATCTCTTTGTTTGTTTTGGTTTCTTGAACTTTGTGTGTTCGATCAAGTTAGAAATGTGTTTCTTCAATTCAGTATTCGTGGAATCAACGAATTGGTAGAAAAATCTATCTTTTTCTTTGTAGCGAGCAATTGATCAAATTGTCGTTGCATCAGTTGGTATCAGAGCGTCAAGGTCCTATCGTCTTCCGCAATGCCGCCAAAAAGACAAGCCTGACATAAAGATCATGTAGATGAGGTTCCTCCAAGAGATAATACAACACATTTGGATCGAAGGATGGATCAAATAATGAGTGCAACAGTTGAATCGGAATCAAATGCAACAGTTGTAGCAGCAGAGGCAACCACCACAACCTCGTCAACGACATCAACAATGGTTTGAGGACGAAGTGACCGATGAGGTTGAGTCAGATGAGGAACTAGGAAAGGAATATTCTGACGAGGAGTTATTTGTTTCCGAGAAAGAAGGAGTTCTTTTTCTTTACGGTGACGGTGAAGTAGATCTAATCTTCTTTGAGAACTCCGATAACTTTGATGAGGCGCCAAAGTTTGACGATGATGGGTATGACTTCGTGGAAGACGAGCTAGTCTTCAGAGACGATGGCTTTGTCATTGAGGTAATTTCCCATTCTAAAAGCCCTCAGATGCTTGAAGACGTGGTTGGTGACGCCGTCGTTGAAAAGTGTAGAAACAACTACCCGGTTGAAGGAGTTGTGGGGGCAAAAGTGAAGTTCGCGACGGTGAAACACTTTTGTTTACTTACTAAAGATGAGTTAGTTGTGGACATTCTACAAGACCCTCATAATGGTGTGTCCGTTGACAACTTCAATTTGATGGTTGAAGTTCCGAACGTCGTTCCTCACAGACATATTCCATCAAACAATGATGAGTTCATTCAGTTTGTGTTTGAGTAGAAGTCGATTTTGTTTATAGATTTTATTGTTTCAGTTCACAACAGTCATGAAAAGAATAAAACTCGAGGACGCGTTTTTTCGAACCAGGGGAGAATGATGAAGATGGATAGTCTTGTTGTGTCCATGTGGCAATATATGCGAAAGTTGATACAATTTGGGTTAAGTTACTATTTTTGGTGTCGTTTTAATTTTATTAGTTATATTTATTTAGTTATTGGTATATTAAGTGGTGTTACATTCTTAATATACTTTATGTGTGTGTGTTTAGATTAGTCATAAAGTCCAATAGGAAGTTGTTTATTTTATGTGTTGACAAGACATTGAGAGTTTGAGTAGAAGTATTAAGTACGATTAGGAATTTCAGTTATAGTAAGTCTAAGTTAGATTAGGACTTTATAAATTTAAAGCCTATATATAAGGCTCGAGTACGGTTGTTATTTGGTTGGTTGATTATTTTTTGATAAATGAAATTGGGTTTGGAGAGAGCATCTCTTTATTTGTTTTGGTATCTTGAACTTTGTGTGTTCGATCACAAGTTAGAAACGTCTCTCATATACCGCCTCGTGGACCTGACAAAATCATTCATTTTCATCATTCTCCCCCGGTTCGATAAAACGTGTCCTCGAGTTTTAGTCTTTTCATGACTCTTGTGAACTGAAATAATAAAATCTATAAATAAAGTCGACTTCTCCTCAAACACAAACTGAGCGAACTCATCATTGTTTGATTGAATATGTGTCTGTGAGGAACGATGTTTGAAACTTCAACCATCAAATTGAAGTTGTCAATGGACGCACCATTATGAGGGTCTTGTAGAATGTCCACAACTAACTCATCTTTAGTTAGTAACAAAAGTGATTCACTGTCGCGAACTTACCTTGTCTCCACAACTCTTTCAACTGGGTAGTTGTTTCCACTCTTTTCGACAACGACATCACCAACCACCTCTTCAAGCATCCATGGGCTTTTAGAATGGAAAATCACATCGATGACAAAGGCATCATCTCCGAAGACTGGCTCGTTTTCCACGAAGTCACATCAATCACTTTCAAACTTTGGCGTCTCGTCAAAGTTATTGAAGTTTTCGAAGAAGATTGGATCTACTTCACTGTCACCGTAAATAAAAATAACTCCTTCTTTCTTGGAAAAAAATCCCTCCTCGTCAGAATATTCCTCTCCTGGTTCCTCATCCGACTCAACCTCATCTAGGGCACTTCTTCCTCAAACCATTGTTGAGGTTGTTGCGATCGCCTCTGCCGCTTGCGCTATTGCACTTAAAGTGATAGATTTTCAACTAAAGTCATTAGTTGATCCATCATTTGATCGACATGTGTTGTATTATCTCTTGGAGGAACCTCATCTACATGGTTTTTATGTCGGGCTTATCTTTTTGGCGGCTTTGCGGATGACTGTAGGACATTGACGCCCAGATACCAACTGATGTAGCGAGGAATTGAACAACTACTCGCTATAAAGAAAAAGATAGATTTTCTTATAATTCGTTGAATTCCCGCGAATACTGAATCAAGTAGGAGTATTGAGTACGATTAGGAATTTCAATTTTAGTAAGTCTAGTTAGATTTGGACTTTATAAATTTAAAGCCTATATATAAGGCTTGAGCATGGTTGTTATTTGGTTGGTTGATTATTATTTGATGAATAAAATTGGGTTTTGAGAGAGAGCATCTCTTTGTTTGTTTTGGTTTCTTGAACTTTGTGTGTTCGATCATGTGTTAGAAATGTGTTTCTTCAATTCAGTATTCGTGGAATCAACGAATTGATAGAAAAATCTATCTTTTTCTTTGTAGCGAGCAAGTGGTCAAATTGTTGCTGCATCAGTTTATGATTTTGTTGAGGCAATATATAATATAAACCCACAAGCGACCCACACGCATATAGGCGTAGATGTAGAGACACAAGCATGCATTTTGTTTTTGTGTTATATATATGAAGAATGAGAGATGAATAGTTGATAACCTTAAAGTGGCTCTATAAAAGTTGAAAATATTTTCTTTAAACTAAAAAGATTAAAAAATTAAAATGTGAAGAGCTTGAGGTTATTATGGTGAAGGACTCGATCTCACATCACAAATGGAAAGAGGTTGAGAAAGAAATCTTCGGTAATGGGATATCACCTATTAAGAACTATATGTTGGAGTCTGGAAGGAGAAAATTAGACATTTTTAGAATAGAGCCTTCTTTGTATGAAATGTTAAGTTGGAAAGCTGGGATATGCTTGACAGAATATTTTGGTCCGCTTTCCTGCCTTGGTTTTGGTGTAGGAAAAGGTCTAAGGAAGGATATTATGTTGAGGTAATATGTGGAATTCTCCTTTTTGAAAATGAGTCACAGAAGAAAATAAGATTTCTTATTTTCGTTCAACTTCTTAGATCTAAGTTCTAACTATGCGCTACTGTGATTTGGTGAAGCTCTTGACTCTCACATAGTAACATATTTCGTTTTCCCTACATGTGAGAGTAGTGATACTTCCTTTCATTTCGCGTAGTGAATAAAGGGAACTTCTCTTGTGTTTCTTTAGGATAATCCAACGGTCTTTATAATCAGTCTTGTTTTGAGGTCAAAGTATCGTTTTTTTTTTTCATCTTTTTGTGTTATAATTTTCTCTTCATACATGCGCATAATGTTTTTTTTTTTTATTTATTTTTTAAAATTTTTATAAATAATAAACCAATAACGCACTGGGCATGCACATATGGGTTAAGCCAACTTTCTGAATCCAGAGTGACATTTTTGGCACCATTGCAAAACTGGATCCAATGGCTAGGGTTGCATCACAGATTTATTGCCATTTCAACACCAGTTGAACTTACTTTTATAGTACATTGTACTTTTGTAGATAAAATATTGTTGGATTTTGTATGCAATATCAATTTTAATGCCTGGTATTTACATCTCAGACATATTAATTAACTTTGTTGTTAGTGGGCTGAGAATTGAGATTCTTTTCCAATTCCTTGTCAAAAATGATGAACTTTTCACAACTTCGGAGGTGAGAATCACATGATTGTACATGGTTAAATGAATCAAACCCAGCAAGGTTTTTTTGGGTGGGCATGTTTATTTGTTTATTCGTGCTCTTTGATGTTGCATAATTATAAACGTGTCTTTGCATGTTCTTAAAAATTTGATATTTGTGCTTCTTACTTCTCTTTTCCCATAGTGGTGATTAGATGTTAGGTGATGGATTTGGTTGTTTACTATGATTATCTCTAGACCTTTGAGTGCAAGTGTCATGTATATGGTGTGTCCTTTGAATTACTTTTTTCTATTCTTTTCTTAATTGTTCAATCCATTTTAATGTTTGCATTGAATTGTTGCACTCATTTAAAAATATCTGTAAGTCATTATTTTGTGAATACAAAATATGTTGTATTTTTTTGACAATAAGTTCTGATTCTCTTTTTATAATTTATCCCATTTATCGAGTTTTAATTTCATTTAAGTTCATCCAAAGAATTCATTAATGAGAACTTGTCCTATTCTTAGTTCTTATGGGTTCTCTCATGCATTTGAAGTTGTCTCTTTGCATTTTAGCTTCTTAGGCAGTTGAAATGAATAACACCATCTTCAACTTATTATGATTTTTTTTCAATAAAAAGCATTACCTTATTATTATTATTGTTATTATTTATTAAAAAAAAGTTCCTTGAGCAAGTAGAATGTGATGAAGAAAATTCTCCATTCTGGTTAGGGCTTGGATAATTTCTTGACATAAAAGTTTTCGTTCTTGATGTTGAGGAATTCATGTTATTATTTTTTACCCTATGTTTATCATACTCAAGCCAAGGTTTTGCAAAAATTGTTGACATATGTTTAGCTTTGTTTTTTAGGTAGTTCAATTGTATTCTCTTGAATTATTCTAGGCTGTCAATGTTTGTCTTTTTCTGTCAAGGATGGTGGGTGATGATGACTAGTCACCTTAACTTCCCCTAGGGAACAACCACAATTTCCTTAAAAAGCTGTTGACAGTTTAACTGCCTGGTGGGTGATGTTGATCTCTATTCTCATGAGTCCATGATTACTATGTGAACCTAATTGTTGCCATTTGTAATTGTTTCTGCCTTGTGAAGGAGTTTTTCTTCTTCTTTTTTCTTTTTCTTTTTTTTTTTTTTCTTTTTCTTTTTAGAATATCAGTAGGAGAAAAAATCATCTTGAATAACATGTAACTTGAACATTGATTAATCTTTAGATATGTGTGCGTGCACGCGCGTGTGCATGGATTATTTTGAGCAACCGATGGAAATCAATTCTCATAAGGTTATCTGATTGGTTCCTTTGGGCCTCCTTTAGTTTTTTTCTCCGCATGATTAAGTAGTGGGTTTGTGGCTCCTAAGATGGTGTGGACCTAAGTCTCTGTGATAGAAACTCAACCATCACATTTGTATCAAGGAATCAAGCTCTGTCATTTTCTCATGCCAATTTGCTTTCATTAATTTTCTATTTACTTCTTCATGCTCAAGAGTATTATATTTACTTTCTCCATTGCTATTTGCAGTTTCTGGATTTCTTTTGATCCATGTGATGGAGTTACCTAGCACGCCTGTCGTGAAATCTAGTAGATTGAAATCTGCTGTATGGAATGATTTTGAGAGGGTGAAAAAGGGTGATGTCATGGTAGCAATTTGTAAGCATTGCAAAAAGAAACTCAGTGCGTCTGCTACTAGTGGAACATCGCATTTGAAAAATCACTTGATTAGATGCCGCAAAAGATGTGGTCGTGAATTAACTCAGCAAGTACTTGTGGTAAGAGGAAACCAAAAAGATAGCACTTTTAACTTTGGAAGCTATCAGTTTGGTCAAGATTTGAGTCCAATGGAACTCAAATTTGATCAAGAGCAGAGTCGATTAGATCTCAAATTTGACTTGGAGCGTAGTCGGCTGGATCTTGCACGCATGATTATTTTGCATGAGTATCCATTGTCTATAGTTGAGCATGATGGATTTAAAAGGTTTGTGGAGAACCTTCAGCCATCATTTAAACTTATGTCATCGCACATTGTGAAGTCTGATTGTTTACAAATATATGGGAATGAGAAACAAAAAGTTTATCAGATATTGGATAAGATTCCTGGTAGAATAAGCTTGAAAGCTGATGTGTGGGGTTCAAGTCAAGAAAACAAATTCTTGTGTCTGACAGCACATTACTTGGATGCATTCTGGGCACCACAGAAAAAGATCCTTTCTTTTGTAATGGTTGATCCTAATCAGGAGTTTTCAGTTGCAGAAGTTATAGTTCAGTTACTGATGGATTGGGATATTGATCGAAAACTCTCTTCTGTTACCTTTGATGACAATTTCACCAATGATGTTGTCTTTAGAATAAGAGATCGACTGACACAGAACAGATTGCTTCTGAATAGTGGTCAATTATTTCATGTGCGTTGTGCTGTTAACATCCTCAAATTAATTGTTCAAGAAATATTGGAAGCAATACACGAAGAAACTCATAAAATTAGGGAGATCATCAAGTACATTAAAAGTTCAGAAGGTATTCTACAAAAATTCAATGAGATAGCTCAGCAAGTTATTGGTGGGACTGAGAGATGTTTGTATCTGGACTGTCCTAGTCAGTGGAACTCCACATATTTTATGCTTGACAGTGCTATAATGTGTAAGGATGTCTTTCGACATTTACAAGAATTTAGCTCTAGTTATGCACCATTACTGTCAGATGCTGAGTGGGAAAAAGTAGGTGTTGTTTGCAGCTATTTGAAACTTTTTGTGGAAGTTAATACTGTTTTCTCTGGTGTGAAATATCCAACCGCAAATCTTTATTTTCCAGATTTTTGTGATATTAATTTGAAATTAGTTGGATGGTGCAACAGCTCAGATTTATTTGCTAGTTCATTGGCATTAAAGATGAGAAGCAAGTTTGATGCATATTGGAGCATCTGTGGTTTGGTTTTAGCAATTGCAGCCATCTTAGATCCTCGATACAAGATGAAACTAGTTGAGTATTATTATCGACAGATCTATGGTAGTAATGCCCAAGATTACATCAAGGATGTAGCCAGTGGTATGAAGGATCTTCACAATGAATATGCAGTTTGTGCAACATTAACTTCTTTTGACCATGGTTTGCCTTGTGAAGTTCAAAGTAGTAACGGGCTTAATGCAGCCTTACCTATTGATAACGACAGTCGGGATAGGTTAAGAGGCTTTGATAAGTTCCTTAATGAGACGACGGATAACCAGCAGATAATATCAGAGCTGGATAAGTACTTGGATGAACCTGTGTTCCCTAGGAATGTGGATTTCAACATACTGAGTTGGTGGAAGGTTAATGCTCCAAAGTACCCTATCTTGTCTATAATGGCTCGAGATGTTCTTGGCATACCTGTATGTACATTTACATCAGAATCAGCATTTAGCACTGGAGGGAGGGTACTTGATCCAAATCGGACAGCACTGGAACCAGACATTTTGCAAGCTTTGATTTGTGCCCATGATTGGTTGGGGACGGAATTAGAAGGTTAGCTTTTTCATTAATATTTTATTTATTCATTTATTTGATATTAATTGTGTGCCTTAGCTAAGAAAATGTAAAACTCGCTTTTGTGGTTTAACTCCCAAGTCCCAAGTCAACATCAGATGATTTTCCTGCAGCCTTGTACATTAGAACCTAGTATGCAATAGCTCTTCTGTTTATATTTTCCATCTACGTCGTCAAAATTTTACTATTATTCAGTTCCCAAAAAGAATGTATATGTGAAAGAATGTGTAATCCTCTCGCCCCCTGCCTCCCTCTCTTTTCCGTTCCCCCTCTCTCTCTCACAGCCTCAAATTATTTCCTATACCTTGTGCCTTACAACAAGTTAGTATGAAAAGGTATGCTGTTTGTATTTTCTTTTAATGTCATTTTGGTATTAAAATGTCTACTAATTTTTAGTTAATAATTAGACATTATTATCTGTACGTGTAAGGTGTAAGACATGCAAACATACACATTTGCATGCACACATAATACAAACGGTTCTCCTATGGCCTTGTGCATTAGTATGTAAGAGGTGTGATTTTCTATTGATATCTTTTAGACGTTAAATGTTTTTTTTTTTTGAGAGAGATGTTAAATGTTTAGTATTCTTCAGTTGTTGATAATTAGAAATGAATATCTAGTGAAAGAAGATTGTATCCTCTATGTCTCTCGTTAGAGGCAAAATTATGGGCTCCATGTCTTGCATATTTATTTATTATACACTGGTATATGTTGGTAACCTTCAATCTTCATTTACTTCAAGCGTTATCCGGTCAACATTTTCTTTTAACTATTTTTATTCTCCAAACTTTGCAGGTATGAAAACCAATTTGGTGCACCTTTGAACTTCCCACAAACATCAGCACTAGATTCAACCAAATAGGTTAAACCAGGCATAATCTTTTTTTTTTTTACTCTTTTTATTTATATATTTTGCTCGATCATTTATTGTTGCTTGTAGCATAATTAATCTAGTTCCCTCCATGCATGATAATAGGAAACAATTAATTCATGCAATGTTTGTCGAAATGATAATAATGTATTGCTTTGCTTCCCTAGTTCAACAAATTAGTGAAATGATGTTTCTCATATCCATGCAAGGATCGAAATTGTTCTTTAAAAGGAAAAGAAAGTCTAGTTTATATGGCAGGGTGGCACCATATGTGTAAGTTTTTGACAAAATTAAAAAAAAACAAGATTAGTTATCGTTTAATCCTTTTATGCTGACTATTATAAAGTTGGAATTTGATTTTACTCTGGAGAGGGGAGAAGCTCAATCCTTTTGTTGAACCTAGTAAGGGTCCAATGTTATTTGAGCTGTCTTTCTTGTTTCCTTTTTGTTGAAAAGTTTCTTATTTATATCCAATTTACATCAAAGTTTATTCTCTCTCTGCTTTCTGTTTAAATGCAAGTTTCTTATTTATATCTGTTTACATGAAAGTTTACATCAAAGTTTATTCTCTCCACTTCCTCGAATATCGAATGTCTTTTTTGTTCCATTCTTTTCTTCTTTTGGATTTTTTTTTTTGTTTGGTATATTTATAGAGACAGGCTCCAGCTCGTCCAGAAACAACCTTTTATTGGGTTTATAAGGGGTGGTCTCCTGATGTGATTTTTTCCATTCCTAGATTTCAAATTCAAGACCTCTCCACATAAGCATGCATTGAGTTCCGACCATTCAACCAACTGCTTTGGCTCAAATCGTGGTTCACAACTATTGTCACCTTATTTGCTTGGATAGAAACAAAGCAGGGGTTAGCTCAGTTATGCAAGAGTTAAGATAAATTGTATAGAATAGATTACATCTTAAGATATCCCTTTAAGTCTTGTCGAGAAACTCATCATTGTAAGCTAAAAGCAGAATCACGCATCATTTGCGAAACTTCATTTATGGTTCAGAGTGCATCGATATATTCTCGATTTTATAGCGTTTCCATGTATACATTGGTTTGAAAGGGTAATTATTATTAGGATAAATTGTATAGAATAGATTACATCTTAAGATATCCCTTTAAGGCTTGTTGAGAAACTCATCATTGTAAGCTAAAAGCAGAATCACGCTTCATTTGCGAAACTTCATTTATGGTTCAGAGTGCATTGATATATTCTTGATTTTATAGCGTTCCCATGTATACATTGGTTTGAAAGGGTAATTATTATCCTATTTCTAAAGTCGTAAAATAGTATCTCTGTGGACCCGATTTTGATGGCAAATTTTGATAATTTTTTGTTATTATTTTGGACTCTCTTCCATAGCCTAATTATTTGATGTACATATATCTGTATCTATACATTTATAGACAATTTCTTCTGAAAGAAGGATACATTCTCCCAAGAAGCCATAACAACAATGAAAATTAATTTGTGGATAAATGGTCTGTCTCCTCCCATTGGAATGATGTATCCAAGAAAGTGAAAACTTCTAATGAGCTTACCAAAGTCACACTCGAAGTCACATCGGCATTGGAAGCCGGCCGTGCACGCTTCGATATGTGCACACATAGTTCTTGGTGCATAACAAGTAGGGTGTATATCTCAAGGTGCACATGGACAGCTCCCAAGGCCGATGTGACTTTGGGGTGTGACTTTGGTGATTCAAAAATATCATTTCCCATCCTCAAAAGTATGTTCGAATATATGCATGCCTATTGATCACAATCTGGATCTCCTCTCTTCATGTGTATCATTTAGTTTCCTTAGTCAAGAACTCTTGGGCTTCACGTTGTGAATTTAAGCTTAATTGCACTTCCAAGTCCAAGACAGTTTCATGCTAAAACGTATTTCTCTGATTATTGTGTTTTTTGCTTTTCTTAGCTAATATGGTGTTTCCATTTATATATAAAGAATCATGAAGTCATACGGGTGTTTAGAGTACGTAGGATGCACATCAAGATGTGCACTTTACGCATCTCATTTCATCATATCCATTTGAATTTTTTTGGTGGATTATCCATTTGATGTTCCATTGACATTGTTGCTTTATGTTGTGACTTATAAATGGTGATGTTTTAGTACTACTTCCTTTCAAGTTTTTTTGTGTATAAACTATAAATGGGCCTCTAGAAACTTCAAGTAATTGTACATGTTGAGCACTAGAAACCATTAACTGATAAGCATATTACTGCATCATGGGATTCGAGGAAGGATGCCCAGTTATATTAATCAAAACCAAGTGTATTGTTGGAAACTTTAGCTCTGTCGATGGTATGTTTCTGCAATGTACAGCATCAACTTCATCTCATTGGAGACAAAACAGATAGAAGAGATGCAGAGGTCTATTAAGAGAGAAAATTAATTGATGAGAGAGGTAATGTTCTTAATTTCATCTCTGCTGCGCAACTGCGAAAGCGATTGTTGTTTTGTTCACATGGGTCTGTCTGTGGAGGGACAACTACGGCGCCAATTGAATCGTCCGAAACATGGAAGGAGAAGTTGAACCGTTGTTAGGCAGGACCACAGTATGGTGCTTCGAAGGAAGAGATGCAACCTAATCATTCAGAGTTCATATGAATTCTCTCCTTGCTTTTCATCAGATGATTATTATTTAATCTAAGAGTAATAGTAACACTTCACATTTTGACACTAAGTTGCAAACTTGTTCGAATATTTTTAAGATGTGTGATGCATATACTTCGATGTGTATGGCACGGTTTCCAAATAGGTACGTGACCTCAGTAATGTGTAACTTTGGTATCTCAATGTTACACTGTTATAATGTACAGTTTTCTCTTAGTACCATGGTGGGCTCACAATTAAAGACGCTAGTGTATGGACCTACTTTACCACACATCTTACCTTTCTTACGCATTGGTAGCTCACATTTCCTTGTTTAGCAAAGCAATCCACCAAGCTGATCACTAGAGTTTGAAAGCGTTAGTAGAAATGCAATGATCGGTGTAGTTACTATAAAAGGTACCAAGTCATTTTCACCACCATCTTAAAAATGTTAGCCCCCGAAAGGTTAATAAAGTTTTACGCCTTAATATGATAAGAGTTTGAATTAAGTATTCTTATATATTCCTTCTGTAGCTTCTCATGTTTGGGATGGCTTGTTCCATTTTAGTATGTTGTAATTTTTTGAAAAAATTAACATCCATACATGGAGCATGTAATCTTACATCGGAAATATAATAAGAGTTGGTGTGATATATAAGTGAAGTAGATTAAATCCTAGCATAAGTCAATTAGTTTTTGTGCGAGATGGGTTATAATCCATTTATATACCCACATGTGCGTGTAGTCCAACACTCTACGCCTATTGGGTTTTTACATGGTAATAGAGAAGAATGATCTTCGGCTCCTGTTTGAAGGCCAAGTTGAGCTACCAGAGGACTTTAGACCCATTTGTGAACCTAGAGCTTCTAAGGGTAGGCCTAGACATATTTTTACGGACCTCTAACTGTAGATATGTGATTGGCAAGTTACAAGTGGTCCAGGCCTAGTTGCACTTAAGGGGGAGTTATGTAATCTAAATAGAAAATTTAATAAGAGTTGGTGTGGTATACAAGTGGAGTAGATTGGACTCTAGCACAAGCTAATTAATTTTGTGAAAGGTGGGTTCTAACCCCATTTATATGTGCGTGTGGCCCAACACTCTCCAGTCTCATGGGCTTCTACCAAATGCTGAATTATATACTCCCTAAATCCAAAATTATAATTCGTTTTAGATGGAACACACTAATTAAGGTAGCTTTAAAGATAACTTTAATAACAAGTTTAAATTGCATTTTTATCCCTTAACATAAAAACACAAAGTGTTTTAATTATGCAAAAGGGATGTAAATACTTCGTTTTTCTTTTTTGAAGAAATAAAAATACTTAGTCAAATTAAGGGTAAAATAGATTTAATAGGTATAAATGATCTATTGAATTCATAAAACCTTATATTTTTTGAAATGGAATTTTGGCTAAAACAACTTATATTTTTGATTGGAGGGAGTAAAATATTTTAAGAGGCTACTAATCATCAAGTGGTCTCTCCACATGGTAAAGAGTTTGAGTATCCCTTTGGAGCTATTGATGTAAGAGTTGATCAAAGCGCATTCGAGAAGATTTATTCAAAGCATTTTGAAAGCACGCCAAGTAATTGTACTATTGATTAAATTGAGTAGAGTGAAAGCATTTATTCCATGTACATAGTTGGTCTAGTGGTAAGGGCGATGACGGGGTTGTGTAGGCACATGACCTCGGTATCGATTTCCCACGATAGCCAAACGTCGGGCCACTGATGGTCACGTTGCACAATCTTAGGGTCCATGTGACTAATCGACAAAGAGTCTGATACCCACGCTAATTAGTTGGCCATATAAAAAATATAAAAATGAGTTTTCATAAAGTTTTTAGTGTAATGACTACCAATATAACTTCGATTCTCAGCAGATTAATTAGTTCTCGATTCAGAGCTGGAGGGACTACTTTGGTGATATATATTTAAGGCATTGGAGAATAATTTCTGATGAGTCTTTTTTTTTTTTTTTGTGGTAGAGATTTGGTTATACTATAACTACGTTGCTATATGCTACATGTATGTACCTCTACCATTTCATTAATTTAGTAATAATATACAACAACAACAACAACAACAACAACAACAACAACAACAATTACTAAAAAAAAAGGAAAAGAAAGGAAAACAACAACAACAATAACATGCAAAAAACCTCAATTCCAAATTAATTGGAGTGGGTTACATGGATCAAACTCTTTCGTTGCACATATTTTTTTTTCATTTAGTAGTATGTAACATATATTTTCTAGTGATAAGTAAATAAATAAATATGAGATAGATGAGGTATATTATGTTTTTTTTTTTTTTGAAAACAAGGTATATTATGTTTTAACATAGTATAATCCATAACTTTTATAAATGTCTATAATTTTTTTTTGAAACTTCTATAAAAAGTTAAGGATTGATACAAGCTAGTTAGTTTTTTTAAAAGCCTAGCTAGTTATTTTATTCAATGAAAAATAATTGTAACGTTTTTAATATTTTTTTTTTGAGAAAATTCAATTAATAATTTGAAATCTATATATATATATATATATGTACGTATTTTATTCTAAAATAAATTAAGGAACCAATTTTGTATATGCAAATTAAAATAGAGCTAGCTAGCTTTGTTGAGAAATTAAAAAATTTAGTAATGTATAGAGCTAGCTTTGTCCTATTTTATCATACTGGAATTATTACGTGCAAGATTATGATTTATATGTAGTACAAATAATTCGAATTCAAGATTTAGATTTTGTCTTGAAATTAATTCCATGTTTATCATCACCAAAAAGAAAAATTAATTCTATGTTTGCTAAATTTCGCCAAACAATAGGTACAATGTAGAAAATGACATTACACCTCTTGCTCAAATTCCGATGAACCTTGTAATTAATTTGGTTGTCATGTAATTTAAAAGGTTAAGTACTTGGCTTTTAGTCAACATCTACTTAATTAATTTAATCA
The DNA here is from genome assembly GCA_039657345.1 of Stephania japonica. Classification (NCBI taxonomy): domain Eukaryota; kingdom Viridiplantae; phylum Streptophyta; class Magnoliopsida; order Ranunculales; family Menispermaceae; genus Stephania; species Stephania japonica. The sequence continues at coordinate 8,927,689 of CM077556.1, forward strand.
AATACTCCCTTATCTTTCGCATTTTTAGATTTTTTTTTGATTAGCAAAGACCAAATCCGGTCTACGTTATATCTGTAACTGCAGGATATCCTGCTCTAACAACATAAAAATATAATTTCGAATGTTCCCAAATCTTAAAATCAACATCACAGTGAAAAGCTTCCTTGACCATGTGGTCTGCACAAATATTATTCTCTCTAAATGTGTGGCTGAAAACTACACTCCACTCCTTTTCCGTCTCCCTTAGAATATCATGAATCAATGAATCTTGAAATTGGCTTTGTGTTGAGTCCATAATAAGATCAATTGCTTCCAGTGAGTCTAGCTCCACAATGAGTTTCTTACATGCTTTATCCCACGCTAGTTACAAGCCATGTTTAACTCGTAGTTCGTCGCAAAGAGGTGAACACCGACCCAATTTTGCTTGAAATGCTGCTCGAAAATCATCTTTCATTCCCTGTATAACTCCTGCCGCTGTGGCTTCCCCATCCTCCCCTCGTATTGCCTCATCACAATTTATTTTCATCCACCCCTCATCTTATGCTACCCAATGTCAATGCTTTATTCTTGATAGAGCTTGGCTCGAGGTTGACCACAAACCTTCCGAACGAATGGTTTCATCGCTCAGAATAATGGATCGCCTGACCTCATATCCTGTATCGGATCAGTTCTCAAACATAGTGTTATTCCTTCAGGACCACAACTTCCAACAGGAAACTCCAAACATTACTTTCTTATGATGGTCTTTCTGACTGAGGTTCGACACTAGCCAATCCACTAATGTTGATGTATAAAAGAGTGAAGAGGATATCATTTGGGATAGGGATTTCCAAACTTGGCAAGCTAGTTGACAATCCCTTAAAACATGTAAGGTGGATTCGTCATCTTCACGACATCAATCACAAATCCCATTCTCTTATATTCCTCTTACAACACAAAGCATTCGTAAGCAGTCAATTGTGTAGAGCAAGCCATAGGAAGGTACAAATCCGTTGAGGGCCATTCCACTTCCAGATGAAATCCCAATGTCTCGGTGGTAATTGGTAGTGCGTCTCTGTGACTAAGGCATATGCTTTCGCCATTGTAAAAATACCGATCTTATCATACATCAAACTGATCCAGTCCGGTCCCCTCCGCTGATTAGGAACTAGGATCGCTTTGATCTTTTTACATACCTCCAATGGCAAATACCAATGTAATTTGGCAAAGTCCCAGGTCCCCGAACTCATAACGAAGCTAGACACATGCTCCGTCCAATCGGATACCTCAAGGTTATTCATGGCGTAATGCGAGAGTTCTACTAAATTTTCCACCTATTTATCCTTCCAGAACAAAACTTCATTTCCATCCCCTAGGCTCCACGTGAGTCCTGATTTAGAGATCTCCCAATTGTTTCTAATGTTTCTCTAAACCATTGACGCTGGCTGAGTCTTCGGGCCATTCTGTTATCTTTCCTCCCCTCTGCAGTATTTTCCTTTTAGGACTCGAACCAAGAGACATTCCTCCTCGTTGTAAAACTCTCAAGACAATTTAAGTATGAACGTCTGATTTTGATCATGAGCCTTCCGTAGTCCCAGTCCTCCTCTATTCTTGGTTGAGCATAAAGTATCCCAATTGACGAGATGCATTTTCTTTTTTTTTTTTTTCAGCCAAAGATTCCCAAACAAATGTTCTAGCCAATTTATCAATCTCATCGCATATGTGTGCCGACAACAAGTTAATTGCATAAGGAAACTTGGTATCGCTTGTAAACACACCTTCGCCAGAGTTAATCGCCCTGCCAATGATAACTGTTTCACCTTCTAACTCGATAGTTTGCTTCACACATTTTTAATTATTTCCTTGTAAGTGTCTTTGCATACTTTATCATGTAATAGTGTCCCACCTAGGTATTTGCTTAGGTTATTTGTCATTCCAAAACTGAATCCTTCACTGATCTCGTTTCTCATGTTGTCTGATATATTCTTTGAGAAATATATCTTGGTCTTTTGGTGATTGACTCTCTGGCTTGAGCTTGATCTGAAAGCTTTTAAAACTCCTCTCATTACACCAACTTGAGCTGGGGTGGCCTCCGCAAGGAGGAACATGTCATATGTGAAGAAAAAATGAGATAGTATTGGCCCCGATCTTCACATACGTATGTCTTGCCATTAGCCATCGTCCACGCTTCTCTCGAATACCCCGTGACATAACCTCCATACATAAAACAACGAGGTATGGAAAAGTGAATCTCTTTGCCTGATACCTCTTGAAGGGATGAAAGACTCGGATAAGCACCCATTCCATAAGATCTGCATCCTACTTGATTAAATACAAGTCATGATTCTTTGTTGTAAGCTTTCAGGGATGGGGAGCTTTGCTAGTGTTTGTTTGATGAAGAACCACCTTAACCAATCATACACCTTTTCAAGATCTATCTTTATGGCCATCCATCCGCTCCTTCCTGTCTTGCGCCGCATCGAGTGTATCACCTCTTGAACGATGATGGTATTGTCTGTGAGGTTACAACCAGGAACAAAACTAGATTGTGTCCTTGATATCTATATCTCCATTTGCGGCTTAAGCCTATTGGCAATGAGTTTTGTGAGAGTTTTATAGACCATATTGCAAAAACTTATCAAGCGAAGACCTGCAAAAAAGTTGGAGGGTGAGATTTTGGGATTAGTACAAGTAGAGTGTAATTCAACGAAGTCGGGAGAATGCCATGAGTGAAGAATTCTTTTAAAAGAATTCTTTTACACACTCAATGACTGACTTGCCAACAACACTCAACTGCTTTTGGAAAAAAATATGGCTTTATCCGTCTGGTCCTGGAGCTTTAAAGGCTCCCATCTCAAACATAGCATCACAAACTTCTGTTGGTCAATTGCTTTGGCGAGGTGTGTCCTGTCAGCATCCGACACCTCTAAGAACAATATTGGCCAGGTAACCCCTGTAAATTTAAATTCTTCCTCTCTGTGTATAGGTTCTTGTAGAACCGCAAGACCAACTATTGGAGGAGTAGTTGATCTGTTACCCAGTGCCTATTGTTAACATATATGCCCTCAATATAGTTTTTTCTCCTCCTATGCAACGTACTCAAATGGAAGAATCGTGTATTCTTATCCCCTAATTGGAGCCATTTGGACCTAGACTTCTGGAACCAAATCAGTTCTTCTTGGATTAAAACTTCTTCGAGCCTCCTTTAGATACCTTCCATTTTGGTGTATAGAGTTTCTGTAGGGCCTACTACCAATTTGTGTTCCACTGCTTCAAGTTCCTTCTGCAATTTCTTTTTTCTCTGAAAGATATTCCCGAACACCGATTTATTCCAGCATTGCAATTTCAAAGAGAAATCAGACGCAGCTAAAGTATAGTTCCCCTCTTTATTCCAATTCAATTGAACAAATTCAGAGAAACGTTCATAGGTGATCCAACTTGTCATGAATCAAAAGGGCTTTTCTTGAGATGAGAATTCCTTTATCCTCTTCATTGGCAACAAAAAAGGACGATGATCAGACTTCATCATAGGGAGGTGTGATATAATGCTATTCGGAAATCCCAATCTCCAAAATCAAGGTGCACTTGATATCAAAAATAAAAATAAAAATCAAGCTGCACTTATGGTCTTTTTTTCAATTTTAACTCTACTTTAATTAAGAGTTTTTAATTAATTATTGCTACAATTTTTCATTGTAACAATTGCTATACATATTCTTCAAGTAGTCAAAACACATATTTTCATCAGTTTTTAATTGTTATGGCAGTTGTTTATTTTTAAAAGGGTAGGGCTGGCCTTGGCATTTTTGGGGCCTAAGGCGACATGAGAAATGTGGAACCTTTTATATTTGACTTATTTTTTATAAGAAAAATATCTTACGCTATTGTTTGATTTATATAATTTTATGATTTGTGCATTTCTTTCTATATATATAGATTTTTTTTTGAAGAATGAGTGTGTAAAAAATAAAGTTAATATATAGAAAGTAGTATATGTATTTAAATTAAAATAATTTGATCAATACGTATAATAGAAAAAATTAACCAAAAAGTTAATTATTTTTTGTGTTAGACTTATATGTCAATTAAGTTGTTTATATATTACTAATCGATCTTGTTTTGGGGTAGTCGTTAATTAGTTTTTGAATCAAACCATCAATTAATTTCTACAAAAAAGAAAATGTTTGTTTTGTTAATTTATTCTGATTGCACAAATAATTGAATTTTTAAGTTTATGCATTGCTAATTTTTTTAATCAAAACAAAGTTGGTTTTTAGAAAAAAATGTAGATTTTATTAATTTATTACATATAAAAAGTTATAGAGTAGCCGGATAATGAGAACTAAGGAGAAAGTGGCGCCCTTTTTTTAAACGAAATGAGGGCTTCTTAAATAGACATAGAGATATTCATATATGACCCTATGACGAGATTCATCTAAGTTGGGGCCTTCTACAACTCCACATAATGAATGACACGATCACACGCACGAAGAGATTAACTTAAAAAACTCATAAATTAAAAGACATACTCTTAGTATTATATTAATTAGCTTTTCATCAAAAAATAAAAAAATATATATAAAAAAATACTACATAAGCAAATTTGGGGGCCTATCTTAGGGTGGGGATTTGGGGCGGTTGCTCGCCTTAAAAGGGCTAATGATAAAATATATCCTAACTTTTGCTACTTGTATCAATTATATGCTAATGTTTCAAAATTACTAATTATATCCTAACCTTTTTATATTGGCATCAATTTTATCCTTGACACATTTCTCACTTTGTGTGGCATTAGGGGAGTAAAAAAAACTCACTTTACGTACTTCGTCTCTATTAAATCTTAACAGAATATGATAACTTTTATATTGTATTGTATTTTGTTCATGATATGTACACATGTCTCTACGTATAGATATGCAATTACATACAAAAGGAAACATCTAAATAAGGTAACGTATAATTAGGGGAGTGATTTGTGCACAATATCATTATGGGAGTGATTTGTGCATATTTTATAATTTCACAATATTCCTTAACCCCCTCCCCCTCAAACTCAAAGTGGGAACAACGAAACGAAACTACATTAAGTTTGCAAACCAAAATAAATACCTAAAACAAGAATAGTTGACTCTGGTAGGCACCAAGTCACGAAACAAACACGAATGCAGAGCGGAACGACAAGTAGTGAACACCACGAAAATGATCATCCAAGCGAACAATTATGAAGAACATACGAAGTTGAAAAGCCAATGAGAAACACACACACAGGAAGCTGCTGTGAAAAGTTCATCCGGCAAATAACGACACAATCCAACAATGAGAAGTCAGTGATAATGACATTCTGATGAGAAGGACGCACACAGAGTTGTTGTGAAAATGTTTGTCCGGCTAGCAATGGCGACGGACCGACAATAACAAGTCACAACATACTGACGAGAAACACGCATTCAAAGCTGCTGCAAAAAGTCTGTGCGGCAAGACAAAGGGCTGACGAGAAGCACGTACACAAGAAGCTGTTGCGAGAAGTTCGTCCGACAAGACAAAGGGCTGACAAGAAGCACGCACATAGAGAACTATTGCAAAAAGGTTCGTCCGACAAATAATGTTCTCGCACATGGAAGAGGCAACATGCAGATTAGTGTCCACAAGTGTGCACACTGCACACAAGTAGGGAGAGGAAACACCAAACCTTCAAAGGCTCTAGAATCATTTCACTTTCAACTGAACCGCGAGCTCACTTCTTCAACAATAAAGAAAGAAACATTATGTTGACCGCTTATTCAAATTTTCTTTTTAAACAAATAAAGAAAGTTGATTCAACGTAGTAAGGTGTTGGATAATTAAGCAACAACCTTCTTCTCCAACACAACAATTTGAGTTTTTGCCACTGCCACATAGATGCATTAACTCCACGAACGAAGCCCACACATGGATAGGGAAAGATTGAAAAAAACCTAGATCATAAGATCGACGAAGACATATGTTAAGAAGATATCAAAAGTGCAGAGTGAGAAAGAGTGTCTATGAAACAAGCTATGACTCAAAGAAGAAGACCTAATCTCAGCAGTCAAACGATAGTGAACAAGAAAACACAAAAATAAGAATCAATGAAGCGGACGGTAATGAATTTTGAATATTACACAAAACATCAATTTTTCTATTCATTTAGATGTGTTTATATACACAAATCTACAAATGAATGTATAGAAATATTACAATGAATCTCATGATTGATTGATTGAATCCTTAATCAATTCAATCAATCAATGCGATTGATTTGATTAATTGAATCCTTAATTAGTTCAATCAATCAATATGATTGATTCATGATTAATTGATTGAATCCTTAATTAGTTCAATCAATCAATCAATGTGATTTCTTAAATTAAGGATTGCTCCTATATTCTTTAATTCAAGGAATATTCAATACTCCCCCTCAAATTGGCACATGGAGAACTCATTGTAATGCCTAGCTTTACAAGTAACACGCTTTCAATCAGGTCCTTGACGCTCTCGATCTCGAACTGCTTACGTTTGAAGGTTCTTCTTTGAATCCTTCCAATTAGCTTGTTTAATAAGCAACTCTTTGGTTGTCTTCTCGCTATGCCGCAAAGAATATAGTACGGGAAAAACAATCATAGTACAAATATGAGTATAGTATAGGAAAATCTCTATACTATAATATAAAAATGGATTGCTTTGTGTCTCCTTAGTTGGGATGGACATTGCGGCTTCGGTATAAACCTCGCTTCCGATACCATAATGAATTTTGAATATTACACAAAACATCAATTTTTCTATTCATTTAGATGTGTTTATATACACAAACCTACAAATGAATTTATAGAAATATTACAATGAATCTCATGATTGATTGATTATATCCTTAATCAGTTCAATCAATCAATGTGATTGATTTGATTAATTGAATCTTTAATTGGTTCAATCAATCAATATGATTGATTTGTGATTGATTGATTGATTGAATCCTTAATTGGTTCAATCAATCAATCAATGTGATTTCTTAAATCAAGGATTGCTCTTATATTCTTTAATTAAAGGAATATTCAATAGACGAGAACAAGATGGTTAACACACGCAAAACATAAAACACAAAAGAGGTCGGATCAATCTCTAACAAAACACAAAAGACAAGACACAAAAGTGATGGACCCCCACATGCAAGACAAAGGCGAGAAGGCCACGAAACAAAAATCGATAAAAACACGAAAGCAAGATTGAGCATCAATGAAAGGAAGCACTACAATGCAGTCATCAAGTCGAAAGTCGACCGACCTAGAATTGTGGTTCCATGTTAAATTTTACAGAATATGATAACTTTTATATTATATTGTATGTTGTTCATGATACACATGTCTCTTATATAGAGATGCAATTACATACAAAAGAAACCATCTAAATAAGGTAGCGCATAATTACGAGAGTGATTTGTGCATATTTCCTAATTGCAGAATATTCCTTAACAATCTCTCTTAAGTTGTTATTGTTATGGTTCTTTCACCCAAAAGTAAAAAATGAAAATCCTACAAAAAATAATAAAAATAAAAATAATTGCCGGTGTATGTGCTTGTCTTCGATGGAGTTTCTCCTCTTTTTTGGGTGTGTTGGAGTTTCTCTTTTCTTTGTAGCGGATTTCCTTCCTCTGTCGAATTTTATTATCTATTTTGTGTATGATAGTTCTTCATTTTTGCTCAAAAAACACACAACAGAGAGAGTTGGGAATGATGCTTTGTTTTTGGATTTGTGGTGTAGTGAATGTGAAGCAAACGGTGTGTCACCGGTTCTTCATTTTTGCTCCAAAAACACACAACGAAGAAAAGTGATCTCTTATTTTTGATTTTGAGTTTGGGTTTGGGCATTGATCCAACCTCCACCACCATACCATGAGTCGAGGACACTATTGAGAGAAGACCCACTAAGAGAACCCCAATGAAGACCATTTTCCAATAGACTCGAACAACGTTGATGTTTAGAGGACAGAAATGAAGGGGCGACGTATAGAGATGATGATCAGCCCATTAGAGAGAAGAGAGATGATTGAGTAAAGTGAGTTTTTTTTACCCCCTTATTAAATGTGACACAAAAGTGAGAAATGTGTCTAAGGATAAGATTGATACCAACGTAAAAAGTTTTTTTTTGATCAATCGAATTTCATTAATCATTCATGGCTCAATACAGACCAAACATAAAATCGAGTATATTGATTCGCTAATCCTATTTGTGCAACCCAACATAAAAAGGTTAGGATATAATTGATAATTTTGAAACACTAGGATATAATTGATACAAGTAACAAAGGTTTGGATGCATTTGATCATTAGGCCTTTTTAAAAAATGATGGTATATATTAAACTAGCTTCCCACCAATTTTTGCATTTCCTCAAGTTCTTAATTTGATTTCAGTGAGATCTAGAGATCGAGTTTGAAAACCACTACTAAATATTTGTCATTAAAAGTCCATTTTGTTCTGGTTAAGAGTTTAATTAATTCCTTAATTTGTGATCGAAAGAACTGCTGTAATCCCTTACATTATGCCTTCTCACATTTCTCCCATGTCCCTTTCCACCTCCTTGAAAACTACCGTTGAATTATGGGGGGAGATCGCCCGCGTGTGGGGATGCCGCTTGCGGATGTTTTGCTCGTAAGAAAAATTAATATGGTAGCAAAGCACATAGTGCTCGCGCCCTTAATAGCACCGAGGCCTTTTGAGTTAAGATCCTACACCTAAAGTTGAAAAGTAGTTAAGTTGGGGACAATATCGGTGCTGACGGAGGAGATTCACAGGCTCACGCACTTGTGTGCGGTGCGGCCGTGAGAATTTTACATGGTATTAAAGATTATAGTTCGAATGGGACCTGAGAGAACAAAAAAAAAGTCTCCTAGATTATATCATTTTCGGTTCATGGGGAGTGTTGAAGATGTGTGGATTGAAAGTTAGTCCCACATCTGGATAAGTGATCGAAACTTCTAAATGAACTATATAAGTGATTCTCCCTCAAATAATACCGAAGCCTTTTGAGATAAAACCCCACACCTAAAAAGATGAAGGGTGGTTAAGTTGGGGACAATATCGGTATTGGAGATATCAATGGCTCGTGGAGAAGTGTCGCGCGGTCGCTTGCGGTAACAAGACTATAAAACTCAACAACTACTATTCCTCTCCGCCAATATGGCCCAATGGCAATTAAGAATATGCACAACAATATGATCAGTTTAAAGCTTAAAGCAAAATGTTTTAAATCTTTGCATGTTATGATCTCTTCATTTTGATTTGATAAAATTGCCCAAGAATAATTAGCAATATATATATATATATATATATATATATATATATATATATATAAAAGAATGGTTATTAAGTAGACTTTTGTCTTGCCACCCAACCTCGGAGGTTGTCTCACCAACTCATACAAATAGTATGTTTTGTATGTAAATAATCAAGTTGTAACATATATTTAATCATGTATTATCTATTTTACATAAAATGAGAAAAACTACTTAATTTATTTCTAATTTCTCGATATATTCCCAGATTATGGAAAATCTACAAAAACTTGAATTTGTTGCTCTCGATATCACTGGCAAGAATTACCTTTCATGGCAACTAGATGCCAAGATTCATCTCCAAACTAAAGACTTGGGAGAGACTATAAAAGAAGGAAATAAAGCATCAGTTCAAGATAATGCAAAAGCATTGATATTCCTTCGTCATTATCTCCATGAAGACCTAAAAAGTGAATATCTCACTATTAAAAATCTTATCGCCTTGTGGAATAACTTGAAAGAGTGTTATGATCACCAGAAAACGGTGATACTCCCCATAGCTCAAAATGACTGTTTGAATCTTATGATTCAGGATTTCAAAACAGTCAGTGACTATAACTCTGCGATGTTCAATATTACCTCTCAACTAAGGCTATGCGGAGAAAATGTATCTGATGAGGCGATGTTGGAAAAAATATTCATTACTTTTCATGCCTCAAATCATTATTGCAAGAATAATATCGAGTGTGTCAATTCAAAAAGTATTATGAATTGATTTCTTGCCTCATGGTGGCTAAACAAAACAATGAGCTTTTATTGCAAAATCATAATTTCCACCCAATTGGTTCTGCTCATGAAGCAAACGTTGTATCATATGACTACAAAAATGGTCCTGGTAAGAAGAATTATGTGCGCGGAAGAGGGAAAGGATTTGATAAATATCATGGCAAGCAACATCCTCAGTACCGTGGTGATAAGTTCCATAATAGGAACATATATGACACCACTCAAAAAAAGGGAAATGATGTAGAAAAAGGGCCTGCGCATAATCGTGACCAACCATGTCATAGGTGTGGAATGAAAGGCCATTGAGCCCTCGTGTGTCGTACGCCTAAGCATTTAGTGGATCTCTATCAAGACTCCTTGAAAGGGAAAGGCAAAGCCGTTGAGATGAATTTCACTATTGGAGATGACTCACGGCATAAATCATATGGATGCCCCAGATTTTTTTGCTGATCCAAACACCAATTTAGATATTTTCAATGAAGAGATGTAATTATTTCAATTCCTACAAACTAGTATGATTATATAATTTTCTAGTTCTATGCACTAGTTTGATTATATATATGTTTTCCTATGTACTAGCTTTCTACTATGAATGAAATATGTTTTCTTTTTCTTAATTTATAAAAAATTATTTGTCTAGATGGATCATCAAGTGATGCATTCAAAGCCATATGCAAGTGATATTTTATGGCATGATCGACTTGGTCATCCAGGATCATCAATGATGCGAAGAATTATAAATAATTCGTATGGACATCCTTTAAGGAGTCATAGAATATTTTCAGCTGGCGATTATAATTGTGCTAGCTGTTCTCAAGGAAAATTATTAGCTAAACCATCACCAAGTAAAGTCGTTATAGAATCCCCAGTTTTCTTAGAATGCATTTAGGGAGACATTTGTGGACCTATTCATCCTCATTGCGAACCTTTTAGATATTTCATGGTTTTGATAGATGCATCAACTAGGTGGTCACATGTTTGCTTACTTTCAACTAGAAATGTTGCATTTGCTAGACTTCTAGCCCAAATTATAATGTTGAGAGCCCAATTTCCAGATAACCCAATAAGGCTATTCGTCTTGATAATGCTGGAGAACTTCAATCCCAAGCATTTAGAGATTATTGCATATCTATAGGAATTACCCTCGAGTATTCTGTTCCTCATGTGCATACTCAAAATGGTTTAGCAAAATCTCTTATCAAACGCATTCAATTAATTGCAAGACCTTTACTTATGAGAGCTAAACTACCAATTTCAGTTTGGGGACATGCAATCCTTAATGCATCATCTATTATTCGTTTCAGGCCTGCTGCATATCACGAACATTCTCCACTACAACTTATTTTAGGCCAACAACCAAATGTCTCACATTTGAGAATTTTTGGTTGTGCAGTGTATGTCCCTATACCACCTTCCAATAGAACTAAAATGGGTCCACAACGAAAACTTGGGATTTATGTTGGTTTTAACTCATCATCTATTATCAAATACTTTGAGCCTCTAATAGAAGATTTATTTACAACACGTTTTGCTGATTGTCACTTTGATGAAACAATTTTCCCACCATTAGGGGGAGATAAAAAGCTAATTCAAAAGGAATAGCGTGAAATTGGTTGGAATGCATCAAATTTATTACATTATGATCCACGCAAAAATCAGTGTGAACTTGAAATTCAAACAATCATTCATTTGCAACAAATTACAAATCAATTACCTGATGTATTTACTGACATAAAGCGAGTGACAAAATCACATATTCTAGCTGTAAATGCTCAGCAAGAATCGATGTCCACGTGCAGCCATATGCACACGAACCAACAAAACGCTTGAAGCGTGGAAGACCTGTTGGTTCAAAGGATACAATCCTCGCAAGAGGAAAACAAGAGTAAAAATAAATGAAAATCATAATATTCCTGAGAAAGCTCAAGAATCATTTGATAAGGATTCTTTAGAACAAGTTGATTCTGATGAGGAACAATTACCTCTTGAAAAGAGGAAAATAATGAGATCTCAATTAATTATTTGAATTCTGGCAATATTTAGGATCGAAAGGAAGTTGTTCCAGATGATATATTTGCTTTCAATGTATCCTATGAGATTTTCGAAAATGATGATCTAGAACCACGAACAGTAGATGAATGTCGAAAAAGACCTGTTTGGCCAAAGTGGGATGAGGCTATCCAAACAGAGTTAAAGTCGTTAAGAAAACGAGTAGTTTTTGGACTAATTGTCCAAACGCCTGATGGCGTTAAGCCTGTTGGATATAAATGAGTATTTGTACGAAAGAGAAATGAAAAGAATGAGATTACAAGATATAAAACAAGACTTGTAGCTCAAGGTTTCTCACAAAGATATGACATTGATTATGAGGAATTATATTCTCCTGTTATAAATGCAATTACATTCCGATTCTTAATAAGTTTTGCAGTTTCTGAAGGGCTTGATATGCATCTTATGGATGTTGTTACAACATATTTGTATGATTCCATAGAAAATGAGATATATATGAAAATTCGTGAGGGACTTGAAGTGCCCATATCCAAACATCATAATACTCAATCTATAAAGTTAAAAGGTCTTTGTATGGATTGAAACAATCTGGTCGAATGTGGTACAAACACCTCAATGATTTTTTTTGGTAGACCTCGTGATTATTTACTTAAAGAAGAATATGTAAATAATCTACTTTGTCCATGTGTCTTTATTAAAAAATCATCATCGGGATTTGTATTAATTGTTGTGTATGTTGAAGATTTGAATATTGTGGGAAACCATGATGAAATAATGAGAACATCTGAATACTTGAAAAAGGAATTCGAGATGAAAAAACTTGGAAAAATAAAATTTTGTCTTGGTTTGCAAATTGAGCATTTTTCAAGTGGAATTCTTGTCCATCAATCAAATTATATTGAAAAAGTCTTTAAATTTTTTTATATGGACAAAGCACATCCATTGAGCTCGCCAATGATTGTAAGATCACTTGAAGTGGATAAGGATCCATTTTGACCTCATGAAAATGATGAAGAGCTACTTGGTCCAGAGGTACTTAGTCCATAGGTACCATATTTGAGTGCAATTTGCGCACTTATGTATCTTGCAAATTGTACAAGACCAGATATTGCCTTCTCTGTTAATTTACTTGCAAGATATAGGTCTTCACCTACTCGAAGACACTGAAATGGTATTAAACATATTTTTCATTATCTTCGAGGAACTAGTGACATGGGTTTATTTTACTTAAGAGTAAAAATGAATTTGTAAGGATATGTCGATGCTGGCTATTTGTCTGACCCTCATAAGGCTCGATCTCAAACGGGTTATGTATTCACTTGTGGTGATACAACTATATCATGGAAGTCTCAGAAATAAACTATGGTTGAGACTTCTTCCAATCATTTAGAAATACTTGCAATTCATGAAGCAAGTCGTGAATGTATATGGTCGAGAAACATGATTCAACATATTCAAGAATCATCTCGGTTTATCTTCAATAAAGGATTCTCCAACCATATTACATGAAGATAATGCAACATGTATCACACAATTAAGTGAATGATATATTAAAGGGGACAAAACAAAACATATTTCACCAAAATTCTTTTATACGCATGAGTTTCAGAAGAATGGTGAAATAGAAATCAAGAAAATTCGATTATGTGATAATCTTGCCGATTTATTCACAAAAGCCTTACCGACCACAACATTTAAAAGGCTTAGCTATGGTATTGGCTTGCGTCGACTCAAAGATATTGTAAGAAATGAAACAGAACAAGTTTCATCTATGTCAACATGAGGGGGAGTTATTAATTAGTGTATTGCATTTTTTTTCCCTTAGCTATGGTTTTATCCCACTGGGTTTTCCTAACAAGGTTTTTAATGAGGCAAGCCTAAAAATATTATACTCCATATCAAGACTAACGAGAATGATGTACTCTTTTTCCTTTGCTAGATTTTTTTCCCACTGGGTCTTTTTTTTGTAGAGGTTTTAATGAGGCACATTCTCTTAGCAAGTGTCATCCAAGGGGAGTGTTGTAACATATGGCCTTTGCCATTTTTGTAGAGGTTTTAATGAGGCACATTACTCCACCAATGGTTACATATTTACTTAATGTCTTTTACTCTTGTAATTGTAACATATGACCTTTGCCATTCTTGTATATGCCTATATAAAGGGCTTACATCCATGTAATGAACTACACCAAGTGGAATAGAAATTTCTCCTATTCTTCTATCTTATCTATTGTTTTCTCTCTTAGTTTATGCTTTCCTAGCTAGCTTACTTTACTTTACAACAATATATACCATGGAATATATTTATTTCTTTCTCTCACTACAACAGTCAAGGGCTTTAGTGACAAACACATGCGTTACTAAATGGTTGCCTAACTGTCGCTAATGTTGTTTAGTAACAAAAGCCGAGTGTCACTAACTTCGTCGCTGTAGCCTTGTCGGTGAATCAACTTTGCGACAAAAAAAAAATATTGTCGCTAAAGACTTTGTTTAGCAACAAAGAGATGGCTGTCACAAAACCAATTTAAAGACAATAAAATTATTATGTCATTAAATACTTTTAGTGAAAGATACAAAAGTTTCGTCACAAACAACTTATTAGCGACGAAAATTTAAAAATTGTATCTAAACACTATTAGAGACGAAATGTTTAAAGTTGTGTGTAAACATCATTAGAGACAACTAATTCTTTATTGGTATAGATGAATAGCGACAACAACCACGGGTGTGGGTATCCAATTGCTATAAGTAATCGTTGACAAAGTTTGTCACTAAATGACCTATATAGTGACCAAATTTGTCACTAAACCTTATGATTAGCAATATAATTTGTCACTAAATATGAAGTAAGCCTGATATTTTATATTCACTATTAGTGACAATTTTTGTCACAGAAAAATATGCCATGTATATTAAAAAGAATCACATACATCACACTCATTTTGTCCAAAAAACACGTCATAATATCATCATTTAAATATCATATTTGCATACAAAAAATTAATTAGATCTAATCCATTGTCATATCCCTACTTAACAACAATAACCAATACATATTTCTACTTAACAAAAAATGAAGTCTAAGTTGAAGAGTGTACACATGTAGAGAAATATAATGTCTTAACAAAAAGGGTAGCAAAATATCACATGTACTAAGTTGAAGAAACCAAAATAACACTCCATCATCCCCAAGCCACTATATTCCATGTCTTCAACTTTTTGTCGCTATCTTCATACACCTGCCAATTATTATAAAGACATTTATTACTAATTAAGATGACATAAAAAAAGAAGCACAATCATAATAATGCAACTGAAACATCAACTTAAACAAGAAGGCACTATTGGCACCAACAAAAGAAAGAAGTTGCATTTTAAAAAATAAAAATAAGAAGTACAAGATAACAATCAACAACCACTCACAACAACAACAACTCACAACAACACCACCAATAGAAAAAGGTAAGAAGCAATGACATAGATTGACAAGTTCAATTTTTTTTTCTAATCAAATTTGAATAATGGATGTGTATGGCTAACAACAACTAACTCCAACCTTATTATACTCTATATGAGGAAGTTGATAGCGTCATCTTCTTGAGCATACATAAAGCACCACTCAATTGAAGTCTTTTGCAGACATTGACAATCACAACAACAACAACTCACAACAACACCACCCATATAAAAAGGTAAGAAGCAATGACATAGATTGACAAGTTCAATTTTTTTTTCTAATCAAATTTGAATAATGGATGTGTATGGCTAACAACAACTAACTCTAACCTTATTATACTCTATTTGAGGAAGTTGATAGCTTCATCTTCTTGAGCATACATAAAGCACCACTCAATTCAACTCTTTTGAAGACATTGACAATCACAACAACAACATTGAAGAAATATAAAGCAATTAACTCTACTTATATAGTTCGATGTCAACTCTACAATTGAGTTAATCATTGAAGAATAGAACATATAGAATATGTATATAAAATCAACCAAGAAACAATGCATCACATACCTTTTGTGGGTAAATCTTGTGATGGAGTCAAATTAATAGAAGCAGTGCACGACATGCGTAAGATCTCAAGAATGGTATTCTCAAGTGCTTGCAATCTTGCCTTTGTTTCATCTCTATCACTTGCAATATTGCTTCCTTGCATTATTCTCTTCCCTTATCTTCTCAATTTCTTCCAAATGTCGCTCATTTATCTTCTTAATTTCTTCCAAATGTCGATCATTTGCCTCCGAAACCTTTTTATCTCTTTCCAAGCGAGGCTTAGGCTTAGGTCCATAACCCAAACCTATAATGTAGTTTGGATTGGTTCCCAACACCTATTAATTACAACAATAGCATGGGTAAGAGAAAAACTATTAAAGGTAACCATCAATAGTATTTGAGAAATGAAAAAATTAATCATATATACGATCAACAATTTGATCATCAATATAAACTCGATTCACCATCTTTGTCTTCATCTTCTTACACCCATAATTATATATGGTCTATATTAAAAATAAGTAGCAAATAAAAATACATATGTAAACGCACAATTGTATGTATGAAATTTAAGTTCCAAACTTAGTACCTAACTGCAAGTTAGCTAATTTACATTCAAATGTAAACAATAAATTATCTTGCAAATTACCTTTCTTAACCAAGTAGCATACACATACCTTCATATTAAGTATTTTTTTTGGTAAGATCCTATTAAGTTTTTAACAATTTTTGGTAGGTGAATGCCAATGTAATAACCTATCTTTATGAAGTCACACCATTTTATTTTTTTTTTGAGAAGTTCCTAAAAGAGAGTATGATTAATAACTTTCTAAAGGAGATGGGAAGCTAGATTAAAGTAAACTCACACTAAAAGGAAAATAATGCAACAAAAATAAACACACATTTAATGCTATTAGACAATGCTATCAGACAAGTAATTTCACTTTTAAATAATTATATATACTCCAATTATATATTATATATATAGGGAGAGAGAAATCTTCATTTTCTTTATCTTTTTTTTTAATGTATTAATTTTTGAGATTCTTTGGCCAATGAAACTGATGTCGTGGCAGTTTCGAGGTCATAACTTTTGATCCAGGAATCCGATTAACTATTATAATATCTTTTCGGAAATGGCGTTTCGTGCTCTACAGCTGTCCCGGGAGCTACGCTCTCCGGGATTGGGTTTCATGCGGGTCTAAATTCCTTTGTTTTGGCCTTCATCGGGAGTTTCTAATTTTATTGTTCTATTAGGGTATTTTCGTAATTTACTTATTTAAGTCGTTTTTAGAGTTTTAGAAGGATTAGACTTTTTGATTCATAGAAAGATTAGGAATTTGAGTTGTATGTTTGGGACCCTTGAATATTTGTTCAAGATTCTATGAAAACCACTCTCTTTGGATATATGCTTATTGATTAGTGCAATGCCATGCAATTGCTTCTATGTTGTCACTGTTAATTTAGCTGTGAAGTTGATTAGTGCAAAGAACAGAGATGTTGATTAGTGCAAAGAACAGAGATGCCAAGAAAATCAAATCGATGGAAATAAGATGAAGTAGTAACTGATTTTGTTAGAAAGAACAGAGAGCTACCTGAGAGTTGTTGTAGAGACGCCGGAAGACCGCCGAAGTGATGATTGAAGACTCTTCTCTGTCCGCGCAATGAAGAAGATGAGAGGGCGTGATGAAGAAGAAGAGAGGGTAGTGGGCGATGAAGAAGAAGAGAGGGCAGAGGGCGATGAAAAAGAAGATGATGAGAGGGCGATGAAGAAGAAGATGAGAGGGCAGAGGCGAAGATGAAGATGAGAGGCCAGAGGCGAGGGCAGAGGAGGCGGCGATGAAGAAGATGAGAGCGCAGAGGCGAGGGCAGAGGAGGCGGCGATGAAGAAGATGAGAGCGCAGAGGCGAGGGTAGAGGAGGCGGCGATGAAGAAGATGGGAGGCCAGAGGCGAGGCCAGAGGCGGCGATGAAGAAGATGAGAGCGCAGAGGCGAGGCGGCGATGAAGAAGATGAGAGGCAGAGGCGAGGGCAGAGGCGGCGATGAAGAAGATGAGAGCGCAGAGGCGAGGCGCAGAGGCGAGGCGAGGCGAGGCAGAGGCGAGGCGCAGAGGCGGCAGAGGCGAGGCGAGGCGAGGCGAGCGAGGCGAGGCGAGGCGAGGCGAGCGAGGCGAGGCGAGGCGATGAAGAAGATGAGAAGGCGATGAAGAAGAAGATGAGAAGGCGACGAAGAAGATTATGAGAGGCGCGCGAAATGGAAAGACAAAAGGGTAAAAGTGAGGCTTTTAGTTAATGGCAATAGAGACAAATAAATGGAATGTCTCTATTTGTTAGTTTCTAAAAACATTTAGCAAGATTTTGTACAATGTCACTATATATTTTGTCTCTGAATGTATGATTTAGTGAAGGTACTTTCAATGTGTCTCTGAACACAACCACCAGTGACAAATTTTCATTTATCACTAAAACTTTTGTCACTGAATCCTCTTTCTGTTGTAGTGTCTATGTCTCATCACTGATATGTAGCTAGCCCATAGAAAAATTGTTCACTAATTGATTCAACATATTAGAAGGCAAAAAAAGCACCTTTTATACTTTCTCCTTAGTTTTGATTCCCTATATCTGCTAAGATATAAATTTTTAACCATACAATTCAAAGGAAGGCCAATTTTGAGTCAACTAAGATGAGTATATATCAGACCTCAAAAAAAAAAAAAAGAAAGGAAGAAGAAGAAGATGAGTATCTATCAACAAACTAATTAATTATTATTTTTTTTCTGAAGAACAAACTAGTTAATTACAGTATTGATTGCGGAAAAGCATGAAATTAAACGCTCCATCATAAAGCTAGGAATGAATTACTAATTCGCAAATTTGTTTTCTTAAAGTGAATGTGTGGTCATTGAACAAAGAGTTAAGTAGGATTGAAAGAGGAGGAAGACATGGCTGATGACTTGGAAGAGAGGGGTGATGACTTTCTTGGCATTGACAAGGCAATTGATTTTCCAGTCTTTTTTTTTTGACGAAAACAATTAATTTTCCAGTTAGTGCAAGGTTTTTTTTTTTTTTTTTTTTTTTTTTTTTTTTTTTTTTACTTGTTGGAATTAAAAAAAAGGAATTTTTTTTTTCACATTGCCGCCTGGATATGAAGAAAAATGAGCAAGTGTTCCCACACTGTTGAAGATGTGTGGACTGAAAATAGTCCCATATCGATTAAAGAAAACTTCATAATGAAGTACATAAGTAATTACCTCATTCCGACTAGTATCGATGCCTTTTAAGTTAAAACCCTACACCAAAGAGTTGAAGGGTGGTTAAGCTGTGGACAATATTGGTACTAGCGGCGGAGATCCATGCGCTCGAGCACGCGTGTGCGGCACAACTGTGAGAACTTGACATAGTATCAGAGCCCATGGTTGGATGGAACATGGGAGAAAAAAACCCCTTGGATCATGTGAATTTCGGCCCAAGGTGGAGTGTTGAAGATGTGTGAAACCGAAATTAGTTGGGTCCCCCGAACCGGCTCGGACCCGACCCAACCGGTCGGCCCGGTTCGGCCCTCTCGGGGTCCCCGGCCCGGCCCGGCCCAGCCCAGCCGGCCCAGGGTGCACGCACGCACGCACGCGCGCGCGCCCCCCTTCTTCCTCCTCTCACTGAGGCGCACTGCCTCAGCTGCCTCTCGGTTCTTCATCTCTTTTTTTTTTTTTTTTTTTTTTTTGTTGCTTCTCTTGACTCTCTTCTTCCCTCCTCTCCATTTCTCTTCAATCTCTACCCATTAGAGACCCTCCAAACCTCAAAATTTCACCACCAATCCACCAAAACAACCCCAATTTTTTTCGGATCAAAATACATGCAAATAATCCAAAAATTTACCAATCACCTCAAATTTTCCTCAAATTCGATCCCAATTGATGAAATTCATCAAAGTAAACCTTAAGAACACCGAATTTGACCTCCTAAAACCATTAAAAATAAATGAAATCCGAATTCACCACAACCCATTTTAATCACATTTTTTATCAAAAATTTCCATTAAAATGGTAAAATTACCTTGGATCTCACTTTTGAGTCTTCAATCTCCTCTTCTCCAAGCTCGGATTCGTCCTCTCAAACCCTCAAATTCACTCATTGATTTCCAGAATTTGTTGAGAAACTAATTTCTTGCATGCCTCCACCGATCCATCGACATTTATATATTTGTTCTAATCAAATGTGTACACGCATCTCGAGGACAATCGTACGGCCACTGATCACCCTGTGTCACACAGCTTCTGAACAACCAATCATGACATTATCTATCTCGAATTTCCTTGTTGTGCATCTCGAGAATTATCCTATGCATGCTGATTTTTCTTATCAAACTATAGGACTTCAACTAATTCATTAATACATTAATTCAACCTTAGGTTAAATCACCTAATAAATTATATAAAATTCATAAGTGCGTCACACTAGCACTCGCACCCCCAACCCATGCCCCGCACTCGCTACCCAATACCCTGCACTCGGTCCTCGACACGCACTTCGGACATATACCCGACTCGTAGTCTTGCCCGATGTCAACTTACACACATGTGATGTTTATATAAATAATAAATTTCCACATCACAATAATAGACATACAACATACACAAATAACACAATATAACCTGGGGTACTCTTATTTGAGTCCACCCAAATGTCACCGTAACGCCCGAATTACCCGTTAATCCTCGTGATTAATACTAATCCCGATTAAAATAATTTGGGCCGTTACAATTCTTCCCAACTAGGGAAAATTTCGTCCCCGAAATTACGATAACCAATATCTCTTCTCGAAGTTGCAAAATGGACGCAACTACCCGCTATTCAACCCGACACCCGCAGCCTAAATGAACTACTCAACTCTAACCCTTCAAAGAACGAATCAACCGAAATTCTTAGGGAACACATCTACCTATCCCAGGGAAACACATCAACCCGACCCTTGTGAACAAATCAACCTATCCCAGGGAAACACATCACCGCCATGGTGAACAAATCAACCAAGCCTTCAACCAAAATCCCGTGAACAAATCAACCAAGATCCCACCAAAACCTGGTGTACCAATAAATCAATCTCTCGGTGAACACATCAACCAATCTTCTATTAAAACCTGGTGAACAAATCAACCAAGATTCCACAATCCTCTAGTGTACTAATCAACTAGGATACCCTAATCTAAGTGAACGAATCAACATAGATGCAACGAATGCATGAAATGCAACAAGAACAACAACTATAATGAATCAATCAACCTATATGCAACACACGCATAGAAAAACATAATAGTGACGTACCGCTTCATGCCGTCGGTCGACTCTCTCGATCGGCGATACTACAGCGTGAAACTCTTTCATCTGGCCTGTGGAATCTCTCGCGCTGGAAAGGCTCTACAACAATTCACACTAATGTGACCTCTCCGACCCACCTATAACATCTACGTCTCGTCACTTCCTCCGCACGGTCGACCCTCGTAGTGATGTCTATAATTACGGTCTATCCGATCTCGATTTCTACCTCTTTGGTCCCGTGTATAAGGTTGTTGTGGTGCCGACATCGCATATGCCCCGCCGTCTCTGGCCATCGCCTCAGGTGCCGTCGATCCCGCTGTTTATCCTCATATCGGGGTCTACCGTCCCGGTGATCACTCCTACTATCTCTATCGATTCCTCACATTGCCGTTTCGACCTCCCATCCGGCCGTGAACCTCGCTCTCTCTCTATTCCACTCGACGCGGCCACTGGAATGCCATTCTTCTCGTAGTAGGAATGTCTCATAAGTCAAGGCTCTCTCGAACATACCTCGTAACGTCGAAGCCCCACGACGACACAATCGCACTCGCAATCACCTCCTCAACCCCCAAACAAAGTAGTAAATCCGCAAATGCTCTGCACGCAATGTCCATAGAGAACTGCAGAAGATAGCGGTATCGGTCCATATACCGTAGCATCGTACGATTTCCCCGCTCGGGATAAGAACTCCTCTCTCAACCTCGCCGAACCTCCATAGGAATAAACCGATCGTAGAAGATCTCTCGAAACTCCGCCCAAGTCGCCGGATCGGCATGTGTCTCTTGGTAGTTAGTCCACCACACCGTCGCGCCGACCAAGCATGTTCCGATAATCTTGCCCTATGCCTCTCCTCTCGTGTTCGCCTCTTTTGCACCGCCGATGCGATACAATCCGCTCTCCCGTCGCCGCTCAGATTTCCACCGCCATAAAAGTATGTGGGCCGGAATTTAAGAAAATCCCTCGCCTCCTCGCCCGTGGATCCATCCTATACTCGAGTAGTAGTAATCGCAGAGCGCTACAACCGTCGATAGAGGTGCCGGAGTTACTATCTCCGCCGGCACCACTATCGGTGTAGTCTCAACAATGCCGTGTCTCATGCTCTACTGTTTGGCTCGCGGTCCGATTCTCGCAGGCGTCACCGCTCTCTCGTTTGCATCGCAATCGCAGCCGGGTCTCTCGATGCTATCGTGGTCGCATTATGGCAAATGTCCGAGCTCTCATCATGTCCAAGAATAGCTCAAACCGCCTATCGTGAGCGGCAAGTCGTGCCGCAACCGCAGGATCCATAACCTCATCTCCGCATGATCCTCGCCCGGCCGCCCTCGACTCCCCGACGGTGCTCGCAGTCCGTCCATCAAGATCTCGCACCGAAAGTCGTGCGTCAAATTATTACGTAGTCCGTATATATATAACATACAACCAAATCATAACACACATATAAGTCCTTACTCTACCCGACTTATACCACTTCCCAACTAAGATTCTAAGTTAGGATCTTCGGTTTCCACAACTACTTTATTTTAAAGTTTATGCTCTTGAAAGTTTTTATCCGAGGTTCCTCAAAACTCTCGCTCTGATACCAACTGTGACGGCCCTAAAACTCCCAGGGCCGCCCCGTGACCCACGCCTTCGGCCCTCAAGCCCAGCAGCGCCTGTCACATCACCGGACACGTCATCACTGCTGCCACGTCCGCAGCTCTGTGAAGTGATGCTCCGTGTAACTAATCCTACTATATTAAGTTGTCTGACACATCTAGCAGATTAGTTGATAATTACAATTATATCATCACGAAGCACTTAATTCATATTTTATGAGAATTTATTTAACCTAAGTAGTGGAAAACCCGGATACAAACACCATGTATATAACTGAGACGAACTAAACAGTAATCCATATACATGTGATAAAGTTATAAAGTCCCAAAAACCCAACAAAATAGTATATACATACATGTTATCAAAACACTAGCTATCGCAAAAGAACGCCTTTAGAGATAGTCGCCTAGTATCTCCTTTCCCTTGCTTTGCTCGTACAGATCTCGCGCCGCTTGCCCAACACATACAAAGAACGAGCCCAAAGAGTAAATTCCCAAGAGAAGTCTACACGTTAATCATGAAAAACCACCATAATAACTGCGAGACATATGAATATGACCCCGACGACAGAATCATATTCCTATGGTCGGCCGTAAACAAGATATCCAAAATAAAACCATTCGATCACACACAAGTAGAAATAACACACCATTCGAGAAATCTGGTCCAACCACGATATCATTTATAAGAAAACTAGATAGAAGTGTGACTGAGTCTAACCAAACTAGATCATACTTCGTAGATTTGGATGCCCCTACCGAGCACATCAAGCCTAGACCACACCCAAACTACTAACGGTGACCGAACAAATCACAACCCACCGGACACGTGCACCCCGTTGCTCGGTAGCTATTCACCGGCTATGCCCAAGACACGCGCTACAACCTAGCCTACTCAATTCGTACCACGACCATCTCGATTAACCTCCGACAATGTGAACACATCAAACACCGTCCAACACATAATCGCAAAGGCATAACATGGCAACCAAAATATGTAACAAGGCGATAAATAAACAAATGAATAAACACATCATTCATATGGACAAACCACGCATGAATTAAAGTGTAACATTCTCAAGGGTTTTACGCACCCGTAACTACGCACTTCGACTTCCCGACCCGTCAATCCGACCCGCCTAGCTCTCCTATGCCCGAGCTATGGTTCCCTAGGGCCCCTCGAAGTCCATTTATAGTGTTTTATATTATTAATAACACATTTATAATATTATATCATATATTCCATTTTGCAGTTGTGGTACCTCTTCCGGACAATGTCGGGGTTCCAAAAATACCCGAAAAGTCCCGTACCTACTTTTCTACCTTTTTCAAATTTTCTATATTTTTCTAGAATTTTTCCCAATTTTTCTGATATTTTTTTCCTATTTTTCCCTATTTTCCAGAATTTAAAACTGTTTTCTGTTTTGTTTTGTTTTTTTTTTTTAAAATAAATAAATAAAAATATTATTTAAATATATTATTTAAATAATATATGTGGGTCCCCCGAACCGGGTCGGACCCGACCCAACCGGTCGGCCTGCTTCGGCCTCTTCAAGGGGTCGGTCCGGTCGGCCCGGCCCAGTGCCCACCCGGTCGGGCTGGGGGCTTGCTTGGCCCGCCCACCCGGATGGGCTGGGCTGGCCCAGCCTGGGGCCCAGGGGTGCACGCACGCACGCACGCGCGCGTGCGTGCCCCCCTTCTTCCTCCTCACACTGTAGGCGCACCAGCCGCCTCTCGTTCTTCATCTCTTTTTTTTTTTTTTTTTTTTTTTTTTTTTTGTTGCTTCTCTTGACTCTCTTCTTCCCTCCTCTCCATTTCTCTTCAATCTCTACCCATTAGAGACCCTCCAAACCTCAAAATTTCACCACCAATCCACCAAAACAACCCCAATTTTTTCGATCAAAATACATGCAAATAACCCAAAAATTTACCAATCACCTCAAATTTTCCTCAAATTCGATCCCAGCTTGATGAAATTCATCAAAGTAAACCTTAAGAACACCGAATTTGACCTCCTAAAACCATTAAAAATAAATGAAATCCGAATTCACCACAACCCATTTTAATCACATTTTTTATCAAAAATTTCCATTAAAATGGTAAAATTACCTTGATCTCACTTTTGAGTCTTCAATCTCCTCTTCTCCAAGCTCGGATTCGTCCCTCAAACCCTCAAATTCACTCACCGATTTCCGTAATTTGTTGAGAAACTAATTTCTTGCATGCCTCCACCGATCCATCGACATTTATATATTTGTTCTAATCAAATGTGTACACGCATCTCGAGGACAATCGTACGACCACCGATCACCCCGTGTCACACAAATTCGAACAACCAATCATGACATTATCTATCTCGAATTTCCTTGTTGTGCATCTCGAGAATTATCCTATGCATGCTGATTTTTCTTATCAAACTATAGGACTTCAACTAATTCATTAATACATTAATTCAACCTTAGGTTAAATCACCTAATAAATTATATAAAATTCATAAGTGCGTCACACTAGCACTCAACACCCGCAACCCATGCCCCGTACTCGCTACCCAATACCCGCACTGGCCCTCGACACGCACTTCGGACATATACCCGACTCGTAGTCTTGCCCGATGTCAACTTACACACATGTGATGTTTATATAAATAATAAATTTCCACATCACAATAATAGACATACAACATACACAAATAACACAATATAACCTGGGTACTCTTATTTGAGTCCACCCAGCTGTCACCATAACGCCCGAATTACCCGTTAATCCTCGTGATTAATACTAATCCTGATTAAAATAATTTGGGCCGTTACAAAAACAAACTTCAAGGAAGATCTATATGCAAAGTTAGGTAATAAAGATAGCAAAAAATATATTTATAGGCCTGCCAAATTAAGAGATAAAAACCTACTAAAAAAAGAGATAAAAAGAAACAAGACCTAAGTCATGTAAGATGTATTAATAACGAAAATCAAAATGTTTTAATGTACGGAGATGATATTAAAGAGAGATGGAGAAACAACTTTGATAGTTTATTTAACGATGACCAAGTTGACTGCATAGTAGATGAAAACCCACACCAAAAAAGAAATGTAAACTATATGCAATATTAGAATTTTGAAAGTTAAAAGAGGCATTGAAAAAGATGAAAATAGGGAAAACATGTGGCCCAAATGAAATACCCATAGAGGTTTCGAAATGCTTTAGAGAAATTGGATTGACTTAATTAACAAACTTTTCAACCAAAATTTAAAATAAAAGCGGATGTCAATGGGTTGGAGAAGAAGCACGGTTGTATCAATCTTCAAAACTAAAGGAGACATTCAAAGTTGTTCAAACTATCGGAGAATTAAACTTATGAGTCATACTATAAAACTTTTGGAGATGATATATAATTAACAATAGACTTAGAAGATAAACAACAATATCGTATAATCAATTTGGCTTCATGTCCGAAGGTCAACTATGGAGACAATTTTCCTTATAAGAAGATTGATGGAAAAATATAGAGAAAGGAAAAAGAATTTTTATATGATATTTTTAGATTAGAAAAAACATATGATAGGGTTCCTAGAGATGTTTTTTGGTGGGTTTTAGAAAGAAAAGTGGCGCATGCTAGATAAACAGACACGACTAAGGATATGTATAAGGGAATAGTAACTAGTATAAAGACATTTGGAGAAACTACAAAATAATTTTCCATTATGATAGGATTACATCAAGGGTTGGCTATAAACCCATATATCTTTACGCTAGTTATGGGTGAACTAACTAGATATATTCAAGAGGATATACCATGGTGTATGTTATTGGTAGATGATATTGTCTTAATGACAAAATAAAAGATGGGGTAAATAGAAAATTAAAACTTTGGAGTAATAAATTAGAATCTAAAGGCTTTGAGTTGAGAAG
The DNA here is from genome assembly GCA_039657345.1 of Stephania japonica. Lineage (NCBI taxonomy): Eukaryota > Viridiplantae > Streptophyta > Magnoliopsida > Ranunculales > Menispermaceae > Stephania > Stephania japonica. The sequence continues at coordinate 8,954,567 of CM077556.1, forward strand.
GACAAAGACCGAATACATGCTCTGTGAGTTTAAAAATACTAAAAATCAAGATGATGGAGTTGTAAAATTAGGGAAAGTAGAAGTTTCTAAAGTAAAACACTTTAGATATCTACGATCAATCATACAAAATGATGACAACATTGAGAATGATGTCACTCGTAGTATTCAAGCTGGATGGAAGAAATGGAGGAATGCAACTGGTGTAATCTATAATATAAATATGCCTACCAAGTTAAAAGGAGAATTTTACAGGACTGCAATTAGGTCAGCTATGTTCTATGAAAATGAATGTTGGATGGTAAAATGAACATAATAGAAATGAGGATGCTTAGGGGATGTGTGGTAAAACTCGGATAGAATAAGAAATGCCAAAATTCAAAAACAAGTAGGAGTAGCACTAATTGACTCAAAGATTAAGGAGTTGGAAGGGTGGTTGCGATGGTTTGGTCATCTGCAAAAGGTAACCTTCAAATGTACCCACTAGAAAACTTGACTAATAAAAATTGAAGAAATTTGATGAGATAAGGGTAGACTGAAGTTAATTTGGGATACATTAATTAGAAGAGATTTGAATGGTTTGGAAAACTCACCATCAATTGCACTAAATTGAGCACAATAGAAGAATTAGATCCATGTAGTTAACCCCAATTAATTTGGGATTGAGTCTGACGACCCATCTCCTAATTTAGGGCACCGTCCGACCTAATCTCGTAATTAAGCCCTGGTCCTATACACAAAAGACTTAACTACGTATTAGTCAGCCTTTACAACCTATACACCCCGTTACTCGTGTTTAAGATAGTAATACACTAGTTCTACTAATTTATGAAATTTAGAGTTAATTAAAACTTTTCATTAATTTAGTTATTTAGCGGAAGTCTTATCGATTAATGCGGAAGCCATTGATAATATGCGGAAGCGATTAATAATTTATGCGAAAGCTAATTAAAATAACCCTACGTGTGAAAAACCAGGAAAATATATTACATACATATAAACCTCAAAATGTGGTAAACAGTGTGACAGTCTAAATCAAGTTGGGGAACTAACGCTCAACCCAATGTACTACCCAAAATGTATCTGAAAGACAAAATAACTAATACAACAAAATACCAAATAAACCTACAATCGAAACAATCTTGCGTCGTTAGCTTAGAGTTAATTGCCAATCTTCTCCTTGCCGGGCCTACTGGTCGACTGATCTGTACCCACCATCATAAAAAGAACGGTGAGTACAAAAATATAACAGTAATCCCTGATGACAAGTTTTATTTACATTTCCAAATATTCAAGATGGTATTTAAAAGCATATAAAATAAGAAAAACTAAAAGGTAAACCATATGCGAGTAAATATAAGAGTTAAGTAAATGATACTGACATTAGGCTAAGTAGTGGTGATCTAGGTCTGGTCGGTAGTGAGTCGCGTCACACCGACTCAATGATCATAAAGCACGAGGGACTCTAACCCAAGTGTCACCAGGGAATCTAACCCTGGTGTGTATACCACCTCAAGGACTCTAATCTCGAGTGTCATACAATGTCAAGTAACATGTGCTGACATCCCCAGGGTCTTTAACCCCGTGAGTCGCGCACACCTCGATCGAGTACGGGACCTAGATGGTAAAACTACTTTTTATATTCAAGAATGACTCAAGTATAGATTTATCAAAGCATGGGGATAATTAACAAAACCTAAGCAAAGTGATTACAAAATCCATCAATGCATTTGTATGTGTATCTACACTAATAACATGCTATTTATAACTAATTCAATAATTCAAAACAACAACGAATTGACATAGCATTGGTAATAGAGTCAATGAAACCAATTCAATAGAAACACCATGATATCAATATTCCAAAACTGAAATAGAATCAAAGAAGCTAATGATGTTGGATTTCAATAGGCTAAGTCTAGTAAATAAACTGTAAATAAATCAACAACAAAGGAAATGAAATGCAAGATAAAATGTCAACGGGTATACTTACATACAACCAAATTCCTTAGCTAATCCGGCCTCCCGACACTCCGACACACGTACTTGGACTCCTGGAACACTCCTCTAGGCTCCTAGAGTGTTTAGGCATGATTTAAGGTGGTTTAAGGTCGGTTAAGGTAGGTTTATGGATAATTAAGTGTTGCAGGAAAAATTGGAGAAAATGTAGAGTTTTCATTGGCCGGCAGCCACCTAGCGGCTGGTGCAAATTTTCGGGAAACCCGCACTTCTCGCAACCTGAATTTCGAGTTCTCCCCAAGCTAATGGTCTTCTCCATCGCCATTGAACCCTTGCTCCTCATCGCCAAGGGCCCAGAACCTCCTCCACGACAACATACAAGGCAGACACTTCATTATACATCATTCATTCATTAAAATTGATGGATTTCAACATGCATGCTATACGCATTCATCAAGGACACATGAAACTTGAAAAATCCATAAGTCTTTGATTTCAAAACTGTTTTTGAAAATTCTTGATAGTTGGATTATTATAAAGTTATAGGGAATTCAAATCCAAGCTTTATTTTTGACAACAAACTCATTTTATAGCCCGAAAATTAGAAAACAGAAATCATAAGAAAACCCCAATTTGAGTAAAAACCTTAAATTTTGAAAATCACCACTTGGGACCTCATTAGGTGTTTCAAACTGACCCAAGACAACATTAAACACATCTCAAACTTACTGAAGTCAAAAGCCCTATGATCTACAACCAATTTCATGAGTTTGAAAACATATAACGTGTACAAGGTTACCTAGGGCTCTTTGTTAGTTGACACTAGATCTCTTGATGAATGAACAACACCCTTGAAAAACACCAAAATTCCAGCAGAAAAGAACCACAGATCTGATTTTTTTTCCTCTCACTAAGCATGCAAAACTGAACTTAAAGACCCATGTGTTGGCTTTTATAGTTTAGGCCCTCATCTATGCACATACCCACATCTCTAGATGTATCTAATGACTAACAATGGTCCCTAACTCCACTAATTTTCAGCTCACTAACTCACATTTTGACACAAGTGCTCATGGGAGTGTGTGCTAGCATCTCGAGACAAGTCTTATGGTTTTTTAGTTTTCATTTGTGACCATAAGCTATCATTTTGATTTGTATTTAGATACAACCATAGGCGTATGTATTTAATTATTAACTCATATAAAATAAATAACACTTACCATATACTAGCTACCCGTTTCCCCGAATCGCACGTAACTCGAGGTGCGTCCCTGCTCTCGCCTCGATACCTACAACTGCACGAACCGACTTAATAAGTTTACACAAATACATTACACTAGGCATACATCAATACTAAAATAAAATATACCTCGGTCACGTGCCTCGGTAGGTGTACGCATCACAGTGTGGGTCCTACGTCACAGGTCAGTGATCCTGATTAAGAATTTAAAACGGGGGTTAGAGATTTGGACCGTGCACTGAGGCTATGTTGTTGCTGTTGTTATTGTTGTTGTTGTTGTTGTTGTTTTTACTTGTTGGAATTAATTGAACTCACAACCTACATCTATCATCTCACTAAAGATTTAGCTACAAGAAAAACAAGACTAAATATGTGTGTTAAATTATATGTAATAAAAATTTAAAATTATATCATGTTAAATATATTAATTTTAAAACTAAGAAATAATGATTTATTATATATAATAAAAATAAAAACTCATTATTGTTTAATAACATTATAAGATATATGTTTTTGTAATAAGAGTATTTTGTATTATGTCCCTCTTACACAATGTTTAAGAACATTATCAAAGATTGTAAAATATAATTTTTGCTGTATTTGGATGGTTAAAGGGCTAATAGTTTTTTAGATATATATGAAGGAAGCTTGTAGTCATTGAGACTCGAACTCGCAAACCGTCTCTTATACGTGTAACCACAAACCAAGCTAGATATTGGGCTACTCAATCGATTGGCTTGAAAAGGCTAATAGTTATTTTTTTTATTTTTTTTGGTAGGAACTAATAGTTAATTTATAGTAATAGTAGCACGTGACTGCTCCAAGAAATTGTAGTATACATATATTTCTCCTAAATTATCAAACTACTCTTAATTAGATATCTCTTAATTAGATATGTTCATATCTACAAATCATAATGTATATATATATATATTATATAGTAGATGAGATGATTGTTATTTATAATTATACCCAATAGGAAAATATATTATAACAATTGAGGATTTTATAGCAACTGTCTTAATGTTCTAATTTGGACAATTCTATCATAATATTTTGATTTTGCGAAAATAAATTGTTTATCTTCATCAAGATTTAGCCAGAAATTAATATTTTGAAATTTTAAATATTTTATATATTGTCATGATGTATATGACGCTACTTAACACTATTGTTATCCAAAAACAATCCGTTGAAAATAAATTTAATTGAATTGTCATCAGTTTTTGGAAAAAATTAGTCAATATACCATTTATCCAAATTCAAAAATTAAGTTAAGATATATAGATTTATCAATTAAATCCTCAAAAGGTTGGGACAACTTTCCGTCACTACAAGAAAATTGATCTTTAACAACACCTAATTACGTTGTTATACCATACCTTGTTAAAACTTATTGAATTTAAGATATAATTAAATATTATTTAGGACAAAAAATAATGATTAACGATTGATTAACTATTATAAAACAATAGAATTTAATTAAATTTATAAATCATTATATATCAAAATTTTAATTATAGATATTTTGGTTGCGCGTATTAAATAAGTTTTAACAATGTAGAGTATGACAACATTTTTCGATATTATAAAAAACATTTTTTCTTGTAGTGGCCCTATTAGTCCTGATAATTATTACAACAATTAAAATCAAATTGAATCTTTGTATATGGGTTTGACTAATGCCTTTAACAAAGTCAAAGTAAAGACAATATTGAATAGAACAAAATAAAGATAGAACAACAAAATAATTAGTTTTTGTTAACAATGTATCGCCTATAATCATAACAAGTTTTTTGTTGGCCTTAATTAGAGTTCTTCAAATTAATCTCAGGAAGCATTTTCAATCTATAGATATCATCTAATTAAATTAAAGAAGTAGCTAGCTAGAAAACTGCACCGTGCTGATTGATTATTTATTTTTGTTTTGTATGATCCTTAATGATTGATTAATCAAATAAGCAAATAATAGTCATCAACTGTCATTAATTGTTTTGATGTATCCCATTCAATGTGAGCTAGGAGTTTCAACCGAGGCATTTGGAGAATTGATGATGAATTAATTAATTTATTAAATCCTGCTATGTACTTGTACTAGAAGAAAATTAAGGGGTTTTTTATAAATATTACGTAGAACATGAAATATGACAAACTGTCAGAGAGTTTAAAAATGATGTTTTTATCCAACAAGAAGTATATACTCTTGTTAACTTCTTCTATTATTTTTTATTCACAAATGCTTAACTTATTGGATTGGCATGTGTTTGTACCGATAAAGTTGAATTAGGAGTTGTCTAAAGTTAATTAATCAATTATTAAAGCGTTGATATAATGTTAGCTATTTCTTTTTTTGATAAGAAAGAAACAATTTGCTCCCACTGGTGATTCGAACACATGACTTCTTACTCCTAAACCACCGTACTGAACTATTGGGCCACCCAATCGGTTAATATTGCTAGTTGAAGACAATTTGTTTAGTGTGAGTTTAACGATTAATTCAACCAAGACGAACATCTATTGGAGTTTATCTATAACACGTAGTGAGTGAAATTAAAAGCTGGTACGTATTCTGTCCAACTCCAATTATTGGTCTTCTTCAAAGAAGAAAGCATTAGAAAAGTTGAGAAAGGATTGTTTCAACACAAAGTTTAGAGTCCTTCTTCAAGGACTTTGCAAAATTATTAAGGTAGACTTATTGGATGTCTAAATATTTATATTGATAGATTGCATTCCTAAAGTTTACGACTGATTTCTATATAAATTGATGTGAAATTATAGTTTAGGTAGTCACTGGGGTACGTTCGGGCCGATTGCACCAGGGCCTAAGCTAGCTTGGATACCCACAAATATCAAACAAAAAAAAGTTTAGGAATCGACGTGCTCAAGAGTTGAGTGCTGAGATCATTATAGATTGTACACATTTTGATTATAATGAATTGTTTTGGTGATATTCATCAATATCACAAATTTTTTTTCCTATTATATTGGTAGGGTTTTTTTCGACTTTTTTTATTTAGGAAAACACATGGTTTTTGGCCTTTATAATTACGTTAATGGCTTAATAGAGTCTAGTTCCTATAAAAAACTAAGTTTTGTGTGCTCAATATACATGATATACTATATTTTTTTTATTTTGTCAAAATATTTTTTTTGATTAACCATATATAGTATCGAGACACTTGTCTGACTAGTCTCATGAGCCCTGAGATTGCGAAAAGAGACCACTAGTGGTCTGTCGTGGGAATTGAACTCAAAATCGTGCATCTATATAACTCACACAGTCCCGCCTTTGCCCTTACCACTAGGTCAACCCGTCGGGGTTATTTTGTCAAAATATGATATACTACTGTATTTTGCACTTCTTTGATTAGCTTCTTTTTCCTGTTATTTTGAAAAAAAGTTATAATTAGTATAATTAGTGTGATATTCCTTCATCTTATAATGAATATTAATCAAGATGTATAATCTTCAATTAATCAACTCTCCGCCAAATGTCTAGGTGTGAGTGTATATAGATTTACATATTTCTCAAAGCCTGCCTTAGTTTCTCCATATAGTAGCTTAATTAATCGCAATATTCTTCAATGGTATTCAATCAATTAATGATGCTACACACCATTCATTGTAATGGTGATTAACATAATTTAATTTCCGATTGGCACTGCTTTTTCTTCTTTATTGTACGTGGTGGTTTCAATTTGTTACACAAAAACATTTTTCTTTGATTACTCAGACTGATCTTTTTTACTTTTTATTACATTGCTAAGGAATCTAATTAATCCCTCATTCCCCCTTATATATTGATGTCGTGGCAGTTACAGATGCTTTACGAGGTCATAACTTTTGATCCAGAAATCCGATTAACTATTATAATATCTTTTCGAAAATGGCGTTTTGTACTCTACAGCTGTCCCCAGAGCTTCGCTCTCCGGGATTGGGTTTCGCGGGTCTAAATTCCCTTGTTTCGGCCTTCATCGGGAGTTTCTAATTTTATTGTTCGGTTAGGGTATTTTCGTAATTTACTTTTTAAGTCGTTTTTAGAGTTTTAGAAAGATTAGGTTTTTGATTCATAGAAAGATTACAATTTTGAATTGTATAAGGATTAGAGTTTCTAATGGGCTATATAAAGCCATGATTAGGGCTGTAATCATTATCAATAATTATCAATTTATTCAATTTCGAGTTTTATCAAAACTTTTAAGGATTATTCCCTGTTTAAGCGTTTACACTGCGTCATATATATCATACCAGACTAAGAAAACATTCATTTCTTCTTTATATTCTTCTTCGAATAGGAACTTGAGGTTGCACTAGCTATGCTTTTGAATTTGTTCTTTCTTGTGATATTTTTTTTCAAGTTTCAAGCCTGATTTCTTTTTTGTATAAAACATACAAATGGAATGTGACAAAGAGGAAGCAAGTGACAGTGACACAAGGCATATATTGATAAAAATAGGGGTTATGTTCTAAAGAGAATTCTAACAGATTTTAGTTATAGAAACTTAAATGAGCAATCTTTTCCTTCAAGGGAGAGCTTTAGAGATTCCAATCGTCAATTTCATCAGTTGCGATCTAAAGAAAGTATAGGGGCAATGGTACGTTTAATATTTGATCTAGATATGTACATATACATATATATTGATCTATATGCTGTATTTATGTATATATACTTTTACAAGGCTGGCTATACTATTCATCAACACATATATTGCAAATGTAAACCAAGCATTTCGTATTAATTAATGTACGTACATAGCAAAAATTGCCACCTTTAAATTAATGCTTTTTCAACAAAACTGCTTGAGTTATGCTTTCCAGGTATATTTTCATGAGTTGAAAAATATGTACAAAACAGCTTCAAAGCGACTGCAAATTAAAATTAAAACCTAATATGATTTCATCAAATTTTGATCAATAAACCGTATGTCTCTCTACATATACCATTAAATAATGCTTATAATGAAATCATAGCTAGTCACATAATTAACACGTTGCAAAATAATTAATATCAAATTTTCAACATTTCTCACCATATATTTACAATCATTTCAACTTGTACATATTAAAATTGTTGCCTTTTGGACTAAATTAAAATTGTTGTTAGAATTGTAACTAATATTTATTGTTACAAATAGTAGAGTTGGGCATAAAGTTGTTTTTCAAGAAATCACAAATCTGATCACTTTTTTGAAGTCAAGAAAGGGACAGAAAGAAAGGAAAACATCATGGTCTTCATGAATTATTTAAGTGGCAGCAACTACAACCAAATCAGAAACAACAAAAAAAAAAAAGAAAGAAAGAAGTAAGAGATAACCAACCATTAATTAGGATCTACTAGTTATTCAATACTTAATATTCAGGTTCTTTGAGGTTGCAAGTTCGAAATCACTTATTTTTTCCTGAGTCATATCTCTTGTGAAACGGGGTATGTCTCTTGCAAATAGTCATGGTTCGACACCATGCACTGTGTGATAAAAAAAAAAAAAAAAAAAAAACACATAGCAGGTCCCAAGTTCGGATAAAAAGGACTCTGAAGTCCATTTTGATCTAGTGTGAAAAATGAGGGAGGAAAGGTTCCAAAAGTTCATTTTTCGGAGGGAGGTCCCAAGTTGAAAATTGGAGGATTAATGTGATAGTAAACCTTTTGTCACTCTTTATAATTAAATTAACGAATCAAAAGAATTTTAAAAATAAATAATAATAAAAAAGCTATTGAAGAGAGAGAGAGAGGGAGAGAGAGAGAGTGAGGTACGTACACACTTGCTTTGTATACTTTACACAGCATCACCAGCTTTAAGAGCAACTCAAATCACTCAAAAACGCATTAATATATTCTGCCCGAAAGTCCCTCTCATGAAGTCGACGTTAATGGACTCTACTCCTCTCTTCTCTCTCAATCTCCAACATCACGGTAGCTCTCACGCACCTTTCACCTCCTCATCCATCCTTCCATCCATCCATGTTAATTTCATTCACTCAATAAATCCACACTCACTCCATCAACACCAACACTTTTAATTTCTCATCTTTTCTCCACTTCATCACCACCTTCTACCTTCTGTGAGCATGAGTTTTGATTGTCCAAAAAATTAATCAAACTGTTTTTTTTTTTTTTTTTTTTTTTTCTTAATTAGCCGTTGTTTGTTTCGGATCTGATTCTAGCGTTTTTGTTTGGTTATTGGTTGTTGTTTTTGGAGAAATGAAGGTTAGCTCGACGGATTTCGAAGCGGAAACAGGTGAGATCTCCGAGGCAATAAGATCATCATCGAGGAAAATGGGAAGGGGAAAGATTGAAATTAAGAGGATCGAGAACACCACGAATCGCCAGGTTACCTTCTGCAAGCGCCGCAATGGGTTGCTCAAGAAGGCCTATGAATTGTCCGTGCTTTGCGACGCCGAGGTCGCCCTCATTGTCTTCTCCAACCGCGGCCGCCTCTACGAGTACGCCAACGACAGGTATAATAATCTCAATCTCTCTCTCTCTCTCTCTCACTCACATACATATACTACTAGTCTGTGTTTTGCTCAAATTAATTGTGTTTTGGTTACTTCAAAAAAAAATATATTGTGTTTTGGTTAGTTTATGATTAGATCTTAAAAAAGACTGAAAGTATTAAAGAGTTTACTAAATCAGCTCATTTAGTTGAGATTGCTTGGTCTTAAAGACTGAATCTTTCAGTTTTTGGTGTTTGTTTTGTTAATAAGATATAAGATCTGGAGAAAAAGAGGTAAAGATAGGATTATTTGGCATGATCTCTCTCTCTCTCTCTCTCTCTCTCTCTCTCTCTCTTACAGTAGATAAGAATAGAAACATGTTTTGTAGGTCTAGAAAGTGTGTTAGTTTTTTATTTTTTATAATTTGGCTTATTGAAAGTGTGTAGTTAATCACCTTCTTCACACCATTTCTCTTTCAAGTTTTTTGACCTTAATTTTTTCTTCATCTTCACTGATCTTCTCTTAAAAAGTTTTTAGGAGAAGATTACAGTTAAGATTTGTTTCAGTAGAGAGAAATTAATTAGGGTTTCTGCTCTAAAACCTAAAATTTCATGAAATTAGGGTTCAGATTCTCCAAAGACAACAATACTTGCATAGTTTTGCTGTCTTTAAAGGATTTGAAACCTTATTTCATGTATTTTTTTTATATTTAGGGTTAAAGCACTATTAGGTTTTTTTTTTTTTTTTTTTTTTTTTTTTTGGGTTAGGGTTTGCCAACTGTTTAAGCTTTTCTGATCAAAATCTAATGAGAACAAGAAAATCGAACGGTTTGGTGCGTCTGTTGTGGAATCGTTGGCAACGTCACCCAACGATTCTCTCTCTAACACCTCTCTTTCTCTCTCTCTCTAGATATGTTCGATCATCACAGTTCTTCTTCTTCACTTCTGACAGAGGACTTGTTGGACTAACAATCACTATTTAATTAATCAAGGCCTCGTTTGGTGGGATCAGTAAAACCATTTTCAATCTTCTCAATATATCGATCAGTTTCTCTTTTAGGGTTTTGCAGTCTTTAAGAGAGAGAGAGAGAGAGAGAGAGAGAGAGAGAGAGAGAGAGAGAGAGAGAGGTGCATAGTACGTGCAAGGTGGGGAGCTCACATCACTACATCAGGGACGTACGATTGGGGGGTTGGGAGTGAATCGAGGTCTAATGGGTCATTAAATGAACGACACGTGTTGGGAGGTGAGTGGCTAGGGTGAGTGTCCAATCATATTGAGGGAGGGGTTTACACGCGTGGCAGAGGGTGGGCGAATGGGAGTCGAGGAGATTAAGGTAACGTCGCACATCGAGAAGTGAGTTACGGCAGAAGCCGTACGATCACCTGATTGGTTGGACAGTCAGTAATTAATTAACGTGATTTATATGTCATGATTGATGTGATGATTAATTAGAGATTATTTAATCAGTTAAGCTAGTCTGGAGAGAGTGTCTGTTAGTTTATATGGAGTCATCTTAATGTACCAATACCAATAGATCAAGTGAACAAAATAGATGGGCTTATACACTTTTGCCCTCCTCAACTTTTAATCTCTTACTCCCAACATTAGCAAATCTCATCCCACCAATTGAGGAATTCGGAGGATGTGTGTTCCACCTCTGAATATGCTCTTCGAAACATTTATAGTGCGTATCTCGATGTAAATTCTTTGTCACTCACCACCTGTTGGGGTATTTTCTTTCTTAATTAATCAGATACTTAGTTTGTGTGTTTTTATTTTTATTTTTTATTTTTTGTTTTTTATTTTTTATTTTTTATTTTTTATTTTTTGCGAGTAAAAAGCTTTATAGTTATATACGGCAGAGCTAGAATAAATTTATGTATGTCATAATGATGATAGTACTACTATTTAACAAGTGAGGATTCTAATAGTGGCTTCTTAAGATAACAGGCGGAAGTACAATATGTAGATTGTATAGAAGTAACAAAAAGTAGTAGTTGATATAAAAAAAAAATGTTAGTAGTAACTAGATTAAAATTAAGTGTCCTTTATTCCTTAATTCGTTTCTTAGCTCTTCTTGTAGGCACTTAAATTATTTTGTGAAAACTCTTACACTTTGAGGACTTTTAAAACTTGATTTATATATCATGAATTACCTGAAATGCTATCACTGTTGGAGTATATAATCCCACATCTGAAATATAATAAAAAGTTGGTGTGGTATATAAGTGGTGTGGATTGGATACTAGCAAAAACCAATTGATTTTGTGTAAGATGGGCTTTAACCCCGTTTATATATTCACATATGCGTGTGTGGCCCAACACTCTCTGGACCCATGGATTTCTATATGGTATCAGAGGGGAACGATCTTAGCTCGTATTTGATGACCAGCTGGTTGGGCTAGCGGTGGGATTTAGACCCGTTTGTAGACCTAGAAGCCTATAAGAGGAGGCCTATGTATGTTTGTCCAGACCTTTAAAAGTAGGTCTATGTTGGCAAGTGACAACTAGGCTAGGCCTAGTTGCACTTGAGGTGGAGTGTTGGAGTATATAATCCTACATCAAAAATATAATAAAAAGTTGGTGTGGTATATAAGTGGTGTAGATTGAATACTAGCACAAGCCAATTGGTTTTGTGAAGATGTGCTTCAACCCCATTTGTGTACCCACCATGTGCATGTGTGGCCCAACACTCTCCAGGCTTATGAATTTCTATAATCACCAACCTATAAAATAATTTCACGGAAACTATTATAGAAAATGAGATAAGAAATATTGTAAAAAGATTAAAGAAAATAAATATACTATTATATAATCATCCATAGCATGCCAACGCATCTTTGGGGAGATGGACGAGGTATCACTTGTCAAAAGGTAAGGTTAGGGAGGTCATGGGTTCGACCACGCTAAAGTCAAACAACAATAACAACAACAACAACAACAACAACAACAACAACAACAACAACAACAACAATAATAATAAAAAAACAAATCTATAAATAATAGTTTAATTTATTCTAGGCATTTTTACTTTATTAGTAGTCTTTGGCCAATCCTTAATATTGGTAATCTAATAAAGCAACGTATATGGTTTGTAGTGTATTTATTTGAGAGTGAAAAAAGAAGAAGAGATTAACAGTTGATCATTAAAAAAAGTTATAATCTTATCTATATATATAAAAGAAAGCTATATACTTGTTGACGTATGTCAACTGTAAATAGTTTTTGAAATTAATGTTTAGGAATGTTTAGGAATATTAATTAATATCAATATTCTTTTCTTTTTACATAATACAACTTTTTGAGTTTTTTAAAATATAAAATATAATAGCTATATATAATTTAGTATAGATAATTTTCATCTTTCATATTTTTAATAAAAGATTACGATTTTTATAATTACACCATTCGTCATATATTTTATATCTTTTGATTTTTAAACAAATTTTATTTATAAAAGAATAAAAATAGATTTACCATTCATAGGATTCCAGGACGATATCCGGGTCTAACACTAGTAATGGATAAAGATTGAACCAATCAATATGCACTAGCAACAAATTTATCCATTATTTTCACTTATCTATCCATCCTTAATTACTAGCTAATTAAATCAATTTGCATGTCATCTGTATAAGTTTTAATTAAGACACATGTACGTAGTCCTTATAATAATTTTTTTTTTCTACATGTACTCGATCCATTAAAAAGGTCGTGCATTTTATATAACAATTAATGTATCAAGGATTGACATCAACCACGTTTGTAAATAAAAATGAAAATAATAGATCACCTTGATATATGAAGGCCACTTGAATGCTTGAGACTTGAGTTTTTTATTATTTTCTTTAAATCTTCTTTTATGGTTAATGATCTATCTAATTTACGTTGTTTATCTTGGAAAAAAGTTAGAACTCTTGAGTATTGTGCTTTTCTTTTTAATTTCAAATTAAACCAAGTTTTTTCAAAAAAAAAAAAAAATTAAATCAAGTTTAAACATGGGGAAAGGTAAAGAAGTTTCACTATGGTACCAAACTAAGTGATTGAGGTAAGTATCTACAATTCTGCAGGTAATACATATAATTCAATCCACCAACATTATGAGGAAGACAGCTATATATTGCAGAAGCAAAAGGAAATCAATAATAAATCCCTAATAAAGAAAAAGTATTTTATGAAGGAGACCTCAAAACTCAATAGATAATGTGATAGCTTTCATGAGAACTAGGTCTCAAAACAAATGGACTAAACAGCAATTTGACTAATGTCAGAATATAACCTTCATTTCAATGACTCAAAATATAATCGTTTCCTCTTCCAAAAAAAATCATCAATTTCACATGCGAAAATAATTTTGTAGCAGTCAAGGGTTAGTATCAGATTCTTTGATTTGTTCCAAAAAAAAAAAAAGAAACAAGAGAGCTCTGGGACATATACTTTTATTACAATACAAATGATCAATCTCCTTTGAAGGATGAGTATCACAAAGTGAACATCTTAAAGAAAATAGGAAAGACAAAAATAAGTTATTCAATAAGGTTCAAACATTAAGACATGGAAAAGGTTTAATTTCTATAGGCAGTGACTAAAATGACCTCAGTTTTGTGAAATTACCCAACTACCCCTCTATATAAAAGAGTTTTTACTCACCCATGTCCCACTCGCCTCTCTCTCAACTCGCACTCATCAACAACTCAAATCCGACAAAATCCGAGCAAAACAACATGGATTCGATGCCGTGAGTACATTCATCATCTCTTTTAGTGTCGATTTCGAGATTTTTTTGAGTTTTTTTTCTTTTGAGTCGTTTTGTTCATGAATTTGCTCTTGGGTTTAGGGCTTCGATTTAAAACTTGAATCTTGCACTTTTGGGTACAAAGCTTCGATGAAGTCGAAAATATTAAGTGATTCCGAGCAAAACCCACTATTTTTTTAACCATTGTCTTGTATTTTTCGGGAGTTTTGAAGTTTTTTTGTTCATTCTAGTCGCCCATGGGTTCGGACTTACATGACCGAAACCTCTAAAGAGGTGTCGGACACATAGGGCCAACACCTTTGAAGAGATTTCGGACACACATGACCGACACCTCTAAAGAGGATTCGGTTGGATCCTTCCGTCACCTACTTAGACCAATTTATCTTTGCATTTTCGGTTGAAGTCAACTGAGACCTCTAAAAAGGTATCGACCTTGTGTGTCCGAAACCTTTTTAGTGGTGTCGGCCCTATATGTCCGATCTTAGTTCGTCCAAAACTCGCGGGCGACACTTCTTCAAAAGTGGGGTATAGGTAATGGGGTGAGCAAGGGTATTTTTGAAATTTTAAAAAATAAAAGTGTGGTACAAGAATTAAAAATTTAAAACTAGGGTCTATTTAGTAAAACTTGGGGTTCGTTTAGCCGTTGCCTTTCTATATTTGGAATACATATAGCAAAAGGGATTGAATGGTTTCCAAGGACATATACTTTTATTACAATACAAATGATTAATCTTCTTTGAATGATGGGGATATATCCCAAAATGGATTCGTAATGAAAGTAGGAAAAACAAAAATAACTTATTCAATAAGGTTCAAACATTAAGATATGGAAAAGTTTCATTTTCCATATTGGAATATAGTAAAAACTAAAAATTAAAGGATTGAACAGTTCCCAAAAAACTTGATCATTGTTATTTTATTTGTTTATTTGTTTTTTAATAAGAAAAAAAACAAGGGGCAACCTTTATATGTATAGTGAAAAAAACACCTATGAAATTAACATACAATAAAATTTTTGTAATCACCATATGATATGATTATATATGATATTTTCTCAACCTATATATGTATTCTTCTTACAACGCAAAGACTTCTCTTTTTGATGATTTATTTCTACTTTAGCGCATGCAATGAAAGAGTTGGATCCAACATGAAGTCAATCCTAACTAATTAATTTGAAATTATGGCTATGATGTTGTTGAAGTTCTAGAGTCTTATGCAACAAAACTTTTTTTTTTTTTTTCCTTTAAGAAAATAAGTTTTCTTATTTAGTAAGAATAAATTGAATTAATTAGCGTGTAATAGAAGATCTAGAATTTTATAATCCCAACTAATTAATATAGAAATGATAGATTTGTCATTGTAGAGGATATAAAAATAAGAATATGTGTTTTTTAGGACATAATGGAGTTTGTTTTGAACTAGTATTAACATCAAACATGCATATCTAGTGTCAAACTACAATTCATTAATATGTTAGAGGGTGAGAGAGGTGATTAGGGGGGCCAATTATTTTTTTCGGAAGGACCAAGGGGGGGCCATGAAGGCATGTAGCATTCATCAATCACTAATATACACAGGGTCTATAGTGGTGGGGGTGGAGCTTATGGTAACTGCAACATTTTTGCTAATTTGCAACTAATAACTCTTTTGACATAAAAAAAAAAACATAAGTATAATTATTTTTTTTTGATAATTGTGTGAGGTGTCTGCACCCTTCGGGTGCGACTAATCCTCACACGAGGCCCTGGCGGTTCGATCGAAAAAACATAAGTATAGTTATAAAATGGTTTTTAAAACCAATAAATTAATTGGTTTAAATGGTAGAATATACTAAAAATAACCAATTAACATGTAAAAGGAATGTTTAAAAAAAAAACATGTAAAAGGAATAGTACTTTTCCCTAAATCGTTTATCGTCACAAAAAACTTTCTTGTTGGAGACAAAATATTTTTGTTACAAAATAATTGTCGTAAAGCTAACTATCAAAAGAACAATGATCAAGATAGTCGTTGGATCTATAGATAATCTGTATCAAATCATCAGAGTCTCACATTAAAGCCTTGGGCACCGTTAAACTCCAAAAAACAAAAGGTAAGCAAAAACCTACTAGCTCCAAATACAATCCACCCTTTGTCTTCTTTATTCAACAAGCATTGCCAACCATGATCTTGGAGGTAAAGAAGGTGGGAGATTGATATTACTATTCACCATTGAGAAAAAAAAAAGATGTTCATATATAATATATGTTGACTTAAAACAAGCATTTAATAGGCTTTTTAGAGATTTTTTTTTGTGGATTCGAGAAAGAAAAAAAGTGCATGATTGGTACACATAAACACTACGTACAAAACATATGTACGAAGGAGTAGCAAGTAACAAGTATAAAAACATTTGAATGGACCACCAAAGAATTTATCATTATAATAGAGCTATATCATGGATCAACCTTAAGCATAAACATCTCTTTTCTTTGATTATGGATGAAGTAACTAAGCTTATTCAAGGATAATATATATCACGGTGTATGTTATTTGTATATGACACTATTTTAGTAGACGAATAAACGAATCATGGATTGAACAAGAAATTAGAACTTTGGAGGAATATGCTACAAAATAAAGGCTATAAGTTGAGTAAGACTAAAAGCAAATACAAACATTTTAAGTTTTCTAAAATATTTCTAACCCAAGAGGGTAAACCAGGCTATTACAACATTTCAACAAGTGAAATGCAATAGATATTATACATTGCATACTTAAGTCCGGAACTATCGTAATTAAAATAGAGAGAACTACCCCACAAAAGACAACAATATAATGGAGTTGTAAAATTAGAAGTAATAAAAGTTCCTAACTAAAAGATGGTGATATCAAGAATGGGTTTTACATAGAATTTAAGTTAGATGAAATGATGGATGAGTACTACAAGATGTGTCATATCACCGATATGTGATTCCTTACTATGCTAAAAGAAAATTTGGACTGCAGTTTTTTTTTTTGATAGGATAAAAGATTGGTCGACACCAACTAATTTGTTGTTGCTATTGTTGTTGTTGCATAGGACATAGGACTGAAATTAGGCCAACTATGATTTATGGAAGTGAACATTAGAGGTTAAGAAACAATATATGCAAAAAATGAATGTAGCAAAAATGAAGATGCCTAGGTAGATATGTGGTAAAACTCATAAAAAATAGAATAAGAAATACAAAAACTCAAAGAAAAATAGCAACATCGCCAATTGACGCAACGGTTAGGGAAGGTCATTGGTTGCAGTGGTTAATTTAAACACCTCCACAATATGCTATTGCCGCATTTATAAAACTCGACTAAATAAAAATTGAAGAGATTCAACAATGGGGTAAAAACATATATAAGCTAACTTGGAGATGTATTGATTAGAAAATATTTAAAAATTTTGGAAAACACTCCACATTAAGTGCAACAAATTGATCGCAATGGAAAGTTTGATCCATATAGTTGTTCTTAACTAATTCCAAAACCGAGTTATCAATTTTATTAAAATTCAATTTTTAACAATTCAACAACATTCTAGAGAGCTCTTTATGGTATGAATTATAAGAATACATTAGAGGGCCCTTTATTTTTTTTTTGGTAGTTATTAAAGAATTAATTTTAGCATTGCCGTAAATTCTAGTATTAATTAAGGTTAGCATTTCCTGAAAGCAATAGATAATTTTAATTTTTTATTGTTTCTAGATAGTCTTAATTAAGTTTTAATTAGCAATATTTTGTTAATCCTTCCCTGAATCATCCAAGAAAGACAAAAAGTAGGTCTCTTTTAGCTTTAAAAGAATGTTGGAAAAGTTCTTGTCTCTGTCTTACCAAAAAAAAAAGTTCTCGTCTCCATCGAAAGCACAAGTTCTTTTTTGCAGAGAGTAGAAAGTAAGACTTTTTCAACCTAGCTAAGCTAATGGTATTGGGTGCAATGGTGGTTTGGTTTAATTTTCTCAACCATATATAGTTACCTCGTAAAAAAGTGGATTCAATTCATTTGGCTAGCATACATATGGGAAAGTCGTGTCATCATGAGCAGCCTCACTCGCTTGCACGTACGATCTATAAACAAGAAAAAACTTCTAACAAAGAAAGAAAATCTAAGACTTCCAAAAACGAAAGATAAGCTTATTTAATAAAAGATTACCCAATGAGAAGTATCAATCCAATAGCCGCAAGCACAAATCCATACATAATCGTATCTAAAGATGCACAATTGAAGGTGCAAGTGGTGCCAATGATGAACTTGATAATCGTAAGTGTTAGGGATAGAACTAATCATTGATCTCAACTTTAAATAGATCTGTATTTTGTTTGATAGACAAAAATGTAAAGATGTTATTGAAATCACTGTCGATCAAAAAAATAAAGGAGATCGAAGATTGCGAGTTGTTCAAAAACTAAAATCTCAATCTTATAAAAACAAACTAAAATCTCAAAAAATGACCAAAGAGGAAGGAGGGGAACCTTGTAAGGTTTTAAGTACATTATATTAAGGTGTTTCTTTTCTTTTTACTATATTAATATTGGTAATGACTTCAAGTAAAGTTTAGTCTAATCTATCCTAAACTTTACTTGAAGTCTCAGATCTATTCTGAACAAAAGATTGTTTCAGATCTATCCCAAACTTCACTTTTTAGTCTCAATTTTATCCCCAAGCAAAATTATAGGAAATTTGTGCTTATGGATCACAAATTTTGATGTTTTATAGAGAGCTCAACAAATTTTCTTACAATTAATTAGAAGCACCTCCATATGTTGATGCTTAATTGAGTTTATTTTATCAATTTGTTCTTTCAAGTACAAGTTCTTTACAATTTTTGGGTGGAGGTAAAAATTTAGATAAACAAGTGAAGTTTGCGATAGATTTGAGACAATCTTTTGTTCAGGATGGATCTGATACTTCAAGCAAAGGTTGGGATAGATTGGCCTATTTGGGCCATGTGGAAACAAAAATGCATTCATCCTTCTATAAATAAATTTATGATTAATGAGTTGCGCTAAGGGCACCCCAATACTTTTACCAAAATGCCCTTTCGTTTGATTGCGAGCACCTTACCACCAAATCGAATTAAACCCTTCTTTTCTCCCTTCCATCACCACATCAAGGCCTCAATATACCAAAGCCCCTCACTTTCTTGTTTGTTTAAGGTAGATTTGTTGTTTTTATGATCGAACGATGTGTTTAACTTCAATCTCGAAGTGTTCGGTCACAAAGGGCCTGATCTGTCTTTTGGTCTCGGACGTCCATTGTCAAAACCATTATGTAAGTGTCGGTTAATATCAACCGACACCTAAGTGAGAAGGACCCTTAGACTACGTGGCTGTGTATCACCGGGACTACTAGTTTTGGTCTCGGTGGCCTGTTACTGAGACATTAAGCTATGTTTCGGTTGCTTGCAACCGAAGTATAATAAAAAGCTACATTTGGGATTAAACTCGGTTGGTAATAACCGACACCTTTTGTTAGTTATCGGTTATAGGGTACCGAGACACTACAACATGTCTCGGTCCTGTGTGACCGATAAATTCGTGTTCGTGGTTCACCTTCAAACATGGAAACAAAAAACCTCACAAAAACCATACAAACTAATTTGTTGTATGCGACGTCCACCTCCCACTCATTTTCTTCAACCATTAGACTCTAAAAACACTTAAAACTCGTTGATCCGTCGTCGAATATCCTGGCGGCGACGGATTGACAAACGCAATTGACAAGGGTTAGTGCGCACTATTTGATCGACAAACGCGATGTTCGACCTGTGACGGATCAACTTGACTTCGTAAAAAAATTGAGTTTTCAAAAGTGGGGTGCCTTGAGAGGGCATTTGAATGGGTATGTAAATTGTTGGGTTGGATGAGGGCATTTTTGTCAATTGGTCATAAAATCAGTTTTAATTAAAAATGGCGGGGTACCCTGAGAGGATTGTGGGTGCCCTTAGCGCGACTCTAAATAAAACCTAGCATATAAATTATTGAATGACCTCTAGAT
Organism: Stephania japonica; assembly: GCA_039657345.1. NCBI lineage: Eukaryota > Viridiplantae > Streptophyta > Magnoliopsida > Ranunculales > Menispermaceae > Stephania > Stephania japonica. Next base: position 8,974,967 of record CM077556.1, read on the forward strand.
CTGATTATAGCATATGGTAAATGTGGACCTGTGGATTCTTGGCATGTCCATTTTAGGTGGCTTAAATATATATTGAAGTTAAAAAATGCACTCCAATACATAATGTGGATTGCACCTTTTATTTTGAAATTTTATTATTTTTTTATATATTTTTAAGAGAATTGTTGACGAGGCTATGAATTGCACCGTCTGAAAGTAGGCATTGGGAATAGACATTGTGTATTTCTTATGCCACATAAGCTACACGTTATCAATACATATAGTTGCATTGGAGAAGAGTTTCTAATTCCAATGTTCACTGCATCGCACTTGACGCACGTTCTCTCCCTATCTACATTTGCATTGGAGATGCTCTTAGGATGAGTAAGGTTTTGTAGATTTTTGCCTTTTTGGTGGTAATTCCCTATTTGCATGTATATATAAACGTCAATTAGTACTGACTTTTGGATTTTGGGAAGTTGTCATGATTTGTCTAACAAAACTTCCACATCATTGCTAGCCCAACTATACCTTCAAACACGAACTCAGGATTATTCCGCTCTAATACCATGTAGAAATCTATGGGCCTAGAGAATGTTGGGTCACACATGGATATATAAATGTGGTTGGAGCCGATCTTGCACAAAACTAATTGGCGTGTTCTATACTCATATACCACGCCAACTTTTATAATATTTGAGCCATTATATACTCCAACATTTATGATCTTCTTGATGAGTTTTAGTATTATTATATCATCTTTGGAAGTTTGCAGAAAATCTGAATGTGTGGAAATTGGCAGTTTACTTAAAAATAGCAGCATTTTGCTCCACCAATGGTTGGGACGTGCTGCACATTTCTACAGTTTACAAGATTTTTGACAACTTGTTGGATATGTAGTTATGTTTTGGGAAACTTCCCAAGTTCGTTCAAGCTTTCTCCTAGGAGTAGGGCAACCCTATATATTTGAGAATAAAAAAATTGGAGTTTTATGGCTTTTCAAGCTTTTGTGGGTGATTCTCTTATTACTCCTCACACTTGTGGGTTTTTTGCATTATCTTGTTTGTTTTAGAGATGTGTGGACCGAAATAATAGTTTCACATCAGTTCAGTGAAACGTCAAAATGAAGTATATATGTGAGTTCTCCACTCAATTAGAACCAGTGGACAAGTATGACGTTGGGGACAGTATGACGTGTGCAAGGGAATCTTGGGTGCTTGAAAGAATCAAGAGCATCAATACTTGCATTACCAAATTATTGCGTTCTTTAATTTCTGTGGTTGCGGCTTGAAAAAAAAAAAATCTGTGGTTGCTTGTTTTGCATAATGGTATTACTTGCATTGTAATATTCACACTTTTTTTTACACAGCTTGAGCTTCCAGTCAGATTATTTGTTTCTCTTTAATATTCATATTTATTCTACAAATTCTTCCAATTCAAGATTCATAAGTTAATCGAACACAATTAAATTCCATATAATCATGAAATGTTATGTTGATGTGCAGTGTGAAGAAGACAATTGACAGGTACAAGAGGGCTAATGCGGATTCCTCGAGCTCTCTGTCCATTTCAGAAGCCAATACTCAGGTGAGAGTTTAATATCATAGAGCATATATAGGTTTGAACAAAGTTGCTTCATGCATTCCTACCAAAAAAAAAAAAGTTTTGCATCATGCAGGGCTTGGTTGCAAAGCTCTCATTCATTTGCATCAAGACTGTTTTATATGAATATTAAATCTAGCTTCAAAATTTTGGCATGTTTATTAAGTTTTTTTTTGGCACTAATTAAGTTTTTTTTTTTTTGGCATGTTTATTAGTCATTATATTGAAATCTAGCTTCAAAATTTTGAAATTTCAATTAAAGGAAGAGAAGGATTTTTTATTTTTTATTTTTTATTAGTTTTTTTTTATTAGCAGTAAGAGAAGGATTTTAATTTGTGTTGAAAGACTTAATTAAGACATTAGAACATAGACAATATAGAAAACTGTATGTAACACATCCTTATAATACTTCTTTGGAATGTGCTTTTGATCTAGACTTGCATTTACAACTTTGTACCGTACATGTTACGACTTCTCCTCTAGAATTTTAGGAAGTGAAGGACATGAGTTCGAATATTCCTCCTGGCATGAGCACGGGATTAATTACAAGCATTATATGTATAGAATGCTTCAATTCCCTTTTATTCTTTGTAGAAATAAAATTTGACAGGGTTTACTACAGATGTAAAATAAGTATATAGTCCTTCCTAATTTTTTATTCAAGAGATTGCTTCATGCATTCCTACCAAAAAAAAAAAAAAAAAAAAAAAAAAAAAAAAAAAAAAAAGTTTTGCATCATGCAGGGCTTGGTTGCAAAGCTCTCATTCATTTGCATCAAGACTGTCTTATTTAGTTGAATTGAGGCAATTTAAACTATGCACTAATTAAGTTTTTTTTTTTTTGGCATGTTTATTAGTCATTATATTGAAATCTTGCTTCAAAATTTTGAAATTTCAATTAAAGGAAGAGAAGGATTTTTTATTTTTTATTTTTTATTAGCTTTTTTTTATTAGCCGTAAGAGAAGGATTTTAATTTGTCTTGAAAGACTTAATTAAGACATTAGAACATAGACAATATAGAAAACTGTATGTAACACATCCTTATAATACGTCTTTGGAATGTGCTTTTGATCTAGACTTGCATTTACAACTTTGTACCGTACATGTTACGACTTCTCCTCTAGAATTTTAGGAAGTGAAGGACATGAGTTCGAATATTCCTCCTGGCATGAGCACGGGATGAATTACTAGCATTATATGTATAGAATGCTTCAATTCCCTTTTATTCTTTGTAGAAATAAAATTTGACAGGGTTTACTACAGATTTAAAATGAGTATATAGTCCTTCCTAATTTTTTATTCAAGAGATTGGTCTTCTTCTATCACTTTAATCTCAGTATTACCAGCAAGAGTCCTCCAAACTGCGACAACAGATCAGGATTCTGCAGAATTTAAACAGGTATAATCAATCATTCTTGCTAAATCTATCTACCTTAACTAATCTATATATGTAGATTAGCGTAGCGTGGTTGTTGTTTATTTTTTAATTTTTTTTTTAGTATTATTTCTTAAAAACTAAGATGTTGATAACTCTAGGAATTTGATGGGCGAGGCCCTTGACACCATGAGTCCTAAGGAGCTCAAGCAACTTGAGAGTAGATTAGAAAAGGGCATCAACAGGATCCGAGGCAAGAAGGTGATTTAGTAGATGTTAATTACTAGTATATATATGTATATATGTTATCTTCCTCATTTCTATAATGATTTATGGGCTCGAACTAATTTAATCATCTTCGTATTCCAACAGAACGAGTTGTTAATTGCGGAGATAAAGCATATGCAGAAAAGGGTAATGCACACTTCATAGTTATTAATAATTCTTACAATTACATGCAAATTATAGTTTAAAAGAACATCCTTCAACATCTGATTTAAAGTGTAGGCACAACTTTTCCAAATGCCATATGCTCAATAATCTATGATGGACTGATATTAATTTTGTTCTGGGAAATATGTTGCTTGATTATTGTTTTACTCTGATGATGAATCTTTTAAATATTCCTAATGAATTCCATTAGATATGATTAAAATTGATCATTTGTTGTCTTGGTTGCAGGAGATTGACTTGCAGAATGATAACATATATCTCAGGGCAAAGGTATTCTTGGATATCATAAATTTTCGGTCACAATGTTAATCTATTAACCATATTTTTAGCCCCATTTGATTGATGATTTGGTGGTTGATATTTACAGCAAAATTTTCTCATCTGATACATACTCTTAAATGACTCTCTCCATTCATGCTGAAGATCAGTTCTCCCTGATATACCTTGTGAAACATATTCACCATCTATGCATGTTTATATTTGATGTCATAGGTAACTGAGAATGATAGAGTCCAGCAGCAGATAAACATGGTACCCGAGAATGAGCAGTACGAAGTCATTGCTTCTGCGCCATTTGATTCTAGGAATTTACTCCAAGCAAATATGCAGGATCCTGGTCAACGATACTATCGTTCGACAGAGCAAACTGCTCTACAACTTTGGTGCGTTATCGATATCCTACTAACAATTTTATTATCACATCTTAGCAGTGTTAAGACACAGGCCTACTTTCAATTATACATGTTTTTTTTTTCTAATGTCAGAAAGAGGTTGTAATGTTAAGGTTCAAATATGATAATAATTAAATATAAATATATATTTTTGCTGACATCACTCAATCAGTATATATAGATTTGTAGCTATTCATTTGAACTCCCAATGTTAGAGTCGTGGAACAAAATACAGTCCCACATCAGTTAAGGACATGCAACTTTGTAATGAATGGTATTAATGTGGATCTTTCCCTAATTAGATAGTACCTAGGCCTTTTAATTAGAGTAAAACTCCACGGCTGTTTGTTGAAGGTGGTTAAGTTGTGGGCAGTGCAGGAAGGCCGACAGATAAATTCCTATTGAATTAGGGGGCATAGATCCCAATTGCTTCCCTTCTATTGAACCACACTAGTTTTAGCATGCCATTGATCGTTCCATTGATGTATTCCCCTACTGTTGTTTTTGGCTTAGCTCTTGTCGCAATGATCATGAGATAATCCGACAATGCCCTGAATAGGACATTCATCATCCATCCTCACTGGATAACTTAAACTATTCATGATCATTGTTGGGAATATAATGAAGTTATATGTAGCTTCAGTTCAAGCGTTGTTCTGACATGTTTTTGTAGTTTTGGTTCATGAAAGGCCTTGGTTAAAGCTACATTGTTAGCATTTAAAAGAGTCATCTAACATATTCTAGTTCTCACTGTTTTATTTGGATTCATACATCAAGATATCTTAATTCTCAATATTTTTAGCATTTAATTCTCACTGTTTTAGTACTTAATAATTTTCTTGATATGCAGTTGATATCCTGAATGACAAGTATCCATGTGCTGCTTTGGTCATATTTATTCATTACTGGAGATCAAACAGCATGACTGTACCGCTTTCAGAGCTGCCGATCGATCTATGTGGATCAATGCCAAGAACTTACAGGTTGAATGTACTCATGTTAATTAAGTGACCAGAACAATCATGCTTTTCAATTAGATGTTTGTGATGCGTAAGACACTACTTTGCCATAAAAGATACAATCAGTACTAAGGACGCATTTGACGATGCATATGCTCTCTACTGCCCTATATATTCCTCGAATTATTCATCTTCAATATGCCTTATACCTGCTTTTATGGTAAATGCTCAGCTCACACAATTAATTGATCCATCCATGAGACCTCAAGAAATGCATTTGAATGCCCTCTAGTGTCATATTAATCATAGGGAATGTGATCATTTGTTTTTGATAGGGAAGTCCTCTAGTGAATTTTTAACTAGAGCTATAGTTGATCCATGACGAAATCCATTCTTGAATTCAGCATACTAAGAATTGATCATGACTATCCTGTTTATCAGATATCTGAAACTGCTGACCTAATTAGAAGAGCACATACTATCTTTTTAATTGAAAATTTTCTATGATCTTTCAAGGATGGAAACAGAAAACTCATGTTGAATATGTTAGTAAGTTTTAAGTCTTCTATTTAGACTGCAGAAAAGTAGTTTAGGCTACATTACAGCATACGATCTCCCAGTTTACAGTTTTACTTCTCGCGCTCATCTCCTTTTATAGTCATTTCTAGTACCTACCTTTTTCGGCATTCTTTCAATCTTATCCATTCAAATATAGTTAGTTGTCTTTAGTTTTAACTGTTATTAATCATTTGTTCCACAATAAAACATTACAACTTACATTTATATTCATATCGACACATACTTTAATTCTATGTATACATATTAGAAAGCACAACATAATTGATTCTTCCTTCTTTTTCCTTTAACTTCTTAAAGCCAACTTTCTTGAAAGACAGATCAAATAAATTATGCCCTTCATACCACTTTGATTTTTCTCTTCAGTTTTTCAGTACTTTGGCTTTTATGGCTTGTTATTACATGGTCTCATGAAAACTTGTACATCATATGAACTCATGACTGATATGATGTGAATAAGATAAATCAAAAGGGTATATATATTGATTATATTCTTCAAGCTTTGCAAACACATTGAATTAGTGATACATAATCATTACTAACCGTTGATTTAACGACAAACTTTATGAGTTCATGGCCCAGATTATTGAGCCTAATTTAAGAAAATACAGATCAAACTCTCTTGCAATAGAGATAGCAATACTAACATAACTAGTACAACAGAATATAGGTATAAACTCCAAAAATTTCATTCCTTAGAGTTGAGCCAAGCGGCGGATATCAATTGGATATGCATCTGAAGATGACTGGGCATTGTAGGATCTTCGGCCGATGATTAAATTGGCGGCTGAGCTCGGGTGGAAAGCATCCCAGAAGAAATACTGATTTCTATTGCTGCAAGGAGTTTGCAAAGGCAGACAAGTGATTTGACCATTGTTCCTGCCCACTCCACAGCATCCTCTATTTGTTACTGTGATACCTACAATCAGAACAACAAACAAAGCATTGGTATGAGAACATAGCAGACTAAGTACTTTAGTAAAATAAGTGTGCTTTTGATGATCGAGATTGTTTACCGTAAGAGGAAGGGCTCCTCAATATATCATTGGCAATGTCGTAAGCATTTATGTAGATAAAACTGGCACCTGCAAGATTGTTGTTGAAGTTGTCGACAAGGGCCCTAACCCTGTCATTAAACAGGCGATTCGCAGAGTTGATCCTCTCGACACATTGGGTGCCATTAGGACTAAACTGAGCTAATGCATTTGGGCTGCAACCGATCTGTCCAACGCCTATCAAGGCCACCTTCCTTGCTCCATAGTTATATAGAGTCTGCAATTAAATATGATCACATTAATACATTTAAATAATAATGAACAAGGCCAAATTTTGAAGACAGCAATTAAATTTTGTATATATACAGACCCTTAATTGTTGAGAGTACTGCTGAACAAGAACATCGGCATATTGTTCTGGCGTGTATTGGCGACTTGTGGGGTAGATCAAGGGCATGAAGTAATTGTTAAGATAGTCATTGCTGCCCATTCCAACTGTGTAGATGCATCTGCTTAGGTAATTTGCTGCAGCATTCTCACTACCAAGTATATTTACTATTTGAGAAACAGCATTCTGATAGTTCCTTAGCTGCCCATTGAAGCTGATTCTAGCACCCTATTGAACATAATTCATAAACGAAAAGAAACAATCGATATATCAAATTCCTCGCCGATTTCAATTAGTAGTTGCTTTTATGTTTGATCACATTGTGGTGTATATACTTGATCATAATAAGTTCAATTAGTTACCAGTTGCTGCCCTGTTTCATCCCTGATTCCAGCGGCGGCGGACGCAAAATTCACCCCTCCAAGTAGGGCTCTACCTCTTACATTTGCATATGGTGGTATGTAATTTCTAAACCCCAGTTGTTGAGCTGCAATTACTTGTATTAGTAAAAAAAAATTTACAAGTACAAAAGCGAAAAAGTAATCAAAGTTTGAAAAAGTTTTTTTTTAATTGCGACAAAACATAATCCAACTCTAAAACATTCACTCTCATCCAACGATTGTCTGCCAATTTCTATTAGATAATTTCATCTTTAAAACTTGTAAAAAAATTTCAAGGTCCCTGACATTTATGCTAGAATTCATAAATGTACAGTACAGTTAGTTTTTTGAGGTGTCCTGCAACATAAATGTGGGATAAGGATTTCAAGAACAATCTACACATGGCCTACCATGTGGAATGAAAGAAAAAATGAACATCATCACTTGCAATTTATAAGTCTTATGGTCTTCATGGATGCATTTACTGTGCGCATCACAACACTAATCAAACACGTTGATTTTACTTGCTATGGTATCTTCCATTGATATTGTATGTGCCAACATGAACTGAACATGCATGTGGCCGTAATTTAATATTTAATAATTGTCCGTTGAATCCTAATGGTACCCTCAACCAGAAAATCAATTTTTTTTTTAATTTATTTGATAAAACTAGAAAATCTGGTGGGAAATATTAAGGACTATGAAGGATTAGTCGAGTCCACCACCAATCCAATGTCAACGGGGTGACTCGAATATCCTTAACCATTAAAAAGAATCTAAGAAATAAATTCATGAGGACCAAAGGTTTTTTTTCCCCATAAAAAATCTAAAAACGAGTTGAACCGAGGCCTCATTCAACTTTATATATTGCCTTTTAACAAATGATGTATCATCCATCTCATATAAATGATTTGACAAGGGGGCCAGTACGATGAGATGAGTAACCATTAATTTATTAAATGGCAATATACTTTTGTCTTAGCCTAAACTTGGGTGACATCTCCAATAGAGCACCATATTGGAGCTCCATTGGTTGATGAGCCAAACCCCACGTCAAGATTGGCGTGGTTGTTTTTTTGGGTTTGAGGGTGAGGCCCACTCTACAATCCACAATAACAACATTAAAAAATTAAATTTTAAAATTTTTTTTTATCATTTTTATTGATATGGGGCCAATTTTTGGTGCAAATTCAATTAATGTTTTGTTTGGCTAGGGATGGAGTTATCAGATAACTTACAGCGAGTTTGAAATTAATTTTGTTTGGTTGCCCAACTTGCCTCAAGTTATCTCTCATCCTACACCTTAAAATGAGAGATATATCTCCACCACCTCTATAATGAGTTATCTTTCAAGAATTGTAAACACAATTACCCTTAATTAATGATGATGATGACCCTTTTATTAATCATGCCTCTCTCTTCTTTGACGGCTATTTATGTCAATTTATATTTCTTTTTATTGTTTAAAATTTTCTAACTAACTTGCAAGTTTAAAGTTAAACTAAATATAAAAATTAATAATTTAATATGAACTCCAATGAGCTATCAATATAAGTTAGGAAAAGCAAATCAGACAAGGCGTAAGTGTTTATGGTTTGGAGATGGGAATGATGTCTTTGGTAATGGTGCAATGCATTGGAGATGTGCTTAATTAGATCTCCCAAATAAACTAATGAGGTATCTTAACTAATTAATAACAATCGGCCGGTATGACATTTAAATTTAAGTTAAGCACAAAATATATATACCTATGACGTCAACGGTTGTAAGGCCATTAGAGAACCTTCCGGTGGGCCCACCAGGGAAATCAATCCCGTAAGGAAGATAATTAGCTCTGGCCAATGAAGCAATTCCATTGTTATTCCCATTGTCAACCAATGAATCTCCAAAAATGAAGTAACAAGGCACTTGTTGAGCTCCACCACTCACAGCCAACCATACCAACACCACACACAACACCAACACCTTTGCTTCACTACCCATATCTCTCAATAAGAGAAAATTATACGTTACACACAAAGAATTAGAAAAACTTTGATGTGAGTGTATGTGTGTGTGTGTGTGTTTGCAAGAACTGAAAGGCTAGAAGTATATATAGAGATCAGAAGGGCAGATGAGAAAGTGGCATGCATTAACGTTACATGGTGAAATTGGATGAGGTTTCGAATTGACCAAATCGAAAGCCTTTTGAATTAATTAATTTCATGCACTTAAATTGCTTTATACAGTTGGAGAAGTTGGTGTGGAAGCATTAATTTTCACGCGTCCATGTAACATGGGCTCAATCTCAAAAGGGTGACTTTACGTACGTATATAGTGTATGCTCATAATATTTATTCCTAGATTTTTCTTATGAAAATATTCACGAGTGATTGAAATTTCACGTACAGGGAGTGAGAGAAAGTAATGTGAACCCGTGTGAATAAAATGGCCAATTGTTATGTGGTACAATTATTAGTGAGGCAGGCCTTCAAAAAAATTATTAGTGAGGTCATGTACGACGCTCTTTCTATTAAAATTAATTAACAATTTAACAAATGCAAGTTAATGGCAAGGTTGTAAGGTTGATCTATATATATGCGACATATGTTATGTTGGGTATCTACATGCCACGTGTCGCATGTATATAGGTCAACCTTACAACCTTACCATTCTCAACCTTACCAAAACCAAATCCAACGCTAAAACATTACTCATTTAATTGTTGCGCGCAAGTTGATAATTTAGTTGGTCAATATTTAGAGGAGTTTTCATCTTTGAGATCTTAATTAGTATTTAAAGTTAAAATAAAGTGATGCCTATTCTTGCTGAAAAAAAAAAAGTGACGCCCATTCCACTAGCGTATTGTGTTATGATCCAGGTTTTTTTTTTTTTTTTTTTGATACGAAGGGGACTTTATTGTATATAGCCATAAAAATAGATAAATATCCATCAATTCCCCCACATTTGAGGGTCAATGATGCAAAACCCAACTCAATGTGACGCCATACTCTCAGGGCGGAGGCACATCTTCAAAAAAATTATTAGTGAGGTCGTCTAAGACGCTCTTTCTATTAAAATTAATTAACAATCTAACAAATGCAAGTTAATGGCAAGGTTGTAAGTTTGACCTATTTACATGCGACACATGTCATGTTGGGTATTTACATGTCACGTGTCGCATGTAGATAGGTCAACCTTACAACCTTACCATTCTCAACCTTATCAAAACCGAATCCAACATTAAAACGTTACTCAATTGTTGATTGCAAGTTGATAATTTAGTTGGTCAATTATTTAGAGGAGTTTTCATCTTTGAGATCTTAATTAGTATTAAAGTTAAAATAAAGTGATGCCTATTCTTGCTGAAAAAAAAAGTGATGCCTATTCCACTAGCGTATTGTGTTATGATCCAGTTTTTTTTTTATGGTTATTATTATTATTATTATTATTATTATTTTATAGGAATGGGACTTTATTTTATATAGCCATAAAAGAAAAGTGATGCCTATATCAGTTGTCTTCTCAATTCTTTTACTTGTAAAACTTTTGTTATTCAAAAATAAAACCCAAAAAAGCTTATAGTTTTATTTCCATTATGTAGTAAGAAACCTGATTTTACCTATCTTATTTTGATTTTGATGATTTTACTTTCTAGTTTTTTCTCCAAAGATCGTTGCTATTAATATTGTTTCCAATTGTATACCTTTTACACCAACCATTGGGTGACCCAATGGTTTGATATGAGTTATTGGAGTAAGAGGTCATGAGTTCAAACTGGGGTGGGTGCAGATTTGTTTCTTTCCTATCAAAAAAAAATTATATACCTTTTACTATTTGACAATATTCTATATATCGTAATTATTTTAGTGCAACGGGAGTCAAACCCACGACATCCCCAAGCTTGCCTTTTGACAAGTGATGCCCTCCATTCATCTCATTTTGACATATATAGTAGTTTTTTTTAAAAAAAAAAATTGATCTAAGATTTTTTTTCCTTCTAATTAATAATATTTTGCGTGTTTATTATTTGAAAGTAACAATTCAAGTAATTATAGATTATGCAAAAGTAATACATTTATGACCAAGGGCAAACCAACCTTAGGTTCAAGGTCCCTTCTCTCGCTTGAAGCTGGTTCCGCCCTTGCATACTCTCATCAAATCAACTAAGTGAAACCTATGTTATGATCCAGTTGAAACATGAAAAGAATTTTGTTTTTTTTGAAGAAAAATCTTTAACTAATATAGTATTTCTTTGATAGGAGCGAGTCTTTATTTATTATAGCTAAAAAGTGAAAGGATATGGAGGGGAACAATGTGCTCTCCTAAATAAAATTAAAATCTTTTAATTAGTTGGTTTCTTAAAATATATGTACATGTGTGCTATCTAAATGTATAGTTAGTCGTTGGTGCTTTAAAAAAGTTTAATTCTTCAACAATTTTGCTTAGCTATATATAATTCATTCTTTTATTCTTTTCTCCATCTTTCTTGATATATAAATATCACAGATAATATTGCATGCTTATCAAATACTCCATACTGTATACTCCTATATGTACTATATATAAAATGCAGACATGTATATATGGACCAATAATGTCGACCTCAAGAAAATTTAATTAATTGATACATTTAGTTGCTCAATTAAAGCCTTCAACTACTTCTATGTAAATTATTTTTAGGTATTGAAGTCAAGAAAAAACTATTTTTAGGTATTAATTGCATGTCCAATGTCATAGTTGGAGCAGGAGAACCCCAAAAAAAAAAAAAAAAAAAAAGGGCATATACACACACACTTTAGTTGGAGATCCACCAGTTACATGGAAAAAAGTTGTTACTATACATTAAAAAGAAAAAGGCATAAATTAAGTATCATTAGTCCCTGAACTTTTCAGCTTTTCAGTTTTTATTGATTTGGTTCTCAAACTTTTATCAATTCAATTTTAGTTCATAAACCTTCATTTCCCTCTACTTTTGGTTATTTTCTTATGTTTGGAGATCAACAGACGTTAACAAAGTGTTTCACGAGCAATTCATATGCAGCTCACAACTAATTCATCAATCCAAGAAATCGATTGTGAACTGTTTCGTTAGTATCGGTTACTCTCCAAAATTAATAAAATGACAAAAAACAGAGGGAAATGAAAGTTTATGGACTAAAAGTAAATTGATGAAAGTTGAGGACCAAATCAATAAAAACATGAAAGTTCAGAGACCAAATGATACTTTTTGCCAAAGGAAAAGGACCTAGTTGGTCGACATATAAAACTTCGTACATTCCGTTTTCCAGTGAATATTTTCCTTCTATTTATTTTTCTTTTTTTTGGTGTACACAACTCGATATCCGAATTAACACCGACTACTTCGATGCTCTTAGTAGCTATGCCCTCATCTTCAAGGCTATATATATATGTTTTTTTATAAGATCATATATTTATGTTCAAAATTTTGAATTAAGAGAATCTTGATCCCTATTTATTTTGATGCCCGAAAGCTATACATTTTGCGTCCTACGTACACATATTTTTTTTTGATAAAAATTAAGTCAACAACTCAACTTGTACATAAGTCTTATGAGGGCGATAAATCTTGGTGTGGTTTTAGAAGACTAAAGGCTTCTGTAGGTAATTCTCTTTTTAATCTATTTCTTATGTTAAATAATGTTTATATGTGGTATCAGAGCCTACTAGAACAATAGAGATTTTCACGAATAGTTTATTTATTCTTATGATCTAGTTTAGGGATGAATTAGTTGATGATGATCCAATATATTATACATTATCTAATTAAGCATTGTTGTTGTACTGCCTATTAGCATAAACTCTGAACCTTTTTATTTCGTGGTTAAAAGGAAGTTGAAATAATAAAATGCCGTTACAACCGAATATAATGTTGTTGTAACTGGGAAACTGAAAGTAATGCAAATACTTAAATGTAAAGTATGCAAGGAAAATAAATCAAACCAGAACACCAGAGAACAGTTCTCGCTGTTCGGTCTACGTCCTACATCTGCGGGGCCACGCCCAGATGTAAACTCTACTAAGTATCAAGACAGCGAACTATATGACACTTCTTGTAACTCCCTCACAAAGCTCCTTCTAGTATTTTCTTACACTTCTCTTTGGTGAACTTACGTGCACAAGACTCCTCTTGTGTGTAAGGCTCCCCCTCACTAGAATGTCCAAGTCCCATTGGCATTTTACAACTCGATAAAGAAAGTGAACAACATGTACGTTTACAATACAAAGTAAATGAATCGACTCGTGTTGTATGGACTATATTACTTTGGCACAATATATAGATGATGAAGAATACAAAAATCCTAACTACATATCATAACAACATGCCTAGAATCTGCTCAATCTTTATCTTCAAGCAACCACGTCCTTACACAACTCCAACGTCCATGCTTATCTCAGTTGCTCCTTAGTTGGTTGAAGATAAGAACAAATATGTAACAAACTGATTCAGATCCAGTTACAACTGCCTTTCTCGTTCTGTTGCAACTGCGTATCTTCATCCAAATCATCCAAAGTTTATCTTCTGATTTGAGCATGTGAAACATGCTTTGGGCAAGTCATTTTTACAAATAGAAAATCTAAACAAACATATTGATAATCCAAATAGTCGATCACAATTTAAACTGTTGATCTCGACACTAACATAAGTAGATGATTGATTAACCTTTGAAGGTTGTCTGTTATGCTACATGTTGCTATATATAAATATAAGTGGACGTTGATCCTAATTTTAAAATACATTCACCACTCTACAGTGTTGATGAATTAAATATAATCTGCACATGTTATTCATTGAATATGTATCATCAGTGATTTTTAGTATCCCCTAAATCCATCGGTCGCTACAATGTACACCGTGGACCCACATCCTTGCCGAATCACCATCCAGTTGTGTTCCACGTACACTCATAACTAAGCATCAATCAATTATTGCTAACTTAATGTCAATTTCATAAGTTATAGCTCCAAGTTAACTTATGAACTCATTATGTATGTTATACCTCAAAATATTCAGCAGAAAATTTACATCATCAAATTAAATATTAATAGCAGGTTTTATGAGCATTTAACCTAAAGTGGAAACTATACAAAAATGTACTCAATATATCAAAAGATAAACCTCCAAGTCATATAAAGGTCAAAAATATAACTCTCACAACTCATACCCAACATAAAATGATAAATATAAACAAACATACGAGTATGGCAAATCGTAGTCAATCACAGGTAGTCCTCAAGCTTGCCCTTTCCTTTGTTCGTACCCGGATCTACACTCAAGCCATCTCAAAAAGGCAGATGACGAGTCCAAAGTGAGTAATTTCAAGGAAATTCAATAAGTAAATACATAAGTAAAAATTATATAATCAAAATACTATAAATAAACATGCCGAAGAAAGAAAACAGTCAACTGTGGAAGATCATCGCATGAATATAAATAGCATAGAAACAAAGTATGTGCACAATCAAAGTCAAACTAGAGCTATACTTCGGGCTATCCGCTAGGCACGGCCCGTGAGGATACCTCGAACTGGTGACCCTGAATCCTCTAGGTGGCCGGCGTAGACCCACGGTGCATCCACACATGTCTAGCACACTCAGGCAGCATATTCACCGGCGCATGACTAGAACACATGCTATGGCCTAATGGACCCTATGCCCCGCAACGAATAAACACCAGGTGTGAGTAAATTCAACCAACCGTAAAACAATTACGAAATAAGATTTACTGAATAAAAAGGACAGGATTGAAATAATCAAGCAGCAAATACTATAGTGAATTTCAGTTGAGACACTACACACCTCAAACCGCACTCCACTAACGTTCCTAGTCCAAATCACGCCTCAAATGTGTGTCCAATAATCATCAAATCAACCTAAAACATAAATCCTCAATCAATTAAATAAATTCCCAAACCTTGTATACCTCAATTTAAAACCCCAAGTCATCAATAAAAATCATCATTTAAACATCCCAAATATTTTATACAAATCCCTAGGATAAACCCAATTGATAAATTTTTATTTAAAAAATCATTTCAAAACCGTCCCAGACGCCACCGAGGAAGTCGCCGAGTTCAACTCTGCACAGCGTGTCCACGACGTCCTGGGCACCATGACTACTCCGCCATGTTATCCACCCTCCACGGTGTCTCCCAAAAAGTCACTCCACAATTTCTCACATTTCGCCTCTGTCCCAGACGCCGCGAGTGGCGTCATGGGCTTTTGAACCCCACAGTTCTTGGCAGCATCTGCGACAGAGGTGGTTTTCTCGAGTTATCGAACCCCCTCAGCTCGTCGTCGTGATTCGTGCTCGCTCCATCAACCTATTAAACACTCAATCAAGCTCACACAACTAAAACCCCTCGACCAAATGTGTCCGAAATGTAAACCCCGTGTTTTTTGACCAAAAATCTAAAAAATCACTTGAAAACCAAAACAACCACAACATCAACACCAAATTCACCATTTGTAACCTCACAACCACCATAAAACTATAGCAACACACTGTCATGTTGGTTTGCGCAAATCCAAACCCGAAATCACCGTCAAAATCTCCAAAAATTACCTCGAATCATAAAGAAGGAGATGGAGATCGAAGATCTAACCTTATTATCAATTCCACTTGGTTTCTTGAGCTCCAAATGATCATACAAAACTCACAAAACCCTCATACTACACTCAATTTTCGTCCAACACCTTGGAGGCAAGAGAAAAGTTGATGAGGAGTGAAGAAATCTTGATATTTATATAAACATTTGCATCTCAACTCACACACCTATCTCAAAGGATGATTAAAGGGATGAGATAAGGTCAAATGGTCCACACAACTTGACATACTTGACTCACACATTGGTCCTTGACCCTATCTTTCTAGCTACAACCATTCAATTCTGGGTGTTCCAATATCTAGCTCCGCACTGCGAACCATTACGTTCTCGCCCAACAACGTTCCCAACTGCCTCAACGTCATTTTATATTAATTATATAATGGGTTTTATCATTTATTGTATGTATTTAGTTCCCGACCTAGTGTTCTAGTCATTCACCACCCGGTACCAGTGTCTACATGCTATACGCAGCGAATACCTGTCACATTATCTCGCTCGTCAATAAACGATATAAACACACATATTACGATGCAATTTAACTAAATTGAACATATACATCGCAAATACACAGCATAAGTACACAAAACAGATTATATACCTAATCCCGGTGTGCTCTGTCCTCGCTGTGGGACCCATGAACATCCTCGCTAGCATCCACGTCTGCAATGACGTCATAAATAACGGCAATTATTAACTGGGCCATTACATGCCCTAAGCTTGTTGGTTGAATTATATGTGATAGATGTAATAGAAATTGTGTTGATTAGAGCAAGACAGACCAAATTGTATACAACAAGTTGCTCTTATTTATAGAGAATTACAATGCACAAATAAGGAAACTAATGCGTAAATACCATAATTACAAATATAGCGACTACCAAAATACACATATATCAACTTGTATAGTTGCCTAACATCCCCCCTCAAACTCAAAGTGGTGACAATGAAACTACTTGAGTTTGTAAATGAATAAGTTGAGGAGACACCAAATCGGAGTTTTGCATGGGGACACCAGATTGTGATGAACGAATGCAAGTGATAGACAGGCAGAAAAAACAGACAAATCTACAAAGTAGCGTTGCAACGAACAGGCTTGATAGGCATCACAGACTGCGCTCGGCAACGTACAGTACACAAATAACGGGCACGATCGCACGAGATTGGCTCATAGGGCAGACAAACAAGTAGATATGTGACAATGATGCAACTAGTAGTCAAGAGTTGATGGGTTCTTGCAACATGGTTGCATGGGTTGGATGATGCACGCACACTAGTGCATAAGCAGGGACAAGATGCACACACAGATGGGGTTGGTGCATTCACGAGTAGGCATCACATGATCGGAACACGAACGAAAAACAACGTGCCGGCCAGACACATGCTATCAGATGAATTGAGTATGCATGTCCGCACATCAAGAGGGGCGCTACTAGAGAAGACTGGCTAGGGCTCTGATATGATGATAGATGCAATAGAAATTGTATTGATTAGAAAATAGGGCAAATTGTATACATCGAGTTGCTCTTATTTATAAAGCGTTACAATACACAAATAAGAAAATTAATGCGTAAATACCTTAATTAGAAATATAGGAACTACCAAAATTTTCAAATATATCAACTTTTATAGTTGCGTAACAATATGAATGCATGAGTTTTATGCATGCCTCGAGCAAATTGCTTACTGTTGACGCACACATGCACTATTGGATATGTACGCTTTAAGACTATTATATAAATTTTGATGCTCGTATCAATTAATATAGTTTGAATTAATAAAATCGTTCACAATAATTGGCCTTCTTAGAAATATTTTTTGTAACAGTAGGATGTTCCTGGGTTTACTTTTAATTAATACTCCATAATACAAATCAGTATGATACAATTTTTTTTTTTAAAGAGAAATCGAAATTTCATTAATCATTCACTACTTAATACAGGAGTAGACATAGAATCAAGTACATTGATTCACTAATCTTATTTGTTCAAACAAAGTGTCATTAATTTGGTCGTAAATACAAAATTGAAACATTTTGGTAATCAAGGACTGCTCTCTACAACATTGAAACTCATGACAATACATAAAACTACTAGAACCACAAAACAAATAACAAATTAAACTTTCCAACAACGAAAAAAACCTTAAAACTTCCTAACAAAGATAAGACAAATCAAAGACTTCCAATTAGAGAAGAAAACTAACTATAAAATAAAAACTAAAGACAAGATCAATCCAGCGCGCCTCATAAATCCACGCAACACCGTTTATGAAGATGGACCGCAACAAGGATAGACCAATCTCTACACATCTGATTAGATATGTTGTTTATTATATGAACAAAGTGCAAAAGTGATTTGATTGGAACAACCGCCGATCACCGATCGAATAAAGGATCGGCGGTGGTTCAAAAAAAAAATCACAAAAGTGAATCAAGAAAAAGAATTTTAAAATTTTGGAGAGAAAAAGAGGTAGCTAATGTTAATTGTTAAAACAACATTTCGTATGATACAATTTATTGTCACCAAATTATTTTCATGAGTTAGTTGTCACCAAAGTGACCTAACTTTATGCAACACACATTACTATTTATTTTAATTTTTTTGATTTCAAAGGTTTACAACATTTTACTAATGCATAATGAACTGAAATTTATTGCATGCGTGACAATTATAAAGAAAATGGTCCAACTATATAAATAGCTTAAACATCAAAATTATGTGAATGTTCATGCGCATTTTTCATGATTTTAAAATAATTACTAGAATTTTATTTAACCCAAAGGTGAATCATTTTCTAGCAATTAATGATTAATATGATTTAATGCATATTAGTTTTGTTAATGATTATTAAGAACAATGAAGGATGCCCTAAAGGTACCTTATCTTCTTGATTTTTTGATTAATTACTAAAATATCATGGTTGGCCTAAGGCGCACCACATCTTTAGTAATATATATATATATATATATATATATATATGAACTAATATTTTTTTTGATAATATAAATATATCAATTACTAAAATATTATGTTTGATCCAAAGGTGCAGTACATTTTAGTAATGTATGTAGATTTTATGATAAGTTAAAAATGAAATGGATACCCTAAGGTACCATGCATTTTTAATTTTTACTTATAGAATAAAGTACATCGTGTTTTTACCAAAAAGGAAAAAACACAATATTACCAATCTTACGAATGATTCGTATAGACATAAGTGGATAATTTGACACTCCATCTCTATCTAGTGAAGATTATTAGATAGAATTGAATTAATAAAACAGTTTCCTAATCCATTTGCTAAATACCTTGAATGACATGGTATTTGTACTCAATAAACAATACCCGATATATGCCTTAGCATAATGATGTAGCTGAATGGCATAATTAAACAATTGATGAAAATGGTTAGGGGTATGCTAAGTAATTCTACATTGCCTAAGTTATTGTGTGGATGAAAGCCTTAAAGACTGCTACACACTTTTTGAATAGGCCTAATTAGTCATTTCAAAAAAAACTCTTTTGAGTTATGGACTAAAAGGAAACTTACCTTAAGACTACACGTTTATGGGTTGTCCAACAAAGCCTAAACTTTTTAATCCACAAGAAAGTAAATTGAGTTTTTAGAAAGATTAGTGATTACTCTATTAATTGTACTTCATGAGTACGAGAAATTGACCCTGCGAAGCTTTCTTAATTAATTCAAAAGATATAGAATTTACTGGACTAACAATCGCCTAAAGATTGTCGAAACTGGAACTAACAGATTCATGGAAAATAGTGAAATTAGTAGGAGTGACAATCCATCAAATATAGAAATAAAAGAAGTTGAATTACATGTCCACTGTCTTATAACCTTTAATAATGAAATAATAGTTGCTCCTACAGATGATTTTTATAAAGAAAATATTGAGATCATTGTAATTACATACACCCATTAATGATTCATAGGGATGCATAACAAAAATCTCAAATAGTGAGGAGATATGCTATTGATTCTCGATACTTTTATGGTATATTTATATGAATATAATTATAATATAGGGACATATATTAAAGATCCAGTTTCTTATAATGAAGCCATCAAAGTGATGAATTAATGAAATAGATTGTTCTTATGAAATGTGAGTTAAAACCAATGCCTCAAAATAAAGTCTAAAATCTCGTTCAATTGCCTAAGAACTTTAAACTCATTGAATTTAAATGGTTTTCAAGACTAATCGTGATTCTAAAGGCAATATCAAATAATATCAAGTTAGACTTGAAGCTAATTAAAAGTTTTACTCATAAAGGACATTTTTTGAATCATAATAGCATTGGTCATTTTTTTATTTAGAATTACAGATTGCTCTTGTGTGGGAGTTTAGATGAAGAAGTCTATATGCATAAGTCTAAAGGAATTTATCGTAGAAGGAAATAAATGCTTAGTCAGCCAACTTAACATGTTAATATATGAATTAAAACAAGCTTTCCGTAAGTGGTATATTCAGTTAATGATACCATAACATCTTTCAAGTTTAAGTAAAGTTTTATCAATCAATGCATATATCTGAAGGTCACTGGGAGCAAGTTCATCATATTTTGATTTTATACACTGATGATATTTTGCTTAACAGTGGCAATCTCGATCGGTATGCTATATGAGATCAAAGAGTTTCTCTTTCAGAACTTTGAAACAAATGATATATCAAACTGAATTTCAATTTTGTTGTTGGTATGTTGGGATATTACCAAAGTAACCTTTGCATAGACCATTAATTAAAAAGGTTTTACAATATTTATAATGGACAAAAGATTGCGTGCTTGTAGCACACCGAACGCGTCAAAGAAATTAACCAGATCAAGAATTAGCAAATATTGGACTGTAGTTGTGGCAAGCTCAGGGTCAAAACTCAAGGACTAGGTAATTTAGCTTAGGTTTCAATGGCAGGGTAAAGAAGAACAAGTTTGTAACATGAGAGAATTGGATTAAACTAATTCAAATTGTAAAAGATGCAGTGAGAATGAGTTCTAGACCTTTAGCTTTACGGGTTCAATCAAACAAATGGGGATGTGATTCATAATTCATCAGTTTAGCAAAGATGCATGAAATCCTACTTGTGACCTAGTGTAGCTATAGAGCCGGTGATGCACTCGGCTCTTCGCTCTTCCAAATCTCGATAGCCAAGGTACAAATGTTAGCTATTTCCCTGAACAAACGCATAACCTGATCGCTAGAGCTCCAAATTTAATGCGTTGGTCGCATTAATTAGGTATGTGAAGATACTACACCTAGGCAACCGGATCGCTAGTGCTCCCGATTTAACCTAGATTCCTAAGGTACTTGACCAAATGGCCAATTTCACTAATCCAAGTCTATCGCGTAAGGATGGACGTTTCAACTTGGTGACAATAGGTACTCAACCTAACAGGCATGCACTGTACTATACATACTTGTAGATCTAACCATGATTATAAAAGTAGTACCAAAGAAAATAGACCAAAAACAAGAAATCATGAATTAAAATAAATAAAATAACCTCATACAGAATCCCCCAATCGTCGATGAACCCGTTCCACTTCCAACCTAGAATATGAAGATTAGCTGGACATGGTGAAACTTGAAAACTAAAGTTCTATGTTCTCCTCTCAAAACCAAAGATGTCTTTCCTAAAATAGTTCCTATTTATATCCCAACCCCCAAAAACCTGATTACACCAAAAAAATCGAATAAACAGAAAAATCCTAAATTTTGGGCTTGTTGTTTGAGACGTCACGTGGATGCCATGGGATGAATGAAGGCGACGACGTGGGCACGGCACAAAATCGCAATGTGGGATCTAACGGCGGCGAGTGGACGGCGTGGGCGCAGCGCGATCTCTCCAACTTTTGGTATGGGCGTATGCGAGTGACGTCGTGACGATCATCTCTTGGCGGTGTGTTGGCGGCGTTTCTCCCATTCCTCTCTGATCCACTCGTACGTAAGTGACACCGTGGTGGCTTCCTCTTGGCAGCGTGAAACCTGCACATCCCTCGTCTAGTCGTCTGTGCTTGACACCGTGATGATGATTGAAGGGCGACGTCGTGGCGGCATGGATCCTGCGCATGGAACTCTAACTGCTTTCTCCTGCGATTTCGAGCCTATTCGAGTTCGAGTCTCATGATGCTCACAAAAGATGAAATATTCATCTCGAAGTCCTTCTTCCAGTACAACTAACGACACGTCTTTCTGGCTTGTGTCGAGGCAAATATGATCTATCGATCGAACACCACCCTGTTTGCTTGATTTCTGCTTTCCCACACTCGTTTCGCTCCCTTTTCTGCTCTCCAAAAGTCATCGATTTTTTTTTTGATTAGCAAAAGTCACCGATTTTTAAGTTGGTATAAAATATATGGAGTAAAATACTTTACAGTTAAAGAAGAAGTTCAAAAGAAATAGCGTTAATTAAATATATTAGCACATATCTTATAATTACAAATCCCCTATTTAAAAGATTACACAAAGGCATTAAAGAACATGTCAACATAATGAGCCTTGGTTGTAATTCTTAAATGATTTTTTTTTAATTTGGGATTTGATTATGTTTATATTTATTTTATGAGATCTTATTTATTGTGCTAATATATTCTATTAATGCATGTGCACACTTATGTTTTATGATGATTGCAAGTGAATTGAGTTTTTAATATGGACATTATGTTTTATGAATCATTTAAAATGAATTAGTAATGATCGCAGTACATGGAAGGGAATATGTCCTATTTTGATATATAACCGCCATGACTCTCATTGCTAATTTATTTTATAATGATTTAATGATACCAAACATATGTGGCGCTAATATACAAATTATGTAAGGTCAAGTAGAAGAACCATTAAGCTATATGTATGTGACCCACATTATTGAAATATGAGACAATTGGGAGAATGTAAGACTATTATGTGTCACATAAACTTATGTTTTAATTTATGTAACTTACGAATTGCCTAAAGTCTATAAGCTCCCTTTAGGTTACCAACTTGATGAAAATTGGGATTAGTGTGGGAAGCTTAAAGGTTCTCCTTCAAGCCTATAAAAAGATAGCACCTTGTAGCCATCATACATGTGCTAAAAGTTCTAAGGCTTATGAGGGCGATAGATCTTGTTGTGGTTTTAGAACCCTAAACCCTAATTCTCCATTTGATTTATTTCTTATGTTGAAATAATACTCGCATAATCAACAACCTATAGATCCCTCAATCAACCTTGCCTTTGGCAAGTGATGCTTCATCTATCTTACCAAAGATGTCATCTATCTCACCAAAGATGTTTTGGCATGTTTTATACTTATTGAGAAGCGATGTAGAATCATTCATAGCAGAGTCAGAAAATCAGCTCAAAGGGTGAACTCTTAATTGGTGCTAAGGGGTAGGGAATGAGATTTTTTTTTTGAGTTTAAGGTTTAGGAATATATATTATAGAGGCCCATTATTCATTGATGCCATTTTTTAAGTTATTTTCATATGCGGACGCCAGCTTAAGCCCATGATGACGCCTTAGATAGGCTGGGACACGTCTGACTGAGCGAGAATAGTTATTTGTCTGATTGGTTGCATAATTGCGCTATTAAATATTATTTAATTTATTATTGCATTGCATGTGTGAGTTTATTTTGATAAATTAGGCGAGATGGTGTGACATGGATTTACCTCAAAAGGGTCGATACGAGTACCGGACGGGTGAAATATGTGTACACTAGGTTGGGGAAACAATTTATATAAACAAATAAATTTAATGTGACATAATAATAAATATGAAACCATGGTTAGGCAAAATTATCGAAAGATTAGGTGATGGTGCCAGTCGAGGTAAGAGCCGGGGTGCTGAAACATCGGGAACCAAAATTGAGAATGGATAAGACCAAAGGGGTGAGTGTCTCAATGGAGTAACAAAAGTGAGTTGGATGGCCTAAATGATAGCTATTAGATGGCCTTGAGAAGTGGGAACACATTAGATTAGATTTTTGCTATAAATATCCCAAGTTTAGCAAATTTTTGACCAACTTTTACTCACACTTATCCACTAATCCGAATTTATGAGAGAACAAGAGAGGGTTTGGTGAGAAAACCTTGGAGAGGATTTGCCTAAGAAATTAAGTGATCAAGGTGAGCAACACTTCCCTCTTTCAACTCTTCATCTATTGAACTAAGTTTTGGGGGTTTTTGAGGAAAAATGAATTTGAAGTGTGAAATAACTGATTTTATGGTATTTGTGATTTTTTTTAGGTTAATTTGGTTCATTTGTTGTGTTGTTTTATGGTTTTGAAGAAAAGTTTATAAAACAAAATTGTTGGAAAGTTGTTGAAGTTTTGGGTTTTTAATTTGAAGTATATTGTTGTTGTTGATGTTGCCTCTGGATTTTGAGTATTATGAGTCCCCCACGAGTTGAGGATGGGGTTAACGACGTTTGAAGGAGGCCACGGTCGTCGGAATTCTAAAATTTTCGTGTCTGTAAATTCTGGGTATAATGCAAGAGCGCGCCAGCTAGGGGGCCTAGTGAGCTACTTGTTCTAGGCAGGATAATGATCCTGAAGAACACCCAGCGTGTTTGGTGTTGGAAAGTGAAATTTTTAAAAATTACATTAAGGGATTGTTTTCAAAAATAATCTATAAAATCCATTATTTTGACACTAAATCACTTAAAATGGTTTATTCAAAAATTAGGGACTTAGGAGACTATAGTCGGGTGTCAGACGAGCATCCCGAGACGTAAGTAGGATCGGACCGGGGTATATATTTTTGAGACTTTAGAGCGCGGTTTGAGGTGCGTAAACCCCTTAAGAAACACACTCGGGTATTTATTTCTTCATTTCAATTGATCTATCTACTATTCTTGTTAATCATTTTGTACTCTATCCTCGTGCTTGTTTGGTTTCACGAGTGGTTGTTTGGTTCGCCGCCGGGTTTTTATTCTATGGTGTATGTATGGACTTGGGATGCTAGAATGTAGGTACGGACTAAGGTGATGGACCAGTGGAGGGGGTTGGAGAAGCCCACTGGATGGATCCTTATATCCAGAGTAGGATCTCATCTGCTACACGTCGCACATTCATTTCATTTCATCGGTGTTATTTCTATATGCGTCACCATTTACAGTTACCTTTTTTACGAATGTTTATTTAACATTATTATTGGCTTCCATATTATAAATGTTTGGTGGCTTTCTTCTGGAGATTTACTCATTGGACTAGTCATCTAGCTTATTGTGATGGCTAAGTGTAGATCATTCTACGAGTAAGTACAAGGAGGTGTTAGACGATTATATCTGTGCTTGCTAGTGTTTGACACATACTCGTAGGTGTTTATATTTATTTTGATATTTTGATTTCTCTTAGGTATTAGGGGACTTGAGAGACTTGTACATGTATATACTTTACTTTTTGGAGATATCATTCGCCTTATATACAATGTACATTATGCCAGGTTTTCCACACTAGGATGATGCTCTATATGACATAGATTTTATATTTATTTCATACTCCTTCCAGTCAAAAATATATGACGTTTTCATTTTTTTTGGCTTCAAAAAATATGACATTTTTGGATTTCGAGCAAACTTTGCACCACTTATACCTATTTTACCCCTCTTTTAACTCAATATTTAATTATAATTATACACTTGTCTTTATATTATTGGATGGAATAAAGAATTAAATGTGGGTAAGAATCTAACTTAAACTCACAATTAATACTTTCTTAATATGTGTGTTTTGAGCAAAAAGTTTTATATTTTTTATTGGATGGAGTACTATTCATATCTATTAAGTCTTCCTTGAATTATTGAATATGAATGATAAAAATTTATACATGATGAACAATTTGAATAACTTTATACAAGATACGACCAGTTAACACGAGGTTCAAGGTAACCGATGTGGCGAGGGACGTCAAGCAGCGCGTGGGACACAACTGGTCAGAAACGTGGCAGGGCTATGGGGCCCGCGACACACCGCGTGGTGTTCTCGGGATTTGGGGTATAATATGCAATTGAGCTTATATTTGAATATCATTAAAACTAAGAGGAATTCTAATTTGACCTGAAAATCACACCCGGTCAAAACACACGCTGACGTCAGCGCCTGAAAACCAATTGTTTTTACTAAATGGTTTAAGCTATATATAAAAATGGTAGTGATATACTGTGATTACTGAGAAAAAGATTGGGTAACTTAACTTATGGAAATACTTGAGGCATCTTTTTCTTGCAAGGCAAAAAACATTTCGTTGTTTGATAGGGTAGTTGACCGAAGAAGAAATTAATGTAGGAGACTTAGTGTAAGTCGATAATAGAGACATGTAGGCTTTACAGCTTCAATCTACTTCTTCAAGGAGATGCTTCTCACTTTATAGAAATTTTCCACACCTAAGCATCTATTAAATAAGTACTTATATTAATATATTAGTCCTAGCGTCTTATCAAAAATATATTAGTCCTAGCGGGACTACTAATTAATTAATTAATGAAATGAACATGCATGGTGATCAATTAGCTAGACTAATGAAATTTCACTTAATTAAATATAGGATATGCATGCAAATATACCAACTTATTTCCACTTAATTTGTCTGTATTAAGACTCGAGTTTGCACCCCTAAATAATTAACCTCTTATCCAAGCAATCGCATATTGAACCATTGAGTTAACCACTTTCTCTTTTTTATCACAAAAAGGAAGTGTAAAAAAGTTTAAGCAATAGAGTAACCAAACACAATCTAAATATTGATTTGAACTATATAACAATATATATAGAGAGATAATTAATTAATACCGAATTCGACTTTGTATACAGGAAAAACTTTCTCAGCTGAGCAAGAGTTGAAAAAGGAACCGCAAAACACTACGTAGTAGCGTGTTGTGAGTGACAGTCACATATATATGCACGTTCAAATTAATTGATGAAGATCGGTAGAACAACAAATGTTGACTAAGACTTGGCAACAAGCCCACAACACCAAAAGTCCTATACATGCAAGTGGCATACGTACATACTACACGTTCTCAACATTTACTAATGGTGCCATTTAAAAGTTTGTGTAATTAATACGAGCCCAACAAAGTCAAAAGTTTCAATTACTACATCTAATATTTGAATGAGCAGTGATATTTGGACTCTTAAAGTTTGGACTTTTAAAGTTTGGACTCCTAAAAAAATTTTGAAAAATTTTTAGGGTAATGCAATTTGGACTCGTGAGTCCGGACTCAAAATTTTTTTTAATTTCAAATACACCCTCCAGCAATTAATGAAACAACCATAATCACTTGTAAAATTTTTATTATACCCCTTAAAAAATTTAAAAACCTCCCTATGTGCCCGGACTCATGAGTCCAAGTAGATTTATTGAAATTTTTATTTCAAAGTCATCTGTAAACAATAAATGACTTTGAAATAACAATTTATAACTCTCCCCACTATTATTTCGGAACAAATTTTTTGTATTTGAAAATATCTTAAGATATTGAAGGGGATCGACTTACATCCACTAAAAGAAAAGTTGACAAGCCTTTAATTAATACAGCTTTTTCTTCCTTTAAAGTGAAGAGCGCTGTGTACCAATAAGTGAGTGGCCGGGCTCAATGATTTGGTATGTCGGTAGGTGGTATTGTTGCACGCACGAAGATGAGGTTCGAGTCGGGAGGGGATTTGTTAATGTTGGGTAGCTAATATTGGTAATGTCTACCAATAGTAATGCGTCACATAGACAAAATTGATGTCCTGTTTCACTTTTGTCCTCCCCACGTTTAATCTTTTGTTCACGTGGCGCATTATTGTTAGTAGACATTACTAATATTAGTTTCCCAACTTTAACAAATCTCATCCTGGTTCGCGTCACATATATAAAAAAACAGTGCATATGTTTCACTGAAATTTTTTTATTGATAAGAAAGAAATATTTGTTTCCTCCAAGATTTGATCTCATGACCTTTTATTACCAAACACCATACATTACCATTGGACTGCCCAATAATTGGTTGGTCATACTATTCCACTGATTAGTGCCCCATAATTAATCTTTGATTAATTAGTTCATCTTCTTCTATTACTTTTGCAATTTATATTGATGTGGATGTATATCAGCTCATATGGTTGTGTCAATTATGATGAATTAAGCTCAAGTAACATCAAAAAATGCAAGTCAATGGCATCAAGCATATCTAAGATTTCTAGTTCCTATATATGATTCAAAATAAACATCAATATATTCTCTAACCTTGTTGTTATCCGCTGTGTTTAAAGGGTCGGCTGAATCGTATCATTTTCTCATTTTTCCTTTTTTTTTGAAATAAAATTTTCATTTAAAAAAAAAAAAAAAAACAAAGGTAGAAGTAAAATAAAAATCATTAATCTTTAGATTCCAAAGAGAAAATGACATTAATTTATGTACAATTAATAAAATAAGAGAGCTTGAATTAATTAATTGTTTGTGCAAATATTGAGCGAGTGGTTACTATTCAATCGGAAATTTGTGTACTATACAAAACGTTGAAAGGGGAATAATGAAAATTGAGGATTCAGTTCTTGAATATTTTTAGACAATAATCATAACATCCTAAAATAATACTTTCTAATATGACATCAATATATAAATATGGTAGTCACTAAAACCTACTTAACATTTAATTTAGTAACTACTCAGCTCAATATATAGCAAAGGAGTTAAACTTTCATGGGTCGCCAAAAAAAAAGACTTTTATGTATGGCGTAGCTTTTTGTTATTGTTAGGTCATATTTGTAGGGTTATTACTCAAGAAATTACAAAGTTATAGGCTTAAAATGAATCCTAGGCACAAAATTATAGTCTCGTGTCTTTTTTTTTTCTTTTCTTTTTTTCAAAATATGACCCTAATTAAGGGCAGACAACACTGCGAGGGCCCAAAAGATTAAGTTGTAATAATATGCCCAGAATGGCCTAAACAAAATAATAAGTCTAGAATTGAATAGCTTGGGGCCTTGGCTACTGCTAACGAAAGTGTGGGCCACTGAAATATAACGTGCCCGTATAATTGATTCTAATAATTAAGAAAATGGTGAAAACCTGTTAATGGACTCGAGTACCCACCCGACGTTTAGGCCCTTGTTATTTAGAATGGGCCTAAGTTTGTATTTGTAAGCCTAAGGCCTTATTTAGTTTGGGAGAAAATTGAAGAGAGTAATATAACTTTTTAGGAAGTTTCAATTCACTTTATTTGGTTTGATATTTTCAAAAAGCTTTCTTAGAAGTTTGACCCCCAACTTCTCTCACATAGGGAAAGATAACTCACTTAAGGGGGTGAGTGAGTTATATTCCTGAGGGAGGATGAACATTTTTACCCTCATTTAATGTTCTCCTCTATACCTTTATTTTCTACAATCTCTCTATCTCGAAAACAGTATAGAGGGTATTTATGTCAATTACATTATTTTATTATTTTTAAAATGTGAAACTTTTCAAAAAGTTCAAAGTTGAACCAAACGTAAAAAGTGCAACTTCCCTAGTGGTTAACTTCCTCTGAAATTAAACTTTTCTAGAAGAAAATTTTTTTGGAAGTTAGTAAAATGAATCAAACGAGGCCTAAGTTCGTCCAACCCGCCAATCATTAAGGTTTTAAATACATCAAGTATTTAAAACATTTTTTACTATAGATATTGAACAGGTTATGGCCTTACATAGAATTGGTCCAATGTTGACACTATCAAAAAAATACCGAGAAAATACTAAAAAAGATAAAATAAAAATAAAAATTATTCCTCACTTAGGGCCAAACACTAAATCACACCTTAAAAGCTTTGCAATTTTTTACCGAGATATGCATGTGCGCATATATTTAGAAGACACTCCGGATGGATTTCAATGCGTGAGTCCATGTTGTAGTAGTGTTGTAGTCTTGGAGATGTGTAGAACGAAATAATAGTTCCAAGTACATCAATTAAGTAAGAGTACTTCATCAATAATTAATATATATATATATATATATATATATATATATATATAGAGAGAGAGAGAGAGAGAGAGAGAGAGAGAGAGAGAGAGAGAGAGAGAGAGAGAGAGAGAGAGAGAGAGAGAGAGAGAGAGAGAGGGGTATAAATCTCCTCTTTATTTTTCAGATTAAGGACGCATTAGAAACATGTGCTCTCTAGCACAATGTCCCTATCCCTCCAATATACTTCATACATTCAATCTTCTTGAACGTGCATGCTTTATCGGTATACACTCACACAACTAATTGATCTAAATGTGCGTGAGGTCAAGAAATGCATGATTTTGATAACTTTATCCTTGGTTCAATATGAACAAGTCACAAATTACAATCATATTGGTATATAGTTTAGGGAAACGATAATCTAACACATTTAGAGGACACACTTTGTCTTTTAGCCTATTTATGGCTCTTTCTTTTTTCCCAAAACGTGGGCCCACATCTAACAAAACCCCATAAATAAGTTAAAAGACAAAGTGTGTTCAAGTGTGCGCTTAAAGTGTGTTAGATTATCATTTTCCTATAGTTTAACCATGTGGACCCTGCTATTGCAACCCAACGTATAAAAGGCACGCAATTGCTCGCGTCCCTTCAATGCGGATAGCTAGGGATGTGCAGCACACACATGTTGGCAAATTAAGGGATTGACACCAACTAGTGCACTTCTTTTCTGAGTTACAAAAGCATTTTCTTAATTTGGGTCACAACACGATAACCGGTCGGACACGAACACGACATGTTTTAAGCGGGTTAGGGTTTGGCATAAACGAGTTTAGCTCATAAACAGGTCAACACGATTAGACACGACTAAAATGTGAGTTATTAAAAGGTTAACCTGCTTAACCCGATAATGACACGTTTAACACGATTAAAGAATAATGTATAAATAGGATATAATAAATAAATTAGTAAAAAAAACCCAACTATTTGATAACATGTGAATAATATGATTTATTTTTTATTTACATATACCTCTTTTATCATACTTTATTTTATTTTTAAAGTAAATATTTATTTTACTTTAATATACTATTTATGTCTTACATTTTATTAATAATTATTTATTATGAATAAGTAAAATAAAATATAGATTTTTTTTTGGATGATTCTGTTGATTTTTTATATGTTTTTTAAAGTCTTTTTATATGTTATTTGTTATGAGCCATTTTTCTTTAAATAAAAAATTTAAGTAAAACTTAAATACTACAATCCCATTATATTTTTATTGGCTATTTAATTATGTTATGTTCATTTATATTTATTTATGTAGATATATATATTTTTTTAAAGTTGTAAACAAGTCATTAAAGTTTAAATAAAATATTTAATAAATGGACGACACGAATACCCGACATGTTTAACCCAACTCATTTCGACACGAACACGATTAATAAAATGGATCGGGTTTGGGTTTACCTAATACGGGTCATGACTCATTTTGACACAACACGAACACGACTCGCTGACACGAATTGTCATCCCTAGGTGTATATAAGAGGTTGGGGTTCGAATACCATTGAGAGCAAGTTTTCTTTCATATCAAAAAAAAGAAGAAAAAAAATCTTCCTGTATTTCACAATATATTAGAAACCTCATTAATTAATTGTAACCAAGAAAAAAGAATGCACACCATAATCGATTCTTCCTTTTTTTTTTTGGTAACTTCTTAAAGACGATTCTTGAAAGACAAGATCAAATAAATATTTATGTCCTACCAAAAAAAAATAAAATAAATATTTATGCCCTTGATGCCACTTTGATTTTGCTCTTCATCAGTATTTCAGTACCTTGGCCCTCATAGATCAATTGTTATAAAGCAGATGTTTTCATGAAAACTTTTTCTGATAAATATCTGAAACAATCTTGATGCATGGGTCGATCAATTTTATTTTTTATTTTTTTAAAAAACAAATTAATATATATGGCAAAGACAACTCACAACTATAGGTATTTAATATTAGATCAAAATGGCGCACTGACTAGAATATAACTAGGTAAATAACTGTTATACGATGATGATGATGATCAACTTCATTTTATTCCTCATGGCTGCAGACATGATCAACACGAGAAAGATAAATCAGAATGGTATATACATTTATCATATTCTTCAAGCTGCAAACAAATATTAATGAATTAATAGTACATCCGTACATGTGGTCGACATTTACAGGGACAAATTTGACGGCAATAAACTTACTTGCACGATGGTTTTTGGCCTACTTTCAGTAAAATACAGATCATACATATAATCTCCTCAGAGTTGAGCCAAGCCGCGGATATCAACGGGATATGCATCTGTAGGTGACTGGGCACTGTAGGATCTCCGGCCGATGATTATATTGGCGGCTGCGCCCGGGTGGAAAGCATCCCAGAAGAAATGCTGATCTCTATTGTTGCATGGAATTTGGAAAGGCAGGCAAGTGATTTGGCCATTGTTCCTGCCCAGTCCACAGCACCCTCTATTTGTTACTGTGAAACCTGCAATTAATCAGAAAAACATCAAAAGCATATATTAATATAAGAACATGTATATATATATATATATATAACAGACTAAATATTTAACTAACATGTGGATTATCACCTCCATTTACACAAAAAAAAATATTTAACTAATGTGTATTTTGGATGATCAAGATTGTTTACCATAAGAGGAAGGATTCCTCAGTATATCACTGGCAATGTCATAAGAATTTATGTAGGTGAATTTGGCACCGGGAAGATTGTTGTTGATGTCGCTGACAAGGTTCCTAAGCCTGTCATTGAACAAGCGATTCGCCGAGTTGATCCTCTCGACGCATTGAGAGCTATTAGGACTAAACATAGATATTGAATTTGGGCTGCAACCGATTTGTCCAAGACCTATCAAGGCCACCTTCCTTGCTCCATAGTCATATAGAGTCTGCAATTGATAAGTTCGTAAATGTACTAGATTTAATTAAGCTTGCATTAATTTAGCATGTTTATAGTGTTAAAGTCTCCAATTTACTACACATCCCTGATCTCTTTTGTGTAATTACAGGGTTATGGAACTATTTTGGAGCATAGGAGTGAAAACAGACCACGGTCAGAGCAAAACAAAGACCAATAATTGTAAGTATATGTTTATGAGGTTCTAGTTTTAAGGACAAGTTTTAAAGAGAGCAATTAAACTTTGTGGAGCCACATACACACCCTTAATTGTTGGGAGTATTGTCGAATAAGAATATCTGCAAATTGCTCCGGCGTGTATAGGCGACTCGAGGAGTAAAACAAGGGCATAAAGTAATTGTTAAGGTAGTCGTTGCTGCCCATTCCAACAGAGAAGATGCATCTGCTTAGGTAATCTGTTGCAGTGGTCTCATCACCAAGTATACTTACTATTTGAGCAAAAGCATTCTGATAGTTCCTTATCTGCCCATTGAAGGTGATTCTACCACCCTATATATTGAACATAATTCATAAACCAAACGAAATGTCAATTCATTGCTGCCAAATCGATAACAGTTAATATGTGACCACATTATGGTGTATGTCTATATACTTGATTATTATAAGTTCAACTAATTACCAGTTGCTGCCCTGTTTCATCCCTGATTCCAGCCGCGGCGGATGCAAAATTCACCCCTCCGAGTAGGGTTGTACCTCTTGCATTTGCATATGGTGGTATGTAGTTACTAAAACCCAGATGTTGAGCTGCAATTATGCAAAAAAATTAATTAGTTGAACAATATGCACTTGTATTCATTCAAAAGTGCTAAATTTCTTGGTAATGGGAGGGAAGGGACAATTATAAGTGCTAAATCAATTAAGGCACTTCATTTTTTATTTTTTTTGAAGTAAAATTAAGCCACTTCATAAATTTACAAGTATGCTTAGTTTTCTGGGTGCCCTACAAACATAAATGTGGGATAAGGATATGAAGAACAATCTACATGACCCACATGCATGTGGAAAAACAGAAAAAATGCACATCACTTTCAAGTTTTAAGTCTCTTTGTTACCTTGCTATCTATGCTATCTTATGGATGCATTTACTAAACTCATCATCACAACACTAACTAAACAACAATGATTTTACTTGCTGATATATATATATATTAAAAAAAAAAAAACTATGATTTTACTTGGTGTGGTGAAATTGTCATTGTCTGTTGAATAGTAGTGGATGTTGAACCAAAGGACAGCCTTGAAAGGTCCTTTTCTTTTTCCTTTTTAAATGAAATAAAATTTGAGTAACCATTCAATTCAATTAATGTATAGAGAAAATGATCGGTCGACATAGAATCAAATACTCTAATAAAAATTCATTGATTCGTTGATAGCATAGATATTAGAGTCTTAAGAATTATAACTCAAAAATCTATGACTTTTCTTAAATTTGGATGTTTGTTGTCATATATTCCATTAGATGCATGGGATTTGACCTATAAGTTTAGTTATTAGTGTTTCTCTATTTTTATTATCTTCCATATGAAGGGTGAATTTACAATTAAATTTCAATATATCCAATGATGCTTCCGTTGGTTTTTTTTTTTTTTTTTCAGAAATGATGCTTCATTCCGTTAATTAATAAAGATTGGCTATATATTATTAGTCCATGGTAAGTGTGGTGTTATGAAATTCAAGACCAAAAAGTCTCAATACAATCTAACTACATGGAATGAATTAATTCCTTTTCTATGTGAAAATCACACATAGTTGAGTGCATTAATTAATTAAATCTATCTGAATGAAACAATAGATTCATATTAATTGATCCTAACTAATTTGACATTGAAGCTTTGTCACCATTGTTATTGTCAATACTTATGTGCTATTATGTAATTAAGTATATATACAGAGTAGTTGAACCAATACAAAAAATTAAGGCTAATATAGAAATAATTGCAAAGTTTTAATTATTTAAATAGATATTGTGTTTATAATTTATTAATATATATAAGTACATACGTAATATTAATCATTCATATGATCAAATTAATGAAATTAATAACCATTAGTTAAATGTAGTATACCTGCTTTTGCTCAACCTTGAATTTGACTTCACAATTAATTAATTTTTAATCTAATGATGTATAAAACAATAACAACATAGTGATGTATATTACATATTTTTTCTTTTTTTCGAAGAAATGTATATTAACTAATTAATTATAATAACCAGGATGACATATATACATAATTAAATTTTAATTAAAGGAAAAGTGTAAAAAGGATGTAATTAAAGGAACAATATACTAAGCACTAAATCAAAATATTGTGATTAATAATTTCTAGAGAGAGATCAAAGAAAGATCGAGGACCTATGATGTCAACGGTTGTAACGCCATTGGAAAACCGTCCAGTGGCGGGCCCACCAGGGAAATCAATCCCATAAGGAAGATAGTTAGCTCTGGCCAATGTGACAATTCCATTGTTATTCCCATTATCAACCAATGAATCCCCAAAAATGAAGTAACAAGGCACTTGAGGTTGAGCTCCACCATTTACAACCAACCATACCAACACCACACACAACACCAACACCTTTGCTTCACAACCCATCTCAAATAAGAGAAGATGATGTACGTGTTATGCACGTACACAATAGAAATATTAGAAAAACTTTGATGTGTGTGAGAGTGTCTATATGAACTCAAAGACGAGATCGAGAAAATATATATAGAGAGATCAGACGAGATGAGATCAAGATGAGAGAGTGGCATGCCTTAAAGTTGCATGTGGTTAATTATTGGATGAGGTTTGATTCGGATTGATGACCAAATAGAAATTCCATTTGAATTAATTAATAATTTCATGCACTTAATTGCTTTATAGTTGGAAAAGTTGGTGGAAGCATTAATTTTGAGAGAGGCTGAATGTTTTCTAAAAATACCTAAAATACCTTTACATAGCGTAACCACTTTTTGTTGAATATACATTAATCAAACATTTTGGCATGTGAACTTTGGACATACATGGTTGAGACCTCTATAAAGAAGTTTCGGGCATGTAAGACTGAGATATCTAAGGAGGTCTTGTTTGACTCCTATCGGGACTTCTTTAGAGGTCTTGCTCAGCTTCAATCAGCTCCCACTGAGACCTATAAAGAGATCTTAGTGGGAGCAGACTAGAGGTCTCGACCTTGTGTGATTAAAACCTTCGGGCAACAAGAATGAACTAATAAATTTCAAAACTCCAAAAAATACATAAAAACGACAAAAAAAATTAGTGAATTTTGCTCGGAATTGCTAAATATGCTTAGTTCCATCAACATTTTGTGTCCTAAATGCAATAATGAAACCTCAAATCAAAACCATAAACCCAACAACAACATAAAAATCGACTCAAAAATAGCAAAAAAACCCAAGACAATTAAAAAATCGACATGAAAAAAGGTGGGGAATTGATAAGGTCATAATTACTTATATATAGAGCTAGTTTAGTTGTAGAATTGTTCTAAATATCTTGGAATGAGCTATAATTTATGTGTTTTTAGGTCTACAAGGTATAAAAGAGACAAATGAAGGATTCCATGAAGAAAAGAGAAGAAAAAGCACAAAAGAGAGTTGATGTTGTGAGTATTAAAGTTGATGCCGTGGATATACACAAGCGATGTGGGAGAAGAAGGGCAAAGCGTGAAAAAGAGAAGACCAATTAAGCTGGCACAGTCATGTCGCCTTGGGGTTACATGAATAGCGCCGGCAAGGTGTCAAGGAGAACCAAGAAGAAAAATACTAAAGAAAGGTTGGCGTCGTCTCGACACAGTCACATAATATAGGCGGCGTCGAGCACTTAACATACAGAGTGGACAATAGAAGATAGAAAGTTTTGGACGTCTAATTCATTTTGGATTGTTATTTATGGTTTCTAATTGTACTTTTAATAGGCTTAAGAGTATAAATAAGTAATAGGACATGGTAAACATATACAACCATCATAGATACATTATCATAGTTTTAGATTTTCAAGAGAGTTGTGAGAGATTATTGTGAGTTTTGAAGGAGAATACATTAAAGACTCCAAGTTTGGTGATTTGGTTTTGCTTGATTTAATTGAAATTATTATTTGATTCTATCTTTAAATACAATGAATTCCTTGATTTGAATCGATAGGTCTCGCTTGAATTCCATCAGAGGTTAGGGGTGATTCGAGAGAGGGAGAATCAGTTGAGTGATTGGCGTATACGTGGATGGGGTGATGAGCATGGTATGGGTGAGAAAAAACTCTTTTATGGAGGGTAGTTAGGTCATTTCACAATTTTTAAAAAAAAGTGGTGTACACTCAACAAAATTTAGGGCCGTTCAATCACGTCATGCATCCATGTAACATGGGTTCACTATAAATACATACGTTGGTGCTAATAGTATATGTCCTAGATTTAATTTTATAATAAAATTCATGAATGATCGAGTAATTATCATGTGATTATTATGCAAAGTTTGATAGTGTAATATTATCATGTGATTATTGTGCAAACTCTGACTGGTGGGGCGGCGGCTTTAAACTTTAAAGTATCTACTTTGATCCTCTCTCATAATTCAAGATTTTGAGGGACCGATTTTCTTCTCATTTGATCTACGGTAGTTTTAATTACATATTTAAGTGTTTTATTTATTCATTCAATAAATGTGACGAACCCAATTTTGAGGCAAACTTAGTACCACTACTTCTGGACACATCATCAAGCCCACCACATCATCACACACATCTCAATGACAGCCCGGATTCCTATTACTTGTTTACACATTTTTTCCAAAAATAGTGTTATTTGGACTCTTAGAGTTCTGACTCCTAAGAAGTTTTTAGAAATTTTTTATTTCAAAGTCACCATCAAACAATAAATAACTTTGAAATAACAACTTATATATTTATAAAAATTTTAAAAACTCTCTATGAGTTCAGACTCTAAGAGTCTAAACAGATTTTTTGTTTTCCCAATGCTTAATCAATTATTCAACTTTTAGGTGTTATATAATTCACTAGTTGAATGAACTTAGCTTTTCATCGAGTGTTTTAGTTATTTATTACCAATAACCTTTAAACTCAGAAGTCCTATAATTTAGATGAATGAAAAGTAGTAAATTTCGTGTTTTCATTAATCAATATAACCTAGAGGTGGAAACCCAAAACTAACGATATGTGCAAGAGATGATGCATATATCAATTTCTCTCAAAAGTCCCCAAAAACTCGACAAAAAGTAAGTACAATATATAAGCAAACACTTAAGAGCAATCCATGACACTAGTTTTACAAAAAAAAAATAAAATAAAAAAATAAAATAAAATCCATAACGCTATAAAGGTAAGGCCTAGCACCTCCTCGCCGCAACTTATCGTACCATCAACAATTTGTTACTGAATAGTAATAAATTCAAGTGAGTAAAATTCATAGGAACCTACGATTTCATAAGAATCAACAAGATAACTCAAATCCATATGAGAATAAAGTAAATAGGAAATGAAGTTAAGTAGCATTTAACTGTATGGAAACAAGTTACGACTGCAAACGAAGATAAATTAAACCATGCACAATAGTGTTCAGTCAGTGGCTGCCGATTGATCCTACTTGCGGACCCCACACTACTTCACTTCGTAGATCATTTGGACGTTACAACTCGTCATGAGCTTTCGCACCTCACTTGGTATTCCTCAAGTCATTTCTGACTCGTAATGACCAAAATGGAATATGTAGTACTGACAATAAAATGACATGAATTCATGCATGGTTTTCTATTTGGTTTTACTTGCATTACACACGCTACACAAACTTTATCCCCAGTTGTGCACGTCTCGAGAGTCGCGTCCTATTGTTGATAAGACCCTTCAAGACTTCCTAGATTCCAAGTTGTTATTTCGAGCTGTTAGATTCGATCAATTTTCGTATCTAAAGTCTCGTTAATCTAAATGATTTCCTAAGTTTAAATTAGATACTAAAGGTTTAGCTTAACCTTATATATATGGTGATATCAGCCCTTAATATATCCAATTTAGGCTATTTAGCCCTTTAATTGAGCATTCCATCCCCTTTAAGGTTTATAAGCCCTTAATGATGCAATTGTTGAAATTATCAAATTGATACGAAATTCCAATTTTGATGAATTGACTTGAGGCTTTGTTTTGATAACCGAAACCTTTTAATTTGACAAACATGAACATTGTTAAAATTTTAGATCTACGTCTCAGGTCTCCAAAACTATAAAGTTTTTACAATTCCGATGCAAAATGCGGGAGATATCGCAAATTTACGATGGCCACTTAAAATTCGGTCAAATTCCGACCGGCAAGCTTGAAAAGTTCAATCCTCTTGAATCAAAGCTTCAAAAATCATGATTTTAATACTAACGTCTCACCACATCCCCAAGAACGATATAAAATTCTCGGATTGATCCGACAAGAAATGAGTGATGATTTATGTGAATTTTAGGACTGCTTAAGTTTTTTAAATCAAACTTAATTATGCACCCAAATTCATGAAATCAGTGGTGAGACCCTCAATTCAAGTTCAAAACGATGGATTTCATACCCCATTTTATAAATTCTAGTCCATAATAAACTCCTATCAAAAGCATGCTTTGAACTTCATTTTTGCAAAATTGACATGAAGGAAAGTGAGAATGGTTACCTAGGTAGCTCTCCTCAAAACCGGTCATTATAGGTTGTGATTTCCTCTCAATTTAGCATCAAACACCTTGAATATCCCAGGATTTCAGCCCCTCAATCACTCCTCTTGTTTTCTCCAATTTGTTCATCGATCATTTTATGCATGAGATGAAAAAGGGGGCCTTTTTATAGGTTCTAAGTGAAAGATCTTGCTCACACATCTCAATGTACATCTAACATCCCTAGGTACATCTAGACTTGCATGGGTGCCAACACAGAGTCCACTAAGTGTTACTATTCACTTTCTAGGATGCCCTTGGAAAATGCATCTGAAGGGGTATCAAGGCCCATTAAAAACAAGTGTCACTAGAACAATTTAGGCTTTTTATAACACTTAATTGATAGAGGTTTTTGAGTAAGCCCTATGTGTTAGATGATTAAGGTTACTATAACACTTAATTCATAGAGGTTTTAATTAACCCCTATGAATTAGACAAGTAAGACTTTTAATAGGACTAATTCATAGAGGTTTAGAAAACCTCTATGGAAAGTTGACCCAAGAACAAAACTCACTCGCCCCACTCTCACTCACTCGTCTCGCTCGCACTGGTCATTCAAAGAGGACGCCGTCTTCAACCTCTTCGACCTCTTCGTCATCTTCGTCTAGGGTTCACTCACTTCGTCGAAGGATCGAAATCGTCTTCATCTTCGTCTTCGTCTTCGGCTTCATTTTCAGGTATCTCTCTGTCTCTCTCTGTCTCTCGGTCTCTCGATCTCTCGATCTCTCTCTCTGTCCCTCGGTCTCTCGGTCTCTCGATCTCTCTCTCGAGTAAGTGCGACTGTGCGATATCTCTCTTCATTGTTGTTTCTTCTTGAATTCGATTCACATTGCTTCGTCGATCTCACCGTCTCTACAACCAAATTGTCAACTCTGTAATCTTTGTCTCTCTGTCTCTGTCTTGATTTCATCGTTTTTCAATTCTCTTTGTGTGTTCGTTTTTGTTTGATTTATAGGAGACCGACACGAACGGACGGACGGAGACTGCGATTTAGGGCTTAATCGGCTTGCAGAGACCAGCCTTTTGCTGTTGAGATTTTAGGTGATTTTTTTTGTGGTTTAGCTGGTTTTGCTGTCAATTGCAAAATGCAAATGTGTTTCGTTCTCTCAAACTACCTCTATTGATTCTCAGTTGAAATTGATTGCATTTGTTTGTGGTTTCGTTGTTTGGTTGGGATGATTGATGGTTTTAGGTTTTTCCCATAACTCAGCTTCTTTCAATGAGAACCGAAGGCACCTTAGAACATAGGACGAATTCTTCACTGGATGTAGGACTGTAATTTCTTAAGCTCCATGAGAAAGTTATGTTTCTATGCCCATTACTATCAATTTCTCCACTCTTCCCTTGAGTAACCAACAGAGGTTTCTGTAATGCCTCACTACTACCCCTAGCATTTTCAAGTCTCCATAGACGCTCTAGCTTTTTTTATTTTATTTTTTATTTTTTATTTCTGTGGTTCCTTTCCGACAGAAGGTGTTTAAGTGAAGCAAGTATGTTGCAATTCTGGCCTTCTGAAAAATTGACTTGTTATGCATTCTGATTCTTCCTAGCACCAGTTCCTGGTCTTTTACTTGAAAGAGTGTAGTTTAAAATCGCAACATAATTTTGTGATATAATGGACTATTTAAGAAGGTTTTTAGTTTTCTGAGTTCAATGATGATCAGTAGTAAAATCAATAGGGTGCATAGCTATGGATTGATGATTGTAAATGAGAGAAATTAGGGTTGATATGTGAAATTTATATTAACACTTCAACATGAGGAAAAAGTAGGATATACAATTATTTTATTGATGCCTGAATTAAGAGTTACCAAGTGTTTCTCTTACTAAAGTGGCTAGGACTTCCTTTTAGCCATTGTGTTTTAAATAGCAGACGATGATGTTGGAAGATGCCATGTGAATGCCAAAATTTAGAGAAGAATTGGGAAGAGGGAGCAAAGATAGGAAGTTGAGATCTGTGGCTTAAGCAAGGTCGCAAGGTGATACAATTTATTATACAATCATGAATATTGGTGTTGACATTTTTATGCGGAAGATCAAATGATAAGGTAATACTTAGATATTTTTCTTGGGTTAAAATTTATAATGAAATAAATTGGGACTAGAAAGACCTATTTGAAGTGCTTTTGATTTGTTCTAGTGTGATTTCGTTGCAAATTGGACTGTGCTCTAGTTATCTCTTTGGTGTAGGAAGAAAAGTAGATTATATTTATGGGTTGAAAAATTCAACTAGAAATATTTATGAAGCGTATTTTTGAGACGGCTTTTCCTAGTGTTCAAAGTCAATACATGAGATCTTTTGATTTAATTATTAGCAACAAGAATCACACATTTACCATGAGTGAATGTAAGTGTCATATTATAGATGACAATTTTGATTTAAAAATGAGATTTAAGGCCTCTAAAC
The DNA here is from genome assembly GCA_039657345.1 of Stephania japonica. NCBI lineage: Eukaryota > Viridiplantae > Streptophyta > Magnoliopsida > Ranunculales > Menispermaceae > Stephania > Stephania japonica. The sequence continues at coordinate 9,016,965 of CM077556.1, forward strand.
CCTATCACATCAATTTGTGTTAATTGTTCTCGTGGTTTATTCTACTAATTTGAGATTGAGACTTTTAAAAAAAAAAAACATACTTAAAATGAGTGTAGTGGGTGATGAGGATTTTCAGGTGAACACATTGTAAAACTCCTAAAAATAGAATTAGAAATAAGAGAAAAAGTCCTTTCCCCTTGAGTGTTGATTTTTATGCCTATGTTTAATTAATCAGATTTTTATTATACGTGCTCTTAGTCTTTGATTATTTTTCAAGTGCTTTTCCACTTTAATTAATTTGAGACTAAGGCTATGTTATGTTGTTGTTGTATGAGCTAAAACTAAATTAATTAGATTTTTATTAGATGTACATATATGATTAACATTAATTTTCCATCAGTTGCAATAATTGAATTACTTCTTATTAATTTTAAATGCAAGAAGTTTAAAGTATGTACAAATAATTTTAAACAAAAAGGAGGTAATAGATATTAACGTTCTTCAAATTTAACAGAGCAAAGATTACAATCTCAAGATGGATAAAGGTTGGGCCAGACATTCGAGGTTAATATTATCTTTTTATAGTAATAGAAGCATTCATATTTTTTGTAAGGTTGAAACTTACTATTTAGAGTTTTTTTTGTTTGTATTAGAGTTTCAAAAGAATATTTTTATGATAGGGTCAACAAGGGGGAGACGGGCACACTTGTACATGTCAGGTAAAACAAAATATTAATCTATTGAATGTAAATGTTACGGATAATGAAACTTCATAATTTTTTATTGAAGCCACAAAACAGGAACTCTTCGAATAAGTGTGGAATAAAGTGCAAGTTGATCGATTGGGTTATTGGTACCCATATAGTGGCAGAAGGAGAGATTGCAATTGATGACCCGCTACATGTTGTGGAGGGTGCTCCTATTGGGGTTGGATCTTACATGGTGTGGGTGCAAACAGCCATTGACCACAATGCTTTGATATGGAGGACTCAAGCTAATATGAGGACAATAGAGCAAGCTTTAGGGGAATCGATTCCATGGCCCAAACAACATGTCTTCATACCTAACACTTGAGGAAAGTACGTTTCAACCATTTAGTTTTATTTTTTTACTCATCTTGTGTCTCTGAATTAAATTTTTTTTTGATTGCAGATGATGGGAAGAGCGTATAGATGGTGCTAGAAATTTGATGAGACTAATCTTTGTTATAGAAAAGGAGCTTATTTTGTCTAGTTTTAAGTGCTTTGTATGATACTAATCTTTGTTACTTTTGTGTTTCTTTAAATACATTCTGCTTTGCTCTCACTTCTCCATACATACATGCGTGTGTCTCTAACATATGGCCGAACTGCGAAAAGGTTGGTGAGAAAATATGGATTAAAGTGAATGTTGAGCAAACTAGTTTCTACAGGGTAAAATATGATGATGTACTTGCAACTCAACTGAAGGATCGCCTCTACCATTCCAGGTGAAGTCAGGTGAGTAATATTATGTTTGAAGTACTTTGGTGAATGCACAAATTCTGTTTATGAACATCTTTTTTTTTGTTGGCGAACGCCCTTCATTGTTGGCGACTTGGCTCGAGAGTGCGGCTACCATAGCATAGAGAGGAATAATTTTCGACTTGTCTCGAGAGTGCAGGATATCTGGACCCAGAGTATCAATTTGTCGTTTTATTGATTGGTTGTAGAACACTGCGAATTTCTTAATGGAATAATAATATTGCGAGTGGAATGTAGATTTGTATATTTTCAATTGAAAATGGAAATAAAAATTAATTTTGAGCATTTTCAGCTATTATTTTTTTTTTAAATTACATTTGATAGGTGACGCGCACCGAACGCGTCAATAAAATATATAGACCTAAACCAACTATTTTGTAGATAGTGGTAAAAGGTCGATCCCACAGAGATTGGTGTCTTTCTAAGGTAAAAAATACAAAAAAGAAGAATTTGAGTTTTAAAGAAAATATATAAATATTTAAAAATAAAGAAATTAAATGAAAATAAATCTAATGGGAATGAATCTAGGTATTCAGTTTCACGGTCTCGCCATACAGCTTGGGATTGAATTTATTAATTGTCGGTTCATGAAAATTATGAAACTAATCTATTATCTAGTGCAGCTATAGAACCGGTGACCTACGCGGTTCCTCGCACTTCCTAATCTCGATAGCCAAGGTACGAACATTGACTACTTCCCTAACCAAACACTCAACCTGATCGCTAGTGCTCCAGATTTAACGCATTGGTCGCATTACTTCGATTCGTGAATGCACTACACCTAGACAACCGGATCGCTAGTGCTCCCGATTTAGCCTTGATTCCTAAGGTATTTGACCGGTTCCAAAAGGTTCTAATCAATTGGTAAAGTCAATTGCCACTAGTGTGGTCTTATCGCACAAGCACGGGTGCTTACGACTCACTAACATGTAAATTAAGGTTTAAACTAGTGTTTAACCTCAATTGTTCAAATAAATACCAAAGAAAATAAATAATAGAAAAGAATCAATAATAATTAAAATTAAATAAACCTCATAAAGGATTCCCAAGTTTTAGGCTTGACTGATCCACCTTCAACCTAGATGGAGGAACTAACTAGACATAATTGAAAACTAAACTAAAATAAAATAAAAATAGATCCTCCTCTCCTCTAATCTAAGTCCTAATTTATATTTATACCCCAAATTTGGTCTCTGGAGGTGAGAAAAACCAATTTTCGTAGTTTTGGGAGTTTCTTGGCGTTCAGGACACTTGGCAGGCTGTGATTGGTGGAGAAACTGGAGTCGCTGACGTGGCGAGAGCTCATTGGCTGGAGGGACTGTTGTGACGTGCAGGAGCGCTAGGAGGCTGACACGTGGCGGCTGGACAGAACGCGGAAGGAGTTCGTGCGCGAGTGAATGGGAGAGGTTTGACCGGACACATGTCGCAAGCAGAGTGGTGGAGATGATTTTCAAATTGAAAATCTGGCCGTGAATTGTACTGCCATTTTGAGCACTTTTGAGTCCGAATTTCGTGATGCTTGTGAGAGAAGAAAATATTCGCCTTGAAGTCTTCTTTTCAACAAGATCAACAACGAGTAATTCCGACTTCGGATGTGAAAGTTATGCTCTCTGAACTGAACAACTATCAATTAAGCTCAATACACGCATTCGGTCTCAAAAACACCCAACTCATATAAAATCCCTGAAATACATAAAACACACATTTATCACTTTAAAACAAGATAAATATAGTCCAATTACACCTAATAACCTATACTAAATTATGCATAAATGAACACTTATCAATAGGGGTTTGAAACCCCTATGTAATCCTTTGACGATAATATAGAGGTTTCAAACCCCTATGAAATCACTACAATTGATAGGGGTTTGAAACCCCTATGTAAGCCTTTGAAGATATTATAGAGGTTTCAAACCCCTATGAAATAGCCAAGATTTGATAGAGGTTTGAAACCCTTATGAAATAGTCAATACTTGATAGAGGTTTCAAACCCCTATGTAAGCTTTGAGGATAAGATAACACCTTAAAAGATAACACTTTTCATAGAAGTCAAAAACCTCTATGAAAAGTCTTTGATAGAGGTTCAAAACCTCTATGAAAAGTAGAATTTGTTCTAGTGTGTTTATCTTAAGCAATGATTTTTATTCAAATACATTAGAAACTTAGCCTAAGTTTTTGGTGTCAACTTATTTAATTAAGAACTCCACAGTCTAATCCTCACCTACCCCATATAACATAGGCTAACATGAATTAACATCAATTTATTCTTTTTAATTAACTTAGGCCCCATTTATATTTATTTTATTTGCCAAAGTCAATTAATGCCCTTTGCATAGCTTAGGATTCACTTTTATTTCCATCATTAGTAGTAGTACACCAAGCTACGTAATTACTTATTGAGAAATGCTACAATGATGAAGTCAAAAAAAAGAAGAAATGTTACAAATATGACTGCTCAATTGACACCCCTATGACATAGCGTGTGGCTCCGCATGAAAATTGGTGTTACACACATAATTTTTGGTGCATAACACGTGGAGTGTGTATCCCGAGACATGCTTGAACTACTCCAAGGATGTGGACCCGCATGCCACATCATAGGGGTGTCAATCGGGGTGTCATTGTATTGTTTTCGTTATTTATTAACATCAACTATATACCCAATATCTTGTGCCAACGTGCGCTCCGAGATAGCTCTTGCTCACTGAAACCCACACAAATGCACCGCAAGTCTTGATTCTCCATATTTCTCACACAACAAGTATATCTTATTTAATAAACAAAAAATCTATTTGGTCTCTAAGAGTTCGGACTCATAGGAGGTTTTTTGAAATTTTTACAAGAGAAATGATATAGTAACCTAGAAATGGCACCTCTTTTTGGCACCGTCTGATGTCGATCCAACGTGGATCCCAGGTGGACGTGTTAGTAGGGCCCTCTGGTCTATTCTCTCTTCAAAAAAAGAGTCAAAAAGGCAGTCTTTTCTTTAAGGGCGAGTGGAGAAGCTGTGGAGGCAGTCTTTTCTTTAAGGGCGAGGAGATTAGACACTTCTCTTCCTAATTTGCTCCTATTTTGTCGATCAGAAACCCTTAAACCATGGTGACCAAAAATTGAAAGAAACTAGTTGTGTCATTCTTGTTGGAGGAATCGACTACGCGTTTGAGTGGAGAAGCTGTAGAGGAATCTTTTCTTCAGGGGTGAGGCAGGGAGTCTCTGTCAAAACTAGAAAAGCGACCTTACTCGTGCAACATTCCCATTCACTTACTACGTAGTAAGTCAGTCACTGATCGACTCTTCTTTTGCTTTTTATCGTCTTGTATATCAATTATTTGATTGTTGTGAATGGGAGACCATCTAGGGCTTGCAGTGGGGCCATCTAGGGCTTGTTGTGGAGGCTTGAGTTTAGGGCTTCAATCCCTGAATTACCTATCTTTGTTTACTAGCTTTATGGTCATAAGATGGGTTTAAGGGTTTAAGGGTTTAAGAGACTGAGATGTATGGTTCTTGAAATTTTGAAAATTGTTAAGTTAGGGCTTTGAAGGGGCAAATGGATTTAAGGGTTTAGGGTTTTCTGTAGGGGTTGAAGTATATTTTCGAAATTTGAACTTCAATGGAAATATAGGTTTCAATGGGGTTATGCTTGAATGGAATTATATTTCGACTGGGTTGTGTTTGATTTAGTTAAGTTACTAATTCTAATTTGTGAAATCTGATGTGTTCGTATTTGGTGAATTTGTGCATATCTAATTCTTGAATGAATGTATTTTTTATTGTTGTTGTTAGTTGGTCAAATTGCAGTTACATAACATTGTTTTATAGTAAGTCAATGGAATTATGTTTCGACTGGGTTGTGCTTAATTTAGTTACGTTACTAATTCTAATTTGTGAAATCTGAGGAGTTCATATTTGGTGAATTTGTGCATATCTAATTCTTGAATGAATGTGTTTTTTATTGTTGTTGTTAGCTGGTCAAATTACAGTAACATAACATTATTTTATAGAAAGTGAATGGGATTATGTTTCGATTGGATGTGCTTGATTTAGTTGCGTTAGTAATTCTAATTTGTGAAATCTGAGGTGTTCGTATTTGGTGAATTTGTATATATCTAATTCTTGAATGAATGTGTTTTTTATTGTTGTTAACTGGTCAAATTGCAGTAACATAACATTGTTTATAGAAAGTGAATGGGATAATGTTTCGATTGGGTTGTGCTTGATTTAGTTACGTAACTAATTCTAATTTGTGAAATATGAGGTGTTCGTATTTGGTGAATTTGAGCATATCTAATTGTTGAATGAATATGTTTTTTATTGTTGTTGTTAGCTGGTCAATTTGCAGTAACATAACATTGTTCTATAGAAAGTGAATGGCCGTAATATATGGAACTTGTTGGAGCTGTGGAAGGGACGACCACTTTGAGATGACTTGCTCGTGGAGGCCTCGTTGTTCAATGTGTTCAATAGGTTTCCTCAAGAAAAGGGTCGTCAAGAAGGAAGGCTTCAACAAAGGTCGACCTTTTACTATTTGTGACAATGATCGATGCAAGTGCTTCACATGGACCGACATCCCTCTGTATCGCCCAACAATACCTCCTCGACTAAATAGAAGGGATACTGACAATGATAATCATCTGTTGGGCACTTTCCACTTCGGTGAAAGCAACAGTTCTAGTGATGTTGCTGGTAGTTCATCAAACGGTAGTCAATTGGAAGGGAATGTCGAGATGGAGTTCTCAATATTATTCACACGACGATTATCAATTGGTGGTGGAGTGACAATTGAATCTGAAACAACAACGAGGTTAGTCAAGAGAGGGAATCGAAAGTTCAATTGAACAATGTGAGTTATGTAAGGGAGGTCGTAAACTGTGAACTTTTATGTATCTTCTATGTCAAGATGTTTATGTTTGTGGAGTAATATATACTTGTTTTTTGTATAAAGTATGATTTTTGTTGCTAGGATTAGTGGTCTTAGTTCCGCAGTGTTATCTTCATTGTTGTATGATCTCAAATTGTTTTTTCTTGTTTGTTTCAAGTATGATCACAACTTAGTACGAACATAGCATGAACCTTGTTGCTCGACCTCCACGTTGTTGATCGGAATTGGATATGGTGGGTGAGTCGGCAATAAGGGATTCATGTCGTCGTATCATTACACGCTTTACGGCTGTTAATGTGCGCAATAAGATACAAAAACCAATAGAAGTAATCTGGTTAGAAATCATTACCCAATACAGGGAAAATATTATTACTTGATCCTGCTGAAAAACTAACCAAAGCAGGAGAAACCACCAACAAAACAAAATATGGACATCATATTGAGCATCAAAATATAAACTTCACTTTGCAAAATAAAATGAGTTAAGATACCTTCAATATCAGACTTCACATCAACCTTATAAGGACCAATCGAAGGCTCATAAAGTAGAGTTAAGGCCAATACTTGGCTGAGACCACCAAAAATATATAATAACTTCAGTTTTAACAAACCTAAATTAAAAAGTTAGTTGAAATCTAAAACTGTTAAACCCAAAAAAGGAAGGCACAATCATCTTCTATCACTTCCTCTCGCCCATCATGGTTGTCGTGTCTTTGGCGCTCGGGATGGGTAGCACATTCCAGGGAGTAACAACATGCACTTTGAGCTGCACAACCTCTCGTTTGATTTCTGATCCATGCTCCGAGATGTTCCGCTCAACGCCACCAAAACGAGACTCCATTTGACGGTAGTCTTGGACCAACTTTCCATTAAACTTGTCCTCCCACCTTTCCATTTGTCTAATGATAATTTTGGTCTCCTCCTCTTTGAATGTCTGGTACTCATTATGCAGTTCATTCCTGAGGTTTGCGGATGCCTTTTGGACGACCACCTTGATCTCCTCAACATTTTCCTCCAATGTCTGAAGCCTATCCAACAACACTTGTTGGTTGAAGTGCCCATGAGTCTAACCTTCTATGGATTTAGGTTGAGCATGCCCTTGGCTTCCCTGAGGTTGTCCTGCAATAAACCTTATTTCAGTCCTTTCTTGGTCGAAGTACGCAGGAGTGTGTAAGGGGGAGAAATGTGAGTGAGTGTCATCATCTTTGCAGTACCTTCGACATCCTTGATGGAGTGAGTGGCAGTGAACGTGTCTACATGGCCCTTATCATGTGGTTTCTCGATGACTTCCTCAAGCTGAATTCCTGTGCTTCGAGGGATTTGGTGGTCTCCTAATATAAGAAAAACCAACACCAAACAAACAACATGTACTATGATCAGGAGGTGATCATAATAAAATAAGAACAAATGCAAGAATATCACAAATGATCATAATAAGAAAGAAAAATCAAATTTTTACAAATTTGCATCATCTTCTTACCCTTATTGTGTTTCTCCACCATGAACTTCGTTTTCTGAAATTTTGGGGTTGGAGGGTTGTACTCACCTAATGTAAACCAACAACAAAAAGAAATGACAAATAACATCTTAATAAATATAACATTACTACAAATTGAAAAAAAAATGAAATAAGTGTAACAAACATCACAAAGTAATAACCAAAAAAATTAGAGATTACCTCCCCATTCTTCATCAAAATCCCCATCTTGGCCGTCATAAGGATCCCTTTCATTTTTACCTTTTGGACTTTCCTCTTCACCCATTGGAAGATCATGATCCTCTTCGTAAAACCCATTCTCAGAGTCTTCGAGGGAGTCATCGTCTTCGTCCTCGTCCTCCTCTTCCTCATCCTTTTCTACGGGTTCCCCCATTGTCAGATGCATATTCATCAAACTCCCTTTGAACTACCTTTCTTTTTGTCCCTCTCCTTTCCACAGTCTCAACAGCCTTCCCTTTTATCCCCGTCTTACCCAAAGTCTCAACTAAGAACTTCAAAATCCACTTCCCATCAATTTTAGTGTATAATATCTTATCTAGGCTCTGTTCCCCAATTACGTCAGATCTATCTCTAAGACCTGTTCATATTCAGTTTTTGAGGGAGCGGGGAGACCCATCGCAACAAATAATTTATACAGATGATTAGCATAGGGCAGTCCAAACTATTTCTTTTTGGGCTCCTTTTGATGGGTGGCCCTCAACATGTGTTGAAGAATAATGTACCCTAAATCCACCTTGAAACCAATAAGTATTGCCCAAGTCATGAACACATCAAACTGGTTTAATAAAGTACGGGAGCCAACTCTAGGGACAAGTATATGGGTGACTGCGCGATGGGCCAGCCAGGCTTCAGGGGTTATCCCAGAAATCAAAGGTTTTTTTGGGTTATTTGGTGAAACCCCACAAAGAAAGATTGAACCTTTGGTGACAGTAACGGTATCTTTCGCTCTACAAAGCTGGTGATGCCCATAACACTTGACATCTCCCACTGGTAATTCATACAATCTTCTAATGAGCCTATTATTGATATCAATCCTCACTTCATCAATGTATGAGGTTAAATACTTTAAGTTTTTGGGATTTGGTGTGTGCAAATGTGCAAATAAATAGACCATATATGACTCATTAATAGGCAGTTTGGTCTCCCCGAATTTAAGCCACCCTAATTCATGAAACAACTTCCTAATAAATAAATTTTGAGAGTCAAAGTAATCAAAGTCCAACCTTTTGTGTCTAGAATTACCCTTTTGAAGAAATTTGCCTTCCATTTTTTCAGCTTCAACTCATCTTCTTCGACATTGTCGGTCCTTCCATCATCCTCTTCATCAGTATCTACATGCACGGGTGTATCAGCTGTGTTAAAGGGCACTCTTGGCGTCTTCATCTTCATCAGCCTTGAAGAGGCTCTTTTCGGTGGACCCACAATCTTCTCGGATTTGGGGGTGACCATCCTGGGTGTTTTCTTCACCAAACTCCTTTTGGTAGAACCAGATTAGGACCCCTTCTTCGCAAGAGGCTCCTTCTTAACTGGAGTATGTGCCTGCTCTTTCAATGGAGGTTGATCTGTGAAAAGGTCCCTCAAATTTAGTGGCATCCCATGTTCTCCTACTTTTGATTTAGGCATTTTGGGTAATAGGATTGGGTTTGCTAGGGTTTCGGCTTCGATTCGGGTTGCAGTGTCAATGAGGAATGGATTGGAGTGGTGAAATGATTGTGTAGGAGTTGTGAAAGGTTTACAGGGTTTATGTGGGTATTAAAACGAAAGGTCAGTTGGTTGGTGAGTGGTTTCAATACCCTCCCACAATAATCCCACTTCCCCAATAATCTGCTTGCATTAACCCCACCTCCCCACTAACTTACATCCATTAACTCCCCACCAAACCGTATCTTCACCCTTTAATCCAACTCCTCCCCCATGCATTGTCGCCACTTGTTACTTTAACTACATAAAATTGTATAAAATAAAGCAAACAGAAATTACAAGTTAGATTTCAAAAATTCACTTTTAGTAAATCAGGCTTTATAAATTAACTTGTAGTAAATCAAACTTCAAAAAATTTGCTTTACCCACCTTGAATTGATTTTATGATAATAAAATCATATTGTATTTCAACAAATGATTCTGATACGGTAAATCAGACTTCACAAAAAAGAAATTACTATAATTCATCAAACAATACATGGTACTAAAATACCATGGTATACAGTGTGACTGATCTCGTGAATTACCCTGATAAATAGAGTGCACCTAAAATAATTTATCAAAATACCAATGTGTACTCTAACCAAAGAAGTCCACAGTAAGGTCATGAATTGTTGGACTCCCACTTGTGAAATCTTGATATTCCAAAGGTATGGCCCAATTTTTCGTATCAATAAACTTTTGAGTTGCACCCCCACCTGCAAATTAGGTTGTTAAGTTTCATGTTCTTTCGCGTGTTGCAATCTTAACTGCATAACTTTACTTACACTATTCATGTGCACTCTCAGTCGCCTTAGAACTCATCCCTTCAATAATTTTGCAATGGTCATTCTCACGCAATACCTTCCCCTATGACATCATATTAACACTCCATTCATTATATGGAATAAAGCGCCATTTCTTAATCTAATGAGATCATGAATTTCTCTTATTACCTTCTTATACGCAAATTCTTCTTCGACTTCTTCTCTGATGTTGCAGCCTTCTTATCACCACCCTTACCACTTTAGATATCCAATGGAGGTTGGGACTCGCCCGTCTCTATCACCTACTGTTGACAGTCATCCATATCGCTAAGGTCATCCTCATGATTAGAATCCTTACCCTGCAAATGATTGAACTTGTTCAACTATTTTTTTTCACATAGATAACACTAACAAAAACGAGTAATTTATTAAACACTTACTTCTTTTTTTTACTTTTCCTATCCCCTTTTTATTCTACTCTTATGAGGCCTACTTTTTCTTTTCTTATGGGTCGGGTCCTTAACCTTTGAAGCATTTATTTGTGTCAGTGTTGGCTTTGGATCTCTATCCTCTTCTCTCTCGTATGGCATGCCAATAAGGAGCCCTCTCAACTTCTCAATAGTGTCTAGTACTATGTTAAACTTATTCATTGATTGCGACCCAATATCCGCTACCCGAGAGCATATTATAAGGATAAAATCATATCGTTCAAAAGTTGTGGACGCACTTGCATCTAACTCTTCTATACCCCTCTCTTGATCGTAAACACGTTTGAAGTCTTTCCTCCAACGGTCCATAATGTAATGTGGGATGTATACGATATCACGCTCTCGAAACATGCATAGAGCATGGCAACAAAGTATCCTTCAAAACTCATATGATAGGCATATACAATGTACCTCCTCAATTGCCACCTCAGTTTTTGATGATCATATTGTTATAGCCAGGCCGCTTAAAAATTTGTCACACTTCGTAGAAGGTATATGCTTCCTCACTATTCAATACTTTTGCCTTGCAATCCAAAACCAGTCTAACCTCTTCTTTGAATTTTGCAAACATGTCATTTGTGTATATTTTTTGCATTTGATACTCATATGGCTTATTGCAAGTTGTGGGAAGTGACTTGTAAAACGAGTTGTAATCTGAATCTTTCTCTACCCCATATCTCTTACTCACTGCCCTTTTGTATTAACTGATGAATAACTTAAGCGACGTCTTGGCACCAACAAATCCATCAAAAAACGAATTAATACTTTCACTCCGCTGTGTCGTTGACATTCCAGCCCAAAAATACTTCTTGACATAGACGGGAACCCATTTCTCCCTCATGTCGTACATTGACTTTAACCAGATACTCAAAGTTTCACCTAGTTCAAACTCTGTGAACAAAGTAGCAAATGTATTTTCAAAATCATTTTCAATGAGTGTATCGTAAACTGCTCGTTTCAAACTTGATATGATTCACTCTCGATCATGATGACCCCCAATCTTCTCAGGTAGCTTTTTCATGATATGCCATAGACATAGGCGGTGTCTTGTATTAGGGAATACTTTGGCAACAACATGTCTGATGGATGGGCATTGGTCTGTTATGATACTTTTCGGTGCCTTCCTCATATACTCAAGCCATGTCTTGAATAGCCACATGTAGCTTTCCTTGGTCTCGTCAGCCAAAATTGCATAGCCAAACAAAATAGATTGCCCGTGATGGTTCATACTGACAAATGGAGCAAAGGGCATGTCATACTTGTTTGTTAAATAGGTTGTATCGAAGGAAACCATGTCCCCAAAATACTCGTAAGCAGATCTACACCTACTATCAGCCCAAAATACATGCCTTAGCTCATTTTGTTCACCAAGGGCCATCAAATGGAATAAGTTGGGATTCTGCATTTGTTTTTGCATAAAATGTTATTGAATAGCCTCCACAACGCCCTCACCTAACCTAAACCTTCGTTCAGCTTCTATGTGGTTCCTTATATCCCTTTGGTTAAATGTCATATTATCAAACCATCACGAACTGACTCTGCCATATAAGTCTTGCAAGGTGGAATGCCCACGACGTTGTTCAATACAAGTCTTTTCTTGGTTGAAGTTGGCATGAACTGTTGGGAAATGTGCCCTAGGTCAATCCATTAATAGTCTTTATGAATACATTTTAGTTAATAAAATAGAGGACTTCATTTGATGTTTATTATAATTGATTTGCATGTTTACATTATAATAAGATCCATGGGTATTTATAGAAATATCGTAAATGTCCTTAGTCGATTATTATACTGGGAACTATAATGAATTAAGACTAGTGTGAGTCTTGATTGATGATCATACGTATAGGAATACGAATCAAGATCATGAGTACTTGTTAGGGAACAAAGTACTGGACCGACCCGCTATGAGAACATCACATGGATTAAGTCATTGTTGTTTCTCATGATATATATATATATATATTATTCAGTCCTCTGACTTGAGATTACCAGAGACTTCAACATTAGGAATACAGTGATTTGACGCAATCAAACGTTGTCTTTAACCGAACGATTATAAAGGTTGTGATAGGTTACTGTGTGAATAATGTGGTGAAGTTGTGTAATCGAGATAGAATTTGTCCCTCTCATATAGAGAGATATCCAGTGGATCCCTTGATGTGTTAGACTGTTAAAAGGCCTAGTCTAAGTGAATTGATATTGATCAATGTCACTTGGATGTTTTCAGTCTACTTGGAGATCGAGACTAGTACGATCGAACATGTTGGATGACAATTCCATGCCTTATATTTGATCAAAAGGATATCGTATGACAAAAGGATGTTATATACATTATTGATTAGGTTGTATAGATTTGATCTTTGTACAACTTGGGTAGTCATAATGTCTTGTTAGAGACCGCTTATGACTTGTATACCAAAATATGTTTTGGTACACTGCTAACGTTGTATGAGCCTATTGGGTCGCACACTAAGAATGGTTTTACGAGATTTTAAAATGGTTCAGAAGAATGAATTTTATATGATAAAATTCATGACAGAAATGTCCCTGTAGTGTATTACACTTATACTTCTTCAGTAGGGGTATATGTGTAATTTACTTAACCTTCTATATACAAGTGTTGTATAAATAGACGTTTTAAGTTACAATACGTGTATGAAAATTAAGGGCCGAAACTCTAATTTTCGTTTTAGAAATGAATTAGGGTTGAATTGTACGTTCTGAATTATTTTGGAGAGAAACCAAACGTTTGGTATTCTCTCGAAGCTAGCACTTTGAATCTCGGCCGCCGTTCGTGTGTGGACAGCTAGTAGAGGGTGTTCATCATTGGCAGCACTTTAAAGATCGATCAACATTCTGAAAGGTATATTGCAACCGAGGTATGATTTAGTTTTTATAGTTTAAACGTTTTAATAGAATCAGATTCGGATCCTGTTGGGGTTTTTCTCAAAATTATTTTGAAATTTTCGCTGCGTAAGAACACCATCATGAACTTGTTGCACTTATAGAACCTCACCATTGAAGGAATCACATTATGATTATGATCTAGAAACACTTTGGTAAGGTGCCACTTACCATCAGGGAACAACCTAGCATTCACTTCAGTACGACAACCACACCTTGAAGTTAGACTCCCTGTTCTATATACTCTTTTTGATCTCTTATGGCCTTCCTTAGCACATGTGAAAGCATACTTCCAAACTAGACCGTTTTCATACTTGTTGGTTGATCGAACTTTGATTGCAAAACCAATCCTTTTGGTATATTGATTGAAGAAAAGTTTTACATCCTCAGGGGTATCAAAAATCATCCAAAAACTTTCACATCCTCAGGGGTATCAAAAATCATCCCCGTCTCAGGGGTAGGGGCAGTTGCAGTTGCTGTGTCGGAGCCTACATTTGATCCTACTACTCTACCTCAGCTGATTCCTTTATCACTGGCTCAGTAGAACCCCCTACCTCAGGCTCCGCTAAACCCTCTTCTTGTGGCTCAGCTGAACCCTCTACCTCAGCCTCAACTGATCCACAATGTAAATTATCCCCATGATCTTAATCCAAATCAATTGAACCTTCCAAATGCTCGTTCAAGTCAATAATGCGCTCCATAATGCTAAGTACAATCGAATGCACAAAAATTTAGATTAAGTTCCAATAAAGCCCTAACAATTTATTGCCATTACGATCAAATTTAATTTTGTAAGTGTTTACTTCTTAATGTTCAATGTTGCACCAAGATATTCAATCATTAAGGCCTAAATATAACATATGCGATCAGTCGAGCCCTACATGGTCCCAATAAGCCGATCCCTACATGGTCCCAACTCGCCGAGCCCCATTTCACAAGCCCTAGATGGTCCCCCATTCACAACCATCAAGAGAATAAAAGAGAATCTACATATAAGACAAAAAAGCAAAACAATAGTCAATCAGTGACCAGTGACTGACTTACTCAATTCGAATAAGGAGAATCTTGCACGGGTAAAGTGATGTTCGTTTAGGGTTTCTCGTCAAACAAAGATTCGCACGGGTAAAGTGATGGCCTTTCTCTATTTTCTCATTAAAACAAAGAATCTTAACCAGTTACTGCCTCCACAACTTCTCCATTCGAAGGCGTAGTCGGTCCCTCCAACAAAAATCACAGAGTCAGTCTGTTTCAGTTTTTTAAGGTGACGCCGTCGAGAATGGGAGCTAGCAAAAATGGGGAAGAGAATGTTCTGATCTCTGGTTATCACTCTCGAAATGAAAAGCAAAGAAAAAATGGTGGGAATTTCAAAAAAAATTTGGGCACATCATGCTACAATGACTGCAGCTGATTGTCAGCCAATCGTTAGTAGGTTGACAGCCTGCTGACAATCACCTTTTTGAGTTTTTTTTCATTTTTTTTTCTTATTTGAAGAGAGAACAGACCAGAGGGCCCCACTGACACGTCCACGTCGGATCCACATTAGACGGTGCCAAAAAGCGGTGCCATTTCTGGGTTACTATAACATTTTTCCTTTTACAAATATCAAAGGAGTGTTACAAGTTGTTATTTCGAAGTCATTTATTGCTTAAGGATGACTTTGAAATAAAAAAAAATCAAAAATCCCCTCTAATTAAGAGTTCGGACTCATGAGTCCAAATAACACTACTCTTAAATAATTACACACAATTTACACATCACCTAAAAAAAAATTTACCCCAGCTTTTGAGCCCGAGGTATCGACCGAGCTTAACACGTCAAACTGAGTGACAAGTCATTAATCCCTAATTAGAGTGTAAATCCTTGTTTAATTAATTTGAGTTGTCGCAATATACTACATATCTTTTCATATAAGTGAAACTTAAATTCATTCTTGTTGTGTTCGTCTTTCTAAACGATCGTTCGTAGTTTGTATGGTTGTCAGGTTGGTCCTCTTCTTTAATCTCTTATTTGAATAAATAGGATTTATGAGTCAATGTAAGTACTTTTATTACAGACAATTGATTATTATATGTTTAATCACGTATTGAGCCATTAGTGATTAATAAAATTTATATTTTGCTTAAGAAAAAAGAGAATGTAATGTAGAAATGTGTGAATAATAAAGAGTCACGCTATAGGCACCCCACCCTAGCATAAGGTTAAGCCAGTGTTGAGGGCACCGAACACTTTTCTAATAGCACCAAATTTGAATATATGTTGAACATGATAGTTGTGTATTTGAAGAAGGCTTATTGGTTTATGTGACGACCTGTTCTCCTAAACACTGCACCGCCCGACCTAATCCCGTAATTAAGCCTTAATCTCAACCATGTAGGACTTAACTACGTATTAGTTAGCATTTACATCTTATACTCCTATATACACTCGTTCAAGATAAGGAATACTCTAATCTTACGAATTTATGAAGTTCAGAGTTAATCAAAACTTTTATCACGTTAATTATTTTAGTGAAAGTCTTAACAATTATGTGGAAGCGGTTTAGTAATTTATGCAGAAACCATTATAATGTCCCAAGGTGTGGAAAACTAGGAAAAGATGCCACATGCGTTTAAACACAATAAAACATGCATCAGTCGAAGAGCCTAGTCTCTCAACCCAAATATACTAACCCAAAACAAAATATGAAAAGACATAAAGGTAATACAACAAACTACCAAAAGACCTACAATATCGAAAGCAAGATCGCGCCCCTGCTCAAAGGTAGTCATCGATCCTCTCCTCGCCCGACCTGCTAGTGGATGGCTCTGCACCCACCGTCATAAAAAGGACGATAAGTACAACAAAATAACAATAATCCCCGATGAATTGTTTATCTCGCATTTCCAAATATAATCAACTGGTATTTAAAAGTATATAAATATGAAACACTGAAAAATTAGCCATATGTAGATAAATACTAGAGTTAAACAAATAATACTGACACTCGACTAAGTAGTAGTGATATAGGTCCAGTCGGTAATGAGCCGCGTCATACCAACTCAATAATCATAACCTCATAAGGGACTCAAACCCTGGTGTATCGCACACAGCCAAACATTTTACACAACCAAGCATCGCACACAACAAGTAACATGTACCGACATCCCCAGGGACTCTAACCCCGTGAGTCGCGCACACCCCATCGAGTAAGGGACCTAGATACTAAGACTACTTTGCATATGATCAATAAATGACTTGGGCATGGAATACCAAGGCATATGGACATACTATTTGACTAATCAAAGCGAGTACAAAGTCCATAGTCACATTCATAAATTCTCTAATCCTAATATCATGCTATTTAAAGCTCATTTACTGTTGAAAACATCAAATAAAGACATAGGGCACACGAATGAAATCAATGAAAGCATCAACACGACAATATCATGATAAGCAAGTTCAAGGAGTGAAGAATATCAACAAATATCATGATATTAGAGTACAAATGCACCATATAGTCACAAGACTGCCAATCAATCAATAATAAAAGGAAATGAAATGCAATGTAAAGTATTATCGGGTATACTCACATCAAGCAATGTTTATCCTAGCTTTATCGGCTTCCCGACACTCCGACTCACGCACCCGGACTCCTGAAACACTTCCCTTGGCTCCTGGTATGTTTAAATATAATTTAGAGTGTTTTTTGGTAGGTTAATAGGGTATTTGTTGTGTTTTAGGTGTTATATGAAATTTAGAAAAGTTTTAGGAAATATGAAAAGTTGCAGGAAATTTAGAAAAGTTGTGGAAAAATCCTATTGCCAGAATCACCTAGCGCGTTGGGTGCTGGCAAAACCCAGAATTCTGAGCTCGCCCCATGGAAATGGCCTTCTCCAACTCCTTGAGTCTCTATTTCCCTCCACCAGAGACCCAAACACCCTCCATAACAACAAACAACACCATGCACTTCATATTCATCATCAATTTCATTAAAAACAAGAGATTAATGTATGTATTTTCATATTTTGGAGAAAGAACGAGATGAACACATAATGATTTATTTCAATCAAATCAAAACTGATTTTTTTATTAGGTTGGCATTGTCTCAAGTGTTTTTCAGTGAGGAATCCAAAAAAGACATTAGATTTCAAAAACAAACCCATTTTCTAGCTCGAAAATCAGAAAACTGATTTCATGAGAAAAATCTCAAAAGTTGGCAAAACTTGTAAAATCCGGAAATTGTCAAACATAAATCTATGCTTTCATTACACCTTAAACATCATTAAAAACTCTTTGAAATCATTTAAACACAAAAACCCCATACTTGAGACTTTATGTGACGCCCCAAATTCCACAATCCTAAATTGGGCACCGCCCGGCCTAGGCCCACGTGGACCCCTGAGCCAATCTCACTGAGTCACTTAGGCCTAGTCAGTATTTTCTTACCATTTAACCATTTATTAAACATTTAAAAGTGAAGTTAATCAATTAGTGAGTTATTATTAGATAAAGCAGAAGCAATTGAACTCCAAACTAATCAATGAACTTCAAGACACACAAGTTAAGACAACTTAGGGCGTGAAAACTCAACAAATGTGTATATCAACTATAATAAGTCAAAGGAGCCCCAATAATGTCCTACATGCCATAGATCTCTCAAAAATCTCATAACCCATGTTTCAAAACGAAATAAATACATGATACAATACGTACTCAATATGTGATAGGAAACTGCCTCGTGGTCCTCGACTTCAATCGCCTAGCGCTAGTCCCTTGCCTTTGTCTACTCGTCGGTTTGCCCACCGTCACAAACTAGACGGTGAGTACAGTAATGTAGAGAGTAAAATACCAATAGAGTCTTAATAACATTTCAATTATCACATAAATGGCTAAACTAGTATCATGCATGGATATGACAAAGATTATAAAAGGCAGTATGATAAGTGAATCACTGAGATAACAACGATCAATGGATGTCGAGAGCACAAAGTAAAAGAAAAGGCATCTAAGTGTCCCAAGTCCACCAAGTTGCCACACATAGTTACAGCCTGACTTCCAAGATAGATTCTGGGCTTACACAAACCCAAGGCAGTCTAGAATAAGGCACATAGCCTCAGGTCACACATAGTTCGCATACGGGCACCGCAGCGTCACACATAGTTCAACATACGGTTATCGCAATTTCAAACTATAGGTTTAACTACATCCAGAATCTTTGTACTCACGGTATAAACCGTGACCACATATCATCCACTTAGACCAAAAAGACCACTAATTAAGGAATCCAAGCAAAACAAGTTGATAAACCACCAATGATAGATATAATCAAAGAGAATCCAACAAATCATATAATCCACAAAGGAACATTGCTTAAAAAAGATAACAACCAAGTGAGTGCACAAATGAAATAATGTAAATACTCCGATTGGATTTACTCACAAATATAGCGCGTAACTCCACGCTCGTAGCTCTCACACGCTACCAAAAACATCCCCGCAAGCCCGTCACTGGTCCACTAAGTACCTGGTAATCATTTTTGTTTCAATTTGGTAGTATTAGCGTTTTCTTTCGAGTTTAATTGAAATTCCCTTTTTAAGTTTCCACTATTTATTCGTTTATGTTTTTGGGTTAATTTTTCGGGCATTGGGTCGTGTGTGGACCCATTAGAATAACCAAAAAACCTCCAATCCGTTCTAAAAATCCCCAAAAAAACCCAAATTTACTGTTCAGATTCAGCCCCAGGCGGCGCCTCTACGGCGTGGAGCAGGGAGCTCCCTGCCCCAGGCGCCCCTATGGCTTGGGGACAGAGACGCCCCTATCCACAGCGCGGCCTGAAGTGGTTGTCGGGGGTTTTCCCACCCCGACTTGCGCCGCTCAATGCCGAATCGATCCCAATATGTTCGGGACTTCAACGCCGGTCCAACCATGGCCTCGGATCACGCCAAAAACATCCGAAAACACTCCATTTCCCGAATCGATCAAAAATCACTAAAATCACCAAAAATTCAAACACCTCCAAATTGTCGTCTCCACGTCATAAAAACCCTTCCCGGCTATTGCAAGCCCGACAAAATCACGTTGAAAACTCAATAAAAATCGAAATCCCAACTCGGGGTGCGAAAACATCGCGACGAAAACCCACGAAATTGGTGTCAAAACGCAGAGAAACCCACGAAATTGGCATGCACCACGACTCGCACCATCGCGTGTGAGTGAAGTTACTAACGACCAGTAAAATTTCTCGAATTAATTTATTATTGTATTTTATTTTTCGGTCGTTCACGAAATTGTTTTCTGAACCCGTATATCCGTATTTCCTCCGCCCGATCCACGTTGTCCTAAGCAAATACTACTTGTAAGTCGACGTCACCGCCCTGTCACATAGACACGAGTATAAATAGGTAATACTCGTCACCCTACAAAAATGTCATGAATTTTCAGGTCGTTACACTTTAATTTATTCCTAAATTGATGCATAGAAAAGAGATGATTGTTACCTAGTCTTCTACCTACATGGGATGAACTTGCTTCTTCATTTGTTGAGATGTTTGATCTCTCTCCTCCTCCTCGAGAAATTCAGCAAGCCAACTCTTCAGTTATGTATTATTATTATTTTTTTGTTTGTTACATGTGAGCTAGAATAAGCTAAGCCTCATATTTACATGAAGTCATTTCATCACAAAGCATACTCACATCTTTATGACATCTTAAGGTCTAAAATGACTCCATCTAACCCACTAATTCCAGCCAACTAACACACAAGTATGACACTAGCTACATGGGAGTGTGTGCTAGCACGTATCCCAAGGTAAGTGCAAGTGTTATTGATTTTACATTTCAAACCATGGGCTACATAATCGATTTACCTTATATTAAATACTATAGGCTATATGCTTAGTCATTAAATCATATTTAAATAACTTAAGACTCGCCACATTACTAGCTACCCGGTCCCACGGCTCACACGCAACTCGAAGCATTTCCCGCCTGCGCCTAATCATTGACATTATTGAACTTAACTATTATGGGTATAAGATACACACATACAACACACTAGGCATTCACCATATTAAATATTAAATATACCTCAACCATGTGCCTCGGTCAGTGCATGTGTCCTAACGTGGGACTATGTCACGAATCGGTGACTCCAATTACGACCAAAATCTAATATTAGAAATTTGAGTCATGACAATTTGGTTTTTAATCCCTTTGGCTGAGTTGATTGGTGGGTTAAGGTCGAGCTAAGCTGGTCAGGATTCATTTTAAATATTGAGTCCAGACAATATTTCTCGCGAAATAGTTTGAAATCAATTGGAAATTGATGAAAATACTTAAAAATAATTAAAACGAACTTGAAGGTTGTATGGAAGTGCGGGAAACTCGAGAAACACGTGACTGTGCCGACGATTGACCAACTCTGAGTTGGTTTGGTTGTGAGTAAACCTTATTCTTATATTTTACATTAATATGCAGACTATTATTTTGCACGGTAAAGAAAAGTTCTTGTTGTCCATGCATGCATTCATGACATACGGATAAAGTTGTCATGTTCAGTCTCGGGGAGGTATCTTATACGGTTGAAACAGGTCGTGCTCGAGTAAAACTAGCCAAGAATCAGTATCTTGTATGGTTGAAACAATTCATGCTCAAGTAAAACTTCAAGGTATGCATTAAACTCTTAGTACCATTTTAAGTTCATTTTCTGGTCGACCATCTTATTAGTGAGCTTCGAATGAGAATTGAGTGATTCATATCGTATATTCACTCTCTTAGATTCGTTTATTGTACAATAACTCATATTTTGTTATTACCTAATTTACAAAGCAAGATAGGTGTTTACTTATCTGACATTGTTATTTTATAACTTAAAATGGCTTTGTTAAACTCAACAATAGATGTGGACCACAAAGGAAAGAGGAAGCTCAAGGTTTTTTTTGTTGATCTTAGCTCCTTTTTGTTTTTGTTGTATATTACTCTTTCCGGTCAAAAATGTATGTCGTTTAAGGTAAAGGCACAAGAATTAATAGAGCCTTAATTATGAGTGTAATTTACATATATGTTCTTTGACATTAAATAAAATGAAGAATTGAATAATCATAAATGTTTGGATTGCATAAGGGTAAAATGGGTAAAAAAGTAATAAATACACTCTCGAATTTCGAAAATGATTTGAACAAGGGGTTTTTGCTAGAGCAACTTATATTATTGACCGGAGAGAGTATATTTTTTGGGTTTTTGGAGTTGAAAGTAGAACGTGTAGGACTTGATACACTTTTAATACTGTTGTGAGCGGTTTGGAAGTTTTGCTAGTCGTTAGATATATTGATGGTTTGACATTCCAGCAATATATGATAAACTTAAAACAACTTTTGGAAGTCTAAAGCTTGTAATATATTTGAAGTTTGAACTTTTGAACTGAAAAGAGTTTGTGAATGTTCATATTGAAGTGTATTAAACTGTTGAGTAATTTGTAGAGATGTGAGTCCTATGCCTTCTCCCATTTTATCAGGTTTTGGTGTCGCAATCGATCACTAGTTTTAAGGGAGACTCTGCCGAAATTTTTATAAAACATAGAATTCATAACCGAATGATTTCCTAATTTGCTTCACTTAAACGAAATAAAGAGTTGAGTCTTGTTTGATGAATTGATATGAATCTAGAGATTGCGTTATAGTGTAATGGTTTAAGAGTATAATTAGGGTAATTATGCAATGTAAGGGACTTAATTAAATAGGTTATGACACTAAAGCAAAGAGATATATATGGGCTTAAAGCCGAACCTTGATATATATATTCTAATGAAAAATTCTTTTGTGATTCCTCCAAATGTATTTATACTAATTCTTACTCATTCTAGGGGCGAATCCAGAAAATCTAATTAGGAGGGGAGGGGGGGAACTTTCACATAATTTTTTTTTCAAACAAATAATACTAGTAAATAAAAAAATAGTATAATAAATTAATAATAATCATAATATATAATTTTCAATGTAAATTAAAAAATACCGCAAAATTCTGCATGAAATGTTTGAGTCCCGCGATTGTTCATGTTTTGAAAACGCTGCAATATTTTTAATTTCTTTATCTATATCTATAAATATGTCTCGCTCAATTAATATAACACATTAAGTCGTTCAATCATTCATCACCTATTTTATTTTACAATCTTGTCTTGATAATGTTCATTATCGAGAAAACTCTTTCAACTGATGCAGTTGCCACTGTAAGATCAATGCTAACTCAATAAGGCGGTAAACCAATGAAAAAGTCAAATACTTTAGAGTATCTTCACAGCAAGACTTGCAAGATCATTACAACCTAAGAATACAAAAATTCTTCTCACATCATGAATGTATACTTATATAAAATTGGTGTTTCAAGATTACATAGTCATATGCAGAGAAATTATTAGCATAAATCTTGGACAGTCGAAGAAGCATATCATTATCAAATCTAGAAAATGAATTTCTTGGATCAAGACAGCCAATGCATCTCAATATAACTATGTAGAAGCTTCACATAATCGATTATTCATCTTAACAAGTAAGTCAACTATAACAATAAAATTCTCAACATGATAATGTTAATATATAATAAGTAACTCATTGTCCTTTACACCTTAAACGACCTCAAGCCGTTATCTTATCTTCCATATTTGACATCGGAATAGACATTTTAATACAAAATGCATTAACCTTCTCGAACAATGAACCACATTCATTTTTCCTTAAGTTTTGCAAAAGAGTTTTTACTATTGCAATCAACCCTATAACTTCTAATTAAGTGTAAGTTTTTCCCTTAGTCGAGTTTTTTGCCTATAACATTTTAACAGTAACTCAAAATCAAGATCCGTGAAATTCTAGTGAAAGTAGACTTCGAGACCTTTCCAACAAATATTTATATGACCCATTTAAAATTGTAGTTTTTTATATAGTTTTTGCAAGTTATTACTTAACTATATACATATATTTATTTTTTTAGATTGCATTATATAATATATAATTGACTTGATAAATAATACACACTTTGTTTTAAAAAAAAAATATACACTTCAAATACATCATATAATTAACAACTTTACATACTATATTTATAGTTTATTGAAAAGGTGTGTCGACAAATAGCCGTAGGGGGGGGGGGGGACAACATAAAAATATATGGGTACTAAAGGTGTGCCCACCCACTAGATTCGCCAGTCTCCCTCATACATATATTTAAATAGTGTGTATATATCTAGCATGCACTATTTTCTCTTTCTTTTTTTCTTTTTTATTTTTTGGTAGGAACTATTTTCTCTTTCTAGAACCTACCAAAGAACATTTTCTATGAACCATATCATATGTATTTTTCTAAATCTACAATTATCATATGAAAGATCCTTTTTCTTTTCTCTATTTTTTTTTCATCAATCTTCTTACAAGAAAAACTGCTTCCATAGTTAACCTTCCAGACATGATCCACACAAGAAAGGTGAATCAGAATGGCATATAGTACATTTATCATATTCTTCAAGCTTTTAAAACAATAATTGATTTAATGGTACATGATCGACTCATTTACAGGGACACATTCGACGACAAACTTACTTGATATATAGTTTTTGGCCAAGATTACTGAGCCTACTTTTAGTAAAATACAGATCATAATCCCCTCAGAGTTGAGCCAAGCCGCGGATATCAACTGGATATGCATCTGTAGGTGACTGGGCACTGTAGGATCTCCGGCCTATAATAATATTAGCGGCTGCGCTTGGGTGGAAAGCATCCCAGAAGAAATGCTGATCTCTATTTTGGCATGGAATTTGGAGAGGCAGGCAAGTGATTTGGCCATTGTTCCTGCCCAATCCACAGCACCCTCTATTTGTTACTGTGAAACCTACAATTAATCAGAACAACGTCAAACGCATACATCGATATGATAACATAACAGTTTAAATATTTAACTAACATGTATTTAATTTGGATGATCAAGATTTTTTACCGTAAGAGGAAGGATTCCTCAGTATATCATTGCCAATGTCATAAGAATTTATGTAGGTAAATTTGGCACCGGGAAGATTGTTGTTGATGTCGTCGACAAGGCTCCTAAGCCTGTCATTAAACAAGCGATTCGCATAGTTGATCCTCTCAACACATTGAGAACTATCAGGACTAAACATAGATATAGAACTTGGGCTGCAACCGATTTGTCCAAGACCTATCAAGGCCACCTTCCTTGCTCCATAGTCATAAATAGTCTGCAATTGATAAGTTTGTAAATGTACTAGATTTAATTAAGTTCCTTGCATTAATTTAGCATGTTTATAGTGTTAAAGTCTCCAATTTACTACACATCTCTGATCTCTTTTGTGTATTTCGTCGTTATGGAGCTATTTCGGAGTATAGGAGTGAAAAACGGACCAGAGTCGGAACAAAACAAAGACCAATTGTAAGTATTAATTTATGAGGTTAGTTTTAAGCTAGGCCGAATTTTAAAGAGAGGAATTAAACTTTGTGGAGTAACACACCCTTAATTGTTGGGAGTATTGTTGAATAAGAATATCTGCAAATTGCTCCGGCGTGTATAGGCGACTCGAGGAGTAGAACAAGGGCATGAAGTAATTGTTAAGGTAGTCGTTGCTGCCCATTCCAACAGTGAAGATGCATCTGCTTAGGTAATCTGTTGCAGTGGTCTCATCACCAAGTATACTTACTATTTGAGCAAAAGTATTCTGATAGTTCCTTATCTGCCCATTGAAGGTGATTCTACCACCCTATATGTTGAACATAATTCATAAACCAAACGAAATGTCAATTCATTACTGCCAAATCGATAACAGTTAATATGTGACCACATTATGGTGAATGTATATATACTTGATTATTATAAGTTCAACTAATTACCAGTTGCTGCCCTGTTTCATCCCTGATTCCAGCCGCGGCGGATGCAAAGTTCACCCCTCCGAGTAGGGTTGTACCTCTTGCATTTGCATATGGTGGTATGTAGTTACTAAATCCCAAATGTTGAGCTGCAATTATGCAAAAATATTTATTAGTTGGGGAAAGAATTTGGTTATATATGTATGTGATTTTGTTTTCAACTTTTTAATTTTGTTTCCCACTTTTGTTACCCGAGACAGTACAACCACCGGTTCAACCACGGTAGACCAAATTTGCATCAATATTGACTTGGTCTATTAGTGGGGAGAGTATATATATGTCATAGACCGATGGGTTTTTTTTCCTACCTCACTGGGATAGGTTTTTTTCGACTTTATATAGGGAATCATATTGTTTATCGTCGTATTGTTCAAAATTGGGTTATAATAAGTAAGGACTTGTTTTTATAACAAAAAAATTAATTAGTTGAACATTATGCACTAGTATTCACTCAAAGGTGCTAAATTTTTTGGTTATGGGAGGGAAGGGACAAAAGTGCTAAATTACTTCTTTTTTTGAGGAAAATAAAAAAAAATTTGGTTATGGGAGGGAAGGGAAGCACTTGAAATTAAAGTGAGTAAGTGCAACTCAGATGCGGCGGTATTTGTCGATAGGGGAGTAGCATCATATGGGGTGGTCCTAATGGACGAGAGGGGTGATTTCGCAGCAGCTATGGGGGAATGTGGAAAGCTGTGGTCGAGCCGCAGGTAGTAGAAGCAATAGGGGTTCGAAAAGCACTGAGTAGGATGAAGAGGAGAGGGGTTACAAGTGCAGACATTGAGGTAGATGTTATGTTGGTCGTCCAAGCTATCGATAGTAAGACCAGGGATAATTCATATTTCAGTTCTATTATAGACGACTGCATTGATATTTTAATGGACATGAAGTCCTATTGTGTTTCTTATGTGCGAAGATCAACAAACTTAACAGCTCACACTATGGCGAGGGAAGCTAATTCTGGTCGGAGCGAGTGATGTGTTGTACCACTGTTCTTAGTTGATGTATTGGCTAATGATTTGCTTTTATTAGCTATGAGGTTTTTCAAAAAAAAAAATTTACTTGCTATATATGGTCTGTTCCAGTGAAATTGTCAAGGCGATCAGTTGAATAGTAGCGGACGTTGAACCAAAGGACAACCTTGAAAGACACTTTCCTTTTTCTTTTCGAAATGAAATAAAAATTTAATTAATCATTCAATACAATTAATGTAGAAAATGATCAAACAACCTAGAATCAATTACTTTAATAAAAATACATTGATTCGCTGATAGCATAGATATATATTAGAGTCTTAATAATTGAAACTAAAAAATCTATTATGACTTTTCTTAAATTTGGATGTTTGTCGTCATATAAAGTAGTGTTATTTGGACTCTTAGAGTCCAGACTTCTAGCTAGAGAGTTTTTGAAAAAATTTTATTTTAAAGTCACCCTCAAGCAATAAATAACTTTCAAATAACAACTTATAACTCTCCTTTGATATTTGTAAAAATTTTAAAAACTCTTTATAAGTCCGAACTTTAAGAGTCCAAACAGATTTTTTGTATGTTATATTATGTAATGGCTACTACTACCATGAGAACTATAATTAAAAATACCAATGTCATGGGAACATCAATTTACAACCCTTGAGTTTTAATCCAACACATTAATCACAGGATGAGTCATAAATGCTCAAAACATTTAATACACAACACATTTTAAGGGGTTCTCATGACATTGATATATATTTGAGCTTCATTGTAGAATTTTTCATATGTAATTAAGTATATATATACCTGCTTTTCTTAACCTTGAATTTGACTTCCCAATTAATTAAATTTTTAAATAATGATATATATTAACTAATTAATTATAATAACCAGCATGACATATATATATATATATATAATTAAAGGAAAAGTAAAAAAAAAAAATGTAATTAAAGGAACAATTAAGCACCGAATCAAAATAGCGTGATTAATTTCCAAAGAGAGACCGGAGAAAGAGGACCTATGATATCAACGGTTGTAACGCCATTGGAAAACCGTCCAGTGGCGGGCCCACCAGGGAAATCAATCCCATAAGGAAGATAGTTAGCTCTGGCCAATGTGACAATTCCATTGTTATTCCCATTATCAACCAATGAATCCCCAAAAATGAAGTAACAAGGCACTTGAGGTTGAGCTCCACCACTTACAACCAACCATACCAACACCACACACAACACCAACACCTTTGCTTCACAACCCATCTCTCTCAACAAGAGAAGAATATATACGTTACACGTACACAGATTAATTAAGAAATACTAAAAAAACTTCGATGTGTGTGTGACAGAGTGTTTAAATGAACTCAAAGATGAGAAATATATATAGAGAGAGATAAGAAGGGAAGAGAAGAGAAGATGAGAAGTGGCATGCATTAACGTTGCATGGTTATTTATTGGATGAAGTTTGATTCCGATTGACCAAATAGAAACCCCTCTGAATTAATTATTAATAATTTCATGCACTTTAATATATTGCTTTGCAGTTGGAGAAGTTGGTGGAAGCAATTAATTTTCACGCGTCGCTCGACGTAGTGTATGTTCATAATATGTATTCCTAGATTTCTTATGATAAAGTTCATGAGTGATCGATTGAATTTGAGGTGACTCTAGCTAATTGTATATCATGTGATTATTGTGCAAACTTTGAATAATGGTGGGGCGCCGCCGCGCCGCGGCTTTAAACCTTTCAATTTCTTCATAGTTGCAAGCTGATAATTAATTTAGGTGTTCAATTCAAATGAAGTCCGGAAGAAAACCTTTGCCAACAGCTTATACATTAACGTAATAATGAGATTAATGAGCCTAAAGTCATCAATTTTTCTTGCCTTCGCGCCTTCAGGGATGAGACTATAATTTTTTTTTTTTTTTAACTATGTGTATTCGCACTATTTAAGTGTGACTAATCTCCGGAGCCCTGGCACATCCCCCATTAGGGGTAATTGACTGGGAGTTGCCTCAGTGGCCCAATCGATCATGGCACAACGAGGAATCAAAATCGAGGTCGTGCACTTAACTCACACAACCACACCTTCGCCCTTATCGTTGTGGCAACCCGACTGGGTAGGGATGCAAATGGGTAAGGTAAGGGGTGGGAACCTCAATCTCATACCCATATCCACAAAAAAATTTATCACTCATACCCATTTGGGGATGAATTCTCGTACTCATCCCCATATCCATCAAATCCCTGTGGATATGAAGAATCTCCGTAGGTAAAATATTTTACTCATTTCATTCCCCATTAGAGATCCCCGTGAGGGTTTTTATGAGATATTTTCCGGGATAAGGAATCCTCGTGGGTAAAATATTTTACCTATTTCACTCTCCATTGGGGATCCCCGTGGAGATTTTCACGGAAATTTTTTTTGGGGTAGGGAATCCCCGTGGAGAAAATATTCTTCGATCCCACTTAATTTTCCTCAAAAAAAGAATTATAAGAAATAAGGAATAAAAAATACATACATAACAACACAATTGTTGAAATTCCAACAAAAATAAAGTATAACATATCATTCAATTAAAGTTCTAACTTCTAAGTGTTAACAATTCAAAATCTCATTAGGGATTTATGTCATGTGTATAATGAATGTTTCGGGTGAAAACTATGCAATATTATATTATATTTATATATAAATATCATATGGTGTATAAATAATAAATATTATATGGTGTATAATTGATATATGGGGGATCTATATGGGGGATCTCTGTGGGTATCCCCATTGGGTATCAGGATCCCTATAGGGGGTCACCCATGGGTATCCCTGTGGGGATCTCTGTGGGTATCACCCATGATAATCCACATGGGTATATTTTATCACACATCTTCGTATCCATACTCGTGTAGGTATGAGATTTCGTACCCATCCCCACTCTCATACTCATTTAAAATCCTCATACCCATACCCGTTAAGGTAAATATCAATCCTATTAATACTATATGTGTAGTAATTAAGTTGTTGGAGCTTTTTAGGAGTTTTTTTTTTTATATGAAGAAACAATATTTTGCCTCTAATAAAACTTATTGAAATCCATAGGCCAGAGAGTGTTGGGCCGCACACGCGCACACATGTGGATATATAAATGGAGTTGGAGTCCATCTTACACAAAAACAATTGATTTGTGCTAAGATCTAATCTACACCACTTTATACCACACCAACTCTTATTATATTTCAATGTGAGATTATATTCCAACACTCCCCTTAAGTGCAACTACGCATAAACTAGTTGTCACTTGTCAAACACAGACCTACTCTTTATAGGTTCATAAATATGCCTAAGCCTTTTTTATAGGCTCTAGGTTCACAAACGGGCCTAGACTCCACCACTAGCCCAATCAAGTCTTCAAATACGAGCCCAGGATCGTTCCGCTCTGACACCATATTGAAATCCATGAGCTTGGAGAGTATTGGGTCACACACGCATATGTTGGTATATAAATGGGGTTGGAGTCCATCTTGCACGAAACTAATTGATTTATGCTAGGATCCAGTCTACACCACTTTATACCATACCAACTCTTATTATATTTCTAATGTGGGATTATATTCCAACAAGACTTGAAATATATATATATATATATATATAAACTGAGCTAATATAATGTAATTAAATTAATTGTTGGCAGCTTATATGGGGATAATGTATTTAGGGATTATATATATATATATATATACACACATTATCCCCATATAAGCTGCCAACAATTAATTTAATTACATTATATTAGCTCAGTTTATATATATATATATATATATATATATATATATATATATATATATATATATGTGTGTGTGTGTTTTTGCGCGTCTCTTCCTTTTATAATTTTGTCTTTATCTCTGTTGATACATATAGATCTTATTTATAGATCAAATATATAGCTTGTACCATAAAATGTAGACATGTTTATAAGGTCCAATAATGTCCAGCTGATCAACAAATTATTTAATTGATAGACATTAAATTGCACAATTGATGAAGCCTTCAACTACTTCTATATAAATTATTTTAGGGTATTTATTGCATGTCTAAAGCAACAGTTGGAGTACCCAAAAAAATCTACGTTGGAGATCGACCTGCAGTCACATGTGAAAAAATGTTACTCCCTCCTTTTTTTTTTTTTTTTTTCCATAATTTGTCATATTAAGAAATTAAGAAAGCATTAAATACTTTATTTCCAATTTTAACCACCATTGTATTTAGTTTTTTTTAAGTAAAATAGAAATTTCATTAACCATAATGACTCAATACATTCAATAGAACATGACCATACATAGAACCAATTACCTTGATAAAAACACATTGATTCTCTAATCCTAATTGTTTAAAAAAACACTCAGCTGCCTTTAAGTTGATTTTGAAAATTGTGAATGTAACAATGGAACAAAATGATGATCAGTGATTGTTCTTTTGACAAAATTTTGGAACACGACAGTACACAGATAAACTAATGAAACCATAACGAGAAATAAAACTTCAAACAATGGAAAAAAAACAAAGACTTCCAATGAGGGAAGAAAAATACAAACTTCAACATCGAAAGACGACTACTTATTTAAAAAGATAACCTAATGAAAACATCAAACCAATGACTGTAAGTGCAGATCCATGGACGAGTAGTAGAAATGGAGATGAATTCGAATGATGGTAGATGCCCGCGTCAAAGAGGAGCGAGCGATGTCGATGATGAATCTGATATCCATTGTCGGATTGAATATCTTAAATTTAAATAGATATGTGTTTTAATGAAAGAAATGCAATGAATACTGTTATTGGAACCACCACCGATCAAAAGCGGAGATCGGTGGTGGTTCAAACGAAAATCTCAAATAGAAAGCAAAAAGAAGAAAATTGGGTTTTAGGGTTTGGAGTGCAACTGCCCTTTGATCATTTTGAACACAATACATATAAATAAATGAAGTTATTTATGGGAGGGAAATATAGTATTGTTATAAAATTCTAATGGTAATTAATCATCATATTAATTCTTGTGCACAAGTCACAATGTGATAGCCAGGGGAGTACTAATTAATTAAAAAGGAAAACAAAAAATCTATTTGGACTCTTAGAGTCCGGACTCATAGGGAGGTTTTTGAAATTATTACAAATATCAAAGGCGTGTCGCACGTTGCTATTTCGAAGTAATTTATTCCTTGATGTTGACTTTAAAAAAAAAAAATTTCAAAAACTTTCTAAGAGTCCAGACTCTAAGAGTCGAAATAGCACTACTCAAAGGAAAAATACCTAGAGGGCTGAAATAAATACACTTTTGTTTAATGCAGTAAGATTTTCCTCCTATATGCTATATGTACCTCTTAATATTAATGTCATCTTTTTTCTTTATAGGATTATTTACGTCATCTTCAACATTTAGATAGGATATTAACAAAGTGAACATTGATTAATAAGTTAATGATTACACATATTTATTTTTATTTTTGTCAAATTAGTTAATGATTACACATTAAAACTTGTTTGCTTAATGATGGAGTCAGCTTTCGGATCAGCATTAAAATGCCAATAAGTTCATCATAATGTCAAAACAAGCATTTTCTGCACAACTGGCTCCATCTCCAGGTGCCCATTAAATCAAGGTAACAATATCGTTAGTAGAACATGGGCCTTAGAATCAACACTAGGATGACGGTATATAGTTGCTAATTAGTTAGTTAATTTATCACTCAATTATAGAATCGTGATCTCTATATATGTATTTGACCACCAAAAGTTATATATTTTAAGAGTCAATAAATCTACTTGGACTCATGAGTCCGGACTCATAGGGAAATTTTTTAATTTTTTGTACATATTTAAGGGGTATAATAAGAATTTTACAAGTGATTATGGTTGTTTCATTAATTGCTCAAGGGTGTATTTGAAATTAAAAAAAGTTTTGAGTCCGGACTTACGAGTCCAAATAGCACTACTCGTGCTATTTGGACTCATGAGTCTGGCACTTAGGAGGATTTTTGAAATTTCATCCTTAAGCAATAAATGACTTCGAAACAACTTGTAAAACTCCTTAGATATTTATAAAAATTTCAAAAATCCCTCTAAGTCCAGACTCTAAAGGTCCAAATAAATTTTTTTGATATTTCAAACCCTATATATACACACATATTGGAAAATGTATAATTATTAATAGCTATTGTACGTGGTATGGAGCTAGAAAATCGAGTAAGGATCCGTGAATTTTTAATTAGTGCCAAATGCAATAGGGTGGGGGCGGACATTTCATAAAATACGTGCCCTAAACCCTTAAAAATTTTACAATATTGTTGATCTATTATTTTTTATTCATGAAAAAATAGGGTATGTTAACTGGAAAAGAAAAAAGAAAAAAAAAAAAAAAAAAAAAAAAAAAAAAAAAAAGAAGATCAAAAGTTAATTTGAAAGTTTTGCCATCATATTTGGAACTTGAAGCATATGTTTTTCTTGCAAGACAAAGGATCTCAATATTGTTAGCTTACGACATAAAATATATCGAAAATATCTTAAAATCATGAACTAAAGTGAAGAGACTAATATATATATATATAGCCAACCAACCAATCAAGCTAGTTCAGCTGTTTTTATTATTGTCAGGGTATTTGGAGCTTTGCCCCAACTAATCTCAAACTCGAGTAAGAAATGAAGAATCATAAGAGTGGCAATCTCTAACTAAGAGTTCTTAAAGTTTTTTCATTCTTAGAGTTTGTACTCGAGACCTCTGATTAAGAGAGGAGAGACAACCCGTGTCATCTCACCACAACCCTTAACCTACCAAGTCGAGCTTTTTGATGCCATGCATGCTAGCTTTAATTCTTCGCTTATGATGGCAGTCTTGCTATTCCAATTTACACTTATTAATGCCTCGCTCGTCATCTTTGATTAGTTCATCTTCTTCTCCTAGTACGTGCTTTGCAATTTATATTGATGTGGACATATATCAACTCATTTGGTTGTGCCCAATTTATGATTCGAGTCATCACCAATACAAGTCAATGGCGTCAATGAGCATATCGAAGATTTCTACTTCCTATAATTCAATACACATTAAAATTAATTCTTTAATGCTGTTGTTTTCGGCTGCACTAAAATTAATGGTAGGTGAATTTTTTTTTGAAGGGCCGGTGAAATTAAACATATTATTTTCGCCTTTAAAAAAATTAAGCTAGGCATCTTATAAGATAAGGAGAAAAAAGGACAATTGATAACAAACATATTGTTTGGATCCCAAAAAAATAAAATAAAATAAAATAAAAAATTAAAAAAATTAAAAAAGGAATTAAAAAAATGTTAAGAGAGAAAAATGACATCTATAATTTAATCATAAAAGAGTCATCATAACTCTTAACCTGGCACAATAGTATATTTGGTCTCATGTCTTCTTCTTCTTTTTTCTTTTTCTTTTTATAAATTAAATAACTCTAATTAAGGGCAGAAAACAAATTAAGGGAAGTCCATATGTTTTTTTTTTTTTTATAAGAAAAAAACAGCTTGCCCCAATTGGAGTTTGAACCCATGACTTTGACTTTCAAATCTTACGCCCAAATCATTGGGTGACATGTTTTTACCTAATGAAAATTTAAGTACAATTTATTTTATTTTATTTTATTCAGAGCAAAGGAGCTAAAGATTTCATTACAATTCAAAAGGGGAGATATGGCTAGTCTCCGAATACCCATTCAACATATGAAAGAGATAACATCAAAAAGAAACCCTAAAATCTCCACTAACACATTTCAACACCAGATTCACTACCTCTACACTACATTTCCTACATCAGAAACACCAGATTATACGGCAAAACACCAATTAATTTCTCTAAAACCGCCTTGCAACCCCAAACCCTATTATTGTAATTTAGTACGGTACTCGGATAGAACCCTGCTATTGTAACTGGGTATGAACATGCAGAATAAATAAACACTTATTAGTCGTCTGCGCAATATACATTAGGAGTTTAGGATACACACGCATAGGGGTGCATACGGATTGCACTAATCCACGGATCCGATCCAATTCGGACCAATTATCACTAATTGGATCAATTTTTTGATCCCTTAGACTGGATTGGGTTGAAAAATCATTAATCCGGCTAGGCTGGATCGGATTACAGATCCTACATTAAAAAACCGCGGATCCAATCCGATCCAGTCCGTTTAACACATCAACACATACATATATTTCATCATATGTATTATAGTAGCTTAATTAGCATCAACTCAAACTATCAACTCTAAACTAAAATATCTAAAAGACTATACTTGTTCTTAACTCTTTTATTATGCTTTCGACCTTTTTATTGTAGGTTATATGTTCAACGTATGCTTTTTTTGTTCTTTTGTGAGGATGTATGGTGAAGATTTGTGGATAACACATTTATTTATGTAGGAACTTATATTTTGAAAGTTATTGTGATAACAATTTTGTGGGAAATATGTTATATATAGATTTGTGGAATGTATGTTGTAAATTTGTTATTCATGAGATATATGTGACGGCCCCGAATTCTCAATGCATTTGGGTACGCCCGGCCTAGACCCGTGCAGACCCCGAGTCGGTACTCAGCAAGCCTGACGAGCCTAGTCAGCCTCCAATTAATCAATTTAACAATTTATGAAAGAGTTATTGCAATTATACGCAGCGGAAAAACTAAACGAGTATTGGGAAATAATTCAGTCAAACGAAAAACAGGAAATCTATGTATGTGGAAACTCCAAATATTCATGTACCTCAAATGGAAACCAAGTAAAGCTGTACATGATATTAAATAACCTATGATCCCAAGTTTAAACCAATTTGATGTAAATATATAAAGAAATGAACATACAAGCAAAAGTCAAACATAACCTAGGCTAAGGTGCTCGAATCCAGCCGCAAATCCTCACAAAAAGTCTCTGAAGCAGGGTTCCTTACCCTTCGAACGCTCTGGTAAATCTGCACCCACCGTCACAAACTAGACGGTGAGCAACTGAGAAAAAATTGAAAGTAATGCCTGAAGAATATAATAGTAATTTATAAATATCAAATAAAGCAGTCTAAATATCATGCAGTAACTAAAAGACAGGAAATATAACAAGATCAAGGTGCATGAAAAGCAGACCATCAGATATCAATCAAAAACATGTTTGTTCTAAGGGCATCTCCAACCAGCGCCATTTTGGCGCACAGCTACAGTGCCGCGCCAATTTGGTGCGGCACTGTTCACAGCGCTATAATTTTTTTTATTTTTTTTTCATATAATTATAGTAATCTTAATTATTTTAATACTTTTTTAAATAATCCATATTAATTTAATTAATACATAAATGTTATGATTTATTTAAATATGTTTTGTATGTTCACCTAAAAAAAGTTGTGTATTGTACCTATTTTTATTTTTAAAGTATTTATTTTAATATTAAAATAATAATAAAGTAAGATAGTGTAAAAGATAGTGTTGTGGATTGGAGATGGTTTTAAAATTTAGTGTAAAAGTTACACTAAAATGGTGCAAAAGTTGCACCATTTTAGTGTTGTGATTGGAGATGGCCTAAGAAAACAAATGAGGCAGTAAGCGGTAAAAATCACAGCATACGGAAAGAGGACGCTGGCTCTCCCCGGGCAATGTCGCAACATTAGCGCAGCATTAGAGGGACACAGGCCTCCATGCATACAGAAAGAGGACGCTGGCTCGTCCCGGGCAATGTCACGACACTAGCGCAGCTTGATAAAGAGGGACACAGGCCTCAAAAACTATGTCAACATACTCACGCCAAGAACCCACATACCAAGGAATCAACAGGATAGGAATGCCAACAACGAATATCAACAAGCAACAATGAATGATAATGAATCACATGCAATGTTCTTACTGGCTTACTAACGTACACAAGCTTTAGGGCAAATGTACTTACTTGACAACGCGACCCGCGTAACAACACTCCCGCTAATCCTAACGCGTATCCCCGAGTTTCTAGCTACCTAATAAGGTTGGAAACTCATGTTAATAGGTTAAGTCGTTAACTAAACCTAAGCTAACTTCTTAGTACTTTTCCCGTATTTTAAGGACTCGACGACTTAATAACCAATCGATAAAACGAGCAAAAACTCATTGAAACACAACTCTCTTGGGTTTTGAAATTACAACACATATGTAAGCCTAGTCACACATCTTAGGTTCGGCTCAGTCGTAAATAGGTCACGCTATAGTCTCGAGGACCGGCGGCGTGACCACGACGTCACTACCATTTACAATACATAGACTCACACAAAATCATCATTACGCTTCACGCCCATTTTAAACCGAAATAACATTCCAAACACTTTACTTTACTTCGCAATTTATGTTCAAATCAATATCGCGAGAAAACCATGCATGAGTACGCAACTCCAACATAAATTCATTCTCACACAACATGCTATTAATTCAAGCGATTCCAATAAAACATTCAAACCGAATTGACAAAACCTTAACTGAAAACTCAACACCGACGTCATCAACAAAGAATAGTCATCATGATCGAAACTCGAAACCACACAACATTGATAAGAAACTACAACGAGTCCGATTGTTTAATCAAAATCAAGTCAATCAACTAGACAACGGAATCACATGAAATGGCGACACAAATAAAGAACCTCGATTAATCATTACAACACTAAGAAAATGCATGCCCACTGTGACACACCTAACCTACACATCCTATACACACCACAGCCTAATGGCTCAACAGTGAGACACAACATACACACCCTACACCTCAACATTTCAGTAGTGAAACACACACAAACCTTCATGAAAAACCCACATCTCACTATCCAAAACACTCCCAATCACGGCTGTCCACCACCGCAGTTCGGACAGGCGAGAGGCAGTGCAAAAACTAGTGCCAAAAGAAGAAGAAAACAAAACAGTGAGACGAGATAGAGAGAAAGAGAAAGAGAGGGAAAAAGACCGAGTGTGTGTGATGGAAACACCTCAACTCCGGTGACTAGGGGTGGGCAGCGGTTTTCAAAAAACCGCCCAAACCGCCCAAACCGACCAAACCGCACGGTTTGGTTTGGTTTTTGAAGCTCGCGGTTTGGTCGCGGTTTGGAAAACGACCAAACCGCAGATTCGCGGTTTGGTCGCGGTTTTCATTTTGAGAAAATCGCGGTTTAACCAAACCGAGGGTATTTTGGTAAATACAAATCAAAAACCCTAAAAATAAAAAAAATAAAAAAAACACCCACAAATCTCTTCTTCTCCAAACAACCCACACCGCCGCCTCTTCTCTCTCGATCCCATCTCAGTGATCTCACTCTCTGCTCCCTCTCGATCTCCCCACTCCCATCTCACGATCTCTCCTCTCTCTCTCAGCCCTCATCTCGCTCTCTCTAATCTCACGGACTCTCTCACTCTCGGCCCTCATCTCCCTCTCGGTCTGTTGACTCTGTTCGTTCTCAACCGGCAGCCACCACCTCCCTCCCGACACTGGGACCTCGACCATCCATAGGAGACACCTAGGTGAGCTTCTCTTCTCTCCCTTTCTCTCTCTCTCTCTCTCTCTCTCTCTCTCTCTCTCTCTCTCTTTCGTTCTTACTGGTTTCTTCTCCTTTGGACGTCGCTACCGTGGGTGGTGGTGGTCGGGGGCGGTCTGGAACGGGCCCTCGTGGCCCACCGGAGCTCCCTTATCCCCGAGAGACCTTCGAACATTGCATAAATACTAAATACTTAGCCCAATACGAGTCATGTTCATGAACATTAATGCTACACTATAACAGGTCTATCGATCTTGAGATTGTTGCAAGAAATGCCGACTATGGATCAAATCAACATATTTTTGTTAGCCAGCTCTATGAACGTTTTGTAAATTTAACATTTTAATGTGTAGCAGCAAATTTTCCATAGAAATGTTAATGGCTAGCTAAATTGAGTCCTGGAGTGCTCCTATGATCACACTATTGTTACAAGTAACATTAAAACAAGTGCTGTAACTAATTTTACAACAGTAGAATAAAAACACAACTGTTATAACAATACAGCTGACACAATAAACTGATAGTTCCTACTACCATGACCTTAATCATGCATGTGCTGCAATTGTATCATGAATCCTCCTCCAGCACAGGCAGCTTCAGCTGTTGAATGGAACTCAACATGCTAGTATAAAAGCATAACAAACTCATAGCCCCTGTACTTGATTTCTTCAATTATGATTATATTGAAACAGAGTCAACAGACCCATCCAAGGATTGAGGCGCCAAGAGCTTGATGGGTCCAACGACATACCTTCCAAAGCATATATATTGCTGTTCTTGCTTACAGTTTATCAAATTTAGAAGAGGCTAGGATTTACGAAGTATTGGCAAACTAAAAACCAAAATAAAGTTGAACCAAAAAAAAAAAAATATATATATATATATATATAGAACTATACTCTAAAAATTCCTTTATCCTAGTAGATGGAATAGATCATAAAATAGAGTTGTTGTTGTCCATCTTCCTCTCGCGCTATTCGGTCATCTCTTCACCGATTCCCTCACCAGTCAGGCATAAATTCCCTTCATTAACAAAAAAAAAATTTAAATGCACTTAATTATTGTTTTGGTCAAGTATAAATTGTTTTATGAAGAATCGGCTTATTGTTGTCAATTTGTCAATACTTATTCCATTTTCATTTTTTGACCTCCTTGAAAACATGTTTATGAAGCATTACATTTTGTACCATTTTGCATGAGGTTCTCATATGAGTAATTGGAAGCAAGTCTTTATCTGCTTCCCAAATTAATTTCAATAATTTGGGATTGAGGCTATGTTGATGTTGTTGTTGTTGTTGTTGTTGTTGTTGTTTTAGTGAATACAAGTACTGTATTAAAGACTTAAAGTTCATGTCTTTCTTTGCTATTTGGTTTCATTATTGTGTCAAAGAGTTTTGATCCATCACCTCACCTTAATTGCCATTTTGTGTAACTTAATTGTAGTTCTGTATTTCAATTCTTCTTTTTAATGTTCATTTTCATTCTAACATTGATCGTGTGTGTTTTTTTTTCTAGATGGATTCACATCATGTAACAAATTTAACATTATCGACAGATGCAAGTTCTACACCAATGGAGTTTGAAAGTGGTGGACTGTTGTTGCTCCTCCAAACTCATCTAGTTTGGCATCATCAACAAAGAAGACAGAATCGAAAGGTAGTCGCACAACTTCTAGAGTTTGGGACCATTATTCTAAAACGTTAGATGAGCATGGAAAAGTGACACTTGCAACTTGCAATTATTGTGGTAAAGAGTATCATTGTCCTAGTAAGAATGGTACAAGCACAATAACAAATGACTCATTTAAATAAATGTCTCAAGTACCCACATAGTCATGTGAACTCAGTATGTAAGAAACAAAAAACTATAGAATTACAAGTTAAAGGGTCGGAGGATGAAAGTAAATTAGGACTTTGGAAGTTTGATCAAATATTAAGTCGTGAAGCCCTTACTGAATTGATAATAGGAGCTGAATTGCCTTTTGTTTTTGTGGAACATCCATGCTTTGTTAAATTTTGCAATGTTATACAACCCAAACTCAAGTTAGTGAAGAGGAGAACTATAACTAGAGATTGTTTGGAAATGTATAATGTTGAGAAAACAAAATTGAAAAAGATCTTAACAAAGAATTCTCAAAGAGTTTGTTTGACGACTGATACTTGGACTTCTTTGCAAAATACTAGCTATATGTGTCTCACTGCACATTATGTTGATGATGATTGGAAATTGCAAAAGAAAATAATTAATTTTTGTGAGATTGAAGGCCATACGGCTGATGATATTGGTAAGGCTGTTGAGATGTGTTTGCTTCACTGGAAAATTGAGAAAGTGTTTACAATAACTGTAGACATTGTTAAATCTAATGATTTGGCAATTGAATACCTAAGGAGAAAAATAAATAATTGGGGTGGAAGCGTGTTAAATGCGAAATACCTTCACGTAAGATGTTGTGGACACATTTTGAATCTTATTGTTAGTGATGGTTTGAAAGAGGTGAAAGACTCCATTAGTCGAATACGCGAAGCAGTGAAACAAGTGAGAAGTTCTCCATCAAGGAAGAAAAAGTTTAAGCAATGTGTTGAACTTGAAAAAATACTATGTAAAGCTTCAGTGTCCTTAGATGTATCAACTAGATGGAATTCCACTTATTTGATGTTGGATTCAGCGGTGAAGTATCAAAGAGCATTTGAGAGAATGTATGAGTCATATAATAAGATTTCAAGTGAGTTGAAGAATGGAGTTCCCACAAAAGAAGATTGGAGTGTTGCACGTATATTATTGCAGTTCTTGGAACTTTTTTATTGGACCACTCTTCGACTTTCAGGATCTAAATGTGTTACAGCTAATGCATATTTTCATGAGGTGCATGCAGTTGAAACACTTATCAATGAATGCTTGGCAAGTAATGATTCATATGTGCATTCGATGGGAATGAAGATGAAGGTGAAGTTTGACAAGTATTGGGAAGATATCTCGAAGGTGAACATGATCTTGTTGGTTCTTTGTGGTTCTTGATCCTAGGTACAAGTTGAAGTTTCGAAATATTGTTATGGTACATTGTATCCGAACGAGCAAGTTGTTGAGATGATAAGGAAAGTGAGAGAGGCTCGGATCATTTATACATGGAATATGAATCATTTTCCAACAATTACACGTCTATGTGGTTTAGTGAAAATAGATCATTGTCTAGTGTACATGAAGAGGTGGAAGACTCATTGTTTGGTAATGTCAGAGCTAAAAAGGCAGTGGTTGGATTTCAAAGATTTTTAGAAGAGGAAGCAAATACGACAAACAAGTCGGAGATAGATATATATTTGGATGAGGGATGTGAGAAGCAAAATGGAGACTTTGACATTCTTGGTTGGTGGAAAAATAATGTCTCTAAGTACAAAACACTTTCAATGATGGCACGTGATGTACTGGCCATTCCAGTTTCTACTGTTGCTTCAGAGTCCGCTTTTAGTGCCGGTGGACGCGTGCTTGATCAGTTTCGTACCTCATTGACTCCAAAAATTGTTGAAGCTCTTATTTGTACTCGGGATTGGTTACATGGTATAATAAATTTAGAAGTTGAAGAAAATTTACAGGAACTTGAAGAGCTTGAAACAGGTTATACTTTTCTTTTAATTTTGTTAATTATTAACTACATTTATTCTTTCTTTTACGATCATCATCTAATCATATTACATTTTGAAATGTTGTTTAGGCATTTTGGACCAACTTGTTTTAGATGATTAGTTGAGATAATTAGCAAAATGCATTGATTCATTGACTTGGTAAGTAAATCTTTTTTGAACTTTTAAATGTTATTAAACTCTTATCATATCGTTAATTTTCTATATTCAATTGTTGTTTTATTTTAGGAATAACAAATGTTATAAAACTCTTATTATGTTGCTAACTTTTTATTTTCAATTGTTGTTTTATTGTAGGAACAAAGAATGAAATTGGAACTTGGAATGGAGTTGAAGCATTTTCCTACTTGTTGAATTTATTTGTTCTAAACTTCTAATCTATTTGTTTTTGTTGTAACTTTAGATATGATCTTGAATTTTTAACTTTGATTGGGTTCATTTTGATGAATGATTGGTTAATGGGTATTGATTAAATGAGGATTATTGAATGTGGTGTCTGCCAGCCTGCCACTGGCTTGCTGTTAGTGTTTAGGCTTGCTGATTTATTTTTTTTGCTTGCTGTTTTTCATTTTTGCTTGCTGTTTTTTCATTTTGGCTTGTTGTTTTTTCATTTTGGCTTGCTGTTTTTTCATTTTTGCGTCTTTTTTTTTTTTTCCTGAAAATAAATTGCATGAAAACCGCGAAACCAAACCGACCAAACCGCGCAAACCGCGGTTCAGTTTGGTGCGGTTTTGGTGATCTGCGGTTTGGTTGCGGTTTGGAAAATCACCAAACCGTAGACCCTCGGTTTGGTCGCGGTTTGGTGGTTTTCCAAACCAAACCGCGGTTTGCCCACCCCTACCGGTGACCACCTAGGACCGCCTCCGACGGTCGTGGCCACCCTCCCAGTTCGGCAGCGTTGTGGACAACAGTGGGGAAAGGAGACGTGCATGGCCAAGGGAGAGAGAGAGAGCTCGAGTGAGAAGCCGAGAAAGAGAAATCGAGAGGGAGGGAGAGAAATAAAGATGATATACCTCATTACTCCGGCGACCAGAGCGTCTTCCGGCAAGGTCCAGCCACCACAGGACTGTGTGGGTTGGTGGTTCTTCACCAAGGAGAGAGACGTGATCGAGAGAGTGAGTGGGGAGGCCGAGAGAGAAAACCGAGAGGAGGAGGAGAGTGAGGCCGAGTGAGTAAAAGAGAGGAAAAGAGAACTACCAGTGAACGAACTCCGGCCAGCTAGTGGTGCTGCTATGGCGTGGGAATAAGGGAGAACCGACGAAGATGAAGTGAGGAACAAGAGAGTGGCGGCAGGAAGGTGTGTAGTATTAGGGTTTTTTTTTGTTTAAACATATATATATACACCTTTTTGTTCAAAATCCCTTGAGTTTGTCATATTTTCCTCTATCTTTCATCTTACAACACCCATACATCTCGAGGCCAATCCCATGGCTCCTCAAAATTAGGGTTGTGTCATTTTAACAGTTTCTATCATATAGTCCGTATGTTGCGTAGCAAACTAACTCCCGCGTTCAAACGACATTCCTAGGTCTGGTTCGACTCATCACGCGCTAGTTCCGCCTTTTTCCTTTAAATAATTATTTAAATTATCCGATAATTCATTTATTTGTA
This sequence comes from Stephania japonica, assembly GCA_039657345.1. Classification (NCBI taxonomy): domain Eukaryota; kingdom Viridiplantae; phylum Streptophyta; class Magnoliopsida; order Ranunculales; family Menispermaceae; genus Stephania; species Stephania japonica. The sequence continues at coordinate 9,060,336 of CM077556.1, forward strand.
TTTTAACAGTGTTTAAAATCCCCCGTGTACCCGTAACTCAACTGTCGATCCCCCTCGTCCAGTTTTCCTAATCGTTTACCGACTCCATTGTCCGATCACTTAAATACGAGTATAAATACATAATACACATCATCATACACAAATAACTAAATTTCTGGGTCATTAAAATATATAATTCTTGCGATTTATTTAATTAAATCTAATTTCATAAATTTTGGATAGGAAAACGTCAATCCGCAGAACTTGATCCAATCCGATCTGCATTTTGCAAATTGGATTGAGTTGGATTGATGAATTATTTGGATTGGATTGGATTGTAATTTTCCAATCTGCAATAATTGGATTGGATTGCGGATTGACCCTAATTGGACTGGATCCAATCCATGTGCACCCCACACATGTAGCTACATACAAACATCAAGGGGGACGCATGTAACTGGGCTACAAAAGCATTTTCCCAATTAAGCCTGCTAGTGACGTAGGCTTGTAGCTAGGGTCTCCATTTAGAAAAGCGTGGGAAATGACATTTAAAGGGCCCCCATATGTGATTTAAAGGGCCCCTAGTTGTAGCTTGGGCAACTACCCTAAACCCAATGTTGTTCACTTCTCCCTACTAAATAAAAGGCCCCTGTTAGGGATGTAAATGGGGCGTGGAGGTCGTGTCGCCCAATAATTTTTTTTCTCTTGATACTTTTTGGGTCAGGCTATTTAGATCCCACTTTGTGCTCTTTATACCTCATTTAAAAAAAATTTAACCCCCTTGTGAAATGCCTTTGATGCCCCTATATATAAAGATGTTTTACTCCCTCGTACCCCACTACCCCATGAATTTTTTTTGGACCAAGAACACTCCGCGGAAAACTCACGAACTCCACTCCCACACTCGACCTCCAACTGACTAAATAAGTGCGAAACCACACAAAATAAACTTGATAACTTCATTCTCTAGTCAATTCCTTTTCGTTTGTTATTTTTAGGGACATTTGGTGATTATTTTACTGTTCTAGGGTTATTGCATTTATTTATTTTATTAGGGCGTTAAGTTTGGTGTTGATTGGCACATTATAGGGAGGAAAATGTTGAAGGAATCACCAAAACGAAGTAAACCCGAGCAGTATAGATAATTTTTGTTGTTTTTATGACTGTGCAGACACACAGGACCGAGATGTAGAACATACGTCTCAGTCTTGTGTGTTCGACAATATACAATATATAATACATAGCGTTGTATGTTGGTTAAGACCCATAGTTTCATGTCAGCTTTATGCGACCACAAAACACTTGTAAGTATCAGCCCAGTTGTGACGGACCCAAATTCCGAGGCCGCCCTGTGGTCAGCTACTTCCCTGCCTCAGCACATGAAGCCTCTACCACGTCACTCATACTCATCATCTTTCTGACACCCTTGCGTTTCTTACCAAATGATTCGATAGTTTACATATAGTTTTAGATTAAACAATTAAATTCAATTAAACTAATCAACCGTTATAACAAAATTTAAAGCGGAAGTCTTTATATTACCAAAAGAACATATAAGATTTACTTATTCAACCTATAGTGGAAATCCCGGCAGTATTGTGCATATAGGCGATCAACTATAACAATATATATACAAGTACAGGTGTGAAATATAGTCTCCCAACCCCAAAAGATAATTCAAAATATCAAAAGTATAACTACTAACAAACGTATCAGCAGGCCTCAGCATAGGTAAGTCAGATGTAGTCGCCAAGAATCCCCTTACCTTTGCTAGTACTAGAATCTGCACTTAGTCATCACAAAAGGCAGATGAAGAGCCCAGTAAGTAAAATCCCAAGGAAAACCACCGTGCATATTAAATTAAAAATGTAAATGACAGAGCCAATAAATAGTGTTAAATAGACATGCGGAAAGAAGGAATAATGCAGACAACTGCTTAAAGCTCATCGCATGAATATAAACACACAGATATACAAATGGGTGTGAACACAGCTACTAAAGTGTGTCCTTAGGACCAGAAGCTCTAGTCGTGGCTCGCGCCATCGACCCTACAATTGTGTTTTAGCGGCATTTGCCCTAGTGGGTTACATCAAACATGTGAACCGGTATTCAACTCGGGATATAATCTACCTAGGTCGAGAACACGCGCTACACACTTAGCAAGCGACCACAACAACCCTCAGATACGTAGACGGGAAAACTCAACCATCCTAGTAAGAATGGACTCACAGATATCAAGAATTACAGCTCAAATGAATAAGCAATAAGTAAATGCAGTAGTGGTGTTCAGTTGGGTTTTACGTACCTCAAACCACGCTCAATAACCCTGAAAACACCCCCAAGGTCTTACCCCCGACTAGTCCCCGACTCCAGTTACTGTCCCGTGACTCCTGAGATCTTTTTCAGGTGTTTATTGGTTAATTAAGTGGGTTTGTTATCAATTAGGCTCAATTTCATTTTTAGGAATTCAGGGGTTTTGGTACCTAGCGCGCTAGTAAGGGGAATTAACGCGCTAATTGATCTTCGTGCACTATTCATGCACGAAGATCATCATCTTCCCCAGCATGCCTAGCGCGCTAAAGTTAATCACCTAGCGTGCTAGGTGCACTCTACCCTGAATTTCTAGCAACGAATTTTGGGCTTAATTGGTTCCTAACACCTCACAAACATTATACAAACAACACACCTACTTCAATATCATCAATTTCCTCTCCAAAACACCGATTAAACAAGAATTTTCACCCAAAACAGCAGATCAAAGTGTGCATGTTTTGAAATTCGAAATCACCAAAACACTCATTTTTGCCTCAAACCCAATTCGAATTAATATAATTCATTAAAACTAACCTCATAACCCACAATTCTAGCAAAAACCATGATGAATTCTCAGAAATTCGTTTGAACTTCAACATATCCAACAACATCAATTTTTCACAAAAATCAAAAGAATTTGTGAGTAGATTACCTTAAGTTTCGTTGTTTGATCGCCCAATCTAGCCTCCAAACCCTTAGTTGTGTTCCCTAATCAAGAATTTCTCTCCTCAGAACCTCAAAAATTCGTTTAGTATTGCTTTGTTTTGCATGTCTCCACGATCAATTGATATTTATAGGTGTTATTATAATCTGACGTTCACGAGCATCTCGAGATTGATCGGACGGTCCTTGTTAAGCTTGTGTCACTCAACTCCTAGACACCTTATCATGACACTAGTTGTCTTGTTTTGATCTGTTGTTAATCTCAAGGACAATCTTAGGTGTGCTTCAACTATAGGACTTTATTAATTTCATTTTATTTAACTTATATAACCTATCCAAGTAATCAAATAAATTCCATAAAATGCTAAGTACGGTCACACTAACTTCCCGACTACCGGATCCCCGCGCCTCGCGTCTTGCGCGCTTCCCAAGGCAGTCCCACCCTTAGTGTACCTAATTGATTTACTTAGCTTAGCGTAAGGTTCTATTTAAATCTCAATATATTTAATCCTCAACCATAGTCATGTTATATTAATTAAATCTAATTTGACCCCAACGTCCAGCCTCATAGCTAGCGTTGGCGTGTTCTACGAAACGGTAATTATAGATACACACTTGTGATGAATAATACATCATACTAATAAAAATATTAATATATCACAGAACCTGTGGCGGCCCCAATTTCCACATTGGTTCGCCACGGGAGGCCACGCGGGCCCACAACTGTCTACGTCGCCGCCAGCTGTGTCCCACGCCCAATTATCTATTATTAATCAATTATCAATCAATTATCAGTTAACTTTGATGTTATGAATTTACTTTTATTCCTTTAATATCATTTAACCATAAATTACGCAGCGGAAGATTTACTATTAATGTAAAGATTTAACCTGAATTTCATGTATATTATGAGCAAAATGCCTAAGTGGAAACCATATCAACTGTACATTATATACAAATCATCTAAGGTCCTCAAAATATCAAAATATACAACCTATCTCTCAAGTCCCAAAACCCAACATAAAACAAGTAAATATAAACATACGTACGAGAAGGGCTAGAGCTATCAATCGATGTAGTCCTCAAGCTTGCCCTTTCCCCGGCTCGTACTAGGATCTGCACTCAGCCATCACAAAAAGACAGATGATGAGTCCAGAGTGAGTAATCCCAAAGAAATTCACCAAGTAATTACGGAAGTAAAAGTATTGGAATTTTAAATACTATAATTTAAACATGCGGAACAAAGAAATAATACAAACAACTGTAAAAGAAAGATCATCGCATGCATAAATATAGTGATGAAACAAAGTACGTGCACATAAAAATCTCACTAAGTCATACTTCGGGTTTTTCCCCAGGCACGGCCCTTGAAAACACACTAATGGGTTGGCCCTGGACCCTCTAGGTGGTCGGCGTAGACCCACGACGCACCCACACAAGCCTAACATACCCGGGTAGCCTATTCACCGGCGTATACCTAGACAAGTGCTATGATTTAGTGGACTCTATGGCCGTAACGAATAAGCACCAGGTGGGGAGTGATCTCAACACCGTAAAGACACCAGGTAGGAGTACACTCCACTACCGTAAAGTCACCAGGTGAGAGTACTCAGCCACCGTAAAACAATAACGAAATGGAATAAAGAATAAATAGAACTGAATTCAAATAAGTCAAACGGTAAATACTTAAAGTGAAGTTCAATTGGGATACTACACACCTCAAATCGCACTCCTCATCCCGAAAACCAAACCTTAGTCCAGCTCCAATAAATGTCGACAATTCAAACTATCACCCGAAATATACCTATTATCATTTATTTCTAAATTAGCTTCAATTTAATATATTATGTCAATTTTTCATTTTTCGAGGCTAAAACCCCGACTATTATCTTGCCAACATTTCCAAGAAAATCCCAAATTTCCTTTATTTAATCAAAATGTAATTTTTCTAAAATTTTCCTATTTTATATGAATTTTCTATGAATTTTCCAGATTTTTTTTTTCAAACTGTTTTCTGTTTGTTTTTTTTTTTATTAGGGGCGGTTCGGCCGAACCGGCCCCTTCTTCTTCGTTGGAACAGAGCATACGCAGTGCTCTGTTCCAACAGCCCCCTTTTTTTTTTCTTTGAATTTGGGAGAGGGAGAGGGAGAGGGGAGACGACATGGATGTCGTCTCCCTCCTCGGACGAACTGCTTTTGCAATTCGTCCGAGCTCCCAAGCTCCATTCCACCACCACCGATCCACCACATCAACTCACATCCGCCACCACCACCACCAACAACGCCAACAACATACAACAACAACAACAACCAAAATAACACAACTCACCTCTCCACGATCCCGCGCTCACCTCCTCTTGATCTCTTCTTCTTCCTTCTCCTCCTTCTTCGTTTCGATTTCATTGTTTTGTGTTTTGTTTTTTTTTTTCTCTTTCGATTTATCGAGAGAAGGCGGTGATGGTTTAGGGAAAATGACCAAAATACCCCTCATGTTTATCTCTTTCCTTATTTATTTCAATACCCTTTATGGTAATTTCTCATTTCTGATTTTTAATATATATATATTAAATTACCTATATACATATATATATAAATATATATTCGCCTATACTTTCGTGCCTAAAATTTCGTCGTGCGCGCCAACGAGCGTACTCGGGCGTGCACACTATCGTACCACCCACGCGTGTCGACCACGACCCCGTGTTTACTAGGCGCCCACAAATTTACGTATTTTATCACCTTTAACCCATTTAATGTGTGTAATATTTTTTTTCTCAACTTAAAATTTCGTCTTTAATCTACCCGGTACCCGCGTCGACACGCATATCGATGCGAATACTCATCACACAATCTCCCACGTCAATTTAAAATATAATTACACACATCGCGATGTCGTTAACCTATTTTAACATAAACATCGCAAATTAGTCAAAACAGTACACAAAATACTATTTACCTAATCCGAACGCACTTCAGCCTCGCTGTGGGACCCACGAACGTTTACGCTGGCGTCCATATCTGCAATGACGTCATAATTAACGGCAAATTTTAAATTGGGCCGTTACAATTCTTCCCAACTAAATTGAAATTTCGTCCCGAAATTTAAGTTATAATCAACACTCACCAGCGAATAACTGAGGATATCTCTGTCTCATAGTCGACTCGAGCTCCTAGGTGAGTCCCTCAGTCCCGTGATGCTGCCATCGTACCAACACTTTCGGAATCTCCCTGTTCCTCAGAGTCTGAACTCTACGATCCATGATCTCAACGGGTTGTTCTTCATATGAAACGTCGGACGAACCTCAATCTGCCTAATATCCACCATCGGCCTTCTGGTCCCCGACTTAGCTAACCTCAACATAGACACGTGAAACACTTTGGATGAACGCTCGCTAACTATGCTTTGGCAACTCCAATCTATATGCTACTGTCCCAACACGTGCTATAACTCTAAACGGTCCAAGATATCTCGGTGCTAGTTTCCCTTGATTCCAAACCTCGATGTCCTTTCCAGGGCGAAACTTTCGATATACCAAGTCATCCACATCATAACTCAAACCCTCAAGATACCTATCAGCATAATTCTTTTGCCTATTTTGAGCTGCTTGCAATCTCAACCTAATTTGCCGAATTTTCTCGGTATGATCAACAACAACTTCAGTTCCAATCACTGCCACATCCTCAGGTGCTGCCCAACAAGCTGGTGATCTGCAAGGTCTACCATACAAAGCCTCAAATGGTGGCATACCAATACTCGCCTGATAGCTGTTGTTGTACGCAAACTCGCACAACGGCAAATACTCTTCCCAAGCACCTCCAAACTGCAAAATGGATGCTCTGAGCATGTCCTCCAATATCCGTATCAATCTCTCTGACTGACCATCTGTCTGAGGATGATAAGCCGTACTGAACTGTAGTCTCGTCCCAAACTGCTCTTGCATGCTCTCCCACAACTTCGAAGTCAACCTGGGATCTCTGTCAGACACAATACATAGCGGTACTCCATGTAATCTAACAATCTCTCTCTCAAAAATGATACTCAACTGAGGAAACGAATACTTCATCGATATAGGAATGAAGTGTGCAGACTTCGTCAATCTGTCAATAACAACCCACACAGCATCATGACGTCTCGCAGTCTGTGGCAACCCGCTCACAAAATCCATCATAACATGCTCCCATTTCCACTGTGGAATTGGTAGTGGCTGTAACAATCCAGCTGGTCTCCTGTGCTCGGCCTTAACCTGCTGACAAATATGACAAGCTCTCACATATGCACCCACATCGGCCTTCATCCCAGGCCACCAAAATAAACGTCGCAAATCATGATACATCTTGGTCCTGCCAGGATGAACTGTATACCGCGAACGGTGTGCATCCTCAAGAATGCTATCACGTAGTTCCTGCACTTCAGGTATCAATAACCTGCCCCTGTGTCTCAAGCACTGGTCTGAACCACTAGACCAATCTATGCAACCCGATCCCGAGCCAGACAAATTGAAGCGAGCAAAATGTCCGTCGACCCTTTGCCACTCACTCACCGACCTCTCTAACGACACAACAGAACACGCATCCGGCAACAGATATGAACATCAAGCAAAGCATCCGACAAACACAACACCGTCGCAGCCTCCCAAAGAATCCATGCTCATGTGTCATCTCGCCGCAAAGACACGATCGACTCTCTACACCACTTCGGCTCAATGCATCAGCAACTACATTCGCCTTCCCAGGATGGTACTCAATCGTAAAATCGTAGTCTTTCAGTAACTCTAGCCACCGTCTTTGCCACATATTCAGATCCTTCTGAGTGAACAGATACCTCAAACTCTGATGATCCGTGAACAACATAAACCGCTCCCCATAAAGATAATGTCGCCAAGCCTTGAGCGCAAACACAACTGCAGCTAGCTCTAAATCATGTACCGGATAATTCTCCTCGTGGGGTCTCAATCGCCTCGATAAATATGCAACTGGGTGTCCTTCCTGCATCAACACACATCCCAATCCAGTCCCGGAAGCATCTGTGTAGACCGAGAAACCTTTCCCTGTTTCAGGTAGAGCCAACACTGGCGCCGAAATCAACTTCCTCTTCAATTCTAAAAATGCTGCCTCACAGTCTTCAGACCACTCAAACTTGACATCCTTCTTGGCCAACCTCGTCATCGGCACTGCAATCAACGAAAAATCCTGCACAAATCGCCGGTAATAGCCCACAAGGCCCAAGAAACTATGAATGTCTGAAACTGTCTCAGGTGTCCTCCAATCAATTATCGCTCGAATCTTGTCTCCATCAACAGATATTCCTTGACTACCAATGACATGTCCGAGAAATTTCACCTCTCTCAGCCAGAAAGCGCACTTGCTGAACTTAGCGTACAATCTATGCTCCCTCAACGTCATCAAAACATCTCTGAGGTGTCTCTCGTGCTCCTCACGAGTCTTACTGTATATCAAGATATCATCGATGAATACAATCACATAACGATCCAAAAATGGCCGTAGTACTCGATGCATCAAATCCATAAAGATAGCCGGCGCATTAGTCACCCCAAATGGCATGACTGTGAACTCAAACAATCCATAGCGCGTGCTAAACGCCATCTTCTCGATATCACTCTCCCGAATCCTCAACTGATGATATCCAGATCGTAAATCAATTTTCGAGAAAAATTTAGCACCCGCCAACTGATCGAATAGATCATCAATCCTAGGAAGTGGGTAACGATTCCGAATCGTCACTTGATTCAGCTTCCTATAATCTACGCACATCCTCAAAGAGTCGTCCTTCTTCTTAACAAATAGCACTGGTGCGCCCCAAGGAGACATACTGGGATGAATAAAACCCTTCTGCAACAACTCCTCTAATTGGGACCGCAACTCTCCCTGCTCCGACGCTGACATCCGGTACTGTCAGCTGTATATCGGCTGCGTCCCCGGAACCAACTCAATCATAAACTCAACTGACCTAGGAGGTGGTAAACCTGGCAAATCGTCGGGGAATACCTCAGGAAACTCACACACTACTGGGACATCCTCTACTCTAACCTCTAGTCTCAGGTCTGGCTCAACCACCGTCCTAAACGCCTCCATCTCCTGTGTCGTAGCTAATCGACCTCTGGTAATTGGTAAGTCTGACGCCGTACCAACAAAAGTAAATACTGGAATACCCTCAATATCAAATACTACCATCTTACCGAAGCAATCAATGTGTGCGCGATATGTCGATAACCAATCCATACCCAATAAAGCATCAAACTCTAAATACTCTAGGACACGGAAGTCGGCAGGTAACTGGTGTCCCTCAATCTCTACCATACAATTCCGGCATATCCGGTTAGGGTAAATCTTATCCCCAAAGCAAATGCATCGAGGACAAGATGTGGGTCTAAAGCCTCAACAGATAACTCTAACTGTCCAACCCTACGTCCCGATATAAACAACAAAGTACTACCGGAATCAAATAATACATGCATAGAAACATCGCATATAGATAACATACCCTCGACAAGTGACGAGTCGCACCTCGATCCGCCGTACGACGTAGGTGTACTAGCGACGAAGATGAACTCTCTCCCTAGTGTCTCAATCTACGGTCGTGATGACGAAGCGACATCGAACAATTAATCTCGTATATGTCCGACCCGATGACATCTAAAACATCGTCGTGTATCCCGCCAATCTGATCGCGTGATACTATATGTACCCGAGCTCACACGACCCCGACCTCTCTCGTCCTCTACCACGACCTCCTCCATCTCGCACACGCCGTCGTGGTCGTCAAATGGTGCGGTGCACAGAACGTACACTACACTACCGCCTCTCATCTCCTCTCTCTCTTTCTCGAAACGCCTATCTCGTCGACCCGATCATGTCTCTCGTCGTCGATCGATCTCTCGGTCTCTTCGGTCTGTGATCAGACCGAGAACTCTGTCCAGACCCATCTCCAAGCTCACCCCGGTGTCGTAGATATGTCTCACGAGCCAATGCTCTATCATAAACAATCTGTAGCGTCTCCGCACCAGTCGCGACTATCACCCCACCAATCCTCTCATCCAGGCCTCTGATGAAATAATAAATCTGTAATCTCTTCGTGTTAGCCACATCCATAGCATACATCATGAGATACCGGAATCGGTCCATGTACTGAGAAACTGACATGGTACCCTGTCGCAAACCCAAGAACTGCACCCTCAATCGTAACTGCACCTCTGTGGGAATATACTCATCCAAAAATAACTGTCTAAACTCTCCCCATGTCGCTGGCGTACCATGTATATCAGTGTAGGTGGTCCACCAAACTGCAGCCTGACCTCTCAAACAATAGCCTGAAATACACGCCTGATCTATCTCGGGTACCTCCAACAACTGGTGTAGTCGTCTGTGAGTCATCAACCAACGTCCTGCAACCTCAGGATCACTGACTCCAGTGAAGTACGTAGGGTTAAACCTCATAAAATCCTTCACCATTTTCACCGCTTCGACATCCTACTCCTAGCGAGTTGAAGTCCCTACCGTCGTTACGTAGTAGTGGGTGTCACCACCGTAGTCTCTCGCTTGGTACTACCACAGGCTCAACCCTCTCTATAATCGTCTCGACCTGCGCGCCTCGTGTAGCAACAATGGGGGCTAATGTTTGTCTGAGTGGTAGTAGGTGCAGCACGCTCAGCAGTCGGTGCTACTGCTGGCGTCCTCGAACTCCGAATGTACTCCATCAACTCAGCCATCTGAGCCTGCTGTAATAGCTGTTGCTCCTACTAAATCAACGTCGCTTTCGCCGTCTCGCATCATAGCTCGCAAATCAGCCACGTCACTAATGGTATGATCACTAGTCTCTCCAACCTCCTGCTGAGTAGTCGGCGGAGTAGTAGGAGTCTGTCCGTCCATCATAAACTGCACAACCAACGTGCATTGGATCAGACTCAGTACATACGCGTATAATATATAATACACAATCAAAACATACGCATATGTAATTTCCTAAATTTACCCGCCTCACATCACTTCCCAACTAAGCCTCTAATCATTCACTTGTGGTTTCCACATCTAAGTTTTATTCATTAAGTTTATGCTCTTGTTAAATCTCCAATTCCCAAGTTTGACCTCGCTCTGATACCAAAATGTGGCGGCCCCAATTTCCACATTGGTTCGCCACAAGAGGCCACGCGGGCCCACAACTGTCTACGTCGCCGCCAGCTGTGTCCCACGCCCAATTATCTATTATTAATCAATTATCAATCAATTATCAGTTAACTTTGATGTTATGAATTTACTTTTATTCCTTTAATATCATTTAACCATAAATTACGCAGCGGAAGATTTACTATTAATGTAAAGATTTAACCTGAATTTCATGTATATTATGAGCAAAATGCCTAAGTGGAAACCATATCAACTGTACATCATATACATATCATCTAAGGTCCTCAAAATATCAAAATATACAACCTATCTCTCAAGTCCCAAAACCTAACATAAAACAAGTAAATATAAACATACGTACGAGAAGGGCTAGAGCTCTCAATCGATGTAGTCCTCAAGCCTGCCCTTTCCCCGGCTCGTACTAGGATCTGCACTCAGCCATCACAAAAAGATAGATGACGAGTCCAGAGTGAGTAATCCCAAGGAAATTCACCAAGTAATTACGGAAGTAAAAGTATTGAAATTTTAAATACTATAATTTAAACATGCGGAACAAAGAAATAATACAGACAACTGTAAAAGAAAGATCATCGCATGCATAAATATAGTGATGAAACAAAGTACGTGCACATAAAAATCTCACTAAGTCATACTTCGGGTTTTTCCCCAGGCACGGCCCTTGAAAACACACTAATGGGTTGGCCCTGGACCCTCTAGGTAGTCGGCGTAGACCCACGACACACCCACACAAGCCTACCATACCCGGGTAGCCTATTCACCGGCGTATACCTAGACAAGTGCTATGATTTAGTGGACTCTATGGCCGTAACGAATAAGCACCAGGTGGGGAGTGATCTCAACACCGTAAAGACACCAGGTAGGAGTACACTCCACTACCGTAAAGTCACCAGGTGAGAGTACTCAGCCACCGTAAAGCAATAACGAAATGGAATAAAGAATAAATAGAACTGAATTCAAATAAGTCAAACGGTAAATACTTAAAGTGAAGTTCAATTGGGATACTACACACCTCAAATCGCACTCCTCGTCCCGAAAACCAAACCTTAGTCCAGCTCCAATAAATGTCGACAATTCAAACTATCACCCGAAATATACCTATTATCATTTATCACTAAATTAGCTTCAATTTAATATATTATGTCAATTTTTCATTTTTCGAGGCTAAAACCCCGACTATTATCTCGCCAACATTTCCAAGAAAATCCCAAATTTCCTTTATTTAATCAAAATGTAATTTTTCTAAAATTTTCCTATTTTATATGAATTTTCTATGAATTTTCCAGATTTTTTTTTTCAAACTGTTTTCTGTTTGTTTTTTTTTTATTATTAGGGGCGGTTCGGCCGAACCGGGCTGAACCGGCCCCTTCTTCTTCGTTGGAACAGAGCACATGCAGTGCTCTGTTCCAACAACCCCCTTTTTTTTTCTTTGAATTTGGGAAAGGGAGAGGGAGAGGGGAGACGACATGGATGTCGTCTCCCTCCTCGGACGAACTGCTTTTGCAGTTCGTCTGAGCTCCTAAGCTCCATTCCACCACCACCGATCCACCACATCAACTCACATCCACCACCACCACCACCAACAACGCCAACAACATACAACAACAACAACAACCAAAATAACACAACTCACCTCTCCACGATCCCGCGCTCACCTCCTATTGATCTCTTCTTCTTCCTTCTCCTCCTTCTTCGTTTAGATTTCACTGTTTTGTGTTTTTTTTTTCTCTTCTCTTTCGATTTATCGAGAGAAGGCGGTGATGGTTTAGGGAAAATGACCAAAATACCCCTCATGTTTATCTCTTTCCTTATTTATTTCAATACCCTTTATGGTAATTTCTCATTTCTGATTTTTAATATATATATATATATTAAATTACCTATATACATATATATATAAATATATATTCGCCTATACTTTCGCGCCTAAAATTTCGTCGTGCGCGCTAACGAGCGTACTCGGGCGTGCACACTATCGTACCACCCACGCGTGTCGACCACGACCCCGCGTTTACTAGGCGCCCACAAATTTACGTATTTTATCACCTTTAACCCATTTAATGTGTGTAATATTTTTTTTCTCAACTTAAAATTTCGTCTTTAATCTACTCGGTACTCGCGTCGACACGCATATCAATGCGAATACTCATCACACAATCTCCCATGTCAATTTAAAATATAATTACACACATCGCGATGTCGTTAACCTATTTTAACATAAACATCGCAAATTAGTCAAAAAAGTACACAAAATACTATTTACCTAATCCGAACGCACTCCAGCCTCGCTGTGGGACCCACGAACGTCCACGCTGGCGTCCATATCTGCAATGACGTCATAATTAACGGCAAATTTTAAATTGGGCCGTTACAGAACCCAAGCAGTACACAATCAGCACCCTGAGTTTGGGTCATGCCTAGCCTATCCGCGTCGTCCACATGTCGTCTGAGCTGGCGTCTTAATCTGAAATAGTTAAATAACGGTGTTATAATTATAACGGGTCATTACACCTGTTGTGTTGAAATGATGCTCGTACCCCCATCGAATTGCTCTTTGTACCCCACCCTAACAGACACCACTAAAACCCACTCAAGTGTTTCGGTCGAAGATCTCCGATATACACTCATAACTTCACACTCTAGGCGTCGATATACTAGTCATACCCCACCAAATTGTTGTGTGCACCCCATAATAGTCTACTTATTCTATACTAAAGTATTGAAAGAATTAAACTACAATACCTATTAACGTAGCGGTTGCACATGACCGATAGGCATTCATAAGCCTCGGTTTTGATGAACCGATACCAGTAAAAGCATGTCGATTGAGTGCGGCCGATACCTTTCCAGCCATCTCGATTAAACCTGATCGAGGCCCTTTACAAGGTCTCGACCCTATGTGGCTGTACATTTCGACACCTTCAACTGAAAACCAAGGAAACTCACAATGTTCACAAAAATGTCACCAATACACTAGGAATCTCTGGGGAATAAAACCCTTGAAGTTTTAAGGCAAAAAAGTTATTCAAAAAACCAAAAGAAAACGAAGATAATCGCGGTGGTCCCTCGCGTAGATCCGATGGGTTTCGAGTGACTAAAACACTCCTAATGCATCGACGTCCTCAAACTAGTGTTTGATAAGTCAAGAAAAATGAAACAATGAAGGTGGTGACAAGTTTGGTTATGGGGTATGTGAGTTGAGTAGGTGTGATGAAGATGAGGATAGTTTTGGAATAATTTACAAAAAAATGGGGTAAAAGCAATAAAAAAAATCAAAACTGGGGTACAACGAAGTAATGGGGTAAATGGAGCAAAAAGTGGGGTCCGGATTGCCTGACCCTACTTTTTTTGTAATATAAAGCTCAATTTAACCAACGATTGGTTGGCAAAATTGAAAGTGAATTATTGTCTCTCAACTAGTTTCTGGAGTTCAAGTCCTGGGAATGGAGACATCAACGTTAGGAGCTCCCTCCACTTATACAATGCGCGACTCGGAAAGAACTTTGAGTAGTCAAATAGTCCGAAAACTGAGTGGTTACACAAAAAAAGACCAATTTAAGGAGTTTATGTATTGACTTTTAGTTTGAAAGTGAGAGATCATTCCAAAACGTTGCAGTTCACACTCCAAACTTATAGGCCTTTTTTATGAGATATAAGCCATATTTACTTTTTTAACTAATCGACATGGAAATATTCTCAAAAATTCAATATCTTTAACACTCTCCCCTCAAGTCCAACTAGTCTACTAGTTGTAACTTCATTGTAGTCATCATCAATTTGAAGGATGGATACAGATTTATCCTTTTTTTTTCTTTTTCAACCTCCAACAACTTTGTTGGATTTTAAATATACTTAGACCTTGGATCTTAATGGGTACTAAGCCACCATAAAATCTGATACCATGTACAATTTTTGAGATATTAGACCAGTTAAGGCAAAGAGTATGGTGACTAGTTTATGAATATGGTTTAATTTGGCAGAGGTAAATTATTTTAAAATGCCGAGGCAAGTTAGAGTTCTTACTTTAAACCAATAAGCCATATTCATTCTTTCAACTATCTCCAACAGGATTCAGTTTTAGTAAGGTTGTGAATGGCAAGGTTGCAAGGTTAACTTATCTATATGCAACACGTGGCATGTTGGTTATTTATTTTTAAAGAGAAAACTTTTGTTTTGATTGCTTTTCATACGCAACATGTCACGTGTCACATGTAGATAGATCAACCTTACAACCTTGCCATTTTCAACCTTACAAAAATCGAATCCTCTCCAACAGTTCTCGAACTTATGAACCCTTCTGGTCCCATCTATAATATATCAATATTTTATTTTAAAATAAACTGATTTCCAAATTCAACATCATGTATGCCTATCCAATATAAATCATAACTTTTTAACTTTTATGATATTTTATATCACAAAGTCCAAACCAAATAAGAAAGTAGTTAAGGACACATTCATCTCAATTCATTAAAGTTCTTATAACAAAATTCAGCAAAATCATTTCACTGAAACAATTTTGATCTTTAATAGAAGTTTTAAAACCCTATTAAAAATAAGTGTTAATAAATGCATGTGAGAAATATGTTTGATGGGTCGTGTTTTAATTTTAATAAAGGTATCACGTAGAGGTTGCTTAAAACCTCTATCAATTGGGTGTTATTAAATGTCAAAACTCTTCTAGTGTTAAAACATGACCCATAGAACATGTTTATCACATGACATTCAATAACATCCATCTTTAATAAGGGTTTTGAAACTTATATTAAAGACCAAAATTGTTCTAGTGTTCATAAATATGACTTAAGGTTTCTTTATGACTTTATCACCAGCTTTGTCAAAGCGTCTTTGATAAGATGATAAAGACATCACTTGCCAATATATAGGTATCAGGAGGTTATCGTTTGACTCCCACTGAAGTCCAAAAATAAAACTTTATCACTAGATTTTTCATAAAACATATTTTAAAGTTTAGTACAATTCTACCGCTACAGTATATTAATTTTAAATATTGGGCTTCCCCACAAACATGATTCTCTCGCGTGGATAGTCCATTTTATCCATATCCTGACACAGAAAATTACCCTTCTCCATGGGAATTCCTCAACCTATTTACATCCCTAAGCAAGATTTGAACATAAACAACAGTGACAATTTTACTCCCTCCGTATCTGTCGCATTTTAGATTTTTTTTTTTTATAATATGTATCACATTAAGAAATCAAGAAAAGCATTGAATGCTTCATTTCTAATTCTAACCTCATTTTATTTAGTTAATGATACCATCAATCACTTTTTTTACATAATACCTATAATAAATGAAGTCATTTATGGAAGGGTAATTTAGTCTTATTACAAAATCTTAATGGTGAATTAATGATCTTCTTAATTCTTGTGTACAAGTCAAATTGTGACAGATAATATGGAACAGAGAGAGTTCATGATTCGAGAATATTCCAATTACATAAAAAGGTTGTAAGTGTGTGTGAGTGTCGTGCGTGTCAATATTTTAATGGGAATGGCTAAACGGACCTTAGTTTTTGCTAAACATACACCACTTTTTTTAAAAAAATGAGAAATGACCCAATTGTCCTCCATATAAAAGGATTTGTTACTCGCCTTACACCCCACTCACACCATCCATTCATACCCCAGTACACCACCGTCTCTTCCTCTCCAATCGCACTCACCTTCGGCCCAAATCAGACGAAACTCAAGTGAAACCATATCAATTCGACATCGTGAATGCATTCCTCATCTCTTTTGTGTCGATTACAAGTTTTCTTGAGTTTTTTTTTGCTATTTTTGAGTTGGTTTGTGTTATTGGATTTAGCTAGGGCTCCGATTTGAGGCTGCAATCTCACATTTTAGGCACAAAAAATCGATGGAATCGAGCATATCTAGCGATTTCGAGCAAAACCCACTTATTTTTTAGTCAATTTCATGTATTCTTGGAGTCTTAAGATTTTTTGTGTTTGTTCTTGTCGCCCATGGGTTGTAGACACGCAGGGCCGATGTGACAACCCGTTCCTTAATCCAAGGTACCGCCCGGCCTAATCTCGTCATTAAGCTCTAATCCATGCCACGTAGGACTTAACGACATATTAGTCAGCCTTTTGTCTTATTTTCCTCGTTATTCGTGTTCGGGATAAGTATAATTCACATCTTGTTATTTATGATTTTCAGAGTTAATTAAAATGTTTTAATAGTTTATTAAATTTAACGAAAATCTTAACAATTTAGCGAAAGTAGTATAAATAAATTCTAAGTGTGAAAATTAGGAAACAACGACCACATGAATATATAATAGAGGTGGAAATAAATAGTGTAATAAACATGTATCAAGTCGAGAACTAGTCGCTTAACCCAAATATATATATATATATTAGAGACCCCAATTGCATCAATTTAACATAAAAGAATTGGATTTTGTTACCTGGGGCTGTGTGCTTGATCTCTAGCACTGGAATCCTTGCTTGCAAGCTCTAATGCCCTTGTTAATTATCTCCTCATTACAAGTTTTCCAGCAGCTCTTAAGCTCTGAATTTGTTCATTTTCTTTCCATGTTAATTTTTGTAGAGCACTAGTGGTATTTATAGTTTTTTTTTGGATGTCCTTATTGTGGTTCACACATCTCCTACCACATGCTCATCTCAATGTAGATCCAAGGGTTCATGTTAAGTCCTACCACCACTAACTCATTCTCACTAACACCAATTGTGTACTTACCTAGCTTAGGATCAAGTTGGAGCACACATCTCGAGGCACATCAATGATGTGTGATTTATTTCCTAACTTAGGCTACAAATTTGATCTACAACATATGCTTGTATAAAATAAATAATTGACTACATTTATATGTGTAATTAATTAAATGACTCACCTATCGCTCTCTACCCAGTCCCACACTCACGCATTTCAAGGCGTATCCCACGCTCGCATGTCGAATTAACAAAATAATCGAACTAAATAAAATTTTTGGATATAGTTTATACACATACATCACATTAGGCATCCATAAATCAAAAATAAAATATAACTCGATCTCCTTGCCGAGTGTCGGACTGTGTACCCGCCGCTTTCGGGCCACACCACAAGTTGGTGATCCTTAATTACGGACAAAGTCACTATTAGTGATTTAGGTTGTTACAGTTGATTCCTACTGAGATCTCTTTATAGGTTTTGGTTGAAGTCAGTTGAGACCTTTGAAGAGGTCTCAATTGCCTTCCATTAAGATTGATACCTTTTCAAAGGACTCGGTAAGAGTTGGATAAATTCGGTTGAGACTTCTATAGAGATCTCAGTGGGAGTCAGCCGATACCTCTTTAGAAGTCTCAGCCCTGTATGGCCAAAACCCATAGGCGGAGGGAGACTAGGGTATGTTTGAGTAATGGGGTGTATTCAGCAAAAAGTAGGGTACATTTAGTTAGGGTACGTTGGGGATTTGCTTTAAGAAAGTGGGGTACACTCGACAATCAAAATTCAAATTAAAAATTGGGGTATGGTGAGTAAAAGGAGTATGTTTAGCAAAAATCGAAGTCTGTTTAGCCACTCCTATTTTAATGTTCAAAATTATGTCATGATGACTCTGATACTAGAAAGATTTGAATTGTAACAACCTAACATGGTGGTCCAATAGTTTGGTATGTATGTGGTGATGTTGTAAGAGGGTGAGAGTTTAAGTCCTATAAGGAACAAGAAAATTTAATTTCTTTCTTATCAAAAAGAAAAAAATTAGTAAAAAAAAAATTAACTCTTTTTTCAAAAAAAAAATAGAAG
Source organism: Stephania japonica (assembly GCA_039657345.1). Classification (NCBI taxonomy): domain Eukaryota; kingdom Viridiplantae; phylum Streptophyta; class Magnoliopsida; order Ranunculales; family Menispermaceae; genus Stephania; species Stephania japonica. Next base: position 9,079,229 of record CM077556.1, read on the forward strand.
CTTCATTAATCATTAATGGCTCGGTACAAAACCATACATAGAATCAAAAGGTTACATTAATTCGTTAATTCTATTTGTTCAAAAGAACTGTCATTGTTTTGACTGTGAATGTTATTGTGAAATTGAAACAATTTGACAATTAGAGACTGCTCTCTACAACGTTAAAACACATTACAATACACAAACAACTGCTAGAACCACGTAACAAATAACAAAACTTCATGACAAGGAGAAAAAAATCTAAAACTTCACGACAAGGAAGAGACAAAATCAAGACTTCCAACAAAGGGAAAACAAACTACCTAAAAATAAAACTAAAAATAAGGACCAACCCAACAACCTCACAAATCCAAAAACGAGTGTTAAAGAAGATGTACCACAACAAAAAGATCCAAAGTTCAAGATCTGCACGTTATTGAATACATAAAACACGGAGATATTTGAACTTTAACTTTTAAAAGACGCATCTCTTCGAAAAAAAAACTTTTAAAAGGTGCATATTAACAACTGGGGAACTGCTAGAGTAACCCACTTTGGGCACCAACCCAATTGGATGTTGTGCAATAAGCACCGAGGTGTGTGAGTATGCATCGTGATGAAAAATGCATGACATCCGACTGGATCGATGCTCAAAGTGGGTTACTTTTGCATTTGCGGCTAAGCAATGCATGGTTGGTGGTTTGTGCACTTGTGGTCCATATGTAGAACAATTGTTTTCAAATATTTGGTGTTCACATTTTATTTTAAGATCAACATGTAATAGCATAATAACAAGTGATTAATTAAGAGAGCAGAGTGATTCAATCACAAATTAATCAGTCCCATATTTAATGGTTTTACCATTAAATCTCAACCATTCAAAGAAAAACACAGAGATATTCCAATCAAAATAAAAACACACGTCTCTGGCTCTATTAGCTAGGATTGCAAGACATTATAACATAAAGTTGCAACACATGTACGTCACATAGGCAGCAGAGACATTAACACACATGAGAACCAATTGAAAATTAACACTAAAAATTAAGAACTCTTGATCATGAACCCCACAACTAAATTTATCATCTCTATATATGCATCTTCATCAGGCTTTAACTAAACTCTCAATGTCATAGGGATACGCATCCAATGATGATTTGGCTTTGTAACATCTCTTCCCATAAATCAAATTTGCTGCTTCTGTTGGAGTTGGATGAAAAGCATCCCAGAACATATACTCTTTTCTGTTGGAACATATGGGTTGGAATGGAAGACAAGTGATTTGGCCATTGTTCCTTCCCACTCCACAACATCCCCTACTTGTAACTTTAAATCCTGAACAATGTGACATGAAAATGTTACTACTTTGTTCAACAAATGCTATATTCCAATGTTTATTAAAAAAAAAAAAAAAAAAAAAAAATTTTACTCCGATTAATGTTTAATCAATTGTGACATACATGTCAAACGCATCTCGATGCTCGGCTAACAAATCACAGACACTCAAAAACAAAATGGTGCTTATGTATAAAAGGAAAAAAATCCTTTCAAAAGTGAAAAATCGTATAATTACTAACCAAAGGAAGAATGGTTATTCTATATATCATCACACATTCCATAAGAATTAATGTAGATGAATTTCGCGCCAGGTAGGTTTTTGTTGAAGTAATCGATGAGGGCCTTTAGATTCTCTCCACACGTTACACCATTGGAGCTACCGCATGCCCAAAGCCTATCAAGGCAATCTTCCTAGCTCCAGAGTTGTATGAAGTATGTGAAATGTAACAAAAATATATATCAGACATATCCAATAAAAGAGAACTATATAATTCAAATTAATAAAGTTGAAATTTGAAATTGTCACTAACATTTATAAACTTTAATGCCAATAAATTTGCCTAGCCTACACTCAAATGTGGATTTATTTGAAACTTCAAAATGATTAGAACTACTTCTAACGTAGTGTTTATATATATGAACTGACCATTAATTGCTGGGTGTACTGATAAATAAGAACATCAGCGAATTGTTGCGGCGTGTATCGGTTGCTTGTGGAGTAATATGCAGGCATGAAGTAGTTGTTGAGGTAGTCGTTACTTCCCAAACAATTCGCTGTCGTGTTCTGCCCTCCCAATAAACTACTCATTTGCGCTGCTGTGTTCTGAAAATTCCTTAGTTGCCCGCTAAAGCTCACTCGAGCGCCCTTCCCGATTTCACTATACATTCAACAATTTCTTCAGTAAATCAGGCCGTATAGGGACTTCAAGATCAAGTTCATGAACTAGATTGCGGGGGATTTGAAATCCCTTGTTTATGCATGTATGGCCTTTGTTGGACTATTGGTTATGCATGTTAACTATGCCTAGTAGTTTTGTTTGGCTGATTTATGTGATTCTGATTTTAATTGGACAATGCAAGCGCTAAGATGCGCGTTGTAAAGCTAATTGCAATTTTAATGCAATGTTCTATGATGTGCTTCTTTGAGAATGTACTAACAAATTGATTAAATAAAAAAGAAAAAAAAAAAAAAAAAAAAAAAACAAGGAAGAGGAGAACTACTGAAGCCCAGATTTTGTGCTGCAAAAACATGGTAGTTTAGTGCCCACGCGAGTACAAAAAAAGAAATTAAAAGCATAACAAATGAGTGTAATTTCATAATCACGTATTCAAAAGTTTATATATGTACATTTACAAGTATTCAAAAAAATAAATAAATAAAAATAAATAAATAAATAAAGTATTCAGCGAAGAGCCAAAAAAAAAAAATTATGGCACATTTTTTTGTCTTTGTGAGAGTTCATCAATAACATCAATGGAAGTAAGACCATTAGAGAACCTCCCAGTAGGGCCAGCAGGGTAATCAATCCCACGAGGACCATAATTAGCTCCAGCAACCGACACCATCGCATTGTTATTCCCGTTATCGACCAATGAATCTCCAAATACAAAGAAACAAGGGAGCCTTCGGAGCTGCTGTGACCTCATAAACAACAAATAAATTCACCAACACCACACACATGCAATACCCACATTGTTTTCCTATTCATCGTTAGCTCGCCCTCCATTAACTAAGGTCAAACAAATAAAATTATGTAAGATATATTCTACTAATAGTAATACAATAAATCTACTTGGACTCAAGAGTCCGGACACATAGGGAGGTTTTTAAATTTTTTGTACATATTTAACGAGTATAATAAGGATTTTACAAGTGATTATGGTTGTTTCATTAATTGCTCGAGGGTGTATTTGAAATTAAAAAAAGTTTTGAGTCCAGACTCATGAGTCCAAATAGCACTACCCATAGTAATATTATTAAGCAGAGCAGAGTCTACAGAGTGTGTCAAGTCAAGTGTAGTAGACTAGGCTGACTAGCTAGTAGTGATGAGAAAATTGGAGATGAGTACTGGGAGAAATAGATAGCAGAGGAGGTGATTAAAGAAGTGGCTGTTGACCCACTTGAACAATCATTTTTGGCTATTTAAGATGTGAGAAGGCAAAACGTACTTTTTAATCGTTGTGTTTTATGTATTTGGTCTCTGAGCTTTTATTAATGTACATTTAGTCCCTTAACTTTTATTATTGTACATTTTGTCCATGAACTTTTGAGTTTTTATGTTTTTTATCTCTAAACTTTGAGTTTTTTAAGTTTTTGGGTAAATTATTTTTTTTCAACTTTTGTTGGTCTATGTGAGTCACTCGGTTCAGTAATATAAACCACTTTACTCTTTTTGACTAGTCATGCAATACTTTCGTTACTCACGTTGGCGAAATTTAACACTTTAAATAATGAAGGACTAAATGTAGACCTTTGTGAAAGTTCAAGAACCAAATGTGTAATAATAAAAGTTAAAGGACCAAAAACATAAAAAAACACAAAATTCAGGGACCATATGATGAGTTTTGCCATGTAACAATTAAGAGTAGGTGCTACCGTGCTAATGTTTGCTTTTGTAGATGAAAGAATAGGTGAATACAATAATTTTTTGCTTATTGGCTAGATGGCTTTGAGTTTCTTGGAGGTTTAAGAGCTAGGCACTTATGCCTAGCATAGCAGGAATGTAATTCAATAAAAATCAGGTGGTTTAATTTGCTTTTCTTCAAAAAGTATTGTTTTGTGTTATATTATTGTGGAATGCTTAATTAGAAGAGATGCCTTTTTCCTTTTTAATTGAGGCCAAATGTAGTAGATGATATAATTGTCTTAAGTTCAAATTATGATATATTGGGCAAAACAACCAACAATTTATGTATAGACTTTTATTTTATTATTTTGAGATAAATTTATGTATAGATGTTATTAAGAGACAGTTACTACATGTGACCCTTTTAATGAAAAAATTGAAATAATTTGTGTACTTTAATTTGGTTTTTTTATATTAATATACTCTTTTTACATGTGGCATGTTGCTATTGACAAACGGTACCAACTGCACATTCTCCAGTTGTAGCCACTAGCCAATCCTATTCCCCTCCCCCACTAGTATGATACAACATCCCAACTTAACCAAATTAGACAAGCACAAAGTTTCAACATGGTAGGTATGAGGTTTATAATTTGGGGAGAGATTCACACCTAGTTATAAGGTACGAAGATCTTAACATGTGGGACTATATCTCGGTTCACGCATCCCCAACAATGAGAATTTGAATAAGTGTCTAAATATTGGTCTATCCCTCAATTACGACGAAAAAATTGCATAATGATATTCTATTATGCAGTTTTCATAAGCCAATAGACAATTTTTTTGGCCTCATTGATGAGCATTAGTTTGAAGTGGAATTACATTGTCTACTACATTAAATCAGCTACATAATTGGAATCATTTGATCCATCAGCCGACTTGTAAGCATTCTGCTTTAACATAAAAAATAAATCAAATAGAGAATTACTTGTGGAAGCCTTAAGTCTTCTAAAACCATACCAAAATCTTATCACCTTCATAAGCCTCAAACATTCGACACATTGTTTGATGGTACAAGTGTCATTTTGTAGGCTTGAGGGAGAACATTTAAGCTTCCCACATTAATATTAACTTCCATCAAATTGACAACCTAAATTGAGCTTAATAGACATAATGTTTATTAAAAACATACATTATACATTCGGGTTATTATGTAAATATAAAATAAAATTATGAGACGCAGAATGGTCTAACATAACTAATTTAGGATTGGTCCAATTGGACCATTGTCGTATACACAGGAAGACCTAGGGATGCAGGTGGGGCGGGGGATTTGCCCCGATAAAGCGAGGATTCCCTGCTAATTAGCCCCCATGGGGCGAGAGACTGGGGGAAATTTCTTCCCCGCCATCTGGGGCGAGGCGGGGCGAGGCCAGTATTACCCCTCCCCACCCCACGAAAATTCTCCGCCCCATGGAGATATCTCATGGGGATCTAGAATATTTCATGTGGGGAGTACATCAAAATTATTAGATCTTATATTTCCTTTTTCTTGTATGGTGAATGTTTCACATAAAATTTGAAAACCGGATTAAGAGTTGCGAAGAAAAAGTTTTTAATGATTTTAATTTTGAATCTATAATGTGTTTGATCTTTTTTTTAGATATTATGTGAAAAGTAATGGATATGGGAAATTTTTGTAAGGGTAGGTAATGGGGGTCAAAATTTCCTCAGTGAAAAATTTCAGACGGGAAATCTCCACCCCGCCATAAATGAGGATGAGGATGGGGATTTGCATCCTTTGCTAGGAAAACCAGACTTAAAAGTATTAGTGTAGGCTTATCAAAAATAAATAAAAATGTGTGTAGGACCCTTCTCATATTTTAAATATGTAGTATGAACAATTGATCATTAATAGTGGAAAATAAAGTTACAAATTACTTACTAACATGAACATTCAACCACAAAGTTCATCCCTTATTTTCCAAACTAAAATGAGATTTTTGTCAGACACACCAGATTTAGTACTACCAAGCAGTACCAGCTAGCTAGTACTGCAACACAAAGCAAACACACATAAGACTGCAGTGACAACACACAAGTGGTGCAATTGATAACAATGAGAATATATAGCCCAAGCCATATTGGCTATATATCATCATATATTTCTTCTATATCTTCAAGCATTTGCTAAACGTTGGAAGTCATAGGGATACGCATCAGATGAAGATTTGGCACTGTACGCCCTTCTTCCATAAAACACATTAGCTATCTCACTTGGATGAAAAGCGTCCCAGAACAGATATTCTTTTCTGTTGGGACATGGGATTTGAAGTGGGAGACAAGTGATTTGGCCATTGTTTCTGCCTACTCCACAACATCCTCTATTTGTAACTTTAATTCCTGAAACAACAACAAAAAATGTCACTGTTCGATCACCAAAAAAAAACTGTCACTATATGATATGATTAATTATAATTAATTATTACTATGATTTAGAAACTTATAATAATTTATTTATTTGCCAAGTTGCATCATTTAAGACAACGTCACCTAGTATTTACCACACATTATGTTAATTTAACTCTGTTGCTTTTTTCACCAAGAAATATTTAAATTGCTCTGAGATTTCATTTACTCTAATATGCGCTTTTCATTTTGCTTTTTTGATTACCCCTTTTGCTTTTTATTAGGAAAATACTACATATATTTGGCGAACACTCACCTATGTGGCACATTCTCGTGATAATTATATCATGCAGATCCCACGATCAAATACAATAAGAAAAATATTGTCTATATCACAACTTTGATCATGATAATTTGTGTTTCGTAATTATGTTAGGGTCTTACGAGCAAAGTGTATATTATGTTAAATCTAAAAAAAAAGATTAACGAAAAGGAGAAAATAAACTCTAGTACATAGGAATTAATCAAGTATTTATGTACCATAAGAAGCTTTATTGGCAGTTATATCGTTGAAGATCCCATAGGCGTTGATGAAGATGAACTTGGCACCAGGCAAGTTATTATTCAAGTCGTCCACCAAGGACTTGACCTTGTCGTTAAAAATGCGAACTGCAACGTTAATGTTACTCACGCACGTGACACCATTGGAGCTGCCACGTGCCAGTTCATATGGGCTGCACCCTATCTCACCAAGGCCTGTCAAGGCAATCTTCCTGCCTCCACTGTTGTACAGAGTCTGTCCAAAAAGCAACAATATTAAGATTATTGAACAAAAACGTCAATTAATTTAGTTTTTCAAATATTAAGATTATTGAAAGAAAATATCAATTTCATTTTCTCAAAAAAAAAAAATTGACCATTTCATTATATTGATTTGAGCCAAAAATTATATAAACTTTTTGTCTAATCTACAACGTACTTAAAAAAGTTAAAACACAAATTTTGCTACGAGCAAAAGTCTATATGATAACAAAAATTTAATTTACTACCAACTAAACTTGTAGTAAAATATTTTTTCTTCTATGATCAATCAAGCTTGTGATGAAAACCATCATACTTATCTTAATTAAAATTAAAGAGAGTAAAAAAAGTATTGATAGGGCATTTGTAATATGCAAATACGAATTTTAGTTCATTGCTAATTTTCTTATTTACGAGTAAAATGTTTTCGTCACGGAAAATTACTTTTTTTGAAAATACAAATATTACTATTAGTTGCAACTTGACAAACAGACTTCCTACATCTTTCTTATTATTTTCTTCTTTTTCTTGCAACTATATATACTTTTGTTGCGAAAATAGACTTTTTGTGTACGTACTCTAAAGCGTTTCGCAGCTAAAAATCATTTTTTCTTATAGTAATGTGGATAACACGGTTGTCAGTGGGGGCATTATGAGTAGCTTTTATTGTGCCTTAAGGATGCCATTCTAATTAACAAATTACTATTTTTTTTTTTTTTGTATAATTAACAAATTATGTTACTTTAGTGAGGGCATTGTGAGTAGCTTTTATTGTGCCTTACAGCTTTAGGGATGTCATTCTCTACTCCAAATTATGTTACATTAGTGATGATGTAGTACTGACCCTTAATTGCTGGCTGTACTGTTGAATGAGAATATCGGCATATTGTTGAGGTGTGTATTGACGGCTCGTAATGTAATATAAGGGCATGAAGTAGTTGTTGAGGTAGTCATTGCTGCCCATTCCAACTGAGTACACGCACTGCCCCAAATAACTGGCTGTTGCGTCTGCCCCTCCCAGGAACTGCCCCAGTTGTGCAATTGTCGTCTGGAAGTTGTTCAGTTGTCCACTGAAGCTAATTCGTGCACCCTAATTGATGTACAATTTCATACAACAAATGCAACATTAAACATTAGTAAATCATGCCAAAATGCATATTAAAGAAATAAATACATGTTTTCAAAAAAAAAATAAATAAATACATCTAACACATATATGCAGCCTTTTTTACTGTCGGATGTGCCTCGAGTAAAGCAAAAATGTGTTTTGAGGCGTATCCGATGATTCATGACAATTAAGGCCTTGTGCGTAGCGCATTTGATGCCCAAAGTGATGTAAATTAATTTAAGTAGTATGGTTCTTATATAATTTCATTTATAGTACCAGGTTTCTTCCAGTTTCTTCTCTTATTCCAGCAGCCGCGGATGCATAGTTAACTCCGGTTAGAATTGTTCTTCCTCTCGCGCTTGAGAAGGGAGGAGGAGAGCCATTGAAACCCAATAGTTTTCCTGCCAACAAAAAGAAATTGAATCATGAACTCATAGGAAATAAAATCTTGATTAATAACTTGATTATAATGAAATACTGACTTAAGACAAGCTAATTAGAAAATATAATTCAAAGATTTTGCTGTACTTTTTTGTTGTGATATCATTTAATACTCTCACTATAAATGTCAAGCTGCATTGATTACATGAACCCTACATTAATTGTTTCTGACTAATGACAAATGCACAAATGAACACACAGGTGTAGATGTAATACATGTGCAGCCGTACAGGGACATCAAGTTAAGAAAGTAATAATAAGAAAGTGAAGAATAGTGTACCAAGAAAGAAGTGAAAAATAGAAGGCATTTGAAATTTTATGGCTAATTGACTTGGATGAACATTGATGCAACGACGACGTTAACAACAACAACAAACAACGTAGCCTAAATCCCATTTGGACATCATTGAGTTCTTTTAAAATAGGGTAGTCATTTTTTTTTCACACATCCAACTCCCAAACTCGTATAGACCATAGTCTGCGTAATACATTTCGAGATGCATTCACATGTTCTCAAGAAAAATCACAGCCTCCAAATATATGCAACTTAAAAATGTAAAAAGTCGTTAACTCGGAAGGGTGTGGCCTAGTAGTAAGGACAATAATGGGGTTGTCTGGGTTAGGCGCATAACCTCAGTTTCAATTCCCCACGACAATCTAAATCTGGCCACTGTGGTGGTCTCTTTCTGCAATCCTATGACCCATGAGACTAGCCAAAAAAAGTGTCTAAATACCCATGGTTACTCAAAAAAAGAAAAAAGTAACAAGACGCTCTAATTCTCTCTTTAAAGAATGGGGAGCTCACCAATGACATCAATGGAAGTGAGACCATTAGAGAACCTCCCAGTAGGGCCAGAAGGGTAGTCAATCCCATAAGGAAGATAATTTGCTCTGGCCAAAGAAGCTATAGCATTGTTGTTTCCATTATCCACCAATGAGTCCCCAAAAACAAAGAAACAAGGAACTTGTGGTGCTGCCCTGACCTCACCAACACACAAACTCATCAAAACCACACACAACACCCACATTGCTTTCTCACTCACCACTACCTTACCCTCCATTGAAGCTCTAATTAATTTATTACAGCACTAAAGAAGAATAAATTATAAAAGAACAATTTGTAACAAAAGAAAAGCATGGGAGTGAGACTGCAGGGGTGGTGGTGGTATAGTGTGTACTAGTGATGAGGAAAATTGGAGATAAGTTGGAGAAATATATAGAAGTTGAGATGATGAGGTGCATTAACACTTAATAAACATGATATCTGACCTTTAAGATGTGAAGACTGGAAACTATAATGCTAATTGCTTGCTTTTACAGTTGAGAGAGTTGGTGAAGCATTGATTTTATATTGGTGCATGGTCTTAAGAGCTCCTAATTAGTATTTCTATATATTAGGGGTATGCTACATATCTCTCCAAAACCTAGAATTAAATTAAATTACTCTTCAAGGTCGGGTTGATCTTCTCTTCGCTCTGGTCAAATCTTTAGGACCTGGGTCAACCTGGCTGAACTGAAGTTTAAATAATATCTAATTTTGAGATGCGCTAATGGCATCCCAACTATGCGTAAGGGCAATTCAGTGACTTAATATTTTTAAAACCTCCTTAAAAATGACTCATATATAAATCAATAATATATATATATATATATATATGTTTGTTTATGATTATATATAGTTAGGATGTCTTTAGTGCGTCTCGTAGTTTTTGAAGAAAAATAAAGGAGCGCAAGTGTAAATGTTACAAAAGAGATGAGCAAAAGTGTTAACACACCACTTCCATGCATATAATGTAAATTTTTTTTTTTGAAAACTGCATATAATGTAATTTAAAACTAACAAAGCCTAATTGATTGTTTTGGACCTATTTGACTTCAATCTAATCATCTTAATCTTTATTATAAATAATGGAAATACCCCATAAGTTTTTTTTAGGCCAAAATAGCCTTATTGACAAAAATACCCATAAATGTTTACATTTGATTGGATGAAATTTTTTTAAAAAAATAAAAGTGGGGGTGTTTAGGTAAATTTGACTTAATTAACTAAAAGTGGGGAGTGGGGATTTAAAAGAAATAACCGTGGAAAAAATAAAGTGGGGGTATCGTGGGGAGAGAGAGAGAGAGAGAGAGGGGGGTGTAGTAGTTATCTTTTTTGTGATGGATATGGATGGTTATCTTAATTGAATCTTTTGGTTTAGCCCTCCCACTAGTCTTTGAGTTTTTTATTTTTTTGTTACATCGCAGTTATATATTTTTGTTTGTAATCCCCTTTTCTATTTTTACTCTCCCGATATACTTTTATTATTATGTAACCAAATAACAATAACTCTATATATGTTATCCACAATAATATCAAGTTTTTATTTCTATTTACTAATAACACAAATAGAGAATATATTCTTCGAGTTTCAGTTGTCACGATTTTTTTCAGTTTTATAGCAATAGATTGTATTTCCGCGAACACAACGAACGTATAGCAAATGCTGTAATATATTATACACGCGCGCGCGCATATATATATATATATATATATATATATATATATATATATATATATATATATATATATATATATATATATATAAAGAATAATTTAGCTCGAGAGTGGAAGTAATTACATATATAGACCAAAAATCATTATAATCGGTCTGAGCTCCAAGGGACTCAACCCAATATATATTGAGTTTTATGAATGGAACTATAGACTCGATATAGCTAGGGTGCTTAAGTATGGACTAGTTTTTTTTTTTTTTTTTTCTTGGAACAAAGCATGAACTTGTTAATTAACAGTCGACCCCAAATGACTCCAAATGCCACGTATGAAACCAAAAAGAGTGCATGGAAAAGAAAATTGTTAATATATGTATTCCTGATTTCTTTAAAAAAAAAAAATAGGTGTTATACTTTACCTTAACATTTTTTAAAAGATTTAGCGGTAATAAAAACCGGAGATTGATCGGTGCAATTGTAATGATATTTCCGTAAAAAATTAATTTATGGAGACATGTGATTAATGGCATACAAATATAGGTTACTGTATATTGTCGGCATTTATTATTCAATTAAGGCTATTCCATCAGATGTCAAACAATTAAATTATGTAAATATATCTGATGGCCTCCAAAAGATATTTATCAACAGTATATATCATCCACAATTAGAAGCAATTTATGATGACTTGACAATAGCATCAATGACATAAATGTGCTATGACACTTTTGCTCTCGTCATTTTTAATCTTTTGTTTATGTAGCACGTTACTATTGGTACACATTATCAACATTGTCTTCTCAATAATAGCAAATCTCATCTCATATGAATACTAGCTCGTTCAACTAAGAGGAGGGGGCGTAGTTATATACGATCTGTTTTTTTTTTTTTATTTGCACACCAGTACACAAAAAGGCGCATCAGAAAAAAAAAATCAGGGTAAATATATTTTTTATTCTAATTAATTAAGATATCTTCTTTCTTTTTCTTTGGTTTGATTCTTCCAAAATCCTCACACAAGAAAAAAAAAATGTCTAACATTTTAATAATGCCAACAAAATGCCTCTATGACTCCTAATAGACAAATAAATAAATAAAAATGACTTTATGATATTTTTCTTGGTAAGAAATCAATTAGGTAGCCTTATGATTTGGTACGTTGTAACGGCCTCAATCTTCGAGGTCGTCCTGTGCCCATCGCACTCTGCTTGCAAGCCCAGTAGTGGTCATCATGTCACCAGACACGTCATCACACTCTGTCACATCCATAGCTCTGTGAAGTGACGCTCCGTCTAGTCTAACTAATCCTACTATATTAAATTGTTTATCTGACCTAAACACCTAGTAGGTTAGTTAATTACAACGAAAGTTTTATTTGCATATGTTATGAGAAATTATTAAACCTGGATAGTGAAAAACCCGAAAATGATACCATGTATATAATTGAGACGTAATGAAAAACAGTAATCCATATACATGTAAACAATGTGCTAGAGTCTCCAAAACCCAACAAAAATAAATATATACATACGATGTGACAAAACATGAGCTATTAGCAACAACGGTTTCAGAGATAGTTGCATAGTATCTCCTTTCCCTTGCTACCAGGATCTGCGCTCACTCACCCAACACATACAACGACGAGCCCAGTGAGTAAATTCCTAAGAGAAGTCTACACAATAGTCATGAAAACAACGATAATTCGCGAGACATGTGAATATAACCTCTAGCAACAGATAATCATATTCTTACGGCTGGCAACAACATTCATCACACCAACCACACCAATCACACACAATGAAAATAAACATCACAAAATACCTGCAAACTGTAAAACAAATAAATAAATGAGCTCGAACGTATAATCAATAAGTAAATAAATCACCACTCGATTAACTACGAGAAACCACGACCTACGCTAGTCGTACGCTAATAAATCGAAGTTCTTAGCACAACTCAGTGCTTAATAACAAACTTATAGTGACTACACCTGAACTCGGTAAACGGGAGTACCCCTTAACAAGCATTTTAACTCAAATAGTACCCTTAATCCCTCGTGACAATTATAGATATCTTCTGCTTCCGTCAACACGGTCACCGTCTTTAGGTTAGTCCATTCTCAAGCGTGTAGCCACAACCAAGATGAAAAACCATGTGTGACCACCAGCAGTCACCGCGCACGTGAAGAAGTTCGATAAAAACACGTCATGAATTAAAGTGTAACTTTCTCAAGGGTTTTACGCACCTAAATTATGCTCTCCAACTTCTCGAACCCTCAAATCTGACCCGACTAGCTCCCCGGTACCCGAGCTACGGTCCCCTAGTCCCTGAAGTCCATTTATAGTGTTTTTATATTATTTAAAAACACCTTATGTAAATTTATAATATTATCTTAAAATTCCATTTTTTTTAGTTATGGTACCTTTCCCGGGTTATATCGGGGTGTCAAAAACACCCGAAAAGTCTCAAAATCATTTTTCTACCTTTTCTCAATTTCCTATATTTTCTATAATTTTCCCCGATTTTTTCATATTTTCCAATTATTTTTCTTATTTTCCAGAAAATAATATATTAAAAGATATTTTTATTTAATTTTTTTTATTAATTTTTAATTATTTTTTAATGGGGCCACCTGACCGACCGGGGGGATACACACGCGCCGGCGCGTCCCCTTCGCAAGGGATGATTTCGTTTATGGTTTTCCTACGAAATCGTCTCCCTTTTTATTTTTTATTATTTTTTTTCCTTTTTTTCCTTCTCTCTTCTCTCTTCTCTCCTCTCCCAACTCATCTTCAACCTCTGAGTTCTTCAACCTCATGGAGATCAATTTCAAACCCAGGGAATTCTCGAATCATACATTCATGTCTAATTTCTCCATTTTTATTCAAAAACCCGAATTTAATTGTAAAACCCGATTTAAACTTCAAATTATACACAATTCAACCCCAACTGATATCAAAATCATCAAAATCAGTGAACTATCCCAGAAATCCGATTAAAACGGAAAAACCCCATTTGTGAACCCATTTTAATGAAAACCTCTAAACTAGATGATTATCTGATGTTGATCTTGATGACACTCCCTTGTTCCTAGTACAAATCCTCTCCGTGACCTCCCAATTCTCCTCTCCAGTTCAACCAGAATCGGATTCCCAGTTACCTCTGATTGTTCTATTTCATGTATGTCCTCCTCATCAAACCCATATTTATATCCTTGGTTCTAATCTTGTGTGCGCGTGAATCTGGAGGCAAATCCTAAGGTTTCTGTTCACCCAGTCCAGCTGCCTTGTTGACGTACTTCACGACTTAATTGCCTTGTGATCTTCTCACATTCATCTTTATGTCTATCATATGGCTCCTCATTTTTCATTCCAACTATAGGACTTGATTTAATAAATCAGTTTTCTACTTTAGGCACATCAACCCATATAATTTATGGATTTCCCTTGTTAACCTATGAATAATCTCACTAACTCTCAACTACCAAACAACCAATGCCCCGTACCCCGGCTACCTAACACCCAGTACCCATACCCGGTGCACACTTCAGGTTAAATGCCTGACTCGTACCTTGTCCGACATCAACATATACACATGTGATGTTTAGATAATTATAAATAATAAATTTTCACATCACAATAATAGGTATTACAACATACACAAATATCGTAAATAAACTGGATACTCATATCCGAGTCACTCAGCTGTCCACGTAACACCCGAATTAACCCTATTAATCTTTGTGATTAATACTAATCCTGATTAAATTAATTGGGGCCGTTACATACGTAGTTTGAGAGTAAAAGGTGATCAGTTAGAATCCAATAGGGCAAGTTGTTTCTTTCTTATTAAAAAAACTATTTTCCTTTGGTAAGATTTGTCTACATTTAAAAAAACTTCAACATTTTGCAAAAAATAAAAAATAAATAAAATCAGCATATAAAGAAGAGCAATTGCTCTTCATTTATTGTACAAAGTTTATTTTAGAGCACTTTAGGTCGTATTTTTTGTTTTTCTTTCTTTTTTTCATCTCCATATTGTGCAATTAAACATCAGTTTTTTTAAGGAAAATAAAATTTTCATTGTATAATCATCAATGGTTCTATACATTTATATACATTTTGATATAACGTACAAATGAAACATAAAACCAATCGCCTTGATACAACTACATTAATTCACTGATCTTAATTGTTCGAAATAACATATAACAATCATGAATTTAACTTTGAATGCAACTGTAATATTAAAATGTTGTGAATCTTCTTTACAAACATATGGAATACAACATTTTATTTTTTTTTCTTATCAAAAAATAAAACAGAACTCCTTAATATTAAATTTTTCTTCCCGGTCATGGTTCTAAATGTTTATTTTTTAGTTGGGAAATGACTGTAACGACCCTAAAAATGTAACTCGTGTCACGTGTCAATACAGGTGATATGTGGGCCCATGCCGTGGTACAGTCATCAATTCTCGGACGTCGACGCCGAGGTATGTTAGTTTTGTATGATAGTTGTATTGTATTATATTTCATTTGTGCAATTTTAAGTTTTTAACGGGTAAAGGCGTTGTGTACGAGCGTTGGGAGTTCGGAAAACAAATTTAATTAGAAACACTGACAAAAATATTAAATAAATAATAATTAAAAGGATTTAAAGTCCGTTTGTTACGTCGGTACGTCTGTGGTGACGCGACGAACAAAGTTAGTATTATGAGTCGGGTGCGAGAATGCCCGAGGGAAACTTTGAGTATTGTTTGAAATAGATGAGAACAAAGGACCAAAAGTCAACTAAGTCACCCAAGTAAGTTATTAAAGTTGGTTGGTAAAATTGTGAAAAGACCAAAAGGGCAATAAAGGTGTAAAGGGTGTGGATAAGGGTTAGGGGTATTTTGGTCATTTGACCAAAATACCCAATTTCATCCCACCACCGCCACCCATTTTCCATTTTCGATCCAAAAAAAAAATTGAAGAAGAGGAATCGATAGAGAAGAGAGATCGAGGAGAGGGAACTGCGGTTCGCGGAGAGCGTGGACGCGACGTCGAGGCGAAATCCAGGTAAGAAGTTATAGATTTCGTTGTGGGTGTTGTCGTTGAGGTTGTGTTCGAATTTGTTGTCGAGGTTGTTGTTGAGGGGATTGTGGATTCAAATAGTGAAAATGGTGGTGATGATGGTGGTTAGGTGTGTGTGATTGTTATTGTGTTGTTGTGGTGTTGTTGCAAAAAAAAAAAAAAAAAAAAAAAAAAAATGCTTGCTGTTGCTTGCTGGAACATTTTCCAGCAAGCAACAACAACAACGAAGAAGATGAGAGAACCGGGCCGGGTCAAGGTGACCCGACCCGGTTTGGGTCGACCGGGTCAGACCCAGTTTGACCGGGTCAGACCGGGTTTGACCCAGGTGGACCGGTCAGACCCGGTCAAACCGGTCATGACCCGACCCGCGACCCACATATTATTTTATTAATAAAAAAATATATATATATATTTATTTATTTCAATTAAATATATTAAAATTGATTTTAATTGAAATAAATTCAAGAAAAATAGGAAAAATTCAGGAAAAATTCTAGAAAATTCTAGAAAATTATATTTTCATCAAATAAAGAGAAATTTGGGAATTTCTAAGAAAAGTGAAATATTCGAATTTTTACGGGACGTTTTGTCGGGGTTTTTCGCCTTGGAAAACGTGAGATTTGGCAAAAATAGCTAGAAATTTGGAAAAATCATAGGAAATTGAGGAAATTGATATAAATTGCGTTATCAGGATTATTGTGCACACGGGGACCGTAAGGGGCGTGTCGGAGTCCGTGTTAGCGCGAATTAGCTTGGATCGAGGTAAGTAAACCAGTGAGGAACACTACAGTTATTTCTTGAGCTTTAAATTATTTATTGATGTTGTTTCAATCTCTTTTTGATATTCCATTCCTTTGAGTTGTCCTAAGGCAAGTGTGTCAAGCGTGATCCTTGCAGAATTCCGGGCTCGCGGTGTATTATACCGGAGTTTACGGCTGGGGATACGTGATTAGTTGTAATGACATGTACGGGGTGAGAGTTCTCCACCAGTTCTTTGGGGACTCTGCACTCGCGTAGGGGGTCTTAGAGGAGATTCTGTCCTCGACTCCTAGCCTTTGAGGAGATTTTGTCCTCGGCTTAACGACTTTAATTGGTCGGGACCACTTGTGTCTTTCCCTTGTATTCCGGGACACTCAATTTCGATTGCTTATTTATTTATTTACAGTTTTTATATATTCATGCGCTCCCTGTCCTTTTCTTTCTATCGGCATGAATTGACTGTTTATTTATTTAAATTCGAAATACTGTATTTATTGTTATTCCTGCTTGGCGTTACTTACCTGGGCTCGTCATTCTTGTGTTTAACCAAGTGCAGATCCACAGTCCAGCAAAGGAAAGGCCACGCAGTTAGGCGATATACTTTGAGCGGCCATCCTCTATTGATATAGGTGACATTTTGGTGTATTAGCTACTTATATTATTTTTTTTGTATATGGGGTTATGAGTTGAGAGATCTTTTTGGACATTATGATTTAGATGATTCTCTCCTTGCTTTACATGATATATATGATATACGGGGTTCCCACACCCTAGGTTTTTGTCCTAACTTAGAGATTTCGAAGTTGATTTATTAGTTGAGATTAATTGCTTCCGCTTATTACTTTGATAACTCGCTAATTAATTGACTTCACTTTCAAATGATTAACAAATGATTGAATGGTAAGGATAGGCTCATTGGCCCCGCGTGACTCGTCGGGATTGGCTCGGGGGTTCGCACGGGTTCAGGCCGGGCGACGCCCGATTCTAGGGTTGTGGAATTTGGGGCCGTCACAGTTGGTATCAGAGCCTAAAGGTTGAATAAAATACTCTTGAATTTAAATTACAATCCACTAAGACATAGGAAAGCGGAAGTTAGGATATTGTTTGAACTTAGAGTGGAACCCTATGAACATAACCTAAATCTTAGTTGGGAAGTGAGGAGAGTTGGGAAAACTAAAATTGGACTATATGAGCTATTTGATTATAATGTATTATACTATTATCGATAGCTATATAGTGATTAAGAACTCGAATTTGTTGCGGGTTGTGATCGCCGATCAATTCGAGACCCACCGTGAAAGTGTTCAAGTAAGGCGGATGCTTGGAAGCGTAACATGAGAGTTACCAAATGCAAGCCCAAGGACTATACTGAGTTTAAAAAAAAAAAGGTTCAATCATGAGTAATTCTCGCCTTTAATTTTGAACATGAAGAGGTCAGAGTTCCAGTCAGGTGTAGAAACAGAGACACAGTAAGGGATAAAGTGTCGATAAGGCATAGTGACACGAACAGCTTGGTATGTCTGAATCAAAATCTTAAAGAAGAGCGTGCTATGAGTGCGGATAGCTAAGCCACTTTATCAGTTCTTGCCCACAATTAGGCTGAGGGAAACCATAGGGCCGGGAACAGGTTCATGCCATTGCCGCACTAGACACGATTGCCACACGGAACCTGATTGAGGGTACGATTTACATTTGCAGTCAATTTATGCATACCATGTATGATTCTGGTTCTACAGTTTCTTTTATTTTGGGTCATATGGTTGACGAGTTACGGTTGAGACCTTTTTGATTAGAGAGACCCTTGATCCTTAACACGGTTGTTGGGGACAAGATTTACCCGAATTTAGTGTGTGTAGACTGTCCGGTAGAGATAGAGGGACACACCTTACCTGAAGACCTGAGAGGGTTGGAGTTCCTAGAGTTCGATGCACTACTGGGCATGGATTGGTTGGGTGCTTATCATGCACAGATTCACTGCTACGGTAAGAGGATCACGTTTCAGATTCTTGGGCATTCGGAGTTTTGCTTCTAGGGGACTTCGACCAATTTACCGATCACCAGGGGTAGAGTCGCCACTAGCGTAGATGTAGAGACATTCGCTGGCGTGTTGAGTACGACAGGCAGAGTAGAGACTAGGTTAGAGGATGTGCCAGTAGTATGCGAGTTCCCTGATGTTTTCCCAGCAGAGTTACCAGGCTTACCACCACCTAGGGAGATAGATTTCATCGTTGACTTGGTTCCAGGGACCAAACCCATTTCTATTCCTCCGTATCGCATGGCTCCGATAGAGCTAGATGAGCTGAGAGGACAACTCGACGAGTTGTTGGAGTTAGGCTTTATTCGGCCGAGTATGTCGCCTTGGGGAGCGCCGGTATTGTTTGTGAAGAAGAAAGACGGCAGCTTAAGATTATGCATCGACTACAGACAGTTGAACAAGGCGACGGTGAAGAACAAGTATCCACTTCCTCGCATCGACGATTTATTCGACCAGTTGACAGGTTCGCAGTGTTTCTCGAAGATTGATTTGAGATCCGGGTACCATCAACTGAGGATTAGAGCAGAGGACATGGAGAAGACTGCATTTCGCACTCGATATGGGCACTACTAGTTTACAATAATGCCGTTTGGATTGACTAACTCCCCAGCGATGTTCATGGATTTGATGCATCGAGTGTTGAGACAGTACTTGGACAGATTTGTCATTGTGTTCATCGACGACATCTTGATATATTCCAAGACTCGCGAGGAGCACGAAGAGCACCTTAGGTTGGTTTTGCGGACACTACGAGAGCATCGATTATTCGCTAAGTTCAGTAAGTGTGAGTTTTGGTTGACAGAGGTAGGATTCCTAGGTCACATTGTTGGGACCGACGGAGTGTCAGTGGACCCCACTAAGGTCAGGGCGGTTAGCAATTGACCGACACCAAGATCAGCATCAGATATTCGTAGTTTTCTGGGCTTGGCAGGTTATTATCGGCGTTTTGTACAGGATTTCTCGAGGATCGCGGCACCGATGACGCAGTTGACGAAGAAGGAGGTCAAGTTTCAGTGGAACGATAACGTGAGCAGGCGTTCAGGACATTGAAGGAACGACTGACTACCGCACCAGTTTTGATTTTGCCGGAGTCAGGGAAGGGTTTTGAGGTAAACACCGACGCTTCCAAGATCGGTTTGGGTTGTGTTCTGATGCAAGAGAGTAGAGTGATTGCCTACGCATCCCGACAGCTAAAGATTCATGAAAAGAATTACCCTACTCACGACTTGGAGTTGGCGGCGGTGGTTTTTGCACTGAAGATTTGGCGCCACTATCTCTATGGGGAGAGATTCGTCCTATTTACTGACCACAAGAGTTTGAAGTACATCTTCACGCAAAAAGAATTGAATATGCGACAGAGGCGATGGCTTGAGTTCCTTAAGGACTATGATTTCTCATTGGAGTACCACCCGGGGAAGGCTAATGTGGTTGCAGACGCGTTGAGCCGTAGAGGGTCAGACTCAGAGGTTGTTACCTGCCACATGACGCATGATTACAGTTTGCTCGAGGCGGTTGAGAGGATTTGTACCGATGACATTCCGACCGATACTAGAGTAATGATTTGCGGGCAGATGAGGACTCGACAGTGTCGATACGAGTGTACTCGAGGGTCGTGCAGACGACGAGCGAAGATCAAAAGTTCTTAGAGCTGGCGCAGAGTTCAGATCATCCAGATTGGAGTCAGTCGACAGACTCATGCTTGAGATTTAGAGGACGACTGTGGATTCCATCAGTGGCTGAGCTACGCGATGAGATATTTTATGAGGCGCACCGCTCACGATTTACGGTTCATTCGGGCAGGACTAAGATGTACGCAGAGGTGCGTCGTCTCTTTTGGTTGCCGGGGATGAAGACCGACGTTGCTGATTTTATTCGAGGGTGTGATATTTGTCAGCGTGTTAAGGCTGAGCATCGCAGACCCGGGGGGTTATTACAGCCACTTCCCATTCCTCATTGGGAGTGGGAGCACATTGCAATGGACTTCGTCAGTGGGCTACCTCGATCTCGGCAACGACATGATAACATCTGGGTGATTGTGGACAGATTAACTAAATCCGCGCACTTCATACCGATCTCGACCACACATCGGGTAGACAGATCGCGAGCTTTATGAGAGAGAGATTGTTAGGTTGCATGGGGGGTACCAGATTGTCGATTGTGTCGACGAGAGGCGCTTTACATCGCAGATATGGCGAGCATGCGAGCACGCTTTGGCACGAAGTTGAATCTTAGTACGCTATCACCCACGAGACCGATGGACGATCGAGCGTTTGATCCGATTCTCGAAGATATGCGAGGATGTGTGTGTTAGAGTACGGCGGATCTTGGGAGGAGTACCTTCATCTCGTGTGAGTTTGCATATAATAACGGTTATCGAGCCGATATCGGCATGGCACCATTTGAGGCATTGTACGGGAGACCGTGTAGATCTCCATCTTGTTGGGCGGAGCCCGAAAATGTGGCAGCGATTGGACCAGAGATTGTGGTAGATCACACAGAGAAGATACGTCAGATCCGTTTGAGATTGAAGGGTGCGCAGGAGAGACAGAAAAAGTATTATGACTTGTATCACGAAGAGTTAGAATACCGAGTCGGGGACTTTGTATATCTGAAAGTATCTCCATTGAAAGGGCACAAGAGGTTTGGAATCAAAGGGAAACTTGCGCCGAGGTTCATTGGTCCGTTCAGAGTGGTGAAGCGGGTAGGCAAGGTCGAGTACGAGCTAGAGTTACCACCTCCGATGTCAGGAATTCATCCTGTCTTTCACATATCGATGTTGCGACTGGATAGGTCCAGGGAGGGCAAACGACCGACAGTAGATTTGAGCCAGATAGAGCTAAGAGAGGATGTTACATACGACGAGCAGCCTATCCAGATCTTAGACCGTAAGGTCAAGATTCTGAGGAACAAGGAGATCCCATCAGTCCTCGTCAAGTGGCAGTACCATGGGGACGAGGAGCTGACGTGGGAGTTGGAGTCATATATGCGCGAGTGTTTCCCCTACCTCTTCTAAGTTCGGTAAGTCTTTCCTTTAATAGCGTTTAAATTTCGAGGACGAAATTCCAGTTAGTTGGGAAGACTGTAACGACCCTAAAAATGTAACTCGTGTCACGTGTCAATACAGGTGATATGTGGGCCCACGCCGTGGTACAGTCATCAATTCTCGGACGTCGACGCCGAGGTATGTTAGTTTTGTATGATAGTTGTATTGTATTATATTTCATTTGTGCAATTTTAAGTTTTTAACGGGTAAAGGCGTTGTGTACGAGCGTTGGGAGTTCGGAAAACAAATTTAATTAGAAACACTGACAAAAATATTAAATAAATAATAATTAAAAGGATTTAAAGTCCGTTTGTTACGTCGGTACGTTTGTGGTGACGCGACGAACAAAGTTAGTATTATGAGTCGGGTGCGAGAATGCCCGAGGGAAACTTTGAGTATTGTTTGAAATAGATGAGAACAAAGGACCAAAAGTCAACTAAGTCACCCAAGTAAGTTATTAAAGTTGGTAGGTAAAATTATGAAAAGACCAAAAGGGCAATAAAGGTGTAAAGGGTGTGGATAAGGGTTAGGGGTATTTTGGTCATTTGACCAAAATACCCAATTTCATCACACCACCGCCACCCATTTTCCATTTTCGATCCAAAAAAAAATTGAAGAAGAGGAATCGATAGAGAAGAGAGATCGAGGAGAGGGAACTGCGGTTCGCGGAGAGCGTGGACGCGACGTCGAGGCGAAATCCAGGTAAGAAGTTATAGATTTCGTTGTGGGTGTTGTCGTTGAGGTTGTGTTCGAATTTGTTGTCGAGGTTGTTGTTGAGGGGATTGTGGATTCAAATAGTGAAAATGGTGGTGATGATGGTGGTTAGGTGTGTGTAATTGTTATTGTGTTGTTGTGGTGTTGTTGCAAAAAAAAAAAAAAAAAAAAAATGCTTCTTTGTTGCTTGCTGGAACATTTTCCAGCAAGCAACAACAACAACGAAGAAGATGAGAGAACCGGGCGGGTCAAGGTGACCGACCGGTTTAGGTCGACCGGGTCGATCCGGTTTTACCCAGTGGACCTGGTCGAGACCGGTCAAACCGGTCATGACCCGACCCGATCGGGTCGGGTCGGGACCCGACCCGCGACCCACATATTATTTTATTAATAAAATATATATATATTTATTTCAATTAAATATATTAAAATTGATTTTAATTGAAATAAATTCAAGAAAAATAGGAAAAATTCAGGAAAAATTCTAGAAAATTCTAGAAAATTATATTTTTATCAAATAAAGAGAAATTTGGGAATTTCTAAGAAAAGTGAAATATTCAAATTTTTACGGGACGTTTTGTCGGGGTTTTTCGCCTTGGAAAACGTGAGATTTGGCAAAAATAGCTAGAAATTTGGAAAAATCATAGGAAATTGAGGAAATTGATATAAATTGCGTTATCAGGATTATTGTGCACACGGGGACCGTAAGGGGCGTGTCGGAGTCCGTGTTAGCGCGAATTAGCTTGGATCGAGGTAAGTAAACCAGTGAGGAACACTACAGTTATTTCTTGAGCTTTAAATTATTTATTGATGTTGTTTCAATCTCTTTTTGATATTCCATTCCTTTGAGTTGTCCTAAGGCAAGTGTGTCAAGCGTGATCCTTGCAGAATTTCGGGCTCGCGGTGTATTATACCGGAGTTTACGGCTGGGGATACGTGATTAGTTGTAATGACATGTACGGGGTGAGAGTTCTCCACCAGATTGCTTTGGGGACTCGCACTCGCGTAGGGGTCTTAGAGGAGATTCTGTCTCGACTCCTAGCCTTTAAGGAGATTTTGTCCTCGCTTAACGACTTTAATTGGTCGGGACCACTTGTGCCTTTCCCTTGTATTCCGGGACACTCAATTTCGATTGCTTATTTATTTATTTACAGTTTTTATATATTCATGCGCTCCCTGTCCTTTTCTTTCTATCGGCATAAATTGACTGTTTATTTATTTAAATTCGAAATACTGTATTTATTGTTGTTCCTGCTTGGCGTTACTTACCTGGGCTCGTCATTCTTGTGTTTGACCGAGTGCAGATCCACAGTCCAGCAAAGGAAAGGCCACGCAGTTAGGCGATATACTTTGAGCGGCCATCCTCTGTTGATATAGGTGACATTTTAGTGTATTAGCTACTTATATTATTTTTTTTGTATATGGGGTTATGGGTTGAGAGATCTTTTTGGACATTATGATTTAGATGATTCTTTCCTTGCTTTACATGATATATATGATATACGGGGTTCCCACACCCTAGGTTTTTGTCCTAACTTAGAGATTTCGAAGTTGATTTATTAGTTGAGATTAATTGCTTCCGCTTATTACTTTGATAACTCGCTAATTAATTGACTTCACTTTCAAATGATTAACAAATGATTGAATGGTAAGGATAGGCTCACTGGCCCCGCGCGACTCGTCGGGATTGGCTCGGGGGTTCGCACGGGTCCAGGCCGGGCGACGCCCGATTCTAGGGTTGTGAAATTTGGGGCCGTCACAATGACATTTCAGCCAAAAGAAATACTCTCTCCGTTCCATATTTATCTGTCACATTTTGACTTGTGCACAAGAATTAAGACGATGATTAATTACTATTAAAATTTTATAACAAAGATTAAATGACCCTCTTATAAATAACTTCATTTATTATAGATATTTTGTAAAAAAGAGTAATTGATTTTCTAATGTGACATTAATGAAATAGAATGAGGTTAAAATTGGAAATATAGCATTTAATATTTCATTGATTATGTGACAGATAATATAAACGGAGGGAGTAGTTAGCTGCTCACTGTAGCATAATTACAATCATTAATTAAAAGTAAATCTATACTACGTGGAGGTTCCCATAGTATTGTAGTGTGATCCGACGAGGAGAGGCCTATCTTGGCTATGGAATCCGCACTGACATTCAAGAGTCTCGGAATCCATCTTGTTTTCAGCGCCCAATCTCTTTGTAACAAAAGCACCAATCTGGTTCAACATATAGCACTTGTTTGCATCCTTCCTTCTCCGATGAACTAGATCGAAGGCTTTATGGGGAATCTGTTTCCAATGGGACTTGAGGTACCTCCAACTGCCATGCCATTCTCAGCCCTGTTAGAATCTTTCCAGTTGGACTCGAGTTTATTCAATAAACTCTCTCGATTTTCTACGGAAACTTAATCACATTGGCAGCTTTTGACTCGAAAGTATATATATATATATATATATATATATATATATATATATATATATATATATATATATATATATATATATATATATGAAAAATTCTACAATGGAGACTAAATATATACTCCTGTCATAGAAATCCCTCAAAATGTGTTGTGCATTAAATGAACAATGCATTTATGTCACCTCAATTAATGTGTTGAATTTAAATTTAATGGTTCTAAATAGTATACCCTGACATGAGTATATATTTAGTTCTCATAGTATATATATTCTTTTATTGAGTCAGTGCCATTGTTATTAGAAAATAAAGAAGATGGTCATTGTACCTTTCTTCTTCCATTGTGGCACTTTGGATAGATTTTAAGGGGAAGTGTTGGAGATGTGTGGACCAAAAATATATATGATAATTTAACACACTCTCAACGCACACTTTAGGCGCAAACCCTTGTCTTTTAGTCGTTTATGATATTTTGTCAGATGTGGGGCCCACATATGAGGACACAAGAAAGAGTCATTAATGGCTAAAAGCAAGGGTGTGCATCTAAAGTGTACGTTGAAAGTGAGTCATTTTATCATTTTTCATATAGTGATACTTTTAAATTACCATTCATGGTGATTTAAAATTTTGACCACCTTTTTAAAAGAAAAAAAGACCTATCTTATCCATTACATCTTTTACTTAGTTTTTTTTTGAAACCAGATCTTTTACTTAGTTAATTTAACAGCTCCCTTCAACTAAACGCATCAACCACCATTATGATGCCTTTGTTTTCTTTGCCTTTTGGTTTTGAGTTCAAGTTGAATTTTAAATGATCTATTAATGCTTTCCATCCTTTAATTTTGTAGGCTTTTTCTTGTAATACAATTATCACAAATAATAAGTGAAAAAATATATTTAAATGGTGTCAAGGCACGCGAAAAAAGAAGAAGAAGATTCTACCCAAAAAAAAAAAAAGAAGAAGAAATGGTTGGGTGGGATATCGAGTCTCACCTCCCTTGATCGGAGGTCTTGTTTATAATCCTTCGAAATGAAAAAAAACATTTATTAAACTATTATCATGGTGTGTGTTCAGTGCTTATTTTCCACATGAAGCTAAATAAAAAAAATAATAATTTGATGGCATTCTTTTGATATTCCTTTGCAACATACCATTGGGATCCCTTAGTCGACCACATGATGGGTCCATTAGAAAGCTCACCATTAATTGTACTAAATTGAACATAATAAAAAAGATTAATTCATATAGTCAACCCCAATTAATTTGAGACTACTACTATGTTGTTGTTGACATACCATTGGGGGCCATTGAATTATGCATTGAGACATGAGTGCATGTATCCAATTTTTTTTAGTATAAACCACTCGGTATCCGGACTAATCGACTACTTCGAGCTTGAGCCGTAGTTGGCCTATAAGAGGCTTTGGTTCTCCTAGCGGTAGAGACTACATCCGCAGGACTTAAACACGATTCTTAATGTATATTGGGAGTGGCTTAAAGAACCTCACTAATTGCTCCACATATCTCAGTTTTGTATTTGTACTGAGTGTATGTACCCCACTTTTTTTTACTTTGTGTACCTCATCACCTTCACCATCACCCCTCAACCTCACCCCACCCCAATACCCTTGCACGGGGGTGTCAGACGTACAGGAAGACACATTTGAAGAGGTGTCGAACGAACCGAGCCGACTTCAACCGATAATGTAAAGATAACTTATTTTTAGTGGGTGACAGAGGGATCCAGCCGAAACCTCTTTCAAGGTGTCGGCTCGGTTTGTTTCGACACCTTTTCAGAGGTGTCCCTTATGTTAGTTCGAAACCCGCAGGCGACCAGAACGATAAAAAAAACTTCAAAAACTCTCGAAATATACATGAAAATGGCAAAAATATAGTGGGTTTTGCTTGGAATCACTTAATATATTCAATTTCATCGAAACTTTGTACCAAATATGTAAGATTCAAGCCTCAAAGCCAAAAACAAATTCACAAAACAAGACTCAAAAAACCGCGAAATCGGCACTAAAAGAGATGATGAATACACCCACGTCGTCGAATTCATGTGATTTTACTTGGATTTTTTCAGATTTGGCCAATTTTTGGAAAGTACAATTTGAGAGAGGTAACTGGGGTATGGTGAGTAAAAACCTTTTTATATGAAGGGTTAGTTGAGCAATTTCACAAAATTGGAGTACATTTAGCAATTAATGGATTATGTTGAGTAAAAATTCTTTTATATAGATAAGTACTTGGGTGATTTTACAAAATTGAGGTAATTGCTGAGGTTCTTTTAGTGGCTCCATTTATATTTTATAGTCAAAATGGCATAAAACAACTAACAGTGTCAAAAGTGAGTCACTGTATAATTTTCCAAGTCAAGAAAAGTAAAACCCTAGTAGAACCTTGCGTGATTTCCATAAACCGAGCTTTGAGCTTCAACTGAGCACCAACAATGGCGACCTCAAAACCTGGCAAACCAGAAAACCCTAAAACCCCCAAAGACATAGAGCTCTTGAAATCCGATGTCGCCTCATTCGCATCTTCGCTCGGTCTCTCCTCCGCTCCATCGTCAAATTCCGGATTCAACGACTCCGATTTCAGGAAGAAATCGTCTCTCCAACTCAAAAACCCTAACCCTAGAAAACCCTCGAACCCTAATCACGCAAAGTCTCAGAACGAGAAGACTGAATCCAAGAAGACGAATGCGAAGCAGAACAAGTTTCGGAGGAATGATAGACCTAGGGATTCTGCTGTTTCCGTCGATTCGAGGCCGTTCGATCGGTGGAAGAATCTCCCGAAGCTTCCATTGATGAAGGCGAGCGCTTTGGGGCAATGGTTTGTGGAAGCAGAGGAGTTGGAGGGGAAGGTGGTGGGGAGAGAAGGGAGGAGTGGTGGTGTTGGTGGGAAAAGTTCGGAGTGGATGAGTTCGGTGGCGAAGAAGAAGGAGCTTGGGGAGCGGTTGATGGCGCAATACGCGCTTGATTACGAAGTGGTGAGAGGGAATGATAGGGAAATTAAGATGGTGTTTACAGCGCAGAGGTCGGGAACCGCGGTCGACAAGGTCTCAGCTTTCTCGTTGTTGGTGGGAGATAACCCTATCGCGAATTTGCGGTCGCTGGATGCTCTTTTGGGTAAATTTTCTCGGTTTATGATTTGGCATTTCCAATTTGGTAGATTGGTTTGAAGTGCATGATGAATTCAGCTGAATTGAAGTAAAGTAAATGCAGTTTATTGCGGCTGTTGCATGGAAAGTTGAGCATTCTTTACTGTTAATTCTGAGTTCTTAATGGATAAATATGCTTTGCAGCAATGGTGACATCAAAGGTGGGAAAACGCCACGCACTATCTGGGTTTGAGTCGTTAAAGGAATTATTTTTGTCATGGTTAGTTCCTATACTTCAATGTTGATTTACTTCTCTTGGTTTGTTGTTTTGGAATTTAGATCATCTTTGAGCTTTAATTCTTTATCTTATCAGTCTTTTGCCAGATCGCAAGCTGAAGCTTCTCATTCAGCGACCTCTGGATCATCTCCCAGAGTCAAAAGATGGTAATTCATTGTTGCTTTTTTGGTATTGGGAAGACTGCTTAAAGCAAAGGTATGGTTTAAGTTTGTTTTACGTATTTAATTGTCTCGTGTGTTTATATTGCAAGCACAATGTTTGTTACCTTGGTTGTATTGTTCACCCATATGAGTAATATTCATTGTAATTCGTTCTGTTCTCTATTCTTTTCAACAGCAACAAAGCCTCAATTCCAAATTAGTTGGGGTCGGCTGCATGGACCAAACTCTTCCATTCCGCTCAATTTATTGTCTCATTTTAAGAGCTAAGATAAGACACACTAAACAATATCTCAAAAAGAGACATTTATCAAAAGAATCGAAGGACGAAAGATCAAAGGAAGAAGGTGGAAAAAGTGATAATCCTCTACCTGTGACCAAATAATTGCGTAACAGATTTTCTGTAACTACTTAACCATTCCAGATAACATCGGTGACGCGCTTTTTAACTTTGATGGAATATAATGCCAACTAGTAGATTAGTTGATTGGTCAAGCAAAACATGGAAGTAAATGTCTAAAAATTTGATTGAATTATGTGTAGTTATAAAGGTAAAAGGTGCACTTGCAGTGAATGAGTGTTGATGATATCTTTTTAAAGTTTATGGGTTGTCTGACAAGTATGCGAATAAAGAGTATTGATGATCTCTTTTTTAATAACCATGAACCATGAATTAGGAGATGCTTCATGCCTCAAGCATCAATTTCATTTTCTCTCCTAATTTTCAAGGTTTTGTGCTTTATTGAGAACGTGGCTTGTTATTGGCTTCAGTTTGTCTTTTCTTTTTCTTTTTTTCGTATTTTTAAAGGGGCTTGCCAATTCACTGTTTTTGTTTAAGACATGTTTCTTCTATATTTGTTGTCATTTATCCTCCTTTCACAATTTTTTTTCTTAAATTTAAAAATGAGATGTTTGAAGTTGTCAATTTAGTTTTTGTGATTTTGTAGTGAATGTTGTGCGGTAAAGCAACAACAAATACATAAAATGAACGTAGCATAAATGATGATGCTTAGGTGGATGTATGGTAAAACTCGTAAAGATAGAATAAGAAGCACAAAAATTCAAAGAAATGTAGGAGTAGCATCAATTGACACAAAGATTAGGGAAGGGCGATTGCGGTGGTTTGGACACCTGCAAAGACGGCCTACAAATGCTCTCACTTGAAAACTTGACTCAATAGAAACTGGCGAAATTCGACGAGGTAGGGATAGATCGAAGTTAACTTGGGATGTGTTAATTAGGAGGGACTTGAATGGTTTGGAGTGCTCACCATCAATTGCACAAAATCAAGCACAATGGAAGAGTTTGATCCATGTAGCCGACCCCAATTAATTTGGGATTGAGACTGTTGTTGATTTTGCACTTTGTCTGGTCATTTTCTTAAATATTAGATATTCTCTAGGTATGAACGGTTCGTATTTGCTCTTGAGGAGGCATCACGTGATATGCTACCCATTCTAAAAGATAAGTCGCTGAAGGTTAGTTCCTCATCATTCTATACATTATTGATTATTCATTATTATAAATCTTTTTATGAGGTCTTTTATTGCTACCAATAATTTATTTTATGTCTACTTAGTCATTTGTTTTGGGATGCATTTGAATTGAGCTGAGCAGAAACATTTGATTCTTGTTGCCGATCCCAACTAATTTGGGATTGTGGCTTTTGTTGTTGTTGTTGGTTGTCTATAAGCCATTTGTTTGAGTTAGCTTAGTGAAGTTAGTGGTGAAAAGCTTGCTGTCTGGTTGTTTCTTTTTCATCTAGTTAAGCACTTAATTCTCACTCAAAATGCTCCAGTTAGAAGCGCATCATACTTGAATTTTTAATTGTTCAAAACATCAACACTCATTGAATATTCTTCAATCGTACAAAAGATGGAATTGGATTTAATGTTTGGCCCCTTTTGCTCAATTTCTTATATTGAACATTTAATGATATCTTAGTTTGGGTAGTCTACAAGCATTCTTTAATATTTTGTGCACTATCACTTGGATTTTTATGTTTTCTTAAGGTATCTTTCATGTTTGACGATTCATAATCATAGATGACATTAAATGTTGCTTTCAAGAATTTTTTTTTCATCGATGTGTTGAGCAGCACAAAGTTGCCACTTCGATTTTGGTATTGGTGTTGGTTATGGGTAATACGTCTCGGATTTGTCAATTCTTCAGTTTTGGAGTCACAGGGACTTAGCAAATAGGTGCTAATAGTAATACTTGGCTATTATCCAATTCCCACTGTCAATTTAGCTCTCTTATTTCCTTCTCCATCATTTGACTAATCTAAATAACACAACAAACAGCTAGTACAAAGCATCGACCCCAAATTAGTCCAGGCTGGTTGGCTACATGGATCCTACATTTCCATTCAGATGGGTTTAATAATCTAAATAACTGAAGTTAAGACTAATTTCATATTTTCTGAATTCCTCTCAATTTTTAGACTGATCTCATTCTTCTTCTTCTTCTTCTTTTTTTTTTTTGAATTTCTATTACCTTCGACAAGAGCTGTAATAGCTCTATTCTTTGTCAATGTTCATGAAGTGTTATTTCCATACAAGTGAAGTTTTGCGTCCTCACATACACTTCTTCCAAAATTGAAGGGTTTTGGTAATATAGATAAAAAGCCATGACCTCAGTTTTCCAAAAGCCGGGGAAATTGTTTTAAAGCTTGCCCTTTTCGTTTAGTATTTGACAAGGTTTCTGTTGACTGGGAAGAGTTATAGGCACAGTTGGATTAATTTCTTAATTTAGGATTGTTCGTATAGTATGTGGAAAGGGAAATAGATTTTGTTGAGTTGAGTTGGTTGATTTCAAATCAAAAGAAGAATGCTTTCTTGCTTTGTATTTTCACTTCTTTTTCTTGAGTTTATTTAGCAGTGTTTTGCTTCCTGTAAATATCTAAATTGTATCAAGTTGGATTAACCGGGGAGATATTGCTTTGCAGATGCTCTATGCCTTGCTTAGTAATAAGTCAGAGCAAGAACGCAGGTTACTCTCTGCACTAGTTAACAAAGTAAGCACATGCTAATAATTCACTAGTTGGTTATTTCAGGCAATATGCGGTGGACCATCCCTTGCCTTTACCTGGACAATCTTTTTGTCTGTCACTGGATTTTCCCTAAATTATAAATTAGAATTTTTTTTTCAAAACCTAGAAACTCAATATTGGTACCTGATTTTGCCACTCTGTAGTTGGGAGATCCCGAAAACAAAGGTGCGTCAAATGCTGATTTTTACTTATCGAAGCTTTTAACCGACCATCCTAATATGAAGGTATATTTCCTTGTGAATATTTATTTTATCTTGCTGCTGTTAGTTCTTTATGCTTATTTGAGACTCTTCTTAACAGTTAACAGTATACTTTGGAGCACTATTTTACTTTGCTTCTTATTGCATTTGTTAACATGATTTAGGGCTAAAGTTTGTCTTCTGTCCTATTGATGAGAAGCAAGTTTAAGCTCTTTGGTACTGTACATCCATAATAAAATCTCACATTTTGATGTCCTGATAAAGTTGATTTCTGACAGGAAGTAGTAATTAATGAGGTGGATTCTTTTCTCTTTCGTCCTCATTTGAATTTACGAGCGAAATACCATGCTGTAAGTTCCACATTTTGATGTTTTTTGAACTCATACCTGCTGAAATTCTAGTTTATGGTTCTTATTAGTCCTCAATTTCAATGCTCATATGCTTTATTTCTGATTTCTTTGAACATTTTTTATTTCATTGCAAATTTTCTAGCAGCAGAAGTTATGTCATAATCACCCAGTTGTATGTCTATTGCATATGTTAAGCAATCTAGCCAATTCCTGTGGCTCAATGATGAAGCGACTAAACATATTGATCGTCATAGTTCTTTATAGAGGGGGGCACTTCAAATTAACATCGTTGCATGCCCTTTTAATTTCAAAATAAAAAGGGGAAAACAATTCATGTTCATATTATTAACATTGCTGAAGCTCGTAGTAAACCTTTCAACTTCAAGGAAAACAAAACCACCTTAGACAAAATATGCCTCCTTCAAATTGTTTGCTACGTGGATTCCATTATGGTTGATTTACATGCATTTTCATAAAGTAATTGATGCAACATTTATTTATTTTTTTGAAGCCTATGCAACACACAGGTTTGAAGACTAAGAGAATAGCACATAAAGAAGTTGAATACGGGAAGAATAAATAAAATAAGTAAAGAAATGTAGCTAATTATAGTCTTTCACTCTTTCGAATCTGAAAAGAGCTAATAATGTTAAAAGCTCCGCTCCCTTTTCACACTCAAACTAAAACTATACATATGCATATATTAAAACTCAAAAAAATATAAGCCTAATTAGAAATTTGAAACTCAAAAACTATTTGTTCAATTCGTTCTCTCAAAAATATCATAACCCATGGGGTTATCTGAATAAGTTGGGATTCCTAAAATATTTATCTGTTTGCAAGTTAATCAGCACAGATTGATTGTAGTTGCATTAAGTGCAGAATGAACGTATGCATGGAAGTGCAAGTGTTTTGAAATTTGAAGTTGATTTAAGTGATAATTTATTAATTTTTGGCTGAATGTAGTTAAATGATGTTGCATTTGCAGAAGGTCTGTCTATCTTAACGATTTCAGTAGAAAAAATATCAAGGATTTAGGGTTTAGTTGCATTAAGTGCAGAATGGACCTATGCATGTGACTGCAAGAGTTTTGAAGTAGATTTAAGTGGTAGTTCTTAATTTTTGGCGAAAGCAGCTAAATGATGTTGCACTTGCAGAAGTTCTTTCTTAATGTTTTATGTAGACAAAAATATCAAGATCTTTTGACTTTTGAAATCTCCTTTTTATGCACTTTCTCTTATATCTCCATTCATCATCTAGAACATTTAAATGTGCTACAAACTGTTTTATTGTCTTTTTGTTTTTCTATAGATTATTCGTATAATTTGTAATTTGAGACATATATCAGGAAAATGATCCATTCAAATGTGTCTATTTGGTTATTAAGGTTGATAAATGAACTGTTTTCCCCCCACTTTTGTTTTACAGTCAGATTTTTGTTTAAGGTTTCATTATTTTTATTTATTATAAAGATAAATAAGAAATGCAGAAATTCAAATAAAAGTAGAAGTAGCTCCAATTGACGCAAAGATTAGGGAAGGCGGTTGTAGTGGTTTGGACGAAGGATTGCAAGGCGCGAAGGCAGTGCGTAGAGAAAAAATATTTATTGGGGGTCCCTTAAAAATTAGTTAATTACTTTTTAGCCCCTTTCTATCTACTATTAGTACTAGTCATTAACCTTAATATTCAATATCTACTTCAAAAATTACTAAATAAATACACTTAATACTTTCAAAATGATGCATGTGCCATCGATTATCCATTACCAAACACACATGGAAATGTTAACTTGGAAAGTTTTTTTTTCCCTTATGGTTTGAACTTTCAACTTCAGCTTGATAAAAAACCAATTGGCAGTAGTAAAAGTGGGGTTTTGCTACATTAGATGTTTAAATTATAAAGTTTTATGCTCATATTTATCTTCCACACGTTATAGCCACCCATATTTGACTAATTGACTTGATTTGCATGCATAAATTCAAAAGATAGTTAACAGATGACAAACAGTTGTTACTTATGTAACACATGCAAGTTAGTTTGCGAGTTTTTTTTTGGACATTACACTTCGACTGCAATATATTGACCTGGTGTTTTTGCTACTTGTTTTTAGCAGCTACTTCAAATTTCTGTCATTATCTCAAATTTTCTTTATGTGTTATAATTTCTACTGCTCTGTTTTTGCTGCTGTTTAAGATATCAGTAATTATCTCAATTTCTGTGTGTTTTTATTTAGCGGCTACATGCATAACTTTCTTTGATCGCCATTGTTAGACTTAAGGTCATTTTTCTTAAATGGCAATGATTTATATTATGCAATTCTGCTTGACAGGTTAATTTTTTGAGCCAAATTCGTCTCAGCCATAAAGGAGATGGTCCTAAAGTTGCAAAGCGTATGATGGACGTGTATTTTGCCCTCTTTAAGGTATTTATCAATCAGCATTTTCATTTATGTTTTAGTGCAGGCGTTGGTTATTAGGTCTCAATGAGTACGTTCATTAATGACCTTTCCTCGACGTTTCTTTTTAAACTAATTTTGATGATTTTTGTTTTATTGATGTTGGACATTTCAGGTCTTGATTTCAAAGGCAAGTGTTGGTGAAGAAGTGGGCAAAAATTATAAGAAAAAAGAAAGAAAGGAAGACAATCTGTTGGAATCTAGTGTTGAAATGGATTCAAGAATTTTATCTGCACTACTCACGGCATGTATCTACTACATCTTTCTTTTCTGAAAGAACCTATTTTTCTTGGTGTTAAAAGTCTATAGGCATACCTATTTATGTTTATGCCAACTTTGTATTAGAGCTTAAGAATTCTAGTTTAGACATGCATTTCACGATTCAGTTCCAGTTCACATTTTAAAAAGATTATTATACAAATTTAGAACTCTAGTTTAATACACCTGAATCTATTTTGCGGTCAATGACTTTCCTGCATTTTTCGATTTGTCTTTTACCAAAGAATCCAAACCTGAAGAGTGGCATGCCTTGCCTCATGCTTATATCAGAAAGAAATGAAATTTTTGTTCTCAACACTTGCTTATCCAATCCCAACTTGCCAAAAGTCCGGACAATTAACTATTTGGACTGTTAAATAGAAATTCCATAATACCCATAGATGAATCTTCATATTTATTTCTCGGTTTCCTCTGGCACTGTTCGACAACTTGAAAAATGTTTTTCTTGTTTGCCTATACCAAAATGTGATGTTTGACTATGCCAATTGGCATGAATATACTGAAGCTAAGGGAAACATTGGAGCTCTTACCCTTCTATGCAACTTGTTTTTAATTTTTTTTCTTTGTCAGATCATTTTTAGGCTATTGCTACTTTGAGTTTTAATTTTCTTTTCATTGTATCCTTGCTTCTTGTGGATCAATCTACATTTCTGTCTCATGTTTCTTGGATCTTGCATGGTTTTCCATGATTTGTTGAACTATATACTAGTTTCTTAATGCACTTAGCACTTATGAAATTTTATTGACATTTTCTTCAGGGTGTCAACAGAGCATTTCCCTTTTTGTCTAGTGGTGAATCAGACGACTTAGTTGAAGTTCAGACACCAATGCTTTTTAAATTGGTAAGCATGGAAGCTTGAACTAACTTCTTGTTAGAATATGAACTGTGCTTTTACTTAGTGCCCCTGCTTTTATTTAATTGAAGATAATTTCAGTTTATGCGGATTAAAAGTTACTGAGGTTTATTGAATATTTATAAATCCAATCATTCCAATTCGATGCAATTTTTTACTTTGCAGGTTCATTCAAAGAATTTCAATGTTGGTGTTCAAGCATTGATGCTTTTAGATAAAATCTCAACCAAAAATCAAGTTGTTAGTGATAGATTCTATCGTGCTCTATATTCAAAGCTTCTGCTTCCTGCTGTCATTTATTCCTCAAAGGTAAGCAAGTTGACCCTTTTTGGTAGCTAATTTAAGAAATGTGGAGATTCAAAGCAAAGGACTGTAAGAGTAACACCAATAGCACACAAACTAAGGAAGGTTGTTTGCGGTGGTTGGAGTTGGACACATCAAAGGATTGCATCCAAATGCTCCAGTTAGAAAATTTGACGCCATTGAAATTGTTCGAACTTGACAGACTGTGTATAGGAGACTTAGAGGAGTAGAGCCAAGATTAATTGGGACGCACTGTTTATGAAGGATTGAGTCGAGTGGAAGAGCTTGGTCCTTGTGAACAACATCAACTAATTTGCATAGAGGCCTTGCTCTCGTTGTTGTATTTGATTGGATTATATATATATATATATATATGGGAACTGGGAAGTTGGATGAGTTTTCTGTCATCTCATTCATCCTTGTTCCTCTATATTGTGACGATAGTTTCAGCATTGGCAGTATTAGCGTTTAATGAGTCTATACTCTATAGTTGACATAGTTATATCGTAGTCCCAAATTTGACTTTTTATGTTTATATTAATGTGAAATTTCTAGATATAGTCATATAAGGAATAAGGAGGTGAATGTCTTAAGAAGTTCCAATTTTTCTGTAATGTCGGAAAAGAGAGCGGTTTGGGGAAAAAAAGAGTTTTCGAACTTGGGAAATAATTCAATGCTTTATAATAATTGTAAGATATAACTATTATATTTCCATATAAAGTGGATATGCACCTTTCAGGTTTTGGGATTATATTTATGGTAATATCATTTCTCCTCTTATTCATTGAAAAATCGCACAAAACAATTGAAAACAGATATGCTGACGTGATATTGATTGGAACTCTCACATAGAATATTTTCATCTTTTGTAACTCTCAGTTAGGGAATAGAAGTATTTTTAAAGAAGACAATGAATATCCTAGGGCAAAAGAGCTGAGTGCTGAATAATGCTCAATGCAACGATTAAAATTATAAATAATATATAGTTATTTAAAATTTTAACCGTTAGATTGAGATCCAATGATTGTGATAATTTCTTGATGTGTGTGCATTAATTTAAATGTTATTAATGTAGTTATTAATATATCATTGAATTGAGATCCAACGGTCACTAATGTAAATAACCATACATGGTGATTTTCCTAATCACCATAGTAGAGCTTATATGTATAGGATTTAAAAAGATTGATGAATTTCCATGAGCTTCTATTACTTTGTCTAGTAGTATTCCTTGCATCCTACCCATTGGATAAGAGATTGTTGTCTATGTCTTAAGCCCTCCAATCCCGTTTATTTAGTAGAAACTTAGTTACTTGGTTCTTAGCCTCGATATCCCAAGGGCAGTCTTAAGTGAGAATGTGTTCCTAGGTAACGACAATGTATTGTACTGTTGATCAAGAACATTGAAGTCATGGTATTGGAACAATGTTCATTATTTGTTCTCGACAAATCTTTTTGTTATTTACTTCTTCGTTTTTGTGTGTGTGGGTGGGGGTGTGTTACCCTTCAGTCTAACTTTAAGAACTTGTGACGGACACTTGATACTTGTCTGACACTTGAAAAAAACTCTCGATGGAAATCAAAAAATTAAAAATGGATGATAAGAGAGAATATAAGTTTATTGGCTAGTTTGTATGCATTAGTAATTTAGTACATCTATCTAAGCATCTTTCTTTAAACTTTTAGATATTTTTTCCTGAGTACCCATGACATTAAAATTGGAGAATACACTAATCTGACCTTTAGACACACATAAATACCACATTCGACACCATACCCAAGTCCAGTTAACATAGGTATGGGGCACTATGGGATTGAAGAATGGAGTTGGAATTATAATTTCTGTTGTAACTCAAACTCACTTTTCTAGTTATGGTTTATTACCTTTGTTAGTGATTTCTTCTTCTTGTGTGAGTTTCGGAATGAATTTTAGGTTGTTTCTTTGCTACTTCTAACATATGTTAACTTGCCCATAATTTTACATATGTTAACTTGTCCATAATTTTAGGCAGAAATGTTTATTGGATTACTTCTGAGAGCCATAAAGAATGATATAAACTTGAAGCGGGTCTCTGCCTTTTCAAAGCGTCTATTGCAGGTATTTTCGTAGTGGCTTGCTTTATGTTTCTGTTACCCTTGAGGCTTTTTTCTTGGCAACAAAGATACCCTTGAGGCTTTTTGTATAGGCATGTTATTGTAGAATGTTCTTAAACTTTGGAAATGATTGCATCATTCAAAGCACTTTAGGGATGCCGTCGATCAAAATGCAAGTTTTTATTTATGAATTGCAAACTCTACGAGAGTGTGCTTGGTTGGTCTTGAGCAAGGCTTCCCGTCAAGTAGCTGCATCTATTTCAATTTAATGGCATTCTTTGTGGTTCGGCACATATTTTTGAAGGATTTCTGGTCCATTGGTGTTTTTTTTATTTAAAATTGCTTGGTTACGTGCTGAAACAGGTTGCGCTGCAGCAGCCCCCTCAGTTTGCCTGTGGATGCCTCTTTCTTCTATCAGAAGTTCTTAAAGCAAGACCACCACTATGGTGAAGCTTCTTTGGATTTGGTTTTAATTGATATGTGATTAGATTTTTCAATGAACCTTAGTATGTTAGTTACTCTTTATATTCCAGGAACATGGTGCTCCAGAGTGAGTCAATTGATGCAGATTTGGAACATTTCGAAGATATTTTAGAAGAGCCAGAAAGTGATGTTGGAACTGCTCCATCAGTGAATGGCAATGAAAATCATTCTGCGAAAACTGAGAGTAACTCATCTGAATCTGAAAGTGAAGATGGGATTCCTGACTCAGTTTCCTCTGATGATTTAAGTGAAGGTGAGGATATTCTTGGCAAACATGGTGCAAACGCCATTGGAGAAGTTATTACTGCTTCTGATCATGACAAGAGTCAGCCTCAAGCACCGAATATGAGGCTGCCTGTAGGATACGACCCACGTCACAGGGAACCTTCTTACTGGTATTCACATTATTCTTGCATTCTTTATAGGCTTTTACCTATGTTTCATGCACATAAATAGTTGACAATTTAGGTTTATGAAAAAAATGGATAGTCAATTAAAGTTAAACCAAAATGGTTTACAAATGTGTGTTGAGTTACTTGAGTAGCTTCCATGACAACGGCGAATTCTATATGAGAAAAAAGAAAGAAACAACAGAACGTTCTATAACAAAGAAAGGGATGTTAAGAGGCTGTTGGAGAAAGTCAAATGTATAGCCCCATATTGGCTTTAGAGGGAAATTTGATGGAGAACAAGCGGTCCAAAATTGCATCTCCATGGCAACATTGGGTCTTACCTACGAACTTTGTTGAGTCATATCGTTTAATTGTTTTTTCTACGTATTTTATTAATGTCATTAAGTTCAGTTAGGATTTTTTTTTTTTTTGGGAAATTCGAAGTTAAATTTTTTTTCTTGGGGTAGAAAATTGGAAGTTAATTTTAGAATAGAAGTAATAATATATTAGGAATTTCCTTATTATCTAATTAGAAGTCTAGTTGGGGTGTTTTTAAAGTCTATATAAACATCAGAGGATGCGTCGTGTAGTTATCCTCCTAGCCTAGGCTCTTAAGAAGTATCTAACTCCATTCCTTCTCTGTTATATGAATTAATAGTAATGCAGAGCATGTAAGCTGGTGGGAGCTAATGGTACTTGCATCCCATGTGCACCCTTCAGTTGCAACAATGGCTATGACCCTTCTTTCTGGGACCAACATTGTGTACAATGGAAACCCTTTAAATGATTTGTCACTTACTGCATTTTTGGACAAATTCATGGAAAAGAAGCCAAAGCAAACCGCATGGCACGGTGGATCTCAAATTGAACCAGCTAAAAAGGTTAGCTCAATCATCATCTCTCCTCTTCTTTCGCTCTTTCTTTTTTGTTTTTTTTTTTTTTTTATTTCAAAATTATGCCGTCTGTATGGACTTTACATTTTGTAATAGTTCCTTGTGCATTATTCTTAAGCTCATAATTCTTCGTACTTGTAATCAATTGCGTTCTAGTAGAAGGATGACTGCATATTTCTCAAATAGCGTGATCCTATCGATTCTTGGTTTGGTTTCACTTAAAAACTGAGGTTCTGAAGTGTTTAACGCCGCATATCTTCCTCCAGCTGGACATGAATAATCATTTGATTGGAGCTGAAATCCTTGCACTTGCTGAGGCAGATGTACCACCAGAAGATGTTGTCTTTCACAAGTTCTACATGAATAAAATGGTTTCCTCTAAAAAGCCAAAGAAGAAGAAACAGAAGAAAAGTGCAGATGACATCAACGAAGATTTGCTCGGAGATGACATCAACGAAGATTTGCTCGGAGGGGATGGAAGTGACGAAAGTGATGTGGAAGTTGGCGGTGATGAAAGTGATAATGAGGAGATTGAGAACATGTTGGATTCTGCTGATGTTCCTTCGGATAATGAAGGAGATTATGATTACGATGATCTGGACGAAGTTGCGAATGAGGATGATGAAGATTTAATCGGAAATGGCAGTGATGCAGATGTGGATGTCCCTTCAGATCTTGCTGAGGAAGCTGATGATGACGATGATGACATTGGCCAAATCGATATTGGGTATTCATTTGTTGACGACAATGATGACGACCTTGACGACGATGATCACGTTGATAAACACAGTTCAAATAAGAGGAAGAGAAACAATAAGTCCAAGGCAAGGACTGGGAAGTCGCCCTTTGCTAGTGTCGAAGATTATGTGCATTTGTTGAAAGCTGATGAAGACGACCCCATGAGAAAGGAACCCAAATCGAAGAAGCCAAAATCACGAAAAAGGCGAAAGTCTTCTGATTAAGTTATGAGCTTACGTTGTGATTCTTCGTCATCGATGGCGTTTTGTTAGACCATCTTCTGCCGGTTCTTAGTAACTTGAACCAGACACAAAACCCAGGTACTGTAAATTGCAACTTGAGTAGAACAGGCCGAGGAAGGGATATGCATTTTTAAGGACTTGATCAGAAAGCCCATTATCCATTCTTCCTATTGTAACTGTTGTAACTGTCTGTTCTGATAATTGGTATAAGCTTTATGTTCTTGTCGATTCTGCTGTAACCAAAGAGAAGTAACATTTCCTACAAAAAAAAAAAAAAAAAAAAAAAGATAAGTAATGTTGTAAAATAAATTGGAACTTGCTAAGAGCTAGATAAGGAAATAGAAGACTAAGAACTTCTACTACTACAAACTACTACTACAAAGGAGAAGAGAAGAAATGAGATAGTTGGAATGAGAAGTTTTCATTCAACTTTGGTGTGTTTTTACAATGAGGTTGGCACCCTTTATATAGGCTCTTTGGTGATGATGATAAATGTACTTAGACAATGTTTACAAGTAATACATACATCACATGTCATACAACTCTTCACAAGCAACATTGACAATACATGGAATAATGAGTACATTTGATATGGATACAAGTAAGGGCCATGCTTGATACTACCACTCAATGTAAGAGCCATGCTTGACAATGATTAGTCATATAAAATCTTGATCAATTGTTCATCCATATCATAACACTCCCCTTTGGATGACAATTATTGAGAGAATGTGCCTCGTTAAAACTTCTACTAAGAAAAACCCTGTGGGAAAAAATATAGTAAAAGAAAAGAGTACACTATTCTCATAAATATTAAGATGGGTATAATATTGTTAAGATTGCCTCATTAAAAACCTTGCATGGAAAACCCAATGGGATAAAACCATAGCTAAGGGAAAAAGAGTGCAATACATTAATCAATAACTCCCCTCATGTGAACATGGGTGAAACTTGTTCGGTTTCTTTACTTGCAATGTCTTTAAGTTTACGCAAGCCAATACCATATGTAAGCCTTTTAAATGTCGTAGTTGGTAAGGCTTTTGTGAATAAATCAAGCAAGATTATCACTCGATCGGATTTGCTTGACATCAATTTCACCATTCTTCCGAAGCTCATGCGCATAAAAGAATTTTGGTGAAATATGTTTTGTTCTGTCCCCTTTATGAATCATTCACTTAATTGTGCAATACATGCTTTGCATTATCTTCATATAATATGGTTGGAGAAACTTTTATTGAAGGCAATCCACATGATTCTTGTATATGTTCAATCATGTTTCTCAACCAAACACATTCACGACTTGCTTCATGAATTGCAAGTACTTGAATGATTGGAAGAAGTGGCAACCATAGTTTGTTTCTACCGACTTCCACGATACAAAAGATTACCACGGGTGAATACATATCCCGTTTGAGAAACGGCCTTATGGGGATCGATAAAAATCCAAAGATCGGCATAACCTTGGAGATTCAATTTTACCCTCTCGAGTAAAATAAACCCATGTCACTTGTTCCTCGAAGATATCGAAAAATGTGTTTAACACCATTCCAATGTCTTCGAGTTGGTGAAGAGCTATATCTTGCAAGTAGGTTGACAAAGAAAAGCAATATCGGGTCTTGTACAATTTGCAAGATACATAAGTGCACCAATTGCACTTAAATATGGTACCTCCGGACCCAATTAGCTCTTCATCACTTTCTAAAGGTCGAAATGGATCCTTATCCACTTCAAGTGATCTGACAACCATTGGAGAGCTCAATGGATGTGCCTTGTCCATATAAAATCTTTTTAATAATTTTTCAATATAATTTGATTGATGGACAAGTACTCCATTTGAAAAATGTTCAATTTGCAAACCAAGACAAAGTCTTGTTTTTCCAAGTTCTTTCATCTCGAATTCCTTTTTTAAGTATTCGGATGTTCTAACGATGTCGTCGTGGTTTCCCACTATATTTAAATCATCAACATATACAGTAATAATCACAAATCCTGTTGATGATCTTTTAATGAAGACACATGGGCAAAGCGGATTATTTACATATCCTTCTTTCAGTAAATAATCACTAAGACGTTTGTACCACATTCGTCCGGATTGTTTCAACCCGTACAAAGACCTTTGTAATTTTATAGAATACATGTTATGAGGTTTTGATTTTATTTCATCGGATATTACAAATCCATCAGGGATTTTCATATATATCTCACTGTCTAGAGATCCGTACGAGATATCTTTATAACGACATCCATTAAATGCATATCAAGCCCTTCGAGAGGCAAGGCTTATCAAGAACCGAAATGTGATTGCATCTATAACGGAGAATATGTTTCCTCATAATCGATGCCGTGTCTTTGTGAGAAACCTTGAGCTACAAGTCTTGCTTTGTACCTTGTAACTTCATTTTTTTCGTTTCTCTTTCGTACAAATACCCATTTATATCCAACAGGCTTTACGCCATCGGCGTTTGGACAATTGGTCCAAAAACCTCTCGTTTCCTTAACGAGTTTAGCTCTGCTTGGATAGCATCTTGCCATTTTTGCCAATCGGGTCTTTTTTGACATTCGTCCACTGATCGTGGTTCGGATCATCATCATTTTCACATATTTCAAAGGACACATTGAAAGCAAATATATCATCGGGAACAATTTCATTTCGATCTCAAATCTTACCGAGTTTAAATAATTTATTGAGATCTCATTATTTTCATCTTTTTCCTCTTTTTCTAGAGGAAGTTGTTCCTCATCGAATCAACTTGTTCGACAAACCCTTATCAAATGATTCTTGTGCTTTCTCGGGAGTATTTTGATTTGTATTTATTTTTACTCCCGTTTTCCTCTTTCGAGGAATTGTAT
Source organism: Stephania japonica (assembly GCA_039657345.1). NCBI lineage: Eukaryota > Viridiplantae > Streptophyta > Magnoliopsida > Ranunculales > Menispermaceae > Stephania > Stephania japonica. The sequence goes on from CM077556.1 coordinate 9,123,172, forward strand.
CCTTTGAACCAACCGGTCTTCCACGCTTTAAGCGTTTCGTTGGTTCTTGTGCATTTTGTTGCACGAGACATCATTCTTGCGGGAGCATTTACAAATTTGGAATATGTGATTTTGTCACTTGTTTTGCATCATTAAATGCATCTGTAATTGATTTGCAATTTGTTGCAAATGAATGATCTTTCGAACTTCAAGTTCACACCGATTTGTTCGTGGATCATAATGTGATAAAGTTGATGCATTCCAAGCAATTTCGCGCCATTCCTTTTAAATTGACTTCTTATCTCCCCCTAATGGTGGGAAAATTGCTTCATCAAAGTGACAATCAAGCAAAACGTGCGATAAATAAATCCCCTGTTAAGGGTTCAAGGTATCTTATAATGGACGATGAGTTAAATCCAACATAAATCCCAAGTTTTCGTTGTGGACCCATCTTAGTTCTATTGGGAGGTGGTATAGGAACATACACTTTGCACAACCAAAAATTCTTAAGTGTGAAATATTTGGTTGTTGACCTAAAATGAGTTGCATGAGGGAATGTTCATGGTATGCGGTGGGCCTATAACGAATGATAGATCTTTGCATGAAGGAATCGCATGTCCCCAAACCGAAGTTGATAACTTAGTTCTCATGATTAAATGTCCGGCAATTAATTGAATGCGTTTGATCGAGATTCTCGCCAAACCATTTTGGGTATGCACATGTGGAACGAGAATGTTAAATGGTAATTCCTATAGACATGCAATAATTTTTAAATGCTTGAGATTGAAATTCCCAAAGATTATCAAGACGGATAGTCTTGATTGGGTTGTCGAGGGAATTGTGCTCTTAACTTAATGATTTGCGCTAAAAGTCTAGCAAATGCAACATTGCGGGTCGAAAGCAAACAAACATGTGACCACCTAGTTGATGCATCTATCAAAACCATGAAATATCTAAATGGTCCACAGTGAGGATGAATAGGTCCACATATGTCTCCCGAATGCGTTCTAAGAAAATTGGGGATTCCACAACAATTTTACTTGGGGATGGTTTAACTATCAATTTACCTTGAGAACAACTAGCACAATTATAATCACCAGCTGAAAATATTTTGTAACTCCTTAAAGGATGTCCATGCGAATTATTAATTATTCTTCGCATCATTGATGATCCTGGATGACCAAGCCGGTCATGCCATAAAATGAATGTCGTTGGATCATTAATTTTCTTATTTAAGACGACATTCGTTTCGATATGCCTTATATGAGTAAAATATAATCCAGAGGATAAAGCTAGAAATTTTTCTAACACTTATTTTTTCCCATTTGAAACCAATGTGACATAGAGAAATTCTCTATTATTTTCGTTCATGGTTTCAATGTGATATCCATTTTGTCGAATATCTTTAAAGCTGAGTAAATTCCTTCGGATTTTTCGAGTATAAGGCATTGTCAACATGAATTGTTGTTCCCCCGTGCAACATAATATTTGCTCTTCCAGAGCCATTAATCAAATTGGAGATGCCAGATATTGTTTGAACATTAGCATCAGCTAAGTTCAAATTGGAGAAATATTTTCTGTTTTTAAGAATTGTGTGCGTTGTAGCACAATCAGCAAGACACATATCGCTCTTATTTGGTTCATGACTTGAACACATGATTTGTTGATCCATCTGGACAAATAATATTTGACAAATCAGAAAAAGAGTCATGATAATATTCATAATATTTTGCCTTTGATTTTAAAGGCATGGTAAAGGTCACAAAAATACTCGGGCATATATATGACAATATTTAGGCAAAATAGCCTTTCATATATGACTAAAAAATGTCACAATTATGAGCGCTCATTGTCAATAATTATTTGCCCTTTGTAGTGGTGCACCACTTTTATTCCAAAATTTGGTGAAATTGTCAATACGACCTTTACCTGATATTTTCACCTTTTCCACGTCCATAAATTTATTGCGATCATGATCATTATATGCAACATATGCTTCTTAATTTGAAGTTTGAACTAATTGACGGGAGTGATATTATATTTATAATATCTCATCATTTTACTCAAATACCATGAGACAAGAAATCAATCCTTAATATTTATTGGATTGACGTGCGTACTCGATAATTTGTTGCAGTAATACATCGAGGCGAGCCACGTGGCTTTTATTTGTCTCATCGGTCATATTTCTGCATAGCCTCAATATAGAGGTAATTGAAATTGCGAGAATAATAAATGATATTTGATCGATATAAATTTTTGTAGCATGAGACCCAAATAGCTCATTTTGAGCCTTTTGGAGCATTACCCTTTTGGTATGTATAACTCCATAAGGTGAAAATATATATAAAGTGAAGTATTCACTTTTCAAATCTCCAAAGAGAAATTGACGAATGATTATGTATAACACACACCTTTGCATAGAATTATCATGACAAGAATTATAATAAGGTAACAAATGCAAACTATGGTTGAAAAGAATTTTGAAAATAAATTTAATATAAAAGAGTTTTCCCTTTATATAAAAACATAACATATGATTAAATATATGTTCACAACTTGATTATTAGTATGCAAAATGTATTACTTGTATGAGTTGGTGGGACAACCTCCAGGTTGGGTGGTGAGACGAAGTCTACTTAAAAACCATGCCACCTCGAACGGGATAACCCGTCTCCCTTTCAATGTTTAGCTTTACCTGGGGACAAGGCTTACCCACTATCAACCCAAACTCATAACACTATTTGCAATATAAAAAATCAAGAATAGAGCATAATTAATCGTTTGTAGTATAGCGAGAAAACTAGTTATGTCACATATTGATTTTTGATTTCTGATGTAGAAGATCGTACAAGACGCAACTACAGAGCATACTTTCGCAATCGGTGACGTTATAATGGTATATGAATAAAGTATGCATATAGAAGTTATGCATGTAATAAAAGGAAACAACCATGGTAATTTAGAAATAAATTGAACTTATTTAAATAACAAAAGTTATACCTTCTTAGCTTTTTCTCCTTAACAAGCCTTCTTGAACTTCAAGATCTCCTTAATGCTAGAGCAAGCTCGTGCGATAACGTGTTGTAAAATAAATTGGAACTTGCTAAGAGCTAGATAAGGAAATAGAAGACTAAGAACTTCTACTACTACAAACTACTACTACAAAGGAGAAGAGAAGAAATGAGATAGTTGGAATGAGAAGTTTTCATTCAACTTTGGTGTGTTTTTACAATGAGGTTGACACCCTTTATATAGGCCCTTTGGTGATGATGATAAATGTACTTAGACAATGTTTACAAGTAATACATACATCACATGTCATACAACTCTTCACAAGCAACATTGACAATACATGGAATAATGAGTACATTTGATATGGATACAAGTAAGGGCCATGCTTGATACTACCACTCAATGTAAGAGCCATTCTTGACAATGATTAGTCATACAAAATCTTGATCAATTGTTCATCCATATCATAACAAGTAACATTATGTGATGATTGTTACCAAGTCGAAAAGTTGGATTTGCATGAAACAAAAAGAGCAGGTGGTGAACTGGCAAGGAATTAATGAGGTAAGTGTGAGGGTAGGTGTCACATTCAGTAATAATTTTTATACAAGTTATTGGTAAAAATATCATTCTTATTTAAAGTAGGCTGGGTCAAAGTATGTTAAAGTGGTCGGGCTTTGGTGGGCCCTAGCTTGGGCGGGGCTTGTCGTACAAATACAAGACTAAGTCCGGCCCATACCGGGCAGGCCTGGCTGGCTCTAGCCCAGTGAACTGACTGTCTACTCAGTAGAAATGCTTTGGCCATAGCAGTGCATAAATTGCATTAAATTGTTGTTGTTGAGGATTCTAACAATTTGACAAATACTTGAGGTAATCAACTGATAAAACTGAATGTCTCTCATGCAGTATTTTACAACTTCATGAATAAATTAAGAAACTTAATGTCAAACAATTTTCATAAAAAAACATTTTTTTTTTTTGAAAACCATAAAAATACATATACACACCACATTTCACTGAGCTGCTTGCCAAGATGCCTCAAATGATGGCATTGCCGCATTGGAGGCAATAAAATGTGAGGACCTGCTGTCCGAGTCTTCAGCACCAAGCGCAAGGTTAATTGACGTAGCTGACAACGATTGCTTTCCGAGCCCTTGGGAGTTGCAGTCCGAGTTATTAAAAAAGTAAGAGTAGTGCTACTTGGACTCATGAGTCCGGACCCTTAGGGAGTTTTTTGAAAATTTTTTATTTCAAAGTCATCCTTAAGCAATCAATGACTTCAAAATTATAACTTGTAACACTCCTTTAATATTTACAAAAATCTCAAAAACCCCCCTTTGAGTCCGGACCCTTAGTGTCCAAATAGATTTTTTGAAAAAGTAATGCCTTTTTTAAAAAAAAATACATTAAATAGAGTTAATTTTTTTTAAATCACAAATGTAATGTATGGTGCCTGTCAATTGGATTGTATGAATGCCTCATTTTTAAAAGGAGTCATTTAAACAAAATATGAAATGTATGAATGATTCCTTTTCAAAAGGAGTCATTCATACAACTTGTATCCCACCCATACCCTCGTCCGCCTAAATTAAAAATACTACACATGCATCAACCCAAACCACACTAAAATACATATTGAGTATGTTCCACACTAAATTGAGGCACATATAGATAACTCATACACCAATGTGTGTTTTGGTATGTCCGTGTAGCATTCCTCAAACCTAATACTATTTTAATTGAATTCCTCAAACAATTAATTTTTCAAGTACACAACACGACGAAATTAACATTTTACTTTCACCTTTGCACATTGTTAGGAAAACATGCATCATAAATCTATACTATTATAAAAGGGATTCTTAGCAGTTGACGGTGAAGTCTATTTGGCCATGTCATGCGCCACGGGTCCACAACCTTGCAACAACACCACACAGCTGTTCCCCACGCGCATCAACATCCCAATACAAATCATATATCGCTAACTTTATATCATTTTAATTAATAATTGGTTCAAGTTAGTATATGGACTCGTTATCATCTGTTAAACCTCAAAATATTAAGCGGAAGACTTATAATTATCAAATTGTGTGTGAAAAGCATATTTAAGAGAATTTTCCTAATGTGGAAATCATACCAAAATGTCATCAATATATATATATATATATATATGTCAAGTATGATCCATCAAAATATCAAAATGAACCTCAAAGTCATATACAGGTCAAAACAAATCACTCATAACCCATACCCAATATAAAATGATAAAAGTAAACAAACGTACCAGTAGGGAAGTCCACAGTCAGATCACAAGAAGTCTGCGAATGTTCACGCTGGTGTCCACGTCTGCAATGACATCATAAATAACGACAATTAAAAATTAGGTTGTTATAATACAACTAAGAGAAAAACAAATAGCAAAAAAACTCGAACAAATATACAAATTCAAGAAATTACCATGACATCAAAGAAACTCATACAAAAGTATGACGCAGTTCTATCGACGTCGACGTTGCTCCTCTATTAGGCAAACCGGACGTAATCTATTTCGACCTGGATTTCTTCGTACTTGTACGTCCGGCTGAGTCTGTTGAGCTCGATGAGTCGACTGATCTTCTTCCTCGTGTTGACTCGATTCACCTCTACTACCAATGCTATCAAAGATAGGGAGTTGAACCATTTCGACATACTGGCTTCCTGTATGTGGTTGGGTGAAAGGAACATGAGGTGGCATGCCTAATAAGTGCATCAATAAGTCATCTCCACTATATGGAATATTGTAATTATGATATGGCGGAGTAAATGAACTTGGCATGTATTGAGGTAATGAACCATGCATTAAATGTGTAGGCATTCTATGGTCCATGTAGGAAGATGATGGCCCAGGCACATATGGATCGAAATGATAAGGATGAACACTTATGCTCGGTGCCCTAGGTAAAAACATATAAGCATCAGGTTGTGTTGAGAGCGGCAAAGGAGTGTACCCATAAGAAAAATGATGGGTTGGAGGTGGTGGAGGAGAACGTCTGCTGCTCTCATCCATAGTTTGTGTCCTTGTTGTTTTTCTTCTCTTCCCTTTATTTGCTAGGCTTTGATAATCTTGTTATTGTTCCTCCTCTTCTTCTTCTTGAGAAGCTTCATCATCTATTTCCTGCACAACTACATTTTCATCTTTCACATAGTCGTCCTTTGCCGTTTATCCTCATCTAAGATTCTAATGCCTTCATGTAGAGCAGCAATGCCTTGATCGATCCCGTCATCAATGAACACTCACTCCAATTGACACGCAAATGTAGACTGATATACAAAAAAATCAGTGTTAGTTAACAACTTTAAATACGACTCATGAGGATAACAACATTATAGTTTCAAGCTTACCGAATATTCGCGTAGAGCCCCGTCATGTCCAATGAATCGCCTGGTGATATATCCGTACCACCTTATGTACTCTTCTTGATCATGTTCCCCTTCTTGTTCCATTGTGGCTATAGTATTACCACGATTTTCCCACAACTTTATAAATCTTCTATGATACACTGCCCAATATTCTTGAGGGTGTCATCTCAATTGGACGCAGTGCAGTCGTGTGTCGAAATTACAGGTAGGTGGCACGACCTGTATCAGTCCGAACTGTCTCATTGCTCTTTTTGGTCTATGCCACTCGACTATATGGAAACAAATTAAAGGACACGTCGAACGCTAGCTCCCATGACCTTGAGTACATAATTATGGAAGTGACTCGAGGACATCAACGTATGGTTGCCACTCTACTACATTCTCCCTCTGCGTATCAAGTGCATCACGATATGATGATAAAACGTGTGTGGAAGTTCTAGTAACCGAAAATGCAACTATCTATCTATATATAAAATAATAAATTAGTCATAAATTAAAAAGACACAATGAATAATTAAAAATAATATGAGACATTTTTATTACCGATATCTTAAAGGAACTTTATTGGGCTTGTATACTCCAACACATGTTCGAGGTCGAGCTCTAGGAACAGGCGTGCGCCTTGGTGTTATAAATGGAAACCTATCTCAGGCCCATAGTTGTATAAGAATTGACGCACCAGCGACCTCGTGCGCACCGAAGCGAGATCCGCGACACAGCTCCCTGTATAAATAAGCTGCACTTCCCCAACTATACTGTCCAGCTATTTGAAGGTCCTCGAGCAACGAAAGAAACATCAAATGTACATATCGGTTCGACTTGTCAGTGAACGCATAACCACCAATAAGTTGTAGAATATACGAACGAATATAACGTCGAACCATGTCCTCATTGCTATCATCTTTTATAGGTGGCACATTTTCTTCGAGCCATGAGACAAGAACTCTATTCCCAGAAAGGTTAAGTGCATTAGGTTTTGCACCAAGTAGTCTTTTACACACCTTGAGATAATCGATATCTGTGCTTCTAGTCACAGGCATACCATTAATAGGTAACACGAGTTGTATCTCAACGTCTTGGAGTGTTATCGTACACTCACCACAACGCATGTGGAACGTATGTGTCTCTGGACGCCATTTCTCAACGAAAGCGGTGATCAAAGCCCAATCAAGTATGAAAAAGCCCATAAAAGCCATTAGAACGTAGATAAGGGATCATTCGAGAATGCTAATTCACCTGTTGATCAACGACACCCTATCTTCTTCACAAGCGCATCGTATTAGGTACCTTATAATTAAAAAAATGTATCGATATATATGTATTAAACATTTTTGCATAAATATTAGACACGTACATGTTAAATGTATATACCTGACCCCTCCAGACTTGTGATGATCTGTGTGTAGATTGGAGGCATAGAAAAGAAGGATCAGATAATCTTGGTTCCATTTGTGTGCTCGCTACAACTGTGTGATTAGAAAAATTAGTAGAGTAGTTTTAAAAGTCATAACGAATTATTAGTACGAGTTAAAACATTAACAAAGATATATCTATTACTTGACGTAACATCTCTGAATACTATATAAATATAAATGTTATCAAATTACCAACTGACACCATTTACAAACAAAATACAAATCCCCTTATTGGTTTGGATTAGGAGGTTGAGCTTTTGTTGGATAATTTTTTTTGTTATGTCCATCTGCACGACAAAGACCGCATCGGTTCCTCCTAGTAGGGACTAAAGCACGATCTCTATTTGGATATGTTGTTCGTTTACATCCTTCTTGATGATATATGCCACATCGCAAGGTCCTTGAAATATTACGACGATCTATTTCATTTTGCCTTTGTGTTCCCTTTGGTCTCCCTCGGCCACGTCTACACCTTGGATCTGGTAGAATCTTCGTCGCAAAAGTCAGCCAATACTTCTCATCGGGGATGGCTTTCAATTGATAGGAGTAGCATTGTGCATACACGTCCATCCTGTAGTATGGTTCAATAAATTGTGTATAATCAAGTCAAATAAGGGCACATGCAACTAACATGTGTGAGCAAGGGAAACCAAACGATTGTCATTTATTGCAGCTGCAATACCAGTTCTTCAGGATAACAATTTGTGTATTGTTGCCTTTATGCATGCGATCACCATGATGTCCAGTGAACACCTCAAACTCACCATTGTCTCGATTTATCAATTTGACGTAATGTCTCCTTACAGATTGTTCATAATGTGCAAATTTATCCATGGCATAATTTGTGTAATAGAGCCCATGCGAAATTGTTTCATCAATCTTCTGTTTGCGTTGGCTGGTGTATATCACCAACCTGTAGTAAATCACTTGAACCATTGTTATTATTGGCAAGAATCGTGCCCCTTTCAATACACCGTTAAAACATTCTACAATAGTAAGATAATGTCGTGTCAGTAATATTAGCACAGTGATAAAAAAAACTATTGGATAACAAATATAACTAGTATCGATTACATACTAATCCCATTAGAATTCATCTATCTGTACCGCAGGCCTCCGTCATGCGATTGAGTCAATAGTTCCTTGGGAATGACATTCACATATTGAAGACATTGAGGAGTTCCTGATGACAAATAAGCAAAACGCTCCATGCATGTATCAAATTTCCTCACTTGATGTTGACCAGCAGCTCAAGAAAGGATGTTCTTCAACGATTCATTTTTGAAATTCGTGTTAAAATTACTGATCAAGTGTCGCAGTCAATAACGGTGGTATCCTCTTGGTGGACAAAAACCATTTGCTAGTATGTTAACAGCCTCGACAATGCCAGAGTGACGGTCGGAAATAATACAAATACCATCTCTATCGATCGCGTGTTTGCGCAACATCTTCAAAAACTACCCCCACGAGTCTGTTGATTCATTTTTCGCAACTGCAAATGCAACTGGAAGTAGATGTCCATTACCATCAATAGAGAGGGCAATCATTAGCTTACCGCTATATTTGCCACACAAGAATATCGCGTCAATCTGTAGAAGAGGCCTACAGTGCTTAAACCCTTTGATTGATGCTTCGAATGCGAAGAACACACGACGAAATTGAGGATGCTCTGTCCTGATCTCATCTGCAGCCCATTTTCTATATGACCACTCAATCTTTGTATTTGGGGTCTTATTTTGTATGGTCGCCAACCATCTTGGTAACCTAGCATACGATGCATCCCAATCTTCGAATGCATTTGCACTTTTGACATCCCACATTCGCTTATAGGGAAGTTCATGTCCGTATTTTAGCTTAATCATTTCTACCAAGGCCTTGATAGTAATTGCCTAATCTATTTGGATAACGCTTTGTATCTCACATGCAAGCATGTTGGCGTCGAGTTGGACATGACCGCGTTCTATGCCGGGATTTATACATTTGTACGGCTCATCTAATTGAGTGATCTCTCACAATTATTTCTTCTTTCGTAAACAAGCACAGAAACGCCACATGCACCCAGCTTCCGACACACTTCTGGACTTCACCGCCAATAAGGTTGTAGTTGACTCCATAACATGGTATTGACAATGGTTGTTAACATGTCATACTTTGATGGCATGCTGCAAATTTTTCTTATTGTCAAAGCACATTCCTCTTTCCAACTTAAAATTAGGCATGTCCCATCTAGTCGAATGATGAGAATGTTGGGTCGCAGTAGAATTAGCCACTTCCCAATCAATTTCATTATACACCGGCAATGGTTGGTAAACTTCTTCATCGTTTGCTTCTTCCACGCACTCCTCATCGTCAATAGCAAATTGTTCATCATTTTGCAAGTTTTCTGCCCCTGGAGGTTCCTAGGTTAGGTCGTCTATAACAACATTTATATTTTCCCAATCAACAGATGGCGCAACATCCTCGAGGGGACATACGTCCTCGTCGATGTCGTTGTCGTCGTCCTCGTTAGGGTCATCACTAGGGGCACTAATGTCACCATCAATCGGAGTAACAAATCTATCTTGCACAACATCACCTATAGGTGATTGCATATATAATCTTTCCATCATTGATGTAGAGCATGTCATGCCGACATTTTCTTCTACCACTTGTGAATGCACAGTAGAATTTTGAAAAGACTCGATTGGCTCGAAGGTTAAATAAATCTTTACCTTCGTTGATAATAGTAGATTCGCCACTGTTGATCACATCAACTCGAAGTGGGTCTTGTCTTGGAACGACACGGGGATAAAATATTATGAACCTGATGGATGGGTTATTACGTGACGATACGTCATCGTAATGAGAGTCTTAGTGGACGAGATACCAAACGCGTTATACACGTGATCCATCAACTCATGTTTACTCGTTCCAAACTTAAGAATTAGGATCATTGATGGGGGTCTGTTTTACTCGATGCCTTGCAAAACCTTAACAATTTTTTCGTATGCATAAAATTGAAACGGGATTTCCTACGTTCCATGACCTACATAATTTACCGCATTAATAATGTAAAAAAAATTACATATATATCAAGCAAAAAATAATCAAAATGGGGATTTGAGGCGCGATCGAACTTTTGAAAAAATTCTCATCAAAGATTATTCTTGTTCCTATATCAAAATGGAGCATCTTGTAGTAATTTTTCAAAATGATTTGAATTTTATCCAAAGGTTGTTCGAGGAGCCTCTTGAGAAAGGAACGAGTCCCTTCTAAGGAACTTAGTATTGATTGAGTATTCAATTTTCTTAAAGTTCCATCTTGTGAAAGGGAACGAATCCCTTCTAAGGAACTTAACTTAGGCATTAGAAAATATAAATCATATTCAATTTTCATTTCTTTTACTCTTTTTTTTCTTATTTATTCGCAATTCAATATGATGGATGTGACGACCCTTCCCGGACCTAGGGTCAAGTCGCCCGGCCCAAACCGTTACCTAGACCCCAATACCTGAACCAGGCCTAAATAACAGCTTGGCACGCCTAAATAAACCTGCGGAATAATCATTCTAACAAAGTATATGATAATAAGAGTGTAAAAGATAATCATAATAAAATCATATAATCTTGTATATCATAATAAGATCTATCATCTTTAATATTTAAAAGTCTTATACAACTTCATAATAATAATATTATAAAGGTTCAAAACTACCCATTAACTAAGTCTTAAGTTATAACCCACGTACGAGGTTTACAAAACGATTAATATTAACAATATACTAATATCATACGAGGCTCACATGTAAAGGAACTTTAAGATAGATCATTTCCCTTACCTTTCTTGTCTATCGCGTTGGTAGAGGGACCTGTGGGGTAAAATGGGGTGAGCTAAAGAACCAACGGTGCTCAATAAGAGGAAAGACTCGCTCAAACATTAAATATGCAAGTACTACCTAGTACTCATGCAAATTCTACATGACACCAAATCCATACTCACAACACATCATGTAAAAACCGAATAAATGTAAATCATAACCAAATATAAGCATATATATGAACACATAATTAGGTACAAGCATAGACATTGTTCATGCTCATCATAGTTATGGAAATAGATTCATATTCTAAGAAGAAACAGTTAAATATAATTTCCATTTCCAAACTAACCATCAAATAGTCTAGGTATCAATATTTCAAGTCGTAATCCATTCCAAACTAAACATCAAATAGTTTACGTATCAATATTTCAAGTTGTAATCCATTCACTATAATATACATAAAAGCATGACGGTTTCACAACACATTTGATAAACATTCATTTATTTCATGCATGATAATATTCACCATTTTTCATTTATAAAATCTACACATGACATACATATAAAGTCAAATGAAATATTTAAATGAAATGCAATAAATATATACTAATATCGTCCGTTGTTTCATTCAATGCGAACTAGATATTGGTAAGGATCCGGTGACTGAATCATCTACTTTTGAATTGGTACAATAACTAGTGGAAACGCAATGGCCATTGTGCCCTCTAAATAATGGCACCAAAACAAAGGTAGTTTCATCCAAGCTGTGACGGTCCCAAAAATTCCGAGGCCGCCCCGTGGCTTCCCATTTCCCCTGCTCGTGCACCGGAAACACCTGCCACATCACTCGTCTATCCAATTAATTTAAAAACTCTTAAGTTTCATGCCATTTAATTTAGTAGTTTACAATTTATAGCGGAAGTTTTAACATATCACCAAAAGAGCATTATATAAAGTTAACTAATTCAACCTATAGTGGAAAAACCCTGAAGTACTCAGTATCTAGGCGACAACTGCCATCAGTGAATGTTTATATACCAGTACTGAAGATGTAATAACTACAAGTTCCCAATAAATCATAAGTAAAACAATTTAATACAAATACACCTACCAGTAGGTCCTCGACAGTGGACAAGTAAAGATGTTGTCGCCCGTGATCTCCTTGCCCCTACTGATACATAAGGTCTGCACTCAAGCCATCACAAGATGCAGATGACGAGTCCAGTAAGTAAAATCCCAAGGAAAACCACCGTGCATCATAATTTAAGCATATAAATGGAAACAAGTAAATAGTGTTAACCAAACATGCGGAATAAAGGTAAATGCAGACAACTGCTCAAAGCTCATCGCATGAATATAAACATAAGATAAACAAATGAATGTACACCAGCTATCCAAGATGTGTACTGAGAATCAGGAGCCCTGTCGTGGTCTGTACCATCGACTCTACCACTGTCCTAGACCACACACCTAGTAAGCGACCGCACAACCTTCGGATACATAGACGGGAAAACTCAACCGTCCCAGTAAGAGTAGACTCACATATTATCAACAAATTAATAGTTCAAAGGAATAAACAATGAGTAAATGCAGTAGTGGTGTTCAGTTGGGTTTTACGTACCCGAAAATACGCACTCCGACTTCTAGGACTCGTCGGTACGCCCCACCTAGCTCCCCAATGTCCGAGCTATGGTTTCCCGGTCCCTGAAGTCCATTTTATAGTGTTTTATACTTTTTGAAAACATATTATATCATTTTATGATATTATATTATATTTTTAATTTTTCAGTTGTGGTACCTCTTCCAGGCTGGGTCGGGGTTCCAAAAATACCCGAAAAGTCTCGAAACCACTTTTCTACTTTTTTCTAATTTTCTATATTTTTCAAGAATTTTTTTCAATTTTTCTGATATTTTTCACATATTTTTCCTATTTTGCAGCAATTAAAACTGTTTTTTAATAAAATAATAAAATAAAAATATTATTTAAATAATAGGGGTGGGTCCCCTGAACCGGGTCGGACCGGTTCGACCCATCTGGCCGGGTCCGGGTCGGGCCCGGTCTAGGCCCACCCGGGTTGGGCCAGGGCCGGTTTGGCCCGACCCACCTGGGATGGACCTGGGCTGGCCTAGCCCGGTCCAGGGGTGCACGCACGCACGCACGCGTGCGTGACCCCCTTCTTCTTCCTCCCACCAGAGGCGCACAACGCCTCTGGTTCTTCTTTCTCTTTTTTTTTCTCTTCTTCTTTGTTGCTTCTCTTTTTCTTTTTTCCACTCTCCACTCTCAATCAATTGGAAACCTCTAAAACCTCAAAATTTCACCTCAAATCCACCAAAACAACCCCAAATTCTCGGATAAAAAATACATGCAAATAACCCAAAATTTATCAAATTACCTCAATTTTTCCACAAATTCGAACCAAATCAATGTAAATCATCATAACCAACTTCAATAACATCTAATTCATCAAAAACAGTTGTAAATTTACTCAAAAATTCGAATTTATCAACAACCCATTTAAATCACATTTTTATCGAAAATTTCCATTAAAATAGTAGAGATTACCTTGGATCGATGTTGTGTGGCTCGGATTCCCTCTCCCAAAGCTTGAATTCTCCTTCTCAAACCTCGATTTCTCTCACAAAACCCCTCAAATTGTTTGAGCAAATATTGGATTTGCATGAATTTGATCGATCAAGTTATATATAGGTGGTGTTTTAATCTCACGTGCACACGCATCTCGAGGTAAATCCAATGGTCACTGAACACCCAATGTCTCCAACTTCTTGAACACCCTATCATGACACCATGTATCTCGAATTTCCTTGTTGTGCATCTCGATGACAATCCTAGGTGTACTGATTATTGATTTCAAACTATAAGACTTTATTATAATCCAATTGATTTAATTCATAACACCTATTCTAGTCATCAATAAATTTCATAAATTTGTGGATATAGTCACACTAATTCCCCGACCACTCGGCACCCCGTGCCCCGTGTCTGGCACTCTTCTCGAGGCGGTCCCACCCTTAGTGTACCTAATTGATTTACTAACTTAGCCTATATGTAAATCTCATTAAATTAAACCTCAACCATAGCCATAAAATTATGATTTCTCATTTAACCCAACGCCCGGCCTCACTGCCACTTAACCCTCACGTTAGCGGGTCCTACGACACGAAACCCGGGCGCTCAAACTCGCCCGACAATAATTTACACACATGTGATGTTTATATAAATATTAAATTCCCACATCACAATAATAAACATACAACATGCACAAATAACACCGTATAACCTGGGTACTCCTATCTGAGTCCACCCAGTTGTCCACGTAACGCTCGAATTACCCGTTAATCCTCGCGATTAACACTAATCCTGATTAAATTAATTTGGGCCGTTACACAAGCCGTCATCGCTACACGTCTCAAAGAATCATTAAGTAACAAAGGATGGAACTCCAAACCTTTACCCTCGAATGGTTCACCTTATGCATTCTATTAGTCAAGTAAAACCCTCGGTGGTTAACTACCACAAACATTCTGGAGCGTCCAAAATATAGACTACTTGCTAATTTGGCCCACGGTGGAACTCCACAAACATTCTGGGGCATCGAATAACATAAAATGTAAAACAGTGCATTCACAATTCTATAGATAATAGAGATCCAAACCAATATCACGACGCAACCCATACCCAAGTCGTTCTATTCAAAACATGAATTCCTAATTATCTAATAGTTAAGCCATATTTAATGCATGAGCAAAACTCCCCATTTACCTGGACCCGTCGCGATGCCTATACCGACTCCTCGCGCTTTAGGGTCCCATGTGAACCGCCTCGCGAATCTAAACAATTTACATAACACTACATAAGAATTTCACTCAATTTAAAGTTGAATATTTTAATTATTAATTTATATTTGGGGACCCAATGGTGTGGGTTCCACGTGTTGTGCCATTTAAGAGCTTCGTCGGAATGTCGACGCCCATCATAGGTTTATCTTATTTTATTATTATTATTTTATTTTTTATTTATTTGACTAGGGACCAATTTGGTCCCTGTTTGGTTGAACAGGGACCAAATAGGTCCCTGTTTGGTTGGGCTGGAATCCCCTGGCCATTGGAATAGTCCAGGGGCCTGTCTGCAACTGGGGCCGAAACCAGGGGCGACGCCCCTGGCGTCCCCCACCCATTCCAACCCTCGGATCTCGATCCGAGGGTGGTCCCCAGTGCTCACCGGCACTGGGGACCCCTCCACCGCGGCTGACCAACCGCAGTGGCGGCGGTGGTGGTGATGGAAGAAGTGGGGTGACTATTGCCACCCCCTTCTTCCTCACGAGTTCATGGGGTGGCAAGAGCTGTGGCGGCCCCAATTTCCACATTGGTCCGCCACGGGAGGCCACGCGGACCCACAACTGACCACGTCACCGCCAGCTGTGTTCCACGCCCAATTATCCATTATCAATTAATTATCAGTTAACCTTGATGTTATGAGTTAACTTTTATTTCCTCATTATCATTCAACCATAAATTACGCAGCGGAAAATTAAATGAACAACATAAAGATTTATCCTGAATTCCATGATCAAAATGCCTAAGTGGAAACCATACCAAATATACATCATATACATGTCCTTTGAGATCCACAAAATATCAAAAGTATACAACCTATCTCTCCAATCCCAAAACCCAGCATAAAACAAGTAAATATAAACATACGTACGAGTAGGGCTAGAGCTATCAATCAATGTAGTCCTCAAGCTTGCCCTTCCCTCAACTCGTACCGGATCTCGCACTCGAGCCATCATAAAAAGACAGATGACGAGTCCAGAGTGAGTAATCCCAAGGAAATTCACTAAGTAATTACGGAAGTAAAAGTACTGGAATTTAAATACCATAAATAAACATGCGGAACAAAAGAAATACATACAACTGTGAAAGGATCATCGCATGTATAAATATAGTAACGAAGCAAAGTACGTGCACGGTAAAAAAAATCGACTAAGTCATACTTCGAGCCTCTCCTTGGGCACAACCCTCAAACACACCAACAGTTGTCCCTGGACCCTCTAGGTGGCCGGCGTAGACCCACGACGCACCCACACGAGCCTACCATAACCGGGTAGCCTATTCACCGTATATGCATGACAAGTGCTATGACTTAGTGGACTCTATGGCCGTAACGAATAAGCACCAGGTGGGGAGTGATCTCAACACCGTAAAGACACCAGTAGGAGTACCCTCAACTACCGTAAAGTCACCAGTGAGAGTACTCAACCACCGTAAAGCAATAATGAAACGAAGTAGAGAATAAATGGAACAGAATTCAAATAATTCAAGCAGTAAATACTTAAAGTGAAGTTCAATTGGGATACTACACACCTCAAACCGCACTCCTCGCTCCACAAATCAACCCCCGGTCCAATACCTCCAAATCCCCGATAATACTCCCGGTCCGATTCCCGACTAAACCCGCACTCCAATTACTATTTTGAGACTCCCGAAATTCATTTATGAGGGTTAATTATCAATTAATAGGTCTAAAATGTTATTTAGACTCATTTCCCCATTTTCCAATTTTTTACATTCCAGTGAACTATTAGCGCGCTAATGATATGAATTAGCGCGCTAATTCATCTAAGTCACTGTTCATCATTTTCCATAGGGTAATTAGCGCGCTAGGTCCTCCAATTAGCGCGCTAATCGCGCTCTGTCCAGATTTTTACAGTTTAAAAATTTTCACTCCAAACCACCTCATACACCATTCATTTGGTCCCAACACTTCAAAAACTCATCATTCACCTCAGAAATACCATTTAAACACAAAATTATCAAATTTAGACATTAAAATCCAAGAATCCTCAAGAATCACATTTTCAAACCCATTTTTCAGAAATTCATCAAATCTCTCTCAAATTGACTTAAAAACACCACCATTTCATGCCATTCTCATTCACATTTATCCACAACAAAACCAAGTGTAAAATCCCCCAACAAATCCGAATTTTACAAATTCAAACCCACTCAAAGAATCTCATAAAAATTCAAGTTTGTTGCATCCATACCTTAGATTCTTGTTGTGGGAAGCCACAAATCAACCTCTCCACACCTTGTTGGCTATTTTTCCCCTTCTTCTTCTCCTCCAACGATCTCTCTCTTCTTCTCAAGCTTTCCTCTTCAATCTCACACTCTTCTCCCTTGACCGGTCAACACAAAAATATATATATACTTGGCTTTTGATCAAATGTGTGCACGAATCTCGATAATGATCCAATGGTTCCTGATTTTCCTGTGTCACTCCAACCTTATTCACCTATCATGACACTCATGAACCTGTTGTGCATCTCGAGAAATATCAACTTGTTGTTGTATTATTCAAATTTCAACTATAAGACTTATTGATTTCCAATTGATTTAGCTCATAATAATTATCTACCCTATTCAATAAATTCCCAAAATTCACGAGTAAACTCACCGTAGTTTCCTCGACTACCCGGCACCCCGTGCCTCGTGTCCCGTGTCCGCACGCACCCCGAGGTCATTCCTCACTCGTCAATCAACTACATTAGCATACATATTGCAATGGAATTAGCTAATTCATACATTTCCATCACAATTTACCACAACAAGCATACAAAACGGACTGTATACCTAATTCGAGTGTATTACATCCTCGCTGTGGGTCCCTCGGCTGTCTTCGCTGGCATCCACCTCTGCAATGACGTCATAATTAACGGCAATTTAAATTGGGCCGTTACAAGAGCCACCCCCCTCGCAAACGGCGGCGCCGCTGCTCTCTCAAGAGCCATTGCATGGTCTTCTCTCGGCGCGGCGCGCTACCGTGCGCCGCTCCCCGATCCGGCGGCTCCTTAGAAGCCACCACCCCCCCTTTCTTCCTACAAACAAATACACAAACAAGAAAAGAAGAAGAAAGAAAGAAAGAAAGAAGAAGAAGAAAGAAATAAGAAGAATAACAAGGGATTACCTCCTTGATTGATGTTTCCTTTTCCTCTCCTCTCTCAAACTTGTAGAAACAACACAAGGGGTGATTAGGGTTTATAAAGTTCACTTATATAGTAAGGGTTTTTAAAGTAGGGTTATATACAACCTTGTTATTTTACCAAAATGTCCTTATGGGCCTCCAATCACTTACATCCATTTAGCTCTTATTAGGCCTAATATTCATTTAAACTAAGCTATACTTTTCACACTTAAACAATTCACAAAGCACACTTGCACACATTCAGTATTAAAAATCTCCAAATTACCCTCGAGTCGGGTCAGGTAGAATTCGGCTCGTTACAATGGATCCGACCAAATAGATTCATATTGAATCTAACAATATTTATATTGGTTGAAACGAACATATAAGTCATGTTATACTGTTGCATAACAAGCCTTCAATTATTCTGAACAAAAAGGAGTACATTTTTTTATCAATCAATTGTTGTCTCTATTTTTAATTATTTAAAAATATTTTACTACAAGCAATATGCCATGACAATCACTACTAAAAATTAGCTTTTCTATAACTTTAGATTTATTCCACCTTCTTGAAATGCAATAAAAGACAGAGGCATTACTTAAAAATAAAATAAAATAAATAAAAGACATACATTTTAATTTAAATGGTTTTAATGGGGTTTAACTTTTGTAACATTTTGTTAACTATAATGTTAAGCTGCAAAATCCTTTGGTAGCCATTTTTAAAAACAATTAGTTAACTAAAAGCAATTAATAGTTAACCTATAACTTTTCTTAAAAGCTATGAAAGACATGTGAAAACATTGGTAAAAAAATAATTAAATTTATTTCACAACGTTTTTCAACAAGCTATGAAAAACCTTCTTTCTAGTTGTGAAAATTCGAATATTTACCTTTTATTAAAAAAGTTATTTTTTTAAAGTACAAAATAATTAAATACACAGTTAAATTACACATACCATGCAATAAATACATGCTACTTAACCACCTTTTTCTTTAAAAAAAACTATGCAATTACACAATATAAAAATAATAAATAAATTTTAGTTCTTATTATTTCCCTCCTGTTTTGTTCTTCAATTTAATATTCCCCGACCTAGAAACAAAATAATATTTCCTGTAAAAAAAATAAAGTTAGTTATTTTATTCAAATGAAAAGTAATTAACTAAAAAAATATTATTAAAAATAATTAAAAAAACCTACACCTTAACAACCTCCCGCCATCGATCTTGTGGATTCAACTTACTCTCTTCTCCCCACGTCGCCCCAACACCCAACTCTCTCTAAATAAATCTCACTAACCAAATACACACTCTCTCTATCTCTCTCTCTCTCTCTCGGCTCTCTGTCATACCTCTTTCTCTCTCGGCTCTCCCGGCTCTCTCTTTCACTCTCTCGGCTCTCCCGGCTCTCTCTCCCACTCTCTCTCTCACTCTCTCTCTCTCTCACTCTCTCGGCTCTCCCAGCTCTCTCTCCTACTCTCTCTCTCACTCTCCCTGCTGCTGTTGCTCTCACTATTTCTCTCCCTCTTTTAAACTCTCATCCCTAACAAACATTTAACCCCCCATTGAAGACCCTATCTCCCCCTGATCCATAGGTCCTTGGCAACACGCAGAGAGTATATTCTTTGCCGTGAAGTCATATGCATCACGAATTGCGCCTTTACTAAAGGCGCAATTCGTGATCCACGTGGCATTGGCATTACACACGAATAATGTCTTTTTCGAAGGCGCTATTCGTGTTGAGTATTCGTTCATGTCACATGAATAGCGTCTTTTAGAAAATGCGTTATTCGTGATCCACGTGGCATCCACATCACCTGCATCACACAAATAACGTCTTTTCCGAATGCGCTATTCGTGTTGAGAATTCGTTCCATCTAAAGGTGTTATTCATGATTCAAGTGGCATCCACATCACTCGCATCACACGAATAGCGCATTCGAAAAAGACGTTATTCGTGTTGAGAATTCGATCCATGTCACACGAATAGTGCCTTTAAAAAATGCGCTATTCGTGTGAGTCCCACGTGACGTGGAGTTGTCATGTCACACAAATAGTGTCTTTCCAAAATGTGCTATTTGTGTGATTTGCACAAACTCGCGTGAGTCATTGCATCCATGTCTAATATCGCCTTTTGTACATTATTTTAACAATTAAAAAAAAAAAAAAAAAACTACTGTACTTTACGGATTTAAAATTAAATTAACGTACGGATGTAATTTTTTCGTTGCAGTCTTGTTCCCATAATTTCCCGTCTTTAAAAAACGGATGGATGCAGTTGCTGGTCTGGAACTAGGTCGAAGATAACTTCGAGAGAACTACGCACTTTCTTCACTCATGCAATTGAAGAACATTTCAGTTGATGATGCCTGCAACAATCATATTCCTATCTATCTTGTATCCAAAGCATGGATGCTATAGATCTGAATTCTCATGTAGATTATTCTGTCTGGAAAACTGCAAGGCCATGTCTTTAACAACTTGAGCCAACCCTTTCAGATCCCCAATCCCCACTTCAATGCAGTCTTTCAATAGATCTCCCTCTACTTCTCTCTTTATCACCATCACCACCTCTCTTATTGCTCCCTGCACCACATTAACACGAATCCAGTTTAATCCCATAAAAAAAAAAAAATTATTCAACTTGCATATGAAATGGGATTTAAATAGTACATTATAAAATAAAAAAAATAAAAAAGAATTCATTAGATGAACATATATATAAAAAAAATTCATTAGATGAACATATATATATATATATATATATATATATATATATATATATATACACACACACACTACTGCTACTACCATGGGAACCAAATATATACTCATGTCATGGATAAACTATTTAAAACCATTAGATTTAAATCCAACACATTAATCAAGGCGACGTAAATACACAAAACATTTAATGCGCAACACTTTTTTAGGGGTTCCATGGGGTATATATTTGGTCTCCATTGTAAAAATTTCCACATATATATATCAATAGATTTAACTCGCAGAGATCCATAAATATACTTCCTACATCTTTTGAGTCATCTATAAGTGGCAAAACTCTGCATCTACTTTGTTTTCCTATTGGCCTTCAGTAAACTAAATTTGAAAAATATATGAAGATGAGTTTCAAAATTAGTTTGTCATCTCCTGTCCTGAACTTTTGTAAACCTTTTTGTAAACCTTTTTAAGCTTAACCCTTTCAATAGAAACATTGATACCGAAAATACACCCTTAATAGTGAATAATTTTAAATGTGTCAATTGTTTTTGAGTAAGCTCCTGCAATTTTCGGTCAAATTGTAAAGAACATGACATATACATATTCTGATATATGACAACAACAAAGCCTCAATCCCAAATTGCATACAAAAAGGTAATTAATGCAGTAATACATATTCAATGGAATCAAGATTATACTGTGCCAATCGTTTTTGCAAGATGATACAAAGCTTCAACCCCAAATTTTCATTGAATTCTTGAAACTACCTATTTCCCAACCAATGCACCCCACCCTCAAATACAAACAAAAGCAATGAAGCCATTTATGTTATTAACAATTTTTTTTTTAAATAATCACTAACAAAGTATGTAGCTTTGGTATAAAAAAATAAAAAAAAAAGTATGTAGCGAATCCCCGACAAATTTAAGGTGAAAGCATTGTTGTAGATAAAATAAAGTTACCAAGACAATCTACGGTCTACCAAATGCAAATTCTATTGAGTTACGAGGTTGGGGCGCCCGACTAACTCCATGGGATCAATATTTTCAAAGCGGCAAAGCAGTGTTAGGCAGTTTAGCCCCCGCCTAATTGAGGCAGGGCCTAGGTGGGCAAAAAAATATCTACTTAGACATCCTTAAAAAATAATTTAATTTATTTAGAGACCCCTCAACAGTAATGGGCATACTTTCTCACCACCATATTTTTAACTCCATACTTATCCACACATTTTGATATAAAAACTATTTTTTTTTTAAATAAATAATACTTTCAATATAAAATATTTTCAGGCCCACCTCTTATTAAGAGCTAGGCAATGAAAACCCCCAAAGGCCTAAGGTGACGCCTAGGTAGAAACACTGTATGAGATTAGTTGAACCAAAGTAAGGAGGTGTTGAAAAAGGTTGGAATACCCATGGTTATAAGAAAAAAATACTAATTCTATCCAATGTTTGCACAAAACAACAAAAATAAATAGGTACTTGCATTCCTAAAAAAATAAAAATAGGTACATTGCAAATTAACTGACCGATTTGGGGAACAAGCGGAGAAGGCGAGTGACCACCGAGTTCCCCACCTCCACGACTCTCTGATAGCCCCGGTCCGACCAAGACTGAGTCAAATCATGCAAAAGGCTCAACAAGTCGGTGACATCGGCCACAACCCCGCCCAACTCCCCCACACCGCCAACGCCGCCTCTCCAGGCGTAGTTCCAGACGTAGTCCCAACCCACCCTCCAAACCCCCCCTCCTAGTCCTAGACCCCCCCAACTTTCCATCCCCTCAGCGATCCTCCGAGCCCTCTGAGCCCCTCCAACGTCGCCCCTGGCGTCCCTCGCGTTGCCCACGCGGTGCATCAGTGAGCTCGATAGGGAGATTAGGGTTCGGATTTGGGAGTAGGGGAGGCCTTCCGAGGGCCACATTAAGAGGAGGAGGAGTGTCAGTGTCACTGTCACTGTCACTGTCTTCTTCATTGTTAGGGTTTGCTGATAATTTGGAGATCAATTGCAATTTTTACCCAGCCAAATTTGGCGACAACACAGTAACAAAATCACCCTAGATCGAGCGACGGTGGTAGTAAAATTAAAACAAACAAAAATCTAGCTAGCTAGGGCCCTAGGCTAGCTGCCAAGTTTGGCTTTAAGATGATCATGCAACGTTACTTCCTTTGGAGTGCAAGAGTACCAACTTGCACACACACTTTCGTTTTGTGGATTCCATTAGTACACGAGACATCCTGATATTTTTAGATATGAATTTTCACCTTGCGTGCCCCCACTTTTTAAATTTTTTTTTTTTTTTTTCAAAAATAGCTTTACTTTCTATACCTCACTTTTTACTTTATCTACCCCATCGCCCTCCCGCTCATCCCAATATCCATTGTTTATTGTACCCCACCTTTTTACTTTGTGCGCCCCCTCACTCTCACCCCCAATATTCATTATTTATTGTACCCCATTTTTTTACTTTGTGTACCCCATCACCTTCATCTTTACCCCAATACTCTTGCTTACTGTACTCTACTTTTTTACTATGTGTACCACGTCACCCTCAACCTCACCCTCATCCCAATACTCTTGCTTACTGTACTCCACTTTTTTATTTTGTGTACCTCATCACCCTCAGCCTCAGCCTC
This sequence comes from Stephania japonica, assembly GCA_039657345.1. Taxonomy (NCBI): domain Eukaryota; kingdom Viridiplantae; phylum Streptophyta; class Magnoliopsida; order Ranunculales; family Menispermaceae; genus Stephania; species Stephania japonica. The sequence goes on from CM077556.1 coordinate 9,147,124, forward strand.
AGCCTCACCCTCATCCTTACATGCGAGTGTCAAACGAATAGAGTCGACACCTCTAAAGAGGTTTCGGCTGACTCCAACTGATAATGCGAAGATAACTTAGTTTTAATGGGTAACGAAGGGACCCAACCGAAACCTTTTTAGAGGTGTCAGCTTTGTTCGTTCGACACCTCTAAATGTTAGTCTGAAACTCACGGGCGACCAGAATGATAAAAAAATTTTAAAACTCTCGAAGAATACATGAAAATGGAAAAAAATAGTGGGTTTTGCTCATAATCACTTAATATTTTCGATTTTATTGAAACTTTGTATCTAAAATGCAAGATTCAAGCCTTTAATCGAAGCGCTAAACCTAAAAAAAATTCACAAACAAAACGAATTAAAAAGAAAAAAACCTAAAAAAATCTCGAAATCGACACTAAAAGAGATGATAAATGCACCTACATCGTCGAATTCATATGGTTTTGTTCGGATTTAGTCAAGTTTTGGTGAGTGCGATTTGAGAGAGGTGACTGGGGTACGGGGTGACTGGGGTATGGTGAGTAAAACCCTTTTATATGAAGGGGTAATTGGGTAATTTTATAAAATTGGGGTACGTTTAGCAATTAAAGAGGTATGATGAGTAAAAACTCTTTTATATAGAAGGGTAGTTGGATAATTTCATAAAATTAAGTTACATAGAGCAATTGTTGGTAGGGGTGGGCAGCGGTTTTCAAAAAACCGCCCAAACCGCTCAAACCGACCAAACCGCACGGTTTGGTTTGGTTTTTGAAGCTCGCGGTTTGGTCGCAGTTTGGAAAACGATCAAACCGCAGATTCGCGGTTTGGTCGTGGTTTTCATTTTGAGAAAACCGCGGTTTAACCAAACTGAGGGCATTTTGGTAAATACAAACCAAAAACCCTAAAAATTAAAAAAAAAAAAAAAAAAAAAAAAAAAAAAAAACCCACAAAATCTCGCATCTTCCTCTCGCGCTATTCGGTCATCTCTTCACCGATTCACCGCCGCTCCCAAGCCCTCGACGCTCTCGCTGTCTCACGAGTCTCCCACGCCTCGACGCTCCGGCATCTCCCGGTGTGCAAGCGCCGTCTCGGCGTCTCCCAACTCCTCCTCCCTCACGCATCACCGGTCGGGCGGCGTCTCGGCGTCTCCAACTCCCGGCGTCTCCCAAGTCCCTCCCTCACGCGTCACGCCTCACCGGTCACGCGGCGTCTCGGCGTCTCCAACTCCCCGCGTCTCCAAGTCCCTCCTCACGCCTCACCGATCCACGCTTGTTGTTTTTCATTTTTGCTTGCTTGTTTTTCATTTTTGCTTCTTTGTTTTTCATTTTTGCTTCTTTTTTTTCATTTTTGCTTGCTTTGTTTTTTCAGTTTGGCTTGTTTGTTTTTTCATTTTTGCTTGTTTTTTCATTTTGGCTTCTTTGTGTTTTCATTTTTGCTTGCTTTGTTTTTTCATTTTGGCTTGCTTTTTTTCATTTTTGCTTGCTTTTTTTCATTTTGGCTTGCTTTTTTTTTCATTTTTGCTTGCTATTTTTTTTTGGCTTGTTTTTTTTTGGCTTCTTTTTTTTTTTTTTTTTTTTTGCATCTTTTTTTTTTTTCCCGAAAATAAATGCATGAAAACCGCGAAACCAAACCGACCAAACCGCGCAAACCGCAGTTCGGTTTGGTGCGGTTTTGGTGATCTGCGGTTTGGTTGCGGTTTGGAAAATCACCAAACCGTAAACCCTCGGTTTGGTCGCGATTTTGTGGTTTTCCAAACCAAACCGCGGTTTGCCCACCCCTAATTGTTGGGGTCTTTTAGCGGCTCGCTATTTTAAACTGTGGTCCATTGCATATATATTGCTCCCTTCGTACGCCTTCACTGCAGCCACATGGTCTTAGCATCTCACAGAAATAACGTAATTAAGTGGACTGACTGCTACGTATATACAATATTGCTGATTGAAAAACTAGGTAAAATGCATCTATAGATGCATAAACATTTTGACTTCTAGATCTCGAGCCCACGATAAATTAAGTTAAGAAAGATATAACGAAAGAAAATCAAAATTAATGAACTCATTAGAAAATTAAGTGATTGAACTATTAAAGTCATGTTTTTTCTAACTAAAACTATTAGGGGTGTATTTCTTTTAAGCCCAGAGAAGGGGTGTATTTCTTTTAAGCCCAAAGAGACATACTGACTAAGAGCAGTCCTACCCCATTGAGAGAAATCTTTGTCCCAATTACAAGCTCATTAGGAGCAACTACAAACGACAGATCTAACTGGATGTATGTATATATATAGTAACTGTTATTCCAAGCAATCTATAATAAACATAAATCTGAACATGGCACTATTATCACAAACAACTAAACATGTTGATTAAACAATAAAGAAGATTAATAAACAAAGTGTACCAGAGGCTTGCAGTGCAATGACCTAAGACATAAAATTTCCTCCAATTCGGTGCTGAATTCAACTAGGAGTTTTGTCTCCAGGATACAACTGGTTTGCCCTTTGATCAAAGCACCAATCAAAGAACCTTCAAAACTGCAAAATCGTCCCTCTCTCTTGAAACACAAATTGCTTTAAATCAGATTTCGAAAAAACCTTATTCTTTGTCAAAAAACTCTCCTAATATAGATAAACATATAACTGTCTAATTAGTGGACAGTTTTTCTGATAACTATCTAATTAGTGTGTCACTAATTTGATAGTTATGTAACTCCTAATTCAAACTTAGCAACTGTTGGTGTTCTTTTGTTTAAATTCCAAAACGAAAATAAAAATAAAACCGAAAATAAAAACTATGTTTATGAATGGCTAAGTCTTGAACAAACTAAAGTCCCAAAGGCCCAAGGCCATTGTTAAAGATTATTTAATTAAGGTGATTTCCTAGTGAACCCCATGGTCCACTCATTCCCCATGGTCCACTCACTTCTCACTTAAACAATAGTGAAGTGTGTTGGAACATATATTAAGTGAGAGAACCGAACCTTTCTCACCTATGTGGGACTAAAGGTTTTGTTCTTTTCCAATACAAAACTTGAACTTCAATGTTCAACAGTAACTTCATTGGATCGGGCCGGGGTCGATCACAACAAACTAATTGAAAAGTCTAGATGAACCTAATAGATCCAATAAGCCGGCATAAATACCTGGATTCATATAGACCTGAATCAAGGTCGATTGTTTAGGAGCACAAGTGTAGTTAATTTCTTAGAAATTAAGGAAACTTTTTAAAAGAAAATATACATGCACCCAACATTCTCGTCTCTCTTATTTAAACATTATGCATTCACCATTGTGGTAAATTAATATAATTAATAATTATTTTTTAGAAAAATATATATGTCAAAACATCTCTATTCTTCTCACAAGATATCCCTTACTAAAAGATAAAATTAAGGGAGGTCATGAATTCAACTTACGATGGAGTGAAGTTGCGTTGGCTTTTAATAAAAGAAAAAAGTCATGCCAACAAGTGTGCTATATTGATCATCGTTAATTTAGAGTTATATTATTGGTCATCATATATGCCCCGCCGATCGTACGTACTTCCCAGAAAGTCAACTTTTTGTTGCCCAAGGTTTCGTGTGTCAGGGCATCTCCAAATGGCGCTGGTTGGAGATGTCACCTCAGCATCAGCTGTGGTGGTTGCTGTACACCATCCCACGTGGATAGCGCACAAGTGCTGTTCTTCACTCACGACGCCATTTTTTTACTTTTTTTTTTTTGTTTTTATCAACAAAAAATTGTGTAAAAGATAGTGTTGTGGGTAAAAGATAGTGTAAAAGATAGTAAATAAATTAATAAATAAAGTAAGATAGTGTAAAAGATAGTGTTGTGGGTTGGAGATGGTTTTAAAATTTAGTGTAAAAGTTACACTATTTTAGTGTTCTGATTGGAGATGGCCTTAGACTGGATAGGTTTGTGGGAGTTGGCGGATGTCTCTAAAGTGGTCTTAGTATGAGTCAGCCAAAATTTCTAAAGAGCTGGTCACATCCCTGTGCATTCAAAACTTGCATGCATCACTTCCTCATTGCTTCTAGGGCACTGCAAGACCAAATATAACCTTGTTCGACTGCGGACAGCGCGAGGAGGAAGAAGAGAAGAGATGATGAAACTGCTAGGGCTGGCTCGGTGTGGTGTGACTGCAATTGGGAATGAATTGGGTTTTGGGTGTTCTTTGTGAACCGATTTGGTTCAGTCGCCTATTTGGCAATTTGGTTCGCCACATCATTGCCACGTCATTGATTTAAACGGACCAATTAACGGAAGGACTAAATGTCTACTACATTAAAAGTTGGGGGACCAAATGTGTTGTTTTCAAAGTTGAGGGACCAAAAACAGAAATTGTTGAAAGTTCAGGGACCAAAAATGGGTTTTGCCTTTAAAAAAAGTGGGGTATGCTAGCAATATAATTGGAATTCAAAATTGGAGTATGCTCGAGTAATTGAGTATGTTGAGCACGTTTTGAGGGTCCATTTAACTACCACTTCCTAAAAAACATATATAGGGGTGTATATACATGGATTGAGTCTGATCCTTATATGATCAAACTATAGTACTTCAATTCAATTATTGCGAATTTAAAAATCACAATTCAATAAATCTCAATAAGTTATAATTACATACTCCAGTTCAATTAACTTAATACGTACTGAATTAGATAAGTAATTATGCAAATTGTCATTTTTTTTTCATTAAGGTATATGTTGGAGATGCTAGGGATTAACCCCACGTCGACTAGTTAATTATATATATATATATATATAAAAGGCTTGGGTCTTACCAATGCAGAAAGCCCGACTTGGACTCGAGCCCGCCAAAACCCTCTCATTTAATGGACGAGCTCATTTAATGGACGAGCCTAAATTTATATTCATGGCCCAGGCCCTGTCCGCGTTTAAATATGAATGGTATTTTTATATATTTTTGTATAAAAATTAATGTTAGTTGTGACTTGCAAGATTCAAAATTAAAAACTCGAGCTAACTTGTCAAAGTCATAACCACTGCACTAATTTCTCTTTTTGTGTAACTTTTGAAACTTATTAAATATATTTAGATTTTAAAAAATAATAAATTTATTTAGGCTCACCCAAGCCCGGCCCATATCAGCCAGCTTAGGTAGGCCTAGATGAGAGATTAATTAAAAAAAATCCACCCAGGCCCACTCGATGAAATACAAGTCTAGTTAAAAAGAATACAAATGGATTGTAAGTTTGAAGTGAGAACTCCAACTCGTCTCGGCATCTTGGAGTAATCTCTTACTTCCAAACTAAAGTCCATACCAACCATACCTAGGTCTACTCTTATAGACTTTTAGGTTCAAAAACGGGTCTAGATTCCACTGTTTGCCTTACCAAGTTATCAAATACGAGCTCAAAATCATTTCGCTCTAATACCATATAAAAATCTATGAGCCCGGATAGATTTTCATAATATTGATATTGTTCCTTTTAAACTAACTTACCTATTATTGGAGGATGTAAGGAGTGTTTCTTTCCCCATATTTTGCAAAAGTTAATAAAGGGCAAACAAAAGCGTATAACCTTCTTTTGATAAAAAATAAAAAATAAAAAAAAATAAATCTTATACACAAATTAGTCACCATACTCTCTCTCACCTTGAACCAGGCATATTAATTAACAATTTTTAATTTATTTTTTGAAGAATAATTAATTAACAATTTTATTGATAAAATATATGTAGACCGCGCGTATTCAACAAATATACCATCTTTAATTTGTTTTTTTTTAAGAAAAAAATAAAATTAACGCCATTTGAGACTAATGTCCCATGCATCATGAAATTTGGAGTGCGCACTAGTTTGTGGCCGATTTGCTGAATATTCGAGAGAAAATGCTATCAGATCCTGTGAGATACTAGAGATTCTTGAGGATAATAAAGACAACATCTAGGTTTGGTTGTTTTTTGGCCGTACAACAAACAATGATTGTTCACATTTTTGGTATACTACAAGGAAAAGGGGCTTTTGTGACCGTTCAAAAGCCGTTGCAAAAGCTTATTAAAAGCCAACATTTGCGATGGTATTCAGGCAGCAATGTTTACTATATAAGTGAGGCTGCAAGAAAATCAAATCAAATGGCAAACTTTTACTTCTAAAAAAATTATCCATAAGAATAGCGGAATTGTTAAAGCTTCTCAGATGATATAGAAAAAATATCACTTGCTAAAAAAATAAAAAATCAAGAGATTGTAGTATGATTCTCACTGAAGTAAAAAATAAAATAAAATAAAATTAAAGATATATATTATTAAGGTTGCCACCCTTGTGTCTTTTTGACTCGGCCACTGCATGTTTAATTTAAAGGTGCATCGTCTAGACCTTTTTTTAATTAATTTTGTTACTCTACTACGTAAGCAATATATAGTTACTTATTAGTTTTTTTTTTTCAGAATACTAATTAGTTATTACTTTATCTCTAGATCTTAATTATATGGCACAAAGCATTATTGCGAGGGAGAGAACAACGCCCGAGAAATGTCAGGATATAGATAGATATGCCATAAACACCAGAATTGTACGAGCCATTTCATTGTCAATGTTGTGTAATGAAAGAAATTATTAGAATTGGCTAAAGTTGCGTCGGAAAGTTGGGACACTAGTATAGAACTTGTTTTATCAACACTTGAAAAGTAGACATGAGAATCTTGATAAACTTAACCAACTATTTCTACTTTTTGAAAAATTGACCTAATTATGACCTTTTTTTTTTTGGGGGGGATTATAAGGGATTGAAATGTCTAAGTTACATTACAAATTACAACTTTGAGGTACATGAGGCCCTTAAGTTCACAATATTGAATAATTCGTAACTACTTAATTTTTGCGACACAGATTTGTATATTTTCCTTCTGTCAAGTTTGTGTGGGTCGTGTTGTATTTTTCTTCTTATTTTTAGTTAGGCTCGGTCCTACGTGGGTATCGATATTGTCTTGTAAATCGATACATGTTGGGGCCAGGGTCGAGATTACACAATCCCCCCAGGCTGTAACATCTTCTTCCAATTCTTCCAATTAATAAAAAGTCACGCTATGTGCACCCCAGTACTTTCTCAGGACACCTCAAAATGCATGTAAATTGATACACTATTGAGGTGCCCTCATAAACAATTGGGGTGCACATAGCGGTACTCTTAATAAAATGTGGGAGCACCATCTCTTTCCCTCCAAAAAAACAAAAAAACAAAAAAAAAAAACATCGCCACAAAATCAGTTAATTAGTCCATGACACCCCTGATACCACTGAACCAAGAGCATATAATCTATGGTTGGTCGCTATTAGTGATTCTCAATTGGCGCCTTAATTGTTGATTAATAAGATTCACCTACAATTATCTATTGTAATCCAAGGTCAAAGGAATAAAATCCGACATTCTCCAACTTGCACAAATTTAGCCCACGACAGAAGAAAAAAAATAAAGTGCGGCAAGCCATCCGCCCCATCTGTCTCTTCTTTGTTTCCCGACAAATACGTGACATTTTTTCTTCAAAAGAAAAAGGAAATGAAAAGGATATATATATATATATATATATATATATATATATATATAGCTCGACAAAGCAAAAAAATAAAAATAAAAATCGATGCTTGGATAAGGATTGCAAAATTAATTAATGAATTAGTATTACATTTGTTTATTGCTTATTACTTTTGGTATAAGCAAATTTGGTGTGTTTGATTCCTCACTTTAAAAAGTACTTTTACTTAAAAAAAATTATCAAATTGCATTCACAATCTTGATAAACATGGGGAGGGATGTTTATGCAAAAAAATAGTTTTTTCTGCGATTTGGGACCAGATAGCATATTATCCAAACACCCTTTTTCAATTAAGTTGTGATATTACATCATCAATAAGCATGCTCATAAGCTAAACCAAACGGGACTACTACTTTAGAGTGTTGGGGAAGGTGCTTCCGATCATTCCTCATGGGACTTGTCAAATTTTAATCGAGAAGGGGTTAAGGCGGTTTGGACATAAAAAAAAATATATTAGTATTAATTATAAACTACAATATGAGTCTCAATAGAAACAAATTGAAAGGAGATGAATTGGTTTCTTTACTATCCAAAAAAAAAAAATAGTACATATTGTTACCACAACGAAATAATTAATTTTGCTGTTATATTTTTAAAATATGTATAGGCCTGGTTCGAGTCCTAATAAGGATCTATTTGCATATATACCAAATATTTCTTGGGCATTCGATACGCATCAAAGGCCTCCTTTGGTTCACTTACAAGTTGCAACTTCTCGATAAGTTGATTTTCTGAGAAGTATATAATTTTAAGAAAGTTTACATCATTTTTTTTTGGTTGATTAGCTTTTAATTACTTCTTGTAAGTTGGATATTTAAAAATGAAATATATAATTTAGCATATATATGAAGATTAATTATAGATTATTATACTTTGTGAAGATCTGTGAAGATTATTTTTATTTTTTTTTTGGAAGGATTGTGAAGATTAATTGGTTTCCCTTCTTGTTGTTGTACATCTCTCTCAACGATTGTTCATAGATTTGTGAAGATTAATTGGTTGATTTTTTATTTATTTTTTTGGTTGATAATTTTCTTTAGGTTTTTCATTTAATAGATAGTTTGTATTCCCTTGTTGGGAATTTTAATTATGTTTTATTTCCAAAGTTTTGTTTGTCATTATGTATATGGTTTTAGTGGCGTGTATATGCACTTTTATAAGGGCAATTGATTCTATGTATGTGGGTAACCGATTGAGCCATTTATGAATAATGAAGTTTCTATTTTACTTCAAATAAAAAGTATTATACTTTGTTATATGTTAGGAATATACATTAGTTTTGATGTTTTAAAGTTTTCATTAAACAGTTTTCAAAAAAAAAGTTTTCATTAAACAATAAAGTTTAAATTATTAATTCATATGTTTAGTACATTTGTTCAAGAGGTACAAGTTCTCCTCCTAGAAGTGCATTTCCCACTTAAAATGTTGGCAAATAAATTCCACTTTAAAGGAAGTAGGCCAAATTACTAATAACCAAACATCAACCAAATGGATGATTCAATAGGTTGGTACGGAGTTAGGAGTAAGTGGACATGAGTTCGAACCCTAGTGGATTCAAATTTAGGGATGTAAGTGGGGTAGGGAATCCCCACAAGATACGAGTCGGGATTCCCCGCAACGAGGGTCGGGATGGACAATTTAAATGGAATGGAATATATATATATATATATGTGAAAAATTCTACAATAGAGACAAATATATACGCATGCCATAGAAACCCCTCAAAATGTGTTATGCATTAAATGTTTTGAGCATTTATGTCGCCTCAATCAATGTGTTAAATTTAAATCTAATGACTCTAAATAGTGTACATATGACATGGACATGTATTTGGTTCCCATAATAGAAGTACCTTTTATATATATAATAGTTTTTGTAACGTGCTACATACGATGGAGCCGCTCGCTACACTCGCGGGAACTTAATTTTAACAGCTTATATTTTTTTTTATAGAAAAAATGCATAAGAATCAATGTATGCAATTCACTTATCTATAAAAAGAATTGATATTTAAACTATGTACGCAATAGTGAGCAATGGACAACATTGTCACTTATGTTTTAAGTTTTTTTTTTCTTAAAGAATTATTCAGCTTTCGATAAATTATATATAATATCATCATTAGTGTAGAAATTAAAAATCTTCATACTAAAATTCAAATAATGTTTGTTCTTTTTTTTTTAAATAATTAATGTCTTCTCTGTATTTCTTATGCAATAAAATGATCTTAAATGTATTAAACACCTAGATTAATCTTTTCATGTGTTGTTCTTTTGGTTATACATAAGAAAGAAATTTTATAAACTAAATCCTATGATTGCGTTTTTCTTTTCTGAGGCCAATATTAGAGTGTACAAACAACAACAATAACAACAACAACATACCCTCAGTCTCAAATTAATTGAGGTCGGCTCTATGTATCAAACTCTTCCATTGTGCTTGGTTTAATACAATTGATGGTGAGCTTTCCAAACCATTCAAATCCCTCCTAATTAAATGCAAACAACAACAACATAGCCCAATGTAAGAATATATGGAGGAAAAATTAATAGAAGACCTACTATAAAGATTAGTAGAGATAGACAAATAATATGCTAACAACTTATTAATCATATCTAATTTTCAAGTAATTGATATCACACACTCAAAAATACAAATTAAGTGGTGGTCATGAAAAAATTGTTGCCAACAACATTAAAGTCTCAGTTCTAAATTAGTTGGAGTCGGTTGATTGAATAGTGCTAAAATCATTAACACCATGTACACACATCTATTGAAAAAAGAGGATAAATTCATTGGAAAATCAATTTGATTGTCTGTTATGTGTTTTATCTTTTATGTTTTCTCTTGTTTACTTTTTTTTCTTTTTGTGTGATGTTTTATGTTATTATGCTTTTAGCATTAATTGACTTTGAAAATAGCTGAGAAGGTGGGGAAGACGGTTGAAACATTAGTAACTATTTGAAGACTCTTTTTATATATGTATATATAGTTATATATATAAATAGTTACTGTAGATGTTTCAAACATATACTCATGCCATGGGTAACCCTCAAAATGTGTTATGCATTAAATATTTTATGCATTTATGACACCTCGATTAATGTATTGGATTAGAATCCAATGATTGTAAATAATGCACTCATGACATGAGTGTGTAAATAGAATATTTTTATTACCAAACTACATTAACTATATGTTTTGAATTATTTGCAACTATATTTATATTTTACAAATTTATGACAAAATAAGAAAAATCGCGAAGTCGTATTTTCAATGTGTAGTTAATTTAAACTTATATATACATGTTTTTGAGAAAATTTGACAAATTAAATTTTAAATTGGGTTAGACTTTGACTTTAAAAATAAATTTGTATAGAAGTCTATATGATTTATAGTTGATGTACTGCTTTTATATGGAATTTGATTATTATTATTTTTTAGTAGATTATTTTATTAATTGTGTGACATGGGGATTATTCCTCACAAGGGATTTAATAAAAAAGTTTTTCTTCATGGGAATTCCTCATGGGAAACATGATATAAATTCTCTTGGGGAATTAAGTGGGGAAAACTATTTCTCTGTTGGGGATTTTTCGCGATAATCCCCATGAGAATTCCAGTGAAAAATTAAATGGAGAAAAAAAATTCCTCAAAGGGATTGGGGATTAGACAGGGATATTGGAGATGCGGATGGGATTTTATCCTTGTATGAGGATGGATGGTGAATTCTTATAAATGGGGATGATGAAGGAGTCCTTGTCCCCATCCCCTCTTGCTAAATATGTAATTATTTATCAGACTCAAATTCTCAATATTATAGTGACAAACCCTCATTTTTTATGATTTCATGTATTTTGGACTTAGAACGTGAATATGAGGTGAAACCAGTACTCAGAGAAAAAGTGCATAGTTCGGGATTGAATGACGTCAAATTGGCCAATATGCGATAGAATTCATATTGACATAGCTTCCGTGTTTAGGCCATAACTTCTTTATTTTCAATCCAAATGACTTTTCATTTCTTTCGATAGAAAATAGACTCAGAGTTGAACATTTTCATGTCTCATGAGCTTCTTCAAATTCAGCATCTAAGTGGTTAAAAATCACGTTGAATGTTAATCCAAAATTTTTAGCTGTGGGAGACATCGCCAGTACAAATTGCCGAAGCATGAGCCACGACGCCTGAACCAGAAGCTCACTATTTTACATGCTGCTAGCCACACCTTGGCTTCAATAAAGGGTGCGTCCCTCATGACGTTTGACACAAAAACTTGGGAATTACTATTTTTTTGGACTTTTTAGGTTGAAACCCACTTTGGGGGTTCATATAAATGGAAGTTAGGTTGTTCTACGTTTTTTTATCTCTGGTTTATCAAAGAACTTATAGAAAAATTATGTTTTTGTTTGACAATGTCCGACTAAACTCATTGATCTAGGCCTGAAGTGGATCGAACAAGTCGTAATTGGCATCACAAAGCCATTGTGAGATCTATTTGATTTATATTTCATTGTTATTCTTTTATATTCTATTTCTTTTGGCATTGTGTTGAATCTAGGGTTAAATTTAATTGTGTGTGAAGGGCCCTTGCGTGCATATAAGGTTGATCACACATTGTTATTAAGTTGAAGCATATGTCCTTATGCGATAAACTCGTCCTTATAACAATTGACCCTACCGATTGGTTAGCCCCTTTTGGGATCGGTCAAGTGCCTTAAGGATCTAAACTAAATCGGGAGCACTAACGATTTGGTTGTCTATGTGTAGTGTCTTCACAAAACTCTACGCAATTAACGCATTAAACCCAATTCGAGTGAGTCCAGGGTTGTGTGTTTGGTTAGGGAAGTAGTTAATGGTCGTACCTTGACCATTCGAACCATGGGCTCTGATACCATATAGAAATCCATGAGCCCGGAGAGTGTTGGGCTACACACGCACATGGTGGGTATACAAATGAGGTTGTATCCCATCTTGCACAAAACCAATTAGCTTGTGCTAGGATCCAATCTACATCACTTATATACCACGTCAACTCTTATTATATTTCCGATGTGGGACTATATACTCCAACAAGTAATGCATCTTGAATCATACGATTCGTCGATTCGAATACCGATTCGATTCACTTAAGCCCTCAACAATTTGCTTTCAATTCACGATTCTGACAAGCTTGGTCTATATATATATATATATCGAATGAGAGCAAAATTGGATTCACCAACTAATTGTTGCCTTTATGTAGTAAATGAGATCTACTAGTTGTTTCACTTAGGATTCTATGAGGCCATATATTCGAATTTCCTAATTTTTCGAGGCATAACTTTTGTAGCTGGTGTGGAGTGTGTCTCTTGTGAAATAGTCAGGGGTATCTTAGACACCATAATATAAAAAAAAAAAAAAAAAAAAGCTTCACTACGTACCATCCCTCATCGATCGTATTATTGTAGAGAACATTTTCTTTTTTCTTTCGTTATTATTGTGATAAGAAAGAAACCAACTTGCCTCATTAGGACTCAGATCAAACATGAGACCACTTAGACAAAGTGTACCGATATACCCACTTGGTTTGTAGCTAGAGAGTATGTTTTACATTTAACAAATTAAATTGGCCGACAAGCTAAGCTACGATTGTTGGAACAAAAGAGTAGTGCTTTTGTTCTAGTGTTTTGAATAAAAAATTTTAGTCCCACATTGGAAAACAACAAAGCAATTTCACACTATACAAGTGAAAACAACCCAACATATTTTGTTTGGGGACAAAGAGACAAAGGGGTTGGAGACCCAATAGGAGCCCATGGGTATTAGATGACCCATATACATTTTAAGTTAAAGATGGGTCTTGAGCTTTGGCTTGGTTGTTAAACATAGAATTACTTTTTATTTATAATTTTTTATTTTCAAAATTAAATAACTGTATAGTTATAGTTGGAGTTTTCAACAGTCGTGACGTTGAAACCCAACTGATAATTTTAATTTGATTTTCATAATTAAAGAGTTGTGTCTTTTGGAAGCAACTCTAAAAAGTTTATTTAAGTCCAACTAGGAAACATATTTTAAACATTGAATTTTTCGAAATCATTATTTGTGGGAGAGATATAAACACAGTTTGGCAGACTTCCAAATTGGCGATTAGAGAATTTGGAAGAGCACTTCGGTTGAATCCTGAGGACAGATTTCTTGAAGAGATTTTTTACTAAATCGGAGAAACAATTCTGTCTTAGGACATTACATCAGTGCAAGCCTCTAATTAGATATTTATAATTGATATTTATTTGATTCCGTTAATTTATTTCAATTTCGTTTTATTGATAGTATTTTAGATCATTACAGATTGGTAATAACAACAATAAGGATGCTTAATTGCATATATATACTGAGCTTAATTAAGATATCCAAATTTTATAATCAAAGCCTAAAGCGGTATGAAAAAGATTAAGAAAAAAAGTGGAAGAACAAATTCCTTCAAAATGGTCGGAGACAACTCACACGCATAAAGGCGATCTCTAAGGCCAATTGTCTGCTCTCATCTCATGAAAGCCACCCTTCTTGATTCCTTCCTTTCTCGAGAGCCTTCATTAATTTCTCTACTCTCTACTCTCTACTCTCTACATATAGTTAGCTCTTCGTGATCATGCACTTTCTTACAACATTAATTGTGATAGCAAAGTTTGATGTCCAAACACCACATAAACTGCCACGTGGAAATCCAATAATCAGGAGTACAGCGTCATGACGAGTCCCCTTGCTATTCCTCAGATGCTCCTCGAAAGACGTGCCAATGTGTGGTTAATTTTAGTCACAATGTAAAGGGGATGGATGCCATGGTGCGGAGTGATTCATGAAATATTAAAGGGGCGTTCAACATGGCATATTTTTTAAGATAAGAGATCGAACTTTGCCTTGGAGAACTTTATGTGGAAATCTTTCTTTCTGAGGCCATTGTCGATGCATATAAATTGAACTACTCTGGCTAGCTAGCTAGGACATCTCCATATTAATTGTATGCTGTTTTCTCCGCTGTGGCGACGGAGAGATCACCGAGCGAGTTTCGATCTACTGGTTCAAAAAAATATAGCACAGAAGCACCTCGTGGCATAACTTGTAACGCAGCGGCTGTAGCGATCAAAGAGCGAGGTTAGAACATATATCATTATTATTTTTGTTCTTCAATTAACAGAGTACACCATTTTCTCAGGAGCTAGAGGGATTTCTCTGAAACCATGAACTTCTCTAGTAATACAGTTATATCTACTATATATGTATAGCTAGGAAGGACTTTCATCATAAGAAGATTTATAAATAGGAGATATATGAAGTTGCGTAGAAGTTTATTAATTATATCATGTGCTTTAATTTTATTAATTGAAAAAGTAATTACATGCTAAACTCATCAACAAATTCTTAGTTTGGAATTAATTGCATATATAATTACATGGTGATAAATTAATAATTACCCAACAAATTATTGAAAGTATATTTTGCATGTCATGGTATTTGTCAGTTGTTACAGTTCGTTAATTGGTTATATATAATTTCTCTAATCAGTTTTATATTATAGGGGTGTTGAATCCCATATATATGTATAAGTAATTATTAAAATTACCAAAATAAAAGTAATTATTAAAATATAAACTCCTCTTTTTGTGAGTGCACCTTCTGTTGTATATTATAAATGCATTAATTTCTATGGTTAAGACTTAAAACAGAATGCTAGCTGAGTACTTTACACTGTGCAGATAATTAAAGAAGAAAAAAGTTGATGATGCATGTAGAATATATATATAAAATTCTACTAGGGAAACAAATATATTATATTTTGACGCTATGTTGTTTTTTTTTTTAATTTAACAATGTCTTCTTTGCTATTAATTAGTATCTCAATTAAATAATTAACTGGGTAGTCTCTCTAATAAGAAACTAGTTTTAGACCCGGACATCGACCCAAAATACTATGATTCTATATTTATTTTTATAAATAAAAGTTGTTTAAAAATCAAAAGATATAAAATTAATATATAATGATGTAATTGCAATTCTCATAATAACTAAAAGTTGTAATCTTCGATTAAAAATATGAAAAATGAAAAATACCTACACTAAATTATATGTAGCTATTATATTTTTTTTTTTAAGAAACTAAAAAAAGTTGTTATTGTGTAAAAGATCAAAAAAAAGAAAAAGAAAAAAATTGAAAACAATGTACTTAGGCTACTAATTAATTAGGATACTTCAATATTTAAAATTTAATTAAAAAACTGAAAACAATGTACTTAGCCGTAATTACGAAATAAATAATTTAATTAGTAAAACGATATTAATTGGACTAATGTAAGTACTTAGGTTGTTAATCAAGCAAACTAATTAATGCACAAAAATATTTCAAATCTATTTAGAGTGGACATGTGTCCAACAATGTACATAACTTTTTTATTAGAAAAGTGTTTGATTACTCAAATAAATTAATTATGAGTCCGTGAAAATTATCTCATCAATTTGACTTTTTTTTTTACTTAAGTGCGAGTCTAACTTGACCTTTCGAAACCTTGTCTTTTGACAAGTGATACCTCTACTATCTCACCTCATATGTTTTGGCATCAATTTGACCTTAGTTAATTATAACTAAACAGCTTAATTGAAATTATATAATTTATTTAAAAATTTATAATTTAGGTTTTGTAATTTGAATAAGCCTTATACTCTCCCGTGGTACCATGTTCTATTCCCTAAATCGAGCACATGCATGCTGGTGGTCTCAGCAGTTCCATGTTTTACCTGAATTGAGTACTAGGAACTGCACTATTGTGGGCCACCAATATGTTTTCCAAACACACGTGAGACCCAACCAACTCTTCTAGTATATACTTATTTTTATTTTATTTTTGAGTAACTTTGGATACTTATACTCTTTATTTAACTAGTCTCACAAACCTTAAAATTATACAATAAAACTATCAGTGGCCTGACATTTAGGAGAATCAATACCAAAGTCATACATCATCGCACTTACCACTACACCTGTCGAGTTTTCTCGTATATACTTATTATATAAGGTAGGCAAGAAATACTTGAATATGCTAACCATGTTACGTACCTAAGAATTAATGCGTAGTGATTGATTGTTCCTACGAGTCATTAGCATTGTCTTTTGCGTTTGGGACGTCATTCGACGACACCTCCCCTTTCAAAATGTTTATTAATATAAAAACAAATATACACTCTCATATTTATAAAGTTAATTTGTCACTTGTAAAACAAAAAGAAGAATGCATCGCCGTGGAAAAGAAAAATATCATTATAATAACACATGCCCATCAATGTAGCAAATTAATTTACAAAATGTAACTACAACCTAATTGATTAGTACTCTTTACAAGGATTTGATTGTATTAATTGTACATGGACAACTAGGACCTTGTTTTGTTAGGGTTGGAGTTTAGAGTTATTTATAGGGGAGTTGAGAACTAATCTTGTTAAGTTGTCTAACTTACCTGCATATTATCTTCCAACTTACACACTAGGGTGAGATATATCTCCACTCTAGCGAGTTACTCCCTCCGTTTATTAATATAAGTCATTCTAGCAAAAACTTTTTGTTCAAAATTGTAAGTCTTTTTCAGAATTCGAGAGTGTATTTATTTCTTTTTTTTACCCATTTTACCCTAACACAATTCAAATTTTTTTTTTTTGATAAGCAAAGACTAAATCCGGTTTAGGTTACAACTGTAACTGCAAGATATATTTCTTTAGCAACATGAAAATATAATTGGGAATATGATCTCAGATCTTATAATCAACATCACACTGAAAAGCTTCCTTGGTCATGTGGTGTGCACAGGCATTATTCTCTTTAAATGTGTAACTGAAAACTACGCTTCACTCCCTGTCCATCTCCATTAGAATATCATGAATCAATGGATCTCAAAATTGACTTGTGTTGAGTCCAAAATAAGATCAATTGCTTCTTGTGAATCTAGCTCCACAACGAGTTTCCTACATCCTTAATCCTATGCCAGTTGCAAGCCATATTTAACTCCCCATAGTTCGGCGCAAAGAGATGAACACCGACCCAACTTTGCTTGAAATGCTGCTCGAAAATCGCTTTTCATCCCCTGTATCACTCCTGTCGCTGTGGCTTTCCTATCTTCCTTTCATACCACCCCATCAAATTTTAATTTCAGCCACCCATCCTCTGGTGCTACCCAATAGCAATGTTTTCTTCTTGCTAGAGCCTGGCTCGAGGTCGACCACAAACTTTCCGAACAATGGATTTCATCAGTTCTGTAAATAATGGATTGCGTGACCTCATATCTTGTATTAGATCGATTTTCAAGCATAGTGTTATTTCTCCAGGACCTCAGTTTCCAACAGGAGACACCAAACATATTACCTTCTTGCGATGGTCTTTCTGACTGAGGTTCGACACTAGCCAATCCACTAATGTTGATGTATAGAAAAGTGGGGATGATATCATTTGGGGTAGGGATTTCTAAACTTTGTGAGCTAGTTGACAATCCCTTAAAACATGTAAGGTGGATTCGTCATCTTCACGACATCGATCACAAATCTCATTCTCTTTTATATTCCTCTTACAACACAAGACATTCATAGGCAGTCGATTGTGTAAAGCAAGCCATAGGAAGGTACAAATCCGTTGAGGGCCACTTCACTTCCAAATAAAATCTCAATATCTCGATGTTAATTGGTAGTGCGTCTCCATGACTAAGGCATATGCTTTTGCCACTGTAAAAACACTCTTCTTATCATACATCCAACTGATCCGGTTCGCCCCCTCCGCTGATTAGAAACTGGGATAGCTTTAATCTTTTCACATATACCTCAAATGGCAAAGGACGTGAATGTAAATTACACTCGTAATTAAAGCTATCTTAATTCATTTGTCCTTACCTTAAACGACTTACTTTTTTAAATGGAGGGAGTATCTCTCAGGAGTTGTGGACACAATTACCCCTCATTAATGATGGCTGACTCTTTTATTACTCCTCTCTCTTTTCTCTCTCTCTCTCTCTCTCTTATTTGAAGGCTATTAATGTCAATTCATATTTTTTATTGTTTAAAAATTTTCAACAAGTTTAAAGTTAAATCAAACATAAAAATATGAACTTCAAGGAGTTAATAACTCCAAATTAACAAGTTAACAAAAACAAACTAAACGAGGCCTAGGTCATTTAGCTAAATAATTAATTAAGGTTTACATCAAATATAGCATTCACCAACTAGATTGTTTCACTGTGCTACATGCGTGGTTGGCAGGCTACCTCAACTCCGATTAGTTAATGTCCCATATATGGAATATTTTAATCACATCAAGAGATCCAAGACTTAAAAAGGACTTACTCAATTGAAAAAAAAAGTTTTAACAAATAAAGAAAAAATAAACGTTGAGTATATAATTTAGTCCATAGTGCAACTTTAGGGATGACATTAGTCAAAGTCCTTCAGATAAGATGGTAAAGAAATCACTTGTTAAAAAGGTAAAATCTCAAAAGATCGTTGTTCGATTTTCATTAAAGTAAATATATATATATATATATAGAAAAAATAAACGTTACGTATATAAATTTAGTCCATAGTGCAACTTTAGGGACGACAGTGGTAAAAGTAGAAGATATTCATGAGCTAAGGAAATTTCCAAAAGGAAGTGATACGTATCGTCCTCAAAATTGAGGCCAGATCTTTTCCTTAGCACGGACTGATATGAAAAAGAATGTGCATGTTGTGTGCTGCATGCGCCCTGGCCTGCTGCACAACCCGTGCAACTTGTTCTGATCACTTCTTCAAACCATGTGCGAACCTTTCGGTCCACAAAACTCTACCCAAATATATATACGGAAAGTGGTACTTCTGATGCATCTATATTTTCACCACATACTATATCTACATATATCAAAGACCAAATGAGAGGACATGTGCTCATGTTATAGTGGTGGGCCTGGAACACTGTAGAAGCCTAGCTAGAAAGGTAATGGTGCTAACATTTGTTTTTTTTTTTTTTGTTTTATAATTGTACGTGGATGTCTGAACTTTTTTCAATCCCTCTCTAATTTTGTATGCTCAATTGACTAATCCCATGAAGGTTAATCAGTTGAATTAACGCATTTCGCAAGATTTAATGATTTTAATTATGACTTTTGCCCCTTGTAAATATATAGGGACATTTTGTCAAAAGCCTCTTAGGTGAGATAGGACAAAACCTCAAGAGATCGTGGTTCGATTCTCACTGAAGTTAAAAAAAAAAAAACAAAAAAAAAACAAAAAAAAACAAAAAAACACTAGAAAAAGAGACCTTACATGAAAGATAATTGATACTCTTACCACTTAAATTTTTTTTGAAGAAATAGAAATTTCATTAATCATGTTCAAGTCTTACTACATTCAATGGAACAAGACAAGACATATAATCAATTGTTGTGGCAAATTGATTCGTTAATCCTAATTGTTCAAAGGAATAGTCAATCGCCATAATTTTGGCCTTCAAGAATTGCATCGATTGTAACAATAGAATAATTTGAAAATCAGTGATTGTTCTCTTGACAAACGTCTGAAATACAATAAGATATGGATATATTAGAACCATAATAAAAAATAAATTTTTTGATCAATAAGGAAAGTTGATACAAAACTTCCAAATGAGATAAAGATAATTTAAACCTTCCACAAGGTTACAAGGGAAGGAAACAGTAACTATGAAAACAAAACTTAGTGACAAATACCAATCCTTTTTTTTTTGGACAAAAAGACAAATACCAACCTTATAAACACAAATCCATTCTCACTTTTTGATAAAAGATGTCGTCATAGAGAAGTGATTGTTGCCAACAACGAATTTGATGATCACAATGGGAATGAAACTGATCACCTCGACAAATCTGAATAAATCTGAACTTATTGATAAATACAAAATAGAAAATATAATCAGAACCACTACAAATCAAAAACATAGATCGACGGTGGTTTATTTAAAAGGCAAAAACACTGAGGAGAACAAAAGAAGGGAAAACTAAGATTTATAGAGCCGCTAAAATAACCTATAATTAGTGACTTACGATCCTTTTTGGTCACCAATATATATTTCATCAGTATCAACCTAGTGTCATACAATGTTAGGTAACATGTGTCGACATCCCCATGGACTCTAACCCAAGTGTTACCAGGGACTCTAACCCAGGTGTGTAGAGTACCTCAGCGACTCTAACCTTGGTGTGTAGACTACCTCAGAAACTCTAACCCTGAGTGTCATACAATGTCAGGTAACAGTGTCGATTTCCCTATGGATTCTAAACCCGTGAGTCACATACACCTCTATCGAGTAATGGACCTAGATGCTAAGACTACTTTATAGGTATTGAAATATGACTCAAGAATAAATTTATCAAGGCATAGGGATAAATTAAAAGCCTAAGCAAAGCGAGTATAAATCCAGTAATGCATTTATTATTTTGTCTACATTAATAGCATGCTATTTATCTCAACAAATCATTTAACAGCCAAGAGTGACATAGCATTGGTAATAAAGTCAATGAAACCAATTCAAGGGAATAGATATCATGAAATCAAGACTCGACAAGTGAGCAAAACACAACAAGGCACATGATATCAAAGTACAAGGTTTTATATAGTCGAATGGACTATGAAAACAACAACAATAATGGAAATGAAATGCGAAATAAAACATCATCATGTATACTCACAATATAGACAAATTCCCTAGTCAATTCGACCTCCCGACACTCAAACACGTGCACCTAGACTCTCGAAACAGTCCCCCAGGCCCTTGGGATGTTTAGACATGAATTAGGGTGGTTTCGGGTCAGTTAATATGGGTTTAGGTCACTGGTTGAGGTGTTGTCAGATTCATCATTGACGTCACTTATCTCTCATCCACACATGCATCTACCATCACTCAATTTCCTTCCCACTTCTATATGCTTGTGTATGGATTTGCGTCAGTTGTTGATTTGATATTTTCACTAAGTTTTTTTATTTCAGTAAGTTATCGTCTTCCTTTGTTGGAAGTCTGTGTTTGTCTTCCTTCATCGAAAGTTTTTGTTCGTCTTTCCTTGTTATAAGTTTTATTTCTTGTTATGGTTATATTATTGTAAATACAAAAAATAAGCGTATACGTTGCACACAAATTTACAATCTTTCGCAACATCAATTTGATCTCAAAGAGAAAGAAAAAAAGTTGTTATTGATGTAATTTTGTTCTTAAATCAGACGTAATAATGAGTAATTTCATTAATAAAAATATCTTTTTGTAAAAAAAAAAAAGAAAAGAAGAAGTATATCTCAATAATTTTACCGTTGCACCAATTCAAATTGAAAGAGAGATTTATGTAGAAAAAAATGCAGCCTTTTAATTTCTTCTGAAATCGCAGATCTGCCTCTTTGACTCAGTAGTACTGCCCACTCTATAGCTAGATGTTAATTTGGAAACAAAGATGAAGGTGGTCGGTTATAAAGCCTGTTTGTGTGACGCACAGATGCAAGTTGCATGGAGTACTGGGTGCTCTCCGTCACCGTAATAGTTCTTTGACTTTTGGTCTAGGAGTGAGGGCAGCTTTTTTTTAATTTATTTATTTTCACGTAGTATATGGTAAATCGAATAATCCACCTTCAATATTGTGGGGCCCATATCAAGCCGTTTTTTAAACTTAATTTTTTTTATTTACAAAATTTGAACTCAAGACATTATTTAAGACATTATTTAAGTGAACCTACTTTTTTTACTATAGTTGAACCAATCGATTGTTTGTAGGGGCCGACATAAATGTTATTTATTTATTTATTTATTTATCAACCTAACAAGAAAATAATCATGCATGCAAGTATGCATGCGAAATTTTGTGATCGAAGTATCGAAACAATAACCAGCTAAGAGAGGCTTGGTTCAATTGATACCTGGGTAAGTTGTACACTTTTTTTTTTTTTTTTGAAGTTGTATACTTAGATACTGACAAGAATTATAATCAAGTCACTCTGACAGCGTTTCCACAGGAAGGGGTACTCTGTCCAGTGTGCAATGAATCTATATATATGAAAAACGGTAATCCAACGCATTTTGGCGCACTCTTTGGAGTACATATTTTATTTTTTAATTATTTAAAATAATTTTTGTTCGATGTGGAGTCCACACTTAAGAAAACATGAAAGAGCCATAAATGACAAAAAAGTGTGCCCTAAGTATGTTAGATTATCATTTTTCTATATTATATATATGCACATATGCACGTAATTAAAGCTCCATAAAAATAAGAGTAGCGCTATGTGCACCTCGGTATCCTCTCAGGGCACCCCACTCTCGAAAACTCAATTTTTTTACCGAGTCGAGTCGATTCGTCGCCGGTCAAACATCACATTTGTTGATCAAAGAGTGCACACCAACCTTGTTAATCGCGTTTGTCAATTCATCATCGCCTGGAGATTTGACGAGTTTTAAGCATTTATAGGGTTTGATAGTTGAAGAAAATGAGTGGAAGGTAGACGCTGCACACAATAAGGTTAGTTTTCATGGTTTTTGTGAGTTTTTTTTTTTTTTTTCATTTTCAAAAGTGAACCACATACGTGAATTTATTGGTAACACGTGACTGACACATGTTGTAGTGTCTCGGTAATCTATAACCGATAACTACCATAAGGTGTCGGTTACAACCAACTAAGTCTAATCCCAAACGTAACTTTTTATTACACTGGGTTAGAACTAACAGAGACATAGGTTAATGTCTCGGTAATAGGCGAGCGAGACCAAACTAATAGTCTCGTTGCTACACAACCATGTAGTCTTAGGGTCATTTTCACTTAGATGTCGGTTAATATTAGTCGACACTTATACAATGATATCGACAATGGACGTTCGAAACCAAAAGACAAATTACGACCCTGTGTGGTCGAACACTACGAGATTGAAGTTAAACATATCAAATCTACCTTAAATAAGCAAGAAAATAAGGAGATTTGGTATATTGAGGCGTTGATATCTTGATAAAAGGGAGAAAAAAGGATTTCGTTCGATTTGGTGATAGGGTGCTCGTGCTTCAAACGAAAGAACATTTTGATAAAAGTCTCAGGGTGCCATGAGAAGATCTCGGGGTGCACACATAAAAATACTTGTTCGGTGTAGGGTGGAGCTACATACATGGCACATCCAGGGCTGTAACCTAGGACAACTTGCATGTGGCCCACCTTGTACATACAGGAGTCAATAAGAAAATAAAAAATAAGAAAATATATAAGCTAGCCCACCCAACAAAGTAATGTCTAAGTTGCTTTTAGTCTAACTCAGGGGTACTTGAAATCCTGACTCTGCTTTTGGTTCGGTGTACTTGTCCATTAGTCAAATTTGAAGTGTATCATGGTATCAAAGCATAAGTGTTGATATTGGCAATTGTCAACCTAACTATATACAAACATCAAATATTGAAGAAAAGTTTCTTCTTCTATATAGATTAAATCCTTTTAATCAAGAATAACAATCCATACTATCATCAATAGTAAAAGACTACTAAAAAAACTCTTTCAGTTTGTTAGGGTTTAGTTTCTGCCAATGTGCGCGGATGTTTTTCACGTTGTGAGGTCATTGTCCTTGTTGTTGGGTTAGTTGTTCCTACTTTAAGGTTAAAGTTAAGGTCGCACTTTAGTATGTGCATTTTTGAAATTTGTTTCGTGTTTCATTGTTGTAAAATCTATTTGTAATAGATGCTTGTCTGGTTGGTTGGACTAGGAACACTTCAATACAAATCATTGACAAAAAAAAGACTACTAAAAAAACTCAGAGAAAAATCAAACTTATTATTGTTCCGAATTAATTAGCTAGGTTGAACCTGAACAATAATGGCACCTCACTCCATTTACTATGTTGACCCTATGTATAAAAATGAGGGGAAAAGACTCGAGAGGAAAAATAACCTAAGAAATGGGAAGGGGAAAACTTCCAAAATGAATCAATCAAGCCTTTTGATGGACAATGAATAATTTTAATATTTTTTTTGAAAAGAAATAAACAACTTTACACTCACCAGAGTTTGAACCATGTCCTTTTACTCCAATAACCCATACCTGACCATTAATGGGCCACCCAAATGGTTTTGTTGGGGCATTGATACTTTGACAGTATTGATCCCTTAAGTTCTTAGAATATAAACTTTTTGTGAAACTTTTGTTATTTGGAAGACATTGAATCTCCACTTCTAGCTAACGAAGCAAGAAGTGATGATATCCCATGCCAAATAATGTTGATTTCCATGGTGCCTATGTACATCGAAGCAACACTCCACAAGTACTTTGTTGAGACTAAAGTGGTTCAACTAGATCTAATTTAGAGAAATAATGAGACTCGTATGATATAACCATCTCTTGAATTTAGAAGAGCTCGATGCAACCTGAAAAACACAATAACAATTTGTATGCCTTAGAAAAAAATATATGGATGTAAGTATAGAATATAAAGTAAAATAACACTCCTGATGGAAAAATGTATAATTTACCCCCTCTATAATTACTTGAAAGAGCAAAAATATATATACCCTAAATTGGGCTAAATATAATTATGTAACTATTTATCTTGCTTGTGTCGAAGGTACATATATCTTTCTACCACAATATTTGATTGCTCTGTATTTTTCTACGTCATTCACATTGATTTTGTCTTGGAACATACGAAAAGTTTGAAAATGAGATGTGTTAATTAGTTGTGTTGTGACTATGCAATATGTATGTTAGAGATATTTTGTATTGAACGCCATCCGAGAACCATCAAAGGGTTACCGCAATTAAAAATGAGATGCCTTAATATCCAAACTCTAGAACACATGTATATAAATGTCACATGTGGCATATATGGAAAGTTTAGGATCATGACTTCTTAACAAAAAAAATCTTCTTTTCCTTTGCGTCCTCACAACTCACAAGTTTGTGGTGAAAACCGTTGCAATCAAATCTAGATCTTCTGGTTCTGCTACTTACACTTCTCTCCAGCTACATGTGACAATGTTGAATATACTAATTAATCAGAACCAATTTTTCCCCATTTTTTTAATACATTGAATTTAAATGCTAATTTGTGTTCAATTGTTTTCAACTCATGGTTTCTCGAATTGAAAACAAACCAATTCTAAGATTTTTGCCGTCATATTAATTTAGATTGGACATAAAAATTTTAGAATAAAGTTCTTTTTTTTCCAATTTTAGCATAAAAATAAAAGACATCTTATGTCAGTTAGTGCTTAATTAAGATTGGAAAACAAATGTGAGCATTACAATATGCATCATTATTAAATTTTTAGCAGATTTTCTTTTTGATGAATGGAGGGGATGCTCCTTTTATTAATTAGAATAAAATATATAAAAAATAGAGAATACAAAGTATAAGGTGCTATAGAACAGACAAACAAAATAGTTACAAATACCCACATGGACTTTTACTCAAAAATCTCTATTTGTAAAGAACAAAACAACCATTTTTTGGTAGAAATTATAAGACTTTCTTCTTAGTCTTAGGTTCAAGTCTCATGATTCGTGAACGGAACAAGTAATGTTGAAAGAGATTCCTTAATATATAGAGTTTGATGCAGATTATTAGGGTATATGTGACCATTAATCATAAAAAAAAATTAAATACATAAAAAGTGATAAATAATTTTGATTAAAAATCTATGCAAAGATATAAAGCACACAATTATCTGTGACTATCTAATTTTCAATTTATTTTTTTGTCTTTTTTATTTTTTGAATTTCTCACGCGATATCCAACACTAATTAAGTATAATAAAGTCGATTGATCTACTATCAGAGTCCGTACAAATAGTGGCCTTATCGATTAAGTTTGTTCAATTGAAAGACTTCATTTAAAGGGAACTCACCTAAATCAATTGCTTGTTGGTGGCTAGTTAGTGTTTTTCTTAACGAAATTTTATTACTTTAAACATGAGACTTTTTTTTTTTTTCCAAAAATTAACATGATACAAATGCAAAAAGGTTCGTTTCAAATGACCCAAAAAACTCTGATTGACAAAAAACAAAAAAAAAAAAAGACCCAAAAAAGTCCATTCCGTTAAAAGCTTGAATGACGCAATAGTTACACATAGGTGTTAATGGCCGTTTATGTGCATTAAGATGCACACTCATCTCCCATATTTCCACTAACAGTGACTGTTTCCTCATAGTAGAATAAAACTAAAACTAGCAAAAACCATGAATTAGCATGTTTCCCTTGTAGGGCGGTGGAGGGTCCCACCCTGCACATACATGCAAACAAAGACGCATGACATCACCCACAATTGACAAAACACATCTTGATACCATTATCTACCACCGCTGGATCATGCATCGAGATTCATGGTCGAATCTCGACATCACAATGTAGTGATATGCGTGACTGAGCGAGTCAGTTCGACATTTATTGCGTCCAACAACAGCAAAATATGAACTGGAGGGGTGAACTTAAAAGCTTCTGCTAACACCACCACCTCAACTGAATCCCTCTCTCTCTCTAGAACTCTCTCTCTCTCTCTGTCTCTGTAGAAGCACAGTATTGATGATGATGATGATGGTGATGATGGTATTGATGGTATTGATGGTGACGATGATATCCGAATATTGTGTTTGGCGAATCGGTGAAAGAGATTTTTGTCTATCCATACATACATACATCCTGGCCACACTCCCCCAAAAATATCGCTTCGTCAACTTGCGCCGAGAATACCTATAAATATCCCTTCGCCCTCTCTCAGTCTCTCGGTTTCTAGGTTTTCACACCATGCGTCGCCTCTCGCTCTCGCTCTCGCTCTCGCTCTCGCACCTCCTCCTCCTCTGCCTCTGCTAGGTTCGTTCCTCTCATCGCTCTTTTATTTGATCAATGCTTTCGCGACTTCGAGAGCCGGAAATGGTGCGCAGTGCATCGCGATTCGACTCGCTCATCCTCTCGTTGTCGATGAATACGTTTGTGTTGTGTGCATTTCAATGGATAAGGTGAATTTGTTGGTGGTTTTGATGATGCTCGTCGTCTTCTATTGCGTTTTCGGTTGTTGAATTCGTTCGGTTTGTTGAATTGAGAGTGGCGATTGATTGCGTGATGATGAGGTTATGCATGTTGTCTGCATTTCGACTGATCAGGTGAATTTGTTGTTTGTTTGATGTGTTTTGTTTGGATGAAATTCTTCGTTTGTGATGAGAATCGGTGTTGATAGTGTTAATTTGTGCTTACTTTCTTGGAATTCTATGTCCTGAAAGTATGGATCTGGAGAATGTCTAACATTTGATGAAATTGTCTCTGGACGCTGTTCCATTCCTTGTTTTTATTAATTGTAGCGTGAATGTCGATCTATATCTGCTTTAGATGTTGAATTGCCATTGATGTTACTTGGATAATCGTCTATTTGTCTTGGAACAGTTGAAAATTGTTATTTGACTGTTGATGTGTAATCGAGCAGGTTATTGATGCTCTTCTTTTAGATAAGAAACCAACGACTTGACTTCAACATGAGTCGAACTTACAACCTCTCCCAACCTTGCCTTTTGGTTAGTGATGCCTCTTTTGGCAGCAGGTTATCAATGTTATTATTTCTTGCGCATGCAGAGAGTTCTTTTCCTGTAGTGGCATCATTTGTAGATATTTTGAGTAGTAACCTATAATCCATGTTGATAAGATTGACCAAACCTGTCTTGTGTTATTGGTGGCCGTTTTTCCATCTTTTCATTGTTACTATTATTGTTGTTACATTACTTTCTTTGGTTTTTTTACTGATGTATAATTTTCTCTGCATTCGTTAGCAGATTTTTTTTTTCTTTAAATCTTGTTTTTAGACCAAGTCATAGGATGAAGAAGTTCTACTATTGAGTTCTTGAAATCAGTATGGTTCGTTAATGGCATTCTCAATTTTCACTTCAACGGCAGTAAATATTTTTGACTGCAGTAAAAAAAATAAATTAGTTGCGGAGATAGCATTTGATGACTGAATGATCTGAACCAATACTAATGAATAGAGTAATTTTTAATTGTGATGGACGGTTTCGTCTGAGTTCGAGATTGATCTTGCTTATCTAATTCAAGTTAAATCAGTGTGGTTTATTTATATGTGATGCAGGAGAGCCACCTTAGTGACTAGGTGAACTGCCTGTGAAATTACCACGGGCTTGATTAAAGACTGAGCGTATGCCTGGAAACAAGTACAACCGCAATCCTTCTGTCCCTTCAACTAGATTGGAACGACTTTTAAAAAGCTACCAACGGAAAAACCAGCAGGATACAGGTGATGGCACTGAGGTGGGCGACTTGTTTGAACAGGATTTGAGAGAAGGAGTTGACTGGGATATCCAAAATGAGGAAGAGTTAATTGATGTGGGTGCTTCATACCGAATACCTGCTGAGGTATTCGAAAAACAAGGTAAAAGGCCTTATAAACAACGATTACTGGTGGTGGCGAATAGGCTGCCAGTCTCCGCAGTTAGGAGGGGCGAGGACTCATGGTCATTGGAGATAAGTGCTGGAGGTCTTGTCAGTGCTCTATTAGGTAAGTTATAACTAAACTGCTCTTTTAGTCATCATTTTACTATTTATTAGTTTTTAATGGTACATGATGTCGTAATAGGTGGTGGATGATGTCTTAGTAAGTTTATACCTTGCATGAGGGGGACTGAGGAATCCTAATGAAGATGATTTCCTCCAGGTGTGAAAGAATTTGAGGCAAGATGGATTGGTTGGGCTGGTGTGAATGTACCAGATGAAACTGGACAAAGAGCACTTACTAAAGCCCTTGCTGAAAAGGTGTTGATTTTGTATTCATATGTCTTTTAATTTATTGATACAACTTTGTGATTTACCTGACCCTACATCCGGCATTGCTCCATTTAAAAGCACCTTTATTTTCATATTTTAATCACCTGCTTTGCATGTTTCGTCCATTTCAGAAGTGTATCCCCGTTTTCCTTGATGAAGAGCTGGTCCACCAGTACTATAATGGGTATTGTAACAACATCCTCTGGCCTCTTTTTCATTACCTTGGGCTTCCACAAGAAGATCGCCTTGCAACCACCCGCAGTTTTCAGTCTCAGTTTGATGCATACAAGAAAGCAAATCAGATGTTTGCCGATGTTGTGAATGAGCATTATGAAGAAGGGGATGTTGTTTGGTGCCATGATTACCATCTTATGTTTCTTCCTCAATGTTTAAAGGAACATAACAGTGGAATGAAGGTCGGATGGTTTCTTCACACGCCTTTTCCTTCATCAGAAATACATAGAATGCTTCCATCCCGGTCAGAACTACTGAAATCTGTTCTTTGTGCTGATATAGTCGGGTAAATCATGGTCTTCCAATTTTTTTTTTTTTGTTTCTGGTTTGATTGTTTTTCTCCCTGCCTACTAATTCCTGACCTATATGGTTTTATGGAGAAGAATGCCATATCTTTTAATTGAGAAAACATGCAAACAATTGAAGCGTTTAAAAATCTAATTTTTTACTCTTCCATTTCTAGGTTTAAACATAACATCTGTTAATCCATAAAGTAAATTATAGTAAGTGATCAGGAATCAATTTTCACGTCAATGCTAACTATTTTATCTGATGGACAGCCTTGGTGTGCGTTATGAAAATTCTATTTTTTTTTTTATTTTGCAAAGAACTGAAGAAATAAAGATGGTAAAAATGTTCTTCAAAATGTGTCGAATTTCCTTAAATTGATTTTTAAGATACTAATGACCATATTTTATGGCGATTTTCAGTTTGTGATTCTTGAAGGAGACAGTTTATTTTGATTGGTGCATGTGACTATATCATAACTCAGCCTAAACTTTTGTCCGTATTTACTAGAATGATGATTTTGCTAATCCGTTATTCTCTCCCTTCTATCTCCCTCCCCCTTCCCCTCTCTTTATATATTAAACTAACATAAAGAGCAGATGAACCAGTCTACAACCGGCCAGTTATGAAGGTTTTAGTTCTTTTTTTTATTAGAGGTTTTAATTGTAATGTTAAAGATCTGACTTGGATTAAATTATTTTCAAGTAGTCAATGGCCCAAATCTTCTCAAAGCACTATTAGTTCTTGAATTTTAGTTGTAAGGGTTTAGGGTTTAGACTCGCACTGTACAGTTCAGGACAATAATAGAGCAACCCAAATAACTTTTACCAAGTTAACAAAAATAAAAAATAAAAAAATGAAGAGTAGTATACTCAAAACTGAATATGACTCCCCTGAACTTATTGTAAATTATGCCAAATATAAATTTCTAATCCTTAAAATATTGACCAATGCGCTCCCCAAAGGCATGGAGTTCTCTTTTGCTTGCTATATAGATCAAAGGCTTGCACTAATTTGTAAATATCTAGCCATATAGAGTCTAGTTAATTTACCTTGTTAAGATGAGGTGGGCCTAATCATTGTGTGAGGGCTATAAATAAATTAATGAATCTTATAAGTTAAATACTTAAAGTTTTATTTTTATTATAACATAATATAATGGTAATTTCGGAACAAAAAAATGAAGAATACTATCAGCTTGGAAAACTTCTTAGTACTTGTTAGTGGAGTTTGAGTTTTAAATAAAATATGTTGATTTTTTGAGATTCAAAAATTATTTCTTATAATTTTTCTGAAGAAAAATCATTTCATATAACTTATGTACAGGGAAAAAGAATATATAGATGGATAGATAAAGAAGAAAGAAAAAATAAATTATGTATATCCTTATAATGCTTTGCCTAGTTGTTTTGGGAAAAAGAGTACCCGCTTGATTTTCCGCAAGGTTTTTCTTTTCTTGAATCCATTTCTGGTAGGTTATAACTTCTTGCTTACTTTCTTTATGATTTTGTAAAATGCTTATTTATCAAAATATAAATTATGCAAAGCATATCTCATGTTGGATAAATTTTTAAATCTGAATGAATGTGTTAGGCCTCAATGATTTTTAGTTGTTTGCTATCTTTTCTGCAGTTTCCATACATATGATTATGCGAGGCACTTTGTGAGTGCTTGTACTCGTATTCTTGGTCTTGAAGGCACGCCTGAAGGAGTAGAGGACCAAGGAAAACTGACTCGAGTGGCTGCGGTATACTATTTATTTATTTCTACCCTGCAAATTTTTGGATGAAGCTTTTTCCCACCTAGGAATATTCTGAACGATTAAATGTGTTTTATAAGCTTGGATGGTATCCATGTTAAAATGTGTAATCTGGAAATTTTCTACTGTATTTTTTCCCCTTCTCTTCTTTGTTTCTTTCTATCCTTAATTCCTTATTTGAGTGGTTATTTCAGTTTCCTATTGGGATAGATTCTGATCGGTTCATAAAAGCACTTGAGCTTCAAGATGTCCAAAAGAACATAAAAGAGTTAGAAGCAAGATTTGCTGGCCGCAAGGTGGAGTATGTTTTATTTATTATAACATATCTAATAAGATAGATTCAGCTTAGTCAAATTGCATGCTCAAACTTTTTTCAGGTTTATGAAATTCGTTTTATTTTTTGCCCTTGACTTCTTTTCATCTTCTTGTTTCGGATACATTTCTCTGTTTGGTGTGTTTCTGTTTATCCCTGATGTATTATTTCCTATTGGATTACTATCAATAGTAAACAACTTGCCAAGTTACATATGGTGAAAATATTGCTACACTTGTTTAGTTTTAATAATTTGGACAATATTCTCCCCAGTTATAAAACTCAACACAATAGAAATTGAAGGAATTCGACGGTATTAGGGGTATCCCTAAGATAACTTGCGTGACTCTTCCATTATTTCACTCAAGTGTTCGTGAACACTTAAACTTAATTTCATTTAGATGTTGACGAGTGTGACATAATTGACCAAACTTATCCATCTGAATGGAAGCTTGATGTGAATCATGTGATCTCTTCCACTTATTGTGATTCTGTTTATGCCAGGTGATGTTAGGTGTTGATCGTCTTGATATGATTAAAGGAATACCCCAAAAGATTTTGGCATTTGAGAAATTCCTAGAGGAAAACTCAAATTGGCATGATCAAGTTGTGTTGCTTCAAATAGCTGTTCCAACAAGAACGGATGTTCCAGAGTGTATGCCTTTTCACTTAACATGGTTATTTATTTTATTTTATTTTTCTGTGTTGACAGTACAATGAATATGTTGTGATCTGGTTTGTTTCAATTTGGATTTTATGTTGTGAGGCAAAAGTTCTTTTCTTTTTGCCGAAATGTTGGAGGCAAAAGTTCTGAAAGAAACGATGATTTCCATACATTATTTGCAAGAGAAAGCAGTACTGATTAATAATAGAAAGGTAAGATAGGTTCTGAGCAGTAATGGGCCTAGTCAAATAGACAGCATTCTTAACTTTGTGATGGTGTTCTGAGATGGTTGAAGTTATGTTTTGTTGAATGCCTAGAAATTTGTCATCTCCATCGACATTATGTGTTAGTACCCTTGATTGTCTTTCACATGTTCATGCTAATGAAGCGTGCAACCTTAAACTTTCTTGATGTGGAACCTCTATGCTTGATCATTGTGCTAGGAAGTTGGATTTTGTCAATCAGTCTCGCTAAATTAGTGATGATGTACATGTTGGGTGGTGGCTAGCAGTTAGGACTAAAAAGAAAAAGTTGGGTGGTGCTGGTCCTAAACACGCCATCACCAGAAAACCAACTAGTTTGAGTTGGTCCAGAGAAAATGCTATAAGTTGGTGGGATTGTGAAAATACACAAATGCTAGATTAGATTGAGTAATGAGTTTGATCTTATGTACTTGAACTTCCATTTTATATTTCCCCTCTGCCTTGGCCTATTGACACTTGTTTAAGTAAAATTGAGAAAATATATATATTCTTCCTTAGCCATGTTAAATTTTTCCAAAACACTTGTTTGCAAGAAATGTCATGTTAAAAAAATATCAAAGTGCCTCACAGCTTGGAAAAAAAATCTTCAAACAAAAGCATGAGAGTTATTTAAGATGTATGCGAAACCGTGTAGACTGTCAACTCACTACATTTTTACTGCTAATCTTTGTTCACCTGAGCAAAAGGAATGCTAGGAAATTGCGAAAGTACTGAAAAGCATATTTCTTGTGGCATGCTGATTGGAAAATTGAAGACTTGGGGTTAATCTTTAATTCGATATGAAGTGAAGCATGAAAAAAAGTAAATGAATGGAAAATAAAGTGGAATAGATGCTTAAATTAATTGCGAGCCGGGTCATGGTTAATAACTTAGTGCGTAGTGAGGTGCAAATATTCTGTGCTATTTCATCATGTCCAAGTGGTTGAGGCTTACAAAGCAAATTATTTAATGCACTTTCAACCATTTGTTGCTTGTGGGGTTATCAAGTTATTGTCTTCTTGATTGGTTTGGAATTTGTCTTTTGATTCCATTTGAGAAAATTCCATCCTCATTAATCTTTCTATTTATAAAACAGTTTTGCATGCAAAAAATGTGTTCTGTTTCATGCGCGCACGTATGTCAACAGTTCTTAACTCTCCCGACCAACTTGAACATAACTTTCTTTGTGGTTAACTGACTGATTTTTTATTTTTATTTTTTGATAAATAGTTAGCTAACTGATAAATCAATGCATTGATGATAATCATGAAGAAATTTGAATCAGATTACTTGTGCTCTTTCTTAGTAATGTATGACTGTTATTTGATTGTATTCTACCTAGACATCTGAGCTTAGTTGTTGTATTTGTACTATTGCTTGACTCACCAGAACTTTGTAGATGTTTACATTTGGTGGAAAAGCACAGTGGTATCCGTGTTGGTGAGGTTGCAGTCTTCCTTTTATTTTAGATAGAATTATTTCTCCACCAATCTATGCAATGTAAATTCTGTATTTATTTATTGAGTTATAATGAGAGAACTCAACAAATCTTTGAATGTTTTTCTATTGGACAATTAAGGAAGGAAACCGTCTAGACCACACCTGATTTATGGTGACATCATGACACAACAATAAAATTAGAGCCACGCTATGTGCACCCCAGTGTCCTCTCAGGGCACCCCAAAATGCATGTAAATTGATACACTATTGAGGTGCCCTCATAAACAATTGGGGTGCACATAGCGGTGCTCTAAAATTAATTTTAAATGAGAAACACTTTAGTAGCGTGCTTTATGTTGTTACTTTCCCTTATGATATCAATTACTGCTCTCTATATCTTTTGAATCCGCCTCATGATATGTTTTTGTTTGGTTTGATTTATTAACTATTATGATCATGTGACATTGTTTATTCATTTGTTCACTGCAGATCAAAAGCTTACAAGCCAGGTTCATGAAATTGTTGGCCGCATTAATGGGAGATTTGGAACTTTGACAACTGTTCCAATACATCACCTTGTAGGTTTTTTCCTTAAAAACTTTAATGCTAAATTCGATTGTTGATGAGGTCAAACACCTACTACATAGTTAAGTTAAAAATGTGAGAAAAAAAGAGAAGGAACGAGCAGAAAAATCATTTGATCCATCACAAGACAAAATGATCATCCCACTTTAACCGAGTTAAGAAACGAGTTTAGTCAGTATTTGATTGCTCTGAATATTGTTGTTTCATAGCTTCCAATGAATAAATCTCTGCACATATTCATACTTCATGATAATCAATGGGCTAAAACTAATGGGGAAACATGGTTTATCTTCTCCACCAAAGCAACATCTTCTTGAACTTAAATTTCTTTTTTTTGAGACAATCTAATTTATTCTACTTTTCTTTTTCTGCAATCATTTTCAATAAAAACCACCTATATTTGTGGTGACAAGCATAGATGAAAACTTAGTGTTTATGTCAAGCTTGAAGATTTAATTAGTTGAGGGAGGCGACTATAAGTTGGATGTATGAGATCAAATATATATATATATATATACCTATATATATATAACTTGATGGTTTGAGTTGAATATCTTGGATATTTTATTCTGGCCTATCATTGGCTCTAGTCTTGTCTTGGCACCTAGTCATAGACATAGAGCATATTGCTACGCTTTGATTTTGATCCTCATCTTAACAAGACATTACAAGCGCTTACAATGGTTTGTCGATTTTAAATTTTTCTGACAATGTTTCTTTATTTATTTTTTGTTATTATTTTTTAAAACTATTTTGTTGACAAAGTCTCTTTAACATTTTTTTTTTCTTTTGAATTTTTTTTTTCAGGATCGTTCTCTCGACTTTAATGCCCTATGTGCATTGTATGCTGTCACTGGTAAGTTTATCACTCTGTTGGATCTTGATGCGCTAATCTGAGGTTTAATGAGTAACATACACTATTATTGTTTGTTATATTATTACTATATTGTATAGTCAAACTTTATCCTGGTCTAATTAGACAACTGCAAGATGAAGTTTCTTACTGCTGGCTATTCAAAATGTTAAATATTTATTCTCACTTTAAGACAACACTTCAGGTTTTTTTTTTTTGAAAACAACACTTCAGGTTTATTTAAAACATTACATTTCAGCTGGCCTTCATTATTTTTTAGGTACTTTTCACCTGCATTTCTGATATATTGCTATTCTTTATGAAACTTTGTACGTTGCCCTTCAAAAACGTGAATCTTGACCAGTTGGTGGCGATGAGAAAATGATTCTTACAACGACAACAACATCAAAGCCTCAATCCCAAATTAGTTGGGGTCGGCTACATGGGTTTTGCTCTTCCATTGTGCTCAATTTGGTGCAAATGATGGTGTGCTTTCCATGTCCTTTAGATCCCTTCTAATCAATGCACCCCAAGTTAGTTTTAGTGTACCTTTACTTCGTCCAATTTCTTCAGTTTCTATTGAGTCTGCTTTTCTAGCATCGGGGCATTTGTAGGCCGTCCTTGGAGGTGTCCAAAGTCTCCACACCATTGCAACTGCCCTTCCTAATCTTTGCGTGGATTGGTGTTCCTCCTACTTTTCTTTTACTTTTTGAATTTCTCATTTTATCTTCACGAGTTTTACCACAGATCCATGTAAGCACCCTCATTTGTGCTTTACATGTTCCTTAGAGTTCTCAAAAATTAGATAAGGGGGAAAAATAAAAAGATTTACACATAATGCTTTGTGTACTGAGCTTTATTATTGAATGACTTGTTGGGAACTTGGGGGAGAGTTGGTTTGTCTGGTTGTAACCATGTTCTGTATCCGAAGATTTTTTTAGTTGTGGGTACTTTTGCTAGTCAAAAAAATTTCCATTTACGCAATCGAAAGTGTCCCACTTCTTTGTCGATTGGTGTATTAATATTGGAACATTGGGAAATAATTTTTACCCCCAAAAAAAATCAAGAAATACCGATGAAGGAGATGCAAGACGATTGGCATTCCTTTGAACGTTACAACTATGTGGCATGATTAGATTTATCTAAGGCTGCTCAATCAAAGAATTTAAACAACGTTTGGGGATTTCATCAAAGATTGTGTTATTATCTTGAGCACTGTTGTTCATATTGCAATAATGCAAAATTCTTCCTTCCTTTGTTGATCCTTTAGTTTTCATG
The DNA here is from genome assembly GCA_039657345.1 of Stephania japonica. Classification (NCBI taxonomy): domain Eukaryota; kingdom Viridiplantae; phylum Streptophyta; class Magnoliopsida; order Ranunculales; family Menispermaceae; genus Stephania; species Stephania japonica. The sequence goes on from CM077556.1 coordinate 9,184,119, forward strand.
CAGTTAATTTGAGATGCATTCAATCTCATTAAAAATATGAAACTAAAGTTTTTTGAGATTCTTACAATTTCGTACTTCACAACAACAATGAACAACATCAAGAACAATGCCTCAGTCCCAAATTAGTTGGGGTGAGCTACATGAGTCAAACTCTTCCACTCAACTTTGTACTTTATATTTAAAATTTAAGTTGTTATTAGAATTTCTAAATTGCATTGTTTTTTCACTTACCTTTAATGGGATTTTTACCATATTTTGATTACATTTCTATTTGTACTTGGATGCTTGAAAATAGAAAAATATGAAGTTTGGAGAATCTTTGTAGAATGCCTGATTCTTCAACTGATAATCTGCCATTTTAGGACAAAAAGAGATATTGAAGGTTGATAACCTTTAAGCAAGCCTCAAATGAAATACTATTGAACAAATGATACTCGTCCTTGTCGACTTACCCATATACAAAATAAATATTTGGAGTATAAATTTGGGAATCTATCTTTCATAGGAGGCCACTGTTAAAACTTTTGAGATATAGTCAGGCATTCATTCTGAATTTTGCCCGACTTCGTTGAATTAATTAGATATATTTAGGTATGCAATTCCTAGGAAGTTGCCCAATAGAAGTGTTTCTGGTATGTGCACTTCCCAGGAATTTGAACAGTTGAACTTTCCCACCTCTCATCTGTACTGGAATTGCCCAAATGAAACGAACAGGACCTTTGTTGTTGTCAAAAACCGTGGTACTATGTAAAAGAGAAGCTTTAGGCATACTTATGATCGGATATAAGAAAAAGTACATTGAATATTACAAATTGCACTTAATCATATAATGAATGTAAATCTTAAGGATAGAAGTCAAGGTGATTTCTTGAAATATGTATGACACTCATTATATAGATTGTAGATCTTACTTCTTGACCATCATATGGTATGTTGTGTTTTATGTTTAAAATACACAAACATGTTTCTTTCTTATGTCTTGGCAAAATATGAATCTGAATAACACTTAAAATGATGTTATGCATACTTTTCTATAGTGTCAAAATTTTGTGAAACTTCCCATTAGACTTTACGGAACTGATTACCAATTTTATTTTATCAAAACCTTGAGTGAAGTCTAGATTTTCAATCTTGGATATGTTTGATAAGGTTTAGTTCTGCTTAAAGCTACTATATTCTCCTGTGTTATAAATGTTTCTATCGAACCTTCACATGATCCAGATTCATACTTTCAGTTTATTCATTCATATTTCTCTCATGATCTGGCCAACTCAAAAATGACAATGAAGTTAGGGACTGTTCATCGTATTTATATAATTTTATCTTATGTTTTGGATTTAATTGTTTGATATGTTTTTTTCCTTTTAATTCTTCTCAACATTCAGATGTTGCTCTCGTAACATCATTGAGAGATGGAATGAATCTTGTCAGCTATGAGTTTGTGGCATGCCAAGATTCAAAGAAAGGCGTCCTTATTCTGAGTGAGGTACGTTAGGTTCAAAATACATTGTTTCTTTATTATGTTCGCTCAAGTTCTGTGTTGTGTGCTGCACGTGGGATCACTTTTTTATATGAAAATGACCTTAAATTAATCATGACAATGGATTCCTAATTGTTTCCAGATATTCAAATTTGTTATGATATCGATTGTTTAGATGTTTTTTTTTTGGATGTTTAGTTATTCAAATTATATCAACTTGCAGCAGAAGTTAAACATTCAAAGTAGTGTAATTGTTCGCTTTTCTTTTATTTTGGGCTTCATTGCATTTCTACTCTTTTCTTACCTTTTTTTTAAATCTCTCGTGCTTAGGTGGATGTGTGGTAAAACTCGTAAAGATAGAATAAGAAACATAGAAATTTAATCAAAAGTAGGAGTAGCACCAATTGACACAAAGATTAGGGAAGGGCGGTTGTGGTCGTTTGCACACCTGCAAAGACGGCCCACAAATGCACCCACTTGAAAACTTAACTCAATAGAAACTGAAGAAATTCGACGAGGTAGGGATAGACAGAAGTTAACTTGGGATGCATTAATTAGGAGGGACTTGGAATGGTTTGGAATGCTCACCATCAATTGCACTAAATCGAGCACAATGGAAGAGTTTGATCTATGTAAACCCCCCCAATTAATTTGGGACTGTGGCTATGTTGTTGTTGTACTTATTTGTTCTGTTCATCCTATGATTCTCATAAGCAAGCCATGCGTTAATATACTATTGAAAGGGTTTTCATCTCAACATATTAAAATCCTGCCGGCTGCTGGTATTACTTATTGAGGTGTTCCGTTTTTCCTTACTCATAGTGTTTGCCTTGTTTTTATTTTGATTTTAGTCCTGGAAACGAAGAGTTAGTTTGGGATTTTATAAGTAGAGTTTGTTGTTTTATTTCCTCTTATGATGAATATATTTATTATGTAAATGAACGTTGTAATGCATTATTTACTCCATAGTTTGCAGGAGCTGCACAATCTCTTGGTGCTGGAGCCATCCTTGTGAACCCCTGGAACATAACGGAAGTCGCCTCTTCAATTGGTTATGCTTTAAATATGCCTGCTGATGAAAGGGAAAAACGGCATCGCCATAACTTCACACATGTAACCACACACACTTCTCAAGAATGGGCAGAGATGTTTATAAGGTATGGGCATACATTTCTCTTATGGTAACGTTTCATTTTATAATTATCTATTTATCTTAGATTTTACAAGTAGCAGGTTCATATTTAGGAAAAGAAGCTGTTACAGTGAAAATTTTACAGTACTATAGTAGTCCAAACAAAAAATAGAAAGTGTCACAGGCTTTTTTTAATCTTAAAAGTGTAATTATGCAATGATTTTCTAATTATGTGTGTTGTTCATTATTATTTCATTTAACCCGAAAAGGGCTCTTTTTTTTCATTTTAATTTCCAAATTATCTAGATTTTCGTTCATGCTTATGTTACTAACTAAATTAGTGCAGCATAATGATAGTCATCTTGCCCTCTTGCTTTGTGGAAAAGAGCTGCTTTCCCTACACAATTCCTTACAATTGAAACAATCTTGCAAAAAAATTGCCCAATTTGCTTCTATCTCACAGTAGAGTTGTAAGTAACAACTCACGTTTCTATGTAATGAACTTCTATCTCACGGTGATGAAATAGGTGTTCATTCATCTCTTCATAAAATAGTAAACTATTTGGATCATATAGGCACCTACTTCGTATCAAATGTTGCTCTCCCATTATGAGGAATGAATATTTGATGTTGTGTCTAGTTTTAACCTACCAGAGCATTTTCTTTTAATACAGTGGTTATGCTGGACTTTTTTCTATATAGACTCTTAATATGTCCATCTAATTACTGTTGCAGTATGTCAAAATAAACTTTCTTTGATTTGCTGACAATCTATTAAAAATCAACAAGTCCACCTAGTTTGTATGTTGACATATTGGGAATCAATTGGATGCAGTGAATTGAATGATACTGTTGTTGAAGCTCAATTGAGAACAATGCATGTTCCACCTCCATTTCCCGGCAAGATTGCAACTGATCGTTATTTTCAATCCAAGAATCGTTTACTCATACTGGTATGGCCCTTTTTCTATAATTTGCATGGTTAGTTGCGACGAATGAGAGGCTTTCTATTTTTTTGATAGTTAGTGAGGAGCGTTCTTTTTTTTTTTTTTTTCTATTCTATTTTTTTTACTTGAGTGGGAGTCGAACTCAAGACCTCCCCAAACCTTTCCTTTTGGCAAATGCTGCCTCTACCATCTCCCCAAAGATGATTTGGTTGGAGCTTTCTATTTATTATTAAATTATTAATTGAGAAATTATTGATGAAATTACTGACATTGTTCTTCTGATAAGTTGAAGAGACAGATTGAAGGAATAGAATTTTATTGAACTGTTGATGGTGAATGAATGCGATTACTATTGTCACTTTCAATTGCCCAAAATTGTTTGAAAGTTTTTACTGTACCAACAGCCAAATTAAACTAAAAAAAAGAACCTTCAAATTTGTTTAGAAAATCACTTCCTCATTTAAATGTATTTTAAAATATAGTTTGAAAAACTGAGTTCCGGACAGATCTGTGAGATGTTAACTTGATCGTATTTAAGTAGCTAAGGTGACTCCATAGGTTCGTACAACCTCTGATTAGCTGTATTTTGTTCCCCATTGTAAGCAAGGATTGTAAAATCGACAAATTTCGCTGAATTTTAGGCGAAATTCATTGAAATATGTATCAGCGAAATGAAACTTAAAGTGTGTTTCAAAAGTGCAAAAAATCGATGATGTTTTAGATAAACTTCGAAGTTTGCTATTTTTTTGGTCAAAACACTAAAGAAATTACAGGAAATCGAGCAATAAAATCGAAAAAAAATAAAAAAACCCTAAAAATCAGGGAATATTTGTCAAACCAAAGTACCAAACAAACTTATTTATTTGCTTTAATAGACGTGTGTAATGTATATGGATGAATAGTGTCAATAAAATAAGTAGAAATCAATAATTATATATTTTTTATTATAGAAATGTATAATTGTGCTTGTTTTGGCATCTCATAAAGTTTATATATGTTTATTTTTCATTTAAATAACAATTCTCTTTACTTCTTTAAGGTGTAAATTTTTACAAAAATCCTCCGAAACGAATTAAACTTCTCCAAATTAATTATGATTTTCACAAGGGCGAATTCTTTGGCGAAGCCGAAGTCTTGATCCTTGATTGTAATGCACTGAACCCTACAAATAATGCCTAACATCACAAATGACTTCAATTTTGAAACCAAGTTGGCCACATTATTCAGAAAATGCTCTCAATTGATGAATAGTTTTCATATTATCTGGCCTATAATCTTTTTCCAGTGTGTTCTTTTTTATTTTATAAACCATAATTTATTTATTTTTTGTATTTTTTGAAACCAATTGTTGAAGCATATTATGCTTTTGCAGTTTACTTTCCATTTAGAAGTCTTCATTAGTGAATATTCAGATCCACTGGTTAAAAGTTGATGACTATGCTTCAGCAATATGCGCTTGCAATCTGAATGTTTATGATTAACTTCTGGCAAAGTAAAATGGCCATACCTAAGCAGTATATAATTGTTATCTTAATTACTAATTACAGTAAACTGCGTGCTGTTAATTCCATCTTTAATCAAAAGTTCATATAGTTGGCAAGTTGAGCTAAAGTAAAGGTTTTATATGTTATCCTCCTTCTGCCGATCTTTTGGCTTTAGTTTTCTTTAACGTTTTGTGTTGCTTCGAACTTACAGGGTTTCAATGCAACATTAACTGAACCAGTTGACACTCCCGGGAGGAGAGGTCGTGATCAAATTAAGGAAATGGAGCTCAAATTGCACCCAGATTTGAGAGAACCACTGCAAATGCTTTGCAATGATCCAAAGTCAACAATTATCATTCTCAGTGGAAGTGGGAGGGATGTTCTGGACAAAGTACCTCATCTAGTCCCAGATTCAAACGTCTTTTGTCTTTAGCTATTTTGCGTTTAAACTAAGCATATGCATCCACAGAATTTTGGGGATTTCGACATGTGGTTGGCAGCCGAACATGGAATGTTTGTGCGTCCTACATCAGGAGAATGGATGACAACTATGCCAGAGCATCTAAACATGGACTGGGTTGACAGTGTCAAGGTACTCCTTCTTGAGCGTTGCTTCGTTTGTGTTTCCTCGGTCCGAATTTACATCTAGTCTTGAAGTCTCCAAGGCTGGTACACCGCTGATGCTAGTTATAATTTTTCAGCATGTTTTTGAGTACTTCACGGAGAGAACGCCCAGATCTCATGTTGAACTTCGTGAGACTTCACTTGTATGGAATTATAAATATGCAGGTACTTGATCAATTACGAGACCCACTTTCTCTCTTGATTATTTCTTTTTCAGATTCACTTACTTGTTTTATCCTCATCCTCTTGCGCTAGATGTCGAATTTGGAAGGCTCCAAGCCAGAGATCTGTTGCAGCATTTATGGACTGGCCCTATTTCTAATTCAGCTGTCGATGTTGTCCAAGGCGGCAGATCAGTTGAGGTTCGATCTGTTGGTGTTACGAAGGTAAATGAAGCAAATATTTATTAGTGTTGTGTAAATTTGCTGGGAACTGGTTGGTGATTCTCTAATAGTTGAATATTCTATCCAGGGGGCGGCAATTGATCGTATTCTAGGGGAAATTGTTCATAGTAAATGCATGGTTACTCCAATTGATTATGTCCTATGCATTGGCCACTTTCTAGGGAAGGTGAGTCCTCATCAATTTCCTAATTTAATTTGCTTTAAATTTTGATAGTTGTAGGCTTCTTGTCTAGTACTTCTTAGTTTACTAAAAGGATTAATAGCAACAAAAATGCTATATCTGCCTCTCTTGGGTTTGTTATGTGCTAAAATGCATTTTAAGGAAAAATATTAAGTACGAGACATAGAGTTGCTACGTAATTGTTGGAATCTATTGGATCAGGTGTTGAGCTGTGTCCCAACACATCCACACATCCCAATGTGTATCCAATGATCTCCTACCACTGCGCAGCTGGTGCGTATCAAAAGTAGCTTAACTTTAACCTGATCACTTTTCCCTTTAAACCATCCATTCTTGACTACAACTTCTTTGACTGCCTAGAAATAAAATTATAATGATATACTAAAGTTTTTGCCAGTTTGACTCAAGTCATAACAGAAATATAAGGACGGTAAGTTGTGAACCTAGTAATTAACTCTTTTAAATTTATGTATAGTATTTTTTTTTTAATTGTTTTATTATCCTTTTCATTTTTGTGGTGTATATAAATGGGGTTTTGTGGGAAAATGGTTCCTACAATTATCAAATTACTCCGTCATTGTAATCGAACCATCTTCCAGATTTGTTTGTTTTCTTGGTGGGATTTAACAAGTTCATGTATATATATATATATATGGGAAATTCTACAATGGAGCTCAAATATATACCCATGCCATGAGAACCTTTCAAAATGTGTTGTGCATTAAATGACTTGAACACAAATTTTTAATTGTTTCTCAATTTTTTTTTTTCTTTTGAGAAACCAACTTAATTACAATATCCTCACTCCAATGTGAGTTGAACATCCAACCTTGCCTTTGGCAAGTGACAGCCTCATCCATTTCAGTAGAGATGCTCTTGCAATCGTCTCAATGTTTATGGACAACTGTTTCATATTAATAGCTGCTGCAATTCAACCACATGTTTAGTTGCTTATGATATATTCTCGTGCCTAAATATAATTTCGTTTTATTTGTACAATTGACTGGTAAAACACTGTATCTGATGCAAATTCCACAATCTTACTCTGTATAGTGGTCTATGTAATAAACTTGTGTTTGCTTAACACATCGTTGTTTTTCAGGACGAAGACATCTATTCGTTCTTTGAACCGGAACTTCCGGTTGATCATGCAAGTAGTTCAAGAGCCAAACACGCAGACGTAACCAAGACACCTACAGAGAAGTTACATTCACCTAAGCTGACGCCTAGTAGAAGTGGATCCAAGCACTCTCAAGGCAAGACGAGCAGGAATTCAGTTGGTTCAGAGAAGAAAACAAGTGATCAAAATATTGGGCACAACGGATTAAAATGGCAGATGCAGGAGAGCGTGAAATGGCATGAGGGATCATCTGTGCTCGATCTCAACGGAGACAACTACTTCTCGTGCTCTGTTGGGCGCATTCGCTCAAACGCGAGGTACCTTCTTGGCTCATCAGAAGATGTTGTCACATTTCTAATGGAGTTAGCTTTGGCTACGTCAACTTGAGCGGCATTAGCTTACATTGATCCCCACGTTTAGGATCCGAGCTTAACATCTATCCAGAACTTTGAGGAAGTTCTGGTGAGTTGATTGCATATCAATGCCTCGTTCCCTCTGAGCAGAAGTACCAGCACTTTCTGCTTTGTAATTTTCGTAGGTGAAAAGAATTAAATGAATCAGAGGCAATGTTGAATAACTGATGTTAGATTTGAACGTAAATGACAGTGAACTTTATTTTCTTACTAAAGTTTTTCAAGGATAGATTTTTTGTGAACTGACATTTTAATTTCAGCGAAAAACAAACCATGTTAAATATCATAAGTTGAGTATTACATTTAAAAGATAGCACGAGGAACATAAATTTTTCACACCACCAAGCCGTGACTATAGTGAAATCTTTTAAAAAGTTAGATGATTTTCTTGTTACAAAGTAGAGTTTTGTGACCAAAGTGTGACAACATGTAAATTTGAGTGACCATGTGTGAAATTAACCCTTCGAAACACAGCTTGGTAGATGCAGTTGAGTCTTGAGACCTTGATTATTTATTTTTCACACCTGCTGCACTACTTAATTTCTTTCATCACGCTTGAATTATATGTTTAACATTATTCCCAATATTTTTATCATTTTGTATGATTGATCTTTAAGTATCTAAAGAGGTTTATCTTACTAACTTTTACATCCCTTAATTTGACCACTTCAAAATTAAATATTTATGACGCATGTATTGGCTTTTGTCCTAATGAGCTTTAAACCATTTAGATTCTAAGGTATTCATTTAAAGGTTTAATTTCCTATTTACTTGTTACTATTAGAGTAGCTCATTTTGGGCATTAGCCCAATTGAATGTTGTATAATACACATCGAGGTTTGTGTGTGTGCATATTGTGAAATGTATGCCTTTTGACTAGATCGGTCTTCAAAGTGAGTTAATTTTGCATTTTCTATTTCCAAAGCGCTATAGGTATTTTTACACTTAGTTTATCAACAATTATTCTTCGCCTTTATAAAAACAAAAAACATTTTTTTCCTCTATCGAGTTATCTTGAATTAAGAAAAAAAGGGTAATCCTTATTTAAGTCAACTACCAGTCGACAAAATATCTCTATTGAGATCTATCATTGTCAAAAAGTAAGGTTTAGGGTATTGAAGTAAAAAAAAAAAAAAAATTAAAATAATAATAATAATAATAATCAACTACTAATGGCCACACGAGATAATAGACGCCACATCAGCATTAATTTAATATTTTTTATTTCCGCTTCATCTTTATTAGAAACCAAAAGACGCAAAACCCCATACTCTGCCCTCAGCTTGGTTGCATCCCAAAATCTCCGTGCTTCTTGAGTTCATGTTTCACCAAAATCTTCAATTTTTCGAAGTGATAAAATGAGAGACTTAACAACAACAACAACAACAACAACAACAACACATCTGCTCTGGGAATTCATCAACCACAACAATTACATTCCCCAACAATGTCAAACCTAGTCTGCTTCTGTGGCAGCACGGACATCTCCGTCGACGCGGGCTTCTACTACTGCGACCACTGCGGCGCCCAGCTCCAAGACATCGCCGACACCGGCGTCGCCGCCGAAGACTTGGAGGGCGGCGCCCTCTACTCCCAGACCCACCGCCGCGCCGCCGCCTATACCACCGTCAAATCCGAGCCCCTAACCCTCCTCTCCCAGCCCTCCCCCCAAACCCGGCAAGCCGCCGATGCCGACGGCCCGTGGGAGCCGCAGGACTTCGGCGGTGCGGGGACGAGAGTCGGGGAATTGAGCGCAGAGGACTACTCGTCGGAGATTAGGGTTAGGTATGCGATGGGGATTCAGTTGATGATTGAGTACCAGTGTGAGGCTTTGGTGGAGAAATTCGGGGTGAGCCCGTTGATATGTGGGCTGGCTGGGGTGATCTGGATGCGGTACTTGGCGGCGACTAGGGTTTTCGACGACGAGTGGGCGAATATGATATTTGAGAACTCGGAGGTTCAAAAAGAAGGTATAGCTACTGCCTTGTCTTCTGAATTCATGTTCATGGGAACTCTGCAAGTTTTTATTTTTAGGTACTCAGCACTGTCTTCTAAGCTCATGCTCTTATTAGACGTTGAGAGGAATTTTGCAAGTTTTGATTTTTAGGTCTAATAATGTGGTGGATTTATTCAGCTTTGTTTCTTTTGTGGTTTTGCTAATTTAATTGTTGATTAGGAGGGATTTAAATGATTTAGAAAGCACACACATCAATTGCACTAAATAGAGCGCAATGGAGGAGTTTGATGATCCATGTACCCGGCCCCAACTAATTTGGGATTGAGGCTATGTTTTTGTTGAATTGTCAATTCACTCAGTTATCTCTAATTTGCATAAAGATTTGTATGTTTACGCATTGCTTTAAATTCTTGTGAATGAAGTAAAAATAATCTGTTTTTGGTGTTGATTTAGAAATATTCGAATGTGTGAAATAAGTATCTGAATCCCATAATTTATTTTGTGTCGAGGGACTTTTTTTTTGTATAAAGCCGTTTTTCCATTATATTTGATAATTGAAGTTAGAAGTCGAAGTTGAGTTAGAGAGGGAAAAATGGGAAGAAAACTTGGGCTCCAAGAAGTTCTGTCGTGGTGTCAATAAATGGAGTATGTAAATGGCACCTCGCATACCCTCTCATCCAAGGTAGTACTGTAGTAATAGCATTGGGATTTGGGAATGGGTAGAAGTTTCTTAAGAGCAATTTCTATCTGGTTTGTCAAAATTATTTTAGAGCAGGACTTGGTTTCACACTCGAGAGATCTTGGAAAAAGTTTCCTTACTAGGGATGTTGCATTTCAATAGTTGCTTCATGGATATGCAGTGCATTTAAGAAATTATTATTATTGGGGAGAAATTAGTGCGAAGCTTCTTTTTTGTGCTTGGTTTATGCTAGCTTCTTTAATTTGTTATTTATTCTTTCTCATTCATCTCAGGAGTTGAAAAGGTTAGCAAGATTCGAGCTAAGTATAGTGCAGAGCCTCATAATATACATGGGCAGAGGGCAGTTGTTATGTGGTTTCGGTCTTTGAGGAAGAAATTACCTCCATCTACGTCATTAGGAATTGCTTTTCTAGCTTGTCATGTTGCTAGGGAGGCAATCCTACCAACTGACATATTGAAGTGGTCATTGGAGGGAAAGCTTCCCTATCTTACTGCCTTTATAAACATTGACAAAACTTTTGGGGGACCTTCAAGGGCGTGCCCTTTTAGTTCAAGTTTCATGTTTAGGCCTTTTCAAGTCATCGGATCAAAAGAGCTAGTATCACTGGCTGGTTCTATTGCTCAATGTATAGGCCTAGAGCTTCCTCCTGTGAACTTTTATGCAATAACTCTTCGTTATCTTAAACAGCTCTCTCTTCCAGTGCAAAAGATTCTTCCTCATGCAATCCGTATTTGTCGGTGGTCAATGGCTCCGGATTTATGGATATCAGCAAATCCACACAGGCTTCAGCCTCATGTTTGTGTGATGTCAATAGTTATTGTAGCTATAAGAATTTTATACAATATAAATGGCTTTGGAAAATGGGAAAAAAGCTTATCTAACTCATCAAATGGACTTAGGAAAAAGAATATGGTGGATAAGAAGTTTTCTTCTGGTAACTTAAATGGAAGACGTGAAACGACAAACACAGGAAAGAGTTCCGAGTCTGATACAATGGAACTTCTTTGTGACCTTAAATCAACTTATGAAAAGATCTGCGTCACTCCTGGTAAATTTTATCATGTGCAACATGTTGAATATTATATTCCTATTTAAGAATCTCAATTGCACTGCTTTGGCAGGTTTATTGGTTTGATGAATTAAGACGCTTGTTGCTTATTTTACCTCCCTTTTTCTTGTAGAGTATTCAAAGAGCTTATACACATATCTCAAATACTGCAATGATGTTATCTTTGCTGGATTAACCTCACCACTTGAAGATAATACAGAAGAGAAGATAATAGAGGAGTTATGGAAGTTTTATGAGAATAAAATGGTAATTCATCACTCTTAGAATGTTTCAGTGCCCTGCGATGTATTGTATATATCTTTGCAATAAGGTCTCATTCTTGTACCATTTGGGAAGTTTGCAAAGGCCACTCTGGTCTATAGAAGTATTTGGGATTGGAGCTTTGTTATTTGTGGGACATTCTAGTTTATTTCCAGTTTTTCAGTTTACAACGTGTAGGAATGACTCCGTATGCAAGTTCTTTGACAAAGCATCTTATATATATATATATATATATATATATGTATGTATGTATGTATGTATGTATGTATGTATATAGGAAAGAGACTTTATTAACTATATCCAATATAATGTTGCAGAGAACTTTATAACTTGGGAACGTTTTGGCCTTTTGCTATTGTATTTTGCATTTTGTTGGCATCCAATATAATGTTGCAGAGAACTTTATAACTTGGGAACGTTTTGGCCTTTTGCTATTGTATTTTGCATTTTGTTGGCACTAAAACTCTACCTTCCATTTCAGGATGTAGCGGGGACTGCATGTAGTGGTAGCTTCAGTGAGAAGCGAACAAGAGAAAACTGTTTTAGAACTCCCTCCTTGGGTAACAAGAAATGTAGAAAAGAAGATGTAGCTAGTGCTTCATTAAGTCATGAAACTCATAGCATGTGTAATTCGGATGGAGGCGGTTGCTCACAAAGTATTTCAGAAGAACAAAATCAGGGAATTGGTGAAAACAATTCAGCAGAGAATCTTGAAGACGAAGCTATCAAACATATGGTATTAGATATGGAGGAAAATGGATTCTATTATATTCCTCCAAGAGTCAACATCAAGAGACTTGATTATCTTCATTATGTTAGAAAGAATGATGATGGTTCTCGAGATTATGTTGCACATGCAGATTATTATATATTGCTCCGTGCGTGTGCACGAGTTGTACAAGTTGATGTGCAGAAGATGCATGCTGCAGTGCTCAAATTTGAAAAAAGACTTGCCTGGACTGAAAGCCTAATAGATCGTACGCTGCAAATGAAGCCCCCAGAACCTTCTTCCAATTCTAGTGAGCGCAAGGAGCCAGAATGCCCGACACAAGATATGGGTAATTCAGTTGATTGTGAAGATTTAGATTGTGAATTTCTGCGAACTTTTCACGGCCTTGCTTGAATTTGAGGGCTAAGGCTGTGGGTTTTCCATTTATGGCATCAATTTGTTTTACAGTTGATATTGCTCTGGCTGGTTTTGATATGAGGAGCTTGAAGTCATGATTGCTGCTTATGCTTCATACATTTGGCTTTTGTTGCGCGTCCTATGCGTACCAGATGAATCTTTGGCTTCAGTTGCGGTAGCTACTTCTTTGGTATGTTCCAGATGAATCTTTGGCACCAGTTGCGGTAGCTACTTTGGTATGTTCTCTTACTGCACTCTTTTGAGCAATACTTACACAAGTTTTTCTAATATATATGTTTAAAGGAAAATGTGTTCACGAGCCGACCCTGTGCTTTGAAACTGGTTAAGTGGATTGACAACTACCATTGACTACTCTCCTTCTGGACCATCTCCATCTGTCTACTGCTATTCCATTTCCTCTTCCAAATTCAACTGGAATTCCCTATTTTAGATGCTTCCTTTTCTCGTAGATGATTGTTTCTCACCTTTTCTCTTTCTGATTTATATTCTCTATAATACTCAACATCAAATATCTCCGCAAACTTGAGTTTCGACATCCGTTTCTGCAATTGAAAAGCTATGTTACTACTTTTCTAGAATTTCCTAGCCTTCATCACCTAATTGGTAATTTTTGGTTTCTGTAGTGCAGGGTACTTTTTTTCCTCAATCTACCATTCAGAACCATAGACCATGCAGATATTGATCTTGTTCAGCATCTTTGATAGTTGGGAAGTCGAGTTCACTGTTGCCATACATGGACCACCATGACATCTTTTTTTTTTGTCTCAGACATGACTTGAGCACTCTCACTCAAGTGTGCTTCATCCTAGACAACAGAGACACTCTACTTCTCTAATCACAGTCCATTTCATTGCATGGTCCTATTTTTCATTATTATTGGATGAAGACTACGCTGTTGAACAATCCTGGTCAATTACAGATTCTGTGTGAGTGTGCCTGAACTTGCCCATCTGTGATATGGTAGGTATGCCTGATCATTTTTTTTTTCTTCTGTTTAGCTTGCATTTGATTTCTAGTGAAATTAGTCTGTGTTTGATTACTGTATCAAGTTTTCGGTTTCAATGAAGTTTTGGCCATTTGAATGACTTGACTGAGTATATAAAATTTGGGTTTAAACAAAATATTAAAAGAATATCGGAGGTTATTTTCTAACCAATCTAGTATTGATGCTTAGGATTGTTTGAATGGGTTAAACATCTCATTACATTGAACATTAACTTGGCTATTTTAACTTGCCACCTTTATCGTTTTATGGGGTCACCTGTTTGAGTTGCTTTCATCGTTATTTGTTTTCTTATTAAATAGTTTTCTACCATTTGCCTTAGCAGTGAAAGCTAATAAACTCTAACGTAGAGAAGATATAGTGAATGTAAATCAGTTTTTCATTCGAATTCATTCTTCATTTCTTTTTCCATCTTTGATCTATTGGAAGTTCGTTTTAAGAAACACAGCCAAGTTGTTCTATTCAGTATGAAATCGATTTTTTTGATGCATTACTAATTATTATTGTTGTTGTTGTATTATTGTTATTGTCTGTATTATTATTATTACTATTGCTGTTAATAATTGTATTAGCATCTTTTACAAGAAACATGTAAGTTAGTTTAAGTTTAGTAACTAATTTAGTCACTAGACAGCAGACCTATAAAAGAACCCTACTAAACTAACTCATAATAACACAAAAAAGATGTCTTGGTTGTACTTTCAATTTTCTGCTGCCTTGTGAGGGATTCCTTTTCAATTATGTCATGAGGCAGCATAAAGTTGTTTTAAAAAAAATCTTCCCCTTTCTTCAAAAAAAAAAATTCCCCTCTGGACAACACCATTTTGGAGCAAAAGAGCGTTTCATTTCTAAGTTTGAAATTGGATCATTTAGTCATTAAACATGATGCTCCGATTGCACCAATAATAAGCCTTATTTGGTTACTGATTTCCACAATGAATTTGTATTAGTGGACCTAGCGGTAAGCTAGGGGTCGTACAACAATGAGTTAGGTCTTTACCTAGGTCAATAGGGATTTTTCTAGGAAAATAAGGAGAGTAACTATTAAATAATAAGAAAGTAGATAAAAGGACTGTTGAATTCAAATGATGGAAAACATCTAGATGTAGAAATTCTCAAGGTCGGTTCAACTCTTCACTCAAATATTGGTCCTCAGTTTTCTAAAAATTAGTTTTACTGTCTTACCTTAGAATAGCTATTTGATTATTTGATTTAAAAAGCATCGAATCCCTACTTTCTCTATTCTCTACAACTAAGGGTAAGACCGTTAACTACTTCTCTAACAAACTCATAACCTTAGTCCATTAATTCTTCACGTGTTTATTATATATTTTTGTCAGAAAAAAATGTGTTTATTATATTTTATTGTGTCATACACATTGAGAAAATTATGAGTGATAATTCAGCCATCATTTTTTAATATTATAGAGCACATGCCAATTCATCTAGCTAGGAGACATTGATTGGAGAATCTTATAAATTTTTATGGATGTATACTATAAAAGGTATTATGCACATTTTCTTTTGTTGTAAGTATTTTAAATAATTATAAAACAATGCTAAACCTTTCAACCTTTTCATAGTTATCTTTCAACACTTAAATTTTAGGTGCATAATTTAGCATATCTAATTTACTTTGCATTAGGTTTTTAAAATTTTATACAATTTATGCAAAGTTTATATTTGAAAAATGTATTAAATTTCATTTTTTTAATTACTTAAATATATATATATATATATATATTTTTTTTTTAATTTTAACTCAAGGAGTGAAACTGTGAAACTAGTATATATATCACACTAATTGAAATGCACTGAAACTAGTATATATATATCACACTAATTGAAATGCACGTGACAATGATAAATTAAAGATAAAGCTTTTCAAAGTGGAAATCAAGGATTAATAAGATGGTACAAGGCAATAACAAAGAAGATTATTAAGTGACATACAAGCTCTGTCAATTATTACACCAAACAAAATACAAGCCATCTCCACTGAACCATATAATTTGAAAGTTTCTCTCCAAACTCTTAACGGAAGTCCGCCTCTCTTTGTTTTTTGGGTATACTGAAGTCCACTTCTTTAACTAAACATACTATTCTTCTCCCCAAAGTCCCTCACTCTACTATTTTAGTACTGAAAGTGGAGAAATGGGATCATGAACAAAGCCGAGTGAGATTATGGTGTGTTGTGAAGCTGAGGTTTCTCTTGTTTTCACTACCAATTAGATGCAATTATGCCTTCTAGTTTTCTATTTCTTGTGTAGGGCTGTACTTGAATATCCATCTTTTACATTCAATGATGAATGTATGTGGATGGACCCTTGCCCTTGTAAGATCATTAAGCAGACAGTAAAGATGGAAATATCTGACCAGAAACACGAGGCTTGACATTAGTAGTTGTTGAGCTTGTGTCTCTTCCATTGTACTTCAAATTGATTTCAGAAAGCTCCACATCCTAGCATGGGAACGTTTTGCTACAAATTATACTTATCGCAACTGGAGATGCTGACGTGCCCAGTATGTTATTGAATTTAACTTTGCTGATTTGAATTAGTGAAGATTTCTGAAAAACTCACAAATAAGAATATACATGATCAAACACACTTCTAACATAGTTCTGCAGTTTCAATATTAATCTTTCTAAAAAAATTGGAGCAAATAAAAGTGGAAGTGATTAATCTTTTTTGCTTATTGAATCTACACTTGTACCTTTTCATTGCATGAGCCGAATGGGCAGTATTGTTGATCTATGATGATGGGATTTTGGACATTCTTCATAATAATGTCATCAAATGTCAAATTTGTAGCAATCCCTTGTTTAGGAGAATCGTGCCATGTTTTAATTCTGACACCATTATCTGTTCCAATCAAGGTACAATGTTGGACTACCACACCCTTCACCGGTTCTTCATTTGTGTACTTGCCAAGGCTACCAATACTAATATCATGGCCAGGTCCACATTGAACATCAAAGATATTAATGTCGTTGTTTCCGGACCAATTGAAATGCAGTCATCACTAGTTCCGATCATTGAATGAGCTAATGAGTCCCAGTTGGCTTGCCGATACGAATTCCATCTGTATTTATACTATTTTTAGGTGCAGAGATCCTCACGGATATGAATTTCAAGTCCTTGCATCCCAAAACATTCATGTGGAAGGCCTTGCTATTGATGGAAGAAATGCCTTGGACTACTGAATTGGTGACGAAGTCGAACCTTATCGACTAGTGTAGATCAACAAATATGAGAAACATCAAAGCTTTAATTAGTATCTCATCAACTAGCATGGTCAGGTAGTAATTAAATTGATTGAAGGAAACTTACAATTGGTAACTTGCAGTTTGGATCCTTATCATAGTTGTTGTTTGCTCAAGCCTTTTGTCCTTGGCCATCGAAAGCTCCGCCACCAGTGATTGTTAATTGATCAACGTGACCAACTATATGAGTTTATATCAATGGGAGCTTTGATAAGCCCTTGAAGTTGAAATGTGATGAGGTCATTGCATTTCCCTTCGAGAACAGGTCCAGACAAGTAAGTGCCTTTTGGAATCAAAACAATGTTCTTCCCCTGGCTTGAACATGCTTGACCCATGCATTCTTTATAGCCTGTAAGATCAACATAGACATATACAAGTTAAATTAGATGATCAAATCAAGATTCATCTTTTTATTTTGGAAAAGCTCACATTAGGAGTTGTAATTATGTTTTAAGCTTTTATCAATGTATGATTTCCAATAATATGTCAAGTTCCTATAAAAATCATTATGGTGTTCTATTTGCATTAATGCAATATTAAGACACTCGAAACTAAATGCCAAGACACGTTAAAAGTCATAATAATTTTTTTGGCCAATGTTAACTGTCACGCACAACTTTGCAAGAAAATCTTTTCTTATGTAAGCAAGTCCTTCAACTAACCACCAATATTGGGGAAGGAGCCAAACATGTAACATTTCGCTCCAGTTGATATGTACTATATATCTTGATATAATGTTTTAATTTTATTCTTTTTTCTATTTATATGGATCATGATGTGTTATATTATGATGGGTACTCACTTGAATAAAAAAAGGTACATAAAATTAACTAATTAATATAAAATATTAATAATATTCATTATAAGGTGGTAATGCTATTCTTTTTAATCATACATTAGAAATTAAGCACACCTTGGCATTATCTGTTTTCTGAAGCTCCCCCAAAGTCTAATACATTAAATGAAGATGCATCAACAATTGTTGCTCATGCAAAGTACAATAAAAAGAAAAAGAGAGGCAGAGAACTTGAATTTGAGCCCATACTTAGTAATTCTAAACACACAAATAAAATGTGTATGTTAACTAGCAAGTGTATATAATGGATACTTTTATTTTTGTTTGCTGCTTTGTTTTTCAAAACTTTAATTGAATCTAGAAATATTTATAGGAGAAATGTCTGGTTTGATGACCATTAATTTTATAGTTAATGTAAATCTCATATTCGTTAGAGACTTACAATTGATCCTACTAGCATTGAAGCTTTAACTAATTAAACTAACTACTTGGAGAGACTTTGGACCAAATATGTTTTTGATTATTTGTTATGTTTTTAGTTGGCAAATTAACGAATTATTGAATTTAATTAGGTGATTTTGTTTTGGAGAAATATATATAGGATATTAAACTGACAATCTAAGCTGTCTTTTTTTTTTTTTTGTACATAACTAATATATTTTCTTTTTTTTTAGAAGATTAGTACGTCAACGCATGTTGGCGCGTACAAATATCGTGTCGTTTTCAATATTTTTTTGACCAACAAGATAACGTTAACTGTATCAAATTGTTAACAAAAAAAAAAAAAAAAAAACTAACTAAATAAAATTAGATAATGCAAATATGCTATCAATATTTATCATATACTTCAACAGTTTTTACATGAAAAAAAAAATTATATGTTTCACATTTTTTTTTAACATGCTTAATTAGTACTTGTCACCGATCAGAGAATTTATTTCTTTTTCTTAATTGGTCGGTACTTTGAAAGAAAATTTAAGCATTTTTCATTTTCTTATAAGAAGCCAACTGACTTTTATAAGCGTTGAACCTACAACTTTCTTTAGCCTTATCTTTTTAACAAATGATATCTTATCCATCTTAATAAAAAAGTTAGAATAACTTTTTTATTATTTTTTGGTAAATTGTATCATTTGGTGCTTAAACTTTCATGTTTTTATTGATTTGGTTCTCGAACTTTCATCAGTTCACTTTTAGTTTCTAAACTTTCATTTCTCTATATATTTTTTTGGATGAACATAAAATTTCTCTATATATACATTTGGTTTTTTTATTAAGTTTGGAGAGTAACATATACTAACGAAATGGTTCACAATCAGTGTTTTGGGTTGATGAATCAGTGGTGAACCGTCAGTGAATTGCTCATGAAGTGTTTTGTTAGCGATCGATGTTCTTCAAACGTAATGAAAGGACTAAAAGTAGAGGAAAATAAAAGCTTAAGGACCAAAAGTAAACTAATGAAAGTTTGAGGACTAGATCAACAAAAACTTGAAAGTTTAATGGCCATACTTTATGCATATATTTTTTTTTATCACAAGTTATATATAAAATGGGTTTCACATATTTATGTGGAATTTATATAGAAAATAATAAATATAATTTTATACTTTTTTGTCAATGAATGTAATGCTAACTTATCAGCTATCAAGAAAGAAAAGAATTGATTAATCACAAACAAATGCAAAATGTCAATGAATATATGAATTGCATTTTTCCTTTTGTTTTGCTTTTGTTTTTGTTTTTGTTTTGTTTTTTTTTTCTTGGTCAAAGAATTTTTAGCAAATTAACGTGTTCGAAACTTCACGTATGCATAAATCACCATTGGGAGAGCTTTATCCCTTAGTAGACTAATCCTACTAGAGCCCAAAGTTGTTAATTAAGTCTAGATACTGAGTGTTTTAGACTAAAACAAGCAATAGGTCATAATAGTACCAAATGGATGAAAAATTGGCAAAGGTTCATATACAAGTTTGTTTGGCATAAAAAGAAACTAAAATATATAGCTTGCCTTGCTCAATACAGACCGGTTGATGTAACCTTTTTTACATTTTAACAACCTCGCAATTTGAGTGCCTCTCAACCACGTCAAGTGTAAGGGGTTGATTTCATAGACGGTCATCCAACTTTGTAGATTATAACACTTTGGTAATTAAATTTATATTTGTACTAAATAAATCAAACTTTGTAAATAGTTTCAATAAAGTCAATTTTGTAACGACCCGTTACTTTAAGCAGGTGATTAGTGTTAATCCGAATGGTAATTAATCCGAGTTAGGCTAGTGGTTAAGCCCGATTTGTCATAATCAACGTGTGTGTGGGATTGCGTGATGTATTGTGTTTGTTTGGTGTATATTAGTACATATACGTGAATAATCAGACTAACGAGGAAATGTCTAATACCATGTGTGGGTCATGTGGACACACATGAGACGCGAGATAGCGTTGACGCTCGAGTGTGCTCGGCGGTAGAAATTACGTAATTATGGGCATAATTATGGATATAAATATATATATTTATATATATTATGGATATATATAAATATATATATTAAAATAGAAATAATAAAATATAGCAAATTGTCGGGGCAGTGTGATACGCGAGGTCACGAATGACACGCGTCGGACATACGGTGGTGTGCACGCCCGAGATGTTCTCGTTGGTGTGCCAACCGGAATTTGAGGCGCAAGAGATCAATAAATATATATATTTATATATATAAATCGATATATATAAATATATATAATAAAATCTGAAAAATGTGAAATTACCATAAAGGGTATATTGAAATGAAAGAAAAAAGGATGAGCTTAAGGGCATTTTGGTCAATTCCCCCAATCAACCGCCTCTTCTTCTTTGTTAATAAAATCGAAAACGAAGAAGATGAGCAGAGAGGAGCCGAAAATAGGGAGAAGAGAAGAAGAGAACGGAGAGGAAGAGAGGGAGAAGGCGATGGCGAGATCGTGGAGTCAGCCTTGCATGATCGAGGAGAGCTCGAGGTGAGTTGGTTCGTGGTTGATTCAGTTGTGTTGGTGTTGTTGTTGGGTTGAGGTTGGTGAGGTTCCGAATCAAGAATAGTGAAAATGAGAGTGTCTCTCTGCTGCTGTGAATGATTGAGAACGATTGGGGTTGGGGTTGGAAGCCAACCCCAATCGAAAAGGAAAAAAAAGAGCAGCAACGCTGCTGTTGCTGGAGGTAGGAGACGACCCTGAACCGGGCCGGTTCGGCTCGGTTGAGCCGAACCCGGTTCAGGGTCAAATGAAAAAAAAAGAAATAAAATAGAGAAAATGGAAAAAAAATCCAGAAAAATAGGAAAAAATATGAAAAATTAGTATTTTGACCAAACGAATAGAAATTGAGGGATTTCTATGGAAAATGAGAAATTCAAAAGTCGGATGAGACTTTACACCGAGGTTTTTACCTCGAAAAGCGTGAAATGGTTAAAATAGGTTATAAATTAGGTCCCGAGATTCCGGATTCGAATGGAACTAATTTAGAAGTATTAGTAAATGAATATGGGACTTAAGTTGATAACAATTGGTTTATTTAAGGTAATGAATCGATGTGAAAAGGTTTGAGGACTCCGGAGAGTCGTACAAGTCGGTAAAACATAGAAGCTCAGAACAGGTAAGTGGGACTCGTAGCTTTTATCAATTATGCAATGTAAAATAGTATTATTAGAGCATGTAGTGTACTGGACTGGGAATGGGGCAATGTACCGTGATTTGACCTTGGTTTTACAAAATGTTTTGAAATGAAAATGGATTCGGAAAGAGGTTTGACGGGACGGATCGGCCTGGGGTTTGGAATCAAGGTGGAGTTGCTAACCATCACCGCACCCAAATGACTTGGGAATTATCCCGATCAATGCTTTCCATTGAGTTTAGCAAATCATTAGTCTTAAACCAATCGAGATGAGCAAGTGATTGGTTTAGTGATGATGAGTAAGTGCGACTCGGTGTTTTATGAGTTGGCGGCACATTGACAAGAACTGGTTAGATGCCCAGTGATTGGTTCTTGAATATGTGAAGGGGCGACTCAATGCAAGTACGAAAAATGTGAAATACAAATCACGGCTACATTGCAATGAACCAAAGAACTTACATCTGTTATATATATATTGTTTATATTGATTCATATGCTCCTGTAGATATGCATTTGATTCATGTTGTTATACATTGCCTTGATATTAATTGATAGTTGATGGTTGGTATGAGAGTCACTTACTGAGCATGTAGGAGCTCACCCACCTTAACATCACCAGATATGAATGTACGCTAGGACTTGGAACTCAGGAAATGAGAAGACCAGGAGTTTAGTATCTTCTCTACGGTGCAGTGAGTTTCCTGTTATATATATATATATATATGGTATTGCATTATGATTTGTAATTAAATGGGTGGGAATAAGAGCTCAATACCGATGTTCATGCCGATATTGTATAACTTGTGTTTTATTGAAAAAGTTTTAAATTTTTCGCTGCGTTTGTTTTATGTTATTTATTTAAATTAAGATATATAGGTTGTTGTCAGGAAATGTGGTAAGGCTGCTAGCTCTAATTAGGTCCGATCTGGTTTACCGAGGCTTAATTAGGGTTTCAGGCCGGACATTCTTTAAATAGAATTAGGGGATGTCACAAATTTTGTCACATTTTTGTAGTTAATTTAATTGTTGGACAAATTTACCGTTGAATCTTGGAAGGGATGATAAACTAGGGTAGCGATGACGAAGTTGATGGGAGGGAGAGATGGGGTGCTTGGAGAGGATGGCGATGGGTTGCACCAATTTGATGCTGAAGCGGAGAGAAGATGGAGATGCATTATCCAAAGTGGATGACCGTCAATAAAATTATCAAAGTGTTACAAATTATAAAGTTAAATGACTATCTATGAAATTATCCCGAGTGGAAGTGATGCGCCTCGAGATGCGATTGCATTTCTTAAGGTTTTAGTGAAAATTGAAGGAGAGAGAGATCTAAAACCTCGAAAGCCCACACTTTCCGCCATTAATGGCGACTCTCCCTAAACACCTAAACACTCTGTTCATACAAACACGCTCCAAAACCACTTCAGCCCAACACGTCGCCTCCAGAGCCCGAGACCCCACATTCGAAAAACTCATGAACCACTACAAAAACCTCCTCAAAGTCGTCACAATCCAAGACCTAATCCTCGCAAACCCTAAAGATCCCACAATCCCTCTCCACTTCCTCTCCAAGCTCTCCCAAAAGCTCCACCTCAATCGCGGCGCCCTCGCTTTCCTCCGAAAATACCCTAAAATCTTCCAAGTCTGTTACAATCAATCCAAGTCCCAAGCTTTCTGCAAGTTGACTGAACAAGCGGTTCGAATTGCGCGGGAAGAGGCGGAGGCGATCGACGAATCGAAGCCGCTTGTGATCGAGAGGCTGGTTCGGTTGCTCGCGATGTCGGCGTCGAGATCGCTGCCTCTTAGGGCTGTGTTCAAGGTGTGGAGGGAGCTGGGGCTTCCCGACGATTTCGAGGACTCGGTGATCTCTCAAAACCCTAGTATTTTTTCGGTTTCTGATGGAATTGAGCCTAATACTCATGTTGTTAAGTTGGTTTGTGGATTCCCAGTTCATAATTTTAGTGCCCATGTTGAGAATTGGAGGAGAATTGAGTGTGAGTGTGAATGTGAGAGTGAGAATTCAAAACAAATAGATGACGAATTGGGGATTAGGTTTGGTTTCAAACATGGGTTTCCACCAGGGATGAGATTGAGCAAGGATTTTAGGAGGAGGATCAAGGAATGGCAGAGGTTGCCGTATGTGGGGCCGTATGAATTGGTTGGCGGCGGGAGTGATGGGAAGAAGTTGTCTAGGGGTGGGAAGAAGGGATTGGAGAAGAGGGCAGTGGGAATTGTTCATGAATTTATGAGCTTGACTGTGGAGAAGATGGTGGAGGTGGAGAAGATTAGTCATTTTAGGAAGTGGTTTGGAATTGATTTGAATGTAAGGGACTTGTTCTTGGATCATCCAGGGATTTTTTATCTATCAACTAAGGGAAAAAGGCACATGGTTTTTCTCCGAGAAGCGTACGAGAGGGGTTGTTTGATTGAGCCGAATCCAGTTTATGTTGCAAGGAGGAAACTTCTCGATCTTGTTATTTTGGGGCGTCGTGGTATGTTTTTGGAGGATGAGGATGTGAGGAGGACTGTGAGAGAGCCATGGGAAGCAGGATTTCAGGCAGGCGAAGCAGGTTGATTTTTCAAATATCGGGCATTGTTGGACATAACAGATAAAATTTTTATGAGGTTTCTTTGATTGGGTTGGGGGTGACATGCTGTTTGAAGTAGTGACTGCTAAGCACCAAAGCGATTTTCTTGTCCATGGCGAGGCGGTGCCTAGGTAGCATGGAGTTGCGTTCGCATTGAGAGGTAAGTTTTCTCCCCTCTTATAAATGTACTATTTCCATTAGTCATGCAGATGAACATGCACGTTTGGGATTCACCTGGAAGAAAGAAATCACAAGAACTGAAAGTAGATGATTTATACAAAATGATATGAGAAAACTAGATTTTTGATACAGAATTTACTAGTACTGAAATGAGTGTTCTCGGACAAGGAATTGGAACAAAGTATGTATGGCCTTCTTGATGGATGGATGCGTTTGACTTTGATCAAAGCATTTTTCTTCTAAATGATGTCAAGGGAAAATCAAACTTATAGTAATAGAGCTCACAAATCATAGAGAAAACAAGGAGAAGGTATCCACACTGTAGAGTCTTGTTCCCTTTTTGGGGTGCAATGCACTTGTTCCTTTTTGGTTTCAAATTGCATTTACTGTCTCTTGGATTGATTAAGTAGTCATCTTCTATGTGAACTTTTGGTGTTTCTTGCTGTCACATTTACATACCAATCTCCTGCAATGACTTATGTTTAGCATGCTTATTTCCTGCAATGGACTAAATCGAGCACAATGGAAGAGTTTGATCGATGTAGCAGACCCAACTAATTTGAGATTGAGGCTTTTCTTGAAGTAATGCTAGTTATTATTATTACTTGCAATGTTAGTTATTTCTTTTTTGGTAAAGAAGCAATGCTAGTTATTTCGAGGAAGCTTTTCTTGATCTAGCGGACTTAGATTTTTGTTTTGCATGATAGTATGGCCTGCCGTGTGTTCAATATTAGGGAAAACACCTAAATCAATATGAAAATAAATCTTGTGAACTTTGGACTTTAATAAGTGAGCATACATGCAAACTAATTTCCTAGTGTGGGAAAAATAAATAAATATGGGACTCACGATATGCCTTGAGATACTTGTTATGAGTAGCGTGATGTGATAATTTCCTAGGTGACTATGATGATGAATCAATGTGATAATAATTCATTTGCCAAAGTAATAGCCTATGGTTTGATTTATTAATGCTTAAGTACCTTGGATTGGGAATTGTGAATCGATAGCCATTGGATCTACCTAGAGATGAACATGAGCGAGAATCCTTGGCCTGAATAGTGCCCATGTAGTGGGATGTGTATTGGAGAGGTCTTTGTCTTAGATTGGCTTAGAGATCTCATTTAAATTAATGAGTGGACAATATAAAACATAGAGTCATTCTAAACTTAAAGAGCTCATTTGTTGCATGCACTTTCAGGAGTTGAGTGAGCAAGAGAGGCATTTGTGGGAGTGAAAAACCTTGAGCGTTTCTGAAAAGTTGGAGTTTGAAGAAGGAATACAAGGCTTAGGAGGTAAAAATCACAAGTAGAGAAGAAGGTCAAGGCTTGGGGTGGAGATTTAAAACCCTAGGTATGATTTAAGCTTTAATGTCAATGCTAAATTCTAAGTTTTTGAAATGCAAGAATATTTGGGGCTAGTGGGTGACAATTGGGAGTTTAAAACCTGTATTTCAAATTAAATTTTACCAGTCCCAACTCTGGGAAAAAGGATTTGTGAATGCAAAACTAAGTTTTTGGTGTTCTTGAGGTGTTCATGAAAATGCATTGAATTGGGTACTTTATTGGTATTATTGTTCCTTCCAAATGAAGAGTGATGTTCCGGATCAATATTTCGAATTCACCTTTCAAAAGTGAGAATGCCAAGTTATAGATGCAAGGGCCAGATTCATCAGCACGAATAGCAAGAGAAATCAGTGGTTGTAAGGCGTCAAGTCGATGCCTGGGCATTTCCTTGTAAAAGGCGATGCGTCGCCTAGGCGACGCCTAGGTGATGCTTAGGCAATGAAAAAGATATTGATTTAAAAGCCCATGGAAAACTATTTATTTATTTTTAACGCCCTGTCTGTTTACTAGTACTACTACTCACTGTCTGTTTACTACATTAATAATAATAATAATTAATATTGAAGCTTCATACTAGTAAGTTAAAAAAATTCAATACTTCAAAAAATATAGTTAAATTCAAAAACAATTAATTAAAGACACTTTAGAATGTCCACTAGAACCGGATGCCATTCTAATCTATAAGAAAATTAACAATTTAGAATCTTAGATATTTTACTAGTCTTGAAAAACATTATAAAAGTGTAGGTAGAAAAATGAAATGTATTTGTCAAAAAAGTTTTTTAAACTATTTTAAAAAAAATATAAATTTAAAACAACTCAAGAAGATTTTTTTTTGAAAAAAATTTGTTGTTCCCAGTGCACATTAATTAATGTTCATCGTCTCCTTTGTGAAGACGATGAATAGTTGGCCTTTGCGACCTCTACAACAGAGGTCGCAGAGGGCATTAATGGCCACCACGACCTCAAAAGTGTGTCGGCGTTAGTTGTCGGAGGTCGGAGGAGTTGCTGGAAGTGAAGATTTACCTTTCGAGACACGTTAGAACTTTGTCGGAGACGTGTCGGAACCTCGTCGGAAGTCGCTCACCGGAGGGCTAAGATCCAAAAGTTGTTGGAAGGGTTGGGGTAGAGTGGATAAGGTTGATAGGGTAGGGAATGGGGATTCTATTATGGTTTAAGTTTATTTATATGTATATATATAATTATTTAAGGCTCCTATACTCTTAAAACATTTACTAAGACCTTCCTAAAAACCTTAAATATGTTCAAATGCACCCACCGCCCGCCTTAGGAACCGCCTAGGCGTTTTTTTGCGTAAACTGCCTAGGCGCCGCTTTACAACCACTGCCAAGAGGTTGGGAAGTGATAATATGAAACACATCACCCAACACGAGGCTTCAGAATTTGTGGTCAATAAGGCTGTCTAGCAGCTTGCTTTGCAGGTAATCTAAAGATTTTTTTATTGAAATTGTGTTTTGGTATTGGGTAAGCCCTAGAACCTTTTTTCACATATTTGAGAAAACACTGAAGTTGAACCTACTATTATAAATTTCTTAGTTTGAATTTCATAAGAACTTTGGAAAGTGCAATTTAAGGCTCTTGATTTTTGTAGCTTAATAAATCGATTCTCATCAATTTCATCAACATGGTTTTTTTCCTTTCAATTAATTAGTTTGGCAATAATGAATTGATTTTTCTATTTTAACAAATACAAATGTCCACATTATAATGCGCTTGTCTTTCCCTATTAGTTTTCTTACAATTTGAAGCTGGCAAATGGAAGTTCATCACTTCAACTTGTCGAACAAGTGATATTGATACAAAGACACCAACAAGGTTGATACAAAGGTTACATTGTGGTGTTGTTCTCGATCTACCTTATAAATATGTAGAGCTTTTTCTGATGAGAGCCATTACGCTACTCAATTTGGTTTAAATCTATTAAATTTTTGTTAAATAAGTCTCAAAGAGGTCTTGAAGTCATAATTGATGACAATCAGCGCCAATGTTGGCATAAATAAGCACCAGTTTCGTTGTCCTCATATACTCCTATCTTATTGGCTTTGTTACTTTGAATTGGGATGTTCTTTCTTACTTTTCCCTTGTTTCGATTTCTGAATCTTCTCGTGTTTTAAGAAAGTGTTAGGTTTTTCGCTCTTTCTTTTGGGGAGAGGTTTTCCAAATTTATTATTTATTTTTTAGAAATGAGGTCTTACAAATTTTTCTTTAGAAGAGAGTTTCCATCAGTTTTTGGAAATGTTGAAAGAAATTGTTGATGGCTTGAATGTAGAGATCATGCATGTGATTGTTTCAATACTTTGTGATTTGAGAAAGAATTAAAATGATCATTTAATGGTGTGATTAGTTATGCAGACCACTATATGGTGTAAATGGAGAAAGGAACAATTGTTCACAAACAAAGTGATCTACAATGGAGAAAGGAACAATTGTTCACAAACAAAGTGATCTACAGGGATGATACGAAATAAAATATATCACTACTCTGCATTGTGGTTAGGCATTAATGTCACCAATAAAAGTCTTGAATTATCAGCATTTACTATGTAACTGGAGTGGGTTGATATGTGCTCCACACAATTTGTCTTGTTTTGTCACCAATAAAGGTCTTTGGTTATCAGCATTTTCCATGTAACTGAAGTGGGTTGATATGTGCTCTGCATAAGATGTCTTTCTTTTTCGGCTATGTTTGTTTATTTTTCTACAACCTTTTTGTTGGATTGGTGATATTTATATGATGCCCTTATTATGAGAACTTTTTGAATGAGATGGACGTTGGTTTCTTTTCAAAAAAAAAGAAAGAAAGAAGAATATTTTGTTGTGTTTTCTGAGTTTTGGCATGTTAAATATTGTTGTGGTTGTTGTGTTTCACTATCAGTGCCCATTTCCGGGCTTGTTGTCTTAAATGAAGTTCAATAAAACTTCGAACCATATAACATATCCATAGTAATTTAGGATTGAGATTTTTTTGTATGAATTTTGTTTTTCCATATAAAGAAATAAAAGTTCTTATAAAAAAGCAAAGAAATAAAAGTCGAGTAGCATGTGTAGTCGATATAGCTGATTGACATGTATAAGTTGTATCATTTTTTTATTTGTTATTTGTTAAGAATATAAATTGTAAAATATATCATTTTGTTAATAAAAAACAATGTATAAATGTGTAGTCATTAATGAAAAACAATGTATAAATGTAAAATATATCTGAACCAATGAAAAACAATGTATTAATGAAAAATAATATAAAATATATTATTTTGTTAAGAATATAAATGTGTAGTCGATATAGCTGATTGACATGTATAAGCTCGCGGGTTTTCACATGTTAATGAAAAACAATTTGAACTTATTAATTAATCATTTTGTTTGACCATCGTTTTCATTTGTATTTGTTTAATAATTGATTTTCAAAGTAGAATATAGTGTACCAAGTTCACATGATGGTGCTAGTATCATGGTATCGGTACGTGTTGTTATACAGTATGTGTCACTAATGTTAATATTGTTAGCAAGTTGCAAAAATAGTCACAGTAATTGTTCCACTTGACTAGTTCTAATAATTTAGTGTTATTTGGGATATCCCTGTCAAAAATTATGTTTCAACAACAATTATCATATAAAAGTTTTCATTACTTACCATATTACCATCTAAAACCATCATAATTAAGTGATTAGGAGTGAAAAGAATCGTGAACCATAGAAAATTGAATTTATGTGTATGTTAAAGAACCCTAGGAGAGAAGCCCCTACCTTAAATTTGGTATGGAACAAAAAAATTTGAGGTAATAATTATTGCCTATATTGTCAATATTGTCAATATTGCACAAGTTATCAAATTTTCAACAAATAATTACTTGTTAGTTAGCGAGTAGTATCTTTTAATGTTTCAATGAGGTGTCTTTTTACTGAGGCAGAAGAATACTTCATAAATTGATTGGGAATGGATTGAAATTGATAAAAAGGAAGTGTGAACTGGGTTTTGAGGTTTGAGAGATGAGGGATAAAAGGGTTGGGATTTTGAGAGAAGTGAAGGAAAAATAGGTGGGAGAAAGAGAAGGTGGCTATAGGCATCTCTTAGTATCCATTTGGTTGGAGTTATATGTAAGGTGTAGGGATTGGCTTATATATGACTGGTCTTTGTGAGAGATGGGAGTATGGATTGCAGCCGTTTGGTACAAGTATAAACCCATAAGGAAAAGTGGGTAAAATGTCTAAAATGCCCTTATTTAATGTCACAACACTTACCACCACCCACCACATTCAAATATAGGGTTTTCTTCAAACAATGAGGGCATTTTCGACATTTCACCTCAAAAGTTGGGTGGGCTTATCTAATGACAGGGTCGGTAAGCTGGTATATGGGGGTTTATGTAAGCATGTTGCTTACTTAACACTCCAACTAAACAATGGACTAATCCTTAATCCCAGGTTTAGCTAACCTAAACCTCCAACCAAACAGGTACTTAGTTTCAACTTTTAGACTACAGTACTGCAGATTATACCACACTGCCAACTTTGTCACTTTTTTAACACAAAATTTTTACACATCTAACTAGGCACCTATATGGTATGCTACATTTGCGGTGTGACTTCTTGTGTGACTTTCCCATGTGATGCGCGTCGCGTGATTGATAGTCTCCCCCAAAGTGCCCTCACGCCTCGATGACTACCAACACCAATCTTGACACTGGCAGTAGTGGCCGACCATCTCCTCCTCCTTCACCATGAAAAAGGCGAAGAATGTGTTTAGGTCCCCCGTTTCGTCAAGGCCAATGCCCCCAATCTCACCCAATATGGTCCCTAACACATCGAGGTCTAAGCGAAACACTCGCCCTCCTGCTTGGGCCAAGGACTATAAGTTTTAAGCTTTGAATTATTTAGTTAATGTTGTTTTTTTTTTTGTCAAGTAGTTACTGTTGTTATTTTGTTTTGTTGTGTATCTTAGGCTCCAACGTTTTTTATTTGGTCGTTGCCATCCATTATCTTAGGCTCAAATGTTTTTAGGGATTCCACTATATATGTCCGTTGTAATCCATTTCGAAAGTTAAGAAAGAAATCAAACATCTTTTATTTTATCTCTATCACTTCTTCTTCTTTTGTCTTTACTTTACTTTTAATTGTATTTATTTTCATGTTTTTGTGTTTTTCCTTATTTTGGGACTCGACCCCTATCACAATGCCCCCACTGACATGATGCGCCCACGCCGATTACGGGTGTGGCTGCCAATTTGTCCAGGAAGTAGGCCATGCCCCTCCCCAACCCACCAAGAAACTCGTCATCAAGCTTGCAAAAGGTGTACTTTTAGTGCCCTAGATTGAGGTTTCTTCAAATTTTAGTCTTGTGATCGAAATTGGGATAAGGGGTTTTGCTCTCATGTGTGGATTGCCCCGTTTGAATGTTTTGAGGTTGTGCTGATGATTTGGGGGATTGATTTTTTTTTCTTCTTTTTTTGGCTTCTTGTTTGCAATTGATCCTATTCTAGGTTTAGTGGAAAGAGAGTGAGTGAGAATTAACGGCTTTGTTGGTTCATTGTCAAATTTAATTATATTTATGAGATAGATTGTAGAAACAGTGGCGAAGATTGATGTCGTGAGGAGAAAGCATGTTGCCCTTTGTGTTTGAGTTCTTCCGAGAACCAGAACCCTAACTAGGGTGTCAAATTAGCCAAAAATGATAGGAGACTCGGTCATTCCTGAGCTCTCATATGATATTATTTATATCAAATGAGAATCAATTACAAGTGTTAGATCATCATAGATGATCATATCACGTCCGGATTATCTCACATGAATATTACACATATATCCCTATACTAACTCATGTGAAATTACAAACATACCCATACAAATACAAGTATACTAATGGTTAATCTAACGTCCCCCTCAAACTTTGGGGAAGAGCACTAACCCCAACTTTGTCGCGCAGAAAACTGAACCGAGATGCTGTGAATGGTTTGGTGAAAACGTCTGTAATTTGATCAGTGGGGGAACATGTTGGACAGATATTTGGCCAAAAATAACCTTGTCACGAATAAAGTGGATGTCTAATTTGATATGTTTCGTACGAGAATAGTTATTGGCCAAAGCAGCAACACTCAAGTTGTCACACCATATCGTAGGAGGTACTGTAACTGGAAGATGAAGTTCCTGCAACAAAGGTTTCAATCAAGAAATTTCTGTAGTTACTTGGGCAAGGGCTCTATGTTTAGACTTTGTGCTCGATCGAGAGACCACAGACTGCTTCTTGGACTGCCAAGCAACAATGTTAGGACCTAGGAATACATCATAACCTGCTACTGACGTGTGATCATCCAATGAAGCAGCCCAGTCGGCATTTGAAAATCAGTGACAAACAAATGAGTGACAGGTTTAAAACAAAGACCCATATCAATTGTACCTTGTAAATACCTCAACACATGCTTTAATGTCTCACTGAGAGTAACAAGAGAGTCACAAAACCGATCGAGTCGCTAACAATGAAAGAGACGTCTGGTCGCATATTGACCAAATATTGTAAGCCTCCAAGTAAGCTTCTATACAGAGTGGTGTCATGAAATTTTGAACCACCATCTGCATAGATAGGCTTGTTTATAGAGAAAGGAGTATCAATAGGTTTAGCTATAGCCATACCACCCCTCTGTAATAGTTGTTTGACATAAGTTGACTGGGTTAGTTACAAACCACCCTTATCTCTACGAGCTTCCATGCCAAGAAATAGACTATTAACTAATGTCCTTAAGAGTAAAACAACTATGCAAGCAAGAAATAAACGACTAAAAGACAGTGGTGTGTGAGCTAGTGACAATTATATCATCTACATAAATTAGATATACAAAACAACAGTTGAATCACGATTGACAAACAACGAATTATCGGTCCTAGAATTCTGAAAGCCCCAAGAGACAAGGGTAGTGTTCAGCTTGTCAAACCAAGATTGTGGAGCCTGTCGCAACCTATACAAAGCCTTATGAAGATGACATACGTGATCAAGAAATTGAGAATTGACAAACCCAACAGGTTGATTTGTAAGACTTCCTTACCAAGCGTACCATTCAAAAATGCATTATTAATGTCTAACTGGCGTAAAGACCAACCAAAATGCACATTAATCGACAAAATCATTCTCACAGTCGAAGCTTTGACAATTGGAATATAAGTTTCTCCAAAACCGACACCAATAAGTTGTTTAAACCCCTTAGCCACTAGTCTAGTTTTGTGTCGATTTATAGAACCATCAAATTTATGTTTCACAGTGAAAATTCATTTGTTGCCTACTATATTTTAAGTATGAGAAGTAGGAACAAGAGACCAAGTACCAGTCTTAATAAGAGCTTGACACTCCCTATCCATAGCCTCCTTCCTATGAGGGATAGTGAGGGCTATTTCAGTTGTCGTAGGAATATCATCAACTGGAGGCTCACTAACACCTTTTTCATACTAATAAAATTTTTAGCTCTAGTTATCATAAGATGAGTATTAATGTGTGCCATAGTATTAGAACTAATATCCTTAGATGTATCACAACTAGAACTAGATATATCAACGAAGTAGGAATAGTAGAAGGAACTGAAACAATAGAAGAAGGCAAAACTGACTTATTAATAGAAGTACTTGGTAAAGTTACAATAGTGTGTGGACTGACAGAAGTAGGAGCAGAGGAGCAGTAGGAGCAGTAGAAGAACCAGATGTGAACATCAAAGAATAAGGAAATTCATGTTCATTAAACAAAACATTCCCGAGTAATAAACACATTCCTAGCAGAATTCATGCATTTATATCCTTTGTGTATGGAACTATACCCAAGAAAAAGACATTTTTCTGACCTAAATTGACACTTATGTTTATTATAAGGTCGCAAATATGGAAAATATGCATACCCATAGGTTCTCAAAATGTTGTAATTAGGGTACTGATTATACAACTTAAAATAGGGAGACTGACCATGTAAAACACTGGTAGGAAGTCGATTAATGACAAATGCAGCAGTCTCACAAGCATCCCACCAAAACTTAGAGGAAGATTACTAGTTGACAACAATATGAGACTCATTTCAACAACATAACAATGTTTTCTTTTAGCACGACTATTTTGTTGATGGGTATGAGGACATGAATGTTGAAAAAATATACCAAACTAATCTAGGACAGTCTTAAATGGCCTATATTCCCCACCCCAATCAGACTGAACTCGTTTAATAGTAATACCAAATTGATTCCCCACAAAT
This sequence comes from Stephania japonica, assembly GCA_039657345.1. NCBI lineage: Eukaryota > Viridiplantae > Streptophyta > Magnoliopsida > Ranunculales > Menispermaceae > Stephania > Stephania japonica. The sequence goes on from CM077556.1 coordinate 9,218,102, forward strand.
GTCTTAAAATGTAAAAAGGCCTTTAAGAGCATCAAATTTCATACACAAACGATATAACTACGTAAATCTAAAATCATCGATAAAATGAATATAGTAGTTAAATCAACTGGGAGAAGTAATAGGAGCTGGTCCCCACAGATAATGATGAATTAAATTCAAAACATGACTAGAAGTTTTATTAGATGAACTAAAAGGAAAAGCATGAGCATGAATTTTACCACGAGGGCAATTATCACAAAAAGGAATGGAACAATTAGAAGGAAATTGTAAATGATTACGTAACACCTGCCAAAGAACATTCTATGCAGGGTGACCCAGTCTAGCATGCCACAGAGCAGGTTGACCACTATTGGACATAAAAAATGCAGAATGAGACTCTCCAGAAGAGCCAAAGAATTGATATAGATTATTGTGAAGTAACCCCTGAAGGAAAGCTTTATTGGTACGGATATATTTCACCAAGCGAATATTACGATGAAACTTAATCAAAACATTGTTATCTCGAGTTGATTGAGATACATTAAGTAGATTTTTCCTTATATTAGGCACATATAAAGTGTTATCAAATGATAATTTCGTGTTTAGATGGAATTAGTGGAGATCCAGTGCGAGTGATGTATAAATGCTGACAATTACCTACCATAAGGGATTGATTACCTGTATAAAGAGCACGACCATCTAACTGTGATTGATCAACAATAATATGCGAAAAAGCCCCACTGTCCATATACCAAGATGTATCAGGAATAGACTTAATGGCAGTGAAGAAGTTTTGCAAAGTAGGTGCTTGACCAGGAAATGGACAATGAGGTTGTGGTTGATGAATCGGCCCTGGTTGGACTCCCATGTATTTCATGTCCGCTCGAAAATAGCAAACAGCTGCTGAATGGTCAAACTTGCCACAAATTTGTCAAGTAAGGCGGTTATTATTATTTGAGAAATGAAAACCTCCACTGCCTGTATCAACCATCATAGGCCTTTGTTACCAGAACCATGTTGTCGAGAACCACCATTCTGTGAGCCCGAACCACTTCTAGAAGCAGATCCATGTTGAGAACCTCCATGAAAACCTAACTTCTGAGAATTCCCTTTTGTTTCAACAGAATTAGTCGAGTGTGGAGTATCTTGAATACTCAATGAATTGGCTCCCTGAGTCTCATGAACTTGTTCAAGAGTGCTTTCGAAATTGAGTAAGGCAGCCTAAAATTCCTGTCAATCGAGATCCACTTGACGATGAAGAACAACCATTATTAGTAGATATTCAACATCTAAACCAAGTAGCGTGTTAGCAATCAAATCCTCATCATCATCCATTGGGGCACCAACAAGAAACAAGCTATTTGCAATTTCCTTCATCTCAGACAGAAAGTCGATCATCTTTTAAGAACCCTTGCAAGTAGTATGCATCCTCTTCTTCAGTAACTGGATTTGACCCTTATTGTTCATTGAACAATATCTTTCAATGACAGTTCATAGTTCAAATGTTGTCTTCCTCTTTGCCAGACTTACTGATTGTGGAGTAATCGCAGGCGAAATTGTATTCACCAACTAGCTGTTCAACTTCCAATCTAATGTATAATAAGATTTGTATTCTGGATTTGGAGAACCATTTTCACAAAATTGACTCAAACAAGGTAGCGTACCAAATAGATGACCATCTAGTTCGAACCCTTCCATTAGCAGAATCACAATCAACTGCCAAACCAAATAATTTGTGCGATCAAGCTTGATTGAAACTGATTGACTCCAAGAACTACCAAATGCTAGGATTAGACATCAGCGCACCTTGATTTGAACACAAAGTCTGCGTAGAAGCAGTTCCATGCTCTAAGTTTCCACAATGTGGATTAAACTCATCAGATCTTACATCCATGTTGTCAGATTCAACACAAGAACCACTGATCTATACCAACAAATGACTAAAACTTCACTAGAACAACAAATCTCACAAACCAGACAATCAACCACAACCAATCTCCAAATCAAAACACAAATCCACAAGATTGCAAGAAACGAACATGGAAAACTCCAAATTCAACACCAAAACTTACAGATATGCTTACAACTTCACTGGATCTTATGAACTTTGTCAGATTTGTACAACAAGATCTTCCAGCTTCAACGAATCTTAGACTGCAACTTTTTCATGAGTCAACTGATCCAAGCTATTCAAGCAACCGATCTAAGTCCTCAGACTCTAGATATCTCCTTTAAGACCACTTATTAACATTTTTATGACGCGAGCCAAAGAAGCTTTGATACTTTGCATGTCAATTAGGCAAACCCGATTAAGAAGACTAGTCTATATGGTCTGATTTTTTCGTTCTCCACATCGTATATCACCTCCAACCCAATAATCAGCTCTTCGTCGAAATCTTCATTAGAAGCAAAAGCCAAACATATACGTGACGAACCGAGCTGAATAACTATCCCTAAAGCCTTCATCATGAAGTGAACATCTTCACTGAAATGCAAAGAAATTCCTGGTACTGAAATGGATGCATGCCCACTGATATCATAGCAAGTGTCGTACAACAACACTGGTTCCACTAAAGGGTACCTAGTCATGTGCTGCCTAAACGCGGTGCGAAGAGCATTGTAAGCCACGGGTGATCACAGTCCTAGAGTCCATAATTGTGCCTGCATTGGAAAAAATAGACCTAGGAATGTCCAAGCTATCGTCAACAATCTTTGTTCCAATCAAGTCAAGGTAGTAGTAAGATGAGCCCGGTCTTGATAACATTGGAGTGAATGCTTTTGCAGCCCCACACAAGAGACCAAGTCCGACCAATCCAGATGCAACGCCACCAAACAGCCCTCGTTGGTTCAGCCCGCAGCCGAACAAGAAATCGGGAAGAACGTCTTCGTTGACTGTGATCGTCACTCAAGCGAAGAACCCAACAGATGACGCACCATCCCCATATTTGATTACTTACACTTATTCATATCAAACAATGCAATAATATAACAGAAAGATAATAATTAAAAAAAATACCTTTTTTGAATCTTGAATCTCTAATAAACTTTAAAAGTAATAAAATATAACTAAACTCATCAAATTTTAGTTAATAGACGATTGAGGGCTAAGAGAGAGACTTAATTTTGAAGCCCTCGGGTCATATTTATAGTATTGTAATATATGCATATCATAGATAAACTCAAATTCCTTATCCTAATCTAATTAACCCGTGGCCGACTTCAGCAATTTCTCAGTGATTTATGTTTGATATTTAAATCCCTGAGAAAATCCTTGAAAAAATGTCTGTGCTCCACCGATTCATACTAGCGATTCCTGTGTTTTCCTAAATTGTTGGTTCTTTTTCTGTCGTCGATCTGTGTAGCGATTTCTAGGGCTGGGCACGAGTCGGGTTTGGGTCAACCCGACCCGATACACGACGACCCGACTCATCTCGGGTCTGTATAAAAATGACCTGTCACCCGACCCGCCAGACAAGATACCCAAACCCGACTCAACCCGCCACACAAGATACCCGAACCCGACCCGACCCGACCCGACTCATCTCGAGTTTGTATCAACTACCATCCATAGTTTCAAAAATCACAAAAACCCTATAAAAGCCATGATGACACCCGACCCGACCCAACCCGACCCGACCCTACCCAACCCGACACTAATATGATCACACCAGACCCGACTCGAGGCTAATATGATCACACCTGAACCCGACCCGACACCCGATGGGTCTAGTTTTGATGACCCGACTCGTTTTCTCCACTCATCCTACCCGACCCACCACCCGCCACCCGATTCAGGTGACTCGACCCGAGTCGGGTACTCGGGTTTCGTGCCTAGCCCTAGCGATTTCTGGTTCATCCCCATATCATTGGGAAATCGCTGGACATTTTTTTCTAGTGATTCTTCACTTTTCTTCATTTCTTCTTTTTTTATTTTTATTTTTTTTGATAAGAACTTGCCTGTATTGCACAAATAAATATCAAACCAGTAAACCATCCACTTGGTTAGAGGTGTCTTTCGTTCATTCTTTGCACAAATTTCTTGTTTATCTCTAGTTTCAATCACCTTTGATGTTAGGTGGAGAACCAACTATGCAAATACTTATGTTTTCGAAAAAAACTATGTAAATCCTCTTCTCTTGGTGGACGTTCAAATCACAAGACCATCGAGGTCCTACTTGTAAATATATCTAGGCTCTATAAATTCGTTGACTCATCTTGCTATATATATGAGTCTACTATAACCGATTTAGTGATGTCCATAACATAACTACTCTCAAAATTGCTTCCCTTGATCTTGTAATTTAAATTTTTTCTTTAAAAAAAAAAAAAAAAAAAAAACCATAGTAGAAATAGGCTAGTAGCTAAATTAATACCGAGTTGGTAAAACCCAGTTAGAGACAGAGAGAGTCGACGACATAACTTCTCCACCGCCTACCCTAAGCAATGGTAAGTCACTCTCTTTCGGATCTCTTCCTTTCTTTTAGAGTTAGGGTTTTGATTTCGATCTTCTTCTTCTTCCTTTTCTCTTCTAATTGTTGATGCGTTTTCTCTCTTTGATTTCGATCTGTGAAGGAGATCTTGGTTTTTGGTTTCACTACTGCCCCAATCACTGGAACCCTAAATCCCGAACACCCCCTTTTGTTAGGTCCTGGAATTCGTCTAATCTCATCAGTTCCTCCTTTATGCAATGTTTATGGTTTGGATTATTAGAGATTGAGATGCATTAATGGAACCCTAGATCATCTTATGTAGATCAAGTTTGATAATCTTTTAGAGAGCTTGTGTAATGCTGAAAAATTTGCAGTCTTCGGCGTAGTCCAAATCCTCGGAAGCATTCTATGTAGAATAATCAACTCGATAATTTCGACCAAAAACGCGGATGTAGTTACATGAGGCTGAGGCCCTATAGAATAGATTTTATTTAAGTACCTAAGCTAGCCAAAGAACTTAATTTTCGAAGGGTGCTCTAGTTTCAAAATTAAAGCAAAATTAAAGAGGGATGACGGAAAGTTTGTGAGACGGTGTATTTTATGTTGCATGAATAGCCACCGAGAGAGAGATCCGATGTCCATGCCCGTTTGTCTTGTCAGGGCCTGATTCGGATGTTTTAAAGTGATCAATGACAAAGCCTTAATTGGGAAAGAATTCTGGTGTTTTTGAATATTGATCTTAAGACTTGGAAGCGTTATTACAGGATATGGAATCCAGTATTGGCTTGTCACGAAGAGAAGAAAGGGTGTAAGTGTAAGGGTGTAATTCATCAAAAGTTAAAGGGTTCGGTTAGGAAAATAAGATTTTAGATCCATCCCTTAATTTGAGTTTAGTGGATGAACGAAACTCCATTGGTAAGGATGGAATAAGTTTGCACTGGTTCCAATGTGCTACTGGTGCAGATTCAAGCACCCACCCTGCATCCAATCCATTAGGAGGGCATAGGAGAAAATCGGCCCATGTTGTGACTAATTATTGGAATGCTTTACAATAAGAAATGTGTATTCCATTGCGCACGATCAAGTGATGACACATTTTCAATTTTAGAGTGTAACACTTGATAAATGTATGAGAGTGTTACTTTTGTATCATTAATGGTTTTCATTTTACCTGTTTAATTCTTGTCCAATTCGCCCTCTAGTTTTGTATTGAGTCTAGTGTACATTATTATGGTCTGTGAGCCCATTACCATGATTATAATTTTTTCTACTTTTTGTGTTTAGGTACTCCTGCAACCAGATCCATTTCTCAATGAACTCACAAGCATGTACGAGCGCAACACTGAAAAGGGTTCTGTGTGGGTCACTTTTAAACGATGTATTTTCTTTACTTCCTCTCTACTCCTTATTTCCTTGTGATCTTTCCTCATTTTATTGAATTAGGGTGTTGTTGGAGTTTTTTTTCCTTGCTTATTTTTAATCTTTGGTATTTGGGTCTTAGCATCAATGAAGTCAAAGGCAACAAGAAACAAAATGGCAAGTGCGGGTGAAATCGTTGAATACACATGTCTTGTCAGAGCTACAGATGGCAAAAAGACCATCTCCACGTCGGTATGTCATCTCTGCTTTGTAGAATTCTAATATGACCTCTCATTTATTTGTTTTACAACCCAATAAAAACACTTTTGTTAATGCATGAATACCAAATTTTTCTGCTTCTTAGCCGATTTCAGATGTGTGGCATGTAAACATACGTAGTAGCTTCATGCAAATTTTCCTATGTCTTGCAGCATGACGTTACTTGTTGATGCCAATGATTTGAAACGTAAACTATTGGTTGATGTGAAAAGAAGCTTGCTTCTGTCTGTCAGATTCAAGTTTCTCTTATTTGCCTTTCTGCCGAGTTGGATGTGGATGCATAATGCATTAATTGTTCATTTATTTTGATTTTGTCAATATACTATGATCAATGTGCATTTGTAGGATGACATGAGTTTTACATGACGTTGTTTGGTTTCAAACAAATGAAATACCTAGATTTCATGATCCTTAAATGTAATTAGTTACGGCCTCAAAGAAAATGTATTTAATTACTTAACATTAAACAATGATAGTCACTCATGAACAAGTATAATGATCTTGATTTCAAAATCATTACAAGAGGAAAGTTTGTTCTGGTCAACTAGTAAAGTCAATTTGCTTTACATCTTCTCAAAGAAAAAAGCATTTGAACTCTTATGACGAAGGTTTTAGATAAATGTTACTCACCCAATTGGTTGGAAATCAGTGTTTTTCAGTGTTGCTCAGGTTGGTAGTGGCGCGGTTTCTAATTTTGTCAGGACTGACATTTAAGGTGTCAGTTTAATTGTACTTAGTTTGAGCTTCTTTTAAATGCAAGTACAAGTTTAAGCATGGCTGTAAGATATTTCGATACTCTTGGCAGTCTAGTATGTTACCAGAGTCGAGTATTTTCCTTTTTAACCTTGTGGTGGAGTCTCTATGTTATGTTGGATTGCTATTCTCCGTTGTAGTTCATGTCGTTGGAATTATAAGAACTAGTTGGGAATTGTTAGGAAAAGTGCTTTAAGCCATGAATTTCATGCACGTAGGAAAAATGCTCATCTCAACAAATCCGCTTTAAGTGCATAAATTCAATCCCCCCACCTTCCCCATGCAGATTTTCATCTCAATAAATCTATTTGAAGATGCATTAATTCATTTGTAATTATTTGTAATTCTTTTTCTTTTCTGCTTTTTGTCTTTTTGTCAATTAACTTTTGACAGTAAGTTGAAATTAGAGATCTGTGTGACCTCTAGGAACTCTTGTACCCTTATTTATGGTCTTTTTATTTCGTTCATTATATGAATGAATAGTTTGGAATTTTAATTTGGTTCTTTCTGGAAGGTCTCTGCTAAGGATCAACAGCGGTTTCAAGCTTCTTATGCTACTGTGCTCAAGGCACATATGAGCAAATTAAAAAAGAGGGAGAGAAAGGAGAGGAAAAAAGCTGCAGAGGGAGATAAAAAAACCAAAGAATAAGTCCCTCTCTAACTAACCTTCACTGTAAACCCTGAACTTTTTGTTTTGTCTATTTTTAACCATCATTTTGATTTTCTTTCTTTTTTGGCCGAGAATGTTCAACATTCATTTTTTTTTTTCCTTCAATTAGAGAGAGAAAATCACAGGGGATTGGGTGAGATTTATTGTTTCTATTTTTGTTATTTAGATTCCTTTTTTTGGTGACTATTTTTTTAGATTTCTTTCGACACTAAGGAAGCATTTTGCGGTAACATGAGAGGCAAGTCTTATTTTACTGGATTGTCTTTCATTGGAACTGTTGACTTGTGTGCTCATAGGTGGTGCATTACAGTTTTTAGCTATTGATAAAGTTTTGTTAATAAAGTTTCCAAAGCTTGTGTGTGGCTAATTCTATTTTGCCCCTCTTATATTCTTCTCTTGTTTTGGGCTGCATCAAAATTAATAGGGGCAAAACTATCCACTTTTAAAACTTTACAACTAAAGACTTTAGGGCATCTCATTGGGTTGGGTTGGCTCTCCAACCTAACTCCATCCCCACGTCATTTTGGTGTTGGGTGTTATTTTTTTTCTTATTTTATTTTTTGTTGAGTGGACATTATTTATTAAAATTATTAAAAAAATAAAGATGCTTAGAATATTTTTTTTGATTTGGGATTTGGCATGAAGTTTGGATAATAGTATTTTTTGAAGTTTTTACATTAAAGTAGCGGAAAAGTTGCACTTTGCACAACATTATGATGTAATGCATTAGAAATGCCTTTAGTAAAACGACTATGGGGCAAGTGGGCCTATCTATTGGCCTATGGGCTACTGTGATGATGCCCTTTTTTGGCTAAAGAAGACTGTTCATTTTTTTTATGAGTACAGAAGACTGCATTTATGTACTCCAAATGAAATTTAAGATTATTTTTCAGCTTTCCTGACTCAAAGGTACCCATGTCTGTTCATGTTAATTCTTACCCTGCTGTACTGTTTTCTCGGGCATTTTTTTCCATTCAATCAGATGTTTAGTCAAGGGAAGGGATTTGTTGACGTCGTGGTGAAGTTGGTACATTCTATCAAAAAGTAAATCTCCTCGTATACAAAAGAGTAAAAGTGAGGAGGGCAAAAGTGTAAAAGCACATTGTACATTGTCCACGTGTGCTTTGCTATTGATTTAGCATACCAACTCCACACACTCCAACTTTAGCAAATCTTCTCCCGTAAAGTTAAAATGTGTTTTTTTTTTTTTTTTTTTGTTAATGTTCTTTCTTTTTAATAAATCAACTACAAAAATGGATTATGGAGTTGGATCTGCAGAAGTTGTCAACTAATGTAAAACTTGTTTATGAAATGGTTTAGACTAATAACCAAAGATGGCTAGCAAAAGTCTCAATTAGAGAATTTGATATATTAAAAGATTGGAGGTTTTTTTTTTTTCCAAAAGAAATTAAAGGAGTTGGTTAAATATAAAATAATTTTGGAATGTGTTAACTATGAAGAAAAGGTTTAAAGGATTATGGAAGTATACAAGTGATTGCATTAAGGCGAGTTGAGTGGAAGCGTTTGAATTGTGTAACACAATTCCAATTAATTTGGAATTGAGATCATTTGTTGTTTTGAATTTTCTAATGCCATGGTTTATTCCGATTTATGTAATAAAAAGGCCTTTCACTGTGGATTTCTAATTTTCCTCTTGGGAGTTGGTCCAAGTTCTATCATTTATTATATTGTAGTCTTTTATTGTTACATTTTATGAGGATTGGATGATTTGTGTGCACAATTGAGGGACATTAACAGTATGGTAGGTATAATAGCAAGAGGTCATAGTTTCCTCAGTTGGGTTGTTGGGTAGTTGGTAGTCATAGGTTCCAATAGTATACCTTAGGTGGATCATCGTGTCTTGCGGTGATTATTTCTTACATAGTCTCAATCTTAAATTAATTATGGCTACGTAGATGAATCAAACTCTTCTATTAGGCTCCATCTAGTGCAATTGATGGTTAACTTTCCAAGTTATTTAAATCTCTTTTAAATAATGAGTCCCAAGTTAACTTCGGTCTGCTCCTGCTTCATCAAATTTTTTTTAATTTTTATTGAGTCAAATTTTTTAGTGGGGTATTTGTAGGTCGTCTTTACAGGTGTCCAAACCACTACAACTGTAATTCTCTAATCTTTGTGTTGATTGTTGTTACACCACTGCCAAGCCTGTCATTCTCTAATCTTTGCAAGTTGTCTTTGCAGGATGTTCAAACTCTTTACGAATTTTACTATATATTCACTTAAGCATCTTCATTTTTGCAATGTTTGTTTTATGTAGTTGTTTTACTCCCCAACATTCACTTTCATAAAGTGTAGTTGGCCTAGCTAATTGCAATCCTATAAAAAAAATTTTAACTTGGGAAGAATATTTTTATCTCATATCATATTTGTTGGTCTCCTTCATTTCTACCATCTAACTTGAATTTTATGTATGACATCATTCTTAATATTGTCATCATCTTGTATGATTGGTCCTAAATATCTAAAGTGGTTCACCTTAGGAACTTTTAATGCCCTTAATTGAGTAAATTATAAATTGCTCCATGAGGTTTACTATAATATGCACTTTAGTCCCTGTGGTTTTAAAAATATGCACTTTGGTCCCTGTAGTTTACTACTAGTTAGTCCAAAATATTCTTGGGTTAGTGTCAAATTAAAATATTCATATTATATTACTTTTTGATGATATGACATATTTAGTTTACCAACAATACCTTTTAAGTTTTTTCAAATTCTTTCTTTTCTAATCATCACTATTTAAAATATTATCTTTTTTTGAAGAGAAAATATCATTATTGTAGTCTCTTAACTTTATGTATAATTTTATTTTATTTTATTGATATCAACTATATGTACCTAAGTATATTTATTTATTTGTTTAAGAATTATTCATATATTTTCAATTAATAAAAATCATGTTGTGCAAAAATAAATACTAATAAATAGTAAGTATGTTTATTATTAATAGTGTCGGGTCTGGGTCGGGTTCGGTAATAATAATAATAATAATAATAATGATTGATAATCTATATTTAATAAATGTACGTATGTTTATTATTTAATAATGATAATAATAATAAATTGATAATCTATATTTTGTGAAATGAATTTGGTGCTTAACAATCAAAATTGTAAAGCCATGTTTATTTTCACATAAAAATAAAAAATATGTAAAAAGGTGTATAAGTTTATATATACCCAAAAATAAAAACTATTAATTAAATTGTCGCATTGTTTTCAATTTACACATTTCTATGATTTATAAAAATAAATACAAAAGATATTATTAAAGGCTATAAAAGTAGTAAATCAACACTAAAATCAAATGTTACTCCATTAATAATAATATAATAATATACAAAAATGCATACAAAAAGTTGATCAAGAAAATTATTTTAAAAAATTATTAAAAAATTCATGATTTATTTGAAAATATTTAGTCATTTTTCTTTGTGTGTTTGTTCTTTTGTAGTGATAAATTAGTCTTTTCACATTAACAAAATTATGGTTTAGAAAAAAGTTAGTAGAAGGGACCAAAGTGCATATTTTTTAAACCTCGAGGATTAAAGTATATATTATGATAAACCTCAGGGACCAATTTATATTTTATTTGCCTCTAATTTTACTAACTCCATCATCTCGATGTCTAGTATTTTAAACTCACAATACATGTATTCAGTATTCGTCTTACTTAACTAAAAGCTTTACATTATAATGTGTTCTTCCAAAGTTATAATTTCTTATTCATTCCATTTCTTGTTTCGTCCACTAAGACAAAATCATCTGCAAATAACATACACTATGATGATATATCCTCTAGAATATGCTTAGATGGTGATTAGTTCCAAGTAACAAAAAAGCCCTCCTTAATATATATATATATATATATATATGGAAAATTTTATAATGAAGACCAAATATATACTCATGCCATGGGAACCCCTCAAAATGTATTGTGCATTAAATGTTTTATGCATTTATGGTGATTGGTTCCATGTTCTTTTTCTTTATTTATGTAATCTATTATATATATATACAAAAACAACAAAACAACAACCAAAAAAACAACTTAAGTTTTATGGTGATTGGTTCCATGTTCTTTTTCCTTATTTATGTAATCAATTACATTAGAAACAATATGGTAGGCATTAGAAAGAAAGGAAAAAGTTTAAGTACTAATTATGTCTTTATTGCATATTGATTTTGATTTCTTTTCATGTTTTTTTTTTTTTTGAAGAGAAACTGAAAATTTCATTAATCATTCATGATTTAATACATGACCAGACATAGAATCAAGTACATTGATTCACTAATTCTATTTGTGTAAATAAATTGTATTAATTTAACTTTTTTTCAAAATTGAAATAGTTTAACAATAAGGGATTGTTATCTACAACGTTAAAACTCATGACAATACACAAAAGTACTAGAATTATAAAATGAATAATAAAACTTCTCAACAATGAGAAGACCTAAAACTTTTCAACAAGGAGAAGACAAATCAAAGACTTCCAACTAGAAAAAAACTAAACATAAAGTAAAAATCAAAGACAAATCAATCTAGTGCGCCACACAAATTTATGCAACACCATTGATAAAGATACACTACAATAAAGATGAACCACTCTCTACAAATCTGATTAGATCTGTTGTTTATTGAATAAACAAATAGCAAAAGAGATTTGATTGGAACTATCGCCGATCATTGAGAGGATATCAAAAATGATTCAAGAATAAAAATTACAAAAGTGAATAAAAAGAAAATAAATGATTTCTTTTCATGTTTTGTCTTATTATTTTGACATGTTAACATCATTAACTGGGTAGCATTAAATTTTCAATATATAAGATATTTATTAAAGATTCCCAAGTACTCCACCCAACTTAATTAATAAATACAATTGTACAAACTGGGCCAATTATGTCTAAAAGTCCCTAATTTCGGAACTTTGTGCCCTTAATGCTGTTGAAGTGTGATAACCTAACTCATCTATGAATTTGAACTTTGATTTTTGAATAAACGGCCAAAATCAAACCAAGACTTTCTTTGCGCATGATTACAACACCTTCCCAACCGAACCAATTCCATTAATCAATGAAATCTTTGGGGACCAATCTTTCCCAACAAATTTTACATTGAAATCTCATGACTCGTAGAAACCTAACAATTACGTACGTATTAATTCGGTAATTTTGATCCTTGGCCGGACCATCTGGAGGGCAACTCCCTGGAAAAACAAATACAATTACCTCGCCAATTTTGTAGTCAACATATATACCATAATTAGTTGTTTTTAATATAACATGTTTTCTTTTTTTTCTTACAACACCTAACAATAAGTAGTACCCCTATTCCCACACTAGGAGACTCGTTCCTCAACCTTATAATATTATAGAAGTATGGACATATCAAATCAATGAAGCTACGTACCTTTCAGAAAATAAAGAAAGAAATATTTGATGTAGTGAAGATAATTATGCGTGCTTAACCTCATTCCTAAAATTCAAATGTGGACTAGAAAGTACGTGAGACGTTGAGAGATGTTATATGTGTGTTCAAAAATTAAGAGGATGAGAAAATGATGTGAAGAACATCCATTCGGTCATTTAATTAGCTTTCCATCGATAGTAACATTAATTTAGTTGGAGAATTGTTACTTAAAGCGTCTTGTATATATTGCCAGCAAGGGTGTATTGTTTGAAACCTAATTAACTATAAGTAGTTATTTTTGTTATAGATATAATGGATGATGCGGATGACTCTTCCTATTCAACCTTCTACTATGGGTTAGTGGTTGTAATACATATTTAATTATGTAATTTACTTTTGTAAGTTTAACTTATGATCTTTGGCATTCTTGTAATGACCTATATAAAGGATCCTATCTATGAATGATACACACTATATTGGAATGAAAGTTCTCTATTTCTCCCCTATCTCTTCTCTTGTTCAGTTTCTAGTTTTTTACTTTACTTTCTTAACTTTGTTCAAAGTAATTTCACAACACGTTATCAACATGATGTTGCTCTCAACAAGAAGGAGGTCTGATAAAAAATCAAGATCAAGAAGACTTTGTAAGAAGATAAAAGCTTGGAAGGTATAATTTTAATTTGAATTAGTATTGGAGTACTTCAATATTTCATGTTTGTTACTTGTGCATATTGGGAGGTTGCATGTTTGTGCGACAAATGTATATATTGATAACACAAGCACTTTGGTTGCACCCCTCAAAATTTTTGGTCATTGACATCATTAAAAACAAAAATCATAGCTTTGCAACTACCATATGGTATTGTTGTCAAAACGTGGCTGTTATATTCATAGATAAAATAATTTATCCATCTAATAGCTAGCATCTATGTATGTTAGACAACCATTGAAATATTCTATTTATATTCTGTGTGACGATGAATTATCAAATAAGATTGGCGAGAACGTTTATGCATTGCCATGAAAGGTCATACTATAAGAACTTTTAATTGTTTAATTTATGACTTATCTTAGAGCATGTATCATTCATCGAGGATATATTACTCTCCTTTGAGAAAGGTATAATATGAATTTGGTTTTTATTTAATTTATTTATTCATTTTGCTATATATAAATGATTCATATCATTTTTACGATATTATTATGGTTAAACAATGCTTGGGTTTTTTAACCGTTTCCATCCATGAATAATATTCATGGCCAAAATATATTTAATTTGTTTTTACATAATATATAATTGCATGTTGCATGTGATTTAGGTATATTGGCTGTTAACTTGCTTACATATGTTAAGCGTTATTAACATTAATAATTACTCAAATCTCTCCTATGATCATGAGCACCAAACCCCACTGCTGCTATTAATCTTATCAGATTTATTTAAGTTATATATCAAATGTGTGGTTAGCACAACTTTCTTTTATTAAGAATTCTTCAAAAAAAAAAAAAAAACGTTCTTTTATTAAGAAACGTTCATGCTTGTGTCTATTAATCTCTCTTTTATTAATTAATATAGAAATCAAAAATCAATAAGTGACAAATAGTTTTTCTCATAAAATTATTAACGATTAATTATGTTCTATACTTGATTTTTATAATACAAATAATGCTATAAGTTTGAGTTGATAGTGTGTAAGCTTTGTCCCCAGTAAAGCTAAACATTGAAAGGGAATCGGGTTATCCCGTTCAAAGAGATATAGTTGTTAAGTAGACTTCGTCTCACCACCCAACCTGTAGATTGCCCCACCAACTCATACAAGTAGTATATTTTGTGTATAAAATAATCAAGTTGTGAATATATATTCAATCATATATATGCATTTTTACATTAAAAAGGAGAAAACTATTTACATATATTTGTTGCCGTAATATTATTGACAAAAATACTTGTCAAGGCAACTAAATGCTAAAATTATAAAGCACCTTTGCAAGGTTGTTTGCATAACACTAAAATTTATTCGCTGATTATCTCTATAGAGATTTGAAAAGTGAATATTTCACTTTATATTATCCTTTCACCTTATGGAGTTATGAATATAAATACCAAAACTTGGTGATGCTCCGAAAAAGCTCAAAATGAGCGACTGGGTCTCAAGCTACAAAATTTATATCAGTCAAATATCGTTTATTATTCTGCAATTTTAATTACCTCTATGTTGAGGCTCTGCAAAAATATGAATGATGAGACAATAAAAGGCCACGTGGATCACCTCGATTTATTATTGCAACAAAATATTGAATGCACACATCAATTTAATTGTCACGGCCCAAATTTTTAATCATAGATTTTGACCGTAATCAGGCTCACCGACCCATGACGTGGGATGCGTGTGAGATACGCACACCGACTGAGGCACATGACCAAGGTATATTATATTGTGTATTGGTTGTATGTCTAGTGTGATGTAATGTGTAGACCTATTAAGTCGGTTTGTACAGTGTAGGGGTCGAGACGAGAGCGGCGACATGCCTCGAGTTGCGTGCGAGCCGAGGAACTAGGTAGTTGGCACTTTGGAGAGTTTGTTTTATATGAATATGAAATTATAAAAGATTAATATGCATTATGGAGTTATTAAAATGCATATGGTTCTATGTAATTGTGCAAATCAAATTAGAATCCTATAGTTGGTTGGAAAATACAACACACATAAACTTACCTCGAGATTCGTGTGAGCACACACTCCCATGCACTTGTGTCACACATGTGTGTTACAAGGCTGGATTTTAGTGGAGAGTAGGAGCAAAGGATGGCCACAAGATATCATAGAGATTGGATTGACACATTAGATCAAAACCCCCACTATAAAAACCATCTTTTCTCATACATTGCTTCATAATGCATGTCTTTGGCTGGAAATTCAGAGTTGTAGAGAACTCTCTTGTTGGAAAACTTGGGAGATTTAAAGGAGTTTTTATAGCACAAATCAAATGATCAAACACCTCCCATCAAAGAACACCAACTAGGTAACTTTTCTTCCTCCTCATGCATTCAAGTTGTAGTATTTTTGAGTTCAATCAAAGGGGTTTTCTGTGGGGATGATTCTAAAGTGTTTTGATGTAGATTTGATGCATTTCTAAACCTTAATTTCAAACAACAAGTTTCATTTTCGGATTTTGTAAGTTTTTGCCAAAAAATGGAGTTTTCTTATGATTTCGATTTTGGGAATTTTCGAGCTACTAAATGATGTTGTTTTTGAAAACAAAGTTCATATTTGGATTCTCCATTGAAAAACACTTGGGATTCCAAAAGAGGTTTCGAAAATCAATGGAGTTTTGGTTGGATTAAAATTTTCAGTTTTTGGTATGTTCTTAAAGTTCTTAAGTTGTAGTTTACAAATGCATATTTAATCTTGTTAATTAATGCAAATTTAAATTTTAGGAATTTTGGTAAGACATCGACATGGCGTCAACGGGTCGTCGATGGGGCATCGATGCCGATTGACGAGGTGCTAGCAGCACCAACAAGGTGTTGGTTCGGCGAACATGAGTTGTTGGCCGAACTAGCACACTCCTGATATGCGTTCAGCACAAGCAGGAGAGTTTGTGCTTGAACGCACATGTTAGGAGGGGATGGTGAAGTCCCAAGTCCATATATATGGGCTTAGGCCATCCAAAATAAAAAAACAATATACATATTTATATTTAAAAAAAAAAGGCTTTTGTTGTGTACGGCCACATTCCTGTGCTTAAAATATGGGCCTGTAATGTGTGCCAAAATCCCACATGCATATGGACCTATATAAATAATAATGCTCATATAGAAAAAGTTATAGAAATTAGCTAGAAATTTATGAAAAAAATTCTGAAAAATATAAGAAATTGGGAAAAAGATAGAAAATTGGTTTTCGAGACTTTTCAGACATTTGGCACCCCGATATAACTCGAAAAATGTGCCAGAACTAAAATTTGGAATGAAGTTCTAAATTTTGGTTTAATATTATAAATCCACTTAATGTCATGGCTTTTAAATCAATTAAAATGATATAAAATAAACTTCAGGAACTAAAGGGAATTCTCGAGAGTCCGGGTGTGCGAGTCGAGGTGTCGGGAGGCCGGATTGACTAGGAATTAGCGTGAATGGTGAGTATACCTAATGACACTTTAAATTGCATTTCATTTCCTTTTATTACTGATTGATTGGCAGTCTTTGTGACTATATGGTACCTTTGTACTCTAATATCATGATATTTGTTGATAATCTTCACTCTTTGAACTTGTTCATCATAATATTATCTTGTTGATACTTTCATTGATTCCTTTCGTGTGCTCTATGTCTTCATTTGATGTTTTTAATGGTAAATGAGCTTTAAATAGTATGATATTAGGATTAGAGGGTTTGTGAATGAGACTATAGACTTTGTACTCGACTTGATTAGTCTATTAGCTTGTCCCTATGCCTTGACCATTCTATACCGAGTTATTTTTGAATAAATAAAGTAGTGGTTGATATCTAAGTCCCTTACTCGATCGGGGTGTGCGCGACTCACGAGATTAGAAACCCTGGGATGTCGGTACATGTTACTTGGCTGTGTGCGATACTTGGTTGTGTGCAATATTTAGTTGTGTACGATACTTGGTTGTGTGCGATACTTGGCTATGTGCGATGTTTGGATGTGTGCAATACACCGGGGTTTGGGATCCTTGTGAGGTTATGACTATTGAGTTGGTGTGACGCGGCTCATTACCGACTGGACCTAGATCTCTACTTCTTAGTCGAGTGTCAGTATCATTTGTTTAACTCTAGTATTTACCTGCTTATGGTTAATATTTCAGTGTTTCATATTTATATGCTTTTAAATACCAGTTGATTATATTTGGAAATGTGAAATAAATATATCATCAGGGATTACTGATATTTTCTTACACTCACCATCCTTTTTATGACTGCAAGTGCAGAGCGGTCAATCAACAAGTTCGACAAGGAGAAGATCGGTGACTATCTCTGAGCTTGCGGCGCACTTCTGCTTTGGCTGTAGGTTCTTTTTGATATTTTGTTGTATTATTATATTATGTCTTTCAGATATTGTTTCAGTTGTATGTTTGGTGCTGAGTGGTAGATTCCCGACTTTATTATGACTTTCACACTGTTATACTTGACTTCATGATATATCTATGTGATGTCATTTCTTAGTTTTTCCACACTTAGGGTAACTTAAATAGATTTCGCATAAATCACTAATCACTTCCGCATAAATATTAACACTTCCGCTAATATTAACTAATTTAATAAAAAGTTTTAATTAACTCTAAATTTCATAATTTGATAGGACTAGTGTATTACTTATCCTGAACATGAGGAATGAGATGAATGGGTTGTAAAGGCTGACTAATACGTAGTTAAGTCCTGCTAAGATAGGATTAGAACTTAATTACGGATTAGGCCGGGCGGTGCCCGAGATTAAGGGAGGGGTCGTCACATTAATAAATATTATGAATTGATTTCTTGTCTGTCTCATAGTAGCTGAGTAAAATAATGAGATATTATTTATATAATATCACTCCCGTCCAATTGGTCAAGCTTCAGGAAGCACATGTCACGTTTATAAAATAACCATGGTCGCAACTATATAATTATGGACGTGAAAAAGTGCAGGGATTTGACAAAGGTCTTAATAATAATTTCAACTCAAAGTGGAATACATGTGGTGCACCACATGAAATATAAAAGGCAAAATTATTGACAATGAGTATATGCTCAAAATCGTGACAAGCTATGTCACGTATGAAAGATCATCAAGCCTAATTATTGTTATATACACGCCCAAATATTTTGGTGACCTTTACTGAGCCAATCAAAGGCAAAATTATGAATTTTATGGCTCGTTAAAATTGACACATTGAGATGTGTTCAAATCATGAGCTAAATAAATGCGAAGAATGCATGTCTTGCTTATTTTACTACATGCGCACTATAAAATAGAATATTTCACAAATTTAAACTTAGTGGAGACTAATGTCCAGCCAATATATGGTACAACGGTTATAATGTTGTCCCTCAATCTTCAATACAAATGGTGTGTACCTTTTTCCTATGGCTGAATAGCGCCCTTTTTTTCAAACCAAAGATATATGATACATCACTAACAAACTTATTATAAGTGATTAGATTGATTAATTAGACACTGGTAGGAGTTTTTTTCGACTTTATTTTAAGGGAAAAACACATAGTTTCCTACCATGTACATATTTTTTATGGTTATATATATTAAAATAATGTCTAGTTCCTATTAAAAAAAATCAGATCGATTAATTAGATAAACTAATTAATAATAATATGCATATTATATGAACTAATAACTAATTAATGTGAGCCACAAGTGATCAAACATAAACAAAACAATTGTACGTATAGTCTAGCGTATATATGTACTATATAGCATATGTAGCTTGGAAGCTTAATCACGGCTTATATGTATGTACACATTAAAAGGGGATCAAGAAAGCAATATTGAAATGTTGCTTTTGTCAATTAAAAGTGTTCTTAGTACGTCACACATTCTCCACTCTCAAACGTTACTTCTCTTAATGATCTCTCTATTCCTCTCTAGCTATAAATATATGACTTTCCAACCTTATCTTCACTTCTTATGCTACCCTACAACAAATAACCTATAGTACTACACTAATTCTATATAGTTTTAGTTAATATAGTTATACATATTAAATGGAAGAGTTTGAAGAATCCGAAGTCCTTTGGCCTCATCACCATAGCAACCATGGCTTCCACCGCGGCGAAACAAAAGAGGAGAGGAGAAGTACGACGATGGTGGCGCACCGGCATTCACATCCAATTGGTATTCCAAGGCCGTCAAGGCCATTGTCACCATCAGAATATGGGTTATTGTCAAGTGATGAAGATGAGAAAGAAATGGTGCCACCACATGTGATGGTGGAGAGAAGGGTAAGGAAGATGGGTTTGTTGGTGTGTACAGGCAATGGGATGGCACTCAAGGGTCGTCAACTAAGCCAAGTTAGGAATTCTGTGCTTAGAATGACTGGTTTCTTAGAACATGTTGAGTATTCATCAATTAATGGATCTAGCAAAGCTATTGAAATAAAATTGAATTAGGTCTCGTTAACTTGTTCTGTTTTCTCTAATTCTTCCAACCCAACAAAAAAGAGAACAAGTAATTCAAATGATCATATTCATCATGTAGTGTATTGGTTAATCAATTAAGTAATTAAATGTTATTCTCTTAAAAAATTTGAGTTTTTTTCTTTAAAAAATTGTTATTTATTTTGCAATGAATATATATATATATATTCTTAATTGATGAAGTTATCAAGTAATTTGAAGAATTAATTAAATTAAGTTTATGTTAAATTCTAAGCTTATGGCGGATTAATGACTTCCCTTAAAAGATTCGAGCAAAAAAATATTGAAAAAATATTAAGGTCTTGTGTGTTCAATAATACTCATATATAATTGTTGAAACTTCATCCTATTTATTTTTATTCTAATTTTCCCCTCCCAAATAGCGATCAATGTTATAATTAAAAATCGTCCTCATAACTTGATTTTATGATTCCATCACTGTGAATAGGAGTATATTGATATACATTTAGAAGTTTCTGATAAGGTAGACCCACAATATGCATGTTAGAACCAAAGTCATTAATTATTAACTCGAACCAAAGTCATTAATTATTAACTCATGCATATTATGTATGTCTAGTTGTAAAGATAAGTGGGTCCATGAATACATGCCATGTGGCCAGACTGTTAATAAGAGTGGACCAATAATTTTATATTAATAATGTATCATACTAGTTTTATATTAGTAAGAATTTCAAATGGTTTGCTTAATAGGGACTTTATACTCCATCGAACGTGTAGACTCCAGAATTAAACAACATTTTCCATCTGCCTTTGAAGTTTTCAAGAAGCAAGCAAGCAGATGGGAAAGATTACTGTTTTTCTTACAATATACGGCAATTATGCAAATAATTCAATAAATATCTTTTGACACGTGGCACTTCTCCAGTATTTTTTTTTTCCATTTGATTCAATAAAATTTGAGAGCCTCACAAAATAAAATCCATTCAATTGGACCATTTAAAGTGTGATCGTTTAGTTATCAAAAAAAAAAGTGTGATCGTTTACTACTTCAAAAAAAAAAAAAAACAGTGTGATCGTTTAAATCCTACATTGACTAAAATTTAGCTACGGCTCTGTACATAAAAAAAAATAATTCAAGCTAAGCTCTGTAAGTCTACTATAGCTTTTTGATTTTTTTTTTTTTTTTACTATAGCTTCTTAATTACTAAGTAGGGGTTGTTTGGTCTGTTATCTCGTGAAATATATTCTTGTTGCTTTTCAATAAAACTACGGCCTTATTTGGATCAGGAAAAAGTTAAAGGAAGTAAGAAAACTTTTAAAGAAATTCCAATTCACCTTATTTAGTTGGATATTTTCACAAATTTCTCTGAAAGTTTGAGCCCTCACTTAAGGGAAGGGAGGAATGGACAATTTTACCCTCATTTAAAGCTCTCTCTCCTTCCTTCTCTCTTTTGTGTGGAATTAGTAATTGACATTTATATCAATTACATTATTTTATTGTTTTTAAAACATAAAAAGTGCTAACTCCTTAGTAAAACCAAACGAGACCTATACATGATTATTCATAATCTTGTAATCACGCAAACAAAAAACAACAAAAAAAATAGAGAAAACTCATCAACTTATACAGTACTTATTTGGTTGCAGCAAGAGTTTATTTATAGTACTATATTGAGTAGAGTTTAGTTTTAAAGAAATGGTAGGAAACCGAAGAATTTTAAATCACATGCAGACCACGTGCAAAGTGCAAACTGACAAGTATTTTTATAATGTCATTTTGAATTAACTCTTAATTAATTTAGGGACTGAGGTTCTATTGTTATATATATATATATATATATATATATGCAAACTAATATATGTGTGGCATATATTTATATATATATGCAAACTAATATATGTGTGGCATGAGTATTTCAAGCTTGCCCAATTTCCTTTCCCTTTCCCTTTCAAGTGTCCTCACCTTTTGTAAGACTTCTCATGCATTCTTTTTGTATGTTGTTTTCATGATATCCAATTCGGCAAAGAGAGTAACGGAAACGTAACAATTAGTTCTATCTGATGGAGATGGATAATCTAATTGGCTTATTATGTATTGTCTAAACTCTAAATAAATGAAACCTCAGTTTTGAGCCTTACTCTTGCATGATTCTTTTAATTTTTTTTCTTTCTTTTTTGGTCTCTTTTGCACGATTCTTTAAGTGATATATTCATGGTCAATTTCTACCAATTTAGGATGAAACTTATGCACAAGGTTCGATATGATTAGTGAAATAAACTAGTTTGATTCAAACAAACTTTAAATATTTTCGTATTAAAGAAGAGATAGTGGTACTATCCATGAGCACCACCAATAGTTTGGTTGGCACAATTGAAAGCGGGTTGTTATCCCTTAACTATAATAACTCGAGTTCGATCGAGTCCTAAACACTAATGTTGGGAGCTCCCCCTACTTATATGATGTGCGACTCGGGGTGAATTCAAAGAAGTCTAATAGTTCAGATAGCGAATTGGTTTAGAAAAAAAGAAGAGAGACCTGGTAGTATGTATGAAAGAGTACCACCAACAAACGAATCAACATGACCAAAGCCGAATTGTCAAACTAATATGGAAGATATGACATAAACGGAGTCAAAGCATCTCATGAGATGGATGAGGCATCACTCGCCAAAAAACAAGGATTGAAGGGATAGTGGTTCGACAATTTGCCTCACGGCCGTTGAGTCAAAAAAAATAAAATAAAATGATATAAATGGAGATGACTAAGAATGCTTTACAAGATATCTTGGCCTATGAAATATTCGGGCCTTCCGTTGGCAAAAACCAATAAAAAAGTAATGGAGATGGATGGACACAGGGATTCTTATAATGGAAGAATTAACGTTTGTTAAAATGGTTTTTGGAGGCTTTTCAACAAAGTGTATTTTTTTTTTTTATCTCTATTCGACGCGTGCCGAAGAGGGGGGACAAAAGCAATCGAGAAGAAAACGAGAAACTTTTTGTTGGCAATGACAATCATCAAAATTCCATTTTGTGCATCTCTACAAATGAGTCTTGTGTTTGGGAGTTTCACAAGCTAAGAAAATTTCCATACTAGTTTGTTAATTAACTCCAATTGAAAATACTATTATGATGACTCTTTTTGGGGCACTCGTGATCCAAAACTTTCGTGCAATATAAGTTGTAGCTTCAATAGTGTGGCATGTGCTCACACTATTCTGGTATGGAAGTTCTGATGTTGTAAGCAGATTTCTTATAAAAAAAAATATTTGAAACTTCCACAACCATACTAAAATCTTGGCACAATGACCTCTTCCAAAGTTTTGGGAAGAATTGGTGCTGCCAGTACAGTTGGTAATATTTTACATTCAAGAAAGAAAAACCTGATCTCTCTCTAATTCTCTCCTCTTCTTCTATCTTTGTATCTCTTTTATTTCTCTCTACAAATCTCTACTCTTCCTCTCCTTCAAGTCTTCAATCTCCTCTCTTTTTAATTCTTGTACTTATTTAAATTAGAAATCTATTGACGTTTTATCGCACTGCAACATTGGTGCTTTTGTTGAGAGAGAATTAGGGAGAGATTAGGTTTTTCTTTTTAAATGTAAAATATCTGAATACAATTTGTAGACCTACCTAATACCATATTATCCTCGCATATACATTGTGTTACCAACTATACATGCAACAATTGGTGTGGCCGTGTCCCCTTTCAAATGGCCTTTATTCCCTCGCCATGCAACCATGTCCCTCTTAATTAACTATAATCTTCATTTTCTAATAATAAGTGCAACAGAGTGAATATGGACTCTCATTCCCCCCAGACAGAGATTTCCCAACTATTTATTTCCCTACACTGGTACTTGACTGCACAAAGAATTTGGAAAACATGATCCTTTGTTATTTCATTGTGAAGTTTACATCTGAAGTTTGGAAAGAACAAGATTCTACAAAAGCAGGGTTTCTGAAAAAGTACTTCAATCTCAGCATCAAGCATGAATGATATTACTGATTTAGTACGCATCAATAGAAAAATGCCCACCTTTTTTTTTGGATTGAAGGGGGGCTAAATTGCTCAATGTTACAAAAGGGTTACAAAATACAACTTCTTGGGAACATGACACAGGACACGAAAAACTCCCACTTTAAGACAAAGTAAAAAAAACAAAAAACAAAACAAAAACAAAAACAAAACTGAGAAAAACTTGTAGCTAGTTTTCTACAGCAGCAGTTGGCAAACTTTGTGCAGGATTATCTATTTTAAAATAGTCAGAAGAATAGGCTTTGATGCTTTAAAGAGCGCCATAACACACTCAATCTCCTTTCTGATTTTTTTTTGGGTATTCTTTTAAAGTTACTTCATAATTATCATTATCTTGTTTTTATCTAATTAATTAACTTTATCTTTATCTTATTTTTATTATATTTTATATTTATCTTATTTTTAAATTACTCTGTATTTATTTTAAAACGTTAATTAATTAATTAATTAAGTATTTTTTGTTTAAATTATACTAATTAATTACTCCATCATCTTTTTGTATTTTTTATAAACTATTACCATATTTCTTTTTTTAAAATAATTTATGTTAGTAAAGACACTCATTAATCTATTACTTATGTAGGTATTTATTAAACACAAATGATTAATCTTAAGAAATTTTTTATGGGTATGAAAATACCCTAAAATATATAAAAGATTAAGTTTTAAGAAAAAAGATTAAATAAAATAAAATAATAATAAAAAGTATGTTAGTGTAAGAGATAGTACCGATGATGTTTGAAGACGTGAATAGTGTTAGTATCATTGTTTTACACCAAAATAGTGTTAGGTTTGCACTATTTTAGTGTTGATGGATTGGAGATGCCATCCATTGTATTAAATCTTGTTTCACATTGGCTTTAATAGTCAACTGCTCTTATGCCGCTCCAATGCATTTCCTTTCTCGCAGTTGAAACTCACAACACCCTAATGGCCTATCCTAAAATATGAATGATAAATCAAAGTGCAAATCTAAGTGCAACCAAAATACTTGAGAGCTAGAACAATAAAATTGTGTCAAACTCCTACTAACAAACTCAAAAGCTCCTGCCAAACATTGACGGCAATCAGTATTACTCAATATGCTAACAGCTCCCAGTGCCCATTGCAACCAGAATTGTTTGACTTTACAGAATAGATGCCTTGATAACACATCAAATGATCACTAGTTCCACAAAGTTGGGATATTATCGCAATGCTGTGGTAGAACTGCATCCTGGAAGTGAATTCAAGTCTACAAGCATTATGTTATCATAAAGTTCATTTAGTCTTTTGATTCATCAGTCAGTTTTAGGACAAACTCTCTAGCATTTAGAACAAATCCTGTCTTTTAAATGGATATGCTAACAAATACTTATATGGTAGGAAGGACAACTCACAACTGCAATCTTCGCAAAAGCAACCAATAGTCACAGTCTAGTTTCTAGTCCTCGAAAGAAATCTGAATATGTATGCACAACAGCGCATTTACTCATTGATCAGAAGCTTCGAATGAATCCAATCCAAAAGCAAGAAGTTGTAATCAGCAAGTAATAAGATTTCACTCATGAAGATCATTAGATCTTACGAAAAAGCCAAATGTGACATGGAAAGCAATCTATAACTTATTAGTAAAAGAACAAAAGAAACAATCGGCTTCATAAATAATAATTCAAAGAATTACAGGAAACGAAATAGCAGCAGACAACAATAATCGGAAGAAGCCATCTAAAAGTACCTCACAGAAGAAACCAATCTATAGCTAATTAGCTAATTGGACAAAAAGACACTATTTCCTAGTGAACTTCTACGCCGAAATAGTAGAACTGTAGCATGAGTACTATATCAAAGAACATCTGAAATCGATGCTAATATTCACTATATGCTAAAGCTAATCATAGGTGTCTAATTTGATGCAATCAAATGCCTAATTAATTGCTCCACCAGCTGAAGTTTTCTTGTTGGGTTCAAAGACGTACTTGATTAGCGATTCCTTGATGGATAGCAACTCCGGAAATTCCTCTTTCAACTTGGAAGCATCCATCTCATTGTTGCTTCTTGGAGCAACTATTACCTTGGCCTGCTCCTCCAGTGTGAAGTTGACCCACTCAAAGCTGGGGTCAATGTAATTCTTGTACATTTCTAGAATCTCATTATGGCTCACGACACCGGGATTGGTGAAGTTCCATATGCCTCTCAAATTCCTCTTTGCCATTTCCACCGAAATGGGCAGAAGCTCATCCAAGATTGTCATGCTGTTTGGAATGTTGACGACTTTATTATAGCGAGAAATCTTGGTAATAAAGTTGCGTGGGTTACTAAGATCAGAAGAGATTGGCATGCGAACTCTGAGCGTGCAAACATTGTCATACTCTCTTAGAAGATCTTCAACCTGTTTATATCAATCACAAAAAACAAAACAAAAAAAAAAAAAAAACAATTTTAATATGTTGATGGGAAAATGCAGTAGAAAATAAACAGAGTGATCCACAAAGTTACCATGGCCTTGGTCTTCGAATAGAATGAACCAGTGAAATTGGGTTTGTCTTCTTCCTTGAATCCAATGCTTGACCCTTCTGGATGCGCGGCATCATACTCAAATATACAACCAGTGGCAAAGTTCATCATTAGCAGACCATGTTCCCTGCAAACATCCGCTAAGAGCAATGTCCCAGCAACATTAGTGCCGATTGTTTCCGTTTTATGGGTCTCACACCAGTCAACATTTGGTCTACCAGTCACTCCAGCAGCATTAAACACGTGAGTAGGCTTCACAGCAAAAATATCTGCCATAAGCTGGGACTTATCTTGCAAACGCCCTTTGCCATACTCAAACGCAATACCTTGCTTCTCGCATATCTTCCCAAGAAGTCCTCCAATCCATCCTGTTCTCCCATATATCAAAAACTTCAATGGCGCCGACTTAGGAGTGGATGGGTTGCTCCTTGATGTTGGTACCACCATCCGGGACTGATTAGGATTGGATTTTGCATGAGCAGACATGACATTGTTGTCTTCACATTGTCTTTCTATTCCTGGCATCATCAACATCCTGGGATGAGGTAGCAATGCTCCAGAAACATCTCCCCACCAATCAGGGTTGCCAGTATACCATTCCATGGTCTTCTTCAATCCCTCTTCCCACGTAGTTCGTTCTGACCAGCCCAAGTTTTTCAGCTTTTGATCGTCCAGGAAGTACCGCTGATCATTAAATGGCCTGTTCTCCACAAACTTAATGCTTGTATCTGGATCCATGGAGAAAAGTTTGCACATATCCTTCGCAACATCAATTACCCTTCTCTCCTTCTTAGTTCCAATATTGTAAACATGGCCAACTTCTCCCCTGTGGAGAATCACCTCGAACGCCTCCGCAACATCCTCACAGTAAAGATAACTGCGGACATTAGAACCATCTCCATGAATGGGAAGTGGCTTCCCTCTCATCGCTAGAAGGATGAACTTAGGAATTAGTTTTTCAGGAAACTGGTTAGGCCCATAAACATTGTTTCCTCTGGTAGTTATGACTGGCAAACCATACGACCTCCCATACGCCATAACAAGCATCTCTGCTCCCGCCTTAGTTGCAGAATACGGGTTTGTCGGGAGAAGCTGAGAAGCCTCATGGTTCCCAACAACAGCATCCTCGTCCGTTTCCCCATACACCTCATCAGTACTAACATGGATGAATCTCCTGATCTGACCAGTGACCTTACACGCCTCCAAAAGAACATGAGTACCATAGATGTTATTTTTGGTAAATTCAAAGCTGTTTCCAAACGAATTATCAACATGGGTCTGCGCAGCAAAGTGCATAATCGTGTCAATTGACTCCGTGATCAAAAGAAAGTTCACAAGATCCGCACTGCCAATGTCTCCCTTGACAAACTTAAAGTTCGGTGACGATCTAGATGGAAGAAGGTTCTTCAAATTCGAGCAATAATCGAGCTTATCAAGCACGACTATCTTATAATCAGGATACTTTCGGATCAGCCGATTCGCCACATGGGATGCAATGAACCCAGCAGCCCCAGTAATTAGGATGTTCTTCGGCGTGTATGTTGCCATTCTCAATCAATCTCTACACAAAACATCAATCAATCCCAAAATCAACAAATCACGTCATTTCCAAATAAACACCAAACTTGAATTCGCAAAGAGACATTGCAAAACCACAACTGATCATGATCAACACAAGACCTAATTAGCACACGCCGAAAACCCTAAAAATGGAAACTTTAATGTTCAATGAGATCTCAATTTCAAAATGTGACAACACAATCAACGCAAATGGGATCACGATCAGAGATTCACAAATCAACTACACTAATCAAAGAAACCAACCAAATCAAAACCAAATTCCAAACAACCAAATTTCAGAGATCCAAACAGATCGAACCGCAGAACGCAAATACATCAAATTCACAAAAAAAACACGCATAGATCTGAACCAAAAAAGCTGAAACATTTGAGATCTATGCACGCTGACTCGCAAACCCTAGCATTGTCGATTAGATCCAACCGAAAACCAAGCAAATCATAATGATTGATAGAGATCGATAGCGATAGAGATGAGAAGAGATTCACTTACAGATCTGCTGAGGAGGTATCGCCAATCCGATCGATCGATTGATCGAACTCTCTAGAGAGAGAGAGAGAGAGAGAGAGAGAGAGAGAGATTGGAATTTATGGCGATGAGGAGAATTCAGACATACACGGAAGAGAAACAGAGATTTTGTGAGACGCTGTTGCGAGTGTTGTTCCGTATTTATAGGCTCTGCTGATTCTACGTTTTCGGAGTTTTGGAGAGAGAGAGGAGAAAAATGGCCAATTAAGCCTAGAGAGAGAATTTTTTTTAAGAAAATGTTAGGCTTAATGGAGTCCCTTCAAAAATTTGGGCCAAAGGTTACCTCCACTCAAATGATCACCCCCGCTTCGAGTTTTAGATTAGTTCGGGCACCGAAAAATCAGTAAAGATTACTAATGGCATTGATGATCGGGTTATGGACCTTGAGATGCGTGAGATCGCATCTAAAGGATGTGTCATATATGAGGTTGTAGTGAAGTGAGGTGAGTGAGTTTGTTAATTATGTGTAGCATTTCCCTTTTTTTTAAGTTTAGGAATATATAGTTTTTTTTTTTAACTTTAGCTTGAATTGAACCCCTAACCTCCCAAAGAAAAAATTATTAGGGAATAACAAAAATATTTTATTCCTCTCTGGTGAGATGATAAAAACATCACTTATCAAAAATATAAGATTTCGAAAGTTTATGGTTCGATTCTCACTAAAATTAAAAAAAAAAAAAAAACATATTTTTGTTACAATCTTTGGTGTATTACTAATGGGGTCTATTAGATCATGTATTAACATGTGTGTGCGCACACTCCATTATGTATTCAATGGATCCCCTTGATGATGTAATGAAGGTTGTAACAAAAGTACGTACCTGTGGCTAGCGGTGCACACGGATTATACTAATCCGCGGATCCGATCCAATTCGAACCAATTATTACTAATTGGATCAATTTTTTTATCCCTTTGACTGGATTGGATTGAAAAATCATTAATCCGGCTGGACTAGATCGGATTACGGATCCTACATTAAAAAACTGCGGATCTAATCCGATCCAGTCCGTTTAACACATCAACACATACATATATTTCATCATATGTACTATGGTAGCTTAATTAGCATCAACTCTAAACTTAAATATCTAAATGACTATACTTGTTCTTAACTCTTTTATTATGCAACCTTTTTATTGTAGGTTATACGTCCAACGTACACTTTTTTGTTCTATTGTGAAGATGTATGGTGAAGATTTGTGGATAACACATTTATTTATGTATGAACTTATATTTTGAAGGTTATTGTGATAATAATTTTATGGGAAATATGCTATATATAGATTTGTGAAATGTATATTGTAAATTTGTCATTCATAAGATATATAATTCTTGTTATTCATTTGATTAAATCTAATTTCATAAATTTTAAATAGGAAAACGTCAATTTGCATAACTTGATCCAATCGGTCCACATTTTACAAATTGAATTGAGTTGAATTGATGAATTATTTGGATTAGATTGAATTGTAATTTTTCAATCCATAATAATTAGATTAGATTATAAATTGACCTTAATTAAACTAGATCCAATCTATATGTACACGTACCTGTGGCGTTTATGCTTTGGAGAGAGAGAGAGAAAGCTAGAGAAGGGAAGAGAGGTGGTAGTTAGGGGGAAAGGTTTAATTAGGGTGGTTGGTAGAGGCACGAGATGGGGACCGGCTCACCTCACTTGCCTTTCATCCTCTCACTTCGTAATTATGACCAAAAGGACAAAACCATCCGGTTCGAACCGGTCGGTTTGGACCAAGTAATAATTGAGAGACGATACAAGCCAATCAAGGTCATGCCTAAAATCGCAGTGATCTAATTTGAGAGGGTAAGTATAGATTAGGTTCAAAATAAGGATACATGTACCTGCTTGTGCAATAAAGGGATATAATTACCAAAAAGCTTGCTCTAGCTGCAAAATCAATTTTGTTAGGTTGTTCACGAACTACTTATTTGAGATTGAGGCTATGTTATTGTTGTTATTGTTGGCAAACTACTTAATGGGAGCTAGTTAAGCTGTTATTATACTATAGGTGATAAGTCATAGTTTAGATCGTGTTGTTGTCATAATTAGTCATATGTTAGCAAGTGGTTCAAATATTGTATCAATATGATATACATAGACGAGAGCAATGTTCGTGAAACTTTTAAATCTCACCAATAAAGTTTTGTATATGTCAAGCTACAGAGCAATTCTAGATTTTTAATATGAGTACCTTTCTGCGAAACATTAAAGAATAAGTACTACGCATAAAATTATGATGTTAATATAAATATACAACAACAACAACAATAAAGTCTCAATTTCAAATTAATTTTTTTTTCCTACCAAAAAAAAATTATAGGAATAATTTCAAATTAATTAGGGCCGGTGACATGTATTATATTCGTCCATTGCACTTGATTTAGTGAAATTTATGGTATGCATCAAGATATGTGCATCTCAATTTCAAATAAGCCAAATATTTCTTTCTATTCTTTGATTAAAAAAAAATAGAAAAACCATCTTACTTAGAACTTAAAAACCCACAACCTCTTACTCAAATGCGGTATACCAAAAGCAGTAAGATATTCACTTGGTAGTATTGGTTGGTAATTGGTAAGTAAAGCAAATATTTTCAAATATTTCACTCTCACCTTGACAAAAAAAAAAAAAAAAAAAAAAAAAAAAAAAAAAATCTAATTACATGGGTTGGTGCAAAATATAAAAAAGGATGGGTGCATTTAGAACCACACAGGGTGCATTTAGAACCACACTGGGTGCACTTAGAACCACCACCTTCATTCATTTGAACAGATCATAAAACTTGGACAAAGTTTTCTAACAACCTTTTCTCAAGCACTTAGGACACGTACTAAGATGGGCTCCATCAGATGCACATTGAGATTTATTTTGGGACATGGCCAATCAAATCACAATGAGTGTGTGATAAAGCGCGCGTGTAGAGACTAGCTAGGATAACAAAAAATGTTTTTTCTAAAGCTTAAAATGAAGAGTCCAAGCATGGATGTAGTACAAGCACTTTTGAGGACTACATTTGGCAATTATCACATATCACACCAGGATTCTTGTTTTATAAACTTTAATGTATGAAATTGCTCCATTGTCGAAAAAAAAATATGTATGATATTTCTTGTGTACCATCAGAATTAGTGATACAAGCAGATAAATAAAATGTCTGAATTTTTTTTTTTTGCAATTAAAATGTCTGAAATTAACATCTTGTAAGCCAACAAGTATATATTCTACTATTCTTGCTCACAGGTATTCTATTATTCCACTAATTGATGTATGGCATTGAGTATGTACGAGTTTGGTAGGACTAACAAATACAAACCTACCAACTGACTATAATTGTCAAAATTTACTGTTACTTACATTGGTTACGTTGGACACGTGCGTTACATATTGTACTGAACCACTAATGTACTATGCGTGCTCTAGTGTTGAAATACATGGTAACACATATATATACAACTAATAGTCTAATATACTATACATCTCATTTCAAAAATAAATTTATTACTTTAATATTGTCCTGCAAATTAATAAAGGTATTGCAGCCATTTAGTGTATATATATTGCACTAAATATATATTACATGTTTGAGAAAACTAATTAAGACGGACTTTTGACACTCGTCTGGGGCAACAAAAGATGATATAATATTTTGAGAGATGTACGATTGTTACATAATGGTGTAAATTTAATTGAGATGTGTGTCACATGAATTTCAAGAGAATCTACGCATTGTGTAACAAAAATATGTACTAAAAAAATGTTAAAAAATCATTTTCCTATTTCCAATTAAAAAAAATCTACTAAAAAAATTGACTTTTAAAACTGTTACGATTTCCTTCCACTCGTTCCCTTGTCTCTTTGTATTCCATATTAATGAGTTAGTGTTTACTTATCAAAAAATAAGGGGTCAACATTTAATCTCTCATTACTTTTTCATTATCATCTTGTCTCTTGCTATCTTTCAGCTTTGTTTCTCTCTTGTTCAACCAAAAACTCCATTAGAAAATAAAATGAAGATATAAGTCTTAACCATCCAAATATAGTTTCAGGTTTGTTTCATTATTACTTCATTCTTAGCATTTGCACTCTCTACCCTTTCACTCCTTGTCTCTTGTTGACCCTCTCAATTCTCTAGCTCACTTTCTCACGCATCTCGATCCCCAAAATTTGCTAGAGAGGTTGGAGGTCAAGTTCTTGAATATGGTTCAAGGCCCCGAGAGTTTGGTCTTCGATCCGTTCCGTGAGTGCCCTACATGATGGAATTGCGAATTACGAAGACCGAATGCAATGAGATTCTCTCCTTCATTGATTCCTACAAAACCACTATATTTTTCAATCACGGTCTACTTTCAATTCCATTGCATTTGATTCTATGATGGGAGGAACAATTCGGGTTAATGCAATAGGTGTGTGTTTCTTATTTGTATAATGAAGTAATTACTTAATTGAAGAAGAGAGGATTTAGGAGAAATAGTGTGCAGAGGGCTCTCAGATTGCTTGTTGAAGCTATTGAACTTTTTGCTATCTCTTGTGAGGTTGGCTATGGTGGATTATGGGATTTGCTTGTTCATTGAGTGGAAAAGAGTTTCCCATGACGATAAGGGTATTTCACCCGTGAGTGATAATGCTCAAATCATAGAGTTTGGTCGCCCTTTGTTGATTGTGGTGCCTCTCTCCGAGAGCTTTCTCGATAAGCTGCCCAAAACTTGGTAATTCTCGATCATGTAATTTTTTTATATATGCTTGAATCTTGTTTTTTCCAATATGTATATGATGTTAGTATATTTTTGAGTTGTACATGCTACTTCAATTTTATGTATTTATTCGTTAAGGATTGTCCTTGGTTGGTGCTTTCCCATCTCTTTTATGTTTGATAAGCATCGATATCTTCTAATTGGTCGGGACTTGTAAGTGTTTGCTTGTCACGAGTAAACTATAGTTGTTTCTGCATTATAGTAGATGTCTTTGTTTTAATCTATATATTGGATTGATTAGTATTTGCTTAATCACAGTTTTAGTGTTGTATGTGTGTTCTATTCTCTGTCAATATATATTAAGTGATGGACATTTTTTCAGGCATATGGTGCTTAAGATTTTGGATTATGTTTAGGGCTTTGCATTCAAATGAGGCATTATGACGGTGGGGCACGGGGGTGGGGACAAAAGTGAATAGCCAAACTGATTGTGGCTACCTATTGAAATTCATGGGCCCAGAGAGTGTTGGGCCACACGCGCACATAGTGGATATACAAATGAGGTTGGAGTCCATCTTTGCACAAAACCAATTGGCTTGTGTTAGGACCCAATCTATACTACTTTATACCACACCAACTCTTATTATATTTCCAATGTGGGATTATATTTCAACATTCCCCCTCAAATGCAATTAGGCCTGAACTAGTTGTCACTTGCCAAACACATACCTACTTTTTATAGGTCCGTAAATATGCCTAAGACTTTTTTTTATAGGCTCTAAATCCACAAACGGGTCTAGACTCTACCGCTAGCCCAATTAGGTCTTCAAATATGAGCCCATGATTATTCTACTCTGATACTATATAGAAATCCATGGGCCCAGAGAGTGTTGGGCCACACACGCACATGGCGGGTATACAAATGGGGTTGGAGCCCATCTTTGCACAAAACCAATTGGTTTGTGCTATGATCCAATTTACACCACTTTATACCACACCAACTCTTATTATATTTCTAATGTGGGATTATATTCCAACACTACCCACTATAATTGGATTTTAACTATGGTTTTTCTCTCCAACGATTTTATTTAGACAATGACTTTTTTTTACGGAGTTTGATTTCCTCTCTTTATTATCATTATTATTTTTTAAAATACATTTCCTAACTTTATTTAATTCAATATTCAACGTTGTTATCTCCGTTTGATTGATTTGTGTTGGTGTTTGGGTTATGAGTGTAAGCGGAGCCCTCTCGATTTTATTTTGATTTCGTCCCTTGAGAATCATTGGAGAAATCGATCAGTCCTAATTCCTGAGGTATTTATTTTAACTTGATGGGTTGTTCTTGTTATTTCAAATGAGGTGTGCGCTTCTCTAAAAGTCTTGCCTATGATGACATTGACATTTCTGGCCTTAGTTGAAACCATCTTGATGGGGTCATTAACAACAAACAAACTTTTAGATAATCACACTACAATGTATGTATGATTTACTACTACTTTGGATTTAGGCTTTGTTGATGTTGTTTTTTTTTTAAACTTCAATGGAAATTGAACCACGATCTTTCGAGGTCTTACCTTTCTGACAAGTGATGTATTTACCATCTCACCTGAGAGGTTTTGTTGATGTTATTATGGAATCATATTTGCTCCTTTTACGAGTTTGGTTCAATCACTTTTATTTCCATCATATGATATGATCCTCTCTTCATAAAGAACTTATTGTAATATTGTCAAATATAGACAACCACTCGTCAAATAACGGTTTAATTAAGTGGGTTTACATCTATAAAAATTTTTGTTCTTTGTGCCTTCATGTATTTTGATGGATAATTGGAACAATAAAGATAATGAGTCATTGGATATTGGGTTCTCAAAAAACTACATGTCAATGCAGTTGTATATTGATCTTATTGTGTTAAGAAAGTTTAACTCTGCAACAATTTTTTCCATTTTTGATAATGTTGTTTCCATTAATTTTAAGTTTTTAATTGATCAGGTGAAACTTTTGATTTTTTTAGGCTTTGATTTGATTTTGTAATCTTGTTATATTATTAAATCTAATTTTAGTTTTTTGAGAATATGCACTTTATTGAAGGGACCTATTTTCTTTTCTATTGATTGCTTTTGCTAAAAATCTCGGACCTGATGTGTTCTTCAGTATTTGATGATTAATGTTCAAACAAAAATCATTAATGAAATAAGAGCTTAAATTGGGGATCATTTTAATTATCTTAATTTATTTATGAGATTTGGGCTTACCCGCTGTTTAATTTAAATGTTTCAATGTTTCTACCATTCAAATCTTTTTTCTTGCATCTGCATTACATCTATTCATTTCACCAATTGTAACATTTAATATGTATAAAAATATAAATAGACTTACAAACAATATAAATTTTATTCCCTTATTTCATATGTTAGGGACATCATTCTAATATGACAAATATGTATTTTTATTGTTATAGTTGATGTTTAATCAGTTGTTGTGTTGGAAATAACTTTTGTATTCATTATAATTTTCAGTCTTTTAGATTGTGATAGTAAACTTTATTTATCCTTTATTTTGGTATTCATTATTTGGGTGTTGTGATCATATATATGAATCAATTATTGGGATCTTGACATTTTCTTTTATCTTGATCAGTGGCAGCATCAAACGATAGAGGTGGAAGAATATGTTCAAGAAGAGGCAGTGTTCCATCAGGTAATCTATTTGCATACTGATTTTCAAATATTATTTTACCCGAATTTGTAAGGGGCTTGTGATGGCAAATTTTGATTTAAGAAATAAATTGTTCTTGCATGATAACCATTTGAAACAATTAGCAACATGCTTGACATACATAAAGTTGAAAATGTATATATATTTGAAATGTGTTTTATCTTCTTATAAATATTATGCTTCCGCCTTTAAGGTTGTCATGCATGTTTTTCCTTCAAGGATTGCTATTAGTAATTAATGTCGACGTATTGTTATAGTATTTTTTTGGTAGAGTTATAGTATTTATTTGTACTTTCTAGTGCTTCTAAACCATCTAAATATACTCAAGTTTAGCCATTTTTAGCATTAGTTGTCATTGTTAAGACTCTGGACAATGCATCAGATTGAGAAAATCTTTTATTTTACCAAACCCATTAGAATTATGATTGTAAGGTGAGCGATCATTGATACGATCAAAGGGTGAGCTATGCAAAGGTTTAAGATTTCTAAATGGTGAGAGCATATCATTTGTCTCTTCTATTCATATTTTCTTAAAATGTTGTCTTCCAAGACAATACTACAAAGATTCGACGGAATGAATTTTGTAGTTTTCTTCAATAATAAGAACTCTTTTTAAGAATAAAAAATAAATAACTTTCTGCATAGATTATTTTTTATTTTGAAGTACCCTCGTAATTTAATGACAAGGTGTGACATAGATTTATGAACTTAACTTACTATTTGTGTTAGCAAATCATTTGAATAATAGAAGTTTATGATGATAAAGATGGATATGGAAGTTTATGCTTTTCATCTCTACAATACGTTTCCTTCTCAATTATGATATTACAGTTTGCATTAATATTATACCAATCTAATGGGTAGCTCACGGGTATGGTGTGGGGTCTTGTATAAGTGGTTGGAGATTCAAGTCTCAATGAAGACAATAAGTGGTTTCTTATAAAAAATAATTTTTATTGAAAATTCTTATCCTATAAATCTTTGAACATGTAATTTTTTTTAGGGCCTTTGAACATATAATCGACTATTGACATTTTTTTAGTTTGTGCAAGTTGAGTTATCAGTTTGAGGTGTAAGAATGGAATATACATGATGGTTAAAGCTATTCACCAATTAACACGAAATGGTTGAGAGAGTTTCACCTATAAATCGTTATTACCAAAGATCTTCATTCTAGAAATACTAATCATGACATTGAGAATTCTCTTTATCACTCAGTTTGGTTCCAATAGCGTAAGTGCAATAGATTATGGTTGGGAGCAACATACCTCTACAGATAATGTTACATTATTTTCATCACTTTCGGCTAACTCATCTATGAAGGCCACCAATTCTTTTCATTTGATGAAGCCTTGCCTTGATGGAAAAGGCAAGCTCTTGTTAGATGAAGCCGTGATGAAAGTTTACCATGCATATTAATATTATGTTCAATGTTCATACTAATTAAACACATTCATTCTTATATTTTTCTTTTGTTATATTTTTTTTCATGTTGTGAAGACAAAATGAGTGAAAAGATTAGAAAGTCTTGAATAAAATGTACATCTTCAATAAATTATAGTTTTTTTTTTTTGAAAACAATAAATTATAGTATTAACATTGTAAATTTATCAATTTCTGCATTTCTCGATTCCTAAATAAATATCATAATTTTCTTATAAAAAATCATAATCTTAATTTTTTTAATACAATACATGGTATATGCATTGACGTTTTGTACATCTTCATAAAGTTTTGTATGGCATTATAAAGACAATTGACATCCCACGAGCATACCGAGTGGGTACAACAAAACTAGTACTTTAATAAGCATGAATAATCAATCTTTCAACCGTCACTTGAATTTACTATTGTACCTTAATTAAGTCTTTCAACCGTCACTTAAATATATCATATACCACCCTTAATTAAGTCTTTAAACCGTCACTTGAATTTACTATTCTACCATTAATTAAGACTTTTAACCGTCACTTAAAGTTACTATCATACCCTTGACTAAGTCTTTCAACTGTCACTTAAATTTACTATTCTATCCTTAATTAAGGGTCTTCTAGCTATTAAGTCTAAATAGTTATAATTACTTGTCAAAAAAGTCGAAATAAAAATATAGTTTACTTTTTGGAATATAAAAATAAAGAGTCACGCTATGTACATCCCAGTCATCACTTAGGGCATCCCATTTTTTTTCTAATTGTATGAGTAATGACTCATATGCCCTCCAACACAAATCCACAAAAAAACAAAAAAAAACACAGTTTGGGCACCCTACCGCCCCCATTTTGATGTGTGACCACCGAACTCCACCACCCTTGTGCTCCCAATCGATTTCGTCATCTTCGTGGATGGTCAGACACAACTTTGGGCACCCCACCACACCATTTTGATGGTTGGAAGCATGAGTTTTAGTGTGTTTTGACCTTTTTGTCCTTAGGATTTCCCACATTTTAAAATGTACCACATACACGAAAGTGTCAGACGTATAAGACTGAGACATAAGATGATGTATCGGTCTCGTTTCTAACCAAACCCATTGTAAAATTGGTTACTTGTTCGATTGGTTACCAAGTACCGAGACATTAGAGGATGTCTCGGTTACCAACAACCGGGACATCCACTGTTGTCTCGGTCTCGTTGATAACTGAATCCATTGTGAAATAAGTTACTTGTTCGATCGGTTACCGGATACCGAGATGTACTGCAGAACCTCGTTCATGTAGCTCTGAGACTTACTCAATAGTCTCGGCCCTGTGTAGCTAAACATTATGGGATTATGGTTGAACTCAGTGATGAGTACATTCCCATGAAAGACAACAACAACACGAGATAAAGGAACAACAAACTCAACGAAAAACACCCTCGAACCCTATACGATTCAACATCAACTATCAACCACAAGTCATCATTTGAACCTTCACCTCGCAAACATTGCAAAAACAGTCACCCGACCCTAAAAAATAACAAATCGAGGGGTAAACGAGCAAGAAAATAAGGAGATTTAGTAGATTGAGGCATCGATTTGTGATGAGAATGAGTGCGGAAAAAGATTTGGTGGTGGGGTGCCTCACATTGATGAATAAGGGCATTTCCGTCCAACTTATGGGTGCCTTGAGAAAAATGTAGGGTGCCCTGAGTAATGACTGGGGTACAAATAGCACGGCTCAAAATAAATTATTAGATTAATTAAATTCCTGCGAATGTAGCGAGCGGTTTCAGGAATTAAATCTCACAATAAACACCACTTTTATTCAAAATTTCATTAATTATCTGTGGCTCAATACAAGAGTAGACATAGAATCAAGTGCGTTAATTCGCTATCTTATTTGTGCAAACAAACTGCCATTAATTTAATTTTTTTTCCAAAATTGAAATAGTTTGACAATTAGGGACTGCTCTCTATAACGTCGAAACTCATGACAACACACAAAAGTACTAGAACTACAAAACAAATAATAAAACTTCCCAACAAGGATAAGACCTAAAACTTTTCAACAAGGAGAAGACAAATCAAAGACTTCCAACTAGGAAAAAAAACTAACTATAAAGTAAAAATTAAAGATAAATCAATCTAGTGCGCCGCACAAATCCACGCAACACCTTTGATGAAGATACATAACAACAAGGATTGACCATTCTTTACAAATCTGATTAGATCTGTTATTTATTGAATTAACAAAAAGCAAAAAGAATTTGATTGGAATCACCGCCGATCGTGGATCGGTGGTGGTTCAAGAACAAAAATCACAAAAGTGAATAAAAAAAATAATTTTAGGGTTACAATAAGCACCACTTTATTCTCTTAAGAAACAGAATTTTCTGACCTTGATATATACATTAATCTTTAGATTCAACATCTTAAGGAAACGTGATGGAGTTATTTTTTCTTTTACCCCACTTAGGGAATAGTGTTGCACATTCTTTAGCCAAACCGGCTATGGAGAGAAATATGTGTGTGGTATGTGGACAAATGCAATTCCATTGTCTATTGCTCCATACGTAACTCCTGATT
The DNA here is from genome assembly GCA_039657345.1 of Stephania japonica. Taxonomy (NCBI): domain Eukaryota; kingdom Viridiplantae; phylum Streptophyta; class Magnoliopsida; order Ranunculales; family Menispermaceae; genus Stephania; species Stephania japonica. Next base: position 9,258,209 of record CM077556.1, read on the forward strand.
TTGGATGATGAAATAAAATCTATGCCTGTTTTGTACCTTCAAAAAAAAAAAAAAAAAATCGTCCACATAAGCATGTAGTACAAGCCTGACATATTTATTAAAAAAAAAAGTGGACGTCAAATATATAACTACTGAATTGACAAAAAAAATACTCAATCTTATAATAAGTTTCTTGCAGTGACAAAAATATATTTGCTTTATCAGTTTTAAAATTTCGAAACAAGTAACTAATGAGAGTTGTGTGAATATAGAACTTGATGCGATATCTGAGCTTCAAGGAAGAAATCTTTTGATTTGTTTTATTTTGATTCTATCATCAGTTTATGCGTTTCTATGTGAAACGATTTGATATCAAGTTTACATTATTTAGACATAAATCAGCTAATTTAGTAGCTCATAATAAAGGTAGAGAAGCTAGTTCTTCTTGATGTATCAACTCATGGAGCAATAAAAAGGTCATTCCTTTTTTTTGAAACCATTTTATATTATGGGAAATGTTAAAATAACAATACTATGTTTGTTAAAGCCTCTTAAAGTGAAATGGTAAAAGACATCACTTGTCTAAAAGACAAGATTTTGGGAGATCGTGGTCCGATTCCCACTGAAGTCAAAAATAAATGAAAAAAAAAACTACAACAATATATCATTACTAAAAAAAAATAGTCCTAAAAAAATAAAATAAAAAATAACAACACTATAGAATGTACTAAAACATACGATAATAACAATTCAAAATGGGGTGTGTCGATTTTAGGGTTAAGGCAGCTACCACACCTCGTTATACATCCACTAAAACATTCGATAATAACAATTCAAAAGACCTTTTGTTGTGCATTCTATTATGACATAGTATATTTTTTTTGAAGAAAAATAGTATTTTTATTAATCATTAATGGCTCGGTACATGACTAAACATAAAATCAAAAAGTACATTGATTCGCTAATTCTATTTATTCAAAAGAACTACCATTACTTTGGTTGTAAATGCGATAGTGAAATTCAAACAGTTTGACAATTAGAGACTACTATCAACAACATTGAAACACATTATAATACACAAACACCAACTAGAACTACATAACGAATAACAAAACTTTTCGTCGAGGAGAAGAAAACTTAAAACTTCTTGACAAGGAGAAGGCAAAATCAAGACTTTTAACAAATGAAAGACAAACTATTTAAAAATAAAATTAAAAATAAGGACCAATCGAACAACTGCACATATCCAAAAACAAACGTTGAGGAAGATGTACTGTAACAAGAAGATCCAATCTTCACAAATTTGCACTTTATTAAATACATAAAATATGGAGAGATGAAAATTGAAACAGAAGATCACGGGGTGGTTCAAGATATTGAAAACTCAATAAAGAGATCTTAGGGTTAAGGCAGCGGCCACACTCAAGTAATCCCTATAATGACAAGTGTTGTTATTCTAATAATTCCCATATTTATTTTGTAGAACAAATGTCCATTTGTTTTGGCTTAAGAAAAAATCTCACCAGTGGCGCGTTTGCTGAAACTACCAAAAAAAAAAAGGTGTTTTCTGTTTCCATTCCAGCTTCTCTGAAGAATTTATAGGGTTTAAGCCTAGGGTTCCCTCTCTGATCCGAAAACCTTCAATCATGTCCGGAAGAAACCGAGGAGGCCCTCCCCACTCCATGAAGGGCGCCCTCCCTCCAATCCACGACTCTCCCTTCGGCCGACCCCTCCCTCCGATCCCCCACCCCGGCCTCCTCGAAGACCACCACCACCACCACCACCACCACCACCTCCACCGCGGCGGCCCCATGCCCATGCCCATGCCCATGCCCATGCCCCTCCCGCCCCACCCCGCCGCCGTCCTCGAAGACCGCCTCGCCGTCCAGCACCAGGAGATCCAGGGCCTGCTCGTCGACAACCAGCGCCTCGCCGCCACCCACGTGGCGCTCAAACAGGAGCTGGAGGTCGCGCAGCACGAGCTCCGCCGCATGGCCCACGTGGCCGAGTCGGTTCATGTCGAGAATGATATGCAGTTGCGAGAGGCCTATGAGAAGTCGATGAAGATGGACGCCGATCTCCGCGCCGCCGACGGGATGAGGGCGGAGCTTCTGCAGGTTAGGGCTGATGTGCAGAGCATCGATGCCGGTCGGGTGGAGTTGAGTAATCAGGTTCAAGTGCTTACTCAGGAGCTGTCTAGGGCGAATGCCGAGTTGCAGCAAGTGCCCGCTCTGAAAGCCGAGATCGAGGCCACCAAGCAGGAGCTGCAGAGGGCTAGGTATGATCAAAATGTGATCTTTTTGTTTGATTGCTTGTGAATTTAGAGGTTTTTGTGATTGTGGATTTTGTTGGTGTTTCAATGTGCTTCTTGTTGTCTTTCTGGTGTGTAGGGCTGCCATTGAGTATGAGAAGAAAGGGCAGGCCGAAAGTTTCGAGCACGGTCAGGCAATGCAAAAAAACCTGATTGCAATGGCTCGGGAGGTGGAGAAGCTGCGCTCGGAGATTGCCAATGCTGAGAAGAGGGCAAGAGCTGCAGCTGCTGTTGGGAATCCAGGTGTGTGACATTGGTTTCATTTCATCAATTGTTTATAATGAATGGTTTGAGCTCTATGTTATGCATGGTTTTTTCTAATCTGTAGTGTATAAATTATGGTGGCGCGTGGTTTTGTCAGTGCATGTTTGAAATGGAGGGTAATGACTAATGAGTCATATCAATTAAATTGTCCTTTTTCAACCCTTTTTGTTTCCTGAAGTAGGGGTACGGTTCTATGAGTGAAAACATTAAGAAAACTAATGCTTGCGTGCGAGTGTCTATAAACGTATATCTGGAGACTGTATATAAACACTATAAATTTTATGTTTTGAAATATATATGTAAGCATAAGCATGCGTTCGATGGGAGAGAGTTTTACAATCAATTTCAATAATAGAGAAAAGGTTGAGACATAGGTCTGATTGAGGATTTGAGGGGTTTACCTGTAATAAATGTTGTACACAACATAATATCATTAGTAATGGTTGTAAACAGTGATTTTCTCTCTGTAATGTAATGGACATCTTACGCATCCTTGCTTAATCCATGAATACAAAGAGGTGGAGTGGCAATGTAATGGTAATCTTTTTTGAAGAATGTCAGGAAGTTCCTTTCCCTCAATGATAGTATTCGTTCACAACAAAATTGGTTTTGGAAGGAATCTTGCGTTTCCAAAAGAAAAGGAGCAAAGGGATATGGAGGAGAGTGATGATTATTAGTTAGATAGATGAAGAAAGACTTGCAACCATAGGCTACGGCCAAGGATCCTTTGTTTCTGTCAACACTCTTAGGAAGTATTCAGGCTTAAGATTTGTCTATACTCTTTACTCTTTCTGACACAGACTCTTTAAGGAAGTAGTTTGGCTGAAGATTCGACCTGTAAACTTTCTCATTTTTTTTTTCTAATTATAGGACACTTTGTATGGGTCAAACTATTACTTAAAAGATGTTACTTTGCTATATATACATTGACAAGCTTGCGTCGGTACCCTCAGCTATTGAATCCTGCTTTATTGAGAAACTAGAGGTACTATATAAAGACGGACATAGAGGTATTGGGCTATTAATCATCAAAAAAAAAGACACTTATTAGTTTGGATCAAAAAAGCTTTTTCAATAATTTTATATTTTGCTTTGACTATCTCATTTTAGTCAACCCCGACTAATTCGGGATTGCTTTAACTATCTCATTTGTACAACAATATAGGAATGACAGTTTCCAACTGACCTAAAAGCTCTCTTGTACATAAAAATAGACAATAATCTTCCTTTATTAATGCATACTCAGGTGTGTAGGCTGTTTAGAACACTTGACTTATCCCTTGAGATGTATATGATGCTTCTGGTCATCATACATTGGAAAACTTGAGGGGAGTTAGGATGGGACTTAAATCAGATATCCCACTTCTTGAGTAGTTGGCTTCTTATTCGTTGTAGCAATCCCATACTGGCTGTGAGAGCAGTGATTTGGAAGCTATCTATGTGTTTCGGTTATCAATATTTATAAATCATAGCAATTCAAACAATATGCTTTCTTAATGTTTTAAAAGTCCTTGGTAAGTAGTGCCAAGTGTTTTTTTTTGCCAATCATGTCAATCAGTCAGTTGAAATTTTGGGAAGATAAAACTCTGAACTAGCTAAATGCCTAAAAGCAAATTGAAGTTTCTATCTTAAATAATGGTAATAATAAAAACACGTATTGGCAAATAAATATTTTAAGGTATAAGATATAGATAACAAAGGGCACGCATGTGCTTTTCCTTGAACCAATCTTTTTTTAGCAACTCACAGATTATCCTTTCCTTATATTTTTAAGGTCAAATATCCTTTTCTTTTTATGTCTTTAATACTAGTAGGTTTTTCATTTATAGATGCAAAAGATTTTGGAAGAATGGAATATTCTTGACAAAAAAAAAGAAGAAAAAAATGGAAGATAGGAGCAAGTGAAAACAGAGGGACTCTTAGAAAAAAGAGCCAAACTATACAAAAGAACCAACCATCTGTAGCAGATGACCGTGCAGTTGTAGCAGCCATTCTGAATTAGTGTAGCCGCAACATGCATACATGCATTGCATACTTGCTGTTTGTTATCCAAGATCATGCTCTAACCCTAATTAGTCCCAGTTCCACTAGCCTCCTTAGCTTGTCATTAAATGTTCTTATTGTCTTTCTTCCCAAGTGAACCAAATGAGTTCTAGGGTACAGAGGCCACTTTCCTCTTGATCTTACTAGCATCTCCCCAAAAATATTGACGATCTAAAGTATCTTCCCAAGAATAAGGCTGGACTGCATTTATATTCATCTCCATGATCAAACCAAATCACATTCTCCTAAAGAAAGCACAATGAAGGAAGAGATGCTTAAACAATGCCCTGCAATATTTGCTGAGAATGCTTCAGTTAGGAAGGCTAGAGATAGATGGTTTTGTTCTTTGCATCATGTCACAATCAATAATCACAGAAGCCAGCCAAGAAAATTTCTTAGTTTTATGTGGGGACTCGTGGTTTTATGGAAGAAAGATTGGGCATGGAAAACCATCAGCCAAATGGTAACAAATACTGCAATTAGTAATTTTATGAGCGGTGGCTGATGTGGAGCATCTTATAGACAAGTTTCTAATAATATATGTATTTTTATACTGAAATAAAATGAATAAGAGGGATTTGAAATCTGTTTCAAAGGGTAAGAGATAAGAAGAAAAGCCATGCAAGAAACCCCAAAAATGATTTTCTTCCTTTACAAGTTGTCAGAATCTGTAAATTTTTTTTTTTATGTGTTTTTTAATCATATATGGGCTTTGTTGTTGGTTTGTGCTGTTAATTTACTCTCTGATATTTATAGATGCTTTGATGCAATTCTTGATTAATAGAAATTGAATGTATTTGTTCAGTTTTTGACTTTTCGTTGAAGTCAGGTCTTGAAAGCTTTTCATTATAAGCTTTTGTGTGTAGGGCTGTGGGCAAGTGTACAATTTAATTCTAGCTTATCTTTTTTTTTTTTTAACTCTTCCTTTGAACTTTCTTATGTCAATGTTTATCTAAGTTAACTTTTTGTGTCTGCTAGGTGCAAGTGCGGGCTATGGTGGAAACTATGGGAATGCAGATGCTGGATATGGTGGAAACTATGGGAATGCAGATGCTGGATATGGAGGAAATCCTTACCCAGCTGGTTATGGCATTAATCCTGTATGCCTTCTGATAGCCTTTTGTCAATATGCTTCTGCCGTTATTTATTTCTTTAATAAAATTTGTGAAGAGAGGTAATAATGCTTCAGCTTTTATTTCTTCAAATCAGGTGCAAAGTGGAGCAGAAGGAACTGCTGCTCAGTATGGCCCTGGACCTGGTGCATGGGGTGCATATGACATGCAGCGGACTCATGGACGCCGATAGAAGTTTACCCGTCGTACTGAGTTGTGGGTACTATTGAGTTTGGGCCTTAAGTGCTGCTTTATGAATGACATTTTGGATGTTTTTAGTATTATCATAATTTTGGATGTTGAAACTTGGATTGCATATAGATACATGCTATGATGGCATAACCATGGTGTTACTATGGTCTGCAGTCGTATCATTTTCATAATTATATGATGGAATTTCATTGCGGTTTTCATTGCGAGTTTATTTTCATATTTTAGAAGGGCATCTTTCTGTTTGGATAATTTCTTTTCACCTTTGATGTTGATTGTAAGCTGTTCCCTTTTTATTAAGGTTTAAGTGATTGTGTTTTAGTTCCTTCATTCTATTGCAAAGAGTTCTGTGGGAGTCTTATTTGTATGTCAGATGCGGAAAGTATTCTGATTCCTGACAGCCATATTCATCTCCTTGGATGACTAAACTGTTCCTGGGTGTGCGAGTGATCTTCAGTCCTCGATGGTGGATTGAGGGACAATAGGTGGTTAGTGTGGGATAGGAGGTGACTAAAGCCACTGAAAACTCTTCTTGCTTTTCCCTAGGGAAAGGTCTCCTTTTTTAAAGATGATTTCTAGTATTGTTGAATGATAAGACTCCAATTCTCCTGGGATTAAAAACGTAGACATAACTTTCGAAAGGAAAAAAGAAGAAGAAAAGAAGAGCCTAAAACTAAACTAAACTAGTCCATAGAATTTGCTTGCGTTTGTTTGAATGAAACCCAAAATGTAAAATTCAATATCCAAAATGTCTAAAAGTCTAAATGTCATCATAATCTCATTTAGTTACAAAAGATAAATTAACAAGAAAATTCTATAAAACTTTTTCAAAAGTACAGTACAACTTAAAAGATTGGTTTATGCTATATATTATATGTAAAATCACATACATATGCATATATGTTCGTTTGGTCTTGCCTTCTCGGTTGTGGTATAGTTTTGTATGATGTTCTGAGTAGTCTAATTACAAAACTACCTAGAATCACTAGTTTAGCATTTATGAAAACTGAAATCAGACCACAAAAACATAAGATCTAACCAAACCTTTGTTTATAGTTTAGTTTTGCAGTTTTACATGATCAATTGCTAAGCATCTTAGTTGCATATGCTGATGTAGTGATATTCGTAGCCTTTCAATGCACTTAATAATAGTGCTTAGAATAAGTATGACAGGAAATATGCTGAGTGGATATAATTATCCATTTTAGATATAGTGTGCATTAAGTTTGACTTGAAAGTTGAAAATATTGATTAATACAAGCCTTACAAGGTCCAGTTATATGACAAAACTCTGAAAATTAAAGCCCAAGTCCCAAATTAATTAGTTCCACCACACGGATCCAACATTTCCATTCAGCTCAAGTTAATACGGTTGATGATGTGTTTCAGTATCTTTTATGATTAATCGATCCAATTTATCTTATGCCTACCCCTATATCTGTGAATTCCTTCAATTTATAGTGGGCCAAATAGTTTAACTGGGGCTTTTGTAGGTAATGTTGCATCCAAACCAATCCAAACCAATGCAATTGCCAATCATCCCTCTATTTTTTCCCCTCTGTTATACTATTACTTTTCCTTGAATCTGATTTTTTTTTTTTTTACTTCAGTCCTTGTCTTGCCATGTACCCACCGAAGCATCCTCATCACTGCCACACTCATAAAGAGTAATAGTCTTATGAAATTTCTGTTAGCTTAGCGCGACATTTCAGTCAAATATCACATATGTTGCACTCCTTTACTTCTTTTGTCCATCTTGAATTTATTGTGTAACATCACCGTCAGTATATTTATCCTTCTATATGATTGATTTAAGTACCTTTAATGTTCTACCTTTTGAACTTCAATTCTCCTAATTGCATTACTATTACCTTGATTTTTTTTTTTTTTTTTTTTTTTTTTTTTTTTTTTTTTTTTTCTATTGTTCGTGAACTCAGTTTGCATGTATTTAGTCTTTGTTCTACTTAACTTTGAAGCCTTTAGACTATATGAATATTATTCCTGCAAATATAAAACATAAGTGTGGAATTAGAGTAATGTTACCTTTTTTATTATTTTTGTAGGAATATAGTAGTAATTACTAATAAGTAATGAATCTAATGATCAATAAGATACTCTTTCGTAAAACAACTAAAAACAAAATTAAAAACAAAATTTATGATCTTAGTATATCAGCTATGTAATGTAAGATGCCTGAAACTGAAATATAAATCATTAGGGCTTGAAAATTTCTTAGATCCACACCTTTGCGACTTCTCTATATTTTTCTTCTACTTTAATTTCGATCATATCAGATCCTCGTACTAAGGCCATTGCTGTGTCATGTAAAATGATGCACTTTGATGATTCACAACTCTCAAAGTCATTAGCTAATAAATCACACATATTTGGGGAATTACCAATTGATATTCCAGTGTTCTTAAAAGCCTGCTCTTTAGTGAATGATAAAGGAATAAGTAGTAAATGGGATCTTCTTCCTGCATGAATAATGAACAACTAGGAGACATTTGCTGTGTGGAGCATTCCCCTTTGCATCACAGTGGCTTCATTTAGTTTATGGACAATGGAAAGTCATGAGAAAACTCAACTTTTATTAGGATGAGGTTCCCAATAATTAAAAAAGGTGGAAGCTTCAACATTGATGGTTGTCAATTGTGGACCTAAAAAAGGATTTGGATGGGAGTTGAATTAGGCATCTAATGAAGGATTTGGAAGTAAAAGCTAGTCTGACATTCACCAGTATTGCTAACAGTTCTATCACCACCATAGTGCCTCTATCATTTGAGTTTTATCTGAAATAGGCCAAATATAGCAAGGAGGGAGTGGATGACCTAACAGCGAACTGGAATAGTTACAAATTAAATTCTCATATAATAGTTTGAGCTCCATTATCAAAGTAGGATGTTGTATTTTTGGAACAGAAAGTTCGAACTCAAAATTACACAATTTTTTGGTTACTAAAGCTTAAAATGCTTGTGGGCAGCAATTGACATTAGTTGAATTTGTGAATCTGTATGGGTGTTGGATCACTCGTGTTGCTATTTTGGTATTGCTTTAGATTGTAAAGTATAATTGACATTTAGACAATTATGTTGATGAGTTGTGATATTAGCTTCAATGATCTTGGAAATCAACTATAAACGAAGTTCATGAACATTTTGAGCATGTTAAGTTTTAGATCCTTCTCTGCCAAGATATGTATATATATAATAGATATTTATCTTAGTCTCCGGATGTTGGAAGGCATGGAATATATATATATATATATATATATATATATATATATTTTGATAAGAGGCATGGAATATTGGCTAAGATGATATTTTTTAATTATATTATTAAATACTCTCAAGTCTCAAGTCATCTCATCTACCTGTGGATCTTTTAAAGAGGCTTTGAAGAAGGGTGTTAAAAGGTGTGATGATTCTATGTCTATGGTCGGAATGTTTGTGAAGTTCAACCAAGCTAACACAGCCATGTTGTTATTGTTACCTCCGGCGATTTGGTGCTTAACGAACGACTTCCAAGATCTGTTCTTTATAATTCCTGGGAAGGAATAAATCAGTACATGCTGATATTTTCCATAGTTTGGGATGAGCTGGATAATCTTCTTCTGGAATTGTGTTAATTCTTGATTATACATGTTTGCAGATCACTCTCTAGTCTACATTGCATGCCTTTCCTCGACTTATTTCTTGACTAGCATACTCTTTTTCTTCTCTGCGGAGTTGATGGGTATACGTTTCATGACTTTTTGTGACTTTTTTGTCCACCAGATAGCAGCTTTTTGATATCTTTCGAGTAGCTGGAAATTCTTAGAGTGTGTTGTTTTGTTCACTTGACAACTCTTAACATTGCTGTAACCTGGCACCATGGCTTAAGCTCGTTTCTAGCCTGCATTTGTGGTACGGCTGAATTTCTTAGTGTCTCCCGACTGTCTACTTCTTGCATTTCATCTTATTTTCCCCCTATTAGTAACTGCTAATGGAGTCATGCTTAGCAGCCTATAGTCAGTTTTTAGGGTTAACTAGGGTAGCTTACTGCTTGAACACCCATATGGCTTACCCTGCAGTTAGGTTGTATTATGTTATGCTATCTAGGCCAAGGTTAGGAAATTTTATCATGTTGAGCAGTTAGGGTTTCTTTACCTACATAAACTAGGTATTCAAACGGGAAGATTGAGCTGTATGATTGCTGCTGATACTTCCTTCAGTTCAGAAATTCCTCCTTCCTTGGCTTCTGTTTAGACTTTAGAGTTCTTTCTGGAAGTATGCTATTGGTCTAGGGGCCACACAAGGGCTTCTCATTAGGAGATCAGCATCATTCAGCTTTCGTCCCTTCTAGATGCCAGCAGCAAATAAGAAGTGCATTTAATTATTTATGAAGGCCTGCTTGTTTGCCAAGACAGATTCACCAGTGAAGCCTCAGAATGAGTTATATTGTCAAGTAAGTGATGCGACGTCTTGTGCTACATTACTTGTATTGGTTTGTAGCTGTAGTTCAAATATGCTTTGTTGTGATATTGAAAGTTGTTTGCAATTTGTTTTTTGTTCAACTCTAATGTGTTAACGTCTTAATGTTGTTCGTTACCTATACATTTTAAATAGGCTAGCATTTTCAAGTTAAAGGTCTAAGTTGCTCTAGTGTCACTTCAAGAAAATGTATGTTGGTTTTTTGTGATGATTTTATGTTGTTTGCTTGACAACGATCTTATTCCTTCTATAATGGTTGGGACATAATTTCTGCCAATTGTTGTATGGAGGGGTATTTCTCTTGTAAACATGAAAAATTGGTCAGCCCTAAAAGTTGTTCCACCCCAGAAATCAGTCTTAAGACCATCTTTTGTGTTACTAATGAATGACTTGGCTGGGAATGTTCAAGTTTCTAGGTGACATTCTGTGGCATATGTTGTTTGTGTATGACTTCATGTTGAATAAAACTCAAGTAAGGGTTAATGCTGAAATATAGGTCAAGAGAGATTTTGGTGTCTTGTGGTTTCAGAATTAGTTGGAATAAAACCAACTATGCTTAATGTAATATGTCAAGTTGAGAATAGGTGGAAGATTTTCTCAAGTGAAGGTGTTTTTAATCCTTGATCATTCAAGGAGTAACAACTGTATTTGAGAGATTAGAATTCAGTGAGGCAGCTAGGGCTTTGATAGATAGCTCAAGGAAAAAAAGTAGTCATGAAAAGTCAGTTAGTATTAACTTTAGGCACTTGGTTGAATCATTATACTATACTAGAATAGATAGGCCACGATGCCACAACAGAATTATAACAAGTTGGGTTAATTTGAAGAGTCCATCTAGTGTATAATATAATTAGCATATTATTCCTAAAAATGAAAGAAAAGTTTTATCGAATGACAATTAGGCTGCTTTGCTCTATGTAACTGATTGCTGGAGAATAAAAGAAAGAACACGAGTGAAGTGTCGTATAGATGAGAACATTGATATGGTTATGAGGAAAAAATATTTAAGATAAGTCTGTAAAGAAAAAAAAAAAAAAGGAATTGAAAGGAGTGGCCTGGATTGGAGATAAAAATGAGAGAATTGAGAACCAATTGAGTTGGTTTGTGCATGCATGACAACGGTCATAGCTGCACCACTAAGGTTAAAATATTTAAAGATGAGTCTGTAAAGAAAAAAAAATACGAGGAATTGATAAGTGGCCTGAATTGGAGATAAAATGAGAGAGAAGTTGATAACTAATTTAGTTGGCTTGGGCATGCATGGCAATGGTCATAGCTGCACCACTTGGGTAAAAAATAACTTATCATTAAATGACAATGCCCCCAATTGAATTGGCGATATGCGGGGCTAGCCCTTTGTGGATATTAATGTAGTAAGCAGACTCAGGTTGCTGATTTGATCAAAAGCCTTGTCTTGAGTCAGTTGTGTGTTTCTCATATGGTACAAATCAGAAGATATCTACCCACTTGGTGTCAGGCCAGACTTGTTTGTGATTTGTTTGGTCAAGCATGTTTTAGCAGGAAAGCTGGCTTTTTTATTTTATTTTTATTTATTTTTATTTTTTAATGCAGTACTAGTCTTAGTTGTTTGATTACACCTTGCATTTTTAGGCATTCTTGCTTTCTTTGCTTTTTGTCCTTTCTATAAAATTAAACGTGTTATTATTTTGGTATTTGTATATGATTAATGCTGGCTGTGTGTTCATATTATTTCTTCATTTGAGCTTTTACGCCTTAAGAGTCTTAGGCTGAGTTGTGCATTCTTTGTTTCTTTAGCTCGGAAGACTTGTCCTGTATTCTCACGTCACTTTATCTTTCAATTTTGTTTTTTTTCCAGGGATTCATTCTCATCCTCAACCATGTTTCTCTTTGTGCTTCTATGTGGTGCCTGCATCATTTGATTAGGTATGCAACACTTCATGATTCCCTGAACTACCTTTCTTGTTTGATTTTTTTTGAGTTGTTTATCATGTACCACTTTTCCAATTTGTCAACACATTTTGAATAGGACACTACTACTGTAACCCAGGAAAGGCATGCGCTAATGACACGGACTTGCTACGTCTGTTTGAAGCACCTCTGGGTGTGTGCACGCCAAAATCAAGGGTTGCCAGACAGGTGTGTGTCTTTCCCGGCTTACAAAATCATTTTCCTTTTGAATATCCCTTGTAGTTTTTGCCTGCTAGTTCAATTGTGTAGGTGATACTTCAATTTGAAATTGTTAGCTAATCATCCATTATGAGTTTCCCCCTTTACAAATTATTTTCTACTGCTATTACCCTGAAAATGCATCATTTTAAACTGGGTTTCCATTTTCCATCCTTATACCTATCGTATTGCACTTTGTGGTATAGCTTTATTAAGAAGAAATCATAACGTATTTCTATTATGTAATAGAAGTCATTACAAAAGCTGTAGATTAGACCTTCCTTCTGCGTTCCTTTCTATATACACTTAACTTTTTTATACAGCTTTACATGTATTACTTGCAGAAACTCCTTCCAATTCCTTTTCCACTCTTGCTTTCTAACCCTTAATTTCATGCTTTGTAAGAAAACTTGAAAGAAAAAAAATTATTTAAAAAGGGGTGCAATTTAACAGCAACAACAATGCAGGGAGCTGCAGTCCCCCAAATTAGTTGGGGTCTACTACATGCATCCAAATTTTTCCACAAAAGTCCTAGAACTTTAATACTATTGCAAGACTAGGTCCTGGTACTTCTCTTTAGTTGTGGTGCAAGTTGTAAATATTAGTAGGTCGTAGGCCAATTACCACAAAAGTACTCCCCTAACTTAAAAAAGTAGAGAACTTTATTCTCAAAATGTGTTTCCAACTACCAATCAATGTTATTTATCAAATTTGATTTCTGGAATTTTTGTCAACAATGTCAAGTTTATATGGCGCAATGCCCCCCAATTAATTTGGGACTGAGACTATGTTGTTGTTGTTGTTATATGACGCAATGCAAATGTATTAGACTTTAGTATATATAAATACTAGTCGACATCCCACGGTTCGCTCGCGAGAGAAACCAAACGTGTATCAAATTACTTGAAATAATTATTTTACCTAGTTAATTGTCAATACTTCACTTACCTATCTTTTAGAATCAAAGTGCATTAGTATAATTAGGTAACATTATAACCTACAAAATGCTTCCACATTTTAACATTAAATAACGATCTTTTAAAATCACATTAAATCACAACCAATTTTTTTAGGAAATAAGCTTTGTAATTCTTTTCGCTTAATAATAAATAAATTGATCTTAATTAGGTGACTTCTTCTAGAAACCAAACCATAACCTTTTGGTGTCTTTTTTTATCCCTACCACATTGTATCTATCTATATAGATATACAAAGGTAATTTGCACAAGTAATATAAAGGCAGCTTATATAAATCGTTCAAATGCTAACTGATACATGTTTTTTTTTTAAGCTAACATATTGCTAACATATTTCACCGCTGAAGATGAAATATGCAAAACTTGCTGCTTTGAATCTGTCTGTAGAAGACTTGAATAATAAATTCAAATATATAGGATCATGGGAAGATGTGAATGTTAAAAACAATGACGAATTTAGGGATGCAGGTGGGGCGGGGAATCCCCATTTTCCGCGGGGATCCGCCCCAATGGGGCGGGGATTCCCTGCCAACTATCTCCCACGGGGCAAGGGATGGGGAGATTTCACCCCCACCATGCTGGGCGGGGCGGGGGTGGTATTACTCATGACCTCGTGAGGATTACTCGGCCCGCCTTAATATGGGGATTCCTTATGGGGATAATGTAACTAAGTTTATCAAATCTAAACAAATACAACTTAGTTTATCAAGAAAAAATAATATAACTTGAAATTTATATATAATAATGTAAGTATGTTATTTAAAGTATTTGTATAGATTCAAAAGCTTTGAAAAAACGACTTAGAGTCGTGAAGAAAGAGATTTTAATGATTAAATTTTGTATCTATAATTTATTTAATTTTTTTTAGATATTATACCAAAAAATAGTGGTGGTGGGGATCCTTGCCAGGTGGGGAATGGTGGTCGAAGCGGGGAATCCCTGCCCCACCAAAAGTGGGGATGGGGGCGGGGATTGCATTCCTTGCCCCGAACCCACCCCACCTGCATCCCTAGACGAATTGTTGAGCTTGGACATGATCTTGCTTGATGATGTAATATCAATTTTACTAAAATTTTTCTATGTGCTTTCTTAGATCATTTATGTATTCATTCATTATTGTGGGAAATTGTGATGCATGCTATTGCAAGAAAAAACAAAATATGAAATTCCAAGACGTTATTAGAGGGGTAGATTTTTGGATAAGGAATTTCAAAGTTAACCTAAATCTACACCTTTAAACGTAAATAAGTAGGAAAATGATCCTATGCTTATTTGTAACAGGTTGATAAGGTGTAGAATTTAGTTTAACTTTGAAGTTCCTTATCATCAAATTCCTCCATTCAATAACAATGTCATGTACTTTTGTACTTGGTTTTTACCGACGGTAGCTTGCATCACAATTTCCTGCAATAATAATTATGAATTAATAAGAAAAAATTGTAAGAAAATAAGTAGGAAAGATTTTGTAATTTTTTTCGCAAGTTTTTGTAAAGTTGATATTGCATTTTTATCAAGCGTGATCATGTTTTATTCATAGATTCCCACATCCTACTTATTCGAACTCGTATATTAGTCTTCTTTAGACGGATTCAAAGCAACAAGTTTTGTATATTCCGTCGGCGAAGGTGAAATATATTCGTGCAAGCTTTGACTTTGTATGATTCGTGCATGCCGTTTCTTTGTGTGTTGTGTCTATATATATAAATATAATATGGTATAATGGTTGGGATATGAAAAGCCACTAAAAGATTGGATTTAAAAAAAAAAAAAAACTTTACTAATTAAGCTTATATTATTTATGAAAATCGGGCTGCTGTGCTATATGGAAGTGATTGCTGGAAATAAAACAAAGAACATGAGTGAGGTGTCGTATAGCTGAGAAAGTTATGATGGTTATGAGCCCTGAATTAGAGATAAAATTAGAGAAGTTGAGAACCAATTGAGTTGGTTTGGTCATAACATGGATCAAACTCTTTCATTGTGCTTAATTTAGTGCAATTGATGGTGAGCTTTCCAAACCATTCAAATCCCTCATAATTAATGTGTCCCAAGTTAACTTCGGTCTATCCGTCTCGTGGAATTTCTTCAGTTTCTATTTTGTCAAGTTTTCTAATGGCAGCATTTGTGGGCCGTCTTTGCAGGTGTCCAAACCACCGCAACTGCCCTTCCCTAATTTCTGTGTCAATTGGTGCTGCTCCTACTTGTCTTTGAATTTATATATTTCTTATTCTATCTTTACAAGTTTTACTACACATCCACCTAAGCATCCTCATTTTTGCTACGTTCATTATATGTAGTTGTTGTTGCTTTAAAGAATGAGTCTGTAAAAAAGAACAAATGAGGAATTGATGGGAGCAGCGTGAATTGGGGATAAAAGAAGTGAGAAGTTGAGGAACAATTAAGTTGGTTTGGGCATGTATGACAACAGTTTAGCTGCACCACTTGGGTAAAAAAGAAATCATTAAAATGCCCCCAATTGAATTGGCAAGGTGGTAAAGTTGCTGAAATGGAACTTGTGACCCATAATTCATGTGATCAAATCTTACTATCCAACTCCAAGCACATCATTTACTAATAGCTAGCCCTTTGTGGGGATTAAGATAGTAAGCAGACCTAGGTTGCTGATTTGATCAAAAGCCTTCTATTGAGTTAGTCGTATGTTTCTCATAAGGTACAATTAGAAGATATCTACCCCCACTTTATGCCAGGACAGATTTGTTTGTGATTTCTTTGGTCAAGCGTGTTTTAGCAAGAAAGCTAGCTTTTTTATGTAGTACGTCTGTACGAGTCTTTAGATGCTTGATTACATCATGCACATCGAGACATTCTTGTTTTCTTTGCTTTTGGTCCTCTCTACAAGCTTAGACATGTTACTATTTTGGTAGTTGTATATAATTTGTGTTGGCTGTGGCTGTGAGTTCATTTTATTTCTTCATTTGAGCTTTTACGCTTTATGAGTCTTTGACAGAATTGTTGCTTTGCTTTCTGAAACCTGAATATGCATTCTTTGTTTCTTTAGCTTCAAAGACTTTATCTTCTGTATTCTCATGTAGCTTTATGTTTCAATTTCCTTTGTTTACTGGGACTATTTGTCATCCTCAACCATGTTTCTCTTTCTGCTTCTGTGGCGCTGACTTCATTTGATTAGGTGTGCAACGCGATATGATTCCCTAGACTACTTTTCTTAGTTTAATTATTTTTTGAGTTGTTTATTATGCACAACTTTTTCTATTTGGTTCGCTTATGAATATCCCCTGTAGTTGATGCCTGCCGGTTCAATTGTACAAGTGATACTTCAATTTGAAATTGTTAACTAATCATCCATTTTGAGTATTCCCCCCTTGCAAATCATTTTCTACAGCTATAATCGCTGAAAATTCATTATTTTTAAACTGGGTTTCCATCCCTATACCTATCGTGTTATACTGTGGTATAGCTTTTCTAATTGAGAAAAAATTACAATGTATTTCTATTATGTGATAGAGTTATTGCAAACGCTGTAGTGTTAGACCTTCCTGCTGCGTTCCTTTCTACGTTTACTTTATGCTTTTATACAGCTTTACGTGTATTACTTGCTAAAACTCCTTCCAATTCTTTATCCACTCTCGCTTACTACAAGTCTACGACCCTTAATTTCATGCTTGGGAAGAAAATTTAAGACAGAGAACTCAAAAGAAAGGGCCAAAGGGGTGCGATTTACTTAAGACAACAACGACAAAGCAGGCAGCTGCAGTCCCAAATTAGTAGAGGTCTATTACATGAGATTGACTTCTTTGTCTTGGACCATCTTTTACGTAATCTAGTAATAGTTGGCATTTTTTTCCTTATAATTTGAATTTAAAAGTTAAAAGGATTTTTTTTTTTGGAAATTTGTTTATTATTTTGTGCTTTGCCTAACTTTAACTTGAGTATTGACTATTAAACTTTGTGTATGTGAAACTCATTTTTCGATGTTAAGGGGATAAAAGAAAGAACAAGAAAATGCATGGAGGGGAAATTTGTAGAAGTTTAGAGACTTCTATACCTTGCTTTTGTTTGGTCCTTGTTAACTATTGTGGCATTGATTAGTGATATTGACCATCCCTTCTTAATCAATCTCTCGGTGATAAAGGGATCTCTTTCATCGAATATTAGGATCCTTTGTACTACTCCCTAGGTTTGCCATTGATCATGACTAAAAATGAAACTTTAGTAAGGAGACGATCAAACCATTTTCTTCACTTGTCTCCCATTACCTTTTCTTCGAGGGCAAGCCATAGGTCCCGATGTTCATGGTTGTGGAAATCTTAATGAACATGCCTTCCTTGTGCTTGCTTTTATAATAATCCTTTATACTCCCTTGGTAGTCACAAGTAAAATATAATATCTTTCTCTCTTTCATGATGGCTGATTTAAGCTCTACAATATTGGAATTGAGGACTTGGTTTGAAGTTTGAACAATAACTTCTTGTGTTGTTGTGAAGTATGTAGGTTTTACAGCAAAACGTTTATAGGTTTCAACTTTGTTGGATAAGTTACTTACGGAAACGCCCAGATTCCTAGTTTTCATCTCAACTTGATGTGCTTTATCTCTAGTCTAAACATGTTAGGCTTCTCATAGTAGTTTTGCTACTATTTAAAACCTAGTTATCGGAATCGGGATTTGAATACCATAGAACGTACCATTTGAGATCTACTACATGCTTAGAGACTTGAATCCTTAATATGAATCGTCAAGCATGTGAATCAGAGCCTACATCGTTGTAGATCAAGGTGAATCTTGGCGA
The DNA here is from genome assembly GCA_039657345.1 of Stephania japonica. Taxonomy (NCBI): domain Eukaryota; kingdom Viridiplantae; phylum Streptophyta; class Magnoliopsida; order Ranunculales; family Menispermaceae; genus Stephania; species Stephania japonica. Next base: position 9,276,491 of record CM077556.1, read on the forward strand.
ATCACACGATTCACATCCTGTCTTCGTGATTTGGTGGTGTTTTTTCTTTACATGGAGAGAAATCTAGAGTTATCTCACGATTTCAAACCACACTCCTCTATATCTTTGTGATTGACTTCCTTTAGGGCATGATTGCAACCCCCATCTTCTCTGCTTGATCCCTCTTCTACATCTCTGTGGTTTAACTTTCCCACAATTTTTTCGTTTTTGCAATCTCAACTCATCACCTTATCCCCTTTTTAGTTTTTCTTTTACCGTTTTCGTCTTTGTGACTCATCCATTTTTCTCCAACCTTATTTACAAATGCGATTGACTGTGCTCTAACTTCTCATTTATTCTTCTTTGCGATTTTGGCTCAACTTCTCATTTCTTTTCCCCCCTTTTAGCATTTTGATCACCTACCGCCTCTGCTCCATCTACCGCTTCACCAGCAAGCACAATCCTTAATTGCGCCTCTCCCTTAGGCCTCACTTCACAATATCATCAATTTTCCTTCAACTTGTTCATGTTTCTTCTTCTTTGCAGTTTTCACTCATCTTCTTATTCATCTCCCACTTCACCAGCAAGCACTCTTCTGGTTTATTATTAGCCTTTTGTTTTGGTTTTAGTATCGAATCATTAACTTATTTTTTTCTTATAGAGTTATAATTGTCTATCGACTTATCTATTTTTATCAAATATCAATTATTTATTAGCTTAGTGTTTTGATGCTAGTAATGTCTATGTTTGAATTTTTGAGCAACTTTTCTTTATTAAATTAATATTAATTTTGTATTTGAATTTTGAATTTTCATTTCTTTTTTTTATTTTTTTGTTGAATTCTTTGTTCTAAACTTTAAGTTTCAACTTCCATAAAGTTATTACTTATTAATTGTGTAGCTATGACTTGATAGATGCCTAAAAGATGGATTTGTCCTGCCATGAATTCTGGCTCCTAAATTTAAGTCAGGCAATATATTTTCAAATTTTAAGGGGCCCAAACTCCAAATAGGATTGGGATATATTTGGTTTGGTTTTTTATGTATTTTGTGTAAGAATCGAATTCTTTTCTAATCTAGCCACTGGAGATGAGCTAACCCTACATTGATTCGGAAAGTAACCTACCAACCTACAATAGATGCACTTATCTCTAATGTTAGACTAGGACTTTTGTTTGTGAGAGGTATATCTCTTAGCTCAGACACTGGTTAATTTTTGAACTATCCATGCTTAGTAGTGATAGTCATTTTATGAATGTGTGGAATCAACCCCATACTTTCTCATTTGCTTCGATTGGGTATGCCACATAAGAAGCCAATATCAATTAGAAGCTGGAGTACCATCCTTGTCTTTGCTTTTTAAACGACTGTCTTTGGTTGATTTTCATGATTATAATTCTGGTGTATTCTGTCTTGTTGGATCCTCCTAACCCCTAAGGTTCCATGGAAGCTTCTTTACTTGGAAACTGCATTGCCATTAAATTAGACATCCTTTGCAGAATGCCATTATTTAAGATTTTAGTTTTGCAAAGTTCGGACACCCATGGTTATTAAAAAAAAAAAAGGATTTTAATTTAGCACACACTCTTTCTAAAATTGAAATGACTTTAAAAGACAACTCTGTTTTGTTTATGGTAAAAGTATTATGTATGCGAATTAGTTGTGTATAATCCATTTCGTTCTAATTGTATTTTCCACACCTTCCTGACTAGAGCAACACATTTTGTCATCTCTCGTGGATCAAAAAGCCTCAATCCCAAATTAGTTGGGGTTAGCTACATGGATCAAAGACCTTGTTTTGTTTGAACTTGGAATGCCATGATCATTAATGGAAAGCAATTGATACAAATTTATTGAGGTGTCTTCCAGAATTACAGCTGTATGGTTAATTGTGGAAAATACGAGGGGATATAGATCAAAGATGCATTTTATTCGTTCGTCTTCTTGCTTAGTTGTGAAAACAGCGATAGGACTCAGAAGTTCTTTTTACATTTTACTTTTTGTTTTATTTTATTTACTTTTGTACCTTTGAAACAGTATTTTACATGATGCGTGGCAATGTGCTAATGCGAAGGGGACACAGTTGTTGCTTCTTGGTCAATGTCTCTACAATAATATCATGGGAAGTTCTTGGCAGCTACATGGACTGGGCGAACCTTGACCTAAAATGATTCATGGAGGGTGTAGGATGTTACAATAACCTATAAATTATATTTTGGTAGGAAACTATAATTATCAGCCCATCAGAAGTTTTTGCAGGCTCTAATTTAGTATGTGATCGAATATGCTATCTTAGACCCTCAAATACACATAACTCGAATGTCTGATGCAGCCAAAGGAACTGTGTTAAGCTCAATGTCGGCAGATTAGTTAGCGTACTGAGGCACATTCGATAAACAGGTGCATTGCTCGTCTCATGTGTCTTTTTTCTTTAATTTAAGGGGTATTAACATGCCAATCAATCAGTTATTTTAGGAAGTCTTCTCCTTGGTAGTAACTTTCTGACATATATGGCGCTGTGTTGCAGGCAAATGTAAAGAGGAATTTCAGCTCATCATTGGGTACAGTTGCCTCTACTTTTCCTTGCAAGATCATCGTCATTCTTAATTTTATCAGAAATCTTGTCATCATACCACATTTCCCCCATTTTTTACCCAACAATTTTTCCAGGAGAAATCGTCAATAAGGCATTGTTGCCGCAATTGCCACCTTTGAGAGATGAACTCATCAATTGACGTACAAGTCTTCTATTTCTTACAAATTTCAACTCAGAAGAAAAGAAATTATGTATTCTATTGGTATTTGTAAAGACAATCGTCTTACACTTCTCAACTCATGTTAAAAGAAATTTTATTAGTTGTCGTAATGTGTATTTAATCCAACGTGGCACACATTATCCACACCCTAAATTCATAGCCCCATTGGCACACGTTATTCAATGGGGTGTGTACCACCTAGGATAAAATGCACATTGGTGTGAAAAAGTCTTCTCCAATGGAGATATGGATTGAGACTGTGCAGGTGACGTGACATAGAAAAAGGTAGACACTAGACAGTGTGCATTATGCCACGTCATTAAAAACTAAAAAATAAGAAAAAAGAAAAATAGAAGGAGCCGAATTTTCTTTTGTAAAAGCCGTGCATTTTTTACCTATATGTATACTTTGCGTTTATTTTTTGGTCTAATGATAAAAAATATCTTAACCTTTACAAGTTGTATCAATTATGTCCTAACCTTTGAAATTTAGTATCAATTTTATCCTCAACTAATTTAGACCATTTTTTTGCCCACACATCATTTTTTTTTTTACTTTTCTTATTATACTATTTAAAAATTACATATGTATTAAAGCTTAATTTTTTTTTATGTATTTATGTATATAATACACATAGTAGTGTATGTATATATGCTACTCAATCATATACATATAATCTAAGTACATAATTTTATTCAAGTACATAATTCTTTTGTTAAATTAAACAACTATGGGTACCTTTTAATAAGTTTTATATTTATTTTCATATGTATATACACATTATTCAACTTACTATTTGTGCTTTATGAATAACTAAAAATAATTAATTATGGTATTAACGTATTATTGATTTATAAATTTTTTTGTGAGTTTTCGTACATTAATTTAAACACGAGGCTTAAAAAATTTTAATGTGTAAATTGATCAATATGGATGATCATGAGAAGAAAAGTTAGAAGGTTATGTTGATTTCAAAGAAAAAGTGTTCAAGATTAGTTGATGATAGAATTGATGTTAAAACGAAAAGGTTAGGATAGAATTGATAATTTTTAAATATTAGGATATAATTGATACAACTTGTAAAGGTTATGATATTTTTTTATCGTTAGGCCTTATTTTTTTTATACATATACTCTATTACGTTTCTTATTTTCTTAACTTTTTTTTTTGTGCTTATCATGATCCAAGATAGTTACAACTTACAAATAACTATTTGTATTTTTCATGATATACGATAGTTACTAATAACTTTTAGAAAAAAAGTAAATAAATACAGACAATAGCATCATGTGAGTTACCAACTTTTATAGGTATGATAATATATATATTTTTTTATGTATAATCATTTGGTAATTATTTATAATTTAATAAAATAATAAAAAAAAAGTTGTCACCTCATATATTAAAGGTACAATTCACATTACTCATTGGAGAAGATTTTGGATGTTAATTGTGAATTTACATTACATAGTGTGGACAACCTCTCCACAGTGATGATGCGGCAGCAATCCACATTCTTAGTCTCCATGCATTGCACATGTCACGGGCTTCATACTTTTATCGAACCATTTATTATGCAAATATATGTTTTTAGTTTTAGGAGTATCAAGATCAAGATATTCTTAGTCTAGGGATTTAGTTAGGTCGAATAAGTCATTTGTTCTTTAATTTATTTATTTTTCTTTTTTTTTTGAGACTATTTCTATAGAAGCAAATGACAAATATATAAGTTGCACATAAGTTTGGTTTGCAAGTGTTTGTGACGTCACTTTGATCTCAAGGAGTGGGAGAAGGTTGTTATATGAGTGTATATCTTAAATTCATCAAGTGCAAAATTTTAGATTAGAGGCTATTTTTTTCTTTGCCGGTATATGCCGAATTAAGGCTATTTAATGAGTGTTAATTAACTAATTAAGGGTTGATTTTATGTTTTGTTTGATGCTGCTTCAGGTTCTTCAAGCATTAAATTGAAGGATGAGAAGTCTGGAGCTGTTTGACAAAAAAAAATAAAAAATAAGAAATAAAAAAAATGGTCTGGAGCTGTATATGCGTGTGATAGTGATGATAGTTTGTTTACTTTTTACAATGATGCATGTATTTGTTTTTTTGATAGTCTTCATCAACCATTGAATTCATTTGTATATTATAATATAAGATTTCTTTTTGTTCAAAACATACATAAAGCATTAATTGTGAGTTTAAATTACATTCTTATGCACAAAAGGTCAACGCCTCTCATGGTAAAGACATCATTTGTCAAAAAGGCAAGTCTTCGGAAGATCATAGTTCGATTCCCATTAAAAGTAAAAAAAAAAATATTAATTGTGAGTTTAAATTACATTCTTACTCATATTAATTTTTTATTTCATTCAAGGAAAGAAAGACAAGTGTTAATTATAATTAAATTGTTGAGTTAAAAGAGGGGTAAAATAGATATAAAAAGTATAAAGTTCTCTCGAATTTTAAAAATGTCTTATATTTTTTGAAGTCAAAAAAATTCAGAATGTCATATTTTTGACTGAAGAGTAGTTCATTATCAATGAAAATGCGTGCCTTCTAGTTTATGCAAAAACAAAAAAATCTTGAAATTATATTGGAGTGTTGCTTTGAATCTTTAATATATAATTTCTGCTCTTTTTTGGTCTATATATGTTTGTATTATGTGTTGTTACGCCAGGGTCGCGTTATAATTACAACTGAGTTTTATATTGGAAGCTCAATAGCAACGAGCCTTCACAACCATGAAGAATAGTGTAAGATGTACAATGTTGTATATTATATAGTTACTATTGGTTACCTAATTAATTAGCCTAGTTATTTTAAAGGAAATCATGATAATTAATTTGACAGCCCTTAATTACTAAAATTGGAGAGTTCTAGTTCTTCAACCGTCTGTCTTCTAGAGGGCCGCCACATTTGAAAATTTTGTGAGTCTTGAAGCAGTTAAATGTATTAACATATAGGTGTGCATCTCGATGCACAACCCAAAAGGGTACTCTAATTTCCTTCTGAATTTTCCACCGAGAAAGTGATAGGGTACATTCACATATTTACTAGTCTATAGAGTTCGTTGGATATACATAGGGAAGTGCGCACACGTACTTCAATGCAAGATCCAATGGCTGCTGACAGCTATGTTTTTTTCCTCATGTGCATGTATCTATGAAAAGTGAAAACTATGATTCCACATACTAAGTTCATTTTTTTCAAAGACACGTGCATAAATACCAAAAAAGTCAGAAAAAAAGTGTTTCTTTTTCTAGTCAATTTTTTTTTTCTATGGTTTGTTTGTTTTTTTTTTTTTTTCATGATTTTTCTATGGTTTGTTACACCATTATTAGTCTCCACAACAACGTGAGAGCAACCACATCAAATGACTATTTGACAAAAAAAAAATAAAAATAAAAAAATAAAAAAATAAAAAATCAAATGACTATTAGAGTACTATTAGTGCTATTTTCATTAACATGAACAACTACTATAAAAGCAGAGCAACTTAGTCACTCTAATTAACATCATATTACCTATTGAATTACCATACTATATACTGATCTTTGTAAATTGTAATTAGCAATGAAGGGTGATCTTAAGTTGTTTGGAGCTTGGCCAAGCCCCTTCATGTACAGAGTAATATGGGCATTGAAGCTTAAGGGAATCCATGAGTATGAGCACATCGAAGAGGATCTAAAGAACAAGAGTGATTTGTTGTTGAAGTACAACCCTATTCACAAGAAGATCCCTGTTCTTGTCCATCATGGGAAGCCTATATGTGAATCATTGGTCATCCTCGAGTATCTAGAGGAGATTTGGCCCGATAAGTACAAGTTGCTCCCTACGGATCCCTATGAAAGAGCTAACGCTCGATTCTGGCTTAAATATCAAGAGGATCTGGTGAGAATATATATATGTATACATATACTGTATATAAAGTCAATACCCTTAAAATGAAATAAAAACTAATAAATTTTAAGGTTTGTGTCCTCGCACGAATTAATGTATTAATTGGCTTTATATCAAGTTTCGTGATTTTGATTAATTACCTTATGAAAGCAATTTCACAAACTTGTAGGGATCAACTTTTCTAAAAGTGTTTCTCCCCGACGGTGGCGAAGAACAAGAGAGAGCAGTGAAGGAGAGCTTGGAGGCCCTAAAGAACATAGAAAATGCACTTGGGGACAAGAAGTTCTTCAATGGTGACAAAGTTGGAATAGTGGACTTAGCATATGCATGGATGCTATGGCAAGAAATGATGCAAGAAGTAGCAAATGTGAGGTTGGTTGATCCACAAAGCTTCCCTAAACTATGGCAATGGATGATCAACTTCAAGGAAGCACCAATTATTAAGGATAATCTTCCTGACCGCGATGAAGCCATGGCGCATTTCAGGCTCGAACTCGCGGATTTGGCGAAACAAGCTTGATGCCCATTGTTGGCTACTTGGCTCCATATTTCAATAACTATAAGTTCTGCAACATAAAACATGCATTGGCATGCTCTAGAGAGACAGAATATATTTGCAGTTGGTATGGTACATTTATATATGTGCACCCATTTGTCTATGTTGTTATCTGCATTGTCATGTGCCTAGTAGGCATGTTTGCAGTTTGTTCAAGTGAGGGTTTGTTTTGATGCCTTTTGTAATAAGAGGCCTAAGGGCAATAGAAAGTCCTATGTTTCTTTTTGGCAAAAGAAGGGGCCGATTACTTTGTATGTTTTAGTTCATTGTTCCACTTAATATTTGTTTGAGAACTTTTGTTAGTAATGTTTATAGTTGGCAGTAACGAGGTTCTTATTAAATGGGTCATTATAAAAAGAAGACATATTATAACAAGATTTTTTTGTAGAATAGTTATCGACGATACGGTAGTCAAAGTGGACAGAGCAATGCCAATAATAATTACTACTAATTATCTCAATTTTTTCATTCTCTACCAAATTGATTGATAGAGGAAGTAGCTTACAATAACGCTTGTTGACTGTAGAGACTATAGACAAAAATTGTCGATATCGTCAATATTGCCAATATTGCTCGTATAGTCAAGTGATGCCTTGTCCATCTCACCGGATATGTTTTGGTACACAAATTCATAGTTGTTCACACTAAAATTATTGATTTTCTCTAAAAGTTAAATGGTTCAACTATCTTACTAAAAAAAATAGGTCAACTAATTAAAACCGTATTATATTAATATCAAAACAAACACGAACATATTACAAACTTGTGACATTCTAAAAGCAACAACAACATAACTTTAATTTAAAAAAAAAAAAAAAAAAACATGACCTCAATCTCAAAATAATTTGGGATGGCATTCAAAAAAACAAAATTCGACTCCCAGTAATATAGCTTGTACGCTGAAGCCTTTGTCTCTACTGCCTCTTCAACTTGTGTGTCCCGTGCTCTCTCTCTCTCTCTCTCTCTCTCTCTCTCTCTCTCTCTCTCTCTCTCTTTTTTTTTTTTTTTGGGCAGGACCGTGCTCACTTTTTCAACGTTGCCTTCTACTTTTTGACAAAAAAAATAAAAAATAAAAAATGCCTTCTACTCACCCCCTCACTGGTTATAGCGAACCATTTAACTTTCGGAAAAAATCGATAATGGAACAAAATTCTATTTTTGTTGAGTGTTAGTAAGTTTGTAGTTAAGTGGGACAAAATTGCTTTTTAATGGGCAAGTACGAAATTGCCTATTTAAGTTTCAAAAAAATTATTGTAATAATTATTTATTTAATTTCTAGTTTAATAAGTGAGTAGAAGTAGTGTCAAAACATTTGCGATGAGATAACAAATATATCACTTACCAAAAAATAAGATTTTGAGATATCACTAACAAGCAAGTAGCTGAGCTCGATAAACCAACCGTTTGATTGATTTGTCCTCCAACTCTCAAAACCTTGTGGTGGATATTTGGTTTATGGGACGAACCCTAATCACCAAACTAATCATCTCTTCTCATCTCCCTTACCATCATCGATTCTAGGGTTTTGATGCTTGGCGACTGGCCCTCCGATGAACATGTGCTGGAACGGACGGCCGACCGATGGTCGACGTTAAGTGTTGGCTGATTGTGGTGTTGGGGTTCAAAGGAAATCCATCAAGGGATGACCTCATTGAAGGCTATATCCATAAGATTGTGTTTTGATGCTTTTTATATGTTTATTGTTACAATATTATTGTTGTAGGTTGAAAGATGGTGTGATTAGGGCTCAATCTTATGGACTTCGTTCATAGTTGGGTGGGTGATTCATAATCATGTGGTAACTTATGTCTCTTCGTGAAATTTAACTAAGGGAGATTCTACAGAATTTATTGAATGGAAATATTTCAATCATACTTGTTATTTAACATTGTCATTGTTTCTATTGTTTTGATTTTGGGCACTCACCAGTCTTCTATTGTAATAATAAATAAATGTATGAGCATGCTTAAGCTATAGCTCTATGCAGAATATCACCGTGACACTGTCTTATGAAAGGCATCATTTGTTCTTTTGTAATGTTGGTTTTTCGTTTTTTGAAGTATCTTTATTATGGCCTATTTAGTCTCATTTATGTTGGCCTATCTAATACTCCATTTTTGCCATATATTCATATTCCTCATATGATGCGTTCTATTTGGTAGGGGAGCCATTTATCAACGGACAAGCGAGGCCCAGGCCCAGGCCCAGGCCCAGATGGTGACCAAGTTTCATCCTGGTGGATCGATCTAGTAGTGACGCTGTTTGAACGTCTAACGGTTCTAACGGTGACGGCAGACAATAGAGAAACATTGGGGTGTGCTAGCCTTTTGTCGTCAAGTCCCATTGGTTGTGGGCTCTTATTAAGTTCTTAAGTGTTGGAATTCAAAAACTTAGTAATACAACCAAAAAGTTGGAGTTCAAAAACTTAGTAATACAACAAAAAAGACGATCAAATATAGGTAGACAAAATAATCACGGAGAACTATATGTATTTATAAGGTTAGATTTACATGTATATAATGTTGCAGATCAAACTAGTTTGGATTTGCGAATTGTACATGTAAAATCCACAAGTTGATTCGATCCGAGCATATTGATATTTTTATAATTTAATCTGGTCTAACTAACTATAAAATTCAATCCGATCCGTAATAATTGGACTAAATTGAATTAGCTGGATCTGTGTACACCCCTAGTTGTGTACACCCGTAGTTGTGGGTTCGACTTAACCTGAAAAAATAAACATAGAGTGCCTCGGTAGTCCTTACAGATTCATCTCTCCTCTTGGTTTCTTTTAAAATGACTCCTCCCACAACACAAGCATGTCTACAACAAGTCAAAAACAACCACCGTCCTCTTCCACCCAAACCCAACACGACCCACTCGACCACCATCCCCTCTTCTCATCCGACCCACCGACCCCTTTCGCTGCTCGGCCGCCTCCCCCAGATCGGACCATGGCGGCGCTGAGGGCGAGGGGGCCAACAGCAATTCGAAATGGTGGGCCGAAGCGGTGGGCGAAGGAGTCTGGACTCTGTTCCCCGTCTGGGTGGGCCTGGGGTGCGTGCTGGGCCTCTGCAGGCCGTGCTCGTTCAGTTGGGTTGGGCCCAGGTGGACCATTGCTGGGGATGGGAATGAGTCTCACTCTTGATGATCTCCGCGGCGCCCTCGCCATGCCCAAGGACTTGCTCTCCGGCTTCATTCTCCAGTACTCTGTGAGTCTACTCCACTCCACTCCACTATTTAGGGTTAGGGTTTCTATGGTTTTGGTTTTTGTTTACTTTTTCATAAATTTCATTTACATTTGATGATGAAATCGCTAATGATTGAGACGTCGTAGGAATACTTTCCTTAAGCGAAGCTGTTCCCACAACATTGTCGCAGTTTGATAGACAAATCACTCTCCAAAATATAACAATGGAAGAGTTTGATCCGTTTAGCCGATCCTAATTAATTTGGGATTGAGGACGTGTAACAAAAGTGACAGCCTTACAAAGTGATATTCTGAGATTTCTCCCTGTTTGTCAATCCTTTTTTAAAATATATATATATTTTTTACCATTAGTTATTATTTTGACAGGTTAAATTCAGTCTCTAAATTATTGTTTTTTTCTGACTAACATTTAAGTCACTTAATTTGAATTGCCCAATCCTCACCCTTAGAATTCAACGTTTTTCAGTTTTCAGGTCATATACCAAACTCAGCTTTAAACTACACTTTGATATTCTATGCCAAATAAAAAAAAAAAAAAAAAAAAAAAAAAGATTAGGTTCTATCAGACAATAGGTAATAGAGCAGAAGAAGTCTTAGAATATCACTTTGTAAAGCTGTCACTTTTGTTGCACGTCCACAACAACAACAACAACAATAACAACAACAACATAGCCTCAATCACTTTTGTTTCATCAATTGAGTTTTTTCTATTTTATATTCTTAAGATGTCTCTACGAATAGGTGTTTCTCAAATGTAAAGTTGCAGTTCAACACCGTTGTTTCTCAACCATAAAGCCGTGTTTTTATACCCAACCGCAAGAGACGTGCCCTCTAATTAAGAATCTTAAATTGAACTGGTGGATTAGTTTAAATTAGATAAAATCAAATAATTGAATTTAAGTGCCCATTACATTACCGCCAATATGTTAGGAAATTAGTATCACCAAAAAAGCATCTCTTTTTGATTGATCATTTCATCATCATTCGAAATGGGAGGTTCTTCTTTGACAATATGTGCTAAACACAACATTGTCAAGTAGAAGAACGTCTTTTGCTACTATGTTTTGAAACTTTGGCCATTGAACTTCTCTAGCTTTTTATGGTGGTCAGAATTGTTATTGAGAACCACTTCTTTTCTTGCAAAATCAATACAGTTCTTAAGATTGAAAAATAACTTTGCTTTAGATTGGCATTGTTATAATTTTAGTATATATTGAATGTGTTAAGTAACGGAAAATTCCAATTGAAGTAAAGTTGTTAAATGTATCACTATTGCCCTATTTCATTGGTGATACTAATATCCTACCTTAATGGCAATTAGTTTTAAGTAATATCATAAACACTCAAACTCAGTTATCCAAAATTTTCCAATTTAAACCAATCCATCGATTCAATTACAATTCTTAATTGGGGGCATATAGCTTGTGGTTGGGTGTAGCAACACAACAGAAATACCTATTCATATGGACATCCCAAAAATATAAAACAAAAATTAAACCAATTGAAGAACTACATGATTATAATCTTTCTTTTACTTCTTGAACAACTACTCTGTTTTCTTGGAGTGCAAAACCAATTCACAGAGTTTGGTGTTTGGTGTAAGAGATTGTTATATCCTAGAGAGTGATTTGTCCACCAAACCGCGACATTATTGTTGGGACAATTTCGCTTTAGGATAGTGTTCCTAAACACCTCAATCTTTATATACAATCTTAATGTTAGCGATTTCATTATCAAATTTACTTTTTTTTCTTGATTATTGATACAATTCTATCAGTTTATACAGTTGAATAGTCTTTATCTTTAGTTTGCGTTTGTTGGCTTTGACCATTCGATTGAATTTAGCCTTTTTAATGCAATTTCTGTTGAGAAACACTGATTGGATATGTGTCAAGGAAAAGAGAATTCTTGTTGTTCTTGCATGAGCCTTCCTATTCTAGAATAGAGATGAAGAGAGGATGAACAAAAGCAGGTACTGATGACAGGTTGCTTATCTCGATGTTTCTCCTGGTGCAGCGCAAATGTAGCTGTGCTGAGAATTTGGGATGTACTTGAATGACTATGCAACCATTTGCTTTCTGATTCTTTTTCTCTGTTCTTGATCTGCTCTTCTGAGTATCTAGAGTTCTTTCTTATTAATGTTTTATTTATATTACCAAAAAGACTTGAATTTTTTTTTCTCTTACTATGTCTTCTGTATTTGGCGCGGTTGGTTTATTTAGTGACAATTGTTAATTTCCTTGGATACAAGGAACAGGGAACATACAATTTTTTATTGACAACAAAGCCTCAATCCCAAATTTGTTGGGGTTGACCACGATCAAACTCTTCTGCTCCGCTCGATTTAATGTAGTTTTTTTTTTTTTTTTTTTTTTTTTTGGGTCTGAACCACCCATTATCCAAACTATCCGACTACTCCAAGTTTGGCCCGAATACCGGATGGTTTAGACCCCAAAAAAAAAAAAAAACTACATTAAATCGATTTAATGTAGTTAATGGATATGTTACATTACCTAATAGTTTTATATGTATTTTGAATCTTTGGATAGAGGATCATGATGAAAAATGGTGGCAGATCCTGTCTCCACTTGTTGCCCAGCTTATAGCTGCTGGTGGCTTGGTAGGCTGGAGTGATGTTTGCCTTACTCATCTGAATTTCTTCATCCTAGGTTTTATACTTTTATATATTCTACTTTCTAAATGGTGCATCATATAGTAAGTTCTTTTCATTTGGCTGATCATATTATTTTCAAGAAAAATGATTCTAAATGGCGAGATAAATGTTGCAGGTAATGCCATTGTCGGGATTCTTTGTGAGCAAACTGTTAATGCTACCTTCTTATTACGCTGCTGGGTTGATTTTAGTTGCCTGCTGCCCCGGAGTTATGAATATGTTAATGTTACTAGATTTCTGATACCAACAACACCTCATGCATCCGATTTTATGGTGCAGGAACTGCAAGTAATATTGTTACCTATATTGCTCGGTATGTAAATATTAAGAAGCATTTTGTACTTTATACGTGGACTAGTACTGATCTCTTTTTGTTTTTCCTCAGCGGAAATGTGGCGCTCTCTGTTTTGATGACAGCAGCAAGCACCGTATCCGCTGTGATATTGAAGACTTATTTACGACGTTTTTTTTTTTTTTTTCTCTTAATCTTGTCTTTGAAGGTGTTTTGCCGCCTTTCTTGTTCCTTCACAACACGACCTCCTTTTAACTCGTTGAGGTTTTGGATTATGTGATGACTGCAATGCTTACTGCCAAACTTGCTGGCCAATTTGTGGCAGTTGACGCCGCTGGACTTCTGATCTCCACGTTACAGATGACAGAGCTTTCTCTTCTTTTCTTCTCATGCTTTTGTTTACGGCTGCCCCTTTAATTTGGTGTCATACTTGCAGGTTGTGCTTCTTCCTGTACTTATTGGTGCTCTGCTGAACCAATATTGTCAAAGTGTGGTTAAAGTGGTCCTCCTTTAATGCCTCCTATCGCCGTGGCCACAGTCGCTATTCTATGTGGTAATGCAATAGCACAAAATGCTTCTGCGATCCTCATGTCCGGTCAGCAAGTGGTGCTTTCTGTGTGTCTCCTTCATGCATCTGGATTTTTCTTTGGATATATTCTTTCGAGGGCCCTAGGACTTGACATCCTCGCGCACCATCTCCATTGAGGTTGGCATGCAGGTGAGTTGTGATTTTTTTGCGCAACGCAATTGGACTTCATCATGGCTTCACTGCAGAATCATTTCATCATTTCTAAATTATACTCATTCCTTTCGGTTCTCCAGAATTCCGTTCTTGGAGTTGTTCTTGCGGGTCAGCATTTTGGGAACCCCCTGACTGCAGTGCCCTGTGCAGTTTCCAGCGTCTGCCACTCTATATTCGGCAGTTTGTTGGCTGGAATCTGGATATGCAACATGCCAACCATCACCAAGCAGGATTAATCGGACAACAAAGTTACTAACATGTCGAAACTATGCATTCGGGGTAGTCCCGTGAATATTATTGAAGTTTACTGGATTTTAAACCATCAATTGCACTAAATCAAGCGCAATGGAAGAGTTTGATCCATGCAGCGATCCCGACTAACTTGGGATTGAGGCTTTGATCATCTAAGGACTTTTCTTGATTTATCTTCAATCTCCATGGTAGTTTTCTCAATTGATGCAATTATGAATGTTTGCTAACCAACTCTAACTTTTCTGGGCTCTTAGTTGCATACTTTTGTGAGAGCTTTAATGGTAGTGATAGGTTTGTGTTTTTGATGGACAAACATTGGAGTTGCAGTGTTGGAGCTGCAATTTCGTCATTCTTTTATTTGCAGTCCGATCTGTACTTCATCGGAGATTTTATAGAGTAGACGGCAGGAGGGCGTGCAATCAGTATTTTTTTGTAACAATTGCCTGCCCCATCAAGGTTTAAACCCATGATCTCTTACTTCCAAACACCATACCAAACTATTGGACCGCCTATTTGGTTGGTGGTGCGCAATTAGTATATGACATTGTTAACTTCCCTATGACAATTGCAACGATAGTGTTCTGTTGGTAGTAACCAAAAGGAATTCGTTCTCATGAATAATGTAATTGCTCCACGATGAGCTTTAGTTTTATGATATCTCAACCTATTAAATTGTTCTTTCTGTCCGACTTTATTGATTTTTTTTTTTCATAAAGACTATTGATTTTACTCTTACGTATATGGAAGAGTACACGGTGATTACAGGCTTACAGCCATATCATGAACCTATTATGAATCACCTAAGAAAAATAACAATGATACAGCAAACTGTATACTTGTGGAGTTGAATGCGTTTAACTACAGCCACAGGTGGCAAAGAGCCAATATTGAAAAACCAAACCTTCCGTTGATGTGAACTCTCACAAAAATCAACTTATTATTCGTAAGTAATTTGTATATGTTGAGCGATGGTCCTTTCAGTCAGCACCAACACTCGAGGGCTAGTCTCTATCTGGCCTAAGGAACCTTTGCCCGCTTCCGTTACCTTTTGGGAGGCGTTGCTCTACGAGGAATTATACTATTTCAATTATATAGAAGTACAATAATAAGTGCCAAAACATGAAGTAGAGAGGAATTAAAGAAATTAAAATAAAATTACCGATGCTTTTGCCACTTAAACCTCTTTTTAATTTCGTTTCTTTTTTACAGGTTAATCTCGTTTCCTCAAATTGTTGAAACAAACTTCTACAGACCGTCTCAAACAAAACAATTGATATAGTTTGAGCAAAGACTAATCTAAATCTTCTTGTTCATTGGGTGCCCCTCTGATTGTAAGAGCAGGAAAGTGATGTTTCAAGCTCTATAGAAAGAATAAGTATAACTTGCACATATGCAAATATAATGTCTTACAAAGGAGGTTCATTCACACATTTCTTGGCTTCCGAGAGAAAATTGTGATTTGTGGGTCTGCATCCTTTCTGATACCAGTTATTCACAAGAGATTTTTCCAATTTGCGAACCTGCGAAGTTTGAGTATGGGAAATATAATCAGGAGCAAAACCAAAAGGACAAATGTCTCCAAAATTGGGAATCAACAAACAATAATTCTTGAAATCAATGCAAGAAATTATAATGAGAAGCCACGATATGATGATTCGACCACTGTGCGAAGTAAGCATGAAATAGATATCGGTGTAGGTGAGATTCGTGAGACAAGTTGGTACTACGACTTCAATATCTTCTTTTTCCCAACTTTTGGCTGGACCAACACAACATTGCTTACCCAAAGTAATGTGATTATCGCCAAATGAACGAAAAACTAGCTTTCGTGTATTTGATGAAATGGAGGTGAACCAACAGTTACGCAATATGGACCTCTACAAGACATCTCAGTTGCCTAAATTATCCAAATTACTCCAACAAATTAAAATCACAAGAAAATGCAGCACCAACTGCCAATTACGTTAAGCATCAATGGTTAACTTCTCCTCTCTTGTCCTCCTCTTCCTCGTGGTGAAGCTACTAAATAAAATAATACAAAAAGAAAACAAAAAACAAGTAATTTAAGAATAAGGATCCCATAAAAATAAACCTGTCTAACAATGAATGGCTCATGTGCAAGACTAAATGGTTCTGTTAAAATGGTCAAGAATCCATTTCTATTTCCATATACAATGTCTGTGAAATGCCGGTCACCAACCTGAAATTAAGAAAAGGGTAACATTAGCAAAGAATGAGAAAATAGTAATCAAGTATTTTAAGTGCATAAATCTTACCATGACAAGAACTAAGGATGGACAACCAAAGTATTTTTCAATATCTTCAGCAGTTCCAGCTGGCTTCTTTACACCTTAAATCCAACAAAGAAGGAAAAGAATGTAAACAGGAAAAATTCTTGGACTTAAAATGGAAGTAGCTCATTCTTGAACATTCCATAGAGAATACTACATCGACAGTAAACCCTCAGTCCTAAATTAGTTGGAGTCAAGCGCAAGGGTTCAATGTTTCCATTCAGCCCGATTTAAGAGAATATACTTTTGAAATAAGGAATAGCAATAACAACAAAAAAGCAACAAAGATTTCTCTTAAAGAAGGTATTAACATTTCATAGAAAACCTTGCATGCTTATGAATTTGGAGAAAAATATTCCCTGTCCGTAAACTTATACTCAATTCAATAGGCAAATATCTTTTAGATAACAAAAAAGGAAGAAAGAAAATGATAACAAAAAGATTCAATAATGTTGATGGATACATTGAAACATTAAACTGTTTTCTACAGACTGGCTGGTTGAGACTTGAGACCTGTGATGTAAATGGGTGGAAAATATAGATCACTGTGCTAGGTCATGCAAGACCGGAGAGAGGCAAACAACTTATATAAAACTAAGGAATTTGCGATCAGAAGCTGCTTGGTATAAGCCTTGGATATTCAAGAATGACTCTGATTTAATCATGGAGCCCACATCTATCATTTAAATAAGGTTGGATATTCAAGAACCACTTTTGGCAAAAACAAAAAAGTTGTTCTAACATCTAGCTTTTTTTTTTTTTTTTTTTTCCTTCTAGTACTTAAGGTACTTCATATTTATAGTAGCTTATTACCTACAATGGTAGAGTTTTATGTAGCCGACCCCAACTAATTTGGGATTGAGGCTTTGTTATTACCCACAAATTTAACCAACTGTCCAATAATTCACCAAAACTATATTTTGAACTGATTTTTTGGTGTATCAAACACACAGGAAGCCCCCTCAAAGAAACAAGTTATGTGGCTGGAACGTCAGGCTGGAGTTGGAGTGGATAACATCAAGGGTACTGACATAGAAACTGGACCCAGCAGGAATCGGTTAGCCAAGCTTCAGTTTTTTTTAACAAACAGTAAGCCACAAGCTAAGTCAAGCTAATCGGCACACTGGGATAGAGACAGACACATAGCCTCCAACTACCTTGGCACGTACATCCTTCATAGAGTAATTGCAAAAACAATGACATAAACCTCATTCCACTTCAGGATAAAGACTCGAAGAGCTTCATCCATGAGCATAGGCAGCAACTTGCAAGCTACTTAACAAGGTCACCAACGTGTTAGGCTTTGTTTGGCACGCACAAATTAGCTTATCAGCTAGCTTATAAGCTACACTCACCAATAAGTTGTGTTTGGTAGACTAGCTTATCTTAAAATAATCTAGATTATCATCTAAATTTTTAAACGCTACTATAGGTAGCGTTTCACAATTTAGACGCCGGTTTGCTATTTCTATTCCAATTTTGCCCAATATTTTGCATGTGAACTAAAAGCGTGCAAAGCATGCCAATTCCACTATTTATTAATTCTTTTAATTCATTAATTAGTGTTCCACACCTCTCGATGATTAGGCAGTGAGATGCTTTGACATTTGCAATTTGCACACATCTCGATGAATGTTTCTAAATATGCATAAATAATACATGTGCACAATTGTTTTTTCTTTTTTTTTTTAAAACTCATTAATACATACTGTAGTTCCTTCAAAAAAATGACTGCATAGACAATGACAAATAATATGTTCGTATATATTATTAAATAATAATGTAGGATTAATTTATTTGCAAATAAAATATTTCTATGGGTAAGAAATTCAATTAATATAAATGTCTTTTTATGTCATTTTGCACTTCTCAGCTACTCAATCAATTAGTTCTTCCAAACGATTTTAATTGATTAGCTAGATTATCAACTTTCAGCTATCAGTTACTAGATTATCAGCTATCAGCTAGTTTTGCCAAACAGAGCCTTAGTATCACTATTAGCTATAGAACGACGAGGCAGCTTTGAGAAGCACAACACACCTATACTGATGAGTAGTGAAAGCATTTCCATTAAGCAAGCCATTTGATGATCTATTGCCCAGTATTTAGGAGTTAATCCTGCCCTACCTACACAATAATAATTAATGGCCAAGTTGGCCATTGCATATCTGGCCCATATGACCAACCCTAGGAGCATGCTTGCAACAAACAACGAAAAAAAAAAAGAAAAAAAGAAAAAGAGAAAAAGAGAAAAAGTGAAATAAATTTTGGATAATGAAGGCCATATAATCCATAAAAGGCATTTCTAGATGATTGACAATCTTGGAACTAGGCACTCAAGCATTAGCCAATGTAGTAAATAGATAAACATAGGGAACTTGACAACTAAGAGGGTACGGACATCTTTGAGGGAAAAAAATATAGCATTTATTAACAACCCTAAGGAATCTATATGCCTAAAGAAGGAAGAAAGGAAAATGATAATCTCTTGCTGTTTTAAGATCGAACCTTAACTATGCCAAGGGATCTCCATATAGGCATGTATAATGCATCAGCAGTATGGTTCATTGTCGAGTGGAAGCATCAACATTTGAATGTCAATGACGAAGTGAAAGAAATGCATCAAGTAACTTGTGGCAAGTCATATGACTCGTATCCAGTATAGGTGACGGATTACGAACAATGATACATGAAAAGTTGATTCTTTTTGCTTTGCACCAGAATTAGAAGTCTTGGGAGTGCAAGAAGCAAATTGTATCTAAATGTATATGATTCTATAAGGATGAACTTCAAAAAAATTTCACGATTATCGTAAACAAGTACATGAAATAACTCATTGTCATTGTTTTCTAATATACCATAAAGAAATTACCGGAACACAATTGAATCTCGTTATATATTGGTTGCGCAAGTTCAACTTCGGATGTTAGTTTACAATTAGTCAGGCTAGCTTGAATTTTTTTTTTTCCAATTCATTGTTTTGTTGACAATTCAAACACAAAGAAATAACTAACCATGTCTAATGACGTGAATCCCGATCGCCTTCTCGATATCCCTAGCTTTCGAACCTCCAACATCATATTGATCAAGCCCTAAACACAAAAACAATAACACATCAACAAACACAAAAATCTCCAATCACCAACAACCCATCAATCAAAATCCAAACTTTATCAAAACCCAATGAACAATTACCCGCAGAATTGCTGAAAATCACAACATTCCCACCAAAAACCGACCTACATTGCTCCAAGGACTCCACAAGAGGAGTCCACACAGCTAAAGAGTAAGGACAAGTAAGTGTATTATCCTTATCAAACACAACCCCCTGAACCCCACTCCTCTTGAGCTCCCCCAATCCACCCATCTGATATCCGGCACCGCAATGTGCGGCACGGCGAGGTGGCGGTCCCGGGCAACCACCGCCACCGCTGAAACAATCCCCTCCAAGTTAAAACGCTGGCTCAAACCAGCCCTCACTCTGTCCCACCACATGTTTGATGAAATGCCCCTGAGAGTGGTACTCTTTGGCCGTACCTCTTCTGATGAAAATGGGTCTTGCCCGTTATTTCTCTTACCCTTGTTGTTGTTGCTCACAAGGAACGAGAACATTTGTTCGAGGACTAGTGTTTTGTGATCAGTGATGGTTTTGGTGGGTGTTTGGGGGTTTTGGTGACGAATTCTGTGATGGGTGTTTCGTTTTTTGGCATCTGAGCAATGCAAAATGGGTGTTGTTGAGATTGATTTGGTGGGGAAGTGGAGAGTATGAGAGGGAGAAGAGAGAAGAGGCCTTGGGTTGTGATTGGGAGTTGGTAATGATGAAAGCACTGGACTTGGTAGCATTTTTAATCCCAAACGGCCTTTTGTTTTAGTAACATTTTTAGGGAGGCTTCAGTTGTGTTGTAATTAATAATCTCTCTTGTTTTTATTATGTCTTATCTGCGAGGGTCTTTGAAAAAAAAAAAAAAAAAAAAAAAAAAAAAAAAAAAAAAAGGGAGTATACGCGAGGGAAGCTCCCAACGAATCCTGAACTTGAAGAACCTAAGACCTAGGGTTGCAAGTGGGGTGAGGAATCATCGTTTCTTGCGGGGCTCCATCCCGATGGGGCAAGAATTCCCGTATTTTGCTCAAGCGGGGCGGGGCACGGGGCAAAACCTTGCCCCGCCACGTGGGGCGAGGCGACGAGGATTATTCTCGCCACTCAGGAATTTTCCGCCTCGCATCCCTTACAAAAAATTTTCCATTTTTTTTTTTTGTTTTTACTAAAAATTGTATAATTTTTTTTTACTAAAAACATATGTAATATATGGAATAGAACTCAAGATCTCCAACAATAAAATCTATTTTTACCATTAAATCAATTCCACTATATATATTTATATATTGTAAGCTTTTATATGTGTTGTATCATAAGGACATTTAAAATTATATTTAGAACATCATTGAAATATATTCACCACACTAATTTTAAAAATCTTATATATTTATGATAACTTGTAACTCAATCAACATAACCATATCAAAAATAAAATAAATCACTTTAATACTTCAATTTGAGAAAAAACAGTTTTTCAAAAAAATTAAGAAAGTAGTTACATATCAAAATGACCAAAGAGTGAAGATCAAAAAATACATTTTCTTACAAAATTGATGGGGCAAGGGGATTCTCTGCCCCGCAAAGATCTCTACAGGGTGGGCGTGGGGTGGCAAATTTTGCCCCGTGGAGAATTTTTAGAAATAAATTCTCACTTCGTGCCCCGTGAGAATTGAGACGGTAATTTTGATCCTAGCCCTGCCTCGCCCCGCCCCACTTGAAACCCTAAACCACAAAGGTGGCGCTCCTAGCCAAAAATTTTAAAGTTTTGATAGAGTATTTGGCTAGATTCTTTAGTTATTAGTTTTTATTTTATTTAGTTTAACAAGTGTTAGGTTTACTTTGAATATAAGGAACTCTTTGATTAATAGAATGACAAAAAAGTAAAGTTGAATCTATCACGTCCCTTTCTGGAAAAAAATCATCAAAAAAAAAAAAAAAAAAGAAGATCCGTCACATCCCTATCTTCTTATACTATTCTCTCCATCTTCTTAAGAGATTTGAGTGATTCTCAAATAGTTCTCTATCAAATTTTTCCACTTACAAAGATTTAAACTCGAGACCTTAGTTAACAACCATATCAGTTGACTAATTATCTTTCTGTTGTTGTATTGGGCTTAGTTCGTTATTTGTAGTTATGTGATACACATTTGCTTACATTTTGTGGATTTAAAAAAAAAAAAAAACAAAACAAAACTCATTATTAATGTTGTGAAGTGTGGATGACCATGCATGTACACCAACATATTGTGTAGTTATGTACTTCCCATAGTCTATGTATTGTTCAATGTACATGGGGTGTATGTTTTAGTCCCACATTGCTAAGGCACATTTGTCATCATACCAAATGGCCTATATAAAAGATACTAACTTCATTGTAAGAGCACACCAAAGTTGAATGAAAACTTCTCATTTCAACTATCTCATTTCTTCTCTTCTCCTTTGTAGTAGTAGTTTGTAGTAGAAGAAGTTCTTAGTCTTCTATTTCCTTATCTAGCTCTTAGCAAGTTTCAATTTATTTTACAACACGTTATCAGCACGAGCTTGCTCTAGCATTAAGGAGATCTTGAAGTTCAAGAAGGCTTGTTAAGGAGAAAAAGCTAAGAAGGTATAACTTTTGTTATTTAAATAAGTTCAATTTATTTCTAAATTACATGGTTGTTTCCTTTTATTACATGCATAACTTCTATATGCATACTTTATTCATATACCATTATAACGTCACCGATTGCGAAAGTATGCTCTGTAGTTGCGTCTTGTACGATCTTCTACATCAGAAATCAAAAGTCAATATGTGACATAACTAGTTTTCTCGCTATACTACAAACGATTAATTATGCTCTATTCTTGATTTTTTATATTGCAAATAGTGTTATAAGTTTGGATTGATAGTGGGTAAGCCTTGTCCCCGGTAAAGCTAAACATTGAAAGGGAGACGGGTTATCCCGTTCGAGGTGGCATAGTTTTTAAGTAGACTTCGTCTCACCACCCAACCTGGAGGTTGTCCCACCAACTCATACAAGTAATACATTTTGCATACTAATAATCAAGTTGTGAACATATATTTAATCATATGTTATGTTTTTACATAAAAAAAGGGGAAAGCTCTTTTATATTAAATTTATTTTCAAAATTCTTTTCAACCATAGTTTGCATTTGTTACCTTATTATAATTCTTGTCATGATAATTTTATGCAAGGCTGTGTGTTATACATAATCATTCGCCAATTTCTCTTTGGAGATTTGAAAAGTGAATATTTCACTTTATATATATTTTCACCTTATGGAGTTATACATACCAAAAGGGTAATGCTCCAAAAAGTTCAAAATGAGCGGCTGGGTCTCATGCTACAAAATTTAATCAGTCAAATATTAATTATAATTCCACAATTTTAATTACCTCTATGTTGAAGCTATGTGGAAATATGACTGATGAGACAATAAAAGGAAGGTCACGTGGCCCGCCTCGATTTATTGTTGCAACAAATATCGAGTGCGCACGTCAATCCAATAAATATTAAGGATTGATTTCTTGTCTCATGGTAGCTGAGTAAAATGATGAGATATTATAAATATAATATCACTCCCGTCCAATTAGTTCAGCTTCAAATTAAGAAGCATATGTTGCATATAATGATCATGATCGCAATAAATTTATGGACGTGGAAAAGTTGAAAATATCAGGTAAAGGTCGTATTGACAATTCCACCAAATTTTGGAATAAAAGTGGTGCACCACTACAAAGGGCAAATAATTATTGACAATGAGTGCTCATAATTGTGACATTTTTTTTAGTCATATATGAAAGGCTATTTTGCCTAAATATTGTCATATATATGCCCGAGTATTTTTGTGACCTTTACCATGCCTTTATCATGACTCTTTTTCTGATTTGTCAAATATTATTTGTCCAGATGGATCAACAAATCATGTGTTCAAGTCATGAACCAAATAAGAGCGATATGTGCCTTGCTAATTGTGCTACAACGCACACAATTCTTAAAAACAGAGAATATTTCTCCAATTTGAACTTAGCTGATGCTAATGTTCAAACAATATCTGACATCTCCAATTTGATTAATGGCTCTGGAAGAGCAAATATTATGTTGCTTGGGGAACAACAATTCATGTTGACAATGCCTTATACTCAAAAAATCCGTAAGGAATTTACTCACTTTAAAGATATTCGACAAAATGGATATCACATTGAAACCATGAACGAAAATAATAGAGAATTTCTCTATGTCACATTGGTTTCAAATGAGAAAAAGAAGTGTTAGAAAAATTCTCACTTTATCTCTGGATTATATTTTACTCATATAAGGCATGTCGAAACGAATGTCGTCTTAAATAAGAAAATTAATGATCCAACGACATTCATTTTATGGCATGACCGGCTTGGTCATCCAGGATCATCAATGATGCGAAGAATAATTAATAATTCGCATGGACATCCTTTAAGGAGTCACAAAATATTTTCAAATTTGGTGATTATAATTGTGCTAGTTGTTCTCAAGGTAAATTGATAGTTAAATCATCCCCAAGTAAAATTGTTGTGGAATCCCCAGCTTTTCTTAGAACGCATTCAGGGAGACATATGTGGACCTATTCATCCTCACTGTGGACCATTTAGATATTTCATGGTTTTGATAGATGCATCAACTAGGTGGTCACATGTTTGTTTGCTTTCGACCCGCAATGTTGCATTTGCTAGACTTTTAGCGCAAATCATTAAGTTAAGAGCACAATTCCCTGACAACCCAATCAAGACCATCCGTCTTGATAATGCCGAGAAATTTCAATCTCAAGCATTTAAAAATTATTGCATGTCTATAGGAATTACCATTGAACATTCTGTTCCACATGTGCATACCCAAAATGGTTTGGCGTAATCTCGATCAAACGCATTCAATTAATTGCCGACCTTTAATCATGAGAACTAAGTTATCAACTTCGGTTTGGGGACATGCGATCCTTCATGCAAAGATCTATCATTCGTTATAGGCCCATCTGCATACCATGAACATTCCCCCATGCAACTCATTTTAGGTCAACAACCAAATATTTCACACTTAAGAATTTTTGGTTGTACAAAGGTGTATGTTCCTATACCACCTCCCAATAGAACTAAGATGGGTCCACAACGAAAACTTGGGATTTATGTTAGATTTAACTCATCGTCCATTATAAGATACCTTGAGCCCTTAACAGGGGATTTATTTACTCGCACGTTTTGCTTGATTGTCACTTTGATGAAGCAATTTTCCCACCATTAGGGGAGATAAGAAGTCAATTCAAAAGGAATGGCGCGAAATTACTTGGAATGCATCAACTTTATCACATTATGATCCACGAACAAATCGCATGTGAACTTGAAGTTCGAAAGATCATTCATTTGCAACAAATTGCAAATCAATTACCGATGCATTTAATGATGCAAAACAAGTGACAAAATCACATATTCCAAATTTGTAAATGCTCCCGCAAGAATTGATGTCTCTGTGCAACAAAATGCACAAGAACCAACGAAACGCTTAAAGCGTGGAAGACCGGTTGGTTCAAAGGATACAATTCCTCGAAAGAGGAAAACGAGAGTAAAAATAAATACAAATCAAAATACTCCCGAGAAAGCACAAGAATCCTTTGATAAGGGTTTGTCGAACAAGTTGATTCGATGAGGAACAACTTCCTCTAGAAAAAGAGGAAAAAGATGAAAATAATGAGATCTCAATAAATTATTTAAACTCGGTAAGATTTGGGATCGAAATGAAATTGTTCCTGATGATATATTTGCTTTCAATGTGTCCTTTGAAATATGTGAAAATGATGATGATCCAGAACCACGATCAGTGGACGAATGTCAAAAAAGACCTGATTGGCAAAAATGGCAAGATGCTATCCAAGCAGAGCTAAACTCGTTAAGGAAACGAGAGGTTTTTGGACCAATTGTCCAAACGCCAGATGGCGTAAAGCCTGTTGGATATAAATGGGTATTTGTACGAAAGAGAAACGGAAAAAATGAAGTTACAAGGTACAAAGTAAGACTTGTAGCTCAAGGTTTCTCACAAAGACCTGACATCGATTATGAGGAAACATATTCTCCTGTTATAGATGCAATCACATTTCGGTTCTTGATAAGCCTTGCGCCTCTCGAAGGGCTTGATATGCATTTAATGGATGTCGTTACAAAGATATCTCATACGGATCTCTAGACAGTGAGATATATATGAAAATCTCTGATGGATTTGTAATATCCGATGAAATAAAATCAAAATCTCATAACATGCATTCTATAAAATTACAAAGGTCTTTGTAACGGTTGAAACAATCCGGACGAATGTGGTACAAACGTCTTAGTGATTATTTACTGAAAGAAGGATATGTAAATAATCCGCTTTGCCCATGTGTCTTCATTAAAAGATCATCAACAGGATTTGTGATTATTGTTGTATATGTTGATGATTTAAATATAGTGGGAAACCACGACGACATCGTTAGAACATCCGAATACTTGAAAAAGGAATTCGAGATGAAAGAACTTGGAAAAACAAGACTTTGTCTTGGTTTGCAAATTGAACATTTTTCAAGTGGAGTACTTGTCCATCAATCAAATTATATTGAAAAATTATTAAAAAGATTTTATATGGACAAGGCACATCCATTGAGCTCTCCAATGGTTGTCGATCACTTGAAGTGGATAAGGATCCATTTCGACCTCAAGAAAGTGATGAAGAGCTAATTGGTCCTGAGGTACCATATTTAAGTGCAATTGGTGCACTTATGTATCTTGCAAATTGTACAAGACCCGATATTGCTTTTGTTTGTCAACCTACTTGCAAGATATAGCTCTTCACCAACTCGAAGACATTGGAATGGTGTTAAACACATTTTCGATATCTTCGAGGAACAAGTGACATGGGTTTATTTTACTCGAGAGGGGTAAAATTGAATCTCCAAGGTTATCTTGATGCTTTGGATTTTTATCGATCCCATAAGGCCCGTTCTCAAACGGGATATGTATTCATCTCTGGTAATACTGCTGTATCATGGAAGTTAGTAAAACAAACTATGGTTGCCACTTCTTCCAATCATTTTGAAGTACTTGCAATTCATGAAGCAAGTCGTGAATGAGTTTGGTTGAGAAACATGATTGAACATATACAAGAATCATGTGGATTGCCTTCAATAAAAGATTCTCCAACCATATTATATGAAGATAATGCAGCATGTATTGCCCAATTAAGTGAAGGATTCATAAAGGGGGACAAAACAAAACATATTTCACCAAAATTCTTTTATGCGCATGAGCTTCAGAAGAATGGTGAAATTGATGTCAAGCAAATCCGATCGAGTGATAATCTTGCTGATTTATTCACAAAAGCCTTACCAACTACGACATTTAAAAGGCTTACATATGGTATTGGCTTGCGTAAACTTAAAGACATTGCAAGTAAAAAAACTGAACAAGTTTCACCATGTTCACATGAGGGGGAGTTATTGATTAATGTATTGCACTCTTTTTCCCTTAGCTATGGTTTTATCCCATTGGGTTTTCCATGCAAGGTTTTTAATGAGGCAATCTTAACAATATTATACCCATCTTAATATTTATGAGAATAGTGTACTCTTTTCTTTTACTATATTTTTTCCCACAGGGTTTTTCTTAGTAAAAGTTTTAACGAGGCACAATCTCTAAGCAAGCGTCATCCAAGGGGAGTGTTGTGAAGTGTGGATGACCATGCATGTACACCAACATATTGTGTAGTTATGTACTTCCCATAGTCTATGTATTGTCATGTTCTTTGTAACCATTTCAATGTACATGGGGTGTATGTTTTAGTCCCACATTGCTAAGGCACATTTGTCATCATACCAAATGGCCTATATAAAGGATACTAACTTCATTGTAAGAGCACACCAAAGTTGAATGAAAACTTCTCATTCCAACTATCTCATTTCTTCTCTTCTCCTTTGTAGTAGTAGTTTGTAGTAGAAGAAGTTCTTAGTCTTCTATTTCCTTACCTAGCTCTTAGCAAGTTTCAATTTATTTTACAACAATTAAGTCGACATTGTACATCACGATTTTTTTTATATTTAATTTCAAGAAGTTCACGTAACCTTAAAAAAAATCAAGAGGTCCACGTGGTTGCGCCAATCGCACCTACTAATTCACAATCGGGCATTGTCAGGCCCTATACGAGGTCGGCCCCTCTCAACACAATTTTTTCCATTCATGATACTCGAATTCAAGACTTGAAAACAAGTCCCTTAAAATCCTTCTTCACAAAGCACAATGTAGAATTTATATTTGAATAAGGAAAATACTAGGATGACCTATTTTTGGGCACTCGAGATGGACACTTGGTGATCATGTCCATCTATTCGGACATCGATGTGTTTGTGCTACACAAATTTCAATGCACAGTGGATGGATACCATCACTAAGTGTCTATTCTGGCTGTTTCAAAATGGGTCACCGTAGCATCTCTCATTTCAATTAGGCATCACAAGACATGCGCACCACCCTTGTTACAGTTTGCAACTAGGCGCATCTTTGCGATATAGCAAATGCCCATATCAAAATCATACCTAAATCATCATCTAGCAAAATAGTTTACAACCTTTCAATATAGAGACATCACAAGACTCGAATAAGCGCGAAGCTTTCGATGCGAAAATATAAGCATACAATCATCTATAAACACTTTTTTTCTAGTATTCGTAGATAACCAGGCAAACCAAATTATTCCTACGAGGCCCTGGTGCAATCAACCTGAGCATACCCAAGCGACCCTAACAACTTTGACGCAACGGGGAATCGAACCTGGGACCGTGAGCTTAACCCACACAATCCCAAGCCCTTACCGTTTGGCCAACCCGTCCGGGTTATCATCTAGAAACACTTTACATCCTTTTGAGGAATTTGAGCATGACAAAACCTGAGATTTGTAGGAAAATTAATGGAAGTTGAATGCGGATAGCAAAATAAAACCTATTTTCTCAAAAATCATTTGTCACCCGGTAGAGTACAAGAACATGATTCTCAGTAGAGAGTACAACAATGCCTCAATCCCAAATTAGTTGGGCCAGCTTCTCGGTACGTAGAGAGTACAGTTCTTTATTATTATTATTTAGCAGAGAGTGAGGTCAACAAGCCACTAGCTAGACAGATTTAATTGAGACATCTAAGCCTTCAAAATCACCTTCATGTTGAAACAATTTTGATTTTATGGGCACAATGAAAATTTTGAAGCAAAATAAGATCAAACTTCAGCAGTCTTTGGAGGGCCCTTCCACTTGAAGTTGTCTGCGTATGCTTTAAGCTGCATAAAAATTAGGAAACCACAACATTAGATTATTTTGACAAAACATAATAAGAGAATAGGAAAGAGGAAAAAAAATGGAGCCAAGTAGCAAAGTACATTAACAAAGCATGTCTTTTTTTTTTTTCTTTCTTTTGAGATGGAACTAGACAATATCTTGTGTAAGGAATCAATTAATCGATATAAAAGTGAAGACCACCAAGAATATGCAAATGTTGAATCCCTTGATCAATGAACCCGAAGAAAAGGTATAACTGGTCAAACTTTCAAGATTGGACAATACATTGTAAATGAGACATCTTCTGCCCTTGGATGATCAACTTTGTTCTCATATCTTATCGCAAACAGGAAACCTTTCCAAGGGCGAATTCCGACCACCACCCACTTGTGACTGACACAAAGGAGTTAAGATGAAGGCAAAAGCCAATTCAAGTCTTAAAATGTTTGGGCAGAAAGACTTTGATCTCCCAGTGGTGGAGCTCATCATCTCAACATGGTTGGGAAGGCTTCAAGTTTAGGCAAAAAATGGAGGCTAAGGCAAAGCAGAGGTTGGAAATAATTAACAAACATACATAAGTATGGTTAGCTCAGCATCTCAATGCATATTTGCCTTAGCCTGACTACAAGCCTCTAAAAGAGCATTTCAAGAGCACATGAGGAAATTACTTTTTAACGCTATCAATAGATCTTAGTTGGCTTACATGAAGGACCAACGCACAAGCATTCTTGATTTGATGCTGCTGGCAGATGTAGCTAGGGGTGCACGCGGATTGCACTAATCCGCGGATCCGGTCCAATCCAAACCAATTATCACTAATTGGATCAATTTTTCGATCCCTTGGACTAGACTGGATTGAAAAACTACTAATCCGACTGGACTGGATCGGATTACGGATCCTTCATTAAAAAACCGCGGATCCAATCCGATCCAATTCATTTAGTACATCAACACATATACATATTTGATCATATGTACTATAGTATCTTAAAGAGCATAACTCAAACTATCAACTTTAAACTATAATATCTAAAAGACTATGCTTGTTCTTAACTCTTTTATTATACTTTCGACCTTTTTTTGTTGGTTGTATGTTCAACGTGCACTTCTTTTGTGCTTTTGTGAGGGTGTATGGTGAAGATTTGCTGATGACATATTTATTTATGTAGGAACTTGCATTTTGAAGGTTATTGTGATGACAAGTTTGTGGGAAATATGTCATATATAGATTTGTGGAATGTAGGTTGTAAATTTGTAATTCATGAGATGTATAATTCGTGTTATTCATTTGATTAGTCTAATTTTATGAATCTTTGGATAGGAAAACGTCAATCTGTGGAACTTGATCCAATCCGGTCTGCATTTTGCAAATCGGATTGAGTTGGATTGATGAATTCTTTGGATTGGATTGGACTGTAATTTTTCAATCCGCAATAATTGGATTGAATTGCGGATTGACCCTAATTGGATTGGATCCAATCCGTGTGCACCCCTAGATGCAACAGTGGGATACCACCAAAGCCAAGAAAAAGGTGGGGCTTGGAAGCGAATTTTGCATAGGCCTACGACATGGTTTCGTAAGAGTCGTGCCAGAAAAGAAAATGTTTTGGCTTGAAATGGAGCATTTGGATGAAAGGATGCCAAACAACAACAAACTTCTCCATTACGATCAATGGAAGACAGCGAAATCCAATTAAGGTGCTTACGAGTTATGACAAGGGGACTTGTCGTCTCCATTCTTTTCAAACTAATGGCAGATGTATAGGGGCGAATGAACTCCCATCAGGGAGTCAAGGGACTTTGGGTTTCTTATGTAACCCTATGAAATTGGTATTCTAGGATGGAGTGATATCAAAGATTTTCAAGTGATTGGACGTGGAGAAAATGGGCTGCTTATCCAAGGAGACATATTTTGATATACTTCTTATCAATTATCAAAAAACTATCTAGAGTGGCAATTACTAAGTTAGAAGAAATTTCATGACTAAGTCAAAAATAGAAAAAGACAACTTGGAAACTTGGAGAGACGGGAAAAAAAATGCAACATCCTCTATCAAAAAGGGAAATGGAGATGCATAGTATGGTGTGATAAGAAACCAAGAATTAAGGCTAAGTCATTCTGGAGATTCTCTAGAGATAGGGATTTCTCATGGATAAGAGTTGTTAATATTAAATATGGACTTAACAAAATTAGGTGGCACAAGTCGCACAAGTTTATCTCAGTAAAGCCCATAGATGTAGAATTCCTCCTCATATACCCTCTTAACTCTTTCAGCCTACACATCCCAAAAATTAAGTAAAAGAGAATCCATTACATTTTGAAAAAAATGTTGAGAGGCAAAATATTTTTTCGCATTTGATTTCCCTTCTCTTATTCCCAGCTAAAGGTCGTAAACTTCCCATCTAAAACCTAGCAATTAATTTCCAGTCATATTCTTTTCTTATAAAACTTAGAACTACAATTTATCTAGGTATCAATTAGGTTAGAGATTGGGACTAAGTCTTTGTTGTTGTATTCACTAGGTTAGAGAAACAAGACGCTGGTCTTCTAGTATCATGCCTTAAGAGAGTTCGCATCACACCCTTCAGCTTCGCCAATGTCACGGTCATCACTTAAAATCTAGGGTCAAACTTATAAAAGTCTTTTTTTTCCTATGTCATTGATAATCCTTTGATTCCACAATTTCCCCAAGCAGATTTTATTTCGAAAGCTCTGGTACCATCCCTGATTAAAGTTTTGAGAGGTTGTCTCTCTTAAGAAGGCTAGTGACCATGACAGAGTTCAACAGAAAAATGCCCATTGGGATATTTCTCTCGAATGTTGTTCATGCCTATAAGAAGAAGAGAATGTGGACTATTAGTTAGTTAATTACAACCTAAGGTAAATTTGGGCCCAGATCACAATTTTCACAAAATGGACAAGTCATTACGCTAGCATATCAATTATTAAGAATTGTTCTCAATTCCGTCATCCCTAGCCTCCAAGAAGACTCAAAAGTCTTGTAAAAATTGTGTTCCCTGAAACATTATGGATAATTTGGTTGGGAAAAAAGGTAATTTGAGAGAAAATTTCTAGACTAGTACAATGTTTAGGACTAATCTAAGATTTTAGAATCATTTTGGGCAGTTAATACAAAATGCAAATAAGACAATTCAATATCCAGATTGCTAGAAATAGGGGAGGTTCATTAAAAGAAATGGGCAATCATTGTCAAGAAGTTCAACGAGGATTTTGATGCAGATTGAGGTGCTAGATACTAGATACGTAAACATCAAAACACACCCAAATTCTTCTACAGTTGAGTCTTCGAATACTAGGTAGCATGAACAAACACCCGTTCTTTGTTTGTTGATT
Source organism: Stephania japonica (assembly GCA_039657345.1). Lineage (NCBI taxonomy): Eukaryota > Viridiplantae > Streptophyta > Magnoliopsida > Ranunculales > Menispermaceae > Stephania > Stephania japonica. Next base: position 9,308,916 of record CM077556.1, read on the forward strand.
CTAAGAATACTGATAAGGTCCCACATAGAGTCTTGTAGTTAGTGGGGAATATTATAAATAAGGGGTAGAGAAATATTGTAAGGGCATTCAGTACATTTGTCTTGGATTAAAAACTCATTTATGTGGGACCTTATCAAATACCCAAACCAAAAGAACACACACACAAGAGAAATCTCACAAATTCTCTTTAACTCCAAAATACTAATTGTATTCAATTAATCAAAGCATGAAGAGTGACAAAGGTTAGGACACCAGCAAAGACGACCTACAAATGCCTCCACTAGAAAACTTGACTCAATAGAAATTGAAGAAACTTGACGAGGTAGGGGGAGACCGAAGTCAACTTGGAATGCATTAATTAGGAGGGACTTGAATGGTTTGGAATGTTCACCATCGATTGCACTAAATTGAGCACAATGAATGAGTTTGATCCATGTAGCCGAGACCCAAATTAATTTGGGACTAAGGCTATGTTGTTGTATTCAATTAATCAAAATCAAGCCAACTAAAACTAACATGTTCAAGCCTTTTTTTAGGCGATGGACTCATGTATTCTAACTAGGACTTTAACTCTACCACCAATTATGACTCCATACTTGACACAAATTCTAACTAAACCACAATTACTTAACTAATACCTAATCAAATAAAACAACCGACATTAACGTTATCTACTAGTAGATAACTACTAACTAAAAAATTCCTATTCTAATACCAGCTCTTATTTGCATCATTCTCCCCCGATTGAAAAAATCCGTCCTCAAATTCAATGCCTGAATCACGCATGACGAACCAGTAACATAGGACCCTGGTCACCTTCCAACCATTCTACTTCTTCGTCATGACTTTCATCCAATTGCAGCCCTTTCTCAAAATCAAAATTTATATCACCTTCGTCGCTCATCGTTTCAACAAAAAGTCCATTACCCTCATTTTAGGGCATTCAAGTTATCTATGGCCCGTCTCTCCACACCCAAAACATCGAATACCTCCACCAACACATGTTTGTTGTGGTTGAGTTTTCTTTATCGATGATGTAGGGATTGCTTCCTGTTATAATTCGCCACTATAAGAAGGAAACAAACTTTTATATTTACTTGTACTCAATGTCTGCTCGTACAACAAAGCACGCTAATGTGCCTCGAATACGATCATGGAATAGGACGTGTTCAAGACATCTTGATATGAATGGCGTAGACCACTAATATACCTCGTGACCATCTAAGATTTTGATTCTAAGTGATCAGTTCTGCCATGAATTAGTAGAACTCGTTGTATATTTTGTCACCATTTGCGAGCCTTGTCGTAATTCCATGAACCGTTACTCAAGAATGCCAAGATAGTTGAAAGGCAAGAAAGCTTTTCGCATCTTTCGCCTCAACTTATCCCACGAATTGATTTTTGTCTTTCCCATTCTTAGTCGAGTCTGCTTCAACCGATGATACCACGCTTGAAGCGCACCCTCTATATCTAGTAACCACCAAAGGCACTTGGAACTGTACAAGGACTTGTTTGAACTCCAAAACCATCTCCACTATATTGATCCAATCTAGAAACTCCATGGCCTGAAGTTCTCCATGGAACTCTTGGATTTCAATTTTTAACCCAATGTCCCATCTTTGATTTTCTCCCGATTGCACTATTTGATCTCCATGCCTTATCTGTCGATCGCGGAATTGTAAGGCTGGAGCAAAAGGGTTTTCGTCAACTTTTGAGGTAACTCTTCTTCAAGCCTTGGTTGTTGTCGATGTCGAACTTGTTGCGGTCACAACTGTTGCTGTAATTGTTGAATTTGTAGACTTGTTTGTTGTAGCGACTATTGTTGTTATTAAACTTGAAGCGCGAGATTGTCAACTAAATTTGTTAGTTGTTAATCTGTTATCCAATTTATGCTAAATCATCATGTCTAATCACTTCATCTACATGATCTTCACGGGGTTGCTTTCTCGCGGCATTGCGGAAGGATACACCTGTTTTGATACCAACTGATGCAGTGAGCAATTTACCAATTGCTTGCTACAAGGAAAACGATAATCAGAGTAGGTGTATCCTTCCGCAATGCCGCCGAGAAAGTAACCCCATGAAATCCTGTAGATGAAGTGTAGACGTGATGATTTGGCACAAATTGGACAATTGATTCAACAACTAACAAATTTAGTTGGCAATCTCGCACTCCAAGTTCAACAGCAACAACAGTCGCAAAAACAAACGAGTCTACAAATTCAACAATTATAACAGCAGTTGCAAGCGCAACAAGTTCAGCATCGACAACAACCAAGGTTTGAAGAAGAGTTGTCATAGTGTTAGAAGACGACGAAAACCCTTTAGCGCCAGCCCTACAATTCCGCAATCAACAAAGAAGGCGTGAAGATCAAATAGTGCAATCGAGAGAAAATCGAAGATGGAACGTTGGGTTAAAAATTGAAATCCTAGAGTTTCATGGAGAACTTCAGGCTAGGGAGTTTCTAGATTGGATATGGTTTTAGAGTTTAAACAAGTCCCAGTAGAGTTCCAAGTACCTTTGGTGGATACTAGATTTAGAGGACATGCTTCAGCGTGGTCTCATCAGTTGAAGCAGACACGTACGACCGAGAACGGGCAAGACAAAAATCAATTTGTGGGAGAAGTTGCAGCGAAAAATGCGAGAAGCTTTCTTGCCTTTCAACTATCTTCGCATTCTTGAGGAGCGGTTCATGCAGTTACGACAAGGCTCGCGAACGATGACAGAATATATGATTGAGTTCTATCAATTCAAGGCACGAACTGAATCTCATGGAATCAGAATCTCATATGGTCACAAGGTATATTAGTGGTCTACGTCATTCTTAAAAAGATTCTTCTTGAACATGTCCTATCCAGTGAACGCATCCAAGGCACATCAGCGTGCTTTGCAATACAAGCAGACGTTGAGTAGAGGTGAATATAAAAGTTTGTTTCCTTTTCTAGTTGCAAACTACAACAAAAAGCAATCCCTACTACAAACAATCAAGAAAACAACTCAACCACAACAAACACGTGTTGGTGGAGGTATTCAATGTTTCGGGTGTGGAGAGGCGGGCCATAGACAACTTGAATGCCCTAAAAACAAGGCTAAAAGACTTTTTATCGAAACGAGGGACGACAAAGGTGATATAAATGTTGATTTTGAGAAAGGGACGCAATTTGATGAAGGTCGTGATGAAAAAGTAGAATGGTTAGAAGATGACAAGGGTCCTATGATACTGGTTGGTCGAAGACAACAAGGGTCCTATTTAGGTAGGACCCGTAATTCACTAAGTTAAAGGATACGGGGACTCGGCTAGTAAGTGTCCAAATATTTGGACACGGGTACTTGGACAAGGCAAAAAATATAAATATAAACATATATAACAATCTAACCAACTATATATTTATAAATAAATTTATAATTTCATTGTATTACATTAATTGTTTAAATATGCATTGAATTCGAGGAAGAGTTTTTTCAACCAGAGAAGAAGAATAATGCAAATAAGAATTGGTATTAAAATAGGATTTTTTAAGGTGAACGTTGGTTGTTTTATTTGATTAGGCATTAGTTAAGTAATTGTGGTTTAGTTACAATTGTGTAAGTATGGAGTCATAATTGGTGGTAGAGTTAAAGTCCTAGTTAGAATACATGAGTCCATCATCCGTGCCTATAAAAAGGCTTGAACGTGTTATTTTTAGTTCGGTTGATTTTGAGTAATTGAATATGAATGTTATTTTGAAGTTCAAAGAGAATCTATGAGATTTATATAATGTGTGTGTTCTTTTGGTTTGGGTATTCTTAGAATCAACAAACAAAGAACGGGTGTTTATTCTTGCTACCGGGTATTCGAAGAATCAACGGTAGACCAATCCCTAGAATCATTTTAGGACCAATCTATAGACATTCTCTTTTTCTTGAAGGGAGAAATGGCATCACTGTCAAGAAGTCTAACGAGGATTTTTCTTTTTCAATCATTAGTGTCATATTTTTTAAGCCTATTAAACACCCAAGGACTTTAATTTTGAATGGTACCAGAACTATGCAAATAAAATACGGTTGCGGAAATTGTGGAATTCCTTGACTACTAATCAGATAAGAAAAAAAGGATTTGTATAAGCATTCGCTGGAAGATTCAAGATTAAAAAACTTTGTCTGAGCTAAGGCCTCATTTGGTTCATTTTGCCAACTTGCAAAGAAGTTTTCTTCCAAGGAGGAAAACTTCCCTGCGGGTTGATATTTTTTTTGTTCAACTTTATACTTCGTGAGAAGTTGCATACTTTAGAAACAATAAAATATTGTAATTGGGGATAGTGAGAGGGATTTAATGAGGGGCAATTATGTCATAACTCCCAACTTCCCTTAAGGAAGATAACTCTCTTGGTCAAGTTTGATTATCTGCACCTGGCCTGGTTTGGTTGGGAGGCAAGTTGGAGAAAGTGAGTTAACTTCCAGGGAAAACTGCAATTGCCCCCTCATTAATTCTCTCTCTACCTTAATGGGTATTTATGCCAATTAAATTTTTTTTTCTTTTTAAAAATATGCAACTTCCCAAAGAAGCTTAAAGTTGAACCAAACAAAAAAAAAAACTTCCAAGGGAGTGTACTACCTTGGAACAAAACTACCATAGAAGCTTGGCAAAATGAACCAAACAAGAAAGTTTTTGCAAATCCTAATGGAATCACTTTTGTCCTAACTTTAGAGACCTATAATAAGAATGAAAAATAGAATAAAATGAAGAGATAAAATTCCATAGACTTTGATATTAGCCTCTTTGAACTTTTTTCCAAGCCCTTCGATTCATAGAAATAAATATTTGTTGCAAATGATCTTAGGCAATAAGGAAACTCTCTAAAGCATCTCTATGACCGTTGACTTGTGCTATTAGTTTCTCAACACGACACTGCTAACTTACTGTCTTCCCCTTAGCAAAGGACATTGCATCTCTTTCACCTCACCGAGTTACCATGCAACCTTTTGAGTGATCCTGAAGAAGTCATGAATCTTCTCAATTATTGAAACACAAGAGTATTTGGCCACACACTTCAGTTTGTAGCTTTGAGGCTTGACTATCTTGCCCAGGGTTAGGAAATCCAAGACGCATGCTTACGCTTCTTCAAGCCACAAAAGAGTGTCGTCTCTAAATTGAAGATGAGATATTGGAATATCCTCCTTCCAACCTCAAAGTCTGTTAGTACCTCTAGTGGTTCATTTTGAGAAAGCACTTGCCTAACGCATCATACTACCATTGCGAATAAAAAAGGTCATAGCAAGCCTCTGGTCCTAATCCCCTATTAGCCAAACTCTAACATCTAGTCTACCATTAATCATAATGAGAAATTTAATGTTTTTTGGAAGCATCCCTTCAAGCTCCTCCACTTCCTGGAACAACCATTCTTTTACAACACATAATTTACTAAGTTCGAATTCATCATACTCAAGTCCTTGTAAAATCAACCTTCTCCATCGTACCCTCGTTCTTTCATCTTTAGCAATTTGCACTTTCATTTACCACAAGTTTGCAGCATGTATGCTTCTTTCTTTGACTAAAGTGAGCTTAGCTTCATGAACATTGTAGTGGAGAATACTAACTATACCGATTAGCGAGCAACTTGGCAATAAATTTGTATGAGCTATCAACAAAGCCAATAGGTATAATTGGTGGTCTACAAGGAATTTACCCTATTGGGAGTGAGAGCATATGTACATTGTAGTTCTCACATTTGAATCCACTATTAGGAGACTCCTCTATCAATCTTGTAGTATCCTCTTTGACCACCTCCCAAGCACTTTGATAGAATAACACCAAGGAACAAAGAGAGCAAATCGATCAAGTGAGAAAAGCATGTAGATGTCTTATATTTATAGCATTGGCACACTAACAGCTGAAATCAATAAAAGGCATTGGTACACTCGGCAGTCAAAAGAAATAAAATTTTATAGATTCTCTAATGCTATTCTGAAGTATAGTTCTAGAAAAAAGTTCAGGACTAAACCGAAAAGCCTGCCTTGCAGGTTCAATGCTTCTTTTTTTTTTCATACCTTTGCCAAAATTCCCTTCCCTATTTTTGTTTCCTTTTTCATTTTATTCAAAAGCTTGGCATTCTTTTCTTCTAAAGGGTTTACGCATGTAAGAGGAAAAATCAATGATAGATTATCACATTCATTATTCCAGCCAATCCAGCACCTACACCAGTTAGTTTTTTTTCTTAAGAGACTTTTTCAAAATGATTCTGTAGTAATTTAAAATAGTTGAGCCCCAAAATTAACTGTCTATGGGTTGGAGAAGAAAGAATCTGAATATTTTTTGGAATGGGATATGCAAGTATAATATCTAACCACCAAAGTTAGGTAGCAAATCCATTGATCTCTATCATTAGACTCGTGCGACACGAATCCTAGAACCAAACGTAAATAAAGGCAAATACATTGTATGTTCAAGGCACATTTATTATTTCAACATGGTTAACATATTGTGAGTTGAGTTCCACAATTAAACAAAATGAATAGAAAGAATTATGAACATAAATAGAAAAACAAAGACATCAAAACCAACAAAATGGTCCCAAAGAAATTTTGTTGAGAGAACAAAGGTGAATGGAATTATGAACATAAATTGCCCGTTTGAATTCCCATTTTAGAATAACCTTTGAGCCATGTTAAGTACAAGGAACTGGAGAACATATTGGTGTTAACAGGGAAAATTCAATAAGAATGCTAGTTAAAACTGTTAAAAAGGCAACATTTGACATTTGCATTGTTTGAACCAAAACCAATTTGATTTCTTGAAAGTTGAAAGACTATCATCCCAATAATAACCAACAACTATTATCTATAATGTATATGCCGCTTGCAACTTCTTTTAGATGAGTGTATGTATATGTATATCCTCTTGCAACTTCTTCTAGATGAGTGTTTGTATATCAGTATATGTAAAGAGAGCAAGAGAGCAAGAGAGCAAGAGGAAAAAGCAGAAAGAAAATAAATTAAGAAAACTAGATCAAAACTAGACAGAGAAAAGGAGGAATTTTTCCATATATATGAAAGTTCAATTACACAAAAAGGGTTATTTAAGTAAATTAGTGAATTTAGATATAGCAGTGCTTGCACAGACTTTGGGGCACTAGGCACATGTACATGCACGCCTCTAAATAAAACTTCTAGTCTTGTACCAAAAATAGTTATTCTACTTATTGTGCAATATACTTCCAATCTAAAGAAAAAGAAAAGAATCATCTCACCAAAAAAAAGGAATTAAATCACAAACATTTTTTTTTTAGAAGTCTTTATCTTGAGGAAGAGCAGTTGTATTATTAACCTACTCTATGACAACACCTTCACGTGCCAGCTTGTCAAAAAAATTAAAATAAGAAATCCTTTGATATAAAATGTTTCGGTGACTAAAACATTTGCACGTTCATTCCAACTATTGCCATGTTATACTTGAAGTTGTGGACAACATTTGATAGCTTTTTCTTTTCAAGCTTATACCAAAATATCAGCTTTGGCTTATATAATATGTTGCATGGCCATATCGATTCAAAAGATTCTTTTATCTCAGTCAAGAATGAATGAATCTAGTTACGAATTTCAATAAATTTGGCAACCAGAAGTTTCAAAATTTCTGATAATGCACAAGCTAGCTTAAATGCCATGATAGACTACAAGTCCTACCAATTTTCCTCGAACTTTAAAAAATAAATTCATTTGACATCTTCCTCGAACTTCAAAAGTCTATGTGTGATCATGAAAGAGTTATCATGGAACTTTCTTTCACAAAAACAAACCTGCAAGCAACTCTATAGTAATACTGAATAATGCCACTTGTTTTACCAACTAGTTTAGCTTTCAACATATCTAAGTGGTGATACTTTGGTAGATCAATGTGGTTTTACAATTACAGGTCTGGCTTTGTTAATTTTTCCTACTTGTATCCATTACTCCTAATTCGTAGTTGATAAAATTATGAGCAGTCCTAACTCCTAACTTGGCTTACATTCAAAATTTCAAATAAATCAATGACAATAACAATCTATTTTATGAAGGTTAAGTGAGCATACTGCATAATCCCATCCGTGCTTTTCAGCAAATGCCTTAGCAGCTTCTCCACAGTTAAAACTAAGCGCAGAATCACTGACATTAGCATATGGATCACCTGTCGATGTCCAACCCATCAATGGATTTTCCCACCTGCAGAAATAAAAGTAAGTGGTAAAAGAAGAGTAAAAAAAGCATAAAACACGGAAAAACATTTAGTATAACATAATCAACAAATCTAACAGGCCAGACAAATTTGATTCAGCTCTACTCCATGTGGGATCCAGGCATCTTAAAACTATAATAGTAACCCATTCGCATTTTTTTAACGATGAGGTATGAATATAAAATCTTTACATAAAACTTTAAAAAAAAAAAAAAAAACAAACATGAAAACAACAATTTTTGCAAATTGAAAATTTGAAAATAACTTCAAACAGTAAACACTATTTAGTAATAATCATAAATACTACAAACTACTGTATCTCAACAGAAGTTCCACTAAAAGGGGCAAGAACATACTTTTGAGTAGAGAGAAAATGATCTTCCACTTTCCAACTTTTCCAGAACCTTGCTGACTCGCAGTTCGAGCAGGTGAGTGCTTAAAGTACCGGGTCGTTACAATATGTTTTTGATACATTGGGATATGGGTTTTGTGAGTAATTTTGGGACATGTATACCGTATTTGATTCTCCTCTGACCAGGTATACTTATATACGTATACATATGCGGGGTTTCCACACTAGGTTGTTCTAACTTGTGTCTTAGAGTTGTTTTGGGTTAGTTTTGAGATTTTAATACTCCGCTATGACCTGATAACTCACTAACTGAAATAACTCACTTGAATACATTTAAAATGGCTTAGTAACTGGTAAATGTTAAGGAAGGCTAACTAGGCTTGCGTTGACTCTGCGAGGCTGGTTCAGGGGTCTATGTAAGTCTAGGCCGGGCGGTGCCCAATTATAGAGTTGTGGAATTTGGGACCGTTACAACTAGTATGCAAGTTTTATGGAATAGCGGACTCACTAATGATTTTACATGACGAGGGGCATTCGACAAGGAGACTCTCTTTCCCCATATCTCTTTGTGCTTTGTATGGAGATGTTGGCGCATTCTATCAAACATGAGGTGGACCGGGGTAACTGGAGGGGAATCAAGTTAGGGAAACATTGTCCCATCTTGTCCCACCTATTTTTTGTTGACGATATGTTCTTGTTTGCAGAGGCAAGTATGGAGCAAGCGGATCTCATTACCCAGACTATTACTCGATTTGGGGAATGGTCAGGCCAGAGAGTTAATAGTAGTAATACTAAAGTTTTCTTCTCCAAAAATACCAATCCAAGATTACAACAAGCTCTGAGTGCTAAACTAGGGTTCGGGGTTACTCAGAATCTTGGGAAGTATTTAGGGACACCTTTAATTCATGGCAGAGTTAATCGTACGACATACCAGGAGATATTTGATAAGATGCAAAGCCGTTTATCAAGCTGGAAAGATGCTAACTTATCGCTTTCAACGAGGTGCACCTTGGCTAAGGCGTGCCTGCAATTCGTTCCCACGTTTCAGATGTAGTCAACCATACTTCCTAGCCATGTGTGTAGTGAGGCAAACAAACTGGTAAGAGGGTTCATGTGGGGATCATCTTCAGAGAGGAAGAAGTTTCATCTGGTTAATTGGGATACATTATGTTTGAGCAAGGATCAAGGGGGACTAGCATTAAGGAAGGCGCAGTTGAATAACGAGACATTTATATTGAAACTTTGTTGGGAACTAGCTACGAAGAATGATTGTCTTTGGACCCAGGTCATGAAAGGTAAATATATCAGAGAGAATCATTGTGGAAATGCGGTGTTTACTAGTTCCCCTGCTTCGGGGTATGGAGAGCAATTTGCAAACTTTGACCTACATTATTGGAGGGGATTACGTGGAGGTTGGGAAATAGTGCATCTGTCAAATTCTGGACTAATCAATAGGAGGAGGGTCGAGGCAGACTTCTTCCATTTGCATTGAAAGAATTAACAGATGAGGATTTGAATTCATTACAGTTAATGGGCGTTGAATTGGACGAAGTTGAGAAATAATTTACCTACTGAAACTAGTAATTGGATTAAGTCTATCCCTCCCCCAACTCAAACTGGGGGGAGGGGGTAGATTCGATGTCGTGGTGTTATAACAAAAGAAGTCAGTTCACTGTGAAGAGTGCTTATCATTTACTTTCGAGTGGAGACTTCGAGATAGTGGATAAGTTGTGGGACAAGGTTTGGAAGTAGGAAGCCCTCAACACATTCGTATGTTTTTCTGGCTTGCGGGGCAGGACAGGCTTCCTACTAATGTGTTGTGTTCGAAGTGCCAATTCAGAGAATCTGAGCTTTGTGATGGTTATGGATTACATCCTGAAACAATCATTCATGTGTTACGGGACTATGGAGTTTCACGTAAGGTGTGGACAGACTTGAATTATAGGTTCTTGGCATCAAATTTCTGGACACTTGATATTCAAACATGGTTGTTTTCTAACTTAAGTCACAAGGATCTTCACTGGCATCTCAAGTTTGGTATTACCTGTTGGAGCTTATGGTTTAAGAGGAATGAGAGAGTCTTCGCTCAAAAAAATGATACCTCGGGACACTAACAAATGCATTCAACAACGAGTGGAGGAGGTCATTCACAGATTGGGGTTGATCACCAATTCAAGGTTAGGGAGTCGGTATTGAGAGGACTGCCGATGGCAAGGACCGGCTTGAGGATGGTGTAAACTAAATTGTAATGAAGCTGTATGGCAAGAGGATGGTGCTACAGGAATTATAGGGGTTATACGAAATGAGGAAGGGAAGTTTTTGTGGGGTTTCATGGCTTGACCGAGGAATTGCTCACTATTAGTAGCAGAACTGTGGGGGATCAAAAATGGCTTGGATATTGCGGAGCAGAGGCAGATCGAAAGGGTGATCGTAGAGGTTGATTCTCGTGAGGTGGTCGATCTGATGGGAAAACCTGTCTCTTATGTAATGGCCTCAAATCCATTGGCCGCTACGATGCACTTCGCAGTCCCACAGCCTTGCCAACTCATCATCCAGCTATGTCCCACGACCACTCGTAACCCAATATCAATCAAATTCTTGCTAACTTTAAGTTATTATTTAATAATCATTGATTTAAGTTAGCTTATAGTTCTTTATTATCATTTAACCTCAAAGTACGCAGCAGATAATTAAAATCATTAAAATAAATATTCACCATGTGTTTTATAAGCATATTACCTAAGGTGGAAACCATATCAAAATGTAAATCATAAAAATATCAATTGAGATCCGCAAAATATCAAAATACAACTTCCAAGTCATATACAAGTCAAGTTTATCTCTCAAATCTCCAAAACCCAACATAAAACAAATAAACATAAACAAACGTACGAGTAGGGTAAATGCAGTCAATCAATGTAGTCCTCAAGCTTGCCCTTCCCTCTGTTCATATTAGGATCTGCACTCCAGCCATCACAAAAAGGCAGATGACGAGTCCAGAGTGAGTAATCCCAAGGAAATTCACAAAGTAAATGCATAAATAACTGTTGGAATTTAAGATACTATAAATAAACATGCGGAACAAAAGAATACAGTCAATCATGAAAGATCATCACATGCATAAAATATAGCAGTGAAGCAAAGTACGTGCACAATCAAAGTCAGACTAAGCCATACTTCGGGCTATCCGCCAGGCATGGCTCGTGAGGATACCACAAACGGGTGACCCTGGACCCTCTAGGTAGCCGACGTATATCCACAGCGCACCCACACATACCTATCATACCCGGGTAGCATATTTATCAATGCATGCTTAGACATATGTTATGGCTTAGTGGACCCTATGCCCCCGCAACGAATAAACACCAGGTGGGGAGTGATATAAACACCATAAAGACACCAGGTAGAGTAAACTCAACTACCGTAAAGACACCTTGTGAGAGTACTCAGCCACCGTAAAGTAATAAGGAAATAGAGTAGTAAATGAACATGGTTGAATTCAAGTATATCAAAAAGTAAGTACTAAAGTGAATTTCAGTTATGACACTACACACCTCAAACAGCACTCCTCGTCCCGTAGAACAAACCCTGTTCCGACTCCTCCAAATCCCCGATATCCCAAAATATCGTCCGAACTAACATATTACCATTTATCATTGATTTATGGTCAATTATTTGTATTTTAGGTCAATTAGTATAGAAATTATATCCACAATATTCAAAACAGCCAAAAATGGCTATCTGATGACCACCCAGCGAGCTGGAGGATAACCCAACGTGCTGGTGTTCTTTCTGTTCATCTTCATCATTTGCCCAGATCATCAGCACACGCGCTGGCGCTTTTCCAAAGAATTCGCGAGAATAGAACTGCTGGAAAATCATTGCCCAAGCCTCAACCAAGGTTGTCGACCCCATCCACTCCTCATAGGGGAACAAACAACACTTCCAAAAGCGAGAGACACAAGTAAATATATCATACATGCATCAATTCTCGGATCAAACACCCAAACTTAAAAATCCCATTTTCATGAAACCAACCCAACTTCAAAACCAATGAACACAACTTATTCTCTACTTCCATAGCACTCAATACACACCCAAAACTTAGCAAAAATAGTGGTACATCACCAAACCATGGATTCAACACCATCACACTTAAAACCACATTCAAATTGAAGAGAATGGATATGGGATCTTGGAACTCACCTTACTTTAATGATCCAACACCCAAAAGTACTTCAAATGCCCAAGTTATGAGCTCCAAACCCTCATTTCCTTGTCTTCATTTTCAGATTTCATAGAGAGGAAAGAGAAAAGTTGGTTAAAATGAGAGAAAATTGGGTTTTTATATATTATCCTTCATCACCACTCACACACACATCTCCATGCTTGCTTGGATGGCCAAGATGAGGTCAAATGGTCTCCACAAAGTGACAAAACATGACCCAAATGCTCACTTTGACTCTACACCCATGACACCAATTATATGCCCTTTCGAGCGTTCCAATACTCGACTCCGACCCTCGACCGGTGCCATTCACACGCAACGATCGTACCAATCTCCTCAACTTCATTTTATATTAATTAATAAATGAATTTTATCATTTATTGTGTATCTAGTCCCCCATCCTAATGCACTAGTTATTCGCCACCCGGTACGCGTGCCTACGCGCTAATCGAGGCGAAAACGCGTCACACCGCCTCACTCGTCAATGGACAATATAAACACACATATTGTGATGAAATTTAACTAACTTGAACATATATATCACAACTTTACAATAAAAAAACACACAAAATGGACTGTATACCTAATATGGGCGTGATCCGGCCTCACTGTGGGACCCACAAATTTCTCCACTGGCGTCCATATTTGCAATGACGCCAAGAATAATGACAATTATTAATTGGGTCGTTACATCTCAGGTGTACTGTGACCAGCTGGTGTGGGCGATTAAGCAACTTCTCAATCGAAGAGGAAAAATAAGGTTACAATGGACCTATAAGAGAAATAATTATTGTGTGAATAAAATTGCCAAAGAGGTTTTAGGAAGTGGTCATGACGTCTATGTGTTTGACGAAGCACCACATAGTATTGCTTTGTTACTTGAGCAAAACTTGTCTGACTCAAGGACTTAGTTTCTTTTGGCCCGTATAGGGCCTGTATTTACCCAAAAAAAATACGAAAATGAAATATGATTGAATTGGTCCCGACCACTGCACCGAGCCAATGTTCTGTTCAGTTTACTTTTTTTATTTTTTATTTTTTGTTTTTTGGACTTGAGTAGAAGTCAAACTCACGACCTCCCGACTTATCTTTTGGCTATTGAATGTCTCAACTATCTCACCTGAGATGTTTTTTGACTAGTGTACTTTTTTTTTTATTAAAATGCATTACATCAATTAACAAAAAAACTAAAAGATCAACCTACGACAGGTAGGTTCAAGTGACAACTCTCCTGAGATGGTCGAAGCATCAATTGTCAAAAGGCGATGTTTAGAGAAGTCGTGGATTTGACTTTTGTTAAAGTCATAAAAATGGCAAAGAGACTTAATTCCCCTAAAGTGAATCCTCATTATTAAGTCTGGTGAATAAAATAAATCATTACACCCCAATTAGAGAGTCAGATACAATATTTAAAAAAAAAAAAAAAAAAAAAAACTCCATGCGTACATTTTGTTCTTATAAAAAAAGTTTAATAAATAGTAAATAGAAAAAAAAAATGTTTCGTTGGGCCTGGGCCTGGGCCTCTCGGCCCATGAGGTTGAAGCATATAAACTCACACCTCCTCAGTAGAAGAAGTCATTTCAGCGAACGAGAGATTGAATTTCCTTCGAAAACGCATTCAGAGTCTCTGTTTTCAACCAACCAAGAACGCGAGAAATCTCTGAAGAATCCGAGAAGCAGCAATGGCGGCAGTGGAAGCAATCGGGCACGTCCGCGCAGACGACGAGATCCCCAATAGGGTTTCCGAGGACCCAGAAGAGGGCGAGATTGTGGATCCGCCGGAGCATCCGAAGAGCGCAGCCGCCGCTGTCGCTGTTGCGCCGCCTCCGCCGCACCCGTTGGAGTGCCCCTGGACGTTCTGGTACGACAACCCCTCCGCCGCACCCGCTGGAGTGCCCTGGGGCAGCTTAATCAGCGCGATTTACACTCTCTCCACGGTCGAGGAGTTCTGGAGGTAGTGATCGATCGATCGGTCTTTCGTTTCTTGTGCGTGATTTCTTTGATTCTTTGTTGTCTGATTCGATTTTAGGGATAAAGAATGGGTTTTCTTGTGATTGTGATTGATTTTGAGTGATTCGGTAGAAAGTTTTTGGTTAGGGTTAGTGATTGACGAAGAATAATTGTTGTGATGTGTCTTTTTTATTTTTTTTGGTTTCTTTGATGATTTTGATGAAGAAATGGGAATTGGGAATCAAGGTTGTAGATATGACTAATGATATTTTGATATAGAAAGAATTGTGGGTTTTTTTTTTTTTGGTTTCTTTGATGATTTTGAGGAATTGGGAATCATGGTTGTAGAGATGACTAATTCGGTTTGTTCCAAGTTCAATTGATGTAAATTGAGGTGACTGGACTGTGTATGCTACTTTTTATGCTGTTGATTTGGTGACTTCTGCGGAATCGCGAAGACGAATTTGGGTTTTCCTGTGGAGGTTTTGGATAGTTCAATCATAGAATTCTTGGGTCTTTTTTATTCTTTATTGATTATTGATCTGGGGGATTGCAATTCGTGGGTCTTCTTGGTTCTTTATTGATTTGGGGAATTGCAAAGTTGGGTTAGGGTTTTCTGCCAACAACTGTCCATTCTGGTTTATGGAATCATGCCGTATGTAACATGTTCAGTTGTTTTATATATAATAAAAATTTTCAAGGATAGAAAACTAGACTTCGCCTATGACTCCAATCACTCAAAAATTTGGAAGTAATCCGGTGTGCTGAATAGTAGAAATAAGTCCATTTGAGTGCTAGTGTAACTCTATTTTTTCTAGGAACATTAATGAAGCATGTTCTTTATGATATTTCTTGTCTTTTCTATTTCTACTTGATATAAAAAATTTTAGGTTTAGTTTTAATAGTTTTGATTCTTTTAGATGTTAGTGTTTTATTTATTTGGGCTATAAGTTAGTAATCGTTCGTCATGCTTGATATTATTTCTTAGTTTTGAATTATCTAATATGCTTACCGCTAAGAAAAAGACATCAATTGTAATATATTTTCTTGCAAGTTGACATGAAAACTTGCAAATCATCTCTTTCTTCCGTTAATACTGTGTGAAAATTTGTAGTTTCATCTTTGTGTATTTTTTTAATTTGGTGTTTGATAAAAGCTAAATAATTCGGGGAATTCCAAAGTTCAAAGAATTTTACCTCCATGGAAGTTTTCGCGAGGAACAGAATGTATTATGCTTATTGGAGTATGTGTGTGTAATATCAATATGTTGACTTCCTGATAGCTTCTTTTGGTTTGATGCTTATTGCTTAATATATTTCTGTTGATGTACGTGCAATTAACTTTGTTGTCTGTTCCAGTTGTTTGACCATTAGTGAATTCAGTAAAGCCATGCACAAAAGTTAATAAGGAACATTATGGTTTTATTGACAAATAATGCCATCTTGTTTGCCAATTGCCATCTTTGTTCTTAGCGATGTAATATGGTTCCAATTATCTGACATTCTTCTTTCTCCATTCAGTGTTTACAATAACATACGTAAGCCGAGCAAATTAGCTAATGGAGCAGACCTCCACTGTTTCAAGCATGAGATTGAGCCAAAATGGGAGCACCCAAAATGTGCCAATGGGGGCAGATGGACCATAAGTCTTCCTAGAGGGAAATCTGATACATACTGGATGTACACGGTATGATCAAGATCTTTCTAGAATAATTTTATTGGGACTGTAATCTATGTTCCCCCATTCTCATCTAATTTTTTAATTCATCTCTACCAGCTTTTGGCAATGATCGGGGAACAGTTTGACTATGGTGATGAGATATGTGGAGCAGCTATCAATGTGCGGCCGAAGCAGGAAAAAATAGCCATATGGACCAGAAACGCTTCAAATAAGGCCGCTCAGGTAACTAATTGTCCTAGAATATCAATGAAATACTAGGAATATGAGTTACCCTTGTTGAGATATTTCAAGTGCATTAGCTTATCATTGAACTACTGTGGAAAACTCCTTTAGGTGGCCATAATGGTAGCAGTGATCTTTGTAGGAAATCTGCATTTGTGAAACTATTATGGGGTATTGGTAGGTATGATTTTTAAGTCCTTAAAGATTATTGTAAATAATTTGTTATTACTAGGAGGATAACCCATTATACTGTTTAAACCACTTGTAAATCTACATGATTGGAAATCTGAGAGACTACAATGCAATGATTGCCATCCAAAATATTTGGTTAGCATAAGCAGTGCCATGCCAAGTTGCATATCCTGAAAATCCATGAGAAGATGTAGATTCGAAGTTGTAAAATCATTTCTTATGCGATTTAACACTAAATGATAGGGACAGACTTAAGGAAGAAATGACAGTACTTTTGTGTAAGGAATAATGAATAAATGAACAACCAATTTTCTGCTGAACATAATAGCATCTCAATATCAATATCCCGTACTGCTATGGAGACGGACAGATAATCAGTAGTCACGAAAACACTGAATGTGGAATCAGGACATAAGCAATTTAAGTACTCTGTTGAGTTTCTGGCCACAAACCTGGAGTGATCAAAATGCTTTTATGCTACATATTTTCTGACTCCAAAAGCATCATGTTTGAACTACTTACCATAGTACAGCATAAAATATCGATCTCAGGAATTCAATATAACTGCTTTGTTACATATATGTGAAAAACCTTTACGAATCCTGGGAAAAGGTCCAAGAGGAACACTAAAGAAGTTCTGCGATGCCCTTACTTGTAGGGGGGTTGCACTAATTGCAATCATTAACAAGGCTGTTATTTTCCTTGAAAACTTTACTATACTGCAAAAGTATGATGCAAATTGCACATGATATTCTTACATCCAATCTCATCCTACTTTCAACAACATCAACTTTTGTCTACTTCTTGCTTTATGCTTTGAGTGCTTTCCGCGAACACATGAAACAGTTTTCTGCACCCTTCCCTTTCTTGTTCAATTGTCCACTCTAGACCTTGGAAGTTCAAATGGTGGTTTCTGTAGTGATTTTGTTGTAAAACTTTGTAGAGGAATTAGGCTCAAAAAGAGAGTTGCCAGCAACAGTTTAAATGGGTGCTTTTCAAAATTCAATGCTTTGTGGTCTCACCCAGTCAAGATTTTTGGCTCTTAATCCAAGAGCTGATGTGCTTTTGGGAGCAATTGGTGATTTAGGCCCACTACAACAACTCCATTCCATAGTAGGTATACATAATTTAAACACTGCAAGTAGAAGAGGTAAATCCTAGTTTCAGCAGTGTATGGGCTCGATTGGCATTGTTGTCGAGGGAGAGTTTCAGTATTGAAAAGTCAACATAGGCTGCTTTTGATCGATCATTTAACTATACCTAGACACCGTCTACATTTTTAGCAGAGAAGAGAAGAAATGTATGGAATGGCTTGTGTTAGAACACGAGGAGCAGCTAAAAGTGGCTGTTAATGGTGTTCAAGAAAGGCTTTTGTTTTTGGTGAAAATGTTGAATGGTTCAGTGGCATTTTATTTTGGATGGGTGTTGCAGGTGCAAAATCTTATTATATCTGTTATATTTTGCTATTTTTCCAGTTTTGACATTTTCATCACTGCCCTTTGTATATTTGCAGCTTCCTTATAATCTAAAGCTTCTGCATTTAAATGTCTCTTATGCTAGTTTGAAAGGAAAATGTTGTGGTAGCCCAGGACGGGCACGCACTTGGGGCACACAGCATTGTCAGCGCCATTGGGGTGGGCCCCTGCATCAACGGCACTGACGATGCTGCGTGCCCCAGGTGCGTGTCCGTCCTTGGGCACGCTAGCATCTTCCAGTTTGAAATTATAAACACAATTCAATGGTTTTGACCTTGTGAAATAAAATACTGAAATTCATACTGATAAAACTGATTCTTAATCATAGATTTTTTTTTTTCCCAATTATGAACCAGCAACTCAAATATATGATACCGTACATGCAAATTATGCAATGCAATAGAACTGGGCTGCAACTGAGCAAATTAGTGGGTTCAAAGAAACCTGTTACTTATTTTGTTATATTTCCCTTACAGTGCTTTATATGTGAAATAATCACGTAACAGTAGTCAAATTTCTCACTTTGCCTTCTTTCTTTTTTTTTTCATTTAAAATCCCTTCTTTTGTTTATCTTTCTTGTGATGTGATTACCTGTGATTCCATTTTTTACCGTCTTTTCTCTGTTCTAAAAACCTACAAACTACTCAGCATTTTCAATAATTTTTGTTATGTTTGTCTTGGTGATAGATCTGCATAATAAATTATTAGCTCTTGCATTCAAATTTAATTGAAAATTATGCATAGGTCCATCTCAATCTTTTCCTGATTTATCTAGTTATGGAATTCATTTACTTAGCCTGCAAAACTTTCCTTGCGTTTTGCAGTTGAGCATTGGAAGGCAATGGAAGGAGTTTCTCGACTTCAATGACACTATAGGCTTCATTGTTCATGTGAGTTGCAATTTTTTCTTTTCAACAATTGTCTTTGCAAGTTATATGATTGCCTTCACTATTAGTCAATTACTTGTTATGCTTGTTTACACTTTCAGGAAGATGCAAAGAAAGAGAGGGCCGCCAAGAGCAGATACAGCATATGAGCTGACACGCATCTTGTGACGAAAGAAGGCGAAACTTTGGACGAGTGACCTTGCTAGACATGGAGACGAGAAAGAACAAAGATATAGAATTCATGATTAGATTAGACTGGTTCGTAGTGTCATCTGTTGCATCCTCCATACTCACGGAGAAGCAACAGTCAGACATTTTCTCCATTCTAGGTGTCTGGTTAGATACTGATCTTATGAACTATTGGCGGCATAATTCAATGACAGTCAAGGTCTACTATGTCTTGTATCGTAAGTATCATACTCATCCCGACTTATGCTGTGAACATTTATCAATGGTGTACCTGCAGACATTTAGATTCTTTACTTCACTTGCAAAATCTACTGTCCTGCTTTCATAAAGTTTAGTTCTATTCATGAAAACTAAGAAAGTATATTGTTCTGAATTTGCAATTGAAACATGTCATGAAAACCTGTTTTATTGGATTTGATTCATGGCGAACACTGTAAAAATGCTACACTGAACTTGTTGAATGGTTTGTCAAAATCTCACTGTGAAGAAAAAAAAAGGCAACTAAGTAATGCATGCGCTCTGTCTTGAACAATGAAATTATAACTGCATTTTGGATATCATCATAAGAAGGTTGATGAAACTCTTCTACTTCCAAGTTAATTTAACGTCTGAATCAAACAAAGAAACAATCTAAAGAAAAGGTAAAACAAAAAGTAATGAAAAATGTGAACATAATAAGGTTTCAGTGTTGTGACATCTATTGCTTGTCTTCCTC
Organism: Stephania japonica; assembly: GCA_039657345.1. NCBI lineage: Eukaryota > Viridiplantae > Streptophyta > Magnoliopsida > Ranunculales > Menispermaceae > Stephania > Stephania japonica. Next base: position 9,328,995 of record CM077556.1, read on the forward strand.
TCTGGCCACAATTCTGAACTTCCCAGTCTCTTGTTGCTGCAAATAGAGAGAAACAACAAACACACTCAACAAAACATAAAAGAAAAACTGCAATGACTGATGAAGAAAATCAGAACAAAAATAAAATTCTCACTTTCTTCCAAAGCTGAGAGTGAGATTTGCAGAAGCCAGCAACAATCCCAGCTCCTCCACCTCGCCCGCTCCGCCCTTCCTTGTACTCAATACAGAGGTCCTCATTCAGACCACACCCTACATGAAATGCTAAAGAGCATTTCGGTTCCGAGCAGTTTATAGCGCAACCCTCAGAAGAGTCGCAGATATAACAAGTCTCTTCCCATCTCTTCTGAGGAAGCCTTGAGCAATCGATCCCTCCCCTCCCTTCCGGGTCCCTAAAGAACACCTCTGGCACCAACAGCGCGCAAGCAATGTGCGCCCACTGGTCGTCGGTGGTGGGTTTCATCACTCCTCCCTTAACAGGACAGAGGCAGCAACAAAGCTCCCCTGTACCATTGCGAGGAGATGATGGAGATTGTTGGCAGGTGGCACAGAACCAATCCCCCTCCGGAACGCCCTGATTGAGAGGGGAGCCGTAGCACAAGGCGTGAACCATCGCGTCGCAGCCATCGCATAGCACGATTGGGTCCGAAGGGTCTCCGTCGGTGCTCCTGCACACTCCACAAACAATCCCATCATCCTCCTCTTCTTCTTGCTGTTGCTGATTGCTTTCAGAAACTTGCACGTCAGAATCATCAAAATCGACCAAATGCCGTTTCATCTTCTCAGGAGACGCCTCGAAGAGGGCATTCAGATCGAAACCCAAATCGGGTTGTTTCGGGGGGCTTTCGGGGATTATTATATGGGGCGCCCAGATCCTCTTCTTGGCAGGCAAACGAAGAGGAGAAGTGGTGCTCCTCCATGAGTAGTCCTTTCTTCTCTTCTTGGCTGGAAGGACAGAGGAGGTTTTAGTCTGGCTTAGCTCTTCCTCGTCGCGTTGGTGCCGAAGCTTCAGCCTCTTCAGTGGGTGCATGTTCTCAAGTTTCACCTCCATTGCTGTGTTGATAGAGAGAAAGTTGAGAGTGAGAGATTTAAATTTTGGGTTTGCTCTTTGTCGTGTGTTGCTAAGTTTAAAATTTAGGAGTGAAAAAATGGCGGGAAGGGCGAAGTGAAGAAGTATTTATTAGTATTATTTGTATTTGAGTTTGGCGGGGACGCGGGGACATGAAAATGGGTTTCGAGGGTTTATTTGTTTGATTTTGAATATGGGATGATTTTGAAGTGTGGATGAAAGAAGCCTTCTCGTGAGTCGTGACATTAAGAAAACACATCTCGAGTTCTGATTTTCTAAACATATATTTTTACTTTCGCCTAATGATCAAAAATATCTAACCCTTACAAGATGTATCAATTATATCTTAACTTTTGAAATTTATTATTTATATTATAACCTTTGGAATTTAGTATCAATTATATCCTCAACTAATTTAGACCCTTTTTTTTGCCCCACATCTTTTTTTTTTTTCTTATTATATCATTTAAAAATTTATTCATACACATGCATTAAAGCTTAATATTCTTTTTTTTTATGTATTCATGTATATAATACACATATAGTTGTGTATGTACATATGTTACTCAATCATATATACATATAACCTAAGTACATAATTCTATTCAAGTACATAATTCTTTTGTTAAGTTATTTAAACAACTATGAGTACCTTTTAATAAGTTTTATATGTTATTTTCATATGTATATGCACATGATTTTTAACTTATTATTTGTGCTTTATAAATAACTAAAAAATATTATTTAAGGTATTAATGTATCATTGATTTGTAAATTATTTTTTTGTGAATTCTCATACATTAATTCAAACACAAAGCTTACAAAATTTAAATATGTAAATTGATCAATATGGATGATCATGAAAAGAAAAGTTAGAAGATTATGTTGATTTTAAAGAAAAAGTGTCCAAAATTAGTTAAAGAATATAATTGATACTAAAATGAAAAAGTTATGATAGAATTGATAATTTTCAAAGGTTATGATATAATTGATACAACTTGTAAAGTTTATGATTTTTTTTTTTTATCATTAAGCCTTTTACTTTTGGAAAATACTAGAACTCATAATACACACCCCCTGTCCAAATGTGTTTTGAATCTCGAGATGTGTAAACTTGCATCCCAAGGTAAGTATGGATGGTTGGATAAGGATGGTGTGACTTGTAGATGCCATTCTAGCAAAGTTCTTTTTTTTTAAGTTTGTTTCGTAACAGGTTAAACCTCACCGGGGCCGATCCTTCATTTTTGGGCTATGGGGTGAGTTTCTAATTCAGGGCCCTCAATTTTTATTTTTTATTTTTGTTTATTGACTTTAATAGAAGTTGAACCATGACCTTTCAAAACTGTCTTTTGATAAATCATGTCTTTACCATCTCACCGAGATGCTTTGATCAGAGCCCATCAATTTTTATAGAGGTGCGTTTCAAATTTCTTATAATGCAAATTGTCATTTGAATTATAAGAAATTCAATAGTAACTCGAAAATACTTTCACATTTTGCACTAAAAAGTGAGCAGATGATAAATCCCAGCATCCCTACTTTTTGAGTCTAATTTATGGAAGTTCTTACATAGATGTGACTTCTTAAATTGCCCTTATTGACTTTTGCAAAACTATTAAGTTATTGATGTTGCATGAATTTGGATGATAATATTAATTAGAATACATAACGATATGAGTGGGAGATATCTGAGTTATCAAAATGCCGAGGCACCCATTTGTGTGATCGACCCAACCCCACAAGTAATCTACACCAAGGTTTGAAAATCGACAAATTTTACCAAACTTCATCCGAAGTTTGTCGATTTTCCAAGTGGCGAAGCGAAATCTTGGTGCTCAAATAAAAAGTGCACAATTTCGCTCAAAAATTCGATGAACTTTGGAAACTTCGACAATTTCGATCGAAACTGGACCAAAATATAAGTAAAAATGTAAAACTTTGATCAAAGTAACTCTGTTTCAACGAAAACTTCGACACACTTCAAAAACTTCAATCAAAGTAACTCTCTTCACATTAAGTAGTAAAAAAAACAAAATTTATCATATAAAACAATATAAAAACAAATATTAATATCACACATATTGCGAATTGCATGTTTATCACAAAAATGACTATTTAAAACAAGTGTGTTGTGATCATTATGCATTATTATTGTATAATTAAGTATATTTCTAACATATTTATGAAAGAATTTAAATTTTGTAGCATGTAAAATGAAATTTCATAAACTTTCGTGCGTTGGTGAATTTTTGTCAAACTTCCGTTGTCGAAGTTGACTTCCTCGAATTACTTTCATATTTTAAGAGATCGAAGCTTAAGGCGAAGTTGAATTTTCGAACCATGATCTACACATCGGAGATGTCAAAATGTTATCAATCAAACAAAGTTAATTATAAAATTAGTTTTGGCATCTGTTTATATGTAATACCTCTTGGAGATATCGTTGGATTTAATCACAAATTTTGATTCTCTTAATAAGATACTATAGTGACACCCTAAAGTCATGCCCAGGGTGACATGTGGCGGCCCCAATTTCCACATTGGTCCGCCACGGGAGGCCACGCGAGCCCACAACTGTCCACGTCACCATTAGTTGTGTCCCACGCCCAATTTATCCATTATCGATCAATTCATCATTAAGTTTGATTCAGTTAATATCATATAACCTCAAATTAACAGCGGAAGCTTAAATGAACAATATGAAAATTCATCTCGTGTTTTATCAGCAAAATGCCTAAGTGGAAACCATACCAAATATACATCATATACATCTCATATGTTCCTCAAAATATCAAAATATACAACCTATCTCTCAAGCCCAAAACCCGGCAGAAAACGAATAAATATAAACATACGTACGAGTGGGGCTAAAACCGTCAATCGATGTACTCTTCAAGCTTGCCCTTTCCCCGGCTCGTACTAGGGTCTGCACTCAGCCATCACAAAAAGACAGATGACGAGTCCAGAGTGAGTAATCCCAAGGAAGTTCACCAAGTAATTACGGAAATAAAAGTACTGGAATTCAAAATACTATAATTTAAACATGCGGAATAAAAGAAATACAGACAACTGTAAAAGAAAGATCATCGCATGCATAAATATAGTGACGGAACAAAGTACGTGCACATAAAAATCAGACCAAGTCATACTTCGGCCTCTCCTTGGGCACAACCCTCAAACACACCAACAGGTTGTCCCTGGACCCTCTAGGTGGCCGGCGTAGACCCACGACGCACCCACACGAGCCTACCATACCCGGGTAGCCTATTCACCGTATATGCATAGACAAGTGCTATGACTTAGTGGACTCTATGGCCGTAACGAATAAACACCAGGTGGGGAGTAATCTCATAAAGGCTCCAAGTAGGAGTAAACTCCACTACCATACAAACACCAGTAAGAGAACTCAACCACCGTAAAGCAGAAATGGAATAGAATAATGAATAATCGGAACTGAATTCAAATAAATCAAATTGTAAATACTTAAAGTGAAGTTCAATTGGGATACTACACACCTCAATTCGCACTCCTCGTTCCACAAGTCAAACCCCGGCTCAAAATTTCCAAATCCCCGTTATTTCCTCCGGTCTAATTTCTGACTAAACTCCGACTCCAATTACTATTTTGGGACTCCTGAAATTCATTTATGAAGGTTAATGATCAATTAATGGGTTCATAATGTTGGTTTGACTCATTTTGTCATTTTCCAATTTTTGGGGTCCAGAGAACAATTAGCGCGCTAATGAGATAAATTAGCGCGCTAATTTATCTCAATCACTATTCATCATCTTCATTACTCAGCGTGATTAGCGCGCTAATTTCTCCAATTAGCGCGCTAATTGCTCGCTGTCCAGAAAATTTCCAAATTAAGAATTTGAACTCCAAATCCATACATTCAATTTCCATGTTTCCATAAAACATTAATGACCTTAATTACACCATTTAAACACTAATTACCATAATCAAACCCCAAAATCCACAAATCATGGAAATTACATTTCAAAACCCATTTTGGAAAATCCTCCAACTTCTCCCAAATTTACTCAAAACTCACAACCACCTCATGCCATTTTCATACACACTCACTCCAACAAAACCAAGTGTTTCATTCCCAACAAATTCGAATTTCCACAAGCTCCAACCCACACCAAAAATTCCACAAAAATCCAAGTTTAATGTGTCCTTACCTTTGGTTCTTGTTGTAGGAAGTCACAAATCAACCTCTCCACACTTTAAATGTTGTTGTTCTTCCTCCTCTTCTTCTTCCCACCGATCTCTCTTTCAATCTCTCTCAAAACCTCACTCTCACTTTCTCCCTTTTGATCGGTCAACATGTATATATATACTTGATCATTTGATCAAGTGTGTGTACAAATCTCGAGAACGATCCAAGGGCCACTGACCACCCTGTGTCACTCCAACTCACACACACCTTATCATGACATTTCCCACCTCAAATCTCTCCATTGTGCATCTCGAGAATCATCCAACCGATGTTGTTTTATTCAAATTAACTATAGCACTTTGATTACCAATTTGATTTAGCTAGTATTAATTATCTACTCTATTCGATAAATTCCCATAATTTGCAAATAAGCTCACATTAGTTCCCCCAACTACCCTAAGACCCCGTGCCTCGTGTCCCGTGTCCGCACGCACCCCGAGAAATTCCTCACTCGTCAACAAACTACCTTAACATACATATTGTAATGAAATTAACTAATTTATACATTTTCATCACAATTTACCACAACAGCATACAAAACGGACTGTATACCTAGTTCGAGTGCGTTCCAGTCTCGCTGTGGGACCCCCGACCGTCCTCGCTGGCGTCCACATCTGCCATGACATCATAATTAACGGCAAATATTATTTGGGCCGTTACAATTCTTCCCAACTAAATTGAAATTTCGTCCCGAAATTTGAGTTATATTAACACTCACCAGTAAACAAGTGTGGGTATCTCTGTCTCATGGTCGACTCGAGCTCCCAAGTGAGTCCTTCAGTTCCGTGATGCTGCCATCGAACCAACACTTTCAGAATCTCCCTGTTCCTCGTTGTCTGAACTCTACAATCCATGATCTCCACAGTTGCTCTTCATATGAAACATCGGGACGAACCTCAATCTGCCTAATATCCACCATCGGTCTCGGTCTGTCTTAGCTAACCTCAACATAGACACGTGAAACACTTTGGATGAACGCCTCGCTAGCTCTGGCGGCAACTCCAATCTGTATGCTACTTGTCCCAACACGTGCCACAACTCGAACGGTCCAATATATCTCGGTGCTAGTTTCCCCTTGATCCCAAATCTCGATGACCTTTCCAGGGCGAAACTTTCAGATATACCAAATCATCCACATCATAGCTCAAACCCTCAAGATACCTATCAGCATACTTCTTTTGCCTATCTTGAGCTGCTTGCAATCTCAATCTAATCTGCCGAATCTTCTTAGTGTGGTCAACAACAACTTCAGGTCCAATCGCTGCCACATCTTCAGTCTTTGCCCCCAACAAGTTGGTGATCTCGCAAGGTCTTCCATACAAAGCCTCAAATGGTGGCATACCAATACTCGCTGATAGTCATTGTTGTTGTACGCGAACTCGCACAACGGCAAATACTCTTCCCAAGCACCTCCAAACCGCAAAATGCATGCTCTCGAGCATGTCCTCCAATATCTCGTATTAATCTCTCTCGATGACCGTCTGTCTGAGGATGATAAGCTAGATCTTGAAGCTAGCCTCTGTCCCAAATCGCTCTGCATGCTCTCCCATAACTTCGAAGTCAACTCGGGATCTCTGTCGACACAATAGATATCGGCACTCCATGTAGTCTAACAATCTCTCGCTCAAAAATGATACTCAACGAAAGCAAACGAGTACTTCATCGATATAGGGATGAAGTGTGCGACTTCGTCAATCTATCAATCACAACCCACACATCATGACGTCTCGCAGATTGTGGCAATCCACTAACAAAGTCCATCGTAACATGCTCCCATTTCCACTGCGGAATCGGTAGTGGTCTGTAACAATCCAGCTGGTCTCCTGTGCTCGGCCTTAACCTGCTGACAAACATGACAAGCTCTCACATATGCACCCACATCGGCCTTCATCCCAGGCCACCAAAACAAACGTCGCAAGTCATGATACATTTTAGTCCTGCCAGGATGAACTGTATACCGCGAACGGTGTGCATCCTCAAGAATGCTATCGCGTAGTTCCTGCACCTCAGGTATCCACAACCTACCCCTGTGTCTCAAGCACTGGTCTGAACCACTAGACCAATCTGTGCAACCCAGATCCTGAGCCAGACAGCTGAAGCGAGCAAAATGTCCGTCAGCCCTTTGCCACTCAGCGACCCTCTCTAACGACACCACAGGAACACGCATCTGGCAACAGATATGAACATCAGCAAAAACATCAGACAGACACAACACCGTCGCAGCCTCCAAAGAATCCATACTCATGTGTCATCTCGCGCAAAGACACGCCTCGACTCTCTACGCCACTCCGGCTCAATGCATCAAGAAACTACATTCGCCTTCCCAGGATGGTACTCAATAGCGAAATCGTAGTCTTTCAACAACTCGAGCCACCGTCTTTGCGCATATTCGATCCTTCGAGTGAAAAGATACCTCAAACTCGATGATCTCGTATATAACATAAATCGCTCCCCATAAAGATAATGTCGCCAAGCCTTGAGCGCAAACACAAGCGCAGCTAGCTCTAAATCATGTACCGGATAATTCTCCTCGTGGGGTCTCAATCGCCTCGATAAATAAGCAACCGGGTGTCCTTCCCGCATCAACACGCATCCCAACCCGGTTCCCGAAGCATCGGTGTAGACCGAGAAGCCTCTCCCCGCCTCGTAAAGCTAACACCGGCGCGAAGTCAACTTCCTCTTCAACTCTAAAAATGCCGCTCACAAATTTCGGACCATTCAAACTTAACATTCTTCTTGGTCAACCTCGTCATCGGCGCTGCAATCAACGAAAAGTCCTGCACAAATCGCCGGTAATAGCCCGCAAGCCCCAAGAAACTACGAATGTCTGCAACTGTCTCAGTGTCTTCCAATCGATGATCGCTCGAATCTTGTCTCCATCAATAGATATTCCTTGACCACTGATGACATGTCCAAGAAACTTCACCTCACTCAGCCAAAAAGCACACTTGCTGAACTTAGCATACAGTCGGTGCTCCTTCAACGTCATCAAAACATCTCTGAGGTGTCTCTCGTGCTCCTCACGAGTCTTACTGTATATCAAGATATCATCAATAAATACAATCACATAACGATCCAAAAATGGCCGTAATACTCGGTGCATCAAATCCATAAAGATAGCGGCGCATTAGTCACCCCAAATGGCATGATTTGTGAACTCAAACAATCCATAACGCGTGCTAAACGCCGTCTTCTCTATATCACTCTCCCGAATCCTCAATGATGATAACCAGATCGTAAATCAATCTTCGAGAAAAACTTAGCACCCGCCAACCGATCGAATAGATCATCAATCCTAGGAAGTGGATAACGATTTCGAATCGTCACTTGATTCAACTTTCCCGTAATCTATGCACAACCTCAAAGAACCATCCTTCTTCTTAACAAATAGTACTCGCGCGCCCCAAGGAGACATACCGGGATGAATAAAACCCTTCGCAACAACTCCTCTAATTGGGATCTCAACTCTCCTGCTCCGACGCCGACATCTGTACGGTCGGCTATATATCTACGTGTGTCCCCGGAACCAACTCAATAATGAACTCAACTGCCCTAGGAGGTGGTAAACCTGGCAAATCGTCTGGGAACACCTCAGGAAACTCACACACTACTGGGACATCCTCTAATCTAATCTCTGGTCTCAAGTCTGGTTCAACCACTGTCCTAAACGCCTCCATCTCCTGAGTCGTAGCTAATCGACCTCTGGTAATCGGTAAAGTCGACGCCGTCCCAACAAAAGTAAATACTTGGAATGCCCTCAATATCAAATACCACCATCTTACCGAAATAATCAATGTGTGCGTGATAGGTCGCTAGCCAATCCATACCCAATAACGCATCAAACTCTAAATACTCTAGACACGGAAGTCGACAGTGCTAACTGGTGTCCCTCAATCTCTACTACACAATTCCGGCATATACGGTTAGGGTAAATCTTATCCCCAAAATTGTCGCCGTCTTGAGTACAAGATGTGGGTCTAAGGTCTCAACTCGTAATCCTAACTGTCCGACCCTACGTCCCGATATAAATGACAATGTACTTGCGAATCAAATAATACATGCATGAAGACATCGCATATAGATAACATACCCTCGACAAGCCGACGAGTCGCATCACGATCCGGGCACGTACGACAAGAGGTGCGGTAGCAAGAAAGCATGAACTCTCTCCCTAGCGCCTCAATCTGCGGTCGTGATGATGAAGTTCGACATCGGACAATTACTCGTATATGTCCGACTCCGATGACATCTCGTAACATCGTCGTGTATCCCGCCAATCCGATCGTGATACTATATGTACCGAGCCCCGTCACGACCTCGACCTCTCTGTCCTCTACCACGACCTCCTCCATCTCGCACACGCCGTCGTGGCGCTCAAATGGTGCGGGTGCGGGTGCAAAAGTGCAACTTACACTTACACTACTCCTCTCATCTCTCTCTCGATGCTCGGAACGTCTGTCTCGTCGACCCCGATAATCATGTCTCTGTCGATCGATCGCTTCTCTGCCTCTTTCGGTCTCGATCGACCGAGAACTCGTCCGCACCCGTCTCCTCCAAGCTCACCCCGGTGTCGTAAATATGTCTCGCGAGCCAATGCTCGTCAAAAACACTCTGTAGCGTCTCCGCACCGGTCCGCAACTATCACACCACCAATCCTCTCATCTAGGCCTCGATGAAGTAATAGATCTGTAACCTCTCCGTGTTAGCCACATCCATGGCGTACATCATGAGATACCGGAATCGATCCATGTACTTGTGACACGTACATGTTACCACTGTCGCAGCCCCAAGAACTCGCTCCTCGATCGTAAATCGCACCTCGGTGGGAATGTACTCATCGAGAAATAACTCGTCGAAACTCGCCCACGTCGATGGTGTAGAATGTATGTCGGTGTAAGTAGTCCACCATACCGCCGCTCGACCTCTCAAACAATACCCCGAGATACGCGCTCGGTCCGCCTCGGTACCTCTAATAGCTGGTGTAGTCGTCGATGTGTCATCAACCACCGCCGCAACCTCGGGATCACCGACTCCCGTGAAGTACGTAGGGTTAAACCTCATAAAGTCTTTCACCATCTTCGCTGCCTCGGACATCCTACTCCTAGCAGTCGAAGTTCCTACCTGCTGCTCCGTAGTGGTGGGTGTCACCACTGTAAATATAATTTCAAATGTTAAATAAATGGCTAAACCAATACCATGCAGGAATATCACGAAGATAGTACAGACCGCATGATAGTAAATCACTGCAAATCCTTGACAATTGAGTGTCCAAGAAAATAATGAAAAACGCAAGTAGTCCCAACCAAAAATGTCATTGAGTTGCAACAAAAACCCAGCAGACTCGGGTTTAGGGACGAGAACACGACCTATCAGCCTTAACCATTGCGACTATGAGATATCCACAGACTCGGATAAGAGCCCCCGAAGTACACCTTATCGGGATATATCAACAGCGTCCAGATAAGAGCTCATATCGCAGATAAATAGTAACCATGACTCACTTACTTTTGGACCACTCAACACGAGAAACCACGTCAAATAATCCTCCATGGAATATAAATCACATATGGATTTCAAGAAACATATTTCACCAAGAAATATAACAGCCCAATTTAAATGCATAAATGAAATAATATAAATACTCCCACTGATTTTACTCACAGTACAACGCAACCTCCGCACTCGCGGCTTTCATACGCCACCAAAATGACCCTGCACGCTCGCCACCCGCTCACTAAGCACCTGGTGATCATTATCAGTCTAATTTGGTCGTGTTAGAGTTTTTATTCCCCTTTAATTGCAATTCCCTATTAATTTCACCATTTAACCTAATTTTTCCATAATTTTACTCGTTCACCCATTTAGGTTGATTACTCGAGTATTGGGTCGTATTTGAACCCATTTGGATACTCGAGAGGTCCCCGAAAGTTTATAAAATTTTAGTCCTGTGAACAGTGACACGCCGCCGACATGTCGTGGGTCCAATGACCTGGACGACGTCTTCACGACGTGTATATTAGGCGTCTGCCCAACACATACGTGAGTGATGCTATGACCCTATTGGTCGTGACGGCGTCCTCACGACATGTTTCCCCCTGAGGCACTGCCCAAAACGTACATGGGTGATGCCGTGAGCTGGAATGCTCACGACGTCTCAACGACGTCTTACCCAGAACGCCTCTGTACCGGGGTTTTTGACACCCCGGCTAGCGTCGTCGTGCTTCAAGGCTATCATAGCTTTGACTAAACATCCCACACAATGCTAAACCATCCTCGGCTCGCGTCAAAACCTGACCAAACCATCTATTTACGAAATCATCCAAAATTTACTAAAAATCTCAAAAATTCAGAAATTCCCAAACACCAAAAATCACTTCTCAAATCATCATTTACTCACCCTATTCAATCCTAATCCATCAAAATAACACATAAAAATTGATTTTCCAATATCGTTGTCCGAATTCATCGCGACGAAAACACCCAAAATAGGTGTCAAAACGAAGAGTAACGCGTAGGGAGTCAGAAACTCACCCCAATCTCGTAGTTGGTCGATCCCCGTCGTCGATTCGGGCTCGGAACTGCCGTAACCCTCATCTTCTTTTCGTTCTTCACGGTAAGGAAAGAGAGAAAAAAAAAGAAATGAGAGAAGTGAGGTTTAACTCACTATATATAGTGATCCTTCATCTTGGTGTGTTTACGTATCTCAAGACACATTTTGTGGCCTCCAAACACACCAGCCTCAACATCTTCTTGTGACACACATGGAGACTCTCTTCTTATCATTATCCTCTTTTGCACAATAATTGAGCAATCCTCAGGTGTTTCTGCACCCGGCATGCACCACGACTCGTACCGTCGCGCGCGAATAGAATTTCTAACGACCCAAACATATTTCTGAATTAATTTATTATTATATTTTATTTTTTGATCGTCCACAAAAATAGTTTCTTGGACATCGTATACCTGTATCTCGTTCGTCGATACATATTCGTCACATTCTTCGAGACGAATTCCACTCGAAACTCGACATCACCATCTTATCACACAGACTCGAGTATACATCGATAGTACATTTCATCACACATAAATAACATCAATTTTCGGGTCGTTACACTAGTCGTAGATATGCAATGCATGATCCTATTTACCAGCACTTTAGGGATCCCCTCTGTATTCAGAGTAGTATTAATGAAATCCCATTAAAGTCGATCATAAGACTTTTCCAAATCTATCTTGATAGCCATCCAACCTTGCTTCCCTTTCTTTCTCCGCGACGAATGAATAATTTCCTGCACGACAATTGAGTTGTGGCGGCCCCAAATTCCGGGGTCGCCCCGTGCAACAGTATACTTCTCCAGCTCATGCACCAGAAGTAACTGCCACGTCATTTACCTGTCCCATTATCTAATAGTCTCACAATTAATGCTATAAATCCATAAGTAACGGCGGAAGCCTTGTGAATTATCACAAATGTGTTATATTAGTTTTCATTGTCCATCCTATAGTGGAAAGCCCTTTTGTACATGCACATGCATATAGGTGATTTACTAAACAAGTGTTATATACAAGTACAGTTATGATATGTTTCCCCATCCCAAAATAGTACAAAATATCAAAAACAATATATATACCAGCACACGTACTAGCAAGTCTTGACGATGGTAAGTCAGATGTAATCGCCAAGAACCTCCTTACCCTTGCTGGTACCAGGATCTGCACTCAGTTATCACAAAAACCAGATAACGAGTCCAGTATGTAAAACCCAATTGAACACCACTATTGCATTTACTTATTCTATTCATTGAACTTTATTTCTTTGGCAATCTAAATTCGATTGTGATGGGAATAGTAACGTTCCGTCTGTTTTTCGGTGTGTGGGGTTTGTATTTCTCAAATATAATTGGTGACTAGGATACAGTCAGCGGGGTCATTGGAGTAGGGTATGACCGGGCCACTGATCCTAGCTTCACTGGCGGTATTCATTGCACACCCATTTGTTATCTTCGTGTTGGTATTCATGCATTTCCTTTTGAGCAGTTGCCTGCGTTATTTCCTTGATTATTGCATGATTATTTAACACTGCTTATTGGTTTCCATTTATGTTCATAAATTGAAATGCCTGGTGGTTTTCCTTGGGATTTTACTTACTGGACTCGTTATCTGGTTTTTGTGATAACTGAGTGCAGATCCTGGTACCAGCAAGGGTCAGTTTCCCCTTAATCCCAAATCTCTGTTGTCCCTTCCAAGGAGAAACCTTCAGATAAACCATATCGCCAACCTCATAGCTCAGGTTTTCATGGTATCTATCCGCATACTTCTTTTGTCTATCCTGTGCCGCTCGAAGCCTCTGCCGAATCTGTCTAATCTTCTCTCGTGTGATCAACAACTATCTCCGGCCCCACAAGAATCGTATCCTCTCGGTTCTCGCCCAACACGCTCGGTGATCTCGCAAGGCCTCCCATACAAGGCCTCAAATGGTGGCATTCCGATACTAGCTGATAGGCTGTTGTTGTAGGCAAACTCACACAAAGGTAAATAATCTTCCCATGAACCTCCAAACTGTAAAATGCAAGCTCGAAGCATATCCTCCAAGATCTCGTATCAATCTCTCGACGTGGCCGTCGGCTGCGGATGATAGGCCGTCTTGCCGCAATCTAGTACCAAACCGATCCCGCATCGCCTCCCAAAATCTCGAAGTGAACTCGGGATCTTGATCGGATACTATAGAGACCGGTACCCCATGCGATCCCGATAATCTCCTGCTTCTAACAGCTTGCTCAACTGGGAAACGTGTATCTCATGGAAACCGGTATGAAATGCGCAGATTTCGTTAACCTGTCGATCACCACCCAAATCGCATCATGTCGCCTGGTAGTCTGCGGTAATCCACTGACAAAATCCATGGTAATGTGTTCCCATTTCCACTGAGGAATGGGTAATGGCTGCAACAATCCTCCAGGTCGCCTATGCTCAGCCTTCACCTGCTGACATATATGACATCCTCGAACATACTCACCGACATCAGCCTTCATCCCCGGCCACCAAAACAGTCTCCGTAAATCATGGTACATTTTGGTTCTCCCCGGATGAACTGTGTATCGCGATCGATGAGCATCCTCTAATATGCTTACACGTATCTCTGGCTCCGCTGGTACCCACAATCGACCTCGGTGCCGTAAACACCCGTCAGATGTCTCTCGCCCATCGCTGCACTCGGGATCCCGTGCCAAACCACCGAACCGCTCATAGAGCCCATCGCCCTCGACACCCCGATACCCGCTACGGTGACACCGTTTGGTACCCTCATCCGACCGCAAATCGAACACCGTGTGCATAGCCGAAATGTCTAAAATGCTCATCACGATCTTTGCGCTCCAACAGTCCCATACATCGCATACTTGTTCGACTATCGACTCGCATCTACTTAGAGCATCTGCCACTACATTTGCCTTCCCAGATGATACTCGATCGTGAAATCATAATCTTTCGAACTCCAACCATCTCCTCTCGCCGCATATTAAGATCCTCTGCGTGAAAATGTAACGTAAACTCGATGGTCGGTGTAAAGCACAAACTTCTCCCCGTACGAGATAATGCCTCCAAGCCTTGAGCGCAAACACAACAACAAACCGCAAGCTCCAAATCATGGACGGGGTAGTTACACTCGTGTGGTCTCAATCGCTAGATAAGTACGCCACTTTGGTCGTCCTTCCCGCATCGCACACATCCCAATCCAGGTCCCTGAAGCATCGGTGTAAACAATCAAACTCTTCCCCGCCTCGGGTAATGTCAACACCGGTGCTTTGAAGTCAACCGCTTCTTCAACTCTAAAAATGCCCGCTCACACTCTTCGGACCACTCAAAAGGAACATCTTTCTTCGTCAACCTCGTCATCGGTGCCGCAATCATGGAGAAATCTGTACAAAGCGACGGTAATAACCTCGCTAAGCCCAAGAAACTCCGTATCTCAAAAACAAATGCAGTCTCTCGTCTCTTCCAAATCAATCATCGCTCTAACCTTATCCCCCTCAACCGAGATGCCTTGATCTGCGATAACATGTCCCAAGAATTTCACTTCTCTCACCAAAATTCACACTTACTAAACTTAGCATACGATCGATGCTCCTCAACGTCGTCGAGCATCGACCAGAAGATGACTCTCATGATCCTCCCGAGTCCGATCGTATATCAAAATATCGTCAATGAAGACTATCACATATCTGTCCAAGTAAGGTCTCAACACTCGTGCATCAAGTCCATGAAAACTTCTTGGAGCATTCGTCAACCCAAACGGTAATACCGTGAACTCGAACAATCCGTATCGGGTACTGAAAGCAGTCTTCTTAATGTCCTCTTCTCGAATCCGCAACTGATGATATCCTGAGCGTAAATCAATCTTCGAGAAGAAATGCGCACCCTTCAATTGATCAAACAAATCATCAATCCTCGGAAGTGGGTAACGATTTTTGATCGTCACCTGATTCAACTTCCGATAATCTATACACATCCTCAACGATCCATCCTTCTTCCTTACAAATAACACCGGTGCTCCCCAGGGTGACATACTAGGATGAATAAATCCCTTCGCCAACAAGTCCTCTAACTGTTTCCTGACCTCCTCCTGCTCCATCGGTGACATCCGATAAGGTCTGCTAGAAATAGGCTGTGTCCCTGGTATCAACTCTATAATAAACTCTATCGCTCTAGGGGGTGGTAATCCGGGTAAGTCATCAGGAAAAACGTCAACAAAATCTCTAACTACCGGTATGTCCTCAATCCTGGTAGATGCTCTAATCTCAGGCTCAACAATAGCTGCAAACTCCTCCATCTCCTGAGTAGTCGCTAATCTACCCCTCGTAATAGGTAACACTGACGCAGTCCCAATCAAAGTAAACTCTGGTAAACCCGGAATACTAAAATCTACCCTCTTCTCATAACAATCTATCCGTGCATGGTAAGCTGACGGCCAATCCATTCCAAATAGTGCGTCAAACTCTAAGTACTCTAATACTCGTAGATCAGCTGGTAACTGATGTCCGGAAACCTCAATCATGACATCCCGAACTATTCGGTTAGGGTAAATCTTATCCCCAGCAGCCGTGCTGAGAATAAGATGGGTCTCCAGTGTATGTGTGTGTAACCCTAACTCCCCCACTAACCGTCCCGCAATAAAAGACAGTGTACTACCAGAATCAAACATAGCATGAATAAGTCTACTATGAATGTATAACGTACCCTCAACTAGTTGTCTAGTAGCTGCTGAATCTGGCTGTGCCACCGCGTGCACTCTGTCCCTGTCCGGATCCTGATCTCGTCGAGGTGATGGTGCTCTACACTCATATCGTAAGTGTCCTCGCTGACCGCACCTAAAACATCTGCGTGTCTCCCGCCTCCCAGTATACCTGTCATCAGATCTCTGACCCTGACCCCGGTCCCTCTGACCCCTGTCCCGGTCACCCTGATGTCTATACTGGTGCTGTGGCGGTGGATGTCGTCGTTGCTGCTCAGCAGGTGCCGATGTAGTAGCATACACCATCTGCCTATCATCACCTCTCCTCTGCTCTGGACGCCTATCTCGTCGCCCCTGATCTTGTCTCTGCCGATCAAACTGATCCCGCTGTCTCTTCGACCTCTGGTCTGAATGCGAACTCTGGCCAGACCTATCCCCAAGCTCACCCCGGTGTCGTAGGTAGGTCTCGCGAGCCAATGCCCTATCATAAACAACCTGTAGTGTCTCCGCACCAGTCGCGACTATCACCCCACCAATCCTCTCATCTAGACCTCTGATGAAATAATAAATCTGAAGTCTCTCCGTGTTTGCCACATCCATGGCATACATCATGAGGTATCTGAACCGATCCATGTACTGGGACACTGTCATGGTTCCTTGTCGCAATGACAGGAACTGCTCTCTCAGCCTCAACTGCACCTCAGTGGGAATGTACTCATCGAGAAATAACTGTCGAAACTCTGCCCACGTCGATGGTGTAGAATGTGTGTCAGTGTAAGTAGTCCACCATACCGCTGCCTGACCTCTCAAACAATACCCCGAGATACGCGCCTGGTCCGCCTCGGGTACCTCCAATAGCTGATGTAGTCGTTGATGTGTCATCAACCACCGGCCAGCAACCTCAGGATCACTGACTCCAGTGAAGTAAGTGGGGTTGAATCTCATAAAATCTTTCACCATCTTCGCTGCCTCAGACATCCTACTTCGCAATCGAAACCCCTACACGCTGCTCTGTAGTAGCTGGTGTCACCTCCGTAGTCTCAGCTGGTGTCACAATAGGCTCAACCCTCTCTATCACTGCCTCTATCCCAGCTGCCTGTATGTCCTCAGCTGGTGCAATCACCGCCGGTGTAGTAGGTGTAACTAGCTCGGCAGATGAGGTGCTACTCGCTTGTACTCGTGAACTCCGTATATACTCCATCAGCTCGGCCATCTGAGTCTGCTGTAATAGCTGCTGATCAGTCACTCTCTGCATCATAGCTCGTAGATCGGCTACCTCTCTACTAGTATGATCACTCGTCTCTCCAACCTCCTGCTGTGTAGTAGGCGAGGTAGTAGGAGTCTGCTCTTCCATAGTGGTCTGCATCGATTTGCATATCCGAATGAGTTCCCAATATACGCATGCGTATAGTATGTATATATACAACAAATACATATATCACATAACATCCTTACTCTACCCGTTTCTATTGCTTCCCAACTAAAAGTTCTAGGCAATTCATCGGGTTTCCACATCTAATTTGGTTAAAGTTTATGCTCTTTTTCATTTCCTTTATTTAGTTCAAGGCCCTATCGACCTTGCTCTGATACCAACTGTGGCGGCCCCAAATTCCGGGGTCGCCCCGTGCAACAGTATACTTCTCCAGCTCATGCACCAGAAGTAACTGCCACGTCATTTACCTGTCCCATTATCTAATAGTCTCACAATTAATGCTATAAATCCATAAGTAACGGCGGAAGCCTTGTGAATTATCACAAATGTGTTATATTAGTTTTCATTGTCCATCCTATAGTGGAAAGCCCGGCTGTACATGCATATAGGTGATTTACTAAACAGTGTTATATACAAGTACAGTTATGATATGTTTCCCCATCCCAAAATAGTACAAAATATCAAAAACAATATATATACCAGCACACGTACTAGCAAGTCTTGACGATGGTAAGTCAGATGTAATCGCCAAGAACCTCCTTACCCTTGCTGGTACCAGGATCTGCACTCAGTTATCACAAAAACCAGATAACGAGTCCAATAAGTAAAATCCCAAGGAAAACCACCAGGCATTTAATTTATGAACATAAATGGAAACCAATAAATAGTGTTAAATAATCATGCAATAATCAAGGAATTAACGCAGTCAACTGCTCAAATGGAACATGCATGAATATTAACACTCAGAAACAAATGGGTGTGAACCAGCTACATAAGAAGTGAACTTAGAACCAGTGGCCCGGTCGTACTCTACTCCCATGACCCCGCAAACTGTGTCCTAAGTCACAATTTCTCCCAAGCGACCACACACCCGAAGGGAAACCCATCGAAACTTCACCGTTTCCATCAATAATAGATTTAGATTAACAAAGAATTTAAAGCTCAAAGAACAAACAAGTAAATGCAATAGTGGTGTTCAATTGGGTTTTACATACCTCAAACCGCGCTCAAAACCCCAAAAATATCCCCGTCCTGGTTTTCCTCAATTCCCGATCGAAATTACTTGTTTTGGACACTCCTGAGATTCATTTATGAGGGTTAGGGTCAATTAATTTGATTATATTGTTATTTAGGCTCATTTATTCATTTCCTTATTTTTTGAGTTCCAGTGGACAATTAGCGCGCTAATGAGGTAAATTAGCGCGCTAATTTATCTCATCACTATTCATTATCGTCTTCAATCAGCGTGATTAGCGCGCTAATTTCTCCAATTAGCGCGCTAATTGCTCGCTGTCCAGAAATTTCCAAATTAACATCTTGAACTCCAAACAACTCACAAACCCATAAATGCAATTTCCATCTTTCCATAACTCCTCAATCACCTTAATTACACCATTTAAACATGAATTACCATAATCAAACACCAAAATCCACAAATCATGGAAATCACATTTTTGAAACCCATTTGCAAATTTACTCCAACTTCACCAAATTTCAACCAATCCACTAAACTATATATCACTAGGCTTTTGAGCATAAAATCTCAACTAAAAATTCAGTGTTTGATTCCCCAAATTTCGTTTGAACTAAATCATCCAATAACCTAAATTTTCATGAAAATTCAAGATAAAATGATTTCATACCTTAATTCTTGTTATTGATTGCCACAATCACTCCCTAATCCAGCTTTTATCCCTTTTTTGATCTCCTCTTCCTCCTCTCCCTCCAACCGATCTCTCTCAATCAACCTCACTCTTTCAACCCATCTTGACCGATCCTCATGTATATATATACTTGATTTTAATCAAGTGTGTGTACAAATCTCGAGGACAATCCTATGGTCCAACATCACTCTGTGTCATTCCAACTCAAAAACACCTTATCATGACACCAATCACCTTAAATGTGCATCTCGAGAAGCATCCAAGTGTTGCTGATTTATCCAACTTAACTATAGGATTTTATAATTCCTATTTGATTTAACTTATAACAATTATCAAATCAATTCAATAAATTCTCCTAATTTGTAAATAAAGCCACACTAGCCTCACAACCACTCGGCACTCCGTGTTCCGTGTTCGACACACTTCCCGAGGTGGTCCCACACTTAGTGTAACTAATTTAATTTTAGCCTAAGGTTATATTAACTTTCCATTAAATTTTACTCCTCAACCTTAGTCATGCTTAATAACTTAATCTAATCAACCCACCAACGCCCGGTCTCACAGCTCTCGAACCCCCGCGTTGACCTGCCTTACGACACAAACCCCGGCTCTTAACTTGCCCGATAAGATAAAATAAACTCACACCTATGATGACTTTCACACAATTTATAAAAAAATACATCATAGAATTTACCAACCATCAAAAATCAATCAGTTACCTAAGTCAGTCTCAGGTCTAATCTCTCCACAGCTTCCACGTGTCATCTGAGCTGGCGTTCTAATCTGAATGATTAAAATAACGGCGTTAATTTATAACGGGCCGTTACATGAGTTATCCGCCAATCTCCGTCCAGGTACGAAACTTGCTTGATTTGGACTCACCAAGGAATTCATCATGGGTTTTAGTCTATTTGTAATGATCTTAGTTATTGCTTTATAGATGACGTTTCATAGACTTATAGGACGCATATCCGCCAGGGATTCAGGAATTGATACCTTAGGAATGAGAACCAAGAGGGTATCATTAAGATGTGGAGGCAAGACACCTGTACTGAAGAACCTTTGGATGAATTGCATGACTGAGAGAGAACTAGTCTCCCACTGGGAATGGACGAAAACCAGACTCCAGCCATCTGGCCTGGAGCTTTGAAAGGCCCCATATTGCATATAACATCTTTAACTTTTGCAGGGTCTATCTCACGTATCATTCTATCTTTGTCGCCCTGGTCCAACACTGGGAAGGAAAAAGGCCATGCTGATAGAGGATTCATAGCTAGTTCTTCAGAGTACAACTTTCTATAATATTTAACAGTCAATGCTTTCAAGCTATCCTAGCCATCTACCCACATTGCATCCATATTTTTTAGACTTTCAATTCTATTTTTTTCCTTCTAGATATTGTACTATGATGGAAAAACTTAGTGTTCTTGTCTCCGAACTGAAGCCATTTGGATCTAGATTTTTGAAACCAAAGTATCTCCTCTTAGATCAACACCACATCCAATTGTGCCTGGCATCTCCGTCTCTTATCATGCAGGGAAGCCGATGGATGTCTTTCTAGTTTACGATCAAGGGCATCCAACCAATAATTCAGGTTCTTCTTACGAGTGAACACATTGCCAAAAACTTCCTTATTTCAACCTTGAACATGGCAGGCCAGCTGCTTCGAAGCTACATCAAATCCTACGTTGTTATCCCAATTCTTCTTCACAAACTCCCTGAATTCACTATGAGTAGTCCAACAAGCTTGGAAGCAGAACGGTCGAGATGCACGAATGGGGATTGCTTTATCATGAATGGTAAGAAAAATGGGCCTATGATCTGACTTGAGCTGAGTTAAGTGAATCACGGAGCTTTCAGGGAACACTGTTTTGCAGTTATCATTACATAACCTTTTGTCCAATCACTCCTGCACTAAACCCCTCACCCAAGTAAAGTTGGGACCTTTAAATCCCATATCATGAAGCGCTACATCCTGCAGTAGATCTACCAACACTTTACATCTCGAAGCTCTAATCGGTGCTCCACCAATCTTCTCATCAACTCTCAAGTATACATTAAAGTCACCAATCAGAGCCCACGACATGTGTACTGGGATAGATAGGTTACGTAAATCCTCCCAAAGCTCACGCCTTAAAGCTACGTTCGGTGATGCATACGCTATAGTATATAAGCCCTCTTGTCCTTGAGAAACCCAATGAAGATGCACCCATTGACGTTTCGACTGTAGGATTTTAAAACCTACATTGGATTGGTCCTACAAAACCCAAATCCCCCCTGAGAACCCCTGAGCTTCTTCACAAAAAACGTTTGGGAACCCAAATGATCGAATCACCTTCTTTGCTACCTCTTCGCTAATTCTAGGTTCGAGGATGGCCATAATATTCGGATTATGTGATTTCACAATATCTTTAAAAGCTTGTTTGAAACCAGAGCTCTTCGTGCCCTGGCAGTTCCATGATATAATCGACATGAGAAAACTAAATGCAAGGAGCAACACTCAAAGAACAAACATCAGATAAAATAATTAGGTCCGATCAGAGGTCCCCCCAGGTTGGGGCACCTCTTGATTCGAACTTCAACAAACACATCCATCTCACGAGATTCGCCATTCGATGCTTCAATCCTTTCATTACATGTACCTCCGTCAAAAACCCCTTTAGCTCGAGACCTTTTCCCTGCCTAAAATCGTTTCTTGCTAACCTCCAAAGTTTCCATAGAAATATTCGTAGTCTCAGGAGAATAACCTAGCGAATGTCCTATAGGGACTTTAAGAGGCCCATTAATAACATTACTTTTAAATTAGGCCTGATTAGTAACCTTCGATAAAAGCTGTGTACTATTTTTTCCATATTGTTGGTGCGTCAAATTTACTTCCCCATTATTTGCCTTTCCTTTAACTGACTTTCCTTTATTCCCCCCAGTTGACTTTTTGTTTCCTTTTGTGATTTGAAAACAATTCCTTGATTTTTAGGAATTTTCGAAATCCCCTCCCTTTTATTCGATTCATTCCCTTCCAAATTCATTAGCAAATTAAATCTATTAGTTTGCAAATCCTGTAATGTACTCCCCCTCCGCCACCTGATTATTCGGCTCTGTAGACTCCCTCCCAACACTCACCGGCTTTGGACTCCAACGAGGCTTCCTCTGTGCAATCATCTAATCGCCAA
This sequence comes from Stephania japonica, assembly GCA_039657345.1. Taxonomy (NCBI): domain Eukaryota; kingdom Viridiplantae; phylum Streptophyta; class Magnoliopsida; order Ranunculales; family Menispermaceae; genus Stephania; species Stephania japonica. The sequence goes on from CM077556.1 coordinate 9,351,782, forward strand.
ACTGCTCAGCTCCCCTCACCCTGGCCTCTTTTGCTGCCAGAATCTCACTACGATTGTTGGCGACGAGTTCATTAGTCTCTGACAAAACATTCCTGTTTTGTGGACAAGAGTTACTAATATGACCAATTCTTCCACATGTGAAACAGATGCGGGGAAGTCCCTCTTACACTATACTTTGCCAATCACCATCTAATCTAAAACGTGAGATAAAGGGTTTCGAGAAATCCACCTCCACTGCTATCCTAGCAAACTTCCTTCTCTGAGCATTCTGAGTGCTATGATCAACCTTCAACGGAGTCCCCACCACTTTAGCCAATTCCAAGAGTAAATCATCATGATAGTAATTATAAGCAATACTTGGAAACTGATTCCACACAGCCACTTTTGCAACAGAGGCTGAACACGCTCAGAACCAATGAGTTAATTTTTGAACAGATAACACATGTCCCATGATATTGTAAGGACCCCCCGTAGCACCCTATCCGCATCATCACCACAACAAAATTGAACTATGAAAAAATCATTATCCAGGTCTGAGACCTGAAACTCCCCTCGCAAATTCCAAATGGCCTTAATCCTATTACACAACATACCATATGTAAGACTTCTCCCTATTAGTTTCACGACCATTGCATTCTCTAGTTGATCCCTCATCAACCCATGAAGCCTCTGAGACACTGTGACAATAGGCCCGAGATCATCCTCTGTAATCATTACATAACCCTCCTTCAACCTTAAGTTCTCCATAAATCGAATCTTCTTTACGCTCACTAGGCTCTCTTTGTACATGTTATTCTCCATGTCCATCTCCATATCCCTTCTCCCATCCACGCCAATACTCGCATCTCGCAATTTAACTCTTGGTTGCGACCCCGCACTAGAAATTGCCTCGCTCATTGTAAGACCAGAAATCGCCTCACTCATCTCTCTCTTTTCAAATCTTGATTTTTAGTGATTTCCTTTTCTCAAACCTTTTTTCATTTTCGTATTTTCTTTAACATAGGCCAAAGAAAAAATGGAAAAGGTAAAAGTCAACTCAAGAAAAAAAATGGTAATATAATGACATTTATTTAACATCACATACAATGCATGATTAATCACACATGAGCCAAGAAATCACAATTAACAGAAAGGAAATCCATGCACAAAAAGTGAATAGAAATCGTGTGACAAGCATAAAACCAAAGTGGTCTTAATTAATTGTGCTTTAATGGAACTTAGAAGGTTTGCACTCTGGAGGGAGGCCTTGAGAGAACCTCTTCAAATCAGAGCAGTAGTTGTAGATCATATAATTCTTTTGCACCCATCTAAGCCTCCTTCGACTCCAAGCATCCAACTCTTGAGTTTGCCATGAATTATCCACCAAATCATTGCCAAACTTCGTGGACGAAGAACACGAAGACGATGCTGTTGAAGAAGACCATGTGCAAGCATTGGCATTGAAGTTGCGATAGTAAGCGGTGAAGGGAGCTTTCGTCCAATCCGTTTTAACAAGCCCACCTCTTGTTGCCCAATCATCAGCATTCCATAGGCTCGAGTAAAGCCTCATCGGTTGGCTCTTTGGGTATGGCACCCCTAACTTCTCTGCATTGTTGAACTCTCTTATGGGGATGTTATCAACCAAGAAGCTGAGAGAGCAGAGAAATTAAAAAAAAAAAAAAAAAAAAAAATGTAACTAGACATAAAATACAAGACCAAACAAGTTCACATTTGATGAACTTAATCATAATAATTAATGTATTCAAGAGTGGTTCATTTCAATTATGTATATATACTTACATGATTCTTTGGGGGTTCCAAACAATTGAATAAGTGTGGAAGTTCCTAGTGGGATCAAACCATAGATAGAACTGTTGCTCCCTCCCACCCTTGCCTTGTGCAAACACATTGGTGTGAAGAATGTAAGGCTGCCCACTCACATTCCCTAAGAACTCAAAATCAATCTCATCATGTGTTGCTCCTTGCGAGGACAACTGCATACACAAATTAACATACAAAGGCATTAATTCAATATTAAGTCATAAAATACCGCAATATCTTATTAAACATATAATTTATACATACATAGTAGGCAGTGACGGTGCCTGCGGAGTCCCCTGCGACGAGCTTGAGCTGCATATCAATCCTCCCAAAGAGATACTCCTTCTTGGATTGGAAGCCAGAACCAGAGGCCTTGTCTAGAGATAGTGTAAGAATTTGCCCTCCATTAAGTATCTTAGCACGCGGGCCGCCCCAAGTGAGGTCGAATTCCTTATAGAAATCGTCCGCGGCCATTGCGATGAAGCTCGAAAGCAGTAGATAGGAGAGCAACAATAGTGACTTTGAAGTAGACCCATTGAAATAGTAGAGCAGCATTTTGATGAATAGAATCAATGTAAGTTTTGTTCGAGTTGTTGTGGAGAATATGTGTGTGATGCATATTTATAGGAGACGTGACATGCATATATAGACGCGTGAGCCTAATGAATTAAGCAATGTCACATAATACATTGTGTAGCTAGGCACGCAGCTGGTACAGCTGGCTAGCAATGTTGTATACTTCGTGATATTGAAATATAAATACTGAACGGCGGTAGTGGGGGTGGGGGGTCCCTCTCCTCTATATGCTCCACTCGTTTTAATTGTGACGACCTTTGGTTTTTGGCATCTTTGGAAGTATGGTACGTATATAAAGCTGGCTTACTGGGACCTAAGATTCAGCAAATCGAGAATGATCGGGCAGTAGGTAGTGATGAAATAACAAAAAAGCTACCATCTTAGGTATTATATAACTATATATCCTATACTAATAATTTAGGATATAGGGTGTACCAACAACTAGTTGGTCGAAATATAAAGACATTTAGTTCACATAACTAAGTTTTGCGGACTGAGCAATTTTTCTTTTTTTGTTTGATAAATTGGACTGAGCAAATTAGATTGGGAAAGCTATATATGCTCTTGTACGGTGATATATACTCTTTAACTTTATGAAAAGATGATAAACCCTCAACTTTAAGAGGCTAGGCTGGTCCGAGAGACTCAATGGCCCAATTGAGCTTAAGCCTTTTTTTTTTTTTTTTTGACAAATCAATTCAGTTTATACTTCGAAACTATATACACTGCTAAATTCAATGATCAGAGATTCAGAGATTTGCTCATAATTTTAATCGTATCGACATATCTAATAATGTTCAACTACCATATTGATTTGTGACTATAAATATTAGTTTGCCTCATATTATATAATAAATTTATATACTAGTAATACAAAATAGAAAAAAAAAATCTACCAAAAAAATAGTGATTGATATGGTGGTTCATGAATTGATGCAAATTAAATTTGCGTATATATGGGAATCTTGGTTGGATGAACAATTGTTCTGTGTCGGTGAACGTGAATTGATGGGTAAGAGCACTAGGGACTGGGAGGTGCCTTGTTTTGACTAAGACTTATACCCTTCAAACTTGCATATGGGACACAATAAGACTTGTTTTGACTATATTGAATCGTCCAAACTTATGTGTAGGTAGACCTATATACGTCGGTTTCGAGATCTTGATTTGAGACACAATAAGATTAGAGTTGCATGCATCCCGCCCTTTTCGATTAAAATTGATTTTATAATCAATTGACAAAAATGTCTTTCAATCCAACTATTCACATGTTCATTCAAATGTCCTCTCAAGTCACCTTACTCTTAAAAACTCAATTTTTTTTTTCAAGTTAAGTCGATCTGTCGCCGGCCAGACGTCGTGTTTGTCGATCCGTTGTCGGCCAGAGATTCGAAGTTTTAAGTGTTTTTAGAGTCACGAAAATGTTAGTTTTCATAATTTTTTATGGTTTTTTTCCATTTTTGAAGGTGAACTACAAACGCGAGTTTATCGGTCACACAGGATCGAAACGTGTTGTAGTGTCTCGGTAACCTATAATCGATATCTACCAAAAGGTATCGATTACTACCAACCGAGTCTAACCACAAACGTAGCTTTTTATTACACCTCGATTGGAAATAACCGAAACATAACTTAATGTCTCGGTAACAAGTCATCGAGATCAAACCAATAGTCTCGGTGATATACAACCACGTGTGGTATTAGGTCATTTTCACTTATGTGTCGATTGATATTAGCCCATAATTACACAATGGTATTAGCAATGGACGTCTGAGACCAAAAGACAATCACGACCCTGTGTGGCCGAACACTACAAGATTGAAGTTAAACACTCACCCATCCTAAAAACTACAAATCTACCTTAAACTAACAAGAAAATGAACAAATTTGGTATATTGATGCTTTTATGACGTGATGGAAATGAGAGAGAAATGATTTTGTTTGATTTAATGGTGAGGTGCTTGTGCTTTAAATGAAATGACATTTTGGTAAAATTTATGGGGTGCCCTGATAGATGTCGAATAAGACGTCTCTAAGATTATTAGTACAACTCGACGTACTCCGAAGCTAGGATTTGGGGTGGGGGGGGGGGTTATTAAGAAAGTAAGGTTGTTTTACTTTAAAATTCATTAAATAAGGTAAATTTTTTTAAAATTTTAAAAATAATGTATTTTGTTAGTGATTTTTTTTATTCTTTAATTACAGTATATCGCCTTTCGAAATGAGAGAAAAATGGTTTTGTTTGATTTAATGGTGAGGTGCATGTGCTTCAAATGAAATAACATTTTAATAAAATTTATGGGTGCCCTGATAGGATGTCATGTAAGACGTCTCTAAGATTATTAGTACAACTCTGACGTACTCCGAAGCTAGGATTTGGGTGAGAAGTCCTTCAAAGGTAACTTTGATAAACTAGTGAAAGTGAAAAGTGAGGTTCATCCTAGTAACTTTTTCCAATGTCGCCCCACATAACATGAATGACGCCTTTACAAAAGGCGGGATGAGAACGCCTTTTGAATACAATGATATAAAAAAGAAAATTGTAATAATTTATGAATTAAAAAAAAAAAAAAAAAAATACCGTACGGATGTAATTTTTCATTACAATCAATGACAAAACTAAGGTTCGTTTTTTTGGGGAGCCTTTACTATTATTAGTTTTTTTTTTTTTTTTTTTTTTGATTTCTGTTGGAATCGAACAACGATATTTCAGGTCTTGTCTTTTTGATAAGTGATGTATTTACCATCTCACCTGAGAAGCTTTGATAATCCTTTGTTTTTCCTTCTTTGAGTGTAATGATTGTGTTATTCGCTTATTACTTATTGAAGACCTTTTTTTTTTCTTAGTAAGGTGCATTCTATATTTAACTAAAAAATTTGTGATTTTAGCTTTAGAATAGTTCGTGCTCCTCTACGAAAAAAAAAAAAAAAAAAAAAATATGTGTGGAAATTTTAATTTGATAAGTCTGCACCAGTGAAAAATTTTAGTATGTATTTAGTGAAATCAAGGTTTGGATACCCATGTTAGCTTTAGAGTAGTTCGATCTAAAGCTATAGATGACCCCCTAATCAAATCCAGATCTTGAAGCCTTTTTCTGCTCCACCCTTAGTAGAGTAAATGAAAATGACCACAAATCATCTCTATATATATCATCACCAATAGAGGAAAGAATGTCTAGCTAGGAAAGAGCATGGTAAATTACCTTGTGGTGCTGCAGTGGTGGTATGAAGTGTGTGTGGAATTAAATTAAAACTTTACAGGGTGTACATTTGGGGTTATTAGGTACTAGGTAGTATTTAGATTGGTGACCTGATAGCAAGTGTGAAATAGGTTATGACCAACTGCTGATTGACATAATGGGAAGCAAGTCGATTGTTGTCCCTTAATAGTGTCTCGAATTCAGCTTTGGAATAAAAATGTCAACGGTGGGAGATCCCTCCACCAGTCCACCTATGTATGTGGAGTAGTCGGATAGTTTGAATATCGGGTGGTTTAGACAAAAGAAAAAAGAAAAAGAAATAAGTTAAGGCAACTTATAATGCGGTTAACTGATTCATATCAATGCTATATGTGCTCTCAAATGTTGGAAAATAAATAAAGAATGGTATTTATTTTAATTCATGAAATTATATATGTTACAAAGACTAATCACATCACACGTGATGATCAAACAATAGAAGGAAGATTATTCATCATGCTCAAAAGAATCAAATAATCAATATGACACAAACATGAACTACACAAGGCTTTAAATATATAAGCAGTACTATCTAATGCACCCTTGAAGGTCTGCATTCAGGGGGAACACCTTGAGAGAACCGCTTGAGATCAGAGCAGTAATTGTAGATCATGTAATTCTTCTGCACCCATCTCAGCCTCCGTCGACTCCAAGCATCCAACTCTTGAGTTCTCCAAGCATCATCCCTCAAGCCATTCTTTGACGTTGGAGAACAAGAAGTCGCGGATGTGCAAGCATTGGCATTGAAGTTGCGGTAGTAGGCAGTGAAAGGAGCTTTAGTCCAATCCGTCTTCACAAGCCCTCCTCTCGTTGCCCAATCGTCGGCGTTCCACAGGCTCGAGTAAATCCTCATCGGTTGGCTCTTCGGGTACGGCACCCTTAACTTCTCGGCATTGCTGAACTCTCTGATGGGGATGTTATCAACCATGAAGCTGAGAAAGCAGAGAAAGCAGAGAGAGTAAAAAAAAAAAAAAATTGTTACTAGACATACAATTAATAAAAGACCAAACAAGTACATATATACATCATGAAATTGTATAAAGAAAAAATGTGACATATAGCTAGTGTGTGACATATACTTACATGATTCTTTGAGGGTTCCACACAATTGAATAAGTGTGGAAGTTTCTAGTGGGGTCAAACCATAGATAAAATTGTTGCTCTCTCCCACCCTTGCCTTGTGCAAACACATTGGTGTGAAGAATGTAAGGTTGCCCACTCACATTCCCTAGAAACTCAAAATCAATCTCGTCATGTGTTGGCCCTTGTGAAGATAACTGCACACACAAATTCAGGTTATATATACACAAATTAGTCTCAACAATCAAAGAAATGTATACCACAACATATATGTTATGTGATCACTACTACTACTACTACTACTACTACTACTACTACTACTACTACTACTACTACTACTAATTATTTATTTGCATATACAATACACACATAATAGGCGGTGACAGTGCCAGCAGAGTCGCCCGCAACGAGTTTGAGCTGCATGTCAATCCTCCCAAAGAGATACTCCTTCTTGGACTGGAATCCAGAGCCAGAGGCCTTGTCTAGAGACAAAGTAAGAAGTTGTCCTCCATTGAGTATCTTCGCATGTGAACCACCCCAAGTTATGTCGAAATCGTTATAAAAATTACCAGCCAATGTAGTAGTAGCCATTAGAGAGGCCACAAAGAAAAGAAAGACAAACATTTTGAGTAATTTGGTGGTCTAAGAGACAATCAATTTGAATTTGTTTTGATGAGGAGGGAGGGACAATTGAGGGAGTATTTATAGGAGAAGAGTTAAGGAAAGGCCCGTGAAGGAGAGCTAGGAGAGACGCGTGAGGGAGGGGGCGTGATGGACTAACAAAGTAAGGTATATCTGTCGCTAAGCTGGCACAGCTATATGCATGGGCGCGTTATGTGTTATGTGTTACATGGTACTTATTATTATTACATGGTATTATTAATGCTTTTGAAAGATCAAATATATGGAACAAATTAATGATAGTAATGTATGTTATGGGTGGGGCGGCGCCAGTGGCGGGGCCTCCACTCCACTTGGTTTTATTGTGAACTGATAGAAATGCAATACACTTCGTGGTTTTGGTTCAATGGGTTTTGAATATTTAGCTGGCAAGGTAGGACCTGGATATGATGATATTTGAAAGCTCTAGTAAGTTCGATCGATACTCCATTTATAAGATGGGGAAAGCTATAATATATAACACTCGATCGATGACACCACACCCCATATAAGTTGTCTGTGTTCACTTTGAAATGCAACTTTATGCGTCCTGAAATTTAAAACATAGTGAGATGTAGGCCACGGTGTGCATTAGGGGTGTGATGTTAGTGGTGTTATTCACTTATTCTATAATTTTTCTTAGGCCAAATTGATTAAAATATCCTAACCTTTTACACATTTTGTTATTATATCATAACCTTTTATAATTTATTATTATATCATAACCTTTTTACATTGATAAATTTATATCTTAAGTCACTTTTTAACTCTAAATTTGATGAGGTGTCATCTAATTAGTGAGCTTAAAAAATAAATTAAATAGTAATTTTAGTAATTATAAATGATGAGGTGACTTTATAAAGTTATTATTTTAGGTGTCACATCATCAAATTTGAAGTTAAAAAATGACTTACGTTATAAATTTATTAATGTAAAAAGGTGAGGATATAATAACAAATTAAAAAATATTAGGATATTTCTACCAAAAAAAAATGATTAGGATATAATAACAAAATTTTAAAAAGTTAAGATATTTTAACCAATTAAGCCTTTTTTTTATAATATTAGACCCCTACATCTTGTTTAATTAAGGGATTCCAATTAGCTTCTCTGACATTAAATAATACGCATTGATATACCAATTAACTAATTAAGTAGGGTGGAAAAAATTGAGTATGGACTACTAAAACAAATACATATGCATATGCATTATCTAGACAAGGCTTGGTTTAAAATTCGACAAAAATAACTTTTTCAAACTAGATAGCTTGTTCAATTGTTTAGATTTATCGCAATATATCTCAAGAGTTAACTATGCCCACATAATATTATCTCATTTGATATAATTTTAGAAAGTAGCAACGAAGTCTTATTAAATTTAGGGGTACACACGGATTGGATCCAGTCTAATTAGGGTCAATTCGCAATCCAATCCAATTATTGCGGATTGAAAAAATACAGTCTAATCCAGTCCAAATAATTCATCAATCCAACTCAATGCAATTTGTAAAATTCGAACCGAATTGGATCAAGTTCCAAGGATTGGCGTTTTCCTATTCAAAGATTCATGAAATTAGACTAAATCAAATGAATCACAAGAATTATTCATCTCATGAATGACAAATTTACAACATACATTCCATAAATTTATATATAACATATTTCCCGCAAACTTGTCATTATAATAACCTTCAAAGTGCAAGTTCCTACATAAATAAATATGTTATCCACAAATTTTCACCATACACCCTCACAAAAACACAAAAAAGTGCACGTACATACAACCTACAAAAAGGTAATAAAGACTTAAGAACAAACATAGTCTTTTAGATATTATAGTTTAGAATTAATAGTTTAAGTTTATGCTCTTTAAGATACTAAAGTACATATGATCATATATGTAAATGTGTTGATGTGCTAAACAGACTGGATCGGATTGGATATGCGGTTTTTTAATGTAAGATCCATAATCCAATCCAGTTCAACCGGATTAGTGATTTTTCAATCCAGTCAAATCCAATGGATCAAAAAATTGATCAAATTAGTGATAATTGGTCCGAATTGGACCGGATCTGTGGATTAGTGCAATCCGTGTGCACCCCTAATTAAATTTTGTAAATCACAAATCATTGCAATGATCGATATTAAAATTGATTCGATATATACAAATTAATAACAATAACAACAACATAGCCTCGATCCCAAATTAGTAAGGATCAGCTACACGGATCAAAATTTTTCATTGCACACGATTTAGTGTAATTGATGGGATGTACGTGTAATATAAAAATACTTTGGCCTCATTTTGTTTTTGTTTTGTTTTTCGTCAAAATTGGCCTCATTTTGTTTAGCTCTTTATGAAGTATATATATACTAGTTGACATATGTGCTTCGCACGAACGAACCCACTCGCTGCGCTCGCGCGAATTAATTCAAGCATGAGAATATATTTTTATTGTTCAAAAAAAATTATGAGTTTTTAAAGGAATATAAGATAATTAAGTTCTAATATAAGAAACAAAACAATATATAAATACAAAGAATAAAAGTGGTCTATCAATCTAATAAAATGTTTTTTACCAGCAATTGCGATAAAAAAGATTAAAAAGAAAAAAGTTCTTGAATATAATAAAATATAAAGAAGTAATGGGAGACTTTTTTTTGAATATATGAAACTTGATAGCTAGACTTTGTTATCTATAAATAGAAATGTATTTCACTTAAAAAATCGTAATTGTTAAAAAAATAAAAAAAAAAAAATGAAATCTAATAAAGGATAGAAAGATATATCAATATCTATGAAATTTATTTAAAAATGGTAAAATTGTAAAATTAAGTGACAGATAAAATAACCAACATTTGTGCTTATTATATTACTTAAAAATATATCACAAAATTAAAAAGGGCAAGAGAGTAATTAGTTATTGGCTCTTTTATATAGTTGATAGATATATACATATATTTTGTAAACATTGATATTTTGAAAATTACGTGCACTTCTCTAAAAATTGATTTGTGTTAATTTGAATAAGTTTTTTGTTAAGTTATTTGAAGAAGTGCTCTTACCCTCCCACCTCCCCAATCGAACATGGCCTGGTGCACCTATGGTTCGCAACAAACTACTATGTGCAACACATATATGTATGTACGTCAACCAGGCATTAATTTTGTTTGCTTTCATAACTTGACACTTAAAAATTACGCTTTGTATAAATGTGGGAATGTTGGTTGGAGCTAGGGGACGACTGGGCCCTTGTCGGTGAGTTGAGAAATAAGGTTGGTATTGTACGCTGTGATCTAGGGCCCCAATCTATAACTTATGTTCTTATACTGAGTATTGGGTACCTAGTTTGACCACGAAAATGAGTAAGGATCATGAATATTTTGTTTTTTTTTTTGTTTTCTTTTTTTTTTGTAATGATCATGAATATCACATTAATAATTAATTAGTTCCTTGTCTCGCCTAATGGTGTGTTCTTGCATCTTATCGTTATGATAAGTTTTTTCTTTTTGTGTGTGATTTCGACCCCATAACCATGACGTCTTCATCAAAAGAGGGACACATTCATGAGCTCTGCAATGATCTAAGTATTGATGAAAATGATGAAAAAGGATTAGTTCTTGAAGAGGGTGAGTTTGAAAAGGAAAGGTCGATTACTCCAAGATTCTTATGGGAAGGTTTCTCTCAGATCGTCCAATCAACTTCGGAGCCATGAGGGGCACCTTGGCAACAATATGGAGACTGGTAAAGGGTATGTTCGCCAGGGAGATTAAGGCTTTAAACTTATTCGTTTTTACCTTCTTCCACGACTGAGATGTCTTTCGAGTTAAGGACGTCGACCTCTGAACTTTTAATCAACAAGCACTGTTGTGGAAACAACTGGAGGAGTCTGACTAACTGGCAGAATTACAATTGCATGAGATTGAAATATGGGTACAAGTTCACAAGTTGCCAGTGAATTTTCTAAATGAGCAAGTAACAAAATCAATTGGGAACAACATTGGAGTCTTTGTCAAAACTGATGAGAAAAGTTTGCGTAATATGTGGATTGATTACCTACGAATCAAATTACGTATGGATGTAAGGAAGCCCCTGCTGATCAATATGAAGATGAAAAGGAGTGGAGGAAAATGGTTTTGGGCCGAATTTATTTATAAATGAGTACCTACATTTTGTTTCTATTGTGGGCTGATAAGGCATTCGAAGAAGTTCTGTGAGGCATTGTTTGATTGTGAAAATCCACCCACAGAAAGGAAGTATGGCCATCTTCGAGGAGATGGTTGAGGAACCAGGATGGGGTAATTTTTAGTGGTCGGAGGTGGCGATGAGTCTGATGATGTGGCAGACAACTCACATGCACACAATTGAAACCTCAATCATGGGGATTGCACAATCAAGGAGGGCGTGATTAATAAAGACATTTATGGAAAGTTGACTAAAAAAATTCAAATGCTAAACTCCTTAATCGGGGGATTGCGAGAGCAAGGAGGACGTGATTGATAGAGACAAAATGGAAAGTTGACTAAAACAAACTCAAATTCAAAACTTCCTAGTCAACTGGTGGCAAATCCAAAATGGTTAAGAGTGGGGATGGAAATTGATTTAAATGGGTCACAAGTACCCGAGATGCAGAATCCAAAAAACTTGTTTGTGGTGGGCCCAATGATTACCTAGGCCCACTAGACAAAATGAGTACACTATTTTGGAACTGTCGCGGATTGGGCTCTTCGCGGTTAGTAAGAGTTCTATTGACCTTGTCCAAACATATAAACCCATTTGGGTATTTTGTATAGAAACCTTAGTAGATCATGAGAGAGTAGATTGGGATCGTAAACAATTAAGATTTGAATGTTTGCACACAGAGAAAGACGAGAGTCATGGGGGGAGGCATAGCACTCTTGTGGAAATAATCGGAGTAGGTGCAAATCAAGTCCTCTTCTTTAAACTTTATCGATGTTACGATATCACTGCAAGGTATTGAGTCGTATCGATTCACTGGTCTCTATGGATTCCCGGAGATCTCAAGTAGGAGAGCATCTTAGAACCTACTTCAATCACTTGCTGACCAATCTAATGTACCATGAGTTGTAGTTGGTGATTTTAATGAAAAATAGGGGAAAGAAGGTAACCACAGTGGTGCCTGAATGGTTTTTTAGGGGTATTGGAGGATTGTTTGCTTACTGATTTAGAGATGGAAGGGTATCCTTTCACTTGGGAAAGACACAGGGGCTCTATTAACTGGGTAGAGGAGAGGTTAGATAGGACAGTGGCGACATCAACATGGAAACAAATGTTTAATGGGGTAAGAGTTCGGAACTTAATCGCACCATACTTTGATCATAAAGCATTGTTTATGAAGATCTTGAGTTGGCGAGTCACTAAGAAAAAATTCAAATTTCGATTTGAGAACTCATGGTTACGTAGAGAGGGATGTTCGGAGGTAGTTCAGAGAAGTTGGGGGTCGGATTCATTCTTACCAGTGACACACTGAATCGTTGAATGTGGAAGTAAACTTAAACAGTGGGGAAAGAACATAACGCGCCTATTTACAGATAAAGCAGAGAAGCTAAAAGTAAGACTGAATGCCCTCCAAGGCCTACATGATCCCTTTTCAATCCAGTGTTACAAGGAGATTGAAATGGAGCACTTGCGTGTCCAATCTCAACAAGATGAATTTTGGAGGCAGAGGGCTAAACAACATTGACTTCAAGGAGCCGGCTTGAATACCAAAATTTTTCACTCTTATGCTTCAGTTAGGAAGAAAAAAAAATGCAATTCAAAGGTTTAAAGATTCGAATGGTGTATGGCATGATGGTGAAACTGGTTTGGGTGCATTAGTAAATGACTATTTCTCTTCACTGTTCAATTCAAACCAAGGGCATGTTGTTGCAGTAATTAATTGTGTGGATGAGAGAATAACAGCTGAACAAAATGCACTACTCCTTCATCAATTCTCACCTGAGGAAGTCAAGGAAGCTATTTTCTCTATGCATCCTGATAAAGAGTCTAGGACCAGATGGCATGAATCTGGCTTTCTATCAAAATTTTTGGCCTATTGTGGGACGAGCCATCTCTCAAGCGTGTTTGACATTCTTAGAGGAGGGGCGATTGCCAGAGGACTTGAATGATACACTAGTGGTACTCATCCCGAAGAAAGATAAGCCAGAGTTTGTCAGTGACTTGAGACCTATCTCACTTTGTAATGTCCTTTATAAAATTATATCTAGAATGTTAGCAAATAGGCTCAAACTTATATTATCGGGAATCATTTCTGAATGTCAAAGCGCCTTTATATCGGGTAGGCTAATTACTGACAACGTTATCTCTCCTTTTGAGGTAAATCATTGGCTTTACATAAAAATATAAGGAAAAGACGTATATGTGGCTCTGAAGATTAATATGAGCAAAGCCTATGATCGGGTTGAATGGGCGTTCTTGGATGCAATCATGGTCAAAATGGGGTTCACGAAGCGGTAGGTGGACTTGATGATGATGTGTGTCTCGTCGGTGAAGTACACTTTCCTTATGGTGACCTTGAAGTCGGCCCTATCATCCCCTCTAAAGGTATTCGACAAGGAGATCCTATCTCTCCTTACTTGTTTTTATTTTGTGCAGAAGGGCTCTCGTCCATTCTTTCAAGGCAGAAATCTCTAGGGAATCTACATGGTTGCAAGATTGCTAATAATGCACCTGTTATTTCTCACCTCTTTTTTGTCGATGATAGTTATTTATTTTTTAAAGCCAATGTCCAAGAGACAGACAGTAAAGGAGTGTCTGAGAGTCTATGAAGAAGCGACTGGCCAAACTATTAACTTCCACAAATCATCCCTGCACTTTAGTAGAAATACTTAGTGCGATGTTGCAGAGAATATTTGCCAGTTACTTTATGTCACAGAGACCAATGCGACTGGATTTTACTTAGGACTACCTAGTAAAGTTGGGAGAAACAAGGAAGAAGTATTCTCAAATATTTATGACAAGGTTCACCGTCGATTACAAGGGTGGAAAGGGCGAATGTTGTCTAGAGCTGGAAAAGAGGTACTGTTGAAATCAGTTGTTCAGAGCATCCCTACTTATGTGATGAGTGTATTCCTTTTGCCAATGAGATTGTGTGATAGTTTGGAGAAGATGATGAACAAATTTTGATGGCTATCGGACGTAGATAAGCATGGCGGGATTCGATAGGGTGACTGGAACAAACTGCATGTGCCAAAAAAGCTAGGTGGATTGGGAATGAGAAAGGTTCGTGAGTTCAACATTGCCATGCTGATGAAACAAGCATGGCGTCTTCTTAACAATCCCACATCATTGTCAGCGAGATTATTGAAGGCGCGATATTTTCCAGACACACAATTTGTAGATGCTAATTTAAGAAGGAACCCGAGTTATGTTTGGCGAAGTATTATAGCATCAAAGGAAACACTTTTGAATCAATATAAATGGAGAATAGGAGATGGAACTTCAATCCAAGTGTTCGGTGATCCATGACTACCAGATAAGGAAAACAAAAGGTTCAAACAATACCCCCAACTGAGTTCTTTAACCCAACAGTCGATACTTTGATGCATGAAAATCCTCGAACGTGGGATGAGGATATCTTACATGATATGTTTGAGGAAAGAGATCAGAGTTGATAAAGACAATCCCAATTTCTTATCATTGTAGCAAAGATGAATGGATGTGGGAAGGTAACTCAAAAGGTATACATACTGTAAAGAGTGGCTATAAAACAGTTGCGATGAATGTAAATGGCAGTACAACTCAAAGAAGGGTAGAATTCTGGAGTGGGATTTGAAATTTGGGGGTACCACCGAAAGTTTAAACTTTCTCGTGGAGGGCAGTCCTCGACTACTTGCCAACGACGATGAACCTGATTAGTCGGAGAGTCCCAATTGAGCCAATGTATAGGGTATGTAAATTGGAAGCTGAAAGTGTATTCCATGCTTTAGTAGGATGTATTAAGGCAAGAAAATGTTGGGAAGAATTGGAAATTGGTACAACTCAAGCACATAATTCTTTTATAGAATGGATGAGTAAACTGTTCAATGATTCTACAAAAGAAGTGATGGAAATGGTAGCAATGGTGACATGGAATGTATGGAATAATCGAAACTCTACAATTTGGAGTAATCGACAACAGTCACATATATATATATGTCAAGGTAGCGAAGTCACATCCATCAACATGGAAAACAACGAGACAAAGAAGGCATACCCCCCAAGTTGAGCCATCGACTGTGATCCCAACAAGTTGACAACGACCGAGGGAAGGGTTGTCACTTATAATGTAGATGCAACAGTGTTTGAAGAGAGAGGGGTTAACTCATATGGAGTGGTTTTAAGGAACAATGGTGGACGATTTGTGGCTGCCTTAGCAGGAAAGTATGAAGGGGTGTTCGAGGCAAGGGTAGCTGAGGCTATTGGAATTAAAGAGGCACTATCCTGGCTGAAGGACAGATGCGAGAGAAGAGTAAAGTTGGAGTTTGATGCACTTGATGTTGTTCAGGCAATCCAAAATAGGCACAAAGACAAGTCCTATTTTGGAGCTATAATTGATGATTGTGTAAAGTTAGTAACAGACTTGAGGTCCTATATTGTTTCTTTTGTTCGTCGATCAGCGAATGTAGCGGCCCATACATTAGCAAAGGAAACTAGTTATATATCTGGTCGAAATGAGTGAGATATCGTACCCTCGTTTCTTTTAAATGTACTTGCAAGAGATCTGAAATGAATAAGAGTTGGTTGTGGTTTCAAAAAAAAAAAAAATAATTAGTTCCTTCTCTATCATCAAAAGCCGAGTCATCAACCTAGTTAGAAAGTTTGAAGAAATTTATAATTTTTTTTTTAATTATAAGCTCATAAGAAGCTTGCACATTGAAGTTACAAGTTGGAAGGTGATTTGTTTTTTTATTTTTTATTTTTAATATATGATTTGAAGAAGTAATTCCTGCCGTGCATCTTAAGAGTATCTTTGTTCCAATTATAAGCTCTAAAAATAAAATCATTGATGCATTGGATTTTATACTTAGGGATGTATGCAAGACCTATATATCTTTTTACGAAACGTTATAGTTTTTAGTGGTGATTTTAGGCAGATGCTCCATGTAATTTCCAAAGATAATAGGCTAGATTTAATGGATTTAATGAAGTCGACGCTAGCTATTTCATATATTTGGCCTTTATTGAAGAAAATCAAGTTAATTAGTTGAAAATATGAGAGTGAGACTTGATTACTTTGAGTTCATACTTTGAGTTGACAATGTTATAGAAGAAAGCTTCATGGTAATATGATTGATATACCTTCCAACATCACATGTCTTATGTTGATGAGGGGATCATGTTGGATATAATTTAATTACAATAGTATATTAATTACAATTTGACTTAATAAGTATGCAGAGGTTGCGCTACATATAGCGCTATATTAACGACAAAGAATGAGTTTGTTGATTACTTCTTTATCAGTTTATCCTAATGTTTTATCCAATAATTAAAGAGCATAATACAAATTAAGTCATATCAATACTATTTTCATTGCCATTACTGATGAAATTTCAATTGAGACACCAATTGTAGCACGACTCATAATTTCCTTGTTTTTTAGGTTTTTATAAATTAGATTATATGTGGACGAAAGCACAACAACTAATACTGTTCAAAGCTACGTTGTTAAAAATTATTAAGTATCATTATAAAATACCATTTTGTTAAAAGAGTAACATATATATGTAATAATGTTAAGGAAAATCTATCACATTGTTTTTATTTTTTATTTTTTGGTAAAAAAATCTATCACATTGTTAGTTCCATATATTTGATAAACTGTTTCATGTGATTTTTTAAAAATTAATCTCATCTTACAGTTTACAAATTGTATTTTGAATAAGTTTTTAAAACATAGATTTAAATAACTTGCGTTCAACAATGTCTTAAAAGGTTTTTTTTATTTTATTTTTTTAATTTTTTTTCTGGTATGGAATTACCAACCTTGCACCAATTTTGTTAATTTAAAAATTTATGTAATTTAAAGGCCCACTTTTTTTTTTTGATAAATAATTTAAAGGCCCACTTTGATTGATATATATATATATATAGAAATAGCTAGGCCTTATGTATGCTATATTATGTACTGTTTATTTATGTTATATTGACATAAAACAAAATTTAACAAGCCAAAGACGCAAAAAGATAGAGAGGATTAAATTATGCATACCCAACAAACTATGCTCTCTCAAAATCATTATTAAATAATATGATTTATGGTATAAACTTGACCACATTAAGGGTATAACATGTACATGAATACCAACCTAATAATGAACATAGCATACTTTAACTAAATTCTTGTGAAAACAAAACATGAAAAGAGAAGAAAAGATGCAGTCCAGCTTTGAATTAGCTAATTAATAACCTAATCAAATCACCTACAACGGACAACCCACAAGTTGATGATCACGCGTTCTCTATCTTCTATATTTCACGGGCATTATTAGAGATGTGTACCAGACACTAATACACACATAGTTGTTCTAGTGTTACACGCCTATAAATACCATACAAAACACTACAAGCCTCACCATCACATTAACATAGAAACACTTCACACATTATATAATTAATAATTAATTGTCATTCTTTCTTTTCTACACAATGTCATCAGCTATGTTTCTATTCTTTTTGTTGCTTGGAAGCTCTCTAATGGCTGCAACAACCTTTGCTGGTAATTTCTACAATGATTTCGACATAACTTGGGGCAGTCCGCGTGCTAAGATACTCAACAGAGGACAACTTCTCACTCTGTCTCTAGACAAGGTCTCTGGCTCCGGATTTCAGTCCAAGAGGGAGTATCTGTTTGGGAGGATTGATATGCAACTCAAGCTTGTCGCTGGTGACTCCGCTGGCACCGTTACCGCCTACTATGTATGTATTATTCATAAAACTAGGGGAGATCACATTACATATTATGTATAGTGGTATAGATATATTATTTGTTTGATTGTTAAGACTAGCTAATTAATGTATATATATGATGTGAATTTGTGTATGCAGTTGTCCTCGCAAGGAGCAACACATGATGAGATTGATTTTGAGTTCTTAGGGAATGTGAGTGGTCAGCCTTACATTCTTCACACCAATGTGTTTGCACAAGGCAAGGGTGGGAGGGAGCAACAGTTCTATCTATGGTTTGATCCTACTAGAAACTTCCATACTTATTCAATTGTGTGGAACCCTCAAAGAATTATGTAAGTATATATACTAATTAATTGAGATTAATGAACTACTCTTGAATACATGATTAATCATATATGAGTTCATCAAATATATACTAAATATTGGTCTTGTATTTTAAGTCTAGTAACATTTGTACTTTCTTTGCTTTCTCAGCTTCTTGGTTGATAACATCCCTATCAGAGAGTTCCGCAATGCAGAGAAGTTAGGGGTGCCGTACCCGAAGAGCCAACCGATGAGGATTTACTCGAGCCTGTGGAATGCCGAAGAATGGGCGACAAGAGGTGGGCTTGTCAAGACAGATTGGACGAAAGCTCCCTTCACAGCTTACTACCGCAACTTTAATGCCAATGCTTGCACATGGTCCTCTTCAACATCTTCATCTACCTGTTCTTCATCGTCGAAGTTTGGTAGTGCTTTGATGGAGAATTCTTGGCAGACTCAGGAGTTGGATGCGATGAGCCGAAGAAGACTAAGATGGGTACAGAAGAATTACATGATCTACAATTACTGCAGTGATTTCAAACGGTTCCCTCAAGGCCTCCCCCCTGAATGCAGACCATCAAGGTTTCTGTGAATGAACCGTTTGCCTTTTTCATGTTTGCTGTGTACTGTTCATATATTTGTTTGTCCATGTGTGATCTTAATAATTCAGTACTTCCTTAAGCTTCTGATTGTAAACTATATTTGTATACTTGTTATGTATGTTGTGGCTTAATTTCCATTTAATAATCCCAATAAATCAAATTCTTTTTAGTGTTCAGTGAAATCCATATTTGTCAGTTTTACAGTTTATCTTTTGGTTGGTACAAATAGTTAGTAAGAACAAACAAATAAAGTGTACAACCAACCATTGCCTTGGTACACCTACTAGTTATT
Source organism: Stephania japonica (assembly GCA_039657345.1). Classification (NCBI taxonomy): domain Eukaryota; kingdom Viridiplantae; phylum Streptophyta; class Magnoliopsida; order Ranunculales; family Menispermaceae; genus Stephania; species Stephania japonica. The sequence goes on from CM077556.1 coordinate 9,371,246, forward strand.
CATCAATGTAGGGTGGGGAGGCCATAACAAAACAATATAGTTCATTAATCCCAAGAGGCAACCCCGCCTAATATCACCAACCATAGCCTAGCAGTTGTTGGAACCTACTAGTGTTCACTTGTACATCCTTACGGTCATAAATTTGATTTTCCTAGCTTTTATAGGGTGGGGTGAATTTCCTATAGAATAGTCACGGGCAAACATTGACACCATACCATCAAATTAAATAAAAAAGAATAAAAAAATATAAAAAAACTGCATAGCATTACATCTTTTCTAGAGAAAAAGACTGAGTAAGAAATCTCTTACTTTGTCCTCTCTCCTGCACCAACTAGAGAAGTTTTGGCAATCTCAATGGATCAACAGTAAGTTTATAGAGAGGCTTCAAGAGAATTTAAAAATGGGCCAGTAAATGTCAACTGCAGGTATACTTTCAAAATAGAAGAAAAGAAAAAATTGACAGAAATATGTTTAAGAAAAAAATAAATACTAAGATCCAAAAAAATTGCAGAGATGCACCCTACAAGGATTGTTGATATGATACAAGCACTTATATACCAACGGACCAACAGCTTCATTCCCTACTTCAAGCATTTAGGTATCAGTTCATATACTACTCCAATAGTAATAAACATGGCTACCAAGCTAGCATGCTCTCTCCTCATCCGCAAAGCCGGAGCGACGCAGGGTCATCGTCGTCTTTGAACCTGAGTCAAAATGAAGCAATTCAGGAGACATTCCACAGTATAAACCAAGTACTTGTTTGTTGGTCACAAGAAATACAAAAACGCAGCAGCATTCATTCAAAAAGACGAGTCCATCAATTATGCTAGAGAAATGATACTATCTAGCCGGAAACATTGCCTAATTTAATGTATTTAAGTTCGAGTTCCTACAAGGTTGGACACAATTTGCAAAAGTTTACTTCAAAGACAACTCAAAGTACGTATTAAATGTCCATGACTACAAAAAGCACTGAAGAATAAGAACCTAGTTGCTTATGTGCCTTTAAATGTAAAAAAGAGCAGCCAATATTTCTTAAGAATCAGACATTTTTTGAGAAACTTATGTTTTGTTTTTTTTTCTTTTTGAGAAAGTTTAAGCAACATATCATGGATATGAAAAATCCCAAAAACGAAGAAAAAGATGACTCATTATCATTGTTTTGCATATCTTTGTAACAGCTAACTAGTAAATGTGAAGGTGGAATTTTCTTGCTCTCAACAACTTATACCAACATGAGATTGCAAAGCTTCACAATCCAACATTAGAACCTTCAAATAATGTTTCCATCATAATCTTCAACAAAAACTTCCACTTGAGTTTTTATTGAGCCTTCAACTTCTCACTCCAGTAGTTAACCTTGCCTAATCATCTCCTGGTAGAACACTATGCTAGCAGGGATGGTGTCACAAGAAGAGTTGGACATTTGATCAAAAAAAAAAAGAAAGAAGGTTGCCATTATGGATACTAGAAAATGAATATTGCAGAACTCCAATTAATGTGATTCCTCAGTTTTTCTAGTCTATTCTCTCTTACCAACTTCTTTTTTCCTGGGACTATCTAAATCAGATATGTTAAAGTCCTTACAATCTGAAGGCCATGTTTGGGAACCACCATGATATTAAGAGTTAGCATAAAATGAATGTAATTCAGTGATAAGGAAACCAAAATTGAAAGGAAAAAATACATTTTGACCCCAGTCTAAAGTATTTAGATTGGCAATCAGTAGAATAATACACACCATCCTTAGTCGTACACTATTATGTTCGAGAAGAAGTCTCACTCAATCTAAAAAGTGGATGACTAAAAGTTGATAACGAAAACAAGATAAACAAACCCAACCACGTCCAATCACACTTTCATTTCATACATTACATTATCCGATGCTATTACCATCTTCACATCAGTAATATTTCAAAGAATAAAAAGACAAAGGTCATGAAAAAACAAAAATATTTTCATATTGACAAGTCAAAAAACTAGCATTAAAAAGTGACTTTGTCAAAACATTTGCATAATAAAATGGAGTCGACGTTCACATACCAAGAATTAATAATAAAATGCAACATTGTTCCGTAGCCTAACACAAGAATGAACTCTTAGTCTTAACTGAATGCGAATTAAGAAAAACTAAAAATTGAGATAGAAAAACAAGGAGACTGAAAATGAAGGAGGGGAAGAGAAGTTGCTAAGTTAATTAAATTTCCATGGATTTCATCAGTAGTTTTCTATTTTTAAACCAAGTCAATCTACTGTTTGATACAGCTATTTGGGAAGGGCCTGAGTTTGCATTTGTCAACCCAGGCCAGCTCTGCTCGGCTCATGGTGAACTTGAAAAAAAAAAGAAAAAAAAAAGTTGGTATACATACGTACTAAAATTTTTTTTTTGAAAGCAAGGCCTCCATGATAAATAGGATAAATAGTTACAACTTCTATCATGTTCATTTGCAAAACATAAATTAAATATATTCACTTTTTAAGAAAATATATATAATGTTTAATCAAGCCTGGCTGGCTGGCTGGCTGGCATGGACCAGGATTAAAAAGGTTTGGTTCCGCTGTGCCCAGCCCAAGCCCGCCCCGTGCACAGGTCTGTCTTAGGGTAATACAAAAAAATATATACCGTCTCATATTTACCTTGCCACTGAAAATTCTGCACATAAACATGCTCTCTTCTTCAAAATAAGTAGTTCCAGTTCAGAACCAACACAGTGGCACACACCCAGAAAACTAGAGCTCTAATGTTAAGAAAACAAATGCATCACAGAAATACATGACACCTACATGACTAAATAAAGAAAAAAAACCCATATAAGATGAAGAGAAAAAAAAAAAAGGCACGTCTAAGTAAGATGTTGGTGATGTACCTGGGAGTGGCAGAGACGGGTGTTCGGTGGGGGGAAGAGAGAGGAGGGCATGGTCCATTCAAAGCCATTTTTTTGGTTTTTCTTGAGGAGGAAACCCTAGGTGAGCAGAAATGAGGGTTTGGGGGGGTTTGTTTGAAGGCTGAGGGTGGGAGGGAGGCAGAGAGCAGGTCCTTTTCCGGAAAGGAATGGAAGGGAGGTCTGCACGAATCCATGCGCATGGATTTTGCGAATCCGAGGAGGCGTTTTTTTTTTTTTTTTTTTCTCTCTCTCTCTCTCTCTCTACTTAGCTGTCAGCTAAACACCTCTTTTTGCCTCAATTAATGCTACTGCATTTTTTGAATTTAATTGCAAGGCCAATGGGAGGGTAGTAAGATCCATCGTCCTTAATCAAAGGTTTTGAGTTTGAGTCATGTGAATAAAATAATTTTAATATTTTTGGTCTGATCCAACCTTGTTCGACAAAAGAAAAAAAAAAATCTATGATATTTCCAACCTAGTACAAGTGTTTTGTAATGGCTAAAATTGAGAAATAAAAAAGATTGAGATGTGTTGGGATGAGGACGAGGGTGATGGTGATGAGGTGAGCAAGGATATTTTGATAATTTTTCAAAAGTGGGGTAGGTTTAACAATTGGAAATAAAAAAGAAGGGTATGCTTGAGTAATAATGAGTCCATTGAGCAACAAGTGAGGTCAGTTTACCACTTCCAATATAATATACATAAATATATATATATATATATATATATATATATATAAATAATTGTGAAATCCAATATAAATATTCACGAAATTTTCAAAGTAGATTTTTTTGGTGGGCTGGCCTGGCCCAATATAAATAAATGGTATACAAATGTTTATAGCTCAAATGATAAAAGTCACTTACTTGGTACTACTTTTAGAGCACCTACAATGGGAGTGTAGTGCACTACACTCTAAATCTTAAACCCTAATGCACTACACCCCCATACAATTGACGCCCCCATTGTGGGACGTGAATCACTTTCTTGCGTAGTGGTACAAGTTTGTGCCAGTTTTTATTTTTACAAAAAATCTGTTTTTTGTTACTTTTGAACGGTTTAGCCAACTTTTTTGTTTTTATAAAAAAAAACCTTTTTTTTGTTAGTATTTTATCCCTTTTTTTACCCTTTTTATTTAAAAAATTAATTAATTAATTATTTTATTTTTTTTATTTCAAAAATATATATTAAGTTACATATAAATAATAGTTATTTTATTTATTGGTTAATTATAAAATATGTGATGTGCCTTTTTTTTAAATGTGTTGATTTTTTAAAAAGGATGGTGTGATCTATTTATAGATCCCATAAAGTGTATAGTGAAGAGTTTAAATAATTATAAGTGTAAAGTGTAGTAAAGAGGAGTATAATAAAATGATGATGTGGCACTCCATAACACTCAAAATATATTAAACCATTGTGGATGCTCTTATGAGAACAAAATTAGTCCCAAATGAAATCGCTGATGAGGAACCTAAAAATAGGTTTCAGAGATTGTTGTAGTCTTTGGATAACAAGTGAATGAAATGTTTTTAGTAAATAAACACAAACTCACTGTCACTTGCCATGATTTGCTCTCTCGGCATTTTGGCGGGACGTCTTCAAATTCAAATTGAATACTTTTTTTTTCAGAAAGTGATTTCAACATAAGTTGAACCTCCCTCATCGATATGCTTTGGCAGTTGATTACTTAAGTTCTCAACACTTGTTCCATATGAATAAAACTAGGAAAATGCTTGTGATCGATGTGTGCACATAAAAATCAACGTGATCTAAAGAACACCAACAACTACTGTCAAAAGTGAGTCACCATGACTACTAAATAAATAAAAAACTTGACATATGGGCAAAAAGGAGATATTGGGCGTTGTGAGGCTTTCTTTCTGTGATATCTTCATCAAAGACATCAAAGTCCATGGTCAAAGCTGGCCAAGACAAGTACAAAGATATTCAGAGATTCTATCTCAACAGCTTTGCCAAAAGCAGACGCCTTGTTTGCATCAGCTTCTCCTTCAACAACAAAGATTTGATGTGAGAGATCTCATCTTTAAAAGTGGCAAACCTTTTCCACTGCAATGCCACCATCTGATAAACAAGGACCATTTTTTCAAGCTAAGAATTGCACCATTGGCTCCGAATTCGGCGCAAAACTAGTCCGTAGAGTGCCTACATTTGAGACATCAACATGCCACAATTGACTACAGCCTGACTACAAAGTTTTAACTTACTAGAACAGTAAAACAGTAGCATAAAAAGAAAGAAAAGTAACACTGGAGATAGTTCACAATAAAGTTGCCTAGGAAAATTCCAGATATCCACTTGGGCTGAAGTCCTGCATTCTTAACTGAACCAGAATTTCGACTGAACAGAACTACCTCAATAGATGACTTCGGGCGAAGAAGACTCGAAGCAATTTTAAGGCCAAAGAGACAGGCATAAGGGGGAACTGATCAAGATATTTGTATGACTAGCTCACCTCTTACGACCACCAGCTTAAATACAATCATCTACTTCATAAAACATTACCGCAGCAACGCGTGAATTCACTCAGTATGAACCATAATGTAAGAGAAGTACACGAGTCGGACAGCTAATTGGTATACTACTCGGGAGCTTGGTCAACAAAAATTGAAGGAGACATTTCTACGCCCTCGGATCAGATGTTTAGGATGCATGTAAAAACCCTCCTTGATGAAACAGGTTCTTCCTTTTGACTTACATCTATCTTTTCTGATAACTACTACTTTTGAGCCTTGCTGGACTGGGGAAAAATGCTTAAAGCTCCTCATGACGGCGTGGTTGCTCAGAATTCAATAAATCTAATTTGTGTTGTAGTTCCTGTTGCATCAATAGGTTAGATCCGTGCAAAGCTAAAATTATTACTGAAAAACTTAAAAGGGTTTCAGTTGAGTGTGAATACAAACCTTTAGTTTTTCCTCATGGCAAAGAGCAGGAGTTGATAACACAGCTACATATCTGCCACGACAAACACTGGAATAAGAAAAATGTAATACAAAAAATAGGCGTGCAATGTGGTAGGAGAGAGGAGAGAACATTACTCGCAACGGCTAGGTTCATCAACATCAGCAAGCTCGTTTTTCAATCCACACCTCAGCCTCACCTGCAAAGAAGTACACAGAGTAAGAATATGAATTTTATAAGAGCAGTCCATGTATTTTCCTTTTTTTCCCACAAATCTATTATAAGTAGCATGTCATCTCACCATGAGGGACTTCTGTTCACAATTCGAATTTCTTTCATTCCATGTCAAACACTCCTTTTGGGCACCACAATTGTCCATTCATAAAAGCGTTCATATAAGTGTTGCCATGAGAGTTTGATCCATGTAGCCGAACCCGACTAATTTGGGATCGAGGCTTTATTGTTGTATTCATAAAAGTGTTCAGAATCTTGCCAAACTTAATGAACAATCTCCTAGGGTGAGGTACATTTAATGCCAATTAATATAACTCCCTAACTCAGTATGTAATGTATGCTGTGTATATGGTTACTTTTCACTACCATATGAGTTTCTTTATAAACATAACAGCTCTATTGCCCAATAAAAATGAAGAATCAAGTTCGAGTTTTGCGCGAAAAGCCCCACATGAGTTTGCTTAATTAACGAATGCCACCATAATGAGATGGTTTATACTTTATACACGCGGGACGCATCGGCTTTTACATTATAAGAACCTAAAGTCATATTTTAGTATCCTCAGTACCTTCAAACTTCTGTCTGGTCCATTCCAACACCTGTCTCCATTTGAAAACAGCATGACCTTGTACGAGTCTTCAACTTTATCCCAGTTCCTACCATAGAACAGGAAGAAAATTAGTCAGTAACAGCAAGTTTCTTTAACAGGACTTAGTGCAAACGTACAACCAGAAGCTGGCAAATTAGTAACGAAAAGGGAATAAACAAAAAGAATGGTTCATCACTCCATCCGGATGATCCAGAACATAGCACTTAACTAGACAATACAAGCCTACCACGCAGATAATTCAACAAATTCTCTCGAAATGGATCTCCTGGCTACAGATCCATCAGTAATACGGATACTTGCAAGTAATCCATATATGTTAGCCATCCAGCAAGCAACAATCTCTCCACCTTCTCTTTTTATTATGGCGAAACCTTTTCCTTTTTCTTAATGTTACTTTAGCATAAAAATAAACTGAATAACAATTCCCACAGGACAAGAAAATAAATCAGTGCGTGTGTACCCTAGTCTGGTCGTTGAATGGCCTTCCACCTGAGAAGCTTGTTTAAATGGGCAGACTTTGTAAGTATACCTGAAAGCAGTATATTATCCTCAATGAGATGAAGCCAAGATGAGAAAGTGGCATGAAAATGTAAAATAGATTCACAATACTAATTAATTAAAAGGAAAATGCTCTGGTGCCCCAGCTAGGACACGCACGAAGGTCACACACTTGTCAGCCGCCCTTAATTCTCGGGTGTGCACGCATCTCAAGGTGTGTCGAAGTGTGGACGACAAGTGTGTGTCTGTGTTGGGGCACCCTAGCACTTGCCTAATTGAAACACTAGCAGATGAGAACACTGAATATTTCCATACTTGTTCTCCTTGTACTCAAAGCAGCGATCATAAAATGAGTAGAATTCCTTCTCAGGTCCTAGAATTAAAGAAAGACATTGTTCAGTAAGTGAAAGAATAAATCAATAGCTACAAAAGGAACTTAAGAAAGGTGCAATAACTAATTTGGGAAAAAGAAAAACTTTCAAACAAATTTATAGCATACCGAAATCTTGTTTTAGCTTTTGAGTAAGACTTGATATTCTTGACCGCAGTTTAGACAACTTTGCACTCGACTCATCATATTCCTTTCGAACACGTGCAGCGTCTGCAAATGCATGATAAAGGGTAACTTTAATAGTTTCCTGATTTTGAAAAAAATAATATAGTCACCTGAAGTGTCATGTGTGCGCGTATGCCATATAAATTTGATTATAGTCACCTGATGTGTCTACTGGAGATCGAAATACATTAACAGCTTGTAAAATATTCCGGGCGGTTCTCTGTATCTTGTCCAACCAAGATGGACTATCAGAAATTGTATCTAAACATTGAAAAAAAAAGTCAATCTCCAAAATGCATTTCTGCAGTACTGGAAACATGAAAAAAACAAAAAAATGCTACCAGGAAAAATATGGTCAAGAACCTGAAAAATCATCATGATCTTCTGAGTATGGTGCATCATAGGTACTAGAGTCAACGTGGTTCTGATCAATGTCATCATCCATATCTCCATCCATCTCATCTTCATCATACTTATGATTCTCTTCATCCATGCCAGAACTATAGCCACTGTCGTCCTCGTCGTGAGAATTATCATCCACTTTTGGATTCTCCTCATGTTTTTCCTCTTTTGCTTCGCTAACTTCCTTTGGCTGCTGTTCAGTGTTCTCACCCGTCCAGCGTGAAGCAACAAGACGTCCTAACTCTTCTTTTGATAATCCCTCAGTGTTGACATCTTTATCCTGTGAAATATCAGGATAAAAAAATGTTAACTCAGTTGCCTGGGAAGATTAGAATACCAAGATATCATATGATTTAAGGCAAGCATTAGAAGATATCCACCAAACCGTCTTGAACTTATTGGCAAACTATACTATCATCATTCGAAAAATTTATAGTCATGAATGAATGAAATACCATTAGTGAAAAGAAAGTGATTAATACCAGTGAGGGAGCAAATATAAGGGCTTTTTTTTTTTTTTTGGTTTCCCACGTGGTGTCAGACGACAAACCAACAGAAATAACAACTCAAATGAACTTATATTACACAAGGAGGTCATACACCAATCAATTTAGGACTTCTAGATCTGTGCCCGTAATGTTTAAGAAAAGGTCATAGTCATACACCAGTCAACCAGAAATCGACATACAAGCAATATAATGTCAAATGTCATCCGTGACATCCATGACAGGATAAGTAACGTTTCTTCAATAAGATCACACAGATATTGGGTTCATTTTGTTGTAAAAATTATCTTCAGAATCAAGATTACCAGAGGATAAAGAATATTTAACATGGATTGTTATCATGACTAAGCCCCAACTAATTTTGGGATTGAATAAGAAGTCAATTAGCTACGCAGAGTGCCAACATTGATTCGTTAGAGTTCTTGTTATTAAAAAGTTCATCCGTCAAAAATTGGCCAGCCAGAAAATTAGTATTGGTAGTAGACCGTAGTTAACCACGTCAAATGGATGAAGATTTAATTATTTTCCCAGTCATAAATTTAGAATTAGTTAAAAAAAGACTTTTAAAACTTTTTCAATATGTGAAAAAGAAAGCCTAGTCCTCAAATTTTAAATATAAAAGTAGGATTTAAATTATCCATTAGTCTCGATATAAGAGTTACGTACTAGAAACTTTTACTAATCAGATTATGGAAAAGGAGAAAGGTCTGCTGCATCCACCGCCATATGGGTTAATTTCCAGCACTTCACCCGCACAGCTGTGCATGTGCTTTGCCAGTTGGTTGCTGCTATATTAGAAGCTATATGCTGGTCGCACATAACAATGCGTAGTCCGCATTCCACCTTCTTGCATCTTGTAGACTTTTCATGACACAAAGAGGCATGCCCAAGCAAGCAACATATCCACCTGACCTTAACACATCAACCTACAATAGGTTTTTTTTTTTTTACTTGACCTATGATAGTTTTGTGTAAGTCATGTTGTAGAAAACTTCCTATAATATGCTAATAACAATATTAGTTAATAACAACTTTGACCGGATTAAGATCTTATTATTTTGGAATATTTCCCTAATCATAAATTTAGATTTAGTTAAAAAAAGCTCCTAAAATATTTTCAATTTGCAAAAAGAAATATAACTCAAAAACTAGATATAGCCTAGTCCTTAAATTCTAAATATAAAATAAATCAAATAAAGAAGTATTTATACCAAAAAGAGGTTGAAACTTGAAAGACACGTGAACTTAACTTTCGTGAGTGGACGCAAGTGATATTTCCATGCTGGGAACAAACACAATCTCAGCATAAAAAGATATAAAATGCGGGTATAAACGAAGATAGGAAGAAAGAAAATTAAGTATTGAGAATTTGAGCTTAATAACTACAACGACATTAATAGAAGCCCATCTCTAATGTAGAATCCTGCAATAAGAAGATGAGATGTTTGTCTGGCCATTTAGCGAGGATGGGTGCTATTCTAATTAAGCATGTTGACCGGGGCTGAAAATCTGAACTAAGACTGTGACCTTTGTTTGGCAAATACTCGGAATTTGGTGTATGAATAGTACTGATAAGTTCAGGCAGGATGGGGCGTTTGGATTTACAAAAGGTTAGGAGTACATTCTGGAGAAGAAACTTTGCGTAACAATATGGGTAACAATATGAATAGGATTTCTTGTTTTGATTATCCCAAGCCTGTTTGAATTAAAGTGGAAACACTAATAAACAACAATCCTATGCATTTACCCTAGAAACAAGGTGGAAAACCTATACGATGAATTGTGCTCTTGGAGCACAATTGACCAACCAAAAGAAATAGATCCATATTAAAAATCTATTGAATGTTTCATTTCTATACTATATGGTTCAAGAGTTAGTAATCAGGATATACCCCCCTGTACGAAGAACAAAACAAGCGTCAACATAAATATTAGACAAACTACTCTAAATTGGTTTGTCATTATTAGTTTCATGTGGTTAATTGATAATCGTCGAATGAATTATATTGATCTTAAGATACTCTATAACTTGTAAAAGTACAGAGGAACTTTGCTCTTGATTGTAAAACTAGAAAAATTTAGAACTAAAGAAATTAGGAGAGAATCATATTATGAAAAAAAAAAAAACTCTACTTGCGTAATGACCAATAATGAAAAGTTAGCTCGGTCTAAGAGAGAAAAGAATATTTTGAGGAACTCCTTAAAAAATGGATAGCGATTATTTCTACAATGGAAGTTCATCTTCTAATAAGTCCCACGCAAAACTTCTCTAGCCAATTACAAGTCAAAGTGAGTGCAACCCTTAAGCATGACAAATGCTTGGAAAGACAGGCAAAACTCCGTATCCTCCTAAAGAAAAACTAACTTTTCTCAACGATCAAAATTGTGTTTTGGAGAATAAAATAACCAATCAAGAATGAATGCCAATATTGTATATTGAGAATACACTAACAAGTGCGAAGATTTGACCTCAACTGTTGAATGGATTATTAAGGTTCTAAGTCTAAGATATCCAATAATAATTGGTAGAGTGATATCACATTATATTAAATATTGATGAGATTCTAGATGCTAACTCTCAAGGTTATTCTGTAGAAAGATATGTGGTAATGAAAATTGATCATTTGGATGTCTATTTTTTTTTTTTTTTTAAATCATTTGGATGTCTATTGAATCTTGCATGTTATTGATAAATTTCCATGTATGCATCTCATGACTAATCATGAAGAATTATTAAAATGTTATATATAAGATAAAAATAGTCCTTTTAATCAATAAGTAAATATTAATTATCTTGAGAGACAAAATGATCATTTCAATAGAAGGTAAGAATAATAAAATATTATGAAGTGCAATAAAGTAATTATAATAATGTAAAAAGAGCAATGGGAGACTATGGCCTTGTTTGGCCTTAGTGGCCAAACGTCACGGCTCTTATCATCATAAATACATGACAACAACCTCTATTTCATTTTATCTTGTCATCATGACATTACAAGACCCTTATCTTACCTTATTCTGTCATCATACATGACAATACCGTTATTTTATCTTACCTTGTCGTTATAACTGGTCATCATGACTTTAGATAGTTATTCCGTCCATTTCTAGCTGCTCTACTTCTATAAATAAGAATGAAAGATACAGTTCATTTAAACATTTCTTCTTAACTCTATTTTTCTATTACACATTCAGTCACAGGTGGAATTCAGAATGCCCCGCGACAAGAATCACACATATGGATAAGTATAAATAAATCACATGGTGCATAGATGTAAAGGCATATGCACCGGATTAATTATGTGTAATAGAAAGATAGAGTTAAAAGGAAATGTGCGAATAAACTATATTTTTATTTATAGAGATAGAGCAGCTAAAAAAGATGGATAACAGTGACACTCATGATGACAAGATAAGATAAAATATGATCTTGTCATCATAGATGACAATACAAGATGAGATAAGGGTCTTGTCTTGTTCCCTATTCGTTTCCAAGAGGAAAAAGAGGCATTGATCACTCTACTTAGCCAAGTTAGAATTTCCACCAATGTTCTAGACAAGAGAATTTGGGCCTTAAAATCTTCTGGTCTATTTACATGCAATTCCTTTTTTAATCACTTGATTGATCATCCAAATGTGTTGATGCATTAAGCTTTCAAGGGACTTTGGAAGGCTATTTTTCCACCCAAAATTAAGGTTTTTTGTTGGATAATGTTACATGGTGGTTTGAACACTCGCGACAAGTTACAACGGAGAATGCCATACTTATACTTGTCGCCTAGTTGTTGTCATTTATGTATGATGAACAATGAAACTGCGAATCATCTATTTTTTCAATGTGATGTAGCTTGTCAAGTGTGGAATAGATGGGAACTTTTATCAGGTGGAGGTGTATCTAATCCTAGATCATTGGAAGGAGTGGTGACTCTACTGAAAAGACTTGAAGGGAAGAGCAAAAGGAAACACATCAGTGGAGCGGCTGTAGCTTCTGTTCTTTGGATACTTTGGCTTGAAAGGAATGCTAGGATCTTTGAAGGAAAGACCAATACAATTGATAAGATTTGGGAATCTTCAAGATTATTGGCGGCAAGATGGGTTTCATCAAGTAAATTCAACAAAGGGTACACTTTCACCGATTGGTTTTACCATTGGCAATGGATTATATAGTAGGTTCTTTCTTTGTTTTTGTCTAAATCTACATCTTTCTTGTTTTACAATCACATCAAAAGTTGTTATGGGCGGATTCATGTTAAGATGGTTTTATTGGTCCTATTGGAGCACCACTTCATGATTGGTGAGGACTGTTGGTCCTCCATCTTTTTGTACTAATCTATAATTCCATCACACACACATATATATATACACACACAAGTATTGTTTACTAAAAAAAAAAGGGTCTTGTCTTGTTATGTCATGATGACAAGATAAGGTAAAACAAGAGTCTTTTTACGTCAAGATGACAAGATAAGATGAAATAAGGGTCTTTAATCTTTATCATGTATTCATGGTGACAAGACACATGGCCATGATCGGCCATAGTCTCCCACAAAATTTGCCCTTTTACTTTCTAATAATTACTTAATCACCTTTAATAATATTTCATTATTTTTCACCTTCTATCAAAATGATTATTTCATCCATCAAGCTAACTAATAATTACTTATCGCAATATTGACTTAAAGGACTATTTTTATCTTTAATACAATATTTTAATAATTTTTTATGATTAGCCATGAGATGCAAGTATGAAACACTTAAATTAATATACATCCAAATGCACCAACATAGTATAACATAAGGCAAAAGAATGTGCCATTTAAGAACTTTAACACATATCTCGATGCATATCTTGATATTCAAGATTTTTGGGGTGTTACATCATCCTCCTCTATAAGCAATTTTGTCCTCAAAATTGAAAAAATATTTAAACAATTAGATTTTAAATATTTTTCTCATAATTCTCTTTGGGCTTTATTATTTTGTTTGGTTTCCCTCGAGAAAATTTACTTATATGAAGATTGCAATCTTTTAAGTTACGATTGAAAACCCTTCCACTATGCAAATTTATTATTTTTTTAGTCTTTTATCCATATATACGAATAGTTTAAATCCAAAGGTCTATGGTTATTTTCGTTTTATGTCTGATTTTGAACTTTTGACTTGTTGAACTATAATGACTATAAAGTATCATTTATTCCTTCGATTGTATGATTGCTAGTTGACAATTAATGACTATCCCGACATTCAATTCATGTTTTGATCTATCAAAACTAAATTATGTCTCCGTCGATGGTGGAATTCCATGTTACTTGTTAAGTGACTCCCAACAAATAGATTTCAACGATATTCTGACTAATTCATATGGTTAGTGCTGGAATTCTTACCGATTGATGCTCGTATTATGACCTCAACATGGTCGACGGCGTAGTTATAACTGACCAACACAGCAAACTGTGGAATTATGACAGTCCAAATGCTTTTTTTGGACTAAAGTACACTCTAGTAAATTTACATACAAGACCTATTTTCATCCCATCTCTTTCTTCTCCTTTCTTTCTACTACCCACCTCTACACCCCAGCCATCTCCCTACACTCAACTTACCACCAATGGCCTTTCGTCGATTCCTCGACAACTTTTCGCAAAGCTTGAAGCAAGTTGAGGTTAGTTTTTTGGTATATTTTGATGTTTATAGCAATTTTTTGGTTATGTGTGAGGCTGAGGACCATCTCTTAATCGGTTGCCAGACAAACTAGCGGATCGATAAGAATTTACCCTGTCTAGAGCAGATTGAAGATAATTCGCTACGATAGTGGTTTACTCTTTGAGCCGTTGTCGGTGCATGCAGTGGATCACTTCTTATGCCGCTGTCAGGGGAGGCAACAACACACTATATTGCTGTTGCCAGACAGGGCACCCGCACATAGTCGAAAATAGTAAAAATTGGTGGAAACGGACAAGAAGTGGAAGTGGGAAAACAAACAACCAAATTGCATAAATGAATGCACTACTTGTTTAATATTGATTGATTGCCAAAAGCGAATCAAAAAGGATGAAAACAAACTAAAAATTCAAACCCTAAAAAAAAAAAATTCCTCTCTCATTCATTCTAGTTAAATTTCTCGATTTTCAAAAGTGGTTCATAAACCAACCGATTGAATAGAACTTTGATACACCAAGACGAAAAAGCCAAGAAACTCATACAAATTTAACAAACATGATCAAATTTGTTCACAAAAGTTGAAGTAATCAAATAAATTGAGAGATCGTGAGTCACATGGTGGGAGTGGGGGTAGAGGGAAATCATGTGGGGGGTGGGAGAGAGATGATGGTGTGTGGGGATGATGGGAGGAGGAGACAATACGGGCTGTTAGGGTGAAGATGATGTGTGTTGGGATGATTTGGGTTCAAGAGGTGTGCAGAGAGGATATCATTAGTGGGGGCTGTGGGGTGCGAACATATCATTGGGGTATGTTGGGAAGTCTTCTAAAAAGTGGGGGGTAATTAGAATGTTGTGCTAACTTATTAGGAGTCACAAATAGGTGGTGGGCTGAAAAATGGTAAGAGTGGAACCAGTAGTTGTTCCATAAACAAAGAGATTCTAAACAAATATTCTACGTAGGTCTCCTTTAATAAAAGGAGATTCACCATTGCAAAAATTGTCTGGCAGGGGAGTTAATTTGAGATGTATGGTAAATGGAACTTCTAGGATTTGATGCAAGTTATCATTGGAAAATAGACTTGATAACGAATTAGTTGAGTTAATGAAATTGATGGTATGCTTTCCAGTCCTTTAAATCTCTCCTAATTAATGTGTCTCGAGTTAGCTTCCGTCTACTCTGTATCAACTGATTTCTTTAATTTTTATTGAATCGAGTATTCTAGTATGGGCACTTGTAGGCCATCTTTAGAGGTGTCTAGACCACCGCAACCACCCTTTCCTAATCTTAGCATCAAATGGAGTTACTTCTACTCTTTTTTGAATTTTTGTATTTCTTACTTTATCTTTAGGAGTTTTACTACCCATTCACTTGCGCATCCTAATTTCCGCTACATTCATTTTATGTAGTTGGTATTCCTTTACCACCTAACATTCACTTCCATAAAGTACAACATGCCTAATTGCAGTTCTATATTTTCCTTTTAGCTTAGCAGGAATATTTCAATCACACATCACACCTGTGAATTCTGTGTAATGTCATTCTCAATATTACCGTCATTTTTTAAGGTTGATCCTAGATATCTAAAGCAGGTCACTTTAGAGCATCTCCAATGCAACCATGGGTTGGAATGAAAATGGATGTCACCTAGGATGGATAGACATTCAACCCAAAAGAAGGCTCTCCAATGCAACCATGGGTTTTGAAAGCGTGGTTGATGCGGCAAGAATAGAAGTAAAGGGAAAATAGACATTGGGGTAGATATTCCACCTACTACCACATCATTATTTTCTGTCTAGTGAAAATGGGTGCCACATAGGATAGACATTATCCCCACATCGATGAGGTGGCACCAGTCCATTGTCTCAATTCACACTTACCATTAGAGATGCATGCTCTTAGGAACTTCTACTTCCCCTAATTTTTATGATATGATCCCACATCTAACTAGGTCATATAGAGTTAGTGAGAAAGAAATAGTATAAATAAGGGTGGGTGAGTTAGATTAGGCATCTTAAAATTTGAATGTAATTGGACACTCTTTGAGTGAATGAGTTTGAGAGAGTTTTAATTGGGCACACTTTGAGTGATTGGGTTTTGAGAGAGTTTTAAAACTCTAATCTAACTAACTCAAAGAGTGCTCAATTACATTCAAATTCCAAGATATCTAATCTAACTAACTCACCCCTATTTGTATTATTTCCTTCTAACTAACTCTATATGACCTAGCTATATGTGGGATCATATCATTTCACTACTCCATCATCTTGATGCCTAGTATTTTTAAACTCCCAATGCAAGTATCCAATGTTCGTCCTACTCCTACTCAACTTAAAGCCTTTAAATTGCAACATATTCCTCCAAAGTCCATCCCTTGTTTTGTTGGGAAAATAGATTTGATGAGGATATATATTTAAACGACAATGAATAGGATGTTTGAAGGTTGTTGAGCCATTGACATGATGTTTAGAGCTGAGATTGGGATCCAGACACATTTTCTGGTAAAGACTTCCATTGGACAAGTTTCATATGTGAAAAGCTGGGCAGTTGAAACATTAGAGCAGCAACAAATAAAGGAGCATAAATTGCTTCAAAAGTCTAAATGGAAGGAACCATATTAGACAAATGTAAGAACAGGACTACCTGTTCTCCTTCATGCTCAGGAGATGCACTCCCTTCTGTGTCATGACTGATATCGGCTTCAACTTTGGCAGTACCATGGTCATCTGTGGCATGCTGCAGAAACCAATAATAATCTCAGTAGATGTCAAATATAGAAGAGGAAGGCATACTTGAAAAAACTTCCCATTACCTCGGCGATATCATCAGTATCAGCAACAGCAAGTTCATCTTTAATTTCTGCAATTTCCTATAAAGACAATACAGAGTTAAGGAATCAGTTTGAACATGATAATCACTCTGCCATAAAAGAGAACAATGGGACATGCACAACAACAAACGAAAAAGACAGAAATGACAAGCTGTGAAATCATATATTCAACGCACGTCCTATCTGAAAGGCTAAATACTGCCCATAAAAAGAAAAGTATATTCTCAACATCGCATATGCTCAAGTAATCAAATTGTAAAGAACCTTTCCAATAATACGAATAATTCAATTTACAAATATTATAGGCCATTAGTCAATTGATTCCATCAATAAGAACTTTGAAAATTGCAAAGAATATTTGGTTCCTATTCCATTTACAACAGTCCGTATATGAAAATACTGAAGAAGCATATTTTAACAGAATTATCGAGTTTCACAGTTGGTTCATCGGCTTCAGTTTCCAAGAAACTTGCACAGAATAATGTAAAGCTTGTATCTGTATGGAATACACAACCTTTACAGACTCCAACTGGTTTGTCATTCAACGTTTTTTGTCTTTTTGTCCTTTTTTTAACTCATATGGCCATGGTATTAAATTTCTGCAAACTTCCATGAATTATTAAGATTTTTTCTAACACCATATCAAAAATTACATCCCAATGAGATTTTTAAAAAACTCACGCTCAAGTAAAGGAAAAACAAGACGATTTGCAAATTTCAGTGCTACCGAGTGAGAATACAACTAGTGTCAATATTTAAAAGATACTCTGGAAGGCATAAATGGACAATGCTAAACTAGAAATTAATTTCAACAATGGGAAATGAATTCCAACTAATAGCAAAATAACAAGAAAAAATAATATCTAAATGAACCAAACCACTATTTTAAATTAAAATTTTTAAAATTTAGGTATGAAGGAGAAAAGACAAGAAATATCAAAAACACGTTTCTTTAATGTGCTTTTACAAAATTTGGATCTTGATAAAACTCGGATTAAGTTATTTATACTTCTCTTCAATGTCGAGATTTACAAACCTTTCATATGTTGCATTACACAATTTACACTTCCCCATATTACTCCAGAATTCATTTCATTTGTTCCAAATATTACTTTCGAATCATAAGTGATTGAAGTCATAGGCGAAGTTGAATTTTGCAATCCTTGCTACATATTAAATCATGGCAGAGGACAAGACCCAAAGTAGATATCGTCTAAAGCAGAAATAAGTCAAATACTTTAACAACAGTGACAGACGCACCAACCAACACAACAAACCCAGCACAGGGCAACACAAACCCACAAGCAGTGCGGCTTGAATCATCATCTCGGAAGGGTTGACAAAGTTGCAAACCATCTGAGCAAGGAGCGGCCGGCTTTGGTTCCTCTTTCCTCTTAAGTAGCAAGAAATATTAAACTTATTCAAGCATTGACCCCTTTGACTTTAACATAAGTTCTCCTTTTATGGCTCTTTTCTCCATCTGGTCACACAATTTATTCAACTTTAGAAGTTCTTTTTTCTAGTCAATTTTCTTATTAAGGCAAGCTTAAACTGACCCCTGGAATGTGTAAACGTACCATAAGATTCTTCATTTCAGAAACAGTTTTATCAATTTAATTATGTAAGATCTCCACATTCACAATACATACTAACTCTTTTCATTTAAAATATGTTTTTTTCTCAAAAAAAAAAAAAAAATTTTTTAACATTTAATGAAATTAATAATTATATTGCTATCAAGCATTTCACAGTGCTATCACGAATATTATTCAAATAATTGTCAATCCATGGACAAATCGCTTCTATTGGTATTGCATTATTCAAGGAGGGCACTCTGACTATATCAAAATGTTTTGAGTCAATTTATTCTAGCCTGCGTCCAATTTTATACCATGTAATTGACTTCAATACTACATTCAAATGAAGCAAAAGAAAAGAAGGCACAATATTAAGTGGTATCACTAAAATTATAGTAGTTATTAATTCAGTAAATTTCATTTGCAAGGCTATCAAACAACCAAATCCATCGTTAGGGGACACTTTAGAGTAATCCACTTTCGTCATACCAGAAGTAAAGCACCTTCATAATAATTTAACATCAAAATATAATGTGGTACCTCTTTCAATGTTCAAGCTGTGTTTGGCATGCACAAACCAGCTTATAATTTAGATGCAACGTTTGGTTAGTAGATTATCTTTTAAATAAGCTAAATTATAAGCTAAAAAATTGAAATGCTAGTAGAGATAAGGTTTAGTTTTTAGAAAGGTTTGGATTTTTTCACCCAACTTTTGCTCTTCTTATCTCGCACACTGATTAATTTGTGGAAATAATCACCATATCCCATTATGACATATTAGCACAAGGAAGTTTGATGCTTTTTGCTAAAACACGTATATATCAATTTTTTCAAGTCAAACACATAATATATTAATAGTTAGCAAGAGTTCGATTTTGATAAAACATTAGCGGTACCTTTTTTTAAAGAAAATTATATATGTTAGTGGCGAGTATTGTTGTTACACATTATTTTATATTATTTTACTTTCTCTCTTTATATTATTTTTAGTTTGAAAATTCTAGTTAATATGTTACTATATAACATTACAAATATGTTAGCATGTTACTAATATATATGTGACTAAAATGTTTAATAAAAAAAAATCTACATTGTTAATATTTTAGGGTCCAATTATACGTTATTATTTAAGGGTTCTTCTACAATGGAGCCTAAATATATACCCATGCCATAGGAACCCCTTAAAATGTGTTGTGCATTAAATGCACAATGCATTTATGTCACCTCGATTAATGTGTTGGATTTAAATCCAATGGTTCTAAATAGTGTACCCATGGCATGGGTATATATTTGGTTCTCATGGTAGAAGTACCCATTATTTAATATTACATATTTAAACATGTTCTTTTATGTTATTTTACATTTATCAGCTGCTTAATCAGTTATTTTCCAAAAAAAATTAATTGATAGCTAGATTATCAACTAGTTTTGCCAAATAGCACCCAAGTCAGGAACAGTTAACCAATGCCATGGTAGGACAACGTTTTTTATGAATGTAAAATCATCAAAAACATGAACACTAGATTAAAGGAATATACAAGTAGAAAAAGAAAGGGCAAATATATATAGTTAATAGATTCAGATCCTTCTAAGAACTAAGTAATGATAAACTTTTCCGGCAGAGCATGATATCCCGCTAGTTTACTTTACTTATCTGAAAGACCTTCCTCACTCTCCTGCTAAGTAAATCCAAACTACTATAAAAGGCAGCAATCACTGAGCCAGTGTGACTAAGGCATACGCATCAAGGTTTTTCTTGGGCAAACATACCTCAAACTCAAAGTAAACAATAGAGCCTTTTCCTTATTGTTATCTTGCAAGAAAACAATTGTGTAATATAAAGGGTAATTGAATAAATATCAAAGGAAAAGTTTCTTCACAAGTTAAAAAGTTTGGTCAAATTTTATTCACAGCATATGTTTTAAAAAATAGAAATTAGATCGTTATCCTTTAAAGCTAAATCAGAAGACATACACTCAAAGCAACCCATCCCATTTTTTCAGCAGTTCAGTCAACTCTTCACTAACGTTAATAGTAAAAATGCTGTATGCTAATAAAGTGGAAGGTATGACTTAATTGAGATCTAATGGTCCAACCTGTTCATGGGAATGTTCATCCAACTCCCCAATTGTCTCGTGATGATCATCAACATGACCTTCTGTTGATTGCTTGTGTTCTTCATTTATCTTCTCTTCAGATTCCTTTTTCTTCTTTTCTTCCCTTTCCTTCTCCAATCGTTCCTTTTCCTCAGCCTTTTCAATTTGTTCCTTGTGATCTAAATGATAAAATAATTAAAAGGAAGTTCATGAGAATGAAACATTCATATTGATGAGTAAGCAAAATAATGGTCTTCCTCAGTACTTCTTAGTTTTCAGGGTCAAATAATTTAGAAGACTGAAGGCTGTCAAAAAAATGGAATGCCCAAGATTGCTTCCAGGAAAGCTCTACTACCATGTCAAAACATATAAATTATTGATTTTATTTGGCAAAACAAATGCCCACACACATTGGCCACAAGAACTACCACCATGTAGAATGGCTCAAATGGCATCATAAATTCCACACTAGACAACAGGCAAACATACAAAATCATTGTTGGATGTGCACCATTTATCCACCGTACTTCTATAATGTAACTACCCAAAATTCTAAATCAACAATTAAATTGAATTCCGAACCATTAGTGACCCTAAGTCTCGACAAAGGGTTGTGGACTAGCGACATGCTCGAAAAGTAAATAAAATAATTTTATTTGTGTTTGGTGTACTGATGTGTGTTCTATACATTGTCGCGAATAGTCTGACTAAGTTATATCAAGTTCGTGCAACGACGGAGGCCTTAAACTATTAACTTTGATGTGTGCTAAGTAGGGGTGTGCATATTACTGATGGCCCGATGGGCCCGCCAAGCCAGAATGTGTTTTGGGTCGGGCCCAAAACACATGTGGGAAATAGTCGGGTCTTAGCCCGACCCCAAAGCGGGTTCTGAACGGGTAATTGATTTAAATGATGTTGGGCACTCGACTCGACCCACATATTCTTCATAAAACAAGAAAACCCTAATCCAAGCCCACAACTCCTCTTCGTCGTTTTCGCACCATGCCGCCACCAATTCTGTCGACCCTTACCCTCACCAACATAAGCACTACAACCACTACTAATGGCAATGGAAGTACTGATTCCTCAATCTACGGCTTGATCTTCAACAAGAAAACTCACTTCAAAGGTGTTGGTGGTGGAGTTTCAACCAAATCTTGCGGTGGGTCCTTCTCAACCTCGCCTGCGCTGCCTTCTACCTTCTACTGATGGGGTTTTTGGGGCTCTTCGACATCGATTGCGAGGAAAGGTAAAGGGGTTTTACAAGGGGGCAACCCCCAAGGTGTCAGGTTGAGCTTAGCCCGCCCGGCCCGCCCGACTAGCAGGTAAGGGCGGGAAAGGGTTTTGAAATCCAATGTTGGGCTTCCAACGGGCTGGTCATGTGGAAGCCTGACATTCGGGCAGGTAGATTTTTAAGGGTCGGGCAAGCCCGAACCCGACCCGTGCATACCCCTAGTGCTTAGCGTGTTAACTTTGGTGTCATAAAGTGACCAGGAGAGAGGACCTTTAGATCTAACTTTAAATGAGTTGCATCAACCCTAGATCTAAGTGTCGCTTCGAGAAAGAAATAAAGGGATGAGATTATTTCCCTCACAAAAAAAAGACAAAAGTTGTGCGCACAAAGCACACAACAAGAAACGTGACGGCCATGGAAAGGAGCGCGGTGGAGTTGCGCAGCAGCGGTGGCGACAGCAAGCCCGCGACGTAGCTCCGACGAGAAGGGATGACGACGCCGTGTTTGCTGACGGCGATGATGACTCCAGTGAGACCAGCGGCGATGACGAACAACAACACGACGACAATGGTTAACTTCGGCAAGGAGTGGCGGATGGCAATGGCTCTGCAAGGCTATGGCGATGGTGGATGAAAGGAGTCATGGAGACTTGAAAGATATGTGTTCTTGCCTCAAATTTGTGGGAAAAGTGTAGATCTATGCTAGATTTGAACTCTTGAAGGGGATTTGGAGTTAGAACTCCATTGAAGGCTATGGTGAGGTTTCATACCTTCTAAATTCTTGTCATGAACATGGTTGTGTTGATGAGAGCTAGTCGATTTAGAAGGTTTTGTTCATTGTTCTTTATCTAGCTTCGAAATGGGTTTCCATTGTCAATAATAATGAGTCTTATCGATGGATTGATCTATTTGTTATGGTTTGTTGCAATCTATAAAAGGGCTTTTCCCTTATTATTGACAAATTGAGCTTGCTTTCAAAGGTTTTCATACTTTAAAAATAGTCTTGGAAATTTATGTACTCCATTTGTTTGATAAAATTACCAAGAGAGAGATATGCTATTATTCCTTTAAACAATATGGAAGAACATAAATTCTAAGTCTTGTGGATTCTTTATCAAGCATGGTTTCTATAGATTTGATTGATCGAGTGTCGTTGGCATAACTTTGAGTCTTGAAATTATTGTAACTAGTTGCATTGGCTTTGATAAAACCATTTTGAATTGCTTACTAGGCGTTTGGTGAAATGCTCGTAGAGAGCTTACTTATTATCTTCCAAGTCTTGCAAATTATTTTGAAAGGAGAACTCCAAATATTTGAAGAAATGCTCAAAAGAGAGCATGACTTGTTTCAAATAAGCATTTTAAGTCATTTAGTTCTACTTTTATCCTAAGAACTAAACGAAGTAGAATTCCATGGTTTTCAAGATGGTTATTGTGACTTTTGTGTCAATGTATTTTGTTTGAAGTTGTATTGGTTCAAATGAAAATACTAGAGTTGTGAACTCTTTTGAATTGACTTAGTCTCTATTTGTTAAAAATGGATGAAATTGATCGATTTTGGATTGGTCTTGAGCACAGTCAAGAAATGAAAGAGATTTTAATTCATTTTTCTCAAAAATGAAAACTTATTCAAGTTATTAATTTCAAACAAAATTGGTGAATTATGAATTCTAAGTCGAACTTGACTCTTATGAGGTGATTTAGATTTCTCTCGGTTGAGATGAGTCGACTTGAATCTATTTAAGTTAGAAAACCAAGTTTTATGAGATTTTCCTTATTTTGCTTCATCGCATTTTTATGTTGCTCAAATCATCGGTTTTGATTGGAGTATTGGTTTTAGAGTCCTGAACGACTAAAATAACTTAATTGGGAATAAGGATGACTCCTTAACGGTCTAAGCTACTCTAAACAAGTTATAAACGAGTCTAAACAATGTATTGTACTTATACGCTTGTATATACGCGACGAGGACTTAGCTAGGCAATTCGGTGAATGAATCGGCTTAGGCTCTATTATCAATCATGTCATGCTAGTAGACATGCTAGGATTCATTTCAGTAATTGTTAATGCTTTACTTGGAATCCTCATTGATATCTCTTCATTGAATTTGCTTCATATTATGTCCTGTTTTATTTTTCTATCTCTTGAATGCCTGTAGAACTGATATGGGATTGCATGCCATAATTGAAACCTTGAACTAGAGGGTTGGTGGCCACCGCTGACCTCCCTTCGCTAAGACTCTAAGGAGTCACCTGTTTAGACTTGTGAACTCAATGCCTGATCCGCAGTGTTGGAGAAAGGATAAGCTAATAGGTGTTTAAACTTATGAACTCCAAACTGTCTGATCTGCAGTGTTGGAGAAAGGATAAGCTAATAAGTGTTTAAACTTATGAACTCCAAACTGTCTGATCCGCAGTGTTAGAGGAAGGATAAGCTAAACAAGGGCATTAAGTGCTTAGACTTGTGAAGTCCAAGTTGACCAATCCTCAGTGTTGGGGGAAATATAATCTAAGCAAGGACAATAGGTACTTATATTTGTGAACTCCAAGTTGTCTAACTAACAGTGATGGAGGAAGGACAAGGTAAGGACAGTTGCCACATCCAGTTGCCACATCTATTAACTCTTAAGGCACTCACTTTCATCGTTTGTCCTTGTTGAGCATTATTGTTTCTATCTTGCTATATTATTATGCTTGTGTATGCTATTCTTAAAATGCCCGGAGAATGATAATAGGTCTCATGAGCTGAAATGTGGAAATCTAGTTTGAAATTTAAAAACACTAGGTATTACTTGGATGATTGATGGTAGAGCGGACTACCGCTTTATTGGGCCCGTTGATATTTTGTTTACCCCACTTTTCTTCCCAGGTACCTCAGCTGTCGCGATAGGATTACGAAAGGCAAGGCGTAGGAAAAGTCATGGAGCCTTCTCATTTGCGTACGAAAATGGTTGTAATTATATCATCTATTTTCATATTTAAATATGTACAACACAAGGATTTAACTCGGGTACTTAGTTGTGATGAAATTAGCCGTAGAACTAAATGTTAGACATAGAAATTATGTATGTGGATGAATAGACCTTATTGCATTTGGATATACCTTACACAGGTCGTGGAAGATCTCTTGCAGGTACTTTGGGATTTTTGGATAGCTCAAAATACAAAAGGAAACTCTGCTGAAATTTCGTCACAAATGTAGAATCAAAATAATTGAAATAATTAAGTTGACTTAATAGGCTTTTAACTAATTCCACAAAATTTTAATTGGCCTAGAAAATAGACAGTCAATGTTTGTAAGTTATTCCACAGGTTAAGGCTTACTAAGTTGTCGCTTGACTTGGCTCCGTATTTGAGAGGTTAAGTGGCGGTTTAGACCGTGCGGCCTTAGTTTGGAAATTGGAGTCGTCACATATAATATCCATTTTAATCCACTTAGACTTTTTTACTTTACTGTTGTTGCATCAACAAAGAAGAGCAGTGTCTTAGAAATTGAAATCTAGAACACAGATCTAAATAACACTCTTGCACCAATGGAAAGGCACTTTTATAGAAAAAGACTCACAAAGCTTACAACCCTCACCTATCAACGTTCTTCTCACAAACCTTGTCTTACAACTTTTCGAAAGATTTCCAGTGTCACAAAAGTTCTTCATACTAACTTAGCTTCCTGGTATTGCTATTGGAATAACTGGTACACCGTGGTCCGTGGGTGACCAAACAAAGTCCTCTCTTATTAGTGTTGGATCCTCACAGCTCTCCATTCTACATCAACAGTAGATGTGAATCAAAAATTTTCTTCTTGTCTGAAAAAGGCCTCATATATTACGTAATCGCATATATCTCTTCTTCAAAAATTTTACTTACACTTTTTGGCTTGCTCTCTACAATTTCTCCATCTGAAGCATCATGTATACTCCCTTTTCCAATTAAAAATAACTCAACTTAGTGAATCACCAACATTATTCAGTCTATCAAAAAATATAAAGCCACTCCACTCTTTGATTATCATAATCACCATACACATATAATGACTTATAATATTAACATCGGTGATTAATAAGAAGATTATATGGAATAATGATGTGATATAATTAGCTAACAAATTATCCATAATTAGTTGGTCATGATAATAGTAGAATATAATTATAAAAGTACAGCATTACATTATTCCAACTACTTCCTTAAGGCTCGGCATGAGGTGTGAAGCTAAAAGATTTTTATTTGTCTTCAATTTATCCAGCTAGAAAAATGTTTCCCCTTCATTAAGCCCACTCATCGTGCAAGTTCACTGTCAGCTTATGGTTAATAAAAATCGATTTTAAGATCAGCTTTCTAAAAATAGACTGGTTCGAGATATTAGATATAGAAAAAGTTAGTTCTTCTAGATGACTTTGTTGTCGTCATAATTGTTGTTGCTTCCTCTTATTCGAGCGAAAGAATGAGCAACAAAAAAATAAATGAATGAAAATCAAAAAAAATATGACAAGCAGAGCAAAAGAAAAGAAGATACAAAAAGTAAAACCTCCGGGAAAGCTAATTGCAGAATCACATCTTTCACCTATTACAAAATTTAAACCAAAATCTATTTTTGAGAATAGTTTCACAACTTCTTTACTTGACTAATATAAAATTTTAATTTAATTTACATACCAAATGTATGAACACAACAGACTTAATTGGAGAAGATTGTACCTTTAAGTTGTTGAACAACCTCCTTGAGAATTTCCTCTTCCTTCTTCAGCTTCGATAACTCTGCCTCATCTTTTGTTATTGCTTGTTTAGCCTGTTCTATTTCTAGCTTTCGTTTGGATACACCTTCCTGAAAAGTTGCAATTTTTTTCTTCAATTTCTCTCTCGCCACATTACCAGCTTCCCAGCATGTATTGGGACAGTTCACCCCGCTGTCATACTCATCACTCCCATCACAACAGTCTATCATTGCAGACACACATTAGAAGATATTAATTAAAAAAACTAAATACAAGCATGAAATAAAGAAAAATGCAACTAGCAAAATTAATTAAAACAAGAAATTAGAGGGACAAGGGACATTGCTTTATATGCAGTAATCAGGAAAAATTTTAACGAAAGAAGGTAAATAATAGTTTTAATTTCTAAAGTCTAAACAAGTGATATTGCTTTATATTGTTTTATCATTGTCACTTACTTACTAGCCTGGATCTGTGGAGCTTATCTTTCATCTATTGACTTCAGTGAAGAAAAATGAAATATGCAGCTAGAGAGAGCAAACGAAAGAAAATGACTAAGGCTCATACCACAAATACCATCGTTCACCCTTGAAGAAAATAGGAGAAGAGGGACATGCCCAGCATTTTGACAGTAAAACTTTCCCACAGGGCAGGCTGGCGTTCCTGCAGAATGAAACGCATGTCATTCGCACCAACAAGAGAAATGTCCTGATGCAGTCAATCAACTATGCATCAATATAGGTTCTAAAATAGTATTATTGCATTTCAAATTTTACGCTTCGTAGGCTTACCATTCCACATAGAAAACCAAAACGTACAATGTGATTTTCATAATTTCCTATTATTTATTCATAAGCACTTGATTTTTAACTTTCGAACTATGGACACAACTGACAAGGACCACATAGTAACAACAACAAACTCCGCGAAACAAATGCAACATTTTTCAAAGCACACATTACAATCCAGAAAACCTACTACCTTCCAAACTCTAACCAAATTATGTATAACATCATTTTATCACAAGTGAGATTTCAAACTACAGCCGTGTTTTTATTCTTCTGTTGTTCCACCAACTATGAAAAATCACTATCCCTAGCACATGCCCCAAACCATCTTCATCTCAGGCCTCAAAATCAGCTCAATCAATTATTCATTATAACTCCGATTGAGGGTACCCCAACCATCTCCAAACCCTAGACAACAATAACCAATCCAACATTTTGAAAATCACATTTTCTTAAACCTACCAACCCCTTTCTCCCTCTGATTTCTTCCTTGGGTTCCCTGGTGGCTGGACCCCCAAGGGATTAGTCAAGTCCACCATAAGTCCCCATAGCTATCAAAAAAAAAAGCACATTTTCTTCAAAGTAATCAAATTCAATACCGCCGCGTATATAAATTGAGACCTATTTCCCAAAACCTAGCCCAAAAGGAAAATTAAACAAAGAAAAACTCCCTCCACGAAGCAGAATTGAAGAATTCAAAACCTAATTTCCAAATTCAAAACTCACATATGACAATCCCAAAAACCTAAACTAAAAGTCTGATTTTGAACCTAACCAAACCTGGTTCGTCAGTTCCGTCGGCGCAATCGCAGAAATCATCGTTCAGCTGCGCCTTCGCGAACTTGTTCGATCCGTCTCTGCATTTGATAACATCTGACTTGAAGTACTCCAAATCTGAGAAACCACAAATTTCAAGAAACCATCACCACATTGACCTCAAACGATCAAACAACAGATCTAAAAATAAGAAGAAGAGAATCAAAATCAAGAAATCTCACACCTTGTGGAGGGATTCCAAGGAAGTCCCTCGGAGTCGAAGCTGATCCGAAAATCGAATTGGAACAGAAAACGACGAGAATTACTGCGAATGAGAGATTAGGTTTCATCTTGTTCAGATGAAGTTCTGAGTTTCAGAACTGACTCGACTCCAACATGTAATCAATCGATCGGTGTGAACTCGGTGAAGTGATTGATTAATTAAGATTCCGGGTATGTGCAACCCTTTTCCTCTCGAGTAACTTCGACTTTTTTTTTTATTTATATTGGTTAAATAAAATGACATATTTACCTTGAGTGTCCAAAGTAATTAGTGAACTATCTATTGGGGTGCCATAAGTAATCACAGGGTATTTATAGCATAACACTATATTAATCGACATTACGTTTCATGTCTCGATGGGAAATGATCGAGTCTATAGTCTTGGACACACAAGACTGAAACATACGCACATGTCTTGGCACAAGCCCAACAAAATCACTTGTATAGTCTCGGTAGTCACCCATCAAGTTAGCTATTAGACTACCTTATTTGAATGTCAATTAGTACAGACCGACACTGTAATATAAGTTTTTGCAAGACACAGCCGAGACTATTTTAACTTGCGTCTTGAGTAATGGATGTGTTGCTTCACAACCTATGGGCATTTTGGTACAAGTCTCAGGGTGCCCTGACTAATGGGGTACCCTGAAAGGATACTGGGGTGCACATAGCGCAGCTTCTAATTTTATTTTTCTTTTCTCTTATTAACCTTCGTAATGTAACCTTTCTTGATATTAACACTTAATTTGAAGACAAAGGACTGCTCAAGAGAAAAAAGTGTGGAGATGCCACGAGATGCAATAAAAAAGAGGGCAAAGAGACTGAGTTTATAATAGAGTTGGGGTTTGTGGGCAGATCAAGGTGAATGAGATAATAAGGTTGTCTTTTTTAAGTTAATTAAACCTGGATGGCTGGATCTATATTTGTGCTTGATCATTATAAATATTTGATTTGTTTTTTTTTTTTTTAAATGTAATGAGTTAGATGAATTACTTTGTTGGGGTTCTAGCAATTGGCAAATTTCTTAAAGGATGTGGTATTACTTAAATATTTTTTTCTTTTCGGAAGTTTACGCCATTCATGAAACACACTATCCAATAATTAGATGAATAAGTACATACCCTTCAGAACAACATTTCCCGATAAACCTTCGGTACAACATTGACGGTTTCCTCTCCAAAACTCTAAAAAAAATTTTTTTTAATTTACTTTTATAATTTTTAGTGGTTTCAATCAAATCTCTTTTGCTCTTTACTCATTTAATAAACAACAGATCTAATTAGATCTGTAGAGATTGGTTCATCCTTGTTGTGATTCATCTTCATCAACGGTGTTACGTAGATTTGTGCGGCACGCTGGATTG
Organism: Stephania japonica; assembly: GCA_039657345.1. NCBI lineage: Eukaryota > Viridiplantae > Streptophyta > Magnoliopsida > Ranunculales > Menispermaceae > Stephania > Stephania japonica. The sequence continues at coordinate 9,401,158 of CM077556.1, forward strand.
ATTTATCTTTAGTTTTTACTTTATAGTTAGTTTTTTTACCTAGTTGAAAGTTTTTTATTTTGTCTTTTCCTTGTTGAAAAATTTTTATATCTTTTCCTTGTTGAAAAGTTTTAGGCTTCTCTTTATTTTTATTTTTTTACTTTAGTGGGAATCGAACTGTAGAAGCCTCAAAATTTGAAGCCTACCACGTCATACATCAAGGACCCACAACCTACCTATACTGACATAGTTATGTCCCACGCACACCAAATCATCTATCTATTCACATTACTGCTAACTTTTCTTAAATTAAAATATTAGTTAGCTTATGGACTCGTTTTATATCTGTTTATGTCCTTCAACATATTCAGCGGAAGTCTTATATAAACTAGAAATCATTATAAAAATGAATTGTAAATCATGTGAAGAGCATTATTCTTAATGTAGAAAACCCATCATCAGATATATCAGTCATGTCTAGTCAAAACATCAAAAGGACCTTAATAGGTCATAATACATGTCCAACTATCTCTCAAGCTCAAAAACCCAACAAAAAAAACAAATAAGATAAACAAACATACGAGTATGGAGTAGCTGAACAATAAGAAAAAATCCTCAAGCTTGCCCTTTCCTTTACTTGTACTGAGGTCTACACTCAGCCATCACAACAAAACAGATGACGAGTCTAGAGTAAATAATCCCAAGAAAATTCAATGAGTAAATAATATAAATAAATGCTAGAATCAAAAGACTATTAAATAAATATGCAGAAGAAAAGAATCAGACAACTGGAAAAGGACCCTCGTATATATATCCTGTTGGGTTTTGGGGTTCATGCACAGCAGAGATTTCAAAAACAATTTTGAGAAAAACCCCAACAGGATCCGAATTTGATTCCATTAAAACACGTTTCAACTATAAAAACTTAATCATACCTCAGGCGCAATGTACCTTTCTAAAAGTTAATCAATCTCTAAGGCGCTGCCAACGACGAACGCCCTCTATCAGCAGTCCACACACGAACGACGGTTGAGATTTGAAGTACTAGCTTCGAGAGAATACCAAACCTTTTTGTTTCTCTCCAAAACGATCCAACGCATACCAAAAACCTTAAATCGTTTCTTCAAACGAAAATAGAGTTTTGGCCCCCTTTTTAAATCTTTTTCATACTTGTATTCTAACTTAAAGCGTCTATTTATACAACCCTTGTATATAGACGGTTAAGTAAATTACACATATACCCCTACTTAAAGAAGTATAAGTGTAATACACTACAAGGACGTTTCTGTTCTTCCGAACCATTTTAAAATCTCGCAAAACCATTCTTAGTGTGCAACCCAATAGGATCATACAACGTTGGCAGTGTACCAAAACACATTTTGGTATACAAGTCATAAGCGGTCTCTAACAAGTCATAAGCGGTCTCTAACAAGTCATAAGCGGTCTCTAACAAGTCATAAACGGTCTCTAGCAAGACATTATGACTACCCAAGTTGTACAAAGATCAAATCGATACAGCCTAATCAATAGTGTATATAACATCCTTTTTGTCACACGATATCCTTTTGATCAAACATAAGTCATGAAATTGTCATCCAACATGTTCAATCGTACTAGTCTCGATCTCTGGATAGACTGAAAACATCCAATTGACATTGATCAATATCAATTCACTTAGACTAGGCTTTTTAGCAGTCTAACACATCGAGGGATCCACTGGATATCTCTCTCTATATGAGAGGGATAAATTATATCTCGATTACACAACTTCACCACATTATTCACACAGTAACCAATCACAACCTTTATAATCGTTCGATTAAAGACAACGTTTGATTGCGTCAAATCACTGTATTCCTAATGTTGAAGTCTCTGCTAATCTCAAGTTAGAGGACTGAATAATATACATATCATGAGAAACAACTATGACTTAATCCATGTGATGTTCTCATAGCAGGTTGGTCCAGTACTTTGTTCCCTAATAAATACTCATAATCTTGATTCGTATTCCTATACGTATGATCATCGTATGATCATCAATCAAGACTCACACTAGTCTTAATTCATTATAGTTCCTAGTATAATAATCGACTAGGGACATTTAGGATATTTCTTTAAATACCCATGGGTTTATTATAATGTAAACATGCAAATCAATTATAATAAACAACAAATGAAATCCTTTATTTTATTAACTAAAATGTATTCATAGAGTCTATTAATGGATTGACCTAGGGCACATTTCCCAACATTCCCACTTACTCTAGGGCTAATTATTCATGCATCTAATGCCTAATGATCTAATATGACCATCATGTTTTGATTGTAGAAGAGCTTTTGTCAATGGATTCGCAATGTTGTCTTCAATAGGTACTCTGCAAATCTTCACCTCTCCCCTCTCAATGATTTCTCTGATGAGATGAAACGCCTGAATATATGTTTGGATCTGTGGTGTGATCTAGGTTCCTTGGCCTGTGCTATTGCCCCGTTATTGTCACAATACAAACAAACGTGGTTAGCAATACTTGGAACCACGCCTAGTTCAGAAATGAACTTTTTGATCCAAACTGCCTCCTTTGCTACATCGGACGCTTCAATATACTCAACTTCCGTTGTAAAATCTGCCACAGTTTCTTGCTTCGAACTTTTCCAGCTTACTGCACCCCCATTCAAAGTAAACACATATCTAGACTACGATCTAAAATCATCTATATCAGTTTGAAAACTTGCATCTGTGTAACCATTTACAACTAGATCATTTTCAAAACCTCCATAAACCAAGAACAATTCCTTAGTCCTTCTTAAGTACTTAAGGATGTTCTTTACTGCTATCCAGTGACTCTCACCAGGATTTAACTGATATCTGCTAGTAGTGCTCAAAGCATATGATACATCAGGTCGAGTGCATAGCATGGCATACATGATAGATCCAATAGCTGATGCATATGGAATCTTATTCATACGATCTCGTTCATCATTTGTCCTAGGACATTGATTCTTGCTGAGACTTATGCCATGAGACATTGGCAACAATCCTCTTTTAGAGTCTTGCAAACTGAACCTATTCAGTACCCTTGTCTATGTAAGCACTCGACTTAGACCGATTAGCCTCTTAGATCTATCCCTATAGATCCTTATCCCTAGGATATAGGCTACATCTCCTAAGTCTTTCATTGAGAAACACTTCCCTAACCAAGACTTGACACTGTGCAATGTTGGGATGTCATTTCCAATGAGTAATATATCATCAACATACAGTACTAGAAAAAACAACTACACTCCCACTAACCTTCTTGTATACACAAGGCTCATCTTCATTCTTAATAAAACTAAAATCCTTATTTGCTTCATCAAAATGAAGATCCCAACTCCAAGAAGCTTGCTTTAATCCATAAATGGATCTTTGAAGCTTGCATACCTTCCTAGAATTCTCAGGATGTACAAAACCTTCAGGTTGTGTCATATACACGTCTTCAAGCAGCTTTCCATTAAGAAATGATGTTTTTACATCCATTTGTCATATCTCATAGTCATAATATGCAGCAATAGCAAATAAAATTCTTATGGATTTAAGCATGGCTACTGGCGAAAAAGTTTCATCATAATCAACACCTTGAGTCTGCTTGAAACCTTTTGCTACAAGTCTTGCTTTAAAAGTATGCACATTGCCATCCATGTCAGTTTTCTTCTTAAAGCCCATTTACATCCAATGGACTTACCACTTTTAGGTAAATCAACCAAGTACCAAACTTGGTTATCATACATGGATTGCATCTCAGAATTTATGGCACTTAGCCATTTATCTGAGTCTGGTCCAGACATAGCCTCCTGATAAGTGGTGGGCTCATTTTGATCCATAAGCAACACTTCACGACTATCAGTAATAAGAAATCCGAATCTCTCTATCTCATGTCTTACCCTACCAGATTTATGTGGGCCTTGTGTCACTTGCAGAGGTTCAACTGGTTCAGAACGTTGTTGAACTTCCAGTAGCGATTCAATGTTTATCTTTGATTCTTGAACTTATTCAAGATTTATTTCTCTCCCACTAGTATCTTTTGAAATAAACTGTTTTTCCATAAAGGCACCATACCGGGCAACAAACATTTTGTTCTCAGCGGGATTATAAAAGTAATATCATTTTGTTTCCTTAGGATACCCCACAAATAAACACTTATCAGATTTAGGTACTAGTTTTTCTGAGACTTGTCGCTTTACGTAAGCCTCACAACCCCAAATCTTAAGAAAAGACAAACTAGGTCTCTTCCCGTACCATATCTCATATGGTGTTTTATCAACCGCTTTAGAAGGAACTCGATTTAGAGTGAAAGCTGCAGTTTGTAATTGTGACGGCCCCAAATTCCACAATCTTTGAATTGGGCACCGCCCGGCCTAGATCTACGCAAACCCCGAGCCAGTCTCGCTGAGTCACGAAGGCCTAGTCAGCCTTCATTACTATTTACCATTTATTACATATTTATAAGTGAAGTTAATTAATTAGTGAGTTATTATCAGATATAGCGGAAGCACTTAAACTCCAAACTAAACAATAACTTCAAGACACACCAATTAAGACAATCCTAGGGTGTGGAAACCCCGTAATCATATCCACCATATGAATCAAAAGTGAGTATCAATAATGTCCTCATGCCCAAGATCTCTCATAACCCATAATCTCATGTTCAACAAAACAATATAGATACTTAATACAAAACATACTCAATACGCCGGAGGAGAACGCCTCGTGGTTCTCGCCTTCAATCGCCTAACGCTAATCCCTTGCCTTGGTCTGGTCATCGATCTGCCCACCGTCACAAACCAAACGGTGAGTACAGTGATGTAGAGAGTAAAATACCAATAGAGTCTAAACAGTATTTCCAATATCAAGTAAATGGCTAAACTAGTATCATGCATGGATATCACAAAGAATGTAAAAGATAGCATGATAAGTGAATCACAAAGATAACAACGTTAAATGAGTGTTAAAAGCACAAAGCCAAAAGAAAAGGCATCTAAGTGTCCCAAGTCCATCAGGTTGCCACACTTAGTTTAAAACTTGACTTCCAAGACAGACTCTAGACCTACACAAACCCACGATAGTCTAGAATAAGGCATTTAGCCCCAGGTCATACTTTGTTTGCATACGGGCCCCGCACCGTCACATACAGTTCAACATACGGCCACCGTAATTCCAAACTGCGGGTTTAACCACGTCCAAAGTCCGTGTACTCACGGCATAGGCCATGAGCACCATGATGTCCACTTAGACACAAATAGACCACTCATTGAAGAATCTAATCAAAACCAAGTTGATAAATTAACAAGGATGGATATAACAAAGGGAATTCAACAATTCATATGATCTACAAGAGAATACCACTCAACAAACATAATAGCTCAAATAAATACAAATTGAGATAATGTAAATACTCTAGTTGGTTTTAGTCACAAATACCGCATGTAACTCCGAGCTCGCGGTTCTCACACGCCACCAAACGACTCTGCACGCTTGTCACCAATCTACTAGACACCTGGTCATTATTTTTTGTCCATTTACATCATCTTAGGGCCTTTTTGGAAAATTTTGGATTTTTAAATCCATTTCCCATATTTTCCTTAATAATAAATTTTTTCTAAATTTCTTGGCTATTTTTGCCAATTTCACGCTTTTCAAGGCAAAAACCCCGACAAAATGCGTCATAAGAACCCCGAATACTTTATTTTCATGGAAATTTCCAAATTTATCTTTGTTTGATGAAAATATAATTTTCTATAATTTTCCAGAATTTTTCATGATTTTTTCCTATTTTCTGGAATTTTATTTCAATTAAAATCTTTTTTAAATATATTTAATTGAAATAAATAATTATTTATTAATATAATAATAGGGGTGGGTCCCGGTCGGGTCTGACCCGCTCCAACCGGGTCAAGCCATGACCCGGTTTGACTCAACCGGGTCGGCCATAACCCGGTTTGACCCATCCGGGTCGGGTCACCTGGACCCGACCTGTTTGGGTCATCTTCTCCAGCGCTGTTCGCTGGAAATTTCTAGTGAACAGCGCTGCAACACCTTTTTTTTTTTGCTTGCTAATTTGAGATGGGAGGGAGGGAGATGACGACCATGTCGTCTCCCACCTCGGACGCTCCCCCCGTCACCACCATCGCCGACAACCACATTCATCAACAAATACTACACCAACAACACAAACTCACCTCTGCCTTGATGTCACTGTCGCACCTCTAGCTCTCGATCTCCCCGTCTCTAATGACTGTCTCTTCCTCCCTCCCGGACTCCCTCCTCTCGGACTCTCTTTCCTTCTCTTCCTCTTGATAAATTGTGTGGTGGTGGTGGTTTTGGGGTTAAATGAAAATGGTAGCCAAATTACCAAAATGCCCCTCAATCTTATCTTCTTTCTTAATAAGCCCAAAGCCCTTTTTGGTCTTTTATATTTTAAATTTTTGATTTTTAATATTTATATATATAATTACATACATATACATATATAAATATATATATATATATTTGCCTACAATTTTGTCGTGCGAGCCAATGAGCATACTCAGGCGTGCACATTACCGTACGACCCACGTGTGTCGCCTATAACCCCGTGTATCACTTGGCGACCATTAGTTTATTATTTTGTGAGTATTTTATTTAAATGTATTTCCCCTAGGATACCGTAAACCCGTAATTCGCCCGTCGAACCCCATTCGACACATTTTCCTAAGGTGATCACTACTTGTTTATCGACATCACTGCCTTGTCAAATAAACACAAGTATCACTCGATAATACACGTTATCACACAAAATAACACAAATTTTTGGGTCGTTACAGTAATGCATAACCCCAAAAGGATAATGGAAGATCTGCATGACTCATCATAGATCGAACCATATCTAATATGGTTCGATTTCTCATTTCAGAAACTCCATTCTATTGTGGAGTTACTGGTGGAGTTAATTGGGAGACAATCTCACAATTTCTAAGATGATCATCAAATTCTTGACTTAAATACTCACCATCTCGATCTAATCGAAGTGTTTTGATAGTTTTAGCAAGTTGATTCTGCACTTCATTTTGAAATGTTCGAAACATCTCAAATGATTTAGCTTTATATTTCATAAGATATACATAACCATATCAGCTGAAATCATTAGTAAATGTAATGAAGTACTGATAACCTCCTCTAGCCATTGTGTTTATAGGACCGCATACATCAATATGTATTAGACCTAATAAATCACTTGCCCTTTCACTATGTCCAGTAAAGGGACTTTTAGTCATCTTGACTAGTAAACAAGATAAACACGTTTCATAAAATTTCAAATCAAATGAATCTAGAAGTCCATCTTTATGGAGCTTCGTTATGCGTTTCTCATTTATGTGACCGAGACGACAATGCCAAAGATAGGTTTGATTCAAATCATTTCACTTGAATCTCTTTGTATTTATTTTAAAGACTGGAGTATCAGTGGACCTTTTCATGCTTAGAATATAAAGACCATCACACAAATCAGCATTTGCATAAAAAATGCCTTTACGAGAAATTGAACATCTATTATTTACAATAATAAAATCAAAACCATCCATATCCAAACATGAAACATAAATGATGTTTCTGCTCAAAGCAGGCACATAATAACAATTATTTAAAGTTAAAATAAGTCCACTAGATAAAACTAAGTCATATGATCCAACAGCCAGGGCAGTGATAAGTCGGTAATAGTGTCATAATATTTTTATGTATTTAAGTGTTTTTGTAGTAAAGTCTCCAAAATATTAGTCTAATTATCTGTATTTGTCATTTTCAGGTATTATAGACCACGCGATTGAAATCGGGCGGAAAAACTGTGCAAAATAGAGTATTCATATGCCCAAATATGTTCTACATCGAAAAGCGTGCTAGCGTGCATCTCGAGGCGGCTTCGGTGGACCCACACATTAAGGCATGCCGTTCAAGAAGAAGAAGAGAATTGGAAGTGGATAGATTTGTTAGTTTTATATAGGATATATATAGATTGATTATTATTATATATATATATATATTATATATATATATTTATATATTTATATATATGTAGATAGAGATAGAGAACGACCAGGACAAAAAAAAAGGAGATAAAGAAGGAACGATCAAAACAGAAAGGAAAAAAGGAGCATCGGCTCTCTTTTCCTCATTCTCTCGTATATCTCTCCCTCTCCATTTTTCTTTTATTTTTCTTTGTACTTTGAGTTCTTCAACCATGAAGGACTAAGTTCATAGCCTAGGCAAGACTGCGAGGGAGGTTCAATTGCGCATATTCAATGGATTTGTGAGATTTATATATTTTAATTTCAAGCTTTTCATTATTATTTTATTTTCTTTGGTATTGATTGAACAATTGAGGTTAAACACTAGTTTAAACTTTAATTTATATGTCAGTGAGTCGTAAGCACCCGTGCTTGTGCGATAAGACCACACTAGTGGCGATTGACTCTACCAATTGATTAAACTCTTTTGGGACCAGTCAAATACCTTAGAAATCTAGGCTAAATCGGAAGCACTAGCGATCCGGTTGTCTAGGTGTAGTGCATTCACAAATCGAAATAATGCGACCAATGCGTTAAATCTGGAGCACTAGTGATCAGGTTGCGTGTTTGGTTAGGGAAGTAGTTAACGGTCGTACCTTGGCTGCCGATATCAGGAAGTGCGAGGAACCGCGTACGTCACCGGGTCTATAGCTACACTAGGATAATGTGATTTGTATTTTTGACATAAGTTGACGACCAAATTCAATCTTTTTATCGAACCAAACTTGTATGTCTTTGTAACAACCCCAAAATTTTTAATTGACTTGTGATTTCACTTGTCAAAATTGTGACCCGGCTACGTGAATACTGGACAGTATTTCGAACTTCGGGAGTCGACACCGAAGTGATTTTATGATTCTTTGATTGTATGTATTAGTATTTTAGTATTTTACGGGTTTCGAGCTGGTTGGGCGATATTTAATTTAGTGAGGTTTCGACTAGTTAAACGGGGGAGAAAAACAAGTAAAAAGTACAAATAAATGAATTTTTAATTAATTTAATTAATTAGTGGGCGAGACTACGCGCGTTACGGGAATTGGAACAAGGAAAAATGGACCGAGGAACGTCGTTTGAACGTGGGAGTTAGTTAAATATGTAACATGCGGACTATGTGATTAGTATTGTTAAAGTGACACAAATTTAATGGTGAGGAGCCATGAGATTGGCCTAGAGTTGTGTGTGTTTGCTAAGATGAGATGATGTGGTAAAAGACCCATAAGGGTAGCTGTGTTTAAATGTGTGAAGAGAAGGGAGAAGGGCAAAAAGGTCATTTGATTTTATATATATACAAACCGTTTCATAACCAAACCCTACTATTCATCATCTCTATCAAAACACCACCGCCACCTCTTCTCTTCGTTCCTCCCTACGCCATCACCGCACCACCACCGATCCCGACGAGGTTAGCGGTGACCAGGGGAGCCACCGTCGACGGGGAAGACGTCTCCCACTCGTTCACTCTCGGTTGTCTAATCTTCTCTCTCGGTCTCGGGCTCTCTCTCCATCACACCGCACCTCACGTTCTCTCCCACCACCGCCGCCCTCTCCCTCGTCGGGCCGATCCACGACCTCGCCGGAACCTCACCGGAGGTCAGTGGTCTCTCTCTCATCCTCTCGGTCTCTGCTCATACGTTTCTCTCTCTCTCCCTCTCCTTCTCAACGAGAAAAAAAAAAAAAAAGAAACCAGAGACGCAAGCGTCTCTGGTCAAAAAGAGAAGAAATGGAGAAGATGCACACGTGCATCATTCTCTAATATAATGTATATAAATATAATATATATATATATATATGTATCTATATATATGTATGTATATATATATGTATATATATGTATATGTATAGAAGAAAAATAGCAAAAATATATATATATATTGAAAAATTCAGAAAAATATGATAAATTAGGAAATGGGTTCATAAATGAGTTTTGGGATTCTCTCGGAAATGTTGGCGAGATATAGTCGGGGTTTTAGCCTCGAAAAACGTAAAAAAAATGATATATATCAAATTGAAGCTAATTTAATGACAAATGATCTTAGGTATAATTCGGGTGGTAATTTTGATTTGTTGGGAATTTATTCAAGCTGGACTGGATAATTGGAGTGCGGTATAGGAAATCGGGAAGTCGCGTTAGGATCTCGGAGTTGTCACACGGGTCGCGATAGTTCAGGTAAGTACAATTGCCACAAGCATTTGTACGTTTGTAAGCCAGTAAGAAAATGCCATGTGATTCATTATCTTTCATTTTGTTTCGTTATGATCTATTATTGGTATTCCCCTCCATTTCTTGTTGTGTGTTTTCCGGCGTAAGTGTTTTGTCTCGAAAGTACTAGGACCCGCACTGTAGAGGATAAAACGTGGGCACTCGTGGCCACGAGTGTGTGACCACCCTTAGTGACCGTGTGACACCGAGTACTTGGGTGGATGGGTTCGAGTCCCTTTCCGATCATAGTGTGTGCCTTCGCTTGTGTCGATGCCGGGAAGACCTCGCGAGGTCTTCGCCGTTATGCTATGATTTAGACCACTTATGGGCCTCTTTTGATTCCTTGGAACACACTTAACTCTCGATTGATATCTATTAGTCTGTTTATCATGCATCTTGTCTATTTAATTTCTGTCTTTTTATTTCCGCATGATATTTAGACTTGCTTTACTTGTATTATCATGAATTACTTGTTGTTTTCTCACGGCATTACATTCATTTTTCTCCAGCTTGCTCACCGTCTAGTTTGTGACGGTGGGTGCGATAGGACGGAGAGCGAGTAGGGGCAAGGGACCTTGCCTAGGAGACTTTTGTGAGCAAATGGACTTGAGGTATCGAGATGTAGGCTCATGTTTATTTCTTTTTGTATGACGTTTATATATATGATTGTTTTGGAACTGGGGAATATGTTTTGAAGTGGATTCCATCAATCCATTTTGTTGACTTAGAATTGAACATATTGGGTTTTTCCACATTTATATAGATTCCTAATTTCCTTTGATTGAGTTATTTCCCAATTCTTTAGTAGTAGGTAATTTGCTTCCGCTGTGTTATAATTGCAATAACTCTTTCATAAAACGTGAAATTTTGATGTTTTGAGGCTGACTAGGCTCGTCAGGGTCGTTGAGAACTGACTCGGGCTTGCACGGGTCTAGGCCGGGCGTACCCAAATGCATTGGGAATTTGGGGCCGTCACAGTTGGTATCAGAGCTTAAGGTTATAACGACCTGACTCTCAAGTTAAAACACAAACCATTAAGACAGCGGAAGTTAGGAATGGTTGAACTTAGAGTGGAAACCCTATAATCCTTTTAAAAACTTAGATGGGGGAGTTTGGGATAAGTCGGATTTAACTTTGTACATATTATGATTGTTGTGTGTATTATATCGTATCGATAGCTATCCATTGATCCGAGAAAGTCGTTTTCTTGTTCAAACGACGATGGCGGATCACCAGTCCGAGCGACGATATTGGCATGATTTTGTCACGATGCCTTGAGAAGATACGTACATTGTCTCGAGAGCTGCGCGACGTAGGACCGAGATTTGGTGAGTTAGTGCGGTTCGAGGACACCCGCACAGGCTACTACGACGCCATCTACCCCGACTATGTTACTTCCTACGAATACTACTCGAGGAGTCGAGATTTTGATTACTGCAACGTTCGCGAATCCGATTTCGTTAGCGGCGATACTTGAGGAGCCGTTGTTACGTCGATTCGCAAACCGAGGATGAAACACCGCCGATAGCACAAGTAAAGGAGCTACCTACTACATTAACTACACCGGCGGCCACAGCTGAGGCTACTTCAGTTACTACTCCAGCAAAGAGTGCGAAAGCCACTACCAAGGCTAGGTAGTGGAGAGAGTTCAAGAGGCACGACTCGTTGAAGTTCTATGGTGGTACCAATGTTAGAAGCGAAAGAAGTGTTATTCTTGAAGAATCACGAGAAGGTTCACACCATCATTGCTACTGAGGAACACATGAAGGCGAGTATCTCTTCATCAATGTTGCAAAGGGAGACGGACGATTGGCGAACAACAATCGTTGCTACCGAGGCATCCCGAGCGATTGGGTTGACTTCAAGACCTAATTTAGTTAGAAGTACTTTCCGCCGACTATCTTTCGAGCAAAAAAAGAACGAGTTCATTGCGTTGAGTGCGAGCGCAGCGAGTCCGTGATGAAGTTTAGGGTATAATGGTTCTTTTGGTACGAACTAGTTGGTGCATTCCATGTTCGAAGTTATAATACGAGAAGAACTGACCAACCCACGACCTAGAGTGAGCTGCGATCGTGTTCGCGCTGAGGATATGAGAGCGTCACCGGTATGATGCTCATTCGAGTTATGTAATGATCCTGAGAGCTTGAAGCATCACCAAGACTGAAGGAGCGTGTTCGAGCCGCTGTTGAGCTGACCGACAGGGGGTATCCAGACACACTGATGAGGGTATGAATTTCATTTGCGGTACTTGCATGCATATCATGTTCGATTCAAGCTACGTCGAGTCCTTGATTTGTTGTGCGCTTGATAGACATGTTAGGGTTGTGAACTCATTAGACGTAGCAGACCTCAATCCTAGTCACGGTTGTCAAGATGCGATATACTCGAATGTGCATTAGTCTCGACATTTCGATAGTGTTAGGGGGCTACGAGTTGCCAGTAATCACGCGAGTACTAGAGTTGTTAGGGTTCGAAGCCTTGGTTGGTGCGAACTAGATATAAACATTATGTGCGTTAATTGGTCGATACGAAAAGCCGAATGGCAGATCTTTGTGAGTTTCATACGTGCTGGAGCGAGACAGAGACATTAGCGTGAGTTCTTGAAGGAGTACAACTTTGTATTTGAGCACCATTCCGACAAGACCAATGTTGCTGATGCGTTGCGCCGCAAAGGATTGGATGCGGAGGTAGTCGTATGTTAAAGAACCTACGAGCGTGGTTTACGTGAGGCGATCAAGTTGATGAGTTCAATGGACGTGCCGATGATTACCATGACCTAGATATGTGGTCAAACGATGTTGCGAGACCGTCACAGCGATTGGCATTGTGCGCGAGGACAAGAAGACGATGCGTCCTACCAACGATGCGGTGGGATAGTGGATAGTTCAAATTGCCCGGACAAGAGTCGGTCGACAGACTTATGCTAGAGGTATCGCGGGCGACTGGGGTTTCCATTGGTGGCTGATGTGTGTGACCAGGTACTTCAGGAGAATTCACCGTTTCGATCTTGCTGTGTGTCCGGGTTGACCTAAGATGTGCGCCGATATGCGACATTCTTTTGGTGGCCAGGGATGATTTCCGAGTTGTCGGAGTTATTCAAACGTGAGATATGCCAGCGCTTAGAGGCTGGGTATCGACGACCTGGAGGACTACTACAGCCTTACCCATTTCTCGATGGAATTGGGTACTTATTGATATGGATTTCGTTAGTGGTTGCCCCGATCTCCTCGTGGTCATGATAGCATCTGGGTAGTTGTGGGAAATTTTATTTGAGACTTAAGATTGCCCAGGAGTGGCATAAGAAATACTTGTCGAGTATCACGATGAGCTTCAGTATGATTCGGGGAGATTATGAATACCTAAAGATCTCTCTACTGAAGGGTCACGAATGGTTCGGAGTCAAGAAATGACTCACTCTGAGTTTTTATCGGTCTCGTTAGGAGTGGCAAAGAGTCATTAATCTAGTTTACTTATTAGATTAATTTCGGGACGAAATTCTAATAAGTGGGGAGATCTGTAACAACCCCAAAATTTTTAATTGACTTGTGATTTCACTTGTCAAAATTGTGACCGACTACGTGAATACTTTGGACAAGATTTCGAACTTCGGGAGTCGACACCGAAGTGATTTTATGATTCTTTGATTGTATGTATTAGTATTTTAGTATTTTACGGGTTTCGAGTGGTTGGGCGATATTTAATTTAGTGAGGTTTCGACTAGTTAAACGGGGAGAAAAACAAGTAAAAAGTACAAATAAATGAATTTTTAATTAATTTAATTAATTAGTGGGCGAGACTACGCGCGTTACGGGAATTGGAACAAGGAAAAATGGACCGAGGAACGTCGTTTGAACGTGGGAGTTAGTTAAATATGTAACATGCGAACTATGTGATTAGTATTGTTAAAGTGACACAAATTAATGGTGAGGAGCCATGAGATTGGCCTAGAGTTGTGTGTGTTTGCTAAGATGAGATGATGTGGTAAAAGACCCATAAGGGTAGTTTGTGTTTAAATGTGTGAAGAGAAGGGAGAAGGGCAAAAAGGTCATTTGATTTTATATATATACAAACCGTTTCATAACCAAACCCTACTATTCATCATCTCTATCAAAACACCACCGCCACCTCTTCTCTTCGTTCCTCCCTACGCCATCACTGCACCACCAATCCCGACGAGGTTAGCGGTGGCCAGGGAGCCACCGTCGACGGGGAAGACGTCTCCCACTCGTTCACTCTCGGTTGTCTAATCTTCTCTCTCGGTCTCGGGCTCTCTCTCCATCACACCGCACCTCACGTTCTCTCCCACCACCGCCGCCCCTCTCCCTCGTCAGGCCAGTCACGACCTCGCCGGAACCCTCACCGGAGGTCAGTGGTCTCTCTCTCATCCTCTCGGTCTCTGCTCATACGTTTCTCTCTCTCTCCCTCTCCTTCTCAACGAGAAAAAAGAAAAAAGAAACCAGAGACGCAAGCGTCTCTGGTCAAAAAGAGAAGAAATGGAGAAGATGCACACGTGCATCATTCTCTAATATAATGTATATAAATATAATATATATATATATATATATGTATCTATATATATGTATGTATATATATATGTATATATATGTATATGTATAGAAGAAAAATAGCAAAAATATATATATATATATTGAAAAATTCAGAAAAATATGATAAATTAGGAAATGGGTTCATAAATGAGTTTTAGGATTCTCTCGGAAATGTTGGCGAGATATAGTCAGGGTTTTAGCCTCGAAAAACGTAAAAAAAATGATATATATCAAATTGAAGCTAATTTAATGACAAATGATCTTAGGTATAATTCGGGTGGTAATTTTGATTTGTTGGGAATTTATTCAAGCTGGACTTGGATAATTGGAGTGCGGTATAGGAAATCGGGAAGTCGCGTTAGGATCTCGGAGTTGTCACACGGTCGCGATAGTTCGGGTAAGTACAATTGCCACAAGCATTTGTACGTTTGTAAGCTTGATAAGAAAATGCCATGTGATTCATTATCTTTCATTTTGTTTCGTTATGATCTATTATTGGTATTCCCTCCATTTCTTGTTGTGTGTTTTCCTGGCGTAAGTGTTTTGTCTCGAAAGTACTAGGACTGCACTAGAGGGATAAAAAACGTGGGCACTCGTGGCCACGAGTGTGTGACCACCCTTAGTGACCGTGTGACACCGAGTGCTTGGGTGGATGGGTTCGAGTCCCTTTCCGATCATAGTCGTGCCTTCGCTTGTGTCGATGCCGGGAAGACCTCGCGAGGTCTTCGCCGTTATGCTATGATTTAGACCACTTATGGGCCTCTTTTGATTCCTTGGAACACACTTAACTCTCGATTGATATCTATTAGTCTCGTTTATCATGCATCTTGTCTATTTAATTTCTGTCTTTTTATTTCCGCATGATATTTAGATCGCTTTACTTGTATTATCATGAATTATTGTTGTTTTCTGTGGCATTACATTCATTTTTCTCCAGTTGCTTGCTCACCGTCTAGTTTGTGACGGTGGGTGCAGATAGGACGGAGAGCAGTAGGGGCAAGGGACCTTGCCTAGGAGACTTTTTGTGAGCAGCTGGACTTGAGGTATCGAGATGTAGGCTCATGTTTATTTCTTTTTGTATGACGTTTATATATATGATTGTTTTGGAACTGGGGAATATGTTTTGAAGTGGATTCCATCAATCCATTTTGTTGACTTAGAATTGAACATATTGGGTTTTTCCACATTTATATAGATTCCTAATTTCCTTTGATTGAGTTATTTCCCAATTCTTTAGTAGTAGGTAATTTGCTTCCGCTGTGTTATAATTGCAATAACTCTTTCATAAAACGTGAAATTTTGATGTTTTGAGGCTGACTAGGCTCGTCAGGGTCGTTGAGAACTGACTCGGGCTTGCACGGGTCTAGGCAGGCGGCGTACCCAAATGCATTGGGAATTTGGGGCCGTCACAGTTGGTATCAGAGCTTAAGGTTATAACGACCGACTCTCAAGTTAAAACACAAACCATTAAGACAGCGGAAGTTAGGAATGGTTGAACTTAGAGTGGAAACCCTATAATCCTTTTAAAAACTTAGATGGGGGAGTTTGGGATAAGTCGGATTTAACTTTGTACATATTATGATTGTTGTGTGTATTATATCGTATCGATAGCTATCCATTGATCCGAGAAAGTCGTTTTCTTGTTCAAACGACGATGGCGGATCAGCCAGGTCCGAGCGACGATATTGGCATGATTTTGTCACGATGCCTTGAGAAGATACGTACATTGTCTCAGAGAGCTGCGACGTAGGACCAGAGATTTGGTGAGTTAGTGCGGTTCCTGAGGACACCCGCACAGGCTACTACGACGCCATCTACCCCGACTATGTTACTTCCTACGAATACTACTCGAGGAGTCGAGATTTTGATTACTGCAACGTTCGCGAATCCGATTTCGTTAGCAGCGATACTTGAGGGAGCTGTTGTTACGTCAGTTGCGCAAACTGAGGATGAAACACCGCCGATAGCACAAGTAAAGGAGCTACCTACTACATTAACTACACCGGCGGCCACAATGAGGCTACTTCGGCATTACTCCAAAGAAAGAGTGCGAAAGCCACTACCAAGGCTAGGTAGTGGAGAGAGTTCAAGAGGCACGACTCGTTGAAGTTCTATGGTGGTACCAATGTTAGAGCAGCAGTGTTATTCTTGAAGAATCACGAGAAGGTTCACACCATCATTGCTACTGAGGAACACATGAAGGCGAGTATCTCTTCATCAATGTTGCAAAGGGAGACGGACGATTGGCGAACGACAATCGTTGCTACCGAGGCATCCCGAGCGATTGGGTTGACTTCAAGACCTAATTTAGTTAGAAGTACTTTCCGCCGACTATCTTTCGAGCAAAAAAAGAACGAGTTCATTGCGTTGAGGCAGAGCGCAGGCGAGTCCGTGATGAAGTTTAGGGTATAATGGTTCTTTTGGTACGAACTAGTTGGTGCATTCCATGTTCAGGTTATAATACGAGAAGAACTGACCAACCCACGACCTAGAGTGAGCTGCGATCGTGTTCGCGCTGAGGATATGAGAGCGTCACCGGTATGATGCTCATTCGAGTTATGTAATGATCCTGAGAGCTTGAAGCATCACCAGTACCAGAAGGAGCGTGTTCAGGCTGCTGTTGAGCTAGACCAGGGGGTATCCAGACACACCGACGATGGGTATGAATTTCATTTGCGGTACTTGCATGCATATCATGTTCGATTCAAGCTACGTCGAGTCCTTGATTTGTTGTGCGCTTGATAGACATGTTAGGGTTGTGAACTCATTAGACGTAGCAGACCTCAATCCTAGTCACGGTTGTCAAGATGCGATATACTCGAATGTGCATTAGTCTCGACATTTCGATAGTGTTAGGGGGCTACGAGTTGCCGCAATCACGCGAGTACTAGAGTTGTTAGGGTTCGAAGCCTTGGTTGGTGCGAACTAGATATAAACATTATGTGCGTTAATTGGTCGATACGAAAAGCCGAATGGCAGATCTTTGTGAGTTTCATACGTGCTGGAGCGAGACAGAGACATTAGCGTGAGTTCTTGAAGGAGTACAACTTTGTATTTGAGCACCATTCCGACAAGACCAATGTTGCTGATGCGTTGCGCTGCAAAGGATTGGATGCGGAGGTAGTCGTATGTTAAAGAACCTACGAGCGTGGTTTACGTGAGGCGGTCAAGTTGATGAGTTCAGCGGACGTGCCGATGATTACCATGACCTAGATATGTGGTCAAACGATGTTGCAGACCGTCACAGTTGGCATTGTGCGCGAGGGACAGCAAGACGATGCGTCCTACCAACGATGCAGTGGGATAGTGGATAGTTCAAATTGCCCAGACAAGAGTCGGTCGACAGACTTATGCTAGAGGTATCGCGGGCGACTGGGGTTTCCATTGGTGGCTGATGTGTGTGACCAGGTACTTCAGGAGAATTCACCGTTTCGATCTTGCTGTGTGTCCGGGTTGACCTAAGATGTGCGCCGATATGCGACATTCTTTTGGTGGCCAGGGATGATTTCCGAGTTGACCTAATTGCAATAACTCTTTTATAAAACGTGAAATTTTGATGTTTTGAGGCTGACTAGGCTCGTCAGGGTCGTTGAGAACTGACTCGGGGCTTGCACGGGTCTAGGCCGGGCGTACCCAAATGCATTGGGAATTTGGGGCCGTCACAGTCTTGACCTAGGTGTTATTTTTATTAATTGTTTTTAACTTTATTTTAATTGCTTTCAGCAAAGAACTCTTGCTCCATTCCCTACGCGCAGGATGACTTCTCATTTTTTTAGCTTCCTACTTCTGATGAGTTCCTGCACATTTATACAAATGTGAGATCCACATTCGGTATCCAATACCCAGGAATCACTAGTAGATAAATTAATTTCAATAACATTAATACCTGAGGTGGTAATCGCACTACCCTTTTCTTATTTAGATCTTCCAGATAGAGTTTGCAATTTCTAAACCAATGTCTAGGTGCATGGTAGAAATGACAATTTCCTTCCTTTTCCTTTTGGTGCTTTGAAATAGGAACATGTTGGGGCTTGACTTGTTCCACAAGCTTTGCGACAGGTGCAGCAGTAGCCTTAGCAACTTTAGCCTTGCCTTTGCTTTTCTTCTTCATTCCCTTTCCCTTTTGGACCATCAACACATTACTAGATGGTTTCTTGATATTTTGTTCAGCAGTTTTGAGCATCAAATGCAACTCTGAAATTGATTTCTCCATGTTATTCATATTGTAATTCATCACAAATTGTGAGTAACTCTCCGGTAATGAATTTAGGATCAACTCCGTAGCCAACTCTTGGCTTATGGGAAAACCAAGTCTATCAAGTTGGTCAACATAGCCCTTCATCTTCAGAACATGAGGACTAACTGACGCACCCTTAGTCATCTTACAAAAATGCAGGTTCTTGACTATCTCGAACCTTTCTTGCCTAGCTTGCTATTGGAACATTTCCTTCAGCGTTACAGCCATGTGTCATAGGCTTCCATTAGTTCCATTTCAGGAACCATAGTTGCCAACATAATACATGCAACATCAGTAGAATCGTTGGCATGCTTATTATGCGCATCCTTCACAACTTTCGTAGCATTGGCTGGTGGGTCCTCAGGGATCGAAGCATCCAGAACATACAACTTGTGTTCATGCTTGAAAATGATTCTCAAGTTTCTGAACCAGTCAAGAAAGTTAGTCCCAGATAGCTTATCATTTTCAAAGATAGATCGCAGTGACAGGGGATTATTGTTACTTGAAGAGGCCATTGATCTACAATAAAGATTATGCAGAGTTTATTTTAGTATAGAGGAATAGACTCCCACTAAATTAACAACCCTTCTAAAACACACTATTTATTTAGGGGACTAAATTCATATTTCACCTAATTCTATGACAGCTATGGCGTGAAACACAGAACTAGATTATTTAGGTAGGTAACAATTACCTTATGTAATTTTTAGATCCTGTTATAAGATATGGGACATCTTATGTCTTAGCATGTTTTTATCTTATCATTTGCCTAAAGCTCAAAACTATTTTGATGGCTTTATTAAGTCGGACCATTTTAAACATTTAGGTAACTCTTACCCAACTTATCTCACCAAAATAACACAATACACCCAGCTATGGCTGAAACTATATTAGTGTGATCGCAGCCTTGATAAGTGTTTAAAATTGGATGGCACAAGACTTAAGATTTAATACAGGGATTTTATTCAGTTTTAGTGATTTTTAAGTAAACAATAAATTATCATATATTTTATTGATTTGAAGAACCACTAAACAATTTAGGAAATTTTTATGCTATTCACTAATAGAAGAATTTCCGTGCGCTAGGATTAGTTAGACGGTGGTCCCACTTTTTTTTTAGAAGACGGATCTCAATTCTGAAAATTGAAATTCGCTATAGAAAATTATTTTTTTCACTGATTTTACTATACCAAATTGACCCCTTAATTTATCCAAAATTAAGTCAATTAAGATATTTTTAATTAACTTGGGCCCACATCTAACTAATCATCTTATCCTAATCCAATTAGGACTTTAGATATTTGAATCCTAGCATATCACCAATAACAAACTTCTCCATGTTTATCTCATATCCAATAAGGATAATGAAACCGATTTTGCATATATCTCATAATCTAATCAGTTATCTATCTTTATCAAATAGAAACTTCATAACAAAATAGACATAACAAGATAAATAAATAATTTTGAAAAATTAATTATTTATAAATAAATAACTTCGAAAATTAATTATTTGCAATTTCGATCTTCATCCAAATAATCAAAAACATATAATTGAATCATGAACTACTATCCCAATCGAACCTAATGGTGTCATGGATCATAGAACACGAAACTCAATTCATTAAAATTATTCAAATTAATCTAACATGGTTACTAGCATGTATGAAACTAATTTCAATTAAATCATGAATATATGTATCATATACACAAAACATGATAATAAATCTCACAGAAAACTTATGTATATCACATATACATCAACTATTAACAAGCTTTCAATCATATATCATAAGAAAACATGCAATGAGTTTAATGGAATCAAACTCGAAGGCTCTGATACCACTGTTGGGTTTTGGGTTCATGCGCAGCGGAGATTTCAAAAACAATTTTGAGAAAAACCCCAACAGGATCCAAATCTGATTCCATTAAAACACGTTTAAACTATAAAAACTTAATCATACCTCAGTCGCAATGTACCTTTCTGAAGGTTAATCGATCTCTAAGGCGCGGCCAACGACGAACACCCTCTATCAGCAGTCCACACACGAACGGCGGCCAAGATTTGAAGTGCTAGCTTCGAGAGAATACCAAACCTTTTTGTTTCTCTCCAAAATGATCCAACACATACCAAAAACCCTAAGTCGTTTCTTTAAACGAAAATAGAGTTTCGGCCCCCTTTTTAAATCTTTTTCGTACTTGTATTCTAACTCAAAGCGTCTATTTATACAACCTTTGTATATAAACGATTAAGTAAATTACACATATACCCCTACTTAAAGAAGTATAAGTGTAATACACTACAATGACGTTTCTGTCATGAATTTTATCATATAAAATTCATTCTTCCAAACCATTTTAAAATCTCGCAAAACCATTTTTAGTGTGCGACCCAATAGGTTCATACAACGTTGGCAGTGTACCAAAACACATTTTGGTATACAAGTCATAAGCGGTCTCTAGTAAGACATTATGACTATCCAAGTTGTACAAAGATCAAATCGATACAACCTAATTAATAGTGTATATAACATCCTTTTTGTCACACGATATCCTTTTGATCAAACATAAGGCATGGAATTGTCATCTAACATGTTTAATCGTACTAGTCTCGATCTCTGGGTAGACTGAAAACATCCAATTGACATTGATCAATATCAATTCACTTAGACTAGGCCTTTTAACAGTCTAACACATCGAGGGATCCACTGGATATCTCTCTCTATATGAGAGGGACAAATTCTATCTCGATTACACAACTTTACCACATTATTCACACAGTAACCAATCACAACCTTTATAATTGTCCGGTTAAAGACAACTTGATTGCGTCAAATCACTGTATTCCTAATGTTGAAGTCTCTGGTAATCTCAAGTTAGAGGATTGAATAATATACATATCATGAGAAACAACTATGACTTAATCCATGTGATGTTCTCATAGCGGGTCGGTCCAGTACTTTGTTCCCTAACAAGTACTCATGATCTTGATTCGTATTCCTATACGTATGATCATCGTATGATCATCAATCAAAACTCACACTAGTCTTAATTCATTATAGTTCCTAGTATAATAATCGACTAGGGACATTTAGGATATTTCTTTAAATACCCATGGATCTTATTATAATGTAAACATGCAAATCAATTATAATCAACAGCAAATGAAATCCTCTATTTTATTAACTAAAATGTATTCATAAAGACTATTAATGGATTGACCTAGGGCATATTTCCCAACATATCCAATAGTAGTGATAAACAAAGTGCGTGCACGATCTAGGTCAGACCAACACCATACTTCGGACCATCACCCAAGCACCGCCAGTGAGTAAACTCAAACTAACTGAAATTCCTATTGTCCACTCGATAGCCAGCATAAACCACGGCGCACCGACATGTGAATAGAAAAAATCAGCAGTCGGGTCAACAATCTACCGACATACCCCTATAACACATGTTATGGTCTAGTATGCCACTATGCCAACGTAATAGAATAAACCCAACGGGAGTTAACTCAACAGATCGTAAATAAATATCGGAAAGCAGAGTAAACGAAACAACTGGACAAGAATTCAAATAATCCAACCAATAAATACTCAAATGAATTTCAGTTGGGATACTACACACCTTAATTCGCACTCTACTAATGCCAACACCAATGCACGCCTTATTCACGTGTTAATTACCTGTCAATTCAACCTAAAACCTGAATTCTCGATAAATCTAATCAATATCCTAAACCTTGGAAATCATTAATCAAGGTCAAATCCTCGATAACAACACCAATTAAACCATTTAAATGGTTTACATAAACCCTAGATATACCTACGATTTTTTTCAAATTTATTTAAAATTTATTGTTTGTCACTGTTCAAGACGCTACCAGAGGTGCCGCTGTAAACAAGGCTTCCATGGTGTGCCTTACAGCATCTAGGGCGCTGTGACAGATATCGTCACGTTCACACCCCCACGGCGCCATATAAAGTGATAAGTGTTCATTTAGGCATAATTTAGTATAGGTTATTAGGTGTAATTGGACTATATTTATTTTATTTTGTGGCGATAAATGCATATTTTAAGGATTTAGTGATTTATTGGAATAATATGAAAATATATATCTAATTATATTTAATTTTTATTTTTAGGAGAAACGGAGTGCACAGTTGGATCCGAGCAAAAAAATACACAAAATAGAGTATACACTGGCAGAAACTGGACACCAGAAGGTTTGTTTCGGAGTATACACGAGAGTTGAGTAATTGGAGTACCGAATAAGTCACGTGTCGTACACCCATTGGTTGAACCGCGTCACACAGCCGTTCGGCCAATCAGATGGTGTCACATCGCCAAGGACACAACACGTCCACTACTAATAATGTGCCACGTCTCTCTCACAGTTCCTCATCTCTCCAACTGCCATCTATCTGCCTCGAGATGCGCAACAACATAAACTCCTAGAATTTCGCACGAGCCTTGCAAATTCGTTCCTGCGTTCTACGTGGCGGTCTCCCACTCGTCCAGCGCGTCACAACTCTCTTTCTCAGCCTATCAGACGATGCCATGTTAGCCACGCACATAAACTCAGCCAATCACAACGTAACACATCATCAGGTCCAATTTTCTCCACCAATGAGTCATTGCCAAGTGTCCTGAAGTACTGAAAACACCCAAAACTCTCCGGATCCAAAAATCACTCCCGAAACTACGAAAATTGGTTTTTCTCACCTCCAGAGACAAAATTTTAGGAAGATATATATATATATATATATTATGACTTAGAGAAGAGAAGGAGGACCTATTTATTTTTTTTTTCTTTTAGTTTAGTTTAATTATGTCTAGTTAGTTCCTCCATTTAGGTTGAAGGTGGATCACTCAAACCTATGACTTGGGAATCCTTTATGAGGTTTATTTATTTTTAATTATTATTGATTCTTTTCTATGATTTATTTTCTTTGGTATTGTTTGAAAAATTGAAGTTAAACACTAGTTTAAACCTTGATACATGTCAGTGAGTCATAAGCACCCGTCCTTGTGCGACAAGACCACATTAGTGGCAATTGACCTTACTAATTGATTAGACCCTTTTGGGACCGGTCCAAATACCTTAAGGGTCTAGGCTAAATCAAGAGCTATAACGATCTGGTTGTCTAGGTGTAGTACCTTCACGAATCGAAGCAATGCGACCAACGCATTAAATATGGAGCACTAGCAATCAGGTTGCGTGTTTGGTTAGGAAGTAGTCAACGGTCGTACCTTGGCTATCGAGATTAGGAAGTGCGAGGAACAGAGTGCGTCACCGGATCTATAGCTACACTAGATCATAGATTAGTTTCATATTTTTCATGAACCAATAATTAATAAAATCAATCCCAAGTTGTATGGCGAGACTGTGAAACTGGATACCTAGACTTCTATCCTTTCATTAGATTTCCTTATTTTCAAAATATTTATATTTCCCTTTTTTTGTATTTTTCTTACCTAAAAAAGACATCAATCTCTGTGGGATCGACCTTTTACCGCTATCTACAAAATAGTTGGTTTAGGAAATATATTTTATTGACGCGTTCGGCGCGCATCATAAAGCGTGGGGTAGTATTTCATTTCTGGTTTGGACATTGCAGGTGGCGTCGTGGCCTCCAAACACCCACGGCACGACTGGCGGTGTCCGAACTAGAATAAATTCTTGGGGTTCTCATACCCCCTCAGCTCATCGTCGTAGTTCACGCTCATCCAAACCGCTCCCACAACATCCAAAATAACTTAATCTATCAAAACCCCTCGACGAAAATCGTCCAAAATGCAAACCTGGAGTTTTCTCAACAAAAACATAAAATTCGTGTGAAAACTAAGCAACCATTACAAACATCACCAAAACACTCATTTGTTGCTTCAAAACCATCATTTGAATTCATAGCAACACCATAGAGGTTGGTGTGCCCAACTCACACCATCGAAAACCTCATCAAAACCCAAGAAAATAGGTCCGAAACGTAGAGAAAAAGATGGGGATCGAAGATCTAACCTTTTTATCGATCCACACTTGCTCCAACACCTCCAAATGAGCTCCAAACACTCACAAACCCTAGCCAACTTCCAAAATTTTCGTCCAAGCTTTGTGCATGAGAGAGAAAAGGTAGTGAGACAAGATTTTTGAAGATATTTGTACTAAAAAGTCATCTAATATGTCCTTCAAATCTCAAGGCACATTTGTGGGGTCAAGATGGAGTCAAAAATTCTTCCATTGGTGACTTATATAGAGAACTCGAACCCTCACACTCATCCTTCTCTCAACAACTTGACCATTCCTCGACATTCCAACACCCGATCCAGAACCGTTTCGACTGTCCAACACATACACTCGTGTCACTCACATATATACATCATTTTATATTCATTATTTAGCGTATTTAACCATTTATTATGTGTATATTAACCCCCGGCCTAATGTACTAACAATTCGTCTCCCGGTTCCCATGTCTACATGCTACCCGATGCGAATTCCAGTCACTCTATCTCACTCAACATATACAATATAACACACAACATTATGATGCCAATAATCTAATTTAAACAATTGCATCTCAAATACAACAAAAAAACATATAAAAATGGATTGTATACCTAGATCGATGTGCTCTGACCTAACGGTGGGGTCTATACGTGTCTAAACTGGCGTCCATGTCTGCAACCACTTGTCAAATAATGAAAAATTAGATTTGGGCCGTTACAATAGCCACGATCTCTTGATGTCTTGCCTTTTTGGCAAATGATGTCTTTACTATTTCATCAAAGAAGCTTTAACTAGGTCTTCTTCTTGTTGAGAAGTTTTGTTATTCGTTTTGTGGTTCTAGTATTTTTGTGTATTTTTATTAGTTTCAACATTGTAGAGAGCAGTCCCTGATTATCAAATTATTTCAATTTTGAAAAAAAAAATCAAACTAATGACAGTTTGTTTGCACAAATAAGATTAGCGAATCAATGAACTTGATTATATGTTTAGTTTTATATTGATTCATGAATGATTAATGAAATTTCGATTTCTCTTTAAAAAAAGTACATACCCTTCTTTATTTCATTTAATTAACGTTTTCTTTTTTATTTGACAAAAAAAATTAATGTTTTCTTTTTCTTTTTTTTTTTCTTACTTCTTTTTTAGGCTTAGATCTTTATTTCATAATGCGGTTACTGCGATATGTGGATTAGATGTTGCCTGTTTGGGAAATATTGGAATTGGATGATTTTGAAGAGAAATGATGTTATGATTTGCAAATACAACATTAATTTGGTTATTGAATTAAAGGGTGCACTATGTGCAAGCCACAAGAGTGTAAGGGCAAGCCACTAAAAAAATAAAAATAAAAAACACAATATTTGGCCCTTATGAAAGTACCAACTTATCCCTTTTACAAATCCAAATTCTCTCCCCTGACCTCTCTTTCTCTCACTGTTCCTCTCATGTCCTATTTGTGCACACTAAAAACCTGCCTCCAATTCCTCCGACCACTGGCAACACTACATTATTTTTTTCGAGTCTAGAGATTGTAACAATTGTTGGAAGTACGTTTTCCTTCATGTTTGATGCATGAAAATAGGCTTTGAAGCTGTTTTGAATGGATGTGTTTGAACACCTTTGTTTGATTTTTTAGGGCTTAGTCATTTGGCATCATAGTTGGGTGTTGACGATCGAAAATGGAGGATGAACATAAGATAATGATGATGTGCAACAAGGAGAGGTAGATGTTGCAATAATTCCTTAGTTTGTCGATTTATTTTTGTTTGAAAAATCTCGATTTCACACTCTGGTTCGGCCTCACAGGATCGAACTAAACTTATATGTTCGGTTGATGATAACCAAACATACACATTTGGTTCGGTTGATGGAAACCGAACATTGACATATCGTTCGGTCCCGTGTGGCTGAACCTTCAATTTTTGAGAGTTTTTTTTATTTCCTTTTTAGTACTTGTTAAAGTTCACACTTGATGCTTTGATACTCCTATTTTTACAAGAAATAATGCATTCTAGTAGCTATAAGGACTACACTAATGACTTCATCCCCAAAGTATCATTTAGAAGTAGGGATGAGATGAAGAAGTCTAGGGTTCGATTCGGTTGGATGGATTAGTGTGGAGTGCCCTTCTAAATCAGAAAGGGTATTTAGGGAAGAAAAACATTACCTTGGGGTGCCCTTAATGTATTTTTTGCCTTTACACTTTTGTGGCTTACACATAGCGCGACCCTAAATTAAAATTGTAATTGTTTTTAAATATTAGGTCAATGGACAAAAGCTTAACACTATTAGTGAGTAGTGATGTTCTTAGATATGAAGTCAATGTAGTGTTGTAGAGACTTATCTAGCTTGAAGACTATTGTTCGTCATTTTACAACTCTCGAGGTTTTTTTTTTTTTGTGTTAAGCACAACTCTCATGTTGTAAATAAAAAAGTGAATGCAATTGGCAATAAAGTCATTTTACTTATCAAATATAGTTAATTTTGTTTTATTAATTTTTAATCGTATTTTTATTTTATTAATTATTGATGGTCATGTGTGAAAATATTTTATAAATTTATTCGCAAATTTTAAGTTAAGTATATTTCATTCAATGTGGTGCAAAGGCCCATGTCATATATATATCAAATATTATTATTTTTTTATAGGAGTATATCAACGTTTTTTTTGAGAACATATCAATTATTATTGAAAAGCAATAGTATTTCGAAATTCCTGAGTGGGTCGGGGGACAAATCGACACGCACCAGATACATCATCCCCAATTCCCCATCTTTAGAGCCTCTCCAATGGTAATGTGGATTTAGACTATGGATTGGTGCCTTGTCATGGTATGTGGGAGGATGTATCCCGAAAATATTTTAATCGTGAATGATGACGTGTATTATTTATTTATAATTGTGTGCAAGAATTGTGAAGTTTTCGACGATTTACAGGTAAGGTTTTTGTAACGACCCTCAAAATTTAATTGATGACACGTGTCGTGTTTTCAAGACCGTGACCTACCCGTCGTGACTTGTCATATTACTCAAGCCTCAGGAGTCGACACTGAGGTATATTTTATTTTTCTCTGATGTGTGTATTATTATTTATACCCGAATGTGAACTTTGTATGTCCTGGTGTGTAGTATTTGTTGTATTAATCGCCACGGATTTCTGTATGAGATTCGCCTAGGAGAAACGAGAATTTTAGGATATAATACAGATAATTATATACCAAAAAATGGTAATTAATGAATTATTTGAAAATAATAAATAATTAAATAAAATGTTGAGAGCGAGGTTATGTTTGGAAATGCACATGGTGCGAGTCGTGAGGTAAAACAGGTTCGGGAACACGAGTTATGAACGAGAAATGGTTTAGTTTTGAAATTGGATTCACCTAGTGAAGTCATGCATTGGTGTTAAAGTTGTTGGATGGAGTGAAGGAGGAACACAAGATGTGCATCGAGATTCGTGCATGATGGATGATGACATGAGAGTATATATATCAACTTTTCTCTCTTCTCAATCCATTTTCCATTTTTACCAAACGAGAGAATGACGTGGGTTTCAGGACTTCACGAGCTCGTTGCGATGCCGGGGATTGACCAATAACGCGTAAAAAAGTAAGATCTTTACTTCTCTCGTGACTATCTACAATTTGGTGTTAATTTTGTGGGTTTACATTATAACGATTTCAGACGATACTTTGGAAAAATGTTGAAAACAAGTTGGATTGATGTTTTTGGGATCAAATGGTTGATTATTTGATGTTTTGGTGATTGGTTCGAGTATTTGAAGTTGATTGAAATTTTTGAAGATTTTTGATGAATTTTTGTGTGATTTACGAATCGGGGTATTTGTCGGGGTTTCGATGCAAAATGAGTTGGGTTTAATGTTGTCACGGACGTCCTTAAGAGTTCGGGATAGGTTTGGAATGCGGCGTCGCGAGTCGGGATTTTGAAAAACCACGGATAGTGCGTGCAAGACCCACACCGCGAGGACGCTGTGGGCATTTATTGCCCACAATGCCACCCACAACGGATAGGGCAGTGAGCCACGAATCCACGCCATGGGGACGCCGCCATGGGTTAAACCCCATGATGCCACGGCGGCGTAACCCTGTTTACAAGGGGGAATTTTCAAATCGGGTATTTAAATAGGTTCAAATACAACCAATACCCCAGAAATCAACCCAATTACACTAATAAAATAATTATGAAAATTTGGGTAAATTAGAAAGTTTTTAATAGGAATTACAAATTTGGATTAATTAATTGATAGACTTTGAGAATTTGAGTGGGACAACTTAAAGGTTTTCGCAAGGATCAAAGTTTTGCAATATTGAGGGACGTTATTCGTACGATTGTAAGCCAGTTAGAAAATACACATTAATTCATTTTTCATTCTTGCCATTTCTATTTGAATTGAGCTATTGTTGGAGTCCATTCTATACTTTCTTGGTTGAGTGTCTTGGCGTAAGTGTGTTGTGAAGGTTCTCTAGTGTGTTGTGAAGGTTCTCTAGTGTGTTGTGAAGGTTCTCCTGGGTCTATATTAGTGGGTAAGCGTGAGCACTACCTGTAGGGGTGTTGTCCCACCCCCTGATAGTGGGTTATACCCCGAGTACTGGATTGTTGGCCACTGTTGTGACTATAAATTGTGGTACTGTTGTACTGGATAGAAATTGACCACTTATGGGCCTCTCTTGACTCTTTGAACACTCAAACTTTATTGTTATGCTTGCCAGTATGTCTATCATACAATTTGTTACATTTTCTACCTTTCATTACCGCATGATATTTGGACTGTTTATTTAGTAAATCTTGAATTACTGTTTAGTTTCTGCTGGCATTACTTTCATATTTTTCACGCACTTACCCTCTAGTTTGTGACGTGGTGTAGATAGTGCTGAGACAAGCAAGGGGAAGGAGTTGATGCTAGGTGATATCCTCTAAGGACTCTCGGAGCGATCATTTCATTTACTCATTGTAGGTTTTTGTTCTTTTGATTGTGATTACTGTATTATATGTTTTGTGAATCTCTGGGACATGCATCGGGGATTGAGAAACTAAGGATATCATGTATGATCGCACTGCTTATCTTTGATCACCAGACATGCATGTATTTATCCATTTCCCAGGGTTTCCACGTGATAGGTTATGTAACAGCCCCTAATTTTATTTAGAGAATGTTCGGCGTGAAACCCTAATTAAGCCCCGATAAACCAGATTGGACCTAATTAGAGCCAGCAACCTTACCACATTTCCTGACAACAACTTGTATATCTTGATTTAAATAAACAACATAAAACAAACGCAGCGAAAAATTTAAAACTTTTTCGCTAAAACACAAGTTATACAATACCAACATGAACATCGGTATTGAGCTTGTATTTCCACCTCAATTATTACAAATTATAAAGCAAAACAATTTATATATATAACAAGAAACTCACTGCACCGTAGAGAAGATACCCTGGTCTTCTCCTTTCCTGAGTTCCAAGTCCTAGCGTACATCCATACCTGGAGATGTTAAGGTGGGTGAGCTCCTACTTACTCAGTAAGTGACTCTCATACCAACCATCAACTACCAATTAATATCAAGGCAATGTATAACAACATGAATCAAATGCATATCTGCAAGAGCATATTAATCAATATAAGCAATATATATAACAGATGCAAGTTCCTTATTTCATTGCAATGTACCCGTGATTTGTATTTCAAATATTCGTATTTGCATTGAGTTGCTCTCTCACATATCCAAAGGCATCTAACCAGTTCTTGTCAATGTGCCGCCAACTCATAAAACATAGAGTCACACTTACTCATCATCACTAAACCAATCACTACTCATCTGATTGGTTTATGATCGATGAGCTGCTAAATTCAACTAGAAAGCATTGTTCGAGATAACTCCCAAGTCACTGGGGGTGCGGTGATGGTTAGCAACTCCACCACAGTTCCAAACCCCGGCCGATCTGTCCCGTCAAACCTCTTTCCGAATCCATTTTTTATTTCAAAACATTTTTGTAAAACCAAAGTCAAATCACGGTACATTGCTCCATTCCCAATCCAGTACTCTACATGCTCTAGTAATACTATTTTATGTTGCATAATTGATAAAAGCTACGAGTCCCACTTACCTGTCCTGAGCTTTCTATGTTTTACCGACTTGTACGACTCCCTGGAGTCCTCAAATCTTTCCACATCGGTTCATTACCTAAAATAAACCATTTCGTATCAATTTAAGTCTAATATTCATTTACTAATACTTCTAAACTAGTTCCATTCGAATCTGGAATCTCGGGATCTAATTTCTAACATATTTTGATCATTTCACATTTTTCGAGGTAAAAAACCCGGTGTAAAGTCTCCTCCGACTTTTGAATTTCTCATTTTTCATAGAAATCCTTCAATTCTATTTGTTTGGTCAAAATACTATTTTTTCATATTTTTTCCTATTTTTCTGAATTTTCTTTCCATTTTCTCTCTTTTCTTTTTTTTTATATTTAATTGCCCCTGAATCGGGCCGAACCGGCCCTGTTTAGGGGTCATCCCCTTCCTCACGAACAGAGCAACACCACTGCTTCTGTTTTTTTTTTTTATTTCTTTTGATTCTTCTTCGATTGGGGTTGGCTCCCAACCCCAACCCCAACTTGGTTTGGCAAGGGAGACAACTCCCTTGCCGTCACCACCCTCATATCGATTTGAATTCTCGGCAATGGCGGAGCCATGGCCGAGCTCATTACCATACCATACACCACAACAACAACTAAAAATAACCACACATGCTCACCTCAACCTCGCCATCATTGAGCTCTCCTCCTCCTTCGTTCCGTCTCTCTATCTCTCTCTGTGTTTCGGTTCTTCCCTCTGCTCTCTTTCTCATTTTTGATCTTTATCGAAGAAGAACAAGGCGGTTAGGCTTGGGAAATACCCAAAATGCTCCTCTCATTTTATCTCTTCCTTTACAACTTCCATACCTTTAATGGTAATTTCATATTTTCTGATTTATATTATATATATTTATATATACTGATTTATATATAAATATATATTTATCGATATATTGCGTCTAAAATTTCGGTTAGCACGCCAACAAGAACTCTCGGGCGTGCACACCCACGTACGTCCTGCACGTGTCACTCGTGACTCCGCGTATCACTTTGCGCCCGACAATTTATCATTATTTTATTATTTTCCATTTTAATATATATATATATATATTTATTTATATATCCATAATATATATAAATATATATTTATTCCTATAATTACGCCAATAATTACATAATTCACACCAACGAGTACACTCGGGCGTTAACGCTATCTCGCGTCTTATGTGTGTCCTTCTTGACCCACACATGGTATTAGGCATTCTCTCATTCGTCTGATTATTCATTTATACATACTAGTACACACCAAACAAACACAATACATCACGCAATTCCACACACACGTTAATCGTGACAATTCGAGCTTAACCACGAGCCTAACTCGGATTAATTTGGATTTGAATTACTGTTAATCACCTGCTTAAAGTAACGAGTTGTTACAGGTTATCTATTTTTCTTGATTTTCATTTATTAGTTATAGTTGATTATAGTGATTTCCGCTACGAATTTCCTGATAACTTTATAATCATATAACTTCCACATTTAAATAATAACTGATAAGTCGATGGGTCCACAACGCGTGAGGAACATGCTTTGCATGTGCAATGACGTGGCGGTTGTTGAATGGTGTAGGCGTGCACGAGAGAGCCGAACCACTTTGTTTAGTGGAGATGATGATCTGGTGTAGCAAGGAGCATGAAAGTTGATGTGTGTATAAAGATATCCACAAGATCAATCTCGAGATGTGCATAACGTGGATCAATGAAGAGCCATGTGGAGCCTGTGCGTTGCAGTGAAGGGCAAGCGATAGGATTTTGTTTTTATTGTTACGATAGGATTTTATCTAGATATTATATATATTCACATATATATAGATAGAGACGGGAGATCAAGAGGAGGATTGGCTCTCTCCTCTCGGGACTGATCTTTCTCCCTCTCCTTTCTTTGCTTTTTCTTTGTTCTTCTCTCCTCTTTTTCTACACTTTGTGTCTAGATTTTAATGGAGTTTATGAAGTCGATGGCCGGCTAAACTCACCAATCTGAACCTAAGTGGATCAAATCATTCTTATTGAGGACCGTATAAAATGATGCATCGAGGATTTAAAACTGATGGTTTGATTGTTCTTTTCCAGGATGATTTATTTACGTATTTTAATTATTATTTTTATTAAAATTAGAGACATTTTCATTGAACACTCTAGGTAAGTTTTAAGTTAGGGAAACTTGGTCTGGGGTCCACGTGGGTTTAATCTAATCGGGATATATATTTATTTTGACGCGACACGCATCAATAACATAATGATGCATCCGAGGATTTATGATGCGTAGACTTCGAGAAGGGCTCTGTAGGTTTACCGAGCGAGACCCAGTTTTATGAAGAACTGGGACCGTCACAGTTTTGTCTAGGAAAATGTGCAGAAATGGATTACCGGGCAAATTACGGGTAGAATAAATACAGGAAAATGATTTATTAAAATTATTGGAATATAAATAATAAAATTGGTTGGCACCTAGTGACACGCGGGGTTGTGGGCGACACGAGTGGGTCATGCGGTAGTGTGCACCAAAGTGAGCTCGTTGACGCTCACAATAGAATTATAGGCGTGAAAAATACAAGTGTGTATATATACATATAAAGTATATATAAATATATTTACAATTAATAATATTCTCACTTCTATATAATTTATATAATGCCATTTATTGCCTCATCTCTGAAGAGGCCTTTAATTATTTTCAACGATAACAACATACAATGCAACTAATAATATGATTTCAGTATCAAATAAGATGGACTATACGTTCGTTAATACAATTTACTAAAAGAGATACGAACTTTCAGTCAATAAATATAGTTTTTGACCTCTTTGGACAAGGGGACGTGTGCAAGAAGAAACTGTTTAGACAACCACATTTCTTCTTGGGCTTGGTTAGGTACAACATTTCTCCACTCTTGAAAATAAACAATGCAATGTGAGTGCACAAGGTTTCAAATGCAAAAGTGATTGTTTAAATTAAAAAATAGAATGCACCAACTTTCAACATTGGCAGCCTGAGCAGGAATATCTACTCAATTTATTAGTTCAGACATGAGAGCCATCACTTGTGCCATATATTGTCTCATTTGTGAAGAGAGTCAAGAGACCTTAAATTATTTTCAGCAGTAAACAGTATAATACAATGCAACTAATGATACGATTTCAGTACCAAATAAATGAACTATATAATGAGAAAATTTAACTACAATGATATAAATTTTAACTCAGGAAATATAGTTTTTGATCTCTATGGATCAAAAAGTACTAATTCTCAGGAAAACCCATTACTTCTTGGGCTTGGTTAGGTACAACCACATCTCCACTCTTGAACAATATATAAATAGAAAAATGATAAAATTACTCATTTTCAATGCACGTCCTTATCTTTAAGCTATTTATGGCTTAATTCTTATCTCTCCAGGCATGGACCCCACATCTGGCAAAACATCATAAAATGAGAGTGTGCGCCCAAAGTGTGCATTGAGAGTCTGTAGATTATCATTTTCCATATAAATAATGCAAAGTATGTGAATAAGGTCTCAAATGCAAAGGTTAGAGTTTAATAAGGGAATAAGCTTGGGATTGTGTAGGTTAGGAGCATGGTCCCAAGTTTGATTTCCCACTGCGTCAAAACTGTCCGGATCAGTGGAGTAAGCTCAGTCCGATTGTATCAGAACCTCGTGGGAGTAGTCAAGCTCACTTGGATATGGATAAAATAATAATAATAATAATAATAAATAAATAAATACAGAACAAAACAAAAGACCACACCAACTTTCAACATTGGCAACTTGAGCAGCAATGTATACTGAATTTATTAGTGAACAGCTTCCCATATTTATACGTAGTAGTTGAAAGAATACATATATATGTAGAATCTATATATATACAACAGAGAAATGTGTGAGGAAGCAACAAGCAAAATCAGTTTGATCAGAAATGAATTCAGGAGATCAAATGGCAAGTCAGAGGTGTGTAAATGGAACCTTGGAAGAAGCCAACTACGCATCTCCGATGCCAGTTATCGGTTTGTACATAGCAGCAGCCACTGCGGTATGTCTCTTCTCAATACTCTTCGATATGGTAGACGGGATTAAGAAGAAGAAACCATGGTTGCCATGTCGGTTTTTTTCGTTGAATTCAGTCACGTTGACTCTCCTTTCAATTGCTAGCAAAATCCCAGTAGATCTAACAACCACAATGCCTACTACACAAGATCAACTGTCGAAACTCACTGGCACGACCTTGTTATGCATTTGTATGGGCTTCATGATGCCTTCACTTGGAACGAACAGAGGATCCGAAGGCGTCGCAAACGCAGCTGCCATTAGCATACTGGTGATCACAATCGCCGTCAATATCTGCATTCAATTGCACACCGGAGTTATCATTTTGTTTCGAACAGAACACATAATAATTTTGGTTTTGATGATGCTGGTGCTTTTGGTGTTGATAACATTTGCATATGACATTGCCAGCCAAAGAGAAGTTCTAAGCAACAAAAACAAAGATCTTTTCTGGAATGGAAAAGGGAGTATGCTACAAAGGTTGAAGGTGTGTTATGCATACGCTTACGACTCTAATTCCCAACTGCATCTTTGCAAAGACATCGATTATTTTCTTGTGGAAGTCCTCTGCATATCTTCATCACTTGTTCTAGCGCAAGCCGTGCTTAGATCTCTTCTTCTTAAACAAGAGAAGCTTTGTGATGAGTTATCTGATTATAAATGGTCCACATGGATGATAATCGGAACTCAGATAGCCACCGTACTAATAGGTAGTATTGGCATCATTTTCAGATGTGTCTCTTTGTTTCACACGTTTGATGAGCGTACTGCAGGAATGCAATGGTCGTTTAACAAAGATGTTGATGAGTTGATAAAAAAGAATCCTCTACTGGGAATTGGTAACAAAATCAAAGCCTCAATGGCATCAGCCCTATATACACTAAGTAACATAGTTGTGATTGTTCAGTGTTTCTTTTTCGTCCTGTTATCAATAGTGGCTTATATAGGAAGCAGACTTAGTATGTTGATGGAGGGAAGTGATCCAACATGTTGTGGAATGTACAAGCCAAGGGGAGATCAAGACCGCGAAGATATAACAGAATTTGAAGACCTAATTAAAATATATAATGCAAATGAGTGGTCATTGAGAAAAGGTGTCAAAGATCTGAAGAAACTTTTGGAGGCAAGAGAAAACAAAGCGACGGAGCTTTTTGGACTCTTTACAAGGGCAGCTCCTTCTCCGGCGAACACCTCCATAGTAAACCAACTTGAACGCCATGCCAGAGTGAAGAACGAATCATATGAATTATCTTCTCTCTCGGTAGTCCTTCTTGTAAGGATTATAAATGCTACTATACCTTCAGAACTTTGTCAACACCTAGATGGTGTCTTGAGTGAGATGTTTGAAGTAATTTATTTTATTGAAGGGAAAATGAGCTTTGGTGCTTACGACTTTGAACACAAGAGAATGAAAAGGTTTAAGATTGCTAAAGCTGCATTTGAAGGTAAAGACTTTGCTCGTTTTGTTGACAATGACAGCGCAGTCAATGCTGCGATAACAAGGTTGAGAAGTTTAGATTTTCGAACCTGGGCTTACTTAAAACTAGAATAAGCCTTCTGAAACACTTGAAACTGGCATTGCCCCAAGACTTTGTGCAGGATGAGTTGGTCATCATTACAAGTTTCCTCCTAACTCGTGATTATGGATCAACTGAAAATTTATATGGTTTCATGGAACAACTCTTTGTCGATATGTTGAGCAAGCTTCTAACTCAGCTTCCAAATGCCATTTTTAAGGATATTGTTGAGAGTGTTCCTGAAGATTATGAAAAGGCATTAAGGTTTGCCTTGAAAATCCTGGGCAAAGTTGAACCGATAGAGGCACTTGTTACATGGTCATATGTTGGAACCAACATCACGGACCTGGCGAACGATAGAGCTATTGAGGGACAACCACTTGAAAGTAATTTCATCACAGCTTCCGATACAACCAGTTTAGTTGACGATTCAAATTTCATCACTGCTTCTGATTCATTCAATTCAATTGATGATTCAAATCAAGACGAGATTATCGAGGTTGTATAGCACATGTAGTCTACCTGAGTTTTTCCTTGATTTATATGCTTCAGTAGGCAACCTTTTTGTGTCTTATTAGTTTCATGTTTGCTCTCAAACATGAGGTGTAGGGCACAGCCCTTGTTTTCCTTTTATTGTGATGTCTTAAGCTGAATGAGGTTAATAATAATTATCTGTAATTGTTGTCTTCATATTCTTGGGATATCTTTCTTCATCTTTGTTTTAGTTTTAATGACTAAATATTTATCCAAGGAAAATGCTTTTCAAAAAACAAGTAGAGAACAGTTTTAGCATTGAAGAAAAAACTGTAAAGGTACAGCACCATAAAGGATGCAAAACCTACTTGATTTAGATTGGGAATGTGGATTATTTTCTGATTGAAATAGAAAAGCAGAAAAAGTGGAACGTCCATTAGACGAGAGAGTTCACTAGATTTTACAACCAGAACAAAAATCCAGTTTGGTTTTAGTTCCTCAAGTCCATGGCTGTTGACTTGCGCCGAACGTGTCAATAAAATATATTAACTTAAACCAACTATTTTATAAATAGTAGTAAAGGGTCGATCCCACAGAGATTGGTGGTCTTTTTAAGGTAAGAAAAATACAAACAAAAGGAAATTAGGATTTTTGAAAATGTGTAAATATTTCGAAAATAAGGAAATCTAATGAAAGGGTAGAAGTCTAGGTATCCAGTTTCACAGTCTCTCCATACAACTTGGGATTGAATTTATTAATTGTCGGTTTAGAAAAGATGTGAACTAATATATGATCTAGTGCAGCTATAGACCCGGTGACGCACTCGGTTCCTCGCACTTCCTGATGTCGATAGCCAAAGTAAGACCGTTAACTACTTCCCTAATCAAACACGCAACCTGATCGCTAGTACTCCAGATTTAACGCATTGGCCGCATTACTTCGGTTCGTGAAGGCACTACACCTAGACAATCGAATCACTAATGCTCTCGATTTAGCCTAGATCCCTAAGGTATTTGACCGGATGACCAATTATCACAAATATGAATCTACCGCGTAAGGACGGACGTTTCGACTTTAATGATAGAGGATATCAACTTAATATGCATGCATAAGCCTTTACACACAATTAAATCTAATCCTAATATTATAAACAATACCAAAGGAAATAAATCATAGAAAAGAATCAATAATAATAAAGATAAATAAACATCATAAAGGATTCCCAAGTCAACCTAGAAGAGGAACTAGTTAGACATAATTAAACTAAACTAAAAGAAAAATAAATAATAGATCCTCCTTTTTAATCCCTAAGTCCTTTTATATATATATATATATATATATATATATATATATATATATATATATTTTCTAAAATTTGGTCTCTAGAGGTGAGAAAAACTAATTTTCGTAGTTAGGAGAGTGATTTATGCATCCGAGAGCTATTTTGGGTGTTTTATGTGACACTTGTCAGGCTGTGATTGGGTGAATTTTTGTGCATTGTTAATGACGTGGCGGACGTTGATAGGTTGGAAGCTGCTGCACTAACGTGCTGGTAAGAGGTGAGGACGTGACACGTGGCGAGTGCGACGGGGGAACGAATTCGGGTGAAGTCATGCCAATTTGTGGAAGTTTGTATGGATACGCATCTCGAGGCAAATCGACGCGATTGGCGAGACGAGGAGCTGGGAGCGACGTGGCAAGTGGTCAGGCGACGTGGCGCGCTATGTGATTGGCGAGAAGACCTATGTGTACGCGACTGGACCAATAGAATTCAGACACATGTGAGAATTATATACTCTTTTACTCCAATGTATATTTTCAGAAAAACCCCGGCATCCGATTACTGCAAGTAAATGCTCTATTTTGAGTATTTTTCTGCCTCCGAATTCAACCGTGCACACCGTTTCACCTAAAAATGAAAATTAAATATAATTAGATATATATTTTCATATTATTCCAATAAATCACCAAATCCTTAAAATATGCATTTATCACCATAAAATAAGATAAATATAGTCCAATTACACCTAATAATCTATACTAACTAATGCCTAAATGAACACTTATCAGCTGCTTAAGTTTTGGAAAAAAAAGGGGAAATTTGACAAACCAGGTTAATTTGGTTTGCTATTTTAACTTTTGAAAACTGATCAGTGAACTAAACTAAACCAAAATGCTAGTAAAAAGCCAAGAAAAATCGCTTATTGGGTCCTCTCTAGTTGATTGATAAAAGAAGCTATGCAAGAACACTTCCAATTTAAGGCTTTAAGGCACAACAACATCAAAGCATCGGTCCCAAATTAGTTGGGATTGGCTACATAGGTTCAACAATATTTCCATTCCACATAGTTTAATGCAGTAATAATGTGTTTTTGACAATCTTTAAAGCTTTTAAATTAATGCATCCAATGTCATTAAATTTCTATCTAGTAATGAACAAATTTGATAAAAGAATATCTCAATTTCAAGAACTTTAATGTACTTAAATATTTTAATGGGCATGCTATTCAGTTTTTATTTTGATATTAGAAGTTTCAAGTCTTATCCTTTTTCGTCACTCTGAATTTTCATGAACTTTAAAATGCAATAAATTAAGCTGAGAGGAAGCATTTGATCCACGTAGCAGACCCAACTAGTTTGGGACTCGAGCTTTATTGATGTGATGTCGTTGTTGTAACATTATGCTCTTTCTCAATGAATGGTTTTGTTGTTGATTTGTAAGTGTTTAAAAATTGTTCTCTAGTTGTTAACATATCCGGAATTTCAAATAAAAAAGCATATTTTGGAATCAGGGTGTTATCCCTATAAGTATTTCAGAAGTAATCAAAAGCTCAATATCATAATGATTTGAAAGTGCAGTTGGAATCATAAGATGGTGAAGAAACATGCAAAACAGAACTTTCTTTTTTTGAGAAAGCATGCAAAACCGAACTTGAACAACATATGATACAAAGGCTCTGAAATAAAGGAGTAATTAAATTTCACATACTCTATACTTCACGGAATTTCCATGATTTCATACTATTTTTGAGATTTACGAGCATTTGATCATGAAATTTCAATGTAAAGGACTAAGAAGCACACAACAGCAAGAGAAGTCAAAAACTCAAATCAAGAAAACCAAATACCTCCAATAAGTTCTAAAAATGATTATGACAGAATGAGAACTCCCTCCACTAAGCAGATGGACATTCACATAAGTTGTCATTCAGCTGTGCTTCTCGAACTTCTTCGATCAATTTTTGCATATATCAGAAACTACTTGACATCTGAGAAACCAAATCCAACAATAAAAACTTCAACAATTAAATCTCTGTGTGATTCAATCTCTCAAAGAGAATAGAAGAATTAATGCAAATGAGAGATTATGTTTTATCCTGTTCAGATGAAATCCACACTTCACACCGGTTTAATCAATCAT
The DNA here is from genome assembly GCA_039657345.1 of Stephania japonica. NCBI lineage: Eukaryota > Viridiplantae > Streptophyta > Magnoliopsida > Ranunculales > Menispermaceae > Stephania > Stephania japonica. The sequence goes on from CM077556.1 coordinate 9,441,825, forward strand.
TTGGTTTCGCAAAATACACTTGTTAGTTCAGACATGAGAGCCAAGACATGTGCCAATATGATACTGTAGAGCCTTATTTGAAGCTTTCCATATTCTTCTCATTTTAATTTTCCATCAAACATATTCTCACTTCTATATAATTTATATAATGCCATTTATTGCCTCATCTCTGAAGAGGCCTTTAATTATTTTCAACGATAACAACATAAAATGCAACTAATAATATGATTTCAGTATCAAATAAGATGGACTATAAGTTCGTTAATACAATTTACTATAATAGATATAAACTTTCAGTCAATAAATATAGTTTTTGACCTCTTCTTGGGCTTGGTTAGGTACAACATTTCTCCACTCATGAAATAAACAATGCAATGTGTGTGCAAAAGTGATTGTTTAAATTAAACAATAAAATGCACCAACTTTCAACATTGGCAGCCTGAGCAGGAATATCTACTCAATTTATTAGTGTGAACAGCTTGACATATTGTATATGTAGTAGTTGAAAGAATGCAGAATCTATATATACAACACACATATGTGGGAGGAAGCAACAGCAAAATTCAGTTTGATCAGAATTCAGAAATTAATTCAGTAAATCAAATGGCAAGTCAGAGTTGTGTAAATGGAACCTTGGAAGAAGCCAACTACTCATCTCCAATGCCGGTGATTGGTTTATACATTGCAGTAGCCTCGGTGGTATGTTTCTTCTCGATACTCTTTGATATATTAAACGGGATTAAGAGTAAGAAACCATGGTTGCCATGCCGATTCTTTTCTCTGAATTCAGTCACATTGACGCTCCTTTCAATTGCTAGCAAGATCACGGTAGATCTAACTACAACAATGCCTACTCCCCAAGATCAATTGTCGAAACTTACTGGCACAACCTTTATATGCATTTGTATGGGCTTCATGATTCCTTCACTTGGAACTAACCGAGGATCTGAAGGCATCGCAAATGCAGCTGCCATGAGCATATTGGTGATCACAATTGTGGTTAATATCTGCATACAGTTGCATACTGGTGTTATAATTTTGTTTCGAACAGAACACATCATAATTTTGGTTTTAATGATGCTAGTCCTTTTGGTTTTAATAACATCCGCTTATGACATTGCCAGCCAAAAAGAAGTTTCATGTAATAAAAACAAAGATCTTTTCTCAAATGGAAAGCGAAGTATGCTACAAAAATTGAAGGTATGTTATGCATATGCTTACGACTCTAAATCTGAACTGCAACTCTGCAAGGATTTAGATTATTTTCTTGCAGAAGTATTATGCATATCTTCATTAGTTGTTTTAGCACAAGCCACATTTCGGTCTCTCATTCTTAAACAGCTAAAGCTTTGCATGAATTATCTGACTATAAATGGTCCATTTGGACCATAATTGGCACTCAAATAGCCACAATACTGCTAGGCAGTTTCGGCATCATTTTCAGATGTATCTCTTTATTTCACCTGATTGATGCTCGTACACTAGGAATGCAATGGTCATTTACCAAAGACGTCGATGAGGTGATACAAAATAATCCACTGCTAGAAGTTGGTAACAAGATCAGTGCATCTATGGTATCTTTCCTATATATACTGAGTAATGTGGTTGTGCTTGTGGAGTTCTTGGTTTTCCTCCCATTATCGGCAATTTCTTATATAGCAAGCAAAATTAGTCCATTGATGGCGGGAAGCGAAGCAAAATGTTGTGGCGTGTTCAAGCCCAGAGGACATGAAGATAAAGATTACGAAGACATACAAGAATTTGAAGACCTGGTTAAACACTATGATGCAAATGAGTACACATTAAGAAAAGGTGTTAAAGATGTGCAGAAATTGTTGGAGGAGAGTAGACTGAATCAAAAAGTCTTTTCCAACTCCTTTTAAAGACTCCTCCATCTCCAGCAACGACCTCTCTTGCAAACCAACTTGAAGATCATGCAAATGTGAACAACAGATCTTATGAAATATCTTCTCTTTCAGCGGTCCTTCTTGTTAGGATTGTGAATTTCATTATAGCTTCTGAGCTTTGTCGACCTCTAGATTGTGTCTTGAGTGAGATGTTCGAAGTACTCCATTTCATTGAAGGGAAAATGAGTTTTGGTGGTTGTGACTTTGAACATAAAATGAAAAGGTTTAAGATCGCTAAAGCTGCATTTGCAGGTAAAAACTTCAATGTTTTTGTTAACATCCACAGCGCTGCCAGCGTTGCGATGTCAGTGATGACAAGTTCAGGTTCTCAAAAGAATATGAACTTAGAACTAGCAAGGACCTTCATGGTACGATTAAAAGAGTTTCTGCCCGATGACTTCGTGCGGGATGAATTGGTCATTATCACGAGTTTCCTCCTGGCTCGTGATTACAACTCAATTGAAGGGCTATACAGATACATGGAACATCTCTTTGTCGATATGTTGAACAAGTTTCTAACTCAGCTTCCAAGTGCCAGTTTCAAGAAAGTTGTTGAGAGCGTTCCTGAAGATTATGAAAAGACACTAAGGTTCGCATTGAAAATCCTTGGCAAAGTTGAACCCATAGAGAAACTTGTTACATGGTCATTTCCTATTGGAATCAATGTCACTGACTTGATAACAGATGGAGCTCAGGCACAAGCACAACCACTTGAAATTAATCTCATCACGGCTTCCAATACGTTCAGTTCAACCGATGATACAAACTTCATCACAGCTTCTAATACATTCACTTCAAATGATGATTCGAATCAAGATGAGATTATTGAGGTTGAAGTTGAATAGTTAATTATACCATGATGTATGTGCTTTAGTTGGAAAACCTGCAGGGTATTTTTCTAGTTGTATGTTTTTCATCAAACTTAAGGGGTCGGTGCATTATAGTACTAATGGTCATCTGCATTTGTTACCATCTTATCTTGATCATATCTTTTTTTATCTAAAAATAATAATAATAATCCCATGGCCCTCGAAAAGAAAGTAATGAGGCAGACCACAACTGAAGAGCATGTTTGAAGACTGAAAGGTTCTCTCCAGTCTCACCCTATAATTCATTGAAAACCATCACTTCCCTTAAAGCAACTCTAGTTAATCTTTCATGAAAACTAGTTGTGTTTCTCATTTATTCCCAACCTACATTACTCTGTATAGAAAGGGTTCTCATCATAACTAATTGAGATTCTGTTAACCTTTTTTCTTACCATTAACCTTTGTAAATTTTTATCCTTCCATACTTTAAGAGATGGTGTAATTAAAACTTTGTCGAAATGCTTCCCTCCAAACCTTCAAATAGTTTTTCCACTTCAACCTTAATCTGAAAATTCCATCTTTTCTCCACTATAGTTTCTTCCACTTTAGTAATTAGAATAAGTTTCAAACAATCCACTTGGATAGACTTGGATTTGTATACCTATTGTGCTTTATTAGAATAAGAAACAGAATACAACTGAAGTGAAGAAGATACCAAAACAGAACAAAAGAATTGAGGATAAACATAATTGCTACTGTAATCATTGCAGAGAGCAATGTTCTACTTATAATGAACCTCAATGAATTACAACTGTAGATGACATACGACGAGTTATCATTCTAAGGTTCAGTTACACATAATGCATAGTGTGACTAACTGTCTCTAACATGTTGTCAATCTAAGGTTCGATTACACATAATGCATAGTGTGACTAACTGTCTCCAACATTCTAGTTAGTGATTGAGTATTACGAGCTCAATTCACTAGTCATGCATAATTGGACAGAATGCCAATACATAAATAATATACACGTGGTTATACATTTAGAAACAGAAATGTGAATCAGAGTTAATTGACAAAATAATATCCAATCAAAAGGGATATTTCTAACACTTTCAAACATGGAACACGAATAAAAACTATGGGGAATGACAATGATAAAATTTTCACATAGAATCAGAGATGAGTTGATAAACCACCATTCAAGATTGCCAATCAGGTCAAGAACATAGAGGATCATTGTCTCAACTAACAACTACAACAAAGACTCAATCCTCAGTTAGTTAGTGTCGCCTACATAAATCAAACTCTTCAACTCGCTTGATTTAATGCAGTTGATAGCATGCTATCGAAAATCTTTTAACTCCATTCTAGTCATTGTGGCCCAAGTTATCATGTCTACCCCTATTACATTAAATTTACTTTTGTTTCTATTTTGTGAGTTTTCTAAAACAAAAATTTACAGATCGGATATGTCCAAACCACCACAACCGCCCTTCCCTTCAAATCATTGTCTTTAAAAAAAAGGTCCTTCGTATCATCAACTTCAAATTAAATCCAATGAGGGACATCTCATTTTTTTTTATAACCATGGATGTCTGAACCTTTTTCACCCCTCATTATTTTGGTTCGACTAATCCCATGAGATTTAGTCTGAGGCCTCAACCATATAACTCGATAGACACAATGGAAATATAGTGTTGTTGCCAAGAATCGAACCCATGAACTCTATCTCGGTCAAGTTGAAGTTTGTTTTCTTTACCACTGCACCATACCCTTGGGGGCTAATAAGTGTCGCATCTCATAATTTCTTAAATATGTTCTCAATCCAATAACATATAACCACACAAGTAAAGAGAAGTATAATTTTAAGTAAGACCAACAAGGAAGTTCATAATTAATGGAGCCTATATTACCGTAACTCTTTCATTTCTAATCGAAACTAAACACACCTTACTTTTTCGGAAAGCTAAGAAGAACATCTTCAATTTTTTCTGAAGCTTTGTTTTCCAAATTTTGAGGTTTAGAGGCTCAAAAATGGCCTACAAGAGTTCAGCTGAACTAGACACTTAGAAAAATTAGTGAAAAAAAAAGAGGAGTTCGAGTCACGGGACTTGGGCTAGCATTCTAGGATGATACTAGGACTAGCCTAGAACTATAATTGATCAAGATTACTTAATGTGCTAATTTAGATTTGCTCGGAAGCACTTTAGGAGTCTCGAGAGTCCGGGTGCAAGAATTCGAGGTATCGGAGGCCGGAGAAATTAGAATTTTTGTGTGCTTTATAAGTAAACCTATTGAGGTTCTTATCTACATTTCATTTCCATTTCTACTACCCTATGAACCTGACTTAAGTCTTAGTTGGAAAGTGAGAAGAGTTGGAAAAGTTAAAACTGGACTATGAGTTATTTGATTTGTTGTATATATTACTATTGATAGTTATGTCCACTACAAAAAAGGTAAAACAGCGAGGGTGTAAAACTGTCGCTAAGGGTGTACGGTCCCTCGCTATTTACCATCGCGAAGGGGAAACAACGACGGGGGAGCCATCATTAGAAACTGCCGCCCTGAAGTCAGCGACAGTGTCAAACAACAACGATGATGCAGCGACGGGTATATTCCTCACTATCAACCATCGTTGTTTGTTTGAAAATTATTAAAATCAGCAAGGGGGCTTGGCCCCTCACTGATTCCGTCGCAGAAGATGGTCAGCGACGGGTGGGCTCCATCGCTATTCAAATTTTTTTTTTAATTATTTATATAATTCTTGTTTGTTTTAATTCGTATTTTCCATGCAACTTTTCTTGCAACTGATTTCCCAATATATAAACCAAAACATATGAAAAATTTATAAGAAAACAATCATATATTCCAAACAAAAATTAATACATTCCCATTCTCCATACATACAATTATTTCAATAGAATTCCAATATATATTCATATTCAATGTTATTCAATGTTAAATACATTGCCAAAAAGGATACAAGAACACAAAGTAAGTTTGTAAAAAAACTCATAAAACACAAATTAAAACAATCCTTGTCATCATACCATTCAATCCATATTCAATTGATCTCCTGCAAAAAAAAAAAACAAAGTAAGCTTTGAGTTATACAAAATGGATATTCACATGTATAAATAGTTATATATTTTACCAACAAGTAATCTAACCAGAAATAAAACTACAGCATTGTCCAACAATCCAACAGCATGACACTCGTCAAAAATGTATACTAATAGGCCTTCACCAATGCATAAAGAAGAAAGAACAAAAAGAATGAAAACCTCAAAATAGTAATAAACCCTAAACCCTAAAACCATAAAACTTTAAAAAGAATGAAAATAACATAGCATACAATCAGGCAACAGAGTGCAGCACAAAAGTAAATAATAATCTCAACTAGTTTCTACAAAAGAAAAAAATAACTCGACATGTAATAAAAACTAGCTTGAATAACTTCAAAAGAAGGATGGCAGTGCAACAGCATTCAAGATGAATATTTCTTTTTCGCAAAAGTCCAACTGCTTAACAACCAAAAATTGCGAAAGTTGGTCATTCAAGTAGAGCTGAGAATGGGGAAAAAAAGGATCACCACGAGTGTGGTGAGATTTTGACAATCCATAATATAATATAGAGAAAAAATAAATAAATCAAACTAATTGTTGTAAAATCACAAGTTGGATATTTTTCATGATAAATAGCAGTTAGACGATTTCAACTTTCACTAATGAACAAAAAACGTTGTCACAAAGTTTCTATATAAATTGAATGTTAAAAACTAAACAAGCAGAATGTCCCCCTGATAAGTGTTCATTTAGACATTAGTTAGTATAAGTTATTAGGTGTAATTGGACTATATTTATCTTATTTTGTAGCGATAAAAGCATATTTTAGGGATTTAATAATTTATGGAATAATATGAAAATATATATCTAATTATATTTAATTTTCGTTTTTAGGTGAAACAGAGTGCATGGTTAGATTCGAGGCAAAAAATACTCAAAATAGAGTATTTATTTGCAGTTTTCAGATACCAAAGAGTTTGTCTCGAAGTATGCGACGCATAATTGAGTAAGTGGAGTCTCACAATGCCATGTGTCGAATTCTAAGTGGTCCAGCGCGTCCAGCAGTGCCACATGTCATTCATCCATAGGCTTGACTGCGTCACACAGATGTTGATTGTACAGCGCCTCCACCAACCACGTCGTGCCACGTGGCCAAGCCCAGCAGCTCCTCTCTCTTGAACGTTTTATTTACCTCGAGATCCGGATCAATGCTGTCTCCCAGATCTTCGGTGAACTAACGCGAGCTTCGACCCACGTTCTTGCCTGCCATATGTCATGTCCATAACCCCCACCAGCACGTCATCACCTCTCCTTACTTCCAATGAGTGTCTGACACGTCAGCGGCACTAGCTTCTTGTCCAATCCGGCAACGACACGTCAGCTACGCACATAAATTCTACCAATCCAGCACTGCCAAGATTACAGAACATGCAAAAAACATCAAAACACTCCCGGATCTGAAAATCACTCCCGAAACTACAAAAATTAGTTTTTCTCACCTCCAAAAATCAAATTTTAGATATATATATATATATATATATATTAGGACTTGGGAATTAAAATAGGAGGATCTATTATTTATTTTTAGTTTAGTTTAATTATGTCTAGCTAGTTCCTCTTCTAGATTGAAGGTGGATCAGTCAACCCTACGACTTAAGATTCCTTTAGGAGGTTTATTTATTTTTAATTATTATTGATTTTTTCTATTATTTATTTTCTTTGGTATTGTTTGAACAATTGAGGCTAAATACTAGTTTTAAACCTTGATTTACATGTCAGTGAGTCGTAAGCACCCGTCCTTGTACAATAAGACCACACTAGTAGCAATTGACACTACTAATTGATTAGACCCTTTTGGGACCGGTCAAATACCTTAGGGATCTAGTATAAATCGAGAGCACTAGCGATCCGGTTGTCTAGGTGTAATGTCTCAACGAATCGAGGTAATGCGACCAATGAGTTAAATCTGGAGCACTAGCGATCAGGTTGCGTGTTTGGTTAGGGAAGTAGTCAACGATCGTACATTGGTTATCGAGATTAGGAAGTGCGAGGAACCGAGTGCGTCACCGGATCTATAGCTGCATTAGATCATAGATTAATTCTTATCTTTTATAAATCGACAATTAATAAATTTAGTCCCAATTTATATGGCGAGACTGTGAAACTGAATACCTAAATTTATTCCCATAAATTTTTGTTCCATTTAATTTCTTTATTTTTAAAATATTTATGTATTTTCTCTAAAACCCTAATTTTTCTTTTTTGTATTTTTCTTACCTAAGAAAGACACTAATCTCTGTGGGATCGACCCTTTACCGCTATCTACAAAATAGTTGGTTTAGAAAAAATATATTTTATTGACGCGTTCGGCGCGCGTCACCCCCACCTACTCCACAAGGACCACCAAATAAAAAGTACACCAAAATATTTTTCGTTACTCTGTTAACACCCTCGTTCATGACTAGTACTTCGTGTTTTGTTGTAATACTATTGATTCACAAAGTAACCAATATCGCCCCATGGTTATGCAAGCATCTTTTAACATAACTAGATCAAATAGAGAATTATCTGCGAAAGCCATTAGATTCACAAATTCATATAGTCAATGGCATGTTACTTTAGCAATTCCTCTGTGTTCATCAATCAACTAAGACATTCAAACAGAACTCACTAATTATCACAAAAAACTTAAAATTAGAGATGAAACACTAGCCTTCAGTTTTGTCTTCCGATAAATTAGTACACTTCCATATACAATCGCCAAAAGCACATAATTCGCCATGAACTCCGAAGTCGGCGCATTGATTCCTTTACACAAGAAGCATAAAACAAATGACATATGTATCTAATTAAAGCAACTGAAACTGAAATAGTACCAACTATAAGCATTGTAAAAAGGAAATCATCATTCATCATTCTCGGTCGTTGAGTCATTGTAAGCAACATCATCATCATCTTACGTTAGATATGCAAATGACATGCCCTATCTCTCCATGAAAGCCTGTTGCATGCGATTTAACTATCCCTGCATCTGAAGCAATTAGTCACGATCTATATTCCTGTCTTCAATCAGCCTTAGCATTGTTGCTTGCATCTCCTTTAAGTCTTTCTTGAACTGGCCAATGGACTCATCATCTACATGCATAGGACGAGAAGATCCAGCTTCATGATCAAGTCTATGCATCGTAGACCCTGCTGGTGCCCATTCAAGACCTCTGGCCCTTTATCATTTCGCTACACGATCTCCAAATATGATTCGATTTCATCAATGGGAGTGTCCGGCTGCAACTGTGAAAGCTCATTGATTCTTTAGCATATGGCCGTCTGTATTAAGAATTTACACATTCACAAGTCATTGATACCTATAATTAATAAAAAACAATTACTACAAAAATAGTTTCTTACATCAATCGCCTCGGCTATCGGATCTAGGAAAGTGACACCATCATGATCCTTCGTGTGGAGATACAAGCATAAATCCAATGCAATTTTTTCTCCTATAAAACATGATTAAATTAGAATTAAGTTTGAAACTTATATGAATCTAATGTATACGTACGTACGTATGTATGTATGTATGTATGTATGTACCAATCTCAGTGAATGCTCATAGATGGATATAGATCCACCTCCGTGCACAAACGGACCCGAACTAGGTTCCCCCTCCTCAGATCTCCAATTTAGACTTGCTTGTGCCGACTTTCTTTTATACTCTGGAGTAGACCGCATCATCTTGTAGTGCTCAAAAATCTCCAGAGATACGTGAGTCGATTTTGTAGGCTTTCTGACCATCTTGCTAACAAAGTCAACGTAACGAAGCGGCAATCTGTCTATCGTACAAGTGACTCACCATAGCATCGTTCGCTCGTCTCCAATCAAAGTGAGTCTGTAATAATAGAAAGTCAAGTCTTCAACATATGCTAAGTAAAAGAAACTTAATCTTTATTTTAAAGATATCTTACCGCCCATTTATTAAAATATTGTTCTTTAATATGCTTGGGAACCGCCTCCTAACAGTTGCCATCCTTATGTAGATCGAATTTGTAGATTCGTGTCATTTGTTTTGACGTTTCTGATGACGGATGCAAAATGAGACCACTAAATTTTTACAAAAAAAGTTAGATAAAATTATGGTAAGTTCATTAAACATAAGTATACATAATAGTATTACATTGACTTACAATTCATGCGATTTTACTATGGTCAAAAATATTCACCCCGTAACATCCCTCAATTTTTAACCTGACTTTTGTGACACGTGTCAGGATCGTGACCCGGCTACGCGATACTGGACTGTATTTCGAACCTTGGGAGTCGACACCGAGGTAATTTTATGATTCTTTGATGTGTGTAATAGTATTATAGTTTAAATGCGTGTCACGAGCCATTTGGGCGATTTTTAAAATGAGTGAGTTTTCGCCTAGGTAACCGGGGAGAAAATATAGTAAAAAGATAATTAAAATAATTATTTAACAATTATATAGTTCAATTGTGTGAGATAAAAGTAAAAGTGTGCACGTGACGGGAAAATACGGGTCGATGAGGTAAGATGGGTCGGGAACCCTTGTGTTAAAGTTTGAGATGTGGGGGTCGGTAAAAATGGGTAGACACAACTATCATACCCATTTAAATATTCAAACACCACCCACCCCATCACTCACGTCACACTCATCTCACCATCTCACTCACGTCACCCCCATTCCCACTCATCTCTCTCACGTAACCTCTCCTCACTCTCTCATTTCACTCATCTCTTTCTCTCACTCTTCACTCTCCTCACGATCTCTCTTTACTCGCTCTCCCTCACGACCTCCCTCTCCCTCATCTCACCACCGCCGCCGCTCTCGCCGGTGGCCGGACCCGAGGACGTCGGAAGTTCTTGTCAGCCGGAGGTATGCATTCTCTCCCCTCTCTCTCGTGTTCACTCGATCTCTCTCTCCTCTCGGTTTTCTCTCTCTCTCGTCTCGGTTTGCTCTCTCACTCTCACGAAACCACCTCTCCCACTGGAGATGGTGGTGGCCGGGTTCACTCCCTCACCGGAGATCTCTCTCTCCATCCCTCTATTTCTTTTCCTCCCTCTCCCTCTCTCGATCGATCCATGAAAAAAAAAAAAATTGGAAACAGAGCGCGTGCGCCTCTTTTCGTTAGAGAAGAAGGGCCGGTTCGGCCTGAACCGGCCTGTTCGTGACGAACCGCCCTTAGATAAAAAAAAAAAAGAAAAGAGAGAAAATAAAAAAAAAATGGAAAAGAAAATCCAGAAAAATAGGGAAAATTATGAAAAATTCAGAAAAATCCAGAAAATATGAGAAATTAGAAAAAAAATGGTTCACAACTGAGTTTTGGGATTTTCTCGGAAATGTTGGCGAGATGTAATCGGGGTTTTAGCCTCGAAAAACATAAAAAAATGATATAATATGTCAAATCGAAGCTAATTTAATGACTTGACCTATTAATACGAGTTTCCAACCTTGTCAGGTAACGGAAAACTCGAGGGTACGCGTTAGGAGTCACGGGAGTGTCATACGCGGATTACGATAGATCAGGTAAGTACATTTGCCTTAAAAAGCACTTGTACGTTAGTAAGCCAGTTTAGAAAATATCATGTGATTCATTTTCACTTCTTTGTGTTTGTTACTATCGAATTATTGGCTTTCCATTCCTTATTCCTTGTATGTGTGTTCTTGGCATAAGTGTGTGTCTCGAAGGTACATGCGGCCCTGCACTAGAAGGGATAAAACGCGGCACTCGAGCGCACGAGTGTTTGACCACCCCTAGTGATTGTGTGATACCATGTACTGGATTGTTGTGGATTGTTGTGGTATTGTTGTGGAATTTAGACCACTTATTGCCTCTCTTGACTCGTAGAACACGCATGTTTCGATTGCTTTCATTTTCAGTCTGTCTATCATGCATTCTTGTATATTTAAATTCCTATCTTTCAGTACCCGCATGATATTTAGGCTTGCCTTGGTTGTATTTCATGAATTATTGTTATATTCTTTTGGCTTTACTTTCGATTTCTCTCGCTACTCACCGTCTAGTTTGTGACGGTGGGTGCGATAGGACGGAGAGCGATAGGGGCAAGGGACCTTGCCTAGGAGACTTTTTGTGAGCAGGTTGGACTTGAGGTACCGAGATGTAGTAAAACGTGAAATTTTGATGTTTTGAGTCGACTAGGCTCGTCAGGTTCGATGAGAACTCTCGGGACTGCACGGGTCTAGTGATCAAATGCATTGGGAATTTGGGGCCGTCACACACCCCATCTCTTGGTGATCATTGCGTCTACCTCTTAGGGCCCGGGCTGGCTCAACACCTCGTCGTGATCTACGTAAGGCACCACTAATGGACAGCTCACTCAAAGAGTGGCCTAAAGTACTGAGCGAATGTGATGTATGCTCAACATGATCATGACTTGTCGATGGGGAGGCATGCATACCATCAGCGAAGGGAGCGATCGGGACATGCTGGTAGTCCTGCTGATGGGAGAGATATGTGCTGGGTAGATCCTCTAAACGTAACGCGACCAGCAATAGGTGGAAGGAGCTACGATGCCAAAACAGAGGAGTACGCCTGTAGAGTGGTTGAATCATCAAAGCCAAATAAAAATGGAAAAGACGATGAATGCACATTAGATATCCCTGATGGATGAAGGAAATGGGCCGGGTGGGGGTTTTGCACATTTGGCAAATAAGGGTACTACTAAAGTAATTGTGGATGATGGTGTTGCTACTGAGAAAGTTGATGTAGAAAAAGTTGTTCTGAAAAGCAAACTGCTGTGCAGCGAACTGTTGCAGAGTCATGGGTTGCTGCAGAGTGAGTTGCTCCTGACGATGTTGAAGCTCATCAACATCATCGGGAGATCGCGTTAGAGAACGATCCAAGTCACGTGATTGACGATCTCTGCGACCACCGAATCATCCATCGAATCCTCCCCGGATGATGACGCATAATTTCTACCTATCATTTCTTTTTAAAAGTTTAAGAGTAAGTTATAAACAAATATAAATGTCCTAATCAATTATTACGAAACAAACAAACAAATGTCTAACTAAATTTACTAATTAGGTTTCATTTTTTAAATATACTACTTTTCATCATCCAATGAATAATTAGAATTATCGTTTTCGACACATTCTCATCATCGACGTCCGACATGTGCGTGCCATTAGGATCAGCTAGCGAAATTACAAAATTGTTGCCAATATCAACTTCAGTATATGCTCAGGTACTTGCTCTTAAAAAACATCTTCTTGTGTAGCTAAAATGTCAACATTCTCGACTAAGTTGTGTTCGTCGATAAACTTAGGCTGAAGTTTGCACGCAGCTTGTCAATTGTTCTATGCCCTCCTTAAACTTAGGTATGATAGAAAGTACATCGACATACATCAACGATTTTCAAGGAACGATGAACTCTTATACCGACATCGGGCGTTGGGTTGAACTAATCGCACTTAAATAATAAGGTACATAAGTAATCACCATATTCAATTTCTATCACTTCCTACAATTCACCGTAAAAGTTACTATCACATTCACCGTAATTTGTGCTCTTAACCCAACCCCACTACTATTCGTACCTCTCTTTGCACTATGCGACTCTGTATGAAACTTTGTATCCATTAACAATGTACGATTGATATACATTGCAAAGTCGACTTGAGCCGTAGGAAAGCAATAGAAATGTTGGATCTTGAATATGCTTTGATGCCTATATGTAAATTTATATTATGTACTACATTTTAAATTAAATAAGAGACAAGGAAATTTGTGTTACTAAGCATTTCTTAATGACATACATATTGTTCAAACCAAGTCGAGAATCGCTTCTCAAGTAGTTTATTTACTGCACTTTTTGATATATTTAGATGATTGGAGCGTAAATCCGCCATTTACATCCTAGGAGGAGATCAAAGAAATCCATGATTGAAAAGAAACAAAAAGTTACGTATTTAACTATTGAGAAGGATAGTCTGTGTATTATGATGTGTTTAGGTATACCTCATGTAAGGAACAACTTCTGGACAATTTAACAACACATATGAGCACACGGCGTTATACTCAGGATCCGTGAGATAACGCTTCCCTCTTCCAAATGCACGACTAGGGTATGTGAAAATTGAGAAATTTCTATTAAAATTCATAGTGGGGCCAACTCCACCATCATAATTGCGGGGTAGACAATTGTGCGTGGTGGAGACATGTTCCTTAATAATAAGAACAAAACGCAGTTGTCTCTTCCACTAAATAAGCATTGCATATTGAGTCATCAACCTTTGCCTTATTCCTAACATTATTTTTCAAATGTTTCAAATACATACATTCATGCATATAGGTAAAGTAGTTAAATGTATATTCGCTCAAATTTATAAATTTTGTACAACTAAACTAGATGTGTTGTGTTGATTACCTCTCAAAATGATACATCCATCGAAATTGTACTAGGCCGGCAAGGATAGCCTCATACACCAAATGGATAGGGAGATGGTCCATTGAGTCGAAAAAACTTGGCGAAAACATTTTTTCCAACTTATACAATATTTTTGCCATGTTTATATGCAAGAGATGCAGATTCTGAACATTTAAATTTCTCGCAGTTAAGTCTCTAAAGAAAATGTCTAACTCGTTGATTGCAATCCATATGACCTCCTCTAAGAGTTCTCAAAAAGCAATTGGCAAAAGTCGTTGCATGAATACATGACAATTATGACTTTTCATGCCAAACATCTTCAACTTCTTAGAATCCACACAACGGCCGAGGTTAGACACATAACCATCAGGAAAGTTCAGATCTTTAATCCTTTTACACAACACTTGTTTTATTTGCTTGTTAAGCGCGTATCGCACTTTTGGATACTTTTTAGAAACTGAATCATAATGAAGCTCTGGTCGATGACAAATTTCCTTTAAGTCTTCTTTGGACTTTGGGTTATCTTTTGTCTTGCCTGTAACACTCATGAATTGAAAATGTTATCAAAAACATTTATCTCGATGTGCATTACATCTAGATTGTGTTTGATAAGGTTCGTCTTCCAGGCGACAAGTCCCACAATATGTTTCGTTTTCTCCACCTGCTAATCTTTGAGATCTCGTCGTTTTTCACATCCGACCATAATTCGATAACCTTCATCAACCTTAAATCTTTAATTTCACGCAAGATATCTTCACCTGATTTCACGGCCAGAGATTTTTGTGTTATCATTCTACCTCTTCAATAATTAATCTTATCTTTCCTATCCTTTGAATATGGCGGTAAGAAACGTCGGTGACAATCGAACCAAGTGAATTTTCTATCGAACCTTAACTGAAAAGCGTCGGTATCTTCCATACAATATAGACAAGCTGTTCTGTAGTGTGTGCTCCATCTTGACAACATGTTGTATGCTGGAAAGTCGCTAACAGTCCACATAACTGCAACACGCATTTGAAAGTTCGTCTCTGTGGATACATCATAGGTAAGCACCTCATAATGCCATAGATCCTGCAATTCTTTCACCAATGGTTGGAGAAACACATCAATTTTTTATGATGGATTAGTAGGTCCAAGCATGATCACCGTTAAGAACATCATTTCTTTTTTCATGCACATCGACAAAGGTAAGTTATACGGTGTTAAAATGACCAACCAAGAGGAGTACGATTTGCTAGTCATTCCGAAGGTTGAAACTCATCGATGCATAACCCAAGTCGAACGTCACGAACCTCAAAGCTAAAATCAGAGTTTACTTGATTGAAGTTGTTCCATGCCATAGAATCAGAGCAATGTTGCATGTTCTCATCTCTGACGTGTTCTGCATGTCATCGCATATGTTTCGCTGTAGCTTTTGAGGCGAACAAACGTTGTAAACGAGGCACCAAAGGAAAGTAAATCATTCTCTTGTGTGGGCGTTGGTTGGGTCCAACCTAAGTTCTCCGCAAAACTTGCAATAAATGCATAATTGGGGACATCAATCGATTCGCTCATGCGGCAAACCAACTAATGCATTAAAGTTTTACATTTGTAAAAACTATCTATAAAGCAATTATATTCAGGCAACATATCTTTACAGACCTGTAAGATTTCGTTGAATGTTTGATCTGAAATATGGTGATTCGACTTTATCGTCAAAAAATGTGTCATTGCTGAGAGTTTTGTCATCTTTTTGCATCATTTCCAAAGAGGTTCATTCGCTGCATCAATCATGTCAAATATTTTTTTAGATTTAGAGTTCGGCTCCTCTTCACGGTTCCAATTGAAACTCAGCCCCGCGTAGTCGTGTACCATGTGATGATATGACGTCGATATTCGTTCATTGGATCATCTTCATTATTTGCCGCGTATAATTCTTCTTCCTCTACATGCTTGGTCCAACAATAATAATCGGGAACAAAACCATACTTCACTAGATGAAATAGTACTATCTCAAGATTACAAACTCTTTCATTCCATCCAAAAACTCCAATCGAGTGAAACCGTCCTTAACACGATTGTACATCCAAGCTCGAGATGCAGACATCTAATATATTTCAAATAAAAATCATACATATAGTATACATGCATTGTTATATATTCATATTTCTCAATCAATTACATATTTTTTGTAACATACATATTTTTTTCTTTAATTAATTGCACATTTTACTAAAAGCGAAGGAAAAATCCCCTCATTGTTTTGACAAAAATTTTTCCATCACAGTACATCTATAGCGACGAGATTTTCCCTTCGCTGTTATGACAAAATTTTTTACACAAAAATATTAAGTTATAACACATTTCTTTTTGTAACATATATATTTTTTTTTGTAACGTACATATTTTTTCTTTAATTAATTACACATTTTATAAAAAGCAAGAGAAAAATCCCCTTTGATACCGTCGTTGTTTGTACAGCGATGGCCCACCCATCGTTATTTATGTTATTCCTGTCACATTCAGTACATCTATAGCAACGAATTTTCCCGTCGCTGTTTTGACAAAAATTTTTACACAAAAATATTAAGTTATAAAAAAAAATTTCAAAAAATAATCATTTTTTAACATTCAAATATATACAGAAATATATTAGCATCACAATATATATAACGAAAAATAATTAATTAAAAAATATCTTTTAATGAAAAATGAGTAACTGTTGTAGTAGAGATCGATTTCCTGCCGCCCTTTCAACTACAATACAATACACAACACATAATTTACATACTAAAAAAATTAATTAAATAAATATACATAATTAATTTTTTTTGTTAAAATAACAGATCTAGCTAAAAATTAAAAGTAAAACTGGAAATAAAAAAATATATGAAATAAAGCAATATTATAAATGGAGAAGGCATCCGCTCACCAAGGAAAGATCTAGATCTAGTGGAGATGAAGGTGGTGACGGTAGCTCCGGCGCCGGATCGACCGAGATCTATCGGTGGGGTTGGGGTTGGGGTTGGGGTTGGGAGGAGAGTTTGAGAGATTGAAATGGATGGAGTCGACGAAGACCGATGTGTTTGAGAGATTAAGATCTATCGGCGAGGTTAGGGCGAGCAGCAAGCCGGAGAGCTAGAGATTGAGAGATGAGAGATCGATGAGGGAGAATGAGGAGTGAGAGATCGAGAGGGGAAACAGGGGAGTAGTAATGAAGTTGGGCGTTGGGGATCGGTGGGTGTTTAAATTAAATTAAAAAGAAATCAGCACTGCCCCCTCGCAAAAAAAAATTAAAAATTATTTTTTTCCCCTCGTTTTCCCCACGCTGCCCCCTCGCAATTGTGGCGACGGGTGTTCCCCTCGCTCATTTCGCTTTTTTTTTTCTGTAGTGGTCCTGATCGTGATCAACCTGATACCAGCGATAGTGATACGGAGACGTACAGGGAGATTGGATGGCATGTCACAGATGATTAGGTCTCAGCAGCTTCAGAAGGTTCTCCGACTTGAGCTGTTGAAATTACGTAAATGCACTGTATTGATTGGAAGATCTTCAAAAATAAAAACAACTAAATCATGACCGATTGTTAATCTGCACTTGAAGATTAACAAAATTTGGTCCTAATTTTCTATGAGACGCTATGTTAGAAAAGGAGCAACAACTAATAATTGGCGACTCTCCATTGGATTTACCTCGGGATACAAGTAATTATCCTTTGGGTATTTAAGGAGGAGGTTGAAGGAAAATTGAAGATCTTTGGGCTTGATTTAATTGTGTTTGTGTTAACCAAACTTAAAATGAACTTAATGTTTAGGTAGATGTGTGGTAAAATTTATAAAAATAAAATAAAAAATGTTGAAATTTAAAAATAAGTAGGAGTAACATCAATTGACACAAAAATTAAAGAAGAGCGGTTGTGGTAGTCACTGGCAAAGGCAGCTTACAAATGCCCTCTCTAGAAAATTTGACTCAATAGAAACTGAAGAAATTCAGCGAGATAGTGATAAACCGAAGTTAACTTAGAACATATTATATAATTATGAGGGATTTGAATGGTTTGAAAAGCTACCATCAATTTCAAGTACAATGAAAGAGTTTGATCCATGTAGTCGACCCAATTAATTTGGGTTAAGGGTATGCTCTTGTTGTTGTTGTTGTTGTTGTTGTTGGAATTTTCAAATTCTAAGCGAAGTTTGAAAGAATTTGTTAAGTGTTTCAGGATCTAGCCGACAGACTCAGAAAGCCGCTAAGGAACATAATTCTAATTGTTATTAGTTCATAATTTGATAATAAGATATGAATTAATCAGATGTCAAAACAAATAATCTATTTGAAAATTGAATCAAATATAAGCCTCACGTATACAAGATGGTTAGTGGGACGGTAATTATTATTTCAATTATGTGTGTTGATGATATATTAATTGTTGGAAACGATGCATCAACCTAGCAGAATGAATGTCACATTCTTGGTTACAAAATTGTTTCTCAATTAAAAATTCAAAAAATCTTATTAAAGGAGTTTTATACGTTGTTATTTCAAAGTAATTTATTGTTTGAGGACGACTTTGAAATAAAAAAGTTTTAAAGACCACCAATGAGTCCAAACTCATGAGTCCAAATAGCATTATTAGGTGATTTGCATGAGTCCAAATAGCATTATTAGGTGATTTGGCTTACTTCCTCGAAATAAAGATCTATAGAGATTATTAGAGATAGATCTAACAGTTTGATTGGTCTAAGTTAAAGTGTTTGAATAGACTACCGAAAATGTTTCATGCCTTCATGAAATGAAGGAGAAATGAATGCTAGCATAATTTGAGTCGAGCACTCATGTAGGCTGGTCATGCATTTATTCACGTCCACGCACATGTGGGCCGATGTGTCACACTAATATTTTCCTTTATGAGAATAGAACACCAAATAATAATTACTCCTATACCTCTTAATTACTCTTATACCTCATGACAAATCATTGAGCCAAATATAATCTTGAAAAAATAGACGAAAAATGGGACTTTTAATTTATTTGCAATTAGTTTATAAATCCAACATCACACCATTCCAACACAAACAAACTAACAAGCCGATTCTCCATCAATGAAGTTTTCATACAACACCAAATGAACAATATCAAACATAAGATAATTAAAAAAAAATCATCAATTGGAAACATGGATGTAAAAAAACACAAACATTCAAGCTGAATGAAAACTCTTCAAATTCATCTCCTTGGTGGAGCTCCATGAATAGCCAGAATATATAGAAACTGGGTAGCTGAAAGAATAATCGAGAATGCCTCCATTGTTCTCTACAAAATTCAAATTAGAATTACATCAATACTAATTATATACTTATAAGATATTCTACTACACAATTAATAGATGGCCCTTCATTAATTAACTAAATAACTAATTACCAGTTTGGCATTCCTTAAGCCATAGTGGATTTCCTTACATGCCAATCTGCAAAAGATAATTGAGAAGAGAAAGCATTAATAGAGATTAAATTAATTATTATGATGAACAAATCAATTAATTATGAAGTTAATTAATGAAACAGAGAAGAACTAACTAATGGCTTAATAGCCAATAGGTGCAAATATATCATAATTAATTACCACTTACAATTTCTAGTAATCCAACCGTTTAGACGACGATTTAATATTACCCATGTTAATTTTTTTTATAACCATGGTGTCCGAACCTTTTACTGCCCCTGTTACTTTGGTTTGGCTAATTAATCCCATCGTTAGTCGTGCGCTCCAGCCCCATAACTTAGGGAAACAGAAGCCTCTTAATTTTTATATGCTATTCTCAGCTTTAGGCATAGCTAATCTAATAGGTAGGAATTTTACCAAATGAGTGTGCGGAGATGAAACCACCTTTTTAATTAAGAAGGTTACGATTATTTTGTCAAAAGTAGCAAATTAACTCATTGACGTTTGCACATTGCACCTATATATTGAGCCTTAATTAAGTCATTAATTGAATGATTGATTACTTTTAGTACTAAACAAGTGCATACCCCATAGAGAGAAGAGTGAGAGCCCAAGCAATGAGAGCAGCAGAGGCAGCAGAAGGCAAGCTACCATGGTGCCATGTACGGATGTGGTGAAGGCCAGCAAGTGAAGAGGCTGCGCCGACAACTGAAGCAATTAGTGAAAACACCACAAAGAAGCCAGTCGCTGCATTCCCTATTGGAAAGTATATGGGGGAGAAATGGGCTGGAAGCCGAAGGTCTGTATCTGCAACATTAATCATAATTTTAAGTATCAATCAGGTTGTCTAGATCAAATGTGATCATTCTAGTTGAAGTTGAATAATTAATTGTCTGTTATATGCATATGATGTTAAAATTAATTTAATTAGGAACATGAAAACCGTCATAAAACTAGCTAGCTGATAATTATATTGCCAACAGTTGGAAGGCTAGCTAGTAGGTTACAATCTAGAAAAACTTTTTGATAATAAGTTCACAATAATCTTGAAGTTGAACGCTACCTCATGTATTATTTAGAATTTTAGGGTTACATTATTTTTTAAAGTAACTTTATAAACTATAGCTTATATTATTATATATAATCTAGCTAGTTTATATGAACACGGTATAAAACTTAGTAATATATCAAAACTATGATGAGAAAAACAAACAATTAAGTGATTCAAAATTACCAATGATGAAGCCATGATCGATCGCCCTGTTCAACGCCCACCCTCCAATCGATGCAACAATGACATACATGCAGAAGTTGAGCGTCAGCAGTAAAGTTGCAACAGGCATCAACTGACCGTTAGCCATCTTTGATTGATCACTATAGCTAGTTAGCAGTGCTATACGTATTAACTATTTAATTAAGACTTGTTTTGAAGGAACTTAGATAAACTAAGGTGATGAGAATACAGAGATGATCTGTTAGAGGCATGTTTATATAAGTTTTTCTTTCACACATTGGTTCCTATGAATATGAATTAAAGGAATGTCCAGGTTCCTTTCTTGCTAGGATTTTTGTAGAGTTGTAAAGATGATCCTTGATCTTCAAGAAAAGGAGCACAAGCCTTTGATTAAGTATATGCTTTCTTTCTTCTAATTCTTTTGTCTTTTATATACACTTTGTTTCTTTTTTTTTTTTGGGTACAACACTTTGTTTTTTTTTGTGTTCATCAACTTCCTACTCTAGCAGAAGAAAGAAATATTCTGTATTTCTAGTTAAGACTCTTTTTTAATTTCCCTCTACATTGTAGAGTAACGGACACTCATGGTACACGCAATATTTATTCAAGAATAAAGTTGTTTATGATTGATCAAAGCAAACTTATAGAATAAAGCTTCTCTCTTTGGTTTGCTACACTAGTACTAAATGCTTGGAAAGAGCTCAATTTTCATTTCATGCCGTCGTAATTCAAAAATTGAAGGAAAATTTTCCCCTTTGCACCTTGGTAACTTTATTTTTTGTTATTTGCACCATCGGCCCGTATTCAAGAGACCACATTGGGTCCTAAGTCATACAGGCTTGAGTTAAGTTGGTCCAAAAAAGGATAAAGCTCTTCCAACGTAAGCGACTCCATTCATAGGACTCGAAACTAATATATCTACGCAAAGAACGCCAAGAGCCAAACCCACAAACCAATATTGGTACCTCAGCAACTCTCTTTGTTCAATCATTTCATGATTTGTTCTCTACTTTTCAATTTTTATGATTGTAGGATTTCCAAGAATTTTTTTGGTTCATGGACTTCAAAGAATCAAATTAACCAAACACTACTGCAGATATTGGTTTCTGTAATTAGCCAACACCAATGTGATTGGACTAGTCATGACTTGTGCACATCAGTAGATTAATTGTTTTCATTTTCATCAAAAAAAGGACAGATTGTATTATAGCAATGATAATTCAGCGAGAAGCAACTGTTGCCATGACAGTGAAGTGGTCCAAACAAGATAAGCTAAAGCCCCCATGAGAGGGTAGTGGTGGTAGTGGTTGTGGGCACAATGTAATGTTATTGATACAAGGCCAATGGCCTAAAACAACCTTTGTTAAGTGATGTCCCTTCATACACAATTAATTGGAGACAACCCACAACCACCACTACTCACTAAATTTCAGATCAAAGAACTAGAATGGCCCATAAACACAAGCAAGACAAATGAAATGAACCTTCTTGGCTTTTCTTTTTCAATGTATAATTAGATGCCCACTAATAACATTTTTTGGGGCTGAAATTGAACACCAACAGCCAGACTTGGCTCTTTCACATGGCCCCAATCCTACTGTTTTAATGCTTCCAACAACATCGCTTCTATCGTTCGCTCGCCCGTTTCTTTTTTCATTCTTGAATTTCCATAAACAGTGGCAACCCCTTCGCCATATCCGTAAGGCTTAAATCATTCCTAGCTCCATGAAAGGTTGCCTCCAACTTCAGATGATAAAAGGGGCTTGCATCGATCGGCCTCATACGCCTGTTGCCTTGTTCATAGTCTTTTCAAGTATGAGCTTTCAATCTCTCCTTAGTACATTCTAGACATACCATACTGGACAGTGCCTATTTTTCTATGCGCTGCAGCTGCTGCAGCGGCACTAATTCCGCCAATTGTGGCAAACTGGGATTTAGACTGAAGAAGATTGGCATCCAATGCAATTCGATCATCAGCTTGGTCTGACTTTGACACTCCTGCTTGAGAAAGATAGAAGGTCGGGTTAATGTCAATCGCTACTTCTGGAGCCAATTTGGTAATCATGCTGCATTGGGGAATCTGTGATCTACTTTGCAATAAATCCCTCTCTGCCTCCAGCCCAGCACCCTCTGGCTTGGTTGGATTGCTCCTGCGAAAATAGTATGGCGGAGGAAGAGGTTGCGGAGGAAGAACTGCATTCCTTGCGTATGTTCTTGGGTCATAAGCATCCTTGATGCTACTAGCATTCTCGTAAGGCATAACAGGACCGACTACTTTTCCAGGTTTAGCTGAAACATAGAGGTCGCTCAAATTATATAACGCATAGCGATGGGGCCATCCAAAGCGCCCAGACATAGGGGCTGTATACTAAAATAGAGGGGGCATACCTAGCAAAACCCTTTGTCGTGAATGTGATGACCTCGATATATTTCCTGACATTCCGTCCGCAGAATTCTTGTTACATGCATGTTCGGGAATTTGTTGTTCCTTATATACACACAAATTCGATTGCTCCTTAGGTGGTATTGTATTAGAATGTACAACTGTAGATCTGCACATGAAACAAAGTTTAAGAATTAGCTACAAAAGTTAAAGAGTGAACAAATCATCATCAGAATCAATGGCTTCAACCGTTTAACATGCCATATTGCTTCCCAACTCCAATAAGCACAACTAATTTATCATCATGCAACTTCCTCGTAAGCAATTCAATTTAAGTTGCGGATGTTCAAGGCTTTAAGATATCTTTTATTAATTCTTTCATCAATAGGTTTGCAGTAATCGAATAAATAACAAGTTCAGATATTAGAACTACAAGTTACTTTTTCTTCTTTTCCTTTTCCTTTTTTTTCCCATTTTTTTAGCCTCTAAACCATAATTTGCTTGTTCACTTATGTTACCATACCTGGGAAGAGAAACGTGCTTTCTTTCAAGGGGAATAACTGGCCCACTTTTGCCGCCATTTTCCTCAAGATGGGCAAATTGCTTTCTGAATTGATCAACCGCACTGTTCAACAGAAAGCACAATATTAACAAGAAAACATAGGAACCACATGGCAGTTAGACGAGTACTTTGAAATGGAACAGGTAGCATTCAAACCTTGGATAGAGAAAATTTGTCCTCTCCGTTCCATTCACATAATCTTTAAGAAGTTGAGGATGGTATTCAAGTATCTCTCCGAAAATAAGCTCACGAATGTCTTCCTTTGTGACCCGTCGCCTCTCAAACTCAAATTCCATTTTCGTGATTGGCTGACATGAAGGTTCTCTCTCCACCTTAGCCAGGCCTTTAAAGTAAGGGTCGGCCAATGCCTGGATTACCAAAAGTAATTATACCCGTCAATAAACAAGAAAAACATAACATCAGCATCAAAGTTGACTAGGTTCAGTAACAACAAAATAAGAAAGGAAAGCAATCGCTGACACAGTTAATAAATCACTGCACGAAGAAACAATAATTGAATCAATCAGACTCGGCAGAATCAATACCTCTTCAGCAGTAGGCCGATCTTTAGGATCAAATGCTAAAAGCCTTTCCAACAGTTTAAGAGCTAAAGGATCTGCATTAGGAAATTTCTGAGAAAATGGCACGGGCTGCTTCTTCCTCATGCTAGTTAAATATCTTCTTGCCTTTTCATTCCGAACCTAAATTTATACAAAACATGAGTACTTTTTTTCAAATGCAAGCTGTTTTATATAGCTAAATTCTAAGCAACAATTGAAGAGACAAAAAAGGATGACGCGTTGTACCCGAGAAATAGTATCTAATGATGGCGTCCCAAGAAGGTCTGTCATCAAATCCAACTGGTGCACAACATTTTTACCAGGAAACAGAGGTTTCCCCGTTAATACCTCCGCAAATATGCACCCTATACTCCAAATATCAATGGCAGGTGTATACTGCAATAAGGAAATGTAAACAGTCAAATGGGCAAGGAAAAATAGAAACCTCATTTGCAATACAAACAACCAAAGAAACAAAGCAAGACAAACAAAGATACCTGAATGGAAAGATTTCAATTGCAGGGGAGTTCAGTACTCCTTCCTGAGCAAGCATTCGTCTAATTTAGGATTTATTTATATTACTTAAAAAGTATATTACTTAAAAAGCATATGGACAATATTGCTTAAAAATCTTATCTTTCAATTAACGAAGTTGTTGCAACATCAAGATATCCGCACGCACACACACACACACACACACACACAATAGATGAAATTAACATTACCCAAACCGTAACAACACATTTCAAAAGACAATCCATGACAAATCTAGTGCTCCTAAATGTAATCCATTTTGAAAATTTTCTCTACTTTTATAGAAATCTCCTCCATACCATTAAGGCCCCAAAAGAGAACAGAAACCTCCACCATTACTAAATGCACTTGAAAATAATACAGAAGAACTTCAATGACACTGAATTAACACCTAAATTCATTCTCATATTTGTCAGTAACCTGTCTAACCCATTGTCAAAATTTCCATGACCCATATATTGGGAATGGATCGTTCCAAAACTGATCAAAAAATTAAAAAGTTTCCAGGATTATGTGGAAAAGAACAATAATGCAACAGGCTAAGTTTCAGAAATTAAGGAACACCCAAGTTCTCACAATACTCGAAAAATGTCAAAAGAAAGCTCAAATTCATTATAAGAGAGCATACATGAATTGAGTATGCAAGAAAATGGAAAAAATATGACAGTAACTGAATATAACTCTAATTTAACAAAAAGCAGAATGCAGCATAAACACATATAACGGATAAAGTGTCATACCACTATACACATGGGAGCAACAAACAACAGATCAAACAACAGCAAGAATTATTTTATCAAGAAAATCAGCAAACCATTAATCATACTCTCATTAACAAGAGCAGTACATAGCAATTAGTAGCATGTCACAACAGAATATACCTTGGAGAAGAAAGAACCACACAGCTCTGGAGCTCTATACCATCTTGTAGCAACATAATCCTGCCAAACGATACATTGAAAGATAAAAGTCAAAGAATTAATGTGCAAGGTACATGAAAGTATAAAGAAATTGGTAAAACATTAAAAAAAAAAGATTAGTTAAAAATTAAAATCATTTCATTACCGTCCAAAATATTGTTGTAGGAGTATCACTGAATGCAACCCTAGCCAAGCCAAAGTCACAAATCTTGAGTTTGCAATTCGCATTAGCTAGTATATTCTTTGGTTTTAAATCTCGATGGTATACATTTGCTGCCACCAAATTAAAATAAAAGAAAGATTCAGAACTACACCCTTAGGTATTCTAGAAGCCTAAAAACTGATAATAGACTTCCCAAATGAGAAATAACCAAATAAAAGCAATTGCCCAAAAAATGTGACAGAGGGAAGGGAACAAAAGAAACTAGTTTATAAAGTCATATACTTTAACAGGTTCACAAGTATGAACTTCATTTCAACCTCAAACGATAATAGAGACCTCTCAAATTTTTCATGACAAACTCTAAAAGAGTACATATGAACAAAAGTAAAAAACTATAAGCAAGAAATTCAACTATTCAAGACAATCAGAACATTGATGGGAAATAGGAAAGTAGCCAGATAAACGAATACATTTTTAAAATGTAATGCAACAACAACATAGCCATATTAAAATGTAATAATACTATAACATTTATTAACATTAAATGGCTTGGAAAGCTCACCTTCAATTGCACTAAATCGAGCACAATGGAAGAATTTGATCCATGTAGCGGACCCCAATTAATTTGGGATTGAGGCTATGTTGTTGTTATTGTTGTTGTTGTTGTTGTTGTTGTTGTTGTTGTTGTTGTTATTTATTAACATTAATATTAATTTTTAATTTACAAAAAGTTTCTTGTCAACTAAATGAAGTCAGATACCTAAACTCGTATTTCTTTATAAAATACCTAAATCCATTTTAATAGTCCCAATCAAGTAAAGAAAAAATCTACAGAATAAAAACAGCTAGCTAGCTATTTTTTAAATTTAAAAAGCTCCGAAGTTATAGAAAATGAATATAAGATGTGAGCTCATAGTTTTTGGTACAAAATAAGTTATGCTACTTGATAACAGACTGAAGGAAAATTAATGAGACCAACGATTAGAGTCATGTTTCTGTAGCACAGAACAATAACAAAACTATTAGCTTCACCTACAGGTAATTAGAGCTTAGAGTTTAGACAATGTCCATGAAAATAAGATTACCTACCAGTGTGAATATACTTGAGGGCCCGTAACAACTGATAAAGGAAAAACTGGTAGTGTTCCCTAGTCAAATCATCATTAGCTTTGATGACTTGATGAAGATCAGACTCCATGAGCTCAAAAACAACATAAATATCTTTAAAATCCCTTCTTGAGGGAGGTAACATGATGTGCTTGATTTCAACGATGTCAGGATGTCGCAAAAGTCTGAGAAGCTTTATTTCACGAAGAATTCTAGCAGCATCAGATATGTGCTCAAAAATATCATGTATTTTCTTGATAGCTACTTTTTCTCCAGTGTGTGTGTCGATGGCAGAGCAAACAACACCATAGCTACCTTTGCCTACAACCTCTTGAATCTTATACCTATTAGCATCTCCATAGTCGGTAAAGAAATCCATCTCAGTTGGGTTCTGAAAACAAATGAGCAGATAATCAGAAGATGAAAATCAAGTTCAAGACCAGATCTTATCGCAGGGCCACTGCATAGTCATTATAACCATGACATATACATTCCGAAAATAAAAACTTAAACAGAATTCTGACAATAAACAGAAGATTAAAATAAGACAGGAAATTTTCCAAGGAGCAGAAATAGAAAGAAATCTAAAAGTGAAGGGCCTTCCTCAATCATAACATTCCAATGAACATGTATGCTGCAATTTGACGCAGAAAACCAATGGATGTAGCCTTCATACTTTTAACTATTTGAAGTTTTGAACGAACTTACAAACCATGAAGGGGCAATAGCAGATGAGAATTTTTTTTTTTTTTTTTGATAATCATAGTAGGCAAGAATTTAAAATATACATACACCTTTAGAAATTTACCTTTTACTATAATTTAGCACTTTTAGTTATTTAATGACAAATAGAACTTTCATCAACAGGCATAGCTAAGAAATATAAAAATAAATACTACAGGGAGAATTATAGTGATAACTGATAACCGACTGAGAGAGTTTATCACTTACCCATTAGAAAAACAGAATCTTTACAGAGGGCAATAAAAAGATGAGAAAGTTTTTCCAGAGCATAATATGACGCCTTACACTAAACGAGAAAAAGAACAGCCTAAGGAAAACTAGAGAAGTAATAAACATCCCAATCTAACGATCCCTGATCCAAAACAACTTTTAAAAATTGGATAAAGTCTAGATAACAACAGTAAAACATCGATTTACGCCAGTTTAACTCAAACACGAAGATTCCATTTTCAAAATAAAGCAAGGAAAAATTACAAAGAGTGCCCTTTAAACAAACAATTCGATATCATTTGAAAATGGAACTAATGGGGCCATGAAAATTGTCAGCTCAGACCACAGAATCAGGTTCCACATAAAGATAATTGGGAAATTATTTCTGGCAATGGAACCATGAATTTTTCCGAGTAATATTAGATGCAATGGAACCACGAATTTTTCCGAGTAATCTTAGATGCTTACGCAGTGTCTAAGCATTTCTCTCTTTCAACAGTACTAGCTAAACAATTCGCAGAACAAACAATCCTTAATTAAAAACCAAGACTGGAACATAATTCAGTGATGGGATCAAATTTACAGATCTGAAGCCCATGTTTCAGATTAAAAGATTAATCTTTTCTATGATAAACGTCAAGAAATCAAAACTAACACAGATAAACCAGCTAGAACAAGGTGTATGACAAATTCAACGAACGGCTCCAATTGCAATTTTCTTCCACAGTAACAGATCTGATCAAGATCTCTCTTTTACGTCGAACTCGCGAAACCCAAAACACAAAATCATAAACTTAACCTAATCAGAAACCTAATAGCATCCATAATTGAATCTAACATTCATTCCAAATAATCAACCAACATAAGGTTACAAGATCTAAAAAACCTAACCTTCTTTCTCTGTTCTTGCTGCATTTGTCTTCACCAATCCGGACCACAAACCAAAACCCTAATCACCCTAACTACTCTCCGAATAGAAAAACCGCGACACGATTCGATGCTCAAGCGCAAATCGACGAACAAATCAGCCGCATTTGCCCCACCTACCCCTGCTCCGGATCACAAACCCACAATCGCGCCTCACTCGCCCCAAATTCTTCACGAAACATAGAAATCGAACCAGATCCCTCATGCACTCCTCGTCCTCCAACTTGGCTTCCCAATCACCACCACGAACGCGAGTCTCCGATTCACCAACGAAGATCATAGATCGAACAACCCCTCCGACGAGGAATTCAACATCTCCGGATCTCAAAACCCTAGAAACTCAGCACCTAAAACATCAATTCGACGAACAACACAGCAAAAACCAGATTTCGAAGCGGATTAGGGCATGAAAGAGAGATCGGTCGGACGAACCCTAAAAAGGGGTTTGAGAGGAGGGATCGAAGAAAAACCCCTTTTGATCTCTCGAGCAAGAGAGGGAGAAATTGAGAGAAATTGAGAGAGAGAATGAGAGGACGAAATGGGGAAGAGAGAGAGAGAGAGAGAGAGAGAGAGAGGTGTTGGAGAGATGGGATCTAGGGCTTATGTAGTGCTGCTATTGATCTAATCCGTATAATATACGGTTTAAGTGTGGATAAAATACGGCAGTGGCCGTATTTTGTAATTATGTTGGGCTTGGAGGGCTGTTTGTTCGGGCTGGTGGCTTAAGTTCTTCTGTTGCCTTAAATTGCAACAACTGTGATAAGACCAGGAACTGTTACTTGCGGGTCAATTAAAGAGAGCTAAAAACTATTAGTACCTTTTCGGGGTATTAAGTTAGCTAAACTTGATTAGGGATAAATTTATTATTTGGTTTGAGTGTTAAGTAAGCAACAGGCTTATATAAACCTCTATATACCAGCTCATCAAATGACAGAGGGGGACCCTGTCATTAGATAAGCTCACCCAACTTTTGAGGTGAAATGTCGAAAATGTTCTCATAGTTTGAACAAAATCCTACATACTTGAACATGGTGGTAGTGGTAGGTGTTGTGTCATTAAATAAGGGCATTTTAGACATTTTACCCACTTTTTCTTATGGGTTTATACTTATACTAAACGGCTGCAATGCATACTTTCATCTCTCACAAAGATCTAGTCATATATCTAAGTCAATCCCTACACCTTACATATAACTCCAACCAAACAAGTTCTTAGGACCCCACCTTTTACTTCTTGTACCCTATTTTTAAATTTTTTATTTTGTTTACCATACTTTTAACTTAATTTATCCAAAAAAATTTAAAATTCTAAAAATATTTTTGTTCCCCTTTCATCTTTCATCTTCATCCCAACATCCCTCAGTTCTCTTTATTCCTCAGTTTTAGTCATTGCAAAGCATTTGTACTAAGTCACTAAGTGTTGTAGTTGTATTTTTTTCATTGAACAAGGTCGAATGTGTCCTAAAAGTGAAAGAGTGTCGTTCGCAGGATTTAGTCACATAGGGTTGACACATCTGAAGAGGTTTTGACTAACTATAATCACAACCTCTAAATGGGTAATGGTTGAATTTAACCAAGACCTTTAAAGAGGTGTTGATCGAATCCAACTGAGATTGTAATGAGGTAAAATTTAGAGGACAATTACTAGTTCTTACATCTTAAAGTAAGTTGTCTATTATCTTTTTGTCCATGCGTGTTTTTATCATCATTCAAGTCCACCACCACTTCTATTGCTCGTCCATGGATCTGGGTTTATAGTTGTTGGTTTGATAATTTTATGAAGTTATCTTTTTTAATAAATATTTATCTTTATCTTCTTCCTTATTGGAAGTATATGTCTTCCAATGTTGAAAGTATTTTTTCGTTTTAGTCTTAATATGTTTGTGTATTGTTGTATTCTAAACGTTTGTCAAGAGAACAATCACTGGTCAAACTGTTTTCTTATTGCAGTCGCAGTTTCTCAAAATCAACTTTATGGCAGTTGAATGTTCTAATGAACAATTAGGATTAGCGAAATAGCGAATCAATGTGTTTTCATCAAGATAAATGATTATATGTCTCGTCATATTCTACCGAATGTATTAAGCCATCATTATTAATGAAATTTCTATTTTTACTTAAAAAATGCAGAGTTGTCTATTTGTATTCTTTCTTGTTGAAAGTATGGTTGTTGAGATGATCGACTTCCCCACCCAAAGGTAAAAGAATGGTTTAAAAAAAAAATATTGAGTCTAGACTCCCAAGTCCAAATATCAAAACCCAAAAATAAAATGTTTTTATAACTTATAAACTTCTCAAACCGCATACCTAAAAACTTAACCCATATATCTTCATCCAATTCACTTCATCTTGCATGCTTCTTGAGGCACATATGTAACAAATCGGCTAATTTAGACTCCTAACTTGTACTAGCATTAGCCACAAAATCCTCCACTTTTTGAAGGTGGGAATCTAATCCACAGCCATAAGATTGTAAGTTGAATTATCATACCACTATAACAACTTTTCCATATATTTTCTTCTACTCCTGGCATCTGGATTTATCACCAAGTTATTGATCACACGTTCAACAGTTAAACTTCTCCCTCAAACGCCGAGCCTCGTGAGAGAAGTGCAACCTGAGCTATACTGAAATTTAATTGTCACGTGCGTCCGCCTTAATTCCCACGTGAGTGCTCCACTTTAGGAAGAACTGACGCACGACACGTGGCGTCAACTCAACTACGCGGTTTCCTCTTATCTGGCTCATGGTTGTACCGAATTCATTTGGTCGGTGGTTCATTATTCATCAACACACGTTACGACACCGGCTCGTCTAATTGAAGCAGCTCGGCTCGGCTCGGCTCGGCTCGGCTCGGCTCGGCTCGGCTGAAGGGCCTGTTTGGCAATATTTGGTGTCAAACTACTCGACCGACACTTTGGAGAAGAATCCAAAAATAAACCATAAATAAAAATCTTAAGAAATGCACTATCGACCAAATGGATCAATGGGGTTGGAGGGGATTAATTAATTAGAACGAAAACCTAATTATTCAATCATGAAATTGAGATATAGATGCTTGCCTTTTAACCAATAATAGAAGTGGTGGTAAAGGCATAGATTATAGATATCTGTACGGTGTCTCTATCAGTTAACTACAATGATTAAGTGGTGCTTTAATTTAATGGGGTCAAGGGTATTAATAACAAAACTACTTTAAAGAAGTGATGGTCCAGTTTTAAAAGAAAAAATATGATATCAGAATAAGACATTATTTTCTTTTTCAAATAGATTTGCATGGTTTTGATCAAATCATCAAAATTTATGTAGTGGCTTTTATCTTTTGTGAGCGATTTTATTTTTGAAAAGGGAACTATCATAGAATGCAATATGTATCACATTATATGTATTCATTGAAGAATATTGACGTACCATACTACCATCTCCACAGCTTGGTGCGGGCCTAGTTCCAACTGGTGACCTGTTATGCCAAAAAGTGAGAGAAATCAACCCATCCCAACTAAAGAAAAGTAGAGATGTCAAGTCCGGTTTGGAAAAGGGTGGAGTTGGGTGCGGCTTTAACCATGAATTAAATTAGGATGAAAAATGACACAAAAAATTAGGATGAGAAAATAATTACAGTACAGTAACTTAAGTGCTAGTTCATCACAATATCGGCGGTGCATGTTACTTTTCGGGTATATGCGCCTCGATAATTTTAACCCAATCAAAATTGATCCTTGTCTTGGCTATGGCTAAGGCCTAACCTAGAGCATCAAAATTTATGCCTCTGCCCATAAATATTACATTTTCTTTTAACATACTTCATATTTGAGCTATCTTCAACAATAACACTTTATTTTTTCTTTTATTTTATGATTATATCACATCAAACTTTATTTCTTCTCCAACCATAAACTTTATTTCTATTCCAAAACTCTATTTTCTATTTTTATTTTTTGTTAATTTTTTTATTAATTTTAATAATTTATTTAATCAGTAAAAAATTAAGAAAAAATACATTCATATTTTTTGAAAAAGAAACAATTATTGATCATTTTAAAAAAAAAAGAATTTTAAAAATAAAAAAAGAAAGGAAACTCTATTATAGAGTTGGGTGAACAGTGGAACTCCAAATTTGAAGTTACACTATTCACCCAACTCTATAATAGAGAAAAAATAGAGTATGGTAGGAGTTGTTTCAACTCTATTTTAGAGTTTGAACTCTAAAATAGAGTACCATTAATTAGAGTTGCTCTTAGAGCATCTCCAATATGATACATATAGATTGTGGCATTGGATTCATGTTACATCATCACTGTAAAAGATATATTTATCTTACATAAACTAAATAGGCATTGAAGTACAAAAGCCTTCTCAAATGTACAATATGGAGTGCACATGTGAAGAATTTTTTTTTACAAAAAAAGTGTTAAATAAAATTTAACACAAAAATATATTTATTTTTTAGCGATAAAGGTCACCATTGACTTTTTTTGTTTCTGTATATCATTTAATTTTGTTGGTGATTTTTATTAACATATTTTCGATTTCTCTTTTGAAGGCCGTTATATATATTTCTTTAGCAAGGATCATACAAGTTATTGTATATAACTATGTGTAATATGATATATATTGGTTTCCCACCAAACAAAATCCAAAACTCAACACAAATCTTCAAATATGTTTTCGATTTTTTATTTGTGCGCCTCTTTTTTCAGGTTTCTTGATGATATAGATTACCCCACAGTGGGTGTGATCCACAACGTGAATGGTTTTTTGTACCACCTCATTTTCATATTGCAAATCCATATTATCATTAGAGTAAGTTTTTTAGTTGGTTATCTATTAGGAGAGCATCTCCAATGGAATGCGGATTGAATGTTAATGTACGCCACCTAAGATTAAATAGACATTAGATAAAAAAAAATGTCTCCAATGGAATATGAATTTAAAATGTCTAGCTTAAGTGGATTGACATTGTTTATTTTGAATGTCACTTCTGAACTTACAAATTGACAACCACGTTGAATAATTAGTTTTTTCAAAATATTTACATTTTTTATTTAAATTTTTATTTTTTTTTTTAAAACCACTCAGTTAATTTTATTTTAAATCATTAGACTATACATCATGAGAAATGGTGGTATATAACACCACTCATTTCGACCAGACAAAGCTTTAGCCTCCCTCGCCAAAGTGTGAACTGCTAAGTTCGCTGATTTACATATAAAAGTAATACAATAGAACCTCATGTTAATTAATAATTACTTACAATTACCAATAATATACTCGAAGTAGAAGTTATCTCTGAGCCGCAATTGCCACAATCTACATCTAACATTGGAGACCTATTTTGAAGTTTAATGTCTATTTGAGCCATATGGGATGAACATTCTCTCTGCGTACGTCGAGAATCCACACCCACAATCCACATTTACCATTGGAGATGTTCTTAGATTGACATGTGCTTTTGATGAACAAATTAATTTGAACGTTTTTAAATAAAATCATTTTCAATAATTCTTATCAACTTTTAACTCTTAATTTAACTAAGTAAATCAACTAAGAGCAAACACGTGCGACATATTATATGCATGATCCATGCATGTCATACACGTTTAAGCCCCTTCACTTTTTGTATTCTATATATGGTTCTATTTTTTTTATTTTTTTTAAGCAAAATAGAAATTTCATTAATCAGGATGAGATATATAATCAATTACCTTAATAAAATTACATTGATTCGTTAATCCTATTTGTTCATCAGAACATTCAACTGCCAAAGAGTCAATTTTGAGAAACTGCGACTACAACAACGAAACAACGGAACAATTTGACAATTAGTGATTGTTCTCTTGATCAACGTCTGGAACACAACAATACATAGACATACTAAGACCAAAACAAAAAATAAAATTTTCAACAAGGGAAGACAAACACACTCTTCCAACATTGAAAGACAAATACTTATTGAAAAAGATAACCTAATAAAACTATCAAACTAACAATTGTAAGCGCAAATCCACGTAAGAACAATAGAAGTGGAGAAGTGTAACGACCTAATTCTAATATGTCGTTATGTGTGAACGTCATTTGCAACGTGGATGCTGCCGGGGATGGACGCGGGTCCCACAGTGGGGATTCAGAGCATACGGATTAGGTATACAGTCCGTCTTGTGTGCTTTTTGATGTGTAATTACAATGTTTATGTCCAATTTAGTTATTTTACATCGCAATATGCTTGTTTATATTGTTTATTGACGTGCGAGTTAGTGTGACAGGTGTTCGCTGTGACTAGCGTGTATGGAGTGAATACCGGCGACGAATCATTAATACATTAGACCAGGGGTCTAAACACATTAAATAAATGATAAAATACACTCAATAATGCATAATAAATGATATGGGAGCGTTCAGGATCATTAGTTTGCAAAAACAGGAAAATGAATTGTTCGGAGTCGAGGTATTGGAACGCCCGAGGATTGAGTTGTAGCTAGGATAAGGGATGGACAAACAAATAAGGGTCAAACATTTTTGGCTTTTATGGAGACCCTTTGACCCATCTTAGACCTTGATAATGTATAGGGATAGGTGTGTTGAGAGATGATGAATAAGGATGTATATATATATTGGCTCACCAACTTTTCTCTCTCTTACACTTGGCTAGAACGAAATTGAGGGAGCTGGAGAGGGTTTGAGGGAATTCAAGAGGCGATTTAGAGGGCAAGAACTCGAGGGAAATCAATAAAAAGGTTAGGGTTTTGATCTCCATCTCATTCTCTATGTTTTGGCAGTATTTTGTGGGTTTTGACAAGGATTTAGATGGGAGTTTCAAGCACACCAATGTTTAGATGTTGTTGCTATGAATTGTTGAATGGTTTTGAGTGTGTTGGATGTGGTTTTGGTATTTGTTGCTATGGGTGGTTTGATTTCTAAGTGATTTTTAATGTTTTTAGTCGAAAAATGTCGAATTTGGGTTTTCGACGTGCATTGTTTTGGTTTCATGAGATTTGTGGGTGTTTAATAAGTTGTTGGAGCGAGCACAAATCACGACGACGGCCGAGAAGGTTCGAAAATTTGAGAAAATCTACCCAAGATGACGTCAGGCACGCCGTGGGATTTAGAACCCACGTCGCCACCCGCGACATCTTAGGCAAAAGCGTAACGTAAAGGAGACATTTTTGAAGACGCCGTGAGGAGATAGCGTGACAGCGTATTCACAGCGCCCAAGACGCCGTGAGAGTTGAACGTGGTGTTGTCCACGACGGCGTCTTGGAAAGTTTTCGAACTAAAAATTTAATAAAAAGTACCAAATGGGGTGTAATCTAGGGGTTTATGGATTATTTGAGGTTTTTAATCGATTATTTTATCGATGAATTGGGGTTTTGAATCAAATATTTGAGGTTTATGGTATTTGGAATTTATCGAACTTTTGACTTAGATAGTACAATTGGTGATTTGACTGGCATTGGGGCATTGAGTTGGACTAGGAACGACATTTGGAGTGCGGTTTGAGATTTGTAGTATCCCAATTGAACTTCACTTCAGTTTTTTCTGCATGATTTATATGTATTCTGTCCATTTATTCACAAATCTTAATTCCTTATTGCTTTACGATGGTTGAGTTTACTCCCATTTGGTGCATTCTTTTACGGTGGTTAAGCGTACCATTGCTGTAACGGCCCCAATTCTACATTGGTCCGCCACGGGAGGCCACGCGGGCCCACAACTGGCCACGTAACTGTCAGCTGTGTCCCACGCCCAACTAAGCATCATTATCAATTAATTCAGCCTAAGTTAGTCATTAATTAACATTTTAATATTTGTAAACAAATGGAAGCTTAAAATATGTCATTTTCTCAAATTATAGAGCATTAATCCTATGTGGAAAACCCTAAAATACACTTGTATTCAACATAACAAAATGTGATACACTCATGCACTTTGGTATCTCAAACAGGTCCCCATAAACCCAAAAATAAGTCAATACAAAAAAATAAAAACATACAAGACGAACTCCGTCGGTGACAAGGTCACGAGATAGTCTGCAAGAGTCTCCTTGCCCCCGGTCGTAGTAGATCCCGCACTCAATCATCACAAAAGTAGATGACGAGTCCAAAGTGAGTAAAACCCGTAAGTACACAAACCAAAGCATTTATAATAAAGGAAGCCAATAATCATTAAATAAACATGCGCGATAAAACAGTAAACCGTAATTAAGACGCATGCATACATAACATCGATAAACACCAATAATGGATGTGTGCGTGTAGCAGATCGAATCCCTAATCCGGACATCGGCATTCCTCCGGTGGCTTCTCCAACCCCCTCACCGGTCCGAACCCTTATTCTCGTCCCTATTGTCCAAATTTACCCAAGTCCGCCCACACATCTCGAGTAAACCGTAAGATCCGGTGGTGAATGACAAAACCAACCGTGCAACATGAGTATGAACATGGAAATAGAGTAAACAACGATAAACAATAATAGCTGGAATCAAATGAAATCAAATGAAATCAAGTAAATAAACACTCGAGTGTGTTACTTAAGGGTTTTACTTACCTCAACCGTACTCCAATTACTCGATATACGTTCCGATCTGATCCCGCTCTCGCCTCGGATACGCGCCCGACACCCGACTATGGTCTCCTAAGTCCCTGGTGTCCGAATAAGTCATTTTATGTGATTTAGTATCAAACTAATTGATTTTATATCGTGACCATAAAAATTAGAATTTTATTCCAATTTTTAGTTGTAGCACGTTCTTTCGAGTTACACCGGGGTGCCAACCACCCCAAAAGTCTTGAAATTCACTTTTTCAACTATTTTCTAATTTCTCACATTTTCTCTGATTTTTCAGAATTTTTCCATAATTTTTCCTATTTTTCTGGATTTTCTTTTCCATTTTTCTTTATTTTCTTTTTTTTTTTTTCTTTTAATTTAAGGGCGGTTCGGCGAACCGGACCGGTTCAGGGCCGAACCGGCCCGGTTCAGGGCCGAACCGGCCCTTCTTCTTCTTCCTCAAGAGCAGAGCGTCTGCTCTGCTCGTTTTTCTCGTTTTTTTTTTTTTTTTTTTTCATTTATGAATCGAGAGAGGGAGAGGGAGAGGGAGAGGGGGAGAACGACATGTTGTCGTCTCCCTCCTCGGACGAACTGCTCTTGCAGTTCGTCCGAGCTCCCAAATTCCACCCCGCCACCACCAAACCACCACATCCGCCAACACCACCCTCCAACAATGAACACAAAACACAACAATATACAACACAACAACTCACCTCGTTTGCCTCTCCACCACGAGACCACCACCTCTCCTCCTCTCGGTCTCTCGCTCCTCGTCTCGTCTTCTCTTTTCTTCTTCTTCGGTCGATCAAAATGTGGAAAATAGTGGTGTCGGTGGTGTTTATCCACATTTTTGGAGTGAAATGACCAAAATGCCCCTCATGTCTATTTCTTTCCTTCTTTCCTTCAATACCCTTTTGGTAATTTTGCATTTTCTATTTTATTTTTCTGATTTTTAATATATATTTATATATATATATATTAAATTCCTTATATACATATATATAAATATATATATACATACTCACACTTATACTTTCGCGCCTAGAATTTCGTTGTGCGCGCCGACGAGCGTACTCTTGGCGTGCACACTACACTACCACCCACGCGTGTCGACCACGACCTCGCGTGTCGCTAGCGCCCACCAATTTATTATTTTTGTCAAATTTATTTTATTTTTATCAAACTAAACGCATTCCCGGCCTAGTGTTCCGTCGCTCGCCTTCCAGGTTCCGTCCGCACGCATCTTTAAGGCGAATACCCGACACTAAATCTCACCCGATCTAAACAATATTAAACCACACTGCGATGTAATGAGTCATAGCCTAGTCATTATCATCACGTTAATCAAACAATCGATCAAAAATAATATTTCCGCTTGACCAGGCGTATCTTCGCCAGTCCGTGGTGTCTCCGTGGACCTAAGTTGGCGTCCACGTCTGAAAATACGCGAATAACGGCCTTAATAAAATTTGGGCCGTTACAATTGCCTAGTGTCTTTACGGTAGAAGTTGTATTATTTTCCTACCTGGTGTCTTTATGGTGATGCGATTACTCTCCCTCTGGTGATTATTCGTGCTAGGCATAGAGTCCACTGAACCATAGCATATGTCTATCCATGCGCCGGTGAATTTGTGCTACCCGGGTATGGTGGGTATGTGTGGGTGAGTTGAGGATATACGCCGATCACCTAGAGGGTTGAGGGTCAACTCATTGGATGGTTTTACTCACGGGTCGTGCCTGGGGGATAGCCCGAAATATGGTTTGATCTGATTTCAAGTGTCTATATTATATGCATGCGATGATCTTCCGAAGTCGTCTGTATTCTTTTGTTCCGCATGTTTATTTATAGTATTTTGGATTCTTGCATTTTATTTATGTAATTACTTGGTGAATTTTCTTGGGATTACTCACTCTAAACTCGCTATTTGGCTTTTTGTGATGGTTTGAGTGTAGATGTGACGGCCCCTCTTCTAATCTAGGGCACCGCCCAGCCTAATCCCGTAATTAAGCCCTAATCACGACACATAGGACCCAATTACGAATTAGTCAGCCTTTACTACCTATTTTTCTCTATATTTAACAATTAATTTAATTAGCGGAAGTCTTTACAAATTTAATTGCGGAATTCTTAAATAATTTAGTGGAAGTAAATCTTATAATTATAAGTGTGGAAACCAGGAAATAACAATCACCATATATATATGCATATAACGGCGAACATATATATAACAAAGTGAAAGCCAAAAGTCGGGTAATCTAACGCTTATCCCAATAACATCCCAAAAGATAAAGACATAAGTAAACATAATACAAAAAGTACCCTACATGTACGGGCAGCTACGCGCTCGGAGCTCAGAGGTAGTCGCCGATCTTCTCCTTGCCCGGCTGGTGTCTTTGCTCGATGGACCTATATCCACCGTCACAAACTAGACGGTGAGTATAGTGATATTTAAGTGATAACTGAGGAAATCTAATACTACATTTCCAATTTAACAAGAGGTATTCAAAAACATATGTAGCTGAAGAAATGCTGAATAAATAATGCAAGTAAATACCAATGTTAACAGATACACATAACTGACACGGGCTAAGTCGAGATGATCTACGTCCGGTCGGCGGTGAGAACTATCACCTAGCCTTTTCCACTACTGTATGGAGTTGTGCTCAACATATAATAATAATCTCTTTTTTTTTGAAGCTCCGTTAATGGAAATTCATATAGTTTTGAATGATTACCTTGTTGTGTTGGTTGAATTCTTCAATTCTAAATTGAATTTCTTCACTTCACTCCCTCCAGATCCAGCTCCCTTCCTACACAAATAAATTTGCATGTGTTCTTTTTGAAGTTCTGCTCATCAATCCTCATATTTATAGCCTCAATCTAATCTCCCTCAACGCACGCATCCCGATGAATATCTAAGGGTCTTTATTCACTAAGTCCAGCTGCTTTGTTGACACAACTTCATGACACCATTTATCTTGAGATCTCACACACCCATCTCCATGTTTATCTTATGGCTCTTTTTATTTTCCTTCAACTATAGGACTTATAATGTGATTTCTTAATTAAATAAACTATAGGTTAAATCGACTAATGTACATTAATCTCATATGGACCGTAATTAATTGGTCACACAAATTTATAAAATTTATCTAAGTGGTCACACCGACTCTCAACTACCCGGCACTCGGTGTCCCGACTCGCACGCAACTCGAGGCGCTTTCCCCGTGCGTCGAACTTCGTATTTTTCAACTAAATTAAATAACTTAATTTATGTTAAGGTAGATTTGAAATAAGTTGTTATTTCCTAGCCTAGTCTCGCTACCCCTGTAATTCCACTAGGTACTCGTACTTGCACGCACTCCAAGGTGTGTCCCCGCTCGCGTCAACTCGTCGTCTATGGTTTGCAAAAATTGACTTAATTAGTCTACACACATACACAACACTAGGCATACACCAGTACAAATATAACATTTACCTTGGTCACGTGTCTCGATAAGTGTGCGCATCTCATGCGGGCCCCACGTCACGGGTCGGTGATCCTGATTAAGCAAGTTAATCAAGATTAGGAAATTGGGTCGTGACAGTAGATCCAGGTACGAGCAAGCGAAAAGAAAAGCTCGAGGAATATCTGGGACTGATTGACTGAGGACTGCCCCACTCGTGCGTGTACATATATATATATATATATTGTTTTTGTTTGGGATGGGTTGTGAGACTAGATTACCATGTTTATGACTTATATCCATGTTGTGATATAATATGAGATACACTTGGTGTTATATATATAAATGATCATTTTTTAGGTTGGTTTCCACATTAGACTTACATTAATCTTGTATATGCTTCCACTGTGACTTGATGAGCATTCGCTGTGCATTGTAGTTATTATACATGATTACTGCTGATTGCCTAGGTTTTCCCTATTTGAGTGGTCGTGAGACCTAAACTGGCCGATGAATTGACAGTCTAGTGGGTCCATGGTTCACGCGTTGCGGCCAATAGATTTGAGGTCGTTACAAGGACTTGAATGATGATAGATGCACATATAGAGAGGAAGCAAGTGGTGACGCCAATGATGAATCTGACAATCGTTGCAGAGTTGAAACTTTCAAATATTAATATATCCGTGTCTTATTGAAAAAAATGCATGGAGTAAATACTCTTACTGAAATCACCATCGATCAAATAGAAGATCAGCGGTGGTTCAAATAATTTCGGGTATTTATATAAACCTTATGCCGTGGGATTTGGACAACCGACTTGAGACTACCTAGAGAGGGGCTCAAATAAGGTTTTATATAAATAACTGAAATTACTAAAAAAAAATCTGATGAAATAATTTGGAGGAACCGACGACCTAAATTTATTCACGGCCAACAACTACCAAAATTTATTAAAAGAAATGAGCTACCAATTCTGCACGTGCCAACCGTGACGAAATTGAAGCCAAACCAAGTAGAGTTTTTCCAAGCCGAGCCAACACAAAAACTTACCACGCACGCAACGCACGTGCCAAATTAGAAGGTATGCATACTTATCAATTTTACTCAATAGTTAACGACAGCTGGCTGTAACGGATAAGCCCACTCGCTCTGGAGGCATCCGACTCACACCACTAATTCGAGACCGCACCAGTCGAGGTAAGAATAAAATAATAATAAAAAACAGAACAATTGAATTCACCATTTTGCCCTCCACTCCCTTTCCAATCAACGATTCTGCCCTGTCCACGCTTGTGCGTATTTACTGCGCATACGCAATTACGATCGCGGATCCTTGGCGTACATGACAAGTATATTCCCACATGACCACGTGAGTTTTATTACAAGTTGCGGTGATGTGGGCCCCACTAGTGCTTATAAGTTTTGTCTGTCGTACCTACCGTGATACGTCACCGGTACACTGAGTAAGACTCTCACCTCACCAAACGAGACAGCTCCCCTGCACCGCCGACCTGATGGGGTGGATGCCTTTTATTCCGTGGGTTGGTGGGGATCCGACGGTCGAGGTTTCATCATCGTGACTTTGCTGTGATCGAGGACTTGTTTTCCTGTCTAGAAGCTTCGTCGCTGTCGGTTGATTGGTTGTGGGTAATCCAATGGGCTCAAAGGTTAAACTCGAGACCACTTATTAAGGTTAACGTTACTTAACCCAATACGTCATATTCTTTTTAGGTAGTATTTCTCTTTAAACAATCAAATTTGTTAGAGAAATTATTTTTTTACTCAACTAGTAACTCAAATTTGAGTCATGAAACTGAAAACACTTACGTGGGAGACTAGCAGTCAAATAGTCCATATATAGGTAGTTTAGACCAAAAATAAATTATACTTATATTTTATGTTTTGTTGTGTAAAGTGAAAGGGGGTGTTGAATTTTGAGACCACAACTAATGCGCGTCGTCTGAACCTTGGCCTCTTTTAAAAACAAGAGCTACAAAATAAAATCCCTAGAGGTTGGTCCCCGGGGGAAGCACTCCAACGCTCAAGTCCAAAGGAGGTCAAGAAGTTTTTTAGCAAGATGAAAAATTACAAAATTCCTTGTTGCTCAACCAATCTATGTATATATAATCAACTTCAAATCTTATCTGTTGGGATTTGTAATCATTCCAAATTTGAGTCTATCTCCAACTAGAGTCCTTATCTCATAAAGATTGACAATTACTAGGTAATTTGAGTTAATATCGAATCGTGCTTCCCACATACTCGGTACGTCCTTAAAATTTATGGTTGCTTATATGTCAAGCCACCAATTTCTTCAAGATCATAAGTCTGATTTA
Organism: Stephania japonica; assembly: GCA_039657345.1. NCBI lineage: Eukaryota > Viridiplantae > Streptophyta > Magnoliopsida > Ranunculales > Menispermaceae > Stephania > Stephania japonica. The sequence goes on from CM077556.1 coordinate 9,485,107, forward strand.
CAGATTTCGAATATCTCGTGGTAAGGAATATTCTATTCCATGTCACTAACCCCTACTCCTTAGTAATTGAATTCAATTTGCTAAGGAGTAGATTAATTTGTTTACGGTATACATTGAACCTACATACGTTGTAGTTAGATCCTTCTTTTAAGGTTTAAGGAACTATGTGGTGTCTATACACTTTCATTTAGGTCCTTTTTTTAAGAAGCTAAGTTGGTGTCTATATGCTTTAATTTAGGTCTTTTTTTATAAGGAGCTAAATTGAGTCTCTGGACTTTATAGTTAGCTCATTTTTTAAGAGCTAAGTTGGTGTCCATATACTTTGATTTATGTCATTTATTAATGAACTAAATTGAGTATCTGGACTTTATAGTTAGCTCATTTTTTTAAATGAGCTAAGTTAAGTATCTCTACACTTTAATTTAGTTTATCTTTTAAAAAAGCTAAATTGAGTATTTAGACTTTATAGTTTGCTTCTTTTTAAAAAAAATGAGCTAAGTTGAGTGTTTATACACTTTGATTTAGGTTTTTTTTAAGGAGCTAAATTGAGTCTCTGAATTTTATAGTTAGCTCATTTTTCTTAGGAGCTAAGTTGGTGTCTATACTCGTTGATTTAGGTTCCTTTTTTAAGGAGCTAATTAGTTGAGTGTCTCGACACTTTGATTTAGGTCATTTTTTTTTCAAATGAGCTAAATTGAGTATGGACCTTATAGTTGGCTCATTTTTTTAAGGAGCTAAGTTGAGTGTCTCAACACTTTGATTTAGGTCATTTTTTTAAAAAAGCTAATTTGAGTGTCTCTACACTTTGATTTAGATCCTTTTTATTCATGGCTTAACTTGGTCAGTGGAACTTAGTAGTTAAGTTCTTATTTATTTAGAACCTAATTGAGTCTCTAAACTTTGCAGTTAGGTCAATTTTTTTTTATTTAGGACCTAACTTGACCATCCGGACTTAGTAGTTAAGTTCTTATTTATTTAGAACCTAATTATGCCTCTAGACTTTGCAGTTAGGTCTGCTTAACTTGATGTATTTACACTTGTTTTAAGCATTTTTTATTTATTTATTTAAGGAGCTAAAGTGAGAATCTGGACTTTATAGCTAGCTCATTTTTAGGAGCTATGTTGTGTCTATACACTTTGATTAGGTCATTTTTTTAAGGAGCTAAATTGAATGTCTCGACGCTTTGATTTATGTCATTTTTTTTAAGGAGCTAAATATAATTGAGTCTCTGGACTTTATAGTTAGCTCCTTTTTTAAAGAAGCTAAGTTAAGTATCTCTACACTTTGATTTAGGTAGTTTTTCTTATGGAGCTAAATTGAGTATTTGAACTTTATAGTCAGCTCATTTTTAAGGAGCTAAGTTGAGTGTCTCTACACGTTGATGTAGGTCATTTTTATTGTGGCGGCCCCAATTTTCCACATTGGTCCGCCACGGGTGGCCACGCGGGCCCACAACTGTCCACGTCACCACCAGTTGTGTCCCACGCCCAATTATCCATCATTGATCAACTTCTCATTTAATTTGATTCAATTAATATCATGTATCCTCAAGTTAACAGCGGAAGCTTAAATGAACAATATAAAAATTCATCTTGTGTTTTATCATCAAAATGCCTAAGTGGAAACTATACCAAATGTACATCATATACATCTCATATGTTCCTCAAAATATCAAAATGTACAACCTATCTCTCAAACCCAAAACCCTGCAGAAAACGAATAAATATAAACATACGTACGAGTGGGGCTAAAACCGTCAATCGATGTACTCTTCAAGCTTGCCCTTTCCCCGGCTCGTACTAGGGTCTGCACTCAGCCATCACAAAAAGACAGATGACGAGTCCAAAGTGAGTAATCCCAAGGAAGTTCACCAAGTAATTACGAAATAAAAGTATCTTGAATTCAAAAGACTATAATTTAAACATGCGAGTACGAAATACGAGATAACCGTAAAAGAAAGATCATCGCATGCATAAATATAGTGAGGAAACAAAGTACGTGCACATAAAAATCGGAGACCAAGTCATACTTCGGGTTTTTATCCCCGAGCACCAACCGTAAACACACCAATGTGTTGGCTGAACCCTCAGGTGGTCGGCGTAGACCAACGACGCACCCACATGAAGCCTACCATACCCGGTCGCCTATTCACCGGCGTATACTTAGACAAGTGCTATGACTCAATGGACTCTATGGCCGTAACGAAATAAGCACCAGTGGGGTGATCTCAACACCGTAAAGACACCGTGTAGGAGTACCCTCCACTACCGTAAAGTCACCAGGTGAGAGTGCCCACCGTAAAGCAAAGATGAAATGGAATAAAGAATAAATGGAACTGAATTCAATAAATCAATTGGTAAATACTTAAAGTGAAGTTCAATTGGGATACTACACACCTCAATTCGCACTCCTCGTTCTACGAATTAAATTCCCCGGCTCGATTCCTTCAATCCCCGATAGTACTCCCGGTCTGATTCCCGACTAAACCCCCGGCTCAAATTACTATTTCAAGACTCCTGGAATCCATTTATGAAGGTTAATTATCAATTAATAGGTTTAAAATGTTGGTTAGACTCATTTCTTCATTTTCCAATTTTTCACATTCCGAGTGAACTATTAGCGCGCTAATGAGATGAATTAGCGCGCTAATGAGATGAATTAGCGCGCTAATTCATCTAAGTCACTTGTTCATCATTTTCCGAGAGGGTAATTAGCGCGCTAGGTCCTCCTATTAGCGCGCTAATCGCGCTCTGTCCGGACTTTTACGATTCAAATTTTCACACTCCAAACCACCTCATACACCATTCATTCAACTCCAACACCTCAAAACTCACAATTCACCTCAAAAATACCATTCAAACACAATTTTATCGAATTTAAACTCGAAATCCAAGAATCATAAAAATCATCCTTTTCAAACCCATTTCCATATCATCATCAAATTCCCTCAAATTAGCTCAAAAACACACCCATTCCATGCCATTCTCATTCACATTTATCCCCAACAAAACCAAGTGTTTCATCCCTCAACAAATTCGAATTTCATAAATTCAAACCCACACCAAAAATTTCACAAAACTCAAGTTTGTTGCATCCATACCTTAGATTCTTGTTGTGGGAAGCCACAAATCAACCTTCTTCACACCTTGTTGGCTATTTTTCCCTTCTTCTTCTCCTCCAACGATCTCTCTCTTCTTCTCAAGCTTTCTCTCTTCAATCTCACACTCTTCTCCCTTGATCGGTCAACACAAAAACATATATATATATACTTAGTTTGATCAGGTGTGTGCACGAATCTCGAGAACAATCCAAGGGTTCATGGTCACCCTGTGTCACTCCAACTCCAAACACCTTATCTTGACACTAACACCCTCTTGTGCATCTCGAGGATCATCCAACTGTTATTGTTTTATTCAGCTCAACTATATGACTTATAAATTTTCAATTGATTTAGCCCATAATAATTATCTACTCTATTCAATAAATTACCAAAATTTATGGGTAAGCTCACCTTAATTCCTTCGACTACCCGGCACCTCGTGCCTCGTGTCCCGCGTCCGCACGCACCCCGAGAAATTCCTCACTCGTCAACAAACTACCTTAACATACATATTGTAATGAAATTAACTAATTTATACATTTTCATCACAATTTACCACAACAGCATACAAAACGGACTGTATACCTAGTTCGAGTGCGTTCCAGTCTTGCTGTGGGACCCTCGACCGTCCTCGCTGGCGTCCACATCTGCAATAATGTCATAATTAACGGCAATTTAAAATTGGGCCGTTACATTTATTCAGGGCCTAACTTGGCCATCTGAACTTAGTAGTTAGGCTCTTATTTATTTAGAAACTAATTGAGTCTCTAGACTTTACAGTTAAATTCTTTTTTATTTAGGACTTGACTTGGCCATCCAGACTTAGTAGTTAGGTTCTTATTTATTTAGAACCTAATTGAGTCAATGGACTTTGCAGTTAGATCATTTTTTATTTATGACCTAACTTGATGTATCATTTTAGGTCATTTTTATTTAAGGAGCTAAATTGAGTCTCTGGACTTTATAGTTAACTCATTTTTTTAGTGCTAAGTTGGTTTCTATACAGTTTGATTTAAGTTCTTTTTTAAGGAGTTAAATTTATTCTTTGAATTTTATAGTTAGCTCATTTTTTTAGGAGTTAAGTTGATGTCTATACACTTTGATTTTATTTTTTAAGGGACCTAGCTAAATGTTATGTAAACTGAAAGGGGGTGCCTCTAATCTTGGGACCACGACCATGCGCATCGTCTGATTGGCCTCTCTTAGAGACAAGATATGCAAAAATAAAGTCTCTAGAGGTTGGTCCCCAAGGGAAGCACTCAAACGCTTAAGTCATATGAGAGGTCAAGAAGTTTTTTGGCTAGATAAAATTACACGTCACTTGTTGCTTAATCAACCTATGTAACCAACATCAAATCTTATTTGTGGGATTTGTAATCACCCCAAATTTGAGCATATCTCCAACTAGGAGTCCCTATTTCATAAAGATAGACAGTTACTACGTAATTTGAATTAATCTCGATTTGTGCTTCCCACATACATGATACATTCTTAAAATTTACGGTTACTTATATTCAAGCCACCACTTGCTTCAAGATCGTAAGTTTGATCCACATGTTTCGAATATCTTGAGGTAAAGAATATTTTATTCTATATCACGTTCTAAATCTTTACAATCATGATACTGTCAACCATAATGATTTGATATTTTTTACTTATACTTTAATGACGTAAATAAGTATTTAAAAAAAAAACATGTTTAAGAAGATATTCTGGAGAACTGCTATTATTTTGGTAATTTTGAATGATTTGAAGTAGTTTTGAGTGCTATGTATGTCCATCACAAAAACCCAACGATACAAAACATGTAAGTTTGAGCTTAACAATTTAAACATGCACTTTGTTGTTATTTTTAAACATGAAACTTAAAAAAAGAGACATTGAGTCCGGCTCTACCTCTAAAAACCATACAAAATAAGCCTCAAAATGTTTAGATTTAAGAAAAAGTTAAAAACTCAACTAAAATTCATAAATATCAAAAGCATACGTACTTCACGATGCCTGTGTTTTAGAGTTTAGTTTAATTAATCTTTTTCTTTATTTTTCGAAATTTTTTGAGTAAATTATTCAATAAATAATAGTAACACCTTTTTGACACTTTGATTCAACGGAGGGCGTTATTTTGGAATTTTGTGGGTGGGTGGGACAGTGGGACTCACCGATGTTCGGTGGTGTCGGTTGTGTCAGCGTGCAACCACGCTGCACCGAGGATGGTGGACCCGATGTTAGGGCCGACGTGTTTTCCTTTGTGTCGACGTCGTGGACTCTACAGTTTCTTCACTGACACGTGGCGACTGATAAGAGCTGCTGTCACATGCTTCTCTGCAACCTTGATTGTATAGGATTTGATTCCCTCATGTTCCCCTAATTGGCTAATTGGACCCTCCACTCCACAATCTTGGCGGCCTGGTTTTAATATCAATTCCTAGCTACAGTACTTCCTAATGGAGGAAATTAATTATAAAGTCAATGTTGGGCTTCATTTGTAAAACATAATAAAACCAATATGTTTACAAAAAGGTGAGGGTTAGAATGTATCAAATAGAACACTTTTGTTAACCACTAATAGTTAGTCAACTTTCAGATCTGAGTCAGTTGAGGTATAATTTGTAACTGTCTTATTTGGTGCATTCTATCATTTTTCTTACAAAAAATTTATTTGGACTCTTAGAGTTTGTATTCATAGGGAGTTTTTGAAATTTTTACAAATATCAAATATTATATGTTGTTATTTCAAAGTCATTTATTGCTTGAGGATGACTTTGAAATATAAAAAATTTTTTTTTTTTAAAACTCCCTTAAAAGTCAAAACTCGTGAGTCCAAATAACACTGCTTGTTTAAACACTAAAAAGATTAGGTTGTTGCCAAACCATCTCTGGACATGAATGAGGCACCCGACCACTTATTAAAAGCAAAGTTATGGGAGGAGTTCTGATTCATGTTAAATTCAAGATGACATTTTTTTTAGAGGTAATTAACGTAGACAGTAGTACTACGTCAAGATGCATGTATGATTTAATTCAGGTTTGCCCCAGCATGCTCTTCAGAGCTCGTGTGTGTTGCAAATTCGTTGCAAATTCTTTTTGAGAATTGAATGCAATTTTCGAGAATTAATAGGATATTATCGTGTGCGTAGTTACAATGTTACATGTTCTACTTTATTAAATATTTGAAAATATAAAATTACAATAACTAACTACCGTACTACCAACTAAAAGTATGAGTTACTTGAATAGGTTCTTACCAAAAAAATAATAAGAAAAAAAAAAGGAGACGAGAGTTCAAGCCTCCTAGGCAAGCTGTGGATACATAGCTGCATGTATTTTGATGTTCTGCAGCTATTTTGATGTATTGCATTAGGATGGGATGTCATCGTCACATTCTCTATTATATAGCTAGTAATATTCATGTGATTGTGAAGAAATTAAAGTTCCAGCTATTTATAGTACGATCAATTAATTCCACAAAATGCTTGCTTACTTTACGTTGAGGATCTTTGTGGCCAAACGTGCACCACAAAAGTACAAACGTGCAACACAAAATTAACCATCACATATAAAATAGAGTTGGTGGAGAGAGGATCGTCCAGTTGTGAAGCGCCAGCTTGTATTGGCCGGGCAAAAGGAAAGGAGAGGCGTGTGTAGGTGCTACTATATACGTAGTTTACATAGTTTACATATGCGCAAGTTGCCATGAAAGGTCACTGCTACCAGATCTCTCGCTAGATTCCATAAGATGCCCTTTTATTTTAGTTTTGTTGGTTCATCATAAGATGCGCTTTATATATGCGCAGTAACTCCACCTAGACCAGTTAACACTACGCTACAACTCCACTTTGTGTCAACTTAAACATATTCAATATAATTATACCTTTAAAACTATAAAATTACATGTGGTCTCACCTTTGTGGCCATTGAGTTTTTATTTTATTTTATTTATGTTGGTGGAAGTAAAATATTTTTTTGGCTTATTTGATTGACATGTAAATTTGTAATATACCAATGAAAAAAAAAATGAAAAGGTTAAATTACAAAAGCTAATGGTTTATCAGATTTTTCTTTTTTGAAAACTAAGTGACAAGCCCATTTAGGCTTGCCCAAGCCCGACTCGTATTGGGGAGCTCGCCTTATATAAAAGTAGGTTGGGGCGAGCTTGGACAGGGTCTTAAAAAAAGCCTGCTTAGGCCCGACTCAGAGCCCACCCGTTGCACTGGTATAACTCCACCACGACAGTGCTAGAATAACAACCCCTAGAAGGCTAGAATGCACACCAATACCCACCCCCAAACGTACAACCACTATTCAATTATTGCGTCCACCTCGTGATGCGAGCTTGTGCATCTCGAGATTCAAACATGGTTGGATTGGGGGTGTGCCTTGGGAATGTACATTCAAAAGGTATACGTTCTAGCTTTTTTCCTCCACAAAATAACTAATCGATCGATTATTGTTTTGATGTAGTAATTGGGACGTACCGACCATTATAGTTCATCCTTATGCCTCATGTTCAAATCTTTGAAATGTGTCTATTTTGTATTTATATTTTACGATGTTGTTTTATTTTATTAATCATGAGTATCTAGACATTGTCTGACTAGTCCTATGGTGAAAAGAGACCGCCAGTGCCCTGGCATCTGGTTGTCGTGAGAAATCGAACTCGAGACTGTGCGCCTAATACATAGTCCCCGCCTTCGCCCTCACCACTAAGCCAATTCCTGTCCGTGTTATATTTTACTATGTACGTGTTGAGTCTCAGATTACAACACTTATATCTCTCTTTTTGTGATATTTAGGGTTTATGACTCCAAAGTGGGAAGAAGAAATAGATTAGGTTTAATTTGGGAAAAAATTGATTTTTTTTTGGATTTGAGTTGGTTCACACTAAAATTGGCTACGTGGCAAATGAAATTGTCATGTGCCACGTTCATTTGCCATGTCATCGGGACCTAACAAAAGCATCTCCAATGGAAAATGTGGATTAATTGTGGCCGTGCATTCTCAATGTGAAGATGATGTCTATCCCATGTGGCTCAAATAAATATTATACTTCAAAATAGGTTTATGGTAGATGTAGAATGTGGCTCGATTGATGAGGTGTCATTTCTTTTTGTAATTTTATTAATTAAAACACGAAAATAGAAAATCTAAGTAAATATTTAAAAAAACTGATTATCCAACATGGCTGTCAATTTGAATGTCCTGAAGTGACATTCAAAATAAACAATGTCAATTCACATCAACTAGACATTTGAAATATACACATATCATTGGAGACTTTTTTTCCATTCTAATGTTTATTTAGTCCTAGGTGACGCATATTGACATTCAATTAATACACATTCATTGGAAATGCTCCAATCTCAACGATGGACGAACCAATTATATACTATTTTAAAAGTTCATGGACTAAATGTGCACTACTTAAAGTTGAGGGGATAAAAGTATAACAAACTCAAAGTTCAAAGCCAAATTAAAAATGTGTTTTTACCCTTTATTTAAGCATATATATTGAAATAAAATAGTAAACTTCATTAATCATGATGGCTCAATACATTCAGTAGAACAAGAGGAGACATAGAATCAATTACTTTGATAAAAACACATCGATTCGCTAATCATAATTGTTCATCAGAACATTCAACTGTCATATAGTTGATTTTGAGATACTACGACTATAACAATATAACCGTTTGACAATCAGTGACTGTTCTCTTGACAAACGTCTGTAAAACTTCCAACAAGGGAAGACTAATAAAAACTTCCAACAAGGGAAGTCAAACACAAACTTTCAACATTGGAAGACAAATACTTAATGAAAAACACAGCCTAATAAAACTATCAAACCAACAACTATAGGAGCCGATCCACGCACGAGCAATAGAAGTGGAGATAAACTTGAATGATGATAGATGCAAATATAAAAGGGGAGCTGTAACGGCCCAAATTTTATTAAGGCCGTTATTCGCTATTTTTCAGATGTGGACACCAACTTAGATCCGCGAGAGACGCCACGGACTGGTGATGATACACCTGGTCAGGCGGAAAGTATTATTTTTGACTGATTGTTTGATTAACTGTGATGATAATGACTAGGCTATGACTCATTACATCGCAGGTGTGGTTTAATATTGACTAGATCGGGTGAGATTTCGTGTCAGGTATTTGCCAAAAAAAAAAAAATAATACGTGCAGACAGGGAACCGGACGAGTAAGTGCGGGAACACTAGGCCGGGGAATGTGTTTACTTCGATAAAAATAGAATAAATTTGACAAAAATAGTAAATTGGTGGGCGCCTAGTGACACGCGGGGTCGTGGTCGACACGCGTGGGTGGTAGTGTGGTGTGCACCCCCGAGTACGCTCATTGGCGCGCACGACGAAATTGTAGGCGAAAATATAGGCGAATATATATATATATATATATGTATGTATATATGTAATTTAAATATATATATATATATATAATATATTAAAATCAGAAAATACATAATTAATTGTGAAATGACCAAAAAGGGTGTGTGATTGTGAATGATGTGGATAAGAATGCAGGGGCATTTTGGTCATTTCACCCTAAAAAATTTGATAAACACCATCATCATCACCATTTTCTCATATTTTGAGAAAAATCGATAGATCGAGGGGAGGAAGAAGAGAAGGAAGGAGAAGAGAGAACGAGAGAAAGATCGAGGAAGACGCGAGGTGAGTCGTTGACGTTGTTGTGTTGTTTTTGTTGTTGTTGTTGTTGTTGTGTGTTGTTGGCGGGAGTGGTGGTGGCGATGGTTCGGTTGTGGTGGTGGAGGTGGAGTTTGGGACCTCGAACGAACTGCTCTCTTGCAGTTCGTCCGAGGAGGGAGACGACTCCCGTGTCGTCTCCCCCTCCCTCCCAACCAAAATGAAAAAAAAAAAAAAAATTCTCCATCGAACCAGAGAGCTTTGGTTCGATGGAGAAGAAGGGGGACACACGTGCGGGTCGCACGTGTGCACCCTCTCTCCATGGGCCCGGTCGGGCGACTGGTCCTGATCCAAACAGTCGGGCGGGCCGCCCTGAGACCAGACGGCGGTTGGGCGAAACCGGATCCGGTTCGGACCGGTTCGACCAAACCCAAAAAAAAAAAAAAAAGAAAAAAAAAGTTTAAAATTGAATAAAATCTGAAAAATATGAAAAAAATCTTGAAAAATGGGAAAAAAAAATCAGAAAAATTATATTTTGACTAAATAAACAGAAATTAATGAATTTCTATAAAAATGAAATATTCGGGATGTTAGCGAAACGTTGTGTCGGGGTTTTTATCTCGTAAAGCGTGAAATTAGTAAAAACTATGGAAAAAAATATAGAAAATTCAGAATAAATTGAGAAATTTGAAAAGGGGTTGAAAAGTGAATTTCGAGACATTTCGGGCGTTTGGCACCTCGGTGTAACTCGAAAAACGTGCTGCAACTAAAAATTGGAATAAAATTCTAATTTTTATTGTCACGATATAAAATCAATTAGTTTGATACTAAATCATATAAAATGATTTATTCGAACACCAGGGACTTAGGAGACCATAGTCAGGTGTCGGGTGCGTATCTCGAGGCGAGAGTGGGATCAGATCGCGACAAATATTGAGTAATTGGAATGCGATTGAGGTAAGTAAAACCCTTAAGAAACACACTCGAGTGTTTATTTATTTGATTTCATTTGATTCCAGCTATTATTGCGTTGGTTACTCTATTTCCATGTTCATACTTATGTTGCACGGTTGGTTTTGTCATTCACCGTCGGATCTTCTGGTTTACTCTGTGATGTGTGGGCGGACTTGGGTAGGCTGGACAATAGGGACAGAATAAGGGTTCGGACCGGTGAGGGGGTTGGAGAAGCCACCGGGGGAATGTCGATGTCTGGATTAGGGTGTGACGGCCCCAATTTCTCCATGCAATTGGGTACACCTGGCCTAGACCCATACAAGCCTCGAGTCATCACTCGGCAACCTGACGAGCCTAGTCAGCCTTCAATTTAATCAAATTAGTAATTTATGAAAGAGTTATTGCATCGAGAAACAATGGAAACTAAAATAATTATAATAAAGGGGAAATAACTCAATCAAAGGAAGTAGAGGAATTCTATAAGTGTGGAAAACCCCGGGTATTCATGTACAATTGAAAATGCAAAGGTACATGATACCAATCTCATCAAAATTTGCCTAGTTTAATAATCCCAAAGCATATATATATATATAAAACGATATACATAAAAGCAAAACATAAATAAACCTATAAAATAGTCTCCAAATCCAGCCGTTAATCCTCACAATAGATCCCCTAGGCAGGGTCCCTTGCCCTTGCTGCTCTCCGCCCTATCTGCACCCACCGTCACAAACTAGACGGTGAGTAATGAAATAAAATCGAATGTAATGCCGAAAGAAGATAACATAATTCATGATAATACAAGTAAATCAGTCTAAATATCATGCGGTAATAAAAATGACAGGAATTTAAATAAACAAGATGCATGATAAACAGACTAATAGATATCAATCGAAAGTCAAGTGTGTTCCAAGGAATCAAAAGAGGCTCATAAGTGGTCTAAATCATAGCATAACGGCGAAGACCTCGCGAGATCCTCCCGGGCATCGACACAAGCGAAAGCACAGCTATGAATGGAAAAGGACTCGAACCCCTCCACCCAGTACTCGGTGTCACACGGTCACTAAGGGTGGTCACACACTCGTGGCCACGAGTGCCCACGTTTTATCCCTCTAGTGCAGGTCCTAGTACTTTTGAGACGAAACACTTACGCCGGGAAACACACAACAAGAAATGGAATGGAATACCAATAAAAGAGCATAACAAGATTGAATAAATGATAATGAATCACATGGCATTTTCTTACTGGCTTACAAAAGTACAAATGCTTGTGGCAAATGTACTTACCTGAACTATCGCAACCCGTAGACACTCTCACGTTCCTAACGCGTATCCCCGAGTTTCTCGCTACCTTCTAACAATTTCCATTGCATCTTGGTAGCGGTTGTACATATCTATAAGGCTCCCATTATATGATGATGGAAGAATAATTCTTTTACTCTATCTGCACATGCTTCTCCAACATTTGTTGCATCTTGCAAACCTTGGTATAGTTCAGATCGAAGAGTCTTTTTGTAGTCTTTTAGATACTTCAATCTCAATGATTCAATTTTCACATACATGTCTATTGCATATTATTGTAGAAGACATCCACCGCGAAGCGATAATGAGGTCTCGATGGCGGATCTCGATATGAAAATGTTAGTTTCTTGTCTTAAATAGTGTTGACTTTTAAATTGTTAACGTTATATTTCTCAATTATCTAACTCCCTCCCTCAATTATCTAACGTTATAAATAAAGGTTATATTTCTCAAAAATAATTAGACGTTATAAATAGACGTTATAATTAGACGTTATAAATAGACGTTATAATTATAACGTTTTAAATAGACGTTATATTTATAACGTTTTAAATAGACGTTATATTTCTCAAAAATAATTAGTAACGTTATAGACGTTAGCGTGATTGAGGAAGTTTGGGGAAGTTACCCTTAAATAATAAATTTTTTTATTTTATAGTCCGTATGTTACATATTTAACCAACTCCCACGTTCAAACGACATTCCTCGGTCCATTTTCCTTGTTCTGACTCTCATAATTCGCGTAGTCTCGCCAACTAATTAATTAAATTAATTAAAAATTCATTTATTTGTATGTTTTACTTGTTTTTCTCCCCCGTTTAACTAGTCGAAACCTCACTCAATTAAGTATCGCCCAACCGGCTCGAAACCCGTAAAATACTAAAATACTAATACACACAATCAAAGAATCATAAAATCACTTCGGTGTCGACTCCCGAAGTTCGAAATACTGTCCAGCATTCACGTAGCCGGGTCACAATTCTGACAAATGCAACATAAGTCAGTTATAAAATTTGGGGTTGTTACATAGGGTTCAATCCTGCTACACGGCACACATCCATTATTGGTGTTTATCGATGTTATTTATGCATGCGTCTTAATTACAGTTACTTGTTTTACTGCGCATGTTTATTTAACAGTTTATTGGCTTCAATTATTATAAATGCTGGTTTGTGTACTTCTGGGTTTTACTCACTGGACTCGTCATCTACTTCTTGTGATGATTGAGTGCAGGATCTACTACGACTAGTGGCAAGGAGACTCTCGCAGACTACTTATGACCTTGTCGCTGACGGAGTTTGACTTGTATGTTTTTATTTTGTTGTATTGACTTATTTTTGGGTTTATGGGGACTGCTTGAGATACCAGTACATGTATGTATTACACTTTGTTATGTTATATACAGTGTACTTTACGGGGTTTTCCACATAGGATTAATGCTCTCTAACTTGAGGAAATTACATAATTTATAAGCTTCCGCTGTTTACAAATATTAAAATGTTAAATATTGACTAACTTAGGTTGAATTAATTGATAATGATGGTTAGTTGGGCGTGGGACACAGCTGGCAGTTATATGGCCAGTTGTGGCTGCGTGGCCTCCCGTGGCGGACCAATGTGGAAATTGGGGCCGCTACATTTTGGTATCAGAGCTTAGGTTTGAGGAACCTAAAGGATGAAGCGTTGATGATAGTTAACTCTGATACCGCCACAATTTGGTATCAGAGTGAGGGTAAACCTCGGGAATTGGAGTTAAACAAGAGTATAAAATTTAATAAATTTAGATGTGGAAACCCGAAGTGATACCTAGAACTCTATTTGGGAAGTAATGTAAGACGGGTAGACTCAGGAAATCTATATACGTGTATATTTTGATTGTGTACTACATATTATACGCGTATATATTGAGTTTGATCCAATGCACGTTGGTTGTGCAGTTTATGATGGACGGACAGACTCCTACTACTCCGCCAACTACTCAGCAGGAGATTGGGGAGACTAGTGACCATACCATTAGTGAGGTAGCTGATTTACGAGCCATGATGCGAGATCGATCGAAAGCGGATTATTACAAGCGAACAACATTTACTTCAGCAGGCACAGATGGCTGAGTTGATGGAGTATATCCGGAGTTCGAGGATGCCAGCAGTGGCACCGACTGCTGAGCGTGTTGCACCTACTACTACTCAGACAGCCTTATCACAAGTTGTTACTACGCAGGCGGCTAGGTCAGAGACAGTGATAGAGAGGGTTGAGCCAGTTGTAGTGCCAGCAGAGACTACTGTGGTGACACCCACTACTATAGAGCAGCAGATAGGGACTTCGACTGCTAGGAGTAGGATGTCAGAGGCAGCGAAGATAGTGAAGGATTTTATAAGGTTTAACCCTACGTACTTCACTGGAGTCAGTGATCTTGAGGTTGCAGGACGTTGGTTGATGACTCACAGACGACTACACCAGTTGCTAGAGGTACCCGAGGTAGATCAGGCACGTATCTCGTGTTCTTGTTTGAGGGTCGTCGTTTGGTGGACCACCTACACTGACATACATGGTACGCCAGTGACGTGGGGAGAATTTAGACAGTTATTTCTGGACAAGTATATTCCCACGGAGGTGCAGTTACGATTGAGGGAGCAGTTCTTGAGTTTGCGACAGGGTACCATGTAGTTTCGCAGTACATGGACCGATTCCGGTATCTCATGATGTATGCTATGGATGTGGCTAACACGGAGAGATTACAAATTTATTATTTCATCAGAGGCCTGGATGAGAGGATTGGTGGGGTGATAGTCGCGGCGGTGCGGAGACACTACAGATTGTTTATGATAGAGCATTGGCTCGTGAGACATATCTACAACACCGGGTAAGCTTGGAGATGGGTCCGACGAGTTCTCGGTCGATCGAGATCGAAGAGACAGAGAAATCAATCTAGCGATCGGGAGCGGGATTTTCGAGCACGCGAGTTCATTTGCAAATAGGATCATGATTTCATTAATGATCGTGATTTGAGAAACGATCGATACGACTATAATGACGAGCGAGATAGATTGGAGTCGCGAGGACGACCAAAATCGATCGATGATCAATTCAAAGAATGACGATCGCCAACGGTACATGAGATTGTACCTATACCGATACAACAATCGAGACAGTCGTACAGACAGGACCAGGATCAGAGGGACCAGAGTTGGGGTCAAAGATCCAGGGATAGACAGGTTAGGAGACCAGAGACACGTCGTTGTCATCGTTGCGGTCAGATTGGACACCTCCGAGCGGATTGCGGGAGAGCATCACTACCACCGGAGCCAGTGCAGGCCAGAGATAGGGTCCATGTTGTTGCACCGTCGATCCAGGAGGAGACTAGACAGACTGTTGTGGGTACGTATAAGTTTATTTACTTATTGTGTTGTTTTATTTCGTAAGTGTAGCTATTGTTTTATTACCTACACGATTGAAGAAGGTTGATGTGTTCATCGGAGGATGATGATGAAGATTTGATTGATCACGCGATACACTAGGCCATATCGAGGGCTATCGGGTGATTGACTAGGATTGGGCGTTATCACTGGTGGGATCCTAGAGGATGGTTCTGGGTGATTGGCCAGGTGATGCGTACACTAGTGGGATCCCGACGTACCAGAGTATGGTCTAGGACTGAGTCGCGGATGAGATGGTGAGATCAGCTTATTTCTGCCAACGTTGCAGTTTCGTGCTTCGATGTGGAGGTCTGCACAAATTTCGGGACGAAATTTCCTTTAGTTGGGAAGAACTGTAACGACCCAAATTTTATTAAGGCCGTTATTCGCGTATTTTTAGACGTGGACGCCAACTTAGGTCCACGGAGACGCCACGGACTAGTGATGATACACCTGGTCGGGCGAAAAGTATTATTTTTGACTGATTGTTTGATTAACTGTGATGATAATGACTAGGCTATGACTCATTACATCGCAGGTGTGGTTTAATATTGACTAGATCGGGTGAGATTTCGTGTCAGGTATTTGCCAAAAAAAATAATACGTGCAGACAGGGAACTGGACGAGTAAGCGCAGGAACACTGGGCCGGGGAATGCGTTTACTTCGATAAAAATAGAATAAATTTGACAAAAATAGTAAATTGGTGGGCGCCTAGTGACACGCGGGGTCGTGGTCGACACGCGTGGGTGGTAGTGTAGTGTGCACGCTCGAGTACGCTCATCGGCGCGCACGACGAAATTGTAGGCGCGAAAATATAGGCGAATATATATATTTATATATATATATGTATGTATATATGTAATTTAAAAAAAATATATATATATATATATAAATATATATTAAAATCAGAAAATAAATAATTAATTGTGAAATGACCGAAAAGGGCGTGTGATTGTGAATGATGTGGATAAGAATGCAGGGGCATTTTGGTCATTTCACCCAAAAAAAATTTGATAAACACCATCGTCATCACCATTTTCTCACATTTTGAGAAAAATCGATAGATCAAGGGGAGGAAGAAGAGAAGGAAGGAGAAGGGAGAACGAGAGGAAGATCGAGGAAGAGGCGAGGTGAGTCGTTGATGTTGTTATGTTGTTTTTGTTGTTGTTGTTGTTGTGTATTGTTGGCGGGAGTGGTGGTGGCGATGGTTCGGTTGTGGTGTGGTGGTGGAGGTGGAGTTTGGGACCTCGACGAACCGCTCTCTTGCGGTTCGTCAGGAGGAGACGACTCCCGTGTCGTCTCCCTCCTTCCTTACCAAAATGAAAAAAAAAAAAATCTCCATCGAACCAGAGAACTCTGGTTCGATGGAGAAGAAGGGGGACACACGTGCGGGTCGCACGTGTGCACCCCCTCTCCATGGGCCCTGGTCGGGCCGACCCGGTCCCGACCCAAACCCAAACAGTCGGCCGGGCCGGCCTGAGACCAGAACGGCCGGTTGGGCGAACCGGGTCCGGTTCGGACCGGTTACGCCCAACCAAAAAAAAAAAAAAAAAAAAAAAAAAAAAAAAAGTTTAAAATTGAATAAAATCTGAAAAATATGGAAAAAATTCTTGAAAAATGGGAAAAAAATTCAGAAAAATTATATTTTGACTAAATAAACAGAAATTAATGAATTTCTATAAAAAATGAAATATTCGGGATGTTAGAAATTATGGAAAAAATATAGAAAACTATGGAAAAAATATAGAAAATTCAGAATAAATTGAGAAATTTGAAAAGGGGTTGAAAAGTGAATTTCGAGACTTTTCGGGCGGTTGGCACCCCAGTGTAACTCGAAAAACATGCTACAACTAAAAATTGGAATAAAATTCTAATTTTTATTGTCACGATATAAAATCAATTAATTTGATACTAAATCATATAAAATGACTTATTCGGACACCAGGGACTTAGGAGACCATAGTCAGGTGTCGGGTGCGGATCTCGAGGCGAGAGTGGGATCAGATCGGGATAAATATCGAGTAATTGGAGTGCGATTGAGGTAAATAAAACCCTTAAGAAATACACTCGAGTGTTTATTTATTTGATTTCATTTGATTCCAGCTATTATTGTTTATCGTTGGTTACTCTATTTCCATGTTCATACTTATGTTGCACGGTTGGTTTTGTCATTCACCGCCGGATCTTCTGGTTTACTCTGTGATGTGTGGGCGGACTTGGGTAGGCTGGACAATAGGGACAGAATAAGGGTTTGGACCGGTGAGGGGGTTGGAGAAGCCACCGAGGGAATGCCGATGTCTGGATTAGGGTTCAGTCCTGCTACACGGCACACATCCATTATTGGTGTTTATCGATGTTATGTATGCATGCGTCTTAATTACAGTTACTTGTGTTTACTGCGCATGTTTATTTAACAGTTTATTGGCTTCAATTATTATAAATGCTGGTTTGTGTACTTCTGGGTTTTACTCACTGGACTCGTCATCTACTTCTTGTGATGATTGAGTGCAGGATCTACTACGACTAGTGGCAAGGAGACTCTCGCAGACTACTTATGATCTTGTTGGTGACGGAGTTTGACTTGTATGTTTTTATTTTTCTGTATTGACTTATTTTTGGGTTTATGGGGACTGCTTGAGATACCAGTACATGTATGTATTACACTTTGTTATGTTATATACAGTGTACTTTATCGGGTTTTTCACATAGGATTTATGCTCTCTAACTTGAGGAAATTACATAATTTATAAGCTTCCGCTGTTTACAAATATTAAAATGTTAAATACTGACTAACTTAGGTTGAATTAATTGATAATGATGGTTAGTTGGGCATGGGATACAGCTGGCAGTTATGTAGCCAGTTGTAGGCCTGCGTGGCTTTCCGTAGCGGACCAATGTGGAAATTGGGGCCACTACAGGAGCAAGCGGTGGCGAATGATAAATCCGATAGCTGTTGTAGGATTAAAACTCTCATATTTGAATAGATACGTGTTTTATTAAAGAAAATGTTTACTGGAACTACTGCTGATATAGAAGATCGGCAGTGGTTCACATGAGAATTACAAAGGAAATCAAAAGAGAAAAAAACTGAAATTTTAATAGGGCTTATGAATTAGAATGACGTTATATATATTAATTTTTTTTTAGGAAAAATATATATATATATATATTAATTTAAATTCGCCGAGGTTTACATATAGACATAGCACTAGCAGTTGTAGACTCATATCATCTATATGGTTCATAAGAGATCGTAGATAAGTAATTAGTTTGTTGCAGTCGAATTGCTCGAAATGGAAGGATGAGGAAATTCATTTGAGAAAAAAAAGTGAAAAAAGTCAAATATTACTCCATGTGATTTTTTCATGATAATTTCTTAAAAAATCTCTATCAAGTTGACCCACCAAAGGGACGGTAGGACCCATCATTACCACGTGGTATATGGATCGCACCTAATACTGAAACATGGATAATTTCTTGTCTGTTGTCAACATGTCATGCACAACCCAACTTACGTACATTATCGACAAACAGCAAGGATAATATTTCCCTTATCATCTTATATATTTCTGCAATCTTGATTTTGACAGTATTACAAATAATTATCCACAAAGAAGCAAGGATAATATTTCCCTTATAATCTTATATATTTCTGCAATCTTGATTTTGACAGTATTACAAATAATTATCTTATCTTTTTCCATCTATTAATTAATTACTCCTCGAAAAAAAAAAATCAATCCTCGAGATTGAGCATTGATCCCCCTAACCTCCTATAACAAGGTATACATATTACTCTTTTTTTCCTACAAAAGCAAGCCGATTTTCACTTCATAGCTCACTATAAAAATGCTATAACAATGCTTGAATTAAAATGGGGCTACATCCAAAATATTTATATATATTACTTAGATAAACTTCTCAAAAAAAAATAATATTTGATAAAATTA
This sequence comes from Stephania japonica, assembly GCA_039657345.1. Taxonomy (NCBI): domain Eukaryota; kingdom Viridiplantae; phylum Streptophyta; class Magnoliopsida; order Ranunculales; family Menispermaceae; genus Stephania; species Stephania japonica. Next base: position 9,504,501 of record CM077556.1, read on the forward strand.
TTTTTTTTATAAGAAAGAAACAACTTTGCTTTCACTAAGGTTTGAATCAATAACCTCTTACTTTTAAATTTCATATTAAAATATTGAACCATTCAATTGATTGATATTATCTATAAAATTATCTACATATAGAAGTGTAAACACACATGCATTGTCATCATCTGCTTTATATCATCAATATATATACATGTAGAAGTGTCAATTTGAATCCAAAGCATTTCAACTGATCAGGTTGGAGTCAGTTATAAATTAAAAAAAGTGTCAATTTGAATTATATATACCGGAACTTAACTACTTTGAGATTTGAGAGATGTTGTCCTCTGTTAATTTTTGGAGTGAGTTACTATATCGAACAAGGAAAATGGCCAGTGACGGCGAACTGCTCATGGCGGGGAACGGTCATTCGTGGCGACAGTCAATGATAGTGGTCTTCTTGGGGCGGCATGGCACTCCATTCCGAATTTTCTTCTCTTGATTGGATCAAGATTTTAGTACTTTTGTTAGTTAGATAAGTTTAGTTACCGCTAGCGGATGTTGTCCCATTGTCAGAGTGGTTGTCCCCGTTGTCCTTACCTTAGAGTTGGGCTAGGGGTTGCACTATAATGTGCGCGTTCTCGAAATTTGTCCTGTGCTTCATTGTTGTAAGATCTATTTGTAATATAAAAAATGATATTTTGACATACTTTCCTTGCATGCATTTGATACACAGCCGAGTTGGCAGAGACACATCAGCTTTGTGGGGCCCACTACTAGGACCAAGAACAACCGTTAACGTGAGCTTCCTTTCCGTTATCTACTGACATTCGATTTTGTTTTGGAGGGAACCAACCACAAACACATTTACATCCAACCCTTTTTTCATTTGAGAGCATGAACAACAAAACCCAACTCTCTATGCTCATCTTTTCTCGTGTTGCAAAAATTTTTGTTGCTGACTTTTGAATGGTCGAATGGAGTTTGAGCACCAAAGCTACAGGCGTGAACTCACCCACCTGAAAGCAGAAGTTGTTCACCTTGATGGGCAGTCTCCTTTTCTTTAATTGGAAAACAAAATGTATATTATCTCCCCGAATCAGATCTTGTGCAACCAAAAAAAAAAAAATAAAAAAATATAGAACTCGAGATGAGTTGAATTGAGTTCGTCTACTTCATTGGTAACGTTTGTGGGTTCTTCTTGTTATGAAGACTGCCTCGATGGGTTGAGACTTGAATAGTTGAATGGGGTCTTCGAGCTTCAAAACCAGAGGGATATAAGTTGATACGTACAGTTTGATTGTCCAATTCTTACTATTATCAAATAGAATCTCATTAGATGTGGGTGTATCAGATTTTGTAATATTTCATTGTTATCTTGTATTTAGTTGATATATATAATGAGAAAACTCAATCATCATTTTACCTTTCCAACTCTGTTTCTCTCTTTCTTCAATTTAGTAATTGGTTAAATGGTTAACCTCTCTTTGAGGGTTTGTTGAAGTTGATAGCATTCTTAACTTTCCTTAAGAATTTAATGAGGATTTGTTATGAGATATTCATATTCACTAGAGATTCTTGGATGTTGCACATCTCCTGTATAATTGAACAGATTCTCTGTTCTTCACCCCAAAAAAAATAAAAAATAATCCACATTTTTGCTTGTAAAGTTGGAGGTTTAGAAGGCTTTATCAGCATGTCAATTTATTTTAGTTCGAAATTACATTGCAAACAGTGGGTAAGTGCTAAAGCAAATGAATCTCATTCTCTCTATTTTCAATTTTTATTTTATTTTTTGAAGATCTTGAGATGGCAATCTTAATTTTCAAAGCCATACCACTTGAAAAATGGTTATCACAACAAAAACAGATCATAAGATTATTTTCTAAATTCCAAGAGATAAATACAATTCATGAATAAAATTGAAGCGCTTATAGAGGCAGAGGGTTCAATCTTATCAAAGTGATTAAAGAAAAAAAAAAATTACACTTGATCATTTATAGTCTATGCATGAATGAAGGTAAGAAATCAGGCGGTGGTGCAAGTCCTGATCGTCCAGAGTTGGGTTACAATGTCTTCGCAACAACAAACACTATTCATATATTATTTGGAAGTCAGATGATGCAAAAAAGCTTCAAGAGAGTTGGTCTAAGAACATCCCAAACTATATATGTACACCACACCCATGGAAACATACCAGCCACCAGCAAAAGAACATGAAAGAATGTAGAAAACCAATACGCGCGAATATCCCATTCGACCATTCAAATCTCAACAACACAAAAATGGGTCTTGGCCACTGTACTTCGTCGCCAATTTTGTTCAGAATGTGCGGCGCCTTGAATCTGCATTTGAAAAGAAGAACAAATCATAGGTCTCAGTCGACATCAAGAGCAACAAGAGCAGAGCAACAACGCTCTGATACCTCTTGATGCTATATGCTGCAAAGAATTTTGGGACGATATGAAGAACAAAAAGAATCGAATCAGTCATATTGTTCAAGCTCTACTTCCAAAAACAGAAGAAACCGACTGAAGCAAAAGGAAATGAAGCTCTCAAATGAAAAAAAGGGTAGAATGAAAATGTGTTTGTTGTTGGTTCCGTCCAAAACAAAATCAAAAAGTTCGAATTTTTACACATCTGTGTCAGTTCAACTGACATCCGAGGAGAAATGGATGTCAGCAGATAACGGAAAGGAAGCTCACGTTAACGGTTGTTCTTGGACCTTGATCCTAACAGTGGGCCCCACTATGCTGATGTGTCGCTGCCAACTCAGCTGCGTACGGATGAAAAAATTACATCCGTACGGTAGTTTTTTTTTAAAATTCGTAAATTATATTGATTTACTTTTTTATTCGTTAATTGATGTATATCGTATTTTGAAAATGCGAAATGGTGCGACGTGGACGCTCCTCTACAAATGGCGCCTCTACAAGAGGCGCCATTTGTAGAGGAGCCCTGCCACCTCAACACCTCAACACAAATGGCGCCTCTACAAGAGGCGCCATTTGTACACTCTGTCACCTCGATAAAATGGCGCCTCTTGTAGAGGCGCCATTTTATCCACGTCACCACACCACCACGCACACCACATCACCACACATACAAATGGCGCCTCTACAAGAGGCGCCATTTTATCCACATCACCGCCACCACACATACCTCACCGCCACCTCACGTCTCCCACACATACTTACCGCCACCTCACCGCCACCTCACGCTCTCCCACGTTAAGCCCACACCACATCACCACGCACACCACATCACCACACATACCTCACCGCCACCTCACATCTCCCACACATACCTCACCGCCACCTCACGCTCTCCCACGTTAATCCCACACGCATCCACGTTCCACCATACACACACCACGCGCTTCACGTACTATGCATGCACTACACACACATGAAACACACACATGAAAGCATGCATGGTCATGCATGCATGTCGGTTGCATGACCAACCGACATGCATGCGTGGTCATGCATGCGTGACCAATCGACCACGCATGCATGCATGCGTGGTCACGCATGCATGCGTGGTCATGCATGCATGACGCATGCATGCATGCGTGCGTGGTCACGCATGCATGCATGCATGCGTGACCACGCATCCATGCATGCATGCCGTGAAACGGCATGAATGGGTGGGATGCGAGAGTGGCGTACACGAGAGTTCACGGGTGGGCGGAGAATCTCTGCAACCACCGCCCCTACAACCTACAACCCCTATCGAGGACCTAGCCTAATCAATGCGGCGTTGAATGTTTGTTGGGAGGGTATTTAAAATAGGGAGAGAAAGATCGGTGAGGTTTTCGTGGTGATAAGAGAGGATAGAGCGAGAGGAGCAAAGTGAGAAAATAGAGAGGAAGAAAGTGTAGAGAGAGTGTGAGGGAGATCGAAAGAAAGAGTGTGTGGGAGATCGAGAGAGGCACCGCGATCCGCGAAGGTGACGGCTACGGCGACGGCGACGACGAAGGAGGCGGTGTAAGTGGAAGTGGAAGTGTTTGGGTTGAGTTTGTGAGCGAGAGAGAGAGAGAAACAATGAGAGGGAGAGAGAGAGAGAGAGAGAGAGAGAGAGGTGCTAGAGGTGTCACGAGAGAGAGGTAAGGAGTGAGAGTGTGAGAGATGGCGTGAGAGAGAGAGAGGAGGGTGAGAGTGCGTGAGAGAGAGAGGGGGAGAGTTTGTGAGAGAGAGTGAGAGGTTGAGATGTGGTTTGTGAGAGAGAGAGGACGAGATAGTGAGAGAGAGAGAGACGAGATAGTTAGAGAGAGTGAGAGAGAGAGGACGTGATAGTGAGAGAGAGAGAGTGAGAGAGTGAGAGAGTGAGAGAGTGAGGTGGTGGTGAAAAAGAGAGAGAGGTCGAGATAGTGACGAGAGGGGGAGAGTGAAAGTGTGTCGAGAGAGAGAGAGAGAGAGAGAGAGAGAGAGAGAGAGAGAGAGCGAGAGTGAGAAAGAGGGGGAGAGAGTGGGGAAGAGTGTGAATAAACAGAGAAAGAGTAGTGTGTGGGTTTGGGTTTGGGATTGGGTTGAGTACGTTAGGTTTACGAGAGAGAGGGCGTGAGAGAGTGTTTGTTTTGATGTATTTAGCAAACGATTCTATGTGGGGGAGAACCGATATTTTTAATTATTCTTTTTATAAATATTTTGTTGTTGTTTCATTTCAATAAATTAACTAATTTTTTTTTTCACAGGGAATATTAATCTTTTTTTGTAGGTAAAAGAATATTAAATTGAAGAACAAACCGGATCAAAAATAGTAAGAACAAAAATTTATTTATTTATTTAATATATTTATAGTGTAATAGATTTTTTTAAGAAAATGTGTTTATTGCATGGTGTGTGTAATTTAAATATTTTGTTTTTAAATAGTTAGTAAAGAATGTGAACATCATAGTTAACAAAATATTACAAATATTAAACCCTATAGAAAAATTAATTTTTTTTTGTAGTGGTGGTCGTATTTTATTGTGTGTAGTGATAAATGCATGATAATTATTTGGCACATTTTACAAGTGAGTGGCAAATCGACCCAAAGATAAATATTATCTCGTGTTATTTATTATCGGTGTTTGATTATTGCGACAAGATATCAATTATAAGTTAGTATTAATGTAGTGTCCGGTGTATACACTATTAGTCGCCTCACCATCTCCAACAACGACAAGAAGGAAAAAATCTTTTACTTACAAATTTAATTTGTAAGTAAAAGTGTTAAAATTGTAAGTAAAAGTTTTTACTTACAAAATGTCGTTGGTAAAAACATCGTAAGAATAGAGTCGTCGGTAAAAGTTTACACTTACAAACGTAATCGTAAGAATAGAGTCGTCGGTAAAAGTGTATAATATGTATTAATAAAATTTCTATTCGTTTTTGTTGAACTCCAAAGATCAAATAATAAAATCACATACCCGAAGCGGAAGTAAAAGATAACCTTTACTTGTTCACCGTCACGAGCACAATCACCAAGAGGGAAAAATGCCCAATAATCACAAAAATTTAAGTACTCTTGCAGAGATTAGAGAGAAAGGGATAAGAAAGTTTCAGCGTTGAAAATTCTTGTTAGGAGATTTTCACAATCTCCTTATTTATCTCTAATATAGATAACTACTAAGTAGTTATTTAATCGATTACAAAAACTACCCAAACCACTTTATGTGCGTAAATATATTCCAACATCTCCCACTCGCACATAATGGGTTTAATTTCTCATAAGTTCCATCTATAGAGAACAATGTTTCTTATCTCTGCAAAAAAACATATTCATACAAGTAAATAGGCCGTGCGACCAAAGCATACAATTAATATCCGAGAGCTCATAGCTATATAACCTGTTAGGTATATTCAACAGATCAACTTGTAAGTAGAGTATGTATGCAATACCCTAGATACATCATCACATTTGAATATCTTAAGATCTCTTTTATATGGTTATTTCAAATTCTCATGCACCCATAATCATATTTAACAAATAAATATAATTGGTCGACCAATGGATACAAATTAAGCAAATGAGACACTTCGATGATCTTCCTTTTCAACTTATATCTTTCCATTTTAAATCAACTGTTATCTGAATATGGCCCGTTAGATCGAATGATTCATAATCATTGGTGACATTTCAAGATAACTAACATTGAGATAAAAACTTCAAGATTAGTCAAAAAGTACTGAGGGTACTTAAATGAGATTCCTTAATCTCTAAGGCTCACACAACTTAGAAGTAGAGATCAAAAACTTATGTTACCTTTATTGGTCGCAAAATGCACATGTGGTATGAAACACATGCTACAATATTATTCTCCTTTTACAATGGAGCGTATGTCAAACTAATATTGTACAGGTGATAGTTCAGATATACTCAATATCTAACTTGAGTCCACAACTCTACTTTAAATTTTCAATTTATAATCACAGGACTCCCACCTGGCATATAAAGACAGTTAAGGTAAACTTGTTGGAGGTTTTACCTTTCGATCACAATTTAATTTAGTGATCTCATCTTGATTCACTATCAAGGCAATTTTTCATTTTAAGCTCGAGCTCTCTAAATTTATATCACAAAAGCTTAAATCCAATCTCATTTCTATGCACTACTAAGTCATAGAAGCGATTGCTCAATGTGAGAAGGCCAATCTACTGTCCGACATACCTTTACTTTTATGTACATAACATAGATGTGTGTGTATGCATGATAAGACAAAGCACAAAACTTTGATATGCATTAATATATAGTAAATAGTATATTACAAATATAAAGGAAGAATAACAACAAATTGTTTTTCATCAAGTACAATACATACATGCTAAACTCTACGCAATCCTAGAGATTTCATATGACCATTGAATGCATCTCTAGGTATAGATTTTGTAAAAGGATCAGCAATCATCTTTTGCGTAGATATGTACTTGCACTTTCACTTCTTTTTGTGCAATCATGTCTCGACAAAGTTATACTTGGTATCAATGTGTTTGGTCTTCGAGTGGTACTTGGGATCTTTTGTGAATGCAATTGCACCGACTATCACAATTCACCAAACCTGGACTTGATGCATCTTTGTCAAATCCCAAGTGACTCAAGAATCTCCTAAGCCAAACCGCTTCTTGCTATTGCTTGAACATGCTACAAATTCAGCTTCCATTGTTGACAAGGCTATGCATGATTGTTTCTTACTACTCCATGAAATCACTCCATTGTTCAAGAAGAAAACATAACCAGAGGTAGATTTTCTTTCATCTAAATCTCCTCCCCAATCAAGATCTCAGTATAACCAACTAGATGCAAATTATTGCCTTGATAACACAATGAATAATCAACGGTGCCTTTGAGATACCTAAGTATCCTTTTGACAACTCTCCAATGGGTCTGTCTCGGTTTGCTCGATATCTACTTACCATGCCAACAAAGAAAGCAAATATCGTGGCCTTGTACACATCATTGCATACATGAGGCTTCCAACAAAGCACTAGTGTAAGGAACTTTTGCCATTTGTTCTCTTTCATGTGGAGTTTTAGGACACATTCTTTGATTTAGACCTTGGTCTTTTGTAATAGGAGTATCAATGGGTTTGCAATCTTGCATATGGAATCTCTCAAGAATTTTCTTGATGTATGGCTCTTGTGAAAGAGCTAGCATCTTCTTTGATCGATCCCTTTTAATTTTTACACCAAGTATATATGCTGCTTCACCCATGTCCTTCATCTCGAAATTGGAGGACAACCATCGCTTAATGGTTATTAAGTACTCCTCATTATTTCCACCAATAGTATGTCATCCACATAAAGTGAAAGAATCACAAATTTACTATTAGATCTCTTGACATACACACAAGGTCTTCATCAATCATCACAAAATCATAAGAAATAATTGCTTGATGAAATCTTATGTACCACTCGCTGGAAGATTGTTTAAGACCATAAATAGATCTTAATAGTCTCCGCACACTTTGTGCTCTTGACCTTCAACTATGAAACCTATAGGTTGTTCCATATAAATTTTCTCTTCCAGCTCTCCATTTAGAAATGCGCTTTTTACATCCATTTGATGTAACTCCAAATCTAAACTTGCAACTATGGCTAGAATTAACCTTATAGAGGCAAATCTCACAACCGGGAAAAAGTTTCTTCATAATCAATTCCCTCTTGTTGTGTATACCCCTTGCTACAAGTCGTGCCTTGTACCTTTCAATAGAACCATTAGTCTTTCGTTTAATTTTGAGAACCCATTTGTTCCCAATAGCTTTACGTCCTTCAGGGAGGTCAACCAATTCCCAAACATTGTTTGATCTCATGGACTCCATTTCCTCTTCCATTGCAATTTTCCATTTCTCTTTAGCAGGACAAGTAAGAGCTTCTTGAACAGTTTTAGGCTCATCCTCATCTTGAGGTGCAATCATATAAACCTCATTTTCAATAGGAAAATGACGTTTGGGAATTTTGCCACGATTGCTACGCCTTGCTTGTGATTCAGTTGAAACAGATTCAACATCTTTTGTCTTGCTCCCACTTGGATGAGATACTATTGGCATTTGTTCGGACACATGAACCAAACGATTCATCAAAGTAGAATCTTCTTGATTTTGTATCTCATAGAGAGATAAAGATTGATTTATCTCACCCTTTGTTGGAAAATCATTTTCCATAAAAGTAGAATCCCGAGACTCAAATTCGGTTATGCTCCCACTCGAATGTTCACCAATGAACACATAACCTTTTGAATGTTCAGAGTATCTTATAAATATACTCTTTTTTCCTCTTGGACCTAATTTCCCATGTTGATGATGTAAATCATGAACATAGGCACCACAACCCCAAGGTCTTAAATTAGATAAGTCTGGTTTTCTATTGGTCCATAACTCATAAGGAGTGGATGAAACTGATTTGGAGGGTACTCGATTGAGAATATAAGTGGCAGTTAACAAAGCATCACCCCAAAAGGTGATTGGTAAATTGGCTTGGGCCATCATAGACCTAACCATTTCAAGAAGAGTTCTATTTCTTCTTTCGGCTACTCCATTTTGTTGTGGAGTGTATGGAATAGTTAACTGCCTATCTATTCCTTTTTCATCACATAATTGTTTGAACTGATCAGACAAATATTCACGTCCTCGATCCGTTCTCAACATTTTTATTTTTTTATCTAATTGATTCTCAACAAGATTAATGTATTTCTTGAAGCACTCTAAAGCTTCAGATTTATGAGAAATCAAATAAACACAACCGAAACGTGTGTAGTCATCAATAAAAGTGATGAAATAAACACCTCCATGCCGGGATCTCACATTCATCGGACCACAAATATCCGAATGAATCAATTGCAATGGAAATTCAGCTCTTATTCCTTTGCCAAATGGTTTTCTTGCCATTTTTCCCGCTAGACAATTTTCACACATTGGTAAATTAACATTTTCAAGGTGCCCCAATAGGCCCTCTTTTGCTAATCTATCCATTCTTTGTTGACCTATATGGCCAAGTCTAGCATGCCAAATATTCACATCAACATTTGAATCAATAGAAGATGTAACAAGGGAAAAACAAGCACGATAAATATTACTATTCGAAACATAGTCAATATCCAATACAATAAAACCATCGACACATAGCCACAACCATAATAAGTTTGTTCTAGAAACAAATTCACACTAGTACCATAGAAGTTCATAATAAATCCACACTTTGTAGAAGAACAATAACGAAACTAAATTTCGTCGAATCTCTCGGAGCATATAACACATCATATAGGATAAGAGGTCGTCCACCACGCATGCTCAACTTGCGGTGCCAATCCCTTTTACTTCAACACGTGAGTTGTTTCCTACATATATCCATTTTGTTCCACGAGGAACTCGACGAAATTCCACGAACACATCACGATCATTAGCTACATGGTCTGTTGCTCCTGAGTCTATAGTCCACAAAGGATAAGATTCAAATCAAATAAACGAACTAGAAACAAAATTTGCACTTCTAAAAATATTATTTATAGAAAATGCATCAAGGGTTTGTACCTTCTTTGGCTCATTGCACTCACGAGCAAAGTGACCCTTTTTTCCACAGTTGTAGCACTTGAGTTTAGCCTTGTTCTTGATTATTGTTTTGATCAGTTTTTCATCAATTTGACAAACTTTGTCTTATTCGGGAGCCCAAAGCTAGCTAGAGTAGATTTAGCTGGGTAACCAAACAATGTTCCAAAGCTCATTCAACCAACAACTAGAAAGAGAAGAAAAAATAAAGTTAGACAGTTTAAAATTCATTTATAATTTTCTTCATTAAAAAAATTAAAGAAATTAAAAAAATAGAATACAACCTTCAAAAAAGCCATTGGATGTTTGAAGCTTGTAGTGAACATCGATAACGAAGACTAGTGTAATCTCGCATTCACAAGTGTCCTCACTCGCTTCTCTAGTCGACATAGACTATAGACGCCGCCCGTCCGGATATAGTTATTTCCAATTATTCGGTCAACCATCGTACAATGAAAAAATCATGTCACTACTCATCTTTGAATACGTCAGTCCATTCTTCTCCTTCTTCTCTGGCCACGACCATGAAAGGAAGTAGCTCACTTGCTAACTGTGACCGCAATTGATCATATTCGAACTCACTATCTACCACTTGAAGCTTCGATAACTACTGATCAAGAATAATAACATTATAGACGATATATTTAGTAAAAACTATCGTGCCTCAAATCCTCATTTTGATCATTTCTTCGCTTGATATATATGTAATTTTTTTACATTATCAATGCGGTAAATTATGTAGGTCATGGAAGGTAGGAACATCCCGTTTCACTTTTATGCATTTGGAGAAATTGTTAAGGTTTCGCAAGGCATTGAGTACAGCAGACCCCCATCAATGACCATGATTATTAAGTTTGGAACGAGTAAACATGAGTTGATGGATCACGTGTATAACGCGTTTGATATTTCGTCCACTGAGACTCTCATTACGATGACGTATCGTCACGTAATAACTCATCCATCAGGTTCACAATATTTTATCCCTGTGTCGTTGCACGACGAGACCCACTTCGAGTTGATGTGGTCAACAGTGGCGAATCTACCATTATCAGCGAAGGTAGAGATTTATTTAACCTTCGAGCCAATCGAGCCTTATCAAAATTCTACTGTACATTCACAAGTGGTAGAAGAAAATGTGGGCATGACATGCCCTGCATCAATGATGGAAAGATTACGTATGCAATCGCCTATAGGTGATGTTGTGCAAGATAGATTTGTTACTTCGATTGATGATGACATTAGCGCCCCGGTGATGACCGTAACGAGGACCACGACAACGACATTGACGAGGACGTATGTCCCCTCGAGGATGCTTTGCGCCATCTCGTTAATTGGGAAAGTATAAATGTTGTTACGAGACGACCCAACCTACGAACCTCCGGGGGCGGAAAACTTGCAAGATGATGAGCAATTTGCAATTGACGAGGAGGAGTGGATGGAAGAAGCAAGCGATGAAGAAGATTACCAACCATTGCCGGTGTATAATGAAATTGATTGGGAAGTGGCTAATTCTACTTTGCAACCCAACATTCTCATCATTCGATCGGATGGGACATGCCTAATTTTCGGTTGGAAACAGAATGTGCTTTGACAATAAGAAAGACTTGCAAAGCATGCCATAAAATTGTGGCATGTTAACAACTTTTGTCAATACCTTGTTATGGAGTCAACTAAAACCTTATGGGCATTGAAGTGCAGAAGTGCGCCGGAAGCGAGGTGCATGTGGCGTCTCCGTGCTTTTTTGCGAAAGAAGAAACAATTGTGGGAGATCACTCGGTTAGACGTGCCGCGCGATTGTATAAATCCCGGCATAGAACGCAGTCATGCCCAACTCGACGCCAACATGCTTGCACGTGAGATACAAAGCGTTGTCGAAATAGATCATGCAATTGCTATCAAGGCCTTGAAAGAAATGATTAAGCTAAAATACTCACATGATGTTCCCTACAAGCGAATGTGGGATGCTAAAAGGAAAGCAATTGCAAATGCATTCGGAGATTGGGACGCGTCATATGCTACGTTACCAAGATGGTTGGCGGCTGTACATAATAAGAGCCCAGGGACAAAGATTGAGTGGTCACATAGACAATGGGCTGCAGATGAGATCAGGACAGAGCATCCTCAATTTCGTCGTGTGTTCTTCGCATTCGAAGCATCAATCGAAGGGTTCAAACATTGTAGGCCTCTTCTGGCGAGATTGACGCGACATTCTTGTATGGCAAATACAGTGGTAAGCTAATGATTGCCCTATCTGTTGATGGTAATGGACATCTACTTCCAGTTGCATTTGCAGTTACGGAAAACGAATCAACCGACTCGTGGGGGTGGTTTTTGAGAATGTTGCGCAAACACGTGACCGATAGAGATGGTATTTGTATTATTTCTGACCGTCACTCTGGCATTCTCGAGGCTGTTAACACACCAGCAAATGGTTTTTGTCCACCAAGAGGATACCATCGTTATTGCTGCGACACTTGACCAGTAATTTTAACACGCATTTCAAAAATGATTCGTTGAAGAATATCCTATCTCGAGCTGCTGGTCAACATCAAGTGAGGAAATTTGATGCATGCATGGAGCGTTTTGCTTATTTGTCTTCAGGAACTCCTCAGTGTCTTCAATATGTGAATGCCATTCCCAAGGAACTCTGGACTCAATCGCACGATGGAGGCCTGCGGTACGGATGGATGAATTCTAACGGGGTTGGTATGTATTCGATAGTAGTTATGTTTGTTATCCTATATGTGTTTTCACTGTGCTGATATTAATGACACGGCATTATCTTATCATTGTAGAATGTTTTAACGGTGTATTGAAAGGGGCGCGATTCTTGCCGATAACAGCAATGGTTCAAATGATTTACTACAGGTTGGTGACATACACCAACCGACGCAAGGAGGAAATCGATGAAGCAATATCGCACGGGCTCAATTACACGAGATATGCCATGGATAAAATTGCATATTATCAACAATCTGCAAGGAGACATTACGTGAAATTGATAAATCGCGACACTGGTGAGTTTGAGGTGCTCACTGGACGTCATGGCGATCGTATGCATAAAGGCAACAATACACAAATTGTTATCCCGAGGAACCGGTATTGCACCGCAATAAATGGCAATCGTTTGGTTTCCCTTGCTCACACGTGTTAGCCGCATGTGCTCATATTCGAATTGATTATACACAATTTATTGAGCAATACTACGGATGGACGTGTACGCACGATGCTACTCTTCTCAATTCAAAGCCATCCCCGATGAGAAGTATTGGCCGACTTTTGCGACGAAGATTTTACCGGATCCTAGGTGTAGACGTGGCCGAGGGAGACCAAAGGGAACACGAAGGCAAAATGAGATGGATCTTCCTAATGTTTCGAGGACCTTGCGATGTGGCATATGTCATCAAGAAGGACATAAACGAAGAACATGTCCGAATAGAGATCGTGCTCGAGTCCCTACTAGGAGGAACCGTTGCAGCGTTTGTCGTGCAGAGGGACATAACAAAAAAAATTGTCCATCCATATCTCAACCCCAACCACCCAATCCAAACCAATGAGAGGATTTGTATTTAGTTTGTAAACGGTGTCAGTTGATAATTTCATAACATTTATATTAATATAGTATAACCTTATGTTACGTAAAGTAATAGATACGTATTTGTTAATGTTATAACTCATAGTAATGATTTGTTGTGAGTTTTAAAACTACTCGACCAATTTGTTTAATCACACAGTTGCAGCGAGTACACATGGAACCAGGACCATCTGATCCTTCTCTTCTACGCCTCCAATCTACACACAGGTCATCGCAAGTCTGGAGGGGTCAGGTATATGCATTTAACATGTATGTGCATAATATTTATGCAAAAACGTTTAATACACATATATATCGACATATTTTTCAATTGTAAGGTACATGATACAATGCGCGTGCGAAGAAGACTGGGTGTTGTTGATCGACGGATTAATTACCATTCTCGAATGATCCCTTACCTACGATCTAGTGGATTTTATGGTGTCTCACGCGTAGGATTTTTTAGACTTGACTGGGCTTTGATCACCGCTTTCATTGAGAGATGGCGTCCAGAGACACATACGTTCCACATGCGTTGCGGCGAGTGTACAATAACACTCCAAGACGTTGAGATTCAGCTCGGGTTACCAATTAATGGTATGCCTGTGACTGGAAGCACAAGATGTCGACTATCTCGCGGTGTGTGAAAGACTACTTGGTGCGAGACTGAACCACTTCACGTAAAAGGGAATAGAGTTCGTGTTTCATGGCTCGAAGACAATGTGCCACCTATAGAGGATGACAGCAATGAGGAAATGGTTCGACGTTATGTTCGTTCATACATTCTACAACTTATTGGTGGTTGTGTGTTCGCGACAAGTCGAATCAATATGTTCATTGATGTTTCTTCCGTTGCTCGAGGACCTTCAAACAATTGGACAATATAGTTGGGGAAGTGCATGTTTGGCATATTTATACAGGGAGTTGTGTCGTGGATCTCGCTCTGGTGCGCACGAGGTCGCCGGTGCGACAATTCTTATACAACTATGGGCCTGGGATAGATTTCCATTTATAGCACCAAGGCGCAAGCCTTGTTCTAGAGGTCGACCTCGAACGTGTGATGAAGTAGACATGCCCAATGACGTTCCTTTGGGATATCGGTAATAAAAATGTTTCTCATGTTATTTTTAACAATTCATTGGGTCTTTTTAATTTACGACAAATTTATTGTTTTGTATACGAGATGGATAGTTGCTTTTTCTCGTAACTAGGACTCGCCACACACGTTGTATCATCATTTCGTGATGCACTTGACACGCAGAGGGAGAATGCCGTGGAGTGGCAACCATACGCCGATGTCATGGAGTCACTTCCACAATTATGTACTCAAGGTCACGGAGCTCGGCGTTCGACGTGTCCTTTAATTTGTTTCCATATAGTTGAGTGGCATAGACCGGAAAGGGTCATGAGACAGTTTGGGCCGTCACAGTCGTGCCACCGCACCGTGATTTTGACACACGTCGCACCGCGTCCAATTGAGAGGACACCCTCAAGAAAATTGGGCGTGTATCACGTAAGATATATAGAGTTGTGGGAAAATCGTAGTAATACGATAGCCACGATACAACAAGAAGGGGAACATGATCACGAAGAGTACATGAGGTGGTACGAGATCTATCACCAGGGCGATACATTGGACATGACGGGGCTCTACGCGAATTCTCGGTAATGTTGAAACTATAATGTTGTTATCGTTATGAGTCATATTTAAAATTGTTAACCAAACACTGCATTTTTTTGTATATTAGTCTACATTTGCGCGTCAATTGGAGCGAGTGTTCACTGATGACGGGGTCGAACAAGGCATGGCTGCTCTACATGAAGGCATCAGAATCTTAGATGAGGATGAACGGCAAAGGAGTACTTTGTGCAATGATGAAAATGTAGTTGAGCCGGACATAGATGACGAAGCATCTCAAGAAGAAGAGGAAGAACAACAAGAAGAGGATCAAAGCCTAGCAGATAGAGGGAGGAGAAGAAAAACAACGACGACTCAGACTCTGGGTGAGAGCAGTAGACGTTCTTCTCCACCACCTCCAACTCGTCCAACCCAAGAACGTCAGAGACTATTGGTGAGAAGCGACGTTCTCCTTCGCCACCTCTAACCCGCCCTTCTTCTTATGGGTACTCTCCTTTGCCGGCCCCAACGCAATCGGATGCTCATATGTTTTTGCCTAGGACACCGAGCATGAGTGTTCATCCATATCATTTTGATCCATATGCTCCTGGGGCATCATCTTCGTACATGGACCATAGAATGCCTACACATTCAATGCATGGTTCATTGCCTCAATACATGCCAAGTCCATTTACTCCGCCATATTATAACTACAATATTCCATATAGTGGAGATGGCTCATTCAGGCCCTTATTAGGCATGCCACCTTATGTTCCTTTCACCCAACCACATACAGAAGTCGGTATATTGGAATGGTTCAACCCCTATCTTTGATAGCACCGGTAGTAGAGGTCAATCGAACCAACACGAGGAAGAAGTTCATCGACTCATCAAGCTCAACAAACTCACCGGACGTACAAGCACGGAGAAATCCACGTCGAAATAGAGTACGACCGGTTTGCCACACTGAGAGCAAATGGCGTCGACGTCGATAGAACTGCATCATACCTTTGTATGAGTGGGTTGATATGAGTGTTTAGGGTCCCTTAGATGTCATGGAGATGGGGTTGTACATTTGGATGAAAGGCAAGAACTATAAATACAAACTCCTAGCCTTTTTGCTTCACATTTGTATGTTGTTTTCAATGAAAAAATGAAAAAAAAATTCAGAGCTATTGGGGACTTTTATTTGCTGGAAATTGTAGTCCTTAGGAGGTTATTCATCATCAAGAACGCGATCTAGTTATATACAATCAAGCATCAACCTTAAGGTATGCTCATATCCACTTATTTGCATAAAAGTGAGTACACTTTTGATGATACTTTGAATTGCATTTCATTTCCTTTTATTACTTATTGATTTGCGGTCTTTCGACTATATGGTGCCTTTGTACTCTAATATAATGATATTTGTTGATAATCTTTACTCTTTGAACTTGTTCATCGTGATATTGTTTTGTTGATGCTTTCATTGTATCCATTCGTGTGCTCTATGTCTTCATTTGATGTTTTTAATGGTGAATGAGCTTTAAATAGCATGCTATTAGGATTATAGACTTTATGAAAGAGACTATGGACTTTGTACTCGACTTGATTAGTCTATTAGCTTGTCCATATGCCTTTACCATTCTATACGAGTCATTTTTGAATAAATAAAGTAGTGGTTGGTGAAAATAGTGACAACGAACCATGACACACTCACTTAAGTAGGTTTAAGAAATCAAACCTAATTAGTAAATTTAGTAACACATTTGTTTGTTCATTTCGTAATAATTGATTACGACATTTACATTTGTTTCTAACTTACTCTTTAACCTTAAAAAAGTCATGTCGAGCGAAATAATGCATCGTCATCCGGGGACGGATCTAGTGGACGATCCAAATAGACGATCTCGTGTGGTCGCAGAGATCGTTCATCTCGCGACGTGGATCGTTCGCTAGTACGATCTCCCGCTAATGATGCTTGAGTTTCAGCACGTCGAAGAGCACTGCTCGACAACAACTTGCTCAATGCGGCGGTTGCTTACCTTCGACAAGTTTTTGTCCAATCACAACAACTTGAGCGATCCTCGTCCGCCTTATGCGCGAAGACTCCCACCAGGGCCCTCTCTTTCAAAGAACGGGGCCATCTTTATTTGGTCATGATGATCCAACCACTCAACAGGCTTACTCCTCATTTTTGACGTCGCAACTCCCTCCACCTATCGCCCGGTCACGTTACTTCTAGAGAATCTACCCACGCATCTCCCTCCCATCGCCAGATTACCAGATGTCCCGATTGCAACCTTCGAATCTAGTATGCATGCCTCCCCATCGAGGAGTCATGATCATGTCGAGCCTGCATCACATTCGTCCAATACTTCAAGCCACCCTTCGAGTGACCCATCTATTAGTGGTGCCTCGCGTAGATCACAAGACGATGAGCCAGCTAGGGCCTCGAGACGTAGAAGTAATGATGACCGAGGCGCGGGGCGGGTTTTTTTGACCGTTGAAACTACGAAAGAATTGTAAGTCAATGAAATATTATTACGTATATATACTTACGTTTAATGAACTTACTATAATATTGGTCTAATTTTTTTTTGTAAAAATGTAGTGGTACTTTCTTGCATCCGTCGTCCGAATGTCAAAGCAAATGACGCGGATATATAAATTCGATTTACATAAGGATGGCTACTGTTGGGATACGGTTCCCAACCATATCAAGGAGCAATATTTTAACGATTGGGCGGTAAGAGATTTTTAAATAAGAAAATTAAGTTTCTTTTACTTAGCATATGTTGAAGACCTGACTTTCTATTACTACAGACTCATTTCGATTGGAGACGATCAGATGATGCTATGGTCAGACATTTGTACGACAGGCAGATTGCCACTCGTTATGCTGACTTTGTTAGTAAGATGGTGAGGAAGCCGACAAAACCATCACATGTATCTCTGGAGGTTTTTGAGCATTACAAGAAGATGCGGTCTACTCCAGAATATAAAGCGAAGTCAGAACAAGCGAGCCGAAATCGAAGATCAGAGGTGGGGGGACCTGGTTCGGGTTCGTCTGTGCACAGAGGTGGAGCCATATCCATCTATGAGCATTCGTTGAGACTGGTATGTTTTGGGGCATACATACATAGATACATACATACATATGTATACATTAGATTCATATAAGTTTCAAACTTAAATTTAAGTTAAACATATTTTATAGGAGAAGGAACTCGGTAGAAAGCCGACTGCTTTGGATTTATGTTTATATCTCCATACAAGGAATCATGATAACGTTACTTTCTTGGATCCGAGAGCGAGAGGCGATTGCCGTAAGAAACTACTTGACCATAACTCTTTTTTGTTAATTATAGGTATCAATGACTTATATGACTTGTCAATGTTTAAATTCTTAATACAAAGCGCTATACACGAAAGGACCACGAGCTTTCACGGTTGCGACCAAACACTCCAATTGATGAAACAATTATATTTGGAGATTGTGCGCGAAAATGATAAAGGCCTGGAGATTTGGTCTTGGCTGGACACCGTCGGGTCTAAGATGCGTCGACATGATGAAGTCGGATCTTCTCGTCCTATATTGCAAGATGATGAGTCATTGGACCAATACAATAAGGAATTCGAGGAGTTGCAAGCAATCATACTAAAGATGCTTAATGACACGTCTTTAAGCACGATCAATTGCTTGAAATGCAAGGACGATTACATGCAATGCATGAAACAGGGGTTTCATGGAGAGATCACTTACACAAAAAAGGCAAGATGATGTTGATGATGATGATGTTGATGATGATGATGCCGCTCACAATGACTCAACTACCGAGGATGATGAATGATGATTTCTTTTTCACAACATCCAAAAAGGTTAGATTTTTTTGGTTCAATTTTTACTTGATACTTATAAGTTTTTTTTTATTAGGAACCATTATAAATCTTATTAATTTATTAGGAACCATTATAGAGACATAAATCATGTAAACAATTTAAGTCTACCCCTTTGTCCGGTATATTTTATTTCGTCGATTTCACCGTCTCTGCAACCAAACTGTCAACTCTGTAATCTCTGTCTCTCTGTCTCTATGTCTTGATTTCATTGTTTTTCAGTTCTCTTTGTGTGTTCATTTTTGTTTGATTTATAGGAGACCGACGCGAACGGACGGACAGAGACTATGATTTAGGGCTTAATCGGCTTGCAGAGACCAGCCTTTTGCTGTTGAGATTTTAGGTGATTTTTTTTTGTGGTTTGGTCGTTGTCTTTGTCAAGTGCAAAATGCAAATGTGTTTCGTTCTCTCAAACTACCTCTATTGATTCTCAATTGAAGTTGATTGCATTTGTTTGTGGTTTCTCGTTGTTTGGTTGGGATGATTGATGGTTTTAGGTTTTTCCCCATAACTCAGCTTCTTCAATGAGATGATGATGGATCAGTTGATTATTTGTATGTCATGATCGGAATGGTTGTGCTTATTTGTGGTCTTGGCATAAAGATGATGATGGATCAGTTGATTAGAGGGCCTGGTTTTATGCCTCCTCCTCAAGCTAGGCCCCCAATGGCGCTGAACTTGATCGACCCTTCACCTAATTCGAGCAAGAAAGTGCGAAAACAGATTGATTACTACTTTAGGTATGGCTGCATTTTTTTGTTGTTGATGGATTTGTGTACATTCTAAACCAAGTTTTTCTCTTTAAATTCTACCTCGGAAGTTTGAGTTGGCATCTTTGTTATTTTGAATTTGATTTCGGGATATTGCGGTATTGATAAGTAAAATAAATCGTTCCTCCATTGGCCCTTTATCTCGCTTGCTACTCCTCTTCCTTGTAAGTCATTCCTATCGGTTTTCAAGACTATTGAACTTTTATAAATTGAATTCCATGAACATATGAATGTATGCTTTCCTTTTTGTTTTGTTTTATATGTGTGTGTGTTTTCCTACTCGTCTATGTTATCATGTTATGATTAATATAAATTCCTTCTTAGTTCTTCCTTTTGTTGGATGGAGCTACATCATGTGCTTAACAGATGACAACAACTTCATTCTCGCTTGAACTTTTTCATGTCAATCAAAATGTTTGGGTTAATTGAATCAAGCTCTCTTTATATGAATTGTATTACTGTGTTGCTTTTCTCAAAAGGTGATTTCTTTCTAGACCTTCATTTGTTGATTAACAAGATTTGTAAAGGTTACGTAGACATGACTCAACCATTCAGCTAATAGTTATATAGAATATAGTTGTAGCATAGCGATCGATAAGCTAAGAAGACATTACACAATGCTGAACCACTGTTGTTCGAACAACAGGGAATGGTCTTTTAGTGCCTCTTCCAGCGGACAAATAAGGGTCATTTTAGAGCTTATAAATTCTCTCTTTCATTTGCATCAATCTAACTTAAAGTAGATCCTTGTGAATTTTGTGGCATATTAGAAGTTGTTGCTATCCCCTCTTAGTTGCTTTGAGCTTCGTGAAACATCTCGTTGTTATCCTCGGGCCTCATCTCCTCGAGGACTGCTTGTATTCTTGATTGCATAGCACATCTCTTGTTTGTTGTTGGGTCTTGTTGATTGTATACCAAAATAAGACAAGGGTTATTGCTGTGGTTTGGACACATCCAAGATATGATACTCTTATTGGTGAGACGCACAATATTTGGTGCTAATGTTGGTGCTATCTTTCCCGGATGAGAGTGTTGAAAACTTTTGCTGTAATTTGTTCGCAACAAACAAACTGGAAAAAAAAATTCTGTCAAAATCATTTTTGGAGAAATCAAGAAATAGATGAATTCTGTGTCCACTTACAGTTGATCTTACTGCTAACTTGCTAAGTTACCATCTAGTTGGATTCTTATACATGGCTTCTCTCATGTAATGCGAGGCCATTGGAGCAGCTTTTGCCCTCGATACTGTTTCCATTCCAACCATTAATGTAAGTTTTGATTGTTATATTTTTCTTGTTGCGATTTCATTGATTAAATGTTCTTAATTTTTGCCATCCTAGGCTTTTAGAAGACTAGCAACTTCAATGGATAAATTCTCAAAAGTTGCATCGGAAGAGGTACCAGGGACGTTGTCTTCTCTAAAACTTTCGTGGTCGGAGATTAATGATTTGACTCAACAATTGAGTAAAATAAGGTAAACTTGCTCTTCGATGGATGATTCCTATTTCTTTGTGAAGCACATTTTAATTATGTTCAGAGCTTCCTTTTTTTTTTTTTCTTCAACATTAAAGGCAAAAGATATCGGGCTCTCGGAATGGAATGAATGGCCAGAAGAACATGTCTAAAGGAAAGCGACGAAATCCTAATATGAATTGATCCTCTCATTTTGATCACATGATGTAAGAGTAAAGCGATGACGGGTAATTTGTTGACAGCTGATTGTGAATGTTTTCTTTCTAAGATCCATCATGAACTATCTCATAGTAAGGCATGTTCGTTGTGAACCACCAAGATAAATTAGGTGATATGACAATTGAATTAGGAGCGCAATCCACATCTCTGTTAGCATGGGTGCAACTAACAAGTCAATTAGGCTTTATGAATTGATTAAACAATTATCTTTCTCAAAAATAAGACTTATAGACTTATAGTACTAATCTGCATGGCATGAGCTAGTTTTTGAAACTTCCCTGTA
Source organism: Stephania japonica (assembly GCA_039657345.1). Classification (NCBI taxonomy): domain Eukaryota; kingdom Viridiplantae; phylum Streptophyta; class Magnoliopsida; order Ranunculales; family Menispermaceae; genus Stephania; species Stephania japonica. The sequence goes on from CM077556.1 coordinate 9,526,317, forward strand.
TTTCATTGCCGTAGTTGCGAGATGTACCTGTCGGGTTGCTGACACTAGTATCAATCTTTTCAATTATGTTTGTTTTTAATATGAGATAAAGAAAAGTTTTTGATGAAGTAAAATTTCAAGTTGATAACTTGATATCATATGTTTGAGTCTTCTCATAAAGCAAGTTGAGAAGCGTAGAATTAGATTCTTATGAGCGTGATCGCATGTTTCATTTCGGAGTTATACCCAATCACATCATAGCTTAAGCACGCTTTGGTATGGCAATCTTATCCATGAAAATCAGACTAGTAGTAGGCTTTGATGAATTAAACCCCTTATTTTTATTTTTATTTTTTTTTTTCGAAGTGTCAATTTGGGGTTATAAAATTCTAATTGTCTTGGGTACATTGTAATTAGTAAAAAGGATCTCACAACTTGGCATACTTCTTGAGAGTTACACCGGCATCCTTTGCGTTCTCTTTGCACAGGCATGTTGCATAGAAGAGTAACTCGGATGAAGATAGCAAGGCTCCGTTCCCTGGATTCGATGGATCATTTATCATGGCACCCCGCCCGATGGACAAGAAGTGGGCCGTGAAGGTTGGGTCCGCAACTTCAACTCGGGAACTCGTGAATTTGAGAACGAGGTAATCGCTAATGCCTTTATGGTCTAGTTCGTTTAAAGGTTGAACTCTTATTTAGATAGAAAAAAATTAATTCTCGCAAACCTGTGGCATTACTAACATAATATGAGTATCATGGTTTTTTTATTTTTTATATTTTGTTTATTTCCTTTACAACCTAAACTTGCTCTCGCTATTCGACATGAAAACTTGGTTCCCCTTCTCGGATACTATTGTGAGAATGATCAAGCAAATTCTTGTCTATCCTTTCGTGTCCAACGGTTCTCTACAAGATTGTCTATACGGTAGTCGCTTCATAGTTCAAGATCAATATTATGGCCGATAGTGTTCATTACTTCATTATATAGTTTTCTCTTACCATATTCTTTCCTTTTGGGAGCAGGAGAAGCATCAAAAAGAAAGTTCTAGATTGGCCAACTAGAATCTCAATTGCACTAGGTAATCTTGCAAGAGGCAAGTAAATGAATTTTTTGGTGTTTGTTTCTTATTCATTCCAACATAATTATATTTCCAATTCCAGGAAGCAAAACAACTATATGCACAATGAAGGAATATGTGCTCATCTCATATTAGCCTTTGTGATGTACAACTTTGATATTAATTTTCGATCTTGTTCGGTTTATTCTACCCGCACACTTTTGCCGGCGTGGAGTCATTCATAGGGATGTAAAATCAAGCAACATTCTTCTCGGACCATAGTATGTACGCTAAGGTTGCGGAAAACTATGAGAAAACTGAAAACTGAAACTGGAAAATCGAGTTTTGTTGATTGCTTTCATGAAATGTGTAGCTATCAATTTATCGTTTTATGCGAATTTCTTAATGGAATAATAAGATTGCGAGTGGAATGTAGATTTGTATATTTTCAATTGAAAATGGAAATAAAAATTAATTTTGAGCATTTTCAAATATTATTTTTTTTTCAAATTACATTTGATAGGGGTTTGAAACCCCTATGTAATCCTTTGACGATAATAATATAGAGGTTTCAAACCCCTATGAAATCACTACAATTGATAGGGGTTTGAAACCTCTATGTAAGCCTTTGAAGATATTATAGAGGTTTCAAACCCCTATGAAATAGCCAAGATTTAATAGAGGTTTGAAACCCCGCTTAGCTCCAATAACACTCAACAAATTAAATTATCACCCAAATTATGTGATTTTTATATTTTTCGACGTAAAACCGTGTGCCAACTTTTGAATTTCTCATTTTCCATATAAAATCCTCAATTTCTATTTATTTCGTCGAAATACTATTTTTTTCATATTTTTCTCTATTTTTCGTGTTTTGTTTTTCCAATTTTTCCTTTTTTTCCTTTTTTCTATTTTTTTTTTTTTCGCGACGACGGGGCCCCGTCATTAATATAAATGACGGGGGGTACCCCGTCGCCAAAAATAATGGCGACGGGTGCCCCGTCGCCAATAATTGGCGACGGGGTGCCCCGTCGCCAAAAAAAAAAAAAAAAAAAAAAAAAAAGGAAAAGAAAGGAAAAAATAGGAAAAAATAGGAAAAAGTGGAAAAAGTCCACGTGTAACGAATGGCGCCTTTGGTAAAGGCGCCATTCGTTACACGTCATCCACCCAACTATCATTTTCGCATTTGGTAAACGCGAAATCCATTACTTTTGTAATTTTAAAAAAATTTAACTTATTTAAAGAATTTTAAAGAAAAACAACATTACTTTTTGAAATCGTTGTAATATATGTTTGTCCCATAGGCATGGCCGGTTTTGTTATTTTGGGGGTCTAGGGCAAAATAAAAATTTGAAGTGTTTATATTTGACTTTCTAAAATATATATATATATTTTTTTGCATATAGTTTACAACAACAAAATAATAATCCCAAATAAGTTGGATTGGCTACATAGGTTAAAAAAAAAAAAAAACTCCTCTATTTTGCTCGATTTTTAGTGCAATTGATGGTGTACTTTTTGTACTTATAGTTAAGTTTACATATATTACTAACTATTCTCTTACTCAAATTTAATTTTTTTAAAAACTGTTTTGATTTTAGTTTTGTTAAATTTAGTTGGTGGAGATGTAAACTTCTTTTATTTAGTATTATTTATTTATTGAGACTAAAACTTTATTTATTTTGAGATTGTAGAAAAAAACTCATTTAAAGGAGTAGACATAACATATAAAAGAAATTATTGTGTTTTACAAAAAAAATAAAAAATAAAAATTGTGTGACATTCAACATGCATTGACTGATTTAGTCATTAAGATCCACTCAATGTGCATTGAGATGAGTACTTACATATTACAATGAGTTTTCATGAATGAACCCCAATAAATGTGTACAAAGATGCTACTTTAGCAATATCTCACAAATGTCCAAGCTTCTCATTAAAGAAAAACACTTGAAATATTGTTGAAATATAGGGACCTTTCCTACAAAAAAAAAATTAGGGGGACCTTGAATATGGGTGGGGGCCTGAGGCGGTCACCCGTCCCGCCCATGCCCAAAGCCGGCCCTGCCCATAGGGCCAACACCTCAATACAAATCATCACTTTGACAAACAAGAAAAAAAATTAGAGGTACTTACGATCTCAAAAGTAGACTTTTCTTATCAAGAGTTTTGGATTTTTTTCAACTTTCATGGCTCAAAATTGAACTTCTAAGAGGTGCACGTGTCAAGCACTCCACCCTAATCCTGTTGGCTTAAGCTTTACTATTATTTTTATAAAGTATAACCAATAAAGTAAGAAACAATTCAAATCAGAGCTTGAAATTGTTAGCAACGAATAGCAACGAATAAAGATTAATTAATTAAAGTAATTTCAAATATATAATTAGAGCTTCGAGGGTTGTTAGTCGTCGAGTAATAAGATTGTTATCTAATATGCTGACTAAAGCAAATATGTGTTGAGTTGGAAACCTATTCACTTTTTTTTCTTCATATTTCTTTCTTGAATTTCTTGATGGAGGAAAATGAAGGATCCCTGAGTGATTAGTTGAGTCCACCATTAGTCCAGTGTCAATGGCGGTGCCTCAGATATCCTCGGCTATCAAAAAAATCAAATATATAATTAGAGAATTATGAAATGTTAGCACAAAATGCTACCCGAAGGCTAGCTAGTAATTCAAGTCAATCGAATTAATTTCTTTCATATGAAGCAGTGATTCATAGCTAAAGCGTGAGACCTTATCAAAACTGATAAATAAGTTTAGAGATATTCATTTAATTATGTATGTCATGATCAGCAAAGCAAGGATAGAATCATCAAACACTAGTTTTTTTTAAAAAAAAAATATCATCAAACACTAATAAGTTATAAATTGACTTGTTAAAAGGAAAATTGGGATTTTTTTGGGTAAAATACAAATTGGCCCATGAGTTTCTATAATATGCACTTTAGTCCCTGAGGTTTCAAATTTTGCACTTTGGTCCCTCCTATTAACTTTTTTCTAAACCATAGTTGAGTTAATGTGAAAAGACTAATTTACCACTACAAAGAGACAAGCACAAAGAATAATGACCCTATTTTTAAATAAATCATGACTTTTTTTTTTATAAATCTTCTTTAAAATAACTTTTTTGATAAACTTTTTGTATGCATATATGTCTATAATAATAATAATAATAATAATAATAATAATAATAATAATTATTATTATTATTAATAGAGTAGCATTTAATTTTAATCTTGATTTACTACTTTTATAGCCTTTAATAATATCTTGTATATTTATTTTTATAAATTATAGAAATGTGTAAATTAAAAATAATGTGACAATTTAATTAATAGTTTTTTTATTTTTATTTTTTATTTTTGGGTATACGTAAACTTATATAAAAATAAATAAAATAAAATTGTACTAACTATGATAGTAATATTTTAATTGTAAGTAAAATAATTATGACACATCATCAAAAAGTAATATAATAATAATATTTTAATTTGACACTAACTCAAGGATGCTTTTAACTAACTAGAAGTAAACTACATGGACCAATGTGTATATTTTTTGAAACTACAAATACTAAAGTGCATATTATAATAAACCTTATAGATTAATTTATAATTTACTTTTTTTTTTTTTTTAAGAATAAAGGAGAACTGTAATTAAGAAAAGACATGGAATCAGTGCACTTTTTGATCCTATCAGAAAAAGATTCCAATCTGGTCGTGCACCACCTCCTTCAATTGCTCCATATATTATTAATTGCATTTATATTAATGGCCACAACTAATTAAACCTATCAATGCAATAAAAAATTTACATCCATGCACACACATCTAATATAAAGCTAGCCGCCATTTTATAGGCCTTTAGTTCCTAAACTATATCAAACTCATCAAACGCACAATCTCTACTCAGACACAAACAAAATTATTAATTTATTATACTAAGTCTGTAATTATTACTATAAAAAAGACTAAGTTCTTAATAACTAAATTACATATATAGGATATTCTTATTAAAAAAATAATATAGGATATAGTGTTTGAGCCAAATCTCAATAATAATAACATTTTTAATTTGCAGCATTTACAGTCATTTGTATGTTGCATTGAGATATGTAAACACATCATCCACATCTCTCAGGAAGTTGGGATTTGAGGTGTGTTATCATTTCAAATCCGAAATATGCTGTTATTACACACCAATAAATAGGTAAATCGGTTCAAGGCATGAAGTACGTACTAAATTCTCCAAAAAACTTCCTCTTAGTTTTTCTGGCTTCAACATTTGTTTTGCAAGACTTCAACAAAAAGGGTCCCAACCATGGGCAGAGCCAATTTTTAGTCCCCCAGTGCTAAAACCAATAAGTCTTTTTTATATTAATATTTTTCTTAGTAAAATTTTATTAAATAAAACTACTATATAAAGGTTAAGTTAGCATAAATGTGACAGCACACAATAAATATAGTTTTCTTTTTTGATCTCAGCAGACGATATGCTTAAAAATTAAAATTAATTATGATTAATTACCACGAAAGTATCACATACTTTTCCATGAAAAAAATGAAAGTATTACATACTTTATCGATTTCAATGTAAATTCATGAAAAAAGTAAAAAAAAAAAAGGAAATTGGAGAACTTATTGGGTTTTATTCTTTTTTTGATGAATTTTGGGTTTTCGTTCTTAATGTAAGGAAAGTTAATTTTTTTAAAAATCAATTTTTTAGAATATACTAGAGTTTTTTATTGGGTGATCATATGTATTCAATTTGTTGTGTTTAGGGGTGCACACGGATTGGATCCAGTAGTTCAATCCAGTTCAAATAATTCATAAATCCAACTCAATCCAATTTGCAAAATGCGGATCAGATTGGATCAAGTTCTACGGATTGACGTTTTCCTATCCAAAGATTCATGAAATTAGACTTAATCAAATGAATCACAAGAATTATACATCTCATGAATGACAAATTTACAACATACATTTCATAAATCTATATATAGCATATTTTCCTAAACTTGTTATCACAATGACTTTCAAAATGCAAGTTCCTACATAAACAAATATGTCATCTACAAATATTTACTATAAACCCTCACAAAAGCATAAAAAAGTGTACGTATATGCAACCTACAAAAAAAAGGTTAAAAGCATGACAAAAGAGTTAAGAACAGACATAGTCTTTTAGATGTTATAGTTTATAGTTAATAGTTTAAGTTGATGCTCTTTAAGATACTAAAATACATACGATCATATATATATATATATGTGTGTGTGTGTTGATGTGCTAAACAGACTGGATCAGATTGGATTCACAGTTTTTTAATTTAGAATCAGTAATTCAATCCAGTCCAATCAAATGGAACAAAAAATTGATCCAATTAGTGATAATTAGTCCGGATCCACGGATTAGTGCATTCCATATACACCTCTCTAGTTGTGTTGCACTTAAAGTCAAATATCTATTTGAGATTTATGCAATACATTTTGAAATGTGTGTGTGCATGTAGAACGAAATGTGTCATGCAGTTACTAACCACCGAGTCTTATTTGATGTGTGGCTTAAATTTTGTCATAGCGTTTCGCGGTTTTAAAATTTGGGCTGGGCTGAAGGTTTTTTTTTGAGTTGGGCTTAGTCTGCTTTTGTGTTTATAAACTAAAACTGAAAAAAACTTCTTTTTCTACCTAGCTCCGCCCCTGGTTCCAATGTCCTGGTGATTCACGTCTCCGAGTCTCTGATTCTGACCAATTAATTGAGTAGCCTAATGATATGATATAAAATTAAGAAGTAAGAGATAATGGGTACAAACCTATTTTGGTGGGTGCAAAATGTTGTTACTTTTCCACCAAATAAAAAAAGGAAAAAAAAACGTCTTAGCTTGACCACAACACCAAAAGTGTGCCCGGTCACTTTCCTTCTTTTTTAGCCTTTCAGCTTGACCGACTTTACAGCTTTGAATTTCCTAGACTGACGATTATTATTATTATTATTATTATCAAAGGACGATACGCATTGGTCTCAAGCGTCTCATAGTGCACACTGATTAGATCCAATCTAATTATGGTCAATTTGTAATTTAATCCAATTATTGCGAATTGAAAAATTATAGTTCAAATAATTCATCGATCAAACTTGCAAAATACGGATTGGATTGGATCAAATTTCATGGATTGATGTTTTCCTATCCAAAGATTCATGAAATTAGACTTAATCAAATGAATCACAAAAATTATACATCTCATGAATGACAAATTTACAATACACATTTCACAAATCTACATATAGTATATTTTCTACAAATTTGTCATCACAATAACCTTCAAAATGCAAGTTCCTTCATAAATAAATATGTCATCCATAGATCTTTACCATGCACCCTCACAAAGCACAAAAAAGTGTACGTTGAACATAGGACCTACAAAAAAAAGGGTCAAAAGCATAATAAAAGAATTAAAAACAAACATAGTCTTTTAGATATTGTAGTTTGGAGTTGATACCCTTTAAAATATTATAGTACATATGATCAGATATGTATATGTATTGATGTGCTAAACGGATTGGATTCGTAGTTTTTTAATGTACATTTGTAATCCGATCCAGTCTAGCTGAATTAGTAAATTTTCAATTAATCCAGTCTAGTTCAAAGGATAAAAAAACTAATAAATTAGTGATAATTGGTTCAGATCTGCGGATTAGTGCAATCCGTGTGCACCCCTACTCATAAGTCGTATACCTAGCTAACCTGCCCATTAAACCTCATACGTCTGTAATGTTGCATGCGACATCCCAATAGGTTATGCGTGTGCGGTAAATTCTTTGTCGTCACAAAAAATTATGATGTTTCCGTATATTATTAACACAATTATTCACGACAAAACAACACAAGGCTGACCTGAGATTGAGGCAGAAAGGGAAACTGGGCAGAGCGTTCTCGGAGGGAACGATTAAATCCATAAAATCAGAATGGGGCCGATCAGGGATCCGATCTTCGTCTTTAGATGCTGATCTTTGCGAAGAGTCGTCGGAAAGTGTATCTGATGAAAATTCTTCCGAGGAGGGGGCCGACTCTAAGACAGATCTTCCAAAAGATGGGACAGATGATGAGGACTCATCTGGTAGCTCGAAGGGAATACCAGACGGGGACCAAGACGTCGACTTAGACAAGGAAAATAAAGACTGGTTGGGCGAGCCAGTCCATAGTAACTCTGACCCTCTACCTCCTGATAAATCTCTGAAGGAACTTGAGGACCAGCATGACCCCATCCTTTCAAAGCAAGTTGTAGTGGAGGAGCAACCATAACCTTCAGAGGAGCTTCTTTCTCTCCCTCAAGACGACGAGGTGCAATACATTGCTCATCCACCTTAGATAGAGCCACTAACACCGGGGGTTTTAATTCCACTGTTGGTAGATAGTGATATCGTGGTGAGCAGGGTTCCTTTGGGGACCGGCAAAGGCAGCCCCAAGAGATTAAGCAATGCAGATAGGGAGAAAAAAACTTGTTGAGGAAATCGACTACTCCAAAGTCATTGATCGCAGAGGTTTCCATAACACACAATGAAAATACTATCTTGGAATGTCTGAGGCCTCAGTAATGAAGTAAAATGGAGATCGGTACGTGAAACTATCCGCATAATGAAACCTGATATTGTTATATTATATGAGACTAAAATGTAAGAGATAACAAGAGGGCTGGTAGCAAGTATCTGGCCAAATCGATTCTGGGACTGGAACTCTCTTAGAGCAAGTTTGGAAGACCTAATGCCTTGGTGGCTTAGAAGGATGAATCTTGTCCCAAAAATATGGGAGGTTTGGGAATTGGCAATATTCGTATCCAAAATCAAGCTTTAGCTGCGAAGTGGTTGTGGAGATTTCCTAGAGAAAGAGAAGCTTTATGGGCTCGAATCATTCAGATCAAGTATGAGGTCAATGTTAATGGTTGGGAACCGGGCCTTACAATTTCAGATAGAAAGCCCTAAATATGCAAAAACTTTGGATCGGATAGAAAAGCCCTAAATTTGCGTGGAGAGAGCTAATAGTTAATGGCAATAAATTGAAACAATTAACTCATCTTATGCAAGCCCAATTAAGCACAAATACAACAACGATCAAGAGCGAATAGAGTGATTTTATTTGTGAAAGAGACCTACTTGATGGAGATGAATAACTCTGTTGGATTTGATGAAGTCATTGTGCACTTGATTAAAGAGACAAACAAAATTGGTGTAACGGCTCACTCCACTCGGGAACACACCACAGGCCCATTGGACCGCACAGGCAGTGTGAGCCCACCCGTAGGCCCGCTCACACCATCTGCGTCCCCCCCTCACGTGACCACCCGCAGGCCCTCACGTGAGGCGTAGTCTTTCGCCCAAGGTTCGAACCCGCGCCCTAGAGGCTTAAGGCAACGGATTTAGCGAACCTTGTACCACTCACGTGAGGGCCTGCGGGTGGTCACGTGAGGGGGGACGCGCAGATGGTGTGAGCGGGCCTGCGGGTGGGCTCACACTGCCTGTGCGGTCCAGTGGGTCTGTGGTGTGTTCCCGGGTGGACTGAGCCGTTACAATTGGCTAAAAAGGTAGGAATGCCACTCTATTTCTCAATTATCAGCTTTCTCTAAGGGCTTAAGGACGACCTATAACTTCGTCCCAATTAGAGCATATTTATAGAAGAGTAAGATGAAGAAGACGGTTGATGGAGTTGTTGTCGATGAAGAACTCCAGATTGTGGTGCGTCTCGGATTTGATGAAGAGGTCATAACGCAGTTGGAGTTGTCGTCGTTGATGAAGAAATGGGGAATGTTGTCGAAGAAGGAGAGTAAAGGCAGAGATGAAAACGAAATTGGGAGAACAGAATTTGACTTTGAATCGGATTTAGGAAGGACAATATCGTCAATTCAATATGGTCGAAATGTTGGGATTGACTCTTTTATTATATATATACTAGTTTCATGATCGTGCTATGCACGACTAAGTCCGCTCGCTTCGGTCGCGGGAATTTAATTAAAGAAATAAATAATGTTAATTACATACGAAAGTATCAAAAAAAAGAAAAAAAAAACAGTAATAAATTTCATCGGCAACCGATCAGAACTTGAGCTGCGCTCAATGCCTTCTGAAGAAGAGACACTGAGCCTACTACAACTGCATCAGAAGACACTGCACCTCTTTATTTTTGTTCTCTGCTTCTTCATCTCCCTTGAACCTCTCATTAATGGAGAGGAGAGAAGAAAATGCTTGCCATTGAATAACAATCATTGAAGGGAATTTGCAATTTAACTTGCATTTGATGACCAGAATTGGATCTCCGGTTGATTCCATAAATTACCTTAAAACCCAAGATAAAAGTCAACAGATAATGCAAATGCGCACTGATGTCGCATATGAAGCCACAATCGAAATCCTTATCTAAATTCAAACATTCCTTGAGACAATCTACAGGGTCTCTAATGAAATCAAAACCATATCACATTCAACACTTCATACCTTATTTTTTTTTTAAGTTTTGAAATCAAATTCAGCAACAAAAGACGCTACATGTACAATAACCTAATTACATAAACAAACAACCATCTCTAAAACCCTACTTCTCAAAAACCATAGAAATTAAAGATTGCCAAGTAATTAAAACATCCTTGATCCCACCAAATTCAGAGAGAGAAAGCGAGAGAGTATACCCAATGAACTCAAGTTGAAGCCCCAAAATGAAGGTCGCGTTCAGTTTGTTGATGTCAATGTTAAGCGCAACAGCTATGAAGCTCAACACTTCGTACCTTACACAGAAATAACAAAACAAACATTACCCACAGTAGAAAACACATGAAAGAATTAAAAAAAAGTAAGGGTAAAACCAATTGCAAATTTATGTCTATGTACATTTCAACTTATTCGGAAATCACAAAAATATGAGAAACATCCTGATCATTGCCAAAACGGTATTTATCATACTCAATAACCAATAAAGAGTAGTACCTGACACATCCATGCTTGATGGAAGCTAGTGTTAGGATCGCTTACAAAATCATCATACACATTAGAAAGTGCATTGCATTATTACTTGCATGTATAATAACTCCCTTATAATCTTTGTCATAGAAACACCTTAATATCTTCCCAGGGGGAGATCCATTCATAATCAACAGAGTTTATAGAGAAATAAGAAGACTTCAAGCAATGAAATTTATATATTTCAGCAAGCCTATCCATTGTGTATCTTTTGACAAGAAGCTGGAAATGTGAAGATAAAATAAAACAATATAGTAGGATAGATTCTTTATAAGAAGAATAGAAATGATTACTAGTCCTAGTACATATACAAAGATATACACATAACGCATGCTTGAGATAGAAAATAGACATACTGATTTATCTTGAAGACGCTCAGCTACGATTCTTAAAGTTTCAACTGGAATTGCTTTCATTTAAAACATGCTACATTGCAGACAACACTAACCCCTTGCTTTTGAATTTGAATGCATTGTCCATAAGACCACCATTGCATCACTGGTTCTCTAATCCGTCACAATCCATGAACTCCTGCTTTGATAGATATATGAGATCGCCTGCCACAATCTTGTTAATACCTTCCACAACAACAACAGTTGGGAAGGCCCAGCAACTCCCTGCATCATTTTTTTTTCACACAACATCAAAGCAATGTTTCAATTTCTCCTCACCAACACCAAATAAAATAGTCAAACGAATGTAAAGAATCTTGATTTCCTTATCAGATATCCTCTTACCGCAAAGACCAGTTACACGCTTCTAATACATTCTCTCTATGACCGATGGCACTAACCCGGATAAAACCTTCGCCACCTGAACTTGCATGAAAAAATAGATTAGTTAAGGGAAAATATCGTCACACATTTTAAAAGCCTTATTGCTCCTCCCAACCATATTGATCATAAATAACCAAATATAACCCATCTCTCTCTATTTTCAATGAACTTTATGACAAAATATAATACAAGCTTGGTATATGTCAGTCCATGAAGATGTCCTATTTTTTCCTGAATTTTTCTCCTTATCTGACATGCACATCTAAGAAAAAAAATCAAGGAGAACTGTATATTTGGAGGTTTCTCTCCATGTCTATGTTACCTGAACTGTATTATAAAATTTGGAGACATGGGGACTCGGTAAAACTTATAAGTGTCAAATAATTTGGATACAGATACTTAGACATTTCACATGCATAAGCGCTAGTAGGCACATAACCAATGGTGTTTGAGCCCCCTAAGCAGATTATTGTCCTATTTCCTTGGGCAACATGCAGATCTCTCGACTCCCTCACATATAAAACTATAAGTTATTTAACCAAACATAACAAAGCAGTTATCTGTCATACCTGCAGTTGTGCTAAGCAGAATATACTTGATGAACATGATGAATGAAGATTGAGAAGTGGAATATATCAATGTAATTCTAAAGTAATAAATCATATTAAAATTAATTGTCTATACAAAGGCATGAAGGGAAAAAAAGAACATCAATGCAAAAAATTTGACAAAAAAAAAGGTGGGATGGAGTCTATCAAGACAAGCGCCTATGGAAGATCCAATGCCCACCCAAAGTCAAGTATCTCCAAAGGAAATGCCTTCAGGATCTCATTCCCATTAACACATTCCGAGAGCAGAGGAAATTGACTATGAATCCCTTATGCCCTTTAAGCCAAGAAGCACCAGATACCCTAACACACTTCCTTACCTGCCCATGATATTTTCATAGATCTTTCAATTTGTCTGCCCATGATCGCACCCAAAAGGCTTTGTACTCATGTAATTCACTGATAACATGCCGATAAACATTTGCACCTCTATACTAAAGTTGTTTGGTTTATACAATCATTTGACAAAAAAAGTTCAAGGTCCATGTTTGCTTTTGCAAACATTTTAAAAATTGATTAATAAATTAACCTTACTCCAATAAACCAAATTCAATAATCAGATTTGACCTTCAAACTATAAAAAAGCCAAACTATGTAAATTTAATACGCAATTGAATATAAAAATGAAATTAAAATAATATATATGAGTTTTAACAAACTATCTAACAAACTATCAAATGCCTATTGCTAAAAATTAGAATTATTTAATTAAAAAATTAAAAATAAAAAGTCTATTTATCTTCTTTTTGAAATATTGCATTATGTAGAACATTCATGATGATGTTGACTAAACTTCCTCATCGTCATCACTGCAAAAGAAATATATAATATTAGTTTCTTTATAATTATTATTACTAACTAATTAATAATATGTTAGTCCAAATAACTTACTCAATAAAGCATTTTGTTCTTGGACGCTTTTTCATTTCTAAATCATTATCGACGCATTGTCTCTTTATGTTGACTTTCTTGCTACTGTCGACTATGCATTTTTTAGTTGAAATGTCATTTGAGAAGTTCTTCTGTCATTTTCAAGAATAAAAGAACAAATAACATGAAATAAAATTCCAAATGTAATCTTGTAAGTTACTGTAAATTAAAATAAATACCTCATTATGATGAAATTTTTCTTCATTTTCTTCATCACATACAGTGGAAACGGTGAAATTTTCATTTCCATTGATTAAATTGTAATCAGTATGTTTTAGTTTAAAAGTAAAACTTCTTCCTACAATCTAAGAAAGTTCTATTCGAATCACATTCCTTTCGTATGTCTGACAATATAAGCAGAAAATAAATTAGTATAAAATGAGCTTAAAAAATGAATTAAAATATAAATTATATAAAATATTGTTTGTGCATTGAATTAATTTTATATTTTGAATTAAGAAAAGATATACCGAAGATACTCCATCCAAGATTCTTTGACCATCGTCATCACCTATAATGGTTTTCACTATGCTGTCAAATAGAGTTAAAGTTGTGGATCCCGAATTGTCTTCAGCGCGTACATGCACTTTGAACCTAAGAAAATATGCAATGGTCATCAATTAGAGTTTTGTCAAGATATATATATATATATATATATATATATATATATATATATAATACACAAACTAAGAATTTCAGCAAATTTAAAACTAATAATATTTAGTTTTAATGTAAAGCAGATAAGTGTCAAAGATGAACTTCAAGGAGATATATGTAATTTGTAAAATTAACATGCGTATGTATAATATACTTTTAGCGTACCTGCGATGTGGCGTTGTAACAAATCTTTTGCACTTACTATAATAATATTTTGATCCATCTTTTTCTAACTTGACATAATGTGAATGACAAGTTTGGTAATGCCAAGAACCACTTGAATTGATCGATGTGATTTTCACTTTATAAATTACGTAGTGTTCCTGCATGAAAAACCATCATTTAGTTTAATAACGTGAACCAAGTCATATACTAATATTTTGAATATAATTAATAATGTCTTACTTTAGCCGTTGATCTTTGGCGTTTAACCTCCTCTATTGTCATAGCTTCTGCCTTGATATCAAAAATCTCATTTTCTTTTCGAATCAATTGAACTTCCTTAGTCAGTGGTTCTCTGCATTTGAAAAAGATAAGGATAAGAATTTATAATGCAAGCTAATTTAATTATTAGTAAACAACACATATGGTTAGAAGAAGTTATATACCCTTTAATCAATGATGCAATTTCTTTAATATCTGGACTTGTGTAAATCTTTGTAGCATTTGTAGAGGAAAGTGATAGTTCACCTGTTGACAAAAGTTTCAATATTTGCATGCATCAAAAGATTATAAATAAATTGATCATTAAAGTTAAAATGTATGTAGAAATTAAGCGACGTTGTTGTGTACATTATAAATATATAAATTTATAACAACTACCTCTATAAGTCTTGACGTTATTTGAGGTAACGACAATCACCAATGAGTCAGATGATTTGCAGTTGATAAACTTACTACTCGTTTCGATTGCATTTTGGCCTCAAAATGTTGCGTTCAATTCTTTGTTTCTGTAGACAAAACGTAGGATTAAGTTGTATAACACAATGGATAATTTTTTTTCTAAAAAATGAATATGACAAAAAAATATATACCTGCTGATTTGAATGCGCAAAACAATTTTTTTGACTTTTCTTTGTTTTGCTTGAACTTCTTGATCTACAAGCGCGCCTATTCCAACAAGACGTCCAAATGCATCTATAGAGAACAAAATTATTAGTAATACTGAAAGTTATATATATGAACAAATGTAATTCATGTATTTTAGCTATTGATTGAGTTATTTTTTTGCCTGATGATTGTACGAAACTGTCTTTCCGTTTTGTCAAATCTTTGAATGAAACTATTTCAAATTTGTGGTTTGAAATTTGTACGCTGCCGTTGTGTTCTTGTACAGATGTATCACCTGTAAAACGTATCTTGTACTCATGGCTTACAACCTTGTGCATATATATTCTTTCCACTTTGAAGTTCGAAATGTTGTAGACCTTGCTTTCTGTTAGGTGCTCAAAATCATCAACCAAATAGATGGGTATAGTTGCATGTATATGGTCCTCCTACCAAAAGTTTGTTATATGTTGTTAGTGCAAGTCATATTTTAGAAGCAATAATTGCATGTAAAAGAACTAAAATAGAAACTCACATTCTCATCGAGCAAAATGATATCCATTGACATGAGTGCATCTGTTTTGAGATGCCTTGAATACCACTTCCTTGTTATTTTCGCTTTCACCTCAAGTGTATCTTCTGTTGTGCAGATACCTCTTATTGGAGTCAATGATGTTGACATTGTCGAAAATCTTCAATAAATAAGTAAAAGGAAGTATCATAAAAACGAAAGGAAAAAAATGTTGGATAGAATTAATAAGATTTTATTGGTAGTACAACGTTCAAACTTCAAAGATGTAAACTATTTGAAATCATTACATCCATCTAATCGTTTATGTATAGTTAAAAAAATTATCTTTAAAACACATTGTATCATCTCAGTCATTACAGCAGACACACTTTATACATTCAATAAGCCACGTTACAAACACACTTTTCATATGATCAGTCAAAAGAAGCATTTAAAAAATAAAAACTGAAAATTTAAAATTACACTATTTAACTATAGGTTGAGAAACAAATAGAATCAAAAGTGCACGCCAACTTTCTATAAGAAGTTAATCGTATCTCATTTAAATAATAAAAAATTTAAAAAGCATGATTAAAGTAACAAAAGGCATGACTTATAAATTAACTTCACAGTCATCCTTTATTTATTGTAAAAAAAAAAAACTCAAGCCATTATTTTCCTTCATTGTTCAAACGTCTATATATTGCTGTGACGGTCCCGCTTCTAATCTAGGGCACCGTCCGGCCTAATCCCGTAATTAAGCCCTAATAACAACACATATGACCCGATTATGAATTAGTCAGCCTTTACTACCTGTGTTCTCTTGTTTAAACAATTATTTTATTTAGCGGAAGTCTTTAATATTTTAGCGGAAGAATTTTTTTAGTTTATTTTTTTTTATTTTATAAAGCGTAAGTGTGGAAACCAGGAAATAACGATCACCATATATATGCAAGTAAACGGCGAACATATATAAACAAAGTGAAAGCCAAAAGTCGGGTAATCTAACGCTCATCCCAATAACATCCCAAAAGATAAAGACATAAGTAAACATAATACAAAAAGTACCCTACATGTACGGCAGCTACGCGCTCGGAGCTCAGAGGTAGTCGCCGATCTTCTCCTTGCCCGGCCTGGTGCTGCTCGATGGACCTACACCCACCCTCACAAACTAGACGGTGAGTATAGTGATATTTAAGTGATAACTGGGGAAATCTAATACTACATTTCCAATTTAAACAAAAGGTATTTAAAAGCATATGTAGTTGAAGAAATGCTTGAATAAATAATGCAAGTAAATACCAACGTTAACGTATACCCATAATCGACACAGGCTAAGTCGAGATGATCTATGTCCTGGTCGGCGGTGAGAACTATCACCTAGCCTTTTCCACTACTGTATGGAGCTATGCTCAACATATGATAATAATCTCTCTTTTTTTTTTCCTAATAACCTCAAATTGCAGAGCTGTGCTCGCGCATTTAAATCATTTATACTTGCCGACAACCCGTGATCCATGTCACGTGTGCCGCCCAAGTGTAGTGGCGAGTGCCGGAGACCCCGAAAGACCGAAATCCTCGTGAATCCGCGCATCTCATGTGCAATGGACACTAGATAATCCCTACTTTAGTTTTCAAGAATATATATCCTAAAGTTGTTACGATTTCAAAGCATAAGTTAGGCTACAAAGCCCCAAGGGAAGTAGAAGACAAGTCCAACATAACGATAACCCTATAGCATGCATTTTCTAAATATCCATTAGCCACATTCCAAGACAAACATTGAGCATATAAGGAAACATGGAGTCAATGATATAATAAACAAGGCATCATGCTATATCGATATTCAATATGAGTAGAAACAAGGAAAGCATGATGTGGGAAATAAATTAGCTAGTCTACAAATAGACTGGAAATTTATAAATGACTGGAATGAAATAAAGTAAAGAGTTCCCACAGCTTCACTTACCAAATCAACGCAATAGTCCTAGCTATCCGGCCTCCCGACACCCGACACCCGCGTCCCTAGACTCCCGGTACGCTCTCCTAAGTCCTGGTGTGTTTAGATAGGTATTTGGTTGGTTTTAGGTCAAGTCAAATAGATTTGTGAACCCATAACCCAAAACAGCCCCTTAAGTTCTTGCAAAACTCCAATTTGATACTTAGTATTGCAGTGTTAATTAAACCATCATAAACTCTAAATCATCAAAGACACTTAAGAAGAAAGTTTTAGCTCTAGGTCTTAGCTTTCTGGAATGGTATGGTGTGTAAGGTTTCGATATAAAATGAAGGAGATATCAAATATTTTCAAAGACAACTCGAATTTGAATCAAAATCTGATCAGCGAGATTGTAAAAATCAGTTCTCCAAATTTAAAGCTCCAAAAATCATAATTTTTGGTCACAAGTCACTTTACATATCCAAGAATAACATAATAAAAATTCATCTCATTTGGATATGAATTGGAGGAGTTATGCCTTTTCAAAGTTCACCTTCAACAATCCCATCATGACATTTAAATTACCTATTTGCAGAGCATTTTTGAGTCAGAAAGAGCTGGAATTTCAAAAACATGGTAGACACAAAAGTTGTTCGTATATGAGTTAGCTTTCATATGGCATTAGAACCACTTAATTTGGAGTTATGATGAGTGAGTTATGTCCAGATTACAGAGGCTGTATCAAGAAAATCAGATTTTCAATTTTACAAGAAAAAAAAAACCCCAATCTTTGACAAAACTTCTCAATTATGAAATACAGCTTAGGGAAATCATTTAGTGTTTCAAAATGAGTTAAAACATCATTAAAACATCTTTGAAATCGATTTTATATAAAAGCTTCAATATTCATAACCAAGAACACAACAATTGAAGCATAAAAGAGTATAGATGATACCTAAGGTTTTAGCTTTGATGGTTGTCACTTGAGCTTCCTTTGATATGGAAATTTGGCTCTCTTACACCCCAATTTCCAGTAAACAAAATCCCCTAACAGCTCTGAATTTTTTTTTGCTTGGTTTGTATGCAAATGAGAAGGAAAGTGTTTAAGTGTTTCTTTTATAGTGTTGGGTTTTCATCAAGTTGCACAACTCCATCTCCATGTGAATCAAGGGTCATCAAACACTCCTACTCACCTACTTTTTTTTCAGCTCAATGACACTTGTTAAGCATGAAACCCCCTAAATGCCACTTGTCAAGCATGTAGTTTCCTTTATCATGGTCATCCATCATTTGATTTTTTTGTCCATCTCTAAGATGATCTAATGACCATTAATTACTCCTACTTTCACTAAAATTTCAGCTTTGTGACACAAATTACATGGGAGTGTGTGCTAGTACACATCCCTAGGCATATCCAAAGGGTGGTTGTAGTTACATTTGACCATAGGCCTTAATGTTTGATTTCATTTAAATAGAACATAGGCTAAGTAATAGTTTATTTAAATTGATGTGTATACCATAGACTTATGTTATGAAATAAATTAATTAACACTCATTTGACTAAACTTAGACTTACCACATGTCTAGCTACCCGACTCCCCGGCTCGCACACAAACCGAGGCGTGTCCCCGCTCGCGTCTCGACGCTTATAACTGCATGAACCGACTTAGTTAGTCTACACATATACATATCACTAGGCATACACCACAACAAATATATAATATACCTCGACCACGTGCCTCGGTAGGTGTGTGCACCTCACGTGGGTCCCACATCACGGGTCGGTCATCCTGATTAAACAAGTTAATCAAGATTAGGAAATTGGGCCGTGACAAATGCATCAGTTAAACAATCCATATACAAGAATAAATTAAGGAAAGACTCTCAATTTGAACTTAAGCTTAATTAAAACACCCATAAGAAATTACCAAAAAAAAACACCCATAAGAAAAAAAATTTCTTAGCACCAATACCACTAAACGAAAAAAAAAATTAATGTGCAAATCGAATAAAAAATCCTTTACCAATAAGCCACACTTTATATATTCAATAAGCCACGTTAGAAACACACTTTTCATATGATCAGTCAAAAGAAGCATTTAAAAAATAAAAACTAAAAATTTAAAATTACACTCTTTAACTATAGGTTGAGAATCAAATAGAATCAAAAGTGTACGCCAACTTTCTATAAGAAGTTAATCGTATCTCATTTAAATAATAAAAAAACATGATTAAAGTAACAAAAGGCATGACTTATAAATTAAGTAATCGCAAGTTTTACTAACTCCACAAGATTAATACAAAAGATTAAACAAACCTTTCTTACACATTCTGTTTTTTTTTCCTTTTTTTGTTGCTAATCAACACTTCACAGTCATCATTTCTTCATTGTAAAAAAAAAAAAATAAAATCTCAAGCCATTATTTTCCTTCATTGTTCAAACGTCTATATATTGCATCAATCAAACAATCCATATACAAGAAAAAATTAAGGAAAGACTCTCGATTAACTTAAGCTTAATTAAAACACCCATAAAAAATTACCAAAAAAAAACACCCATAAGAAAAAAAAATTTCTCAGCATCAATATCACTAAACGAAAAAAAAAATTATTTACAAAAATTCCCATCCTATCTTCAGTTATAGCAATGACAAATATCTCTTTCTGATCAAAAAAAGAAAAGAAAAAAAAAAAGTTATTTACAAAAAGAACCCCTTTGCCCTTAGTTGACGCCCAAAGTAGAAAAGAAGACACTGAACCAAGCTTCAAAAGAAAAAGGTTGATAAAAAAAAACTGCTGCAATAAAAAGACCAAACCAAATGAATTGTCGTTCACACTAGCACACCCCTTAGGCCTCCGATATAAACTTAGTTTTCTCTCGTTCTCACTTCTTGTTCCCACTTCTTGTTCGGTTGGCGGCCGCAATAGCTGTCAACCGACCTTTCTCAACAACTACAACATCTATGTCCAACCAACCTTCTCAATAAAATAATGCTTCGATTGCTTTTGTCTTTTCATTTCTCTTCATATGTTCGTGTTGCTTATTCTTCCTCTATTCTCCTTGTTTCTTAGATCTAAAGATATCTTATTAGATCTATGACTTTTCAATGAGATAGAGACAGATGGTGTAGTAATGGTGGAAGAAGGTGAGATCAAGCGAAGATAAAGAAGGGAGATTTTGGGATTTTATGTGGTATTTAGGGGTTGTTAATGACCCTCGACGGTATGCGGACAACGATGATGGTGGGTAGTTGCAAAACAAGTGAAATCTTACAACGACGTAGCGGTGGTGGGGTTTCGTCTACGAGGGAATTAATAATATCATGTAAAAGTATTTCGGGCGGTCTCTTTCTTTATATAATTTTTCTTCCGTTAGGATTTAATGTTTGTTTTGTTATAAGTTTAGTTTATGTTTAATTTAAGTTTCATCTCCTCAGGCAAATTTTTTATCAAATTGAGGTAGATGTCTCCCTTTTATGGGGGTAGTTCTCCTTATTTTATTAGGGTAGTTCCGGGGTTCAGTATGCAATGTAGTATCCATTGCATTTTACTCATTGAAATGTCGTAATAGGTTGGCTTACCCTCTTGGGTTAGGAACAATAAATGTATCTTTTTAGGCTTAAAAAAATCCAACTCTATAACCTACATCAATTGGCAAGTGATGTCTTACCTTTTTGACACGTGATGTCTTTACAGGATTTGACGTAAGTAGAAACATATTAAAAGTAGATTTTATTCACTGTAAGTAGAAACATATTTTAAATTTATAAAACTTTCTTTTTGATTATATCTTATCCTCCAAAGTAGTTAAGTCGAAGCCAAAATAGCCTTTATTACAAGTTTACCCTCCTTTGTTAAGTACAATTTTTTATTCAATTCATGTCCTAGCAACAAAAAGGGTACTTTTAAGTCTTTTTATTTTTTATTGTTTAAAATAAACTATTTTTTTCGTTTGATTGTGCCACGTGGTGATTGATGAGTTTGGTTTCCTTAATTAACTCCACGATTTTCTCACATAACTGAAATCCATAACGCATATAAAGCAAGTATGGGAAGTTAATTGGTTCGGTTACCTTAATTAACTCAACGATTTTCTCACATACTTCTCTCCAAGTCTCTCATTTTCGGGTTATATTGAACATCAAGAACACAAAAGGTGCATACAAACAATCTTGGTAATGAGGATTGTTTAAATAGAATAATTCAATGTAGAGAGCAATGGGTCGTCGATGGGAAGAAAAAGAAAACAAAAAGGGATTTGGAAGTGTGGTTAGTAAAGAATTATTTTTTTTGAAGAGTAAGAAATTAATTCCTCCATAGTGCATGATTTGAATTTATTCTCCAATTAAAATTAATGAGTTTCATTAAAAAATATCAATCCATCTCGTGAGTTATACTTTTTGTTTTTTTTAATACAACACTTTTTGTTTTTGGGGTTTTCTTGATTACTAGAGTGTTTAAATTTTTTTTATTTTTTCTTTAAAGGTTTGATACCCATGTTTTAAAATTATAAAGGAAAATGTTAACACTTCCAACAAATAGTCGGGCATGTAAGGAAACTGTACATAAACAAGAAAATGGTAGATTGAACTGAAGAGAAGATGCGAGGGCAATGATCAGAAATCGAAACATGAAGAAGCAAAGATAAAGGTCGGGCTACATGAATTTGTTTAATTTTTTTTAGGAGAACAATGAGTTTTCAAGGGTGAAGAAATCCTGACAGAATATGTTAAGTTTTTCTCTTGTTTTGTTCTATTACACATGTCTATATATATAGAGATGTAATTACATGCAAAAGGAAACATCTAAATAAGGTAGCAAATAATTACAGGAGTGATTTGTGCACAATCATAATTACGGGAGTGATTTGAGCACATTTCCTAACTACACAATAATTATAAGAGTGATTTGTGCACAATCATAATTACATGTATTTAAAAACATAAAATAGCCGAAGAATGCTGAATAAATAATGCAAGCAAATACCACAGTTGACTTGAATAATTAGACTGACATAGGCTAAGTCGAGATGATCTACGTCCGGTCGACGGTGAGAGATATTACTTAGCCTTTTTAGCTACTGTATGGAGCTGTACTCAACATATTATTATTTTCTAATAACCTCATATGGCGGAGATGTGATATACGCTTATAAATCATCTCTACTTGCCGACAACCTCGTGACCCATACCATGTGTGCTGCCCAAGTGTAATGGCGAGTGTCGGAGACCCAGAGAGACCAAAACCCCCATGAATCCGTGCATCTCGTATACAATGGACACTAGATAATCCCTACTTTAGGTTTCAAGAATTAATATCCTAAAATGCTATGATTTCAACTCAAGTTAGGCTACAAAGCCCCAAGGGAATATAATACAAGTTCAAACATAACAGATAACCCTTGAGCATGCATTTTCTAAGTACTCATAAATCCTCAATCATAGCCAATCATCAAACATTCAAGAAATAGAGTCAATGATAACAACACAAGGCATCATGTTATGTCAACGTTCAAAATGAATAGAAACAAGGAAAGCATGATGTGGGAATTCAATCAGCAAGTCTGTAAATAGATTGAATAATGGTAAATGACAGGAATGAAATAAAGTAAAGAGTTTTCACAGTTTCACTTACAAGTCAAAGCAGTATTCCTAGCTATCCGGCCTCCCGACAATTGAAACCCGCGTTCCCAGGCTCTCGGTATGCTCTCTTAAGTCCTGGTGTATTTAGATAATATTTAGGGTCAGTGTGTGTCGGTTGTATAGGTCGTATACTCGATTGGTCAATTTAGTCTTTTAATATTTTATTTTTAAAAAATATGCTATGAACAGTGCTCAATGCGCTACTGTTCCTTGGTGAACAGTGTAGTACCTAGCGCCCTGGCAAAGTTGCTCAGCGCGCTACTGTTATTGGGATGAATAGTACTTCGTCTTCTCCATAATAGGCAGCGCGCTAGGCACTGTACCTAGCGCGAAACCCAGAATTTCCAGAAGAAATTATGGTGTTTTTGGGCTTCTGGACGCCACCAACACCTCCACCGATTCATGCATGATTCCATTGAACACAAATCAACACAAAAAACACTTCACATAACGATCCATTTTTCAAATAGACCGCCACGGGGGCCAATGAGGACCCACAGTATGTCTTACCAGCGACAGCTGTGCTCTACATTGGATTATATCCTCCATTTTATCTTTTTAAACCTTATTAATAGTTAATTTATTGATTAAATTGTATTGAAATCAAGTCATATGTTAGTCATTATAAAATCTTCAAATTAACACAGCGGAAGCCTTACTAACAATTTTCTCGAATAATGATACTATAAATGTGTAACATAAACCATAAACCTAATGTGAAAAACATATATATAACCATAATACCTCTAAAATCACAAAAAGATAATTATATATAGGGTATCTTAAAGTATCTCACAAATCCCAATCCCAAAATGAAAGAAAATATATATAATACAAACATACGAGTCAGGCAATCTCTGATCAACGGTACTCTGGCAGCTTGCCCTTGCCCCTGCTCGTATTAGGATCTGCACTCAAGCCATCACAAAAGGCAGATGACGAGTCCAGAGTAAGTATTCCCAAGGAAATTAAGTGAGCAATACTGAAAGTAAATGCTGAAATTTAAATAAAACTATTAAATAAATATGCAGAAATAAATACAGTCAACTGTGGTCATCGCATAAATAAATAATAGGAAAAGCTCAAAGTGTGTTCTTAGCCCCTAGAGTCAGACTACCACCATTATTCGGACTCTTCCACAAAATACTGCCAGCGAGTTTGACTCAAACAGGGCCAGTATCTGGATCCGCTCGATGGCCAGCGTTACACCTACGGCGCACCGACACGTTGCATGACGTGACTGTAACAACTCCAATTTTTTAACTGACTTGCGTTACACTTGTCAAGATTGTGACCCGGCTACGTGAATACTGGACAGTATTTCGAACTTCGGGAGTCGACACCGAAGTGATTTTATGATTCTTTGATTGTGTGTATTAGTATTTTAGTATTTTACGGGTTTCGAGCCGGTTGGGCGATATTTAATTGAGTGAAGTTTCGACTAGTTAAACGGGGGATAAAAAAACAAGTAAAACATACAAATAAATAAATTTTTAATTAATTTAATTAATTAGTTGGCGAGATAAGGCGAGACTAAGCGCATTAAGGGAGTTGGAACAAGGAAAAATGGATCAAGGAACGTCGTTTGAACGTGGGGGTTGGTTAAATATGTAACATGCGGACTATGTGATTAGGATTGTTAAAGTGACACAGACTAATGGTGAGGAGCCATGAGATTGGCCTCGAGATGTGTGTGTGTGTTGAGATGTGATAAAGGGACAAAAGACTCATAAGGGTAGTTGTTTTAAAATGTGTATGAAATAAGTGGAAGGGCAAAATGGTCATTTGACCTTTATATTGTATATATAAACAAACAAAAACCCTACTTTACTATTCATCTTCTTCTCCAAACACCACCACCGCCGCCACCTCTCCTCTCCTCTGTTGTCCCATGCCAAGCTGGACCACACCGGAGTGCTGGTCGTCGGAGGCCCTCCCCCACTCTCTTTCTCTCGGTTTCTCTCATCTTCACGGTCTCTCGCTCGCCCATACTCTCGGGTATTCCCTCTCAGGTTCCTCTCACAGTGACGGTCACGTCTCTCTCCCTGACTCGTTGTCGTCGACCACAGACTGCTCGTCGTGGGACCTCTCACCAGAGGTAACTCTCTCACCCTCTCTTTCGATATATATCTCTCTCTCTCTGGGTCCCTCCCTCTCGGCCTCACATTCTCTCTCGTCTTGCGCCTCTCTCTCTCTCTCTCTCTCTCTCTCTCTCTCTCTCTCTCTCTCTCTCTCTCTCTCTCTCTCTCTCTCTCTCTCTCTCTCTCTCGATCGTCATCACCACCCTCGTCGGCGCTGGACGACGAACCTCGCTGGAATTCGACCGCCGGAACTGGTAAAACTCTCGACCTCTCCATCTCTCTCTCGGCAGTTAGCATACCCTCTTTCTCTCATTATTTTATGAGTGTGTTGGCCACGGTTTGGATGACCGACGCTGGTGTCGGTCAAGGCTGGCCGGAGGTCACCCTCCGGCGACTCTACTGGCCGGAGAAGACGCCCCATATGTGACTGCTTGGTGAATGTATGTATGGGTGACGATTTTGGTGTGTGAACCCATCATTTCATGTGATTGTTTTTTTGTTGTATTTTATCTTATTTTTATTCTTTCTCTCGTCGTAAAATCGCATGTTTGAACGGATTTGCTGGTCGAACCATCACTGGTGGGGGGGTTATCACAGATCTTGCTCATGTCCTTGATGATCTCTCGCGACTTTTGGTTCATCTAAAATACTATTAATATTGTTATTTTGCCGAATTACTTGTTGCGATTTTGATTAAACAACTGGACTCGTTGTAGTTTCTTATCAATGTTGCGTGGTTTCGAGTTTCGATCATTCTTTGTTGATGACGTCGGTGTTGAGTTTTCAGTCAAGGTTTTGTCAATTTAGTTTGAATGTCTTATTGAAATCACTTGAATTAATAGCACGTCGTGTGTGAGAATGAATTTATGTTGGAGTTGCGTTCTCATGCATGGTTTCCTCACGATATAAATTTGAACATAAATTGCGACGTAGAGTAAAGGGTTTGGAATGTTATTTAGGTTTCAAATGGGCGTGAAGCGTGATGATGATTTCACGCGAGTTTATATATTGTAAACGGTTATGACGTCGTGATCACACCGCCAGTCCTCGAGACTATAGCGTGACCTATTTGTGACTGAGCCGAGCCTAAGACTTGTAATTAGGCTTATATAGGTGTGGGTACAACACCCAAGAGAATCATTGTATTTTGTTGTGTTTTTGGTTTGATTTACCGATTGAATTTTTGAGGTTTTCGAGTCATTCAATTAATTAATGTGAAGGGTAACTTGGGAATACGTGTTAGGAACGAGAGTGTTGTTATACGCGGGTTGCGATAGTTCAGGTAAGTACACTTGCCTTAAAAAGTATTTGTACGTTTGTAAGCCAGTAAGAAAATGCCATGTGATTCATTATCATTTATTCAGTCTTGTTATGCTCTATTATTGGTATTCCATTCCATTTCTTGTTGTGTGTTTCCCGGCGTAAGTGTTTCGTCTCAAAAGTACTAGGACCTGCACTAGAGGGATAAAATGTAGGCACTCATGTACAGGAGTGTGTGACCACCCTTAGTGACCGTGTGACACCGAGTACTGGGTGGGTGGGTTTGAGTCCCTCCCGTCATAGCTGTGCCTTCGCTTGTGTCGATGCCCGGGAAGACCTCGCGAGGTTTTCGCCGTTATGCTATGATTTAGACCACTTATGAGCCTCTTTTGATTCCTTGGAACACACTTGACTTTCGATTGATATCTATTAGTCTGTTTATCATGCATCTTGTCTATTTAATTTCCTGTTTTTTATTACCGCATGATATTTAGACTGCTTTACTTGTATTATCATGAATTACTGTTATCTTCTTCTGGCATTACATTCGATTTTCTTCAGTTGCTCACCGTCTAGTTTGTGATGGTGGGTGCAGATAGGGCGGAGAGCAGCAAGGGCAAGGGACCCTGCCTAGGTGATCTACTGTGAGGATTAGCAGCGACATCAGAGAGACTCTATAGTAGGTGTTTATACTTTTGCTGATGTGTATATCGTTTTATACTTACATTGTTGGGATCATTGAACTTAGCATTTCTTTTGTGAGACTGGTATCATGTATATATGCCTATTGAATTGTACATGAATACCCGAGGTTTTTCACACTTATAGAATTCTTAATTTCCCTTTTGACTGAGTTATTTCCCCTTGTTATTTATTGTTTAGTCTTTCGCCGTGTATTATTACAATAACTCTTTCATAAACCACTAAATTGATTAAATTGAAGGCTGACTAGGCTCGTCAGGCTGCCGAGTGATAACTTGGGGCTTGTACGGGTCTATGCCGGGCGTACCCAATTGCAAGGGGAAATTGGGGCCGTCACAGTGACACTCGGGTCGTACTATTCACCGAGATCGACCATTAGCAACATGCTATTGTGTAGTGGACATACACACTGGAATGGCAAGGAGGGAGCCCCGCTCAACGTCCGCCCATATAACCACAACAAGAGTAGAATATTGAAATGAAAGAAATTAAATTCAAATGCCAAAAGAAGTAAATACTCAAGTAATTTCAGTTGGGATACTACACACTTCAAACCGCACTCCTCGTCCCGTAAATAAACCCCGGTCCAGCTCCTCCAAATCTCCAATATCTAAAATATCGTCTGTAATGTCCTATTACCATTTATCATTAATTTAGCTTCAATTAAATATATTATATCAATTTTACGCTTTACGAGGTAAAAACTTGATATCATCTCGCCAAAATCCTGAGAAAGTCCCGAAACTCATTTATGAACCATTTTTCTAATTTCTCATATTTTCTCGATTTTTTTTGAATTTTTTCATAATTTTCTAGCCATTTTCCATATTTTTATGTATTTTATTTTATTAAAAAACTGTTTTTAATTTATTTAAATAAAATTTTTAAAAAATATTATTTAAATAATATGGGGTAGGTCCCTTGAATCGGGTCCGACTCGACCTAACCGGGTCAAGCCCGGTCTGGCCTACCCAGGCTGGGCCCAAGCCGGTTCGGTCCTCTTCTTCCCAAAACAGAGGTGTTTTTGACGCCCCGTTTTGACAAATTTTTTTTTTTTTTTTTTCCTTCATTTGTTTTTCTCTTCTTCCACAACAATAATCAACAATGAAAACAACAACCCAAACCACCATAATCACCAATTTACCATTGAAAACACTAATTTCACCAAACTCCATTACACCATCAACAACCCATTAAAACCCCAAAATTGATATCAAAACATAGAGAAAGTAGATGAGATTATTGATCTAACCTTTGTTTGTTGATCCAACACCCACAAGCTCCTCAAATAATTATCCAAAGCATTCTGAACCCTCACACTTCTCTCCCATTTTCGGATTTTCTCAAGAGGAGAGAGAAAAGTTGGTCAAAATGAGAAAAAACCTATATATATAAATGTCATCATCTCACACACACACATCACCATGCATTGTTTGATGGCCAAGATGAGGTCAAAAGGTCCTCCAAATGGGACAAAATTGAATCCCATGTCCATTCTTGTCTCTATCCTCTAGTTACCAATTATATGCACTCTGGGCATTCCAATACTCGGCTCCGAATTTCGACCCATGCCGTTTGCACACAAAGACCGTACCAACCATCTTGACATCATTTATTATGAATTATTTATTGAGTTTTATCATTTATTATGTATATCTAGTTCCCCGTCCTAGCGTGCTAATTATTTGCCACCCGGTCCACGCGCCTACGCGCTAGTCGCGGAGAATACACATCGCACCATCTCACTCATCAATAAACAATATAATTGCACACATCGCGATGTCGTTTAACCTATTTTAACATAAACATTGCAAAATTAGACAAAACAACACACAAAATAACTACTTACCTAACTTCAGACAAGCTCTAGCCTAGCTGCGGGTCCCACGTGTGTCTGAGCTATCCGCTACATTTGCAATACATTACAAATAACGATAAATTAAATTCGGGCCGTTACTCAACTCAAATTCACCAGATTCACCCCTCCCAATCTATCTCTCTATCCAGAAACTAGTTTGCATGAAAAGTATTTGGGGAATTTGTGAGACATCCACTAATCTATGGGTATTTATATGGTTTGGTGAAATCAAGTGTGCGTTGTGAATTTCGAGGCAAATCCGAGGGTTCCTAACTAGGTAGTCCAACTTCCTTGGTAACACTCAACATGGGAGTGTGTGGCAACATGGATCCCGAGGTCAGTCCTATGGTTATTTAAATTCAAACTCAAATATAGGACATTTAAATGTGATTTATTTATTTAGTAAACTTTAGGCCAATATAAATAATGTGTATTAACTTAAATACCATATTATGAACTAAATTAATTAAATTGTATTTAGCTAAGTTTAGACTTACAAGTCTACTTATCCGGTACCTGGTTTGCACGCAACTCGAGGTGCGTCCCACTCACGTCTCGACGTCTATAGCTATAAGAACTGACTTAATTAGCCTACACATATACATAACACTAGGTATACACCATTTCAAATATAAAATATACCTCGACCACGTGCCTCGGTCGATGTGCATAACTCACACGGGTCCCACATCATGGGTCGGTGAGCCTGATTATGGCCAAAATCTAGGTTTAGAAATTTGGGGTGTGACATTAATTGGATTGGTTACCTTAATTAACTCTATGATTTTCTCACATACCTCTCTCCGACCATGTCTCTCATTTTCGAGTTATACCAAATGCTAAGAACACAAAAGATGCATACAAATAATCTTGGCAGCGAGTATTGTTTAAATAGAATGATTCAATAGAGAGAGCAATGGGTCGTCGATGGGAAGAAAAAAAGAAGACAAAAAGGGATTTGTAAGTGAGAGGTTAGTAAATAATTAGTTTTTTTTTCAAAGAGTAAAAAATTAGTTCCTCTATATTGCATGATTTGAATTTATCCTCCAATTAAGTTTTTTAAAGTCTCAATTCATTCGTAAGTTACACTTTTTTTTTGATACAACACTTTTTGTTTTTGAGGTTTTCTTGATTACTTTATTTTTTAAAATTTTTTCTTTAAATGTTTGACACACATGTTTTAAAATTGTAAAGGAAAAAAGTTAACACTTCCAACAAAAAGTCGGGCATGCAAGGAAACTGTACATAAACAAGAAAATGAAAAATCAAAAATCAAACTGAAGAGAAGATACGAGGGCAATGGGCAAAAATCGAAACATGAAGAAGCGAAGATAAAGGTTTAGGGTTTACGGGCTACATGAATTTTATTTAATTTTTTTGGGAGAACAATGAGTTTTCAATGGCATTGATTGTGACCATTATTTTTTTTAGATTGATTCTTGGTCCATCGTATAGGCTTAGTGAGAAATAAGAGATGGTGGTATGAATTAGCAATAAAAAAACTTATTTGATCTTTCAAATTTAGTATTAGATTTGGATCGAAAAAAAAATGATGCATTGTTATTGTAAATCACATGCGATGCACGTGCCAATTGACTTTTTTATATCTTTTATTTTATATATATAGGGAATTTCTACAATGGAGACCAAATATATATCCATGCCATGGGAACCTCTCATAATGTGTTGTGCATTATATGACTTGTGCATTTATGACTCATCGATTTATCTGTTGGATTCAAATCCAATAGTCATAAATGAGGTTTCTATGCCATGGGTATTTTTTACGGTTCTCATGGTAGTAGTGATGGGGTGAACCTACACGAACAAATAATCTACCCTCTCTTGTGTCGCCAAATAAAGATCACATCCACAATATGAGCAATCCAACAAGTAAAGAACATTGAAAATGCAAGAATCAAACCACAACACACAAGACTTTTAACGTGGAAACTTTCTCAAAGTGAGAAGTAAAACCACGAGGTGACTAACACCTATGAAAAACTCTCCACTATAAAAATGGGAATACAAAAGTCTTGTCTAACACTAGTTAGAGGTATGAACATCACAAATCATCAAGACACAAAGCATATAAGCATATCTTGGCCAAAGAACTTAATACAAGAGATGTGGAGGATGTCACCTCAACATCAGGTGTGAGGTTTTACTCCAAAAGGCCTCGGTACAATGAGATGAAACATCCACTCTTATGAACTTCTTGAAGAAGCCATAGATAACCAATGCGAGACTAAACTTTTCGATCCACACATCCCAACAAGTTGTAGTAGTACTACCCATACCCCATTTGGAGACCTTAGGTGTGCCCGTGTCTTTAATTTAGAGAGACAATTTAGGGACGCTAAATGTACATGCGTTGCCAATTTTACGACACATAATACAACCGTCCTAAAATTGAGAACACTTAATATATATATATAAAAGCATCTCACCTTTAAGGACTCATAGTGAATAAGCATCCTCAATTTGAGGAGACATAAACAATAAAAGTGTCCTAAAATTAGGGATGCATAAACAACAAACGTCCCAATATTAACAACACATAAACAACAAGTGCCCTAAAATTAGGACAAATAACAAATATCCCTAGTTTAAGGACGCATAAACAACAAGTGTAATAAAATTAATGACGCATAAACAACAATTAAGCGTCTCAACATTAAGGACACAAAAAAAAAAAGCATACTCAATTTAAGGATGCATAGACAACAAACGTCCTGACATTAGGGGTGCATATGACAAAAAGCGTCTCTAAATAAATATTACCTACATAAAGTTTTGTGTCACAAAAATAGGCACTAGCGACGACACTTTTATCAATGCAAGTGGTGACACTTTGAGATGCGTTGGTAAATTTTTTAAGGACACTAATTAATGTCGTTAAATAAGTAGATTAATGTCACTAAACACACAATGATTTGGAGTGAGTCTTTTGAGCATGCATCGAGACGCACATGTAAAAAGGAAAATGTTAGAACATGCAACCCTAGCTAGAAGGCACACCATAATGCACACTTCCCTATCCAACAATATTTTGAATATCGAGATGCATAAGCTAGCATCCCGAGGTGGGTCCAAATGATTGGATATGAGTGTGCATTTATGCATTATGGTGTGATTTCTAGAGGCCTCATATTCTAGCAAAGTTCCATATAAAAATTCTAATGCAAACTGAAAGGCCTATGGCAATGCTATATTTAAATGATGTCGGGCCCAGTTATTTTTCTAGTTCAAATACAACAATAAAAATATAAAAAAGAAAATAAAAAGGTAGACAAAAAAATTGGCGATGTTGAGAACTTGAGATACTGTTTGAAGTTAATTAAGTTAAAGGAAATGATTGAAGAAACTATATCAACGGAGGCAGGATTTTACGTTCTAGGCCTCATTAGTTCATGACATGGGTTTCATCATGATTGGTTTATGATGAGGCCCATTCAAATTGAGGGAAAGCTACTAAATATGTGACCTGCAATATATATAAAAATACATACTAGTTCACTTAGGTGCTAAGCACCAATGAACCTACTCGTTAAAAAGACAAATCAGTATTTATCCTTACCACTCATAAATCAGCTTTTATATATATGTATATATATATATATATATATAGATTCAATCACCTGACCTTACGTGCATAGCAGAACGAATTTAGCACTTAAAATATTTTATTAAAAATCATAAAGAGAAAAAAAAAATCAAGAGAAATTTCTAATTGAACAAAAGGATAAAAGGATAAAAATGAAGTAACAAATCAAAGTTAAAATTAAAGTAAGTAGAGCATCTTATAAAAAAAAAAGTACTAACATTTATGTTAATTCTTTTTTGAAGTATTTCAGTGGAGAGGCTTAAATACTTTCTTCTATTTTGTTGTTGGCCAATTATATACATGGGGTCACATACAAGTTGCCCTGGGTTAGAACTTAGAACTCACTGGACAGCTTTGAATGCGCAGCGCCCTTGAATGCGATAAGTGTGCCTGCAATTTCGAAATGTGTCACACGGTTCCCAGCTAGACAAACGTGTGACTTTAACTAGTTTTTTTTTTATTATTATTTTTTTATTTTATTTTATTTAGTTGTAGTAATGTATATATATGCACGTGTTATATTCATAAAAAAAGAGGCAATGGTTAGTCGGACCCACTTCTTGCTAAATGCATCCCTTTACTTCTTGTATACTCCACTTTAAAGTGTACATTCTCAACCTCAAACTTTCTATAATACCCTCACCCTCACTCCAACAGGGCGATTTCAAAAAGTAAGGTTGTTTTTCTTTAAAATTTTTTAAATAAGTTAAATTTTTTTAAAATTACAAAAGTAATGGATTTCGCCTTTACTAAATGCGAAATTGATTGTTGGATGGTGACGTGTAACGAATGGCGCCTTTACCAAAGGCGCCATTCGTTACGTGGAATTTTTTTCCAATTTTTTCTTCTTTTTTCCCTTTTTTTTCTTTCTTTTTTTTTTTTTTTTTTGCGACGGGGCACCCCGTCGCCAGAAAAGAAAATAGAAAAAACGAAAAAAAAAAAAAAATTGGAAAAACAAAACACAGAAAAATAGAGAAAAATATGAAAAAAATAGTATTTTGACGAAATAAATAGAAATGGAGGATTTTATATGGAAAATGAGAAATTCAAAAGTTGGCACTCGGGTTTTACGTCGAAAAATGTAAAATTCACATAATATATCAAATTCAAGCTAATTTAGGGTTTAGGGTTTAATTCAGGTAATAGGTATAATTTAGGTGATAATTTGATTTGTCAGGTGTTATTGGAGCTAAGCGGGGGTTTGGAATAGGTATATATATTCATTCAAAATTTATATTTATGGCAACCCAAAAAGAACTAATTTTTTGTCAAAAACTCTAATGAACACAAAAAACTTGGTCTTCTCATCATCTACGTTACAAGTAAATATCTAACAACAACAGATAAGTTTCTCATCTTCCAAACAAAATCATCAAATTCTTAGAATTACTTAGATGTTTGAAACTGATATGATGAATTATCTTCTCCTAGGACCCATTTAATCATTTGTATGATTTTATCTTATTTGTGATGGAATTAGTAGTTCCACGGCTAGAAAGAACACATCATTACCTATTTAACGCGCAATAGGAAAAAATCAAGGATAACTACACTACCAATGTGTCCTCCAATATAACGGCGAAATGCATAAATATTAGATGAAACAAAATTAAATCATCTCTTCTCTAAGGACGAGAAGTACTTCTGAGAAAGATTCTGTTCAGCACGCATGAGGGAATATCACATTATGTCAAGTGCAAAAACATCGCTTTCCAGTCACTATTATCTCGCATATCACCTTCTAATTATTAGTACGTGTTTTGAAATATTTTAAAAGAGTTCTCAAAATATTTCAAAGCATTACTATAACCTTCTAATAATAAAAGAATTGTTCATTATACTTATAAATTTTTTATGAGCATCTAATAGAAATGTTCCCTCCCCTGCACACCTATCATATAAGGTTGTAAACCCAAATATACATTATGTTCATT
The DNA here is from genome assembly GCA_039657345.1 of Stephania japonica. NCBI lineage: Eukaryota > Viridiplantae > Streptophyta > Magnoliopsida > Ranunculales > Menispermaceae > Stephania > Stephania japonica. Next base: position 9,560,913 of record CM077556.1, read on the forward strand.
TGTTTCTTTTTATTATAAATCGTTATATCATATCATATCATTATATCATATCATATCTAATATACATTCTGTTCATTTATTTCTCTTTATAAGAAAACGAGACTATCACTCAAAACCACAGAGAAGAAGGCAAAGATGTTGCGATATATACTTTAAGGATCGTAATAAGATTTTGAAGAACTATGGCCTAGTCAATTTTGTCTCAAATCGCCTAGGCCTCACCGTGCAATCATTGGTCAGAGTAATCTAAGACATCCAACACTATTAAAAACATGAATGAATAAATCGTTGAAATAGAAAATTATATCAATTCACACATACAACTAACAATGACACAAACAAAGCTGCAATGTATAAGGATAACACCAATGTGGCAACCATTTGACAAGTTCAAAACATACAGTTCAGTTCGAGCCTGCATAATGGCTTTGTTCAGTTTAGTGGGTACCATTTCGTCTGACCTCAAAATTTAAAAAGAATCTACTAGATACAAGTAGTAAGCATTTGCAAGTCCAGGCCTTAAAATGTATGCAGCCTAGCTAGCCACCTTTAAAACAAGATCCATCACCATTCTCTAAAGCATGGTTTCAAATATGAAATGATAAAGAGATTTAGAGACAATAATCAAATGTTGTATACAAATTTATTACAAAAGAAAGATATTAAAAACACAATTGACACTAGAACAAATTCTACTTTTCATAGAGGTTTTGAACCTCTATGAAAGACTTTTCATAGAGGTTTTTGACCTCTATGAAAAGTGTTATCTTTTAAAGTGTTATCTTATCCTCAAAGCTTACATAGGGGTTTGAAACCTCTATCAAATATTGACTATTTCATAGGAGTTTCAAACCTCTATTAAATCTTGGCTATTTCATAGGGGTTTGAAACCTCTATAATATCTTCAAAGGCTTACATAGAGGTTTCAAACCCCTATCAATTGTAGTGATTTCATAGGGGTTTGAAACCTCTATATTATCGTCAAAGGATTACATAGGGGTTTCAAACCCCTATCAAATGTAATTTGAAAAAAAATAATAGCTGAAAATGCTCAAAATTAATTTTTATTTCCATTTTCAATTGAAAATATACAAATCTACATTCCACTCGTAATCTTATTATTCCATTAAGAAATTCGCAGTGTTCTACAACCAATCAATAAAACGACAAATTGATAGCTACACATTTCATGAAACCAATCAACAAAACTCGCTTTTCGGTTTCAGCTTTTCCAGCTTTTCTGCAGCTTTTCCGCAACCTTAGCGTACATACTATGGTCCGTAAGAATGTTGCTTGATTTTACATCCCTATGAATGACTCCACGCCCGGCAAAAGTGTGCGGTAGAATAAACTCGAACAAGATCAAAAAATTAATATCAAACTTCTACATCACAAAGGCTAATATGAGATGAGCACATATTCCTTCATTGTGCATATAGTTGTTTTGCTTCCTGGAATTGGAAATATAATTATGTTGGAATGAATAAGAAACAAACACCACTTCATTTACTTGCCTCTTGCAAAGACCTAGTGCAATTGAGATTCTAGTTGGCCAATCTAGAACTTTCTTTTTGATGCTTCTCCTGCTCCCAAAAGGAAAGAATATGGTAAGAGAATACTATATAATGAAGTAATGAACACTATCAGCCATAATATTGATACTGAACTATGAAGCGACTACCGTATAGACAATCTTGTAGAGAACCGTTGGACATGAAAGGATAGACAAGAATTTGCTGATCATTCTCACAATAGTATCCGAGAAGGGGAACCAAGTTTTCATGTCGAATAGCTGAGAGCAAGTTTAGCTGTAAAGGAAATAAACAAAAAATAAAAAATAAAAAAACCATGATACTCATATTATGTTAGTAATGCCACAGGTTTGCAGAATTAATTTTTTTCTATCTAAATAAGAGTTCAACCTTCAAACGAACTAGACCATAAAGGCATTAACTGATTACCTCGTTCTCAAATTCACGAGTTCCCTGAGTTGAAGTTGCAGACCCAACCTTCACAGCCACTTCTTGTCCATCAGGCAGGGTGCCATGATAAATGATCCACTTGAATCCAGGGAACGGAGCCTTGCTATCTTCATCCGAGTTACTCTTCTATGCAACATGCCCGTGCCGAGAACGCAAAGGATGCCGTGTAACTCTCAAGAAGTATGCCAAGTTGTGAGATCCTTTTTACTAATTACAATGTACCGAAGACAATTAGAATTTTATAACCCCAAATTGACACTTCGTAAAAAAAATAAAAATAAAAATAAGGGGTTTAATTCATCAAAGCCTACTACTAGTCTACAGATTTTCATGGATAAGATTGCCATACCAAAACTGTGCTTAAGCTATGATGTGATTGGGTATAACTCCGAAATGAAACATGAGATCACTGCTCATAAGAATCTAATTCTACGCTTCTCAACTTGCTTTATGAGAAGACTCAAACATATGATATCAAGTTATCAACTTGAAATTTTACTTCATCAAAAGCTTCTCCTTATCTCATATTAAAAACAAGCATAATTGAAAAGATTGATACTAGTGTCAGCAACCCGACAGTACATCTCGCAACTACGGCAATGAAATACAGGCGCTTTCAAAACTAGCTCATGCCATGCAGATTACTACTATAAGTCTATAAGTCTTGTTTTTGAGAAAGATAATTGTTTAATCAATTCATAAAGCCTAATTGACTTGCTAGTTGCACCCATGCTAACGAGATGTGGATTGCGCTCCTAATTCAGCTTGTCATATCACCTAATTTATCTTGGTGGTTCACAACGAACATGCCTTACTATGAGATAGTTCATGATGGACCTTAGAAAGAAAACATTCACAATCAACTCGTCAACAAATTACCCGTCTCGCTTTACTCTTACATCATGTGATCAAAATGAGAGGATCAATTCATATTAGGATTTCGTCGCTTTCCTTTAGACATGTTCTTCTCGGCCATTCATTCCATTCCGAGAGCCCGATATCTTTTGCCTTTAATGTTGAAGAAAAAAAAAAAAAAGGAAGCTCTCAACATAATTAAAATGTGCTTCACAAAGAAATAGGAATCATCCATCGAAGAGCAAGTTTACCTTATTTTACTCAATTGTTGAGTCAAATCATTAATCTCCAGCCTTGAAAGTTGTAGAGAAGACAACGTCCCTGGTACCTCTTCCGATGCAACTTTTGAGAATTTATCCATTGAAGTTGCTAGTCTTCTAAAAGCCTAGGATGGCAAAAATTAAGAACATTTAATCAATGAAATCGCAACAAGAAAAATATAACAATCAAAACTTACATTCATGGTTGGAATGGAAACAAGAAGCGAGGGCAAAAAGCGCTCCAATGGCCTCGCATTACATGAGAGAAGCCATGTATAAGAATCCAACTAGATGGTAACTTAGCAAGTTAGCGAAAGATCAATCGTAAGTGGACACAGAATTCATCCATTTCTTGATTTCTCCAAAAATGATTTTGACAGATTTTTTTTTCCAGTTTGTTTGTTGCGAACAAATTACAAAGAAAGTTTTCAACACTCTCATCCGGAAAGATAGCACCAACATTAGCACCAAATATTGTGCGTCTCACCAATAAGAGTATCATATCTTGGATGTGTCCAAACCACAAAGAATAACCCTTGTCTTATTTTGGTATATAATCAACAAGACCACCAAACCACAAAAAAAAATCACCTAAAATCTCAACAGCAAAAGGCTGGTCTCTGCAAGCCGATTAAGCCCTAAATCACAGTCTCCGTCCGTCCGTTCGCGTCGGTCTCCTATAAATCAAACAAAAATAAACACACAAAGAGAACTGAAAAACGATGAAATCAAGACATAGAGACAGAGAAACAGAGATTACAGAGTTGACAGTTTGGTTGCAGAGACGGTGAGATCGACGAAGCAATGTGAATCGAATTCAAGAAGAAACAACAATGAAGAGAGATCTCGCACAGTCGCACTCACTCGAGAGAGAGATCGAGAGACAGAGAGAGAGAGAGATCGAGAGATCGAGAGACAAGTACATCTAGAACAAAGTACTTGCCCACCAAAGCTCATATCAAAACAGATAGCATATGGCCATATTTGCATCTACATCTAGAAGAAGTACTTGCCCACCACTAAAATCAGATAAAACAACTACAAAGCAACCCTAAGAGTAACAACTGCATTAGAAAATCAGTCCACTCCTAAATATTGGGTAAAACTGAAAAACAGAGTAATAACGAATACAAGTATTTAAGTAGAAGAACTCTCTGAAGATAGTTTTATTCATAAACTGAGATTGCATTTATATTGGCATTTGATCAAACCTCTAATAAGCGCAAATTGTGGACACATATCCAACGTGCTTTGACTTAACAACAAATCAGAAAATTAAGGAAATACAATCTGAAATTTGAACTAGACTTATTCAACAAAAAAATAGAGTAACTAAATTAGACTAAGTCCTACAAGCAACGGTAAAATAACTAACAACTTTGAATCATATTTTCAATCCTAAAACAGAGCATATTGATCATATACTAAAGATTAACATGAGTTCCTACTTGATTTGGAATTCGATAAACCAATTCCACAGCTAAGGGCACTCATACTAAGGATCTTAATGACTTAGTTATAACAATGAAATAGAAATTTGTGGAACATTCAATAGCCTACATGTTAGACACAAATAGAAACAAAACTTAAACAGCTACAAAATTTTCTATAAACCACAAATAAAATATACAGGACAAAGGGGTAGACTTAAATTATTTACATGATTTATGTCTCTATAATGGTTCCTAATAAATTAATAAGATTTATAATGGTTCCTAATAAAAAAAACTTATAAGTATCAAGTAAAAAATGAACCAAAAAAATCTAACCTTTTTGGATGTTGTGAAAAAGAAATCATCATTCATCATCCTCTAGTTGAGTCATTGTGAGCGGCATCATCATCATCAACATCATCTTGCCTATTTTGTGCAAATTGATCTCTCCATGAAACCCTTCCATGCGCTCGTAACCGTCCTTGCATTTCAAGCAATTGATCGCGATTAACAGACGTGTCATTAAGCATCTTTAGTATTATTGCTTGCATCTCCTCGAATTCCTTATTGTATTGGTCAGATGACTCATCATCTTTCAATATAGGACGAGAAGATCCAGCTTCATCATGTCGACGCATCTTAGACCCTGACGGTGTCCAGCCAAGACCAAATCTCCGGCCTTTATCATTTCGCTGCACAATCTCCAAATATAATTCTGTTTCATCAATTGGAGTGTCTGGCTGCAACTGTGAAAGCTCTGTGGTCCTTTCATGTATAGCCGCCTGTATTAAGAATTTAAACATTGACAAGTCATATAAGTCATTGATACCTATAATTAACAAAAAAGAGTTATGGTCAAGTAGTTTCTTACGGCAATCGCCTCTGCTCTAGGATCCAAGAAAGTAACGTTATCATGATTCCTTGTATGGAGATATAAACATAAATCCAAAGCAGTCGGCTTTCTACCGAGTTCCTTCTCCTATAAAATATGTTTAACTTAAATTTAAGTTTGAAACTTATATGAATCTAATGTATACATATGTATGTATGTATGTATCTATGTATGTATGCCCAAAAACATACCAGTTTCAACGAATGCTCATAGATGGATATGGCTCCACCTCCGTGCACGCACGAACCCGAACCAGTCCCCCACCTCGATCTTCGATTTTGGCTCGCTTGTTCGACTTTGCTTTATATTCGGAGTAGACCGCATCTTCTTGTAATGCTCAAAAACCTCCAGAGATACATGTGATGGTTTTGTCGGCTTCCTCACCATCTTACTAACAAAGTCGCATAACGAGTGACAATCGCTCACAGTACAAATGTCCGACCATCTCATCATCTCGATCGTCTCCAATCGAAATGAGTCTCGTAGTAATAGAAAGTCAAGTCTTCAACATATGCTAAGTAAAAGTAAAAGAAACTTAATTTTCTTATTTAAAAATCTCTTACCGCCCAATTTAAAATATTGCTCCTTGATATGGTTAGGAACCGTATCCCAACAAGAGCCATCCTTATGTAAAGCGAATTTATATATCCGCGTTATTTGCTTTGACACTTCGGATGACGGATGCAAGAAAGTACCACTACATTTTTACAAAAAAAAAAAGTTAGACCAATATTATAGTAAGTTCATTAAACGTAAGTATATATACGTAATAATATTTCATTGACTTACAATTCTTTCGTAGTTTTTACTTGGTCAAAAACACCCGCCCGCGCCTCGGTCATCATTACTTCTACGTCTCGGGGCCCTAGCTGGCTCGTCGTCTTGTTGTGATCTACGGGAGGCACCACTAATAGATGGCTCACTCGAAGGGTGGCTTGAAGTATTGGACGAATGTGATGCAGGCTCGACATGATCATGACTCCTCGATGGGGAGGCATGCATACTAGATTCGAAGGTTGCCATCGGGACATGCCGGTAAGATCTGGCGATGGGAGGGAGATGCGTGGGTAGATTCGTAGAAGTAACGTGACCAGCGATAGGTGGAGGGAGTTGCGACGCCAAAAAGAGGAGTAAGCCTGTTGAGTGGTTGGATCATCATGGCCAAATAAAGATGGCCCCGATTGCTGAAGGAGAGGGCCCTGGTGGGGGTGTTGCGCATAAGGCGGACGAGGATACTGCTGCAATAATTGTGATTGGACAAAAACTTGTTTAAGGTAAGCAACCGCCGCCGAGCAAGCTGTTTGTCGAACGAGCCGTGCTTTGACGCCGCTGAAACTCAAGATCATTAGCGGAGATCGTACTAGCGAACGATCTACGTCGCGAGATGAACGATCTCTGCGACCACCGGATCGTCTGCTGGATCGTCCACTAGATCCGTCCCCAGATGACGATGCATTATTTCTGCCTGACATGACTTTTTTAAGGTTAAAGAGTAAGTTAGAAACAAATGTAAATGTCATAATCAATTATTACGAAATGAACAAACAAAAGTGTAACTAAATTTACTAATTAGGTTTGATTTCTTAAACCTACTTAAGTGAGTATGTCATGGTTTGTTGTCACTATTTTCACCAACCACTACTTTATTTATTCAAAAATGACTCCGTATAGAATGGTAAAGGCATATGGACAAGCTAATAGACTAATCAAGTCGAGTACAAAGTCCATAGTCTCATTCATGAAGTCTCTAATCCTAATAGCATGCTATTTAAAGCTCATTTACTATTAAAAACATCAAATGAAGACATAGAGCACACGAAATGATACAATGAAAGCATCAACAAAACAATATCACGATGAACAAGTTCAAAGAGTAAAGATTATCAACAAATATCATTATATTAGAGTACAAAGGCACCATATAGTCGAAAGACGCAAATCAATAAGTAATAAAAGGAAATGAAATGCAATTCAAAGTATCATCGGTATACTCACTTTTTCATGCAAGTATTCCTAGTCCAATAGGCCTCTCGTCACCCAAACTATCGCAAATAAACTCATATGGACTCATATATATCTCTCGAAGTTTGTTTGGTGACAATCTAGGTTATATTAGATGTACTTAGTCCGTAAATTAAACGTTGATACTATCCGACACCAAAAAGACCCAAAAACATTTACACAAATGACCATTATGCAATTCAAAGTATCATCAGGTATACTCACTTTTATGCAAATAAGTGGATATGAGCATACCTTAAGGTTGATGCTTGATTGTATATAACTAGATCGCGTTCTTGATGATGAATAACCTCCTAAGGACTACAATTTCCAAAGAAATAAAAGTCCCCAATAGCTCGAATTTTTTTTTTCATTTTTTTTTATTGAAAACAACATGCAAATGTGAAGCAAAAAGGCTAGGAGTTTGTATTTATAGTTCTTGCCTTTCATCCAAATGTACAACCCCATCTCCATGACATCTAAGGGACCCTAAACACTCATATCAACCCACTCATACAAAGGTATGATGCAGTTCTATCGACGTCGACGTTGCTCCTCCGTGTGGCAAACCGGTCGTACTCTATTTCGACGTGGATTTCTCCGTGCTTGTACGTCCGGCTGAGTTTGTTGAGCTTGATGACTCGACTGAACTTCTTCCTCGTGTTGGCTTGATTGACCTCTACTACCAAAAGTGCTATCAAAGATAGGGGTTGAACCATTCCAATATACCGACTTCCCGTATGTGGTCATGAAAGGAACATGAGGTGGCATGCCTAATAAGGGCTTGAATGAGCCATCTCCACTATATGGAATATTGTAGTTATAATATGGCGGAGTAAATGGACTTGGCATGTATTGAGGCAATGAACCATACATTGAATGTGTAGGCATTCTATGGTCCATGTACGAAGATGATGGCCCAGGAGCATATGGATCAAAATGATATGGATGAACACTCATGCTCGGTGTCCTAGGAAAAACATATGAGCATCCGATTGCGTTGGGGCCGGCAAAGGAGAGTACCCATAAGAAGAAGGGCGGGTTAGAGGTGGCGAAGGAGAACGTCTGCTGCTCTCACCAATAGTCTCTGACGTTCTTGGTGTTGGACGAGTTGGAAGTGGTGGAGAAGAACGTCTCATCGCTCTCACCTGAGTCCGAGTCGTCGTTGTTTTTCTTCTCCTCCCTCTATCTCGCTAGGCTTTGATCCTCTTCTTGTTGTTCTTCCTCTTCTTCTTGAGATGCTTCGTCATCTATGTCCGCTCAACTACATTTTCATCATTGCACAAAGTACTCCTTTGCCGTTCATCCTCATCTAAGATTCTGATGCCTTCATTTAGAGCAACCATGCCTTGTTCGACCCCGTCATCAGTGAACACTCGCTCCAATTGACGCGCAAATGTAGACTAATATACAAAAAAATGCAAAGTGTTCGGTTAACAATTTTAAATATGACTCATGACGATAACAACATTATAGTTTCAACATTACCGAGAATTCGCGCAGAGCCCCGTCATGTCCAATGTATCGCCCGGTGATAGATCTGTACCACCTCATGTACTCTTCGTGATCATGTTCCCCTTCTTGTTGTATCGTGGCTATTGTATCACTACGATTTTCCCACAACTCTATATATCTTCTCATGATACACCGCCCAATTTTCTTGAGGGTGTCCTCTCAATTGGACGCGATGCGGACGTGTGTCAAAATCACGGTGAGGTGGCACGACTGTGTCGTCACCAAACTGTCTCATGACCCTTTCCTGGTCTATGCCACTCAACTATATGGAAACAAATTAAAGGACACGTCGAACGCCAGCTCCCGTGACCTTGAGTACAAAATTGTGGAAGTGACTCGATGACATCAGCGTATGGTTGCCACTCCACGACATTCTCCCTCTGCGTGTCAAGTGCATCACGAAATGATGATATAACGTGTGTAGCAGTCCTAGTGACCGAAAATGCAACTATCCATCTGTATACAAAACAATAAATTTGTCGTAAATTAAAAAGACCTAATGAATTATTAAAAATAACATGAGAAACATTTTTATTACCGATATCCCAAAGGAACGTCATTGGGCATGTATACTTCATCACACGTTCGAGGTCGACCTCTAGGAATAGGCTTGCGCCGTGGTGCTATAAATGGAAATCTATCCCAGGCCCATAGTTGTATAAGAATTGTCGCACCAGCGACCTCGTGCGCACCAGAGCGAGATCCACGACACAACTCCCTGTATAAATATGCCAAACATGCACTTCCCCAACTATATTGTCCAGCTGTTTGAAGGTCCTCGAGGAACGGAAGAAACATCAAATGTACATATTGATTCGACTTGTCAGCGAACACACAACCACCAATAAGTTGTAGAATGTATGAACGAACATAACGTCGAACCATTTCCTCATTGCTGTCATCCTCTATAGGTGGCACATTGTCTTCGAGCCATGAAAGACGAACTCTATTCCCAGAAAGGTGAAGTGGCTCAGGTCTTGCACCAAGTAATCTTTCACACACCGCGAGATAGTCGACATCTCAGCTTCCAACACACTGTGCATACCATTAATTGGTAACCCGAGCTGAATCTCAACGTCTTGGAGTGTTATCGTACACTCGCCGCAACGCATGTGGAACGTATGTGTCTCTCGGACGCCATCTCTCAATGAAAGCGGTGATCAAAGCCCGATCAAGTCTAAAAATCCTACGCGTGAAACACCATAAAAGCCACTAGATCGTAGGTAAGGGATCATTCGAGAATGGTAATTAATCCGTCGATCAACAACACCCAGCTTCTTCGCACGCGCATTGTATCATGTACCTTACAATTAAAAAATATGTCGATATATATATATATGTATTAAACGTTTTTGCATAAATATTATGCACATACATGTTAAATGTATATACCGACCCTCCGTACTTGCGATGACCTCGTGTGTAGATTGGAGGCGTAGAAGAGAAGGATCGATGGTCCTGGTTCCATGTGTACTCGCTACAACCGTGTGATTAGACAAATTGGTCGAGTAGTTTTAAAACTCACAACAAATCATTACTACGAGTTATAACATTAACAAATACGTCTCTATTACTTTACGTAACATAAGGTTATACTATATTAATATAAATGTTATGAAATTATCAACTGACACCGTTTACAAACAAAATACAAATCCTCTCATTGGTTTGGATTGGAGGGTTGGGGTTGAGATATGGATGGACAATTTTTTTTGTTATGTCCCTCTGCACGACAAACGCTGCAACGGTTCCTCCTAGTAGGGACTCGACCACGATCTCTATTTGGACATGTTCTTCGTTTATGTCCTTCTTGATGACATATGCCACATCGCAAGGTCCTCGAAACATTAGGAAGATCCATCTCATTTTGCCTTCGTGTTCCCTTTGGTCTCCCTCGGCCACGTCTACACCTAGGATCTGGTAAAATCTTCGTCGCAAAAGTCGGCCAATACTTCTCTTCGGGATGGCTTTGAATTGAGAGGAGTAGCATCGTGCGTACACGTCCATCCCGTAGTATTTCTCAATAAATTGTGTATAATCAATTCGAATATGAGCACATGCAACCAACACGTGCGCAGCAGGGAAACCAAACGATTGCCATTTATTGCAAATTTGCAATACCAGCTCCTCAGATAACAATTTGTGTATTGTTGCCTTTATGCATACGATCGCCATGACGTCCAGCTGAGCACCTCAAACTCACCAAAGGTGTCGCGATTTATCAATGTCACGTAATGTCTCCTTGCGCATTGTTGATAATATGCAATTTTATCCATGGCATATCTCGTGTAATTGAGCCCGTGCGATATGGCTTCGTCGATTTCCTCCTTTCGTCGGTTGGTGTATGTCACCAACCTGTAGTAAATCATTTGCACCATTGCTATTATCGGCAAGAATCGTGCCCTTTCAATACACCGTTAAAACATTCTACAATGGTAAGATAATGCCGTGTCAAGTAATATCAAGACACGGTGAAAACACATATAGGATAACAAACGTAACTACTATCGAATACATACCAACCCCGTTAGAATTCATCCATCCGTATCGCAGCCCTCCATCATGCGATTGAGTCCGAGTTCCTTGGGAATGGCATTCACATATTGAAGACACCGAGGACTTCCCGATGACAAATAAGCAAAACGCTCCATGCATGCATCAAATTTTCTCACTTGATGTTGACCAAGCGGCTCGAGATAGGATAGTCTTCAACGAATCATTTTTGAAATGCGTGTTAAAATTATCGGTCAAGTGTCGCAGAGCAATAACGATGGTATCCTCTTGGTGGACAAAAACCATTTGTTTGGTGTGTTAACAAATTTCCTCGAGAATGCCAGAGTGACGGTCGAAAAATAATACAAATACCATCTCTATCGGTCACGTGTTTGCGCAACATTCTCAAAAACCACCCCCACGAGTCGGTTGATTCGTTTTTCGTAACTTCAAATGCAACTGGAAGTAGATGTCCATTACCATCAACAGATAGGGCAATCATTAGCTTACCACTGTATTTGCCATACAAGAATGTCGCGTCAATCTGTAGAAGAGGCCTACAATGTTTGAACCCTTCGATTGATGCTTCAAATGCGAAGAACACACGACGAAATTGAGGATGCTCGTCCCGATCTCATCTCAGCCCATTGTCTATGTGACCACTCAATCTTTGTCCCCGGGCTCTTATTATGTACAGCCGCCAACCATCTTGGTAACGTAGCATATGACGCGTCCCAATCTCCGAATGCATTTGCAATTGCTTTCCTTTTAGCATCCCACATTCGCTTGTAGGGAACATCATGTGAGTATTTTAGCTTAATCATTTCTTTCAAGGCCTTGATAGCAATTGCATGATCTATTTCGACAACGCTTTGTATCTCACGTGCAAGCATGTTGGCGTCGAGTTGGGCATGACTGCGTTCTATGCCGGATTTATACAACTGTGTGCGGCTCGTCTAACCGAGTGATCTCCCATAATTGTTTCTTCTTTCGCAAACAAGCACGGAGACGCCACATGCACCCAGCCTTCCGGCGCACTTCGCACTTCAATGCCCATAAGGTTTTAGTTGACTCCATAACAAGGTATTGACAAAAGTTGTTAACATGCCACAATTTTATGGCATGCTGCGCAAGTCTTTCTTATTGTCAAAGCACATTCCTGTTTCCAACCGAAAATTAGGCATGTCCCATCCATCGAATGATGAGAATGTTGGGTTGCGGTAGAATTAGCCACTTCCCAATCAATTTCATTATACACCGGCAATGGTTGGTAATCTTCTTCATCGCTTGCTTCTTCCATCCACTCCTCCTCGTCAATTGCAAATTGCTCATCATCTTGCAAGTTTTCCGCCCCCGGAGGTTCGTAGGTTGGGTCGTTTGTAACAACATTTATACTTTCCCAATTAACGTATGGCGCAAAGATCCTCGAGGGGACATACGTCCTCGTCAATGTCGTTGTCGTGGTCCTCGTTACGGTCATCACTGGGGCCGCTAATGTCATCATCAATCGAAGTAACAAATCTATCTTGCACAACATCACCTATAGGCGATTGCATACGTAATCTTTCCATCATTGATGCAGGGCATGTCATGCCCACATTTTCTTCTACCACTTGTGAATGTACAGTAGAATTTTGATAAGGCTCGATTGGCTCGAAGGTTAAATAAATCTCTTCCTTCGCTGATAATGGTAGATTCGTCACTGTTGACCACATCAACTCGAAGTGGGTCTCGTCTTGCAACGACACAGGGATAAAATATTGTGAACCTGATGGATGAGTTATTACGTGACGATACGTCATCGTAATGAGAGTCTCAAAGGACGAAATATCAAACGCGTTATACACGTGATCCATCAACTTATGTTTACTCATTCCAAACTTAATAATCATGGTCATTGATGGGGGTCTGCTGTACTCAATGCCTTGCGAAACCTTAACAATTTCTCCAAATGCATAAAAGTGAAACGGGATGTTCCTACCTTCCATGACCTACATAATTTACCGCATTGATAATGTAAACAAATTACATATATATCAAGCGAAGAAATGATCAAAATGAGGATTTGAGGCACGACCGAACTTTTCAATAAATCCTCATCAAAAATTATTCTTGTTCCTATATCAAAATGGAGCATCTTGTAGTAATTTTTCAACAACTTCTCTCTCTCGCACTCTCGAAGGTCTTCTTTTCTCCCTCTCCGTGTTACATTAGTTACTTTGAGCACTCCATGTACAAGTGATTTCGATTTGACAAAGAGGAAGATGGTGCCTACGGCATTTGGGGGTGAGAAGTCTTATTCGTGTTTGAATTTTGGTTGAGAACTTGTTGTTCGAGTTTGGATGTGAGGAGGAGAAACGGAGGTTTGTTTTTCACTTTAACTTTGATTTAATTTATAATGGAAGGAGTTAACACTTCTTGAACGGGTGTTGTATGATTGATCGCCAACACACATTACATCATTTATATACTTGTATGGACAACAATCACTTCTTGTTTTATGCCACTAATGCTTAATTGTTTTTAGTAAATATATCGTCTATAATGTTATTATTCTTAATCAGTGGTTATCGAAGCTTCAAGTGGTAGATAGTGAGTTCGAATATGATCAATTGTGGTCACAGTTAGCAAGTTAGCTACTTCCTTGCATGGTCGTAGCCAGAGAACAGGGAGAAGAATAGTCCGACGTATTGAAAGATGAGTAGTGGCATGATTTTTTCATTGTACGATAGTTGACCGAACAATTGGAAATAACTATATCCGAACGGGGCAACACCTATAGTCTACTATCAGCACTAGAGAGCAGAGTGAGGACACTTGTGAATGCGAGATTACGTATTTTGTTACTGATGGGGGTCTGCTGTACTCGATGTTTACTCGTGATCCATCAACTCATGTTTACTCGTTCCAAACTTAATAATCGTGGTCATTGATGGGGGTCTGCTGTACTCGATGCCTTGCGAAACCTTAACAATTTCTCCAAATGCATAAAATTGAAACGGGATGTTCCTACCTTCCATGACCTACATAATTTACCGCATTGATAATGTAAAAAAGATTACATATATATCAAGCGAAGAAATGATCAAAATGAGGATTTGAGGCACGATACTTTTTACTAAATATATCGTCTATAATGTTATTATTCTTAATCGGTGGTTATCGAAGCTTCAAGTGGTAGATAGTGAGTTCGAATATGATCAATTGCGGTCACGCTTAGCAAGTTAGCTACTTCCTTGGATGGTCGTGGCGAGAAGAGGGAGAAGAATGGACTAACATATTCAAAGATGAGTAGTGGCATGATTTTTTCATTGTACGATGGTTGACCGAATAATTGGAAATAACTATATCCTATCAGGGGCAAATACTTATAGTCTATCACAAGACTAGAGAACAGAGTGAGGACACTTGTGAATGCGAGATTACGTATTTTGTTATCGATGTTCACTACAAGCTTCAAACATCCAATGGCTTTTTTGAAGGTTGTATTCTATTTTTTTAATTTCTTTAATTTTTTTAATGAAGAAAATTATAAATGAATTTTAAACTGTCTAACTTTATTTTTTCTTCTCTTTCTAGTTGTTGGTTGAATGAGCTTTGGAACATTGTTTGGTTAGGCAGCTAAATCTACTCTAGCTAGCTTTGGGCTCCCGAATAAGACAAAGTTTGTCAAATTGATGAAAAACTTATCAGAACAATAATCCAGAATAAATAACTGTATTTTATTTAAGTTCTCTAACTCATTAAATTTTTTTATACCAAAACGAAACTCATTAAATTAACGTGAAAAAATAATGAAAGGCACAAAAATTAAACAAAATAATATTCAAATAAAAAATGTAGTTATATTAATGAATATTATTGAAAACGAATAGAAATTTTATTAATACATATTATACACTTTTACCGACGACTCTATTCTTACGATTAAGTTTGTAAGTGTAAACTTTTACCGACGACTCTATTCTTACGATGTTTTTACCAACGACATTTTGTAAGTAAAAACTTTTACTTACAATTTTAACACTTTTACTTACAAATTAAATTTGTAAGTAAAAGATTTTTTCCTTCTTGTCGTTGTTGGAGATGGTGAGGCGACTAATAGTGTATACACCGGACACTACATTAATACTAACTTATAATTGATATCTTGTCGCAATAATCAAACACTGATAATAAATAACACAGATAATATTTATCTTTGGGTCGATTTGCCACTCACTTGTAAAATGTGCCAAATAATTATCATGCATTTATCACTACACACAATAAACTACGACCACCACTACAAAAAAAAATTAATTTTTCTATAGGGTTTAATATTTGTAATATTTTGTTAACTATGATGTTCACATTCTTTACTAACTATTTAAAAACAAAATATTTAAATTACACACACCATGCAATAAACACATTTTCTTTAAAAAATCTATTACACTATAAATATATTAAATAAATAAATAAATAAATTTTTGTTCTTACTATTTTTGTTCCTTTGTTCTTCAATTTAATATTCCTTTACCTACAAAAAAAAGATTAATATTCCCCGTGAAAAAAAAAATTAGTTATTTTATTGAAATGAAAACTAAACAACAACAAAATATTTATAAAAAGAATAATTAAAAATATCGGTTCTCCCCACATAGAATCGTTTGCTAAATACATCAAAACAAACACTCTCTCACGCCCTCTCTCTCTCTCTCTAAGCCTACCATACTCAACCCAATCCCAAACCCAAACCCACACACTACTCTTTCTCTCGGTTGTTCACACTCTTCCCTACTCTCTCCCCCTCTTTCTCACTCTCGCTCTCTCTCTCTCTCTCTCTCTCTCTCTCTCTCACACTCTCACTCTCCCCTCTGTCACTATCTCGACCTCTCTCTTTTCACACCACCTCTCACTCTCTCACACTCTCACTCTCTCTCTCTCTCTCACTCTCTCTAACTATCTCTCTAACTATCTCTCTCTCTCTCTCTCTCTCTCACTATCTCGTCCTCTCTCTCTCATAAACCACCTCTCAACCTCTCACTCTCTCTCACAAACTCTCCCCTCTCTCTCTCACTCTCACTCTCTCCCCTCCTCTCTCTCTCTCTCACGCCATCTCTCACACTCTCACACGTCACCTCACCC
This sequence comes from Stephania japonica, assembly GCA_039657345.1. NCBI lineage: Eukaryota > Viridiplantae > Streptophyta > Magnoliopsida > Ranunculales > Menispermaceae > Stephania > Stephania japonica. The sequence goes on from CM077556.1 coordinate 9,577,474, forward strand.
TCTCTCGCACACTCTCAACCTTTCTCTCTTTCTTTCTCGGCAAACTCTCACCCTATCACTCCTTACCTCTCTCTCTCGCGACACCTCTAGCACCTCTCTCTCTCTCTCTCACACTCTCTCCCTCTCGATGTTCCCTCTCTCTCTCGCTCACAAACTCAACCCAAACACACACACTTCCACTTACACCTGCCGCTTCGTCGTCGCCGTCGCCGTAGCCGTCACCTTCGCGGATCGCGGTTGCCTCTCTCGATCTCCCACACACTCTTTCTTTCGATCTCCCTCACACTCTCTCTACACTTTCTTCCTCTCTCTTCTCACCGCTCCTCTACTCTATCCTCTCTTTATCACCACGAAAACCTCACCGCATCTCTCTCTCTCCCTATTTTAAATCTCACCACCCTCCCCAACAAACATTCAACGCGCCATTGATTAGGCTAGGTCGTCGATAGGGGTTGTAGGTTGTAGGCACTCCAACACCCCTCAATCTTCTCATTTTTACTGTTGTATAGTAAAAATAAAAATGTAAAAAAATGGGGTATGAAGGAGTAATGGGGTCCTCTAAGCAAAATGTAGAGTCCATTTACATGTATTGCATTGGCCAGGAATAATTCATATATTGAATAAGTTTCGATACATGCATTAATATTATAACGTGCATTTATCCTTCCGATACTATATTTTGGATTCATGAGTTCGAATCTAGTTTTAATTTTTTTTCAAAATCCTCCTTCAAAGTTTTCCTTATTATTCAAACACCCATGCATCTATAAATTAGAGGGATTTAAGTTTTTATATATTTTTAAAATTTTAGATTTTTTTTTATTGGAGGGGCCTTTAAAAGCACAATTATTTATTAAAAAACTCTTTACGAGTCCAGACTCACGAGTTCATATAAATTTATTGTTATCGTAAATTACAGGAAAATAATTTTTTCATATACTTTGGGTATATACATGGTGTAAATTTTATTGGTATATGTAGCGCAACACATATCTCAATGAAATCTACGTACATTATTGCGTATCCAATGCACGTACCTAAAGTATGTAACGAATAACATATATTGTCCTAAATCATACTTTATTAGGTCATTACCCAAGAAAAAAAATGTATTAGGTCGTGCATGACGCGTGCATGTTTAACACAATTAGGTTTTGTTTGGTTCGTTTTTGCTATCTTACAATGTTAGTTCGGAGTTATCTCCTTGAATTTAACTCCTTGGAGATAATATTATCATGTTTGGTTCAACTTTTTTTTTGGTAGGATTATGATTAGTTCAACTTTAAACTTGCATGAAGATTTCAAATTTTTAAACAATAAAAAACATAAATCGACATAAATAACTTGAAACAAGAGTGAGATGTGTAATAAAATGGTAATTAATCTAAGAACAATTGTATCCACAACTCGGTGGGGAAAAATTTCTAAAACTTAACTCCAACTCTAACCACACAAGGCGTTAATTACTACTACGTTTGGATGTACCTGGGGTGATTACTTTAAAAAGACGACTTGTTTTAATAATTTCCAAGTCAACAACAATAACTATTTCCTTGTTGCCACTTGCATGTAATTCGAATGAAACTTCTCATCCAACTTCTTCGTTACTCGACATTAAAAAAAAAAAAAAAAAATTTATCTTCGTTGCTCTCTCAACGTGAAACGTGTCCTCCGACCCCACTTTTCATAGCTTCCACGAATTTTTGCTACCGAAGACGAACCCTTTACACACTTATGACTTGCTGTCTTGTAAAAGACAGACTCCCGGGATCTTCAGAATCCACATCTGCACCCGTTATTCACATTTTTTGAGAAGGTCAAGATCAACGTAGCTGTATTCCTTAACTAACAACCGAGAGCATACAAGATCCTCCTACATACAAACGTGTTGAAATTCCACGCAAACTTGTCCACTATAAATGTAGGAACGAATTAAGCCACCCAACACATCTATTTGGGAGTTCACAAAATTAGCCAACACTCTCTCTCTCTCTCTCCTCAACAATGGTTCAAGAAAAGACGCTTGTCGATCAGGTCTCCGGTTGGCTCAACCTCTTCAATGATGGCTCAGTCGACCGAGTCTGGACCGGCCCACCCGAAGTAGAATTCATGGTCAAGCGAGTCGAACCACACGATGAATTTATCAATGGAGTAGCTTGTTTATGATATTGTAACAATTGCCTCGAACAAATCTAATTTAACCGTTCGAGTTTATGAGCCAGAAAGAAAGACGAATGAATTAGAGTCAAAACTTCCCATCGTACTCCACTTTCACGGTGGTGGCTTCTGCATTAGCCAGTACGACTGGGCCATGTACTATCATGTCTACACTCGATTCGCATGCACGACTCGAGCAATTGTGGTATCGGTCAAACTCCGGCTCGCGCCAGAGCACCGGCTCCCAGCCGCGATCGACGACGCCTTCTCTGCTCTCCTTTGGCTCCGCTCATTAGCTCGAGGGCTAGATTCGGTCGAGCCGAGCCGTGAATTGGCCCGAGCCGACTTCAACCGGGTGTTCCTCATAGGAGATAGCTCAGGTGGGAACTTAGTCCACGCTGTAGCGGCACGTGCGGGAGAGGAGGACTTGAGCCCTTTGAGACTCGCGGGGGCTATTCCGGTAAACCCGGGTTTCGTTAGGAGCGTGAGGAGCGAGTCCGAAAAACACCAGGAGTTTGAGACTCCCTTTTTGACTTTGGACATGGTGGACAAGTTCTTAGCTCTGGCCCTGCCACGTGGCATCACTAAGGACCATCCGATCACGTGCCCGATGGGAGAGGCGGCGCCGCCGCTTTCCGGGATGAAACTGCCGCCGTACATGGTGACGGTGGCGGAGAATGATTTGATTAAAGACACGGAGATGGAGTTTTGTGAGGCAATGAAGAAAGCTGGGAAGGACATAGAGGTCTTTTTCAACAAAGGTGTGGGCCATAGCTTTTATCTTAACAAACTCGCTGTGGACTTCGATGAGCACACTGCTAAGGAGACTCATCTTCTATTTGAAGCCATTGCCAATTTCATCAAGAAGCACTAACGCATTAATTAGTGCACAATTTGGGACACACTTTGTGTGTACAATATGTTGTTGCAGTCCCTTGGATTTTATGTGGAGATTTGTCTATGTAAATCTCAAGGGAAAGTTAAGAATGGTGAAGTTAATTGGTAAGGAACACGTCACATATCGACGATGTAGTGTTTACACTTTTTATCCACCCACTTTTATTTTTTGTTTATGTTGCGAGCTAGTATATTTGTGACATTTCCTTCACCTTTCCAACACTAGCAATTACCCCTCCCAAGTTTCCCCTACTACATTCCCTTAAGTCATTTCTATGTCATCCTACAAAAACTCTATAAAAAAATATGAGTCATTTTTGAAGTTCTAAATATTTTTTGGAACCTTTTTACCTATTTTGCCTTTAAATATTTAATCACAATTAAACACTTTTTATCTTTTTTTTTTTGGTAGAAACACGACCCAAAAAAATGGATCGAGAATTACACTGTGCTATTGCACTTATCTTGTGCTAACAAGAGGAAAATACAATGAGGCTCTATGTCTAATCTATGAGCTCCATACTGCAATCCGAGCGCATTCTTCGCTAGGAAGTTTGCACAAACATTAGTACATCTGGGGATGTATCTAATGTAGCTACCCTCCATCTGATGAAGAGTCCGTTGAATCTCCTCGATCTGGTAGTCCATGAAAACTAGAGTATGACGAGGATCAATGAGCGAAATAACTTCTAATGAGTCTGTCTTGATCACTACCTTAGTGAGTCCTTTCTCCTTTGCCATGTGAACTTTATACCATAACGTCCAAATTTCTGCTGATAAAAGTAGACAACTGCCCAACTTGACTTGAAAACCAGAGATGAACTCTCCTCTGTCATCTCGTAACAGCCCTGCATCGGATGAACATGCAATGTCTTTCGTTGCTGCCCCATCATAATTCAGTTTTGCCCAACTTTCATCTATTTCCTCCATCGTGTCTCCCTCTTAGCTTGTCCTTCAAGACCAGCGGTGTGTGTTCGAGCGCCATATCTAATTATCTCATCTGTTCTATCTCGAACTTGAGAAATCACCTCCATAACTGACGCCTGGATGCCCTTGAAGACAAACTCGTTTTTGTGAACCAAAGAATCCAACACATGAAAGAGGCACCTTCTTTCATATTAGAGTCCAACCATTCTCTTTGGCTATCACTAAAGAAGTTAGGACTCTGTCTTCCCATCAAAAGATTATCCCAGACCGTCCTTACTATAAGGCAGTCCCTAAGGGCGTGAAGAACCGACTCTGATTCTGCATTACATCTCCTACAAACATCGGAGGTATTAATTTGGCATTTACAACACAACATGTTAGTAGGGAGGCGATCGTGTCTAGCCAACCATAGGAAAGTCTTGATTCTTTGTGACCCTCCCAATCCCATATTGACCTCCAACCTGTATCATCAGATTGCATATCTTCATTGGCGATTCACTGTCACAGCCCAATTTATGCTAATCTTGATTAATTGCTTAATCAGGATCACCAACCCGTGACGTGGGGCCCGGATGAGATGCGCACATAGACCGAAACATGTGGCCAGGGTAAATTTTATATTTGTATTGATGTATTCTTAGTGTTTTGTATGTGTGTAGGCTGACTAAGTCAGTACTTGCAACTATCGACGTCGAGATGCTGTCGGGGACACGCCTCGAGTTCTGTGCGAGCCGAGGTATCGAATAGCGAGACTTGTGGTAAGTCTAAATTTAGTTAAATGCAATATAATTAAATTAATGCATATTAGATCATAGCCTATAGTTATAAATAAATTGAATTGAATTGGAAATAAATATATAAATATATATTTAAAAATCAGAAAAATTATGAAATGACCAAGAGGGGCTTTGGCTTTTAAGAAAAATGATTAGATTGAGGGGCATTTTGGTATTTTGGCTACCCTTTTATTTAACACCAAAAACCACCACCACCACACAACCGATCAAAAAAAAGAGAGATAAAGAGAGTCGAGAGTGAGAGGAAAGGAGAGTAAGAGAGGTTGGCTGAGGGGAGATCGAGGTCGAGAGCTTGGAAGTGCGACAACGGCGTTGGTGCATGGTGAGTCTTTTGTTGTTGATATTGACATTGTTGTTGTAGACGTTGATGGTGATGTTGATGAAGTTGATTTTTAAGAAATCAATGTGTTAACTCTTTTTAATCATGACGTTTTATTTTAAATGTCCTTGTCAAGTAATAATACTATGTTTTAGTCTAAATGTCCTAAATATAATAGTTTTACTAGGATATTTTATTGCAATCTCCTCTTTTTAATTATGACATTTACTTATTGACATTTACTTATAAATGTCCTTTGTAAATGATTTTACTATACTTTTTAGCCAAATGTCCTAAATATAAAGGTTTTTAGGAAATTTTGGCAAGTGTCGTAATAAATTTAGGTTGGGTGGTCTACCTTTTAAACCTTACAATATTTTTATCAAAAATGTCCTAAGATAATGTATACTTTTTTTTTTAACATTCATTGATTTTTTTTTGTCAAATAACATTCATTAAGTTAATTTATTTGTAACCAAAGTCTTATAAAAAATTGAAATACTTATTATTATTATTATTATTATTATCATCTTACGATGGAAACCAAAATAAATTCTCAATTATGAGTATAATAAACTTGGCTTCTGTAAAAAAACAAATTTGCGGCTCAAATTTTGAATACATTGACATATTAAATAAACTTATCATGATTAATCGAAATACTCCTACCGAAGTAAAAGAAATTTTTTATAAAAAAGTAATTAGACCTTCACTACAAGAATCATATAAATGCCCCGCTAGAGAACACGACTTAATAACTAGAATATATAGTTGAAGAAAAATAAACAATGCAAAATTGAATTAATCTAATTTAATTTAAATTGATTCATTGATTAAATGACTTGGAAAGCATGTTGTCGACTGCACCAAGACGAGTGCAAATGATAGATTTTTTTTCCATGTATCCGACCATAACTAATTTGGTATTGCGATTATATTGTTGTTAATTGTTGTTATATACATATACCACATACATTTATTTATTGTTAAATATTTTTGTTAAAATTAAATACGTTTTAATATGGATTGAAATATTGTACAAACATTTTTAAATATATGTAGACACAATATATATATATTTTACTTCAGTGGGAATCGAATGTTCTCCAGAGGTCTTGCCTTTTTGGCAAGTGATGTCTTTACCATCTCACCTGAGATGCTTTGACATATAGACATATATAGTATTTCATTCAGTCTTAAACAATTTTTGTGGAGATCGATAACTACTTGGATAGAGATCGAGTTACTCCAATTACACGATACATTTTTGTCTACAACCAGTTTGTTAAATTTAACACACTAAAAATAATAAGTTTTAAAAAAGTAAAAATAAGGCATATAATCTATAAAGAACTAATTATAATAAATAATTTAATATATACCAACAACTGGTTGGTTTAATTGGTCCCATTAGGCAAGGTCTCGAGTTCAATTCTTACGAATGGAAAAAAACTAGGTTGAGAGCATGCAGATCAGTTCGACACCAAATTAGGTTGAGAGCATGCAGATTGTTGACCGCAAGGTCAAGACAGTGTGGAACAAGGAAATTCCTTCGGTTCTCGTGAAATGGCAATTTCACGGGAACGAGGAGCTAACTTGGGAGTTTAGAGTCCTACATGCAAGCACTTTCCCTATCTATTTGATTCCGGTAAGTTTGTAGTTTAATTTACTTAGTAGTTTAATTTCGAGGACGAAATTTTAACCCTCAAATTTTAACCCGACTTGTATGATACTTGTTAGGACCGTGACCCGGCTACGCGATACTGAACCATATTTCGAACCTTGGGCGTCGAAACCGAGGTAATTTTATGATTCTTTAATGTGTGTGATAGTATTTTAGTTTAATACGTGTCATTGGTCGTTCAGGCAATTTTTAATGAGTGAGGTCCCGCCTAGGTAACCAGGGAAGAAAATATAGTAAAAATGTAATTAAAAGAATTATTTAATGATTTAATTATTTATTTGTACGAGACATGGCGAAAGTATGTACGTGACAAGGAAATACGGACCGAGGAGGCAAGATGGGTCGGGGAAAATTGTTGGAAAACGCGGGTGTTGGGTAAATAAGCACAACAAATGAACCATGGTGTAGGCTTGTTAAAGTGACACTGTCCAATAATGGAGAACCCTTGGATCAACCTCAAGATGCGTGGTTAGGTGGAGATGGGTGGACACAATTGAGACAACACCCCACCTAACATACTATTTACCACTATTCACACCATACCAATTTGATTAAAAAAAAAACCCCACACTCACCTCACGGTCTCTCACTCACCACTATCACCTCACGGTCACTCCCTCTCACCCTAACTCACTCACGGCCTCCTTCATCCCACCACCATTCTCCCCTCGTCGGCGACGGACCGTAGACGCCGGAGGTGAGCCTCTCTCCCTCTCTCTCTTCCTCTCGGTTTTTCTCTCTCTCGAGTTTCCTCTCCTTCTCTCTCGCATACTCATCCTCTCGGCATGGGCATGTGCACACCGCCGGTCATCGAGGTCTAGGGATGGCGGGGTAGCTCGCCGGAGGAAGTCTCTCTCTCCTCCCCTCTCTCGTGCTCTCTAGATCTCTCTCTCTCTCTCTCTCTCTTTCTTTCTCTCTTTTTATCTCTTTCGACTCACTGTTTTCTCGTTTTTTTTTTGTATATTTCGTCACTGTTGGGGTGGCTGCCGGGACGGGGACCGGTCGTGGACGACCTACGGTGACTCACCGGAGTTTGGACTGTCCCGGAGCACACCCCTCACTGCACGTGGTGTTGCTATCAGTCACGTACGTTTTGGGTTGATTTTATAGTGTTTTACATTCTCGCCGGAGCACCACCGTGACTGGCGGTGCCACCGCCGGACCACTGTGACTGGGACGCTGTTGGGGACCCCACCATACTCCTACTTGGGTCACACAGCCCTCCGGAGTGGTCAAACCAGTTTAGACGAGTATAATGTCATCATTTCATGTGAAATGTGTGGTGGAGCCTTGCGGAAACCGCCTCTCTTAGCGGTGCTACGGCAGACCACCACCACCACCGATGGAGGTTGTCGGGGACCTTACCTAACCTTTGTTGAGATCTCACAACCGTTGGTTGTGTCCAAGATTTTATTATGTTAGAGTAATTGTTATGTTTTTATGTAAATGATGAGTTTGAGTTTTGTTGGTATGGGTGTGTTTAAATTCTGACTAGGTAAGGTGTTTCCGGCCCATCACATGCCAAGGAAACCCCCTCCCAACGTCGGACAATACCAACTTGTAGCCATGAAAGTTTTGTTATTAATCGGTGTTTGGTTATGGAGGTTTTGTTGATTCTTGATGACAAACTATTTTAAGTTTTCCTATTTGGCTTTAATGATTCGACTTGGTTATTGGCGATGACGTCGTGGTCGTGCCGCCGATCCTTGAGACCATGACGTGACCCACATACGACCGAGCCGAGCTTACGATTTTATGAGTAGGCTTACATGTGTTATAGTTAACGACTTGACCTAATAACACGAGTTTCCGACCTTGTCAGGTTGCGAGAAACTCGGGGATACACGTTAGGATTCCCGGGAGAGTTTGTTACGCGAGTCACGATAGTTTAGGTAAGTACACTTGCCTTAAAGCTTGTGTATGTTAGTAAGCCAATCAAGAAAATACCATGTGATTCATTTCATTCTGTTGTGTTTGCTATTATCTACTTGTTAGCATTCCATTCCATATTCTTTGTATGTGTGTTCTTGGCATAAGTGTGTGTCTCGAAGGTACATGCGGCCTGCACTAGAAAAGGTAAAATGCGAGCACTCGTGCGCACGAGTGTTTGACCACCCCTAGTGATTGTGTGATACCATGTACTGGATTGTTGTGGAGAAACACTTTTTAGTTAATTACATTGTGCCTTTTGTGTAATTGAAAAACAAAACTATTGAAAATGTTTTCATTCTTTAATGAAGTACAATCATTGTCAAGATGGAAGGGCAACTATTTCTTTGCATACCAAAGCTTAAGAAGATTAGGCTAAAAGGCAAAAACAGAGCATCTCCTAGTTATTAGTTAAAAAAGTTATTATTACATGTACTTTTTCTTTCATTATGATTGAACTGTAGCTTGAAAAATTAAATATATTAAGACTTGTAAGTAAATCTTTCTTCAATAGTTACACATGATAGTCGATATACAGCTTAGGAGTTGACAAATTGGATGCTTATAATGGATAAAGAGTGGCTACACTTTTCAAGGTTTATTCAACATCTAATGTCTAGCAGTTACCTAAGTTTCTTAATTATTTATAATATTAAGTTTACTTTTTCTTTATAGATTTTCACAAGAGTATAAGGATGGAGCTCAAAATTTTGTGATTATGGCACAAAAATATGCTAAAAATCCCGAAACTATAGTTTGTCCATATCAAAGATGCAAGAATTTGGATCGTCAAAAACCTGAAATTGTTTACGAGCATTTGGTGATAAAGGGCATGGATCCGACATATACCACTTGGGTTTTTCATGGTGAAAATGTTAGACCACCGGTAATTGATGATGGCATGCAAATGACAAATACATACAAGATGTATAATGATCATGTCCATTTTAGTATGGATGAAGATATTGAAGATGTTCCAACACATTCTCGCGAAGAAGACTTTGAAACTTTGGTGAAAGATGGTGAAACTCCGTTATATCCTGGTGATATAAAGCACACAAGAATGTCTGCTACGGTTGCTTTATTTAGATTGAAAGTCACCCATGGACTAACAGATAGTAGCTTTGATGAACTTCTCAAAGTTGTCAAGAATATTCTTCCTTCCAAAAACACCTTACCCAAAGATTTCTATGAAACAAAGAAATTATTAAAGAAATTCAGTCTTGGTTGTGATAAAATGCATGCATGTAGAAATGATTGTTGCTTATTTTGGAAAGATCTTCAACAAGCAGAAAATTGTCCCAAATGGGAAAGTCACGATGGAAAGATGTCAACAAAGGGAATACTAAGGGTTCAAAAGTTCCTGTAAAAGTCTTGCGTTATTTTCCACTAATACCAAGACTTAAGAGGATGTTTGGTATCGCTGAGATTGCAAAAGATCTATCATGGCATCATAGTAATCAAAGCAATGATGGCAAAATGAGACATCCTGTCGATTCTGTTGCATGGAGTAAAATAAATGTAACATAACCAACTTTTGCATCTGATTCACGAAACATTAGATTTGGGATTGCTACAGATGGTTTTAACCCTTTCCAAGATCGTAGCACAAGATATAGTTGTTGGCCAGTCATCTTAATTACTTATAACTTGCCTCCATGGTTGTGTATGTTAAAGGAAAATTTGATGTTATCTTTATTAATCCCGGGGCAAAAACAACCAGGAAATGATATTGATGTATATTTGCAGCCTTTGATAGAAGATTTAAAGGAATTATGGACAAATGGAGTGATAGTGTATGATACATTTACCAAGTCAAATTTCAACTTGCGGGCAATTTTATTATGGACAATTAATGATTTTCCTGCTTATGGAAATATGTCTGGATGGCCTACAAAAGGGAAATTCGCTTGTCCAATATGTCGACTCGACACATGTTCTAAATGGCTACCACATAGTAGGAAGTCTTGCTATATGGGTCATAGGAGATTTCTCCCTCGTAATCATTTACTTCGAACTAAGAAAACATGGTTTAATGGACAAGTTGAAGATCGTAGGAGGCCCGCGATAGCAGATGGGGAAGATATATTGAATGAAGTTGAGAATGTGGTAAATGATTTTGGAAAGAAAGATACAAATGTACCAAACGAAAGAAAAGGGAAAATGAAGAAGAAGAAGAAAGGTACTAAAAAGAAGAAAGAAGATGTGACAAATATTTGGAAGAAGAAATCGATATTTTTTGAGTTGCCATATTGGAAGGTATATCAATTATTATCTTGATAGTCTATTTATGCTTTCTTCTTATGTTTAATGATTAATTGATAATTTTTACGTTTAATTGTTAAACTACAGGACATGTTAGTTCGTCATAATCTGGATGTGATGCATATTGAAAAAAACATTTGTGATAACATTATTTTAACACTTTTGAATGTTAAGGGAAAGACAAAGGATGGACTTCATGCACGACAAGATTTGGAGAGTATTGGCATTAGAAAAAAATTACATCCAGAGCGTAGAGGTGATAAATTTTATTTGCCACATTCAAGTTACACTCTATCAAAAGAAGAAAAAGAAGTCTTTTGTAAGCGACTTGCTAACTTAAAGTTGCCTGATGGCTATGGTTCTAACATACAGAATTGTGTAGAATTGCAACAATGCAAGTTAATTGGTCTTAAGTCGCACGATTGTCATATGTTGATGCAACATCTTCTACCAGTAGCATTGCGCAAACTTCTACCAGTTGAGATAAGAAAGACCATTATGAGGTTATGAGCTTTTTTTTCTCAACTGTGCTCTAAAGTAGTGGATCGATGTCGTTTGGAAGAAATGGAAGAAGTTGTTGAAACATTGTGCATGTTTGAAAGATTTTATCCTCCTTCTTTCTTTGATGTTATGATTCATTTAACAACTCATCTTGGACGAGAAGTTCGTTTAGGCGGACCTGTACAATTTCGATGGATGTATCCAATTGAAAGGTCATAAGTATGTTTTAGATTAAATATTTATCATACTTAATTTTATTACAAATTTATTTATTGACACAACCAATTTTCTATTATTGTTCTAAATTTATGAAAGTACTCAAGGAACACGTGAACAATCGTGCAAAACCGTAGAAATTTGTATAGCCGAACGATATTTAGCGAAGAGTCGACATTCTATTGTTGCAAGTACTTTGAAAATGCATCTCAAATTGGGATTCGGTCTGCTAGAAATATAGATATCGATATAGTCGGTCTTGAAGGTTATCCGGTGTCTGGAGGAAAGTTAACTACTATCTCAAATGATATGCTTGAAGCTGCACACCGTTATGTTCTATTCAATAGAGAAGAAACTCAACCTTATATAGAGTACGTTATGTTCATATATATAATTTAATTCATAAATATGTATACATATATATTAAATAAAGTGTTCAACATGTTTTCTTATTAGGATGCACTTGGATGAACTGAGGGCTTCAAGTAAGCGACTTGCTAATAATGATAGTTTGTTATATAAGAAGCAAGTAGAAACTTTTAGTGCATGGATACGTCAAAAGGTCAGTAGATCCAAATAGATTTATTGTTGTCATTGTCAAGTAAAATTAATTACTTATATCACTAGGCAAATGCACCTCCGCAGATTAAAGATCAAAGAAATGATACTAGCATATCATCAACCTTATGGTGGCTATCAAAAAAGCCAAGGGAGCAAGTGATGTCATACACTGGATATGTTATAAATGGCTTTCGGTTTCATACTAAAGGCGTTGAGAATACTCGTCAAAATAATGGTGTATCTCGTTGAATCTACCACTAGGTGTAGAGCTAGTTCTAAAGACCCCGCACATGTCACCGCCGATGTTGTATATTACGGTGTCATCAAGGAAATCGTACTCTCGATTATAATCGCTTTTATATCCCGATGTTACGGTGTGATTGGCCAAATCTAACAAATGTAACAAATAAAGATGATGATGGGTTTATATTGGTTAACCTCCATAATGGGTTTAATCAATTTGAAAATGATCCATTTGTCTTGGCATCACAAGCTAAGCAAGTATTTTATTCTAGAGAAAGTGATTTGTCTCCTTGGTATGTTGTATTGCAAGCTCCTCCAACTGGCCATTATGACATAAATGATGAGAACGTCGACATTTTTCTGAGCTCTTCAATTTTAAGTTCTCCAATTAATGTTGTGGATGAGGAACCTTATTTAAGAGTTGATGTTGATGGTACACTATGTGATGCATAGATGGGAGAATGACATTTATGGATTGTTAGAGTTTTGTATCCTATGTGATGTTTAGACTTAATGTTGATGATTCAATATTTGTGGATTATTAAATGTAAGAATGATGCTTCGATGATCAATATTTTTATAGGATATGTTTTCCTTTTCTTACTTTATCATATTAATGTTTTAAAATAAAGAATTTTGTATGTATTTATTCATTACTTTTACAGGTGCCTCACTTATATTCTTCCAATTGATTTTTGGATTGCATTCTGTTAGGAGAAGATGAAAAAAGCAAAGTAAGTACATTCTTTTTTATTTATAATAAATACTTATTTTGTTTTCAGGTATTTTCTTATTATAAATCATTAAATTTTAATTTGCAGGCTTCAAGTAAGACAAAATCAAATGTTAGAGGTCAACAACGTGAGGCGATTCTTGCTGCATTAGCTCGGAGCAGAAGTCAAAATATGTCAGAGGAGGGATCTCGTGAAATAACAACATCCGAGGGCAATGGAAGTAATGAACAAGCGACTTCAACAATTGTGAAGGAGAAAAGGAAGAGGGGTCGCACATTGATGGGATCAATTAACAACCTTACCCCTAAGTTGAAAATTGAGTTTAATGACAAAGGTCAAATGGTTGGAGAAAATTCAAAAAAACTCGCATCGTATATGGGAGTTCTTGCACGTGAGCATGCATCATTGGATTTTTCCAGTTGGACGAAAGTCGATTCACTTACAAAAAACAGATTGTGGGAAATGGTTACGGTGGGAGCAATTTCATATCGATGTTTGGAGTGTGTGTGTGTGTTTGGTTTTAAATTTTGTTTTTGATGTATGTATTTGGTTACATATATGCAGCAAAAGTTTGTAATTGACGATTCACATAAGTATCTCATGCTTCAAAAGATGGGACGAAGTTGGAGGCAATATAAATCTAGATTGACTGTTGCTTTGATGAAAACAAAGAAGAAGAATTACAAAGGGATGTCATACAAACAACTTCGTCCATCAAATTTATTCACTGAAGCAGAGTGGGAAACTTATGTTAAGAAGAGGACATCTCCTGATGTTGAGGTAACTCTATTATTGATGTTTATCTTTTAATCATATCTTTTTCTTTTTGTAGAGATTTATATTTGTATGATTATATTTTGGGATTGTGTTATTAAGGCTAAAAGTAACAAGTTCAAGAAGATTAGAAAAACAAGTCAACTAATCTATACTTTAAGCCGAAAGGGTTATGCTCGCAAAGAATATGAGATTGTAAGTATATATATACTTTTTGGTTACTCTTATTTCTTGAATATATATTAGTTTCATATCCAAAATGAATGAAACAACACAAGCTAATTTGTATTAAATTGTGATCCTTAAAGGCAATGGAAAATCCAGAAGCACCACCACTTTCAAGGACCCAACTCTGGACTTTGGGGCACCTTAAGAAGAATGGTCAACCTGCAAATAAAGCCACTAGGGATATATTGGTAATAACAAGAGCAAGATTTTGTACTCTCTTTCATTGTATGTGATATAGCGCTCTCTTATAAATGATTAAACATCCTCAATACTTGTGTTTCATAGGAGAAAGTTAAGGAATGCAACCAATCCACGACAAATCCAATTTTAGAAGACGATATAAAGGAAGATGCAATTGCTAGAGTACTTGGCAAGGAACGACATGGGCGCGTACGTGGTCTTGGGCATGGTGTTACCCTTTCGAGTCTTAAAGCTAATGCTTACACAAATGGGAGAGTGAAAGAGCTTGAAGACAATGTTCAAAGTCAAGCTCAAGAAATAAAGATATTAAGAGAGGAAGTTAAAGGATTCGAAGCTCTTAAAGAAGAAATGAAACTCTTAAAATCTATGCTTCTCCAAAAGATTAATCAGGTAAATTATATAAATATAGTTTGGAGAATGTTCATGGTAAAGCCTTCATTCAATTAAGTTGTTACGTTTCTATATAAATTAAAACTTACTATTTTTCATTCTATTTTAGACTCAAGATAAAAGCTTCGAGGATATAATGAAGGCGTCAACTCAAGCATCTAAGGTAATATTAAATTCATAAGTAGTTGAACACTTGTTATGTTTTGTTTATATTTATTGAATTTCTTGGTGCAGACACAACAAGCTATTGATGGTAGTTCATGTGTACTTCATCGAAAGTGCAAATTGTTGAAGTTTGATGGCATTAGTGATAAAGCTGTTGCAGTTGCAGAGGGTTCTATTGCATGTGTTGACCCTATCGAAATTGTACATCATATCCCTTTGGGAATTGGCAATTGGAAAATTTGGATTGAACGTGTCATTGACTCTAAGGCCCTTCTTTATAGACCAGACATAGAATCAGACTATATGGCTAGAAGAGAAGGAACAAATGTCGTTTGGCCCAAAAAATATGTTATTCTTATATGAAACTTAAGGTATGTTTTACTTTGTATGTAGTACTCATATAAAACTCATTATTCTTTTAGATTAGATTTTTTGTTTGATAAGTACTATTTGATCACATTATGTTATTCATGCTATCTAGGAGAGAAATGAAATTTTATTTTGGTCTTTGATAGAAGATAGGAAATGGAAAAATGAACTCATCATGTGAGAGTGCTTTAATGAACTACACAACTTGCGATTTGTTGCGATCTATTTATAGTATTTTTTTATACATGTTAAAAATGAAATAACTTTCTCTCATATTTTGTAATTTTTGGAAACATTTAGTTTTAGTGGAAACACTGTCAAAATGAACTCATCATGTGGATGCATATATGATGCTTGTTTCTATTTTTGTTACTTGATTGTTTGAAATATGTATCATTTAGTTTCTTTATTATATTATTATGTATGTTTGAAATATACAAGATCTAAACCAACTTTCACGTACGAAATCATGCAAATCAAACATATGCCGTGAAGCAGGTTTGATCTCATTTCCTCATACCTTATCTTGTAAATTAGTTTTTAGTAATATTAGAAATTATCAATACCTTGAATGATGTCTTCCACATGAATGGTCACATTACTACTTTCAAAGTTGTTGATTAGTAATGTTTTACCTGTGATAATATGTAGTTGTCTTATTTAATTTATTGTTGTTGTTATAATTTTAGTACAATTCTTTATTGTTGTTTTGAATATGCATTATTGTTATTGTACTTGTGATAATAGGTGTATATTTGCCTTATTCATGTTTGTTCTCTTTATGTTTTTCAGGTCTTAGAGACGTCAAGTACTTTTGGAAACTTACAATCTCAAAGTTGCATTTTAATGAAGTAGCTCTATTGTTTTGTATCTCAAATAGAGTATATTTTTCTCTTTGAGTGTTGTAAAAGATACAAAGTGGTCACTTTCTACAAGACATTTTATTAGTTTGTGTGGTATTGGAGATATACAAAACAAGTTTAAATCACAAATTATGTCTTTTGTATTTAGTAACTTTGTCATATTATGAAGATATAATATTTTTTCTATTTCAATGTGAGTGCTTTGAATTGTACATTTTTTTGTGAAAAAATTATTATAGGTAACATTAAAAACCATATCCTTGAATGACTTTTCAATGTCCTAACATTATAAGGACAAAACCCATAATCCTCCTATAAGACCAGGACATTTCCAAATTGTCTTTGTTGAGTAAGATTATTAAGGATGCATAACAAAACTCCTAATAGACTAATTTAGGACATTTGCAAGAACATCCTTGTTGTAAAATATGGTGTTTTAAACTGACCTAATAGACAAGACATCAACAACAACATAAAACGTCCTTAACAGATAATCTAAGACAATACCCATAATTGTCCTAGTAGGAAACGAGGATATTAAGATTATGTCGTTTTAATAGAAGACTTTTTAGGATGATTGAACAAAAGCCTTATAGAGTATAGGAGGACAGTTTCAAATAAATCCTTATTATTATACATGACATTTACAAAATCGTCCTTATAAATGTGACTTTTAACAACAATAAAATGACATAATAAAAAAATAAGGACAATTAGAAGATATCCTTGAAGAAAGACTTTACCAATTTTGTAAAACCAGGACGTTAAAAAATGTCATAACGTGCACTTATGACTACATTTACCAATCTCCTAAATAATGTAAATGAGGACGTCTATACGAGGACGACTAAGATATCCTTATTTGTAATTGACTTTCTACTACATCGACATCTAGGACGTAGGCTAAATTGTCCTAAAGGCTCTAAGAGGACAATTTACGAATATCCTCAAAGACCTTGATTCTTGTAGTGATGGTAGATTGGTGATGCTATGGTGTTGATGTTGGTGTTGGATTGAAGAAAAGAAAAGAAAAGAAGAAAAAAAAAAAAAAAAAAAAAAGAGAAGAAAAATGGGGGGGGGGAGACCCTTGGGCCAGACCGGTCGGGTCAGGTCCACCCCCTCCAAAATAAATAAATAAAATAGTACAAAATAAAAAAATATATATATATATATATATGTGTGTGTGTGTGTGTGTGTATATGCATATATATATATACATAAAAAATATAATAAAATATTAAATAAATAAATAAATGATATGAAATGACCTTTTAGGAACCTAGAGGTGTTTTGGGAGTTTGGAAACGCTAGTCGAGTGTTGCGAGGCCGGATAGCCATAGCTATCCTTTGACTTGTAAGTGAAACTATGAGAACTCTCTACTTTATTTCATTCATGTTATTTCTCTTTTCAGTCAATTTGATGACTTGCTGTTAGTAATCTACTATCATGCTTTCCTTGCTCTGTTCGAATTGAATGTTGAAATAGCATAATGCCTTGTGATAGTTTCATTGACTTTTTTTCCTAATATGCCATATTTTGTTGTGGACTATGTTATAATTGATGTTAGAAATGCATGCTCTAGGCTTATTTGTGGTAATTGGATTTGTATTCCATTTCCTTTGGGGCTTCGTAGCCTAACTTATTGTTGATATCGTAGATCCTTAGAAATGAAAAATCCTTGAAACGAAAGATGGAGATTATCTAGTGTCCATTGCACGAGAGATGGGTGGATTCACGGGGTCACTGGACCTCGGGGTTTCTGGCACTCACCACTATTACATGGGTGGCATCACGTAGCTTGAACTACGGGGTTGTCGGCAAGTTATATATATATATATTCATGTGGAGCGCGGCTCCACCATTGATAAAGTATGTTGAGAGTATCTCTATACGATAGTGGAAAAGGTTGGCTGATAGTTCTCACCGCCGACCGGACATAGATCATCTCGACTTAGCTTGTGTCAGTCTGTCTAATTCTGTTAACTGTGGTATTTACATGCATTAATTTCTCAACACATTTTTTCTGCTATATTATGCATTTAAATATCTGTCTTTACTTTGGAAATGTAGTATATAATTCCTCGGTTATCACTTAAATATCACTATATTCATCGTCTAGTTTATGACAGTGAGTATAGGTCCGTCAAGCAGCACTAGACATGGCAAGGAGAAGATCGGCGACTATTTCTGAGCTCGTAGCGCGTAGCTTCCATACATGTAGATCATATTTTTGTATTATGTT
Organism: Stephania japonica; assembly: GCA_039657345.1. NCBI lineage: Eukaryota > Viridiplantae > Streptophyta > Magnoliopsida > Ranunculales > Menispermaceae > Stephania > Stephania japonica. The sequence goes on from CM077556.1 coordinate 9,595,937, forward strand.
TATATACGTCTTTTGCTTGAGTTGTACATTGGGACATGAGTTAGTTTACCTGACTTTTAACTTTCACTTTGTCTATATGTTCGCTGTTTATTGCATATTTATATTGTGATCGTTATTTCTTGGTTTCCACATTTAGATTTATATATAATGTTTCCTAATATGTTAAAGACTTCTGCTAATTTGATAATTCTTATAAAATGATAAATAGTAGTGATGGAGAATTACTTATTTTTGAACTCGATCCACGAGAATATAGGTAGTACAGGCTGACTAATACGTAATTAGGTCCTACGTGTTGTAATTAGGGCTTAATTACGAGTTTAGGCTGGGCGGTGCCCTATATTAAGATAGGGGCCGTTACATTCGCTCATAAGCCTTCTTAATTGAAAACTTTCCAGACTTGTTGTACATCCAGGAGATCCTATCCATTCATTTGCTACTATTAAAGTACACTTTTTATCTTTTTATTAGATAAAATAGATGGTTGATGAAGCTAACCACACAATTAAAGTACGGGTAGGAATATAATTTGAACTCATAATTAATGTATTTTTAATATGTATATTTTTGGTTAAGCGACTTGTATTATTGAAGACCGACTTATATTTTTCAGTTCTCCTTAGCTTCACCGATGTTGCTCCAAAAATCTTATCATTGTGCTATGTGATGTAGCTTATTGACAAAAATGGAAGCAAATTGTATGAATTTGATGAACACATATCTCTCTATTTATATGTGAAATATACTTTTAAATTCTACTTTAATTAATTCGTGCTAATCAATAGGTGCACGTACAAATCCTTTAATAATCACCAATACGTGCATGTATAGAGTATGAATACTTGCATGTATATGAGTACGAATACAAAGTCGTTCACTTAAAAAACCAATCTCAATCCTACCAAAAAAAAAAAAAAAAAACCAATCTCGAACAATCAACTTATCCAAGTTCAATCAGCTTGTCATGTATTTAATTTGAGTCGCGCTGTGCACCCTGGTATCAATGTAGCTGAATGAGAAAGAAAGGAAGAACAACAAGATTGTTACAGCCCAAAATGGAGCTCAGCTCAACAACTTCTCATTAACTTTCAAAAATAAAGCCACCGAGCCAAAATGTAGGGTTTGCGTACATATATAACAACCAAAAAGAGATGGGCTCTCAGACACTAATCACGTTCCCAACGTGCCTCTGCCAGTAGACAAGAATGGCAGGGCCAAAAATAAAAGAAAGAGGCTGTAAAATATAAGAGTAGTGGTTGTAAAATAACAGATTAGTGGGATAGGTGTCCTTGAAATCACGTGGTTCAACTATTCAAAAGAATGATTCGGTGTTCTTCTTTGTTACGAATTGAACCATCACTCCATCACGATCATTCTTGAATAATGTAGGATACGACTACTGCATCATTGCCTTCCTGTTGGAAGGAGCTCGGCCTTGAGCTCATATCAAGTACAACAGCGTCGTCTGGGGGATAATAGGGGCTGAGATCCGCCACATTGAAAGTGGGGTGAAAAGGGATATCAAGTGGAAGATCTAAGATGTAGGCGTTATCTCCAATAGCTTGTTTGATGGGGAAGGACCAAGTTTGCGAGGATGCAGTTTTGCATTAGGTGTTTGTTGGAGGCGGTGTTTGTTCAAGTGAACCATTACAAGGTTGCCCGGAAGGAATGTTTGGAGGCGACGATGTTTATCTGCTAAAGCTTTATAGTGGGCGTTTGTTGCCTGGAGGTTTGCAGTGACATCAGAGTGCAATTTGGAAACCCATTCAGCTATGGATGAAACTGAGTTGTGTGCTGGTTTAGTGATGGGAATAAGATCCATAGGCATTAAGGGAACTTTGGTGTAGACAACCATAAAAGGGTTGTAGCCAGTCGATCGGTTGAGCTTGCTATTAAAGGCGAATTCTGCTTGGGGAAGGGATAAATCCCATTGTTTAGGGTGCTCAGCAACGAGACAGCTTAGCATGTTTCCTAAGGTACGATTCACCCCTTCAGTTTGCCCATCAGTCTGGGGGTGGTGGGCGCTATTGTATTGGAGTGAGGTATTAAACTTCTTCCATAGTGTTCGCCAGAAATGGCTTAAAAATTTAACATCTCTACCGATATGATGGACTTTGGGACTTCGTGAAGATGGACAATTTCCTTGAAGAAGAGGAGGGCAATGTGGGTTGCGTCTAAAGTCTTTTTGCAGGGAATAAAGTGTGCCATTTTAGAGAACCGATTAACGACGACAAAGATAGAGTCCACATGATGTTGCGTACGGGGAAGACCAAGGATGAAGTCCATAGAGTATCCTTCCATATGGATGACGGAATAGGGAAGGGAATGTATAAGCCTATATTGTGAGAGCCTCCTTTAGAAGCTTGACAAACATCACATCGTTGAAAAAACTTGAAGACATCTTTCTTCAATTTAGGCCAGAAAAATCTTTCTTCAAGTAGAGCAATAGTCTTATCGCGGCCCACGTAAGCAGCAAGTCCACCACAGTGTGCATCCGAGATCAAGAAAAGACGGATAGAGGTGGCAGGAATGCATAGTTGAGATCCCTTAAAAGGAAGCCATCAAGGATGATAAATCTAGCAGGTGGGGAGTATAAGAGACATGAAGTCCAAATAGCTTTGAAGTCAGCATCTGATACGTAAAGATCCTTCAGGGCCTGAAATGCAACTAAAGATGAAGACATGTGAAGCTAGAGGGAATGCCTGCGACTCAGAGCATCTACCACCCAGTTGTGAACACCTTGTTTATGTTTAAAAACAAAGGTGAATTTCTGCAGGAAAAGTACCCAACGAACATGCATTCTACTAAGGGACTTTTGAGAATTGATAAACTGCAAGGTCGAATAGTCACAATGCAAGATGAATTCCCTTTGTATTAGATAAGGCTCCCAGTGATGTAAAGTGCGGATAATGGAATAGAATTCTTGCTCATATGTGGAGCACTTTTAACGTGGTTCACTTAATTTTTCACTGAAGAAGCCTAGAGTGCGACCTTCTTGTAAGAGAACAGTCCCAATATTGACCATGGAGGCATCGGTTTCCAGTTCAAAAGCCTTGTCAAAGTTTGGCAATGCGAGGACAGGAACAGAGGAAAATTTGGACTTAATTGTATCAAAGTTGTTTTGCTGTTCACTTCCCCATTAGAACTTTCCTTTCTTGAGACAATTAGTAATAGGGGATGCAATTGTGCTAAAATTTTGAATAAAGCGACGATATTATGTAGCTAGATCGTGAAAACTGCGTACCTCATGAATGGAGGAAGGGGTGGGCCAGTCCCGAACGGCCTTGACCTTCTCGTCATCCATATGAATGCCTTCAGTGGAAATAATGAAACCCAGAAAGAGTAGCTTCTCTTTACAGAAGGAGCACTTATCAAGATTTAGGTAAAACTGATTGTCACGAAGGATGAGGAAGACATCACGCAAGTGAGTTAAGTGGCTGGCCAAGTCCTTGTTGTAGACTAGTATATCATCGAAGTACACGACAACGGAGACGCCAATGAGAGGTTTTAAAATTTGTTGCATCAACCTTATGAATGTGCTTGGTGCGTTATAGAGGCCGAAGGGCAAGATAAGCCACTCATAAAGTCCTGATTTCGTCTTGAAAGCTGTCTTCCATTCGTCACCAGGTTTTATGCGAATCTGGTGGTACCCACTACGTAGGTCTAGCTTAGAGAAAATAATAGCTCCTTTAAGGTTGTCAAGCATATCTTCCAAACGGAGAATTGGAAATCGATACTTGATTGTGATTTCGTTAATGGCACGGCTATCCACACACATTCGCCAAGACCCATCTTTCTTGGGAGTAAGAAGTGCAGGAACAACACAAGGACTCAAACTCTCCCTGATTAACCCTTTGTAGAGAAGGTCTTCCACTTGTGATTATAAGATTTGGTGCTCAGAAGGGCTCATGCGATAGTGTGGCAGGTTAGGTAGAGAGGTCCGTGTATAAGGTCAATACAGTGTTGGATGGAATGCATCGGGGGTAAGGAACTTGGGGGAGTGGAGGGGGCAATGCATTCAAATTCATTGAGCAGGGAGGTCACTATTGCAGGGATTTAGGATGTACTGGCGGGAAGTTCTTTACAGAGAAGGACAAACAATTGTTTAGTGTGGGAAATTAGGCTTTCAGAGGCAGGCAGGACCAGGGATGTCTAGGAGCTGTGGTGTGGGTTTGGATGATGATGGAGCAAAGGGAGAGTGGAGGATAATAACATAATGGGTCTGGAGTGCCAAGAAAAGTAATATGTATTATCATCGCTTTTGTGTATCGCCTTAACGTCGAACTGCCACGGACATCCCAAGAGGATGTGGCAAGTGTCCATATCTACAACATCACACAACACCACAGCTCCTAGCCATCATCATCCAAACCCACACCACAGCTCCCAGCTCAAGTGCTTTCACAAGAGACTTAGAGACGATATTCTCGCAACTTCCACTGTCGATGATGACATTGCACACGTTTTGTTTGATGGTGCATTTGCTTTTAAAGATCTGATGTCGTTGGGACGTTGGTGTTTGTTTGGGGCTTAGGAGGACAGGTTGCACCATACATGTGAGGGGTTCTCCTTCATCACCGACAACGAGTTCTACCTCACGAGTGTCGTCGCTAGAGCCATCTTCTAGAACATCATCGTCGACAAGATTTACCAGACGCCGTTATGGGCACTCATTGGATTTGTGGGCTGGAAGTCCACAACGGTAACACTTTCCAGTGTTTGGTCTGGTGTATGGGTTGGGGGTCGGAATAGGACCTGGTTTTGAACCAGAAGGCTTATGAGCAACATCATCGGGTTTGGGTTTGATGGAATTTGAGGGGGCAGATTGAATGGTTTTGGCTGGATCGAAGGGAGTTCTTCTGGGAGCAGAGTTAGAGAACTTGGTAGATCACCTGAACAGTTGAGCTTCAACCTTATAGGCCAGGGTAACAGCTTCAGCAAGGCTCCAAACATAGTGAAGGACCAACTGGTACTAAATGGTGTCACAAGTCCCTCGATGTATCGCGAAACCCGATGCATTTCGGATTCGTTGATATTGGTCATGACATTTAGCCTGTTGAACTCTTCTGTGTAGTTCTCAACGGAACGATTGTTCTGGGTACAATTATGGTATTGTTGGTACAGTAATTGTTCGTAATCAGTAGGAAGGAACCTTGCGCGCATCAATTGGCGCATACACGGCCAAGATTGGATGGGGTGTTTCTCGCTGACGATTACTATTCAACTGTTCCCACCAAGTAGCGGCTCCACCTCGTAGCTTATATAGGACTAGCTTGACTTGTGTCTCCTCAGGGATTTCTAGATACTCGAAAAAGTTCTCACAGTTTGGATCCAGTCGAGAAAGTCCTCGATGCGAAGATGGTCGTCATAGAAAGGTATATCTATCTTCATCTTATACTCAAAGGGCTTATAGATCCCATGGCCGTGCCACTGGAGAGGGTTGTGGCGTTGGTGAAATGCTTGGGGTCGTTGGTGTAGCCAATCTTCCTCATATTCGAATTAGGGGGCACTGATGGCGATGGCGATGGCGTTGCTGAGTGTAACCTCGACCGCCTACTCACTGGCCGCAGCCACGACCAATAAGTGGACGACCGACTAAGGGAGGATGTCCACTTCTTCAAGCTCGGGTTCTGGTTCAATATCAAGGGTGCAAGAAGGGCAGGTTGTTGGGGTAGTGTGCGGCGAATCTCGACGATGAACTCCTCGAAGCGTTACTCCATGGAGATGGCGGATGCCCTAAGGGCCTGCACTCCTTCCTCAATGGCAGCGGAGAGGGTTCTTTCTTCTCCTCCTTTAGCCATGGTGACTAGCTTCACCGAGCTCTGATACCAATTTGATGTAGCTGAATGAGAAAAAAGGAAGAACAACAAGATTGTTATAGCCCAAAATGGAGCTCAGCTCAACAACTTCTCATTAATTTTCAAAAATAAAACCACTGAGCCAAAATGTAGGGTTTGCATACATATATAGCATCAAAAAAAAGGGCTCTCAGACACTAATCACGTTCCTAACGTGCCTCTACCAGTAGACAAAAATGGCAGGGCCAAAAACGAAGGAAAGAGGTTGAAAAATATAAAGTAGTGGTTGTAAAATATCAAAGTAGTGGGATAGGTGTCCTTGAAATCACATGGTTCAACTCTCCAAAAGAATGATTCAGTGTCCTTCTTTGTTACGAATTGAACCACCACTCCATCATGATCATTCTTGAATAATGTAGGATACGACTACTGCATCAGGTATCTTCTTAGGGCACTCCTCCATTTTTAATTAAAACTGATTTTACAATCAATTGACAAAAATGCCCTCCCAACCCAATGGATTCGCATGCCCATTCAAATGCCCTCTCAGGGCACCCCACTCTCGAAAACTCGATTTTTCTACAAAGTCAAGTCAATCAGTCACCACCGGCCAAACATCGCGTTTGTCGATTAAAGAATGCGCACAACCTTGTCGATTGCATTTGACGATCTGTCATCATCGGGAGATTCGATGAGTTTTAAGCATTTTTAGGATATGATGGTTGAAGAAAATGAGTGGGAGGCATGTCGACACGATAAAACAAGTTTTCATATTTTTTGTGATTGTTTTTTCATTTTCGAAGGTGAACCACGAACGTGAATTTATCGCTCACATAGGGCCAGACATGTTGTAGTGTCTTTGTAACCTATAACCGATAACTACCCAAAGGTGTCAGTTACTACCAACTGAGTCTAATATCAAACGTAGCTTTTTATTACACTCGGTTAGAAGTAACCATGACATAGCTTAATGTCTCGGTAACAGGTCATCGAGACCAAACCAGTAGTCTCGGTGATATACATCCACATGGTCTTGAGGTCCTTCTCACTTAGGTGTCGGTTGATATTAGTTGACACTTACACAATGATATCGACAATGTATGTCCGAGGCTAAAAGATAAATCACGGTCTGTGTGCTAAACACTATGGGATTGTAGTTAAACACTCATATAACCCTAAAAACAACAAATCTACCTTAAACGAGCAAGAAAATGAAGAGATTTGGTATATTGAGGCCTTGATGGCGTGATGGGAGGGAGAGAGAAATGGTTTTGTTCTATTTGGTGGTGGGGTGTTCGTGCTTCAAACGAAAGTGCATTTTGGTAAAAGTCTCGAGGTTCCCTGAAAGGATGCCTGAGTGCTCATAGCAAAAGTCTTTAATTATTGACTTGAATGAATGGATAATTTACTTGTTAGTGGACATGTGTCAAAATTTAAGTGGCAACTTGTCACATATTAATTGACTTGAATGAATGATTTACTTGTTAGTCAACATGTGTCAACATTTAAGAGGTAATGTACATTTTTTTGAAGCCCAAAAAGGCACATTCATCGTTTCTAACCTAATATGGTAAGCCAACCTATTACAATATTTTAACGAGTAAAATGCAGTAGATACTAAATCGCATACTGAAGCCCGGAACTATAAATTGCTTCACACACCCCAGTTTGGTGAAATTACCCAACTACCCATTCATATAAAAAGTGTTTTTACTCACCATATCTCACTCACCCCACTCACCTCGTACCTCAGTTATCTCTCTCAAATTGCACTCACAAAAAATTAACCAAATCCGACAAAATCCGAACAAAACCACGTGGATTCGACGACGTAGGTGCATTCATCATCTCTTTTAGTGTCGATTTTGAGTTTTTTTGGATTTTTTTCTTTTTGAGTCATTTTATTTGTGAATTTATTTTTGGGTTTAGGGCTTCAATTTAAGAGTTGAATCTTACATTTTGGATACAAAGTGTTACGACCCAATTTTCAAATCTTGATTAACTTGCTTAATCAGGATCACCGAAACTTTGTGAATCTTGCATTTGTTATATTTGTACTTGGTGTATGCAGTGTTGTGTAAGACTAATTAAGTCCATTTTTGAAACCATGAAGTTGATCAAAAGTATACCTAGTGGAATTATCGGGGTAGCGAGACTAGGTTTGGGTAAGTTATTTAATTTAGTTGAAAAATACAAAACCCACTATTTTTTTTTGGTCATTTTTAGTGAAGGCCCAAGTCCATGTATATGGGCTTGGGCCATCCAAAAAAAAAAAAAAAAAAAAAAAAAAACCATATGCATGTATATGTGCCAAAAGCATATATATGTATATGCATGTACATGGGCCAAGTCCATGTATATGGGCTTGGGACCTAAAATGTGTACGATGGTGGGCTTTTGTTGTGCACAGTCACATTCATGTGCATAAAATGTGGGCCTTTAATGTGTGCCAAAAGCCCATATGTATAGGGACCTATATAAATAATAATGCTCATATAGAAAAATTATAGAAATTAACTAGGAATTTAGAAAAAAATAAAAATAAATAAATAAATAAATAATAAAAATAATAATAATATACATATATATATTTATATATGTGTATACATTTATATATATACACATACACATATATGTATACATACAAAATAATAATAATGATAATAATATAAAATATATCTATGTAATAAAAGTATTAAAAATAAATAAATAAATGATATGAAATGACCTTTCAGGGACCTAGGGGTGTTACGGGATTTCGAGAGCGGTAGTCGGAGTGTCGCGAGGTTAGATAGCCATAGCTATCCTGTGACTAGTAAGTGAAACTGTGGGAACTCTTTACTTTATTTCATTCCAGTCATTTATAAATTTTCAGTTTCAGTCTATTTGTAGACTAGCTAAATTATTTCCCACATCATGCTTTCCTTGTTTCTATTCATATTGAATATCGATATAGCATGACGCCTTGTTTGATATATCATTGACTCCATGCTTCCTTATATGCTCAATGTTTGTCTTGAAATATGGTAAATGAATATTTAGAAAATGCATGCTATAGGGTTATCTGCTATGTTGGACTTGTGTTCTATTTTCTTTGGGGCTTTGTAGCCTAACTTGTGTTGAAATCATAGCATTGTAGGATATATATTCTTGAAATCTAAAGTAGGGATTATCTAGTGTCCATTGCACACGAGATGCGTGGATTCACGAGGATTTCGGTCTTTCGGGGTCTCTGGCACTCGCCACTACACTTGGGCGGCACACGTGGCATGGGCCACGGGGTTGTCGACAAGTATAAATGATTTATATACGCAGAGCACGGCTCCGCCACTTGAGGTTAGGAAAAAAAAAGAAGAGAGAGATTATTATTATACGTTGAGCACGACTCCATACATTGATAGTTCTCACCGCCGACCGGACGTAGATCATCTCGACTTAGCTTTGTGTCGATTATGTGTATCCGTTAACGTTGGTATTTACTTGCATTATTTATTCGATTTCTTCGACTACATATGCTTTTGAATACCACTTGTTAAATTGGAAATGTAGTATTAGATTTCCCTAGTTATCGCTTAAATATCACTATACTCACTTTGTGACGGTGGGTGTAGGTCAATCAGACACACCGGGACGGGTAAGGAGAAGATCGGCGACTACCTTCGAGCTCCGAGCGCGTAATTTGCCGTACATGTAGGGTACTTTTTGTATTATGTTTACTTATGTCTTTATCTTTTGGGATGTTATTGGGATGAGCGTTAGATTACCCGACTTTTGGCTTTCACTTTGTTATATATATGTTCACCGTTATATGCATATATATATGGTGATTGTTATTTCCTGGTTTCCACACTTATAATTATAAGATTTACTTCCACTAAAATATTTAAGAATTCCGCATTAAATTTGTAAAGACTTCCGCTAATTAAATTAATTGTTAAATATAGAGAAAAATAGGTAATAAAGGCTGACTAATTCGTAATTGGGTCCTATGTGTCGTGATTAGGGCTTAATTACGGGATTAGGCCGGGCGGTGCCCTAGATTAGAAGAGGGGCCGTCACACAAAGTTTTGATGAAATCGAAAATATTAAATGATTATGAGCAAAACCCACTATTTTTTGGTCATTTTCATGTATTTTTTGAGAGTTTTGAAGTTTTTTTTTATCATTCTGGTCGCCCGCATGTTTCGAACTAATAGAGTCGGCACTGGGGTCGGCGTTTCGTCCAACACCCGCATGTAAGGGTATTGGGGTGAGGGTGAAGGTGAGAATAATGGGGTACACAAAGTAAAAAAATTGATGTACATTAAGTAAGGGTATTGGTGTCACGACCCAAATCTCTAACTTCATTTTGATTCCCTTAATCAGGACACCGACCTATCACATGGGACCCACACCGTGATGTGCACACACCGACCGAGGCACGTGGTCGAGGTATATAGTATTTTTGTATTGGTGTATGCCTAGTGTTGTTTATGTGTGTAGACTAATTAAGTCAGTTTGTACAGTGTAGGCGTTGAGACGAGAGCGGAGACACGCCTCGAGTTGCGTGCGAGCCAGGGAACCGGGTAGTTTGACTATGGTGAGTTTATTTATATGCATTTTCATATGAATTAAATGGTTAATACATAGCCTATGGTTGTAGTGTTAGTACAAATCAAATTAGAGCCTATAGTTGGTTAATCAAATTAGAGTCCTATAGTTGGGTGGAAAATACCTCGAGATTCGTGTGAGCACACACTCCCATACACTTTGTCATACATATGTGTTACATGGTTGGATTTTAGTGGGATGTAGGAGTAAATCGGGATCATTTGATCAACCTAGTATCATGGGAAAACACTCTAGATAAGACACCCACTATAAATATCAACTCTTGTTCTTCCTTGCTTCATTATGCATGTTTATTTAAACACAAATCAGAGCTGTTGTGAGAGGTTTCTTTGCTGGAAAATCTATGAGAGATTTGTGGGTTGTTTCTACACAAGTTAGGAGAATCAAACACACACTCCATAGCTACAACTTGGGTAAGTTTTTTTCACTTGCATGCAACACAAAAATTGGGTTTTTCATTTTTAATCAAGAGGGTTCTCTGTTTTAATTGATCAAAGTGTTTAAAGGTGGTTTTGATTCATATATAAGCTCTAATTTCAAGCATCAAGTTTCATATTTTTGGATTTTATAAGTTGTTGCCAAAAATGGGTTTTTTCTTGTAATTTCGGAATTTCGGAATTTTGATCTATATAATGAGTTTATTTTTGAAATCTAAGTTCATATTTGGAATCCTTGAGGAAAATCACTTAGGACACTGTCCAACTTTTTAAAAAAATCAATGAAGTTTTGAATTTAATGGATTTTTCATTTTCAAGTGTTCTTCATTGTTCTTCATATTTTTAATCAAACACATGCAAGAATCCATTTTTATTTGATGTTTGAATGCAAATATGAAGTGCCAAGTGCATGTTTTGATTTGTTGTAGGAGTTGTTGTTCAAAAAAAAAAAAAAAAAAATATATATATATACAAGCAAGAAGTAGAGATGCGATTGGGCTTGGTCAGACCCGATTCAGGGGCCAACTCCCCTTAAAAAATAAAATTAAAAATTAAAAAAAAATAAAAATAAATAAATAAAAATGATATAAAATGACATTCCAGGGACCTAGTGGGTGTTCCGAGAGTTCAAGAGCACGAGTCGGGTGTCGGGGCCGGATTGACTAAGAAATTTGCGTGAATTGTGAGTATACCCGTTGAAAATTTGATTTAGCATTTCATTCCATAATCTTGTTGGTTATTTTATATAGTCATTGTTGATTGTTTTACCATTGTATTCTAATATCATGTGTCCTTGGTGTTCTATGCTCACTTGTGAGTCTAGTTTTGCATGATATCTACTTGTTGATTTGATTCATTGCCTCTATCTCATGCTATGTCTATTCTTGTTGTTTAAATGTGAAATAAAGGGTAAATAGCATGCTATTAGGCTAGTACATATTAAAAAGGTTTATATGGATTTGTACTCCCTATTTGATTAGATGTTAGACTTGCCTATGCCTTGACATTCCATACTTAGTCTTTCTTGAAATTAAAAAGTAGTTTTTGTAATTAGGTCTCGTACTCGATCAAGTGTGCATGACTCAGGGGGTTAGAGTCCCTAGGGATGTCGACACATATTACTTGATACTGTATTATATTTGGGGTTAGAGTCCCTGAGGTGGTCTACATACTGGGGTTAGAGTCCCTTGTGATTTATGATTATGGAGTCGGAGTGACACGGTTCACTGCCGACCAAACCTAATTCACCACTACTTAGCCTAGTGCCAGTTTCACTTGTTTAACTTTGGTATTTACTTTCATATGGCTTATTTTCTTTCAACTTTCCTAGTTATATGCTTTTAAATACCAGATGATTATATTTGGAAATGCAGTTTAAACTTGTCATCGAGGATTACTATTTATTTCTTGTACTCACCGTCCTTTTTATGACGGTGGGCGCAGATCTATCTACCAGCCAACCAGGCAAGGAGAAAATAAGAGATTTTCCCTGAGTAGCGGCGCGGCACAACTTTTGTTGTAGGTCCATTTTGATATTTTATATGTATTAGATATTATGTCTTTTATTACATTGGGATGTACATTTGGGTTGAGCGTTAGTTCCCCGACCAGACTTAGACTGTTTATTTGTATTTTGAGGTTATCTGATATATATGATGTCATTTCCTGGTTTTCCACATTTATGTTATTTTTCAATTGACTTCCGCATAATATACTAATTTAATTTCGCACAAATTTTATAAGCTTCCGCATATTTAAATGACTAAGACTTTTGCTAAATAACAAACCATGGTAATAAAGTTTTAATTAACACTAAATGCTATAAATAGTTTTGGACACGAGAAATAAGGTAAATAGGTTGTAAGGCTGACTAATACGTAGTTAAGTCCTACGAGGTTAGGTTTAGGGCTTAATTACGGGATTAGGCCGGGCGGTGCCCTAAATTAATAAAGGGGCCTTCACAATTAGGGTGAAGGTGAGAATGATGGGGTACACAAAGTAAAAAAGTGGGGTATAATAAGTAAGGGCATTGAGGTGAGGGTAAGGGTGATGGGGTACATGAAGTAAAAAAGTGGGGTACAGTAAGCAAGGGTATTTTTGGAATTTTAATAAAAAAAGTGGGGTACACTAAGTAGAAAAGTGGGTATATGAAGTAAAAATTCAAACTGTGGTATGTGGAGCAATTAGCGGGCCCATTTAACCGTTCCTAAAAATAGGGTGAACTACCCCATAAGAGGAGAAAACTACCCCATAAAAGGAGAGAACTACCCCCATTAAGGAGGACACCTACCTTAATTTGGCGAAACATTCGCATGAGGAGACAAAACCTAAATTAAATTTCGAACAAAAAAAAATTAAATCATAATGGAAGAAGAATTATATAAAGAAAGAGACCACTCAAAACACCATTTACCAGAATGGATTGTTAATTATCTCGTAAATGAAACCCCACAACCGCAAAGTATTGCCAAGTCTCGTGTGCTTTAAGTTGCTACCCACAATCATCGTTGCTCGCATGCACCACCGAGGGCTATCAACAACCTCTAAATACCTTATAAAATCTCAAAATCTCTTGTCTTTATCATTGCTCGATCTCACCTTATAAAATCCAAAATCTCTTGTCTTTATCATTGCCCGATCTCACATTCTTCCACCATTACTATACCATCTATCTTTATCTCATTAAATAGTCATAGATCTAAGAAGATATCTTTATATCTAAGAAACAAGGAGAAAAGAGGAATAATAGACAACACAAATACACAAAGAAAAACGAATAAACAAAAGCAATCAAAGCATTGTTTTATTGAGATGATGGTTGCACATATATGCCGCTAATATTGAGAAAGGTCGGTCGACGGTCATTGTGGTTGTCAGTCAAACAAAGAGTGGGAATGGGAGAAAACTAGGTTTAGTTTTGTGAACTCATTTTTTCATTTTTTTTGTATAATGTACATATCTTTATTATATATTATATAGATATATATTTGAATCAATAGGAATGGTAGGATATCTGTAACTCCCATAATCCCAATTAGGGAATATTCCATCTGAAACTCTAATTAATCTCGATAAACCAGATCGGACCTAATTAGAGCCAACAACCTTGTACCTATTCATGACAACAACCTATATATCTTAATATTGAATAAAAATTCAAATTAAAACGTGGCGAAAAATTTAAAACTTTTCGATAAATATAAGATATACAAAATCAACATAATCCTCGATATTAAACCTCTATTCCCACCTTGATTATTACAAAAACATAATTCAATACAATATATGCTAATAACATGGCATCATCATCATTACCTCGTAGAGAAGATAATATACTCATAATCTTCTCATTTCCTAAGTTCTAAGTCTTAGTGCAAGCCCATTACCTAAAATTGTTAAGGTAGGTGAGTTCCTACATTCTCAGTAAGTGACTCCCATAATAATCATCAATTATCAACTAATATCAAGACAATGCATAACAACATGAATTCAATGCATATCTACAGGAGCATTTGAATCAATATAAACAATATATAAACATATGCAAGTTCATTGGTCCATTGCAATATACCCGTTATTTGTATTTTTAATTTTAGTATTTGAATTGAGTCACCCTCTTACATCATCAAAAATCGATCACTGGGCATTTGACTAATTATTGTCGATGTGCCGCCAACTCATAAAAGCACAGAGTCGCACTCCCTCATCGTCGCTAAACCAATCTCTGCTCATCTGATTGGTTTATGATCAATGAGCCACCAACTCAATAGGAAAGAATTGATCATGATATTTCCTAAGTCACTGGGGGCGCGGTGATGGGAGGCCACCCCATCACAGTTCTAAACCCCAGGCCGATCCATCCTACCAAACCTCTTTCCAGATTTCATTTTCATTTAAAAACATTTTTGTAAAACCAAAGCCAAATCACGGTACATTGCCCCATTTCCAATCCAAAACACTACATGCTCTAATAATACTAATTTACATTGCATAATTGATAAATGATAGAGTCCCACTTACCTGTCCTGAGCTTTCTTACATTTTACCGATTTGTACGACTCCCCGAAGTCCTCAAACCTATTTTCATCGGTCCATTACCTAAAATAGGCCAATTGTCATCAACTTAATATTTATTTATAAATACTTCTAAATTGGTCCCATTTGAATCCGGAATCTCGGGACCTAGTTTCTAACATATTTTGATAATTTTACATTTTACGAGGTAAAAACCCTGGTATAAAATCTCCCCTAACTTTCAATTCCTCATTTTTCATAGAAATCCACCAATTTTTATTTATTTGGTCAAAATACTTTTTTTTTCATATTTTTCCTTCTTTTTTTTTTTTCGAATTTTCTTTCTTTTCTTTCCTTTTTTTTTCATTTGGCCCTAAACCGGGATGAGTCGAACCAGGCCGGTTCAGGGTTGTCTTTTTTCAACCTCGTGAGAACAGAGCGTTCTGCTTTGTTCTTTTCTTTTTTTACTCTTTGGCCGGGGTTGGCTCCCAACCCCAACCCCAATTTTGCTGGCTACGCAGCAGTAGGGAGACAACCCTCCCTGCTTTAATTCCTTGTTCGACCATGGCCGAACCTCCCAACACTCACAATCACAACACAATGATAACCACAACCACAAGAATAACAACACAAGCTCACCTCGACATCGTCATCGCGATCACGTGAGCTCACTCCACGTTATCTCCCTTCTCTTCTCCCTTTCTTCCCCGTCTCGGCTCTCACTCTCTTCCTCATTTCCTCAATTTATTGAGAGAAAAGAAGACGTTTTGTTTTCTGATTTTTATTTTATTATAAATAACCAAAATGCCCCCATGTTTATCTCCTTTCCTTCTCTTTCTAACTACCCTTTTGTGGTAATTTCACGTTTTTCTGATTTTATTATATATATATTGACATTGTCGCACCTACGATCATGTTGTGCACGCCGAGCACCTTCGTGCGTGCACACTATAGTACAACCTACGCGTGTCACCCGTGACCTCACGTGTCAATCGGTGCCTCGACATTTTACCATTATTTTATTTTTCATTTTAATATATATATTTATATATCCATAATATATATGTATATATATGCCTATAGTTATGTTTATAATTACGTAATTCACGCCAACAAGTACACTCGGGCGTCAACGCTATTTTGCGTTTCATGTGTGTCCTCCTTGACCCACACATGATATTAGGCATTCCCTTATTTGTCTAATTATTCGTGTATACATTCTAATGCAAACCAAATCAAACACAATACATCACGCAAATTCACGCACACGTTAATCGAGACAAACTGGGCTTTACCACGAGCCTAACTCGGATTAATCAGGATTCAGATTAACACTAATCACGTGCTTAAGGTAACGAGTCGTTATAATATCGTTTCCATCATTCAAACATGTCTCTTAGAGCAAAGCCGAAGCATTAGATTATGTGCATTATTTCTACAATATGGACAATTTGGATGGAGAGAAATTGTAGGATAATCTTTGAAAACTAGGAGAAAAAAGCAACAATATTGTTGGTATGTTACATCCTCACTAGCATTTTTTTGAAAAAACGTCCGATGAAATTTAATTTTTCTCGCGTACCCTTAAGTGCAGAAATATCAATTTCTGATTAATGTCAAAAAATTAGGCGTGCATCCATTCTTTTTTTTTTGAAGAAAAATTAAAATTTTATTAATCATTCATAACTCAATACATGACAAAACATATAATTAAGTGCATTGATTTGCTAATTATATTTGTGCAAACAAACAAACTACCATTAATTAGGTGCGTAACCATTCTTATCACATGTTTCTTTTCCAAGTGATAATCTTATCACGTTACATGTTTATCTTTACAATAAATACAACGTAGAAACATAAATTAGGTGCACATCCATTTTCTTGCTTATTAGGTGCGCATCCATTTTTTATTGGTTATTTAATATTGTATCTATATAAATATATTTTGTTTTCAAAGTCTTAGAAATATATTAACAATACTAAATTAAATATCTTATAAAAAAAAAACTATAATACTATATTATTTAATATTTAATATCTCTTTAAAAATAATGTAATGGGCAAGTGAAACACATTTATTATCACCAAACTCTTAAGTTTAGCATTATTGATAAGTAGGCCTCTTTGGGCTGGGCTCGGGCTTGGGCTTAAGAACTTTAGCCCAACTTCAGCCCACCATATATGTGGGCCTACACATAGGCTCAAACTCTGCCTATGTAAAAAATACAAAGCCCAAGTCTAACCCATCAATAAGTATTTGTCTTCCAATATTAAAAAAATATATAAGTATTTAAATTTTAAAAAAATATATAAGTATTTAAATATTAAAAAAATATTAGGATATCTTTTTCAATAAGTATTTGTCTTCCAATATTAGAAGTTTGTGTTTGTCTTCCCTTATTGGAAGTTTTATTTTTTCGTTTTGGTGTTAGTATGTCTGTATACTGTTGTGTTCCAGATATTTGTCAAGAGAACAATCACTGATTGTTATACTGTTCCATTGTTACATTCGCAGTTTCTCAAAATTAACTCTGTGGCAGTTGAATGTTCTGATAAACAATTAGGATTAACCAATCAATGTGTTTTTATCAAGGTAATCGATTATATGTCTCGTCATGTTCTATCGAATGTATTGAGCCATCATGATTAATGAAATTTTTATTTTATTTCAAAAAGAAAAATTAAAAAAATATAAAATAAATTATTTATGAATTTTTTCGATAACTTTTGTGGTTCTATGTATATATTATATATTCATTTATTATGCATAAAAGGAAAAGTGACTCAAATGCTAAGCATCACTTAATTTGACTATTGTGTCATAGGATCAAATCCCACCTATTTACACTAATTATTTTTTAAATATATTAGTCATTAACTTGTATTTAGGTTGGGCTTGGACTTTTTAAGGTGGCCCAAGTCCTGCCCATTTGAAAGTGGGCCTAACTGGGCTTAGGCCTGGGCTGGGCTTTTCTTAGAAATGACTACTAAAACCCGATAATTTATTAACGGGCTTGGGCAGGCCGAGCGGGCACCCAAGCTCCGTGATCAGGTCTACTGATAAGGTATGTGTTTAGGGGTATATGAAATTTACAAATCCATGAATCAAGTTTGACCCAATTCAATTAGTTTTAATTAGTAAATACTTTATAATTTGAGTTTATTAAATTGAATTAAGTTGTAGATTGCATATCTTAATCCGATGATTCAATTCATAATCCAGTCTAATTAACCTTTATAATAAGCATTACATTTATATATATATATATATATATTTTAAGATCTTGAACTGTATTGAAATGATGTTAACATTTTTTTATACTAATAATTAACTATGTAAGGTGTGTGGAGAGGAAGTGGAGGATGTCCTCCATGCTCTAATAGGTTGTCGAGTCGCGTTGCTGGATTGAGCTAGGAATGGTCCATAATCCAAAAGTTTAGCCTCATTCGATCGATGTGCGGGAGACATGTTTGAGGAGCACACGACAACGGTGATGGAGGTAGTGGCGATTGTGGCGTGGAATATTTGGAACAATCTGAATGCAGTAGTATGGAAGAATGGAGGTCAACGACCATCTCAAATTATAGCTTATGCTAAATCGCACTTGTTGGCATGGAAGAAAGCTCGACATACTAATGTGTCTCGACTAAATTGGAGTCCTCAGATAGAGCAGGAGAGATGGAGGAGATCGGAGAGAGACAAGGGAGAGATGGAGGAGTCCTCAGATGCGGTGGTATTTGTTGATAGGGGAGTAGCATCATATGGGGTGGTCCTGAGGGATGAGAGGGGTGGTTTCGTAACAGCTATGGGGGGATGTAACGGCCCAATTAATATTTACCATTATTTTATGACGTCATTACAGACGTGGACGCCAGTGTGAACGTTCGTGGGTTCCACAACGAGGATGGAGCGTGTCTGTATTAGGTAAATAGTTATTTTGTTTGTTGATTTGACTAATTTGCGATGTTTATGTTAAAATAGGATAAACGACATCGCGATGTGTGTAATTATATTTTAAATTGACGTGTGAGATTGTGTAATGAGTATTCGCATCGATATGCGTGTCGGCGACGCGGTGCACGGTAGATTAAAGATGAAATTTTAGGTTGAGAAAAATATTACACATAAAATGGATTAAATGTGATAAAATACGTAAATTGGTGGGCGCTAGTAAAACGCGGGTCGTGGTCGACACGCGTGGGTGGTACGTTAGTGTGCACGCCCGAGTACGCTTGTTGGCGCACACGACGAAATTTTAGGTGCGAAAGTATAGGCGAATATATATTTATATATATGTATATAGGTAATTATATATATATATATAAATACATATATTAAAAATCAGAAATGGGAAATTACCATACAGGGTATTGGAGTAAATAAGGAAAGAGATAAACATGAGGGGTATTTTGGTCATTTTCCCTAAACCATCACCGCCTTCTCTCGAAATCGAAAGAGAAGAGGAAAAAAAAAATGGGGGCTGTTGGAACAGAGCACTGTGTGTGCTCTGTTCCAACGAAGAAGAAGGGGCCGGTTCGACTCGGTTGAGCCGAACCCGGTTCGGCCGAACCGCCCCTAATAAAAAAAAAAAAAAAAACAACAGTTTGAAAAAAAAAAAAAAAAAAATTCTGGAAAATTCATAGAAAATTCATATAAAATAGGAAAATTTTAGAAAAATTATATTTTGATCAAATAAAGGAAATTTGGGATTTTCTCGGAAATGTTGGCGAGATAATAATCGGGGTTTTAGCCTCGAAAAACGAAAAATTAACATAATATATTAAATTGAAGCTAATTTAGTGATAAATGGTAATAGGTATAATTCGGGTGATAATTTGAATTGTCGGCATTTATTGGAGCTGGACTAAGGTTTGGTTTTCGAGACGAGGAGTGCGATTTGAGGTGTGTAGTATCCCAATTGAACTTCACTTTAAGTATTTACAATTTGATTTATTTGAATTCAGTTCCATTTATTCTCTACTCCATTTCATTATTGCTTTACGGTGGCTGAGTACTCTCACTGGTGACTTTACTTAGTGAAGTGTACTCCTACCTGGTGTCTTTACGGTGTTGAGATCACTCCCCACCTGGTGCTTATTCGTTACGGCCATAGAGTCCACTAAATCATAGCACTTGTCTAGGTATACGCCGGTGAATAGGCTACCCGGGTATGGTAGGCTTGTGTGGGTGCGTCGTGGGTCTACGCCGACCACCTAGAGGGTCCAGGGCCAACCCATTAGTGTGTTTTCATGGGTCGTGCCTGGGAAAAAGCCCGAAGTATGATTTAGTTTGATTTTTATGTGCACGTACTTTGTTTCGTCACTATATTTATGCATGCGATGATCTTTTTTTTACAGTTGTCTGTATTATTTCTTTGTTCCGCATGTTTAAATTATAGTATTTAAAATTCCAGTACTTTTACTTTCGTAATTACTTGGTGAATTTCCTTGGGATTACTCACTCTGGACTCGTCATCTGTCTTTTTGTGATGGCTGAGTGCAGACCCTAGTATGAGCTGGGGAAAGGGCAAGCTTGAGGACTACATCGATTAACAGCTCTAGCCCTTCTCGTACGTATGTTTATATTTACTTGTTTTATGTTGGGTTTTGGGCTTTGAGAGATAGATTGTATGTTTTGATATTTTGTGAATCTTCGAGGATATATATATATATGATGTACATTTGATATGGTTTCCACTAGGCATTATGCTCATAATATACATGATAAATCTTTTTGTGGTTAGTAAATATTCCTCTGCGTAATTTGAGGTTAAATAATATTAAAAGAATAAAAGTTAACTCATAACATCAAAGTTAACCGAAATTGATTAATAATGGGGATGTGGAAAGTGATGTCGAGCCGCGGGTAGTAGAAACAATAGAGTTCGAGAAGCACTGAGTTGGATGAAGAGGAGAGGGGTTACGAGGGCAGACATTGAGGTAGATGCTATGTTGGTCGTCCAAACTATCCATAGTAAGACTAGGGATAACTCATATTTCGGTTCTATTATAGATGAAACTACATTGATATTTTAATGGACATGAAATCCTATTGTGTTTCTTATGTGCGAAGATCTGCGAACTTAGCAGCTCACACTATGACGAGGGAGGCTAGTTCTTTGTCTGGTCGAAGCGAGTGGTTTGTTGTACTACCATTCCTAGTTGATGTATTGGCTAATGATTTACAATAAAATTAGCTACCGGGTTTTAAAAAAAAATTAACTATGTACACTTGAAAGCATGATTCTTAGTAGCTTCAATTAATTACTTTCATATTTTCGTACAAATTTAATGTTATAAGTTAAATAAATGTTTTTTTTAAAAAAAGTTAAATAAATATAGAAAAATGTAAAATTAAATTATTTAAGAGAGCCACTTACATCCAGTACCATTTTTTTTCAGTTTTCAAGTCATCACTCCTTCCATGTGTTTATTTTTATTTTTTATTTTTTAAGAAGCGTGTCTACTTTTTTTAAACAATAAGGCAGTGGTTTCAACTTTGCCTTCAACGCACTTCAAACACCACATTCTTCAACCACATAGGAAACACACAAATACACTTCAAGCACCAGTTAATACCTTAAACTCTAAACTCTAAATCCTAAAACTTAAACCATAAACCCTAAACCTTAAAACCTAAACTCTAAACCCAAAACTTTATATATCGAGACATGCACGCGAGCTTCTCAAAGTGTATCACATGCTTAGTTTTAATGCTCAAGGTTGGTTATCCAAGACTTTTCTTTGTCAACCGTTCTTATCAACATTTTATCGTACTCCCACTTCTATCTTCTATGTCTGGCATGTACATCAGTCACATACACAGTATAGTTTTTTGTTCGTAGTTTTATTTTTTTGTTGGTGTGTGTCATGTGTGTCTTGTGTTTTGGAGAATGAGGTGCTTGAAGTATGCAGGGGCAAAGTTTGAAAAAATAAAAAAAAACACTTATTTTGTTCGTAAACAAGTAGACACGTGGAGGCATTGGAAGACTTGAACGACTAGAAAAAAGCACTACCGTATGTAAGCCGAGTTCATTATTTGAACCAAGGTTTGAAAAATCGTCGATTTGGGAATGATCGAAGCGAAATGTAAGGGCAACAAAAAAATTGCAAAAAATCACCTAAAAAATTACCAAAATTCGATAGTTTCAACGAAGTTGCATAAAAAGGTATAAATTTGCAAAAATTCGACGTAGTTTACTAAGATTTTGGGAAACCTTTATAAAACTAAAAATAAGTAAAAACACAAAATCATATCTTGTTTCTGTTAAGATTAATCCTACATCGAGTATATAAATACAAAATAAATGGGTTATAAGTTTGGATTGGAGACACCATCTTACCTTGGCATTTTGGTGAAGCCTTTACTCCAAACCTTAAGCCCTCACTCATATCACTCTCCCTCCTAGACTTGAGAATTTCATCCATTGGCCAATGCCCCGTTGGACTATCCCAGTTGGCTAGTTGTCCATAGTTGGTCAGTGCCCCGTTAGATTTGAGTTGTCCCAGTTGGCTAGTTGCCCTAATTAATTCAAGTCTCAACGAGCGATATCGCTCGTTGGACTTGAGGGAGAGTGTTAAGATTAATCCCACATCGAGTATATAAATACAAAATAAATTGGTTATAAGTTTGGATTGGAGATACCATCTTGCATTGACATTTTGGTGAAGCCTCTACTCCAAAACTTAAGCCCTCACTTATATCATTCTCCCTCCTATGTATACTTGGACTTGAGAATTTCATCATACAAATTCTAATAGTTTCACTAGCTCAAAACCTCTTTCCTTTGCTTTAAATCATGCCATCGACAACGAGAAGTGCAAAACCTCACTTTGCTTCACTTCGAATCACGTCATTGAAGCCTTGGTTGGTTTGGGCAAAGAAGAAGATGAAGATATTCGAGAAGAGAAGAGCAGAGCCAACACCTGAGAGAGAAGATAGAGGCAATGGTGGGTCTTTGAGTTATGCTGATAATATTATTGTGGAGGTGCAAAAAGATCTTCTCCAAGGAGAAACTCATCAGGTTGTCCTCTCATTCTCCTAGGTCAACAAGTGTTGAGGCACACCAACTTGCCCACTTGTCAATAAATGTGGTGGCACACCAACTTGTCCAATGGTCTAAAATTACTTAAATAACCTGCCTTCATTCATTACAAATCATACTTTTTTTGTCGCCTCATTTATGAAACGCTTGGGTTTTTTTTTTGATTAGCAATTGCTTGGGTTTTCAAAAAAAAAAAAAAAAGTAATGGTGTGATTCTCTCTCTTGCTGATATTTTGTGTTGTTGTGATGATCTGTCATCATATACATATACATAAAAAAAGGTGATCAATCTATCCAAAAAAAAAAAAAAGTGATGATCTGCATCATAATTTATTTGTGACTTAATTTTAAAATTTACTACTTATTTTGTATGACATATTTACATTACCTTCTATTCTAGAAAGCATACACATTTACCTATATATTTAGTAGAAAAAATAAATTATTTTATTGAAGTATATGTATAAATGAATGTGAATTCCTAATTAAGTTAATTTATATATGTATTTATTTATGTACTTCTATACTTTGTAATTGCATTATATGTAAAAATCTGAGCATTTTTATCAAAATATTAATATATAACATATAGCAAATTACATTTTGTATAATAAAATAACTATTTTAAATTATTACTTTGTAGTTTTAGTGGACTATACATACCCTATGTTTGTTTTTAACATCTTTATAGAGAGAGTTAAGTTTTTAAACATTTAAAATGAAATTCTACAAACTTCCGTACATCGGCTAATTTTTGTACAACTTCCCCGCAATTACTTCCAAATTTTAGTAGGCGAAGTTTTGGGTAAGGTCGAAGTCTCGAACCTTGATTTGAACTAAATGTCTTATTCATCATTTTCCACATTTAGTACAACTTTCATTTTTACTTATTCTTTGAACTAAATCCTGAATTTCTGTAAACTTGTTTTATGAAAGCTAATTATGAGGTTAATGGGTCCTAATAACCACAAGTGTTGTGGGTTACAACCCGTACCGCACCGATGAAAGAGAACATCTAAGTAAATCTTACAATTTGGTGACGGATGGCTAGTGTTGTGTATTATAAATATGTACACGAGTGTTTCAAGTTTGAAGACTAATGGTCACTAAAGAAACGGTTCACTAGCAGCACACAATTGATTTTTTGAGTTAATAAATTGGTTGTGAACTGCTCTGTTAACAACCGTTACTCTCAAAACATACTAAAAGGACTAAAAGTAGAGAGAAATGAAAGTAAATAAACTAAAAGCGATCTGATAAAAGTCACCAAATCAAGCAAAACATGAAAGTTCAAGGACCAAATGATTCTTATTGCCAACATAAAAATATAAACTTCACTAGGGAGTTAACTCCAAAAATACTCCTCCCTAAGTTAACAAAAACGAACCAACGAGGCCAAAAGTGTTGAATTGTGAAAACGTCTTATAATGATGGAATGAAGGTTTGCCTAAAACAACCTATGCTTTTAAATGAAGGGAGTAACTGATTTGAAAAGGGGACTCCCAATGAATTGGTAAGATTTTAAAGAATCAAAGAGGTGGTTTGGTGAAAGGAAGAAAATGCAGGGAGGTTCCTGTAATTTAGTGAAAATACTTATTACTTATGTGTTGGGTAAATGAAGGATCTCTAAGAAAATAAACATATTCTTTAAAATTTCAGACTCCTCACTTCTCTCTCCTTCCTTTCTGGGTTCTCAATCCCTTCACCACTCTCAAGGCCTCTTCTCCTCCATTGGATTGTTTTGGAGCATAGAAAAAGAGGTGGACAGCATAGGACCTTGATCAAGACCAAATAAAAAAACAAAAACAACAATCCCCTAAGTATGTTGTATCCCTAATGTCATTTATTTGCTTTCTTTCATTACGACCAAAAGTTGGTCAAGACTACCAACTAGATTTCCAAGGACCTTGATCAGCTCCATGCCTTGCTGCCTCCTTAACTGAGTTTGAGACCAAGACCTGCCATCGATCACATTGTCTTTGCCCTTGTTAATGTCTCCTCTGATGATTGAATGAATGGAGCCAACGTTCTCTTGCAATTTCATAGCCATTTCCTGCACCCCCTCTGTTGTCATGCCTCTTTGATTACTGCTTTCAACTCGTCTTTTCTTCTTTGTACCTAGCATAATACAAATCCAGGGAAGTTAAAATAGTCAGCTGGTTTAATATATAGATATAAAACTGTCTCAGATTTGCATCAGATATGCATCCACCATCTAAATAATAAACCACTGAAAAAAAATATAGACAAACAATTTGGACAACCAGCTCTCTCGAAACTGAACGCATTAGGTGCAAACCTTTTAGCACTAGAATATTATAAACTTTTTATTATATAACCCTTTTAAAAAATTTTATTGTAAGTTTTCAAGTTTGCACTGCTGCACATACATCTTTATTAATAGATAGACATCCCCCGAACAAGAGCTCCCCAAGTTCGCCTGCAACAAGAGCTCCCTGGCATGCATCCAAGTAATAGTATGCAACCTATGTTTCTTGATTTATATGTCACCTAACATTTTAGGCATCTTTTCATTACAAACTGATTCATGACCTAATCTTCAATACATGAAAAGGATGTTGAATCATCAACAAAGGAGGAAAAGAGTTGCAAGACACATGATAAAGTATTATATTTGTTTTAGGCCAAGTGGTGATTTAACATGAGGATTGAAAATTTAATTTCGACTAAGACTTTGGTCACTGAAAATTAAGAAGTGAAGTGAATTGGTGAAGTGTAAGTCGATAGAGGGAATCTTTGTAAAACTTTGACGTAAAGGAGAAGTACAAACAACTTCAACTTACAGCTAGCAAGATTCAAGTTTTACGGCAAACCAAAGGAGTATGTCATTTATAATATTTCTTATCTTTTCTATTTCACACCTAATAAGTTTTTTAAGAAGATTTAAAAAAAAAAAATTTCTAGTATTTTGCAAAAAATTAGAATTCATTCCTCACACTAGACACTAATATTTGGTTTTGCATTTTCTAATGTCTATTTTGTGTCAGTGACTTTTTTTTATGAGTTGCACTAAAGGCACCCCAGCTATGTAAAATGGCACCCAAACGATATAATTTTTTAGAACTATCTTTAAAAATGATTCTTATGCGCTTCACTAAAATATATATATATTGGTGTGCCCTTAACACAGATGCGCTGCCTTTAGGGCGTCATTTTTATTAAGAAAAGTTGACATTAATAATAATTTTTTTATAGGTTAAGTTCATGTTAGAGAATATAATCCCACATCGAAAAAATAATAAGAGTTGGTGTGGTATATAAGTGATGTAGATTGGATCTTAGCACAAACCAATTGGTTTTGTGCAAGATGGGCTCCAACCACATTTATATGCCCACAGGTGTGTGTGTGCGCATGTGTGGCCCAACACTCTCTAGGCCCATGGATTTCTATAGTTCGTGTTATGGATGTGAGAACTGAAGTAATCCTACAGTCGTTAAGTAAGAATTTATAATAAAGAAGGATGTAAGTGTGGATCTCTCCTCAAATAGTATCAAGACCATTTGGAGTAAAATCTAACACTTGTGCTTTGAAGGTGGTTAATTTGGGGCCAATATCGATGCTAGTGGAGATCCATGCATTGGCCCGCACAAAAATATGTGGTGGGGCCAAACAGTTGGAATCTGCGAATCATGACATTTTCTCTTACTTCATTATGAATTTGGTAAAGATGTATTTGCATGTAATTCTTAAATCTAGAATTAGAAAAAATCTAAACAATTCGAGAAATTTAGAGAAGTTCAAGAAATTTCCATACTATATTTTAAACGTGTTGAGGCTTAACTTTTAATCAACCACTAGGGCTATTAGCCTTTCAAATCAACTAATCATCTAGCAATTAGTACCAAGGAAGAAACACCTCGCTGAAAAAGCATGCTATTTGTTGAGGGCTTTGGGCTGATAATGAGTTAATAAAAGAAAAGAGAAGCATGAAGGTCAAAATGATGATGCAATGATTTTATTTTTATTTTTTACTAGTTGAACTAAGAACCCATTGAATCTATAAAGTTTCATTAGGTGTATAGAACAAGGAAAAGGAACACAATAACTTGAGAAAGAAATTTCCATACCGGAATCCCCAAGGGAATTAAGGTCAGAATCGCTATTTGTGTCAGTAGTAGAGAGATCTTCCTGTGCTCGTACATGTGCAATCAATTTAAACAATTCCTTGTCAAAGAAAAGGGGAAGCCCACATTCCAATTTTCTTCCATCTTCTAAAGACCAATATGCATCAATTTCTGATTGGGACATCTCCCACTCTTTAATTACTTTGTACTCGGCAAGCATTACTTTCCACTTGTTACGACACTGATTCAAAGACCGAACAACACCTAAAGCAGAACAATTTCCAACAATAATTTTCCATTTTTGGAACGAAGACAACGCTTTCATGAACTCCAATTCAACGGCTGAAATTTCACCCACAAGAACACGCATTTCTTGAATTGTCCAACCAGGCGATGCTCGAGAACGAGTCAACCGACCGGAAATACCCTCCTGCTCCATTTTTCGATTAAAGTTCCTTAGCATAACTCAAACCTAAGGGACAAAAGAAAAACAAACATTCATATTTATTATCATGTCATTGTAAAACTAAAAATTTGACACTTCTATAGTATTTATATTACCTTGTACTTGTCCTACATGAATTTCAAATGGATAACAATTTAAGAAATATTTTAAACTTTTCTCCTCCTTTCTCTATAATTGATATTGACAATTAAAGAACACACTTTCCATTGATGGAAACAAAAAACAAGTATATCTAACAACACAACAACAACAACAACAACAACAACAACATGGCCACGGTCCCAAAATAGTATCTAACATAAATATTCATGAAATTCAAAAATAAATTATAAGTGCAAATTCTACTGTTAAATTATTTACATTTTCTTTTACGATTGAATAATTTTATTCTATTTTTCGTATGTATATGCTAACTCCAAACGACACAAACATCCATTAAAGGATAGAAAATCAACATCTCCCATTCAAAGGATTTGAATCAAAATCATCGAGATTCTTAATTAACTTGTGGTAGTGCTCATGATTAACTCCAAATCAATCATCAACTCGTCATGTGCAAGGAAAGAAGATAAAATTTAACAAATTTGGGAGAAAAAACACACCTAAATGGCTCCGCTCAAAGCCAATAAGTGATGTTGGCAAAAACACCAAATTTCTTTTGACGATCACTATTCACCCTAGATTACGATGTGGTTGTCACTTGTCAGCCTCATTCTCATGCGTTGGAGTTCCTTAGCTACTATAAATCCCAAGTGAGCCCCCTATAATAGCCTTACCCTCTCTTTCACCATGCACCCAAGCGCAACAATCCCTATTTCTTCTTATGTTTCTCTATGTTTCCCCTCCCTATCTCTCCCTCCCCTTTCTCTTCTCTTTTATTCAGGGAAAAGAGGATTCAATGGGTTTAAACTCATCCCCATGTCAGGCTGAAACCGTTTTAACTAGCACCAATTGCAATTCAACAAGCCTATGAAATGAACAGACATTGAACACGCGTCATATTTTAATTTCTAAGGATAAAACCATGTGAATCTGCTGAACTCCTCTGAACTTTATGCATAAACATCTCCTTTGAACTCCTTTCTATTTGCCTTGAGTAAAGAACTAAGAAGCTCGTCGATATCTTATTAGTGAATGAGTGGGTCTTGCATCTACATGATGTAACTCGGAATTAGTAATAATCAGTTCAGATTTCATAAATATAGGTATCAAAATGTATTATTAAATCTAAGTTTTAGCGTTCACCTTCTTAATTTTTTTGAAGTTATATGGCTGTAAATGCATTGTTTCTTGCTGAATGATACCAAAGCAAGAGATGGATGACTAAATTTATTAATTAACTACATAACTCATGCACTAAATTCTTATATCGTTCATGGAAAAGATATACTGCAAATTGAGAGAAAGTAATGTTATTTTGGGGCCTTCGCTTCATTAACTCATGCACTTGATTCAAAATCAGATACATAAGGATAATATTAAGAGTATCATACATCAAAACCATTTGTGTCCAGTAAAACGAAAATCAAATAGGTCTTATATGTATGAACTTACAAAGACTGGTAATGAAACATTTAACCTGTTCGCAACAGCATTTGAAACCATAAAATTATTGAGAAAACACTCAAGCCCACTTGGTTACTGACTTACTGTATACTCACGCGAAGAAGGTGACGATCACACAACTTACAGTAGTGTTCCCTTTCCAATAATTATAACCTTAAAATAGCAGATATTTAACTAAAAAATGATAATTGAAAACTGAAATACCAATCAAACAGAACAAAGTAAACAAACTGAATTATAACTTTGTCTTCCTTTTTCAACTTGAGCTTTACCACAAATGTTCAAGCCCTTCAAATCCTCCATTGCACGTTCCAAGTCAGTTAATTAAGTAGTAAACAAATCACTAAGCCAATCATGAATTGAGCTTTTAGAATAAGTATGGATATGGATAACGTGTGAGCGAAAAATGAGTTGCATCATTAACATACATATGTATATTCATTATCACCAAAAACAAAAAGACACATACATACTATGCATCATTAATACAATGTAATTTCTTTTTTGGATGGGGATGCTCTTTATGCTTTTGAAATGGAACGCGTAGCTGAAGAGTTGTAATAACAAATAATAAAGTGAATTATGTGGATAGTCGGATCACAAGAACCACTGAAGTTATAATAACGAATAACTAGGACAATGAATAAGGATTGGCAACTGCAAACATCACCATATAAACACCAACTTGAAGAAGTAAAAGCAAGAAACCATCTACACTAAGATGTCAAAGAAACTCCTAGCGGACCATACCGAATAAGAAATTAAATGTGTGTGGTTCTAAACAACGTTTAGGTTTAACCTAGGGAGACACTGATCCCTACCCGAGTAATAAGGACGCTAAATTAAAGTGTCTCAAAACACAAGAAAACTAAATACAGGAAGTGAAAAGCAAGAGCGCGGACATTGCATTAAGCAGAAACAATGTTAGTGCATATCAAAGTATATATTAGTTGTTAATGTCAGGTTGAGAATAGTACATGATTTGGAAAGAACACCATCAATTGCAATAAATCGAGCGCAATGGAAGAGCTTGAACCATGTAGCTGGATTGAGGCTGATTTTGAGAATAGTAAATATCTTTCAATTATTTACCTCCAAGTTCTCCTTTCATATATCATGCCCTAGATTTGAACACATGAATTTTGAGAAAGAGCACGGATCAAAGAGTCATTACAATGATATGTTTGTAGAGTCATTTCGTTAATCATTAATGCACAATCAATTGTCAAGGAAAAAAATGAACAGTAATAACATGAACTTGAGAAGCTAGGATCTAAAAAGAATCAATTACCTCCATTTTCAACGCTTAGCTTGTGACTGCAACTTCAACCGCGCGTACAGAACCAAATGCTTGAACAAATCTTAATTGAGCGATCGAAAAATACCTCAACTTCAGAATCCAAACTGAGTGAGAGACGGCCAGATCCGAAGCGATGAAGATGAGCACCCCGAGAATTTCTCAAAATGCCTTTCCGTTTGAATCACGAGCACCCCACCACGAAGACACATAAAACCAGTTGAAATCTTCGAACCTAGTTTTCTCTACACCCTTTATCTCGTTCACAAAGCCCAGAATCCACCCATTCCCATCAGTTTCTTGCTCAATCCACAAAATGCATCGAATGCACCATGGATTGTGTCATGGGGTCACCGATGAGAGGGTTTACCCTAAGAAAATTTTTTTTACCCTACAAAAAATTTTCTTACTCAATACCACTTTGTGGTGCCTAAGGACCACCTTAGTACAGCACACCAATAACTTTCATACTAATAAGCAACAATAGACAAAGGGAGCTTTATAATCTTTGATTGATGGGTTATTTTATGAATAATGGGTTGGCTTTAGCTAATGTTACATAACCGAATGGACACATGTCCTAGAAATCAACAAGTAAACCACACCACACTCTCATGTAGTTGTCTCTAACCGCTTGCCTCTTTTTTGCCACTTCGAATGACTACTGATAGGCACATCTCCAATGTGTTAGGGACTTGCTTGGAAGTGCTTGGTCATAGATTAAAGTAGTTGTCTAATCGTCCAGGAACTCTGCTTGACTTGGTCCATCAACCAGGACGCTCCTTGATCTTATCGCGCTTGGTCGTGCCTAATCGAGCCTAGGCACCCTTTGCGTGTTCCGGTCCCATAAAGATGATGGTCTTTGAAATAAAAGGCCTTCTCTAGGGTCAAAACAAACTCCCCTATTAAATATTAAGCAGTCCAAAAGTTCATATAAAAGTAAAAAGTCAAAAAAAGGCAAAAAAAAGCTTTCGCTCGCCCAAGTCGCTTCCATGCTCTCCCCATCACCGTTGTGCTCGCATTGCCCACTCATGCTCACTTAGGAGACGCCCGTCTTACTCGCTAAGGTCTATTTTAAGGTTGAATTTATATCATTTGCCGAGTTACCATGCTTTAAAATTGGTCAGGGGTGGACTTTATATAAATTTTGAATATCTAGCTAGCTAATGTACAAAATCAAAGTTGAAGGTCTCTACTTGAATGTCTAATTCTAGATATTATGGTAAACGTTCTCTCCACTACCACATTATCAATATTTTGTTATAATAATGGAAATAAAAACAAAACAAAATTCCGAGAAAAAAACATTAGAGACTATTTTGAGGTTGAATTTATATCTAGTAAAAATGGATGTCACGTCGAATAGACATTCTCCCCACACCCATGAGGTGGTACCAATCCAAGTCTCAATCTACATTTTACCATTGGAGATGTTCTAAAATCACATCCAAACTCACATCGGGTGACATGCATGGTGTGCAGGCCCTACGTGAAAATGAGTGTGACTTTGGAGTGTGCGCACATAACTCTCAATTCATAACATGTGGGGTGTGTATCTCAAGGCATGCATGAAAACTTCTAAAAATGCATACTCGCACTCTACGTCACCCAATGTAACTTTAGGATTGACTTTGGGGTGTCATTAAAACATTTTCCTTTTTTTATGTGCGTAAATGAACACTTTCTTATTGGCGTCCTTTAAAAAGACAACAATTTGTGTGCGCACAAACATTAATACACAAAATGAAGGGTGTGACGGCTTGTTCTCCTAAACACGCCGCTCGGCCTAATCCCATAATTAAGCCATAACACAGGACTTAACTACGTAATAGTCAACCTTTACAACCTAAATGCTACATTACTCTTGTTCAGGATAAGTAATACACTAATCTTACCAGTTTATGAAATTTAATGTTAGTTAAAACTTTTATTAATTTAGTTATTTAGGGGAAGTCTTAATGATTTTGTGGAAGCAAATTAGTGATTTATGCGAAGCCTTTGATGTTATGTGGAAGCCATTCAATTAAACCTTAAGTGTGGAAAACCAGAAAAAGATATCACATGTATATAAACATAATAATACATGCATCAGTCGAGGAACCTAGTCTCTCAACCCAAAATGTATCAAAAACATAATGTAACTAATATAACAAAATACCAAAACACATACGATGTCGATAGCAGTGTTGCGCCGCTGACTCAAAGGTAATCATTGATCTTCTCCTTGCCCGGCCTGCTGGTCGATGGCTCTACAACCACCGTCATAAAAAGGACGGTGAGTACAAGAAAATAACAGTAATCCCTGATGATATGTCTATCTCGCATTTCCAAATATAATCGACTGGTATTTAAAATCATATAAATATGAAACACTGAAAGATTAACAATATGCAAGAAATACCAGAGTTAAACAAATAATATTGTAAAACCCTAAAATTATAACTCGTGCCACGTGTCATTTCAGGGTCATATTGTGGGCCCATCTAGTCGTGGTGTACTTGTTTTGGTTTTCGGGAGTCAACACTAGGTATGTTATTTTTGTTTGGTGATTTATATTATTTATTTATTACTGAACATTAAATTCAATATCCCAAATGTGTGAGGACATGGTGAGTGTGTGTTAGTACCGTAGAACAAGTTCGGTACCAAAGAACACACAAAACGGGTATCGAGTGAATTGCATGGGTATTTGAGAGTCTGGGGGATGAAAATGGAATAAAAACACTGACAAATACAAATGAAAATGATTAATGGAATTAAATAATAAATAAGTGGGAGTCAAGTGATACGCGGGGTTATGGACGACATGCGTGGGTCGAATGATATTGCACGCCTGAGCAAACTCGTTGGCGCGCACAACAAATTGTAGACGCGAAAATACAATTGTACATATATATATACTTGTATATATATAAATAAAATTAAAAGAAATGTGAAATGACCAAGAGGGGCATTTGGTTGAGAAGAAAGCTTGGATAAGGATGAGGGTATTTTGGTCATTTGACAAATCCCCCAAAATATCAAACAATCATCACCGACACCCCATTCTCACCAAAAATTGATCCCAGAAGAAAAAGAGCGAGAGAGAGGAGATCGATCGAAGTCGGGAGGACGACGACGAATTGCGTGAGTTGTTGATTGTTGTTGTCGATTTTAGTTGTTATTGTTGTTGTTTGTTTTGTTGTTGTTGAAAGTGGGAGAAGGGAGCTTGAACGAACTGCCATGGCAGTTTGTCCGATGATGAATATGGTAGGGGAGTTGTCTCCCCTGCCAAGAGAAGACGTGGGGTTGGGAGCCAACCACAACGAAAAAAAAAAAAAAAAGTCGAATGAAGAAGATGGTGCACACGGCCAAATTGGGCGGGCCAGATGTTCACAATGGAAAATTAATAGAAATTTCGAAAAATTTTGAGGATCTCTCAGGTATCTAAATGGGTCCGAATACGACCCAATACCCCAAAATTAACTCAATTACACTAATGAAATAATTATAGAAAATGGGGTAAATTAGGAAGTAATTAATGAGGAATTGTAATTTAATGGTTATCAAGAGTAATATTGATTGACGGGTCACCCGAGGATTCGTAGGAGGCGAGTCTGAGTATATGTGAGTTCGTGATAGCTTGGATACAGGTAAGTAAACCAGTGAGAAAATTTACAATTCTTTCTTGAGCTTTAAATTGTTATTGTTGTTGTTATGTTCCTATTTTTTTGAAATTCCATTCCTTTGAGTTTTCCGAGGGCAAGTGAGTCAACATGATCTTTGGTAGGACGGGTTATCTGAGGTGAAATGCCAGAGCCACGAACTCGGGATGCACGATATTGTTTCTGGTTCTATACGGAGTGAGAGTTCTTACCTGAACTACCAGGGAATCTCATCCGCGTGGTCTTTAGGACGACGTGAGTTTACCACGTCCTAAACTCTAAGTCTTGTAGGTATTCACCTCGACTCAATGACCATTTGATCGGGACTACTTGCGCCTCTCTATTGTTTTTGAGACACTCATTTTTTATTGCTCAGTTGATTTATTATACATTCTTATTTATTCATGCATTCTCAGTCCTTTTTTTTTATCGGCATGAATATGGAGTAGTGATTTATTTATTTTGAAATGTTTTATTTATGTTCTACTTGACGTTGCTTACATGGGCTCGTCATTCTTGTGTTTGACGGAGTGCAGATCTACAGTCCAACAAGAAAGGCTCCACAGCTTGAAGATTTGTTTTGAGGATACCGAGCACGTTTTTCCACTTGTTGGATATAGGTGTTTCTTTTGTATTATTGTATATACTTGTTTTGAAACATGTGGCGGCCCCAATTTCCACATTGGTCCGCCACGGGAGGCCACGCGGGCCCACAACTGCCCATGTCACCGCCAGCTGTGTCCCACGCCCAATTATCCATTATTAATCAATTTTCGGTTAACTTTGATGTTATGAGTTAACTTTATTTCCTTTAATATCATATAACCTAAATTACGCAAATGGAATATTTACTAACCACATAAAGATTTATCATGTAAATTATGAGCATAATGCCTAAGTGGAAACCATACCAAATGTAAATCCTATACATATCATCCAAGATCCTCAAAATATCAAAATATACAACCTATCTCTCAAGCCCAAAACCCAATATAAAACGAATAAATATAAACATACGTACGAGTGGGGCTAAAACCGTCAATCGATGTACTCTTCAAGCTTGCCCTTCCCCCGGCTCAGACTTAGGGTCTCGCACTCACCATCACAAAAAGACAGATGACGAGTCCAGAGTGAGTAATCCCAAGGAAATTCACCAAGTAATTACGAAATAAAAGTACTTGGAATTGAAAATACTATAATTTAAACATGCGGAATAAAGAAATACGACAACCGTAAAAGAAAGATCATCGCATGCATAAATATAGTGACGAAGCAAAGTACGTACACGTAAAAATCGACTAAGTCATACTTCGAGCCTCTCCTTGGGCACAACCCTCAAACACACCAACAAAGGGTTGTCCCCGGACCCTCTAGGTGGCGGCGTAGACCCACGACGCACCCACACGAGCCTACCATAACCGGGTAGCCTATTCACCGGTATATGCATAGACAAGTGCTATGACTTAGTGGACTTTATGGCCGTAACGAATAAATACCAGGGGGGAGTGATCTCGTAAAGGCTCCAAGTAGGAGTAAACTCCACTACTTGTAAAAACACCAATTACGAGAACTCATCCACCGTAAAGCGGTAATGGAATGAGATAACGAATAATCGAATCGAAATCAAATAAATCAAATTGTAAATACTTAAAGTGAAGTTCAATTGGGATACTACACACCTCAAATCGCACTCCTCGTCTCGAAAATCAAACCCCGTCTAGCGCCAATAATCACTCGATAATCCAAATTATCTCCCCAAATGTACCTAAGATTATTTATCATTGAATTAGCTTTAATTTGACATATTATGTCAAATTTACGTTTTTCGAGGTAAAACCCCGACAATACCTCGCCAACATTTTCGAGAAAATCCCAAATTTCCTTTATTTGATCAAAATATAATTTTTCTATTTTTTTCTTATTTTCTATGAATTTTCTATGAATTTTCCAGATTTTTTTTTTTCTTCTTTTTTTTTTTTTTTTTTTTTTTTTTTTTTTTTTTTTTTTTTTTTGAGTTGGGTGAACCGACCGGTTCACCCGGTCCGGTTCGGCCCAACCGGACCGGACCGGCCAACCGGGTCGGTCTGACCCGCCCAGACCGGCCGGGTCGGCCCGACCCGGTTGGGTCGTCTCTTCCCAACAGAGGCGCACGCGCCTCTGTTTTTCCTAACTCTTTTTTTTTTTTTTTTTTTCCATGAATCTATAGAGGAGAGGGAGAGGGGAGAGGGAGAGGACCGTCGTCTCCCCCTCGGACGAATTGCTCTCGCAATTCGTCCGAGCTCTCGAGCTCTCGAGCTCCCCGCCACAACCACCGAACCACCAAACCACCATTATCACCAACACATACAACAACAACAACAACAACAACCAAAACAACAACAACAACTCAACAACTCACCTCTTTAGTCTCCTCCTCTTGTTCTCTCTTCCCTCCTTTCTCCCGATTCCTCCTCTTCCTCCTCAATTTCGATCAAAATGTGAGAAAATGAGGAACTGTGGTGACGGTGTGGTGTGTATCCCCAATTTTTGGGTAAAATGACCATAATACCCCTCTCATTTTATCCTTTCCTTTACAACCCCAATACCCTTATTGGTAATTTCACTATTATTTATTTATTTATTTTTCTGATTTTTGATATATATTTATATATATATATATATATTTATATATATATATTAAATTCCTTATACACATATATATATATAAATATATATATATTCGCCTATACTTTCGCGCCTAAAATTTCGTCGTGCGCGCCAACGAGCATACTCGGGCCTGCACACTATCGTACCACCCACGCGTGTCGACCACGACCCCGCGTGTCCCTAGGCGCCCAACAATTTACGTATTTTATCACATTTAATTCATTTTATGTGTAACATTTTTCTCAACTTAAAATTTCGTCTTTAATCTACTCGGTACCCGCATCGACACGCATATCGATGTGAATACTCATCACACAATCTCCCACGTCAATTTAAAATACAATTACACACATCGCGATGCCGTTAACCTATTTTAACATAAACATCGCAAATTAGTCAAATCAACAAACAAA
The DNA here is from genome assembly GCA_039657345.1 of Stephania japonica. Classification (NCBI taxonomy): domain Eukaryota; kingdom Viridiplantae; phylum Streptophyta; class Magnoliopsida; order Ranunculales; family Menispermaceae; genus Stephania; species Stephania japonica. The sequence continues at coordinate 9,632,963 of CM077556.1, forward strand.
ATAACTATTTACCTAATACGGACGCGCTCCAGTCTCGCTATGGGACTCACGAACGTCCACACTGGCGTCCACGTCTGTAATGACGTCATAAAATAACGGCAAATATTAATTGGGCCGTTACAAAACATTTGGGACTTTGAGTTTTTGAGAGATTTTGGGCATTTATATCTGTATGTTATTCTTCTCTGACTGTTCATTAATGATGATATACATATGTGGGGTTTCCACACTCTAGGTTGTCTTATTTGGTATGTTTGAGGTTATTTTGATTAGTTTGAGATGAAATTACTTCCGCTATATTAATGATAACTCACTAATCGATATTCTCAACTTGTAAATTGTTTAAAATGGTAAATGGTAAAGGAAGGCTGACTAGGCTTGTGTAACTCGGCAAGATTGGCTCGGGGTTTCATGTAAGTTTAGGTCGGGCGGGGACCAGTTTAGGATTGTGAAACTAGAGCCTTCACAAGGAGCTTGAGTTAGGCTCGACCCATGGGGTGAGCCAGACCCAGGTCTAGCTATGGACGGGTCGAGTCAGACCCGACCCAATTAAAAAAAAATTGATTTTTATTTTTTTAGAAATAAATATTAGAAAATTCGAAAAATCCTGAAAAAATAGGAAAATCTGAAAAACTATATTTTGACCAAATAAATAGAAATTTATAAATTTCTATAAAAAGTGAAGTTTTCAAAATTGTGGCGAGACTTTTTATCGTGGTTTTTACTTCGTAAATAGTGAAATTGACAAAAATAGCTAGAAAATATTGAAAAATAATTTTAAATTGCACAAAAATTCTGGGGTTTCGCTTGGGTATGCTAATGGGCCTGAATGCAACTCAATACTCGGGTAAGCAACCAAATTGTGCAAAGGAACAATAATTTAGAAAATTGTAGAAAATGGGTCAAACTTGAGAAAATTGAGAAAACTTGGGATAATTACGGAAAATTAATGAAAATTAGTCGAAATAATTGTCAGGTGATGGGCGGAGTGTTGAAAATTAATTGGGAAACATGTGAAACTACGCGGGAGTGTTTTAGAGGGATTCGAGGTGAGTAAAAGTAATAATAGAATCAACATGAATTTTTCTATTTCTTGACTTATTATTCTTGAAATGCGGGCCCTTTGTACTCCATTCTAGTTCAAGTGACCTAAGGTTTAGGTAGTCCGTCTTGTGATGAGAAGTCTCAACGAGTTTAGCAGCCGACATAGACTGTAGCTTCTCGTTGGAGCCTATCGGAAGGATTTAGCATTCGGCTTGCGATTGTGGCTTTACTTCGGTAGTGTGTTAGAAATTTAACACCTAGGCTATAACGACCCTCAAATTTAATTGGTAACACGTGTTGTGTTTTTCAGGACCTTGACCTACTCATTGTGATTTGTCATATTACTCAAGCCTCGAGAGTGGACACTGAAGTATATTTTATTTTTCTGTGATGTTTGTATTATTATTTATACTCGAATGAATACAGTATGTCCTAGTGTGTGGTTATTGTTGTGTTAATCGCTATGGATTTCTGTGTGAGATTTGACTAAGAAAAATAAAATTTTAGGGTATAATATAGAATAATTAAACACCAAAAAATGATAATTTGTGAATTATCAAAAATAATAAATAATTAAATAAAATGTGAGAGCGAGGTTATGTTCGGGTACGCATGCGGTGCGAGTTGTGAGTTGAAACGAGTCCGAGAATGCGTGTTATGAGCGATAAATGGTCTAGTTTTGAAATTGGAGTCACCAATTGAAATGTCATGGTTGTGAGTTAAAGTTGTTGGATGAGTGAAGGTAAGACACAAGATGTGCCTCGAGATCCGTGCGTGTGATGAGATGAATGAGAAGTATAAATATCACATTTTCTCTCTCCTCTCAACTCATTTTATCATTTCAATCCAATGAGAGAATGAGAGAGACGATGGGTTTCGAGACTTCACGAGCACGTTGCGACACCGGGGATCGACCAAAGATGCGTAAAAAGGTCGGATCCCTACTCCTCTCGTGTTTGTGCACAGTTTGACGTTAGTTTTGCGGGTTTTCGTCGTGACGATTTCGGACGAATTTTTGCGAAAATATTGTAAATTAATTTGGACTGATGATTTTGGGATTCAATGGTGAATTTATTGGTGTTTTGGTGGTTGGTTTGTGGATTGGAAGTTAATTGAATTTTTGTGGATTTTTGAAGAAATTTCATGTTATTTACGAATCGGGGTGTTTTGTCGAGGTTTCGACGGAAAACGAGTTGGGTTTTATGTTGTCATGGAGGTTCCAACGAGTTTGGGATAGACTCGAAGTACGGCGACACGAGCCCGGGTTTCGAAAAACCCGGATATAATATTCTATTGAACACGCGCGAGGTACGTCGTGATGAGTTTTCTCCCATGGCGCCACTCACGGTGTCTCGGGTAGTAAGCTTAGAAAAGACGTTGGACGCCGTTAAGAACAAAAATGTAATGGCGTCTTGGCGGCGTGACACTGTTCACGGTAATTTTTAAAAATTTTGGGGATCTCTTGGGTATCCAATACCCCGAAATCAACCCAATTACACTAATTAAATAATTATGAAAAATTGAGATAAATTAGAAGTTTTAATTTGATTTATAGGCTTTGAGACTTCGAGTGGGATAGCTAAGAGGTACACGAGGATCGGAGTTTTGCGATCGTTTGAGGTACGTTATCGTACAATTGTAAGCCAGTTAGAAAGTATATACTAATTCATTTTTCATTGTTGTCATTGCTATTTGAATTGAGCCTTTGTTGGAATTTCATTCTTTATTTTCTTGGTTGAGTGTCTTGGCGTAAGTGTGTTGCAAAAGTACTATTGGGTCCATATCAGTGGTTAAGCATGAACACTCATGCGGTTGTGTTGCCCCACCTCTCTAATAGCGGGTTATACCCCGAGTACTGGATTGTTTGGGCACTGTGGTGTCTATAGTTTGTTGGTCACTGATAGCAGGTTAATGTAACAATTTCTTCAATCCAAATATGCATGAGCCTTTTTTCTATGAAAATTTGGCACCCTAATATAGATCAGGGTTCCACACCTTAGGTTGTCTCGACTCTATTTGTTTGAGTTATTGTAATAGTTTAAAGTTTATTTTCGCTCCTATCACTTCGTTGAAGTCAAAAAAAAAATAAAATGGAAAAAAAAAACTTTTCTTTTAACTTAATTAACCTTATGTAATGTCGTCCATGATACATATATTATTATATTGTAGGAAAATGCTAGAATGACCCTTTTTAACACTTGGAATGGACACTGGGTGCTAGCTTCCATTTATTTCCATATTGATGTTTATGTGCACACAAATTAAACTTTTGTAGGAAAATGCTATCTCGAAAAAGACCTTCTTTTGTATTAACATGTGTGTTCAATAAGCCAAAGCATCTATAATTTAGATGGATGAGGCATCCCTGCATGCCTTGCGGTCATTGGTAATTCAACTTTTTTTTGAAAACCATTGGTAATTCAACTTAAAAAATAAAATAAAATAAAAGAAACAAAACAAAACAAACATACATGTGTGCTCAATTCATATGGCAGACGCTAGTTCTTTACTTCTTTTTTATTCTGTCTAGTCCGTTTCTATAAATTGATCTATTGAGCCATTTATAATAAATGAAATTTTATTTTACTTCAAAAAGAAAAAGAGCATGTCCAATGATCCGACGTTAGCAACAGATTTCTTAAAGAAATCAGAACATACTTGGCAATTCGATTACATCCTATATTCATGATTCTGCTTTCTGAAGTTGATTTGTAGTTGCTCTTTTCACTTTTTCTCAAAGAGAAGATGAGTGACCATCCATTCTTCGCCATTGTTGTACTGCATAAGCTCCGAAAAGAACAGGCACATAAATCTCATGCGTTTACTTAGTCTTGTTAATGTCTCCTCCTCGATGTTGGACGAATTAGATTTCAAAGTATTTCTCACAGCAACAGTATTGCCATCAATGTTCTTCAAGTATTCCTCACTGAAAGTTGAGGAAACAAAAATAACCATTGAAAATATTATTATAAATCAATATGTAATACAAATTAAAGCTCTAATACTTTTTTCATAAAATGAATATAGCCTTCGTGCTTTTGTCAGCTTTGCAGCAAACCATGCATGTGTTTTATGTAATTTCGGGCATATTTAACAATCCAGCACCTTCAATGTTGATAATGATCACTTACTATACATAAATACAAGTATATATATTGTAACAAAAAAAAAATACTGGTAAATTCAAGCTTACCACATTCGAGAGAAGTTCTTTCCATTAATAATCCAGTGGTTCACAATTGAAACATCATCCTAAGAATCAACAAAAAAATAAAAACTTTGATTTGTTGGTAAAAAGAAATAAAGCAATAAATAGAAGGGGAAAAAGGAAAACCATACAAATTTCTTCAAATTTACTAAAGAAAATGAAGCATTATATTAGTGCTTCCATGCATGATTCTTGATGTAACAACATCTCGCGACCATGTATATGGCACAATTAATTTCAAGATTAATTACTATTTCTTGGTGTTCCAAGTAATATTGAATGAATTGGCATTAGTTCATTATTAGAAGTACTAGGAAGCAATAATAATTTATTGAAGAACTTACCTGGAAATAGAGCAGTAGCTGAGCAGATGGCATAGTCATATATCCAGTAGAATATAAGGTCCATTCTGAAAGCCAATCGTCTTCATCGAAAGGCTATGCATACAAATCATATTTTTCCATAAAGATACCAATTTCATAATAATGCTCAAGTTAGCAACTATCCTATCAATGTGATATATATACGACTTTAACTTACTGCTTTAAATTAATCATCGCCAATAAAATAAAATATTCAAATTGATTAATATGGTATACGTACCTCCTGAATGTAGGCCAAGTCCTTGTGGCACATATGCTGAATGAAAAGAAGACCATCTCGTTTCATCCATTTTGCAATCTTATTGAGAAGTAAATTGTAATTCTTCATTTCCTTTAAAATTATAGCACAAAAGGATAAGAGATGAGCACTAATCTCAAATTAATTAGTTGGGGTCAGCTATGTAGATTAACTCTTCGACTTTACTCGATTTGATGTATTGGAACCATGTATCTTCATAACTAATTAGAAAATGATTTGGCATATACCACAATAGAAAGGCAAAGATGTTTTAATATTGAAGAAAAATGATATCTCTAGGTTCTAACAGTACATACCTCGAAGGATTCAATTGCTAATATTCTGTCATATTGTTCTTTTGTCTCAAATGTGCTTACATCAGCTAATATGATCTCGACATTTCTCGTTAAGTCGTGCTTCCTATGGATGAACGAAGTAAAGAAATATGAGACAATTGTATCTCTAGCTAGCTCGAATATGTAGATCAGTCAAACAACAACAACAACTACAACAACAACATAGCATCAGTGCCAAATTAATTGGGGTCAGCAATATGTAGATCAGTCAATTGATAAAAATGTATATAGCTTACTTAGCTTGTTCTTCAACGTAGTTTTTTTGTTCCACTGAATTAGTGATTCCTGTAATGTGACAGTTTGGATACTTTTGAGCAATATAGAAAACAGTGGATCCATAACCACATCCAATATCAAGCACACTTTGTCCATCTTGTATTTGGGCTCTCTCGCAATATAGTTCCAACATTGCTATCCCTGCCTCCTCTAATGTACTTGATTCGTCTTTGAAATAACAACAACTGCACTCGAAGTGAAATTGTAGAAGTTTTATATAATAAATTAATACATCATATATATAATGATATGCCACAGAACTAATAAGCATGATGTATTAATAACTGGTATGAAAAGATGTGTAGGCATACCTCAGCTTCATTATTTTGCCCAACATAATCTCGTAGAAAGACGCAGGCCATTGATAAATCCCAAGGGCTGCTGCATCATTGGCTTGGGTATTTGCAATGCTCATTCGTGAGAGTGCTGCATAGAAAAAAATCTCTAAATTACGTCCTTGTGTTAGCTCCGCTGATTTGACGCGTACAAATAATGAGGAGGAAAATTCAAGACTAATAATTATGTGCAAGTATATGGGAATGGGAAATCAAAGTACGAAGAGAGAGAGAGAGAAGACGAGAGATCAAAGAGAGTTTACAGTGGACAAAGTTAACAAGTTGAGCTAGAGCTGCTGTTGTTGGAAGGTTGGTTTTCGAGCCCATTGAAGACGCCTTTCCAATTGAGACCTTATTAAGCTTCTGATCTCTTCATCAGGAATGAGTCCTTGCTCCACCTTCTTTAGTAGCTCTGCCTTGTAATCAACCTTTAAATCTTCATCAACTACACCAAAGGTAGCCATTATCTTCACAGCTTCCTTTCGCAGAAAATCAAGCAAGTTTTTAAAGCAATGCACAACTTGTTATGATCAGCTAAATGGTAAGCTACTTCTATGACGAAATTTTTTAGATGCGGGCATCATGATGCGTAATCACAATCGATGCACAATCTAAGGGACACACAAGGTACAATTGCACAGAAGAATTATATATGCATCAAAATCATGTCACCTAATGTATTTCCAAGTTGTTTTATGACACAGCGTCATAGACAACTTCTTGTATATCTTATATAAATATTTTCACATTAAATATAGGAAATGACAGTAGGACCGTTGACTACTTCCCTAACCAAACACGCAACCTGATCGCTAGTGCTCCAGATTTAACACATTGGTCGCATTACTTCGATTCGTGAAGGCACTACACCTAGACAACCGGATCACTCGTGTGTCCGATTTAGCCTAGATTCCTATGGTATTCAACCGGTCCCAACCTAATCAATTGGTATGGCCAATTGCCACTAGTGTGGTCTCATCTCACAAGGACGGGTGCTTACGACTCACTGACATGTAAATCAATGTTTAAACTAGTGTTTAACCTCAATTGTTCAAACAATACCAAAGAAAATAAATCATATAAAAGAATCAATAAAATCATGCATAGATAAACCTCCTAATAGAGTCTCAAGTCACAAGGCTCGACCGATCCACTTTCAACCTAGTTGAAGGGGATTAACTAAACTAAACTCTAGATCAAAAATAAAACAACAGACTAAACAAAGGTAAAACTTGGTTTTTTCTCTTTTCAGAGCATTCTGGTATTTATATGAATATTTTAAGTTGGTTGAAACCCTAAAAATCCTCAATTTTTGTGCGCACATATGGAGGATAAAGAGATCTCATTGAGCGCTGGAAATTGAGGAGTCGACACTTGTCTGCAGCTAATTGGAGGAAAGTGGAGAGAAGCTGACGTGGCGCGTTGTGATAGGCTGGGATGGTTGTGTGACGAAGTGATGGGTCAAGCGGTCGACACATGGCAGCAGCAGGAGACACGCAAGCATGCGTTTACGCAAAGGAGAGAACGCAGAAGTGATTGGGACAGACACGTGGCGTGATCTCATTAGGCTGGAAGAGCTGTACTGACGCGATGAGGAGAGGTAGGCGGACGACACCTGGCCACAGTAGTACACGCGAGAGAATCGTGGAGAAGATTGGGCCGACGTGTCGCAAGCAGAGTGGTGGAGATGATTTTCGAAGTGAAGATCTGGCCGTGATTTGTACTGAGATTTTGAGCCACTTCGAGTTCGAATTTCGTGATGCTTGTGACAGAAGAAAATGTCCGTCTCGAAGTCTTCTTTCCAACAAGATCAACGGCGAGTCATTTCGACTTCGAATGTGAAAGTTATGCCATCTAAACTGAATAACTGTCAATTAAGCTCAACACACACTTTCGATCTCAAAAATGTCCAATTCATATAAAATCCCTGAAACACATAAAACACACATTTATCACTCTAAAACAAGATAAATATAGTCCATTAACTACTAATAACATACACTAAATCATGCCTAAATGAACACTTATCAACACTATTAATGTCACACCCGTGAGTCATATTTCGAGATTTGTTGCTGTGGCGGCCCCAATTTCCACATTGGTCCGCCACGGGAGGCCACGCGGACCCACAACTGACCACGTCACCGCCAGCTGTGTTCCCCGCCCAATTATCCATTATCAATTAATTATCGCTTAACCTTGATGTTATGAGTTAACTTTTATTTTCTCAATATCATTCAACCATAAATTACGCAGCGGAAAATTAAATGAACAACATAAAGATTTATCCTGAATTCCATGATCAAAATGCCTAAGTGGAAACCATACCAAATATACATCATATACATGTCCTTTGAGATCCACAAAATATCAAAAGTATACAACCTATCTCTCCAATCCCAAAACCCAAATAAAACAAGTAAATATAAACATACGTACGAGTAGGGCTAGAGCTATCAATCAATGTAGTCCTCAAGCTTGCCCTTCCCTCGACTCGTACCCGGATCTGCACTCGAGCCATCATAAAAAGACAGATGACGAGTCCAGAGTGAGTAATCCCAAGGAAATTCACTAAGTAATTACGTAAGTAAAAGTACTGGAATTTAAATACCATAAATAAACATGCCGAACAAAAGAAATACAGATAACCGTGAAAGGATCATCGCATGTATAAATATAGTAATGAAGCAAAGTACGTGCACAAAAAAATCGACTAAGTCATACTTCGAGCCTCTCCTTGGGCACAACCCTCAAACACACCAACAAAGTTGTCCCCTGGACCCTCTAGGTGGCCTGGCGTAGACCCACGACGCACCCACACGAGCCTACCATAACCAGGTAGCCTATTCACCGGTATATGCATAGACAAGTGCTATGACTTAGTGGACTCTATGGCCGTAACGAATAAACACCAAAGTGGGGAGTGATCTCAACACCGTAAAGGCTCCAGTAGGAGTAAACTCCACTACCGTAAAAACACCAAGTGAGAGGACTCAACCACCGTAAAGCGTAATGGAATGGAATAATGAATAATCGGAACTGAATTCAAATAAATCAAACTGTAAATACTTAAGTGAAGTTCAATTGGGATACTACACACCTCAAATCGCACTCCTCGTCTCGAAAATCAAACCCCGTCTAGCACCAATAATCACCCGATAATCCAAATTATCTCCCCAAATGTACCTATTATCATTTATCACTAAATTAGCTTCAATTTAATATATTATATCAATTTTTCGTTTTTCGAGGCTAAAACCCCGACTATTATCTCGCCAACATTTCCAAGAAAATCCCAAAATTCCTTTATTTGATCAAAATATATTTTTTCTAATTTTTCCCTATTTTATATGAATTTTCTATGAATTTTCCAGATTTTTTTTTTTTTTTTTTTTTTTTTTTTTTTTTTTTTTTTTTTTGAGTTGAGGTCGAACCGGACCCGGTTCACCCGGTCCGGTCGCCCAACCGAACCGGACCGGCCAACCGGACTGGTCTCGACCCGCCCAGACCGGCCGGGTCGACCCGACCCGGTTGGTCATCTTCCTCCCCAAACAGAGGCGCAACAGCGCCTCTGTTTTTTTTTTTTTTTCCATGGGAGATAAGGAGAGGGAGAGGGAGAGGGGATTGGGGAGACGATTATCGTCTCCCTCCTCGGACGAATTGCTCTCGCAATTCGTCCGAGCTCTCGAGCTCCCCCCACCATTGATCCACAAAACCGCCACCTCCACCATCATCCAACGACATACAACAACAACAACAACAAAACTACACAACTCACCTTGTTCTCCTCGATCCCACAAGCTCCCGATCCCTCGATCTCTCTTCCTCCTTTCTCCCGATTCCTCCTCGATTTCTCCTCCTTTCCTCGATCTTCTTTTCGATTTTTTTCTCCAAACAGTGAAGAATAGCACTGTGGTGACGGTGGTGGTGTTTGTCAACAATTTTGGGTAAAATGACCATAATACCCCTCTCATTTTATCCTTTCCTTTACAACCCCAATACCCTTATTGGTAATTTCACTATTATTTATTTATTTTTCTGATTTTTGATATATATTTATATATATATATATATATTAAATTCCTTATACACATATATATATATAAATATATATATTCGCCTATACTTTCGCGCCTAAAATTTCGTCGTGTGCGCCAACGAGCACACTAGGGCGTGCACACTATCGTACCACCCACGCGTGTCGACCACGACCCCGCGTTTTAATAGGCGCCCACCAATTTATATATTTTATCACATTTAATTCATTTTTTTTTTGTGTAACATTTTTCTCAACTTAAAATTTCGTCTTTAATCTACCCAGTACCCGCGTCGACACGCATATCGATGCGAATACTCATCACACAATCTCCCACGTCAATTTAAAATATAATTACACACATCGCGATGTCGTTAACCTATTTTAGCATAAACATCGCAAATTAGTCAAATCAACAAACAAAATAACTATTTACCTAATACGAACGCGCTCCAGCCTCGCTGTGGGACCCACGAACGTCCCCGCTGGCATCCACGTCTGCAATGACGTCATAAAATAACGACAAATATTATTTGGGCCGTTACAGTTGCTCTATATTTTAGTGTGTATTGCACGGTTTCCAAACATGTACTTCCTCTATTTTATATGAGTAGTGCTATTTGAACTCTTAGAGTCTGGACTCTTAGAGAGTTTTTGAAGATTTTTTATCTCAAAGACATCCTCAAGCAATAAATGACTTCGAAATAGCAACTTGCAACACTCCTTTGATATTTGTAATAATTTCAAAAATCTCCTTATGAGTACTCTGGACTCTAAGAGTCTAAATAGATTTTTTGATTTTATATTATCTATCATATTTTGACTTGTGACAAGCATTAAGGTAATAATTAATTATCATCAAGATTTTATAATAAGACTATATAACTTTTCTATAAATGACTTTATTTATTATATATATTGTATAAAAAAAAAATGATTGGTGATGTCATTAACAAAATAGAATGAGATTAGAATTGGAAATAAAACATTTAATACTTTCTTGATTTCAATGTCAAACACATCATGAAAAGAAAAAAAAAAAAAAAAGCCCCTAATGAGACAAATAATTGAGCATCCAGACCTGCCTACAAAATAAATGAGCAGCATGCCTACACCTGCATGCCTACAAAATAATTGAGCATCCAGTACACCACCTGCCTCGGGCTGTTAAATTTCTAACTTCAAAACCACTTAATCAGTTATTTACGTGAAGCTTGGGTGGTGTCCATTTCTCTCTTTTTTATTGTCAGAAATCTGATCTGCTCTTGTTTTCTAAACAAAAAATTTATTTTGACTATACAAGAGTTCCAACTCATAGAAGAGTTTTTAAAATTTTTACAAAATGTCAAAGGAGTGTTACAAGTTGTTATTTCAAAGTCATTAATTGCTTGAGAATGACTTTGAAATAAAATTTTTTCAAAAAACTCTCTAAAAGTTCAGACTCTTGAGTCCAAATAGCACTACTCTTTACTAAATTAATGGTTGAGTTTATCTGTCTACTTTGGATGAAAAGGTTTTTTTTAGGGAGAAGCTAAATGAACCCCATAAATTACTAAACATACCCTAATTTTATAAAATTACTCAACTACCCCTCTACATAAAAGGATTTTTACTCAAATCACCTCACCAAAAATCGACCAAATTTGATAAAATTCGAGCAAAACAACATATTCGACGACGTGAATGCATTCATCATCTCTTTTAGTGTCAATTTCAAAGATTTTTTTAGATTTTTTTTTTGTTGATTCGTTTTGTTTGTGAATTTATTTTTGGGCTTAGAGCTTTGATTTGAGGCGTGAATCTTATATTTTAGGTACAAAATTTTGATGAAATTAGAAATATTAAGTTTTCCGAGCAAAACCTACTATTTTTTGGTCATTTTCATGTATTTTTTTAAAGTTTTGAAGTTTTTTTATTCATTCTAATCGCCAGCGGGTTTCGGAGTAACAAAGCTTTTGAAGAGTGTCGGTCGAGCTTCGAATGCCGACACCTCTAAAGAAATTTCGACCGGTTCCCTCCGTCACCCACTGAAACCAAATTATCTTCACATTATCGGTTGAAGTTGGCTGAGACCTCTAAAGAGGTGTCGGTCATGTTCATCTAAAGTCTCTTCAGAGGTGTCGGCTCTGTTCGTCCAACACCCGGGGTTAAGGGTATTGGGGTGAAGGTGAAGGTGATGAGGTACACGAAGTAAAAAAGTGGAGTACACTAAGCAAGGGTAAATTTTAAAATTTTAAGAAAAAAGTAGGATACACTAAGTAAAAAATGGGGTATATGAAATAAAAATTTAAAATTAGGGTATGTTTTGTAATTAATAGGGTCTATTTAGCTTCTTTTTTTTTTATTATTTATTTTTTTAGGTAGAATGGAGAGTTGTTTTTGGAAAGTGATTGAGTAACATCTTTTTAATGAGTTTTGAATAATTTGTGACTTAAAAAAAAATTTCACAAACTTCCTACACCGGTGAATTTTTGCACAACTTCCCTAGTCGAAGTTAACTTCCTCGAATTAATTCCAAATTTTAAGTGGGTAAAGTTTAGGGTGAAGTCGTTTTGAACCTTGATCATCCGTATTCCCAACTAGAAAGATTGTTTTTCATTCCTTCAGAATCTTGAAAAAAAAAAAAAAAAAAAAGCGCAGATATAGCTTAGAAGTTATCCATTTGGCCAAACAGACGGACAAAATGATTAAACAGCATTCTACCCTTGAGTAGAATAATAAAGATGTTACTTGCAGATCTGATACAGATGACGAACGTAAACTTGGGGTGACTATTATTATGGAAAAATGTATAATTTAACGCACTGATCTTTGCAATAGACTAAATCATTTTCCATTATTATGCTTTGCAAAGACTAAAAGCTTGACTGAAAAGATTCATCAAATAACAATCCCTTTCAGTCATCAAATAACAATCCCGTTGAATCCAATCTTCAGGTCAATGTAGAATGAAGCATTGCTAGAGTCACTGGTTCTGCCCATGTGATTTAAATGGACAAAGAATGATGTTGAAACAAGAAAATGGCGTATGAGAAAAAAATGGAATAACACCTTTAGAGCTTTCTTCATATTATCTTTCACAGTTACCCAAGAGATTTCTCCAGGTATTCGTAAGCAAGCCACTAAAATTCCTCTAGAGATTCATGATAGGTTCCTCCTCTAGAGATTCATGATAGGAACAGATGTTGAGAAGCCACTGTCTTAGATTTACTTGAAGAGTTAAGGAGTTTGGTTCAACATTTACAGCCATTACATTAATGTTTGCTGGTATCGCTCTTCTCAAAGATTGATTTCCACTCCTTGAAGCATTTGTGATTTCCACTCCTTGAAGCATTTGCATCTGATGCATAAAGGTAAACTATAGCCCTGCGCCAATGAAGGTGAAAACTGAACAAGAACGAAAACGACAAATGCTCTTTGCAATTTTATTTATTCCAAGATAAAATTTGTGAAGAATTAACAAGGTCTGCAATTCAATCATGAAAAACTCACTGAAACGTTGAGAGAAAAGACATTTTGAAACAGAGATCCAAAATTTTGTTGACAGTATGTCTAATTTAACATTTTTTTATAGTATGGTAACGACTAAACCAAAGTAGTCAGAGTATCAATACACGGGGACAATGGTGCTAGCATATCTGCACATAGCATAAAATGATTTACCATCATGGTAAGGAGATCAAGCACTTCCATCAACTAATATCTTGCAGACTTGCGAACAAGCCTATCCTAAGCTTCTAGCACATGCATACCACAACAACAGCATCCACAACAACGCCATATTTAAAAAAGAAGAACACCTAACCCTCAAGTGAAAATTAAAGCACATCGATATAAGCCAAGTTAACTGCCGAGCTCAAGATGCAACTTAAGGTCTCATAAAATAAAGACTCAGCACAACGCAGATTGATGACGCATATGCTAAACTTAAACTTTGGAAGAATCATAAATCATTGCCTAATAGATAACACAATCACTGCTTAGACTCCTGCAAAGTGAAAATACAAGGTTTTTTTTTTTTTTTTTTTTTTTTTTGCATGCAAAGTTAAAATACAAGTTTCAGGATGCTGTACTCTAAAATACAATCTGTTAGAATTATTCTCTTTCTAAATTCATCCATCACTACAAGAAATCTAATTATTAGCTACCAACTTTAGTGAGAGTATTAGAATTGGTCACTATAGACCATTATATAGCTTGTATTAGTGAGGGTATATACCCTCACTAACAACCCACATTTATTTTAGGGCACATGTAAATAAACCCCCCCTCACTAAAACTCATTCTAAGAGAATCACCAGCAACTTCGCGACCTCTTCGTCCTTCGTCCTCTTCGTCCTCTTCGCCTAGGGTTCACTCACTTCGCCGAAGGATCGAAATCGGCTTCATCTTCGACTTCGCAGATCTGCTCATCCATTTTCAGGTGATCTCTCCATCTCTCTCTGTCTCTCTGTCTCTCAGTCTCTCAGTCTCTCTCTCTCTCTCGGTCTCTCGGTCTCTCGATCTCTCTCTCGAGTGAGAGAGACTGTGCGAGATCTCTCTTCATTGTTGTTTCTTCTTGAATTTGATTCACATTGCTTCGTCGATCTCACCGTCTCTGCAACCAAACCCTCACGTCTTTGATGATTTGGGCGTTGTTTTCGTTGTATGCATACAGCATTAACCTTGTGAAAATTTGTGGTTTGCCGTCAAGCGATCAGCAATTTCTCTCAAAATATCATGACAGCTTTTAATCACATAGAAGTACAACATCCACAACGATGCCACCTCCAATAAGAAGGAATTCTTACACACAAATGAAAGTTAAACTACAGATGCAATCAAACAAAAACAAACTGATTGAAGAAAATCCCAAACTAAAATGTAAATTTTGTGAAATCAAACTCAAAAGAAAATCACCTTGTGAAACCCAATGCTCATAAAAACAGCAAAGCAGAATAACGAAGGGTACTAAAACCAAAAAAAAAAGAAAAGAAAAACACTTGCATTTTGTCCACGTAACAGTTAATCTGAGACATGGGTTTCACATCCAAAGATGCATATAACAAAGAGCAAGAGCAAAAGCTTTAAGAATCAATGAAATACGCGAATGGGCTCACATCTAGTTTGAAGTTCCTCAACAAAAAACCAATGGAGGACATAAATGCAGAAGTTTGAGTAAGAAGAAAAGAGAGTAGGTAAGTAGCACTGCTTATTTGTAATTAGACAAACATCTAGATGCTTCTATCATGAGGTTGATAAGATGAAAGTACATGGCAAGGAAGGTTAATTGAATCAACTCACTTGGCAGAATGAATATATGAACAGAACCAAGCTCTACGATCTTTTATCACAGTTATACGTAAAGAGATAGATCAGCCACATATCGTCAAAATCATTATTTCCAGGCGCCAAAGTCAATAGACTGAAGTGATATACAACCCATGTACAAATCCTTCACATGTTGCTTGCACAATCCAATTCGCCTTTTGTGTAAGCTGGGATGAATCACTGATGAGAACCCTGTCTTCCAACCAGGAAATTTTTGCCTTTCCATCACATGAAGTGTGTAAACACAAGGTGCTGCCACCAAACACCCTAAAACGAAACAATTACAAGGTCGTGATGTACTGACCATTCTTTCTAGAGATAGTAAACATAAGCCACTGTGAAAGATGCCATAAGTGAGTGCCTCGTCATCCTCAAAAACTGAAGACTCTGACATCCAATTCACCATCTCAAGCTCCGTCTCTTGAGTTGAAGGAATAGCACTTAAATCTGATTCAAACTGTTTCTCAATCTCAGCTTCATATATTCTATGCTTTGCTGCCAATGTACGAATGCAAGACATCCTTACTTGATTCATGATAAGGAGTTTTACTTCATTAATGTTATCACATTCATGATACCATCTAAGCCAACGACGAACAAGACCAGAAAACCAGTCTATGATTTCATCATTATCTTGCAAAATAAGAATAGAAGTAGGCCTTGGGTAACCTCCAAGACTGACCAAACCATATCGATGCAGCCTCTTCTGTAATATACTGACTGGGGCTAGAAGATCAGTTGTTGTAGATTGCTTAGGTGTGGAACTCATCAACAACGCAGAAATTGTATTTGTCTCAGAGGAAACGTACTCTTCTGCATGTTTTTGGAAGTTATAGAAAGCATCTGTCAGTTCTCGAGGCAATGCTGGTTCAACAATGTATTTTGACAATACTTCCAACTCTGAATTCTCATCTTTCGCATTCACATCTTGCATCCATACCTTGAGCAATGCCTTGTACCAGTGATCAGTTTCCATTCCAACTTTACGAAGATGAGAAATCTGGCATAAAATGGAGTTACTATCAGCCAGTTGCTTAATTTCTGTCTCTTTGACCTTCTTCAAACCATGAGCTAGCCATTTCTTCCCAATCTGCCTGGTCATGCCATCCCAATTATCTTGTTTTTGAGAGGCAAAAAACTGAACTTTCCTTTTCAATTTATGCACAGCTTTCACAGCTGGATTTTCTTTTATTCGTTTTTGTATTAGAGTTCCTAAAAACTGAATTCCATGAGAATTATCTGTCGATAGCATTTCGGTTTCTTCTATGTCCATATGAAGTGAATTAATCAAGTAACTTTGAATATCAGACTTAAAACCAACAGAAACATCCTTGGATCCTGAGATTGAAATAAAAATTTCATCCATGAAACGGCAAGCATATATTCTTAAACTAGAATTCTCATCATATGGGTCATTATATCTGCTATCTTTTAATTGCTTCCTAAACCAATGCCGGAGGCTGGATTTACATGCCTCTACATTGGCAAGAGCTTCATATCTCATGCACAATCTATGAAATTCTTGATCGAAGAGATCAAGATAGATGTTCATTAATATTGGGGACAACACTCCCTCTTGTGGTAATCCTTGGGCTTTCGAAGCCCCCAAAGTTCACCACTTCAGCATCAAACATGCTATGTAGAATAAAATACAAGCTAGGGTCTTCAATCCTTTCCTCCATTGTTGAGAATAGTTTTGATACAATATTGGCATCAGCCTTTTTCTTCATATTCAGTGTGAACCACCAATCAGTAGTTTGTATCTCCTTGCAAATGTGCCTTAGAGCTGAACGACTCCCCCTTCCACTTCGACACCCGTGTGAAATCTTGGAAAAATGAGGTCTATAAACAACTTCAAGAACAATTCTGATGGCTTCCTGGACAATCTTTAAATTTAAATTAGGAAGTAACAAGACTTCTTTATTTTCACCCTTGGTAGACATTGTGATGGTATTTGCTTTAATATCAAAGCTCCTGCACAGGAGCATTTCTGCTACATACGCAAAAGAGATATCATCGGGCTTAGATGCTAAATCAACATTAGAGTTGAGTCTGATACAATCATAAGCATCTCGAAGGGTCTCTGGGTTAGCAATCACTTTTTCCATAAGATCATGAAACTTTCCACTGTTATGCTGCTCCTTCACTCTCTTCTTGACACGAATCTCAATTAATCTCTTGAGTCATTCTAGATATTCTTTCAACGGGAACAGGGTCTTCATCAAGCATAGAAGCTAAGCTCTTCACCAATGAGATACCATCTGTCCCATCAGCATTACATTTTCTAGCCACCTCGTATGTAGAGACTGTCTCAACATGGACTTGTTTAAAAGGTTCTCCTATTCCAACAGTTGAGAATGTCAAGATTCATCAGCAGGGGAAAAAAAAAAGAAGACATGCGAAAGCAAATAATATTCATTCACAAATAATCATCTAGAACACCCAATGGATCCAACTTCATCAACAGTTTAGAGTAAGTTTATCCCAAATAAAGTATTGAGATTTAAGCCATAGCGCACATACAATGAGGTGCGCCAAGGAGCTTGTACCATATAGTACTATAGAGTACAGAAGGGTGAAAAGAATGCTTCCGATTCACAAATGAAAGAGCCAAGGTAATAAAAATTACAGGCTTTGAAATTTAAAGGTTTCAATCTGAACTGTGATTTTACTCATTATTTTTTGAACCTTAACATTACTTGTTTATCTTCCTCAAAAAAGTTTGCTTGTTCATGCAAGAAAGCCTCAATCCCAATTTACCAAAAAAAAAAAAAAAAAGCCTCAATCCCAAAGTTTACATGTTTATGCATCTAATCAAGATTTTTTTATTTCATAGATTAATATGATCAATATATGATCCTTGATTGTTTATTTGGTCATGTGTTAATCAATCAAGCAGCATTCAAGCTGCCTACTTAAATATAGTATGTGTCAATACCAGTCTCTAGCGGTTTCAAATTGGTGTATACTTGTGCTTGCTTAGTACTTTACATCCTCGTCCTCAAATTGCCACACGTAACATTAATTGCCCTATTTCTTTTTCTTTTTTTGGGTACAACTGTAATTGCTTTATTATAAATGAATAATTGTATGTTTTTCCTTTTGTAGTTACATCAGTGAATTTATGATTTTTACATCAACGGTGACTTGTATATTTGTTTTACATATTTTCTTCTTTAAAAAGAAAAGGTAGAGGCAAACCACCTCAATGCTTACTTGTTGCTCTGCTTGGCTCAAGCGCCTCAGTTGTGCCTCAATAACTTCTAAAAATTGGTAGCAACATAATGCAGAATTTAGTGAAGGAAGAGAATGATAAAAACAAAAGAACAAATGAATGAAAAGGCTATTGGTAGCAAAGAATTCATGGCACGTCAACAACGATGACCAAACCTCAATCCTTTATATCCCTATTGATGCATCCCAAATTAACTTAGGTCTACCCTGATACCGTCAAACTCCTTCATTTTCTTGCGTCGAGTTTTCAAACTAGGAAATTTGCATATTGTATTTGAATGTGTCCAAACCACCACAAGTGCCCTACCCAAATTTCCACATCTACAGGTTTTGCTACCACTCAACAACAACAACAACAACATAGCCTCAGTACGAACTTAATTGGGGTCAGCTACATGGATCAAACTCTTCCATTGTGCTCGATTAAGTGCAATTGATGGTGAGCTTTCCAAACCATTCAAATCCCTCCTAATTAATGCATCCCAAGTTAACTTCAGTCTATTCCTACCTTGCGAATTTCTTCGGTTTCTATTAAGTCAAGTTTTCTAGGTTTTGCTACCACTACTACTTTTATTTGAATGTTTGGATTTCCTACTCTATCTTGCAAGTTTTACTATACATTCACCTAAATCTTCATATCTGCTAAACACATTTTATGTATATGTTGTTTATTTATCGCTCAAGAAGACAGATACATAAAGTGTTGCCACAAAGGCCTGAAAAAAGAACGGTGCGAGAGTGCAATTTAAATAGAAGGGATTAATACTTGTATCTAATCTAATTATGAGGTCTAACATCTTAATTTTAAGAGCTTTCGGCAAAGTTCATTTCCGGTAACAGTTCTTCCACGAGAATAATGCTTAATACCAATGTATACAACGCGGTTTTCTTCTCCATTCATATTCAATCTTCATAACCTCTAGTTGTTACCATCTTGAATTTTGAAATATTCGTTTCCAATCCCTCCAAAATCAACTTGAATCGCCCCATCAAACTACAACCAACAATCGCAATTCGCAAACCCTATTAAATCCTAAACCATCCAAACCACCACCAAAACTCTCAAATTTAAACAACTAAAACCCAAATCTACAACCAATCAACTCAATCTCACTCCGCAAATGATCAAACTCGCTCAATTACAATCACATTTCTCATCAAACCCTCAAAACTCGCCTAAAAAATCAAAAACCAAAGAGAGTGAGAGAGAGAGAGAGGGAGTAAACGCACCGATCATCTCCCCATGAGCCTGAGCTCACACCGGGCCTCTTCGATCAACTTCTCGACGCGGCCGCAGCCGAGGCGCCTCTCGATCGCATCGCAATCGTGTTCTTCTTCGCAGACCTTCAATCGGTGCGTCGTGAAGGTCTCGACAGTGTCTCTGTGAGCTTCGTGTTCAGGTATGGATTTCATTTGGTGAAGAGTGTTGGTGTAGAGACTGATTAGTACCTCTCTCGCGTTCGATACGGCGTGTAGATTGGGAGCTCCTTGTGGTTCCGCCGCCTTGGCTAGCAGTGGCTGAGCGAGTCTTCGGAGGAACATTTTCTACTTCTCGCGCTCGATAACTCAGCCGTTCGAATTCGACCTTCTTCGCTCTACACAAGTTTACTTACTGTTGTAGTGGCCATTTGGATCTTCTTTGTTATTTATGCGCACATATCTCGATGCAAGCATTGATGATTATTTATGCACACATATCTCGATGCAAGCATTGATGATGTACCAACAACCATGCAGCAAGCTATATCAGACATAGATGGAACTCTTCCATTGCCATTGCGCTAGCTGCAACGACTAATCCACGCTTTATTTACTAGATTCGTTAATAAATTCCAAAAGCTTCCTTCAAAAAAAAAAAACATTTTAATTTCTAAAGAAAAGATGAAACAACAAATGTGTAAAATTGGAAGAAAAAAAAGGCCCGTTATGTGCACCCAGTCATCACTCAGGGCACCCCATTTTTTTTTAATTGTATGTGTAATGACTCATATGTGCTCCAACACAAATCCACAACAAAAACAAAACAAAAAAAAAACACACTTTGGGCACCCCACCACCCCATTTTGATGTGACCACCAAAGTCCACCACACTTGTGCTCCCAACCGATCCCGTCATCTTCGTCGACGGTCGGACACAACTTTGGGCACCCCATTTTGATGGTTCGTGTATTTTTGACTTTTTGTGTTTAGGGTTTCCCGCACTTTGAAATGTACCACATACACGAAAGTGTCGGACGCACAGGACCGAGACATAAAGAATGTCTTGATTGACGTCCTCTTATGTCTCGGTCTCGTTTCTAACCGAACCCATTGTGAAAAGGGTTACTTGTTCGATCGGTTACCGGGTACCGAGACATAAGAGGATGTCACGGTTATCAACAATCGGGACATCCTCTTATGTCTCGGTCTATTTGATTAACGAACCCATTGTGAAATAAGTTACTTGTTCGATCGTTTACCAGATACCGAGATGTACTGCAAAGTCTCGTTCATGCAGTTTCAAGACTAACTCAATAGTCTCGGCCCTGTGTGGCCGAACATTACGGAATTGTGGTTCAACTCAGTGATGGGTACATTCCCATGAAAGACAACAACAACACGAGATCAATGAATAACAAACTCAACAAAAAACACCATCGAACCCTATACAATTCAACATCAACCATCTACCACAAGTCATCATTCAAACCCTCACCTCGCAAACACCGAAAACACTCACTCGACCCTAAAAAAAATAAATCGAGGGGTAAACGAGCAAGAAAATGAAAAGATTTAGTAAATTGAGACATTGGTTTGTGATAGAAAGAAGTGCGAAAGAAGCTTTGGTGGTGGGGTGCCTCACATTGATGAAGAAGGGTATTTTTGTCTAACTCAGGGGTGCCCTGAGAAATTCGATGGGTTCCCTTGTAAATGAGGTGCCCTGAGTAATGATTGGGGTGCACATAGCGGGCATCAAAAAAAATTTAGGTTGCACAAGCAACTAGCATTCCTCATCAACCATTCATCAATTTACCCTGAAACCCCCCTCTGGTTATCTATCGCCGAGCCCAATAGATCCAATCAGTCAATTTTTCTTTGATTAACCAACCAAAATGCCACAAGACCAAACAAAAAAGCTCAATTAAGAACTAAGTTGCAACTCATTTTACAGAGTGAAACTGCAAAAACCAAGTAACAGCAAGGTCTTGAATCTTGATAAACAAAACTTGAAGATCAAAAAATAACATAGAATCAACTGGTCCTTGAATATAACAAATATATAAGTGGATTGAAGAGGTAAACAGCAGGAAAATTACGAGGTTACTCGTCTTCCTGGCTTCGCAACCTCGCCAACTTGTTCGTGACGACAACATCAAGCTGGGCAGCTCGCTCTACAATCTCTTTCCTCTTTCGGGTCGAGATATTGTGTGCAATCTCAGCGCAGTATGTCCTGCATTGCAAACATTTATAAGTGGGAATATATGAAAGAAAAAATAATAAAATATATATATAAATATATATCTTAGGAAAATGATAATGTAACACGCTTAAGGCGTACACTTTGTTTTTTAGCCATTTATGGTGTTTTGTTAAATGTGGATCCCACGCTTGGGGAAACAAGAAAGAGCCATAAATGGCTAAAAAATATAATACCTAAAAAAAGGCTCAAAATCAAAGTGTGCGCCCTAAGTGTGTTGTTAGATTATCATCCTCCTATATCTTAATCCTCATTTCTCATTGAAGAAAAAAAAAAAAAAAAAAAAAAGATGAAAGCTAATAGGGTACAGGGGCAAGGAATATAACCTGTTGTGCATCATCAATACCTCAAGCTCCTTGGTATTATGCACCACAAACTTCTTAAAACCATTGGGAAGGTAATGGCGAGTCTTCTTGTCTGACCCGTATCCAATATTGGGCATCAAAGTGCATCCTTTGAACTTTCTTCGGACCCTTGAATCAATACCCTTGGGCCGGCGCCAGTTCGTCTGTAATAGCAAACTCAAAAATCTCAAACTAGAGCATTTAAATAAAAAGAATTAGATAAACAAAGCAAGTGATTGCAGCATAGCAAGAAAAACATGGAAAATGCAGTATATATCTTTGATCCAGATGATAAATATAAACGGTATGATTGACATTTATTTCAAGTCCCCACTACATTGCGAATTGGACTCATATAGAGAGCCATTCATGCCCAGTTGCACACAATTAAGTAGTACCCAAGGCCTAGGCCCAGAATCAGAACCAGCAAAAATATAGCACCAATGATCAAAGAAATTTGCTTAAGTGAGCATTTGCTCTGAATTCATCAATTGCATGCATTTTTCTGTTCAACCATAGCACATGAAAAACTCAACAACAACAACATAGCCTCAGTCCCAAATTAATTGGGGTCGGCTACATGAATCAAACTCTTCCATTGTGCTCGATTTTGTGCAACATGAAAAACTCAATTTGAAATAAAATATGTAGCTCCAAGCATCCCATTGGAAAACATGTGTTTCACACTCTACACAAACACAAAAATAACTTGTATAAAATTCTCAAGGTCTTCAACCTTAAATTCTGTGAGGAAAAGCTACACATGTTAAACATGTACTGCTAGAAATACACAGTGCAGCCTGTGATCACAATATATAGTTCTTGCTTTTCCATTTCAGTAGATAATTCACCTATCAAATCATTATTGGTTTAGTTTTCTGATCGGTACCATCCCAACATACACACCGACAAAAGACCTCCCAAGTCCCAACTTGTTACCTCTTGTTACTTGTACTATAAACATCCCATGCGCCTAATTGGGTGAAGTGAACCTGATCAAAAGTTATTTTCAATCGAAGGGGCAAGGCAACAATTAAAATAACACCCTAATCATCTACTGCATCTGCAATTCAAAAGGGAATAGATGAGACATACATCTACATTTGGCATTATTTATACTTAAGACAAGCCATGTAAGTATCTATTCAGAACAGTGAAAACTGAAATACTCCAGTGGCTTTAAAGTTTAACCACCACCTATAGTTCAAGAACCTGGAATACAAAGCCTCAACCCCAAATTAGTTGGGGTCGGCTACATGGATCAAACTCTTCCATTGTGCTTGATTTAGTTGCAATTGATGAGGATCTTTCCAACAACAACAACAACATAGCCTTAGTCCCAAATTAATTGGGGTCGACTACATGGATCGAACTTTTCCATTGTGCTCGATTTTGTGCAATTGATGGTGAGCATTCCAAACCATTCAAGTCCCTCCTAATTAATGCATCCCAAGTTAACTTCGATCAACCCTACGTCGTCAAATTTCTTCAGTTTCTATTGAGTCAAGTTTTCTTGTAGGAACATTTGTAGGCCGTCTTTGCAGATGTCCAAACCACCGCAACCGCCCTCCCCTAATATTTGTGTCAATTGGTGTTGCTCCTACTTTTCTTTGAGTTTTTGTGTTTCTTATTCTATCTTTACGAGTTTTACCACTCATCCACCTAAGCATCGATGACGTACTTTCCAAATCCTTTAAATCCTCCATAATCAATGCGTCCCAAGTTAGCTTCAGTCTACCCCTACATCATCGAATTCCTTCAGTTTCTACTATGGAGTCAAATTTTTTAGTCGGAGCATTTGTAGGCCATCTTGGAAGGTGTCCAAACCACCACAACCTCCCTTCCATAATCAAGATATAAAACTGCAAACCACATTGAAACACTAATCCTGACAAAAAAAAGTCCCCAGTCCCAAATGAGAATACTAAACTCTAAACCATTTTGCCCAGTATACTAATCTGCTATTCAATCAGTTCTATGCACAAACCAATCACAAAATCGACCACATACATCTAGATTTCTTAAATCCTAAACCCTAAACCCTAGATTTCTTCTAACAACAATTGAGTCAAATAATCAACTAAATCCCAAATCAAATCAAACACCCAAAATCAATAACTCTTTGTCGTCACAAAAAGCCTAACAATCCAAAACCGGGTTTTTCAGACATCGAAACGAACAGAATCAACGAAATCAGAAAACCCGCAAAGGCGTTACCTTGACGGAGATCTTCCGATCGCTCTGAGGCCTCTTGAACTGCTTGACTCTCTTCTTAATGATCTTCTTCGACAAAAGAGGGACCGCCATGGCTTGTTCCGACCTTGCGAATGACAAAACAATGGCGTCAACAGATCGGTGAATGAATGAAAAATCACCACGCAAGCAAAGCAAAGGAATTCAAGAAAATCGACGCGAAGATCGTCGCCAGAGAAACTTACAGCACCTTCTCTCTCCCTCGCGCGCGCCGTCTACTCCGACCCGAGTGTCTAGTGTCGTTGTTTTAGGGTTTTATTGCGTACAAGAGATTTTGCTGACACGTTTACGTGGTTTTTGTATGCTGGACTAGCATCGGAAATCGCACACACAAATCTTGATACACCCATTCATTTTTTTTTTTTTTAATTTTTTGAGAAATGTTTTATTAACCTAATTTCTAACCCACTTCTATGGATTATGCTGATTTCCCCTTATTAAATCACCAAATTTAAATGGAAAATGTTAAAATGACCTGGTTTGAGACACTTGTAATAGACATCCAATTGTTGGTGTTAATTTATTTCTGTATTGATGTTTGTACGCACTCAAATCGATGTGTATTGAATAGACACCAACAAGTGTGTGTTCATTCCGAGTATCCCAAAAAGTTAACCCTAGCATCTTCCAATTTAAAAATATTTGTACTACTTTTTTATTTCAAATTTGAAATGTTTGAATAACACCCTTGACAACAAAAACATAAGGCACTTCCTTACTCATCGTGGTGTGCATCTACAGATGTGTATAAGCTCGCTTCTCGAAGGGAATACAAACAGTTGATGGAGTATGTATATTTTATTGATCTATCGTCCACTTGAAAATTTTTTGTATAGTTTTTATATTTTATATTTAAATAAATATTAAAATTAAAAAAAAATAGTATAATTGATTTCAAAGCTTGTGATATAATGAGGCGAAATTAACATAGTAGATAGAGTTGGTTAGAAATTGGGTTAATGTAACATTTCTCTTCTTCTTTTTTTCTAAACTTTTTATTAGTGCACGTTTACTCCCTAACTTCATAAAGCTAGTCTTTCCACCGTTTGAGTCATTGAGTCTCGCTAACATGGCTAACGGAGAGACAAAGCATCTCTGGTAAGATAGTAAAAATATCATCATTTATTAAAAAAGCAAGACCTCGAAAGTTCATGGTTCGATTCACTTAAGTTAAAAAAAAAAAAAAAAAAAACAACGTAGTGTCACGTGACTGATTTTTTAAGTGAATTAAATTCAAAGATGAGCTAGACCAAATAAAAAAAACCAAATTTTGCCCCCAAAAAATATCACATGTTGAGTTGTATACCTTATCTTTATCGCATCAAACCCACTGTCCATTCACACCACTCTCACTATTTTTCTTAGAATCAACTTTTGACTTCTAGCTAAAAAAAATGAAGTGTGTGTGTCAAAGTGTATTAGAAATTTGTTGTAAACTAATTAAAGGAAAAGCCAGTAGAGTGTGAGTGGTTACACATTCCACTATTATGTATGAGTGGTTACACATTCCACCATTATGTATGAGTGGTTACACATTCCACCATTATGTGTGAGTGGTTACACATTTCACAATTATGTAATTGTAACTTATGATCTTTTAAGGGCCTATATAAAGAGGTTCCACCTATGTAATGATATTATATATTGGAATGAAAGTTCTCTCTATTTCTCCCCTATCTCTTCTCTTGTTATCTTTCTAGTTCTTATCTTTACCTTTCTGGCTTTTCCTTTAATTAGTTTACAACACGTTATCAGCACGAGCTTGCTCTAGTATTAAGGAGATCTTGAAGTTCAAGAAGGCTTGTTAAGGAGATAAAGCTTGGAAAGAGGTCATTGTCTTGGTAACAAAAATTTGAAGGTAACAAAATATCATTTTTGATTTCATGGTTTCTTATGTGTTTGTTTTTGTCAATTTCTTAAGGTAACCATGAATATCTATGGTTGGTTTGGTCCTCAATTTCTTAAAAGTTGAAAACCAACATGAAAACACACCAATCAAACATGTATGTTGTGTGCATAACATTAATATTTATTCGTCGAATATCTCTATAGAGATTTGAAAAGTGAATATTTCACTTTATATTATCCTTTCACCTTATGGAGTTATGAATATAAACACCAAAATTGGTGATGCTCCAAAAGGCTCAAAACGAGCGGCTGGGTCTCACGCTACAAAATTTATATCAGTCAAATATCATTTATTATTCTGCAATTTCAATTACCTCTATGTTAAGGCTATGCAAAAATATGACTGATGAGACAAATAAAGGCCACGTGGCTCGCCTCGATTTATTATTGCAACAAAATATCGAGCGCGCACGTCAATCCATTAAATATCAAATATGGATTGAATCCTTGTCTCATAGTAGCTGAGTAAAATAATGAGATATTATTTATATAATATCACTCCCGTCCAACTGGTCAAGCTTCATGAAGCACATGTTGCGTTTATAAAATGACCATGGTCGCAACTATATAATTATGGACGTGGAAAAGTGAAGGGATTCGGTAAAGGTCTTAATAATAATTTCACTCAAAGTGGAATAAAAGTGGTGCACCACATGAAACAAGAAGGGCGAAATTATAGACAATGAGCATGCTCAAAATTGTGACAAGCTATGTCACGTATGAAAGACCATTATTAGGTCACACTGATTATATATTGTCATATATGCCCAAATATTTTGGTGACATTTACCGTGCCAATAAAGGCAAAATTATGAAATTTATGGCTCATTAAAATTGACACATTGAGATGTGTTCAAATCATGAGCTAAATAAAGGCGAAGAATGCATGTCTTGCTTATTTTGCTACATGCACACTATAAAAGAGAATATTTCTCAAATTTGAACTTAGTTGAGACTAATGTTCAGCCAATATCTGTACAACGGTTATAATGTTGTTAGTGTTTTACACCGTAAGAAATTTACTCGTAATAATAGAGAGTTTCTCTATATATTATGATTTAATCTCGAGAAACGAATTCCCACTTTAGCTTACGGAATATGTAAGACACATTAAAACAAATGATCTAATGACATTCATAATGTGGATTGATTTTTTTATTGTCCAGAATTATCAATAATGTGAAAATATTGCAAATTCGGATGAGCATCCTTTTTGGAACCACATTTTTTTATCACCAGGTGATTATCTCAAGGCAAATTAATCGGAGATTTATATTGATTAAACTCTCCATTAATCATATTATAAAATGCCTTGGGCCCCGAATAGGGAATTTATTTATAGCAAGTTTTGCTAATTGTCACTTTGATGATGTAATTTTCCCACCATTAAAGGGAGATATAAGCCAATTCAAAAGGAATGGCGTGAAATTACTTGTAACGCATCAAATTTGTTGCATTATGATCAATGTATAAATTAAAATGAACTTGAAGTTCAAAAGATCATTCATTAGCAGCAAATTATGAAATAATTACTTGATGCAATTACTAATATTAAAGAGTGACAAAATTGTATGTTCCAACTGCATTAAAAGGTTCATATATATCAAAAGATGTCTCTGTGCAACAAAATGCACAAGAACCAACGAAACGCTTAAAGCGTGGAAGACCGGTTGGTCCAAAGGATACAATTCCTCGAAAGAGGAAAACGGGAGTAAAAATAAATACAAATCAAAATACTCCTGAGAAAGCACAAGAATCCTTTGATAAGGGTTTGTCGAACAAGTTGATTCTTGATGAGGAACAACTTCCTCTAGAAAAAGAGGAAAAAAATGAAAATAATGAGATCTCAATAAATTATTTAAACTCTGGTAAGATTTGGGATCGAAATGAAATTGTTCCTGATGATATATTTGCTTTCAATGTGTCCTTTGAAATATGTGAAAATGATGATAATCCAGAACCACGATCAGTGGACGAATGTAAAAAAAAAGAGAGACCTGATTGGCAAAAATGGCAAGATGCTATCCAAGCAGAGCTAAACTCGTTAAGGAAACGAGATATTTTTGGACTAATTGTCCAAACGTCAAATGGCGTAAAGCCTGTTGGATATGTAAATAATTTATTTTGCCCATGTGTCTTCATTAAAAGATCGTCAACATGGTTTGTGATTATTGTTGTGTATGTTGATGATTTAAATATAGTGGGAAACCACGACAACATCATCGTAACATCTCGAATACTTGAAAAGGAATTCAAGATGGAAGATACTTGAAAAATAAAACTTACCCTTGATTTGGAAATCAAGTATTTTCAAGTAAAATAGTTCTCCATCTATTAATTTACTTTACTCAAAAGAGTAAATTTTGGTTGCAAAGATTTGTTGCAATATAAGATGTCTCACCCATGTGGATATGAGGGGAGAATCAAAAGGAGTTGTTGATTAGTGCATTGCACTCTTTTTCCCTTGTCTAAAGTTTTTTCCCACTTGGGTTTTCCTAGCAAGGTTTTTAATGAGGCAATCCTAACAATATTAATACCCCATTATCAAAATTGATCATATCAAATTATCATTTTCCTTCTATTTTTTCCATAGGTCTAGTAAGGGTATTATTGAGAAGATTCGGCATTCAAAAAGGTTGTAAAATGAAAATCTAACACATTCCACTTTTCCACCAACATGTACACTTTCCACCATATCTTTTTAGCCTATTTATAGTGTTTTGTTAGATGATGATATTGGTCAAAGTTCTCTCTATTTCTCCCCTAGGAAGACTTTACCTTTCTCGAATTAGAGCTATAAATAGAAGCTCAAAAAGACAAAATGTACGCACTTTGAACACACACTTTATCGTGCACCAATAGTGTAGATGTGAGGCCACGTTAGATATATTATCATTGTCCTTCAAAAATTTGGCTAAGTGGCACTTGTATCAATTAGATTTAACGTTCAAAATAGTGGAAATACCAAATGTATAGCAATTCATGGTCTCATATCCCAATCTATATTTGAAACAAATTGCTAAATGAATCCATTTTGAAAAGTTAGATTGAGCACATAGTCGATGTGGTGCTAAGGGCCAATCTTTCAATCAGTCAGACAATCAATTAGTCAACAAAAAAGAGAAGTGTTAGAATAACAACTCGAATTTGCAATTCACGATGTAGCGAACATTGTACATTTCTCATTCAAAAATTTAAATTTCCTTGCATCCGACAGTAACAACGTGCGGTCAATAATAGAAATAGTTAAGTGAATCAATCCTCTATCATGCCAAAGTGGGTGAATGAATGAAGCATTTTCCATCTACATTTATCATTGGAGATGGTAAAAATTTGCTAAATGTTGTTGTTGCATTTGGTCCTTTAGATTTAGTTGTGTAGCCGGCAGCTGGCCCAGCTCGGATGGAAAAAAAAAAATGAAAAATGTTAGAACAAGTCGAGACTTGTATGGATGATGATGGGATTGGCGGCAACGTGTTGTCCTTGTAGCATTTATCCACGTATCATTTCCATTCATGCAACTCCTAGGAATTCTTCCATCAAACGGTGGAAATCAAACTTACACTCCCCCCCTCCCCTTCTCTGCTTCTCTGCCACGTCCACACCATCCGCCACCTCCTATGCTCTACGTACGTGATGATCGACCTGCTTGCTGCCGAGCTTTAAAGCGGCTCTCACACGGGAAAAAAAATGTGTTGAAACAATGGAGCTTAGAAGCAGAGCAGCAGGCACAAGCACAAACGGGGCGTCCACGTCATCAATCGAGCAGTACACAGCGAAGCTCCTCGCGGAGTTCGAGCAGTCCGAGAGGTCCGGGCCCCCATTCGACTACTCGAAGTCCGTGACGACCCTGTTAGGTTTAGAGACACCACAATGACACACTTTATTAATCTCTCAAATAAACTCGTTAATTACAATGCGGGGGTTAACTCTAATTTATAGACTCACATAAACATACTCCTAATCCAACTAGGAGACCCTAAATAGACTCGTACTCTAATTCGAAATCTAATCAAACTCAAACACTAATGTAATTTAGATTACAACTCTAACATCCCCCCATAATCTAAATTACTTATCTAAATTAAAAATCATCCCCCATAATTCGATTGGACAAACCCCAATCATAGCCTTAAACTTCATGAAAGACTCAATCTTCAATGCCTTGGTAAACAAGTCTCGCAACTTGATCCTCTGATCTGTAGTATGCCAGCTCTATCTCTTTATTCGTCACCTGATCACGTAGAAAGTGATATTGCATATCAATATGCTTACTCCTACCATGTGTAACTGGGTTTTTCGCTAAATCAATGGCCGAAATATTATCAACATAGATTGTTGTAGGGCCATTACACGGAAAAAGAATCTGTGATAATAATTTTCGCAACCAAATAGCCCGACATGCACTTGAGGCGCACGCAATTCTCACCTTTCACAGTAGACAATGCAACGACAGATCGCTTTCTTCAAGACCATGAAAAAATAGTATAACCATAATAAAAAGCATAGCCGTAAGTACTTTTTCGATCATCCTGGTCTCCTCCCCATCATCATCGAATAGCCAAACAAAGAACTATCCATTGAAGTGGAATAAAATAACCAATGATCAGTAGTACCTCGGATATAACGCAGAATTCTCTTTCTTTGCAACCAAATGAGATTGTCTAGGATGCTCCATGTATCTACCGAGTAATCCAACGCCATAAAGAATATCGGCCTAGTGCAAGTCGGGTATCTCAAATTCCAACTATCTCGCTTGAAATATGTCGAGTCAACCGGTGCATCTTGTCTGTTTTTGGACAACTTGGTACCAACCTCCACAGTGTAGAAGCAAGATTACAAACTAGACATCTCAAATTTCTTCAAGATCTCAATGCATATCATTTCGACATATAAAAATGCCATCATCTCGCTGATTTACCTCAATGCCTAGGAAGTATGACATTAGAGCAACGTCTGTCATCTCAAACTCTCGCATCATAGTTTGCGCTTAAAGTCTCGATCATGTTGATGTCATTTCCAAAGGAAAAATTAAATCATCAACATAAAGACAAACTATCATTGCGATACCGTAGAAGCATCAATCTTCACATACAAAGCATGTTCATAAGCACACTTTTCCAGTCCATAACCCCTGAAAGAATTCATCAATCCTTTTATTCCAAGCTCATGGCACCTGTTTTAAGCCATAAAGTGCTTTATTCAGCTTATAAACTTTTTCTTCATTGCCCTCTTGAACATATCCTGGTGGCTGCTTGACATAAACAACTTCATATAAGTAGCCATTTAAAAAAAGCTTATTTCACATCCATCTGGTGAAGTTTCCACCTTCTCTGGGCAGCAATGGCAATCAATAACCGGACCGTCTCAATGCGAACAACTGGAGCAAACACTTCCTGATAATCAAAGCCAGGCCTCTGCTCATATCCTTTGGCCACCAATCTAGCTTTGTAACGCTCCACGTCTCCATTGGATTTCCTTTTTGTCTTGAAAACCCATTTGACATCAATAGCTTTGTGACCTTGAGGAATATCAACAAGGTCTCAAGTGTCATTCTTCTCAATAGCCTCGATTTCAGAATTCATAGCATCAACCCAACATCTCTCTCACACAGCTTCACGAAAGCTAATAGGGTATGAATTTGCAAACATGGCATAATGAACTAAACTGCCATCATTGTCAACCGCATCATCAGAGGTAACCTGACAATCCTGAAGGCGAGCCGGTAGCCTAGGATTCCTCTGTGGTCTATCACTCGTACTCTGGAGTCTAATACTTGTACTAGTCAAAACAAGGCTGTGGTAGGAGAAATACTTGTTGAAGTAGATGCCTCATCATTAAACCCGATTGCGCAGATTGAGCAATTCCCTTGCCTTTTGTGTCCCAAATCCATGCACCTGCCTCATCAAACAATACATCTCTGCTGACAATTACAGAGTTGGTAATCGGGTTATAAAATTTGTATGCTCCAATCCGCCTTGGAACATAGCCAAGAAAAATGACCTTCGCCTTTGTCATCCAATTTCTTCCTATTAGCATCAGGAACATGAACATACGCAGTGGATCCAAACACTTTTAAATGTTTGACACCTGGCTTGTAACCACTCCAAGCCTCTTCTGGAGTAAGATGAGACACTGCTGTTATGGGATACCTATTCAGTAAATAAACTGAACATACAATTGCTTCAACCCAGAAAGAATTAGGTAAACCTTTCGCTTTCAACATGCTACGAGCCATGTCCATAATAGTCCTATTCTTTCTTTCTGCAACACCATTATGTTGTGGTGTATGTGGTGGAGTGATCTCATGCTTGATCCCATGATGATCACAAAAATCAGAAAATATGGAGGACTTGTATTCACCACCGCCATCTGTTCTCAAAATCTTGATGTAGCGTCCACTTTGTTTCTCCACATACGTCTTGAATTTCTGAAAACAAGTAAACACGTCTGACTTGTTCTTAAGAGAATACACCCAAATCTTCATGCTGTAGTCATCAATAAAAGTCAAAAAATATTTACTCCCTCCTAGTGAAGCTGTCTGCATAGGACCACAAAGATCTGAGTGAACCAAGTGTAATGGAGATTTGGCACGCCACGGAGTGTCGGAAGCGAATGACTGCCTTTGTTGCTTCCCTAAAATACACCCTTCACAAAACTGCTCAGGATGTCGAATAGCATGCAATCCTTTCACTAATCTCTTTTGAGTGAGCAACGTCAAACTTTTGAAGTTCAGATGACCATATCTCAGATGTCATAACCAAGACTCATCAGAAACAATGGATTTAAAACACGGATAAGATCCAGTCTTAATCTCAATCTGAAATAACCTATTTTTCAAAGGAGATTTAAGAATGGCAATACCTTTAGAGTCGAACATGGATAAATAGCCATCTTTCAAATTCATTGTGTACCCTTTCTCTACAAGCTGCCCCATACTCAATAGATTGTTTTTCATTGTAGGCACATAAAGAACATCAGAGATATACTGATGATCACCGTTCTTCAACTGAATTAGAACTCTTCCTTTTCCTTTGACTGGAAGTTTCCTATCATCAGCAAACTTGACCTCCGTCGTCATTGACTCATCTAAATCGTCAAACAAGTCTATATTACCGCACATATGGTTGGAGCATCCACTATCAAGATACCACGTGTAGTTTTGTGAACATTCTTGGCCTGACGAAACAATAAAGAGTGTTTGGTTACAATCATCGCCTTGGGCAAAAAACACATGTGTAGCAGATTTTGCATGCTTTTTAGTGTTGCAGTTTCTGGCTATATGCCCAAACTTGCGACAGTTGTAACACTGAATCTGATTTCTCTGTTGATCGCGACCTTTGTCTCGTCCACGACCTTTATTTCTTTCCCACCACTGCTGATCATTATTCGAACCTTTGCCATTGTTGTTGACTTGATCACGATCTTTGAATCCATAATCCTTCTTTAGCTTTGGGACAATTATAGTCTTCAATGCCTGCTCAGTATGCTTGACTTTTTCACTTTTTTCATTAATTCGTTGTTCATGTGCTCGTAACGAACCAATGATTTTTTCAACTGACTTGGTCTCATAATCTGTCCCAGACTCCATAATAACAGTGACTACGTGGTCAAACTTTGTGGTCAAAGTGCGCAAAATCTTCTCGTTCACATCGAGATCAGCGACTTCTCCGCCATTCATCTTTAACTGATCGACGATTGTCTGAACACGATTAGTTTACTTCTCTATATCTTCTGAGTCATCCATCTCGATCAACTCGAATTGCCGCCTCAAAGTTTGCAACCGAACTTTCTTGGCTCTTTGTGCACCCTTGTAGGACGTCTCTAAAGTGTCCCACGCTTCCTTTGATGTTTTCGCCAGTTGCACTTTCTCAAACGCCACATCATCAAGCGTTTGCAAAATAAAATAAAGTGCCTTCTGATCTTTCTTGCGAAGCTCCTTTTGTGTCGAGGTAGCGGTGGCCCCTGGGTCTTCAAACCCATCTTCAACGACTGTGAGCAAGTCTTGAAAACTAAACAAGACTCTCATCTGAATGCTCCATCTATCAAACTTCTTTCCATCGAACACTGGTAGTGTCGGTTGAACTTGACCATTACCCGTTGTAGCCATAATTTACCACTGTAAATTATCTTAAGTAACTCCGCCTATTCTGCTTCAACAAACCGGCTTTTGCACTTTGATTTTCTTCAACGAAATCAACCTCTACACTTCTGCATCGTTCCTCTCTTTGAACACGCAACTCAAGTTTCTTATTTCCAAAACAAGAAGGTCACACGCTTCGATCTCTCGAATAGATCTGAAGCCTAAATCTGTTCTTGAATCTTTAAGAACTCTCACACAACCAAGACACATATCACAAGATCTCACTATTGCTCTGATACCATGTTAGGTTTAGAGACACCGCAATGACACACTTTATTAATCTCTCAAATAAACTCGTTAATTACAATGCGGGGGTTAACTCTAATTTATAGACTCACATAAACATACTCCTAATCTAACTAGGAGACCCTAAATAGACTCATACTTTAATTCGAAATCCTAATAAAACTCAAACACTAATGTAATTTAAATTACAACTCTAACAGACCCCTCCCGAGTCCGTGAGCGAGGACCAAATCCACGCGTACCATTCGAAAATCCAGCGCGGCGGGCGCGTCTAGCCGTTCGGCTGCACCCTGGCACTCGAAGAGGCCTCCTTCTTCATAATCGTCCACTCCGAAAACTCCAGCGACCTCCTCTCCTTACCCAACACTCCATCTCCCAAGTCCCTCCTCGGCTTGGATGCCCGAGAGTTATTCACTCGCTCCTCCGCCGAGGCCCTCACCAAAGCCACCTCCTCCACCGACATCTCCCTCCTCAACCCCATCCTCGTCCACTCCTCCCACTCCCAATCCCCCTTCTACCCCGTCCTCCACCGCGTTGACGTCGGCCTCGTCGTCGACCTCGAGCCCGCCAGGCTCGGTGACCTTGCTTTCGTCGTCGCCGCCGCCCCATGCGCCTCTCGAAGCTCGTCGTTCGAGGCCATCACCAGCTGCGATCGGTCCCCCGGCGACATCGACGTCTTGTGCGACACTCTCGTCGAAGACATACAGGAGCTCACCGGCAATGACAGAGTCATGGTTTATAAATTCCACGAGGAGGACGACCATGGAGAGGTGGTCTCCAAAGTTAGGAGGTTCGATTTGGAGGCCTATTCGGGCCTTCATTATCCCGCCACCGACATTCCGCAGGCCGCCCGCTTTCTGTTCAAGCAGAATAGGATGAGGATGATTTATGATTGTAATGCTGCGCAGGTTAGGGTTTTAAAGAGCGAGGAGCTCGATCAGCCTCAAAGTTTGGTTAACTCCACTCTGCGGTCTCCGCATGATTGCCACGCCAAGTTTATGAGGAACATGGGGTCCACGGCGTCGTTAGTGATGGCGATCGTTAAAAATGGTAGCGACTCGACGACGAAGTTGTGGGGATTGGTTGCTTGCCACCATTGTTCGCCCAAGTTCGTGCCGTTTCCGCTCCGTTACGCTTGCGAGTTTCTCATCCGCGCGTTCGGGCTGCAGTTGAAAATGGAGCTTCAGTTGGCGGCGCACTTGATTGAGAAGAAGATTATTATTATTAAGATGCAAGCTTCGTTGTGTGTGGATGATGCTTAAGGAGGAATTGTGATGGAGTTGGAGTGGTGAATTAGTCGCCGTCGAATATCATGGAGCTCGTGAATTGTGATGGAGCCGCATTGTATTTAGAGGGGAGGTGTCACGTTTTCTGGAGTGGATTTCTTATTCTGGTTTAGTCACGTTGCGGTCAGAGGAGGCGCATAATGTTCATGATAGATAAAAATGAGATTGCCAAAGTTGGTTGCTCACGCACTTTCGGTTCCGAATATTCCACGGAGGTGTGGGCATTTCTTACATTTTACTTATTTCTACCACAACAAAAAAAAACATGCTTTCTTTTAAAAAAATGGTGGTGTTAGTTTCTGAATCGGCGCAGCTCTCTCAAGCTTTAAAAGCTAGCTACATTTTACTGTTCATTCTCGAGAGAGCATGGGCCTCCTCCTGAATCGAATTGTTATCATGATCAATTTATGTATCAATTTATGTATCTGTGTAAGCTATCACATGATCATCGTCTTTACTTACTTACTGCTTGATTTTATTCTACTTTCCAATACATATGTTAAGAAAATTGATCTTACTTTTAATACTCTTCTCAGACACTTGTGCTTTTTTTTCTTTGGTTCAAAATAGAATTGCAATTTTTCCTTTTATCTATTAATGCTTACTGTTTATAGGACCGCAATTAGGCTAGCTATGTTTTATGAAAATGAATGTTGGACAGTAAAGAAACAAGTACAAAAAATGAATGTAAAATAAATGAGGATGCATAGTTGCACGGTTGCAGTGGTTTGGACCACTCCAAAGATGGTCTACAAATGCCCCCGCAAGAAAACTCGACTCAATAGAAAATGAAAAATTCAACTATGTAGGGGTAGTGGTAGACCGAAACTAACTTGGGACGCATTGATTGGGGGGGTTTTAAGGGATCTGGTAAGCACACCATCAATCGCACTAAATCGAGCGCAATAGAAAAGTTTGATCCATGTAGCCAACCGCAACTAATTTGGCATAGAGGCTTTGCTGTTGTAGGATGTTTGCCTTGTGGAGTAATTGAGTGATGGATAAGTGACAATCTTTGCTGGTTTTTTCTGATGTAATGCCAGCATCATTTAGCTATCTCGCTCTTGTGCTAGTTAGTGAAGGAATTAATGCTCCTCTCCTTTTTGTTTTGTTGGTTTCAAAGTGCCTACTTCTCTTAACAAGGTTTTTAGTTCTTGTACTCTTTTCTTCATTAATATATAGTTTTCGTTGTTTTTTTCTCAAAAAAAGTGCCTGCGGATGAAGATTGCCAACTTTCAAAATTTAAAATTGAAGGATATGAAACAGTTGTTAGCGTGAGTTTCTTAGGACTTTTGCCTCTATATATCCTATGCAGAAAATCAAAAGTTCGTATGAGCATGCATTTATTGTGCTTTCCTATTTGACTAGAGTTATTCGTTGGGATTAGGTGTTTCATTTCTATACGAAAAAATAAAAATAAAAATTGTTGTATACCTTATCTTAATTGCAGATGAGACTGAAGGATTTCTTAGTATGTCCAACTGAGCAAACATGAGTGCAGAAATCATGGATAAGATTAGTCGTGTGCTTCAAACTTATGCCTGCTGTAAATTAACTTTTCATTCTAAATTTTTACCTCCAAAAGTCAATTGGCAGATATTGAGATATCTGGTTTCATTTTCTCTTGCAGATGAAGAGCATGCTAATGTTGAGTTCAGATTGAAGACTTTCGATTCGAAGCAGGGAAGTGGTGCGGTTTCTATTGTGGCCAACACTTTTGCTAGTAAAGATAAAACAAATAGCATAGTTGGAGTATGCTTTGTTGGACAAGATGTAACTGAACAGAAGATCTTATTGGACAAGTTTGTTCGGCTACAAGGGGATTACAAGGCTATCATTCAAAGTCTAAACCCTCTGGTACCACCCATATTTGCTGCCGATGAGAATGCATGCTGTTCCGAGTGGAACGCAGCTATGGAAGAGCAAACCGGATGGACGAGAGAGGAAGTTATAGGAAAGTTGCTTCCAGGGGGAATTTTTGGAAATCTCTGCCGGCTGAAAGGTCAAGATGGCGTCTCTAGATTTATGATTTTGCTGTACCAGACACTTTGCGACCAGGACTCTGAGAAGTCTCCATTTTCCTTCTTTGATAGGAAAGGGAAGTACATGGAGTTTCTCATTACAGCAACAAAGAGGACTGACATGCAAGGGAATGTATCTGGTTGTTTCTGCTTCCTGCAGCCAGCATTGGAAATAAAAATGCAAGACACCGCTAAATCTTTTTCAAGACTGAGGCATTTGGCATATATTCAACAAGAACTTAAAGCTCCTTTGCAGGGAATCAAATCACTGAGAAAAGATCTAGAGACTCAAGTGAGTCAAGTGAGCTGAAGCAGCTTCTTGAGACAAGTGATGCATGTGAAAGACAGATGCTGAGAATAATAGGAGATACAGAATTAGGAACTATGGAAGCAGGGTATGCCTCTTTCTATATCTTCTATTTCCTTTTCTGGTAACACTGAAAGGTAGTAAAACATGCAACAAGTTGTCTGTTTTTTGCAATTCTACCTGAAAGCTCAAACTATACACAATCCAACATAGAGAATATTCATTTTATGGCAATGGTGTGTACATGTCATGACCACAACCTATGACACACTACAACAAATTCTACTATTAACGACACCAGGTTTACGACAGTTTTGAAAAAGCTGTCATTAAAATTGATAAATAATGACATTTTTTAATAAACTATCATCGAAGATGTCTAAATATTATTTTTTTTAAAAGATGACTTTTTTATCAAGGTTTTATGACATTTTTGTAAATGTCATTGATAAAAAGTTAAAATTCACAATGTGTTGGATAACAAACAAAAAAACAAAGAAAAAAATGGAGCCGCTCGCGTTCAGCGCTCTTCTACCAAAAACTTGCGTTCGCCGCTCTGGAGAGGAGAAGGGTAATTTAGTCAAATCCATTTCAGACTATAAAAGCCCTCGAAATCCCTTTCTCGGCTCACTCGACCTCACTCGCCCTCTCGACCTTCTCGCCGTTCTCGGTCGCCGCTCTTGAAACCCTAGAATCGAAGACCATTGATGGAGACGGAATAGCTAGAACCGAAGATCTAAAGTCTGCAGGTTTGGATTTGATGTTGTTGATTGGATTCATCGTTCGTTGTTGCTTTCAATCCCAAATTTGTTTCGCACCATCGGATTCATTTGTTGAATCGATTTTATTAGAAATGTCGATTGATGTTTGTTGATGTGTTAATGTGTTTCGTGGTTTCTTTCTTGCAAAGAAATCTGAGAGTCGTGAAGGAGCTGCAAATCGGTGTCAAGGTTCGTCTTCATCTCCGCCTTCTTCTCTCTGTTGAATCGATTTTATCGTATTCGCCTTCTTCTCGTGAATTTATTGCAAAATGGATGATTCTCATTTGATTCTCATTTGGCCAATTCCCTTGAATTCATTTGATTACATTGTACTTATAGTTTCATTTAGTGCGTATGGAGTGTTTGATGAAATTTCTATGTATGCATCAAAAGGAAATCATGGATGATTGATTAGTTATGCTTCAATTATAGGAAAGTGTTGTTCATTGATTTCTTCATTGGGTTTCTTTTGGGGAAATCTTCATTATTTTTAGTATAAGGTGAAAGCTTTGGGATGGTACTTGCTCATGCTAATATAGGTGTACTCCACATACAATTATCGATTAGTTTTATCTATGAGTTATTGCTGATTTTGGCTCCACGTACATTATGAAGGTTTGGGGGTTCATTGAGTTATTGTTGATTTTGGCTCCACGTCACTATGAAGGTTTGGGGGGTGGGTGGGTTCGACTGGGGGTGGGGGTGGGGGCTTAGGGGTGGGGTGGAGGGCTTGGGAGGAGGAGGAGAGCCTCATCGGGAGAAAGAGTAGGAATAGGAGAGATAGGAAGGCCATTGAGGGGAGTGGGTGGTGGTGGTGGTGTTGGTGGGAGTGCAAATATGAGATTTTTAAAGAGTGGACATTGGGACTGCAGCTGGGACTAGTGGGTGGAGTGATGAGTAGACAGAGGAGAGTGTGGGGGGTGTTTGTATGTGCAGTACATTGTTTTTTAAATGAGAAAAAACTAGAATGACATTCACAAGTTGCACAATCTAATTTTGTTGTGTTTTGGAAGAGTCATCTTGGCTTTCCTTTTTATTTATTTATTTTTTCCTTTGTGTCATAATGTATATTGGCACATATCAGAAACTTCTTAATAATAAATTCTCTTTCAAAGCAGGTTATGTGTGTCCTTCAATTTTTAGGGATCTCACCATTATCTTTTTGTTTAGGAAAATAGACAAGAAGGTTATTGAGAAATTCTAAAATGGATAAAAGTTGGACTAAATATCCAAGATTTAGTCATGAATACCAAGAAGGTGTCAACAGATTTATTCTTGAAGCTAAGAAGCATGCGAGGAATCCCGATATGGTTATTTGTTCTTGTAAATCTTGTAAGAACCGTTCTCAACAAGAGGATAGTGTCTTGTATAATCATTTGGTCATGAATGGTTTTGATTCTAACTACAAGATTTGGATACTCCACGGGGAATCTTCAAAAGTACCTCAAAATTTTGATTCATTAGACGATGATTTTGATATGCCTGAAGCTCACATGATGTATAATGATGCATATTTTTTAATGAAATGGGAACAAAGCATGTTGGAACCAGTGTTGAGGAGAATTATAGGAAGAAATTTGAAGATGCTACAATTCCCTTGTATCCCGAGTGTACGAAATACACGAAGCTATCAAAGCAACTATAGTTTTATATAAGCTTAAAGCGTCAAATGGTATGACCGATAAGGGATTCAATGAGCTTCTCAACCTTTTAAGGGATATATTGCTTGGAAGACAATTGTCTTCCAAAGTCGTTGTATAAAGTGAGAAAATTCTTAAATGAATTTGATTTGGGATATAAGAATATACATGCTTGTATAAATGATTGTTGTTCATTCAAAAATGAGAATAAAGATTTGAATTCGTGGCCCAAGTGTGGAAGCTCTAGATGGAAGGTTAATTCTCGCACTAAAAAGATTTAAGTAGGGGTGCCTGCTAAAGTTTTACGCTATTTTCCTATTATGCCAAGACTTAGAAGGATGTTTATGTCATCTGAATCTGCAGAGCACCTTAAGTGGCATTCAACTCATCATAGTCAAGATGGTATGGCTCGACACCCTGTTGATTCATTTGCTTGGAATTTGATTGATAAAAAATGGTCAAGTTTTGCCTTAAACCCAAGAAATATCCGATTTGGGCTTGCCTCTGATGGATTCAACCCATTTGGTTATCAAAGTCCTTCATACGAGTTGTTGGCCAGTGATGCTAGTAGTGTACAACCTTCCACCACACATGTGCATGTCACTTGAACATTTGATGTTGAGTTTGCTCATACCGGGACCAAAGCAACCCGGGAACGACATTGATGTATATTTACAACCACTCATTGATGACTTGAAGATGCTTTGGAACATTGGTGTTGAGATGTATGATGCATATTCCAAGTCTATGTTTAATTTGAAAGCAATCTTGATGTGGACTATAAATGACTTCCTTGCATATGGTAATCTTGTTGGATGTACTACAAAGGGTGAGTTTGCGTGTCCTATGTGTGGTCCTGGTACATGCTCGCGTTGGTTAACATGTAGTAACAAGATGGTGTACATGGCTCATAGAAGATTTCTTTCACCAAATCATTTGTGGCGTGACAAGGAAAGTTGGTTTGATGGAACTAAAGAGAGAGGGGGCCCGACCAAACCAATGACTGGAAAAGAAATTTTAAACAAATTGAAAGATTTTAAGAATGATTGGGGAAAATGCAAAAAAAGTGAGAGTAAAAAAAGGGTGATCCAATGAACATGTGGAAGAAGCGATCGATATTTTTTGAATTGTCATATTGGAAGGTAAACCTTTATTGCTTAATGACATCTTTAGTTATTTTCAAATTTACAATTTTAATTTGATTTAAAACATCTTCGTTTTTTTGTTAGCAGGACTTGATTTTGCGTCATAATTTAGATGTTATGCATGTGGAGAAAAACGTTTGTGAAAGTATTATTGGAACAATTTTGGACATGAAAGGAAAGTCAAAAGATGGGCTTGAATCCCGTAAAGATCTAGAGCTATTAGGTTTAAGAAAGGATTTGCATCCCCAACAAAAAGGCTCTAAAGTCTTTCTTCCTGCGGCTCTTCATTCATTATCAAAGAAAGAGAAACGCATCTTTTGTCAGAGGCTATTTGATCTTCAGCTACCCGATGGATATGGTTCTAATATCGGAAATTGTGTCAAAGTGGAAGAGTGTAAAATGATTGGTCTCAAGTCACACGATTATCATATGTTAATGCAACAATTAATGTATGTTGCATTAAGAGGACTTTTAACTTTTAAGTTCAAGGGGCCTAGGAATGCAATTTTAAGTTTAAGTTCATTTTTCAATGAATTATGCCCGAGAGAGTCCTCGACAAAAATAAGTTGGAAGAACTTGAACATTACATCGTGGAGACATTGTCTATCATTTCTGATATAAAAATGCCACCCATGCACCCGCCGGACCACTAAGCCCCGATGTTGGAGAGGTATTTTTCCACTCGCCTTCATTCTTTCGTGGAGACGTGTATGTTGGATATTTTCCGATACTTTGACATAATAACAATTCATTTAGGACGAGAAGCAAGATTATGTGGACCGGTCCACTTTAGATGGATGTACCCATTTGAGAGGTAATATTGAAGGCACAACTATTTCTTTAAATATTATATTTTTTAATATCGATTTTGTTTTAAAAGAAATACTACTTTAGGTTTGTGAAGGTGCTTAAGGGATATGTTAGGAATCGTGCACGCCCAAAAGGATGTATTGCTGAGTGTTATTTAGTCGAAGAATGTGTGAGGCATTGTAGTGCTTACATAAATATAGAAGTTGTGGGATCGAAACATCTTCGTAATGCAGATCATGGAGATGAAAGGATTTTGCAAGGGCATCCACTTTTTAAGGGTGAAGAGTTTACATTTTCTAATGAAATGTTGAAGGTTGTTCATCTTTACGTCTATTAAATAGTGCAATAGTTGAACCATATATCACGTAAGTATAACCAAACATAGTCCTTAAAACCTTTTATTTTTGTTGATCAAAATCATTATCTTACTTAAATTTTTATCACACTTCCTAAGGATGCATAAGGATGAATTGAAGCAAGAAGATGAACAACTTTTGGAGGATAGCTCGTTGTTATATAAGAGACATGTAGACACATTTGCTTCTTGGTTGTTGAACAAGGTAAACAAAATTACTTTGAAAGTAATCTTGATGTGAACAATAAACTTATTTAAGACTTTACTTATGAACATATTAAATTACAAGAGAGTGCAAATACCACAGTTCCAGAGAGGCTTAGATGGCTCGCGCAAGTCCTAGACACATAGCAACTTCTTTTAATGGTTACATCATCAATGGAAAACGTTTTCATACATTAGATATTGAGAAGGCTACACGTAACTTTGGTGTGCATCTTGAAGAAGTTTGAAACTCCTTGTAAATCGAGAGATGAAAGAAAAGTCATTGAAAAGTACTCTTACTATGGAGTCATAAGAAAGATTCTAATGTTGGATTTTCGTTATTTTGTGGAGCCAATATTTCTATGTGATTGGGCCAACGTAAGTTTTGGTATAAGAAAAGAGGATGGTTTTATTTTAGTTAATTTGTATGATGGATTATGGCAGTTTAAAAATGATCCATTCATATTGGCATCGCAAGCCAAACAAGTTTTTTACTCAAAAAGAAAGTCCAACATCACACTGGTATGTTGTACTTAAGGCTCCATCCCGAGGTTTTCATGACTTGGAAGCATTTGATGAGAGTATGTACGTCTCTCATTCACCTTTAGACATGTCGAGTATTGATGTATGTAATGTTGATGTTAATGAGTCACATGTAAGAGAGGATTGTGAGGGTGTACTTGTGTAAATGAATTGAAAAGCTTGAATGAGCAATATGTTAGAAATTGTTTTTATGTATTTTGACTTTGTGTTTGTTTTTATGTTTTATCATTATAATCATAAAAATTTACTTCATTCATTTCTATCATATGAAAAAGGTATCTCGCTCATTAGCTATTTGGGGATGGAACAACGTGATCACATAGAGGTAAAGTAATAATTTATTTTTTCCGTTTTTTTCTATTACTTGTTCTATATAGCATTGTTTTAAATGTTGCTTAACAAAAGTTTAACATTAAGTTTTTGTTTGTTCTTTTGATAGTCCTCTGAACAAGCTGCAAAGAGAGCAAAAAAGAGTTTACAAGCTTTAATTGCT
Organism: Stephania japonica; assembly: GCA_039657345.1. Lineage (NCBI taxonomy): Eukaryota > Viridiplantae > Streptophyta > Magnoliopsida > Ranunculales > Menispermaceae > Stephania > Stephania japonica. The sequence continues at coordinate 9,677,299 of CM077556.1, forward strand.
GCTGCCTTTCGAAATGAGAATGAATGTTTGAGAATAGTAGAAGAAAATAGTGATATCAATACAAATGAGAAGAGGAAAAGATGACAACGACAAAAGAGAAAGTGAGAATATCAAAAGAAGTGAGAATAGAATAGATGAATCTGATTTTTTTAATCTCTTAAATGATATACAAAGGGGTAAGGATGCGCCAAATGACAAAGGGATGGAAGTGAGAGTACCAAAAGACAAAGAAGATGAGGCAAGAATTACAAAAGACAAAAGGGAGAAAATGAGAATATCAAAAGAGAAAAGGAAGGAAGTGAGAATAGATGAATCTGATTTTTTTAATCTCTTAAATGATATAAACTTGGGTGAGGATTTGTCAAATAGAAAGAAAAAAGGAAGAGGGCCCACTAAATTGCTTGGAGCAAACATTATTGGCGGAGAGAACCCTCGATTAAAAGTTGAATGGAATGAAAGAGGGCAACCCGTAGGAAAGAATTCTGAAAAATTTGTTTCACTACTAGAAGTCCTAGCAAAGGAAATGGTACCACTAAACAAACCTAGCTGGACAAAGGTGAACATGGGTATCAAAAATACTATTTGGCTTCTTTTACTGGTAAGCCTAACATATATTATTTTCTTATTTCTACCTAATTATATGTCTTACACCTGTAATTTTTTTTATTTTGTTTAATATTGAAGCAAAAATGCATAATTGAAGAATGCCACAAGAAGATTGTATTTTGATTAATTGGGAAGCTATGGCGTAATTGGAAATCAATGTTGTCAAAAAAACTGAAAAAAACAGTTTCACCATCAGCATGCAAGCCTCTCGAAGTGAAAGAACATGAATGGAATGAATTCGTGCAAGTTCGCAGGTCACTTGAATGGAAAGTAAGGCTTCACAATTATTTTATTCTAAATAAATTAATACTCTTATTTTGATTTTTTTGTTTTGATTTATGTATATGTTTAGCAACTTAGTACGAAAATGAAAAAAGTGAGATCAAAAGTGACTTATCCATACACCTTAAGTCGAAAAGGCTATGCGAGACTTGAACATGATTTGGTAAGTTAAACTTTCTTTGTTTATTTATTATCTATCCTTTAAGTGTTTCATTTCTTTAGATATTTAAGTTGGTTACTTTTTTAGAAATCTGAGAAGGGAAATGATGAGTCTATACCAAGGGTGGAACTTTGGATTAAAGGGCGGATAAAAAAAGATGGCAATGTTGTTAATAGGGCATCGATGGTTACAATGGTAAGGAATATAAAGTAAATTCTTAAAATATTTTGAGTTCTTTGACTATTACTTATTCTATGGGTTGTGTTTTTCAGAAGAAAATAAAGGAAAGCTCTCAAGACCCAAACTATAAAAGTTCGTTTTCAATCAAAGATGATTTATTGAGTCAAGTTATTGGACCCAACATCCTGGATGTGTACGAGGTTTAGGGTTTGGAGCAACGTCTTCAAACATAAATGCTCAATTACAAGTTGTTTCATGGAAGCAAGCAATGAACAACAAAGTGAATGAAGTAATGGAGCGTCAAAAGGTGATGGAAGAAATAATTTCACGGTTGACTTCGAGCATGGTAAGTTAACGTTTTATATAAAGTCATATGTTAGTTGTTTGATGTGTGAAAAGTACTAATTCTATTCCTTTTTTTTTTTTTTTTTCCATACAAAAAGAATATAGGTAGAAATGGTGTTGGAAATGCATGTGCATCCAAAGATGTTTTAGCGGTAATTGCTTTTTGTATAACTGTATATTTTCTATTACAATATGTATTGAAGCTCTTGTGATAGCTATATAATATTTAGACAAATGTTTTGTTTGTAGTCTCACCATGATGATAATGGGAACCTTGAGGGGAAGCCATGCAAGTTACTTCATTGGATTGCATCTGGAGAAGTGGTGGCGTATGGAGAAATTTCTTCAACGAGATCCTTCTGCTTTAGTGGATGATGTGCCTCTAGGGCCGAACTGTTATAAGGTTTGGGTAAGGGATGTTTTAATTTCAAATATCGCCTTGCCTCGACCTTCACGTCTTCACTTTACTGTGGATGACGCAATGGCGAGTACAGTTGCTTGGCCTTCGAAGTATATTGATTTGTTTTGAAATTTTGAAAGGTAATTTATTTAATTCTTTCTGTATTATGTATTTAAGTAATTGATTTTGTTTTTTTTTTTTTGAAAGTTTTTTTTTTGTGTTTTGATCGGGTTCTTTTGATCAATATATGAAGTTTTTGCTTGTTTTAATGAATGATTTCAATTGTTGTTTCTTGTTGTTTCTGTGGTTTGTCATGAGGTGTTACTTTACTGGTGGTTCATTCTATTAATACAATTAGATGTATTTGTATTTTTTTAGTTCTTTGTATGAATTGAAGCACCATTTGGATGTGCTTTTGAATTTCACCAAGGTCTTTTAGGAGAAAACCTCATACCGTGAGTTGGTGTTAGGCCTAGATGGTGAAGAGGGGACAATATCAACATTGATGGGGATCCATGGGCAGGGGAGTAGTGTAAACCAAAGTTTCTGATTTTCAAAATGATTTTGGCATTATCTTTCTTTCTCAAAATCATATGCTGACTGCACTTGCTTGTCTCTGCATCAGAGGCCAATTCGTTGTTTTGTCTCTTAACTAATTTTAAGCAAGAGTTCTAAGGAAACTGTTGCATAGTACTTTTTTCAGAGAGTCTTTGCCAACTTATTTGGATATCATCTACTCGCGTTCGCTACTTTTCCTACTATCAATTCAAGAAGTGTGAAGGTTTAGTAGAATTAATTTAGAAGAAAGAGGTTTTTTGTTTTTCTTATGAGAAGAGGAAAGAGGTTTAAATTGTTATCCTTTGCTGATTTGGACATTTGAACTGTGACAAGAAGTGCTGCCTAGACTTAATACATCTCTTTTGATTGTTTTTGCTTGGTGTAATGATTCTAGCATATTCTTTTTAGGTATGAGCTTTGGAAATCAAACCTTAGATCTATGATGGAATATGACATGAAAGCAGTGAGCATTGGAACAAAGAGAAAGTACGAAGTTTTGGATACTTGCTTGCAGCAGATGAAGGCATGCTTTTTAGATGTAAGTTAAGTCTTAACTTATTCTGGCAATGCACCCTGCTTAAGCTCTTCTCACTTTTAATGATAACATAGAGCTTTATTCAAGTTACTTGTTTCGGACTAACATTTTCATCATTTCCATCATCATAGTCGCTCCCATTTTCACCATCAACAAATATTTTAAAACCTTCTTGAACTTTTGTATCTGTTTCAGTTTTGTGTTTTTTCACAGATACCAACTTTGAAGGATGCACAAAGCTAGAATCCGTTGTCGCCCCACCCTTTTCTTTGTTATGGCCAGAAGAGTGTGTCCCATTATCAAAACTTTCATCAACAAATACTTCAAGTTCAGTGCTTACTAATATTGTTTTTTGTTCCAAAGTATTTAAGTCTTAATTGGTGGCTTTCAATACAAAAAGTGAAATAACTTTGCTTCCATTGTTGGTAGATATTTAGTTGTAACTTAGATGGTGAGAAGCCAAGTTTTTTGTGTTCATTAGAGTTTTTGACAAAAATTTGGTACTTTTTGGATTGCCATTTTGGTTGGGCTCATTTGAATTTTTTTCCCTCTATGTTCTTCGATCAAAAGATATGCTACACTATTATAGATTTTTTTATTTTTGTTGGACAGGTTGCAAAGAAGAAAAGTTACAAATTTGAAGGGGTACTTGTCTTGCCATGTTGTATTCATATGTAATTGTTACATGGCGTAGTTTCTTTTTTTTTAAAATACATGGTGTAGCTTTTTTTTTGAAAATACATGGTGCATGTAGTAGCTTTTAGTTGCTACAATATTGAAATTGTTATTTGAATTTGAATTTGAATTTAGATATTGTTGGTATTTTAATTTTAGCGCAATGAATTTGATTGTTTAATAGGTTGTATATACATTTGAATAGTTTTTATTGATTTTTTTTTATTTGTCATGCAGCTTCAACGATATTTAAAAATTGTCGTTAAAGCTCTTTTATGATAGTTGTTCAATGTCATTGTATAGTTACGATGACAGTTTTTAAGTGTCATTAAACGTTAAAGATGACACTAAACATGTTGTCATTGTAAGGAAATACTTTCCACAACACCCACATTCTATGACAGTTGAAAACTGTCATCTTTTACTTTTAACGACGGTTTTTAAATATCATTAATAGGCAAATTTCTTGTAGTGACATAAGTGTATGGGATTTCATTATTGCATGAACTCAATCTTGAAAAGAATCTTATTGTTGTTTCTAGTTCAATATCTGCATCCATCATTTAGCGATTTCCTCTTTTAACCAAGAAACCAATCAGATATCCATGATAATATTTGAATAAACCCTTCGATTTATTTACATATGGTATAACCGTTTGGCATTACAGTGATACCTACTATATATTTGGTGTAACATGATATTTATATTATATATTATTTGTATACCGAATACATTTGTTGATGCTGGTTAAAAAGCTCCTTATTCAAAGAACAAGAAGATTTTCTTGATTCATTAAATAGGTGCCATGAATCAAAAGGCCTATCTTAATTGTTTTCATTAGTAGTAGTTGACAGTGTGATTTACAAGTTTTTCATTTCAATGTCTCTGTCCTAGGGTTCTTTCAAGATAAACATGGGACAGTTTCTGCTCAGAAACGTTATGATTGCTGTCATAAATCAAGTAATGGATCCAGCAAGGGAAAAAAATATTCAAATAATTCAGAAGATTCACAAGAAATCAGAGGGATTTATCTCTATGGTGACCAAATTAGACTTCAGCAGGTGCTGGCAGATTTCTTGCTGCATTCGGTGTATTATGCCCCATCTAATGGTTGGGTAGAAATCAATGCCACAACCATTCCAAAATCAATTTCGGATGAAATTGAGTCCATGCCCTTGCATATAAGGTACGCACTTTATATCACCACCAAGCTTGCTTATGTGATCCTTACATTGTCATTAAGATATGCAATCAAAGAAAATGCATGGCAATGAAATGAACAGATAATAGGTATTTTTGATACATAATTGCTTCATATTGCAGCTACGGCAATTATCAAATAATCAAACTTTAAGATCTCTCTTAAGTACTCTGTCACTCCTATTTCCATACAGTTTGCATATATGGAGACACCTAAGAGAGAAAGAGAGAATGTACAAATAATGTCAAACTAATGGATGAGGAGCCAACAAATAATACCAATTAAGATTGAAACCGAGACCCCTCAGTTGCAAATCCTTGTTAAATAATATTAGCCCTAAAGCTACATAGCCGACAAGGAAGGACTGAAAAACAACAAAAAGGTGACGGTAAATTTGTGTCACCAAGCAAGTTTCAATTTACCGCTGTGTTGCAAGAGGGAGCTTTCTTTTTTCACTCAAACAGAGTAACGTGTAGAGTGACAGGATTGAGGCATACTCTTATCTAGGAACATAGGAAATTCAACGACACATTTACTTAGTTCTATCTTTTATTATAGTAGGCGTCAGTTCTCTAAAATTCTCAGCCTTGGGTATCTATGATCTTCACTAGTATCCTCTTGGTCGTTGTGACTATATTGGCTTGAAGCTTCATTTAGAGTAGAAGTCAAGGTCGTTTTTTCTTGCAAGGGCAGCAAGACTCCCCGTCAAGATTCTTTCTCAATGGCATTTTTTGACATACATGGCCAAAGATATCATGAAGGATATAGAGGGACTTCCTTAAAATGGGATTGTTAATGTCAAAAACAACGATATTTACATAAATCTCGCTTCTAAAAAAACTAGTTCACGGAAGTTGACAGATTTGAGGCCTATTTGTTTGATGTAGAACTTTTAGAAAATCATTCTTGAAGGCCTACCAAAGGGCTAAGATCAATCCTTTGTTCTATAGTGGTAGATTCTCAGTCAAGTAGGCAACTTTTGTGAAAGGTAGGCAAATCATACAAAAAGGAAAGGGATTTGTTTTTTGATCAAAATGCTAAAAGCTTGGAATGGAAGATGATGTAACGCAAAGGAAATCTTTTGGAGAGTGGTTAAGTACACTTGGTGAACTACTCAGTGTGCATTAATTGACACCTTGGGTTGTATTAAAATGAGAGGAGCGTTGTCTTACCAAAAATAAAGAAGAGAAGAACATTGAATGAAGAAGATACTAGCCTCCAACCATTTCTCTCTTGAATGACCTTAACATTTTCATGTGGGAGAAATATACTTAAAAAAAGGAAAAGTGAATTGGAAAAGAAAAAGGACAAACTGACATAAAAATTGGTCTAGGTCAGTTATCATGCAGAGGCCACACACGATCAAGTTTCACCTGATTTCTTCTATGTGCAATTCAAATCATTATATTCTTCTATTCCTTCATATCCAGCCAATCTCTTCCACAATGATCTTCCTTTGCATAATGTTGTTGGGATGTGTGGACTGAAAAACTTAGTCCCACATCGGTTATTTATGGCTTCTTGAAGAAGTTCATAAGAGTGAATGTTCCATCAAATAGTACTGAGGCCTTTTGGAGTAAAACCCCACACCTAATGGATAGTTGGGTTGACTCGGCTATGAGTACCCAGGTTATAGTGTTATTTGTGCATGTTGTATGTTTATTACTGTGATGTGGAAAATTATTATTATTTATATAAACATCACATGTGTGTAAGTTGATATCGGGCAAGGCTACGAGTCGAGTATATGTCCCGAAGTGCGTGTCGGGGACTGGGTACCGGGTATCAGGTAGTCGGGGTACGGGACATGAGTTGTCGAGGAGCTGAGTGTTAGTGTCACTAACCTATGATTTTATATGATTTATTAGGTGGCCTAACTTAAGGTTGGAAAATGAATTAATGGATTAATTGAAATCCTATAGTTGGAATAGGAAAAATCAGGGCACATAGGATGATTCTCGAGATGCACAACAGGGGGATTTAAGGCAATGGGTGTTAGGATAAGGTGTCCAGAACTTGGGTGACACAGGGTGATCAGTGGTCGTCAGATCAACCTCGGGATGCGTGCACACAGCAGATTAGAACAAATACTATATTAATAGACGATTGATTGAGAATGCATGCAAATAAATCACTTTCCAACCATTGTTTCTTGAGAATTCAGAGAAGAAACATGTAGGGAAGGGTGAACTCGAGGTGTAGGGAGTGAATCCGAGCTTCAGAGCATCAATCCAAGGTAATCTCTACCTTTCTAAATGTGAAATTTTGATTAAAAAAAATGTGGTTTTATGGTTTGAGGTTCAAAACTAAATTTTTATGAATTCACCATCTGTTTTTGCTGAATTTGGAGTTCTTGAGGTGGATTTTGATGAATCTCATTGTTTTGAAATGAGTTTGTGGAAAATTGAGGTGAATTGGGTGATTTTGGATTTTAAACATACACACTGTGATTTACGGTTTTGTGATAAAATCTTGTTTAATTGGTGTTTTTTATAGTAATTTGAGGTTATTGGAGTGTGTGTATGGTTTCTAAGGTGAATTGAGGTGTTGGAACACAAGAAAACCCAAAATCGATTTCTGAAATTTTCTGGCCAGCGTGCAATTAGTACGCTAGGTGATGAACATTAGAGCGCTAATCACGCTAGGTGATGAACATTAGTTAGCGCGCTAATACCCCTCTGAACCTTAATTAACCAATACACACTGGAAATAGGTTTCGGGACTCCAGGGACTAGGGGAACCTTAGCTTGGACACCGGGGAGCTAGGCGGGTCGGATTGGCGGGTTCGAAAGTCGGAGAGCGTATTTCAGGTGCTTAAAACCCTTGAGAAAGTTACACTTTTAAATTCATGGCGTGGATTTTATCGATTATCTTATCGTATGCGATGACTGCTGGTGGTCACGTATGGTTTTCCATCTTGGTTATGACTACACGCTTGAGCATGGACTAGTCTGCGACGGCGACCGTGTAGATAGGAGTATAAGGTATCTACAACTGTCTCGAGGGATTAAGGGTACTCTTAGAACTAAAAAGCTTGGAAAGAGTACGCCTGGTTACTGAGTTGAAGTGTAGGTCATTGTAAGCCTGTTATTAAGCATTGGTTTGTGCTGAGAACTCCATTTTGTTATCATATGACCGGCGGGTCATAGTTTTATCGTAATTAAATTAGTGATGATTTATTTACCGTTGATTTTACTTTCGAGCCCATTTAGTTAATTATTTGTTGGATTTTGGATGGTTTACATATCCAGTTAATATGTGATTGATGTGATGCTGTGATGGTTATTTACTGCTAGCCATAGAAATATGATTCCTGTTGTCAGGGTCATATTCACATGTCTCGCAGGTTATCGATGTTTTCATGATTATCGCGTAAACTTCTCTTGGGAATTTACTCATTGGGCTCGTTGTTGTATGTGTTGGGCAACTTAGCGTAGATCCTGGTACGAGCAAGAGCGAGGGGAAGGAGGTATTAGGTGACTATCTATGAGGTCGTTACTGCTGATAGCTCGTGTTTTGATATCATGTATGTATATAATATTTTGCTGGGTTTTGGGAACTTTAGAACTTTATCACATGTATATGGATTACTGTTTACTTCGTCTCAGTTATTTACATGGTGTTATTTTTGGGTTTTCCACTGCTTAGGTTTAATAAATTCTCATAAAATACAAATTAAACGCTTACGCTATTGTTATTAAAATTTGTCAACCTACTAGATGTTTAGATAAATTAAACAACCTTAATATAGTAGGATTAGTCAAACGGAGCGTCACTTCACGGAGCTGTTGATATGGCAGCAGTGATGACGTGTCCGGTGACGTGACAGGCGCTGCTGGGCTTGCGAGCGGAGGGCGTGGGTCACGGGACGGCCTCGGAAATTGCGGTCGTCACACTCTCCCCCTCTCTCTCTCTCGCGCACACTCCACACTCTCTCCCCCTCTCTCTCACTCTCTCCTCTCTCTCTCTCTCACATTCTCTCCCTCTCTCTCTCTCTCTCTCTCACTCTCTCCCCCTCTCTCTCTCTCACGCACACTCTCTCCCCCTTTCTCTCTCTCTCACGCACACTCTCTCCCTCTTTCTCACACTCTCCCTCTCGCACACGCTTTCCCTCTCTCTCTCTTTCCCTCTCTCTCTCTTTCCCTCTCTCTCGACACACTCTCTCCCCCTCTCTCTCAAGACACTCTCTCTCCTCTCTCTCTCTACTTACACTCTTGCTCGCCTCTGTTTCGCCGTCGCTCTTGCTCTCTCTCGCTCCTCTATCAGTGCCTCTCTCGATCTCCTCTCTCACACCCTCTTCTCCCTCACGGTGCATCCCCCTTCTCTCCCTCTTTTAAACTATTAAACACCCCCCACCATCCCCAACAAACTTTCAACCCCCCATTGAAGACCCTCGATCCATAGGGGGATTGTAGGTTGCAGAGATTCTCTGCATTGTAGAGGAATCTCTGCAACCTACATGCAGAGAATATGGAACACGAATTGCGCATTTAGAAAATGCACAATTCGTGATCCCACGTGGCTGGCCAACAACACGAATGACGCCTTTTGTAAAGGCATCATTCGTGTTATGTGGCATCACATCTAAACTACACGAATGGCGCCTTTACAAAAGGCGTCATTCGTGTTACATGGCGTTCAACGAATGGCGCATTTTGCGAATGCGCCAACGTTGAAAGCCCACATCCACGTCGTGCGTTACGTCACACGAATGACGTCTTTTGTAAAGGCGTCATTCGTGGCGCATTCGGAAAATGCGCCATTCGTTGCCACGTCACACGCGAATTGCGCCTTTTCAAAAGGCACAATTTGTGTTGTGTTTGTGTGATTCACTTCCACCGTGGCATAAATATTGTTTTAGCCTAATGACGCCTTTTCAAAAGGTGATATACATTAATCAAAGAATAAAAAAAAAACTACAGTAATTTACGAATTTTAAAGACAATATACGGTACGGATGTAAATTTTTCCACACCCGTGAGTCATATTTCGAGATTTGTTGCTCCACATTTTAATGTGTATTGCACGGTTTCCAAACATGTACTTCCTCTATTTTATATTACCTATCATATTTTAACTTGTACACAAGCATTAAGGTGGTGATTAATTATCATCAAGATTTTATCAAGACTATATAACCCTCCCATAAATGACTTTATTTATTATATGTATTGTATAAAAAAAAGTGATTGATGGTGTCATTAACAAAATAGAATGGGATTAGAATTGGAAATAAAATATTTAATATTTTCTTGATTTCTTAATGTTACGTGGAACAAAAAAAAAAAAAAAAGCCTCTAATGAGACAAATAATTGAGCATCCAGACCTGCATGCCTACAAAAATAATTGAACATCCAGTATACCACCTGCCTCGAGCTGTTAAATTTCTAACTTCAAAACCACTTAATTTATGCAGTTATTTAGGTGAAGCTTGGGTGGTGTCCATCTGTTCTCTCTTTTTTATTGTCAGAAATCTGATCTGCTCTTGTTTACTAAATTAATGGTTGAGTTTATCTGTCTACTTTGGATGGAAAGGTTTTTTATTAGGGAGAGGCTAAATAGACCCCATAAATTACTAAACATACCCTAATTTTATGAAATTACTCAACTACCCCTTTATATAAAAGGATTTTTACTCAAATCGCCTCACCAAAAATCGACCAAATTTGACAAAATTCAAACAAAACGACGTAGATTCAACGACGTGGGTGCGTTCATCATCTCTTTTAGTGTCAATTTCGAGATTTTTTTAAATTTTTTTTTGTTGAGTCGTTTTATTTGTGAATTTATTTTTGGGCTTAGGGCTTTGATTTAAGGCGTGAATCTTGCATTTCATGTACAAAATTTTGATGAAATTAGAAATATTAAGTGTTTCCGAACAAAACCCATTATTTTTTAGTCATTTTCTTGTATTTTTTTAAAGTTTTAAAGTTTTTTTATTCGTTCTAGTCGCTCGCGGGTTTCGGAGTAACAGAGTTGACACCTCTGAAGAGGTGTTGGTCGAATTGGGCCGACACCTCTAAAGAAGTTTCGGCCGGTTCTCTCCGTCACCAAATGAAACCAAATTATCTACGCATTATTGGTTGAAATTGGCTGAGACCTCTAAAGAGGTGGCGGTCATATTCATCTGAAGCCTCTTCAGAGGTGTCGGCTCTGTTCGTCCGACACCCGGAGGCCAGGGTATTGGGGTGAGGGTGAGGGTGAAGGTGATGGGTACACGAAGTAAAAAAGTGAGGTATACTAAGCAAGGGTATTTTTAAAATTTTAAGAAAAAAAAGTAAGATACGCTAAGTAAAAAATGGGGTACATGAAATAAAATTTTAAAATTATGGTACGTTTAGTAATTAATGGGTCTGTTTAGCTTCTTCCTTTTTTTATTATTTATTTTTTTTTAGTAGAATGGAGAGTTGTTTTTGGAAAGTGATTGAGTAACATATTTTTAATGAGTTTTGAATAATTTGTGACTTAAAAATAAAATTTCATAATCTTCCCTACACCAACAAATTTTTTCACAACTTCCCTAGTCGAAGTTAACTTCCTCGAATTAATTCCAAATTTTGAGTGGGCGAAGTTTAGGATGAAGTCGAAGTTTCGATCCTTGACCATCCGTATTCCCAACTAGAAAGATTGCCTTTCCTTCCTTCATAATCTTTAAAAAAAAAAAAACATATAGCTTAGAAGTTATCCATTTGGCCAAACAGACGGACAAAATGATGTAAACAGCATTCTACCCTTGAGTAGAATAATAAAGATGTTACTTGTAGATCTGATACAGACGACGAACGTAAACTTTGGGTGACTATTATTATGTAGCACTGATCTTTGCAAAGACTAAAAGCTTGACTGAAAAGATTCATCAAATAACAATCCCGTTGAATATTTTATGATTCTCACACTCATCAAATGAAGTGCTCATCCAATCTTCAGGTCAATGTAGAATGAAGCATTACTAGAGTTACTGGTTCTGCCCATGCGATTTAAATGGACAAAGAATGATGTTGAAACAAGAAAATGGCGTATGAGAAAAAAATGGAATAACACCTTTAGAGCTTTCTTCATATTATCTTTCACAGTTACCCAAGAGATTTCTCCAGGTATTCCTAAGCAAGCACTAAAATTCCTCTAGAGATTCATGATAGGAGCAGATGTTGAGAAGCCACTGTCTCAGATTTACTTGAAGAGTTGAGGAGTTTAGTTCAACATTTACAGCTATTACATTAATGTTTGCTGGTATCGCTCTTCTCAAAGATTGATTTCCACTCCTTGAAGCATTTGCATCTGATGCATAAAGGTAAACTATAGACCTACGCCAATGAAGGTAAAAACTGAACAAGAACGAAAACGACAAATGCTCAGTTTTATTTATTCCAAGATAAAATTTGTGAAGTTTTTATAAAATCAACGAAAGAATTAACAAGGTCTGCAATTCAATCATGAAAAACTCACTGAAACGTTGAGAGAAAAGACATTTTGAAACAGAGATCCAAAATTTTGTTGACAGTATGTCTAATTTAACATTTTTTATAGAATGGTAACGACTAAACCGAAGTAGTCAGACACGGGGACAATGCTGCTAGCATATCTGCACATAGCATAAAATGATTTACCATCATGGTAAGGAGATCAAGCATTTCCATCAACTAATATCTTGCAGACTTGCGAACAAGCCTATCCTAAGCTTCTAGCACATACATACCACAACAACACCATATTTAAAAAAGAAGAAAACCTAACCCTCAAGTGAAAATTAAAGCACATCCATATAAGCCAAGTTAACTGCCAAGCTCAAGATGCAACTTAAGGTCTCATAAAATAAAGACTCAGCACAACTCAGATTGACGACGCATATGCTAAACTTAAAATTTTGAAGAATCATAAATCATTGCCTAATAGATAACACAATCAATGCTTAAACTCCTGCAAAATGTGAAAATACAAGTTTTTTTTTTTTTTTTTTTTTTTTTTTTTTTTTTTTTTTTTTTGCTAGGATGCAAAGTGAATATACAAGTTTCAGGATGCTGTACTCTAAAATACAATCTGTTAGAATTATTCTCTTTCTAAATTCATCCATACAGCATTAAAATAACCACAGAAACATCTTATAATCGTAAACCATGAAGCATGTCACCTCCAATATAGGTGCACACTTAACATCTTAATAGCAAGCAATCACTTAACCATTTGGTATGACAGATTAACAAAAGATGAAAATTTGTGGTTTGACATTAAGCGATCAGCAATTTCTCTCAAAATATCATGACAGCTTCTAATCACATAGAAAGTACAACATCCACAACAATGCCACCTCCAATAAGAAGGAATTCTTACACACAAATGAAAGTTAAACTACAGATGCAATCAAACAAAAACAAACTGATTGAAGAAAATCCCAAACTAAAATGCAAATTTTGTGGAATCAAACTCAAAAGAAAATCACCTTGTGAAACCCAATGCTCATAAACACAGCAAAGCAGAACAACGAAGGGTACTAAAACCAAAAAAAAAAAAAAAACACTTGCATTTTGTCCACGTAACAGTTAATCTGAGACATGGGTTTCACATCCAAAGATGCATATAACAAAGAGCAAGAGCAAAAGCTTTAAGAATCAATGAAATACGCGAATGGGCTCACATCTAGTTTGAAGTTCCTCAACAAAAAACCAATGGAGCACATAAATGCAGAAGTTTGACTAAGGAGAAAAGAGAGTAGGTAAGTAGCACTGCTTATTTGTAATTAGACAAACATCTAGATGCTTCTATCATGAGGTTGATAACATGAAAGTACATGGCAAGGAAGGTTAATTGAATCAACTCACTTGACTCACTTGGCAGAATGAATATATGAACAGAACCAAGCTCTACGATCTTTTATCACAGTTATACGTAAAGAGATAGATCAGCCACATATCGTCAAAATCATTATTTCCAGGCGCCAAAGTCAATAGACTGAAGTGATATACAACCCATGTACAAATCCTTCACGTGTTGCTTGCACAATCCAATTCGCCTTTTGTGCAAGCTGGGATGAATCACTGATGAGAACCCTGTCTTCCAACCAGGAAATTTTTGCCTTTCCATCACATGAAGTGTGTAAACACAAGGTGCTGCCACCAAACACCCTAAAACGAAACAATTACAAGGTCGTGATGTACTGACCATTCTTTCTAGAGATAGTAAACATAAGCCACTGTGAAAGATGCCATAAGTGAGTGCCTCGTCATCCTCAAAAACTGAAGATTCTGACATCCAATTCACCATCTCAAGCTCCGTCTCTTGAGTTGAAGGAATAGCACTTAAATCTGATTCAAACCGTTTCTCAATCTCAGCTTCATATATTCTATGCTTTGCTGCCAATGTACGAATGCAAGACATCCTTACTTGATTCATGATAAGGAGTTTTACTTCATTAATGTTATCACATTCATGGTACCATCTAAGCCAACGACGAACAAGACCAGAAAACCAGTCTATGATTTCATCATTATCTTGCAAAATAAGAATAGAAGTAGGCCTTGGGTAACCTCCAAGACTGACCAAACCATATCGATGCAGCCTCTTCTGTAATATATTGACTGGGGCTAGAAGATCAGTTGTTGTAGATTGCTTAGTAGGAGTGGAACTCATCAACAACGCAGAAATTGTATTTGTCTCAGAGGAAACGTACTCTTCTGCATGTTTTTGGAAGTTATAGAAAGCATCTGTTAGTTCTCGAGGCAATGCTGGTTCAACAATGTATTTTGACAATACTTCCAACTCTGAATTCTCATCTTTCGCATTCACATCTTGCATCCATACCTTGAGCAATGCCTTGTACCAGTGATCAGTTTCCATTCCAACTTTACGAAGATGAGAAATCTGGCATAAAATGGAGTTGCTATCAGCCAGTTGCTTAATTTCTGTCTCTTTGACCTTCTTCAAACCATGAGCTAGCCATTTCTTCCCAATCCGCCTGGTCATGCCATCCCAATTATCTTGTTTTTGAGAGGCAAAAAACTGAACTTTCTTTTCAATTTATGCACGGCTTTCACAGCTGGATTTTCTTTTATTCGTTTTTGTATTAGAGTTCCTAAAAACTGAATTCCATGAGAATTATCTGTCGATAGCATTTCGGTTTCTTCTATGTCCATATGAAGTGAATTAATCAAGTAACTTTGAATATCAGACTTAAAACCAACAGAAACATCCTTGGATCCTGAGATTGAAATAAAAATTTCATCCATGAAACGGCAAGCATATATTCTTAAACTAGAATTCTCATCATATGGGTCATTATTTCTGCTATCTTTTAATTGCTTCCTAAACCAATGCCGGAGGCTGGATTTACATGCCTCTACGTTGGCATTGTCACCTGAACCAAGAGCTTCATACCTCATGCACAATCTATGAAATTCTTGATCGAAGAGATCAAGATAGATGTTCATTAATATTGGGGACAGCACTCCCTCTTGTGGTAATCCTTGGGCTTTCGGGAAGCCCCCGAATTCCAAGTTCACCACTTCAGCATCAAACATGCTATGTAGAATAAAATACAAGCTAGGGTCTTCAATCCTTTCCTCCATTGTTGAGAATAGTTTTGATACGATATTGGCATCAGCCTTTTTCTTCATATTCAGTGTGAACCACCAATCAGTAGTTTGTATCTCCTTGCAAATGTGCCTTAGAGCTGAATGACTCCCCCTTCCACTTCGACACCCGTGTGAAATCTTGGAAAAATGAGGTCTATAAACAACTTCAAGAACAATTCTGATGGCTTCCTGGACAATCTTTAAATTTAAATTAGGAAGTAACAAGACTTCTTTATTTTCACCCTTGGTAGACATTGTGATGGTATTTGCTTTAATATCAAAGCTCCTGCACAGGAGCATTTCTGCTACATACGCAAAAGAGATATCATCGGGCTTAGATGCTAAATCAACATTAGAGTTGAGTCTGATACAATCATAAGCATCTCGAAGGGTCTCTGGGTTAGCAATCACTTTTTCCATAAGATCATGAAACTTTCCACTGTTATGCTGCTCCTTCACTCTCTTCTTGACACGAATCTCAATTAATCTCTTGAGTTTCATTCTAGATATTCTTTCAACGGGAACAGGGTCTTCATCAAGCATAGAAGCTAAGCTCTTCGCCAATGAGATACCATCTGTCCCATCAGCATTACATTTTCTAGCCACCTCGTATGTAGAGACTGTCTCAACATGGACTTGTTTAAAAGGTTCTCCTATTCCAACAGTTGAGAATGTCAAGATTCATCAGCAGGGGAAAAAAAAAAGAAGACATGCGAAAGCAAATAATATTCATTCACAAATAATCATCTAGAACACCCAATGGATCCAACTTCATCAACAGTTTAGAGTAAGTTTATCCCAAATAAAGTATTGAGATTTAAGCCATAGCGCACATACAATGAGGTGCGCCAAGGAGCTTGTACCATATAGTACTATAGAGTACAGAAGGGTGAAAAGAATGCTTCCGATTCACAAATGAAAGAGCCAAGGTAATAAAAATTACAGGCTTTGAAATTTAAAGGTTTCAATCTGAACTGTGATTTTACTCATTATTTTTTGAACCTTAACATTACTTGTTTATCTTCCTCAAAAAAGTTTGCATGTTCATGCAAGAAAGCCTCAATCCCAATTTACCCAAAAAAAAAAGCCTCAATCCCAAAGTTTACATGTTTATGCATCTAATCAAGATTTTTTTATTTCATAGATTAATATGATCAATGATCCTTGATTGTTTATTTGGTCATGTGTTAATCAATCAAGCAGCATTCAAGCTGCCTACTTGAATATAGTATGTGTCAATGCCAGTCTCTAGCAGTTTCAAATTGGTGTATACTTGTGCTTTACATCCTCGTCCTCAAATTGCCACACGTAACATTAATTGCTCTATTTCTTTTTCTTTTTTTGGGTACAACTGTAATTGCTTTATTATAAATGAATAATTGTATGTTTTTCCTTTTGTAGTTACATCAGTGAATTTATGATTTTTACATCAACGGTGACTTGTATATTTGTTTTACATATTTTCTTCTTTAAAAAGAAAAGGTAGAGGCACACCACCTCAATGCTTACTTGTTGCTCCGCTTGGCTCAAGCACCTCAGTTGTGCCTCAATAACTTCTAAAAATTGGTAGCAACATAATGCAGAATTTAGTGAAGGAAGAGAATGATAAAAACAAAAGAACAAATGAATGAAAAGGCTATTGGTAGCAGAGAATTCATGGCACGTCAACAACGACGACCAAACCTCAATCCTTTATATCCCTATTGATGCATCCCAAATTAACTTAGGTCTACCCTGATACCGTCAAACTCCTTCATTTTCTTGCGTCGAGTTTTCTAACTAGGAAATTTGCAAACTGTATTTAAATGTGTCCAAACCACCAAACCTGCCCTAACCAAATTTCCACATCTACAGGTTTTGTTACCACTCAACAACAACAACAACAACAACATAGCCTCAGTACGAACTTAATTGGGGTCGGCTACATAGATCAAACTCTTCCATTGTGCTCGATAAAATGCAATTGATGGTGAGCTTTCCAAACCATTAAATCCCTCCTAATTAATGCATCCCAAGTTAACTTCAGTCTATTCCTACCTTGCGAATTTCTTCAGTTTCTATTAAGTCAAGTTTTCTAGGTTTTGCTACCACTACTACTTTTATTTGAATGTTTGGATTTCCTACTCTATCTTGCAAGTTTTACCATACATTCACCTAAATCTTCATATCTGCTAAACACATTTTATGTATTTGTTGTTTATTTATCGCTTCAAGAAGACAGATACATAAAATGTTGCCGCAAAGGCCTGAAAAAAGAACGGTGCAAGAGCGTAATTTAAATAGAAGGGATTAATACTTGTATCTAATCTAATTATGAGGTCTAACATCTTAAATTTTAGAGCTTGTGGCAAAGTTCATTTCCGGTAACAGTTCGCCCACGAGAATAATGCTTAATATCAATGTATACAACGCGGCATTCTTCTCCATTCATATTCAATCTTCATAACCTCTAGTTGTTACCATCTTGAAATTTGAAATATTCGTTTCCAATCTGATGAAGTCAAGAATTAGCTTGTAAATTCTTGGAAAAATATGATGGAAAGATATGACAAGATGGCATTTTAGTAATTTTCGCGAAGTTTGGGCGTTTGATTTTTGGCGTTCCGAGGGCATGGGTTTATTGGAAAAGGCGTGGAGATCACAACTCACAGCTATGCTATGACTATGACGTTTTTCGGCGAAATTCCATCGTTTCGGCCTCCGAAACGGCAATTTTGCTATTTTTGAAAGTTTTTTTCGATTATAACTCTCATTAGGAATTTCGTTTTTATTGCCGTTTGCGGCGTTTGTTTCTATTTTTCGTCTAGTTTTTAGTTTAGGGCTTTTTGGACTTTTTACTATTTTTGGCAAATTTTAGGTTTCGCTATTTAAGTGACCTATTGGGTGTAATTCGCAGTTTTTGCTGAAATAAAAGAATTTTTGAACTTTGGCTTAAGTTCTAACCTAGATCGAGTTGTTCGTGGATTCGTTCAACTGGTTTGGAAGATCTCCGCTGCGTCAGTTGGTATCATAGCCTGCTTCAGCGTGATTGGAGAAATCATGCCGCCGAAGAGGAACCAGCAGCGTATCGAGGAGGTGTATGACCGTGACAATTTGAATCGACAAATTGGCCAATTGATTGACCAACGCATGGGCGCGATGGTAGAACAATTAACTGCCAGAATCGATCAGTTATTTGGTCAGAATATGAATCATATCCGTAACCATCGAAAGGAACCTGTTGGTGATGAACCAGTAGGAGATTCTTCTACCGAAGGGGAGGATGAGTATGTTGAGGAATCGAGGAGGCGTTACAGGCCGCGTGCAGTTGAGGATGATCGCAGGCGGTGGGAGTCTGGGATGAAGACGGAGATCCCAGAATTCCATGGCACCCTTCAACCGGAAGAATTCTTAGACTGGCTGGCGTCAGTTGAAGAAGTCCTAGAATTCAAAGGTGTGCGCGAGGACAAGCGTGTGCAACTGGTTGCGACCGGATTCCGCAACAGGACCATGGCTTGGTGGCAACAGCAGAAGTTGATGCGGAATAGGAATGGAAAGGCGAAGATCACCTCGTGGGAGAAAATGAAAAAACACTTACGAGCTGAGTTCTTGCCTTACAATTTCCAACGCCTCATGTATCAGAGGTTGCAGAATCTGAGACAAGGGGCAAAGTCAGTAGATGATTATACTACGGAGTTTTATCAGTTAGTCGCTAGAAACGAACTGCAGGAGACTAACGACCAATTAGTGGCGCGATATATTGGTGGACTGAGGTTGCAGATCCAAGATGTCGTCAACATGTTTGATCCGGCTTCCTTATCTGCAGCGCACTAGAGAGCATTGTTGGTGGAGAAACAACAGCTTCGGGGTGTGAGTAATGCTTCTAGTAATGTTAGTGTTGGGACAGCCAATACTGGAAGTAATATCGCTGCAATTAACCCTGCTAGTCGCACAAACAGACCTAGCACTAGTGGGATTAAATGCTTTGGTTGTGGCGAAGTTGGTCATAGGAAGTCAGAATGTAAAGGGAAGAAGGCTCTCTTTATTGAGAATGAAGAGAAAGACGAAGGGGAAGAGGCCAACATCACTGCAGAACCAGTGTTTGACACTTCTGACAACACAGACGAGGAGGTCGTGACTGGAGATGTGGGTACTGCCTTAGTTGTAAGGCGTTATTGTATAACTCCTAGAGCTGTCGTTGATGATGAGTGGCTGCAGAATAACATCTTTCAGTCCGAGTGTACCATCTTAGGCAAGGTGTGCAGGTTCATGATTGATCCAGGCAGTTGCGAGAATATCATCTCAGTTGAAGCGGTTCAAAAGTTGGGCCTTGCAACTGAACAACACCCCAGACCCTACAAGCTAGCTTGGCTGAAGAAGGGTGGTGAGGTGAAGGTGTCGAAGCGCGCCTTGGTGACTTTTTTTATTGGTGCTAATTACAAGGATTCAGTCTGGTGTGATGTTGTGGCTATGGATGCTTGCCACTTGTTACTGGGACGTCCTTGGCAGTTTGATAGGGGAGTTGTGTATGATGGCAGAACCAATAAATACACCTTTATGTTCAAAGGAGTGAATATTGTGCTAGTACCCGCCAAGAATCCGGAGGAAGTTAAGCCTACTAAAGAATCTAGCGGTTCTTTCGTCTTTGGCAAGATTTGAAGATGAGTTACCAAAGGTGCCAAATAAGACTAGATGGCATGGCAAGGCGAAGACTTTGTTAGTGGACTGCAAGAGATTCATCAATCTGTCAAAGATAACTTACGAAGGCCGCCGACAAGTACAAACAATATGCAGATCGGAAGAAGCGTCACGTGGAGTTTGAAGTGGGTGACTTTGTGTGGGCAGTTCTCACTAAAGACCGGTTCTCTGTGGGTGATTACAACAAATTGTCAGTTCGAAAGATTGGTCCTGTGGAGGTTCTTGAGAAAATTAATCCTAATGCTTACAGATTGAAGTTGCCAAGTCACATTCGCACGGCTGATGTATTTAATGTCAAGCATCTTGTTCCCTATTATGGGGATACGTCTGATGATGAGAATTTGAGGGCGAATTCTGTTTAGGAATTTCCGTTTTTATTGCCGTTTGCGGCGTTTGTTTCTATTTTTCGTCTAGTTTTTAGTTTAGGGCTTTTTGGACTTTTTACTATTTTTGGCAAATTTTAGGGTTTCGCTATTTAAGTGACCTATTGGGTGTAATTCGCAGTTTTTGCTGAAATAAAAGAATTTTTTAACTTTGGCTTAAGTTCTAACCTAGATCGAGTTGTTCGTGGATTCGTTCAACTGGTTTGGAAGATCTCCGCTGCGTCACAATCCCTCCAAAATCAACTTGAATATCTAGAATCGCCCCATCAAACTACAACCGACAATCGCAATTCGCAAACCCTATTAAATCCTAAACCATCCAAACCACCACCAAAACTCTCAAATTTAAACAACTAAAACCCAAATCTACAACCAATCAACTCAATCTCACTCCGCAAACGCTCAAACTCGCTCAATTACAATCACATTTCTCATCAAACCCTCAAAACTCGCCTAAAAAATCAAAAACCAAAGAGAGTGAGAGTGAGAGTGAGAGAGAGGGAGTAAACGCACCGATCATCTCCCCAATGAGCCTGAGCTCGCACCGGGCCTCTTCGATCAACTTCTCGACGCGGCCGCAGCCGAGGCGCCTCTCGATCGCATCGCAATCGTGTTCTTCTTCGCAGACCTTCAATCGGTGCGTCGTGAAGATCTCGACAGTGTCTCTGTGAGCTTCGTGTTCAGGTATGGATTTGATTTGGTGAAGAGTGTTGGTGTAGAGACTATTAGTACCTCTCTCGCGTTCGATGCGGCGCGTTGATTGAGAGCTCCTTGTGGTTCCACCGCCTTGG
This sequence comes from Stephania japonica, assembly GCA_039657345.1. Taxonomy (NCBI): domain Eukaryota; kingdom Viridiplantae; phylum Streptophyta; class Magnoliopsida; order Ranunculales; family Menispermaceae; genus Stephania; species Stephania japonica. Next base: position 9,698,659 of record CM077556.1, read on the forward strand.
CTAGCAGTGGCTGAGCGAGTCTTCGGAGAAACATTTTCTACTTCTCGCGCTCGATAACTCAGTCGTTCGAATTCGACCTTCTTTGGATCTTCTTTCTTATTTATGCGCACATATCTCGATACAAGCATTGATGATGCACCAACGACTAATCCACGCTCCTCCGAGAACTATCCCAACCTATTTTTTTCTATTTACTAGATTCGTTAATAAATTCCAAAAGCTTCCTTCAAAAAAAAAACAAAAAACATTTTAATTACTTACGAAATGATGAAACGACAAATGTGTAAAATTGGAAGGAAAAGAAAATTTAGGTTGCACAAGTAACTAGCATTCTCTCATCAACCATTCATCAATTTACCCTGGAACCCTTGGTTATCTATCGCCGAGCCCAATAGATCCAATCAGTCATTTTTTCTTTGGTTAACCAACCAAAATGCCACAAGACCAAACAAAAAAGCTCAATTAAGAACTAAGTTACAACTCATTTTACAGAGTGAAATGTTGGGACTTGGGAGGTCTTTTGTCGGTGTGTATGTTGGTATGGTACCGATCAGAAAACTAAACCAATAATCATTTGATAGGTGAATTATCTACAGAAATGGAAAAGCAAAAACTATATATTGTAATCACAGGTTGCACTGTGTATTTCTAGCAGTACATGTTTAACATGTGTAGCTTTTCCTCCTAGAATTTAAGGTTGAAGACCTTGAGAATTTTATACAAGTTATTTTTGCATTTGTGTAGAGTGTGAAACACATGTTTTCCAATGGGATGCTTGGAGCTACATATTTTATTTCAAATTGAGTTTTTCATGTTGCACAAAATCGAGCACAATGGAAGAATTTAATTTGGGACTGAGGCTATGTTGTTGTTGTTGAGTTTTTCATGTGCTATGGTTGAACAGAAAGATGCATGCATTTGATGAATTCAGAGCAAATGCTCACTTAAGCAAATTTCTTTGATCATTGGTGCTATATTTTTGTTGGTTCTGATTCTGGGCCTAGGCCTTGGGTACTACTTAATTGTGTGCAATGGGCATGAATGGCTCTCTATATGAGTCCAATTCGCAATGTAGTGGGGACTTGAAATAAATGTCAATCATACCGTTTATATTTATCATCTCGGATCAAAGATATATACTTGCATTTTCCATGTTTTTCTTGCTATGCTAGAATCACTTGCTTTGTTTATCTAATTCTTTTTATTTAAATGCTCTAGTTTGAGATCTTTGAGTTTTGCTATTACAGACTTAACCGGCGCTGGCCAAAGGGTATAGATTCAAGGGTTCGAAGAAAGTTCAAAGGATGCACTTTGATGCCCAATATTGGATGCGGGTCAGACAAGAAGACTCGCCATTACCTTCCCAATGGATTTAAGAAGTTTGTGGTGCATAATACCAAGGAGCTTGAGACATTGATGATGCACAACAGGTTATATTCCTTGCCCCTGTACCCTATTAGCTTTCATCTTTTTTTTTTTTTCTTCAATGAGAAATGAGGATTAAGATATAGGAGGATGATAATCTAACAACACACTTAGGGCGCACACTTTGTTTTTTAGCCTTTTTTTGGTATTATGTTTTTTAGCCATTTATGGTTCTTTCTTGTCTACCTAAGCGTGGGACCCACATTTAACAAAACACCATAAATGGTTAAAAAACAAAGTGTACGTCCTAAGTGTGTTACATTATCATTTTCCTAAGATATATATATATATAATTATTTTTTTCTTTCATATATTTCCATACTTGTAAATGTTTGCAATGCAGGACATACTGCGCTGAGATTGCACACAATATCTCGACCCGAAAGAGGAAAGAGATTGTAGAGCGAGCAACCCAGCTTGATGTTGTCGTCACGAACAAGTTGGCGAGGTTGCGAAGCCAGGAAGACGAGTAGCCTTGTAATTTTCCTATTGTTTACCTCTTCAATCCAGTTAAATATTTATTATATTCAAGAACCAGTTGATTCTATGTTATTTTTTGATCTTCAAGTTTTGTTTATCAAGAATCAAGACCTTGTTGTTACTTGGTTTTGGCAGTTTCACTCTGTAAAATGAGTTGTATTTACGCTATTATATATATGTAATAACATATATAAGCATGTGTGTCTCAAGTTTTTATATTGTTTTTGTCGAGTTTTCGTATTTTAAAATTAGAGAATAGGTGGGTTCAATTTTTAGACTCATACCCGCACCGGACATCCGCACCCGAGTCTAGGTAACATCGGTTACTTGTGCAACCTAAATTTTTTTTTCCTTCCAATTTGACACATTTGTCGTTTCATCTTTTTTTTAGAAATTAAATTTTTTTTTTTGAAGGAAGCTTTTGGAATTTATTAATGAATCTAGTAAATAGAAGAAAATAGGTTGGGATAGTTTTCGGAGGAGCGTGGATGCGTGGGTTAGTCGTTTGCAGCTAGCGCAATGGCAATGGAAAAGTTCCATCTATGTCTGATATAGCTTGCTGCATGGTTGTTGGTACATCATCAATGCTTGCATCGAGATATGTGCGCGTAAATAACAAAGAAGATCCAAATGGCCAGTACAACAGTAAGTAAACTTGTCCAGAGCAAAGAAGGTCGAATTCGAACGACTGAGTTATCGAGCGCGAGAAGAAGAAAATGTTCCTCCGAAGACTCGCTCAGCCACTGCTAGCCAAGGCGTCGGAACCACAAGGAGCTCTTAATCAACGCGCCGTATCGAACACGAGAGAGGTACTAATCAGTCTCTACACCAACACTCTTCACCAAATCAAATCCATACCTGAACACGAAGCTCATAGAGACACTGTCGAGACCTTCACGACGCACAGGTTGAAGGTCTGCGAAGAAGAACACGATTGCGATGCGATCGAGAGGCGCCTCGGCTGCGGCCGCGTCGAGAAGTTGATCGAAGACGCCCGGTGCGAGCTCAGGCTCATTAGGGAGATGATCGGTGCGTTTACTCCCTCTCTCTCTCTCTCTCACTCTCTCACTCTCACTCTCTTTGGTTTTTGATTTTTTAGGCGAGTTTTGAGGGTTTGATGAAAATGTGATTGTAATTGAGCGAGTTTGAGCGTTTGCGGAGTGAGATTGAGTTGATTGGTTGTAGATTTGGGTTTTAGTTGTTTAAATTTGAGAGTTTTGGTGGTGGTTTGGATGGTTTAGGATTTAATAGGGTTTGCGAATTGCGATTGTCGGTTGTAGTTTGATGGGGCGATTCTAGATATTCAAGTTGATTTTGGAGGGATTGGAAACGAATATTTCAAAATTCAAGATGGTAACAACTAGAGGTTACGAAGATTGAATATGAATGGAGAAGAAAACCACGTTGTATACATTGGTATTAAGCATTATTCCCGTGGGCGAACTGTTACCGGAAATGAACTTTGCCGAAAGCTCTTAAAATTAAGATGTTAGACCTCATAATTAGATTAAATACAAGTATTAATCCCTTCTATTTAAATTACGCTCTTGCACCGTTCTTTTTTCAGGCATTTGCAGCAACATTTTATGTATCTGTCTTCTTGAGCGATAAATAAACAACATATACATAAAATGTGTTTAGCAGATATGAAGATTTAGGTGAATGTATGGTAAAACTTGCAAGATAGAGTAGGAAATCCAAACATTCAAATAAAAGTAGTAGTGGTAGCAAAACCTAGAAAACTTGACTTAATAGAAATTGAAGAAATTCGCGAGGTAGGAATGGACTGAAGTTAACTTGGGATGCATTAATTAGGATAGATTTGAATGGTTTGGAAAGCTCACCATCAATTGCATTTTATCGAGCACAATGGAAGAGTTTGATCTATTTAGCCGACCCCAATTAAGTTCGTACTGAGGCTATGTTGTTGTTGTTGTTGAGTGGTGGCAAAACCTGTAGATGTGAAATTTGGTTAGGGCAGTTGTGGTGGTTTGGACACATTGAAATACAGTTTGCAAATTTCCTAGTTAGAAAACTCGACTCAAGAAAATGAAGGAGTTTGACGGTATCAGGGTAGACCTAAGTTAATTTGAGACGCATCAATAGGGATATAAAGGATTGAGGTTTGGTTGTCGTTGTTGACGTGCCATGAATTCTCTGCTACCAATAGCCTTTTCATTCATTTGTTCTTTTGTTTTTATCATTCTCTTCCTTCACTAAATTCTGCATTATGTTGCTACCAATTTTTAGAAGTTATTGAGGCACAACTGAGGTGCTTGAACCAACGGAGTAACAAGTAAGCATTGAGGTGGTATGCCTCTACCTTTTCTTTTTAAGTAAGCATTTGGCATTATTTATACTTAAGACAAGCCATGTAAGTATCTATTCAGAACAGTGGAAACTGAAATACTCCAGTGGCTTTAAAGTTTAACCACCACCTATAGTTCAAGAACCTGGAATAAAACTTTTCCATTGTGCTCGATTTTGTGCAATTAATGGCGAGCATTCCAAACCATTCAAGTCCCTCCTAATTAATGCATCCCAAGTTAACTTCGATCTACCCTACGTCGTCGAATTTCTTCAGTTTCTATTGAGTCAAGTTTTCGTGTGTGAACATTTGTAGGCTGTCTTTGCAGATGTCCAAACCATCGCAACCGCCCTCCCCTAATATTTGTGTCAATTGGTGCTACTCCTACTTTTCTTTGAGTTTTTGTGTTTCTTATTCTATCTTTACAAGTTTTACCACACATCCATCTAAGCATCGATGACGTAGTTTCCAAATCCTTTAAATCCCCCCTAATCAATGCGTCCCAAGTTAGCTTCAATCTACCCCTACATCATCGAATTCCTTCAGTTTCTACTATGGAGTCGAATTTTCTAGTCGGAGCATTTGTAGGCCATCTTGGAAGGTGTCCAAACCACCACAACCTCCCTTCCATAATCAAGATATAAAACTGCAAACCACATTGAAACACTAATCCTGACTAAAAAAAGTCCCCAGTCGCAAATGAGAATACTAAACTCTAAACCATTTTGCCCAGTATACTAATCTGCTATTCAATCAGTTCTATGCACAAACCAATCACAAAATCGACCACACACATCTAGATTTCTTAAATCCTAAACCCTAAACCCTAGATTTCTTCTAACAACAATTGAGTCAAATAATCAACTAAATCCCAAATCAAATCAAACACCCAAAATCAATAACTCTTTGTCGTCACAAAAAGCCTAACAATCCAAAACCGGGTTTTTCAGACATCGAAACGAACAGAATCAACGAAATCAGAAAACCCGCAAAGGCGTTACCTTGACGGAGATCTTCCGATCGCTCTGGGGCCTCTTGAACTGCTTGACTCTCTTCTTAATGATCTTCTTCGACAAAAGAGGGACCGCCATGGCTTGTTCCGACCTTGCGAATGACAAAACAATGGCGTCAACAGATCGGTGAATGAATGAAAAATCACCACGCAAGCAAAGCAAGGGAATTCAAGATAATCGACGCGAAGATCGTCGCCAGAGAAACTTACAGCACCCTCTCTCTCCCTCGCGCGCGCCGTCTACTCCGACCCGAGTGTCTAGTGTGGTTGTTTTAGGGTTTTATTGCGTACAAGAGATTTTGCTGACACGTTTACGTGGTTTATGTATGCTGGACTAGCATCGGAAATTGCACAAACAAATCTTGAAACACCCACTCATTTTTTTATTTTTATTTTTTTTGAGAAATTTTTATTAACCTAATTTGTAACCCACTTCTATGGATTATGCTGATTTCCCCTAATTAAATCACCAAATTTAAAAGGGAAATATTAAAATGACCTGGTTTGAGACAATCGTAATGCACATCCAATTGTTGATGTCAATTTATTTCTACAATGATATTTGTACTCACTCAAATCGATGTGTATTGAATAGACATCAACAAGTGTGTACATTCCAAATATCCCAAAAAGTTAAACCCTAGCATCTTCCAATTTAAAATTTTTGTACTACTTTTTTATTTCAAATTTGAAATGTTTGAATAACACTCTTGACAAAAAAACATATGGCAATCCCTTACTCATCGTGTTGTGCATCTACAGATGTGTAAGCTTGCGAACTCGAAGGGAATATGAACAGTTGTTGGAGTATGTATATTTTATTGATCTATCGTCCACTTGAAAATTTTTTGTATAGTTTTTATATTTTATATTTAAATAAATATTAAAATTAAAAAAATAGTATAAGTGATTTCAAATCTTGTGATGTAATGAGGCGAAATTAACATAGTAGATAGAGTGAGGGTTAGAAATTGAGTTAATGTAACATTTCTCTTCTTTTTTTTTCTAAACTTTTTATTAGTGCATGTTTAGTCCCTAACTTCGTAAGATGTACATCTAGTTTTTCCACCATTTGAGTCATTGAGTCTCGCTAACATGGCTAACAAAAGGACAAAACATCTCTCGTAAAATGGTAAAAATATCATCACTTAATAAAAGTAAGACATCAAAATTCGTGATTCGACTCTCACTAAAGTTTAAAAAAAAAAAAAAAAAAAAAAAAAACCTAGGTGTCACGTGACTTTTTTTAAGTGAATTAAATTCAAAGATGAGCTAGACCAAATAAAAATAAACCAAATTTTGCCCCCAAAAAAAATCACGATGTTGAGTTGTATACCTCATCTTTATCGCATCAAACCCACTGCCCATTCACACCACTCTCTCACTATCTTTCTTGGAATCAACTTTTGGCTAATGAAGCGTGCGTGTCTCAAATGTACGTCAAAAGTGTATTAAAAATTATCATTTTCTTTCTATTTTTGGTTTGGTCCAGTATATTCTTGAGAAGATGGTTAATTCAAAAAAGAAAAATGATAATTTAACACACTTTGAACATACACTTAGCATAATTTATCTTTTAGTCTATTTATAGTATTTTGTTAGATGTAAGCCCACGCTTTGGAAGACAAAAAGAGATCTATAAATAAGTTAAAAGACAAAATGTACGTCCGAAATGTGCACTCAAAGAGTTTTAGATTATCATTGTCTTTCAAAAAATTGGGGAAGTGGCACTTGTATCAATGAGATTTAACGTTCAAAATAGTGAAAATACCAAATGTATAGCAATTCATGGTCCCAAATCCCAATCTATATTTGAAACAAATTACTAAATTAATCCATAAAACTTAGATTGAGCACATATGTGGTGCTGAAAATTGTTGTTCTTAGATTGAGGACGTAGTCGATGTGGTGAATATTGTACTTTCTCTTTTAAAAATTTAAATTTCCATTGCATTGACAGTAATTCAAAAATAGAAATAGTTAAGTGAATCCTCCTTTGAATGAGTCATTTATCGTTGGAGATGCCTAATCTTTGCAATCAGTCTTGATCATCCGCCATTGGCCTCCTATGCTTTATCTACGTCCACCATTCATAAACTCCTAGCAATTCAAACTTTCACTCCCCCCTCTCCCCTTCTCTGCCACGTCCACACCATCCACCACCTCCTCCTATGCTCTACGTACGTGATGATCGACCTGCTGGCTGCCGAGCTTTAAAGCGGCTCTCACACAGACAAAAAAAAAAATGTGTTGAAACAATGGAGCTTAGAAGCAGAGCAGCAGGCAGGCAAGCACAAACGGGGCGTCCACGTCATCAATCGAGCAGTACACAGCGGACGCGAAGCTCCTCGCGGAGTTCGAGCAGTCCGAGAGCTCGGGCCCCCATTCAACTACTCGAAGTCCGTGACGACCCCTCCCGAGTCCGTGAGCGAGGATCAAATCCGCGCGTACCTGTCGAAAATCCAGCGCGGCGGGCACGTCCAGCCGTTCGGCTGCACGGTGGCCCTCGAAGAGCCCTCCTTCCGCATAATCGCCCACTCCGAAAACTCCAGCGACCTCCTCTCCTTACCCACCACTCCATCTCCCAAGCCCCTCCTCGGCTTGGACGCCCGAGAGTTGTTCACTCGCTCCTCCGCCGAGGCCCTCACCAAAGCCACCTCCTCCACCGACATCTCCCTCCTCAACCCCATCCTCGTCCACTCCTCCCACTCCCAATCCCCCTTCTACGCCGCCCTCCACCGCGTCGACGTCGGCCTCGTCGTCGACCTCGAGCCCGCCAGGCTCGGCGACCCCGCCTTCGCCGTCGCCGGCCCCATGCACTCTCAGAAGCTCGCCGTTCAGGCCATCACCAGGCTGCAGTCGGTCCCCCCCGGCGACATCGACGTCTTGTGCGACACTCTCGTCGAAGACATACAGGAGCTCACCGGCTATGACAGAGTCATGGTTTATAAATTCCACGAGGAGGACGACCATGGAGAGGTGGTCTCCGAAGTTAGGCGCTTCGATTTGGAGGCCTATTTGGGCCTTCATTATCCCGCCACCGATATTCCGCAGGCCGCCCGCTTTCTGTTCATGCAGAATAGGATCAGGATGATTTACGATTGTAATGCTGCGCAGGTTCGGGTTTTGCAGAGCGAGGATCTCGATCAGCCTCTGAGTTTGGTCAACTCCACGCTCAGGTCTCCGCATGATTGCCACGCCGAGTTCATGAGGAACATGGGCTCCACGGCGTCCTTGGTGATGGCGATCGTTAAAAATGGTAACGACTCCACCACGAAGCTGTGGGGATTGGTTGCTTGCCACCATTGTTCGCCCAAGTGCGTGCCGTTTCCGCTCCGCTGCGCTTGCGAGTTTCTCATCCGCGCGTTCGGGTTGCAGCTGAAAATGGAGCTTCAGTTGGCGGCGCACTTGATTGAGAAGAAGATTGTTAAGATGCAAGCTTCGTTGTGTGAGATGATGCTCAAGGACGGGCAGGTTGGAGTGGTGAATCAGTCGCCGAATATCATGGAGCTCGTGAATTGTGATGGAGCTGCATTGTATTTGGAGGGGAGGTGTCACTTGTTGGGAGTGACGCCGTCGGAGACGCAGATTAAAGAGATTGCCAATTGGTTGCTCACGCACTTTCAGGATTCCACGGGGTTGACTACTGATAGTTTAGACGAGGCTGGATTCCCTGGCGCGCCTCTGCTTGGAGATACAGTGTGTGGCTTGGCTTCTGCAAAGATTTCGTCCACGGATTTCTTATTCTGGTTTAGGTCTCATGTTGCCAAAGAGGTCAAATGGGGAGGCGCAAGGCATCATGTTCATGACAGAGACGACGCCGGAACAATGCACCCAAGGACATCCTTTAAGGTGTTCCTAGAAGTGGTGAAGCATAGGAGTTTGCCTTGGGAGATTTGGGAAATGAATGCTATTCATGCCTTGCAGCTTATGATTCGCGATATAGTTCCGAATGTTGCCGACACTGGTGCGACCACTGAGGTCTATGATCAATCGGGGAATTTTGAGATGGCTCAACTCAATTTGGTTGCTGGTGAGCTGGTTAGAATGATTGAGACTGCGTCTACCCCAATTTTTGCTGTTGATTCGGATGGGCTTATCAACGCTTGGAATGTTAAATCTGCTGAGTTGACAGGGCTAGTAGCAAATGAAGCTATGGGGAAATCGCTGGTTGGAGACATTGTTGACGAACAATCTCGTGCAACTGTGGAAAATCTTCTATCTCAAGCTTTAAAAGGTAGGAGGCATTTCTTACATTTTACTTATTTCTACCACAAAAAAACATGCTTTCTCTTAAAAAATGGTGGTGTTAGTTTCCTGAATTGCCGCACCTCTCTCGCTAGCTACCCGGTTGTTCATTCTCAGAGAGCATGGGCCTCCTCCGTATTGTTATCATGATCAATTTATGTATCTGGTGTAAGCTATCACATGATCATCGTCTTTACTTACTTACTGCTTGATTTTATTCTAGTTTCCAATACATATGTTAAGAAAATTGATCTTACTTTTAATACTCTTCTCAGACACTTGTGCTTCTTTTTTTTTTTTTTTTTTTTTTTTTTTTTTTTTTTCTTTGGTTCAAAATAGAATTGCAGTTTTTCCTTTCATCTATTAATGCTTACTGTTTATAGGACCGCAATTAGGCTAGCTATGTTTTATGAAAATGAATGTTGGACAGTAAAGAAACAAGTACAAAAAATGAATGTAACATAAATGAGGATGCATAGTTGCACGGTTGCAGTGGTTTGGACCACTACAAAAATGGTTTACAAATGCCCCCGCAAGAAAACTCGACTCAATAGAAACTGAAGAAATTCAACTATGTAGGGGTAGGGGTAGACCGAAGCTAACTTGAGATGGATCTAGAAAATACACCATCAATTGCACTAAATCGAGCGCAATGGAAAAGTTTAATCCATGTAGCCAACAGCAACTAATTTGGCATAGAGGCTTTGTTGTTGTATTAGTGCTGGCTGTTGTAGGATGTTTGCCTTGTGGAGTAATTGAGCGATGGATAAGTGACAATATTTGCTGGATTTTTCTGATGTAATGCCAGCATCATTTAGCTTTCCCGCTCTTGTGCTAATTAGTGAAGGAATTAATGCTCCTCTCCTTTTTGTTTTGATGGTTTCAAAGTGCCTACTTCTCTTAACAAGGTTTTTAGTTCTTGTACTCTTTTCTTCATTAATATATAGTTTTCATTGTTTTTTTCTCAAAAAAAGTGCCTGCGGATGAAGATTGCCAACTTTCAAAATTTAAAATTAAAGGATATGAAACAGTTGTTAGTGTGAGTATCTTAGGACTTTTGCCTCTATATATCCTATGCAGAAAATCAAAAGTACATATGAGCATGCATTTATTGTGCTTTCCTATTTTGACGAGAGTTATTCGTTGGGATTAGGTGTTTCATTTCTATACGAAAAAATAAAAATAAAAATTGTTGTATACCTTATCTTAATTGCAGATGAGACTGAAGGATTGCTTAGTATCTCCAACTGAGCAAACATGAGTGCAGAAATCATGGATAAGATTAGTCGTGTGCTTCAAACTTATACCTGCTGTAAATTAACTTTTCATTCTAAATTTTTACCTCCAAAAGTCAATTGGCAGATATTCAGATATCTGGTTTCATTTTCTCTTGCAGATGAAGAGCATGCTAATGTTGAGTTCAGATTGAAGACTTTCGATTCGAAGCAGGGAAGTGGTGCGGTTTCTATTGTGGCCAACACTTGTGCTAGTAAAGATAAAACAAATAGCATAGTTGGAGTGTGCTTTGTTGGACAAGATGTAACTGAACAGAAGATCTTGTTGGACAAGTTTGTTCGGCTACAAGGGGATTACAAGGCTATCATTCAAAGTCTAAACCCTCTGGTACCACCCATATTTGCTGCTGATGAGAATGCGTGCTGTTCCGAGTGGAACGCAGCTATGGAAGAGCAAACTGGATGGACGAGAGAGGAAGTTATAGGAAAGTTGCTTCCAGGGGGAATTTTTGGAAATCTCTGCCGGCTGAAAGGTCAAGATGGCGTCTCTAGATTTATGATTTTGCTATACCAGACACTTTGCGACCAGGACACTGAGAAGTCTCCATTTTCCTTCTTTGATAGGAAAGGGAAGTACATGGAGTTTCTCATTACAGCAACAAAGAGGACTGACATGCAAGGGAATGTATCTGGTTGTTTCTGCTTCCTGCAGCCAGCATTGGAAATAAAAATGCAAGACACTGCTAAATCTTTTTCAAGACTGAGGCATTTGGCATATATTCAACAAGAACTTAAAGCTCCTTTGCAGGGAATCAAATCACTGAGAAAAGATCTAGAGACTACTATCTCAAGTGAGTCAAGTGAGCTGAAGCAGCTTCTTGAGACAAGTGATGCATGTGAAAGACAGATGCTGAGGATAATAGGAGATACAGAATTAGGAACTATGGAAGCAGGGTATGCCTCTTTCTATATCTTCTATTTCCTTTTCTGGTAACACTGAAAGGTAGTTAAACATGCAACAAGTTGTCTGTTTTTTGCAATTTTACCTGAAAGCTCAAACTATACACAATCCAACATAGAGAATATTCATTTTATGGCAATGGTGTGTACATGTCATGACCACAACCTATGACATAAGGGTATGGGATTTCATTATTGCATGAACTCAATCTTGAAAAGAATCTTATTGTTGTTTCTAGTTCAATATCTGCATCCATCATTGAGCGATTTCCTCTTTTAACCAAGAAACCAATCAGATATCCATGATAATATTTGAATAAACCCTTCGATTTATTTACATATGGTATAACCGTTTGGCATTACAGTGATACCTACTATATATTTGGTGTAACATGATATTTATATTATATATTGTTTGTATACTGAATACATTTGTTGATGCTGGTTAAAAAGCTCTCTCTTATTCAAAGAACAAGAAGATTTTCTTGATTCATTAAATAGGTGCCATGAATCAAAAGGCCTATCTTAATAGTTTTCATTAGTAGTAGTTGACAGTGTGATTTACAAGTTTTTCATTTCAATGTCTCTGTTCTAGGGGTTCTTTCAAGATAAACATGGGACAGTTTCTGCTCAGAAACGTTATGATTTCCGTCATAAGTCAAGTAATGGATCCAGCAAGGGAAAAAAATATTCAAATAATTCAGAAGATTCCACAAGAAATCAGAGGGATTTCTCTCTATGGTGACCAAATTAGACTTCAGCAGGTGCTGGCAGATTTCTTGCTGCATTCGGTGTATTATGCCCCATCTAATGGTTGGGTAGAAATCAATGCCACAACATTCCAAAATCAATTTCGGATGAAATTGAGTCCATGCCCTTGCATATAAGGTACGCACTTTATATCACCACCAAGCTTGCTTATGTGATCCTTACATTGTCATTAAGATATGCAATCAAAGAAAATGCATGGCAATGAAATGAACAGATAGCAGGTATTTTTGATACATAATTGCTTCATATTGCAGCTACGGCAATTATCAAATAATCAAACTTTAAGATCTCTCTTAAGTACTCTGTCACTCCTATTTCTATACAGTTTGCATGTATGGAGACACCTAAGAGAGAAAGAGAGGGTGTACAAATGTCAAACTTATGGATGAGGAGCCAACAAATAATACCAATTAAGATTGAAACCGAGACCCCTCAGGAGCAAATCCTTGTTAAATAATATTAGCCCCAAAGCTACATAGCCGACAAGGAAGGACTGAAAAACAACAAAAAGGTGATGGTAAATTTGTGTCACCAAGCAAGTTTCAATTTCCCGCTGTGTTGCAAGAGGGAGCTTTCTTTTTTCACTCAAACAGAGTAACGTGTAGAGTGACAGGATTGAGGCATACTCTGATCTAGGAACATAGGAAATTCAACGACACATTTACTTAGTTCTATCTTTTATTATAGTTGGCGTCAGTTCTCTAAAATTCTCAGCCTTGGGTATCTATGATCCTCACTAGTATCCTCTTGGTCGTTGTGACTATGTTGGCTTGAAGCTTCATTTAGAGTAGAAGTCAAGGTCGTTTTATCTTGCAAGGGCAGCAAGACTCCCCGTCAAGATTCTTTCTCAATGGCATTTTTTTGACATACATGACCAAAGATATCATGAAGGATATAGAAGGACTTCCTTAAAATGGGATTGTTAATGTCAAAAACAATGATATTTACATAAATCTCGCTTCTAAAAAAACTAGTTCACGGAAGTTGACAGATTTGAGGCCTATTTGTTTGATGTAGAACTTTTAGAAAATCATTCTTGAAGGCCTTCCAAAGGGCTAAGATCAATCCTTTGTTCTATAGTGGTAGATTCTCAGTCAAGTAGGCAACTTTTGTGAAAGGTAGGCAAATCATACAAAAAGGAAAGGGATTTGTTTTTTGATCAAAATGCTAAAAGCTTGGAATGGGAGAAGATGTAACGCAAAGGAAATCTTTTGGAGAGTGGTTAAGTACACTTGGTGAACTACTCAGTGTGCATTAATTGACACCTTGGGTTGTATTAAAATGATAGGAGCATTGTCTTACCAAAAATAAAGAAGAGAAGAACATTGAATGAAGAAGATACTAGCCTCCAACCATTTCTCTCTTGAATGACCTTAACATTTTCATGTGGGAGAAATATACTTAAAAAAGGAAAAGTGAATTGGAAAGAAAAAGGACAAACTGACTGACATAAAAATTGGTCTAGGTCAGTTATCATGCAGAGGCCACACGTTCAAGTTTCTCCTGATTTCTTCTATGTGCAGTTAAAATCATTCTATTCTTCTATTCCTTCATATCCAGCCAATCTCTTCCACAATGATCTTCCTTTGCATAATGTTGTTGGGATGTGTGGACTGAAAAACTTAGTCCCACATCAGTTATTTATGGCTTCTTGAAGAGGTTCATAAGAGTGGATGTTCCATCAAATAGTACTGAGGCCTTTTGGAGTAAAACCCCACACCTAGTGTTGAAGGTGGTTAAGTTGGAGACAATATTGGTACTAGTGGCCCAACAAATGTGACATTCGCTGGCATTTGAACGAAATCCTTCATGAATCTTCAGAGTACTCTAGTTCACACTTTCATAGATCTTGAGACTGTCGGTCCTTGTGTTGCTTCATATTTCAGTTCCTTTTGATTATGATAGGAAGGGAGGAAAACACCCTTCATGGTGTGTTTATGCTGCTGTAGCAGCAGCACTATTTCCTTACTCCTTTCTCTTTTTTTTTTTCCAAAGAAAGTGCTTAGTGTATGAATTCTAAGTCTTATTTTCTTGATTAGTCTAATAGGGATTCTTCTGTCTTTCCAAGAAATGAAATAAACAAATTGAATAAAATAATAAATACTAGGCGAGGCAAAGTATAGAAGCCTAGTCCATTGAGTTTCATACCTCATAAATTCTTTGGTGAATGCCATCTGAAAGATGTTTACTCTTAATTTTTCGCTTTAGTTTCTCTTTGCATCTACGAGTGTCACTTTTTCATGCAACTGAAAATCTTCCTTCACGATGTTTGAACGATTAAGTATGAGCAATTAATGCACGTCATTTAACATGGCTTATAAAATTATTCAGTACTATCGTTGTGAACATTATCCACTTTCTTCATTGTTTTGCTGAAGATGCAAATCATACAGTTGAAAGACAGTAATGCTTTACCTAACAATATTATGTTTCTGAAGGTTGCTTTTTTGGCTCTGCTGATTGTCTTGTTACACTTGTGCATGTAGAATCGCTCACCTCGGGTCAGGACTACCTTTAGAACTTGAGCACGAAATGTTTGGGGAAGAAAATCAATGGGCGTCCGATAGAGGCTTGGCCTTAAAGATGACTCGAAAGATTCTGGAGAGGATCAATGGTCATGTCCGTTATATAAGGGAACCGTCTCAGTGCTACTTCCTCATTGATGCAGAATTCAAAATTGATCAAGTAGCATAAGGAACCAGAACAATTGTTCCCTCCGTTGTTTTCGCCCATCGGCTGCTCCGAGAGCCTTTTCGACTTCATTGTATGTTAACTGTCTGATCTTTGCTTGTGGGAAGTCTCTGATGATTCTTTGCTGGACTACACAGCTCTCACTAGGCATGAGATGATCATCAAGTTGAGCATTGTGCACATAGCAGCTTTAAATTAATGTAAATGTAACTTTTTTTTTTTTGAAAACAATGTAAATGTAACTTATTCAGTGAATTGTACAGGTATGTATTTAAATTAAATAGAGAAAAGGTTGTTGGGGGTAGGGGTGTCAATTTTTCACTGGACAACCCTCTATATAAATGAGTATTTGTGTTGTCCAGATTTGGCCTAGTTTTAAATTTGGACAAGTGTGCCTTACTTTAAATTTGGGTTGTCCAAATGTTCGCATTTGTTGAGTTTTTTAAAAATTATTTTATGTTTAAAAGCTTTTTAAATTAATAAAATTATTATAAATTTTCGTAATATAATCTTTTCTGACATAATTTAAAATGCAATGTTCAAGTTGTATTTATTATTTTAAATTACAAGACATAATAAAGTTTTTTGTTGAAAGACAACAACGTATAATGTTGTCTCAAGCAATTTTGTTAAATCTCGAAACTAAAATAGTACATTTCTATATAAGCTATATATGCGGTTATTTTCAAAATGTATATATATATACACATTTTGAGGGGTTCCTAATGGCATGGGTATATATTTGGTTCTCATGGTAGTAATACCCATACATATATATATGGAAATTCTACAATTGAGTCCAAATATATACCCATGCCATAGGAACCCCTCAAAATGTGTTGTACATTAAATGTTTTGTGCATTTATGACGCATCGATTAATATGTTGGATTAGAATCCAATAGTTGTAGATAGTGTACCCATGACATGAGTATATATTTAGTTTTTATGGTAGTAGTACCCTTTATATACCCATGTCATGGGAACACTATTTACAACTTTAGATTCTAATCCAATAGATTTATCAAAGCATCATAAATGCATAAAACATTTTATACATAACACATTTTCCCTTATTTCTATGTGATTGTTTTTGTGAATAATCATATAATGTATAGAAGTATAGTTTTAAAAAATAGGTATCTTTTGAAATTTGGGCTGGGTCCGAGCTTATATGGTCTTGTCCAGACCCACTCGAATTTTAAGTTGGACATCAAAGCCTTGTCTAGACCCGACCTAGATTTTAAAAAAAAATATTGTCCAAACCCTTTCTTTTTTAGCCAAACAAAAAATTGACACCCCTAGTTGTGGGTGTTGTTTAAAATCCAATTTACCAAAATAACTTTTTTCTTTGTTTGTCAATTTGAGATTGAGAGATTTTCTCACTTAGAATATGTGATGTTGTTTGTAAGAACACCTTTCCTTACTTCAGGCTCGAGTCGGACAGGACCATTAACGGGACCAAAGCTCTTCCGCAAATATTTTAAAGGGACTTCATATCGAGGCTTGAACTCGAGATACTTGGTTAATGCTGACGTAGTTGTGACGGCCCCAAATTCTCAATGCATTTGGATACGCCCGGCCTAGAACCGTGCAGGTTCAGAGTCGGTACTCGGCGAGTTTGACGGACCTAGTCCGCCTCCGATTAATCAATTTAACAATTTATGAAATAGTTATTGCAAGTTATATGCAGCAGAAAATAAATAAACTAACAATTATGGGAAATAACTCGGTCAAAGGGAAATCAGAAATTTATTATGTGGAAAACCCCAATTATTCATGTACAATCAAATATGAGTAGTGAACGTGTACATGATATTCATCCGATACAATCCCAAGTTCAATGACCAAAACATGTATATATAGAGCATCATACAAACAAGCAAAAGTAAACCTACACTAAGGTAATGTCAGTCCTCAATCTCCTAATCAAAGTCCATTTCCTCTAGAACACTCTGGTCTATTTGCACCCACCGTCACAAACTAGATGGAGAGCAAATGAGTGAAATCGAAAGTAATGCCAGAAGAATATAACAATAATTCATGATTCAATAAGTAAAGCAGTCTGGATATCATGCGGTAATTGAAAGACAGGAATTTAAATAGAAAAAAGTGCATGATAAACAGACTGGAAAGATATCAACAATAACATGCGTGTTCTAAGAGTCAAAAGAGACCCATAAGCGGTCAAAATCCACAACAATCAAGTGCTCAGGTTCACACAACACCAGGGGTGGTCAAACACACCTGCAGAGAGTGGCTTGCGCTTCCTCAACTGGTGCGGGCCACATGACACCTTCACAATCAATACCCAGGTTTACACAATACTGTGAGTAGCAACAATTCCAAAGGAAATGCTCACGTTTCCCCCTTGCCAGTACGGGCCACATGATAATTATCATGACTCACTTATGCCAAGAACACACATACCAAACAACAGATAATTTGAATGCCAATAACGAATATCAACAAGCAACAATGAATGACAATTAATCATATGCAATTTCCTTATTGGCTTACTAACGTACACATGTTTGTGGCAAGTATACTTACCTGACTAAACATAACCCGTAGACACTTTCGCATCCTTAACGCGTGTCCCCAAGTTTCTCGTACCTGACAAAGTCGAAAAACTCGTGTCAATAGGTCAAGGCATCAATTAAACCCTAGGCTAAACCCTAGTGATTTCCCAAATATTTTAAGGACTTAAACAACTCGACAATTCGATAGAAAACGAATACTCTCTCGGGTTTGAAAACCATAACAATAACCACGACTATGATATCACAACATCGATGATCATAACGCATGTAAGCCTACTCGTAAATCACAAGCTCGGCTCGGTCGTATGTGGGTCACGCCATGTGACCACGACGTGTGACGGCCCCAATTTTCCCATACAATTGGGTACGCCCGGCCTAGACCCGTACAAGCCCCGAGTCATCACTCGGCAACCTGACGAGCCTAGTCAGCCTTCAACTTAATCAATTTAGTTATTTATGAAAGAGTTATTTCAAAAATAAACAGCGGAAGACTAAAACAATTATAATAAAGGAGAAAATAACTCATTCAAGGGAAGTAGAGGAATTCTAAAAGTGTGGAAAACCCCGGGTATTCATGTACAATTCGATAGGTAAATATACATGATACCAGTCTCACAAAAGAAATACCAAGTTCAATAATCCCAACAATGTAAATATAAAACGATATACACATCAGCAAAAGTATAAACACCTATTTAAAGAGTCTCTCTAGTGTCGCTGCTAATCCTCATAGTAGATCACCTAGGCAGGGTCCCTTGCCCTTGCCGTTCTCCGCCCTATCTCGCACCCACCGTCACAAACTAGACGGTGAGTAATCGAATAAAATCGAATGTAATACCGTAAGAAGATAACAAGATTCATGATAATACAAGTAACGCAGCCTAAATATCATGCGAATAAAAAGACAGAATTTAAATAAACAAGGTGCATGATAAACGTACTAATACATGTCAATCGAAAGTCAAGTGTGTTCCAAGGAATCAAAAGAGGCCCATAAGTGGTCTAAATCATAGCATAACGGCGAAGACCTCGCGAGATCTTCCCGGCATCGACACAAGCGAAGGCACAAATGCTATGACGGAAAGGGACTCGAACCCATCCACCCAGTACTCGGTGTCACACGGTCACTAAGGGTGGTCACACACTCGTGCGCACGAGTGCCCGCGTTTTATCCCTCTAGTGCAGGTCCTAGTACTTTCGAGACGAAACACTTACGCCGGAAACACACAACAAGAAATGGAATGGAATACCAATAATAGAGCATAACAAGACTGAATAAATGATAATGAATCACATGACATTTTCTTACTGGCTTACAAACGTACAAATGCTTTTTAAGGCAATTGTACTTACCTGAACTATCGCAACCCGCGAAACAAACTCTCGTTCCTAACGCGTATTCCCAAGTTTTCCGCTACCTAACAAGGTAGGAAATTCTAATTAGTGGGTCGATTCATTACTAAACCTAGGTTGAATACCTTAATGTTTTCCCCAATGTTTTGATGATTCGAACGACTCGATGCAAACCGACTGAAA
Source organism: Stephania japonica (assembly GCA_039657345.1). Lineage (NCBI taxonomy): Eukaryota > Viridiplantae > Streptophyta > Magnoliopsida > Ranunculales > Menispermaceae > Stephania > Stephania japonica. Next base: position 9,717,867 of record CM077556.1, read on the forward strand.
AATCAAGTGAAACACAACTCTTTTAGATTTTTGAAAACCACACCATAACTCAAAATAACCATGTATTCGAACACGCAATACACATCTATACTAAACAAATACCCGACCCTTGTATATTCTCACGTATGCATGAATTCGAATCACCAAATCATGTATTCATGCCATGAGTTTTGAAATGAAATAAACTCAACACAAAATAATGAAATCCCGATGACAAAAACACATGAAATAACACATTCACGTTTAACAAAGTTTAAGCAAAATGGATAAACGCCTTTTCTCCTTGAGATTTTTCTCCCTACATAAGAATAATGTACAGCCTAAATTTGGCAACAAAATATACAATTAATATAATTGACTATACAATTAATGTAATTGACTATACAATTAATGTAATTGACTATTGCTCTTAATTCCTTAATTAGTGTCATAAATCAATGCCATTAATATCGTTTACTACCGCGAGGAAACCATGCATGAGCATGCAACTCCAACATAAATTCGTTCTCACACACGACGCGCTATTAATTCAAGTGATTTCAATAGAACATTCAACCTAGATTGATAAAACCTCAACTGAAAACTCAACACCAACGTCATCAGCAAACAATGATCGAAACACGAAACCACGCAACATTGATAAGAAATTACGACAAATCCGATCATTTACTCAAAATTAAATCAATAAACTATACAACGGAATCACATGACATGACGACATGAATAAAAAAAATCCTCGATACGATGAATACATTTCCACTTTCATAGATTATTTTTTTTAACATAAACTTTTCTTCTCTTTCTTCTTTTCTCTTCTTTTTTTTATATGGTACACCCCATCATGCACCCCATGTACACCAACCCACCACCAAACCGTCATGCATACACCCAAAATAATTACAAAAATCCACCTAAAATCATGAACACATGAACCCGAGAGACAAGAGAGGAGGAGAGGTTCACCTAGGGTGAGACGTGGAGTCTCCGACGGCGAGGGAGGTGGCAGCAGTGACGTGAAGCCGAGAAGAGGAGGGGAGATGTGAGGCCGAGAAGAGGGAGAGATCCGAGAGAGAGAGCAACGAGAGTGAGAGAGGAGAGATCGTGAGTGAGAGAGAGAGATCGCGTGGCCAAGAGAGAGAGATGGAGAGGCGAGAGTGAGGGAATGGATAGCCGAGATGAAGAGAAGGAGGAGAGGAACGAAATGAGAGAGATGAGGGGGCGGCGAGAGGGTAGGATTAGGGTTTTGTTTTCAACAACCTATATATATATCTAACAATGTGTATTTACCCTTTTGCCCCTTTAAGTTACTTTTTACCTAACTCAAACAATTGCCCTTATGGGTCTTTGACCACATCATCTCATCTTAACATATATACACATCTCAATGCAAATCTCATGGCCCTCCTTATTATGATGTGTCACTTTAACAGCTTTCTATTCCATAGCCCGCATGTTGCAAGATTATCCGACTCCCACATTGATCTTACGTTTCCTTGGTCCGTATTTCTCTGTAAATTGGTTCGCCGCGCCCATTTTCTCGTCACATCCCATTAACTAATTAATTAAATTAATTAAAAATTCATTTATTTGTACTCTTTACTTGTTTTTATCCTCCGTTTAACTAGTCGAAACCTCACTCAATTAAATATCACTCGAACGGCTCGAAACCCGTAAAATACTACAATACTAATACACACAATCAAAGAATCATAAAATCACTTCGGTGTCGACTCCCGAAGTTCGAAATACTGTTCAGTATTCACGTAGCCGGGTCACAATCCTGACAAGTGTAACACAAGTCAGTTAAAAATATTTGGGGTTGTTACACGACGTCACAACCATTAACAATACATTCTCAACAAACCATGACACACACAACATCCCATACACATACACTAAAACCGAAGCCATAAACCATATGTTTGTGTGACGGCCCCAATTTCCCCATGCAATTGGGTACGCCCGGCCTAGACCCGTACAAGCCCCGAGTCATCACTCAGCAACCTGACGAACCTAGTCAGCCTTCAACTTAAACAATTTAGTTATTTATGAAAGAGTTATTGCAATATTAAACAGCGGAAGACTAAAACAATTATAATAAAGGGGAAAATAACTCATTCAAGGGAAGTAGAGGAATTCTATATGTGTGGAAAACCCCGGGTATTCATGTACAATTCGATAGGTAAATATACATGATACCAGTCTCACAAAAGAAATACTAAATTCAATGATCCCAACAATATAAATATAAAACGATATACACATCAGCAAAATTATAAACACTTATTAAAGAGTCTCTCTGATGTCGCATCTAATCCTCACAGTAGATCACCTAGGCAGGGTCCCTTGCCCTTGTTGCTCTCCGCCCTATCTGCACCCACCGTCACAAACTAGACGGTGAGTAACTGAATAAAATCGAATGTAATGCCAGAAGAAGATAACAGTAATTCATGATAATACAAGTAAATCGACTAAATATCATGCGGTAATAAAAATGACAGGAATTTAAATAAACAAGATGCATGATAAACAGACTAATAGATATCAATCGAAAGTCAAGTGTGTTCCAAGGAATCAAAAGAGGCTCATAAGTGGTCTAAATCATAGCATAACGGCGAAGACCTCGCGAGATCTTCCCGGGCATCGACACAAGCGAAGGCACAGCTATGACTGGAAAGGGACTCGAACCCATCCACCCAGTACTCGGTGTCACACGGTCACTAAGGGTGGTCACACACTCGTGCGCACGAGTGCCCGCGTTTTATCCCTCTAGTGCAGGTCCTAGTACTTTCGAGACAAAACACTTACGCCAGGAAACACACAACAAGAAATGGAATGGAATACCAATAATAGAGCATAACAAGACTGAATAAATGATAATGAATCACATGGCATTTTCTTACTGGCTTACAAACGTACAAATGCTTTTTAAGGCAATTGTACTTACCTGAACTATCGCGACCCGCGAAATAAACTCTCGTTTCTAATGCGTATTCCCAAGTTTTCCGCTACCTGACAAGGTTGGAAACTCTAATTAATGGGTCGAGGCATTAATTAATCCTAGGTCGATACCACTTCACATTTTCCCATCCTTTTAAATGACTCGAAAACCTCGACAATTCAATCGGTAAATCAAACCCAAATTGACAAAACTTTGACTGAAAACTCAACACCGACGTCATCAACAAAGAATGATCAAAACACGAAACCACGCAACATTATTAAGAAACTACAACGAGTCCAATTGTTTAATAAAAATCATAACAAGTAATTCGTCAAAATAACAATATTAATAGTATTTTAGATGAACCAAAACCGCGAGAGACCATCGAGGACATGAGCAAGATCCGTGATAACCCCCACACCAAATGATGGTTCAACCAAAGCAAATCCTTTCAAACATGCGATTTTACGGCAAAAGAAAGAATAAAAATAAGATAAAATACAACACAAAAACAAGCACATGAAATAATAAAACTGTTTTAAAACGCAACTGGATTTCAGACACACCGGAGGGTTGTAGGACATTAGTATGGGCGAGATCTAGTCCCCGACAACCTCCCTGGTGCGGCGGTCCGGCCAAGCGCCGCCGCCAAGCTTGGCGTTTTCAGGCGAAACCAAACAACAATAAATTAAAAAAGACAGTGAAAAACGTAAGAAAGAGTGGGAGAGAGAGAGAAAGCGGACCTCCGGTGAAGGTTCTGGTGAGGGGAGACCGAGTGGGAGACCAACGAGAGAGATGAAGGGAGGAAGAAGATAAGTGGCGGCGGTGGGTGTTTGGAGAAGGAGGTGAATAGTGTAGGGTTTTCTTTTTTTTTTATATATATAAGGCCAAATGACATTTTTACCCCCAACTTAATTCCTACACACTTTTAAAACACTACCCTTATGGGTCTTTTTACTTTTCTATTTATTTCTCTTTATTGCACATTAAAGTGTGTAACCATTCTATTTATTTCTCTTTATTACACATTAAAGTGTGTAACCATTCTATTTATTTCTCTTTATTACACATTAAAGTGTGTGTGTGTTGTCACTTGCATAACTCTCCACCTCAACACACCCACATCTCGAGGTCAATCTCATGGTTCCTCACCATTGAACTGTGTCAATTTAACAAATCCAATTACATAGACCATATGTTGCGTAATTAACTAACTCCCGCGTTCAAACGACATTCCTCGGTCCATTTTTCCTTGTTCCGACTCTCGTAATTCGCGTAGTCTCGCCTTGTCTCACCAACTAATTAATTAAATAAATTAAAAATTCATTTATTTGTATGTTTTACTTGTTTTTCTCCCCCGTTTAACTAGTCGAAACCTCACTCAATTAAATACCTCCCGAACGGCTCGAAACCCGTAAAATACTACAATACTAATACACACAATCAAAGAATCATAAAATCACTTCGGTGTCGACTCCCGAAGTTCGAAATACTGTCCAGTATTCACGTAGCCGGGTCACAATTCTGACAAGTGCAACACAAGTCAGTTAAAAATTTGGGGTTGTTACAGTTTGTATGTCTCTCACACACATCGTGTGTTCATCAAGATAACCATCACTCTAAATAGTTTGAAAAAAATTAGTTCATCATACCCAAGCCGAAACATTAAAACAAAATTGGAAAACTCAAAACAATTTAGTCGGCAAGGATCAACAAAACCTCCATAACCAAACACCAAACAATAACGAGACTGTCATGGTGACACATTGGTACTGTCGTCGTCGGGGAGAAATTATTACGGCATGGGGACGCCAGAAAATCTCTCCACCAGTTCAAAATCCACCATATACGCAAATAAAAACCGACATCTCAATCATATGAAATCACGACAATTAAAACTCACCACCACTGGTTTCGACCTATTGAGGGCTACGAGACACCAGCAGAGGTGTGGCAAGGTCTCCGACAGCCTCCCTGTGTGGTGGTCCGTCCAAGAACCCGCCAAACGCGATGTTTTTCGACAGAGATACAAAATAGCGACACAATTTACTAACACGATCGACATGAACACAAAACATTAAATCTATACTAGTGCCGCGAGTGGGGGGTGTTCTGGGACCATCGGAGCTCTAGCGATCCTCCAAGCATCATCTCCATTAGCCCCATCACGACAGAACACCTCCTCCGTCGGACAAACCATCATCAACATAACAGTGGCGCAAACACAACAAACAACACTCCACCACAACACCGCCGCGTATTAGGCTCCGAGACCATCGGGGCTCTGTGTATGACTAGGTAGGACCTTCGACTTGTCTTTGGTCATCGTCACCACCACAAAGAACGGCCAACGCGCTCAACCCCAACGAAGCTTTGAAAAACAAGTTTGAAAATAGCGAAATAAGAAAGAGAGAGAGAGAGAGAGAGAGAGACCCGACCGATCTCCGTCGGCCAAGATTCCCTCCGACGAGGTCCGACCACCCAGATCCGCTGGTGGTCGGTGGTGGTACACCTAGGGCGGAGAAGGAGAGGAGTTGGGGAGGGGAGAGAGAGAGAGAGAGAGAGAGAGAGAGAGAGAGAGAGAGAGAGAGAGAGAGAGAGATCGGTTGGTGAGATGTGTGGAGTAGAGGATGAATACTACGTGAATACTAAAGTAGGTGTATGGTGGGTCCTATTTATAGATTTTTTTCAATTCATCACCACCCACGCACGCATCTCGAGGTTGATCTGATGGTTCTTTCAAGTTGGGTTGGTCACTTTAACGATCCCTATCACATAACCCGTATGTCGTATAATTATCCAACTCCCCATGTGTTCAAATGAAGCTCCTCGGTCCTTTTGCCTTGTTTTAACTCCCGTCGCACGCGTAATCTCACTTTGTCTCATCAAATAATTATTTAAACTATTCAAAAATTCATTTATTTGTATTTTTATTGTGTTTTACTCCCCGTTTACCTAGGCGAAAGCCTCACTCAGACTAACAGTCGCCCGAACGACTCGAGACCCGTATTAGACTACAATACTAATACACACATCATAGAATCATAAAATAACCTCGGTGTCGACTCCCGAAGTTCGAAATCCTGTCCAGTATCACGTAGTCGGGTCACGGCCCTGACAAGTGCAACACAAGTCAAGTTAAATTTTAGTGTTATTACAACAGAACCCTTGCCATCACACCAGACCCTCTTTCGATACTATGTACATTTTTTTTGAGTCGTGCTATGTGCATCCTGAGATCTTCTCATGACACCCCATTGATCAGGGCACCCCAATAATTTAATAGGGCACCTCGAGACTTTTACCAAAATGCCCTTTCGTTTGAAGCACGAGCACCCCACCACCAAATTGAACGAAACCCTTCCTTTCTCCCATCCATCATGACATTAAGGCCCCAATATAACAAATCTCCTCATTTTCTTACTTGTTTAAGGTAGATTTGTTGTTTTTAAGGTTGGGTGATGTGTTTAACCCCATCCGTTAATCACGTGGTATCCCATCGAACTCGCGAGCTTAAGCGTGCCTGTCAGTAGTACTAGGATGGGTGACCTCCCGGGGAAGTCCTTCCACTCGGTGGTACTCGACTCGTGAAACCCGGAATCTTATCCCTCAGACCCAAGTCTTAGACATCCATCCGTCTTTTGGTCTTAGACGTCCATTGCCGATATGATTGTATAAGTGTCGGCTAATATCAACCGACACCTAAGTGAGAAGGACCCTAAGGCCACATGGTTGTGTATCACCGAGACTACTGGTTTGCTCTCGGCCACCTGCTACCGAGACATTAACCTATGTCTCGGTTAGTTCCAACCGAGTGTAATAAAAAACTAAATTTGGGATTAGACTCGATTGGTAGCAACTAGTAACCGACGTCTTTTGATAGCTATCGGTTATAGGTTACCGATACACTACAACATGTCTCGGTCATGTGTGACCGATAAATTCACGTTCGTGGTTCACCTTCGAAATATGATAAATAAAAAACCACAAAACCATGAAAACTAACCTTATCGTGTGCAACATCCACCTCCTACTCATTTTCTTCAACTACCAGATCTTAAAATGCTTAAAACTCGCTAATCTCCAGCCGGCGAAGGCTCGACAAACGTAATTATAAGGTTGGTGCGCACTCTTTGATCGACAAATGCGATGTTCGACCAGTGACTGATCGACTCGACTTGATAGAAAAATCAAGTTTTCGAGAGCGGAGTGCCCTGAGAGGGCATTTGAATGGGAATGTGAATCATTGGGTTGGAGAGCATTTTTGTCAATTGGTTATAAAATTAGTTTTAATTAAAAATGGTGGGGTGCCCTAAGAGGATACCGGGGTGCACATAACGCGACTTTTTTTTTTTTTTTGGGTGAAATGTGCTATGTTACTTCAATTCCAACTGTTTGAAATGTATAGTATGATTTACATCCAAAAATGAAAAAGAGGTGATTACCTTTTGACACTGTTTCTCAATGTAATGAATTAGCATTCAAATAATTTCTCAAAAAAAAAACTAGCATCAAATAATTAATATTGGTGATTTTGTCCCTAAAATTCACATAAAATTTTATGATCATGAATCATGATACTATTTCACAATAGAAAGCTATCATCATGATACATTTTCGTACTAGGTTACTAAAGTTTGCCAAAGTAACAACTTCGTTGATGTTTTTTTTTTTTTTTGACTTAAGTGGAAATTTAATTTTTTTTTTTTTTTACTTAAGTGGGAATCTAACTATCATCAATTGATAGTATATGTTGAACGGTTTCTTACTTAGGATAACACCACGACTTGAACTAAATCCCTCCAACATCATACATATCATGGTTTTTTATTTTTATTTTTTTAGCGGTTAATCTTTTTTGTTTGTGAAACATTTTACCCTCGAACATCATGGTTTTTTCTTTTTTTTTTTTTAGCCATTAATTTATTTTTTTTAGCCATTAATTTTTTTTTTGTCAAAAATTTAGTGTTAGGCCACATGTGGTATGGGTAAATAAATGAGTTGGAGTCCATCTTTGCACAAAATCAATTGACTTATACTATATCCAATATGCATCACTTATATACCACATCAACTCTTATTATATTTTCGATGTGAGATTTTACGTACTCCAACACACTCCTCCTCAAGTGCAACTAGATCTGGACTAGTTGTCACTTCAAACATAGACTTACTCTTAGAGGTCCGTTCAAAGATGCCTAGGCCTACTCTTACAAGCTCTAAGTCTACACACGAGTCTAGACTCTACTACTAGTCCAACCAAATCTTCAAATTCGAGTCCATAATTGTTTTGCTCATACCATCTTGGAATAAATCTCTTTGAAAAAAAATAATTTATTCGATGGATTAATCTACACGTGGTTGTGTATTTATGTATACACATGTACAACTTGTCATATATTCAAACAATGGAAGGAAAAGGAAATCAGATAAAAATTAAGAAACAAAAAACAAAGAAGGAAATAAATCCAATGATTGATTCCACGATCAAAGGAAACACATCAAGAGATTTTCCTTGATTCATTCCACCAACAATCACATCCACATATCAATGTGTTTTTTTTTTATATCAATGTGTTTTTTTTTTTGAAAGAGAAATCAAATTTTATTAATCATTCATAGGCTCAATATAGGACCAGACATAAAATTAAGTGATTCGCTAATCATATTTGTGCAAACAAACTGCCATTAATTTTACTTTTTTTTTCGAAATTGAAATAGTTTGACAATCATGAACTATTTTCTACAATGTTGAAACTCATGACAATACATAAAAGTACTAGAACCACAAAACAAATAACAAAATTTTCCAACAAGGAGAATACCTAAAACTTCTCAACAAGGATAAGACTTAAAAACTTTCCGACAAGAAGAAGACAAATAAAAACTTCAAACTAGAAAAAAAACTAACTATAAAGTAAAAACTAAAGATAAATTAATCCAGTGCACCGCACATATCCGTGTTAGTCATTAATCTTACTTTTGGCAACTTCAATATGAAAAAGCAATGCGATTGATTGGACGTGACAACTATTTGTCCCCTTATGATTTTTTTTTGATACCTTATAATTTTTAACGACAAAGGCTATTTGAAACCCATTTTTTTGCTTCTTTTGCCCTCACCCTTGTAAAATGACCCAACAACCCCTCTATATAAATGATTTTTATTTACGCATACCCCAGTCACCCCACTCACGCATACCCCAGTCACTCCTTTCTCCAACCACTCTCACCATCAATCTAAATCCAACGAAATCCTAATGAAACCACATCGATTCAATGTCGTAAGTGCATTCTTCATCTCTTTTAGTGCGATTATCTAGTTTTTTTAGGTTTTTTTCCTTTTTTAAGTCAGTATTGTTTGTGGTTTTGTTGTTGGGTTTAGGGTTTCAATTTAGGGCTTAAATCTTACATTTTGGGTACAAAGTTTCGATGGAATCGAAAATATCAGGCATTTCGAGCAAACCCACTTTTTTTTATCATTTTCATGTATTTTTTAGGAGTTTTGAAAAAAAAATTATTCGTTTATGTTCTCGCATGGTTCGGACGCACAAGGCTGACAGCTCTTAAGAGGTCGCAATTGGATCTCTTCGTCACCCACTTAGACTAAGTTTTCTTCACAATCTCAGTCGGATTCGATCAACATCTCTTTATAGGTCTCGATCAGATTTGATTGTTACCCCTTTAAAAGTCGAGGTCAGAGTCGGCCGATACCTCTTCATAGGTGTCGGCCTTGTGCGATCGAATCCTGCGGGCGACACTTTTTCGTTTATAAACATATCGCGACCACATTCGACCTTGTTCAACGAAGAAAACAATCCTACAACACTTGGTAACCTATTACAAGTGTTCTACAATGACTAAAACTGAGAAATATAGAGGATTGAGGGGTGTTGGGTAAGGGTGATGGGTATATGGGGTGAGCAAGGGTAGTTTTGAAATTTTGAAAAAAAATTGTGATAAATCAAGTAAAAAGTGGGGTAAACGAAGTAAAAATTCAAAAATAGGGTAAAAGAAGCAAAATGTGGGGTCGAATAGCCATTGCCTTCTTAATTACTTAGGAGTTATGAGAGCAATTATAATTTAGAAGACAATTAGGGTCAACTAGCGGAATCTATTGTGGCATAGACCTGGGTTGGCCCCCTCAACGTACCTTCAATCTAAATACATGTATTTTTTTAGTCCGGCTAAGAGCACCCCATTTTGCGTGGCACCCCAAATTCAAATTTCAATTTCTAAGTGCACCCTACATTTTTATCAAAATACCCTTTCATCCGAACCAAAGCACTTAACTCTAAAACCTTGGTTGAGACATCTATTTTAGGTTCGACGATATGTAGCCGACACTTATCCATTACACTCGATGTTGTCCAACCGAGCCTTTTTGGTGAGATTTAGTTGACAACTGTCGACCTAAAAGTTCGGTGAATTCCGACCAACTCTTCAATTAAAGGTTTGGCAAGATCGACACTCCAACTAGAGGTTCGGTGGGCTCCGACCGACTCTCCAACAAGAGATTTGGACCTCGAGGTCAAACCCCTTGATAATGCCTATAAATCACAAAGAAAAGAGTGTGTGAGGTGCACTTAGAAATTGTAGTGGGGTGCACTTGTGACAACCTCAGTTCCATAATCCTAAATTGGGCCCGCCCGACTCACTTGGACCCCCAAGTGCCAACCTTGCGAAGTCGAAACGAGCCTAGTCAGCCTTCCTTTCCATTTACCATTATTAATCAAATTAAAAGTTGAGTTAAACGATTTAGTGAATTATTTAAAGATAATGCGGAAGCTTTAAAATTCAAACTAAATGTAAACTCAAAAACACAAGTCAAGAAAACCTAGAGTGTGGAAAGCCCCGCATATGTATATCATCATCAAACAAGTAAGAGGAGAGTACCATCAAGATATAAATGCCCAAAATCTCTCATAACCCAAATCCCAATGTTTCAAAACATATACATATAATAGTATAAAATAAATCACCTACATCTGTCAAGAGGAAAGTTGCTCTGTATCCTCAGATCAAATCCCTAGTTGTTGAGCCTTCCCTTGCTGAACTGTGGATCTACACTCCGTCAAACACAAGAATGACGAGCCCAGGTAACTAACGCCAAGCAGGACATATATACATTATTTCAAAATAAATAAAATAGCGAAATTCATGTTGATAGAAAAAATACAAATCCGAATAGCAACTAGTCTCGACCAAAGGTCGTTAAGACGTGACAAACGCCCAACAGATTCGGGTTTCAGGACGAGAACACAAGCTTACAATCCTAAACTTTCGCGACTATGAGATATTCACGGTGTCCGGATAAGAGCCCCCAACATACACTTAATTTCGAACTTCGAGATATTTATTAGTATTTTAGTATTTTACGCCCGCGATAAGAACTCATATCACGTACAAATGTGGGAGTTGGTTAACTACGCAACATACGGGCTATGTAACCATAACTCATTTGCCATTGGAATACTCAACTAATAGGAATTCCAAGAAATAGAAGTATACATAGCAATAACGACAAATTAAAGCTCAATGAAATAACTGTCAAATTCCTCACTGGTTTACTTACCTATATCCAAGCTAATACACACTCACACGAACTTCGAGTCGTTTCCTACGAATCCACGTATGTCCCGTCAATGACTAAAATCCCATGTCAGTCATTTAATTGTAATTTCCTTTAATTAACCTCCAAATTATCCAATTTTCTATAATTTATTCATTAATGTAAGTTATATGTTTTTCTTTTCTCCTTTCATTTTCTCTTGGCGTTAAGAGGTTGTTGTGTGTGGTGTGTGTTAGACGGGGTGTATGGTTGTGTGTGTGCACACCTCGGTTGGGGTGTGGGGAGGTCCCATCAATGACCTCCAAATTAACCTCCAAATTACCCAATTTTCTATAATTTATTCATTAATGTAGTTGTGTCAATTTCTCGAGTATTGGGTCGTATTCTAATCTATTTGGATACCCGAGAGATCCCCAAAGTTTTTCAAAAATTTCTCAAAAATTAGTCTGTGAACAGTGTCACGCCGCAGGAGTGGCACAGTGGGGGCTAGAACCCTATGACGTCACTTAAAACGTGAACCCTGAGACCTTCTGTTTTTGATGACATCACTTAAAGTTTGACAATCCCAGGGCCTCTACCCTGAGTGTCTTAAGCGACGCCATGGGGCTTTGTGCTCCACGACGTCCCTAACGGCGTCAAACCCGAACACTAATCTAGGGTTTTTCAAAACCACGGCTCGTGTCACTACATTCGTAGCCTATCCCAAAAATCATAGGACATCCAATACTACTCAACACACCATTTAAACCACGTTCCAAATGTCAATAAACCTCGATTTTGAAATTACAACAAAATTCCTAAAAATCCACCGAAAATGCATAAAATTCCCAAATCATTAAAACAACCATGGTAACACACTAGATCCATTCCATTAACATCAATTCCATCAACAAACCCCCATCAAAATTGAAACCCAAATTGGTGTCCAAAATCATTGCGACGAAAACCATCAAAATAGGCGTTAAAACATAAATATTCATGTGGGAGTCGAGATCTCATCTTAATACGCATAGTGAATCGCTCCTTTGGCGTCAAACCATGTCGAAAATCCCCGAAACCCCAACCCATTTTCGTTCTCACGTTTGATGAGAAAGAGAAATGAAAATGAGATGAGGAGAGAGAAAAGTTGGTAATGGTTTATATACCCCCCCCCAATCATCTCCCATGCGCGCATCTCGAGGCGCATCCCTTGGCCCTTAATTACACCAGCTATCAACATTAACTCCAACTTGTGATTCCTTTGTATAAATCTCACAACTTAACTATTTTCCACTCAAAACCTCGTTTTTCAGAACCTGTAACGGCCCAAATCCACATTGGACCACCACGGGAGGCCACGTGGGCCTACAACCATCCACGTGGCTACCAGCTATATCCTACGCCCAACTAATTATCATTTCACCTCAAATCATATAGCGGAAGTCTTAAACATCAAAATGTACAACGAAAGCAAGTTTATAAATCATAAAACCTAATGTGGAAACTATACCAAAATGTAGACAAGATATAACATCAATGATCCTCAATATATCAAAATGTAAACCTCAAAGTCATGTACAGGGCAACATATATCTCTCACAACCTATACCCAGCATAAAACAATAAACATAAACAAATATACGAGTAGGGCAAATAGTAGCCAATCACAGATAATCCTCAATCTTGCCCTTCTCTCTCGCTCGTACCAGTATCTGCACTCAAGCCATCACAAAAAGACAGATGACGAGTCCAGAGTGAGTAATCCCAAGGAAATTCATCAAGTAAATACATAAGTAAAACTATTGGAATCAAAATACTATAAATAAACATGCGGAGCAAAAGAATACAAGCAACTGTGGAAGGTCATTGCATGAATATGAATAGTTGAGAAATCAAAATGCGTGCACAATTAAAGTCGACCAAACCATACTTCGGCTATCCGTCAGGCACAACCCATGAGGATACCTCCAACGGGTAACCCTGGACGCTCTAGGTGGCCGGCGTAGACCACAGCACACCCACACATGCCTATCATACCTGGGTAGCATATTCACCGGCGCATGCCTAGACATATGCTATGGCTTAGTGGACCCTATGCCCCGCAATGAATAAGCACTAGGTGGGGACAAACACAACCACCATAAAACAATAGGAAATAAAGATAATTGAATAAACTGAACGAAATTCAAATATCAAGCAGTAAGTACTAAAGTTAATTTCAGTTGGGATACTACACACCTCAAATCGCACTCCGATAACGTCCCTAATCCAATCACACCTCAAATGCGTGTCCAATAATCGTTAAATCAACCTAAAACATAAATGCTCGATCAATTACACAAATTTCTCAAACCTTGGAAACCCCAATTCGATACCCAAATCATCGATAAAATCACCATTTGAACATCCCAAAAAACCATATAAGTCCCTAGGCCAAACCCCAATTGGTAAATTTTAATTAAAAATTTTATCCCAAAACTGCTTCAGACGCCGTCGTGGACACCGCCACGTTCAACTCTTCACGACATGTCCACGGCGTCCTGGGTGACGTGACAGGCGCCGCCACGTCCATCACCCTCGCGGTGTCTCCAAAACGTCACTCAAATTTTTTCCCACATTACGCCTCTTGTGGCGGCCCCAAATTTCCCGAGCCGCCCCATAGTCAACTACTTCCTACCTCAGCACCTGAAGTCTCTGCCACGTGTCTCTCCACCTTCGTCTTTATGTAGTTATATCATGTAATTTATTAAATTCACTTAATTTATCGTTTTTAAAAGAAATTAACAGCAGAAGTATTAAAGTTCACCAAAATGCATATATATATATATATATATAGTTTTACTGATCAAACCTATAATGGAAAACCCGACTGTACTGTGCATACAGACGATCAACTATAACAGTATGTATACTAGTACAAGTGTGTATCAAGTCTCTCAACCCAAAAGATAATACAAAATATCAAAACATGTAAATATTTACACACATACCAGCAGGACTCGGCATATGCAAGTCAGATGTAATTGTCGATGATCCCCTTGCCCCTGCTAGTACTAGGATCTGCGCTCAGCCACCACAAAAGGCAAATGACGAGCCCAGTAAGTAAAATCCCAAAGAAAACCACCGTGCATAAATAAATAATGAAAATAATTAACAGAGCCAATAAGTAGTGTTAAATAAACATGCGGAAAGAAGGAAAAATATGCAAACTACTCAAAGCTCATCGCATGTATATAAACACATTGATAGACAAAAAGGTGTGAACACAGCTACTAAGTGTGTACTAGGACCAGGAGCTCTGGTCGTGGCCCATGCCTCCGACCCCACGACTGTATCCCAGCGACATCAGCCCTAGTGGGCTAATCGAACACATGAAATGGAGTCCAACTCGGGATATAATCTACCGAGTCCTAGATCATGTGCTACACACCTAGCCAGCGACCTCAACTACCCGTGGATACATAGACGAAACCATAACCGTCCCAGTAGGAATTTGACTCATAAATTTTCAAGGAAATAAAGCTCAATGGAAATAAAAAAGTAAATGCAATAGTGGTGTTCAGTTGGGTTTTACGTACCTCACACCACGCTCAAAATCCAAAAAAATACCCCCAATCCGATCCCCGACTAGTCCCCTTCTCCAACTACTGTCCCGTGACTCCTGAGATCTAATCCCGGGGTTCATTGATCAATTAAATTTGGTTTAATATCAATTAGTCACAATTTTTATGATTTAATTAAGGTTCGGGGGTCATTAGCGCGCTAGGTTGGGTATTAGTGCACTAATTGATCTTTGTGCACTATTCATGCACGAAGATTTTCATCTTCCCCAAAGGATTAACGTGCTACTGTTCATCCATTAGCGCGCTAATTCCTTCTCGCCCAGAATTTTTCAAAAATCAGAACCTTCTCCAACTTGATCAAATCACTCCAAAATCAACATGCAACATCAAACATACTTCAATATCATCGATTTACCCTTCAAACACCAATTTAAACCAAAAATTCCACCTAAATATCATATCGAAGTATGCATGCTTGAAAATTTCAAAATCACCAAAACACTCATTTTAGCACAAATACTTTTCCAATAATCATAGTTCATCAAAAATAATCTCAAAACCCATAAATCTAATAAAAACAGTGACAAATACACAAAAATTTGTTAACTCAATATATACAACAACATTCAATCTTTCACTAAAAACCCATGAAATGGGTGAGTAGATTACCTCAAGTTTGTTGTTGATTATCAAATCCAACCTCTAAAACTCCCTAGCTGAGCTCCCTAACAGTGATTCCTCCCTCAGAAGACTGAAATTTGTGTTTGAGAATGGGTTTTGGTGTTTGCATGTATCTCAATCGTTGGGTATTTAGTTGGTTTTGTAATCTAAAGTTTACACGCATCTCGAGGTTGATCAGATGATTCTTATTAAGCTTGTCACTCAACTCCTAGCCACCTTATCATGACACAAGTAGTCTTGTTTTGATCCATTGTAAATCTCGAGAACTATCCAAGATGTGCTGATTTTCCAGTTCAAACTATATGACTTTCCTCAATTTCATTTATCTTAACTTATACACTCTACCCAAACCATCAAATAAATTCTGTAAAATACCAATTATGGTCCCACTACGCTCCCGACTACCCGACTCCTCGTGCCCCGCGTCCGACACACTTCCCGAGGCGATTACACACCTAGTGTACTAATTATTCATTAGTTTAGCCTATAGTCACATATGAAATTCCTTGCATTTAAATCCTCAACCATACTAATATAATATTGATTAATTCAGTCTAACCCTAATGCCGGCCTCACAGCTATAAACCCTTGCGTTGGCATGTTTCCCGAACTAAAATCCCGGCCTTAACTCGCCCGACAAGTAAATTTTAAAATGCACACCTGTGATGACTAATATATCATACTAATAATGATAAAGAAATATTAATGCATCAAAAAAATTTAAGAACTCACAGCAGACACAGTCAGTATCCTAGGTACGAGGTATGCCTAGCTTATCTACGGTGTCCACGTGTCATCTGAGCTGGGGTCCTAATCTAAAATTGATTAATTAACGGGTTAAAATTATAATGGGTCGTTACACCTCTGGTCGAGACGCTGTAGTGGCATTGCGGGCGTTTACGCGCCACGACGTCTATGGTGGCGTCTCAGCCAATGCCTTGATAAGAGGTTTTCGGACCCCCTCGGCTCATTGTCATGGTCCAAACCTGCTCCAATAACCCATTAAACACCAAAATAACCTTGGACAACCAACACCTCCAACCAAACGTGTCCAAAATGAAAACCCCAAGTTTTCTCGTCAAAAACCCAAAAAACCACTTGAACACCAAAACAACAACCATACCATACTTCGGCCAAAACTTACCCCCAACTTGGTCCCTATCCTTTGTCACCAATTATATATGTGACGACCCCAAATTTCCCCAAATTTCCAATGCATTTGGGTACGCCCGGCCTAGACCTGTAAAGACCCCGAATCGGAACGCAGCGAGTCGACGAGCCTAGCCGAGCCTCTAATTAATCAATTTAACAATTTATGAAAGAGTTATTGCAATTATACGCAGCGAAAAAAACTAAACAAGTATTGAAAAATAACTCAGTCAAACGGAAATCAGGAATCTATATAAATGTGGAAACCCCGATAGGTTCATGTCCAAGTCAACATAATGAAATTCATGGAATCCACCTCAAAATTTATCCCCAATCTAAAAACTACAATCATATATATAAAACATCATGCAAACAAAATAAACATGAGCCTACATCTCGGTATCTCAAGTCCAGCTGCTCACAAAAAGTCTCCTAGGCAAAGTCCCTTGCCTCTACTGCACTCCGTCCTATTTGCACCCACCGTCACAAACTAGACGGTGAGCAACTGAGAGAAAATTGAAAGTAATGCCATTAGAAATTAACAGTAATTCATGAATATCAAACAAAGCAGTATAAATATCATGCGGTAATTAAAAGGCAGGAACAATAAATAAATCAAAGTGCATGATAGGCAGACTGAGGAAATAACAAAAAAAAAAACATGCGTGTTCTAAAGAAACAAAAGAGGCAGTAAGCGGTAAAACCATAGCATTCGAAAAGAGGACGCTGGCTCTTTCCGAGCAATGTCGCAACACTAGCGCAGCATCAGAGGGACACAGGCCTCCTAGCATACGGAAAAGAGGACGTTAGCTCTTCCCGGGCAATGTTACGATACACTAGCACAGCTTGATAAATGAGGGACACAGGCCTCAAGAATCACATCGACATGCCCATGCCAAGAACACACATACCAAAGAATCAATAAGATAGGAATGCCAACAAGAGGAATCAACAAGCAACAATGAATGAAAATGAATTACATGCAATGTTCTTACTGGATTACTTTCATACACAAGCTTTAGGGCAAGTGCACTTACCTGTACTATCGCGACCCGCGAAATAAACTCCGAGCCTCTAACATGTCTCCCGCGATTTTCGACTACCTAATAAGGATTTGAACCCTGAATATTAGTTTAAGATTTAGCATTTAGTCTTAAATTGATTTGCATGAGTTTGTTTTATTTGTTAGACTCTGGTTGGGCTTAAATACTTAGGCCCATTTCCATAATATTATATGCTTGTTATGAGTCCTATTATGTAGTTGTTATGTTGGGCCCTTATTGGGCCTTAACACAAGACCATTTACACTCATTTTACTATAATTATAAACTATCCATACTCATCTCTTTTTTTATACACACACGCACATGATACACCCCACACCATAACCCCCAAAATAGGGGACACCGAGAGTACAAGCCGAGAGTGGGGTGCACAACACCATCACATCATGTCATATTGTTCAATACACACCGCACACACCACCCTTTTGCCCTTCATCCTCCTCAAATTTCGAAACCCCACCATTCAACACATATACAAATCTCGATGTAGTGTACACACACAAAATCGCACACACCACACACAGTATTTACGTCACACCCCATCGTTCGCACCCCACCTCCATTGTCCGATCACTCATACATACACAATCACGCACATCACACCAACACCACACCCCAAACATGGTACCACCAAAACCCTATACAACACACACCCCATCACGGTCTTTACCATAAAAGTGAGCCACCTCCGGCCTCACACGTTTAAAACATTGGAATTTACATTCGAGTAATAAAATATAATACAAACACCGAACAAAAATAAAATACCTCGGTGTCGACGATCGAGAATTGAACAACTATATTACATCAAGTGGGCCCACGTACAACCTAAATTGACACGTGGCACGAGTTAGATTTTAGAGCCGTTACAACACTAGTCATAGTGAGGGCATAAGGGTCATTTTGTAGTAATTAATCTTTTTTTTAAGTTACACTTTTCTGGGGGTGCACTTAGTAAAATGTGGGCACTTAGCCGGACTCATTTTTTTTTATGAACCTAAAAAAACAAAGAATCTGGCTAAGTGCACTTGATTATGCGTGGCACCCCAAATTCAAATTTCAATTTATAAGTGCATCCCACATTTTTATCAAAATACCCTTCATTTGAACCGAAGCACCCAACTCCAAAACCTTAGTCGAGACATCTATTTTAGATTCGACGACATATGATCGAAACTTATCTTATAGACTCTGTGTTGTCCAACTGAACCTTTTGGTGAAATTTAGTTGACAACTGCCGACCTAAGGTTCGGTGGGTTCCGACCGACTCTCCAATCAAAGGTTCGACAGGTTGTGACCGACTCTCCAACTAGAGGTTCGGTGGGCTCGACCGACTCTACAACAAGAGATTCGGACTGCGAGCCGAACCACTCGATGATGCCTACTAAACGAGAGGAAAGTATAATGGCACTAATCATAGTGAAGGACATAAAGGTCATTTTATAGTAGGATTGACCTCTTTTTAAGTTTGACTTTTCTGGGGTGCACTAAGTATAGACTAGGGTGCACTTAGTCATGCTCAAAAAAATGTGCTACACTCAAATCATGGAGTGCAACTTTCACTCAAGTAGATAGTTGACAGCAGTTTCTAAGTAGTGCCAAATTAAAGTGTTTTTGGACGCATTTTTATGACACATTTGAGGATGTATATCTTGCACTCTTCCAAATTAAGAGGATTGTGGCGGGATGGCACTGATCTCTCCTCCTTTACTAGAGGTCTCGAGTTTGAGCTTTGGATATTACAAAATAAAAGAGATGGAAGAGATGAAGGAAAAACCTCTATTTTCTTCTTCAATTATATTTGGTGCATAACACACACATATTTAACTACAATATCTATAACTACATACTAGGTAGATGATAACTAAAAATAAAGAAGACAATCTTAACTAATCGAATCAATACTAACTAAATTATATGAGCGCAAAATTTACATGTGATATTTTATATCATCTAATACCCTCCCACATGCAAGCTGAAGCATACAAACTTTGAATGCCCAACTTGAACAAGAACATCTTCGATCAAAATAAAAGAGTCAACTTGAGATATGTTGCGAAAACATTGACATCAATCAACATATGAAAAACCTTTGAACGAAGAAAAAAAACACTCCTAATGAATGTTGATTGAATTGATTAGATCATCAAGGCAACGAGCAACTAGCTAGCCAACTGGGACTGGCATACTAGCCAACTCTAATCCAACAACTGGGACGAGCATCAACTCAAATCCGACGGGGCATTGGCTAACTTGAGACTTGACATCAATGAATCTTGAACACCAAGATAATATCACTCGTGAGAAAACTTGGATTGAAATCTTGAGCACTCACTTTTTTATTGCTCCGATACCATATTACAAAAATAAAATAGATGTTTTCTCAAAAAAAAAATGGATGGAAGAGAGGAAGGAAAAACCTCGATCAATCAAGATTGTCTTTATATATATATATATATATATATATATATATAATAACTACAAATAAAGAAAAGAAAATCTTGAAAAAATATATGAACGCAAAATTTAATGTGATATTTTGTATCATCAAATACTTTCCCGCAAGCTGGAGCATACAAACTTTGGATGCTTAGCTTGAACAAGAACATCTTCAATCAAAATAAAAGAACCAACTTTCCTACCAAAAAAAAAAAAGAGCCAACTTGAGATTTGTGGCGAAAACGTTGACATCAATAAACATCTAAAAAACCTTTGAATTGAAGAAAAAAAAACTGGGACTTGCATACTAGTCAATTCAAATCCAACAGGGCATTGGCCAACTTGAGACTTTGCATCAATGGATTTTGAATACCAAGATGATAGCACTTGGGAGAAAACTTGGATTGAAATCTTGAGCACCTACTTTTTTATTGCTCTAATGTCATGTTACAAAAATAAAATAGATGGAAGAGAAGAAGGAAAAACCTCCATTTTCTTCTTCAATTATATTTGGTGCACAACGCGCACATATATATAACTACGTACTAGGTAAATGATAACTGCAAACAAAGAAAAGACAATCTTGACTAATCGAGTCAATACTAACTAAAATATATGAGCGCAAAATTTACATGTGATATTTTATATCATCTAATATTGGAAAAGAAAAACTTTAAAACTCTTTGACTAGAGTTGCCACCTTTGTAGTCCTTCCCCCTTGAATCCAATAATAGTTGGGGCAAAGCTCCCACTACCATGACAATAATCTAAAACTTGGCCACTTATTGATGAATTGCTAATCCAAGAAGGGACCAAGGAATTGTACTGCAGGCTCAAATGAACCAAACAAATCCCCCATTACAGGGAATTATGGTCAATAACTTATTATTTTTGAAAAATATATATGTTCAAATTCCCGAAAAAATAGATTTTGCTTGTTTCGGGCCTACAAAAATAATAATAAAAAAACTTGATCACAAAAGTTGAATGATAATGAAATTTTCTTGTTGGGCTTTCAAGAAAATAGATTCCAAAAAATAAAATTGTTTACTAAAAAGTAAAAACATGCAATATTCGACCAAAGCATCTCTGATAAGATGAACAAGGCATCACTTTATCAAAAGACAAGATTTGAGGAGGTTGTGCGTTCGACTCACGTTAAAAAAAAAAATACACATAATACCATTTATCTATAATAACAAAAAAAAAATGCAAGTATCTCACTAATAATATTTTTTTTTTTGAGTTTCGAAGGTATCCAGACCCACAAAGTGGGTCTTGAGTAACCCCGTGCAGCCGGGGCATGCTAACAAAGTTACTCCTCCCCTCCCCAAGAAATGCAAAGTATCTCACTAATAATAACTCTTTTGTACGACAACACACATTTATAATTTATACACGATTTAATAAGGTCTCCATAACTCAACTCAACAAAAGCCTTTTATTTATATTTTAAAGGCATTATGATCCCACCTAAAAAAGGTATTATGAGAAGATGTTAATCAGTTTTTCTGATACATGCATCAGCAACTCATTACAAACATCCAAACACGGCTAAGGCCCATCAACCAGACTCATGCAATCCAATTGCCAAAGCATCTCTGGTGAATCGTATGAGACATCACTTGTCAAAAGACAAAATTTGGATAAGTCAATTAGTTTGAGTCCAATTAAAGTCAAACAAAAAAAGAGTTGAACCTACAACTTTTTTTTTTGATTGATAGGGGTGTTAAAGAGTCGATCAAAAAAAAAAAGTGCTGGTTCAACTCTTTTTTTTTGTTGGACTTAAATTAAATTTGCAAAGTTCACTCCTTCACAGAAAGCAGTTCAAAAACAGCAGCCAAAAAAAAGGAAAATGAAAACATTAGGGACTGCGAAAAGCATAGTCAGAAAACAAACATCTAGGTGCATTGAGATGATAAAATAAATGAATAACTAGAATCAATGATACATGAAGCAGACAAGTAATTAGACCACATAGTTCTCTCAATAATGCAATATATATATATAGTTAATGAACACGAATAATTCCTCTAATCATGCCTACAGGTCAAATACTAACAAAAAAAAAAACCACAACTATATGTTTCTATAAGTCTAAACCAAATTAATGAAAAGTGATACGGTGCCACTGATCACACGACACCATGGCACACACATGTTCAACTTTTGTATGCAGTGAATCCACCAACAACCACTTAAAATTGAACATGTGTGCTAACCCGACCGATTTGTGTCACCAAATCATTTTCCTTCATTAAATACACATTCTTACAGTTCCAGTCAATAGACACGGAAAAAAAAAAAAGAAAAAAAGAAGTTAATAGCAAGTTAAAACATAAAAAGAGAGTAGGGTCTGTTATCTGCCCCTTTATACAATTTTGATAAGCAGTCCCCCACCATTAGAATCAACCTTCCTAATATCTAAACTCCAAATACACTTGTAACCCCCATATAGACATATATCCACAAAGCAAAATAACAAAATATCCGACGACACCCCTTTTCAAGTATCAAAACAAGAAACCAAAAAGGAAGAAAGCATGCAAAAACCAGCGTGCACTGGATCTGTTAGAAGTGAGCTCTCGATACCTAGTTTCCGTGCTTCCCTTATTCTCTTTCCTTCATTTCTTCGAATTGCAGCTTTTCGCTCTATAAATATGGCACACTCCATTTCTTCGAATTGCGGCTTTCTTGTGAACTACTCTGGCGCATCCATTGATCAAAAGTGGACACTGCTTATAATACATACATCACATTCACATCTTCCTGTCTCTGGCCAACTTTGTACACTTTAATAGCTGTGCATTAGTTAGTGCTCATAAAAATACAACTCCAAGGACCCACAGCAACCGTTAGCTCTTCTCTGGTTTTTCCCCCAAGCTGCCCTCTTTCGGGCTGTCACTGGAGTCTCCCAAGTAAGAGCCATCAGGCTGCCGGACACGGATGTTCAAATTGTTGGAAGGGAAGGGCTCTTGGATGATCTGTGAACAGCAATAAGCACATTCAAATTAAGTTAGATGTGTGGTTTTGATCTCATTAAGGAAGCAAATCAGTACAACTTTTAATATACATCTGTATCAAATTCAGATTAAATTTGCAAAACAAAACTGAAAACCAGAAAACTGACAATTGACAATTGGAGAGTTATGTACCCCTAGTTAGGATCACATGTCAAAGTTGTAAAAGTATTGGAATTCATAATGATAGTTTACCTGATCACCAACTTCTAAGCCCTCTGAGTGGAAGAGAATAGGGCGGCATCGCTTGTCTTCATTCATCAAGCTCGAATTTTGAAAGTGCGTAACAAGGGCTGCCTTACCCTGTATTCGAGCATATGCAAGTGAAGCAACTTTCTCGCTGTTAAACTTCTCCCATTTCTTGCCATTGAAAGCCTGGACAAGAATTTTGAAACAAGGTCATTCTCAAGATTCTAAGCCACAATTATGAATCTACTTCATGGTATCTATCTGCCTGATCCATCACTTGTCACATTTCTCTTACATAAGATCACATAAGAATGTATTTCAAACAATTATTAAAGGAGCTCCTAGGTAGAGAGCATGAAACCTGATAAAAGAGAATAATATGTGAAGGAGAAACCATATTGATGAAAGCATATCCAACGTTGCATTTGTTCTGCAAATTTTCAAAAAGCCGCACAAACTTGTAAGACAATCCAATTTGGAGAGAAAAAAAAAGGCGGTAAAAAAAAAAATCCTCGACTAGTACCTTAAAGTCAATTGGCAAGTAGAGGAAATCATAGGTACCCCTGTGGTTCTCATCAATAGCAGCCAACAACATCTTCGAGGTGTACCTGACAAAGAGGAAAGAAACATGCCAAGGGAAATTTCAAACTAAGCCCAATAAAATACATGAAGGTAACTCACAACCACAAGGGCATGGATTTCCTAACTTGTTAGGGATATTTTTTATCATTAGGGTAGTGCGTATATCCTCCCCATTGATGATTTTGTCCAAATCGAGTTGATACTGTTTCTTGCTGTCTATCTGGCTCCCATTGCTTTCAACTCTCCGACTTCGTCCACGTTCCGTCACACCTTCAATGCTGCTAGCTCCTGGTCCCAAATAAGGACCATTCCCCGTGTACATAGGACCCATCCTTGAAGATGGCATCATCACCCTAAAAGCAGAACCATTTTCAGGCATATTTCCCGAAAGAGAGGCCCCTGAATTAACTGTAGCTCGCGTACCCATACTCATCATAAAGTTCCCCTCATTGCGGTTAAACCCCATGCCTCCATAATTAACTGGTGGACTCATATAAGATGTTTCTGGTGATTCTGGGAAAAAGCCAAAATGCCTTTCAAAATGAACACCGGATGGAGCAGATCCAACATGATGATGTGTCGAACCAAGAAAAGACCCGCTTCTATTAGGGTAATGAAACCCATGTCCTTGACCACTTGGTGAAAATGAGTGACCCACAGTTGGTGCCGGCCAAGCATTGGTACTTCCATGATCTGCGAAAGGAGAGGGGCTACCCCAGAGAAACTGGGGCCCAGAGAGTGTTCCAATCCCAGATGCACTTGAAGTTGATAAACCAAGAGAAGACATCGTTCCAGGACTTGAACTCAAATTTGGTTCGGGAAAGGAATGAGAATGAGGGAAACTACTGCCATGTGGTGAACTATTATTAGGGAAAATTTGATCAGCATGGCTAATTCTGTTCTGATCCTTACCAATAGGTGCTATTTTCACAGAATTTGATAATTGAGGAGGCAGAATTGAAGCTAATCCTGGTAAATGATTGTTATTCCCAGGACTGATTGCCCTCAAAGTTGGAGATTGGCTGAGACCTTGCAAAGATCCATGATTTATTGGACTGCCAAATTGCGACCAGTTACCTGGAATTAAATGAAAAAATGTTCTCAAAAACCATATCATCAAAAGTGAAAAAACCAGGATATCCACACCTATATATACAAGGAAACCAAGCTTGAATGCGCAGAAAGTATTCCCAAAGAACCTACCAGGAGGAGAATTGCCTATAGGTGAACCCACATGTTGTCGGAAGTTTCGGGTGTCATCTTGTTCCAGCTCTTGACTAAGTTGCTGCATCAAGCTGAATATGGTAGCTACATTTCAGTTTATTTGTTTCCACAAATATCACTCAGGAATTGATAATAAGACATGCGATAGTAGAATTTAATAAGTTGCATAGTTAACACAATATACAGTTCACAGATAACAAAAGCAACGCCAATCTGTTCCAACTTGTGCATTTACACACAATATAAAAAAATATGGTCACAATCAATTGGACAGATTGCCAAAGAAACATGACAAACAAAGGGGAGATAATATTAATGATCAAGCACAACGGCTGCCAGTTCTTGCTCAATAATTCCTTCACTTGTTAGACTCAAGCATAAGCTGTTACACCTCAAACGAGATCATTACTGAATAAAGTTCAATATTTGAAGTTGACACTTTTCAGCAAGAACACACCTTACAAAAGATAAACATGTTCGCCTAAAACAACAGCTATAGTGGACCACAAAAAAAGGAGTATCCAAATTCTGCCACAGCAAAGATGTCTACAGAGTTTGCATCACTGACACATCTACAGCATTTCTGGACTTATAAAACCAAAACAACTCAGTATAGAAGCATAATTATTTAAACGCACCCAAAATAGGGTCAAGGCTACATAGTTCAGATTATATCCTATAATTCATCGGAGATTGATGCCAGGCACATCCATGCGTCATAATGTGAAGCGTCAGACTGGAAAACAGGAAAAAAAGGTAATCCTGATTCCTGAGGCAGTTACCTTAGCAAAAATGTCAAGCGAGGGATATTTTTTTTTAACAAGCCAAGGAAGATTTGACATACAATTCAATTCATCCATAAAAAAACAGTTTATGGCTGAAGGCAGCATTTCTCAGGTCAATTAGCACCATGTGACAACTTAAAAAAACAACGATGAACATAATGCTAGTCATTGCTCTTCACCAAGAAAATTGTACAGTATTAAGTATGGGGCGACTATTTCTCTAGAAAGCTAGCACGATAGAACAAAGTTAAAAACAATTAAAAAATAAAATCAACCAAACCGGTAATGGAAGATATTCTAATAATTGATTTCTTTAGTTCCAATTATCCCAATGTCATGGCTAAGGGTAAAATCCATGTCAAACAAAACAAACTTCAAAATATAAAACTAAACTCTACACAGGATACAACCTACAACCATAACAATACCAATGGAACATTTAAAAGTTATATGCATCTTCTGAATCTTACTGAAGAATTTATTCAGAAGAATTCAAGGAAATACACATAAATAAAAGTATAAAGTCTTTAAAAAATAAAAAAATAATAATAATTACGCACTTCCGACGTGCTCCACCAGGACGACTAGGTTCAAGCTTTATACGTTTCCCAGCAATGTCACTCCTATTTAATGACCTAAGAGCAGCTTCTGCAGCCCTGACATCATAAAACTCAATGAACTTGTGGTGACGCTTATGTGGTGTCTCCCTTATCTGTTTTTGGTGGCAAAGTTATATGAAAGTGAAAATGGGCAACTAAATACTATATCAAAACAAAACAAAACAAAAAAAAGAAAAAAAAAATGATAAAAGGGTAGCTGAAAAAGCTGGAAAGACAAGATCCCAAAAGAATATATAATATACCTCCTTGACTTCCCCGTAAGCCCCAAAAATTTGACGTAGATCATCATTTGAAACAGATGGATCCAAATTAAACACAACAAGAGTCCCTTGGTTAATATCCTTGTCTGATGGGTTGTCCTGGACCAAGGTAAGCAAAAGTGCAAAGACAGTTAGATAAATGGACAATAGTGGAAGAAAATAGGAAGTGATTGGAAACCATTAATCCATTTTAAACCTTTGGAATAGAAAAATGGATGTCAAGTTTTCTCCGCCGTAATGGTTTGTTTTGCAAAGAACGCATTGCTGTCCGAGCAGCTCGTATATCATAGTACGAGATCATGACAAAGCCCCTATTTTTGCAGGCAGTGTAAAGAGTCCTAATTGCACCATATTGCTACAAAAAATAATAATAATTACATCATTGAATAGCAAAAGAAGTTTCTCGAAAGAAATATATATAAGGATGAGGAATAAACCAACTTCACCAGTTTAACATGTTACAAGAATTGAAAATTGGACCAGGCAATAACAATTATATATAAATTTCAATTTCCAAAATACTTGAAAAAACATAATTGTTCTAGATATGTTTTGGCAAAATGATAAAGATAATAGTAAATAACCTGTACATCCGTAAGACAAAATAAAGAATACCAGATGACTACAACGCATAGAGAAAGAGCTAGCATTCCAAGCTTGAGGCATAGAGAGACACAATTGTATTTGTTACACTCGACAGAGACATTATAAATACTACTCTAGCAATTACTAGAAAGGTTGAGGCAACGTTTCACAGACAAGTAAACTCTGAGAGATCTCACACAATTTTAAAGAATGTATTATGGAATTCACAAGATG
The DNA here is from genome assembly GCA_039657345.1 of Stephania japonica. Taxonomy (NCBI): domain Eukaryota; kingdom Viridiplantae; phylum Streptophyta; class Magnoliopsida; order Ranunculales; family Menispermaceae; genus Stephania; species Stephania japonica. The sequence continues at coordinate 9,745,757 of CM077556.1, forward strand.
AAAAATATCATTTATAGATCAAGTTGAGCAAACAAGAAAAAGAAATGAAAGGGCTTAAAGATTCCAGATTGACATTTGCACTCAAACCTTCACCTAAAAGCATCATTTTGGAAGGACCATACCACAAGTGATTGGGAAAAACAATCATTTCGTTGTCAAAGGAGAAGGTAAACATTCAATGTAATATCAGCCACATATTTGTGCTGAAAAAGAATAAAATTCATATGCACAAAAGCGGTAAAACAAATTTGTTCCCTTTCCTCTCTGGTTTCCATTTGGGTATCTGATTTGCCCTTTATGTCAATTAGATATTCTGGGGAATGCCTTAAAAGGCATTGACGTCTTCCTTTTTTCCTTCAGCAAAATATTGACATGCTGACGATAGGAAAATCCCAAGGCCATGGAAGTAACTTCATGCAATTTATAATCTCTGGTCTCGTCTTTAAAGTTTCTAGCTTCAATGAAATTAAAATCATGGCACTTAACCACCTCCCCAAGGAAAGAAGGAATGGGAAAAGAGGACAAAATAAATAAAGGATATATGACTGTGGTAGATCAATCAAATTTATCAGTTCACATCTAAGGCAGGGCTAGTCCTACATTTTCTCATTCAATAAAATAAATAAGCGTTGATGATATCTGAGAAAAAAGAAAGGAGTCAAATGTTAGACTTCAAAGAAAAGAGAATACAAACAATTAGAGAAACCAAGGTGGTCACACTAGCACAAGTTGCTTACAAGATACCGTGTAAGCAAAAGTAAGCTGGGACGGCTACCAAATGTGCAAAAAAAGCCAAAGATTGCCCTGAATTGAAGTACTGATCAAGAAGAAAGGTATATGTAACTTGTAAAGCCACAGAAAAATGGGTCTCCACAAAATTAATTCAGAAGGCCAATTAGCAATACCTGTTTCTCTTTCACAGAAAAGAACAATTCAGTTTTATTTTTTTCTGGCAAACTTCAAACTTTCCAACAAAATATGCTTATGCCATGATTTGAACAAATTTATTGCACCGGTGCAAGATTTTAATTTTTTAATGGTAGTTTATTATAATGCACCTATATGAGATATCCGGCATCAAAGGAATATTAAACTTTTATCAGAACTTGAGATTCTTCATGTTATATCTAGGTTTTCCACTTGCAGTAGCAGATCCTACAAACAAGAAGTTTACAAGGCATGTATACCCACATGTAGTTGGGTAAGAAAATCAATGAAGTAAATTTGACAAAGCTAACAAGAGTAAAGTTAATATAATATTTGGTTCATTACCTCAAAAAGTGCTCTCAGCTCTGAGTCCTCAACATTACTATTGATATTGCGCACGAATAACGTTCTAGAGGGGTGCTCTCCATAGGGATGCTCCCCCGCAACCGTTCCAACCCCATTTGGGAAACCATATTGAGCGGTACCATTTCCAACAACCCCATCAGATAAACTCACCTTTGACATAGCCAAACTCAAACTGTCCTGGGAATCAAAGTCCAATTCCATGCCCCCTAAACTGCCAAACAGGTCAAACTCTTCAACATCCTCTGGCTGATTAACAAACCCACTTATGTCAAAATCATCCATTATGCCAGCAAGAAGTTCATCCTCATCATCAGGAAGCAAACTTCCAATAGCATGCAGATCATCATCTTCTAGCGCATCCTTTCCCTCTTCATCCTGGTGAACAATCTTCAAGCCAGTCTGAGAATCATCACCAGATTGACCACCATGTTCAGAATTTCCAAAGTTCACTGCATTTTGAATCCAAGGTACCAAATATAATAACAAAACATTCACAAGAAAAAGAAAATGCATATTAATAGATACACGATCATGGATCAGTAAAAACATAAATAAATAAATAAATAAACAAACAATGCATACACTTCTCGTGAGGAAGGACAGGTAGTGAGATTGAAAAAAGGCTGGCGTCACTTGATGCATGATAAACATCCCCTGCAGGGATCGCCCACGAGCCACTTCCAACTTTTTGAGGCACATTCATAGATGAAATTTTAGAAGGATCTACATCACAGTAAAAACGACCAATAAAGACAAATTCACAAATGCAAGTTCTGCATCACATTTTTTCTTCTATATATTAACAGCAAGTATCGCCATCAGATGTACCAGCTAATAAATTATCCGAAGAACGCTCCATCGCATTGCCTACTATCAGCGCATGAACGGTGGGAAGAAAATATCACCAGCTCAAGAAATCTTCAAACCTCATTGCAACTGCATGGATATAACACAATAGATTGATCGAATACAAATTCGTCAAACATCAAGTATGTGGAAAGAACAAAAACAAGTATAAAGATATGTTGCCAAAGTACAATGTATAAACAACAGAAGTTAATAACCAGTAGATCATCAAAATTAAGTTCAAACATTGAAAAGAACGCATACCCAATTTCGTTGTCTGTCATCAGATATAAGAGTAACAAAATAATGGAAAAAGCTCATAGACCCATCTTAGTTCTTAATAAGCATCCCTCAAAACAAAAACTTCTTAACATAAAAACTCAATTTCAAAGATGCCCTTGATGATCTCTCTAAAAAGATGGTTCAACTAATTGAAACTTATTGGAACAAAGAATTGGGTATCTTCAAATTATAAGAATTCAAGAACTGATTCAGAAACCTTTAAATTATGGGAAATCAAGAACCTCGCCGACAAAACAAAATTAGGTTAAAATTGAAGCTGTGATGCCACTATATTCACAAAATTACGTTAAAATTATAGTAAATCAAAGAATATTTATGATCTATTACTCAAAAAAGGGGTTTTGTTTTGTTTTTTTTAACAACAAACCCAAAATTTCAAATTTGAAACCCTAAAACACAGAAATTACACAAATTTGAATCGCCAGGCCCTGATTGGAACCGCCAAAGCTAAAAATCAGACTCGCATACAGTGGAAACCACTTAAAAATCAAACTTTGGAACAGGAACCGCAAGAAACCCTCGAAATCAGCGCAAAAGATGACTTTTTTGGCGCGATCGGTCACTGTTTTTCACAAAAGATCACTCCTTTCAACAATCCGAAACCAATAAACAAGAAAGCAAGAACATAAAGAACCAGAAAACCTACCAAACCCAAACGCAGGTCCGAAGTAGAAGCGATCGAAAAAAAAGCCCCAAATCGAAAACCCTAGAAATCAAGTCGATCGAGAGACAGTCGGTGCAGTTGGTTCGATTGGAGACGCTGTTGTTGTTGTTGTTGTTGTTGTTGTTGATCTAGAGAGAGAGAGACGTGAAGGGGTAGAGTTTTTAGAGAGAGAATCACAGAAACACTTTCCTTCTACTCTACTACTTACTAATACTACTCTTCCTTTCTTTCTGAGTTTTTTTAGAGAGAGAAAGAGAGAATCTAGAGAGAGAAAGACACGAGAGAGAGAGATGATTGGAGGGCAAATGGGTAAAATGGCTGGGAATATGATTGACACAAAAGCTTCCGATCGAGAGAGAGAGAGAGAGTTTTAAAGAGAAAAACAAAGAGCACCACCAACTCTCTCTCTCTCTCTCTCTCTATTGTGCATGTCCTGATATTTTGACGTGTTTTTTGCAAGCCATTTGGTCATGCGATTGATGACAGTCATTTAGATGTGCATCGGGTTTTGTTCGCGTAATATATCAACGCAATAATCGAGAGTTAATGTCAAGCGCCTGTCAAAGTGGTGTGCCAAAAGTGCGTAGGAATAGTATTTTTGGTCTCTTAAAAGCGGAATTAGCTGAATTTGAACTTGTAATGGCGTCCGTTGACACAACCACTTTCCAATTCTGCCTCTCCCGTGATTTGGTGCTCCCTGGTTCTCCCTAGCTATCCGCCTCCCGCCCACACTCTTTTTTGTTCCTGTTTCTTTTCCTTGTAGGGAAATGTTTGGGTCATATAGATAACAGGTAAAACAGTTATTTGGTCTATGAATTTTGTGATTTTTCTTGATTTTTTTTTTTTGAAAGATTTTTCTTGATTTTGTTATCCAATCACTATCCTTCATCGCATTTTGGAATTGAAAAAAAAATTTAGAAATACTACAACTTTCCAACACACATAACAAAATACACAATCATATAATCTTTACATTCAATTTAGATTCACCTAATGTTATAAATTTATGCATTTCGAGATTTTAACATGATGAATTGGGCATTGTGCGTTATAACAAATTTTGATTGTTATTTTAATATTTTTAAAAAAAAATCTTGTGTGATTTATTAGACTGCTTTTATAAATTAGATAGGAATCAAGATGCTTAACAAATTTAAGTTTTTATGCGTTTTTCTCTGAAATAAAGTTTTGATGAATGAGTGTATACTAGTTAATGTTGTTTATCTTTGTATATCAAAAAATAGAACTTATAGTACTTTTTAACAAGAAAAAAAATAATCACTTGTTGATTATAATAATCAAATTTATAAAGATATTGTGATTTGATTTCGACTGAAGTAAAAAAAAAATCAAATTCCTGTCCTCTTACGTAAATAATTAAAGAAAAAAAATTTTAACTCACATTTTACACACTAATTTTACATACACTTAATTCTGACGGTTGATTATTACATCAGTTAGCACATAAAACTCAATATACATTTAAAGAACTCTAATGAATATTTGTGAAATTGATTTGTCAAAAGTAAATCAAATAGCATGTCTCATAATTCAATACCAAAATTAATAAGTTATTCACTTAATTGTACTAGTACTTATTTTAAGTACCGCATTCAAGTTGGTGCACCTTCAACAAAAATCTACAAGCCACAAGGCTTTAAGCCTTTTTACGAAAATTGGCCTTGAAAGAGAAATGATTGGGTGATATACAATTCATTGATGCATTTCCTATCCACCGTTCAAATGTGTTAAATATTTCTCCTGCTGGATCCACGTTGTTACTCGATAAGGTAAATCCAACGGATTGAAAAGAAAAGTGTAGGAAAAGTGTGTGCTAAAGTATACGTTTAGAATATCAATGACAAAAAATATCTTTTAGCTCTTAAGAAATCTCATGAACGCAGGCCTACGCCTGAAATTACAACTTTCAAGATGACACATTAATTGCACAAAACATAAAATAATATTCTCAGTCATTGTGGAAATTGAGTCTTATCCAAACAAAATATAAGTATTTTTGTGTTGGTAAAATTGTCACGTTTCGTATTGTATGTAAAAAAAATAACACAACAACTAATTACTTATGACACGTATGCCAATTTTGACCGAGTAGATAAGCTTTCGACGTGGTGCTTCTATCCCGACTCACGAGTTAGAAAAAAAAAAAATCAGTGTCGAAAATTATCGTAACCTTCTAACAAATAAAATTAATAATACAAAAAATTTGATTGGACTCTAATAGTTCGAATTTATAGAAGAGTTTTTAAAAATTTTATAAATATCAAATGAGTGTTACAATATGTTATTTCAAAAATTATTTATTGCTTAAAAATGTCAAAAGCCCTAAGAATATAATAACAATACTAACAATAATTTTATCATGATGATAATTTCTTTTTCGTTGCATGAAGCAACTCATGTCCCTTTGCATTGCAAGTTCATGAAAAGTAATTTTAATTTTACTATAATGCGCATAGACTTTTAAATAATTACTCTCTCCAGACAAAAATATATGACGTTTTGAAATTTTTTGTTTCAAAAAATATATGTGAGATTTTTGAAATTTGTGAGAACTTTGTACTTATTATATCTATTTTACCATCTTTTAACTCAAACATTTAATTACAATTAAACACTTATATTTATTTTATATGATGAGATAAAGATTTAAATGTGGATAAAAATATAATTTAAACTCATAATTAATATTTTTCTTAATACGTGTGTTTGAGAAAAAAAAAAAAAAAAAGTCTTATATTGAAGTAGTTAATAGTATGTAATCTACATATCTAAATTTTATTTAATTTTCTTTCTCAAATAGTTTAGCCATCATAACTATATATCCTACAAGGAGTTCATTATATTTTATTGTAGCATTTTCTATACTTGTATATAGATTTCTTTTTTAAATAAAATAAAAAATTCATTAATCATGATGGCTCAATACATTCGATAGAGTTTAACGAGACATATAATCAATTACCTTGATAAAAGCACATTAATTCGCTAATCTTAATTGTTCATCAGAACATTTAACTGCCGTAGAGTTGATTTTGAGATACTGCGACTATAACAATGGAACAGTTTGGCAATCAGTGATTGTTCTCTTGACAAATGTCTGTAACACAATAGTACACAAGCATACTAAGACCAAAACAAAAATAAAACTTTCAACAAGAAAAGACAGATAAAAACTACAAATAAACAAAAATAAATACAAATTTTCAACATTGGAAGACTAATACTTATTGAAAAAGATAACCAAATAAAACTATCGCAGATACACGCACGAGCAATATAAGTGAAGATAAACTTGAATGATGATAAATGCAAACATAGAAGGGAACAAGCGGTGGCGCTAATGATAAATCTGATAGTTGTTAAGATAGTCCCACATCAACTACTTAAAAAGAAAAATAAGGTTTATAAGTGTGGAGTAGACACTCCATCTTGTCTTGGTATTTTGGAGTGAACCCCACTTTCACACTTATGGCTCATAAATAAAATTAGTCACCACACTCTCCTCATCTTGGATTAGGCCTTATAATACAATGTTGGGTTTTGGGGTTCATGCACAGCGGAGATTTCAAAACTATTTTGAGAAAAACCTCAACAGGATGCGAATCTGATTCCATTAAAACACGTTTATACTATGAAAACTTAATCACACCTCACTCGCAATGTACCTTTCTGAAGGTTAATCGATCTTTAAGGCAGTGCCAACAACGAACGCCCTCTATCAGCAGTCCACATATGAACGGCGACCGAGATTTGAAGTGCTAGCTTCGAGAGAATACCAAACCTTTTTGTTTCTCTCCAGAACAATCCAGAGCATACCAAAAAACTCTAAGTCGTTTCTTAAAACGAAAATAAAGTTTCAGCCATTTTTTAAATCTTTCGTACTTGTATTCTAATTCAAAGCGTCTATTTATACAACCCTTGTATATAGACGGTTAAGTAAATTACACATATACCCCTACTTAAAGAAGTATAAGTGTAATACACTACAAGGACGTTTCTGTCATGAATTTTATCATATAAAATTCATTTTTCTGAACCTTCTTAAAATCTCGCAAAACCATTCTCAGTATACGACCCAATAGACTCATACAACGTTAGCAGTGTACCAAAATACGTTTTGGTATACAAGTCATAAGCGGCCTCTAGCAAGACATTATGACTACCCAAGTTGTACGAATATCAAATCAATATAACCTAATTAATAGTGTATATAACATCCTTTTATCACACGATATCCTTTTGATCAAACATAAGGCATGGAATTGTCATCCAACATGTTCAATCGTACTAGTCTCGAATTCTAGGTAGACTGAAAACATCTAAGTGACATTGATCAATATCAATTCACTTAGACTAGGCCTTTTAACAGTCTAACACATCGAGGGATTCACTGGATATCTCTCTTTATATAAGAAGGACAAATTCTATCTCGATTACACAACTTCACCACATTATTCACACAGTAACCAATCACAACCTTTATAATCGTTCGGTTAAAAACAATGTTTGATTGCGTCAAATCATTGTATTCCTAATGTTTAAGTCTATGGTAATCTCAAGTCAGAGGACTGAAAAATATACCTATCATGAGAAACAACTATGACTTAATCCATGTGATGTTCTCGTAGCGGGTCGGTCCAGTACTTTGTTCCCTAACAAGTACTCATGATCTTGATTCGTATTCCTATACATATGATCATCGAATGATCATCAATCAAGACTCACACTAGTCTTAATTCATTATAGTTTCCAAAAGATAATAATCGATCAGGGACATTTAGGATATTTCTGTAAATACCCATGGATCTTATTATAATGTAAACATGCAAAACAATTATAATAAACAACAAATGAAATCCTCTATTTTATTAACTAAAATGTATACATAAAGACTATTAATGGATTGACCTATGGCACATTTCCCAACATATAAGAAATGAATATAGTATCAGAGTCAATGGTTGACTTAATTGTTCATTGTTCAAAGGTCTTGTGGACATCCAACAAAAATGGTTGATTAATGTTCTGCGGTCAAGTCGTAGTTGAACTTGAGGGGGAGTGTTGGAGATATTGGGATAGTCGCATATCGACTACTTAAAAAGAAAAAGAAGGTTTATAAGTGTAGAGTGTACATTCCATCTTGCCTTGACATTTTTGAATGAATTTCATATTCACATTTATGTCCCATAAATTAAATTACTCACTACACTCTTCTCACCGACGCAGGAATCACAAAGAAAATGAAAAGAGTGTATATCAGTATTTAACAAAATAGTTATACTCGTATATGGTTAAAGCACATTTTCTAATCTAAAATAAAAAGTGCACGTTGTAATAACAGTTTTTTATACGTGAGATTTTGTGATCATGAGCGTTCTAAATGTTTAACTTCATATAACTCGTGTATAGTTTCCAAGAGATTCTTGGCATTTTTTTTTTTACAAATAGAGATAAAGACAACAGTTTAATTCTACCACTCTTTGAAAAAAAAAAAAAAAACAGATTAATTGTACCGCTACACGTCAGAATGACATGGTACATGTATAGCTCAATAGTCTTAGTTTACTTCATTTCTATAGATAACGGCTCTATTTGGCGACACGTGCTCATAATCTAATTGACAGTTGATCATTTAACTGAAAGTTGATAATTTTAATCAAAATTGATAATATAGTAATTGATAGTTAAAAATTAATAATTTAAGTAATTAATTTAGATCGTTTGTGAAAAATAATTGATTAAGTAGCGATGAATACAAAATGACATAAACATAACTTTTTTTTTTGTTAGGAAAATGGACTCTTTTTCTAGTCATTAAAAAAGACATTTATATTAATTATTATTTGCATTACATATACAAAAAATTTATTATTATGAGTTAATTGTAATATTTTTTTTGAATAAACGAGTTCATTATAATATTTTACATTACATAATAGCTCATTATAATATTTAACATTATATTAATTGGGGTGCTATGAGAGATATTTTAATTAATAATGAAAGTCAATAATTATTAAAAATTAATTTAAGATTTTAATTTATGGTTAAATATATATTTACATATGTATCAAAATTATTAAGGTTATTCGAAAAAATATTTTGAGGTTAATACGTGGTCTGTTCCTTATATGTGTAGAATAAAGTATTGTTTAAATTGTAATTGAATGAGTATTTTATTTGAGAAAGATAGACAATGTCGACTTACTTAGATGGATTGTGTTAACATGTTACAAGTTATTTTTCTCAAAAAGAAACATTGTTACATTTTTTTTTTTTTTTGAAGAAAGAAATATGTTACTTGTTACACGTTATACGTTTATTTTTGACAAAGTTTTATTATTATATTTATTCTTTTGTTTCCAAACAAAAGTAGACATCCGCTATTTGGTTTTGTCAAAAATCGGTTATTTATATGGACAAAAGGAAAAAGAGGGACAAAATTGGAATGAAAAACAAAACTGACGTCTCAAAATTGAAATGCTAGTAGAGATAGCGTTTATGATTATAGGTGATCATCTAGCTTATACTAACTAAACACAATTTAATTATCAAAGTAGATTATAATCTACTTGATAAGGTAGTTTGTGCGTGCCACACAGAGCTAACATTTGGTTTACATACTTTAGAATTTGGACTGTGCATTGTGAATATGTGATATGTCCATGAATGTCTTGGAGTCATTAAAAAGCATGCGACCACAAGGGATTGGGGACTTGAAAGAAAAAGACTCTTATCAAAAAAAAAAAAAAAAAAATGAAAGAAATTAAGAGTTTTTGACTTTAGATCTTTGTAAGTCGTGGTCGCTTTAACCCTAAAACCTTTTTTTTGAGTTTTCTCTCTTGGATCAAGATCTTGAATCACCGTCGATCTTCTCTTTTGATTGGCGATGGTTCAAATCTTCATCTTTTCGTGTTCTATGTGTACAACAAAGTGTATATCCTTTCAAATCAGTGAAGATTAATCTCCTTATTGCGGTACGTCTTCCTTAACGTTCATTTTTGGATTTGTGCGCGATTGAGTTGATCCTTATTTTTAGTTTTATTATTACGTAGTTTGTCTTCCCTTTGTTGGAGGTCTTTATTTTTGTCTTTTCATTGTCGAAAATTTTTAGATTTTCTTCTCCTAGTCATAAAGTTTTATTCTTATTATGTGGTTCTAACAAATGTTTGTGTATTATAACGTATTTCAACACTGTAGAGAGTAATTCATGATTGTCAAAAACTGTTTCAATTTCACAATCGTTTTTACAGCCAAAATAATGACAATTCTTTTGAACAAATAAAATTAGTAAATCAATGTATTTTTTATTCTATATCTGGTCCTATACAAAACCATTAATAATTAATGAAACTTCTATATTTTTTCAAAAAAAAAAAAGAAGAAGAATTTTTTGACTTTAGTGAGAATCGAACTATGATTTCCTGACGCTTGCCTTTTTGGCAAGTAATGTCTTTATGAAAGAAATTAAAAGTTCTTAAGGTAATGTTAGAGATGTGACTGAGTCCAAAATAATAGTAGTCCATAGCTTAAGTGAAACTTCGTATATAATAAAGTATATATCACTGCCCCAACTCCACCCCCAACCAAGCAAGACCTATATAGTCAACCCATCTATTGTGTATTATAAACGAGTTAATCTGTTTACCAAATTATTGTTAAAGCATGTCTCGTTATTATATGATTGCCCATTTTGCCACCCTTAGGGCACCTTCAATCCAATGACAGGAGTGCTTGCCATTGAAATCTTCTCTACTTCAGCGCCAAATGCAACAAAATTGGTGCAGATGAACAATGATGTGTGCACTGTTCATCCACACTTATTTGGTGTTATAGACTTTTATAGTTGGCAACACAACTTTGTGTTTATTTTATTATTTTTTGTGTGGTTCACAATATAAAATTGAATATAAAAAATAAAGGAAAAGGAAATTATTGTGATTTTGGTGTAAAAAGTTGTATAATAACTTTATATGTTTTTTTTTCCTACCAACAAAAAAAAATTGTACTTTTTACCCAAAAAATGATACAAAAGTTGTACTATTTTTGTGTAATGCACTAGAGCCCTTAGGCCCTGTCCAACATTTTTTTATTTTTATTTTTGTAAAAAGCCCTTGCCAACATTTTGATACTAGTGTGATGATTTTTTTATGCGGCTAAATAGAATCCACTTCTTGCTAAAATGTACCTCACTTTTTTTAGTCTTACCCCACTTAAAAAGAAATTAATCCATGCGTGAAATGACCCAACTAAACTCCATATAAACAATTTATATTCACCCATACCCCACTCACCTCGCTCATCCATACCTCAATCATATCATCGTCTTTTCCTATTTCACCTCTAGCCCAAAATTCAATGAAATCCGGGTGAAACCACGTTGATTCGACACCGTAGGTGCATTTTCATATTTATCATGTCAATTTTGGGTTTTTTTTGTTGTTTTTGAGTCAGTTTTTGCAATTTTTTATTTTTGTGTTAAGGGCTTCAATTGGGGCTTGAATCTCGCATTTTTTTCACAAAAATGTTGACGAAATTGAAATTATCTAGTGAATTCAAGCAAAATCCACTATTTTTTTGTTTGTATGTGTTTTTTTGGAGTTTTGAAACTTTTTTACTAGTTTCTTGTCTTTCGTGGGTTTTGGGCACATGGGGCCGAGACTACTTTAGAAGTCTCGGTCAGCTATCGAGACTAAAACCAAGACTGAGATCCCGTTAAAAGCTCTCGGTAAGAGCTGGCCGAGACATCTTTAGAGGTCTTAATGTAAGCCAGTCGACACGTCTTTAAAGGTCATAACGCTACATGACCAAAACCTACTACGACGTTTCCTCATTAATTTATAGGGCACTAATGAGACCAAATCCGACCTTGTTTGATGAAAAAAAACTCTCGTGCCACTTTTGGCCCGATAAAAGTGCTCTAAAATGGCAAAAAAGATAACAAGAGGACCGTAGGGTGATGGGGGTGAGGGTGAGGGTCATGGGCTAACCAAAGGTATTTCTGAAAATTTTAGAAAAAAAAAGTGAGGTAAGTTTAAAAAATTAGGGTATGCTTGAGTAATGAGATACGTTTAATAAAAAATGGGGTTTTTCCTTTTTTTTGGAGAATGTTAATGTAGTCTAGGTCGAACAGGCGCCCATTGATGCACTTGCGCACGCATCTTGAGGCACACTAATACACTTGCACATGCATCTCGAAGCGCATTGACGACACGCACCATTGTGTGTCTAATTTGGGTGTATAAAAGTGAGGGCACTGCATTTTCTATTGGGATTGGCTAAATGAATCTCAATTTTTGCTAAACATACTCCATTTTTTTGCCACCCATACTCCTCTTGCCCCTGTCCATCCATAACCCAGTCACACCACCATCTCTCCCACTCTCAAGTCGCACTTACCTCTGACTCAAATCCAACAAATTCTAGGAAAAACCACGTCAATTTAATGCCGTGAGTACATTCCTTATATCTTTTGTGTTGATTTCAAGGTTTTCTTACAGTTTTGTAGTTGATTTTAGGTTGTTATTGTTGGGTTTAGGGCATTGATTTTGGGCTTCAATCTTACATTTCGGGCACTAAAATACCAATGAAATCAAGCACATATCAAACGATTTTTTTTTGATGAAATATCAAGCGATTTTGAGCAAAACCTAATAATTTTTTTTTCTGCTTTAATGTATTTTTTAGATTTATAAAATTTGTGTTCGTTCTTGTCGCCAGTGGGTTACAAACACATATGGGCCGAAACCTCTTTAGAGGTCTCGGCTATGTCCCTATGAGATTTCTTTATAGGTCTAGTGGGGGAGTTAGCTGAGACCTTTAAAGAGGTTTTGATTGCCAACCACCAAGTTTGAGACCTCTTCAAATGTCTCGGTGAGAGTTAGATGGAGCCGATCAAGACTTCTAGAGATATCTAAGTGAGAGTCAACCGGAACCTTTTTAGAGGTTTCGGTTTCCTATATGGCCAAAACCCACAAGTCATAAAAAGATAAGGGTATGTTTGATTAATAAGATATATTTAGCAAAAAGTGTAGAGTACATTTAGTAAGGATATTTCGTAGATTTAAAAAAGAAAGTGGGGTAGGTTTAGCAATTAAAATTCAAAAATAGGGTAGGGTGAGTAAACCGGGTGTGTTTGGTAAAAGGAAAAACTGTCCTTTGGGCACTTCATTTTTTAAGGTAAAACCCATCATTTGGTCCTTAAACCTTGTGTGTTTTTATATTTTTGATCCCTGAACTTTTATTACTACATATTTAGTCATTGAACTTTCATAAAGATTTATATTTAGTCCTTCTACCAATTAAAATGTTAAATTCTGTTGACGTGGATAACAAAAGTGTCGCATGACTAGTCAAAAAGAGTAAAATGATTTATATTATCGAACTAGACGACTTACATCGACCAACAAAAGTTGAAAAAAATTTAATTTTCCCGAAAATATAAAAAACTTAAAGTTCATGGACTAAATGCATAAAAACTTAAAAATTTAAGGACCAATTGTACACTAATTAAAATATAAAAAACTTAAATTTTACAGGGCTAAATGCATGAAAACTTAAAAATTTAAGGACCAAATGAACACTAATTCAGTTAACGAAAACGTAAAAGATTCAAACTTAAAAGGAACAAAAAATATGTTTGGCCTTAATCTTTCACAGCTTTTCCGCTCTCGTTCGTAGTCATAGTGCTCTCTGAACTCTCTCTGCTTTGAGCACAAGTAAAAGCAGAGAAGAAGAAATGCAAAGCCCGTCTCTTCAATTCTCTCCTTCAACGTTGTTCCCAACGCTTCCTCTCCTCTTATTCCCACTACCCACCAAAGCACTCTTCCCCAATCGCCACCGGAGCTTCACAATTCCCCCCATTTTCGACCCATCCACATCTTCGAACCGTTCGAATTCCACCCCATTTGGTTTTCCTCCTCTGCACTGCACTGGTAATACTTGCTTCAAATCGGTTGCTCTATAGCTCTAATGGGTGATTTCCTTGTTGGGTATTTGATTTCAATTGGTTTCATTGGAGGAGTTTCGGTATCTTGTAATTTTGTGATTGTTTTTGTTCTGTATTGGTGTGATTCAGTGACTGAACTGACTGTCGAGGCGAGTCGAAATGAGGCGGGATTCATCGAGGTCGGGCACATATCTGGGGTTCATGGGCTTGGAGGAGAGCTTCGGGTGAAACCCAATACAGGGTATCCCGAATTGCGATTTTCGAAGGTGAAGAATTGGGTGAATTTAATTTATGTTTTAGTGTTGTTTTCTTTTGTCTGATGGAAGGTTTGTTGGGTTTTGGCTCAAATTCCAATTCCTAATTTGATTAGGAATTAGTGTTTTAGTTTGCGTTTGATTGGCATGTTTGAGTTTTAGTAGGGTTTTGGTGTTTTCTGATAAAATTAGAAGTATTTGTGTTTGAGTGGGATTGTGAGTTAGAGTTTGAGAGGGATCGGGAGTTGAGGTATATATAATAGACCTTGTAGGTTAGTTTTGTGTGTGCTTTGAGCGTGCACATGTGGCGCCTTGTGCACTAAGGTGGGAGAACTTGGTAATTCATATTTTTATTATTAATTGAAATAAATTGATGAGTGTTTGATTGTGTGTTTCAGTTGTTTGATGTGAGTTTATCCCTAACAAGGTTGTGATTTTCAGCCTGGAAGAAGATGGTTGAAGGAGAGGGTTGGTGGGAAAGAGGCAATTAGAGAAGTTGAGCTTGTTGAGGGAAGAGAACACCCTGGGCAAAAATGTTGGATTGTCAGTTTCCAAGAAATTGATTCTGTGGAAAAGGTGTTATTTATTTATTTATTATTTATTTGGTTTCTTATGTGAGTGAATGTTGGGCTATGAATATACAACAAAGTACATGAAATAAACGTAGTTGAAATGAGGATGCCTAAGTGGATATGTGGTAAAGCTCGTAAAGATAGTATAAAATATGCTGAAAGTCAAAAGAAAAGTAGTAGTACCAATTGACACAAAGATTAGGGAAGGGCGGTTGTGGTGGTTTTGGACATCTCCAAAGACAACCTAGGATGCCCCATTATAAAACTTTACTCAATAGAAATTGAAAAAATTTGATGGGGTAGGGGTAGACCAAAGCTAACTTGGAACGCATTAAGTAGTAGGGATTTAAATGATTTGGAAAGCACACTATCAATTGCACTAAATCGAGCGCAATGAAAGAGTTTTATCCATGTAGCTGACCCCAACTAATTTAAGGTATCTAGCCCCAACTACTGACTATGTTGTTGTTGTTGTTTGTTTGTTTCTTATGTGGTATCTAGCTCCAACGACATTTGACTATTTTACGCTCGGGCACTGTCGGACCTCATGTAGGGGCGGCCCTCCCGACTCATTTTTTTAATGTCCATGAGACTCGAACTCGAGACCTTGCTTAAGGGGAACTGAATCCCTTACCACTTGAACCAACTGGTTCTTGATAGTGGATAAGGTATTCTAATGGCGTCATTTTGGTTTTTTTTTTTTTTTTTTTTTTTTTTGTTTTATATGAATTGTAATGTTTTGAGTTAAGCCTTTATGATTGGCCTAAGAAAAAGAGGGATTTGCATGACATAGAAAAGAAAAAAAGGGGTTTGCATGAACATAGAATTGGGTTAGGTCTTCACGTTGGTCATATTCGCTTGAATCTTGCGTAAGAATGTTTTGTATTGAATTTTATGACTTGTTTGTGAAGCCAAATGTACCGATTTTATAGTTGGCACTCTGGTGCTATATTATGCCTCAACAATTGATATTTGGATCTTCACAACTGTATATAAAAAGGGGCGCAGCTCAAATTTTAAAAGGGTTTGGTTTCGTAAAACATATGATGCTCAAATCTAAAACAGATTTGTGTCTCTTCATGAAGCACAAAATTGAATATAAACTCCAGTAGTTGCTTTTTTAGTAAAGCCCTTTGTGAAGCCATCTCTTTTTGGTAAAACTCCAGTAGTTGTCTCAAACATGGTTTAATTATTATGTTATAATAGCATTATGTGATAAATAGCACCTGCATATTCTTCTATTAGTTTGTTGATTGTTCTACGGAAGCATTCATTTATTATTTTTTTTGTGTATTGTTCTTTGGCAGGCTAAGGAACTTATTGGATCAACTTTACTTGTAAGTGAAGACGACAGGCCTGTTTTGGAAGAAGGCGAGTATTACACTAGGGATCTTGTTGGGATGAGTGTTATTCTTAAGGTTTGGGTTTTCCACCATCTAAATATGCTAATTGATTTTATTAACTTCCTGAAGGGGCCATAATGGAATGTGTTTGTTATTAATCTTATTTATATCGTTTTATTTTATTTGTGTGTTCATGTGCGTTGTGCGTGCGTGTGGGTGTTTCGGAGGTGGGCGTTTTGGGGGCACCAATAATGTTACTGAAGTTGATGGTTTGATAGTAGCATTATACATTTGCCAATGCCATTCATTGAGTTAGAGTTGTTGAAGCCCAAATGGATTCTTTAGCTATGATCGAGATTATCACGATGTTAATCAAATTCTCTACATAGCTCAATTAGTGGTGGAAATGAATAACTATATGCCCTAATGTGTAGATAAAATGTGGAGATTTTCAACTATTTACCAATCAAAATATGAATCACACAGATAATGTCTATCATATGTGATTTTGAGATTCCCCTTTATTAATATTGCGGTGTTTTGGATATGATAAAAAACTTGACCCAAGGATGGTTTAGGCTGGTTAGTAAATATTGATAATATTTAAGATCTAAGTTCACCAATAGTAAGTTATTAGTAACTACATGTGAAGATACAATGTAAAGAAATGAGCTGAGAAGTGGAAGCACTATAATGATGGACATGACAAGTGATTTGACTCTTTGTTGTCAAATGAGATCTATAGACATTTCTTTTTAAAAGAACAACATTTGTTTCACCAAGTTTGGTCTAAACATGTATGTGCGTCAAGATATTTTCGCTATTGTAGGGCCATATTGTCATGCATGAGGTTGATGGGTCATGGCCATTGTGAGGGTGAAAAAAAATTTTGTTACTGTGAGGGGGTGATGCTACTTATGATTCTTGGTTGATCAATGTAGAATTTGACCTGAAATAATATTGGTGCGCCTATTTTCTTAACAATTCCGAAAAAATTTTGATTCATAATATGCTATTCGAGACTAACGTACTGCAGCCATTCTGTCCTAAAAGTCAATCAAAAGGTGTTACAGGTTTCATAAACCTATCATTGCTTGGTAATGTGCTTATTGCACGTGATCAAATATGTTTTGCAGTTGGGTATCAAATGCTTCTGCCTTAACAGGCCATCTTATCTCTTTCTTTGTTTCAATCATAGTTGTTAAAATCTCATGATTTATGATTTGAACTGAATCCCGCACATAGCAATTTGATCCAAGGAGAAAATCCCAAATGGACCAAAATCGGTTGATTTTTTTGTTGAATCCCTTGATTTGATCTGGATTTTATGATTTGATGCCTTTTCAACCCAAAGATATTGGGTTAAAAAAGCTCTTTTTGTTCATTTTATTCCAATAAACCCTCTCAATCCAAACCAGACCGTTCTTCTAAATTTGAGATAGGTTTTGTTGAATTGATTGGATTGGCTCAATCATTATAGATAGACATGAATGAACTCTATGACTACCATATACTTCTACCATGGTATACTTTTGAATTATAAATGCATTTGTCCTTCTTAAGTTAAGAGTCTATTTATTGGAACTTGGAAGTACAAAGCCTTGTAAAATTAGTACTTCATCCTTGTTGCTTAAGAGCTTACAAGGGTGGCGACTGGTGGTTAGGTGAGTGTACAGTTTCTCTGCAACCTAGGTACGCAAGGTTCTAAAACGTAAAATTATCATTCTGAGCGTATGGCTCTGCCATTACCTAGGTAGCCAAGGTTCTGATAAAACAATTTGATTGACTTGAAGAGTTAATAAGCTGTGATAATCCTTCTATTGTCTTGGCATGCAAGGTTTTGATAATTTTTATTCTTCATGATCATACACCTTTATATATGTACTTTCTTTACTCAAGCCGGTGCCTTGGCTTGGGCCTTATTGAGGGTTATCAGTTGTCGCATTGCATGCTTACTCTATAGAAACATAATTTAGACTTAGTAGTAATACAAGGACAATAGTGAATATTTCCTTGAGGTAGAACCTTGAATGCTCTGATTGATCTCAAACAAAAATGCCAAATACTTTTTAAATCCTTGCAAGTAGAATACTGTATCAGTTAGTCACCTGCTCAGTCATCAAATTCAAGCTTCGGATAAGTATACCAATTGCATTACTTAAATTTTCTGTCCTCTTTTTGTTTGCTTTACGTTTTTTTTGCCATTAATCCTGTCTTATTGTATAGAAAATGAACTTATTTGATGACATTATTGCTTCTGTATTATAATGTACTGAGTAATGCGTGGATTACCAAGGATTATTTTGATGAAAGGTTAATGTCTATCAGATTCTGTTATTTTGGAAGAAATGAAGCTCCAGAAAATATTCTTTGTAAAGTTTATAGAATGTGTTTTTTAGGTCATAATTCATAATACTATGAAATTATTATATTTTAACCATTTCTATGTTTTCCTTGTCAATATCATGCGCTCCATTTTCTTTGTATGGTTGCCAATTGCAACTTCTGTGGTTCACGTGCTGGCTCCACTTCTTTCTAGGACACAAGTGAGCTCGTGGGAACTGTCATTAATGTTTTTAACACTGGAGCAAGTGACCTCTTGGAAGTTATGCTCAATTCAGCTGAGAAAACAAACAATGGGACGGCTTCATCCAACACAGAAGCTAGCGTTTCTGGTCCCCTCGTGCTTGTTCCATTTGTTAAAGCAATTGTACCTGATATAGATATGGACAAAAGAGAAATGCAGATTACACCTCCGAAGGGTTTACTTGAATTGAACGTGAAGACTGATGAAAGATCAAAGAAAGAAAGGAGGCAGCTGGTATGCTTTCTTATCTATAATCTAATCATATTTGTTTAAGCGAAGTGGGATCTATCGCCATTTTCTTGGATTCCTTTAATTGTTTATGGTTAGGTCATAATATTCTTCCTCTACGCTTACCTTGTTTGGTCAATTCTCACTTCCTGCTACTAATGCCAAAGTCTTTATCCACATGCCTGTTTTAGCAGATCTCACTGAAAGTTTGGATTAAACGTTCATGAATTTCATCTATACGTTTAACTGTCACTTTCTTAAATAGAATAAAGTACTTAAACCTTAAATTCGAGTCCATCTGGTTATACCTATCATCCTTAAAAATAAGACTGAAAGTGAATGCATGATCTTATGTTTTTTGACAAGGCAAAACCCATTATTTGGTCCATGAACTATGTGTTTTTTATGCTTTTGGTCCTTGAACTTTTATTGCTACACATTTGGTCCTTGAACTTTCACAAAGGTCTACATTTAGTCCTCCATCAATTAAAGTGTTAAATTCTGCCAACGTGAGTAATGAAAGTGTCGCGTGACTAGTCAAGAAGAGTAAAATGGTTTATATTACTAAACTTGGCGACTCACATCGACCAACAAAAGTTGAAAAAAAAAAAAATTACCCAAAAACATAAAAAACTCAAAGTTTAGGGACCAAAAGCATAAAAACTCAAAAGTTAAGAGACCAAATGTACAACAATGAAAGTTATGGGACCAATTGTACACTAATAAAAGTTCAAGGACCAAAAGCATAAAAGATTCAAAGTTCAAGGACCAAAAAGTATGTTTTGCCTTTTGACAAAAATAGATGACCTTGATACCCAAAACTGTGCAAAAGGAAAGATGATGAAAATCTGATTTGCCTCAAGTGGGATCCTTTAGGCATCTCCCTCTTTAAGTATTTCGCTGCCATGCCTTCGCTGTTTTCTATTTCAACTCTGGAATGGATGATCTTGTGCTGAAAAATCTTTCAGTTGTGTCCAATGTGGAAAAAAACTAAACATGAATTCCAACTCCATATTTTTTTTTTCGGGGCATAGGATCTTTGAATATATATATAAAATATTTAATACTTGAAAGCTCACCATCAATTGCACTGAATCGAGCGCAATGGAAAAGTTTGATCCATGTAGCCGATCCCAATTAATTTGGGACTAAGGCTATGTTGTTGAAGATGAAAACCTGTTTGGACAGTTCTGCAGCAGATTTTCAAATTAGTGATTCATCTCCAGAAATGTGCAGGAATGGAAACAGAGAAAGAGGGCTGCAAAACGTCTCATTGCAGCAAAGAAAAAGCTTTCTGAAATGGAGCAGAAACATGTGTTCCATGGATTGAGATTTGGTGAGAAAGCCCAGAGAAGTTTGCTTGCTGAACAAGTTGTTGGAATAAATCTCACCTTGTTTAAACCAGCATTGGATGCCATGGGGATGCCCTCCAAGAGGTGAAAGGTTTTGCTTTCTACTATGTTCCGTGTTTGTTAAACATGAAAAGGTTCCCCTTTTGTTTGTTGTGGTTATTCTGCTCACTTTTAACTTTGAAAAGATAAAACCTAAATCTACTCCTTTTGGATGAAGCTTTTGAAATTTTATTAGATTGTCATGTAGCTGAGGTTTGTTCAAAGTCATATTAGTAGGAAAGTGATCAAACTTGGCCTTTTATTCTCTTTGCTTGTTTTATATAGTTGCAAAACTTGCCTTTTATCAAGTAATAATGTCTTCTATTTGTAAAGCTGTATACTTAAATTATTTTCTCGTGTATTCCAATTTCCAAATACCACATTTATATATAGTTTTCTGAATGTATGTCATGTTCTCCAGAATCCCCAGTCTTTGCTCTATCTTGGTACTCCCATGTCATTAGGCAGTTATAATTGTTTGCTTCACTCTGTTTGAACTTGAAAGTTATTCTAATAGAAAGGCATCGACAAATCTTTAAGATACTGTTTGAGTAATTGAATCATGCTCCTTCAATGTTGATATATATTGGATGAAAGGTATTATTTGTTTAAGAATGTTCTCCTTTTTATTTTTTTTTTTTTTTTTACGAGTCTTTAGATAGTTTTCACTTTTTTTTTGGGTCAAGTTTTAGATAGTTTTCACTTATAATTCCAAAGTTTCCTTTGGATAAAACTTAATTGTCTTCAAACTTATAAACTTAATATGTGGTATGAATACGTGTATCTTGGACGACTGCTTAAAAGTCACATTCCTAACAGTCCCTAAATACACCATGTGAACATAATGAAAGAGTAAAGAACAACTCCTCTCACTTTTGAATGGCACCATCACCCCTCCTATTGAACATCTTGGAAGCTTCAACTAGTAAGTGAACATTTTTGAAAGGTGACAAGTTGACTTACAAAAGACCACTTCACAGTTTTTTTTTTAGTGGCAATTTGTTATGAACCTTAGTTTGGGATCTAATCACGGGTCTAGACACAATTGAATTTGTGCTTCGACTTATGTTTATAGGGGAAATAATAAGAAAATAATAGACAAGATGAGATAGAGATAGAATAGGTAATTGAAGAGACAGAGTTCGTGACTCTCCTACTTCAATTCCTCCTTTGATTCCTAATTTTTTCACTAAAATTGCTTGCTTTATTCATATATTCATCTCGTAATACTCATATATATAGAGTCATAATACAATAGAATCTAGTATGTAAATAATAACTACTTAAAATAAGAAACCTACTAAATAATAAACATAAAAAGTTTCTTAGTTCGAATCTAAGATCGTATCACAATTGAAGGTGGAAGTAATGATATAGCGTTTTTTCCTCCCTCTGCTATCGAATGTGATTGCATTATTTGTTGGAGCTTTCCTTGTGCAAGTCCTAGCCTCAATAATCAATGGCGTTGTGTGTTTAACGGACATAAGTAGTTTTGACTCTTTTAACGACACTATTGAACCATCATATGAAAATTCTCTTTAAGTTATGAAGACTTCTAATGAATTAGAAATTGAAAAACAATGAATTGGGAATTAGATGTTACAAATTTTTTTTACAACACTTGACCAAAGTTAGACAGAAGACATTTTGCAAATTCACAAGTTCTTTGATTTCTTTTTTCAAGGTTATTGGAAAAATATCATAGCTAGTGCCAATACTTATTAGAAGATGCTCACAAGAATACAATCATGTAAGGAAATAAAAATCATGTTCGTGTATTTATGTTAAAGATAGGAGTATTTGTTGACTTTTTAATGCTTAGAATATAAAGACCATCACACAAATCAACATTTCCATAAAATACAGCTTTACGAGAGATGAAACATTTATTATTCGCAATAATAAAAGCAAAACCATCCCCATCCAAACATGAAACTAAAATAATGTTTTTTGCTCAAGGCAGGGACATAATAACAATTATCCAAAGTTAAAACAAGTCCACTAGATAGAATTAAATCATAACATTCCACATCTAGGGCAACAACTCTTGTTTAATTCTCTATGTGCAGGGAAGACTTCCCTTTTCTTCAACTTCCTACTTCTTGTGAGCCCCTTGCACATTTATAAAAATGTGAGGTCCACATCCGGTAACTAATACTTATGAATCATTAGTAGGTAAGTTAATTTCAGTTTAGGTTTAGGGTTTAGGACCATATAAATATCTGAAGTGGTAGTTGCACTATCCTTTTTTTTTTCTTCTTCTTCAATATCTTCTAGGTAGAGTTTGCGGTTTCTGAACCAATGACCAAGTGCATGGCATGAATGACAATTTTCTTCCTTTTCCTTCTCCTTCTCCTTTTGGTGTTGTGAAGTAGAAGTGGGCTGGGGATTGACTTGTCCACGGGCTTTATGACAGGCATAACAACAGCCTTGGCAACTACAACCTTGCCTTTGCCTTTCTTTTTCATAGCCTTTCCATTTTGAACCATCAACGCATTGCTAGAGGGTTTCTTGATATTTTATTCTGCAGTTTTAATCATCAAATGCAACTCTAAAATTGATTTCTCCATGTTATTCATATTATAGTTCATCACAAATTGAGAGTAACTATTTGGTAATGAATTTAGGATCAGATCCGTAGCCAACTCTTGGCTAATGTGAAATTCGAGTCTTTCAAGATGGTCAATGTAGCCTTTCTTCTTCAGAACATGAGAACTAACTAACCCACCTTCAACCATCTTGCAAGAATGGAGGTTCTTGACTGTCTCGAACCTTTCTTGTCTAGGCTGCTGTTGGAACATTTCCTTCAGTGTTGAAGCCATGTTGTAGGCGTCCATGTGTTCCATGTCCTTCTGAAGTTCATGAATCATGGTTGCCAACATAATCATGCTACATCAGTTGAATCATTGACATGCTTATTATGTGCATCCTTCACAACTTTCGTGGCATTGGCTGGTGGTTCCCCAGGAATAGGATTATCAAGGACAAACAATTTGCGTTCATGCTTGAGCACGATTCTCAAGTTTCTGAACGAGTCAAGAAAGTTTGTTCCGAACATTTTATCCTTCTCAAGGATAGAACGCAGTTACAAGGGATTAGTGTGGCTTGAAGAAGTCATAGATCTACAACAAAAATTGTGCAAAGTTTATTTTAGTATAGAGGAATGAACTCTCACTAAATCAACAACCCTCCTAAAACACATTGTTAATTTAAGGGACTAAAATCCATATTTCACCTTATTCTAAAATAGCTAATACATGACACTTAACTAAGTTATTTAGGTAGGTACCTTTTACCAATTGCTTCTTATTTAACTTTAGTTGTTTTTACGAGATTGCGACATTTTATATCTCAACATGTTTTATCTCATCTTGTGCATAAAGCCCAAAACCATTTTGACAGCTTTATTAAGTAAATTATTCTATCACTAAATATTACTCAAATTTCCTTAATTGTTTGGTGACTATATAAAACATTAAAATATATGATATTTAATATTTTACTTTGAAATCACTAAAACTTAATAAAATCCCTCTCTTAAATTTTAAGTCAAGTGCCATCTATCTCCAAACACTTATAAGGCCTTACTCACATCAATATGGGTCTGCCTCTGCAGGGTGTATTGTGTTGTCTTGGTGAGGCAAGTTGGGTAACAATTATTCTACTGTTTGAGTTGGTTAGACTTAAGAAAGTTACCAAAATAGTTTTGGGCTTTAGGCACAAGATGGAGTAAAATATGCCGAGGCATAAGATGTTAAAATCTAAAGAAAAAACAACTAAATTTACATAAAATGTAATTGGAAAAAAAACCTATCTAAATAACCTAGCTCTAAGTGTCATGCCTTAGCTGTCTTAGAATTAGGTGAAATTCTAGTCCCTTAAATTAACAGTGTGTTTTAGGAGGGTTGTTGATTTAGTGCGAGTTTATTCCTCTATACTAAAATAAACTTTGCATAATCTTTGTTGTAGATCTATGGATTCTTCAAGTCACACTAATCCTTTGTCACTGCGATCCATCCTTAAGAATGATAAGCTGTATATGACAAACGTTTTTGACTAGTTTAGAAACTCAAGAATTGTTCTCAAGCATGAAGGCAAGTTGTATATTCCTTGATGATCCTATTTTTGAGAAACCACTAGCCAATGCCACAGATGCTATGAAGGATGCACATCATAAGCATGTTAACGGTTCAACTAATGTTGCATGTATTATGTTGGGAACCTTGATTCCTAAACTTTAAAAGGACATGAAACATATAGAAGCCTACAACATAGCTTCAACGCTGAAAGAAATGTTCCAACAGTCTAAGCAAGAGAGGTTCGAGACAACCAAAAACCTCCATTCTTGCAAGATGGTTGAGGATGCGTCAGTTAGTCCTCATGTTCTGAAGATGAAGGGCTACATTGACCATCTTGTAGACTTGATCATGGGCTCGGGTACCCGCCCGGCCCGCCTAAGCCTGTGAACAAATAACCGGGCTTGGGCAATCCTTTTCAAGAAAAACTAGGCCCGAGCCTCGTTAGGCCCACTTTTAAATGGGCTGGGCTTGGGCCACCTTAAAAAGCCCAATCTCAAGCCTGGCCCGAATATAAGTTTATGATTAACATATTCTAAAATAATAAGTGTTGTAGGAAAGGTTTGAACCTAGGA
Organism: Stephania japonica; assembly: GCA_039657345.1. Classification (NCBI taxonomy): domain Eukaryota; kingdom Viridiplantae; phylum Streptophyta; class Magnoliopsida; order Ranunculales; family Menispermaceae; genus Stephania; species Stephania japonica. The sequence goes on from CM077556.1 coordinate 9,770,858, forward strand.
CCTAATGCACACATTAAGTGATGCGTACCATTTGAGTTACTCATTTTTGCACAATCTATGAATATACTATATACATATGGAAACACAAATGATGTTACAAAAGTCTTTAAATAATTTATTAAATGAATAAGTAATTTATTTTTTAGATTTTTTAATATTAAAATATTTATTCATGGGTTTGATGGATCGGGCTTGGGCTTTGCATTTTTCACATGGGTTGGGTTTGGGCTTATGTATAGGCCCGCATATATATAGTCGGCCGGGTTTGGGCTAAGTTTCTTAGGCCTGGGCCTGGTTGGGCTCGGCCCGAGCCCGGCCCAAACTCGACCCATGAACATGTCTACCATCTTGATAGACTTAAATTCCCATTAGCCAAGAGTTGACTATGGATCTGATTTTAAATTCATTACCAAATAATTACTCTGTGATGAACTATAATATGAATACATGGAGAAATCAATTTTAGAGTTGCATTTGATGTTTAAAATTGCTGAACAAAATATCGAGAAACCCTTTAGCAATGTGTCGATGGTTCAAAAGGGAAAGGCTATGAAGAAGAAATGCAAAGGCAAGGTCTTAGTTGCCAAGGCAACTGTTGTGCCTGTCACAAAGCTCGTGGAATAAGTCAAGCCCAAACTTGCTTCTACCAACACATAAAGGATAAGGAGAAGGAAGGAAATTGCCATTTCAGCGATGATCTGGTCATTGGTTCAGAAACTGTAGGCTCTACCTAGAAGATCTGAAGAAGAAGAAGGGTAGTGCGACTACCGCTTCAGGTATTTATGTTGTTGAAATTAACTTATCTACTAGTGATTCCTGAGTATTAGATACCTAATGTGGATTTCATATTTGTATAAATGCGTAGTTGCTCACAAGAAGTAGGAAGTTGAAAAAAGGGGAAGCCATCCTGCATATAGGGAATGGAGCAAGAGTTGCTGCCCTAGATATGTGATGTTTTGATTTAATTCTTTCTAGTGGACTTGTTCTAACTTTGGATAATTGTCATTATGTTCTTACCTTGAGTAAAAACATTATTTCGGTTTTATGTTTGTTTTACTTTTGTTATTGCAAATAAGAAAAGCTTCATGTCTCGTAAAGGCGTATTTTATACAAATGCTTATATGTGTGATGATCTTTATATTCTAAGCGCGAAAAAGTCCACATATGCTCCTATCTTTTACATATATACAAAAAGATTCAAGTCAAATGATTTGAATCAACCATACCTTTGGCATTATCGTCTTGGCCACATAAATGAGAAGCACATTTCAAATTTCTATGATTCATTTGATTTTGAATCATATAAAACCTGTGTATCTTGTTTACTAGGCAAGATGACTGAGTCCCTTTACTGAACATAATGAAAGGGCAAGTGATTTATGGGCTCTAATAGATACTGATGTATATGGTCCTATAAACACTATGGCTCAGTACTTCATTACATTTATTGATGACCTCATCAAATATGGTTATGTGTATCTCATGAAACTTAAAGCCGAATCATTTGAAATGTTTGGAACGTTTCAAAATGTAGTGCAAAATCAACTTGGTAATACTATTAAAGCACTTAGATCAAATCCAGGTGGTGAATATTTGAGACAAGAGTTTGATGATCATCTTGTAAACTTTGGGATTGTCTCACAGTTAACTCCACCAACAACCTCATAATGGAATGTTGTTTTTGAGAATTGAAATCGGACTTTATCAGTATGATGAGTCATGCAGATTTTTCCATTTCCTTTTAGGGCTATATGCCTTAGAAACTGTTCCATTTACACTAAATCGTGTTCCTTCTAAGCGGTTGTAAAACACCATATGAGATATGGTTTGAGAAGAGACCTAGTTTGTCTTTCCTAAAGATTTAGGGTTGTGAGGTTTTCGTACAACGACAAATCTTGGAGAAATTAACGTCAAAATCTGGCGAGTGTCTATTTGTGGGTTATCCTAAGGTAACTAGAGGGTATTACTTTTATTATCCCACCAAGAACGAAGTGTTTGTTTCTCGGAATGGTGTTTTCATGGTATCACAAGGCCCTCATAGGTTTTATTGGGTAAGACATTAGCCTGAGATATTCGGTTCTCTCGTTCCTGATAGTCATAATTTGTTGCTTATAAATCAAAGTGAGCCTACTACTTATTAGGAGGCTGCGTCTGGCTTGAGTCAGATAAATGATTTAGTGTCATGAATTCTGAGATGCAGTCCATGTATGATAATCAAATTTGGAACTTGACTAATTTACCCGAAGTTGGTAAGACCATTGGATGTAAATGAGTTTTCAAGAAGAAAACTGACATGGATGACAAAGTGCATACTTATAAAGCACGACATGTAAGAAAAGCAAACTCAAGGTGTGATTATGAGATATGGCAAATGGATGTCAAAACAACTTTCTTAATGAAAAGCTACTTGAGTATCTTTCTCAGTGATCATCAATGGGAGGCTTGGAGGTAAATTTAGAGCTTCACTCAACTTGAGGCAAGGAGATCCTTTATCTTCATTTTTATATATATTTGTTGGTGATGTCATGAGTAGGTTGATGAGACGAGCCTTTGATTGTTCTTTGGTGACGAGCCGTTGATTGTTCTTTGGTTAAGGGGATGAGTATTGGTCAAGACCAAGTGCAAATCTCTCACCTCCTATTTGTGGATGTTACTCTTTTTCTTATTGAGGGTAAATGATGAATATTTGTGGTACACGTTGGAGGTTGTAAGATTTTCGTGCTATCTCGGGGCTAAAAGTGAACATGCAAAAAAGCCAACTTCTAGGTATCTCAATTGGTGAGTAAAGGGTAGAAACTCAAGCTAGAGAGATAGGTTGTGAATGTGGAACATGACCAATAAAATACTTAGGTCTTCCTTCAGGAGGAAACTCAATGAGAATGAATTTTTGTGAACCAATTGTGGAGAGATTAAGAAAGAGACTAGAAGGGTGGAAGAAATCCTTATTGTTGAGGGGGAAGGCTATCTCTAATTCACTTAGTGTTGGAAGCAATCCCTACTTATTTATATCTTTATTCAAAATGCCAAATGTGTGAGCAAGTTACTTGAAAAGATCATTAAGGGCTTTTGGTGGAGCTCGTTGAAAAATCATGGTAGAAATGTAGTCAGGTGGGAAGAAATTACTAAGCCAAAAGAGTTGGGTGGAGTTGCCATAGGCAATCTTAGAATGAGAAATATAGCACTAACAACTTAGTGGAATTGGCGTTTTGATAGAGATAGAGACTCTCTTTGGGCTAGGGTCATTGCTAGTAAACATGGGATCATTGAAAATGATTGGTTTGTAGGTTTGCATCGACGGGCAACATTAAAAAGTCCTTGGAAATTTATTCATTCCACTCTAGTTCACTTCCGGCCTCACTTCTCCTTTAAAATCGGTATAGGTGACAAAAGTTTATTTTTGGAGGATCCATGGCATGACTCAATTCCCTTGGCATCCCTTTTCCAATCTTTATATGATCTTTCCTTGCTCCATATGTCCCTAATTTCGAGTTTCCTTCAAGATCCTCATGGCACGTCATGGAATTTTTATTTTCAAAGAGCTTTATCTTTTAGGGTGAATGAAGAATTCTCAAACCTGCAAATTAGAGGGTGTCAGACTTAGTGTTTATAGGGAGGATGAAAATTCAGATTTGGAGAAATTTGGGAGTTTCTCTTGTAAATCTTTGACCAAATCTTTGTGTTCACCAACAAATGTCTGTCCATTTCCCCGTTACTCTTTTATTTATAAAGCTCATGTACCACGAAAAAAATCAAGGTCTTCTCATGGCTCGTTGCTCTAAAAAAGATTAACACTAATGACCTCATTTAAAAGAAAATGCCTTTCCTTTGACTATTTGTCTTTGTCAAAAGGATGATGAAACTGTTGACCATTTATTTATTCAAAGTAAATTCACAAGACAAGTATGGAGTGAGAACTTTGAGGAGTGCAGTGTTCCTCACACGGTGGAGGTGTCTTGGGAAACATTGTCGAAAGGAGGGATTTGGGTAATAGATCTAGGATTTTTAGAGTGATGTGGAATGTGGTGCTAGCAACACTATGCAACATTTGGTTGGAAAGGAATAGACGCCTCTTTGACAGCAAAGTTAGGGGGCCATAGAAATTTAGGAGATAGCTAAGGAGAATGCGATACTATGGTTCATGGCAATGGGTAAATCGTTCGGATTTTCTCACGAAGATTGGAGAAGAAATTGGAGAAACATAGTTAGGGAGTAAAGGGATTTTGTGTCGAGTAAGTTGAAGATGACTAAATTGATTGATTGTAGCTTTCATTTTTCTCTTGTTTTGTGCTTATTCTTGTTCAACTTTTTTCCTTGTACCTTTTGGCTTGGGTCATCGCTTTTGTATTTGTAAATTCTCTTTACTAATATAAAAGCAGTTTCCTATAAAAAAATAAAATTGGAAAGCTACTTGAGGACGTGTATATGATACAACCTGAGGGTTTTGTTCTTCCTGAGAATTCTAAGAAGGTGGGCAAGCTTCAAAGATCTATTTATGGATTAAATCAAGCTTCTTGGAGTTGGAATCTTCGTTTTGATGAAGCAATTAAGGAATTTGGTTTCATTAAGAACGAAGATGAGCCTTATGTATACACAAGGTCAATGGGAGCGTTGTTGTTTTTCTGGTACTATATGTTGATGATAAATTACTTATTGGAAACTACATCCCAACCATGTAGATTGTCAAGTCTTGGTTAGGGAAGTGTTTCTCAATGAAGGACCTAGGAGATGTGGCCTATATCCTAGGGATAAAGATTTATAGGGACAAATCTATAAGGCTAATCGGTCTAAATCAGAATGTTTACATAGACAAGGTACTAAATTGGTTCAGTTTGCAAGACTCAAAAAGAGGGTTGTTGCTTATGTCTCATGGCATAAGTCTTAACAAAACTCAATGTCTCGAGACTAATGATGAACGAGAACATATGAATAAGATTCCATATGCAATAACTATTGGATCTATCATGTATGCCATGCTATGCACTCGACCTGATGTATCATATGCTTTGAGCACAAGCAGATATCAGTTAGATCCCAATAAGAGCCACTAGATAGCAGTAAAGAACATTCTTTAAGTACTTGAGAAGGATACAAGAAGTGTTCTTAGTCTATGAAGGTTTAGAAGATGAGCTTGTTGTAAATGGTTACACAAACACCAAACTGACATAGATTACTTTAGATCGCAGTCTGTATATGTGTTTACTTTGAACGGAGGCGTAGTGAGCTGGAAAAGTTCAAAGCAAGAGACCGTGGCAGATTCTACAACAATCGCTGAGTACATTGCAATGTCCGTTGCAGCTAATGAGGCAGTTTGGATAAAAAAAAGTTTATTGCTGAATGAGGTTTGGTTCTAAGTATTGTTAACCACGTTTGCTCGTATCGTGACAACAACGGGGCTATTGCACATGACAAGGAACCTAGATCTCACCACATATCCAAATATATACTCAAACGTTTTCATCTCATCAGAGAAATCATTGAAAGAGGAGAGACATGAAGACTTGCAGAGTTCCTACAAATGACAATGTTGCAGATCCATTGACGAAGACTCTTCCACAAGCAAACCATGATGGTTATGTTAGGTCATTAGGTATTAGATACATGAATTATTGGCCCTAGTGCTAGTGGGAGATGATGGGGTATGTGCCCTTGGTCAATCTATGAACATTGTTTATATTACTATTTTGGTTAATAAAATAGAGGATTTCATTTGTTGTTTATTATAATTGGCTTGCATATTTACATTATAATTTATAATATGATCCATGGATGTTTATCCATAATGTTGAGATTTTACAAAATACATGTATTGAATTGAACTTTTTGGAAATAGTCAAATTTAAGTGTGCATAACCTTGCACAAGTGTAATTTTAATACTTGTCTAACTGTTAAACTGGCTCATTAAAATACAAAGATCATACATGCACATATTTCTTAGGTATTCAGGACTTTGATACTTCTTAATGGTTTGCAAGTTGCAAGGAGGAATCACCACAAAAGGATTTACAATTGTTTCTGAAGGGAAGTTGTAACTATTGTTATAAGCCCCGTTTGGTTCAACTTATGCTTTTAACTTGTGCTTTGATGACGTGGATAAGTACTTATGAAAAGCAGAAGGCATGTAGGGAGATGCTCTTGAGAATCGCACTTATTGTGGTAGTTTTGGTTGGTACGTCAGTGCCACGTAGGCTAATCTCAAAAAACATAAAATTAACCAAACGAAACAAAAGCTGCTTATTGAGTGCCACATCAACAATAAGCAAGAGCATAAGCTGAACCAAAGGGGGCCATAATATATCACAAGAAATACATAACCATTTATTTCTTTTCTTAATTATTGTACCTGAATATGTTTTTCTAAATAATTCCTTATTCAAGTTCCGAGTCTAACACAACTGTTGCCTATGTGTTCAATGCACAGATTTAGCTTTTCCAATATCACTAGTGTAAGTTTAGACAAATTACTAGAGAACTCCTTCAATGTATCGTCTCGAAGGCTGCTTCCTGTTGTATCTGAGGCAGTGCATGATGTAGAGAAGGAATTACATTTGAAGGGACTTGATACCATTTCCAAGGGGAAAACAGCTACTATTCTGATCATTGATGAAAAGGCCTATCAAGGAAGGGAGTCTGATCATGGTAGCCCTGGATGCATCCAGAGTTCTTCCAATATCTCTTATCTTGAAGAATTATTTTGCAATGATGAGCAATTTTTCAAGGTAGTTAAAAGCCTTTTCATGTTTGTTTAGCTAGTTTCAACTTACAATAGAATAATGCAATATTGGTGTCATCAACTTTTGGAATGACAAATAATACTGTTTTACTATTTTTGACTTACATTATATAAGGAGATTTTTTTTTGGTGAACAGGATGATTTAACGTTGCATGTAATGTTGTCTTGAATTCATCTTAGTCATGTGAAATTCGTTTGTGCTAAATTTGAGTAACCTTATGTTATACAAAGATTTAATAAATATATGTCATTCATGCATGCTTATATTTATTTCACACATGCACAGTTGTTTGAAGTATTTGAGGTCCAAATGAAGCATCAAACTCATAGTACCTGTGTCACTTATGGCTGGAGAACCCGAGAGATGCTATACACAATTGTGGGAAAGAATTTAAAGAAAACTTGGGCCATGGTAATTGGGATAATAGTTACAAATTGATTACCGATTACATAAGAAAGAGTAAAATGGGTTATAAATTTGGATTGAACCTTTAAAGTGTTGTTTCTGCTATTAGTGTAGTTGGTTGGAATTTTAATTAAAGAAATCTGGTAGAAGAGATTAAGAGAGAAAGAAGAAGAAGATTAAGAAAGAAGAATTGATTTAGAGAGGAGAATTAGAGAGAAGAGGTAGATAAGATTGAGAATTAGGGTTAGAGAGGGAGAAATGGAGAATATAAGAACAAAGAGGCAAAGGGACTTTATTTCTTTCTTATTTTGTCATAACTCTGATTACATCTTTATATAGTGACTAAACCCTAAAATACTATATAGAAAATATGATACAATATTATACTACTGTAACCATAACTATACTAACAGTATTACAAGTATGCATCAAGTGCTTTGGTGAAGCCTACACTCATAAACTTAAAGCTTAACTCACATTCTCCTAAACTTGGATTGGACCTACTACTACATAAAACTTAAGATGGTATCAAAGCCTAAGTGGCTTAACATCCCAAGAGCTCAATGAAGATGGCTTAACAGCCCAAAGGTTCCCAAAATCTAAGGCTTAAATTTTAAACAATCCGTGAAGATCCATGGAAGTCCAAGTCTAGTCACAACTAGGCCAACACCAGTTGGACTTGAGGAGTAGTGTTGGGATAATAGTACCTTGGCATTTTGGTGAAGCCTCCATCCACTCCCCTTAAAGGATTGGACCTAAAAGTGCTACCATACTATGATACAAAATTTAAGAGTGGTAATTGTGCTAACTTCAACAAGGCAATCTTTGAGAGATGCTTCGAAGTTTATTAAGATTAGTAAAGGACGTGGTATTAAATTTTGTTGAGCATTTCCTGTCTTGCCTTTTAACTTGATTCTTCTTTTCATCGAAAATCACATTGACTTTAAGAAATTTTGAAATTGATGATTTTGAGAAGAAATATTTATTCTAACTGCATTTTCCTTGACAGGCTGACTGCATTTTCTTTGAGCCTTTCCTGTCTTGTTCTCTTAACTTGTTTCTTTTTCTATTTGCATTTATTTATGAGAGCTTTAATGTTATTTTATTAAATGATATTTTCTCCAGTTACATGTATCTAATACATGTGTTTGTTACTACTCACTATCAGATTGAAGACAAGCTTCTGTCACTGCCATTGGTTATAGTTTCTTCAGCTAATGAAATTCAGTCTTTACAAAAGCTCTTTTCAGATAATAATTACTTTGGATTTGATGCTGGAAAGGTTAGCATACTGCATTCAAGAGATTTCTTTTTCTTTTTTTTTTTGACCTCGGCAGGAGTCAAATCCACGACCTCCCTAAACCTTGCCTTTTGGCAAGTGATGCCTTGTCCATCTCACTAGAGATGCTTTGGCAAAAGATTTTATTTATTTATTTATATTTTTTTAAAATTTTTATGGTCATGTTCTGTTAATTTTGCTGATCATTCCACATTTTGTACTTCCCACTTTTGCACCTGTTTGCCTGTTTCTTTCTACTTATCAATGGTTCTATTATTATGGTTGAATTGTGTAGCTTTGTTTTCTGGCTTATTTCTATTGGTGTGTAGAATATTGTTTTTGCAACTTATCAATGGCTTTGTTTTCTGGCTTATTATCCTGCAATCAATTGACAGGTGTGGTTCTTGGAAGAAGAGGAGCTGCCTGTTGTTAGCAGTTCTCTCGAAGATAATGCACACAAGATTTTGATGAAGTCTCCATGGGAAATACTTCGATCTTCAGTTGGTTCTGGAGGAGTTTTCAGTTTGGTTTCGTCTAGTGGCATCCTTCAGAATTTTAGCGAAATGGATATTGATTATGTGCAGGTCAGTTATTTGCAGGAACTCAGATTTTTTTTGGCTTTATAGCTTCATCCATGTGATATGCAAATGTCCTTGTCAAGCTAAAAGGAAAATTCTATTAGATCGCAATTATGACAATAGTGCTTTTATAGAAATGAATGTTGGGTGGTAAGTAAACAACACATACATAAAATGAGTGTAGCGGAAATGAAGATGTTGAGGTGGATATGTGGTGAATCTCGGAAAGATAGAATAAGAATACATAGATTCAAAGAAAATTAGTAGCACCAATGGACGCGAAAATTAGGGAAGGGCAGTTGCGGTGGTTTGGACATATCCAAAGACGGCTGGTAAATATGACAGTTAGAAAACTTGACTCAACAGTAAATGAAGAAATTAGATGATATAGGGATAAACCGAAGAAAACTAGGGACACATTGATTTTAAAGAATTTAAAGGATTTGGAAAATATGCCATCAAGGGCATTAAATTGAGTGATATGGAAGAGTTCGATCCATGTAGCCGGCCCTGCTAACTTCTGGTTGTTGTTGTCAATGTTGGATAAACCCTTCCTTGCATATAGCCCCATCAAAGAGAGACAAATTAGGTGTCTACCAATTGGAGCAACGGAAGACTAGTGCTTATAAAGTGGTTCAAATCCAATACATAGAAAGAGACTTAAGCTCTGATATTGCAGAGGACAGTGCTATGGTGACATGCTTTACATACATACATTTGTAGTTGTACTCAAATGTTGGGGTCCTCTGGGCACTCGTTCTAATGTGTGCCAACAAAGCTCAATGCAACAATTCACTGTATATCAACTATGGAGCAAACGCATCTATCGGAAGCTTGTCGCCCTATCATTTTCCTATTACAAAAGTCATGTTGCTGTAAATGGAGCAATGCAAATAAACTAATGCAGCACAAGTCCTTTATGGATTTTATAAGCGAGTTAATGGGGAAACCGGGTCCCTAGGATTTTTTGTTTTTTGGTCTGTATGTTTCTTTTCTTGATGAGTGTGTATTTTTTCTTGGTCTGCTGCACTTGGGACTTGAATGGTTTGGAATACTCACTATCAATTGCACTAAATCAAGCACAATGGAAGAGTTTGATCCATGTAGCCGACCCCAATTAATTTGGAACTGAGGCTATGTTGTTGTTTGTTTGTTTGCTGCATTTTATTTTTAACTTTTGTCAAGCGGGATTTTTCAGTGGGACGATTTCCATCGCATACATTGTCATGGTGCAGTGATTGGAACCCCCCCCTAGTTTTCACCCGTGCCTCTTTGAGGTCATAGGTGTTCAAATCTTCTAACTTGTGTGGAATAATTATGAGTAATCCCGGACATCACAAATCACCAAAGAAAAGGAAAAAAAACAATATTCCATATAACTATTATCTCTACTGGTAAAACTCATTTGCTCGAACCATGACACTTTTTTTCCTTCAGGTGTGCAGCTTGGGGAGCGGAGCAATTATCGGGTCCCCATTGTTCTTCGGGTTTATCCAATCTCACAATGCGGACATAGGGCTCCTCATCGACAGGAATGAAGATTTTGTGAAAGATTTCAACATGATATTTTCGATGAGATTTCTGAAGAAGTTTACAAAGCAGACGAGTGAACTCGAGTTTCATGCCATTGAAAAGCAAAATTCACATGTTGTGCTGGTTGATAAAGAATGGGTTGAAGTTAACCCCTCCTCTCCAAATTCTTATGAGATTCATAGCTCTATTTACGGCTCCTTGAACGCGTGTTCTCCTGATAAGATATGTGCAATGAAGGTCATTGACTGACGCCAGAATCTACAACTTGCTCATGTTATTCATTCTTTAAAATAGAGTAATGCCTAGCTGTTTGTATATATTACAATCTTCTTATTATAAATATATCTTAACGTTTTAGATTTTTACAAATTTATCTTAACGTTTCAATTTTTACAAATACATCATAAGGTTTTAGTTTTTTACAAATTTATCTTAAAATCTTGATTAAGGGGCATTAAAAAGTTAATCCAACCTTACAAATTGTAGTCCATAACATAATGAATTGAGAAAAGCTCTCACCACTTGCGACAACATGGTTAGAAGTAATATCAAATTAATTCAAATTTATTTATAGGATACAATTTATACAATTTCAAACTGTTAGGATATATTTATAAAAATTGAAGTGTTAGGATATATTATGCTATTTACCTTTTATTTTAGTAATTCGTAAGGTCTTCTACACTAGCATAATTTTGGAAATCTTTGTTTGAGAAATGGTAGATTTGGGGAAAGTGGCCTTTTTTAATGTTATATAAATGTATAGATATATGTAATCTTAGGACTATAGAAATGTCTAGCAAACCACTGTACGGAGCTAAGATCTAGTATTTCCACTGACAAAAACAAGATTTGAATCTCATGGATTACATTATAAAGGGAAATGCCAGAGTAATCCGCTTTTGACACTTAGTGGATGTGGTTCTTCGGATACACTTCGAAACATTTCTACACTCATCTTGATGTGAAAATTAAAGGACCACAATAACTAGGTTTTAGAGTTGGTTTCAGAAGTGGGTCAACCTATCATTTTGCTGAATTGTATATGGTTTAAGTTCGAATCTTGGTTGAATAATTTAGGTCATAGTGGATCTTGATTGGTAAATATGTCTAAGGGGTGACAGGGTTGTTCCTCGTGAGCTTGTAAATAAATAAAAAACATACTATCCAAGCCAAATTAAAGAAAAGGTAAATTGAATCTATATCTAGTTGAAAATAACAATCAATTAAAAATAATGAAGGCAACAATTTTAGTCATATTTAGGTAAAATAAATAACAGAATTAACGCAAACTTTTGTTATTTTTGCATAAATAACACAAGTTTTTAATTTTGTCCGAAATAATACAAACTTTCAACATTTTCTAAGTTTAAGCACGGAGAGGCATATAGAGGTTTTGGGTGCTAACGTGGCGAAATGAACTGATTTTTTCGGTTTACTTGAACAGACCTAATCTATCTCTTTCTTCTTCTTTTTTTAAAGTTTTTCTAATAGTCTAAAGAGAATAACGCTCTTAACCTTTAAAATCATGAGTTTTTTTCCCTTGAGTTCCTTAACTGATAAAATTACACTTGTTCCTACTACTCTTTTGATCCACTTTCCCGCCTTGAAAGAAGAGACTCGAATTGAAAAAGTAGAGTTCATCCACTCCGCGAATTGGAGAATTGGATCTTAAATGAGTTTTTCTAGGGGGCATTATATTTTTATTAAGGCATTTGATTTGAATTTTTTTTTTCGATATCATTTTTTTAATTAAAAAATCAAGTGAACCTATAAAGAAAACTATTAGATGTTGGATTGGCCTTCAAGTGAACCATGATCATTTTTAGGGGAGCATATGAAATCCATGAATCCGTAAATCTCAGCTCTGATTATTTTGGTTCATAAATTGAGTTTGCTATACTTCCCAATAAGAAATCAGGATGAGAGTAATGATTATAATAAGTTAATCCGCCAAAACTAGCTTTAGCTATCAAAATTTGAACTGATTTGATAAAAACCTCAAATTACCTAAATATACCAAGATCTTGGCTCACCCACTACCTCTCCCTGACATCAAAAATTAACAAAAGCATTGCTCTATTGAAGGTCTCACGTAGAGAAAATTATATTGTGAATCCCAAACTAGATGGAGCCATGACATTTCTCATACGCAGATAAAAATTTCTCTGGATGTCAAAAAGTTTTACGACTGAATTACATTTTAGGGCTTAGGGTTTGAAGTTTTGGGTCCCGGAGAAGATTACACAATAGTACATGACCAAAGGTCAACTTCTACAACTGTAACTTCTATCTAATCCGATTCCAGAACATGGCACACAGAATATAGTTAAGCTCGTCGTGTACTTTTCAGCTGCGCCTTAAAGCTTCGGGCCGTCGTTGGTTGTGCTGATATAAAGAACTGCATTTTTGAAAATAAATATAGTTAAGCTCAAACATCTTCACTTCTTTATCTAGAATTTAGAAATTTATAACAAATTGAAGAAATGGTACCATTGTTCCCTCTGATGAATGCATCACCATATTTGTTCTTCAGCTGACCATTCACATACTCTTCTGTTTGCTCCATTGCTATGTTCATGTATCCATCCAAGCAAGCCAGTATACCTGCACAATAAACACCACTGACAATAAGAAATACAAATTCTTTAAGCACCAACTTGACAGTGAGGTCATAATTTGACCAAGGAATCTTGGATGCATGCTAGCAAATCGCAGTTTCCATGCAAGAAGCTTTACTAAGAAAATTCATGGTCTGATTTCTCCAGTTACATTGAGTTTTCTTTCAAAGATGAGTAAGTAGTAAGTTCTAGAAAAACCAGGGAGAAGATACTGATAGAGGTAATTTTTATTTTTTGAGGACTGCTAGAGGTCATTAAACTAAGTTTTTGCTGGAATTTACCAGAGTGTAGTTATAAAATCTTCTTCCATAAGACATACTATATAATTACGTACTTTCTATTGAAAACTATATAATTAAGTGGTTATTTGCAATTTTAGCACAACATACCATAACCCTGCAATGTTTGAGCCATTCTAAGCTCCATCATTCTATTTTAAGGTTTTCTTACATGTAAAAGACCAAGCAAGGTAACACTGGTTATTTCATCGTTTGATAGGTATCAGAAAGGAGGATAAAACAACAAAGCCTCAACCCCAAATTAGTTTGAGTCGGCTGCATGGATCAAACTCTTCCATTGCACTCGATTTAGTGCAATTGAGTATCAGAAAGGAGGGTTCAATTCTAAAAACCTAGGAAGGCACTACTAACAGCCAGAAAATAGTAGTCACAAATCGTTTTTCACCATTAAGGTCATAGAAATAACAGTATTGAAAATTGTATTAATGCTGATTGCTATATCATGATCTAGTGCCAGATTTGATTTTTATTTTTTTTAAATAAAAAATCACCACTTTCGTTTTCTTACCCTGGTAGTTTCATCCACCACCTACCTCTTCCTGCTCGAGTGCCATAGCGTACAATGCTGGGATTTTGGGATCAAATATCGTCGAGTTTCTTTTTACTCTACATGACTTACCTTAAATTGTTTCAAACTAAAGAGAGCCTTGAAACTTCCCAATATGTTTTTTGTTTTTTTTTTGGTTGACATTCAGTGTCAGAAATCCCCACTGACATTCAATTACATTTCAAAGTACCTAAATTGCTCTTCAATGCCTAATTATAAGAGATAGTTTAGAAGAGAAGTTAATTAGATTAATTAGATTGTTCATTGTTCTTTCCTTGAGGCCAAAAAAAAAAAGAGGAAGAAGAAGAGGACTAAAAGAATTTCTAAGGTTTTACAATGTCTTAGTGTCCATTCTGGAGGTTCACATCCTCCAAGTGTTAATAGCAAGCAGAGGTTTTACAAATATGCACTATTTTTCTTAAGCCAATTAGGCCTGATAATCAGTTTATTTATACTACAAAAATATTCCTTCAACCTAAACAAGAACCCACCAGGTGAACTCTCTAAAGATGCCTAAAAAATCCATCAAGATAATCAATGGTGGAGAAGCTTACCAACAATGAAGCTTTTCTAGAAAACATATTATAACGACACATTCAATTAAAGCTTCATGAATATAAAACATTATGAATTTGAATAAGATGACAATTTTGAATTAAAAAAAATAAAAAATGATACATATTTTGCAGTCATCACTCCTAATGCATATAGGAATCCCAAGGTAATGCATGAAAAGTAAAATTAAGTTCTGAATGAAGCAGATTCCAATTACCTCTGTAATCAACGCCAGAGTTAAGCTTAACTACAACAGTTCGCCCACGAATGGATTTAAGGAAATCTGCAGGGGTCTTTGTTGTACCCGACCCCTTCTCTCCAGATGTAGCTGCCACTCCACCACTCATCTCTGCTTCAGTTTCTGTAAAATGCTTTCACCAAGCGAAAGATAGAGCCTAAAATTAGGAGCTTTGTGATGAAGGAAAGAATAAAAGAAAAGCACAGTAAACAATGAACAATGAAATAGACGATGGTGACAGAAGTTACAGAACAATCACTATTCTAAAAAGCCTAAATTAAACAAGTTAAGGAAACTAAACTACGGAAACAAACCACACTCAGTATTAAACTTAGATGGGTTTGGGTGACAAGATCTAAATTTAAATTGGATTGTCAGATTGTGAATATTTTGTGCAAATCCTGAGTTTTTTATTTTTATTTTTTATTTTTTTATTGTTATAAAATATAATGTCATTTACAACATAATAAAATCTGTTTGAATAAAATTTTCAAAAGTAATGTTCAATCCTCATTTATAATCACAAACTATAAATCATTCTAATGCTTACTCGAGCAACTCATATGAGCCATACTCGACATCAAACTCCAAAGATTAAGAGCTAATTCCTTCACTGCTTTGTGAATGATTAAAAGTTGAAGTTGGCATAAAAAAAAGTTGAACCTTCCCAAAAACAAATATACAGAGGCAATATGTCCCAATGTGTCAAAGAAGTGTGTCTCAATGCTTGATGTTATCTTGTTGGGTATCCATTGTCCAATAATTTCTTTGTCCAAAGGATAGCTTAGCCTAGTTGCCGAACTTCAATTTCTTTAGAGTCACGATCTGACAAATCGTACAATTTGAATCATAAATCATGCGATTTTGACAACAGAGGTTGAAGCCTTAATTATGTTGTGGGTTGAGATATAATTTCACCATCTTCTTTTTTCATTACGAAAGTGGCAGAGCGAACATGGGGGATATTCAACACAAACGTGAGGGGTGGATTTGGGGACGTTGAGTATGCCTTTACCAATGCCTGATACCCCCAAAATAAACAGGCCTTACTAGTACATTGATAGACCACTGATCAAGAAAGTATATGAAATTCCCAAGAAAAAATGTTCGACACTCCACCTACTAATCTCAATACATTCCAAGTTTTTCCATCCAATACCCAAGTAAAATATTTTTGAACAACAATAAAACTCTATTATTTTGGTTATCCAATTAATAATTTCAACACGAAAAACGAAAAACACCATCAGAAAAAAAAACAAAAATATAATAAAAAAACACAGTCAAGCAAAGATAATAGCTTCAATTACAAATTAGTGGGAGTAGGCTACATGGACGAAACTCTTCCATTGCGCTCGACGTACCGCAATTGACAATGTGCTTTCCACATCATTTAAATCCCTCTTAATCAATGTGTCCCAAGTTAACTAATTTGGTCTACCCCTACCTCGTCAAATTTCTTCAGTTTCTCTATTGAGTTGAGTTTTCTAGTGAGGGCATTTGTAGGCCGTCTGTGGAGGCATCCAAACCACCACAACTGCCCTTTCCTAATCTCTGAGTTAATTGGTGCATATAATTAATACACATATCAATCCCAACGTAGTTGGGTTCGGCTAAACCTAAACCCTAAACCCTAAACCGTAATCCACCAGTAGTAGAACACATGCATTAAAAAAAAAAAAAATTCAAAATCAATTGAGACGAACACTAAGTAAGTCAGATTTGATGATATACACGAAAATGTGCGAACTTGATTGATGTTTTGAGATCAGCATACAAGCGAGAAAGAAAGAGAGAATCAGCATACTTTTTTTTGACGGGGCACCCGGGCACCCCGTCGTTTAATTAATTGACGGGGTGCCCCGTCATGAAAAAAAAAATAGAAAAAGGAAAAAAAAAGAAAAAATTGAAAAAACAAAACAGAAAAATAGAGAAAAATATGAAAAAATAGTATTTTGACGAAATAAATAGAAATGGAGGCTTTTATATGGAAAATGAGAAATTTAAAAGTTGGCACTCGGGTTTACGTCAAAAAATGTAAAATTCACATAATATATCGAAAGCTAATTTAGGGTTTAGGGTTTAATTTAGGTAATAGGTATAATTTAGGTGATAATTTGATTTGTCGGGTGTTATTGGAGCTAAAAGCGGGGGTTTGGAATAGGTATATATATTCATTCAAAATTTATATTTATGGCAACTCAAAAAGAACTAAATTTTTGTCAAAAACTCTAATGAACACAAAAAACTTGGTCTTCTCATCATCTACGTTACAACTAAATATCTAACAACAACAGAGATAAGTTTCTCATCTTCCAAACAAAATCATCAAAGTCTTAGAATTATTTAGATGTTTGAAACGATATGATGAATTATCTTCTCCTAGGACCCATTTAATCATTTGTATGATTTTATCTTATTTGTGATGGAATTAGTAGTTCCACGGCTAGAAAGAACACATCATTACCTATTTAACGCGCAATAGGAAAAAATCAAGGATAACTTCACTACCAATGTGTCCTCCAATATAACGTAAATGCATAAATATTAGATGAAACAAAATTAAATCATCTCTTCTCTAAGGACGAGAAGTACTTCGAGAAAGATTCTGTTCAACACGCATGAGGGAATATCACATTATGTCAAGTGCAAAAACATCGGTTTCAAGTCACTATTATCTCGCATATCACCTTCTAATTATTAGTACGTGTTTTGAAATATTTTAAAAGAGTTCTCAAAATATTTCAAAGCATTACTATAACCTTTATAGGGGTTTGAAACCTCTATATTATCGTCAAAGGATTACATAGGGGTTTCAAACCCCTATCAAATGTAATTTGAAAAAAAAATAATAGCCGAAAATGCTCAAAATTAATTTATATTTCCATTTTCAATTGAAAATATACAAATCTACATTCCACTCGCAATCTTATTATTCCATTAAGAAATTCGCAGTGTTCTACAACCAATCAATAAAACGACAAATTGATAGCTACACATTTCATGAAACCAATCAACAAAACTCGGTTTTCAGTTTCAGCTTTTCCGAGTTTTCTGCAGTTTTCCGCAACCTTAGCGTACATACTATGGTCCGAAGAATGTTGCTTGATTTTACATCCCTATGAATGACTCCACGCTCGGCAAAAGTGTGCAGGGTAGAATAAACTGAACAAGATCGAAAAATTAATATCAAACTTCTACATCACAAAGGCTAATATGAGATGAGCACATATTCCTTCATTGTGCATATAGTTGTTTTGCTTCCTGGAATTGGAATAACCAACAAGTGGTTCAAAGATTGTGTAATGTCTTCTTAGCTTATCTGGATCACCGCTATGCTACAACTATATTCTATATAACTATTAGCCGAATGGTTGAGTCATGTCTACGTAACCTTTACAAATCTTGTTAATCAACAAATGAAGGTCTAGAAAGAAATCAACTTTTGAGAAAAGCAACACAAGAATACAATTCATATAAAGAGAGCTAGATTCAATTAACCCAAACATTTTGATGACATGAAAAAGTTCAAGCAGAATGAAGGTTGTCATCTCTGTTAAGCACATGATGTAGCTCCATCCAACAAAAGGAAGAACTAAGAAGGAATTTATATTAATCATAACATGATAACATAGACAGTAGGAAAACACACACACATATAAAACAAAACAAAAAATAAAGCATACATTCATATGTTCATGGAATTCAATTTATAAAAGTTCAATAGTCTTGAAAACTGATAGGAATGACTTACAAGGAAGAGGAGTAGCAAGCGAGATAAAGGGCCAATGGAGGAACAATTTATTTTACTTATCAATACCGCAATATCCCGAAACCAAATTCAAAATAACAAAGATGCCAACTCAAACTTCAGAGGTAGGATTTAAAGAGAAAACTTGGTTTAGAATGTACACAAATCCATCAACAACAAAAAAATGCAGCCATACCTAAAGTAGTAATCAATCTGCTTCGCACTTTATTGCTCGAATTAGGTGAATGGTCACTGTTCGACGCGCCATTGGGGGCCTAGCTTGAGGAGGAGGCATAAAACCAGGCCCTCTAATCAACCGATCCATCATCATCTTTATGCCAAGACCACAAATAAGCACAACCATTCCAAGCCACAAGATACAAATAATCAACTGATCCATCATCATCATCTCATTGAAGAACTCTGCAGCTTATGGGAAAAACCTAAAACCATCAATCATCCCAACCAAACAACAAACCACAAACAAATGCAATCAATTTCAATTGAGAATCAATAGAGGTAGTTTGAGAGAACGAAACACATTTGCATTTTGCAATTGACAAAAGAAAACAAACTAAAACCACAAAAAAAATCACCTAAAATCTCAACAAAGAAAAGGTCTCTCGCAGCCGATTAAGCCCTAAATCACGCTCTCCGTCCGTCCGTTCGCGTCGGCCTCCTATAAATCAAACAAAAATGAACACACAAGAGAACTCGAAAAACGATGAAATCAAGACATAGAGACAGAGACAGAGATTACGAGTTCACGCTTTAGGTTGCGAGAGACAATGAGATTGACGAAGCAAATGTGAATCGAATTCAAGAAGAAACAACAATGAAGAGTAATAACGAATACAAGTATTTAAGTAGAAGAACTCTCTGAAGATAGTTTTATTCATAAACTGAGATTGCATTTATATTGGCATTTGATCAAACCTTTAATAAGCGCAAATTGTGGACACATATCCAACGTGCTTTGACTTAACAACAAATCATAAAATTAAGGAAATACAATCAACGCGAACTAGACTTATTCAACAAAAAATAGAGTAACTAAATTAGACTAAGTCCTACAAGCAACGGTAAAATAACTAACAACTTTGAATCATATTTTCAATCCTAAAACAGAGCATATTGATCATATACTAAAGATTAACATGAGTTCCTACTTGATTTCGAATTCGATAAACCAATTCCACTAAGGGCACTCATACTAAGGATCTTAACGACTTAGTTATAACAATGAAATAGAAATTTGTGGAACATTCAATAACCTACATGTTAGACACAAATAGAAACAAAACTTAAACGACTACAAAATTTTCTATAAATCACAAATAAAATCTACAGACAAAGGGTAGACTTAAATTGTTTACATGATTTATGTCTCTATAATGGTTCCTAATAAATTAATAAGATTTATAATGGTTCCTAATAAAAAAAACTTATAAGTATCAAGTAAAAATGAACCAAAAAAATTTAACCTTTTTGGATGTTGTGAAAAAGAAATCATCATTCATCATCCTCGGTAGTTGAGTCATTGTGAGCGGCATCATCATCATCAACATCATCATCATCATCATCTTGCCTTTTTTGTGCAGCTGATCTCTCCATGAAACCCTGTTCCATGCGCAATCAGAATCGTCCTTGCATTTCAAGCAATTGATCGTGATTAACAGACGAGTCATTAAGCATCTTTAGTATTATTGCTTGCATCTCCTTGAATTCCTTATTGTATTGGTCAAATGACTCATCATCTTTCAATATAGGGCGAGAAGATCCACTTCATCATGTCGACGCATCTTAGACTCCCGACGGTGTCCAAACCAAGACCAAATCTCCTACCTTTATCATTTCGTTTGCACAATCTCCAAATATAATTCTGTTTCATCAATTGGAGTGTCTGCGTCGCAACCGTGAAGCTCGTGGTCCTTTCATGTATAGCCGCTGTATTAAGAATTTAAACATTGACAAGTCATATAAGTCATTGATACCTATAATTAACAAAAAGAGTTATGGTCAAGTAGTTTCTTACGAATCGCCTCTGCTCTAGGATCCAAGAAAGTAACGTTATCATGATTCCTTGTATGGAGATATAAACATAAATCCAAAGAAAGTAACGGCATTCACCAACCACTACTTTATTTATTCAAAAATGACTCCGTATAGAATGGTAAAGGCATATGGACAAGCTAATAGACTAATCAAGTCGAGTACAAAGTTCATAGTCTCATTCATAAATTCTCTAATCCTAATAGCATGCTATTTAAAGCTCATTTACCATTAAAAACATCAAATGAAGACATAGAGCACACGAAATGATACAATGAAAGCATCAACAAAACAATATCATGATGAACAAGTTCAAAGAGTAAAGATTATCAACAAATATCATTATATTAGAGTACAAAGGCACCATATAGTCACAAAGACTGCCAATCAATAAGTAATAAAAGGAAATGAAATGCAATTCAAAGTATCATCGGGTATACTCACTTTTCACGCAGATTCCTAGTCCAATAGGCCCGTAGTTGGGTTCGGCTAAACCTAAACCCTAAACCCTAAACCGTAATCCACCAGTAGTAGAACACATGCATTAAAAAAAAAAAAAATTCAAAATCAATTGAGACGAACACTAAGTAAGTCAGATTTGATGATATACACGAAAATGTGCGAACTTGATTGATGTTTTGAGATCAGCATACAAGCGAGAAAGAAAGAGAGAATCGCAATCAAAGCAAAAGCAAAAGCAAACCCTAGAACGGAGCGACAGTCATGTGGATGAATGAAATCACAAGGAAACTCAAAAGCCTTGCATTATTACCTGTGTTCCCGAAAACAAAGATTGGGACTTTGGAGCGAAGAGAAAAGGCAGAGGCCGCGAGCGTGAGATTTTGGTGGAGAAGTGGAAAGGGAGGTGGATTATATAACAGAGGGGCAAACTCGTAATTTCATCATTCCCACAAATTTATTGGGATTTATTCGCTTCAAAAAATATAAAACCTTTACGAAATTTGAGAGAACGTTTTGTACCCCTTATATTTATTTTATCTGTTTTTTAACTCAAATAATTAATTATAATCAAACACTTATCTTTCTTTCATGAATGAAATAATAATTAAATGTGAGTTAGAATGTAATTTAAACTTACAATTAATATTTTCTTAATGTATGTTTTGAATAAAAAGTCATATTTTTTTAACGTCGTATATAAAAAGGTTTTAATGTTATATACAAGTGGCCTTGTGCCAAATTAGCGAGCAACTCACTTGGTGGATTATTATTTTTAAAATTTTTAAATTCCCAATAATTAGAATCTCAATCAAACACATAATTTTTAACTTCTTTAGAAGTCGAATTTCGAGGAAGTGAACATAAAAAAAAAAGGGAAAAAGAAATTTAGAGGAAGTGTATTTTTCTAGAAGTTTGAAAAAAAAGGAACTAAACAGGGAATAATGGTAGGTGAATCTTCTTCCTTTTATCAATGTTGAATGGCAAATATGTCATTTTGGCGGAACAAATCTGAGTCTCTCTCCTGCCTGAGTAGATTTTAAGAGTATCTTAATCATTTTCCAAAAAAAAAAAGAGTATCTCGATCAGTTGCATTGAAGTTGTATTAAACTGGTCGTTAGTTACTAAGTACTTTTGTTCAAATGGGGCATCTATAATATAATTTTAATTGCTAAAGAATCTCTGATGAGATGGTATACTTTTAATTGCTAAAACATCTCTAGTAAGATATTAAGGCGCCACTCGCCAAAAGATAAAGTTTTGAAAAGTCATGAGTTCTACTTTTACTTAAGTTAAAAAAAAAAAAACATAATTTTGACTAAAACACAAAAATTGGATGGTCATTCAACGCAATGCTAACAAGTAACAATCCTCTTAAGAAGAAAAAAAAAAAAAAAAATCCACTTTACCACATCTCTTGTAGTTTTTGGATAAGAAGATCAAATCTTCTAACTTTCCACGGTAGATCTCTTGTATGATGTAATGTCTCCTATGGTATAATCAAAGGTAATCTTGAACACTATTAAAAGAAAAAAAAAATTCAAAACAAAATTTACAACTCTTTTTTTTTCAGAAAAAGATTTACATCTCTTACTAACTAGTAACAATTCTCAAAATGAGAAAAAAAAATTTATAATAAAAAATTAGCGATAGCAATTTCCAGTACAGTGAGGATTAAGAACAGGAGACTAAGATCATGAAGAACTCTCTTTTTCATTTCATATTTTGAATATGAACCCTTTGAACCATCTCCTTTCCCTCCTGAAACCCTAACTTACATTATTGAAACTTGATGTAAAATCCCGTTTCGCTTTCATTTCTGACTGCCATGACCTCTCTATAAATTATTAAGGTTACAGTACAACATATGAAATAACTTAGAGAACCTTACTGTTTGCTAGCTAATTGTTTTTGGGCTAGCGCTCTCCATCCAATATCTCGTCGGAAGAAACCCTCAGGCCAGTCGATTGTTTCAATAGCATGGTATGCTCGATCTCTTGCCTCTTCAATGTCTGATCCCTTTGCCGTCACACCAAGTACACGACCACCATCAGCAATGAAGTTTCCGTAAGAGTCGTATGAGGTTCCAGCATGAAATATTTTCACAGAGGGAGCAACAAGCTCAGCTTCTTCAAGATTTCGTACTATGCTTCCCTTTTCATATGAACCAGGGTACCCTCGACTTGCCATCACCACAACCATGGCTGAACCAGGTGACCACTCCAGTGACACCTTGCTTAACTCTCCTCTACAAGCCGCAAGCAGAACTTGGGCCAAATCAGACTCCAACCTAACCATCAAGACCTGAAGGAGCGGTACAAGAAGCATCAAATCAAATGACAATCACAAGGATAAAGAACCATGCAAAAACTATTGAAGCAATTCAATTTTGCAAAAAAAAAAAAAGTTGTAAAATCAAATTTGTATCATTGTAGTTTCTCAATGTTCTCATTGTACATCCACAATAAACATACAAAAAGAACGCGACTTAAGTCAGTTAATTGCCGACAGGATGGTCCTTGGGATCTTTTCTAGAGAAAATCGATCCCAGTCTCACAAATGGGCAAAATATGTCCATGACTCCAAGAAACTCTGACGGATTTACTTTTGTGACAAACTTGTTTCCTAAATCCGATTGGCTTGTAATTTTCAATTTTAAGTACGGATCTCTACAGACAAGTCACACTGATCAACTCATTAGAGACGGAAAAATTTACAAACACTACTGCTGATATTTACAAAAATTTTCACAACCATCTAGTGATCATTTCAGTGCCAAGAAAGATAATCTGCTACTAGATTTTTAAAACAGGAATTTATGAAAAGACCTCTACTCAATAAGAATCAACTCGTCTAACGGAAGGTCTTCCAATTGAATGAATGCAAATGATAATAAAGCTAAAAAATTTACCAAAAAGAACTCGTCAATTATGGATGCTAACCTGGCATTCTGGATCCCCAAATCTCACATTGTACTCAATGAGCTTGGGAAGTCCTGTTTTCTTCTCAATCATAAGTCCAGCATATAAGACGCCTACAAATTTGCAGCCTTCTGCAGACATACCCTTTACTGTCGGTAGGATTATAGATCTCATGACTAGAGACTTGAGCTCTTCTGTCAATATTGGAGCTGGAGAGTATGCACCCATTCCACCAGTGTTGGGTCCAGTATCGCCATCACCAACTCGTTTATGATCTTGAGCAGACTCAAGAGGGAGGGCTGTCTCACCATCAACCACGGCAAAAAATGAAGCTTCCTCTCCTTCAAGATATTCCTCAACAACGACACGGGTGCCTGCAGAACCAAAAACATTCTGAACCATCATAGAGTCAACGGCATCGTATGCCTCTTCCATGGTCATGGCAACAACAACTCCTTTTCCAGCAGCCAATCCATCTGCTTTGATGACAATAGGTGCTCCTTGCTCTTTAATATACTGTTTTGCGGCAGTCGCGTCTGTAAATGTCTTGTACTGAAATAATACAGTAACATGAAATTAAAATCAACTTCTTCATAGCAATAATTAAGAAATATCAATAACATAAATAGAAGAATAATGCTATCATGAACAATAAGAGGCCATATTGTTCACACAAGAAAGAGAAAGACAGTCATAGGCTCATAGCTGAGAAAATACATCTTTTAACAAAAAAGAAATTCTTCTCTAATTATCAACTAACTCTTTCTACAGGCTGATAGCTATATTTAAAACCATAATCCTAGATTGATTAAACTGAGGATATATGAACGTATTAATGAAAAATAATGATCATTTTCTTCACATGCATGTGATCATGTGTCGCTGCCTCAATTTGGTCAGTCATTCGTCCACCAAATTGCTTGTTGTAAGTTGTGCACGTACAAGAACATCTTTATACCCTTAAACGTTCTGAATAGAAAGAGTTCTCAATATTATATCTCAAGATTACCTCGTAAGAGCGATAATGAGCATGACTAAAAATAAATTTCCCTTCACCTTGTTAGTTCGAAGAGTTCCCAAATCTCAAAGGTATTGAATAAATGCCAAAAAAATCAACTTCCACATCCTAAAATATCATATTACATTTGTTCGACTTGGTGTCAAGAAGGATTCAAACAGAAAATTCACGCTTCCAAAACAAAATTAGTCGATAATGGTTGTATTTTAAAGTTAACTTCATAAAAAGAATGAACAAATGGAGCTAATCAGAACAAAGTATTGCAGGAACGGGAATCGATCCTGAATAGTGAAGTTGATTTAATCTAAATCTAAATTATTCCGAACAGTGAAGGAATGCTTTTCATCTGAAGAGGTTAATCTAGAGCATTGGAGACCAACAATATGCTGGTTGCTTGAATTGGAAGTCAAAAACATTAAATAGAATAATAAAGCCTCAGTCCTGACTCCCAAATTAGTTGGGTTTGGCAACGCCCAACCAACAATTCCATTCAGCTCAAATCTCAATTTTATCCCATTAAAAACATCAAACAGTAGAGCTGATAATCTTTCAGGTAGGATACACAAAGCCTAAGAGACGAAAAATGGTGATATCAAGGAGAAGAACGACAGTAATCGTAACGATAACAACAAACTAGACAGTAAGGAAAAATAAAATTAACATCATATATGGGGAGAAAACCAAATGCAAGGCAAGGAATCAATCAGTCAAAGAAGCAGGATTTGTTTTGAAAAAAAATAAAAAATGTAAGACCAAGTTAAGGAGAAAAAGGCTCAACAAACCTTCGCGGTTGGAATTCCATACTTGAAACACAGCCTCTTCATGAAGTCTTTTGAACCCTCCAATGCAGCAGCCTCTGATGATGGGCCAAAAGTAGGGATACCGGCCTTCACAAGATCATTTGCAAGGCCTGCAACAAGGGGAGCCTCTGGTCCAACCACAACTAACCCAACGGCCCACATTTGACAAAAAGATATCACCGCCGAACTGTTAGAAATGTTGAGATCAGATATACAAGTGGCATTTCCGGAATTGGAAATCCCAGCATTGCCAGGGGCACAAAAGACAGCATCACATGATGGAGATCGTTGCAAAGCGTAGCATATTGCATGTTCTCTTCCTCCGCCACCAATCACCAATACAATCAGGCCTTCTTCTACATATAATGGAGAAATCCCCAAATTAATCAATACAGTAAACAAAATCAACAAATAAAAAAGCCAAAGCATAAGAAGAGAGTTTGTTGAGCATCACATACTTATTATGAAAGCACTGTCTCAAAGACAGGGCCGAAATTAATTTCAGAACTAAATACTCTTGAAGTAGAGAAATTCGCTCCTTCAAGTCAAACGGTTGTTATAACATTTTTATACAGTTGGTAGCTTCAAACATGAGTCAAACGGTTGTTATAATTGG
Source organism: Stephania japonica (assembly GCA_039657345.1). Taxonomy (NCBI): domain Eukaryota; kingdom Viridiplantae; phylum Streptophyta; class Magnoliopsida; order Ranunculales; family Menispermaceae; genus Stephania; species Stephania japonica. The sequence goes on from CM077556.1 coordinate 9,797,263, forward strand.
TAGCTTCAAACTGCCAATAGATGCAAAATCACCCCAAAAAATAAGTAGACACTAGAGCTCAATAACATGAACCGCAGTTTTTATCTTTTCTTTGGTTTTCTTTTCTTTTGTATGCTATTACAAGAATGAAACAATAGTTTTGAACATTCATTAGTTTATTTACAAATAATTTTGTAGAAGCCAGGGCGATAGATGAAAAACTCAACTTAATGAGGCAACCCCAAATCCCATCATGCTCAGTACATTCCATTGATTTCCAAAAAACTTCATGTATAAGATTGAGTATGCACAGAGCTCAAACTGCCCAATCATCAGATGAAGACAATGTAATTGAGTTCAAATCTCAATGGACAACCAACTTGCTAATAATAATTACTCATTCAACAAAGCAATCACAATCCCGCCATTTTTAAATAGGCAAAACCCATTATTTGGTCCCTGAACTTTATGTTTTTTATGCTCTTGGTCCCGGAACTTTTATTACTACACATTTGGTCCTTGAACTTTCACAAAGATCTACATTTAGTCCTTCCACCATTTAAAGTATTAAATTATGCCAATGTGGGCAACAAAAGTGCCGCTTGTCTAGTCAAGAAGGGTAAAGTGGTTTATTTCATTGAACCGGACAACACACATAGACCAAAAAAAGCCGAAAAAAAAATTAATTTCCCCCAAAAACATAAAAAACTCAAAGTTCAGGGACCAAAAGCATAAAAACTCAAAAGTTCAGGGACCAAATGTACAACAATGAAAGTTCAGGGACCAAATGTACACTATTGAAAGTTCAAGGACCAAAAGCATAAAATACTCAAAGTTCAAGGACCAAAAAATATATTTTGCCTTTTAAATAATACATATGAAGCCATCATAGACCAAAACTCAAACTTTTTCAATCTTGGTTGGCGTTAATGAACAAAAAATTCCAACTTTTTCCCATTAATGGAAATAAATTCAATCCAAACAAGAACATTAATATTACCCTCATCTTCTTCGCCTCCATTGGTGAAATCGGACGGCTCTGAACTCTTCAAAAACGACTTGAAAGGTGTTGGAGACGAACGAGAAGTCGAAAAATGAAAAGAAGAACTTCCGATGACACCGAAAAAATCAGATTTTTGGGGGCGGTCGCTTGCGGAGAATGAAAGAAACGAAGTGCGATTGAAGAAAAGGGGGTTGTTCGAAGAATTGTTTTTGAGAGAGAAAGTGGAAGTCGAACCCAAACCAAGGTTGTAGGCGACGCACGCCATGCTTATGCTTGCTTAAAACCCTATCTATCAATATCACTATAGCTTTGCTTTTTATTTCTGGGTTTAACACCTACTAGTAGAGTGGAAGATCCATCCCAAATTGTCCTTAGGGTTCTTAGTTGTCCCCCACCAAAGAACCCAACATATAATTCGGATGGAGAGAGAGGAGGGGGCGGGATCGATGTGACGGCCTCACTTTCCCATAAAATTAGATCCCGCTCCGCCTAGGTCTAGGTGGGCCCTCGAATTCTTACTCGCGAAGTCTACTCATCCTAGTCAGCCTCAAATCTTCAAATATATCATTAGTTCATCATTTAATTGCGTAAGTTATAGGATTGTAAGGTTATCAGGAAATTCGCTGCGGAAATTACTATAATTAACTATAACTATCAAATGGAAATCAAGAATAATGGATAACCTGCTCAGGTGGAAACCTGAGAAATGGATAAATACATGCATGTCTAGTGATCAAAGCTATACAAAACGATCATACATGATATCTCTAGTCTCTCATATCCCAATACATGTCTCAGTGTTATACAAAATATAACATACAATAATCACAGTCAAAAGAAAAAAACCTACACTGATTAAAGGAAAGGATTGCTCCGAGAGTCCTCAGAGAAGATCACCTAACATAAGCTCCTTCCCCTTGCTCATCTTACCTCTACCTTTATCTCAGTCTGCACCACCGTCACAAACTAAACGGTGAGTGCTTGAAAAAGAGAAAGTAATGTCAGAAGAAATGAAACAGTAATTCAAGATTTCAAATAAATAGTTTAAATATCATGCAGTATTGAAAAGCAGAAAGTATAATAAATAACATGATAAATAGACGGACAAGCTGAGCAATTAAGTTTGAGTGTCCACATAATCAAAGAAGACCTATAAGTGGTCAAAATCAATGCAATACCGCAACACCACACTTTAAGTCACAATAGTGACCAAGCAATTTCTCGACACCGCAGTGTCCAAACCATCTAGTACTTAGGGTATAACCGCTATCAATGGGGTGAAACAACACAACTGCAGAAGTGTTTACACTTACCCACTCATATGGATCCAAGAGTACTTCGCAACACAATTACGCCAACACACTCAATCAATCAAATAAGAATGGATTCACAACAAAGGCTCATTTCAATATAATTGACAATGTATGGATAATGAATTAATGCATACTTCATGTCTGGTTTACAATCGTACGATAATGTACCTCGTTTAAATGCAAACCTCGATTCTCACGTAACCTAAGTCAATCCACTCGACTTCTCAAAGTCTGTCAATTCATCAAATTTACAAATCCTATTAATATCTTTCTAATTTACCCAATTTTCTATAATAATTTAATTAGTGTAATTTGGTTGATTTCTGGGGTATTAGGGTCATATTTGAACCCAATTGGATACCCAAGATATCCCCAAAATTTTCTAAAATTTTCAGAAAATTTGGTCTCTGTGAACAATGTCACACCGCCAATGATGTCCTGACCTTTTGCTTGGGCGGCGTCTCCACGGCGTGGAGAAAAATTCGTCTGCCCAACTCGTATGTGGGTGACGTCGTGACCAGTTATACTAGACGGCGTCCCACGACGTCTTCCCTGTTTTTTGTTGTGTTCACTCTGTTCAAGACATCTGTGAGTGACGCCGTGGGACATACTTCTCACGCCGTCCCTTGCGGCGTCTTCAGCAGAACACCTATTCCGGGGTTTCTGGAAACCCCGACTCGTGTCGCCGCATTCCGAGTCTATCCCAAACCTTTCGGGACATCCAAAACAACTTATAACTCAACTCGTTTTACGTCGAAACCCCAACAAAACTCCCCATTTCGAAAATATCCCAAAACTCTTCAACAATTCCCCAAAAATCTCAAACAACCTCCAATCCACAAATCAACTACAAATTCATCGATCCAACACTTCATTGATACCAAAATCATCAATCAAAACCGTTTTCCAACATTTTTCCGAAAATTCGTCCGAAATAGTCATGACGACAACCCCCAAAGTTAATGCCAAAATGTAGATAAACACGCAAGGATTAGGAATCCTACCTTTTTACGCATATTCGGTCGCTCCTCGATGTTGCAACGTGTCCGCATAGCTCCAAAACCACGTCTCCTCTTCTCTCCTCTCGTTCGAACAAATGAAAACTTGGATGAGGAGAGAGAAAAGTTGGTTTATATACCAATCTCTCATCTCATTTCACGCACGAATCTCGAGGCACATCTTTTGGCTCCTCTTTCATTCACCTACCAACTCTAACACAAGCAATTGACTCCAAAAGGTGACTTCAACCTCAAAACTACCTCATTTCTCGCTCAAAACACGTGTTATCGGACCTGTTTCAACTCTCAACTCGCACCGCGTATGTTCCCGGACATAACTTTGCTTCCACATTTTATTTAATTATTTATTATTTTTGATAATGCACTAATTATAATTTTCTGGTGTTTAATTATCCGTTGTATACCATAAATTTTCGTTTTTCCTAGCCGAATCTCACACAGAAATCCGTAGCGATTTACAAGCGAAAACCACGTGCCAGGACTTACAGAGTTTTGTCCCTTTGATTTTTGAATTGAGATTTGCGCGCAGGTTTATCAAAGTGTATCCATCAACGAGATCGTCGATCTCAATGCTCATCATGGAGTTCATTTTTTTTTTATACCGCACCTAGGAAATAGCGTGGCACATGCCTTAGCTAGACAAGCTATGGTTCGAAATTAATATGCATGATGCCTGTTTCGGGCTATCCGAAAAAAAAAATTACCAAACAAAAAAGAATGCAATCGACTCTTTTGTTTTTGTGAATTGATATCTTTTTCTGGTTAAATCGACTGTTATTTTTTATTTTTTTTTTTTATGGCAGATTAGATTAGGAAAAGTTTTAAAGATTTAAAAAGTAAACCCTCAATTACACTGACACAATAGAAGAGTTTGATCTATATTGAAGACTCTAATTAATTTGAGATGAAGTTTTTATTTATTTATTTTGGTCAAATTAATAAATCTTATTTAACAATGAAATTACATCAATAGTAGCCTTTTCCCTCACATTGGGATCAAAGTGACATTGTGAAAAGTTTGCAAACTCATGTGCAACTTATACACTTGTCGAATGTATCAAATTGATCATTCTATATACTTTTTTTTTGAATACCATTCTATATACTTATAAGCAACAATAACATAAAAAAGCAAGAAAATAATATATGGCTCATTCGGCCTAACTAAATTAGTAAATTAAGAACTGATCGAGGGTTGTCAAGCCCTCGATAGTTCAAACTTGCGTCATTCATGACTCCTTGCTTATAATCTCCACGAGTACCGTCAATCCATTTTTTTGCAAAAAGAACTTCAGATCTTCACAATAAGAAGAGAAAAAACTAAAACCTCCCTACAATGAGAGGAAAACTCAAACCTTCCTACAAAGGAGATGAAATTTCAAAGCTTCTCGACAAGGAGAGGAAAAACTCACTTCCATTTAAAAAAAAAAGAAAATGAAAAGGGGATAGAGGGAGAAGGGGCCACCGGCGTAGATCAAAGGAGCGATGTGACAACCCCCCAAATCTAAAAAAACCCTAAAATTCAAGCAACCACTCCCTTTCCTCATTACATGTTATGTAAAAATTTAAATTTGCATTCATGTCAACAAATTGAGGTTTTAACACTTGATGATTCGTAACACAAGTTGTCCTACATCAGAATCTACTTTAAAAATACACTTAGGTTTACCTAGGGAAGTTGGTGGGATAGGTAAGAAATGGACTCTTTGATGTGGGGTTCGTAATCATGCGCACATTGCTAGGCGCGCCTATAAAAGCGCCTAAAATGTAGGCGCGTGCACATGTGGCTCACTTTGTATAGCTCTTGTGGTTTTTCCTTTACACTTAAAGTAGTGCAAGAGTATATCTACTCTTTAAAATAAAACTTTCTAACACATAGGGAAGTTTCCTTGGCTGCTTAATTATCTATATATATACTTTCCAAATTATTAGAATCGTTCTTAATTAGGACTAATTAATTAGATAATCATTCCTTACAATTAGGACTGATATGTATATACTTTCCAAATTATTAGAATCGTTCTTAATTAGGACTTATTACATAATCATTCCTAACAATTAGGACTAATCAGTAATTTGAGACATGTATTGTTTCTCTCATTACCCTTCTTAATACACCGCAATTTCCATCTTTATAAGATCTTGCCTAAATTAAGATTTGACTTTGTCAAAGCATCTCTGGTCTCTGGTGAGATGGTAGAGACATCACTTGTCAAAAGGCAAGACATGGGGAGGTCATGAGTTCGACTCCCACTCTAGTAAAAAAAAAAAAAAAAAGATTTGCCTTAGCTCCCCTACTCCCTCTAGGACACTTCTATAGACATCCTTTAATGTTGTGGTTGTTGTTGTCAACTATTTTGTATACATAGGCCTCATTATATTAGCCTATTACTTAGTTCTAAGATGTACGTATTTTTGAAGGAAAATGCTAAGGTGACAGATTGTGTCAATAAGGTTTGTGAAGGAAATAATAAAAAAAGAAAGATGTAAGTGCTTTCTGCATCAATTGGATTCAATTTTAGTTGCCCTGACAAGAAAGCAATAGCTGTGGGTCCTAACTGTGGGTCTCTGTGTTAGTGCCAAGTAGGTCAGTGTGGAATCTTGGTGTCAAAAAGTGAGTTAGAAAAACAATTCCTTAACTAAAAGGGTTTTAGTGGCATTGGCATGCAGGATCCGCAACTACTGTTCTTCTACTGTACAATCAGTTAGTAAAATGCTAGAATAACACCCCCGACGCACATCATAATACCCAACGATGTCCATCGTCCATATGCATATCGGGATGTGGGCTAAGTATCCCGTAATGTAAGACACTGTGAGATTGTGCATGTTGTTATGCATTTAGGGATGTCATTTTAGCATTTTCTCAATCAAAGATTTCGATTTCTCTTTTAAAAAGTTGTTTTTCTTTGTTATTTCCAAAACTACGGTATAGTCAGTCAATGATAGGAGAACAACAACAGCTGATTTGGATTCAATTTTAGTTGCCCTGACAAGAAAGCAATAGCTGTGGGTCCTAACTGTGGATCTCTGTGTTATTACAAATTAGGTCAGTGTGGAATCTTGGTGTCAAAAAGTGAGTTAGAAAAACAATTCCTTAACTAAAAGGGTTGTAGTGGGATGATACGAGTCTCTCATCCCTTAATCAGAGGCCTCGAGCTTGAGTAAAACTTTAACTCTTGATTAAAGACGTTGCCCTTGTGGTCCTACATTCCTCGAGTTCGAGATTACTCGAAGCTTTGCCTCAAATACCTTGACAACTTAAAAACAAGAAAAAAAAAAAAAAGCATTTTCCTTTTTTTTTCAATGAATAATACAGACTATAGGTTACATGGTAGGGATAAGCAGCTTCTCTTTTGTTTTGTTTGGTTTTGTTTCGTTTTTGCATAAGCCACACAATAACTGTAAATGAAAAGTACTTTCTTTACATACATTAGCAAATCTTGTTTTTTGTGGTACCAAAGGAACATGATCGGTTGATCCACTTTAAGCACCGAGATATGTGCACCTATCAGTTGGGCGCCATCCGATGCAAACGTGATGCACATCTTGAGATGCGTCGTGCTGCACCAACTTGGTAAGTGCGCCTATCTTGGTGCCCATAGTGGATCAACTTAGCACTTCTCATTTGGAAAATAGTTTAGAAGCTACTAGTGAGAAAGGTCCCATCTTGTAAAACTTGAGTTCTAGCCTTCTAGATGCTTTAATGTTGGAGCAAACAAATATATATACCATCCTTTCAGCTTCCGGATGCTTTAATGTTGTTGTCTTATCAACTAATTTTGCCAAACAAATCTTTGAGCAATTATGAACTAGAGAGGATGATAAAAGACACAAACACGTTCAAAGCGATTGCAACATTCACGAAGAATAAGAGAGAAGAACCTACTTCTTTATTCAACAGTCACTAAGCTTTAGATAAAATTACATAATAGTCACATTATACTCGTAATAAGAACCTAATTCTCAAATCCTAAGAGACAAACAAAGTACCCAAAAAAAAAAAAAAATCCTAACTGCACAAGGAGTCTCAACTTGAAAATAAAAATCCCAAATTTTTTTATCAGAGCACTAGAACTCTTAAACAATAAATAAATTGAACTTCCAAACAATGTGGAGCTCTTAAACAAGCTAGAAACTAAAATTCAATTAATCCAAGACTCTAGATATGTCAAGCACCGAGAAGATCCAAGACTGCTTTCCTCTCAGGCATGCTTGGAATGGCCCCCTTCACTTGAACACAGAGAGAGGCCGCCGCAGCTGCAAGCAGAGTTTAAAGCTTAAACAAAGCGCAATTGGAATTTCATATATTTTTAGTGTTTATGGATTGGAATTTGAGCGAAAGAATTTCTCACCAGCAAATTCAAGACATTCTTGTTTGGACTTGCCCTCCACAAGTGCCACGGCAAATGCAGCAGTAAAAGTATCACCAGCTCCGGTTGTGTCAACGACCTTTTTGGCTGCAATGATTGGTTGTCTAACAGGTTCCTCCCCTTCCACAAATAGGGCAGATCCTTTGCTTCCGAGTTTGACCAGAACCTCCTTCACACCCTGAAATAAAGAGCTTAATGATATTCCAAATATCAATTTTAGCTACAAATCGTAATGTCTAGGCTGTGATATTTTTACTCTTGACTAATTAAGTCCACAAGAATACCATATCAAGATTGATCAAAAATTTAAAGAAGACTTGTTTGGCGCTGTCTTCCTAAAAAATTTATCTGAGGTTGAAGGAATAGAAAAAGTTGATGCCATGGCCTTGTCCATTATGGCTCACCAGACTCCATAAACAGGTCGACGATTTGCCATAGGCATATATAATATGTTCCAATCACGGATAAACAAATGCAAGCATGCAGATCCACAAATGAAAAATACACAACACATTGGAGCACCAATGGAGTTTTTTTCTTTTTCATTTCCTGGTAAAGTAAATTCGTTATCAAAGACATATCCAGTACCACAAAGAGATTAGCTGAGGAATCACTCCCAACAGTCAGTGTTTCAGTAGTTAGACACTAAGAGTAAAAGAACTAATACAAGAAGTCACCTTATAGCTTCTCTAGGGTAACCAAAATATGTACATTATTAGGTAATGTACACTGCACAGACAACTGTCAGCAATTGCCATATCAAGCTCAGTTAATGTATTCTTCTCAAGGCATTGTAAAATTTAAAAATCTAATCTGACAAAGAGAAGTAGATTATCTAAAGATGCAAAACAGGTTGGGGTGTCCAACTGAAAATAAAAATAAGAAGTGAACTAAGTGAACAAAAAAAAAGTATACAATACAAAAGTTTTCACTAACATTAGCCACGGACCATGGTAGCCGGATATGGAATATATTTCTCGAAGCAAAGTTTAACTTTTAAGGCGGTCTTTCTAATGGAAAATAACAATTCAATAAATATTAAAATAGTGAGTATTTCTTGTTTCTACAAGAAGAAAAGACGATTAATAAGCACTGAACAGTGAAATATTCTTTAGTATGGTTGATTACCAAAAATAGACATGGTATATAAACAAAGCCACTCACAATCACATTGTTAGTTTTCCATGAAGTCAAGGATATTAGAGAGATTCCATGAAGTCACAGATATTAGAGAGAACCTCTTCACACTATGGGTACAATAGCCTGCACATTAACTCTTGCTGATGCACTCCAATAGAGAGAGCCTCATCTAAGCTTCCTTTTCATGTTTCTTACCAAACTAATTGATGAAAGGAATGGGTCATAATTTGATTTCTACAAAGAAGCCACATCACTCAACGATCTTGAATTGATTTTGATACATAATCTAGGTATAAACAGAATTCAAATTGGGCTTTAAATTCGTAGAAATGATTTAAGTACTGCATCTCGCAAAATCGGTAAATGCTTCTAACAAGTCACAGAAAAATAGATGTTGCTGGAAGCATACATATTACTTTATTTATTTATTTGGGGGGGGGGGGGGGGGGGGGGGGGGAAACTAACATGATTGTACTAAAACTCACCATTTCATGAATTTTCGCAACGCTTTGGCTGATCTGTTCAAAACTTTCCGTTGGCATTCCCGTCAAACGCTCTAGTTCAGTTTCATTAGGGCTAAAAATATCGACATTGGTTAATAGATCTACTGGGATCAGTTCATCCATTCCCCCAGCATCCAAAATCACGGGAACACCTGCACTTCTTGCAGCCTGAATAAATTCAAACATCCATCAATCTATGCAAGAAACTAGCAGCAATTGCTAACTAGAGCGGAACAGAAACATTTGCAATCATAAATTTAAATGGGGGAGCCTACTATGAACTTATTAAGATATTTTGATCAGAATTATTAACTTATTAAGACCGGGGGACATACTTTTAAGGCACACATTTATTGTAGGAGTGCGCCCACTGCTCTATGTATTTCATATAAATAATTATGCTTCAAACGTGTGCATCAAAAGCATGTCGCCTAATCACTTTTTCATTCAGATGTTGATAAGAAACAATAACTGTATTGATAAAAGAAGGTACAGCGTGAGATTCCCTACCATCAAACAAACAATAGCAAAGCGAGGTGCAACAGCCTTTGGAAGGGAAGCTAGGACATGGATGAAAAACAACTAAAAAGAAATCGAAAATCAAGTCTACAAATTGAAGAATTTAGACTTCCAAAAGGCGGAGAGTATAGATTATGAGAAACAAAGAAATAAGTTGGATGGGAAAAGCACCTTGAATCCCCCCTTAATAACATAAGATGAGCATCCTAGGTGAAATGGGATTTATGGAAGGGAAAGTTTCATAACAAAGACCAACTCGTTCAAGTAGGAACATTAAAATGAGGGTGTAACAACTGAGTATTAAAATATCGATTCACAAATGAGCACATTTGAGAGATTTTGCAGTGACAATCAAAAGTAGTGTCTGAAAAATTGAAAATGAGTTGATTTAGCAACTCTGCATGCGTCGATCTTAGTACAAAATGAGTGTAGCAGAGATGTTAGTACTTAGGTGGATGTGCGATAAAACTCGTAAAAATTGAATAAGAAGTCCAGATATTCAAATAAAAGTAAGAATAATACCAAGAACTATAAAACCCGAGAAAGGCAATTGCTATAGTTTAGACATATCCAAAGACAACGTGCAAATGCCCTAGTTAAAAAACTTGAAATAGTAAAAATTGAAGGAACTATGACATTTTAAGGGTAGACCTAAGATAACTTGGGAATTTGGGATGCATTAGTAATGCAAGATTGAAAGGTTTATGAAAATGAAATCGTATCACCAATTGCATTAAATCGAGCTGAGTGGAAGCATTTGATATCACCATGTGGCATTTTCTCCACAACAACAAATAGGCCAACACAAAAGAAACAAAATATCAAGCAAATAAAAGTCTTTATTTTTATAGCCGAGGGTATTCGAGCCACCGCCGGTGACAGGCGACTAATCCCATGTGGTTAGGAAGGCGCCCCTACCACTAACCTAGAGGTGAAAGGAGAAATAAAACTCATTAAGAAGTGATGATCACCTTAGCAACTTGAATATTGACATAATCAGGGATCTCCCTCTGCAGCAAAACAATCCCAGCATTCCTGACAACCTCCAACTCCCCTCCTCCAACACCTTCCCCCACCCCTCCATATTAGCCCCCCAACAATGATAATAGAATTCTGCCCATCACTCTGAAGCATCACCACAGCATGCCCAGTGGGGACACCACCCCCGCCCTTCAAGTACTCCACCCTCACCCCTCCCCCCTCCAATGCCTCTCCAATCAACCTCCCATTGGCATCCTCCCCGACCCGCCCCACGAAGTACACCGCCGGGTATTCCAGCCTCCCTGCACACACGGCCTGGTTGGCGCCCTTGCCGCCGGAGAGGGTCTGGCCTGTCTTCGCCGAGACGGTCTCGCCGGGGCGCGGGAGGCGGTCGATCTCGACGTAGATGTCGGCGTTGGCGGAGCCCCAGACGACTAGGGGGGGAGTGGGGGTGTGGGTGTGGGTGTGGATGATTGGGGTGGTTTGTTGGGGGTTTGAGGAGTTTACAGTGAGAGTGGGGAATTGGGGTTTGGGTTTTGATTGTGACGATGGAGATGGTGATGGGTATTTGAGATTTATTAGTTTGGTTTGGAGGGATTTCGGTGGGTTTGAGGGAGTGATGGGGAGGGAGTTGTTGATCGCTCCCATTCTTCTTCTTCTTCTTCTTCTTGTCACTTGTGAGACTGATTTGGCAATTTGTCAGGCTTTGACGATAGATTGCTAATTTTGTTTGGTTTTTTGTTTGATTATTGAGTAACTCACTCTCGGCATCCACTAACTTGAATATTGTGCGAGATGTGTGCGTGCTGAGGCAAAATGAACGGGCTTCCTATTTGTTGTTGTTTCTTTCCTTGAAGCTAAAAATTAGAGTTTTTTTTTTTTTATCCCTTTGGTAAGATTTGTTGTCTCCATTTTAGAGTTGTCGTCATTTTTAAGGGTTGTTGCCCTCTAGTGGGGATGATGTCGTACCACCACGGGTATATGGTGTTAGATTAGTTCCATACTTCAGTTGAATGTAGTGTCTATTACTCTCGTTGTAATAGATTGCTTACCCTAATGGGTTAGCAAAAAAAAGAAAAAAAAAAAAAAAAGTGCATTGCCTCAACTATTTGAGGAGAGAAGGACGAAGGGTAGCAATTGATGACCAAGAGTTGTTAAAAGTTTTTTTCCATTTCTCGGGATCGAACTCAGACCTGTGGTTGGGAGGAGGCAGTAGTGTTGTTTGAAAATGATTTGGTTGACTAGTTCACATGTAGGTGTTTTGTCTAATATCTTTTTCTGGTTAAATCGACTATTATTTTTTTATGGCATATTAGATTAGGAAAAGTTTTAAAGATTTAAAGTAAACCCTCAATTACACTGACACAATAGAAGAGTTTAATCTATATTGCAGACTCTAATTAGTTTGAGATGAAGTTTTTATTTATTTATTTTGGTCAAATTAATAAATCTGATTTAACAATGAAATTACATTAATAGTAACCTTTTCCCTCACATTGGGATCAAAGTGATATTGCAAAAAGTTTGCAAAACCTATATGCTTGTCGAATGTATCAAATTGACCATTCTATATACTTTTTTTTGAATACCATTCTATATACTTATAAGCAACAATAATATAAAAAAACAAAAAAAAAAGAATATATGGCTTATTCGACCTAACTAAATCAGTAAATTAAGAACTGATCGAGGGTTGTCAAACCCTCGACAGTTCAAACTTACGCCATTCATGACTCCTTGCTTGTAACCTCCACGAGTACCGTCGATCCATTTTTTTGCAAAAAGAACTTCAAATCTTCACAATAAGAAGAGAAAAAACTAAAACCTCCCTACAAGGAGAGGAAAACTCAAACCTTCCTACAAAGGAGATGAGATTTCAAAGCCTCTCAACAAGGACAGGAAAAACTCACTTCCATTTAGAAAAAAAAAAAAAAGAAAATGAAAAGGGGATAGAGGGAAAAGGGGCCACCCAGTAGATCAAAGGAGCAATCGCCGATAACCCCAAATCTTAAAAAACCCTAAAATTCAAGCAACCACTCCCCTTCCTCGTTACATGTTATGTAAAAATTTAAATTTACATTCATGTCAACAAATTGAGGATTTAACACTTGATGATTCGTAACACAAGTTGTCCTACATCGGAATCTACTTTAAAAATACACTTAGGTTTACCTAAGGAAGTTGGTGGGATAGGTAAGAAATGGACTCTTTGATATGGGGTTCGTAATCATGCGCACATTGCTAAGTGCGCCTGCGCGTATGGCTCATTTGTATAGCTCTTGTGGTTTTTCCTTTACACTTAAAGTAGTGAAAGAGTATATCTACTCTTTAAAGTAAAACTTTCTAACCCATGTAGGACTAAACATTTCCTTTGTTTTTGAAAATGTCCAACACCAATGACCTAAATTCACATCTCTCACATTCGCAATTGTTCGTAAAAAGGAAACTGCCAAATTGATTTTATTAATTTTAAGTTGTAACAAATAGGACCAAGAAAGCATAACAAAACTTGTAATCAATCACTAGTGAAGTAGTAGTTTTCAAGTAATAGTGACACACAAAGTTGAAACCTTTCACGCATTGTCCATCTTATTAGAAATGAATATAGACATCGAATAAAAATACAAAGTTGACCTCAACTTTTATGTTTACAGCAACAATTGCTCGCCGATTTTGGCGAGTTGGTTGATCCAACGAGGGATTCACTTCCCAGTTAATCTCAGGCTCACGTCGTTGTAGAAGTGGTTGCAGTTCTTGGCGATGAGATTGTAGGAAGTCCCCGTGTAGCTCTTGCTGAGCTCCTCCATGAACTTGTGCACCTCATGAGGACCCAGATCAGTTCTCCCAATTAGAATTGACTTCCTGAACGTCAATCTGGGATATTCTCTCGGCTTCCCTCTGAAGATACCGTTGGAAGGAGAATTATGCCCTCCAAATTCATACTCGACGCCATGAACTGCAGAGAAAACCAATAAGTGCAGATAAGAATTGCGCTTACAAATGTGGTTGATTTGGGTGAGATTGAAAGAAGGGAAAAAGGTTGAACGTGACCTTCGATGCCAGAGTGGTAGAAGCCGAGACCGAGCCAATTAATGGAGCCATTAATGGGGTGGAGATCGTAGACGTTGAGGTAGACGGGGACAAATCTGGGATTCCTCTTCTTTGAAATAAAAATTGATTAGAGTTCAAGGGGTTTTCGAAATGATCATCTAATATGGATGAATACATAAATGAAATGATATAACAGATTATTATTTTTTTTTCATAAATGTTATAGTAGATTTTAATATTAAAAGGTTTGAGTAACCTTTTAGCAAGTGATGTTCTACCGTCTCACTAGAGATGCTTTGATAACAATAAAGCAATATTACTCATTATTCAAGTACAAAAAACTTTGAAAAGATAAAAAAGAATAAAAAATCATAAATTAACAGAAAGAAAGAAATCAAACCCCTAGGTCTCTTATTCTCCTCTTCTTGCTCCAACCAGAAGAATGTATCTTGCTGCAATGAATCTAATAGGGGCATCTAAAATTTAAGAGGAACGATTCATCATCTCTATGTACTTGTGGCATACAAAAGATTTCAATTATGATATAGTTAAGGACAAAATTTTTGGCTCCAACCTTATCATAGAAGAACACGATTCCTTTTTCCTCTTCCCAGCTTTAACATTCATTATCAAGTTTTCCAAAAGAGCTACACAAAGTAAACTTTTTTCAATGCAAGGTGAAATGAAGCAACAAGTAACTAAAACATAGGATGCACCCATAATTACAACAACTTAAGTACAACTTTTCAAAAAATCAAAGACATTAACAATCATATGTGCACAATCTTTATTCATAGTTGACTCATGCTCAACAACAAAAAGGACCAATGCACCTTGAAACAAATTAGTTGTTAGTTCTTTGATGTTTTTAGACCAAGGTATATTATGTTCGGACAATGTGAATGCAAAAATAATTAACACTACTGAGCTTAAAAAGCTCCAAATTTAGGGTATGAATAGCCACAAACCATGAGTTTGACCATTGATTAAAGAAACTACCTATGCCGATTCATATACATACAAGATACAACTCTGTGCCCTGCATCTTTCTTTCGTGATGCTAATATTGTAATGGAAAATACTAGGAAAGAATGATTCATGTCATCACCGTAACAAGATGTCTATAAATTTACTAAAGATATGATTACTTAAAAGTCTCTAACAGTGATAACACTGAAAAACATGCTATTTAAAACAAAACTCAGAAATAGAGGAATATCTAAAGAAAACAAAAAAAAAAAAAACAAAAAAAAGATAAGAAAAATGTAAGTGAATAGTGAAAACACCCACTTATTGTACAAACATAATTGACTTAAATTTATTCACTGAATTAAATAAGTTTTCTCAAAAAAACTGCATACACATTAGATCTACTTTTACGTCATAGTTCATCCTTTGATACAACTAGTCCTACATTGAACCGCCAATAAAAGTGGATTTCAGCTAGAGCGTCACTAATAAAACACACAATAAAATATGCTTAAGTTTCATTTACAAGAGAGCCAAATCAATAAAAATGAGAATCCGAGTATTCCTAGTGAATTGCAAAAAGTAGCTATTGAAAAAAGTTAAATAATTGATGAGAGATACTACAATGCAAAACTTTAATGATCAAAACCAAGTGTATGGACTCACAAGGTAGTTTTCCTATCCAATTTGTAAAATGTGGATCGGACTAGATCAAATTATATAGATTGACGTTTTCCTATCCAAAGATTCATAAAATTAAACTTTAACAAATGAATCACAAAAATCATACGTCTCATGAATGACAAATTTACAACATACATCCCAAAAATCTATACATAGCATAATTCCCACAAACTTGGTCATCACAATAACCTATAAAATGCAAGTTCCTACGTAATTAATATGTTGTCCATAAATTTGCACCATATACCCTCACAAAAGCACAAAAAATGTGTGCGTGCAATACACAACCCACAAAAAAAGATTGAAAGCTTAATAAAATAGTTAAGATAAACATAATCTTTTAGATATTATAGTCCAAAGACATATGAGTAGATATGTATATGTGTTGATGTGCTAAACGGATTTGATCGAATTGGATATGCAAACTTTTTAATGTAGAATCCATAATCCAATTCATCCAGTCGAATTAGTGAGTTTTCAATCAAGTTCAGTCAAAAGTATGCAAACATTGATCCAATTAGTAATAATTGGTCCAAATTGGACTGGATCTGCAGATTTGTGTAATCCGTGTGTGTAACAACCCTCAAATTTTAACCCGACTTGTATAGTACTTGTCGGACCAAGTGACCGGCTACGTGATACTAGACAATATTTCGATCTTCGAGAGTCAACACCAAGGTGATTTTATGATTCTTTGATGTGTGTAATAGTAATTTAGTTTAATGCGTGTCACGGTAGTTCGGGCAATTTTCAATGAGAGTGAGGTCCCACATAATTAACCTAGGGAGAAAATACAAGAATGGGATAATTAAAATAATTATTTAATAATTTAATAGTTTATTTGTGTGAGGCAAAGGTAAAAGTGTGCATTTGGCGGGAAATACGGACCGAGGAGGTGAGATGGGTCGGGAAAATATTTGGAAAATATACGGGTGTTGGGTTAAAAATTTTGCATAGTGACACAATCAAATAATGGGAAACCCTTGGATTTAACTTTGAGATATGTAGGTTGGTAAAAATGGGTAGACACAACTATTATACCCATTTAAATATTCAAACACACACCTACCCCCATCGCTTAACTCACCTCACACCCCACCCACTCCCATCACTCAACTCACCTCACCACCCACCCCATCACTCATGTCACTCACATCACTCACGTCTCTCTCTCCATACACTCCACGCACACACCCCCTCTCATTTTCTCTCTTCTCACTCTTCACTCACTCTCACTCACGACCATCTCTCTCCCTCATCTCACCACCGTCTCGACCTTCGCCGGTGGCCGGAATAGACGTCGGAGGTCGCGTTTTGACCGGAGGTATGCATCTCCTCTCCATTCTCTCTCTCTCTTGTCATCTCTTTCTCCCTCTCGCTTCTTTCCTCTCTCGGCTCTCTCGTGACGAGCCACCACCGGCCCCGGCCGAACCAAAGTGGTGGCCGGGGTTCACTCTCACCGGAGAGGTCTCTCTCTACCTCTCTATCTCTCTATCTCTTTCTCTCCCTCTCTCGTTCTCGCTGGTCTCCACGTTTTCCACTCGCCGCCGCCTCTGCCGTCGCGCCGTAGGTGACGGTGGTCGGGACGGCTCGGGGACCGACCCTCATGGCCCATCGAAGTTCTCATATTCCCGAGGAGACCTGTGGTTCGTGATACATAGGGTTTTAGTGCTCATGTTTTGTTTTATTGCATGTGTTGATGTTTTTGTTGGTCTCGCCGAAAAACGCCCTCACCGGCCCCGCCACCGCTAGACCACCATGACCGGAATGCTGTCGGGGATCCCACCAAACTCCTATGTAGGTCCCACAGCCTTTAGAGTGGTCGAAAACAGTTTTATTATGCGCGAAAGAGTCGTCATTTCATGTGATATGTGTGGTGGAGCCTCGCCGGAAACCGCCACTGTCGGTGGCACTACCGGTGGAACCATGACCAGTGAAGGTTGTCGAGATCTCACCTAACATTGGTTGACGTCTCGCAACCCTTGGTTAAGTCCGAAACAACGTTGTTAATGTGTTTTCGTCGCGATTTCATGTGTTGTCAACTTCGAGTCCATATTTGCGTGTGTTGATGTAATTCCGAACCGGTGGAGGGTTTTTCGGCTTTCCCATGCCATGATAACCCTTCCCCGATGTCGGACAACACCAGCGAGGTTTCATGTTTGTTTGTACATGTCAGTTCGATTTTCACGAAGAGTTATGGTTGAGTGTTGGTTTGTATTGAAACATCGTGTGGCGATGAATGGTTATGACGCCGTGATCTTGTCGCCGGTCCTCGAGACCATGACATGACCCATATACGACTGAGCTGAGCCTATGATTCGCGATGAGATTTATACATAATGTGTTTTCAAAACCCGAGAGAGGGAGTATTCATTTTTTGATTAAATTGTCGTGTCGTTCGAGTCATTTAAAACATTGGGGAAAAGGATAAGTTTAAACCTAGGTTTAGTGAATGACTTGACCTATTAATACGAGTTCCCGACCTTATCAGGTAGCGGAAAACTCGAGGATACGTGTTAGGAGTCGCGGGAGCGTTGTACGCGGGTTACGATAGTTCAGGTAAGTACGCTTTCTTTAAAAAGCATTTGTACGTTAGTAAGCCAGCTAAAAAAATACCATGTGATTCATTTTCATTCCGTTGTGTTTGTTATTATCTACTTGTTGGCATTCCATTCCACATTCCTTGTATGTGTGTTCTTGGCATAAGTGTGTGTCTCGAAGGTACATGCGGCCTGCACTAGAAGGGATAAAACGCGGGCACTCGTGCGCACGAGTGTTTGATCATCCCTAGTGATTGTGTGATACCATGTACTGGATTGTTGTGGATATTGCTGTGGATTTCGATGTTGCGACATCGCTGTTGTGGAATTGTTGTGGAATTTAGACCACTTACTGCCTCTCTTGACTAATAGAATACGCGTGTTTAGATTGCTATCATTTCCAGTCTGTCTATCATGCATTCTTGTTTATTTAAATTCCTGTATTTCAGTACCCGCATGATATTTTGACTGCCTTGTTTGTTATTTCATGAATTACTGTTATATTTTTCTGGTTTTACTTTAAATTTTTCTCAGTTACTCACCGTCTAGTTTTTGACGGTGGGTGCAGATAGGGCGAAGTGCAGTAGGGGCAATGGACCTTGCCTAGGAGACCTTTTGTGAGCGGTAGGACTTGAGGTATCGAGGTGTAGGCTTATGTTCATTTCTGTTTGTATGATGTTTTACATATATATATATATATAATTGTTTTAGAACTGGGGATATGATTTTGAGGTGGGTTCCATCAATCCATTTCGTTGAATTAGAATTGAACATATTGGAGTTTTCCACATTTATTAGATTCCTAATTTCCCTTTGATTGAGTTATTTCCCAATATTTGATTAGAATATGATTTTGCTTCCGTTGTGTTATAATTGCAATAACTCTTTCATAAATCTTGAAATTTTGATAATTTAAGGCTGACTAGGCTCGTCAGGTTCGCAGAGAAACTGACTCGGGACCTACACGGGTCTAGGACGGGCGTACCCAAATGCATTGGGAATTTAGGGCCGTCACAGTGTGCACCCTCATATGCGCCTCGACTATGCCTGAGCGTGGATTAGCCGAGTGATTGGTGTTGGACACTATGTGGGATATATATCACAAAAAAAAAACTAAACTGTAATGATTGTAATTCATGAACACCACATCATAAGGAAATTATTTCTTAGCTCTTGCTTTATTTTTATTTTTTTATTATTATTTTTTTAAAATTAGCTCTAGTTTTTTGCTCTGTTTGGTAAGCACAAAGTAGCTTATCAGCTAGCTTATAAGCTACTATAGAAAATAAGTTGCGTTTGATAACTAGTTTATTTCAAAAATAATCTAGACGATAATCTAAAATTTTAGATGCTATATGGACTAGTGTTTAGAAAAAATAAACGTGTTAACTTATTCTTTCTACTACTATACCCTAGTGTGTCTAAGAAATAGCCGATTGAAACTTATCCATTTTTGTTAGGTGCGTTATCTTTATTTTCTCCTATTTTTACTCTTGCTTTTTATTACTTTAACATGTTTAGTTATTAAAAGTAACGAATAAGTAATACATATTCCCAACATATGCGCGTAATGCATGTTAGCATACTATATAACATGCCTATTAATAGTTTCTAAAAAAAAAACATGCCTATTAATTTTTTCTCAAAAAAAAAAACATGCCTATTAATTTTTATCAAAAAAAACATGACTATTAATTATATTAGCAAATATTATTTAACAATAGACAAATACTCAAATAGGGCAGATCCTTTGCTTCCGAGTTTGACCAGAACCTCTTTCACACCCTGAAATAAAGAGCTTAATGATATTCCAAATATCAATTTTAGCTACAAATCGTAATATCTAGGCTGTGATATTTTTACCCTTGACTAATTAAGTCCACCAGTATACCATATCAAGATTGATAAAAAATTTAAAGAAGACTTGTTTGGCGATGTCTTCCTAAAAAATTTATATGAGGTTGAAGGAATAGAAAAAGTTGATGCAATGGCCTTGTCCATTATGGCTCACCAGCCTCCATAAACAGGTCAATGATTTGCCAGAGGCAGATATGATATGTTCCAATGGAGTTTTTTCTTTTTAATTTCCTGGTAAAGTAAATTCGTTATCAAAGACATATCCAGTACCACAAAGAGATTAGCCGAGGAATCACTCCCAACAGTCAGTGTTTCGGAGTTAGACAATAAGAGTAAAAGAACTAATTCAAGAAGTCACCTTATAGCTTCTCTAGGGTAACCAAAATATGTATATTATTAGGTAATGTACACTGCATGCATTAACTGCAGATCAGCAAGTGCCATAGCAAGCTCGGTTAATGTATTCTTCTCAAGGCATTGTAAATTGTAAAAATCTAATCGATAAAGAGAAGAAGATTATATAAAAATAAGAAGTGAACTAAGTGAAGAAAAAAAAAGTATACAATACAAAAGTTTTCATTAACATTAGCCACGGACCACGGTAGCCGGATATGGAATATATTTCTCGAAGCAAAGTTTAACTTTTAAGGCGGTCTTTCTAATGGAAAATAACAATTCAATAAATATTAAAATAGTGAGTATTTCTTGTTTCTACAAGAAGAAAAGAAGATTTATAAGCACTGAATAGTGAAATATTCTTTAGTAAGGTTGATTACCAAAAATAGACATGGTATATAAAACAAAGCCACTCACAATCACATTGTTAGTTTTCCATGAAGTCAAGGATATTAGAGAGATTCCATGAAGTCACAGATATTAGAGAGAACCTCTTCACACTATGGGTACAATAGCCTCGCACATTAACTCTTGCGATGCACTCCAATAGAGAGAGCCTCATCTAAGCTTCCATTTCATGTTTCTTACCAAACTAATTGATGAAAGGAATGGGTCATAATTTGATTTCTACAAAGAAGCCACATCGCTCAACGATCTTGAATTGATTTTGATACATAATCTCGGTATAAATAAAATTCAAATTGGGCTTTAAATTCGTAGAAATGATTTAAGTACTTGCATCTCGCAAAATCAAGCAAATGCTTCTACACTAAAATAAGTCACGAAAAATAGATGTTGCTGGAAGCATACATAATTTGGGGGGAAACTCACCATTTCATGAATTTTCGCAACGCTTTGGCTAATCTGTTCAAAACTTTCCGTTGGCATTCCCGTCAAACGCTCTAGTTTAGTTTCATTAGGGCTAAAAATATCGACATTGGTTAATAGATCTACTGGGATCAGTCCATCCATTCCCCGATAATCCAAAATCACGGGAACACTTGCACTTCTTGCAGCCTGAATAAGTTCAAACATCCGTCAATCTATGCAAGAAACTAGCAAAGAAATTGCTAACTAGAGCGGAACAGAAACATTTGCAATCATAAATTTAAATGGGAGAGCCTACTATTAACTTATTAAGATATTTTGATCAGAATTGTTAACTTATTAAGACTGGGGGACATACTTTTAAGGCACACATTTATTGTAGGAGTGCGCCCACTGCTCTATGTATTTCATATAAATAATTATGCTTCAAAAGCATGTCACCTAATCACTTTTTCATTCAGATGTTGATAAGAAACAATAACTGTATTGATAAAAGAAGGTACAACATGAGATTCCCTACCATCAAACAAACAATAGCAAAGCAAAGTGCAACAGCCTTTGGAAGGGAAGCTAGGACGTGGTTGAAATACAACTAAAAAGAAATCGAAAATCAAGTCTACAAATTGAAGAATTTAGACTTCCAAAAGGCAGAGAGTATATATTGTGAGAAACAAAGAAATAAGTTGGATGGGAAAAGCACCTTGAATCCCTCCATAATAACATAAGATGAGCATCCTAGGTGAAATGGGATTTATGGAAGGGAAAGTTTCATAACAAAGACCAACTCGTTCAAGTAGGAACATTAAAATGGGGGTGTAAAAACTGAGTATTAAAATATCGATTCACAAATGAGCACATTTGAGAGATTTCGCAGTGACAATCAAAAGAAAGGTTATACCACCTAGATCAAGGAACGTTAACATGGTTTAGGCACTCACAAGAGTCACAATGAAACCCTCAAAAAATAATGACTTGGGTAGAATAACATGAAAGGTTATACCACCTAGATCAAGGATACAAGAGAAGATGAGAGAAGATGTGATCCTTAAAAAAAAGTGGAGACATACAGTCAAGGAAACGACATTATGATGAATTCGTTTCAGTTCAACTTGAAGTGGATCCTTCCATTCAAAGGAGCAATGAGTGATTGGGAAGTAAATGGTGGTAAGAAAATGTTAACAAACTAAATTTGAAAAATAAGAGAATGAATAGGGAATACAGTGAGCTAAAAGGCCTCCAAGGGGTGCGGTGTAGTGGTAAAGAAAATAATACTTTAACTTTGATTGAGGCATAGGTCATAAGTCGATTTTTGGCAACAAATTATGTTTCCTTGGTTTCTCCCGGGTTATGGGGTTGGGGCACCCGGCTAAGTCCCATAGGATTAGTCGAACCAAAGTAAGGAGGGCGAAAAGATTCGAACGCCCATGATTATCAAAAAAGGGAGCTAAAAGAATAGGCAAGTTTTGTTATGAGGACGCCAATGAACTAATATTGGAAGTAGAGACTCTACAAGCACTAGTCTTAGTCAACAATATATATAGAACCTTCTTAAGGCCTTAGTTGTATCAATCAAGTTGATTTAGCAACTCTGCATGCGTCGATATTAGTACAAAATGAGTGTAGCAGAGATGTTAGAACTTAGGTGGATGTGCGATAAAACTCGTAAAAATTGAATAAGAAGTCCAGATATTCAAATAAAAGTAGGAATAACACCAGGAACTATAAAACCCGAGAAAGGCAGTTGTTATAGTTTAGACATATCCAAAGACGACCTACAAATGCCCTAGTTAGGAAACTTGAAATAGTAAAAATTGAAGGAACAATGACATTTTAAGGGTAGACCTAAGATAACTTGGGAATTCGGGATGCATTAGTAATGCAAGATTGAAAGGTTTATGAAAATGAAATCGTATCACCAATTGCATTAAATCGAGCTGAGTGCATTTGATATCACCATGTAGTATTTCCTCCACAACAACAAATAGGCAAATTAATTTCCACGAGCCACCGCCGGTGACAGCGATGGTGGACCCGACCCTACCACTAACCTAGAGGTGAAAGGAGAAATAAAACTCATTAAGAAGTGATGATCACCTAAGCGACTTGAATATTGACATAATCAGGAATCTCCCTCGGCAGCAAAACATTTCCTTTGTTTTTGAAAATGTCCAACACCAATAACTTAAATTCACATCTCTCACATTTGCAATTGTTCGTAAAATGGAAACTGCAAAATTGATTTTATTAATTTTAAGTTGTAATCAATCACTAGTGAAGTAGTAGTTTTCAAGTAACAGTGACACAAAGTTGAAGCCTTTCACGCATTGTCCGATCTTATTAGAAATGAATAGAAACATCGAATAAAAATACAAAGGTGACCTCAACTTTTATGTTTACAACAACAATTGCTCGCCGATTTTGGCGAGTCGATTGATCCAACGAGGGATTTGCTTCCCAGTTAATCTCAGGCTCACATCGTTGCAGAAGTGGTTGCAGTTCTTGGTGATGAGATTGTAGGAAGTCCCCGTGTAGTTCTTGCTGAGCTCCTCCATGAACTTGTGCACCTCATGAGGACCCAGATCCGTTCTCCCGATTAGAATTGACTTCCTGAACGTCAATCCGGGACATTCTCTCGCTTCCTCTCGAAGATACCGCCGAAGGAGAATCATGCCCTCCAAATTCATACTCGACGTCATGAACTGCAGAGAAAACCAATAAGTGCAGATAAGAATTGAGCTTACAAATGTGGTTGATTTGGGTGAGATTGAAACAAGGGAAAAAGGTTGAACGTGACCTTGGATGCCAGAGTGGTAGAGGCCGAGGCCGAGCCAATGAATGGAGCCATTAAAGGGGTGGAGATCGTAGACGTTGAGGAAGACAGGGGCAAATCTGGGATTCCTCTTCTATGAAATAAAAATTAATTAGAGTTAAAAGTGTTTTCGAAATGATCATCTAATATTGATGAATACATAAATAAAATGCTATAACAGATTATTTTTTTTTTTCATAAATGTTATTGTAGATTTTAACATTAAAAGGTTTGAGTAACCTTTTAACAAGTGAATGAATGAGAACTCATGGATAGACTTAATGTTGTCGTTGATTTTCTGCAAACAAACATCTGATAGAATAATATCAACCCCAGTTCTTCAATAAAACAAACAAATACACAAATAAACAAACGACAAACCTTTTCACTTTGAAGGCCTTGAAGAACCAACTTAAGCTCTCTAAGCCTCTTGGTTGTTAAGTCCTTGTCGTCTACTATTTGTCTATCAACAACGCTATCACAGCGCAGGCTTCGTGCACTTGGATAATCTGTGATTGAATGTCACAAAATTCCTTCATTCGTTCTTCTCTCTTGCGCAACTCCTCCTTCAAAGTTTGTTTTATGGATGACAATTGGTCCTTGGGAGTGCCATCTCTCTTCTCCAACTAATCAAAATACGTAACAAAAAAAAAAAAAAAAAAACTAATAAGATGAAAATACCTCAAATAAATTATTAAGAACAAGAAAGAATGCACAATCATCCAACATCGGATTGAATTTTTTGTTTTTATTCTAAAAAAAAAACAAGAACATGCACCGACTTTGAAAAAAAAAAAAAAGTGTGTTTTCGCCGAGGCGATGGCGATGTTGACCACTTCTTCTTCTCACCTCGGCCAATGCATTACCCAAATCACCTCTAGTCTTGAATACAACTTTCTTCAACCAACGAAAACCCTTCTTAAAACCCATTGTTATAGCTAGATTGTGGTTTTGATGAAACAATATTAATAACAATTGATACCACCACAATAGCATTATTATGAATATATATATAACTAGTGTACGTAGCACTCAATAAGCATTATTTGGTACCATTTGATTTTATTTCCATATCGTCTGCGATTTAGTCAACGTGGCACTAAAGTTTCAATCAGAAAAGATGAGTCAAAATTTTAGTGTGTATATATAGTTTCTTTCTAAAAAAAAATAGTGTGTATATATGTTCCTTACATTATATAGATTTTTCCATAATTATTTGATTGTGTGATTTTTTAGTATGTATAGACCATACCTTATATATACAAGGGGTTAGTCAAAAATTTATTACGTACCATATAATATACTTCAAAATTTGGGTTTTATTGAGCACCAATAGGGAAGTTTCCTTGGTCGCTTAATTATCTAAATATATATACTTTCCAAATTATTAGAATCGTTCTTAATTAGGACTAATTAATTAGATAATCATTCCTTACAATTAGGACTGATGTGTATATACTTTCCAAATTATTAGAATCGTTCTTAATTAGGACTGATTAGATAATCATTCCTAACAATTGGACTAATCAAGAAATTTGAGATATGTATTGTTTCTCTCAGTACCCTTCTTAATACACCTCAATTTCCATCTTTATAAGATCTTGCCTAAATTAAGATTTGATTTTGTCAAAGCATCTTTGGTGAGATGGTAGAGATATCACTTGCCAAAAGGCAAGACATGGGGACGTCGTGAGTTTAACTCCCACTCTAGTAAAAATAAAAAAAATAAAAATAAAAAAATAAAAATAAAAAGATTTGCCTTAGCTCCCTACTCCCTCTAGGACACTTCTATAGACATCCTTTAATGTTGTGGTTGTTGTTGTCAACTATCTTGTTATCAACTATTCTATATACATAGGCTTCATTATATTAGCCTATTACTTAGTTCTAAGATGTACGTATTTTTGAAGGAAAATGCTAAGGTGACAGATTGTGTCAATAAGGTTTGTGAAGGAAATAAGAAAAAAAGAAAGATGTAAGTGCTTTCTGCATCAATTGGTACATCAACACTTCCACCCATCACTCCTGCCACACACTACCAAAACCTATCCACCCACCAACACAAACTACTCTCTAGTGGCAATCAAGGGTCGCAATAAAGGGCGGGCCAAATTGACGTGACCAAAGTGGGTCAAAAAATCATTTTTCAAATAAAATTGCAACAAAAGGTGAAGAGTCAATAGCATATATCCTGAATTCCAATGGAACTCTTCAAAGAGTAGGTCTCCAAAAAATCTATTGGAAGAAATACAAAACAGTACTACCTTTTTGCAACTTATTACGGAGGCATCTTGTTCACATCATTAGTTAGTTTTTTTTATAGCATTTAGAACTCAATGACTAGGCATCAATGCATGAAGATAATTCAAGCTTCCTTAATAATAAATTATTGTTATTTAAATCTAACTTTTTGTGCTTTCCCTCCCCCTCCCTTAATTCCAGTTTTTCTGCTTGTTCTGTTTTCTCAGTCAATCTATTCTCAAACTCCAGTGCAACTCCATCGCTTTCCAACCACTACAAATCCTTCCACTTCATTATGAAATCTTCGAACAAATACGTCAAAAAAGCCTCAATGCCAAATTAGTTGGGTCACCCGCATGAATCAAACGCTTCCACTCAACTCAATTTAATGTGAAATCTTCTTTGTCAATTATTACTATATCTAGAGTTTATGGGCAAGGAAGGATGCTCATGTTTCTCGCAACTACCTAGATACTACAAGAAGCCTAGAACGGTGGAGACGATATTTTAGGGTATTTTCTAATTTGGAAAGCACGCCATCAATTGCATTAAATCGAGCACAATGGAAAACTTTGATCCATGTAGCCGACCCCAACTAATTTGGGATTGAGGCTATGTTGTTGTTTCAACACGAAAGCAACAAACAATGACATCTATCTAACTTTCCCATTCAAATTGATTTAATGCAGTTGATAATGTGATTTAAGAAAGTTGCTTATGAAAGTATAATTTCAGCAATTCAGCTACTGTTTCTAGTTCTTCTTTCATATTCATCTGGCCTTCCCTTGTCCATTTAAAAAATGCTTTCAATGTGCCAAAACGCTATAATATAACATAAAGGTGACCATGACACCATAAAGTAAGTTAGGATGTTGGCACCTGACACTCGATAAGAGTCCCCCCTGATTATACCAAATCATCAACAATTACAACATAGTGAGCAGCTGGATTCCTTTCCTTAAGACGAACTATCCTCTTATCTCCTTCACGGACCTTATTGCACACAATCTGTCATTTAAAAAATATAAGCAACTTAGAACTAGAAAATAGGCTAATATAATGAAGCACATGTATACAAAATAGTTAATAACAAGATCAAACCATCCGAAAATGCTGTAACTGCTTATAGAACCTCTTCCACGCACCATCATCAGGAAATGCAATACGGATCTGGAACATTCAACATGCAAACTATAAGAATTAACCATAAAAAAGAGTGATCGTTGCAGCTCATGAAACAAAGTTAAGACACTGTAGACAACAAAATTAACTCACATTTTCAGCATCAGGAAGCTGGTGAAGGCGTCGTTTCAATAGAGGGATCCCGGTTTCAAAACATGGCAAGACATGATCCCCAAAATAAAACCTTTCCTAAAAATTACAGAAAAATCAAAATCAAGATCAAGATCAGCTCGTTGAAAATGAATCAGGCAATAGATTAAGCAGATCAATTACCAAATTCATGAACAATATTCTCTTACAAATTTGAAACCTAAACCAATTGAAAAAAACAGAAGGGCTTAAAATGTAAGGAAACAAACAATGCAAATTCAAGAGGCAAATACTGAACAATTACAATCAAACAAAGAAACTTCGAAGCAACTTGCTAAGTTCTAGCGTCTGGTTGAGATTTTAGACACAGTTTTCTTATTGCACCAGGGAGTATAAAGGCCGAAGAACAAAATCCGAGCCCCTGTGACATTAAATAAGCTCTACAGCTCTTCACACCTACAAAAAATATGAACAACATTAAGGATGTCTATAGAAGTGTACTAGAGGGACTAGGGGAGCCAAGTCAAATCTCAATTTAGGCAGATCTCAGAAAAACAGAAAGAGCGAAAACCACAAAAAGGCAAACTGCTTGCAGATCCTTGACCAATGATAGCCTCAATTTGTGCAATCCTTCAATTTCATACTATAGATTTTTTCCATTTTATTTTGAAGATTAAATGGTCACTTATCATGCTTGGAACTTATATTTAGATCTCAATAAAACAAAATAATTCAGCACAGAGTCTGAATACTTTTAAATAGTATATTTACATTCCAGAAAAATACCAAATACTATCTATACTGATTATACTCATAGCTCTACCTTCTATATAACTAGTTTATTTACTAACTGTGCATTTTGTTTCTCTTAGGTCTGTGCCCTTCGCGGCTGCACCTTGATGAAGCACTTAGTGCATCCATTATTTATTTAACTAAATGTTCTTTAATTGTAAAATGCCACTTAAGCAAATAATCGGCTTAAATCCTTGCGTACTCCAAGTAACTCCATCCACACAAGTTTCATAGAGAATGGAAGGATAATTAAATCAATATTAATTTCCAACGGTAATATGTAGTGGTACACCTGTACTAATACTAGCAAAAATAACTCAGACCGGCAATAGAATATAAAGAGGTTAAACGCAAATCTGACAACCAAAACAAAGAGAACTCAGGTCAAAAGAAGCAAATGCTTCTAACCAAGCACAAATCAGTCTTTATAAAAGTAACCAAATTGAGAATAAGAAGATTAACCTGCAAAGCGTGTATATCATATATGACTAGACTAGTTGGACCACCTCGTGATATGGGTACATTTGATAATATACGAGCCATGGTAAATGCAGTAGCAACATCCCCTTCCTCTTCCATACGTTCAAAGGAACCAGTTGGAAAGAACGGTAGAACTAATGTAAACGAAGCAACAAACAGCCTTGGAAGTGCAAACATGATGGAGAGCTGCTTAAAGATGACACTGGGAGAACTAAAGGAAGCTAGAAAAGCAACATGTTGTCCTCGAATATCTTGTGCATTATTGATGAAAAGATTTGGGAATCCATCATCAAAGCTCCTGTTAAATTTATACATAAATACATCATCAAGAGAATCTAAAGAATAAATTCAGACAAAATGATAGCAATAATGAGAATGATGTCACGCATAGGATTCCAACTGGATGGAAGAAATGGAGGAGTGCAACACGTGTCATTTGGGATCGAAATATTACTACCACGAACCAAGTTAAAAGGAAAATTTTATAGGACTGCAATTAGGTCAGCTATGCTCTATGGAAGTGAATGTTAAGCGGTAAAGCAACAATAATTACATAAAATGAATGTAACAAATAATGAGGATGTTTAGGTGAATGTGTGGTAAAACTTGTAAAGATAGAATAAGAAATACAAAAATTCATAGAAAAGTAAGAGTAGCACCAATTGATACAAAGGTTAGGGAAGGGTGGTTGTGGTGGCTTGGACACTTGTAAAGACGGCCTGCAAATGCCCCACTAGAAAACTTGACTCAATAGAAACTGAAGAAATTTGACTAGGGGTAGACCGAAGTTAACTTGGGACACATTAATTATGATGGATTTAAAAGGTTTGAAAAGCTCACCATCGATTGCACTAAATTGAGCACAATGGAAGAGTTTGATCCATGTAGCCGACCCCAATTAATTTGGGACTGAGGCTATGTTGTTGTGTTGTTGTTTTTCATTTTATTTAATCCAATTTGATTAGTTTTCTGAACACAAACAGTCAATTGAAATATAGGATCATTATATATCATAAACAATAATCAGGCAAGTGAAGAGTATAAAGTAAGAGTTTAAACAAGAGGCTTGCTCACAGGCTAAATCAGAACCAAATACGGTCTGAATAAACTGAGTCAAAGTATAAAGCATGCCTAACATTCAGTTGCACTAAATTGATTGCTATGGCAGAGTTTGATCCATGTAGCTGACCCCAACTAATTTGGGATTGAGGCTATGTTTTAATATTTGGAACCTTTGCATCAACGAAGCCTAGTAATAAATAAATGACTTGAAGCAAAGTTTTATTTGCATTCTAGCTTCATCTGTCAAAAGAAGGTATAATTTTCACAATGACTTTTTTTTTTTAAGAAAAGGTAAGAGTTGTAAGGGACCATGCTTGGAAACAAATCAACTAACTTGGAATTTCTGACCTCCTGAAAGATGCATTGCAACTCAATCAAGATAAAAAAAATAAAGACGACCCATCAAACAGAATAAATAAAGCACGCAATAAAGCATCAATCCCAAATTAGTTAGGGTCGGCTGCATGGATCAAACTCTTCCATTGTGCCAGAGTGACAATAGTTTTACGCTGACTATCAACCTTTCAAAACCCTCTCCTATTTTCTAGGTATGGAAAATGGGTTGGAACCTGGGCTTAGGAGCCCCCCTTCTTTATCTTGACTTAGGACCAGCTATATAGCGCATAGAATATTCTACGTAGATGGAGTTAAATAAAGCATGCATGTAATGCGAGGTTTTTTTTTTTTTTTTTTTCTCTCTAAAAAATGCTTCTTTGGTGATTGAAGTTCATGGTTTTAGGTAGGCCATGTGGAACTCTTAAGCAAAAAATCTTCCTATTTCACGACAATGCGTAAACAAATCTGCATGAGATCATAACATCAATGCCAAAGAATACCCAAATCAAAAAACACAAAACCCGAAACCACTCTTTCATTCTCTTAATAAACATCAAACAGACATTCAAAAACACCAAATTGGAAACTAAACCAAAACCCCATCTCTTAGAACCATGTAGAGAGCAAGTACTTCAATGGGCCTTTTCCTAATTGTGGGTAGGTGGTACCTCCAGCTTGATGGACTGAAGCTAGATGGAGTCGGAGAGAAGGGCGACCTTCCGAGCAAGAGCTTCGGACTCACACGATTGAAGAGGACTTCTTTTTTCTTCTTCGATAATTGCGCCATCTCTCGAGATGGAAAGCTAGCAAAAGGCGGCGGCGGCGAGTTGAGGGTGTGGATTTTGACTTGTGAAGGCGCTGGAGGCTAGAGCCACTCTTGCTATGTTGGTGTGATCGTTGTTGAAGCCGTTCGATACGCCTCGAGACACGTGAGAGCAAATATCGAGGTCACTTTAGCATTTTTCTTCCCTTGCAAAGAATCCCTACCTTTTCCTTTTTCTAGCATTTCCGAAAAAATATAAAATAAAGAAAAATTAAGTTTACATTTGAATAGGGGTGCACACGGATTGGATCCAAATCAATTAAGGTCAATCCGCAATCTAATCTAATTTTTGTGGATTGAAAAATTACAATCCAATCCAGTCCAAATAATTCATCAATCCAACTCAATCCAATTTGTAAAATGTGGACCGGACTGGATCAAATTCTACAAATTGACGTTTTCCTACCCAAAGATTCATAAAATTAAACTTCAACAAATGAATCACAAAAATCATACATCTCATGAATGACAAATTTACATAGCATCCCACAAATCTATACATAGCATACTTCCCACAAACTTGGTCATCACAATAACCTATAAAATGCAAGTTCCTACGTAATTAATATGTCGTCCATAAATATGCACCATACACCCTCACAAAAGCACAAAAAAATGTGCACGTTGCAATACGCAACCCACAAAAAAAGATTGAAAGCTTAATAAAATAGTTAAAATAAACATAATCTTTTAGATATTATAGTCCAGTACATGAGTAGATATGTATATGTGTTGATGTGCTAAACGGATTGGATCTGTAGTTTTTTAATATAGGATCCGTAGTCCAATTCAGTCCAGTCGGATTAGTGAGTTTTCAATCAAGTTCAGTCAAAGGTATACAAAAATTGATCCAATTAGTAATAATTGGTCCAAATTGGACTGGATCTGCAGATTTGTGTAATCCGTGTGCACCTCATATGAGCCTCGATCGTGCTCGAGCATGGATTAGCCGTGTGATTGGCGTTGGACACTATGTGAGATATATATCACAAAAAAAAAAAAAAAAACTAAAGTGTAATGATTGTAATTCATGAACACCACATCATAAGGAAATTATTTCTTAGCTCTTGTTTTATTTTTTATTTTTTATTTTTTTATTTTTTTATTTTTTTTTCAAAATTAGCTCTAGTTTTTTGCTCTGTTTGGTAAGCACAAAGTAGCTTATCAGCTAGCTTATAAGCTACTTTAGAAAATAAGTTGTGTTTGATAACTAGTTTATTTCAAAAATAATCTAGACAATAATCTAAAATTTTAGATGCTATACGGACTAGCGTTTAGAAAAAATAAAACGTGTTAACTTATTCTTTCTACTACTATACCCTTGTGTGTCTAAGAAATTGCCGATTGAAACTTATCCATTTTGTTAGGTGCGTTATCTTTATGTTCTCCAATTTTTACTCTTGCTTTTTATTACTTTAATATGTTTAGTTATAAAAAGTAACGAATAAGTAATACATATTCCTAACATATGAGCGTAATGCATGTTAGTATACTATATAGCATGCCTATTAATAGTTTCTAAAAAAAAAAAAAAACATGCCTATTAATTTTTTCTCAAAAAAAAAACATGCCTATTAATTTT
Organism: Stephania japonica; assembly: GCA_039657345.1. NCBI lineage: Eukaryota > Viridiplantae > Streptophyta > Magnoliopsida > Ranunculales > Menispermaceae > Stephania > Stephania japonica. The sequence continues at coordinate 9,829,815 of CM077556.1, forward strand.
TATCAAAAAAAAAAAAAAAAAAACATGACTATTAATTACATTAGCAAATATTATTTAACAATAGACAAATACTCAAATAGGGCGAGATCCTTTGCTTGCGAGTTTGACCGAACCTCCTTCACACGCTGAAATAAAGAGCTTAATGATATTCCAAATATCAATTTTAGCTACAAATCGTAATATCTAGGCTGTGATATTTTCACCCTTGACTAATTAACTCCACCAAAATACCATACCAAGATTGATCAAAAATTAAAAGAAGACTTGTTTGGCGCTGTCTTCCTAAAAAATTTATCTGAGGTTGAAGGAATAGAAAAAGTTGATGCAATGACCTTGTCCATTATGGCTCACCAGCCTCCATAAACAGGACGATGATTTGTCATAGGCAGATATGATATGTTCCAATCACAGATAAACAATGCAAGCATGCAGATCCACAAATGAAAAATATACAACACATTGGAGCACCAATGGAGTTTTTTTCTTTTTCATTTCCTGGTAAAGTAAATTCGTTATCAAAGACATATCCAGTACCACAAAGAGATTAACTGAGGAATCACTCCCAACAGTCAGTGTTTCAGTAGTTAGACACTAAGAGTAAAAGAACTAATACAAGAAGTCACCTTAATTATAGCTTCTCTAGGGTAACCAAAATATGTACATTATTAGGTAATGTACACTTTGCACGTACAACTAACCGCAGTCAAGCAAGTGCCATATCAAGCTCGATTAATGTATTCTTCTCAAGGCATTGTAAATTTTAAAAATCTAATCGACAAAGAGAAGAAGATTATATAAAAATAAGAAGTGAACTAAGTGAAGAAAAAAAAAGTATACAACACAAAAGTTTTCATTAACATTAGCCACAGAGACCATGGTAGCCGGATATGGAATATATTTCTCGAAGCAAAGTTTAACTTTTAAGGCGGTCTTTCTAATGGAAAATAACAATTCAATAAATATTAAAATAGTGAGTATTTCTTGTTTCTACAAAAAAAGACGATTAATGAGCACTGAATAGTGAAATATTCTTTAGTATGGCTGATTACCGAAAATAGACATGGTATATAAAACAAAGCCGCTCACAATCACATTGTTAGTTTTCCAAGAAGTCAAGGATATTAGAGAGATTCCATGAAGTCACAGATATTACTATGGGTACAACTAGCCTGCACATTTACTCTTGCAGATGCACTCCAATAGAGAGAGCCTCATCTAAGCCTCATTTTCATGTTTCTTACCAAACTAATTGATGAAAGGAATGGGTCATAATTTGATTTCTACAAAGAAGCCACATCGCTCAATGATCTTGAATTGATTTTGATACATAATCTCGGTATAAACAGAATTCAAATTGGGCTTTAAATTGGTAGAAATGATTTAAGTACTGCATCTCGCAAAATGGGTAAATGCTTCTACACTAAAATAAGTCACAGAAAAATAGATGTTGCTGGAAGCATACATAATTTGGGGGGAAAAACTAACATGATTGTACTAAAACTCACCATTTCATGAATTTTCGCAACGCTTTGGCTAATCTGTTCAAAACTTTCCGTTGGCATTCCCGTCAAACGCTCTAGTTCAGTTTCATTAGGGCTAAAAATATCGACATTGGTTAATAGATCTACTGGGATCAGTCCATCCATTCCCCCAGCATCCAAAATCACGGGAACACCTGCACTTCTTGCAGCCTGAATAAATTCAAACATCCATCAATCTATGCAAGAAACTAGCAGCAATTGCTAACTAGAGCGGAACAGAAACATTTGCAATCATAAATTTAAATGGGGAGCCTACTATGAACTTATTAAGATATTTTGATCAGAATTATTAACTTATTAAGACTGGGGGACATACTTTTAAGGCACACATTTATTGTAGGAGTGCGCCCACGCTCTATGTATTTCATATAAATAATTATGCTTCAAACGTGTGCATCAAAAGCATGTCACCTAATCACTTTTTCATTCAGATGTTGATAAGAAACAATAACTGTATTGATAAAAGAAGGTACAGCGTGAGATTCCCTACCATCAAACAAACAATAGCAAAGCGAGGTGCAACAGCCTTTGGAAGGGAAGCTAGGACATGGATGAAAAACAACTAAAAAGAAATCGAAAATCAAGTCTACAAATTGAAGAATTTAGACTTCCAAAAGGCGGAGAGTATAGATTATGAGAAACAAAGAAATAAGTTGGATGGGAAAAAGACCTTGAATCCCCCCTTAATAACATAAGATGAGCATCCTAGGTGAAATGGGATTTATGGAAGGGAAAGTTTCATAACAAAGACCAACTCGTTCAAGTAGGAACATTAAAATGAGGGTGTAACAACTGAGTATTAAAATATCGATTCACAAATGAGCACATTTGAGAGATTTCGCAGTGACAATCAAAAGTAGTGTCTGAAAAATTGAAAATGAGTTGATTTAGCAACTCTGCATGCGTCGATCTTAGTACAAAATGAGTGTAGAAGAGATGTTGGTACTTAGGTGGATGTGCGATAAAACTCGTAAAAATTGAATAAGAAGTCCAGATATTCAAATAAAAGTAGGAATAACACCAGGAACTATAAAACCCGAGAAAGGCGCTTGCTATAGTTTAGACATATCCAAAGACGGCTGCAAAATGCCCTAGTTAAAAAACTTGAAATAGTAAAAATTGAAGGAACTATGACATTTTAAGGGTAGACCTAAGATAACTTGGGAATTTGGGATGCATTAGTAATGCAAGATTGAAAGGTTTATGAAAATGAAATCGTATCACCAATTGCATTAAATCGAGCTGAGTGGAAGCATTTGATATCACCATGTGGCATTTCCTCCACAACAACAAATAGGCCAACACAAAAGAAACAAAATATCAAGCAAATAAAAGTCTTTATTTTTATAGCTGAGGGTATTCGAGCCACCGCCGGTGACAGGCGACTAATCCCATGTGGTTAGGAGGGCGCCCCTACCACTACCACTAACCTAGAGGTGAAAGGAGAAATAAAACTCATTAAGAAGTGATGATCACCTTAGCAACTTGAATATTGACATAATCAGGGATCTCCCTCTGCAGCAAAACAATCCCAGCATTCCTGACAACCTCCAACTCCCCCTCCTCCAACACCTTCCCCCACCCCTCCATATTAGCCCCCCCAACAATGATAATAGAATTCTGCCCATCACTCTGAAGCATCACCACAGCATGCCCAGTGGGGACACCACCCCCGCCCTTCAAGTACTCCGCCCTTCAATGGAGATGGTGATGGGTATTTGAGATTTATTAGTTTGGTTTGGAGGGATTTCGGTGGGTTTGAGGGAGTGATGGGGAGGGAGTTGTTGATCGCTCCCATTCTTCTTCTTCTTCTTCTTCTTCTTGTCACATGTGAGACTGATTTGGCAATTTGTCAGGCTTTGACGATGGATTGCTACTTTTGTTTGGTTTTTTGTTTGATTATTGAGTAACTCACTTTCGACATCGACTAACTTGAATATTGTGGGAGTTGTTGTTGTTTCTTTCCTTGAAGCTAAAAATTAGAGTTTTTTTTTTTATCCCTTTGGTAAGATTTGTTGTCTCCATTTTAGAGTTGTCGTCATTTTTAAGGGTTGTTGCCCTCTAGTGGGGATGATGTCGTACCACTGGGTATATGGTGTTAGATTAGTTCCGTACTTCAGTTGAATGTAGTGTCTATTACTCTCGTTGTAATAGATTGCTTACCCTAATGGGTTAGCAAAAAAAAGAAAAAAAAAAAAAAAGTGCATTGCCTCAACTATTTGAGGAGAGAAGGACGAAGGGTAGCAATTGATGACCAAGAGTTGTTAAAAGTTTTTTTCCATTTCTCGGGATCGAACTCAGACCTGTGGTTGGGAGGAGGCAGTAGTGTTGTTTGAAAATGATTTGGTTGACTAGTTCACATGTAGGTGTTTTGTCTAATATCTTTTTTTGGTTAAATCGACTATTATTTTTTTATGGCATATTAGATTAGGAAAAGTTTTAAAGATTTAAAAAGTAAACCCTCAATTACACTGACACAATAGAAGAGTTTAATCTATATTGCAGACTCTAATTAGTTTGAGATGAAGTTTTTATTTATTTATTTTGGTCAAATTAATAAATCTGATTTAACAATGAAATTACATTAATAGTAGCATTTTCCCTCACATTGGGATCAAAGTGATATTGCAAAAAGTTTGCAAAACCTATATGCTTGTCGAATGTATCAAATTGACCATTCTATATACTTTTTTTTTGAATACCATTCTATATACTTATAAGCAACAATAATATAAAGAAACAAAAAAAAGAATATATAGCTTATTCGACCTAACTAAATCGGTAAATTAAGAACTGATCGAGGGTTGTCAAACCCTCGACGGTTCAAACTTACGCCATTCATGACTCCTTGCTTGTAACCTCCACGAGTACCGTCGATCCATTTTTTTGCAAAAAGAACTTCAAATCTTCACAATAAGAAGAGAAAAAACTAAAACCTCCCTACAAGGAGAGGAAAACTCAAACCTTCCTACAAAGGAGATGAAATTTCAAAGCCTCTCAACAAGGACAGGAAAAACTCACTTCCATTTAGAAAAAAAAGAAAAAAGAAAATGAAAAGGGGATAGAGGGAAAAGGGGCCACCAAGATAGGTCAAAGGAGCAATCCCCACAACCCCAAATCTTAAAAAACCCTAAAATTCAAGCAACCACTCCCCTTCCTCGTTACATGTTATGTAAAAATTTAAATTTACATTCATCTCAACAAATTGAGGTTTTAACACTTGATGATTCGTAACACAAGTTGTCCTACATCGGAATCTACTTTAAAAATACACTTAGGTTTACCTAAGGAAGTTGGTGGGATAGGTAAGAAATGGACTCTTTGATGTGGGGTTCGTAATCATGCGCACATTGCTAAGTGCGCCTGCGCGTATGGCTCATTTGTATAGCTCTTGTGGTTTTTCCTTTACACTTAAAGTAGTGAAAGAGTATATCTACTCTTTAAAGTAAAACTTTCTAACCCATGTAGGACTAAACATTTCCTTTGTTTTTGAAAATGTCCAACACCAATGACCTAAATTCACATCTCTCACATTCGCAATTGTTCGTAAAAAGGAAACTACCAAATTGATTTTATTAATTTTAAGTTGTAACAAATAGGACCAAGAAAGCATAACAAAACTTGTAATCAATCACTAGTGAAGTAGTAGTTTTCAAGTAATAGTGACACACAAAGTTGAAACCTTTCACGCATTGTCCGATCTTATTAGAAATGAATATAGACATCGAATAAAAATACAAAGTTGACCTCAACTTTTATGTTTACAAAGAACAATTGCTCGCCGATTTTGGCGAGTTGGTTGATCCAACGAGGGATTCACTTCCCGCTTAATCTCGGGCTCACGTCGTTGTAGAAGTGGTTGCGCTTCTTGGTGATGAGATTGTAGGAAGTCCCCGTGTAGCTCTTCTTTGAGCTCCTCCATGAACTTGTGCACCTCATGAGGACCCAGATCAGTTCTCCCAATTAGAATTGACTTCCCGAACGTCAATGGGATATTCTCTCGCTTCTCTCTCGAAGATACCGTTGGAAGGAGAATTATGCCCTCCAAATTCATACTCGACGCCATGAATCTGAGAGAAAACCAATAAGTGCGAGATAAGAATTGCGCTTACAAATGTGGTTGATTTGGGTGAGATTGAAAGAAGGGAAAAAGGTTGAACGTGACCTTCGATGCCAGAGTGGTAGAGGCCGAGACCGAGCCAATTAATGGAGCCATTAATGGGGTGGAGATCGTAGACGTTGAGGTAGACGGGGACAAATCTGGGATTCCTCTTCTATGAAATAAAAATTGATTAGAGTTCAAGGGGTTTTCGAAATGATCATCTAATATGGATGAATACATAAATGAAATGATATAACAGATTATTATTTTTTTTTTCATAAATGTTATAGTAGATTTTAATATTAAAAGGTTTGAGTAACCTTTTAGCAAGTGATGTTCTTTCGTCTCACTAGAGATGCTTTGATAACAATAAAGCAATATTACTCATTATTCAAGTACAAAAAACTTTGAAAAGATAAAAAAGAATAAAAAATCATAAATTAACAGAAAGAAAGAAATCAAAACAAACCTTAGGTCTCTTATTCTCCTCTTCTTGCTCCAACCAGAAGAATGTATCTTGCTGCAATGAATCTAATAGGGGTATCTAAAATTTAAGAGGAACGATTCATCATCTCTATGTACTTGTGGCATACAAAAGATTTCAATTATGATATAGTTAAGGACAAAATTTTTGGCTCCAACCTTATCATAGAAGAACACGATTCCTTTTTCCTCTTCCCAGCTTTAACATTCATTATCAAGTTTTCCAAAAGAGCTACACAAAGTAAACTTTTTTCAATGCAAGGTGAAATGAAGCAACAAGTAACTAAAACATAGGATGCACCCATAATTACAACAACTTAAGTACAACTTTTCAAAAAATCAAAGACATTAACAATCATATGTGCACAATCTTTATTCATAGTTGACTCATGCTCAACAACAAAAAGGACCAATGCACCTTGAAACAAATTAGTTGTTAGTTCTTTGATGTTTTTAGACCAAGGTATATTATGTTCGGACAATGTGAATGCAAAAATAATTAACACTACTGAGCTTAAAAAGCTCCAAATTTAGGGTATGAATAGCCACAAACCATGAGTTTGACCATTGATTAAAGAAACTACCTATGCCGATTCATATACATACAAGATACAACTCTGTGCCCTGCATCTTTCTTTCGTGATGCTAATATTGTAATGGAAAATACTAGGAAAGAATGATTCATGTCATCACCGTAACAAGATGTCTATAAATTTACTAAAGATATGATTACTTAAAAGTCTCTAACAGTGATAACACTGAAAAACATGCTATTTAAAACAAAACTCAGAAATAGAGGAATATCTAAAGAAAACAAAAAAAAAAAAAACAAAAAAAAAAGATAAGAAAAATGTAAGTGAATAGTGAAAACACCCACTTATTGTACAAACATAATTGACTTAAATTTATTCACTGAATTAAATAAGTTTTCTCAAAAAAACTGCATACACATTAGATCTACTTTTACGTCATAGTTCATCCTTTGATACAACTAGTCCTACATTGAACCGCCAATAAAAGTGGATTTCAGCTAGAGCGTCACTAATAAAACACACAATAAAATATGCTTAAGTTTCATTTACAAGAGAGCCAAATCAATAAAAATGAGAATCCGAGTATTCCTAGTGAATTGCAAAAAGTAGCTATTGAAAAAAGTTAAATAATTGATGAGAGATACTACAATGCAAAACTTTAATGATCAAAACCAAGTGTATGGACTCACAAGGTAGTTTTCCTATCCAATTTATAAAATGTGGATCGGACTAGATCAAATTATATAGATTGACGTTTTCCTATCCAAAGATTCATAAAATTAAACTTTAACAAATGAATCACAAAAATCATACGTCTCATGAATGACAAATTTACAACATACATCCCAAAAATCTATACATAGCATAATTCCCACAAACTTGGTCATCACAATAACCTATAAAATGCAAGTTCCTACGTAATTAATATGTTGTCCATAAATTTGCACCATATACCCTCACAAAAGCATAAAAAATGTGTGCGTGCAATACACAACCCACAAAAAAAGATTGAAAGCTTAATAAAATAGTTAAGATAAACATAATCTTTTAGATATTATAGTCCAGTACATATGAGTAGATATGTATATGTGTTGATGTGCTAAACGGATTGGATCGAATTGGATATGCAGCTTTTTAATGTAGAATCCATAATCCAATTCAGTCCAGTCGGATTAGTGAGTTTTCAATCAAGTTCAGTCAAAAGTATGCAAACATTGATCCAATTAGTAATAATTGGTCCAAATTGGACTGGATCTGCAGATTTGTGTAATCCGTGTGTGTAACAACCCTCAAATTTTAACCCGACTTGTATAGTACTTGTCAGAACCGTGACCCGGCTACGTGATACTAGACAGTATTTCGATCTTCGAGAGTCAACACCAAGGTTATTTTATGATTCTTTGATGTGTGTAATAGTAATTTAGTTTAATGCGTGTCATGGGCCGTTCAGGCAATTTTCAATGAGAGTGAGGTCCCACATAATTAACCGGGGGAGAAAATACAGTAATGGGATAATTAAAATAATTATTTAATAATTTAATAGTTTATTTGTGTGAGGCAAAGGTAAAAGTGTGCATTTGGCGGGGAAATACGGACCGAGGAGGTGAGATGGGTCGGGGAAAATATTTGGAAAATATACGGGTGTTGGGTTAAAAATTTTGCATAGTGACACAATCAAATAATGGGAAACCCTTGGATTTAACTTTGAGATATGTAGGTTGGTAAAAATGGGTAGACACAACTATTATACCCATTTAAATATTCAAACACACACCTACCCCCATCGCTCAACTCACCTCACACCCCACCCACTCCCATCACTCAACTCACCTCACCACCCACCCCATCACTCATGTCACTCACATCACTCACGTCTCTCTCTCCATACACTCCACGCACACACCCCCTCTCATTTTCTCTCCTCTCACTCTTCACTCACTCTCACTCACGACCATCTCTCTCCCTCATCTCACCACCGTCTCAGCCCTTCGTCGGTGACCGGAATAGACGTCGGAGGTCGCGTTTTGACCGGAGGTATGCATCTCCTCTCCATTCTCTCTCTCTCGGCTGTCATCTCTTTCTCCCTCTCAGTTCTTTCCTCTCTCGGCTCTCTCGTGACGAGCCACCACTGGCCCTGGCCGAACCAGTGGTGGCTGGGGTTCACTCCTCACCGGAGGTCTCTCTCTACCTCTCTATCTCTCTATCTCTTTCTCTCCCTCTCTCGTTCTCGCTGGTCTCCACGTTTTCCACTGCTGCCGCCTCTGGCCGTCGCTGCCGTAGGTGACGGTGGTCGGGGACGGTCGGGGACTGACCCTCGTGGCCCATCGAAGTTCTCATATTCCCGAGGAGACCTGTGGTTCGTGATACATAGGGTTTTAGTGCTCATGTTTTGTTTTATTGCATGTGTTGATGTTTTTGTTGGTCTCGCCGGAAAACGCCCTCACCGGCCCCGCCACCGCTAGACCACCATGACCGGAATGCTGTCGGCGTTCCCACCAAACTCCTATGTAGGTTCCACAGCCTTTAGAGTGGTCGAAAACAGTTTTATTATGCGCGAAAGAGTCGTCATTTCATGTGATATGTGTGGTGGAGCCTCGCCGGAAACCGCCACTGTCGGTGGCACTACCGGTGGAACCATGACCAGTGAAGGTTGTCGAGATCTCACCTAACATTGGTTGACGTCTCGCAGCCCTTGGTTAAGTCCGAAACAACGTTGTTAATGTGTTTTCGTCGCGATTTCATGTGTTGTCAACTTCGAGTCCATATTTGCGTGTGTTGATGTAATTCCGAACTGGTGGAGGGTTTTTCGGCTTTCCCATGCCATGATAACCCTTCCCCGATGTCGGACAACACCAGCGAGGTTTCATGTTTGTTTGTACATGTCAGTTCGATTTTCACGAAGAGTTATGGTTGAGTGTTGGTTTGTATTGAAACATCGTGTGGCGATGAATGGTTATGACGCCGTGATCTTGTCGCCGGTCCTCGAGACCATGACATGACCCGTATACGACTGAGCTGAGCCTATGATTCGCGATGAGATTTATACATAATGTGTTTTCAAAACCCGAGAGAGGGAGTATTCATTTTTTGATTAAATTGTCGTGTCGTTCGAGTCATTTAAAACATTGGGGAAAAGGATAAGTTTAAACCTAGGTTTAGTGAATGACTTGACCTATTAATACGAGTTCCCGACCTTATTAGGTAGCGGAAAACTCGAGGATACGTGTTAGGAGTCGCGGGAGCGTTGTACGCGGGTTACGATAGTTCAGGTAAGTACGCTTGCTTTAAAAAGCATTTGTACGTTAGTAAGCCAGCTAAAAAAATACCATGTGATTCATTTTCATTCCGTTGTGTTTGTTATTATCTACTTGTTGGCATTCCATTCCACATTCCTTGTATGTGTGTTCTTGGCATAAGTGTGTGTCTCGAAGGTACATGCGGCCTGCACTAGAAGGGATAAAACGCGGGCACTCGTGCGCACGAGTGTTTGATCATCCCTAGTGATTGTGTGATACCATGTACTGGATTGTTGTGGATATTGCTGTGGATTTCGATGTTGCGACATCGCTGTAGTGGAATTGTTGTGGAATTTAGACCACTTATTGCCTCTCTTGACTAATAGAATACGCGTGTTTAGATTGCTATCATTTCCAGTCTGTCTATCATGCATTCTTGTTTATTTAAATTCCTGTCTTTCAGTACCCGCATGATATTTTGACTGCCTTGTTTGTTATTTCATGAATTACTGTTATATTTTTCTGGTTTTACTTTAAATTTTTCTCAGTTACTCACCGTCTAGTTTTTTACGGTGGGTGCAGATAGGGCGAAGTGCAGTAGGGGCAATGGACCTTGCCTAGGAGACCTTTTGTGAGCGGTAGGACTTGAGGTATCAAGGTGTAGGCTTATGTTCATTTATGTTTGTATGATGTTTTACATATATATATATAATTGTTTTAGAACTGGGGATATGATTTTGAGGTGGGTTCCATCAATCCATTTCGTTGAATTAGAATTGAACATATTGGAGTTTTCCACATTTATTAGATTCCTAATTTCCCTTTGATTGAGTTATTTCCCAATATTTGATTAGAATATGATTTTGCTTCCGTTGTGTTATAATTGCAATAACTCTTTCATAAATCTTGAAATTTTGATAATTTAAGGCTGACTAGGCTCGTCAGGTTCGCAGAGAAACTGACTCGGGACCTACACGGGTCTAGGCCGGGCGTACCCAAATGCATTGGGAATTTAGGGCCGTCACAGTGTGCACCCTCATATGCGCCTCGACTGTGCCTGAGCGTGGATTAGCCGAGTGATTGGTGCTGGACACTATGTGGGATATATATCACAAAAAAAAAACTAAACTGTAATGATTGTAATTCATGAACACCACATCATAAGGAAGTTATTTCTTAGCTCTTGCTTTATTTTTATTTTTTTATTATTATTTTTTTAAAATTAGCTCTAGTTTTTTGCTCTGTTTAGTAAGCACAAAGTAGCTTATCAGCTAGCTTATAAGCTACTATAGAAAATAAGTTGCGTTTGATGACTAGTTTATTTCAAAAATAATCTAGACGATAATCTAAAATTTTAGATGCTATATGGACTAGTGTTTAGAAAAAATAAACGTGTTAACTTATTCTTTCTACTACTATACCCTAGTGTGTCTAAGAAATAGCCGATTGAAACTTATCCATTTTTGTTGGGTGCGTTATCTTTATTTTCTCCTATTTTTACTCTTGCTTTTTATTACTTTAACATGTTTAGTTATTAAAAGTAACGAATAAGTAATACATATTCCCAACATATGCGCGTAATGCATGTTAGCATACTATATAACATGCCTATTAATAGTTTCTAAAAAAAAAACATGCCTATTAATTTTTTCTCAAAAAAAAAACATGCCTATTAATTTTTATCAAAAAAAACATGACTATTAATTATATTAGCAAATATTATTTAACAATAGACAAATACTCAAATAGGGCGAGATCCTTTGCTTAGAGTTTGACCAGAACCTCTTTCACACCCCGAAATAAAGAGCTTAATGATATTCCAAATATCAATTTTAGCTACAAATCGTAATATCTAGGTGTGATATTTTTACCCTTGACTAATTAAGTCCACCAAGTATACCATATCAAGATTGATAAAAAATTTAAAGAAGACTTGTTTGGCGATGTCTTCCTAAAAATTTATATGAGGTTGAAGGAATAGAAAAAGTTGATGCAATGGCCTTGTCCATTATGGCTCACCACCTCCATAAACAAAGTCAATGATTTGCCGAGGCGAGATATGATATGTTCCAATGGAGTTTTTTCTTTTTAATTTCCTGGTAAAGTAAATTCGTTATCAAAGACATATCCAGTACCACAAAGAGATTAGCCGAGGAATCACTCCCAACAGTCAGTGTTTCAGTAGTTAGACAATAAGAGTAAAAGAACTAATTCAAGAAGTCACCTTATAGCTTCTCTAGGGTAACCAAAATATGTATATTATTAGGTAATGTACACTGTACAGACAACTGCAGTCAGCAAGTGCCATAGCAAGCTCAGTTAATGTATTCTTCTCAAGGCATTGTAAATTTTAAAAATCTAATCTGACAAAGAGAAGAAGATTATATAAAAATAAGAAGTGAACTAAGTGAAGAAAAAAAAAGTATACAATACAAAAGTTTTCATTAACATTAGCCACGGACCACGGTAGCCGGATATGGAATATATTTCTCGAAGCAAAGTTTAACTTTTAAGGCGGTCTTTCTAATGGAAAATAACAATTCAATAAATATTAAAATAGTGAGTATTTCTTGTTTCTACAAGAAGAAAGACGATTTATAAGCACTGAATAGTGAAATATTCTTTAGTAAGGTTGATTACCAAAAATAGACATGGTATATAAAACAAAGCCACTCACAATCACATTGTTAGTTTTCCATGAAGTCAAGGATATTAGAGAGATTCCATGAAGTCACAGATATTAGAGAGAACCTCTTCACACTATGGGTACAATAGCCTGCACATTAACTCTTGCTGATGCACTCCAATAGAGAGAGCCTCATCTAAGCTTCCATTTCATGTTTCTTACCAAACTAATTGATGAAAGGAATGGGTCATAATTTGATTTCTACAAAGAAGCCACATCGCTCAACGATCTTGAATTGATTTTGATACATAATCTCGGTATAAATAAAATTCAAATTGGGCTTTAAATTCGTAGAAATGATTTAAGTACTGCATCTCGCAAAATCAGTAAATGCTTCTACACTAAAATAAGTCACAGAAAAATAGATGTTGCTGGAAGCATACATAATTTGGGGGGGAAACTCACCATTTCATGAATTTTCGCAACGCTTTGGCTAATCTGTTCAAAACTTTCCGTTGGCATTCCCGTCAAACGCTCTAGTTTAGTTTCATTAGGGCTAAAAATATCGACATTGGTTAATAGATCTACTGGGATCAGTCCATCCATTCCCCCAGAATCCAAAATCAAGGGAACACCTGCACTTCTTGCACTTTGAATAAGTTCAAACATCCGTCAATCTATGCAAGAAACTAGCAACAATTGCTAACTATAGCGAACAGAAACATTTGCAATCATAAATTTAAATGGGAGAGCCTACTATTAACTTATTAAGATATTTTGATCAGAATTGTTAACTTATTAAGACTGGGGGACATACTTTTAAGGCACACATTTATTGTAGGAGTGCGCCCACTGCTCTATGTATTTCATATAAATAATTATGCTTCAAAAGCATGTCACCTAATCACTTTTTCATTCAGATGTTGATAAGAAACAATAACTATTGATAAAAGAAGGTACAACATGAGATTCCCTACCATCAAACAAACAATAGCAAAGCAAAGTGCAACTGCCTTTGGAAGGGAAGCTAGGACGTGGTTGAAATACAACTAAAAAGAAATCGAAAATCAAGTCTACAAATTGAAGAATTTAGACTTCCAAAAGGCAGAGAGTATATATTGTGAGAAACAAAGAAATAAGTTGGATGGGAAAAGCACCTTGAATCCCTCCATAATAACATAAGATGAGCATCCTAGGTGAAATGGGATTTATGGAAGGGAAAGTTTCATAACAAAGACCAACTCGTTCAAGTAGGAACATTAAAATGGGGGTGTAAAAACTGAGTATTAAAATATCGATTCACAAATGAGCACATTTGAGAGATTTCGCAGTGACAATCAAAAGAAAGGTTATACCACCTAGATCAAGGAACGTTAACATGGTTTAGGCACTCACAAGAGTCACGGTGAAACCCTCAAAAATAATGACTTGGGTAGAATAACATGAAAGGTTATACCACCTAGATCAAGGATACAAGAGAAGATGAGAGAAGATGTGATCCTTAAAAAAAAGTGGAGACATACAGTCAAGGAAACGACATTATGATGAATTCGTTTCAGTTCAACTTGAACTGGATCCTTCCATTCAAAGGAGCAATGAGTGATTTGGAAGTAAATGGAGGTAAGAAAATGTTAACAAACTAAATTTGAAAAATAAGAGAATGAATAGGGAATACAGTGAGCTAAAAGGCCTCCAAGGGGTGCGGTGTAGTGGTAAAGAAAATAATACTTTAACTTTGATTGAGGCATAGGTCATAAGTCGATTTTTGGCAACAAATTATATTTCCTTGGTTTCTCCCGGGTTATGGGGTTGGGGCACCCGGCTAAGTCCCATGGGATTAGTCGAACCAAAGTAAGGAGGGGCGAAAAGTGGAGATGTGATCCTTAAAAAAAAGTGGAGACATACAGTCAAGGAAACGACATTATGATGAATTCGTTTCAGTTCAACTTGAACTGGATCCTTCCATTCAAAGGAGCAATGAGTGATTGGGAAGTAAATGGAGGTAAGAAAATGTTAACAAACTAAATTTGAAAAATAAGAGAATGAATAGGGAATACAGTGAGCTAAAAGGCCTCCAAGGGGTGCGGTGTAGTGGTAAAGAAAATAATACTTTAACTTTGATTGAGGCATAGGTCATAAGTCGATTTTTGGCAACAAATTATGTTTCCTTGGTTTCTCCCGGGTTATGGGGTTGGGGCACCCGGCTAAGTCCCATAGGATTAGTCGAACCAAAGTAAGGAGGGGCGAAAAAGATTCGAACGCCCATGATTATCAAAAAAAGGGAGCTAAAAGAATAGGCAAGTTTTGTTATGAGGACGCCAATGAACTAATATTGGAAGTAGAGACTCTACAAGCACTAGTCTTAGTCAACAATATATATAGAACCTTCTTAAGGCCTTAGTTGTATCAATCAAGTTGATTTAGCAACTCTGCATGCGTCGATCTTAGTACAAAATGAGTGTAGCAGAGATGTTAGAACTTAGGTGGATGTGCGATAAAACTCGTAAAAATTGAATAAGAAGTCCAGATATTCAAATAAAAGTAGGAATAACACCAGGAACTATAAAACCCGAGAAAGGCAGTTGTTATAGTTTAGACATATCCAAAGACGACCTACAAATGCCCTAGTTAGGAAACTTGAAATAGTAAAAATTGAAGGAACAATGACATTTTAAGGGTAGACCTAAGATAACTTGGGAATTCGGGATGCATTAGTAATGCAAGATTGAAAGGTTTATGAAAATGAAATCGTATCACCAATTGCATTAAATCGAGCTGAGTGGAAGCATTTGATATCACCATGTAGTATTTCCTCCACAACAACAAATAGGCAAATTAATTTCCACGAGCCACCGCCGGTGACAGCGATGGTGGACCCGACCCTACCACTAACCTAGAGGTGAAAGGAGAAATAAAACTCATTAAGAAGTGATGATCACCTAAGCAACTTGAATATTGACATAATCAGGAATCTCCCTCGGCAGCAAAACATTTCCTTTGTTTTTGAAAATGTCCAACACCAATAACTTAAATTCACATCTCTCACATTTGCAATTGTTCGTAAAATGGAAACTGCAAAATTGATTTTATTAATTTTAAGTTGTAATCAATCACTAGTGAAGTAGTAGTTTTCAAGTAACAGTGACACACAAAGTTGAAACCTTTCACGCATTGTCCGATCTTATTAGAAATGAATAGAAACATCGAATAAAAATACAAAGGTGACCTCAACTTTTACGTTTACAACAACAATTGCTCGCCGATTTTGGCGAGTCGATTGATCCAACGAGGATTCGCTTCCCGCTATCTCGGCTCACATCGTTGCGAAGTGGTTGCAGTTCTTGGTGATGAGATTGTAGGAAGTCCCCGTGTAGTTCTTGCTGAGCTCCTCCATGAACTTGTGCACCTTATGAGGACCCAGATCCGTTCTCCCGATTAGAATTGACTTCCTGAACGTCAATCCGGGACATTCTCTCGGCTTCCCTCTGAAGATACCGCTGGAAGGAGAATCATGCCCTCCAAATTCATACTCGACGTCATGAACTGCAGAGAAAACCAATAAGTGCAGATAAGAATTGAGCTTACAAATGTTGTTGATTTGGGTGAGATTGAAACAAGGGAAAAAGGTTGAACGTGACCTTGGATGCCAGAGTGGTAGAGGCCGAGGCCGAGCCAATGAATGGAGCCATTAATGGGGTGGAGATCGTAGACGTTGAGGAAGACAGGGGCAAATCTGGGATTCATCTTCTATGAAATAAAAATTAATTAGAGTTAAAAGTGTTTTCGAAATGATCATCTAATATGGATGAATACATAAATAAAATGCTATAACAGATTATTTTTTTTTCATAAATGTTATTGTAGATTTTAACATTAAAAGGTTTGAGTAACCTTTTAACAAGTGAATGAATGAGAACTCATGGATAGACTTAATGTTGTCGTTGATTTTCTGCAAACAAACATCTGATAGAATAATATCAAACCCCAGTTCTTCAATAAAACAAACATATACACAAATAAACAAACGACAAACCTTTTCACTTTGAAGGCCTTGAAGAACCAACTTAAACTCTCTAAGCCTCTTGGTTGTTAAGTCCTTGTCATCTACTATTTGTCTATCAACAACGCTACCGCGCAGGGCTTCGTGCACTTGGATAATCTGTGATTGAATGTCACAAAATTCCTTCATTCGTTCTTCTCTCTTGCGCTGCAACTCCTTCAAAGTTTGTTTTATGGATGACAATTGGTCCTTGGGAGTGCCATCTCTCTTCTCCAACTAATCAAAATACAGAACAAAAAAAAAAAAAAAACTAATAAGATGAAAATACCTCAAATAAATTATTAAGAACAAGAAAGAATGCACAATCATCCAACATCGGATTGAATTTTTTGTTTTTATTCTAAAAAAAAACAAGAACATGCACTGACTTTGAAAAACAAAGAAAGTGTGTTTTCGCCGAGGGCAGTGGCGATGTTGACCACTTCTTCTTCTGCCTCGGCCAATGCATTACCCAAATCACCTCTAGTCTTGAATACAACTTTCTTCAACCAACGAAAACCCTTCTTAAAACCCATTGTTATAGCTAGATTGTGGTTTTGATGAAACAATATTAATAACAATTGATACCACCACAAGAGCATTATTATGAATATATATATAACTAGTGTACGTAGCACTCAATAATCATTATTTGGTACCATTTGATTTTATTTCCATATCGTCTGCGATTTAGTCAACGTGGCACTAAAGTTTCAATCAGAAAAGATGAGTCAAAATTTTAGTGTGTATATATAGTTTCTTTCTAAAAAAAAAATAGTGTGTATATATGTTCCTTACATTATATAGATTTTTCCATAATTATTTGATTGTGTGATTTTTTAGTATGTATAGACCATACCTTATATATACAAGGGGTTAGTCAAAAATTTATTACGTACCATATAATATACTTCAAAATTTGGGTTTTATTGAGCACCAATAGGGAAGTTTCCTTGGTCGCTTAATTATCTAAATATATATACTTTCCAAATTATTAGAATCGTTCTTAATTAGGACTAATTAATTAGATAATCATTCCTTACAATTAGGACTGATGTGTATATACTTTCCAAATTATTAGAATCGTTCTTAATTAGGACTGATTAGATAATCATTCCTAACAATTGGACTAATCAGTAATTTGAGATATGTATTGTTTCTCTCAGTACCCTTCTTAATACACCTCAATTTCCATCTTTATAAGATCTTGCCTAAATTAAGATTTGATTTTGTCAAAGCATCTTTGGTGAGATGGTAGAGATATCACTTGCCAAAAGGCAAGACATGGGGACGTCGTGAGTTTAACTCCCACTCTAGTAAAAATAAAAAAAATAAAAAAAAAAAGATTTGCCTTAGCTCCCTACTCCCTCTAGGACACTTCTATAGACATCCTTTAATGTTGTGGTTGTTGTTGTCAACTATCTTGTTATCAACTATTCTATATACATAGGCTTCATTATATTAGCCTATTACTTAGTTCTAAGATGTACGTATTTTTGAAGGAAAATGCTAAGGTGACAGATTGTGTCAATAAGGTTTGTGAAGGAAATAAGAAAAAAGAAAGATGTAAGTGCTTTCTGCATCAATTGGTACATCAACACTTCCACCCATCACTCCTGCCACACACTACCAAAACCTATCCACCCACCAACACAAACTACTCTCTAGTGGCAATCAAGGGTCGCAATAAAGGGCGGGCCAAATTGACGTGACCAAAGTGGGTCAAAAAATCATTTTTCAAATAAAATTGCAACAAAAGGTGAAGAGTCAATAGCATATATCCTGAATTCCAATGGAACTCTTCAAAGAGTAGGTTTCCAAAAAATCTATTGGAAGAAATACAAAACAGTACTACCTTTTTGCAACTTATTACGGAGGCATCTTGTTCACATCATTAGTTAGTTTTTTTTATAGCATTTAGAACTCAATGACTAGGCATCAATGCATGAAGATAATTCAAGCTTCCTTAATAATAAATTATTGTTATTTAAATCTAACTTTTCGTGCTTTCCCTCCCCCTCCCTTAATTCCAGTTTTTCTGCTTGTTCTGTTTTCTCAGTCAATCTATTCTCAAACTCCAGTGCAACTCCATCGCTTTCCAACCACTACAAATCCTTCCACTTCATTATGAAATCTTCGAACAAATACGTCAAAAAGCCTCAATGCCAAATTAGTTGGGTCACCCGCATGAATCAAACGCTTCCACTCAACTCAATTTAATGTGAAATCTTCTTTGTCAATTATTACTATATCTAGAGTTTATGGGCAAGGAAGGATGCTCATGTTTCTCGCAACTACCTAGATACTACAAGAAGCCTAGAACGGTGGAGACGATATTTTAGGGAATTTTCTAATTTGGAAAGCACGCCATCAATTGCATTAAATCGAGCACAATGGAAAACTTTGATCCATGTAGCCGACCCCAACTAATTTGGGATTGAGGCTATGTTGTTGTTTCAACACGAAAGCAACAAACAATGACATCTATCTAACTTTCCCATTCAAATTGATTTAATGCAGTTGATAATGTGATTTACGAAAGTTGCTTATGAAAGTATAATTTCAGCAATTCAGCTACTGTTTCTAGTTCTTCTTTCATATTCATCTGGCCTTCCCTTGTCCATTTAAAAAATGCTTTCAATGTGCCAAAACGCTATAATATAACATAAAGGTGACCATGACACCATAAAGTAAGTTAGGATGTTGGCACCTGACACTCGATAAGAGTCCCCCTGATTATACCAAATCATCAACAATCACAACATAGTGAGCAGCTGGATTCCCTTCCTTAAGACGAACTATCCTCTTATCTCCTTCACGGACCTTATTGCACACAATCTGTCATTTAAAAAATATATGCAACTTAGAACTAGAAAATAGGCTAATATAATGAAGCACATGTATACAAAATAGTTAATAACAAGATCAAAGCATCCGAAAATGCTGTAACTGCTTATAGAACCTCTTCCACGCACCATCATCAGGAAATGCAATACTGATCTGGAACATTCAACATGCAAACTATAAGAATTAACCGTAAAAAAGAGTGATCGTTGCAGCTCATGAAACAAAGTTAAGACACTGTAGACAACAAAATTAACTCACATTTTCAGCATCAGGAAGCTGGTGAAGGCGTCGTTTCAATAGAGGGATCCCGGTTTCAAAACATGGCAAGACATGATCCCCAAAATAAAACCTTTCCTAAAAATTACAGAAAAATCAAAATCAAGATCAAGATCAGCTCGTTGAAAATGAATCAGGCAATAGATTAAGCAGATCAATTACCAAATTCATGAACAATATTCTCTTACAAATTTGAAACATTAACCAATTGAAAAAAACAGAAGGGCTTAAAATGTAAGGAAACAAACAATGAAAATTCAAGAGGCAAATACTGAACAATTACAATCAAACAAAGAAACTTCGAAGCAACTTGCTAAGTTCTAGCGTCTGGTTGAGATTTTAGACACAGTTTTCTTATTGCACCAGGGAGTATAAAGGCCGAAGAACAAAATCCGAGCCCCTGTGACATTAAATAAGCTCTACAGCTCTTCACACCTACAAAAAATATGAACAACATTAAGGATGTCTATAGAAGTGTACTAGAGGGACTAGGGGAGCCAAGTCAAATCTCAATTTAGGCAGATCTCAGAAAAACAGAAAGAGCGAAAACCACAAAAAGGCAAACTGCTTGCAGATCCTTGACCAATGATAGCCTCAATTTGTGCAATCCTTCAATTTCATACTATAGATTTTTTCCATTTTATTTTGAAGATTAAATGGTCACTTATCATGCTTGGAACTTATATTTAGATCTCAATAAAACAAAATAATTCAGCACAGAGTCTGAATACTTTTAAATAGTATATTTACATTCCAGAAAAATACCAAATACTATCTATACTGATTATACTCATAGCTCTACCTTCTATATAACTAGTTTATTTACTAACTGTGCATTTTGTTTCTCTTAGGTCTGTGCCCTTGCTGGCTGCACCTTGATGAAGCACTTAGTGCATCCATTATTTATTTAACTAAATGTTCTTTAATTGTAAAATGCCACTTAAGCAAATAATCGGCTTAAATCCTTGCGTACTCCAAGTAACTCCATCCACACAAGTTTCATAGAGAATGGAAGGATAATTAAATCAATATTAATTTCCAACGGTAATATGTAGTGGTACACCTGTACTAATACTAGCAAAAATAACTCAGACAGGCAATAGAATATAAAGAGGTTAAACGCAAATCTGACAACCAAAACAAAGAGAACTCAGGTCAAAAGAAGCAAATGCTTCTAACCAAGCACAAATCAGTCTTTATAAAAGCAACCAAATTGAGAATAAGAAGATTAACCTGCAAAGCGTGTATATCATATATGACTAGACTAGTTGGACCACCTCGTGATATGGGTACATTTGATAATATACGAGCCATGGTAAATCCAGTAGCAACATCCCCTTCCTCTTCCATACGTTCAAAGGAACCAGTTGGAAAGAACGGTAGAACTAATGTAAACGAAGCAACAAACAGCCTTGGAAGCGCAAACATGATGGAGAGCTGCTTAAAGATGACACTGGGAGAACTAAAGGAAGCTAGAAAAGCAACATGTTGTCCTCGAATATCTTGTGCATTATTGATGAAAAGATTTGGGAATCCATCATCAAAGCTCCTGTTAAATTTATACATAAATACATCATCAAGAGAATCTAAAGAATAAATTCAGACAAAATGATAGCAATAATGAGAATGATGTCACGCATAGGATTCCAACTGGATGGAAGAAATGGAGGAGTGCAACACGTGTCATTTGGGATCGAAATATTACTACCACGAACCAAGTTAAAAGGAAAATTTTATAGGACTGCAATTAGGTCAGCTATGCTCTATGGAAGTGAATGTTAAGCGGTAAAGCAACAATAATTACATAAAATGAATGTAACGAGAATGAGGATGTTTAGGTGAATGTGTGGTAAAACTTGTAAAGATAGAATAAGAAATACAAAAATTCATAGAAAAGTAAGAGTAGCACCAATTGATACAAAGGTTAGGGAAGGGTGGTTGTGGTGGCTTGGACACTTGTAAAGACGGCCTGCAAATGCCCCACTAGAAAACTTGACTCAATAGAAACTGAAGAAATTTGACTAGGGGTAGACCGAAGTTAACTTGGGACACATTAATTATGATGGATTTAAAAGGTTTGAAAAGCTCACCATCGATTGCACTAAATTGAGCACAATGGAAGAGTTTGATCCATGTAGCCGACCCCAATTAATTTGGGACTGAGGCTATGTTGTTGTGTTGTTGTTTTTCATTTTATTTAATCCAATTTGATTAGTTTTCTGAACACAAACAGTCAATTGAAATATAGGATCATTATATATCATAAACAATAATCGTGCAAGTGAAGAGTATAAAGTAAGAGTTTAAACAAGAGGCTTGCTCACAAAGCTAAATCAGAACCAAATACGGTCTGAATAAACGAGTCAAAGTATAAAGCATGCCTAACATTCAGGTTGCACTAAATTGATTGCTATGGCGAGTTTGATCCATGTAGTGACCCCAACTAATTTGGGATTGAGGCTATGTTTTAATATTTGGAACCTTTGCATCAACGAAGCCTAGTAATAAATAAATGACTTGAAGCAAAGTTTTATTTGCATTCTAGCTTCATCTCGTCAAAAGAAGGTATAATTTTCACAATGACTTTTTTTTTTTAAGAAAAGGTAAGAGTTGTAAGGGACCATGCTTGGAAACAAATCAACTAACTTGGAATTTCGACCTCTGAAAGATGCATTGCAACTCAATCAAGATAAAAAAAATAAAGACGACCCATCAAACAGAATAAATAAAGCACGCAATAAAGCATCAATCCCAAATTAGTTAGGGTCGGCTGCATGGATCAAACTCTTCCATTGTGCCAGAGTGACAATAGTTTTACGCTGACTATCAACCTTTCAAAACCCTCTCCTATTTTCTAGGTATGGAAAATGGGTTGGAACCTGGGCTTAGGAGCCCCCCTTCTTTATCTTGACTTAGGACCAGCTATATAGCGCATAGAATATTCTACGTAGATGGAGTTAAATAAAGCATGCATGTAATGCGAGGTTTTTTTTTTTTTTTTTTTTCTCTCTAAAAAAATGCTTCTTTGGTGATTGAAGTTCATGGTTTTAGGTAGGCCATGTGGAACTCTTAAGCAAAAAATCTTCCTATTTCACGACAATGCGTAAACAAATCTGCATGAGATCATAACATCAATGCCAAAGAATACCCAAATCAAAAAAACACAAAACCCAGAAACCACTCTTTCATTCTCTTCAATAAACATCAAACAGACATTCAAAAACACCAAATTGGAAACTAAACCAAAACCCCATCTCTTAGAACCATGTAGAGAGCAAGTACTTCAATGGGCCTTTTCCTAATTGTGGGTAGGTGGTACCTCCAGTTGATGGACTGAAGCTAGATGGAGTCGGAGAGAAGGGCGACCTTCCGAGCAAGAGCTTCGGACTCACACAGTTGAAGAGGACTTCTTTTTTCTTCTTCAGTAATTGCGCCATCTCTCAGAGATGGAAAGCTAGCAAAAGGCGGCGGCGGCGGAGTTGAGGGTGTGGATTTTGACTTGTGAAGGCGCTGGAGGCTAGAGCCACTCTTGCTATGTTGGTGTGACTGTTGTTGAAGCCGTTCGATACGCCTCGAGACACGTGAGAGCAAATATCGAGGTCACTTTAGCATTTTTCTTCCCTTGCAAAGAATCCCTACCTTTTCCTTTTTCTAGCATTTCCAGAAAAAATATAAAATAAAGAAAAATTAAGTTTACATTTGAATAGGGGTGCACACGGATTGGATCCAGTCCAATTAAGGTCAATCCGCAATCTAATCTAATTTTTGTGGATTGAAAAATTACAATCCAATCCAGTCCAAATAATTCATCAATCCAACTCAATCCAATTTGTAAAATGTGGACCGGACTGGATCAAATTCTACAGATTGACGTTTTCCTACCCAAAGATTCATAAAATTAAACTTCAACAAATGAATCACAAAAATCATACATCTCATGAATGACAAATTTACATAGCATCCCACAAATCTATACATAGCATACTTCCCACAAACTTGGTCATCACAATAACCTATAAAATGCAAGTTCCTACGTAATTAATATGTCGTCCATAAATATGCACCATACACCCTCACAAAAGCACAAAAAAATGTGCACGTTGCAATACGCAACCCACAAAAAAAGATTGAAAGCTTAATAAAATAGTTAAAATAAACATAATCTTTTAGATATTATAGTCCAAGATACATGAGTAGATATGTATATGTGTTGATGTGCTAAACGGATTGGATCTGTAGTTTTTTAATATAGGATCCGTAGTCCAATTCAATCATCGGATTAGTGAGTTTTCAATCAAGTTCGATCAAAGGTATACAAAAATTGATCCAATTAGTAATAATTGGTCCAAATTGGACTGGATCTGCAGATTTGTGTAATCCGTGTGCACCCTCATATGAGCCTCGACTGTGCCTGAGCATGGATTAGCCGTGTGATTGGCGTTGGACACTATGTGAGATATATATCACAAAAAAAAAAAAAAAACTAAAGTGTAATGATTGTAATTCATGAACACCACATCATAAGGAAATTATTTCTTAGCTCTTGTTTTATTTTTTATTTTTTTATTTTTTTATTTTTTTTTCAAAATTAGCTCTAGTTTTTTGCTCTGTTTGGTAAGCACAAAGTAGCTTATCAGCTAGCTTATAAGCTACTTTAGAAAATAAGTTGTGTTTGATAACTAGTTTATTTCAAAAATAATCTAGACAATAATCTAAAATTTTAGATGCTATACGGACTAGCGTTTAGAAAAAATAAAACGTGTTAACTTATTCTTTCTACTACTATACCCTTGTGTGTCTAAGAAATAGCCGATTGAAACTTATCCATTTTGTTAGGTGCGTTATCTTTATGTTCTCCAATTTTTACTCTTGCTTTTTATTACTTTAATATGTTTAGTTATAAAAAGTAACGAATAAGTAATACATATTCCTAACATATGAGCGTAATGCATGTTAGTATACTATATAGCATGCCTATTAATAGTTTCTAAAAAAAAAAAAAACATGCCTATTAATTTTTTCTCAAAAAAAAAACATGCCTATTAATTTTTATCAAAAAAAAAAAAAAAACATGACTATTAATTACATTAGCAAATATTATTTAACAATAGACAAATACTCAAATAGGGCAGATCCTTTGCTTGCGAGTTTGACCAGAACCTCCTTCACACGCTGAAATAAAGAGCTTAATGATATTCCAAATATCAATTTTAGCTACAAATCGTAATATCTAGGCTGTGATATTTTCACCCTTGACTAATTAACTCCACCAAAATACCATACCAAGATTGATCAAAAATTAAAAGAAGACTTGTTTGGCGCTGTCTTCCTAAAAAATTTATCTGAGGTTGAAGGAATAGAAAAAGTTGATGCAATGACCTTGTCCATTATGGCTCACCAGCCTCCATAAACAGGACGATGATTTGTCATAGGCAGATATGATATGTTCCAATCACAGATAAACAATGCAAGCATGCAGATCCACAAATGAAAAATATACAACACATTGGAGCACCAATGGAGTTTTTTTCTTTTTCATTTCCTGGTAAAGTAAATTCGTTATCAAAGACATATCCAGTACCACAAAGAGATTAACTGAGGAATCACTCCCAACAGTCAGTGTTTCAGTAGTTAGACACTAAGAGTAAAAGAACTAATACAAGAAGTCACCTTAATTATAGCTTCTCTAGGGTAACCAAAATATGTACATTATTAGGTAATGTACACTGCACAGACAACTGCAGTCAGCAAGTGCCATATCAAGCTCAGTTAATGTATTCTTCTCAAGGCACTGTAAATTTTAAAAATCTAATCTGACAAAGAGAAGAAGATTATATAAAAATAAGAAGTGAACTAAGTGAAGAAAAAAAAAAGTATACAACACAAAAGTTTTCATTAACATTAGCCACAGACCATGGTAGCCGGATATGGAATATATTTCTCGAAGCAAAGTTTAACTTTTAAGGCGGTCTTTCTAATGGAAAATAACAATTCAATAAATATTAAAATAGTGAGTATTTCTTGTTTCTACAAAAAAAGACGATTAATAAGCACTGAATAGTGAAATATTCTTTAGTATGGCTGATTACCGAAAATAGACATGGTATATAAAACAAAGCCGCTCACAATCACATTGTTAGTTTTCCAAGAAGTCAAGGATATTAGAGAGATTCCATGAAGTCACAGATATTACTATGGGTACAACTAGCCTGCACATTTACTCTTGCAGATGCACTCCAATAGAGAGAGCCTCATCTAAGCCTCATTTTCATGTTTCTTACCAAACTAATTGATGAAAGGAATGGGTCATAATTTGATTTCTACAAAGAAGCCACATCGCTCAATGATCTTGAATTGATTTTGATACATAATCTCGGTATAAACAGAATTCAAATTGGGCTTTAAATTGGTAGAAATGATTTAAGTACTGCATCTCGCAAAATGGGTAAATGCTTCTACACTAAAATAAGTCACAGAAAAATAGATGTTGCTGGAAGCATACATAATTTGGGGGGGAAAAACTAACATGATTGTACTAAAACTCACCATTTCATGAATTTTCGCAACGCTTTGGCTGATCTGTTCAAAACTTTCCGTTGGCATTCCCGTCAAAAGCTCTAGTTCAGTTTCATTAGGGCTAAAAATATCGACATTGGTTAATAGATCTACTGGGATCAGTTCATCCATTCCCCCAGCATCCAAAATCACGGGAACACCTGCACTTCTTGCAGCCTGAATAAATTCAAACATCCATCAATCTATGCAAGAAACTAGCAGCAATTGCTAACTAGAGCGGAACAGAAACATTTGCAATCATAAATTTAAATGGGGGAGCCTACTATGAACTTATTAAGATATTTTGATCAGAATTATTAACTTATTAAGACCGGGGGACATACTTTTAAGGCACACATTTATTGTAGGAGTGCGCCCACTGCTCTATGTATTTCATATAAATAATTATGCTTCAAACGTGTGCATAAAAAGCATGTCACCTAATCACTTTTTCATTCAGATGTTGATAAGAAACAATAACTGTATTGATAAAAGAAGGTACAGCGTGAGATTCCCTACCATCAAACAAACAATAGCAAAGCGAGGTGCAACACCTTTGGAAGGGAAGCTAGGACATGGATGAAAAACAACTAAAAAGAAATCGAAAATCAAGTCTACAAATTGAAGAATTTAGACTTCCAAAAGGCGGAGAGTATAGATTATGAGAAACAAAGAAATAAGTTGGATGGGAAAAGCACCTTGAATCCCCCCTTAATAACATAAGATGAGCATCCTAGGTGAAATGGGATTTATGGAAGGGAAAGTTTCATAACAAAGACCAACTCGTTCAAGTAGGAACATTAAAATGAGGGTGTAACAACTGAGTATTAAAATATCGATTCACAAATGAGCACATTTGAGAGATTTCGCAGTGACAATCAAAAGTAGTGTCTGAAAAATTGAAAATGAGTTGATTTAGCAACTCGCATGCGTCGATCTTAGTACAAAATGAGTGTAGAAGAGATGTTGGTACTTAGGTGGATGTGCGATAAAACTCGTAAAAATTGAATAAGAAGTCCAGATATTCAAATAAAAGTAGGAATAACACCAGGAACTATAAAACCCGAGAAAGGCAGTTGCTATAGTTTAGACATATCCAAAGACGGCCTGCAAATGCCCTAGTTAAAAAACTTGAAATAGTAAAAATTGAAGGAACTATGACATTTTAAGGGTAGACCTAAGATAACTTGGGAATTTGGGATGCATTAGTAATGCAAGATTGAAAGGTTTATGAAAATGAAATCGTATCACCAATTGCATTAAATCGAGCTGAGTGGAAGCATTTGATATCACCATGTGGCATTTCCTCCACAACAACAAATAGGCCAACACAAAAGAAACAAAATATCAAGCAAATAAAAGTCTTTATTTTTATAGCTGAGGGTATTCGAGCCACCGCCGGTGACAGGCGACTAATCCCATGTGGTTAGGAGGGCGCCCCTACCACTACCACTAACCTAGAGGTGAAAGGAGAAATAAAACTCATTAAGAAGTGATGATCACCTTAGCAACTTGAATATTGACATAATCAGGGATCTCCCTCTGCAGCAAAACAATCCCAGCATTCCTGACAACCTCCAACTCCCCCTCCTCCAACACCTTCCCCCACCCCTCCATATTAGCCCCCCCAACAATGATAATAGAATTCTGCCCATCACTCTGAAGCATCACCACAGCATGCCCAGTGGGGACACCACCCCCGCCCTTCAAGTACTCCACCCTCACCCCTCCCCCCTCCAATGCCTCTCCAATCAACCTCCCATTGGCATCCTCCCCGACCCGCCCCACGAAGTACACCGCCGGGTATTCCAGCCTCCCTGCACACACGGCCTGGTTGGCGCCCTTGCCGCCGGAGAGGGTCTGGCCTGTCTTCGCCGAGACGGTCTCGCCGGGGCGCGGGAGGCGGTCGATCTCGACGTAGATGTCGGCGTTGGCGGAGCCCCAGACGACTAGGGGGGGAGTGGGGGTGTGGGTGTGGGTGTGGATGATTGGGGTGGTTTGTTGGGGGTTTGAGGAGTTTACAGTGAGAGTGGGGAATTGGGGTTTGGGTTTTGATTGTGACGATGGAGATGGTGATGGGTATTTGAGATTTATTAGTTTGGTTTGGAGGGATTTCGGTGGGTTTGAGGGAGTGATGGGGAGGGAGTTGTTGATCGCTCCCATTATTCTTCTTCTTCTTCTTCTTCTTCTTCTTGTCACTTGTGAGACTGATTTGGCAATTTGTCAGGCTTTGACGATGGATTGCTACTTTTGTTTGGTTTTTTGTTTGATTATTGAGTAACTCACTTTCGACATCGACTAACTTGAATATTGTGCGAGGTGCGTGCGTGCGCATATCTTGAAGCAAAATACACGGGCTTCCTATTTGTTGTTGTTTCTTTCCTTGAAGTTAAAAATTAGAGTTTTTTTTTTTTTATCCCTTTGGTAAGATTTGTTGTCTCCATTTTAGAGTTGTCGTCATTTTTAAGGGTTGTTGCCCTCTAGTGGGGATGATGTCGTACCACTGGGTATATGGTGTTAGATTAGTTCCGTACTTCAGTTGAATGTAGTGTCTATTACTCTCGTTGTAATAGATTGCTTACCCTAATGGGTTAGCAAAAAAAGAAAAAAAAAAAAAAAAAAAAAAGTGCATTGCCTCAACTATTTGAGGAGAGAAGGACGAAGGGTAGCAATTGATGACCAAGAGTTGTTAAAAGTTTTTTTCCATTTCTCGGGATCGAACTCAGACCTGTGGTTGGGAGGAGGCAGTAGTGTTGTTTGAAAATGATTTGGTTGACTAGTTCACATGTAGGTGTTTTGTCTAATATCTTTTTCTGGTTAAATCGACTATTATTTTTTTTATGGCATATTAGATTAGGAAAAGTTTTAAAGATTTAAAAAGTAAACCCTCAATTACACTGACACAATAGAAGAGTTTAATCTATATTGCAGACTCTAATTAGTTTGAGATGAAGTTTTTATTTATTTATTTTGGTCAAATTAATAAATCTGATTTAACAATGAAATTACATTAATAGTAGCATTTTCCCTCACATTGGGATCAAAGTGATATTGCAAAAAGTTTGCAAAACCTATATGCTTGTCGAATGTATCAAATTGACCATTCTATATACTTTTTTTTTTTAATACCATTCTATATACTTATAAGCAACAATAATATAAAGAAACAAAAAAAAAGAATATATAGCTTATTCGACCTAACTAAATCGGTAAATTAAGAACTGATCGAGGGTTGTCAAACCCTCGACGGTTCAAACTTACGCCATTCATGACTCCTTGCTTGTAACCTCCACGAGTACCGTCGATCCATTTTTTTGCAAAAAGAACTTCAAATCTTCACAATAAGAAGAGAAAAAACTAAAACCTCCCTACAAGGAGAGGAAAACTCAAACCTTCCTACAAAGGAGATGAAATTTCAAAGCCTCTCAACAAGGACAGAAAAACTCACTTCCATTTAGAAAAAAAAGAAAAAAGAAAATGAAAAGGGGATAGAGGGAAAAGGGGCCACCGGCATAGGTCAAAGGAGCAATCCCTGACAACCCCAAATCTTAAAAAACCCTAAAATTCAAGCAACCACTCCCCTTCCTCGTTACATGTTATGTAAAAATTTAAATTTACATTCATCTCAACAAATTGAGGTTTTAACACTTGATGATTCGTAACACAAGTTGTCCTACATCGGAATCTACTTTAAAAATACACTTAGGTTTACCTAAGGAAGTTGGTGGGATAGGTAAGAAATGGACTCTTTGATGTGGGGTTCGTAATCTTGCGCACATTGCTAAGTGCGCCTGCGCGTATGGCTCATTTGTATAGCTCTTGTGGTTTTTCCTTTACACTTAAAGTAGTGAAAGAGTATATCTACTCTTTAAAGTAAAACTTTCTAACCCATGTAGGACTAAACATTTCCTTTGTTTTTGAAAATGTCCAACACCAATGACCTAAATTCACATCTCTCACATTCGCAATTGTTCGTAAAAAGGAAACTACCAAATTGATTTTATTAATTTTAAGTTGTAACAAATAGGACCAAGAAAGCATAACAAAACTTGTAATCAATCACTAGTGAAGTAGTAGTTTTCAAGTAATAGTGACACACAAAGTTGAAACCTTTCACGCATTGTCCGATCTTATTAGAAATGAATATAGACATCGAATAAAAATACAAAGTTGACCTCAACTTTTATGTTTACAGCAACAATTGCTCGCCGATTTTGGCGAGTTGGTTGATCCAACGAGGGATTCACTTCCCAGTTAATCTCAGGCTCACGTCGTTGTAGAAGTGGTTGCAGTTCTTGGTGATGAGATTGTAGGAAGTCCCCGTGTAGCTCTTGCTGAGCTCCTCCATGAACTTGTGCACCTCATGAGGACCCAGATCAGTTCTCCCAATTAGAATTGACTTCCTGAACGTCAATCCGGGATATTCTCTCGGCTTCTCTCTGAAGATACCGTTGGAAGGAGAATTATGCCCTCCAAATTCATACTCGACGCCATGAACTGCAGAGAAAACCAATGATCATCTAATATGGATGAATACATAAATGAAATGATATAACAGATTATTATTTTTTTTTTCATAAATGTTAATGTAGATTTTAATATTAAAAGGTTTGAGTAACCTTTTAGCAAGTGATGTTCTTCCGTCTCACTAGAGATGCTTTGATAACAATAAAGCAATATTACTCATTATTCAAGTACAAAAAACTTTGAAAAGATAAAAAAGAATAAAAAATCATAAATTAACAGAAAGAAAGAAATCAAAACAAACCCTAGGTCTCTTATTCTCCTCTTCTTGCTCCAACCAGAAGAATGTATCTTGCTGCAATGAATCTAATAGGGGTATCTAAAATTTAAGAGGAACGATTCATCATCTCTATGTACTTGTGGCATACAAAAGATTTCAATTATGATATAGTTAAGGACAAAATTTTTGGCTCCAACCTTATCATAGAAGAACACGATTCCTTTTTCCTCTTCCCAGCTTTAACATTCATTATCAAGTTTTCCAAAAGAGCTACACAAAGTAAACTTTTTTCAATGCAAGGTGAAATGAAGCAACAAGTAACTAAAACATAGGATGCACCCATAATTACAACAACTTAAGTACAACTTTTCAAAAAATCAAAGACATTAACAATCATATGTGCACAATCTTTATTCATAGTTGACTCATGCTCAACAACAAAAAGGACCAATGCACCTTGAAACAAATTAGTTGTTAGTTCTTTGATGTTTTTAGACCAAGGTATATTATGTTCGGACAATGTGAATGCAAAAATAATTAACACTACTGAGCTTAAAAAGCTCCAAATTTAGGGTATGAATAGCCACAAACCATGAGTTTGACCATTGATTAAAGAAACTACCTATGCCGATTCATATACATACAAGATACAACTCTGTGCCCTGCATCTTTCTTTCGTGATGCTAATATTGTAATGGAAAATACTAGGAAAGAATGATTCATGTCATCACCGTAACAAGATGTCTATAAATTTACTAAAGATATGATTACTTAAAAGTCTCTAACAGTGATAACACTGAAAAACATGCTATTTAAAACAAAACTCAGAAATAGAGGAATATCTAAAGAAAACAAAAAAAAAAAAAAAAAAAAAAAAAAAGATAAGAAAAATGTAAGTGAATAGTGAAAACACCCACTTATTGTACAAACATAATTGACTTAAATTTATTCACTGAATTAAATAAGTTTTCTCAAAAAAACTGCATACACATTAGATCTACTTTTACGTCATAGTTCATCCTTTGATACAACTAGTCCTACATTGAACCGCCAATTAAAGTGGATTTCAGCTAGAGCGTCACTAATAAAACACACAATAAAATATGCTTAAGTTTCATTTACAAGAGAGCCAAATCAATAAAAATGAGAATCCGAGTATTCCTAGTGAATTGCAAAAAGTAGTTATTGAAAAAAGTTAAATAATTGATGAGAGATACTACAATGCAAAACTTTAATGATCAAAACCAAGTGTATGGACTCACAAGGTAGTTTTCCTATCCAATTTGTAAAATGTGGATCGGACTAGATCAAATTATATAGATTGACGTTTTCCTATCCAAAGATTCATAAAATTAAACTTTAACAAATGAATCACAAAAATCATACGTCTCATGAATGACAAATTTACAACATACATCCCAAAAATCTATACATAGCATAATTCCCACAAACTTGGTCATCACAATAACCTATAAAATGCAAGTTCCTACGTAATTAATATGTTGTCCATAAATTTGCACCATATACCCTCACAAAAGCACAAAAAATGTGTGCGTGCAATACACAACCCACAAAAAAAGATTGAAAGCTTAATAAAATAGTTAAGATAAACATAATCTTTTAGATATTATAGTCCAGTACATATGAGTAGATATGTATATGTGTTGATGTGCTAAACGGATTGGATCGAATTGGATATGCAGCTTTTTAATGTAGAATCCATAATCCAATTCAGTCCAGTCGGATTAGTGAGTTTTCAATCAAGTTCAGTCAAAAGTATGCAAACATTGATCCAATTAGTAATAATTGGTCCAAATTGGACTGGATCTGCAGATTTGTGTAATCCGTGTGTGTAACAACCCTCAAATTTTAACCCGACTTGTATAGTACTTGTCGAACCGTGACCGGCTACGTGATACTAGACAAGATTTCGATCTTCGAGAGTCAACACCAAGGTGATTTTATGATTCTTTGATGTGTGTAATAGTAATTTAGTTTAATGCGTGTCACGGGCGTTCGTGCAATTTTCAATGAGAGTGAGGTCCCACATAATTAACCTTAGGGAGAAAATACAAGTAATGGGATAATTAAAATAATTATTTAATAATTTAATAGTTTATTTGTGTGAGGCAAAGGTAAAAGTGTGCATTTGGCGGGGAAATACGGACCGAGGAGGTGAGATGGGTCGGGGAAAATATTTGGAAAATATACGGGTGTTGGGTTAAAAATTTTGCATAGTGACACAATCAAATAATGGGAAACCCTTGGATTTAACTTTGAGATATGTAGGTTGGTAAAAATGGGTAGACACAACTATTATACCCATTTAAATATTCAAACACACACCTACCCCCATCGCTCAACTCACCTCACACCCCACCCACTCCCATCACTCAACTCACCTCACCACCCACCCCATCACTCATGTCACTCACATCACTCACGTCTCTCTCTCCATACACTCCACGCACACACCCCCTCTCATTTTCTCTCTTCTCACTCTTCACTCACTCTCACTCACGACCATCTCTCTCCCTCATCTCACCACCGTCTCGCCCTTCGCCGGTGGCCGGAATAGACGTCGGAGGTCGCGTTTTGACCGGACGTATGCATCTCCTCTCTCATTCTCTCTCTCTCATTTGTCATCTCTTTCTCCCTCTCGCTTCTTTCCTCTCTCGGCTCTCTCGTGACGAGCCACCACCACCGGCCCCGGCCGAACCAGGTGGTGGTCGGGGTTCACTCCTCACCGGAGGTCTCTCTCTACCTCTCTATCTCTCTATCTCTTTCTCTCCCTCTCTCGTTCTCGCTGGTCTCCACGTTTTCCACTGCTGCCGCCTCTGGTCGTCGCTGCCGTAGGTGACGGTGGTCGGGGACGGTCGGGGACTGACCCTCGTGGCCCATCGAAGTTCTCATATTCCCGAGGAGACTGTGGTTCGTGATACATAGGGTTTTAGTGCTCATGTTTTGTTTTATTGCATGTGTTGATGTTTTTGTTGGTCTCGCCGGAAAACGCCCTCACCGGCCCCGCCACCGCCAGACCACCATGACCGGAATGCCGTCGGGGATCCCACCAAACTCCTATGTAGGTCCCACAGCCTTTAGAGTGGTCGAAAACAGTTTTATTATGCGCGAAAGAGTCATCATTTCATGTGATATGTGTGGTGGAGCCTCGCCGGAAACCGCCACTGTCGGTGGCACTACCGGTGGAACCATGACCAGTGAAGGTTGTCGAGATCTCACCTAACATTGGTTGACGTCTCGCAGCCCTTGGTTAAGTCCGAAACAACGTTGTTAATGTGTTTTCGTCGCGATTTCATGTGTTGTCAACTTCGAGTCCATATTTGCGTGTGTTGATGTAATTCGAACTCGGTGGAGGGTTTTTCGGCTTTCCCATGCCATGATAACCCTTCCCCGATGTCGGACAACACCAGCGAGGTTTCATGTTTGTTTGTACATGTCGGTTCGATTTTCACGAAGAGTTATGGTTGAGTGTTGGTTTGTATTGAAACATCGTGTGGCGATGAATGGTTATGACGCCGTGATCTTGTCGCCGGTCCTCGAGAACATGACATGACCCATATACGACTGAGCTGAGCCTATGATTCGCGATGAGATTTATACATAATGTGTTTTCAAAACCCGAGAGAGGGAGTATTCATTTTTTGATTAAATTGTCGTGTCGTTCGAGTCATTTAAAACATTGGGGAAAAGGATAAGTTTAAACCTAGGTTTAGTGAATGACTTGACCTATTAATACGAGTTCCCGACCTTATCAGGTAGCGGAAAACTCGAGGATACGTGTTAGGAGTCGCGGGAGCGTTGTACGCGGGTTACGATAGTTCAGGTAAGTACGCTTGCTTTAAAAAGCATTTGTACGTTAGTAAGCCAGCTAAAAAAATACCATGTGATTCATTTTCATTCTGTTGTGTTTGTTATTATCTACTTGTTGGCATTCCATTCCACATTCCTTGTATGTGTGTTCTTGGCATAAGTGTGTGTCTCGAAGGTACATGCGGCCTGCACTAGAAGGGATAAAACGCGGGCACTCGTGCGCACGAGTGTTTGATCATCCCTAGTGATTGTGTGATACCATGCACTGGATTGTTGTGGATATTGCTGTGGATTTCGATGTTGCGACATCGCTGTTGTGGAATTGTTGTGGAATTTAGACCACTTATTGCCTCTCTTGACTAATAGAATACGTGTGTTTAGATTGCTATCATTTCCAGTCTGTCTATCATGCATTCTTGTTTATTTAAATTCCTGTCTTTCAGTACCCGCATGATATTTTGACTGCCTTGTTTGTTATTTCATGAATTACTGTTATATTTTTCTGGTTTTACTTTAAATTTTTCTCAGTTACTCACCGTCTAGTTTTTGACGGTGGGTGCAGATAGGGCGAAGTGCAGTAGGGGCAATGGACCTTGCCTAGGAGACCTTTTGTGAGCGGTAGGACTTGAGGTATCAAGGTGTAGGCTTATGTTCATTTCTGTTTGTATGATGTTTTACATATATATATATATATAATTGTTTTAGAACTGGGGATATGATTTTGAGGTGGGTTCCATCAATCCATTTCGTTGAATTAGAATTGAACATATTGGAGTTTTCCACATTTATTAGATTCCTAATTTCCCTTTGATTGAGTTATTTCCCAATATTTGATTAGAATATGATTTTGCTTCCGTTGTGTTATAATTGCAATAACTCTTTTATAAATCTTGAAATTTTGATAATTTAAGGCTGACTAGGCTCGTTAGGTTCGCGAGAAACCGACTCGGGACCTACACGGGTCTAGGCCGGGCGTACCCAAATGCATTGGGAATTTAGGGCCGTCACAGTGTGCACCCTCATATGCGCCTCGACTGTGCCTGAGCGTGGATTAGCCGAGTGATTGGTGTTGGACACTATGTGGGATATATATCACAAAAAAAAAACTAAACTGTAATGATTGTAATTTATGAACACCACATCATAAGGAAATTATTTCTTAGCTCTTGCTTTATTTTTATTTTTTTATTATTATTTTTTTAAAATTAGCTCTAGTTTTTTGCTCTGTTTGGTAAGCACAAAGTAGCTTATCAGCTAGCTTATAAGCTACTATAGAAAATAAGTTGCGTTTGATAACTAGTTTATTTCAAAAATAATCTAGACGATAATCTAAAATTTTAGATGCTATATGGACTAGTGTTTAGAAAAAATAAACGTGTTAACTTATTCTTTCTACTACTATACCCTAGTGTGTCTAAGAAATAGCCGATTGAAACTTATCCATTTTTGTTAGGTGCGTTATCTTTATTTTCTCCTATTTTTACTCTTGCTTTTTATTACTTTAACATGTTTAGTTATTAAAAGTAACGAATAAGTAATACATATTCCCGACATATGCGCGTAATGCATGTTAGCATACTATATAACATGCCTATTAATAGTTTCTAAAAAAAAAACATCCTATTAATTTTTTCTCAAAAAAAAAAAACATGCCTATTAATTTTTATCAAAAAAAACATGACTATTAATTATATTAGCAAATATTATTTAACAATAGACAAATACTCAAATAGGGCAGATCCTTTGCTTCCGAGTTTGACCAGAACCTCTTTCACACCCTGAAATAAAGAGCTTAATGATATTCCAAATATCAATTTTAGCTACAAATCGTAATATCTAGGCTGTGATATTTTTACCCTTGACTAATTAAGTCCACCAGTATACCATATC
This sequence comes from Stephania japonica, assembly GCA_039657345.1. NCBI lineage: Eukaryota > Viridiplantae > Streptophyta > Magnoliopsida > Ranunculales > Menispermaceae > Stephania > Stephania japonica. The sequence continues at coordinate 9,866,518 of CM077556.1, forward strand.
AAGATTGATAAAAAAATTTAAAGAAGACTTGTTTGGCGATGTCTTCCTAAAAAATTTATATGAGGTTGAAGGAATAGAAAAAGTTGATGCAATGGCCTTGTCCATTATGGCTCACCAGCCTCCATAAACAGGTCAATGATTTGCCAAAGGCAGATATGATATGTTCCAATGGAGTTTTTTTCTTTTTAATTTCCTGGTAAAGTAAATTCGTTATCAAAGACATATCCAGTACCACAAAGAGATTAGCCGAGGAATCACTCCCAACAGTCAGTGTTTCAGTAGTTAGACAATAAGAGTAAAAGAACTAATTCAAGAAGTCACCTTATAGCTTCTCTAGGGTAACCAAAATATGTATATTATTAGGTAATCTACACATGTACAACAAGCTGCTATGAGTCAAGCAAGTGCCATAGCAAGCTCAGTTAATGTATTCTTCTCAAGGCATTGTAAATTTTAAAAATCTAATCTGACAAAGAGAAGAAGATTATATAAAAATAAGAAGTGAACTAAGTGAAGAAAAAAAAAGTATACAATACAAAAGTTTTCATTAACATTAGCCACGGACCACGAAGCCGGATATGGAATATATTTCTCGAAGCAAAGTTTAACTTTTAAGGCGGTCTTTCTAATGGAAAATAACAATTCAATAAATATTAAAATAGTGAGTATTTCTTGTTTCTACAAGAAGAAAAGACGATTTATAAGCACTGAATAGTGAAATATTCTTTAGTAAGGTTGATTACCAAAAATAGACATGGTATATAAAACAAAGCCACTCACAATCACATTGTTAGTTTTCCATGAAGTCAAGGATATTAGAGAGATTCCATGAAGTCACAGATATTAGAGAGAACCTCTTCACACTATGGGTACAATAGCACTGCACATTAACTCTTGCTGATGCACTCCAATAGAGAGAGCCTCATCTAAGCTTCCATTTCATGTTTCTTACCAAACTAATTGATGAAAGGAATGGGTCATAATTCGATTTCTACAAAGAAGCCACATCGCTCAACGATCTTGAATTGATTTTGATACATAATCTCGGTATAAATAAAATTCAAATTGGGCTTTAAATTCGTAGAAATGATTTAAGTACTTGCATCTCGCAAAATCGGTAAATGCTTCTACACTAAAATAAGTCACGAGAAAAATAGATGTTGCTGGAAGCATACATAATTTGGGGGAAACTCACCATTTCATGAATTTTCGCAACGCTTTGGCTAATCTGCTCAAAACTTTCCGTTGGCATTCCCGTCAAACGCTATAGTTTAGTTTCATTAGGGCTAAAAATATCGACATTGGTTAATAGATCTACCGGGATCACCCATCCATTCCCCCGTAATCCAAAATCAAGGGAACACCTGCACTTCTTGCAGCTGAATAAGTTCAAACATCCGTCAATCTATGCAAGAAACTAGCAAAGCAATTGCTAACTATAGCGAACAAAACATTTGCAATCATAAATTTAAATGGGAGAGCCTACTATTAACTTATTAAGATATTTTGATCAGAATTGTTAACTTATTAAGACTCGGGGGACATACTTTTAAGGCACACATTTATTGTAGGAGTGCGCCCACGCTCTATGTATTTCATATAAATAATTATGCTTCAAAAGCATGTCACCTAATCACTTTTTCATTCAGATGTTGATAAGAAACAATAACTGTATTGATAAAAGAAGGTACAACATGAGATTCCCTACCATCAAACAAACAACAGCAAAGCAAAGTGCAACAAATTTGGAAGGGAAGCTAGGACGTGGTTGAAATACAACTAAAAAGAAATCGAAAATCAAGTCTACAAATTGAAGAATTTAGACTTCCAAAAGGCAGAGAGTATAGATCATGAGAAACAAAGAAATAAGTTGGATGGGAAAAGCACCTTGAATCCCTCCATAATAACATAAGATGAGCATCCTAGGTGAAATGGGATTTATGGAAGGGAAAGTTTCATAACAAAGACCAACTCGTTCAAGTAGGAACATTAAAATGGGGGTGTAAAAACTGAGTATTAAAATATCGATTCACAAATGAGCACATTTGAGAGATTTCGAGTGACAATCAAAAGAAAGGTTATACCACCTAGATCAAGGAACGTTAACATGGTTTAGGCACTCACAAGAGTCACAAGAAACCATCAAAAAATAATGACTTGGGTAGAATAACATGAAAGGTTATACCACCTAGATCAAGGATACAAGAGAAGATGAGAGAAGATGTGATCCTTAAAAAAAGTGGAGACATACAATCAAGGAAACGACATTATGATGAATTCGTTTCAGTTCAACTTGAACTGGATCCTTCCATTCAAAGGAGCAATGAGTGATTTGGAAGTAAATGGAGGTAAGAAAATGTTAACAAACTAAATTTGAAAAATAAGAGAATGAATAGGGAATACAAAGTGAGCTAAAAGGCCTCCAAGGGGTGCGGTGTAGTGGTAAAGAAAATAATACTTTAACTTTGATTGAGGCATAGGTCATAAGTCGATTTTTGGCAACAAATTATATTTCCTTGGTTTCTCCCGGGTTATGGGGTTGGGGCACCGGCTAACTCCCATGGGATTAGTCGAACCAAAGTAAGGAGGGGCGAAAAGTGGAGATGTGATCCTTAAAAAAAAGTGGAGACATACAGTCAAGGAAACGACATTATGATGAATTCGTTTCAGTTCAACTTGAACTGGATCCTTCCATTCAAAGGAGCAATGAGTGATTGGGAAGTAAATGGAGGTAAGAAAATGTTAACAAACTAAATTTGAAAAATAAGAGAATGAATAGGGAATACAGTGAGCTAAAAGGCCTCCAAGGGGTGCGGTGTAGTGGTAAAGAAAATAATACTTTAACTTTGATTGAGGCATAGGTCATAAGTCGATTTTTAGCAACAAATTATATTTCCTTGGTTTCTCCCGGGTTATGGGGTTGGGGCACCCGGCTAAGTCCCATAGGATTAGTCGAACCAAAGTAAGGAGGGGCGAAAAAGATTCGAACGCCCATGATTATCAAAAAAGGGAGCTAAAAGAATAGGCAAGTTTTGTTATGAGGACGCCAATGAACTAATATTGGAAGTAGAGACTCTACAAGCACTAGTCTTAGTCAACAATATATATAGAACCTTCTTAAGGCCTTAGTTGTATCAATCAAGTTGATTTAGCAACTCTGCATGCGTCGATCTTAGTACAAAATGAGTGTAGCAGAGATGTTAGAACTTAGGTGGATGTACGATAAAACTCGTAAAAATTGAATAAGAAGTCCAGATATTCAAATAAAAGTAGGAATAACACCAGGAACTATAAAACTCGAAAAGGCGCTTGTTATAGTTTAGACATATCCAAAGACGACCTACAAATGCCCTAGTTAGGAAACTTGAAATAGTAAAAATTGAAGGAACAATGACATTTTAAGGGTAGACCTAAGATAACTTGGGAATTCGGGATGCATTAGTAATGCAAGATTGAAAGGTTTATGAAAATGAAATCGTATCACCAATTGCATTAAATCGAGCTGAGTGGAAGCATTTGATATCACCATGTAGTATTTCCTCCACAACAACAAATAGGCAAATTAATTTCCACGAGCCACCGCCGGTGACAGCGATGGTGGACCCGACCCTACCACTAACCTAGAGGTGAAAGGAGAAATAAAACTCATTAAGAAGTGATGATCACCTAAGCAACTTGAATATTGACATAATCAGAATCTCCTCAAGTGAAAAACATTTCCTTTGTTTTTGAAAATGTCCAACACCAATAACTTAAATTCACATCTCTCACATTTGCAATTGTTCGTAAAATGGAAACAAAGAAAATTGATTTTATTAATTTTAAGTTGTAATCAATCACTAGTGAAGTAGTAGTTTTCAAGTAACAAGACACACAAAGTTGAAACCTTTCACGCATTGTCCGATCTTATTAGAAATGAATAGAAACATCGAATAAAAATACAAAGGTGACCTCAACTTTTACGTTTACAACAACAATTGCTCGCCGATTTTGGCGAGTCGATTGATCCAACGAGGGATTCGCTTCCCAGTTAATCTCAGGCTCACATCGTTGCAGAAGTGGTTGCAGTTCTTGGTGATGAGATTGTAGGAAGTCCCCGTGTAGTTCTTGCTGAGCTCCTCCATGAACTTGTGCACCTCATGAGGACCCAGATCCGTTCTCCCGATTAGAATTGACTTCCTGAACGTCAATCCGGGACATTCTCTCGGCTTCCTCTCGAAGATACATGGAAGGAGAATCATGCCCTCCAAATTCATACTCGACGTCATGAACTGAGAGAAAACCAATAAGTGCGAGATAAGAATTGAGCTTACAAATGTGGTTGATTTGGGTGAGATTGAAACAAGGGAAAAAGGTTGAACGTGACCTTGGATGCCGAGTGGTAGAGGCGAGGCCGAGCCAATGAATGGAGCCATTAATGGGGTGGAGATCGTAGACGTTGAGGAAGACAGGGGCAAATCTGGGATTCCTCTTCTATGAAATAAAAATTAATTAGAGTTAAAAGTGTTTTCGAAATGATCATCTAATATGGATGAATACATAAATAAAATGCTATAACAGATTATTTTTTTTTTCATAAATGTTATTGTAGATTTTAACATTAAAAGGTTTGAGTAACCTTTTAACAAGTGAATGAATGAGAACTCATGGATAGACTTAATGTTGTCGTTGATTTTCTCGCAAACAAACATCTCGATAGAATAATATCAACCCCGCTCTTCAATAAAACAAACAAATACACAAATAAACAAACGACAAACCTTTTCACTTTGAAGGCCTTGAAGAACCAACTTAAGCTCTCTAAGCCTCTTGGTTGTTAAGTCCTTGTCGTCTACTATTTGTCTATCAACAACGCTACCGCTAGCAGGCTTCGTGCACTTGGATAATCTGTGATTGAATGTCACAAAATTCCTTCATTCGTTCTTCTCTCTTGCTTGCAACTCCTTCAAAGTTTGTTTTATGGATGACAATTGGTCCTTGGGAGTGCCATCTCTCTTCTCCAACTAATCAAAATACAGAACAAAAAAAAAAAAAAAAAAAAACTAATAAGATGAAAATACCTCAAATAAATTATTAAGAACAAGAAAGAATGCACAATCATCCAACATCGGATTGAATTTTTTGTTTTTATTCTAAAAAAAAACAAGAACATGCACTGACTTTGAAAAACAAAGAAAGTGTGTTTTCGCCGAGGGCAGTGGCGATGTTGACCACTTCTTCTTCTGCCTCGGCCAATGCATTACCCAAATCACCTCTAGTCTTGAATACAACTTTCTTCAACCAACGAAAACCCTTCTTAAAACCCATTGTTATAGCTAGATTGTGGTTTTGATGAAACAATATTAATAACAATTGATACCACCACAAGAGCATTATTATGAATATATATATAACTAGTGTACGTAGCACTCAATAAGCATTATTTGGTACCATTTGATTTTATTTCCATATCGTCTGCGATTTAGTCAACGTGGCACTAAAGTTTCAATCAGAAAAGATGAGTCAAAATTTTAGTGTGTATATATAGTTTCTTTCTAAAAAAAAATAGTGTGTATATATGTTCCTTACATTATATAGATTTTTCCATAATTATTTGATTGTGTGATTTTTTAGTATGTATAGACCATACCTTATATATACAAGGGGTTAGTCAAAAATTTATTACGTACCATATAATATACTTCAAAATTTGGGTTTTATTGAGCACCAATAGGGAAGTTTCCTTGGCTGCTTAATTATCTAAATATATATACTTTCCAAATTATTAGAATCGTTCTTAATTAGGACTAATTAATTAGATAATCATTCCTTACAATTAGGACTGATGTGTATATACTTTCCAAATTATTAGAATCGTTCTTAATTAGGACTGATTAGATAATCATTCCTAACAATTGGACTAATCAGTAATTTGAGATATGTATTGTTTCTCTCAGTACCCTTCTTAATACACCTCAATTTCCATCTTTATAAGATCTTGCCTAAATTAAGATTTGATTTTGTCAAAGCATCTTTGGTGAGATGGTAGAGATATCACTTGCCAAAAGGCAAGACATGGGGACGTCGTGAGTTTAACTCCCACTCTAGTAAAAATAAAAAAAATAAAAAAAAAAAGATTTGCCTTAGCTCCCTACTCCCTCTAGGACACTTCTATAGACATCCTTTAATGTTGTGGTTGTTGTTGTCAACTATCTTGTTATCAACTATTCTATATACATAGGCTTCATTATATTAGCCTATTACTTAGTTCTAAGATGTACGTATTTTTGAAGGAAAATGCTAAGGTGACAGATTGTGTCAATAAGGTTTGTGAAGGAAATAAGAAAAAAGAAAGATGTAAGTGCTTTCTGCATCAATTGGTACATCAACACTTCCACCCATCACTCCTGCCACACACTACCAAAACCTATCCACCCACCAACACAAACTACTCTCTAGTGGCAATCAAGGGTCGCAATAAAGGGCGGGCCAAATTGACGTGACCAAAGTGGGTCAAAAAATCATTTTTCAAATAAAATTGCAACAAAAGGTGAAGAGTCAATAGCATATATCCTGAATTCCAATGGAACTCTTCAAAGAGTAGGTCTCCAAAAAATCTATTGGAAGAAATACAAAACAGTACTACCTTTTTGCAACTTATTACGGAGGCATCTTGTTCACATCATTAGTTAGTTTTTTTTATAGCATTTAGAACTCAATGACTAGGCATCAATGCATGAAGATAATTCAAGCTTCCTTAATAATAAATTATTGTTATTTAAATCTAACTTTTTGTGCTTTCCCTCCCCCTCCCTTAATTCCAGTTTTTCTGCTTGTTCTGTTTTCTCAGTCAATCTATTCTCAAACTCCAGTGCAACTCCATCGCTTTCCAACCACTACAAATCCTTCCACTTCATTATGAAATCTTCGAACAAATACGTCAAAAAAGCCTCAATGCCAAATTAGTTGGGTCACCCGCATGAATCAAACGCTTCCACTCAACTCAATTTAATGTGAAATCTTCTTTGTCAATTATTACTATATCTAGAGTTTATGGGCAAGGAAGGATGCTCATGTTTCTCGCAACTACCTAGATACTACAAGAAGCCTAGAACGGTGGAGACGATATTTTAGGGTATTTTCTAATTTGGAAAGCACGCCATCAATTGCATTAAATCGAGCACAATGGAAAACTTTGATCCATGTAGCCGACCCCAACTAATTTGGGATTGAGGCTATGTTGTTGTTTCAACACGAAAGCAACAAACAATGACATCTATCTAACTTTCCCATTCAAATTGATTTAATGCAGTTGATAATGTGATTTAAGAAAGTTGCTTATGAAAGTATAATTTCAGCAATTCAGCTACTGTTTCTAGTTCTTCTTTCATATTCATCTGGCCTTCCCTTGTCCATTTAAAAAATGCTTTCAATGTGCCAAAACGCTATAATATAACATAAAGGTGACCATGACACCATAAAGTAAGTTAGGATGTTGGCACCTGACACTCGATAAGAGTCCCCCCTGATTATACCAAATCATCAACAATCACAACATAGTGAGCAGCTGGATTCCCTTCCTTAAGACGAACTATCCTCTTATCTCCTTCACGGACCTTATTGCACACAATCTGTCATTTAAAAAATATATGCAACTTAGAACTAGAAAATAGGCTAATATAATGAAGCACATGTATACAAAATAGTTAATAACAAGATCAAAGCATCCGAAAATGCTGTAACTGCTTATAGAACCTCTTCCACGCACCATCATCAGGAAATGCAATACTGATCTGGAACATTCAACATGCAAACTATAAGAATTAACCATAAAAAAGAGTGATCGTTGCAGCTCATGAAACAAAGTTAAGACACTGTAGACAACAAAATTAACTCACATTTTCAGCATCAGGAAGCTGGTGAAGGCGTCGTTTCAATAGAGGGATCCCGGTTTCAAAACATGGCAAGACATGATCCCCAAAATAAAACCTTTCCTAAAAATTACAGAAAAATCAAAATCAAGATCAAGATCAGCTCGTTGAAAATGAATCAGGCAATAGATTAAGCAGATCAATTACCAAATTCATGAACAATATTCTCTTACAAATTTGAAACATTAACCAATTGAAAAAAACAGAAGGGCTTAAAATGTAAGGAAACAAACAATGCAAATTCAAGAGGCAAATACTGAACAATTACAATCAAACAAAGAAACTTCGAAGCAACTTGCTAAGTTCTAGCGTCTGGTTGAGATTTTAGACACAGTTTTCTTATTGCACCAGGGAGTATAAAGGCCGAAGAACAAAATCCGAGCCCCTGTGACATTAAATAAGCTCTACAGCTCTTCACACCTACAAAAAATATGAACAACATTAAGGATGTCTATAGAAGTGTACTAGAGGGACTAGGGGAGCCAAGTCAACTCTCAATTTAGGCAGATCTCAGAAAAACAGAAAGAGCGAAAACCACAAAAAGGCAAACTGCTTGCAGATCCTTGACCAATGATAGCCTCAATTTGTGCAATCCTTCAATTTCATACTATAGATTTTTTCCATTTTATTTTGAAGATTAAATGGTCACTTATCATGCTTGGAACTTATATTTAGATCTCAATAAAACAAAATAATTCAGCACAGAGTCTGAATACTTTTAAATAGTATATTTACATTCCAGAAAAATACCAAATACTATCTATACTGATTATACTCATAGCTCTACCTTCTATATAACTAGTTTATTTACTAACTGTGCATTTTGTTTCTCTTAGGTCTGTGCCCTTCGCGGCTGCACCTTGATGAAGCACTTAGTGCATCCATTATTTATTTAACTAAATGTTCTTTAATTGTAAAATGCCACTTAAGCAAATAATCGGCTTAAATCCTTGCGTACTCCAAGTAACTCCATCCACACAAGTTTCATAGAGAATGGAAGGATAATTAAATCAATATTAATTTCCAACGGTAATATGTAGTGGTACACCTGTACTAATACTAGCAAAAATAACTCAGACAGGCAATAGAATATAAAGAGGTTAAACGCAAATCTGACAACCAAAACAAAGAGAACTCAGGTCAAAAGAAGCAAATGCTTCTAACCAAGCACAAATCAGTCTTTATAAAAGCAACCAAATTGAGAATAAGAAGATTAACCTGCAAAGCGTGTATATCATATATGACTAGACTAGTTGGACCACCTCGTGATATGGGTACATTTGATAATATACGAGCCATGGTAAATGCAGTAGCAACATCCCCTTCCTCTTCCATACGTTCAAAGGAACCAGTTGGAAAGAACGGTAGAACTAATGTAAACGAAGCAACAAACAGCCTTGGAAGCGCAAACATGATGGAGAGCTGCTTAAAGATGACACTGGGAGAACTAAAGGAAGCTAGAAAAGCAACATGTTGTCCTCGAATATCTTGTGCATTATTGATGAAAAGATTTGGGAATCCATCATCAAAGCTCCTGTTAAATTTATACATAAATACATCATCAAGAGAATCTAAAGAATAAATTCAGACAAAATGATAGCAATAATGAGAATGATGTCACGCATAGGATTCCAACTGGATGGAAGAAATGGAGGAGTGCAACACGTGTCATTTGGGATCGAAATATTACTACCACGAACCAAGTTAAAAGGAAAATTTTATAGGACTGCAATTAGGTCAGCTATGCTCTATGGAAGTGAATGTTAAGCGGTAAAGCAACAATAATTACATAAAATGAATGTAACGAGAATGAGGATGTTTAGGTGAATGTGTGGTAAAACTTGTAAAGATAGAATAAGAAATACAAAAATTCATAGAAAAGTAAGAGTAGCACCAATTGATACAAAGGTTAGGGAAGGGTGGTTGTGGTGGTTTGGACACTTGTAAAGACGGCTGCAAATGCCCCACTAGAAAACTTGACTCAATAGAAACTCGAAGAAATTTGACTAGGGGTAGACCGAAGTTAACTTGGGACACATTAATTATGATGGATTTAAAAGGTTTGAAAAGCTCACCATCGATTGCACTAAATCGAGCACAATGGAAGAGTTTGATCCATGTAGCCGACCCCAATTAATTTGGGACCGAGGCTATGTTGTTGTGTTGTTGTTTTTTATTTTATTTAATCCAATTTGATTAGTTTTCTCAACACAAACAAATAATTGTAATATAGGATCATTATATAACATAAACAATAATCGAGGCAAGTGAAGAGTATAAAGTAAGAGTTTAAACAAGAGGCTTGCTCACAAAGCTAAATCAGAACCAAATACGGTCTGAATAAACTGAGTCAAAGTATAAAGCATGCCTAACATTCGGTTGCACTAAATTGATTGCTATGGCGAGTTTGATCCATGTAGTGACCCCAACTAATTTGGGATTGAGGCTATGTTTTAATATTTGGAACCTTTGCATCAACGAAGCCTAGAAATAAATAAATGACTTGAAGCAAAGTTTTATTTGCATTCTAGCTTCATCTGTCAAAAGAAGGTATAATTTTCACAATGACTTTTTTTTTTAAGAAAAGGTAAGAGTTGTAAGGGACCATGCTTGGAAACAAATCAACTAACTTGGAATTTCGACCTCTGAAAGATGCATTGCAACTCAATCAAGATAAAAAAAATAAAGACGACCCATCAAACAGAATAAATAAAGCACGCAATAAAGCATCAATCCCAAATTAGTTAGGGTCGGCTGCATGGATCAAACTCTTCCATTGTGCCAGAGTGACAATAGTTTTACGCTGACTATCAACCTTTCAAAACCCTCTCCTATTTTCTAGGTATGGAAAATGGGTTGGAACCCGGGCTTAGGAGCCCCCCTTCTTTATCTTGACTTAGGACCAGCTATATAGCGCATAGAATATTCTACGTAGATGGAGTTAAATAAAGCATGCATGTAATGCGAGGTTTTTTTTTTTTTTTTTTTTCTCTAAAAAAATGCTTCTTTGGTGATTGAAGTTCATGGTTTTAGGTAGGCCATGTGGAACTCTTAAGCAAAAAATCTTCCTATTTCACGACAATGCGTAAACAAATCTGCATGAGATCATAACATCAATGCCAAAGAATACCCAAATCAAAAAACACAAAACCCAGAAACCACTCTTTCATTCTCTTCAATAAACATCAAACAGACATTCAAAAACACCAAATTGGAAACTAAACCAAAACCCCATCTCTTAGAACCATGTAGAGAGCAAGTACTTCCATGGGCCTTTTCCTAATTGTGGGTAGGTGGTACCTCCAGTTGATGGACTGAAGCTTGATGGAGTCGGAGAGAAGGGCGACCTTCCGAGCAAGAGCTTCGGACTCACACAGTTGAAGAGGACTTCTTTTTTCTTCTTCAGTAATTGCGCCATCTCTCAGAGATGGAAAGCTAGCAAAAGGCGGCGGCGGCGGAGTTGAGGGTGTGGATTTTGACTTGTGAAGGCGCTGGAGGCTAGAGCCACTCTTGCTATGTTGGTGTGACTGTTGTTGAAGCCGTTCGATACGCCTCGAGACATGTGAGAGCAAATATCGAGGTCACTTTAGCATTTTTCTTCCCTTGCAAAGAATCCCTACCTTTTCCTTTTTCTAGCATTTCCGGAAAAATATAAAATAAAGAAAAATTAAGTTTACATTTGAATAGGGGTGCACACGGATTGGATCCAGTCAATTAAGGTCAATCCGCAATCTAATCTAATTTTTGTGGATTGAAAAATTACAATCCAATCCAAATCAAATAATTCATCAATCCAACTCAATCCAATTTGTAAAATGTGGACCTGGATCGGATCAAATTCTACAGATTGACGTTTTCCTACCCAAAGATTCATAAAATTAAACTTCAACAAATGAATCACAAAAATCATACATCTCATGAATGACAAATTTACATAGCATCCCACAAATCTATACATAGCATACTTCCCACAAACTTGGTCATCACAATAACCTATAAAATGCAAGTTCCTACGTAATTAATATGTCGTCCATAAATATGCACCATACACCCTCACAAAAGCACAAAAAAATGAGCACGTTGCAATACGCAACCCACAAAAAAAGATTGAAAGCTTAATAAAATAGTTAAAATAAACATAATCTTTTAGATATTATAGTCCAGTACATGAGTAGATATGTATATGTGTTGATGTGCTAAACGGATTGGATCTGTAGTTTTTTAATATAGGATCCGTAGTCCAATTCAGTCCAGTCGGATTAGTGAGTTTTCAATCAAGTTCAGTCAAAGGTATACAAAAATTGATCCAATTAGTAATAATTGGTCCAAATTGGACTGGATCTGCAGATTTGTGTAATCCGTGTGCACCCTCATATGAGCCTCGACTGTGCCTGAGCATGGATTAGCCGTGTGATTGGCGTTGGACACTATGTGAGATATATATCACAAAAAAAAAAAAAAAAACTAAAGTGTAATGATTGTAATTCATGAACACCACATCATAAGGAAATTATTTCTTAGCTCTTGTTTTATTTTTTATTTTTTATTTTTTTATTTTTTATTTTTTTATTTTTTTTTCAAAATTAGCTCTAGTTTTTTGCTCTGTTTGGTAAGCACAAAGTAGCTTATCAGCTAGCTTATAAGCTACTTTAGAAAATAAGTTGTGTTTGATAACTAGTTTATTTCAAAAATAATCTAGACAATAATCTAAAATTTTAGATGCTATACGGACTAGCGTTTAGAAAAAATAAAACGTGTTAACTTATTCTTTCTACTACTATACCCTTGTGTGTCTAAGAAATAGCCGATTGAAACTTATCCATTTTGTTAGGTGCGTTATCTTTATGTTCTCCTATTTTTACTCTTGCTTTTTATTACTTTAACATGTTTAGTTATAAAAAGTAACGAATAAGTAATACATATTCCTAACATATGAGCGTAATGCATGTTAGTATACTATATAGCATGCCTATTAATAGTTTCTAAAAAAAAAAAAACATGCCTATTAATTTTTTCTCAAAAAAAAAACATGCCTATTAATTTTTATCAAAAAAAAAAAAAAAAACATGACTATTAATTACATTAGCAAATATTATTTAACAATAGACAAATACTCAAATAGGGCAGATCCTTTGCTTGCGAGTTTGACCAGAACCTCCTTCACACGCTGAAATAAAGAGCTTAATGATATTCCAAATATCAATTTTAGCTACAAATCGTAATATCTAGGCTGTGATATTTTCACCCTTGACTAATTAACTCCACCAAAATACCATACCAAGATTGATCAAAAATTAAAAGAAGACTTGTTTGGCGCTGTCTTCCTAAAAAATTTATCTGAGGTTGAAGGAATAGAAAAAGTTGATGCAATGACCTTGTCCATTATGGCTCACCAGCCTCCATAAACAGGACGATGATTTGTCATAGGCAGATATGATATGTTCCAATCACAGATAAACAATGCAAGCATGCGAGATCCACAAATGAAAAATATACAACACATTGGAGCACCAATGGAGTTTTTTTCTTTTTCATTTCCTGGTAAAGTAAATTCTATCAAAGACATATCCAGTACCACAAAGAGATTAACGAGGAATCACTCCCAACAATCGGTGTTTCAAGTAGTTAGACACTAAGAGTAAAAGAACTAATACAAGAAGTCACCTTAATTATAGCTTCTCTAGGGTAACCAAAATATGTACATTATTAGGTAATGTACACTGCACAGACAACTGCAGTCAGCAAGTGCCATATCAAGCTCAGTTAATGTATTCTTCTCAAGGCATTGTAAATTTTAAAAATCTAATCTGACAAAGAGAAGAAGATTATATAAAAATAAGAAGTGAACTAAGTGAAGAAAAAAAAAGTATACAATACAAAAGTTTTCATTAACATTAGCCACAGACCATGGTAGCCGGATATGGAATATATTTCTCGAAGCAAAGTTTAACTTTTAAGGCGGTCTTTCTAATGGAAAATAACAATTCAATAAATATTAAAATAGTGAGTATTTCTTGTTTCTACAAAAAAAGACGATTAATAAGCACTGAATAGTGAAATATTCTTTAGTATGGCTGATTACCGAAAATAGACATGGTATATAAAACAAAGCCGCTCACAATCACATTGTTAGTTTTCCAAGAAGTCAAGGATATTAGAGAGATTCCATGAAGTCACAGATATTACTATGGGTACAACTAGCCTGCACATTTACTCTTGCAGATGCACTCCAATAGAGAGAGCCTCATCTAAGCCTCATTTTCATGTTTCTTACCAAACTAATTGATGAAAGGAATGGGTCATAATTTGATTTCTACAAAGAAGCCACATCGCTCAATGATCTTGAATTGATTTTGATACATAATCTCGGTATAAACAGAATTCAAATTGGGCTTTAAATTGGTAGAAATGATTTAAGTACTGCATCTCGCAAAATGGGTAAATGCTTCTACACTAAAATAAGTCACAGAAAAATAGATGTTGCTGGAAGCATACATAATTTGGGGGGGAAAAACTAACATGATTGTACTAAAACTCACCATTTCATGAATTTTCGCAACGCTTTGGCTGATCTGTTCAAAACTTTCCGTTGGCATTCCCGTCAAAAGCTCTAGTTCAGTTTCATTAGGGCTAAAAATATCGACATTGGTTAATAGATCTACTGGGATCAGTCCATCCATTCCCCCAGCATCCAAAATCACGGGAACACCTGCACTTCTTGCAGCCTGAATAAATTCAAACATCCATCAATCTATGCAAGAAACTAGCAGCAATTGCTAACTAGAGCGGAACAGAAACATTTGCAATCATAAATTTAAATGGGGGAGCCTACTATGAACTTATTAAGATATTTTGATCAGAATTATTAACTTATTAAGACCGGGGGACATACTTTTAAGGCACACATTTATTGTAGGAGTGCGCCCACTGCTCTATGTATTTCATATAAATAATTATGCTTCAAACGTGTGCATAAAAAGCATGTCACCTAATCACTTTTTCATTCAGATGTTGATAAGAAACAATAACTGTATTGATAAAAGAAGGTACAGCGCATGTGAGATTCCCTACCATCAAACAAACAATAGCAAAGCGAGGTGCAACAAATGCCTTTGGAAGGGAAGCTAGGACATGGATGAAAAACAACTAAAAAGAAATCGAAAATCAAGTCTACAAATTGAAGAATTTAGACTTCCAAAAGGCGGAGAGTATAGATTATGAGAAACAAAGAAATAAGTTGGATGGGAAAAGCACCTTGAATCCCCCCTTAATAACATAAGATGAGCATCCTAGGTGAAATGGGATTTATGGAAGGGAAAGTTTCATAACAAAGACCAACTCGTTCAAGTAGGAACATTAAAATGAGGGTGTAACAACTGAGTATTAAAATATCGATTCACAAATGAGCACATTTGAGAGATTTCGCAGTGACAATCAAAAGTAGTGTCTGAAAAATTGAAAATGAGTTGATTTAGCAACTCTGCATGCGTCGATCTTAGTACAAAATGAGTGTAGAAGAGATGTTGGTACTTAGGTGGATGTGCGATAAAACTCGTAAAAATTGAATAAGAAGTCCAGATATTCAAATAAAAGTAGGAATAACACCAGGAACTATAAAACCCGAGAAAGGCAGTTGCTATAGTTTAGACATATCCAAAGACGGCCTGCAAATGCCCTAGTTAAAAAACTTGAAATAGTAAAAATTGAAGGAACTATGACATTTTAAGGGTAGACCTAAGATAACTTGGGAATTTGGGATGCATTAGTAATGCAAGATTGAAAGGTTTATGAAAATGAAATCGTATCACCAATTGCATTAAATCGAGCTGAGTGGAAGCATTTGATATCACCATGTGGCATTTCCTCCACAACAACAAATAGGCCAACACAAAAGAAACAAAATATCAAGCAAATAAAAGTCTTTATTTTTATAGCGAGGGTATTCGAGCCACCGCCGGTGACAGGCGACTAATCCCATGTGGTTAGGAGGGCGCCCCTACCACTAACCTAGAGGTGAAAGGAGAAATAAAACTCATTAAGAAGTGATGATCACCTTAGCAACTTGAATATTGACATAATCAGGGATCTCCCTCTGCAGCAAAACAATCCCAGCATTCCTGACAACCTCCAACTCCCCTCCTCCAACACCTTCCCCCACCCCTCCATATTAGCCCCCCAACAATGATAATAGAATTCTGCCCATCACTCTGAAGCATCACCACAGCATGCCCAGTGGGGACACCACCCCCGCCCTTCAAGTACTCCACCCTCACCCCTCCCCCCTCCAATGCCTCTCCAATCAACCTCCCATTGGCATCCTCCCCGACCCGCCCCACGAAGTACACCGCCGGGTATTCCAGCCTCCCTGCACACACGGCCTGGTTGGCGCCCTTGCCGCCGGAGAGGGTCTGGCCTGTCTTCGCCGAGACGGTCTCGCCGGGGCGCGGGAGGCGGTCGATCTCGACGTAGATGTCGGCGTTGGCGGAGCCCCAGACGACTAGGGGGGGAGTGGGGGTGTGGGTGTGGGTGTGGATGATTGGGGTGGTTTGTTGGGGGTTTGAGGAGTTTACAGTGAGAGTGGGGAATTGGGGTTTGGGTTTTGATTGTGACGATGGAGATGGTGATGGGTATTTGAGATTTATTAGTTTGGTTTGGAGGGATTTCGGTGGGTTTGAGGGAGTGATGGGGAGGGAGTTGTTGATCGCTCCCATTATTCTTCTTCTTCTTCTTCTTCTTCTTGTCACTTGTGAGACTGATTTGGCAATTTGTCAGGCTTTGACGATGGATTGCTACTTTTGTTTGGTTTTTTGTTTGATTATTGAGTAACTCACTTTCGACATCGACTAACTTGAATATTGTGCGAGGTGCGTGCGTGCGCATATCTTGAAGCAAAATACACGGGCTTCCTATTTGTTGTTGTTTCTTTCCTTGAAGCTAAAAATTAGAGTTTTTTTTTTTTTATCCCTTTGGTAAGATTTGTTGTCTCCATTTTAGAGTTGTCGTCATTTTTAAGGGTTGTTGCCCTCTAGTGGGGATGATGTCGTACCACTCGGGATATATGGTGTTAGATTAGTTCCGTACTTCAGTTGAATGTAGTGTCTATTACTCTCGTTGTAATAGATTGCTTACCCTAATGGGTTAGCAAAAAAAAGAAAAAAAAAAAAAAAGTGCATTGCCTCAACTATTTGAGGAGAGAAGGACGAAGGGTAGCAATTGATGACCAAGAGTTGTTAAAAGTTTTTTTCCATTTCTCGGGATCGAACTCAGACCTGTGGTTGGGAGGAGGCAGTAGTGTTGTTTGAAAATGATTTGGTTGACTAGTTCACATGTAGGTGTTTTGTCTAATATCTTTTTCTGGTTAAATCGACTATTATTTTTTTTATGGCATATTAGATTAGGAAAAGTTTTAAAGATTTAAAAAGTAAACCCTCAATTACACCGACACAATAGAAGAGTTTAATCTATATTGCAGACTCTAATTAGTTTGAGATGAAGTTTTTATTTATTTATTTTGGTCA
The DNA here is from genome assembly GCA_039657345.1 of Stephania japonica. Classification (NCBI taxonomy): domain Eukaryota; kingdom Viridiplantae; phylum Streptophyta; class Magnoliopsida; order Ranunculales; family Menispermaceae; genus Stephania; species Stephania japonica. The sequence continues at coordinate 9,883,946 of CM077556.1, forward strand.
AATTAATAAATCGATTTAACAATGAAATTACATTAATAGTAGCATTTTCCCTCACATTGGGATCAAAGTGATATTGCAAAAAGTTTGCAAAACCTATATGCTTGTCGAATGTATCAAATTGACCATTCTATATACTTTTTTTTTAATACCATTCTATATACTTATAAGCAACAATAATATAAAGAAACAAAAAAAAGAATATATAGCTTATTCGACCTAACTAAATCGGTAAATTAAGAACTGATCGAGGGTTGTCAAACCCTCGACGGTTCAAACTTACGCCATTCATGACTCCTTGCTTGTAACCTCCACGAGTACCGTCGATCCATTTTTTTGCAAAAAGAACTTCAAATCTTCACAATAAGAAGAGAAAAAACTAAAACCTCCCTACAAGGAGAGGAAAACTCAAACCTTCCTACAAAGGAGATGAAATTTCAAAGCCTCTCAACAAGGACAGGAAAAACTCACTTCCATTTAGAAAAAAAAGAAAAAAGAAAATGAAAAGGGGATAGAGGGAAAAGGGGCCACCGGCATAGGTCAAAGGAGCAATCCCTGACAACCCCAAATCTTAAAAAACCCTAAAATTCAAGCAACCACTCCCCTTCCTCGTTACATGTTATGTAAAAATTTAAATTTACATTCATCTCAACAAATTGAGGTTTTAACACTTGATGATTCGTAACACAAGTTGTCCTACATCTGAATCTACTTTAAAAATACACTTAGGTTTACCTAAGGAAGTTGGTGGGATAGGTAAGAAATGGACTCTTTGATGTGGGGTTCGTAATCTTGCGCACATTGCTAAGTGCGCCTGCGCGTATGGCTCATTTGTATAGCTCTTGTGGTTTTTCCTTTACACTTAAAGTAGTGAAAGAGTATATCTACTCTTTAAAGTAAAACTTTCTAACCCATGTAGGACTAAACATTTCCTTTGTTTTTGAAAATGTCCAACACCAATGACCTAAATTCACATCTCTCACATTCGCAATTGTTCGTAAAAAGGAAACTACCAAATTGATTTTATTAATTTTAAGTTGTAACAAATAGGACCAAGAAAGCATAACAAAACTTGTAATCAATCACTAGTGAAGTAGTAGTTTTCAAGTAATAGTGACACACAAAGTTGAAACCTTTCACGCATTGTCCGATCTTATTAGAAATGAATATAGACATCGAATAAAAATACAAAGTTGACCTCAACTTTTATGTTTACAAAGAACAATTGCTCGCCGATTTTGGCGAGTTGGTTGATCCAACGAGGGATTCACTTCCCAGTTAATCTCAGGCTCACGTCGTTGTAGAAGTGGTTGCAGTTCTTGGTGATGAGATTGTAGGAAGTCCCCGTGTAGCTCTTGCTGAGCTCCTCCATGAACTTGTGCACCTCATGAGGACCCAGATCAGTTCTCCCAATTAGAATTGACTTCTGAACGTCAATCCGGGATATTCTCTCGCTTCTCTCTGAAGATACCGTTGGAAGGAGAATTATGCCCTCCAAATTCATACTCGACGCCATGAACTCAGAGAAAAACCAATGATCATCTAATATGGATGAATACATAAATGAAATGATATAACAGATTATTATTTTTTTTTTCATAAATGTTAATGTAGATTTTAATATTAAAAGGTTTGAGTAACCTTTTAGCAAGTGATGTTCTTCCGTCTCACTAGAGATGCTTTGATAACAATAAAGCAATATTACTCATTATTCAAGTACAAAAAACTTTGAAAAGATAAAAAGAATAAAAAATCATAAATTAACAAAGAAAGAAATCAAAACAAACCCTAGGTCTCTTATTCTCCTCTTCTTGCTCCAACCAAGAATGTATCTTGCTGCAATGAATCTAATAGGGGTATCTAAAATTTAAGAGGAACGATTCATCATCTCTATGTACTTGTGGCATACAAAAGATTTCAATTATGATATAGTTAAGGACAAAATTTTTGGCTCCAACCTTATCATAGAAGAACACGATTCCTTTTTCCTCTTCCCAGCTTTAACATTCATTATCAAGTTTTCCAAAAGAGCTACACAAAGTAAACTTTTTTCAATGCAAGGTGAAATGAAGCAACAAGTAACTAAAACATAGGATGCACCCATAATTACAACAACTTAAGTACAACTTTTCAAAAAATCAAAGACATTAACAATCATATGTGCACAATCTTTATTCATAGTTGACTCATGCTCAACAACAAAAAGGACCAATGCACCTTGAAACAAATTAGTTGTTAGTTCTTTGATGTTTTTAGACCAAGGTATATTATGTTCGGACAATGTGAATGCAAAAATAATTAACACTACTGAGCTTAAAAAGCTCCAAATTTAGGGTATGAATAGCCACAAACCATGAGTTTGACCATTGATTAAAGAAACTACCTATGCCGATTCATATACATACAAGATACAACTCTGTGCCCTGCATCTTTCTTTCGTGATGCTAATATTGTAATGGAAAATACTAGGAAAGAATGATTCATGTCATCACCGTAACAAGATGTCTATAAATTTACTAAAGATATGATTACTTAAAAGTCTCTAACAGTGATAACACTGAAAAACATGCTATTTAAAACAAAACTCAGAAATAGAGGAATATCTAAAGAAAACAAAAAAAAAAAAAAACAAAAAAAAGATAAGAAAAATGTAAGTGAATAGTGAAAACACCCACTTATTGTACAAACATAATTGACTTAAATTTATTCACTGAATTAAATAAGTTTTCTCAAAAAAACTGCATACACATTAGATCTACTTTTACGTCATAGTTCATCCTTTGATACAACTAGTCCTACATTGAACCGCCAATTAAAGTGGATTTCAGCTAGAGCGTCACTAATAAAACACACAATAAAATATGCTTAAGTTTCATTTACAAGAGAGCCAAATCAATAAAAATGAGAATCCGAGTATTCCTAGTGAATTGCAAAAAGTAGTTATTGAAAAAAGTTAAATAATTGATGAGAGATACTACAATGCAAAACTTTAATGATCAAAACCAAGTGTATGGACTCACAAGGTAGTTTTCCTATCCAATTTGTAAAATGTGGATCTGACTAGATCAAATTATATAGATTGACGTTTTCCTATCCAAAGATTCATAAAATTAAACTTTAACAAATGAATCACAAAAATCATACGTCTCATGAATGACAAATTTACAACATACATCCCAAAAATCTATACATAGCATAATTCCCACAAACTTGGTCATCACAATAACCTATAAAATGCAAGTTCCTACGTAATTAATATGTTGTCCATAAATTTGCACCATATACCCTCACAAAAGCACAAAAAATGTGTGCGTGCAATACACAACCCACAAAAAAAGATTGAAAGCTTAATAAAATAGTTAAGATAAACATAATCTTTTAGATATTATAGTCCAGTACATATGAGTAGATATGTATATGTGTTGATGTGCTAAACGGATTGGATCGAATTGGATATGCAGCTTTTTAATGTAGAATCCATAATCCAATTCAGTCCAGTCGGATTAGTGAGTTTTCAATCAAGTTCACTCAAAAGTATGCAAACATTGATCCAATTAGTAATAATTGGTCCAAATTGGACTGGATCTGCAGATTTGTGTAATCCGTGTGTGTAACAACCCTCAAATTTTAACCCGACTTGTATAGTACTTGTCAGAACCGTGACCCGGCTACGTGATACTAGACAGTATTTCGATCTTCGAGAGTCAACACCAAGGTGATTTTATGATTCTTTGATGTGTGTAATAGTAATTTAGTTTAATGCGTGTCACGGGCCGTTCAGGCAATTTTCAATGAGAGTGAGGTCCCACATAATTAACCGGGGGAGAAAATACAGTAATGGGATAATTAAAATAATTATTTAATAATTTAATAGTTTATTTGTGTGAGGCAAAGGTAAAAGTGTGCATTTGGCGGGGAAATACGGACCGAGGAGGTGAGATGGGTCGGGGAAAATATTTGGAAAATATACGGGTGTTGGGTTAAAAATTTTGCATAGTGACACAATCAAATAATGGGAAACCCTTGGATTTAACTTTGAGATATGTAGGTTGGTAAAAATGGGTAGACACAACTATTATACCCATTTAAATATTCAAACACACACCTACCCCCATCGCTCAACTCACCTCACACCCCACCCACTCCCATCACTCAACTCACCTCACCACCCACCCCATCACTCATGTCACTCACATCACTCACGTCTCTCTCTCCATACACTCCACGCACACACCCCCCTCTCATTTTCTCTCTTCTCACTCTTCACTCACTCTCACTCACGACCATCTCTCTCCCTCATCTCACCACCGTCTCAGCCCTTCGCCGGTGACCGGAATAGACGTCGGAGGTCGCGTTTTGACCGGACGTATGCATCTCCTCTCCATTCTCTCTCTCTCGTCTGTCATCTCTTTCTCCCTCTCAGTTCTTTCCTCTCTCGCTCTCTCGTGACGAGCCACCACCGGCCCCGGCCGAACCAAGGTGGTGGTCGGGGTTCACTCTCACCGGAGGTCTCTCTCTACTCTCTCTCTCTCTATCTCTTTCTCTCCCTCTCTCGTTCTCGCCGGTCTCCACGTTTTCCACTGCTGCCGCCTCTGGTCGTCGCTGCCGTAGGTGACGGTGGTCGGGGACGGTCGGGGACTGACCCTCGTGGCCCATCGAAGTTCTCATATTCCCGAGGAGACCTGTGGTTCGTGATACATAGGGTTTTAGTGCTCATGTTTTGTTTTATTGCATGTGTTGATGTTTTTGTTGGTCTCGCCGGAAAACGCCCTCACCGGCCCCGCCACCGCCAGACCACCATGACCGGAATGCCGTCGGGGATCCCACCAAACTCCTATGTAGGTCCCACAGCCTTTAGAGTGGTCGAAAACAGTTTTATTATGCGCGAAAGAGTCGTCATTTCATGTGATATGTGTGGTGGAGCCTCGCTTTAAAACCGCCACTGTTTCGGTGGCACTACACGGTGGAACCATGACCAGTGAAGGTTGTCGAGATCTCACCTAACATTGGTTGACGTCTCGCAGCCCTTGGTTAAGTCCGAAACAACGTTGTTAATGTGTTTTCGTCGCGATTTCATGTGTTGTCAACTTCGAGTCCATATTTGCGTGTGTTGATGTAATTCCGAACTGGTGGAGGGTTTTTCGGCTTTCCCATGCCATGATAACCCTTCCCCGATGTCGGACAACACCAGCGAGGTTTCATGTTTGTTTGTACATGTCAGTTCGATTTTCACGAAGAGTTATGGTTGAGTGTTGGTTTGTATTGAAACATCGTGTGGCGATGAATGGTTATGACGCCGTGATCTTGTCGCCGGTCCTCGAGAACATGACATGACCCATATACGACTGAGCTGAGCCTATGATTCGCGATGAGATTTATACATAATGTGTTTTCAAAACCCGAGAGAGGGAGTATTCATTTTTTGATTAAATTGTCGTGTCGTTCGAGTCATTTAAAACATTGGGGAAAAGGATAAGTTTAAACCTAGGTTTAGTGAATGACTTGACCTATTAATACGAGTTCCCGACCTTATCAGGTAGCGGAAAACTCGAGGATAGGTGTTAGGAGTCGCGGGAGCGTTGTACGCGGGTTACGATAGTTCAGGTAAGTACGCTTGCTTTAAAAAGCATTTGTACGTTAGTAAGCCAGCTAAAAAAATACCATGTGATTCATTTTCATTCTGTTGTGTTTGTTATTATCTACTTGTTGGCATTCCATTCCACATTCCTTGTATGTGTGTTCTTGGCATAAGTGTGTGTCTCGAAGGTACATGCGGCCTGCACTAGAAGGGATAAAACGCGGGCACTCGTGCGCACGAGTGTTTGATCATCCCTAGTGATTGTGTGATACCATGCACTGGATTGTTGTGGATATTGCTGTGGATTTCGATGTTGCGACATCGCTGTTGTGGAATTGTTGTGGAATTTAGACCACTTATTGCCTCTCTTGACTAATAGAATACGTGTGTTTAGATTGCTATCATTTCCAAATCTGTCATCATGCATTCTTGTTTATTTAAATTCTGTCTTTCAAGCATACCGCATGATATTTTGACTGCCTTGTTTGTTATTTCATGAATTACTGTTATATTTTTCTGGTTTTACTTTAAATTTTTCTCAGTTACTCACCGTCTAGTTTTTGACGGTGGGTGCAGATAGGGCGAAGTGCAGTAGGGGCAATGGACCTTGCCTAGGAGACCTTTTGTGAGCGGTAGGACTTGAGGTATCAAGGTGTAGGCTTATGTTCATTTCTGTTTGTATGATGTTTTACATATATATATATATAATTGTTTTAGAACTGGGGATATGATTTTGAGGTGGGTTCCATCAATCCATTTCGTTGAATTAGAATTGAACATATTGGAGTTTTCCACATTTATTAGATTCCTAATTTCCCTTTGATTGAGTTATTTCCCAATATTTGATTAGAATATGATTTTGCTTCCGTTGTGTTATAATTGCAATAACTCTTTTATAAATCTTGAAATTTTGATAATTTAAGGCTGACTAGGCTCGTTAGGTTCGCAGAGAAACTGACTCGGGACCTACACGGGTCTAGGCCGGGCGTACCCAAATGCATTGGGAATTTAGGGCCGTCACAGTGTGCACCCTCATATGCGCCTCGACTGTGCCTGAGCGTGGATTAGCCGAGTGATTGGTGTTGGACACTATGTGGGATATATATCACAAAAAAAAAACTAAACTGTAATGATTGTAATTTATGAACACCACATCATAAGGAAATTATTTCTTAGCTCTTGCTTTATTTTTATTTTTTTATTATTATTTTTTTAAAATTAGCTCTAGTTTTTTGCTCTGTTTGGTAAGCACAAAGTAGCTTATCAGCTAGCTTATAAGCTACTATAGAAAATAAGTTGCGTTTGATAACTAGTTTATTTCAAAAATAATCTAGACGATAATCTAAAATTTTAGATGCTATATGGACTAGTGTTTAGAAAAAATAAACGTGTTAACTTATTCTTTCTACTACTATACCCTAGTGTGTCTAAGAAATAGCCGATTGAAACTTATCCATTTTTGTTAGGTGCGTTATCTTTATTTTCTCCTATTTTTACTCTTGCTTTTTATTACTTTAACATGTTTAGTTATTAAAAGTAACGAATAAGTAATACATATTCCCGACATATGCGCGTAATGCATGTTAGCATACTATATAACATGCCTATTAATAGTTTCTAAAAAAAAAACATCCTATTAATTTTTTCTCAAAAAAAAAAAACATGCCTATTAATTTTTATCAAAAAAAACATGACTATTAATTATATTAGCAAATATTATTTAACAATAGACAAATACTCAAATAGGGCAGATCCTTTGCTTCCGAGTTTGACCAGAACCTCTTTCACACCCTGAAATAAAGAGCTTAATGATATTCCAAATATCAATTTTAGCTACAAATCGTAATATCTAGGTCAGTGATATTTTTACCCTTGACTAATTAAGTCCACCAAGTATACCATATCAAGATTGATAAAAAAATTTAAAGAAGACTTGTTTGGCGATGTCTTCCTAAAAAATTTATATGAGGTTGAAGGAATAGAAAAAGTTGATGCAATGGCCTTGTCCATTATGGCTCACCAGCCTCCATAAACAGGTCAATGATTTGCCAAAGGCAGATATGATATGTTCCAATGGAGTTTTTTTCTTTTTAATTTCCTGGTAAAGTAAATTCGTTATCAAAGACATATCCAGTACCACAAAGAGATTAGCCGAGGAATCACTCCCAACAGTCAGTGTTTCAGTAGTTAGACAATAAGAGTAAAAGAACTAATTCAAGAAGTCACCTTATAGCTTCTCTAGGGTAACCAAAATATGTATATTATTAGGTAATCTACACTGTACAGACAACTGCAGTCAGCAAGTGCCATAGCAAGCTCAGTTAATGTATTCTTCTCAAGGCATTGTAAATTTTAAAAATCTAATCTGACAAAGAGAAGAAGATTATATAAAAATAAGAAGTGAACTAAGTGAAGAAAAAAAAAGTATACAATACAAAAGTTTTCATTAACATTAGCCACGGACCACGGTAGCCGGATATGGAATATATTTCTCGAAGCAAAGTTTAACTTTTAAGGCGGTCTTTCTAATGGAAAATAACAATTCAATAAATATTAAAATAGTGAGTATTTCTTGTTTCTACAAGAAGAAAAGACGATTTATAAGCACTGAATAGTGAAATATTCTTTAGTAAGGTTGATTACCAAAAATAGACATGGTATATAAAACAAAGCCACTCACAATCACATTGTTAGTTTTCCATGAAGTCAAGGATATTAGAGAGATTCCATGAAGTCACAGATATTAGAGAGAACCTCTTCACACTATGGGTACAATAGCCTGCACATTAACTCTTGCTGATGCACTCCAATAGAGAGAGCCTCATCTAAGCTTCCATTTCATGTTTCTTACCAAACTAATTGATGAAAGGAATGGGTCATAATTCGATTTCTACAAAGAAGCCACATCGCTCAACGATCTTGAATTGATTTTGATACATAATCTCGGTATAAATAAAATTCAAATTGGGCTTTAAATTCGTAGAAATGATTTAAGTACTGCATCTCGCAAAATCAGTAAATGCTTCTACACTAAAATAAGTCACAGAAAAATAGATGTTGCTGGAAGCATACATAATTTGGGGGGGAAACTCACCATTTCATGAATTTTCGCAACGCTTTGGCTAATCTGTTCAAAACTTTCCGTTGGCATTCCCGTCAAACGCTCTAGTTTAGTTTCATTAGGGCTAAAAATATCGACATTGGTTAATAGATCTACTGGGATCAGTCCATCCATTCCCCCAGAATCCAAAATCAAGGGAACACCTGCACTTCTTGCAGCCTGAATAAGTTCAAACATCCGTCAATCTATGCAAGAAACTAGCAGCAATTGCTAACTATAGCGGAACAGAAACATTTGCAATCATAAATTTAAATGGGAGAGCCTACTATTAACTTATTAAGATATTTTGATCAGAATTGTTAACTTATTAAGACTGGGGGACATACTTTTAAGGCACACATTTATTGTAGGAGTGCGCCCACTGCTCTATGTATTTCATATAAATAATTATGCTTCAAAAGCATGTCACCTAATCACTTTTTCATTCAGATGTTGATAAGAAACAATAACTGTATTGATAAAAGAAGGTACAACATGAGATTCCCTACCATCAAACAAACAATAGCAAAGCAAAGTGCAACAGCCTTTGGAAGGGAAGCTAGGACGTGGTTGAAATACAACTAAAAAGAAATCGAAAATCAAGTCTACAAATTGAAGAATTTAGACTTCCAAAAGGCAGAGAGTATAGACTGTGAGAAACAAAGAAATAAGTTGGATGGGAAAAGCACCTTGAATCCCTCCATAATAACATAAGATGAGCATCCTAGGTGAAATGGGATTTATGGAAGGGAAAGTTTCATAACAAAGACCAACTCGTTCAAGTAGGAACATTAAAATGGGGGTGTAAAAACTGAGTATTAAAATATCGATTCACAAATGAGCACATTTGAGAGATTTCGCAGTGACAATCAAAAGAAAGGTTATACCACCTAGATCAAGGAACGTTAACATGGTTTAGGCACTCACAAGAGTCACAGTGAAACCCTCAAAAAATAATGACTTGGGTAGAATAACATGAAAGGTTATACCACCTAGATCAAGGATACAAGAGAAGATGAGAGAAGATGTGATCCTTAAAAAAAAGTGGAGACATACAGTCAAGGAAACGACATTATGATGAATTCGTTTCAGTTCAACTTGAACTGGATCCTTCCATTCAAAGGAGCAATGAGTGATTTGGAAGTAAATGGAGGTAAGAAAATGTTAACAAACTAAATTTGAAAAATAAGAGAATGAATAGGGAATACAGTGAGCTAAAAGGCCTCCAAGGGGTGCGGTGTAGTGGTAAAGAAAATAATACTTTAACTTTGATTGAGGCATAGGTCATAAGTCGATTTTTGGCAACAAATTATATTTCCTTGGTTTCTCCCGGGTTATGGGGTTGGGGCACCCGGCTAACTCCCATGGGATTAGTCGAACCAAAGTAAGGAGGGGCGAAAAGTGGAGATGTGATCCTTAAAAAAAAGTGGAGACATACAGTCAAGGAAACGACATTATGATGAATTCGTTTCAGTTCAACTTGAACTGGATCCTTCCATTCAAAGGAGCAATGAGTGATTGGGAAGTAAATGGAGGTAAGAAAATGTTAACAAACTAAATTTGAAAAATAAGAGAATGAATAGGGAATACAGTGAGCTAAAAGGCCTCCAAGGGGTGCGGTGTAGTGGTAAAGAAAATAATACTTTAACTTTGATTGAGGCATAGGTCATAAGTCGATTTTTAGCAACAAATTATATTTCCTTGGTTTCTCCCGGGTTATGGGGTTGGGGCACCCGGCTAAGTCCCAAAGGATTAGTCGAACCAAAGTAAGGAGGGGCGAAAAAGATTCGAACGCCCATGATTATCAAAAAAAGGGAGCTAAAAGAATAGGCAAGTTTTGTTATGAGGACGCCAATGAACTAATATTGGAAGTAGAGACTCTACAAGCACTAGTCTTAGTCAACAATATATATAGAACCTTCTTAAGGCCTTAGTTGTATCAATCAAGTTGATTTAGCAACTCTGCATGCGTCGATCTTAGTACAAAATGAGTGTAGCAGAGATGTTAGAACTTAGGTGGATGTACGATAAAACTCGTAAAAATTGAATAAGAAGTCCAGATATTCAAATAAAAGTAGGAATAACACCAGGAACTATAAAACTCGAGAAAGGCAGTTGTTATAGTTTAGACATATCCAAAGACGACCTACAAATGCCCTAGTTAGGAAACTTGAAATAGTAAAAATTGAAGGAACAATGACATTTTAAGGGTAGACCTAAGATAACTTGGGAATTCGGGATGCATTAGTAATGCAAGATTGAAAGGTTTATGAAAATGAAATCGTATCACCAATTGCATTAAATCGAGCTGAGTGGAAGCATTTGATATCACCATGTAGTATTTCCTCCACAACAACAAATAGGCAAATTAATTTCCACGAGCCACCGCCGGTGACAGCGATGGTGGACCCGACCCTACCACTAACCTAGAGGTGAAAGGAGAAATAAAACTCATTAAGAAGTGATGATCACCTAAGCAACTTGAATATTGACATAATCAGGAATCTCCCTCGGCAGCAAAACATTTCCTTTGTTTTTGAAAATGTCCAACACCAATAACTTAAATTCACATCTCTCACATTTGCAATTGTTCGTAAAATGGAAACAACAAAATTGATTTTATTAATTTTAAGTTGTAATCAATCACTAGTGAAGTAGTAGTTTTCAAGTAACAGTGACACACAAAGTTGAAACCTTTCACGCATTGTCCGATCTTATTAGAAATGAATAGAAACATCGAATAAAAATACAAAGGTGACCTCAACTTTTACGTTTACAACAACAATTGCTCGCCGATTTTGGCGAGTCGATTGATCCAACGAGGGATTCGCTTCCCAGTTAATCTCAGGCTCACATCGTTGCAGAAGTGGTTGCAGTTCTTGGTGATGAGATTGTAGGAAGTCCCCGTGTAGTTCTTGCTGAGCTCCTCCATGAACTTGTGCACCTCACGAGGACCCGATCCGTTCTCCCGATTAGAATTGACTTCCGAACGTCAATCCGGGACATTCTCTCGGCTTCCCTCTGAAGATACCGCTGGAAGGAGAATCATGCCCTCCAAATTCATACTCGACGTCATGAACTGCAGAGAAAACCAATAAGTGCAGATAAGAATTGAGCTTACAAATGTGGTTGATTTGGGTGAGATTGAAACAAGGGAAAAAGGTTGAACGTGACCTTGGATGCCAGAGTGGTAGAGGCCGAGGCCGAGCCAATGAATGGAGCCATTAATGGGGTGGAGATCGTAGACGTTGAGGAAGACAGGGGCAAATCTGGGATTCCTCTTCTATGAAATAAAAATTAATTAGAGTTAAAAGTGTTTTCGAAATGATCATCTAATATGGATGAATACATAAATAAAATGCTATAACAGATTATTTTTTTTTTCATAAATGTTATTGTAGATTTTAACATTAAAAGGTTTGAGTAACCTTTTAACAAGTGAATGAATGAGAACTCATGGATAGACTTAATGTTGTCGTTGATTTTCTGCAAACAAACATCTGATAGAATAATATCAACCCCAGTTCTTCAATAAAACAAACAAATACACAAATAAACAAACGACAAACCTTTTCACTTTGAAGGCCTTGAAGAACCAACTTAAGCTCTCTAAGCCTCTTGGTTGTTAAGTCCTTGTCGTCTACTATTTGTCTATCAACAACGCTACCGCGCAGGGCTTCGTGCACTTGGATAATCTGTGATTGAATGTCACAAAATTCCTTCATTCGTTCTTCTCTCTTGCGCTGCAACTCCTTCAAAGTTTGTTTTATGGATGACAATTGGTCCTTGGGAGTGCCATCTCTCTTCTCCAACTAATCAAAATACAGAACAAAAAAAAAAAAAAAAAAAAAAAAAAAAAAAAAACTAATAAGATGAAAATACCTCAAATAAATTATTAAGAACAAGAAAGAATGCACAATCATCCAACATCGGATTGAATTTTTTGTTTTTATTCTAAAAAAAAACAAGAACATGCACCGACTTTGAAAAACAAAGAAAGTGTGTTTTCGCGAGGCGTGGCGATGTTGACCACTTCTTCTTCTGCCTCGGCCAATGCATTACCCAAATCACCTCTAGTCTTGAATACAACTTTCTTCAACCAACGAAAACCCTTCTTAAAACCCATTGTTATAGCTAGATTGTGGTTTTGATGAAACAATATTAATAACAATTGATACCACCACAAGAGCATTATTATGAATATATATATAACTAGTGTACGTAGCACTCAATAATCATTATTTGGTACCATTTGATTTTATTTCCATATCGTCTGCGATTTAGTCAACGTGGCACTAAAGTTTCAATCGAAAAAGATGAGTCAAAATTTTAGTGTGTATATATAGTTTCTTTCTAAAAAAAAATAGTGTGTATATATGTTCCTTACATTATATAGATTTTTCCATAATTATTTGATTGTGTGATTTTTTAGTATGTATAGACCATACCTTATATATACAAGGGTTAGTCAAAAATTTATTACGTACCATATAATATACTTCAAAATTTGGGTTTTATTGAGCACCAATAGGGAAGTTTCCTTGGCTGCTTAATTATCTAAATATATATACTTTCCAAATTATTAGAATCGTTCTTAATTAGGACTAATTAATTAGATAATCATTCCTTACAATTAGGACTGATGTGTATATACTTTCCAAATTATTAGAATCGTTCTTAATTAGGACTGATTAGATAATCATTCCTAACAATTGGACTAATCAAGTAATTTGAGATATGTATTGTTTCTCTCAAGTACTTTCTTAATACACCTCAATTTCCATCTTTATAAGATCTTGCCTAAATTAAGATTTGATTTTGTCAAAGCATCTTTGGTGAGATGGTAGAGATATCACTTGCCAAAAGGCAAGACATGGGGACGTCGTGAGTTTAACTCCCACTCTAGTAAAAATAAAAAAAATAAAAAAAAAAAGATTTGCCTTAGCTCCCTACTCCCTCTAGGACACTTCTATAGACATCCTTTAATGTTGTGGTTGTTGTTGTCAACTATCTTGTTATCAACTATTCTATATACATAGGCTTCATTATATTAGCCTATTACTTAGTTCTAAGATGTACGTATTTTTGAAGGAAAATGCTAAGGTGACAGATTGTGTCAATAAGGTTTGTGAAGGAAATAAGAAAAAAAGAAAGATGTAAGTGCTTTCTGCATCAATTGGTACATCAACACTTCCACCCATCACTCCTGCCACACACTACCAAAACCTATCCACCCACCAACACAAACTACTCTCTAGTGGCAATCAAGGGTCGCAATAAAGGGCGGGCCAAATTGACGTGACCAAAGTGGGTCAAAAAATCATTTTTCAAATAAAATTGCAACAAAAGGTGAAGAGTCAATAGCATATATCCTGAATTCCAATGGAACTCTTCAAAGAGTAGGTCTCCAAAAAATCTATTGGAAGAAATACAAAACAGTACTACCTTTTTGCAACTTATTACGGAGGCATCTTGTTCACATCATTAGTTAGTTTTTTTTATAGCATTTAGAACTCAATGACTAGGCATCAATGCATGAAGATAATTCAAGCTTCCTTAATAATAAATTATTGTTATTTAAATCTAACTTTTCGTGCTTTCCCTCCCCCTCCCTTAATTCCAGTTTTTCTGCTTGTTCTGTTTTCTCAGTCAATCTATTCTCAAACTCCAGTGCAACTCCATCGCTTTCCAACCACTACAAATCCTTCCACTTCATTATGAAATCTTCGAACAAATACGTCAAAAAGCCTCAATGCCAAATTAGTTGGGTCACCCGCATGAATCAAACGCTTCCACTCAACTCAATTTAATGTGAAATCTTCTTTGTCAATTATTACTATATCTAGAGTTTATGGGCAAGGAAGGATGCTCATGTTTCTCGCAACTACCTAGATACTACAAGAAGCCTAGAACGGTGGAGACGATATTTTAGGGTATTTTCTAATTTGGAAAGCACGCCATCAATTGCATTAAATCGAGCACAATGGAAAACTTTGATCCATGTAGCCGACCCCAACTAATTTGGGATTGAGGCTATGTTGTTGTTTCAACACGAAAGCAACAAACAATGACATCTATCTAACTTTCCCATTCAAATTGATTTAATGCAGTTGATAATGTGATTTAAGAAAGTTGCTTATGAAAGTATAATTTCAGCAATTCAGCTACTGTTTCTAGTTCTTCTTTCATATTCATCTGGCCTTCCCTTGTCCATTTAAAAAATGCTTTCAATGTGCCAAAACGCTATAATATAACATAAAGGTGACCATGACACCATAAAGTAAGTTAGGATGTTGGCACCTGACACTCGATAAGAGTCCCCCTGATTATACCAAATCATCAACAATCACAACATAGTGAGCAGCTGGATTCCCTTCCTTAAGACGAACTATCCTCTTATCTCCTTCACGGACCTTATTGCACACAATCTGTCATTTAAAAAATATATGCAACTTAGAACTAGAAAATAGGCTAATATAATGAAGCACATGTATACAAAATAGTTAATAACAAGATCAAAGCATCCGAAAATGCTGTAACTGCTTATAGAACCTCTTCCACGCACCATCATCAGGAAATGCAATACTGATCTGGAACATTCAACATGCAAACTATAAGAATTAACCATAAAAAAGAGTGATCGTTGCAGCTCATGAAACAAAGTTAAGACACTGTAGACAACAAAATTAACTCACATTTTCAGCATCAGGAAGCTGGTGAAGGCGTCGTTTCAATAGAGGGATCCCGGTTTCAAAACATGGCAAGACATGATCCCCAAAATAAAACCTTTCCTAAAAATTACAGAAAAATCAAAATCAAGATCAAGATCAGCTCGTTGAAAATGAATCAGGCAATAGATTAAGCAGATCAATTACCAAATTCATGAACAATATTCTCTTACAAATTTGAAACATTAACCAATTGAAAAAAACAGAAGGGCTTAAAATGTAAGGAAACAAACAATGCAAATTCAAGAGGCAAATACTGAACAATTACAATCAAACAAAGAAACTTCGAAGCAACTTGCTAAGTTCTAGCGTCTGGTTGAGATTTTAGACACAGTTTTCTTATTGCACCAGGGAGTATAAAGGCCGAAGAACAAAATCCGAGCCCCGTGACATTAAATAAGCTCTACAGCTCTTCACACCTACAAAAAATATGAACAACATTAAGGATGTCTATAGAAGTGTACTAGAGGGACTAGGGGAGCCAAGTCAACTCTCAATTTAGGCAGATCTCAGAAAAACAGAAAGAGCGAAAACCACAAAAAGGCAAACTGCTTGCAGATCCTTGACCAATGATAGCCTCAATTTGTGCAATCCTTCAATTTCATACTATAGATTTTTTCCATTTTATTTTGAAGATTAAATGGTCACTTATCATGCTTGGAACTTATATTTAGATCTCAATAAAACAAAATAATTCAGCACAGAGTCTGAATACTTTTAAATAGTATATTTACATTCCAGAAAAATACCAAATACTATCTATACTGATTATACTCATAGCTCTACCTTCTATATAACTAGTTTATTTACTAACTGTGCATTTTGTTTCTCTTAGGTCTGTGCCCTTCGCGGCTGCACCTTGATGAAGCACTTAGTGCATCCATTATTTATTTAACTAAATGTTCTTTAATTGTAAAATGCCACTTAAGCAAATAATCGGCTTAAATCCTTGCGTACTCCAAGTAACTCCATCCACACAAGTTTCATAGAGAATGGAAGGATAATTAAATCAATATTAATTTCCAACGGTAATATGTAGTGGTACACCTGTACTAATACTAGCAAAAATAACTCAGACAGGCAATAGAATATAAAGAGGTTAAACGCAAATCTGACAACCAAAACAAAGAGAACTCAGGTCAAAAGAAGCAAATGCTTCTAACCAAGCACAAATCAGTCTTTATAAAAGCAACCAAATTGAGAATAAGAAGATTAACCTGCAAAGCGTGTATATCATATATGACTAGACTAGTTGGACCACCTCGTGATATGGGTACATTTGATAATATACGAGCCATGGTAAATGCAGTAGCAACATCCCCTTCCTCTTCCATACGTTCAAAGGAACCAGTTGGAAAGAACGGTAGAACTAATGTAAACGAAGCAACAAACAGCCTTGGAAGCGCAAACATGATGGAGAGCTGCTTAAAGATGACACTGGGAGAACTAAAGGAAGCTAGAAAAGCAACATGTTGTCCTCGAATATCTTGTGCATTATTGATGAAAAGATTTGGGAATCCATCATCAAAGCTCCTGTTAAATTTATACATAAATACATCATCAAGAGAATCTAAAGAATAAATTCAGACAAAATGATAGCAATAATGAGAATGATGTCACGCATAGGATTCCAACTGGATGGAAGAAATGGAGGAGTGCAACACGTGTCATTTGGGATCGAAATATTACTACCACGAACCAAGTTAAAAGGAAAATTTTATAGGACTGCAATTAGGTCAGCTATGCTCTATGGAAGTGAATGTTAAGCGGTAAAGCAACAATAATTACATAAAATGAATGTAACAGAATGAGGATGTTTAGGTGAATGTGTGGTAAAACTTGTAAAGATAGAATAAGAAATACAAAAATTCATAGAAAAGTAAGAGTAGCACCAATTGATACAAAGGTTAGGGAAGGGTGGTTGTGGTGGTTTGGACACTTGTAAAGACGGCCTGCAAATGCCCCACTAGAAAACTTGACTCAATAGAAACTGAAGAAATTTGACTAGGGGTAGACCGAAGTTAACTTGGGACACATTAATTATGATGGATTTAAAAGGTTTGAAAAGCTCACCATCGATTGCACTAAATCGAGCACAATGGAAGAGTTTGATCCATGTAGCCGACCCCAATTAATTTGGGACTGAGGCTATGTTGTTGTGTTGTTGTTTTTTATTTTATTTAATCCAATTTGATTAGTTTTCTCAACACAAACAATAATTGTAATATAGGATCATTATATAACATAAACAATAATCGGGCAAGTGAAGAGTATAAAGTAAGAGTTTAAACAAGAGGCTTGCTCACAAAGCAAATCGAACCAAATACGGTCTCGAATAAACCGAGTCAAAGTATAAAGCATGCCTAACATTCGAGTTGCACTAAATTGATTGCTATGGCGAGTTTGATCCATGTAGTGACCCCAACTAATTTGGGATTGAGGCTATGTTTTAATATTTGGAACCTTTGCATCAACGAAGCCTAGAAATAAATAAATGACTTGAAGCAAAGTTTTATTTGCATTCTAGCTTCATCTGTCAAAAGAAGGTATAATTTTCACAATGACTTTTTTTTTTTTTAAGAAAAGGTAAGAGTTGTAAGGGACCATGCTTGGAAACAAATCAACTAACTTGGAATTTCGACCTCTGAAAGATGCATTGCAACTCAATCAAGATAAAAAAAATAAAGACGACCCATCAAACAGAATAAATAAAGCACGCAATAAAGCATCAATCCCAAATTAGTTAGGGTCGGCCGCATGGATCAAACTCTTCCATTGTGCCGAGTGACAATAGTTTTACGCCGACTATCAACCTTTCAAAACCCTCTCCTATTTTCTAGGTATGGAAAATGGGTTGGAACCCGGGCTTAGGAGCCCCCCTTCTTTATCTTGACTTAGGACCAGCTATATAGCGCATAGAATATTCTACGTAGATGGAGTTAAATAAAGCATGCATGTAATGCGAGGTTTTTTTTTTTTTTTTTTTCTCTCTCTAAAAAATGCTTCTTTGGTGATTGAAGTTCATGGTTTTAGGTAGGCCATGTGGAACTCTTAAGCAAAAAATCTTCCTATTTCACGACAATGCGTAAACAAATCTGCATGAGATCATAACATCAATGCCAAAGAATACCCAAATCAAAAAACACAAAACCCGAAACCACTCTTTCATTCTCTTCAATAAACATCAAACAGACATTCAAAAACACCAAATTGGAAACTAAACCAAAACCCCATCTCTTAGAACCATGTAGAGAGCAAGTACTTCCATGGGCCTTTTCCTAATTGTGGGTAGGTGGTACCTCCAGGTTGATGGACCGAAGCTTGATGGAGTCGGAGAGAAGAGGCGACCTTCCGAGCAAGAGCTTCGGACTCACACGATTGAAGAGGACTTCTTTTTCTTCTTCGATAATTGCGCCATCTCTCGAGATGGAAAGCTAGCAAAAGCGCGGCGGCGGCGGAGTTGAGGGTGTGGATTTTGACTTGTGAAGGCGCCGGAGGCTAGAGCCACTCTTGCTATGTTGGTGTGATCTTGTTGTTGAAGCCGTTCGATACGCCTCGAGACACGTGAGAGCAAATATCGAGGTCACTTTAGCATTTTTCTTCCCTTGCAAAGAATCCCTACCTTTTCCTTTTTCTAGCATTTCCGTAAAAAAAATATAAAATAAAGAAAAATTAAGTTTACATTTGAATAGGGGTGCACACGGATTGGATCCAAATCCAATTAAGGTCAATCCGCAATCTAATCTAATTTTTGTGGATTGAAAAATTACAATCCAATCCAGTCCAAATAATTCATCAATCCAACTCAATCCAATTTGTAAAATGTGGACCGGACTGGATCAAATTCTACAGATTGACGTTTTCCTACCCAAAGATTCATAAAATTAAACTTCAACAAATGAATCACAAAAATCATACATCTCATGAATGACAAATTTACATAGCATCCCACAAATCTATACATAGCATACTTCCCACAAACTTGGTCATCACAATAACCTATAAAATGCAAGTTCCTACGTAATTAATATGTCGTCCATAAATATGCACCATACACCCTCACAAAAGCACAAAAAAATGAGCACGTTGCAATACGCAACCCACAAAAAAAGATTGAAAGCTTAATAAAATAGTTAAAATAAACATAATCTTTTAGATATTATAGTCCAGTACATGAGTAGATATGTATATGTGTTGATGTGCTAAACGGATTGGATCTGTAGTTTTTTAATATAGGATCCGTAGTCCAATTCAGTCCAGTCGGATTAGTGAGTTTTCAATCAAGTTCAGTCAAAGGTATACAAAAATTGATCCAATTAGTAATAATTGGTCCAAATTGGACTGGATCTGCAGATTTGTGTAATCCGTGTGCACCCTCATATGAGCCTCGATCGTGCTCGAGCATGGATTAGCCGTGTGATTGGCGTTGGACACTATGTGAGATATATATCACAAAAAAAAAAAAAAAAAAAAAAAACTAAAGTGTAATGATTGTAATTCATGAACACCACATCATAAGGAAATTATTTCTTAGCTCTTGTTTTATTTTTTATTTTTTATTTTTTTATTTTTTATTTTTTTATTTTTTTTTCAAAATTAGCTCTAGTTTTTTGCTCTGTTTGGTAAGCACAAAGTAGCTTATCGCCTAGCTTATAAGCTACTTTAGAAAATAAGTTGTGTTTGATAACTAGTTTATTTCAAAAATAATCTAGACAATAATCTAAAATTTTAGATGCTATACGGACTAGCGTTTAGAAAAAATAAAACGTGTTAACTTATTCTTTCTACTACTATACCCTTGTGTCTAAGAAATAGCCGATTGAAACTTATCCATTTTGTTAGGTGCGTTATCTTTATGTTCTCCTATTTTTACTCTTGCTTTTTATTACTTTAACATGTTTAGTTATAAAAAGTAACGAATAAGTAATACATATTCCTAACATATGAGCGTAATGCATGTTAGTATACTATATAGCATGCCTATTAATAGTTTCTAAAAAAAAAAAAAAAAAAACATGCCTATTAATTTTTCTCAAAAAAAAAACATGCCTATTAATTTTTATCAAAAAAAAAAAAAAACATGACTATTAATTACATTAGCAAATATTATTTAACAATAGACAAATACTCAAATAGGGCAGATCCTTTGCTTCCGAGTTTGACCAGAACCTCCTTCACACCCTGAAATAAAGAGCTTAATGATATTCCAAATATCAATTTTAGCTACAAATCGTAACATCTAGGCTGTGATATTTTCACCCTTGACTAATTAACTCCACCAAAATACCATACCAAGATTGATCAAAAATTAAAAGAAGACTTGTTTGGCGCTGTCTTCCTAAAAAATTTATCTGAGGTTGAAGGAATAGAAAAAGTTGATGCAATGACCTTGTCCATTATGGCTCACCAGCCTCCATAAACAGGACGATGATTTGCCATAGGCAGATATGATATGTTCCAATCACGGATAAACAATGCAAGCATGCAGATCCACAAATGAAAAATATACAACACATTGGAGCACCAA
Source organism: Stephania japonica (assembly GCA_039657345.1). Lineage (NCBI taxonomy): Eukaryota > Viridiplantae > Streptophyta > Magnoliopsida > Ranunculales > Menispermaceae > Stephania > Stephania japonica. The sequence continues at coordinate 9,904,876 of CM077556.1, forward strand.
TGGAGTTTTTTTCTTTTTCATTTCCTGGTAAAGTAAATTCGTTATCAAAGACATATCCAGTACCACAAAGAGATTAACTGAGGAATCACTCCCAACAGTCAGTGTTTCAGTAGTTAGACACTAAGAGTAAAAGAACTAATACAAGAAGTCACCTTAATTATAGCTTCTCTAGGGTAACCAAAATATGTACATTATTAGGTAATGTACACTGCACAGACAACTGCAGTCAGCAAGTGCCATATCAAGCTCAGTTAATGTATTCTTCTCAAGGCATTGTAAATTTTAAAAATCTAATCTGACAAAGAGAAGAAGATTATATAAAAATAAGAAGTGAACTAAGTGAAGAAAAAAAAAGTATACAATACAAAAGTTTTCATTAACATTAGCCACAGACCATGGTAGCCGGATATGGAATATATTTCTCGAAGCAAAGTTTAACTTTTAAGGCGATCTTTCTAATGGAAAATAACAATTCAATAAATATTAAAATAGTGAGTATTTCTTGTTTCTACAAAAAAAAAGACGATTAATAAGCACTGAATAGTGAAATATTCTTTAGTATGGCTGATTACCGAAAATAGACATGGTATATAAAACAAAGCCGCTCACAATCACATTGTTAGTTTTCCAAGAAGTCAAGGATATTAGAGAGATTCCATGAAGTCACAGATATTACTATGGGTACAACTAGCCTGCACATTTACTCTTGCAGATGCACTCCAATAGAGAGAGCCTCATCTAAGCCTCATTTTCATGTTTCTTACCAAACTAATTGATGAAAGGAATGGGTCATAATTTGATTTCTACAAAGAAGCCACATCGCTCAATGATCTTGAATTGATTTTGATACATAATCTCGGTATAAACAGAATTCAAATTGGGCTTTAAATTGGTAGAAATGATTTAAGTACTGCATCTCGCAAAATGGGTAAATGCTTCTACACTAAAATAAGTCACAGAAAAATAGATGTTGCTGGAAGCATACATAATTTGGGGGAGGGGGGGGGGGGGGGGAAAACTAACATGATTGTACTAAAACTCACCATTTCATGAATTTTCGCAACGCTTTGGCTGATCTGTTCAAAACTTTCCGTTGGCATTCCCGTCAAAAGCTCTAGTTCAGTTTCATTAGGGCTAAAAATATCGACATTGGTTAATAGATCTACTGGGATCAGTCCATCCATTCCCCCAGCATCCAAAATCACGGGAACACCTGCACTTCTTGCAGCCTGAATAAATTCAAACATCCATCAATCTATGCAAGAAACTAGCAGCAATTGCTAACTAGAGCGGAACAGAAACATTTGCAATCATAAATTTAAATGGGGGAGCCTACTATGAACTTATTAAGATATTTTGATCAGAATTATTAACTTATTAAGACCGGGGGACATACTTTTAAGGCACACATTTATTGTAGGAGTGCGCCCACTGCTCTATGTATTTCATATAAATAATTATGCTTCAAACGTGTGCATAAAAAGCATGTCACCTAATCACTTTTTCATTCAGATGTTGATAAGAAACAATAACTGTATTGATAAAAGAAGGTACAGCGTGAGATTCCCTACCATCAAACAAACAATAGCAAAGCGAGGTGCAACAGCCTTTGGAAGGGAAGCTAGGACATGGATGAAAAACAACTAAAAAGAAATCGAAAATCAAGTCTACAAATTGAAGAATTTAGACTTCCAAAAGGCGGAGAGTATAGATTATGAGAAACAAAGAAATAAGTTGGATGGGAAAAGCACCTTGAATCCCCCCTTAATAACATAAGATGAGCATCCTAGGTGAAATGGGATTTATGGAAGGGAAAGTTTCATAACAAAGACCAACTCGTTCAAGTAGGAACATTAAAATGAGGGTGTAACAACTGAGTATTAAAATATCGATTCACAAATGAGCACATTTGAGAGATTTTGCGCAGACAATCAAAAGTAGTGTCTGAAAAATTGAAAATGAGTTGATTTAGCAACTCGCATGCGTCGATCTTAGTACAAAATGAGTGTAGAAGAGATGTTGGTACTTAGGTGGATGTGCGATAAAACTCGTAAAAATTGAATAAGAAGTCCAGATATTCAAATAAAAGTAGGAATAACACCAGGAACTATAAAACCCGAGAAAGGCAATTGCTATAGTTTAGACATATCCAAAGACAACGTGCAAATGCCCTAGTTAAAAAACTTGAAATAGTAAAAATTGAAGGAACTATGACATTTTAAGGGTAGACCTAAGATAACTTGGGAATTTGGGATGCATTAGTAATGCAAGATTGAAAGGTGTATGAAAATGAAATCGTATCACCAATTGCATTAAATCGAGCTGAGTGGAAGCATTTGATATCACCATGTGGCATTTCCTCCACAACAACAAATAGGCCAACACAAAAGAAACAAAATATCAAGCAAATAAAAGTCTTTATTTTTATAGCCGAGGGTATTCGAGCCACCGCCGGTGATAGCCGACTAATCCCATGTGGTTAGGAGGGCGCCCCTACCACTAACCTAGAGGTGAAAGGAGAAATAAAACTCATTAAGAAGTGATGATCACCTTAGCAACTTGAATATTGACATAATCAGGGATCTCCCTCTGCAGCAAAACAATCCCAGCATTCCTGACAACCTCCAACTCCCCCTCCTCCAACACCTTCCCCCACCCCTCCATATTAGCCCCCCCAACAATGATAATAGAATTCTGCCCATCACTCTGAAGCATCACCACAGCATGCCCAGTGGGGACACCACCCCCGCCCTTCAAGTACTCCACCCTCACCCCTCCCCCCTCCAATGCCTCTCCAATCAACCTCCCATTGGCATCCTCCCCGACCCGCCCCACGAAGTACACCGCCGGGTATTCCAGCCTCCCTGCACACACGGCCTGGTTGGCGCCCTTGCCGCCGGAGAGGGTCTGGCCTGTCTTCGCCGAGACGGTCTCGCCGGGGCGCGGGAGGCGGTCGATCTCGACGTAGATGTCGGCGTTGGCGGAGCCCCAGACGACTAGGGGGGGAGTGGGGGTGTGGGTGTGGGTGTGGATGATTGGGGTGGTTTGTTGGGGGTTTGAGGAGTTTACAGTGAGAGTGGGGAATTGGGGTTTGGGTTTTGATTGTGACGATGGAGATGGTGATGGGTATTTGAGATTTATTAGTTTGGTTTGGAGGGATTTCGGTGGGTTTGAGGGAGTGATGGGGAGGGAGTTGTTGATCGCTCCCATTATTCTTCTTCTTCTTCTTCTTCTTCTTCTTCTTCTTCTTGTCACTTGTGAGACTGATTTGGCAATTTGTCAGGCTTTGACGATGGATTGCTACTTTTGTTTGGTTTTTTGTTTGATTATTGAGTAACTCACTTTCGGCATCGACTAACTTGAATATTGTGCGAGATGTGCGTGCGTATCTTGAAGCAAAATACACGGGCTTCCTATTTGTTGTTGTTTCTTTCCTTGAAGCTAAAAATTAGAGTTTTTTTTTTTTTTATCCCTTTGGTAGGATTTGTTGTCTCCGTTTTAGAGTTGTCGTCATTTTTAAGGGTTGTTGCCCCCTAGTGGGGATGATGTCGCACCACTGGGTATATGGTGTCGGATTAGTTCCATACTTCAATTGAATGTAGTGTCTATTACTCTCGTTGTAATAGATTGTTTACCCATTGGGTTAGCAAAAAAAAGAAAAAAAAAAAAGAAAAGAGCATTGCCTCAACTATTTGAGGAGAGAAGGACGAAGGGTAGCAATTGATGACCAAGAGTTGTTAAAAGTTTTTTTCCATTTCTCGGGATCGAACTCAGACCTGTGGTTGGGAGGAGGCAGTAGTGTTGTTTGAAAATGATTTGGTTGACTACTTCACATGTAGGTTTTTTGTCTGATATCTTTTTCTGGTTAAATCGACTGTTATTTTTTTTATGGCAGATTAGATTAGGAAAAGTTTTAAAAAGTAAATCCTAAATTACACTGACACAATAGAAGAGTTTGATCTATAATGCAGACTCTAATTAATTTGAGATGAAGTTTTTATTTATTTATTTTGGTCAAATTAATAAATCTGATTTAACAATGAAATTACATTAATAATAACCTTTTCCCTCACATTGGGATCAAAGTGATATTGCAAAAAGTTTGCAAAACTTATATGCTTGTCGAATGTATCAAATTGACCATTCTATATACTTTTTTTTGAATACCATTCTATATACTTATAAGCAACAATAATATAAAAAAACAAAAAAAAAGAATATATGGCTTATTCGACCTAACTAAATCAGTAAATTAAGAACTGATCGAGGGTTGTCAAACCCTCGACAGTTCAAACTTACGTCATTCATGACTCCTTGCTTGCAACCACCACGAGTACCGTCGATCCATTTTTTTGCAAAAAGAACTTCAAATCTTCACAATAAGAAGAGAAAAAACTAAAACCTCCCTACAAGGAGAGGAAACTCAAACCTTCCTACAAAGTAGATAAAATTTCAAAGCCTCTCAACAAGGAGAGGAAAAACTCACTTCCATTTAGAAAAAAAAAAAATGAAAAGGGGATAGAGGGAAAAGGGGCCACCCGTAGATCAAAGGAGCAGTCGCCGGCAACCCCAAATCTTAAAAAACCTTAAAATTCAAGCAACCACTCCCCTTCCTCATTACATGTTATGTAAAAATTTAAATTTACATTCATGTCAACAAATTGAGGTTTTAACACTTGATGATTCGTAACACAAGTTGTCCTACATCGGAATCTACTTTAAAAATACCCTTAGGTTTAACTAGGGAAGTTGGTGGGATAGGTAAGAAATGGACTCTTTGATGTGGGGTTCGTAATCATGCACACATTGCTAAGTGTGCCTGCGTGTATGGCTCATTTTTATAGCTCTTGTGGTTTTTCCTTTACATTTAAAGTAGTGCAAGAGTATATCTACTCTTTAAAGTAAAACTTTCTAACCCATATAGGACTAAACATTTCCTTTGTTTTTGAAAATGTCCAACACCAATAACCTAAATTCACATCTCTCACATTCGCAATTGTTCGTAAAAAGGAAACTGCCAAATTGATTTTATTAATTTTAAGTTGTAACAAATAGAACCAAGAAAGTATCACAAAACTCGTAATCAATCACTAGTGAAGTAGTAGTTTTCAAGTAACAGTGACATACAAAGTTGAAACCTTTCATGCATTGTCCAATCTTATTAGAAATGAATAGAAACATCGAATAAAAATACAAAGGTGACCTCAACTTTTATGTTTACAGTACCAATTGCTCGCCGATTCTTACGTAACCTAAGTCAATCCACTCGACTTCTCAAAGTCTGTCAATTCACCAAATTTATAAATCCTATTAATATCTTTCTAACACAAGCAATTGACTCCAATAGGTGACTTCAACCTCAAAACTACCTCATTTCTCGCTTAAAACACGTGTTACCGGACCCGTTTCAACTCTCAACTCGCACCGCGCATGTTCCCGGACATAACCTCACTCCCACATTTTACTTAATTATTTATTATTTTCGATAATGCACTAATTATAATTTTCTGGTGTTTAATTATCCATTTTATACCATAAATTTTCGTTTTTCCTAGCCGAATCTCACACAGAAATCCGTAGCGATTTACAAACAAAAACCATGTGCCAGGACTTGCAGAGTTTTCATTCGGGTATAAATAATAATACCTTATTCGACCTAACTAAATCAGTAAATTAAGAACTGATCAAGGGTTGTCAAGCCCTCAACAGTTCAAACTTATGTCATTCATGACTCCTTGCTTGTAACCTCCACGAGTGCTGTTGATCCATTTTTTTGCAAAAAAAACTTCAAATCTTCACAATAAGAAGAGAAAAAACTAAAACCTCCCTACAAGGAGAGGAAAACTCAAACCTTCCTACAAAGGAGATGAAATTTCAAATCCTCTCGACAAGGAGAGGAAAAACTCACTTCCATTTAGAAAAAAAAAAAGAAAATGAAAAGGGGATAGAGGGAGAAGGGGCCACCGGCGTAGATCAAAGGAGCAATTGCGGGCAACCCCAAATCTAAAAAAACCCTAAAATTCAAGCAACCACTCCCCTTCCTCATTACATGTTATGTAAAAATTTAAATTTACATTCATGTCAACAAATTGAGGTTTTAACACTTGATGATTCGTAACACAAGTTGTCCTACATCGGAATCTACTTTAAAAATACACTTAGGTTTACCTAGGGAAGTTGGTGGGATAGGTAAGAAATAGACTCTTTGATGTGGGGTTCGTAATTATGCGCACATTGCTAAGTGCGCCTAAAATATGTACGCGTGCGTGTGTGGCTCACTTTGTATAGCTCTTGTGGTTTTTCCTTTACACTTAAAGTAGTGCAAGAGTATATCTACTCTTTAAAGCAGAACTTTCTAACCCATGTAAGACTAAACATTTCATTTGTTTTTGAAAATGTCCAACACAAACAACCTAAATTCACATCTCTCACATTTGCAATTGTTCGTAAAATGGAAACTGCCAAATTGATTTTATTAATTTTAAGTTGTAACAAATAGAACCAAGAAAGCATCAATAAACTCTTAATCAATCACCAGTGAAGTAGTAATTTTCAAGTAACAGTGACACAAAGTTGAAACGTTTCAAGCATTGTCCGATCTTATTAGAAATGAATAGAAACATTGAATAAAAATACAAAGGTGACCTCAACTTTTATGTTTACAACAACAATTGCTCGCCAATTTTGGCGAGTCGGTTGATCCAACGAGGGATTCGCTTCCCGGTTAATCTCGGCTCACGTCGTTGCGAAGTGGTTGCGCTCTTGGTGATGAGATTGTAGGAAGTCCCCGTGTAGCTCTTGCTGAGCTCCTCCATGAACTTGTGCACCTCATGAGGACCCAGATCCGTTCTCCCAATTAGAATTGACTTCCTTAACGTCAATCCGGGACATTCTCTCGGCTTCCCTCTGAAGATACCGGTGGAAGGAGAATCATGCCCTCCAAATTCATACTCGACGCCATGAACTGCAGAGAAAACCAATAAGTGCAGATAAGAATTGCACTTACAAATTTGGTTGATTTGGGTGAGATTGAAACAAGGGAAAAAGGTTAAACGTGACCTTGGATGCCAGAGTGGTAAAGGCCGAGGCCGAGCCAATGAATGGAGCCATTAACGGGGTGGAGATCGTAGACGTTGAGGTAGACAGGGGCAAATCTGGGATTCCTCTTCTATGAAATAAAAATTAATTAGAGTTAAATGGTTTTCGAAATGATCATCTAATATGGATGAATACATAAATAAAATGCTATAACAGATTATTATATATTTTTTTTTCATAAATGTTATAGTAGATTTTAATATTAAAAGGTTTGAGTAAACTTTTAACAAGTGAATGAATGAGAACTCATGGATAGACTTAATGTTGTCGCTGATTTTCTACAAAAAAAACATCTGATAGAATAATATCAACCCCAGTTCTTCAATAAAACAAAAAATACATAAATAAACAAACGACAAACCTGTTCACTTTGAAGGCCTTGAAGAACCAACTTAAGCTCTCTAAGCCTCTTGGTTGTCAAGTTCTTGTCGTCTACTATGTGTTCATCAACAACGCTACCGTGTAGGGCTTCGTGCACTTTGATAATCTGTGACTGAATGTCACAAAATTCCTTCATTCGTTCTTCTCTCTTGCACTGCAACTCCTTCAAAGTTTGTTTTATGGATGACAATTGGTCCTTAGGAGTGCCATCTCTTTTCTCCAACTAATCAAAATACAGAACAAAAAAAAAAACTCATAAGATAAAAATACCTCAAATAAATTATTAAGAACAAGAAAGAATGCACAATCATCCAACATCGGATTGAATTTTTTGTTTTTATTAAAAAAAAACAAGAACATGCACTGACTTTGAAAAAAAAAGAAAGTGTGTTTTCGCCGAGGCCAGTGGCGATGTTGACCACTTCTTCTTCTGCCTCGGCCAATGCATTACCCAAATCACCTCTAGTCTTGAATACAACTTTCTTCAACCAACGAAAACCCTTCTTAAAACCCATTGTTATAGCTAGATTGTGGATTTGATGAAACAATATTAACAACAATTGATACCACCACAAGAGAATTATTATGAATATATATATAACTAGTGTACGTAGCACTCAATAAACATTATTTGGTACCATTTGATTTTATTTCCATATCGTCTGCGATTTAGTCAACGTGGCACTAAAGTTTCAATCAGAAAAGACGAGTCAAAATTTTAGTGTGTATATATAGTTTCTTTCTAAAAAAAATAGTGTGTGTATATGTTTCTTACATTATATAGATTTTTCCATAATTATTTGATTGTGTGATTTTTTAGTATGTATAGACCATAACTTATATGTACAAGGGGTTAGTAATTTATTACATACCATATAATATACTTCAAAATTTGGGTTTTATTGAGCATCCATAGGGAAGTTTCCTTGGCTGCTTAATTATCTAAATGAATATACTTTCCAAATTATTAGAATCGTTCTTAATTAGGACTAATTAATTAGATAATCATTCCTTACAATTAGGACTGATATGTATATACTTTCCAGATTATTAGAATCGTTCTTAATTAGGACTGATTAGATAATCATTCCTAACAATTAGGACTAATCAGTAATTTGAGACATTTATTGTTTCTCTCATTACCCTTCTTAATACACCTCAATTTCCACCTTTATAAGATCTTGCCTAAATTAAGATTTGAATTTGTCAAAGCATCTTTGATGAGATGGTAGAGATATCATTTGCCAAAAGGCAAGACATGGGAGGTCGTGAGTTTGACTCCCACTCTAGTAAAAAAAAAAAAAAAAAAAAAAAATTGCCTTAGCTCCCCTACTCCCTCTAGGACACTTCTATAGACATCCTTTAATGTTGTGGTTGTTGTTGTCAACTATCTTGTTATCAACCATTTTATATGCATAGGCTTCATTATATTAGCCTATTACTTAGTTCTAAGATAAGACGATTAATAAGCACTGAATAGTGAAATATTCTTTAGTATTGTTTATTACAAAAAATAGACGTGGTATATAAAACAAAGCCACTCACCATCACATTGTTAGTTTTCCATGAAGTCAAGGATATTAGAGAGATTCCATGAAGTCACAGATATTAGAGAGAACCTCTTCACACTATGGGTACAACTAGCCTGCGCATTAACTCTTGCAGATGCACTCCAATAGAGAGAGCCTCATATAAGCTTCCTTTTCATGTTTCTTACCAAACTAATTGATGAAAGGAATGGGTCATAATTTGATTTCTACAAAAAAGCCACATCATCAAATTAGGCTTTAAATTCGTAGAAATGATTTAAGCACTGCATCTCGCAAAATCGGCAAATGCTTCTACACTAAAATAAGTCACAAAAAAATAGATGTTGCGGGAAGCATACATAATTCTTTTTTTTTGGGGGGGTGAAACTAACATGATTGTTCTAAAACTCACCATTTCATGAATTTTCGCAACGCTTTGGCTAATCTGTTCAAAACTTTCCGTTGGCATTCCCACAAACGCTCTAGTTCGTTTCATTAGGGCTAAAAATATCGACATTGGTTAAAAGATCTACTGGGATCAGTCCATCCATTCCCCCAGCATCCAAAATCATGGGAACACCTGCACTTCTTGCAGCCTGAATAAGTTCAAACATCCGTCAATCTAGCAAGAAACTAGCAGCAATTGCTAACTTGAGCGGAATAGAAACATTTGCAATCACATAAATAATTACGCTTCAAAAGCATGTCACCTAATCACTTTTTCATTCAGATGTTGATGAGAAACAATAACTGTATTGATAAAAGAAGGAACAACATGAGATTCCCTACCATCAAACAAACAATAGCAAAGCGAAGTGCAACAGCCTTTGGAAGGGAAGCTAGGACATGGATGAAATACAACTAAAAAGAAATCGAAAATCAAGTCTACAAATTGAAGAATTTAGACTTCCAAAAGCCAGAGAGTATAGATTATGAGAAATAAAGAAATAAGTTGGATGGGAAAAGCACCTTGAATCCCTCCATAATATCATAAGATGAGCATCCTAGGTGAAATGGGATTTATGGAATGGAAAGTTTCATAACAAAGACCAACTCGTTCAAGTAGGAACATTAAAATTGGGGTGTAACAACTGAGTATTAAAATATCGATTCACAAATAAGCACATTTGAGAGATTTCGCAGTGACAATCAAAAGTAGTGTCTGAAAAATTGAAACTGCATTAACATGGTCTAGGTACTCACAAGAGTCACAGCAAAACCCTCAAAAAATAATGACTTGGGTAGAATAACAAGAAAGGTTATACCACCTAGATCAAGGATACAAGAGAAGATGTGATCCTTAAAAAAAGTGGAGACATACTTTTAAGGAAACGACATTATGATGAATTTGTTTCAGTTCAACTTGAACTGGATCCTTCCATTCAAAGGAGCAATGAGTGATTGGGAAGTAAATGGAGGTAAGAAAATGTTAACAAACTAAATTTGAAAAATAAGAGAATGAATAGGGAATACAGTGAGCTAAAAGGCCTCCAAGGGGTGCGGTGTAGTGGTAAAGAAAATAACACTTTAACTTTGATTGAGGCATAGGTCATAAGTTGATTTTTGGCATCAAATTATATTTCCTTGGTTTCTCCCGGGTTATGGGGCTGGGGCGCACGGCTAACTCCCATGGGATTAGTCAAACTAAAGTAAGGAGGGGCGGAAAAGATTCGAACACCCATGATTATCAAAAAAAAGGGAACTAAAAGAATAAGCAAGTTTTGTTATGAGGACGCCAATGAACTAATATTGGAAGTAGAGACTCTACAAGCACTAGTCTTAGTCAACAATATATGTAGAACCTTCTTAAGGCCTTAGTTGTATCAATCGAGTTGATTTAGCAACTCTGCATGCGTCGATCTTAGTACAAAATGAGTGTAGCAGAGATTTTGGTACTTAGGTGGATGTGCAATAAAACTCGTAAAAATTGAATAAGAAGTCTAGATATTCAAATAAAATAGTAGGAATAACACCAGGAACTATGAAACCCGAGAAAGGCAGTTGCTATAGTTTAGACATATCCAAAGACGACCTACAAATGCCCTACTTAGAAAACTTGAAATAGTAAAAATTGAAGGAACTATGACATTTTAAGGGTAGACCTAAGATAACTTTGGAATTTGGGATGCATTAGTAATGCAAGATTAAAAGGTTTATGAAAATGAAATCGTATCACCAATTGCATTAAATCGAGCTGAGTGGAAGCATTTGATATCACCATGTAGCATTTCCTCCACAACAACAAATAGGCAAATTAATTTCCACGAGCCACCGTCAGTGACAGCGAAGGTGGACCCGACCCTAGCACTAACCTAGAGGTAAAAGCGGAAATAAAACTCATTAAGTGATGATCACCTTAGCAACTTGAATATTGACATAATCAGGAATCTCCCTCTGCAGAAAAACATTTCCTTTGTTTTTTAAAAATGTCCAACACCAATAACCTAAATTCACATCTCTCACATTTGCAATTGTTCGTAAAATGGAAACTGCCAATTTGATTTTATTAATTTTAAGTTGTAACAAATAGAACCAAGAAAGCATCACAAAACTCGTAATCAATCACTAGTGAAGTAGTAGTTTTCAAGTAACAATGACACACAAAGTTGAAACCTTTCCCGCATTGTCCGATCTTATTAGAAATGAACAGAAACATCGAATAAAAATACAAAGGTGACCTGTTTACAACAACAATTGCTCGCCGATTTTGGCGAGTCGGTTGATCCAACGAGGGATTCGCTTCCCAGTTAATCTCAAGCTCACGTCGTTGCAGAAGTGGTTGCAGTTCTTAGTGATGAGATTGTAGGAAGTCCCCGTGTAGTTCTTGCTGAGCTCCTCCATGAACTTGTGCACCTCATGAGGACCCAGATCCCTTCTCCCGATTAGAATTGACTTCCTGAACGTCAATCCGGGACATTCTCTCGGCTTCCCTCTGAAGATACCGCTGGAAGGAGAATCATGCCCTCCAAATTCATACTCGACGTCATGAACTGCAGAGAAAACCAATAAGTGCAGATAAGAATTGCGCTTACAAATGTGGTTGATTTGGGTGATATTGAAACAAGGGAAAAAGGTTGAACGTGACCTTGGATGCCAGAGTGGTAAAGGCCGAGGCCGAGCCAATGAATGGAGCCATTAATGGGGTGGAGATCGTAGACGTTGAGGTAGACATGGGCAAATCTCGGAATCCTCTTCTATGAAATAAAAATTAATTAGAGTTAAAGGGTTTTCGAAATGATCATCTAATATGGATGAATACATAAATAAAATGCTATAACAGATTATTATATTTTTTTGTCATAAATGTTATAGTAGATTTTAATATTAAAAGGTTTGAGTAAACTTTTAACAAGTGAATGAATGAGAACTCATGGATAGACTTAATGTTGTCGCTGATTTTCTACAAAAAAACATCTGATAGAATAATATCAACCCCAGTTCTTCAATAAAACAAAAAATACATAAATAAACAAACGACAAACCTTTTCACTTTGAAGGCCTTGAAGAACCATCTTAAGCTCTCTAAGCCTCTTGGTTGTCAAGTCCTTGTCGTCTACTATGTGTTCATCAACAACGCTACCGTGCAGGGCTTCGTGCACTTGGATAATTTGTGACTGAATGTCACAAAATTCCTTCATTCGTTCTTCTCTCTTGCACTGCAACTCCTTCAAAGTTTGTTTTATGGATGACAATTGGTCCTTGGGAGTGCCATCTCTTTTCTCCAACTAATCAAAATACAGAACAAAAAAAAAACTCATAAGATGAAAATACCTAAAATAAATTATTAAGAACAAGAAAGAATGCACAATCATCCAACATCGGATTGAATTTTTTGTTTTTATTCAAAAAAAAAAACAAGAACATGCACTGACTTTGAAAAAAAAAGAAAGTGTGTTTTCGCGAGGCGCGATGGCGATGTTGACCACTTCTTCTTCTGCCTCGGCCAATGCATTACCCAAATCACCTCTAGTCTTGAATACAACTTTCTTCAACCAACGAAAACCCTTCTTAAAACCCATTGTTATAGCTAGATTGTGGTTTTGATGAAACAATATTAATAACAATTGATACCACCACAATAGAATTATTATGAATATATATATAACTAGTGTACGTAGCACTCAATAAACATTATTTGGTACCATTTGATTTTATTTCTATATCGTCTGTGATTTAGTCAACGTGGCACAAAAGTTTCAATTAGAAAAGACGAGTAATGCATGTTAGTATACTATATAACATGCCTATTAATAGTTTCTAAAAAAAAACATGCCTATTAATTTTTATCAAAAAAAAATGACTATTAATTATATTAGCAAATATTATTTAACAATAGACAAATACTCAAATAGGGCAGATCCTTTGCTTCCGAGTTTGACCAGAACCTCCTTCACACCTAGAAATAAAGAGCTTAATGATATTCCAAATATCAATTTTAGCTACAAATCGTAATATCTAGGCTGTGACATTTTTACCCTTGACTAATTAAGTCCGCCAAAATACCATATCAAGATTGATAAAAAATTTAAAGACTTGTTTGGCGCTGTCTTCCTAAAAAATTTATCTGAGGTTGAAGGAATAGAAAAAGTTGATGCAATGACCTTGTCCATTATGGCTCACCAGCCTCCATAAACAGGTCGATGATTTGCCATAGGCAGATATGATATGTTCCAATCACGAATAAACAAATGCAAGCATGCAGATCCACAGATGAAAAATATACAACACATTGGAGCACCAATGGAGTTTTTTTTCTTTTTCATTTCTTGGTAAAGTAAATTCGTTATCAAAGACATATCCAATACCACAAAGAGAATCACTCCCAACTGTCAGTGTTTCAGTAGTTAGATACTAAGAGTAAAAGAACTAATAAAAGAAGTCACCTTATAGCTTCTCTAGGGTAACCAAAATATGTACATTATTTGGTAATGTACACTGCACAGACAACTGCAGTCAGCAAGTGCTATATCAAGCTCAGTTAATGTATTCTTCTCAAGGCATTGTAAACTTTAAAAATCTAATCTGACAAAGAGAAGTAAATTATCTAAAGATGCAGAACAGGTTGGGGAGTCCAACTGAAAATAAAAATAAGAAGTAAACTAAGTGAACAAAAAAAAAGTATACAATACAAAAGTTTTCATTAAATTTAGCCACGGACCACGGTAGCCGGATATGGAATATATTTCTCAAAGCAAAGTTTAACTTTTAAGGCGGTCTTTCTAATGGAAAATAACAATTCAATAAATATTTAAATAGTGAGTATTTCTTGTTTCTACAAGAAGAAAAGACGATTAATAAGCACTGAATAGTGAAATATTCTTTAGTATGGTTGATTACCAAAAATAGACATGGTATATAAAACAAAGCCGCTCACAATCACATTGTTAGTTTTCCATGAAGTCAAGGGTATTAGAGAGATTCCATGAAGTAACAGATATTAGAGAGAACCTCTTCACACTATGGGCACAATAGCCTGCACATTAACTCTTGCTGATGCACTCCAATGGAGAGAGCCTCATCTAAGCTTCCTTTTCATGTTTCTTACCAAACTAATTGATGAAAGGAATGGGTCATAATTTGATTTCTACAAAGAAGCCACATCGCTCAACGATCTTGAATTGATTTTGATACATAATCTCGGTATAAACAAAATTCAAATTGGGCTTTAAATTCGTAGAAATGATTTAAGTACTGCATCTCGCAAAATCGGTAAATGCTTCTACACTAAAATAAGTCACAGAGAAATAGATGTTGCTGGAAGCATACATAATTTGGGGGGAAAAACTAACATGATTGTATTAAAACTCACCATTTCATGAATTTTCACAACGCTTTGGCTAATCTGTTCAAAACTTTCCGTTGCCATTCCCGTCAAACGCTCTAGTTCAGTTTCATTAGGGCTAAAAATATCGACATTGGTTAATAGATCTACTAGGATCAGTCCATCCATTCCCCCAACATCCAAAATCACGGGAACACCTGCACTTCTTGCAGCCTGAATAAGTTCAAACATTCGTCAATCTATGCAAGAAACTAGCAGCAATTGCTAACTAGAGCGGAACAGAAACATTTGCAATCATAAATTTAAATGGGAGAGCCTACTATTAACTTATTAAGATATTTTGATCAGAATTATTAACTTATTAAGACTGGAGGACATACTTTTAAGGCACACATTTATTGAAGGAGTGCGCCCACTGCTCTATGTATTTCATATAAATAATTATGCTTCAAAAGCATGTCACCTAATCACTTTTTCATTCAGATGTTGATAAGAAATAATAACTGTATTGATAAAAGAACGTACAGCATGAGATTCCCTACCATCAAACAAACAATAGCAAAGCGAAGTACAACAACCTTTGGAAGGGAAGCTAGGACATGGATGAAATACAACTAAAAAGAAATCGAAAATCAAGTCTACAAATTGAAGAATTAGACTTCCAAAAGGCAGAGAGTATAGATTATGAGAAACAAAGAAATAAGTTGGATGGGAAAAGCACCTTGAATCCCTCCATAATAACATAAGATGAGCATCCTAGGTGAAATGGGATTTATGGAAGGGAAAGTTTCATAACAAAGACCAACTCGTTCAAGTAGGAACATTAACAACTGAGTATTAAAATATCGATTCACAAATGAGCACATTTGAGAGATTTCGCAGTGACAATCAAAAGTAGTGTCTGAAAAATTGAGACTGCATTAACATGGTTTAGGCACTCACAAGAGTCACAGTGAAACCCTCAAAAAATAATGACTTGGGTAGAATAACAAGAAAGGTTATACCACCTAGATCAAGGATACAAGAGAAGATGTGATCCTTAAAAAAAGTGGAGACATACAGTCAAGGAAACGACATTATGATGAATTCGTTTCAGTTCAACTTGAACTGGATCCTTCCATTCAAAGTTGCAATGAGTGATTGGGAAGTAAATGGAGGTAAGAAAATGTTAACAAACTAAATTTGAAAAATAAGAGAATGAATTGGGAATACAGCGAGCTAAAAGGCCTCCAAGGGGTGCGGTGTAGTGGTAAAGAAAATAACACTTTTACTTTGATTGAGGCATAGGTCATAAGTCGATTTTTGGCAACAAATTATATTTACTTGGTTTCTCCCGGATTATGGGGTTGGGGCACCCAGCTAACTCCCATGGGATTAGTCGAACCAAAGTAAGGAGGGGCGAAAAAGATTCGGACGCCCATGATTATCAAAAAAAAGGGAGCTAAAAGAATAAGCAAGTTTTGTTATGAGGACGCCAATGAACTAATATTGGAAGTAGACTCTACAAGCACTAGTCTTAGTCAACAATATATATAAAACCTTCTTAAGGCCTTAGTTGTATCAATCGAGTTGATTTAGCAACTCTGCATGCATCGATCTTAGTACAAAATGAGTGTAGCAGAGATGTTGGTACTTAGGTGGATGCGCGCTTAAACTCGTAAAAATTGAATAAGAAGTCCAGATATTCAAATAAAAGTAGGAATAACACCTGGAACTATAAAACCCGAGAAAGGCAGTTGCTATAGTTTAGACATATCCAAAGATGACCTACAAATGCCCTAGTTAGAAAACTTGAAATAATAAAAATTGAAGAAACTATGACATTTTAAGGGTAGACCTAAGATAACTTGGGAATGCATTAGTAATGCAAGATTGAAAGGTTTATGAAAATGAAATCGTATCACCAATTGCATTAAATCGAACTGAGTGGAAGCATTTGATATCACCATGTAGCATTTCCTCCACAACAACAAATAGGCAAATTAATTTCCACGAGCCACCGCCGGTCACAGCGATGGTGGACACGACCCTACCACTAACCTAGAGGTGAAAGGAGAAATAAAACTCATTAAGAAGTGATGATCACCTTAACAACTTTAATATTGACATAATCAGGAATCTCCCTCTGCAGCAAAACATTTCCTTTGTTTTTGAAAATGTCCAACACCAATAACCTAATTTCACATCTCTCACATTTGCAATTGTTCGTAAAATGGAAACTGCCAAATTGATTTTATTAATTTTAAGTTGTAACAAATAGAACCAAGAAAGCATCACAAAACTCGAACTATCCTCTTATCTCCTTCACGGACCTTATTGCACACAATCTGTCATTTAAAAACTATATGCAACTTAGAACTAGAAAATAGGCTAATATAATGAGGCACATGTATACAAAATAGTTAATAACAAGATCAAACCATGGGAAAAATGCTGTAACTGCTTATAGAACCTCTTCCACATGGCAAGACAAGATCCCCAAAATAAAACCTTTCCTAAAAATTACAGAAAAATCAAAATCAAGATCAAGATCAGCTCGTTGAAAATGAATCAGGCAATAGATTAAGCAGATCAAGTTACCAAATTCATGAACAATATTCTCTTACAAATTTGAAACATTAACCAATTGAAAAAAACAGAAGGGCTTCAAAGGTAAGGAAACAAACAATGCAAATTCAAGAGGCAAATACTGAACAATTACAATCAAACAAAGAAATTTCGAAGCAACTTGCTAAGTTCTAGTGTCTGGTTGAGATTTTAGACACAGTTTTCTTATTGCATCAGGGAGTATAAAGGCCGAAGAACAAAATCCGAGCCCCTGTGACATTAAATAAGCTCTACAGCTCTTCACACTAACAAAAAATATGAACAACATTAAGGATGTCTATAGAAGTGTACTAGAGGTTCTAGGGGAGCCAAGTCAAATCTCAATTTAGGCAGATCTCAGAAAAACCAAAAGAGCGAAAACCACAAAAAGGCAAACTGTTTGCAGATCCTTGACCAATGATAGTCTCAATTTGTGCAATCCTTCAATTTCATACTATAGATTTTTTCCATTTTATTTTGAAGATTAAATGGTCACTAGTCATGCTTGGAACTTATATTTAGATCTCAATAAAACAAAATAATTCAGCACAGAGTCTGAATACTTTTAAATAGTATATTTACATTCCAGAAAAATACCAAATACTATATATACTGATTATACTCATAGCTCTACCTTCTATATGACTAGTTTATTTATTAACTATGCATTTTGTTTCTCTTAGGTCTGTGCCCTTCGCGGCTGCACCTTGATGAAGCACTTATTGCATCCATTATTTATTTAACTAAATGTTCCTTAATTGTAAAATGCCACTTAAGCAAATAATCGGCTTAAATCCTTGCGTACTCCAAGTAACTCCATCCACACAAGTTTCATAGAGAATGGAAGGATAATTAAATCAATATTAATTTCCAACGGTAATATGTAGTGGTACACCTGTACTAATACTAGCAAAAATATCTCAGACAGGCAATAGAATATAAAGAGGTTAAACGCAAATCTGACAACCAAAACAAAGAGAACTCAGGTCTAAAGAAGCAAATGCTTCTAACCAAGCACAAATCAGTCTTTAAAAAAGCAACCAAATTGAGAATAAGAAGATTAACCTGCAAAGCGTGTATATCATATATGACTAGACTAGTTGGACCACCTCGTGATATGGGTATATTTGATAATATAGGAGCCATGGTAAATGCAGTAGCAACATCCCCTTCCTCTTCCATACGTTCAAAGGAACCAGTTGGAAAGAACGGTAGAACTAATGTAAACGAAGCAACAAACAGCCTTGGAAACGCAAATATGATGGAGAGCTGCTCAAAGATGACTCTGGGAGAACTAAAGGAAGCTAGAAAAGCAACATGTTGTCCTCGAATATCTTGTGCATTATTGATGAAAAGATTTGGGAATCCATCATCAAAGCTCCTGTTAAATTTATACATAAATACATCATCAAGAGAATCTGAAGAATAAATTTATACAAAATGATACAATATTGAGAATGATGTCACACATAGGATTCCAACTGGATGGAAGAAATGGAGGAGTGCAACACGTGTCGTTTGGGATCGAAATATTGCTACCACGAACCAAGTTAAAAGGAAAATCTTATAGGATTGCAATTAGACCAGCTATGCTCTATGGAAGTGAATGTTAAGCGGTAAAGCAACAATAATTACATAAAATGAATGTTACAGAATGAGGATGCTTAGGTGGATGTGTGGTAAAACTTTTAAAGATAGAATAAGAAATATAAAAATTCAAAGAAAAGTAAGAGTAGCACCAATTAATACAAAGGTTAGGGAAGGGTGGTTACGGTGGTTTGGACACTTGTAAAGATGGTCTGCAAATGCCCCCACTAGAAAACTTGACTCATAGAAATTGAAGAAATTTGACTAGGGGTAGACCGAAGTTAACTTGGGACACATTAATTAGGATGGATTTAAAAGGTTTGAAAAGCTCACCATCGATTGCACTAAATCGAGCACAATGGAAGAGTTTAATCCATGTAGCCGACCCCAATTAATTTGGGATTGAGGCTATGTTGTTGTGTTGTTGTTTTTCAATTTATTTAATCCAATTTGATTAGTTTTATGAACACAAACAGTCAATTGAAGTATAGGATCATTATATATCATAAACAATAAACAGGCAAGTGATGAGTATAAAGTAAGAGTTTAAACAAGAGACATGCTCACAGACTAAAGCAGAACCAAATACAGTCTGATTAAACTGATTCAAAGTATAAAGCATGTCTAACATTCAGTTGCACTAAATTGATTGCTACGGCAGAGTTTGATCCGTGTAGGTGACCCCAACTAATTTGGGATTAAGGCTTTGTTTTAATATTTGGAACTTTTGCATCAACGAAGCCAAGAAATAAATAAATGACTTGAAGCAGAGTTCTATTTGCATTCTAGCTTCATCGGTCAAAAGAAGGCATAATTTTCACAATGACTTTTTTTTTAAAGAAAAGGTAAGAGTTGTAAGAGACCATGCTTGGAAACAAATCAGCCAACTTGGAATTTCTGACCTTCTGAAAGATGCATTGCAACTCAATCAACAGAAAAAAATAAAGATGACCCATCAAACAGAATAAATAAAGCACGCAATAAAGCATCAATCCCAAATTAGTTAAGGTCGGCTACATGGATCAAACTCTTCCATTGTACCAGAGTGATAAAAGTTTTACGCTGACTATCAACCTTTCACAACCCTCTCCTACTTTCCAGGTATGGAAAATGGGTTGGGACCTGGGCTTCAGAGCCCTCCTCCTTTATCATCCTGACGTAGGACCAGCTATGTAGCGCATTTCTCCATAGGTGGAGTTAAATAAAGCATGCATGTTATGTGATTTTTTATTTTTTTTTTCTAAAAAAAATGATTCTTTGGTGATTGAACTTCATGGTTTTAGGTAGGCGATGTGAAACTCTTAAGCAAAAAATCTTCCTATTTCACGACAATGCTTAAACAAATCTGCGTGAGATCATAACATCAATGCCAACCCAAATCAAAAAACACAAAACGCAGAAACCCCACTCTCATTCTCTTCAGTAAACATCAAACAGACATTCAAAAACATCAAATTGGAAATTAAACCAAAACCCCATCTCTTAGAACCATGTAGAGAGCAAGTACTTCAATGGGGTTTTTCCTAATTGTGGGTAGGTGGTACCTCCAGTTGATGGACTGAAGCTTGATGGAGTCGGAGATATGGGCGACCTTCCGAGCAAGAGCTTCGACTCCACACAGTAGAAGAGAAGGACTTCTTTGTTCTTCTTCAGTACTACCTTTTCGCAACTTATTACGGAAAGATTTTTCCATTGACAACTAATGGCATCTTGTTCACATCATTAGTTAGTTTTTTTTATAGCATTTAGAACTCAATGACTAGGCATCAATGCATGAAGATAATTCAAGCTTCCTTAATAATAAATTATTGTTATTTAAATCTAACTTTTCGTGCTTTCCCTCCCCTCCCTTAATTCCAGTTTTTCTGCTTGTTTTGTTTTCTCAGTCAATCTATTCTCAAACTCCAGTGCAACTCCATCGCTTTCCAACCACTACAAATCCTTCCACTTCATTATGAAATCTTCGAACAAATACATCAAAAAAGCCTCAATGCCAAATTAGTTGGGTCACCCGCATGAATCAAACGCTTCCACTCAACTCAATTTAATGTGAAATCTTCTTTGTCAATTATTAGTATATCTAGAGTTTATGGGCAAGGAAGGATGCTCATGTTTCTCGCAACTACCTAGATACTACAAGAAGCCTAGAACGGTGGAGACGATATTTTAGGGTATTTTCTAATTTGGAAAGCACGCCATCAATTGCATTAAATCGAGCACAATGAAAAACTTTGATCCATGTAGCCGACCCCAACTAATTTGAGATTGAGGCTATGTTGTTGTTTCAACAACGAAAGCAACAAACAATGACATCTACCTATCTTTCCCATTCAAATTGATTTAATGCAGTTGATAATGTGATTTAAGAAAGTTGCTTATGAAAGTATAATTTCAACAATTCAGCTACTGTTTCTAGTTCTTCTTTCATATTCATCTGGCCTTCCCTTGTCCATTTAAAAAATGCTTTCAATGTGCCAAAACGCTATAATATAACACAAAGGTGACCATGACACCATAAAGTAAGTTAGGATGTTGGCACTTGACACTCGATTAGAGTCCCAGCTGATTATACCAAATCATCAACAATCACAACATGGTGAGCAGCTAGATTCCCTTCCTTGAGACGAACTATCCTCTTATCTCCTTCACGGACCTTATTGCACACAATCTGTCATTTAAAAAATATATGCAACTTAGAACTAGAACCTCTTCCACGCACCATGTATACAAAATAGTTAATAACAAGATCAAACCATGGGAAAAATGCTGTAACTGCTTATAGAACCTCTTCCACGCACCATCATCAAGGAATGCAATACTGATCTGGAACATTCAACATGCAAACTATAAGAATTAACCATAAAAAAAGAGTGATCGTTGCAGCTCATGAAACAAAGTTAAGACACTGTAGACAACAAAATTAACTCACATTTTCAGCATCAGGAAGCTGGTGAAGGCATCTTTTCAATAGAGGGATCCCGGTTTCAAAACATGGCAAGACATGATCCCCAAAATAAAACCTTTCCTAAAAATTACAGAAAAATCAAAATCAAGATCAAGATCAGCTCGTTGAAAATGAATCAGGCAGTAGATTAAGCAGATCAAGTTACCAAATTCATGAACAATATTCTCTTACAAATTTGAAACATTAACCAATTGAAAAAAACGGAAGGGCTTAAAATGTAAGGAAACAAACAATGCAAATTCAAGAGGCAAATACTGAACAATTACAATCAAACAAAGAAACTTCGAAGCAACTTGCTAAGTTCTAGTGTCTGGTTGAGATTTTAGACAGTTTTCTTATTGCACCAGGGAGTATAAAGGCCGAAGAACAAAGTCCGAGCCCCTGTGACATTAAATAAGCTCTACAGCTCTTCACACCAACAAAAAATATGAACAACATTAAGGATGCCTATAGAAGTGTACTAGAGGGACTAGGGGAGCCAAGTCAAATTTCAATTTAAGCAGATCTCAGAATAACAGAAAGAGCAAAAACCACAAAAAGGCAAACTGTTTGCAGATCCTTGACCAATGATAGCCTCAATTTGTGCAATCCTTCAATTTCATACTATAGATTTTTTCCATTTTATTTTGAAGATTAAATGGTCACTAGTCATGCTTGGAACTTATATTTAGATCTCAATAAAACAAAATAATTCAGCACAGAGTCTGACTACTTTTAAATAGTATATTTACATTCCAGAAAAATACCAAATACTATCTATTCTGATTATACTCATAGCTCTACCTTCTATATAACTAGTTTATTTATTAACTATGCATTTTGTTTCTCTTAGATCTGTGCCCTTCGTGGCTGCACCTTGATGAAGCACTTAGTGCATCCATTGTTTATTTAACTAAATGTTCCTTAATTGTAAAATGCCACTTAAGAAAATAATCGGCTTAAATCCTTGCGTACTCCAAGTAACTCCATCCACACAAGTTTCATAGAGAATGGAAGGATAATTAAATCAATATTAATTTCCAACGGTAATATGTAGTGGTACACCTGTACTAATACTAGCAAAAATAACTCAGACAGGCAATAGAATATAAAGAGGTTAAACGCAAATCTGACAACCAAAACAAAGAGAACTCAGGTCAAAAGAAGCAAATGCTTCTAACCAAGCACAAATCAGTCTTTAAAAAAGCAACCAAATTGAGAATAAGAAGATTAACCTGCAAAGCGTGTATATCATATATGACTAGACTAGTTGGACCATCTCGTGATATGGGTATATTTGGTAATATACGAGCCATGGTAAATGCAGTAGCAACATCCCCTTCCTCTTCCATACCTTCAAAGGAACCAGTTGGAAAGAACGGTAGAACTAATGTAAACGAAGCAACAAACAGCCTTGGAAGCGCAAATATGATGGAGAGCTGCTCAAAGATGACACTGGGAGAACTAAAGGAAGCTAGAAAAGCAACATGTTGTCCTCGAATATCTTGTGCATTATTGATGAAAAGATTTGGGAATCCATCATCAAAGCTCCTGTTAAATTTATACATAAATACATCATCAAGAGAATCTGAAGAATAAATTTATACAAAATGATACAATATTGAGAATGACGTCACACATACAATTCCAACTGGATGGAAGAAATGGAGGAGTGCAACACGTGTCATTTGGGATCGAAATATTACTACCACGAACCAAGTTAAAAGGAAAATTTTATAGGATTGCAATTAGACCAGCTATGCTCTATGGAAGTGAATGTTAAGCGGTAAAGCAACAATAATTACATAAAATGAATGTAACAGAATGAGGATGCTTAGGTGGATGTGTGGTAAAACTTGTAAAGATAAAATAAAAAATACAAAAATTCAAAGAAAAGTAAGAGTAGCACCAATTAATACAAAGGTTAGGGAAGGGTGGTTGCGGTGGTTTGGACACTTGTAAAGACGGTCTGCAAATGCCCCCACTAGAAAACTTGACTCATAGAAGAAATTGAAGAAATTTGACTAGGGGTAGACCGAAGTTAACTTGGGACATATTAATTAGGATGGATTTAAAAGGTTTGAAAAGCTCACCATTGATTGCACTAAATCGAGCACAATGGAAGAGTTTAATCCAATTAATTTGGGATTGAGGCTATGTTATTGTGTTGTTGTTTTTCATTTTATTTAATCCAATTTGATTAGTTTTCTGAACACAAACAATCAATTGAAGTATGGGATCATTATATATCATAAACAATAAATAGGCAAGTGAAGAGTATAAAGTAAGAGTTTAAACAAGAGAGTTGCTCACAGACTAAAGCAGAACCAAATACGGTCTGATTAAACTGATTCAAAGTATAAAGCATGTCTAACATTCAGTTGCACTAAATTGATTGCTACGGCAGAGTTTGATCCATGTAGCTGACCCCAACTAATTTGGGATTAAGGCTTTGTTTTAATATTTGGAACTTTTGCATCAACGAAGCCTAGAAATAAATAAATGACTTGAAGCAGAGTTCTATTTGCATTCTAGCTTCATCGGCCAAAAGAAGGCATAATTTTCACAATGACTTTTTTTTTTAAGAAAAGGTAAGAGTTGTAAGAGACCATGCTTGGAAACAAATCAGCCAACTTGGAATTTCTGACCTCCTAAAAGATGCATTGCAACTCAATCAACAGAAAAATATAAAGATGACCCATCAAACAGAATAAATAAAGCACGCAATAAAGCATCAATCCCAAATTAGTTAAGGTCGGCCACATAGATCAAACTCTTCCATTGTACCAGAGTGACAAAAGTTTTACGCTGACTATAAACCTTTCACAACCCTCTCCTACTTTCCAGGTATGGAAAATGGGTTGGGACTTGGTCTTGGGAGCCCCCCTCCTTTATCATCCTGACGTAGGACCAGCTATGTAGCGCATATAATGTTATCCATAGGTGGAGTTAAATAAAGCATGCATGTAATGTGATTTTTTTTTCTAAAAAAAATGCTTCTTTGGTGATTGAACTTCATGGTTTTAGGTAGGCCATGTGGAACTCTTAAGCAAAAAATCTTCCTATTTCACGACAATGCTTAAACAAATCTGCGTGAGATCATAACATCAATGCCAAAGAATACCCAAATCAAAAAACACAAAACGCAGAAACCCCACTCTCATTCTCTTCAGTAAACATCAAACAGACATTCAAAAACATCAAATTGGAAATTAAACCAAAACCCCATCTCTTAGAACCATGTAGAGAGCAAGTACTTTAATGGGGTTTTTCGTAATTGTGGTACCTCCAGTTGATGGACTGAAGCTTGATGGGGTCGGAGAGATGGGCGACCTTCCGAGCAAGAGCTTCGACTCCACACAGTAGAAGAGAAGGACTTCTTTGTTCTTCTTCAGTAATTGCTCCAACGCCATCTCTCAGAAGCAAAACAGGTTGGGGTGTCCAACTGAAAATAAAAATCAGAAGTGAACTAAGTGAACAAAAAAAAGGTATACAATACATAAGTTTTCATTAACATTAGCCACGGACCACGGTAGCCGGATATGGAATGTATTTCTCAAAGCAAAGTTTAACTTTTAAGGCGGTCTTTCTAACGGAAAATAACAATTCAATAAATATTAAAATAGTGAGTATTTCTTGTTTCTACAAGAAGAAAAGACGATTAATAAGCACTGAATAGTGAAATATTCTTTAGTATGGTTGATTACCAAAAATAGAAGTGGTATATAAAACAAAGCCTCATTAACTCTTGCAGATGCACTCCAATAGAGAGAGCCTCATCTAAGCTTCCTTTTCATGTTTCTTACCAAACTAATTGATGAAAGGAATGGGTCATAATTTGATTTCTACAAAAAAGCCACATCGTCAAATTAGGCTTTAAATTCGTAGAAATGATTTAAGCACTGCATCTCGCAAAATCGGTAAATGCTTCTACACTAAAATAAGTCACAAAAAAATATATGTTGCTGGAAGCATACATAATTCTTTTTTTTTTTTTTTTTTTTTTTTTTTTTTTTTGGGGGGGGGGGGGGTTTAGGGTTTAGGGTGAAACTAACATGATTGTTCTAAAACTCACCATTTCATGAATTTTCGCAACGCTTTTGGCTAATCTGTTCAAAACTTTCCGTTGGCATTCCCGTCAAACGCTCTAGTTCAGTTTCATTAGGGCTAAAAATATCGACATTGGTTAATGGATCTACTCGGATCAGTCCATCCATTCCCCAAAGATCCAAAATCACGGAACACCCGCACTTCTTGCACTGAATAAGTTCAAACATCCGTCAATCTAGCAAGAAACTAGCAAAGCAATTGCTAACTAGAGCGGAACAGAAACATTTGCAATCATATAAATAATTACGCTTCAAAAGCATGTCACCTAATCACTTTTTCATTCAGATGTTGATAAGAAACAATAACTGTATTGATAAAAGAAGGTACAACATGAGATTCCCTACCATCAAACAAACAATAGCAAACCGAAGTCCAACAGCCTTTGGAAGGGAAGCTAGGACATGGATGAAATACAACTAAAAAGAAATCGAAAATCAAATCTACAAATTGAAGAATTTAGACTTCCAAAAGGCAAAGAGTATAGATTATGAGAAACAAAGAAATAAGTTGGATGGGAAAAGCACCTTGAATCCCTCCATAATATTATAAGATGAGCATCCAAGATGAAATGGGATTTATGGAAGTGAAAGTTTCATAACAAAGACCAACTCGTTCAAGTAGGAACATTAAAATGGGGGTGTAACAACTGAGTATTAAAATATCGATTCACAAATAAGCACATTTGGGTAGAATAACAAGAAAGGTTATACCACCTAGATCAAGGATACAAGAGAAGATGTGATCCTTAAAAAAAGTGGAGACATACAGTCAAGGAAACGACATTATGATGAATTCGTTTCAAACTGGATCCTTCCATTCAAAGGAGCAATGAGTGATTGGGAAGTAAATGGAGGTAAGAAAATGTTAACAAACTAAATTTGAAAAATAAGAGAATGAATAGGGAATACAGTGAGCTAAAAGGCCTCCAAGGGGTGCGGTGTAGTGGTAAAGAAAATAACACTTTAACTTTGATTGAGGTATAGGTCATAAGTTGATTTTTGGCAACAAATTATATTTCCTTGGTTTCTCCCGAATTATGGGACGCCTGGCTAACTCCCATGGGATTAGTCAAACCAAAGTAAGGAGGGGCGAAAAAGATTTGGACGCCTATGATTATCAAAAAAAAGGGAACTAAAAGAATAAGCAAGTTTTGTTATGAGGACGCCAATGAACTAATATTGGAAGTAGAGACTCTACAAGCACTAGTCTTAGTCAACAATATATATAGAACCTTCTTAAGGCCTTAGTTGTATCAATTGAGTTGATTTAGCAACTCTGCATGCGTCGATCTTAGTACAAAATGAGTGTAGCAGAGGTTTTGGTACTTAGGTGGATGTGCGATAAAACTCGTAAAAATTGAATAAGAAGTCCAGATATTCAAATAAAAGTAGGAATAACACCACGAACTATGAAACCCGAGAAAGGCAGTTGCTATAGTTTAGACATATCCAAAGATGACCTACAAATGCCCTAGTTAGAAAACTTAAAATAGTAAAAATTGAAGGAACTATGACATTTTAAGGGTAGACCTAAGATAAATTTGGAATTTGGGATGGATTAGTAATGCAAGATTGAAAGGTTTACGAAAATGAAATCGTATCACCAATTGCATTAAATCGAGCTGAGTGGAAGCATTTGATATCACCATGTAGCATTTCCTCCACAACAACAAATAGGCAAATTAATTTCCATGAGCCACCGTCGGTGACATCGATGGTGGACCCGACCCTACCACTAACCTAGAGTTGAAAGGAGAAATAAAACTCATTAAGAAATGATGATCACCTTAGCAACTTGAATATTGACATAATTAGGAATCTCCCTCTGCAGAAAAACATTTCCTTTGTTTTTTAAAAATGTCCAACACCAATAACCTAAATTCACATCTCTCACATTTGCAATTATTCGTAAAATGAAAACTGCCAAATTGATTTTATTAATTTTAAGTTGTAACAAATAGAACCAAGAAAGCATCACAAAACTCGTAATCAATCACTAGTGAAGTAGTAGTTTTCAAGTAACAATGACACACAAAGTTGAAACCTTTCACGCATTGTCCGATCTTATTAGAAATGAATAGAAACATCGAATAAAAATACAAAGGTGACCTGTTTACAACAACAATTGCTCGCCGATTTTGGCGAGTCGGTTGATCCAACGAGGGATTCGCTTCCCAGTTAATCTCAGGCTCACGTTGTTGCAAAAGTGGTTGCAGTTCTTGGTGATGAGATTGTAGGAAGTCCCCGTGTAGCTCTTGCTGAGCTCCTCCATGAACTTGTGCACCTCATGAGGACCCAGATCCGTTCTCCCGATTAGAATTGACTTCCTTAACGTCAATCCGGGACATTCTCTCGCTTCCTCTCGAAGATACCTGGAAGGAGAATCATGCCCTCCAAATTCATACTCGATGCCATGAACTGCAGAGAAAACCAATAAGTGCAGATAAGAATTGCGCTTACAAATGTGGTTGATTTGGGTGAGATTGAAACAAGGGAAAAAGGTTGAACGTGACCTTGGATGCCAGAGTGGTAAAGGCCGAGGCCGAGCCAATGAAT
The DNA here is from genome assembly GCA_039657345.1 of Stephania japonica. Taxonomy (NCBI): domain Eukaryota; kingdom Viridiplantae; phylum Streptophyta; class Magnoliopsida; order Ranunculales; family Menispermaceae; genus Stephania; species Stephania japonica. Next base: position 9,933,448 of record CM077556.1, read on the forward strand.
GGAGCCATTAATGGGGTGGAGATCGTAGACATTGAGGTAGACAGGGGCAAATCTGGGATTCCTCTTCTATGAAATAAAAATTAATTAGAGTTAAAGGGTTTTCGAAATGATCATCTAATATGGATGAATACATAAATAAAATGTTATAACAGATTATTATATTTTTTTTTCATAAATGTTATAGTAGATTTTAATATTAAAAGGTTTGAGTAAACTTTTAACAAGTGAATGAATGAGAACTCATGGATAGACTTAATGTTGTCGCTGATTTTCTACAAAAAAACATCTGATAGAATAATATCAACCCCAGTTCTTCAATAAAACAAAAAATACATAAATAAACAAACGACAAACCTTTTCACTTTGAAGGCCTTGAAGAACCAACTTAAGCTCTCTAAGACTCTTGGTTGTCAAGTCCTTGTCGTCTACTATGTGTTCATCAACAACGCTACCATGTAGGGCTTCGTGCACTTGGATAATCTGTGACTGAATGTCACAAAATTCCCTCATTCGTTCTTCTCTCTTGCACTGCAACTCCTTCAAAGTTTGTTTTATGGATGACAATTGGTCCTTAGGAGTGCCATCTCTTTTCTCCAACTAATCAAAATACAGAACAAAAAAAAACTCATAAGATGAAAATACCTCAAATAAATTATTAAGAACAAGAAAGAATGCACAATCATCCAACATCGGATTGAATTTTTTGTTTTTATTCAAATAAAAAAAAACAAGAACATGCACTGACTTTGAAAAAAAAAGAAAGTGTGTTTTCGCCGAGGGCAGTGGCGATGTTGACCACTTCTTCTTCTGCCTCGGCCAATGCATTACCCAAATCACCTCTAGTCTTGAATACAACTTTCTTCAACCAATGAAAACCCTTCTTAAAACCCATTGTTATAGCTAGATTGTGGTTTTGATGAAACAATATTAATAACAATTGATACCACCACAATAGAATTATTATGAATATATATATAACTAGTGTACGTAGCACTCAATAAACATTATTTGGTACCATTTGATTTTATTTCCATATCGTCTGCAATTTAGTCAACGTGGCACTAAAGTTTCAATCAGAAAAGATGAGTCAAAATTTTAGTGTGTATATATAGTTTCTTTCTAAAAAAAAATAGTGTGTGTATATTTTCCTTACATTATGTAGATTTTTCCATAATTATTTGATTGTGTGATTTTTTAGTATGTATAGACCATAACTTATATGTACAAGGGGTTAGTCAAAAATTTATTACGTACCATATAATATACTTCAAAATTTGGGTTTTATTGAGCACCCATAGGGAAGTTTCCTTGGCTGCTTAATTATCTAAATGAATATACTTTCCAAATTATTAGAATCGTTCTTAATTAGGACTAATTAATTAGATAATCATTCCTTACAATTAGGACTGATATGTATATACTTACCAGATTATTAGAATCGTTCTTAATTAGGACTGATTACATAATCATTCCTAACAATTAGGACTAATCAGTAATTTGAGACATTTAATGTTTCTCTCATTACCCTTCTTAATACACCTCAATTTCCATCTTTATAAGATCTTGCCTAAATTAAGATTTGATTTTGTCAAAGCATCTTTGGTGAGATGGTAGAGATATCACTTGCCAAAAGGCAAGACATGGGAGGTCGTGAGTTTGACTCCCACTCTAGTAAAAAAAAAAAAAAAAAAAAAAAAATTTGCCTTATCTCCCCTACTCCCTCTAGGACACTTCTATAGACATCCTTTAACGTTGTGGTTGTTGTTGTCAACTATCTTGTTATCAACCATTTTATATGAATAGGCTTCATTATATTAGCCTATTACTTAGTTCTAAGATGTACGTACTTTTGAAGGAAAATGCTAAGGTGACAAATTGTGTCAATAAGGTTTGTGAAGGAAATAAGAAAAAAAGAAAGATGTAAGTGCTTTCTGCATCAATTGGTACATCAGCACTTCCACCCATCACTCCTGCCACACACTACCAAAACCTATCCACCCACCAACGCTTGATCCCCAAAACCACCACCACAAACTACTCTCTAGTGGCAATCAAGGGTCGCAATCAAGGGCGAGCCAAATTGGCGTGGCCAAAGTGGGTCAAAAAATCATTTTTCAAATAAAATTGCAATAAAAGGTGAAGAGTCAATAGCATATATCCAGAATTCCAATGGAACTCTTCAAAGAGTAGGACTCCGAAAAATCTATTGGAAGAAATACAAAATAGTACTACCTTTTCGCAACTTATTACGGTGAGATTTTTCCATTGACACCTAACGGCATCTTGTTCACATCATTAGTTAATTTTTTTATAGCATTTAGAACTCAATGACTAGGCATCAATGCATGAAGATAATTCAAGCTTCCTTAATAATAAATTATTGTTATTTAAATCTAACTTTTCGTGCTTTCCCTCCCCCTCCCTTAATTCCAGTTTTTCTGCTTGTTCTGTTTTCTCAATCAATCTATTCTCAAACTCCAATGCAACTCCATCGCTTTCCAACCACTACAAATCCTTCCACTTCATTATGAAATCTTCGAACAAATACGTCAAAAAAGCCTCAATGCCAAATTAGTTGGGTCACCCGCATGAATCAAACGCTTCCACTCAACTCAATTTAATGTGAAATCTTCTTTGTCAATTATTACTATATCTAGAGTTTATGGGCAAGGAAGATGCTCATGTTTCTCGCAACTACCTAGATACTACAAGAAGCCTAGAACAGTGGAGACGATCTTTTAGGGTATTTTCTAATTTGGAAAGCACGCCATCAATTGCATTAAATCGAGCACAATGGAAAACTTTCATCCATGTAGCCGACCCCAACTAATTTGGGATTGAGGCTATGTTGTTGTTTCAACAACGAAAGCAACAAACAATGACATCTATCTAACTTTCCCATTCAAATTGATTTAATGCAGTTGATAATGTGATTTAAAAAAGTTGCTTATGAAAGTATAATTTCAGCAATTCAGCTACTGTTTCTAGTTCTTCTTTCATATTCATCTGGCCTTCCCTTGTCCATTTAAAATATGCTTTCAATGTGCCAAAACGCTATAATATAACATAAAGGTGACCATGACACCATAAAGTAAGTTAGGATGTTGGCACCTGACACTCGATTAGAGTCCCCGCTGATTATACCAAATCATCAACAATCACAACATGGTGAGCAGCTGGATTCCCTTCCTTGAGACGAACTATCCACTTATCTCCTTCACGGACCTTATTGCACACAATCTGTCATTTAAAAAATATATGCAACTTAGAACTAGAAAATAGGCTAATATAATGAAGCACTATACAAAATAGTTAATAACAAGATCAAACCATGGGAAAAATGCTGTAACTGCTTATAGAACCTCTTCCACGCACCATCATCAGGGAATGCAATACTGATCTGGAACATTCAACATGCAAACTATAAGAATTAACCATAAAAAAGAGTGATCGTTGCAGCTCATGAAACAAAGTTAAGACACTGTAGACAACAAAATTAACTCACATTTTCAGCATCAGGAAGCTGGTGAAGGCGTCGTTTCAATAGAGGGATCCCGGTTTCAAAACATGGCAAGACATGATCCCCAAAATAAAACCTTTCCTAAAAATTACAGAAAAATCAAAATCAAGATCAAGATCAGCTCGTTGAAAATGAATCAGGCAGTAGATTAAGCAGATCAAGTTACCAAATTCATGAACAATATTCTCTTACAAATTTGAAACATTAACCAATTAAAAAAACAGAAGGGCTTAAAATTTAAGGAAACAAACAATGCAAATTCAAGAGGCAAATACTGAACAATTACAATCAAACAAAGAAACTTCGAAGCAACTTGCTAAGTTCTAGTGTCTGGTTGAGATTTTAGACACAGTTTTCTTATTGCACCAGGGAGTATAAAGGCCGAAGAACAAAATCCGAGCCCCTGTGACATTAAATAAGCTCTACAGCTCTTCACACCAACAAAAAATATGAACAACATTAAGGATGTCTATAGAAGTGTACTAGAGGGACTAGGGGAGCCAAGTCAAATCTCAATTTAAGCAGATCTCAGAAAAACAGAAAGAGCAAAAACCACAAAAAGGCAAACTGTTTGCAGATCCTTGACCAATGATAGCCTCAATTTGTGCAATCCTTCAATTTCATACTATAGATTTTTTCCATTTTATTTTGAAGATTAAATGGTCACTTGTCATGCTTGGAACTTATATTTAGATCTCAATAAAACAAAATAATTCAGCACAGAGTCTGAATACTTTTAAATAGTATATTTACATTCCAGAAAAATACCAAATACTATCAATCCTGATTATACTCATAGCTCTACCTTCTATATAACTAGTTTATTTATTAACTATGCATTTTGTTTCTCTTAGATCTGTGCCCTTCGCGGCTGCACCTTGATGAAGCACTTAGTGCATCCATTATTTATTTAACTGAAAGTTACTTAATTGTAAAATGCCACTTAAGCAAATAATCGGCTTAAATCCTTGCGTACTCCAAGTAACTCCATCCACACAAGTTTCATAGAGAATGGAAGGACAAGTAAATCAATATTAATTTCCAACGGTAATATGTTGTGGTACCCCTGTACTAATACTAGCAAAAATAACTCAGACAGGCAATAGAATATAAAGAGGTTAAACGCAAATCTGACAACCAAAACAAAGAGAACTCAGGTCAAAAGAAGCAAATGCTTCTAACCAAGCACAGATCAGTCTTTAAAAAAGCAACCAAATTGAGAATAAGAAGATTAACCTGCAAAGCGTGTATATCATATATGACTAGACTAGTTGGACCACCTCGTGATATGGGTATATTTGATAATATACGAGGCATGGTAAATGCAGTAGCAACATCCCCTTACTCTTCCATACCTTCAAAGGAACCAGTTGGAAAGAACGGTAGAACTAATGTAAACGAAGCAACAAACAGCCTTGGAAGCGCAAATATAATGGAGAGCTGCTCAAAGATGACACTGGGAGAACTAAAGGAAGCTAGAAAAGCAACATGTTGTCCTCGAATATCTTGTGCATTATTGATGAAAAGATTTGGGAATCCATCATCAAAGCTCCTGTTAAATTTATACATAAATACATCATCAAGAGAATCTGAAAAATAAATTTATACAAAATGATACAATATTGAGAATGATGTCACGTATAGGATTCCAACTGGATGGAAGAAATGGAGGAGTGCAACACGTGTCATTTGGGATCGAAATATTACTACCACGAACCAAGTTAAAAGGAAAATTTTATAGGATTGCAATTAGGCCAGCTATGCTCTATGGAAGTGAATGTTAAGCGGTAAAGCAACAATAATTACATAAAATGAATGTAACAGAATGAGGATGCTTAGGTGGATGTGTGGTAAAACTTGTAAAGATAGAATAAGAAATACAAAAATTTAAAGAAAAGTAAGAGTAGCACCAATTAATACAAAGGTAAGGGAAGGGTGGTTGCGGTGGTTTGGACACTTGTAAAGACGGTCTGCAAATGCCCCCACTAGAAAACTTGACTCATAGATATTGAAGAAATTTGACTAGGGGTAGACCGAAGTTAACTTGGGACACATTAATTAGGATGGATTTAAAAGGTTTGAAAAGCTCACCATCGATTGCACTAAATCGAGCACAATGGAAGAGTTTAATCCATGTAGCCGACACCAATTAATTTGGGACTAAGGCTATGTTGTTGTGTTGTTGTTTTTCATTTTATTTAATCCAATTCGATTAGTTTTCTCAACACAAACAGTCAATTGAAGTATAGGATCATTATATATCATAAACAATAAACAGGCAAGAGAAGAGTATAAAGTAAGAGTTTAAACAAGAGACTTGCTCACAGACTAAAGCAGAACCAAATACGGTCTGATTAAACTGATCAAAGTATAAAGCATGTCTAACATTCAGTTGCACTAAATTGATTGCTACGGCAGAGTTTGATCCATATAGCTGACCCCAACTAATTTGGGATTAATGCTTTGTTTTAATATTTGGAACTTTTGCATCAACAAAGCCTAGAAATAAATAAATGACTTGAAGCAGAGTTCTATTTGCATTCTAGCTTCATCGGTCAAAATAAGGCATAATTTTCACAATGACTTTTTTTTTAAGAAAAGGTAAGAGTTGTAAGAGACCATGCTTGGAAACAAATCAGCCAACTTGGAATTTCTGACCTCCTGAAAGATGCATTGCAACTCAATCAACAGAAAAAAATAAAGACGACCCATCAAACAGAATAAATAAAGCACACAATAAAGCATCAATCCCAAATTAGTTAGGGTCGGCTACATGGATCAAACTCTCCCATTGTGCCAGAGTGACAATAGTTTTACGCTGACTATCAACCTTTCACAACCCTCTCCTATTTTTCAGGTATGGAAAATGGGTTGGAACCTGGGCTTGGGAGCCCCCCTCCTTTATCCTGACTTAAGACCAGCTATGTAGCGCATATAATGTTCTCCGTAGGTGGAGTTAAATAAAGCATGCATGTAATGCGAGGTTTTTTTTTCTAAAAAAAAATGCTTCTTTGGTGATTGAACTTCATGGTTTTAGGTAGGCCATGTGGAACTCTTAAGCAAAAAATCTTCCTATTTCACGACAATGCTTAAACAAATCTGCATGAGATCATAAAATCAATGCCAAAGAATACCCAAATCAAAAAACACAAAACCTAGAAACCACACTCTCATTCTCTTCAGTAAACATCAAACAGACATTCAAAAACACCAAATTGGAAATTAAACCAAAACCCCATCTCTTAGAACCATGTAGAGAGCAAGTACTTCAATGGGGTTTTTCCTAATTGTGGGTAGGTGGTACCTCCAGTTGATGGACTGAAGCTTGATGGAGTCGGAGAGATGGGCGACCTTCCGAGCAAGAGCTTCGACTCCACACAGTAGAAGAGAAGGACTTCTTTGTTCTTCTTCAGTAATTGCTCCAACGCCATCTCTCAGAAGCAAAACAGGTTGGGGTGTCCAACTGAAAATAAAAATCAGAAGTGAACTAAGTGAACAAAAAAAAGGTATACAATACATAAGTTTTCATTAACATTAGCCACGGACCACGGTAGCCGGATATGGAATGTATTTCTCAAAGCAAAGTTTAACTTTTAAGGCGGTCTTTCTAACGGAAAATAACAATTCAATAAATATTAAAATAGTGAGTATTTCTTGTTTCTACAAGAAGAAAAGACGATTAATAAGCACTGAATAGTGAAATATTCTTTAGTATGGTTGATTACCAAAAATAGACGTGGTATATAAAACAAAGCCACTCACCATCACATTGTTAGTTTTCCATGAAGTCAAGGATATTAGAGAGATTCCATGAAGTCACAGATATTAGAGAGAACCTCTTCACACTATGGGTACAACTAGCCTGCACATTAACTCTTGCAGATGCACTCCAATAGAGAGAGCCTCATCTAAGCTTCCTTTTCATGTTTCTTACCAAACTAATTGATGAAAGGAATGGGTCATAATTTGATTTCTACAAAAAAGCCACATCGTCAAATTAGGCTTTAAATTCGTAGAAATGATTTAAGCACTGCATCTCGCAAAATCGGTAAATGCTTCTACACTAAAATAAGTCACAAAAAATAGATGTTGCTGGAAGCATACATAATTCTTTTTTTTTTGGGGGGGGTGAAACTAACATGATTGTTCTAAAACTCACCATTTCATGAATTTTCGCAACGCTTTGGCTAATCTGTTCAAAACTTTCCGTTGGCATTCCCGTCAAACGCTCTAGTTCAGTTTCATTAGGGCTAAAAATATCGACATTGGTTAATGGATCTACTGGGGTCAGTCCATCCATTCCCCCAGCATCCAAAATCACGGAACACCTGCACTTCTTGCAGCCTGAATAAGTTCAAACATCCGTCAATCTAGCAAGAAACTAGCAGCAATTGCTAACTAGAGCGGAACAGAAACATTTGCAATCATATAAATAATTACGCTTCAAAAGCATGTCACCTAATCACTTTTTCATTCAGATGTTGATAAGAAACAATAACTGTATTGATAAAAGAAGGTACAGCATGAGATTCCCTACCATCAAACAAACAATAGCAAACCGAAGTGCAACAGCCTTTGGAAGGGAAGCTAGGACATGGATGAAATACAACTAAAAAGAAATCGAAAATCAAATCTACAAATTGAAGAATTTAGACTTCCAAAAGGTAGAGAGTATAGATTATGAGAAACAAAGAAATAAGTTGGATGGGAAAAGCACCTTGAATCCCTCCATAATATTATAAGATGAGCATCCTAGATGAAATGGGATTTATGGAAGGGAAAGTTTCATAACAAAGACCAACTCGTTCAAGTAGGAACATTAAAATGGGGGTGTAACAACTGAGTATTAAAATATCGATTCACAAATAAGCACATTTGGGTAGAATAACAAGAAAGGTTATACCACCTAGATCAAGGATACAAGAGAAGATGTGATCCTTAAAAAAAGTGGAGACATACAGTCAAGGAAACGACATTATGATGAATTCGTTTCAGTTCAACTTGAACTGGATCCTTCCATTCAAAGGTGCAATGAGTGATTGGGAAGTAAATGGAGGTAAGAAAATGTTAACAAACTAAATTTGAAAAATAAGAGAATGAATAGGGAATACAGTGAGCTAAAAGGCCTCCAAGGGGTGCGGTGTAGTGGTAAAGAAAATACCACTTTAACTTTGATTGAGGCATAGGTCATAAGTTGATTTTTGGCAACAAATTATATTTCCTTGGTTTCTCCCGAATTATGGGACGCCTGGCTAACTCCCATGGGATTAGTCAAACCAAAGTAAGGAGGGGCAAAAAAGATTTGGACGCCTATGATTATCAAAAAAAAGGGAACTAAAAGAATAAGCAAGTTTTGTTATGAGGACGCCAATGAACTAATATTGGAAGTAGAGACTCTACAAGCACTAGTCTTAGTCAACAATATATATAGAACCTTCTTAAGGCCTTAATTGTATCAATTGAGTTGATTTAGCAACTCTGCATGCGTCGATCTTAGTACAAAATGAGTGTAGCAGAGGTTTTGGTACTTAGGTGGATGTGCGATAAAACTCGTAAAAATTGAATAAGAAGTCCAGATATTCAAATAAAAGTAGGAATAACACCACGAACTATGAAACCCGAGAAAGGCAGTTGCTATAGTTTAGACATATCCAAAGATGACCTACAAATGCCCTAGTTAGAAAACTTAAAATAGTAAAAATTGAAGGAACTATGACATTTTAAGGGTAGACCTAAGATAAATTTGGAATTTGGGATGCATTAGTAATGCAAGATTGAAAGGTTTACGAAAATGAAATCGTATCACCAATTGCATTAAATCGAGCTGAGTGGAAGCATTTGATATCACCATGTAGCATTTCCTCCACAACAACAAATAGGCAAATTAATTTCCATGAGCCACCGTCGGTGACAGCGATGGTGGACCCGACCCTACCACTAACCTAGAGTTGAAAGGAGAAATAAAACTCATTAAGAAATGATGATCACCTTAGCAACTTGAATATTGACATAATCAGGAATCTCCCTCTGCAAAAAAACATTTCCTTTGTTTTTTAAAAATGTCCAACACCAATAACCTAAATTCACATCTCTCACATTTGCAATTGTTCGTAAAATGGAAACTGCCAAATTGATTTTATTAATTTTAAGTTGTAACAAATAGAACCAAGAAAGCATCACAAAACTCGTAATTAATCACTAGTGAAGTAGTAGTTTTCAAGTAACAGTGACAAACAAAGTTGAAACCATTCACGCATTGTCCGATCTTATTAGAAATGAATAGAAACATCGAATAAAAATACAAAGGTGACCTATTTAAAACAACAATTGCTCGCCGATTTTGGCGAGTCGGTTGATCCAACGAGGGATTCGCTTCCCGCTTAATCTCGGCTCACGTCGTTGCGAAGTGGTTGCGCTTCTTGGTGATGAGATTGTAGGAAGTCCCCGTGTAGCTCTTGCTGAGCACCTCCATGAACTTGTGCACCTCATGAGGACCCAGATCCGTTCTCCCGATTAGAATTGACTTCCTTAACGTCAATCCGGGACATTCTCTCGGCTTCCCTCTGAAGATACCGGTGGAAGGAGAATCATGCCCTCCAAATTCATACTCGACGCCATGAACTGCAGAGAAAACGAATAAGTGCAGATAAGAATTGCGCTTACAAATGTGGTTGATTTGGGTGAGATTGAAACAAGAGAAAAAGGTTGAACGTGACCTTGGATGCCAGAGTGGTAAAGGCCGAGGTCGAGCCAATGAATTGTGCCATTAATGGGGTGGAGATCGTAGACGTTAAGGTAGATAGGGGCAAATCTGGTATTCTATGAAATAAAAATTAATTAGAGTTAAAGGGTTTTCGAAATGATCATCTAATATGGATGAATACATAAATAAAATGTTATAACAGATTATTATATTTTTTTTTTCATAAATGTTATAGTAGATTTTAATATTAAAAGGTTTGAGTAAACTTTTAACAAGTGAATGAATGAGAACTCCTGGATAGACTTAATGTTGTCGCTGATTTTCTACAAAAAAAACATCTGATAGAATAATATCAACCCCAGTTCTTCAATAAAACAAAAAATACATAAATAAACAAACGACAAACCTTTTCACTTTGAAGGCCTTGAAGAACCAACTTAAGCTCTCTAAGCCTCTTGGTTGTCAAGTCCTTGTCGTCTACTATGTGTTTATCAACAACGCTACCGTGTAGGGCTTCGTGCACTTGGATAATCTGTGACTGAATGTCACAAAATTCCTTCATTCGTTCTTCTCTCTTGCACTGCAACTCCTTCAAAGTTTGTTTTATGGATGACAATTGGTCCTTAGGAGTGCCATCTCTTTTCTCCAACTAATCAAAATACAGAACAAAAAAAAAAAACTCATAAGATGAAAATACCTCAAATAAATTATTAAGAACAAGAAAGAATGCACAATCATCCAACATCGGATTGAATTTTTTGTTTTTATTCAAATAAAAAAAAACAAGAACATGCACTGACTTTGAAAAAAAAAGAAAGTGTGTTTTCGCCGAGGGCAGTGGCGATGTTGACCACTTCTTCTTCTGCCTCGGCCAATGCATTACCCAAATCACCTCTAGTCTTGAATACAACTTTCTTCAACCAATGAAAACCCTTCTTAAAACCCATTGTTATAGCTAGATTGTGGTTTTGATGAAACAATATTAATAACAATTGATACCACCACAATAGAATTATTATGAATATATATATAACTAGTGTACGTAGCACTCAATAAACATTATTTGGTACCATTTGATTTTATTTCCATATCGTCTGCGATTTAGTCAACATGGCACTAAAGTTTCAATCAGAAAAGATGAGTCAAAATTTTAGTGTGTATATATAGTTTCTTTCTAAAAAAAAATAGTGTGTGTATATTTTCCTTACATTATGTAGATTTTTCCATAATTATTTGATTATGTGATTTTTTAGTATGTATAGACCATACCTTATATGTACAAGGGGTTAGTCAAAAATTTATTACGTACCATATAATATACTTCAAAATTTGGGTTTTATTGAGCACCCATAGGGAAGTTTCCTTGGCTGCTTAATTATCTAAATATATATACTTTCCAAATTATTAGAATCGTTCTTAATTAGGACTAATTAATTAGATAATCATTCCTTACAATTAGGACTGATATGTATATACTTTCCAGATTATTAGAATCGTTCTTAATTAGGACTGATTAGATAATCATTCCTAACAATTAGTAATTTGAGACATTTATTGTTTCTCTCATTACCCTTCTTAATACACCTCAATTTCCATCTTTATAAGATCTTGCCTAAATTAAGATTTGATTTTGTCAAAGCATCTTTGGTGAGATGGTAGAGATGTCACTTGCCAAAAGGCAAGACATGGGAGGTTGTGAGTTTGACTCCCACTCTAGTAAAAAAAAAAACAATTTGCCTTAGCTCCCCTACTCCCTCTAGGACACTTCTATAGACATCCTTTAATGTTGTGGTTGTTTTTGTCAACTATCTTGTTATGAACCATTTTATATGCATAGGCTTCATTATATTAGCCTATTACTTAGTTCTAAGATGTACGTACTTTTGAAGGAAAATGCTAAGGTGACAGATTGTGTCAATAAGGTTTTGTGAAGGAAATAAGAAAAAAAGAAAGATGCAAGTGCTTTCTGCATCAATTGGTACATCAACACTTCCACCCATCACTCCTGCCACACACTACCAAAACCTATCCACCCACCAACACTTGAACCCCAAAACCACCACCACAAACTACTCTGTAGTGGCAATCAAGGGTCGCAATCAAGGGCAGGCCAAATTGGCGTGGCCAAAGTGGGTCAAAAATCATTTTTCAAATAAAATTGCAACAAAAGGTGAAGAGTCAATAGCATATATCCTGAATTCCAATGGAACTCTTCAAAGAGTAGGTCTCCGAAAAATCTATTGGAAGAAATACAAAACAGTACTACCTTTTCGCAACTTATTACGGAGAGATTTTTCCATTGACACCTAATGGCATCTTGTTCACATCATTAGTTAGTTTTTTTATAGCATTTAGAACTCAATGACTAGGCATCAATGCATGAAGATAATTCAAGCTTCCTTAATAATAAATTATTGTTATTTAAATCTAACTTTTCGTGCTTTCCCTCCCCCTCCCTTAATTCCAGTTTTTCTGCTTGTTCTGTTTTCTCAGTCAATCTGTTCTCAAACTCCAGTGCAACTCCATCGCTTTCCAACCACTACAAATCCTTCCACTTCATTATGAAATCTTCGAACAAATACGTCAAAAAAGCCTCAATGCCAAATTAGTTGGGTCACCCGCATGAATCAAACGCTTCCACTCAACTCAATTTAATGTGAAATCTTCTTTGTCAATTATTACTATATCTAGAGTTTATGGGCAAGGAAGATGCTCATGTTTCTCGCAACTACCTAGATACTACAAGAAGCCTAGAACAGTGGAGACGATCTTTTAGGGTATTTTCTAATTTGGAAAGCACGCCATCAATTGCATTAAATCGAGCACAATGGAAAACTTTGATCCATGTAGCCGACCCCAACTAATTTGAGATTGAGGCTATGTTGTTGTTTCAACAACGAAAGCAACAAACAATGACATCTATCTATCTTTCCCATTCAAATTGATTTAATGCAGTTGATAATGTGATTTAAGAAAGTTGCTTATGAAAGTATAATTTCAGCAATTCAGCTACTGTTTCTAGTTCTTCTTTCATATTCATCTGGCCTTCCCTTGTCCATTTAAAAAATGCTTTCAATGTGCCAAAACGCTATAATATAACATAAAGGTGACCATGACACCATAAAGTAAGTTAGGATGTTGGCACCTGACACTCGATAAGAGTCCCCCCTGATTCCCTTCCTTAAGACGAACTATCCTCTTATCTCCTTCACGGACCTTATTGCACACAATCTGTCATTTAAAAAATATATGCAACTTAGAACTAGAAAATAGGCTAATATAATGAAGCACATGTATACAAAATAGTTAATAACAAGATCAAACCATGGGAAAAATGCTGTAACTGCTTATAGAACCTCTTCCACGCACCATCATCACGGAATGCAATACTGATCTGGAACATTCAACATGCAAACTATAAGAATTAACCATAAAAAGAGTGATCGTTGCAGCTCATGAAACAAAGTTAAGACACTGTAGACAACAAAATTAACTCACATTTTCAGCATCAGGAAGCTGGTGAAGGCATCTTTTCAATAGAGGGATCCCGGTTTCAAAACATGGCAAGACATGATCCCCAAAATAAAACCTTTCCTAAAAATTACAGAAAAATCAAAATCAAGATCAAGATCAGCTCGTTGAAAATGAATCAGGCAGTAGATTAAGCAGATCAAGTTACCAAATTCATGAACAATATTCTCTTACAAATTTGACACATTAACCAATTGAAAAAAACAGAAGGGCTTAAAATGTAAGGAAACAAACAATGCAAATTCAAGAGGCAAATACTGAACAATTACAATCAAACAAAGAAACTTCGAAGCAACTTGCTAAGTTCTAGTGTCTGGTTGAGATTTTAGACACAGTTTTCTTATTGCACCAGGGAGTATAAAGGCTGAAGAACAAAATCTGAGCCCCTGTGACATTAAATAAGCTCTACAGCTCTTCACACCAACAAAAAATATGAACAACATTAAGGATGTCTATAGAAGTGTACTAGAGGGACTAGGGGAGCCAAGTCAAATCTCAATTTAAGCAGATCTCAGAAAAACAGAAAGAGCAAAAACCACAAAAAGGCAAACTGTTTGCAGATCCTTGACCAATGATAGCCTCAATTTGTGCAATCCTTCAATTTCATACTATAGATTTTTTCCATTTTATTTTGAAGATTAAATGGTCACTTGTCATGCTTGGAACTTATATTTAGATCTCAATAAAACAAAATAATTCAGCACAGAGTCTGAATACTTTTAAATAGTATATTTACATTCCAGAAAAATACCAAATACTATCTATACTGATTATACTCATAGCTCTACCTTCTATATAACTAGTTTATTTATTAACTATGCATTTTGTTTCTCTTAGATCTGTGCCCTTCGCGGCTGCACCTTGATGAAGCACTTAGTGCATCCATTATTTATTTAACTAAATGTTCCTTAATGGTAAAATGCCACTTAAGCAAATAATCAGCTTAAATCCTTGCGTACTCCAAGTAACTCCATCCACAAAGTTTCATAGAGAATGGAAGGCTAATTAAATCAATATTAATTTCCAACGGTAATATGTTGTGGTACACCTGTACAAATACTAGCAAAAATAACTCAGACTGGCAATAGAATATAAAGAGGTTAAATGCAAATCTGACAACCAAAACAAAGAGAACTCAGGACAAAAGAAGCAAATGCTTCTAACCAAGCACAAATCAGTCTTTAAAAAAGCAACCAAATTGAGAATAAGAAGATTAACCTGCAAAGCGTGTATATCAAATATGACTAGACTAGTTGGACCACCTCGTGATATGGGTATATTTGATAATATACGAGCCATGGTAAATGCAGTAGCAACATCCCCTTCCTCTTCCATACCTTCAAAGGAACCAGTCGGAAAGAACAGCAGAACTAATGTAAACAAAGCAACAAACAGCCTTGGAAGCGCAAATATGATGGAGAGCTGCTCAAAGATGACACTGGGAGAACTAAAGGAAGCTAGAAAAGCAACATGTTGTCCTCGAATATCTTGTGCATTATTGATGAAAAGATTTGGGAATCCATCATCAAAGCTCCTGTTAAATTTATACATAAATACATCATCAAGAGAATCTGAAGAATAAATTTATACAAAATGATACAATATTGAGAATGATGTCACACATAGGATTCCAACTGGATGGAAGAAATGGAGGAGTGCAACACGTGTCATTTGGGATCGAAATATTACTACCACGAACCAAGTTAAAAGGAAAATTTTATAGGATTGCAATTAGGTCAGCTATGCTCTATGGAAGTGAATGTTAAGCGGTAAAGCAACAATAATTACATAAAATGAATGTAACAAAATGAGGATGTGTAGGTGAATGTGTGATAAAACTTGTAAAGGTAGAATAAGAAATACAAAAATTCAAAGAAAAGTAAGAGTAGCATTAATTGATACAAAGGTTAGGGAAGGGTGGTTGCGGTGGTTTGGACACTTGTAAAGACGGCCTGCAAATGCCCCCACTAGAAAACTTGACTCAATAGAAACTGAAGAAATTTGACTAGGGGTAGACTGAAGTTAACTTGGGACACATTAATTATGATGGATTTAAAAGGTTTGAAAACCTCACCATCGATTGCACTAAATCGAGCACAATGGAAGAGTTTGATCCATGTAGCAGACCCCAATTAATTTGGGACTGAGGCTATGTTGTTGTGTTGTTGTTTTTCATTTTATTTAATCCAATTTGATTAGTTTTCTGAACACAAACAGTCAATTGAAGTATAGGATCATTATATATCATAAACAATAAATAGGCAAGTGAAGAGTATAAAGTAAGAGTTTAAACAAGAGGCTTGCTCACAGACTAAAGCAGAACCAAATACGGTCTGATTAAATTGAGTCAAAGTATAAAGCATGTCTAACATTCAGTTGCACTAGATTGATTGCTATGGCAGAGTTGATCCATGTAGCTGACCTCAACTAATTTGGGATTAAGGCTTTGTTTTAATATTTGGAACTTTTGCATCAATGAAGCCTAAAAATAAATAAATGACTTGAAGCAGAGTTCTATTTGCATTCTAGCTTCATTAGTCAAAAGAAGGCATAATTTTCACAATGACTTTTTTTTTTTTAAGAAAAGGTAAGAGTTGTAAGGGACCATGCTTGGAAACAAATCAGCCAACTTGGAATTTCTGACCTCCTGAAAGATGCATTGCAACTCAATCAACAGAAAAAAATAAAGACGACCCATCAAACAGAATAAATAAAGCACGCAATAAAGCATCAATCCCAAATTAGTTAGGGTCGAATACATGGATAAAACTCTTCCATTGTGCCAGAGTGACAATAGTTTTACGTTGACTATCAACCTTTCACAACCCTCTCCTATTTTTCAAGTATGGAAAATGGGTTGGAACCTGGGCTTGGGATCCCCCCTCCATTATCCTGACTTAGGACCAGCTATGTAGCGCATATAATGTTCTCCGTAGGTGGAGTTAAATAAAGCATGCATGTAATGCGAGGTTTTTTTTTTCTCTAAAAAAAATGCTTCTTTGGTGATTGAACTTCATGGTTTTAGGTAGGCCATGTGGAACTCTTAAGCAAAAAATCTTCCTATTTCACGACAATGCTTAAACAAATCTGCATGAGATCATAAAATCAATGCCAAAGAAAACCCAAATCAAAAAACACAAAACCCAGAAACCACACTCTCATTCTCTTCAGTAAACATCAAACAGACATTCAAAAACACCAAATTGGAAATTAAACCAAAACCCCATCTCTTATAACCATGTAGAGAGCAAGTACTTCAATGGGGTTTTTCCTAATTGTGGGTAGGTGGTATCTCCAGTTGATGGACCGAAGCTTGATGGAGTCCGAGAGAAGGGCGACCTTCCAAGCAAGAGCTTCGGACTCCACACAGTAGAAGAGAAGGACTTCTTTGTTCTTCTTCAGTAATTACTCCAACGCCATCTCTCTGAGATGGAAAGCTAGCAAAAGTAGGCGGCAGCGGCGGCCGAGGCGGAGGCGGAGTTGAGGTCACTTGCTATGTTGGTGTGAATGTTGTCGAAGCCGTTCGATACGCCTCGAGACACGTGAGAGCAAATATCGAGGTCACTTTAGCATTTTTCTTCCCTTGCAAAGAATCCCTACCTTTTCCTTTTCCTAGCATTTCCGGAAAAAAATATAAAATAAAGAAAAATTAAGTTTACATTTGAATAGGGGTGCACACGGATTGGATCTAGTCCAATTAAGGTCAATCCGCCATCTAATCTAATTATTGTAGATTGAAAAATTACAATCCAATCTAGTCCAAATAATTCATCAATCCAACTCAATCCAATTTGTAAAATGTAGACCGGACTAGATCAAATTCTACAGATTGACGATTTCCTATCCAAAGATTCATAAAATTAAACTTTAACAAATGAATCACAAAAATCATACATCTCATGAATGACAAATTTACAATATACATCCCACAAATCTATACATAGCATAATTCCTACAAACTTGGTCATCACAATAACTTATAAAATGCAAGTTCCTATGTAATTAATATGTTGTCCATAAATTTGCACCATACACCCTCACAAAAGCACAAAAAATGTGCGCATTGCAATATACAACCCACAAAAAAAGATTGAAAGCTTAATAAAATAGTTAAGATAAACATAATCTTTTAGATATTATAGTCCAGTACATATGAGTAGATATGTATATGTGTTGATGTGCTAAACGGATTGGATCGGATTGGATCTGCAGCTTTTTAATATAGGATCCGTAATCCAATTTAGTCCAGTTGGATTAGTGAGTTTTCAATCAAGTTCTGTCAAAGATATACAAAAATTGATCTAATTAGTAATAATTGGCACCAAATTGGACTGGATCTGCATATTTGTGCAATCTGTGTGTACCCTCATATGAGCCTCAACGGTGCCTGAGCGTGGATTAGCCGTGTGATTGGTGTTGGACACTATGTGGGATATATATCACAAAAAAAAACCTAAAGTGTAATGATTGTAATTCATGAACACCACATCATAAGGAAATTATTTCTTAGCTCTTGTTTTATTTTTATTTTTTTTAAAAAAAATTAGCTCTAGTTTTTTGCTCTGTTTGGTAAGCACAAAGTAGCTTATAAGCTACTTTAGAAAATAAGTTGTGTTTGATAACTAGTTTATTTCAAAAATAATCTAGACGATAATCTAAAATTTTACTCGCTATATGGACTAGCGTTTATAAAAAATAAACGTGTTAACTTATTCTTTCTACTACTATACCCTTGTGTGTCTAAGAAATAGCCAATTGAAACTTATCCATTTTTGTTAGGTGCGTTATCTTTATTTTCTCCTATTTTTACTCTTGCTTTTTATTACTTTAATATGTTTAGTTATAAAAAGTAACGAATAAGTAATGCATATTCCTAACATATGCGCGTAATGCATGTTAGTATACTATATAACATCCCTATTAATAGTTTCTAAAAAAAACATGCCTATTAATTTTTCTCAAAAAAAAAACATGCCTATTAATTTTTATCAAAAAAAAAACAGGACTATTAATTATATTAGCAAATATTATTTAACAATAGATAAATACTCAAATAGGGCAAATCCTTTGCTTCCGAGTTTGACCAGAACCTCCTTCACACCTAAAATAAAGAGTTTAATGATATTCCAAATATCAATTTTAGCTACAGATCGTAATGTCTAGGCTGTGATATTTTTACTCTTGACTAATTAAGTCCACTAGAATACCATATCAAGATTGATCAAAATTTTAAATAAGACTTGTTTGGCGCTGTCTTCCTAAAAAATTTATCTGAGGTTGAAGGAATAGAAAAAGTTGATGCAATGGCCTTGTCCATTATGGCTCACCAGCCTCCATAAACAGGTCGATGATTTGCCATAGGCAGATATGATATGTTCCAATCACGGATAAACAAATGCAAGCATGCAGATCCACAAATGAAAAATATACAACACATTGGAGCACCAATGGAGTTTTTTTCTTTTTCATTTCCTGGTAAAGTAAATTCGTTATCGAGACTTATCCAAGACCACAAAGAGATTAGCCGAGGAATCACTCCCAACAAATGTGTTCCAAAGAGTTAGACACTAAGAGTAAAAGAACTAATACAAGAAGTTACCTTATAGCTTCTCTAGGGTAACCAAAATATGTACATTATTAGGTAATGTACACTGCTACATTAATAACCGTAGTCGCAAGTGCCATATCAAGCTCGCTTAATGTATTCTTCTCAAGGCATTGTAAACTTTAAAAATCTAATCTGACAAAGAGAAGTAGATTATCTAAAGATGCAAAACAGGTTGGGGTGTCCAACTGAAAATAAAAATAAGAAGTGAACTAAGTGAACAAAAAAAAGTATAACAATACAAAAGTTTTGATTAACATTAGCCACTGACCATGGTAGTCGGATATGGAATGTATTTCTCGAAGCAAAGTTTAACTTTTAAGGCGGTCTTTCTAATGGAAAATAACAATTCAATAACTATTAAAATAGTGAGTATTTCTTGTTTCGACAAGAAGAAAAGACGATTAATAAGCACTGAATAGTGAAATATTCTTTAGTATGGTTGATTACCAAAAATAGACATGGTATATAAAATAAAGCCACTCACAATCACATTGTTAGTTTTCCATGAAGTCAAGGATATTAGAGAGATTCCATGAAGTCACAAATATTAGAGAGAAACTCTTCACACTATGGGTACAATAGCCTGCACATTAACTCTTGCTGATGCACTCCAATAGAGAGAGCCTCATCTAAGCTTCCTTTTCATGTTTCTTACCAAACTAATTGATGAAAGGAATGGGTCATAATTTGATTTCTACAAAGAAGCCACATCGCTCAACGATCTTGAATTGATTTTGATACATAATCTCGGTATAAACAGAATTCAAATTAGGATTTAAATTCGTAGAAATGATTTAAGTACTGCATCTCGCAAAATTGGTAAATGCTTCTACACTAAATTGATGTTGCTGGAAGCATACATAATTTTTTATTTTTTATTTTTTATTTTTTTTGGGGGTGGGGGAGGAGGGGGAGGGGGGGGGAAACTAACATGATTGTACTAAAACTCACCATTTCATGAATTTTCGCAACGCTTTGGCTAACTGTTCAAAACGTTTCGTTGGCATTCCCGTCAAACGCTCTAGTTCAATTTCATTAGGGCTAAAAATGTCGACATTGGTTAATAGATCTCATCGGGATCAGTCCATCCATTTCCCAAAGATCCAAAATCACGGAACACACGCACTTCTTGCAAAGATGAATAAGTTCAAACATTCGTCAATCTATGCAAGAAACTAGCAAGAATTGCTAACTAAAGCGAACAAAACATTTGCAATCATAAAATTAAATGGGAGAGCCTACTATTAACTTATTAAGATATTTTGATCAGAATTATTAACTTATTAAGACTGGGGGACATCCTTTTAAGGCACACATTTATTTTAGGAGTGCGCCCACTGCTCTATGTATTTCATATAAATAATTATGCTTCAAAAGCATGTCACCTAATCACTTTTTCATTCAGATGTTGATAAGAAACAATAACTGTATTGATAAAAGAAGGTACATCATGAGATTACCTACCATCAAACAAACAATAGCGAAGCGAAGTGCAACAACCTTTGGAAGGGAAGCTAGGACATGGATGAAATACAACTAAAAACAAATCGAAAATCAAGTCAACAAATTGAAGAATTTAGACTTCCAAAAGGCTGAGAGTATAGATTATGAGAAACAAAGAAATAAGTTGGATGGGAAAAGCACCTTGAATCCCTCCATAATAACATAAGATGAGCATCCTAGGTGAAATGGAATTTATGGAAGGGAAAGTTGCATAGCAAAGACCAACTCGTTCAAGTAGGAACATTAAAATGGGGGTGTAACAACTGAGTATTAAAATATCGATTCACAAATGAGCACATTTGAGAGATTTCGCAGTGACAATCAAAAGTAGTGTCTGAAAAATTGAAAATGCATTAACATGGTTTAGTCACTCAAAGGAGTCACAGCGAAACCCTCAAAAAATAATGACTTGGGTAGAATAACAAGAAAGGTTATACCACCTAGATCTAGGATACAAGAGAAGATGTGATCCTTAAAAAAAGTGGAGACATACAGTCAAGGAAATGACATTATGATGAATTCGTTTCAGTTCAACTTGAACTGGATCCTTCCATTCAAAGGAGCAATGAGTGATTGGGAAGTAAATGGAGGTAAGAAAATGTTAAACTAAATTTGAAAAAGAGAATGAATAGGGAATACAGTGAGCTAAAATGCCTCCAAGTGGTGTGTTGTAGTGGTAAAGAAAATAATACTTTAACTTTGATTGAGACATAGGTCATAAGCCGATTTTTGGCAACAAATTATATTTCCTTGGTTTCTCCCGGGTTATGGGATTGGGGCACTGACGCGCGCCGAACGCGTCAATAAAATAAATAAACCTAAACCAACTATTTTGTAGATAATGGTAAAGGGTCGATCCCACAGAGATTGGTGTCTTTCTTAGGTAAGAAAAATACAAAAAAGAAGAATTTGAGGTTTTAGAGAAAATATATATATTTTAAAAATAAAGAAATTAAATGGAACGATAATCTAATAGGAATGAATCTAGGTATTCAGTTTCATAGTCTCGCCATACAACTTGGGATTGAATTTATTAATTGTCGGTTTATAAAAATTATGAAACTAATCTAAAATCTAGTGCAGCTATAGACCCGGTGGAGCACTCGGTTCCTTGCACTTCCTAATCTCGATAGCCAAGGTACGACCGTTGACTACTTCCCTAACCAAACATGCAACCTGATCGCTAGTGCTCCAGATTTAATGCATTGGTCGCATTACTTCGATTTGTGAATGCACTACACCTAGACAATCGGATCGCTAGTGCTCCCGATTTAACCTAGATTTCTAAGGTATTTGACCGGTCCCAAAAGGTTCTAATCAATTGGTAAAATCAATTGCCACTTGCGTAGTCTTATCGCACAAGCACGGGTGCTTACGACTCACTGACATGTAAATCAAGGTTTAAACTAGTGTTTAACCTCAATTATTCAAATAGTACCAAAGAAAATAAATAATAGAAAAGACTCAATAATAATTAAAATTGAATAAACCTGATAAAGGATTCCCAAAGTCGTAGGCGCGACTGATCCACCTTCAACCTAGATGGAGGAACTAACTAGACATAATTGAAAACTAAACTAAAATAAAATAAAAATAGATCCTCCTCCCTTTTTAATCTAAGTCTTAATATATATTTATACCCTAAATTTGGTCTCTGGAGGTGAGAAAAACCAATTTTCGTAATTTTTGGGAGTTTTTTTGGAGTCGTGACACGTGGCAATGTGTAATTGGTGGAAAAAGCGGGCGCGTTCGACGTGTCGCTGCCTGATTGGAGGAGCTGCTGTGGCGCGCTGACGTGGCGGACACTGATAGGCCGAGTTTGCTGTTGATGACGTGTTGGAGTCTTGTGATCGGGCGACACGCGCAGCGCGCGTGAGTGGCTGAAAGGACTGTTGATGACGCATTGGACGAATGGGAAGCTGCCACGTGGCGGTCGAGTTGGCTAGGAAAATCGCGCGATTATCACCGAAATTATGGCAGTCCGTACGGATGCGCATCTCGAGGCAGATCGAGCGACTGAGGCGAGACGATGAGCTGTGAGGGAGACGTGGCGCGCTGCGGTTGGTGGAACTGGGCGACGTGGCGGACGTTGATAGGCTGGAACGTTCTGTGTGACGCGGCTCGGCCAATGGGGATGCGACACGTGGACCTCAAAAACTCCAATTCACCTACTCTTGTGTACACCCCAAAACAAACCCTCAGGTGTCCGATTTCTGCAAGTGTATACTCTATTTTGAGTATTTTTTCGCCCCGGATCCAACCGTGCACTCCGTTTCTCCTAAAAACGAAAATTAAATATAATTAGATATATATTTTCATATTATTCCAATAAATCACTAATTTTCTAAAATATGCATTTATCACTATAAAATAAAATAAATATAGTCCAATTACACCTAATAACCTATACTAAATTATGTCTAAATGAACACTTATCAAACACCCCCAAACTTAGACTTTGCTCGTCCCGAGCAAAGGAGTGAATGAAAACCTATACTCTACTCCTATACTACAATGACTAATGTTACAAACCTATGCCCGTCACCAAGTCAAGTTTGAGTTCCTTTTTTATTTAAATATGCCGCTCAATCAACCATCACCCAAAAGAAGTTCGGAGTCAAAGTGTGAAAACGGAGTCCAAACATCAATGAGAATCACCATTTCAAAAACTAGAATCAGTCCAGACAAGAGCCTTCAACTACTCAAGATTTTACAGAGTCATTGTATCAAAGAACACAAGTTCAGAATTTCTTATAAATAGTGCATCAACACCGAAAAAGAGACTATGAACGAAAAATACAACTCATTATCCATAAAATGTAGACTAAACACACCAAAGAGGTAATCAGACTTAAATATGAAAATGTGGAACAACACATCGGAATGACTCAATTGATCTAGCTATAAGCACTCGGTCAAATCTTTTAATGTAAGAGTTTTCATAAACTTCCACCTTTATGCGTATGTACACTTTATTTTCTCCAAAAATTTTAAAAGTATTATGGTCTCTGCTCCATTTCCTATGGAAACTGTTTTTCTCACTTTTTCCCACCACAAGATTCCCTGCTCCTTTTCCTGTGGAATCTGTGGGACTCTCTAAATTTTTTTTTGAAAACTCTTGTTGACCCTTCTCACTTTCACTATAATCAAGCGAGTCATCCAATGCATGTTCAAGTCTAAATTATTCTCAAAAAGTGGTCAAGTCATATGAATTGATGTCTCAAGTGAGCTACATTCTCGTTCTAGCACCCTAGAAATCTGGAAACTTGCAAATAGGACTGCCTGCCTTTTTGGTCTCTAGCACAATGCCTAAACTTCATACTAGCTCTCTTATAAGCAGCATCAAAGATGTTGGACAACGCTTTAAATTAAGTACAACTCCTAATATTCAAAAGGGTTCAAGTCTCAAAAGTAATTTGAACTCATATCCACAATCAAAAATACTTAACAAGGTTTCAGGCGACTCTACATGCAACTAAATAACTCTAAACATGCCTAGAATCTATAATGCAACAAAAAAGAAAAAGAAAGAATAAAAAATTTAAAAAAAAATGCATGAACTACTATAAACTACTACTAACCTAAATGATGTAATGCATAGCATGTTATAACAAGAAAATGATGTGAAAAGAATAGAAAAACACCACCATAACTTACCAAACCCATAAAATACGCATAAAAATAATAAACGATCTTACCTGTCATGTGCTAATCCATTCATTCAACACTCCACTATACCTGAAACACCCCAAACTTATCCAAAACCTTGTCCTCAAGGTTTAAAACAAGAATGAGGCTACGAACTACAAAATGAAAAGAAAAGAGATGAAAAGAACATGGAAGTGGAAGAAATAACTAAGGGGAAATAACATGCTAAAATGAATATGCAAAACCTAATGGACTATAATATCTCATGAAATATGAAGCACGGTGATAAAGTGCTCAACTCAGGAAATATAGGGAATATACATCTAATTACCTCCAGCTAACGCAAAAACTAACCTAATAATCTAAAACCTAGAACTTACCAGATCCCAATCAGACTAACCATATATACTAGAGAACCGCAACAGTGATATCGGGCTCTCAACTCCGGTGCTTCAACAAACGAGTATCAAACACCTGTAAATAGTCAAAAAATGGGATAATGGTGAGTGAAATAAACAAATATAAAAATAAGCAAGCTAAAAAACATAAAAAAAAAAACTTGGGCTGCCTCCCAATAGCACTTTTGGTTAAAGTCGGTAGCTCGACTTATCGTGAATGATCACGTGATGCCCTCTCCTTTCGAGATGTCGACAACGAATGGCGCATCTATAACTTTAGGCAATTCATCATACATGCCCTCCTTCAGATGTAGGAGCTCATCCGGGACCTCTAACATATATGAATCTATCAAATCATGGTTAGCTGACACAAAGGTGTCAGCCGTGTAGAAGATCTGCAAACGCTCCTTTATGACCACCCCCTTGTAAGGTCTAACAAATATGCATGGGAGGGTGGGTAGCTTCACCAACACCAGAGGTTGGTCGTCCTTGCTCTCTTTTTGCAGTTCCTCCGGCCTTTCTAAAATGACATCAATTTCTTTCTCGGCTTCATCCGCTTCATTCTCGCGCAATGCTAATGTCCGCTCATGTAAGGAAACTTCAATTATTTCCTCTGGTTCACTCTAATAGTCCTCAATCGGGGTAACCTCATTTACCTCAACACTCTCCAATGGGATTGCACTCATGGTCTCAGCTGATATTTTCTGGAGAATTGACTTTATTTCTTCTTCAGCTTCTTGATCCCTTTGTTCAATCCATTGGTCCAATTCTTGCTCGGTGAGGTTCATGTCTTGCTCGGCTCTAGAAGAAACCTTATTATATCCCTTGAAGGCTGATTCCGCATGGAACTATATGTGTCCTGCTGATATGATGAATTACTCCAGTCGTCAAAGGGGTATTTTCTGGTGCTTGGAGAAAGCCAGTCGGAGATTATGTCTTTCTCAATGTATTCAATGGTTCTCCGTTCTTGTTGAGGACTCTGTGGACTTGGCCTAGACATACAGAAGTGGGGTTGTGGCGATGCATAGCTAGAACTGTGATGATTTCCATACCTCGGATGGTAAGGACAAGCATACGTGGGATGAAAAGATTCCCCACAAAAATCACTAGCCTCGACCTGTGGCATAAAAGAATGCGAGTTAGAAAATTGATGTCCATTATGTGACATACCTACCCCATTCATACCATGATAATATGAGTCTTCAAATCGATCATAATTATGGTAGTAGGAGACCATCGAGAAATTTCCTGCAAAAATTTTAGGAACAAGGGACTATATACAAAAATAAATAAATAAATATACAACAAAAACCAAAGAAAGAAAAACCAATCCCCGGCAACGGCGCCAAAAATTGAATAAACCTGATAAAGGATTCCCAAGTCGTAGGCGCGACTGATCCACCTTCAACCTAGATGGAGGAACTAACTAGACATAATTGAAAACTAAACTAAAATAAAATAAAAATAGATCCTCCTCCTTTTTTAATCTAAGTCTTAATATATATTTATACCCTAAATTTGGTCTCTGGAGGTGAGAAAAACCAATTTTCGTAATTTTTGAGAGTTTTTTTGGAGTCGTGACACGTGGCAGTGTGTAATTGGTGGAAAAATTGGGCGTTGCTGACGTGTCGCTGCCTGATTGGAGGAGCTGATGTGGCGCGCTGACGTGGCGGACACTGATAGGCCGAGTTTGCTGTTGATGACGTGTTGGAGTGCTGACTGGGCGACACGCGGCAGCGTGTGAGTGGCTAAAAGGACTGTTGATGACGCATTGGACGAATGGGAAGCTGCCACGTGGCGGTCGAGTTGGCTAGGAAAATCGTGCGATTATCACTGAAATTCTGGCCGTTCGTACGGATGCGCATCTCGAGGCAGATCGAGCGACTGAGGTGAGACGATGAGCCGTGAGGGAGACGTGGCGCGCTACGGTTGGTGGAACTGGGCGACGTGGCGGACGTTGATAGGCTGGAACGTTCTGTGTGACGCGGCTCGGCCAATGGGGATGCGACACGTGGACCTCAAAAACTCCAATTCACCTACTCTTGTGTACACCCCAAAACAAACCCTCAGGTGTCCGATTTCTGCAAGTGTATACTCTATTTTGAGTATTTTTTCGCCCCGGATCCAACCGTGCACTCCGTTTCTCCTAAAAAAAAAATTAAATATAATTAGATATATATTTTCATATTATTCCAATAAATCACTAATTTTCTAAAATATGCATTTATCACTATAAAATAAAATAAATATAGTCCAATTACACCTAATAACCTATACTAAATTATGTCTAAATGAACACTTATCAGGCACCCGGCTAACTCCTATGGGATTAGTCGAACCAAAGTAAGGAGGGGCGGAAAAGATTCGGACGCCCATGATTATCAAAAAAAGTGAGCTAAAAGAATAAGCAAGTTTTGTTATGAGGACGCCAATGAACTAATATTGGAAGTAGAGACTCTACAAGCACTAGTCTTAGTCAACAATATATATAGAACCTTCTTAAGGCCTTAGTTGTATCAATCGAGTTGATTTAGCAACTCTGCATGGGTCGATCTTAGTACAAAATGAGTGTAGCAGAGATGTTGGTACTTAGGTGGATGTGCGATAAAACTCGTAAAAATTGAATAAGAAGTCCAGATATTCAAATAAAAGTAAGAATAATACCAAGAACTATAAAACCCGAGAAAGGCAATTGCTATAGTTTAGACATATCCAAAGACAACGTGCAAATGCCCTAGCTAGAAAATTTGAAATAGTAAAAATTGAAGGAACTATGACATTTTAAGGGTAGACCTAAGATAACTTGGGAATTTGGGATGCATTAGTAATGCAAGATTGAAAGGTTTATGAAAATGAAATCGTATCACAAATTGCATTAAATCGAGCTGAGTGGAAGCATTTGATATCACCATGTAGCATTTCCTCCACAACAACAAATAGGCAAATTAATTTCCAACACAAAAGAAACAAAATATCAAGCAAATAAAAGTCTTTATTTTTATAGCCGGGGTATTCGAGCCACCACCGGTGACAGCGACTAATCCCATTTGGTTAGGAGGGCGTCCCTACCACTAACCTAGAGGTGAAAGTAGAAATAAAACTCATTAAGAAGTGATGATCACCTTAGCAACTTGAATATTGACATAATCAGGGATCTCCCTCTGCAGCAAAACAATCCCAGCATTCCTGACAACCTCCAACTCCCCCTCCTCCAACACCTTCCTCCACCCCTCCATATTAGCGCCCCCAACAATGATAATAGAATTTTGCCCACCACTCTGAAGCATCACCACAGCATGCCCAGTGGGGACCCCACTCCCGTTGATGGAGATGGTGATGGGTATTTGAGATTTATTAGATTGGTTTGGAGGGATTTCGGTGGGTTTGAGGGAGTGATGAGGAGGGAGTTGTTGATCACTCCCATTGTTGTTGTTGTTGTTGTTCTTCTTCTTGTCACTTGTGAGACTGACTTGGCAATTTGTCAACTGATTCAAGTCTTGGAGAGTAGAAGTGCTGGCTTTGACGATTGATTGCTACTTTTGTTTAGTTTTTTGTTTGATTATTGAGTGACTCACTTTCGCCATCAACTCACTTGAATATTGTGCGAGGTGTGTGCGGGCGCATGTCTTGAGGCAAAATGCACGGCTTCCAATTAGGTCGACGAGACTAATATGTTGGTCTTCAACTGTGCCAATGGTGAGCTACGTCGACGACTGACCTCAAGAGGTGGCGAGCGACGTCAAGTGGCGTGCAATCACAGAGGTAGTGAGATACGACAGTTTTGTTGTTGTTTCTTTCCTTGAAGCTAGAAACTAGAGTTTTTTTTTTTATCCCTTTGGTAGGATTTGTTGTCTCCGTTTTAGAGTTGTTGTCCTTTTTAAGGGTTGTTGCCCCCTAGTGGGGATGATGTCGGATTAGTTTCGTACTTCTGTTGAATATAGTGTCTATTAATAAATCTAATTTAACAATGAAATTACATTAATAGTAGCCTTTTCCCTCACATTGGGATCAAAGTGACATTGCAAAAAGTTTACAAACTCATGTGCAACTTATACGTTTGTCGAATGTATCAAATTGATCATTATATATACTTTTTTTTAATACCATTCTATATATTTATAAGCAACAATAATATAAAAAAGCAAAAAAGGAATATATGCCTTATTCGACCTAACTAAATCAGTAAATTAAGAACTGATCGAGGGTTGTCAAGCCCTTAACAGTTCAAACTTACGTCATTCATGACTCCTTGCTTGTAACCTCCACGAGTGCTGTCGATCCATTTTTTTGCAAAAAAAACTTCAAATCTTCACAATAAGAAGAGAAAAAACTAAAACCTCCCTACAAGGAGAGGAAAACTCAAACCTTCCTACAAAGGAGATGAAATTTCAAATCCTCTCGACAAGGAGAGGAAAAACTCACTTCCATTTAGAAAAAAATGAAAATGAAAAGGGGATAGAGAGAGAAGGGGCCACCGGTATAGATCAAAGGAGCAATCGCTGGCAACCCCAAATCTAAAAAAACCCTAAAATTCAAGCAACCACTCCCCTTCCTCATTACATGTTATGTAAAAATTTAAATTTACATTCATGTCAACAAATTGAGGTTTTAACACTTGATGATTCGTAACACAAGTTGTCCTACATCGGAATCTACTTTAAAAATACACTTAGGTTTACCTAGGGAAGTTGGTGGGATAGGTAAGAAATAGACTCTTTGATGTGGGGTTCGTAATTATGCGCACATTGCTAAGTGCGCCTAAAATATGTACGCGTGCGTGTGTGGCTCACTTTGTATAGCTCTTGTGGTTTTTCCTTTACACTTAAAGTAGTGAATGAGTATATCTACTCTTTAAACCAGAACTTTCTAACCCATGTAAGACTAAACATTTCATTTGTTTTTGAAAATGTCCAACACAAATAACCTAAATTCACATCTCTCACATTTGCAATTGTTCGTAAAATGGAAACTGCCAAATTGATTTTATTAATTTTAAGTTGTAACAAATAGAACCAAGAAAGCATCAATAAACTCTTAATCAATCACCAGTGAAGTAGTAATTTTCAAGTAACAGTGACACAAAGTTGAAACGTTTCAAGCATTGTCCGATCTTATTAGAAATGAATAGAAACATCGAATAAAAATACAAAGGTGACCTCAACTTTTATGTTTACAACAACAATTGCTCGCCAATTTTGGCGAGTCGGTTGATCCAACTAGGGATTCGCTTCCCAGTTAATCTCAGGCTCACGTCGTTGCAGAAGTGGTTGCAGTTCTTGGTGATGAGATTGTAGGAAGTCCCCGTGTAGCTCTTGCTGAGCTCCTCCATGAACTTGTGCACCTCATGAGGACCCAGATCCGTTCTCCCGATTAGAATTGACTTCCTTAACGTCAATCCGGGACATTCTCTCGCTTCCTCTCGAAGATACCGGTGGAAGGAGAATCATGCCCTCCAAATTCATACTCGACGCCATGAACTGCAGAGAAAACCAATAAGTGCAGATAAGAATTGCGCTTACAAATTTGGTTGATTTGGGTGAGATTGAAACAAGGGAAAAAGGTTAAACGTGACCTTGGATGCCAGAGTGGTAAAGGCCGAGGCCGAGCCAATGAATGGAGCCATTAATGGGGTGGAGATCGTAGACGTTGAGGTAGACAGGGGCAAATCTGGGATTCCTCTTCTATGAAATAAAAATTAATTAGAGTTAAATGGTTTTCGAAATGATCATCTAATATGGATGAATACATAAATAAAATGCTATAACAGATTATTATATTTTTTTTTCATAAATGTTATAGTAGATTTTAATATTAAAAGGTTTGAGTAAACTTTTAACAAGTGAATGAATGAGAACTCATGGATAGTCTTAATGTTGTCGCTGATTTTCTACAAGAAAAACATCTGATAGAATAATATCAACCCCAGTTCTTCAATAAAACAAAAAATACATAAATAAACAAACGACAAACCTGTTCACTTTGAAGGCCTTGAAGAACCAACTTAAGCTCTCTAAGCCTCTTGGTTGTCAAGTTCTTGTCGTCTACTATGTGTTCATCAACAACGCTACCGTGCAGGGTTTCGTGCACTTTGATAATCTGTGACTGAATGTCACAAAATTCCTTCATTCGTTCTTCTCTCTTGCACTGCAACTCCTTCAAAGTTTGTTTTATGGATGACAATTGGTCCTTAGGAGTGCCATCTCTTTTCTCCAACTAATCAAAATACAGAACAAAAAAAAAACTCATAAGATAAAAATACCTCAAATAAATTATTAAGAACAAGAAAGAATGCACAATCATCCAACATCGGATTGAATTTTTTGTTTTTATTAAAAAAAAAAACAAGAACATGCACTGACTTTGAAAAAAAAAGAAAGTGTGTTTTCGCCGAGGGCAGTGGCGATGTTGACCACTTCTTCTTCTGCCTCGGCCAATGCATTACCCAAATCACCTCTAGTCTTGAATACAACTTTCTTCAACCAACGAAAACCTTTCTTAAAACCCATTGTTATAGCTAGATTGTGGATTTGATGAAACAATATTAACAACAATTGATACCACCACAAGAGAATTATTATAATATATATATAACTAGTGTACGTAGCACTCAATAAACATTATTTGGTACCATTTGATTTTATTTCCATATCGTCTGCGATTTAGTCAACGTGGCACTAAAGTTTCAATCAGAAAAGACGAGTCAAAATTTTAGTGTGTATATATAGTTTCTTTCTAAAAAAAATAGTGTGTGTATATGTTTCTTACATTATATAGATTTTTCCATAATTATTTGATTGTGTGATTTTTTAGTATGTATAGACCATAACTTATATGTACAAGGGGTTAGTAATTTATTACGTACCATATAATATACTTCAAAATTTGGGTTTTATTGAGCACCCATAGGGAAGTTTCCTTGGCTGCTTAATTAT
The DNA here is from genome assembly GCA_039657345.1 of Stephania japonica. Taxonomy (NCBI): domain Eukaryota; kingdom Viridiplantae; phylum Streptophyta; class Magnoliopsida; order Ranunculales; family Menispermaceae; genus Stephania; species Stephania japonica. Next base: position 9,965,291 of record CM077556.1, read on the forward strand.
CTAAATGAATATACTTTCCAAATTATTAGAATCGTTCTTAATTAGGACTAATTAATTAGATAATCATTCCTTACAATTAGGACTAATATGTATATACTTTCCAGATTATTAGAATCGTTCTTAATTAGGACTGATTAGATAATCATTCCTAATAATTAGGACTAATCAGTAATTTGAGACATTTATTGTTTCTCTCATTACCCTTCTTAATACACCTCAATTTCCACCTTTATAAGATCTTGCCTAAATTAAGATTTGAATTTGTCAAAGCATCTTTGATGAGATGGTAGAGATATCACTTGCCAAAAGGCAAGACATGGGAGGTCGTGAGTTTGACTCCCACTCTAGTAAAAAAAAAAAAAAAAAAAAAAATTTGCCTTAGCTCCCCTACTCCCTCTAGGACACTTCTATAGACATCCTTTAATGTTGTGGTTGTTGTTGTCAACTATCTTGTTATCAACCATTTTATATGCATAGGCTTCATTATATTAGCCTATTACTTAGTTCTAAGATATAGGTACTTTTGAAGGAAAATGCTAAGGTGACAGATTGTGTCAATAAGGTTTGTGAAGGAAATAAGAAAAAAAAAAGATGTAAGTGCTTTCTGCATCAATACATCAAACTTCCACCCATCACTCCACCACACACTACCAAAACCTATCCACCCACCAACGCTTGATCCCCAAAACCACCACCACAAACTACTCTCTAGTGGCAATCAAGGGTCGCAATCAAGGGCGAGCCAAATTGGCGTGGCCAAAGTGGGTCAAAAAATCATTTTTCAAATAAAATTGCAATAAAAGGTGAAGAGTCAATAGCATATATTCCGAATTCCAATGGAACTCTTCAAAGAGTAGGACTCAGAAAAATCTATTGGAAGAAATACAAAACAGTACTACCTTTTCGCAACTTATTACGGTGAGATTTTTCCATTGACACCTAACGGCATCTTGTTCACATCATTAGTTAGTTTTTTTATAGCATTTAGAACTCAATGACTAGGCATCAATGCATGAAGATAATTCAAGCTTCCTTAATAATAAATTATTGTTATTTAAATCTAACTTTTTGTGCTTTCCCTCCCCCTCCCTTAATTCCAGTTTTTCTACTTGTTCTGTTTTTCAATCACTCTATTCTCAAACTCCAAGTGCAACTCCATCGCTTTCCAACCACTACAAATCCTTCCACTTCATTATGAAATCTTCGAACAAATACGTCAAAAAAGCCTCAATGCCAAATTAGTTGGGTCACCCGCATGAATCAAACGCTTCCACTCAACTCAATTTAATGTGAAATCTTCTTTGTCAATTATTACTATATCTAGAGTTTATGGGCAAGGAAGATGCTCATGTTTCTTGCAACTACCTAGATACTACAAGAAGCCTAGAACGGTGGAGACGATCTTTAGGGTATTTTCTAATTTGGAAAGCACGCCATCAATTGCATTAAATCGAGCACAATGGAAAACTTTCATCCATGTAGCCGACCCCAACTAATTTGGGATTGGATTATGTTGTTGTTTCTACAACGAAAGCAACAAACAATGACACCTATCTAACTTTCCCATTCAAATTGATTTAATGCAGTTGATAATGTGATTTAAGAAAGTTGCTTATGAAAGTATAATTTCAGCAATTCAGCTACTGTTTCTAGTTCTTCTTTCATATTCATCTGGCCTTCCCTTGTCCATTTAAAATATGCTTTCAATGTGCCAAAACGCTATAATATAACGAAAAGGTGACCATGACACCATAAAGTAAGTTAGGATGTTGGCACCTGACACTCGATAAGAGTCCCCCTGATTATACCAAATCATCAACAATCACAACATGGTGAGCAGCTGGATTCCCTTCCTTAAGACGAATCCTCTTATCTGTCATTTAAAAAATATATGCAACTTAGAAATAGAAAATAGGCTAATATAATGAAGCACATGTATACAAAATAGTTAATAACAAGATCAAACCATGGGAAAAATGCTGTAACTGCTTATAGAACCTCTTCCACGCACCATCATCACGGAATGCAATACTGATCTGGAACATTCAACATGCAAACTATAAGAATTAACCGTAAAAAAAGAGTGATCGTTGCAGCTCATGAAACAAAGTTAAGACACTGTAGACAACAAAATTAACTCACATTTTCAGCATCAGGAAGCTGGTGAAGGCATCTTTTCAATAGAGGGATCCCGGTTTCAAAACATGGCAAGACATGATCCCCAAAATAAAACCTTTCCTAAAAATTACAGAAAAATCAAAATCAAGATCAAGATCAGCTCGTTGAAAATGAATCAGACAATAGATTAAGCAGATCAAGTTACCAAATTCATGAACAATATTCTCTTACAAATTTGAAACATTAACCAATTGAAAAAAACAGAAGGGCTTAAAATGTAAGGAAACAAACAATGCAAATTCAAGAGGCAAATACTGAACAATTACAATCAAACAAAGAAACTTCAAAGCAACTTGCTAAGTTCTAGTGTCTGGTTGAGATTTTAGACACAGTTTTCTTATTGCACCAGGGAGTATAAAGGCCGAAGAACAAAATCCGAGCCCCTGTGACATTAAATAAGCTCTACAGCTCTTCACACCAACAAAAAATATGAACAACATTAAGGATGCCTATAGAAGTCTACTAGAGGGACTAGGGGAGCCAAGTCAAATCTCAATTTAAGCAGATCTCAGAAAAACAGAAAGAGCAAAAACCACAAAAGGCAAACTGTTTGCAGATCCTTGACCAATGATAGCCTTAATTTGTGCAATCCTTCAATTTCATACTATATATTTTTTCCATTTTATTTTGAAGATTAAATGGTCACTTGTCATGCTTGGAACTTATATTTAGATCTCAATAAAACAAAATAATTCAGCACAGAGTCTGAATACTTTTAAATAGTATATTTACATTCCAGAAAAATACCAAATACTATCTATTCTGATTATACTCATAGCTCTACCTTCTATATAACTAGTTTATTTATTAACTATGCATTTTGTTTCTCTTAGATCTGTGCCCTTCGTGGCTGCACCTTGATGAAGCACTTAGTGCATCCATTATTTATTTAACTAAATGTTCCTTAATTGTAAAATGCCACTTAAGCAAATAATCGGCTCAAATCCTTGCGTACTCCAAGTAACTCCATCCACACAAGTTTCATAGAGAATGGAAGGCTAATTAAATCAATATTAATTTCCAACGGTAATATGTAGTGGTACACCTGTACAAATACTAGCAAAAATAACTCAGACTGGCAATAGAATATAAAGAGGTTAAAAGCAAATCTGACAACCAAAACAAAGAGAACTCAGGACAAAAGAAGCAAATGCTTCTAACCAAGCACAAATCAGTCTTTAAAAAAGCAACCAAATTGAGAATAAGAAGATTAACCTGCAAAGCGTGTATATCATATATGACTAGACTAGTTGGACCACCTCGTGATATGGGTATATTTTATAATATACGAGCCATGGTAAATGCAGTAGCAACATCCCCTTCCTCTTCCATACCTTCAAAGGAACCAGTTGGAAAGAACAGCAGAACTAATGTAAACGAAGCAACAAACAGCCTTGGAAGCGCAAATATGATGGAGAGCTGCTCAAAGATGACACTAGGAGAACTAAAGGAAGCTAGAAAAGCAACATGTTGTCCTCGAATATCTTGTGCATTATTGATGAAAAGATTTGGGAATCCATCATCAAAGCTCCTGTTAAATTTATACATAAATACATCATCAAGAGAATCTGAAGAATAAATTTATACAAAATGATACAATATTGAGAATGATGTCACACATAGGATTCCAACTGGATGGAAGAAATGGAGGAGTGCAACACGTGTCATTTGGGATCGAAATATTACTACCACTAACCAAGTTAAAAGAAAATTTTATAGGATTGCAATTAGGTCAGCTATGCTCTATGGAAGTGAATGTTAAGCGGTAAAGCAACAATAATTACATAAAATGAATGTAACAGAATGAGGATGCTTAGGTGGATGTGTGGTAAAACTTGTAAAGATAGAATAAGAAATACAAAAATTCAAAGAAAAGTAAGAGTAGCACCAATTAATACAAAGATTAGAGAAGGGTGGTTGCTGTGGTTTGGATACTTGTAAAGACGGTCTGCAAATGCCCCCACTAGAAAACTTGACTCATAGAAATTGAAGAAATTTGACTAGGGGTAGGCCGAAGTTAACTTGGGACATATTAATTAGGATGGATTTAAAAGGTTTGAAAAGCTCACCATCGATTGCACTAAATCGAGCACAATGGAAGAGTTTAATCCATGTAGCACCCCAATTAATTTGGGATTGAGGCTATGTATGTTGTGTTGTTGTTTTTCATTTTATTTAATCAATTTGATTAGTTTTCTGAACACAAACAGTCAATTGAAGTATAGATCATTATATATCATAAACAATAAACAGGCAAGTGAAGAGTATAAAGTAAGAGTTTAAACAAGAGACTTGCCACAGACTAAAGCAGAACCAAATACGGTCTGATTAAACTGATTCAAAGTATAAAGCATGTCTAACATTCAGTTGCACTAAATTGATTGCTACGGCAGGGATTTGATCCATGTAGCTTTGGCTTTTTTAATATTTGGAACTTTTGCATCAACGAAGCCTAGAAATAAATAAATGACTTGAAGCAGAGTTCTATTTGCATTCTAGCTTCATCGGTCAAAAGAAGGCATAATTTTCACAATGACTTTTTTTTTAAGAAAAGGTAAGAGTTGTAAGAGACCATGCTTGGAAACAAATCAGCAAACTTGGAATTTCTGACCTCCTGAAAGATGCATTGCAACTCAATCAATAGAAAAATATAAAGATGACCCATCAAACAAAATAAATAAAGCACGTAATAAAGCATCAATCCCAAATTAGTTAAGATCGGCTACATGGATCAAACTCTTCCATTGTACCAGAGTGACAAAAGTTTTACACTGACTATCAACCTTTCACAACCCTCTCCTACTTTCCAGGTATGGAAAATGGGTTGGGACTTGGTCTTGGGAGCCCCCCTCCTTTATCATCCTGACGTAGGACCATGTAGCGCATATAATGTTCTCCATAGGTGGAGTTAAATAAAGCATGCATGTAATGTGATTTTTTTTTCTAAAAAAAATGCTTTTTTGCTGATTGAACTTCATGGTTTTAGGTAGGCCATGTGGAACTCTTAAGCAAAAAATCTTCCTTTTTCACGACAACGCTTAAACAAATCTGCGTGAGATTATAACATCAATGCCAAAGAATACCCAAATCAAAAAACACAAAACGCAGAAACCCCACTCTCATTCTCTTCAGTAAACATCAAACAGACATTCAAAAACATCAAATTGGAAATTAAACCAAAACCCCATCTCTTAGAACCATGTAGAGAGCAAGTACTTCAATGGGGTTTTTCCTAATTGTGGGTAGGTGGTACCTCCAGTTGATGGACTGAAGCTTGATGGAGTCGGAGATATGGTCGACCTTCCGAGCAAGAGCTTCAGACTCCACACAGTAGAAGAGAAGGACTTCTTTGTTCTTCTTCAGTAATTGCTCCAACGCCATCTCTCAGAAGCAAAACAGGTTGGGGTGTCCAACTGAAAATAAAAATCAGAAGTGAACTAAGTGAACAAAAAAAAGGTATACAATACAAAAGTTTTCATTAACATTAGCCACGGACCACGGTAGCCGGATTTGGAATGTATTTCTCAAAGCAAAGTTTAACTTTTAAGGCGGTCTTTCTAACGGAAAATAACAATTCAATAAATATTAAAATATTGAGTATTTCTTGTTTCTACAAGAAGAAAAGACGATTAATAAGCACTGAATAGTGACATATTCTTTAGTATGGTTGATTACCAAAAATAGACGTGGTATATAAAACAAAGCCACTCACCATCACATTGTTAGTTTTCCATGAAGTCAAGGATATTAGAGAGATTCCATGAAGTCACAGATATTAGAGAGAACCTCTTCACACTATGGGTACAACTAGCCTGCACATTAACTCTTGCATATGCACTCCAATAGAGAGCCTCATCTAAGCTTCCTTTTCATGTTTCTTACCAAACTAATTGATGAAAGGAATGGGTCATAATTTGATTTCTACAAAAAAGCCACATCGTCAAATTAGGCTTTAAATTCGTAGAAATGATTTAAGCACTGCATCTCGCAAAATCGGTAAATGCTTCTACACTAAAATAAGTCACAAAAAATAGATGTTGTTGGGGGGTGAAACTAACATGATTGTTCTAAAACTCACCATTTTATGAATTTTCGCAACGCTTTGGCTAATCTGTTCAAAACTTTCCGTTGGCATTCCCGTCAAATGCTCTAGTAAATGAGCATCCTAGGTTAAATGGGATTTATGGAAGGGAAAGTTTCATAACGAAGACCAACTCGTTCAAGTAGGAACATTAAAATGGGGGTGTAACAACTGAGTATTAAAATATTGATTCACAAATGAGCACATTTGAGAGATTTCGCAGTGACAATCAAAAGTAGTGTCTGAAAAATTGAAACGGCATTAACATGGTTTAGGTACTCACAAGAGTCACAGCGAAACCCTCAAAAAATAATGACTTGGGTAGAATAACAAGAAAGGTTATACCACCTAGATCAAGGATACAAGAGAAGATGTGATCCTTAAAAAAAGTGGAGACATACAGTCAAGGAAACGACATTATGATGAATTCCTTTCAGTTCAACTTGAACTGGATCCTTCCATTCAAAGGAGCAATGAGTGATTGGGAAGTAAATGGAGGTAAGAAAATGTTAACAACCTAAATTTGAAAAATAAGAGAATGAATAGGGAATACAGTGAGCTAAAAGGCCTCCAAGGGATGCGGTGTAGTGGTAAAGAAAATAACATTTTAACTTTGATTGAGGCATAGGTCATAAGTTGATTTTTGGCAACAAATTATATTTCCTTGGTTTCTCCCGGGTTATGGGGTTGGGGCGCCCGGCTAAATCCCATGGGATTACTCAAACCAAAGTAAGGAGGGGCGGAAAAGAATAAGCAAGTTTTGTTATGAGGATGCCAATGAACTAATATTGGAAGTAGAGACTCTACAAGCACTAGTCTTAGTCAACAATATATTTAGAACCTTCTTAAGGCCTTAGTTGTATCAATCGAGTTGATTTAGCAACTCTGCATGCGTCGATCTTAGTACAAAATGAGTGTAGCAGAGATTTTGGTACTTAGGTGGATGTGCAATAAAACTCGTAAAAATTGAATAAGAAGTCTAGATATTCAAATAAAAGTAGGAATAACACCAGGAACTATGAAACCCGAGAAAGGCAGTTGCTATAGTTTAGACAAATCCAAAGACGACCTACAAATGCCCTAGTTAGAAAACTTGAAATAGTAAAAATTGAAGGAACTATGACATTTTAAGGGTAGACCTAAGATAACTTTGGAATTTGGGATGCATTAGTAATGCAAGATTGAAAGGTTTATGAAAATGAAATCGTATCACCAATTGCATTAAATCGAGCTGAGTGGAAGCATTCGATATCACCATGTATCATTTCCTCCACAACAACAAATAGGCAAATTAACTTCCACGAGCCACCGTCGGTGACAGCGATGGTGGACCCGACCATACCACTAACCTAGAGGTGAAAGGAGAAATAAAACTCATTAAGAAGTGATGATCACCTTAGCAACTTGAATATTGACATTAAGAATCTCCCTCTGCAGAAAAACATTTTCTTTGTTTTTTAAAAATGTCCAACACCAATAACCTAAATTCACATCTCTCACATTTGCAATTGTTCGTAAAATGGAAACTGCCAAATTGATTTTATTAATTTTAAGTTGTAACAAATAGAACCAAGAAAGCATCACAAAACTCGTAATCAATCACTAGTGAAGTAGTAGTTTTCAAGTAACAATGACACACAAAGTTGAAACCTTTCACACATTGTCCGATCTTATTAGAAATGAATAGAAACATCGAATAAAAATACAAAGGTGGCCTGTTTACAACAACAATTGCTCGCCGATTTTGGCGTGTCGGTTGATCCAACGAGGGATTCGCTTCCCAGTTAATCTCAGGCTCACGTCGTTGCAGAAGTGGTTGCGGTTCTTGGTGATGAGATTGTAGGAAGTCCCCGTGTAGCTCTTGCTGAGCTCCTCCATGGACTTGTGCACCTCATGCGGACCCAAATCCGTTCTCCCGATTAGAATTGACTTCCTTAACGTCAATCCGGGACATTCTCTCGGCTTCCCCCTGAAGATACCGGTGGAAGGAGAATCATGCCCTCCAAATTCATACTCGATGCCATGAACTACAGAGAAAACCAATAAGTGCAGATAAGAATTGTGCTTACAAATGTGGTTGATTTGGGTGAGATTGAAAAAAGGGAAAAAGGTTGAACGTGACCTTGGATGCCAGAGTGGTAAAGGCCGAGGCCGAGCCAATGAATGGAGCCATTAATGGGGTGGAGATCATAGACGTTGAGGTAGACAGGGGCAAATCTGGGATTCCTCTTCTATGAAATAAAAATTAATTAGATTTAAAGGGTTTTCGAAATGATCATCTAATATGGATGAATACATAAATAAAAAGCTATAACAGATTATTATATTTTTTTTCATAAATGTTATAGTAGATTTTAATATTAAAAGGTTTGAGTAAACTTTTAACAAGTGATGTTCTACTGTCTCACTAGAGATGCTTTGACAACAATAAAGCAATATTACTCATTATTCAAGTACAAAAAACTTTGAAAAGATAAAAAAGAATAAAAAATCATAAATTAACACAAAGAAAGAAATCAAAACAAACCCTTGGTCTCTTATTCTCCTCTTCTTGCTCCAACCATAAGAATGTATCTTGCTACAATGAATCTAATAGGGGTATCTGAAATTTAAGAGGAACGATTCATCATCTCTATGTACCTGTGGCATACAAAAGATTTCAATTATGATATAGTTAAGGAAAAAAAATTTGGCTCCAACCTTAACATATAAGAACACGATTCCTTTTTCCTCTTCCCATGCTTTAACATTTATTATCAAGTTTTCCACAAGAGCTACACGAAGTAAAATTTTTTCAATACAAGGAGAAATGAAGCAACAACTAAAACATAGGATGCACACATAATTACAACAACTTAAGTACAACTTTTCAAAAAATCAAAGACATTAACAATCATATGTGCACAATCTTTATTCATAGTTGACTCATGCTCAACAACAAAAAGGAAACAAACTAGTTGTTAGTTCTTTGAAGTTTTTAGAGCAATGTATATTATGTTCGGACAATGTGAACACAAAAATAATTAACACTACCTAACTTAAAAAGCTCCAAATTTAGGGCATGAAGAGCCACAAACCATGAGCTTGACCACTGATTAAAGAAATTACCCATGCCGATTCATATACATACAAGATACAACTCCGTGCACTGCATCTTTCTTTCGTGATGCTAATATTGTAATGGAAAATACTAGGAAAGAATGATTCATGTCATCACCATAACAAGATGTCTATAAATTTACTAAAGATATGATTACTTAGAAGTCTCTAACAGTAATAACACTGAAAAACATGCTATTTAAAACAAAACTCAAAAATAGAGGAATATCTAAAGAAAACAAAAAAAAGCAAAAAAAAAAAGATAAGAAAAATGTAAGTGAATAGTGAAAACACCCACTTATTGTACAAAAACATAATTGACTTAAATTTATTCACTAAAGTAAATAAGTTTTCTCAAAAAGACTGCATACACATTAGATCTATTTTTACGTCATAGTTCATCCTTTGATACAACTAGTCCTACATTGAACCACCAATAAAAGTAGATTTCAGCTAGAGCGTCACTAATAAAACACACAATAAAATATGTTTAAGTTTCATTTACAAGAGAGCCAAATCAATAAAAATGAGAATCCGAGTATTCCTAGTGAATTGCAAAAAGTAGCTATTGAAAAAAGTTAAATAATTGATGAGAAGATACTACAATGCAAAACTTTAATGATCAAAACCAAGTGTATGGAATCACAAGGTAGTTTTCCTATCCAATTTGTAAAATGTGGACCGGACTAGATCAAATTATACAGATTGACGTTTTCCTATCCAAAGATTCATAAAATTAAACTTTAACAAATGAATCACAAAAATCATACATCTCATGAATGACAAATTTACAACATACATCCCACAAATCTATACATAACATAATTCCCACAAACTTGGTCATCACAATAACCTATAAAATGCAAGTTCCTACGTAATTAATATGTTGTCCATAAATTTGCACCATACATCCTCACAAAAGCACAAAAAATGTGTGTGTTGCAATACACAACCCACAAAAAAAGATTGAAAGCTTAATAAAATAATTAAGATAAACATAATCTTTTAGATATTATAGTCCAGTACATATGAGTAGATATGTATATGTGTTGATGTGCTAAACGGATTGGATCGGATTGGATATGCAGCTTTTTTAATGTAGAATCCATAATCCAATTCAGTCCAGTCGGATTAGTGAGTTTTCAATCAAGTTCAGTCAAAGGTATGCAAAAATTGATCCAATTAGTAATAATTGGTCCAAATTGGACTGGATCTGCAGATTTGTGTAATCCGTGTGCACCCTCATATGAGCCTCGACTATGCTTGAGCGTGGATTAGCCGAGTGATTGGTGTTGGACACTATGTGGGATATATATCACAAAAAAAAAAAAAAAAAGTGTAATGATTGTAATTCATGAACACCACATCATAAGGAAATTATTTCTTAGCTCTTGCTTTTTTTTTTTTTTTTTATTTTTTTTTTAAATTAGCTCTAGTTTTTTGCTTTGTTTGGTAAGCATAAAGTAGCTTATCAGCTAGCTTATAAGCTACTTTAGAAAATAAGTTGCGTTTGATAACTAGTTTATTTCAAAAATAATCTAGACGATAATCTAAAATTTTAGATGCTATATGGACTAGCGTTTAGAAAAAATAAACGTGTTAACTTATTCTTTCTACTACTATACCTTTGTGCGTCTAAGAAATAGCCGATTGAAACTTATCCATTTTTGTTAGGTGCGTTATCTTTATTTTCTCCTATTTTTACTCTTGTTTTTTATTACTTTAACATGTTTAGTTATTAAAAGTAACGAATAAGTAATACATATTCCTAACATATGTGCGTAATACATGTTAGTATACTATATAACATGCCTATTAATAGTTTCTAAAAAAAAACATGCCTATTAATTTTTTCTCAAAAAAAAACATGCCTATTAATTTTTATCCAAAAAAAAACATGACTATTAATTATATTAGCAAATATTATTTAACAATAGACAACTACTCAAATAGGGCATATCCTTTGCTTCCGAGTTTGACCAAAACCACTTTCACACCCTGAAATAAAGAGCTTAATGATATTCCAAATATCAATTTTTGCTACAAATCGTAATATCTAGGCTGTGATATTTTTACCCTTGACTAATTAAGTCCACCAGTATACCATATCAAGATTGATCAAAAATTTAAAGAAGACTTGTTTGGCGCTGTCTTCCTAAAAAATTTATCTGAGGTTGAAGGAATAGAAAAAGTTGATGCAATTGCCTTGTCCATTATGGCTCACCAGCCTTCATAAACAGGTCTATGATTTGCCATACGCAGATATGATATGTTCCAATCACGGATAAACAAATGCAAGCATGCAGATCCACAAATGAAAAATATACAACACATTGGAGCACCAATGGAGTTTTTTTCTTTTTCATTTCCTGGTAAAGTAAATTCGTTATCAAAGACATATCCAGTACCACAAAGAGATTAGCTGAGGAATCACTCCCAACAGTCAGTATTTCAGTAGTTAGACACTAAGAGTAAAAGAACTAATTCAAGAAGTCACCTTATAGCTTCTCTAGGGTAACCAAAATATGTACATTATTAGGTAATGTACACTGCACAGACAACTGCAGTCAGCAAGTGCCATATCAAGCTCAGTTAATGTATTCTTCTCAAGGCATTGTAAACTTTAAAAATCTAATCTGACAAAGAGAAGTAGATTATCTAAAGATGCAAAACAGGTTGGGGTGTCCAACTGAAAATAAAAATAAGAAGTGAACTAAGTGAACAAAAAAAAAGTATACAATACAAAAGTTTTCATTAACATTAGCCACGGACCACGGTTGCCGGATATGGAATATATTTCTCGAAGCAAAGTTTAACTTTTAAGACGTTCTTTCTAATGAAAAATAACAATTCAATAAATATTAAAATAGTGAGTATTTCTTGTTTCTACAAGAAGAAAAGACGACGATTAATAAGCATTGAATAGTGAAATATTCTTTAGTATGGTTGAATTACCAAAAATAGACATTGTATATAAAACAAAGCCACTCACAATCACATTGATAGTTTTCTATGAAGTCAAGGATATTATTGAGATTCCATGAAGTCACAGATATTAGAGAGAACCTCTTCACACTATGGGTACAACTAGCCTGCACATTAACTCTTGTTGATGCACATTAACTCACCATTTCATGAATTTTCGCAACGCTTTGGCTAATCTGTTCAAAACTTTCCATTGGCATTCCCGTCAAATGCTCTTGTTTGGTTTCATTAGGGCTAAAAATATCGACATTGGTTAGTAGATCTACTGGGATTGGTCCATCCATTCCCCCAGCATCCAAAATCACGGGAACACCTACACTTCTTGCAGCCTGAATAAGTTCAAACATCCGTCAATCTATGCAAGAAACTAGCAGCAATTGCTAACAAGAGCGGAACAGAAACATTTGCAATCATAAATTTAAATGGGAGAGCCTACTATTAACTTATTAAGATATTTCGATCAGAATTATTAACTTATTAAGACCGGGGGACATACTTTTAAGGCACACATTTAATGTAGGAGTGCGCCCACTGCTCTATGTATTTCATATAAATAATTATGCTTCAAAAGCATGTCACCAAATCACTTTTTCATTCAGATGTTGATAAGAAACAATAACTGTATTGATAAAAGAAGGTACAGCATGAGATTCCCTACCATCAAACAAACAATAGCAAAGCGAAGTGTAACAGTCTTTGGAAGGGAAGCTAGGACATGGATGAAATACAACTAAAAAGAAATCGAAAATCAAGTCTACAAATTGAAGAATTTAGACTTCCAAAAGGCAGAGAGTATAGATTATGAGAAACAAAGAAATAAGTTGGATGGGAAAAGCACCTTGAATCCCTCCATAATAACATAAGATGAACATCCTAGATGAAATGGGATTTTTGGAAGGGAAAGTTTCAAAACAAAGACCAACTCGTTCAAGTAGGAACATTAAAATGGGCACAAATGAGCACATATGAGAGATTTCGCAATGACAATCAAAAGTAGTGTCTGAAAAATTGAAACTGCATTAACATGGTTTAGACACTCACAAGAGTCACAGCGAAACCCTCAAAAAATAATGACTTGCGTAGAATAACAAGAAAGGTTATACCACCTAGATCAAGGATACAAGCGAAGATGTGATCCTTAAAAAAAGTGGAGACATACAGTCAAGGAAACGACATTATGATGAATTCGTTTCAGTTCAACTTGAACTGGATCCTTCCATTCAAAGGAGCAATGAGTGATTGGGAAGTAAATGGAGGTAAGAAAATGTTAACAAACTAAATTTGAAAAATAAGAGAATGAATAGGGAATACAGTGAGCTAAAAGGCCTCCAAGGGGTGCGGTGTAGTGGTAAAGAAAATAACACTTTAACTTTGATTGAGGCATAGGTCATAAGTCGATTTTTGCAACAAATTATATTTCCATGGTTTCTCCCAGGTTATGGGGTTGGGGCGCCCGACTAACTCCCATGGGATTAGTCGAACCAAAGTAAGGAGGGGCGGAAAAGATTCGGATGCCCATGATTATCAAAAAAGGGAGCTAAAAGAATAAGCAGGTTTTGTTATGAGGACGCCAATGAACTAATATTGGAAGTAGAGACTCTATAAGCACTAGTCTTAGTCAACAATATATATAGAACCTTCTTAAGGCCTTAGTTGTATCAATCGAGTTGATTTAGCAACTCTGCATGCGTCGATCTTAGTAAAAATGAGTGTAGCAGAGATGTTGGTACTTAGGTGGATGCGCGATAAAATTCGTAAAAATTGAATAAGAAGTCTAGATATTCAAATAAAAGTAGGAATAACACCAGAAACTATAAAACCTGAGAAAGACAGTTGCTATAGTTTAGACATATCCAAAGACAACCTACAAATGCCCTAGTTAGAAAACTTGAAATAGTAAAAATTGAAGGAACTATGACATTTTAAGGGTAGACCTAAGATAACTTTGGAATTTGGGATGCATTAGTAATGCAAGATTGAAAGGTTTATGAAAATGAAATCGTATCACCAATTGCATTAAATCGAGCTGAGTAGAAGCATTTGATATCACCATGTAGCATTTCCTCCACAACAAAAAATAGGCAAATTAATTTCCACGAGCCACCGCCGGTGACAGCAATGGTGGACCTGACCCTACCACTAACCTAGAGGTGAAAGGAGAAATAAAACTCATTAAGAAGTGATGATCACCTTAGCAACTTGAATATTGACATAATCAGGAATCTCCCTCTGCAGCAAAATTTTTCCTTTGTTTTTGAAAATGTCCAACACCAATAACCTAAATTCACATCTCTCACATTTGCAATTGTTCGTAAAATGGAAACTGCCAAATTGATTTTATTAATTTTAAGTTGTAACAAATAGAACCAAGAAAGCGTCATAAAACTCGTAATCAATCACTAGTGAAGTAGTAGTTTTCAAGTAACAGTGACACACAAAGTTGAAACCTTTAACGCATTGTCCGATCTTATTAGAAATGAATAGAAACATCGAATAAAAATACAAAGGTGACCTCAACTTTTATGTTTACAACAACAATTGCTCGCCGATTTTGGCTAGTCGGTTTATCCAACGAGGGATTCGCTTCCCAGTTAATCTCAGGCTCACGTCATTGCAGAAGTGGTTGCAGTTCTTAGTGATGAGATTGTAGGACGTCCCCGTGTAGCTCTTGCTGAGCTCCTCTATGAACTTGTGCACCTCATGAGGACCCAGATCCATTCTCCCCATTAGAATTGACTTCCTGAACGTCAATCCGGGACATTCTCTCGACTTCCCTCTGAAGATACAGGTGGAAGGAGAATCATGCCCTCTAAATTCATACTCGACACCATGAACTGCAGAGAAAACCAATAAGTGCAGATAAGAATTGCGCTTAAAAATGTGTTTGATTTGGGTGAGATTGAAACAAGGGAAAAAGGTTGAACGTGACCTTGGATGCCAGAGTGGTAGAGGTCGAGGCCGAGCCAATGAATGGAGCCATTAATGGGGTGGAGATCGTAGACGTTGAGGTAGACAGGGGCAAATCTGGGATTCCTCTTCTATGAAATAAAAATTAATTAGAGTTAAAGGGTTTTTGAAATGATCATCTAGCATGGATGAATACATAAATAAAATGCTATAACAGATTATTATTTTTTTTTTCATAAATGTTATAGTAGATTTTAATATTAAAAGGTTTGAGTAACCTTTTAACAAGTGAATGAATGAGAACTCATGGATAGACTTAATGTTATCATTGATTTTCTGCAAACAAACATCTGATAGAATAATATCAACCCCAGTTCTTCAACAAAACAAACAAATACACAAATAAACAAACGACAAACCTTTTCACTTTGAAGGCCTTGAAGAACCAACTTAAGCTCTCTAAGCCTCTTGGTTGTCAAGTCCTTGTCGTCTACTATTTGTTCATCAACAACGCTACCATGCAGGGCTTCGTGCACTTGGATAATCTGTTATTGAATGTCACAAAATTCCTTCATTCGTTCTTCTCTCTTGCGCTGCAACTCCTTCAAAGTTTGTTTTATGGATGACAATTGGTCCTTGGGAGTGCCATCTCTCTTCTCCAACTAATCAACATACAGAACAAAAAAAAAACTCATAAGATGAAAATACCTCAAATAAATTATTAAGAACAAGAAAGAATGCACAATTAATCATCCAACATCGGATTGAATTTTTTGTTTTTATTCAAAAAAAAACAAGAACATGAACTGACTTTGAAAAACAAAGAAAGTGTTTTCGCCGAGGGCAGTGGTGATGTTGGCCACTTCTTCTTCTGCCTCGGCCAATGCATTACCCAAATCACCTCTAGTCTTGAATACAACTTTCTTCAACCAACGAAAACCCTTCTTAAAACCCATTGTTATAGCTAGATTGTAGTTTTGATGAAACAATATTAATAACAATTGATACCACCACAATAGAGTTATTATGAATATATATAACTAGTGTACGTAGCACTCAATAAACATTATTTGGTACCATTTGATTTTATTTCCATATCGTCTGCGATTTAGTCAACGTGGCACTAAAGTTTCAATCAAAAAAGGTGAGTCAAAATTTTAGTGTGTATATATAGTTTCTTTCTAAAAAAAAAAAATAGTGTGTATATATGTTCCTTACATTACATAGATTTTTCTATAATTATTTGATTGTGTGATTTTTTTAGTATGTATAGACCATATCTTATATTTACAAGGTTAGTCAAAAATTTATTACGTTCCATATGATATACTTCAAAATTTGGGTTTTATTGAGCACCCATAGGGAAGTTTCCTTGGCTGCTTAATTATCTAAATATATATACTTTCCAAATTATTAGAATCGTTCTTAATTAGGACTAATTAATTAGATAATCATTCCTTACAATTAGGACTGATATGTATATACTTTCCAAATTATTAGAATCGTTCTTAATTAGGACTGATTAGATAATCATTTCTAACAATTAGGACTAATCAGTAATTTGAGACATGTATTGTTTCTCTCATTACCCTTCTTAATACACCTCAATTTCCATCTTTATAAGATCTGGCCTAAATTAAAAATTGGCTTTGTCAAAGCATCTTTGGTGAGATGGTAGAGACATCACTTGCCAAAAGGCAAGACATGGGGAGGTCGTGAGTTCGACTCCCACTCTAGTAAAAAAAAAAAAAAAGATTTGCCTTAGCTCCCCTACTCCCTCTAGGACACTTCTATAGACATCCTTTAATGTTGTGGTTGTTGTTGTCAACTATCTTGTTATCAATTATATTAGCCTATTACTTAGTTCTAAGATGTACGTATTTTTGATGGAAAATGCTAAGGTGACAGATTGTGTCAATAAGGTTTGTAAAGGAAATAAGAAAAAAAGAAAGATGTAAGTGCTTTCTGCATCAATTGGTACATCAACATTTCCACCCATCACTCCTGCCACACACTACCAAAACCTATCCACCCACCAACACTTGATCCCCAAAACCACCACCACAAACTACTCTC
Organism: Stephania japonica; assembly: GCA_039657345.1. Lineage (NCBI taxonomy): Eukaryota > Viridiplantae > Streptophyta > Magnoliopsida > Ranunculales > Menispermaceae > Stephania > Stephania japonica. Next base: position 9,982,617 of record CM077556.1, read on the forward strand.
TAGTGGTCTGTTATTATAAAACCTACAAACTGCATAAATAACAAACCTTCTAACTGCATACTGTTTAATTTTCAACAAAAGATAGAACCCAGCGGGCAGCGTTTTGCTGTAGACCTTTTGGAGAGGAAAAGACACATGCATGAATTATTTCTCTAATTCACTTTGTACAGTCTTAGACACATGCATGTCTTTGTTTTGTTATTTTCCGTAGTGTTCTTTTAGAACTCCCCCTCGTTTCATATTGCCTTCCTCTGTTAATTGATTTCTGTGAAGATATGTGTTTATATTGGAGTGAACCTGTTTATGATCCTTTATCTACCTAGTTTTATGAATTATTTCTCTAGGCATTTTCGAGAATGCTTTTGTCTGACTCTCCTAAAAATCTTTTTAGAATGTATGAAGAGCTTCAACAAGTATGAAAAAAAGTCTATATTGCTTCCAAAGAATATCTTCCTACTGTGATTATAATTTCACTTATTGAAACTTAGATCCGCTTCATTCAATTTTAAAATTCCATTTCCCACAATTTTGTTGCATTACTCATCCATGTATGCCTAACTCAATGGTTGGGACGTTGTTGGATATTTTCCTTTGGTTTTATATATAGGTAATAGAATGCTTTTTATTAAATCATTAGGCATACTTTTTACTGCTCTAGATTGTTAAAGGAAAAGGTCGTTTTTGTTGAACTATATGTGAGTTTGTATTATACCTAATATAAGTCCCACATGAAAAGAAACATTTTTGTTTCTTTCCTTATAAGATATCTTTCACTTACAAGTCTTAGTTAAGTGAATGTGGGTTGGAGGCAAAGACCATGGATATTCCCCATTGATTAATATATATTAAATACTTAATATTTAATATGTCTTTGATTAGGCCTTGGGCCTTAGGGCCGAGGGGCTAATGTTAAAATAACTTAGCTAATTCACAACATAAATTTTTGTTGAAAATTAAGTAATTTCATAATTACTTATTATGTGAATAGTTGTAACGGTCGTAAATTAAGTAATTTCATAATTACTTATTATGTGAACAATTGTAACTGTTGTGAACAGACACATTTTTTGTCTATATATAGCATGTATGAAATGAAGAAATTAAGGAAAAAAAAGAGAAAAAATCTTAAGAGGAAAAAGAAAAGTATAGATAAAAAGAAGTTTTTAGTAGAGAAAAGTTTAACTGTTGCACAAGAAAGGTTCTTTGATTGGTGTGTAATCAAAGATCAATCCAGTTGTATCCTGGAGACGAACCTCTTAAAGCATTCATACACCGAATTGGAAGAAAATTCGTCTTAGGACATTGTTATTGAGTGCAAGCCTCTGGTATGATTTAATTAGTTCTTTGTAATTGAATTCTCATATGATATATATTATAATTCAGTGATATGCATATAGTATAATTGTTCCAAACAGTTTTCCCCCAAACAAACCTCAACATCAATGAACTTTCACTGGAATGGAAACACTTACCAACTGGCTGCAATTCACAACCTTGGAATTTTATGATGCGTCAGTCATCAATCAACTCCAAATTAGTTAAAGTCAACTCCATGGATCAAATTCTTCACCCCGCGCAACTTAATGAATTTGAACTATTAAAAAACTAAAACGAATGTATTCCATCTAGCTGTGTATTTGCTAGGACAAGCCTAGAAAACACTGTTAGCATTATATAAGAACAAAAGTTGTACTTTGAGGTTATAAAAGTTTAGCAGAAACCACCAAACCAGCATATAGTTACGAAGTGTTCTCAACACAACAAAATGGTGGTGTGCTAGTTATGAACAATGTGTTAACAGTACAAACAAAATGAAAATCCAATTAGATTTGAAGAGCATCTGCGATTGATCCAGCAAGACTTAAGACTTCAAAAGGAGCCTTGTTCTCTATAGCCTTTACCGTCAAGGGACACGAATCCGTGATCCAAAAGTGGGAAAACGCTTTCTCTGCACGTGTTAAAGAAAAGCATTCAGGAGAAAATTGGTGCAAGGTCAGAGGGATGGAATGAAGATGTGTTAGGGTATAGTAAGTGACCTTCACCGTTGTGCAAAAATCGCTGCCATGATTGCTCAGGGAACACAGCATGGGTGACGTATGCACTGACCTTCATAGCGCCATGAGCAGCCAAGACTTTCTGGTAGAGCCAAAAAAGGAAGAGAAATTAATAACCAAAAGCAATGTCTACAGAGAGCTCAAAGTTCACGCAGAAGTGCAACTTTGGTAAGAATACTTGGCCCAACAAGTTAATGAGCAGGAAATATGATGTCCAACAATTAATTGTCAAAGCATCTTAGGTGAGATGGTAAAGACATCACTTGCCAAAAAGGCAAGCCCTTGAGTGATCTTGGTTCAATTCCCACTAAAGTCAAAAAAAAAAAAAAAAACAAGAAGCAATGGTAGATTCTATTCAAGAACTCGTTGAATTCAAGAACTCGTTGAATGCACCACTTCCAAAATATAAAATGAGTCCTGCTATTTTGATCCACTTTAGGCACGCTAATTTGGCACGCACCCATTGGGAGTCCCTTAGATGCACTTTGAGTTTCGTGCGCAAATCAATGCACACACGACGATACAACAATCAAGGATCCCAATCAAGGGCAGGCCAAATTGGCGTGGCCAAAATGGGTCAAAAAATCATTTTTCAAATAAAATTGCAACAAAAGGTGAAGAGTCAATAGCATATATCCTGAATTCCAATGGAACTCTTCAAAGAGTAGGTCTCCGAAAAATCTATTGGAAGAAATACAAAACAGTACTACCTTTTCGCAACTTACTACGGAGAGATTTTTCCATTGACACCTAATGGCATCTTGTTCACATCATTAGTTAGTTTTTTTATAGCATTTAGAACACAATGACTAGGCATCAATGCATGAAGATAATTCAAGCTTCCTTAATAATAACTTAAATTGTTATTTAAATCTAACTTTTCGTGCTTTCCCTCCCCCTCCCTTGATTCCAGTTTTTCTGCTTGTTCTGTTTTCTCAGTCAATCTATTCTCAAACTCCAGTGCAACTCCATCGCTTTCCAATCACTACAAATCCTTCCACTACATTATGAAATCTTCGAACAAATACGTCAAAAAAGCCTCAATGCCAAATTGGTCGCCTGCATGAATCAAACGCTTCCACTCAACTCAATTTAATGTGAAATCTTCTTTGTCAATTATTACTATATCTAGAGTTTATGGGCAAGGAAGGATGCTCATGTTTCTCGCAGCATGTCCAATTACTGTCTAGCATAACCTGTTCTTGCTAATTTCTAACTAGGGTTATCAAGAATTAGGCAAAGCCAAGATACCCTCATTTATAAAAAAATGTACAAATCATGTAAAAACATCCAAATACCTAGATACTACAAGAAGCCTAGAACGGTGGAGACGATATTTTAGGGTATTTTCTAATTTGGAAAGCACGCCATCAGTTGCACTAAATCGAGCACAATGGAAAACTTTGATCCATGTAGCCAACCCCAACTAATTTGGGATTGAGGCTATGTTGTTGTTTCAACAACGAAAGCAACAAACAATGACATCTATCTAACTTTCCCATTCAAATTGATTTAATGCAGTTGATAATGTGAAAGTATAATTTCAGCAATTCAGCTACTGTTTCTAGTTCTTCTTTCATATTCATTTGGCCTTCCCTTGTCCATTTAAAAAATGCTGTCAATGTGCTAAAATGCTATAATATAACATAAAGGTGACCATGACACCATAAAGTAAGTTAGGAAGTTGGCACCTGACACTCGATAAGAGTCCCCCCTGATTGTACCAAATCATCAACAATCACAACATGGCGAGCAGCTGGATTCCCTTCCTTAAGACGAACTATCCTTTTATCTCCTTCACGGACCTTATTGCACACAATCTGTGATTTAAAAAATATATACAATTTAGAACTAGAAAATAGGCTAATATAATGAAGCACATGTATACAAAATAGTTAATAACAAGATCAAACCATGGGAAAATGCTGTAACTGCTTATAGAACCTCTTCCACGCACCATCGTCAGGGAATGCAATACTGATCTGGAACATTCAACATGCAAACTATAAGAATTAACAATAAAAAAGAGTGATCGTTGCAGCTCATGAAACAATGTTAAGACACTGTAGACAACAAAATTAACTCACATTTTCAGTATCAGGAAGCTGGTGAAGGCGTTGTTTCAATAGAGGGATCCCGGTTTCAAAACATGGCAAGACATGATCCCCAAAATAAAACCTTTCCTAAAAATTATAGAAAAATCAAAATCAAGTTCAAGATCAGCTCGTTGAAAATGAATCAGGCAATAGATTAAAGCAGATCAAGTTACCAAATTCATGAACAATATTCTCTTAAAAATTTGAAACATTAACCAATTGAAAAAAACATAAGGGCTTAAAATGTAAGGAAACAAATAATGCAAATTCAAGAGGCAAATACTGAACAATTACAATTAAACAAAGAAACTTTGAAGCAACTTGCTAAGTTCTAGTGCCTGGTTGAGATTTTAGACACGGTTTTCTTATTGCACCAGGGAGTATAAAAGCCGAAGAAAAAACCCGAGTCCCTGTGACATTAAATAAGCTCTACAGCTCTTCACACCAACAAAAAATATGAACAGCATTAAGGATGTCTATAGAAGTGTACTAGAGGGACTAGGGGAGCCAAGTCAAATCTCAATTTAGGCAATCTCAATTTAGGCAGATCTCAGAAAAACAACAGAAAGAACGAAAACCACAAAAAGGCAAACTCTTTGCAGATCCTTGACCAATGATAGCCTCAATTTGTGCAATCCTTCAATTTCATACTATAGACAATCCGAAAGTCACGAAATGCTAAATTGTTTTCCATTTTATTTTTAAGATTAAATGGTCACTTGTCATGCTTGGAACTTATATTTAGATCTCAATAAAACAAAATAATTCAGCACAGAGTCTGAATACTTTTAAATAGTATATTTACATTCCAGAAAAATACCAAATACTATCTATACTGATTATACTCATAGCTCTACCTTCTATATAACTAGTTTATTTACTAACTGTGCATTTTGTTTCTCTTAGGTCTGTGCCCTTCGCGGCTGCACCTTGATGAAGCACCTAGTGCATCCATTATTTATTTAACTAAATGTTCCTTAATTGTAAAATGCCACTTAAGCAAAAAATTGGCTTAAATCCTTGCATACTCCAAGTAACTCCATCCACACAAGTTTCATAGAGAATGGAAGGATAATTAAATCAATATTAATTTCCAACGGTAATATGAAGTAGTACACCTGTACTAATACTAGCAAAAATAACTCAGACAGGCAATAGAATATAAAGAGGTTAAACACAAATCTGACAACCAAAACAAAGAGAACTCAGGTCAAAAGAAGCAAATGCTTCTAACCAAGCACAAATCAGTCTTTAAAAAAGCAACCAAATTGAGAATAAGAAGATTAACCTGCAAAGCATGTATATCATATATGACTAGACTAGTTGGACCACCTCGTGATATGGGTATATTTGATAATATACGAGCCATGGTAAATGCAGTAGCAACATCCCCTTCCTCTTCCATACGTTCAAAGGAACCAGTTGGAAAGAACGGTAGAACTAATGTAAACGAAGCAACAAACAGCCTTGGAAGAGCAAATATGATGGAGAGCTGCTCAAAGATGACACTGGGAGAACTAAAGGAAGCTAGAAAAGCAACATGTTGTCCTCGAATATCTTGTGCATTATTTATGAAAAGATTTGGGAATCCATCATCAAAGCTCCTGTTAAATTTATACATAAATACATCATCAAGAGAATCTGAAGAATAAATTTATACAAAATGATACAATATTGAGAATGATGTCACACATAGGATTCCAACTGGATGGAAGAAATGGAGGAGTGCAACACGTGTCATTTGGAATCGAAATATTACTACCACGAACCAAGTTAAAAGGAAAATTTTATAGGATTGCAATTAGGTCAGCTATGCTCTATGGAAGTGAATGTTAAGCGGTAAAGCAACAATAATTACATAAAATGAATGTCACAGAATGAGGATGCTTAGGTGGATGTGTGTGGTAAAACTTGTAAAGATAGAATAAGAAATACAAAAATTCAAAGAAAAGTAAGAGTAGCACCAATTAATACAAAGGTTAGGGAAGGGTGGTTGTGGTGGTTTGGACACTTGTAAAGACGGTCTGCAAATGCCCCCACTAGAAAACTTGACTCATAGAAGAAATTGAAGAAATTTGACTAGGGGTAGACCGAAGTTAACTTGGGACACATTAATTAGGATGGATTTAAAAGGTTTGAAAAGCTCACCATCGATTGCACTAAATCGAGCACAATGGAAGAGTTTAATCCATGTAGCCGACCCCAATTAATTTGGGACTGAGGCTATGTTGTTGTGTTGTTGTTTTTCATTTTATTTAATCCAATTTGATTAGTTTTCTGAACACAAACAGTCAATTGAAGTATAGGATCATTATATATCATAAACAATAAACAGGCAAGTGAAGAGTATAAAGTAAGAGTTTAAACAAGAGACTTGCTCACAGACTAAAGCAGAACCAAATACGGTCTGATTAAACTGATTCAAAGTATAAAGCATGTCTAACATTCAGTTGCACTAAATTGATTGCTAGGGCAGAGTTTGATCCATGTAGCTGACCCCAACTAATTTGGGATTAAGGCTTTGTTTTAATATTTGGAACTTTTGCATCAACGAAGCATAGAAATAAATAAATGACTTGAAGCAGAGTTCTATTTGCATTCTAGCTTCATCGGTCAAAAGAAGGCATAATTTTCACAATGACTTTTTTTTTAAGAAAAGGTAAGAGTTGTAAGAGACCATGCTTGGAAACAAATCAGCAAACTTGGAATTTCTGACCTCCTGAAAGATGCATTGCAACTCAATCAACAGAAAAAAATAAAGATGACCCATCAAACAGAATAAATAAAGCACGCAATAAAGCATCAATCCCAAATTAGTTAACGTCGGCTACATGGATCAAACTCTTCCATCGTACCAGAGTGATAGAATTTTTACGCTGACTATCAACCTTTCACAACCCTCTCCTACTTTCCAGGTATGGAAAATGGGTTGGGACCTGGGCTTCGGAGCCCCCCCTCCTTTATCATCCTGACGTAGGACCAGCTATGTAGCGCATTTAATGTTCTCCATAGGTGGAGTTAAATAAAGCATGCATGTTATGTGATTTTATTTTTTTTTTCTAAAAAAAATGCTTCTTTGGTGATTGAACTTCATGGTTTTAGGTAGGCGATGTGAAACTCTTAAGCAAAAAATCTTCCTATTTCACGACAATGCTTAAACAAATCTGCGTGAGATCATAACATCAATGCCAAAGAATACCCAAATCAAAAAACACAAAACGCAGAAACCCCACTCTCATTCTCTTCAGTAAACATCAAACAGACATTCAAAAACATCAAATTGGAAATTAAACCAAAACCCCATCTCTTAGAACCATGTAGAGAGCAAGTACTTCAATGGGGTTTTTCCTAATTGTGGGTAGGTGGTACCTCCAGTTGATGGACTGAAGCTTGATGGAGTCGGAGAGATGGGCGACCTTCCGAGCAAGAGCTTCGGACTCCACACAGTAGAAGAGAAGGACTTCTTTTTTCTTCTTCAGTAATTGCTCCAACGCCATCTCTCTGAGATGGAAAGCTAGCAAAGGGCAAGGGCGGCGGCGGCGGCGGCGGCGGCGGAGTTGAGGGAGTGGATTTTGACTTGTGGGGGCTGGAGGCTGGAGCCTGGAGCCTGGAGCCTCTCTTGCTATGTTGGTGGGACTGCTGTTGAAGCCGTTTGATATGCTTCGAGACACGTGAGAGCAAATATCGAGGTCACTTTAGAATTTTTCTTCCTTGCAAAGAATCCTTACCTTTTTTTTTCTAGCATTTCCGGAAAAAAAATATAAAATAAAGAAAACTTAAGTTTACATTTGAATAGGGGTGCACACGGATTAGATCCAGTTCAATTAAGGTCAATCCATAATCTAATCTAATTATTATAGATTGAAGAATTATAATCTAATCCAATCCAAATAATTTATCAATCCAACTCAATCTAATTTGTAAAATGTGGATCGGACTGGATCAAATTCTATATATTGACGTTTTCATATTCAAAGATTCATGAAATTAAACTTTAACAAATGAATCACAAAAATCAAACATCTCATGAATTATAAATTTACAACATACATCCCACAAATCTATACATAACATATTTCCCACAAACTTGCCATACATTTGCACCGTAAATTTGCACCATACACCCTCACAAAAGCACAAAAAAATGTGCACGTTGTAATACACAACCCACAAAAAAAGGTCGAAGCTTAATAAAATAGTTAAGATAAACATAACCTTTTACATATTATAATTTAGTACATATGAGTAGATATGTATATGTGTTGATGTGCTAAATGAATTGGATCCGCAATTTTTAATGTAGGATATGTAGTTCAATCTAGTCTAGCCGGATTAGTGCGTTTTCGATCAAGTACAGTCCAAGGTATACAAAAATTGATCTAATTAGTAATAATTGGTTCGAATTGAACTGGATCCGTAAATTTGTGTAATCCATGTGCACCTTTATATGAGCCTCGACTGTGTGCGAGTGTGGATTAGTTGTGTGATTGGCGTTGGACACCATGTGGGATATATATCACAAAAAAAAAAAAAAAAACTAAAGTGCAATGATTGTAATTCATGGACACCACATCGTAAGGAAACTATTTCTTAGCTCTTGTTTTATTTTTTATTTTTTTTATTTTTTATTTTTTCAAAATTAGCTATAATTTTTTGCTCTGTTTAGTAAACACAAAGTAGTTTATCAGCTAGCTTATAAGCTACTTTAAAAAATAAGTTGTGTTTGATAACTAGCTTATTTCAAAAATAATCTAGACGATAATCTAAAATTTTAGACGCTATATGGACTAGCATTTAGAAAAAATACTACATGTTAACTTATTCTTTCTACTTATACCCTTGTGTGTCTAAAAAATAGGCGATTGAAACTTATCTATTTTTGTTATATCTTTATTTTCTCCTATTTTTACTCTTGCTTTTTATTACTTTAATATGTTTAGTTATAAAAAGTAACAAATAAGCAACACATATTCCTAACATATGCGCGAAATGCATGTTAGTATACTATATAACATGCCTACTAATAGTTTCTAAAAAAAACATGCCTATTAGTTTTTTCTCAAAAAAAAAACACATGCCTATTAATTTTTATCAAAAAAAAACATGACTATTAATTATATTAGCAAATATTATTTAACAATAGACAAATACTCAAACATATTTGTATTTTTTTGTCGAAGAAACATATTTGAATTAATTAGCAACGTATTATATTTTCGTATAATTAAGTTATTATTATTTAATATTTACTTATATTTTTGTTGCGTACATAAAAATTAATATAACTTGTTTTTATTGATTAATGTATGTGTACCAGCTGGACTCATAAACAAAAAGCTTATAAATGTTAACTCAAACATTATTTATTAATATGTTTATATTATATTTGTACAAACACAATACTAAGAATAAATATATGTTATAATATATAACATTAAATATATATTTAAAATGGGTATATGTTGTTTATTAACAAATAATATGATAATTGTATTAGTAATGTATTAATTATTTAGTACATAATATAAACAAATCCTTTTTGTGTCATTTTACATTTATCAGCTACCAGATCAGCTGATTTTTCCAAACAATTTCAATTGATCAGGTAAAGTATCAGCTATTAACTACTAGCTACTAGCAATTGATCAGGTAAAGTATAAGCTATCAGCTACTAACTATTACCCACTAGATTATCAGCTATCAGTTACATTATCAGTTTTCAACTAGATTATCAGCTATCAGTTAGATTATTAACTTTCAACTAAATTATCAGCTATCAGTTAGATTATCAGCTTTCAACTAAATTATCAACGATGAGTTAGATTATTAATTAGTTTTACCAAATAGAGTTTTATCTAATGAAGTTGTGTAATATTTATTCGCAATGATGACATGACATTATTTTCGTGCATGCAATACACATTGTGCATAGGAGGCGTTTTTAAAAGTGTCTCTCCTCCACAACTTGTTTTTTGTGATCGCATATCATTTTTTGTAATCTTAGGGGTTTTTTTTAATCTTCACGTGGTGTCCAATGTTAATCACACCAATAAATCCACATTCAGGATACTATCATATCCTATATGGAGGGCGACTCTTTAAATCCAAATTTTTTTCTATTCACGACATTTGAATATGAAAACTTTGCTTAACGAGAGCAAGCCCCTTACCATTTATGCAACCAGTTGTTGGTTGTAATCTTAGGCTATGAGAATCCTCTATTGACGAATTAATCACCTTATATCCATTCCGCTCTTTCAAAGGATAAAAAAAAATGGATTAGTTGAAGTGGTTGGTGTACGGTATGTAAATTGCTAGAGTAACCGACTTTAGATACTGATCTAGAAATACACATAAAAATATGTGTATATGCATCTCAAGGTAAAATGCACGGCATTGACTAAATCGATGCGAAAGAAGTTTACTTTTGCATTTTTCGTAGGATATAACAATGAGAAACAAACTAATAAATAAATGATTCCAAAGTTCTTGGGGTGCGTCCATTGCCTTGACTCCCTTCGACATTCCAATAACAGTTTTCCGTGTTTTCATCAAAACTTGACCGACTTACGTGGCCACTTCCCAACCATCCGTTCAGTCCCAGTAGAACCTCACATCACAAGAGTGGACCCACACCAGCTCAACAGCGGAGCAGCAAAACTGGGGTGCGCGGTGTCGGACAACAACCGCTACCGCCACCACTGCGCACGTGCCGACTCACGTGCCGAGCCGTCCGATTCAACACTCCCCAAAGTCGAACCACCGGGACCAACCCTCCACGTGTCGCACGCGTACGCGTCAAGAACTAGGCGACCCCTCTGACCGCATCCCAACCGTCCATCTGTCCCCGTCTCACGTCATCTCTATTTGATAACGAATAAGTAACGACTTTCTCCACACCCCGTTAAAATTCGTTACTTCATGCACCGATCTTTGCACCATCCTCATCTCGATGTCCATCTATCTCTATTCGACTGACTCTGTGCTCAAAGTGAGTACAACGTCTGTTCTAGGAGCAGCTGTCTTAGAGAGAGAAAGGCGAGGTTTCTTAGAAAGAAAGCTGGTGGTGCTAAATTGACTCCTCTCTCTCTCTCTCTCTCTCTCTCTCAAAGTCTGTCTCGCTCTTCTTGTTGTTCTTCGTAGAATCATAGAAAGAGAGAGATGAGTGGAGGGGAGTGAGAGAGGATCAATCAGTCAATCAATCAATCACACTTTGTTCATCAAGGTCAGTCCTCTCTCTTGAATTTGTATGGCCTGTTGTGTTTGTGTTCTTAATTTGCCTTAATTGGGTTGTGATTGTGGTTTAATTGGAGTTTAGATTACTGGGTATTGTCAAATTTTGGTTTTTGTTGTGGTTTTCTTGAATTTTTTATCGGTTATGGGTTTGGTGCGCTTGGCGGTGATCATGTCAATGGCAGTTGCTTCTCTGTTTTTTTGGTTGAATTTTGTGGGTAATTTTGGTTTTGGGTTTGTGAACTATCAAAAAAATTCAGTTTTGCGAACTGGGTTTTGCAGATTCTGATTTCTTATTGGGGTTTGACTAATTTGGTTCTCGCTGTAAATTTTTTTTTTTATATTTTTTTGAAATTTGACAAGATGGGTTTTCATCTTTGATCCTGGCGAGTGAAGATATGAATGGAGGTTGGTTCTCTATGTATATTGTATTTTCTAAAAATCTTGGAAAGTGTTGTGGGTTTTCTTATGGTCTTGGGTTTGTGGGTGTTTTTTTATTCAAGTTGTTGAATGCCCTTATAGTTTTAGGAATTAGGGTTGATGTTAATCTTGGTTTTGATATTGAAGGTGGGGACTTGAATGATGGTTGGTTTCTTGACTTGCCTTACTTTGTTGTTACTAAATTTTGTTAGTTTTGGGCGGGTTTCGGATTCTTGATTTATGGTGGAATTCGCGATTTTGATATGAGGAGTTGTGCTAATGTGTTGTGATCCTTGGATTAGGACCTAGTCACATGTTGACACATTGTGGAAAGTAGAGTGTGCGCTACCTTCTAAGAGATACACTCGTCGAAGATAGTGCTTTCTCACTTGTAACTTAACTGCTGAAATATTATTTGTTCTTTATTGCTGAATAGATAGTCTTTATGGCGCTATATAACGATTGAGAAAAGGAAAGTAGGATCTTCATCACGTAAGGAAACATAAAAAGAAACTTCTAAATTAGATAATCAGTGGCAACTGTCTCTATATTCCTTCTTTGGTAATTTGACCAGAAATGCATCCATACCATCACTCTCCTATTAGGGTTTGAGCTTGTCCTTAATTTTGGATAAGTTAATTAAAAGTAATTAAAGCTGATGTAGTAACTATGTAGATCTAAGTTGATGTATTAAGATTTATTATACAATAGGGGTATATTAGTCTTTATGTATTAGGGTTTCACTATAAAAGGTGTAAAATCAAAATTGAGTGTTAAAAACCTAATACATGAGACTAATATACCCCTACATATAATAAATCCTAATACATCAACGTAGCCCTACATAGTTACTACGTCAAAAGGTCATCGCTAATGTTATTGTTGCAACCACTTTCATCTTTTGTTGCTTCTTTCCAGAATAGACGCCTGTGCCCATTAGAGCAGGAATCATCACATTTATAACACAAGCCTTTAGATTTCCTTTTGACCATTTTTGCTCAAGTGAGTTGCTTCACAAAAGGAGTTAAAGAGCTTCCCTTGTCATTTCTTGCAACCTGGTTGGATGGTTGCTTGCTACCTTTTGATATGACAATCATGCCGATGGGCAAGGATTAATCACCATTAGTTGTCTTTGGAGTCAACCAATTACTAGTGATGAGCGATAAATGGGTGCCTATTGAGATCCTTTGCTTGCAACTTTTGGATTTTTCGGTTGCCACATCTCGATATGCATTTGAAGGTCTTCGATTAAGTTTGTAGTCAGTGTTTTCATGTCAGTGAGGCAGTTCTAGGTTGTTTTGTCCTACCTAGTCTGGTGGGGCTTAAGCGGACTAAAAACTATTTACTTAGATCTTAAGATATAATATATTTTATTTAAAGACTCTTAACAGTAAGGCCCATAATTTAATATGGTGAGCGAAGGGGGAGAGAGGGTCCTGGGTGGTGAAGTCGAATCGTGAGGGAGACGGGTTAGGTTAAATAAAAGTTTGTTTTAATATAAATGAGTTTTAATAATTATAGAGACATCCTTAAACTTTTTAAAATATTATTTTCAGGCTCACCACCTGCCTAATTAAGGCCTAAGTCGTAAAGCCCCAGTGTTGCTTAAGGCATCACCTTGAAAACACTCCTTGTAGTGAAAAGATCTTGGCGTTGACAAGGCTTCAGACTGGAGGTTTTACCTAATAGTGTTCGGAATTGTCGTTGACAGTCTTCGACAACTGCTTTGCTTCAAGTTGGCCAACTTGCGAAATGGATTGTTTCTCACTAGGGGCCCATGTCACACGTGGCAAAAAACCTTGAAGCATTTCTGGTCGAGGGCTTTGTCTTCTAATGTTATTTAATAAAACCACAACTGCGGTTCACCCAATAGATGGAATGCCTCCAGCCCCACCTTATCTCCTTGGCAAGTTTTTTGATTGAGAAAGAACTTCTCACATCTTTGTGTATCGTGGTGCCATACTCTGCACTGTGACTCGAACTTCTTTTTCGATCTCTCGCTATGTCCACAAACACTATTTTGCCCCTCATCATCATCATCGTTGGTGGGTTATTCTTATGTCCCTCAACAAAGTAAGATATCAACCATCTTTTCCTAACTCATGTTGTTGGGTTGTCATTTGCTTCATGAAAACTTCAACCCTATTTCTCAAAGCATCCATGACGCTTATGACTGTTTTCTCTGATACCAAATTGCTATGGCCCTTGTCGTAGTTGCGTAGGACCTAGTCACAAATCGAGGAGCTGCAAAAACTTATCTTGAAACTAAGAAACAAACTCATCCTAGATAGATCCTTCTCACCTGTAAGTTAATTGCTGAAATAGGCCTTGTTCTTTATTGTAGAATAGTAGTCTATTTAAAGACTATCGATACGTAGGGGAAGGAAACTTCTAAATAAGCTATCTAACAATCAAGAAAGAGGAAACTAGGATTTTGATCACACCAAGAAATATAATATGGAAATTAAAAAAGAATCTTCTAAATGAGCAATTAGTAGCAGTTGCCTCTATTTTCCTTCTTTAGTAATTTGATCAGTAAGAAACTCCGTAGGCTTTTCACCTTTAGTTTCAAAGTATCTATGTAGTTTGTTGTATAGGATATCCACAATGTGGTAAGTTGATAGTTTAATAAACCCTCCACATTAAACGATTCCCGTTGTGGAGATTTTAATGATTGTCTAAAGCTAATAAACATTTGAGTAATATTGGATGGTCTAAGGGCATCCACAATGACAATGGTTAGGTGGTACAAGTGTATAATACATGTGCCATGTCAACAAAATTTTAAAATAGTTTGAAACCCACAACTATTAGACAATCTTGTGTAATGGTTGTCTTTTTTTTTTTTTTGGTAGAAATGTTTTTCTTTTTCAGGATGTGACTCACTATTGTAGTACAAAATGTTTCTATTAATATATTAAAATTTTAAATTCTAAAAGGTAAGTGGGACTCAACTATCTATTAGCTTTAGACTATCATTAAACATTTAAACTCACCACAATGGGATCATTTAATGTGAAGGATTTGTTAAACCATCAAATCACCTCATTTTTTTTGCCCCTAATGGTGGTTCCACTTACTTTTTTGAATTTAGAAACTTAATATGTTAATAGAAGTAAGTGTTTTGTAATTTGTACTACAATAGTAGGTTCAAACTTGTGTTTAATAAAAAGACAAACATTACACAATATTGTCTAATAGTTGTGGATCCCACACTATTTTAAAAAATTGTTGTGGTTATACATTTATTACACTTATTAGTGTTATTTTTTTGTCAAGATTCATTTCTAGCGGAAGGATAACATGATAACGGTGTTCTTCCATTCCCATAGATTGTGTTTGTTGATTGGCAGTGGTTGTTATCATATTTTGCTATATATATATGGGGGCTTCTACAATGGAGCCCAAATATATAGGGAACATCATAAAATGCATGGGTCATAAATACACAAAACATTAAATGCAATGCACATTTTTATGAGGTTCCCATGGCATAGGTATATATTTGGGCTCCATTGTATAAGTTGGTTAGAGGACTTTATACAGCCCTTTCCAATACTCAGCTGGCAGTAGCAGGTTCTGCCTACCTGGCATTTGAGCTGTCCGCCTATGTGTTTTGAGCTAAGGTTCCATTTCTGAGAAGGTTGCTTTACGTTTTGCATTTGGCACTGGACCGCCACTGGCTTTTAAGATCCCGAGTCCTGACAGTTACGAACGGCACTACTTGCACCATGCAATGGAGTGCGTAATTTGTTGGATCAGGGAACCCATTTAGTATCTTTGCTATATTGGATGAAGATATCTGGAAAGCCAGCCTATAATTTTTTTCAACTGATAGCCTTGGAGATGCCTTTTCTCAGGCAATTTCATGCACCCTTCTCATGTCGTCAGGCCTCAAACATTCTTCTTTCTAGCCATATCGACCAGAGAATTTCCTGAACACTTTTCACCTGCCCCATTTCCCTCTTCCTACCACCAACTGCACATTTGGGCATGACAAGACTGTACTCAAACTATTTAAGTTCTGCAAAAACCATCCCCATGCAGAGCGGTGAATGGACAATGTCATTTTTCCCCTTCAACTTGAAAGCACATGCTTCCTTGATAATCCTTGCAAATGAAGTCATACGTATCCTATAGTTGGACAAAATAAACTATTGCAGCAGTTATAAATGCATGGATGAGCAGTATTTGCATCTTTCTGTCTCTCTCTTGGACTAAGAGGAGTTCGATATCTAGATCGCTTTACATTGTGTTGAATCATACTGTCTAAGAGGTTCTGATAAATGGACAACTTTTTTTAAAGAAGCTATGGAGGGAGAGTTAGGCCTGGTAGGAAGAAACCTCTTCGCTTATGCACTTCCGTTGAATACAAAAGTAATGGGTTGGGATTTGTATTTCCTTGAGTCTAATGTTTTTCAGCATCATTGGCTCATTGCTGTACGTCTCCAACCATTGAGTAGTCAAGTAAGGACTTCATTAATGCAGGAGAAATAAACATGGGTAGAGGATCTCGATTTAAAGTTGAGACACTGAAGATGTAATGTCTTGGTCATCTAAGTGATCCTCTACTAATCTAGGTGTCGTAACATATACAACAACATTGTTGGTCATTATACAGGGGTAGTTACAGAAAAAAGACGGCCTTGTTGCTAAATGGCTTTGGATTCCTTAGAGTACAAAATTTTATTGTTGGTTAAAGTCATCTAAAGTGGACATGACAAACAAAAGGATGTGGGGAGATAGGTGTATCATCTTGGAGCACATCTAGAAGCCTATCGAAATTCATTGCTTCAACGATGCCATCATTTGTGTGTATTGCTCTCGAAGTAGGGGATAGCCACAATACTAGATTTTGGGAGGACCGTTGGTTAGGGTAGACAGCCCTAGCAAAGTGTTTCCCAGTCTATATGGACTCTCATATGCCCATTTCAGACCCATGGGTTTCTTTATGACCTGACATCGCCCTCCTTTTCACAAGATAGCACAAGCAGGAATTTCCTCATTCGTAGAAACCTGTGCTTAAGGGAGATTGTAAGTTGGTCATTTACTAGATACCATCAAGAACTTTATTCTTAATCCTGGGAAGATTGGACTGGTGGAGTTGGAAGCATGGTAAGTCATTTTTCCTTTTATTGGCTGCCAAAACAGTCTGCTCATGCTGAAACCAAAACCATTTGGAAAGTTTTATCCCTACAAATATTATATTTTTTGAGTGGCTCCTTATCTTTGGAAAGATTTACACTCAGGAAATCCTTCAAAAGAAATGTGCACAATGGTGCTGCTCTCTCATTGTTGCTTGTTGTCTGAAGAAGAATTTGGATCCATTATGCACCTATCACTTCTTTTCAATTAATCAAAAGATTTGTGCAATTGATGAGAAACCTTTAGTAGATGAAAGATTAATCCTGAAGACGTGGCAGGAATTTTTCAAGTGTTGGATAGCTTGGGAAGCTCTAGTAAGGCAAAGCTTATTAGGGCGTGTGCAGATCTTGCAACTGTTTGTACACTTTGGAGTGAGGGGAACTGCAGGTTTTGTGATTACAAAGAAAATACTTTTTTTTTTTATAAGAAAAACAGTTTGCCACCACCAAGGCTTGAACCCGTGACCTCTTACTCCCAAACACCATACCAAACCATTGGGCCACCCAATTGCTTGGTGAAAACAAAGAAAACACTAGTTAACGCTTATGGGAGAGAGCATAATTTTTAGACGCAAGTTGGTTTGCCAGTTGTAACTTGTAAATGTGTTCTGATTACACTTTTTCTGGTTGGGTGTGGATCTGGGCAGATGTTAATGTAATACTTGCGTAGAAGTAGGAGCAATTAACTAGAATACTCACAAGTCCTCCTATTTCGTTTAGTTTAACGATGTACATTTATCATAGATTTACTTATTACATGAATGGCCTACTGTGATATTTCTTCTGATCCTCAGTTGTATTTGGATTTAAAGACTCAACTTGCATATATTACTGGCATGATTATATTTTATATTGCAGTCTTGCGATGGGTTTGTCATAAAATGAACATTTGAGATGTTAAAAAGGATAACTGCATGGTGGATTCCTTTTCTTGAAGTGTACAATGCCCTTCCTAATATATGCATTTAAAAATTTATGCGTGTGCGCAGGTATGCTGATTTTTAATACTTGAGAAACGTCTGCTGCATAGTTCTGCTGGAAAGTGCACAAAGTTTTCCTCTTGCAATTAAAGTGTTGCAGGGTGAGACTTTTGTTCATTCAGAAACCTTAAAACATGCCAGCTCTTAAAATGAAGACCAAATCTAGATACACTTGTTCAAAAGAAAGATCTGGTCTTGGTGTCTGCCACAAGTCATGTAAAATATCAAAGAGTTCTTGCCCTGAGATTATAACATCCCAACAAGCTGCAAGTGCAAATGTCTCTGTACAAAGTTGTCAGAATGGTAAGTTCTCTTAGGCTATATATTTAATAGATGAGGTCTTTGGTTGAGCTTGAAAACAGTCGAAGAAATTTGATGAATAAATATTGAATATATTCATGCTGCATTGTTTAGTATAATAGGCATAATATTGCAAAGATGATATTGCTAACATTTTACTGTCATTAATTGATAATGCTGTTAATGTAAACATTTTATAATAAGGTTGTCTTAATCTCATACCCACTGTCCTAGTTAAACAACCTTTGTTCAATTTCTATTAAAGAGAAGTTTTGTTCATGAGGGAAGATAATCTCTACTCTGAAAGTATCACTTTTCTCTTACTGCAGATTCTCATGACATTTTTTCTTATCGAGGAAATTATTGTGATGAAGCTGTCAGCAACCAGGAGCTCTCTAATTGGCACAATTGTGATTCTCAAGATGAACTAATTTCTGTAGTTGATTGTCTTTGTGCTAAAATGGTACGAATTTAGTTATAAACTTGAGGTTATTGTTCATGTATAGTTCTGAGATAATAGCCCCTTGATTATTAATACCACCCTCTTTTTAATGTTCACTACTACATTAAGATGATACTTGGATTGTGCAATCCCTTTGCTCATGTTCAACGTTTGTGCAGCATTGTCATAAAAATGTGAAGGATTACTTCATGATTCTTTCTGTTGACAAATACAGTAGTGGATCTTAGAAATTAAACTATGAAGGAGGTTTAGCTAATGGCTTTCTGATGATCGACCTCCACTTCTAGTTATATAATCTTGGTTTTTTTTTTTTTTTTTTTTTTTTTTGTCCATTTACTTTGGTTTTCTTTGTCAATGGTCTTACCTTCAGTTATATCTAGTTTCGTGTAGTTTGCCATCCTTTATTTTTCTAGTGGAAAGATAGAAATCATAGCATGATGATTTCTTAACTTTGATCTTACAACAATCTTTTATAGGAACCACCAGAGTCACCACCAGCCATGTGCCTGCCTGATTTTGAGACTATCTTCTCACCTGCCTTTGAGTTGATTGAAGGTCATTGTGATTTGGATATTTACACCCATGCAGGTATAACCTGTTATTGTTGATTGAAAGCTCTTAACTTAGTTTGAGTGCTTATATTTAAAGTTCTCTTTGATGCGCTAGAAATTAAAGGAATTTGAAGGTCATTTCCTCACGTCAAACAACAATTTTGCAATTTTTGTTCCGACTCTAAAGATTATGCACTTTTTTGTGGGACTCACTTAGCATTTTGCCACTCATTGACTTGGGATCAATTCTAGCCTTGTTGCTACAAATTCTGGGGAAACATTTCAGAACTTTCATGTTTGACATCACTTTCTTTTATTTAGTTTATTTAAGAAATATTTCTTTTACAAAAAATTAATATTCTCGTGATACTTATTTTTAATTATCCCTCGCCTGTAGTTTAGTTAGTTCGTTGAAGTTGAATTCATAGAGAGAATATGTTTATCTACTTCTTGATGCATTCTCTTTCTTAAATGTGTAGGTTAGAGTTTGATTTAGATTATGATTTTTATTTTCTGTTATTTTTATTAAGGCACGCAACATTGAATAGAATAAGTTTTTCTGAACGTCCGTGCCTCTTCTTCTTCTTCTTCTTCTTCTTCTTCTTCTTCTTCTTCTTCTTCTTCTTCTTCTTCTTCTTCTTCTTCTTTGATCTTCTCTATTTTCCCTCCATTACTTACGTCTCACAATTTCACTGCAGCCAAAAAAGATCCCGACGCAGCTCATTTTAGAACTGACGACAGTGACGAGGGGAGTAGTAGTTTGTTTGGCTATCAGACTTGCAGTATCTCAGATTTCCACTTTTCAGATAAGGCTGTTGCTGGTGTTTACTTTGGTGGGAATGCTGGATTCGATAATATTATAGAGGCCAATACCTTTTCGGACCAACTTGACTGTGCTGATCATGATTTGATTTTTGATATGACTGATAGAAGTATGATATTGCCTTTCCTTGAAGAAACAGTTGAGACTAGCAATGTTCATGATGGTGGATCATGTGAGGAAGCTACAACGAGTTCAGATGAGGCATGCTTGTACCTAGCAACCCAGCCAAAAAGTTCGTATGACCAGGAAGCAGAAGCCAATTCTCACTGTTTTGATTCTGATGAAGTGGATAACTTCGATCCATATTTGTTTATACAAAATTTAGCGGACTTATCGGAAGTGGTTCCTTCTTTTCGGCCCATGTTATCACCAAAAGAAACCAAGAAAACGAAGCCCATTACTTTGGTGCTTGATTTGGATGGTAAGAAGACTTTTCCCCTACTTAACTATTTTTCACTAAATTTTATCTTTAGAATTAAAATTGCCTGGTTCTTATTTTTAGTTGATAGATCTTTTAAATTAGCACTAAATCGAGCACAATGGAAGAGTTTGATCCATATAGTCGACCACAATTAATTTGGGACTGAGGTTTTGTTGTTTGTTGTTTGTTGTTGTTGTTGTTCTTTTAAATTACCCATTCCAGTGGCAATTCAACTATTGATCTTTTTTTTGTCGGGATAAAATGAACTTTTAGAAACTATCGTATATGTTAGTAATGTATTTAATTTTCTTGGTTTTGGATCCCTAGGATCTGTTATTCAGGTTAGGTTCATAGAGTGATATTCGGGAGGAAAAATTTCATAGGCTGTCTAATGTTCCAGTTGTCAAGTTGCAATAGGTTATGCCGTAAGCGGATGCTCGAGCGCTTGTTCGATATTTTGGTTCTGAAGCTGCAAATTATTTTATTGTGTAATTTTAATATAGTCATCCTAATTGATTTATTGCCGGATTGCGTAATAACGGTTCTCATTTTCATATACACATAAATAGAAACACTCGTCCACTCTACTCTGGACCACTACGGTGAGGCAGATTTCTCATTTCCAGTCTTTTACAACATGGAAGAGCACATTGTCTATGTGAAGCAGAGGCCCCACCTTAAAACATTCTTGGATAGAGTTGCTGAGATGTTTGAAATTATTATTTTCACTGCAAGTCAGAGCATGTATGCTGAAAAATTGCTTGACGTCTTGGATCCTGAAGGGAAGCTTATTTCTCGTCGTGCTTATCGGGAATCCTGCATTTTCTCAGAAGGTAGCTACACTAAAGATCTAACGGTCTTGGGGATTGACCTGGCCAAAGTTGCTATTATTGATAATTCTCCACAGGTACTTTTTCCTGGTCTGTTATGTTTATTCTTTTACTAGTATAGTTTCTACGTGATTTTATCTCAAGTAGTTCGATTATCTTTCATGTAGTGTTCAACCTTACTGCTTTTCTTTGAGCAAAGCTAGGAGCCTAGGGCACTCTAGCAGTTACGTTATCTTTTTACCTACTTATAGATGACGTAACTGCCAGCGTGCCCTAGGCTCCTAGCTTTGCTCATTATTTGACAATGTTTGATTGCATTATTTGACAATGTTTCTCGTAGAGTTCGATTGTTCTGCATTCCACAGCCTGCTATCAAATAAAAACTATAGCAAATTGAACAATGGTTCTATATACAGTAATTTTCTTGCTCAGGGACTGTATAATTAAAACAGGAAAAAAGATTAGCAACTTTGTATTTGACAAGACACTAAAGTCTTGTTCTCTCTTTATGATTTCAGGTTTTCCGATTGCAAGTGAATAATGGGATTCCAATTAAAAGTTGGTTTGACGATCCATCGGACTCTGCACTTATCTCATTACTTCCCTTCTTAGAGACCTTGGTTGATGCTGATGATGTCCGTCCTATCATTGCAAAGAAATTTAGCATAAACGAGTAGCATTATCCTTTATGTTTCCCATTAATTTAACTTCAAAAGGAACCTTTCTTTCTCATGTTTTCTCGAACATAGCCAGATTCCGATTCATACAAGCAACCTTGCCTCTCCATGTAGATCATTAATCACAGGAATAAGTTCTTCTGGCTTAATTTTCTCCTCTTTGCAGAAAGTTACAGCGAAAGTCACGGTGTTGCTGATATTTGTAGGAGTGCCTCTATTAGGTTTTTAATTTCTTGTAGATAAGTGATGCAATTATTTACGTACAGCGTACAGGTATGTACATGGATGATTTTTATGTCAGAATTAAGGTGTGTGATCTTGTTGCTTCTTTTTAGTTTTGCATCTAATGAACGTGAAGTACATTCTTGGTTCCCGCTGCTTCATCTTTAGAGTGAGTCTTGCTTTATATGGCTCTATGAAAGTATTGTAAACCATCCCATTCGTATTCTATATGACCTTAGTGCCGTGCATAATGTAAATAAAATGAGTCAATCGTACCTTTTTTCGATTCTAGTAGTGGTTTTGACAAATATCATCAGGACAGTTTTCTAATCTTCTCTTTTCCGAAAAAAACTTGTTATGAAACACTGTTTTTTGATCAATTACCATGAACTAAGATAAGGTAGAAACACACTGGTATAAGAGGTAGGTGCAGTACCCCTGCCTTGTGAAACATGATATAATTGTATAAAAAGAAAAGTTAATGAACTCGAAAACTTCCAATTTTGTTGGTAGACAAATAAAGCTACAGTAATCAATTGAGGAATCGTTCTCGAATCTTTGGCTACTCTACCACAAAACTGAAACCGAGGAACAAAGATGGAACTCACATAAAAATATAGGGACTCGCTCAATAAACCATAAATTTCTGATGTTTTGAACATATATACTTATGTCTGTTTTGATTGATATGAATCACATATGAAGAGCTAGAAAAAACAAAAAGAGGAGAATGCCAAACATCCAGAAGATGAATAATTGTAGGGATATTCTGACAAGGAAACTTGAAACCTCTCACAAACCAAACCTCATATGGCATGTTAGATCATAGCATAGCTTGGCTTAAAATCTATACTTGTAAGACGAGACTGCAACAATTAGCATCAAGCTATTCCAAATTTCCATTACCACAACAATATATCCACTCGCAAGCTTGACTTCAGCATAGTTAAATTTGGCTCGAAGTTTTTTAACCCTTTTTTTGGAGTAGTTTGAACCTTTTTATTATTATTTTTTGCTTATTTTTTTATTTAAATGATTTTGTAGTTGTGATCCATAGATTCTGTGCATTGCATTGTGTATCCATTACTCCAAGTTGATGTAATTCATAAATGCATTTCCATTTATTTTCTCTTGTTTTGATGCATTTACAACTGAATTTCTACTATTTTTCTTTTGTTTTCTAGATGAAAATATTATGAAGCAACCTATACCAGTTCTTGATATTTTATTTCTTTGTGGTATTATTTGATTCTTAAGCATGGTGAGAATGCTTAGATTTTTCATCTTTTAGTCTAGGCCTTATTTGAGTAGAGGCTAAACAAGTTTAGATAGTGTTAGAGTTGGAAGATGAAGATCATATTCTTGTTTTGGTTATTGTTATGAGGTGAACTATGCTTGTGTATCAAATCTTTAGCTTTTACAGAGTTCTTGCTATTGAAAGGTCAATGTTTCAGCCTTACCATTTTCTTGTTTGGAGTACTATTCTCCTTTTATTGCTCTTTGAGTGGATACCTTGATATAAGTAATTGACAAGTGGAACTGGTCCCCTCACCCTTACGAAGAATGGTGCAAAGTGGTAAATTTTGATCTTCTTTGGATCACGCAAGTGGCGATGATCCTTCTTATGGCATCAATTGGTGACAATTTTTTGTGGCTTCAGTTTTGTAGTCAGCCTCGTGAATTGCCAGGGTTTTGCACGCACGTCATATAATGAAGAAGAGGATGGAGGGCTAGAAAATGATGTCAAAATCTCTAAATGATGAATTTATTGTGTTTTCTATGATCGAACGGGATAATGATGATGGCTGATCAATATTTGCACCCTATGAATACAGATTTTAGTTTTCTAGGTGGAGTGGTAGATCTGCTTCACATTCGATTTCATTTATTCCCCCTAAACTTTTGCCACAAAGGTACTGGCCTCTGATTCTACTTGAATTGTGTTGCTAGCTTTAACTTTTCTTAAATTGTTGTGGAGGGCGGAATTGAATGGAGAGCAATTTTGTAATCATTGATCAGGTAGCGAAGGAGCACTGAGTGATAACTTTTGTGCATAGATAATAAACATCAGGGAACAGTTGTTTTGAATAATGTATATATGGTGATCTCGGTGGTGAACTATGATACAGATTATGCCATGTTCCAAAGAGTGCATGAAGTTATGAAGATGTCTAGATTCTTGGCGGGGGAAGAAAGAAGAAGCTATCGAAGGCGGTGTTAGGGATTAGATTTGGTGCTATATCCTTACGCTTAGTTGAGTCATAGGGTTCAATATGAACAACTGGGTGGCATCGCCCAGAAATTCACCAGTGTGTGATAGTTGTTTCTTGTTAACATTTCTTCGTAAACTCATCGTTGGTACTAACAGTAAATTGTGAACTGGGCTTACTTTTGCATGCCTTGCCTGCAGGCTGCTTTGCAGACGCCATCGATGATTGACCTCTTAACGCGGGGAGCATCGGATGTCTTTGACCAATCTTTGCTAGCAACCATCTGCTGCATTTTGTCTAATTCGTTGTAGAAGATTAATTTCTCGAGTTTGTAATGTATCCCTTTATCCCTTTTATAAAACTTATCACAGAGTTTACTATATAAAGAAAAAAAATACCTGAAATAGTGCACAAGCAATTTAAGGATAGATGCATTAAGCTTGCTATCTTTGTGGCTTGAAGGTACTCTAGATTCATGTAATTGGATTGCTGATGGACTGCAGACTCTGGTAGAAATTCCATTTAACAACTGCAAGGCTGAGGGTCCTCTCCTTTTTGTTGCAATTGTGTCTTTCTGGGTCTTTGGATGAGTATTTGGTGTTAAATATTTATAAACTAATTGCGAGTCAAGTCATTCCACAGCTTGGACTGCAACCAACTGGTGCGTATTGATATTTATAATGACAGTAGTAGTAGATTGTAGGATAGTGATATTATTTGATAATTTTTAGAACCATTTTCATTGCACAATATATTCTGTAGCATTCCAAGTTATTTGATAGTATGTTTCACCGGATTCTGATTCTGATATGATGCCGAAAATTTGTGATAAGTTCATTCAATTAGTTTAAGTGACGATTATGCAAAGAAACTGGAATTAAGTATTCCTGTGGATTCTGTGAAAGAAAGCCATACCAGACCAAACTACTATTTTATTTTATTTTATTTTTGAAAGTTGAGTTGCTTGAGGAGATTATGGCAAGAGATGTAACAAGAAGTTTTTTTACTTTTTGTAATATACAAGGAATTTTTCAGCTACCAAAGCTACCTTGGCAAGGGGTGGCAAAAATTCGAGATCCAGTAATGGCGTCTTGAACGTGTTCAAGTTTGTGGTTCGAAATGTGAAACTTGAACTTGGCTTGGTTATAGATTTGGGCTCGAGAAGCCTACTACAATTTGATTAGGGTTCAAACTGAGGCAACTAGGATTTGTTGGCCATGGTAAACACCTATTGCAATTATATACTGTGTTTTTAAAGAAGATTGTTCGATAAATAGAGGTTAACCGTTCATAAAAGCCAAACATGGTTGTATCATGGTATAATAAATTCATATTAAGGAAATTGAAGTCCATGGTAAGATAACACCGGTTAAGAACATCAAGTTAAACTCAAGCTCTTCCATAATTAATCTAGCGGTCTGAAATATTCAAACATATGATCATCATTCAGTATGAACATATGATGCACAAAAGATTATTGAAATATCACTAATACAATCCAGTCCAGATCCTACCCATGGTGTCTTCTAGCGATTTTACGATTTGGCAGCATCATGTCGATATCCGTCAAATGGAAAACATAAGTTTTGTATTCGCTTCCTCAGGAAGTGCCAGTGCATGGCCTTCACATCTCTCGCCCCAACTTTGAACTTGTCATGCCACGCGCATGATTCCTTACATCCTTCTTCTCCCCATAATTTCTTCACAATCTAATACATTCCAAAATACCTGATTGGTCATTCAATTATAGCATTCTTTTGGCAGCACTGAACATCTCCATTGTTACATTTTAGAATGTATTAGATTGTGAAGAAATTACCTCGTGTTAAAGGCACATCTTTGTTTTCTCTTGCCATCTGCACAGACTACCGATCGCTCGCGAGCATCCACATTGTGATGTTTTGACCAAATGGATATTTCCCCTTATCCGCGCAAATGCTTCCACACCTTATCATTTTGCTATTTATATGAAGCATGCTCGAAACCAGAGCTAGCACTCATGGAATATGTTTAAGCCATTTCATTTTGTCAGCTGTTGAGAAAACCAGGCATTCCTATGGAGTCCTTCGCTTGCTTCTCACCTTCAACAGCATCATACAACTGCAGTTAGTTATGCTATAAAAAATTTTAAACGGCCCTCTCTCGTTGTTACCGCTGCCCTTAAATAAAGTTGTTGCATGGATGCAAACCCTCCATCTCTACAAAATGCGGCGTCAACCTGAAGATTTTTGACATGAAAAAAACAAGCTTTAGAAGCAAAGCTTAAAAGTTGAAATGAAAGGGCAGCAATGCAGGAATTAACTGTCTAAATGTAAATGAACAGTAAGCGAATGGCTGCTTCTTACATAAAGTAGTAAGCCTAAATGTAACTGAGGCAGTCGAACGGACGACAACAGAACAGAAAGCGATTGGGTTGAAATACAATTGACATATACATTTGCTAAACAGTTGTTGGGAGTCCTTTGAACACACCATAATGTGTACACACATTTCATACACATTTCGAAGGACAACAATGATTGTGCACGAAATGCATAATTCGGAAATGTCAATCTTTTACCTTGTAGAATAAAAAATTTCTCACCCTCCAAGAACGTACAACCTCAGCTATACCATAAGTCTGAGACCACCCGAAACTCTGGAAATAGCAGCAACAGTATATAAATCTATCACTTGCTTACAGAAGAATGTTAAGCTATTAATTACTTTCTGGCACACACGTACATGTACTCAAAAAGAATCTTTTCCTTATAAAAGCTTTTACTCATTATAAAACAAGTTGACCCACCAGTTATTTGCATCTCTTCAAGTATAAAGAGCCAAGCTCCCACCTACATCTCAACTCTAATTCAATTGTCTCAAACAACACAAAAAAGAATACAAAAATTACATCCAGGGTGTGGCATCTGTACCTGCAAGAAGTGATGTAAAGAAATTGAAGTTGCAGAGCTAGTGGCATGGAAACAGGGTGTGAATGGAAACTTGTAAAGTGCATGGCAGAATCATGTCACGGTCATATCCCAAATTTGCCTTTATCGACACCTGTGTGATCATTTTGAGCCTCATCATAATGGTTGCGCTGCGGTACCCTGTATATAACATAAATTTCACTTGTTAGATTAAGAAATGATTAAGTACATAAATTGTCTTTTTATGTAAAAAGCACATAACCATTAAAAGATAAGAGAATAGCAATTCTACATTTTCCAGTAAAGACTAAGTAGAAGTATAGAAAGCCAAAAGCTTACAACTCCATTTACTTCATCTATCGGCCAGGGAGAATGGATGAAATTGATTTTCAAACATGAATGGAAAATCAACACCATTCTCTTAATCTTTTAGCGTTTGAAAATCAACCGTGTGATAATCCTAAACCATATGTACTTAAAGAATTCTATATAAATCTATGGACAATTGATTTCTAGCGGTACTCATTGTTAGAAACATAAGCGCTACAGATATTTAACTGAATTAAGCTTTGTAGAATCCAAATTTTAACTCAAACACCAATTTTGGATCATAAAATTATATTTCTCAATTAATTAAATGGAACAACATGATAAACCCTTTACAAACTCTCAAATTCACCATACACTCTCAGAAATGTTAATTTTTCTTATTCACATATCAAATTTAAGATGAAATGTGAAAATGCGCTATGGTTGTCTGATGCAGATGTACTTTGTCATTGTCTTGTCACAAATGCAATTGAATTGGAAATTGTATCGTGTTTATTTCACAAAATCTGAAATGAACAATTAATGCTGACAGTCTAAGGGTCAATTTCACATACAGTTAGCATACAGTGTTCAGGAAGAGATATCTAATGGGATGGATAATTATATGCTTACTTCTTTTAGAGTGATACATGCATTAAAAAGCAACTGGATATTTTTCATTAACTTGAAGGAGCATTTGGTGGTGGATTCCCCTTATTCTGCACATTGTTAGTTCAAAACTGTATCAGCATAGGATTGTAATATTTAGGTAATCCCAAAATTTTCTTAGTGAGATGCCTACTACCTAGTTCCCACTTAAGACAATAAAAGAGTGCAAGAATCAAATGAAAGGAACATTGTTAGAAGACATTATCAAGTTATGAACATAAAATAAGCTTGCATATTTGAGCAAGGATATTATTCAAATTACAAAGCCAAGCATCTAATAAAAGTAAAATACATCCTCTAAGGACTTCTAATAAATGTAAAAACCACTTGCAGTTTTGTCTAAAAGAGACCTCTTCTGATTAGATTGTCAATCAAGATTGGGAAAAGCTGTCTTGTATCGAATAAAAAAAAGTAGAATATAAAATATAAGAAAGAGGTGGAAGATGTTTACAGGGGATGGGGGGTTCCCCATGAGACGAGGATCCCCACTAGGATCACAGGCTTATCATTTTGAATTAGTTCTCAGAAATTTATGAGCCAGGACGTGTCAATCACTCACCTGGGTTCCAAGTGCATACTCCTGACCATAAGGACTACTTCCAAATTGTTGCACAGGAGCACTCTGTTCAAGAAAATAAGCGTTAGATAACCAGTTAAGACCATCCTAAAATTTAAGGCTCCAGATGCAACATGGCAAGTGCCAATAGGTTAGCTGTTAGAACAATGGGGATTGATGCTAAATAAATTGTTGATGTAGCACAAAAATGAAATTTTATCAACAAGATGCTGAATTAGTCAGAAAGCCTTAACTGGGTTGTAATCGGGATTCTTAACATTTGATGAATCCCCCCGTATTATTGGATCCGACTAGCTTAAATAACATCAAATAGTGAGCATTGATAAGAAACACATCACCATATGGATGTATTCAGAATCTATGAGAGGTGATAGAAGTGGTGTAATGCTTTGACACTTTTAAATTTACTTCCTTTAAAAACTTAAGATTCCATTTTCAAAAAAAAGAAAAAAGAAAACCCTTAAGATTCCTATAAAACACTTGGTACGAATCAGCTTTACTAAAAACTTCCATTACCTAAGCCGAATTTTCTTAGTTTATAGGCCAAACAATCTATGAATAAACATGTCAATGGAACACAAGTATGTTTACAAACAGATTGAACTAGATGACCAGCAGCCTCTGAGCCAACACATACTCTAATTAGGAGCAACCCTGATCAACCAATGTCCACATTTCTCTACTCAAGGTAGATAAAGAATAATTCCCACCACCGTTTTGTAATAACAATCCACGGGGATGCTACCAATTTATTCATTTCCTATACACTATATCATTCAATACCCTTGTCCCCGAACAATATTATATTCCTTTTCATCTACACAGACGAAACTGAAGCTACGACCACAATCTAAAGAGACTTGATGCTTCTTGGAAGCAAATGATCCTTGCAGTTAAAAAATATGATGATCCCCTGGCCTGATACTCCTACCATTCGAGAAGACCACTATAAACTAAATAATTTATGTACATAATCTTCTTCAACCGATACACACTTTTTCATAAGCACAGTAATCACACATCAGGCTTTATTTCAATAGAACTTCTTTTCAGGTTTTCTTAACCTTCTCTGCCCCTCCCGCCCAAACACAACACACAAAGAACAACATAGAAGAAGGAGGGGGGGAGGGGGGGATCAAAGCCGAATAGTAATATGCAGGCTTTGCTTCTCCTGCAAGAAGTGATATTTCACAGCAAGCTGCCTTTCAAATTTTAATGCCTGTTAGTAATGTTGCAAAGAAACAGGAAAAATGGGAAAAATTATTTCCAAAGTCTCAATTTATATAATCATGTTAAAATGTAAAGACACAACTTTACCTTCCATTGCCATTGATCAACAAAATGAGCCCATCATTCTCTAGTACCTACTCAAGCCATTTATAATATTGAAAAGACAATTTACATGCTGTAAAGGTTTCTATCCTCCTTGGTTGTGTGATACAAAATATACTTTGTAAAGCTAATACACAAATTTGATAAAAGAAAATGCACAAATATGTAGAAGAAAAACTCAGATTTCTATGCTCGAGTATGAATATTAGATTTTCATAGAGGTTAAAGAAAAACCACAAAGACATTAAAGATTAATCCTACCATTGGACTTTTTGGGGGTCTTTGAAAAAACATTAATCCTACCATCCTAGTTCTAACTTGAAACATCAGAAGACATTAAAGATTTTATGAAAAATAATTAATCCAGATCTTAGTCTTCATGTTAACTTGCAGCTATACATAAAACAAGCTTAACAAATCCCAAGAAGAAATTTCATAAAATAATCTCATCTGTAGGTCATAATTTTTTAGCAACATTCTGTTAGATGTCTTTGTCCCTCTTAACGTAACTATGTTCTTCGTCATTCTTTTCCGGCCTTTTGCAAGTATGATCAAGTTATCTCATTTCTTTTTGGCATACTTCCGTACTGAATTAATCCTGAATATGTAGTTTAATCATATGCTTTTGCATCCTCCCAAAACAAGAGACCAACAAATATAGAACACCAAAAGAGTGACTAACCCACCTGTTGATGATAATTGCTGTTCCATGACTGGTACGGAAAATATGCTGCCAACTGCTGCTGTTGTGGCTGCTGCTGTAGGTGTTGTGCCAACTGCTGCTGTTGTTGGTGCTGTTGCGCCTGCTGCTGCAGGTATTGTTGCGGTTGCTGCTGTGGTTGCTGCTGTTGCTGCAGTGGGTATTGTTGTGGCTGCTGCTGTTGGTGTTGTTGTAGCTGCTGCTGATAGTAGTTTTGCCACATGTAAGGCCACCCTTGGTTGGCCTGCATATGTCCGTATTGCATATTACTTTGCATTGGATATGGGTAAACTTGCCCTTGAGGGTAGGTAACAGGAACCAACCCGATTTGTGGTTGAGATGGAGGATTAGAGACTTGCTGCTGCATGTTCTGTACTGGCCAGGGATGGGCACTCATTTGTTGTACCCCAGTAGCAGTTCCCTGATACTGATTCAGAGCTTGGTTACCAGGTTGAATCTGTTGAGGGGGCAAAGATTGAGTCTGCAATGGATAACCATGGCTTGTATGCATTTGAGAGCTCACTGGAGAAGACTGATCCTGTGACTGAGAACTAAGTAATTGTTGAGGCTGAGTTTGAAGATACCCGTTGAAGCCACTTCTAGCACCTCCAGTAACTTGCCCAACATAGTTCATCCGATGCCAGACTCCTTCGCTGACACCATCACTGCTGCAAGGTATGATTGCAGGTGTTGATGACTCTGTATGAGGAAGTTTTTGTGGGGAATTTGAACTTCCAGACATATGGGAAGGACAGTTTTCTGATTTATCATGAGACTGAAGAGAGCTGTCCAGTTGCATACAAGTCCCATTGGATCCATAAGAAGCTTCATGGTGTTGGGTCACATCATTTGACGGGAAAACTTCCAGATGACCTTCAAAGGACTGAGATGTAGCTGGAACAGGGTTGATAACCTGAGTTACATCGTCCTCAGAGTTTAATGAAAGATTCTCCAGTGAAGGTGGCCTCAGATTGGTAGTCGATTCATGTGTCCTCAGATTGGTAGTTGATTCATGTGTCATTTTGTGGTCTTTGTTAGCCTCCACCTGACATTCTTCCGAATCGCTAGCAAACTCTGTGGCCTCACAGTGATTAGAGGCCATATGCACTTCACTGTTAGTCTCTAAACTTGGTTCTGTTGCATCTTCCTCAGAATTTTCCACAACATTTGGACATTTCATTGTTTCCAATGCCTCCTTCATTACAAGAATATCTTCTGAAGGGGACTCAAAACTGACAGAAAGGCCATGCTGTAGAACAACAATTTCATTTTGTGATGGTTCCCGCTCCAACGGTTCCTGATGTGTATTGTCTAGTTCTGATGCCTCAACCAGTCCATTAGACTCATTGCCCCAAGTTGCAAGGTGAGGGAGAGCAACTAGCGTTTCCTGTGTAATAGTTGTGAAGTTGCTAGAACTAGGTCTCAATAAGTGCGGAAATAACTTTCTATGGAGCTTCCATGCCTTCATGATATCATGGATAGTCCCAAATTGGTCCAAAAACTGCTGACAGCAAATAATAATGAAAAATACGCAACAGACATGAGTGAACAAGTAATAGATAGACCTCCCCGTTAGAAGCATACAAGTAAAGACGTGTAAAAAGCAGATTCATAGAACAAATGAGATAATGTTATTTAACCACTAATAATGGCAACTTGAGATGGAAAACAAAGCCAATTTGAAAATTAGACTAAACCAAACTACAAAATTGATCTGGTCTGGTGTTTTGAGTTTATTAGGTTAAGTTAGGTTTGGAAATGAACAAAAAAGACCAGTGTTTTAGGTATGGGTTTCAATTTAAATTATTAAAAAAGGAAATATGACACTGAACCCAAACCTGAGGTATTCGAAATAAGATTGCTTAAATTGATCGTTGGACTATGACACTGCCAATCAGGTAACACTCAATCAAGCCAATCAAACATATATTGTTTAAGTTCAAAAAGGAATTTGACCTTTAGGTATAAACTTGATATATCCTCACGATCTTTGTTACTCATGCCTTCAGATACATCTTTCACTGGATACATCGCTCGAGCTACAATAGATTCTATAATTTTCATATTCTTTGCTTCTCGATGCCGCATTTCAAAGTTGATGAGCCCCTGCAGAAATGATGAACAATAATAACTATTAATAAAATACGAACTTCGATCAACATTATAAAAACCGTCAAATTATGGAGTTGAATCTCCAATATTCTACTCCAACTCCGACGGGTTTTATCTACATGTTAAGAACTGGGAAGAGTTTAGGACATCGAACTTTTTCAGACAATAGCTGTCGACCACTTGAAATCCTAGTAATATATACAAATCAGATGCAGGTCAACAGAGTTCATATGTGGTTTCTTTGGCAGAACTGGGAAACCTAAGCACCAGCCACGTCACTTTGTCCAGAAGTTTGTTTCCAATTTTTTAGACTTCGCATTCACAAGTCTTTCTTACACGGCCAAAATTCAGGTACAAATCAATCCGTAAAATGAACTAATTTCCAGATCTAATTGATTTCACGAAAGCGAGACTTCTCTCAAGGATATATCAAGAGCTGTTTAAGACCGGTTGCAACCATAGAAAATTAAGGCACAAACCAATCTAAGAGTTTAAGATTAATTTTCTTTACTTTTGCTTTTTGATCAAAAGGCTTGCTATCTTCATAGCGAAAGCATTCTAAGCCTTACCCATCATGTGCCATATTGTATTACAATAACCCACCCTTCGGACCACTTCTTTTCCAATAAGAAACAGATTTGTATTGGTAAAAAGGCTTTACAAGTACAAAAGGCAAGACAATTGTATTTACAAAAACAAGATATAAAGGAACACCTTGAACCATTCAGATATAGAATACACATTACCCATACTACATGAAACCGCACAGTGGTTACCGTCAACCCGGATGACTCTCAGACGGACCACATGTAGATTTGCAGTTTTATCCCAAGTATTCAGTTGTTCCTTTCTAACCGAATCGCCTGGACCATTGCAAGGAAAACTATTCTTCCTATGCCCTTGGACAGGATAATAACCCTACACATGCACTTGGGAGAAGACATCATCACAATGAAATAGATTGTTTCTAAACTAATTCTTTTAGATCTAATTCTCTTGGAAGTGAAAGGGGTGCAACCAAGAAGGGTCTCAACTTAGAAGATCTACATTTCAAAAAAAAAAAAAAAAAAAAAAAACAAGCACATCATTATATTTTAGTGAAGAAGAGATAAAACAAAAATTTAATAATTGCCTCACCAAGAAACATGGATCTTCGTAGATATAATTTTATGGAAGCCAAACTGCTAAAGATGTTTGAGAAAGACGAGTCTCAATACACGAGATTGAATATTGTTTTTACAAAAAAAAGGACAAAGCTTAAGAAGGGAAAAAGAAGATATGATAATTATTCATTTTCTCATTCATTTCCTCATTATGAAGACGAAGATGAGCCAGGGATGTTGCAAATCAAAACTTAGATGATGGCAAAGAAAATGAATCTACTAATTGGTAATAAAAAGCAGCTGTCTTAACATATAGCTGAGTGTAAAAGGAATTATAGCATGAACATGTCCATTCATAATGGGACTAAAATATAAAGTGAAGTACCTCTATCAATAATTTGCAATGGGGCAAATGTTCAATACCCTTGTGTAAAACATCCCTTGCAGAGTCCAAACTACCAGTTATCTGTTACAAGGAAAACACACCTTACAATCATCGAATTACGAGATGCATGTTTATCCAAGAGCCAAAACTATAGTATTGTTGAAGTTTAAGTTCCACAAGGCAAAATTTATGAAAGTGGACACTCAATCAAATACAACAACAAAGCTTGAATAGTAAATTAGTTCAGGCCAGCTACACGGATCAAAGTCTTCCACTATGCTCAATTCAATTCCCTTGATGGAACACTCTCAATCAAATATTTTAACATAAATACATAATTGATGCAACAAATAAAACCTTAAAACTAAGAGCTTTCTATCATTTTGTCTCCATAATCTATAGAATGCACATTGATAAACTCTATCCAACTAAAGCTTTGTATTAAATGCATGGGCTGGCTACATCAATTTGGTTCATCTACTCCACTCTATCAAGGATAAAATATACATTTATATGACAAGTAGTTTTATCTTTCTTGATCATTTCCAACCACGTTCATTTTAGGTTTCATCTTCCTCTATTGTTCTAGTAACAGTAAAGATGTCACTCTTCATAATAGGCATTCAAATGATGGCTGCTGCATGTTGAGTTCGTATCTCTCAATTTGTGTCCAATTGAAAATACTAAATTGTTTTACCATGTGTTCATGTTTTATTATATCTTCTTTAGTTAATTGGATTGCCTTACTTGCATTACCATCAAACATGATTTATTAGCATGCTATTTCCTAATTGTTCCTTTGCCAAATTGTGCGTAGCCCAATAGCATTATTCCCAGTTTTGAAGCATCTAGACTAGTTGAAAAAAAAAAAAAAAAATATTCTTACAACAATGAGAACCTAAAACTATCTCAAATTCTTTTAAGGTGGAGGAAGTGAATGGAATTAAATGATCCAAGGGGCGAAGACACATTCAGCTCCTTTTGTCATTAAAATTTTATTTTATAAGCAGATAAAAGATCCTCCAAGTTTTTTGATACAATTCTCAAAAAATAAAATCAAAATAATCAGATTTTGAAGATCTGTTCCCTTTCATTTGAAGAGAAGTAAGCAAAACAAAAAATTTGACCCATACAAAAATCCTAAGAGGCAACTAGCATTCATTAAAGGCTGAGGACTTGTTGCTTCATGGAGTAAAGCTGTAAAGAGAACGATCTACAATTTAGCAATGTTTTTGCCAATTAAATTCTTATGTATTATATCCCAAGAACATGAAAACCCACCAATCTTCGCTGGTGGTACTAGGCTTACTAGCCAGTTTGTTTTTTCTAATAATATCCATTACTATTACAGCCCTTTCCACTTTGAGACAACTCACATTCAAGACTACTGTGTAAGTACAAAATGTTTTGCTTCTATCAGATTCTTTTTTTTAATTAAACATAGTTATTTTCAGATCTTGTTTAATAATATATTTACAAAAAGAAAAATTTAAGGCCAAAGCGTCATAATCTCCATATGCCTACACCAACTCTCAATAGGTGAATAACCTCAATTATATACCTTGAGTTTTCAGAATTTAATGACGAGCTGAAAATCTATACAACGAAGAGCCTCCAAAAAAGTAAAAATTTCACAACAGATCTAGCCATCAACTTACCAAATTTGGAATTTAGACTAAAAACTATCCAAAAGTTGATTTCTCTAAAGGGTTAATTTCATCATGATCACAAAACTTTATGTTTATTACGTTTAGATTTTGATCAAAATTATTTTTTTTCAAAATGTTAATCACTCTTGGTCATTCCATCCTTTTTTTGTGAAATATATAACGTGGCGTTGAGCTGACACGGACTTAGTGTATGGCATCAAATTTGCTCAAAAAAAATTGCCCAAACTTAACTCAAAAGGCCCACCGATATTATTTATTTATAAAATAAATATTAATTATTTATAATATAATTAAGAAATATATGTTTTTTTATACTTTAAATATCAATTTTTTTTTAAATAGTACATGGTCCGGCTGAGTTGTCATTCGGCATAGGTTTACAAATGAAGGTCAAGCTTGACTCAGCCAATCCCAAGTACTATGTTTTTATTAATTTTAAGAAAAACTAACATTTAAAGCACAAAAAATTTATATTTCATAATTATATAATAAATAAAAATATTTATTTCATAAATAAAAAAAATATAGGTGGACTTTCTGAGTTGAGCTTGGGCAATAGTGTTTAAGCTAGCTCTAGCTCGTCCAAACTCGGCCTGGTTAAAGAACTATGTTTTTGAAAAAGAAAAATTAAAAATAATTTTGACATTTAAAGTAAAAAATATCGTAAGTAAATAAGTAAAATATTTAGTTTATAAATAAAAAATATAGGTGGCCTTTTTGAACTGAACTTAGGCAATGACATTTAGGCTAGCCCGCCTAGGTGAAAAGTCAAATTGTTTTTTTTTTTATTTGAACAAATTTGATGTCACATGCCAAGTCAGTGCCACGTCATCCACTTAATGGTCACTTAAAGATGGATGGAATGACCATAAGTGAAACCTTTTTGTATAGTTTGATAACCATTTTTAAAAAACAAATAAACAAAGTTTTGTGATCAAAATGTAATAAACATAAAGTTTTATGACCATGAATGAAATTAACCCCTCCTTTAAGTATTATAAAAAAGTTGGTTTACCAATTCCTCATAAAGCTTAGGTATATGATTAGACCATTGAAAGTTGGTTCATCAATTTCTTATCTTCATCACATTATTTTGATGATGCTTACCAAGCCTTGCACATTCATTCGCATAAAAGTATGAATCTTCTAACTTTTTGTCTTGCATTGTATTGTGCTTGTATCGAGCACAATGGAAGAGTTTGATCCATGTAGCCGACCCCAATTAATTTGGGATTGCGGCTATGTTGTTGTTGTTGTTGTTGTTGTTGTTGTTGTTGTTGTTGTTGTTGTATTGTATTGTGATTGTAACTTATCAATTGGTTACTTACTTCGTATAGGAATTGCTAAGTGGTTAGGGAAATACTGTATAAATTAGTTTAGGAGGCTTGTTCTAGGGAAATATTGGTGCTTTGACCATGCTGGTTGTATGCCCTTTGTTTAAATATACAACATATTGTAAATGCATATATGCATGCATATTTTGTTCCTGTCAAAGAAAAACAAAGATACTTCAAATATTCCAAATGAAGTTTTTGCATAAAGTTGGCGGAATCATGTACCATGTGCTTAAATTGAGAAAATTCAACATATAGGGTAGCAAGATTTTCCAACTTGTCCTTCTCCTTTGCCTTTGAAATTGCTTTTTCATATATTTCCAATGCTGCTTCAGAGTTTCCCTGAAAAAGTAAAAAGAAATGCTGAGATTAACCTTTTCCTTAGCAACATTAAAAATGCAATAGAAAACACATACCATTCGGTTTTGCATATTAGCTTCTCGCTTAACATTTTCAATGAACTCAGAATCTCTATCAGTATCGCACAGCCAGAATGCAGCATGAGCACCAAGAGCATCTCCGATTTTCTCCTTGACTCTAGCACAAAATAGGTGGATCTCTGGTACTCTCTGAGAAAGTTCAAATGAAAGAGCATCAAATATAAATGTAACAAACTGCAAAATTCTAAGAATGTTGTAATCCAGTAAAACAAATACTGGAATACATAAGGGATGGAACAGAAAATCACTGTCCAGTTTCAGAAATTATATATAATAAATTTGATACATTAAGTACTACACATCCACAAGAAAAAAGGCTTAGGGACTCACCATTCAAAATGTAAACTATGCAGTAGAACTCTAGGAAACTGGTTCGGACTTCTGAACTGATTGTCAACCCTCAAATGCAAAAACCTTAACTGGTTTTGTCATGTCTAACTATATGACCTTTAAACCCTATGACAAGAACCGAGTTCATGTAAAGTTCAAGACGGATATAGTAACATTCCATTTTACAAACGAACTAACAAGTTACGTCATAGTTTATATAGCATAAATTTTACAAGCATTCTCCATTGAAAAGTAATTCATGATTTGTCGCAATCAAACATGCACGTAGTTTTATTTATTGATGGAGAAACTGAAACAAGAAATGTTTTTACAAGGGCTGTAGGATCTTCAAAATTGGAAGACTTAATGTTCTACATAGATAGATCATAGAAGTACAATTTGTTGTAATCTGTAACTTGAGCTTTATTATTTTATGAAGAAAAGGGGAACATGAAAAAATTCCAGCGAGGACTCTACAAAGAAAATTATTCAAAAGAAACCATTAACTTTGGACGTAAAAAAGATTATGAAGAATAAATTGATACTTCGCTGCACCAAAGAAAACCAAAGTTGAGAGAGAAAAAGATAGGTTGAGAAGAAGCAAGAATGCATTTACACATGTACCCCTGATCAAATAAGTGCAACACATTATACCTTTCTCTTCAAACAAAGGTAACTTAATTGATTCAATTATTAGAAATAACATTCAAAAGCATTTTTGGAGCAGTGTGATATACTCACAATGAATGATAAAAAAATTACTGCCATATCATTATCTTCCTCTAACACTCCCCCACGTCCAACTGGTCTACCCGTTGTGACTTGTCTATAGTCATCATCAACTTGGAGGTTGGGTCCAGCTTTACCAAATGTTTTCACTAGCCCATTTTTTTTAGGGAGCGGTTAAGCGGACCCCAGTTTTTGCTAAACATACCCCGCCTCTTTAAAAAAAATGTGAAATGACCAAACTACCCTCCATATAAAAGGGTTTTTGCTCTCCCCATACCCCACTCATCTCATCCATCCACACCCCAGTCATACCACTGTCCCTCCCACTCTCAAATCGCACCTAACTTTAGTCCTAATCCGACGAAATCCCGACGAAACTCGATCGATTCGACGATGTGAGTGTGATTTCCCATCTCTTTTGTGCCAATTTTAGAGGTTTCTTGGCTTTTTTTGCCATTTTTAAATCGGTTTGGTGTTGTTGTTGGGTTTAGGGCTTCGATTTGGGGCTTAAATGTTGCATTTTTAACACAAAATGTCGATGGAATCAAGAATATCAAGCCATTCCGAGCAAAACCCAATGATATTTTGGTCATTTCCATATATTTTTAGGAGTTTTAGATTTTTTTATTTTTATTCTTATTGCCTGTGGGTTGCGGACACACAGGGCCGAGACGTTTTTAGAGGTCTCGGTCGGTTACCACCAAGACCAATAAAGAGATCTCGGTGGGATTCAACCGAGACCCAGTTGCCTTCTACCAAGACCGAGACCTTTGTCTCGATGGGATTTAGATGAAGCAGGCCAAAACCTCTGAAGAGGTCTCAGTGGGAGTCATCTAATGCCTCTTTAGAGGTTTCGGTCCTGTATGGCCGAAACCGACAAGCCGGGGAGACAAGTGTATTTTGAATAATGGGGTATATTTAGCAAAAAGTGGGGTACATTCAGTAAGGATATTTTGGAAATTTTAGAAAAAAAGAAGGGTGTGTTTAACAATTAAAATTCAAAAATTGGGGTATGGTAAGTAAATGAGGTATGTTTAGCAAAAACTGAGGTCCGTTTAGCCACTGCCTTTTTTATCCTCTATTTTTGTTGGATTTTCAATTGCACAAAATCGAGCACAATGGAAGAGTTTGATCCATGTAGGCGACCCCAATTAATTTGGCATTGAGGCTTTGTTGTTGTTGTTTGTATTTTTGTTGGATTTCTATCTACTTGGACCTTAGATCTTATGGGCTGTTAAGCCACTATGTGCTTTGATACCATGTGAAATTTCTATTTGTATAGGCCCCGTCCAAGTCATGAGAGAGTGTGGAATGACTAGTTGTATGTGTAGACTAAGGTAGAAGAGTTCTCAAAAATGCCAAGGCAAGTTGGAATCCCCACTCCAAACTTATAACCTATTGCTTTTCTTCTCAAGTAGTTGATGTGGGATTATTCCCTAGCTCTAACACTTAAACTATAACAAAATGCATAGTTATTTATCTATGGAAGAATTGGGAAAAGGCCAAGAATGTAGAAATGGAAGCCTTAGAGGAAAATCAAACAATGGAGTTGGTAGATTACCTAACTAGAAAGAAACTGGTAAGATGTAAATTGGTGTATATGATAACCAGATAAAAAACATAAAGCAAATCATTTGAGAGTTATAAGACAAGATTAGAAACAAAAGGGTGTGCTCAAATATATCACACGGACTATTAAAAAATCCCTAAACTGGTTGTAAAGAATTTTGTTGTCTTCGACAACTAATTATGACAATGACTTTTACCAATGTAAAAAGTTCCTGCATGGAGATTTAGAAAACCTGACAACATGAAGTGCTTCTAAATTTGGAAACTAACATTGTGTTAACAAAGTCTGTAAACTGACAAAAGCTCCACATAGACTTAAACAATCTCTAAGGCCACGGTTCACTCGATTTACCAAAACTAATGACGAACATGGGATACGAACAGAGTAAGGATATCTGTCCCTATTTCTTAGACACTAAGCTTCAAGAATAACAATTTTTTTCACCACGGCTTAACAGACCTCGGTTTTTGTCAAGTGTACCCCATTTTTTTTTTAAATATGAACGACCCAAGTGCCCTCCATATAAAAGGGTTTTTGCTCACCCATACCCCGCCCACCCCATCCACGCATACCCCAGTCACATAACCAACTCTCCTTCTCAAATCGCCCCTCACCTCCGACAAAATCTAAGCGAAATCACATCGATTCAACGCCGTGAGTGCATGCCTCACCATTTTATCTTGTCAATTTATGGGTTTTATTGGTTTTTTTTTTTTCTTTTTTTGTCGATTTCTTGCATGCCCCGACTTTTATGTTGTTGTTGTTGTTGGGTTAGGGCTTCAATCTCGCATTTTGGGCACAAAAAATGTTGATGGAATCAAGCATATCCAGCGATTTCGGGCAAAACCCACTAATTTTTTGGTCGATTTGATGTATTTTTTGGAGTTTTTGAATTTTTTTGGTTTATTCTTGTCGCATGCGAGTTTTGGACACACAGGGTTGAGGTCTTGGTCAGTTCCCACCAAAATCTCTTTATAGGTCTTAGTGGGAGTCATCTAAAGGTCTCAGTCACCTTTCACCGAGGCCAAAACCTTTGACAAAAAGTGGGGTGCGTTTCTTAAGGGTATTTTGGGGATTTTAGAAAAAAAAAAAAAAATGGGATACGTTTAGCAATTTGAATTCAAAAACTGGGGTATGGTGAGTAAACGGGGTAAACTCAGTAAAAACTGAGGTCTGTTTAGCCGCTCCTTTCACCTATTCAGATGACATCATCATAACTAGGAAGAATAACATTGAGAGTCAGAGGCTAAAGCAATACTTGGCCATATACTTCAACATCAAGAAACTAGAAAGCTTGTAAAACTTTCTAGGGATTGGGATGGCACATTCTAATAAGGAGATCTTTATTTCTTGACAAAGATCGGTTAAATAAGGATATTGATCAAAAGTTGTTTACTTCACCTATTTATCATTCTTATAGTAGACTTGAAATGGCATATGTAGTAGCAATCACTAATTTATGTGTAATCCAAAAGAAGCTTATTTGTAAGCAGACAATTAAGTGTAATAGAGTCTTAAAGGGACTCCTGAATAGAGTTTCTAGAACAACAGCAAAGCCTCAGTCCCAATTAGTCTGATCACTCACTGCATTAACAGTCAAATAGCAGTTTGCAAATGAACTTTTTAGGGATTATGCATAAACAGCTAATTATTCACTAAAAATCCTGGATAGAGTATTCTATCTAAACAAAATATAGGATTAGTACTAGAAGAATGTACATATTCCGACTATGACATCTTCACAATTGAGCGCCAAAAGTAATAAAAAGTAAATGCTTTCTAAATTCACAGTACCAGCCTTGCATTCCCTCCCTCAAATTATGGTGATTCATACCTTCAGGAAAACCTTTGTTGCTCGATCAAGTGCAAAGCTTGCTATCTCTCTTCCACCCATGTTTTCCATTAGCTCCACATAACGCATCCAAAACTCAGGATAATTGGCACATGGGATCAAGCATCTCTCATAGAGTTTTACGATCTACAATGTCATCAGACGAATGGTTTAGAGACTTTA
Organism: Stephania japonica; assembly: GCA_039657345.1. Lineage (NCBI taxonomy): Eukaryota > Viridiplantae > Streptophyta > Magnoliopsida > Ranunculales > Menispermaceae > Stephania > Stephania japonica. The sequence continues at coordinate 10,025,224 of CM077556.1, forward strand.
GACTCTAAGAAGAAGCAAGATTTAGATAAACAGCATGACAATAGCCTATATATACCCAGTCAAAATTTTCTTGGATCTCAATGAAATCAAGATACTCATGCCAATTTTCAAGCTGAAAATTGTCAAGAGGTTTTCCATGGAAGTAAGGCCTCCGGATACGATTCTCAAAGTCACATATTCTTGCATCAATCAAGCATGATTTCACATATAACCTATTTGCAGTGGATAAATATCTCTGCAACACCTTCGACCTTGACGAGCCAATAGCAGTATCAAGAAGGTCTCTTATGACCATAGAGATTTCCTCATCTCCGCAAGGTAGATTTACTGATATATCATTATTTGTCACAATATCCGATTGTAATTCAGTTGTACTACTATGCAACTCAATCTCTTCTTCCAGTAGGACAGCTAACTTTTTGACACTGAAAAAAAATTAAAATAAAGCAATAGCCAGTTAATATATATTTAGGTCACACCTCACATAATATAGTCTAACAGTAGATTGTTATCAAATAGGGAAGAAATGGAAAGTATTTGTTTCCTGCAACAGCTAGTCAAAAACGAACACATCAGTAAAATGAAAATAGCGAGAACGTACAAAACAATACTATAGAAACAATAAGATTGAATTTGGTTCGAAATTCAAATTCTTTTTTTGCTGTTTCGAAAAATAAAGATTAACAGAAAGTTGTTTGGTTCTCATCCATCTTAAAAAATAAAATAAAATAAAAAATTTGCGAAGTAATTAGAAATTTGTAAAGAAAGACACGAAAGCACCAAAAAAGTTGTTTCCTGAGTAGTCAAAAGAAAAACTGTATAAGCTATGTTAAAAAAACTAGAAGAAAATTACAATTAGATGCTGATCATCTTTGAAAATTACTTCCCATTTTTAGACCAACGTCCCCAACTTATATCACAGGCAATCTCTCAACGAAACAGGCTTTTAATAAACAAATTCAAACACAAAAGTTCAATCACCCTTGCACTAATGTAATAAATGAAAGGCAATATGCTAAAGTTAGGAGCTTTAAGGAAATATCTGAAACATACCTATCAAAATATCTATGTAGCATTCTTGATGGAAATTCCAGAGTTCGAATGTAAATATGAGCTAGGCAGGTCCACTGTTTCTGAGAATATTCAAACTCAATATATTTATCCCATAAGAGATGGCATCGATAATCCTTTCCAACATAAGATATCCCTCTCTCAAATACTCTGCAACAACGTTAATAAACTATACGTTCAAAAAGAATCCATCTCGCATAGCAAAAGAGATTATTCGAAACTTCCCGCTAGCAATAATAAACTATGAGTATCTATGGATTTGAAACTAAATACAACAGAAATACAGTAACAGTAATTATTAAAGCTGTTCTTAACCATGATATCTTACGATATGAACTTGCTTCCTTATCAAAAAAAATATGAACTTGCTTCCTATTCACATAAAGCATGCATCAAAGCTTTTGATGAAGTTTATGAAACCAAAAAGTTCCTTTTCATTTAAAAAAAGGGTGTATGTTGTACCTAGTGCAAAAGCCTTTTGCTATATTAGCCTACCTTTGATTTCTTTGAAATGTTAGCTTTTGTAACAAAAGCAAGCTCCCTATCAAAAAAGAAGTTATGACCTCTAGATAACAACGGAGCAACATCTACATTTGTGTTGACTGTGAGACCAATGTAGACTATAGAATAAAAAGTAGGTAAATAATGGCCTTGAAAATCTTCTGAAGGTGAAGTCTTGAAAGACCCCCGGATTTTTGAAAATGAAGCTTCTTCTTGTGAAATGGATGAAAAATCAAGCCGTTAGAGGGGAAAAAAGAAAGAAAGGAAAGTAATGCTTCGAGATTCTATATTTGCCTAGAAAGTATCATGTCAATAAATATAAATATACAAATATATGTGTGTGTGTGTGTGTGTGTGTTAATTTAGATCGCAAATAGTCCAAAGCAAAGGTTCAGCAAAAAGTTGAAGTGTGATTCATGGTTTAATCTCAAAGTGAAACAAATGTCAGATGAATTTTTGGGTTACAGTCTTAGACCAAAAAATATAAGAAAATAAAATTAACGCAATGAATCTAGAATGCATTAAAATATGGTTGCCAATGTGTTGGAGACAAGGGAATAGTCCCACATGGACTAGTTGAAAAGAAATACAAAGGTTTTAAGTTTTGGGGTAGAAACTCCAACATGCCTTGGCATTTTGGAGAACTCTCCCATTTCCAAACTATACCCAACATTAAAGTAGTCACCCCTACACTCTCTAATGACTTGGAATTGGGCCTATTACAAAAAAAAATAACATAATATGATGAAGCTAGACCAATGTCGGAAGACTTGAGGCCTTAGAGGTTCGAAGAGAACACAAGCCCAGGCTTACCAAATGGTGCAAGACCTGAGGCCTCCGAGGTTCAAAAAGAACACAAGCCTAGGCTTACCAAATTGAAAGCAATGGTTAGACCACTTGGACTTGAGGGGGAGTGTTGGAGATAAGGGAATAATCTCACATGTACTAGTTGAAAAGAAATACAAAGGTTATAAGTTTGGGCATGGAAACTCCAACATGCCTTGGAATTTTGGAGAATTCTCCCACTTCCAAACTAAACCCAACATTAACTAGTCACTCCTACACTCTCTAATGACTTGGACTTGGGCCTATTACAAAAAAAATAAGACAATGCTTGCCACTCTTTGACGACACCACACATTTTAATTGTTTCGCATTAGGGCTACATGTTGATTAAGTTTAGATGATGAGATTATTTTTGAACTCATAAATTCCTTGCAGGTATGATTTGAGGCACTTAGACTAATAAAAACCAAGAGTTTTGCCTGAAATACTGAAAATATAATATTTATAGGTGTGGGCAAGGTATGAAACTCTCTAAACCTCCAAATCAATAAATTCATTCAAACTTTTTAAACAGTGATCTACAAATAAACAACAAACAAAAGTTGTACAAAAATTTAAAACAAACTTAAAATACAAGATGTACCAAAAGAAATAAAACTATGTAAAATAGAAACTCAATGCCATGAATTTTTTTGACGAAACCAATTAAATGGCCAAGAAAGAAGGAATTTAAAAAGGAAAAAAAAAACTTGAAATACCTACAATTTTATGTAAGAGACGTGTAATAAACCCTGCAAATGCCTGGTACATATTTAGTGCAGTAAAAGGCCAAAGAAAAGAATGCGTAGCACCAATAAATGCAAAAAATAAGGGAAGGGCAATTTTGGTAGTTTTGACACATCCAAAGACAACTTGCAAACACCCCAATTACAAAACTTGACATAGTAGAAATCAGAGGAATTCGATAACTTGGGAGACATTAACTATGAAGGATTAAAATCATTATGCAAGCATGTCATCAATTATAATGAATCGAGCCAGGTGGAATTTGATCCATGTAGCCAACCCCAACTAATTAGGTATTGAGGCGTGTTCTTCTTGTTGTAGTAATAAGCCACTTGCTTTTATTTTGATCATCAATAAGCCACTTGTTTTTTTTTGTCATCAATAAGCCACTTGTTGTTCCACGCTGGTCAATAATATGCTTCTATGCAACCATATTCTGCAATTTAATATATTTGGAATAAATGCATGCTTGTATATTATATGTTGACAAAATATGGATCTTTCAAACAATAAGATGACACTATATGATATCAACTTTTACAAAAGTTCTCCAAATTGAATAAGGCTTCACTGAACTAGTTCCAAATTTTACTTGTCAAGAGCCTTGAACAAAGTCAAATTTGGTCCACAAAATGGGACGAGGTTCTACTTTATGCAAATTCCTTCTCTCCCCTTCTCTTTTATCTCCAATTTCTTAGTTATTTTATTTAAAAAAAAATTATTTGGTTTGATGAGAAGATTAGTTGATTAAGAAGAATCTAAACGCAATTGCATTAAAATTTAAATTGAGCAGAGTGGAGGAGTTTGATCCATGCAGCCGACCCCGAATAATTTGAGATTGAGGCTTTGTTATTGTTATATAATAAGATGGAGGAATTCAAATCATAGTCACTTAAAAAATGGATCATAGGAAATGAAAAAGATTTTTCAGCTCAAGTTGAGAAATAGAGCACATATTGTTTTCAAGAAAAGAACTACCAATATAAGGGTTTCAGGAAAGCATCTTCAGGAAACAAAATTTACAGAAGTGCGGTCTCATGGATTGGAAAATAGTTGACAACTTCACCCAAAAAAAAACAAAAACAAAAAAAAAAAGTTGACGGATTTGAGAGAAATTACCTTCGAACATCAGAAAGCTCTTCAAATAATGACATGACAAAGCTACAGTAATCAACCCATAGATCAACACAATAGGGTGCAGATTGAATTGCTTGTTCATAAACTTCAATAACCTTGTCCGAGGAGGTTAAACGTGCCTTATGATTAGCATATTTCTTCCAGTAACCATAGCACAAAGGAAACTCTGACAAGAAAGATCCATACACAAGGCATATCTTCTTTATGTCATCCTACATAAAAGGAAAAAAAAAAGGCTATTAAATTTATCTGGAATACCAACAGACTAATAGACCCTCAAGTAAACCGATCAAAGCTTTTAAAGAGACTGGTGGTTATATAGTCATTTTTCTATATTCAAAATATATAAATAAGTGGTTTAAGGTTTTATGAGGGGACATGAGAAGCATTTAGAATTAGGGTTTTATTTTGGTAAGTAGTTGGGGCGAGTCCAAGTTGCCCAGCCTCTCAAACAACTGTAGGTTTCTTGTTCCTCATTAGTATTATCAATAATGTCTCTCATCTTTCTAGCATTGATTTATTTGTTCATTGTTTCATTCTTCTCTTTGGGTGTTCGTGCGGTTGTTCACTTCGCGAAACCTTGGTAGAACAAGAGTTCTATACTTCTATTTAATTGGTATCGGAGCTCACTATCTTGGAGAGAAGATCAACTTCTCTATGGCAAAAATTGAGGAGATTTGGATGGCAGAATTGACGACCGCTATGACTCGACCATTTTAAAAAAATGAATGAGTGGATGCACCAACTTGCAAGTTCATTACCCTTCTCAAGTAGCAGCTCCAGCGATGCCTCCTCTTAGTGTATCTGGTGAAAACGAGACCCCAGAACTGGTCTCTAATTGCCACTAAGGCTCTTTCTGTCGTCCTCGTTTCTAGCACCACCGCTTCCTCCCCTTCCCACCAATCTCGAACCTCGTGAACGTAGCATCACAACAGATGGGATCTGACGACACAACTTATATTCTCCTAAACAGATCGGTAGAATTACAGATCCGATTGCTATTACTACGACAATTGATACTCCTAACCTGCCTTTTGATTATGATAATTCTTATGTGCTAATGGAATTTTCTTTTCAAGATTTGGTAGTGAAAACTTCAAGGGAGAAGCTAAATCTTCATCATGGCCATAGTGAAACGATCGTCCTTTGTCTTCGTTATGCCACATCTACTCGTGAGGGTGCTATTACGGGACCGTTTAAGTTGTGGAGATGTTATGTGATTTCATGACAAGCAAGTTAAAGACATGGGGTCGTAGCCTTCGTTTGTTGTTGGGTTTTCATTGGAAAAATATTTTCAATGAGTCAAAATAACAGCTTTTTTTTATAGGAGAGTTAAAAGAACAACTAAACAAATCCTTCCTCAATTACCTAAAAGCAAGCAAATAATTTAAAGTGACAACAACTCAACTCAAAAAAATAACAAATCAGTTCAAAAAGATCTTTCCTCAATTACCCAAAATCAAGCAAATAATTTAAAATGATAAATTGATCGTAAATCAATTAGAAAGTATTAATTAAAAGTTAACTTGATCAACCTTAACAATTTGATTAATGAAATTCTTAATAGCTATGTTTTCAACCATTAATTAGTTTAGAGAATTGGATCAACAACAACAAAGCCTCAATTAAAAATTAGTTGGGGTGGTTAGAGAATTGGATTCAAACGTTTAAATTATGTAGTTCAATATACCAACAAAAGATAAACATTTTAAACCCATGACTTCTTTCGACACAAGATATATTTATCCCATCAACATGAAAAGTTCTGCCAACAAGGCTTCAACTATGCAAACCCCACAATTTTATCGGTTATAAAAAATTAGTAAGGATATATTGCATTTCAGAACATGATTCTCCACTTTTGGGTTTCTATGAATGTTTGATAACCAATTAGGTGCCCTAGCATGAAAACCATTAATAAATATTGTAACAGAGGTTTTACCACAGACACTTTCAATTGCCACAGTACCTAATATACACAATCTTCTGTAGATGAAAACTTGACATATCAATACAAACTTAAATTGGTGGTTTAAAAAAAAATAGGATAAATAGTACAATGTTCACATAACCAAATTTTAGAGTTGAAGATCAACTTACACGAGATTTCTTCTCAGTTTCAGCCACAAATGAAGTCCATGCATCAAAGTTTGTGGGGCTTGCCAAAAGTAAGGTCTGAAGCTTCTCCTCAACAGCATCAACTGCAGAGCAAAGATAATGTTTTGAGCTTTACTCCATGAGAACCAGCTACGAAACTTAATTCTTACAGAAAAAAAAATGCATTCCTTCTAAGGATTGTTATGTGCCATAGGTCAATCTATGAACATTGTTTCTATTATTATTTTGGTTAATAAAATAAAGTATGTCATTTGTTGTTTTTTACAATTGGTTCGCATGTTTACATTACAAAACAATCCATGGATATTTATCGAAATATTCTAATTGTCTCTAGTCGGTCATTATATTGGGAACTATAACGAATTAAGACTAGTGTGAGTCTTGATTAATGGTCATGTGATGATCCTGTGTATAGGGAGACCGGATATGAATTAAGATCATCAGTACTTGTTTAGGGAACAAGGTACTGGACTGGCCCGCTATGAAAACACCATATGGATTATGTCATAGGTGTTACTCGAGATAGGTATATCATATAGTCCTCTAACGTGAGATTACTAGAGACTTCGACATTAGGAGCACAATGATTTGACGCAATCAAACGTTTTCTTTAACCAGATGATTATAAAGGTTGTAATTGGTTACTATGTGAATGATGTGTGAAGGTGTGTAATCAAGATAGAATTTGTTCCTCTCGTATAGGGAGAGACTAGGTTACATGGACTACGGGTATCTGACACGGGTACATATCTACCCCCATAAACATTCAATTTCTATTATGAATGATGAATGAGCATTTCATTCGGCTTTTTTACATGTTTCAATTAAGTCTTTTCTTTGTTAACTTGCGCATCTCTTTTCCAGAAGTCAGACCTGTAATTATCTAAGTTTAAGGATACGGGGACTCGGCTAGTAAGTGTCCAAATATTTGAACACGGGTACTTGGTTACGGCTAAATATAGAAATATTTACATATATAGTAGTTGGTTAGATAGTTATATATATATGTGTGTGTGTGTGTGTGTGTGTGTAGATAGGTGTTGGTTAAATATGGGTAATGTGTAAAGTAGTAGGTTTTTTTTTTTTTAGAAGTGTAAAGTAGTTGTTTATATTGTAGTTGTATTACATGTGTCTGTGTGTGTTGAAAAGTAAAAGTAAGTGGGCCCATTTGAAGATAAAAACAATCCCCTCTCTCTCTCTCTATGTTGGAAAGTAAAAATGAGATCTACCAAAAAAAAAGTCAAAATAAGTGGGCCCATTAACACAAAAACAAACTTTCTCTCTCTCTCTCTCTCTCTCTCTCTCTCTCTCTCTCTCTCTCTCTCTCTCTCTCTCTCTCTCTCTCTCTCTTTGTGTCTCCCACTCTCTCAAGTTCAGCATCTCTCTCTTTCTATCTCAGATCTGGATTTCTTCCTCAGATCTGTTGCATTCGACCTCAGATCCGTTGTGTCGACACGTATCCCGTGTCGGATTGTGTCGACACGATCAGTGCCCGTATCCGTGCCCTTGTCCGTATCCGTGTCGAATCGTGCCAAGTCCGAGTATCCCAAGGGAGAGATATCAGCGGATCATTTCATATGTTAGATAGATAAATGATCAAGTCCAAGTGAATTGATATGATCAATGTCACTTGGATATTTTCAGTCTACCTAGAGATTGAAACTAGTACGATGAAACATTAAGGATGACTTTTTCATGCCTTATGTTTGATCAAAGGATATCGTACGACAAAAGGATACGATATACACTATTGATTATGTTAAAGGATATGATATACACTATTGATTAGGTTATATCGATTTTGATCTTCGTGCAACTTGGGTAGTCATAATGTCTTGCTAGATACCACTTATGACTTGTGTACCAAAAGATGTTTTGGTTTACTGCCAATGTTGCATGAGCCTATTGGGTCGCATGTGAAGGATGGTCTTGCGAGATTTTAAAATGGCTCAGAACAATTGAGTTTTATGTGATAAAACATGACATAAAAGTCCTAAAGTTGTAATATATTAGTACCTCTTTTAGTAGGGGTATATGTGTAATTCACTTAGTCGTCTATGTACAAGTGTTTTACAAATAGATGATTAAGTGAGAGAACATATTACATGAGAATTAAGGCCAGATTCCTATTTTCGCTTTTGGAAAACGAATTAGGGCTTCTGTGTATTAAGGGTATTTGGGATAGCAGAAATCGTTTATGTGATATCTTAGAGCCAGCACTCGAGATCTTAGTTGCCATTCGTGTGTGTGTTGATAGAGGACATTCGTATCTAGCAACATCTTTAAATAAGAACGGGACTTTTACCTGTACTTCCATTTTTTGCTTAGAAAACTCTTTGAAAAACTAGGGTTTGCATTTTGATTATACCGAAGTAAGCCGGCGAATCTAAGCCCGAGGAAAATCGAGCGAAGACTATGACTTCCCCAACTATTGTGAGATTGTTTGAACTTCATTTAATGATTCATTTCTATTTTTTATCGTCATTGGTATCAATTCATTCCATGGGTTGAATCTATGATTGTGTAGGATGCATATGCATGATTATAGTTTTGTTCCTATTGCTAGTGACGACCACCACATAAGTAATTGTTTAGTTGGCTTCACAACTAGTAGCAAGTAATTGGCTCGCCCCCCTTTAAAACTGACCACGTAACCTAGGTTTCTAAGTAAATCGGATGCGCATCATACCCTTTTGGAATGACCATGTAACCCACAAACAAAAGAAAAGATTACATATACTTAATTTCTCAGGTGGCTAACTAGACCTTTTTTTTAATTAGCAAAGACCAAATCCGGTCTAGGTTACATCTGTAACTGCAGGATAACCTACTCTAGCAACATGAAAATTTGATTGGGAATATGTTCCCAAATCTTAAAATTAACATTACACTGAAAAGCTTCCTTAGCCAAGTGGTCTGCACAGGCATTATTCTTTCAAAATGTGTGGCTAAAAACTACACTCTACTCCTTGTTCGTCTCCCTTAGAATATCATAAATCAGTAGATCTCAAAATTGGCCCTGTGATGAGTTCAGAATAAGATCAATTGTTTCATGCAATTCTAGCTCCACGACGAGTTTCTTACATCCTTTATCCCACGCCAGTTGCAAGCCATTTTAACTCCCCATAGATGCAAAGCAGGTCAAATGCCTCGAGATTGGAATGTGAAACATCATGGGCACCCTCAAGAACCTCTAAGAGAGATTAAATTAACCCACTACAATAGAATCATCCAAGGAATGAGAATGCAGCTTAAGATTGATAGGGTTACCTCTCTCCAACATGACGTAGAACATGAAAAAGTTCCCAACTATACTAGAAAGGTCATAACCCTTGAGAATCACAACAAAATCATTGAAGATGGCAAGAACACCTTTGAAGATTGCACGATCACTTTTGGAAAGGGGAAAAACTCTTTGAAGAAACGAGAGCGCCTTGGAAGCAAGGCAAAAAAGAAAGGAAAAACAACTCAAAAGAGCTTGCAAGATACAAATGAGAGGAGTCATCTATTTATAAGAAGCCTTCTATACCAAAACGGCGACAAGTTTCCTCTTCTCATAAATAAGGCATATATTGAGACGCGAATATCAATACACACTTTTCTAGACGTGCGTTTCCAACGAAGGCATAGGCGTCTAAATACGACTTATCAGCGTACGTTCCTAGTTGTGTATTTTCTAGTTGCGAAAAATTCGGCAAAAAAATTGCCCCTAGAATCCGTTTCTACACGAGCATTCCTAGTCGCGCCATTTTTGACATAACAAAGCAAATAAAAAATTCATTCCCGCACTTCAACTGCTAAACAATATAATATACATACACTTTCACAAATAAATTTGTAAGGGAGTGAGGGCAAGTGACATGGTAATAAATATTACACCTCGAAATCCATGAACGGTGTGTAGATTGAGGAAAACTTGAACTAAATAGGAAATCACGAAGTATACATCAGATCCAGTCTATAAAGGAAAGTTGCTTAAAATGAATTCGGGAAACTTTCCTAGGAAGGTTAGTATAGTAAGATCGATATATTTCTAGAGAAAATGTTGGGATTTATAAGACCCAAATTACAAAAGAAAGATCTTAGAGAACTTTCCCAGTCAAGAAAGCCTTAATAATTTAAGGAAACTGCTCAACTAAAGAACAATGTCAAGAAGTCAATAGAACAATTTAGGAAACGCCACTAATATAAATATGAGATTCGTTCTCTACAAAGTTATATCCAAATATCATTCCCCAACAACCTTCTTGTTCTCTGCCCTAACTTAGGTATCAAAGTGTCTAACTCTAGCCACGCTAGATCTTTCTAAAAGGCCAATGGAGAGTCAAGCGAGAGATATGACCTATTCCCCATGGAGATTTGTGTTCCACATCTCGTGGTTGCAGTTATGCAACATTTCCATTATAAAACAAAATCAACCTAACTAGCCAATTTTAACATCCAAGTCAACCAAATTATGATCTTTCTAACACAATACAACAGGTATCTTATCTTCAAGACACAACACTCTCTTCTTCTTGTCCTCATCAAGCGACTTCCATCCATTGAAAGGCCAAAACAACTAAAAAAACCACCCATATCAACCCCAAGAAACAAATAAGAGAATAAGGGGAAAACCAAACTTTCAAATGAGCAAAAGCAAAAGGGTTGAATAACAAAACTAATAAACCATAGTAAAATGGCAATAATAGCCTCAAAGATGCTTTTATTTTTTTTATTTTTTTATTTTTTTTATTTTTTTTATTTTTTGTTTTCCACATAGTATCCGATGCTAATCACACCAAATAATCCATGCTCGAGCACTGTTAGACCCCATCCCAGTGGTTGCCCTCCCAACCCACTTTTTACCATTCACTAGACTTGAACTCGAGACCTCACTTAAGGGAAACTGAATCCATTACCGCTCAGACCAACCGGTTGTTGGTAGAGGCTTCAGTTATAATGGGTTTGCATTTATTAGAGTTGCACTAGGCTAAATCAAAATTCTACTTTTTGAAGAATACTTCAACAACCATGTACCATCACGACAAAAAATATAGAGCACATTCAACAAAACAGGTGAAAAATAAATAAATAAATAAAAAATGAAACAACTGATAACACATAACAATAAACCAACAAATAGCATATTATTCCAAAAACCCTAATAATGAGTGTCGAGCAAGAAGAGATTTTTAGGCCTGCATCGTCAAAAATACAACACGATAAAACAATTTATGAATCAAAACACGCACAACATGCCAGCTGAATGCTGAATCAGACGCTTTTAGATTCACAATTGCCTCAAACACGTCGACGAATGATAGAATTGGGTTTAAATTGACAAGTAACAACGAGATTGAATAGAACATTTGTGCTGCTTTAATTACCTGAATCTTTCGGAGGCAGCTGGGGTTGCTCGCAGACTTCCATTGAAATGGGGTAGCTTTTTTTTTTTTTTGAAAACGAATGGGGTAGCTTTGGCGTTCGCCTTGTGTGTGATCGCCAACCGTTCTATCGATTTAGTGAAAGGGACCTACTAATTAGAATGAGCATATTACCGCAGAACAGCTAACGTGCCACGTGGGTCCTACATTAAAATAAAGTATTGAGTTTTTTTTAATATAATTGTGATGTGGGGCCACGTGACACATTAGTTATTATGCATTATATTGTAACATAGTGTTACATTTTAGCATTGCTCTTGAGCTTAGTTAAGAAGTCGCAAGTTCGAACATATTATATTCTTACTTAGACAGGAGTATGTCTCGTGTGGTTCTATGGAATAGTTAGGATAATCATTGGACTTTTTTTTGAGAAATATAAAAGTAATTTAATTTCTTTTTGGGGGTTTATGGTATTCAGCACAAATTGCACATACTAAACCATTATCGAGCATTGTCAGGACGTGTATGAGATGCAAATCTATTAAGTATTTGAGTCCCTTTTTCGCATCTCCCACACGATATCTAGCATTGGCCGCATATAATAATCCACACTCAAGCATTATTGAGCCTATATGGGGGTGGCTCTCCTAATTCATCCAATTTTCTTATGGTCTAATGATCAAATATGTTCTAACATTTGTTTGTTGCATCTATTATATAAATCTTAAAAAGTTATCAGTTATATGCTAACTTTTCAGTTTTAATTTCAATCTTACCTTTAAGCATTTTACCCACATGTTATAACTTTAGGGTTTTTCCGAATCAATTAATGTCAATTAAAATTTACAAGATCACAACACAAAAGGACATCAAAACCCCATTGAAGAAACAAAAAGTATTATAGAAATATTGGTCTGTTCAAGCTTTTATATCAAATATATGTGTTTAAAATTCACAATATTTGAGAAACCTAATATGTTCTAAAAATTTAACAAAAATTGAAAGAGGTAGTTAGACGAGTGAGTCATATTTTGAATCTTTAGAAAGTGATGCACCATAGAAAATGTTTGTGGATAAGATTGAAATTAAAATTGAATTTATTTTTTAAAAATTTTAACAAAAAATTGAAAGGTTGGAATATAATTGATACAACTAGCAAAAGTTAGTTGTATTTAATCATTAAGCTTTTTCTTATTCATTAGTCTCAAACTTAAGACCTTGCTTAAGTGAACAAGGTCCTTTAGCCACTCCAACCTCATCGATTGTGGTGAAATAATTCTCTTTTCACAGTGCAACTTACTAGTTGTTTTAGTTCATTGGATGCACTATGAACAACACACCTCAACGCAAAAATTCGAATTTCGAAGGATCAAAATATTAATTAGCGTCAAATCTAGATGTCAAAAGTGTGTCAACTAAGCTTATCCAACTTCTATTAATATTGAATTCCAAGTTCTGTTGAAAAAAAAGAAAAAAAAATCTCAACTTCAACTGATATCGGTTGTGCACTTTATACTCGGCATCAAATTACAAACTTGCGTTCATTCAGACTCGTCACCTGAATGTGAAGAACCTTCTGACAAGTCTCTTGTATCATATTGGAGGCATCGAGATTTGCTAAGAGCATCTCCAATTAATGGAATTCAGATTCATGTCAACATTGAATGATTAAATAATCGACATTGAAGTAGAAAAAATCTCTCCAATATAATGTGCATTTTGAATATTAAGACAACGTGGATAGACATTGTCTATTTTGAAGGTCAATTATGGACATTCAAATTAGCATCCATATTGGATAATCGGTCTTTTTTAAATATTTTCTTACTAGTCGGTATCCCACACGCTTCGCACTTGGGTAAACCGAGTATCAATTATTAATACAATTAATTGAGCTATTAATAATTAATGAAATTTCTATTTTCTTCAAAAAGAAAAAAATGAAGATATTGGCCTTTTACATTTTTTATTCTAGATACACAAGTCTTGATTGGTTCATTTTGCCAAACTTCTTCGCTAGTTGTTTTTTTTTTTTTCCAACTTTAAAAGTTAAAATATGTAATTGACGAAAATGTTCATTACAGGAGAGAGATATGAAAAAAAGGGTAAGGGACAATTGGATTATAACTCTCAATTTCTCTAAGGAAGATAACTCTCTCGCCTATGTGGCCGGGGTCAACTACCACTGACCAATTAAACAAGGCCATATATATGATATGCTTCACAAGGAAATAATTAAAAAATAAGAAATAAAGAAGAAACGGAAACAAAGGAGAAACGGAAAGAAATCAATCGTAATCTTGACATTAATTATGCACTGCCATATACAAGCCTACTCTATATATACATGATGCATCCGCAGTGGTGTCTTATCCACCAAACCAGTTCATCTCAAACTATAGTGAAAGATGGCAATGAGTACTTCTCTCGTTCTTTGCTTTGTCTTAGTTCTTATTTCACATTCATGCCTCATCAACAACGTTCATGCAAGAACGCCACCCACTGGTGGTAAGCCCTTCGAATACATAAAATCACACACACACACATATATATAATCAACTTTTTATTATAAAACTATCAGTACTAATACTGGTTTTGAATACGCACATGATTTATTAATTAGGATGGAGTACACCACCTGCAATATTTGCTGAAGGTATGTTTCATAGTCCATATTTGTTGAATCTCTTACACATCTGTTAAATAATTGATTTTTGACAAACCTTGTCTTTTCACAATTGATGCTTTGCCTTTTTGCCCGATTTAAAACAAATATTTTTGTATCAAAGAGTTGTCTGGATTCAACCTTTTTTTTTACTGTCAACTAATTATATACTCATCAGATTTTAATTAATTTTAAGATAACAGTGCTTCTCTTGTTCTGTTAATGTTGCAGGTGCTGAAGGGATCGTGACTAATGATCCTCCAATGACGTCATTTCCTAAAGTTCCTAGCAGTGGCAGTGCTGAAACAGAACCAATGGCCCGAATCCTCCAATGACGATCATCTCCTAAAGTTCCTGCTACTGGAGGATGATATTCCTTCTTATCTATGTTGCCATCGTGGTTGTGGATGAATGGAGTATATATTTCTCCTAGTTAGAAATAAATATATATGTATTGATATAAAAGTAATAAAAGGAGGATTAAAGTAGTTAAAGAATTCTTTTTTTTTCCCTTTTTTGGGTTTTTTTTAATGATGATTGTAGTTTGTAGGTGTCTGAACCGCCTCAATCCCTCCGATTGAGACTCGGTTAATTAATTCCATAAGAGCTAGGAAGGCGCCCTACACTAACATAAATGTCGAAGGAAAATAGTGCAGTTGCCGCAATCGAACCCATCAAGTCTCCTTCTTAGGCATAGTGTATATGATTGTTCATTTCAAAGAGAAATGCAGAGAAGGAATAAAAATCTTTTTTCCAAAAGCCACGATCCATGAGTTATGAGTACTGCTTCTATTTATCGGTGTTATTCAACAAATCATGGAAGATTTTTTTTTTTTTTTTTTTTTTTATACAAAAATCATGGGAGTTGTTTGAATATGAAAAGCCAACATCAATTAGAGAGTCAAGTTAGGAACAAGAAAGGCAACAGCTAAACGAACCCAGTTTTTACTAAATGAATCTCAGTTTTGAATTTTTACTTCGTGTATCCCACTTTTTAATTAGTTTACCCCACTTTTATTTTTAAAATTTCAAAAATACTCTTGCTCACCCCATTACCCATACCCCACTTTTGAAGAAGTGTCGTCTACGGGTGTTGGACACATATTGTGACGGCCCCGCTTCTAATTTAGGGCAAATAAATCTCGGAAGTTTTGAATTTTTTTTTTTTTTTTTTTTTTTTTTTTATAAAGCCTACTTCACCATATATATGCAAGTGTATCCCACTTTTTAATTAGTTTACCCCACTTTTATTTTTAAAATTTCAAAAATACTCTTGCTCACCCCATTACTCATACCCCACATTTTGAAGAGTTAGTCACACGGTCTACTTTCACTCACACAGTGTTGGACACACTCACACAGATAGAAGCATGATGTGGGAAATAAATTAGCTAGTCTACAAATAGATCGAAAATTAATAAATGACTGGAATGAAATAAAGTAAAGAGTTCCCACAGCTTTCACTTACAAGTTAACGCAGTAGTCCTAGCTATCCGCCTCCCAACACCCCGACTCAGTGCACCCGAACTCCCAAGAATTTTCTTTAATTCCTGAAGTTCATTTTATGTCATTTTAATTGGTTTAAAGTCACAATAAGTGGATTCATGATATTTAACCAAAATTTAGAATTTTATGTCAATCTTAAATTTTGGCACATTTTTCGAGTTATTTCGGGGTACCAAAAATACTCGAGAAGTCCCGAATCATTTTTTTTTACCTTTTTCAAATTTTCTATATTTTTCTAGAATTTTTCCCAATTTTTCTGATATTTTTCCCTTATTTTTCCTATTTTCCAGCAAATTAAAACTGTTTTGTTTGTTTTTTTTTTTTTAAATAAAATATTATTTAAAAATATTATTTAAATAATATATATGTGGGTCCCCGAATCGGTCCGGGTCCCCCGACCCAATCGGGTCGGCCCGGTTCGGCCCATATGGGCGGTCCGGTCGGGCCGGCCCCCAGCCCACCCGGGTTGGGCCAGGGCGGTTGGCCCCCCCACTGGGATGGGCTGGGGCTCCGGCCGCCCAGGGGTGGCACGCGCGCACGCACGCGTGCGTGCCCCCTCTTCTTCCTCCTTTCAACTGAGAGGCGCCGGTGCGCCTCTGGTTCTTCCTCTTTTTTTTTTTTTTTTTTTTTTTTTACCTTCTCTCTTCTCTCTTCCTTCACTTCCCAATTCATCTTAAACCTCATGGAGATCAACAAGGCACCAAAATTTCACCCCAAATCCACAAAACAATATACATTTCTCGGATTTCATGCATGCAACAAAAATCCGAAATTACCCAAATTGTCACCAATCAATGCAAGTCCGAGTAAAACTAGTGTAATTCATCACAAGAACTCAAAAAACCTCCAAGATGACCTCCAAAAACCATTAAAATCAATGTAAATTCGAACTTCACCAAGACTCATTTTTTAATGGAAAATCAAGAACAAGTGAGGGATTTGTTACCTTGTATCTCCGTGTTGACGCCTAGATCACCTCTCCAAAGCTCGAATCTACTCTTTCTCCAACCCGATTTCTCTCCCGCATCCCAATTGTTTGTTTGAGCAAAAATGGGATTTTTGCATGTTAACAGTGAAAGGTTGTATATATATGTTGATGGGATCTAGTGTGCATTGCGCATCTCGAGGTAAAACTAATGGCTACTAACTAGGCAGTCCAGCCTCTCATGTGACACAACTTGGGTGACTCCCATCATGGGAGTGTGTGGCAGCACGGATCTCGAGGTATGTCCTAAGGTTAGTTTAATTCACAACAAACTATAGGATATTAAAATGTAATTTCTTAATAAATAAACCATAGGTTAAATCGATTAATGTACATTAATCCCATATGGACCATAATTAATTGGTCACACAAATTTGTAAAATTCATCTAAGTGGTCACACCGACTCTCAACTACCCTAAGACTTCTGTCAGTGTCCGACTCGCACGCAACTCGAGGCGCTTTCCTCGTGCGTCGAACGTCGTATTTTCTAACTAAATTAAATAACTTAATTTATGTTAAGGTAGATTTGAAATAAATTGTTATTTCCTAGCCTAGTCTCGCTACCCCGATAATTCCACTAGGTACTCATACTTGCACGCACTCCAAGGCGTGTCCCCGCTCACGTCAACTCGACGTCTATGGTTTGCAAAAATGGACTTGGGCGTGACAAATATAGTCGACACCTCTAAAGAGGTTTCAGACACACAGGGGCCATGGCCATACCTATTTGGAGGTCTCAGCCGACCCCAATCGATAATGTGAAGATAACTCGGTTTAGTGGGTAACGGAGAGATCCAGCTGAAACCTCTTTAGAGGTGTCGGCCCCTGTGTGTCTCAAACCTCTTCAGAGGTGTCGACTTTGTATGTCTGACACCCGCGAGTAACCAAAATGAACAAAAAAATTTCAAAACTCTCGAAAAATACATGAAAATGGTCAAAAAAGAAGTGGGTTTCGCTTGAAATCGCTTAATATTTTTGATTCCATCGAATCTTTATACCAAAAATGTAAGATTCAAGCATCAAACCGAAGCTCTAAACCCAAAAACAAATTTACAAACAAAACGACTCAAAAAAATCAAGAAAATCTCATAATCGACACTAAAAGAGATGATGAATGCACCACAACGCCAATTCCATGTGGTTTTGATCGGATTTCGTCGGATTTGAATTGTTGATGAGTGCGATTTGAGAGAGAGGTGATTAAGGTATGAGTGAGTTAAAACCTTTTATATGGAGCAATTGAGTAATTTCACAAAATTGTGGTCCTTTTAGTAAAAATCGGGGTCCTTTTAGTCGCTGCCAACAAGAAATTGGCAACTATAGGATGATCGATCGAAAAAGTGGTACCAAAAAGTTAGATATAAGACCATTTTCATAATTCGAGAGTACTTTGCATCTTTTATATCTATTTTACCCTCTTTTAACTCAAACTTTTTTTTTGAAATATAACTCAAACATTTGATTATACTTAAAACACTTGTCTTTCTTTTATTGGATAAAATAAAGAATTAAATGTGGACAAGAATGTAATTTAAACTCACAATTAATGCTTTATTAATATGTGTATTTTAAGCAAAAATCTTAAATTTTTTATTGGAGGGAGTATTTTATATATATATATATATATATATATATAAAAGGAAGGTCTTGAGATGTCACATGGTTTCTTCTCGCGCTACCTTTTTGCCACGTCATCAACTCCAACTCTAATAGGAATAAAGTAACGTCTTCGGTTGCTACTTGACACCTTCTCCCAACAGTATTTCTTACCACGTCACACCTTCTCCCAACAATATTTCACCATGTCATTTTTTAATTAATATATTGACACTTGATCTTTCCCGTGCACAAAGCGCGGGACTCCGTCTAGTTTTTTATAAGAAAGAAACCACCACTTGCTCCAATTGAGGCTCGAAACCTGCAATCTCTTTACACAAGAGACCACCCACCAAATCAATGAACTACCCTTAACCCACGTAATTAATGGAGTATTATCTAAGTTGTTACTGCTGAAGCAATTGTGAAGATAGAATACGAGTATCTTCCAACGAAACTTCCTGCATTTGCTGAATATCTTGGACTAAAAGCTAATGAGAGAGCATTAATCCCTAATATGATTTTCAGGACATTCAAGACCCAAAGTGGAATAAAAAAAAAATGGAGCAAGAAACTCAGTAACTTTGAAAAGGGAAAGCCAACAACATAACATGTTTTTTTGGCCCCATCCAGATGCTCTTGCGACTTATTGCAAAAATCAACACATCCTATTTGGTTCAAGGTAAACTATGTTTCCGATTGCATTCTCTCCTTTTTTTTTTTTTTTTTTTTGACTTAAGTGAGAATCGAACTCATGACCTCCCAAACCACCTTTTGACAAGTGATGCTTCTACCATCTCATCAAGAGATGTTATGGCTCCAATTGCATTCTCTTAGTTAACATGCTTAATGAACACAATGAGGCCATGGCAACCCTTCACCAAAACAGGTGCAAAATAAACGAATATATTAAAAAACAGTTAAAGTTGATCAAAATATGAATAACAACTTGTAAGCTGATTATATTGAACAATAGCAAGCTCATGAATGGAAGTCTGCAATGGAATGATCGACACCTCATTCAAGAAAATTCCCAGATATAACTTCCAACTCGATTTCACCTATTTGCGCCTTTAGAAAATTCATGAAAGTAGGATTGTTACTGTCAGCATTCTAAAGAATTTGGTTGTTGAGATCATGCTGCGTCCTCCACCCAAAGTCTTCTAAATCTAATTAATTATTCAAGGAGTTACGAGTTTTATGTTGGTTGCAACCTATCACAACCCTCCTCCTTAATTTGAACTTGGTACCGGCTCTCCAATAGAGAAAAGTAAGGAAATAATTCATGAAAGAGCACTTCTTACATGAATAAAAAATGAAAATCATTAAAAAGCTCTAAAAGCAATAGAAGCATATCAACGCAGAGAAAAAACACTCCTCAGATTGCCACACCAATGTAGCAAAAACAAAAGACCAACAAAACGATTTACAAAACCCTCCTAACTAGGTTTGAGGATTGAAGCCCCAATACATTTATTGCATTTCAAACCCAAAATCCAAAATGAAAAACAAACTCTCCCCATGAAGCAGTATCAAGAAAATATTAACAACTAATAACACTACAAAGCCTTAAACATAGAACACAGTGAACCAACAACATAGAAAATCACATCTCTACATTGAAAAGAAAAAAGACAGAAACAATGAAAACCAAATAATCAAAATCTCAAGCCCCTTTTTGATAAAGCGACCAAAATCAATTAGCAAGAGGTCAACGATTATGTGAGTTGCTCAAACAATCTCAATCAGAGCTTCTCCTACTGGAAGAACAGATAGTGATGATTTATACCATAACGAATGGATATCAATTAGAAATCACTCCACCTGAGACCACGAAGACCCACTAACCATCAAAAGAAACACGAAAACAATTCAAATACAATAATCAGAAAAAGAAAAGAAACAATTATCCATTCTTCAGCTTTTTGAGGGTTTGAATCTTGCGTTTGGTGTGTTTTGGTGTTGACAATGGTGGCGTTTGTTGATTTTCCTTTACATAGGGTTTGACGCAAATCGTTTGGTGTTTTAGTGTACAATGGATGAACAAAACCCAAGTGAGGATGAATCTAGGCAGTTGGAGGTGAGTTTTAAAGTTTTTTTATACGATTGTTTCGGCCATACAGGACCAAGATTTCTATAAATATATCGGTGACACAAAACCAAGACTTAAGCGTGTACTTCTCGGTAGTAGATAACCGAACATTCTTTGTAATGGGTTGCTAGTGGACTCGGTGGTCAAGTGCCGAGATATATCGAATGGTTTTGGTTGTGCCCTACCGAAACTATTCTTTACGTGTTGGACCTGTACTACCGAGAATTACGTTTTTAAGGATTTTCTAACTTCTAACACCGAGTACTTATGATATTCGATTTTTCTTGCAGGAAGTACCATCGATAAATGCCTTTGAAGATATCTCTTATCTTTTCAAATGGGAGGCACTATTTCAAACTAGAAAATAGGCACTTGAATGGGTTCAAAAGACAGGTCATGCTAGAAAGTTTGTCCTGGTTACAAATAAGTTTGATGCCGGAGGGAATGGTCGTAGGGGAAGGTTTGCGTGTGAGAGATCTTAAACATATAGGGGTATTTTCCAAAGAGTTGGAATTGCTAAAGCTGAACTAATTGAGAAGATACCATGGAAGTTTACAAACGAAGAGGAAAATGAGGACAACACAAGACCGAACACCGGTATAAAAAAATGTCAGTGCCATTTTCTTATTCAACTCAAGGACACTCGGACTCATATTAGTATGTAAGTGTGGCATGCGGCGTGCACAACCACAACTCTGCGAATTACTTGGAAGGGCACTTGTATGTTGAAATATTGACTCAGGATGAGGCTGTTATTTTGGATCAGATGAGTAAGCCTAATGTTAGGCCACGACAGATCCTAAATACTTTGAGGCAAAGGGATAAGAACAATGTTTCAACGTTGCGGACATTATACAATGCACGATAAAGGAATCAAATTAAAAAAGTTGGCGGGAGAACTCAAATGCAACAACTCTTACATTTATTATAAGACAATATGTACCTGCCATGGCATAGGAAGGACCTCGAATCGAATGTAGTTACAGACTTGTTTTTGTCCCATCTTGACTCCATCAACTTGTTGAGGTCTTTTCTGTATGTTCTTCTAATGGACTACACATATAAGGCCATTAGGTACCAATTGTTGTTGTTGGAGATTGTTAGGGTCACTTCAACATACATTACATTCTCGGTTGGGTTTTATTTTTTATCATCGGAGACTATGTCCAACTACATATGGGCATTGAACATTTTGAGAGGTTTACTAGACGGGTGGTCTACACCTAGTGTTTTTCTCACTGATAGAGAATTGAGCCTTATTAATGAATCGAATAAGTTTTTCCATAATGTTCCCACCAGCTTTGTACGTGGCATATCCACAAAATGGTGTTGACCAATACCAAAAAAATGTTCCACGAAATGAGGACTTTCAACTCTTCAATAAGAGGTGGATGGATTTGATGTATGCTACGATTGAAGCATCATTCGAGCTTATGTTGTCTACCTTACGTGTTGAGTATGCAAATGTGAAAGGTCTGCTTAATTATTTGGAGGATACTTGGTTGCGGGATTACAAGAATAGATTTGTACGTGCATAGACGAATTCATTTTTTCATCTTGGAGAAACCACTACGCAAAGGGTTGAGTTTGCACATTCCACTCTCAAACAGCATCTCGGCACATGTACTGCAAACTTCAAGGCGTTGTGGAGTGTAATTCATGGAATGCTAGACTGTTGGGAAATGTGCCCTAGGTCAATCCATTAACAGTCTTTATGAATACATTTTAGTTAATAAAATAGAGGATTTCATTTGTTGTTTATTATAATTGATTTGCATGTTTACATTATAATAAGATCCATTGGTATTTACAGAAATATCCTAAATGTCCCTAGTCGATTATTATACTGGGAACTATAATGAATTAAGACTAGTGTGAGTCTTGATTGATGATCATACGATGATCATACGTATAGGAATACGAATCAAGATCATGAGTACTTGTTAAGGAACAAAGTACTGGATCGACCCGCTATGAGAACATCACATGGATTAAGTCATAGTTGTTTCTCATGATAGATATATTTTTCAGTCCTCGACTTGAGATTACCAGAGACTTCAACATTAGGAATACAAGATTTGACGCAATCAAACGTTGTCTTTAATCGGATGATTATAAAGGTTGTGATTGGTTACTTGTGTGAATAATGTGATGAAGTTGTGTAATCGAGATAGAATTTGTCCCTCTCATATAAAGAGAGATATCCAGTGGATCCTCGATGTGTTAGACTGTTAAAAGGCCTAGTCTAAGTGAATTGATATTGATCAATGTCACTTAGATGTTTTCAGTCTACCTAGAAA
The DNA here is from genome assembly GCA_039657345.1 of Stephania japonica. Classification (NCBI taxonomy): domain Eukaryota; kingdom Viridiplantae; phylum Streptophyta; class Magnoliopsida; order Ranunculales; family Menispermaceae; genus Stephania; species Stephania japonica. Next base: position 10,048,134 of record CM077556.1, read on the forward strand.
TCGAGACTAGTACGATTGAACATGTTGGATGACAATTCCATGCCTTATGTTTGATCAAAAGGATATCGTGTGACAAAAGGATGTTATATACACTATTGATTAGGTTATATCGATTTGATATTCGTACAACTTGGGTAGTCATAATGTCTTGCTAGAGGTCGCTTATGACTTGTATACCAAAATGTGTTTTGGTACACTACCAAAGTTGTATGAGCCTATTGGGTCGCACACTGAAAATGGTTTTGCGAGATTTTAAGATGGTTCAGAAAAATGAATTTTATATGATAAAATTCATGACAGAAACGTCCTTGTAGTGTATTACACTTATACTTCTTTAAGTAGGGGTATATGTGTAATTTACTTAACCGTCTATATACAAGGGTTGTATAAATAGACGCTTTGAGTTAGAATACAAACACGAAAGATTTTAAAAGGGCCGAAACTCTATTTTTGTTTTAAGAAACGACTTAGAGTTTTTGGTATCCTCTAGATCGTTTTGGAGAGAAACAAAAAGTTTGGTATTCTCTCGAAGCTAGCACTTTGAATCTCGGCTGCCGTTCGTGTGTGGACAGCTAGTAGAGAGCGTTCGTCATTGGCAGCGCCTTAGAGATCGATTAACCTTCAGAGAGGTATTGCAATTAAGGTATGATTAAGTTTTCATAGTTTAAACGTGTTTTAATGGAATCAGATTCGGATCCTGTTGGGGTTTTTCTCAAAATTGTTTTAAAATCTCCGCTGCGCATGAACCCCAAAACCCAACAATGGTATCAGAGCCTTCGAGTTTGATTCCATTAAACTCATTGCATGTTTTTTATGATATATGATTGAAAGCATGTTAATAGTTGATGTATATGTGATATACATAAGTTTTCTATGAGATTTATTATCATGTTTTGTGTATATGATACATATATTCGTGATTTAATTGAAGTCAGTTTCATACATGCAAGTAACGATGTTAGGTTCGAATAATTTTAATGAATTGAATTTTGTATTCTGTGATCCATGACACCATTAGGGATAATCTTTATTTTTGTGTATTGATGCATGGATGAAATCTCTGTAATTCAAATATACATATTTAGGTTACATTAATTTAAGTTTCTTAAATTGTATAAGTCTGAATGTTAATTCGAAACTAATATGATTAGGTTCGATTGAGATAGTAATTCATGATCCAATTACATATTTGTGATTATTTGGATGAAGATCGAAATTGCAAATAATTAATTTTTGAAATTATTTATTTATCTTGTTATATCTATGTTGTTATGAAGTTTCTATTTGATAAAGATAGATAACAATTAGATTAGGAGATATATGCAAAATCGGCTTAATTATCCCTATTGGATAGGAGATAAATATGGAGAAGTTTATTATTTATGATATGCTAGGATTCAAATATCTAAAGTCCTAATTGGATTAGGATAAGATGATTAGTTAGATGTGGGCCCGAGTTAATTAAAACGTTTTAATTGACTTAATTTTGGATAAACTAAGAGGTAAATTTGGTATAGTAAAATCAGCGAAAAATATGATTTTCTATAGCGAATTTCAATTTTCGGAATTGAGATTTGTCTTCTAAAAAAAAAAAAAAAAAAAAAAAAAAAAGGGCGCTTTTCCTGTCCCCGTCCATTGACAGTGGAACCACCGCCATTGACTTAGGCCGGCCAATGGGACCGCTGCCCGACTAATCTAGCGCATGGAAATTCTTCTATTAGTGAATAGCATAAAAATTTCCTAAATTGTTTAGTGGTTCTACAAATCAATAAAATATATGATATTTCATTGTTTAATTAAAATCACTAAAACTGAATAAAATCCCTCTATTAAATCTTAAGTCTTGTCCCATCCAATTTTAAACACTTGTCAAGGCCTCGATCGCACTAATATAGTTTCAGCCATAGTTGGGTGTATTGTATTATCTTGGTGAGATAAGTTGGGTAAGAGTTACCTAAATGTTTAAATTGGTCCGACTTAATAAAGCTATCAAAATAGTTTTGGACTTTAGGCATATGATAAGATAAAAACATGCTAAGATATAAGATGTCCTGTATCTCATAAAAGTATCTAAAGTTACATAAGATATAATTGGTAACTGTTACCTACCTAAATAATCTAGTTCTGTGTTTCATGCCATAGCTGTCATAGAATTAGGTGAAATATGGATTTAGTCCCCTAAATAAACAGTATGTTTTAGGAGGGTTGTTAATTTAGTGGGAGTCTATTCCTCTATACTAAAATAAACTCTGCATAATCTTTATTGTAGATCAATGGCCTCTTCAAGTAACAATAATCCCCATCATGCGATCTATCCTTGAAAAGGATAAGCTATCTGGGACTAACTTTCTTGATTGGTTCAGAAACTTGAGAATCGTTCTCAAGCATGAACGCAAGTTGTATGTCCTGGATACTCCGATCCCTGAGGACCCACCAGTCAATGCTACGAAAGCTGTGAAGGATGCTCATAATAAGCATGTCAACGATTCTACCGATGTTGCATGCATTATGTTGGCAACTATGGTTCCCGAACTTCGAAGGACATGGAACTAATGGAAGCCTACGACATGGTCATGTTAACGCCGAAGGAAATGTTCCAACACAAGCTAGGCAAGAAAGGTTCGAGACAGTCAAAAACCTACATTCTTGTAAGATGACTGAGGGTGCGTCAGTTAGTCCTCATGTTCTGAAGATGAAGGGCTATGTTGACCAACTTGATAGACTTGGATTTCCCATAAGCCAAGAGTTGGCTACGGATTTGATCTTAAATTCATTACCAGAGAGTTACTCACAATTTGTGATGAACTACAATATGAATAATATGGAGAAATCAATTTCAGAGTTGCATTTGATGCTCAAAACTGTTGAACAAAATATCAAGAAACCCTCTAGTAATGTGTTGATGGTCCAAAAGGGAAAGGGAATGAAGAAGAAAGACAAAGGCAAGGCTAAAGTTGCCAAGGCTGCTGCTGCACCTATTACAAAGCCTGTGGAACAAGTCAAGCCCCAGCCTGTTCCTGCTTCAAAGCACCAAAAGGAAAAAGAAGGAAATTGTCATTTCTGCCATGCACCTGGACATTGGTTCAGAAATTGCAAACTCTATCTGGAAGATCTAAAGAAGAAAAAGGATAGTGCGACTACCACTTCAGGTATTTATGTTATTAAAATTAATTTATCTACTAGTGATGCCTGGGTATTGGATACCGGATGTGGATCTCACATTTGTATAAATGTGCAGGGACTCACCAGAAGTAGAAAGTTGAAGAAAGGAAAAGTCATCCTCCGCGTAGGGAATGGAGTAAGAGTTGTTGTCCTAGCTGTTGGATCATATGACTTAGTTTTATCTAGTGGACTTATTTTAACTTTAAATAATTGTTATTATGTGCATGCCTTGAGCAGAAACATCATTTCTGTTTCATGTTTGGATATGGATGGTTTTGATTTTATTATTGCGAATAATAGATGTTCAATTTCTCGTAAAGGCATTTTTTATGCAAATGCTAATTTGTGTAATGGTCTTTATATTCTAAGCATGAAAAAGTCCACAGATACTCCAGTCTTTAACATAAATACAAAGAGATCCAAGTCAAATGAGTTGAATCAAACCTATCTTTGGCATTATCGTCTTGGCCACATAAATGAGAAACGCATAACGAAGCTCCGTAAAGATGGACTTCTAGATTCATTTGATTTGGAATCATATGAAACGTGCGTATCTTGTTTACTAGGCAATATGACTAAAATTCTCTTTACTGGACAAAGTGAAAGGGCAAGTGATTTATTGGGTCTAATACATATTGATGTATGCGGTCCTATAAACACAATGGCTAGAGGAGGTTACCAGTACTTCATTATATTTACTGATGATTTCAGCAGATATGGTTATGTATATCTTATGAAACATAAAGCTGAATCATTTGAGATGTTTCGAACATTTCAAAATGAAGTACAGAATCAACTTGGTAAAACTATTAAAGCACTTCGATCAGATCGAGGTGGTGAATATTTGAGCCAAGAATTTGATGATCATCTTAGAAATTGTAGGATTGTCTCACAATTAACTCCACCAGCAACTCCACAATGGAATGGAGTTTTTGAACAGAGAAATCGAACCTTATTAGATATGGTTCGATCTATGATGAGTAATGCGGTTCTTCCATTATCCTTTTGGGGTTATGCATTACAAACTGCAACTTTCACTCTAAATCGAGTTCCTTCTAAAGCGGTTGATAAAACACCATATGAGATATGGTACGGGAAGAGACCTAGTTTGTCTTTTCTTAAGATTTGGGGCTGTGAGGCTTACTTAAAACGACAAGTCTCAGAAAAACTAGCACCTAAATCTGACAAGTGTCTATTTGTGGGGTATCCTAAGGAAACAAAAGGATATTACTTTTATAATCCCGCTGAAAACAAAGTGTTTGTTGCTCGGTATGGTGCCTTTATGGAAAAACAGTTTATTTCAAAAGACACTAGTGGGAGAGAAATAAATCTTGAAGAAGTTCAAGAATCACAAATAAACAACGAATCACTCGGAAGTTCAACAACGTTCGAACCAGTTGAACCTCCGCAAGTGACACAAGGCCCACGTAAATGGTAGGGTAAGACATGAGCCAGAGAGATTCGGATTTCTCATTACTGATAGTCGTGATGTGTTGCTTATAGATCAAAATGAGCCCACTACTTATCAGGAGGCTATGTCTAGACCAGACTCAGATAAATGGCTAAGTGCCATGAACTCTGAGATGCAATCCATGTATGAAAACCAAGTTTGGAACTTGGTTGATTTACCTGAAGGTGGTAAGACCATTGGATGTAAATGGGTTTTCAAGAAGAAAACTGACATGGATGGCAAAGTGCATACTTTCAAAGCAAGACTTGTAGCAAAAGGTTTCAGGCAGACTCAAGGTGTTGATTATGATGAAACTTTTTCGCCAGTAGCCATGCTTAAATCCATAAGAATTTTAATTGCCATTGCTACATATTATGACTATGAGATATGTCAAATGGATGTAAAAATAACATTTCTTAATGGAAAGCTGTTTGAGGACGTGTATATGACACAACCCGAAGGTTTTGTACATCCTAAGAATTCTAAGAAGGTATGCAAGCTTCAAAGATCCATTTATGGATTACAGCAAGCTTCTCGGAGTTGGAATCTTCGTTTTGATGAAGCAATCAAAGATTTTGGTTTTATTAAGAACGAAGATGAGCCTTGTGTATACAAGAAGGCCAGTGGGAGTGTAGTTATTTTTCTGGTACTGTATGTTGATGATATATTACTCATTGGAAATGACATCCCAACATTACAGAGTGTCAAGTCTTGGTTAGGGAAGTGTTTCTCAATGAAAGACTTAGGAGATGCAGCCTATATCCTAGGGATAAGGATCTATAGGGATAGATCTAAGAGGCTAATCGGTCTAAGTCGAGTGCTTACATAGACAAGGTACTTGAATAGGTTCAGTTTGCAAGACTCTAAAAGAGGATTGTTGCCAATGTCTCATGGCATAAGTCTCAGCAAGAATCAATGTCCTAGGACAAATGATGAGCGAGACCGTATGAATAAGATTTCATATGCATCTGCTATTGGATCTATCATATACGCCATGCTATGCACTCGGCCTGATGCATCATATGCTTTGAGCACTACAAGCAGATATCAATCAGATCCAGGTGAGAGTCACTGGATAGCAGTAAAGAACATCCTTAAGTACTTAAGAAGGACTAAGGAAGTGTTCTTGGTCTATGGAGGTTTTGAAAATGATCTAGTTGTAAATGGTTACACATATGCAAGTTTTCAAACTGATATAGATGATTTTAGATCGCAGTCTGGATATGTGTTTACTTTGAATGGAGGTGCAGTTAGCTGGAAAAGTTCGAAGCAAGAGACTGTGGCGATTCTACAACAAGTAGTTCGAGTATATTGCAGCGTCCGATGCAACGAAAGGAGGCAGTTTGGATCAAAAAGTTCATTTCTGAACTAGGTGTGGTTCCAAGTATTGCTAACCCTGTTTGTTTGTATTGTGACAATAACGGGGCAATAGCACAAGCCAAGGAACCTAGATCACACCACAGATCCAAACATATACTCAGGCGTTTTCATCTCATTAGAGAAATTATTGAGAGGGGAGACGTAAAGATTTGCAAAGTACCTACTGAAGACAACGTTGCGGATCCATTGACAAAGGCTCTTCCACAAGCGAAACATGATGGTCATGTCAGATCATTAGGCATTAGATGCATGAATGATTGGCCCTAGAGCAAGTGGGAGATGTTGGGAAATGTGCCCTAGGTCAATCCATTAACAGTCTTTATGAATACATTTTAGTTAATAAAATAGAGGATTTCATTTGTTGTTTATTATAATTGATTTGCATGTTTACATTATAATAAGATCCATTGGTATTTACAGAAATATCCTAAATGTCCCTAGTCGATTATTATACTGGGAACTATAATGAATTAAGACTAGTGTGAGTCTTGATTGATGATCATACGATGATCATACGTATATGAATACGAATCAAGATCATGAGTACATGTTAGGGAACAAAGTACTGGATCGACCCACTATGAGAACATCACATGGATTAAGTCATAGTTGTTTCTCATGATAGATATATTTTTCAGTCCTCTGACTTGAGATTACCAGAGACTTCAACATTAGGAATACGGATGATTTGACGCAATCAAACGTTGTCTTTAACCGGATGATTATAAAGGTTGTGATTGGTTATTGTGTGAATAATGTGGTGAAGTTGTGTAATCGAGATAGAATTTATCCCTCTCATATAAAGAGAGATATCCAGTGGATCCCTCGATGTGTTAGATTATTAAAAGGCCTAGTCTAAGTGAATTGATATTGATCAATGTCACTTAGATGTTTTCAGTCTACCTAGAAATCGAGACTAGTACGGTTGAACATGTTAGATGACAATTCCATGCCTTATGTTTGATCAAAAGGATATCGTGTGACAAAAGGATGTTATATACACTATTGATTAGGTTATATCGATTTGATATTCGTACAACTTAGGTAGTCATAATATCTTGCTAGAGGCCGCTTATGACTTGTATACCAAAATGTGTTTTGGTACACTTCCAACGTTGTATGAGCCTATTGGGTCGCACACTGAGAACGGTTTTGCGAGATTTTAAGATGGTTCAGAAAAATGAATTTTATATGATAAAATTCATGACAGAAACGTCCTTGTAGTGTATTACACTTATACTTCTTTAAGTAGAGGTATATGTGTAATTTACTTAACCGTCTATATACAAGGGTTGTATAAATAAACGCTTTGAGTTAGAATACAAACACGAAAGATTTTAAAAGGGCCGAAACTCTATTTTCGTTTTAAGAAACGACTTAGAGTTTTTGGTATCCTCTGGATCGTTTTGGAGAGAAACAAAAAGTTTGGTATTCTCTCGAAGCTAGCACTTTGAATCTCGACCGTCGTTCATGTGTGGACAGCTAGTAGAGGGCGTTCGTCATTGGCAGCGCCTTAGAGATCAATTAACCGTCAGAGAGGTATTGCGATTGAGGTATGATTAAGTTTTCATAGTTTAAACATGTTTTAATGGAATCAGATTCGGATCCTGTTGGGGTTTTTCTCAAAATTGTTTTGAAATCTCCGCTACGCATGACCCCAAAACATGTACTGCAAACTTCAAGGCGTTGTGCAGTGTAATTCATGGAATGCTAGACATACAACATAACATGATCAAATCGTCGTTTGAGATTAGTTTGAATGTTGTGCCATGTAACGGTCCAGCCATGGGGCGCACCCCTCTGGCACCGCACAGGCAGTGTGAACTATGGACCGCGCCCCTCCCACACCATCTGGCTCCCCCAAGCCAGTCTTTTACCCCCCCTAAACTCGAACATGTGCCTTGAGGGATAAGTACACAGGTTTTGCGAGTCTGGTACCACTGAGCTGTCGAGGACTTCCCAGGAGGTCATCCATCCCGGTACTACTCTTGCCCAAGCACGCTTAACTGCGGAGTTCTGATGGGATCCGGTGCCTCCGTGCTGGACCAGCTCAGTGGTACCAGACTAACTAAACCTGTGTACTTATCCCTAAGGGCGCACGTTCGAGTCTGGGGGGCGAAAGACTGGCTTAGGGGAGCCAAATGGTCTGGGAGGGGCTGTGGTCCATGGTTCACACTGCTTGTGCGGTGCCAGATGGGGTACACCCCATGGCTGGGCCGTTACAGGAAGTGCTCGTATACCCATCCCAAAAAAAAGAATCAATAAAAGTAAAAAAATAGTGGATTTGTATTAGCCGATTCACAAGTAATGCACAAGAAATATGTACCTCGAGCAAAGTTAGGTACCTTGCAATCTGCGACACTTCTACCCCGGTGGCTGACCCGAGATAACGGTAAAGATAAACTAGAGCAGTAGCACCCCATGCGTAAGTCTCGACCTTATCTAAGTTCTCCAGAAGCTTCAATAATGTAATTGAAACTTGTGACCCACTCTTATCGGCGAATAGGGTGCAAAAGAGCAAGTACAAAAAGTATACACTTGCAGTGGATTCCAGTTGAGGGTACGTAATGGGAGAACTAGAAGTACTGAAAGTGATGGACTTGGACTTGGGTGGGCAAAAAGACTCTTCACCAAAATTACTCGCACTGTGAGACCCTTCGTAATGTTAACCTCTTCCTCTGCTTCGTCACAAGAAACCCCAAGCAGTTTCAAACTAACTCAATCGCATCCTTGCGGGACTCCTCTGTGCACCTTGAAAAATTCTTGATCGCCACCACATTGCTCGTCATTGGAATCTTCAATAAAATGCTCACGTCCTCTAGCGTGATGGACGTTTCACCAAAGGGTAAATGAAATGTATTGGTCTTCAGCTGTCATCGCTCGCAAAAACTAATATCACCACCTTATTGGTCTTCCGATAGGAGTCGTCTAAAAGTGGAGCCAAACCCAACTTCTGAATGATTCTTTGCAGTCCTTGGGTGTCGGACTGACAAGACTTCAAATCCCACTTAGCTATTTTAGTCCCGTGGTTTATGCACTTAAGCAACGGTCGATGCTGCAAAAAGAAAAAAAACATACTTCATAAATACATTATCTTATATGAATAGCAAGAGTAATAATTTGATTGAAAATGAATTGATACTTTGCCAAAAAAAAGGCTATATACCTTATTATTCCAAATTGTTGCCGCAACATGATCTTTAAAGCTCTTCAACAAAGAGCGGTCAATAGGACCGCCAGGGAAAGGAGCAGATGGGTCATCTTCGAGCTCCACAACATTCCCACCAATAACACCGCTACTATTCCTAGTTGCTTGTGGTTGGGATATGGTGGTTTCTTCCGTTGCTACCCTATGAGCCTTATCCCCGTCGGCACCACCCCGACTACTTGTGTCTGAGATGTAATGAAATTTTATATGGTTAAGTGTCATTTGGCTACAAACGAGAAATGCTCATAAGTCTCGGTATGGTATTTCCGAGATTATTGAGCACATCAAGGTCCTTGTGACCTAGTATTGCGGGTTTGCAAGAAAACCCAAAAATTGAAGCATTTTCATGGACGATTACAAAGAAAACGAACCAAATGAATAAAATCGAACAAAAACCCGAACGTACCTCACTTTGCCTCTCGATTTTACACTGACCCCAAATCTGAACTCATCCCTAGCCACTAAACACATCAACTAGGCAAAAAAACCTGTCCAACTCGAAAAATCGGGAATATGTGGGAGAGAACGATGAAAAATGTGAGATTCAGTTGATTTTGCCTCCAAATCACGATGGGAACGAGAGCATTTGTGGGAAATGAGGTTTCAAAAAATGGAAACCATTACCAGGTTAAACCCAAAATAGGTGGGGTGCCCCATCATTAAGGTTCTAGGGCATTTTTGTCCAATTAGGGGTGCCCTGATAAATTCGATGGGTGTCCATGTAAATGGGGTGCCCTGAGTGATGACTAGGGTGCACATAGCGGGCCTTTAAAAATGTTCACGTTAAAGAAGAAAAAGTGATTTGTGCCCACCAAAAAAGTGTTGTCATCCTTAATTCTCTCACTATTTTCATTTATTAACCAAAAAGTTAAAAAGTGGTCTTACTTTTTTCTCTATGTAATAACAAAATAGATTAGATGTGGTCACATAAAAACACCATGTTCTTTCTTCATTTTCTCACCTTTCAAGAGAGAAAATAAATGAAAAAATTGTGGAGCGTGATTTTTATTTTATTTATTTATTTTTATTTTTTGCGCAGTTATAAAACTATCAAACAATAACAAAAACGACTACACCAAAAAATTTAAAAATTTTCCATAATTTTTTCATTTTTTTACTTTCTTAATTTGTGTATTTTAGTCAAAATGAATTGTAATATTAACTCGGAGGGAGTAATTTTTAAGTATAAATTTATCAAAACCTCTCAGATGAGATGGTAAAAATATTACTTGCCAAAAAAGATGAAACCTTGAGAGATCATAGTTCAATATTTACTGAAGTAAAATATATATATTTAAGTACAAATCCGTGGAGTAATATTTAGGTTGAGGTTTTTAAAGTAGCACAAGACAACTCACTTTAAAGCGGCCTATCCAAGACCGGGTATTTGTTCAAAGCCTTGACGCTATCTGTTTTGGTTGTTCTCTCTCCTCCCTCACAGAAATCGAACTTTCAGAGGATTTCATGTCTCTCATATTCGATTGAGTCTAGGGCATCACCGAAATTGTTGCTCCGATCTTTCTCCCTCTCCCTCTCTCTCTGTTCTTCAATGGATGATTTTTCTAGCTCTGCCCTGCCTCTGCTTATCGATTTCTAGAGGAAAGGAAGGATTTTTTGGTGAGTTGATTGATTTTTACAACTTCTGTTGAGATTTCACTGCCCTTTTATGTTGATTTTCGTTTTGTTGTTCTCGCACTATATTCGAATTGGGTTTGTTGTTTTCAATTAGTAAGCAAGCAGAATTGCAAAGTTTTGTTCCAAAGATTGATTTTTGAAGCCTTAAATTTGTGTATTTCAGGTTTGTATATTTTTGTAACACTCACCATAGAAGTTTAGATTCTCATTTCGAAGAACACCCGCTTCGCCAAATACATTATCATGGCATAGTTGGTCACAAAAATGACTTCCCAGACCACTAAACCCAAAAGGGCATCTCAATTTCCACCAATTTAGGGTTCTTACAACCGAAGAAGAACAATGGCCGAAACAATTAAAGGGCACTAAAAACTTTTTTTTTCTTCTTCATTCTTATCTGCAAGCAAATTAGGGCATCTTACCTTTCATTCCTCATATTCTTTCGCCTGCTATCGAATCTTCTCTCCCTTTCTCTGCAATTCATTCCTTCTTCTCCCTCTATTCTCATGCCAACAGCAGTTTGTTGCATTCTTTATTGTTCTCTTTCAAAAAGATGAAGAAATCTTAGGACTTGTGACGACTTTTTGTGTGTAGTAGGAGTCTTGGAAGAGAGAAACATAGTTAAGAGGGGCATCACAGTATGTGATAACACGACTATCTTAGAAGAAATATAAGAGATTTACTATTTTGGGTGTTGTTAGAATCCTACCATTTGATTAGTATTTCTACAATGTAAGGTAGATTTGTGATTTTTGCATGGTATTTGCAGTGGTACATATTGGACCTGTTTCAAGTCGTATGATGTGAATTGGTAATCTTATTATTTTAAGTGCTGACTTTGCCCCCTAGAAGTAGATTCTTTTTACTTCTCCTAAAAAAAATTCTTGTTTGTTGGCCTTGAGTTTTAGTTTCCCTGGCGTTTCTTTTTTCGATGGAGAATTTGTTATGTTCCATGTTTTAGGATAAATTCCTTCAACAACCAAGCTAGGTTTGTCTAAAAACCTTGAACCGAAATTAGTATTAGAAGTCTTCAAAGGACAAGCTTATAAATTGTTTGAAGAAGTCGTAATATTTCCTTTGTTCGAACTTAATAAACTCAAGGATGGATTAACCAAACTCCAAAGGATCATTTAGTTGGATGGTTTTTGCTCATTTAATTCTGATGCATTTTGCTTATGAAGCAATTTAATGCGAGTCTAAAAGGTGTCTTCAATTGTCATTTCTGTAATTCCTCCTATTTGCTTTCTCTATCTAGCTAATTTTCTTTTGAAGCCTTCTCTAGCTAATTATTAATCATTAATATTCCAAAGCACCTTTCAGACTGAAAGTCCTTGAAACATTATAGTAAAATAATTAGTCATTGATTGTTGTCTCTTTAGTTCTATTTAGTCATGCAATAGGTTTGGAAATCTTTGAAAGGCTGAACTTTTAACTATCAAATTCAATCACAAACATTTTAATGGATGTCTTCTTGAAATCGATATCTTTTGAAGCATCACGTCATGTGATTCATTTCATTCTATATATCAAGTGTTATTAAAGCTAACTTAGAATCCAAAGTAGTCTAATAGTCTCGATACCAGGTGGTTTAGACCAAAAAAAAAAAGAATAAGAAACTAACTTAGAACACATTGGTCGTGAAAGATCTAAAGGATTTGGAAAGCACACCATTAATTGCTCTAAATCAAGTGAAATGAAAGAGTTTTATCTATGTAGCTTACCACAACTAATTTAGGATTGAAGCTTTTTACCAATTATGATTAAAGTAGCATTATTCATATACGCGTTTTAGAGTAAGTGTATTTCGATAAATGTTTTGGTTAGAGTTTGTGATCGCAAATAACTTTTAGTTTGTTGTTGGCTTTCAGGATTTAGACAATAAATATTAAGCCATGAGAGGTGGAAGGTCACATAGGTTGCCGAGCAATGAGCCTCTTGATGATTGGGGTGATGGCTCTTGGACGGTGGATTGTGCATGTGGTGTTAATTTCGATGATGGAGAAGAAATGGTAAATTGTGATGAGTGCGGTGTGTGGGTACACACTAGGTGCTCACGTTTTGTTAAGGGAGAGACCTCATTTGCTTGTGATAAATGTAAAAGGAAGAAAAATAGGGTTGACAATGAAGAAACTGAGGTTGCTCGATTACTTGTTGAGCTACCTACGAAGTCTATGAAGATGGACAATTCTTTTTCTTCTATTCCTTCTTGGTCTTCTGTTAGGCTTTGGTCAGACATACCGATTGAAGAGAAGGTGCATGTTCATGGTGTTCCAGGTGGAGATCCCACCCTTTTCCAAGGCATACCATCCATTTTCTCTCAGGAGTTGTGGAGGTGTAGTGGTTATGTGGCCAAGAAATTCAATTTCCAATATAAGGAATTCCCTTGTTGGGATGAACAAGACAAAGTTGATGTAGAACCCTTGGAGGCAGAGTCACCCCTTGACAAAGGTGCAAATGCTTTGTTTTCTTTTTCCAAAGTTGTTGCAACCAATCCTATGGACATGGTGGTTGGACTTAAGGGTTCAATTGAAGGAGACCGAGGTAATGTGAAGTCACTCTTAAAAGAAATGAACAAACGGGAGGGAAAGGGCACAAGTGTTGTTCGTATGCAACATAGTGTGAAAAGGGATAGGAACCATGCACGACCTTTGGGGGCCCCCCATGGTAAGCGAAAGAATGACGATTTGGGGCTCGACAAGTATGAAGGGGCGATGAAGAAGGCTAATTGTTTTGATAAAGGGGTTTGTGGTAAGAGGAAAGGTAATTTGGTGTTTTCAAATGCAAATATATTCCATTTTTTCATTTCATTTTATTTTGCTATTGTTTTTGTACGGCTCAATGCAAATCAAGTTCTATTTGATGTGCAGTTGCCACACTTACTACAGAACCTCGAAAAATTGAGTTTGGTGAAGATGAATGTTTAAAGGCAGTTGAGCCAGAAGCAGTTGAGCCAGAATACAATGATATTCAAAATAGAGTCAAGAAAGAAACCAGACTTTTGATATCCGAGTCCGACTATTACAACGATGCTCATGGGGACAATTTAGTCACAAAGGCAAACCATACTGAACACTCATTTAAGGAGGGTTCAGAGCGTGTATTTCATATTGAAACTGTAACTAAATCAGAGAAGTTTGATTCTGAAGTTCCTTCTGGAATTGGGAGTGGTTCTACCACTCCATCACTTCTAAGATCAAATGACATTGCTTGTCCTGTTGTTAAAGAAGAGGTATGAGGTTCTTCTTTTTTTTGGTTCTTCCCTCCAATAATGTGTGTTTTATTTCTATGAAACTTTTATATATCCATATGTTTATTTGTTCATTTTATGCTGATAATGTTTTAGTTTTAAGTGTAGAGTTTTCATATGGTTAGTTGCAATTAAAGAGTTTGAATTTTCCGGGAGTAATGGCGTACAAGTTGGAGAACCACTGTGGGATGACAGTGTTTCCTTGATATTGCTTATTGTGGGATGGATGTAAGCTGTTGTATAATTTACTTTCATTTTTTTTATACTTATTATCTTTTTGTATTAGTAATGCCTTTTTACAAATACTAAACGGTTTCTTCAAAGAAGAAGAAGATCGAATGACATTAGGAATATGCAATGAATGCAATAATGAATACATAAGTTGCGGTCAATAAGGTAGGGATATTTAGTGATAAAAAATGCATGTAGTCAGCAGGCTTAGGAAGGTCAGCGCTTCTTGAAAAAAAGGAAAGTTGATGAGGTAGTTGCTTTTGTTGCTATATATGTGTGAGTTCTGATGTCTGTGTCCCCTTATGTTTACTTTTTTCCTAGTTGCAGAAGTTAATTTTATTAGGGTAGTACTATCTAGTTTTCTGATACTGAAGCTCTTCTCTGGTTGTTAAAAGTTATCAACAACGTACTTTTTTGTGTGGCATTGTTGATACGAGATTATAGGGCTTCTTATTTGCGTTTGTGTTTCCTGGTTTCTTAATGGTTATCTTGTACGATATAGGTGAGGAGTCACTCTAATCAATTGTGTTTATGATGTCATGGGCTGTAAACCTTTAACCTAGTTAATAAACTAATATCTTGGTTTTCTTTGGTAATTACTTTTTTCTGTATCTTCATTGGAAGAATGATTTTGACTTGTCCCTTTGAAAGGTTTTGGTAACATCTTTTTGGTTTTTCTTGTTGAGCTGTGATATTTTGGTGATCATGGTCAAGAATTGTGTTTATTGTTGTTGATTGAAGTTGATTGTAACTCATTATTTTTCTAATTATATATAGCTGAGGAATGATAATTTTCAGATGAAGTGATTTTTGTTACTGCTTCAGGATTTCAATGAAGCTACCGATCACAGGCGCAATCTTGGAAACTTGCACGTTAGCCTGTCCTCAGCAATGGAGGTCTCCTCTAAGCAATCCATTGAGGACCTAATGCATGCTTCTACTGAAGTGAAAGATGGTCAAACACTATGCAATCAGAAATGTAGGTTGGCTAGGAGCTTGGCACAACCTAATATTGAACAAAATGTTGAGGACACTGAACAACTTAAAGAGAATACTGAACTGCTCTGTTCTTCATGTGATGGAGTAAGGACGGATGTTACAAGGCGCTTGAATCATCACGAGGGAGTTTCTGCAGCACACTCCTACAAAAATCTGCATGAAACTGATGTTGCAAGTTGTCCTTCAGATAAAAATAAGAAACAAATTGTTGAGAGTGAACTGGAAGGAGGGAGCCCTTACAATAAAGATGATCCTGTGAAGGAATGTGTTTCTGTATATGGAGAACCTTGTGCAAATGATCAAGGGAATGACTTATCGGAGGCTGTCGTAGTAAGAAGCTCTTCAGATCCTAAGCTTGAGCTGAGAAATGCAGAACCATTAAGAGCAGAAGGGGTAAATCACAGTAGCGTAGTATCAATCAGTGGTAGTAAACATGTTCCTAGTAATGGAAAAACTTCAACTTCATCGTTTGTAGTATGCCCCAGATCATCCAACTTAGGTTGCTATAGGCCTGCATCTCCAAATACCAAAAGATACATAAATTCCAGTAAACAACGAGTGGAGGTGAATTCGTCTGCTGATGTTAAGAAAGAATACTCTGTGAATGATATGACCAGGGATGATGGCAGGCATGAAATGGCAAAAAAAACGTTAAAAGAGCAACCAAAAGGATCTCAGAATTCTAGGTTGAAAGCATCAGAATTGAGCAAAGCTTCACATGTTTCTGCTGCCAAACGAATGTTGTCTGATTCAAAGTTTCAGGTGCTTCATCCGTCTTCTAAGTCAGTCACAATTCCAAATGCAGCAGATTCGTCTGGCTCTGGTGAATCTGCCAATTCAATGCAAACTGCTCAACATTGTCAAAACAAACCTACAAGTACAGGATTCTCCCAGAAAGGTGAAAGATCAAATCATTCAAGTTCCCAACATTCATCTAAGATCAACCCATCATCTTCAGTACATCCTAATACAGCTGGAAATACTTCTTTGACATTGAGTGATGAGGAGGCAAGACATCATTGTCGTTTATTTTGGTTTTTAAATGCATGAAAGCTACATTTTTACAGTATTCTTACCTTACCTTCATGTCAATGGTCTGTGGCAGCTTGCACTACTGTTACATCAGGAGCTTAATAGTTCTCCTCGAGTTCCGAGGGTGCCACGCGTGCGTCAAGCAGGTAGCATGCCTCCGTTGGCTTCTGCTGCAGCTACGAGCATGCTTATCAAACGCACGTCAAGTCATGGAGGGAAAGACCAAACTTCAGTAAGCATTTATGTAATTATGCTAGTGGAAGTGCAGGTTCATTTCTGTATCATGTTGTTTTGTGGATCTTCCTTTTATAGTTTACTTATTGGCTGGAAATTTCAACTTTATATGGTATATAAAAGCCTAAATATTTAATCGGAATGAATGATTTGTGAGTAGGCTGATTTATATATAAATTTAAGTATATGAATACTGGCTAAATAAGATTCGCGTGGAGAGTTGTATATTTTAAAAAATAAAAAGTTTAATGCTATATTATTGTTAAAAAGGATATCAATTATTAAACAATGCAAATTTTGTCGAAACTTATTAGGCAGTTAACTAGTGCCTAAATCATAAAGTGTGACCAATTATATATTTATGATAGACGGGTAATTAATGTTTAGAACATTATTCAGTTTTTTATATAACATTCATGATTGACAAATTTCAAGTTAAATGCACTCATAAAAAAAATAGTCTAACCATCTCTTGAATATGCAAGGATGACACTGAAACTACATATTGAAAAAGAATTTATAGTTGATCATGTAAAAACTTGAGGGTGGATAGCTGGGGCGAAGCCAGGAAATTAAATTTTGTTAGGCTTGTTCGAATGAGCTACATGTATTCGCATTTATAAAACTGTTGCATTGCACCCCAAATACAATTAAACTAACAATGCCAATTAATGTATAACCATCACTTCGCCATGCAAGTAGGGGTTGCAAACATTTGGGCTTGGACAACCCCTTCCGTGAAGAAGTACTTGTATTGTTCAGACCTAACCCTGTTTTAAACTTAGACAAAACTGCCTTGTCCAAACTTGTTTTACTTTAAAACCAGGTTGCCCTGTTATCCAAATTTATCGCAATTTCAAAAATTTACCATTCACACATAATATAATTTTATTTGATGTAATTCTAAAATGTGACATTAAGACTCATCAAATATTGTGAATTACAAATCATTGCAATGATTTCAGAAAAACGAATCATGTACCTAAACATTAAACACAAAAAAATAAATGCTAATGCATACAATAACACAGTAAAGCAAATGTTGATGTATAAAAATAAATTAAGATTTGATTCATTATGAAATAAGTGACATTTGCAGTACATTTCTATATGTATTATGGTAGTATACCTTTATATTTGTTAGTGTCTTAGTAAGTATTCATTGTCTAATAATCTTTGGCAGCGGTTAAACGGACTCCCAATTTTGAATTTTTACTCCGTGTACCTCACTTTTTACTTAATTTACCCACTTTTATTTTTAAAATTCCAAAAATACCCTTGCTCACCCCATTACCCATACTCCACTTTTGAAAAAGTGTTGCCTGCCGGTTTCAGACAAACCGAGCGGACACCTCTTCAGAGGTGTCGGACACACAAGACCAACTCCTTTAAAGAGGTTTCGGACACACAGAGCCGATACCTCTTTAGAGGTCTCGGTTGACTCCAACCGATAATGCGAAGATAACTCGGTCTCATTGGGCGACGGATGGATCCAGCCGAAACCTCTTTAAAGGTGTCAGCCTTGTGTGTCTGACACCTCTGAAGATGTGTTGGTTTTGTTCGTCTGATATCTCTTAACAGTTGTTGGCCCTGTAAGTCTGAAACCCACGAACGGCCAGAATGAACAAAAAAACTTCAAAACTCTCAAATAATACATGAAAATGGTAAAAAAAAAAAAAGTGGGTTTTGCTAAGAATCGCTTAATATTTTCGATTCCATCGAAACTTTGTACCCAAAATGCAAGATTCAAGCTTCAAATCAAAGCCCTAAACCGAAAAACAAATTCACAAACAAAACGACTAAAAAGAAAAAAAAACCCAAAAAAACCTAGAAATCGGCACTAAAAGAGATGATGAATGCACCCACGACGTTGAATCCATGTGGTTTTGCTCGGATTTCGTCGGATTTGAATTGTTGATGAGTGCAATTTTGAGAGAGAGGTGAGTGGGGTATGGGTGAGTAAATATAGAGGGGTAGTTGAGTAATTTCATTAAACTGGGTCCTTGTAGCAAAAATTGGGATCCTTTTAGCCGCTACCTAATCTTTTATCGAAGACCTAGAATGTCACTTAAAATCTAGGTCGAGTATGCGCTTAGGGGGTCTTCACCCGGCCCACCTTTTTAATTCATGTAAAAGGTCTTTGTTCAAATCTAACCCGGATTTATTAACACTTAGTCCACACCCTTTTTAATTTGGGCCGAAGATATGCATTTCTTTTGTGGGTTTTATTTTATTGTTGGTCACTTTATTTGTGAGTGTGTTCATGTTAACGGATTGGATAACTTACTTGGTCTTGATGTGTTTGTAAGGTTTCTAGGAGGAAAAGCAAAGACGATTCCTTAAAGGATAGCATTCGTAGTTCTTGTGAGCGCACTGACATGACTAAGAGTGTGGAGAAGACACTTGTTTCCCCTGATAAGCTAAGCCATGAGCTCATTTCAGAAGGCTCCAACAAGAATGAAATAGGCAACAGATCTTTGGAAGCACAATTATCTCAAAAGAACAAATGTATTACCACCACTATTGTCTCCCCACCTTCAACCATTGAGGAGGCTGATGACCAGAATTTGCTATTTGTGCGCAACTCCACAAGGGACGTTTTTGATAATGATAATGAAAATGATGGTGACAATGCATGTAGTACTGGAGGTTCTATACCTCGTACTTTACCAGGTATTGTTTATGGTTCGATAACTCTTCCTTTCTACTTCTGAATGTTAACTTTTCTTTGTAACGAGGAGTTTGAATTTCTAATTCTGCATTGACAGGCTTGATTGATGAGATTTTAAGTAAAGGCAATAAAATATCATGTAGCGAACTATGCGATGCTGTTCTGCCGGTAATGTTTACTTCACTCGGGCACAATATTCCTGTCCTGTCCTGTCCTGAAATAAACAAGTGAAATCTTATTGCTCGCAACTGTCATTCACTGTTTTCTTCATTTTTTTTTGTAGCATTGGGATGATTTGAGAAAGCATAACGGCGAGAGGTATGCATATTCAAGCCACTCACAGGCTGTTCTTGATTGCTTGAGAAACAGAAATGAATGGGCCCAATTGGTTGATCGCGGTCCTAAGGTACACAAATATCCGTATTTCTTCTATTATGTTGTGTTCAAGTATCTTAGTGCGTGAGCGGGTACAAGACAGTTTGCTATGGTTAGAGGACTATGTAGAATTTTTTAGTGTAGCAGCTTTTATAGGAGCTGCAGTGGTATTAAGGCAATTGAAGATTTGAGAGCTCAGAAGTAGTCTTACCTAATAGCCGCAATGGCTGATAGATAGATAGAAGATATGAAATGGTCTATATTTTATGTTTCAGACAAATGCTGGTAAGAAAAGACGCAAGCATGATGCTGAACTGCCTGAAGCTGAAGTAGACGGGAAAGACAATAATAGCGAGGGTATTTCCTCTCACAAATTGGCGGGTAAAAATGTTGAGTCACACCAAGAAGATTATTTCCCTAAGGGCAAGAGGAAGGCTCGAAAAAGGAGGCGATTGGCGCTGAAAGGCAGAGGCATAAATGATGTCAGGATAAGGCAAATCAGTAGCACCGAGGGGGATGCATGTGTTGATAATGATGTTGGCCCATTTTCCCATTCGAGTGACGACGAGGGAGCTGGGGAAGTCTTCAGCGAGGATGAAATCCAGGGAACCAGAAGACATTCTGTTGGGAGCGAGGCTGTGGCGTCCAGCTCAGATGAGGCGGGATCTGTGTAGTGAAGATGAAGGCAGGCTTCTTTCCATGACCTCTTGGTTAACTATTTCTTTGTTGCAATTCCTACCCAGAGTGGTTTGTATATTACTTTGGCAACACGTTCTTGCAAAGACCATTATAGCCTAAACATGTAAGTATATATCTTCTCTTCCTAGGGGATTTCAATTTTTCTCCCGTTAATATAGAAGAAAACACATTTTCTGTTTGGAATATAAAATGTAGCCAAGTTGTCTCTTTATATTTGGACTCCTTTGTTTGTTAAAAAGAGTGAGTGAACTTATTTTTGTCTCTTAATATTTGTACTTGTGTGTTAATATTGAAGACGAATAAAAAACTTACTATATGTAGTGTTTTAAATGTGGAGACCATTACAAAATCAAAAAAATAAAATAGGGAGCAACTAGATTTTACTACTTGAATTTAATTTACCAAGCAAGTGCACGTGATAATGTAGTTTAAAAATTCAAATATACTTATTTTTTTTGGTGGCTTGACTTCAACCAGCAAGTTGCATCTTTTCAATAATCTTTTTTTTTTTTTTTTTTGAAAACTTGCATCTTCTTAATAGTTGAAAATAGTTTGAAAATTGTGTTTCAAAAAAAAAAAAGAAAAATAGTTAAAAATTTTAAGTTAGTTATTACTACCAAAGAAATTTGAAGTTACAAGCTACACTATATAATAATTAAGGAAATTGTCGTCGTGCCTCAAGATAGACACGCATAAGGGGCACACATCTTATAACTACCTATCGACGAGATGCGTGCTATTTGTGTGTCTGTGCTGGGGCACACTAACACTTCTTCACTTAGCTGCCATTTTCTTCTTCTTGGGCCCTTGTAGCTTTTTGTTTATGTTCTTATTATTATTATTAGCGTGACTTCAATAAATAAATTTTGTATCGTTTAATTACATTTTATACCTTTTTATTAGCGTTTAAAATAAATAAATTCAAACCTCACATGCAAAGCAACTAAAAAATAATTGTACTATCACATCAATAACATCACTCCACACTAAAAAGGGCTACGCTCCATCATCTCTCTCATCTTTAACAAAACAAAATAAATAAAAAAATGTCTGGTCATCCCAATCTTATCCCTTCAATCAAGGCCGGCCCATCGAATGTTATGAGCAGTTGATAGAGGTGGCGGAGTCCGTCAGATTCACTCAAAGATGTACAATTACAGATCTCCATAATCCGTCAACAAAAAATAATGTTACATTCAACTGGACGAGGTGCGGCCGACGGCCCTACTTACCATGACGCCTTGCCGTCGACCACTCGTCCAAAACTCGACAAATTCCGGTAGGCCCCACAGACCTGCCGAGCTGTCATCCCAAGCGCATCGTCCACCGTCCGATCATCGTCCCACCCATCCCTCATCGCCCGGTTCAACCGTCCGATGAACCCCCTCCTCCACCTCTCACAACACCCCAACAACTCCCGCCACGGCCCTCCGCCGCCGCCGCCGCCGCCGCCCACCACCACCGCCGCCACTCCCTCCACCACCTCCGCCGGAGCGCCGCCGTCCCACACCCACACCCTCGCCACCCCCTCTCAATCGCCCCCACCACCTCCCCCTTCTCCCACCGCTCCCCGCCCACCCCCAACGCCACCGCCACCGCATACTCGTCACCGGGCCTCCTCTCGACGGAGACCTCGGCGAGGGCAGATGTGAAATTAGGAGCGGCGGCGGCGGTGGAGGTGAGGCGCACGGTGATGCGGCGGACCGGCTTGACGGGGTCGGCGGCGGCGTATAGTCGGCGGCGGGAGAGGCGCGCGGCGCGGAGAACCGCGCGGGTAGCAGAGTCGTCGGAGACAAGAAGGAGCGATATGCGGCGGCCCAGCGGCGTGTCTAGGCCGACGCCATTGATGACCACAATCTCCACGTCTTTGGAAGCTTCGTAATTGGCCCAGACTGAAATAATTGCCACCGCCGCGATGAACGCTATGCGCCGGCCGACCAGTGCCTGATGGGGGCTGTCCATTAATTAGTGGTACCACTATCTACTTGGTTTTAATTCAGTTGTTGAACTAGTTATTTTGGTTTTGAACGATACTGTTTGCAGTGTAAATCTTTCGATACGCCTCGATCACAGTGATTTCTCCATAGTGTGATCTGACGGGTAATATTGTTTGTCTAGAAACCAAGTGGTCCACCTCATATTCCTCTGTTGTGTATTCATTTTATGGAGAGTTGATTGGGTGCGCCTCGTGCCTCGTGCATGGGAACGTGTTTTTACACTGCAAAGTTAATGGCCTATCGTATACTGCCACGTAGTCGGGTGGGGGAATAGTGTATGATGGTTGAGTGTATTTTATCAGTTCTGTCCAAGGGGGGACAACAAAAGTGGGCTGAATCACTGGGGGCTGGGGGGCTGTGCTGTCATTGCTGTGGTTGTCGTTTCTCCATTTGTGATTTTAATGTTTCCAAGTGACCACATCCTATCCAAAAAAATTGGTGATAAGAGAAGTACGTAAGTAGTTAAACATCTTTATGAATTGCGATCATTTTCTTGAAACTAATCGATTTGCCCCACCCCATATATTTCTAAGTGCCCTTAACTATCCATTTCTCACAAACGACACACCCCATTGTTGAGATACACTCAAACCTTCTCAAAACATCTTTATGAATTGCGATCATTTTCTTGAAACTAATCGATTTGGAACTCTTCTCAAGTGTCATTTGTTTTTCTTTTTTTTTTTGGGGGTATTTTTCCTTATCTTGATATCATTTTTTGGTGTTTTTGCAATGTGATACTAGCTAGTAATTCCTCAAGGTTCTGGTTCACTTTTGAGTCGTTCGCGAGGTTCAATATTGCAAGGCTAAGACTTGTTTGAGGTTCGGTGTTGTCTCACCGAACCTCTTTGTTGAAACTTGTTTCTTAATTAACCATCTAACTAAAAAAGTTTGATACGCTTCAATTGATTACCTAACAAGAGATTTAGTAGGCTCTGTCCAACGCTCAAAAAAGATTTAGTGGGCTCCGACCAACACTCTAATCATGATCGGTCGGCTCTGACAATTTTGAGGCCTAGGGCGACATGCGACATGAGGAATGTGGGTCTTTTTATATTCGACTTGTTTTCTATAAAAAGAAATTAACTTAGTTAATCTTTTATAAGTTTACGTTTGTTGTTATTAGATTTATACATATTTGAGCGTGATTTTTTTAAAAAATATATATTTATTATATAAAAAGTACATCCAATTAATTTGGGACTAAAGTTGTTGTATATAAGAAAAAACTACATGTATTTTGTTTGCACTTCATACATGTTTTGGAGTGGGGCGGGGCGGGGATTGAACATACCATCCCCGCATCTGCGGGGTGCGGGGCGGGGATTTTTCCTCAAAAAATTTTTGCGGGGCAAACTTTGCCGCCTCGCCGAATTCCCCGCAAGGCGCGGGGCCCCACTGGTAGAGAGTGATGCATTGGTCGTTGTTGATCAGATTGCTAGGCGGGAGTTTGATACTTCGATGATGTATATGAGAATCTTGCGCGAGACATGTAGAAGATGTTGCAGTCATTTAATGGTCTATGTTTGACATCTTTCTAGAAAATGGACTATTGAATGTCCTTTCTTTATTAATTCAGAATCACTTGTAGTGACATATTTACCACTTCAATAAAGAAGTTACATTTTAACTTTGAACACAACTAGAAAATGGACTTTGTTCTCAAGAAAGAAAATAGTAAATACAAATAGATTCAACTTTAAACACAAGTAAAAAGCTTCATTTCATTTCAAACAACAAACACATATATAAGAGCATCTTTATATATTTTTAAAATATAAACCAGGTGGCACATATATACAAAACCCAAAAGTATAAATTATGTGGCATATAGATACAAAATAACAAACTAAGCGGCATATAGGTACAAAATAACAAACTATGCTAACAAGCCACAACATATTTTAATACGTTTTTCCACATATTGAGAATATATATCTTCCAACGCATATTTATTATTGTCAAGTTTCTACTTTTTGTTTTGATTCTGATTTTTTTTTGTTTTCTTTTTAGGATTGAATCAAAATTCTAATAACAAAATGATTAAAGAAGTGATATGTATTTGTTGATAATCTCTGGTAAGTGTTGCCTAGATCTATGATCTCCAATTTTAAGTTTATTTGACAAGATCATATGTTTTTATTATATATCCTCACTGTCTCAACAAAATTTATTTGTACATTTGAAGTTTCCTTATGTCATACTTTTTTACCATAACATTTTTTTATTTTTAGTTGTTTTTCAACTTTTTTTTTTTGCTCTTTTCGACTTTTTGATAGCTATTTGGTTTTCGGTATTTTTTATATTCAGATTTTTATCTTTGAGTTTTTATTCTAATCTCTTTTTAGTTTTCTTTTCAAGAGCAAATAAAAATATTTTAGAAATAACATATACTGATCGTCAATCTCTGTGTGCATTGTTTAGATCAATGACCTCTCTCTTTTTAGTTTATTCAACAAGATCAATGTCAATTTGTTATATATCTTTTATTGTGGCAACAAAATTTTAATTAATCATTTTTCAAAATAAATATAGCTTCTATTCATAAAGTATTAAATTGGGATTTCACCAATGTTTACATAAGTTTTTTTTTCTCTTTTTATCGCTTCCTTTTTCTCATCAAATTAATTTTATTAGGATTATATTTTTGTATAACCATATGCAAAAAGTTTTTAAACTTTCAAGGCATATATTTCCTAATTTTGCTACAAAAAATTAAATGATATTATTCTTCACTTAAAATTTATTCGAGATTATGTAGTAAAGATTATTTTTTTTAGTTTTTTTTTCTCATTAAGTTAATTATTTTTAACTAATATATTGATATTTAGTCTTACCTGTACGCAAAGCGTGGGATTTCGACTAGTTTTTAAAATGGATTCCTCGCGGGACGTATGGCGGGGTATGGGGCAAGGCAATGGGGATTCTCCGTGGGACGGGGCACGAGGCGGGGCGATAGGGCGGGGCAGCGGGGATTCTCCGTGAGGTGGGGCACGGGGCGAGATGCGGGGTGGGGCGACGGAAATTCCCTGTGGGGCGGGGCTACAAGGCGGGGTACGAGGCGGGGCGACGGAATTCCCAGCGGGGCAAAAAATGGGGCGGTTCTACGGGAAAACCGTGGGGCAAAGGCATACCCCGTCCCCTGCCTCGCCCCGCCCCGGCTGGAGCAAAAATGTGGGGAATCCTCACTCTGCAGTGTATATGTGGTCCTTCCCTTAGTGTTGGAGGTCCAACCAACTCAAAAAAAAAAGGGGAAGGAAGAATTACTTCTTAAACATAGAGAGATTCATATAAGTGGAGCCCACATAATCATGAGTTGACATACAATAATCACATATGGCACAGATTCAAACAAATTAAAAAAAATAAAAAATAAAAAATAAAAAATAACTACATATATGCAATTACTAGATTAGTAGATTTTGGAGCCTATCTTGGGTGGGTGGTGGTCGCCACCAGGCCGGAACCTGACCACTTATTGGTGAAAATTATAAGTATAGGAAAACAATAAATAATTTCAGCAAATTAAAATGAATGCAGAAAAATGGGTGCTCTTACATATGAACTTCTCGGGAAGTTCAAAGTTGAACCGAATATGAAAAATATATCTTCCTTATTGATTAACTTCCTAAGAAATTAAACTTTCTGAAAGAAAACTTCCCTAAAAGTTAGTAAAATGAACCAAACGATGCCTAAGAGACCAAAGAGAACTCCTACAATTGTAATAAGGGTACGTACGTCTCTTATTCTCTTTATGCGAAGCATCGTACCACCAATAACCAATTACTAAAAGAAGAAGCAACCATGCTACAAAATATAAGCCTACGTGTTCATTGTCTCCATAATAATGTTAATCAACAACGTGTTTCAATAACAAGCAACATATAAAGGTGGTTGTGGTCAATAATCAAATTTCTTGTAGTTGTAATCACCCAAATCTCCAATGGACTGCCACGGATGCCACTGGGCCCACAACCAACCATGTCAAGGCAATTTATGTCCCACGACCATCTCACTTACCATATAACATTTAAACCTCAAATTATAATCTTTATTGTTGTTTAGATTATATTACTAGACTCCAATCATCTACTAACTCTTCAATCATCAGTGGAAACATTAAGACATGATAGATTAAAATAAACTATCTTATCATGTTATTTGTATACACCTAATGTGGAAACCCCATAATCATATAATAAGCGAAATGAATATCAAAATGTATCAAAATATATGTCAAGATATCTCTCACAATCTCAAACCCAAGATAAAAGAGATAAAATACATATATTACAAATGTACAAGTCTAGCTCGTCTGTCTGGAATCACAGGTAGTTAGAAAGTTTTCCCTTGCTGCGACTCGTACTCGGATCTGCATTCAAGCCATCATAAAAGGCAGATAACGAGTCAAGAGTGAGTATTCTAAGGAAATTCAGTGAGTAAATATAGAAATAAATGTTGGAATTTAATAAGTTATTAAATAAACATGCGGGTAAATAAACAAACAACTGTGCTCATCGCATGAATAAATAATAGTAAAAACTCAAGTGTGTGCTAAACCTAAGTCAAACTAGCATCATATTTTGGACTCTTCGCGAGCACTACCAACGAGTAAACTCTAGCATGGTCAGCCTCTAGGCCCTCTTGATGGCCGACGTAGACCCACGACGCACCGACACGTGTCCCCGTCATGATACTCATGTCGAACTATCCACAGAAACCCTTAACAATATGTGTTATGGACTAGTGTCTACACACATGAATAACATAACGAGGAATCACCTACCACTTGTCTATATAGCCACAACAAGATAATAGAATAATTGAACAACTTAAATGGAATTCCAAATATAAATAAAGCAATAAATACGCAAAGAATTTCAATTGGGATACTAATTATTTCCTCACAACTCGAAAATTCTCAAATCCTATGCACTCCAACTAACCAAACACCCGATACTCGGGACCCGACTCATGTCGGGTCAAATCCCACGCCCATTCAACCCGTTTATTGTCGGGTCGTCAAGGTCCAATCGCTCGTCAATCAAATCCAAAGCCTGATACCCGAATATACTAATTAATTCCTCAAATTTGAAAATTCTCAAATTGCATTCCTATGCCTAATTCTATCATATTAATCCACAATATACCTGGTATCGATCCCCGGGATAAACCCAATTCTGAAAATTTATTTTTAAAGTTTTTATTTTAATTTTCTGGTTAGGGCACCGTGAGCAATGGCTCATGGCATCCATAGCGCCATGACATGCGTCGTCACGAGCTCACCCCTACAACGTGACATAAAATGTGGGATGGCTGTGGATGGCTCACCCGACTCGGTTCGAAGTCGGGTCATAAAACGTCGCGGGTCGGGTTCGGGTGTGGTCATAATAGAGGTTCGGGTCGGGTCGGTCCCAAGTCATCATGGGTTTTATATGGTTTTTGTGGTTTTTGTGGGTTTTATTCCCCATGACGTCCGGGTCATTTTTATACCGGCGATGTCTGAGCCAAAAATGTAATAGTGGGTATTTTCCTCATGAACACCTGTAATAGTGGGTATTTCGAACACCCCAACTCGTCGTCGTGGTCTGAACTTATCCCAACCTCTCACAAATCAACATACCAACCATAGCCACCCTCAAACCTCAATGGGCCTCGTCCGAATGAAACCCCGATAAAATCGACAAAAATTCCATTTTCTCTTCAAAACTCAAAATAACAACAACCTCAAGCAATCCTCAATCCATACTCCACGACCAACATAAAAAACATAGCAACACATCCAAAACCAATGTTCTCGGCACCCATCCCCCACGTCAAAACACGAAAGAATACAACCAACACATAGATAATGGAGAAGAGATCGAGAATCTCACCTTAAATCGTCGAATTCTTTTCGTTTGCACTTCCAAATGAGCTCCCAAAATTCACAAAACCCTCTAAACAACACGAAATTTTCAGATTCAATCTTGGATGAGAGAGAAAAATGGTCAATAGTGTGGAAAATGGATATTTATACCCCAAAATCATTCAAGTGTGTATGGGGATCCCAAGGCATCATCAAAGGGTCAACAAGCCCAGCTTGAGGTGATTTAGGTGGATGACTCCCCTTCCTTGACCTATCTTGTTCAACACAACAATCAAACCCTCGGCGTTCCGATACCTGACTCCCGTGCATACACTTTCTCTTGCGTACTCTCGCGTCACGAACGAACATACGATGTTTTTTATTAATTATTTAATGCATTTTAATCATTTTCATGTGTGTATTACTACCGACCTAGTGTACTATCATTCGCCTAACCAGTATCCGCGTCTATACGCTAATCGAGGTGAATACCCGTCACACATCTCGCACACTGTTAATAACGATATAAATATACATTGCAATGCACTCTAACGTAATTATATATAATACATCTCAAATAATGCACAACAACTCACAAAATCATTATTTACCTAGCTTCGAGTGCGTCCTGGCCTATCTGCGGGGTCCATGGGATGCTGAGTTGTCATCTACGTCTGGCACACACATCATAATAACGGTTTAATTAAAATTGGGTAGTTACACTAGTGGTGTTTCAACTCCCAATGAAGTAAGAATAAAGAGATATCTAGGAATAAAGTGATAGGGGAGTTTATGAGGGTTTAAATTTATAATGTTAATTTAAGGCTAGTTTGGTTTTTTTTTTTTTTTCCTTAAGTGAGAATCGAACAACGATCTCTCGAGGTCTTACATTTTTGGTAAATGATGTCTTTGCCATCTTACCTGAGAGGCTTTGACAATTTAAGGCTAGTTTGTTAGGATTACAATTTATGTTGAAGTTGGAGTAGCAGTGGGAGACCACGACGAGTAGGGTTGGCAAAAAGTACCGTTCGGACCTATTTGTTCTCATTTGTCTATTTCCATTTTGAACAGATCCGGACCAAAAAATCTGTCTATTTTAAAAATGGGCATGGGTCCGAACAAAATTTGCAAAAAAACAGGTACCCTTTTATAGGGGTGTACGAATTTTAGTAATTTCACATATGTTATATATACAAAGTAACAAAACCCTTGAGTTGTGTTTCACTTTTACATTCACCTCACGCACAATCGCACACCCCAACCCCCTCCTCTCGGCACTCCCTCTCTTCTCGACGCTCCCTCACTTGGCGTATCCCGGATCTCCTCTTTTATCTCTCATATCTCTCTTCAATTGTTCACTTCTCCCTTTAGTCTCAGATCTACCCTCCCTTGTCTCGGCTCTTATTTCTTTCGATCTCAGTTCTTCATTTATATATTTGCATTTGTTCTTTATCCGTGGTATGTGAAAGTTGAAACAATAGGGGTTGTGCTTATTTGTGTTGCTCAATCTAGTTTTCTTCTTTGTTTTATGTATGTTGAGAATGTTTTGGATATTTTATATTTTTTGTTTGATCAAGTTTTTTTTTCGTATGTGAATGCATTTGCTCAATTTAGTTTTGTTCTTTTTTTATGCAAGGTGATAATGTTTTGGGTATTTTATATTTTTTGTTTGATCAATTTTTTTTCTCATGTGAATACAATTTGATTGTTGACAACAATTGGAAAAAAATGAATTTTGTTATATTCAAAAACATGTCCGGACAAAAAATAGGTTCAGTATATTTTATAAAAATATAGGCTCGGACTTAAAATCATGTCCGTTTAAAAGCGAGTACGGGTCCAAACACTTTTTTTAGGCGTTATTAGGGGGTATCCGTACCTATTTTTTTGCCACCCCTACTCGGACTCACGAGAGCCTGACCTAAAAAAAAAAAAAAAAAAAAAAATGGTTCGATTGAAGCTCTTATGGGCCCACTTTATTTTATGTCGTTGACCCATGGGAGATTTTATGTGGCCTTGGGCTTGCTAGCCCAACTTTCGTGTTCTAAAGGGTGAAGTGAAAACTTTTTTTTTGAAAACGGGTGAAGTGAAATTAGTACGTGGGTGAACTCAAGAAAAAAAAAATAGTGGATGAACTTTTTATTATTATTATTATTTTTTTTTTTGTTTAAACCACTCAAATATCTGAAGCCTAATGGGCCTTGACTACTTTAGGCTCAAGCCGGGTAGGACCACTAGGTGGCGGCAAAACTCTCCCTCAAAGATTTTAAAGGAATTCTATACTCAAGATTTGAACTCTGAAAATTTGATACTTATTTATTATTTAGATTTTTCTTTGAAGTTCACCAATTGGCTTAAGTGAACAAAAGGGAACATAAGACTCTAAGAGAAGATCACAACAGCAGACATTTTGTATCCAAAAAAATAAAGAAAAAACAGCAGACATTCACATCAGATTCATTCAATTTCAAATGTAAATTGTATAACTACTACAACTGCAAGATCCCTGTGTTGCAAAATTTATCCATATATAATCTAGTAGCAAAAATGCCATACATGACATTAGATCTTTTATCATATTGGCTTATCAAAGCTTTCTACAGAATGTGTAAACATGCTTCCTCTTCTGCTCTCATCTAAACTAGCTAGCTCATCTTTGACACATCAACAAAACGGCAAAAGCAATCCAAGTCAACGCGCGGACTTGGCTGACATCTTACTTATATGAGCATTACAAAAGAAGGGAACTAATTATTCCATGATTTCTATTGCTACAAGAACACTAAGAATGTACCGACATTTTCCTGTATATATATGATCTTCAACTGTCACCAAAAGGGCGTTTGGCTGGGGAGAAGCAAAAGCCTAATCAAATTGTGCTACTTAATTAATGTTCAGGGATGCTACATTTCTCCCTGTGCTATAAAAGATGGTGTGCAGAAAGCGATCGAGTCTTATGAGCATTTCTGTCAGAGACATGAAGAGAGAAAGGACATTAGAAGACATGTTGAGGTGAAGATCAAAGGCAAGCACTGTGCTACCGAGGATGCCATGTTGCCCGAAATTGAAGGCTCGGATCCAAAAACAGTTGCTCCAGTTGGATTCGTTGTGTTTAGAACTGACGAACTGGTACTGTAATTTACAAATAATCTTTTGACTGTCTAAACAAAATACAAATTAAGGAATAACAAGATAGAGAGGAGTGAGGAAATTGAATTACCTAGTAGAAGCATACTGACATGATCCAGAACCTGCAAGAACAAAACATGCGCAACAATTAGGAATCTCACTACACAAGTACATATATATTTACAAGCACACACACTCGTGTATGCGTCTACGTATATGCAAAGGTTTCAGTTTACATAAAAGTGAAAAAAGACGCCAGCAAAACAAGCTAGGATGCTCCATTTTATAAGGACTGGTTGTGACAGACATCATAACAATCAATGTATCACCCAAATGCCAACGCATTTTACAAAGGTTTGTCTCTCAAGCTGTAGGGTCGATGTGTCCGATCATCAGTACCCTTTTAGGACACTCAAAGGCATGTCTGAATTTGTCGCAGACACCAATATACAATACCACATACTTGCTGTATTGCAGACATAAAGGGGAGAATACGAAAACTGATAGCAACCAAAGGGATATGAAGCTACATATCAATAATGTAAAAGTGTTTTAATTGACTAGCAAGTAAAGCACTTGGCTTAAGGCCAATTCCTTTACTTGGATAAACGATAAAAACTGCAGAAACCTACTCTAATTAATGCGATAACCAATTAATAAGCTTGTTCCATGTCTCCTACAAAATTTAAGTTGAGCACATTGAGCTTAAAACAAAGGCATGCTTCAAAGGGTATTTTAAAGCAAGATTTTAGTCTACAAATGGGAATACTCCCCACAAGAATAGGACTACATTGCGCCCATTCTTCATATCGAGAATTATGATAGTCAGGACAATGTAGTAACCAGTGCAAAGCATTGCTATGAGAAATTAAACTAAAAAACGGAAAGATGCCTTACTCGGATCGGTGTTTGAAATAATGGCAGTCCCGCCGAAATTGCAGCTAGTCGGAGTAGGGTTCTTCTGGTAGTATGAATTAAATGCGAAGGAAGCGTGATCATGCACCGTATTTGGATTGTAACAACTCCCTCCAGCCTGAATTGCAGAACAATCAGCATGGCCATAGCCACAAGCATAGTCTAGAGCAACTTGGAGAGCTGGTTGTGAAGCACTTTGGCTGGCAACACACCAACTCCCTCCAGAGGACACAGGGGACTGAGTGTTCGGACCCGAAATCGGGTTCGTAATGGTGGGAATTGATGGAGTTGCGAGCGGGTTCACTGCAGGAGATGTCGTTGTTGGATTCATTGGATTGATTGGATTGATTATAGGAACTGTTGTAATTGGAGTTGTGACATCTCTTTCAGTAGTTTGAGAGCTTGTTTTCTCTGCTAGTTCATCAAATGACTTCTCTCCAACATTTAAACCTGAAAACAAAGAGGTGAGAGTCCTAAAAGATATTCAAAAACCAAATTTAGCATCCACAAGTGTAAAACTAAATGGGGACTACAACTAGAAGAAATTCATGCATTGCAAACCCCATTAATCTGATAACTTGATCAAGCCAAAATAAACAACAATTCAAACAATAAGAATAAAAAAAACTAGAACCCAATTGAACTAACACTTAGACTAACTCCAAAAAGCATTCAAATTAAAATCAACACTTGAAAGCAAAACACAAACTGGGTAGTAAAGAAAATCAAAAACAAAAACTTCAACTATTAGTGAAGAACCCATATGAAGAGAGAACTATTTTACCTGGATGGAGGAGAAAATGGAGGAGAAAGAATAGCAAGATTGGAGATTGAACCACATTTTGGACACCCATCACTCCAAAGTTAAAAACTTCTT
The DNA here is from genome assembly GCA_039657345.1 of Stephania japonica. Classification (NCBI taxonomy): domain Eukaryota; kingdom Viridiplantae; phylum Streptophyta; class Magnoliopsida; order Ranunculales; family Menispermaceae; genus Stephania; species Stephania japonica. The sequence goes on from CM077556.1 coordinate 10,081,223, forward strand.
CTCCACAGTGGTTGTGTGAGGGAGTGTTTAAGATCTGACTAAGATCAATAGAGAAGCATTAGTGATGTTAAAAGAGGGGGATTACGAGTGTTCCCTTTGTTAATTAATACAATTATTGTTTGAAGAATCAGAGGTTTCTTGGTGAAGAGAAGAAGAGAGTACTGAAACCACAGAGAGAGTGAGTGAGTGAGAGAGAATAAAAGAAAACTTGAGCTGAGAGGCATAGAGGAGCAAGTGAAGGTGATAAAAGATGAAAAAGTGGACAAGCAACAAATAAAAAAATAAACAAACAAAAAGAGTGGGATTGAATTTTTGGGGGATTTTAGTTTTGGTGTGGTGTTTGGGTTTGTTGGATTATAATGATGATTATCTTTTTTTTTTTTTTTTTGGTTATCTCAGTCTAACCTTTTTCAATCCCTTCTTACTTTACTTTGATTAATCTCGCAAGAGTTAGGGGAACCAAGAGGATGTAATATAGCTATAAAGAATTGAATTTCAACACCTGTTAGAGAGTTATGAAACTCTCTCTTTATTCACGCCCCTTGAGTCCCCTTGGAGCATATATTATTATGATTATTATGATTTTTATGGGGGCAGCATTTTCACCTTTCCCTTCTTTTTCTCTGTTTCATAGGACTAAATCAAATGCCAAAGGTGGGAAAGCAAAGATTAGAGAGAGGGAGAGAGTGATGTCTAAGCATGTTTTGAATCAGTTCGTTTCAGTTTAAGTTTTGTCACTTAAGTGGGAAGACTCATTTGTGTGGGGCCTTTTGCTGCATAGAATCACATGTAGGTGAAATAGAAAACCCATCTTTTCATGGGTCCCAATCCCACCTTGGAGAACACTAGACAATCTATTTTTTTTTATTTTAAATTTATTTTCTTTAGATTTTTATGAATTTTGATATCAAATCAGATGACCATGTTCTTCTCTTCTATCCATGCAAAAAGCAGATAAGACATCAACTTTTCCCCCCTTTTCTCTGGATACTGTGTGATCTCTGGTTCCTCCCTCAAAGGTAACATTGAAGAGGAAGGTTGATGAAAGGGGTAGTTTGTCAAATCTCAGCCACATCTACAAACATAAACATATACTAATTGATTTTTTTTTTTTTTGATAAGTATACTAATTGAATTAAGTTATAGGAAATTGAAATCAAGTCGAATGTTAGAATCATGCAGCCGATTTGGGGCTGAAGTTAAGAAGACGCAACCATTACAAGTGCTCGTAAATATTGATACACACTTCTCGAAGATAGATCCACATAATACATCTCAATGTTTTAAATTTTTTTGTAAGTTTATCCTTACATTTCAGTTTTTATAATACATTCTAACGTTTTAGATTTTTTACAAATTTATTCTAACGTATAATTTTTTTCAAATATATCATAACGTTTTAGTTTTTTACAAATTTATTCTAAAAACCTTGATTAAGTGGCATTGAAAAGTTAATCTAACCTTATAAATTGTAGTTCATAACATGATAAATTGAGAGAAACTCTTTCTATTTGCAAAAACATGGTTAAAAGTAATATCAAATCAACCCAAATTTATTTATAGATACAATTTACACAATTTTAAAATATTATGATGTATTTGTAAAAGTTGAAACTTTTGGATAAATTTGTAAAAACTTCAAATGTTAGGATATTTATGCTATTTACCCATTTGATTATTGAGTGACAGTATGTCAATTCTAAGATTTGTTTTTATGACTGTAATAATAATAGTATAATACATATTATTGGCTATCTTTTTTTGAAACCATATTATAGGCTATCTAATCTAATTAATTGGTTTTAAAAAATCTAATTAATTAAAAAGATTCATAAAAAAAGTAAACGTTGCTACATTACCATACCACCTCTCATATATATCATCATACACAAAAATTGTGTTGAAAAGGCATCTAAAGCCTTAACTTTTGAATAACAGAATAAAGAGAAGATTCTCAAATGTTTTAGTGGACATATATATCACCTAAGTCCTAATCTTATAACCTTTTCTTTTTCATCTCTTTATATATAGGTCAGTAAGATGATAAAACATATATAATTAATTGACCTCAAAAATAAATTCCAATTCAATAAAAAAATATAATTGAAAACCTGACTAGTCTTTTGCAAATTGTACCGAGTTTTACTAAATTAGAACTAAGATTTTAAAGTAAAACATTGATTCAAACCATATTTAATTGAAATACTCCATCCGGTTAATAATATAAGTCGTTCAAACAAAAACTCTTTTTCAAAATTGTAAGTCGTTTTTAAAATTTGACAGGTATTTATTTTTTTTTTACCTATTTTACCTATATGTAATCTAAATATTTATGATTCTTTAATTATTATTTTCATTTAATGTCAAATGACATATATATATATAAATTACACTCGTAATTAATATTTTTTTCATTTTTATGACTTTATTTTAAATAATTTACATTTTTGCCCGATGAAAGTAATTCTTTAAAAGTTGTGGTTTCAATAAAATTTGAAACAAATCTTGAAGTGGTTAGAAACTAGAGAGAGAGACAACTGTCATGCTATTTGGACAAAGTGTCCAGAGACCAGACAGACTTTGGATTTCCCACTTTGTCACTTTCCTAATAACTCGAAGCTTTAATAGGAATATTTTTGGTCTGATAGGAGGAATGTGAATAAGACAATGAGAGAGTAGTTTGTTTGTTTGTTTAATAGTAGCTGTCTGTTTAGGAAAATGTAAGGGTGACTCTTTGTTTTTAGTATTATATAGTTAATTATATTGAGGTTCTTTGGACACACATATATATGTTTAAACACACATCTTGATGCAAGATTAACAAGTGATGTATCAAGTATAAGTGATGTATCAAGCATGTCTCAAAGTCAATTTCCAATTTTATTATACATAATGGTAATTAAGATCACAGATTGTATTAGTGTTTCCTTGTACTGAAATCTGACACCCCAATACAAAAAAGTGGTATATATTGGACATGCTGTTGTTGAGACAGAATATTTCTCCGTGTTGTTTCCTTGTCCGGTATAGATGTCCACACTTCATGTTGTGAAAATCACACCTCATCTTATAATCCACGTGTGCACTGGAAGATCAATTTCTATCTAGTATCTACACACCCTCTAAAAATGGATAATCTACACATAATTAGCGTATACACTCAACTAATCACATTTACCTATGTGACAATGGTGGATGCATGCTTACACGTTAGGGATGTATAATATCAGGCAATAAAGGTAAATCCGATTAGGTGAGTGTATTCACCAAATCTAACAATAACATCACCCCTCATATATATATATATATATATATACTTTGACAATTGGAGCTCATTTATGATAAGATGGTCATTAATTAGCCACTAATATTTTAATAAAGTTGTTATTTTGATATCATAACTAAATAAATACCCCTAATCATCCTCTCTTTAATTAGACCCATATTTTGAATGGGCATAAAGATTTCGATATATATTTAAATACACCCTCGAGCAATGTCAATAACTAAGTGTAAAAGGGGGACTAATCATCTTATCTTTAATTTAGTTGAATTTGAATGGTATGTATTATTTCAAAAGACAAGTTATTGTTCAGCTTAGTTCAAACCCTAAAATTCAACAACATATTCAAGAATGATGAATTTTTTGTTCCCATTAATCATCAAATCATGAACTTTATGTTCAACCTTTCTCTCGAGAGTTGTGCATATGGAAAGAGCGGATTAAACAATGAAGAAGATGAGATGAGAACAACTCCCTTTTTGTTGTAGCCCAAACCCTACCATCTTTTGTGCTAGAACTAGTATTATTTTATTTTTTTTTGAAAACAAGCTAGAACTAGTATTATTAGACAGTCATAATTGCAATCCATTTACTCAATTTAAACAAATATAATAACACCATGATTTCTTTCTTTGCCCAACTTTAGTCATTCAAAATAATCAAGAAATACAAAAAGGAATTTTTGTAGGCACTAGGGTCAATCTTCCAGCCATTAGGGTTCCACCATATCATCAACATCATAATTACTCCATACTTTGCGTCTATAATTTAAAAAATTTACACCACCGACGTACACTTCAGCTTGGATGTTGTTTTTCCTTATTTTATTTTTTGGTTGGACCACTTAAAATTCATGCCAATGGTTCAAACTTACTGAGCATATTTCTTCATTCCTTCAGTTAAAAAAGGGGTTCAAGTGAATCCTATTTCAAAGGTTTGATTGACTTTTGGTTATCTAAGAAGGAAAAGGTAAGTAAAACACCATGCCGGTTGGTTCTTGATTTGGTCCCTCAACTTAACGGTTATTTTTTATTTAGTCCATAAACTTTTATGACATTTCTTGATTGGTCTTTGAACATTTAATGTTTGACTTTAGTGAAAATTTTATCTTCCGAAGTTATACCTTTCGACAAATAATGTTTTTAACATATTACCTGAGAGGCTTTGACTTAAACTTCTAATGTGTTAACATTAAGTATTTAAACATTTTTTTTTTCATATTTAGAAAGTAAAAATGTGAAAAAATGCAAAGTGTTAGGATTAAATCAAAAAAATTGTAAAGTTTAAGGACTAAATAACAACAAACCAAAGTTTCATGAACCAAATCAAGAAGAACTGTAAAGTTCAAAATCAAACAAAGCGTTTTGCCTAAATTAAAACAGTAATGGGTAAATTGTTCAGCCCAATAAGAGCAGAACTAAACCTGTACCCAAAAGCTTTTCCTCCACAAACTTTCAGCCCAACTTTCACTTTCAAATAATGGAGTGATATGGAATTTCCCACATCAGTCAAAAGCTGTTAACACCAAAAAGGCCACTGATTTGTCCACAATTGAAGCCTGCACTGCCACCAACTCCAGCCTACATTTTTCCTATCACCCAAAAAAATACATGAAACACATAAATCTCATCTCTTTTACTTGAAATGGCCACCTCTCATTTCTCTCCACCATACAGCAACCTGAGCAACATATACAAAACATAGCTGCAGAAGATTTTATAAAAAAAAAAAATGTACCATAGTTGTTGCACTTCACTTCCAACATTATCATCACCCTCCCCAACAGCAACCTCCATTTCCAAATTCATCTCAGACCACCCATGTCTCTCCATGCTAGAGAACAACTGCACATCCATGTCATACCTCCACATGCTCCATGCCAACCTTATCAAGACTGGCCTTGTCAAGGACACCATTGCTGCCAGTAGGATATTGAACTTCTGCGCATTTTCTCCCGCTGGTGACATCAACTACGCCTACTCGGTCTTCTCTCGCATTCGCCAACCGAACCTCTTCTCCTGGAACACCATCATCAGAGGCTTTGCTCAGAGCTCCACTCCTCAAAATGCCATCTCCCTCTTCATTGAAATGCTGCATTCCTCTGTCATTGAACCGAGTAGACTAACTTACCCTTCTCTGTTCAAGGCTTATGCCCACCTTGGTCTTGCCAATGATGGCGCTCAGCTTCATGGCAGAATTCTAAAACTGGGACTGGAATCTGATTCTTTCATTAGAAACACAGTCATCTTCATGTATGCTAATTGCGGGTACTTGGTCGAAGCAAACCGACTGTTTGATGAGAACTCGGACACGGGTTTTGATGTCGTGGCATGGAATTCTATGGTCATGGGTCTTGCTAAAAGTGGGAAAGTTGATGAATCAAGAAGACTGTTCGATAAGATGCAGTCGAGAAATACGATAACTTGGAATTCTATGATCAGTGGATATGTTAGGAATGGTAGGTTAAAGGAGGCTTTTGATCTCTTTTACCTGATGAAGAGCCAAAAGTTTCTTCCAACTGAGTTCACAATGGTGAGCTTACTGAATGCTTGTGGCAACCTGGGAGCACTTGAACAAGGAGAATGGATTTATGCTTATATTAGGAAGAGCAGAATTGAAGTAAACTCTATTGTTTTAACTGCAATCATAGACATGTACTGCAAGTGCGGGAGCGTTGAAAAGGCTATTCGAGTGTTCAACGATGCCCCAAAGAAAGTACTATCGACATGGAACTCAATGATCATAGGTCTAGCCATCAATGGGCGTGGAAAGGATGCAATCCAGTTCTTTTCACGCCTTCACTCGTCTGGTTTAGAGCCAAATGATGTTAGTTTCCTAGGTGTTCTGACTGCTTGTAATCACTGTGGCATGGTTGAAGAAGGTAGGAAATATTTCTTGTTGATGAACAAAACCTGCAAGATGAAACCAACAATCAAACACTACAGTTGTATGGTTGATATTCTAGGAAAAGCGGGATTTCTGGAAGAAGCAGAAGAGCTGATTGCTAATATGCCAGAAGAACCGGATGCTATTATATGGGCATCCTTGCTTTCTGCTTCTAGGAAACATGGATATGTCGACATGGCAAAGCGGGCTGCAGACCAACTTCTCAAACTGGAACCTAGCGAAAGCTGTACCTATGTACTTTTGTCGAACACTTACGGTTCTTCTGCTAGATTTGAGGATGCAATCAATACAAGGCTCTTGATGCAGAAACGTGGTTTACAGAAGGAGCCAGGATGTAGCTTGATTGAAGTAAATGGGGAGGTTCACGAGTTCTTAGCCAACGGAGTTCTGCATCCTCAAGTTGTAGAAATTCATGCCTTATTGGATGAACTGAATTTGATGCTAATGGAAATTGAGCACTGTCGGCATGGCACCTCAAATTTTCTTGATCCAGAACCTGAATGATATCCAAACAAAGAATTTCAATCCAGTTCATAATGAACTTCAGTTTCAAATTAGGTTTGAAAAGAGGTGAGATTTCGACAAGGTTGGCTGTACACAAGTACCTTGCGAAGTCCCCTGAGCGTAAGGTTGCATGATGACTTCCTCAGTTCCTCATACGAATGCAATGAAAGTTTTTCTGAGAACAATTTTAAAGTAATTCAAAGCAACTGAAAAATCTCACGGGGATCCAAAATAACTAAGCTAACAACTGCCATGCAACTTTCAGGAGCTTGTCTCCTATTCTCTCAAAAAAAAAAATCTAAGCTAACGACTGCAGAAAGATTAAAATAATCAAGTGAAAAATCAGATTCAAACATTCTCAATTAACAATTCATTGAAAGGACCATCTGCAGCCAACAATAGAAAAGCCAGTGTCACAAGATTAGCATAAGAGGCACCAAGGAGCAGCCTCGTGGTATAAATATGATTTTATTCGAGTGTAATTCATGAATGATGTATACAATGTATCTGCAAAGTTGATAAATGAGGCATAAATGACTCAGTATGCCTACAACAAAAAAAAAAAAAAAAAAAAAAAACAAGTGACGCAAGACATAAGTGTGGCCGCCATGTTGTAAACTCAAATCAGCGGCCTTACCTGCTTCTTGAGATGGACTGCATTATTAGTACAAGTAGCCACTACAGCAACCTTTTGAATTATAAAGGTTGTGAATTTTGTTGCATTCAAGACAAATTCTTCTCATTTTGTACTCAAGAGAATCATAGTTCTCGAGCAGTTCTCCATAAGCTCCAATTATATCCATAATCTTTCTCCTGTCAATATGGGACATGGTCGAGGAGGGGGAGAAAAACTAATACAAACAATGAAAACAAAAAGGAAGTGTTACAAAGTCCAAACCTGTGTTTAAGAGTTCCTTGAGGTTAGGCACTGTGCAAGATGTTCTATTACTTCATTCCAAGCTGCAAATATAAGGACGCTAAGTTAAAAAAGTGCATTTTTTTACTTCCATAGTTAGCACTGCAAGAATTCATTACCAGGAAGATTTCGAAAATCTGGCTCTATTCCATTTCCATTGATATCCATATGATTAGGGGTCACATACTTCCCGACTGTGACAACAACACCAGATCCATCACGAAGCTCAAACACTGATTGAATTAGACCCTGACGAGAATATTGACCATATGAGATACAATGAAATACTTTAGTCGAAACATCATCTAGATTGATAATTAACCTAACAATTGAAAAGACTATCATCTAATTAATGGCAAGTTTATTGGACAGTGATTCCTCGGGAATTAAATTGACCCAACCTGATACATGAACGTTTTTTAAAGACTCGTGATTCATTATAAGGACAACACGAACGTTTTATAAAAACTTATGATCTGTTACAAGACAATGAATTTACACGGTGAGTTGAACATTTATAAATGCTCCCAGGAATGAGTCAGTCCAATGGATTGAGTTGCAGATGCATGAAATATTCGGGATTAAATTAGGCATGCTACTTCGTAACAAGTCCTCTCTCTCCCAAGAAGTGCAGTACACAGTAAGCAGAATGATTTGAAGTCCTAGACAACCATTACTTTTACCTTACCAAACGTCCTCTCTCCCACAAGTACAGCTCTGCAATTATCGTGCAGTGCAGTGGCAACCTGGAAGAGAAAAAGTATACAAGTTGATCATATAATTAACCCCATTAGTAGTAGAAAAAACGTTTTAGGATGAAGCAACCCACAATTTCACTAGCACTAGCAGTCTTGCCATTCACCAAAACCTGCATTATCAGTGAAACCAAGTGAATACAAATCCCCTTCAGGTCATTCAGTATGATTCCACAACCCCCTTCTTTAATTGCAAGCATAAACCCAAATAACTTTGTACCATTGTGGACATGTGCGCATACAAAGTCATTGAACTTCTAAGGAAAAGATGCATCTACATACAAAACCACTATATCACTTTTAACAATGATGTGTGCTTGCATGAAAACTCAAGATTCATGGTTTTCGAAACTCTAAAATATATTGATTACCAATATTCTGAATTTTCAAGTAAAAAAATTATCAGACGCTGGTCAAAGTTTGAAATTATTTATCATGCCAATTCAGATGTTAGCAAGTCCTACAATAGGAAGTAAATGCATCGCTCTAGTTGAAAACAAACCCATAATTCTTAGGGCTTCGTACAATTAAAGGAGCGGTAAACTGTGGTGCACTTTCTGCAACAACATTTTTCTGATAGTGACGGTCTTTTCCAACTGTGTATATGACCTGCACATACATCACAAGAAAAAAAAAAGGTACCATGTGATAGACTAGCTATGTAATTCAATCCCCCAAATTAAAAGATCATGTAATTTAATCAAGTATTTTTTATTAGTATTACAAAAGTTCTCATTTTAGCTCCTAGTCACAAATCTTACTTTCTGTTTCTTCATAAAAGGGGATTCCTATCTTAGCTGCTAGTAATGATAGAAATCATGGAAACACATTGTAGAGTTTGGTTAAACCAAACCCTGTCTATGTTGTGACAACCCCTATTGATAAGTTCACCCCACCTTTTCTTAAAAAAAACTTGATATACTCATCCTAAAAAATAATGTTATTACCTCAACGCTTTGGTTGGTTACAGCCCCCAACGTCAACGACGACTCAGAAGATCATAGTGGCAGAAATAGTTGGGGTGAACTTATAATAGGGGTTGTTACAACATAAATAGGGTTTTGTTTAACCAAACTCTACATTATATTTATGAAACATACATTTCCAAAAAACATTGATGAATGCATCTCATGCCACCAATATGACCAAGTGAAGGCGTTAAGCATATTACTCTTCTTGCTAGTAAGTATTTACAAATCACTTACCGTCTCTCCTTCGCGAAGAAAGAGCTTAGCAACTTCAACTCCAGCCTGAGATGAGTAAATGATTCACGTTAGAGTAACTAGTGATGAGTAAAAAATAAAGCACTTTGTTTTATATTTTTTATCAATAAGTAAGATAGATAACCCATTTTTAAACTTTTGGTGACTATTTCCCAATTCTGCAAGTATTTCTTAAATTTGCGGCCATTTATCCTGTTAGTTGCCTACCAAAAGTAAAACAACTCACTAACATTAACACCTTACAACTTTTACAATCTTGTTTTAGGTTCATACTAAAATCTTCTTCGTTAGTGTTAAGTTTTGTCAGTGTAGGGCCCGGTAGAGTGTGGAGAGGCTAGTTTATGTGTAGGCTTAAGTTTGGGGGGCAAGCTCTCCAAAATGCAATGGCAAGTTGGAGTTCCCACCCCAAACTTATAAACCATTTCTTTATTTTAAATAGTCTATGAGGATTATTCTTTTATCTCCAACAGTTAGTTTTTTCTTAATATTCAAGAACTCTTGAATACTTTAAGTTCGATCAATATATGGTTTTATTTGTTTTTAATTAGATGTTCACTTGAACATGATTTGAAGACGGTGCAAGCAAGCGCGGGTAGGGTATAGACGATCTCAACCAGAGGTTAGGCTAAACCTTGCCTTCTTGGTGGTTTTTCTCATTGTGCTAGCTAGTGGTTTCATTCTTCCACTCTTTCAATTGGTGCTAAATCAGCAAAAGCTTAGTTGCTCAAGTGGATCAATTACTAGATTTGGGTTTCAGCTCAAACATGGGGCGACAAATAGTGAAAATTAACAACATTATAAAACTAAAAGAACAAAAAAATAGGAAAATGAACATGGTTACAAGTTTTCTGAGATGCCTGCCATTTGAAAAGAATCAAATATCAAACAAACCTGCACTAGTCCACCAAGATTATCTCTAAGATCCAGAATGAAATATGAAGCACCAGAGTCCTGTAGACGTTTGATTGCTGCAAAGCACATCTTTCACATTTCAATGACTAGAAGAACACAATTATATAGCATAAGAAGCAAACAATTGAAGACATTCTAATTGGCATTTTGCAATTTGATGACAGAGATTGTGGAATGAAGTGTCAAATGTAAGAAAAACTGAATCCCGGGCATAACATGATGTAGTGGCCATACGAGGCTTAGTGTAGGTGTTTTGTTTTTTTATATGATAGGGACATTGAGTCATGATGTACTAGGGTTTTAATATAAAAGGCTGTAAATACACCAAAATAGCTAGTTTTTGTCAAATGAATTAAAGAATAGAGTTGAGAAACTTTGGATTGGGTGTTTGTGTGTACTTCTATCTTGTTGGTTTGCTCCTCTTCTCCTCCTTTGATCCTCTCTACATCATAACGTTTTAAAATTGAACCTTTTCAAGGTTAGTACTCATCCTTTTGATCACAAAAACCAACAACATTCAAGTCAGTGAGTTCTTTTCATTAAATAAAACGAAAGTTCGTTCAGTTTTTTGTAAACACTAATAATAAACGAAAAAAATGGGGAAAATGGCATGATATAATTGCTATTCCTCGCTGAAGCAATGTAACAACTCATTGAGATCAAAGATAAAATCTGTTGGAAATTAGAAAAATAATTCCTCAGAGACAGTTGAAAAGATTAAAGCTTTATAAGTTTGGAGCGGACCCTCTAAAGTGCCTTGGCATTATAGAGAAACACTTATTCTTAAGCTAAAAACCACACATAAACAACTAGTCTCTCCACACTTGAACCAGGTCTACACACATACAAAATACAGCATTGTATCAGAGCTAATGATGGCTTAAGTGTTTAACAGCCCATAAAAGACCCAAGGACAAGGTCCAAGAATTTAAAGTCAAAAATTAAAAAGGGATTGTAGACTCAATATCCTATTAAATTATTAAGAATAGTCCCACATAAGGTATTCAAGTGAAAAAAAGGGTCATAAGTTTGGATTGGAGACATCATATTGCCTTCGCATTTTGGTGAAGCATTCTCTTCAAACCTTACCCAAGCACTCACTCACACACATTCTCCCAAGATTTTACCTTACCCAATCGTATGCCTCAGATTAAATCAATTTCAGCAAATCTTAGGGAGGAATGTGACGGTAAGAAAACTAAAAGCTTGCAATAAGGCCAAAAGAGGGAAAAGGCTATAAAAATATTGAAATGGGGATAAAAATTCACTAGTTTAATACTCGAAGGTGAAATTAGGCCAGTAAGAAGAGCACTTACCAATGGCCAAATCCTTCCTTGCCAAAGCATTGAACTCTTTCAAGCGTATATAGCCAACAACGGCAACTTCATTTTCAATATGTTCCAAACGATAGAAAACCGGGGTTCGAGCAACAAGCTGCCTCTGAACTTCTATCGATTGGACAGGTCCACAATTTCCATGCTGAACCTACAATATTAGTATTACTTAGGAAACATTCAAGCAAACGATATCACTCGGGAGATTTAACAAAAAAAGACATAAAATCATCAAACTGATTCTCCATGTGGAAATGAATCACAACCTCAATAGTCACGAATGTTTCATTAGGACCCTGAAGCAAAGATGATACTTCAAAGGCTGATTTCCCTCTAATATCAACTCCATTTACAGATAGAATTTCATCTCCCTACAGAAGAGGAAAAAATGGTTAACCATATCTTCATGAGAAATTTAATTCAGTTTGGCCAGAATCAAATTTCTACCCTTGAAAGTCAACAATAGAAGAAATTATAAAACATAATAACATAAGAAGGTCGTATTTCAAGCTGATGTTGAGTTGAACTTTAAATAAATTATTTGGCTTTCTCCAATTGAATTGGGTGCAACTACAATGGAGTAGCAGTCTAACAATATCACCATGATCTAACATATCCTCAATATACTTGATTCAGTTACCCATTAAATCGAGCATAATTCAGAAAACTGTTTTTCAAAAACAAAAGGCACTTGCAAAAGAAGAACCATCAACCAAACTAATCTGTCAAAGCTGTAATTGTTCATTTATCTTCAAAATAACATACTGTTTTCGGGGGATAATTGTGTATCTCAACCTTCAACCAAACTAATCCGTTAGAAACGAGTTTGAACACCTCAACCTCATGACCTAGGAGAAATCATGATAGTGTGAGCAGATCATAGAAGGCTGGAGCAAGCCCACACCGCTCACATGCTTTTTAACACTTCACAAGTTTACCACCTCATAGTAACAATAATTTATCATACCATATCCATGATAGAAGTCATAAGACATCTTTAAATATGATATCATTGTACGCTGACATTCTAGTTTTGCAAGTTCTCTAAGATTATAAATATTTTTCTCATACATATCTTGTTAAAACTTCAAAATTTCACTCACTGAAGCAACATAACTATTGGAAGTATGACACAGACTGAGAGAAAATAGACAAAAATAAAGTGAACCGTGAATACCTGTCTCACACCAGCAGCATGAGCAGGACCATCCAATATAAGCCCAAGCACCTTTAATCTAACTCTTCCATCATCATCAGTGACTTCCCTAATGTTTATACCAATCCCAGTCATATCATACCGTGCCATCTTTGAGAACTTTTACCAACAATGGAAAGTAACACATTACATGGGAATAAGAGAACTGAAAACACAAGTTACATATCAAGACAAGGCAATAAGGTCAGCCATAAATAGCAGCAAGAAAATCAATGGAGAAAGAAGCAACAAATAAAAAATTGAGTACAAGGAACAAGAATTACACTTCTATCCATTTTCACACACACAACAGTAATACAGCAAAGAGGACAACTAGAGCCAAACAACATAGCAATAGGTTTGTCAACGACTAAAGCGTTCAACACGGTTTTTGAGCACACCTAAAAAAACTGAGTATAAAAATTTCTGAAATATTACTTAATTATTTTGCTTATTCAACATCAAGGCCGCATTCTTGCTCATCACCAGAAACAATACCACATATAAGGTATCCCAATGAAAATTGGGGATTTAAGCACTAAACATAGCCTAAAATATAAACTATGTTCAAACTAGTAGATGACTAAAGACAAGTCTCACGACTGGTTAAACTAGTTGGACTTGAGGGAGTATAGTCACATAACGACTAGTTGAGAGAAATAATGTGGCTTATAAGTTTGGAATGGGAACTCCAACATGCCTCAGCATTTCGGACTACTCATCCACTCTCAAACTAAAGCCTAAACATACAACTAGTCTCTTCACACTCTCTCCTAAGACTTGGACTGGGCCTTGCCTAATACAAAAACTTCACGATAAGGTATAACAATTTAACTTAAGAGTATTAACTTCTAGCCTCTAGGTCTTTTAAAGATCAACAGAGGGACGTTTATATAGAATAAAAGCCCGCGAGCTAAAAGACGAACTGAGACATTTCGTACATCCTTGAAGATTTGTATGTTGTTAACCAATGGCCAAAACCCAAGTCAAAAACCAAAAAAACACGTCGAAAACCTACAAGAAATGAGGTGAAAACCGGTTTCGTGCCGGAAATAATTAGTGCAGTCTTGGTGTTTCAACTATAATTTCAACATACCACATCAGGATCAAGTGAATCTGGTTGTCGGAAACTAGACTCATGTAAATATCCATAACAATGTAATGTATTAATTTTGTAACAACAAAGAAATCAGAGTATAATAGCATCAACTGTCCTACATGATGCTTTTTGGAATTGAAGACATCAAGATCACACAAGATCCAATGTAGAAGTCATTGTTTAGAAAAAAATATTTGCCATGATTGCTCAAACAGAAAGAAAAAAAAAAGGAAAGTGTAATGACATGAACTGATTCAAAAGCAAATATTTATTTATTAATAATAGTGAAAGCATACCTCAGAAGGAGAAAGGAATCGTGTATAAGGATCACCTAAGCTTGATAACATCTTTTGAATCATCTTATGAGCTTTTGATCTCGTTCGAACAGAAGTACTGACAATGTCTTCCTTCTTTTGCTGAAAGGGAAAAATGTGTATATTCAGCAATGAACAACTATGGATAAGCGCACATACAAGAATGCGTAGAAAATCAAAGTTTTACAGAGAAGAGAAGTAAACCAATGAGCTGAACATAATTGTGAATACAACCATGATGTTTCAAAGCAGCACCAAGAAAAAAAAAATCATCAAATATTAATTTTGCCAAATTTAATAAGTAAAACTCTTTCTTGGCTAAGAGAGAAAGGACCCATCATCAAGCAAATATTTGTACCATAGCATAAAAATCTGAGATACTACGAGCCAACTATTCGAAGAGACTAAAATAAGGAAAAAATAAAGTGTCATGGATCAAATATTGACTTTGTCCAGTATATCACTAGATGCATTCCTATGAAGTCAACACTTCAAAGCCGTGTCATTTGACATGGAGAAACCATGGGATTTTTAGAGAAATTTTCACTAATGTTTAACTAATTCAAATTTATACCAATAAAAAAATTAGTATAAATTTTATTAGAATATCACTATAATCTATTGTAATATGCTTCACAACACTTAAAGCTTTAAAAATTATAATTGCTTGTAGCAGTAATATTTATATAATGTAGCAATATAAGCTTAATATGATCATAATCATTGTCAACAGAAGTACACATGACCTGTTTCAATCATAATCACTTGTAAAAGAGTAGTATTCAAATTTCAATTTGTATTTTCTACTGAATGTTCCTAATTTTTCCGAGCTCTAATTTTCTTTCAGACCATTTTAAAAACAAATTGAAATTAATTTAATTAATCAATGAAATGCAATCATTGACCACATGATGCACTACAAAACTACCTACAATATTATTCCATAAATAAATAATAAAAAGAGTATTTGATGGTTGTTTAAGTTAAGGACAGTGTGTAAAAAGCTTAAAACACAAGTCTCCATGAATGAAAGCAAAAAGCGTGATTTTCACAAAGTTAAAACTTACACAACACAAAAATGGCTTCAAAAAAAAAAACTAAACAAAACAACACCACCCTATTTTATTAACAATCACAATCAAAAACTCAAATCAAAGAAATAGTTCCACCGCCTAAACACAACTAGGGGTGGAACTAGGGGGAAGGAGGGCAACTCCCGGGAACCCCTATAGTACCCCTACGTATTCGCCCAACCCCTGCCCCCCCATGGTCGACACTTCCTCCCAATATAATAAGTGCAGCATGTGTAGGTTTTAAGATGATGTATTTGGAGTGTCTTGAGCAGGTATTTTATCATGTCAATTATCTATGTAACAACTTGTGTATTAAAGACCCTAATTAAGTAACAACTTATAAAAAACTTATTAAAAAAAATTACAACTCCAAATGGTTCATATGAGTACTTGTTGGAAGGGTATTGAGTCTAGTTTCACTAGAATTTTACGGAAATCAATTGTGAGTCATAGTTCAAAACATTATGGTCGAAATACTCAATTAAGGGCAAGATTTGCACTTATTTACAAAAATACCACTTCAAAAATGAAAGAATTGGCATTGATCTTACCAGTGGCAACTACATCAGTTGAAACTTGAAAGAGCATTCTCAACAATAAGCATCATGAAGACAGATTTGTAAAATAAGATGGGTGATAATTGTTGAACAACATAATGGTGTGTTATATTAAGCGAGAGATATTTGTTGAGATGAACGATGAAAAGATCTAGCAGCACTTTCAACATATGCAAAATTGCAGGAGTCAACTTTGTTAAAGCATAATTCTCCATGTTGTCATTGTTTGGCACAATCTTGAGTCACTCTATAAAGAAAAAAAGGTTTTTATGACTAACCATTACTGATAAGCTTTTCCTTTAAAATATTGTGCCCACAAGACTTCTATTACTTAGTCTGTGGACACAGGCATGTATGTATCCTTTGATAGATTTGTACACCTCACGAGATTTCCAAAGATCACAGAATATTTGACAGCGGCATCTCATGAGAATATTCCTCCAAGTCAGCGTGCATATCAAACATAGCATGATATGCAAGTTCAATGTGTGGAACATTCAATTCAAATGGGAAGCCATGAAAGGAAGGAGAAGGTCTCATAGGATACTCAACTTGGGATATCCTTCCATTTGAGGAGAAAGGATCAACACGGAGATGGAAAGAAGAATATGCCCCGAGAGAAAATTGAAGACCGTTAGAATACTTGCTATGTAACATTCATTTAGGTTTTCTTTATAAATTATAAATCCAAATAGAGAACATCATTCTTTCAAGACTGATTTTTTATATTCATAAGTGAGATAAGAGAAGGCACTAGCTATCTCTTCAATGTTTCAAACACACACAGGATAATGGGACTTAGCCATTCACTAAGGGGATCTTGGGTTTTGTGTAAGGGGGAGTGATTAGCGTAGTAGAACTTGGTGAGGGATCACGAGTTAGGAGTTTTATGTAAATCTGTAATCATCTTTCTTAGTGGATATTACACCTAGGCGTGGCCTTGCAGAGCAGGATGGTATCGGAACTGCAAAAACAATTTCAATGCGTTCTTATTTTACTGCTTTTACTTTACTGCTTTTTATATTTCTATTGAAGACATGGTTATATTGTAATATCAAGCTCCCTTCACACAGAGCATAGCGGTATTTTTAATTTGAAAAATGCTACAATGACACCCCAAAGTCACACTTAAAGTCAAAATGGGTGACATGAAGTGCAGCCCGCATCCTTGAGAGTTGTTTGTGCGCGCCTCGACATACACAACTTGCATGTTATACACCAGGAACTATGTGTTCACACCCCAAAGTCACACCTTTTTTTACATGGGCCCGCACGCCAGGTCAACCGGTGTGACTTTGGAGTATCATTGTAGCATTTTCCTTTTAATTTTATATTGCTAATCATTTATGATTATTAGTTTGTTATATTAGCTTTTCATACTAATATACTTTTTTGGTTGAAAAAAAAAGTTAAAGTTATGGTCCCCCCCAACCCACCCAACAAGATTTTCTGGTTCTACCAGTGATCGCGACCAATGAAATAATGTGATATTGAGTATAAAATAGGACACAAGGCATAAATCTTTGTATCAATACATAACATATGCACGGTAATTTAATTTAAATTCCTAATCTAACTATGATTTCTACTTCGCCAAAGCATCTCTAGTGGATAATGAGGCATCACTAGCTAAAAAGCAAGGTTGGGTGAGGTCCCAAGTTGGACTCACGTTGGAGTCACTTACCAAAATACAATTACGGTTTCTAATTCCAGTTCAATCCTCAATCTTCATAACCTAATTCAAAGTTTCAAACTAATGAAAAATCAAATGACGCACACAAACAGGAACACCAAATGGATACGAACAACCAATTACCATCCAAATCTCAGGAGACCAGCGGCGGCGATCGGCGGACTCGAAAAAGCTCCCGTTGACGATCTCCCAAGCCTCCTCCACGATTCCTTCATTGGTGACCAATTCCGGCGCCGATTTGACGAATTCACTCTGCAATTGCGAGTCCTCCTCCGAGCAGGTGCGAGAGGAGGGAGGGGAGAGAGGAGAGGGAGCGTCCGCGGCAGTGGCTGCGGGGGAGGGAGCGGAGACGAGGAGAGCGAAGGAGACGGTGGCGGAGAGGGCGCTGTGGAGGAGGAGGTTCTTCTTCTTCTTCTGGTGCGGCGCCGCGGAGGCGGGGGGGGCTTGCGGTGGCGGCGGTGAGGGAGGGGCTGCGGAGACCGGCGAGGGCGTGCGGAATGGCCAGAAGGCGGTCGTCATCGTCTGGGAGTGTCGGTGGAGTGGTGTGGAACTGGAGGTGAAGGGAAGTGGGAGGCTGTTTTGTTTAGGAGTGAGGCGTTGGTAATGCCTATCAATAATAAAGTGTCGCGCTGCACTCAGGGCATCCCAAATTTTTTTCAATTGTATGTGTAATGCTCATGTGCCCTCCAATACAAATCCACAATAAAAACAAAAAATATCACAACTTTGGCACCTCACCACCTCATTGTGATATGTAATCATCGAACTCCACCAACCTTCTGCTTCCAATCGATTTCGTCATCTTTGTCAATAGTTTGCGCACTACGTTTTTAGATCAAAGAGAGCATAAGAGGTTGGAATCTATCTATTTTTCAGTTTTTGATGGTTGGAAGCATGAGTTTTTTTGTGTGTGTTTGACATTTTGTATTTAGGGTTTCTCATATTTTGAAATATATCATGTACGCAAAAGTGTCAGATGCACAGGATCGAGACACCCTCTTATGTTTCGGTCTCGTTTCTAACCGAACCCATTGTGAAATGGTTTACTTGTTCGATCGGTTACCAACAACCGAGACATCCTCTTATGTCTCGATCTCGTTGATAATCGAACTTGTTGTGAAACAAGTTACTCGTTCAATCAGTTGTCGGGTACCGACATGTACTGCAGAGTCTTGTTCATATAGTTCCGAGACTTGCTCAATAGTCTCGGCCTTGTGTGGCCTATCATTACAAGATTGTGGTTGAACTTAGTGATGGGTACATTCCTATGAAAGACAACAACAACACGAGATAAATGAACAACAAACTCAATGAAAAACACCCTTAAACCCCATACTATTCTACATCAACCATCTACCAACAAGTCATCATACGAACCCTTACCCCACAAACATTCACCAACCCTAAAAATAACAAATCGATGGGGTAAACAAGCAAGAAAATGAGGAGATTTTGTGGTGGGTGCCTCACATTGATGTATAAGGGCACTTTCGTTCAACTCAGGGGTACCCTAAGAAAAACGATGGGTGCCTTTGTAAATGAGGTGTCCTAAGTGATGACTGGGGTGCAAATAGTGCGGCTCATAATAAAAGGTCACTTTATGATGTGTTTTAACACTTTTGTCCATCTACTTTTACCTTTTTATACGCGTAACACTTTTATTATTAGTGTACATTACCAACATTATACTCTAAATCTTATCAAATCTCTTTGTAACGGCCCGAAAATTTATATTATTTTATGTGTGATGACGTGTACTATCGATGTATACTCGTGTTTATGATAGGATTGTGACGTCGAGTTGCGAGTGGAATTCACCTTGAAGAACGTGATCAATGGATATCGACAGAAGAATTACGGATACACGGGTCGGGGAAGGAATTTAGTGGACAACCGAGAAATAAAATATAAAAATAAATTAATTCAAGGAATTTATGGGTTGTTAGTAATTTCGTTAGTGCGCGATGGTGCGAGTCGTGGTGCAGGCGGGCGCAAGAACGCCCGAAGAAACTTAATTGTTAGTCAAAAGAGGATGAGAACAAGATGGAGTCACCCAAGAATTAAGTTTCTCTCTCATTTTTCTCTCTCTTTCTCTTCTTCTCTCTTCTCTCATTTCTCTCTCATTCTTCTCTTTCTCACTTGCTGTCCAAACCACCACCGGACTGGTGTGGTCGGAGCGGCGTCGGCGACTTCGGGCGATCCAAGGTAAGATCCTTTATCTCCTCATTCCCTGCGCGTTGGTGTGAGTTTTACCCGCGTTCATCGCGACGAAATGTGGACACCCCATCGAATTTCGGATTCGATCTAAACTCTTGACGTTTTGGTGATCCTCTCGACGATCAACGTGAGTTTTGTAAAAGTGGATTTCGATTTGGAGAGTTTTGAGATTTTTGTGATTTTTTTGGGGTTTTTGAATGATTTTCTTTTTGGGTTTACCATTGAGATTTTTGAACGTTTTGGAGTGTGTCGAGGATGTTTTTGGAATGGCGTTGAGTCCCCAATGAATAATGGACCAAGTCGGCGTAAGGCGGCTCGAGCTGGGGGTGGTAAACACCCCGAAAATCCCTCGACACGTTAAGCGCGCGCGCGAAAAGAGAGGGTCTCTCTTTCCCCACAGAGGACGCCGGTCCTCACGGCACACCCCATATACGACTGGGGCAGAGTCCCTTTCTACCCCACGTCGTGAAGGCGTCGTAGGGTACAAACCCCCACGACGCTGCCTGCGACGTCTGGGGCAGAGACACTCAGCTCGTGGAGACACCGCCGAGGGGAAACTCTCGCGGCGCCCAAAACTCAATTTTTTTCCAAATTTTTCATGAGTCTTAGAAATGAATTGGGGACTTCTCGGGGTACTTAAACGGGTCCAAATATGATCCAATAACTTGGAAGTCGACCCGAAAACATATTAAACATAAATATGGAAAATTAAAAAAAGAGGTTTCAATTGCACACGGAATAAAACGCTAATACTACCAAATTGCAACAAAAATGCTTACCAGGTACTTAGTGGACCGATGACGGGCTTGCGGGGACATTTGATAGCGTGCGAGGGCCACGAGTGCAGAGTTTCACGTAGTATTTGTGAGTAAAACCAACCAGAGTTCTTACATTATTTCATTTGTGCATTTATTTGGGTTATTATATTTGTTGAGCAATTTTCCTTATGGACTATGAATTGTTGAATTCTCTTTGGTTATATCTATCCTTGGTGGTTTATCGATGTAGTTTTGCTTCCATCCCTTGAGTTATCCCAAGGCAAGTGAGTCAAGCGTGATCCTTGCAAATTTTGGGCTTACAATGTATTATACCAAGGTTTACGACTGGGGATACGTAATTGTTGTGATGGGGTGAGAGTTCTACACCAAATTACTGGGGGACTCTGCACTTACATAGGGGTCTTTGCGGAGATTTTGTCCTCGACTCCTAGCCTTTTAGGAGATTATGTTCTCGGCTCAACGACTTTGATTGGTCGGGACCACTTTGTGTCTTTCCCTTGTATTCCGGGACACTAAATTTTTATTTCTCATTCATTTATTTACGTGTTGCATCTTTATATATATTCATTTTTTAAATGATTTTTATGTGACATCTTTGTTGGCATTCATTTATTTACAATGAACCCCGGATTATACCTCAGGAGTCTCGGGACGATAGTTGGAGTCGGGGACTTAGTCGGGGATCGGATCGGGGTATTTTGGGATTTTGAGCGCGGCGTGAGGTATGTAAAACCCAACCGAACACCACTTCTTGCATTTACTTATTTATTTCCATTGAGCTTTATTTCCTTGAAAATCATGTGATTTATATTCCTACTATATATATTCATGCGCTTTACACAGGTGTGGTGGACTAACTACCAGGGAGACGCATGCGATCCCGCAGCTGGGCGAGTTCCGAGAGATATTTTATGACCGAGTTCATACCTATGGAGGTACGATTGAGATTGAGGGAGAGTTCTTATCACGAGCGGGGAAACCGGAGCATGATGCGGTATATGGATATGTACCGATACTTGCTAGCTTCTTCGATGGATATCGGCACGCAGAGCGATTACGGATCTACTACTTCATTCGGGGAGTGAGGGATGACATTGCCGGCGCGATCGTATCGTCCGAACTCAAACGATTCGAGGCGATGTTTGAGCGAGCACTTACCTACGAGACGTTGATGCGAGAAGAATGGTCTTCCTATGACAAAGACATCGGCGAGGTGGAGGTTGGGCGAGCTCGACGATGATAGGAGGCGAAGAGACAGCGGAACCGGTTTAGTAGAGGTCGTCGGGATGACCGCCAGGGATGTACGGCAGACGAGACGTCGGGATGGTAGGGATCGGTATAGGGATAGGCGGCAACAGCCACATAGCTCAGCCGCACGCGGCGCGGCCTCAAAAGACGGCACCGGGTTAGAGATCGGGGTGGCCGAGACAGGGTCGAGGGACGGGGTCGGGCCGAGATCGGATGATGCGGACTGGGAGACGCGAGACACCTTGCGGATGTTTCGGTGCGGTCGAAGGGGCAATTTGAAATTGGATTGCGGGTGCCATCTCCACGACGGAAGCGGGGTCGGGGAGAGACATAGTACATGCGTGATCACGGCCAAATCCAGGAGCTACCGGGCAACTAGTTGAGGGTACGTTACTCATTCACGATGAGACTTATTCATGCCATGTTTGACTCGGGTAGTACATTATCTTTTATTATTTGGTCGGTTAGTGGGGAGTTAGGGTTGGACACACACACATTTTAGAGACCCATCTTGTTCTCAGATTGCTGGGGATAAGATTTACCCTAACCGATAGTTCGGGACGTCATGGTTGAGGTTGTCGGACATCGGTAACAGTAGATCTCAGAGTTACGGAGTACACTAGAGTTTGATGCACTCTTTGGTATGGATTGGTGTCACTTACCATGCACAGAGCAGATTGTTATGGGAAGAGGGTAGAGTTTTGTATTACAGGTTTACCGAGTTTACGTTGATCGGGAACGCCTCGATTTGCCTATTACGAGAGGTAGATTAGCGACTACTCGGGAGATGGAGGACTTTGCGGCAATCGTTGAGCTGAGGCCCAGGAGGATCGGTTAGGATTGAGGACGACCTATAGTCAGAATTCACGAGACCTTTTCCGATGATTTACCGGATTACCACCACCACGGGCGATAGAGTTTATTATAGAGTTGTTACCAGGGACTCTCTACATCACAAATACATCACTGATTAGGGAAGTCACCGTCTAGTTTGTGACTGGTGGGCGGTGAAACCAAACAGATAAAAGGCAAAGGACTAGCACTAGGCGATTGAAGTCGAGGACCACGTGGTTGTCTCTTCTCGCATATGGAGTAAGTGCTTGTATTATGTATTTATTTCGTTTTGAAATACAGGTTGTGGGATTTCTAAGAGATTTGGGCATGTATGATATTATTGATGATCTTTTTTGGATATTATGGTTGATATACATTTACGGGGTTTCCACGCCTTAGTTGTTCTAACTTATGTATATTGAAGTTTATTCATTAGATTGGAGTTAAATTGTTTCCGTTGTATCTGATAATAACTCACTAATTGATAAACTTCACATGTAAATGTGTAATAAATGGTAAAGAGTAAGGAAGGCTGACTAGGCCTGCGTGACTCAACAAAATTGGCTCGAGGGTTAGCTCGGGGGTTTGTGTAGGTCTAGGCCGGGTGGTGCCCAATTATAAGATTGTGAAATTTGGGGCGTCACACTCTTCTTGTCCCTGCTAGGCTGGCAGGGTCGAACTTGAGTAGATTAGTGAAGTCTAGACCCAACAATAACTGCTCATTGTTGTGGCTCAAAGTGAGTTGTTGTTCCTAAACTAATAGTCTCAAGTTTGAGATTTGAGAATCAAAATGCCAACATGCATTGGGAGCTCCACCACTTATATAATATGGGATTGAGGCCAACTTAAAGTGGTTGGGTGAATAACAGATGGTTTAAGCTAAAACAAAAAAAAAAAAAAAACAAAAAAATTATTCAAGTCCAAGTCTAACCGAGTGCAAGTAGTATTTTTTAAAAATTTTACGAATATATTCTTGAGATGTAAAGTATAAAAAAGGGTATATTTTATAAATGAAAAATATATGCGAGCTTGGGTAAGAGCTTTCGAGCCGAGCCAGCTCCAATTCCGCTTGTGAACAACTCTATTGATGCCATGGCATGCAGAGAGTTTTTTTTTTTTTTTTTTATTTTTATTTTATTTTTATTTTTTATTTTTTATCTTCACTACTTCCTTCTTAAAGTAACACGAGCTAAAAGAGCGGCGCGTCTATCCAATAGTTTAAAGCGCATTCGCAAAATAAAAAAATTGAGAGGGACCGGTTCCATCATGTTCAATTTTATATTATAAAGTTCTAATCCAAGGTGAGAAAAGTATAGGGACTAATTTTATGTATGAATCATAAATATGAAAGTGAAATTACTTCAAAATGTTAAGGCAAAGTGAAGTGTTCACTTCACATTGATGAGCCTTATTTTTCTTTCGAAGTAGTCAATGTGGGATTATCCAACATCTTCAACACTTCCCTCAAGTCTAACTCGGACTTGGCCGCAGAACATCAATCAATCGTTTTTGTTGGATGTCTACAAGGCCTTTGGACAATAGAACAATTAAGCTAACTATAAGCTTTGATACCATGTTCAATTTTTATATTATAAGACTCAATTCAATGTGAGGAGAGTGTAGTGACTAATTTTATGTATGGGCCATAAGTGTGAAAGTGAAGTTCACTATAAAATGCTATGGCAAGATGGAGTGTCCACTCCACACTTATGAGCCTTATTTTTCTTTCTGAGTAGTCGATGTATAACTATCTCAATATCTCCAACACATCCCACCACAACTCTATTAAAACACTCTTCATTAGAAAACTGCAATTCTTTTAAATGAATTTTAAGTTAATTTTAAATTTTCCAAATAAAAGAGACCCTGTTACTATAACACGTAAATGATACGTACAAACAACAAGCACTTGCCAACGTTTGTTCAATGTGTCTCAAAATGCATACGCACCAAAATTGGGTCGCGCAACTGATAAGTGCACGTCTTCCTTAGGTTACTAAAGCATTTCTCTGAAAGGAGCATAACCTAGAAATGATGCACACAAACGACACTCTCTTTTTGGCATACTTTTGATGAGCCTAGAGATGTGTGCATAAAAAATTAAGAGTTCGGCTAAGTGCACCCCCATTCTTTACATAGAGCACCTCGATTATGAGTGCACCCCAAATTCAAATTTCAAGTTATGAGTGCACCCTATATCTTTACTAAGAAACCCCTTTCATTCAAACGAAGCACCTAACTCTAAAACCTTGGTCGAGACATTTATTTTAGGTTCGACGACATATAGCTAAAATTTATCCTCTTGGCTCGGTATTGTCTGTCCAATCCTCTTTGGTGAGATTTAATTGACAAATGTCGACCTAAAGGTTCAGTGTGTTTCGACCGACTCTCAAATTAAAGGTTCGGCAGGTTTTGACCAACTTTCCATTAGAGGTTCGGTGAGTTCTGACCAACTCTCAAACAAGAGATTTGGACATTCGAGGCCGAACCACTCGACGATGCCTACAAATCGTAAGAAGAGAGTGTGTGGAGGGGTAAATACGGGGTACACCAAACGAGAGAAAAGTGTAGTGGGGTGCACTAATCATAGTAAGAGGCATAATGGTCATTTTGTAGTAGAATTGACCTTTTTTAAGTTTGACTTTTCTGGGGTGCACTAAGTAAATGGTGACAATGCACTTAGCGGGCTCAAAATCCATTAATTAAAGGTTGACAAACAGGGCCATGTGTTCCCTGAGTTGCGTAACAACATTTTTCTAAAGAAAAAAGGACCCGCTACAGTTACCCAAATTTAACTCACATTAGGCACCGACCTCCTCGGGAGCCGTTCGTTCGGCCTCGCGATGCGCGCATATATATATCAAGGTCGAACAAATGGCTCTCAAGGAGGTCGATGCCCAATGTGAGTTAAAATCTAACGAACTTATGGAAAACATTTCAAGGTGTCTCTATAGCTCTAATATAGACTCTAATAAAGTGATTCAAAACTGCAAATTTAAAAGATTTTGTCCACTTATGGAAAACATTTACAGTATGAAAAATGATGGGTTTACTCACTTTGGGCCCAGACTTATACACACTTGCTTGCATGTGTCGTGAGATGCGTTCGATGCGAGTCTCACTCGCATCTCAAGATGTATTGTGCGGCCTCTATCCAGTAGGTGCACCTAAGAGGGTGCTCTAAGTAGATTAACATGGCAACTACCAAACTTTTCATTTATAGCAACTTCTGCTCTCGAACTTTTTATTTTTTTACCAGCTCTCAAACTTTTTTTTTCCAAGATCTGATCTCAAACTTGGTTCCAATCGAATGGGGCATGGTAATTACTAATTTCTTTGTATAGGTCCGGATATTGCAACAGCCAATTGTGATATAACAAACATCACTTTATGTAAAATTAAATGACAAAAAACCCTTCTTCTAAAAAGTGACCTCAATTCGTTTTTTACTATGTTAGGCGCACGTGATTTTTTTTGAGTCGCGATATGTACACCTCAGTATCTTCTCAGGACACCTTAATTTTTTAAATTTTTTGTTCTAAAAAAAAATTACACATTTACCCCGGGGTGCCTTGAGTAATCGGTAGGGTGCTCATAGTGCGACACTACATCAACTGACATTACGTTTCAAGTCTCGGTGGGAAATGACCGAACATATGATCTCGAATCCACAAGACCTAGACATAAATTGGTTTGCCAGTTAGTGTCGATCGAGACATACACACATGTCTCGGCACAAGGCCACTGAGACCATTTGTATAATGTTGGTCGTCACCCATCGAGTTGGATGTTTGACTACCTTATTTGAATGTCGTTTGGTATAGATTGACATTGTTATAAGAGCCTCGACAAGACATGATCATACCACTTTAACACGTGTCTTGGTAATATGGTGCATTGCTTCACAAACTATGGACGTTTTAGTAAAAGTCTCGAAATGCCCTTGTAAATTGTTGGGGTGTTGATCAATGGAGCGAGAGGATACTAGGGTGTACATAGCGCAACTATATTTTTTTTGATAACTACATGTGTCCGAGCCTTTTTTCAACGCCTCCTTACTTTTGGTTCCACTTATCTTATAAGAGCTAATCGGGCGCACCAACTCCATAGCCTTAAAAGAACCCAAAAAAATATGATATAGCTACAAAGAATTAATCGAACCAAATATATATGCCTTAGTTAGAGTTTTGATGGTCTTTCTTTGCCACTACATTACACCCCATTAGGAGTCATGGCATGATACTTTTTTTTACTTCAAATAACATTATCTCTTGCATTTAAACCATTTCATGAGTAGGATCATCATAAATAATCACTTTCTTATACAACAACATAGCTTCAATTCAAATTAGTTTGGGAACATCTACATATATTAAACTATTTCATTTTGTTTGATTTAATGCCATTGATGGCTTGCTTTCTAAATAATTTAAATCCATTGTAATCAATGTGTCGTCAATTAGCTTTGCCCTACCCCTACCTCGTTGAATTTCTTCAATTTCTACTGAGTTGAGCTTTCTAATAGGGACACTTATTCGCCAATTTATTAGGTGTCCAAACTACCGCTAGTGATCGTCCTAATATTTGTGACAATTAGTGTTACTCCAACTTTTATTTGCATTTTTATATTTCTTATTATATTTTTACAAGTTTTACCATACATCCATTTAGGCATTCTCATATATATATATATATATATTACATTCGTTTTATGCATTTGTTGGTTCTTTATTGCCCTTTAAAGAAAGCATTTTGTGGTGAGATGGATGATGTATTACTTGTAAAAAATATAAGGTTTGAAGATACCGTGGGTTTGACTATTGTGGAAGTAAATGAAAAGAGATTCTCATCGAGTATCGTACTTAAATTAACTTACACTTTTTATAAAATTATTAGGGAAGTTATGGGACATACACTCGTAATCCACTACTCGATATACTTTGGGATGCATGTGCACCCTCAAAATTAAGGCGACAGGTATGGGTGCCGCTCTTATATGTTCTACCTAAGGCACCAAAACATTTCCCATTTTATCACTATTACTATAAGAAAATGCTTAGGTGACCCACCACAAGTACGTACATTGGTTTTTTTAATTTTTTATAATTTTATGATTGAGGGGGTGGCGGTGCATATAGAGAGAAAGGAGGTGATGTGTGAGAGGTGAGGATAAAATTGTCAAAAAAAAAAAATCAATGTGTATGCTTGCATTGAGCACCTGGTCACCTTAATAATTAGTCTCTCCATTTAAAATTATAAGTCGTTTTGAATGAAACACATTAATTGAGATAGCTTTAATGAGGGTTTCAAAAAAAAAGATAGCTTTAATGAATAGCTTAAATTACATTTTTATCCCTGGCACAAAAACACAAAATGCATTAATTAAACAAAAAGGTCGTAAATATTTGATTAAATAAGGAGTAAAATAGATTTAATAGGTACAAATGTTCTTTTGAATTCATAAAATGACATATATTTTTTGATTAACTAAAAAGGCTTATATTTTTGGAACGATGAGGCACTTCTCCATTACTATATTTGTACAAAAATAACGTACTACCAGATGCAGTAAATTGCAGGGAAGGAAACCTATAAACATTAGTGGAAAACATACGTGACAAACCGAATAAACATCCTTCCAACAACTCCACCAAATCCCTCAATACAACAAACAGATACAAAAACACAAATCTCGCTACATATCCAAGGCCTCCCAATACCCTGTTAGAGTTATCGTCAGTTTAAGCAAAACAGACACATTTCTGTTCCCCAATACGAACCCACACGTGTCGGTTTAGACAAATTTTCAGAAAATGCTTTGTAATCCAAAAGAAAACTCACAAACCACACACGCCTGTCTGGTAGCCCCAAATCTTATACCCACACGCATCTCGAAGCTGCTCTCATGGACCCCAACAAGTGTGCAGTTTCTGGCTTACAATTAGTATCCCAACTTCCTTTTTTACTTAATAAGTATTAGAACAACAAGAGAATCAAATAAGGCAAGTTTTAGTTATCCTTCACTCCGAAAACGCTTTACTTCCTTTGGGGTTTTTTTTTGGTAAATACTTCCTTTGTTTTTTAATTGCGAAAACTCGAAACTGCACACAGCAACACTTAACTCCACACATCTCTCCTTTATTTAAAAGAGACTCGAACAAGCCAAGCGAAGCTCAATCAATCAATCACTCACTCACTCACTCACCACATCGATCGATCGGCCGAGCGAGTTAGGGTTCGAGAGAGAGAATCAGAGATTGTGTTGTGTTGTTCGTGTTGCGGTTGCGTTGGATCTGCGTGTGAGGAAGGATGAGCAGTGGCGGCGGCGCGAGGGGGGGCAACAATGGCGGCGGGGTTTCGGGGATACCGGCGACGTCGAGGAAGATGGTGCAGAGCTTGAAAGAGATCGTCAACTGTCCAGAGCACGAGATCTACGCCATGCTCAAAGAATGCAACATGGACCCCAACGACGCCGTCCACAGATTGCTCTCCCAAGGTCTGTCGCTTCATTAGGGTTCTTCAATTTCTTCGATTCTCGTGCTCTCTCTTCGTTTCTTGATCTCTTTTTTGCGTTCCCTGATCGTTCCGTGAAAAAGCCCTAAAAGAAATCGTGATAAGATCTTGGATTGAGTGGTTTTGGTGGGAAAGCTAGGGTTTTTGTGAGCACTGCTTTAGTGATGTTGCGCGGATGCTATGTTGTTCAACAAAGTTAGGGTTTATGTGTGTTTGTTCAAGAAAGGGCGAGCCTGCGTTGTTTTGGTGCATTTTTTTCAAGTTTCTGGGCTTCCGAAGAAGCGTAGTTGGGTGAGGTTGATATTTTCAATGAAAAGATCAGTCTTTTATGCTTTTTCGCTCGCAAAATTATCATCTTTGTACATATTCTTTGAATCTGGTATAGTTTGAGCTTAATTTCCGTGGTAAGATCATTTAACGGTGTATATATCAGTTTTGCGCGCATGAGGGAATATATTACTAAATTGAAATGTAAATAGGCTCTTGATTTGTTGGTTACGCGAAAATTCTTCGGTTGGAGGGTTTCTTATTGCTCGATTTCATTAGTGGTTCAAAAATCACTCTGTTGAAAAGTTGCTTGTATCTTGAGTCTTGACATTTTGATAACTGACTAATTGCTTTTGTTTACTGAACAAAGTGTATGTTTGTTGGCGAAAAGAGAGTCCAGATTCTGGAAAAATGCTTGTGACTGGCTAGACCTTGTGGAAAGTTAGTCTCTTATGTAAATTCCTTGTCTTTCTCATTCAATAGGTTTTTTACTAATTCGGGCACTAGGAAAAGTTTTATTTTCTTTTGTTTGTATTTTATGATGTTGACTTGTGTCTTTACTAATTTGGGTGTTGCAATAAATCAATTCTGTTGGTTTCCTATTGTTTTTGTTGTCTTTACTGGGTTGCATTTGTAATGACTATGAGCTTGAAGAAGTAATGCGCGCACTCTTGCATACAGGAAGTACTTAGCTTAACTTGTTTTTGTGATGTATTTCACGGTATATTATGTTGTGTGACTAGCAAAGTTGAAATTAACTTACTGCTTTCAGTTTTTGGTTCTATATAACATATGCATC
Organism: Stephania japonica; assembly: GCA_039657345.1. NCBI lineage: Eukaryota > Viridiplantae > Streptophyta > Magnoliopsida > Ranunculales > Menispermaceae > Stephania > Stephania japonica. Next base: position 10,111,645 of record CM077556.1, read on the forward strand.
CCTACTTGACTCCTACTAATTTTTGGATTGAGGCCATGTTGTTATATAATGTATGCATCCTGTTTCTAATTTGCTACATCTCAATTTCGCAGATCCTTTTCATGAAGTCAAGAGCAAAAGGGACAAGAAAAAGGATGTGGGTAGTTCTAAAACAACTTGTGAATATACAATTTAGATGCTGATTAGTCTTTGTTTAGATTTGTCTTTTTTTTTTATCCTTCGTTTTTTCCTTACCATATTAGAGAATGATAGCAGTTTTCGTCACTTGGTTTGACGTTATTTGGCATTGGTGAAGGCAGATCTTTTGGAGCATCATTTTCACTGATCATCCCTTATCTCATGAATATATAAGTTTATGGATTTATATTTTAAGCTATAGAATCTAAGATCAGTTTCGTATTTGCAAATGATTCATGAAATCTTAATGTTACTTTGGAATGTGATATCAACAATAACCTTCAACCAACTGTTCCTTTGGTGCTGTGCTCTCTTGGCAATTAGTATTCCTCACATCAGTTGTCATTTCGTCTCATATTTCCTTGTTTTTTGGTGCTGTTTCAGTTAAAGGAAGCACCAGATTCACGAGGTCGTGGTGGCAATACTGCTTTGAATCACGGAGGGAGGAGTGTAGATCGTCATGTCGGACGTGTTGGGTCCTCTCAATTTAGTTCTACTGGTATGCCAATGCTAATTATGCTGATCTAGAAGTTACTTGTATGCTTGTCTTTTTCAGAGTCTTGATTTTAAGGCACAAATTATGTGTTTTTTCTCTCATGACAGAGGCAGGGATTTTACGTGGTAAGCCTGCAAACAAGAAGGATAATGGGGTAATTGCCCAGTCAAGCTCTTCAATGAAAGCCTCGGGTACAATCAGCCATGATATTAATCAGTGGCCTGTTTGTCACAGGTTAGTTTCGTACTTTCCTTAGTTTGATACTTCTGTTGGGGACTATACTTGTGATGCGCAACATAATAAGTGAAATAGAAAATGAGAAAATATAGGATTGTCGCCCAGCACATTTACGTTAGACATGTCCGTGTACCTGTGTTGAGAACTTTGGATGCTTCTAGCCAAGTTCTTCTCATGTCCTCAAAGTTAGAGAATTGATGGTTCTAACTTTTAAACAGTAAGTACAACCGACACCCATGCTGGAGTACATTTAACATAGGTTTTGGCTAGTGAATTCAGTAAGTTATTTGTGGGTCCTGTAACAAGGATGAGTTCGGGGTTAATGACTGTCCTAGAAATGGGTGGGGTAGTGTGACGAATCAGTAACTCTACTTAAGATAATTCTGATCTTGCAGGCATGCATTTTGACTTTATTTTTTATTTTTTATTTTTTATGATGCAAAGTGGACGGATTAACAAGCAAATGGCGTTCCACTCACTAGTTAAATACTTAACTTTTCTTCTATAATAATAATACAGCCACACACATTACAACCTAAAGGGTGCTAAGTCAGCCAGTCAGGGCATTATATCCATTACTCAGAATATCCTATTTAGGTGATCCTAGTGCCATATATATGATGCAATACTCCTTCAGGATGTAAAATGTGATTGACTGTAGATTCAATAGATAAATTAGATTTCTTCTATGAGGATTATTATACTTGTGCTGTTAACTCTTCATAATAAAGTTTATGGATTTTGGTGGAATCTCTTTTTTTGTATTTATGAACCTTGTGATGGACTAAGAATGGGTATCACTGTCTAGTATACTGTAAAGTGCTTAAAAAATGTTGTCAAGGATTGCCTATGTGCTAGTATTGTCATTACTTTTGTTTTGATGGTTGTCTCACGAATAATTGTGCAAATGCTCAATATTCACATATCCACATTGAGAGGGAATACTTGGGTGATGTGCTTTTGTGTAATGTATATTTGTTTGTGTATTTACTTTTATTTTTGTTTTGATTTAGGTACATATTCAGGTTCTTGGGTTTACTACCTGAATTGATTAAGCTTCCGAACTAGTGCAGATAGTAAATGTAAATGTTGATATAATAAGTCACGAAGGTTCCCCTTGTAGTGCAATGTCCACACCTAAATATGCTGCCAGATGATAAGGCGTATAAAAGATTGAGAACCTTGTAGTGCAATGTGCACAACCAATTTCTTTTCTCCTTCTATTTGATTAGTTGAACTTGGAGTCATGACCGTTACGCATTCCATTTCCATATCTGATGAGGTGCTAAACTTAGGTGTGGTATCGGACTATCACGTGTTAGATTAATTGTCACTTGTTTTTCATATGACTTCACATAATTGTGTACAAGACATTTGTTTACATGCATATATATATATATATATATATCGGTTTTCTCATGTAAGATTCAAATTAAATAATAAATACTTTTATTAATTGGACCCTCTACAACCGGTTTTTATTTCTTATCTAACTATGATGTATTCTGTTAGTTTTCTTTTCTTTAACTTTATTCGGACATTCAGAATAGGATGGATATGTGTAATTTAGAACATTTGCATTTCATTTACCTTAAGAATGTGCATTAACAGAACCTTTGCATGGCTAGAAGATAAGTTTTTATTTATTTTTATTTTTTTCTTTAGTAGTGCCATATTAGTTTTCTATCTAATGGGTTTGTTAATTTGTTAAGTATATTAAATTTTTGTTTCCAAGTTTTATCAGGAAACTTCTTAGTTATTTCGGATCTTGATAAAAAGAATGGATGCAAGGCTTCTTTATTTATTAAGTATTATTTTTTTTTGAACTTTTTTAATTAAAGTTGGTAGATCCAATGGTAATGGAGATTTCTGAAAAGAGTTTCTCTTTCATTGTCTTCCTTTCTAAGTTTAATCATGTATCTCAGTAGCAGAGTTAAATCAAAATGACTATTCTGCTACTATACTGTATTCCATCTTGTCTTTGTTTTTAAATATACTCTGTTTTAAGATTTTAAATGGCTTTATATATATTTTTTCATATAATTTGTGTTTTCAAGACAAAATAATTACTTACTTGAGCTGTTTTTAAAAATTGGTTAAGTAATTACTAGGAAGGCTGTATGTTATTATATTTTTCAATGCCTTTGCCATTCCTCAGGTGTACCTTAACACTGATTCACATAGATGGTGTCACTGACAAGACGAGGCACCTTAACTACATTGAGATAGTTTTTTTCTCATAGATTTTGTCTAATCGAATTTTACCCCACACCATGCTTAATAAAAACTGTAATAATATCCTGAAGATATGATAACAATGAGTCACTCTCAATCCATAAATGTCAAGGGCATCAACAGTGACATGCATTCTTGTTGAAAGCTTGAATAGCGAGGATATTAACTGCATATTCAATGGTTTAAAGTTATAATGCACGTCTTTCAACTTACCTGAAAGGTCACGTTTCTGTTGCCAGAAGTCTGCTTGCTTAGCTTTTTATTTAAACAAAATTTTGACATCTTGACTTTTGTCCTCTGATTAACTATTGATGTATTCAAAACTTTTCTGCAGTGATTATGTGCCAGTAGAAAATAAAACACAGATGACAGGTGTCAGTGATGCTATCTCTTCTTCACAGGCATCTGTTGGATTCGCACCATCTTCACAACCTAAGCCAGGAATTCAATCTGCTTGGTCAGGAGTCCCTGGTCAACTTTCTATGGCTGACATTGTGAAGATGGGCAGACCTAAAGCTTCAAGTACCCCAGTTTTATCTAATAACCCTCCCCACTCTGCACATGATTCTGCTCCATTGATGACACCTTTGCAGGGCATGAAACAGCCACATGATCGTCCGACTATACCTTTGCAAACACATCATGATTTTGATTCATCTGATGAACCTGTGTCCAATATTTCAGGAACAGTGCATAGTACAGCCATTGCTGTAAGCCAACATGTGTCACATGATGATTGGCCCGTTGAGCAGACAACTGCAAGTGGCTCATCCCTCTTGGAACCATCAACTGTTCCTGAGACATTTGGTGATCCATCTGTTCTGTCTAATTTAAATGCTGACGATGATGCTAATGTTCATCAAGCTTATCAATCAGATGAGGGCCAAGAGACTGAGGAAGATGTTAGCACTGATAGTGTCAGTAAGGAAAGCATGGGATCTGCTTCTGTTTCTGGCAGGCAGATGCAGGGGGATAGGCCTGGGGGTCCATCTCATTTTGATAATGACTCATTTAATAACATGGATTCATATCAGTCTCACAGACATGGTTATGAACATCAGGAAGGTAATTTATTTCAAAGCCTCCTTATTTATATCACTTATTACTGGCTGATCATTGCAATTATTTTGTTTTTTACTTATGCCTTTGTTTGCTGAGCTTTGAAAAGCATTTCAATTTCGTAGCATGTCTTTGAATATCAATTGGGATGTCTGCTGTCATTATACTGTGCAGCTCCCTGCTACTGAGCTTTTGTCTTGCAAAATGTGTTTTATGTTCTTGATTTGCATGCATAAGGAGACAGTGATAAGCGTCTTTCATTTTTTGTTGAAAACAAAAGAAGCGATTAAACTTTATGAATGCTTTGTATCTTGGTTGAGATAAACTGCTTGAGTCGAAAAGTTGACTTATAGTTGGTTGAACCTGTCTCAGTTAAGATATGGGTGTCTGGGTTTCTTGGTATTCTAGTTATGGGCCTATGGCGTTATGCTTGGTTGCCTCACCTTGCCACAAGTTGTCACACTCCTTTCTTGCTGTCCCTGTATTTTGTGCTCTTCGATTGAGTCTTTGTTTTCCCTTGAATCCTCTATATGCTCTCTTCAACAAATGGTCCTTCCTGTACTATATTAATATTGTACTGCATGATGGCCATTCAGATTTCTTGTTTTATGAATCTCAGGCTTATTCTTTTTTATTTTATTTTATTTTTTTGTTTTTATGAATCTCAGTCTTATTCATAATCAGCATAAGTTTGTTCAGTATTATGAACATTTTCATATATGATTTATATGAGTACTTTGTGTACAAAATAATATAGGGTATATTTTTTCTGCTGGATTGTGCGCTAGCATTAAGCTACACATAGCCTGAGGCCTCTTTGATCAACAAGTCCTTTAAAGTCACATCTTATGATTTTGCTTGCTTGCTTGCTATTGAGTCTCATTTGAATATTGGAACTTCTGTAGTTGTACAATCCTTATAACTGCCGAGAGCTGAAACTTAGTTTGTTAAGTAGGGTGTCGTGGTTAATTCTCCTTGAAGGGGTTTCAAATTTGGGGCCACTGCAGTCCCATTCATTGTTTTCGAGATGTAGAATGCACGAGTTGTAGTTTCACATGGTCAACATTTGCATTGTCTTTCATTACTTCTCTAGGGATTTTGCCTGCAACGCAAGATGGATATGATCCTTTTGCTTTTAGGAGCCTGTTTGCATTTTATGGCTATTATTTAGCATCTCTATCATTTTTGTTACTATTCTATCCTCTCATTCAGTTAGTCTGTTGGGTGAAGCTGCTGCAAATATTAGGATCCTTGAGTTGGATTTCCACCCAAACAGAAACATTTTCTATAGGAAAATGATAAAATGACCCACTTTGGGCGCACACTTGGGACGCACACTTTGTCTTTTAGTTCATTTATGGTATTTTGTTAGATGTAGGCCCACACCTTGGGAGACGAGAAATAACCATAAATGGGCTAAAAGACAAAGTGTGCGCTCCAAGTGTGCGCTCAAAGTGTGTTAGATTATCATTTTCCTTTTCTATAATTGTACGTGGATAGCAAAGTTCGTCCAACTCTTGAGGAAGTAGTTGAATCAGTCTTTTCTTAAAAAGTGCGCAAAAAATCAGTGGCAGACCCAGGTTATAGCCCTATTCTTCAAAAAAATATACAAGTTAGCCCATCCCTTCTCAAAAAAAAAAAAAAAATGCTAGCCCACACCTTGAAAATAGAAAAACTAATCATCCAACTTTTAGCCCAACATTTTGCTACGACCCGGGGTGGGCATCTTGTGACTAAGGTTTACAAAGGAAGAAAAACAGAGACAAGGGAGCACATTTAGGATGGGCCCGAGTAATGCGCATGTGGCGTGAAGATTAGTTAGGCAGGTTGTGTGTGTTGTGATGTAGCGAGTGATGGAGTTGGTTAGTATTGAGTCAGTGAGTCTTTTAGTGTGGGACCCAATTGTGTATAGGAGCAGGGTCCTTGTTGCGGTGAGTCTAGTATATACTAGGGTTGCAAGTGGGGCGGGAATCCCCGTCCCCCGTAGGGCCTCGCACCGGCCGGGCGGGGATTCCCCGCATTTTTGCCCCGCAGGGGACGGGGATGGGAGGGGCCAGGGACGGGGATTACCTTTCCCCCCATGGGTTTTCCCCGCCCCGTATCCCGCCCCACGGGGAATCCCTGTTTCATCGCCCCGTAACCCGCCCCACGGGGAATCCATTTAAAAAGAAAATGTTACGAATATGTTGTGAATTATATTTATTCCTTATTTTGCATTAAGTTTTAAAAAATCATATGCATTCGATTTACTATCTAATACTAATTTTTAACTTAATGAAGACAACATTTTCAAAATAAAGTCTAATTTAATCTAACTAAAATTTTTATTAAGACTAAATTACTATGTATACTTTTATAGATGTAATATGAAAGTTATATATTTTATATTTGCGATCAACATAGTAAATGATACACCACTACAAAATATATAATTATAATCAAATCTACCTTACTAAATAATTTATTATAATAAGCTATAATTTTAAATCTAATACAATACCTAATTATTAAATACATAATACATATTGTAGTCTTAAAAATTGAATATTTAATGTATTTGCAAATCATTCTAATTAAATAGTTTCAATTAATTTTCATGATTTATTAATATAATACAATACATTTAGAAGTCATAAATTAAATAATTATATAGTTTATTTTTTATTTAGTTTCCCGTGTGGCAGTGGTATCTAATATTGCCAACCGCACTGCCTAATACACACTATTAGACATTGTCATTGGATCCCAATTCTCAACTAATAGGTGGCCCTTTGAATTCTTTTTTTTATAAGAAAAAAATTAAGGAAACAACTTTTCTCCATTGGAGTTTGAACTATGAATCCATGACCTTAGCAATGTTATCGGATCCTAATTCTCAAATAAGGGGCAACCCTTTGAATTTAATTCGTTTTCATCTACGAGACTTGAACTTAAGTCCTTGCTTAAGGGAAGTTGAACCTATTACTACTTAAACCAACTAATTTTTTTAACTAATTCTTTGTATATAATAAAGTTTTTTTAGTCAACTATAGAAATAATTAAATTAATTCAAGTAAGAAATACTATTTATATATATATATATATTAATTCATCCATAATTTATCAGTATGATGATAAAAATTGTGATGATAAAAATTATATATGATCAAATACATGTACTTTATTAATTCAGAATAAGAAGGTTACATTAAGTTTATAATTAGATCTAATTATACATGTCATAAGGATTTTTATTTTGAGAATGTCACATGGAAATAGTTATACGTTATTTTTATGGTTATCTTTCTTTATATAATATAAATTTCTCTTAAAAAAATACAAGTCTCCACCTTGGGATGCCATTAGCATACAATTGATTAAAAAACTTGCTTGACAGATAATCAATTGTTAATTAGTATGATTGACTTATCTTAACTAATCATATAAAATTGGGAACTAAGTAGTACTTAGGTAGAGACGTTTAAAAGACATAAAAAAGACCAAAGATTGAGGATCAAAAAATGCACTTATATAAAATTAGTGGTCCTGCACCTCGCGGGAATCTGGCGTGGCGTGGCGGGGCGGGGCGGGGCGTGGGGCAGGCAAAGTTTGTCCCGTGGAGCATTTTCGAGGATAAATCCCCTCCCCCCCGCCGCGCCTCGCCACGCCGTGCCGCCCTAGTAGATAGAGTACCTTGGTGAGAATTACTCACCATCTTGTTGAGTCTATTGCTTTGGTGACTTGGAGTCTGGTGAGAGAAAACTCTGGTGCGATTGTGAGGGTAGTCCCTCTGCCATTTGCGCTGTATCCCTTTTTCTATTTCGATATTAATAAAATCGACAAGGCAACCCCCCCTCTTTCCATCCAAATTCATTCACCATCCTTGTCACATTTGCAACATAGTATTGTTATTTGGATATTCATATTCAACACAAATCACTATGTCTAAATGAAGTGACATCATCAAAATTCTAGCAAAAGTGTGCATCAAGTGCATGTTATGATCCAAGTATTTTCCTAGGCGTGCTTGTGGGGTGCAGATTTTTAAACCTATTTGTTAATCTTGAGAAAGATAATATTAACATAAATACTGATATTGTATATAGATAGCTACAAAAAGTAATTAGTTTGTACAACAAATCTAACCATGAGTAAAAAAGTATCTTTTCTACTTAAACAAAGAGAGTATCGATCTTTTCTATCTCCTTTATTGATTGCCTAAGAAAAATTTAATCTTTTAAAAGTTTGTATTGTACTTTTTTTTTGGGTACATTTTGTTGAAGCTGTTAAAATTTGTATTATACTTGAGAAAATAATTTTGTAACCAAGTTGACCCAATAAGTGCATGCACATGTATGCCCATCCATGTCGCGCATGCTTCCCGGGCGTATCGGAAGATGTGCTAACAGGCGCATGGGCTTAATTAGTGGGTTACCTATTTTGGTTGCCCTTGCATTTTCCTTGTGCTTCAGCCCAGGGGACTCAAAATTTGGCCCTGCCAAAAATTGTGTTGACCTAAACAACTTGCCTCAGTGTGCTGCTATGGCTTCTGGTCATGGATGTTGTATTTATCGCTTCTTGACTTTTGTTGAATGAATTTCCTATGTTTAATGTGCATATTGAAAGACTAGATCTCTGAGCAAGTTTATTTATTTTTTGCTGTTCTGAAGAGTGGTTATAATCTGATGATGGAAGACGTGGCAAGTTCTCTTTTGGGATGTTCTGAGTGTTTAGTTTTTCATGCCCAGGAATTGGTGTTGGCTCACAAGTGTCAATCCCAAGCTATTCTGTTCCATCCGTTGAAGATGGTAGTATATCAGTATCAACGGCAGCTGCGAAATTGCAACAACTAAGTATGCAAGAGAGTCTAGGGAGGGCATCTGTTGAGGATAATCCAGCTGTGATAATTCCAAATCATTTGCAAGTCCCTACTGCTGACTGTTCACACTTGAGCTTTGGTAGCTTTGGCTCTGGAGGGAGCGCTGCGTATCCCATGTCATTTGCGTCCAAGTCCCTCAAGAGCAACCTAGAGAATGTTTCTGCAGTGGAAAATACATCTGTTGGTCATCCCGATGCTAGGTATAAATGTACTTTTGTATCTTTCAGAACTGTAATTGCTTATTGCATTTCGTAAATGATTTTTTTTTCTTTTCATGTCCTGATTCATTTTTGTTGCCAGAAGCTCCAATTACCTTGCAGATGAGCAGCTCCAATCCAGTTCTGATAGTAATGTTATTTCTAGAAATGCTGTTGGTACTGGAAGTTATGATTCTGCATCTGCACAGCCAGAGGCCATGAAGCATGATACTGCTGAAGTTCCACATAGCCATCAGTACTCTTTTCCCGGTTCTGTGCCTGGTTATACACCAGAAAACAGTTCTCAACTCAACGCTGGGTTTTTGTATGCCCAGGCCAATTCTCAGATGCAGAATCTTGCTCCACTCTCTAGTGTTATGGTAATTACATAGCAACTTTATACTGTAGATTAGTGTTTTTAGCATGTTCATTGCTTGGCAAGACAGAACCTGTCCCGAAAAAAAGTTTTGTATGTTTTGTTTTCAGTTTTGAGTGTGTTAATATTATATGATGTGATTATGTGGTACCAGTGTTATTAAGTCGTGAGCACAGCCTTTGTGCGCCTCGAGACAAGGTACCCTGCACTCTATTCACCTCAAATGAGTCTAGGCACGCCTCTCCACGCCTTGGTGCTGCTTTAAGGCACATAGACGTGTGCCTCACCATTAAACATTTAAAATTGTTCTTATGTTTTTTTTTTTTTTTTTTTTGCTTCTAATACATTTCATCTAAGTGCCTTGTTTAGTTATTCAATTCTAGATTGTAATCTTTACTATTTCAAACAATGTCACATATAACACATACATAATTTTCATACACACACACTTATATGTTACATCCATATACGTTTGTATATGCATGTAAATATGTAGAAATTTGCACATATTTGACGTCACTCGGGCGTGCGCCTTGCTTTGTGCCTTGGGCCTCGGGCCTTTTAGGTTGCCATCGTCTCAAGTGTGCCTTTCGCCTTCGATAATACTGTGTGGTACTTTGAATCAAACATTTCAATGACAGATTATTTTACTTGATTAATATTGTCACACTGCTTTTTTTGATGTTTATAAATCAATTTTGATTAATTTTGACTATTTTGTTTTTTAGCAATTTATCATAAAAGATCAAATGATGCTTACTTGCCATGGTTTTTCCCCATTCACTTTATGTTTGCTTTGAAGTTGTCTGGGCCACTTCGTATTTATGTTATCTATTTTGAAGCTGTTTTGATCTTATTTTTGGGGTCTTTTTGTTTTCCTTCATCGTATGCAAGTTATCTGCAGTATAATTTCCTCATTACATAAAACATGTCTTCTGAATGGTTGATGTTTGCTTGTGCACAGAGTTCTCTTCTAAAACTACTAACTTTAGTGCTAATGTGCTCCATTTTGCAGCAAGCATACACAAATTCTTTACAGGGGAATTTACTTGCATCAGCTGGACAACCTGCAAGGGAATCTGATCTTCCTTATTCACCATTCTTGGCAACACAGTCTGTGCCAACGAAATATAGCAGTGCAGTTTCTTCCATCAGTGGGCCAACCATTTCCATGCCAGAGGTATCATATCTAAATCCTTGCAACTTTAAGAATGTGCAACTTGCTTTGAGGTCATGCAGGCTTGCAAGCCATGTTCTCCAAATTACCATTGCATCGAACCGTTACTAAAAAATTGTGGATCATGCAAATACAGACTTGGGTTGTTTGATGATTTGAATACATTCCACACCTGAGTGTTATTTTCAGTTCTGAGTTTACTCATACTTCTGATTGCTTCGTGATCATTGTTTTTGGAACTAGTTCACATGTTCTAACTTCCTAGAATACTGTGGCATATTTGCAGACAGTGAAGCCTGCTGTCTTTTCCATGCAACAAACTCCGCAGTCCCTGCCCGGTAACAATATTGCTACAGGTCCCGCACTTCCACCACATCTAACTGTTCACCCGTATTCTCAACCGTCGGTTCCATTGGGTCATTTTGCTAACATGATTGGCTACCCCTTTCTGCATCAAAGTTATGCATACATGCCTTCTGCTTTCCAGCAAGCCTATAGCAGTAACAACACGTATCACCAGTCTCCGGCAGCAGTACACAGTGCCGGTATAAAGTATACACTTCCACATCCACAATACAAAAATAGTGTTGAGCTAAACAGCTTGCCTCAGTCTGCCGCTATCGCTTCTGGTCATGGAGCATTCGGAGCTTCAACTAATATTCCTGGAAACTTTTCCCTCAATTCCTCTTCTACTCCCGCAAGCTCAACCATTCGGTATGAGGACTCTGTAAACTCTCAGTACAAGGACAGCAATCAATATGTATCGCTTCAGGTACTTAAGCAAGCCATATCTCTATATTATATTTGATTTTTGAGAAGTTATCTATCTTATTCACGAAGCTTCTGTGTTTGAACTTTTGATAGAATGATAATTCCACTGCATGGATTCACGGGCCTGGTTCAAGGACAGTGTCAACTCTTCCGGCCAGCGCGTATTATAACTTCCAAGCTCAGAATCAGCAACATGGTGGTCTTAGACAGGTTCAACAACCCTCGCAACACTATGGTGCACCGGGGTACCCAAACTTTTACCATTCTCAAGCAGGGATCTCACAAGAACTGCAGCAGCAAACCCCTAGTGATGCTGCTCTTGGTGGTTCTCAAGGACAACAGTCTAAGCAATCACACCAGATGTGGCAAAACAGTTACTGATCTTCTCTAGCGTCCGCTCCTGGTTTTTCAGGGTCCTAGTCTCGCTAATGTAGCCAATCAATTCCAGGTTGATCATATAAATTTATGGCTCTGTTGTTTTAGCTTGCGAACATTCTCAAGGGCGACGTTAGTGGCTGCTATCCCTGTGCCTTGGGGGTTTGTATTCTACTTATCTATTTTCAGGGTGTGGTTTCTTAACATAGGATGACAGTTGCAAACTTCATTTTTTTCCCTTTTTCCATAGCGAGCATAGGGTGTTCTTGAACATGAATTCTGTAATACTTAAAATTATCATGATAATCTAACCGCAGTTTTTCCTCCTCTTCTTCATGTCTCTTTTGTGGTAAAATTAATTATTTATGTTCTTTTGTATTATTGAGAAGCGAGAAATTTCGAAGAAGGTGCATTCTTGAATATTTTGTGCTTTATATCTTCAATCATTTTTCAGATTTTACAGTGCCCAGAATAAACTCTGGTCCAATTTGTGAAATCTAAGTTTCCCAAACTGAGATGATGTTTAAGTAGACTGAGAGATTGTATTGAGCTTGAACTCTATTTCTATATGCAATACTGGTACATTTAGCTTTTTGATTCTCTTTGTTTGTAGACTCACTGTGGTACTTGTGTTTAATTCATTGAGATGCATTCTCTTTTATTCATTTTATACATAGCATTTAAATTATCAATGGAGAAATGTGTATCTGTTGGGGGAGACAATTAACATGAAGGCTTTCTGTTGAAAGTTAGGCAGTAAGAGAGGTAATTAATTACTGTTTATGAGAAGGTTTGTTGTACTGAACCATCATCTAATCTCCATTCACTCTTTCTCTAATTATCAAATCATTTCGTACTTTCTTTTAATATTTTCGCTATCGCACAAACCCCTACTTATACTCTTGTTTCCAGTTTCATTGTGCATCGAGTTTAGTAGCATATTTTCTAAGCTCGTCAGGTAAGTATTTACAAGGAATATATGATTGAATGGCTGCTCTAGATATTGCTCCTGCCTCTGCTGGATCCAACAAGAGCACAACTGAGCAGTCTGGTCAGGTTGATGAGAGCAACACTCAAATGCCCTGCTCTGATGTTAGAAGATCAGGAGCACCCCCAAGACTGACTAGCATGACAAAGCCGATTGTGGCTTTAGCGAATGAGGGAGAGTCCATCAAGCGGCCTCGGGGGCGGCCAGCAGGCTCGAAGAACAAGCCGAAGCCACCCATCATCATCACTCGAGACAGCGCCAATGCCCTGCGCGCCCATGCCATGGAGGTAAGCTCAGGTTGTGATGTCAGTGAGAGCATTGCAAACTTTGCGAGAAGGAAACAACGGGGTATCTGTGTGCTCAGTGGTACCGGGTGTGTCATGAATGTGACTCTCAGGCAGCCTTCTTCGTCGGGAACTATTGTGACTCTCCACGGACGCTTTGAGATCTTATCCTTGCTTGGTTCAGTGTTGCCCCCACCAGCCCCTCCTGGAATGACGGGCTTGACAGTATACTTAGCTGGGGCTCAAGGCCAAGTTGTAGGAGGTGGTGTGGTTGGTGCTCTCATTGCTTATGGTCCTGTGGTTGTTATGGCGGCTTCGTTCATGAATGCAACTTTTGATCGCCTTCCGTTGGAGGAGGACGATGTTGTTGCAAGCCATAGCCAACATCTCCAGAGCAACCACCACCATTTGCACCAAGCCGACTTGTCGAACCTCTATGGAATGCCAACAAACTTGCTCACTAATGGTAACTTGGCGGCGGTACCACCACCGGAAGTTTATTCATGGACATCGGGCCGGCAAGTTACCAAGAGTTGAGCAATGCCTAAATTCTAGTCATTTATTTCCAAGCTATTATGTAGTATCATTGGTTTCTCAAGCAACTATAAAAAGCAGAAGATTTTAGTTATGTTAATAGGTGATTGCAGTTCATATATATATGATCCATATCGATTAATATACTGCAAGAAAAATTGAACATTTTAGTATGACAAAGATTGTCAAACGCGCGTGCTATAACATTTTAATGTATCATTAGTAGGCGTATGGTTAATGATTTTCTACTCTATGACAAAAACAAAGTAGCATCTATCCCAAATTTGGTCACTACATGGATCAAACTCTTCTATTGTGATTTTGTGAAATTTATGGGTGCATGAGCCTGATTTGCTCTACCTGCTTTTACATTAGTGCTTAAAATTTTGTACATTCTAGCCGAAAACTTTGAGCTATTGTGGCAAATCACATATGAAATTAACTAGGATTCTTTTTTGGGGGTCAAATGATAGTATACATTTTGTGTGTGAAAGAATAGTATACATTGTTACTTGGGATAATACAAATGCACGACTTGGCAAAACAGGACGACACTTAAACCAACTTGATTACAACCCCAAACTTTAGCTTTGAGAATGAAGTTCTATCTCCCTAGAGAGGAGTTTTTTGAGGATACTCAATTTGTTTTCTCACTTTTTTTTTTTGAAGAGAAATCGTCAAATTTAGGTAAACAATTTGATACAATATTGTTGTCTCACTTTTTGTTTTTGAAACTCATCAAAACAATTTGACAATAAAAGTAAACTCTAGATCCACAAAACGAATAACAAAACTTTTCAACAAGGAGAAGACAAATCAAAAACTTCCAACTAGAGAAAAAAACAAATTATAAAGTAAAAATTAAAGATAAATCAATCCAGCGCGCTGTACAAATCCACATAACACCGTTGATGAAGATGCACCACAACAAGGATGAACTAATCTCTACAAATTTTATTAGATCTGTTGTTTATTGAATGAACAAAGAGTAAAAGAGATTTAATTAGAACCACTGTTGGAATCACCGCCGATCATTGAGAAGATCGGCGGTGGTTCAAGAACAAAAATCACAAAAGTGAATCAAAAAAAGAATTTTGAGTTTTGGAGAGGAGAGATGGCTCTCTTAGATCGTCGTATGTGTCAGTTTATTGTTTTGTCTTGTTTAATGACTACCTAAATCTGCTATAAACGAGTTTAAGATGGGTATGAGAAGAGTAAGGGCTTGGCATCCTTAGTTCCATATATATTTCCTATACCCGATTATAATATAGAGTTTGAATAAAAGATATCTATCGATACCTAATTGTGAAAAATATTTTATTTTAACATTTTCATTTGAACATTTATTTGATAAATTTTCATCCTTGGTTTGGCATAATGTTTTTACTAATTTAGATTTATATTTTGAATCACCTTTATGTGTGTTTCTAAATGCCAAGTTAGGCAATAATCCGAGTTTTACTTGGAGGGGCATCTTAGCTGCGAGAGTGGTGCTTGAGAAGGGGTGTAGATGGAAGGCGGGGGGATGGTAAGTCTATTAATATGTGGAAGGATCCTTGGTTAAAAAATGGAGAGAATGTGCTATTGTCAACGAATGTATTGAGGGAATGGAGGATGTCACAGTTGATGAATTAATGATACCCATGAGAAGGGAATGGGATATGGAGATGTTGAAGGACATGGATTGCTCAGAGATTGCAAAGGTTTCATTGAGTAGGGGGTTGGGATGAGATCATTTGGCACTTCACCAAAAATGGGGAGTATCAAGTGAAATCAAGGTATTAGGTGGCTGAATCACTCAATGGGGAGGGTAGTTCTCATAGAGTGGAATAGAGTTTAGGGTATGAAGGTTCATTTGAAGGTTAAACACTTAGTGTGGCGCTTAGTAAAGGATTGTCTTCTTGTGAACTTAGGTTGAGGGAAAGGGGCATGGATATTGGGGATTATTATGAGATTTGCAAGAGCCAGGGGGAGTCAGCAGTTCATCTATTTACAGGATGTGTGGTTACAAGGGGGGTTTAGGGGGATGTAGGGATGTGTGACTTAGGAGTTTAGAACTTCGCGTCACATTAGGAGTTTGTTAGGAGGGTGTGTATCAAATTCTTTGGGTTTAGAAATAACAATGTGTGGTGAAGGATTCAAAACCCATTCACAGGGCGAAGGCTTGTTAGAGTAGGTGTGTATGAAATTCTGGGTAATTTGGAAGTTTAAAAATAACAATGTGTGGTGAAGGTCGATTCAAAACCCATTCACAAGATAGTGTAGGAAAGATTGACGTGGTTGGCGAGAACTTGAAAACTTCAAGTGAGTTTGAATAGAAAACCTCTTTAGTGCATTGCTCACTTCAAAGAAATCAATGCCAATGACTTGAGGGGGTTTCGAGCTTGGAGAAGTGGTATAACCCACCAGAGGGTTGGTTTTAATTTTGTACAATTAATTATTGATGTTTAGTTATTTTGTGAAATCTATGTAGTGCCAAAGGATTAATATAGTTTTGAGTGGTGCTATCATGCGGGACGAGCAATGAAATGATAATTTTTCGGGAGATTGAAAAATCATAAATTTCAGTTTGAACTTGGTATTTTTGGTTCGAAAGAGCATCCGGGTTGTATCCTCACAACCTTCTCATGAAGTGGAGGCCATATTGTCGGGGGAGGTTATGTATTGGGTGGAAGCACAAGATAGATGTAATGTGATCTTTGAAATCGATTCATTGATGGTGGTTCAAGGATTGCAATCTTCATCCCATATTAAGGCAAAGTTTGGAGGCTTGTTTGACGATTGTTTGACAGTACTTAAACTTCAAGATTCGTGGAGAGTTCAACTTTGCTAAGAGAAATGCGAACAAAGTTGCACATAGTTTAGCTAAGTTAGTGAAATTGTATGTTACTCCATTTAATTGGTTTGAAGTACCACTAGATATAAGGATGCTCATATCCTTGGATGTAATCATTGATATTGAGTAAATAAATTTATCTTATGTTTTTCTCAAAATAAAAATAAAAATAAAAATAAAAATAAAAATAAAAATAAAAATAAAAATAGAAAACATGAAAAAAAATCCTAAAATTCTTTTTTTTATTCACTTTTGTGATTTTTGTTCTTGAACCATTGCCGATCCTATCAATGATCGGCGATAGTTTCAATCAAATCCTTTTGCTCTTTGTTCATTCAATAAATAACAGAGCTAATAAGTTTTGTAGAGATTGGTCCATCCTTGTTGCGGTGCATCTTCATCAACAATGTTGTGTAGATTTGTGCGGCGCGCTTGATTGATTTATCTTTAATTTTTATTTTATAGTTAGTTTTATTTTCTAATTGGAAGTCTTTGATTTTTCTTGTCTTTGTTGAAAGTTTTGTTATTCGTTTTGTGGTTCTAGTACTTTTGTGTATTGTCATGAGTTTCAACGTTGTAGAGAGTAGTTCTTAATTATCAAATTGTTTCAATTTAAAAAAAAATCAAATCAATGGCAATTTGTTTGCACAAATAGGATTACTGAATCAACGTTTTGGTTCTATGTCTGGTCTTATATCGAGCCATAAATGATTAATGAAATTTTGATCTCTTAAAAAAAAAGAAAACATGATTTTTTATTTATTTTCATAATTAATTTATTAAGTAATAGTTATACTATTTTGTTGAAAACAAGTAATAGTAATACTATTAAGGTTTGGAATGTGTATGCGTATCGATGTACATATATTAAAATGGTTTGAGACGGATTTTAAAAATATTTATAAGTGTACTTAATTGGTTGAAATCCCTAATTACATTGTTACATTATTTCAGTCTTCCTATCCTTATATTTACAGCTCTGAGGACATGAAACTCAAGCTCACAACATTTGGCAATTTCATAACGACGCGGTCCAAACTGGAATTTTTCAAACTCATCGCCAAGTGTAGTAAAATAATAGCAGTTTATCAAAAACAACCATTCACCATCCACAAAAATCCATTTAAGTTGTTGACAAAAAAAAAAAAAAAAAAAATTCGATTTAAGGAGATCTTGAAGTTCAAGAAGGCTTGTTAAGGAGAAAAAGCTAAGAAGGTATAACTTTTGTTATTTAAATAAGTTCAATTTATTTCTAAATTACCATGGTTGTTTCCTTTTATTACATGCATAACTTCTATATGCATACTTTATTCATATACCATTATAACGTCACCGATTGCGAAAGTATGCTCTGTAGTTGCGTCTTGTACGATCTTCTACATCAGAAATCAAAAATCAATATGTGACATAACTAGTTTTCTCGCTATACTACAAATGATTAATTATGCTATATTCTTGATTTTTTATATTGCAAATAATGTTATGAGTTTGGATTGATAGTGGGTAAGCCTTGTCCCCGGTAAAGCTAAACATTGAAAGGGAGACGGGTTATCCCGTTCGAGGTGGCATGGTTTTTAAGTAGACTTCGTCTCACCACCCAACCTGGAGGTTGTCCCACCAACTCATACAAGTAATACATTTTGCATACTAATAATCAAGTTGTAAACATATATTTAATCATATGTTATGTTTTTACATAAAGGGAAAACTCTTTTATATTAAATTTATTTTCAAAATTCTTTTCAACCATAGTTTGCATTTGTTACCTTATTATAATTCTTGTCATGATAATTCTATGCAAGGCTGTGTGTTATACATAATCATTCGTCAATTTCTCTTTGGAGATTTGAAAAGTGAATACTTCACTTTATATATATTTTCACCTTATGGAGTTATACATACCAAAAGGGTAATGCTCCAAAAGGCTCAAAATGAGCTACTGGGTCTCATGCTACAAAAATTTATATCGAGTCAAATATCATTTATTATTCTCGCAATTTCAATTACCTTTATATTAAGGCTATGCGAAATATGACGATGAGACAAATAAAAGCCACGTGGCTCGCCTCGATGTATTACGCAACAAATTATCGAGTGCGCACGTCAATCCAATAAATATTAAGGATTGATTTCTTGTCTTATGGTAGTCTGAGTAAAATGATGAGATATTATAAATATAATATCACTCCCGTCCAATTAGTTCAAACTTCAAATTAAGAAGCATATGTTGCATATAATGATCATGATCGCAATAAATTTATGGACGTGGAAAAGGTGAAAATATCGGGTAAAGGTCGTATTGACAATTCCACCAAATTTTGGAATAAAAGTGGTGCACCACTACAAAGGGCAAATAATTATTGACAATGAGCGCTCATAATTGTGACATTTTTTAGTCATATATGAAAGGCTATTTTGCCTAAATATTGTCATATATATGCCCGAGTATTTTTGTGACCTTTACCATGCCTTTAAAATCAAAGGCAAAATATTATGAATATTATCATTACTCTTTTTCTCGATTTGTCAAATATTATTTGTCCGATGGATCAACAAATCATGTGTTCAAGTCATGAACCAAATAAGAGCGATATGTGCCTTGTTGATTGTGCTACAACGCACACAATTCTTAAAAACAGAGAATATTTCTCCAATTTGAACTTAGCCGATGCTAATGTTCAAACAATATCTGCATCTCCAATTTGATTAATGGCTCGGAAGAGCAAATATTATGTTGCCTGGGGAACAACAATTCATGTTGACAATGCCTTATACTCTGAAAAATCCAGAAGGAATTTACTCAGCTTTAAAGATATTCGACAAAATGGATATCACATTGAAACCATGAACGAAAATAATAGAGAATTTCTCTATGTCACATTGGTTTCAAATGGGAAAAAAGAAGTGTTAGAAAAATTTCGACTTTATCCTCTGGATTATATTTTACTCATATAAGGCATGTCGAAACGAATGTCGTCTTAAATAAGAAAATTAATGATCCAACGACATTCATTTTATGGCATGACCGGCTTGGTCATCCAGGATCATCAATGATGCGAAGAATAATTAATAATTCGCATGGACATCCTTTAAGGAGTCACAAAATATTTTCAAATTGGTGATTATAATTGTGCTAGTGTTCTCAAGGTAAATTGATAGTTAAACCATCCCCAAGTAAAATTGTTGTGGAATCCCCAATTTTCTTAGAACGCATTCGGGAGACATATGTGGACCTATTCATCCTCACTGTGGACCATTTAGATATTTCATGGTTTTGATAGATGCATCAACTAGGTGGTCACATGTTTGTTTGCTTTCAACCCGCAATGTTGCATTTGCTAGACTTTTAGCGCAAATCATTAAGTTAAGAGCACAATTCCCTGACAACCCAATCAAGACCATCCGTCTTGATAATGTTTGAGGAATTTCAATCTCAAGCATTTAAAAATTATTGCATGTCTATAGGAATTACCATTGAACATTCTCGCTCCACATGTGCATACCCAAAATGGTTTGGCGTAATCTCGATCAAACGCATTCAATTAATTGCCGACCTTTAATCATGAGAACTAAGTTATCAACTTCGGTTTGGGGACATGCAAATCCTTCATGCAAAGATCTATCATTCGTTATAGGCCCACCGCATACCATGAACATTCCCCCATGCAACTCATTTTAGGTCAACAACCAAATATTTCACACTTAAAAATTTTCGGTTGTGCAAAGTGTATGTTCCTATACCACCTCCCAATAGAACTAAGATGGGTCCACAACGAAAACTTGGGATTTATGTTGGATTTAACTCATCGTCCATTATAAGATACCTTGAACCCTTAACAGGGGATTTATTTACTTGCACGTTTTGCTTGATTGTCACTTTGATGAAGCAATTTTCCCACCATTAGGGGAGATAAGAAGTCAATTCAAAAGGAATGGCGCGAAATTGCTTGGAATGCATCAACTTTATCACATTATGATCCACGAACAAATCAAATGTGAACTTGAAGTTCGAAAGATCATTCATTTGCAACAAATTGCAAATCAATTACCAGATGCATTTAATGATGCAAAACAAGTGACAAAATCACATATTCCAAATTTGTAAATGCTCCCGCAAGAATTGATGTCTCTGTGCAACAAAATGCACAAGAACCAACGAAACGCTTAAAGCGTGGAAGACCGGTTGGTTCAAAGGATACAATTCCTCGAAAGAGGAAAACGGGAGTAAAAATAAATACAAATCAAAATACTCCCGAGAAAGCACAAGAATCCTTTGATAAGGGTTTGTCGAACAAGTTGATTCTCGATGAGGAACAACTTCCTCTAGAAAAGAGGAAAAAGATGAAAATAATGAGATCTCAATAAATTATTTAAACTCGGTAAGATTTGGGATCGAAATGAAATTGTTCCCGATGATGATATTTTGCTTTCAATGTGTCCTTTGAAATATGTGAAAATGATGATGATCCGAACCACGATCAGTGGACGAATGTCAAAAAAGACCCGATTGGCAAAAATGGCAAGATGCTATCCAAGCGAGCTAAACTCGTTAAGGAAACGAGAGGTTTTTGGACCAATTGTCCAAACGCCAGATGGCGTAAAGCCTGTTGGATATAAATGGGTATTTGTACGAAAGAGAAACGAAAAAAATGAAGTTACAAGGTACAAAGCAAGACTTGTAGCTCAAGGTTTCTCACAAAGACCTGGCATCGATTATGAGGAAACATATTCTCCTGTTATAGATGCAATCACATTTCGGTTCTTGATAAGCCTTGCGAGCTCTCGAAGGGCTTGATATGCATTTAATGGATGTCGTTACGGCATATCATGTACGGATCTCTGACAAAGGATATATATATGAAAATCCCTGATGGATTTGTAATATCCGATGAAATAAAATCAAAACCTCATAACATGCATTCTATAAAATTACAAAGGTCTTTGTACGGGTTGAAACAATCCGGACGAATGTGGTACAAACGTCTTAGTGATTATTTACTGAAAGAAGGATATGTAAATAATCCGCTTTGCCAATGTGTCTTCATTAAAAGATCATCAACATGATTTGTAATTATTGCTGTATATGTTGATGATTTAAATATAGTGGGAAACTACGACGACATCGTTAGAACATCCGAATACTTGAAAAAGGAATTCGAGATGAAAGAACTTGGAAAAACAAGACTTTGTCTTGGTTTGCAAATTGAACATTTTTCAAGTGGAGTACTTGTCCATCAATCAAATTATATTGAAAAATTATTAAAAAGATTTTATATGGACAAGGCACATCCATTGAGCTCTCCAATGGTTGTCAGATCACTTGAAGTGGATAAGGATCCATTTCGACCTCAAGAAAGTGATGAAGAGCTAATTGGTCCTGAGGTACCATATTTAAGTGCAATTGGTGCACTTATGTATCTTGCAAATTGTACAAGACCCGATATTGCTTTTGCTGTCAACCTACTTGCAAGATATAGCTCTTCACCAACTCGAAGACATTGGAATGGTGTTAAACACATTTTTCGATATCTTCGAGGAACAAGTGACATGGGTTTATTTTACTCGAGAGGGGTAAAATTGAATCTCCAAGGTTATGCTTGATGTTTGGATTTTTATCAGATCCCATAAGGCCCGTTCTCAAACGGGATATGTATTCACCGTGTGGTAATATCATTCATCAGTATCGTGGAAGTCAAGAAAACAAACTATGGTTGCCACTTCTTCCAATCATTCTCAAGTACTTGCAATTCATGAAGCAAGTCGTGAATGTGTTTGGTTGAGAAACATGATTGAACATATACAAGAATCATGTGGATTGCCTTCAATAAAAGATTCTCCAACCATATTATATGAAGATAATGCAGCATGTATTGCACAATTAAGTGAAGGATTCATAAAGGGGGACAGAACAAAACATATTTCACCAAAATTCTTTTATGCGCATGAGCTTCAGAAGAATGGTGAAATTGATGTCAAGCAAATCCGATCGAGTGATAATCTTGCTGATTTATTCACAAAAGCCTTACCAACTACGACATTTAAAAGGCTTACATATGGTATTGGCTTGCGTAAACTTAAAGACATTGCAAGTAAAGAAACTAAACAAGTTTCACCCATGTTCACATGAGGGGGAGTTATTGATTAATGTATTGCACTCTTTTTCCCTTAGCTATGGTTTTATCCCATTGGGTTTTCCATGCAAGGTTTTTAATGAGGCAATCTTAACAATATTATACCCATCTTAATATTTATGAGAATAGTGTACTCTTTTCTTTTACTATATTTTTTCCCACAGGGGTTTTTCTTAGTAGAAGTTTTAACGAGGCACATTCTCTCAATAATTGTCATCCAAGGGGAGTGTTATGATATGGATGAACAATTGATCAAGATTTTGTATGACTAATCATTGTCAAGCATGGCTCTTACATTGAGTGGTAGTATCAAGCATAGCCCTTACTTGTATCCATATCAAATGTACTCATTATTCCATGTATTGTCAATGTTGCTTGTGAAGAGTTGTATGACATGTGATGTATGTATTACTTGTAAACATTGTCTAAGTACATTTATCATCATCACCAAAGGGCCTATATAAAGGGTGCCAACCTCATTGTAAAAACACACCAAAGTTGAATGAAAACTTCTCATTCCAACTATCTCATTTCTTCTCTTCTCCTTTTTTACAACAGATTTAATAGCACCTTTTTCTCAAAAAAGTTTAAAAGCACCTTGGCCTATAGCCAAACAAATCCTCTATGTTATGGAGAGGGATTTTGTGTAGCATACACACCTCATTTTCTTACACAGTGGAGGGATCAAGGAAGAGGAACCTAACCTATAAGGCTATAACCATTTTAAATCTCTATTTTAAATATTCCCCCAATCGGCTACTATTTCGTCGTCGTTTCCACGTGCGATTCTCACGTTTGTTGAATGACTATAAATGTCAATCGAAAGAGGGAGACCAACATCTCATAAACTACATTAGAGCACACGGTGAGGGAGTTAGAGATCGACCTTCTCCTCTGTATCATGATTCGAAGTGATCTATGTGCAAATTGACTGGAGAAGCACTAACTTCTTTTCTTCCGTTGTTTGTTGGGCAAGTTTTTGCGCTGCCATGTTCAAGCAAGGGTGAAGAAGGGGCTTAAGTTTGTGAACGAGACTTGTGAGTCCTCAAAAAGGTGCAAATTCCATAATTCTTTTCAATTCTTTCATTTCTTGTGTTTTCATATCCAGATTTTTAGTTTTGATGGATTGTTAAATGTTGCTGTTGTATTCATTTCTGAAGAATTTTTTTTTTTTTTTGACCGTTTTTCTTTTTCTTACTGTTCAGAGCAAATTAAATGAGGAGAAACTGTTTCTCAGTGGTAGCCTCTACATTTGTATCTTCTAGAGTTAGAACTTTTAGCATACTAAGCAAAGACCATTAGAAAATTTCCAATTGATCCTTCATTTAAATGTTTCTCAGTTTGGTTTATTATGTCATATCTCGTTTGGGTGTTATGCTATTCATTGGAGATTACAAACTGGAATCCAAAATCCTTCCAAGGTATTGATTGCCATTTGTTAATGAATGAGTTCACATGGTTGGAGGGTCTTCACCCTGAACTATTACAAACATGACGAAATTTTGTCTCTTTTAACTCAATGTGTTGTGTCACCATATTTGTCATCTCTCCCTTATTCACGCATCCCCACCCTATCTCATTCAACTCTCCTACGCCATATCCGTGCAGTAAATTAACAATCTTCAAATGGGTTTATTAATGTGTTCACATCGTTGCTAGAGATGTCTATCTTTCTTACTTTATTCACACTATGAAAGCCTTCATTACTCCAAATTAGCTTGTTCATGCATGCCTTTATTTGTCTACAATAAGCAACACCAATGAAAGAATTAATCAGCAATTCATTGTAATTCAATCCAGTTGTTTGCTAATAATTAATACATTATGATGATGTGCCTCCAATTGCAGAGAGATAATCTTATAGAATACAAGTAAGACCTTGCTAACAATTAATAAGACATGTTTCAGAATTAAAACAATTTTTTCCTACTCTAGATTTTGTACGAGTTTTGTGCTCATTCACCTCTTCGTCTTGTATATTTATCTAAAAGCTTTTCTTCTGGTATAGAGAGTGTGGTGCGCGCGCGATGATGCTGAAGTGTCTGAACGAGCTATGCCGAAGGCTGAGAAGAAGTACGTAGCACGAGCTTTGCAAGCAGATTCAAGGGGAGGGAGCGCCTCAAATTTCTGCTTCTCCATGAACAACTTGGTCATGCCTTGTATGCACCCCTTTCCTTTCTTGGGGTTATTAAAAAAGTAGGGTTGGTTTTCTTTTAAATTCATTAAATAGGGTAAATTTCTTTAAAATTTCAAAAATAATGTATATCTCCTTTAGTAAAGGCGTTATTGACGATGACGTGGCGTGATGTGGCGGTGAAGAAGTGGTGATTTTTATGAAATGGTGACGGTATTGACGACGGGGAGCTCGTCGCCAAAAATGAATTGGCGATTCCCTATCGCCAAAAATGAATTGGCGACGAGGATCCCATCGCCAAAAATCGATTGGCGACATTGATTTTGGCGACGGTCATTTCATATATATATATATGAGCCACGTGGCGCCACGTAACACGAATGACGCATTTTATAAAGGCGTCATTCCCAACTTTTATGCCTTTTCAAAAGGCGATTTTTAATTAAAGAATAAAAAAGAAAATCACAATAATTTACGCTAGATTTTTTTCAATTTTGGCTTCTTATGGTTTACCTCGAGAATTTCTCTCTTCTAACAATTAGTTTAACAATCTCAAGAAATACAACTATTACACTAGGAGATTTCTACCTAAGCTTGCAATTATTCGGTATTAAGTTGCTTTGATTTGAGGTTTGATTAATGTCACTGTTCAAGTTTCTTTAGTTTTTACTTTGATTTTTCACTTTGTTGATCGTTTGTTATTACAATAGCACAAGTGATCAAGTGGTAGAGCAACCATAATTCCTTTTCTTTTCCCCAAAGCACCAATATACCAACTACCCAAGCTTTCCCCTTCTTTATTTGTATCTTCCAACCTTCCACTCTGAACACTCTCTTCGTCTACTCTTCAATCAAAATCACCTATGATCTCCTCTCGATTCAAGAATCAAGAATCATTAACATGATTCATGAAATGGGGCTTCGAGAAAAATTCTAAATCTCATTTTGTGTTACTCTCGATTTTATCTTATCCTAAACGCTATTATTAGTGCACAACAAATCATTCTTTTTTGTTGACTGAAGTAACTTTTTTTATTATTTTATTATTTTTTATTTCAAGATGTTTTTGTTAATTTCCCATCCTTACCTCCATGCGGTTCTTTGTTGAGTATGATCGATTTGATTTGGGTTTTCCCTCAGAAGTTAGAGTTCAGTTGGATGCTTTCTCTTAGTTCTCTTTGTTCATTCCCTCTTGATTTGGATTTACTTATAGATCTGGTGACATTGATGATTGTCTAGAGTTCTATAGCTTTTTACTTATATTCTTTTTTGTTTTTTTTATCATCACTAGATTCACAATGTTTGTAGCCTTTTTCACATGGAGAATATCAAAATCATAGCGTCGTGGCTTGACCTTGCCTAAATCTGTGTTTGCCAAGTTTGTTCATGTGTTGAAATGGATGAAAACCAATATAGGAAAGCAAATGGGAGGTCTACAGGAGTTCTATCTTGCCAAACACCTAGCTTACACATGATTTGAGGCCAAGAGTAAGAATGAGTTTTATATTTTACTTTTGAGGTCTTTATATGTTCGATTAGATTAAAGAATGTCCATGTTTTGATTTTTTAACATCGTGGTTGGAGAATAATAAATAAAAGAGAAGGACTTGTGGATTATATAAAGCTAAATTTCAACCGATGCAAGTTTTATATCACGAGTTTTTAATTCTTGACAAGTTCTTCATTTACGTTAGATGAGTATGATCACAATTGGGTTTGATAGAGATAAGTTTTTTTATTTGATTTTTTGAGATTTTTTTTGCATTTTATCTCCTTAGATTTGAACTAATTGGTCAAGAGGGGAATATTTTGCATAGTACTGTCATGGGTAATATATTGTTAATACTTTGATATCTTCTTAGTATGGTCAATTGGGCATTCCCATTGATTAGGTAGATTTAATTGTGAAATATGTCCTATAAAAAATGTTGAAACATGCCCCAAGGGGTGTGGTGAAAAGAAAAGAGCACTAAAACTTTGACTAAAGCAGAGTTCCATTTTTAGTAGCTACAGTATATTCACTTGATTTCCTTGAGTTAAGGGGTTGAGGCTTCGACTAACTCCCATGATATTAGTTGAACCAAAGTAAGAAGATGAAAAAATGTTCGGATACCTATAGTTATCAAAAAAAAAAGGTTGAAACATTTTGTCAATAATTGGTGAGAAGATTAAATAGTGACATGTTGCTTTTGATTTTTTTCTTATATTTATTTTCTTAATTGAGGGCGTGTTTGATAGCAAAGAAAATTTTTAGTGAGAAAAAAGTACTCCTTTCTTCAACAAATCTTCTTTGAAGAATTTTTGTAAATTTTTTTTCTCATTGTTGTTTGATTGCAAGTGATAAAATTTTCCTTCTCAACTAAGCAAAGTGAGATCCACAATTTCTTCTTCTCCAAAATCATTCGTTCCTCTAAAACCAGAGAATTGGTTGCACCTCTACCCCGGACCACCAACGCTCACCACCGTTGCCACCATCACCTCTTCGTCAACAAACCCAACATCGTGTTGAAAATCTCCATCAATATTCAACTAATTCCAACTAATTAAGTGAAGATCAACAAATGGATAATCCTTATTCGATTAAGTGAAGCTTTATCCCAAAAATTCAGATCCATAACATCGAAAATCCTCATCAATACAACACCAAATTTGATCAAATCATAAAGCTTGTTTATATATTTGAGTTCCATTAATATCTTTCACATAGATATCTACAACATAACTGATATACAACATAAATTTAACAAAAAACAGTGTTTCCCATCCAAGATTGATAAATACGCTTGGCCATGAGGAAAAGATGATGATGCATTAGATGGGTTTCGGGACGAAGAGAAGTGTAGGTTTGATGGGTCGAAGAATCAAAGATTGGGGCGGCGCATTGATGATCATTAGATGGAACTAGCGAGCACCGGTGGGCGCGGATGTTCGAAATAGAGGTACGGGCGAGTTTGGGTCAAGTTATTGTTGAAGGAGCAAGTTTGGATGGAGTCGATTCGCTATCTTGAATTTTCATCCCAAAATAAGAGGAAAAAAATGAGGAAAATAAGAGGGGTGGTTTTTTTTTCTTTGTGCGGTTACAAGCGTATCAAACACAAAAAAAAAAAAAAACAGTTATACTAAAAAATAAAATAGTTTTCTATGATTCTTTTCATTTTCTATGCTATCAAACACACACTAAGAGGTCATGAGATTTCTTCTATTTATTTTGTTTTTTTTTCAAAATTTTAAATCTAATACATCAAAATTCATTTTCTTATGTCTCTTTGTTGTGAAATCATTTATTTATCTCTCTAAAATTATTAATTTGTTGATTTTTTAAAAAACATTTGGTAAGAGTATTGATGTTTTGATATGGTGGTTTGGGGTTCTAGGATTAATTGGTCATTTTTGTTTCAGTTGCGCTCGACTTGTTAGCATAATCAATTTTGCATAATAAGACATGAATCCTAGGTAGTTTCAGCGCTCTTATAGTTAAAGTGTTCGTTATTCCTATAACACTCTCGCGTCTATTAATTCATCTTTCTAAAAGCCTAGATACACCTGATATGATACACATGCTTGTGAGTTGTGACATAACTGATCAAAATTAACCAAATATGATTTCTAGAGAAATATTTAGCCGACATACTTAGGGCGAGCATACATTTGTTATGTAATTTGCACCATTGTTATAATCTTTCTAAAGTTTTGTTATTCATGTTTGGACTTTGACTTTTCACCATGTATTTTAGAAGTGTCTAAATAGGTAAGCATTGTGGTGGATATAAGGATAAGTGTT
The DNA here is from genome assembly GCA_039657345.1 of Stephania japonica. Lineage (NCBI taxonomy): Eukaryota > Viridiplantae > Streptophyta > Magnoliopsida > Ranunculales > Menispermaceae > Stephania > Stephania japonica. The sequence continues at coordinate 10,140,291 of CM077556.1, forward strand.
ATTGGATAGTGCTACTTAGGAAATCCTGGTCTCGTAGAAGTTGAGATCATCCTTTGTTGTATTAAACTAGATATACCAGTTTATATAGCTCATATCAAGTGGATTGTTGTTCAACAAATGAATCATCTTAGTTTTGCATTAAATTTTCTTCTGCACTTGATATGTTGGACTCTTCAAAACTACTTTGAACACTTTTATTCTCTGTTCAAGAGAATTTAACGTAAAAGAGATAGAACTCTTAAAGTTGGATAATATATATAGTGACAACGTCTAGGCTTAGTTATTAAGCACCATCAAACTCGGAGGAAGTAATTTATGATTATTATCCAAATTTCTAATCAAAAGTAGTTTATTTTTGTAGGTACATAGTGACAGTATTTTCTATCAGAAGTAGACAATATTTATGGCATTTTGACTAGCTTGTTTATCAAGCAACATCAAGTTCGAAGCAAGCAAGTTTGGCTTTAAAATACTAATTGATTTTTATTTTTGTTACGATGTTTTTTAAATATTTAAATTCTTGAATGGTAGGTTTCAAATACTGAGAGTACATTTCAATCTCGAAGCAAGTAAGTTTGGTTTTAAAGTGTTAATTATTTTTTATTTTTTTACTTTTTCTTAAATATAAAACCATAAACAATACACACGTGGTAAAAAATATAGAATCTGCATAGAAAAAGTATAGTGCAAACTCTTTGTCATTTAATTAAGAGCAATACATTTTTTTATGTCAAAGATAATTGATATTATAATCTTCCTTCTTGTTCGTTGCTCTAAAAAAGCTCCATAGTTTGCAATCTCCAACACTTTAACACCCATTTTGGTTGTTTAGATATCCTCCTTCATAGCTTAGCATCGGTTCTGAGGCATCTCAATTTCATTGAGCACATAAGCAATGTTGGATGGAAAGAGTATGTATCATGTTTTCTTTGTAGTCTGGATATGGTGTGTTTGTTTTTCTATATGTTTTTCCCCATTTACTTACAATTGATGAGTGTATCTAAGGCTTGGGTCTGAGCTGTAGAGTTTTGGGGGTTGATTGACTCAATCTAGGTTTTGCTTCAATGGGTCTCGAATTTTCTTGATGTCACTTAGCACACCACATAAAAGCACAAAAAGAGAAAATATTCAATAGAACATAGTGATTAACTTATATACTACCTAATCTTATGTTAATGTTTGATATTCAATATGATTATCAAGGCAAAAGCTAGCTAAAGGAGCCATGCCCCTGAAAAATTAAATCATAAGAACCCTTTTTGGATTAATCATCCAAAACTAAGTCCAAAAACTTGATCATACCAGTAGATTATAGGTTTAGGAAAATATTATTTTTTCATTTGCAATATCTCTGGTGTGCGTTAGTGCATATTTTAATCCTCTTAATATATAGGTTGTAAAAACATTGACATGGTAAAAGAGCTACCATTAATTGAAATGTCAAATATGCCAAAGCTCAAAGAAGAAAAGGGGTTTGGGAGATAAAGGCACATATATCCTTTAAGGCATTATGTTTATGTTCGGCACCAGAAGAGAGAAAAATAGAGGGAACAGTGAACAGAGAAGAAGAGACGAATTAGGGAAAGGAAGGGGATAATTCTATCATACCTCCTATGCTTTTCATTCATGCTTACATGTAGGGGAATTATATCCTTTGTGTTGTGGGTACCACGCACGCATGATTCATAGAGAATATGCTCTGACAACTTAAAACGTAGAATCAACAGTAGAAGGTAAGTCCAGTTGATAGGCCACAACTCCATTTTCTTTCAGGACTTTCAATGGACCATTTAAGTCTCGAGTAAGTTTGCCTTGATGAGCATGATAATGGTATTTATTACTATTACCTTTTCATACTATTTAGAAATATCTTAAGTTGTACCTTTACAATTTGTGAGAATTAGCCATCCTAGCCATGAATTCATATGGTAGAGAAATCAACTTGGACTTGCGCTTTTTAGACCACGTTTTGCTTAATTCGGTTGGATTATTAATTTATTAGAGTTTTTTTTTTCTTACTTTTTATTTTGTCAAGCTATGCGAGTTATATCCCTTCCTATGCTAATCAATAATTACTCCTTGTGTATATTGTCATGGCTTGTGACATAGGTAAGAATCGTAGGATACTGTTTTTGTTCCTTTGCATAGATTTAGTTATGAAAGTGCAGGACAAATTCTTTTTTATTGCTAGACAACAAAGGTTTAAATCTAAGACACTTTATAAACTCTTTAAATATACAATGTACATGCATGCCTTTTTCAAGGTCTCTTTTTCTTTTTTCAGCAAGTTAAACTCAGAGTTGAGCAACATGTTCTTCTGAGTGTATTGCTTCACTTCCTCCTACATCACATCTCTCTCTTTAGAAACTTTTGGCAGTATACCCTTTGGAAATGTGAGCTCCTTTGTGCATTTTTGCAGGTCACTTCTCAACTATTTTATGCTCTCATCTTTTTGCAACATCTACGAATTTGCGTCTTAAAATAACAAACATAAAGAAGCAACCTATTTCCTTTCCCATGAATAGGTATAAATTCAAGTTGACCTTTAAAGGAATATGATCCCGCATATCTTGAGCACTATAGAGGAGAAAAATTTTGGTGATGTGAACGGACACAATTTTAAATGGTGATGTGAAATTGTGCTTAAAGCTCACTTTTTTAAAGGAGTTTACTCTTTTTCTTTCAGAATATCAGTCATGGTGGTTACTTGACAACCAGTCAGAATTTGATGAGGTATAGGTTTATATGTTGGATTATTACAGCGACTCAAGTTCAGTTTCATGAAATCATTTTTTCTTAGTAAATGCGTCTTTTGGAGATTTTTTTTGATTATAACGATAGATTGTGCCATATTTTATGTGTGAAATGTCCATTTTCATTTATGTTTGTAATTATATTGCAAAGTTGTATTTGAACTAAATTTGCATTTTTTTTCTCTTCATACATGAAAAAATTGAGATCAAATCAAAACATTATTTGAAGTAATTTAGTGCTTTAATTCATCTTGGCTTGATTAGCTTAATGTAATGCAATTTGACTAGGCGTATGCGTTTGGTTGTGGAAGCTAATGACTTATATTATGTAGCATCTCTTGATATACACCATGAATGCTTTAAGGTTTCACATTCCCTCAACCAAGCCTCATAAATGCTTAGAAAATACTCATGTGTACATTGTACTATTGGTCATTTGTATAGAACATTAGGTACATACTGTTTCAACCACGTGGAAGTTGAACGGCCAAGTAATGAAGTGTTTTGGATTTACTTTCTTATTTTGTTATTCGCTTTATTTCTGTTTTTTTTAACGGACTTGTTGACAAGAAGAGAAATTTATATTCCTCTTAGAGTAAATGGTGTACCAAGATTTATTGCACCCTGTAAAATTTGCTTGTTTCTTACAACTTTTCCATTTTGCCGGTAGACAGCCAAATCCATTTTCGTTGAAGTTCTTAGAATTTGAACTCTGTTTTCTTCTTTTAAAGTAAAGAAATATTTGCATGACTTATGGCACACTAAACTCATATCGCATAATATGTGGTTTTGATTTATTCAACTCTCTACTGTTAATTGTTTGGCATTAATTCTGCTTATGTTTTGTTAGAGTTACATTTGGTATTGACCTATTTTGATGCCTATGTATATGAGTTGTCTAATTTTGAGATGTTTGGCTCATACATACTTTGCTATTGTTTGTGAATCTTGACTTTTTGATTTTTGACCATGTTTTTGAATGTTTGCTCATCAGATTTCTTTTGCATATTTGTGAATTCATTCCCCTTTCCCTTTTTGAAGGTATTGCTTAGTGACCCCAATTAATTTATATGAGATTGAGGCTTTATTTTTTTATGTTGGTCTTAGGTAGCTAGAAGCTTAGAAAGTAAAGTTGCCAAAAACCATTATATTAGTTTCTTTCATGCAATTTTTTTAAAAAAATTTTATGTTCTATTCTTAAGCTGAATTTTACTGTAAGTCCAAACGGGTACTAAAATCTCGTTGGCTAAAGTAATGTGTTTTTTTAGCGTTGTTCCTTTAGTTATTCAAGTACTCATAGGAAATCACATCATTTGCTAGCTATGCTCAAAATGAGAACAATTCTAACAAATTACTCTTAATCTCATTAGTTTATAAGTTCAAATTTTCTTTCAGCCTTCTTTATAGGTTCCTTGTGATAATTACTTACAAAAATGACTCTTTATCCCCTTTCCTTACATCTTCACAATTCGAATGATAAGGATTCTTGGACATTCAAATGAAATAAGGGTTTCTACGTCATTACTTCTAGCTTTCTTTGGTATCGTAACTCATAAATATATTCGTAAACAAATTAGCTTAGCTCGTGCTATCAATTGTGCAAGTGCTAAATATTGTTTCTAGCCTACATTGGTATGATCATTGTATTTATAAATATATTAGTTTCACTCATGCTGTCTATTGTGCAAATGCTATTGTTGTTTATGTATTAATGTTTTTCTCACTGAGATTGTTGAGTTTCAGTTGTGGAGGTAGGTATAATGGTGAATGAATTTTCAGAACTAGGGAGAATTGAGAAACTGTTGGTGGTAATTACCTGTGAAGTTTGAAGTTGAGAAGTGGTTCTTTCTTTGCTAATATGTTAAAGGACTTACAAGAGGGTTGAAGACTAAAGTGTTGGCATTGTTCAGTTTCTTATGCAACATTGTGTTGGAAGTACTTGGCATTAGTTAACATGTATCATTTACTATAAATAAACCTCCAGATATTGGAATATCAATTAAATGGTAGTACAATTGACAAAATAAATAAATAAAAAATAAAAGCCCCAAATGGTAGGACCAATCATTGTCTTGATTAAGTGGTTGAGAGTTGAAATCTACTAGTTGTTCACTAAAGGCATCTCCAATGTATTGCATCAAAATGGTATAACTTTTACACCATTCTAATGCAAAATGTACAAAAACACTATTCTCATCTCCACTTTCGAGCTGAAATCCCCTAAGTCTTTGAGGCATACCTCTATAGAAAAAAAAAACGAATTCTCGTTGTTGGATGCGCCTTGGATCACGTGTTTCACGCGATTCCATTTTTCATAGTAAAAATAGCCTTACCTTTTTTTTGGTCGTCGCTGTTCGCACATCAGATTTTACTTTTCGTATATCACCCTAATGAAATGACCCAACTACTCTTCTATATGAAAGAGTTTTTACTCACCCATACCCGATCCTCCTATCTCAAATCGCATTTTCATCGCCAACCTTAATCCAACAAAATCCAAGTAAAACCACATTGATTCGACGCTGTAGACGCATTCCTCATCTCTTTTAGTGTCGATTTCAGGGTTTTTTTAGATTTTTTTTATAAGTTGGTATTATTTGTGGTTTGTTGTGGGTTTAGTGCTTCATTTGAAGATTAAATCTTGCATTTTGGGTACAAAAGTTTCGATAAAATCAAAAATATCATTACGAGCAAAACATATTATTTTTAGTCGTTTTCATATATTTTTTAAGAGTTTTGAAATTTTTTTTTGTTATTGCCCGCAGATATCGGACACATAGGGTCGACACCTCTAAAGAGATCTCAGATACACAAGACCGAGATGGATCTCTTCGTAGTCCAATACCTCTTCACAATCTTGGTCAAAGTCGATCGAGACCTCGGTCGGAGCCAACCAATACCTTTTTAATGATCTCAGACCTGTGTATTCGAACCCCGTGGGCGATACTTCTTCACTTTTATGACACGATGCGACCACATCGGATCTTGTTCAATAAAAAAACACTCCTATGATACTTATGGCCTGTTTGGTTGGGGTATTAGGTTATCTAAGCCTGGGCTTAGAGGTAAGACTATTGTTTGGTTAAAGTGTTAAGTAAGCAACAGACTTACATAAACACTCATACACTGGCTTATCTAATGACAGGGGGGACCTTGTCATTAGATAAGCCTACCTAATTTTTAAGGTGAAATGTCGAAAATGCCCTCATGATTTGAATAAAACCCTAGATTACATTCTTCTTCACATCGATCAATACTCGCCTACATTAAATAGGGGTATTTTAGACATTTCACCCACTTTTCCTTATGGGTTTATACTTGAACCAAACGGCTGCACATAAAACTCCCATCTCTCACAAAGACCAGGCTTATCTAAGTCAATCCCTACACCTTACACATAACTCCAACCAAACGGGTACTGAGTGACCAAGTACAAGTGCTTTATGATTAAAATCGAGAAATGGAGAGGGTACAAGGAGCAAAAAGTGGGTTGTGAATAGCCGCGATTTTTTAATTTATTTTTTATTTTTTCAATTTCCACATCACGATTCTCGCCTAACCAAAACCCTTCCACCTCTAAAACCCTTACCTGAGAAGCCTCTGCCACTCACTCTTCATCGCCTCCACCATCCCCACTTCTCCAATGGCGTCAGCTGTTCTCCGAAACCCTAATTCCAAGCGCCTCTTCTCCTTCTCCTCTCCCACCGCCTACTCCTCCTCTCGCGCTGCCACTCCCGATCAAATCTCTTCGCTTCCCGTACCGTCTCCCTCTCGAAATGACGCCGTCTCGCCCTTCGCTGCCGCTTCCTGGTGGAGATCAATGGCCACCTTCACGCGAACGTGAGTCCCCAATCTGTCTCTTCTGTACTTCCGGTCGGTTTCTAAGGATCGAATGTCAATTAGGTTTGCCCCTTTTGTTCAAATGTTTCATCTTTCTTTCTAGTTTATGGAGGTTGATGAAACTTTAATTGGATTTGTTGGTTTGGATGTTCGCGTTCGTGCTCGGAATGGTTTGGGAAGCTGAAGAGGGTGATAGCTCATTAGGATGTAAATGCGGTTGAGGAAACAATATCATTTTTGCAACTTGTTGGTTAAGATCATTTTTGGTATTCGCGACGAGAGTCAAGGTGCAATCTTTTAGGGTTTCTTTGGATATATCAGGATTTTATGAGGTGGGTAATAGGAGATATAAGCAATCATGTCGTGTTTGTATTAAAAAAAATAAAGAATTTATCCAAACAATTACAGTTTTGGTGATCTGTAATGAGTAGTGCGATGCGGTTACTTCGTCTCTTGGCTGTTTTAAAGATTGGGCTTGGTTTATATTTCGTGGAGACATGACTGTTGGCGTGCTTACTTTGGGTTTTCTGTTTATTCTACATTTTTACTTGCATTTTCTTAAGAAGAGCAGAAGATGTATTACTGGGTCAAATTTGATTTCATTTGCTGTATGGCGTGAAACTTGTGATTAAAATTGACCTATATCATCATTCACGTTTCTTTTTACTCTGTCATTTCATCCCTTAAATAGTCCAGTTTTTGCTCTAAAATATGTGATATAAATTTATTCGTTGGCTTGATCTACACTTGGATAACATGTCATGAGAAAAAGGCTTGCTTCATAAGACATTTACAGAGACTGTTGCCACGTTAGTGTGTTAGTTGTTTTGCTTGTAGATTTTTTTTTCCTTGTTTCTCGTTTCTTGGTTTGATAATGTTTTTTTTCTACAGGAAGCCTCATGTGAATGTTGGTACTATTGGACATGTCGATCACGGGAAAACTACCTTGACTGCTGCGATTACAAAAGTTAGTCGTTTATATATTTAATCGTCTCTAGATAGGTTTTCGTAAGATACTGTACATATTAGCTTAAAGTAGGGCACAGTTGCTGCTTTGTTTATCTTTGTCATTCCTGTCTTTTGTTGTTTTTACTCTTCAAGTGTACGAATGTTTTGACAATTGAGGCCCGGGTTTTCCTCAGGTGCTATCAGAAGAAGGCAAGGCAAAGGCTGTTGCTTTCGATGAAATTGACAAGGCTCCTGAGGAGAAAAAGAGAGGAATCACCATTGCAACAGTTAGTGGACCATTGAATTTAGTAATGTCGTATAAGCCCATAATAGCTGATTGTTCACTCAAGAAATACCTTCTCGATTTTGCAGGCCCATGTGGAATATGAGACAGCGAAGAGACACTATGCGCATGTTGATTGCCCAGGACATGCAGATTATGTCAAAGTGAGATACTTAAATTCATCTTCTATGCTCTACTTCCCTTATGAAATGATTTTACTATTTTATGATATTGTACTTTCTAAAGTAATTAAAGAGGAAAATCTTGGTGAGATGATGTAGGCTATGCAAGGTGGATATTAAAAAAAATCATGATCAATGCCAATTTGAGTTTAAAAGGGTAATGATATAACTCTAGAGAAGAAGTAAAGGTGGAGAAATTTCCAGGTTTAAAGCTACTAATAACTAACATTCCTAGCACTCCATTTTCCTCTGTTTTGTCAGATACCAACAACTAACCATACCCTTGCACTCCATTTTCCTCTATTTTGGTTGTTACCAAAACAATGCATGATTTTGGTTGGATGTGTTGATCGTTTTTCTTAAATTGGTCAAAATGGCAGAGCTAAGTTACCTAGACCTTTACTCTAATCCTAAGGTGCCCTTGCTAGACTCTTTATACATGTTTGATATTTAAAATAGCTGTAGCTGATGGACAATCCATTGCAATATTTCTTTGATTAAAAAAGTCTTAAAATGTAATGAAGAAAGAAAAAGGAAGAACTTCCTCAACAAAACATTGATGGAAGGAAAAAAATAACGTTTGAGATAAAGAAAAATAGGTTTGTAAGCTTGCATGTATGTTAGTATGTAAGTCACGTGTGTACATGCCATATCTTACTATTTGTGATGCAGCGAGAAAAAGGAATTGATTCTCTTTGCCGTAAAAAGGATACTCTCCCAGTTTGTTTTCTCTAAGAATGTTCAAATACTCCAAACTGAAGAATAAAGCCATTTCCTTACCATTGTTTTCTTCTAAACACTCACATCAAAGAAACCAAAAGAGATTTTTCACAAATTCTCAAACAAAATTTCCACGAATCAAAATGACTTTAAAACCACCAAATACAAGATGTATAACCTTTGTATAGGCATTTAAAGTCCCAAAATTTACTTTTAATAAAAATTGAATTCCCAAAATAGAACTCCTATATCTAAAACTCTTAATTACCACTTATTATAACAGATAGATATAAAATAAAGATGAAACTCTCAACTATCTCATCTTAATAACTCACAATTTACATAAATTAAAGGAAACATCATTATCCTTGCTAAATTTGTGGTCTCCGTAAACTCATACTCTTTTCATAACGACTGCAACATTGCATGATAGTCGTTTGGGTCCATGTCAACGGAATGATTTTGTCTTCTCACTCTCCATTACTCTCCCTCAGATGACGGAAATTTGTCATTGAATTTTAGTGCATTTCCATGTTTTAGAATTTAGGACTACTTTGACTTCAGAGTTGATCATGGCTAACTTGGAGAGCGAAAATAGACATAATTGGTACTCTTAAAAAGTGAAAACGTCAATGTGACTGATGTAGAAGTCTTGAAGAAAATCATCAATGAGTTCACTGTTTGTGATTTCAGTCAACAATCAAAAGTGCTTCACGTCAAACTTCACTTTCCTCCTAGCAAAAGCCTCAATGGACTTGTTCAACCTCACCATCAAGAACGGTTGATTCAACTGCTTTCTCGTCCTCCTCATCATACTTTGGTGGAAAGTCAACGTTAAAAAATAGCTTGCTGACTGTTTCATCAAGGTTATCGAAAAAGATGTGATCTATTCCATCGTCACATTGAAGAATAAGAACATTTTCTTTTTCTCTAGATTTAATGTGTTCTTCCTCAGGTTTAACAACCAATTGTTGAGACTTTCGTTGAACTTGTTGCACCTCTCATTATATTTGCTGCAACTAAAATGCACTATCTTCTACTTGCCTCGCAAATTGGGTTGTTGTCACAGATAGACCACAATATTGTGGTCTTTTTCTCACCAACACAATGACTGAAGCCTGATTGCACCTTACGCTTTGATATCAACTAATGCAAAAAAGAAAAAAGAGAATTGATTGTCGCAATAATGAAAAAAAGTCATCAATTTGTTTAGTCTGTGAAAGTCTCGCATTGAAGAAGGAAAACATTTATTTACCGGCATTTTCTCCCCAAGCAATCACTGAATCATGTACAAGAAATTGAAAGAGATTTTTCACCAATTCTCAATCCAAATTTTAATTAATCAAAATCTCTTGAGAAGCAACCTTCCAATACAAGACATCCAACCTAAACATTGTCTTTTAAATAACTAAAATATACTTCTAATTAAAATTAAACACTTGAAAAGAAAATGAAATCCCTATTTTTCTAAGTCTCTAAATCGTCACTTTATATTATAAGATATAAATATCTTCGTACAAATAGCATAACAAAGGGGTTCCAACAAAAAAGAAAAAAAAAAAAAAACTTGAAAGAAAATTGGGGATCCGTCCGGTATAAGATTCACTGCTTTCAGTATTACACTTTTAGAAACCAACCTTATGAGCTGCTAGCATAGAAACAATGTTTTAATTTTCTCGTACCCTTTACTTAATTTGTCAGATTAGAAGCTTAACTTCAAAAGTGGTGTTAAATTTTCAAAGGTAAGCTAAACAAGAAGATTATCGAAAAAATTCTCACCATTTCTCAAACATAATTTTAATTTGTCAAAATTACTGAAAAAACAACCACCCAATACAAGACATCCACCCTTTATATTGGCTTTTTATGATAATTAAACTCTCAAAAAAATGAAATTCATATTTTTTAACTCTAAATTGTCACTTTATTAATTATGAGATGTAAATATGTGGGTACAACTACAAAGAGCATAGCAGTGGAGTTCCAACAAAAAAATGAGGCTCCAACTGATCCAAGATTTCAAAAATTGCTTTAGTATTACACTTTCCAAGAAACAATTTTATGAGCCCTCAGCATAGAAACCATGTTTTCATTTTCTTGCATCCCTTAATTAGTCGTTTTAGAAGTTCACTTCAAAATTGTTAAATTCTTGAAGGGCGGCAAAACACGTTGATTACCGAAAGGATTGTTTTTGCAAAAAAGCTTTTAAATCCTTAATTGGTCCTAGAATTTGAACTTGAATATCATTAAATACCAAAGAAATGTTTTTATTTCTTTCTTGTTGTTTTGGTTTGTTGATATTGAAATTTTGGAGATTCTCTATAAGTCGATGACATAAACACCTTATATAATTTTTAAACCTTTTGGATTCTTGGGATTAATATTCTTAATAGAAATTAATTCCTTAATGTATTGTTGGAATTTGTGGTCTTTTCACTTTCATTATCTAGTAGTTGATTGGTTTACTTTGAATACAACTCCCTTCCAATAAGTGAATGTTTGTAGGATTTGTTAGGCCTCAAAAAGGAATGAAGGATATTATTGAATTAACAATCTCATAACGTGTCTACATTTTGTTTCTTACTAAAGAGTGTGATTCCTTACTTGAGTTACTCAGACCTTTGTACTTTAGGTAAAGTGAGCATGTTGACATGATTTGACTCGGACATGTGCTTCGCCTCTGTAAATTTGAAGTTAAACTCGGCTCTTTCTTATCAAGGATGCAATTTGTCTTTGCCTATGACTTTAATCACTTAAAATTCAGGAGTAATTCTGGAAAGTCTAATTCGATGGAAAGAATTTTTGTAAAAGTAAATTGGTTTTAAAAATTTGTAATTTTTTGTCTTACGAAAAAAATCATAAAATTTTGACACTAGCAAAAAATGTAAATAACTTTATTTAAGTGTTAGTAAGATTTAAATTTTTTCATGGCATTTATTAAAGAAGCATGTTGTTTATAATTTCTTTTGATTATTGTTTCCTCTCATCTTATATTAAATACAAATATTTTTTATTATTGTTCTTTCAGATTTTTTTTTCTTTTTTTGCAATACATTATAACTTAGAATGAATGCTTGACATCATTTTATTGTTTTGCATGTTCTAATATGCAAAACAAGAGAGAGAGAGAGAGAGAGAGAGAGAGAGAGAGAGAGAGTCCAACTCTTTGTTAGCTTGAAAAAAGGTATGATTTATTAGAAATTCGGATGATTGGTGGTAGAGTCCAACTCTTTGTTAGCTCAGAGAAGTTCCTTGATCATCTTGCTGTAACTCTTAAGAAAGGCAAACTCGTAGCTGGCTTATTATCAAATTCAACAGTACGAGGAAGGTTGAACTTCAATCAGAGGTCTTGCTGGTACAACAACCACTTTTAGGGTTCAACCCTTATTGTTAGATGACACTATGTGGATCATGTTTTGATGACCATAGTTCTTGTGGTTCATCCTTGAGACCAAATATAAAAACGGCACATATCGACACTATGCACTCCTAACTGAGTTTAATTCCATAAAAGCAGTAGTGAAATAACCTTTCATCCAGGTGATAGTTTCTGCTATTTGGAGTTTTCTTGCCGCCACACAAGATATTCTGAAAAATGATTTGTAATTGGTTTCATTGCCTATTAAGTTAAGTAACGTCATTATGTTTCTTTGTTATGGTCATCCTTTCCAAGTAGCTTTAGAAAAGGTGAACCCCTTATTCTCACTTACGGCTGAAGAAAGAGGCTAGACTGACCTTCATAGTAATGTTACATTGTTGTCATTGGAATTTGAGAAGCAATTATTATGGGTTCTCCTAGTTTCTACCTTTTTCCCTTGACATCTGGAGCACTTGAAGCCGGTTTATTGCTTTTATACATTTCTTTTGTTCTTTACATTCCTTGTAGTCTTGTTTTTCCTTTCATTTTCAATATTGTAATTTCAATCTATATGTTATTGTTGGCCTTGTATAACAAGTTGGGAATGGTTTTGTTCAGTTAAATTGGTTACTATCTGAAGTGATTTGATTAAATAATTTAGAACTTTGTTATCAATTTTTCTGATTGGAAAAACATTGTTATCAGTTAAATAAATGGTCAAATTTGCAAATTGACAAGTTACCCAAAATTCAACATCTTTAGATGATTCTCTATGCTAATAACCTTGAGCTCAAGGGAGTGCAATGTGATTTGATTCACAACCGAGTAAGCTAGAAAAGAAACTGGTACATGTAAATAATGGCAAAGAAAAAGTTTGATAGACTCTATCCCTCATCCTTAAAATTTCATTTAGGTTTTGAATTGTGATGTTCCTGAAGATGATTAAAACCATGGCTAGCTATTAAGGTGTGACGAAGTTGCTAGACTTCTTATGCTATGGAAAAACTTTTCTCTTGTATGAATATCTAAATTTCGATCTTTCCTATATCACTGAACTGAACGTTCATTTCTTTTAAAAAAATGTCTAGTTTACATTTAGAAGTTTGGTGAAAATGACATTTGTATGGTGTGATAGAGCCTCTTCATCTTTAAAAAGTGAATATCTAGACCATAATCAATGCAGATTTTTCTCTTTTTAAGAATTAGGATTCTATGCTTGGTGACTTTGAAATTTTTTTGGAAAGGAGATGATGTCCACTGTATATATGTTGATTATTTGCTTGTTCTCATTATTCTTCTGTTGATTACTTCGCTAAACTTAATTCAAATTTTGATAAAATACTTCTCTTTAGTTTTGAGCCATTGTATCTCAAAAGTCATTTTAATTATTTTATTGAGTCAATAATAGAAGTTATTGTACAATTAAGTATACACCTTGAAGTTGTTGAAAAGTGCATATTTTTTGAAGACATAAAATAGAATAAATTTATATTGTACAATTATCATGCAATAAATGTCGAATGGTGATCCGCTATAATTTTGCAATAAATTTTGTTGAACTATAGTTTCTTTATAAAGATTTTATCACAACTTTTTAACTGTACTATATAGAGATATTATGATGCGGAATCTCATGAGAATTGAAGTAATGCTTTTGAGACCAATGAGAGGGGCTTATGTTGGATCTTTATAGAGATATTATGATGCGGAATCTCATGAGAAACCATTATGGTTCATCATGGCAGTTTTAGCCACCTACCTTGAGTTGAGGGCCTTGAGGCTCTAGTTAAAAGCCTCTTTGAATTTTTATAATATGCTAGTAAACAAGTTTAAGTTTTGTTTCATTTATTTCAGAAGAGATTTTTATTTCTTTCTAATAAAAAAAGAGATTCTAATTTCTTCCCTGCATTGAGAAGTAGAAACTGAATTGTTTCGGTCTGTTATATCTACCTCTGATATGTGTGAGCAAAGAATTTTGGTATCTGATCTGATGTGCCTGGTTGAATTGCAGAACATGATAACTGGGGCTGCTCAAATGGATGGTGGTATTCTGGTGGTATCTGCCCCTGATGGACCCATGCCCCAGACAAAAGAGCATATTCTGCTTGCACGTCAGGTTGGTAGCCTATCTGTTGTGTGATAATATTTTTAACTTATCCCCCTTGTGCCATTTACGGGATAGATCAATGTTGTCTTTGACGTGTTCTGCTGCATATTGTTGATTTATATTTCAGGTTGGCGTTCCATCATTGGTCTGCTTTCTAAATAAAGTTGATGCTGTTGATGATCCCGAATTGTTAGAACTTGTGGAAATGGAGCTTCGCGGTATGCTTAACTTTTGACTTAATGTTTAGATGACAAGGTTTTAAATATTGGCTTTAATAGCATGCTCTCTGTTTCATTTCTTTTTTTTTCTTTTCTTGTTATGGCAGAGCTGCTGAGTTTCTACAAGTTTCCTGGGGATGAAATCCCTATTGTTAGGGGTTCCGCTTTGTCTGCGTTACAGGGTACAAATGAAGAAATAGGTAAAAAAGCCATTTTGAAGTTAATGCAAGCCGTGGATGACTACATACCAGACCCTGTACGCCAGCTGGACAAGCCTTTCTTGATGCCAATTGAAGATGTTTTCTCAATTCAGGTAATTGCATGTGTTTAGATGAAGTAAAGTTCAAGCAGTTATATTATATTTGACCCTCAGGGGATATTTACTCCCTGCCCTATTCTTAGCCATAGTGGATCAGTTGGAATGAAATGGTGTCTGTCTGTTCTTTCTTAGTGACATTTTCAGTGAATTTATTTCTACAATCTGTAAAGGGATTTTTGATGAAATGCTGACGAAAAAAATAGTGATTGGTGTCTCCATAAAATTCTGCATAGTAATTTATTTCCAAGGCGTCTTATGCATCTCTCTAGTACGATAGCATGCTTATCAAATTTTGTGATTTAGAACCAAAATAATTTAAAATTAGAATTCTCTCCACCCCTCCTCGCACAATATAATTATATTAGTTATTTGACAAATTTCTCTTTTTTGTCTAAAGGGGCGTGGAACTGTCGTCACTGGCCGGGTGGAGCAAGGAACTATAAAAGTTGGAGAGGATATTGAGATTTTAGGATTGACACAGGTACTGTGGTTCCGAGTCTATGCATTTGTGTGAAACTGTGAGAAGCATCTTTCTACTATTGAATTTTCTTGAGCTTTTCCTATCTTATTTGTCTTTCATTCAAAGAAAGAGAACTCTTAATGAAGTAACTCTTTTTAAGAATCCGTCTGTTGGAGATCGTCCTAGCCTAGTTTTGAATTTGTGCTCCTTAAAGTTAGTATGGTTGTCTATGAAATCTGTAGGCTACTCTATCTGATGGTTTAACATATTTTTGGTTGCTATATATATCTTTTTTGCTCGCTTTGTTTGAAAGAACCTGTTGGCAAAACTCATTGTTTGGAGTCCCGGTCTTATGTTTTTTATGGATTGGGTGCTCTAAGACATTCATTTCTGACTTTACATGTCTGTCTTTAATAGAGTGGTCCTGTGAAAAGTACTGTGACTGGTGTAGAGATGTTCAAGAAGATCTTGGATTATGGACAGGTAAGTGATAATATTTATTTTATGGCACTCACAATTTTTATCGAAGTCTATTTGAGGTCATTATTGATAAGTCTTCATCTTTTCTTAGGCTGGAGATAATGTTGGTTTACTTTTGCGTGGCCTGAAACGTGATGATGTAGAGAGAGGACAGGTGAATTGCAACAAATTTCATTCACGTTGGTATTCCTGAAAGCTGGTTTGTAGTTTTGTTCTATTTGTTTCACTAATGGAATGAAGTTTCGATTAATAGTATGAAATGCCTTGCGTGGTACCAAATAAGTTGGTAGTTTCTCCATCGAAGCACTATATAGTTCCAATCAAAACCTCTAGATTGTCTTTTTGCATGTTCTTATGGCTTTCTGTACATCAATTTTTATCAATTTTAGGTGGTTGCCAAGCCCGGTACCCTCAAAACATACAAAAGGTTTGAGGCTGAGATTTATGTCCTCACAAAAGATGAAGGCGGGCGTCACACAGCTTTCTTCTCAAACTATAGGCCTCAATTTTATATGAGGACTGCTGATATCACTGGGAAGGTGGAATTACCTGAAGACGTAAAGATGGTGATGCCTGGTGATAATGTAACTGCAACATTTGAGTTGATATCACCTGTTCCACTTGAAGCAGGTATATTGCTAGATCTTTTCTTTTCCCATTTCTTTCTAAAGCAATTTCCTTGTATGTCATGCCATGACTATAATTTGTTCTTGCTTTTATTTTTGTGATCCTTGTGTTTAGTATCTTTGAATCCATTATGGTTGTCTTGCTCCGCGTTTCCGACTCCTGGGGATGCAAGTGCAGGTCATGACCCACCATATATGATGTGCTCATACTGCAAAGATAACTGTTAAATATTTTTTTCTCAATGGAATAAAAAATTGCATTAGCAGAAAGATCTTACCAATATGATAGTGTCCTCGTTGAGTCAGCCTAAACACTATTTTCAACTAAACCGAATGCTTTTAAGTTGTAATGCATGTCAAAATGTGGTACTATGTGCAAAGTGTATGCCACTTTGTTATGTTTAAGTTTGCAGTCTGTCAATATTTTAGATCCTATGGACAGTTGCGTTAGGTGGATGCATGAATGCTTTCTAGTTAAGTACCTAGTAATGTTAAATTCATGTGGTTGTTCTTTTATAGTATGAGAAACTTCTTTATATTTTGAAAAGGCTTGGTGTTATGAACCAAGTCGATTCGTCCTTTTTGAGGCTTAGGCTGATGTCCACAGTTCAAATAGAAAAAATTAAGCTGGGGGTTTTCAGCTTGAGACTTGCTAGCAACATGTTTTAGAGACAGTACAATGTCCTTTTTCTTTCAATTTTGTGTTTTAACTAAGAATTTCACCATTGAAATTTTAATATGTACATCTTTTGGTTTCTCATGCGAGATTTTTTTTTTGTGAGGTTATGGAACTGTAAAACTTGTCATCGTCTGCACATGGCGGCGCATTGCAATGTTCCAAATTTAACTGTTTGGTTGGGGTGATGCTTTTTATCACAGGCCAAAGATTTGCATTGAGGGAAGGAGGAAGAACTGTTGGTGCTGGTGTAGTTGCTAAGGTTATAAGTTGATTTAGCTGTTTGAAGCGCAGCGCACTCAACTATTTCTTTCTACTTGTTTTCTAAGGCGTGAGAACCAATACAGAGGCCTGGAGGGGCAATTTCCTGAACGTGGTTGTTGCTATCTCGTAAATAACTTATATGCAGTTCTCATTTTAGTTGAGAATTCTTTCTATAGAGGATTTTTATTCTATCTTCATGAAATTTTTGTAATGTCAAGATAGCTACCTTTCTGTTTTAGGAGCTTTAAAACTCTCGAATCTTTATTTTTACTGTTCTTTCATTTCTTTTTTTTTTTTTTTGCCTGTTCTGCTTTTTCCATAAATAATAAGAAATCACTGTGGAACTTACATTTAAAATTTCTAGGGTGGCTTTGCTGACTTGCTTGATTTTTGAATCTTGAATTAGGTCCCTTTTGTACTATATGGAATCGTTTGGAACATCAAGTGTTATCTTATCAAAGATTGGCAAATGTGCCATCTTATTAAAAAAAAATAGCAAATGTGCTATAGCTTACCTAATGTGCTTAAATGGGTATAATTTGTGGCCATGACAAGTATGAGGCACAAAAAATTACTGTGATCTTTTCTTCGTTTGTTGGGAGTGAGTATATAACCCTTTTTTTTTTTTACTTCATTGACCTTCCAAACCTTGTCGTTTGACAAATGATATCTCATCCATCTCACGGGATGGTTTGGCATTGTTGTTTAATAGAACTCACACGCTGAAGCGATACTTGCACTGGTGTGATCGTTGTATTCTATGAAATTACTGTCAATCATTGTTCATACAGGTTTGAAAAACAATTATTGCTTTTTTTTGTCAAAAAAAAAAAAATGTTCACACCATGAACATTGTCTTCTGCAAATAGATTGGCCAAGATACTTATATTTGACGTGAACATTTTGGATAACAGGATTATGCTTAGCCAATCATGGCAATCAAACATGTATGCACTATTATATATCTGATCTTTAATAGTTAATATTTCATGTGCGGGTACTTGGTTGGATAACATTTAATTATTTTTTGTTATTATATATTAATGTAACATCATATGCTCCTTGTAAAGAATATTTATTTCATTCAGGAACATAGTATAATTTGCAAGTTTTCTTCTAGAAATAATAAATATCCGAGAGTTCACTTCACAGGTCCATGTTATGAATGTAATTAAGATTTCCCATTGGAGCTTCTTCTATTTGATAATAAATAAATTTTCTTTTTTATGTTTTTTTTATTTTGTTTTTGTTTTTGGATTGGGGAAGTAGCGTGCTTGTACCAATCTTCAAAAACAAAGGAGACATTCAAAGTTGTTAAAACTACCGGAGAATTAAACATATGAGTCATATTATAAAACTTTGGGAGAGGATAATTGACGATAGCTAAGAAGAGAAACAACAATATCAGATAACCAATTTGTCTTCATGCCTAGAAGGTCAACTATGGAGGCAATTTTCCTTGTTGGAAGATTAATGAAAAAATTTAGAGAAAGGAAAAAAGATCTTCATATAGTATTTGTAGACTTAGAAAAAACATATGATAGAGTTCTTAAAGATATTTTTTGATGGGTTCTAGAAAGAAAATTGGTGCATGCTAGATACATAGACACGATTAAGGATATGTATGTGGGACTAGTAACTAGTATAATTCGGAGGAACAACAAAAGAATTTTCCATTACGATAAAGCGTGCGTGGTGCGACCGTGAGAAATTAACATGGTATCAGAGTCTATGGTTCGAATGAGACTTGGGAAAAAAAGCCCCCTGGATCATTTGACTTTTGGTCTATGAGGGTGTTGAAGATGTGTAGACCGAAAGTTAGTCCCATATCGATTAAATGAAACTTCAAAATGAAATATATAAGTGATTAACTCCTCCCAACTAGTACTAAGACCTTTTGAGATAAAACCCCACTCTTAAAGTTGAAGGATGGTTAAATTGGGGACAATATTGGTGCTAGTGGAGGAGATCCTTAAACTCACGCGCGCTTGAGAATTTAACATGTTGGAGTATATAATCCCACATCAGAAATATAATAATAATAGGTGTGGTATATAAGTGGTGTAGATTGAATCCTAACACAAACCAATAGGTTTTGTGTAAGATGAGCTCCAACCACATTTATATACCCACATGTGCATGTGCAGCCCGACACTCTCTGAGCCTATGGATTTCTATATAGTCTCAGAGCAGAATGATTATGGGATCATATTTGATGATCTGGTTGGGTTAGCTGGTGGAGTCTAGATCCGTTTGTAGACCTAGAAGTCAATAAGGGTAGACCTAAGTATGTTTGTCCGGACCTCTAAAAGTAGGTCTGTGTTTGGCAAGTGACAACTAGTCAAGGCCTAGTTACACTTGAGGGGAGTGTTGGAGTATATAATCCTACATCGGAAATGTAATAACAGTTGGTGTGGTATACAAGTGGTGTAGATTGGATCTTAACACCAACCAATTGGTTTTGTGCAAAATGGGCTCCAATTCCATTTATATACCCACATGTACGTGTGCAGCTCGACACTCTGTGGGCCTATGGATTTCTATAGACTACATCAAGGATTGACTTTAAGCTCATATCTCTTTACACTAATTATGGATGAACTAGCTAGACATATTCAAGAGGATATACCATGGTGTATGTTATTTGTAGATGATATTATCTTAGTGGACGAAACAAGAGATAGAGTGAATAGAAAATTAGAACTTTGGAGGAATACATTAGAATTTAAGGGCTTTAAGTTGAGTAGGACGAAGACCGAATACATGTACTGTGAGTTTAAAAATACTGGACATCGAGACGATGGAGTGATAAAATTAGGGAAGTAGAAGTTCTTACGGTGAACCACCTTAGATATCTAGGATCAATTATACAAAATGATGACAATATTGAGAATGATGTCACAAATAAAATTCAAGTTGGTGTAATGTATGATAAAAATATGCCTACCAAGTTAAAAGGAAAATCTTATAGGATTGCAATTAGGCCAGGATGCTCATGGAAGTGAATGTTGGGTGGTAAAGTAATAACTACATAAAATGAACATGACAAAGTTGAGGATGTTTAGGTGGATGTGTAGTAAAACTCGTAAAGATGAAATAAAAAATACATAAATTTAAAGACAAGTAGGAGTAGCACCTATTGACTCAAAGGTTAAGAAAGAGCGATTTGATCAAGTATAAAGACGGCCTACAAATGCTCCCACTAGAAAACTTGACTTAATAGAAACAGAAGAAATTTGAAAAAGTAGAGGTAGACCAAAGTTAACTTGAAATGTATTAATTAAATGGGATTTGAATGGTTTAGAAAACTCACCATCAATTGCTCTAAATCGAGTATAATGGAAGAGTTTGATTCATGTAGCCGACCCCAATTAATTTGAAATTGAGGCTATGTTTGTCACAACTCAAATTTCTAATCTTAGATTTTGGTCGTAATCGGGGTCACCGACTCGTGACGTGGACCCATGTTGGGACACGTGCACAGACCGAGACACGTGGCCGAGGTATATGGTATATTTGTTGTGGTGTATATCAAGTGTTATGTAAATGTGTAGACTAATTAAGTCGGTTCATGCGGTTATAGGCATCGAGGCGCGAGCGGGGAAATGCTTCTAGTTGCGTGTGAGCTGGGGAACAGAGTAGCTAGACTCGTGGTAAGTCTAAACTTAGTCAAATGTGATTAAATTAATTTATTTCATAACATAAGGTATTTAAATAGAACAAATCAAATTAGATGTCCTATAGTTGAATTACAAAAAATTGAGAGACATAGGACTTACCTTGAGATTCATGCTAGCACACACTCCCATGTTGAGAGTCACAAATTCTGTGTCACCAGTGAAGCTGTACTGTTTAGCTAGGAACCCTTAGATTGACCTCGAGATTTGAGTTATACACTTGATCATAACAACCACTATATATATGGGACTTGGTGGGTTTTTTGTTTACTAAACACAAAATTACTTCATGCAAGCTGAGAAAATAAGAGTTTGGGAATTTGAGGGCTGGATTTCTATTAGATGGGAGTGAACCAAAGGGAGATTCGACTAAGGTAATCCTCTTATTACCTCCCTATGTTTCAAAACTCCATTAAAATGAAGTTGAGCTTTATGGGTTTTCCATTTAAAACGAATTTTGGGAATTCCTCACTGGTTTTATGAAATCTTTAGGTATATTTGAGTATATACTAGCAACCAAGTAAAGTTTTAAACTAATTTGGGTTGGGTTTGTGTTTTGGGGAAAAAACTTTGCATGCATGTGGATGTTTCAAATTGATGAGTAAATTGTTGTATGCATGTGCCTCTGGCTTGATTTAAAGTGTGGTCGTTCCCCCACGAGTCGAGGATGG
Organism: Stephania japonica; assembly: GCA_039657345.1. Lineage (NCBI taxonomy): Eukaryota > Viridiplantae > Streptophyta > Magnoliopsida > Ranunculales > Menispermaceae > Stephania > Stephania japonica. The sequence goes on from CM077556.1 coordinate 10,161,873, forward strand.
GGTCGACGAGGGCAAAAGAGCTGGCCATGGGTGTCAGAAATGCCAGAATTCATTGCTGAAATTTTGGGTTTCGACGCAGGCAACGTGCTGAACAGGGTCTCCAGCGTGCTATTTGATTTGGGGAAGATGATGCTGTTCACGAAGAATAGTAGCGCGCTAGAAAATTTTTTCCAGTGCACTAAGTCCCTTAGCGCAATGGACACACCCCCTCAGCGCATTAGGCAGTGGTCAGACATAAATTTTAAAAGTTAACTCAAGGGATTGGTTTGTCTATATTGTTACTAAACCAACATCAACCGATCTAAAAACACTTTAAAACCCTATATAAACATAACAGGATCCTAGGGAAATGTACCAAGAGTTCGGGTGCACGAGTCGGAGTGTTGGGAAGCTGAATTGGCTAGAAAATTATTCGATTTGTAAGTAAATTTGTCAAGGTTCTTTTCTTCATTTTAATTCCATTCCTTTATTGTTTTACAGTCCCTTTTGGACTGATTTGTGCCTTTTTATCGGGTATCATGAATTGTGTTTGATTATATCTATTTAATGGATGTTATATTATGGTGCAATGCCTTGTTGAAACTATTCTTGATTTGATCATTTGTTGAATAGCATGCTATTATTGTAAATGAATTATTGGAAACATACCCTTGCTCCTACTAGTTAGTGACATTGAGCTACCACTTACGGTTGAAGTGACGTAATTCATAACCAACATGGTAATACCAGACTACACTAGTTCCACTCATTGATCACATGAGGATCTCAATAACCAATAGGATGATCTTCGAGGCACTAGTGATACTGACTATTACTTGAGGTTGATGTGATGTAACTTATAACCAACAGGGTGGTACCTGAGTGCTCTACTAGTAGATGATTACTTCGTGTTGGTTTGATTAATTTGTTTAACTGTGATATCATTTAGCATAGCCTTGTTTTTCAGTACCTCTTCACTACTTTATGTTGTTGATGTCTTTCGTTATATTTGGAAATGCAGTATAGAATCTCCAAATTTTACTTTCTACTTTACTGTACTCATCGTCTTTTTTATGACGGTGGGTGCAGATCTATCATCTAGCAGACCTGATAAGGAGAAGATCAACGACTACTTCTGAGCCAGTGACCCAACCCTATTGTAGATATTGTAGGTCTTTTGGATGGTTTATGTAATTATTACTTATGTCTTTATTACACTTTTGGGATGTACACACACACACACACACACACACACACACATATATATATATATATATCGGTTGAGAGACTAGACTCCTCGACTGATGCATGTTTACGGTGTTATTATTATGTGATTGTGTTTTCCTGGTTTTCACACTTAGGATTCAATTTAATGCTTCCGTTAAAAATGTTAAGACTTCCGCTGAAATTAATATGTTATTAAAAAGGTTTTAATTAACCCTAAATTTGATAAGAGAACAACATGCATATTTACTTATCCTAAACTCGAGAGACTAAGAGAATAAGTTAAAGAAACCGACTAATACGTAGTTAAGTCCTACGTGGATGAGATTAGGGTTTAATTACAGAATTAGGTCGGGCGGCGCCATGATTAGAATTTTGGGCCATCACAATGTTGTTGTTGGTGTTGTTTCTTTTGTTTGTTTTTATTCTTTAAGGGATACTATTTTTTATAGGATTCAACAAGCTTAAAAAAAAACTCGTTATATTATAGATCTTTAAGCAAAAACTCTTGATTATTTTTTCATGTGTTATTATGCCTTTTTGTATGTCAGGAGGGGAGTCCTATATATCCTTCTTAAGCACTTGCTTAGACTGATGTTTCTTTTTCCTTTTTTTTTTCTTTCAATTAATATTTTCGTGTTTTGCCTTAAATAATTTGGCGTTTTAACTAAGAATTGGTCTTTTGACAACATTTTAATATATTTTGGTTTATTATGCTTGATTCTGTTTTTGAGATGCCAAAGAATTTTAAACATGTCATTTGTGAGGAGACCAAGGATTTGCCATACATAAGGGAGGAAGTTGTTTGCCATTAAAAGAAAATACACTTTTTAAGACACTAAAAATATTATTGAAAACTTTTTTTTTTTTACTTTAATTAGCAGGAGTACTCGAACCCAAAACTCTTTTTACAAGTGATGCCTCGTCCATCTAATTATCAAGATTTTTGGTAAAGAACAATATTGTTGTTCCAAAAAAAATATATTGAAGGCTTGTTAAAACTTAATTTATATATAATTGATATATTATAATATGTTGTTAATTTGAGAAATCCTCATGTTCATGCATGGTTTGTTAAATATTACATATTTAATAATGCTACAACCAACATATATATTATTACATGTTCATTTTTTAAAAAAATTTTATTTATGTATTAATTATGTATTTAATTTGATTTAACAACCACTACAAGAAAAAATGTCTTTTACAACATCGAACAATGTTGTTTTACTCTACGTTGTTAAAAGTTATTTCATATGTAAATAATATGCAACAAAAATATCTAATGATTTATAAATTTAATTAAATTCTTTGTTTTATAATATTTAATTAATTATTAATCATTATTTTTTGTCCTAAATAATATTTAATTATATGTTAAATTCAATAAGTTTTAAAAATGTATGGTATAACAACATAATTAAGTGTTAAAAATTAATTTTCTTGTAGTGAACATATTTATCAACAACATTGTTCAATGGTGTGAAATATATTTTTTCTTGTGGTGGGTGCAAGCGTTGCTAAGGTCATAAGTTGATTGAGCGGACTTCTTTTATTTTCTTCTATTGGTTTTCTCAAGTGTCAAAACATATACTTCTTTTCCTTTTTGAAATAATATGATGCATTATTATTAAAAAGATATAAAATTTGGGTCTAAATAAAAATTGCTATTCCGATATGAACATATGTACCCAAATGCAACGTAAACACAATCAAACGCTCGTCATTCTATTCAATCAATAATGAAAATAGTTACACTCACACTCACACTCACACTCACACTCACCCATACATGGTGTAAAAGCCACAACGACTACATACTTAAAAAGCACACGCAACACGCAAAAAAGCACATGCAACAGGCAAAACTAACCTATTAGGTCCTTTACATAGATTTCAATTCCTAATCCCTCTCAAACTCTAACATCTAATCCCACTCAAACACAAAAAGGGACGAAGGTCACGAAGCTATATAGAGCCCTTTTTTGTAACACCATCTATATGTGTATATTTTATTTATGTATTTGAGGAAAAAGTGAAAACTACTTGTACATTTGGCCCCCTCTTAATCAACAGTGAATATATAAAACTTTCCCTTTCCCAATTTTCCTTTTTCACGTAGATATTAACCCAAGAATAGAATTCCAAAATTAATAATTAATGCTAAATTCTTAGTTTAATTGCATCTTCTATAATTTACGTGCATAAAAACATAGCCAATTAAATATTTTTCAATAAATCTATTTGAATTCATGAGTTCGGACTCATAAGGGGGTTTTTTCAAATTTTTACAAATATTCAAGGGACATTAAAAGGAGTTTTACAATTAGTTATGTTTGTTTCATTTATTGTTTGAGGATGACTTTGAAATAAATAAAATAAAAAATAAAAAATAAAAAATAAAAATTTGAGTCCAGACTTATGAGTCCAAAGAGCGCTTAACTTTATAGGGTCCTGCTATATAGTATATGGTACTCACAAGATACACATATTTATCAGTGTCTATGCGATACACACATACATGTGTATTGCAAATTTGCAATGCAAAAAGCAATGGATGATAACATGTGCATGCCTGTGTTAGTGCACCAAAACATTTTCCTTTTTACATATAGAAAACGGCTCTTGCTATTATGTGTGTGGGCGCTAGGTAAAGTTGGTTCTCCCTCTTCATCAAGTCCCTGAACACAAATACCATAATTTTTATTACAAAACAACCACTAAATCTTGCTAATTAAAACTCAAACATATATACACTAATTTAAATGACGTTTTATAACTGGCTGGGCTTCTCAGAGAGATGAGTTCTTCCGCTCCGTTTGTCACGTTGCCGGCGAGTGCTAGAGAACCACCGACACGAGTAAATTGCAAAGAATATGGTACGAAGAGTGAGGATTCTGGTATGGAGGTTGATCATGGGTCGTATAGAGATAGACTATTGGTAGAGAAGAGGTACAAGTTTGTAGAAAAGATGGTTTTGAAAGTAGGGGACATCAGAATTGATAGAGATGAAAATGGGCCTTTCATGGTGATATTGGATAAGTTGAACTATTTTACGGATCAACAGATGGAGAAGACACTGATCGTTAAACTCATTGGCAAAACAATAGGGTATCAGATGATTCATAACAAGATCAAAAACTCATGGGATCCAAGGGGTGAGTTCACTATTATGGATCTGACTAATGGTTACTATTTGGTTCATTTTACTTGTGAGTACGATGTAGAGAAAGCTTTGAATGAGGGTCCGTAGTACATTTTAGAGCATGTTTTGTCAGTACAACGTTATTATTCCTCTTTCCGGGCAACTGATACTCCGTTGGTGCGAACAGCAGCGTGGATCAGAATTCCTGATTTGCCTGCTAAGTATTATCATGAGCCAATCCTCACGAATATTGGTAATATGGTGGGAAGAATAATAAAACTAGACCTCAATACTAAGATAAGTCAAAGAGGTCAGTTTACACGCATTGCAGTGGACTTGGATCTGTCTCAACCCCTAGTGTCGAAGTGTAGATTGGCAGATTTATGGCTTACTGTAACAACCCCTAATTTTAATTAGAGAATGTTCAGCCTGAAACTCTAATTAAGCCCCGGTAAACCAGATCGGACCTAATTAGAGCCATCAGCCTTACCACATTTCCTGACAACAACATGTATATCTTGATATTAATGAAAAATCATGAAAATAACGCAGTGAAAAATTTAAAACTTTTTCAATAAAATACAAGTTATACAATACCGGCATGAACATCGGTATTAAGCTTGTATTCCCACCCCAATTATTACAAATTATAGAGCAAAACAATTTATATATATAACAAGAAACTTACTGCACCGTAGAGAAGATACTAAACCCCTGGTCTTCACCTTTCTTGAGTTCTAAGTCCTAGCGTACATCCATACCTGGAGATGTTAAGGTGGGTGAGCTCCTACTTACTCAGTCAGTGACTCTCATACTAACCATCAACTACCAATTAATATCAAGGCAATGTATAACATGAATCAAATGCATATCTACAGAAGCATATGAATCAATATAAACAATATATATATATAACGGATGTAAGTTCCTTGGTTCATTGCAATGTATACTCGTGATTTGTATTTCTAATATTCGTATTCGCACTGAGTTACCCTCTCACATTCTTCAAGAACCAGTCAATGGGCATCTAACTAGTTCTTGTCAATGTGCCGCCAACTCATAAAACATCAAGTCGCATTTACTCATCATCACTAAACCAATCACTGCTCATCTGATTGGTTTATGATTAATGAGCTGCTAAACTCAACTGAAAAGCATTGATCGGGATAATTCCCAAGTCACAGGTGGCGCGGCGATGGTTAGAAACTCCACCACAATTCCAAACCCCAGGCCGATCCGTCTCGTCAAACCTCTTTCCGAATCTATTTTCATTTCAAAACATTTTTATAAAACCAAAGTCAAATCACGGTACATTGCCCCATTCCCAATCCAGTACACTACATGCTCTAGTAATACTATTTTACATTGCATAATTGATAAAAGCTACGAGTCCCACTTGCCTGTCCTGAGCTTTCTATGTTTTATCGACTTGTACGACTCCTTGGAGTCCTTAAACCTTTCCACATCGGTTCATTACCTAAAATAGACCAATTGTTATCAATTTAAGTCTAATATTCATTTACTAATACTTCTAAATTAGTCTCATTCGAATCCGGTATCCCGAGATCTAGTTTCTAACATATTATGACTATTTCACGCTTTTGAGGTAAAACCCCTGATATAAAGTCTTCTCTGACTTTTGAATTTTTCATTTTTCATAGAAATCCCTCAATTTCTATTTGTTTGGTCAAAATACTATTTTTTCTATATTTTTTTCTATTTTTTTGGATTTTCTTTTCCTTTTTCTTTCTTTTTTTTTTCATTTGATCCCGAACTGTGATCGAATCTGGTTCGGCTCAACCGAGCCGAACCGGCCTGGTTCAAGATCGTCCCCAACTTCCAGTAACACACAGAGTTGCTGCTCTATTTGTTGTTTTTTTTTCTTTTTGATTCATCGTTGGGGTTGGCTCTCAACCCCAACCCCAACCCGAACTGGCAAGGGAGACCACTCCCTTGCCTTCACCACTCTCGGCCATGGCTTTCGCTATGGCCGAGCTCACTCATCATCACCCAATCACACACCCACCGATATGCAACAACAACAACATACCCAACTTCATTATCTCACCTAGGGGTGGGCACGGGTCTGGTTTGGGTCAACCCGACCCGATAAGCGACGACCCGACTCGGGTCGGATCGGTATAAAAATGACCCATCACCCGACCCGCCAAACAAGATACCCGAACTCGACCCGACTCGCCACACAAGATACCCGAACCCGACCCGACCCGACTCATATCAAGTTTGTATCAACTACCATCCATAGTTTCAAAAATCACAAAAACCCTATAAAAGCCATAATAACACCCGAACCCGACCCGACCTGACACTATTATGATCACACCCGAACCCGACCCGACACCCGATGGGTCGAGTTTTGATGACTCGACTCGTTTTCTCCACTCATCTTACCCGACCCACCACCCGCCACCCGATTCAGGTGACCCGACCCGAGTCGGGTACTCGGGTTTCGTGCCCAGCCCTAAATTCTCACCTTGATTTCGTGAGCTCGCCGTCCTCGATCTCCTCGGCCTCACGAGCTCCTCCATCGCCTTCTCCCTCATCGACTCGGCTCTCTTTCTCCTCTTTGTTTCAATTTTTCATTTTAAGGAAGTAGAAGACAGTTTAAATGGGAAATGACCAAATTGCCCTTCTAGTTTTATCTCGTCCTTTACCAATTCAATACCTTAATGATAATTTTACATTTTCCTGATTTATTATATATATTTATATATACTAATTTATATATAAATATATATATATTTATCGATACATTGCGCCTAAAATTCCGGTTAGCACGCCAACGAGAATTCTCGAGCGTGCACACCGCTGTATGTCCTACGCATGTCGCTCATGACCCTGCGTATCACTCTGCACCCGAAAAATTACCATTATTTTATTATTTTCCATTTAATATATATTTATATATATCCATAATATATAAATATATATTTATGCCTATAATTATGCCTATAATTACGTAATTTCCACCGCCGAGCACACTCGAGCGTCAACGCTATCTCGCGTCTCATGTGTGTTCACATGACCCACATATAGTATTAGGCATTCTCTCATTGGTCCGATTATTTATTTATTCACGTATACGTATTACTACATACCAAACAAACACAATACATCACGCAAATCTACACACACGTTAATCAAGACAAACTGGGCTTAACCACGAGCCTAACTCGGATTAATTTGGATTCGGATTACTGTTAACCACGTGCTTAAAGTAATGGGTCGTTACACTTACTGTTGAATATGAAGGCATTCCTCAGATATGTTATTCATGTGGTCGGGTCGGCCATAATGCTATTGTCTGCCCTCTCAAGAAGGAGGTGATACGGGAATCAGAAAAGGCACAAGGAAGGCAAGAGGGAGCTAGTTCATTTTCTGGCAAGGCTACTAATTCGATTCCAAATGAAGCGGTCGAAGACGATAAATACGAACCCTGGATGATAGCACAATGCCGCCCTCGCTGGAGACCGATTAAGGAAAGCCCGCAAACTCGCAAGGAAACAATCACGCAAGGATCTGGGGATTCTCACCCTACATTTATGAGTAACCGTTTTGGACGTTTTGATTCTAATGATGGAAAGTCATCAATAAGGGCTCATTCTAAGGAAATCAATCCCTCAAATAATGGAGATGTTTTTAGTAGCCAGCGTGAGAAGACAATTTCTCACCCCACAATTACGGGTAACCGTTATGGAAGTTTAAATTCTAATGATGGAAAGTCATCAATAGGGGCTCATTCTAACGAAATCAATCCCTCAAATAGTGGAGTTATTTTTAATAGCCAACGTGACAAGTCAGTTTCTCAGTATGCGGATGAGAAGAAGGATAAAAAGGAAAGTTTAAAGTCCCTACTGGATCATTAGTGGACATTTCTAACACGGCTAATACCATCAATCGGCCCACTAAGGCAAGATCCAAGACACGAAGTATGACATCCCACCAGGCCTCTCCCATTTCCCCTGCTCCCCTAGATAATTATGCTAATCTCGAGGCAAGAAAGAAGGGATCTAGAGTAGGAGAATTGTCTTGGCAGGAGGTTAAGCGAACATCAAAGGAGAGTTATTCCCCGACCCGAGAACAAATTAGTATCATGGTTATTGAGAATCCAGTACCTTTAGAAATTCAAGGTAATGAGTTAGTCCCCATTAGGGGAGGCACTCCATTTCACTAATTTTGTTAATGATGCAGGGTCATCAAAGGGTTCCCGATTCTTCAAACATACAGTTAAATGTCTTTTATATCCTAGAACTTTCAAGGAGCAAAGAGCCCTAAGTTTCAAGTGAGCGTCAAAGAACTTATAAAAGCTAACAAGCCCGATGGTCTTGCTATCCTTGAACCTCGAATTAGCGAAGATATTGCTGATGGGGTTATCAAAAGAATTGGTTACTTAAACTTTTTTAAAGTTGATGCTAATGGTTTCTCTAGTGGGATATGGCTTCTATGATCTACTTCTAATATACAACTCTCTATTGAAAGCTTTGGTAGACAATGGATCCACACATCTTGACAAAAAGGGGACCTAAAAGGCTATTGTACTTTTGTTTATGGCTCACCGAACTATAGAGTCTAGAAGTTGTTATGGGAAGAAGATGCATTGCACATTCCTAACTCTCTACCATGGGCCTTGGGGATTTTAATATATATACCTTATGTCGAATGAGAAATCAGGAGGGGCTCAGGCCAATTCTTCTAAATGTAGAGAACTATTTGAGTTCATGAATCTTAATGCCTTACATGACTTGGGTTTCAAAGGCTCAAAGTTTATGTGGGTTCGAGGAAGGTTAAGGGAGCGACTAGACATAGGACTATGCAATGGAGAGTGGCAGATATGTTTTCCTGAAAGTGTCATCTTTCATCTACCTAGACTCAAATCAAATCATCGCCCCTTGCTCCTGTGCCTTTAAACAGATGCTCCTCCTAAAGCTAATAGGTCGTTTCGCTTCCATTCATGCTGGACAACTCATAAGGGCTTTAAGGACTTTGTCAAAAATAACTGGGTAAACAATGCAGAGTTTCATGTAGTGTCAAAACAGTTTGTGAATAAGCTCAAGTGGTGGAATACCCATGTTTTTGGAAATATTTTTCTGAGGAAGAAGAAGTTACAGTGGAGGTTGGAGAAACTTGATCGAAGCCTGGATAGTGCATTTTCAACTAACCTGCACAATCAGAGAATTGAACTACAAAAACAACTTCAAGATGCTCTTCTCCAGGAAGAGATACTCTGGTATCAAAAATCTAGAACTAAATGGCTTAAGTTTGGAGATAAGAACACCAGATACTTTCCCCAAAGTACAATTACTAAGAGGAAAGGGAATCGCATTATGGCATTAAAGAACGAAGATGGGGAATGGGTGAATGATTAGGAAACCCTCAAGGAAATGGCAATTCAGTTCTACAACAAACTGTACCTTGATGATGGTATGCGACCTCTTTCTCTTAGTTGGAACTACAAAATCCTGACCATGCTACCTGCAGACCAGAACAATTTGATGAAGGCGGTTGATAAGCAAGAAGCCCTGAATGCACTTTTTGATATGGAGGCTTATAAAGCTCCTGGCCCCGATGGTTGGAGTCCTATATTTTTCCAGTCACAATGGGAAGTGGTGGGCGATACAATTACTACTACAGTGAAAGACTTCTTCTCCAATGGAGTTCTCTTACCTGGTTTAAATGATACCCTACTTGTTCTCATCCCAAAAACTATTTCCCCTGAGTCTTTTTCAGATCTTCAGTCGATCAATTTATGCAATGTTATATATAAACGTATTACTAAGCTAATTGCAAACTGGTTGAAGCGCTTATTAAACAATATGGTGGATAAGAATCAATCGAGCTTTATCCCTGCAAGAAATCTGTCTGATAATACTATCATCGTAGAGGAGATCATTCATTCAATGAGAAGGAAATCTGGTTGTAAAGGTTGGCTAGCCATCAAAACTGATTTGGAGAAAGCATATAATAGACTACGTTGGAGTTTCATTGAAGAAACTTTTGTTCCTGTTGGTTTTCCTAATGTGTTAATCGACAGAATTATGCATTGTATATCTACACCAAAGATGCAAGTGTTATGGAATGAAGGCATAACAGAGGCTTTCTCACCAACCAGAGGAATTCGCCAAGGAGACTCCATCTCACCTTACATTTTTGTTCTCTGTATGGAGATGTTGGCTCATGGTATCCAAAAAAGTGGTTGATGATAAAGAATGGTGTGGAGTTCGTCTAGGTAGAATGGTGTCAAAAGATTATGGCAGAATTTTGTAGTTGCTCTGGCCAAAAGATCAATGCTCAGAAAACAAAGCGATTTTTCTCTAAGAATATGGTTGCACATGTGAAGAGGCAAATCAGCTCTAAAATGGGATTCCAGATGACAGAGAACTTGGGAAAATATTTGGGGTTTCCTATCCTCCATCAAATATTGAAGAAGGACACCTACAAAGACATTGTTGATAAACTAAGGGCACAACTCTCAGGGTGGAAAGCGAAACAACTCCCGCTAGCAGGCAGGATGACGCTAGACTAGGCATGTCTTCAATCTATACCTATGTTTCATATGCAGACCGCAAAACTCCCTCTAACGGTATGCGATGAAGTTAATAAAATTGTGCGCAGTTTTATCTGGGGATCTGAAATGAAAAGGAAAGTCCACCTAGTTCTATGGGAGGTCTTGTATTCTATGGGAGGTCTTGTGTTCTAATAAGTCCATTGGTACGGAGGAGTATATGCCAATCTTGGCCTCTCTTCAAGGAAGGTCTTACTAAGATTATTGGAGATGGATGGAGAACTTTATTCTAGAAGGAGAAATGGGTGGAAAACGTGGACTCTCTTACCTTATGTTACTACTTCACTTTCCGACAGGGTCGTAGAGCGGAAGGTGGCTCATTATACTATAGCATCAGGAAGTTGGGACATCTTGAAACTTGCACAGATTCTACCTAGTGAGATGTGCAACAAAATCTTGGCCACTCCTCACCCTAATAGTAGTAAAAGAATGGACAGGATCTCCTGGATGTACAACAAGTCTGGGAAGTTTTCAGTTAAGAAGGCTTATGAGCGAATCGCCAATGAAGATATCCAATATGATGATACAGGCTGGAGGTCAGTGTGGGATTGGGAAGGTCTGCAGAGAATCAAGACTTTTCTATGGTCAGCTAGACATAATCGCCTCCCTACTAACATGTTGTGTTGTAAACGCCAAATTAATACCTCCGATGTTTGTAAGAAATGTAATACAGAATCAGAGTCGGTTCTTCACGCCCTTAGGGACTGTCCTATAGCAAGGACGGTCTGGGATAATCTTTTGATGGGAAGATAGAGTCTTAACTTCTTTAGTAGTAGCCAAAGAGAATGGTTGGACTCTAATCTAAAAGAAGGTGCCTCTTCTTGAAAGAACATGTTTGGTGTCACATGTTGGGTTCTTTGGTTTACAAGAAACGAATTTGTCTTCAAAGGTATTCAGGCATCAGTTATGACAGTGATTTCTCAAGCTCGAGACAGAACAGAAGAGATAATTAGATATGGCGCTCGAACACGCACCGCTGGTCTTGAATGGCAAGCTAAGAGGAGACACAATGGAGAAAACCGGATGAGGGTTGGGCAAAACTGAATTGTGATGGGGCAGTAACGAACGACCTCGCATGCTCATCTGCAACAAGGCAGTTACGAGATGATAGAGGAGAGTTCATCTCTGGTTTCTAAGTCAAGTTAGGCAGTTGTCCAACTTTATCAGCAGAAATTTGGGCGTTATGGTACAGAGTCTACATGGCAAATGAGAAAGGACTCACTAAGGTGGTGATCAAGATAGACTCATTAGAAGTTGTTTCACTCATGGATCCTCGTCATACTCTGGTTTTCATGGACTACCAGATCGAGGAGATTCAACGGACTCATCAGATGGAGGGTAGCTACATTAGATACATCCCCAGATGTACTAATGCTTGTGCAGAATTATTAGTGAAGAATGTGCTCGAATTGCAGTATGGAGCTCATAGATTGACATAGAGTCTCATTGTATTTCTCTCTTGTTAGCACAAGATAAGTGCGATAGCACAGTGTAATTCTCGACCCATTTTTTTGGGTCGTGTTCCTACCCAAAAAATATATATATATATATATATACTAAAACACTAATGTCCTAATTAAATTAGGAATTGAGTTCGAGTCAAAACCCTAAGTATTCCTTCCACTATCCAGCTTTCTCTCATAGAGGAAAAGTTATGCTTGAATCCATTTTTATTTCGTAGCACTGAAGTGATACTTGAAACTTAAACGTAGTGCATGTGATCATTCTGTCTTTGTCCTACAAGATGAGACCATTTTCACTTACATGACATACGTACTGTGACTCTGTGAACATCTTCTCCTGCAAAGAGATTGACTAACATACTTAATTGACATAATACTTTAGGAAATATCCTTAAAATTATATATACTAACTAGCCTATACTTAATCTTGTATGATGTTGGTTGGACAACAGTTATTAATCTTTCTATATATATAGGGTTTAGAGTTTAGGGTCTTACAATTGAGCCCAAATATATATCCATGTCATGAGTAAAAGAAACATTTATTTTATACTTGTAAATTTGTAATTGAACATATAAGTTGCTTCTAGAAATAAAATTAAATAAATATATATCAAGAGCTCACTTTCGCAGGTCAAATTGTGAATCTATGATTTCTCATTGAAGCTTCTTCTTTTTGCCTTTTTTTTTTTTTTTTTTTTTTTTTGATGAGGAAAAGAAGCTTCTTCTATTTGATATTAAATGATAACTTTTTTATTTGTTTTTTCTCTTTTGTTTTGTTCTTTAAGGGATACTATTTTAATGGTTTTCAACAAGTTTTTTTCTTTCTTATTTTTTTGCAAGCTTAAGCTTAAAAGTCAATTCTCTCACCACTTCAATAATCTGACTTTTCATTATTCAATTACTTATTTATATATTTATCTATTTACTTATGCTATAAAGATCAATCAAACCATCACACCCTTTTGTCCTGAACAGGATTTCAAAGTCTTCAAATGCTCTCAAATGAGCTTGACATGGTTGATGCATGACTAGCCTAACATGGCCCATGTATAAATGTATGACATGTTTTGTCCTTTTTACCTTTTGCAGTGCAGTAAAGTCAACCTTAATAGCTGAAATATGGATCTAAAAATATACTAAAATCATATAAAAGGATTTGGCATTCCTTTAAAAAAAAACCCAGCTGATTAATTTAATTTGGTTTGAGCAATGAAGTTATGAGACATGTGTCTAAACTCTACTCATTTTAGGTTTCTGCGTTGTGGCTCGGATTCTCTTTTCATTATTTAATTAATCAAATTTGTTATGGTACTATATTTTTCCCTTTTTTTCTTCTTTAGAACCTGTTGTGACCGAGTTACGTGTGAAGTCAACTTTGACTAATTTGGTTAGGTACAGATGAGTGCACAAATATCTATGAAAGATATCAGTGATGCACAATTTATATGCTTATTTTTTTAATTAAATAAATTTAATTACATTTATATATTAGAAAAAAAAGGACAACTAATTTGCCCTCTTGTTGTTTTTTAGAAGGTATTTGTTTTAAAAGGTCTGAAAAGTGTTTTTAGACATTATGTTATTAATGAATTCAGATGTATTTGTTTTGATTGAAACTCGGAATGATATCTTAGATCTACTAATAATATAAACATGAAACTTCTAATTACAAAGCAGTGAGTCTGAACCACTTTTTTTTTTTTTTTTTGAGGTCACCAATAATTTAGTTTTAATTAATTAAGAATCATTTTTTCTCCAGTTTAAAGTACTTCCTTCCTCTCCCTTCTCTCTTTTTTGTTTCTATTGGTTGCGAGTGATGTGTTAGGTAATCTACATTTTTAAAGTTTGAGACATGAAAGAATTGGCCTAATTGCAAGTCAAAGAGGCTAAAATATGGCAATTTGAATTAATTAATTAATGTGCCCCTAGTGCCCGTCCATGTCTTTCCTTTTCAGACACAATTTCCTTGTAACTATTTCAACCAACCAAACCACATACACCATTTGTAAATTCACGCTTCCTTTCAAAATCACATACTAATTATAGAGAGTACGTGTTCCAATAGAAGAACATCAATCCTACCAGTGAAAATCTTTTTGATCAATTATACTTTTGTATTCTTCCATCTAACCTTCTTTTTTGGGAGGGCATTTAATTTTATTTTACGAACACTCATAAGAAGTTATAAATCATTTAGAGGAAATGTGAAATTATACATTTACAAATTAACTAAAACTTTTATAAGAAATATACATGATTTATTAAATAACCTTAATATTCAATGCATCTACTATTTTAGTTTATTTTGTATATATAATTGTAAATATTAACTCGATTACTAAGTCTCTAAGAGGAAAATTAAGAATTAAAAGAAATAAAGGAAATGGCTTACAAAAGCCATTTGTAAGCCATTTATTTAGGCCTAAGCCTCTAATCATCAAATGTCGTACCTTTTACCAGTTGGTACTGCCTTGCTTGGAATTGCTTTTGACTATTTCATCCCACTCTATAAGAAAAAGTGTAAATATGAAAAAATTTATTGCACTCACGGAGGTTCATGTAACGAGCTAGTAGGTGTCAAATTAAGCATTTTACCAGAGATGATAGAGGCACCGATCACTTGTCAAAAATGCAAGATTTATGAGGTCGTAAGTTCAACTTCCACTTAAAAAAATAAGAAAAAAAACGAGCTAGTAGGTCTCAATTATACTACATCAAAAGCAATAATTTGTATCTTATACATTTTAATGCTTCATTAACATAAATTGGAATTTCTCAAAAAAAAAACATTAATTGGAAAATCAAACTTACATAGCCCCTTTTAATTTTGCATTGTCATAAGCAAATACACCTTAGATTATGCAAAACACGTAGTAATTAGATGTGATACCTAGCTTGTAATAATTAATTAAGACGTTTTAATGTATTGATGTCTCAATGACGCTCATCTAATTATAAAAATTAATCCTAAAGTTAATTTTTACAGAAATTTAGAATAAAATACTTCTTATATTTTTCTTTAGTTTTAGTGAGTTATTTTCCTTTTTTCAGAAAAGTGGATTATTTTCCTTGAAACTTGGTTTTGATTATTATTATTATTATTATTATTATTATTATTATTATTATTATTATTATTATTATTATTATTATTATTATTATTATTATTATTGATTTTGCCGTGAGTGGTTTTGTTGTTCAAAAGGTGACAGACCAAATGATAAAAAGGGCAGGTCACCTTTTATCAAGTGGGACCGAAAATACGGTCAAAAAATATAAATCTCACTAATCTAGTTTGCGTATGGTCATTGGTCAACAATCTCATGCTCCAATTAAACAATCCTCAGAATTAACTTTCTTCTAATAGCAGAACGGCTACCTTTAACAGCTTTCAAAGATTCCAACAAGGGGACTTTATTCTCATACTTCCAAACGTTTTTGTGAACTTGTAACTTTGGGCAAATGTGAAGCACATTGTATACACTAAATATACTTTTTCAAAAAAAGAAATAAATTACAACAACAATAATAAAAAAAAAACTCTGCCATGCATCCGTCCTAAATTAGTTCGGGTCATGGCTTACATTAATTCGATATTTTTAGACATCAGCTAAAAGGATCCCAATTTTTGTTAAAAGAACCTCATTACTACTTTGTACCTCGATTTTGAATTTTTTCCACTTTTTCGACGAATTCTAAAATTACCCATGCCTTCAATGAAAGATAACATTCTCACCTCTCTCTTCCGTTCCATTCAAACCCCAAAATCTGAATGCATCAACACTCATTTTTCTCGCTATTTGGGACAATATGAGCACTGTATTGAAGTCGATGGTGCACGAGAAAGGCTCTTATCAATTGAACCCCACCAGATATATGCTAGACAGAGGTCGAGGAGTAAGGAACCACCACCGGAGTCGTTGTGTATTCTCGATCGATTGAGTAAGTTTATAGCATTCAAAAGTTAGGGATTTTGATCGTAATGAGATTTTGCATCTTTTGGTTGTTGTTTTGTCGATTTTGGCTGGTGCGGTTTGGTTGTGGATCTTCTAGGTTTTAAAAGGTAGGTTTCGAGGCAAACGGGCTCACAAGGTCGAGATATCGATATGCGCTACAACCCTGTCTATAACGGCCCAATTTATAATTGTCGTTAATTATGACGTCATTGCAGACGTGGATGCCAGCGAGGACGGTTGTGGGTTCCACAGCGAGGTCAGAACATACCCGAACTAGGTATACAGTCCGTTTTGTATGCTTTTGTGGTAAATTGTGATGAAAATGTAATAATTAGTTAAATTTCATTACAATATGTGTGTTAATGTAGTTTATTGACGAGTGAGGAATTGCCTCGGGGTGCGTGCAGACATGGGGCACGGAGCACGGGGTGCCGGGTAGTTGGGGAACTAGTGTGGCCTTAGTTACAAATTATGGGAATTTATCAAATGGAGTGGACAACTAATGTAAGCTAAATTAAATTAGAATCAATAATCCTATAGTTAAGGTGAATAAAACAACATCAGTTGGATGATTCTCGAGATGCACAATGGAGAGAATTGAGGTAGCAAGTGTCATGATAGGGTGTATGGGGTTGGAATGACACAGGGTGATCAGGAGCCCTAGGATTATTCTCGAGATTTGTACACACACTTGATCAAATATCAAGTATATATACATGTTTGATCGATCAAACAAAGAAGAGTGTGATTTTGAGAGAGATTGAAAGAGAGAGATCGGTGGGAAGAAGAGGAGGAAGAACAGCAACTAAGGAGTGAGAAAGAGTGATTGGTGGCATCCAACAACAAGATCAAGAGGTATGGATACATCAAACTTAAGTTTTATGAAATTTTTGGTGTGGGTTAGAGATTGTGAAAATTCGAATTATTAAGGTGTTAAACTCCGCATTTGGTTGAGATTTTGAGTTTATAAGCTTGGTAATCCATTGTTGTGATGATCGGATCAAGTTTGAGAGAAGTTGGAGGATTTTCTAAAATGGGTTTTGAAAACGTGATTTTTGATGATTCTTGGATTTTGAGTTCAAGCTTGATAAATATGTGTTTTAATGGTGTATTTGAGGTCAATGAGGAGTTATGGATGTTTGAGAGTCGAATGTATGGGTTTATGTGGTGATTGGAGTCCAGAAATTTGAACTGGGAAAATCTGGACAGAGCGCTATTAGCGCGCTAATGAATGGCACTAGTGCGCTAATTGCCCTCTAGAAAATGATGATGAACAGTGACGAAGATAAATTAACGCGCTAATTTATCTCATTAGCGCGCTAATAGTTCACTGGAATCTGAAAAATTTGAAAATAAGGAAATGAGCCTAACTGATATTTTAACCCAACTAATTGACTAATAACCCTCATAAATGAATTTCAGGAGTCTCGGAATAGTAATTGGAGTCGGGGTTAGTCAGAAATCGGACCGAGAGTAATATCGGGGATTTGGAGGAATCGAATCAGGGGTTTGACTTGTGAACGAGGAGTGCGGTTTGAGGTGTGTAGTATCCTAATTGAATTTCACTTTAGTATTTACATATTAATTTATTTGAATTCAGTTCTGTTTATTCTTTACTCCATTTCATTATTGCTTTACGGTGGCTGAGCACTCTCACCTGGTGTCTTTACGGTGTTGAGATCACTCCCCACCTGGTGCTTATTCGTTACGGCCATAGAGTCCACTAAGTCATAGCACTTGTCTAGGCATGCGCCGGTGAATAGGCTACCCGAGTATGGTAGGCTTGTGTGGGCGCGTCGTGGATGTACGCCGACCACCTAGAGGGTCCAGGGTCACCTGGTAGATGTGTTTTCACGGGCAGTGCTTGGGGGAAAGCCCAAAGTATGACTTAGTCTGATTTTTACTGTTCACGTACTTTGCTTCGCTACTATATTTATGCATGCGATGATCCTTTCAAAGTTGTCTGTATTCTTTTGTTCCACATGTTTAATTATAGTATTTTAAATTCCAACATTTTTACTTACGTAATTACTTGGTGAATTTCCTTGGGATTACTCACTCTGGACTCGTCATCTATCTTTTTGTGATGGTTTGAGTGCAGATCCTGGTACGAGCCGAGGGAAGGGCAAGCTTGAGGACTACATTGATTGACAGCTCTAGCCCTACTCGTACGTTTGTTTATATTTACTTGTTTTATGCTGAGTTTTGGGATTAGAGAGAGATAGGTTGTATATTTTTGATATTTTGAGGATTTCAGATGATATGTATATGATGTACATTTAGTATGGTTTCCACTTAGGTATTATGCTCATGAAATTCAGGTTAAATCTTTATGTTAATAAGTTAATCTTCCGCTACGTAAATTGAGGTTAAAGGATATTAAAGGAACCTAAGTTAATTTGAACCGTAATTGTTAGCACATAACATCAGAGTTAACAGAAAATTGATTGATAATGGATAATTGGGCGTGGGACACAGCTGGCGGTTAAGTGGTCAGTTGTGGGCCTGCGTGGCCTCCCGTGGCGGACCAATGTGGAAATTGGGACACTGTCCAACCGTATTGGGTTTTATACTTTCGAAATTGTATGACCGAGTGTTGTTCCTTACTTTCGATATTGTGTGACCGAGATCAATATATGGTTTTGGTCATGCATAACCATAACTATTATAGAGCTTTCGATTCCATTTGACCGACATCCATGCTAATGATATTGGTCATGTAGATCTGAAGATCATGAATTTTACGTTTTTGTTACCTTTTTTAGGCCTGGTTATGGTGCTTTTGTAGTGGGACTATATTGAGCACGATTTATTTTTTTTTTAGGTATTGAAAAAATAAAAAGCAAAGTAGGGGAATCTTCTATTATTGGGCGGGGTAGGAGGGGTAGTAAGGCTGGTGCTGGCAGTACCTCAACGTCCCAATAGTGGAGGATAGTCTTCCTGAAAGGAAACACCCAACTTCATCGAACCTGAAGAAGAACGTGGATGAGAATAATCCAATCCCCAAACGCAAATGCGTAAAGTAGGCCAATGAGAGTGAGGTGTGCTTGGTGGAGATTGGAGTCAAGCATGGGGGTGCAACTTCTTCTGTCGAGGATAGAGGTGCACTCACAATTGGGGTTGGGGCTGGGGAAGATACTGAGCTTAGTCGTACACCATCGGGTGATGCTGCAGATATTGAGGGTGTAGAGGACTCCTTCGGTATATCGAAAACCTAGCTCGAACCCACGGGAACATCAGATTCCAAAATGATGACAACAAATCCACAATTTCTTGGTCGATTAAAAGATATCAGTGAAGTCCGGGAAGGGTTCGGCTCGATGATGTACACCTCGTGTCATGCGTAAGGACCTACAAAGATGAAAAGAGCCACTAATTAAAAACATAACAATAGCAGAAACGTCAAATTTTATCATTAATAAATTGTGCGAAGTAACATGATCAAGTCCTACAATGTGCATTTCAGTGTAGCCTAACCGAGACCTATAATATAAATTTTGGTCACATGGAGTCGAAAGGTATAACTAGATAACAAATGACAATATCCAAAAGCTAAAGTATGATATAGATTTTCATTGGCCGAGTACAATTGTGTTGTAGCATCCCCTAATTCCATTAAGATGATACTCGGTCTGAAACCTTAATTAAGCCTTGATAAACCAGATCGGACCTAATTAGGTCCGATTAAACAGCGACCTTGTACTTATTCCTGACAACAACCTGTATATCTTGATATCGATTAAACAATTAAAATAAAATGCAGCGAAAATTTAAAACTTTTTCGATAAATGTAAGATATACAAAATCGGTATAATCCTCGGTATTAAACTCATATTCTCACCCTGATTATTACAAAATCATAAGTCAATACAATATATATAATAACATGGAAACTCGATACATCAAAGAGAAGACATTAGACTCCTACTCTTCTTCATTCCTGAGTTCTAGCGCATGCCCATTTCCTGAAAATGTTATGGTGGGTGAGCTCCTACATGCTCAATAAGAGACTCTCATACAATCCATCAATTACCAATTAATATCAAAGGATATTATATAACAACATGAATTCAATACATATTTAAGAGACCTTTGAAATAATATAAACAATACATAAGTAGATGCAAGTTCATTAGTCAATTGCAACTATACCCGTGATTTGTATTTTCAATTTCGGTATATGAACAGAGTCGCATTCCTACATCGTCAAGAATTAATCATTGATCATCTAATCAGTTCATAATCGATGTGTCGCCAACTCAAAAGAAATAGTATCGCACTTCCACATCGTCACTAAACCAATCAATTACCATCTAATTGGCTTATGATCGATGTACCGCCAACTCAAATGGAAAGCATTGATAGGGATACTCCAGGTCACTGGGAGCACGATGATGGGTAGCCGCCTAACACAGTTTCTAATCACAGGGCAATTCGTCTCGCCAAACCTCTTTCCGAATTCATTTTTCAATTTAAACACATTTGATAAAACCAGTCAAATCACAGTACATTGCCTCATTCTCAATCCATAACACTACGTGCTCTAATAATATTGTATTACATTGTATAATTGATAAAAGATGCGAGTTTCTCTTACCTGTTCTGAGCTTTCCTAAGTTTTTTCCTGAGTTTCCCTAGCTTTCCGAGGTTCCATCACATTTCCCAATGCTCGAACACCTAGGTCATACCCATTGGTATCAATTTGGGTCCAATGTATACTAGTTTAAACCCCCAAACTATACCCAAAACCAACGAAAACTAACTCAACCTACAACAGTTTTTCACTGTTCACACTAGTCAGCATGATAGGGCCAGTGCCCAGCACATTGGTCGACTGAGTTTTGCAACTCTAACAGACCATTGACATCATAAAATTTTCCCCAAATGACGTCCAAACTTCCTGCAACCTCAAAAAGGGCATCATACAAGGACTTATAATATACATGCAAGATCATAACACCAATCAATCACTACTCCCACCCAACCAAAACCACAACTTAAACAACAACGACGACGAGAATGATAACAACTCCACAACTCACCTCGTCCTGTCCACCTTGACGTCCTCGAGCTCCTCGACCACACGAGCAAGCTCTCCTTCTCCTCGGATCCTCACTAATCTCTCTCTCTCTCTCTCATTTTCTCTTTTCTCTCTCGCTTTATAAATGAAAAAGAGGCGATGGTGGTGATTATTTAAATAATTTACTATCTCGAGATACACATCGCGTCCTCTCGATGTTCACTTAAACTTATCCTTTTAACCTCACTGGCCATCACATTAGGGCCAAAACCCAGCACACAAGTCAACTGACCAGACCAACTTTAAAAGTCTTACTCAATCCTCGTGCATGCCACCAAGTTCACTCGGCGTGCATCCATCCTGGTGACCTACGCGTGTCCCCCTTGAATACTCGTTATTTATCAATTATTATCATTTTAATACATATTTATATATACGACAATATATATAAATATATATACGCCTATAATTATGTAATACACGCCAACAAATACACTCAGTGAAAACGCTATCTCGCGTTTCATGTATGTTATCTATGACTCACACATGGTATTAGGTGTCTCATCATTTCCCCAATTATCCATTTAAAATTAATATTACAATCCATACAAACACAATTCGACACACAAATCCACGCACATTCTAATTATAAGTAATTGGGCTTAACCACGAGCTTAACTCAATTTGATTAGAATTTAGATCAACACTAATCATGTGCTTAAGGTAAAAGGTTGTAACGGCCCAATTAATATTTGCCGTTATTTTATGACGTCATTACAGACATGGACGCCAGCGGGGACGCTCGTGGGTCCCACAGTGAGGCTGAAGTACCACCGTATTAGGTAAATAGTTATTTTGTTTGTTGATTTGACTAATTTGCGATGTTTATGTTAAAATAGGTTAACGACATCGCGATGTGTGTAATTATATTTTAAATTGACGTGGGAGATTGTGTGATTAGTATTCGCATCGATATGCGTATCGACGCGGGTATCGGGTAGATTAAAGACGAAATTTTAAGTTGAGAAAAAAAATATTACACACATTAAATGGATTAAATGTGATAAAATACATAAATTGGTGGGCGCCTAGTAAAACGCGAGGTCGTGGTCGACACGCGTGGGTGGTACGTTAGTGTGCACGCCCGAGTACGCTCGTTGGCGCGCACGACGAAATTGTAGGCGCGAAAGTATATGCAAATATATATTTATATATATATATATGTATATAGGTAATTTAATATATATATATATATATATAATATATTAAAAATCAGAAAATAAATAAATAATAGTGAAATGACCAAAAAGGGCATGAACTTTGTAAAGGAGTGTGGATATGGATAAGGGCATTTTGGTCATTTCACCCCAAAAATTTTGATAACCATCACCGTCTTCTCTCTTTCTCTCGATAAATCGAGAAAAAAAAAACAGAGAAGAAGATCGAGAGAAATCGAGAGTCCGTGAGAGAGGAGAGAAGAAATCGACGAGGAGGAGGGACAGCAAAGATCAGAGGTGAGTTGTTGTGTTATTTTTGTTGGTGTTTGTTGTGTAATTGTGTGCGTTGTTGGATGGTGGTGGTGATGGTGGTGGTGGCGGTTTGGTGGTTCGGTGGTGATGGTGGGGAGGAGCTCGAGAGCTCGGACGAATTGCGAGAGCAATTCGTCCGAGGAGGGAGACGTCTCCCATGTCGTTTCCCCTCTCCCTCTCCCTCTATCGATTCAAGAAAAAAAAATTGTGAAACAGAGGCGCTGTGTCGCCTCTGTTGAAGAAGAAGTCGGCCGGTCGGGCCGACCCGTTGCCGGTTCGGGTCGCCACCCGACGGACGGACCGGAGTGAAACCGGTCCGGCTTCACCTCAACTCTAAAAAAAAAAAAAAAAAAAAAAAAAAAAAAAACAGCTTTTGAAAAAAAATCTGGAAAATTCATATAAAATAGGAAAATTTTAGAAAAATTACATTTTGATTAAATAAAGGAAATTTGGGATTTTCTTGAAAATGTTGGCGAGATAATAGACGGGGTTTCAGCCTCGAAAAACGAAAAATTGACATAATATATTAAATTGAAGTTAATTTAGTGATAAATGATAATAGGTATATTTCGGGAGATAGTTTGAATTGTCGGCATTTATTGGAGCTGGACTAAGGTTTGGTTTTCGGGACGAGGAGTGCGATTTGAGGTGTGTAGTATCCCAATTGAACTTCACTTTAAGTATTTACAGTTTGATTTATTTGAATTCGCCCATTTATTCTCTACTCCATTTCATTATTGCTTTACGGTGGCTGAGTACTCTCACCTGGTGACTTTACGGTAGCGGAGTGTACTCCTACCTGGTGTCTTTATGGTGTTGAGATCACTCCCCACCTGGTGCTTGTTCGTTACGGCCATAGAGTCCACTAAATCATAGCACTTGTCTAGGTATACGCCGGTGAATAGGCTACCCGGTATGGTAGGCTTGTGTGGGTGCGTCGTGGGTCTACGCCGACCACCTGAGGGTCCAGGGCCAACCCATTAGTGTGTTTTCATGGGTCGTGCACAGGGAAAAGCCCGAAGTATGATTTAGTTTGATTTTTATGTGCACGTACTTTGTTTCATCACTATATTTATGCATGCGATGATCTTTCTTTTACAGTTGTCTGTATTATTTCTTTGTTCCGCATGTTTAAATTATAGTATTTAAAATTTCAGTACTTTTACTTCCGTAATTACTTGGTGAATTTCCTTGGGATTACTCACTCTAGACTCGTTATCTGTCTTTTTGTGATGGCTGAGTGCAGATCCTAGTACGAGCCGGGGAAAGGGCAAGCTTGAGGACTACATCGATTGATAGCTCTAGCCCTTCTCGTACGTATGTTTATATTTACTTGTTTTATGTTGGGTTTTGGGACTTGAGAGATAGGTTGTATATTTTGATATTTTGAGGACCTTAGATGATATGTATATGATGTACAGTTGATATGGTTTCCACTTAGGCATTTTGCTCATAATATACATGAAATTCAGGTTAAATCTTTACATTGATAGTAAATCTTCCGATGCGTAATTTATGGTTAAATGATATTAAAGGAATAAAAGTAAATTCATAACATCAAAGTTAACTGATAATTGATTGATAATTGATTGATAATAAATAATTGGGCGTGGGATACAGCTGGTGGTGACGTAAACAGTTGTGGGCCCGCGTGGCCTCCCGTGGCGGACCAATGTGAAAATTGGGGCCGTCACAAAGGTCGTTACATGTGTACTTACAGCGTAGTAGGGCTGAGACGCATGTTCAACGTCTCAGCCCTATGAGTCCGACAAACACAAGTAACATAACACATTTTACATCTTCATGTAAATCAATGAAAAACTTGAGAAATTACCTCATTCTGCTCTACTTCACTTTGTTTTGGCGATTCTTTCATGTTTCCATCTTGAAAGTCTCAATTTGGCCCAAAACTGAAAGCCCTAGAAAATATGAAAATGGAAAAAATGTAAGCACTCAAACAAACACTAAACAACCCATCCAAGAACCCAATGCATATCAATAAATGTGAAGAAAATGGACTTACTTGATCAATTTTTTGAGGATTCATCCTTGTTTGGCCAGAAAACGAGATTAGAGGGAGTTGAGGACGGAGAGGGTTTCGAGATGGGGGAGCGGCTCTTGGGTTTCGATTTTAAAAGTGGTGAGTGATTGCAATAAAAAAAATACCTTATATATTAGGGGCAATAAGGTCATTTTGCTTATGTGTTAAAAGAAATTAGTTAAAATTCAAAAAATTGAGGTCCTTTGCCTATTTCTATTTAGATCGTTCATGGATCAACACATCTACATACTAGAAATTAAGGAATCACCACTTTGTAGATACTAAAAAAATAAAAATGTGTTTTCTAAAAAAAATTAAAAAAATAAAAAATAAAAATGCAATTTTTAATATATGACATATTGACATTTAGGTTTCCTAAAATTGTCCTTCAAATGGCCTTAAGAGAAATTTTCCTTCATATTGCTTTTGTTGGGCCCGCCTATGCACACCTGCACAGACTTATTGGATCTATTAGTATCAATATTGTTCCTATCTTAACCACCTTCTACATTAAGTATAAGGTTTTACTCCAAAAGGCCTCGAGATATATTTGTGGGGTTTTACTATAGAAAGACCTTGATGATACTCTACCTTTGGGTCCCCACATCCAAACAATCTTCATCTTAAACTAAAATACATCTAAGATGAGCACATCATCATCACATGATATGGTGTTGCTACCATACATCCCGAGGGAGAGCAGCTTGAGGCACACTTGCGAACACTGATGGACATGTTATATGTCACAACCAAACCATATATCAGCTCTGATACTACTTGTTGGGCCTGCCCGCGCACACATGCGAGTGTGTGGACCTCCGCTAGTACTGATATTTTCCCCAACTTAACCACCTTATATATTCTACACACTATATGTTCATGAGTCTTACTCCGAAAGAGGCCTTAATACTATTATTAAAGGAGAGATCCACACTAATATATATTTCTATCTAAAAGCCAAAGATATATAATCGATATGGGACCTTGATATCTATTATTCCATCAATTAAAAAGAAAAGTGTTGAAGGTGTGTGGACCGAAAGTTCGTCCCACATCGATTAAATATAACTTCATAAAGATGTATATAATTTATTAGCTCCTCACAGCTAAGATCGAGGCCTTTTGATATAAAACATCACACCTAAGAGTTGAATGTGTTTAAGTTGGAGACAGTATCGGTGCTAGTAGAGAAAATTCGCGGGGCTCACACCTAAGAGTTTAAAGGTCTTATATATTTTTTCTAATTATATATTAGTGTATGTAGCTTTTCTATATATAGATTCTCTTGTGAATGATACAGTGTGCTTTTGGTCTCCCGTGCAGTCAATGGTTTTATAAAAAGTGGAACATAGGGTTTTCAGATTAAAAAAAAAAAAAAAAAAAAAAAAAAAAAAAAAAAAAAAAAAAGTGGAACATATTTTTCAAAAGAAATAATTAAATTAAATAGGCATGATTAGGTCACATAATTTTAATTGCTACATAAATTTTTAATGATCTCAATTTACTTGGTTTCAAAAAAAAATCTCTTACTTTGTGGAACAATATATTTTGTGCACGCACTTTACATTATGCATCCAAAGCCAAAGGGCACCAACAAGTTGTTGGTAACAACTATACGTTGTATTAACTATTAAGAATAGTGCATTGGGAGATTGGCAGTAAGTAGTATACCCGTGTAAAAAACTTTCTTACTGTGACGGGTTGCATACATGTTATATACATTTGTCACTTCGTTGTTTATATATTAGCTGCTTTACAGATGCTACTAATACCACTACATTCAATTCAACACACTTGATATAGCAAGATATCACACAAAAATATGATTTGATTAGATATGTATAATACATACCCTTATCAAAACTTTATATTATAATATATGCAAAACGTTTTTTATTCAAGTAGTTGAGGATCGAGACTCATGAATTAAATTTCTTGGCATGAGTGGCCCGCATATGGCATACTAGGTAGCTTGCTAGTTAGTAGTTAAGTATGAAATGAGCAAGCCATATAAAAATTAAATTACTACAGAAATCTTTGGGGGCGAAGAGTGTTAAGCAGCACACGTGAGTATATAAATGGAATTGGAGTTCATTTTGCATAAAACCAATTGATTTATGCTGAGATCCAATATAAGCATATTCTTATAGGCTTTTAGGTTCACAAACCAGTCTAGACTCCACCACTAGCCCTACCAAGTCATCAAATACGAGCTCAGGATCGTTCCGCTCTGATACCGTATAGTAATCTATGGATCCGGAGAGTGTTAGGCCACACACGTGGGTATTTAAATGGGGTTGGAGTCCATCTTACACAAAACTAGTTCGTTTATGATAGAATCCAATCTACACTACTTATATACCACACCAACTTTTATTTTATATATATATATATATATATATTTTCCGACTTGAGATTTTATACTCCAACAATTAGATTACATAAGAAGAATGTGATTAGCGAAGATGATTCTGTTTAATGATCAACAGGTAGAGAGCAGAATATATATGGTCGAGATGGATGACGACAGTTACCCGTCAACGCCACGTACCAAGTCAAAGGCCGCAACAGAGTCAAATGGCGGTGCCTCTCATTGGACAGTTGTCACCCTAATATTCCAAATTTAACCCCACCTTAGCAACCGTTGAAATGTTGACCATCATCAATAATCTGTGCCTACACTTTGGCTTCTATATGTATGTGTGTATGAGAACTTATTATTGCATCACTAACAAACAAATTTTAATTATACGTGCCTTCCTTTTTAAAGGAAAATAATTTTAACTATACATGTAATAATTGAAGGTTTTAAGTTCACTCTTAAGATTCCATCTTCTTCTTTTTTTGGTTCTTATGATGCCTGCAGTTACCTGTATTGATTAATTTATGTTCAGACACTACAAGCTCTATATGTACATAAGGCCACTCTTTTAACTTAAATTTATCCTTAGATGCAATTATGCAAAAAAAAAAAATTTCTAATTGGTATAGTTATTAACTAAAGCAGAATTAATTAATCTGTTCCTTCATTTTCGTATAATAATTAATTAGTAATTAATATGTCAGAAGTTAATTAGTTATTGATGAGGTAATACTTTTGAGTTTTACCACAAAATACAAATACACATATATAAAATTATATCTAATTATTATTTAGTTTCCAAGGTAATACCAACCAAGTTTTTTTTTTTTTTTTTTTTTTTTTTTTTTTTTTTTTGAAGGCCATACCAACCAAGTTATATAGGTAACCATTAATTGATATGTTCGATTCTCAATATAGAGGCATCTTTGAGGGTAGGTATATATATATATATATAATAAGTTGGTTTTTTCTGATAAAAATATTTACCACGGTGATTAATATTAGCTAATGCATATATAATAATAGCATAAGTTAATTGCTGATCCATCAATCAAGGCTTACAAAATCATTGATCGATGAGATCTGCAAAGGTTTTAGTGAGAAACCTATTAGCTTTGTTTGATGATTTGATTATTAATATGGATCTAAACCCTAAACCATACATATAGAGTCCACCACATCAGATCATTTTAATAGTATGCATGCCTAATTAATTAGATAATTCAGATAATATAGTGTTAGTTAACCACATAACATCTAAACCTTATCATAGGTTTTTTTTTCTTTTCATTGATATAATTAATATCTTAATTAACCTTAATTTACAATTAATGCTGAATGATTATTATTTTTTTTTTGAGAGTAGACACGTTATTAATGCAATTAATTGATTTGAAAATAATAAAGCTATGAATTTAACGTGGCCTTGGCAGCACCAAAAGGCCGGTGGACAAGTAAAAGGCTTTTCCATCATTTACGCAAAATGCTTCCATCCAAAAAAATCGGTTCACAAATGTCTTCATCACCATGGATTCATTAATTATTCTTTCGAAAAATGAAAAATACTACAAATTGAACATCAATTGGAAACACAAATCAACTACAAACAATATCGCTATCGTTAGATACTTAGATTTTCCTCGAATTACAAATTTACGTAAATTAAGGTGATTCTTCATTACAACATAAAATATAAAGAGCTTGTGTGTGGTAATTGATGTCCGTATAGCTAGACCAAACCATTCAAAATATTATAAATATATATTTCTCCAATCATAGTTGAAAAGTGGTGTGTTTCTTCACTTGTGTGTTCAAATCCTCCCTTTCTCTCTCTACCAATAAAACCTAGCTCTATAGCTTGAACAAGAAAAGCTTCTCTTTGTGGTACTCATCTTTGTATCCATGTCTGATGAAACAAGAAACTTTTACAACCATGATCATCATGGACATGGACATGGAACTAACACTTCATCATCATCTTTTCCATTCTTCTTCACTGACCCTAATTCTCTTTTCAACCAAGTTTCATCATCATCATTAGCTCCCACCTTCACACCCTCATCTATATCCCAAGATCCACAAAACATGAGCTTCACTGACTTTCTCCATGACTCCGCCATGGACTACGGCGCCCTCGAAAGAGCCTTCGACGTCTCTTGTTCTTCGTCGTCACAAGTCTTCTCTCCTTCCATTGATGATCAGAAGACGGATATTGGTAGTGGTGGTCTTGGAGATTTGATGGGAGGTGGTGGAGGTGATCGTAATAATGGTCCGGCGACGCCGAACTCTTCGGTGTCTTCATCGTCTACTGAAGCCGCTAACGAAGAGGACTCGGCTAAGAGCAAGAAAGAGAGGCAGCTGCATAAAGAGACATGTGATGATAATCATCAAGATGGAAATGAGAGTACTCCTAAGAAATTGTAGGTTTGGCTGTGATCTTGACATTTCAATACTACTTTATTCATGATCAATCTTTAGCAATATTATGAGTATATTCAGCACTATTAATTTAGGTTCAAAATTATAGATTTGAGATTAGGGTTTTGATACTAGCTAGCTAGTGCATAAATTATAAGATGATCAAAGGAAAGGTGCATTAATTAATAAATGGTAATGAATTTCTAAGTGGTTGCAGGGATCCACACATTGGAACCTGTTAAAAAAGAAGCCCTGGTAACATTAACAATAAGGTTCATATAATTCCATTATTGTTGAGGAGAAATTAGTCTTTAATAAAATTATTGGCCTCATATTTTGACAAGTTAATTATAAAGATTAACAATAATAATAATGCGCAGATATGAATTAATGTTCTTGAAATATATATGCATGCATAAACTTTAGCTGATATAAGTGTTATACATCGGATGGAATGTTTCAATGCATTTAATTGTTGGATCCATGATGAAAGTTTGTAGTACTTGGATATAGTTAAGAGAATCATATGGAATATATATCTATATATGTTGAAAAATCTATAATAATTGGTATATGTTAGATATTCTCATCAAGAATTAATGCTATTCAAGCTATATATTGTCTAAGCATATACATATATAGTTGATTCAATTTGGGCTATAATGCGTCTTAGAAGTTAGAACTATTCAAAATCTTAATTCTGAAGGGAACAAATGGATTCTTCTTTCTTATCTTTTGAGAGTTGAATATGTATATATATATATATATATATATATATATACATATCAATCTGTTGACTACTGTTGATTAAAGAGTCAAAGAAAGGAACTACAACTGTGTGTGCATTCACATTTTACATTATTCGGTCCCAAATATTTGAACCAATTAGTAGGCAATATATATTGTTTGCTAATTATAAACTTTTGTCCCATGTGATGAGCTCTTCTATGTATAGCTAATTATAGTCAAAATTAATTGGATTAACAATATTGTGTTAATTTAAACATATATAGATATGTAACTGTATAATTAATCATATGATTTGTATATGATCATTAATTAATTAATTAGGAGCAGCAAACCAAAGAGGAAGGTAGAAAAGCGGCAAAGGGAGCCTCGGTTTGCTTTCATGACTCAAAGCGAAGTTGATCATCTTGAAGATGGGTATAGATGGAGAAAGTATGGACAAAAGGCTGTCAAGAATAGCCCTTATCCAAGGTATGACACCGTTTGAAGCGCATCGAGTTTTGCATTTTGCGCATCTCTATATCAACAAACTTTCATGCATTCGCACGGTTTTGTTGATCAATGTGTACACATGTCTTGATTATTAACTCTCTGACAATTTTTGTTACCCATCGATTTTTTTTTAAGATATACAAGAAATTAATTCCTTTACACCATCCCTAACAATATAATAACTCAAACAAGTGGAGAATGAATAATTATTGGTTCTATTTGCGTATTAATTTGTTACAATTTGTGTGCTTAATTATATCATCTTCATGAACATGTATGGGTGCATTTTATTGGCTTCCATACATTGCAATATACATGTGAAAGATTGATAATTCCCTCTAATATAATTAAGCATTTTAAAACGAGTATAATTATATGTTACATTGTCATCTTAAAAATGACGTAATATTTTGTGTATTTTAAAGAGTATAGTTATAATAGACACAAATTATAAGTCATTTCTAAGATGTTATATGCACCTCAAATTTTATGTAATTGGAGATGCATCCAATGACGCAGAAGTGGCTTCTGTATACATTTGATGATGATGCTCATATATAATATATAACATTTTTGTTCCATATACGACTAATTAATTAGAATGAAATTAATTCCCTAGTCTCATACAATATTAATTAATATTGGCAAAATTAATGTTCTCGTTTCCTATATACTATTTACTATAGGAGCTACTACAGGTGCACCAGCCAAAAATGCACTGTGAAGAAACGAGTGGAGAGGTCATTCCAAGACCCCTCAATAGTGATCACAACATATGAAGGCCAGCACAACCATCACAGTCCGGCGACAATCCGAGGCAACACCGCAAGATTGCTTACAGTACCGCCACCGTCTTCTCTTCTAGCGCCGCAATCAGGCATGGCCGGGATTGTTCCTACCTTCCCTCCACAAGAACTACTACTACAACAGCTGATGTCCTCCACTGGCAATGCTGCTACAATGAATCGTTTGCAAATTAATCAACAAACAGCTCCTCTTCATCAACAACAACAACCTCATTTTCCTGACTATGGCCTTTTACAAGACATGCTCCCTCCATTTGCTCATCAGGACCATCAACAACCATGATGATGAAGATTAATTAGTTATCCTAATCTTCTTTTTCAATATGTTTGTACACTCTCTTAATTAATTATTAGCTAATTTATTCTAATGCATATATACAATCAAAATCTAATTAGAAAGACCCTTGAGGGTATCTATGCTTTAATTTTGAGCTAGTATATATTAGAAATTAATTAAATTATTTTCATTTTGATTTTTACCTACATATATATATGTTCTTTCTTTTTTAATGCATTAATAGAGGACGAAGTTTTTATCTAGTTGTTTGCGAACTTTTTGTTTCTTGTAAAATTTATTAACAGCGTCCAATATTTATAGTCAATTATATATAGGCTTGAGAACTATGTGGGTGGCCCAATAGTTAGGTATGGGGTTATAGAATGTCAAGATAAGGCTCTATTTGGTAAAACTAACTGATATATAATTTAGTTGAAAACTAAAAAATAGTATCTTTGAAATATAAAAAGTATAATACCATTGTCCAAAAATTTAATAGTTCAATTTTGACCACTAGTTAGCACAGTACAACTAGTTCGTTAAAATAGTTTTAAATCTAGTTTATAAGTTAGTACAAGATTAATTTGTAGCAAAAAGAACAAATATACAAGCTCGCATAAGATAAGATCATACTTTTTTTTCACTGCCTGCTAAGCTGATAAAAAGTTTCAAGCCAATTGGGCTAGCTAGCTAGCTAGTGATATATAAAATAAATAATTTATACACAACGAGCTAATTGGCCCCTAATAAAAATTAAAAAAAGACTACTTGATCTTGTTGGATATACATGCAAATTATGCAATATATAGTCACATTCTTTGATAGTGTGATTGGATTAAACAATAGAATGAAATGAATGTTTGTGTGTTAGTTGATCGATGGGAAGTGATGGGATCGATGCAAAGCTAGAGTTGACAAAGCACATGGAAGGTTGGGTATTCATTCATTAAACAAAGAAGTGTGCTTTTGTGGAGAAAAAACTGCCGCTAATTAATGGTGTGAGAGAGGTTAAAGAGAATGATTGATAAACTATATAGTAATAAGGAAAATGATAAAATGACTCACTTTAAACGTACATTTTGGCGTACACCCTTATTTTTTAGTTAATTATGGTTCTTTCTTGTCTCCTTAGGCGTGAGCTCCACATCTGATAAAATACCATAACAGCTAAAAGATAAGGGTGTGCGCCCAAAGTGTGTTGAAAGTGTGTTAGATTATCATTTCCTATTAATATATACTTTTTATAGGTCGTTTAAGGATCAAACACACTTTTTAAGAAGTCATTAAATTATGGGTTAACATTACTATAATATATCCTCCCATTAATAACTTTATTAAAATTGATCTATTTTCTTGAGGTCAATAAATAATTCTTTAAATAAGGGTAAATTGCATAAAACTGATCTTGAAATTGGTGAACGACTTATAAATTTGAACAAAGAAAGTTGACTTAAGCGACGTACAAAAATGAACGGAGGGAATATGTGTTATCTAAGAATTTTTATTTTTTTTTATTTTATCTTTTTTATCTATACATATAGTCGATCTCAACTAATTTGAGGTTGAGGTGTTGTTGCAGCAACTTGCAACCCGTGCTATTGGTACTCAGATTACTCTAACTACTTTGAGTTTGATTACTATTAGACAAATATAGTGGGTGAGGTTCTGAACGACATTCGCTTCACGCACACCTAAAA
Source organism: Stephania japonica (assembly GCA_039657345.1). Classification (NCBI taxonomy): domain Eukaryota; kingdom Viridiplantae; phylum Streptophyta; class Magnoliopsida; order Ranunculales; family Menispermaceae; genus Stephania; species Stephania japonica. The sequence goes on from CM077556.1 coordinate 10,195,615, forward strand.
TAGAACTTGGTCGCTTGACTTATCATTAAGGGGCATCTGATCCCTTATATATATACAACTAATTAAAAGGTCGGAGCCACATATATGGATAAACCATATAGATTGTAGCCGAGGGCAACCTTATATGTACCCCTTAAGTTGATCACTAAAAAAATAATAAAGAAAATATTTGGAATAGCTCCCCTCTCTAATTAATGCCTTAGTCCATCGCACGGAGCTTGAAATTTTGGCACACCTGACTTAAAGATTAGTCTTTACCAAACGCATCAACAATCAATGTTTCCAAAAGTCCCTTTGTTGACTAAAGATGATCAATAGGCTTAAGACCTGATTATTGGGACCCGTTTGGAGATTAGTCAAAAAGCTAATTATTATTTATACCAAAAACAAAATAAAAATAAGTTTGTGATTGGACTGCACTGTGTCACGTAAATAGTTAGATATATCTGATGTGGAAGCAGCATTTTGATTCGGTCTTAATCTCTCTTTTTCTCAAGTAGGCTCAGTCGATCGATGTAATTAATTCGTCCATATGCACGTCTCCATCAACATTTACAAAAACAATAGTATATAGAAGGAATCTTTCTCTGATCTAAAAGCCTGTTTAGACATGGAAAATATTTCTCCAGGAAAAGACTAGTTCTTTCAAGAAGAATGATAATCTAACATACTTTAAACGCACACTTTAAGCACACACTTTATTTTTTAACTATTTATAGGCTCATTCTTATCACCCGAAGTGTGGCCTCACATCTTACAAAACACTATAAATAACTAAAAAAAATAAAGTGTGCGCCCCAAATGTATTAGATTATCATTTTTCTTCTTTCAATGCATGAGAATTTTCTCACGACTGTTTGAATGTGCATTAAAAGTTACTTTTTAACTATGCACCTTTTCGAAGCCAAAGCATCTCTAGTGTAATATGGATGAAGCATCACTCGAACCTTAAGAACTATTCGGGAGGACCATGATAGCTTAAATGCTTAAGCCCTTTAAAAGAGCAAGTTATTTCAATAGCAGTTTTGGGCTGCTTCCCTACCGAGAGGAGAAAAAAAGAAAAGAACTCGAGCAACCCACTTTTGATGCCGGTAAATCAACACTGACTGGCGGCCGCACAATGCGCCTCAAGTACGCATATTGATGAATTGTTCATGTTTTGAAAATCATTTTCCAAAATACCAACGACAATCCAACTTTGATAGCGCCAGATTGGAGAATAGAACTCAAAGAAACAAGTGACTGATGAAAATCTACAACAGGAACTGAACATGTTTTGAATATTCCAGAACGAGTTTCTACGTTAATAATAACACCAACGTTCAGCAGGTTCTCAGTTTTCAGTCAATATGACCAAGCAGAAGCTTGTGTTTCTCAACGAAAAACCGGTAGAGAACTTGTAAACCATCGCAAAACCGCATACTAACCACTTAAAAGAAGAAACAACTGCTGCAGCATATTGAAATATAAACAAAAGAAACCTCAGACAACGCACAAGGAAACTCAGAAGACCGATTACGTAATTGAAATTTGAAACTATGAACTTTGTTACACGGCATTTTTTACACAGATTGGAAGATCATCAGAGACAACAAGCCAAAACAGATATTGCAGAGAAGGAACATTCACGCTCCTACACTGCCAAGCCAGATGAACAGTGGAAACTGGGCCAATGCCATGAAAAGCAAAAGATAATGGTGCCTGCTTGAATCATAACTCCTCACCTCGGCAAACAGGACTCTTTTCATGGTCTTCACCAAAAACACACCCATGCACAAGCATGTCCATGGCATCAGGAAATAGTACGAGTAGCTCCATACTATCCTCCCCAAAACAGCCACGCACATGCCAGTGAAAGCATATCCTGCATAAGCAACAATGTCCAGCAGCGGCGCCTCACCACTTCCTAGCGAATATAACAACACCTTGAGCAGCACAACTTGCAGAAACCAGCCGAGCAGGCCCTTTGTAAACTGCAAGCTCAAAGCTTCAGGGCTAAACCTGCAGCAATTGACACCGAAAAACAAGGGGAAACAGCTCAAGACGAAGATTTACTACAAGCAAAACCTGTAAGGTTTAAGTCAGTACTCACTTTCCCAGAAGACCCAATGAGAAGCCTGCGAGAACTACGTAGGATCCAAATGCCATCAAAGGTATATACAAGTCTGGAGCATTTATGTCAAAGACAGGAGGTTTATACGATAGCCTGCCGCCAACTGGTTCAGTTATCCTCGTCCAATGCCCCTAAAAAAAACATCCTTCAGATCTTCGGCAGTAATAGAAACCGACAAATAAATCATGAAATGAATTCTGGTCTTACCCTGTGCAAGAACGGAAGTAGTACAACTTTCAATTTGTTCCTGACGTACTGGTCATTCACTTGGAAATAGTATTGGGGATCAGAGAAATACCTGCTTATCTGTTCATAAAATGAGAACTGTGAATGAGAACCACTTGCCACCTATCTATTAAAATTGACCAGAACACAGACACACAACATGCCCAGTAAGTTGCGACTTGGTAACAAAAAGCACTCAATTCGGAAGTGGCATTCATAAAGCCAGTAACAAAAGGTTCCGATGCAATGAATCAATCAAACTATTTTGAAACGTAATCAACAGATTTACAAGAGAAACTGGAGTAGAAAGCATTCGTATTTCAGAAGTGTAAAAGACCACTTTTTTTATGAAATTGTTCAAGAAAAAACTAGTTTTGCCTAGGCTCACATTGAAAGGGTGTTATAATAAGGCCAAAGACAAGAATCTCCACAGAAAAATACTTCTTTTTTTATGTAAGAGGTAAGAAACGCTTCTTTGAAATTGCAATCCAAAATAAAGTTGAGAAGAAACAGGAATGTACCACAAAAGATCATTTTTTTCTAAAATATAAACATTCAAGCTTTTTTTTGGGATGGAATCAATCAAGCTTCAAGGATGGTCCATCCTTTGTAAGAGACATTTAAACAGAAGCACAACAAGTATAATCTTTCACCAACCTAACAAATGTCATTAACCAAGATGACGAGACATCACAAGCCAAGTTGCAAAGCAAAATGTGATTCTCATTATTTCTAATTAAAGAGAAACACTCATGCTCCCTACATACATTGCTTTGCACATATTCAGAGCTTGAACCCAGTATTCTCTCCCCATATGCACCCAATCCACCTCGAATGAGTCCTGATCCAGCTCCATAAAATGCATTCTCAAAGGGATTGGATTGGGGGTTGAGTGGGGGTCTTGGTACCCCAGGTTGGCCTCCCATATTGTCATACATTGCTGCAAATTGATAAAAATAAATCATTTATTTTGATGAAAGATAAAAATACATCAATGAAAAAGAAATATCAAATCAAATTGAAATAAGAGAAGCTGCAGTCTCTTTAAGATATGGTACGGGTATGACCAACACATATAACCATCAATATCCTGTTACATATACCTATTTAATTAATTTCAAAGTCATTCTTTCCTAAAAAAGCTTAACCTATTAGAGAACAAAACAATTATTTAAATCAAGAGAGTACAACCCATTATTAAGAGGGCCCAATTTCTCAGTCCAGTTATCAAGGGGTTAAAAAAGAAATGGACAAGGAAGATCAGAGTGAAAGAAAACTATCAAAGCACTTATTTCAAAAAAATAAAAAAACTATCAGAGCATTAAATTCAGTACATTGGGGCATGCACTTAAAAAACAAAACAAAAAAAAAAGAATAGAAAAAATTAAGGTTAATAAAGCAAGAACGAAATGCAACTACAAATGTACAATGGCAAAGACAAACTACACCGACTCTCACTATGGAGAACCTAAGAAACTCAAGAGGACGATTTTCACCTTATACAGTAACCAAGGTTTAAAGCTAGTTCATAAAACTTGCTTTGTTGTTGGATTTTCGAGAAGATAATCAGATCCTGAATTTTAAAGCCAGAGACTCTGGCTAGCCAGATTAACCACCTAACCTCTAAATAAAATTAAAGAACGGAACCATTTTACCATCGGGTACTTATAAATGGTTCGACAATATGAGCCACAACAAGTATCATCTCCTCTTACCACATTAAAAGAAAGACAAGCATACAAGGCGGTAAAGCAACTATAGCTCATGTTATATGTTAAGTGCTGATGGTGAACCATCGGATCAGCACTGGACCGTCCATGAGCATTTCATGCTCCCAAGACCAATAGATATTTACAAGGAAAAATGTCAATCATAAAAATCAACTTGAGACATAAAATATCATGCATCTAATAACAACCCAACCTTTTGCACTTAAAAGGCACTATTTTGTGTCAATATAAAAGAGTTAAGCAAAACTCAAAAAACATGAACAAAGAGTTAAGCCAATATAAAAGAGTTAAGCAAAACTCAAAAAACAAAATCAATTAAAAATGAACAAAGAATGTTAGAATGTAAGAAACCTAAGATGACTCACTACTCATCGAGAACAGTGGTTCATGTACTTGAAAGAAAATCACAGGTAATACAACGACAACAAAAATGCTTAAGCACAAAGACATGACCCACTCTCACTTGTAAACTCAAAGGGGAATGGCTTCAATTTTATGGTACCTACATTATATCCCCTTGCTATCTCCCAGTCTATGGGGTTGGGGTGCCCAACTAGCCCCCGTGGGATTAGTCAAACGGAAGGTTTAAAATTTTGAATACCCACGGTTCTCAAAAAAAAGGGAAAGGTTCCCTTTTAGAAATAAGTCATTGACAACTCCATTGGATCAAAAGCTACCAAACCACAAAGAATAAGCTGAAACAAAATTTTAAAGACAAAAATTTGAGAACCCAACTATCAAAGATGAACAAGCCAGGTAGTGATCTCCCCCAACCTAAGCGTAAACCTCTTTCAATAATGGATTCTTATGAAGTAGGAGTCAACTTCAAAAGACAAATCAAATGCATCCTTGGATCAAACAAACCATCCTCCACCATCAGCAATTTCATACCAAATGCTTAAACAATATGTAAAACTATTCACCAATGGCAAAATTGGCAATCAATAAAAAAATCAATGGAATGAGTCCAAAGTATGCAAGACCATAAAAAAAATAACAACAAAATAAAAAATATATTCCAACCATGCGTGAAAATAAGCAGAAACAACAGAAAATAATTCCTTCTTTCACACAAGAACAAAACCTTAATTAAATCACTGCAACAAGATAAAGTGAGGGCTGAAATTTAGGAAAAAAGACAATACATAACTCTAGTGACATTGAACTAAGGCTTTGTTTGGTTGGAGGTGGAGTTATCTCCCGGGAGATAACTTACAAGGAGTTGGAAACTAATCTTGTTTGATTGTCCAACTTCCCTGCAAGTTATCTCCCAACTTACAGGGAAGAGATATCTCATCCACCCCCTACGGGGTTATCTTCCAGGAGTTGTGGACACAATTACCCCTCATTAATGACTATTTTATTACCCATCTCTCTCTTATTTGAAGGCTATTTATATCAATTCATATATTTTATTGCTTAAAAATTTACAACTTCCTTGTGACTTTAAAGTCGAACCAAACATGAAAATATTAACTCCAAGGAGCGAGAACTCCTAGGAGATATCTCCAAACAAACACTGCAAGTTAGCATAAATGAACCAAACGAGGCGTAAAGGGGATCAGTTTCATTTGGTATTGCTGAACAATATGAATCTAAAAGAGTTTTTAAAAACAACGAAATCAAAATATCATGAAATATTTATGTTTTCACTATCAAAAATGCTACAACACCACAATTCTACAAATGAACTTAACATGCATGTTGAAATTTCATTTTTTGAGAATCCATGGATGTTTTGCATGTACCCAATCAAACTAACCCCAAAGCGATATGTTACGAATATTGTTAATGACAGTCTTATTGAAGCATTTTAATCACATTTGTAAATGTTATAGCATTCACATTGCTTCTTACAGAAAAAACCATACAATATCAGGCAGAAAATGGATCCTCTCCTTTGGGCAAATACAAAACAGAAAGAGAAGGTGCTTCAACTGGATATAACTTGTGGACAGCTCCTAATCAAGAAACATTCTGCCAGCACTGAACAATTCACAAGGAAGTCCAGTTCTTTGATACGGACTTACCTAGAAAATGCACAAAAAAGAAAACACAGAGCATAATACCAGAACTCTACAACATATAGCCACATGAACCACCACATCAGTCAAGTGTACAACTTCCAACACACAATAAACAAGTCAAGGCCTATGCAAACTAGTACAAGAGCCTTACTACACGGCCATTGTTGCCGCCCTCACAGCAATATGAGCCACAAAATGTATTATGTCCTCCTGTCAGACTAAAAGAAAGACAACCATACAAGGCAGCACAAGTAACTATAGCTTATGTTTTATGTTAAGTGCTGGCGGTGAACTATCTGATCAGCACTGGACCGTCCATAAGCATTCTATGCTCCAAAACAAACATAACAGGGTAAACATGTAAATTATAGAATTCTAGAAAAGCAACTTGAGATACAAAAATATGGTGCATCACTATCAACCCTCCTCTTGTATTGGAGGGCACTACTTTGAGTCTAAGTAGAAAGCATCAAAATAGTTTCTGAACCAAAACCGACGGGTGCTAAGCAATTGGGGGGAAGCCTCAATATAAAAATGAACAAAAAAGAATTGATATCAAGAAAACTAACAGCACACAATCCAAAACATTGGTCATGAAATAACAGGTTACAAAAGAAAAACCAAAATGTTAATAGTTACAGATACTGCCCCCACCCTCTCACCCTGAAGACACCAATAAACTTAAAGGGGAATGGTTCCTGGGGGTACGGTAATTAAGTATTAAATCAAAGTAATTCAAGTTTTGTTTGTCATTGAACTCCGAAGGATTAAAAGCAAGGACAAAATCAATAAGTACTGGTGGATAAACTCAAAGTGGAAGGATTCCCTTTGTATTGGGACAGAGTAAAACCTAAGTATAACAAGCTTGCTTTGTCATCTGGAACTCTATAGGATCGAAAGCAACCAAACCGCAAGCAGAGAAGTTGATCATAAACTTTAGAGATACAGTGACCACTAAACTCTATAAAATTAAAGATTAAACCTCTATTGAGATTGAGTTGTTGCATGGTAGGCGTCGATCTCAAATGAAAAGTCGAATTAAATACATCCTTTAACATAGGGTACTCATAAAGGATTCGACGATAGGAGCCAGAACATGTATCATCTCCTCTTACAGATACAGTGACCATTAATCTCTATAAAACTAAAGTTTAAACCTCTATTGATATTGAGTTGTAGCATGGTAGGAATCAATTTCAAATGACAAGTCGTATTAAATACATCCTTTAACATCGGGTATTCACAAAGGATTTGACAATTTGAGCCACAACATGTATCATCTCCTCTTACCACATAAAAAGAAAGACGGGCATACAAGGTGGCACAAGTTACTATAGCTTATGTATAATGTTAAGTGCTGATGGTTATCTGATCAGCACCGGACCGTCCATAAGCATTTTATCCTCCACGATGCTTACCAGCAAAAACATGTAAATTATAAAATTCTAGAGAAAGCAACTTGAGATACAAAAGCATCGTGCATTTTCTATTCAACCAGCCTCTCACACTTAAGAACACTATTCTGAGTCTACATATACAAATGAAAACATCAAAATAGTTTCTAGGCCAAAAGCAACCATAGTTAATCAAATGGAGAGAACTTCAATAGAGGTTAGGTTCCTTTTTATTCCAAACCCTAGACTGGCCTCTAGATCATTGGCTAGGTATATCAAATAAAGATTACAAACAAAGAAGTGGCAATTGAACAAATCTCAGACATTAAACTGAAACAGACCAGTTCAAATTTGTGGTCTGAACCAAATAAATTAATGGGGATTCTAAAACATGAACAGTAATATAATGAAATATTTATGTATTTGAATTTAAAAGTTTGCTACAAAAGAAAATTTTATAGCATATTTAACAAACACATCAGAGTTGATTTTTCGTACAATTAGAGATATTTAACATGCACTAGATGTAGATCTAAAGGATCCCAAATGAATATACTAGAAATGCTATTAAAAATTCCATCACTAAAGCATTACTCTCTAATTATAAATGTATGACATGGCACACATTGCTTTTAGCAGAAAAAACAATAGAAATATCAGTCACAATATGGATCGCCTCCTTTTAGCAAATCAAGAAACGGAAAGACAAGTTGGTTTCAACTGGATATAGCTTCTGATCATTAAAGGGGCTGATCTAGGAACATTCAATCAGCACTGGACAGTTCATAAGCAAGTCCAGCTAATTCATTCATACTTAGCTAAACAATTATAGGACATAATGCTAAACACTAAATCTACAACACAGTTTTAAAGTCTAGCACCATGCCAAAACATGGAGGAAAGCCTCAGAATTATACATGTCAGTTGTACTCTACAATTGCATAACACACACTCTACAAGTCTAGGCCCAAACAAACAAGTAGGAAAGCGTCACAGTAATATGAGCCACAACATGCATAACCTTTTCTTACCTGAGTAGAAGAAGGTCAGTAATACAAGGTGGCCCAAGTAACTATAGCTTATGATTATGTTAAGTGCTGATGGTGAACTATCTAATCAGCACTAGACCGTCAATAAGCATACTCAAGCTTTAAGAACTATTTATCAGGAAAAAAAAATGTCAATTAAAAAATTCTAGGAAAGCTATACAGTAATATGAGCCACAACATGCATAACCTTCTCTTACCTGGCTAAGAGAAAGTCAGTAATACAAGGTGGCTCAAGTAACTATAGCTTATAATTATGTTAAGTGCTAACGGTGAACTATCTAATCAGCACTAGACCGTCAATAAGCACATCATGCTTTAAGAACTATCTATCACGAAAAAAACGTCAATTATTTTTAGAGTAAAAAAAATAAAATCAAAAATCAAGCATTCACTATCAACCATGCCTTTAAATTAGTTTCTAAGCCAGAATCACGGGAATACCCATATACACAAGAACACACCAGTGATTGCAAGGCATCGCATCGCCTAGGCATTTCGGGACAAAATTGTCTAGCCAGTGCCTTAGGCGGCCGGTGTCCTTTTAAGTAATTTTTAGTATTTTGAAGGGACTATTTACAATTAAGTTTGATAATAAAATACATACCCAATAACAAAATCTTGACACAATAAATGTTACATAAGGATCTAAAGAATTATTAGTATTGTTTATACATATATTAAATGATAATCACATTGACTAATCGATAATTAGTGTTATTTAAGGACCTATAAATAAATAAATATTTATTCGAGGACCTCTAAATAAATATTGTTTTGTTCGCCTAGGCTGCCTAGGCGCCGCCTCGCCTAAGCCAGGGTTTAGGGTTTAGGGTTTAGGATCTAAAGAATTATTAGTATTTTTTATACATATATTAAATGATAATCACATTGACTAATCGATAATTAGTGTTCTTTAAGGACCTATAAATAAATAAATATTTACTTGAAATATTTATTCGAGGACCTCTAAATAAATATTGTTTTGTTCGCCTAGGTTGCCTAGGCGCTGCCTCGCCTAAGCCAGGGAAATCTCCTTGGGATCGCCTTAACGTCTTGCAATCCTTGGAACACACATAACACGCCTTCTGAAGTTTTTACGTCGCACATTCTCCACATTAAATCCATAGAAGATATGCTAGAGGCAATTTCTACGAGCTTAAGCTTGTAAAAGATAGTCTTCTAACCAATATAGCCACTTAAATGCTAAACATTTCTTGTTTCTTAATCTTTTAAAGGATTTATTACAGGTTTCAATAACATTAGTATGTTTAGAGAACTAAAGTTCCAAAAGACAAACACTCAATAGCTACCCAGAAAAATTTAACATGGGCAACAGCCAACAGGGAAGTGCACGAACATTCAAGAAACTGGGAATTAAGTGACTTAAGAATTAAGATGTTCAAATAATTCAATGCAATTAAGCACCAAAACGTTGGTATTCCTAGGTCAAAGCTGACATTTTCCCCACTACACATTCATTTTCTATACACTTCACTGAACATTTCAAAAAATAATCATAAATAGACCAAAGACTCCATATAACAAGCACATCAACAATTGAAATATTTGAGAAATCTCTACAAATTTTAAGAAAATAACATGGATGGAAAAAAAATAAAAAAAAATAAAAATTTAGCGGGCGTTCAGTTCTTGAAGGTGAAGTTTGTGTATGGAATCAATCTTGCTCCATGTCCCATATTAGTTGTTAGAATCAAAGACATTCGTGAATAGTAAATTGACCAATTTACCCTGCTATTCTCCACCCTATTAACCATTCAAGATTTGCAAAACCCAGTTCTCAAAACTGAATCACAACAGAGTTCAGAAACCAAAAACGAAACTCGAGAAGAACCAATGACATCATCAGAACCGTAACGAATGCCAAATTCAAGTCAACCACAAGAATCAAATTCGACAATAGCCACTACTGCAAACTCCAATCAAACCACAATCACAAGTCCAATTATATAAGCAAACGATGAACAAAAAAATTCAATACACGTCGCTAGAATTAACAATCAATCCCCAAATCCACGCCACTGTGAAGTCCGCGTCTTCTAAGGCATCGGGTCCTCTTCTTCTAGGGCATCACGTCCAATGAAATCAATCGAAACAATATTTATGAAAACCAATCTAATTGGATCCATCCATTCACAGACTTGAAAAACCAAACCTCACACATTATTACATACACATGTAGAGTAGATCAAGCAATTGATTCTGATAGGGCAAACTTTGAAGCATGCATTGACGAATCAAGATTGAGAAACCAAAACCCTAGGCCTCCGGAATCAACAAAAGAAATCACTTGCCGATTGAAGAAGAAGAAGAAGAAGAAGAAGAAGAAGAGAAGAAGCCCTAGCTCAGATCTGAGAGAGAGAGAGAGAGGCGCTAGTCGAGATCTAGAGAGGCGGGGTGCGGTTGTGGACTCTGGAGGGTGTATTTAACTCGCTCCCGTTACGTAACCCTACCCTAGCCTCCTTTAATTAATTAAAACAAAACTTAGCGATGCATCACTCCATCAGAGACCGAACAGAACAGTAAAACCACATTTCAAAACCAAAACACCAAGAACACAAACCCTAAAACCACAACCAAGCACACAACCGCATTTCCGGAAACCCAAGCAACCATGCTCCAACTACAACTCACGATCTGCAACGAAAACCTAAAACACTACCAAACAAACCGCCAACAACGATCAGAAACCAAGCCGCCATGGAAACGAAAACGAAGAAGAACAAGCAGAAACAACACCAGATCTCGAACGAAACCCTAATAGACCCAACAAACCACAAATTTCAGACTAAAACGGAGAAAATCTAACCTTAATCCGCCAAGATATCACAGATTGTCGATCGAGAACGCAGAGCGAGCGATCAATCGATCAGCCGTTCGATCGATCTGTAGAGATTTGTAGAGATTTCAGAGTATCTCTCTCTCTCTCTTGTTTCTCTCAACACCGAAACCCCAAAAAGCCTAAACTGCTCTCTCTTCGCAACGCGAGTATTTAAAGCGAGGGGGGGAACCACTCACTAGACGACAGAATGTGCACTCTCTCTCTCTCTCCCCGTCTAGGCCAAGAGTACTCGTCATATGCCACGTGGCATTACCGTCCGGCGTGTCTCGTGACGTGGACAGAGGACCGCATGATTCGGCACGGCCGGTCTAGAGACGAGGAACGGCGGACCGGATTTCATTAAGGCAACGTAAGTGTGGCTTCGAGATGTGGGAACTCATCTTGATGTATATCCTACGAAGTGAGTTCTTTAAAGACAAACATGATTGTCCAAGATTAAATTGTAATATTTGTGTCATTGGTTTTTTTTTGGCAAAACCTGTCATTTGGTCCCTGAACTTTGTGTTTTTTGTGCTCTAGGTCCCTGAACTTTTATTATTATACATTTGGTCCTTGAACTTTCACAAAGATCTACATTTAGTCCTTCTACCATTTAAAGTGTTAAATTATGCCAATGTGGGCAACAAAAGTGTTGTGTGATTAGTTAAGAAGAGTAAAATGGTTTATATTACTGAATCGGACGACTCGCATCGACCAAAAAAAGCCAAAAATTTTTTTAATTTCCCCCAAAAACATAAAAATCTCAAAGTTCAAGGACCAAAAGCATAAAACTTAAAAGTTCAGGGACCAAATGTACAACAATGAAAGTTCAGGGACTAAATGTACACTATTGAAAGTTCAGGGATCAAAAGCACAAAAGACTCAAAGTTGAAGGACCAAAAAATACGTTTTGCCTTTTTTTTTTATGATTTGGTTTTCCAGAATTTCTAGTCAGGTGTTTTCTTTAGGGTAGATGATTCTGTGAATCGCAGTTGTTTAGGCTTCTCTATGGTTTGCATTGAATGGCTCTAATTTAGGAGTGGCAAAAAAAGGTCTAATAGGATTATAGACATCACCCTTAATAACAATTAAAAATAATGTTAAGACTTATATCTGTTATTGAAACCAACACTTTTTTGTCTATATTCATGTGTTTTTAAAACATACCAGATCCATTTTTTAGTACTAGACATTGTGTTAAATGTTTTCAAGGACATTATGTTTTAGAATGAAAAATTCATAAAATGATATAGTGCAACTAAATTGCATTTGCCAAACTGCCATTGTCGCCAAGGAATCATTGGAAGGACATTGCATATATAATGGAGGTGTGACAACTCCTCTCACAATTTAGAGCACCACCCTGCCTAATCCGTAATTAAGCCATAATCTCAATTTGTAAGACTTAACCACCTATTAGTTAGTCTTTTCATCTTAATTGCCAACTTGATCGTGTTCAGAATAAATAATACACTGACCATATCAATTTCAATAATTTAAAGTTGTTTATAATATTTAATAGTTAATTAGTTAGCGGAAGTCTTAACATGATTTTTAGCAGAAGTCTTAACATTTCAAATGAAAATAATTTAATAATTCTAAGTGTGGAAACCAGTAATAACGATCATAATATATATATAATATGTGGCAAACATATAAACAGTGTGATAGTAAAAAATCGGGGAACTAACGTTCAACCCAATATATATCGTAACGGCCCAATTAATATTTGTCATTATTTTATGACGTCATTACAGACGTGGACGCCAGTGTGGACATTCGTGGGTTCCACAGCGAGGCTGGAGTGTGTCCGGATTGGGTAAATAGTATTTTGTGTATTGTTTTGGTTAATTTTGCGATGTTTATGTTAAAATAGGTTAACGACATCGCGATGTGTGTAATTATATTTTAAATTGAAGTGTGAGATTATGTGTTAAGTATTCGCATCGATATGCGTGTCGACGCAGGTACCGGGTAGATTAAAGACGAAATTTTATGTTGAGAAAAATATTACACACATTAAATGAATTAAATGTGATAAAATAGTAAATTGGTGGGCGTCTAGTCACACGCGGGGTCGCGGTCGACACGCGTGGGTGGTACGATAGTGTGCACGCCCGAGTACGCTCGTTGGCGCGCACAACGAAATTTTAGACGTGAAAGTATAGGCGAATATATATATTTATATATATCTATATAAGGAATTTAATGTGTATATATATAAATATATATATATTAAAATCAGGAAATTAAGGAAATGATTGTGAAATGACTAAAAAGGGTATTAGAGTGTGAAGGAGGAGGATAAGATCATAGGGGCAAAATGGTCATTTCACCCAAAATATTGATAAACACCACCACCGTCACCACAGTTCCCATTTTCTCACTGTTTTGGATCGAAATAGGATACCGAAAGGAGGAGAAATCGAGAGAAAGTGGAAGAGAGATTGAGCTCGTGTTGGAGAGGCGAAGGAGGTGAGTTGTTATGTTGTTTGTTGTTGTGTTGTTGTGTGCGTTGTTGGATGGTGGTGGTGGCAGTTTGGTGGTTCGGTGGTGGAGGTGGGGTGGAGCTCGAGAGCTCGGACGAACTACGAGAGCAGTTCGTCTGAGGGGAGAGACGACCCCATGTCGTTTTCCATCTCCCTCTCCCCGATTCAAAAAAAAAAATCCAAATCGAACCAGAGCTTCTGGTTCGATTTGGAGAAGAAGACCCAACCGGGTCGGGCCGACCCGGTTGCCGGTTCGGTTGGTTGGGGCCGGACCGACCGTGAACCGATCCGTGCAACTCTGACTCTAAAAAAAAAAAAAAAAAAAAATCTGAAAAATTAATAGAAAATTCAGATAAAATAGGAAAAAAATTAGAAAAAATATATTTTGATCAAATAAATGAATTTTGAGATTTTCTCGGAATGTTGGCGAGATATAATCGGGGGTTTTAGCCTCGAAAAATGAAAAATTGACATAATATATTAAATTGAAGCTAATTTAATGATAATTGGTAATAGGTATAATTCGGGTGATAATTTGAATTGTGGGGTGTTATTGGAGCTGAGCTGGGGTTTGGTTTTCGGGACGCGGAGTGCGGATTGAGGTGTGTAGTATCACAATTGAACTTCACTTTAGTATTTACCGTTTGATTTATTTGAATTCAGTTCTATTTATTATTTACTTCATTTCATTATTGCTTTACGGTGGCTGAGTACTCTCACCTGGTGACTTTACGGTAGTGGAGTTACTCCTACCTGGTGTCTTTACGGTGTTGAGATCACTCCCCACCTGGTGCTTATTCGTTATGGCCATAGAGTCCACTAAGTCATAGCACTCGTCTAGGCATACACCGGTGAATAGGCTGCCCGGGTATGGTAGGCTGGTGTGGGTGCATCGTGGATGTACGCCGACCACCTGAGGGTCCAGGGTCACCCTAGAGGTGTTTTCACGAGCCGTGCTCTGGGGAAAACCGAAGTATGACTTGGTCTGATTTTACTGTGCACGTACTTTATTTCATTACTATATTTATGCATGCGATGATCCTTTTTACAGTTGTTTGTATTCTTTTGTTCCGCATGTTTAATTATAGTATTTTAAATTCCAGTACTTTTACTTCCATAATTACTTGGTGAATTTCCTTGGGATTACTCACTCTGGACTCGTCATCTGTCTTTTTGTGATGGGCCGTGAGTGCGAGATCCTAGTACGAGCCGGGGAAAGGGCAAGCTTGAGGACTACATCGATTGACAGCTCTAGCCCTACTCGTACGTATGTTTATATTTACTCGTTTTATGCTACGTTTTAGGCTTGAGAGATAGGTTGTATATTTTGATATTTTGAGGATTCAGATGATATGTATACGATGTACATTTGGTATGGTTTCCACTTAGGTATTATACTCACAAAATGCAAGATAAATCTTATGTTGTTCATTTAATTTTCCGCTGCTAATTTTGAGGTTATAGGATATTAAAGGAACAAAAGTTAACATATAGAATCAAAGTTAATAAGAATTGATTGATGATGGATAATTCGGCGTGGGACACAGCTGGTAGTGACGTGGCCAGTTGTGGGCCCGAGTGGCCTCCCGTGGCGGACCAATGTGGAAATTGGGGCCGCCACATATACAACCTAACAGTATGAAAGACATAATAAGTAAACTATACAAAATATCAAAACCTACAGTCAGATAGCAGCACACTCCCCAAGCTTAGAGGTAGTGGTCAATCTTCTCCTTGCCAGGCCTACTGCTCAACAGATCTGCACCCACCGTCATAAAAAGGACGGTAAGTACAAAGGTATAACAGTAATTTTCAATTGACTTATTTATTCACATTTCCAATATAAAGGAACGATTTTTAAAAACATAACAGTAGTCAAAGAATGCTCTAAGTAAACATATTAGAAAATACTGAAAACACAAATAAAACTGACAAGGTTAAGCAGTCATATCTAGGTCCAGTCGACGGTTAGCACTATCACTTAGCATTTTCCATTATTTTATATGGAGTTGTGATCTACATATCATTATTTTCTAATAACCTCAAATAGCGAAGCTGTGCTCTACGCGTATAAATCATCTATTACAAATCTCGTCGAGCACCCCGGTTCATTACGTCGTAAGTCGTGCAAGTATAGTGGAAAGTGCCGACATCCTCAAGGTCCAATGACCTCGTGAACCACCCACTTTATTATGTGCAATGGACCCTAGTTTCTAAAACTACTTTTAAAGTCAATAAAAGACTCGGGTTTAGATTTTTCAACAAAATGTTAAGTGTTATGCAAAGCACACAATTTCACGAGTACAAATACAAACGCACACTGAAATAATTTCCTAATAGTATGTTATATCTAATTTAACATTCAACAATAATAGCAAAGGTAGACATATGGTAAGCGAAAGATTTCGAGGATTCCCAACAATGAAATACCATGATAACAAAGCTTCAACATAAGAGGAATAACAACACATATCATAGCATAGAGTACAATGCATTTTATTTGCAAAATAGACCAGCAAACAATAATAAAATAAAAATGGAATGAAAACAAATAATTCAAGTGGGATTACTCACCTTCAAGCAATTCTTAGCTATTTTCGGCCTCCCGACGCCTGAACTCGCGTACCTAGACTCCCGACACACCTCCCTATGTTCATGGGATGGTTAGATAGGTATTAGGTTGGGTTTAGGGCTATTCAGGTGGGTTATGTTAGGTTTGAAGTGTTGTAGGAAAATTTATGACAACAAGAAATTTCTTGCTGTCCAGGGAGCCTAGTGCACTGAGTGTAGAAATCAAAAATATCTGCAACGATTTTCTGGGTTTCCTTACTCGGTTCAATACAATCTCCCAACATTCACAAAAATACCAAGCACTTTGATTATATACATCAAAACAAGAATTTAGACATGCATTTTCCCAAAAACAGTTAACAACACATAAAGAACACCAAAACTTACAAAAATCATAACTTTGGCAAAACAGATCTGATTTGCGAACTTCTTTATGGTAGATTTAGTAGAAATTCACAAGGATTACAAATATGCAATTAGATTTTAAAGCAAACACATCTTCAACACTGAATCTTTGAAAATTAGTTTCATAAGAAAAACCCAAAATTGGCAAATTTGTCAAAATCGAAAATACAAATTTAATACAAATTTGACAACCAAATTCAAGATTCCATTTTGATTCAAAACGGTTTAAAAACTCATTTGAAACTGTTGTACACAAAACCCCTTGATTCATAACTCAAATTCCACAATTTACATACATGAACTTGTAAAGTTGTTATCTAGGATTGAAGCTTGATGATTCTGTTGAGATGTGTGGACCAAAATAATAGTTCTACATTGGAAAGTAAAACTTATAAATGAAGTCTATTAGTGATTGTCTCCTCTAATAGAACCAAGGCCTTTTGAGATAAAACCCCACACCTAAAGTTTAAAGATGGTTAAGTTATGGGGACAATATCGATGCTAGCGGAGGAGATCCACGGGCTCGCACACACATCTGTGGCACGGCAGTAGAGATTTAACATGGTATCAGAGCCGACGGTTCGATCGGGACCTGTTGTGAAAACCCCTTGGATGATTTCGGTCCAAGGTGGAATGTTGAGATGTGTGAACCGAAATAATAGTTCTACATTGGAAAGTAAAATTTATAAGTGAAGTATATTAGTGATTTGTTGGGAAATGTGCCCTAGGTCAATTTATTAATGGTTTTTATGAATACATTTTAGTTAATAAAATAGAGGATTTCATTTGTTGTTTATTATAATTGATTTGCATGTTTACATTATAATAAGATCCATGGGTATTTACAGAAATATCCTAAATGTCCTTAGTCGATTATTATACTAGGAACTATAATGAATTAAGACTAGTACGAGTCTTGATTGATACGTATAGGGATACGAATCAAGATCATGAGTACTTTTAGGGAATAAAGTATTGGACCGAACCGCTATAAGAACATCACATGGATTAAGTTATAGTTGTTTCTCATGATAGGTATATTTTTCAGTCATCTGACTTGAAATTACCAGAGACTTCAACATTAAGAACATAGTGATTTGACACTATCAAACGTTGTCTTTAACTGGACGATTATAAAGGTTGTGATTGGTTACTATGTGAGCAATGTGATGAAGTTGTGTAATCAAGATAAAATTTGTCCCTCTCATATAAAGAGAGATATCTAGTGGATCACTCGACGTGTTAGACTGTTAAAAGGCCTAGTCTAAGTGAAATGTCACTTGGATGTTTTCAGTCTACTTAGAGATCGAGACTAGTACGATTGAACATGTTGGATGACAAATCCATGCCTTATATTTGATCAAAATGATATCGTGTGACAAAATGATGTTATATACACTATTGATTAGGTTGTATCGATTTGATATTCATACAACTTGGGTAGTCATAATGTCTTGCTAGAGACCACTTATGACTTGTATATCAAAATGTGTTTTGGTACACTGCCAACGTTGTATGAGCCTATTGGGTTGCACACTAAGAATGGTTTTGCGAGATTTTAACATGGTTCAGAAAAATGAATTCATGACAGAAACGTCTTTGTAGTGTATTACACTTATACTTCTTTAAGTAGGGGTATATGTGTAATTTACTTAACCGTCTATATACAAGGGTTGTATAAATAGAAGCTTTGAGTTAGAATACAAGTACGAAAGATTAAAAGGCCGATACTCTATTTTCGTTTTAGAAACGACTTAGGGTTTTTTGGTATGCTCTGGATCGTTTTAGAGAGAAACAAAAGGTTTGGTATTCTCTCGAAGCTAGCACTTCAAATCTCGGCCGCCGTTCGTGTGTGGACTGCTGATAGAGGGCGTTCGTCGTTGGCAGCGCCTTAGAGATCGATTAACCTTCAGAAAGGTACATTGTGACTGAGGTATGATTAAGTTTTCATAGTTTAAACGTTTTTAATGGAATTAGATTCGAATCCTGTTGGGGGTTTTTGTCAAAATTGTTTTGTAATCTCCGCTGCGCATGAACCCCAAAACCCAACATGATTGTCTCCCCTTAATAGAACCGAGGCATTTTGAAATAAAATCCCACACCTAAAGTTGAAAGGTGGTTAAGTTGAGGATAATATTGGTGCTAGCGAAGGAGATCCATGGGTTCGCGCACGCAATTGCGGCGCGACCGTGAGATTTAACAGATTCTAACACTTTGGTCTCTTTGATTGATGAATTCTCTCTTTTTGAGTATCAATTTCCAACAATTCCCAAGTGTGTACAACACTTAATTTCCTTTGGGGAAGAACATGCAAATGAGGAAGAACGACTTAAGTGTTGTTTTTATAGGTGGAGTTTTAATCTTGGTGTGTATGCTGATCACAAAGAGATCTAATGGTCCATGCTTGCTCCTAATATTCCAGTAATTCAGTTCAACGACTCACATTGTTGACACAATTTTGTGGGAGTGAGTTAAATACCTTATGTTATGAAATAAATTAATTTACACACATTTGACTAAATTTAGCCTTACCACAAGTCTAGCTACTCGGCTCCCCAGCTTGCACACAACTTGAGGCGTGTTCCCGCTCGCATTTTGACGCCTATAACTACAAGAACCAACTTAGTTAATCTACACATATACATAACACTAGACATACACCACAACAAATGTAAAATGTACGCCTTTGTCGGTGTGCACACCTTAGGCGGATCCCACATCACAGTCGGTGACCCTGATTACGGCAAAAATCTAAAATTAAAAATTTGGGCCGTAACGATGATTTTGTAAGCTTCACATCTCATATTCTCGCCATACTTTTCTCAGTGTAAAGGTAGTACTGTTGTTGACATGTTGTTGGTTAAGTATGTTCATTATTAGTTATTGTGGAATTTGCTGAAGTTATTAGTTAAGTGTGATCATCTTATTCAGAATATGCATGGCATTAAAAAGTTCCCTATGATGCCTCCAAGAACCAGACCAGAGTCCATTTTTTTTATCAGTATATTTGTATGTTGAGATAATAGCATATATTATGATGTATAGATATCTAAAAAGTAGTGAGATTATATGTGATTTTTGTTTTGAAAACATTCTATATGTGATATATATATAGGAAAATAATAATCTCGACAAACTTTAGGCGAACACTTAGGAGCGCACATTTTATCTTTTAGTCTATTTACGAAACACCATAAATATCATTGGAGGCATTTTTTTTCACTTAGATATCTATTTTATCTTACATAACACACATCCTTCCCCAATCCATAACCCTTTTGGAGATGCTCTTACCTTCAAGTGGATCAATAAGTTATTTCCTATTAGGAGGCTGCTTCCGATCATCAATTTTGATACAGACAAGACCAAAGCCTTGGATGTCATTCATAAAGCAGATAATCTTAGAAGATCACAACACGATACGCTCCAATAAATGCCCACCATTTCTAATGATGTTTTTGTTGTTCAACGTAAGATAAATTGGATTTGGTTATGAGTATGGGATGGATATTATTGTACTAAAATGCTTGGATTGTTCCACTCTTCTAAATCAAAAGGAACCTAAAATCATATGCCCTTCACTGAAATATATATATATACTAGTTGATAATGGTGCTTCGCACGAACAAATCCGTTGTTGTGCTCGCGGGAATTATAAAAAAAATTCAAGTATGAGAATATGTTTTTATTATTCAAAAAAAAAAATATGAGTTTTTAAAGGAATATAAAATAATTAAGTTCTAATATAAAAAATAAAACAATATATAAATACGAAAAATGAAAGTGGCCTATCAATCTAACAAAATGTTTTTAGCAGTAATTGCGATAAAAAAGATTTAAAAGATAAAAGTTCTTGAATATAACAAAATATAAAGAAATAATGGGAGACTTTTTTTTTGGATATAAGAAAATTGATAGCTAGAGTTTGTTATCTATAAATAAGAATGTATTTCACTTGAAAAATCGTAATTGCTAAAAAATAAAAAAAGAAAGGAAATCTAATAAAGCATAGAAAGATATATCAATATCTATGAAATTGATTTAAAAATGGTAAAATCGTCAAATTGAGTGAAAGATGAAAAAAATATGGACTTGTAATTGTAATAGATTTTTATAAAGGGTAAAATTGTAAAATTAACTGATGGATGAAATAACAAACATTCGTGCTTATTTTATTACTTATATATCACAAAATTAAAAAGGCAAGTGAGTAATTTTGCTTACCACTCAAAAAATGGTTATCGACTCTTTTATCTAGTTGATATATATATATATATATAGGTAAAGACACAAAAATTAAGAGAGCCTTAATTACGAGTGTAATTTACACACATGTCTTGTCTTTTGACTTTAAATGAATTGAAGAATCATACATGTTTGGATAGCATAAAGCTAAAATGGGTAAAATATCAATAAATTCACTCTTGAATTTTTATTTTTTATTTTTTTGTTTGGTAGGAATTTACTCTTGAATTCCAAAAACGACTTACAATTTCGAAAACGGATTTTTGCTAGAACAATTTATATCATTGATCAGAGGAAGTATAATATAAATAAAAAAATTGACAAACTACGAATTGGCAAACACTAAATTCGGATGAATTTCCAAATCAATGACAACAAAGATATATATTTCAAGCCAAAGTTATCTCTAGCGACTGAGATGGATGGGCCATCTTATGCTTAGAGGCAAGGTTGAAGGAAGGTATAGGTTCAACTCATATTAGTAAGTTGTGAGATAAATAATGTTGATTACTTTTGTAATTACTATTGCCCTCCAAAATTGATGTTCCACCATAGTCAAATATCCAAATATCACCTCTACCCATTGTTTCTTCCATTATATTAAAGGAGTCTCACAACATACAACTTCTGCTGAAAATTTTGGGTGCCTGCCATGGTCTCTCTCTAAGGGCATCTCCAACCAGCACCATTTTGGTGCTGGTTGGTGATGCCACCTCAGCATTAGCTGAGGTGGTTGTCCCATGTGGCTGTGCGCCATCCCATGTGGATGGCGCATGTTTATAGCTAGATCTTACCAAATTGGTGCGGCACTGTTCACGACGCCATTTTTTTTTTATCAACAAAAAATAGTGTAAAAGATAGTGTTGTGGGTAAAAGATAGTGTAAAAGATAATAAATAAAATAATAAAAAAAGTAAGATAGTGTTGTAGGTAAAAGATAGTGTAAAAGATAATAAATAAAATAATAAATAAAGTAAGATAGTGTAAAAGATAGTGTTATGGGTTGGAGATGGTTTTAAAATTTAGTGTAAAAGTTACACCAAAATGGTACAAAAGTTGCACCATTTTGGTGTTGTGATTGGAGATGGCCTAAAGACGTTATCCTTGAACTTGATAATGGATCGGTTGTTGAGGCCTTGAAAGGTTGCTCGCCACCAATGAACAGGAATAACAACTTGATTTGCTCATGAGAAATTACATGTACCTCTTCTTCTTCTGTTTGTCTTCGAAGAAACCTACATCGAACCTGAATTGACAAATGTCAATAATGAAGCACGCAATCGGAAAAATAAAATTAAAAATAAAAAAGAGATCTAAAATAACACTTCAATATCAAATAACTATAATGTCGCAAAATCACCTTGTTAGAAATAGCACAAGAGAGCGGAAGTGTTGCGATGACTGTACCAAGGTGAAATATTTTTCTATAGCCTAACTCGGTCCCTTGCTTGAAACCAAATATAAATGACTCCAAAAAGAAGACGTTTGTGCCATACATAAGAATGTCTATGACAACAAATCGAAACAAACTGCTAAGAAGTTGAAGACTTCTAGTCCATTAAAGAGAGAACAAACAACTGAAAAGACATGGAACTAAACACTGCTATGAGGAATGCTTATACCTATAAAGAGGAAACATGTTATTCATGTATTGAGTACTGCCTGGATGATCCATGATGTTTCGTGCGCGTATAATCAATATAAGCGCCAAAATGAGAGTTGTTGTGCAATCAGAGAAGAAACCTGCAACCATATGGAAACAAAAAAGCCTGTTATTCCACCATGTGTACTTGATTGAAACAAAAAGGAATAAGAAAGGAACTTGACCCCTGAAATAATAATCTTTAAAAAAGAGAACTTAATTAGTGAATAACTCTCCAAATCATCAATGAAAACCATCAACTACATACCCCCATCTCAATATTATGAAACTAATCATCCCATAGCCTTATGGGCATTTTATCAAACAGCACATATGCACTCAATTGTCATAGACACATTCCATTCAATAACTTTAATTGGGAAGACAAATAAAAAACCAAACAAAAGCGATGTTGTAATCTGTGCTATGTACAGTATTTTAGTGTTTGCAAGTCACATACTTGTGTGAGAAATTAAGATCGCGTGTGTCATGTTAACCAACGTTTGTTAGACATGTTTAGAGCCCTATTAGTATGTATAAATGCATGTACTAGAACTATGTATCTTATTCCCTCCATCAATAATATAAGTTGTTTCAACAAAACCCTAGTTTAAAATTGTAAGTCGTTTTTAAAATTTAATAGTGTATTTATTATTTTTTACCCATTTTACCCTTATGCAATCTAAAATGATTATTCAATTCTTCCTTTCATTTAATGTCAAATGAGATATATGTAAGTTACACTCGTAATTAAGACTCTCTTAATTTTTTTATTTTTACCTTAAATGACTTATATTTTTCACTAGAGTAAATATCTAAATAAGAGGTTTTGGTTGTGTTTGAGCGGAAGAGGAAATCGATCAAAGCCTACATTAGAAATAAACCATTTTCATAAATTCAATCAAAATAAACATTCAAAAAACAAAAAGAAAAATTCTAAATTCAAACAAATAGAGGAATACCAAATACCAACAACGTTGCTTTCCATCCAAACACAAAACTTATTCAATTCCCAAACAGAGACAAACAAATATTCATACAGAGATGATAACTGAGGAGAAAACAATATCAGAGGATTGAACTTCATCCAACGGCGAAGAAAGTAAGGGTTCCTCCCTCAACGGCTCCTCCTATCTGCATCTGAATCTAGGCGTAATCCATTGAGTGAACCCAAATTCAGGCGCCCAATATCAGGTTCCCCAACCTTGTAGAATGGAATCTTGAATACCCACATAGAACGATATTTGATAAGAGAGAGATCAGACATACATCAAAAGAGTGAGAGACAAATATAAACTGCATGACTGAAATTAAGGAAATTGTAACTCAGAGATGGAGATGAAGATTGAAAGTGAAAGGCAAAGAGTTGGGTAACGAAAACTCAGAGAAGAGATTGAGAACACACAAATAGTTGGGAACCAAAATGCAAAAAGAGTTGGGAACGAACTCCAAAAGGGCAAATTAGGTACTTCATCACGGTCAACATTTACATATTTATAGTATGAATATGAATATGAATATATATATATATATATACCACTAGAGTTCCGAATGGGGCAAGATATTAAGTTTGGTAGAGGTCGGTAGCAGCGGCGACGGCAGCGAAGGGTGGTGGCGGTGAGGGTTGAGCGGGTGGTGCGTGTTTGGAGTTTGGGAGAGATGATCATGAGTATGTGAAGTGAGGGGCAAGTTGGTCATTTCACTAGCATAAAAAATATATTATCCCAATGTTAATATACCCAACCAAGCAAGTGCCTGAGGACTAATCAGTTAATTCGAGTCATAATCCTGTATATAAGCTAATCCCATAAACTTAGGACTATTAAGTTTAACAGGCTAGGTTCGAACATTACCTTTCCTCAAAAATAAAAGAAAAACATTCCCTTCATCATCCAATTTTGCTTTGGATCCAATGCAATAACTTTTTTTTAATAAGAAATAATTTACCCACTAAAGTTCGAATTCATGACCTTTTACTCAGATCTCAAACTCCATAATAAAATTATTGGGTCACCCAATTGGTTGGTCATCTAATATAATAACTAAAAAGGTTAATTAGATTTACCCAAAAAAAAAGTTAATTAGAGCATGGAATGATGAAGTGAAGAAACAATCATAATAGTGAATTCTTTTAAGGAAAATGTTAGAAACACACTCTAAAGTCCAAAGTCACACCTCGAAGACTTTTTCGTGATGTGGCGTGTGAGCCCGCATTTTTTGTAGCCATTTGTGCGCACTTCGGGATACACATCTTGTGTGTTAGGCACTTAACGAATCTCCAACTCATTGCACTAAAATGGTACAACTTTTGAACAAAAATAGTGCAAAAAATACATAAAAATACTATTCTCATTATCTACTACCCAAAACACCAAACTTTTGCCAAATCACTTTATTGAAAAAACATTTTATTTTTTAATATTTTTTATGTTGGTTTATGCGGCTCCACAACTAACTTTAGTTGAAAAAAATAACTAATCTCGATGGGTTGATGCAACGCCATATTAGCGTTGTATTAGAGATGCTCTTTAGAACTTCATACCTACATGGCTACACCCATTTTATGTAGGTTCCATATGTCATATCTTTAAGGTGTGACTTTGAGGAGTCATTCTAGAATCTTAGGCCTTGTTTGGTTAGGGGTAGAATTATTTTCAGGAAGATAACTTACAGAGAGTTGAAAATTAATCTTTTTGGTTGTCCAATTTTTCTACAAATTATCTCCCAAATTAAACCTTTGGGTGTAAGACATCTCCCTCCATCTCCTTAGGGGAGTTATCTCTCAGGAATTGTGAATACAATTACCCTTTATTAATGACTCTTTCATTACACACCTCTCTTTTGTTTGAAAGTTATTTATGTCAATTCATATTTTTCACTATTTAAAAATTTGAAACTTTCCTGCAAGTTTAAAGTTGAACCAACATAAAAATATTATCTCCAACGAGTTAACTACAATGAGATAACTTTGAATTAATACAACAATATAGCAACAACGAACCAAATCAGATCTTACTTCATTCAAATTAACAAAATTAATTACAAAAGCGTAAATCCGCTCAACCATCAATAAAGTGTACAACAGTACAAGTGTCGAGTATACCTACCACATTGACAAAGACAAGTCAACAAACAGCAAACAACCAACATCTCTTCGCGTAAACGCTTAGCTGTGACGTAGCTGGGCCTCAAGCGCATCGACAACAGTCAACCTCAGACACATATTATAACTGCCCAATTAGCTTGCAAATTCGCAATCCTTCCTTTCAATATCATCCGTCGATGCTCCTCGAATCAACCACTTAGAGGGTCGGTACTACTACCTGACCATTGTCACGATCGGTACTTATAGAATCGAAACATTCAAGGAAGATCGTTGGATTAACTAATAAGAGTTTTCGTAACTCTCGATCTATGGTAAAAGATTATCAATCCAACGGTTTTAAAACAACGTGGGATTTGTACTCATTTGGTGTCTCATGTATTGATAGCAAAATTAATGGATCCAACGGTGGGACGGTCCACATCGCACGTTGGGAGTCACTACTTCAGTTATTAGACTATTAGTACAGATTTTTGGTGATCCCTCCCTGAATAAATAGCATATTAATCTGATGTCCTCCCCCTGTAGATAACGACGTATTTTGTACAACTGGGTGTTACCTGTTAGTCTGTTATGTTGCTATATCTTGATTAACTGATCATCATCTTTTTTTTTTTTGATTTCAACCAGTCATCTTAATTATGAGCTGAGTTATCCTAAATTCCTAAAATCTTGATGAGATGTATATATATAATCAAGTATTTTTTTTTCAAGAATGTTGTAAAATAAATTGGAACTTGCTAAGAGCTAGATAAGGAAATAGAAGACTAAGAACTTCTACTACTACAAACTACTACTACAAAGGAGAAGAGAAGAAATGAGATAGTTGGAATGAGAAGTTTTCATTCAACTTTGGTGTGTTTTTACAATGAGGTTGGCACCTTTTATATAGGCCCTTTGGTGATGATGATAAATGTACTTAGACAATGTTTACAAGTAATACATACATCACATGTCATACAACTCTTCACAAGCAACATTGACAATACATGAAATAATGAGTACATTTGATATGGATACAAGTAAGGGCCATGCTTGATACTACCACTCAATGTAAGAGCCATGCTTGACAATGATTAGTCATACAAAATCTTGATCAATTGTTCATCCATATCATAACACTCCCCTTGGATGACAATTATTGAGAGAATGTGCCTCGTTAAAACTTCTACTAAGAAAAACCCCGTGGGAAAAAATATAGTAAAAGAAAAGAGTACACTATTCTCATAAATATTAAGATGGGTATAATATTGTTAAGATTGCCTCATTAAAAACCTTGCATGGAAAACCCAATGGGATAAAACCATAGCTAAGGGAAAAAGAGTGCAATACATTAATCAATAACTCCCCTCATGTGAACATGGGTGAAACTTGTTCAGCTTTCTTTACTTGCAATGTCTTTAAGTTTACGCAAGCCAATACCATATGTAAGCCTTTTAAATGTAGTAGTTGGTAAGGCTTTTGTGAATAAATCAAGAAGATTATCACTCGATCGGATTTGCTTGACATCAATTTCACCATTCTTCCGAAGCTCATGCGCATAAAAGAATTTTGGTGAAATATGTTTTGTTCTCGTCCCCCTTTATGAATCCTTCACTTAATTGTGCAATACATACTTTGCATTATCTTCATATAATATGGTTGGAGAATCTTTTATTGAAGGCAATCCACATGATTCTTGTATATGTTCAATCATGTTTCTCAACCAAACACATTCACGACTTGCTTCATGAATTGCAAGTACTTCGAATGATTGGAAGAAGTGGCAACCATAGTTTGTTTTACTTGACTTCCACGATACAACAAGATATTACACAGTGAATACATATCCCGTTTGAGAACGGGCCTTATGGGATCTGATAAAAATCCAAAGATCGGATAACCTTGGAGATTCAATTTTACCCCTCTCGAGTAAAATAAACCCATGTCACTTGTTCCTCGAAGATATCGAAAAATGTGTTTAACACCATTCCAATGTCTTCGAGTTGGTGAAGAGCTATATCTTGCAAGTAGGTTGACAAAGAAAAGCAATATCGGGTCTTGTACAATTTGCAAGATACATAAGTGCACCAATTGCACTTAAATATGGTACCTCCGGACCAATTAGCTCTTCATCACTTTCTTGAGGTCGAAATGGATCCATCCACTTCAAGTGATCTCGACAACCATTGGAGAGCTCAATGGATGTGCCTTGTCCATATAAAATCTTTTTAATAATTTTTCAATATAATTTGATTGATGGACAAGTACTCCACTTGAAAAATGTTCAATTTGCAAACCAAGACAAAGTCTTGTTTTTCCAAGTTCTTTCATCTCGAATTCCTTTTTCAAGTATTCGGATGTTCTAACGATGTCGTCGTGGTTTCCCACTATATTTAAATCATCAACATATACAAAGAATAATCACAAATCCTGTTGATGATCTTTTAATGAAGACACATGGGCAAAGCGAATTATTTACATATCCTTCTTTCAGTAAATAATCACTAAGACGTTTGTACCACATTCGTCCGGATTGTTTCAACCCGTACAAAGACCTTTGTAATTTTATAGAATGCATGTTATGAGGTTTTGATTTTATTTCATCGGATATTACAAATCCATCAGGGATTTTCATATATATCTCACTGTCTAGAGATCCGTACAGATATGCTGTAACGACATCCATTAAATGCATATCAAGCCCTTCAGAGACTACAAGGCTTATCAAGAACCGAAATGTGATTGCATCTATAACAGGAGAATATGTTTCCTCATAATCGATGCCAGGTCTTTGTGAGAAACCTTGAGCTACAAGTCTTGCTTTGTACCTTGTAACTTCATTTTTTTCGTTTCTCTTTCGTACAAATACCCATTTATATCCAACAGGCTTTACGCCATCTGGCGTTTGGACAATTGGTCCAAAACCTCTCGTTTCCTTAACGAGTTTAGCTCTGCTTGGATAGCATCTTGCCATTTTTGCCAATCAGGTCTTTTTTGACATTCGTCCACTGATCGTGGTTCTGGATCATCATCATTTTCACATATTTCAATGGAAACATTGAAAGCAAATATATCATCAGGAACAATTTCATTTCGATCCCAAATCTTACCAGAGTTTAAATAATTTATTGAGATCTCATTATTTTCATCTTTTTCCTCTTTTTCTAGAGGAAGTTGTTCCTCATCAGAATCAACTTGTTCTGACAAACCCTTATCAAAGGATTCTTGTGCTTTCTCAGGAGTATTTTGATTTGTATTTATTTTTACTCCCGTTTTCCTCTTTCGAGGAATTGTATCCTTTGAACCAACCGGTCTTCCACGCTTTAAGCGTTTCGTTGGTTCTTGTGCATTTTGTTGCACAGAGACATCAATTCTTGCAAGAGCATTTACAGCTGGAATATGTGATTTTGTCACTTGTTTTGCATCATTAAATGCATCTGGTAATTGATTTGCAATTTGTTGCAAATGAATGATCTTTCGAACTTCAAGTTCACACTAATTTGTTCGTGGATCATAATGTGATAAAGTTGATGCATTCCAAGCAATTTCGCGCCATTCCTTTTGAATTGACTTCTTATCTCCCCAATAATGGTGGGAAAATTGCTTCATCAAAGTGACAATCAACAAAACGTGCAGTAAATAAATCCCCTGTTAAGGGTTCAAGGTATCTTATAATGGACGATGAGTTAAATCCAACATAAATCCCAAGTTTTCGTTGTGGACCCATCTTACTTCTATTGGGAGGTGGTATAGGAACATACACTGCACAACCAAAAATTCTTAAGTGTGAAATATTTGGTTGTTGACCTAAAATGAGTAGCATGGGGGAATGTTCATCGTATGCAGTGGGCCTATAACGAATGATAAATGCTGCATGAAGGACTGCATGTCCCCAAACTGAAGTTGATAACTTAGTTCTCATAATTAAAGGTCTGGCAATTAATTGAATGCGTTTGATCAGAGATTCTGCCAAACCATTTTGGGTATGCACATGTGGAAACAGAATGTTCAATGGTAATTCCTATAGACATGCAATAATTTTTAAATGCTTGAGATTGAAATTCCCAAAAGATTATCAAGACGGATGGTCTTGATTGGGTTGTCAGGGAATTGTGCTATTAACTTAATGATTTGCGCTAAAAGTCTAGCAAATGCAACATTGCGGGTCGAAAGCAAACAAACAAGTGACCACCTAGTTGATGCATCTATCAAAACCATGAAATATCTAAATGGTCCACAAGTGAGGATGAATAGGTCCACATATGTCTCCCTGAATGCGTTCTAAGAAAATTGGGGATTCCACAACAATTTTACTTGGGGATGGTTTAACTATCAATTTACCTTGAGAACAACTAGCACAATTATAATCACCAAATGAAAATATTTTGTGACTCCTTAAAGGATGTCCATGCGAATTATTAATTATTCTTCGCATCATTGATGATCCTGGATGACCAAGCGGTCATGCCATAAAATGAATGTCGTTGGATCATTAATTTTCTTATTTAAGACGACATTCGTTTCGACATGCCTTATATGAGTAAAATATAATCCAGAGGATAAAGCTGGAAATTTTTCTAACACTTCTTTTTTCCCATTTGAAACCAATGTGACATAGAGAAATTCTCTATTATTTTCGTTCATGGTTTCAATGTGATATCCATTTTGTCGAATATCTTTAAAGTTCGAGTAAATTCCTTCGGATTTTTCAGAGTATAAGGCATTGTCAACATGAATTGTTGTTCCCCCAGGCAACATAATATTTGCTCTTCCGAGCCATTAATCAAATTGGAGATGCCAGATATTGTTTGAACATTAGCATCGCTAAGTTCAAATTGGAGAAATATTCTCTGTTTTTAAGAATTGTGTGCGTTGTAGCACAATCAATAAGGCACATATCGCTTTTTATTTGGTTCATGACTTGAACACATGATTTGTTGATCCATCTGGACAAATAATATTTGACAAATCGAAAAAGAGTCATGATAATATTCATAATATTTTGCCTTTGATTTTAAAGGCATGGTAAAGGTCACAAAAATACTCGGGCATATATATGACAATATTTAGGCAAAATAGCCTTTCATATATGACTAAAAAATGTCACAATTATGAGCGCTCATTGTCAATAATTATTTGCCCTTTGTAGTGGTGCACCACTTTTATTCCAAAATTTGGTGGAATTGTCAATACGACCTTTACCTCGATATTTTCACCTTTTCCACGTCCATAAATTTATTGCGATCATGATCATTATATGCAACATATGCTTCTTAATTTGAAGTGAACTAATTGGACGGGAGTGATATTATATTTATAATATCTCATCATTTTACTCAAATACCATGAGACAAGAAATCAATCCTTAATATTTATTGGATTGACGTGCGCACTCGATAATTTGTTGCGAATAATACATCGAGGCGAGCCACGTGGCTTTTATTTGTCTCATCGGTCATATTTTCGCATAGCCTCAATATAGAGGTAATTGAAATTGCGAGAATAATAAATGATATTTGATCGATATAAATTTTTGTAGCATGAGACCCAACCACTCATTTTGAGCCTTTTGGAGCATTACCCTTTTGGTATGTATAACTCCATAAGGTGAAAATATATATAAAGTGAAGTATTCACTTTTCAAATCTCCAAAGAGAAATTGACGAATGATTATGTATAACACACAAACTTTGCATAGAATTATCATGACAAGAATTATAATAAGGTAACAAATGCAAACTATGGTTGAAAAGAATTTTGAAAATAAATTTAATATAAAAGAGTTTTCCCTTTATGTAAAAACATAACATTTGATTAAATATATGTTCACAACTTGATTATTAGTATGCAAAATGTATTACTTGTATGAGTTGGTGGGACAACCTCCAGGTTGGGTGGGGAGACGAAGTCTACTTAAAAACCATGCCACCTCGAACGGGATAACCCGTCTCCCTTTCAATGTTTAGCTTTACCGGGGACAAGGCTTACCCACTATCAACCCAAACTCATAACACTATTTGCAATATAAAAAAATCAAGAATAGAGCATAATTAATCGTTTGTAGTATAGCGAGAAAACTAGTTATGTCACATATTGATTTTTGATTTCTGATGTAGAAGATCGTACAAGACGCAACTACAGAGCATACTTTCGCAATCGGTGACGTTATAATGGTATATGAATAAAGTATGCATATAGAAGTTATGCGTGTAATAAAAGGAAACAACCATGGTAATTTAGAAATAAATTGAACTTATTTAAATAACAAAAGTTATACCTTCTTAGCTTTTTCTCCTTAACAAGCCTTCTTGAACTTCAAGATCTCCTTAATGCTAGAGCAAGCTCGTGCTGATAACGTGTTGTAAAATAAATTGGAACTTGCTAAGAGCTAGATAAGGAAATAGAAGACTAAGAACTTCTACTACTACAAACTACTACTACAAAGGAGAAGAGAAGAAATGAGATAGTTGGAATGAGAAGTTTTCATTCAACTTTGGTGTGTTTTTACAATGAGGTTGGCACCCTTTATATAGGCCCTTTGGTGATGATGATAAATGTACTTAGACAATGTTTACAAGTAATACATACATCACATGTCATACAACTCTTCACAAGCAACATTGACAATACATGAAATAATGAGTACATTTGATATGGATACAAGTAAGGGCCATGCTTGATACTACCACTCAATGTAAGAGCCATGCTTGACAATGATTAGTCATACAAAATCTTGATCAATTGTTCATCCATATCATAACAAAGAACAATATTTTTTGTTCGTTTAGTTATGCGGGACAAGGCAATTATACTTTGTTTCATTATTATACTTTATCATTCCGATTGCGACAAAAAATGTCACAAGAACAATTTTGATAGTATTATTAAATGTCATATGAGAAATATGTTTAATAGATCGTGTTTTATACACTAGAAGGGTTTTGGCATTTGACCCACATTATATATATAAGTCTTTAGCTCGACTTGGCCTTTTGGTAACTCACTTTGGCCTCATAGATTGGGTTTGAGCAACTTCAATTGAATGATTGATGCTCGATGAGTTGCGGTCATCAGATGACTCAACTCTCTTGATGCGAATCAACCCCTCACCCTTGTGCAAAGAATGATTTTTCTCGCAGTGTATCATTTTCTTATTATAATCATTGGAAATCACGAGATTGATTTCTCCTAATAGTAAAGTTTCCACCTAATATTGTAAGATGGAATTCTAAAGTCCTAGGGAGAGTGTGAATGACTTAGGGTGTTAAGATTTGAAGTTGAGGCTTCACCAATATGCCAATGTAAGATGATATCTCCAAAAAATAAAAGATGGTATCTCTAATCCCAACTAATAACCCTTTCTTTGTTTAATCGAATACTTAAACTCATACTATTTTTAACAATAGTTAACATCTCGATCAAAGTTTATCTCTTGCAAATTGCAATGTTGGAACTCTTCATCATAATTTTCTTTTTAATTACGCTCGTGGATGGCCTCGTCGGCCTTTATGAAATGCAGATTTAATTTTAGAATTGGAATTCCTTCACAATAATTTATTCTCTCTCCTGACTTATGTAATGGAGAAACTAAAACAGGCACTTCAAATCAATGACAAGCAATGATACATAATTACATATATCAGGTAAAGATGCCTAATTATAGAAATATATGGAGGATCAAAGTTCAATTACTCAAAACCATAGTCTAATATTCTGAATTGAGTAGTTTTTTTTTTTTTTGAGAAAATTCTGAATTGACTAGCTATCTAATTACATATGCTGAGATTTTTCAGCAAAACTGAGATTGACTCTACACCAATGCTTCACCTTAATTATCTTTATGTAATCATTTTGAGATGCCACATGATCTGATGCATTTATAGCAAGGACACCAACTTTAGAAATTTTATGTGTAAGGATATACAATTAGGCAACAAATAGTTGAGTTTGGTTAACTTTATTATTTTGAAAATAATTAAAATTAATTTTAAATTTTTTTGATGCTATATGTCGATCCATTTTGTGAAGAGTGATACAAATTTCATGTTGGTTGTCAATTTATCGCAAATCTCCCGTCCCTCAATTTTTCGAGTTTGAAAATGGGTTTTAGACCTCCCTCTCTTATTTTCTGATATGAAAAATGAGCTTCAGAGTCTTCTTTTATCAGAACTTAAAACCGGCTATGTAACTCATATAATATTTTATGTAGGTGGAGATATATATTTTAGTAGTACATATATATATATATATATATATATATATATATATATATATACACGAGTAATACTACCATGGGAACCAAGTATATATATACCACCTTTCTGCCTCCAATTAGATTATTGCGAGCTAGTTTTTCAACATAAAAAAGGGAAAAAAGTTGGTTCGAAGTAGGGATGCTCTCAAGGCAAGGGGCATCGTGTTTGTACATGCATACAATTACGAAGAGGGGGGCATTGCGTTTGTTTTTTTCTTTTGGAAAGAGGAGAGGTACTGATACTCTATTGGAAATGAGAAGTGCTGCAATGACAATAGGAAGTAACACCCCAACACACAAGAGTTATTGGTTTCTACCTCGGGATGTGGGCACGCATGGATTCAGTGCATAGCACATGAGTCGAGGCGACATGAAAGGCTCTTGTGAACCAATGTGTATTGGGGTGTGACTTATTCATTGCCATTCTAACATTTTTCATTGGAAATATGTACATTTGTTTGACAAGTAGGTAGGGGTGCACACGGATTGGATCCAGTCTAATTAAGGTCAATCCGCAATCCAATCCAATTATTGCGGATTGGAAAATTATAATCCAATCCAGTCCAAATAATTCATCAATCCAACTCAATCCAATTTGCAAAATGCGAACCGGATTGGATCAAGTTCCACGGATTGAATTTTTTTCTATCCAAAATGTATGAAATTAGACTTAATCAAATGAATCACAAGAATTATATATCTCACGAATGACAAATTTACAACATACATTTCACAAATCTATATATAGCATATTTCCCACAAAATTGTTATCACAATAACCTTCAACATGTAAGTTTCTACATAAATAAATGTGTCATCCACAAATCTTCATCATACACCCTCACAAAACAACAAAAAAAGTATACGTTGAACATACACAACCTACAATAAAAAGGTCAAAAACATAATAAAAAAGTTAAGAACTAGTATAATCTTTTAGATATTATAGTTTAGAGTTGATAGTTTGAGTTGATGCTAATTAAGCTATTATAGTCCATATGATGAAATATGTATGTGTTGATGTACTAAACGGATTGGATCGGATTGGATCTGCGATTTTTTAATGTAGGATCCGTAATCCGATCCAGTCCAGTCGGATTAGTGATTTTTCAATCCAATCCAGTCCAAGGGATCAAAAAATTGATCCAATTAGTCATAATTGATTCAAATTGGATCGGATCCGCGGATTAGTGCAATCCGTGTGCACCCCTACAAGTAGGTCTAGATTTGGTTGACTGTTTGACTATTAGATATGCCTGTTTGACTATTAGATATGTAGGCATCTAAAAGGCTGAAAGGGAGGTTGAAACAATACAATCTATTAAACAAGGGGGCACAATATAAATTTGTCTAGTTTAATATAGACTGGTTTATTTAGGCTTTTGCCAAGTTAAGAAGAAGTGACAACCACAATGACACCAACATAAACAATCCAACGGTTGGTTGGAATTTGATCGCTCCCACTCTCCTGACACGGACATCTCTTCCAACACCGCATCCATCGATTCCCAATTCTCCAAGCAATCTCTGCGTTCTACGCGTGTGTAGTGAGATTGCTTCGCAAATCAGATCTCCAATTCATCATTGTCGCTCTCTCTCGCTCTCGCTGTTGTTGGTGGCGTTGCTGTTAGGGCTTCTTCTTCTTCTTCTTCTACTACTACTATTTATGTCTCTCTCTCGGCATCCCCATTGAGTCGGTACTCGCGATCCTTCTCGATCGACTTCTTCGGTCTCTATCGCGGTCTCTGATTTTGTTGGTTTTGATTGATTTGCAGGAACGATGGTGGTTGCGGGGCCGATAACGCCCGGTCAGGTGCGTAGTAATAATTAATGCGTTTGTTTTCTGTTGTTTCAGACTTTGATCAGTTGCTTCATTAGTGATTCTACTGTGTTTCACGAGAGAAAACCTAAATACGAATTTCTGATCGGATCCGTGGTGGATGATCTGCAATCGGAACTCAATGGGGATCAATGATTGTGAAATGGTCGTAGTTCAGTCGACTAGGTTGAATTTGTGCATTTTATGCGTAAAAGATTTGGCCTTTCATTTTATTATGGAATGTTAGGTGGAAACTGAACTATAATTACTGATCCTAGAGCTTCGTTGACTAGAGTACGTGTTGTTTACTTGTGTTAGTCGATTGTTGTACGCAGATCGAAAAGGCTCTTTGATGTTTAAGGAACTGCAAGTTCTGCTTAGCATTTTAATTGCTGACTCAATACACCTCCAAACAGAGCCTACAATGCCCCCACTGGAAAACTCGATTCAGTAGAAACTGAACTTGACGATTTAGGGGTAGACTGAAGCTAACTTGGGACTTAAATGATTTGCGATGATGTAGTGTTTAAGAATGAGGGCTTGTGCATTGTGGTTATACTCTCGAATTCGAGTTGTAGTGGAAGTATTTTGACGAGAATTCGTAAAAGAGTGTCTTCATTTTATTGTGTAGTAGTTGGGTGGAAACTACACTCTAATTACTGCTGCCAGAGCTTGAGTACTGAGCCCTATGACTAGAGTCTTGTCTACTTGTGTTAGTCTTTGATGTTTAGCAAACTGCCAATTGTGTTTAACGTTGTAATTGCGGACACATATATTTCCTTCGTTGTTAGTGTATATATTTTTTTTATTATTTTCAATTGATTTGTGTGGGTAAGTTTGCTTTTGATTACGTTGCAGGTCTCCTTTTTACTGGGGTTTGTTCCAGTATTTGTTGCATGGATCTATTCTGAGGTACTGGAGTACAAGAAATCGTCGTCTCCTTTAAAAGTGTAAGTTGTGCTTCGAATTTTATGGTTTTGATTTTATTGTTCTCATATTGAGATTTAGGTACAATATCTTAAAAGTGTCATTTACTTTCATGTGTTCGGTTGGACCACTCTATTGATGCAAGAACAAAACTTGAAATCTTCTAGATTTTTAGTTAAACTTTGATATTTTAATATAAATGTTCTTGGGATTTAGAGACTGGAATGCTTTCCCCCCTGTTTCATACAATTA
Organism: Stephania japonica; assembly: GCA_039657345.1. NCBI lineage: Eukaryota > Viridiplantae > Streptophyta > Magnoliopsida > Ranunculales > Menispermaceae > Stephania > Stephania japonica. The sequence continues at coordinate 10,232,680 of CM077556.1, forward strand.
ATCTTTTTTTTTTTCTTGTTCTTTCCCTGCCTAAGCTGCTTGCTTGGCAAAAAACACAATGCTTTTTATCTTGATTGTTCTGAAACTTAGCGTGTCCCTGTCTCTCTAAATCTTAACTGCCATCTTGAAATACTCTATTAGCATCAAATTCTTATCACACATGGAATAATATGTTAATCTGGTGTCACACCGTAATTGCTGTGGGCTTTTATTATCATTTATTTTAAGAAAAAAAATTTGTGGCTGAACCATGGAGGGAACCTCACTTCACCACAAGGCTTTGCTGGTCAATTTACACCACTGAAATTATTGCTTGATCTTCAGAAGTTCATAGAGTTGGAAACAAGAAGTCTTTTCCACTTTATTCTTATCCATGATAGGTAGGACCGTGGGAATGAGCACTTAAGCTATTAATAATGTTTTGAGGTCAAGAATTGGGACACTGAGATCCAATTCAGTTAGGATGATGTCCATGCTTTTCAAAGAGGCTAATGATTTTTAGATGAGACTCTTGATCAGCTTCTTTGATATTTTCAAGAGTTTAGGCCTAAAAGGTCGTATTGCTCATTCATATAGTGGAACATGACATTCATGTCCTACTTTTTCTGCTTTGGTAATTTTCCACGCTTCAAAACTTGCTTTCTTTTGGTAGAAGCTTGGTCACAATTCTTCTGGTGTAACTTAAAGGAGTTCAATATGCGACACAAGTGAACCTCGTGGCACTTTACTAATCAAATTCTCAACTTCAAAAGCCAACCCTTGGCTCCAGGCTTGCATTCCTTGTATCAAACTGTTGAAGCTAGAGCTCAGCCACTCGATTACAAAATCATTACAGGAAAAATAATTGCTCACATTTCTTTAAACATCAGACCTTCAGTGCGTGTCACCAATCCCTTCAATTAATTGGAAAACAAATTTTCCTTTAATTGATATAAACTACGTTAGATCAAAACTTTGAAAAGACTTGTATCTACTCTGTAAACAATTGAGAGAATGGAGATAGAGCTAGCTTGATTGTTGTAGACATGTAGGGTTCAGAGAGCCAGTGGCTAGACACTCTAGAGCTGTTTTCTGTTATTGACAGACTTTGATGTTTATTAACTTGTTATCAGTTAGCCATTTTTTAGAAAGGGTGGATTTATGAATTAGGAATGGCGATCAGCTCTTGTTTGGGGAGGAAACTAGGTTAGTAGGGCTACAGTTCAAATCACTTCTCCATATCTATTGAGATCCAACTAAATTGTATTGAAAGAGCATGTTGAGCCCCTTTTGTTCTATATATCTGCTATTTTATTTGGATTCTGGACTTCCTCTCCGAAAAATATAAAACCCAATTGTTTTGTGGTTAAGATTGAAATGGAAAACCTCAAAAAAAAGAAGATTGATATGGCGATGGAAAAGTTTCTTGCTAGTGAGGTATGTTGCGTTTCTGCAAAATGCAAAATGCTTATTGTGCTCAATCAACTTCTCTAACTTTCCTCCTCACATATTCATATTTTAACGTCAGGCAGAAGAGCCTTACCTTGTTGTAGTACAATCTAAATCTCAAATGCTATCTCTTGAAGCCAAGTACAACTTTGTTAAGTTGCAAAGGAAGTCCCCCCATATTCATTGTCCTGGACATCGGTTCTTCTGATCGATTAACTACAGTGTTACGGTAGAAGGGCCTTACCTTTTTTTTTCCTTAAATAACATATTTAACTTTTACTGATTCTGAAAGACAAAAAGTATGGCTCAACCGGATGAAGAAACCTCAGTTTGATATAGCTATGCTGTTTTTCTCAATGACTTAGGTGGTCTATCATGTTTGTTCCTAATCAAGTTCTTGTTGTTTAAATGCTTTGTAATGCATACTAGATTTTGACTTCTAAAGTGTTCTTCTTGGTATCAGTCATTCAGATATTAATTTGGTTGAATTGGGAGGTGAAACTGTCAAGGATGACGATCGAGCTGTTTTGCTTGAAGGAGGCTTAACAAAATCAGCATCAGCAAGATTTCACGGTTCATCAATAAGAGCCAATTTGATGAGGTTCCTATTTGGCTTTGCATTGATAGTTTAATTCTACCTGTTGAAAAAACTTTTTCTAATTTAAGTTTTGTGATTCTTCTAGGTTCGTAATGCTTGATGATTCATTCTTGCATGAAAATCGAGCAACTTTGAGAGCAATGTAAGTTATATTTACTACACATTGACTAAGCACTGACAATTGGTTGATTAGCCAATTGTCAGTGCTGAAAGTCAGTTGGTTGTACCTGACATCCATACAAAACAGAAAAAACAAAAAAAAAGTAGTAAGAAAAAGCTGACAAACAAACCAAAAAAAGTCTTTTTGGTTGGTGCCCCATGGCAACTGACTCAGCTGTGTGCCCTTGCTGGGCACACTAACATTTTACTATAACTTATTCAACCTTGATGGTAATCTTATAATGTGATTCCATGTAATGTAGGTCGGAATTTGGGGCTTTTCTGGTTTATTTCTTCATTTGCGATCGTACAGATATATTTTCAGAATCTGCTAAGGTGCTTATCTTTCTTTCTTTCTTCTTTTTTTTGTTCCTCGTGATTTTACTTGTGATGGCAGCTGCATTGAAGGAACTTGGTAATAGTTGTATATGCTTAGTTTCTTAAACACTTATTTCTTGCATGATATTTTTATTCATAATTGTTTAATACTTGCTCACATTGTTGTGGGCCTTGTTGTGATATGGCTTTTTGGCTAGATCTTGAATTGGTCAATTCCTTTAGTGGGAATCTAGGAACGTTTGACTGAGAGACCCTAGTTGGTCCTTGCTACGATGACTTGCAACCTGGCAGGTCATAATATTTGTTATTGGGAGTGTAAGATTTTCTAGCTAATTACTAATATCCTAGACGATAGATGGACATCTTTCTGCAGCCAGAAGATGATGATTGATTTATATTGCTAATTCATAACTCTTACCTTTTTTCCAAATTAGAAAAGCTATTCAATCGGTGAAAAGTTAACTGGAGCTTGAGTATCCTATGCATGAAAAAATTATGCTCTTTCCCAGATTACCATGTTTTCTTCTGTTGCAATATTAACCGGTAATGGGCATTAACCAAATTGCATATATTGCTGCAAGAAACTAACAATCATGCATGCAGTCATTTTTAAGTAGAGCTTGAGTGATCCTGCATGAAAAAATTCTGGCCTTTCCCAGATTACCATGATTTCTTCTGTTGCAATATTAACTGGTAATGACATCAAGCAAATTGCATATATTGCTTCAAGACACTAACAACCATGTATGCCGTCATTTTTAAGCCCATATACATGCCGAATAGTCTGTAGAACAGATTCTAAATCTTGTTTAAAAAGAATAGAATGGATCCTAAATCTTAGGAACATAATAGGACTGCTTCTACATCTCGAAAGGGATTTTAAATTTCAATTAACTGATTGTGACGTTACCCTTATCATCAAAAAAAGGTTGTGACATTACCAATGGAAAAAAAAATGTCTTCTTGCATTTAGCATAAACAAAAGGTTCTGCTCGTATTCCTAGTTTAGATCCGTAGAATGTGAATCTTAACAGTAAATATTATAGTCATTTGTGCTTGTTACTTTGCTCTTGATATCGTATTTGGTTCAGATTCAAAGATTTTCTCTACAGAAATGAAGTCAACTTTAGACTTCCTCGAATATATCCCGAAGCTAAGTTATCACCAATAAATTTTATTTACTGGTAATTTTTTTTTTAATCAATAGCAAGGCGTATCTCATGTACAAATAGGTCACAAGCTGTCCAATCACAAAAATAGGTCACAAGTTCTCTGTATGCCCTCAGTTCTTGTGATCAAATTCCATATAGTATACGCACTATGAAGTTGAGAATGAGCCATTTATAGTGTGTGGTAGTTGTAGGATGACATCACACAAAGTAATTGATCTACTTTTGATTTTCTATTTTGAAACAAATGAACAACAAGCCTCATTCCCAAATTAGATGTGGCTGTGACACGGATCGAAAGTTTTGATTCAGCTCCATGCTAACGAGACTTGGTGATATTTTATATCTCTTATATGATATAAAAAATGCACCCAAAGTTATGTCAGTTCTACCTTTATACCTTTGAATTCCTACAATTTCTCGCACATTGAGTTTTTGAGTAGGGACAATTTGTAATTTGTTTCTGGATTTGTTGGATGTTTGAAGCCACAACAATTGCACTTCTCTTATTATTTTTTCCTTATTAGTGCTACTCCAACTTTTCATTAGATATTCAATTTACTTATTTTATAGTTTTAAGATAAGAAAAATGAGTTCAAAATTTGGAGAAAAATGACACATTTGCACCGAAAACCATATAGTTTAGCTCAAGTGACTTCTTTCCAACTTGTACAAGAGTGACTCATTACTCTTCATCATATGTTTTAGTCCCATTATATCTTGGAAAAATCCCAATTATGTCAAAAATGTGGCAAAAACATTACTGCATAATGAAAATGAAAATAATTCTCATCCAACAGCTTCTGACTTAAAAGTCCATAAAGCAATTTTACATTTAGAATGGCCATCTTCTGGATAGAGATAACTTTTTTTTTTTCTAAACTTTTCTAAACATTGAACACTCAAAAGAAATGGGTGTTTTATTTTGATTGTTGATCCTGTTTTCTTTTGAGTTATTGGAAGTGTGTGTGAGACGAATTACAAAGTATGTATAAGAACCTAAAAATAAACCTAAGTGCACTTGTTACTTACTATTGTTGTTTTATGATATTTTCTTTGGACAGAAATACAATCGCGACCTCTTCCTCTTTCTGTACTTTCTTCTCATCATAGTTTCGTCAATGACTTCCCTTAAGAAGCACAATGATAAGTCAGCATTTTCTGGAAAACCCATACTTTACTTAAACCGGCATCAAACCGAGGAATGGAAAGGCTGGATGCAGGTAAATATTTGATTTGCTTGTTTTCAACCCTGCGGCCTTCTAGTTATCGTTCTTTTGTGTAATAAAAAGTTGTTACATTGGAATATTTCTGTTCCCTTCTCTGTCGCTTTTCTCTATTTTATGTTTATAGACATTGATACAAAACTGTTAAAGTGATTGCTGCATCAATTTCATAATCCATTTTAGTTTTCATGCTTATATAAGTATATTATTTTTATAGATCTGTGGACTTTGTACCTTGTGTTTAGAACATAATTTCTAATTTATGAGAACTTTGTTGATGATCTAGTTTTTGGACAAAAGATGGAGCTGATTGCGGGAAAGAGGACATCCTTTTCCATTTATTAAGAAATAAGAAACAAATTATGTGTTCTGATTAAAAAAAAGATGAACTCATAACTTTACTCATTTCGTTGTTGTTCTCTTCATTTCAAACTTCTTGTTTGATTCCAGAGAACTAACACGAAACATTAAAAACATTAACTATCATCAATTATCTTATGATTAATGTAAAATTAACAAGATTTTCAACTTTATTGATTTTCCCAAATTGACACATTCTAGGTTACTGTAATTTTGAGAACACTTTCCGAAAAAAGAGGTCACTTAAATTTGTCCATGCTACACAAAATGTACCGAATCTCTTACACGCTGAATGCCTAGCCCTTAAGATTTTCTGTTAGATTGCATTCATTCACAAGCTTGCAATTTACAACTAATGCAGTTGGCAAAGTTTTGGCTTTGACCTTCTCCTAGTGTGAGTGCCTCTTTGTTGTGAAATATTCTAATATTTCTTTATCAATGCATAAAGCCTGTCGTATTTTGTTGACTGCTAACATGTGGGTAAAATTGTTTACTCTATAACCAATTTCTGATTGGCTGATAGGGCATGTATCTCGACATTTCTTTCTCTATGTATGTCAACCAATAGTTGTAAATAGTCTGAAAATTATAAAGACAATGGCTAGATTTTATACCTAATCTTGGTATGTTTTAAATCTTTTTAAGTTGATTTTAACGTTCTGTAGAAGAAATTTCGATTCTTCACATGTTAACTTGGGATTTTGAATTGGATTTCTCTGGAATTCTTGTGAATTTTGCATGACTAAATGAATTAAAATTCTTGATCTGTGGTCATGCACTTCCTGTTCTTATGTTGAGTGCAATTTGCATCTCTTATCACTTTGGTTAGAAGTAATCGAAGATTAAACATATTTGTAGACAGTTACATGCAACTAGAAAATAAATGCAAGAGATTTTGATGGGAAAATAGTCTGATGGGTCCTTGATTGAAGTTTTTTTTTTCTTCTTTTTTTTCCTCGCCACATGGGACCAGACTGTTTTTGGCACAATTTAGGATAATATATGAGCTCCTTATGATGGACAAGGGCTTTATGATTATTTAGCATCTTTAGTCTTAACCAACTGTCCGAAGCAAGAAAATATTGTGCAGCTTAATTTTTTCTTTATATATTTTAAAACATGCATGGGGCCTAATTTGGGAAAACCAAATGAGCAGGCTTTTCAAGGGACAGAAGGATTTTGATCGTTTAGGGTTTAAGGTGTTAGATAACAATGTAGTGAGAGAATCTGCAATTTCTGCTTTCCTTAAAAATGTAAACTAAATGGATCAAGGAAATTTCTCTCCTTTCTTATGCTGGCAATTGACATAGAGAAAGAAAATTTGTTTTTTAGGGCATTGAACCAGGCAGTTGGACCACGTGAAGAATCTTTTTAGGTATTTGGAGACAAAAGTTTCTGCTTTTATCTTCAACTATAACTAGAGAAGAAAACATACTGTAAAATCCCTTCCAGTGCATGTTGCTGTTCTCACAATTTATATCTTAGAGGACATGGAAGCACCTTGATGCACCAAAAAGGAAAAAAAAACACTTTCTACTTGAGCCTGCACTAGGCATGATTTACTATGGATTATAAGTTGGCCTTGAAAGATCTTCAACTAATTTAGTTGACTGTTTTCTGTGTTTGCAGGTCCTATTTTTGATGTACCATTACTTCGCAGCAACAGAAATATACAATGCTATACGTGTCTTCATTGCGGCATATGTCTGGATGACTGGATTTGGGAACTTCTCCTATTATTACATTAGAAAAGATTTTAGTCTTGCACGCTTTGTTCAGGTAATTATGCCGTCTAAAATTGTGAAGTGCCAATTTATATGCCATTACTGAATCTAATACATGATGATCTTGTCCCTTTTTGTAGATGATGTGGCGTCTTAACTTCCTAGTGGCATTTTGCTGCATTGCCCTTAATAATGACTATGTTTTATACTATATCTGCCCCATGCACACACTTTTTACTCTTATGGTATATGGAACGCTCGGCATTTTTAACAAATACAATGAAATACCCTCAGTGATGGCTGTGAAGATAGCTGCATCGGTTTTGGTTGTTATATTGATATGGGAAGTTCCTGGAATATTTGACCTTGTGTGGAGTCCTTTCACGTTCATTCTAGGTTTGTATTTTAACCTGTGATTTTCTTTTATGTTTTGAAATATTACTTCTTGCTCGTCAGCATCATCCTCTTTTTACATGCCAGGTTACAGAGATTCTGATCCGTCAAAGTCCAACTTGCCACTTTTGCACGAATGGCATTTCAGATCAGGCCTTGATCGGTATATCTGGATTGTCGGAATGCTATATGCTTATTATCACCCTAATGTAATTTCTTAAGTGCTGATTTTTTTATTCTTTGTGATGAGTACACTCCTTTCTGTTGAAATTTTTGCTAATATTGTTAGACTCTTAAAACTATTGTAGGTTGAAAAGTGGTTGGAGAAACTAGAAGAAACTGAAACCAGACGAAGATACTCAATTAAAACAACCATTGTAGCGGTTTCCTTACTGGTGTGTTTCGTGCTTGCAAGCCATTTTATTTTGATCTTTTTTTGGGAAACAATGTTGTCTTTCTAAGTTTCTAAGAATGACCTGATCAAATTATTTTATTCTCTTAGGTTGGTTATTTGTGGTACGAATATATCTACAAGCTGGACAAGGTCACATACAACAAGCTTCATCCTTACACATCATGGATTCCTATAACGTGGGTTTGGAAACGTACCCTTCTTATTTAGTAGTTTCCAAATTTTGCTATTGATTCCAATGTGTTTGTGGTTGCAGTGTTTACATTTGCTTGAGGAATTGTTCGCAGCAATTTCGGAATTTTTCTTTAACCCTGTTCGCGTAAGTTCTGTTCTCGTGCATTTTCCTATGCTCAGTTTAGGAAATCATTTCTTTTTTCTCTCTTTTGATTGCTTTGCTTTGGGTTACTAGGTGGCTTGGAAAGATAACTTTGGAGACATATATTTCCCAGTTCCACATCTGGCTCAGGTGCTTCATCAATTTCTGTATCTTCCGGCTCTAATTTACTTTTAAACCTGACTAACATGTAGTTTTAGGGCTACTAGCGTTGTATTCTTTTATGTTGCGTAGTATATTTTTCATATTGCATCTATGGTTCCATTACTTTAAGCATTGACCAATAATAATTTTTTACGCCTTATTTCTTGTCACTCCAACAACTTTTTCTGTTTCTAACATTATGTTTTGCTTGTATCCAGATCAAGCGTGCCTAATGGACAGCCCAAATGGCTTCTTTCTCTTATTCCTGATTATCCCCTACTCAACTTCATGCTCACTAGTGCAATTTATGTCTTTGTAAGTAATTATTTTTCTTTTTTAGTTTTTTAATAGTTACTGTGGAGAAAAGGGAGATTCGAGAGCGTCTTACGGATAGATCACCTAAATATGCATCATTTTATGTTCTTTTCTTTGCATTCTGTTGCAGATCTCTCTCAGATTCTTCGAATTGACTAACACATTGAAGTCAGTTTTCATTCCCGCAAAAGATAACCGAAGGTTGCTATATAATTTGGTCACGGGTGCCATAATTTCACTCTGTTTGTATTTTATGTCACTGATCGTTCTTCAGATCCCAGTTTTTAAGGTACATTACAGAGTTTTTCCTCTTGGAATGAAGAACCTTTTGCTGCAATTTATTTAATTTAATTTTTATTTGATAAAATACTCGACGTAGTTTTCTTCCAATTGAATCCTCAATGAATGTATATTTTCTCTTGCAGGCATGATACACTTTAGACATTGTTTAAGCAATGTTTTTCGGGATACTACAATTCGATCCAGTTAAATAAGTGGATTGGGGGAAGTCATTCCATGATTTTGAGAGATTTTATGCAACCGTTAGGGTTTCAACCAAGGCGGTGAAGAAGTTGCTACAGATTTTTTAAGTGTCCAAGAAAAGGTACACATTAGAAGATGTTTTTCGTGTATTCTTGAGGTGAATGATAGGCCATTTTCCTCTGATATAGATCAATCATTGTCAAATATATCAATCATGTCAAATGAATTCATTATTCATTGTCAATGCAATTTTCTATTCTTTCTTTGGTGATGGAAACAATTCATTTTTCATCAATTATTCGTAGAGGGTTCTCGTTGTCTTTTATTTTTGGTATTCTCATTTACTGTATGGAATTCCATATACATTGGGCTTCAATCCATGAACCAAACTTGATCCCATAGTTCATATTTTTATTTTTCTACAATGGATGTACAGTTCATTAATGAACAAGACTATGCCAAAAAGATGAATCAGTTTAAGCAAATTAACTTGGAAATTGTCTCATTCAAAATCTACCATGAAATTGTTTGAAGAAAAGTTTAATTAGTCTGCAATGTATGCCTCCCAAGTATTCCTGTGCATAAACATGAGGAGTTGGCAGTTAACCAACAGATTGTTGCTTTAGAGCTATGACTTATGAGTCTGGAGTCATTTCAAGTAAGGTTTCATGAATCTTCTAAATTAAACGCACAACTGTGGGAGTCAGAGCTTCCCTATACATAGAACGTTATGCGACTCAACTCTATGTTAGTTGGGGCCTTGCAAATAATCCAAACCTATTGGACACCAAAATCCAATTATGTTAGTTTTTACTCGGTCGTGGGGTTGGGACATTTTATTTTTTTTGGTAGGGGGGTTGGGACATTCGATCACGAGATTGGTTCGATAAAAAAAAACGGAAAGATTTCCTCAAAAAAAAAAAAAAATATGGAAAAGTTATTGGTACCACTGACAGCCAAGCTGGCTGCTGGCACTCTCCATGTTAGCTTGCTTGCAACAAACAAGAAGTCAGAAGCAGCCCAGTGTCTGCTTTTAAGTAAAAAGATATTGCCAGGGTTCATGAGAACCAAAAACTACTTGTCACCTCTTTTAGCTACCCCAACTGAGCAGGAACTGCCCTACTCTCTCAGTGTGAAGAATGGGCATATACAATGGGACCTATTCCATGCATATCTACTACTATATAGTATTATTAGTACTTGCTAGTAGTAAGGAAAGGTGTGGTTCCTTTCAGTTGCTTTTGTAAGTTCTTCACCTTTGATGCTGCTGCTAGTCAACAGCACCATTGTAGGGGAACCAAGCAATTGTAGGGGCCCTTAAATTAGATCTCTGAACAAGAAGGGGATGAAAAGAGGAACAAAGAAAGGAACTATACGCATGTGCATGAGAAATGTGAGCTGAAAAATACAAGGGGCAAGTTGTGTTGAAGGTGACATGAGCTTGGAAGGCTAATGCCAAACTGTAGATTGGATAAGGTTGTTGATCAAATAATGGTAGGTTAATGAAATTCTCATTTATTTCAAGGACATTAATTTTTTTCAAACTACTTTTCAAAAATTCTCTTAGATTTGAATCTCTCTGAGTTGATCAATCAAACGTGGGATCACTAATTTAAATATGGACACATATACACGTTTTTCTTTTCTTAATATATAAAAAGACCGTATTCGTATTTCATTCATTCATATCATTTATTTATAAAACCATAGCTACATTATCAAGAGGTTGATTCTATACTCTTAACTAGCATATGTACGGGTTGTCAAAGCCTCTAGATGAGATGACAAAGACGTCACTTGTATAAAAGGCAAGGCCTCGGGAGATCGTGGTTTGAATCCCACTCAAGTCAAAAAAAAAACTAGCATATGTACGGGAAAACCATACTATATATTATATGAGCAACCCCATTTGAATGCCTACTGATCCTAAACTCAAGAAGAATCTTCCAACAAGGAAAGAAAATATAACTTTCAATAAAGAAAGAAAATCTAAAACTTCAAATTAAGGAAGACAACTACTTATTTAATAGAAAGATTATCCAATAAAATTAAAGTACCAACTAGGACACACATATATGAACTTCCAAATAAGGTCAAGTCAAATAAGAAATGATCCTAAACCTAATGATCACTTAATTTATAACAAATATATCTCCCAGACCACACAAACTGTACTTTTTATGGTTCTATTATGAAATCTCATCATAGTTTAACACAGTGAAAATGCTTAAGAGTTCTTGAAGATGGATTCGTGTTGGATTCGTGTTGTCTGAATCTGGAAGACAAAGGACACAACTTCAACAGCAATAAATGGACCAAACTTGATTTACAACAGTTGATAGAATGCTTTTGTTATTTGTTGAATCTTTTTTGATCAATGTACGTACCTCAAGTTATCTTAGGTCTACCTTTATACCATTAATTTTTATTTTATGATTTTGAGTTATTTAACTAGGCATTCGCAAGCCACTTTTGATGTGTTCAACCATTACAACCAGCATCCCCTAAATTTTGTTGCATTTAATGCTGTTACTACTTTCTTTGAATACCTATATTCTTATTATCTTATATTTAAAGTTTTACCAGCCATCGATCTATCTCAGCATTCCCTTTTTTGTTGCATTGATCATTACATATATGATTTTTCTTTGTCCAACATTTACTTTTTTTTTTGCCAAAACCAACGTTACTTTCATATATCATAGCTAAGTTTAGATGTGATTTTATAATATCTTATTTTTAATTTAACAATAGAGATATTTCGATCACATATATATATCACATATATCACGCTCATATTTGATAAATTATATTGAAACAAAATAATGAAATAAATAGACTGAATTAGATTGGATGTAATTTTTGACTCATGGTGCGTAATTGAATTGCATCCGTGAATCGACCCTAATTTAATTGGATTTATTTTTAATTTTTACTTTATAGTTAGTTTTCTTCTTTAGTTGGAAGTCTTTGATTTGTCTTCTCCTTGTTGAGAACTTTTAGATCTTCTCCTTGTTGGGAAATTTTATTATTCATTTTGCGGTTCTAGTACTTTTGTATATTGTCATGAGTTTCAATATTGTAAAGAACAGTCCCTGATTGTTAAATTGTTTCAATTTTAAAAAAAAAAACTAAATTAATGGCTGTTTGTTTGCACAAATAGGATTAACGAATCAATGTACTTGATCCTATGTGTGGTCTTGCATTGAGCCATGAAATTAATAAAATTTTGATTTCTCTTCAAAAAAAAAAGAAGAGATATTTGAGGAGGGTTCCAAAAAGAAATTGAAAAGGTTAGTAGTAGGGTGGCACTACTTTTGACTCGAATATTAGCTGAACTACATCGGGTGATATACTTTTGATACATTCAATTGATACACAATTGTTGATGTCTTTTAAATAGATATCAAAGTGCATGTATGCGCATCACGATGCACAAATCAAAGCAGTCTCAAGTTAATTAAGGTCAGCTACATGTAAGGATCAAACTCTTTTATTGTGCTTGATTAAGTGCAATTGATAGTAAGCTTTCCAAACCATTGAAATCCCTTCTAATTAATACATCTCAAGTTAATTTCACTCTACCCCTACATCGTTGGATTATTGATCTTTTATAGGTTATGTGTTTAGTAAGTAGTTTTTTCCTTTCCCTAGAGGAAAGTTTCGAATTTGTTTTCCTTTTGTTGGAAGTTTTAGGTTTTTCTTTCTTTTGTTGGAAGTTTTATTTGTCATTATGTGGTTTTGGTGGTGTTTGCAAACTGTCATGTGTTTTAGATGTTTGTAGAGAACAGTCCCTGATTATCACACAGTTTTATTGTTACAGTAGCATTCACAAACAAATTCATAGGGGATAGATGTTATTTTGAACACATAGGATTAACGAATCGATGTACTTGTATTAGGAAAATTGATTCTATGTCTAACCTTGTATCGAGCCATTAATGATTAATGAAATTTATATTTCACTTCAAACAAAAAAAAAGTTTTCCAGTGGGTGCATTTGTAAGCCGTGCAACCCAAACCACCGCAACCGTCCTTCCCTAATCTTTATGTCAATCGGTGCTACTCCAATTTGTCTTTCAATTATGTATTTCTTATATTTTACCACACATTCACCTAAGCATTCTCATTTTTGTTACGTTTATTTTATGCAGTTGTGTGTTGTTGTTTTACTGTTCAACATTTACTTTCATAGAACATAGTTAGTCTAATTGCGGTCCTATAAAATTTTTCTTTTTACTTAGTAGGAATATTTCTATCACAGATCACCTTTGTTACACTCCTCAATTTCTTCCACCCAGCTAAAATTTTATGTCCGACTAAATTTGCTACACATAGAGCATCGAGCATGATGTGTCTTCCATACATCACAGTACAAAAACCAAATTAAGGAATGCAACCTTGCATGTTGTGGAAAAAAATTACACAATTCTTTTCCTGGTTTTTTATAGGTGCTATTATTTATAAGCCGCGGAGATTTGGTTCACCTCTTCAAGATACATGTCAGTATCACGCTAGAATTACTTATCATTCCAGCTAGTACCCTTCTAAATATTTGTATTAAAAGCTCATGAGAAGCAATCGAAATTGGCAAATGGCGAGAGACATTTTTATTCTAATTACAAGGTCATGATGAATAATCCTACTCTTACTGAAGAACTATATATAGAAGTCACAATGAAACTATAGACTATTGAAGCCCTATTTTTAACCGCTAATTATAAAAAATAACACAAACTTTCATTATTTTTACATAAATAACATTAACTTTCAAAAAAATTTCAACTTTAGCACAAAGAGTAATTTTGGAGTTTTTGGAGCTAACGTGGCAATATAAACAAATAGTTTTCTGTTCACTTAATCCGACCAACAAAAAAATCAAAATTCCGCATCTAATTGGTTTTTTTAAAGTTTGTTTTTTCAGACTTTCATAGCTTATACATAAAAACAATCCCTATTCCTTAAAAGCGAAAAAATGTCTTGGTGGCGAAAATCTAAATTGGTAGATAAAACTTTATTTTGATCAGTAAGTTTATAATAATTCATATATTCTTACATTCTAGCAGAATTATAAAGTGATGAAATTTAATTTTGTAGCTAAAAGTTCATTTTGTTGCAAAATTAAAACCACAATTTGATTGATCAGAAATGTCAGCTTCCATCAAAGCAAATTTGAGATTTTTTTTTTTTTTTTTTGTTTTTTTGAAGCCAACAAATTTGAGTTTGAAAGATAAGGTTATCCTCAATTTTTATTTATTTATTTTATTTCGATTTGTTTTTTTTTTATTCAGGAAAAAAAAAGTCGATCATATCAATTGGATAATTTAGATGTGGAATTTAGGTTTTTGTTAGGCCAAATCAAGTGAACCCGAGAAAAATGGATTTATGATACCACGTTAGCGCCCAAAACCTCCAAATTGTTTTTTATGTTAAAATTGAAAAAATCTTGATAGTTCATGTTATTTCTAACAAAATTGAAAATTCATATTATTTTTGTAAAAATGACGAAAGTTTATGTTATTGTTTATAGTTGGTCCTATTTTTAAGATCTTTAGTAGATTTAGATTATTCTACTAAGATTTATAATGGACCTAAACTAAATATTAACTAATTAAGATCAAACATTTCGTCAAAAAATAAAAAATAAAAATCAAACATTCATTATGCCAGCTGGATTACTAAACCTAAACCACTATAGCTGATTTACCAAACAATATTCAAAACCTAATTTAACATGTATTCTAGAACATCAAAGTTTATGCTTCTAAATTTCTGCTAAAACTTGGATGGCCTAATCACTAAAAATTCCTTATCCATATGACCGCAAACCACAATGTGAATGCAAAAACTTTATGATATTATTTAACATTACACTTGAAAAAAGGTTGCTATCGTGACTCACTTTGACATTGATCTAGTGAAAACCACACGATGAACCTCGTGATACGAATCACACTCGCATTAAATGGCTCCTATAGGTGGATATGCCTAACTCAGTGGCCAAAGTAGGTCAACTGATCATTTTTCAATTTGAAATGGATGCCACTGGGGTACATACTTTGTCCAACGAGATTGGGCATCGATCCACTCAGTTGCAGTGCAATATACCCCGAAATATGTGTGCGCACATTGCGAGATGCATCACGTGACAACTTAGTGGATCAGTGTCCAATCTTGGTGTTGTATGTTATCGAAGGTTTTTCCATATGAAATTTATGGATTTTAACGTTCATCAAATTATCCCCTTATCTTTTGAGTTCGACATAGTGCACCCCACTATTTATTGAGTGTACCCCAGAAAAAGTTAAACTTTTAAAAAAAAGTCAATCCTATTACAAAATGAGTCTTATGTCCCTCACTGTGATTAGTGCACCCCACTACAATTTCTAAGTGCACCCCACACACTTTCTTCTTTGTGACTTGTAGGCATCATCGAGTGGTTCCACCTCGAATGTCCGAATTTTTTATTGGAGAGTCAGTCGCAGTCTACCGAATCTCTATTTGGAGATTCGGTCACAACTTGACAAATCTTTATTTGGAGAGTCAGTCGGAACTCACCGAACCTTTAAGTCGACAGTTTTCAACTAAATCTCACTAAAGAGGTTCGATTGGACAGCACCGAGTCTAATGGATAAGTCTTGGTTAAATGTCGTCGAACCTAAAATAGATGTCTCAACCAATGTTTTGAAGTTTGGTGTCTCAGTTCAGATGAAAAAGTATTTTGATAAAATTGTAGGGTGCACTTAAAATTAAAATTTAAATTTGAGATGTCACGTAAAATAGGATATACTCAGTAAATAGTGGAATGCAATAAATAGTGGAATGCACTTAGCGGGACTCTATCTTTTCACCCCACGCACCGCTCACGTATTGTCAAACAATTCTTTTCCAATCATATCAGAAAGGCCCGGCATGTTGCAATAAAAAACAAAAATAATTCCCTGAAACCAGCCGTATCAAAACCCGACACGTAGACGTGTTTCTCCAACGGCTCAGAAGACAAAACTGCAAAAAAATGCAGGTGAGAGGTCAAGATTCGGTAGTACGTAAGGTCTTACGTACGAGCGTGAGCATGGGATCGCAGACAGATAAAACTGACCGTTGGAGCCAACAAAAAGTGGACTTTTTAGATCTGAAGAAGCGAATTCAAACCAACAAAACGTGTTAACGTGTTGTTTTTAAGGTTGAGTCTGCTTTTTAGTAAATTAACAGCTCGTGCGACTAGATCACTCGTGATGGTGGCATTAGAATTAGATGGTCATCTTTTTTAGTTTCAGACGGCATTCAAAGCCATTTAAAGGAACATGGGGCATGAGCCCCAAAGGGTGGCCTCTCTAGTCTTCTAGGGGAGTCTCTCCTTAAAGTCAAAAAAAAAAAAAAAAAAAAACTAAATTAGATAGATTCGTGATTTTTTTTTTTGAATAAATGTATCTTTTGAGTTGGGGAGAGAATTTGTTTAAAAAGTCAATGGCATGTGAGTTCTCTGTGCTTGGGTCCAATTTCCAAGCTCAAAGGTGGTTTAATTTGATGTTAGGTTGAGTGGTTGAAACTCAATAGCCTGAACCTATCTCAAGTTCGAGTCATATAAATAAAATAAATAAATAAATCGTGTTTAGAAACCCTCTTATAGAGTTCGCAAAAGGTTTCATATAGTTACGAACTTAGACTCCTAATTTCGGATGAGATCACCCAAAAAGAAAATTTTAAAAATATCTACTTAATTTTTGTTAAAACTAAATCTAATTATCTTCTTTAACAAAATTAAAAAACAAACAAAACTTGCCAAAACATTTCAAGTGAGATGGTCGAGATATCGCTTACCAAAGACAAAGTTGAGGGTTACATGAGTCAAGGGGGTGGTGTTGTTAAGTTGGATTTTATCAAAACAAAAAAATGGGAACCCAAAGAATCAGCAAAACACAGTTCCTCACAATTTTTTAAAGTTTTACTCGTATTGGTAAACACGAAATAAAATATTCTATAGAGACCAGACCAAGTTGGTACTCTTAGTTTTGTTCAACCTCAAAAAAATGTAGTCTAAATTCCCTTCGATTCATGATGTACCTCAGTTGCAGCAACACCCAACGTGGAGTAACATATATGCATGATACATTTGCTATAAAGTTGCTGCAATGCTCAATTCAAAATGTTAAATTTAACACAAAAGACTCCAAATAAATATATCAAAAGCATGTAACCCAAACTTTTCCCCAAATTATTAATTGATATCCACCACATAGGATTAGGAAGGGGAATGGCATGGGCACAACTGCCCAACCAGATAAAAAAAAGGATAAAGTATTAATATAATCAATAAACAAAAAATGGGTCTGAAGTAAAGTGAAAAAAGAGAGGGCACCACCATGCTCAAGCATCATTTGATTCATTTCTGCTCATATACAACAAAGAAAAGCAAAGCATTTTCTCTGCCAAAAAAAAAGTTAAAAGAGAAGATCAATCATTAAATTAAGTAATAATAACCATACAAAGAGTGATGAGAAGGTGAAAAAAAAGTACTGAATCTCTTCTTTTCACCAATAAACATTCATCATATCCATCTAGTTCTAACAACAGCCAAAATAACAAATTGAAAGAAAAGAGGAGACATGTCCTATTGAAAACTGGAACAATCTGTACAGCAAGAATATTATCAGCTTTTTTTGTCTTTTCTTTTTGTTTTCTATGTATCTTGATTATGGAAACAAACCAGTATGAATTGGGAGGCACATTTCTCTTCAATCTCCATGAGAATAATAGGTGTTTTGACCATCAAACACTGACAGTAATTTCTTCTACATGTTTCCTCGATATTTTGACGGGCTCGGTGAATATCAATCGAGGAAAGAAATGTCATACTTGTTCAGGCCGATTCTCTTCATGGAGAAGATGTGGAAGTCATGGAGTTGAGTCCATACTGGTCGTGCGGATCTTCTGGTTCCTTCGATCCTGCAGAAGTAAACATGTCATTCTATGACAGCATCTTTCGAAAGAATACTAGATAGTTGCATTGCAGGAATCAGATATTAGATCTCCTAAATACAAATTATACAATAAGTTATATTGCAGCAGTATAGTAAAATCTTTAGTTCTCAAGAGATCAGTTACCACCTCTCGCAACGGGTATTCATCGGCTTCAAGCATTCTAACAACCTGTCCCATTTTTGGTCTTTTCTCTGCGTCGGGATCTACACATCGCAAAGCAATCAGAAGTGTGTGTTTGAGAGCACGGGTGGCGGGCTTAGCTTCAAGGTTAGGGTCTATAACTTCCTCAGCCCTCCTATTTCCAACCATCATTTTAAGCCACTCCACAAGATTAACCTGGCAACACCCACAGCAAGCATTCATTCGCTAGAATTTTAATGCGCAGATCATTTTTTTCTATTATTAATAAGAATGAAAATAGAGTATGGAGATTATAAGGCAATCAGTACCTCATTAGCAGAACGGCTGTAGTCAACAGGATCCCTGCCAGTAACTGCCTCCAGGAGAAGAACACCAAAACTGTAAATATCACTCTTTTCATTCAAGAAGCCAGTGTTTGCATATTCAGGTGCTACATACCTGAGAAACACAGAAGAAAACACTTCAAACAACGAACTAGGCTTCTATCCCAACAATTTGTAAGGTAAGATAAACTCATCAAATAATATAGGACGACTGAAGCGATTAAAGACGAAAGTTGATCCAGCATACCCGAACGTGCCCATTACTCTGGTTGTAATGTGACTTTCGCCTGGATCCAAGAGTTTGGCCAATCCAAAATCAGAAACCTTGGCATTAAACTCATTGTCAATCAATATATTGCTCGACTTTATGTCTCGGTGTACAACTTTAGGTTCTATAGCTTCGTGCAAGTAAGCAAGTCTGCATTACAAGTTTCACAACAACTTATTTTAATCAAATTACAATTCAAAATCTCACAGTACCAAACTCAAACTTAATCACTCCTTAAGAATGAAAAGATTTAATGATGTATATATATAACATAAGAGATGGATGAAAGACTCACGCTTTGGCAGTTCCAAGGATAACCTTCATGCGAGACTCCCAACTAAGAGGCCCTTGTTGGCGCAAAGCTCCATGCAACCACTGTTCTAAGTTGCCATTATTCACGTACTCATAGACCAACATTCTACATTATAGACAACTTTTAATTAGTATGATAAAGCACAATACGATCAAACTAAAAAATCAAATAAGCACATGAATTGGAACTAATATTTATTGAATTGTTTAAGAGTTTGTTTAAATAAAATTAATAGGACCACAACCTTCAAAATGTGTTGAGAATCTTTTTTAGGTATCTTGAACTCCCATAAATAGAGGCTTATAATTGAAATTGACAGAGTCGATGATTGAAAACATCCTTATTCTCCATTCCTCTGCTGCCAGAAGAATGGGATAAAATAATAACATTAAGTTCATGGATTAAAAGCATTGAGAGCACAAGCGAGCCAGATCTACCTCATTGGCAATAGTTTTAACCAACAAATTGCTACTGAAACAGATGTACCAAAAATGAAAAAAGTGCATATATCAAGGACCTAAATAAATTAATTACCTGTGAATTCCTTCGACACAATAACCTAAGAGACGCACAAGATTCTTATGTCTGACATGACCGATAGCTTCAACTTCAACTCTAAATTCTTTTTCCGCCTGCCCCCTACAAATTAACGTTTGCACAATACGGATATAAGTCTTGAGAGAAAGCTAACAAAAATTAGAGGAAAAATTAAGGTACCCTTACAAATTATTGAGAAGCTTCTTCACTGCCATCTCAGTACCATTGATCAGACGTCCTCTATAAACGACCCCGTATCCACCCTCACCAAGCACATTCTTCGCTGAGAAACCACTAGTTGCAATCTCAAGATCCCTCAAAGTAAACCAATGGCCCCAACCAAGGTGTGACATTTCAGGCAAGCCAATCAAAGGAGAAGCCGAAGCAATACCACCCATCAAATATGATGGCTTGCGAGTAGTCCCAGAGCTTCCTTCTTCCCCGGAATATGAACTACAGGCTCTCTCGTTCTGATAGAGTGAGCTGCACTGACTGATAGTATCAGCCTCGCTTGACTTACTCTTAGCCAAATGAACATACATTTTCTCCGAGGCCTTCTCACTCATTTTTTCATGAACCGTAATGGCATATCCTCCAGGCTCATCTTGCGCATTGTGAACCCCGACACTATCAACCTTGATTTCCTTTGATATGGTCGGTATTTGAGACGTCGAGAACTTGTCAAGAGTTCTCCTCCTAGTTTTCTTCCTCGACGCCACCCACACAGACAAGATAGACAAAACCAGCACGATAAATGCCCCAACACAGATACCAATCAAAACCCATAGCTTCAAAGAAAACACCGGCGTCTTCTTAGACAATTCCGAACTCAGTGAGTTATCGGACGACATCTCAATCTGCCACAACTATCAGACAAACAACAACGAAACCAACAACCCCTCTTATTCGATCTCATAAACCGCGAAATCCGTGCACCTCAATCTGCACTGCCAAAATTTGACTCATTTTTCAGACATAGAAGCACAAAATATAGATCAAAACTTGTTAGAGATTCCAAGATATGAAATTGAAGTATTAAAAAAGGCCCATTTTATAACCAATGATATACTACCTTACAGAAGAAGTTTACAAACCCATGATGAGATGTTATCCATTTTTCGACAAAAAAGCCTTCATCTTGGTTAAGCATCGAAGCCATGTAAGAAAGACACCCATTTAGTAAACAAAAATTATTCTTGACTTACATCTCTCAATTTTAACAGCCAATGAAAAGAAGAAAAAAAGGGGACAAAGAGAGAATCTGATACGTCCCTTCAAGCAGTTGAAATGTAATATCAATCAAACCAATTTACCACAAACACTGATCCCAAAGCCCAAAAGCCCAAATTGGGTCATCTATGAAAACACCCATCACCAATCCAAGCCATTCAGAGATTTTCTTTTACAAAGACTCACTCATTAAAAAAAATAAACAATAAAAAAAAAAAAAAAAAGACCATAAACAGCATAAAAACAAACAACACAAAGCAATCAAATCTCTATCATTAAGAACCAGAAATGCAAATCCATCAAATGGGTACTCAGGAAAAGGTATATTTGAAAGGGGATCTACCTAATCCATCTGATCTTCCACTTGGATTCCCCAACAACAGCAACAAATGTACACCATTAAAGCAAAAATCACCCAAAAATGATTAATGGGTAGCTGGAGAAGGGGTGATGCAGAGTTGCAAAAGATCAGGAATTGGGAAAAAAGGGGTCATTCAACCCCAGAGAGAGAGAGTTTTGAAGAGTGTTTGAAATCCCACATCAGAGCAGCTACAGCATACCTCTCTGAAGGGGTTTGGGGTCCCTAGTTAAGGGGTAGGTGGGGGTTTTGGGATTTATGGATGAGAGTGTCACTTTCTGAAGCTTTGAAAGAAGCTTGGTTTGCAATGGAGGAAAACCCCCAAAGAGAGAGTGAAAGAGGGAAACAGTGAAGCGAAAGCAACTGATATGACATAAAAATCTGAACTTATATCACTTGAGAAAATGACTTTTTTTTTGTTTATTTTATTTTTAGATAGATTTTTTTTTTGTGTCCTGGTTAATGGAAACGAAAATGCTAGATTGACACCAGTAGAAAACGAATACACACCCTTTATTTAATCGTGTTGTATCTTGAGATGCATAAGTTTATATTCCTAGGTAAAAATGTACATCCAAGTAGAAAGGGGTGTACGTTCCTGGTGACTTTAGGAACGTCATTTAAACATCGTCCTAATAGAAATTATTAAATTGACCAAACTGAGCAAATGAAATGGACATACCTTTATAGGTATCCATTGATCTTATGCATCGATGTGTGTGAGTACAAAAATCGATGTATATCTAAAGGACACTCACAAGTGCTCGTGTGCTCAGTTTGAATCACCTCGAGTGGTATCTGATCTTTGTGTGTATTGAATTTTTTTTTTTTTTTTGAAAAATAATATGGGTTTCATTTCACGAATTGGAACTGCATTGTTTACATTGAGCGTAACAGTCTCTTGTGAAGATCCACACAAAACTAAACTAATATCATAAAGTTTAGCTAACTTTGTCATAGCTAATTTGTTACCCTCTCTCTTTGCAAATTGAGCTTTTCAATCACTCCATTTTGAATGTTCCGATGAACAGTTATAATTAGTGAATCAATGTACTTTTATCAAAGTAATTAATTTTATGTCTCATCTTGATCTACCAAATGTATTGAACCATTATGATTAATGAAGTTTCTATTTTACTTTTAAAAAAAGTACCTAAATTCTAACAAGTTGTATTAGATGTGTGAAGTCATTAACCTGAACAGGTTGGCCCAACGGTAAAGACGAGTTCAAGATTATGTGTGTTAGACGGATGATCTTAGGTTTAATTCTTTGTTGCGTCAAGAATGTTTAGGCTACTGGAGTACACTGGGTTGATTGCACTATGACCTCGTGAGAATAGTCAAACTTACCTGAACACCTACAAATATAATAAAAAAGGAAGATGATAATATAACATTATAGGAAATATACATTTGCAACACTTGCACGAATTCTAAAGGAATCTACACCAATGTGTAGCAAATGTATATATTAAAAGAATGTAAAAAAATAATTTAAAAAAAATATGGATCTATTAATTATTAATAAATTTTTATTCACCCTTAAGAAAAAGAAATTGGTTACAACTATAAAGCACCGAAACTATAATCCTTCATGAAAAAAAAATAATTCGCAATAAAATAAAGTAATTACTTACAATAGCAACTCAATCCCAGCTAAAACTCATTGACACTTGATTTAGATTAAAGTTTGTAGGAGGGACCAAAGTGTATATTTTTTACAACACATTTGACCAAAAAAAAAAGAAAAAAAATTCTAAAACCTCATGGAGCTTCACGAAAAATTTTTATCTTATGAAAATGACAAATATTACGGTTGTATACCTTGCTACATACAATCGATACAGCTATCGACGTCGTTTCGGTTGACTTCGAGATTCACACCTTCACATCTTTGCGCACGACGCGATAGATCTCAACTACGTAGCAAATGTACGTCTGAAACCAAGACAGTTTTCTAAAACACTCAAACGCAAATATGATACGTACTTCTTGGTGTCCCTTGATGTGTGCGTCGATGTTTGAAATAAAGCAAATGTATGCGTATCCAAGAGAATCCAAGAAGCGTGTTGTTTGTGTATTGATATTGTGGTTATATTATCAGGGCCCACCTAGAAACGAAGAGGAACTTGTTTAAAAACCCTAATTTTGTCTCTGAATTTAGAACATTTGTTTGTTTCTGGTTCTTGAAATTGAAGGTCTTGCGAACAATGGAGAGTGGTGATGGCAATGGAGTCCCTGAAAACGCGAATGAACGTAGGGTTTTGATTCATTTGATTGGTTTTGTTGATCAAAGTTTTGATTTTTATGGTTTTTTTGGGTGTTTGTGGTGTTGCAGATTGTCCTGGACCGGAGTCGGAGGCGGCGGGGAAAGCGGAGGAGTGCGCCGGATGCCCTAATCAGCAAGAGTGTGCTACTGCTCCTAAAGGGCCTGATCCAGGTTCCAATCACTCATATCCCTCTATTTACATGATTGAAATTGAAAATTTAGGGTTTTGGTATCTATGATCAAAATTGAAATGATTGAGACACTATTAGGGTTTAGGACTTTAGGGTTTTGGATGAAATTGTAATGATTGAGAAGCTTTAGGATCAATTTTGGAGATCTTGTATCGAAGTTTTGATGTTTTAAGTGTAATTTGAACTAGCTCAAGCCCATATATTTAAAATGAAGTCATATTTTCGGTGTCGCGTGATGGGAAAACGCTAGGAAATGTAGAGAGTGAGGACTAGGCCATCGTTTTATGTATCGATGAACACGGTTGAGAGGCTTTTGCGATGTGCAATTGTGCGGTTCCTGGTCTTGTATTGCTGTGTGTTTATATGGAGTGCGTGGACTTGCTATCAGGCGAAGTGGTTTTGTTTGTTGAATGAACAACTTAATGGTTCTTTGATAATTATGTATATGTTCTCCATCTCTAAGGTCAGAAGCAGTTTGAAAAAGTGGTTTGTGCTTAGGAAATGTGGTATGTGGCCGTCCTGCATCCTGATTGCAGGAAGCTAACTTAGGTAACCCATAGTTGATCCCAATCAGGCTTGTACATGAAATATGATGCTCGTTAGGTATTTTTGGTTACCCCTTGGTAGCTAATGGCTTTCCCTTCTGTGTTCTCCATTGTGTTTCGTTCTTCAAACCTTGTCTCATGCAGCCGAATGAGACTGGTAATAAGATTGATATACATAGGAGGTATCATCAATTTCTATTGAATTTCTTCTTGAGTAAAGTAGGCCAGAATGGCTTCCAAAACTGAAGAATTTGGTGTTGTTTTCTAAGTTTTGTCTGCAATGTTTTTTCTGTTATACCGAACTATTCTTAAGCGTGATAGTTTTTCCTTTAAAAGTTTATAGCCATGTGTTTGATCAGATCGAATGCAAGGAGTTTCTTTCTGCTTATGAGTTATGATCTTTTGTCCTTAAGGTTACACCATGCAAGTATGCCCTGAAATGATTGATGCCTTATCGATCAATCTAGTTTACTTTTTTATTTTTTTTTGACAAGAAAGGGACCTTTAATTCATAATAAGGAAAAACTTGGAAACAAGAAATTTGCAAGAATCCCAACAAATTAAACGAAAGCAACTTACTTATCATTGCACCAAATCTAGGTTGAAACTGCGCAATAGTGGCACAACTTAGCCGGCAACTCAGCTCGGCTGACCCCACAGCGAAGGCAGTGGGAGATGAACACAATGGGAGATAAAATGATTATCGATTCGAAACGTCAATGTTCCACCAATTACCTGATCTAATTTGACCTTGAAAGGGCTTGAACATGTCATCAACATGAAGCTAGAGCTCAATTGAACATTGGACTCTATCCATAACATCATGCCTCTCGCTCCTTCTATTCAAGAACACTTTTTTCTGTTCACGCCGAACGTGCCAAAGAATTGCCAGAGCACCAGTAGTCCATGTGTGTCTTCTGAATTGACCAGATCGACCCATGAAACCACCCCCAACACATTCATGGACAGAGTTTGGAGTGACCCAATACAAATGCAGATGACCAAGGTGGTCAATGCACAATTTAGATGTGAACCACAGCACAAATTCTCATTACAAAGCATGCATATACTTGGCTGCAAGTATAAATTAGGATGCTTCCTTTGAAGTACCTCTGTTATCATTCCAAAACACCGAAATATAAAATTTTACCTTACTTGGCCCAGGAAACTTCCATAAAGAATTTGGAAAGGCTTCTTTCGCTCCCTGGATACAATCAGTTGTAAAATACTGTTTTTTACAATTTCATGGATTCAATTATCCTCATCGACTTGTCAAACACCCGACATCTAGAATTATCCTCATCAAGCCTAATCACAACGGAATCAATTAATGCCACCAAGTTCATCCTCTATGGATTCATTAATCTTCATATCCGATAGTCTACGTCGAAAGTCCAAATCCCTATTTCTTCCTGGACTATCATTCAACAGTACATACTCCTCAATAGCCACAGTATCAATCTTCCTAGACAAAACAAACAAATTAGGAAATCAATCAAAGAGATGAGACTCACCCAACCACAATCCAAAGTTTAGTACAATTTCCCCCATCCCACCTTATACTTCACTCCATGCTGAAAATCTGAGACACAACAAGTAACAGATCACCAATGGAATCCAAAAGTGGATTTAACAGCAATCCCAAAGTCCCAACTATTATAGCTTTCCACTTAAAAAGTTCTAATAACCTAAGCCCACAAGGAATAATATTCATTCTTACACCTCCATAGCCACTTCATAAGTAAGGGTTTATTGCAATTTTGTAAATCCCCAATTCCAAGACCACCTTTCGACTTTGGTAAACAAAACTTGTTCCATACAACTAAGCATAGTG
The DNA here is from genome assembly GCA_039657345.1 of Stephania japonica. NCBI lineage: Eukaryota > Viridiplantae > Streptophyta > Magnoliopsida > Ranunculales > Menispermaceae > Stephania > Stephania japonica. The sequence goes on from CM077556.1 coordinate 10,258,755, forward strand.
ATTTCCAATTCTCCAACTCCACAAAAAAGATCTCATCATTCCCTCCAATCTTTTGACAATCTTAATAGGCCTTTGAAACATAGACATAAAGGAAAGTAGGAGAGCCTCCAACATTGACTGAATCATTACAAGACGACCACCACATGACAAAAAACCTCTTTTCCGACAATCAATCCTTTTTGCAATTTTCTTTGTAACAGGATCCCAAAATTCTTTCCTACATAGTGAGTCAGCAAGCGGCAAACCAAGATACTTAAGGGGCCAAGTTTCAGTTTCACAACCAATATCATCCATTCTATCTATAGCCACCTCATCAAAAACATTAATGCCCACAAGCAAACATTTATCGTTATTCAATTCAATGCCCGAAATTCGACAAAACCATCTAACAATCACCTTTAGGTTTGAAAAATAAAGAGTCTTCTGCAAATTGTGAATGAGAAACATTAATCTTATTCCTTCCCACTTCAAAACCAGTAGTAATACCTTGGGAATTCGCTTTATCAGCCATCCTTCCCATAACATCGACCACAAGGATAATAAATAGTGTGAAATAGAATTTCCCCAACGAAGTCCTATTTGAGCATTAAATTTTCCTCTCAGCCTACCATTTAGATTGATTAACCGAAAAAACACACCCAATGATCCACTCCCTCCATCCCTGCCCAAAACCTTTCATATCAAGAACATCCCACTTGACTCTATCACATGCTTTAAAAAAACCCAGTTTAAGCACAAAACCCTTATGCTTCTTAATGTGGTACTCTTCAATAGCCTCATTAGCAGTCAAACCTGAGTCCAACTGTTTTCCCACCACATACACATTTTGCTCATTTGCAATAGTAGCTGCCAGCACCTCTTAATCTAAAAGTCAACACTTTTGCCACAATTTTATAAAGAGAAGTTACAAGACTAATAAGGTCAATAATCTGACAAACTTCCCACCTTAGCTTCCTTTAGAATTAAGCAAATGTATGTTTCATTAACACATGCATTAATCTTCCCATTTCTAAAGAAGTCATGAAAACTTTCATGATATCATCTTTGAGCACCTCCCAGCTATTCTTGGAAAATGCCATAGAGTTCCTGTCAGCACCTGGCGTTTTATCACTATGACAACTCCAAACTGCCTGCTGCACTTCTCCTCGTTAAAATGACGCTCCAAATGAGTAGCAACACTCCTCGGTAATGCACCCCACTCAATTCCATGAATGCACCAAACATTGCTATTCTCCTTTAAATATAGGTTTCAGAAATGAGCAATAATCTCCTGAATGATCATATTATCATCCTTCCATCACCAAGTTGAAGTCTGGTGTTTATATTCTTGTTCCTTCTAGTGCTAAGCAAGTAATGGAAAAATTTGGTATTACTACCCCCCTCTTTAAACCACTTGGATTTCAACTTCTGATCATTCATTCTATATTCCATCATAAGGGCATAATTCATTTATTTTTTAATAACCCCATGCTCCTGAATTTTTAAAGAACTCCCATTATTATTAGCCTCCTCAAGCTAGTTTACTTCACGTTTGTGTGAAACTTAAGAATCTTGTTCACTATCTACTTATCTAGAAATGGAGAAGCATGCAATGGCATTACTTTAATTTACTTTTTTTTTTTGTCTAGTATTAATTTTGTGCATGTATAGTTCTTTATAATTCTAATGACTTAGTATCCAGATCATGCTATTGCAGTTTATTTTATTTTTACTGGTGTGATAAATGATAATCAACACAAGCTGTATCGTAAATACTTGGCTCACTAAGACTAAGTGTGTCTTGAATAATTTTGTATATTCAATGTTAATAATTTCATCAGATAGGCGGGTTGACTTATTCTGTGGTGCTATTATTTATTTTACTGGTATGATAATCAACATCACCTGTATCATAAATACTTGGCCGACTAAGGCTTACTGCATCTTGAATGATGTTGTATATTAGATGCTAATAATTTCATCAGATAAGCGGGTCGACTTATTATGTGGAGTTTATTTTAACTAGTTCTTGCGGTATTTTTTCACTATGAGTTGAACTTCAAGATATCAACCATCAACTAGAAAAATAATCTCATGTTTCTTGCCGTGCCAACCTTATGCAGATCTCGTTTCTATTCAGGAGCGAATGGCCACTGTGAAGCACAAGATACTGGTTTTATCTGGTAAGGGTGGAGTTGGCAAGAGCACATTCTCAGCGCAACTCTCATTTGCACTATCCAGCATGGATTACCAGGTTGGCTTACTTGATATCGACATCTGTGGCCCAAGCATTCCAAAGATGCTTGGCCTAGAAGGCCAGACCATCCACCAAAGCAATCTTGGATGGTCTCCTGTGTACGTGGATGATAACCTTGGGGTCATGTCTATAGGGTTCATGCTCCCACACCCCGATGAGGCTGTCATATGGCGAGGACCTCGCAAGAATGGGATCATCAAGCAATTCTTGAAGGACGTCAATTGGGGGGAACTAGACTATTTAGTGGTGGATGCTCCTCCAGGGACTTCAGATGAGCACATCTCTATAGTTCAATTCCTCAAGGCTTCAGGCATTGATGGTGCCATCATTGTGAGCACTCCGCAGGAGGTTTCTCTTATCGATGTGCGGAAAGAGGTGAGTTTCTGCAAGAAAGTCGATCTTCAAGTACTGGGAGTTGTTGAGAATATGAGTGGATTAAGGCAACAATTGTCAGATATAAAATTCATTAAGGCTTTGGAAACGGGGGAGGAGAGAGACGTTACAGAATGGGCTTTGGAGTATATAAGAGCAAATGCTCCTGAAATTCTAAACATGGTTGCTTCCACTGAAATTTTTGACAGTAGTCGGGGTGGTGCAGCGAAGATGTGCTTGGAAATGGGGGTCCCTTTTCTGGGGAGGGTGCCCATGGACCCCCAGCTTGGCAAGGCTGCCGAAGAAGGTCGTTCATGCTTCGTTGACAAAAAATGCCGTGCCAGTCAACTTGCTTTGAAGAAAATAGTAGATAAACTCGTCACAGATCAAACGGAAACAAAAATTGCATCCGAGGAGATGCATAGGTAGAAGCTTAGAGATCTCCCATAACTTAAATGCATAAAAAAAGTTTGCTTGCCCTTTTTGTTTGTTATTTGTAGTGGAATAAGTTTTATCTAGTTTACCAAAAATAGAAAAAAAGTTTTATCTAACTTAAGAGATGAGGTGAGCTTCATTACTTGTATATTGTTGTTCTTTATGTAATGTGGCAACTCAATGCTAGTAAAAATAATTCTATACATAACTCAATCATATTATATTGAAACTAAACTAATTATGATTCGATTGATAGGAATGGTACTTTGGCCAATCTCGAATCCTGGCTGCACTTTGAGGTTCTTAATTTTCTGCAAACCTGTGTTGTACATAATCCTTTCTAGTTTTCTTTTTGAAAATCTTTCTGAAGTTTTAATGAATAACATATGTGAATCATGTGACAGTAGAAACTTACTAGCAATTGTCTTCAAATACTATGTAGTCCCTGATATTGAGGAAAAAAAAATTGAAAAATAATTGGTTGACGCACTCTTGACACTTAATTGTTGTGGTTCTTTGAGTTATACATTGAGATGTGTGTGTACATGTTTTGAAATGTAGCTAGAGTACCTCAACAACTAGGTGTCTAACTATAGATATCAAACTAGGTGTCTAAATGAACAACATGAGTTAATAGTGCTCATATCTTGGACTACTTGTAAGTTAACCTAGTATGTAATTGATACCATATAGTTAGGTTATTATTAGTTGTTAAGTATAAAAATAAAATGAAGTGTGTATGTATATGTAGCTTAATTTTATCGATCACGTTGAGCCAGATTTTATCGATCACGTTGAGCCACTAAGAAATATTAATATTGCCATATGTAACAAAATTTGATATAATTGAATTGGGGTGTGGGGTGGGGGTACCATGGTCCCCCAATGTAGCTGTGGCTCTGCTCCCCAATGTTGCATTCATGTGTGCGTGTGTTTAATTAACAAGCCTCTAAATAAAGTACCCTTTCATAGATGTACTCAGATTTGTATGGGAGAATGACTACATAATAAATGCTAATTATGCTAACATCCATTGACTCCTAACTCCCATATGATAAGAGGCTTGGGACTTGGGACAGTCTCCCTCCTGACTTCTTTTCTGATGTACTTGGAATAGGAATACCAGTTACATTAGCATCTCAATGTACATCTAATTAAAGGAACACCAGTTACATTAGCATTACCGAATTTAAAAACATACAAATTTACATTACTATCCATATTGAAAACATAATGACTTCAAAAAAAAAACATAATGGGAAATACTAGAGTAAGGGCACCAACTTTAAGCACCGTCTCAGTTGATTGATGTACAAGATATGTGCGTGCACATCTTGATATGAAAATGCATAACATTCGATTGAATCGGTGCACAAAGTGAGTTACATGTCCCTATGAGAGTATCTCCAATCTTGCACCAAAAGCAACGCTATTATAGCGTTGCTGCATTGTTTTTGTTTTTTGTTTTTTTTTTTTTGTTGTTGATTTTTTAAAATCTTTTAGGTGGTTTGAAAGTGAGGTCCATTTTATTTATTATTTTTTTAATGTGATTTGAATAAATGTGAACTTTGTGGTTAGACCCACTTTTGGCGTGGCATTTGGTGTGAAGTGTTGGAAATGAAATAGTATTTTTTTGAGTATTTTTTACTCCAAAATGGTGCAAAAATTACACTATTTTGGTATAATGCATTGGAGATGCCGTGAACTCTCTTGGTCATTTGAAAAATAAAATAAAATAATGAGAACTGTTAGAGTAACCTACTTTGGGCAACAACTTTAGCATCGACCCAATTGGATTCTCGTGCAATACAAGCGCGAAATGTGTGTATGCACATTTTGAGATGAAATGCATGACATCTGATTGAATCGATGCCCAAAGTGAGTTACATGTCCCTATAAACTCTCTTGGTCAATTGAAAAAGAGTAGCTATTTGGACTCTTTAGAGTCCTGGACCAGGTAGGGAGTTTTTAAATTTTTTATTTCAAAGTCAATCCTCTTATGTAGGTGGTAAAGACATCGCTTGTCAAAAAGGAAAGATATCGGGAGATGGTGGTTCGATTCCCACTTAGTCATCAAAAAAAAAAAACCTTGAAATAACAACTTATAACTCTCCTTTAATATTTGTAAAAATTTTAAAAACTCCCTATAACAGATTTTTTGTTGAAAAAAAAAAGAAAAAGAAATGTCTCTAGGTCAAGATTTGGACTGACTGGTCACCAAAACAAAAGGTTGAGAATAAGATGCCTTGGATTAAATTGGTGGCAAGCAAAGCCTACTTTCCTTCAAAAACCACTTCACCTTGTAAGAAACGAAGAAATATTCTCATGAAATGAATGACTGAGCTCATACTCATGTGATCTCTCTCTCTCTCTCTCTCTCTCTCTGACAGAGCAGTCTCTCTGTTTCTCATTTCCTGCTGAGGCCTCTCATGGCGACCACAACAACGACTCAATCGCTCTTCTTCCCGATTCAAGACTGGCGCGCCCGCGCCATCACTGACAGACCCTTTTCGAATGCGCGCTTGACTATTCCTTCGCCTCGGTTTGTGCCCATCTCGTGCAAGATGCGAAGGAATTTCAGGTTCTTCTTCTTCAATCCGTTGTACCCATTAATTTTCTTGGCCAATCTTTCATGGGTATTTGTTGAATTTGACTTTGAAGCTCAATCTTGATTGCTTTTCTTCATTTCTTGGGTTTTCGTTGGATTCTGCTTCAAAGACGAAATGGGGTTTCCCCCTTTTGTGTGTTTTCACTGTGTGATTGCCTAATTGGAGTGTTGGATGTGTTGATTTGATGCTTTGTTGGTCTTGGGTTATTGGGTTGGAACAAGTTTTAGTGCTAATAATGCCTAGGTGTTCAATGTGGCTAATTGGTGTGTCTTTGATGGTTTCTTGGTTTAAATTGTGGAATTACAAAGATTTTGTATGTAAGTTTGAACAAGTTTTAATGGTAATGATTCTTGGGTGTTCAATGCAACCAAATGATGCTTTGTGGGTCTTGGGTTATGGGATTACAGAGATTTTGTTTGTAAGTTGGAGCCTTATATGGGATATGATATGTGAATTGAAATGTTGCCGATGCGGTTAATGTTCGAATTGCTCTATCAAGATACTGGCAATGTGGCGAGTACTCAAAGGAGATGTTGAAGTCGTATGAACAAAATAATGGAAATGGAACTAATTGTTGTTTTTCTCAATAGAGATATTTGTTTGAGGTGGTGATTCTTTCTAGATTGGATGTTGATTGATTGGTCATCATAGTATGTTTGTTAGATTGGATGAGATAGTACTTTGCGGAAGCAAGTTGATTTAATGTTTGCCCATGGATGGGTTATTGTTTACAAATGCATATTTGATGAATATTTGTTTCAAGAATCTAGTTAGTTGGGTGATTGTGTAAGTCTAGTCTAGAACATACTTTTATTCAACCACACCCAACATGGCGTCAAGACGCCAAAGGTGCGCGCTCAAAGCAAAAGCCTAAAACTCTGACCAAATAAGATATTTTTATAGACCCCAAAACAATGTCTTAATCTTACTACAATTTACAATTTTCTTCCTAACTATATATAGAAAACTTGACATAGAGAAAAACTAGAGAACTCAATGGTATAGGAGTAGACCTAAGATAACTTTGGATGGATCAATTGAAACACATTTCTAGGATTTTGAATAATGGTTTAATTACCCGACTAGTGAACTGGATGAACTTCAACAGACTACGGGTAGATTGACTTTGAACACTTGCATCCATTGTCCACTCATGCCTTCCAGATACCATCCTAGCTGAGAGTGCCTCCTCTTTTTTGAACCTCCAATGCCATTTGGCCCCTAAAACTGGGCTCCTCTTTCTCAAATATCCAATAGCTACCCTGCCATATTCCTAAAGTTCACAAACTTCTCTCCTCTCCTAACCAACTGAATTTGTCATTATGTCATCCCCTCTGTCCAAAAATCTCTCATTATCTTTTCAATTCTTCTGCAAATGTAATCGAGCATCTCATCTTATAAGTAGACATGAAATGAAAGTATGTAAATAACTCTAGTTTGTAAGGGAATCAATGTGTGTGGTGCAGAAAAGAACGTCTCTGTTACTCTATTAGTTTAGATCTTCAGCTTGTTTTCCTGTGGAAATATTCGGCATAAGTTCACCTTTCATAATGTCTTTTGCTCAATGTGAACTTTGTTTCTTTTTCTTCTTTTTTTTCTTGGTGTGGTTCCTTTAAACCTTGGATTGTTTTATCTTTGGAAGAGTCCTCCATGTCTTAGTTTTTCTATTCGGTTTTGCACTCAATTGACTAGACAATAGTATTTCTGCAGCTCCCCACAAAAAAGACAGCAAGCCAAAAAAATGTCTCCTGAAGATGTACCTATGGACGACAGCTTCCAGCCTAATGATAGTGAGGACCATACAGAGAAAATTGATCCAGAAAATCTTGATGCAAGTTTGCCTGTTATAAATTTTAAAAATGAAAACCATGGGTCAAGTGATGCAGAAAGATCTGGAGCTGAAGCCAATGCTGCAGATACAATATCCAGTTCATCCCAAAACTTACCAATAAATGAAACTTCACAGCCCAACGACAATGAAGATGATGAAGGCCATCTCATTACGACAGATACTTCCATAAATCCAGCTCAAGAAAGCACATTTGGTGGAGAAGAACATGCAAATTCTCTCGTTAAAAGCATCGACAGCTCTGAATTCCACGAGGTAATCGTTCTAGAGGATTCCAATTCTCTGGTATTATTTATTTATTCTTTATGTGTTCCAAATATGTGTAATTCTTCAATATTACATGAATTAAACATTTAAGTTCCAAAATGGAAAAAAAAATCATTAAAAGGTTTCCTTTTCTGATAAAAAGGAATATATAATATAAGAAATGAAAATAAATTGTTGTTGCCATCAATTATGGCTTATGATCTGATTCCAACTTGCAAGCAGGTTGCTTTGAAATTGCAAGATATTTACTGTGATGACAAAATTCGATTTCCATCCTGTAAAAATCATGAAAATTCGTCCCTAGGTTTTTGAGCTTTGTGCAGACATGCGAGAAAAATCTTTTCTAAATCTTTTGTTGAATTACAATTTTCACATTACATTTAATTAAATTCGTCCTTTATAAATCTGAATAGATATTTTGTTATTTGTTGACTAGACAAAATGAGTAATGGGCAGGGTGCATCTCCTTTGCTGTACAATCCTAACACGTTCGACAAGTTGTTCATATTTTATCTAAGGCCTTTGTTTGGATGTAGTCATTTATGAAACTTTCATTATAAAAGATCACTATAGAGGCGACCAGTATGATTATGTCGAATCTAGAGCTGAAGAAAATTCAACTAAGTATCTAGAGTAAAAGTCATTCATCTACTTTTCTTATCATGTCTATCTGAGCCACAACTGCTACATTTTAGTTCCAATAAGAAGGAATGTTTAATTTATGGTTTTTCTTAGTATTTTAATTCTTATTTGTACACGTTCTTAAGATACCAGGGCATGGAACTGTTATTGTCAGTGTCACTACTGTTGCTTTATTCTTATGATTATGACTTGTTTGTTTACCAAATATTTGATCATTTAATTGATTCCTCTTACAAGTGTAACCATTATTGCTGATATAGCGAGTGTGATACTTTTTTCTTTCCTGATCTGAACTGATGTTGAGCCATGCGTAACTGTTTCTTACTACAATGGGATTTATTGTTACGATATTAAACTCTATGGTTTTCCAGTGCTGTTTATGATTCTAAGGTTTCATCATCTTAACAACAACAATACCTCAACAACTTTTTCATTTCAGTACCTTAATATGCCATTCTGAACTATTAATAGCCCTAAAGAAGTTAGACAAAGGAAAATGATATCTGCATTATTCTTAAGAATTAATCTCCTTCTTCCCAAATTTAGTTGATTTTGATTTTTAGTTTTTGAAGGTACTATCTATCATCTTCTAAACCAAGTATAATTGCCCTAATATATGTCCTCTTCATCTTATAGGTTGAGAATTCTGGAAAGCGGGAACAGTTTTCAAACATTCAACTTGACGACTTGATAGGCTTGATAAAGAATGCTGAGAAAAGTACAAAGATTTCTCTACTATACTAAAGCTTTCATTGTTCTTTTCTAGCCTGCTATAATTGTGCCCTTCGAAGAGTGAAACAATTTTTATTTTTATTTTTTGTTTTCTCGTTGCTCTTATTACCGTTGTTTCTATTTTTTTTTTTTTTAATTCCTCGATCTTTGGTAGATATCTTGCTTCTCAATCAAGCTCGGATTCGTGCACTTGAAGATCTTGATATAATTCTTACTGAAAAAGAGGCTTTGCAAGGAGAGATTAATATTTTGGAGACTAAGCTGGCTGAAACTGATGCTCGAATTAAAGTTGCTACACAAGAAAAAGTGCATGTGGAACTCTTGGAAAGTCAGTTAGAGAAGCTGAAGAATGAGCTATCTGAAAGGCATGCCATTGACGGAGTTGAGCATGTCATAAATGAGAATGACGGAAAACAGCCTGTTGCTGTATTTCATTCTCTTCAAAAGGAGCTCAAATCATTAAGGAAAGATAATCTGTCGCTAAAGGCTGACGTAGAGACACTTAAGGAGATTCTTAATAAGGTTAAGGAAACGGATGAACGAGTTGAAGCTTTGGAGAAGGAGCGCTCTAGTTTGGCGGTTTCTGTGAAGGATTTGGAATTCAAACTTACTGTTGCAAATGATGAGGTTTCAAGAATTTCCAATCTGAAAAAAGAGTGCATGGACTTGTGGGAAAAGGTAGAAGATCTCCAGGGATTGCTTGATAGCGCTACCAAACAAGCAGATCAAGCTATTTCAACTTTACAGGAAACTCGTGATCTGCGGAAAAAGGTTACGGACTGGAAGAATCTTTGGAAGAAGCAAATTCATACAGGGTATCGTCTGAGAAAATAAAGTATTATAACGAGTTAATGCATCAGAAGATAAAACTTCTAGAAGAGCGACTTCAAAGGTCTGATGAAGAGATACTTTCCCACGTTCAATCATACCAGGATTCAGTCAAAGATTTCCAAGTTATACTTACTAGTCTAAAAGAAGAAAGAAAAAGAAGGGCGTCTGATGAGCCAGTAGATGATATGCCGTGGGAATTTTGGAGTCAGTTATTGCTTCTGGTTGATGGTTGGTTGTTTGAGAAGAAAATATCTCCCAGTGAGGCAAGGCTTTTAAGGAAAATGGTATGGAAGAGAGATGGACGCATTTATGAAGCATATATGGCTTGCAAAGGGAAAAACAATTCTGAAATTCGGTCTGCACTTGTCAATCTCGTCTCATCAGGAGTCCGGTACTGTATATGACTCTTATACATTTTAGTAGTTAACTACTATAAAGAATCCGTGTGCGTGAATGTGTTTCTTTTACTCCTGTCTGACATGTGCTTTCATTGGTTATTGCAGTGCAAGTTTGCATGTTATCCATATTGCTGCTGAAATGGCACCTATTGCAAAAGTGAGTTTCCCTGATCTAAGGACAGTTCTGATATGTACTATGCATTGTATACTTCACCGCTGATTTTTCAGCCTTTTCTTTCCATTTTTCTGTTTCATCATTTTACGTTGTTTTGCATTTATGTTGCTTGAGTTACCTTGGAAGTTGAGATTCTGATTAATTAGTTGGCTGTTCCAAAGGTTGGTGGATTGGGCGATGTTGTTACTGGTCTCAGTAAAGCTTTGCAGAAAAAGGGACACCTTGTGGAAGTAGTTCTTCCAAAATATGACTGCATGCAATATGACCGTGTCAATGACTTGAGGGTAGGTAATTTTACGGTGGCTTAGAGAAGGCGAGGATTTTTCTTACATTCCAAAATACATTTTGAAACAAGTTCTTAAGCATGTAAGCCTTTTTGATGATTGAATGCTAGTGCAGGCCTTAGATGTGCTGTTAGAGTCTTATTTTGATGGTCGACTGCACAAGAATAAAATCTGGGTGGGAACTGTGGAAGGTTAAGTTGATTCTTCAATTTTTGTTTTTGTTTTGTAGAAAATATTATCGACAATTGTGTTTATATGTGTATTAGTTTTTACTAGTTCATGCTAACTAAACCAAGATATGATGAATCAGGTCTTCCTGTCTACTTAATTGAACCCCACCATCCTTCTAAATTTTTCTGGAGGGGACAGTTTTACGGGGAGCAGGATGACTTCAAACGTTTCTCATATTTTAGCCGTGCAGCACTTGAATTGCTGCTTCGAGCTGGCAAGAAGCCTGATATTATCCATTGCCATGATTGGCAAACGGCATTTGTTGTACGCAAAATACTGATTTTGAATCATTATCATGGTCTTGGTTTTCTTGCTTTATACCCAATTCTTATTCAAGGTTTTTCTTATTTAGGCTCCACTGTATTGGGATCTATATGCATCAAAGGGTCTTAATTCTGCCAGAATTTGCTTTACCTGCCACAATTTTGAATATCAGGGTACAGCACCAGCGAAAGAATTGTCATCCTGTGGCCTTGATGCTCACCAGCTGAATAGACCAGATAGGATGCAGGACAATTCAGCACATGATAGAGTCAATCCTGTCAAGGTACATTATTATGAGAGAATTTATGCACGAAGCAAAATTTGTGGTTCAGTACTACAATATTTCTCCCTTACATGTTCTCCTTGCTGTAGGGTGCGGTTGTGTTCTCTAACATTGTTACAACAGTATCTCCCACCTATGCTCAAGAGGTGCGGACTGCAGAGGTATGGATTTTTGAACGAATGTTTATATAAATGTTGGAATGAATGTTCGTTATTTACTTCGTATGTTTCTCTTCCTGCTACTGATTCCTTATTTCTGTGTGCTGCCAAGATATGGTTGTAACTTCAGGATTTAGTTGATTTATTGATTAACCCGTGTGTTTCTCTCCCGTAGTTTAGAGTTTGTAGTGTTCATTTACGGACCTTTGCAAAGAACTTGAAATAGAGACTCAGTTCAAATGATGAATGAGATTGATTTTGGGGTCATACCTGACAGCTATAGCGTACATGTGTAGTGCTATTATAGCATGATATCAAGTATTTGGCCGTATGATAAAAAATAAAATAAAATTCTTCATCTGTAGATTTACACAATCTCTATTTGATTCTCATTCTAAGTTTTATCTTTTGTCTCTTCTCTTATCTTTGTGGTTTCAGATTTTCAATTCACACCCTCCCTTTGTTATATTGGTTGACCATCCAGTGTCCACGTGTAGAATGGGACTGTATGTGAGAGTTGTGTTTAAAAAATCTTAATGTTCATTTTTTTTGACTTGCCTAAAATATGTTGCTTGTAGGTTCAGCAATATTCTCATATCAATCTACTCATTAAGTCTTTTATGTTATAATGAGTTTAGTACTCATCCATTATTGCAAATATTGTTTATTTATAATTCCTTCAAGCATTTTTTCTTGAGTTTTTTCTCTTGAGCCAAAGAAATAAAAATGGAAATTAGGTATGTTGCCACACTAGCTTTTCTTTCAATATGATGATTCTTCTTTCCTTTGCAATTATTAACCCATTCTATAAAAAGCACTGCAGAGTGGCATCTCCTGAGCATTATCCGGATATAGTGTCCAATACTTGATTGTGTTTGGGGATCTGTTACTATTAAGAGGAGAAGGTACTTGAAGGTACTTGACGTGAGCTATAAAGATATTCTTCTATAACTGTCCATAATCATCACTTTTTTGTGCATTATTCTTTTCAAATCCTTTTTAATATTAATAAGATTTTTCCTTTTTTCCTCACAATGATCCCAGCCATACATCTGTTGAGCTTATTGGGCTGACGATTAATATGAATATCTCGCTAGCTGAACCTCACTCTTGAGGGCTGACTTGGAAGTTAAAAGGAAGAGAAATGAGGACAAACTTGATATTTACTCGAACAAGTTGATTCTGAAAAAATATTTTAAGAATTGATGAGGTGTCCTTAGTGCTTGTTGAATCTTCTTTTTGATTTAATTCCCAGTCTCAGAGAGAGCAAATATAGGAGTCTGGTGGTACCTTATGTTATATTTATGGGCAGTTATGTCTTAATGTCTATAGTTAATTTGGAATGCCAACAATTGCTTATCAGTTAGCCCTGTACTCTTGGTTTTGATTACACATCTTCTTGATGCAAGCAACTAGACTCAGTAGAGTTATCCACTCTTATTAAAAAGATGTGCAACTTGGCCAAACTTTATTCCTGAGAAAATCCACAAAATCTATATTGTTGTTTTAGATAATTGATTAGTGGTTAATAAAGCTTTATATAAATTGTTTTCTTGAATGTACTTGTTAATTTTTCTTCTATTTTAGTTCTTGTTCTATTCACAGTATATTAAAATTAGGAAAATGCTAAAACAACCCACTAAAGGCACACAGAAATTACACGCACTTACTGGCGTGCCTTCAATGCACATCGGGACGTGTGCACACACACATGTTGTCGAAAATCAAGGGATGCCAGCAAGTACGTGTACTTCGTGTGCGTCTTTAGTGCGTTACATTAGCGGGTTCCTTAAAATTAACTGTATGTTTATTTTCAGTTGAGAATGAGAAAGAAAGGTTTTGTTTGAACAATATTTACTTTTAAGCCATTGTTGGCGAGATTTTATGTCTTTGAATGAAAACTAAGCTTCCTTTTCTTGGTACATGACATTTTGACTTAAACTTGAAGGGGGGACGAGGCCTGGCTTCAACATTAAATTTTCATTCCAGAAAGTTTGTTGGAATTCTCAATGGGATTGATACTGATGCATGGAATCCTTCAACTGATAATTTTCTCAAAGTCCAATACAGTGCTGATGATATTCAAGGCAAGAAAGAAAATAAAGAAGCTCTAAGGAAGAATCTAAAGCTTTCGATGGATGATCCAATGCAGCCACTGGTAGTATTCTATTTGTATTTATCTTGTACCAATCTTTTACAATCTTTTACAGAGTCAAAGATTTCCACCAAGAGGCCCAACAACAAAAGTGTCCATCAAGAGCGGCTATAACCCTCAAAACTTGATTATTGTGATTTATGATTAAATATTCACAAAAATGATACCATTGGTATTCGTGTTTCTGATAAACTTGGCATTGGCCATACCATAAAAGAATGTTTGAATACCTGAATGTGTTATGGATGGTAAAAAAATAAAACATTCATTTCGATGAGTTAAATGTTAAAACTTATGCATATCATTTGGATTGAGTTCTTAATTGTCATCTTTGATGTACTCTCTATTAGGTTGGCTGCATAACAAGGCTAGTGCCTCAGAAGGGTGTTCACCTTATAAGGCATGCTATGTATCGAACTATTGAATTGGGAGGACAGTTTGTACTTCTGGGTTCAAGTCCGGTGGAACATATTCAAGTAAGTATTGTAGTCAATGGGTTACCTTTTTAATTTTTCTCTTCTTTATGTTTCTCTTCTGCGTGACAAGTGGTGCTGCGGCAGTCATGTTAATGTGTTGTAACTTGTTTCTTAATCAGTTTGCCAGCAAGCTCTTGATTTATGTATATGGTTGATTTTTCAACAAAAATTTGATAAGTTAGAAATGTTAAAGTTGATCGGAAGTTAGAAAAGTAAAAGGCTAAAGTTTTCTTTGAAGGGAGTAAAAGGCTAAAGTTGGATCCATGGTATTAGCTTTTACTTAGCTCTGATTCATGGGTCATGAATTAACATTCATACTCTATGTTGAACCATTTTACTTAGTAAAGGAGTGTTGCTAACTCGCTATGACAATGAATTACATTTGTTAAATTTGCTGCAACTGTAAGCCTGTAAGGAAAACTAAGGTATTCTCAAATAGATGAATGGACAGGGATGATCAAGGTGATGTTCCGTGGTGTATGTTGTTTGTGGATGTCATATTTAAATTGATGAAATTAAAGCAATGGCCGATTGTTGATGGTATATTAGAGGTTTGGTGAGTAACTTTAGACTTTGAGGTTTTAGAGTTAGTTCGACTAAGATCAAGTATATTCAATGTAAAACTCAAGGTACAGCTTATGTTAAATGACATCTAATACAAGTTGAATTAAAGTGAAGCAGTTGCAAAGATTGAGAATTGATAAATATTATGAATGTAACTTAAGGTAATTGGATTCAATTGCTAAAAAGATACAGGAATAGGAGATGCTGTTACAAACGGAATTAAAATTATAAGTTTAGTCAAGTAGTATAGTGCATCTAGTGTATGTATGTATGTTTAATGTGTTCCGCTCGACTTGGAAGGATAGCCTTATAGCAAGATGATTTTGACAGTAATGCTCTATAAAACTAAATGGTCAGCAACAAAAAGTGTATCAGTAAAATAAATACATGTACAAAGAATGCTAGATAGATATGTAGAACTCTAAAACATGAGATCCTTAGTGAAGAAAAAGAGATATTGTGTGAATGACATCAGTTGGATGTAAATTGGGAGATGCTCAATTAAGATGGTTTAGACACGTAGAACATAGACCAATAAACTCGCCAGTCGGAAAAACTAACCTACTAATGAAAGATTATGATGTAATAGCAACGGAGAGACATTAAACAATGCTAACGAAATATCATAAAGAAAGTGAAACATGCCACTTATGTGGCGATAAGTATGGTAATTGGAGATTTCTATTACTAGAAATCTATAAAGTTGTTTGGAATATGTGAAGAAGTAGGAGAAGCGATGAGCTTTAGCTTGCCTAGATCTCGACAGTAGCCACCTTGGCAAAGATCTGTACCAGACAGCTCCACCTTTTACTTATAGACTTGGTTCAACTTTCAAGTTCTTCCAAATTTGTTAACTGTTAAGATATAAATTATGAACATATTAGAATATCGTAACATCAGTACTTGAGTGTGAAACCTTCAAAATCTTGACTGCTCAAGTATGATTGTATTCCTGTGATCCTGTCTCACTTCTCTTTACACATTCTTTGGCAGAGTGAGTTTGAGGGCATTGCCAATCATTTCCGTAGTCACCCTCAGGTTCGGCTGATATTGAAATATGATGAAGCTCTATCACACCTCATTTATGCAGCGTCGGACATGTTCATTATCCCTTCGATGTTTGAGCCATGTGGTCTAACACAGGTATTGCTCCTTTCATTAAATCCGCTAAGCTTGATAATATGGTAATATGAAAGTCAGTTTGTGAAATTACCTGTAGTTGATTCTTCTAGGCTTTTGGTTAAAAGGCCTCGAGTATGAGATGTACAATCATTTCATAGTTTCATGAATACTTGGGTGTGAGAAGAATAATCCTATTGTGTTTTGACAAGGCAGATTATTAAGCCTGGAGATATGGGAATGGGATGTCCACAATGAAAATATGGGCCACGAGAAAACTTATCCTGAGCCGAAAACTTTATTCGATCTAAATTTATGCTTTTTAATTTTGCAGATGATAGCAATGAGATATGGCTCTGTACCTATAGCGAGAAAAACTGGAGGCTTAAATGACAGGTTAATCTACCATCAGCTTCATTTTATGTCTTCAATCTATTTGATGTGTTTGATTTGGAATTTATCAATGCACATTTCCTTCTGAATCCTTGTTCTCCAGTGTTTTTGATGTTGATGATGATAATATCCCGGCTCGGTTTCGCAATGGTTTTACGTTTTTGTCCTCCGATGAGCAGGTAATGGTCATATATTCACACTTTGATCTGTATTAATGACTTCTTATAATCTCCATTCATCGGTTCTTTTTTTGTATACTTCATCAGGGAGTTAGTAGCGCTCTTGAACGGGCCTTTGACTACTATACGAAGGATCATGAGAGTTGGCGTGAACTAGTTTACAGTAACATGAAAATAGATTTCAGTTGGGATTCTTCGGCCGAGCAGTATATAGAACTCTATGAGCAATCTGTTGTTCGAGCAAGGGCAGCAGCAAATCAAGCTTGATTTTAATTTCCCAACAAGGGATTCTTCCATATGTTTACTGAATCATGAAGACTACCCGGAAATTTCAACTAGCCGAACCTTGTAATATCCGTTGCCGGATCAGACTTCGCCTCAACTTGCATGGCTGCGTTCATGATTCTGAAAGTTTTGTGGCTGTACATCTAAAGGCAGCAGACTTTCACTGAAGAAGCTTGGTACAGAAGAAATATTTACACAGATCTGAGCTTCATTCCCCCAAGGGAACCTCCTCCTTTGTTGCAACTAGTAAGTTGTTACATCTGCTCTAATCATTCATTATTTTTTCATTACATACCACATATGCCTAAAAAAGTGTACATTCTTTTCTTACTCAATTGATTGTATACTTCTTTCTCCTCTGTAATACAAAAAAAATTATGTTTACTAAATGATTGATAATGATATATGAATGTGAACAGGATGTTGAGTATTGCAAATTTTTGTGTTTATGGTCATGAACTTGTATGAATGATATATGAATGACAATTATGATTATTAAGCTATCAAATAGTACTACTATTCTCAGTATTAGATACAAATGAGTCTCAAAATCAAACAAGGTCTTAAATCAAGCTCTTATTTTTTAGGAAAATGATTGTTGACATACTTTTGACACATATCTAACACCTAGTCTCTCGAGTTCTTTGAATTTTGCATCGAGATATATGTGCATATTTCAAAGTGTATCAGAAAGAACAAGTATATGCATGGTAAATGTAGTTGTCAAAGGTGTGTTACTTTCGTTTTTTTTTTTTTTGTTTATTTATTTATGTTTATAAACCCTTTCTTGGTTTCAAAATATAAAACATTTGCCTTTTTCCGAGTCACACTATTGCAACCCTGGCTTATGCAGTAACAACTCCATATTATAATAATCAACTTTCCTTGGCAGTTATTGAAGGTGCTGCTTTACTTTGTAAAGGCACGCGGTGATTTTATTTTATTTTATTTTTTGGCCAAAGAGGTAGGCAGTGATAAGAGGGAGAGAAATAGAGAATTAGTGGTGGACCATGAACAACTAGCGAAAATTTTTTTCTTGCTAAACCTCACTTTACTTTTTTTGTTTTTTTCCATCTAAAATTAAGGGAATAAACTGTCTCAATCAACTGCTCAGATTTTTTATGCAACTCTCGGGTCTCACTTATCTAGATTTTTTTTATTACTGTGAGATTATGCAAAGAGCTTGGACACTTAAGGAATTTTAAAAACAAAATTATGAAAAGATGGAACAAGATTTCCAAAAAACATATTAAATTTCCCCAAATAGCTAGTGCACAAAATTCACACAAGCATCCAAACTCTCCACATATCCTTTCAATCCCCTAATATACATCATCACCACAACCAACCCTCCTCACCAAATTACATGATCCACTCATCACTCAATAAACCACTCATTTTCCGGGAACAAAGTTAGTGGCATAGGCCCAAGCATTGTTGTTAACAGGGTCAGCAAGGTGGTCAGCCAAGTTCTCCAAAGGACCCTTCCCAGTCACAATGGCCTGCACAAAGAATCCAAACATAGAGAACATGGCCAACCTTCCATTCTTCAACTCCTTCACCTTCAACTCCGCGAAGGCCTCCGGGTCGTCGGCCAACCCGAGCGGGTCGAAGCTGCCACCCGGGTACAACGGGTCGGAAATCTCTCCGAGCGGCCCGCCGGCAATGCGGTACCCCTCGACGGCGCCCATCAAGACCACTTGGCATGCCCATATGGCCAAAATGCTCTGTGCATGGATCAAACTCGGATTACCCAAGTAGTCCAACCCTCCCTCACTGAAGATCTGGGAGCCGGCCTTGAACCACACTGCCTCGCCGAACTTCACGCCGTTCCTCGAGAGCAACTCAGGGAAGACGCACCCCAGGGCTCCGAGCATGGCCCATCGGCTGTGGATCACCTCCAGCTCACGGTTCTTGGCGAAGGTTTCCGGGTCGGCGGATAGCCCGGCGGTGTCCCACCCGTAGTCACCCGGGAATTCACCGTTCAAGTAGGATGGGGGCTCGCCGGAGAATGGGCCCAAGTACTTGACTCGGTCCGGGCCGTACCACGGGCTACCGGAGGAGACGGGCCTGGGGCGGCCCCCGGTCTTCCTCATGGTGACCCTTCCCTCTCCTTGGAGGAGCTCTGAGGCTGAGGGGGAGAGCTTGACTGCCTTGCCTGCAAAGGCAGGGGATGAGAGAGCCATTGTTGAGGAAGCCATGTTAGTGTTTAGAGAAATGAAATGAAGTGTTGTATTGTTTGTGTTTGTGGTTTGGGTTGATGGGGGTACTGGGTTTAATAGGGGTGGAGGGAGAAGGGTCCTTATCCTTAAAATCTAATTCCCTACTCTTATTGGGTGATGAGATTCATTGGTTTTGGTGGTTTTGTGACACTTGGCTTGTTTTAAACCACTCCTATAGTGTGCATGGGAAGATTTTTATTTTATAGTACTTGTGTGGGGGCTGGAACAATATGGTTCACTAGCTATAGTTGCTCTCTCTCTCTCTCTCTCTCTGGATGTGAGTGAGTGGTGGATTTCATTTGTGGGTTGTAGCCAGTGTGGGCGTGCCAAGTGTCCCTTGAGATTACATTGATCATCTTGTTGTCATCTGTAGATCATTTGTGTTTTGAAAGTGTTGCGGTGGTGATCTTAGGACGTTGTTGTTGAGATAATGAGTTCTAACTTTACTGAATAAGACCGTGATATTTTTCTCTAGCAATTGTTGTGTGTGGGTGTGTCATGTGTGTGTGTTTTTGATTGGAGAACGCTAAGGAATAGTTATGTGTTATGAATCGTGATATTTTATAAGCACAAATCTCCATTGTAATAATTTTTTTTTTGGGTACAAATAATAATTGTCTTTTTTTTTTAGTTTTTATTTTTTTATAATAAAGATGGAGTGTTGTGGGGCTGATTAATTATTATATATAAAAGGCAAGATCTCGAGAAATTATGATTCGATTCTCACATAAGTTAAAAAAAAAAAAAAAAAAACTATTATATGAAAAATAATTGTCTTTTTTTTTATGTATAAAGATGGGGCGTTGTGCCATTGATTAACTATTATATGATTAATCATACCAAAGTAGGGAGAGGCTGACAAATGTTTAAACTTCTATGCTTATCAAAACAATAGGAATAGGCATTTATTTTATGGAAAATGATAAAATGACCTACTTTCAACGTACATTTTGAGCATATACTTTTGTCTTTTAGCCATTTATGACTTTTTTTTGTCTCCCCAGTGTGTGGGTCCCACATCTAACAAAATATCATAAATAGTTAAAAGACAAGAGGTGTACGCGTAAAGTGTATTTTGAGAATGTGTTAGATTATCATTTTTCTTATTTTATTCATATTCATATGCAAAAAGTCTTCTAAAGATACAACAATCTCAAATCTCATCAAAATAAGGGCCCTTATAAAACTTGAGAAACTCAAACTCACCATTTTCCCGAATCAACTGAACCCGCACAATATTAAAACCTTAGCCGACCCAACCAGCCAGCTAATTAGCTTGCCCCATAGAAATAAAGGGTGAAAAATTCGGGCCATAATTGGGGCAAAAATGCCTCTTAAATATGCGGGACTTGCTAGCTACTAGCTCCTCGTGTGTGTGTATATATATATATATATATAATGGAGATCAAATATCTATTCATACCATGAAAACCCTTCAAAATGAGGTTGTGTATTAAATGTTTTGTGCATTTATGTCGCCTCTATTAATGTGATTGGATTTAAATTCAATTGTTCTAAATAGTGTACCCATTATATATATATATGAGAAATTTTACAATAGAGACAAATATATACCCATGTCATTGGAACCTCTAAAATGTGTTGTGCATTAAATGCTTTGTGCATTTATGTTGCCTAGATTAGTGTGTTGGATTTAAATCCAATGGATTAGTGTGATATATATTTAAATCCATGGTTGTATAATATATACTCATGCTATATGAAATTCTACATAGAGTAAATATTTTAAGGTTCATTTATGACACGTCGATTAATGTGTTGGATTATAATTCAATGGTTGTAAATAATGTACTCATGACGTGAGTATTTTTAAGGTTCCCATAGTAGTATATATATATAAAAGTCGGAGGAGAGAAAGTTAATAAGCTACCTCCTCTCACCATTCCAATTTTTTTTTTCACTTTTCTTATTTTCTGCTATTTATTTATTTTTATTATCGATCGTTCCAAGAGATATAATTATTTCTTTCATATGACACACCAACTCATCAGATTCATATAATTAAGTATTATGTGTGCACATCTATTAATAATTAATAATAGTTATCTTATCAAGAGAAAAACAATTATACATACTTATCAACACAAATATGAAAAATCAAGTTATTTGACTTGGTGGTAGACAATTAACTTCGCAACTTTTTTTTTTTTTTGGTTAATTCTAAAGTCAATTCAACTTTGAGACTAAGTTTTCAATTCTTGCTATCTCTCAATCTTAATATATGGTGAGTTGTAGACTAGGCCCGTCTCCATTTATTTATCATGTTCATAGATATATAGGCTTTCTTTCAAGTCTTTCTATAAATGTATATATAATTTTTAAAAATGTTGTGCATATATTAGTAATTAATAATGATTATCTTATCAACGAATGAATGAATAGAATGAGAACTTTCAACTTGAAACCATGGGTAGAAACATGGAATGGAGTGTAGTGTAAGTTTTATTCCCTTATAAATTTCACCTTCCATCCATTCTTCTTGCAATTCAATTGATTTTTTTCCCTTCACCTTTCAAAGAATCAGAAGAAAAAAACACAATACAATTTCACTATTTAAAAATTAACATATTTTTAAGGGTGTAAAATAATTTAATAAACCTTTTATTGTATAGTTTCAATCTCTGCGCAAGGAAACGACTAGTTAAAAAAATAGTGTATATTCAAATTAGAGATTTTTAGTTATAGTTAATGAAGTGCTAGAATGAAGGGCAAGGGCACATAATGTAGTTCCTTAAATCAATTACTATATATACATCGATCCAATTTGTGGAGAAGTGTTAGAATGACAACAAGTATGTTACACCGCAAGACATAGTGGCTCACGTACAAAAATTATGACGGCTCCAGTTTCACAGTCCTAAATTGGGTCTCACCCGACCTAAACTTACGTGAACCCCCGAGCCAATCTCGCTGAGTCACGCAAGCCTAGTCAGCCTTCCTTTACCATTTACTGTTTTAAATCATTTACAAGTTTAAATCACGGTTAGTGAGTTAATATTATTAAAGCGGAAGCAATCAATCCTCAAACTAATCGAAATAATCACAACAATTCAAAATAAGATATTCTAAGGTGTGAAAACCCCACATATGTATATCATCATCAATGATCAGTCAGAGGAGAATAACATATAGATATACATGCCCAGAATCTCTAAAAAACCTAAGTCCCAAATGTTTCAAAATAATATATACAATAATACAAGAAAAGTCACCTAAACAGACAAGCGGAAAGACCTGCTCTGATATCCTCAAATCAAATATCCAAGCTGTGGAGCCTTTCCCTTGCTGGACTGTGGATCTGCACTCCGTCAAACACAAGAATGACGAGCTCACATAAGTAAAGCCAAACAGGACATAAATATAGCATTTCAAAATAAATAAACAACCAGTCATATTCATGCCAATAGAAAGAAAGGATAGGGAATGCAGGAATAAATGAGACTGTAAATAAATCAACTAAGTAATCGAAAATGAGTGTCCCGAAAACAATAGAGGCGCAAGTAGTCCCGACCAAACGGTTGTTGAGTCAAGGTATACACCTACAACACTCGGTGTTTAGGACGCGGTACACTCACGCCGTCCTAACGTCCACGCAGATGAGATTCTCTGGTAGTCCAGGTAAGAACATTTACCTCGTATAGAACCAGAACCAATATTGTGAATCCCAAGCCGTTGACCTCTAACATGTTACCTATGAAGGCTCGAAAAACTTGCAAGGATCACGTTGACTCACTTGCCTTCTGACAACTCAAAGGAATGAAGTTTTCAAAACGAAATAGAGCAACAACAATAATAATTTAAGGCTCAAGAAATAACTGTAAAATTCCTCACTAGTTTACTTACCTGTAATCCCACTATTTGCACTCACACAACCTCTGACTCGCCTACTACGAATCTCGTGTGACCCGTCAACTACTTAAACTCCTGATAATCCAATTAAATACTTTCTAATTTACCCAATTTTTCATAATTATTTTATTAGTGTAATTGGGTTGATTTTCGAGGTTTTGAGTCGTATTCGAACCCATTTGAATCTCTAAAATTTTTTTGAAATTTTTGTAAAAATGCCCTTGCGAACCGTGTCACGTAGTCGTGGCGCTGTGGTGTATAACTCATGGCGACATCCCCACGGCATGGATTCGGGGCTCACTGCCCCATCTGCCGTAGGTAGTAAACTGCCCACGGCGTCCCTCTCGACGTGGGCCCTGCACGCCCTTTTCGGAGTTTTCGAAATCTCAGCTCGTGCCACTGCACTTCGAGCCTATTCCAAACTCGTATGGACATCTGTGACTATCCCAAACTGTGACGACCCTGCCCCGACCTAGGGTTGGGTCGCCCGGCCCAAACCGTTACTTAGACCCGATACCTGAACCAGGCCCAAATAACGACTTGGCACGCCTAAATAACCTACGGAATAATTATTCTAAACAATATATATAATAATAAGTGTGTGAAAAGTAATCATAACTAAACCATATAAACCTGTATATCATGATAATATCTATCATCTCTAGTATTTAAATGTCTCATACAACCTCATAATAATATCAAAAGGTTCAAAACTACCCATTACTAATTCTCGAGCTATAACCCACGTACGATTACAAAACAATTTAATAATAATAATATTAAACTGGTAATATGTGAGTCTTACATATGAAGGTACTTCAAGATAAATCCTTTCCTTGCCTTTCTTGTCTCTTCATCATTGGTAGAGGGACCAAATGGGGTAGAGTGGGGTGAGCTAAAGAACCAACGATGCTCAATAAGAGGGAAGACTCGCTCAAACATTAAATATGCAAGTACTACCTAGTACTCATAAAAATTCTACATGACATTCCATCCATACGCATAACACAACATGTAATAATCAAATACATGTAAAAATCATAACCAAATTATAAACATATTAATTGAACACATAATTCGATACAATTAAAGATATGGTTCATGTTCATCGTAAATTATAACAAGGGATTCATTTTCCAAGAAGAATAATCAACTAATATTTCCATTTCCAAATTTGTAATCCAATAATCTTCAAATCAATATTTTATGTCATATCCCATTCGCATCACTATACATAAACATACCAATTTTATAACACATTCGATAAACATTCGTTTAAGTCATGCATAATTATTTTCATCATTATTCATTTATAAAGTTACACATGACATACAAATAAAGTCACACCAAAGATTTGAATGAAATGCGATAGATATAAATATTAATATAAGTCGTTGTTCCATTCAATGCGAACTAGGTATTGGTAAGGATCCGGTGACCGAATCATCTATTTTCGAATTGGTACAATAATCAGAGGAAACGTAATGGCCGTTACGCCCTCTAGATAATCGCACCAAAACAAAGATAGATTCATCCAAGCCGTCACCGCTACACGTCTCAAAGAATCATCAAGTAGCAAAGGATGGTTAACTACCACACACTCTGGGGCACCGAATAACATAAAAGGCAAGACAAAGTATTCACAATTCCATAGATAATAGAGATCCAAACCAATATCACGACGCAACCCATTCCCAAGTCGTTAAATTCAAAACATGCATTCCTAGTTATCTAATAATCAAGCCATATTTAATGCATAAGCGAAGCTCCCCACTTACCTGGACCCGTCGCGACGCCTATACTGGCTCCTCGTACGTTTGGGGTCCCACGTGAACCGCCTCGCGAATCTACGCAATTTATACAATTTTATATAAGACTACATAAGTATTTTACTAATTTAAAGTTGAGTATTTTTAATTACTAATTTATATTTGGGGACTCCAAATAGTGTGTGTCCCACATGATGTGCCATTAAGGGCTTTGTCGAGGTTGTCGACGCCCACCGTAAGTTTATCCTATTTTATTTTATTTTTATTTTATTTTTATTTTTTTTATTTTTGGGCAGGGACGTTCCAGCCCCTGTTTGGTTGACCAGGGGCTGAAATGACCTAGTCAACAGGGTCAAAAACCCTCCCAAGGGGCCAGACTGGCCCCTGGACCTGGTCCAGGGGCCTGTCTGGCCCTGGGACCGAAACGCAGGGAGGCGACGACGCCCCGGCGTTTCGGTTCCATGGGGTGGGGAAACCCCCACTTCCCCCCCCTCTCGGATCTTGATCCGGGGTGGTCCCCGGTGCTCGTCGGCCTTCGGGGACCCCACCACCACGGCCGGTGAGCCGCGGTGGCGGTGATGGAAGAAGGGGGGGACAATGACCCCCTTCTTCCTCACGGCTTCATGGGGGGTGGCAAAGCTCACCCCCCCTCCCTTGCTGGTGGCGGCGCCCTAGTGGCGCCACCTCCATGATCCGGCGGCTCCACAAGGAGCCGCCACCCCCTTCTCATACATTCCATGTTTAAATCAAACAAGAAGAAGAAGAAAAGGAAGAAAAGAAAAAGAAGGAAGAAAAAAATCACAACAAGAGATTACCTCTCCTCGATTGGTGTTTCCT
Organism: Stephania japonica; assembly: GCA_039657345.1. NCBI lineage: Eukaryota > Viridiplantae > Streptophyta > Magnoliopsida > Ranunculales > Menispermaceae > Stephania > Stephania japonica. Next base: position 10,284,390 of record CM077556.1, read on the forward strand.
CTTCTTCTCCTCTCTCTCAAACTTGTTGAAACAACAAAATGGGTGACTAGGGTTTGCAACCTATCCTTATATAGTTAGGATTTTTCACCAATTTAACCCAAAATTACGTAAATACCTCTAACGGCCCAATTTCCTTGTGGAGCCCATTCCATCTATTTTCATTAAATCCAAGTCTTGTTAAGGTTAATTTTGTGTAACAATTTCATTTGTTCACAATATTTTAATATAAAATTAATAAAATACCTTTAAAATGGGTCGGAGAATATTTGGGTCGTTACACAAACACCTTCGGTTCGGGTCAAAACCTCGACAAACCATCAATTTCGAAAAATCATTCAAAAATTCTCAAAAATTCCACCACTTCTCAAATCAAAAACCCAATTCATAAATCGTCAATAAAACATCCAATTGATCAATAATCCATCACATAAATTCGTTTCCAACATTTCTCAAAAATTTGTCGAGAATTTGTTGTGACGAAAACCTACAAAATTGGCACCAAAAAGTAGATATACATGTAGGGAACCGAGATCTCACCTTAGAATTCGAGATTGGTCAATCCCTTGATGTCAAACGGTGTCAAAACCCAGAAACCCTCCCACGTTTCGTTGCTTCAATCGTTGAGATGAAAATGAAAAATGAGAGATGAGAGAGAAAAGGTGATGAGTGGCTTTATATACACCCCCATCATCAACACCCAGACACGAATCTCAAGGCACATCCCTTGGTTCCCTTCCACTCCATCCAACCACCTTGACACAAACTTGGTGACTTCAATTTTTATGATTGACTTTAGTAACGACTGACAATGACAACAAGTTTACCACAAATACTTAACCATTTTCTCGCACAAAAATTCGAAAGCTTATTGACTATTTCATCTTTTTTATTGCTTTTTTTGATGAACATTGTCCGTAGCTTTGGACTCGTTCCGTACTACGACTCGCTCGTCGCGTAATATCGGACGTATCAACGTATCGAACACGATATACAACTTTTAATTATTATTTATTTTATATTTAGTCAGTGTTTTTAATCATTAAATCTCCATGAATCCGCTAATTACCCGACAACGAGCACAAATTTGTTCATTAGAAACCACTTTAGCAACGAGGCTTTTTCACCGTTATTCATGTTCCTATCGACTTCAATGAGTGACTTACTCGCGTTTCCGGACTCGTTCCATACCACGACTCGCTCGTCGCGTAATCCCGGACGTATCAACGTATCAAACACGATATACAACCTTTAATTATTATTTATTTTATATTTAGTCAGTGTTTTTAATTCATTAAATCCCTGCCGTCCCACTTCCCAAAACGTCCCCAACACCAACGCTCACACTGAAACGTCCTCGCACGTTTGGGACATTAGAATTTACATTCGGGTAATAAAATATAATACAAAATATCGAATAAAAATAAAATACCTTGGTGTCGACAATCGAGAATTGGAAAACTATATCACTGCAAGGTCACGCGTATGACCTAAAATTGACACGTGGCACAAGTTAGATTTTAGGGTTGTTAAAGAAGCCGTCCATGTGCACCTCGAGATGCGGGCATATATAAATTTCAGTGCATTACACACGGGTCGAGGCCACATGGACGACTCTTCAATGTATCTTGTAGTGCGACATAAGGTTGTCATTCTAATATTTTTCTTTGCATACTTCTGCTACATGCATATACATTAATTTGCAACACAGTTGTGGGAGCCTTTAAGATATCTTTTGTTGTTGGTTGATGTCGTGCCTGAATTGATGCAGCGAATCAAAACATGAATTGAATTTCTTTGGTGCCAAGTATCACTTTGAATGGGTGACCAAAAAAACAAGAAGGTGCTAAAGGCTCCCTTAGTTGTGGGCATTTGAAGGACATATGAGTTATTTTTTGAGGGTTCAAAAAAATTAGTAACGAATTGCACTTATACAACAAGGATGCCTTTAGCATGACTCAAAAAAATCTAAAAAAAAAATCACTTAGAATGTAGCCATTAGATGAGTGAATTCCACGTCGTGATGCACATCCCAATTCATTAGCCGCGGTCAAGATATAATTGTTGCATACAGTGTACAATTTATTTATTTTTTGTCCAAAAGCATGCAGTTGTATAATTAGCAGTCTTAATTTTAAATATTCCTAAATATAATATTATCATGAGTAAATTAATAATTTAAAATATACATGATATGATCACCCACCATTATTTATCTTTAGATTGAGCAGGATAGGTCTTCCGAAAAAAAAAAAAAAAAAAAAGATTAGGACAATTTATCGATCGGTTAGATACATACACGAAGACATCTCAATTAGGGGTGGGCACGGGTCGGGTTCGGGTCGACCCGACCCGATACCCGACGACCCGACTCATTCGGGTCGGTATACTACTTCCAAAACTATTTTATTTTTCAAAGATATTACGACGTGATCCAATCCAACAGTTGGCCTCTCCTTACTGGTCCGAAAACGAAAAACTAATATCCAATTAAAGATAGTGATATCTTGCATGAGATGAGACCTAGAACTCTCACCACCACAACATGCAAGAAAACAAACGTTGTTTCTCATGTCCACGGTCGATAACGCGCCAGCTGAGCACTAGAAAATCAAACATGAACCAATCACAACATACCTAAAGATCCAAATACACACCATAAAAGCACTTAGCATGACCCTCTAAAAACACAACTCAACACACTCTAATTAATAACACATTCAGCACTACTACTCTTACTACTACCAGTGCTACTTTGAGTTTACAATTATGGCCACTGCTGCAGCTATGGCTCTCTCATCTCCTGCCCTAGCAGGCAAGGCAGTCAAGCTCTCCCCCTCAGCCTCTGAGCTCCTCCAAGGAGAGGGAAGGATCACCATGAGGAAGACCGGGGGCCGCCCCAGGCCCGTCTCCTCCGGTAGCCCGTGGTACGGCCCGGACCGAGTCAAGTACTTGGGCCCATTCTCCGGCGAGCCCCCATCGTACTTGAACGGTGAATTCCCCGGTGACTACGGGTGGGACACCGCCGGGCTATCCGCCGACCCGGAAACCTTCCCCAAGAACCGTGAGCTCGAGGTGATCCACAGCCGATGGGCCATGCTCGGAGCCCTGGGGTGCGTCTTCCCTGAGTTGCTCTCGAGGAACGGCGTGAAGTTCGGCGAGGCAGTGTGGTTCAAGGCCGGCTCCCAGATCTTCAGTGAGGGAGGGTTGGACTACTTGGGTAATCCGAGTTTGATCCATGCACAGAGCATTTTGGCCATATGGGCATGCCAAGTGGTCTTGATGGGCGCCGTCGAGGGGTACCGCATTGCCGGCGGGCCGCTCGGAGAGATTTCCGACCCGTTGTACCCGGGTGGCAGCTTCGACCCGCTCGGGTTGGCCGACGACCCGGAGGCCTTCGCGGAGTTGAAGGTGAAGGAGTTGAAGAATGGGAGGTTGGCCATGTTCTCTATGTTTGGATTCTTTGTGCAGGCCATTGTGACTGGGAAGGGTCCTTTGGAGAACTTGGCTGACCACCTTGCTGACCCTGTTAACAACAATGCTTGGGCCTATGCCACCAACTTTGTTCCTGGAAAATGAGTGGTTTTAGTGATGAGGAAATTAAATGGATGGGATTTGAGATTGTTGATTGTGATGTAAAATATTGATTATGAACTGAAATTTGATTTGTTGAGTTTTGTGCAATTAATATTTGGTTAAAGATTTCTCAAACACGGACCCAAAAATTCATCAAGTTTTTTTTTTTTTTTTTTACAAATAATGTGTTAACCAACAGTATATATGTACAAACAATATGTAGCAATTTAGTGAATTAAACAGAATCCTTAAATTACTAAACATACCACAGTTTTGTAAAATTATCCAACTACCCCTCTATATAAAAGAATTTTTACTCAGCATACCCCACTCACCCCCACTCACACCATACCCAATCCCCTCTCTTAAATCGCCTCACAAAAAATTGACTAAATTTGACAAAATCTGAGCAAATTGGCATGGATTCGACGACGTGGGTGCATTCATCATTTCTTTTCGTGTCAATTTTGAGATTTTTTTGAGTATTTTTTTTCTTGTTGAGTAGTTATGTTTGTGAATTTATTTTTGGAATTAGGGTTTTGATTTGAGACGTGAATCTTGCATTTTAGGTACAAAGTTTCGATGAAATTGAAAATATTTAGTGATTTTGAGCAAAACCCATTATTTTTTTGGTCATTTTCATGTATTTTTTTAGACTTTTGAAGTTTTTTTATTCGTTTTAGTCGCCTGCGGGTTTCAGAGTAACAGAGTCGATACCTCTGAAGAGGTGTAGGAAGAACTGGGCCGATACCTCTGAAGAGGTGTAGGATGAACTGGGCCGGTCGAACTGGGTCGATACCTCTAAAGAAGTTTCGGCCGGTTCCTTCCGTCACCCACTGAAACAAAATTATCTTCGCATTATTGGTTGAAGTTAGTCGAGACCTCTAAAGAGGTGTCGGTCCTGTTCATCCGAAACCTCTTCAGAGGTGTCGACTTTGTTCGTCTGATACTCGGGGGCACGAGTATTGGGGTAAGGGTGAAGTAATGAGGTACACGAAATAAAAAAATGGGATACACTAAGCAAGGGTTTTTTTGGAATTTTAAGAAAAAAAAAGTAGGGTACACTAAGTAAAAAGTGAGGTACATAGTAAAAATTTAAAATTGGGGTACGTTTAGTAATTAATGGGATCCGTTTTTCTTAAGAAAATTCTCTAAAGAAAATTTGCTAAAGAAAATAGTTTTTTCTTATTAAATTTTATTTTGCTATCAAACACACCCTGTCGACTTTGTTCGTCTGACACTTAAGGGCACGGGTATTGGGGCAAGGGTGAAGTAATGAGGTACACGAAGTAAAAAAGTGGGATACACTGAGCAAGGGTATTTTTAAAATTTTAAGAAAAAAAAGTAGGGTACATTAAGTAAAAAGTGAGGTACATGAAGTAAAAATTTAAAATTGGGGTACATTTAGTAATTAATGGGGTCCGTTTTTCTTAAGAAAATTCTCTAAAGAAAATAGTTTTTTCTTATTAAATTTTATTTTGCTATCAAACACACCCTGTCGACTTTGTTCGTCTGACACTCGGGGGCATGAGTATAAGGGTGAAGTAATGGGGTACACGAAGTAAAAAAGTGGGATACACTGAGCAAGAGTATTTTTGAAATTTTAAGAAAAAAAAAGTAGGGTACACTAAGTAAAAAGTGAGGTACATGAAGTAAAAATAAAAAATTGGGGTACTTTCAGTAATTAATGGGGTCCGTTTTTCTTAAGAAAATTCTCTAAAGAAAATTTGCTAAAGAAAATAGTTTTTTCTTATTAAATTTTATTTTGCTATCAAACACACCCTGCCGACTTTGTTCGTCTGACACTTGGGGGCACGAGTATTGGGGTAAGGGTGAAGTAATGGGGTACACGAAGTAAAAAAGTGGGATACACTAAGCAAGGATATTTTTGAAATTTTAAGAAAAAAAGTAGGGTACACTAAGTAAAAAGTGAGGTACATGAAGTAAAAATTTAAAATTGGGGTACGTTTAATAATTGATGGGGTCTGTTTTTTTTAAGAAAATTCTCTAAAGAAAATTTGCTAAAGAAAATAGTTTTTTTTTTTTAAATTTTATTTTGCTATCAAACACACCCTAAGAGTCCAAATAGATTTTTTGCTTGTGTTGTGTGTGCAACCTGAAGTTGAACCATTTTTCTCTTCCTATTAAAGCCTCTGTAATTAATGTATGACAATTACCACCTTGTAATTAATGTACGGTTTTCCGCCCTATTTAATTCCGATTGACCTAATTTTGAATTTTCCTTTTTTAAGCAAATTTAAATTTTCCCTCTAAAATTACAACAACATATATAATTCCTTTAACATCCTTTAATTAGTCAATAAATTTTGTATTCCTCCTTAAGGGTCCGAACCTTTTGAGTCCAGGTAGATCTTTTGTTTGGCTAAATGACATGATTTCTGGAAAAACTAAAGAGGGTTTAGTCCTAAATAATTTGAAACACATGTAATGGCGGGATAGTTATCGCATGGAAACCTTGTCAAGGACCAGCCTATACCCATACAGATGAGTCATGGGAACTTCATATAGGACCTTATCATGAGCAATTACAGGTAGGGGTGACAATTTGGGTCATGACACGATTAACACGACATGACACGTAATAAATATGTCGTAGGTTTGGCATAAATGGTATCATAAACATGTTAGTTGGTTTATACACTGTTAATAAACAATTCATTAACATGTTAACCTGCTTATCTCATTTATTACTCGCTTAATATATTAATAACATGACTTATTTTTTATTAGCAGACATCTTTTACCATAATTTATTTTAATTTTAGAGGAAATATTTATTTTACTTTTAATATATTATTTACATTTTAAATTTTATCAATAATTGTTTATTAAGAAAAATATAAAAAAAACTTTACGTTTTTTAGAGGATTCTTGTTGTTTTGTATATGTTATTTGTTACGAATCATTTTCCCTCTATTATTAACATTAAAGATTAAAGACTTGAATGAAAAGTAAAGTAAACCTTAAGACTACATCTCCATTATATTTTACTTGCTATTTAATTATGTTCATTTAAATTTATTCATGTAAATATATTTAAAAATGTAATCAACAAATTATAAAAAATTAAATAAATTAAAAAGTTTAAATAAAATATTTAATAAATGGGTGGCACGAATACCAACATGTTTATAACATGGCCCACTTATACACAAAAACGATTAACACGATTAATAAACATATCATATCATATCATGGGTTGCATTATATGAGTCATGACCTATTTACGACATGACACACTTAATTACAACTCGTTAACATGAATTGGCATCCCTAATTTACAGGCCTATATAGAAATATAAAATTAATGCTTTGTAACTTTTGTGACTTCACACACAGTTGATCACAATTATTAATTTCGATGTGTGTGCACACAAAAATCAATGTGGTTTTAAGAGACTCCATAAATACGTATGAAAATGGTACGTGAACTAGAAGTTGAAGAATAGAAAATTCACGGTTCTTTTAAAAAAATCACGCATCTATATATAAATTAAGAGAAGACCTTGGGGTGTCCATGTGGCAATTTTCAACCTTCTCGTAGCGCCACATCATCAACTCTTTTGTCACATCGTCAACTTCACTCTAATCTATATATATATTAAGGGAAGACCTTGGGGTGTCTATGTAGCAATTTTCAACCTTCTCGTAGCGCCACATCATCAGCTCTTTTGCCACATCATCAACTTCACTCTAATGGGATATATATTAAGGGAAGACCTTGGGGTGTCCATGTGGCAATTTCCAACCTTCTCGTAGCGCCACTTCATCAACTCTTTTGCTACATCATTAACTTATATATATATATAAAGGGAAAACATTGGGGTGTTCATGTGGCAATTTCCAACCTTCTCGTAGCGCCATGTCATCAACTCTTTTGCCACATCATCAACTTCACTCTAATGGAATATAAATTCGGGAAGACCTTGGAGTGTTCATGTGGCAATTTCTAACCTTCTCGTAGCGCCACATCATCAACTCTTTTGCCATATCATCAACTTCACTCTAATGGGATATATATTAAGGGAAGACCTTGGGGTGTCCATGTGGCAATTTTCATCCTTCTCGTAGCGCCACTTCATCAACTCTTTTGCCACATCATCAACTTCACTCTAATGGGATATAAATTAAGGGAAGACCTTGGGGTGTCCATGTAGCAATTTCTAACCTTCTCGAGGCGCCACGTCATCAACTCTTTTGCCACGTCATCAACTTAACTCTAATTTTATATATATATATATTAAGGGAAGACCTTAGGGTGTCCATGTGGCAATTTCTAACCTTCTCGTAACACCATGTCATCAACCCTTTTGCCACATCATCAACTTCACTCTAATGGGAATAAAGTACCATCTTGGGTTGCCACGTGTTACCTTCTTGCAATAGTATTTCACCTCGTCGTCAACCTTTTACTATTTGATAATAATTAAATTTATCTTTTACTATTTCTTTACGAGGGCTTTTCAAATTTTAATAATAAACAGTTATTTGAATTTTAAAAACATTTCCGCTTTCACAATCTAAATCTATCACTTTTCCTCTTCTTTACCAAACGTTTCATCTTCCCATTAATTATATATCCCTAAATTCAATATTTTTCCTCTTCTCTACTAAACGTTTCATCTTTCCATTAATTATAAAAGCTATATATATATATATATTAAGGGAAGACCTTGAGGTGTCCATGTGGCAATTTCCAACCTTCTCGTAGCCCCACGTCATCAACTATTTTGCCATATCATCAACTTCACTCTAATGGAAATAAAATAACATATTGGGTTGCCACGTGTTACCTTCTTACAATAGTATTTCGCCACGTCGTCAACCTTTTACTATTTGATAATAATTAAATTTACCTTTTACTATTTCTTTACGAGGGCTTTTCAAATTTTAATAAGAAACAATTATTTGAATTTTAAAAATGTTTCCGCTTTCACAACCGAAATCTCTCTCATTTTTCCTCCTTTATACCAAACATTTCATCTTCCCATTAATTATATATCCCCAAATTCAACACTTTTCCTCCTCTCTATTAAACGTTCCATCTTTCCATTAAAAAAAGGTCCCAACATTAAAAACAAAAATAAAAATATTCCAATACGAAACCTTCCAAATTCTCATTAATCTATAATAAAGAGAAAAAATGACCCAACACTAAAGAGTGTTTCCGCTTTCAGAACACCTAATCTCTTTCATTTTCTCCTCTCTACTAAACGTTCCATCTTCTCATTAATTATATAACCACAAATTCAACATTTTTCCTCCTATTTATTAAACGTTATATCTTCTCATTAATTATATAATAAAGATAAAAAAATATCCCAACATTAAAAAACAAAAAACAAAACGTATCAACACACCTTCCAAATTCCCATTAATCATATAATAAAGAGAAAAAAATGACCCAACACTAAAGAACGTTTTTACTTTCACGAAACCAAATCTCTCTCTCTATCTATCTATCTATATGTGTACTTAAACGTGGTTAATATCATCTCACATCAATGTCAATTAGGCATCTGTAGAGGAGAGGTTTTGGTAGCTGAAGGGAGCATCTTCGTTGAAAGCTGGAGTTTATACTATAGGATTATTTGATTAACAAGTCATAATTTTGGAGGAGAGGTTTTGATTTTTTAGCTATTTTATTTTCGATGTTTCTTATATTCAAATATTATTACCTTTGGTTTTGATTCTAATTTTTTTCTTCTTTCAATGAGCAATTAAAAATATTTTAGAAATAACATATATTAGTCAATAATCTCTGGTATGTGTTGTTTAGATCAATGATCTCCATTTTTTAGTTTATTATTTTTTGGTGGTTGAAGGAAGCGTTTTTGTTGAAGGCTGGAGTTTTTGTTATACGATTGTCCAACTAACAAGTTATAATATGGAAGTAGAGGTTTAGAATTTTTTATAGTTATTTTATTTTCAATGTTTTTATATTAAGATTTTTTACCTTTGGGTTTTGATTCTGATCTCTTTTTTTATATTAATCGGCAAACTTTGGTATATGTTGTTTAGATCAATGATCGCCATTTTTATAGTTTATTCTACAAGATGTCAATTTGTTATATATCCATTATTGTGGCAACAAAATCTTAATTAATGCTTTTAAAAAAAATAATCTTCTATACTATAAGTTTTCTTTTTTTCTCTTTATCACTTTATTTTTCTCATCAAATTTAATTTCATTAGGATTATATTTTTATATAAGTTTTCTTTTTTTCTATTTTTATCACTTTTTTTAAAAAAAAATTTCTTATTAGATTAATTATTTTTAACTAATATATTGACACTTAGTCTTATCCGTGTGCGAAGTGCGGGATTTTGATTAATATATATTAAGGGAAAACTTTGGGGTGTCCATGTGGCAATTTCTAACCTTCTCGTAGTGTCACGTCATCAACTCTTTTGCCATATCATAAACTTCACTCTAATATATATAGGTACTACTACCATGTGAACCAAATATGTACCCATGCCATGGTACACTATTTACAACCACTATTTACAACTATTAAATTATAATCCAATACATTAATTTAGACATCATAAATGCACAAAGTATTTAACGCATAACACATTTTGAGGAGTTCTCATGGTATGAGTATATATTTGGTCTCCATTGTAGAAGAACCTTATATATATATATATATATATATATATATATATATTTAGGGAAGACGTAGGGTGTCCATGTGGCAATTTTTAACCTTCTCGTAGCGCCACGTCATCAACTCTTTTGCCACATCATCAACTTCACTTTAATGAGATATATAATAAGGGATAACTTTGGGGTGTCCATGTGACAATTTTTAACCTTCTCGTAGCGCCACGTTATCAACTCTTTTGTCCTATCATCAACTTTACTCTAATATATATATATATATATATATATATATTAGGGAAGACCTTGGGGTGTCCATGTGATAATTTTCAACCTTCTCGTAGCACCACGTCATCAACTCTTTTGCCACATCATCAACTTCATTCTAATGTGATATATATAAGGTAAGACCTTGGGGTGTCCATATGGCAATTTCCAACCTTCTCGTAACACACGCCATCAACTTTTTGCCACATCATCAACCTCACTCTACTGGGAATAAAGTAACATCTTGAGTTGCCACGTGTCACCTTCTTACAATAGTATTTTGCCACGTCGTCAACCTTTTACTATTTGAGTCACCTTCTTCCAATAGTATTTTGTCACGTCGCAACCTTTTACTATTTGATAATAATTAAATTTACCTTTTACTATTTCTTTACTAGGGCTTTTCAAATTTGAATAAGAAACGGTTATTTGAATTTTAAAAACGTTTCCGCTTTTCACAACCCAAATTTCTCACACTTTTTCTCCTCTCTACCAAACGTTCATCTTTCCATTAATTATATATCTCAAATTCAACACTTTTCTCCTCTCTACTAAACATTTCATCTTTTCATTGATTATAAAATAAAGATAAAAAAACATCACAACATTAAAAACAAAAACAAAAACATCCAAATACGAAACCTTCCAAATTCTCATTAATCTATAATAAAGAGAAAAAAATGATCCAACACTAAAAAGTGTTTCCGCTTTCACAACACCAAATCTCTCACTTTTCATCCTCTCTACTAAGTGTTTCATCTTCTCATTAATTATATAACCTCAAATTCAACATTTTTCCTCCTTTTTACTAAACGTTCTATCTTCCCATTAATTATATAATAAAGATAAAAAAATGTCCCAACATTAAAAAAAAAAAAAAAAAACAAAATGTCTCAACACAAAACCTTCCAAATTCCCATTAATCTATAATAAAGAGAAAAAAATGACCCAACACTAAAGAAAGTTTTCACTTTCACGACACCAAATCTCTCTCTATCTCTATCTCTCTTTCTCTATGTGTACTCAAATGCGGTTCATCTCATCTCACATCAATGTCAATTAGGCATTTGTGGAGGAGAAGTTTTGGTAGTTGAAGGTAGCGTATTCGTTGAAGGTTGGAGTTTATACTATAGGATTGTCCGATTAACAAGTCTTAACTGTGGAGGAGAGTTTTGACTTTTTCATAACTATTTTATTTTTGATGTTTCTTATATTCAAATATTATTACCTTTAGTTTTGTTTCTAATTTTTTTCTTCTTTCGATGAGCAATCAAAAATATTTTAGAAATAACATATATTGGTCAACAATCTCCGGTATGTGTTGTTTAGATCAACGATCTCCATTTTTTAGTTTATGAGTTTTTGGTGGTTGAAGAAATCGTTTTTGTTGAAGGCTAGAATTGTTGCTATACGATTATCCAACTAACAAGCTATAACCTGAGAGTAGAGGTTTTGACTTTTTATAACTATTTTATTTTCAATATTTTTATATTAAGATATTTTACCTTTGAGTTTTGATTCTAATCACTTTTTTTTCCTTTTTAGGAGCAAACAAAAGTATTTTAGAAATGATTTATATTGATCAGCAAACTCTGGTATATGTTGTTTAGATCAATGATCTTCATTTTGTAGTTTATTTAACAAGATGTCAATTTGTTATATATCATTTATTGTGACAACAAAATTTTAATTAATGATTTTTTTAAAAAAAATAATCTTTTATACTATAAGTTTTTTTTTCTTTTTATCATCTTTTTCTCATCAAATTTAATTTCATTAGGATTATATTTTTTTATATAAGTTTCCTTTTTTTCTCTTTTTATCACTTTTTTTTTAATTTTTTCTTATTAGATAAATAATTTTTAACTAATATATTGACACTTAGTCTTACCCGTGCGCGAAATGCGGGATTTCGACTAGTTTAAAATTAAAAGACTTTCAAGAAAAAAATATATATAACAAGAAAATAAAAAGGAGTAAGGAAACATTTAACCCTTGTTTTATTTTGGGTCACACTATGTGTACCCCACTCATTATTCAAGGCACCCCCATTTACAAGGGTGCACCCAACGTTTTTCTCAGGGAACCCTCGAAATGGATGAAATTGCAATTGTCTTTCAACATAACTCACCCCACCACCAAATCGAATAAAAATTGAATTAAACCCTCATTTTCTCTTCTTCCACTCTCGCTCCCATTACGAATCAAGGCCTCACAATCCACCAAATCCCTTCATTTTCCTAAAAATGTACCTATAACTGGGTTTAACCGCAATTACCCTTACTGTTCGGCTACACAGAGTCATGATTTGTGTTTTAGGGTTAAGCTCAACCGAGATCATAATAAGGTATGTTTGAGATTAGTTTCGATTGGTAGTCACCGAGACATTTGGCATCTTTTAGTTGTACCATTATGAGACTTTGATTGAGGTATCAGTCTTTAGAAACTGAGACAACATAGTATGTCTCGGTCCTGTGTGATCTAGACACTTGTGTACGTGGTATACATTCGAAAATGGGAAAAAACATAAAATAAAATCAAAACTCACCTCCCCGTATGTCGCATCCCCCATTGTTTTTCTTCATCCATTGGACCCTAAAAACACCTAACGAGGTGTTGATGGGGTGGGGTGCGCAAAAATAGGAAGGAAGTGTCGTCCGTTTGGGTCGGGAGGGGCATTTGAGTATTTTCACATTGAAAACAAAATAAATGGGGTGCCTTGAGTAATGAGTGGGGTGCACATAGAGCAACCACTTATTTTTTCTAGGGCTCTTAGGGTGTTTATGTAATGATCCAAATTTCATTAAGGTCGTTATTCATGAATTTTCTGTCGTGAACGCCAGCTTAGATCCACAGGGACACCACGGACAGGCTACGATATGCCTGAATTAGGCAAAAAATGTTATTTTTGACTGATTGTTTGTGTAACTTCCATGGTAAGGATTATGAAATGTCTTATTACATTTTATGTGTGATTTATACGATTTAGACCAGGCGAGGTTGTGTCAGGTTTTTGTCTAGAAATACGGGCTGACGCGGTAACAAGACGGGCGAACGACAAGAACATTAGGTCGGAGAATGGGATTTCATAAACAAATATAATTAAATGTAATAAATAACAAATATGGAAACATGTCGTAGGCCGAATATGGTGTTAAAGTTTTGCACGACAGTTCAAGTTATCGGGTGCCAAGTACCGGAATGCTCGAGGGTCAAGGGATTGGTGTTGAGAGGATGAACACAAGTCACATAACCAAGTCACAAAAGATAGACTTTTTGACTCATTTGAGACCACAAGATGAGGCCTAGAGATGTACACCATACATGAGCTGAAAAATTTAGTATAAAAATGAGATTTTTGTCTTTTTAGTCACATTTTCTCTCTCTCTCTCTCATTTGGACGAAATTTGTATGAGAAACAAGGGTTTTGTGTTGTTTGGGTGGTGATTTGGAACATCAATCGATGAGAAAATGAGGAACCGAGGTAAGATCCGTCATCTCCTCGTCGATATCTACCTTTTGGATTTATTTTTGTGGGTGTTGACATAAGTTTTGGTGTGGTGAGCAAGCTCACTAGGTTTTCAATGTTATTATGTAGTTTGTAATGGTGGTTTTTGAGCTCAAATGATGGATTCATTGAAGATGGGGTTGTTTTGAAGAAAACTATTTCATCGACATTTTTGGCAAAAATACATCGGGTGTATCGATTTTGTCGAGGTTTATCGAGGTTTGAACGCATACTATGGTTGTTTTGGAGAACCATAGGGGTTTAGAACAAGTTCGGACCACGGCAACGAGTCGAGGAGGTCCAAAAATTGAACCAACTCGGGACAGGGAAGACGGTGCCACCCACGGTGTGACGACCCCAATTTTTCGAGGTCGTCCCATGACCCACGCCCTCCGCTCGCAAGCCCAACAACACCTGTCACATCACTGGACACGTCATCACTGCTGCCACGTCCGCAACTCTGTGAAGTGACGCTCCGTTTAACTAATCATACTATATTGAATTGTTAAATTCTCCTAAACATCTAGTAGGTTAGTTAATAATAATAATAATAGTGGAAGCTTTTAATGCGTATATTATGAGAATTTGTTAAACCTAAGTAATGAAAAACCCGGAAATAAACACCATGTATATAATTGAGACGAAGTAAACAGTGATTCATATACATGTGATAAAGTTCTAAAGTTCCCAAAACCCAGCAAAATAATATATACATACATATTAGGTAGTCAAAACACGAGCTGTCAGTAGTAACGACCTCAGAGATAGTCGCCTAATACCTCTTTTCCCTTGCTCTTGCTTGTATCAGGATCTGCACTCAGTTGCCCAACACATACATCAATGATCCCAGTGAGTAAATTCCCAAGAGAAGTCTACACGATAATCATGAAAACATCGATAAACTGCGAGACATGAATTTTGACAACAGGAATCATATCCCCATGGCTGACAATAAACAATCATCACAGCATCACATCAATCACACATCAACTGGAAATGTAAAACATCCAAAATCCAACAAATAATTAACTAAATGGGCTCAAACGTAAAATCAATAGGTAAATAAATCATCACTCATTTAATCACTATAAAACCATGACCCGCCGGTCATATGATAGCAAAAATGGAGTTCTTAGCATAAACCAATGCTTAATAACAGGCTTACAATGACTGCACCTCAACTCAGTAAACGGGCATACTCATTTCCATGCTTTTTAGTTCTAAGAGTACCCTTAATCCCTCGAGACAGTTGTAGATACATTCTACTCTCATTTACACGGTCGCCATCGCAACTAGCCCATGCTTAAGTGTGTAGTCATAACCAAGATGAAAAACTCATGCGTGACCACCAGCAGTCACCGCATACGATAAGATAATCGATAATATGCATGCCATGAATTAAAGTGTAACTTTCTCAAGGGTTTTACACACTGAAATACGCTCTCCGATTTCCAGACCCGCCAATTCGACCCGCCTAGCTCCCCGATGCCCAAGCTATAGTTCACCAGTCCCTGAAGTCCATTTATAGTGTTTTATATTATTAATAAAACACATTATCTAATTTTATGATATTATATCATATTTTCAAATTTGAGTTGTGGTACCACTCTCGGACTATGTCGGGTTCCAAAAATACCCAAAAGTCCAAAACCACTTTTCTACCTTTTTCTAAATTTTTTATATTTTTCTAGAATTTTCTCCAATTTTTCTGATATTTTCCAACTATTTTCCCTATTTTCCAAAAAATAATATCTAAAATAATATATATATATATATATTAATTTTATTTAATTAATTTGAATGAGTGGGCCCCACCTGAACCGATCCGGTTCAGGTGGTTGGACCGGACCGGCCAGGGTCGCACACGCGCGCGAGGACGTGCGCGTGCGTCCTCTTCCCAAAGACGATTTAGTCTCTGGTTTTCCATAGATGAAATCGTCTCTTTTTTTTTTTTTTTTTATTTATTCTTCTTCTTCTTCTTCCATCTTCTCTCTATCACTGATCCATTAACACCTCAAAGAGTCCAATTTTAACATAAAAAACCACATAAACAGTAATAAATTTTTCGGATTCAACATGCATGTCAAATTTTCTCAACTTACACAAACTACCCAGATATTCAGTAAAACCCGTTTCAACCAGTTTAAATCTCAATTAGCATTACCCAAACCTCAAATTCACAAAGAATTCGATCAAAACAGTAACCCCACCTAAAATTTTCATTTTAATGGAATAAACCCAACTTCAAGCTATTTTAATGGAAAATCCATAACCCAAAGGAGTTACCTGAGGTTGATCCTCACTCCAGCTCCTAAATTCGTGTTTGGTCTCCTTCAATCCTCCAAACCATCTCCTATGTCACTTATTTTAAAATTTTTCCTCAACAAACCAAGGTTCGCATGTGTGAATTCTCAACAGAACACCCATATATATACCCCTTGGCCTAATCTCCCTCAACACACGCATCCCGAGGAAGATCTAAGGGTCTTTGTTCACTAAGTTCAGCTGCCTTGTTGACACAACTTCATGACACCATTTATCTTGAGATCTCACACACCCATCTCCATGTTTATCTTATGGCTTTTTTATTTTCCTTCAACTATTGGGCTTATATTTATTAATTTAATTCAACTATACATTAGTCACATTAATACCCATAGTTAGTATATAGACCTTTTTAATTAATTCAATTTATGTCCTACTAACTCTCAACTACCCAGCAGCCAATACCCCGTACCCTGGCTACCCGACACCTGGTACTCATACCTGACATGCATTTCGGGACATATACCCGACTCGTAACGTTGCCCGACATCAACTTACACACATGTGATGTTTATATAAATAATAATAAATTCTCACATCACAATAATAGACAAACAACATACACAAATAACACAATATAACCTGGGTACTCATATCCGAGTCATCTCAATTGTCCACGTAACGCCCGAATTAACCCGTTAATCCCCGTGATTAACACTTATCATGATTAAATTAATTTGGGTCGTTACACACGACACCCTGCACAGTCAAATAAAAATAAAAATAAATCTTAAATTGATTGGATTTTTGGATTTTGGAGATTTTAGTGATTATTTAGGATACCATGGACTTAATTAGGATGACCTAGTTGGGTATCGGGCACATATTACGAGGAGAGAACGCATTAGTTTTAGGGATTTGGACCGCGATTTGAGGTCCATAAACCTCTAACAGAAACACATATTGAGTATTTAATGGGTTCAATTCTTACAATTGTTATTCTTGTTATACAATTCCATTGTCAAGCATGCATTGGTCTGGTTATTGATTGGTCGGTATTTATTGGTTTTATTATCGGTGATTATTCAGGATAGTTGTGTTACGTAACTAAAAGAATAGATTTAGTGCGTGTACTTGTGTCATTAATGGATTGCGACCCGAGCTGCGGGGTTCACATGTCCAATGGGATGTGATTTGTTCTGGTCACCGTTAGCGATCTGGGTGTAGCCCAGTCTCATTGTGGGTAGATGGGGCATCCGAATTAGTGAAATATGATCTAATTTGTTATGTTGTGTCACACATTCATCTAGGTTTATCAAAATCGTTGTTAAGCATGTTGTTACAATCATGATTATTCGGTGATCATCTTGTATGACATATTAACTATGCATGCAGGGTTTCATGGTTGTTCATACTTACTGCTTGTTTAGTTAATCTTATTTATTAGTTTCTATTATTTTGTGACAGCCCCAAGTTTATAACTTAAAACTGGACCCCGCCCGGCCTAGACTTACATGGACCATCGAGCCAATCTCACTGAGTCACGCAAACCTAGTCAACTTTACTTACCATTTTCCATTACTAAGCCATTAAAAGTTGAGTTATTTAATATTAGTAAGTTATTCCAAAATGTAGCGGAAGCTCCTACCAAAAATAAAATAAAATTGCGAAAGCGATAAATCTCAAACTAAATTAAACAACTCTAAGACATGCAATTAAGACAACCTAGAGTGTGGAAACCACGCAAATGTATATCATTATCATTAAACCAATCAGAGGAGAGTACCGTCAAGATATACATGCCAAAAATCTCTCAACACATATCCCAGTGTTTCAAAACAAATACATACATAAATCAAAATCACCTACATTAGCTAAGAGGAGAGTCGTTCCGTATCCTCAGATCAATCCCCTAACTGTGGAGCCCTCCCTTGCTGAAATGTGGATCTGCACTCAGTGAAACATAAAGAACGACGAGCCCAGGTAAGTAACGCCAAAACAGGACATAAATACAACAATTCGAAGCAATAACACCAGTCTATATTCATGTCGATAGAAAGAAAGGTACAGAGAATGCATGAATAATAAAGACTGTAAATAAATAAATGAGCAATCGAATATGAGTGTCCCAGAAAACAAACAAATAGGCACAAGTGGTCCCGACCAAACGATCGTTGAGTCGAGGATACCCTACAAGACTTGGATTCTATGACGTGGTCAACACCCTACAAGCCCTAAATCCAACGAGCAAATGAGACTTCCTGGTAATCCCGCTAAGAACTCACTCCCCCACACAAATCAATAATCAATGCAGTGCATCCTGAGGTCATGGCTCTAGCATGTTACCTTAGATAACCACCCTTCCAAAGACCACAATTAACACACTTGCCCTCGAAAAATTCAATAGGAATTGAATGCCAAAAAGGGCTCAGAGCAATAAACAAACAAATTTAAAGCTCAAGAAATAACTATAAAATTTCTCACTGGTTTATTTACCTGTATCCAAGCCAAACATGCACTCACATGAACTCCGACTCATTCCCCACGAATCCCCGTGTGACTCATCAATGACTAAATCCCCCTTATAGCCATTTAATCATAATTTCCTTTAATTAACCTCTAATTTACTCAATTTTCATAAGATATTCATTAGTGCAATTGGGTCGAACCCATTTGGATACCTGAGAGACCCCCAAAGTTTTCCAAAATTTTCTCAAAAATTAGTCTGTGAACAGTGTTACGTCGTGAGTAGTGTCGTATGGGTAAAACCTGGCGGCATCACTTAAAGCGTGACTTTTCAGGGCTCTTTGCCCTGGGCATTGTGACTAATGTCATGGGGCTTAGGCTCCATGGCGTCGTCCAAAACAGAACATCAATCCAGGCTTTTTTGAAACTCCAGCTCGTGTTGTCACATTCTGAGCCTATCCCTAACTCATAGGGGCGTCCATAAAACCCAAAACCATCGACAAACCTTGTTAAAAACGTCCAAAATCTCGATTCTGACAATTCGTCCGAAAATCCTCAAAAATTGTACAAAAATCTCAATCCTTAGAACAATCATAGCAACATCACCAATTCATTCCCATTATCACAATTACCATCAACAAATCCAAACACTACAAAAATAAGGCCAGTTAGAGACGGATTTTAATCCGTTGCTAATCAAAAACGGATTTGAGACGGAATAGAATGCGCCTTTATTTTGACCATGAAGCAACAAATTTGCAATGGAATAGGCACTATATTATGGCGCCGAATATTCCCATATTGAGGTCCATTGCCAATCCCTTGCTAAAAAAAGCGCCAAATACTAATCTATTCTTGATCACTCTCGAAAAGGTTGAGACGGATTAGCAACGAAAAGTCGAGGTATAGTTGTCCCTCTTTAACTGTTAGAGAGATTAGCGGCGCAAATTGATTGGCCCATGTCCCTCGTTTTCCATTGCTAATCCCTCTCTAACAACTAGAGAGAGATTAGAGAGGGACAATCTATTAATCGTTGCAGATCCCTCTCTAATAGGTATAGAGGGATTTGCAACGGATTATAGGGACACGTGTCATTCGCTTGTGTGCCTGGGTCCCTCCTCAATCGGTTGCTAACCCACTCAGATTTGCAAAAAACCGAACCGAAAGAAATCTCGGTTCAAAAGAAATCTCGCCGCCTCTGCGGACCTTTCTTCTCCATCTGTTGTTGGTGTCCATGTACGTGCTCCGTCGCCCATGCCCTCGGAGAGCGCCACTGCCGCTGTCCCTGGAAAGCACCGCCGCCTCTTCCCCAGGAGAGCACCGTCTCCTCCACTTCGGTATGCCCTCTTCATTATTTCTTTGACTTTAAAGAATCGATTTTGGTTACACCAGTGTTATTTCTTCAATGATTAAAAAAACCCCATTAACATTCCTTCAAGTTTCAATCATTTCAATTTGGCCTTTTGAGATACTATCTTCTCTGCCCTAAAATACATTTCTCCCCACTCAGCTCTTTTTTTTCATATCCAGTTATTGAGACCAACTTCTAGAGCCTTTTATGGAATTCAACTCACTTATGAAACTTTCCAATTCTTTTCCTTCAAAATCCTGTCCAATTCTTTGATATTTAAGTTTATTTTTGAACGGTTAAGTGTCCAATTCTATGACTTTGAACATGTTGTTGATCGTCACTGATTATGGGATTTCGAACTCAAATTAGCCCCTTTTCATTGTTTAATTTGGAGATGATTATTGAAAAATAACTTATTCATTAGAATTTTTTCTCAAGAAGAAACAACCCACTCTTGACACAAATAAAAAAGTAGCTAGTTATATCTATGATGCATTTAATTTGTTGGTGTATGGCGTAATTAACTACTCTTGTGTGTATACATATTGCATCAACTTATTTGTGGATGACTTGTGTATGACTGGGAAGAATATAAATAAATTAAAACAACTTCCATTCATCAAAAAAAAAAAAGTTGCTTAGCTTTGTGGTCACTAGATGGGTCAAATTTGATAAGGAGGAGGAATAATAATGGAAGAAAGAGAACTTTTCAACGTGAGCACCTGCAGCTGCGTCCACTTGTCCCCAACCTTTTTTTTTTTTCAATGTATTTGAGTGCATCATTGGAATTGATACTTAGTTCATCCCTGCAGAATCTGCAAAATCTGAATTCCTGCAAAACTTTTTCTTGAAAGTGCTTTCAACTTCTGTGGGAATATCTGATTAATGCTTGCCAACTTCATTTTTCATGCATTTATAATTTCCAAATGTTTATACGTTTTCATCCCTATTTAGTCTTAATTTATTATCATTATTTTTTTTTGATATAATATATATATATTTTTTTGATAATTAAGAAAAAGAGAAAAATCTTACCGAGAACAATTGAGTTCCAGTGAGTACCACAACATAATTACAAGACCATCTCTGCACCGTACTTGGGAACTCCCAACCCAGCTAGGTTGACCCTAAAGCCTCCTAGTGACTTGTTAAGTTGGGCCACTGCCAAGAGAATTTATTATTACTATTGAGGATATGTGGACTGGAATATAGCCTTACATTTGTTAAGAGCAACTCCAAATTAAAAGGATACAAGTGTGGATCTCTCCCTAAAATGTACAAAGGTTTTTGGAGTAAAACGTCACTTTGAAGGCAGAAATTGGTACTAGCATAACATGTTTTCAAGGGCTAGCCCCTGAATTGTTGTTGCCATAATAATAATTGACTTATTAAAGACATTTAGAGTAATTTAATTCAATAATTATTTATGAATCAAATTGAAAGAGGCAACTTTTTTGTCTATTTTCAATTGATTCAGGTATTTCATGTAGAAAGGAAACTTAAAATACATTACATAACCTTTAAATTTTTTTTTTTAAAAAAAACTATATAACAAGAGGAAAAATGTTGTAATAAACCAAAAAAAAAATGTTAAACTCATAAATCATCCGCAGTGCCAGTTCCTGCAATTTTCTCATGTACCGGACATATATGAGTCTTGAAAATGTAAACAATATATTACTTGTGAAGCACATATATTTATATATATATATGTGTGTGTGTGTGTGTGTGTATGTGTGTGTGTGTGTGTGTGTGTATATATATATATAGATATCAATGAATCCAAAAACAAAAACTTTATTTGGTGGCCTTCATGTGTGTTTTTTTGTGCAAGGCAAGCAATGCCACAATATTGGTGACTTCTTAGAGACGATAAGTGTGAAACCACAATGCATGGTAGCAGAGTTGCAGAAATTGAAAAGTATTATTGAAAGTCATGTGAGCTATAATATTTGCACAGTTTCTTCACTACTTGACAAGCAAAACCATACGATGTACTGCTACTACTGCTGCACATGTTTTTGTTTTTTTTTCTCATTTGTTGGCTATATATAAGTATAGGTCATGAGCAGAAATAAAATTTTTAACAAATTGAACAAACCAAAAGCACCCTCGATGCCCATGTAATATACTTATGAAAGTTGCTTAATTAATTTGTCTATGACATACTTGTGTTTCTTTCCCTAATTAATTAATCAAATCAAAATCCAACGACCTCATTAATTAATGCACTAAACTTTTATTTTTCCTTTCTTTTTATGTCAAAAAAAGTTGGAACATGTTATGATCATGCATGTGAGAGAAAATTGTCTAGCGGTGTGCTAACCAAGGAGCAATAGTACCGATGGAGATGCAACACTAATTGTATATCCTGGATTTACTGCTGCTAGAATATTGTGATTCATTTAATTATTTGTTAAGGTCATCATTAATTTAAAAATTAATTAGTAATTATCTTGAGCTGATATCTATCTATCTATATCTATACTATATATAATGTCAATCCTCCTTACAATCCTATTAATCCAAAATTTAACATAATCTCAACATTGCCCTTAAATGCATTTTTTCTATACAACTAATTAAAATGGTTTTTAATTAGATTTCAAAACGGAAGTTTACTATCTAACCTTTCCTTATTTCAATCCACTTTTCTCTATCTCTCAAATTAAAGCCGGTTTCAAATCCTTTCAATTAAAACTGTCAATTCAAATTAAATAGCTTTAACTTTTTTGACCAAAGAATTAGGTGAAAAAGACAATGAAATTACTTTGTTTTTCTCTACATCATGTGAGGAGCATGTGCCGAATGACTAGTATGTAAGATGAGTAATTATAAATGGAGTCCAAATATATACTCATATGAATTTGAACTACATTTTCGTGCGTTGTCAACTATTTTAAATCGTGCTAGTTAAGACCAAGGAATTAACATTGGTGTACTAATATATTTTCGCGCGTTGTCAACTATTTTAAATTGCACCTTTCCTTTCAAAAAAAAATCAGTTGGAGGTGGTGGGGGCCTCCAAAGTAATGTAGGAATTATTTTTTGGCAGGGCACTAATATATGTCCAGGGACATCAAGAATTTTTCAGTTTAATTTATATTTGATTTTATATGTTTCAAAGAATAATTCATACATGTCTCTAGTAGGGCTGGGCACAGGTCGGGTTTGGGCCAACCCGACCCGATACACGACGACCCGACTCATTTCGGGTCTATATAAAAATGATCCATCACCCGACCCGCCAGACAAGATACCCGAACCCGACCCGACCCGCCACACAAGATACTCGAACCCGACCCGACTCGACTCACTCATCTCGAGTTTGTATCAACTACCATCCATAGTTTCAAAAACCACAAAAACCCTATAAAAGCCATGATGACACCCAAACCCGACCTAAACCGACACTAATATGATCACACCCGAACCCGACCTGACACCCGATGGGTCGGGTTTTGATGACCCGACTTGTTTTCTCCACTCATCCCACCCGACCCACCACCCGCCACCCGATTCGGGTGACCCGACCCGAGTCAGGTACTCGGGTTTCGTGCCCAGCCCTAGTCTCTAGCAATTAATTATTCCAAAACCCTTTTCATTGGAGAAAAAGAACTATTTAAAGTAAGCAAAATGCTTTGCAATAATTGACTGTGTATATAATTGATTAGAATCTAAAAGCAAGTACTTGACCTTTGATCTTTCATGGACTACGATTAGTAGCTTTAATTTTGCTGGAAATCTAAAAACGGTCTGTAGAGTGTTAAGGATGGTGGTTTTTTAATTAATTGGACTCAATGCCATTGTCTTTTGTATTACTCCTGCTATCTCCTTTTTATACTAATAAATATCAATTGAATTTATCAAGACTGAATAGATTGTTTTGGTGAAGGGAGTCTTCGTTATCGTCAAGAAGTACTTCCGCCCTTCTGTCGCCCATATCCAGCTGCCCTTCATCGGTGCATTCTGTCATCGGGGTTTAGGTACTATTTCTTTTTATTTGAATTTCCTTGTCAAATCAGATTTTTAAAATATTTATTAATGAAAGACGCAATTAATATATATTTATGAATTACACGACATACAACACATTCAATTACTTTTCTTAGACTTAGAGAAAATAAAAATATTTATTAATGAAAGACAATTTCTACATTCCCACATATACACATTTGTCCATTAGAGTAGCTTTAATTCTTCTTTATTTTATAATGTATAGACGTCAGTATAGTTTAACGTCATCGGGGTTTAGGTACTATTTCTTTTTATTTGAATTTCCTTTCAAATCAGATTTTCAAAATATTTATTAATGAAATACGCAATTAATATACATATATTTATGAATTAGATGACATACAACACATTCAATTACTTTTCTTAGACTTAGAGAAAATAAAAATATTTATTAATGAAAGATGCAATTAATATATATTTATAACATAGACATTTATATATTAATGAAAGACACAATTTCTACATTGCCACATACACACATTTGAACATTAGAGTAGCTTTAATTCTTCTTTATTTTATAATGTATAGACGTCAGTATAGATTGATATGGCGGGTAGAAGTAGAGATAGAATGGATGTACAATAGGCTCGAGAGAGGCGTAGTCTGGTGGGAGTTCGCGGAGAACGTGAGGAGTGAGTTCATAGAATTTGCAAAGGTTCATAGTAGGGAATACCTCCTTGAAGAATGGATCTGCTGCCCTTGCAAAGGAACCAAGTGTCGCAATATCACTTATCACGATGTCGACACTGTCGAGTATCATTTATGTAGGTGGGTTTCATGGTTTGAGCTAACTCCTAGCTAGATTGCTAAATTCTACCATGAAGTCGTAAATGTCTCGCGATAACATTTTCATATAGGACATTTGATTTAGGTTGCTTTTGCATCTCATGGACTCGTAAACCTCCACTAACAAAACAATTAGTTTTGAGCAGAAGGGAAAACCATTCAAAATACAAGTCAAAAGGTCGAGACGGACATAAAGTTGTTGCCAACCGATCCCTCACTTAGCCATGGCAGCAAAAATAAAGCGTTAAGGAAGACAAAAAACATTACTAAATGAGATTATGAAATAAAAATAGTAATTTCTTGAGGCCTTTTACTCACTATATATCTTTGAGTTGATCCTTTGTGAGGACCTAGAGATGTAGAGAAGTTTTGAGGAAACGATTCGAACGAATGTGGTCGACGAGCACTAGATGCGTTAGGAACCTATTAAATCAAGTGAGATGTTTTAATTGTTTGGCATATTCACTGGAACAAAGAGAGCTTTTCAATACAAATAAGGAGTTAATAAGTATTCTAAATACATCGCAAATAGTAACCCAGTAGAATAATTTCAATAGGTGTAGAAAACAAATTAACACTAGAGCTTATGATAACAAACACATGACAAAGCCAAAGTAAGTTAACAACAATTCAAATATAAATAATCAAAAATAGTGTTAGTAACAAAATAAGAATGATTTTGACGACCAATCTAACAACCATCAACCATAGCACTCTACTCATGACATTTAACAATATGTTAGATTCCAGTCAACTAAAGTTCCACATCAGTTAATTATGACTTAATAAAGAAATATACAAGTGCAGATCTCTCCCCAATAGAATCGAGGTTTTTTTGTAGTAAAGTCACGCAGTTGGGAACTGACGGTCGTTTAGTTACGGGCCAACACTTGCCAATGGTAAGAATTCGGGGGAGGTTTGGGATTCAACCCGTGTGAAGTGAAATAGTTGGTTAATTTCTTGTAAAAAATATTAAAGTTGAGTTTTTCTTCTTTTTTTTGGTAGAAATAAGGAGTTTGTCTTTTAATTAAGATCTATATTTACTATTATGCAAACCTAGATGGGATTGACAGTTCTTGTAGTGATCTCAGTTTTGAGTCCTTATAATGGAAAAAAATTTTAAACTTGTCTAGAGGCGTAGTCATTGTGTGGCCCTACATTTCTCGAATCCAAGACTAGTAGAGGCTCTTGCCTTGGATACCCTAACAATTAATTGAAAAAAAAAAGTTTAGTGTTATGCATGCGCCCCCAGCTTGTTGGACAATTCGGATTCCCCTTTTACTTGTAGGAAGATTTATGGGTTAAAGATTGAGGCATCTGAAGTATGGCCTTACGTTCCCTATTCAATCTCATTTGAACTTACCGATTTGAGACCTTGGACGACTGTCAATGCGTCTGATTCAAACTCCACTCTTTGCATTCCTTCACTTCATATCCATATATAGAAGTGTTTCTCGTAGCGCAATTGCCTCTGCCTCACTGAACTGCATTTGCAAACATAGGTCTCCGATAGTCCCTTAATTAAACCTCCTCTGTCATCTCCGGTCACTGCCCTGGTACTGATTTTGTCCTCTTGATCAATGATCACTGCATCTGATTTACACTTCAAGCCAACCTTAACCTTCAATTGAACTGGATGACTGAAACTTGTGACCTCACTTAAGGGTACCTGAGTCCCTTACCACTTGGACCAACTATTGTTGGTGACTCAACTCTTTATAGATTGGCGTAATAGGCGTTGCAGTCTTAGTTTGACATGTATATTATAATTATTTAGCATTTCTCCTTATATGTACATGAAACACTCAAACGCACATGCAAATAACTTAACAGAGAGAATTGACAAAGAAAAAAAAAGAAATAACAGAGTCTGGTAATTTTTAGGTATATACTTGCCATAAATTTTCCAACCAACAATAGGAGAAAAAAAATCATTTCAATTAAAGGGGTATTTTATATTGAATTTTCATATATTCTTCTATGAAGGCCACTAAAGCTAAAACTTTGTTGCCCTTGTACCTTGTAAGCCGTAACTCCACCTTAAAATTCCCATGCTTTCTTGATTCCTATATATTATTCACTGCACTTTTCCATTTGTACCCCCAATGAATATTTCAGTATCCAATATGTAAAAAAAAAATACACAAGTATAGCATCTTCACTTGAGTAGAGTGATCACTTTTCTTCAAAAATCAGTATCTCATTACTTATAAAAAATCAGAATGAATCCCTACTTATATGATTAGCTTATGAATCTTGGGTAGTATGATGAGTATGTATAATCATGCATGGATAGAGCAGCAGAAGTAGTGTCTTGAGAGGAGTTCCCATAGAAAACATTTTCTAACATCATGCAACTCTCAATGGACTGTGGTTTTGATGAATCTATTGTGTCCATGTGTGGAAAATCCTCTAGAGCCAAAGGTGGATATGGTAGTAATGCTTGGTGTTGTAATCTTGTGCAGGTGGTCATGTTTAGATCCTGCATTAAGAAAGGTGAACAATAAAAATCAAACCAAGTTCATCATCACATATAGAATAAGTGCAGCAAAAAATAAAAAAAACACTGAATGCCCCTTAACTAGAGCAAGATAGCGAATCTCCACATCTTCATCGCTATCATTTAATGCCTTGTCCCATACATTCGCTTGTGTACATGCTTGATCTTACTTTCAGGCATCTTAGCTTTTGAAGAAGTGTCTTTCTGGAGGCTAAAACTCCCACCCGCGAAATTCTTCCATGGGATTCCTTGCTAGCCAATGACCTTTTTCAAAGAGGATTGGCCATCATTAACTGTTCCCTGTACCAGAAAAATGTTCAATTGAAATAGTTAAAATCGGTTTTTAAGTCATATCCAACAATATGTTGACTACATCACTACAGATTGCTAATGATCATAAAGTATACAAGGCTTGACTGTTCCTCTTTCCAATTAGCTGGAAACTTTTACCAACCGAAATTTAAACTAACAAACATGTAGAGAATTGAAAACAAAGCTACTTCCGAGAAGAGAAACAAGGTTCGATTACACGAACACAAAGTTTTAATAGCACACATGCACAGAGCTATGAAGATGCCAAAAACACAATGTATTTTTCATTTTATTGCCTGCTTAAACCCAAGTAATGAGTGTTCCAACAGGAAATCTATCTCAATTTCATTACTAGTAGTGTTGAAGTACTTGATTACTCAGCTTCTGCTGCGATTCAGGAGAATCTGAGGAATAATAAGACTTAACGGAAGATGGTCCATCGCCAGAAGCAGCGTCAAAGGTGGATTTGGCATGAATTGTGTGAGTGACACCGCCTACTATGAGTTTCATCACCTTTCTTAGCTTACATTCATTCGTCGATCCATTCAGATGCCCTAAGCTTCGACATTCATCATTTGTTCCACTACCCAACTGATTGTTTGGATTTATTGACTGTGTTTTGAAGTATGATTGGAGACAAATAAAGGAAAGACCGAAAGACGTAGATGATAATTGATGAAATCTTGACAGAATATGATAAGTTTTTCTCTTGTTTTGTTCTATTACATATGCTTCTATATATAGAGATGCAATTACATACAAAAGGAAACATCTAAATAAGGTAGCACATAATTGTAGGAGTGATTTGTGCACATTTCCTAATTACACAATAATTATAAGAGTGATTTGTGCACAAATCATAAAACTATGTTAGTGATTGATTCTAATTTCCCCTCTCAAACTGGAAGGAACTGTAGTGACTCTAAGTTTGCTTCGCAGAAAAGAAAATCTCGGTAAAGCAAATGGCTTCGTGAAGATATCTGCGATCTGATCTTCTGAGGGAACATGTTGCATAGAGAGTTGATCAGATAACACTTGATCTCGCACAAAATAAATGTCAAGTTCAATATGTTTAGTACGAGCATGATAAACAGGATTCTTAGCAAGTGTTGTAGCACTCATATTATCACACCGTACATTTGGAGAAACTTGAACGGGAAGATGTAATTCACTTAGCAGATATTTAAGCCAAGCAATTTCAGCTGAAACCTGAGCCATAGTACGGTATTTCGACTCTGTATTGGATCGAGAAACCACAGACTGCTTCTTGGACTGCCAGGAAATCAAGTTTGAACCGAGATAAACAGCATAGCCATTAACAGACTTACGATCATTAGGACTTGTTGCCCAATTAGCATTTGAGAACCCTGTGATAAAGAGATGATCTCTAAGTCTGAAACAAATACCCAAATCAGCAGTACCTTTCACATAGCGGAGAACACGTTTAAGAGCTTGCCAGTGAGACACAATAGGAGTCTATTGATATTGACTAAGCTTGTTTACAATATAAGATATGTTCGGCCCGATATTGACCAAACACTGTAGTCCCCTAGTAAACTTTGTTATAGAGTAGTGTCATTAAAAAGAGGACCACCGTCTACATAGATATATTTACCAACGGAGAAGGGTGTATCAATGGATTTGGCATTAGCTCTACCACTTCTCTGTAAGAGTTGTTTGGCATAAGAAGATTGATACAGATACAAACCACTCTTATCTCTATGAGCTTCCATATCAAGAAAAAGACTCAGTTCACCAAGATCCTTAAGGGCAAATGTACTATGTAATCGAGCAATAAAAGACTGGATAGCAGCAGTGTTGGAATCAGTAACAATGATATCATCAACATACACCAAGATGTACAAAACAGTAGTTTTATCTCAAAAAACAAACAATGAATTATCAGCTTTCGAATTCTGGAAGCCCCAAGAGATAAGAGTAGATCTGAATCTGTCAAACCAAGCCCTTGGTGCCTGCCGTAACCCATAGAGCTCCTTATGTAAGACACATATGAGACGGACGATGGGGGGTCTATATAACCAATTGGTTGATTAGTAAACATTGTTTCACCCAAAACACCATTTAAAAATGCATTATTAATATCCAACTATCGAAGAGACCAGCCAAAATGGACAAATATAGATAGAATAACCCTTACAATTGATGCTTTCACAATTGGACTGTAGATTTCTCCAAAATCGATACCAGGAACTTGTTTGAATCCTTTAGCCACTAATCTCGCCTTGTATCATTTTATAGACTCATTAGAATTTCATTTGATAGTGAAAATCCACTTATTGCCCACAATATTTTGATTTGAAGTAGATGGAACCAAATACCAATTACCATTATTAATTAGGGCCTGATATTCCTTATCCATAGCCTCCTTCCACTTATGATTTTGAAGAGCTATTTCAAAAGTAGCAGGAATGTCATCCACAGTCTCACAATTAGTTGCTAAGAACACTTTCTTCTTATTAATTCCATCCTTAGCTCTAGTTATCATATGATGTGTATTCATAGTATTCCTAGGATTAGAAAGAACATACTCATGTGTGTCATAATTAATACTAGAAGTAGGACTAGGACTAGGACTAAGACTAATATGAGGACGAGAATTAGAAGAACTAGATATAGATTGATGAACATTAGAAATAGTACCCGAAGAAGAAGGAATAGAAACTGGTAAAGGTATAGACCCAATATGTATATCCACAACGGAATTAGAAACAGCAGAAAGATTAGACACATGTACAGAAGAAAACAATTCCGAATAAGGAAAATCATACTCATGAAACAACACATTACGAGTAATAAATACTCTCCCAGCTCTATGCCAAGTTGAATTTTTCCGTCTCGCGGTTCGTTACTCGCAAGCGACTGCCCGCGGCACTTCTCTGTGAGCCATTAATCTCCCCAGTACCGATACTCTCTCCAACTTAACCACGCTTCATCTTTTAGGTGTAGGGTTTTATCTCAAAAGGCCTCGGTCTGATTAAGGGCGCGAATACCATATGGGCTGCTACCATATTAATTTTCTCACTAACGGGTACAACATCCGCAAGCGGATACCCGCACATGCGGGCGATCTTTCTTCAGTACCGATATTGTCCCAAACTTAACCACCTTCAACTCTTTTAGGTGTGGGGTTTTAACTCATAAGGCCTTAATACTATTAGAGGGGAGACAATCACTAATATACTTCATTTAGAAGTTTTACTTTCCAATGTGGGACTATTATTCAGTCTACACATCTCAACACTCCACCTTGGACCGAAATCCATTCAAGAGGGGTTTTCATGACAGATCCCGATCGAACCGTCAGCTCTAATATCATGATGAAATCTTGACATAATATAAGTTTTTCTCTTGTTTTGTTCTATTACATATGCCTCTATATATAGAGATGCAATTACATACAAAAGGAAACATCTAAATAAGGTAGCACATAATTACATGAGTGATTTGTGTAAATTTCTTAATTACACAAAATTATATGAGTGATTTGTGCACAAATCATAAAACTATGTTAGTAATTGATTCTAATAATAATAATGCCAATTTTTCCTCAAGCTTTTCAGTAGGTTTCAATATCGGCACTGAATTATGACTTGATTCATTGTTGTTTTACTTGTCTCCAGATACTTACTTTGGACATGAGACTAGACAATGTTAAATGTTATATCAATGCCACTCATTTTAATCATGCTTATTCAATTTTGTAGGCTAAGTATGAGAGGATGCATGAGAGTTGAATCAAGCTAATCCACAGACTCCATCGACAAGACTGACTTGTTCTACCAGGTTGTGGGTGTAAACAAAGGCCATGTGTATGGGTTAGGATCACATGGGGATAGCGGCTACAGGATTCCAAGAGCTAGCACCTCTACAAAGCCAGAGGTTCGTCGAGAGGAGTTTGAGGAGCTTCAAGCAGAATTCGATGAGAGATTTAGGATACAACAGCGTACCTTTGCATACCAGAAGGCAATGTATGAGTGACAAATCGCTCAGCTCCAACAGATGCTGATGCAATCCTTAATCGAGGAGACCTCGATGCAAGCACGTCCGGGACAGCACATCAGCAACCACCTCCAGCCCCCCTTACATCGAGGAGACCTCGATGCAAGCACGTATGGGACAAAGACATCGGAGGAGACCTCGATGCAAGCACGTCTGGGACAGCATATCAACAACCACCTCCAGCTCCCCCCTCCACCGGCACACTTAGACTTAGGTGTAGATTGTATGTTTTCCATGCCATCATTTGATATCGATCATGGCGCCACGCTTCGAAGAGATGATCAGGGCTTTAGAAGTATGGATGATGATTGGTTGCACGACCTTGGGACGGGCAGACATGATCAGGCACCGCATTAGTTGAGATAATGTGGTCATTTTTTGGTTTTTGAAATTGATTTTGTAGTACTTTTGATTGTTTGGAACCTTAATATTTTTGTTATATATAAATATTTTTTTGTATTCTTTTTTGGTTAGAAATTGCAGGAACTCCAGGATGCGTTTAATTTAATTTTATATTAATGGTTTTTTAAAAAAAGAATTGGATGTTCAGTTTTGTAAAAAAATATGATTTTGTTGCTAATCCGTCTAAAATTGAGATGGATCAAAGACGGAATGGATTTTTTTTTAAAATATAATTTCATCTCAAATGAGATGGATCAGAGACGGAATGGATTTTTTATAAAATATAATTCCATCTTTGATCCGTCTCATGTAAAAAGTGTGCACATTATCTGTCTTTAATCTGTCTCTATTAGAGACGGAATTTAACAGGCTAGCATGCATATTCTGTCTCAAATTCGTCCCTATTTAAGACAGATTAAAGACGAAGTAGACATGTCATAAATTAAATTTCTGATACGATCCGTCGCTGATCCATTGCTATGTAAGATGGATCAGAGATGGAAGATCCACAACTATTTATGCGAACGGACCAGAAACTGTCGCTGACCAGTCAGCGACAATGATTTTTATGATGGAGCTAATTCATTGCTAATCTATCTCTGACCGATTTAGCAAAGGAATTTACCCTTTTTAGAGACGGATATTTTCGTCTCGATCGATTGGCTCTATTTTGTAGTGAAGAAAATCGACATCCTCAACCCGGTGTCCGAAATCATCACGACAAAAATGCACAAAACCGGTGTCAAAACATAGAGAACTGTGAGATGAGTCGAGATCTCATCTTAATACATGTTGTTGGTCAATCCCTAACGTCGATCCCAGTTCAAAACTCATGAAACCCTTGCTTCCCAATTTGTTTGTATCATTAATGAGAGAGGAGAGAAAAAAAGTAAGGAGAGAGAAAAGTTTGTGGTTCTTATTTACATCCTTACTTCATCATCTCTCACTCACGCATCTAGAGGCACATCCTAAGGCCCCCCTCTACACCAGCCCACGAACCACACACTTCATTTGTGTGACTCTAATGGGTGACTCTCACTCCTACTTTGCCATTTTCCGCTCAAAACCTCGCGATCCAAATCCAAAACGCATCACAACTTGCACTGTTGTGTGCTCGCGGACGTATAAACTTACCGGACTCATTACACAACGTTTATTTATTAATTAAATTCCATTTTGTCAAACTTTTAATTCAATTATCCCCCGGACAACTAATTACCCGACAACCGTTCGCCCGGTGCTCGTAACCCATGTTTTTCCGAGGTGAACTCGATTCTCAACACCAACGCTAACACATAAACGTCCTCACACGTTTAGGATATTGGAATTTACATTCAGGTAATAAAATAAGTAATACAAACACCAAACAAAAATAATATAATTTGGTGTCGAAGATCGAGAATTGGACACGTGTATCATGGTAAATGAGCTCATGTATGACCTAAAATGACATGTGGCACGAGTTAGATTTTAGGGTTGTTACAGTTATTATCTACTCGATGGTTTTCTTTAGGAGTTTACTCACTGAACTTGTCATTGTATTTGTTGAGTGACGAGTGCAAATCCGGGCACGAGCAGAGGCAACGAGACTTTAGCAGACTACTTGTGACTTCCCACTGCCATAGACTGACTTGCATGTATTTATATTTTGTTTTTTGACTTTATTTTTTATATTGGGGACTTATGAGATACATGTACATGTATGTAAACTCTTTTGTTAATTTATATATAGTGTTACATTGTCGGGTTTTTCACATAGGACTGGTGCTCTTAAATTTGATAAAATATATAACAAATGCTATAGTTTTAAGGGCTTCCGCTGAATTAATGCATTTTAAATGTTAATAACTCGAATAAATGAGAAGTAAGGTATAGTAGTTGCGCTTAGGACACAGCTGGTAGCTATGTGATTGATTGTGGATCCACGTTGGCACCCGTGGTGAGCCTCGAGTTTTAGGTCGCTACACTTTACAAAACATATACTAATCTTTTCTTAGGATTCGATCATCATCCAACTTTATAGAGTCAGTGAATATGCATTTTTCATTACACTATAAACGTATTTGGCAAAAAAAAAGTAATAAAAATATTTAATTATAAGCTTGCCTTTTCAGTACGCAATTGACCTGATTGGCGAAAAAAAAAATTAACTATGATCATGTCTTTTCTACTTGCGTTGCAGGCCTGGTTGCCAAAAATAAAAAATATTTAATTGCGATTATGCCTTTTCTAGCTAGTACGCTACAAGTCTACAAACTTGTTGGCAAAAGAAATATTTAAAATTAATAGTAAAAATATTAGTATGACAGCTGTGGGATTTGAACCCACGCCCTTTCGGACCAGAGCCTAAATCTGGCGCCTTAGACCACTCGGCCAAACTGTCATTGTTGTTTGCAAAGTAACCTATATTAAATATATCGTCAATTAATTTGACACATTATTAAAATTTTCTATCCTCACAGACTAAGAAAGGCTTTTCTTTTTCTTTTTTTTTTTTCAGAGAAGAAAAGCCTTTCTTGGATCAAAAAAGATGCTTGCAAATAAATACATATCATTCATTCCTTTTACTGATTACTAGATATAGAAATGCCTTGAAAGTAAAAAAATAATAATAATTTACAAGAAAACAAAAAAATAGAAGGTAAGGCTTTTTTTTTTTATTAGCTATACTCGCTTGTTGTCGTCCCTATGATACAAATCGAGATGCATTAGTGCATCTCATCACAAGAAATTAAGGGACACTAACATGTGTGTCCATATTAGAGCACAAAAGCATTTTTTTTATCTCCTTAAATCATTACATTAATCTTTTTTAATTTTATGTAAAAAAATCATTCCATTAATCAAGAAAAATAACATGAGTTCTACCAAAAAAAAACATGAGTTGAATTTTTTTTTTTTTTTTTTAATAAACATGAGTTGAATTTTGGGTACATCCTTGTAGTATCAAAGCCAACGTCAACTCAATTATATACCTTTCCACGATTTTTTTTTTTTTTTTTTTTTTTGGATTAGATGGGGGGCTTAACAACCCAAAAGTTACGAGAAAAAAAAAATTGCGCACTTCACACTTGCGGGGGAAAGATATATCAAAAATATGATCAAACAAAATGTCTTGCAAATCAAGAGGCATGTTATTCTTCAAAACATGAGCGCCCAAAAAGATACTTAAATTTGTATGTTTGCATGAAATGAAAAAGAATTTCTGAAGTTCATTTATCTTTTGTTGTGCTCCACGCCACCATTAATTCCAAACTTGCCACCCATAAAAAGCTTCCCACTTTAGATAAAAATGGATAATAATTTCACATGGTTCACACTTGTGTACACTCATCCACAACTAACTCAACACGCGTACCTTGGCTTCTGCATGCTATCGTGGCTCAAGCTCATTAGGCTCAGATATGATTACGCGCATCTCGATGAAAGGATCCCACATCCAACGGCGCCGACACAAGGACATGTGTGGTCCCATTTGTACTTTTATGCATACTTTCCACAAAGGTCACATGTTAGGCCTTAAGACTGAAAAATAGAATTATAAGTAGTTAGATCAACATATGGTACATCTCACTGTACAAAACCTTTTTAATTAAATCTGTGCTCTTCAGAAGCTTTGAAGCTCAGATTTTTTTGGGCATTCAAGTTTGATTGCTCTTCTGCTCTGGTGAGTTGATCTTTCACTTCATAGATCAAAAGAATTCATTGCCATATATTTATATACAAGTTTGTTCTATTTAAGTTTAAGTTTCCATTTTTTTTTTTCAGAATTATATATTCAGGAGTTTTGATTCAATATGATGAGATTATATTTTTCTTGTTAATCTAGTCTAAATCTCACAGAAATTCAGTATATTTGAATAATTATTTTTCCATTTAAGCAGATGAAGTAATAAGTCTACTTTTAACCGTACAAATATTGTTAGGGATTTTCAAAAGTCTGCTTTGTGTGCAGAAATAAATGGGGAACAGTCAAATCATAGCATTCTACATAACAGTAAGTTGTGTTGCATTTGTTGCATCAAAGATAATAATTTCAGTTCTTCTCTACAAGAGATGGCAAAGAAAGCACCAAGTTTTCCAAGATGGCATGTCAGGTACCATGTTTACATCTAGTACAAAATTGCAGATTATTTCAAGAACATAAACATATGTAGAAACTAATATCGGATAAATATAATAGGTGGGAAGATGGTCATGTTCCGATCGCCGACTATGCAGTATCTAACATCAGATGTGTTCTTGAAGAAAACAATGAGATTAACAAACAAAGACATTATAGGATCTGGAGGCTACGGAACAGTTTACAGATTGCCGATCGATGATTCCATCTCCTTTGCGGTGAAGCGACTGAACAAGGGTAGTGCAGAGATAGACCGAGGATTTGAAAGAGAGCTGGAGGCGATGGGCGATATTAAGCACCGCAACATCGTTACCCTCCATGGATATTACACAGCTCCTCATTATAATCTTCTCATATATGATCTCATGCCAAATGGAAGCTTGGATAAATTGCTTTATGGTATGCGCGTTGTGTATATATCTTCTACTTGGTATTGCTAACCTGCAAGTTCATGAAAAAAAATTACTTTGACACACAGGAAGATCAAATGAAAAGATGCCTTTGGATTGGCCTTCAAGATACAAAATAGCAATAGGCGCGGCGAGAGGCATAGCGTACCTTCATCACGATTGCATTCCACAAATTATTCATAGAGATATAAAGCCGAGCAATATACTGTTAGACAAAAATATGGATGCTCGAGTGTCTGACTTTGGGCTCGCCACATTGATGCAACCAGATCAAACTCATGTTTCCACATTTGTAGCAGGAACTTTTGGTTACTTAGCTCCTGGTATTGTTCAAAAACCGCTCTTAGGTTTCTTCTTTCTCTATTTCTTCCTTGACAATGATTTAATCATGTCCACTGCAGAATACTTCGACACTGGAAGAGCAACAGCTAAAGGGGATGTTTATAGCTTTGGTGTCGTTTTACTTGAGCTATTGACGGGGAAAAGGCCGACGGATGAAGCATTCATAGAGGAGGGAACTAAGCTAGTGACCTGGGTAATTCCTCCCCCCAGTAAATTTTTTACATGTTTAATTACTCACTTTAGATCAAGAAAGTTCGGCAGATCATGCATCCCACAACCCCCAAATGAATCTCTCTTTGGACTCCTCTAGCTTATCAACTAACTACTTCCTTTTCATGTTAACCATGATCTGCTCCGATGTGAAACCTCTACCGCTGCAAGGCCTGTGATTCTCGAAAGCGTGTTGGCTCAATAGCACTTTCCATGCCTTCTGCACACTTAAAAACTTCTACTAACTCATCATGTCAGTATTATAGATATGGCCTAACTAGCAACACATTAACTTTGGAAACTACTATTTAGTGCTAATAACTGATAACCCAATACATTATAAGTTTATATCTCCAGTACTAGAAGAAAGATTCCAAGAAAACTTCACTAGGGAGTTGATCACAATCTCACTTGAAGCCAAACTTTTAGAAGGGATCTTTAGATTGTCCAGACAGCTGAATTTCATTGCCGTATTCCATTTCCAGCCCATCTGCTAGAAAATGCAAGGACGTCTTAAGAGAACCCTTTACTCAACTCATCAAAGATTCCCCAAGGAAATTAAATAACAAGCATTCTGTTCTCAGGATAATAGAGGAACTTAGTCAATTTGGTAGTTGCAATCCAATAGTTGTGATTTGGTTGCAGTTCTTTCGGTGTTCTGAATGTCTACTCTACCAACGCAAAATCGTTTTAACATTATATATGTAGATCACATCTATAAAGTTATGGTTTATCCCACAGAAAAGCTTTTTTTTCCCCTTGAACATATAAAGCCAAATTTCTAGCTTACTTACTGGCATTTCCTCAAGCATACTATGATAACTTCCAAGTCACCGAAAGCATTGTTCTTTTGTTTTAGTTCTTCAAATGAGCATACTGTGTACCATAAGTCATGATCCAATATAGATGAGTGTCTTACCATGATCATTTCACAACAAATCAGGCATGACATAAGAACTTTTCAACAAAATGAGAAAAAAAATCATATCCTTTGCTTGCAATTTAACTAATAAAACACAAGAAAATGGATCAAACCACAAACTTATTATGACAGAAATTCTGCATCGTTATTCAAGTTAACTCATTTCTTTAGTATACTTTTACAGAGCTAGTTTTTGTGTATTATTTGATGAGTTGAATGTTGAAAACAGGTGAAAGCGATTGTTGACACGGAGAGTGAAGAGTTTGCGATAGATTCGCGCATAGGATGCTGTCCTCTTGATGAAGTTAAAAGTGTATTTAGTATAGCATTCACGTGCCTTCAGTCAGAGCCCTCCAATAGGCCAAACATGGCAGAGGTTGTAAAGATGCTTGAACAGACAAAATCAGCTAAGTTGGAACTGGTTTCATAATTTTTCTTTTGCATTCTCCGCCGTGCCTACAAGACGTCGTACTTACATCTCTTTTCGCTAACATAGTTCTGCAAGTGCCACTCTCTAAGACTAACACAACTAGTTAAAACTTTTCCCAACATATTGGCACAAAAGTATTACCAAAAGAGATATTTGCTTGTGGATGACCATATCGTAAAAGTTTCTACATCCATTGCACATCAACAAGCTGCCACTGAAACCTATTATGGTGGTCTTGCATTAAGATTGTCTAATGCTTAACCTCACATAACAGTTTGGCTCGCAAGACAGTGTCGGCATAACTTTGTCGAAGACCACCTATAGGGCATATATGTACAAATATCCTTCTACCAGACAGGCTGATTAAAGGCCTAAGATCCTGCACAAGTTTGTTCTTGAAAACTGATCAGCTTAAACTAATCAAACATGAATACTTGAAGATTCATCCCAATGTAGCTCTGATTTCATCAAGCGCGGCAATTAACATTCAAGATGTTTACTTCAAAGCCCCGAAATGTAAAGTAGAGGTCGCCTATTGAAAATTCAGTGCACCTTCACTAAAGGATGATCTGCAGTTTCCTTACAATAGGTATTATAATAGGTTACCTTTGATCCAACATATTCTCTTCAGGTTACCAATATAGCCTCAATCCCAAGTTAGTTGGTATCGTCTACATGGATCAAACTCTTCCATTGCGCTCAATTTCATGCAATTGGTGATGTGCTTTCCAAATCATTTAAGTCCTTCCTAATCAATGTGTCCAAAGTTAGCTTGAGGTTACCAACTCTTTTGCTTAATTTTTTTCGAGTTCGTTCAAATCAGTTCATTCGTTTGGATTCATATAAAGAATCCAGGTCCACTGAGGAAGACAGGCAGTAACACTTGGTAAACCCAATATAGCCAAATTGACAGTACCATAATTCCATTGAAAATGATTCCTGAGAGTGCTAATGGTGCAATTTGCACAAATTTCAGATGAAGGGTAAAATCTTCCTAAGCAACCAATGTTCAACATCTAGATGAACAATAATCATTAAAGAAATCGTTTAAAAAAGAACTTTTCAATTGAATTGCTAGGTTATCTAGATAAGCTTATGTCCTCATACAAAAAAATTGAAAGAATGATTGAATTAATCATATTGGAACTAGGAAAGTGTTGCAAGTTTCAATATGCAATTTCAATCTTATGAGTTAACCTAGTAACCAGAAATAACTGGTGCTAAAGGACATAGTTGTTGGTCCATCCACACCTATATCTGCGAGACTGTGAATTTCTGCTGCCGATACTATCCCCACACTAATATCCTTCAATATGAAGTCTTTACTGATGATATGGGACTAAAATTTGCTCCACACATCCCCAACAAAGCTATTTGCAAATGTGGAAGTACATAAAAATTAGTTCCTATATTTAAGCATGTCATTTAGTTTTGAAGTTCAAAAAACGTTGCTCTTCATTTTCATTATAAACCATACTACTACTACTACTACAACAACAACAACAACAACAACAACAACATAGCCTCAATCCCAAATTAATTGGGGTCAGCCACATGGATTAAACTCTTCCATTGTGCTCGATTTTGTGCGATTGATGGTGAGCATTCCAAACCATTGGCCTAATTAATGCATCCCAAGTTAACATAAATCTACCCCTACCTCGTCGAATTTCATCAGTTTCTATTAAATCAAGTTTTCTAGTGAGAGCATTGTAGGTCGTCTTTGCAGATGTCCAAACCACTGCAACCGCCCTTCCTTAATCTTTGTGTCAATTGGTGCTATTCCTACTTTTCTTTGAGTTTTTGTATTTCTTATTCTATCTTTATAAGTTTTACCACACGTCCACCTAAGCATCTTTATTTCTGCTACGTTCATTTTATGTAATTGTTGTTGCTTTACCGTCCAACATTCACTTCCATAGAGTATAGTTGGCCTAATTGCAGTCCTATAAAATTTTTCTTTTAACTTGGCTGGGATATTTCTATCACAGATGACACTTGTTGCACTCCTCCATTTCTTCCATCCAGCTTGAATTCTATGTGTAACATCATTCTCAATATTTCCATCATTTTGTATGATTGATCCTAGATATCTAAAGTGTTTTCACCTTAGGAACTTCTACTTCCCCTAATTTTACCATTGTATCATATCTATGTCTAGTATTTCTAAACTCGCAGTGCATGTATTCGATCTTCGTCCTACTCAACCTAAAGCTTTTATATTCTAATGTATTCCTCCAAAGTTCTAATTTCCTATTCACTCCATCTCTTGTTTCGTCTACTAAGACAATGTCATCTACAAATAACATACACCATGTTATATCCTCTTAAATATGCCTAGTTAGTTCATCCATAACTAGAGCAAAGAGATATCGGCGTAAAGCCGATCCTTGATGTAGCCTTATCGTAATAGGAAATTCTTTTGTAGTTCCTCCAAATGTCTTTATACTCGTTACTACCCCCTCATACATATCCTTAATAGTTTCTAAGTACCTAGCATACACTTCTTTTCTTTCTAGAACCCACCAAAGAAAATCTCTAGGAACCCTATCATTATAAACCATACTAATTTAATGAATTGAAAAGACTTATTAGAACCTGTTTTCAACAAAGAAAAGACCTTATAGATTCATGTAACTAAGAAGTGTGGATCTAACTGTAAGAACTGCTAAAGATTGCAACCGATTTAATTCATACTAATTTAACAAAGGTAATGTGCAGATTCCAGGTCTCTTAACATTGTCAACCCTGGCCATGACTTTAAGGACAATAATCACAAGGTTTTCAACAGAATTATATCTATGACTGTCAAAAGAAAAAGCTTATGATTTTTTCGTTGCAAGTTTTAGTTTAACCGGAATGAAAAATAAAACATTGTACTAAAAAATCTGAATCTGTTCACAGTTCAGTGACTTCACACAATTGGACATATTAATAGCCATAACTAGAACTAATCTATAGGAACTAAAAACCAGTATTAAAGAAAATGAATAAATTTTAGATAAACAGAGATTATATCATTTAAACAAGAGTATATGTACTGTTTCAGTGTTTCTATGAGTTTCATCAAGTTTTTCAATGGTACATTGCATAAATATAGATATGTATAAGGAGAAAAAGCTCTAAGTGAATCATTTACTTGGAAGAATTACAAATTCATACTAGAAAAAAAGCGCCGAATGCTAAATAAAGCGACGGAAAAAAGAAATGAAACTCCATAACAACCTATAAATTGATATTTCATCTATTTGAGGGCCATTTCCAATCCCAGGGAAACGGAGGATTTTAGAGAAGGAGAAACTGGAGCATCACCAAAAAACACATCAAAAAGGGCAGTAGTGACATTCATTGATTCAATTGTAGCATCCACAGCAGAAGGCATTCCATCTGGTGAGATAGAGACCTGCAAATATGAAGATACCCTTTTGTATAAAAGGACTGGAAGCTCTGAATTTTATTTGGGAGCATTACTTTTCGAGAAATTAATATTGATCGACATGTGCCGACAAGCAGACTTTCACTGATTTCTC
Organism: Stephania japonica; assembly: GCA_039657345.1. Lineage (NCBI taxonomy): Eukaryota > Viridiplantae > Streptophyta > Magnoliopsida > Ranunculales > Menispermaceae > Stephania > Stephania japonica. Next base: position 10,326,452 of record CM077556.1, read on the forward strand.
ACTATCACAATCCTTATATAGTATATACGTGAAATGCATTATATCTACATGGAATGCAGATGCAATCTTAGAGCGAGTTTAATTTGTTACTTACTATCATCTTGGATGGGGCAAGCCAAGTCAAGAAAATTAGAGTTCCTTTTTTAAGAGGACGCCCTTGAAAGGTGTTGCGGAATGTGGACAGTGCAGTATCATCAACAGAACTTGGCGATTTGATTCTTGGAGAGATAGCTTCATCCAATGCATCCCAAAATGTCTTACCATCGACATCTCGCACTAGAACAATCTGCAACGACTTCTCCAAAGGTGCTTTGCATGAGAACGAATATGTTAATTAGCATCTTCCAATTGAATTTTAATTTCTCTAGTAATCCTGGTTTGAAGGCGCGCCAATCTTACCTAGAAAAATAGAGTTGAACAACGATGAATCCTTTTGAATTTCAGTTGCTGTCTTTCCTTTCCAGGCATTTAATTTATCGATTACAGAACTATTTGTATATAGCCCCGCAGCATAGACCTTTACGCCAATGATAGCAAAAACTCTCTCTCTGTATCCTGATATCATGTACAATCAATTGAATCATAAGCCTCGAAACGAATGATTAACTACCTAAAAATTACAGATGGCAACACTTATATTATGTCAGGAGGAAGACTGTTAACGGCTATTTGATGTAAAGAGAAGGTGACATTTAAATTCATATGGTTTATGAATGGGTTATTGAAATTTACCTGAGGCTTTCTGCTTATTTACAATGTTTCAGGTCCATTTTCTTCGTTACGAATTTTTGGTACTGGCTGTGCAAAAATTAATTGTTCAACTTTGCGAAGGAGGCAAACAGTTTGCTTTAGAAGTATCCACTGAGCTTAAAAAGTAGAAAACTTAATAGTCATCTCTTTACAGATTTGACAGAAAAGATAGAAGAGGATCATCCTAAACAATGATTAATTTTGTGATGTTAAATGTATAGTGTACCATTAAAAGGTCCGATATAGCACAAGTGGTAATGAGCACGGGAATGCCAAACACATTAAGAAGCATTTAGAGTGGTGTACCAAGAAGCTCCAAACATCAGAATACCTCTACGCATTTTGCTCGAATTACAGAACGATTGGGTTTTACATAATAGTAAATGCTGAAAACATGATGGCCATCCTAGTTCATTGGACCATCAAGCCATCAATTACCAGTAGTTGATGCATTTTCATAATGGATACCACGCAAAGAAATCACTTGTACAAATAGTACTCTTTCTTTTCATGGATAGGGCAAAAAGCAGAAGTTAAGACTCCTTACCTGTGCCAAGCAAATCTAATGAACTCGAACATCCTGGCAGGCTCAATGATGCTGGAAATTTCACACTTGTAGCAGGTTCCACCTATATTCCAAGCTTCCAGCTAGAAACATGTATTGCGAAAGAGTTAGGTGTCTTATGATTACTAAGGTATAGAGGTAATAATATTTATGCAAATTCTTCTTCTCTTTAATTTTTTTGATAGGAATGAGATTTTATTCATTGATAGCCAAAGAATAAACAAAAAAGGCAAGAAACAATGCACTTCTCTAAAATAAAGTGAAAAAAAACCCCTACCAATGTAGTAGGGAAAAACGTGCCGTCCCTATATGATCTTCTGTTTAATTTAATTTCCTTATGATATGCACCATATCTCATGTTGAACAACTAATGTAATGCCAGTTGTTCTGCCTTTATCTTCAGTGTAATGAACTGCTTGAGAGATTCATAAAATAAAACAATGGCGCAGGAAATGGCCAACGAGCGAAATTCATAATTCATAACGAATTTCTAAACTTTGACCAAATTTAGTTGACCTGATCGACAACTCAATGACTTCTAATCAAGCACAAAGAATTCGAAGAAAATCCCTCTTGTCTCACTTGGTAATCCTTTTTTCCCTTCTAACTATTCTTACAGAATTAGTTTATTTTCCATAAAGCTTTTATACCATCGCCATAGTTATGAAACTTCCCGTAAAGCCCGGATTTCAAATTCACCACTAACTGAACAACTTTCACTGCTGAGTACTTAACATAATCATCTTTACAAAACCAAAAAAAAATTAAGACTAGCTACATGGACTACTCAAAGAATTCCCCAATTCACATCACCATTAAAATCTAACCCTAGTTAATTCCTAGGCAGACAACGAAGAACATGTCTTGTTCCTTTTGCTGTTGGGCCTGCCTACAGGCCCTTGGCGCAAGGGCAGAGACCCGTAGATCTCCACCATTACCGACATTGTCCCCAACTTAACCACACTTATTCGATGTGAGACTAACTTTCGGCCCACACATCTCCAACATGTCTCAGGTGTGAAATTAAAAATACCTAAACTTAGAAATTACAACAAAATGAATCCATTTTTACCTGAAGAAGTAGAAGAAGCTTTGGGGGAGAAATGGGTAGAAAAGAATCTCTTCTCTTTAAATCTTTGTTTGACAAGAAAAGAAGGCAATGTGGGTGATCTGGGAAATTGGGCGCTACAGAATTGAACTGAATTTGTGGTTCTGATTTTGGAGTTGGAGACCAAATTGGGCTTTATGGGGGGTTGTGACTGAATTAGGGCAAAACCCATTTTCAACACTGCTTCAGATGATGTATGATGTCTTTGCATTATAACAGAATTCAAAGAGGAGACGTTAGTTGGTTACAAAGTTGAGCGGAGTAAAATCTGGGGAGTATACAGTGGAACCCAAATGAAATGATCAGACAGTCTGTTTTTGATTGGAAAAGAATGATGGCCGTTAGATTAGAGATTGAACTGAGGATTACTTCATCCAATGGAAGTGGAGTAATGAGATTTGGATAACATATTTAGGCAGTTGGCAGTTATGAGGCAGCTGGTGGCGTTCCCTTAAATTAGCAGATTAAAAAAAAGCCCAAAAAAAAAGCCCAAATATGTTAATCCCCAAAACTTTGCTTGTTGAAGTCTCAGACATGTCCAAAAAAAATTGTTATCTATCCAAAAACTTTATTTTTTTATCTCAATTTATCCCTACCCAAAATTGTAACCAACTGTGCTTATGTAAAAAAATAAATTCATAAAATGAGCTCAATCAAATATAACATACAGAGGCACTTATAATTAATTTCAATAAAATGTATTGAATTCTATATAAAACCTCAAAAATTGTGCCTCATAAACATGAATTCCTTATAAATTTGAGTTTTGATAAAATTGAGACTAAAAAGTAAAGTTTGAAATAAATCTGAGAAAATCTTTTGTTTGGGATAGATTTAAGACTCAATAGATTAGGCTATTTGGCCTAAAAAATTACTTTTCCCCCCTTTTTTTAGCAATCTAGCTTGTTATTACTTTAGAAAAAGTATTCGAGGTATTTATCTGAAGAGTATGGTTGCAAGCAGGGCAGAGCAGGGCGAGGATTGAAGTCCATGTCCGTTTCCCCACAATTTTATGCAAGTATTGAGCAAGATTCGTTGATATATATATCTTAGTGAATTTTTATAGTATTTTATTTTAGAGGCATTGTTAATGTAAGTCTCAAGCCGAGAATCGAAGCAAAAAAAAAAAAGTAAAGTCACGATAAAGGCACCCCAGTTATGCATAAGGGCAATCCAACAATTTATTTTTTTTATTTTTTTATTTTCTTTGGTAGGAATTTATTTATTTAAGCGCATATGGGCGATAGTCATTCATTAGGAATATCATAAATTACATAGTAAGCAATAACCATAGGAATGGCAATCCTTCCTAATACAATTATCATTTTCCTATTATCATTCATAGCAAGACGAGACAATTCACGAGCCACTCTATTTTCCAGATAGAGGGCACCCCAAATTTAGGAAGTGCACCCCATTTTTAGGAAGTACACTCCATTTTGTATGGCACCCCAAATTTAATTTTTAATTACTAAGTGCACCCCACATTTTTACCGAAATACATTTTCATCCAAATCGAAGCACCAAACTCCAAAATCTTGGTCAAGACATCTATTTTAGGTTTGACGGCATGTAGTCAAGACTTATCAATTAGGCTCAATGTTATCCAACCGAATCTCTTTGATGAGATTTAATTGACAATAGTCGACCTAAAGGTTCAATGAATTTTGACCGACTCTCCAATTAAAGGTTCAGCAAGCTGTGATCGATACTCCAACTAGAAATTTGGTAGACTCCGACTGACTCTCCAACAAGAGATCCGGACCTCGAGGTCAAAACCCTTGATGATGTATACAAATCACAAAGAAGAGAATGTGTGGGGTGCACCTAGTAATTATAGTGGGTGCACTAATCACAGTGAGAGCATAAGAGTTTTTTGTAGTAGGATTGATTTTTTTTTAAGTTTGACTTTTTATGGGATACACTTCCTAAAAGCAGAAATACACTTAGCCGGACTAAATTTGGAATTGTAAAGTGAAGTCCTCGACTCATTCCCTAATGCACCGATCCGGCCCTCCACATGTTGGTGTGTTAATGCCTCAGCCACCACCCGATTTAAATTTTTTTTAACCCTCTTTAAAAATGACTTTCATGCGTCTCACTATAATATATACATTGGTTTGCTCTTATACACAACAAAAAGTCTTAAAAAATGAGTCTCCTAAAGCGATATGAACCAAAAAAAAAAAAAAAAAAAAAAAAAAAAAATACCAATCATTATCTTAATATAGTGGTTGGGGCCTACTAGTCTTTCATAAGGGTCTTGGTTGGTTTGTTTTTGCCAACTTATAAGAGAGTTTTCTTACGAGCGAAGATAATTCTCTAGAATTAACTCACAGTGTAAATTCATATTTTATGTTTGGTTCAACTTTGAACGTACATGGAAGTTGCAAATTTTAAAAATTGTTAAATGTAGGAATTGACATAAATAACATTCAAACATATTTTAAAATGAAAATGAATACATTTATAAGGGGTAGTTTTGTCAATATCCCTTGTGTGAGATAGCTCCCTTAGACGGGGTAGGGAGAGATATCTCACACTCCTAAGTGTGAGTTGGTAGATAACTTATAAGGGAGTTAGATTTATAAAATTAACCAAATAAGATTAGATCTAACTCCCCTCAGAATCATCTCACACTCCTAACCAAACAAGGCCAAGGACACGTGTGACGGCCCTAATTTTCCCATGCAATTGGGAACGCCCGGCCTAGACCCATACAAGCCCCGAGTCATCACTTGGCAACCTGACGAGCCTAGTCAGCCTTCAATTTAGTCAATTTAGTAATTTATGAAAGAGTTATTTCAATAGTAAACAGCGGAAAACTAAACAATTAAAACAAAGGGAAATAACTCAATCAAAGGAAGTAAAGGAATTCTATAAATGTGGAAAACCCCGGGTATTCATGTACAATTCGAAATGCAAAGTTATATGATACCAATCTCATCAAAATACCAAGTTCAATAATCCCAAAGCATGTATATATAAATAGATATACATAAAAGCAAAACATAAGGAAACCTATAAAATAGTCTCCAAATCCAGCCGCTAATCCTCACAATAGATCACCTAGGCAGGGTCCCTTGCCCTTGCTGCTCTCCGCCCTATCTGCACCTACCGTCACAAACTAGACGGTGAGTAACTGAATAAAATCGAATGTAATGCCAGCAGAAAACAACAGTAATTCATGATAATACAAGTAAAGTAGTCTAAATATCATGCGGTAATAAAAAGACAGGAAATTAAATAGATTAGATGCATGATAAACAGACTAATAGATATCATTCGAAATTTAAGTGTGTTCCAAGGAATCAAAAGAGGCTCATAAGTGGTCTAAACCATAACATAACGGCGAAGACATCGCGAGGTCTTCCCGGGCATCGATACAAGCGAAAGCACAGCTATGACTTGAAAGGGACTCGAACCCATCCACCCAGTACTCGGTGTCACACGGTCACTAAGGGTGGTCACACACTCGTGGCCACGAGTGCCCGCGTTTTATCCCTCTAGTGCAGGTCCTAGTACTTTCGAGACGAAACACTTACGCCGGGAAACACACAACAACAAATGGAATGGAATACCAATAATAGAGCATAACAAGATTGAATAAATGATAATGAATCACATGGCATTTTCTTACTGGCTTACAAACATACAAATGTTTTTTAAGGCAAATGTACTTACCTGAACTATTCGCAACCCGGTATTCACTCCGAGACTCTAATACGTTCCCCGTGCGTTCTCGACTACCTGATAAAGTTTTGAATCTCGAATATTAGTTTAAGACTCGCATTTAGTCTTAAGGTGTTTGTTTTACAATCATTTGTTGATTATGACCCAAACCGTTGTGGATTAAACCATCTCTATGGTTGTTCCCTTTTTTTTCTTTTTTTTTTTTTTTTTTTTTACAAAACATAACTCTTGTTGGGTCTATTTATCAAGTTTTATACTCATCTAAGTAAACCTTTGATGTGAATACTTATTGGGCCTAGACACATAAACTTATTCTTATATTTTACGCCTTCGTCTTGACCTCAAGTTGTATTTATTCTATTGGCCTTTATTGGGCTTTACATAACCTATAAACACACTATTGGTAACTTGTTATAGACCCATATTATCCTGAGTGTATTAGGCCTTAATACAAATCCATATTCATTTAAACAAGTATCCATACTTTTTATCCTTTTTATTTATTCTCAAACATTACATAATACACACACCCTACACACATACATTTTCATTATACACACACATGTACAACTGTTGTGTACACCCCACTCATCACACACCCCACTGTTATGTGCACACAACACCCCGCTGTTGTGTGCACCCCACTGCTATTTACACCCCATATTTACATGTGTTAATGTCACTTTATTAATTAAAACTATATAATATACATTAATCTATTCTTTTATACCCACAACCATTGTGTACACCCCACTGTGGTGTACACATACACGCTGGTGTGTACACCCCACAGTGGTGTACACATACCCCCATTCATGCACCCCATGTACACCAACCCACCACCAAACCGTCATGCATACACCCCAAAAATTTACAAAAATCCACATAAAATCATGAACCCGAGAGACAAGAGAGGAGGAGAGGTTCACCTAGGGTGAGACATGGGGTCTCCGACGGCGAGGGAGGTGGCGGCGACGTGAAGCCGAGAAGAGGAGAGGAGATGTGAGGCCGAGAAGAGAGATATCCGAGAGAGAGAGAGAGCAACGAGAGTGAGAGAGAAGAGATCGTGAGTGAGAGAGAGAGATCGCGTGGCCGAGAGAGAGAGATGGAGAGGCCGAGGGTGAGGGAGAGATCCGAAATGGAGGAGGAGAAGGGTGGGCGGCGGTGGTGTGTGAAGAAGAAGGTGAATAGTGTAGGGTTTTGTTTGTTGTTGTTATATTTATATGGTCAAATGACCTTTTTACCCCCAACTTACTTCCTACACCATTTTTAAACCATTGTCCTTATGGGTCTTTTTACTTTTCTATTTATTTCTCTTTATTACACATTAAAGTGTGTAACCATTCTATTTATTTCTCTTTTTTTCACATTAAAGTGTGTAACCATTCTATTTATTTCTCTTTATTACACATTAAAGTGTGTGTGTGTTGTCACTTGCATAACTCTCCACCTCAACACACCCACATCTCGAGGTCAATCTCATGGTTCCTCACCATTGAACTGTGTCAATTTAACAATTCAATTCCATAGACCATATGTTACGTAATTAACTAACTTCCGCGTTCAAACGACATTCCTCGGTCCATTTTTCCTTGTTCCAACTCTCATAATTCGCGTAGTCTCGCCTTGTATCGCCAACTAATTAATTAAATTAATTAAAAATTCATTTATTTTGTATGTTTTACTTGTTTTTCTCCCCCGTTTAACTAGTCGAAACCTCACTCAATTAAATACCGCCCGAACGGCTCGAAACCCGTAAAATACTAAAATACTAATACACACAATCAAAGAATCATAAAATCACTTCGGTATCGACTCCCGACGTTCGAAATATTGTCCAGTATTCACGTAGCTAGGTCACAATTTCTGACAAGTACAACACAAGTCAGTTAAAAATTTTGGGGTTGTTACAACACGAGTTCTAATTTATTAATTTGTCGCGGCATATGTTTCATAGGGTAGTCTCATATGGAAATAACAAAGTGTAGTTCTAGACACAATGTATTTAAAAAAATAATAATAATGTTAAGTGCACCCCACCGTTTACTGAGTGCACCCAATTATGCGTGGCACCCCAAATTCAAATTTCAATTTCTAAGTGCACCCCACATTTTTACCAAAATACCTCATCATCGAACCGAAACATTCAACTACAAAAACTTTGGTCGAGACATTTATTTTAGGTTTAGCGACATATAGTTGAGATTTATCTTTAAGGCTCAGAGTTATCCAACTAAACCTCTTTAATGAGATTTAGTTGACAACTGCTGACTTAAAGGTTCGATGGTTTCAATCGACTCTCCAATTAAAGGTTCGACAAGTTGTGACCGACTCTCCAACTAGAGGTTCGGTGGGCTCTGACTGACTTTCTAACAAGAGATTCGGGCCTGTGAGGCCAAACTACTTGATGATGCCTACGAATCACAAGAAGAGAGTGTATGAAGGGATGATAATGAGGTGCAGAAAATAAGAAAAAAATCTAGTGGGGTGCACTAATCTCAATGAGGGGCATAAGAGTCATTTTGTAGTAGGATTTATTTTTTTTTAAGTTTGACTTTTCTTTGGGTGCACTTAGCAGGACTCAAAAAATAAAAAACTTTTAGAATAACACCTTCGACATCAAATCCCAACGTACACATCTCGTATCCCACCATGTTTTGAATCGTAGGACAAGTAAGCCCGCATCTCGAGGTGAACACGAATGGGGTGTGTTGTAAAGGAGTGTTATTCTAGCAATACCTGTAAAAGGAAGATGCTAGAATGACACCTCCAAATCATGTCCCATGACGTGGTGTATGAGCCTTACGTAAAAAGGGTGCTAGGCACTTAATTCTCGATCCATAACACGCAAAGTGTATCTCGAGGACCCTCAAATAAGAATGAACATCGAGATAAGTGCATCAAAAATGTAGACTATTGGATTGAGATAAGTACACAAAATGTGGACCCTTGGATTGGGCAAAAACAAAGGAGGGAAACATTGCCGGCTTTGGGGCAGGGCCTAAAGGGCGACTGCCCCAAGCCTCCATTTAGTATAAGACCCCATTTTAGCCATGTACAAGTATTAGTATATTTTTCTTTTTTGATGAACATATTTATGTATTTTCACTTAATTACTATAAATTTAACTATCTTATTTGTCTGCTATCTATTTTTATCATGTATGTATTCCGAGGCACATTGAACGACACACAAACAGATAAGTTAAGTTTATGTGTTATAATTTACAAAAACATTTATTATATTTTTAATCTTTTTATCACAAAACTACAGGGAAGAAAACATGGTTGGTTCATTTCTCTTAACTTACAAATGCAACTCAATTATCAATATATTAGATCCTTACTGTCAATCTTACAATCGGTATATTAAATTCTTGTAAAATCTGCTTTCTAATTTATATTTTTTATATTTCAACAAATGTATAGTACGTGTTCTAATAATGTTTGAATTGCGTATATTTTATACAATTAAGATACAGGGTTTTTTTTTTTTTTACTTTCAGAAAATTTAAATAAATTTTTACTTCAATAAATATATATTGATGAAGCTTAGATAAACTTTTACTTCAATAAAGTATTGTTTAAAGTCATTATAGACTATAAAAATAATAGAATTAATATTTATTTTTAAGCGAGCTAGTTAATCAAAATTAATATTATAATAATTTATTTATAATTTTGTTAACTAGAATTATATATTTGCTCCTTATACAAAAGCATGTACAACTTATAAAATTTTATAATATTAGAGTAACATAATTAGATACACTATATACAAAATACTTTTAAAGACAAATAAGTATTGTAGTAATACTTATATTAATTGATATATAAGTATTGTTAATTTTGAAAAATCACATATTGACATATCATAATATATTACGTTAGGTAAAACTTAATTAATATATAATTTATATATCATAACATATTGTTAATTTTGAAAAATCATATGCAATAATTTATTAAATAATATATAAACTTAATAATGCAACAACTAATATATATTTAATTATATGCTAAATTTATATAATAATATTTGTATGTATTAATTATGCATTTAATATTTGTTGATAATGTAATTATAAATAACTAAAATGTCCAGACGGGCCCCGAGGGAAAACATGGAAACTAACAAAAATCAAGGGTGGGTGTAACAGGGAAGCACAAAATTGGTCTGTTTCAGAGACGTGAATCTCTCTGCTCTGTTCACCAAAAATGGTAAACGTAGTTACTGTCCCTCCAGGTGTTAGGCTCCGTAGCAGCCGTAGGAGATGCAATCGGAACAACACACAATGCGTCAATGCCATTCAAACCCCATCGAAGAAGAAACAGAGAGCAACAAAGAAAGAAAATCAAAAGACCCACAACTCAAACCAATCCAAAACCAAACCCCACTCCCTCCTCTCACCCCACTTTTCTTTTTCCAGTCAAAGGGAGGAGAGAGAGGAAGAAGAAGAAGTAGTAGAAGAAGAAGATTTGCTTAATCCTCTGATTTGATTGATTTTTTGGCAATTTGGGTGGTTTCCTGATCTGGGTATTTGAATTTTAGTTCTACAGTTGAATACCCATGTAAAGATTTTGATAACATGTTTGCAGAACATTTTCATTTTGTTGTTGGTGGTGATGGTGTTGCGCATTGTGAGTTTGATTGAAATGGGTATCTAGAATATATAAGAAAATAAAGATAGACAAGGGTGAGAGAGATTTTGTGGGCAATTGATAGAGATAATGAAAAGAGAGCAAATTTGTGTGAAGGCTTGGGAGAGCACAGTCCGCAAATCGCAAGCGGCAGCGAAGAAACGGGTTCACAGCTTATTCCCATCAATGTCGGTAGCCAATGTTGAGGAAGACGCCGATGGGAGCGCCGCAGGGGCCTATGAAGGCGCCCCCACGACGCCCACCTCCACCTCTGCCACCACACCCACCGGAGGCAATGAGGTTTACCACGCCGAGCGTGTTTTCCACAATGGTGACTTCTTCACCGGGCAATGGTGCAATGGCGTGCCCCATGGCACCGGCAAGTACCTGTGGACTGATGGGTGTATGTATGTGGGAGAGTGGTACAGAGGGAAGACAATGGGGATGGGGGAGTTTTCCTGGCCTTCAGGGGCAACCTATGAGGGTGAATTCAATAAAACATACATGGATGGGAAGGGAACCTATACAGGAACCAATGGCAACACTTATAGAGGCTCATGGGTTATGAATTTGAAGCATGGACATGGTATAAAGCATTACTCCAATGGGGACTATTATGAGGGAGATTGGCGCCGAGGCGTGCAGGATGGACATGGGAGGTATCAGTGGAAGAATGGGAACACATATATTGGGCAATGGAAGAATGGAGCAATATGTGGGAATGGGACTTTGATTTGGTCGAATGGGAATCGATATGATGGGTTTTGGGATGATGGATTGCCTAAAGGGAATGGGACTTTCAAGTGGGCTGATGGGAGCTTCTACGTTGGTACTTGGAGCAAAGACGCCAAAGAGCAGAATGGAACTTACTATCCGTCTGGTTCTACTCCTGCTAGCAATCTCGATTGGGATCCTCAAGAGGTTTTCTCTGTCGATTTGCATGACTGTAAGGTCTGCCCTACTGAGAAAATTTCAATGTTGCCTTCGCATAAGACTTTTAATTGGTCTGCGAGTGAGGGAGGCTCATTCGATAAGCAACCACTTTGGCGTTCCAAGCTATCAGAATTAAGTGGTAGGCCAAGGCCGCCGACTACTGATGGAAGGGGCTTTGACAGAGTTTCTAATTGGGACTGCAATGGGGACATGTCTTCCGACGATGTTGATGGAATTGCAACAGTTGGTAGGGATGGAGATGATGCATCTAATGGCTCTCAACTCGAACATACCGATGTAAGGGGACCACGGCAGATTATAATGAGAATGCATCAGAAGGAGATGAGGAGGCAAGGAATAACAATCTCCAAAGGGCATAGAAATTATGAGCTTATGCTTAACTTGCAGTTAGGCATCAGGTAGTATTCATATGCTATCACGTATAGTTCATGCTATTCGTTTCTTCATTCATTTTCTTTTTTTTTTTGTTTGGCTTTATAGCAAACACTTCTCTTGTTGATCATTAAAAATTTGAAGCCCAATTTTCCTTTTATTTTCAGTCTATGTCATGCTATAACTGCCAACCTCATTTTCAGTAACACACCACCAGCGCTCAACGGCTCATAATGCATAACTAGCACTGTCCATCCATTTCAAGCAAAATGCATTTTGGAATCCCAATTTTCCATGGTGGAGAGTGTGAAATCAGTTTCCAATCAATCCAATTAATGTTTAAATGAATGATATATTTTGATTTATTTTTCAAGAAAAAGAAATAGATATATGTTAGATTCATCCATGAAAATATTATATCTCAAATTTCTCAACTATCCAAAAAAATAGATATGTGTTTGACCTATTTTTTTATTGACTGAAGCTGTTTATCACACATATTAGAAGTTATTATTGAAGCTGAGTTATGTCTTAAGTGATTCACAATAATCTGTTATTATTGAAGCTGAGTTATGTCTTAAGTGATTCACAATAATCTGTTATTATTGAAGTTGAGTTATGTCTTAAGTGATTCACAATAATCAGATTCTTGATACTTGCATCGCTCCTATCTTTCACGTGCATCAATCATCATGACTCTTTTATTCTCTCCATAAATTGGTTCAATCAGAACAGTTCTTTTGAATTTCTTCTTCTCCAATCTTTGGATTCGCATCATTATTTCTATTTGACTAACACATAATGAGATGTCCCAGGCATTCTGTAGGAAGACCTGCTCCTGCAACATCTCTTGATCTCAGGTCTTCAGCCTTTGACCCTAAAGAGAAATTATGGACTAGATTTCCGCCAGAAGGTTCGAAAAACACTCCACCACACCAATCTTGTGATTTCAGATGGAAAGATTACTGCCCCTTGGTTTTCAGGTCAGGCCTTAAGACATGTTTTGAAAAAGAAAATTCAGCCGATGCTCATCCTGTCTAACTTCTAATTTCCTACCTAAAATCTGTATATCAGAACTCTTAGGAAGTTGTTCAAGGTGGATTCAGCTGATTACATGATCTCCATTTGTGGTAATGATGCGCTAAGAGAATTATCGTCTCCTGGAAAAAGTGGAAGCTTCTTTTACTTGACAAATGATGATCGCTACATGATAAAGACAATGAAGAAATCCGAAACAAAAGTAATTATCCTCTCTTTCCTTTTAATTTTTCTTCTTCCTTTCCATGTTTATCTTGGCACAAGGTTGGTTCTCACTATCATCTCCATTACATTGTGCAGGTGCTTCTAAAAATGCTTCCAGAGTACTATAAACATGTTCGAGCCTTTGAAAATACGTTAGTTACTAAATTTTTTGGTCTTCACTGTGTTAAATTAGTTGGAGCTACTCAGAGAAAGGTAAGCAAACTGATTAGAAGTCATCATTATTCTTCAAACTCAACTTCTTTGGTTTACTTGTCTTCTAAGCTTAACAATGGTTGTGAACCAGGTGCGCTTTGTCATAATGGGAAACCTGTTCTGTTCTAAGTATGTCGTTCACAGACGATTTGATTTGAAAGGGTCTTCCCATGGACGAATAACAGATAAACCCGAGGAAGAGATTGACGGATACACTACTCTCAAGGACCTTGATCTTAATTTTATTTTTCGGTTACATAAATCATGGTTCCAAGATTTTCAGCGGTAAACTCAGTTTGAAACCAATTAATCTTTCTAGTTAACAGAATAAATTTAAATTTACTTTAAATTATTTGAACTCTACTTCATTTAATTTATTTACTTTTGCCTTACTGCCATTGCTTTTTGAGTTGTTGTGATCATTTAGTTTGCATTCTTCTTACATCTTAGGCCGCCTTTTCTTTCAGGCAGGTGGATAAAGACTGTGACTTCCTTGAAAATGAGAGAATTATGGATTACAGTCTTTTAGTTGGTGTCCACTTTAGGGAAGCAACTACCGCTGACGAAACCACTCCAAAAGCTCAAACCCCAACTGGTTAGTTTTCATTCTGTTGAGTCCTTTTTCCTCTTTCCTTTGGGACTGTTTCTATATATGTCATGCTTTCTTTGCAGGCACTGATGGCCCTGACGGTGAAGCATCAACTCCTTATTTTTCAAGGATAGACCCAGATCTTTTCAATCCTACCAGGTAGAGTCCTATCTTCTTTACTCAAAAGTTTGTGTGGAACTTAAGACCCCATTATTAGTTTCTCTCCTAGTTTTTGGCTGTCACTTCTGAAAAAATATACGTCGATGCTTAAACTTTGCAGTTGGCCGACTACTAAATTGGGCATCAACATGCCAGCAAGAGCTGAGGAAACTGTGAGGCAAAGTGGCTATGAAACTCAGCTAGTTGGAGATCCAACAGGAGAGTTCTATGATGTAATATTAACTTTTGGCATCATAGACATACTTCAAGACTACGATATCACCAAGAAGCTGGAGCATGCTTACAAGTCCTTCCAGTATGATGCGACCTCTATATCCGCTGTCGATCCAAGGCAGTACTCAAGACGCTTTAGAGATTTCATATACAGAGTTTTCATAGAAGATGCTTAAAGGATCAAATGAGAGATGTCTCCATCTCTATAGTTTTCTTCTCAAGATTCCCGTAGATGCATTTGAAGCTGCATCAATGTATAGACAACCTCTGTCATTTGTTACGCCCAAAAAGTCGATGAAAGTGACAAATTACTCTCGCCCTTAACCTCTTCTCTCTTCCATATAGAGAAGAGTTTTTTGTTTGAGATTGAGGAGACAATCCATCAAGGAAGGAACGAGAGCCTAAAAGCTTTCTTCGGAGTCTCTTTGTACCTAGCATCACTATGGTAGAAGTTCGTCGTCTCTGATAGACATAGGTATACTGTAACCAAATCACATATATGAATATCTTTCTCTTGCTCTTTTGATTAACTATTTATTTGTACATTTGACATGTTTTTCACTCAATAGAGCTTTTGTGGGCTTAGCTTGTATTTTAATTAAATAGCTTGGAGAAATCATGTTAGTTACAATGCCATACAAAAATCCACTAGAAGTAGATTGTTATATGGTATCAGAAAGTTCACTCACCTCTGATCTGTTTCTTTTCTAGCTGCTTCTCACTCAGGGCTCAAAAAGGAGTGAAGTCTCTCCTAAACGTTGATTTTCTCCAAAGATGAACTCGAACTTGAGACCTTTGGTTAATAGTTACTAAGTCTCAACCACTCAACTCAACTGGCATTAACCTATTTATTTATAATTTCTTTCACATGTTTTGTCAAATCTATAATGACCTTCATAAATTAGCAGATAGCTAGATTCTGTATTGCAACAAGAGAAGCGATGGTGTTACGATACAGCCAAATTGCTTGATCCATGTTGCAGACTTTCAAACAAAAAATTCAGTGATGCAGATTGCAGAATGCCTCCTTTTATACCTTTTTGATTTCAACTTTTAGCACCAAATATCTTTTAACTTTTTTATTTCATGTACTTGCCTTTTGATACCTCACAAGTCATAACCACCTCAAAGACTTATTTTTTGATGGGAAAAAAAAAGTATGAGAGGACAACTCCTGAACTCCCTCCCTCAGTTTGGAGAATCATTTAAGTTCTGATCGATCATTGTGATTTATCAATGTTTCTCTAAGCGATATATTTTCTTTTTTCCGCCGACAGAATAAACCTCCCATTGACTGTTGATGTCAAAATCAAAATGTATAGCACAACACATCACAAAAGATTACACCATTATGTTTTTAGATCGAAATAAAACAATCACACAGGATGGCAAATGTATGCAAATGTTCAATTCCGCCGTAGCACCATGCATGCGTTGAAGCAATTTATTTATTGATGAAAACGTTGCAGCAAATGGAAGAGGAAACATAACACGATTCAACAGCATAACATTCCCTCTCTCTCTCATGCATTTGGAAGACGAAACATGGCACTGCAACTTGTGTTTTGTTTTTCAAAAGACAACTTACTATTCCAAATTTTGCTGAGTTAGGTTATTGAATATATCAAACTTTGGTGCTTTCAAAAGCAAATATTTCCAACCTTTTACATAATGAGAGGTGAAACAATTCTTAAGAGAGGAAATAATTAACAATTGTCAATTCAACCAAACTGTATGAAAATATTGCTTACTCTTTTTTACATTTAGAAGGAAAAGTGGTCATGGAGGTGATATCACTCTGTCTAATCAATTTGGGTTGGTTAATTAGTACTGTTTCTTCTAATAACAAGAACAGTTTGGTCAATAGAAAAGAAAACATAAATGTTGATCACAACCTTCTTTAGAAATAATAACAAGCAACTTTTCATTTCACTTCATAAGTTTTGACATTTACACTAGAAAGAAAATAGAAATCCAAAACCAAACAATCCAAATCATATTAAACCAGGCTGTCAATAGTTTTCTTTACTTTCAATATGTATCATATAAGTCATCACTGATAACTGCAACTCCCATAACCTGAAAAAAAGAAAGAAAGAGAGAATCAATTAAAGAAAAATTAAGCGCAACCTTTTATGCAAATCCCATTAAATTTTTAATCTCTCAATCCCATGACTTGCATTCTTAAAATCAGCTTTAGAAAATCATCAGAAGACTTGCATCTTTTCAATCAGTTTTACATCACAAATTCTCTTCTTTTTTTTTTTTTTTTTTTTTTTTCTTGGCTTACTTGGGTCAGTGACAGTAATGAGGCCAGAGTTCTTGAAGTCACAGTTCCACTTGTTCCTCCCCCTAGACTGGTAGTAGAGATTCATGGCGACCGAGGCGTGGTTCATCACGGTGTCTGGGTAGAAGCAGGGGCACCCTTGTCTCAGAACGCTGCAGTCGACCTGAGAACAGGCCCAGTTCATGTTGTCATACAGCGCGTATTCGTCCGTTGAAGGCTTAGCCACACACCATGTTTTCTGCAACAATTAACAAGACAATGAGATACCAAATAACTATCAATTTCAAGACAAACGTCATTCATAGAAGAGTAGGACAGGCACAAATTATTTCAGTTAAGTACCACGTCGTTGGTCGCCTCGGATGCTGTTCCTGCATCAAACAACACATAATTTGAGAATCAAATCTTGAATGTTAAAGATGTTTCAAGCATGTAATTGAAGAAACAACAAACTACATGAAAAGATTAGAGTGAAACAACAGAACAAATTGTTTTATGTGTTAAATCAATCAAAATCAAAATTTATTAAGACCCAGATAAAATAATCCACAAAAGAAAAAACCCCAGTTGAGATTTCTTCAGAAAAACAAGATCTGCCCACCCAAATGGAACAAACTTACACTAAAAAAAAAAGGTCTAAACAAGACATATATTAAAGGAAGGCACTCAACCAGCAACAAAAAAATGTTCAAACAATTAAAGGTTGAGAAGTAATGATTGTAGAGCAACCTATGAGGAGGAGAGTAAGGAAGATGAGAGACATTGTGTGTGAGATCGCCATTGCAAGTGAAGAGTGTTGTTGTTGCTGTTGTGATGATGTTGTTGTTGTGGTGGGTGTGTGAAGGAGAAGGTGGGGGGTATTTATAGGGTGGGGAGATGAAGGGACACTACTGACAACGGCTATATTTAATTTATTGTGACGAAGAAGGAATAATTAGTGGAAGTTAATTGTGGGGTAACTAACGCGGCTGACAAAGACAACCGAGAGAAACAATGTGAGATGTGAATGTGTTGTGCTGACTACCATGTGCCCACTCTGTCACTAATAGTATTTTTTTTCGTCACTAATAGTGTTCTCTGTTAATCTTATTAGTGATGGTGTCGCATGGTTTCATGGTTTTATTTGGATAGAAAATCAGTTTTTGACTGCTTAAGTATTGAATTGATTTTTTTAGGACATACTTATCTTTTAAAACTTTACAACATTAACAATAAAAATAAGAGTATGTTAGAATAAAATATTACAACATTAACAATAAAAATAAGAGAATGCTAGTGTAACTTCGATCGGACACGCACTTGTGCGCGTTCCTTTGATGCCCCACAGAAAGAGTATTATGCACGCACGTATCTTAGTGAAAAATCAAGGGACATGACCTATTTAGACCTTAAAAAATCAAGGAACACACAAGTCTGTGTCCGATCACATTATAATTGACACTTGCATTTTCCATGAAAAATATAAATGATGTTTAGTTATCCAAAAAAAGACAAAAAGAATACTACAAAAATTAAAGTGATTGTGTGGCAAGAATGTCAAAAAAATCATTTTCCTTTTTCATTTTGGTAGAATTAAGCTGGAGTTAATTTGCACATTTTGTTGTCTATATCTCAATACCTATTTTTTTTTGGTAGGAACTCAATGCCTATTTAAAAGACTTCAACAAGTATTTGACAATATTACTTTGCACATTTTGTTGTCTTTTTTTTTTTTTTTTTTTTTTTGAAAATGCATATTTTGTTGTCTATACCTCAATGTCTATTTAAAAGACTTCAACAAGTATTTGACAAAAAGATAAAAAAAAAAAAAAAAAAAAATTAAAATTTTAAAAAAAACTTAAATACAAATAAAAAAATAAAATAAAATAAAAGAAAAAAGTTTAGGCAAATACACAGCAAATGCACATGTATCAAAAAAGTATGTCACTCTTAAATTTCCAAGAATTTGGCATTATTCTTCTTTTGATCACTAATTCTTGTTTTGCAAAATTTTCTTAAAAAACTATCCAAAAATATCTCAACTGCCTTTGGACAAGTGATACATCTCATCCATCTCATTAGAAATGCTTTGGCATAAGTTTTTTCATTATTTTTTTTTCAAAAAACAAATAGTTGTAATTAATTCATTTAAAAGTGATGTCATTTGAATTACACACCAAAATATGCAACTTTGTTTATTTTATTAGTTATTAATATTTTTTGATAGGATTTAATTATTAATATTTTCGATACAAAGTAGGATCAATGCATGTTTATCTATTTGAATAAATCAAATACACAAAACAGAAGTGACTTTTTCTTTTTTTTTTTTTTCAGAGGAGGTGACTACAATTACATGGAAACATCCTTTATCGCTGTAGCTAGGACACATCCATGTGATGTTAGCTAGCTAGAGAACTGAAAATAACTAAAATGAGGTTTAAGAGAACTGACACAAGAATCAAATCAAAACACTTCGAGTGTTATTCTGTTTCAATTACTTTCTCTTGCAATTCTGTTTCCAGTCCAAGTTGACAAATATTGTAAAAAAGTAAAAATTAGTAACCATATGCTAAAAATATGTACAGAGACCGGTTCTTTGTGTCACTTGTGTACCAAGACAATCGAACCCGAATAATCATCATATCATATAGTATCATATAACATATTATATTAGGAATAAAAGAGATCGATCGAACATTTTTTCCAAGGAGGCTGGGCATCTAACTTGTACGTATCTCAATGCAAATCGAGAGAATTTGAGACTTTGAGCACTATGCAGAAAATATATGTATCCAAAGTTTGTTGCCCCTGATCATATTTCTCCAATATAATTAAATTGGGCCCAGAGAATATTATGTATTGCTGTTTCAAAGTGACGTACTGAAATTGAAACATTTGAAAGGTATACACTCTTCAAATCAAAGAGCATTACATCTTTCAAAAAAAAAAAAAATCATAGAGCGCATTAAATTAGGAGTGTAACTGCTTTCTACAGGACTTTAGTATTATTGTTTCCATATGTAACGTGTTTGCAAGAAATTAATTATGGAAAATTCTACGATAACTTACCTTAAGAAAGACACATGCTTGTACTTCCCCAACGCACTTCACGAATAGGTGCGTTTATTTCCTAAGTTAAGCTAGTGGGTTACATACAGTAGCTTTTCCCATTAATTATAATATCATTATATATGTTGACTAAGTTTGGAAGTTAGAGACTATTGCGTTGCAAGACCTTTTTTTTTTCACTAAATAGAACACAATAAAAGAGTTTGATCATCCGCGTAGCCGACTGCAATTAATTTCAGATTTAGTCTATGTTGATGTTGTCGTTTTTTTTGTTAATAGAGTTGCAATTACATGTCGATCTTTTTGATCCGGCGATTGGATTTCAGTGAAGTGAGAGACAATCAGTTTTTCCAAAAAACAAAAAATAATAAAATGAGATTGGATTTCAGTGAAGTGAGAGACAATCAGTTTTTCCAAAAAACAAAAAATAAAAAATAATAAAATGAGAGAGAGAGAGAGAGAGAGAGAGAAATCAGTTACTGTTGACAGAGAGAGAGAGAGAGAATCAGTTACTGTTGACCTCACACATAAAAAGTCCACATAGTCAAGGGCCTCGATAAAAAGTCCATATATGGAGTTCTATGGGCTGTGATGTGCACAATTGCTTTAAAATTAAAAATCTTCTGGTATCCAAGCCAACCAATCCAGGTCCACCGTGGAGTGTGGACTAATTACAGTTTGGTGAGCCCATTTTGGCCCATCAAGTTTTTGTCCACTACATACTGACATACACATACATGATACATTTCCGGTGAAATCCCTGGACTTCTGTTGAGACCACCGCATACAATATATGGTTCACGTAGGTACAACTACCACTACAAGAAAAGTTACTTGTTGTGACAATGTATTTTACGGCAGTCAAAAAATTGCCACAAAAACATTTATTGTGGCAGGAATTGCCTGCCACTATTAAATAAGCAAGAAGTCAATATTTTCCTTATCATTTGTTATAAGTTATTTAAGGCAGCTTAATAGCTGTCATAAAAAATGAAACGAAATAAAAAGAAAAACGAAAACAAAGTATATAAAACCTTCTCGCAAGGAAATAGCGCGTTCGCGACTTGTGACCGAGAGGGTATTTTAGTCTTTTTACACTAAAACACATAAATCAAACAAAACCTTCTCGCATTCGTGTTCGTCGACTTCGTGTGGCGTGTTCTTCGTCGAAAAGAGATCCGAACATTCGATTTGAATCATTTGATCCTTGATAGGTTTCATCTTTGATCGATTGATCTTGATTTGGAGCGATTTCTAGTTCGAATGTGAACGATTCTAGCCTTCCGTCACATATCTACAAGCTGATAGCGAAGTTCAAGAAAGCAAGTCGAGATTTATGGCTCGAAAAGTTGGAGATCTGGAATTTCTGAGCTTCTTCATCTGCTTTGGCGAAGGCGATGGTGACTTCAGATCCATCTTTGTTCCTTCATCTCATAATAGGTAATCTAATGATCCCTCGATCTTCAATCTCTCGCCATGTACAATTAGGTTTTTGGTGCGAACCTTCGATTTTGATAGCCAATTGAGCGAAAATGCTGGAATTGGACTCTTAGATTGGTACCAATTGGTGAAAAACAGCATTGGTTTGTTGTGCTTGTCGAATCTGTACCGACCGAGCTTGTTCACTTCAGATTTCTCACACTTTTGGTCTCTTTATCGTTGATTATCGAAACTGAATAGATTGCTGGAATCATGGATTTGATTTTCTGAGTTCTCCACGATATCAGTTTTTGTTTTCTTTATCTGATCTTAGTTGTTGTAAATTTTTGATCTTTAGATGCTTTGGAATGATGGAAATGTGGTAACTTAGGGTTTAGGGTTTGAGAATGTATTGAAATTTGTTAACCATTTGGAGGAAGGAAGTACTGTACGACTATCGAAACGTTGACGCGGTAGGAGCCTGACTCCATACTTGCTGCTATGTTTCGTGGCCAGCATAATGTGCATGAAACTCTGAGAAGGTGCCTTTCAATTAAAAATTATTTGCAAGTTGCATTCAATGGCGCCGTACTTGGATATTTTAGCTAGAAGTGTTGGTTGTGTTTTTTCTTGACTTTGTTGAATTGAACCTGGTCATAACTTGATTGTGAGCTGAAATTATTTATTGTGATTTCAAATTTCAAATGCACTTTTATTTTACTGACTTGGTTGTTTGTATTTCGAGCTTTTTGAGTTAGGAACAAAATTTCTATGACGATTTTCTATCATCGCAATATGCCTTTTTCCCATTTCCTGATTTAAGTTTAGTTCATAACAAGTAGCAATTGCTCCCAATTCTGGTTGTCGCTACTGATTTGCGGCAACATTGTGTGCTTATTTTCTTATAAGATTTTGTTTGCACTAGTTCTCAATGTCATGAAGTAAAGTTTAGTCGAATATTTGTATTGTTTTTCTTTAAGTAATTTTAAAAATGCATACAAAATTAACTTGTTGAGGATGGAGTCCTTTTTCTAAGTGAATGAATCTTTGGTTATATCAACTCTCCTCTAACTACTTATATTATTTAGGTTTATCTCTGCAGTTGATTTATTTCTTTCATGCAATTTAATTTGATTAGTTTGACTCAATTTTAAATTTTATCCCCTTTTGAATTTCTAATACATAGATTATATATTCTATAGGTGTATTTCTTGTTGACAAAAAGCTAATTAATAGGGTTATGTAGATAAAGTCATATCATACCAAAGGTACATTGAAGAGAAGCTTATGAAAGATATGGATCTCATTGTTGCCTCTCTAAAGTGATTGAGGTCATGCTTTCCAACATATCTCCTTTTATTGGTTTTCTTTTTCATTTGACTGTTCCAATGTATATTATTTCCTACAGTTCTTAAGACCCATTTTGGTAAAATATGCACTAAATCTGCTTCTACAAACAGGATTTCAGAAAGAACCTATGAATTTGGTCAATTTAAAAGGGAGAGATCATTGATATGGAGGGGAGGGGAGTGAAACGTAGAGATTCTCCTTGTCAAAGCTGATTGCGTTAGAGACACTGAATTCTTTGGTAACTCTCTTCGCCTTTTATTAGACCTCTCTTTGGTTTCATGGGTATATGTTTTGTGGTTTACCAATTTTATTTGATTTTGCAAGGCAAGATGAACCCATATGCTCTAATTTCTTATGGAAAAAAAAAAAAAAAAAAAACCAGGGTTGCTTGAGGTATATATTTGAGTTATAAGAAATGTGTGTGCTAAATTTTATATCGCAGCGGTGCATGATCTAGAAAAGCCAATGAAACTGATGAGTGGTGTATATATGCATGATTATGTGGACCTCTTTTGAAATCAAATTTGGATTTTTGTTGATACTTGCTATACTATTGTAAAAAAATAAAGGGGTTTCATTTCAAGTCTAAACCAAGTAAGAATCCAACCGAGAGTGTCCTAATTGCTTAATTATTGATTTTGTATTTCCTTTTAAAAAATTCCTTTATTTTTTCTATCTTTCTACACGGCTTGGCTTTGGGAGATTCAAGGGTATTGATCATAAGATCCTTGATTATTTGTGGTATTTATGTGGGCAACTCTTGATTTCATTGTAGTGTGCTTGTTGTGCTATGGAGGAGGCAAGAAAAGTATTTGATGAAATGCTTTTTAGAATTGAAGTGTCATGGGCAATTATGATTTCAGGTTATGTGAATCAGGGTGACACTGATAGTGTGTATTTGTTGTTTGATGTTGCACTGTATTTGCATTTTACATCAGAGAAATAATTAAGAACATGAGCGAAGGAAAGAAAAAAACTTGTATGCACTATAATATGGTCCAATAGTAACATCAGTCAAGTAGTGCAGATAGGGGACTTTTTCTTTCTTTCTTTGGTTCATTAATCACTGCATACATACACATTGTATACATGCAGTGTAGAATTGGTGGATAGGTTACTAATTTTTTATTATTTTTTTCCCATACTCCTCAACATTAGGTGTTTTTTTATCATGTGTGTGGGCTTGTACTAGTTCAATATCTCCCCACCATCTCTAATTTTTTTTTCTTGCTCTACATTGGAATTCCTCCCTTTTCAAAAGATTCAAGACACTAACTATAATTGTTATGATGGTAGGTGAAAGGTGTGGAGGATCTGTGGTTCTTTCTACCTTTTTAATATCTACAACAGTCAGGTTTGTCATTCAATTGCTTTGTTGTTAGAAATTATTTGTTTTTAATTTGGGTTTAAGGTTAAATAAAGTTCAATCTATTGTGCGGTCTTGTTCTTGCATGTATTCTCTTTGAGCAATTTAGAGGTCATTACTAGAATTTTACTTCATCAATTGTGTTTTTTGTTGTGAGTAAATGCAAGGGCAATCACTTTGTAGGTTGAATGAAGTGCTTGTTGAGTTTGATTTAATTGGTTTCCATATTTTTTTAATAAAATGTTTCCATGGTATTTACCCATCCAAATGTTGCAATTTCCTCGAAATGTAAAGATTCAAAAGAAATGTACTCTGACATCTAAGGGATCCCATTAGTTGCATTTCAACTTGCCTTTATAGTTTCTTCAAGTAGGAACATGTTTGTGAGTTGATTTACATTTTTAACTTTAAGATTTTGTCTTCTACCGCACTCAAACTCAATTGCTTAGTGTAATTATATTTCTTTTGATTCCTTTTTATATTCGTTATAAAATGTTTGTTTAGCTATGAATGTACTAATCTTAGAACTTATTTGGAATTGTTGCTCTTGATAGGTGAACTCTTTGAAGAATAAGAAGACGAAAAAGAAGAAGTTGAAAACTTCATTGTATTTTATAAAAATTGATATTGATGTGCAATGAATGGTTTGTGATCCATGAAAGACTTTACGGAGATTCATTGTAATTCCTGAAAATTGATATTTATGTAGGATAAATATTTTGTAATCCATTAAGGTTTTTAATGAATATCTTGTAATAGAATTCTTAGCTTTACTTTTTACAAATCATAAAATGTTTTGAGTTTAGCATTTATTTACTTTTACAGGTTCTATTTTTTTTGTAGGAACTCTTTTATTCGTGACAGCTAATTGGTGCCACAAGTATATCTTTTATGGCAGCTAAATGTTGCCACAATATGTATCTGTTATTTGTGGCAGCTTCTAATATGCCATAAAAAACAATATCTTTATTGGCGGTAGAATGCTGACACAAAAAACTTCTTACGGCAGTGCAGGAGCTGCCTCTAAAAATTTTTATGTCGCGACAAATACTTTTAGTGGCAGCATGTGGTGTCACAAATGTTTTTGTGACGGGCGTATTATGGCATCATCCATCCCGTCACATGGCTGCCATAAAAGATCATTTATGGCAGCAAAAGGCTTTTTGTAGCAGTTTTATTGCTGCCACAAAAAGTGCATTTTCTTGTAGTGTACATAAGATAACTATCAAGGGGGGAGAACAAAGTGCGAGTCTTGTGAATTATATAATATAAACTAAAATCTTAGTTTTCCCTCGAAAAAAAAAACTAAAATCTTAATCAGTTGATGTTTAATAAAATAATTCTAGTCTACTTTGGAACCTAGCAAGTATTTAGTATGTACGAGTATGACTTGGTGTTAGTGGTAACTAAGTTATTATATACGATTGCTCTAAAAATTATTCAATTTTTTATGTATCAAAATGCGATTAAATATTAGGTAATACTACGTGCTACGTAGGTATTGCCCAGCTCGCGAGGACTAAGTTTTGGCTTGGCGTCTTTTTTTTTTTTTTAAAGACATTTTCATTTTATATAAATTGATCACTATTACATCTGATTTAACAATGAGATTATGAATCCATTTGGTTCAATTTTTTTCTTTTTACTTATTACTAAGGGCTTCCACAATGGTAAGAACATGACATCCACTACACACATACTCTCTGTGCTCCCATAAGGTAGTGCAGGGGCCACGCACAACTTTTGTGCATGTGGGCCCCACAAAACTCTTTTTTTTTTAAATTACTTTTTTAAACAAAAAGTTAGCTTAATTTTTTAATTGATGTTAGATCTCAAAAAAAAATGTGTAGTGAAGTGTTTAGTTATAGTAGGGATAAGTGTAGTACAAGAAAGGTTAGTGGGTTAGTGGCGTGGCAATTTATTACACACCAAAAGTGTGTAACCATTGCACTTGCCCTTATAGCATAAGCAATTATGCCATAATTGCTATTGGTATGATCAAATTTTGTGTATTTGTTTCCTCACTTTAAAAAATATATTTATTTAAAATTTTATCAAATCGCATTCACAATCTTGATAGGCATGGGGAGGATGTTTATCCAAAAAGTAGTTTTTTGCGATTTGGGACTCAATCGTATATTATCCAAACACTTTTTTCCATTAAGCTATGATGTCACATCATTAATAAGCATGTTCATAAGCTAAACCAAACGTGGTCGTATAACAACATTTTCTCACTCCTTAGATCAAATCAATGTTGTGAAAGTTTATAAACTTATGTGCCACTTATACATTTGTCTTTTGCTCTGCAGATTTAGAAAAAGAAAAAAAAAACTTCCAACGAGGGAAGATGAACAAAACAAATAAAACTTTCGACAAGGGAAAACAAACTCAGACTTCCAACAAAGGAAAACAACAACTAACAAAAAATGAATACTTGGTAAAAATATCGAACCAACCATTGACACATATTCAAACACGAGCATATTGAAGTGGGGGCAGAATTAAATAATAGAAGATGCATGCGTAGATAAGATGCAAGTGATATCAATGATAAATCTGATAACTGTTGCAAACTGAATGGAACAGAACATCTCGGATCTGAATAATATGAACTTTATTAAATAAATAAAAATAAAGTTGTTATTGAAACCACAACCGATCAAAATAGAATATCGAGGGCGGTTCAAAATCAAAATCACGAAAAATAACCAATGCTCCAAATCGTTCTTATTATTAGGAAAATACAAATCAATAGTAAATATTTAAATGGGAAATGCTAAGGTGACCACTATGGAAACTCCTTATGAGCATGCACCTTAATTTTTTTATTTTTTTCTTCAATATAGTTAAAAAATAATGCTAAAGTTACCCAACATGAACACTTACTACGACCACAAAATTGTAAAAAAAATAAAGGTGTATGCTCGTATAAGTGTCCGTAATGGATCACCTTAACATTCTCCTATTTAAATTTAGGAAAATGTTGAGTTACTCAGTTTGGCACCATCTTTGTCACCAACCCAGTCGGATGTCGTTCATTTTTACCTCGAGATACGTGCACATGCATATCGCCGTTTTTGAACGGCATACGACTAGGTTGGTGCCCAAAGTTGGTGTCAAAACTGGGTTACTTTAGCAGGCCTCTTAAATTTATGCCCTAACTATAACATTCACCTACCAAGTAAGAAATTTTTTTAATTTTTTTATCATGTTCAAATGTAACCACTTAGGAAAGAAGGGTGGGTTTTTATCCCACTTAATATATTGGACCTAAATAAAAATGTTGAAACTTTCAATTTTGGAGAGATTGCAGTGCAAAAAACACTATTTGACAATCAATCTCCACCACTTCATTAATGAGTTGCAAGCATTTGATCAGGGACGAACATGTTGATAAGAGGGGGGCACTCTGTGACGGCCCTAATTCTACAACCCTAAATTAGGTTCCGCTCGGCCTAGACTTACTTAGACCCTGAGTTAATACTCGCGTAGTCAACGTAAACCTATTCGGCCTTCCTTACCATTATTCATTTATTAAGCCATTCAAGTTGAGTTATTCAAAGTACAATGGAAACAAATTTTACTCAAACTAACTGAAAATAACTCGAATACACTAGTCATGACAACCTAGAGTGTGGAAACCTCGCATATATTATACCAACATCCATATATATTATAGCAGCCCCAAATCTACTGGCCGCTACGGCATGCACTGCGGGCCTACAACTAAGGGTGGCAAAAAGTGTCCGAATTCGTTTGTCTGCATTTATCCGCTCCCATTTTAAATGGGTCCGGACATAGTTTTTCTAAAAACAATACGGGTTTGTACTCAAAATTCTATCCGTTTTAAAAATGGATACAGGTACCCAAAAAAAAAAAAAAAAAAAAAAAAAAAGGTATCCGTTTAGTGATTAATTGTTGGGGGTGATACACTGATGCATAAAATCAAGGAACGATAATAAGTGGGTAGGTGTCCAAAGCACTTCACTTAATTATTTTCCTTATCAACTAGTTAGTCAACTAGTTTTTTGGAGTTGATGAAAAGTGACAATTAGGGTTTGAAACATTGATTGTTTTTTTTTGACTCTTTAGTTCGAACCACCGCTGATCTTCTCTTTTGATTAGCAGTGGTTTCAATAACAATATTTATTTTTGTTTATTCAATAAAAGTCAAATATATTCAGATTTGAGACGTTTAATTTCATTCGGCCTGCAACAGTTGTTAGATTCATCATTGACACCACTTGCCTCTCCTCCATATCTGCATTTGCTATCATTCAATTTTGTCTCTACTTCTATATGTTCGTGTATGAATTTGCGTTAGTTGTTAGTTTGATGTTTTCACTAAGTTTTCTTTTTCAATAAATTGTTGTCTTCACTTGTTGAAAGATTTTGTTCATCTTCCCATATTGAAAGTTTTATTTTCCGTTATGGTTCTATTATTGTAGATGTAAAAGACAAATGTATAAGTTGCACATAAGTTTACAAACTTTCACAACGTTAATTTGATTTCATTAAGAAATGGAAAAAATTACTATTAATGTAATTTCATTATTAAATCAAATGTAATAGCGATTTCTATCAATGAAAATATATTTTCGTCAATAAAAAAAAAAACTAGTTAGTCAACTAATTTTTATAAATACTCAGTTTTAGTTGACGAAGCAGATTAGCAGCTTCGCAATTTCCTTCTCTCGAGTAAATTATCACCTAGTTTTGCCAATTAAAATCTTGAAGTCTTTTTATTAAAAAAAAAAAAAAAATCTTGAAGTGACTTCGTGCGTCACTTGGAAAAATGCCACATAGGCTCCACATTGGCGTGGGCCCTCAACCGAGTGACTTCAGTCTTCGGTTTGCTTGCCAACAAAATCAAAAGCAAAAGCAGCTCGACTGAATCGGTTCTCCCGCCACAGCTCTCTCTCTCTCTCTCTGTCTCTCTCTGTTCATCCCCAAAAGCTCACAAAAGTACGATTTTTAAAACCCTAAATTCTCTCTCTCTCTCTCTCTCTCTCTCTCATTCCTTGCTTGTTTGTCGAGAAATCTAAAGCAAAGGAACTCCAATTGCCCCACAAGAGAGTAAAGGAATCCAATCTCTCCTCTCTCTTTCTTGCTTTATATAAAACCCTAGAAAAGATGAGCGACCAAACGATTCACTGCTCAGTTGTTCCGAACCCGAATCGAAGCAACCACACTGACAATTCTTCATTCGATCTCTCGTGTTTGTGCTTGGGACTGAGGGATCATGGCCAGCAGCAGCGGCTCCAAGGCCGCGGAAGGCGGCGGCAGGGGCCCTGCGAGGGCGTTTTCGCAGAGGATGAAGAGGCAGCCGACGATGCTGGACGACGTGGAGGATGAGAGCCTGCTCGTTCCCTCGTCGCTGTCCTCTATCGCTCCGTTTCTTCGTGTCGCAAATGAGATCGAGGCCGAGAATCCTAGAGTTGCTTATCTCTGTAAGCATCTCCATTTGTTGGTTGTTAGATTATTGATTGGAATTCTCATGCATTTCTTCTCTTGAACAAAAAAAAGAAAAAGAAAAATTGTTGTTTGTTTAGGGTTTTATGTTTGAGTTTTCAAGCCTGAGTGATGCAGAGTATTGTAATTGGAAGAAAATCCAAACATTATAAAATTTTATTTCTATCCAATAAACATAAAATGTCCTAAAGTCATCAGGAATCAACAATCAAGGAGTGATCATTTCTTACACCTATACACTTTATAATGTTAAATCACTATCAAATTTTATTGCATTGCAATTATGTTCTTGAAAATCTTTTCCAAAATGAATTAAGTTTCTAATAAGATGAGATTTTTAATTTGGGATTGAGGCTTTATTGTTGTATGAGATTTATAAATGCTAACAATATTTCTTCCTTGTTCTTCCCATGTTAGAGTGATAAAATTATGGGAAGTAGAAGTACCTAAGGTGAACTACTTTAGATATCTAGGATCATGATGACAATATTGAGAATGGTATCACACATAGAATTCAAGCTGGATGGAAGAAATGGAGGAGTGCAATAGGTGTCATATCTGATGCCTACTAAGTTAAAAGGGAAATTTATAGGACCGCAATCAAACCAGCTATGTTTTATGGAAGTGAATGTTGGGAGGTAAAGCAACAACAACTACATAAAATGAATGTAGCAGAAATGAGGTTGCTTAGGTGGATGTGTGGTAAAACTCGTAAAGATAGAATAAGAAATACAGAAATTCAAAAACAAGTAGGTGTAGCACCAATTGACGCAAATATTAAGGAGGGGCGGTTGCGGTGGTTTGGTCACATGCAAATACGATCTACAAATGCCTCCACTAGAAAACTTGACTCAACAGAAATTGAAGAAATTCGACGAGATAGGGGTAGACTGAAGTTAACTTGGGACGCATTAATTAGGAGGATTTGAATGGTTTGGAAAACTCACCATCAATTGCACTAAATCAAGCACAATAGAAGAGTTTGATCCATGTAGCCAACCTCAATTAATTTGGGACTGAGGCTATGTTGTTGTTTAGGGTTTAGCCTTAAATTCACAACATTTCTGATAGAATTATCAAAATACAGGGAATGTTTTACAATTAAAGTATATTAAAAAATATGCATGGCTACGTGAATGCAACATATATGAACTGAGAGTTTTTGCGATCACTCCATCTGTACTTGTTAAGGGTCCAATTTCATATAGGCAACAACTTGAAGGTTGGGTTAGCAGTTCGTGTTACTAGGTCATAAAGGTGCCATGATTGATGACTAGTATATCGCAAACCCGAACCTGACCCTTTTAATTAAGAAGTTTATCATGTCGTGTTCTGGTCATCCTTTCATTAAATTAACTTTTAAATCTATTTAACCTGTTAGAACATGTTCATTACTTATTTACAATTTGTTTAACATGCATAATTTTAAATTAACAAATATAAGTATAAACACAATCAAGCAATCATTCAATCAACATAAAATATAAACAACAACAAAGCCTCAAACCCAAAGTAGTTGAGGCTTGCTACATTGATCGAACTCTTCCATTGCGCTTGATTAAGTGCCATTGATGGTGTACTTTCTAAATCCTTCATAATCATTGCATACCAAGTTAGGTTCGATCTACCCCTACAACGTCGAATTTCAAACCACCGCAACTGCCCTTCCCTAATCTTTGTGGAAATTGGTGCCATTCACACATTTCTTTGAATTTCTTGTTTGAGTTGTGGGTTATCTTATCATGACACAAATTGCCACCCCTACTTCAAGGTTGTCTTTAGTCAAACCTAAGAATAAATACCTTCCTTGAACTATACATGTCGCCCATGGGTATCAGCTACATCCTTATTACCTATAGGTAATGTAGCAAACTGATAAATTTTTTTCTTATTTGCATTATAGTTCTTGGATATGCTGGAAAAGATCTTTAATTTTTAGAGGCTATGTTTATCTTGATTCATGAATTTTTTTCTTGCTCAACACGTGCCACGTCTCCCTCTATTATAATTCTATTTATAATCATTAAGGATTTCAGGAGTTTTGGAGTTCAGGATCTTTTCAATGTAACCTGAGGATCATATCATTCATCCTTCCAATCAATAGGAAGATTCTTTCTTAGTTGTTGTGAAATTTTAAAAAATCATTATGACTCTTCAGGTGCTTCATCAGTTCAATTATCTCCCATGACTACCAACATGAATTGTTGGCAGTCTAAAAATTGTCGTTTTAGGTCCAAGAGTGTGCCATTTGGGAGGCAAGGGCCTCTACTTGTTGTTTGGGTTTAACCAATGTGAACTAATATCTTAAGTAAGTGGGTTCTATTTCAATTATAGTTTTCCGATCAAAATATGATGGAACTTCAAGTTCGTAACTACCACCCACTGGTAGCTTTCATTCAAGGGGTGCTATAAGCTGCAACACATCAGAATAATGTGTAAAAGTGAAACTGAAATGGAAAGTTCAAAGGGTGTCAAAGACAATACTTTTTTTTTTTTTTTTTTTTTTTTTTTTATCAAAAAAAATACCTTTGTTTTGTTTTTGTATGACAAACAAAGATTGGCTATGGTAAGTTTGCAAAAAAATCGTTAAATTGAATAACAATTAGATCGTAGAAAGCATGCCAATGCTAATAGCCCCCTTATGTTGTTTTAGGATGGCCAATACGAGTAATCAGCAGATTTGAATTAATGAATGCACTTCTAAATTCATCGACTTTATCCATATGTTACAAGTTACAATGATTCAGAAAAATGTGTAGAAGTAAACACACAATTGCTTAATCACTTCTATGCATAATCTGGGAGGCAAGTGCCTCTAGGTGTTGATGTGGGTATTCATCAGTAAGTTTCCATGTATATATGTTGTTTAAATAGACGGAATAATTGCTTAATCACCCTTAAAAATTGGTTTACAAAATCTCGATGACTACATGCATCACTTGTTAGATAGTTGATACTTGATAGCCATGTTTTCGAGGTGCTTCCTTGAAAATTTGAAACCAAATCACTTTTGGCCACTTTAAGGTAGCTACTAGCATCATTCATTAAGTTTAGTGACAATGAAATCAATTTGAATGTTTGAAGTCTGAATTTTTTCCCCTTCTTTTTTCAAAAGTATATTTGGGTAACTTGATTCTCTTAGTACTTGTTTTTAGGCCTTTCCTATTTAAATATTTGTTTTTGATTCTTTTAGTACTTGTTTTTAGGCCTTTCCTATTTAAATCTTTGTTTCTTCTTTTTGTCCAATTATAATTCTGAGTATTGTTATTTTATTTGTTAAGTAGAAGTTCTATTTTTATTTTATTATTCCCCTCCCTTTTTGGTTGCCTGGTCATTTATTTTTCATATTGCTACTTGCACATGTATTGCATACATCATACATGTTTCTAGAATTTAATCAACCTTATATTATTTACAAAATCTGATTGTTTCTTTTGTTCTATTTACATTGCTAGAATATGTAGCCAATTAATCTAAAAAATTACACTGCACCTTATTTTTTATATTGTGGTCATGAAATCTTTTATATACTGGACTAAATATGTTTTGTTTTCTTCACATCTTTTGATGTTTTAATGTGTTACGACTATGAATTTCAACAACAAAGCCTCAAACCCAAATTATTTGGGGTTAGCTACATGAATCAAACTCTTTGATGTTTGGCTTGATTCAATGTCTTTGATGGTATGTTTCTAAGCTTATTTACACTGTTTTTTACTTTTAAATTTAAGTATGTGAAATGCTTCTAAACTTACTTACACGATGTTTGGCTTTCTCATAGACTGCTGTTTTTATTATGGTTTCTATTTGCAATCAATAAATGTTTATGCTGTAATTGCAAGGTGGCTTCTAGGCATCACCTACGCATTTTGGGGCAAAACTGCCTAGGCGGTTGCCTAGGAGACGGTGTCCTTCTAAATAATTTTTAGAAAATTGAAGGGGCTAATTACAATTAACTTTGGTAATATGAATACCTTACCCAACAACAAAATCTTGGCATAATTAGTGTTACATAAGAAACCAAAAGCTCATTAGAATCCTTGAAGTATATATTGAATATAGATAATAGTGACAAATAGAAAATTATTGTTACTTAAGGACCTATATATAAATAAGTAACAATTCAGGGGACCCATATAAATATTTCTTTTGCTTTCTTTTGTCCACCTAGACACCGCCTCGCCTAGGCCAGAGAGATTGCCTCAGGATCACCGCGGCGCATTGCAATCCTTGTGATTATGTAGGGGAGTATAAAGAAGTACTTTACAATGTCTAGAATCTGCCTAGGCATTGCCTCATTTAGATGAGGTCCATTATCTGGCCTTGATGTCGTCTCATTGCTAATATTCGCAAAAGTAATTGTTTATACCTACTCCTAGATGTTCTTCTTTCTTATATATGTACAGTGATAGTCTGATACACTTTTTTGTATGAGTTCATTTAGGTCGATTTCATGCATTTGAGAAGGCACATACCGCGGATCCTGGTTCACTTGGACGCGGGGTTCGTCAATTCAAGACCTATCTCTTGCATAGGTTGGAAAAGGTTTGCTCACTAATATGTAGTTTAATTTTTTTTTTTTTTTTTAAATATGCGTCCATTCACTGTCATTAAGTGTCTTGGTCTTTAAAGTGCGGGAATGTCCAGAGCAGGAGCTTCACATTCTCCTCGAGTGACCATTTGATGCCATGTAATAATGAAACAATTGATTTTCTCTTGCTATCATATAGTCCAAATGCATTTTCTTGTCATACTAAAGTCTTATTTCTTTTACGCAATAGTGAAAATCCTCTCCTACACAGGATGTTATGAGTTTTGGCTATTTAACACTTTCTTCTTCTTGGTGGTGCTAGGAAGAAATGGAGACTCAGCCACAGCTTGCAAGGAGTGATCCTAGAGAAATTCAAAGGTTTTATCAGATTTTCTATGAAACAAAAATTAAAGATGCTGCAAACAGAAACACCCCGTGAGTACTTTAATTTTTTTCTTTTCATTCATCATTTCGCTTGATTGAAGCTGATGGTTGTTAGTGCAACTTAATGTTGTATGGGTGCTGTGCTGATCTCTTATCTGAAATTTTTGCTGCTTCTTCTCATTCAAACTTGCTTCCTTTTTTTTTTTTTTTTTTACCTTTTTTGTTCTTTTTCTTTTTCTTTTTCTTTTGTTGTTGTTGTTGTTGTATTTTCTGTCAATTCTTAATTCCAACGTCCTTTTACAGTGAAGAGATGGCCAAGCTATATCAAATGGTTTCAGTACTAGCCGAAGTGGTCAAGACTGTCGTGCAAACCGACAAAATTGATGATGATGTATGGTTTTATTTTTATGCTTTCTATGATGTGCAATTACTTTTATGTTTGATCTGCATTTTGCTGTTCTCCAGTATACGTTTGGATTTACTGAAAACATTGCTTTGCAGATACTTAGGTACATGAAGCAAGTTGATGACTTACAGGAACATTATGCACATTATAATATTCTTCCCTTAGACATATTAGGAACTCGTCCTGCAATTATGGAACTTCCTGAGGTCAGATGCTTGTTGCAAATATTTATAATTGGTCTTTTAATCCTCTGATCTTCAGTCTCAATTTTTATTATCTCTGGGCTTCATAGATAAAAGCAGTTCTTCGTGCACTGCGGAAAGTGGATAACCTTCCAAGACCTCAAGCTCAAACAACAACGCATGATGCTTCACTGAGTAGTTTGAAGTCTGATAAGAGGGAAAGATCTGTCAAGGACTTGCTTGATTGGTTAGGGCTGGTATTTGGTTTCCAGGTAAATTGTTGTTTAAATTCCAATTAAAATAAGGCTCTCTGATCATGATGCTTTCTCCTGCAACCTTGTTCTTTGTGGTGTTGCTTGATTGTGTCATCCTTGATTCATAATAATAAATATGTACGAGTTGATTTGAGATCTGTATTGCAATTGTTTTCAATGACCTCAAATTCTTAATTGTTGTGAATTTGGGGAATCTGATTGAATATGAATAAAGTTTGACAAGAAAGGTTGAAAAGAATTTGAATATCTTGATCTGACATCATTATTAAATGGTCATACATGGATTTATCTGTTCTAAGTTGGACGAGTGAGTACTCATTTTTGTGATTCTGATAGCTTACTCATGTTGGAGTTACCTATTGAGTTTGGATGGCGTCGAACTGTTGGTTGGTCATCATCCAATGATCTCCCTTTTGCCTAAAGCTCAGTTGGAGAACAATCATTTATTTAGTTGTTGTTCATGGTTTTTTCCTTTTCTGTAATACTCAATTTTTTGTTCAGTTGAATAAGTTTCTAAGGTTGGTATTGTTGGAGATAAGGAATAATCCCAAGTCGACTAGTTGAGAGAAAGAATATGGCTTATTGGATGTTTGCCAAATTTAGTGAGTGTGTAGCAATCACAATGCATAATGATTGGTGTGTTGAGTTAAAAAAATCTATGTCTATATGCATGTGAGCTTGTTGATCTGCAATCTTTTGATAATCCGCAATGAGGAAGGGGAATGAATACTCTGAGGGGTTAGTTTACTTGTTTTGACAAGGTGCTTTTAGCATGGCAGACCATGCTTAGTGCCTGATATTGTAACATTTTAAATGTCTATGCTTTTTTCCCCAGTCATTTATGCTTTCCCAAGCAAAATCTATATTTGATCTTATATTTTCTCCTTTTGCCATGAAGAAAGGAAATGTAACAAATCAGAGGGAGCACTTAATTCTGCTCCTTGCAAATATTGATGCAAGGGAGAAGGGCCAAGACTACAGTATGGAGGTAAATAATATTTTTTTGGGGCGCCCATGAGCTGCTCAATTTTTTTATTTTATTTTTTCCCTTTCTACTTAATTGTTGTGTGTATTCTAAAAAAAAAAAAAAATCCCTGCAGCTGGATTATCAGACTGTAAAGAAATTGGGAATTATCATCTTTAAGAATTATCGTTCATGGTGTGCTTATTTGCATCGTGACTCGAATATTGAGTAAGTCTTGTTATTGAGATTATTAACCTTTTTCTTTTAGTACGAGGACTGAATTTGAAATTTTGCTCGTCTTCCTATAACAAAATTTTGTTCTTTTCATTTGGTTTTCATTTCAGCAATGAAGGTGGAAGTGGTGGCCAGCAGTTGGATATTCTTTATATTGCACTTTATCTTCTTATTTGGGGCGAAGCTTCAAATATTCGATTCATGCCTGAGTGCATTTGCTATATCTTCCATCAAGTACTATTCTTTTCTTTTATGCTATACCTTAAATATTTTGGTTTTTTGACATCATGAAACCAGAAGAGAAAACTCTCAGGAGCACTTTTTCATTTTGTTTAGTATATATGTTTCATTTGGCTTAGAAGTTTTTATTTTTATTTTCCCATTTCAAATGCATTTTGCTTTGTGATGGAACATTTAGGACTAATGAGGGTTTATGCTCATAAGTCTGAATATTGTTTTTGGACTTCGTGAATTGCTTTATGGTAGATACAGTAATGCGACTGGTCACAAACATAAATTATGTGTTTGTTCATGTATTGGTACTCGTATATTAATTTTCAGTAGTGTAAGAAATATTACCATTTTGTTTTGCTATTACTGAATGATTCCTATCGTTTTACTTGTCGTGACATGCTTGGGGAGAAGAACTAATGTATTTCACGAGTGCATTTAATTTTCTCAATGCTGGGGTGGGGGGTGGGAGGTGTACTCCTTTGGGTGTTATGGTCCTTGTAGAAGAAGTACGTATGCTCTTTTGAACATGTTAATATATTCTATTCATCTCATTTCAAATCTAACCTATCCTTGTTGATCATAGTTGTAAAACTGGTGGACTTCGATTCAAATGGTATGTATGTTTTTCTTTCTCTCTTAAGTAGCTTTAAAAACATGTAAAAATGTTGGAAAGGCCTTATTCTATTAGATTCTTGTAAGATGAAACGCCGTAGTCCAAGTTAAAGAGGGGAGTGAGTGTGAGTGAGACTTCAAGTCTGATGAGTGCATGCACCAAAATGCCAAGGAAAGATGGTGTTTCTCATCCTTACTTATAACCCACTCAATACTCATTTGAATAGTCAATGTGGGATTAGTTTTAACACTCTCCAGGTGTTAGCTGAGTTGATACTTGAATTAGTTGGATCCTCAAGTCTTAGGGGCGTTACCTCAGGTCTAACGGGCAACCAACCATCTAGAATGGACATATTAGCTAACTCAAATCTAACGGGGTGTTGGTCAACTTGAGACAGGTATTAGCCAACTTAAGACGTGACATCAATGGATCTTTAAAGCCAAGAGGATAGCCTAGTTGGAAGATTACTTGGAATGAAATCTTGGGCAACCTTTCATTGCTCTGATACCATATATTTTTGTAAGATGGAATGCCCAAGTCCAAGTTAAAGAGGGGAGTGAGTGTGAGTGGGGCTTAAGTTTGTGAGAGAGCATGTACTAAAATGCCAAGGCGAGATAGTGGTTTTCATCCTAGTTTATAACCCATTGAATAGTTAATGTGGGACTATGACTGGTCTTATCATACACCTTTAAAAAGAGACTTCATGATTCATACGTTAAAAGTTTCAAAACATTATTCTTTACTTAAGTG
Source organism: Stephania japonica (assembly GCA_039657345.1). Taxonomy (NCBI): domain Eukaryota; kingdom Viridiplantae; phylum Streptophyta; class Magnoliopsida; order Ranunculales; family Menispermaceae; genus Stephania; species Stephania japonica. Next base: position 10,364,492 of record CM077556.1, read on the forward strand.
GCAAAAAATGTATTTTTACTCTATCTTTCTAGTCTTTCAAGGTCCCAACAACATTTCCTTTTTTACCATCACTTTAGTGTATGTTAACAATAGTCCTGCATTGAAAGCACACCATCAATTGCTCTAAATTGAGCACAATGGAAGAGTTTGATCCATGTAGCTGACCCCAACTAATTTGAGATTGAGGCTTTGTTGTTGTTCCTTGCATGACTTCCGTAACCTAAAAGTGTAAACATGTTTCTAGTTTCAATTTTCTGGAGAATGCCAATGTTCTTAAATTAATAAATTATTTCATTTCCTCCTCAATGCTCATCATTGACAAGTTCATGAAATCTTTCTCCGAATTCACATTCTTTTGAGTTATCATCAAGGTCCATCACATCATATTCTTCATCTTGGAGCACTTGCTTGCCTTTTTTCACCTAGAGCAACGCATCTCAAGTTTCTTGGACCTAAAAATCTAGAAATGTTGACCCTCCAATCCTTTCTCCAATATTTAATGAGGGTGGTTGCTTGCGTTTTTAATTGAACATTCAGTCAAGTCCTCCCTCTTGATTGTTCGATGCCACTGCCACCTTGATCCTTTTGAGGAGTAAGAGCATCTAGATCGGTGAGCTTGTGATTTCTCATATCAATGATGTCATACGTCCTCTTTATGACTTCCCTTGTCCTTATCTTTCAACAACTTATAAAAGAACTGACTTTGTCTGGCATATGGGTAAAAGGTTTGGCATTTGTCTGCGTTCTTGCCAAATGATATTTCATTCTAGGTACCTGTTTTAGAATTTTTTTTTTAATTCATATGCCTAAACCCTAAACCCTAAATCATATGCCTGCATCGTAAAACCCTATTAGCTTTTTCCATAAATCTAACTCCCTTATTTTATCACTTGCCTATTACAATTTATACAACAACAACAACATAGCCTCAGTCCCAAATGAATTGGGGTCGGCTACATGGATCAAACTCTTCCATTGTGTTCAGTGCCTATTACAATTTAAACTCAAAAAGATAATTAAAGCCAATCTATATCCCTAAAATTACTCATTTCTATCGATATACATGTACTAAATATATATGTAAAAGAAAAGACTACCAAACAAATTAAAATACCAAAACTCTTCCTATAAATCATAAGATATTGTTTCCGGTGGCACCATGGTCTAGGAAGGCTGCCATAATGCCGCTGGGCAGATTGTTCTCTATCATTCTTGCTAATGTTATTCTAGCCAATTCTCCCTTTCCTCTTTGAATGCCTAATGCTTGTTTCTGTTCTTGATCAGAAATATTTAATTTGTCATCAAATTCCATGTGACATTCAAAACAATTGTTATATATGCTTCTTCTAGCATTTACTAATCGGTCCTTGTAATTGGTACTTGGATTTTTAGCTGAAAACTCTGAGCTGAATATGCTTTTGTTTTACTACAACTCAGATGGCACATGAGCTTAATGAAATTTTGGGCGAGCAAGCATCTCACCTAACAATTCGTGGTGAGGAATCATTTCTAAAGGATGTCGTTTCTCCTATTTATCAGGTCTTGCGGAAGGTAAACTAATTAATTTGAATTCATTTCTATTTTATGCTTTCTTTTTTTTTAAACTTATAATGATTTATTGCATTGCTATCTATGAGTATATGAGTATTTGATTGAATACGATGTTTTGTTTGGTGAGAAAGGAAGCACGAAGAAACAAAGAAGGCACTGCCAGCCATTCAAAGTGGAGAAATTATGATGATTTAAATGAATATTTCTGGTAAAGAATAATTTCAGAAGTCTAGTTTTTTTTTTGTCCTTTTCTTTTAAGACACTTTTAATGGTAACTCGTTTGATTTGTTTCCCAGGTCAGCCAGATGTTTTGAGTTAGAATGGCCAATGAATCAGAACTCAGATTTTTTTGTGCAATCGGTGGAGACACATCTTAAAAACCCGGTTAGTTCCTAGGCACTATGATTACTTGCCGCATTACTTATTTGCATCCATATCCTTTTCTTTGATTTGCTGCACCATAATAATGGCAAAAGCCAACATGCGAACATAGTGCATTTGCCACTTCAATTCTATTTATTATAAGTAAAAATCAATGGTTGATTATCAATTAAAGTTATTTGACCTCTTTGTGAGCATTTATTTCCTCTTCATTTGTAATTGTTGTCCAATCTAGTTAAAAGTTTGTGGTCTAATTATTTTTTAAAATTATTTTTCTAAGGAATATTGTAAATCAGTGATCAATAATTTTCACTTCTTATGCCACCCTATCCTTTTATGATTAGGAATATTAATTTGAAATGGTTTACACAGTGAGGCTTAAGGCTCACATATGCGAACCCTCAGTTATTCTTGTGAAAAAAGAAAAAAAAAAAAAGAAAAGAAATCGCGACAAGGCTGAGTGCGAGCGTATTGATAGTGATTCCTTTGTCTCCATGAGGTGGCATCAGACTTCCTTCTTCTTTCTGACCTTTTGTTATATTATTATTATTATCTTTCTATTCAACAGCTACTATAGCTCTGCTACTTTTAAAAAATTGTTGAGTTTAAGTTGGTATTGCTACTTCATTTTCTTGGAACTGGAAAAAGAAGATTAGTTTATGTACAGTGCACAAATAAAAGCAAAAAAAGAACCCGTTTCAACTTTGAAGTTTGAACATTGTTGGTGCAACTGTACAAAGCCTCAATCCTAAATTAGTTGAGGTCGGCTATATGAATTAAACTCCTCTATTCCGTTCTATTAATGCACTTGATGGCAGTCTGATTCGTTCTGTTTTCTTTTTTATTTTTGTAGAACTTTACTTTTGAAACTTTAAGCTTATGACTTGTCCTTGTTAAGTTCTTATTAGGGCTTACTTGTTAAGGGCAATTCAACCTATTGAGAGGTCGGTTAGTCTCTTCCATTAACTGTAATATAACTAGGTCACAAACTGTTTGGAATTTTCTTCTCCCAAAAAGAAAGAAAGAAAAATTAGTACAGATTGCTTTTGCATCTTTGCTCAACTGTAGTGCCACAGAACATATGTAAAAGTTGTTCATAGTTTTGCTAATTTTACGTTGTCCACTACTTATTATTATTTTTCTCCACCTATTCAATTGTATTTTAGCTGACCCCAATAAATTTGGCTTTGCAGCTTTATTGCTCTAGTTGTTATAAATTGTATTTAATTTTAGCATTCATGGATTTGGTTCCAGAAAATTATGTTTTTTTCTTAACATGAGGGTTTTGCCTTTTGTTACCCCAAGGCACTCGGTGAATCTTTAAACATCGAATTCTTTAGTCTCTCATATGCTTGGATAATTTCAAATGGCTGTCTGTAATGTTCTGAGTCTTCTGACCATAGACTTTTTGAGGAAACCACTAAGGCCTTGAATGGTTGTAAGGTCTATGTGGATATGACTTATGATGAAGCATCACATGTTTTCTATTCTTGAAAGCTTTACATTCTTGTACAAGAAAAAAACATTTGTGCAGCTACCTTTTTGAGTAATTTATTTTTGAGTACCCTTGGAGATGATTACTATTAATGATTGCCTCATCTTCAGCATTTGCTGAGTCATAATCAATTCACTGATGGAAAAAGGAAGCCGAAAACAAATTTCGTTGAAATCCGTACGTTTTGGCACCTTTTTAGAAGTTTTGACCGAATGTGGATATTTTTCATACTGGCTTTGCAGGTAAATGCTTTTTAAGTAATGACTTGTTTCGTATATATTTTCATCAGCAAGATGGCTGAAGCTCAATATTTATTTGTTTTTCAGGTCATGATCATTATTGCCTGGAGTGGTTCTCCAGCTAAATTTTTCAATGATGATGTTTTCAGAAAGGTTACAAGTATCTTTATAACTTGGGCTCTGCTTAACTTTTTGCAAGGTAACATGGTTTGCATTCTTCTCTAATTTGTATGTGTTGCAGTTTATTAGTAGTTAAGTTTTTGTTTTATTAATGCTATGTATTTGTGGTAATTGAAGGTGAATGTAAAACATTACATTTTTTTTGGGGCTTAGATTGTAGACATGGCTTATAACAAAAACTTCTGCACTTAATGCCGTGCACATGTTTTATTTCCTACTAAATTGTCTGATTTGATGCTTCATCGATTTTTCAGCTACTTTGGACATAACTCTCAGCTGGAAAGCTTGGGGAAGCTTGAGATATACCCAAATTCTTCGTTACCTTCTGAAATTCATAGTTGCTGCTGTATGGGTCGTAGTCATGCCTGTCGCTTATTCCAGCTCTTTTCAGAACCCTACTGGTTTAGTCAAGCTCTTCAGCAATTGGACTGGGGATTGGCAGAGCAAGTCATTTTATGACTTTGCTATTGTGATTTATTTGTTACCTAATATATTGGGTGTGATACTGTTTGTCCTTCCATGTCTAAGAAGACACATGGAGCGTTCCAATTGGCGTATTATCGTGCTTCTTTTGTGGTGGGCACAGGTAAGTATTTCTTAATTTTCTTGTGTAAGACTCGTCTGGTTGACTTATTTACTGATTTGGTAATTTTTTTAATATCCTATTTTTGAGTTTTGAATTTTAATGAGTAGAAGAAAGTGTTAGAGAAAATACGGGTTTAAGTTGTGTTATATTGGGATAGATATATAAACTGTAATGAAGTAAGAATTATTATTGATAGTAGTTACAAGGATAGGATTGTAGAAGTTAAGAGGATAGGTGTAGATTGATCTTAGTGAAACTAATTATTGGACATGAAAAGATTAACATAATCATCATGTCTTTACCACAAGTAGGATTAAGTGGGACTCATAAAGCATAAATCTTGGGAGAATGTAGATAGACTTATGCAAGTTATAGCCCTAGATGAAAAGATTTTTTCTTTGAGGTATATGAAAAGACATGTAGGATTACAAAGTCAATTTTGATGGTAACTATAATAAAAAAGTTTTGATGCTAAACCATTTAAGATTTTAATTGCAGTTATATGAAAAGATTTTTAGTAGCACTTATTTAACTCAGATTGGATTGAATGATGTAATATAAAAATTTTGATGCTGAACTAATGTCAAATTTTAAAAAATACTCTTACTGAATAGAATTATATTATATAGTGCAAGACTAAAACTTAATGCCAAAGTCTGACGAATGAATATTAATATTTACAAAAATAAGAAAAAAATTATATCTGATAAAATCAAAACCAAAAAAGTGAACTTAAAAAACTTCCATTTTAGGTATAGAGAGAAAAAAGACAAGAAACATTATAAACAGCATTCTTGTCTGACAAAACTTAGAACTTATTAGCACTTAGGTAAAGCCATTTGTATGTGTCTTTTGTGTTGAAACTTACCTAAGTTCCATATATTGAATTAGACATGAATTACTTTAGAATTCAAGCGACCGAAAAGCAAAGTTGTATCATGAAAGTTTACTGGAATATCCCTATTAAACTGAAAGAAAAATGTAGCGCCTATGCTTTATGGGAGTGAATATTGGGCGCTAAGAAATAAAACATGCAATGAGCATACCAGATATGAGGATGCTTAGGTGAATATGGGGTAAGACCTATAAGAATGAGACAAGAAATACATCAGTTCAAAGAAAACTAGGACTAGTGCCAATAGAGTAAGAAAAAATTTGATGAGGGAAGCTTGGTTTCGATACATTCTAAAATGACATGAAAATGCCTTGTTTAGAGAACTCGGCAAGCTAGAAATTGAAGCAATTCGAAGGAATAGAGGTGGACCTAGGATAACTTGGGCTGCGGTAATTGTATAAGATCTAAAAGATTAACAAATCACATTATATATTGCATTAAACCAAGTGGAATGAGAACGTTTGATCCATTTAGACGACCCTGACGAACTTGGACTGAGGCATTGTTCTTGCTGTTGTACTGTTTGGTATTGTGGGCACTGAACCAATGTGCAGGAACAATGCGGACTACCCATTTTCATAATTCAGTTATTTATTTTAAAGAAAAGCCTTATTCCAGCTCTGTTATTTTGATATGGAATAACTGATGTCCTTTCTTAACCAAATAAAATCCTTTTGGATCCAGGTTGTGGTGTTCTTTTCATTCTTTTTTTTTTTGGCTCTATACGGAAAGCATTTAATGTTTAAAAAGCTAGTTGAGGCTTGCCTCACTCATTTTGTACAAAAGGACACATTGAGGCTTTGGGGCTCAAGTGAGGCCGACACCTTAGTCTTTTGTCTCTTTGAAGATTTGCACGCACAAACACACATGCACATATTTATAATTTTTAGCTTTTCATCTTTGTTTCAATACTTGACATTAACAATATATTTGCATTTGAGGCCAAAAGTCTTAATGCACATAAGAATTAGGGGAAGGAGAGGGGGCCATTTTTCTTCCTTCTCACCATCTCTTTTAAAATATCAAGAGCAGTGCTGCTACATAAAAGAATAATTGTTCCATTATAAGAGTATCGTTGTGGAAATTTCTTTAGAGTAGCTAAAAAATTATACTATGTCCTGCATTGATAAAAATTTTAACCTTGTTGGTTAAACATGAAATTGTATTGCTTAATGTATTTTGCATCACAATGGAATTGTTGTATAAGTTATTTTTGTAAATTTTACGTCTATAATTTTGCCTTTTTTTATGGGTCGTGATACTCATCTTTTGTAGCTTGTGTTCAGTAGTAGCTTATGATTTGCAATATTTATTTACCTTTTTAATTTCTTTCAATTCCATGAATGTTAACATACATGCGATTTCTTCAATTTTTAGCCTTTTTTAAAAATAAATTTAGGCTTATGCCTCATACCTCATTAATTTGTAAGCATTGGGAGCATTTATGATTTTCTCTTTTCCACTTTCTTTTGTTGCTTTTGCTTTCATTCTGGTAAAAATAAAGAAAGGACTGATTGCTTGCCATACAAAATATTAAGGTTTATGTATAGAAATATTGGATCTCTTATGAAGAATATAAGACCTTGTTGTGACTTCATTATTTTATTGATGATCCCAGCCAAAACTCTATGTGGGAAGAGGCATGCACGAAGGAATTTTCACACTTCTGAAGTAAAAAATTAATTCTATTCTCAGTTCCAGAATGTAGTTTAGAAATTCAGTGTTCCCATCTCTTTTTCACTTACTTATTGTCTGTGCATAATTTTCTCAGGTATACTTTATTCTGGATCCTGCTGCTGATAAGCAAGTTGGCATTCAGTTACTATGTAGAGGTAATCATATCTTCTTTAACTGTCCATTGCATAAATCTGTTGACAAGATTTATATCTTCATTTTAATGTAACATAGTTGACAGTTGCTGAACAAATGGCGGTGATTAGTTGACCATTGAGATCAAACAAATGTGGCTGCACTATTGAAAAAGTGGCACTTACATGTATATTTAGTGACTTATGAATATGTAGTTGACCTTTTAGATATTTATTCCCTTAATTGTTTCTGATGAATGGCTATTCTTAATGAAAGATTAGTTAACCAGAACAAGGTAACTTTTGATGCCGGGCATTACTTAAAAAGGAAATTTGTGATATCTTGTTGTACGTGCTTTTGGTTGTACCCTGATTAGTTTTCGTGATGTTTGGAAAGATTATTAAGTAATTGAAAATAGCTTCCACACCCTTGCTCGTCATGCACAAGCTGTGGCGGCTACATCATATTTAAACTATGCAACTTATCTGTCCCGTTGCTTTGATAGATGAGAGGAAGGAACCATAAATCACCATTTATTTTATCTTATAGCTTTGTTTTTGACGCTCGTTAAATTCTCAGCTCTGAGTTGAAAATTAAATTTTGCTAGATATTGCCTCTAATTGAACCGACAAAGGTGATAATGGGCATGAGCATTACGAATTACGAATGGCACGAGTTCTTTCCCCATGGTGCGTGTTTTTTTTTTATATACATATATATACTGGAAGCTTGCTTTTCTATTGCTTTTGCTTTCTCTAATGAAATTTTCTCATGATGCAGCAAAATATAACATTGGTGTCATTATTGCCATATGGGCTCCAATTTTGTTGGTGAGTGATCTAAAATATATCCATGAAAATAAAACCTCAGTGAGTGACGACCGGGTTTCAAAAGTTTTGAACTGGTGCAGGTGTATTTCATGGACACTCAGATATGGTATTCTATTTTCTATACCATCTGTGGTGGCATTCGTGGAGCATTAAGCCATCTGGGTGAGGTTGGTCTTTATATCTTATTGGGATTTGAAGCTTCAAAAAAGGGTTCCAGTTGTATTTCGTAGTATACAAATAAGATTTTTTAATGCTTGTCTCATTAATTTAAATAAGCAAAGAACTTCATGTTCTTTTTCTTTTTTTTCTCGTAAAAGTGTGTAGTTGTCTTTTCTCTTTCATGTTTATTAGATAAGGACTCTTGGGATGCTGAGGTCCAGATTTGAGTTTGTACCTGGAGCTTTCAACGATTTTCTAATTCCACCGTCAAAAGGGAGCAACAGTTCGTTGGTAATACTATCATCTTTTAACTATATAATACTTAAATTTAGATCGGAATCTGTGCATGTACCTTTTCTGCTTATATATAACAAGCATAGCCATAATCCCATTCCTGCCCATCTGGAAATTGGCAAATGATTATTAAAATTCTTTTTGTAATGCCCTTGTCATGGGAATTATGCTCTAAATGACAGCAGGACAGGATGCAGCAGCAAAAGAACATTTCAAAATTCTCACAGATGTGGAATGAATTCATCATCTCTATGCGGTTAGAGGACTTGATAAACAACAGGTTAAGATGGCATTTTGTTTTGAAAGTATGATCAGAATCTTAAGTAATACTGTTATCTTCTTAATTAATTAATTAATTTTTATTATTATTATTTTTTGTGTGTGTGTGTGTTTTTCTTTTCTTTTTTTTTTTCAGGGAGAGGGATCTACTGCTTGTGCCGTATTCCTCTGAGGATGTGTCCGTTTTCCAATGGCCTCCTTTCTTGCTTGCCAGTAAGGTATCATTTCTCTCCATACCCCTTTTCCTTGGTGCAACAAAATAATTTGATTTTTATTTTTTAATTTGTTTCTATATTTTTCCGCTTTTCGTTTTTCATGTTTGGATTTTTCTAATAGATACCGATAGCATTGGACATGGCAAAAGATATTGGCAAAAGTGGTTCGAAGGGAAATAATGATACTTACTTGTTCAGAAAGATTAAGAATGATCCTTACATGAGTTCAGCTGTGGCAGAATGTTATGAGACTTTGAGAGACATAATATATGGCCTTTTGAATGATGAGGGTGATAGGATGTAAGTATAACAGTTATATTGCCTAAACATATAATAAATCTCTTTGAAAATTCCAATAGTACACTCTAAATTTTGCTATTATTCACGGAAGTTATGTGGACTTTGTCTGTTCCTTACATTTCAGAGGAACCATTATGTATTTACGTCTTTATCTTATATGGTACAGGATTATCAGGCAAATATGTCAAGAAGTTGATGCCAGTATAAGTAAGGGTACTTTAGTAGTTGATTTCCAGATGAGTGAGCTGCCTACCCTTAGTAATAGTTTGGAGAAACTTCTAAACCTTTTGGTATCATTCTTGCTTTGTCTGTCATCGTTTTGGGTTTTAGATTATGAATGTTAGAGATGATTTGAAATGTGTTGACAAACTAAAGAGCTGCTGTTGACAGAAAGGGGATTCTAAAGAACGAGATTCGAATGCGGCAATTGTCAATGTCCTTCAGGACATTTTGGAGATTATTACTCATGACATAATGACTAAAAAAAGCAGGTATATAAATTCCATTTATAAACTTCCTTTTCCATGATAACTTAAACTTTCCTTTACATGATGAACTGAACTCTTGCAATCACTGCACATAACTGAGCAGAAATTTTGAGAGATCTCATTCGCAGCAGCGACCAGATGAAATGTTTCAAAGGCTAAACCTTAACCTCAAGCATAACAAATCCTGGATGGAAAAGGTGTTCTATGCTGTTTAATTGTACGAACAGTAACCAGAAACAGTTATATTTCTTTATTGACTTTTCTATTCCATTTCTCTTATAGGTAGTTAGGCTTCATTTGCTTTTGACTGTCAAGGAATCTGCAATAAATGTTCCTATGAATTTGGAAGCTAGGCGTCGGATCACTTTCTTCACAAACTCCTTGTTTATGAAAATGCCTCTCGCTCCAAAAGTCCATGACATGCTATCCTTCAGGTTAATTCTGTCGCTAAACTCTCATTATCATCGTGCAATCCTAGTGCTGTATTTTTAAGCTATGCCTATTTATTATATGAATGCTTAATAATCTTGGGATACGTCTTTTAATTTCCTTTTATTTTCTCTTGTAAAGATGATACTAAAAGGAAATATGTGATGTACTTGATCCACTAGGAAAATGAGGTGGATGAATTACATTATAGCATATATGTTGATGTGATTGCTATTCAAGTATCTTTAAAAACTATTAAGAAGGGAGAATCTGAATGTCTTAATTAATAGATGGAGGTCAAGGTAATAATTAATTGAAGAATGGACAAAAGTACTAGAATTGTATGTTCTTGTGGATTGTGAATTTCTTTCTTGTTTTGTATGGGCATTGCTCTTGCTTCTTTGGGAAAATCCTGAAATTCTTCAGATCTCCCTTTTTTGTTTCATATAAATCTGTTTTATAGTATGTCCTTTATCATATTTGTTTAGTGCTGATTATTGTTGAATTTTAATCACTACTGTAATCTATTCTTAGGGTAGTTTTTTGTTCCAATAGAAACAAGTTTTCTTCTTAGTGGAAGCATTGAGAGAAGGAAATATTGCTTCAACGTTCTATAGAGATTTGATAGAAGCAATGAGCCTTACACTTGCTACTAATTGTTAAGAGAATGTTGTTTCGGTGTTTCTGAGGCTTTACATTATTAAGGGACTAATTTTAAAATTTATTAATCTTGTATGTTGGTAGAAATCTTTAGTTTTGCCAATATTATTAAGAACCTACGATGAAAGTATGACACCACATTTTTCTCAGAAGATATGTTTTGTGATATTAATGCATCAAGTTCCAACACTAACCATAACCTCATTGAATGTACTTTGAGTCTAGTGCGTCCTACAGACTGAGGAGAAAAACCTAAATTTCACATCCGTGTCACATAAAACGTGACAAATCATTAAATAGTTTTTTTCATTGTTCCTGTTGTATAAATAGCTTTGCAGTGCATAAGATGCATATAGGGTTAAGAAGGTTACGATTATTTTGTTCTTATGTTTAGCACGAATATTTTGCACTAGTAATAAATTAATTGGCTTGTTCAGTTGGATCTTGATGCGGTCTTTCATTACTACATTGATTTGTTGGTCTTCGTGCACATGGTGTTATCACAGGAGCAATTTATGGGATTTGTTTTCTTCACGGAGTTACAATTTTGGCGATCGTCTTCTTTAGTAGTTAAAAAACCTCTAATCCTTGTTATTTGTATGCTTAGCCTTGTGCATCTACTCCATGCTTTCAGTGTTGACCCTTGTAAACATTATTATTCTCTCTCTCTCTCTCTCTCAATCTTCTTTTCTTTTGTTTTTTTGCATTTTAGTGTTTTGACTCCTTATTTCAAGGAAGAAGTTCACTACTCTTGGGATGAGCTTCATCGAGAAAATGAGGATGGCATATCGACATTATTTTACTTGCAGAAAATATATCCTGGTAATCGTATTGGCTTTAATCTCCAACTTACAACATCACCATGCAATTCTTACGACATAATTTAAATTTCTCTTTCATGTCCTTACAAATCAGATGAATGGAGTAATTTCTTGGAACGTATGAATGATCCACAAGACAAAAGAGTTGATCCGGAGAAACAGGGAGCAGTTTGTGAATGGGTCTCTTTCCGTGGTCAAACACTTTTCAGAACTGGTAGGGATATTTTCTAGATTATTACTGTTGACAATTAAGTTCAAATCCAACTGCTACCCCATTTTTACAGCTCTTTCTCATTATCTGATATATTTCCATGCAAGCGGTGCATGTTTGATTCCGTTACCATTTCTTTTGGAAAAACTTTGAAGAGATCTGTTTAATGTTCTTAAGGTGATGCCTTCCCCATAAGCTATCAGTAGAGTTGATGGTGCTCTGCTGCTTAGGCACTTACCTAAATGTTGTCATAGACTCATAAGTTAATGTGTTACATGATGTGTGTGATGATGAACACTACATATAATATGTCTGTTGTCATGCTGCACCAAGGTAGGCATTTTGAAAAGTTTTAAAAGCTAGCGGTTTATATTAATATCTTACACAATATTTTCTAGCGTTGGCTCAACTTCTAATATTGATCATTTCAATTTAACCTCAATTTTTTTTTTTCATGTCACTATTTTCAAGCTTCGATCTTTTATACATCTAAATAAAACAAATTGTTGCAACATTTATTATCTATCTGGATGTTTGACTTTCTTATTGTTTTCAGACCTATAGAATTGCAAATGGAGGTTTTGGAAATTGAATAAATTATTCAATAAGAAGCCATATAAATACTTTTATTTTGATTTCTTGCTGTTGCCAAGGCAGAAACTCATTGAGTTCGTTTGAATTCCATCTGCATCTCTTTAGTTCCTTAACATCATTGACTTTCAAGAAGTTTAAGATTTTGATACTTGGACAAAACGAATACTTTTCACTTCATGTCATTACTGTGTAATTGGAGAACAAATGTTGCTTGAAGAATGCTCTAAAATATTCTTGTTCTACCTATTTAAACAATTTTGCTGATAATGTGGAAATGGTAGGAAACTTGGAGCCCTAAAAGTAATTGGGAAGCTAGATGGCTTATCTAGGAAGCTGTTTATGTGGTTTGTTGTGAGAATTGGGTTGCAGGAAAGCCCTTTTTTCTAACTTGAGTGGTTTGGTATGATTGGATTAAGGTTGCCAATTAACATTGCTATTTTAGAAAACTTCAAAATTTTTCCTGTTTCCCACGAGGTATACTACACCAACCACACCGGCTAATCCATGCTTGGGCACTACCCCATACTGTGGGAAGCCCTCCAAGTTTTTTCCATTCACGAGATTTGAACTTGAGACCTTGTTTAAGGGGAACCTAGTCCCTTGCCACTTTCTATTTTGATGTGAACTAATGCGTTTTAAGTCTCTTATGGTTCTATTTCCAAAAAAAAAGTCTCTTATGGTTCTGTACTTTGATGATTGTTTAAGTTTTCTTTAAGACTTTTTTTTTTGAGGTCAAGTTGTCATTAAGACTTTATGATTGGTTGGGTTGAAGATATTGCTAGTTTTTAAAAGCTCAACTTGACATTCCATACCTAAGAAAATTCTTTTTGCTTAAATTAATTATTGAAGAGTTAAACCAGAACAAATAAACCCCTGAACTTTCCCAGTTCTGTAACGTAATAGATCAAGTCTTAATCAGCACACGTCTTATCTTGTATTGTAAGGTTATGTGTTCTTAGTGAGAATGTCTTGAAAGTCAATGTCTTCTCAACCATAGATCAGTACGCTTCCAAAAGTATACGCGGTTTGTAACCTAAATTAGTGTAGTTGTATTCACACATTCCTTTGGTGGTGTTGAGCATTGCCCTGATATGTTGACGGCATTTTAATTGACGACCTTTCTTCTTTTGCATGAAGATGGCTCACATAAACAAATTTATTAGACATGGAGATGATTTTCTAGAGAAAAAGCTATACATTCTCTAGCTAGGTTATCTAACTTGCGGATCTCCTAATTGCAAAGATGCCTCCAAGTGGAATCGGATGTTATTCGAAAAACAGATTTTTGGTTACTTAAAATTTAAAATCAATTCAAGGGAGTATAGTTCAATGTAGGAGCTTTTGTAAAATTTTGCACTTTGGAGAAGTATAACCAATTTCATCAATCTGTAAGTTTTGTGAAGGCTGAATAAAGAAGAATGCCATTTATAATATTTCATATCATTTGTCGTCTATACCTGGTTTTAAGTTTTCTCGACTTTAATTGTTCATGTTCTTTTTTTTTAAACTTTTTTTTATAAGAAACCAACTTATTATTATCCTTCAAACTTGCAAGCAGGAAGACTTAAACCCTCAATCTCATATATTGGTTACCAGATACCCAACCATTGAGCTACCACTTAGTTGGCTATCACAGTTTTGAAGTCCACCTATGTAGAACATATAGATTCCCTTATGTTTTTCATAGTCAGTCCCATGTCTTGATAAAGAAGGTGGTTGTGATAATTAACAATTAACGTAAAAGATTTGTCACTACATGAATAGGATAAGATATATATTAATGTTAGGGCAATCGATCTTAGCTATGTCTGCATTCGATCTCAAGTGTAGTGCCAAGTGAGCAAGATTTTTGCTTCACATTGCCGCTCCAGGGTTAACAAAATGGGTATGAATAGAAAAATTAATGTAGTTGAAATTATTGTCAATAGTAGCTAGAAGTATTAGGTCATTGCAGTTTAGCGGATGTGCTATAGATTGATCTTTGCTAAACTAATTATTCTAGAAGAAAATTTCTTATCAAGAGTTATTGGAGCGGAAAAAATCAATATAATTAGCACTTGTGCACCACTAGAAGGATGAAATGAGCTAGCAAACATTAATTTTGGGAGGCAATGGTGGTCTTATTCAACTTGTACTCATTAATGAAAAGACTTCTACTTGAGGGGATCTGGGGATGTAAGTAGACATTCACAAAGTGATTGATTCAGTCATTTATGAGAGTTCACAGAGAATGTGGTTATGGTGATAAAAACGAAGGTGAATCCATCCTATAGCTTGCTTCGTCATATGTTTTAGTTATGGCTAATGCTAGTTGTAGGAAAAGGGAATCACACTTAGCAATTGATATAATGATAGCAGAATAGACTCCCTTGAGACAGTGATAAAAAAATATGTAAGGATTGCAACGTAATATCGTGGGAAACACATAGTACTCAACATATGTTAGTTGTCGTAGTATATATACGGGAGATTTTGCAATGGAAACCAAAATACGTTTCCATGTCATGGGAACTATGTTTGTGTGTTGTGCATTTAATGTTGTTAGCATTAGCTACCCATGTTTAGCAAGAAATATATATAGCACGAGTTGATAAGAATAAAATATATCTAAATCGTAAAAATTAACTTGTGAAATCTAAAGTTTAATAAACAATTCGGATTTATGAAATACTTCGAAGAAAATGTTTGGGGCTTTGATGAAGATGTTAATATGATGTGATTAGAAATGAGTAGTTGAACAACGAGAGTCACCTTGAGTGGTCCAAGTCTCATCAAATATTTTAAACTATGAATAACTGCAACATTTATCACAAGCAATTCATGTACTCGAACACTTAACACAAAAAAGTTTAAATGCTAATGTATGATAAGAAATCAAAATTTAAGGGGGGCGACCATTTATCACTACATCAACCCCAACAAAAATTAAAAAACCTATAACACGAAATGACCAAATTGCCCTCTAATACGATTCCCATTTCTCAATCTATCCCACTCGCACTCTCTCATTCTCGTCCCTCCCGCACCAACGACCCTACCCATTCTGGTCAAACTCTGGCAAAACCACTGAAAACGCCTCGATTCACTCAACAAGTGTGTTCTCCTCTCTTTTGCATTCAATTTATGGGTTTCTTGAGTGTTTTGGTGGTGTAATGGCATGGTTTTTCTAAGGCTTTTTGTTAATTTTTGTAATAGGCCCAGTTCAAGTTGAGAGTGTAGGAGTGACTAGTTTAATTTGTGGGCTTTAGTTTGAAAGTTAGAGAGTTCTCCAAAATGTCAAGGCAAATTGGAGTTCTCACTCCCAAACTTATAACCTTTGTATTTCTTGTCAACTAGTCCATGCGGGATTATTCCCTTATCTCCAACACTCCCCCTCAAGTCCAAATGGTCTAACCACTTGCGACTTGCTTTCAATTTGGTAAGCCTGGGCTTGTGTTCTTTCGAACCTCAGAGGCATCAGGCTTTTGACATGGGTTTAGCTTCATCATTGCTAGCCATTTCAATTCAAATTTTTTTGTTGGACTTTGGATCTTTGATGGGCTGTTTAGACCACTTTGGGCTCTGATACCATTTTTTTTTTTTTTTTTTTTTTTTTTTTAATAGGCCCAAGTCCAAGTTGAGAGTGTAGGAGTGACTAGTTTAATGTGTGGGCTTTAGTTTGAAAGTGGGAGTGTTCTCCAAAATGCCAAGGCAAGTTAGAGTTCCCACTCATAAACTTATAACCTTTGTATTTCTTTTCAACTAGTCCATGTGGGATTATTCCCTTATCTCCAACACTTTTTGTTGGTGTGTATGGAATCCAAGTTTAGGCTTTTTTGGTGTTGTTTGGGTCAAAATGGCGGTAGATTCGACATAGGAAGTGACCTTAAGTAAATGAGGTGTTTTTTGGTTATTTTGGTTCCTTTTTTCGGTGGGGGTTTGAGTTTAGAAGTCGCCCGTGATGTTAGGCCCTATATTGCTGAACCATCACATTAAGGTTTGGACATTGCCAGCCGAACCATCATACTGAGGTTTTGACATTGCTGACCAAACTTCTGTACTCTAGTAGTTCAATAAAGCTTGTTTCAATGAAGTGGTTCGACGAGACAAGGCCAAGATAGTAAGTGGACGATTCGGCATTCCATGATTGAACTTCTTCATGCACCCCACTTTTTTTGACATATACCCCATCACCTTCGACCTTAAAACGGTGGAAAAACAATGACGATGATCCTTCTAAGGGGATTTGTGACTATTAGGGGTGAAGAGTGGGTGAAAGTGGGGGTATTGTGCGTTGGGAGTTCATTGGAGATGACGAATGGTATGTGGTTCGGGGTGAGGGTAGTTTGGGTTTATTTGAAAAATGGGTAGATGTAGATACAAAAATTCAAAATCGGGGTACAGGGATAGAAAATGGGTGGATGTAGTAATAATTAGGGTCTATCCAGTCGCTCCCAAATTTAATTCATTGTAAAATTAAAGATATCTCATGTGGTAGTGCATTTCTATGTATCGTATATCAACCCCCCTATTTATTTGTTAATATTTTAGTGTAAAGTACTCCTACTTAAAATTACATACAAGTTCTTATTATTCAAATTAAATCGTAAATACATTACCTTCTATCTCTCTCTCTATTTATTTTTTACTTTCTACTATAAACCCCACCCCAAATTAAATGCTAAACTCATTTCCTCTTCTACTTTCCAGTCTCTACACCCCTCCCCACATGCATTAAACTCTAAACTCATGTTTTTCTTCTTCTACTCACTACACCCCATCCCAAATTAAACCCACCCCTTTTCTTTGACTTTCTACTCTCTACACTCCACATCTTCTTGTCCCTACACTTAACAACTAACTGCCAACGACATTTATATTCTGGTTGCAAAATGTCGTTGTTCTTGCTCAGATGCAATTTGCAAAATATATCTTTGTTATTGCATTTGGTGGAGATTTGATTCACACTTTTGAATAGTAAGGACATTTATTCGTGTTGGATTTTGACATTCAAGGATTGTATAATCAATTTTGGAATGCACCACGAAGCAAATAGAGGTAAGCTTGGACTTTTTTTTGGTGTTTTCTTGTTGAGGAGTATTTCTTGTGATAGTCAGTCCAAAATCTTGTTGGCAGCAGCCATGTAAGTCGTGGCTGCCATGTTTGGCAGTTGTGTTGTAAGTTGTGGCTGCCCTTTTTGGCAGTGGCCTCGTAAGTCGCGGCTGCCTTGTTTGACAATGGCCTATACTTTGCTGACATGTTTGGCACAGTGTTTTCAAGGTGGCATTTAGGGGCGCCCGCCGAAACTTGACACTCAAACTTGAGCGAAAGAAGACAAGCTTAATTCTTATTCAATAATTCAATTCATTATCAAACTATAGTAGGATTTACATACTTATAGGGTGTCATAAATACACCTAAATAGAAAGAAATAACAAAATTGGAAACTTCCTAATGACAAATATTCTAATTGCATAAATAAGAAGCTACTAAAAGACTTACCATAGAATAAGGAAAGAAATCCTACTAATATAGAAATAGCAACTAACATAAATTAATAACTCGCATAAATTAGTAATTTTCAAATAAGAAACACTAAAAAATAGTAGTTTCTTATTTGAGAGTTATAGGCTTCCTTCCTGGACTTTTGTTGTTTCACTTGGTCCATAAGATCTTGCCACACAATCCGCATCAGTTAAGATATTAACTTTGAATATATGATTTCCCATAAAAGTGCTCAAGTATCTATTATTCAAAGAATATTTAATAGTCCACCAAAAAACTCGGGCTAGTCTGAGACCTAAGGGTTTTATTCAGATCCGGCTCCATTTTTTACTTGGACGAAAGGTTTTGTCTAGACCTCGGCTGGTATTTACAAAATAAATTTTTGATCTTTTTTTAATACGGGTTGATCAAAATCGAGCTGAGGGGGTTGGACAAAAATTGCCATCCTTGCATGTAGCCAACCCCAACTTATTTTGCATTTAGGCTTTGTTGTAGTAGTGTGCCCTACTAAGTTGCCAACACTTTGTTTAACAACCAAACCTAAATAACGGTTTCTGCTCTACTTTCCATTATACTCACTTTCAGCCCACTTTAAACTCATTTGGATTCTAAGGTTTAACTAATGAATTTGGTCTTCATTTAATCCTATAATTTTATTAAGCTTGGTTTGGAGTCTTTTTTTTTTTTACAAAAAAGAAAATTTAAAAATAAACACTTGGCAAAATCCAAAGTGATGAAAACTTTGTTGTACGAAAGTAAGCCGACTTTGTGAATCCATATATGACGTCAAAATTATCTTCATAAGTTCAGATCAAGATGCCTGTTATTAAATTAAGAAAGTAAGGCTAATGTTACTTTCAATTTCGCTTCCATAATTCATCAAAGCTTCTGAGATAAATGAAGTTTCTTTGTGAGTTGTTTCCCCTTCCCCTCTTATTTGAAACCTTGGATCATGATTAAGGTGCAATGATTGAAACCCCATATTAGTGGCATTATCAAATAACCTTAATAGGCAGAAATATAATCACTTAAAGTCTTACTGATATTTCTTCATTTCTTTCTTATTTACACAATTTCTCAATTTTCTTCTTAAACCAGTTAGAGGGATGATGTACTACAGGCAAGCACTAGAAATCCAATGTTTACAAGATATCGTAGATGATCGTGGTGAGTTTTTTCGGTCTTTTAGATTTTGGTTATATATTTTTTTTTTCAAAGACGGTTTTGTGGAATTTAAATATTAAAAATGACATATGGTTTACGTAAGTCTTAATGCCCCATTTGGATCTTTTTTTTTTTTTTTTTTTTTGACTTCAGCAAGAGTCAAACCTATGACCTCCCTAAACCTTACCTTTTGGTAAGTGATGCTTCATCCATCTCACCGGAGATGCTTTAGCGATCTAAAAAGAAGTTTTATTGCCCTTGTATTGAACTACCAAAAAAAACTCATCATGAGCTAACGAAAAAAAATGCCATTGTCATGAGCTATTCCAACTTTCGTATGTAGGAGTGTCTGTCGGTGACAGGAGAGCGTATTCGAATCTGGGGGATCAGGACAATGAGTTTTCCCTTGCACAAGCCATCACAGATATGAAGTTCACGTATGTTGTTTCCTGCCAGATATTTGGGGTGATGAAGAACTCCCCCAAAGACTCAAAAGAAAGGAACTGCTACCAAAACATTCTTAGCCTCATGCTAATGTAAGCTATACAGATTTCTGTTATTCTGCGAGTCTTTAGATCTGAATGGTCAATTCTATATTATTCTGTTTTATGTCAAAATGAACAGTTATCCTTCACTTCGTGTTGCGTACATAGATGAGAAAGAGGATATGGTAGATGGAGATTCTCAAAAGGTTTACTACTCTGTTCTTGTCAAAGGAGGAGATAAGTATGATGAGGTATGCTAAATTGCAAGCTGTCAATAGAATTTTCATTACGATTATTGATAATACTCTTCTTGCGTTGCCATTAGCTAAAAGGTATCCCATAGGTTCAAGTTGCAAGTATGTTATATATAGAGCCATGAAAATCATGCTGATGGGCTTTTTTGGACCTGAAGCAAAATGATGTCGGTCTTTGATTTATTTTGGGTTTTATTTTTATTTTTTATTTATTTTAAAGCTCCACTTTGTTGTTAACATAGGCAATGTATCTGTCTGAGTTGATGCAAAATAAAAGTATAAAACCAACCCGCATGAATTAGCAAATGTTGAATTGGCATGATGACATAAATCCTTTTGAGACTTGCTCAATTAAAATTTTTTTTATTATCAAGCATGTGAAATTCTGATCAAACAAAACCACTCACATGTGGCATATGTTCCGCAAACTGAATCTTGTAGGCACTTGGGTCTCGTAACTTGTTGAAAGTCAATTCACATATTTCGGGTTATTCTCTGATTCCTTTGTCTTGCTACTTTAACTCTCTTATTGAGTTATTGTCTCCCATGTCTGGTAGCCATTTTGGGAACCTACTAATCTGGATACAAGTTATCCAAGGTTCCATAAGCGGGTTAGAGCTCTCTGAATCTTTAATTTGAAAAAATATTGAATGTGTTAAATTTAGTTCACTGAAAAGAAATTTTGCAAAAAGCTTTTTAATAAGATGATGTTTGCATAATGTTATCAATTATAAAAATATTCAATCCATGAGCTTTATATGGACCAGTTCTGAAGGATTTGGCGTTGTTTCCTTCTCCTCTGCTCTCTTTCAACTTTTTGTTTATATTTGGACAAACTCAAAGAAAAATTTCAGAAGGGTAATTTTGAGTTACCATTTGACAATATTTCATCAAAATGCAATTTCATGAACCCTATTTAGTATCTATATGATGCATATCCACTGATTTGGCATTGAGTCTGTGCTACTTACCAATGGGTAATGTTCATCGTTTAAGTTTCCAGGTTAAGTTTGTTTTATCCAAAAGAAATTAAAAGGCATTGGTATTCTTTTTATTTTTATTTTTATTTTTTCTCCTCCCGATGTAACCTGATGTAACTCGATTCTAAATTAAAAGGCGTCTAAATCTTTTCGCTCTTGTATTGCTCCCATAAATGTTTTCCTGTGTGGAATGTGTTTATGTTTCTGATGTATCGAAAGGTGTAATTTCTCTGCATTTGTCTTCCCTTTTGATTGATGTGTTCCAACTTGATGCATAATGGGTGTGCTCTGCTGTGACTCTAACCAACTCTAGGTGTTGGTTTTAACAGGATCAATAAGTTTATGTGGCCTTTGACCAATTCTATTGTTTAGGTTGGCCAATAAATACAGGTATTCAAGTGAATTTATCTAAGCAGATAGATCTGTAAATGTAAGGCACAAATTGGCCCACCAGTCTAGTAACAACAACAAAGCCTCAGTCACCAATTGGTTACCCCAAAACTTGTTTATCTGCCTCTATGTCTAATACTCAAAAATCTGACAGCTAGCTTAATTGACTTGGACTAGATACCCTTTTGTTTCAATCTTTTCTTTTTGATCCTTTAATATCATGAGTATTGTTCTGTTGTTACTTAATATTCATGAATTATGGTTACTTTTAAAATTTGATCTATGAGATTATAACCAACAAAATCTACGTAGCTTAACTTGCATTTGCCAATTCTTCTTCTTCTTCTTCAAAAAAAGAAATTTGCATTTGCCCATTTGCCTTGATACCAAATTGAGCATGCCAACACATATACTTTTATGTTTTGGTCTAAACTTTGTCCTTCAGCCTTGGAAACTTACTTTGTGTGTTCTTATTTATGCCTATACATGCACTCGTATTTTGGCTTTGGCCTATGTTAGCCTTTTATTTTCTTTGCAACTTCTCATGTTTGTTATTCCTTCTTGCAACTGAGGAGAGAAAATGTTTGAAGCAATTTACTTATTACACTTGTTTCATGCAAGAAAATTTTTAGTTGCTATATAACTTCTGTAGGCAATCTATTTAAGTTTGTCGATGCCCTTTTCTCTTTGGTGCACAAGTTTTTAAATGCCACACGTACCTCACACCCTTAACCCTTTATATTTTACTTTTTCTTTGAGTTTTTGCTATGAAATGGCCTTATCAACATCAGTACTATAGTTTCTATGTTATTGCACTCTCCTAGGAGAGTCCAGCGATTGCAAAGCGTAGCCTACAAGTTTCTTAGCAAAATCGCCTTAGTGGCGGTCTAGGCAGGCGGGTATCCTTGTAGTTTTCTAAAGGTTGAAGGAACTGATTTACTATTAAGTTTGTTGATATGAATATCTACCAAGTAAAATCTTAACACAACTTGTGTTACACAAGGACTTTGAGGTTTATTGAGTATGTTTCACTAATAGACATTTAGTGTTTCATAAGGACCTAGAAATAAACAAATAATTATCTAGGGACCTCTAAACATGTATTTTTATGGTCGCCTAGGTATCGCCTAGATCAAGGAGATCACCTTGGCGCCTTGTAGTCTGGGGAAACTATAATTTAAAATCTATTCTTCGATTTTTGAGAACTTATTTGAGATTTGTAAATGGAATGTGTGTAATCAACTCTGAGATTTCCTTCTTAATTAGTGAAAAATAGAAAAACTTGTTGGGTTTTGGGGTTCAAAACGTAGCGGAAATTTTAAAATTTTATTTTCGAAAACCCCAACACGATCAAATCTGAATTCCATTAAACCGATTAACAAAGTAAATTGTACCTCAATCGCTAGTTTCTTTCTCTATGTTGATCGATGTTTAATACGTTGCCAGAGACGAACGCCCTCTATCAGTAATCAACACATGAATGGCGACCAAGATCCTGAGTGCTAGCTGAGAGAGAACACATAAACGATTTCTCTGATTTCCCTAAAACTCCTGAACGGCCAAAAAATCTAACTCGTTTTCTCAAAACAAAAATTAGATCTCAACCATAATTATTGCCGTAATGTGTTCTCCCTTAATGCACCTATTTATACAACCCTTGTATATTGGCATGTAAGTGAATTACCATTATACCCCTAGTTAAAGAGCTACTAAAATAACACATCTTAGGGACTTTTATGCCGTGAGTTTTATCATATAAAACTCATTGTTTTGAGCCATTTAAAATCTCACAAAAACCATTCTTTGTGTGCTACCCAATGATTCATGCAACGTTGGCAGTTAACCAAAACTATTTGGTACACAAGTCATAAGTGGTCTCTAGTTAGACATTATGACTGCCCAAGTTGCACGAAGATCAAAATTGATCAACCTAATCAATAGTTTATATCATATCCTTTTATAGTACGATATCTTTTGATCGAAACATAAGGCATGGAAAAGTCATCCTTAATGTTCAATCATACTAGTCTCGATCTCTAGGTAGACTGAAACCATCCAAGTGACATTGATCATATCAATTCACTTGGACTTGGCCATTTAACAATCTAATATATTGAGGGGTCCACTTTTATCTCTCTATACGAGAGGGACAAATTTATCTTGATTACACACCTCCACACATTATTCAGATAGTAAACAATCACAACCCTTGTAATTGTTCGATTAAAGACAATGTTTGATTGTGTTAAGTCACTACAATCCTAATGTTGAAGTCTCGGTTAATTTCAAGTCAGAGGACTAAATGATATACTTATCACGAGTAACACCTATGACTTAATCCATGTGGTGTTTTCATAGCGGGGTCGGTCCAGTACTTACTCATGATCTCGATTCGTATCTCTATACGTATGATCATCACATGACCATCAATCAAGATTCGCACTAGTCTTAATTCATTATAGTTTTCAGTATAATGACTGACTAGGGACATTTATGATATTTTAGTAAACATCCTTGGATCTTATTATAATGTAAACATGCAAACGAATTATAATAAAAACAACATATGAAATCCTCTATTTTATTAACCAAAATAATAATAAAAACAATATTCATAGATTGACCTAGGGCACATGCCCCAACAAAACTTTGGTTCTTCTAAGTTCTGAATAACATAGCAACGTTCTTTTTGGTAAGTGGACCAAATTGATTTCAGAAAAGAGTTTCAAATGATATTTCCTTTCAAATTCCAAATATGTTGCAAAAGAATAAGCAATATAAAAGAATGATAAATGCATTATCTATCCTTCCATGAACCAACAGTGTGTTTGATGTTAATTACAAAAAATAGAAATGATGTTGGTGACTGAGGTCATGGTCCTCGTGGAAAGGAAAAAGACGAAGCGATATGATAAAGTCAAAACTGCCAAATAGCTTAAAGTTTAGCAAAAAAATATAAAATGAAATTGTAATGAAAAAAGGAAAGGGATAGATGGCGAGCATGACCATCTTTTTGTAGTGATTATTATTATTATTATTTTTTTGATAAGATTTCTATGGTGGTTATTTTAGAGTACTATGCTTGGAAGGATCTGGTATGTTGTTCTTTAATTTTATTTACCTGTTCCATAAGAATGATGCGTATGCTGAAGCACATTGTGCATGGATATATGAACACTGCAGATAATCAGATGTATTATGAAAACTTCACTCCCAAACCAATGGAATCATAGGATCCTTTTCAAGCTTATATCTTTATGTACATGCATGGATGTTATGAAGTTGGGGTTGAGGGTAGTGTAGGAGATACTTCTCTGACTTGAATATGCAAGCTACTTAGGTAATATGAATCTATCTATAGTGAAGTACATATATCTTTGTTTAATCTGTAACTAGTTCACTAACAGTGACCAATGTTGGCTGAATTGAATCATTTAATTAGTGCAAGCCTTTTTTATTTTGCATGTCCAATGCAACGTTTAAGAAAGGTTTTTTTATTTTCTTGAAAACAAGGTTTAGAAGAGGTCATTGTATTATAATTGTGCATTTGGCTTGTATGTAGACTTGACTTTTACTCACTATTTCTTAAGGATTAGATGAAGAGAATTGGGACTCAACTAGGTTAATGGAAGCTGGTTGGGTATTGATTAGCAGGTTTTATAAAGGGTACAATTTCATGGAATGGTTCTACTGTTGGAGGTGGATTGCTAAAACATGGGGACAGATTGATATTTTGGTTTTAGTAGTTAATAAAATTTTGTTTTGAGCATTTCAATAAGGTCAAGACTTAAATTCACCCTGCTGAACAATCAGAAACTTTTAAAGAAGAAGACTTCGGGCATGATCAGATGTTTTATCACAGATTTTCAGCAGTGGATATTTTGATTGTTAAAGCCAGTTAGTTGCAGGATCTTAAATACTTCTGTTATACATGGATGCAATACGGTGTTTCTCTTTATGATACATTGCGCTCAATCTTACAGTTGTTTTTTTGGCATTCATAGGAAATATATCGCATTAAACTACCTGGTCGTCCAATAGATATTGGGGAGGGGAAGCCTGAAAATCAAAATCACGCAATCATTTTCACTCGTGGGGAAGCTCTTCAGGCAATTGATATGAATCAAGTAACTTCCCTCTAATATATCTTCACTTGGAAGGAAGACCATTTGAAGGGATCTTAATGTTTATTTGACCTGGTTTCAGGATAATTATCTTGAAGAAGCTTTCAAAATGAGGAATGTCTTGGCAGAATTTCGGGCGTCTCATCATGGTGCTAGGAAGCCCACAATTTTGGGTTTGCGTGAACATATTTTTACTGGAAGGCTAGTTTTGATATTTGTTCTTGATAAGTTTTTTGACATTGATCATGTGTCATACATAATTTAAGTTTTTGCTTAAAACAAATGCTAAATAATATCCTCTTTCGCTTTTAATACAGTGTTTCATCACTTGCATGGTTCATGTCCAATCAGGAGACCAGTTTTGTAACTATTGCTCAGCGTATGATGGCAAACCCCCTAAGGTAATATGCAAATTTTTTTTCTAGGAAATACCGTGTTGCTTGAGTCCTTGATTACTTTATGTCTTAATTATTGTGACATCTGAATTCATGTGTTATTTAGTTTTTTTTTAGCTTGAATCGACAGCTGCTAACTGATTTTCATTAATAATCCAATTTTCATTAATTTAACAGAATAAAGTTGAATTCGTTAAAGAAAATAATAAACTGGAAAACAAATGTCATTGTTCTTAATTGCATATTCTTCAAGCTATTCATTTTTTTGTTAAATCCTTCCATTTGTTTGGGAAATAACATCTTAAGCCTTTTCACCTACGCTAAGGATCCTCTTCTTCATATCTTGAAGTGCATGGTATGTGACTTTAGATTCATAATTGAAAAAATTGATTCCATCTTCTTAGATTTAATGGCTCTATTTTGCCTTTTAGATATATGCTCGATGAATGGAGAGTTTGATCCATGGAGCCGACCCCAACTAATTTGGCATTGAGGCTTTGTTTTTGTTGTAGAAATATGCTCGATGAACTTTTTCTCTTAAATGATCAAATCCTTAAGTTCAGGGGAACATTAGAGGAAGAAATTCTGACTTGTAATAGTTCTGAAACCCGTAATAGTTCTGAAACCCGCAAAAGGAATATTAAAACTCCCACATCATAATTTAATTCTTAGTCTAATTCATTGAGAAGTAAGAACAAGTAATCCGTGGTTGGTTGAGTCCATTATAACTGTGAGCCTCACCACCCACATGAGAGTCGCTCGGCCTAAGACGCTCTCTAAACTCCCGAAGCGCTTGGCGAACCTAACATACACCTTAATAAAACTTCGTACCTGATAACCAACCTGTATATCTTGGAAAACCAATGAACTTAAAAACTTTTTAAAACAAAATGCAGAAGCAACATAAATAAGTCGGTTTCAAAAAAAAAAATCATTTACAAAACCACGGTAAAACATGTTGCATGGTTCTATCCCGTTCCCTTTGTTATACAATCATATAATTTTACAAAATATAAAAGTACTAGAGTGGATACAACGGGTGTCCCCTACATACATCACGGAGAGGCAACTAAACTCCCTAGGCCTTCTCCTTGCTGTGGTCTAATGCGCTGGACGAGGTACTTGAAAAATATTAAGGGGTGAGCTTATCATCAGGCTCAGTAAAATGGGTATTCCCGTCGTTATCAAGTATATCCACTAATACCTCATGCAATAACTACATGGAAGAATAAATATCTACAACAGATAATCAAGGAAATATGAAAACAAGATAGTAGCATGCAAGTCATTCAGTATATTAGCATATACATTTTTGACTACCTAACTCACCGGTGGTCGATTTACCCACTCCTGGCAAAGATGGACCCACTAACCAACACCTTAGCCATAATGTTGTTTAGTCGGGCTTCTCAACTTCCTGAGGGTTCCTTCCAAAACCACCACACACTATTGGTTGATTTACCATTTCTGACAAAGATAAACCTGCTATCCGTCACATTGGCTCTTGTGTTGTTTAATTAGGCTCATCCAGGAGGTTCCTGTCTGAAGCACTAACTGCTTCTCATACCCGTCTAACCAGTAAGAAGTGGGATCAGCTGGTTGGCACCCATGACAACGGTCATGGTTACCATCATCGGCCTCGGAACAAAGCAGCAACACGTATGATATGGGACTTCCCGTTTTTCAGCCTCACCGACCGTAGCCAAATGGAATAAACACATCGGAAACTACATCGCAATATATAGCCTCCCAACCCAGTCCATAGTCTAAATGGAACTTGAATATAATTATAGATTATAGACATGGCATAAAAGATAATCCAAGCGAATCCCACTTACCTAGCATGTTGCATTATGCTGCATTTACCTAACTTGATTCGATTGCCAAATTTGCCTTGTTATATGTACAAATGTATAGAATATAACACGGAATATAACACGGAATATAACACCGTTGTTTAAAACTCCATTGTACTTAAACTAGGCAACTTAGACATCTAGGAATCTAGTTGATTTAAGTTTAAGTAATTCTCAACTTATAATTTTTGTTGGCACGAATCACCAAAATTTCTAGAGTGTAGAGATTCTAGCATAACCTCTAGCTCAACAACTTAGTGGCATATTGTACTTAGGTTGTTTGGTCAATACGAAACTCATTTGACTAATAGACATACATATAGTACTTAGGTTGCCTCATTCATTAGTAAGTAAACCAACTCAAACCATATTTCTTTCAAATTGTTTGGTCATTCAACCCAAGTGGAGGCAAGTTGTTTATCTCCTATCCCAAAAAAATAAAATAAAAATTGTTTCATCATTCAAAGAAGGTTTATTGAGTTAGAACCTTTTCTAGAACTCATTAATTAGTTTATTTATTATGGTTGCAAAACACTAAAGAATCCACTAAGTAACTCTTCCTTACTAAAACAAGGGAGCCAACTTCTTGAGCTTCTTAGAAAATTCTTCCCCATTATTTTATTTAAACTCTTGAAGTTATTGAATGCAATTAATAACACAACAACTTGTATTTCTTATGGTAAATATGCTTGAGCTATATCTTGCCTAGAAACGATAATTCATCAGGTTGGTTGGCCACTAGTTTAATTTGATTCTTAGGGCGACCGTACCTCATGAATCAACCCGAATTTAAATTAGGCATTGCATAGGCTGTGAATAGCCTATTCTTGTTTAAGCCTTGTGTGAAAATAAACGTTAGGGTCCCCGAACCATCTCTAAACTCAAACAATAAGCTTACTATTGTATTTTTAAGAAGGGTCCCAATCCACCTAGTATGCCTTGATGCAAGTAAATTCTAAGCCCATTGTTGCTAAGAAACTCCCTGTTTGGAACAAGTGAAACTCTCATTGGTGTTTTCATCAAACATTTAAAGTGCATCCAACTTTCTAAGGTTTAAATCAACCCAACTCGGTCTCCAATATGTTATTCAACTCATCACAACAACTCATGAGATTAAAAATTTGAATTTTCGAAATAAATATCCTCTCATGAGTCTTAATCTATTGGGTTATAAAAACTAACAGTGTCTCTATTAGTTCTGCACCTTATTACCTCGTCAAACACAAATTTAAACTTGTACTCACAAGGTTAAAAGTTCATGTTCCCTAATCTCTTAAAAGAGAAATCTTAATATGAAGTTAGAGATTTAGAGAAAGAAAGCAATACCTACACTAGCGTCGCTTGTGTGCATCATGACTTCTAGTATCCTCTCCTTTATGCTCCTTGTCTCTCTCTCTCTCTCTCTCTCTCTCTCTCTCTCTCTCTCTCTCTCTCTCTCTCTCTCTTTTAGCGCCTTCTTTATGTCCACTTTGCATCGATCTCTCGATACTCCTCTTTTCGTTTCATTTGTGCGCTCAGAAGGGAAAAAAAGACTTATGCAAATCCCTCTTTGTGGTCTCCCTTTCTCTCTCATCCCCTCTTGCGCCTTCTTTTTTTTAAAAGGAAAACCCAGGCTTCTCTTTTCGTTGAGAGGAAAAATGGGAAGGATAGGGCATCATTCGTCCCTATCTTCTACAATTGTTTTTTCTTTCTTTCAAGTCAAAGTCACGAGGCTTGACCTCATCCTCTATCACCTACCACTCTTAATCAAAGGCCAAAAGGTGTCAGTCTAACATCTACGGCTTACAACTTTCCACCTCGTATTCTATTTCCATTTCTTTATTTGATTTAAAATAGGAATTTTTGAAATTGCCCCTCAACTCTCACTTAACTTCACTTTGAACCTTAATCTCTTTGATTTAGTTAAAGCGATATAATTTAACTATACTTATAGTCTAATCGAACTGGACGCATATTAATACCGTATAATACACGCAATATGCATGCCAAGACAATTTTATAATAGTTAAGAATGACGATAAAGATTTATAACCACTAATGATTCAAGATTAGTGATTAATAAACTAATTAAAAATACGGGTCATTACAATTATTGGGTTAAATGCTAGTTTAAACTACTAATTCTAGCTAAGACAAGGTAATTGCGCCTACCAAACACAAAGGTATTATTAACTTGAGAATTATTATAGATTTTAGCCTTTTTATGAACATATAGTCTCGATGATCTCTTGCCCTCATATATAAATTGTATTAATTTCGAGACTTAAGTTTGATACGATCTAAGAAATTAGGATTTATTAATTAGTAGTTTCTATTTTATTTTGAAGGAAGTTTCTATATTTATATTATTTAGAAGGTTTCTTATTTTAAGTAGTTGATATTTATTTACTAGTTTCTATTGTCTTAGGATTCTCTCTATATAAGTATTATGAGATGAGCTAAGTTATTTTGACGTGAAAAAAAAGGACTACAAGGTACAAGACTCACAGACTCCCTTTTCAAGTCTGCAATCTCCCTCCCTCTCTCGCAATATACGGAGACTTAGAAAAGAAAGATTAGTACCAATCGACACAAAAATTAGGTGATGGCTGTTGTAGTTTGGACACATTTGAAGACGTCCTGCAAATAATTGGAAAACTTAACAAAATAAAAACTAAAGAAATTCGATGGCATAGAGGTAGTAGACCTAAGATAACTTAGGACGCATTGAGTAAAAAATATTTAATGGATTTTGAAAGCACACCATCAACAATAATAACAAAGCCTCAATCCCAATTTAGTTGGGGTCTGCTACTTAAATCAAACTCTTCCACACCACTCGATTCAATGCCCTTGATGGCGTGCTTTCAAATTCTTTAATACTTCCTAATCAATGTATCCCAAGTTATATTTAGTCCTGCCCTTACATCGTCGAGTTTCTTTAATTTCTACTATGTCGAGTTTTCTAGCTAAGCTTTTGTGCACCGTCTTTAGTTTTTGTCCAAACAATTGCAACCATCCTTCCCTAATTTTGGCATTGATTGGTGTTACTCCGCTTTTCTTTGGATCTATGTATTTGTTATTGTGTCTTTATGAGTTTTACCACACATCCACCCGGTACACTCATTTTACGTAGTTTTATTTCTTTACCGCCCAACATTCACTTTCGTAAAGTAGAAGTGGCCTAATTGTGCCTATAAAATCATCCTTTTCGCTTGATATTCACATGTCACACTTGTTGTACTCCTCCACTTCTTCCATTCATCTTGTATTTTTTGCATAATCATCCTTAATATGACCATCGCTTTGTATGATCGATCAAATGGTTTACCTTGGGAACTTCTACTTCTCTTAATTCTTTGTGAGGATAATACTTGACATAAGCATTCTGAGTTTATTGATAGTTTAATTCCTGGAAAATTTCCTGATATTTTTATTTGAAAATCTTACTCCATTTCCCTTTAAGTTTCCTAATGATATTATGTTTGGATCTTTATAGAGTTCGCTTCCACTATGGCCACCCTGATATCTTTGACAGACTCTTCCATATTACCAGGGGAGGCATAAGCAAGGCATCAAAATTGATTAATCTAAGTGAAGATATATTTTCAGGTACTTTAAAGTTTTGTCAAATCTTCATGGTTTCTGTTGCTTGTCATATGGTTAACATTCAACAACCACAGGATTCAATACAACACTTCGTGGGGGAAAAGTAACTCATCATGAATACATCCAAGTTGGAAAAGGACGGGATGTTGGAATGAATCAAATTTCACAGTTCGAGGCTAAGGTAGCAAATGGAAATGGAGAGCAGACATTGAGTCGTGATGTATACCGGTTGGGACGCCGTTTTGACTTCTATAGAATGTTATCATTCTATGTCACTACAATTGGATTCTACTTTAGTAGCTTGGTACGTGCAAAATAAACAAGCAATTTCTTTCTTTTTTATTTTGTCTTGACATAGTATAAGTGAGAATCAGGTAAATTGGCATTCTAAAAAGAGAAAAAGGTAAGCAAATTTGGTTTGGGGAAAAAGTTCAGTGAATTTGGTTTGGGGAAAAAGGTTGTCGTTTATGTTAACCTTGTTACAATGAAGTAGAGATTCACACCAACATTTTGGTTTGAGAGAAGTGAAGATAGACTCTAATTTCAAATTTCTCGTATGACCAAGGCATTACAAAAATAACAACCAATTGGGTGGCCCAATGGTTTGTTATGGGGTTTGGGAGTAAGACATCATGGGCTCTAAATCCCAGTAGGGGCAAGTTGTTTCTTTCTTATAAAAAAAAGGTATTACAAAGATAATTTAAGTGAAGTTGTAAAATTAATAAAGAAAAATATGATACATTGTTTATGTGCAAAGTTTCTTTTTGCAGTAGAGTAATTCAAGCTCAAATTTGTTCCATCAAAACTCTCCTAATGAGATTCTATTATTTTAAGTGTTTGATTTGTGAGTTACTAGTTTAGTTAATGCCTATTGATATTATCCAAAAAAATCCATTCGAAATATTTGTTAGATCGTGAAAAGTTCAAGGGGAAATATGAAGAACTCTTGATTACAAGGAAAAAAAATTTTGCACAAAAGTTTGATAACTATAGTTTGCCATATATATATATATATATATTTGAGGAAAAGTTTGCCATATATTTTGCTAACTAACAATTTTGAATGAACTCAAGATTTCGCAATTCGACATGTAGAGTTTGTGAAAATTTCCCAATTCATAGAAGTTTGGAGTTTTTCCATTGCCATCAAAACAGTTCGCAAATCACTTGTATTCTAAACTTTGTTATGTTTAAAAACTATTGTACGTGCTTGCAATAATTTTTTTTTTCTTATAATGCAATAATGTTACCATGTTTATAAATATCAATAAAATGTACGTTAGGTGTTGAACAAAAGGCGATTGCATGTTCCATGAATTTAAAAGTGAAAAGTTTTGTGAATGTCTTTTTCTTTCTTTGAGTTTGAAACCAATTCAATGAAATATTGGAGTTAATTGATAAAGTTCCACAAACTTCAATAAAATTTGACAAACTTTGATAAGAACGGTTTCTATCATACAAGTTTCATATAATCTGCATTTCAGATAGTGGAATTTTTTGTTTTTGTTTTTGTTTTTGTTTTTATATTTTTTTTTATATATATTTTTTTATATTTGTAATTTGGTTAATTGTATTGTTTTTGGCCCTAGATCTGCATCAGAGAAACTATGTAAAGTGATCTTATAATGATAATTTCTGACAGGCAACTTGCTCCTACTCAGTAATAGAGAAGGGTATCCCAAGTCTGAAAGATTTCATGACCATGCTTTTTGTTATTTCTAAGATTTATTGGGTGGTTAATGCTGCTCAGATCTACAGATGTGGAATTTTAACAATCACTGGCACAAATTGGTTTAACATTTAAATTTTATTCATAATCATTGGATACATTCATTTTAAAACCAAATCTGCAATCTTTACTATTGATCTTACTTCATTTTTTTTATTGTATCTTTTTGTGTAACATGAAAAAAATTTAGATGGGGGGAGAGAAACTTGTTTGACCATGTCATTTCTGGCTTGCATGGAAAGATAAAATTATTAGCTTATTAGAGGATGTTGAATGGATAACTTGTTTAAAAAATTATTTTATCTTAACTGCAACATACTTTATTTTTCAGGTCACTGTGATTACTGTATATGTGTTCTTGTATGGACGTCTATACTTGGTTCTAAGTGGTCTTGAGAGGGCAATCCTTGAGGACCCTAGTGTTCATCAAAGCAAGTCCATTGAAGCTGCATTGGCTACCCAATCTGTCTTTCAGCTCGGTTTATTACTTGTGTTTCCAATGGTGATGGAACTTGGCCTGGAGAGGGGTTTTCGTGCTGCTGTAGTTGATTTTATACTTATGCAACTGCAGCTAGCATCTGTGTTCTTTACCTTCCAGCTTGGATCCAAAGTACACTATTATGGGAGGACAATATTGCATGGAGGTGCAAAATATAGAGCGACAGGGCGGGGATTTGTTGTATTTCATGCAAAATTCTCAGATAATTATAGATTGTACTCGAGGAGCCACTTTGTGAAGGGACTGGAGCTGATGATACTGCTGATTGTCTATGAAGTCTATGGGAGCACATATCGCAGTTCAAACCTATATTTATTTGTTACGTTCTCTATGTGGTTCTTGGTTGCATCATGGTTGTTTGGGCCTTTTGTTTTCAATCCTTCGGGCTTTGAATGGCAGAAGACTGTTGATGATTGGACAGACTGGAAAAAGTGGATGGGCAATCGTGGTGGCATCGGTATCCAAGCTGAAAGAAGCTGGGAATCCTGGTGGAATTTGGAACAGGATCACTTGAGACACACAGATATCAGGGGTCGAGTGATTGAAATCATTTTAGCTTTGCGCTTCTTAATTTACCAATATGGAATTGTTTACCACCTTAGTATAGCCCATCGCAGCAAAAATATTCTGGTAAGGCTGTCTGTCTTGCTAATTCTGTGCTATATTGTACAGATTCACTTCATGTCATGCTTCATATTGAATTATTCTCATGTCTGCTCCATTTAGGTATATGGGCTCTCTTGGCTTGTTATGGCAACCGTTCTGTTGGTTTTGAAGGTAAGTACATGAACTAAAATCTAAGAACAAATATGGTACTGCGTAAATATGATTTGTGCCACATGCATGGGGAGCACTTGTTGAAAGTTGAAACTAATTGACCACGTGAATCTAAGCCACCTCTCTTTTAGCTTTAGTGCAAGTCTTGGACCTGGTGGTTATGTCCTTTCAAACTCAAGGATCAATTTCGCACTGGTATCCAGTAACCATCTCAATTGTATCCAACCATGATGTCTAGACCCTCCGTCTCTTTTGCGTCGACTTATGTCCTCTGGTTTGATATAAATGGTCCGTTTTTAAGTCCATTGTACACTACTATTGAACTTAGCATCATCCGACTTATTAGATGGGAGCTCAGTTGTCACTTACTACGTGTCTTAGTTGGATTGAACCACACAGAATGGTATTTGTGGGAACCACTATATCTCTGATTTAAATGTTCAGGAAAATATAAAAGGTTCAATCAATCAATCTACTGCCAGTTTAAACAGTAAAATATGCTTTTTAGTACCAGGCTAAAATGAATACTAGACACAATCAAAAGATAGCATTACATGTTAAGCTTTGAGGATCTGATTTGACGTGCTCTAATGGTACTTGTTTACTTGTTTTTGTTCAGATGGTATCTATGGGTAGACGGAAATTTGGTACAGACTTCCAGCTTATGTTTAGAATTCTCAAAGGACTTCTATTCCTAGGCTTCTTATCTGTGATGACAGTTCTGTTTGTAGTTTGCGACCTCACTGTATCCGATGTGTTTGCTAGCATCCTTGGCTTCATGCCTACTGGATGGGCCTTTATTCTGGTACGTAATTTCTCCCTACCTTGCTTTCAAAAGACATTAATTCTCAAGTTGGTGTGTCAGCTTTATGTTGTGGATCTTAATGATACAATCATACAACCTGCAATACTTTCTAAAAAACTGTTATTTCAATTTTAAGTTTTCGACTCAGTTTCGTCTGTATGTAGTTTCTGCATGTTGGAGCCCGTCTACGAGGTCATTTGCCTACTAGCATTTTTTAGGAAATTGTGATTTAACTTTCTGTGATTCACTCCTTTTTGAATAACAGCAGAATAACTTCATCCTTTCTTTGTTTGCCAGGTTGGGCAAGCTTCAAGGCCTTTGTTGAAGCACATTGGATTTTGGGACTCCATTCAAGAACTGGCAAGAGCGTACGAGTATGTGATGGGGATTATTATCTTTCTCCCCATTGTGATATTGTCGTGGTTCCCCTTTGTTTCGGAGTTCCAGACGCGCTTGCTCTTCAACCAAGCATTCAGCAGAGGATTGCAGATCTCGATGATTCTTTCCGGAGAGAAAGAGAAGAAACCTCCCAGTTGAGATCCCAAATCTTTCATGTCACAATGCTCTCATGCAGCAGTGTTTTTATTGTACTTACCCCCTTCACTGCCTTATTGATATTATTTTGATCTTTCCAAGTGCTACTGAAAGTATTTTTTTTGATCAAAACATTAATAAAGTATTTACTTTTTCAAAAACCGTTCTGCAGCTATATTGCTACTACTTGCATCATTTTGGAACGTCTTGTGTATGTGTGGTGGTGTCTACAAAAAAAGTATCCAATAACACAATTTAGTTCAAAGTTCTCCTTCATATGGGCCACTCCAATATGAATTTGGAGTCCTATATGAGAACATTGAGAAGTATAATCCTTGAATTTATGTGGGCGTACACCAATAAGTCATTGGAGATTGGATTAATGCTTTTGAAGTGGTCGGTCTGGCACAAAGGCTTCGTTTCCAAAAATCGGAATCGGATTTGATAGTCCATAGACTCAATACATCAAAGTGTTATTTGAAACTGGTACGCCGAAAAAGTATTATTTGCAAACTCAGTCACACATTTGTGCTTCAAAAATGCTTCTGTTCCACTTTTTACACGTCATTTTCACACGCACTTTATTGTGACTGTTGATTTTTGATCGATGCGCATTTGATTGTGATTGTTGATTTTTGTATCGATGTCTATCTAAGGGACTTCTAATAAGTGCCTGTGAAATTGATATGTGAAAAATGAGTCAAAATAATTGGACTTTTTGTGCTTTGATGGCAGCACGAGACTTGATTAGAATCCAGTTTTTTTTAGTCCAAGTAAATCCAGTAAGTTTTTCGACATCAACGAGGCGGGGATGATCGGCAAAGACGACTAGAGACAAATATGGTAATTGTATTTGTATCAGTCTCTTATGGAAACATTAGTGCTTAGAGTGGAATGTTGGGGAAGGTCATATCCAACACTTGACAAAGAGGTGCATTGAGATTACAAGTAAATCCAATTTTTTTGAGTCCAAGTAAATCCAGTTAAGTTTTTCGACATCAATGAGGCGGGGATGATCGACAAAGACGATTAGAGACAAATATGGTAATTGTATTTGTATCGGTCTCTTTTGGAAACATTAGTGGAGAGATTTATGGGCAATAAATTGACATTCTTTTGAATTTAAATTCAAAAAAGTAGTGGGTTTCAAAAAATTCAGTTATTTTGAATAGAGGTAGACGATAAATCAGATCCAAAAAAGTTTTTTTCCTGTTGGCAAGAGCAAATATAGAAACTAAATTTGCATAGGTTATGGAAATGATGAAGACGTGATTTTATGGGCAATTATACTGTCAATTAAATTTAAATTTGAATATGGAATCCGATTCAAATATGGAAATTAAAGGGAACTGAAATTATGGAATGTTTTGACCTCATTTAATGGATTTTTGGTGGACTAGAAGAGGTTACAAATCATTTCTCAATTAGTGGGTCGAGGGGTATTCAAGAGTTGTTTCATCTTCTTTGACGAGAAGCTTAGTTTTTTCTTCTTCTTTGTTGAAAGGTTGTTATCATCGATTGATTGGGCCAGTCGAATGCAATAAATTACCTTAGTTGGAACTGTCGAGGGCTTGACAATCTTCGAACAGAGTTGGCTTTAGTTGAGTTAGTTAGAGTCAATAAGCTTGATGTAGTTTTTCTTATTGAGACGTTGTCTGTTGAAAATAAAATTATTGAAATAAAAAATAAAATAAAGTTTGATGAGTATTTTGTGGTAGATAAGATGAGGAGGAGTGGGGGTTTGGCTATGCTGTGGAGGAATAGTGACTTGTGCACACTTATGGGGCTTTCTAATAATCATATTGATGTAGTTGTAAAACAAAATTAGGGACAGGAGTGGCGGTTGACTGGGTATTATGGGTTTCCTCAATGGAGTAGGCCGCGTTGTGCATGGAACTTTATTAGAGCTTTGTTGAGAAGTTCTAATCTCCTTTGGTGTTCTATTGGTGATTATAATAATCTGTTATCAAGAGAAGAAAAAAGAGGAGGCTCAGCTAGAGAGGAATCGCTAATGCAGGGGTTTCGTGAGGCCATCATGGATAGTGGACTTAGTGATATGGAGCTTGTGGGGCATCAATTTACTTGGGAAAGGGGTAGGGGCAAGCCCCATTTTATTGAAGAAAGATTGGATCGAGCAATGGTGTCGAACGCATGGAGGGCCTTGTTTCCAATGGATTCACTTCTGAACTTGTCGGCACCTATGTCGGACCACAATCCAATCCTATTAAAGGCGTAAGAACTTATTACCAACCTTCTCACCTATCCTTTCAGGATCGAGAATTCTTGGTGGAAGGTTTAGGGGGTAATGGACGTCATAAAGGAGACGTAGTAGACGGAACAGGGGGAGATATTCCAGCAAGATTGAAGTCGTGTGCGTTGGCATTGCAAGCATAGGGGAGACACCTTATTAGTAGTTTTAAATACAAAATACAAAGGAGCAAGAAGAAAATTGAGGAGATAAGGGTTAGAGATGGATTTCAAAACCATGAGGGGGTCTTGGCAGCAAGAGTTGAGTTGGGGAATCTTCTTGAGCAAGAAGAGATATATTGGAGGCAAAGATCTAAAATGTTTTGGCTTCAAGGGGGAGACGAAAACACGAAATTTTTTCACAATGTTGCAACACAAAGAAGTCGATTCAATAACATACATTTCTTAGTTGATGATGCAAGTAATAAAGCAGAGGATGTATCAGGAATCCAACAAGTTGTGGTGTAGTACTTCCATAACTTGTTCGAGCATTCTGATGTGGACTTAAAGTCAGTGCTCTCTACTATTCATTCGAAAGTTACGGGGGAAAAGAATAATGCTTTATTGATACCGTTCAACATGGAGTAGTTCAAAGAAGCTATATTCCAAATGAACCACGATAAAGCGCCAGGGCCCGATAGATTTAACCCGACCTTTTATCAAAAGGTTGGAACATGGTGGGCAGAGGTATTTTTCAACAATGTAGTAGTTGGATGACAAATCTGAACATTCTTGATTGAGTGACTGACACGACAATCGTATTCATCCCAAAGTGTGACAAACCATCCAACATGAAGGAGTTTTGGCCAATATCTTTATGTAATGTATTATATAAACTAATGGCCAAGGTCTTGGCAAGCAGATTGAAATTTTTTTTGCAGGACATTATCTCGGAGGAGTAGTCAGCTTTTGTCCCAAATAGATTGATTGTTGACAACATGTTAATTGCATTTGAATTACTACATTCGATGCGGTGTAACAAGAAGGGGAATATGGCATTGCGGCGAAGATTGATATCAGTAAAACTTATGATATGGTGGATTGGGCGTTTTTGATAAGCATTCTTGGGAGGTTAGGGTTTGTAGAATGATGGGTGAATTTAGTGATGATGTTAGTTACCAATGTGGAGTTTCGGATCAATGTGAATGGTGAGTTGGTGGGACCGATTAAACCTGGCAGAGGATTGAGGCAAGGGTGTCCATTATCACCATACCTATTTATCTTATGTTCGAAGGGACTATCCTCACTTCTTCGTCAGGCTAAGATTCAGGGTAGGATCCATGGTTACAAAGTGATATGGGGTGCCCCGTCGGTATCTCATCTATTATTTGTTGATGATAGCTTTCTGTTTTTTTGAGCCTTAGAGGAGGAGATGGTGGTGATGAAACAACTGTTGGATAGGTATGAGAAAGCATCAGGCCAAGCTATAATAGGGGTCCACAATGATATTTATGATAGTAAATACTTGGGGCTGTCATCTCTAATAGGGAGAAAGAAATGTGAAGTCTTTTCTTTTTTGAAAGAGAAGTTGTGGCGGAGACTAACATCATGGAAGCAAAAATTTTTCTTAAAGGCGGGTAAAGAGGTGTTGTTGAAATCGATAGCCCAAGCGCTCCTTACTTACTGTATGGGGACATTCTCGATACTTTTATCCATATATGATTCGCACCAAAAGATGATGAACTATTTTTGGTGGGGTATAAAGAATGATAACTAAAGGGGTATGAATTGGCGTAGACTATGCGTAAGGAAGGAGGAGGGGGTTTGGGTTTTAAAGATCTCCACAGTTCCAATTTAGCCATGCTAGCAAAGCAAGGGTGGCGATTGTTGCATTACCCAAGTGCTTTGACATCGAGAATTCTCAAGGCTAAATACTATCCGAATGGCAATTTTTTGAAGGCCAAGATAGGCCATAATCCGAGTTTTACATGGCGAGGAATCGTGATAGCAAAATCAATTGTGGAGTGAGGGAGTAGATAGAGAATAGACGAAGGGAAGTCGGTGAAGGTCTGGGGTCATATGTGGTTAAAAGATTCAGGGAATTTGTTTATCTCAACTGAGCCTATACAAGGTTTAGAGAATATAACAGTTGATGAGCTTATGAACCCGTTTAGAAGGGATTGGGACCATAAGATAATTGAATAACTCTTTAATGATAGGGATGTTCATGAGATGTACCAAATCTTGTTAACTAATGGAGAGGAGGATAAACTAGTGCGGAGTCATTCTAAGGATGGGCATTAATGAGTAAAGTCCGGGTATAGAGTGGCGGTAGAGATGGATAGGGATGATGATTTGGCATGTATTCCTGGGGATTGGATGAAGTTATGGAACCTCAAGCTCCCACCAAAAGTTAAACATTTCATGTGGAGACTTATGAGGATATGTATTCCTAGCAAAAATAGATTGGCGAAGAGAGGAATGTTGATTGATGACGGGTGTGTTTGTTGCACAAGTCAATTCGAGACATATGGACATCTCATGTTTCATTGTAGTAGGATACGTGAATGTAAGTCAATTCGAGACATATGGACATCTTATGTTTCATTGTAGTAGGATACGTGAATGTTGGAGGGGAGTCTTACCAAGTCAGTATGATGGGGATGAAGTCGATCTCAAGGGTTGATTTTTCCAGCTCTTCCAGGTGATGGAGGATACCTAAATACAAAAAATATGCATGTATATGTGGGCGATTTGGAGGTATAAAAACAACTTATTATGGAGAAATAATGGAGCCCCATTACATGTGGTTATTAGGCAGAGCATGAAATGGCTTGGGTATGGACTGAGGCGAAGAGGAGTAGTCGAACTGGGACACTTCAAGAAACTGTTGGCGGTCGCGACGAACAGTGGAGTCCTCCTACAACGGATTGGTTCAAGTGCAATACTGATGCAGCTCTTGTTGACGAGGAAGGACAAGTAGGCCTGAGTGATGTTGTTTGAAATGACATGGGCGTATTGATCCATGAACGCACAAGGAATTTCACGAGTAGATGTACCCCTTTTGAGGCTGAGGCTATGGCAATAAAGGTGGCATTGAGCTAGGTGGATGGGCTAGGATTCACACAAGTCATTTTTGAATCGGACTCACTACTGACAGTGAATGGCGTCAATAATTTGAATTCAAATATGCTTGAAGTTGGTATAATCTTGGATGAATGTAAGAGGTTAATGACTAGACACTTCTTACGAAAGATCTGTTACATTAGAGACAAACGAACTTATTGGCTCATGATATGACAAGGAATTCGCGAAGTCATGTTGGTACAAATTGTTTGAGCGTGACATCGGTTGATATAAAACAATTTCATATTTGTAACCTGTGTTGAGCTTGAATAAAATTATGATTGAAATAATAAAAAATAAAATCAAAGTTTTTTGAAAGTTTCACTTCAGGTCATTCCGTTCATTTTTTGTTTAGCAGTGCTAACATGGCCATGGCATCAAATTTGTCAAAAAATTTATATAAAAAAAAAAAGACACAGCGTGACTTTTTTACTTCTTGTTAAACTTGTTCATGGTGCTTAGTTTTTTTTTTTTTTTTTTTTTTTTTTTTTTTTTTTTTTTTTTTTTTTTTTTTTTTTCTGTAGGCTTGACGTTGCCTAAACGTCTTGCCAAGCTTAGCTTAAAACGCTCACTTATATATTTTTTATTTATAATACTTACAAAATATGCCGTTTGTCCTTTAAATGTCACATTTATTTTTGGGTTGAGCCGGAGCTTGGACTTTATGAATAAGCTCAATCGTGATATGGGTGTGTGACGGCCCCAATTTCCCCGTGCAATTGGCCTAAACCCGTGCAGGCCCCGAGTCATCACTCGGCAACCTGACGAGCCTAGTCGGCATTCGATGTAATCAATTCAGTAATTTATGAAAGAGTTATTGCATTTATACACAGCGGAAGACTAAAATAATTATAATAAAGGGAAATAACTCAATCAAAGGGAAATTAGGAATTCTATAAGTGTGGAAAACCCCGGGTATTCATGTACAATTCGATAGGCATATATACATGATACCAGTCTCATAAAAGATATACCAAGTTCAATAATCCCAACAAAATAAGTATAAAAACAATATACACATCAGCAAACAAAATATAATCACCTACTATAAAGTCTCTCAGATGTCTTGCAACTCCTCAAAGTATATCACCTAGGCAGAGCCCCTTGCCCTTGCTACTCTTGCTACTCTCCACTCTATCTGCACCCACCGTCACAAACTAGACGGTGAGTAACTGAATAAAATTGCTAGTAGTACCAGAAGAATGTAACAGTAATTTATGATTATAACAAGAAAAACAGTCTAAGTATCATGCGGAAAGGAAATAATTGGAAAGTAAAAAAATCAAATGCATGATAAAGAGACTGAAAGATAAACAATCGATATTTTGCATGTTCTAATATTCAAAAGAGGCCCATGAGTGGTCTATTTCACAACAATACGGCAAAGATCTCGCAAGATCTCCCCGGGCAATGTCGCAACACTAGCGTAGCGTGAAATCGAGAGGCATCGCAACACCTCTCGAATCCAGTTTCCAGTACACACATCCTAGGGGTGGTCAGTTACCCCTGCAGAGGGCACCCTCGTTGTCCCAGCTAGTGCGGGACCACATGATACCTTCGAGACACACACTCATGCCAAGAACATACAACCAAGGAAAACAGAATGGAATATCAAGCAAAGGATCAATGCAACAATAACAATAAATAGAGGATGTATAAATCACATGTTATTTTCTTACTGGTCTACTAACGTACATACATACGAGGCATGCATGTACTTCCCTGATCTAATGTGACCCGGTACTCACTCCGAGACTTTAACGCACTTCCCGTGTTTCTCGACTACCTGACAACGATTTAAGTCCCGAAGATTGGTTTAGGATTAATATTTAGTTTTAGGATAATTCTCATAAACTTTGTTTCAATTCATTAAATTAATGGAACCCATATTATCGTTGATGTCCTTTATACACTGGTTAGTCTCTTGGTGGGTCCATGTACTAAGCCTATATTCACCTAAGTAGGCTCGATATGTGGATAATTATTAGGCCTGGACATATGGGCTCATTATTACATTTTATGTATTTATTTTGGGCCTTAAGTTGTGCTTATCATATTAAACTCTTATTGAGTTTTACACAACTCATATACACACCAATTGAGACTTGTTATGGACTTATATCAAAATGAGTGGATTGGGCCCTTGTTGGGCCTTATTACAAGTCCATATTCATTTAATACAAATGTCTATACTTATAATCTTGTTTACTTATTCTTAAACGTACAATAATATACATTATGGTCACACACACAATTGATGTGTACACCCCACTGGTGTGCACACTGACACTTCACACACCCCGCTGTCTTGTACACACACACCCCGCTGTTGTGTGCACCCCACTATTATTTACACCCCCATGTTCACATGCATTAATGTCACTTTATTACTTAAAACTATATCATATACATTAATCCGTTCTCACACATATACAACTCTTGTGTACACCCCACTGTGGTGTACACACACTATTGTGTACACCCCATTGTGGTGTACACACAGTGTACACCCCTTACACACAACCCACACCAAAACCATCACACATACACATAAAATAATACCATTTGTAGCCACACACTCCACACTCACATAGTACAGTTTATGATCACTCACCCCACACATAGTACCCCCACACCTCAACTGGGGTGTGCACACATACTGTCACACACCCCACAATTGTTCCAACCCAAATCAGTTCAAATCAAAACTATATTCATTAAGACACACACTCACCAATAACGTGGCTGTTGGACATGGAGGAGGGGTCATCGCCGGCCAGTGGAGTCGTCGAAGACTCCACTCCGATCAGCCGTGACCGGGGATGGTCCAACTAGCCACGTCAGCCTCAAATAGTAGGCAAAAACCGCCACTATAAT
The DNA here is from genome assembly GCA_039657345.1 of Stephania japonica. NCBI lineage: Eukaryota > Viridiplantae > Streptophyta > Magnoliopsida > Ranunculales > Menispermaceae > Stephania > Stephania japonica. The sequence goes on from CM077556.1 coordinate 10,408,162, forward strand.
TGTGACGACCCGCCCCCGACCTAGGGTCGGGTCGCCCGACCCAGACTGCCATTTAGACCCGATACCTGAACCAGGCCCAAATAACGGTCTGGCACGCCTAAACAAATAAACCTGCGGAATACACATTGGCTAAACAAAGGATAATAATTGCGGAAAGAATATAAAAAGATATCCTAAGCCAATATATTTAAGTTCATAGAACATTTATAAAAAATTATACATCTGTTCATGCTCCTTTAAATTAAACAAGTTTATTATAATCTCTCGATGGACCAACTAAAGATAACTAGGATTCAAGCTACCCAAAGATCCATTTTAATTTTAAACCCAAGTTGATAGTTTCAAAATCAAATATACATGATATATATACAAAGGCTCACATCAAGAGAGACTTCAAGCTCGTCTCTCCTCTTGCCTCAACCTAGCGCTGTCGTGGATACCTGAGATGTAAGTGGGGTGAGCTAAAAGAACCAACGGTGCTCGGTAATGCGGAAAACCCGCTCAACCATCAAATATGCAAGTAATACCTAATAAGCATGCAAAATCTAGCATGTATTTGAAAAACAAACAAACAAGGATTCATTAAATAATAACTTATAGCAAGATTTCATAAGAGATAGATTTATAATGAATCATCAAATACTATCATGAACATAAGGTTTGTAAGCCACAAATAAATAGAATTTATCCTTTCATAACAAATATGACGTATTTTTAAGCCATCAAATTATAACAACAATAATCATGCATAGCATTAAAGAGATTGACTAATCATTTCTAAATTTCAGACTTTCATATAAATGAGGGGGTCGCGAGATTATGTATTATAAAATATAATAATACGATAAGTCGATGTTCCATTCAATGCATACTAGATATTGGCAAGAATCCAAGTGACCGATTCTCCTACTCTCAAAGTGATGGAAACAACCAAATAGCACAGGCCTTATGTGCCCTCTCGTTTGTCCCATCAAATCAACAGTAGGTTCGTCCAAGCCATCACCGATGCACATCTCTATGTCTCAAGAGTACAAGAGAAGGTAACTCTAACTCATGTCCCTACATGACATACTTATGAATTCAATTAGTCAAGTAAAACCCTCGGTGGTAAACTCCACACCCTGGGGTGTTAACGACCCTCGGTGGTAAACTCCACGCCCTGGGGTGTTAACGACCCTCGGTGGTAAACTCCACACCCTGGGGCCATGAATAACAGTGCATTCACATTCCATAGATTCGTAGATTCGAGCCAATACCACGTCGCAACCCATAAATCTCAAGTCTTTAATTCAAATTATGAATCCTAAGCATAACTAATAATCATGCCATATTTGATAATTGAACAAGCTCCCCACTTACCTTAAACTCGCCGCGAATCCTAGTATTGATCCTTTCTCATTAGGGCTCGATTTGAATGTTCAATCCGAACTTCTTTGATCTCTTTGACTTCTCAAAACTCATTCTCACCATTCCAAACTGTCCTCCCTTAATCTCCTATTTTTTTCCAAATAGTGTAGAACAACAAGTCGTCGCTAGGTTTACTTAACTTTTCCTTTTATAGGCTAGGGTTAGGTTAGGTTACATACATCCTTTTGTATTAAAGACTAAAATGCCCTCCTACTTGGGCCTTAACTCTAACTCCCTATTTAATATATTTTAAGCCGTTTTCATTAATTTATCTTAATGAGCATTTTGACCAAGAACGTTTCCAAAAAGCATTTTGACCAAGAACGTTTCCAAAAATCTTTTCTTAATTAATGGGATCTCATAAATTTTGAGATCTTACTCCTTTTGACTAGGAACGTTTCCACAAATATTTCCTTAATTAATAGGATCTATTAAATTTGGAGATCTCATTTTTTTTATAACTTTCTTCCTGTTTAAGAAACGTTTTTCAAATCTTTATTTTCTTGTGAGTTTCCTTAATTAGAACGGACGTATATTCTGAAATCTCTTCAAACCGCATAAAATGTGCATCTCGAGGTGTAAGATATTTTACTATATCACTAATAATCCAATCCAAAGAAATTCTACACATATTTAGTATTTAAATTACTAAATTGCCCCTAAATCGAATCGGGGAAGATTCGGGTCGTTACAATAATAGCTTAAAATGGCAAAACAGTGAGCATGGAAGGAGAACGAAAACAATGGAGAAAGAGGAGAGAAGCTCACCTAGTGATCTCCGGTGAGTAGTGGAGGCTCCAACGTTGTGGTGGGTGGGATGGTGATGGTTTAGCTGGGGAAAGCGAGCTGCTACAATGGAGGCCGAGAAAGGTGAGGTAGAGTACAAGCCGAGAGAGAAGAGGGAAAGAGGGGTGGAAGAGACTCACCTAGGCGTCTCCGGTGGGTGGACAAGGTGGCGGTACCGTAGAGGGTGGCGGTGGTGACACTCCAAGGAGGAGGAGAATGCACAAATGAGAGGAGAAGGAGATGACATGAGGCCGAGAGGGAGAGGGAGAAAGAGAGAGAGAGAGAGAGAGAGAGAGAGAGAGAGAGAGAGAGAGAGAGAGAGAGAGAGAGAGAGAGAGAACTCGGACCTCCGGTGTGGTTCGATCAGGTGAGAGATCCAGCGACTGGCAGTCGGTGGTCGACGGTGGCGAGAGGTAGTGACGGCTATGAGGTGAGGAAGATGATGAATAGTGTGTATTAAGGTTTTTGTTTGTTTTTATATATGTGACTTAAGGTGAAATGACCCTTTTGCCCTTGAGTTTACACTTGCCCAACCCTTGGACAGCTACCCTTATGTGTCATTTGGCTCATCCCCCAATCTAACCCATGTACACATCTCTATGACCATCCAATGGTCCTCCTCACTCAAGTGTATCATTTTAACAATCCTATCCATATTAACCTATTAAATAAACCCCATTAATTTTATTAAATTACCAATAAGGTTACACAAATTCCCGCCTACTCGGTACACAGTGCCCCGCGTTCGACACGCTTCTCGAGGCAGTCCTACTTTTGGGATTCGAATAAATTCCCTCATGCTTATGTTATACTTTATTGTTAACCTTGTATTTTCTCAACTTAAATCCTATATTTCATTTGACTTTGTTTATTAATAATGCCCACTAAAACGGTTCCCGAAACCCCGTTTAACTAAGTGACACCTCACTCAATTAATATATAGCCCGAACGGCTCGAGACCCGTAAAATACCAATATACTAATACATGCATTATCATCCACAAATAACCAAATTTTTTTGGGTCGTTACAGGGTGGTCGGACAGTAGGGGTGTATACGAATTAGATCTAGTCCAATTAGAGTCAATCCACAATCCAATCTAATTATTGTGGATTGAAAAATTACAGTCCAGTCAAGTCCAAACAATTCATCAATCCAACTCAATCCAATTTGCAAAAGCGGACCGAACTGGATCAAGTTCCATGTATTGACATTTTCCTATCTAAAAATTTATGAAATTAAACTTAATCAAATGAATCACAAAAATTATGCATATCATGATTGACAAATTTGCAACGTACATCCTACAAATCTATATATAACAAATTTCTCACAAATTTGTTATCACAAGAACGTTCAAAATACAAGTCCTCCATAAATAAAAATAAAAATGTCATATACAAACTCCACCATATACCTAAACAAAAGCACAAAAAAGTGCACATTGCAATATACAACCCACAAAAAAATGTCTGAATTGTAATAAAAGAGGTAAGAACAAGAAAAGTCTTTGAGATACTATATAGTTTAAAGTTGATAATTTGAGTTGATGCTCTTCGAGATACTATAGAGTATATAATGAGATATGTATATGTGTTGTTGTGATAAACAGATTGGATCAGTGATTTTAAATGTGGGATCCGTAATCTGATCCAGTCTAGCCAATTAATGATTTTTCAATCCAATCCGATCCAAGGGATAAAAAAATCAATTTAATTAGTGGTAATTGGTCCGAATTGGACCGGATCCGCGGATTAGTACAATCCGTGTGCACCCCTATCGGACAGTAACCATGACTATGAACAGTTCTAGCTATGTATGTTTTACTCCTCGCTCCCACACAACTTTACCTATTCCTAAGTGTAAATAGTGAGATTTTTATTTTCTTATCTTACATTAGATTTGTCCATCAGTTTGAGTTCAGCCCGGCTATGTGCAAACTACATTTTATTAAAGGCAAACCACTTAATTTTTTTCACTCCACTTCCAAAACTACCCTCAAATGAAAAGACATACTCACCTCTTACAACTCCACAACTCCCACAATCATTCACATGCCCTTCTTCCTTCTCATGTTGTGCAACCCACATAAATGCTACCTTTGACTCCGACGATCCCCTCTGACCACCGACGACACAAACTTGCGATTTCAGACTACACTACCATCGTAAGAGATGATTTCTTCATGTTTCTTGCTGGAAAATCACGTTTCTCCACTGTTTTGTATGCATTTTATATGATTTGAACAAATTTTTTTGTCTTGCTATGACATTGATTGTTTGTGTTGTTCGATGGCTATTTACCATAACAAATGGAGGATGGATGTGTAGAAGATACAGATGTGCATGACAGAGAGGTATTACTTGAGTTCTCATTCAATTTTTCTATATATTTTTTTTTTGTGTTCAAACCTAGGATTCTGCCTCTGGCGACCTCGCAGGGCTGAACAAATGACTTTTGCTTGGTCAATCGTGCCTGATTAAAAAATGTCTATTCGATCATAGGTGACTGAACGAACACTTGTATTCTTTTTGTTCAAACCAAGGATTCCTCTGGTTCGGCTTGGAATGATCGACTGTAACGACCCTCAAACTTAATTCGTGCCACGTGTTGTGTTGCAGGACTGTTACCTGATTGTCGTGACTTATCATACTGTCTAAGCCTCTGGAGTCGACACTGAGGTATATTTTGTTTTTTGTGATGATTGTAGTATTATTTATACTCGAATGTGAATGTCGTAGGTCCTAGTGCGTGATTTTATTTTGTTTAACCCACCGGATTTGTGAGTGAGTTTTCGCCTAGGAAAACGTGAATTTTCAGACAAACGAGTGAAATTTGAGTATTTTAAACACAGAAAATGATAATTAGTGAATTATTGGAAAATAGTAAATGAATTAAATAATAAATAAGCATTGTGTAATGTGTCTAGTACGTTGTTACGTCCTGGAGCACACGAAGTGCAAGTCGTGGTGTGGTACAGGTCCGGATATGTGAAGATTCGAGTGAGAAATGATTAACTTATGAGATAAAGTCACCCAATGGAGTCACAATATGGAGTTATAGTGGTTGGCTGGTGTGAAGGAGGGCTATTGGATGAGCCTCGAGATACGTATATGTGAGATGATTGAGAGGTTGGTATAAAAGGGGATATGTCACATTTTCTCTTTTCTTACTCTCTCTCACTCAACGAAAATCAATTTACTCTCTCTCACATTTTCTCTCTCTCACTCAATGAAACTTTGTGAGCTTGGATTGACGTTGGGAATTGACCAATAACCCATTTTAAGATGAGATCTCAACTCCCCACGTGAATATTTATGTTTTGACAGTAATTTCACTGGTTTTCGTCATGATGATTTTGGGCACAAATTTGAGTTTTGATTTGGATAGGGTTTTTGAATGAGGAATTTGTGATCAAAGGATGAATTGAGGGTGTTGCTATAATGGTTTTGGTGATTTGGAGTTGTTTGTATTTTGGTGGAATTTTTGGGGGTTTTGGACTTGATTTTCATATCGAGGGTTTGTCGATGTTTCGACATGAAGTGAAGGTGGTTTTGAGTTGTGTTAGACGTCCCTATGAGTTTAGGATAGGCTTGGAATGCAGCGAAACGAGCTGGTGGTTTTAGAAAACCCCATATGTGTGTTCAAGGTTTGAAGCCGTGAGGGACGTCGTGGAGCATTAAATCCCACGATCGATCACCACGTCCAAACCAGAGACAAATGAGTTCAACACTTTAAGTGACGTGGTGAGCCATTTCCCTTGGCAGCGTCACTCACGACGTCCAATCCATATAAGCTGAATTTTGGCATTTTAAATGACGTCGTGGGGACCTTGAATATGGCGGTGTCATCCACGGCGTCCCAAATAGTAAAAACTGATTTTTTATAAACTTTTTCAAAATTTTTGGAAAGCCTAGGGTCATAGTATGACTCTAATTCAATCAAATTGTGTCTAAATGAATATTATGAATTTAGGGAACTAAATTGGATAAGTTAGAGCCGTGCAAGGAACGGGTTTTCGCGTCGTTTGAGGTAAGTAAGTAAGCGAATTAAGGAGGTGCATAGTAATTTATTTTCCATTATTGTTGTTTCTATTGAATTGAGCCATTTATTGGAATTCCCTTCTTTATATTTCTTGGTTGAGTGTCTTTGACATAAGTGTGTCGAGAAGGTACTTCTGGGATCATATTAGCTGGGCTAACATGAGTACTTCTGCAAAGTATTACCCACCCACCTAATCATGAGGTTTTCCCCAAGTACTGGATTGTTGTGGATTTGTTGTGGCTTGTTGTGGTTAAATATCATTATATTACTTGTCAGTCTGTTTATTATGCAATTTGTATTATTTATTTGCCTTTAAATACCACATGATTCTTAGACTGTTTTATTGGTTATTCATGAATTACTATTTTTGTCATTCTGGCTTTACTTTCAATTTATCACGTACTAACCGTCTAGTTTGTGACGGTGGGTGCAAATCGGGCAGAGGCAAGCAAGGGAAAAGGGCCGTTGATTGGTGACTTCCTCTGAGAACTCTTAGATCGATTCTTTTTTTTCCTTCATTGTATGTTCTGCCTTTTTGACTTGTGATTTTTGTATCTTATGTTTTTGATAACAATGGGGTACATTTTAGGATTGAGTGACTATGGATATCATGTTATATCGTTTTCTTTACTGTTGGTCACCAGATATACATGTTTATCCAGTTGTTTCAGGGTTTCCACACTTTAGGTTATTTCCACTGCAAACTACCTGATAATGATATAATCTAATAACTTAACTTTAAAATTGTTCAATTAATGAGGAATGAAAGTTTTGAGGCTGACTAGGCATGCATTGACTCCAATATTTATTTAAATTATTTACTTTTTGAATTTCCTTGGGATTACTAACTCTTGACTCGTCATCTTTTTTGTTGTGATGGCTGAGTGCAAACCCCAGTAGGAACAGGGGGAAGGGCAAGCTTGAGGATTTCTTTTGACAGATCATCTATTCCCTACTCGTATGAGTGTTTACTTTATTTGTTTTATGCTGGGTTTTGGGATTTGAGTGATATTTAAACTTGTATATAACCTATTTAAGTTTTTTGATGTTTTGACTGGACACGACATATGTTTTATATATGATGATGATTATTGACGAGTTTTCCACATTAGGAATAATGCTCTCACATGATTTACAGTTCATATTATAATGATTAAAGTCTTCCGTTGATTTGTTTAAGGTTTAACAAATAATTTGAAGCCCATAAACTAACTGATATAATATAATCTGAAAATAGTTAGTGATATAATAATTGAAAGATAATTGGGTACGTGTGGAACAAAACTAGGCCAATATAGGTAGGGTTATGGTCCATGGCGTACGACATAGCGGGCTTCAAATTTTGGGGCCGCTATAATAATTCTCATATTATTTTTCCACTCAATTAGGACAGATCGATCGACATTGTTCTGTTCGGTTAGAGTCACCCGAGTGAAAAACTTTTCATCGGACAACTACAACTGAACAAAATAATTTAAATCAGTTGTGTGTGGCCGACTGAGACTCGACTACCACTAAACACAAAACGAGCATATCATTTGATCATAAAATAACAACAAACACATACAACAACCAAAATTGCTAAAAAAAAAAGGAGAAAATTGAAGAAACATCAACATTTACGAAAACAACATAAATCGACAAATCAAGGGCCCGAAATTGATTCGTCGTTATTAATGACGTGTTTGCAGGCGTGGCGAACAACTCATATGCTTGTGGGACTCGCAGATAGGCTAGGGTGTGCCCGGAGCTAGGTAAATAGTAATTTTTGGTGTTGTGCTTTAATTTGCGATGTTTTATGTAATTAGGTTATTGGCATCACGATGTGTGTAAATTATTGTATTATTGACGTGCGAGATAGTGCGACGGGTATTCGCCCTGAATAACGTGTAGCGCAGGAACCGTGTAGGCAAATAACATTACACTAGGTTGGGTAGTCATATACACATGAGAAATGATAAAATATAATTAATAATTAATAAATAACGTCGTATATGCGTTCGTGGCACGAGAGTACGCGGGGGACGTAAGGGTACGTGCGGGACTTAGGTATCGGAACACCTGAGGGTTTAGCGTTTTGTTTGTGTAAGGCAAGACAATGGAGTAGTGTCACCATTTAAGTCATTGAAAGCTAGACTAATTGACCCTCTAGTGACCCCCTTAGATGGTGCATTGTGATACACAAATGAGAAGAGATGAATTTGGGGTATAAAAAGTCAATTTTCTCTTCACTTACCACTTTTTCTCTCTCCTCCATTAGCCAAATCCGAATTTGGAGCTTGTGAATTAGGTTTTGCTTAATTTCAAGAGATGATTTGGAGCACCATACGAAAAGGAATTGATGATCCGAGGTCAGCATCTTCATCTCTATTTCATTCTTTATGTTTTGGACACAAAAGTTTGGGTTTTTACGTGGGTTTCAGGAATGGGTTTGAGCACACTAGTTTGAGCAGTGTTGCTATAGATGTTATTGTGGTTTTTGAGCAACAAGTGGAGATTTTATTGAAGAGTTGGTTGTTTTGGTGTTGGGAGAAAAATAAAGGTTTTTAATTGGATTTGTCGGGGTTTTGGTTCCGGACGATTTTCGTTGAGGGGTTATGGCAGTAAATGGTTTATAAGTGTTTGCATGCGATGTTGGGACTGGTTCGGATCGCGGGGAAGAGCTGAGGGGGCTAAAAAATCCCTTAAGGGAGTCACTGGTTCAGACGTGGCCAAGGGCGCTATGGGGAGAAAACTCATACGGTGTCACCTGCGACATCCAAACCAGAGGCGAATTTCCCACATATGCTTTAGTTCATGCACTGGGAGGGTTGTTCTTGGCAGCGTGGGTGAGGCACGTCGTGGAGCTGCTGAACACGGTGGCACCATATACGGCGTCTGGAACTAGAAATAAAATAAAATTTATGAATTTTCTGAAATGGGTTTTTAATTGAACTTTTTTGAGGAAAATTTACGGATAGTTTTGATAATCAGGTGTTGGATTGATTGATCGGGGATTTGACACACATTGTGGGCATGATTTGGCGGCATTTGGGATTAGTTGGAGTGCGGTTTGAGGTGTGTAGTATCCCAACTGAAATTACTTGAGTATTTGCTTCTTTTGGCATTTGAATTCAATTTCTGTTATTTCAATACTCTATTCCTAGTTGTGGTTAAATGGATAAACACTGATTGGGGCTCCCTCTATGCCATTCCAGTGTGTATGCCCACTAGACCATAATACGTGTGTCAGGAAAACTCGGTGAATAGCTCGAATCGGGAATCACGTCGGGACACGTGTGGGTGCGTTGTAGGTACTATGCCGACCACCTAGTGGATCCAGATATTGGCCCTGCTTAAATGCGACTCATTGGCAGTATTCTGTTGAATAGTCCAAATTATGGTACTAGTCTGGTCCTAGGTTCTAGGAACACACTTTAAGCTTTCACTATTATCTATTCATGTGATGAGTGCAGTTGTCTGTATTTATTTCTACATGTTTACTTAATAGCTTTATTTAAATTTCAGTATTTACTTTCAATATTGTTCACTTAATTTCCTTGGGAATACTCACTCTGGACTCGTCATCTGCCTTTTGTAATGGCTTGAGTGCAGATTCTAGTACGAGTCGAGTCAAGGGTAAGCTGTTAGAGTACCGTTGATTTGAAGATACATAGCCCGACTTGTACGTTTGTATTACATGTATTTTGTTTTCATTTTGGGTTTGGGATTGTAAGATACCTTGTATATTTTGACATTTTGTGACATCTGAGGTATTATGGATATAAATGGTTTATGGCATTTTTTGACATTTTGTTTTCTATATTAGGTTTATGGTTTATATCACTTGATTAAATGTTATTATTTGAGTTAATATGTTGGTAAGACTTCCGCTGTGATAATTTGAGGATATAATGATAACTTGGCATATAATTAGTGTTCGACATAAGGCAAGCAGTAAATTGTTATTTATTAAGGTTTAAAAGGATAAAATGAGGTTGTAATCTAATGTGGAGCACAACTGTCGCTAGTAAAACAGATTGTGAGTCCATATTAGCCCTCGTGGCGGTCTATTTAGAAAATGGGCCGTTACATTGATCATTAAATCAAATTGCACTAAATCATAATGTAATCCTTAATTGCAATATTTTCAAAAAAATTCAATATTACACCAAAAACGGATTGATCAATCATAACAGATCGACTAGTACAAATTCAACCAAGCCTAAACCAATAAAATTGCTAAAAAATAGGAGAAAATTGAAGAAACATCTTCATTTGCTTGATTTCTTTCAACCGAACAGAACAAATTCAATCGGCCTTGTGTGACCGACCGAGCCTAAACCAACAATACAAACAAAATGACCATCCAATTCGATCGTAAACAACCACAATCGATCAATAACAACACGGATTTGAACAAATAAACAAAGTCTCACCATAAAATTCGAGTTGATATGAAAACTTATGGTTTACGTTCGAAGCACCAACTACACGTTCGTCCACCACTTCAAAGGAAGACTTAGTGCTCGAATTGATGCGAAGATGCACCCACTATTACGTGAAGATCGATCGAATGGTTCACCTAGGCCTTGTGCGTCCTTGTCCTCCTTCTCGCTGTGTTAAGGTTGAAGTTTTTGAGATTTTCGATTTTTGGGTGCATAAGGGGCTGGGGCATTTTAGAAACTAATTAGATTTTTTTGGGATGCCCTCATCCTTACGTAAAGTACCCTCATCCTGTGATTTGTCTATAATAAAATATGGTTTGCATATTGTCGGACCAGTTTGAGATTTGCTCTAGCTCATCTTGGCTCAAGTACGAATACTTTTATTTTTAAAATTATACAAAGTATACATAATAAATATTATATAAATAAAATAAATTTTAAAAATACTTTTATTTTATTTTATAATATAAAATAAATAAAATAATAAGTGGGCTTGAGCAAGGCTAGGCAAGGCCCGGGCCAATGAACAAGTACTCCTTTTATCTCTCTCGGCGTCTCTAATAACTAAATTCTTCTTCACTTCTCCTTTCGCTCTTTCAACTGTCTTTCTTGCATTCTCTCTCCCGATTAAGCGCTAAGTGGTCGTTCCCAATTTCACGTAAGACCTTACGAAATAGCTACTCAAAAAAACTCCATATTCTTCTTTGGTTACTTTCTATTCGTGCCTTTGCGATCTTCTCAGAAACCCTAGTTTCAGACGCCGTTTCATTTGCTTACAATTTTGTGTTTTTCGATGTCGTTTCCTTCAATTCTTCGATTTTCGACTATTTTAGGGCTCTCGATCTGTTCGCGAAGTCAAGACCTCTCTTTTGATACCTTTTTTGTGTAATTGCGTTGAAGAATTGCTATTCTGATCTTCGCTAGGGTTTTGTTTTGTGTTTTTTCTGGTCTTGTGCTGTCAATCTTACACAGATCGCTTTTTTTTTTCTTGGTTTTCGTTTCAAGTTCTCATCTTTTGCTCTTGTTCGTCGCAGATCTTGAGCCGTAACAGTCGATCAGTATGCCTTGGACTTCATTCGTTAATCGCAACAGGAAGTGCGTCTGCTTGGTTGTGTTCTTCCGTGTTATTCTGTAAGTACTTTCTGCTTTGAATTTGACCTTATTTTGAACCCTAACTAGTGATTTAAAGGTTAATCAGTTTTGGGTCTTATCCAATAATGGAATCGATGTCGATACTCGTGCAGGTGAAATCAACTTGTTTGAAGTGTTTTCTTTTCTCCGAATTCTCGGTTTTGCATTCAATAGTTTTGTGTTTGGGAGAATGCACTTGAAGAGAGATCAAAAAGTGAAAGAAATTGGAAATATAACGATGAATGTCGGGGTTATTGCTTATTGCCAACTGATGCGAACTTGTCAGGTATTCGTTTATTAGTAATCTTCTATCATCACACCAATGAGTTCACTCTGACAAAATTGCTTAATTTGTACTGTTACGAATGCCTAGTTTCCCATTTCGAACAAATCTTAAGCTCATTTTGTTTCTATGTATTTGGGTCTTTTAACTGTTAATATCCTTTTGTTTTTTGTGAAATGTTTATCTATCTACTCTTCATTTGTTTGCTTTATTACTCGTTTGGTTACTTGGGGGGTGTGAGTGGCTCAAATTTAATTTGCTAGGTTGGTAGGTTAATGGAACTTTGGAACATTGTGAATACTTGTTCGTGTTGTATAGCTTATGTGGAAAACAATTATGTAACCTTAGCTGACAACTTTATATCCAAGGAATGTACATTCTTGGAAGGCTCGAAACTTGTAAACAGAAGATTAGATCATTTCTGAATTTTAAGATTATTAAATCGATTGATAGCTGCCATCTTTTGATCCAACGTGTTTGTCATTCCAGCTTCATGGGCTGGTGAAAGTTTGGCATGTAGTGGGTTTTGTAATTGTTTAATGGCTATGTTAAAGAACATGAATGTGTCGTGTTAGCTAACTACACTCCTTTCCCAAGGAAGAAATGGCTTAAATGCAAGATTAGATCATTTATATCTTTCGTGAATTTTTAAGAATGTTGGTGCTATTTTCCATCTCTTTAGTCCTACATCTGGCATCAAAAGCATTGTGTACCTTTTTTTTCTTTGCTAATAGATTCTGTTGGATATCTTTTTGCAGCTCTCTAGTTGTAACTTTTGAAAGAGATGGCATTTTTATCGGTTTAGTTTAGATAGAATTAGTGATTGGCTATATGTCCCAGACTCCCAGTATCCTCGTTTCTTAAAAGAAGTATTTTTGATGTTCTATGTGCAATTGTTTTTTGAAAAACATCTAGGTACTTATTGTTGCGCAGTTGTGACTTGTGATCGTTTGTAGAACTTTATGCTGAGGATTTACATTTACATTTTAACGACAGGTTCAGAATGGTTGCACCAGTTTAAAAGTATCTAGTAGCAATTTTGTGGTGCACTTTTTTTATTAAATGTTTTTTGTTTACAAAAACTGCTAACTTCACGAGGAATAGATTTTACTATTAGGAAAATTGGTATAGCTTGTGTAAGCTTGGATGTTCTGCTTGAATTGATTACCACAATTTAATTAATTTATAGGCTATACTGTTTCAATCAATCTTACATTGACTAACTCTTCATGCTTAATTGCAGCTACCAGTTTCTCCCATAATTGATGAAATTTTGGTCGCTTATGTTTATCTGTATCTGTGCTCAAGCATATAATGTAATTTTCCTTAAACTGTTACTTTTCAATTTTTAACTTTATTTTTTTCCCTTTAACATGGCAGGCTGAGTACTTCAGACAGTTGCTTAAGCCAGTTACGTAGTAATAGCCATCTCTTTATCAAAGAAATGGACGGCCTTTAATTTTTTATTGGTGAGAAGGCAGTGTAGATGAATTAAATAGTTGCTCTTAAGTTAGGTCTAGATATCTGTTCTCTTATTGTGTTAGCAAAGTTCCTCCTATTGGTTCACCTCAAGACTTCATAGAACTCATAAACGTAAGCAACTTTCTGACTTCAACTTGTTCCTGTACGACCACGTGTAGTATTAAATGTCGCTGGAACCATATGCAGAGAGAGAGCAAGGACTGTTCCATCCTTCTCAAAGGATGGTATCCCCTTTTCCATATCATTTAGGTGGTGGTCATATGTATGGTGCAGACATCTCGCCTGCCTTAGGCATGACTCTGCCAGAGGGTCCAGAGTGTTCAAGACCGTACCATGGTGTTGAATTCCATCCATCTGAAGCTTGTCCAAAGAACTTTGTTGTATTTGATCAGACTGATGAGAGAAGTCGGGTGATATTCTACCCTGGGTTTACTCGTAATTTCAACGGGCCATTAAATGATGTTCATCGAATGGTTGAACGAGATAATTCTGATGAGAACAATGATGATTTGGAGGACAGAGCATCTTCCTCTTTTTTTAAAGAAGATACTAAAGATATAGATGCTTTGCTGAGTTTGGAAGAGGAAGGTGATGACGATGATGAAGTCAGCACAGCACGGAACCTTGGCAGCTTCAATTGCAGTTCTCCAGAGTCGTGCTCCAATTACGGTTCAAAACCCAGAAAATTGAAAGTGTCTTCATCTGCATGCAACAGCATTAGAGGTGGCGCCAGCGAGGAGCGCAAGCGGCAGAAGATGAGGAAAATGGTGAAGGCATTAAGGGCGATTGTACCGGGTGCAGACCAGATGAATACTGCTGGTGTTCTTGATGAAGCTGTTAGGTATCTAAAGTCATTGAAGGTCGAGGTCAAGAAGCTTGGAATAGGAAATTTTGACGATTTTGATCAGGATGCCATCCATGGTAAATACCATTTTTAAAAATCTGAATGCTTGCCGATATATAATATAAAGTTAATATGAATATGATTGCATCTTTTTTATTTGTGCTGTTGTTTCATAGGAGCTAGCGTGCCGAGGCTTTAACATCGTGAGGATGGCTAAGTATTATTGATCAGTGATTGCAAAAGTTGCTTTTGATTGATGGAGGTGGTGGTGTTGACTTCATTAGGCTTGTTAGGCCTGTATGTAACATGCGGTGTAGCAAAAGTGTGGTTTCTGCTTCAGACTTCTACTGACAGGTGAGTGGATAGTTCTAAAAGATTTGCATGCTACTTCTTTGTTACATTATCCTGTCCAGTCTCTATTTCGCACCCTTGATAGTGCCAATAGTACCTTTGTCGATGCTTCGACGACTTGAATTATTATCTATTTACTAATAAGTGCACACGCATACTACAGTATACTTTGTAGCTACTTGTGCCACTTAATGTAATGGAGAGTGAGACATTCATGTGTTTAATCTATTTGTTAATTGTTATATGCCCATGATGGAAAGTGAGATGCCATGAAGCTTTATATCTATATTAAGTGCATCTGCGTGTCTGTGCTTGTGAGGCTTTTTTGGTTGTGTATTTGCATATATGCTGGGGACATGGAGACGAAGATATTCGGAGTGCTGTGTTCAATGCCCCCCACTATCAAAAGTAATGCATGTTTCACATGATTACTACTATATCCAATCTTTGAAAATTTGTGTGGAAATGATGCTCTCTGTGGGGTCTTATGCCCATGTTGGTAGTGCTGTTTGACGTTTTTGCGTGTTTGGCGTGTTTGTCTAGGTGCCCTTTTTCAGGTTTGTCATTTCTTTATGTGGTTGGAGTCTTTTGCATTTTATATTGGGACCATACTGGTTGTTGAAAGGCTAGGCCAAATTGAGCTCTTTTTTATTTTTTATTTTTTAAAATTTTATACATTGATTGGGTGACATGCTTTTGATTTATATATTTGCTTCATTTTTGTTGGGTCAACTGGACATGCATTGAGTTGCACTCACTCGTTTTGATGCACAACAACATAGCCTTAGTCCCAAATTAATTGGGGTCGGCTAACTCCTTTTGATGCACAAATTGAGAAAATCTAATGAATATGTAGCTAATGTACGTGTTGAGCCCAATTTTTTTTTATTCTTTTTTTTCCTTCTTTATATTGAAGTTTCTTCCGCATGTCAGATAAATGTTTATGGCTTTGTTTGATAAAACTAACCGATAATTTAGTTGATAATCCTATTGATAGCTAATAATTTAGCTGATTGAGTATTTTTTTTTTTTTGACTTCAGTGGGAGTCGAATCATGACCTTCCAAAATAAACGTCTCTACCATCTCACCAGAGTTGCTTTGACTAGTTGATTGAGTAGTTGATAAGAGCTGTTTATTAAAATTGTTCAGAAAAATTAGTTGATCGAGTAGGGATGCGACACAATAGATACATACATACATATATAATGAGCTTGAACATAGCAAGACCTAATCTGTAAGATGTGATGGATCACTTCCAAACGAATTATGAGCAACTTCCACAGACAATTCATGGAGCTAAAATCACTAATCGATCAACAGTTGAATTCATGAACTTCGACCGATTAGGGGTGGAGTTCTCTCGTAAGATAACTTACAGGAAGTTGAAAAATAATATTATTTGGTTGCCCAAGTTATCTCTAAACTTATACTAAAGGGTGAGAAATATCTCCCCACCTCCCCCTAGGAGTGATACCCCTGAGTTGAAGACACAATTACCCCTTATTAATGATCCTTGTATTACCCATATCTCTCTCTTATTTGAAGGCTATTTATGTCAATTTATATCTTTTATTGTTTAAAAATTTACAACTTCCTTGCAAGTTTGAAGTTGAACCAAATATGAAAATATTAAAATTTACAACAGGTCAAATTCCTTTGTTATATTGTTGTCATCGTCTCACATGAAAACAATTGGGAAATCAACCCAACTTACAAACCATCAAATTTATCTATAGTAGAATCCATGACAAGAACCCTTAATCCTCATCAACCCAAACAACAAAAGATCCCTTAAAAAGCACATTTAGCAATCAAACCAAACAAACAAGCTTAGGGCGTTTTGCTAAAATAAATTAAATTTGATTTTCCTTTTTACATTGGGTGGAAAGAAAGGATAGATGGGTTGAAATAGTTGCCCTTATTGGTGACTAATGACTAATGAGGATTCCTGTCAAACTTTTCTTTGCAATCAACAAGGGGCGTTAGATTTTTTTCTTAAAGAAAATAAATAAATAGAAAGAACTAAAAACTCACACACCCAACTCAATATGACCCAAAAATTAAGTAAAGACGCACGTTCTCGCATGTGACAAAAATAATCAACGAAAGCAAGCACTACTTCAGTTTTTTATATTTATATTTATGATCATTGGCGAACACTAGTTATAGGAGTATACGACTGTATATTATTTAACTTTTTATATAAAAAAAAATTAACAACTTGACTCCAACGTGAGTTAGATCTACAATTTACCCAATCTTGTCTTTGATGAGTAATGTTTCATTCATCTTATTTTTTTTATTTCTTATTTTTTTCAAAGCCTTTCATTTATCTCATTATATATGCTTTGACGACTAAATATAGTATTTAAAAATCGGCCCGACTATGTGTAAACCACATTTTACTATGGGCAAACTGGTTTTTTTTTTCTTTCCAAAATGTCTTTGCTCTTGCGCATCCCTATTTCCAACAACGCGAAGGAGAAAATGAGCCCTAAGTCGATTTTTGCTTTCACCCCATGATTGTGGTTCATCTTCGCAGCAACTCGGTCGATCTTCGCGTCACCTCTGTTTATCTTCACTCTTACCCTAGGTTTTGCTACGTCTTGCTTTCAAGCGGTTGTCGCGCAATCAACGACTAAACTTGGTCGATTTAGGGTTGTTTCCATTAATGTGGATGCTTTATCAATTTTTTTTTATTGTTTTTGAACAATTTTGGTAGTTGTGTATGTGTTTGTAACTGTTTTTTATCTAATTTGTTGGTCGATTTGTGTGTTGTTGATGATTGACGCTCAATCCATGACAGGACCGATTGACAGTGCACTGTTCGGTTGAAGGTGACCAAACAATGCATGTTAATCGATCTTTGATGACCAAACCACATTGTAGTGTTCAAAACTTGATTTGAATAAATGTTTGTTCGGTAACCAATAACGAAACATGTATGTTTCAATCGACCTCGACAAACCGAGCAAAAGCCATCTGTTCGGCTCTGCGAGGCCGAACCAGAGGTGGAATCCTTGGTTTGAACACGAAAAAAATGCAAAAATTAAATGAAAACTCATGAAATACCTCATCATCTTACACATTTGTATCTCTTACACGTTCATCCTCCATTTTTATGGTAAATACCACTGAACAACGCAAACAAACAATGCCCTACCAAGACAAAAAAATTGTTCAAATCTTATAAAATGCATTTAAAACAATGTAGAAACACAATTTTTCAACAAGAAATATGAAGAAATCAACTTTTACGATGGTAGCTTATGAGCTCCGAAATTGCAAGTTTGCGTCGTTGGTGGTCGGAAGGATTATTTGAGTCGAAAGTGGTGTCTGTGTGGGGGTGCACAACGTGAGAAGGAAGGACATTTTGGAAAGAAAAAAAACTGGTTTGCCCTATAGTAAAATGTGGTTTGCACATAGCAAAATAGGTCACAGATCAATAGTTACCTCGGGTTTATTCTACTTGGGGATCAATACAACCAAAGTGTCATTGAGAGCATTCGATAGTCGCCCCGTGTTGATACTTTGCAGGCAAGCCGCAGTAATCCCTGTGCCTATAATTGGCTAAAAATGTTGGTAGAACACCATCCGGTCCTGGGCTCTTATTTGGATGCATAGAGAAGATTGCCTCCCTCACGTCCTCGGCTACGAACTGACGAAGCAGGATGGTATTGTGGTCCTCAGTAATTTTGTTGGGAATGCTCTCGATGACAGGGCTCATGTCTCCTTGTTTAGATGTAAATAGCTCTGAATAATAATTGCATATAAAATCCGCCAAACCAATATCCCACTCCTTCCAATGTCTGTCATCTCATTTTAGCTTCTCCAAGGAGTTTTTCTTTTTTCGAGCTTTTGCATATGCATGAAAAAATTGTGTGTTAGAGTCCCCGTCTCTAAGCCAGTGTTGTTTAGCTCGCTGCCTCCAAAAATCTTCCTGTTGGGCTAATAATTTGTGGTATTCTTTCTCAACCTCTTTAGAACATTGAATAGAAAAATTGTCCTGTTTTTCTGTAAGTGAATTAGTTTCTTCTTAATATCAATAATCCTTTGTGAGAAATTATCTGCAATCGACTTCCCATGTCTTTAATTCAACACCACATTTATTGATTTGATTCATAACTGGCAGAAACGCATTTGACTCCCACACTTTCTTTATCACTTCTTTACATCCCTCTTCTCGAGCCACGAATTCTCAAATCGAAACACACCCCTTTCCCCACTTACTTCCAATAAGAGACGCCCAAAAACAAAGCTCTATGGTTCGAGCATGGCGCTATTAAATTACAGACTCGAACTTGTTGAAATAGCTGCCTCCAAGCACGTGTTGCAACGGCCTATCGAGTTTTTCCTCCACCTAGTACCTGGAGCCCTTATGACGTTCCCATGTAAGCGGGTACCCCTCCATCCCTAAATCTATTAGCTGGCAATCATCTAATGCTTGGCGAAAGCCATTCAGCCTCCACCTCGGTTGCCCTCAGTATCCTCTTTTCTCATTCTCATGTAAAATATCATTAAAGTCACCTACTAGACACCATGGAAGTTCGGACTGGTGCGTTAACTCTCTCAGTAGGTTCCAAGAAGCCCTAATCTGCTATGTATCAGGGTAACCATAAAAACCCGTGAGACGAAACTTTCGTACCCCTGGGACGGACACAAATGCATTAATGAAATTTGGTGTTGATGACAAAATCTCTACTTGCTCTGATTTTCTCCACATCAAAGCTAGGCCTCCTCTTCTGCCATTCCTTTGGCAATGTGAAGCCCCTCAAAACGTAATCTCTACTGAACAATGCTAACTCTATCGTGGTCTACTAGTGTTTCCATCAGAAACACTACACTGTACCTATAAGAACAATCAAAGTCTTCAAGCACCCTTATTGTCCGTGGACAGCCCAGCCCACGACAGTTCCAGTATAAAGTACTTATGATGATAGGCGGGACTGACTCTGTAGGCCCACCAGATACAAGTTTGTTGGATCCACATTACTCTCTTGAGTTAAGTCGTCGATCTGAGATGCTGCCACATCTTCATTGTCAATCTTCACCCCTACACGTGCCCTCTTCGGGTTTAACGCCAACTGTCCCGATTTTTTTATGTTTGAAATTCTCGCTTTCCCATTGTTACCATGATTACCTCTTCCAATCACGTTATCATGATTTCCTCCTCCAATCACGACCCCTTGATTATTGCCATTCCCAGAATAATGGTTGCGGTTATGGCAATTAGATCCCCCTTCCATGTTAATGACGGTTCTGCCCCTTCTTCATCAGAACTTTGATGGCCCCAGCAACCACAAACTGAGCCCCGCCCGACCTAACCTACGTGGACCTTCGAGCCCATCTCTGACGAGTCAACGCAGGTCTAGTCAGCCTTAACTTACTAATTACTTAGTATATTATTCACTCACTCACCTTGAATCACTTTTTTTGATTCATCTTAACTCTATCTAATCTTTTATCCTCAATTATAGTTAGGTGTGCAGCGGAATTATTTTTTTTAACACCAACTTAAAACAGTTTATAACTCAGTTAACCTAGATATGGAAAATCCTGTCCACACAACATTACATGTATATAACAGATCAACTGAAAACCCAAAATGAACATATACATGTATCAACAGTCAGGTTCAACTCCCCAAAGCCCCAAAATATCAAAACAAATGGATACATAGCCAAATATGCAACAAAGTGACAAAATACCTATAAAGTGAGAGCAAAGTTAACGGCTCTGAACGTGCTTCAGAGGATATTGCCAAGCATCGGCGCCTTTCCCCTATTCGTCTGTGGATCTGCACCCACCGTCATAAAAAAGACGGTGAGTACAAAATATAACAGTAAACAACAACAATAAATATCTCAACGTAAATTACTGAATTTTCAATAATCACAAGTCTATAAATCATGCAGTGTATAACAAGAAACTGAAATAGATAGCAAATCGCATGATAAATAGATTCAACAAGTACAAACAACGATAATCAAGTGACCGGAAAATAAACGGATAGGCGAATAGATAGTCCCAATGAAACTGCGGGTCACAAGACCTCATCAGCTTGCGATCGACACAGTATGCCCAAAACTGCCTCCTTGCTCAATCCACCCCGTACGAACCAGTGGGCCCGAAGGTCGCCTCCACTGAATGCACACTCTGTTAGGAAAAGCCACAGATAAAGCCGTCTGCTAAATTTCTAACACACTACCGAAAGAAAGCCACAGTCACAAGCCGGATGCTAAATCATTTTGATAGGCTCCAACGAGAAGCCACAATCTATGCCGGCTGCTAAACTCGTTGAGACTTCTCATCACAGTCGGACTACCTAAACCCTAGGTCACCTGAACTAGAATGGAATACAAAGGCTCGCATTTCAAGAATAATTAATCAATAAATAGAAAAGTAATTATGTTGATTCTATTGTTGCCTTTACTCACCTCAAATCCCTCTAAAAAGCCCTCGCGTAGCTCCACACGTTCCCCAATTAGTTTTCAACACTCCACTCGTCACCTGACAATTATTTCAACCAATTTTCGTTAATTTTTCCCTAATTATTCCAAGTATTCTTCAATTTTTCTAAAGTTTGTCTAATGGATTCTCAAATAACCATTTAGCACGTTCTTTCGTACTGAACTTGTTCAACGGTACCGACGCATACTCACCACGTCCTCACACATTTGGAATATTGAATTTAATGTTCAGTAATACATAAATAATACAAATCACCAAACAATCATAACATACCTCGGTGTCGACTTCCGATGATTGAAACAATTACATCACGGCTTGTTGGGCCCACAATACGACCCTGAAATGTCATGTGGCACGAGTTAGAATTTTTAAGGTCGTTACGCCTCCCCTTATTGAGAATTTCGTCCTCGAAATTAAGCGAACATACAGGGTAAGAATTACCGGAATCAAAACAAGTAAGGGAAATACTCGCGCATGTAAGACTCCAGCTCCCAAGTCACTTCCTCGTCCCCATGATGTTGCCACTTGACGAGAACTGAGGGAATCTCTTTATTCCTCAATACCTTTACCTTCCGGTTCATAATCTGAATAAGCTGTTCATCGTAAGTAATGTCCTCCCTCAGATCAATCTGACTCAGTCCACAATCGGTCGTCTGCCCTCTCTCGACCTATTCAATCGAAGCATCGATATGTGAAATACAAAGTGAACTCCAGCTAACTGAGGTGGTAACTCAAGCTCATATGCAACCTTGCCTATTCGTTTCTTCACTCTGAACGGACCTATAAACCTCGGCGCAAGCTTACCCTTGATCCCAAATCTCTTGTGACCTTTTAGTGGAGAAACCTTCAGATATACATAGTCTCCCACCTCATACTCTAACTCGCCATGGTACCTGTCATAATACATCTTCTGCCTCTCCTGCGCATCTTTTAACCGAAGTCTGATCAGTCGTACCTTCTCAGTGTGATCCACTACAATCTCTGATCCAATCACTGCCACATCCTCTGGCTCTGCCTAGCAAGATGGAGATCTGCACGACCTGCCGTAGAGTGCCTTAAACGGTGCCATACCAATACTGGCCTGATAACTGTTATTGTAAGCAAACTCACACAGATGAAGATACTCCTCCCAAGAACCACCATACTCTAACACACATATCCTTAACATGTACTCCAACACCTGAATCAGTCTCTCTGACAGTCCATCGGTCTGTGGATGATGAGTTGTACTGAGATTCAACTTCATGCCAAACTGTGCCTGCATACTCTGCTAAATCTGCGACGTAAATTACGGCCCTCTGTTTGACACGATCGACAATGGCACTCCATGCAGTCGCACTATCTCTCTCTCTCGTACAAGCTCGCCAACCTATCCACTCGATGTGTGGTAGAAATCGATATAAAGTGCGCAGACTTCGTCAATCTATCCGCAATCACCCAAATACTGTCATGTCTGCGCTGAGACTGAGGTAACCCACTGATGAAATCCATAGCGATATGCTCCCACTTCCAGCGAGGAATGGGAAGCAGTTGCAATAATCCACCAATCCTCCTATGCTCAACCTTAACTCGCTAGCATATCTCATAACCTCTAACATAATCACCAACATCGGTCTTCATCCCCGGCCACCATAACAGACGACGCATATCAACATACATCTTGGTCCTGCCCGGATAAACCGAAAAACGTGAGCGGTGAGCCTCCTGGAGAATCTCATCACGTAACTCAGCCACTGATCGATGGAATCCACAATCTCCCTCTAAATCTCAGTCAGAAATCTGTCGACTGACTCCATTCTGGATGATATGAACTCTTAGCAAATTCATTGTACCTCTGATAGTGCTCATTGGCCTGCTGATCATTAAGTACACTCTGGATAGAGACTGTCTGAGTCCTCAACTGCCCACAAATCAACACTCTAGTGCTGGTCGGGATATCAACAGAATACATCATCTCGACCGCCTCGAGTAATCCATACTCATGTGTCATGCGACACATCACAACCTCCGAGTCAACCCCTCTTCGGCTCAATGCGTCAGCTACGACATTAGCCTTCCCCGGGTGATACTCCAATGAGAAATCATAATCCTTGAGGAACTCTAACCACCGTCTCTGTCTCATATTCAGCTCTCTCTGAGTGAAAAGATACTTCAAACTCTTGTGGTCAGTAAACAATACAAATCTCTCTCCATAGAGATAATGACGCTAAATCTTCAGTGCAAACACCACTGCCGCCAACTCCAAGTCATGTGTAGGGTAATTCTTCTCGTGAATCTTCAGCTGTCGAGACGCGTAAGCTATCACTCTACCGTCCTGCATTAAAACACAGTCCTAAACCGACCAAACAAGCATCGGTGTTCACCTCAAAACCTTTCCCTGACTCAGGTAATACGAGCACTGGCACGGTAGTCGGTCTCTCCTTTAAAGTCTGGAAAGCCTGCTCACAACTATCATCCCACTGAAATCTGACTTCCTTCTTCGTCAACTACGTCATCGGTGCCACAATCTTTGAGAAGTCTTGCACAAATCGTCTGTAATAACCAGCTTATCCCAGAAAACTCTGAATATCTGTCACTGAACTCGGTGTAGGCCAATCAACAACTGCTCTGACCTTAGCAGGGTCTACTGACACTCCGCTAGCTCCGACAATGTGACCTAGAAATCCAACCTCTGTAAGCCAAAAATCACACTTACTGAACTTGGCATACAGTCTATGCTCCCTCAGTGTCTACAAAATCGTCTTGAGGTGCTCCTCGTGCTCCTCACGAGTCCTAGAATAGATCAAAATGTCGTCAATGAACACTATGGCAAATCTATCCAAGTACTGTCTCAATACACGATGCATGAGATCCATGAACATTGCAGGGGCATTCGTCAACCCAAATGGCATGACGGTAAACTGATAGTGTCCATATCTTGTGCGAAAAGCCGTCTTCTCACTGTCTTCTGCTCTAATCCTCAACTGATGATAGCCAGATCTCAAATCAATCTTCGAGAACCACTGCACTCCAGTCAGCTGATCGAACAAGTCATCAATACGAGGTAATGGATACTTGTTCTTCACTGTCACCCAATTTAGTTGCCTATAGTCAATACACAATCTCAGGCTATCGTCTTTCTTCTTCACAAATAAGACCGGTGCACCCTAAGTTGATATACTCGAGTGAATAAAACGCAATTCCAACAACTCATCTAGCTGTGATCTCAGCTCCTCCAACTCCTTAGGAGCCATCCGATACGGTGGAATTGATATCGGTTTGGTTTCAGGAACCAAATCAATGATGAAATCAATCTCTCTCGTCGGTGGTAACCTGGGAAGCTCTGCTTGAAACATGTCCGGAAACTCGCACACAACTGGTACTTCATCGATCCTTGCCTCAGCTTTTCCTACCGTACTTAGAACACTCATAAACGTCTTAATCTCACTACTCATGGCTACCCTGCCTCTGGTAACTCTCAACTGAGTCGCACCGCCACGAAAAGTAAACTCTGGCTGTCCGAGAATCTGAAATGTGACCGTCTTGTCGAAACAATCAATTGTGCGTGATAAAGACTAACCAATCCATGCCTAACAACGCATCAAACTTCATAAACTCTAACACTCTAAGATCTATTGGTAACTCATGTCCCTCTATCTCTACAATATAGCGCTCACAAATCATGTTAGGGTAGATTTTATCCCCAGCAGCTGTGCTAAGAACTAGAGGTCTCTCTAACCTAATTGGTCTTAACCCTAACTCATCAACCATGCGCGCATAAATAAAGGAAACAGTAGAACCAGAGTCAATCATAGCATACATCAAATGACCACAAATGTAAATTATACCCTCAACGAGATGTCGAGTCGCCTGAGGGTCTGGCTCAGCAACAACATGTGCACGTTCCCTCGTCTGTTGCTGACGTGGTGCTACTCTCTGCTGAACATCAACAGGCTGTGGACACTCTCTGATGTAATATCCCGTCTGTCCATATTGATGGCAAGCTCCCGCAGGTCTCTGTGGAAACTTAGCTGGCTGTGGGCACTCTCTGATAAGATGACCCATTTGTCCACACCTATAACAAGCTCCAGCAGGTCTCTGTGCTGAGTAATCTCACCTATTCGATCCCTGACCTGTCATCTGTCCCTTCTGTACACTACCCTTCCCTCTGCCTCCACCATTTCTAGACTGATGCACCTGTTGTGGTACCGGTGGTGGTCGACTAGGGTAACTCTGTGTCTGAGTAGGTGCGGTGACATATGTTTGAATTGGGCTCGCGAAGATCGTGCGATCGAAGCTACACTCGAGCTCGCGCATCGTTGAATCTGCCATATATTCCTCTTCCTCCTGCCCCCCTAAACGGCCTTGTCCCCGCTCATCCTGTACCTTACGGGGCTAATCATATCCCTGTGCGGGATGTGTCCTTATATATGCCTCCCTCGCCAAACTATGGTCATAAGCATCCTGTAGTGTAGGAGGTAGAGTAGTGACCACTGTCCCTCCAATAGCTGGCAACAAGCCCTCAGTAAAATAATAAACCTGATCTCTGTCTCGGTCACCACTCCATCCAGAGAAAAGGAAGTAAATGCGATATCTGCCCATATAAGTCATAATCGACTCTCCTAATGCCTGTCGGATATGCATAAACTCGTCCCTCTTAGCTATCATAGCCGAAGGTGGATAAAACTTCTGACTGGAATACTTCTTGAAGTCTAACCAAGTAGTCGGCTCTTCATGTGTGGATACTAAATTTTCCCACCACATCTCAGCATCACCAATCAAAGAAAATGCTGCCGACCCAGGTTTCCTGCTATCCTCGATCTTGAGAAGCTTATGAACCTTCTCATGACTACGAATGTACAAATCCGCCTCATCTACACTTGAACCGCTACTGAACTTCTTCGGTCTATACTTCTCATACTCTCGAGACCACCTCGCCAGTAAGGTGTGAATCAATCATCATGAACACGTGACTCCATCGCAATCTGTGCCGGAACAACTGCGGTGATAGGTGGTGCGGGCACTGCACTAGTAGTAGTAACTGGTGGAGTAGCCTGAGGTGTAGCCGGACTCACATCCTGTCTAGGAGCTATCCCTGAAGTCGATGGAGATGGCAACTGCTGTGACTGTCCCCTGAGAATATCCAATATCTCGTCCATCCTCCGTCCCTGTGACTCTACTTTCTGAGTCCAAGACTGTAACTCACGTGCCAGAGCTGCAACGTCGCTCGGCGCATCTAGTGGAGGATCACGGACTCCACTCTGATCTCCAGCATCAGGCTGGTCAGCCATCGCAATCTACAATAGCAAATGGCGAGCCTCGATCAGTTTTACGTAACGATATATTATATTACACATTAAAATTTAACATGCTCAAAATAATACATCATTTCCCACTTCCTAACTATACTTGAGTTAAGTTTTAAGATTCTCCACACTAAGTTCATTTGCTTGTGTTTTATGCTTATTCAGAGTCATAGTGATAAATCTTTATGCTCTGATACCAGCTGTGACGGCCCCAGCAACCATAAACTGGGCTCCGCCCGGCCTAACCTACGTGAACCTTCGAGCCCATCTCCGACGAGTCAATGCAGGTCTAGTCAGCTTTAACTTACCAATTACTCAGTACATTATTCACTCACTTACCCTGGATCACTCTTTTTTATTCACCTTAACTCTATCTAATCTTTTATCCTCAATTATAGTTAGGTGTGCAGCGGAATTATTTTTTTAACACCAACTTAAAACAGTTTACAACTCAGTTAACCTAGATGTGGAAAATCCTGTCCACACAACATTACATGTATATAACAGATCAACTGAAAACCCAAAATGAACATATGCATGTATCAACAGTCAGGTTCAACTCCCCAAAGCCCCATGTGACGGCCCCAAATTTCACAATCCTTGAATTGGGCACCGCCCAGCCTAGACCTACGCAAACCCCCGAGCCAGTTTCGCTGATTCACGCAGGCCTAGTCAGCCTTCCTTACCATTTACCATTTATTACATATTTATAAGTGAAGTTAATTAATTAGTGAGTTATTATTAGATACAGCGGAAGCAATTAAACTCAAAACTAATCAATAAACCTCAAGACACACAAGTTAAGACAATCCTATGGTGTGGAAACCCCGTAATCATATCCACCATATGAACCAAAAGAAAGTGCCGATATTGTCTTACATGCCCAAGGTCTCTCATAACCCAAAATCCCATGTTCACCAAAACAATAGAGATACTTAATACAAAACATACTCAACACGCGAGAGGAGAACGCCTCGTGGTCCTCGCCTTCAATCGCCTAGCGCTAATCCCTTGCCTTAGTGTGTTCGCCAGTTTGCCCACCGTCACAAACTAGACGATGAGTATAGTGATGTAGAGAGTAAAATACCAATAGAGTCTAAACAATATTTCAAATGTCAAGTAAATGACTAAACTAGTATCATGCATGGATATTACGGAGAATATAAAAGACAGCATGATTAGTGAATCACGGAGATAACAACGATAAATGAGTGTCAAGAATACAAAGCCAAAAGAAAAGGAATCTAAGTCTCTCCCAAGTTCACCAGGTTGCCACACTTAGTTTACAACCTGACTTCCAAGACAGACTCTGGACCTACACAAACCCATAACAGTCTAGAATAAGGCATTTAGCCCCAGGTCACACTTAGTTCGCATACGGGCACCGCAGTGTCACACACAGTTCAACATACGACCACCGCAATTGCAAACTGCGGGTTTAACCATGTCCAGAGTCCGTGTACTCACGGCATAGACCGTGAGCACCATGATGTCCACTTAGACACAAATAGACCACTCATTAAGGAATCCAATCAAAACCAAACCGATAAATTAACAAGGATGGATATAACAAAGGGAATTCAACAATTCATATAATCCACAAAGAAATATGCTCAAATAAGGATAACAACCAAGTAAATGCAGAAATGAAATAATGTAAATACTCTGGTTTGTTCTACTTACAAATACCGCACATAACTCCGCGCTCGCGGTTCTCACACGCCACCAAACGACTCCGCACGCTTGTCATCAATCTACTAGACACTTGGTCATTATTTTTTTGATCCATTTACATCATGTTAGGGCCTTTTTGGAAAATTTTAGATTTTTAAATCCATTTCCCATATTTTCCTTAATAATAAATTTTTCCTAAATTTCTTGGCTATTTTTGCCAATTTCACGCTTTTCAAGGCAAAAACCCCGACAAAATGCGTCATAAGAACCCTGAATACTTCATTTTTCATCAAAATTTTTAAATTTCTCTTTGTTTGATGAAAATATAATTTTCTATAATTTTCCAGAATTTTTCCTATTTTCTAAAATTTTATTTCAATAAAAATCCTTTTTAAATATATTTAATTGAAATAAATAATTATTTATTAATATAATAATAGGGGTGGGTCCCGGGTTGGGTCTGACCTGCCCCAACTGGGTCATGCCACGACCGGTTTGACTGAACCGGGTCGACCATGACCCGGTTTGACCCATCCGGGTCGGGTCACCTTGACCCGACCCATTTGGGTCATCTTCTCCAGCGCTGTTCGCTGGAAATTTTCAACGAACAGCGCTGCAACACCCTTTTTTTTTTGCTTGCCAATCTGAGATGGGTGGGAGGGGAGATGGCGACTACGTCGTCTCCCTCCTCGGACGAACTGCAAGAGCAGTTCGTCCGCTCCCCCCTTCACCATCATCGTGGACAGCCACATTCATCAACAACAACAACACCAACAATACAAACTCACCTCCGCCTTGACGTCGTTGTCGCACCTCTAGCTCTCGATCTCCCCGTCTCTGATGACTCTTTCTCTTCCTCTCTCCCGGACTCCCTCTCTCTCAGACTCTCTTTCCCTCTCTTTCTCTTGATAAATTGTGTGGTGGTGGTGGTGGTTTTGGGGTTAAATGAAAATGGTAGCCAAATTACCAAATATGCCCCTCAATCTTATCCTCTTTCTTAATAAGCCCAAAGCCCTTCTTGGTCATTTGCATTTTAAATTTTTTGATTTTTTAATATTTATATATATATATATATGTAATTACATACATATACATATACAAATATATATATATATATATATATTTGCCTACAATTTTGTCGTGCGCGCCAACGAGCATACTCGGGCGTGCACACTACCGTACGACCCGCGTGTGTCGCCTATAACCCCGTGTATCACTCGGTGACTATTAGTTTATTATTTTCTTAGTGTTTTATTTAAATGTATTCCCCTAGGATATCGTAAACCCATAATTCGCCCGTCGAACCCCATTCGACACGTTTTCCTGAGGTGATCACTACTCGTTTATCGACGTCACCGCCCTATCATACAGACACGAGTATAACTCGATAATACACGTCATCACACAAAAATAATATAAATTTTCAGGTCGTTACACCCCAAAATATCGAAACAAATAGATACATAGCCAAATATACAACAAAATGACAAAATACATATAAAGTGAGAGCAAAGTTAACGGCTCTGAGCGTGTCTCAGAGGATATCGCCAAGCATCGGTGCCTTGCCCCTACTCGTCTGTGGATCTGCACCCACCGTCATAAAAAAGACGGTGAGTACAAAATATAACAGTAAACAACAATAGATATCTCAACATAAATTACTGAATTTTCAATAATCACAAGTCTATAAAATCATGCAGTGTATAACAAGAAACTGAAATAGATAGCAAATCGCATGATAAATAGATTCAACAAGTACAAACAACGATAATCAAGTGACCGGGAAACAAACGGATAGGCGAATAGATAGTCCCAATCAAACTGCGGGTCACAAGACCTCATCAGCTTGCGATCGACACAGTAGGCCTAAAACTGCCTCCCTGCTCAATCCACCCCGTACGAACTAGTGGGCCCGAAGGTCGCCTCCACTGAACGCACACTCTGTTAGGAAAAGCCACAAACAAAGTCGACTGCTAAATTCCTAACACATTACTGAAAGAAAGCCACAGTCACAAGCCGGATGCTAAATCATTTCGATAGGCTCCAACGAGAAGCTACAGTCTATGCCGACTGCTAAACTCGTTGAGACTTCTCATCACAGTCGGACTACCTAAACCCTAGGTCACCTGAACTAGAATGGAATACAAAGGCTCGCATTTCAAGAATAATTAATCAATAAATAGAAAAGTAATTATATTGATTCTATTGTTGCCTTTACTCACCTCAAATCCCACTAAAAATGCCATCGCGTAGCTCCACACGTTCCCCAATTAGTTTCCAACACTCCGCTCGTCACCTGACAATTATTTCGACCAATTTTCGTTAATTTTTCCTTAATTATTTCAAGTATTCCTTAATTTTTCTCAAGTTTGTCCCATGGATTCTCAAATAACCATTTAGCACGTTCTTTCGTACCGAACTCGTTCAACGGTACCAACGCATACTCACCACGTCCTCACACATTTGGAATATTGAATTTAATATTCGGTAATAAATAAATAATACAAATCACCAAACAACCATAACATACCTCGGTGTCGACTTCCGATGATTGAAACAATTACACCACGGCTAGTTGGGCCCACAATACAACCCTGAAATGTCACGTGGCATAAGTTAGAATTTTTAGGGTCGTTACAAGAACCACCTCTCCATCAGGATCACTGAGCCAGCGATTACTTTGAACAGATAAAAAACTGCGGGGATTCACCCTCAGATAGCTACCATATACTTGTTCCTCCCCTGCATTGACATTCGAATAAGGCCTCACATAATTTATCAGAATGATCAATTATACCACAATAGAAGCAAAATATTGACAATCTCTCATACGCAAAACAAGCATTGCACCATGACCCTCCGCTCCTTTTCAACTTCATTTCTTTTTTGATAGGGGACTGAACATCCATTCGAACTTTAACTCTCAAATGATCCGACCAAGCACTGCACACCATTTTGGGATCTACCTTCACGTACGAGCCCATGATATTGCCAATAGCTTTTGCAGTTTGTTCATTCATAAATCCCACTTAGAGATTGTAGACTCTTACCCATATCTTGATCTCAAACAAAACTAGATTAGCCAAGTCATCTGTTGGTTCCATCCTTTTCCACAACAGGATTTGTTGGTTGAACGTACAACGACCATCATCCATGACCCTTAATACATCTTCTCGTGGAAGAATGTGAATAAGTACAAATTAAGATGTTTTATCTCCCTCATGTGAACACCCTTCACTGGCCTCCAAAGAGGAGCCAATGTATCTCGCATTGCGCCAAAGTTTATGGTACGATTTGTAAGAAATCGACCTACAAGAACCTTGGAACAATCAAACGAACTCTGATCTGCTTGGCCATCTTCAATGATGAGGCCATGTTCTTCCACATCGAAAATCGTTAAATCCTCATACTATGTCGCCATCACCCTCTCACCAAACGTACCCGCCATCTTCTCAAAGCAAATCATTAAGCCAACGATCTCACCATCATTGAGATTCACCAAAACTTGTCATAGAGACAAGACGAAAAAAACTTGTTATAGAGACAAGACCCTTTTTACACCACCTTGTAAAAATTTTATTATTATATGTATCGTATAAAAAAAAGTGATTGATAGTGTCATTAACTAAATAGAATGAGGGGTAATTTCACACATGGTCACCCAAGTTTACATGTTGCAATACTTTAGTCACTAAAACATTAAATGCTTTCTTGATTTTCAAATGTGACTCATATTGTGAAATAAAAAACAAGAGCCCCTATTCTACCCCAAAAAAAAAAAAAAAAAAAAAAAAAAAAAAAAAAACCTAATGTGACATAATATGGAACGGGATGGATTAATACATAGAGTCTGTTCCGTTTTGTTGATGTTGTAATTGTGAAGGGAAATGTTTGTTATGTCATCAATGACAAAGCGTCATGGGTACAAAATTGTGACGTGCTTTTTTCCTCTCACTTTATTATTTTGTACACGCGGCGCTTTGTCATTGGTGACATTACAAACATTTCTCTTCTCAATTGCATCAAAATTGGATCCGTAGGTGGGTGTAGTTATGATCAGATTTACTTTAATGCCTCCTTCAATGTGGTTTGTTTGTTTGAGAAGGAAATCTTGAGCAAATTTTTTTTTTTTTTTTTCTCATGCACCTAACGTGGGAGCAATCTCCAATAGCCACAACTACAACTAGAAGGAATCATTGTTAGATCAAAAACACATATTAAAAAGAGCTTTTATTTTGAAAACATATTAAAAAGAGCTTTAATTGCGGGTTTGAATTACAATTTTACCTATTGACAAAAAAAAAGTGCTTTTTTTAGGACAAACTATATGTTTTAATTAAACAAAAAAGTATAAATGCTTGGTTAAATGTAGGGTAAAATAAGTAAAATAGGTATAAATATATGTTCTCTCAAATTTACAAAATGACTTATATTTTTTGAAACAGAGCTTTTGCTTGACTTATATTTTTGGATGAATAGAGTACAAATGAATTAATGTACCACTTTTAATAGCTACATTTGTCAGTTTTCTGAGGTCATTTTGGACACTCTTCAAAACACGTCCTCCACTAGAACAATTTTGGTCTTTAGTAGAAGTTTTAAACCCAAATTAAAAATGAGTGTTATTAAATATCATATGAGAAACGTATTCGATGGGGTTGTGTTTTAACTCACTAAAAGAGTAGTAACACCTAATTGATATAGGTTTTAAGCAATCTCTACGTAATACTTGTATTAACAATTAAAACATGACTCATTGAACACGTTTCTCACACGATATTTAATAACATATTTTTAATAGAGTTTTGAAACTTTTATTAAAGACCAAAATAATTGTTCTAGAGCGCACATATAAAAACCACAACGGTATGTCAGATGTAATTACGTTACTCATTTTGGTACTACTAGTACATGAATATTAATGCATGCGCCATACTTATTTTTTGATGAAATGCACCATACTAATGTAGTATATGCGCACATTGGGTAGGTGACAACAGCATTATATACCTTGAAATATGTATGTTTGCATCTCGAGGCGCACAGATATTGTGATTGATTGATGTTATTGTAGCCCTTCTCACAAGCAATATATATCCTTACTTATAGCTATACAGGGTTGAGAAGTAAAAACTTTCAACTCTATTTTTGGACAGATCACTTAATAATATCTCTTTCTTATCCAAAATAAAAAATAAAAAATAAAAAAGTATTATATCCTTATCTACTTTTACATTTCATGATCCCATAATTCTTCGACGGTCTTGTATGGACTGCCAGGAAACACAAACTCACGGAAAATTCCAATTCGAGTTTGCGAGAGAAGTGCAATATTTTGCAACTCTTCCTTTGTTAGTTTCCAATCAAATACGATTAGATTCTCTTCCAATCTTCGCTTGTTGAAGCTTTTTGCAATAAACTTACCACTTGTTCATATCCCCATCTCAATACGACCTTCATCAACATAAAAGCATATAGTATCAGAAAAATTATAAAACAATTAATGAGAATCTTTTTTCAACTTATGGAAGATGATAGAATGACGCCCCAAAGTCGTCACACCGAGTTTGGGTGACGTGGTGTGTAGGCTCCACATAAAAAAGTATGCGCATTTATAGATCTCGGTTCATAACACGCAAGTTGTGTATCCCCAAGGCCTGCACGTATGGCTCTCAAAGACGTGGGCCCGCACACCAAGTCACAGGGTGTGATTTCGACGTGTCATTGTAGTGTATTTTTCCTTATTTTTATGGAAAATTTTAGAATGACAATACTATGTCACAATAGAAAGCACAACAATTGATATGGCGGGTGGGCCGACATAAAATCCTGTTAAAAGACACCTAACACTCCATTTTGATATGAGACGTACACACCACATAAGTTGTTGTGCATTCTATTGTGGCATAGTGTTGTCATTTTAGAATTTTTATACATGTACCTGAGAGACACTTCTTTCCTTTGTGTCACACAATTTCGTTAAGTATGTTGTTGCCCAAAACTATGTCAAAGCCCCACTCCTTACCTCCAAGGGGAGAATAAGCACTCACATGTATTCCCTTCTCCTCACAAAACACTCTTAGTCGCTTTTGTTGCATGGCAGGGTGCATTTCCACCTGAAAAAAAATTAATACGCACGAGCTAGCACATTTGGTAAAAAGAGAAAGAAAAACAACCCACGTATTTGGTAAGATAAAGAAAAACAAAATCATGTCTTATTGCAGGGCGTAGGCTTAATGCTTTCTTTTGCACGTACATATTGATGTACGTGGGTTTTCAAATCTTTTTCAGTCATGTAATCACTTGTGGGACAGGACCCCATCTAAGAGAATTCCAATTAATTAATATATTTCATTTTTTTGATAGGATATATATATCGAGACTGTATTTAGTATAAGTCAAATATGAACAAACAATTGTAATAATTTAAAAAAGGCGAAAAACAATGTTTTTCATAAATAAAGTTGAAAAAAACCTGGCCTACCAATGTAGCTAGCAGTTAAAATTGAAAAATGATAAAATGATCCACTTTCAACACACACACTTTGGGTTCACACCCTTGTCTTTTAGTCATTTATGGTTTTTTTTGTCTCCCCAGGTGTGGCCCCACATATGACAAAACACCATAAACGGCTAAAAGACAAGAGTGTGTGCTCAAAGTATGCGTTGAAAGTGTGTTAGATTATCATTTTTTAAATTTTATAATGTATATTACATATAGATATATATTATGTGCATTTAAATTTTGACGACAGATGTAACGACCCGTTATATTAAGCACGTGATTAATAGTAATCCGAATCCAAATTTATCCGAGTTAGGCTCGTGATTAAGCCCGATTTGTCACGACTAACGTGTGTGTGGGACTGTGTGATGTATTGTGTTTGTTTGGTGTGTATTAGTACATATATGTGAATAATCGGACTAACGAGGAAATGCCTAATACCATGTGTGGGTCATGTGGACACACATGAGACGCGAGATAGCGTTGACGTTCGAGTGTGCTCGACGGTGGAAATTACGTAATTATAGGCATAATTATAGGCATAAATATATATTTATATATATTATAGATATATATATATAAAT
Source organism: Stephania japonica (assembly GCA_039657345.1). NCBI lineage: Eukaryota > Viridiplantae > Streptophyta > Magnoliopsida > Ranunculales > Menispermaceae > Stephania > Stephania japonica. Next base: position 10,443,436 of record CM077556.1, read on the forward strand.
ATATATTAAATGGAAAATAATAAAATAATGATAATTTGTCAGGCGCAGAGTGATACGTGGGGTCACGAGTGACACGCGTCGGACATATGGTGGTGCGCACGCCCGAGATGTTCTCGTTGGCGTGCCAACCGGAATTTTAGGCGCAATGTATCGATATATATATATATATATATATGTATAAATTAGTATATATAAATATATATATAATAAATCAGAAAATGTAAGATTACCAGTAAGGGTATTGAATTGGTAAAGGAGGAGATAATATTTGAAGGGCATTTCGGTCATTTCCCCACCAAAACCGCCTTCTCTTTTGTTTAAATGTGAAAACGAAGAAGAAAGAGAGCAGAGAGAGAGATCGAGCAGTGAGGAAGAGAGGGAGAAGAGAAGGAGCCGAGAGGAGGTCGAGAATTCGTGATGTCGACGAGGCCGAGGTGAGTTGTGTTTACGTTGTGTGTTGATTTGTTGTACTTGCTGTAGTTGTGATGTGGTTGTTGCAGCTGTTGTAAGGGTGAGGAGCTCGGCCATGGCGGAAGCCATGGCCGAGTGAGAGACGGCAAGGGAGTAGTCTCCCTTGCCAAATCGAGTTGGGGTTGGGGTTGGGAGCCAACCCCAATCGAAGGAAAAGAAAAAAAAAAAAAAAAAAAAAAAACGCGTCTCGCTCTCTGTTCTCATCTCGCGAGGAAGAAGGTCTGAACCGGCCGCTTCGGCTCGGCTTGAGCCGAACCCGGTTCGGTCCGGTTCAGACCAAACCTTAAACAAAAGAAAAAAAAAAAGAGAAAAAGGAAAAGAAAATCCAGAAAAATAGGAAAAAATATGGAAAAATAGTATTTTGACCAAACAAATAGAAATTGAGAGATTTCTATGAAAAATGAGAAGTTTGAAAGTCGGAGGAGACTTTACACCGGGGTTTTACCTCAAAAAGCGTGAAATGGTCAAAATAGGTTAGAAATTAGGTCCCAAGATTCCGAATTTGAATGAGACCAGTTTAAAAATGTTAGTAAATGAGTATGAGACTTAAGTTGATGATAATTGATCTATTTTAGGGAATGAATCAATGTGGAAAGGATTGAGGACTTTGGAGGGTTGTACAAGTCGGTAAAACATAGAAAGCTCAGGACAGGTAAGTGGGACTCGTAACTTTTATCAATTATGCAATTTAAAATAGTATTATTAGAGCATGTAGTGTACTGGACTGGGAATGGGGCAATGTACCGTGATTTGATGATGGTTTTACAAAAAATGTTTTGAAATGAAAAATGGATTCGGAAAGAGGTTTGACGGGACGGATCGGCATGGGGTTTGGGAACTGTGGTGGAATTGCTAACCATCACTGCGCCCCAGTTACTTGGGAATTATTCCGATCAATGCTTTCCAGTTGAGTTTAGCAGCTCATTAGTCATAAACCAATTAGATGAGCTGTGATTGGTTTAGTGATGATGAGTAAGTGCGACTCGGTGTTTTATGAGTTGGCGGCACATTGACAAGAACTGGTTAGATGCCCAATGATTGGTTCTTGGATATGTGAGGGGGCGACTCAATGCGAATACGAAAATGTGAAATACAAATCACGGGTACATTGCAATGAACCAAAGAACTTGCATCTGTCATATATATTGTTTATATTGATTCACATGCTCCTGTAGTTATGCATTTGATTCATGTTGTTATACATTGCCTTGATATTAATTGATAGTTGATGGTTGGTATGAGAGTCACTTACTGAGCATGTAGGAGCTCACCCACTTTAACATTTCCTAGGTATGAATGTACGCTAGGACTTGGAACTCAGGAAAGGAGAAGACCAGGGGTTTAGTATCTTCTCTACGGTGCAGTGAGTTTCCTGTTATATATATATATTGTATTGCATTATGATTTATAAATAAATGGGTGGGAATACGAGCTCAATACCGATGTTCATGCCGATATTGTATACCTTGTGATTTATCGAAAAAGTTTTAAATTTTCCGCTGCGTTTGTTTTATGTTATTTATTTAAATCAAGATATACAGGTTGTTATCAGGAAATGTGGTAAGGTCATTGGCTCTAATTAGGTCCGATCTGGTTTACCGGGGCTTAATTAGGGTTTCAGGCCGGACATTCCTTAATTAAATTAGGGGTTGTCACAGTTGGTATCAGAGCCAAGGCTTTACAAACTTAAGTTTATTATTGGTCTCGAGATAAGAGACAGTTTTGATATAGATTGATATAAGAGACTATGTTGTAAAGCTTGGTTTGATTATTCCACTGAGAAGTCAATGGAATAACTCTGATATAGATTAGTATCAGAGACTGAGGTTATCACTTTCGATCAAGTTTCGAAGTGATGTGATAATACTGATACCGTTTGGATTGAAATTTTGAGTTGAACCTGTATATTAAAATTAAAAATTTAAGTTAACTGACTTGGAGATTGATTCTCAAGTCAGGGATAAACCAAGATTAAATGAATGGTTTTATCGATGTTTTGGGGGGTAATGAAAGATAAAAGCTTGAGACATGTATTTGTGAGCTTTATATTATATCTATGCGATAGATATAGCTGCACTGTCTTGCCTTGGAATGAATCTAAAAATCTTATCTCACATCTATGACGTGGTAAGTCAAATGAAATTGATGGTGAGGGTTCTTGGGAACCTAGACTTCAGGGATATTGTGATAAAAGGAAGACAGTGGAACGATGATAAGATGGGTTATATCCATCTATGTCTCATGAAATGAGAATGTATATATATGTTGAGGGTTATGGTTTATGGAACCTTGAACCCAAATGATATAGATATGGAAATGAGATGAGTTATGAATAACTCTTTTATTGAGTAGTCTCTGAGGGTCTTGATTCTTACTGATATTGTCTGATGAGAAATAGTCAGTGTTGAAGGAATAAAGGACTCGGGACTCAGAGACATAGGTCAGATGAAATGATCATACAAAGTAAATGGAATATGAAATGATTGACAATGATACTCAAAGGTGATGAGTCACTGTGAGTAGAAAATATACTAGTGTTGAGACTAGTGGAGTTGGATGAAAAGTCATTCAACAAGGAGAATAGTAGTAAGTGAGAATGATAAGAACCTTGTGAGGTTAGATAATCATTAGTTGAGCATACTTCATGAATGAATATGAAGTATAAAATTTCATATAGGATGCGGATCTATATTGAAATAGTGAGAAGAAATTTGTCTGTATGGTTGTGGAGTAGCCACACATACTGAAAGTTAGGTAAGAAAGAAGTTTATTAGTGTTGTGGTGATGTAACTACAAACATTAATAGTATAATAATAAGCAAGTCTGTCAGTATAGCTGAGATATAGTTGTATATACTAAAGGCAGAATAACAAAGGCCTATGAGTGTTGTTGTGGGTAATCACACTCACTAATAGAGCAATAAGAGAAATGAATGATAATATGGTATAAACATACATAAAGAAATGAGACGTGAGTTTACTAAATTGAGGTATAGATCAAAGATGGAATATACAAAAAACGAGCTGAATGTAACATTACTATGAAAGTGAAGAGTTATAACAAAAAATGAGAGATGAAAGATTTGAGAAAAAAAAAATTGTGTTCTTGATCAACTTTATCTTGTTTGATGAAGTAGAATCGGTTGTAAGGTAATGGTAAATTGAGAATAAAGTAAAGAGTAAGTTGCAAATATATACACTGAAGGACTAGAAAGGTCAAAGTTAGAGGCTTAACATCAAAGTATTTAAGAATTTTTGAGGCATTAATACATAAAGATTAATAGATATGACACTCTTGTCATCAGAGACATCTAATGTAACTAAGAGGTGTACTGTTCAGGTAATTGAGAAAAACATAGCAGTGAGCCATGAGGTGTTTTAAATTTGATGTTTAGACTAGTACAGTCTAAATTGGGGAGAATGAGTTGTCAATAAGGTTAAGGATTGAGAATATAGAGAATGATGTACAATACTAGTAATGAATATGGAAGCAGTATATCAAGAGGTTGGTATTGACTGCAATATATGATGGAAAATGTTAAACATTTATAAATTTTGGGAATGAGAATTCGTAGAAATTCAAAGAAATCATTCGAAATTCAAATGATTTGGGTTGAACAAATCGATAATAGGGCAGTAAGGGAAAAGCAAGCTTGATGAATGTAAGATTGTGAGATTAAGGTTTCAAGTAATGTGAATATTAGAAAGGCTTGAAATCTTATCACAATGTAGGATAGAAGATTCATCAAATTATTTGGATTGTTGACCAAACCACTGATTAATTCTGTTGTACTTGAGGTATTATGAAAATTGTATGAGTTTGAGAACTCAAGTGGAGTGACAAATTAACGTGAAATGAATTTCAAGAAATAGTGATTTCCAGGATTGACAACTCAAGGGTGTAAATCAAATGAAACCAATAGTTCTCAAAAGTTGATTGAGATTTGGTTATCATGGAGTAAAGATCAGAGTTTTGGAGTATATGATAAAGCGATGGCTTGATAATATGAGAAAATTATGGTGTAAACCATAGCAATTCATCAGAGCTCATGCTATGTTTATGAATGAAGATGTAGAGTTGTTAAACTCTATTGAGATAAGATCATCATTAAGTTGACAATGATGATGAATATAAAAATAGTTGAAACGGTACCAAATGCACAAAGTACTGTTACAGAGTTATGTGAAACTCTGATAATAGGTTGGAATATGCGGAAGTTGTGTGTGCAATGGTTAGGTTCAATTGAAAATTATTAGAATGTGTTGAATTGAAATTATGAGTCAAAGGATTTGACTGAGGTTAAGACAATTTGAGAATTGTCTTATATTCAACACAAAGAATGGAAAAGTGATGGAACATGGAATGATTGAAGCATACAAACAACATATATAGAGTTGTAATATAGTTGTATTGTATGATCAATTAATCTAAGAATGGAATAGCTTTATAATGGAATGAGGATGAGTTGTGCATGATACAAAGGATGTCTTGAGGCTTAAGGAAAGTGAAATGTAGTTTTACTACTATGGTTGTTTCATTTTACTTGGATTAGAGAAAGATTAGAGGTATATTGTAATATTTTATTCAAGTAGTTGTCTATTGATACGATGAAGCAAGGGATCGTAGTAAATACATTAAGTATCGTTTAGAGGAACTAATAAAAAACAATGGTATGGGTAAGAATGCTAAACTATTGTAAGACAGCAACTGATAATGAAAAAGTTGAGAATATGTACTTCAAACGATGGATTGAATGAATTGTAAGAATAAATCTTAGAGGAAAGACTTGAATATGGAATATAGGGATGAGGATCTCAGTATTAGTATAAATTTAGTTGATTGGACAGTACGTGCAAGTTCATTCAGTCATTAAAAGGCTGTGAAGTACAATTGTATCATGTACAAGGGTTTGAAGGGTATGAATGACGTTTAGCTATACCTAAGATTGGAAGATCTTAGGGGGAATCATTAAGTGATAGATGAAAATTGTGGAAAATCAGTGAAATTGGTAATGTATGATTTAAAGGAAGCTTCAAACTATGACAGTTTGAAGAAAATAACTTTGTCAAAATAAAGATAATTGAGGTGAAATAAGTCATCAGAAGGTGAAAAAGGGATATATTCACTATAATTAATCACCTATACAAAGTGATTGACGGTGGTTAATAATTGAATGAAAGAAAGAGGCGTGAGGGGTAATTATAATATGAACTTCTCAATATTATCTCATCAGTGGGATAGATAATAATTGATGAAAGAGTGAAGTCCTGCGCAGGCACATCATCAATTGAGAGGTTGGAATTGATAATTACCAATCCTTTCTTTGGAGTTCAGAATGAGACTGAACTCAGTAAATAAATGAATTAATGGGTGATAGAATTGATTAAGAAATCTAATTGGAACTACTTAAGGTGTTAGAGATTGATTATGAATGAGTAGTGTCCATATTAGATGTTATAATGGAAATTGTGCTGGACGTATTAAATTATGAAATGAAAATTTGATTTGTGAGGAACGTTAGACAAGAATGATTCTGAATATCTCAGGAATCTCGTTATGTAATTGATATATATAATGCTATACCATATTTGAGTATAATATTATAAATTTTTAGATGAAGATATACAGAGAGGTTCTTAATTTTGAGATAATGATATATTATAGATTATAAATGAGTTGAGATGAGAATATATTAAGAGATTATAACGAGATATGAGACGGATTTAGTATGTAATGTGGTAATGAAACATGAAAAGTTATATTCTTGTCTATACCTGAGAAGAGGACAGAATACAATTATAGACTTGTGATGTGAAATAAACGTCAGCACAATGAGTTATAGTTGATGAGAGAATCTAGTCTGCAAGATTCTAGTCAGTGAGGGCATATGTGATGCTCGGAAGAATTGAACAAAAGTATTGTATGGGAGATGTGAGATGGTATAAAATTAAAAATGTTCCGGATAGAGATCCGAGACTTGCTTCCACTGAGGGAAGAAGTTATTGATATAAATTGAAAACCAGTCTCAATCTTGATACAATATTTTCCTTCGTGTTGACGAAGAGATTGTGTTACTAATTTTAATTCAATGAATATGATTGAGCTTGTGTCTCATCATGATAATCACTAAAAGAATCGATTTATCTGTGTGAGTTCTTTAATGATCTTAGTAACCGAGGGGTTACAGAATGAAGTATGTTCCTTCTTATACTACCATAGGGGTGAGATATAAGAAGGGGAAACACTGTGATAGAATGAATGAAGTAATAAAGAACTACACAGAGGAAATAGAGCAGACTAGGTACTATATAACTACAATATAAAGGAAGTAAATAATACGAGGATAAAGTTGTAGTGTATAGATTGACGAAATCTATAAGGTTCAAGCAAGTATCGGAAAAAAAAAATGAAATGAATGAATGATGATGATGAGAATGTTGTGTGATTGACCTTGCCATTCACCGATGGGTGGAATGGAGGTAGGAAACACACATATGTTGACCTTGCTGTTCCCTTGTGGTGAACAGAGGTAGGAAATGTGATGCATACATATGTTGACCTTGCTGTTCATTTGTAGTGGACAGAGGTAGGAGACATGATGATTGTCGACCTTGCCGTTCAGTTATGAGATGGACGGAGGTAGGAGACACGATACTATTGATCCTTAGTAGATTTGTCAATGCTTGAGCTACAACAATCCTTAAGAAAAAGAGAAACGTGACAAATATCATAGGTTATTGATGTATCAAAAGATATATGGGATCTTTTGGAAATCTCACCTATGAACGGGCTATAGAGATTCGGATTAAGTGAAATTAATGGAATAGTATTATTGGCATTCTATTAAACTGAAAGAGGAGAATGAAACGGTAATTTAGTTACGTTTATTCTTCAAAGTAAAGTGGAGATAAGCTTTGTGCTAGTGATATGATGGTGAAATCACATATACTAGACAAGCGAGGAATGAAGAAAAAGCTAAGGAACGGGAGTTATAAGGAAAAATCCATTTATCTTCGAAACTATTGGTAATTTGTACGTACCCTAATTTCGAGGACGAAATTGTTGCTAAATTGGGGAGACTGTAACGACCCGTTATTTTAAGCACGTGATTAATAGTAATCCGAATCCAAATTTATCCGAGTTAGGCTCGTGATTAAGCCCGATTTGTCACGACTAACGTGTGTGTGGGACTGTGTGATGTATTGTGTTTGTTTGGTGTGTATTAGTACATATATGTGAATAATCGGACTAACGAGGAAATGCCAAATACCATGTGTGGGTCATGTGGACACACATGAGACGCGAGATAGCGTTGACGTTCGAGTGTGCTCGACGGTGGAAATTACGTAATTATAGGCATAATTATAGGCATAAATATATATTTATATATATTATGGATATATATATAAATATATATTAAATGGAAAATAATAAAATAATGATAATTTGTCAGGCGCAGAGTGATACGTGGGGTCACGAGTGACACGCGTCGGACATACGGTGGTGCGCACGCCCGAGATGTTCTCGTTGGCGTGCCAACCGGAGTTTTAGGCGCAATGTATCGATATATATATATATATATTATGTATAAATTAGTATATATAAATATATATATATATAATAAATCAGAAAATGTAAGATTACCAGTAAGGGTATTGAATTGGTAAAGGAGGAGATAATATTTGAAGGGCATTTCGGTCATTTCCCCACCAAAACCGTCTTCTCTTTTTGTTTAAATGTGAAAACGAAGAAGAAAGAGAGCAGAGAGAGAGATCGAGCAAACAGAGAGAGGGAGAAGAGAAGGAGCCGAGAGGAGGTCGAGAATTCGTGATGTCGACGAGGCTAGGTGAGTTGTGTTTACGTTGTGTGTTGATTTGTTGTACTGCTGCAGTTGTGATGTGGTTGTTGCAGCTGTTGTAAGGGTGGGAGCTCGGCCATGGCGGAAGCCATGGCCGAGAGGAGACGGCAAGGGAGTAGTCTCCCTTGCCAAATCGAGTTGGGGTTGGGGTTGGGAGCCAACCCCAATCGAAGGAAAAGAAAAAAAAAAAAAAAAAAAAAAAAAAGCGTACTGCTCTGTTCTCATCTTGCGAGGAAGAAGGTCTGAATCGAGCCGGTTCGGCTCGGTTGAGCCGAACCCGGTTCGGTCCGGTTCAGACCAAACCTTAAACAAAAGAAAAAAAAGAGAAAAAAGGAAAAGAAAATCCAGAAAAATAGGAAAAAATATGGAAAAATAGTATTTTGACCAAACAAATAGAAATTGAGAGATTTCTATGAAAAATGAGAAGTTTGAAAGTCGGAGGAGACTTTACACCGGGGTTTTACCTCAAAAAGCGTGAAATGGTCAAAATAGGTTAGAAATTAGGTCCCGAGATTCCGAATTTGAATGGGACCAGTTTAGAAATGTTAGTAAATGAGTATGAGACTTAAGTTGATGATAATTGATCTATTTTAGGGAATGAATCAATGTGGAAAGGATTGAGGACTTTGGAGGGTTGTACAAGTCGGTAAAACATAGAAAGCTCAGGACAGGTAAGTGAGACTCGTAACTTTTATCAATTATGCAGTGTAAAATAGTATTATTAGAGCATGTAGTGTACTGGACTGGGAATAGGGCAATGTACCGTGATTTGATGATGGTTTTACAAAAAATGTTTTGAAATGAAAAATGGATTCGGAAAGAGGTTTGACGGGACGGATCGGCATGGGGTTTGTGAACTGTGGTGGAATTGCTAACCATCATCGCGCCCAGCTTGCTTGGGAATTATTCCGATCAATGCTTTCCAGTTGAGTTTAACAGCTCATTAGTCATAAACCAATTAGATGAGCAGTGATTGGTTTAGTGATGATGAGTAAGTGCGACTCGGTGTTTTATGAGTTGGCGGCACATTGACAAGAACTGGTTAGATGCCCAGTGATTGGTTCTTGGATATGTGAGGGGGCGACTCAATGCGAATACGAAAATGTGAAATACAAATCACGGGTACATTGCAATGAACCAAAGAACTTGCATCTGTTATATATATTGTTTATATTGATTCACATGCTCCTGTAGTTATGCATTTGATTCATGTTGTTATACATTGCCTTGATATTAATTGATAGTTGATGGTTGGTATGAGAGTCACTTACTGAGCATGTAGGAGCTCACCCACCTTAACATTTCCCATGTATGAATGTACGCTAGGACTTGGAACTCAGGAAAGGAGAAGACCAGGGGTTTAGTATCTTCTCTACGGTGCAGTGAGTTTCCTGTTATATATATATTGTATTGCATTATGATTTATAAATAAATGGGTGGGAATACGAGCTCAATACCGATGTTCATGCCGGTATTGTATACCTTGTGATTTATCGAAAAAGTTTTAAATTTTCCGCTGCGTTTGTTTTATGTTATTTATTTAAATCAAGATATACAGGTTGTTATCAGGAAATGTGGTAAGGCTGCTGGCTCTAATTAGGTCCGATCTGGTTTACCGGGGCTTAATTAGGGTTTCAGGCCAGACATTCCTTAATTAAATTAGGGGTTGTCACAACAGATTGAAAAGTCGGTCTCCCCTCCACTTAAAGTCTAGCTTTGCCCCTGTGCTTGACCCATTAAAAAGAAGAAAAATGCTACAATGACACCTCAAAGTCACATCAAAAGTTACACTGGGTGATGTGGCATGCGAGCATGTGTCCTTAAGAGTCGTTTGTGTGCTACTCGGGATACACACCCTGCATGTTATTCACTGTGAACTATTTACGCACACCCATTTTTTCATGAGGGGTATGCATGCCACATTACCCCGGTGCGACTATGTGTGACTTTGTAGCATCTTCCTTACGTATCCATTTCCATTGGTGAACCTTGAACCTGCGACAATAAATATAGTCTTAAGATTTATCGAAGGAATTTGAGAAAACTAAGGGCAAAAAGTAAGGAAACTGTAACGACCAATTTTAATTAAGCTGTTATTATGACGTGTTTGCAGACGTGGATGCCAGCTCAGCACCCCGTAGACCACGCAGTTAGTGTTGGGTTTTGGGGTTCATGCGCAGCGGAGATTACAAAACAATTTAAAAAAAAACCCCAACAGGATTCGAATCTGATTCCATTAAAACATGTTTAAACTATGAAAACTTAATCATACCTCAGTCGCAATACCTCTCTGAAGGTTAATCGATCTCTAAGGCACTGCCAATGACGAACGCCCTCTACTAGCTGTCCACACACGAACGACGTCCGAGATTCAAAGTGCTAGCTTCGAGAGAATACCAAACTATTTGTTTCTCTCCCAAACGATCCAGATGATACCAAAAACTCTAAGTCGTTTCTTAAAACGAAAATAGAGTTTCGGCCCTTTTAAAATCTTTCGTACTTGTATTCTAACTCAAAGCGTCTATTTATACAACCCTTGTATATAGACGGTTAAGTAAATTACACATATACCCCTACTTAAAAAAGTATAAGTGTAATACACTACAAGGACGTTTCTGTCATGAATTTTATCATATAAAATTCATTTTTCTGAACCATCTTAAAATCTCGCAAAACCATTCTCAGTGTGCAACCCAATAGGCTCATACAACGTTGGCAGTGTACCAAAACACATTTTGGTATACAAGTCATAAGCGGCCTCTAACAAGACATTATGACTACCCAAGTTGTACGAATATCAAATCGATATAACCTAATCAATAGTGTATATAACATCCTTTTGACACACGATATCCTTTTGATCAAACATAAGGCATGGAATTGTCATCCAACATGTTCAATCGTACTAGTCTCGATTTCTAGGTAGACTGAAAACATCTAAGTGACATTGATCAATATCAATTCACTTAGACTAGGCCTTTTAACAGATCCTAACACATCGAGGGATCCACTGGGATATCTCTCTTTATATGAGAGGGACAAATTCTATCTCGATTACACAACTTCACCACATTATTCACACAAGAACCAATCACAACCTTTATAATCATCCTAAGTTAAAGACAACGTTTGATTGCGTCAAATCACTTGTATTCCTAATGTTGAAGTCTCTGGTAATCTCAAGTCGAGGACCGAAAAATATACCTATCATGAGAAACAACTATGACTTAATCCATGTGATGTTCTCATAGCGGGTCGATCCAGTACTTTGTTCCCTAACAAGTACTCATGATCTTGATTCGTATTCCTATACGTATGATCATCTTATGATCATCAATCAAGACTCACACTAGTCTTAATTCATTATAGTTCCCAGTATAATAATTGACTAGGGACATTTAGGATATTTCTGTAAATACCCATGGATCTTATTATAATGTAAACATGCAAATCAATTATAATAAACAACAAATGAAATCCTCTATTTTATTAACTAAAATGTATTCATAAAGATTGTTAATGGATTGACCTAGGGCACATTTCCCAACATTTAGGCCAGGGCGTGCCCAGAGTAGGTAACAGATCGTTTTGTGTGATGTTTTGTATTAACTTGCGATGTTTATTCTTAAATATGTTAAATGGCAACACGATGTGTGTATTTATACTGTTATTGACGTGTGAGAAAGTGTGATGAGTATTCGCCTCGATATACGTGTCGACGTGGGTACCGGGTAGATAAATGACAAAACACTAGGTCGGGGAATCAATATACACATGAAAATGATTAAAAATGTAATAAATATTGAATATGAAATGCTCAGTTGATGTTTAATGGCATAGTAGTACGCGTATGTCGCGCATTGTCGGAATGCCCAGAATGCAACTTTGTGTGTCGCATACAAGGGGAGAGCCACCAATTGAGTAATTCACTTGTGTCATTTTTTGACTTGGATGGCCTAAATGGTGGCCCATAGATGGGCATAGGGATGCACAAGTGAGGGAAGATCATTTTCGTGGATATATATTGACTAAATGACCACCCCACCACCTTTTTTGTCACCTCCAACTCTCTAATCTGAAAATATAAAGTGAGCGGCAAAGGTTTTGTGCACTTTGATTGGTGATTTGAGGAGCTTGAGCTTAGGAAATCAACAAAACAAGGTTGGATTCGAAATCTCCTCAACTTTCTTGATCTTTTGGTTGTAATTTTGTTGATGTTGGTGTGGATCCGAAATTCAATGCATGCTCACTAGTATTGGGTTGTATTGGTGATGGATATGATGTTGTTGATGTTTAACTTGGGTTTCAAGTTTATTAGGTTTAAGTGTTGAATTTCAAAGTTTGGGTTTTTGGATCTCATAATTTGATATAACTATGTGTTTAGATGTTGCCTCTGACATTTTTCGAAGTGTTGATTATCCCCCACGAGGCGAGGATGGGGTCGACGACATATGGGGTTTGATTTTCAATTCCCAGCTCTGCTGAAATTCTGGGTTTCAATCACCCAGTGCACTGGCCAGGGGTCGTAGCGTCATGGGTAATCTGGGCAGGTTGAAAGATAGGGATGAACACCCAGCGCGCTGGCAATCCCTCCATCGCGCTGAATGCAGAACAGGGGGACATTTCTAAAGGGTTATTTTGGGACAATGACCATAATGCCTATCTAAATTAACATAAATACAACCTAATTCAATGGTAAATGATATTAGGTGATTTCGGGCAATATTGCGATTGTCAGGTATATAATGGAGACGGACCAGGGATTGGTTTCGGGACACGGAGTGCGGTGTGAGGTGTGTAATATCCCAATTGAGATTCCTTGCGTAATTATATACTTTAATATTTGAATTCCATTCAATTAATTGTTCAATTATTCCTTTCCTATTGTGGCTATATAGATGACTGGTAGGGTGTTCCCTCGTCATGTTATTCCATGTGTGTATGTCCACTAGTCCATAGCACATGTAACTAGGGGTATTGGTGGATAGTTCGACCCGAGTATCATGACAGGGCACGTGTCGGTGCGTCATGGGTCTACGCCGGTCATCGAGAGGACTCGGAGGCTGGCCATGCTAGTCTAAATTAGGCTTAGAAACATACTTTGAGCTTTTTTATTATTTATTCATGTGATGAGAACAGTTGCCTGTTTATTTTCCCGCATGTTTATTTAATATCTTGTAAAATTCCTTTATTTATTTCCGTAATTACTCACTGAATTTCTTTCGATTCTCACTCTGGACTCGTCATCTGTCTTTTTGTGATGGCTTGAGTGCAGATCCTGGTACGAGTCGCGACAAGGGCAAGCTAGCCGATTATCTTTTTTATGGCCCCAGTTCCCCATAAAACTAAGTCCCACCCAGCCTAGACCTACGTGGACCCCCGAACACTTACTTGCGAAGTCTACGCATCCTAGTCAGTCTCAAATCCTCACATTCATCATTAACTTATCATTTTAAATGTGTGAGTTATAGGATTATATAATTATCAGTAAATTCGCAGCGGAAATCAAATATAATCAACTAATAATTTCGTAAATGGAAAATCAGGAAACACAACCTATCATGTGGAACCCATGAGAAATGGATAAATACATGCATATCTGGTGATCAGAGTAAACAGTACGATAATACATGATATCCCTATTCACTCAATCCTAAAGTATCTCCCAGTGTATTACAAAACATAACATACAGTAATCACAAATAAAGACAAAAACCTACTGTGGAGTAAAGGAAAGAACCGCTCCTAGAGTTCTCAAAGGAAATCATCGATGCTCCTTTCCCTTGCTCGTCTCCGTTCTATTTGTACCAGCGTCACACACAAGATGGAGAGTGCTTGAAAAATTGAAAGTATAGCCAAAAGAACATAAACAATAATTCAAGATTAACCAACAAAGCAGTCTAAGAATCATGATGTATTGAAAGACATGAAATATCACAAATGTGCATGATAAACAAACTGACAAGCAAAGCAACAGAATTTAAGTGTCTATCAAGTAAAAAGAGGCCTATAAGTGGTCAATATCCACATCCGTTCCACAACAATATCCACAACCATATCCAAACAATCCAGTACTCGGGATGAAACTCAATATTAGATGGTGGACAACACTTCTGCAGAAGTGTTCACGTTAGCCTAGCTAATATGAATCTAGGAGTACCTTTATGACACACTTACACCAAAGACACTCAACCAAAGAATATAATAATGGAATTCCAAAAAATGGATCAATTCAATAGAAATAACAATAATGGAAAATGAATTACTATGCACCTTCTTACTGGCTTACTAATGTACATTACATACCTCAATAATGTAAAAACGTTGATTCCTCGCGTAACCCTCTAACTTATTCAACTCGAATTTTCAAAGTCTGACAATCATTTAACCCAAATTTATTTCAATTAGAGTCATTTCGTAACCCTAAATAACCCCCTAAAGTTTTTCAAAAGTTTTAAAATTATTTAAAAATTATCTGTTTTTACTGTTCCTGATGCTGTGAGTGACGCCGCTAAGAGTAAATCCCCACAGTGTCACATAAAGCATGAGTTCCTAAACCCTCTCTGGTTTGAACGCCATAAATGAGCCACTAGAGTTTTGGCCCATGACGTCATCTAAAGCGTGGATTCTCCAAAGCAGTTCTGGTTTGCAAGCCGTGGTTGACGCCATGGGAGAAAATCTCCACGGCGTCCCTCGTGGCATGATACTCAGCACTCATTTCCAGGGTTTTCCGGAACCCCGGCTCGCGTCGCCGCATTTTGAGCTTATCCCAAACTCTTAGGAACGTCCAAAACTACACTAAACTCATTTCACTTTATGTCGAAACCCCAACTAAAGCCCCGCTTCAAAAATCAATCCAAAATAATCAAAAATTTCCAAAAAATCTCACAAACTTCAAATACTCAATTCCATTCACAAAAACTCAATAAATCAACCAATTCATCACCTAAACTGGTTTGAAATCAAAACCCAAAAAATCTCGCCCGAATTTTGTTAGTGTTTGGGGTTCATACGTAGTGAAAATTTCAAAACAATTTTGAAAAAAACCCCAACAGGATCTGAATCTGATTCCATTAAAACGTTTAAACTATGAAAACTTAATCATAGCTCAGTCGCAATGTACCTTTCTGAAGGTTAATCGATCTCTAAGGTGCTGCTAATGATGAACGCCCTCTATCAGCAGTCCACTCACAAACGGCGGTCGAGATTTGAAGTGCTAGCTTCGAGAGAATACCAAACCTTTTTGTTTCTCTCCAAAACGATCCAGAGCATACCAAAAACCCTAAGTCGTTTCTAAAACGAAAATAGAGTTTCGGCCTTTTAATCTTTCTTTTGTTTTTGTATTCTAACTCAAAGCATCTATTTATACAACCCTTGTACATAGACGGTTAAGTAAATTACACATATACCCCTACTTAAAGAAGTATAAGTGTAATACACTACAAGGACGTTTCTGTCATGAATTTTATCATATAAAATTCATTATTCTGAACCATCTTAAAATCTCGCAAAACCATTCTTAGTGTGCAACCCAATAGGCTCATACAACGTTGGTAGTGTACCAAACCCATTTTGGTATACAAGTTATAAGCGGCCTCTAGCAAGATATTATGACTACCCAAGTTGTACGAATATCAAATCGATACAACCTAATCAATAGTGTATATAACATCCTTTTGTCATACGATATCCTTTTGATCAAATATAAGGCATGGAATTGTCATCCAACATGTTCGATCGTACTAGTCTCGATCTCTAGGTAGACCGAAAACATCCAAGTGACATTGATCAATATGAATTCACTTAGACTAGGCCTTTTAACAGTCTAACACATCAAGGGATCCACTGGATATCTCTCTATATGAGAGGGCAAATTCTATCTCGATTACACAACTTCACCACATTATTCACACAGTAACCAATCACAACCTTTATAATCGTCCTGTTAAAGACAACGTTTGATTACGTCAAATCACTGTATTCCTAATGTCGAAGTCTCTGGTAATCTCAAGTCGGAGGGCTGAATAATATACATATCATGAGAAACAACTATGACTTAATCCATGTGATGTTCTCATAGCGGGACGGTTCAGTACTTTGTTCCCTAACAAGTATTCATGATCTTAATTCGTATTCCTATACGTATGATCATCGTATGATCATCAATCAAGACTCACACTAGTCTTAATTCATTATAGTTCCCAGTATAATAATCGACTAGGGACATTTAGGATATTTCTGTAAATACCCATGGATCTTATTATGATATAAACATGCAAATCAATTATAATAAACAGGAAATGAAATCCTCTATTTTATTAACTAAAATGTATTCATAAAGACTATTAATGAATTGACCTAGGGCACATTTCCCAATAAATTCGTCATGACGAAAACCTATAAAATTAGTACCAACTCGTAGCCAAACACGAAAGGAGTTGAGATCCTACTTTTTTATGTGCAATTGGTCGATCCCCGATGTCGTTTCAAGCTCGAAAACACCGAAACCCTCGTCACCACATTCGTTCGATTAAGAGAGAGAAGGAAATGAAATAGAGGAGAGAGAAAAGGTAATGGCCCTTTTATATTTCTCATTTCATCACACATTCGCACGGATTTCGAGGCACATCTTTGTCTCTCCATTAGTCCATCCAACAACTATGACTCAAATTCATAACTCAAATAGGTGACTCTCACCTCAATACTTAGCCAGTCCCCACTCTCAACTCGCGTTATCAAACCCATACCACCTTACGACTCGCACGTCATGCATTCCCGGACACAACAACGCACTCGCATATTTATTAATTATTTATTATTTTCTAATAATTCACTAATTATCATTTCCCGATGATTAAATACTCGTATTATACCCTAAAATTCTCGTTTTTCCTAGGCGAATCTCACACATAAATATGTGGCGATAAATAAAACAAAATCACACACTAGGACATACAAATTTTACATTCGAGTATAAATTCTAGTACAAACATCACAAAAAATAAAAAATACCTCAGTGTCAACTCCCGAGGCTTGAGTAATATGACAAGTCACGACTGTCAGGTCACAATCCTAAAACTCAACACGTCTCACCAATTAAATTTGAGGGTTGTTACAATCTTTGACTTTCAAACTATAGGCTGGACTTGTACGTTTGTATATATATTTTTTTGTTATCGTTTATCTTGGGTTTAGAACTGTGAGAGATACATTATGACATGTATTTTGATATTTTGATATATTTTGAAGGTTTCTTTACCTTTATATGATGGTTTATAGGTTTTCCACATTAGAAAATGATCTATTGACATGACACTGAAGTTTTAATTATATTATCATGCTTTAAGTCTTTCCTTGTTGATTAAGGATTTTTATAAGATATAACAGATGACTTGAGTTCAATTAACGAACATAAATTACAATAATGACTATATTTTGAGGTTCTTACTGATATATGGTGGATTAAATAGTCGTGGGACACAATTGGCAGCTACGTGGCTGGTTGTGGGCCCACGTGGCACCTGTGACGGACTTTAGTGGTTTGGGGTCATTATAGAAACTTAATGCAATCGATCGAGGCTAGAGCGTCTATGTCCTTAAGACTATTCCGCCCCAATATGGTGCTCACGATTTGCATGACAATAGTCTCCCAAGATACAAGGATCACATAATATTACGAATTAAACACTAGTTATGTGAATCAATTAGAAAATTCAACACTATCTCAGACACAACAGAAAAGACACTCAAGTTTCACTAATTGATTTTTTTTCGTACTTAAAATGATCCATATAATGAATATTTATAGACTTACGTACACTGTGCCATTAGGAAAGACAACTCTTAATACTTTGTATGTCTTTTAGAATAGACACGTCTATTGACAAGTGGCCAGGTATGACTCTTAGAATAGACACATATACTCCCTTTGGTCAACAATATAAGTCATTTATGGTAACTTCCCTCATCCAAATATATAATTCGTTCTCACTTTTTTAGACTTATTTTGCCCTTATTAATAAAGATAAAAGAAGTTGACAATAACCACAAAATTAGATTTTTTTTTTGTTTTCTTGATAACTGTGGTGTGTAGTGTCTATACCATGTTTGGTATAACTAATCCCACATGGCCCTGACTCTAGTGATCGGGAGTGAGACTCAATGGCCCAATCAAATTTACCACTTTAAGGAATTAAACTCAAGGTTGTGCGCTTAACTCACACAACCCTGCTTTCGCCTTTACCATTTTGGCAACACGACCGGGTTAATGCTTATTTTCTTTTCAATAAAACCCAAAAACATAAATGCTTATCTTCTTTTTAATATAAGGGAAAATATAGTAATATATATTAACATGTAATTAAATAACTTCTTAAATCTTACGTGTCTTTATTCTTAAATGACTTAAATTAATGATCGGAGGGAGTATGTTTTAGTCACATACCTTTTGGACAAACCTGCTCATGTCTCTTTACACGAATGCACATTTTCACTAATTATATTCATAGTTATGGGAAAATAAAATATCATAACTAAAATTTCCAACAATTTGATGATTTAGTCATGAGATCGAATCCTTTCACCCAACTTAAAATATGTCGGTTTCTCTACCGTAATGGTTGTCGAAGTAAAAAAAAAGGTTCGGACACCCATGCGATCATCAAGAAAAATATGCACAAATTATAGAAAGCCAAAAAGTGTATAAATTAATAACCCTAGTATTGCAATACATCAGCCAGTTTAACAACACAAACATAATATATATACACCACATAAACTGAAGAAAATGTCACCACAAGCCTACTTTGGAGTTAACATCCTAGTTGTGAGACTAAACTCGATCCGGTGATAGCATTCCACATTGATCACTGCTGGGATGGCGATCACACCTCCTTTTCCTATAAGCCAGCCAAATATGGTTGTCTTAATTAGATGCCATTGAATATGGCTATCGGTACACATCATTGTGAAAATAAATCACTAAGTATAGGTTTGGTGTATTGTATTGTAGTTAGGCACGTGAGTTGTGCGTGACTTGTAAGTGAGGGTTGTGTGGTTGAGATGTAATCTGGAAAGATCAACGGTTGTAATCAATTCTTGTGTTCTATATAAAGGAACGAAGATGAGAACTCAGTCACTGATTGAGTCTCTGTTCTTCTCATTTGTTACAAACCCTAGGTCAGGTTCTGCTCCTGCAAAACCTTCAACATGGTATCAGAGCACTTTTGGTTAACATCATAGCTGTAACAACGATTCTACCAAGAGCATCTGTAGGTGGTTCACTCAAGTTCGTAGTTGAAAGTCTCAGATCAAGTGTCTTGCTAACAAGATTGAAGACAAGTTCAGATCTGTGAAGATTTTTCACAGTACTGTGGATTTCGAGCAGTGATCTATAAGTTTTGCTTGAAATCTGAGGTGTTTCGTGTAGATCTGGTGTTATTTCTTGTGGATCTGATGTTGTTTCTTGTAGATCTGGTGTTGTTTCTGTTGGGTTTTGGGGTTCATGCGCAGTGAAGATTACAAAACAATTTTGAGAAAAACCACAATAGGATCCGAATCTGATTCTATTAAAACCGTTTAAACTATGAAAATTTAATCATACCTCAATCGCAATGTACCTTTCTGAATATTAATCGATCTCTAAGGCGCCGCCAATGACGAACGCCCTCTATCAGCAATCCACACACGAACGGCGGCCGAGATTTGAAGTGCTAGCTTCGAGAGAATACCAAACCTTTTTGTTTCTCTCCAAAATGATCCAGAGCATACCAAAACCTCTAAGTCGTTTCTTAAACGAAAATAGAGTTTCGGCCTTTTAATCTTTTGTACTTGTATTCTAACTCAAAACATCTATTTATACAACCCTTATATATAGACGGTTAAGTAAATTACACACATACCCCTACTTAAAGAAGTATAAGTGTAATACACTACAAGGACGTTTCTGTCATGAATTTTAACATATAAAATTTATTTTTCTGAACCATCTTAAAATCTCGCAAAACCATTCTTAGTGTGCGACCCAATAGGCTCATACAACGTTGGCAGTGTACCAAAACACATTTTGGCATACAAGTCATAAGCGGCCTCTAGCAAGACATTATGACTACCCAAGTTGTACGAATATCAAATCGATACAACCTAATCAATAGTGTATATAACATCCTTTTGTCACACGATATCCTTTTGATCAAACATAAGGCATGGAATTGTCATCCAACATTTTCAATCGTACTAGTCTCGATCTCTAGGTAGACTGAAAACATCCAAGTGACATTGATCAATATCAATTCACTTAGACTAGGCCTTTTAATAGTTTAACACATCGAGGGATCCACTAGATATCTCTCTTTATATGAGAGGGACAAATTCTATCTCGATTACACAACTTCATAACATTGCTCACATAGTAACCAATCACAACCTTTATAATCGTCCAGTTAAAGACAACGTTTGATAGTGTCAAATCACTATGTTCCTAATGTTGAAGTCTCTGGAAATCTCAAGTCAGATGACTGAAAAATGTACCTATCATGAGAAACAACTATGACTTAATCCATGTGATGTTCTCATAGCGAGTCGGTCCAGTACTTTGTTCCCTAACAAGTACTCATGATCTTGATTCGTATTCCTATACGTATGATCATCGTATGATCATCAATCAAGACTCACACTAGTCTTAATTCATTATAATTTCCAGTATAATAATCGATTAGAGACATTTAGGATATTTCTGTAAATACCCATGGATCTTATTATAATGTAAACATGCAAATCAATTATAATAAACAGCAAATGAAATCCTCTATTTTATTAACTAAAATGTATTTATAAAGACTATTAATGGATTGACCTAGGGCACATTTCCCAACAGTTTCTTGTAGATCTAGTGTTGTTTCTTATAGATTTGGCATTGTTTCTTATAGATCTGGTGTTGTAGTGTGTGAATCTCGTGTTCTTAGTTATAAAACCAAAAGTTTCTTGTAGAAATCTGTAAGAGTAGTTGATTTTGGAAGTTTTGTAGTCATGGCGACTGGATTTAATGATAGTCAACTTAGATCTGCAAGTGTTGAACCTAAATTTGTGTCTACACAGACATCTAGTCCGAATCAAGGATATCCAGTGACGAATAATGGTCCATTTGGGAATTCTTGGTCTTAATCGATGTCGATTAAACTGGATGGCAAGAATTTCTTGTTATGGTAGTCTATTATTCTTTCTTTGGTGGAAGGTTTTGAGATGGATGGTCATTTGTTTGGTAGTGTCTCGTGTCCTAAGCAGTTTCTTGAAGATGGATCTACCACTGAGGCATACAAGATTTGGTTTACTCTTGATCGAAAACCGGGTGGTTGGTTGGTGAGTACATTGTCACCAGAAGTCGCATCACAGGTTGTGAGTCCAGTAAAACGAAAAACGGCTTTTGAGTTGTGGACATCCATTGAATGTTATTGTTATACCAATAACAATACACAAGTTCAAGTTCTGAAGAAACAGATGCATACAACTCGGAAGGGTTCTTTAAAGATGATTGAATATCTGTCCAAGATGAAAGATCTGGCTGACTGCATGTCACTTGCTGGAGCTCCGTTGTCTAAAGATGACTTAATTTCAAATACTTTACTTGGGTTAGATGTTGAATATCTTCCAATTACTGTGGTGCTTCAACTTCAGTTCGATCTTGATTGGTAGGAGTTTCAAGCTTCGTTACTAAGTTTTGAAAGTACTCTTGAGCAAGTTCATACGTCTCAAGGAATTAATTCTTTGAGTATTTAAGAGACTTCTCCAATAGCGAAGTCAACAGAGATGAAAGGGAACAACAATAGATATGGTTCCTTGTCTAGAAATCACAATGGTTTTTAGAATAATACTGGTGGTGGTCACAATAATGGATCTGGTTCTGGATACCGAGGCAGAGGTGGTGGAAGAAACCAAGGACGTGGTGGTTTCAAGTTCTCTAACAATAACTACTCTACGTATCAGCTATGTGGTAAATTTGGACACTCAGTTGTTGTATGTTATTTTCGAGGTGACATGAAATACATGGGTTCTCAATCTGGTACATCTTCACAACAACCTCCTCCTCATGGTTTTCCTGGAACACCACCTCCTAAACAGAATTTCTTCAATGCTACTGATTCGATTCCTGATAGCTCATGGTACATGATAGCGG
Organism: Stephania japonica; assembly: GCA_039657345.1. Classification (NCBI taxonomy): domain Eukaryota; kingdom Viridiplantae; phylum Streptophyta; class Magnoliopsida; order Ranunculales; family Menispermaceae; genus Stephania; species Stephania japonica. Next base: position 10,465,935 of record CM077556.1, read on the forward strand.
GGTTTCTTCTCATGTCACTGCTGATCAATCTCAGTTGACAAATTGTGCACCGTACTCAGGTAATCAATCTCTTATGGTGGGTAATGGCCAACATTTGTATATCACTCACACTGGATCTGCACTAATTCCATATAATAACTTAAACTTATCATTTGATAATATTTTATATGTGCCTAGTATTAGGAAAAATCTTTTTAGTATGCCTCAATTGACCAGGGATAACAATGTAGTGATTGAATTTCGTCGTGATGTTTGTTTGGTGAAGGATCTCAATACCAATGAAGTCATGTTTCAATGGTTCCTTCATCATGGTCTGTATAGATTCTTTGGATCTCAAAAGTCGTCTGAGGATTCTCCTTCTACATTTCTTGTTTCCAATAATGGTCTACTTGCTCTGTGGCATGCACGACTTGGTCATCCTGCAAGGGTTGCCCTTCGGCAGTTATGAATAAGTATTTACATTTACATCTTGATTGTTCAATTGATTTTTGTTCTGATTGTCTTCGTGGCAAAATACATGCTCTTCCTTTTGATACTTCTCATACACATTCTCGTTATGTCTTGGATTTAATTCATTCTGATCTAAGGGGACCGGCTCCCACTACATCTTCCAATGGCTTCAACTACTATATTTATTTTCTTGATGACTATAGTAGGTTTACTTGGTTATATCCTTTGCGTTTAAATCTGATGCTATTAAGGCTTTTACACATTTAAAACTTGAGGCCGACTATGTGCACCCCGGTCAACACTCAGGGCACCCCATTTTTTTCAATTGTATGTGTAATGACTGATGTGCCCTCCAACCTAAATCTACAACAAAAACCCAAAAAATCAGAATTACCAAGGCACCCCACCCCATTTTTGAGCTTGGTTACTCCCGTTCAATCCCTATACCTCGGTTCCCGTCGACGATCGGTCACGAGTTATTGGCTGAAAGAGTTTATACAAGGTCGGTATCCTCATCCATTATTCAGTTTTTGAGTGTTTGAATCTTGCGTTTGGTGTGTTTTGGTGTTGACAATGGTGGTGTTTGATGATTCTCGTTTACTTAGGGTTTGGAGCAAATCGTTTGGTGTTTTAGTGTACAATGGATGAACAAAACTCAAGTGACGATGAATCGAGGCAGTTGGAGGTGAGTTTTAAAGTTTTTTTAGGTCTAGGGTTTCTCAATATGCAAATGTACCACGTACACGATTGTTTCAGCCATACAGGATCGAGATATCTGTATATATATCGGTGACACACAACCGATACTTAAACGTAATTATCGGTAGTAGATAACCGAACATTTTTGTAATGGGTTACTAGTGGACTCGGTGGTCATGTGCCGAGATATATTGAATGGTCTCGGTTGTGACATACCGAAACTATCCTTTACGTGTCGACCCTGTACTATCGAGAATTGCGTTTTTAAGGATTTTCTAACTTTTAACACCGAGTACTTATGATATTTGAATTATTCTTGCAGGAAGTAGCATCGACAAGTGCATTTCAAGATATCTCTTATCTTTTCAAACGAGATGCACCATTTGAAACTAGAAAAGAAGCACTCAAATGGGTTCAAGAGACAGGACGTGCTAGAAAGTTTGTCCTGGTTATAAAGAAGTCTGATGCCGGAGGGAATGGCCGTAGGGGAAGGGTCACAATTGCATGTGAGAGATCCGGAACATACAGGGGTATTTTCCAAAGAGTTGGAATTGCTAAAGCTGAACTAATTGAGAAGATGCCACGTAAGTTGACAAACGCAGAGGAAGAGGACAACACAAGACCAAACACCGGTACGAAAAAATGTCAGTGCCCTTTTCTTATTCAACTCAAGGAACACCCAGACTCATATTGGTATGTAAGTGTAGTATGTGGCATGCACAACCACAACTCTGCGAATTTCTTGGAAGGGCACTCATATGCTGGAAGATTGACTCAGGATGAGGCAGCTATTTTGGATTAGATGAGTAAGGCTAATGTTAGGCCACGACAGATCCTAAACACTTTGAGGCAAAGGGATAAGAACAATGCTTCAACATTGCGGACAATATACAATGCACGACAAAGGAATCGAATTAAAGAAGCTGGTGGGAAAACTCAAATGCAACAACTCTTACATTTATTGGAAGACAATATGTATCTGTCATGGCATAGGAAGGACCTCGAATCGAATGTAGTTACAGACTTGTTTTGGTCCCATCCTGACTCCATAAACTTATTGAGGTCTTTTCCATACGTTCTTCTAATGGATTGCACATATAAGACCAATAGGTACCGATTGCCGTTGTTGGAGATTGTTGGGGTCACTTCGACGACATTACATTCTCGGTTGGGTTTTATTTTTTATCTTCAGAGACTATGTCCAACTACACATGGGCATTGAACATTTTGAGAGGTTTACTAGACGGGTGGCCTACACCTAGTGTTTTTGTCACTAATAGAGAATTGGGCCTAATTAATGCAATTGAAGAAGTTTTTCCACAATGTTCCCACCAGCTTTGTACATGGCATATCAACAAAATGGTGTTGACCAACACCAAAAAGATGTTCGCACGAAATGATGACTTTCAACTCTTCAATAAGAGGTGGACAGATTTGATGTATGCTACGACCGAAGCATCATTCGAGCTTATGTTGGCTACGTTACGTGTTGAGTATGCAGATATGAAAGGTCTGCTTAATTATTTGGAGGATACTTGGTTGCGGGATTACAAGAATAGATTTGTACGTGCATGGACAAATCCACTTTTTCATCTTGGAGAAACCACAACGCAAAGGGTTGAGTCTGCACATTCCATTCTCAAACAGCATCTCAGCACATGTACTGCAAACTTTGAGGCGTTGTGGAGTGTAATTCATGGAATGTTAGACATACAACATAACAGGATCAAATCGTCGTTTGAGGTTAGTTTGAATGTTGTGCAACATGGATATATGGATGGATTGTATCGTCGTTTGTGGGGTTATGTATCCCTGAAAGCGCTTAAGTTGATTCGTAACGAGGTTGAATGTGGGGTGAATGTTGGGACAGACCGGAGCTTATGTGGTTGTGACCTACGTACCACTTGTGGGCTTCCGTGTGCACACGAGCTTAATGTACATATTTTAGCTGGTTCACCTATACCACTTAAAGACATACATGTGTATTGGAAGAAGTTGAGTATGGTACCCGATGCATCAGTGAATCGGTCTGCCTATAACTTTAATGACGAGCTTCAAAGAGTTGTGTCTAAGTTTGAAACATTCGTTGATGAGGATTCGCGTGTTAGGACTATTCAACAATTAAGAGAGATTAGTTGTCCTTCCTCGACGTCATGTATTGCACCACAGGCAAAAGTGAAGACAAGGGGGAGACCGAGTCTTGATAGTTTTGGTAATTATGTTATAGGGAGCAAGAAAATGAAAAAAGGGAAGAGGGGGATGAAGAGGAAAGTCGAGGAAGATGATACTTCTACGACGAGAGATCCAAGTGGCTTTGAATATGTACTTACACCCGCTGAGGCAGCCAATGCGCGAAGGAAAGTAAAACAAGTTAGGAATAAAGTACATCGAACACGTGGCGCATCTATGGGAGTATCTGAGATTGGATTCATTCACACTATACAACAGGATTGGATTCAACATGTTGAGACTACAGTAAATGTGGATAGCGATGGAAATTGTGGCTTTCGTTGTGTTGCCGCCGATCTTGGATTCTCAGATATAGATGGTTGGAAAAGGGTTAGAACAGCTATGGTTAATGAACTACAAGAGAACCAAAAGTTTTGGAAGGATTTGCTTGGAAGTTACTTCGACCAAATTAAGGGAGCTGTGCAATTCTTTGAAGGTAAGGATGTCGGGTCTGACAAGTGGATGTCCCTTCCAAACATGGGACTTCTAATTGCAACAACATTTAATGTTGTGCTTGTCAACGTGTCATATGGTTGTTGCATGACATTTCTTCCTCTACGTAATGCCCCTCTTCCTATGAAAGATCAGGTAGTTATTGGCGTTACAAATGTCAACGACACTCATTGGGTTAGGGTAAGTTTTTAGCGTTTGTATCAAATTTTGGTTAATATGTCAATGCACGTTACTTATTCTTTCTTTTATGTTGCTCCTCCATTTGACAGTCATATTCAAGCCTAATGCACCGGTTCCCCCTGTATTCTTGGTGTGGAAGACCTTCGCGAATGTTGATGCTCAAGGGTGGGGGTTTTGGTATTAACATCCAAGCACAAGTCCCGGTTCAATCTTCTCATGTACACACGCCTTCGTGGTAGACTTAGCGTCACCTTAAGCAAACTTGAATTGATGTTGTTGAATGAATATTATGTCTTCGAAACTTGGCATGATGCTTTTGTGTACTTTTGTTGATGTATGTAACTTGAATTGATGTTTGTTGAATGGATAAATTCATGATATGCCAAGTTTGTACTCTCAATTAAAAGGATCGGTTATAGAAGGTCGAAAACTACCCCCAAGTCTCGGACAGACAGAATCGTGACACCCATTGTAATCTCGGACATTAAGGTTCGTGAGCATCCAACAATGGGGTGCCCTAAATACTTCGGTTACATGACATCGAGATTCTTGCTAAATTACGGTGACTAATGACCGAAAAGTAGACCGAGAATGTAACGAACATTATAACCGATTTATCGCAAATAATTGCGGTAGCATGTGGCCGATTTAATGTGTGTTCCTTGCATGTGAGCATCGGTCAAATGCAACCGAGACCCTTAATTACCAATCGGTATTTCATAGCCGAGACTAATTCATGAATTACGGTATGTCGTAACCGATTTTATCTGCAAAGTTGTGATAATAGGAGGCCGAGTCGTTATGTGTAATAGTTGCGTAATAATTTCGGTGATGAACTACCGAGACCATACATAGGTTTCGGTACCACTTGATCGTAAGTTAGACATTACTTGCGGGTGTGCATGACCGATACTATATAAAATTTGGCCAATATGGCAGGGTTCGCATGGAGGCGTCCGAGCTCGATAGACCAATCACGGTCATGCATAACCGATAATTCTCAGTAGTTCTCGTTCCTGTGTGGCCGTGGATTTCTCTGTGGTAACTTATTGCAAACATGGCAGTGACAAAAATAGAACAACAAATAGTAGTAGTAGAACACATCAATTCAAACATGACTAACAAGTCAAATATTATCAATTCAATAGAACAATACCGAAGAAGGTAAACAATACCAAATTAACAAGTTAAACATCATCCATCATCAAATACCAAACAAGTTAAACAATACCAAATGAACAAGACAAACAACTTGTTTTTTCACTTGAGCCTTTTTGCTTTCTTCGCTTTGCGACTAACATATGTTGTCGTGGGGGACTTCCTCTTAGGTGGCTGGCTAGAACTTGGGGTGGGCAGAGGGGCATTCTTTCTCACCGAAGGCTCAATAGAACTTGGGATAGGCACACTTTCGGTTGGGGTACTGTCATGTTGTGAAGGAGCGAGGTGCACTCGGTGTTGTGGTGTTGGTCGTGGTGGTGGTGGTACCTGTACCAAGACCCCTACCCGTCAAGTAGTCCATGACATCATTCGCCATTTTCTCAGCAGCCTCCATCTTGGCCATACCCGCCGGCAAGTCTATCCATGCCAATACGCTATCCAATGCCCGTCGATTACGCTGTTCAAAACCAATAGAGAAACTATGAATAAATAATACAAAAGAAATGTGATAAACCAACTTAAATTCAAATGGTTGCAAGGCTCTTACCTCCAATAACTCATTATCACCAACCGTATCAGGGAAGTCATCACTGTGCGCTGGGTTCTCAATGGTAGGATGTGAAACTCGTGTGAACCATGGCAGATATTCTGGTGCAACCATGAACTCGAACCTCGCCTTCTCCCCTCGATCTTCAACAGAGAGTGAATGGCTACGCCACCTTTCCCAATTCTCCTTGGAATGAGTACTTAACCGAGTATTTCATTGCAGTGCGGCCTCGATTTGCTTCGAGGGGGCGATATGGAGACGGCGGTATTCCTTGAACATGGCCAAGTTGTCGAAGGAACCTCTCCGGATGGTATGGCTCCACAACTTCCATGTACTTCAAACAACCAGAGTAGAAGGCCATCGGTAGAACAATACCGCCTGTCCTGATGTCACTGTATGGGTCCCACGTCACCTACACTAATGAAATCAAACTCAAAGTAATAAAACAAAGTACCCCACTTGGTCGTAACCTATCAAGGGTCCTACGAATACTACTTAGCTTGTCCACGTTAGCTACCGTCTCGTGTTTCTGTACCCACCTCAAGACACGTGGCTGAAGGTGGTCCATGTATTTCGCATTCGACGCAGCAAGCTGGAGTGGGAAGTGCTCGTATACCCATCCCTAAAAAAAGAATCAACAAAAATTAAAAAAGAAGTACTGGATTTGTATTGGCCGATTCACAAGTAATGCACAAGAAATATGTACCTCGAGCAAAGTTAGGTACCTTGCAATCTGCGACACTTCTACCCTGGTGGCTGACCTGAGATGACGGTAAAGATAAGCTAGAGCAGCAGCACCCCATGCGTAAGTCCCGACCTCATCCAAGTTCTCCAGAAGCTTCAGTAATGAAATTGAAACTCGTGACACACTCTTATCGGCGAATAGGGTGCAAGAGAGCAAGTACAAAAAGTATGCACGTGCAGTGCATTCCACTGGAGGGTACGTAGTAGGAGAACTGGAAGTACTGGAAGACTTGGACTTGGGTGGGCAAAAACGACTCTTCAGCCAAACTACTCGCACTGTGAGACCCTTCGTAATGTTAACCTCTTCCTCTACTTCGTCAGGAGAAACCCCGAGCAGTTTTGAAACTAACTCAATTGCATCCTTGCAGGACTCCTCTGTGTACCTTGAAAAATTCTCAACCGCCACCACCTTGCCCGTCACTGGGATCTTCAGTAAAATGCTCACGTCCTCAAGCGTGATGGACATTTCACCAAATGGTAAATGAAATGTATTGGTCTCCGGCTGCCACCGCTCGACAAAAGCTGATATCACCTCCTTATTGGCCTTCCGTTAGGAGCAGTCTATTAGTGGAGCCAAACCCGACCTCTGAATGATTCTTTGCAGTCCCTGGGTATCGGGGTGACAAGATTGCAAATCCCACTCAGCTATTTGAGCCCCGTGGTTTATGCACTTAAGCAACGGTTGATGCTACAAAAAAAACATAATTCATAAATACATTATCGTATATGAATAGCAAAAGTAATAATTTGATTGAAAATGAATTAATATTTTGCCAAAAAAAAGGCTACATACCTCATTATTCCAAATTGCTTTGCGCGCAACATGATCCTTAAAACTCTTCAACAAAGAGCGGTCAATAGGACCGCCAGGGAAAGGAGCAGATGGGTCATCTTCGGGCTCCACAACATTCCCACCAACAATACCGCTACTACTCCTAGTTACTTGTGGTTGGGATGTGGTGGTTTCTTCCATTGCTTTGCCTGCGCGGCCTCATCCCCGTCTCGCACCACCCCGACTCATCGCTCCCCACAGGGACATGAGATGCCTCATCCTCGACGTTATCCCTCAATGGTCTGCGTCCACGTACACCCTCAACAGCTTGCACTTTCGCCTTTCGATATGATGCAGTCTGTGCCTTCCTCTTACCACGGACATCACAAGCAGAAGGAGGAGCAGCAGGAGCAGAAGGAGCAGCAGCAGGAACAGTAGGAGCTGCAGGAGCAGCAGGACCAGAAGGAGCAGCAGCCACGACCGATGCTCGTTGTGCTCTCGTGGGCTCTCCATCGACATCCTCTCTAGAAACAGTACATTTTCCTCGAGCCATATCTGATAGAGAAAGACATTGTAACTATATAATCTCTTGTGCAGCAAAAAAAAACCCCAAAAAATATATTTTCAACACTGAATCGGTATGGCACAACCGATAGCAAAACAAAATTTTCGGTATACCATAACCGAAACATAAGGAAACATTTCGGTATGACGAAACCGAGATCTATCACAAAGTTTTGGTATTTATCCTTCGAGACTAAACCTATGCATAAGTAATATACGACCTTCGGTTTACTGTCACCGAAACAAAACCAAGAATCTCGGTTACTTGTGTCCAAATGTAATGAAATTTTATATGGGCTAAGTGTCGTTTGGATACAAACGAGAAGTACTCATAAGTCTCGGTATGGTATTTCTGAGATTAATGACTATATCACGGTCCTGTGTGGCCGAGTATTACGTTTAATAGTAGTACCAAATTGATTTTCAATCTGATTGGGGTGTGAATATAGGTCTTTTAAACCCATTCTTGACAAATTTGGTATATTTTTTCAACACCCTTGTCCACATACCCATCAACAGAATAGTAGGGCTGAACATCATCATATTGTTGAAATGAGTCTTGTTTTGTTGTCTGCTAGTCGGTTACCAATTCAATTTTGGTGGGATGCATATGAAACTTCTGCATTTCTTATAAATAGATTGCCTACTCCTGTTTTACATGGCTTTTATCCTTATGAAAAATTATATAATCAACCTCCTGATTATACTTTGTTAAAAACATTTAGTTGTGCATGTTTTCCTTATCTTTGACCATATAATCAACATATCAATTTTGGTCTAAAAAAAGTGTTTTCCATAGGTATAGTTCCATTCACAAAGGATATAAATGTTTGAATGCCACTGGGAGATTATTCATTACAAGAAATGTTGTGTTTAATGAGAATGAATTTCCTTATTCTTCTTTTTGTACTAATTCGAATTCTACTATTGTCGATGTTCCTGTTCCTCATACTACTGTATCTTTCCAGTCTCCTGATTCTGTTTTTCCTTCATATTATTCTAATGTGTTTGTTCATTCGTCTATAATTGCTCCTGAGTCTACTGTTGTCTCTGGTTCTGGTTGTCATAATACTAAGGAAATTAGTTCTAATACTATGGCACCTATTAATAACCATTCAATGATAACTAAAGCCAAAAAATGGCATTAGTATGAAGAAGGTGTTTGTGGCAGCAGCTGAGGAGCCAGTGGATGATATTCCTAAGACTGTTAAAATAGCACTCAAGATTCCATATTGGAGAGAGGCTATGGATAAGGAATATCAGGCCATTATGAACACTGGTACTTGGTCTCTTGTTCCTACATCTTCTTCACAAAACATTGTTGGGAATAAATAGATTTTTACTGTCAAAAGGAACACTGATGGATCTATAAATCGATACAAGGCTAGATTGGTAGCCAAGGGATTCAAACAAGTTCCTGGTGTTGATTTTGGAGAAACTTATAGCCTAGTTGTTAAGGCATTTACTGTGAGAATCATTTTGTCTGTTGCTATGCATTTTGGGTGGTTTATTAGACAATTAGATATCAATAATGTTTTTATGAATGGTTTTCTTAGTGAAGAGGTGTTTACTAATCAGCCTATTGGGTTTCTCCATCCAAAATATCCTACATATATCTGTAAGTTGCATAAGGCATTGTATGGTTTGCATCAGGCTCCCCGTGCTTGGTTTAGGAAACTGCGTTCTACTCTTGTCTCTTAGGGCTTCCATAACTCTCAGGCTGATAATTCGTTGTTTGTTTTTCATGATACCACTGTTGTTTTATACATTCCTGTGTATGTTGATGATATCATTGTCACTGGTTCACATTCCACTGTCATTCAGCCCTTTATTTCTCGTTTGCATAATACTTTTGCACTTAAAGATATTGGAGAGTTAAGTCTTTTCCTTGGTATGGAAGCTTGGACATTTCTTGTATTTGGTCAACACAAGATCGGACATTTCCTTCATTGTCAATCACCTTAATCAATTTTAGTAAGCTCCTACAGTCACTCACTGGCAAGCAATGAAGCGAGTTTTGAGGTATTTACAAGGGACAGTTGATATGGGCTTGTGTTTCAAGCATGGTTCCCATTTATTTGTTACGGGGTTCTCTGATGCAGACTGGGCTGCATCTGTTGATGATCGAAGATCCGTTGCAGGGTATGCAGTGTATCTGGGTCCGAATTTGGTCTCCTGGCAGTCAAAGAAGCAGTCCAAAGTAGCGCGATCCAACATTGAATCAGAGTACAGGGCCCTTGCCCAGGTTACTGCTGAGATTTCCTGGTAGCAGTCTTTGTTGCAGGAATTATATCTTTCTTGCTCAGTTGTTCCCACTGTCTGGTGTGGTAATACTAGTGCTGCTACCTTGGCAAAGAATCCAGTGTATCATTCCAGAACGAAGCATATTGAACTAGATCTTCATTTTGTTAATGATAAAGTTCTTTCGGGTCAGCTTGTTGTCAACCATGTACCTTTGCCAGATCAAATTGTAGATATATTCACTAAGCCTTTTACATTCTCTTGATTTGATTTTCTTCGATCCGAACTTGGCATTGTTTCACTGCCCTCAAGTTTGAGCGGGGATGTGAAGATAAATCACTAAGTATAGGTTTCACGGCCCTCTGTTCTTCTCATTTGTTACAAACCTTAGTTAGGGTTCTGCTCCTGCATAACCTTCAACAATCATACCACAGCTATGTACGTGACAGAGGAAGCAGTCGGTGCTGCTATTAAAGAGGCCTTAGGGAGGAAACTCACCAAGAACCGAGAGGAGCTCTTTGTAAGCACCGAGTTGTGGTGCAATTTGCGCCTGATCGTGTGCTACTGGCCATCAAAGAGTCTCTCAGGTTAGTTATATATATACACATAGATAAAGTGCAATGTTTTAATATTTGGATATATATATATATATATAGAATATGACTCTATTTGGAGATTTTTTGTGTTCTTATAATTAAAGAGATTTAATTCATTTTTTTAGAGTAAGTGACAAGCTCCTGAAAGCTGTATTATATATCGAAAAGTATATGTACACTAGAGGGGTTGTATACCCGGTCCATTGCATATTTACAAAAAGAATGAAATAATGCTATATACACAAATAAGTTCCAAAGCACTCAGTGTATCCCATCCATCGCAACCAAAATAGAGCCAAATTAAGCTCCCAACTTTCTAGCTCTCCCCGCCACTAGATGTTGGTGTTGTTGGGTTTTGGGGTTCATGTACAACGAAGATTTCAAAACTATTTTGATAAAAACCCCAACAGGATCCAAATCTGATTCCATTAAAACACGATTATAATATGAAAACTTAATCATACCTCACTCGCAATTTACCTTTCTGAAGGTTAATCGATCTCTAAGGCACTGCAAACAACGAACGCCCTCTATCAGCAGTCCACACACGAACAGCGGCCGAAATTTGAAGTGCTAGCTTCGAGAGAATACCAAACCTTTTTGTTTCTCTCCAAAACAATCCAGAGCATACCAAAAAACCCTAAGTCGTTTCTTAAAACGAAAATAGAGTTTCAGCCCTTTTTAAATCTTTCGTACTTGTATTCTAACTCAAAGCATCTATTTATACAACCCTTGTATATAGACGGTTAAGTAAATTACACATATACCCCTACTTAAAGAAGTATAAGTGTAATACACTACAAGGACGTTTCTGTCATGAATTTTATCATATAAAATTCATTTTTCTAAACCATCTTAAAATCTCGCAAAACCATTCTCAGTGTGCGACCCAATAGGCTCATACAATGTTGGCAGTGAACCAAAACACATTTTGGTATACAAGTCATAAGCGGCCTCTAGCAAGACATTATGACTACCCAAGTTATACGAATATCAAATCGATACAACTAATCAATAGTGTATATAACATCATTTTGTCACATGATATCATTTTGATCAAACATAAGGCATGGAATTGTCATCCAACATATTCAATCGTACTAGTCTCAATTTCTAGGTAGACTGAAAACATCTAAGTGACATTGATCAATATCAATTCACTTAGACTAGGCCTTTTAACAGTCTAAGACATCGAGGGATCCACTGGATATCTCTCTTTATATGAGAGGGACAAATTCTATCTCGATTACACAACTTCACCACATTATTCACACAGTAACCAATCACAACCTTTATAATCGTTCAATTAAAGACAACGTTTGATTGCGTCAAATCACTGTATTCCTAATGTTGAAGTCTCTGGTAATCTCAAGTCAGAGGACTAAAAAATATACCTACCATGAGAAACAACTATGACTTAATCCATGTGATGTTCTCATAGCGGGTCGGTCCAGTACTTTGTTCCCTAACAAGTACTCATGATCGTGATTCGTATTCCTATACGTATGATCATCATATGATCATCAATCAAGACTCATACTAGTCTTAATTCATTATAGTTCCCAGTATAATAATCGACTAGGGACATTTATGATATTTCTGTAAATACTCATGGATCTTATTATAATGTAAACATGCAAATCAATTATAATAAACAGCAAATGAAATCCTCTATTTTATTAACTAAAATGTATTCATAAAGGTTGTTAATGGATTGACCTAGGGCACATTTCCCAATAGGTGTACGTGGCATGGAGTCCAAAATCCTTTAGAGAGAAGTTCATTACTAGAAGAAGAGGTCAAAACCCCTCGAGCACAACTCGGGAAATAAACACAAAATGGTAGAGACAATCTCAATACCCGAAATCATAAGACATTATTTTTGAGCCACGCTATATGCACCCTAGTGTTTCATAAGGGCAACCTGATTTTGAGTGCAACCAAATTCAAATTTCAATTTATGAGGGCACCCCAACATTTTTACTAAAATACCCCTTTCGTCCCAACCAAAGCACCCAACTCCAAAATAAAACCTTAGTCGACACATTTATCTTAGGTTTGACAACACATGACCAAAATTTATCTTCTAGGTTCAGTTTTGTCCAACCGAACCTCTTTGGTGAAACTTGGTTGACAACTGTAATCCTAAAAGTTCAGTGGATTCCGACCGACTCTTCAATTAAAGGTTACGTGGGCTCTAATTGACTCTCCAACTGGAAGTTCGATGAGCTCTAACTGACTCTCCAACTAGAGATTCGAACCTGTGAAACTGAGACATTCAACAACGCCCTATAAATCACAAGAAGAGTTTATATATAGGGATGATGGTGGGATGTACAAAACAAGAGGAAGAGGATGGCGAAGTGCACTAAACGCAGTGCGCAATGAGGGGGTCATTTTGCATTAGAAATGACCTTTTTAAAGTTTGATTTTTTTTTCTGCTGGAAGGCTGGGTGTGTATAGCAGGGTACTTACTTTTTTATTATTAAAATATATTTTAAAGGATTGAATGTTTTATGATTAATTATTAATTGACCGTTGTATATTATAATATTGTATATTTTTTTTTTTGAAACCAATAATATTGTATAATTAACTACTGGAATTTCATTATATTTATTAGCTCTACTTTTGTGTATGTAGAAAGCTAGAAGGAGTACGTTGATTTGTACTTGATTCATGCACCAGTTACAGTGGAGCGGCATGTACTGGACCTGGCACCCAAAGAAGGTGAGGTATCTCTAATGGATATCAAATCGGTGTGGTCAGCAATGGAGGAGGTGCACAAACTTGGCGTCGCGAAGTCGATCGGATTCAGTAATTTCACGTGCAAGAAGCTCACTGAATTACTCGCTCATGCCAAGATCATTCCTTCAGTCAATCAGGTGAAATATTGATTAATGAAAAATGATAATCTAACACGCTTTTAACGCATACTTTGAGCACACATCTTTGTCAAAATTTTACTTAATTATAAATCATATAAATGATTTTTTATTTTATATAGATTTTTTTTTGATAATTGTAGGTATCTAAGTCCCACGGGGCTCCGGTGCTCATAGATGGAAAATAATTAAGAGTTCCAGTGACCTGAATGAACTTGACATATCGGAGAATCGAATCCAAAACCGTGCACCTAACTCACACAATCTCGCACTCGCCCTTAGCATTAGGTTTACCCGTCTAAGTTGTTTCATATAAAATTTTACATACAACACAACTGACTTTATCTTAGGTTTTTTTTTTTTTTTTGAAAACTGACTTTATCTTAGTTAATTCTTTCACATTTAGTACTTAGATCTCTCTATATTTCTCTCAATCACTTTTTTTCTTGAAAACTTTGTCTTTTACAATTATAAACTTCTGTTTTATTATATTCTCTATCAAGAAGGGAATGGAGTATTATACATTTTGTTGATACTCGTGTATGAACAACACCATGAAATAATAAGCCCATGTGTATGTGTTGATATTTATAATAGGAAATTAAGAATGAAGTAACTATACAAATAAAGTCTGATATATAGAAACAATGGATTCATGCAAGTTAATCGATTCCAGGTCACATAAGTTGGAAAAAATATATATAGATATTGGAGTTGGGGAAGTAAGGGGGCCTAAATAGCTCTGTGACAAAAAATGTACCATAAAACATGCCCATATTTATTTATTAATTAATGCATTTGCATTGATGGTTAATCAACTGATATCTCCCCTACCAACCTATGCAATTGGGTACAATTAATTCCGGTGAGAGCATCCCTATCAATAAACATTGTCATCTGGTCCCGCTAATTAGGAATCTTCTACAACGAGCATGGTTAATTAAGATTGTACAAATTTACTGGGAAGGTAACGAGGCTGCAGATTGACTAGCCACTTTCATTGCGCAACACTCGATCGGGTTGGATATTCTACCTCAATTAATGTCTTTCAGGGTTGTTTCCTATGTTGAATAATGATGTAATGGGCATTTGATTTCCAAGAATATGTCACTTGTAACCTAGGCATTTGCTTCTACTGTAGACCAAAAAATAAAATAAAAATAGCTGCTTATATAAAACTTGATCAGATTTATTTTAAAAATTGACAATTATGGCATGTGCTCGTGATTTCTCGTGAACTAGTTTTATTATCTGCTCGCTCTGCTCGGAGGAGTTCAATAAATCTGAATATCAACATATTTAACATGTTAATGCCATATTTAAAATACTTATTTATATGGCTTCAAAAAAAAAATACTTATTTATATCGTCTAAAGAAATAATTAGGGTTCTTATAAAAAAATTTAATGTAATTCAAAAAAATAATTACTTATTAATTCTTTATTTTAAAATAGAATAAGCCTCATTTTTTTTTCATAAGTCTAAAGAAAAATAATTAGTTATTTTTTTCTTATAAAAAATATATATATATATATAATTGAGACGAGTCTGGTTCGATTCACCTTTGATATAAACGAGCATTTGTGTTGCATAGACTTGACCCAATTTTAGATTTGAATAAGAGTGCCTTACTCAGATCCAATTTACTTTATAATCGGGTTATCCAAATGTCTAGATTTGTCGAGTTTTTTTTTAAAATTATTTTATATTTAATTTTTTTAATTAATAAAATTATTTTAAACTCCTCGTAAAATAATTTTCTTTGGCATAATTTTAAAAGCAAATGTCTAAGTTGTATTTATTGTTTTAAATTTTAAGACATAATAATATTTTTTGTTAACATTGAAATCCCCTTAGAGCTGTAGTTTCAGATGTAACCTATACCGGATTTGGTCTTTGCTAATCAAAAAAAAAATCCCCTTAGAGTCGCTTTCCTTTTCTTCTCCCAAACCCTAAAATTATTTTTCTTGATTCTCTTTTGTGATTTTTGTTCTTAAATCACCGTCGATCATCTTTTTCAATCGGCAGTGGTTCCAATCAAATCCCTTTGTACTTTGTTCATACAATAAACTGCAG
Organism: Stephania japonica; assembly: GCA_039657345.1. Lineage (NCBI taxonomy): Eukaryota > Viridiplantae > Streptophyta > Magnoliopsida > Ranunculales > Menispermaceae > Stephania > Stephania japonica. The sequence continues at coordinate 10,481,529 of CM077556.1, forward strand.
ATCTACTCAGATATGTGAAGATTAGTCTATCCTTGTTGCAGTGTATCTTCATCAATTATGTTGCGTGGATTTGTGCGACACGCTGGATTGATCTTGTTTTTAGTTTTTCGTTTTATAGATAGTTTTTCTTCCCAAGTTGGGATTTTGATTTGTCTTCTCCTTGTTGGTAAAATTTAGATTTTCTTCTCCTTATTCGTTATGTGGTTCTAGTGGTGTTTGTATATTGCAATGAGTTTCAACGTTGTAGAAAACAGTTTTTGATTGTCAAACTGTTTTAATTTCACAATCACATCCACATCTAAATTAATGATAGTTCGTTTGAACAAATAGGATTAACAAATCAATGTACTTGATTCTTATCAATCAAATTTATAAAGTCTTTATTAGAAAAATGAAGGTGATTTTTGTCAATCAAGTTGCTTGTTTAAAAGTGATATAAATGGCGATCATGTTGTAAAGTTACAACATCTCTTTCATTTTTGTCAAAATATCTTTCTTTGGTGAGACAAATTAGACATCACATGCTAAAAGACAAGATTTAAAAAGGGCATAAGTTCGCTAAAGTCAAAAAAAAAAAAATCTCTTTCTTTCTATCGAGATTTGAAACCAACAAGAATATATAGTTCATCCATGCTTTGGATGCCATTAATACAGAAACATAGAAATACTCACAAAAAAATAAATAAATAATAAACATACAAAACTCATAAAAGAATAGCTAGGTTAAGGCAACTCATCAAATTTGTTATGCTATATATGTGAAGACCCCCAATCATGCATGCATGTACTCTTTCTCTGTGTGATGCAGCCAATTAAACGCAATTGGCACCTGCATTAATTGTTTAATTTGTTTCCACGGAGATTCAATATCCAAAGAAGTTGACACATCAAATATCAGCATAAGGTATAGCTGGAGAGATCGATATTGGAGATCAGAAATGGCAGCCGCAGCATAGGAAGAAGACACAGAGTGCGGAGACGAGAACGACAGCCTCCAAAACCGAGACGATCTTGAAGAGGAAATCGTCTAGGACGGAGAGCTGGAAGTCGAGGCGTTTTAAACGAAGCGCAGAGATAGTCGCGAATCTTCTCCAACTAGACTTAGTCGTCTTTGCAGGAGGAGAAGAAGAAGAAGAAGAATCGATGTGGATGGTCTCCTTTTCCTTCTTGTTGGAAAACCACGCAGTGATCCTCATCATCCCCATCATCCCCATCATCGATCTCTCAGTCTCAATCTCAGACTCAGTACTCACTGACGATCGATCCACAAATGAGATATTTGAGATGTAAGAGAGAAGCTCTCACTCAACACTAGTCCTCTTTAATTAATATCGATATGTTATGGTATTTCATATTGGTTTGGCCGCCCGAGGAGAGGAGGGCCGGATCGCCACCTCTCACGCGCCTTTGCTGGCCGAAGTTATGCTGAAAGGTATATTTAAAGAGAAATGCAAGAGAATAACAACAAAGAATGCACAAGGCACTCATAGCACCGTGTATTGCAAAGCACCGTGTATTGCATTTTGGGATGCGTAAGGTTATATCTCGAGACTTACACGAATGATGAGATTGACGCACTACAAAGCGTTGTCATTCTAACATTTTTCATATTTAAATCACAATTGAAAATGATTTGTGACGCAACTGAGCTTATGAGGGAGAAACTAAAAACGTGGTGGGAGTTAAGTGGGTGGGACTGAGGATGTCCAAACGTGTAGGGCTTGTTGGGTGGATGGTTATGTCACGTGGGGCCCATGGGCGTGTGCAGTGTCCTGTGTTGGAAATTTGAAATACAAGGAAGTGTTGTTCCATACCCCGGTGGCCCCAACACATCACCAGTTTTATGATGTCTTGTGTTGTCATTCTAACATTTTCAACTTTTCTTTTACCTGAAATCCTAGCCTTTCTTAACCACCCAAGTAAGTAGCGTGGACCAAATATTGCCTTGATGCAGAAACTCACTACTTAATTATGAAAAATGCTACAATAATAATGGGAAGTTACACTCCAACACACATTGGTCGACAAGAGTCATTGGTGTCCATCTCGTGATGCAAGCACACACAAATCCTCGCGTACAACACTTGAGTTGAGGCTGTATAGAGGGCTCTTGTGGACTAGTGTATGTTGGGGTACAATTTACTCATTGTCATTCTAGTATTTTTTCTTAATTATTCCATCTATTTCATATTATCTGTCACAATTTGACTTAGTGCATAAAAATGAAGGTGATGATTAATTACTATTACGATTTTATAACAAAACTATATTACCCTCCTATAAATAATTTCATTTATTATATGTATTTGTATAAAAACGTGATTGGTGGTATTCTCTTAAAAAAAGAACTCTTCAAAATAAAGTAATTGGTGGTATCATTAGCTAAAAAGATGGGGTTAGAATTAATCAGGATGGGTTGGCCTAACGGTAACGGCGCATTCGAGGCTGTGTGGTAGGCGCACGGTCCCGAGTTCAATTCCCCGTTTGTGTCAATCTGAGTTCTGGCTATTGGAGTTTCTAACGGGTCAGTTTTTGGGGCCTCCAGGGACTAGTTAGGAAAAAAGTGTCTAGATACCCTGGGTTAAAAATAAAATAAAATAAAATAAATGGGGGTTAGAATTGAAAATGAAATATGTAATATTTTTTTGATTTCCTACTGTAAGAGCCACAAATGTGACAAATAATATAAAAAGGGCGGAGTGTATGGCATGTTAAACCAATTTGAGCATCAACTTTGGGCACTGACGTAGTGAATGCCGTGCGATACACGCCGGGAGTTGTAAGTACAAATCTCGAGAGAAAATACACAACTGTATCGATGCCCAAAGTTTGTTACTTTTGTACTTTCCATTCAAAAAACTCAAACCTAGGCACCTAGCATAGTAGCTGCACGAAGGGCGGAGTGTCTATAGGAGAGGCGATTCAGAGATCAGAACCTAAATCAAAGCGAGTACAAAAATGGAGATGAGGATTAACGAGTGCGAAAGGGCGAGAGGACGCGAGCGAATAGAACTGCAGAACTCGCAATTAGATGGATTCTACGTTTGAGCTTCTCTCTTTTAAGGTTCGATCCATCTCTTAGGGTTACGTAACTCTCCATTGGTTATTTGCTGACTTTTTTTTGGGTGTGTTTGATGGCAAAAAAAATGAAAAAAATTGTGAAAAATTGTTTTTTATTATTATTATTATTATTATTATTATTTATTTTATATATAACTGATTTATTTCCTGTTTGATACAATTAGCAACAACACATAAAAAAAACTCACACCCCTAATTTTCCTCGTTTTTTTACTTTTGTTTTAGCGTGAAAATTTGCTATTCTCTCAAGCGAATTCGTCCCAAACTCGGCTAGTCCACCGATCTCTCTCTTTATAACCCAACAATTTCCTCTTCCTCTAAAACAACAGTTTTGCCTCATCGATCTCTTCAATCTTGAGAAATTGAATCCTCGATTTCTTCTCAGATCTCATCTGATCCTTCTCTCCATCTCTCTCTCTCCCGCTCGCGCACAGAGCTCGCTCAGTCCCTTCCCTACCTTCCCGTTCAATCCATCGCTCGCGCTCTTCGTCGTCGATGAATCGAAGGTACGCACTTTTCGTCTCACTGTGAAAGTTTCGGTCTTGGCTTGATCGGACTAAGATATGAGATTTGGTGAGGATTGTGCTAGTGATTTCTGTGTGTTTTCGCATTTCGTAGAGCTTGTTCTCTTGTTTTGTTTGATTTAGTGACTGACAGTGGTGTTTTGATTTTGAGTAATTTTGTTTGATGCTGTAAAGTCTTGCACAAATAGTGTTTGATTATATTCTTCTCCTATGTGGTTTTGTTTGAGGTGCAGTTTCAAAGTTTTGGTAGCTATTGAGATGAAAGTGTTTTCATGAATGAAAAATATAAATCAGTAGATGATGTGTTTTAGAGAATAGTTCATGGGATTCTAGTTCCAGGATTCACCCAAATCTGGAACAGAGCTGAAGGCTATATAGCCTTGAGAAGGGTGAACATTAAGATTATAGACTTTATGAAGTCAAGATCTTGCTTTTTAGAATTAGCAAATAATGCTCATGTTTGTGCTTCGTAAAAGTAATCCATGTTTCAAAAGCTTATGGTGGGTATCACTTGGGATGAAATGAGGGATGGTGATAATGAAATCGATAATGTTGCAATCTCTATAGTGTGCTTGAACTCAAATCCTCATCAGTGGCATTTCTTTGTTTTTACTTTGTGCTCAAGGAATATGTTTGATTCTCCAAAAAGCTAGAATTTATGACCCTTGAAATACTTCAGTCTTATCATTTATGGTCCCACTTGAAGGCTTGATAATTACTGGAATCATATTTTGAGGTTTGTGATTCATGTGTTGTATTGTATTCTCAAATTGAAGTGTAAGATATGAGATTGGAAAAATTTATGCTCATGGATTTATTTGGTCTGCCTTCTCTTTCTCTGTTTAAGGCATGACAGGGATTTTATTATCTTGCACAATGCATGATATAACTGTTGAATGCCAAAGCAATGATCTAATCAGTTGGTCATAATGACCTTTTCTTTTTCGCTCTTTGTTTTATGTGTGTGTCATCTTTAATAATGCTTGTAGTTTGCTAAACTTTATTTCCTGCTACGTAAATGATACATAAAGACTGTAAACCAAAAAAAAATGATACATAAATACTATGTGTCTGTATCAATAGCGGCGATGAAGGATGAAGCTGACACTTCTTTCGAACACACGTATAAATAAGCTTACAAATAGCCAAAAAGCTCTTTTGTATTTCATAGAAAACAATACTGTTTCTTAATCAGGGTTATAGAAAAATGGTAATTATGGTTACAACAAATTCCTATTACTACAACAGTTGCAATCAGAATTATGAAATACCACATAGTTGCACTTGGTAGAGTGGTAGATATTAATAGATGATTAGAGCTGCATAGGAGAATGTAAAGAATGTAACAAATTCCTATCATTCATTCTTCTGTCTCTAAAGAGAAGCTTGGAATATCTTGCATGAGTTTCAATTATTTTTTTTTGATGAAATCGCGTGGTTCCATGATGTACTCATTGAAGTAGATGACGAGATGATTTGTGATTGAGGTAATGTATGCTGATATTTTGTCTCCCAACTCAATTTATTAGTTTCTTGTATGGGTTCATGTCAGTACAATGTTTGTGTGATGAGATGGGATCGACATGGAGGTTTTTGATCGCATAAGCGTGGATGGACACATTGGGACCGAGAGATATCCTTTTTGGGATTAAGTTTCCATGGACTTGTTGAGTTGTGACTCTAAGCATGTTTAAATTCGTGGGATTGCGGGGAAATCTAGTAAAAAATTGAAAATTAAAGAAAATTTTAATTTCTTATCAAACACTAAAAAATTGAAAAATAAAATTTTCTCACATGCAATCAAACAACATTGAGAAAATTTTCTTAAGAAAATTCTCTAAAGAAAATTTGCTAAAGAAAATAGTTTTTTCTTATTAAATTTTATTTTGCTATCAAACACACCCTTAGAGTTTGGTTTGGATTGAATTTGGTGAATAGTAGAATCTAGAGCTTCTGTGATGTGCTTAATTGGTTGTTTTTTTCTAGTATAATAATCTTGGTTCAATCATTTTTAGTTTTGGTAGTGTTGTTGTAAAAAATGACTCATTGTGAAATTTAAGGATTCCATCTCAAAAGAAAAAAAATAATACTCATTATGAATCCATTTACTTTTCCATCCATCAGCTCGAACCGTACCATAATCTTTTTTGTATTGTTTAATGCAGTGGACATTAAATTAAATTAGTGACGCCACAACAGCGTGAAGACCATTAAACAATGAGTTCACTGCGAGAGCTACAACACGAGCTTGAGACCAAAACCAATAATCTTAGCAAACTTCAAAAGGGTTCATCTCTCTCCGACGAACTTTCATTTACTCTCCTCTAATAGACCCACAAACCTCAACCCTTATTTTTGTCTTTCTTGCTTCCTCACTCACTCAAGCACAATCCTTTCTATCTCTATTTTTTTTTTCCAGAAATAGCAAAAAATCATCAGGTTAGGAAGAAATATACGATTCAGCTAGGCGAAAATGAGCTGGTTCTAAAGGTATGTTGTTCGCTAATTTGCCTAACATAGAGGTTTTTTTTATAGGTTTGTTTCCTTGATTGTTGATCCCTTATTGCAGGAGTTGGATTTTCTAAACGAGGATGCCAACGTGTTCAAATTGATTGGGCCGGTCCTTGTAAAGCAAGACTTGGCTGAGGCGAATGCTAATGTGCGAAAAAGAATTGACTACATTTCTGCCGAATTGTATGTTTCCTTTGTTCTTTTAGGAAAAATCAATATATTGTGGCACATTTGGATCGATAGATCAACTAATATACAAACCAATTTATAGGTGAGATTAAAGAGACTTTAACATAATAGTTGCATTTGATATGTGCATTTGGTTTGTTTCTTCACTGTAAAATTATAAATTACTCTCTCACAGAAAATATATAAGATAAAAATAGTTCTAAGTTGAATTCATTTTTTTCTTTGGATATTTTATCTACTAGCATTGTTTCTTATCTTTGTTTGAGTGGAGTGGAAGAGCTTGATCCATGCAAGGATCGAAAACTCGACTTTGCTTATGATTTCGCTCACTTTAAATTCCTAATTAATTCGGATAAGGGTAATTCAATGTAAGGAATTTTGGTAAAACTTCAACAATAGCAACATAACCTCAGTCCTAAATTAATTGGGGTCGGCTGCATGGATCAAACTCTTCCATTATGCTCAATTTAGTACAATTTGTGTTTGATCCATTTCATGAAGAGTGACAAAAGTTTTACGCTAGCTGTCAATCTATCGCAACCCTCCTCCATTTTCCATTCTTGGAAAATGGGCTTGGGGCCTCCCTCTCCCATTTTTTCAAGTATGAAAAGATGGGTTTGGGACCTTCCTTACCCATTGAGCGTCAGAGTGCTCCTCCTTTATCTAGACTTGGGACCGGCTATGCAGCACACAAAGTGTACTACATAGGTGGAGTTGGTAAAACTTCAACATTTTAGAAAAATATAAATAACGTCATCTAAGTGCTAGAGAACATCTAAGATTTACTAGAAGACATTACAAGAGTATGCTTTTCATAATATTTCATGTATTTTGTTTTCTATACTTTGATCTTAAAGTTTTAGAATTTTAATTTTCACGGGATTGATCATTTTGGATATTATTTCTTTTTCTTCTGTAGGAAATTTTTTAGATTCCATTCCTTATAAGTGAGATTGAGTTTTGTCCTTTTTTTTTCATGTTGTCATTCTTTAAAGTATCTTCTAATTAAAATTGACACTAATTGTATTTCACTTTTCTAACAAGTACTTAAACATGGAAATGTCATCATTTGTCTCTAACTTCATTGGAAGTTTTGTAAAATTTCATGTGTATATATATATATATATATATCTAATTCTTAACTTAGCATTTCAAAAACCTGATTAATTCGGAGAAGTTCGGAGAACTTAAAAGAATTTTCAAACCAGGGATCCATGTAGCAACCCCCAACTAATTTAAGTGAGGGTCGTGAGGCTTTGTTAATGGTTGATTGTTTCTTATCTTTTATCTTGAAAATTAAGTATAATTTTTTTTAGAGTCTTTTTGGGATCTTTTCAAGCTTTGGGAATTATACCAAGGAAGCCTAAATATGCATAGCCGCACTTCTTTTTAGTTGAGGCCTAAGGAAAACATGTTTTAGTCAATATTAACTTGGCATGGTTTTATGAGGATCCTTCTTTTCTAAGTTGTATGGTTTTTTTTTATATTAGAGTTAAGACAATCAGGTCGCATGATGACACTAATAATCTTAATATAACTTCATATGTCTCATTGTGTTTGGGCATCATTTGCACATTTGATCAACTCAGATAAGTGGGGTCGTAACATGATTGTCATTCTCAATAGGAAACGGCTTGATGGGAGTATTCAGGATTTGGAGGAGAAGCAAAATGGAAAGAAAGAATCGGTTTGTATTCCTAATTACCTTTATAACTAATCTTGATATCATTTTTTCACGGTCTGACGCCTTTGTTTACCAGTTTTTAGCCATGATTTAATTTGAATAGAAATATGCAGCCTAATGTGATCAAATAACTGGTTATACTTCTAGATTTTTGTGTTACAAATCCTAAGAATTTGATCCAATCCTTAATATGCACTTAAGAAAAAAAATAATCTTTTAATGCATAGCAATGAAAGGGACTCGTTGCTCGCAAAACAATACGATAAAATATAGGTCTAATAATCTACTATAACATGAACTTCAAATCTCAAATCTATCACAATCTTTTTTTTTTTTTTTAGGTTTACTCTAAACTAAATATTATGGTCTCATTGGATTATGACTTGAAAATCATAGTAAATGGTCGATGTGGCAAAATAATTTAGTATAGCGGAAGCCAATTCACCAAATAGTTAACTCACCATTGAACTATGAGTAGAAACTAGTACATTGGTTGTAGGAGTTCGTATTATTTTTGCTCAATGTGGTTTTAACGCAACGAGGATCTTCCAAATCGAATGTTCGAAGTCCACGAACAATACAATCTAGGGCCAGAGAATTAATAACTAAATTCTCAAATGAAAACTCAATTTTATTAAACGTCAAAATCTTCTTGTACATGAACGTTCGGCCTTTATATAGGCTTTAATAAAATAAAATTAATAGCTAATCCTGTGAGAACTATAGTAGTAATCACCAATCACAATTAAACACCTAACATAACTAAACTAATCTACTAATAAACCATACACATGGCTACACGTTCACCATGTAAAATACACAACTTCCTACTTGACTCCAACTATATCTCAAATTCTTACTAACTAATTAATATACTGCTAAAGATAACTAATAGACTACTTCTAACATTATGACAATAATAAAAGACTTTGAAATTACATTGCCTATCTAATTCTTTACCAACTCCAATTGCTATAGAGCGTTTGATCTTAATCTTCATCATACTTACCTGGTTCGAAAAATTCTCCCTCGAATTTTCGTACCTTCTCGTGACTTTCTATCTGAGAGAACCTTCTCCTCAAAACTAAGTTTGATCGACTCGATATAGGAAATAAGACAAACTCGTCAGTCGCACCATCGAGTCCCACCAAATTAGTGTGACCGAGAGTCTTGAGGAAAATCATTGTAGTCAAAATCGTCTGCGACTTCGGACAACGAACAAAAATGTTTTGTTGCAAATTTGACTTCTTTCCTTGCAACAACTTCAAATGAAAAGATCCACAAAATACAAAACTAATAGCAATATATAACTAATGACCTAAGAAAAGAGATTGGAATCTACCCAAACGAATTACCTCAAATGATTGATCTCCAATTGTGGAACAAATTAGGCCACATTCACAACCTAATGTGAACCAAAAGCCCAACAAATTATAGCATATATGAAATGCAAGCTCTAACCTCATGCAACATATATTTGATCCATCACATATAATCAATAATGTGAATAAAGGATAACCTCAACGTTTTTTTTTTCTTTCTCTTTTTTGGTGCTTCAGTCTCGTCTAATTTCAATGACAAAAAGCATTGTTCAAATCATTGTTGTAAAAGAGGAAAAATGTAGAGACCAAGCTCCAACAAAAACCAAATCCACAAAAAGACTAGAATCTTGATCACTTTCATTTGAAAATGAATTCAAATCACAATAATCAACAAATTCAATCAAAATCAAATGCTAGAAAAGATTCATAAACTCTCAAGTTCTTCCGCAATAAACCATAGAACAACGAAGGAGAATCAAAATCTAAACCAAACTTCGGAAGGAAAAAAATAAACAAAAAAAAAAAAAACCAACGAATTTGATGCAGATTAGATGAAGGTCGAAGGAGAGAAGTCGGAAGTGAGAGAAGAAAGCGTCAATACAAAATTTGCGAGAGGATAAAAGAAGAGGGTAAAGTGTATGGTCCAGTTGATTGAACTTACACAAATCATAGTAACAAACATCACTGTCGATCAAACAAAAAGAAACCAAGAATTGAAGATAATCATCGATTGATACCAAAAAGAAAATAAAAGAATGACAAATTAACAACAACAACAACAACAACATAGCCTCAGTCCCATATTAATTGGGGTCGATTACATGAATCAAACTCTTCCATTATGCTCGATTTTGTGCAATTGATGGTGAACATTCCAAACCATTCAAGTCAACAGCACATCAAGAGCAAGAAAAAGAAACGATCAAAAAACAATAAAATAGTTTAAAGAAGGTAATAGATCGAGAAGATTTAAATAGAAACAATCAACCTTAACTTTAAAAATAAAAAGCACTTATCTACTCATTTGAGCTAACTAATATTTATCTTTGAATAACGAAATATAGTCCATACATTTAAACTATTATATTATGTCTTTGTAATGCTCAAAAATAAAAATATTCATCTTTTGACATGTAAGCTTCAACTTATCGTAAACGCCTGATGATTGGTGTTAGATTATTTAGAGGGTTTTTTTTAGAAAACCCACTATAGGGCATAGCTTTATTGATACTTCAAATCTGTCACTATAGGGCATAGCTTTATTGATACTGCAAATCTGTAGTTACAAAGTCAAAAATATGTGATGGACATCAACATTTATTTAGAGGTAATTGAACATAATTTCAATGCTCATGTCCAGGATGTTTAACAAAAGAAAAAAGACACTTGCCAAGGAAAATTCATGAAACACTTGATCTTTTATATAAACAAAAGAAATAGAACCCACCCAACAAATCGATACTCTAAACATGACCTCTATAAAATAGATCCAATATTTCTTTGTCAAAAAAAGAAATAGAACTTTAGGGACTGCAAAGTTTATGGAACAAGGCATTTTTCTATGACTAAGCACATCCAATTTCTCAAGCCTACATGACTAATCACAATTACAATAAAACTTGAAAACATTATGGTGGAAAACTAAAGTAATTCCAATAATAAAATTAGCAAGAAAACATAGTCAAATAGCCATCAATCAGTGCCTTCTTAAAGTTAAGGAACAAGTCTCAGGTAATGTCAAATCTCTCCACATTCACTAGCATCAAAGAATCATAAAATTGAGTACTATGAATTGAGAGCTATGTTCAATCTTTAGTTGCTTAGAGTGGGTTTAATGATTGAAGATAAATAAATAAATTATAACACATTTCCTCAAAAGAAACATCAGTACCCTTTCAAAAAACCCTTGATTATATAAGATATAATTTGTAATGCATTTTTTCTAGTTTGCAAAAGACATCCTCCCATTTGATACTTTACTTTTAGTCTTTCTTCAATAACCACAATGCCAATAACTGCACGAATCTAACTCTAATGGGTCTTCTAATCTACTTATTCTCTAATCTCTCAATTGAGGAAACTTGTAAGCACTGTGAAATAAAACAACTTAATTAAGAAAACATAAAAAAATCAACAAAAAAGGGCAAATAAGATAATAATAACCTTCAAAGTTTTGTGAAACGTTAGAGGAATGGAATCCTCCTACTTGAACTCCAGTGACCAGATGCCTCCCTTACTTTCTAATGAATAGAATTATATTCTAGCGCTAGAAACAAATAATGAAACATAACATCTAACAACCAATCATGAGAATTTGTATAACTCTATTATCGAACAATAGCTTGAAAAACAAGCACAAAGAAATTCATAGAAAAGTCACACATATTACATTATAGTGCCATCAATCCTGCACAATGCATCCTCAAAGGAGTGAATGTGAGCCTGTATCAATCGAAAAATCCAAATTAAACATTCCCATCACTTGCAATGACTAAAAACGCATCAAATTGTTTTTTTTTTTTTAAGAAGATAAGTGTATGCAACAATCAAAAGGTGAACGCTTGAATGGAATACCAAGAACTTAGGGATTTGGTGCCGCCCCAATCGTGCCCACTCAATTTTCATTATAAATTCCTGATCTCATTTAGTTTCGTTTTGAATTTACATCAATTCTGTAAAAAGGGTTGCCAATAAAGATGGATCCTTTCAAGATCTACACAAACAAAAAGAATGGAGCTCCCATTAGCCTGTTAGTGACACAACAAACGAATTTATTCAACACGATCCAGGTTAAAGCCCATCACGAACCCACTCCGAGTTCATTTCACATTGAGAAATTGTGATCAAAATCAAACCAAAAACAAGATGCTTTAGTATAAACTAATCACAAAAGGGGATAAATCTATATATTCACAATTCATGGAGGAATCGCAGTGGCACAAACTTCAAAATTGAACAGAGATTTTGAGACATAACCGGATTTGCATTGCCCCCCACAAAACAACCTATTTTTGCATCAACACCATTCATATCTATGATCTTGTTTCTCTTTCTTCATGTCTTCTTTTTCGCACTCAGATATTCTCGACTTCCGTTGATTCCTTTTTTTCCCTCTACTAAGCTAAATGAAGCACCAAACTATTTATTCTCTTCATTTCCTATAGAGCAGGTCAATGAAGTTACCAATTCGACCAAATATGCAAGGACATCAGGGCCAACTCTAGGTGGCGTTCTAAACCAAAACTGCCTAGTAGTGCCTCCAACTCCAACCAAGTAGTAGTATTTGGTATCAAACTGTAAAGCCATCCAACACAAAATTCTATCATTCACATAGAGAAACAACTGTTAAAAACTCTATTAAGCTGATTAATGTACTTATCAAAAAAGGGAAAAGGGGGTGGCCCGCCTCTTGATTCTTGACAGTTCAGTAATGAATATAACCAGAAGTGTAATTGTAAAACTTATTATATCTTAGCACAACTCCTTTAGCATTGAACCTGTATTTGCTATCCTCTCTCCAATAGACTACAGTGCTTGAATCTGCCTCATCTGGTGTCACCCATGGTCCCCTTGTGTTATATTAACCTTGAAACACAAACTATGAAACGCCATAAACAACAAATTGCAAAAATGAGCTCATATGATTGAAAAACCAAAAACAAATAAAGGGCAGTAGACCTGTTGAGCATTTCACTATTCAGGGGCATGTCACAAAGCTACTTGTGATTCCTCCATAGCACAACAATGCTTCATGAAAAATGAGTAAACAAAGAACCCATCTTTGTCGTGCCCAACAAAATTTTTATTGATGAAGCCCAATTTCAAGGTCTCCCCAAATCAAACTTGGGAAGACGCACCACTATAAAAATAGGTTTGACAAACAAAATTGGTTCATGGTCATCTCGGGCTCCAAATTTACATCTTTGTTTTGAAACCCATCACTCTAAAACGTTAATGGACTTTTGTTGATTGGTGCTTCTTCATCGAAGAATTGACGATGAGCAAACTGTGCTACTCCTCTCTGTGACAGGCAAAAAGGTATGATTTTCTATTCGAGAACTCGCGCACCGACATCACCTCAAGTGACTCGGACCTAGATACACCCACTCTACTCGGATCAAAGTTGGACGACATGTTTTGCGAGGAGACTCCACCAACACAAATAAGCAATGGATCGAAAAAAAGAAATCACTACAATCCAACTATCTTACAGAGAAAAAAAAATACTATTAGATTAGAACGGATTACTATAATAAAAAAAAAAAAAAAAAAAAAAAAAAAAAAAAAAAAAAAAAAAAAAAAAAAAAAAAAAAAAAAAAAAAAACCTTTTTCAAAATCATACAATCCCTCCCACCTCCCGTGCAACCTCTCAATTCCAAAAATAGAACCATCCTGCATTACACAACAAAGTCACCATTAAAATCATAAGGCAACGCTCTCCAAAACACTATTGATTGTCGATTTCAAAGACCACAAATTCCATAGATGTATGAACAAACACATGTCCAAATAAGTCAATCCCATAAACTATCAACCAAAAAAAAATTGATTGTGATGAAAATAGAGGTACAACCAATTAACTTATATTGAGTCTTGTTTTAGGAGTACCTAGTTGCTACAGTGAACAACGATCTAGGTTACCCAAACTCGGATACGGGTACGGGTACTTATCTAGGTGTCGCGCTTGGCTTTTCTCCAATTAGAGGGTAATGGGACTCGGTTACAAGTACCCAAAAATTTAGACACGGGTACTTGATACGTCAAGAAAAAAATATGCATTGTATATTATGTGCTTCTAAGTTAAGTTAATTTGCTTTAGTATAATATTAATCAACTCAGTGCATACATTCATTGACTTCTCATATAAATAAAGTTCCCATCATATACATTTTTTGTCACATGCTTTTAAGGGTATTTTTGTCATTCTAAGTTGCTTGTGCAACAAACAACAAATTTAAGTCAATCGGTCAGATTTTTGGGGCCCCAAAATGCTTAAAAAAAATCTTGGGAGATAAGTTTGGTAGTTGGCACGTGAGTTGTCCTATATCACGTCAGCGATATCACTTCATCTTCTTTTTTTTGTACTACTGTTCATCTTCTTCAACTCTTTGAGTTCTTCTCACTGTAAATCTACTCTTCTTTACTTCAAATCGAAATCAGTGTTGGAGATGTTGGTAGCCCTTGAGATCTCCTATTTACTTTCATTTTCTTTCCCTTCAAACGAATGGAGACCACATATGAATGATCTTGCAAGTGCCCAACATATATGTTAAAGGGTCGATACAGATTCCACGTTCGTATCAGTGTCGACTCGTGTTGACACGGATCCTCCTATCCAAAATGCCGAGTCCGTGTAAGACAGACATCAATTGGGCTAAGCTTTGACAAAGAAGGCATAGATTCGATTAATGAAGTTTTTATCTTATCCGGGTATTAAGAGGATATGCGATGGAGGATAAGCTTTTTTCCATGGGAAGGGAAGGGAAGCATTAAAGCTAGGTAACTTGAAATCGAACCATGCAAATGTAAAAGGTTACTATTTTGAAATCGCAACAAGGGGAAATAGGCGAGAATGGAGCTTGTGGGAGTTGTTTTGCTTTTTCCGGCGAGAGAGATGGGTGAGTGGTTAGCGCGTCAGAGATGATGGAGGTTGAGGGGAGGATAGAGAAAGTAGCGAGAGGGGTAGATGAAAGAGAAAACTGCGATATATAAGGAGATATTTTAGTCTTAAGTAACATTTAAAAATTTTACTTTTAATTGGATAATAACATAGTTAACAGTACAATTTTTTTTTTTATAATTTAAAAAGATAGGAGGGCATTCTTGGCAGTTTGGTGGCCAAAAAGGTTTCACCGTCAACTATCAAGAATCCTCATTATGTTAGTATAGATTGTTGGTTTCAACAACAAAACACCTTCTCCTCTTTTTTTTTCTATATCGTTTAAGGCAGGTTGCCTTGCTATGCTCCCAATGCTTTTGAGTTCAAAATGTCTAAACTTGGGCTAAATAATTGGCACTATTTGTTGGAATGGCATTCATTGGTTTTGTGGTAGGGGATACTCACAATCAACTATTATGTCCATTACTAGTATTTGTGGGTGAAATTGTTAAGGGGTTTAGAGATAACATTATCACTAGACTCAACAAATTACCCTTCATACTCAGGTAATAAGCAATTATCGCCAGAACACTTTTGAGGCACTACAAAGGTTGGGTAGATAAGAGCAATCAATGCTAAAGAAGTTGAAGCTAATATTAAGGCTTACAGTTTGTTGCCTTTTCTCTCTTGGAAAACATTCAACCAATTTACTACATGGTCATACCGCCTATGAAATGAATGATATTGTTGGCTAGGTAGAGCAACGCCCCTCTTTACAACTACCACCAAAGAAAGAAGTTTTGAAGAGGTGAAGTAACACTCCTCTTATTCCTTCTTAGGGAAAAACATCCAAGTTTGAGGAAGAGTACTAACATTCCCGTCAATCTGAGAAAGAAGTTGAAGATTACCTCCCAGCCAATGATCGGTAAATTGTGTGTGAAATTCCATGTTGACCAGTTGATGAAGAAGAGTCTGCTGGAAGAAATTACCTCCTTTTCAGTCTTAGTATAACTTCTATGATCAATGGAGGGAATAGGTATGACATATGCCCCTCAATTCCTAATTAGTAATTAGTGCATAGATAATGAGGCCATCAATTTTATGAATTTGATTTGATGATATGTGGATACAAATAAATAGTTGATGAAGAGTTGAAGAAATTGAAAGCTCAAATGAAGTCTCACTTGAAAGAGGCCATAGTTGGGTGCCTGTTGCTGTCTATGCATGTTTTGGTTCCTATAGTGATACGATCCATAAATGGAAGTTCAAAGGTCATGAAATAGAAAATTCCTATTTTCATAGAGTTTTTATTTTTGAGTAGCTAGTTAATGTTCAGTTTTGTTTCGTTAAATAAGGACAAAAATTAGGAGTTTCTTTTTGTTTTCTAGTTTCTATTTTCATAAATTAGAACGTTATAGAGTTAGAAACTTTAGTTCAAGTCAATTTCTATTTCTTTATGTTATAGTTTCTATTTTATGAGTTGTTTTGTTAATTAGAAGTTTGTCCTAGATTAGGATTTTCTATTTCCTTATTACTTTCTAGAAAGTAAACATGAGATCTCAGAGGCTACCAACATCTTCAACATTGATTTCGAGTTGAAAAAGATGAACAGTAGTACAAAAAAAAAAGGATGAAGTGATATCGTTAGCGTGATATAGAACAACTCATGTGCCAACTGCCATGCTTATTTCCCAAGATTTATTTTTTTGAAGCATTTTGGGGGAAGCATTTTGGGGCCTCAATAATTTGACCAATTGACTTATTGCAGCTTAAAGCATGTGACAAAAAATGTATATAATGGGAACTTTATTTGTGGGAAGTCAATTTATGTATGCACTAAGTTGATTAATATTATAAGAAAACAAATTAGCGATTTTGTTAATTTAACTTTGAAGCACATAATATATAATACATATTTTTGTTTTCTTGTCGTATCTAAGTACCTTTGTCTAAATTTTTAGGTACTTCTTGCCGAGTCCCCATATCCTCTAATTGGAGAAAAGCCAAGCCTGACACCTATATAAGTACCCGATACCCATATCCGAGTCCGGGTAACCTAACTTCACACTTAGAGCAATGATTATCTTGAATTTGACCATTTGTGGATAGTTTTTCTTCTTTAGGCTTTCCTAAGAGCTGGAGGATTTTCAACTGAATTGTAGATTTTACTCGAAGTTTGTCCGTAATGTTCTCTTTTCTTTATTGGAGTTTTCTATCTCAGGCTTTAGGCATCTGTGGTTTGCGTCATCTTTGGGGCAATTTTTTTATTGTGTGCTCATCTCAAATCAAAGATCTCGATGGTGATTTGCAGTTTGTTGACTGAAATGTAACTAGATCACTTGCTAACCAAGAAAAGATATTTTCATTTCAACTCAACGCGAGTACTGGTTAAATGGCATTCTTTGTCTTAGTGGTGTTTTAAACCGTTGGTTTCTTCTTCATCAAAGCCTTAGTGTAGTTGTTGTGGCATGAACATTGTTTTTCCCCTTACAGCAAGTTGTGTTCTATTTCTAGATATCTTAAGAACCATGATGCCATTTGTTAGTCAGGTCATCTTAGCAGTTCTAGATCTAGTGCACCATGCATACTTCCAATCATCAAAATGTTTATGTTCAATCATCAAAATTCTTATAACCATTTTGAATGATGAAAGCCAATATTAACTAGGTTTAGTGAAGATGGTAAAAGCTCTCAGCTCATTAACTAAGGTCATGATTTCAACTCTACTTCTTTGCCACATGAGTGTGATCTCTAGGTTGAAATGCCAGAACCTTTCGGTTTGGTATGGGTAAACTTTTGGATACCCAATTTTCATGGACTTTGAAATGATCGTCAGACGTCAATACTTCATATCTTTGCTGAATTTTCTTTCTTCACACATTGTTCTTTTGTATTTATTTCTGTTTTTCTTTTCGTCTTTGGCTATTGTTGGCTTCGCCTTGACTTGTTAGGTTTGCATTAGGATTTGTTTCAGGTTTTATGATATTGAGGCATCCCCTACTTTTAGAATTATTTATTAATTTAATTTTGTGTACTTTTTTGCGTTGGATGCACTTTAAAATACAAGCTGTACCCCCAGTTTTTGGCTATTGTCGTATCCGCACTTCTCTTGACATTTTTGCTTCTTTGCTCAGAAATACATACAGTATATTTTTGTATAATTTAGATTCACAATTTCTTGTTTTGATGGGCAATTAAGTGTATGATGCTTTACGAATAGAATAATTATCCAACTGTTGTATTTATTTATAGAGTGATTTTACCATGGTAATCGGGAATAATCGCCATAGATGGTGATTTTTATTTTTGGCCATTAGATTCAGATCCAATAGATAATGTAGTTTTTTCTCAATCACCATGGTAGAATCATTATATAGTTTTCCCATATATATGTGGTAGTGGATAATATGTATGTATACATTATCGCAAGATTCACAACTGTCATAATATAGTGTCCCCTCGTTTCAGTCAAGTACACTAATCAATGGACTAATTCTCATTTTGTCATCTCAGATCATGAAATTGCAGCAAAGAATTCATACTCTGCAGGCTGGAAAAGCGAAGGCATAGGCTGCTCTCTTCTTGTTCAGATATAGTTGATGTGGAAAATCTTCAACTCTCTTTTTGAATCAAATGAAGTGATTTCAACTCAGTATTAGGTCTAGCGGATGCATGCGAATGCAACTGCTGGTCCGGTTTAATGAGGTCTGTTGAGACGTCTTTTTTGTTCTAGGTCTGTTAAGACATTGAGTTTAATGTAATTGACTGCTAGTAATTATTCCTATATTGTCTGTTTGGTTCATTCATATTTATAGACAAATTTGGGCTTGCAAGTTTCTACTTTGGCATTGATGCAAACCCAATCAACCAAAGTGACCAGCCGGAGCCCAGTTTTTTATCCAAGGGGGGCCAGAAAGATCAAAAGGCCACATATATAAGTATCACGGTTTTGTATTGCAGATTAGAATATGCTAGAGATAAGTATTAGTATAGATAGCAGGAAGGTTAAGATAATTATTAGTAGTGCTAGTAGGGAGATAGTTTGCTGCCAAGTATATCTGCAGCAATCTCATAATAGTGTAGTTTTGAGTAGAATCAGCAAAAGTTATTTGTTTGCATCTCTCATGTAGTGTTCATCCCCCTCATTCTCTTCTCTGTTCTTTAAGTTTTCCTTCAACTCTTGTTGGCATCATTTCTCCATAGACTTGAACTCATTTGGACTTCCATGCACCACATTAAATGTGTCAGCATGCATCACGTTCCCAAAATCTTTTGAGAAGTCCAATAGTGTATTGCAAAACTAGGAGTGTTCATGAAATCCGTGAACACGTGAATTCTGCCCGATCCAATTCAATTAGCTCTAATTGTTCATAGTTTGATTTTGTTAAATTGATTGAATTGCAAAAGTTGTAATCTACATGCATTAGATTGGATTGCAGAGTGCATTACATAATCGCAGATTCAATTCATAATTCGGTCCAGTACAATTAATCTTTATATACATTTTTTTTGATAACCATAGGTGTCCGAACTTTTTTTCCCAAGAGAGTTAGCCGGGCATCCAACTCCATAACTCAAATGAAACTAAGGAAATATAATTTTGTTGTCAAGAATTTAACGTGAGACTTCTGCTCAGTCAGAGTTAAAAAGTTTTTTTTTCTTTACTATTGCACAACACCCGTACACAGCACCCCTTGGGATTAACCTTTTATATATATTACATTGTATATACACATGATCTTAAGATCTTGAACCATATATTCAGATGATGTTAACATTTTTAAGCTTCTAATTGATCTTACTTATTAATGTACAGTTGATTTTTTTTTTTTTTGTTAACTTAAATTAATTCTTTTCATACGGAGCACAGTTTAAGCTATAAAGTCAAATAAGTAAAGAAAAAAAAATCTAAAATTACATTCTATGAACTCAAAGTTTTATTCATCATTTCCAAATCAATTGCAACTTTCTTTTCTTTTTTGGTTACAAATTGCAACTTTCTTTCTTTTACTTGTTAGGATTTACTTCAGTTTTAATTTTATAATTGTCAACCCTTGCAGTCAAAGCGTCTCTGATGGTGAGATGGTAAGGACATCGCTCGCCAAAAAGGTTAACCCTCAGGAGGTCGTGATTTGACTCCCACTAAAGTTAGAAAAAAAACATCAATCCTTGCAACTTAATCTAGTTCGATGCACATTTGATAAACTGGATCAAATTGAATTAATAAAATAAATGAGTTGGACTAGATTGTGACTTTTTGACTAGATCAAATTACAAATTGACCCTAATATGATTGGATCCAATCCATATGCACCCTAAAGCAAAACTATGTCACCCATTAGTTTTCATTTTATTTTTCGGCCTGGCTATATGCAAACCACAGGATGTTTGTAAGTTATCGTCTTCCCTTGTCGAAAGTCTATATTTGTCTTCCCTCTTTGGAAGTTTTTATTTATCTTCTCTTGTTGGAAGTTCTAGTTCTCATTATGGTTATATTAATGTAGATGCAAAAGACAAGTGTATATGTTGCATGCAAATTTGCAGACTTTCGCAACGTCAATTTGATCTCAAAGAGAAGGAAAATGACTGCTATTAATGTAATTTCATTATTAAATGAGATGTAATAGTGAGTGATTTCTATGAATAAAAATATCTTTTCTTCAAAAAAAACCCACAGGATGTGGGCACCCTACGTATAGTCGAGAGCACCCAGTAGAAAACATTTACTTCTCAAAATGTCCTTGTGCTCCCCGAAGTTGAAAAATGAAAAAAATCCACCAACAGATGACGAAGAAGGAGAACGCACGCACAAACCTTGTTAGGTCGATCTTTGTGTCACTCCTCATGCACAAACCCTAAGTCAATCTTGCTTCCAGGCAGTGTGAAGAAGAAGAAAAATTCACAAACCCCGGTTCATCTTCGCATCAACTCGACTTTGTAAAATGAGATTTTGTTTATTTATTCAAGTTTGTACTATGGTGGTTGTGCATGTGTTTCTTGTTATAAAAAGTCGAATTTAATGGTCGTTTTGTGTGGTTTGTTGTTAGTTAAGGCTCAATCGGTCACGCAACACCAATTAAACATGCATTGTTCGGTTGAAGGTGACCGAACAAAGAATGTTCAGTCGACCAAGTGTGACTGAACAAATTGTAGTTGTTCGACCATTACCAGCCGAACAGACCCTTTTTTACTAAAAACTCTTATGGCCTTTTATATTGTTTAATGAATTTTTGGTTGTTGATTTTAAGGTTTTATTTGTGTAACTTTCTTATAGGCATAGCTCATACTAAAAAGACTAGCAACCAAGTGGCTACAGACTTTGAACCTATTTGACCGACTCCTCCCTACTTACAAATGGCGCGTTGGAGTGAAATCCTTAGAGTAGTCAATAAAGTCAGAACAAAACAATTTCTTGCAAAATGGTAAATCACATCATTAAAATCGACCTTCAATCAATAACAACAAAAATACATTGAAATTGTATGATTCGATCACATCTGACCGATCAAAATAAACTTATTTGGTTACAAGTCACCGACCATTACCTATCTGATCGATCGGTCAAGGCCGAACAACCCCGTGTTTGGTTGGTCCTGCGTGGTCAAACCAGAGGTGGACAACACAAAAAAAAGTACAAAAAATGACTAAATTGAAGGAAAACTCAAGAGATATCTCTTCGTCTTCTATATTCACACCCCCTTGACGTTCGTTCTTCAGTTTATAATATCGAGAGACACCAAACAACAACAAACAATGCCCTACAAAACAAACAAATTTATTCAAACCCTATTAAAATACACAAAAACGAGTTAAAAACCATCATGTTCCACAAAAAACATAAAGAAATTGACTCTTACGATGGTAATAGCCTTCAAAATACAAGTTTGAGGCTTCAAAAAAAATGCAAGTTTGTGTCACCGATTGTCGCCAGTGACCGGAGGGGGATCATCAGAGAGAGAGAGAGAGAGGCAAGTGAGTGATTGTGGAAGTCGAGAGGGGTAAAGAGGTCATTTCATTTAGAGGCAAATATGGAAAAGTAGTGACAAAATTTTTGTGGTTTGCCCTTATCAATTTATGGTTTGCACATTGTAGAACCGTTCATTTTTATATATTTCTTTATATTTTGTTTTGTTTTTTGCATTAATAAAATTTTGTTAATTTTATGCTTATAAAAATCGACATTTATATAATATACATGAGGTAGTACACTACCATGGAAGCCATAAAAATACACATGCCATGAGAAATATCATTTACAACCATTGAGTTTTAATCGAATAAATTAATCTACAAGTTATAGGCCTTGTTTGGTTCAGGGGGAAGTTGGAGGAAGTGAGATAACTTCTAGAGAAGTTTCAACTCTCCTTGTTTGGTTGGACATTTCCAAAAAACTTCCCTGAAAATTTGACCCCCAACTCCCCCAACATAGGGGAAGATAACTCACTTGGGGGGTGAGTGAGTTATCTTCCTGAGTGTAAATAAACCATTTTGCCCTCATTTAATCCCTCTTTTTTGCTTTCTCTCTTCAACATTACATCTCTTCTTCACTACTCATATCTCTTTACATTCTAGGGTTTTTTTCACACACAATACAGAAGAGAAGAACAGAAAAAGAGGTAATTTTTTTTTAACGTTAAAAAAATCGAAACCAAGTTGATTCAGATCTTGTTCGGTTGAGCAAACTAGATTTATGGTTCACTCAAGAATAAGAACACAAATTCTTTTTTTCTAGAACTTCTTCTGTTTTGGTGCAGAACTATATTGGATTTCTTGAGTTGTCTTTAAGATTTTTTTTTGGCTTTAAAAAAACGATTGTAATATATTTTATTATGCTAAAAAACAATAACACGATCTTTTTTTAAAGATTTTTTTGGTTGGGTTCAAAAAAATTCTTAAAAAGATTGTTATATATTTTATTTGAACAATTTTTTACTAGCAAAACAATTTTATATTTTTTTGCTATAAAAACAGTTTTTTTTTTAAAAAAAAAACACATTCTTTTTTTTTTAAATTGTTATTTTCTTCCTTAAAAGAATGCGTATTATTTTTTTAAAAAATTGTTTAATGTATTCAAACACAAACAAATAATTTTTTTTCCTAAGGCCTTGTAGAAAGCTATCTCCAATTGGTTGAAAGTAACATTTCTTTTGTTCTTTTATTCAATATTTTTTTTAGTTATATTTTAAAGAAATATTGGTGCATGTTTGACTTATACAAATTGTATAAATTACTAGTTGCTATAAATTGTATTGATTTTTTATCTTGATTTCGAATCGTTCCTTTTTTTATTTGATTGTTATAAGTTGTGTTATATCTTCTATATGATGTAATGTTGCATGCTGATTTTATGTTTGTATTCTAATTTGTTGGCACAAAAGATCATATTATAATGGCAAGAATTTCTTTGAGTAAAAAGAACATGATTGCCATTTGTGTTGCCATTTACGGCGATTTGTGCACTATGTTTATTGAATTGTTGACTACAATCATCCAACAACTCATCATTTTAAACGTTAGAGTTCCTCGACCAATTGATTTTATCTTTGATAATACAAGTATCGAACAAAACCAAATTAGACTTGTGAACATCAACACACTCATCAAAATTGATCAAGTTTGTTTTGATAACTTGAGAATGAATGTACATTGCTTTGAGAAGTTGGTAGAATGCTTAGAGTTGTTGGTGGCTTAAGACAAAATAGGAATATAACTTGGGAAGAAATGGTTGCTATATTTCTATACACGCTGTCACATGGTACAAAAAATAGAAGAACTCAATTATATTTTAGGAGTGGTGACACTGTGTGCAAACATTTTAATATGGTCCTGAATCCATTGCTCAAATATCATCACCTTCTCCTCAAGAAGCCTGAACCCGTTACAGAGAACAACACCGATGACAAGTGAAAATAGTTTAAGGTAAACATTGTTTTATAACATGTTATGAATATGTAAATTTAAGTGAATTTCGTAAGTAACCAGTTTATTTCTATTGTAGAATTGCTTAGGTGGCTTTAAAAGGAACACACATTAAGGTTCGTGTGGACGAGCAAGACAAAGTTAGGTACCGAAATAGAAAATGAGAAATCACTACTAATGTCTTAAGTGTTTGCTCACAAGATTTACAATTTATCTACATATTACCTGGTTGGGAAGGTTCAGCTCATGATAATCGAATACTTCGTGATACACTCAGTCGAAAGAACTCTTTAAAAGTCCCAAAAGGTAAGAATAACCATTTTATAATTGTTATAATAAAGAATAATTTATTTGTGAGAAGACTTTGATGTGCTTGTTTGGCTATAGGTTATTACTATTTATGTGATGTTGAATACATGAGCTCGGAAGGTTTCTTAACTCCATTTAGAGGTCAAAGATATCATTTAACAATGGAGACAAGGTCGTGAACCACAAACAGTTGAAGAGTGTTACAACATGAAGCATTCTCAAGCCAGAAATATCATTGAGAGATGTTTTAGATTGTTAAAACTTCGATGGGGGATTTTAAGATGTACAACTACGTGGTATTCAGCAAAATCGATGTCCAGAATAATTTCAGCATGTGTTTTGCTTCATAATTTTATTAGAATGAATGTTACATTTGATACTTTGGAAATAAATTTGGATGAAGCTACTACCAGTGCAGAAGATTTTGAAGATGATGAGTCTAACGATGAAGAATAATATTTGATCAAGCATTTGGAGAGCACCCCAGAGTGGAGCAGTTTTAGATCAAACTTAGCAAATCAGGTTTATCAAACGTGGCAACGAAAAAGGAGAAATTGATCTTTTTCTTCGTTTTGGTTCGTAGGCATGGGATTTGTGTTCCTCTTTTGTTATGTTGTGCGTTGGGATTGAGCCTATGTTGTTGTTGTTGTTGTTGTTACTTCAATGAAAACTATGCTTCAAGGTTGAAACTCTTTTATTATGTAATGGTTAAATGCTTCACTTTAAATGATGTATCACTGAATATCTTATCTATTGATTAAATAATTTACATTTATATGTTATTAAGTGTGAGATGTTTCCCTTGTCTACATTTGATATTCATATGTAGGAATGAACAACATGAATGGAAGAGAGACTTTTTCAAGTGGAAGGAGGACGACCAATGTTGTTCAAAGTTCTACAAGGTCTTGTGTGAGATGGGCCATTGACCAAGACATTACTTTTGTTACTTCACTAGTAGACCTTGTGAATATGGGAGGATAGAAAGTAGATAATGGACAGTTTAAAGGGGGTTATCAACATGAGCTTGAGCGTCTAATGAAAGAGAAGCTTAGTGAAAATTGTTCAATGAAAGCTCAACCTTACATCGACTCAAGAGTGAAGGCCCTTAGAACAAAGTATTTTGCACTTGATGAAATGCAGGGCCCAAAGTGTAGCGAATTTGGATGGAACGACATTAACAAAAGCATCACTTGTGATGATGATGTTTGGCACAATTGGGTCAAGGTAAGTATATAACTTGTTTACATGCATATATTTCATTTCATTTCAAAATGACATCATTTTACATTACACTAGTATTATTTTGGGCTTTATTAAGTCATCCAACTGCAGCCAGATTAAGGAACAAATCATTCCCTTACTATGATGAGCTTGATTGTGTATGGGAAGGGTAAGGCAAGGAGGTGCTGAGAATCCCGTTGATGCAGTTGAAGATATCACTTTGAATGAGCAAGAACATCAAGCCCAACATGTCGAGTCTTCATTTCCTAGGAGTCAAAATGTTGAACAAGAGGAAAATAGCCCCACGACTCCACTTAGTGCTAATGCTACTCGAGCAACAACCTCAAGAAGTAGAGGAAAAAGAAAACGAAATAACGATGCAGTCTAAGAGCTTTCAACTCACATGGCTAATGCAATTGAGATAATGGCAACTTGGGAAGAATATATTGGGAGACTTGCTAATTGTTTCAAGCATGAATCAGATTCATTCTGCTGGAGAATGATTATGGTTCCTAAATTAATGAAGGTGGATGGATTGTCCCGAGAGAAGATTATCAAGGCGGGAAGAAAGATTGTCAAGGACCCATTGGAAATAGATTACTTTTTTAGTCTCCCTGAAGATTTTAGAAAAGCTTACGTGCTAAGCTTATTGCTTGATTAGTAAAATGATTTCTAGAAGCATAACTTTTTGGATCTTGAAAGATATACCTTTTGCATATATCTTTTGAGACTTCTTCAATTTTGGATATGTAATATTTAAAGTTTATTAGGTACTATCACAAAACTATTAGAAATTAGGAAATTTTTTGGTATGTAATATTTTGAGACATTCTATGATATTGTTATGAAGTTTTTTAAAAGCAAAGTCGTGCTAATGCAAATCATGGTGCATTGATTTTATTTTTTTCGGTGAATGCATTTTTTAATGTCTCTTGAAAAAAAAGATCATTTGAAAAATAAAATGTTTTATTATGTTTGGTTGTTAATAACTATTAAAAATAATTTATGATTATTTAATACTTTAATTATTTTAAAAAATAAAATAAATTTGTTCTGTATTATTTAGTTCGGTTATTTTAAAAAAATAATTCGTAATTCATATAGTAAAAATGGTACAATAATTTTTTTCTTAAAAATAGTATAAAGGGCATTTATGTCAATTACATTATTTTACTGTTGAACTTATCAAGAAGTTCAAAGTTGAACCAAACGTAAAAAATACAACTTCCTTAGTGGTTAACTTCTCAAGAAGTTAAACTTCCCTGCAAGTTAGTAAAATGAACCAAACGAGGCCTATGAATGAACACATTTTAAAGAATTCCAATGGATGCGCAACACATTTTAAGGAATACAAATTTAGGTTAGGTTTTGGTTTGTTGAATTCAATTTTATTTTTTATTTTTCGATTTCAAATATAGTATGAAAAAACAGTAACTCACTGTAACAAAAAAAAAAGGACAAAAAATAAAGAAAAGTATCTCAATTTAATGAGTTAGGCGGAGGTAAAAGAGTCCAATTCATATTTGAAGATATATTTGCAAA
This sequence comes from Stephania japonica, assembly GCA_039657345.1. Taxonomy (NCBI): domain Eukaryota; kingdom Viridiplantae; phylum Streptophyta; class Magnoliopsida; order Ranunculales; family Menispermaceae; genus Stephania; species Stephania japonica. The sequence goes on from CM077556.1 coordinate 10,508,433, forward strand.
AATTAAAACGTTAAAGATTATTTTGAAGATTTAGTGAAACATTTGGGCATACTACCTCAGTTCCATATTATGTGTTTGGAGTAAAGAAGATGGTGCGCGTGGGAGAGTAATTGTGTCCAAAAGTTGAAAAAGTGGTGTGTTAGCTGGGCAAATGTTGTGCAAATAGAAAGCCTATAACTTAATTGTTTTTGACATCAAATAAGAAAAAACTTCAAAATATAATAAAAAATATATACTTTTTATAAATATATATATATATATATATATATATATTAAAGAGAGTTCTCTCAGCAGAACATCAATGTAAGATAAAATCTTCAAAGAGCTGAATCTCAGCATTAGCATGGTTGATAAAAACATCACTGGGAACCCAAAATCAAAAACATCAATCACAACAACAAAAAAAAATCAGTATAAAAGTCAGTTACAAGTGCTCAGATACTTTATATGGATGAGTTTAGTCCCAGGCGAAAGCCTCATAATCAGCTGGGTATTCAAACAATATATCATCACAGCACCTCAAGACATTCCACTATTGAACCCTAAAAACAAAGCAGATCTAAAATCAGAAATATAATAAAACAAAAATCCACATCAATAAACATACGAAATCAAATTCATTAGCGAATTTGTGGCAGTTTCCCTGAATTAGAACACGATGGGATCGCATGCCGAATCTCGAGGCTGCCACTAGGGGTGTTGGCCGGGTGAAATTGAGATCTCGCAATTCAAGAAGCGAGAACTCATTTGGATCGGCCGACAGAAACGTTTAAGATTGTGGATTTGGATCGATATCTGAAACCCTAGACTTGCAAGAGATCAAGCGATTAGGCAATCTCTCGCACTCGGTAAGGTTTTAGGGTTTAGTTACGCTCTTTGTGTGCCCGCAACGGAACTGAAGCGGCATTGGCGTAGATCGCTTAGTTCTCTCAAAGGCAACTTTGAACCCTAAACGGAAGCCTTTCATCTCTACTTATAGTACTCTGTATGGTGGGTGGAATGTCTATATTGCCCTTTTCAATGGACCTGAAGTACAGTCCCACATCGGTTGGGTAAGACTTCGTAGTGAAGGATATAAGTGTGGAAGTGATATTTACACTTACGAGTTGAAGGCGATTACGTTGGATACAGTATTAATACGAATGGAGTTTCGACTCCTGATAAAGTCAAAAAAAATTACCTTATAGGACCTAAGCCCCACTTGAGGTTTTTCGTCAAAAAAAAAAAAAAAAAAAAAAAAAAACTTGAGGCTCAAAAATTTATATAAATATTGATGTATATCATGTATGATATATAAAAATGCAGCATCTTTACCTTTGTACTACTCAATCTCTTCACAGCAACTCAAAATTTGTAGAACAAATGACAGTGGAAAAAAAGAGAAGCTAATTAAATTACACAAGACAAGAGAACAAAACAAAGTTAAAAGAGCAGCACTCCTAGCAATTTATCCGATAAGTTAGCTGTATTCTCTATGTTGGAAACGTAATTTAACCCCAACCAACGCGCCACTGTCACCATCTACAATGTCTCGCTTTGCTCATTTCTTCCTCTTTATGTTTTTACGTTTGTCATCAGGTTGTTCTGCACCTTCTCGAAAACGTTTTTGTCCTGAGAAACCCAACTTAGCTAATGAAACCTCAATGCCAGATAAACCAGAGCCTGCAGATGATTTAGAAGTTGAACCCAGATACTGGTCAATCTCTTTTCTTATATTCTTCACACTTTTTGGGTGCGTTGAGCTTGAAGGAAAATTCACGCTTTTTGAGTGCTTTGAGCTTGAAGGCAAAACATGCAAGCTGTTCTCGTTTGGTCGTTTCTTATTACCAGGGCCAAATACGTCAAGGAACTCTTTATAAACATCTTGTTTCTTTGTTTGTCTTGACTTCCACTGCTCAGGCTTTGCAGCAAATCTGCATCATGAATTAGACAGCACAAATCAATGAACAGAGGAGGCAACAAAAAATGTATCTCTCCATTGGAAAGACGTAAATGCCTAAAGCCTTGAACTGTCACATGAAGGTAAGGCTAAAACCTCAACCATTCTATTTTATTTTACTTTAATCAACAATTATCTGCACAGGGAGACACCCTTGCAGTTGCAGATCCTGAAGAGTAAAATATTTTGTCAAACGAAAGTGATTATTTATTCTCAATTAACTCTATGATTTAACCTCAACAAAAAAAAAAAAAAAAAAAAAAAAAAAAAAAAGAACAGAAAAAAGTAAAGAATCTATGATCTATTTAACTATTTCAAATGCCTTCATCTTACTCTAACAAATAACAATACCATTGTTTCATTAATAGTTAATAATATGCCACACTTTCTGAACAGGTATCTTAATGGTTTTCACTTTTCTTTGTAATCCATACACCTGAAATGGTTTTTTCAAACTTCACCTGCAAGTATTGGAGTCTAGGGCTCCATATTCTTATCGTTATATTTTTTTAACTTTATCTTGCTGCATAAAGTTTGCCCTTTTCTCTAAATAGAAATTTTACAGCATATTATTTTAAAATGCTTTTCTTGATTATTATAGATAGATATGTCTCAATTAAAACTAATATTAAAATGACACACTAGTGACTTAACAATAAAATAGTAAACTAACAAAATATACCAAAAACCAAGAACTAAGGACTTACTTTAACAGGGAAAAAAAAAGAAGAAGAAGAATAGAGCATAAAGATTACTCTTTTAATTTCTGGTTACTTTGTGTAGTTGGATGACGTGAAATTTGGAAATCTTACGTCTTAGAACAATGGTTAATGCTATTATTGCACATTTAGACGTTACACAACATTGGAAGACCTTTAAATCATGTTGAGATGTGTGAGTAAGCATAAATTTCCTTGCACTCAATTAGAGGACTCCAAGTTATATAAGATTTGCTTTATTAATTTGAAATGTCATTCTATGTTTTTTTTCTATTGTTTGAATATAAATAATACAATTTTACCAGTGCTAGGCTCAGGGTTGTAGAATAACTTTTGAAACAACAAACCAGTCTAGAACCGTTGACGTTAAAAATGAAGCATAGCACTGCTTAAGAAAAAGTTCGCTGATGTTTTGTCGGATGAGTTGCCAGCGAGTCTACCCCCTCGGAGAGGAAGTCCTTCCCTTAGAGTGGAGCCCTAGGCAAACAACCTTAGTTGCTTGCCACTAAGTAGCCGGTCCCAAGCCTAAAAGAAGGAACATTGCGATATTTTAACAACCAGGGTAAAACAACTTGGCACTAGTGTTCTACGAATTAATCCAAGGAAACAGGATCCATGGAGCCAATCCCAACTATGAGGCTAGGTTTTAGTTGTTGTATGTAGTCGCAGTACCACAATTACTTCTTTATATTTTATTTCAATTACACTGTATTAATCAATATTTTGTTGCAAAATTTATGACCGACACAAAAGGAGTAAATATTTAACTCAGTTTCAACTGTCCAAAAGTCACTCCTCTAGCTCTTAACCCAAAAAAGGGCATTCTAGCTAACAACAAAATCCACAGCTTCGGCCCCAAACCAGTAGGAGTCGGCTACATAAATCCAAGGTTCCCATTCCACCCAGTTTAATGCAGTAGATGATAAGATTTGTCTTTTCTTAAAAAAAAAATTTATAATTAATGCATCCAAAGTCAAATTCCTTCAGTTTCTAGCTCATCGTGTTTTCTAATTGGGACATTTGCTAAGCATCATTGGATACATCCTTGATCTAACTTCAAACCACCACAACTGCTCCTCTTTTTTTCTCTATTGGATTCTGGAGTCTCGTCTACTTTTCTTCCAGCCTTCCTTAGGGGTCTTACTACAAAATCCACCAAAGCACCTCCTTCTCTAGACCAAACCAGAGCAATTTCTTCAATTGACGAAATCTCCTCCATCTTCTTCCTGCAAAGTTGATCTAAATATCGAAATTTGCCACCCCTGGCATCTCTTCACTTTCAAGTTTTCAACCATCACTATCTCACCTCCCTAGTATTTCTACATACACTCAAATTTCATCTCTTCTAAACCATGCTAATTCTATAATCTCAGTAAAGGTTTTCTTAACTACTAATTTTCACATGAAAGACTACTTTATTTTCATCTATGGACAAAATATCATCAGCAGACAACAAATGCCATGAAAACCATTCTAAATATGTTTGCCCAAAACATCCACAGTTAGGTATATGTCTTGGTAAGTAAACCTTTTGTTACAGAGAAGCCCCTATTTTCTACTGTTTTTATTTTCATTTCTCTCAACGGCATCTTTTATTCTACATATCTTTATTTCCATTTCACTTTTCATATGTTCTATTGTGTTTGTTTCGTAGAGCTTATGCATTGGCTGATATATATGCTCCCATAGAGTGCACTGGAAAAGGGTTTTAAAGAAGCTATAACAAGTCCATTTGGCAAAAAATCCGGAAGGTGCACAACAACAGCAACTGATCTTTTACCAATCCACATTTGGTTAAAAACAAGTTCTATAAATGTAAGAAATAAATATCAAACTACAGAAACAACAATATCTGATATGATGATAGAGCCAAAAAAATTCATATGAAAACCATCTATTCCTTGAAAACTTCCAAAACAAGAGTCATGTACACCACATTAAACTAGTGTCTGTACACCAAATATGCAAAAGAAGTGATTTAAAACAGTAGCTAATTTTTAGCCTCACCCGAGCACTCTAAGAATTTAGCATATGCTTTTTATCTATTATTAGAAACGTAAAATCTCTCCTCTATAAAATCCACAATTAATTTTGTCGATAAATAAATAGTTTCATGGTTTCAAAAAAATCTTATTTTGACACCTTATCTTTGTGAAAACAAATAAATGTACTTCAATGAATAGACACTAAAATAATTTTTCCACTCTTGTTCATATTAACGCCACAAAACTAGTTCTAGGGGCGGACAAAACTAGTTCTAGGGGCGGTAACTCCAAAAAGTATAAATTTGTTTTCAGATTTATATCCACCATAGTTGTTGTGTCATTGTAGTTTAAACTATTCTAAATTAATCTGATAAATCTGCAAATGTACTACCAAAGTTTTAGCAAAGAGATGTTCATTTGACTCTTTCAAATTCCACTTTTAAATGTGTTAAGTTAAATTATCCATTTTTGTTGTTTTAAATTTTTAATGCATACATTTAAATCAATGACACAGCCTCAATCCCAAATTAGTTGGAGTCGACCACTCTTCCATTGCGCTAGGTCGACGGCCCTCATAAAACTCGTCACTTTTTATGAAATGGATTAAACAAATATAAACATTTACAATCATAAGGCCAAAAAAAAAACTTTTGATAGCAACTAGTTCAGCTGCTTCAGCACCATTCCACAACCTTCAAGTTTATTGATCCCGCATTGACCGACATGAGCCCTATGAATTTCACCTATACATCTGTCTAAGTCCATGGATCACCACATAGGCTTTAGACACAGTATACATTGAGTTGCATCCATTATTTCATCAAGATCAACAACAAAGTTCTATCAGACATATTCCTTCTCCTAGTGACTTTAAGAACACACTCTAAGTTTCGCCTAAAAAAGTTTCACTTATATTTCACTTTTATTCTAAGCACGTTTCTTCCTAGCACATAAAGTTAGTATCTTGCATTTTCTTTCACTCTCAATTTTCCCCATTCATTACGGCCTGGTTGGGTGACAACTGACAACTTACAATTCAAATACAGAGCAAACTAAACCAATAAATTATGCATAAGGTAATTTAGGAAAGGGGGATAATCAAGTTTTACAGAAAACAAGTAATAAAAACAGTTTCAAATCTACTTTTAACTTACAGAAACCAAATTATTTCCAGGACAACTTCAAAAAGTAAAGCTCAGAATGAGCTTCTCAAGAAAATGGTATGACCAAATTCAAACCAGAGGAGTAGATTGATATATTTGATTTTCATTGGCAGGAAAGTAGATCTAGCAATGCAAGGAACAGATAGAAGGTGGCGCTTCTTGCACGGATTGGGTCTTATTGGTACTTGTTTAGAGTCATCCAACTGCAACCGGATTAAGGAACAAATCATTCCCTTACTATGATGAGCTTGATTGTGTATGGGAAGGATAGGGCAACAAGAGGAGGTGCTGAGAATCACGCTGATGCAGTTGAAGATATCACTTTGAATGAGCAAGAACATCAAAACATGTTGAGTCTTCATTTCCTAGGAGTCAAAATGTTGAACAAGAGGAAAATAGCCCCATGACTCCACTTAGTTCTAATGCTACTCAAGCAACAACCTCAAGCAGTACAGGAAAAAGAAAACAAAATGACGATGCAGTCCAAGAGCTTTCAACTCACATGGCTAATGCAATTGAGATAATGACAACTTGGGAAGAACATATTGGTAGACTTGCTAATTGTTTCGAGCATAAATCAGATTATGTAGACAGGAGAATGATTGTGGTTGCTAAATTAATGAAGATGGATGGATTGTCCCAAGAGGAGATTATCAAGGCAGGATGAAAGATTGTCAAGGACCCATTGTAAACTGATTACTTCTTTAGGCTCCCGGAGGATTTTAGAAAAGCTTACGTGCTAAGCTTATTGCTTGATTAGTAAAATGCCTTCTAGAAGCATAACTTTTTGGATCTTGGGAGATATACCTTTTGCATACATCTTTTGAGAATTCTTCACTTTTGGGTATGTAACATTTAAAGTTTATCACAAAACTATTAGAAATTAGGAAATTTTTGGGTATGTAAAGACATTCTATGATATTGTCATGAAGTTTTTTAGAAGTAAAGTCATGCTAATGCAGATCATGGTGCATTGGTTTTTTTTTTTTTTTTTTTTTTTTTTTTGGGTAAATGAATTTTTTAATGTCTCTTGAAAAAAGAGGTCATTTGAAAAATAAAATGTTTTATTATGTTTGGCTGTTAATAATTATTAAAAATAATTTATGATTATTTAATAATTTTTTCTTATTTTAAAAATAAAATAAATTTGCTATAAGATTATGTGTATTATTTTATTCAGTTATTTTAAAAAAATAATTTGTAATTCATGTAGTGAAAATAGTACTGTAATTATTTTTTTTACTTAAAACAGTATAAAAGGCATTTATGTCAATTACATTATTTTATTGTTGAACTTGTCAGGAAGTTCAAAGTTGAACCAAATGTGAAAAGTGCAACTTCCTTGGTGGTTAGCAAGTTAGTAAAATGAACCAAATGAGCCCTATAAATAATGAACAACACATTTTAAAGAAATCCAATGGATGCACAACACATTTTAAGGAATACAAGTTTAGGTTAGGTTTTGGTTTGTTGAATTCAATTTTATTTTACTTTTTTCGATTTCAAATATAGTTTGAAAAAACAGTAACTCACCGTAACAAAAAAAAAAAGGACAAAAAATAAAGAAAAGTAACTCAATTTGATGAGTTAGATTGCGGAGGTAAAAGAGTTCAATTCATATTTGAAGATATATTTGCAAAAATCAAAACGTTAAGATTATTTTAAAGATTTAGTGAGAAACATTAGGGCATACTCCATCAGTTCCATATTATGTGTTTGGAGTAAAGAAGATGGTGCGCGTGGGAGAGCAATTGTCTCCAAAAGTTGAAAAATTGGTGTGTTAGCACGGGCAAATGTTGTGCAAATAGAAAGCCTATAACTTAATTGTTTTTTAAATCAAATAAGAAAAAACTTCAAAATAAAATAAAAAATATATACTTTTTATTAAAAAAAATATATAAATAAATATATATATATATATAGATTAAAGAGAGTTCCCTCAGCAGAACATCAATGTAAGATAAAATCTTCAAAGAACTGAACCTCAGCATTAGCATGGTTGATAAAAACATCACTGGGAACCCAAAATCAAAAACATCAATCACAACAACAACAACAACAAATCAATAGAAAAGTCAGTTACAAGTGCTCAGATACTTTATATGGATGAGTTTAGTCCCGGGCGAAAGCCTCATAATGAGCTGGGTATTCAAACAATATCATCACAGCACCTCAAAACATTCCACTATTGAACCCTAAAAACGAAGCAGATCTAAAATCAGAAATATTATAAAACAAAAATCCACATCAATAAACATACGACATCAAATTCATTGGCGAATTTGTGGCAGTTTCCCTGAATTAGAACACGATGGGATCGCATGCCGAATCTCAAGGCTGCCACTAGGGGTGTTGGCCGGGTGAAATTGAGATCTCGCAATTCAAGAAGCGAGAACTCATTTGGATCGGCCGACAGAAACGTTCAAGATTGTGGATTTGGATCGATATCTGAAACCCTAGACTCGCAAGAGATCAAGCGATTAGGCTATCTCTCGCACTCGGTAGGGTTTTAGGGTTTGGTTGCGCTCTCTGTGTGCCCGCAACGGAACTGAAGCGGCATTGGCGTAGATCGCTTAGTTCTCTCAAAGGCAACTTTGAACCCTAAACGGAGGCCTTTTATCTCTACTTATAGTACTCCGTATGGTGGGTGGAATGTCTAAATTGCCCTTTTTAGGAATTTTTTATTTGCCATCGTAGGGGGTTGAAGATGTATGGACCTGAAGTACAGGGTAAGACTTCGAAGTAGTGGAGGATAAGACTTCGCACTAGTGAAGGATATAAATGTGAAAGTGATATTTACAACTACGAGTTGAAGGTGTAGATTGATATATTTGATTTTCATTAGCAGGAAAGTAGATCTAGCAATGCAAGGAACAGATAGAAGGTGGCGCTTCTTGCACTGATTGGGTCTACCAAGTCACGGGACTAGCCAAAACATTAAGGATAAAATGTTGAACTTTTGCTGTATGTGGGAGCTCATAGAGTAAAGAGTATTTGTATCTGGATTCTGTAATAAGGAATATTGTATTGGACTGGTGATTGGAGGGTTACATTGATTGAATAGCATCTAAATAGTCTGTGTATTTTGAGTAGGGTTTCCTCAGTTTTGGTTTTTATTTCGGTTCTTGGTGGACCGACTTTGCCTCTCCCTGAGTGGTAGGTTTTCTTTTGTTCTAACAAATTCTCTCATTTCGTATCTTCAAGGAAAAATTTTTGTTTGCACCCCTAGTTTCCAATCATGGAATAAAATGGCATGAGTTCAGGGTAGGCAACACCAAAGCAATTAAAAAAAAGTCTAGAAGAAAACCAAAATGAAAAAGTTGACTACGAAAATGGACAAACTGGCCAAATAGATCTTATTTATTTTTTAGGTTTTAGTAGGATAAAGAACTGATAAATAAAAATCTTGCATCAAATGCGTATCAATTAAAGAAATATATTTGACTCACATATAAAACATGCAGAGAGATGTAGGAGAGAGAGAGAGGGAGGCGTTGACTTACTCTTCAATTTCTAGCTTCCTCAGGAGACAAGGGCCCTGCTTTGTTTTCGAGATCTCAGACCGTACAGCAGACAGCTCAGCAGCAATAGTCTCTTTTAGTGGTGTATTGCTAGAGGAAAAGCACTTTTCCACTAGAAAGGAACCCGATGGGTGCATTGCAAGTTCACCAAAATGACCTTGGAGCCTTAAAAGCAACCAAAAGGAGGGATAGAGAATTTAGACAAATAAGGATAACAACAATCTGGATAATAGTAGAAGCAAAATTTGGGTCTAATGAACACAAGATTTGGGTGGGCTAAAAATAATTGGGGTGCATGAATGATTTTCTTCATAACATCAAAACAGTAATGCCAAGATAACAGTAGAGCGATTCCATTTACTACAGGTAACAATTTTGCTGGTTTATGGGGAGTGGATGGTTTTGAGTTCACAACAAAATTGATCATGACATCATGTTGACATTTTGACCTCAGCTGCATAACTAAATATTCCAAATATATGTTATATACAAGCTTTTGGAAGAAAAAAACACCAAATATCCACTCAACACAGCTGCAGAATAACAACAAATTTAGATATTCTACTTCTAGCAAAGCAAGCAACTAAACAAAGAAAAGAAAAAAGCAAACCTTATAAAGAAAACCTTATAATTCACATATTTAAATTGATTACATATAAAAAAAAAATATCAGTGACCACTTTCCAAAGAAGAAACAGTCCTTGGCCCCAAGTAAAAACCCCTCTCTCCCCAACATGGGGAGTTGAACCTATGACTGTTTGATGTCTTGAAGACACTGCCTTGCAGAAGACAAAATCCCAAAATTTCAGTGTATTACCGCTATGCATTTTCAGAAACCCAAAATTACATTATTTTCCAGTTGCTACACACACACATTTACATATATGACTAAGCAAGTCATCATAACTGCAGTACTGCACTATTTAAGTTAACAGAATACTTGCATGAGGAGCTAATATGTAATTTCTTTAATGACATAAATGGAAAAAAAAAATGAAAAAGAAAGGATGCAGCATGTTTAAAGGACTTGAGTAGGTAGTGAAGTTTTAAATATATTAATTATTAAACACAAAACATGGAAATCAATTTAGGTTGGTAGTCAATTTTGAGTTTCCTTCATTAAGGGTTTGACATGTTTCTTATCGGGAGGCTTTGGGTCCTATTAATTACGATCCTTTTGAGTGAATGAAGATTCAATATTTGATTTATCTGATTTAAATCTTAATTGTGGGAGTTATCATCTTCTATCCAACATTAAATATTTGCATAACAAATATATCCCATAAACAAATTCAACTCCTAATTTCATACATGCTATACTCAGTCAAGCCATCGCAAACATGAATGTATTTTCCCACAGGTTGGCTCTGTTCATTTCATTAAAACCATTTATATTTCTAACAAATTCCACAAGAGGAGTGCAATCATGTAGACAAGAGCCTCGAGGCACACCTATTGCAGCTTGATAGTCAAGACTTGGAGCTGAAACTCAAGCAAGCATCATTTTTGTCCTTTACCAGGTCCACTAAGTGACTTTATAAAATGTGGTTTACATATTATTTAAGCATGGACTGACCGTCCACCTTAAGATCAACAATTGTTGGAGCCTTAATTGCGTATTGTGCCATTAAAAATGAGTGCATCATAAATTGCAAGGCTTTAAATAAAAGTATAGCTGCAGAAAGAATGCTTACTTTGCAATTAATTTATACTTTTGCTTTGCAGATATGCCAGAAAAAAGAAAAGACTCAATAACCCGTGCTCCTCCTGCATTCTTTGCAGTTTCAAGAACATAGCCAGATTCCAAAGATGAAATGCTAGCAGCATATGACTGAATATATTCCTGAAAATAATTGAAGAGTTAAAAGAAGACAAACAAGTAGAATGATAACCCAAGTGACGTACAGTTGCAGATATAAAAGCCTTCACTAAGTAAGAAAGATCATGCTTCCAAGAACCAAAACTAAACAACGGAAAGATTGTAGATAGCTAAGACAAAAGTTGCAAAGACTATTGCATTAACAAGTAACCACAATGCAGAAGAAAATTGGAAAACATTTACAAACACGTCAACTGTATGGTTATTTGCAATTTATTGACCAATGTCACTATGTAAATGGAACTATAGATTAGAAAACAATACAAAAAAAGAACACATTTTGGAAAGTGGAAGCCAACCATTATCTGCCAATTAAACAATGTGTATAAAATTATTGACTAAAAGAAAGTGAAAGAAAGAAAAAATTATATATTTAAACATTTTTAAATTAGTATTGCTAATAAACCATCTTACAGCCTAAATTTGATGCTATTTTATGCATAAAAGTTTTTCAAATGGCACTGCTTGCCAAAAAATCTATGTAGAGAAAAGAAGCACTTGTTGGAAGCTAACCAGTTTTATCAAACACAACATTCTTGTTTAGCTACCAAAAAGAAATTGGAAAACTCAGCACCAGTGCAAATCTCAGAAATGCCAATTAAGAAATTAACAAAGCACCTCCACCGACAAGAAACAAAGGTTTGGTGACGAACTTTTGACATTGTAATTTCTGCTGAACTGATACATGCCATGAGTTGCTCATAGAAAAACTTCCTCAAAAGATGGTTTCTTTCTTCTCCTTTAGAAAAAACAAAAACTAAACGTGTGAAACAGAACTACCCAAGTTATGCAAAATAATCATTCAAAATTTGGACTGAAGGTGGCACCTTGTTTCCAACTATTATTTTAATATAAATATGGACAACAAGCCCAGAAAGGACAACACTCAGAACATCAACCAAAAAAAAAGGGATAAAGACGTCAAAATGATGCAGAATAAGCAGAATACGCAGAATAAGATATTTTGAGCGTACACTTGGATAATTAAAAACTGTTTGTAACATCAAACAGCCCAAGATATTCATCTTATCACCCTTTGGCCATCTCCAACTGGACTTGTCTTCACAGATAAAGTAACTTTCAAAGAACAATATTCGAGGAACTATGCAATTTGGAGATTCAGTAGTGGAACGCACTGCAGCAGAAAGAGCTTGGCAGCACTGCAAACCATATAATGAGAAATAGAATGTGGTTAGCAAATGAAAACGATGACTTAATATAAGACCAACTCTTTATTGACAAATATTTATGCCAGAGAATGTAGTTCTATTCGAATAACTTCATATGCAATTCGCGTATCATTGAAAAAATAAATTCCTCTTATGATGCATCAAGGCAGTAAGCCTAAACAAAACATAAGTTGAAGACATGTACCTTTTGCTCATGACACTGAAGCCTTTGACTTGCAGCAAGAATAGAAGCAACTACCCCAGACCTGCTAATTTCTAGGAGTTCCTTAAATTTTCCACCAAGTTCCGCCCATATTAAATCCATCTATCAAACAGAACGAAACAACCGGTTACATAATCTCAATTATAAAGAGTTAAACAGTAAAATTCTTTCATTGTCCAACAAATCATGCAAATTCAAATGAGTCAGAAAGTGCAGGACCCTAAGTTAAATGAACACCAAAAACAAGACCATCAATATGATAAGATATGTGTCCAGATTGCATTAAATGTGTGAAATGTCTAATCAATACTCTCTAACTTCGATGGAATTGTTGTAAAATTTTGTTTCCATCTGATCTTAATTTGAAAGTTCAAAAAAATCTAATTAATTTGGAGAAGTTTTTTAAACTTCAGAGAATTTCCATACAATGTTTGGGGGACACTAAAACTTCAAAGAGGGTTATATTCCTCAAACTTATATTCCTATAAACTTATAGACAACCTAGCTAACTCCACATTTAGTTGTCAACAACTTGGTAGAAATAAAGTTACAGATAATTTACGATGATTTCAAGCACAATCAAGGCACCCTCAAGCAAGCAACAAAATACAAGATGTTTGAGCTCAAGTGTGCATCTTTTTGCCTCTTTTGGAACCATAGTGTTACTTAGGTTGGAATTTCAATTTTTATGTTTAGATTCAATACAATGTGAATACATGTACATGTAAAAATGTAACCTAATGTGGCAAACTAAAACGTTTTGAACCCACAAAAAAACAAAAGAAGAATTGAAGTAAGTTAAAATCATCCTTGAAAAAGGAAAAAAAAAATTGATTCCTGTAAAAATTAATCAAAAAAAAGAACTAATAATAGGAACAGTTCACCATGAAATTAATAAATAAAGACAATTACAGTAATATAAAGCTCTTTTTACCGTAGATTCCTAATTTACTATATACTAACCTGTATTTCATTATCTCATTTTACTCAATGTTGGTGTAAATGAATTTGTGATTTTATCGGTAACAAATAGTCAAGATGAAAACGATGTTTGCATTGATGAGGATACTGAAAATATTCAGCAGAAGACTATAAGATTTAGGAAAATGATTTGGTGACCACATTTTGGACACCCGGTTGTTGGTGTCTATTGTTTTCTGCATCGATGTTTGATGGCACACAAATCGATGAGTATTGAATGCGCACCAACAACCGGGTGTCCATTCCGAATTTCTTAAAAAAATCACCCTAGCATTGTCCTAAGATTTATAATATATTTTGTCTGCTTCACTCCCTTCATAGTTATGTTTTTTGTATAAAACATAAAATACATCCACTCAATCATTACATATGAAGCATGCCATAAGCTGTTTGCACTTAATCATCTTACATGCAAAACCTTTACATGCCTTGAGTACACCATGAGTTTTTAACTACTGACAAGTGATAAGACGTTAAGTTGTTGCTCATATCTCAATATTCAAATCACCAACAAGACTAGTTTGGTCAAGTTTTCAGTTCAATGCATTAAAGGCTCAGAAATTCATTACATAAACTGCAAATGTTATAAAATTAGGGAAATATAATTTAAAAAAAAACTCATCAGAAGTGAATGTGCTCCAGAAAAGACATAGGACCTGCCAATAGCACATGAATCAGAAAAAAAAAAAAAAAAAAAGACACTTTAAACTTAAAATTAGGAATTTAGGGAAAAAAAATAGGAATTTAGGAGATATAAAGCAAACATGTAACCCCTGATCATTGTCAAGTACAAAATGTTAAAACATCGTCCAGAACCTTAGCTAAACCAACCAAGTTAACATGAAAATAACTGCACAGAAGTCCACATTGAATATTCACAGATACATTTCAGAAGGAAAGAAGTAAATGAGGATATTGGTGGAATAGCATGAACCACCAGATTCCAAAAACACTTAAATGATATACCACGTACTTGACCTTGACATCTTGCGGAAGAAACTAATGCTTGAATGACAAAGCTGCCACAATGAAGAGAAGAGGTCTTGAACAAAATACTTTTGAAAACTTTTGTGAGGATTTCGTTGTACAATGTCTCAGGAGCCACTTCCAAGATAACCTAAAAAAAATGTTAAAATTTGATTGTCATACACACATACAAGCTTGATATCACATTTGCAATTCCGTAAAACTCATAAATAGTGTTTAAGCAAAACCCATTCAAATATCAGACAATCACGTTCTAGAGACACACAGAGGCAGAAATCAAATCCGTAGCTTTGTAGAACTCAAAGAACATGTTAGAAACCCCGGCCCCCCCTTCTCCCCTCCTCCTATTTTATAGAACCGCTAATCAATTGTATGAGTATAAGTACTGCACAGCCAACTCTTCTGAGTTATAAACAAACTCCAATGCAAGTAATGGGTAACCAAAAGGCAATTCATACCACTCAATTGAATCCAATTAAGCTTACAAAGTAATAACACAGAAATTCTCTCTAATCTAAGCCAATTTATAGATTTTCATAATTAGTGTGCAAAAAGCTAATGTTCCTCGTTTATATAGAAAAACCTAATCCAAAATAGTAGAGCTAAAACCGTTCTTTAATCTGACTAGATGCAGTGAACATGCTCTACTTGTTTTGTTGCATCAAGATGTGTGACAAAGTGTCTCTATGTAGCAATGGATCCAAGCGAAGTGGTCTCGCTGTAGTTATTGTTGTTAACCATTTAATTTTGTTGGGCCACATGACTACCCATTGATAAACACCAATCAAAGATAGGAATCTCTCCCTTTTCAACATATCCCCACTCTCCTCTTTGACGTCCTTTTTGAGATAACAAAATGTTATTAGCTAATTTACCTAGGATAAGGCATGGAGAAAGTTTTCAAAACTTTTAGTTTGCCAAAAAAATCACACATGTTTATTTCATAAATATTTATTCTTACATCAACTAATTAAGATTTTGGAAAGGGTTCATCATAGGAAGTTGCATACTGTCGAGAATATTAACATAATTATTAGGATTGTTATTTAGTATATTTATTTTATTTGCAATTAATTAGAATTAGAAGTAATTAGCTGTATAATAGGTTTTTAATAGCATTTACTCTGTAAATCAATTAGGATCAATTAGTTTAATTAGGATCAATTAGTTGCTAATTTTATGTAAAGCATTTACTCTGTAAATCAATTAGGATTAATTAGGATCAATTAGTTGCTAATTTTATGTAAAGCATTTACTCTGTAATTTTCTATTTAAACACGCCAAAATGGCTGAATAAAAATTATTCCATTCTGTCATTCTTTTCAGACTTTACATACGATATTAATATAGATTGTCTTCAAGTAACCTCAACCAATACTTTATTAATTTGTTTTGCCCCAGTAAGACTTTACTGTGCTTTGCGTCTGTATCAGTCCATATCAAAGATAAGCAATTAGGAATTGAAATCCAAAAAGGAAATAAGAATCTAATGAAATAACTTATGAGATTAGAGTTTTGAACAAGTAGATCTTTTGAGAAAGAAAACTAAGGTAAGTTAATTGCTCAATAAAAAAAAGTTGGAACTAAAATTTGGAAGCAATAAATTGATTTTTTTTCATGATTTTGGTTCAAGTGAGTTCACATCTATTGTATAACAATTAGAATTTTGAAAGAATCAAAATTGTCATGTGCAGCATATCTTGCTGAGAAAGTTTCCTTTTATTTTATTTTTCAAGAGCTAAGTATTCATAAATTGGAGAAACACAGACTCAAAATAAATTCAAATGAATAGAATTATTAAAATGACAAAAGAAACTCAGATAATTGGTTCTTCTAAATGAGTTTGCTCATAGATTTTAATTTTATCTCTATACCGGGCTTGCTACAGACTAACTCATATGATTGATATCTAAGTATTCTCTCTTTCTTTTTCTAAGATAATCCTACTTACACCACCCCAACCAAGCAACCACGCATCCCAAGGGGAAGCTTGACCTCTTAACCTCATGTGTCATGATGGGGATATGCCAAACCAGTAGCGGCGTAGAGCTAATATTTGGTTATTTTTTTCATATTTATCTCACAAACATAAGTTATTAAATTTCCTCTACAACAAATATAATTGATCGAACTCTAAATTTAGGGAATAAGATATAGACAACTAAGACAAGCATTCTTGCAATCTCTAAAAGTAGCATCAACAACAAAGTTGTATTATAGAAAATCAATATTTATCACTTCACCGAATTTGCATCATAATTCAGCTCTAAGAACTCACCTCCATTAAATGGCTATAAGCATTGTCATCCAGCAACTTCACCATGTCTTGAGCAACAGTAGCTTTTAGGTTTTGGTCCTCGGCATTTTCACCATGAAACCCAATAAGAACACGAATTATATGCATTAATTCTTGATCCTCCCCTACTAATACCCTCAAAGCAGTCTGCAAAAAGAATTAAAACAATAATTAGGTCTCAACATATAAGCTTCGCTTACAGCAACTATCTTGCAGTTAAATGACTAAAGTCAGAAAGGCTTAACCCTCAAGTAATAAACCTGCAGTCATACGCATGCAATCATGTTTATTTCAATCTTCACTTCAAGAGCATTTACTCCCTTGAGGATAGCGCATACTTCCCAACTCTATGGTGAGTGCCCCTAAGCCTTACAAACTTTAAAGGCTAAGTTCTCAAGTAAATGTATTGATTATCACACCAACCCAAACTTGTAATGATGCTGGTTTGAAATTTAGGAATATTTAAAGAAAAACAAGCTATATTAAACAAAAAAAGAACTCTAAAAGTAATTCTTCATTAAGTGATAATCATGTAATATTTAAAATGTTAAAGAAAGATCAGTAGAAAAACATACTCAATCTCTTAAGAATCATTACTTAAATTCTGAATAATTTACCTGAAAGACAGTAATAATGGGTAGCATCAAATACATTTTGAATGCAAAGTAGGAAGATACTTAAAAGTTTAGATTAATGGAAAAAAAGAAATACAAACAATGGTACACTCAATGATGAAATCCCTCACTTAGAGAAAACCAACAGTTCAGTCTAAGAACAAACCAATACAACTCCGTATGTAACGTAATACCAGGTCCGTCCCTTAATAATATCTGCAACACAAAATTCTTCACCTTTTTTACAGATAGATACCCATCGAGCTCCTACTAGTCTAGCATCCTCCCAAACCTAATGAATGTTATTCTAACCTAATGAATGCTATTCTATTTATTTTTAAGGATCCTAAGATTATTCTCTCTCCATGAGTCCATAAACTCCATAAAGGCATGAATACAACATGGAAAACTAATTTCCCTTGCCTCTTTCTTAGATTGACCTCATTTTGCTGAAATAAGTGGCTCAAAGAAAATGGTCCTCTAAGTTTTCTCCCCTAGAAGCCTCATTCCACCAATCTAAACCTGATCTGATCCACTAAAGGTGTTTCGAGTATCCAGGATGTGCAAAGGCAGCAGAAGTGCATCAAGAGTGATGCAGTTTGCAGCAGAATGGTGAAACCAAAATGTGTTTTATCTGATTACATTGCTAAAGGATGCAAATGCCTAATAACTTTAAAGTGTTAAAACTCTCATTGGCGTTCTGAAACTTTTGTAAATCATAGTGAGATTGAGTTTTTTTTTTTTTTTTTTTCTTATTGTTTTGTTTTGTTTTACTTCTCTTAGTTAGGGTTAGATACATAGATTGCTGCATGTCTATTTGGCTCAATTTAAAAATCAGAAATGATTAATTTAATAAGAAAGCAAACCTGCAAAACCAAGCTACCGTACTGATTAACCCGCAAGATTGCAAGGCTATGTTCCACATTCTTCAGCATTTCGACAATCAGAAATTTAAGCAACTCTGGGAAGCCAGTCTGAACCTGAGAAATATTTCCACTAGACTGAGATGCGTTGGTACTTAACCGCCTAACAAGGGTAGCAGATTTCTTGGTAGTGTGAAATTCCTCGAAAGCATCCATTGGTACTCCTTTACATACACAAAGGAGACTTCGCAGAACATGAGACCCATAGCAGCTACACATCAAATCTAAAGCATTTGCCACAACTACCTGAAAGGGAAATCAAAAACAGCATTTTACGTTTAAAAGAAGAAGAATTATCATCTTTCTTCTTCCCCTTCTTTCTTGATTATATAATACCTGACATATCTTGGTAAAAGTCTCTTCAACAAAGGCAAAACCCTCGTTGGCATGCAAAGATAAGGACTTGAGAGCAGTCTCAACAACATGAGATCCTGATCGATCCATTGCAATATAAGGAAAGTTATCGACACATCTCTGCAGGAAACCACAAAGACAGTCCACATTGCATCCTTCGAGAAGGTTCTGCAGAGTGTGACTTAAGATGTAGTCAGTCGCGACTTCCGATTCTTTCCCCATCGTTTCTTCCAAAGCATTCCCGCATATCGCTGACCGCTCTTCCAAGTCCATTTCAGTGCCTTCCAATAGATTAGCAATTTCAGTGAAGTACTTCGTCGTTTCAGGATCAACCTGTTTCCTAAAACAATTCAACAAAATATGACTTCAGCTATTATGCCTAGTTTAAACCCCCTCTAAAAATAATGAAACTTGAAAACAAAGACAATGTAATGTAGCAAAAACCTGATAACTGATTTCTGCTGAATTGAGGAATCGCGATTCCTTAACGACGATTCCTCTTTTCTCCCTTTCTTGTCAAAAGAGCCCCGAGAACGATGATGCTCTTTGGCCGCCCTCCTATTCCTGTTCTTCTTCTTTCCGTCGCGCCTACTCCCACTCTCTTCCCCGCCCATTTGCGGGTTCTCCATTGAATTATCAGTCCCAGGTCTTCTAGATTGCATGGCTTTTGAGCCAAAGCAAGCCATGGTCATGCACTGACCAACCTGTAACGGAACCCTAAATAGGAAAACAGAATTGAATGAATCCAAACAATGATTATATCAGAAGAAAAAAAAAAAAAAAAAAAAAAAAAAAAAAAAACAAACACAAACACAAACACAAACACAAACACACACACACACACACACACAATTTCTAGGCATCTATCTAAACGCATTAGCATTCACTGATGTGCAAAATATGATTAACTTCACCTACACGATCTACTGTCGCAAAAATAGTAGACTTTTGCTAGGGATTTCTTGGAAGATTTCACGTATTCATTTTTTTTAGGTTTTGTTCAGGGATTTAAGGTTTTTCGTATTTGCAAAGGGATTTTTTTTTTTTTGAGTTGCGCTAACGGCACTGCTCTATCATTTTTATAACAAATTGACAAAAATGCCCTTATCCAATCCAACAATTCACATGTCTATTCAAATGCCCTTAGGGCACCCACTTTTAAAAACTAGATTTTTTTACAAAGTAAGTCGATCCGTCACAGTCGGATATTACTTTTATCGATCAAAGAGCGCGCACTAGCTCTTGTTAATCGCGTTAGTCGATCCGTCTCCACCCGAAGATTCGACGAGTTTTAAGTGTTTTTAGAGTCTAATGGTTGAAGAAAATGAGTGAGAGGCGAACATCACACACGACTAGTTAGTTTTTATGATTTTTGTGGGATTTTTTTTTTCCATTTTCGAAGGTGAACTACGGACACAAATTTATTGATCACACAGGACCGAGACATATTATAGTGTCTCGGTACCCTATAACCGATAAGTAACAAAAGATGTCAGTTATTACCAACGGAGTTTAATCCCAAACTGTGACAACTATGGGTTAAAAGTGGGTTCTTCTCGCAGGCCTCCATGAATATAGAGAGCGTAGAGAGCGCTGGCAAACTTAGCTTCTTGTGTTTCCCTTTCTCTCTGTTCCATTTGTTCAAATAACATCCAATGTGCTTTACTAAATACAATTCAATCATGGCTTCCCTGAAGTCACCTAATTTGATTATTATTTTTTTTCTTCTGATGATTGGATTTATTCTTCTTGCCTTATCATCAGAAGCTTCACGTACTATCCATACTGTGACGGCCCCAATTTCCCCGTGCAATTGGGTACGCCCGGCCTAGACCTGCGCAGGCCCCAAATCATCACTTGGCAACCTGACGAGCCTAGTCAGCCTTCAATCTAATCAATTTAATAATTTATGAAAGAGTTATTGTATTAGTACACAGCGGAAGACTAAAACAATTATAACAAAGGGAAATAACTCAATCAAAAGAAAATTAGGAATTCTATAAATGTGGAAAACCCCAGG
The DNA here is from genome assembly GCA_039657345.1 of Stephania japonica. Taxonomy (NCBI): domain Eukaryota; kingdom Viridiplantae; phylum Streptophyta; class Magnoliopsida; order Ranunculales; family Menispermaceae; genus Stephania; species Stephania japonica. The sequence goes on from CM077556.1 coordinate 10,529,206, forward strand.
TATTCATGTACAATTCGAAATGCAAAGGTACATGATACCAATCTCATCAAAATGTGTCAAGTTCAATAATCTCAAAGCATATATATGAAACGATACACATAAAAGCAAAACATAAGGAAACCTACAAAATAGTCTCCAAATTCAGCCGCTAATCCTCACAAAAGTCGCCTAAGCAGGGCTCCTTGCCTCTACTGCACTCTGTTCTATCTGCACCCACCGTCACAAACTAGACGGTGAGCAACTGGAGAAAATTGAATGTAATGCCAGAAGAAGATAACAGTAATTCATGATAAAACAAGTAAAGCAGTCTAAATATAATGCGGTAACAGGAATTTAAATAGACAAGATGCATGATAAACAGACTAATAGATATTAATCGAAAGTCAAGTGTGTTCCAAGGAATCAAAAGAGGCCCATAGTGGTCTAAATCATAGCATAACGGCGAAAACCTCGCGAGGTCTTCCCGGGCATCGACACAAGTGAATGCACAGCTATGACGGGAGGGACTCGAACCCACCCACCCAGTACTCGGTGTCACACGGTCACTAAGGGTGGTCACACACTCGTGCGCACGAGTGCTCGCGTTTTATCCCTCTAGTGCAGGTCCTAGTACTTTTGAGACGAAACACTTAAGCCGGAAAACACAACAAGAAATGGAATGGAATACCAATAATAGAGTATAACAAGACTGAATAAATGATAATGAATCACATAGCATTTTCTTACTGGCTTACAAACGTACAAATGCTTTTTAAGGCAAGTGTACTTACCTGAACTAATCGCAACCCGTAAATATTCTCACGTCCCTAAAGCGTATCCCCGAGTTTCCCGCTGCCTGACAAGGTAAGAAACTCTAATTAGTGGGTCGAGTCATTACTAAACCTAGGTTGAATACCTTAGTGTTTTCCCCAATGTTTTGATGATTCGAATGACTCGATGCAAATCGACTGAAAAATCAAACGAAACACAACTCTTTTAGATTTTGAAAACCACACCATATGTAAGCCTATTCATCATTCATAGGCTCGGCTCAGTCGTAAATAGGTCACACCATAGTCTCGTGAACCGGTAGTGTGACCACGACATCACTACCGTTCAGTCAACGTAACACACAATCACGACGTCGTTCAACAATCACAACTCCATACGAAACTCAAAACATCGGAACATGAAAACAAGTCTCCTCAATCCATGATATCCATAACATTCCAAACACGCATGAACGTGATTTTTACTTAGTCGTAACGCAACCAAAACGAAAACACAACTCATAAAACAAGTCTCTTACACATATTGTGTGTTCATCGACATAACCAAACAACGATAAACTTAATCACGCCCAAGGTCGAGACCTTCATTTCGAATTATGAGTATTGTCCAGCATTGGGAGGGTTTCCTCGGCATGGATTGGCCGAAAAACACCTCGCCTAATCGGAGCTCAAACGCACACTTATAAACAAGAACAACCGAACAAAAAGCCATGAAATCACGTCAATGTACTTCGTCACCACTAGCTCGGACCCATTGGAGAGTTGCGAGACGCCATCATTGGCTTAGCATGGTCCCCGACAACCTTCCGGAGCAGCAGTTCGGCCAACAGCGCCGCCACCAGTGGCGGTTTCCGACCAACCAGTTAATACATAAAGAAATATAGACAGTTCGGACAGCATTGGTTTACACCACATATCAACGATTTTTCAGGGATGTGGGGGTTCTGGTGGACCACCAGGGGTCACCCCCGACCTTTGACACCCACCGGAGTAGCGACAGCAACCTCCGACAGTGAGGACAGTTGCACACAGTGGGGCAGGCTCGATGAAGAAGAACAACACACACAGTTCACTCAACTCGACAGATCAAGACTGCCATTGCATCTCCACCACATATTGGACTCTTTTGGGACTTATGGAGACTCCGGTGACCCCATCAGGGTCGTCTCCGACCACAACAGACCTAACATGTTGCAAAATCGTGACAAGGCAGAGCAAAGAGAGAGAGAGAAGAGAGAAAACAGAGAGGCCGTGAGAGAGGGAAAGAGGAACCGAGGGAATGAGAGAGAAACCTTGACTCCGGTGACCACCTAGGACTGCCTCAGAGGGTCGTGGCCACCATCCCAGTCCGGCATCACGTGGACAGCCACTCAACAGTGAGGAGATGAGGCGCGTGAGAGATGACGAGAGTGGAGAGGGAGAGAGAGACCATGAGATGAGAGAGCACTTCCGGTGAGAGATCTAGCCGTCCAACGCCAACGCCGGTGGTCAGCGAACCAGGGAGGAGTGGTGGCGGCAGTGAGCTTGGAGAAGAAGGTGATTAGTGTAGGGTTTTTTTTTGTTAAAACGTTTTTTATATATGTAACTAAATGAGTCGAATGACCCTTTTGCCCTTCAACATCCTTCTCTCACTCTTCAAAACTGTTACCCTTATGGGTCTTTTACACCTTCATCACATCTCAACATACACACATCTCAATGCAAATCTCATGGCTCTCCTCGTTTAAGCTGTATCACTTTAACAATTTTCATCCTATAGCCCGTATGTCGTGAAACTATCCAACTCCCACGTTGATATTGTGTTTCTTCGATCCGTATTTCTCCGTCATGCGCGACATTTCGCCTTGTCTTATAAATAATTACTTAAATTATACAAAAATTCATTAAATTTGTATTTTAACAGTGTTTTAAATCCCCCGTGTACCCGTAACCTAATTTTCCTACTCGTTCACCGACTTAATTGTCCGGTCACTCAAATACGAGTATAAATATGTAATACACATCATCATCCATAAATAACCAAATTTTCGGGTCGTTACACATACTACCAAGCACGATCAGCTAGCAGATATTAGTTCTGGTGAGCATTTATAAATTACAACTATATTTTTTCTAGTGAATATTACGGCTATATTTCAAATCACAAACTTAATGTACCTCAATGGTTTAGTATATATGTGCTCACCTATATATATGAACGGGATTGAGGGTTAGACCTCCCCAAGTTCAAGTTTAAGAGGTAATAAGATTTTTTTTTTTTACAATTATAGGTATTCGAACCTTTTTCAGCTATTTTATTTTGGTTTAACGAATTTATGTGAGCCAATTGGACATCTCCACCTCAACTCCATAAGTAGAGAGAAACCAGAATACCATATATAATGCAGTTATCAAAAATTGAAAGTTATGAACCTCTTTCCTTTCTCGTCGCATGCACTACACCACTTGGAAGCTGGAGTAATAAGTTGGTTTCTCTTAAGAAAAAAAAAATAAAAAAATCTTCTTGTCAACTAAATTATAATTATGTGATTTTTATTATGATATGGATGAACAATTGGACTTTGTATGACTAACTATTGTCAAGCATGGCTCTTACATTGAGTGGTAATATCAAGCATGGCTCTTACTTGCATCCATATCCAATGTATTCATCATTTCATGTGTTGTCAACGTTGCTTGTAAAGAGTTGTATGGCATGTGATGTATGTGTAACTTTTAAACATTGTCTTAGTACATTTATCATCATCACCAAAGGGCCTATAGAAAGAGTATCAACCTCATTGTAAAAATACACGAAGTTGTATACAACTTCTCATTTTAACTCTCTCATTTCTCCTCTTCTACTTTGTAGTTGTAGTTCTTTGTAGTTCTTTGTAGTAGTAGAAGTTCTTAGTTCTTCTACTTTCCTTCTCTAGTTCTAGCAAGTCTCAATTCAATTCACAACACGTTATCAACACTAGCTTGCTCTGGCATTAAGGAGATCTTGAAGTTTAAGAAGGCTTGTTAAGGAGACAAAGCTAAGAAGGTATAACTTTTATGAGTTCAGTTTATTTCTATATTATCTTGGTTGCTTCACTTTTATATGCATGCTTTATTCATATATTATGCATTATAACGTCACCGATTGCGAAAGTATGCTCTATAGTTGCGTCTTGTACGATCTTCTACATCAGAAATCAAAAGTCAATATGTGACATAACTAGTTTTCTCGCTATACTATAAACGATTAATTATGCTCCATTCTTGATTTTTTATATTGCAAATAGTGTTATGAGTTTGGGTTGATAGTGGATAAGCCTTGTCCCCAGTAAAGCTAAACATTGAAAGGGAGACGGGTTATCCCGTTCGAGGAGGCATGGTTTTAAGTAGACTTCGTCTCGCCACCTAACTTGGAGGTTGTCCCACCATCTCATACAAGTATTACATTTTGCGTATTTATAATCAAGTTGTGAACATATATTTAATGGTATATTATCTATTTTGTATAAAAAGAAAACTATTTAGTTTATCCCTATTTTCATAAAGATTTTATTTAATTATAATTGAATTAATTACCTTAACAATATTGACAATACTAATTACTTGTCAAGGCAACGGGATGCTCAAATTATATATAAAGTATCTATGCAAGGCTATACGTATAAATATTTATTCGTCAAATATCTCTTTAGACTCTTTAGAGATTTGAAAAGTGAATATTTCACTTTATATTATCATTTCAGCTCATGGAAGGCCAAAATTGGTGAGGCTCAAAATGAGCGTCTGGGTCTCACGCTACAAAATTTATATCAGTCAAATATCATTTCTTATTTTGCAATTTCAATTACCTCTATATTGAGGCTATGCAGAAATATGACTGATGAGACAAATAAAAGCCACGTGGCTCGCCTCGATGTATTACTGCAACAAATTATCAAGCGCGCACGTCAATCCATTAAATATTAATTATGGATCGAATCCTTGTCTCGTGGTAGCTGATAAAATAATAAGGTATTATAAATACAATATCACTCATGTCCAATTGGTTTAGCTTTAAATTAAGAAGCATATGTTGCATACAATGACCATGGTCGCAATTACAAATTTATGGACATGGAAAAAGTGAAAAGATATGGTAAAAGTCATATTGACAATTCCATTGATAGTCAAAATAAAAAGTAGTGCACCACTAAAAAGGGTAAATTAGTATTGACAATGAGCGCTCATAATTGTGACATTTTTTTGTCACGTATGAAAGGCTATGCAGCTTAAATATTGTCATATATACAATACCCAAATATTTTTGTGATATTTTACCATACTTTTGTTGACTAATGATCCAAAAAGTTTGAGATATTCGTATTTTATTACGAAAAGGGTATTTCTTTAATACCATATTATTTTTTAATGTAGAAATGGATCATCAAGTTATTTGCTCAGATTATAGCGATATATGTCTTGTTAATTGTGCTACAACGCACACTATCCTCAAAACAAGAGAATATTTCTCCAATTTGAACTTAGCTGAGGCTAATGTTCAAATAATATCTGGCATCTCCAATTTGATTAATGGCTCTGGAAGAGCAAATATTATGTTGCTTAGGGGAACAGTAATTCATGTTGACAATGCCTTATACTCTGAAAAATCCAGAAGAAATTTACTCAGCTTTAAATATATTCGACAAAATGGATATCACATTGAAACCATGAACGAAAATAATAGAGAATTTCTCTTATGTCACATTGGTTTCAAAAGGGAAAAAAGAAGTGTTAGAAAAATTTTCAGCTTTATCCTCTGGATTATATTTTACTCATATAAGGCACGTCGAAACGAATGTCGTCTTAAATAAGAAAATTAATGATCCAAAGACATTCATTTTATGGCATAACCGGCTTGGTCATCCAGGATCATCAATGATGCAAAGAATAATTAATAATTCACATGGACATCCTTTAAGGAGTCACAAAATATTTTTCAGCTGGTGATTATAATTGTGTTAGTTGTTCTCAAGGTAAATTGATAGTTAAATTATCCCCAAGTAAAATTTTTGTGGAATCTCTAGTTTTCTTAGAACGCATTCAGGGAGACATATGTGGACCTATTCATCCTCACTGTGGACCATTTAGATATTTCATGGTTTTGATAGATGCATCAACTAGGTGGTCACATGTTTGTTTGTTTTCAACCCGCAATGTTGCATTTGCTAGACTTTTAGCGCAAATCATTAAATTAAGAGCACAATTCTCTGATAACCCAATCAAGACCATCCGTCTTGATAATATCAGGGAATTTCAATCTCAAGCATTTAAAAATTATTGCATTTCTATAGGAATTATCATTGAACATTCTGTTTCTCATGTGCATACCCAAAATGGTTTAGCAGAATCTCTAATCAAACGCATTCAATTAATTGCCAGACCTTTAATCATGAGAACTAAGTTATCAACTTCAGTTTGGGGACATGCAATCCTTCATGCAACATCTATCATTCGTTATAGGCCTATTGCATACCATGGACATTCCCCCATGCAACTCATTTTAGGTCAACAACCAAATATTTCACACTTAAGAATTTTTGGTTGTGCAATGTATGTTCCTATACCACCTCCCAATAGAACTAAGATGGATCCACAACGGAAACTTGGGATTTATGTTGAATTTAACGCATCGTTCATTATAAGATACCTTGAGCCCTTAACAGGGGATTTATTTACTGCATGTTTTGCTGATTGTCACTTTGATGAAGCAATTTTTCCACCATTAGGGGGAGATAAGAAGTCAATTCAAAAGGAATGACGCGAAATTTCTTGGAATGCATCAACTTTATCACATTATGATCCACGAACAAATCAGTATAAACTTGAAGTTCAAAAGATCATTCATTTGCTACAAATTGCAAATTAATTACCAGATGTATTTAATGATACAAAACAAGTGACAAAATCACATATTCCAGCTGTAAATGCTCCTGCAAGAATTGATGTTTCTGTGCAACAAAATGCACAAGAACCAACGAAATGCTTAAAGCGTGGAAGACCGGTTGGTTCAAAGGATACAATTCCTCGAAAGAGGAAAACGGGAGTAAAAATAAATACAAATCAAAATACTCCTAAGAAAGCACAAGAATCCTTTGATAAGGGTTTGTCAGAACAAGTTGATTCTGACGTGGAACAACTTCCTCTAGAAAAAGATGAAAAAGATGAAAGTAATGATATCTCAATAAATTATTTAAACTCTGGTAAGATTTGGGATCGAAATAAAATTGTTCATGATGATATATTTGCTTTCAATGTGTCATTTGAAATATGTGAAAATAATGATGATCCAGAACCACGATCAGTGAACGAATATCAAATAAGACCTGATTGACAAAAATGGCAAGATATTATCCAAACAGAGCTAAATTCGTTAAGGAAACGAGAGGTTTTTGGACCAATTGTCCAAACGTCAGTTGGCGTAAAACCTGTTGGATATAAATGGGTATTTGTACAAAAGAGAAACGAAAAAATGAAGTTACAAGGTACAAAGTAAGACTTGTAGCTCAAGGTTTCTCACAAAGACCTAGCATCGATTATGAGGAAACATATTCTCCTGTTATAGATGCAATCATATTTCGGTTCTTGATAAGCCTTGCAGTTTCTGAAGGGCTTGATATGCATTTAATGGATGTCGTTACAACATATCTGTACGGATCTCTAGACAGTGAGATATATATGAAAATCCCTGATGGATTTGTAATATCCGATGAAATAAAATCAAAACCTCATAATATGCATTCTATAAAATTACAAAGGTCTTTGTACGGGTTGAAACAATCCGGACGAATGTGGTACAAACGTCTTAGTGATTATTTACTGAAAGAAGGATATGTAAATAATCCGCTTTGCCCATGTGTCTTCGTTAAAAAATCATCAACAGGATTTGTGATTATTGCTGTATATGTTGATGATTTAAATATAGTGGGAAACCACGACGACATCGTTAGAACATCTGAATACTTAAAAAATAAATTCAAGATGAAAGAACTTGGAAAAACAAGACTTTGTCTTGGTTTGCAAATTGAACATTTTTCAAGTGGAGTACTTGTCCATCAATCAAATTATATTGAAAAATTATTAAAAAGATTTTATATGGACAAGGCACATCCATTGAGCTCTCCAATGGTTGTCAGATCACTTGAAATGGATAAGGATCCATTTCGACCTCAAGAAAGTGATGAAGAGCTAATTGGTCCGGAGGTACCATATTTAACTGCAATTGGGACACTTATGTATCTTGCAAATTGTACAAGACCCGATATTGTTTTTGCTGTTAACCTACTTGCAAGATATAGCTCTTCACCAACTCGAAGACATTGGAATGGTGTTAAACACATTTTTCGATATCTTCGAGGAACAAGTGACATGGGTTTATTTTACTCGAGAGGGGTAAAATTGAATCTCCAAGGTTATGCGATCTTTGGATTTTTATCGAGATCCCATAAGGCCTGTTCTCAAAGCGGGATATGTATTCATCTGTGGTAATATTATTTGTATCATGGAAGTCGATAAAACAAACTATGGTTGCTACTTCTTCCAATCATTACAAGTACTTGCAATTCATGAAGCAAGTCGTGAATGTGTTTGGTTGAGAAACATGATTGAACATATTCAAGAATCATGTGGATTGCCTTCAATAAAATATTCTCCAACCATATTATATGAAGATAATGCGGCATGTATTGCACAATTAAGTGAAGGATTCATAAAAGGGGATAGAACAAAACATATTTCACCAAAATTCTTTTATGCACATGAGCTTCAGAAGAATGGTGAAATTGATGTCAAGCAAATTCGATCGAGCGATAATCTTGCTAATTTATTCACAAAAGCCTTGTCAACTACGACATTTAAAAGGCTTACATATGGTATTGGCTTGCGTAAACTTAAAGGCATTGCAAGTAAAGAAACTGAACAAGTTTTACCCATGTTCACATGAGAGGGAGTTATTGATTAGTATATTGCACTCTTTTTTCCCTAGCTATGGTTTTATCCCATTGGGTTTTCCTAGCAAGGTTTTTTTAATGAGGCAATCCTAACAATATTAAACTCATCTTAAGATTAATAAGAAATGTGTACTCTTTTTCTTTTGCTAGATTTTTTCCCACAGGGTTTTTTCTCGTAGAAGTTTTAATGGGCACATTCTCTCAACAATTGTCATCCAAGGGGAAGTGTTATGATATGGATGAACAATTGGACTTTGTATGACTAACCATTGTCAAGCATGGCTCTTACATTGAGTGGTAATATCAAGCATGGCTCTTACTTGCATCCATATCCAATGTACTCATTATTTCATGTATTGTCAACATTGCTTGTAAAGAGTTGTATGGCATGTGATGTATGTGTAACTTGTAAACATTGTCTTAGTACATTTATCATCATCACCAAAGGGCCTATATAAAGGGTATCAACCTCATTGTAAAAACACAACTTCTCATTTTAACTCTCTCATTTCTCCTCTTCTACTTTGTAGTTATAGTTCTTTGTAATTCTTTGTAGTAATAGAAGTTATTAGTTATTCTACTTTCCTTCTCTAGTTCTAGCAAGTCTCAATTCAATTCACAACAATTTTTTTTTTTTTTTTGATTCTATTATTTTTTGTTTAACTAATTCTTTAAAGTCACCGTTACTTTTTGTTGCAATTTTGTTTACAATCGATAAGATGCACAACCTATTTTTAAATGATGATTCCAGGAATGCATGTATTCTGCCTAGCTGATTGGAGCCTTGGAGGCGTGAGTGGGGTTGGCTTGTGTGATTTTTGATTCTATAGGGACGTTTTTGCAATGTATATATAAACTACGCTAGAACTAATTAATGGAAAATAGAAAATGTTAGTGTAACTTTGACTGAGAAAAAATAAAAAATAAAAAAAGAAATACATATTGAGGCACACACTTGTGCCCGACCCCTCATTTTCGCTGAGATGAGGCGCATGGAAGGAACGTGCATGCACAAGTGCGCTGCACTATAAATTAAGTTGATCCCTTTCTTATCAAAAAAGAAATACGTATTGAGATTGTTCAGCATCCAATTCCCTGAACTAGCTAATTAATTTTTTTGGTCTATTGGTTACATCAGAAGCTCGTGAGAAGCTAAGGGAGCGAATTGAAAGTGTGCTTGATGATCATGACGCTATGCTCCATCAATTGGGCTACGCTTTGACAAAGAAGGCATAGAGTCGATTAATGAAGTTTTTATCTTATTCGGGTATTAAGAGGATATGCGATGGAGGATAAGCTTTTTCCCATAGGAAGGGAAGGGAAGCATTAAAGCTAGGTAACTTGAAATCGAACCATGCAAATGTAAAAGGTTACTATTTTGAAATCGCAACAAGGGGAAATAGGCGAGAATGGAGGTTGTGGGAGTTGTTTTGCTTTTTTCGGCAAGAGAGAGAGGGGTGAGTGGTTAGCGCGTCAGAGATGATGGAGGTTGAGGGGAGGATAGAGAAAGTAGCGAGAGGGGTAGATGAAAGAGAAAACTGCGATATATACGGAGATATTTTAGTCTTAAGTAACATTTGAAAATTTTACTTTTAATTGGATAATAACATAGTTCACAGTACATTTTTTTTTTTTTTATAATGTAAAATGACGGGAGACCATTCTTGGTAGTTTGGTGGCCAAAAAGGTTTCACTGTCAACTATCAAGAATCCTCATTATGTTAGTATAGATTGTTGGTTTCAACAACAAAACACCTTCTCCTCTTTTTTCTTCTTTATCATTTAACGCAGGCTGCCTTGCTATGCTCCCAATGCTTTTGAGTTCAAAATGTCTAAACTTGGGCTAAATAATTGGCACTATTTGTTGGAATGGCATTCATTGGTTTTGTGGTAGGGGATACTCACAATCAACTATTATGTCCATTACTAGTATTTGTGGGTGAAATTGTTAAGGGGTTTAGAGATAACATTATCACTAGACTCAACAAATTACCCTTCATACTCGGGTAATAAGCAATTATCACCAGAACACTTTTGAGGCACTACAAAGGTTGGGTAGATAAGAGCAATCAATGCTAAAGAAGTTGAAGCTAATATTAAGGCTTACAGTTTGTTGCCTTTTCTCTCTTGGAAAACACTCAACCAATTTACTACGTGGTCATACCGCCTATGAAATGAATGATATTGTTGGCTAGGTAGAGCAACGCCCCTCTTTACAAGTACCACCAAAGAAAGAAGTTTTGAAGAGGTGAATGTAACACTCCTCTTATTCCTTCTTAGGGAAAGACATCCAAGTTTGAGGAAGAGTACTAACATTCCCATCATTCTGAGAAAGAAGTTGAAGATTACCTCCCAGCCAATGATAGGTAAATTGTGTGTGAAATACCATGTTGACCAGTTGATGAAGAAGAGTCTGATGGAAGAAATTACCTCCTTTTCAGCCTTAGTATAACTTCTATGATCAATGGAGGAAATAGGTATGACATATGCCCCTCAATTCCAAATTAGTAATTAGTGCATAGATAATGAGGCCATCACATTTATGAATTTGATTTGATGATATGTGGATACAAATAAATAGTTTGATGAAGAGTTGAATAAATTGAAAGCTCAAATGAAGTCCCACTTGAAAGAGGCCATAGTAGGGTGCCTGTTGCAGTCTATGCATGTTTTGGTTCCTATAGTCATACGATCCATAAATGGAAGTTCAAAGGTCATGAAATAGAAAATTCCTATTTTCATAGAGTTTTTATTTTTGAGTAGCTAGTTAATGTTCAGTTTTGTTTCGTTAAATAAGGACAAAAATTAGGAGTTCTTTTTTGTTTTAGTTTCTATTTTACGAATTGTTTTGTTAATTAGAAGTTTGTCCTAGATTAGGATTTTCTATTTCCTTATTACTTTCTAGAAAGTAAACATGAGATCTCAGAGGCTACCAACATCTTCAACATTGATTTCGAGTTGAAAAAGATGAACGGTAGTACCAAAAAAAAGGATGAAGTGATATCGTTGACATGATATAGGACAACTCATGTGCCAACTGTCATGCTTATTTCCCAAGATTTATTTTTTTGAAGCATTTTGGGGCCTCAATAATTTGACCAATTGACTTATTGCTGCCTAAAGCATATGACAAAAAATGTATATAATGGGAACTTTATCTGTGGGAAGCCAATTTATGTATGCACTAAGTTGATTAATATTATAAGAAAGCAAATTAGCGATTTTGTTAATTTAACTTTGAAGCACATAATATATAATATATAATTTTGTTTTCTTGTCGTATCTAAGTACCCTTGTCTAAATTTTTAGGTACTTTTAGCCGAGTCCCCACATCCTCTAATTGGAGAAAAGCCAAGCTTGACACCTATATAAGTACCCGATGCCCGTATCCGAGTCCGGGTAACCTAACTTCATACTTAGAGCAATGATTATCTTGAATTTGACTATTTGTGGATAGTTTTTCTTCTTTAGGCTTTCCTAAGAGCTGGAGGATTTTCAACTGAATTGTAGATTTTACTCGAAGTTTGTCCGTAATGTTCTCTTTTCTTTATTGGAGTTTTCTATCTCAGGCTTTAGGCATCTGTGTTTTGCGTCATCTTTGGAGCAATTTTTTTATTGTGTGCTCATCTCAAATCAAAGATCTCGATGGTGATTTGCAGTTTGTTGACTGAAATGCAACTGGATCACTTGCTACCCAAGAAAAGATATTTTAATTTCAACTCAACACGAGTACTGGTTAAATGGCATTCTTTTTCTTAGTGGTGTTTTAAACCGTTGGTTTCTTCTTCACCAAAGCCTTAGTGTAGTTGTTGTGGCATGAACATTGTTTTTCCCCTTACAGCAAGTTGTGTTCTATTTCTAGATATCTTAAGAACCATGATGCCATTTTTTAGTCAGGTCATCTTAGCAGTTCTAGATCTAGTGCACCATGCATACTTCCAATCATCAAAATGTTTATGTTCAATCGTCAAAATTCTTATAACCATTTTGAATGATGAAATCCAATATTAACTAGGTTTAGTGAAGAGGGTAAAAGCTCTCAGCTCATTAACTAAGGTCATGATTTCAACTCTACTTCTTTGCCACATGAGTGTGATCTCTAGGTTGAAATGCCAGAACCTTTCGGTTTGGTATGTGTAAAATTTTGGATACCCAATTTTCATGGAGTTTGAAATGATCTTCAGATGTCAATACTTAATATCTTTGCTGAATTTTCTTTCTTCACACATTGTACTTTTGTATTTATTTCTGTTTTTCTTTTCGTCTTTGGCTATTGTTGGCTTCGCATTGACTTAATTGTGAGGTTAGCATTAGGATTTGTTTCAGGTTTTATGATATTGAGGTTTCCCCTACTTTTAGAATTATTTATTAATTTAATTGTGTACTTTTTTGCGTTGGATGCACTTTAAAATACAACCTGTACCCCGAGTTTTTGGCTATTGTCGTATCCCCACTTCTCTTGACATTTTTGCTTCTTTACTCAGAAATACATACAGTATATTTTTGGATATTTTAGATTCACAATTTCTTGTTTTGATGGGCAATTAAGTGTATGATGCTTTACGAATAGAATAATTATCCAACTGTTGTATTTATTTATAGAGTGATTTTACCATAGTAATCGGGAATAATCGCCATAGATGGTATTTTTATTTTTGACCATTAGATTCAGATCCAATAGATAATGTAGTTTTTTCTCAATCACCATGGTAGAATCATTATATAGTTTTCCCATATATACATGGGTAGTGGATAATATGTATGCATACGTTATCGCAAGATTCACAACTGTCATAATATAGTGTCCCGTCGTTTCAGTCAAGTACAGTAATCAATGGACTAATTCTCATTTTGTTATCTCAGATCATGAAATTGCAGCAAAGAATTCATACTCTGCAGGCTGGAAAAGCGAAGGCATAGGCTGCTCTCTTCTTGTTCAGATATAGTTGATGTGGAAAATCTTCAACTCTCTTTTTGAATCAAATGAAGTGATTTCAACTCAGTATTAGGTCTAGCGGATGCATGCGAATGCAACTGCTGGTCCGGTTTAATGAGGTCTGTTGAGACGTCTTTTTTGTTCTAGGTCTGTTAAGACATTGAGTTCAATGTAATTTACTACTGCTAATTATTCCTATATTGTCCGTTTGGTTCATTCATATTTATAGACAAATTTGGGCTTGCAAGTTTCTACTTTGGCATTGATGCAAACCCAATCGACCAAAGTGAGCAGCCGGAGCCCAGTTTTTGATCCAAGGGGGACCAGAAAGATCAAAAGGCCACATATATAAGTATCACGGTTTTGTATTGCAGATTAGAATATGCTAGAGATAAGTATTAGTATAGATAGCAGGAAGGTTAAGATAATTATTAGTAGTGCTAGTAGGGAGATAGTTAGCTGCCAAGTATATCTGCAGCAATCGCATAATAGTGTGGCTTTGAGTAGAATCAGCAAAAGTTATTTGTTTGCATCTCTCATGTAGTGTTCATCCCCCTCATTCTCTTCTCCTCTGTTCTTTAAGTTTTCCTTCAACTCTAGTTGGCATCATTTCTCCATAGGCTTGAACTCATTTGGACTTCCATGCACCACATTGCATCACGTTCCTAAAATCTTTTGAGAAGTCCAATAGTGTATTGCAAAACTAGGAGTGTTCATGAAATCCGTGAACCCGTGAATTCTGTTCGATCCAATTCAATTAGCTCTGATTGTTCATAGTTTGATTTTATTTAATTTATTGAATTGCAATAGTTGTAATCCACATGCATTAGATTGGAATGTATAGTGCGTTACATAATCGCAGATCCAATTCATAATTCGGTCCAGTACAATTAAGCTTTATATACATTTTTTTTTAATAACCACAGGTGCCCAAACCTTTTTCTCCAAGAGAGTTCGCTGGGCATCCAACTCCATAACCCAAATGAATCCAAGGAAATATAATTTTGTTGTCAAGAATTTAACATGGGACCTCTACTCAGTTAGAGTTAAAAGTGTTTTTTTTTTACCACTACACAGTACCCCTACACACCCCTTGGGATTAACCTTTTATATACATTACATTGTATATACACATGGTCTTAAGATCTTGAACTATATATTCAGATGATGTTAACATTTTTAAGCTTCTAATTGATCTTACTTATTAATGTACAGTTGATTTTTTTTTTTTATTTTTTTTTTTTGTAACTTAAATTAATTCTTTTCATAGTGAACACAGTTTAAGCTATAAAGTCAAATAAGTAAAGAAAAAAAAAATCTAAAATTACATTCTGTGAACTCAAAGTTTTATTCATCATTTTTCAAATCAATTGCAACTTCCTTTTTTTTTTTGGTTACAAATTGCAACTATCTTTCTTTTACTTGTTAGGATTTACTTCAGTTTTAATTTTATAATTGTCAACCCTTGCAGTCAAAGCGTCTCTGATGGTGAGCTGGTAAGGACATCGCTCGCCAAAAAGGTTAACCCTCAGGAGGTCGTGATTTGACTCCCACTAAAGTTAGAAAAAAAAATATCAATCCTTGCAACTTAATCTGGTTCAATGCACATTTGATAAACTGAATCAAATTGAATTAATAAAATAAATGAGTTGGCCTAGATCGTGATTTTTTGATTGGATCAAATTACGGATTGACCCTAACATGATTGGATCCAATCCATATGCACCCTAAAGCAAAACTATGTCACCCAGTAGTTTTCATTTTATTTTTCGGCCCGGCTATATGCAACCAACATGATGTTTGTAAGTTATCATCCTCCCTTGCTGAAAGTCTATATTTGTCTTCCCTCTTCTGAAGTTTTTGTTCATCTTCTCTTGTTGGAAGTTCTATTTCTCATTATGGTTATATTACTATAGATGCAAAAGACAAGTGTATACGTTGCATGCAAATTTGCAAACTTTCGCAACGCCGATTTGATCTCAAAGGAAAATGGTTGCTATTGATGTAATTTCATTGTTAAATCAGATGTAATAGTGAGTGATTTCTATGAATAAAAATATATTTTCGTCAAAAAAAACCATAGGATGTTGCCACCCCACGTATAGATGAGGGCGCCCAATAGAAAACATTTACTTCCCAAAATGTCCTTGTGCTCCCCGAAGTTGAAAAATGAAAAAAAATCCACCAACAAATGACGAAGGAGAACGTGCGCACAAACCTTGTTAAGTCGATCTTTGCGTCACTCCTCATGCACAAACCCTAAGTCAATCTTGCTTATAGGCAGTGTGAAAAAGAAGAAAAACCCACAAACACACCCGGTTCATCTTCGCATCAACTCGACTTTGTAAAGTGAGATTTTGTTTATTTATTCAAGTTTGTACTGTGGTGGTTGTGCATGTGTTTCTTGTTGTAAAAAGTTGAATTTAATGGTCGTTTTGTGTGGTTTGTTGTTAGTTAAGGCTCAATCGGTCACGCAACACCAATTAAACATGCACTATTCGGTTTAAGGTGACCGAACAAAGAATGTTCAATGAACTAAGTGTGACCGAACAAATTGTTGTTCGATCATTACCAGCCGAACAGACCCTTTTTTGCTAAAAATTCTTATGATCTTTTATATCGTTTAATGAATTTTTGGTTGTTGATTTTAAGGTGTTATTTGTGTAACTTTCTTATAGGCATAGCTCGTACTAAAAAGACTAGCAACTAAGAGGCTACCGACTTTGAACCTATTTGATCGACTCCTCCCTATTTACAAATGGCGCATTGGAGTGAAATCCTTAGTGTAGTCAATAAAGTCATAACAAAACAATTTCTTGCAAAATGGTAAATCACATCATTAAAATCGACCTTCAATCAATAACAACACAAATACAATGAAATTGTATGATTCAATCACATCCGACCGATCAAAATAAACTTATTTGGATACAGGTCACCGACCATTACCTATCTGATCGATCGGTCAAGGCAGAACAACCCCGTGTTTGGTTGGTCCTGCGTGGTCAAACCAGAGGGGGACAACACAAAAAAAGTACAAAAAATGACTAAATTGAAGGAAAACTCAAGAGATATCTCTTCATCTTCTATATTCACACCCCCTTGACGTTCGTTCTTCAGTTTATAAGATCGAGAGACACTAAACAACAACAAACAATGCCCTACAAAACAAACAAATTTATTCAAACCCTATTAAAACACACAAAAACGAGTTAAAAACCATCATGTTCCATCAAAAAACATAAAGAAATTGACTCTTACGATGGTAATGGCCTTCAAAATACAAGTTTGAGGCTTCAAAAAAAATGCAAGTTTGTGTCACCGATTGTCGCCTATGACCGGAGGGGATCATTAGAGATGAAGTAGAGAGAGAGGCATGTGAGTGATTGTGAAAGTTGAGAGGGGTAAAGAGGTCATTTCATTTAGAGGCAAATGTGCAACAGTGACAAAATTTTTGTGGTTTGCCCTTATCAATTTATGGTTTGCACATTACAGAACCGTTCATTTTTATATATTTCTTTATATTTTGTTTTGTTTTTTGCATTAATAAAATTTTGTTAATTTTATGCTTATAAAAAATCAACATTTATATAAAATACATAAGGTACAACACTACCATGGAAACCATAAAAATACACATGCCATGAGAAATATCATTTACAACCATTGAATTTTAATCAAATAAATTAATCTACGAGTCATAGGCCTTGTTTGGTTTGGGGGAAGTTTGAGGAAGTTCGATAACTTCCAAGGAAGTTCCAACTCTCCTTGTTTGGTTGGACATTTCCGAAAAACTTCTATAAAAGTTTGACCCCCAACTCCCCCACATAGGGGAAGATAACGCACTTGGAGGTAAGTGAGTTATCTTCCTGAGTGTAAATAGACCATTTTGCCCTCATTTAGTCCCTCTTTTTTGCTTTCTCTCTTCAGTGTTGCATCTCTTCTTCACTTCTCACATCTCGTTACATTCTAGGTTTTTTTTTCAGACACAGTACAGAAGAGAAGAGCAGAAAAAGAGGTAATTTTTTTTAATGTTAAAAAAATGAAAACCAAGTTGATTCAGAACTTGTTCGCTTGAGCAAACCAGATTTATGGTTCGCTCAAGAACAAGAACACAAATTTTTTTCTAGAACATCTTCTGTTTTGGTGCAGAACTATATTGGATTTCTTAAATTGTCTTTAATATTTTTTTTTTTTGGCTTTAAAAAAACGATTGTAATATATTTTATTAAGCTAAAGAACAAGAACACAATCTTAAAATAAGTTTTTTAAAAAAAATTTTGTTGGGTTCAATAAAATTCTCATAAAGATTGTTATATATTTTATTTGAACCATTTTTTACTAGCAAAACAGTTTTTTTATTTTTTTGCTATAAAAACAGTTTTTTTTTTTAAATAAAACACATATTCTTTTTTCTTTTTAAATTGTTATTTTCTTCCATAAAAGAATACATATTATTTTTTAAAAAAAATTGTTTAATGTATTCAAACACTAACAAATAATTTTTTTTCTTCCATAGGCCTTGTAGCAAGCCATCTCAAATTGGTTGAAGGTAACATTTATTTTGTTCTTTTATTCAATATTTGGTTAGTTATATTTTAAAGAAATATTGGTGCATGTTTAACTTATAAAAATTGTATAAATTCCTAGTTGCTATAAATTACTATTTATGTGATGTTGGATACATGAGCTCGGAAGGTTTCTTAACTCCATTTAGAGGTCAAGGATATCATATAACAAAATGGAGATAAGGTAGTGAACCACAAACAGTTGAAGAGTGTTACAACATGAAGCATTCTCAAGCCAGACATATCATTGAGAGATATTTTAGATTGTCAAAACTACGACGGGGGATTTTAAGATGTACAACTAATTGGTATTCAATAAAATCAATGTCCAGAATAATTTCAGCATGTGTTTTGCTTCATAATTTATTAGAATGAATGTTACGTTTGATACTCTGGAAATGAATTTGGATGAAGCTACTACCAATACAGAAAATTTTGAAGATGATGAGTCTAACGATGAAGAAGAATATTTTATCAAGCATTTGGAGAGCACCCCAGAGTGGAGCAATTTTAGATCAAACTTGGCGAATCAGGTTTATCAAACATGGCGACAAAAAAGGAGAAATTGATCTTTTTCCTCATTTTGGTTCATAGGCATGGGATACGTGTTCCTCTTTTGTTATGTTGTGTTGGGATTGAGCCTATGTTGTTGTTGTTATTTCAATGAAAATTATGCTTGAAGGTTGAAACTCTTTTATTATGTAATGGTTAAATGCTTTACTTTGAATGATGTATCACTGAATATTTTATCTGTTAATTAAATAATTTACATTTATATGTTATTAAGTGTGAGATGTTTTCCTTGTCGACATTTGATATTCATATGTAGGAATGAACAACATGAAAGGAAGAGAGACTTTTTCAAGTGGAAGGAGGACGACCAATGTTGTTCAAAGTTCTACAAGGTCTTGTGTGAGATGGACCATTGACCAAGACATTGATTTGGTTACTTCACTAGTAGACCTTGTGAATATAGGAGGATGGAAAGTAGATAATGGACAATTTAAAAAGGGTTATCAACATGAGCTTGAGCATCTAATGAAAGAGAAGCATGGTGATAATTGTCCAATGAAAGTTCAACCTCATATCAACTCAAGAGTGAACGCACTTAGAACAAAGTATTTTGCACTTGCTGAAATGCGGAGCCCAAAGTGTAGCGGATTTGGATGGAAAGACATTAACAAAAGCATCACTTGTTTGGCACAATTGGGTCAAGGTAAGTACATAACTTGTTTCCATGCATATATTTCATTTCATTTCAAAATGACATCATTTTACATTACACTAGTATTATTTTGGGTTTTATTGGTACTTGTTTAGAGTCATCCAACTGCAACCGGATTAAGGAACAAATCATTCCCTTACTATGATGAGCTTGATTGTGTTTGGGAAGGATAGGGCAACAAGATGAGGTGCTGAGAATCACGCTGATGCAATTGAAGATATCACTTTGAATGAGCAAGAACATCAAAACATGTTGAGTTTTCATTTCCTAGGAGTCAAAATGTTGAACAAGAGGAAAATAGCCCCATTACTCCACTTTGTTCTAATGCTACTCAAGCAACAACCTCTAGCAGTAGAGGAAAAAGAAAACAAAATGACGATGCAATCCAAGAGCTTTCAACTCACATGGCTAATGCAATTGAGATAATGGCAACTTGGGAAGAACATATTGGGAGATTTGCTAATTGTTTCAAGCATAAATCAGATTCTGTAGACAGGAGAATGATTGTGGTTGCTAAATTAATGAAGATGGATGGATTGTCCCAAGAGGAGATTATCAAGGCAGGAAGAAAGATTGTCAAGGACCCATTGTAAACTGATTACTTCTTTAGGCTCCCGGGGATTTTAGAAAAGCTTACGTGCTAAGCTTATTGCTTGATTAGTAAAATGATTTCTAGAAGCATAACTTTTTGTATCTTGGTAGATATACCTTTTACATACATATTTTGAGAATTATTCACTTTTGGGTATGTAATATTTAAAGTTTATCACAAAACTATTAGAAATTAGGAAATTTTTGGTTATGTAAAGACATTCTATAATATTGTCATGAAGTTTTTTAGAAGCAAAGTTATGCTAATGCAAATCATGGTGCATTGGTTTTTTTTTTTTTTTGGTAAATGAATTTTTTAATGTCTCTTGAAGAAAGAGGTCATTTGAAAAATAAAATGTTTTATTATGTTTGGTTGTTAATAATTATTAAAAATAATTTATGATTATTTAATTATTTTTAATTATTTTTAAAATAAAATAAATTTGTTGTAAGATTATGTGTATTATTTAGTTCAGTTATTTTAAAAAAATAATTCGTAATTCATGTAGTGAAAATAGTACTGTAATTATTTTTTTTACATAAAACAAAATAAAAGGCATTTATGTCAATTACATTATTTTATTGTTGAACTTGTGAGAAAGTTCAAAGTTGAACCAAATGTGAAAAGTGCAACTTCCTTGGTTAGCAAGTTAGTAAAATGAACCAAATGAGCCCTATAAATAATGAACAACACATTTTAAAGAAATCCAATGGATGCATAACACATTTTAAGGAATACAAGTTTAGGTTAGGTTTTGGTTTGTTGAATTCAAATTTATGTTACTTTTTTCGATTTCAAATATAGTATGAAAAAACAGTAACTCACTGTAACAAAAAAAAGGACAAAAAATAAAGAAAAGTAACTCAATTTGATGAGTTAGATTGCGGAGGTAAAAGAGTCCAATTCATATTTGAAGATATATTTGCAAAAACCAAAACGTTAAGATTATATTGAAGATTTAGTGAAGCATTAGGGCATACTCCATCAGTTCCATATTATGTGTTTGGAGTAAAGAAGATGGTGCGCGTGGGAGAGCAGTTGTCTCCAAAAGTTGAAAAATTGGGGTGTTAGCACGGGCAAATGTTGTGCAAATAGAAAGCCTATAACTTAATTTTTTTTAAATCAAATAAGAAAAAATTTCAAAATAAAATAAAAAATATATACTTTTTATAAAAAAAAATAAAAATAACTATATATATATATAGATTAAAGATAGTTCCCTCAGCAGAACATCATTGTAAGATAAAATCTTCAAAGAACTGAACCTCAGCATTAGCATGGTTGATAAAAACATCACTGGGAACCCAAAATCAAAAACATCAATCACAAAAACAACAACAACAACAAATCAGTAGAAAAGTCAGTTACAAGTGCTCAGATACTTTATATGGATGAGTTTAGTCCCAGGCGAAAGCCTCATAATGAGCTGGGTATTCAAACAATATCATCACAGCACCTCAAAACAATCCACTATTGAACCTTAAAAACGAAGCAGGCCTAAAATCATAAATATTGTAAAACAAAAATCCACAGCAATAAACATACGAAATCAAATTCATTGACGAATTTGTGGCAGTTTCCCTGAATTAGAACACGATGGGATCGCATGCCGAATCTCGAGGCTGCCACTAGGGGAGTTGGCCGGGTAAAATTGAGATCTCGCAATTCAAGAAGCGAGAACTCATTTGGATCGGCCAACAGAAACGTTCAAGATTGTGGATTTGGATCGATATCGGAAACCCTAGACTCGCAAGAGATCAAGCGATTAGGCGATCTCTCGCACTCGGTAGGGTTTTAGGGTTTGGTTGCGCTCTCTGTGTGCCCGCAACGGAACTGAAGCGGCATTGACGTAGATCGCTTAGTTCTCTCAAAGGCAACTTTGAACCCTAAACAGAGGCCTTTTATCTCTACTTATAGTACTCCGCATGGTGGGTGGAATGTCTAAATTGCCCTTTTCAGGAATTTTTTATTTGCCATCGTAGGGGGTTGAAGATGTATGGACCTGAAGTACAGGGTAAGACTTCGCAGTAGTGAAGGATAAGACTTCGCACTAGTGAAGGATATAAACGTGAAAGTGATATTTACAACTACGAGTTGAAGGCGTAGATTGATATATTTGATTTTCATTGGCAGGAAAGTAGATCTAGCAATGCAAGGAACAGATAGAAAGTGGCGCTTCTTGCACTGATTGGCTCTACTAAGTCACGGGACTAGCCAAAACATTAAGGATAAAATGTTGAACTTTTGCTGTATGTGGGAGCTCATAGAGTAAAGAGTATTAATATCTGGATTCTGTAATAAGGAAATTGTATTGGACTAGAAATTGGAGGGTTACATTGATTGAATAGCATCTAAATAGTCTATGTATTTTGAGTAGGGTTTCCTCAGTTTTGGTTTTTATTTCGGTTCTTGGTGGACCGACTTTGCCTCTCCCTAAGTGGTAGGTTCTCTTTTGTTCTAAAAATTCTCTCATTTCGTATCTTCAAGGAAAACTTTTTGTTTGCACCCCTAGTTTCCAATCATGGAATAAAATGGCATGAGTTTAGGGTAGGCAACACCAAAGCAATTAAAAAAACGTCTAGAAGAAAACCAAAATGAAAAAGTTGACTACGAAAATGGACAAACTGGCCAAATAGACCTTATTTATTTTTTAGGTTTTAGTAGGATAAAGAACTGATAAATAAAAATCTTGCATCAAATGCGTATCAATTAAAGAAATATATTTGACTCACATATAAAACATGCAGAGAGATGTAGGAGAGAGAGAGAGGGAGGCGTTGACTTACTCTTCAATTGCTAGCTTCCTCAGGAGACAAGGGCCCTGCTTTGTTTTCGAGATCTCAGACCGTACAGCAGACAGCACAGCAGCAATAGTCTCTTTTAGTGGTGTATTGCTAGAGGAAAAGCACTTTTCCACTAGAAAGGAACCCGATGGGTGCATTGCAAGTTCACCAAAATGACCTTGGAGCCTTAAAAGCAACCAAAAGGAGGGATAGAGAATTTAGACAAATAAGGATAACAACAATCTGGATAATAGTGGAAGCAAAATTTGGGTCTAATGAACACAAGATTTGGGTGGGCTAAAAATAATTGGGGTGCATGAATGATTTTCTTCACAACATCAAAACAGTAATGCCAAGATAACAGTAGAGCGATTCCATTTACTACAGGTAACAATTTTGCTAGTTTATGGGGAGTGGATGGAGAAAGTTTTCAAAACTTTTAGTTTGCCAAAAAAATCACACATGTTTATTTCATAAATATTTATTCTTACATCAACTGATTAAGATTTTGGAAAGGGTTCATCATAGGAAGTTGCATACGAAATTAGTATAGATTGTCTTCAAGTAACCTCAACCAATACTTTATTAGTTTGTTTTGCCCCAGTAAGACTTTACTGTGCTTTGCGTCTGTATCAGTCCATATCAAAGATAAGCAATTAGGAATTGAAATCCAAAATGGAAATATGAATCTAATGAAATAACTTATGAGATTAGAGTTTTGAACAAGTAGATCTTTTGAGAAAGAAAACTAAGGTAAGTTAATTGCTAAATAAAAAAAAGTTGGAACTAAAATTTGGAAGCAATAAATTGATTTTTTTTTCATGATTTTGGTTCAAGTTAGTTCACATCTATTGTATAACGATTAGAATTTTGAAAGAATCAAAATTGTCATGTGCAGCATATCTTGCTGAGAAAGTTTCCTTTTATTTTATTTTTCAAGAGCTAAGTATTCATAAATTGGAGAAACACAGACTCAAAATAAATTCAAATGAATAGAAGTATTAAAATGACAAAAGAAACTCAGATAATTGGTTCTTCTAAATGAGTTTGCTCATAGATTTTAATTTTATCTCTATACCGGGCTTGCTACAGACTAACTCATATGATTGATATCTAAGTATTCTCTCTTTCTTTTTCTAAGATAATCCTACTTACACCACCCCAACCAAGCAACCACGCATCCCAAGGGGAAGCTTGACCTCTTAACCTCATGTGTCATGATGGGGATATGCCAAACCAGTAGCGGCGTAGAGCTAATATTTGGTTATTTTTTTCATATTTATCTCACAAACATAAGTTATTAAATTTCCTCTACAACAAATATAATTGATCGAACTCTAAATTTAGGGAATAAGATATAGACAACTAAGACAAGCATTCTTGCAATCTCTAAAAGTAGCATCAACAACAAAGTTGTATTATAGAAAATCAATATTTATCACTTCACCGAATTTGCATCATAATTCAGCTCTAAGAACTCACCTCCATTAAATGGCTATAAGCATTGTCATCCAGCAACTTCACTATGTCTTGAGCAACAGTAGCTTTTAGGTTTTGGTCCTCGGCATTTTCACCATGAAACCCAATAAGAACACGAATTATATGCATTAATTCTTGATCCTCCCCTACTAATACCCTCAAAGCAGTCTGCAAAAAGAATTAAAACAATAATTAGGTCTCAACATATAAGCTTTGCTTACAGCAACTATCTTAAATGACTAAAGTCAGAAAGGCTTAACCCTCAAGTAATAAACCTGCAGTCATACGCATGCAATCATGTTTATTTCAATCTTCACTTCAAGAGCATTTACTCCCTTGAGGATAGCACATACTTCCCAACTCTATGGTGAGTGCCCCTAAGCCTTACAAACTTTAAAGGCTAAGTTCTCAAGTAAATGTATTGATTATCACACCAACCCAAACTTGTAATGATGCTGGTTTGAAATTTAGGAATATTTAAAGAAAAACAAGCTATATTAAACAAAAAAAGAACTCTAAAAGTAATTCTTCATTAAGTGATAATCATGTAATATTTAAAATGTTAAAGAAAGATCAGTAGAAAAACATGCTCAATCTCTTAAGAATCATTACTTAAATTCTGAATAATTTACCTGAAAGACAGTAATAATGGGTAGCATCAAATACATTTTGAATGCAAAGTAGGAAGATACTTAAAAGTTTAGATTAATGGAAAAAAAGAAATACAAACAATGGTACACTCAATGATGAAATCCCTCACTTAGAGAAAACCAACAGTTCAGTCTAAGAACAAACCAATACAACTCCGTACGTAACGTAATACCAGGTCCGTCCCTTAAGAATGTCTGCAACACAAAATTCTTCACCTTTTTTACAGATAGATACCCATCGAGCTCCTACTAGTCTAGCATCCTCCCAAACCTAATGAATGTGATTCTGACCTAATGAATGCTATTCTATTTATTTTCAAGGATCCTAAGATTATTCTCTCTCCATGAGTCCATAAACTCCAAAAAGGCATGAATACAACATGGAAAACTAATTTCCCTTGCCTCTTTCTTAGATTGACCTCATTTTGCTGAAATAAGTGGCTCAAAGAAAACGGTCCTCTAAGTTTTCTCCCCTAGAAGCCTCATTCCACCAATCTAAACCTGATCCGATCCACTAAAGGTGTTTCGAGTATCCAGGATGTGCAAAGGCAACAGAAGTGCATCAAGAGTGATGCAGTTTGCAACAGAATGGTGAAACCAAAATGTGTTTTATCCGATTACATTGCTAAAGGTTGCAATTGCCTAATAACTTTAAAGTGTTAAAACTCTAATAGGCGTTCTGAAACTTCCGTAAATCATAGTGAGATTTTGAGTTTTATTTTTTTTTCTTTTCTTATTGTTTTGTCTTGTTTTACTTCTCTTAGTTAGGGTTAGATACCTAGATTGCTGCATGTCTATTTGGCTCTATTTAAAAATCAGAAATAAGAAAATTTAATAAGAAAGCAAACCTGCAAAATCAAGCTACCGTACTGATTAACCCGCAAGATTGCAAGGTTATGTTCCACAATCTTCAGCATTTCGACAATCAGAAATTTAAGCAACTCTGGGAAGCCAGTCTGAACCTGAGAAATATTTCCACTGGACTGAGATGTGTTGGTACTTAACCGCCAACTCATCATTTTAAACGTTAGAGTTCCTCGACCAATTGATTTTATCTTTGATAATACAAGTATTTAACGGAACCAAATTAGACTTGTGAACATCAACACACTCATCAAAATTGATCAAGTTTATTTTGATAACTTGAGAATGAATGTACATTGCTTTGAGAAGTTGTGTAGAATGTTTAGAGTTGTTGGTGGCTTAAGACAAAATAGGAATACGACCTGGGAAGAAATTGTTGCTACATTTCTATACACGCTATCACATAGTACAAAAAATAGAAGAACCCAATTATATTTTAGGAGTGGTGAGACTGTGCAGACATTTTAATATGGTCCTGAGCGCATTGCTCAAATGTCATCACCTTCTCCTCAAGAAGCCTGAACCCGTTACAGAGAACAACACCGATGACAAGTGGAAATGGTTTAAGGTAAACATTGTTTTATGACATGTTATGAATATGTAAATTTAAGTGAATTCTGTAAGTAACCAATTTATTTCTATTGTAGAATTGCTTAGGTGCTTTAGATGGAACACACATTAGCATTCGTGTGGACGAGCAAGACAAAGTTAGGTACCGAAATATAAAATGAGAAATCACTACTAATGTCTTAGGTGTTTGCTCACAAGATTTACAATTTATCTACATATTACCTGGTTGGGAAGGTTCAGCTCAAGTTATTGAATACTTCGTGATGCACTCAGTTGAAAGAACTCTTTAAAAGTCCCAAAAAGTAAGAATAACCAATTTATAATTGTTATAATAAAGAATAATTTATTTGTTAGAAGACTTTGATGTGCTTGTTTGGCTATAGGTTATTACTATTTATGTGATGTTGGATACATGAGCTCGGAAGGTTTCTTAACTCCATTTAGAGGTCAAAGATATCATATAACAAAATGGAGATAAGGTCGTGAACCACAAACAGTTGAAGAATATTTGATCAAGCATTTGGAGAGCACCCCAGAGTGGAGCAATTTTATATCAAACTTGGCGAATCAGGTTTATCAAACATGGCGACGAAAAAGGAGAAATTGATCTTTTTCCTCGTTTTGGTTCATAGGCATGGGATACGTGTTCCTCTTTTGTTATGTTGTGTTGGGATTAAGCCTATGTTGTTGTTGTTGTTGTTATTTCAATGAAACTTATGCTTGAAGGTTGAAACTCTTTTATTATGTAATGGTTAAATGCTTCACTTTGAATGATGTATCACTAAATATCTTATCTGTTGATTAAATAATTTACATTTATATGTTATTAAGTGTGAGATGTTTCCCTTGTCTACATTTGATATTCATATATAGGAATGAACAACATGAATGGAAGAGAGACTTTTTCAAGTGGAAGGAGGACGACCAATGTTGTTCAAAGTTCTACAATGTCTTGTGTGAGATGGACCATTGACCAAGACATTGCTTTGGTTACTTCACTAGTAGACCTTGTGAATATGGGAGGATGGAAAGTAGATAATGGACAATTTAAAAGGGGTTATCAGCATGAGCTTGAGCGTCTAATGAAAGAGAAGCTTGGTGATAATTGTCCAATGAAAGTTCAACCTCGTATCAACTCAAGAGTGAAGGCACTTAGAACAAAGTATTTTGCACTTGCTGAAATGCGGAGCCCAAAGTGCAGCGGATTTGGATGAAACGACATTAACAAAAGCATCACTTGTTTGGCACAATTGGGTCAAGGTAAGTACATAACTTGTTTAAATGCATATATTTCATTTCATTTCAAAATGACATCATTTTACATTACACTAGTATTATTTTGGGTTTTATTGGTACTTGTTTAGAGTCATCCAACTGCAACCGGATTAAGGAACAAATCATTCCCTTACTATGATGAGCTTGATTGTGTATGGGAAGATAGGGCAACAAGAGGAGGTGCTGATAATCACACTGATGCAGTTGAAGATATCACTTTGAATGAGCAAGAACATCAAAACATGTTGAGTCTTCATTTCCTAGGAGGCAAAATGTTGAACAAGAGGAAAATAGCCCCATGACTCCACTTTGTTCTAATGCTACTCAAGCAACAACTTCAAGCAGTAGAGGAAAAAGAAAACAAAATAACGATGCAGTCCAAGAGCTTTCAACTCACATGGCTAATGCAATTGAGATAATGGCAACTTGGGAAGAACATATTGGGAGACTTGCTAATTGTTTCAAGCATAAATCAGATTCCGTAGACAGGAGAATGATTGTGGTTGCTAAATTAATGAAGATGGATGGATTGTCCCAAGAGGAGATTATCAAGGCAGGAAGAAAGATTGTCAAGGACCCATTGTAAACTGATTACTTCTTTAGGCTCCCGGAGGATTTTAGAAAAGCTTACGTGCTAAGCTTATTGCTTGATTAGTAAAATGATTTCTAGAAGCATAACTTTTTGGATCTTGGGAGATATACCTTTTGCATACATCTTTTGAGAATTCTTCACTTTTGGGAATGTAATATTTAAAGTTTATCACAAAACTATTGGAAATTAGGAAATTAATGGGTATGTAAAGACATTCTATGATATTGTCATGAAGTTTTTTAGAAGCAAAGATATGCTAATGCAGATCATGGCGCATTGGTTTTTTTTTTACTTAAAACAGTATAAAAGGCATTTATGTCAATTACATTATTTTATTATTGAACTTTTCAGGAAGTTCAAAGTTGAACCAAATGTGAAAAGTGCAACTTCCTTGGTGGTTAGCAAGTTAGTAAAATGAACCAAATGAGCCCTATAAATAATGAACAACACATTTTAAAGAAATCCAATGGATGAAGAACACATTTTAAGGAATACAAGTTTAGGTTAGGTTTTGGTTTGTTGAATTCAATTTTATTTCACTTTTTTCGATTTCAAATATAGTATGAAAAAACAGTAACTCACCGTAACAAAAAAAAGGACAAAAAATAAAGGAAAGTAACTCAATTTGATGAGTTAGATTGCGGAGGTAAAAGAGTCCAATTCATATTTGAAGATATATTTGCAAATATCAAAACGTTAAGATTATTTTGAAGATTTAGTGAAACATTAGGGCATACTCCATCAGTTCCATATTATATGTTTGGAGTAAAGAAGATGGTGCGCGTGGGAGAGCAATTGTCTCCAAAAGTTGAAAAATTGGTGTGTTAGCACGGGCAAATGTTGTGCAAATAGAAAGCCTATAACTTAATTGTTTTTTAAATCGAATAAGAAAAACTTCAAAATAAAATAAAAAATATATACTTTTTATAAAAAAAAAAAAAACAAAATATATATATATAGATTAAAGAGAGTTCCCTCAGCAGAACATCAATGTAAGATAAAATCTTCAAAGAACTGAACCTCAGCATTAGCATGGTTGATAAAAACATCACTGGGAACCCAAAATCAAAAACATCAATCACAACAACAACAACAACAAATCAGTAGAAAAGTCAGTTACAAGTGCTCAGATACTTTATATGGATGAGTTTAGTCCCAGGCGAAAGCCTCATAATGAGCTGGGTATTCAAACAATATCATCACAGCACCTCAAAACATTCCACTGTTGAACCCTAAAAACGAAGCAGATCTAAAATCAGAAATATTATAAAACAAAAATTCACATCAATAAACATACGAAATCAAATTCATTGGCGAATTTGTGGCAGTTTCCCTGAATTAAAACACGATGGGATCGCATGCCGAATCTCGAGGCTGCCACTAGGGGTGTTGGCCGGGTGAAATTGAGATCTCGCAATTCAAGAAGCGAGAACTCATTTGGATCGGCCGACAGAAACGTTCAAGATTGTGGATTTGGATCGATATCTGAAACCCTAGACTCGCAAGAGATCAAGCGATTAGGCGATCTCTCGCACTCGGTAGGGTTTTAAGATTTGGTTGCGCTCTCTGTGTGCCCGCAACGGAACTGAAGCGACATTGGCATAGATCGCTTAGTTCTCTCAAAGGCAACTTTGAACCCTAAACGGAGGCCTTTTATCTCTACTTATAGTACTTCGTATGGTGGGTGGAATGTCTAAATTGCCCTTTTCAGGAATTTTTTATTTGCCATCGTAGGGGGTTGAAGATGTATGGACCTGAAGTACAGGGTAAGACTTCGCAGTAGTGAAGGATAAGACTTTGCACTAGTGAAGGATATAAATGTGAAAGTGATATTTACAACTACGAGTTGAAGGCGTAGATTGATATATTTGATTTTCATTGGCAGGAAAGTAGATCTAGCAATGCAAGGAACAGATAGAAGGTGGCGCTTCTTGCATTGATTGGGTCTACTAAGTCACGGGACTATCCAAAACATTAAGGATAAAATGTTGAACTTTTGTTGTATGTGTGAGCTCATAGAGTAAAGAGTATTTGTATCTGGATTCTAAAATAAGGAAAATTGTATTGGACTAGTGATCGGAGGGTTACATTAATTGAATATCATCTAAATAGTCTGTGGATTTTGAGTAGGGTTTCCTCAGTTTTGGTTTTTATTTCGGTTCTTGGTGGACCGACTTTGCCTCTCCCTGAGTGGTAGGTTCTCTTTTGTTCTAACAAATTCTCTCATTTTGTATCTTCAAGGAAAAATGAGTGCATCATAAATTGCAAGGCTTTAAATAAAAGTATAGCTGAAGAAAGAATGCTTACTTTGCAATTAATTTATACTTTTGCTTTGCAGATATGCCAGAAAAAAGAAAAGACTCAATAACCCGTGCTCCTCCCGCATTCTTTGCGCTTTCAAGAACATAGCCGGATTCCAAAGATGAAATGCTAGCAGCATATGACTGAATATATTCCTGAAAATAATTGAAGAGTTAAAAGAAGACAAACAAGTAGAATGATAACCCAAGTGACGTACGATTGCGAGATATAAAAGCCTTCACTAAGTAAGAAAGATCATGCTTCCAAGAACCAAAACTAAACAACGGAAAGATTGTAGATAGCTAAGACAAAAGTTGCAAAGACTATTGCATTAACAAGTAACCACAATGCAGAAGAAAATTGGAAAACATTTACAAACACGTCAAACGTATGGTTATTTGTCAAGGACCCATTGTAAACTGATTACTTCTTTAGGCTCCCGGAGGATTTTAGAAAAGCTTACGTGCTAAGCTTATTGCTTGATTAGTAAAATGATTTCTAGAAGCATATTTACAAACTCTGGGCAGTCTGAACCTGAGAAATATTTCCACTAGACTGAGATGCGTTGGTACTTAACCGCCTAACAAGGGTAGCAGATTTCTTGGTAGTGTGAAATTCCTCCAAAGCATCCATTGGTACTCCTTTACATACACAAAGGAGACTTCGCAGAACATGAGACCCATAGCAGCTACACATCAAATCTAAAGCATTTGCCACAACTACCTGAAAGGGAAATCAAAAACAGCATTTTACGTTTAAAAGAAGAAGAATTATCATCTTTCTTCTTCCCCTTCTTCCTTGATTATATAATACCTGACATATCTTGGTAAAAGTCTCTTCAACAAAGGCAAAACCCTCGTTGGCATGCAAAGATAAGGACTTGAGAGTAGTCTCAACAACATGAGATCCTGATCGATCCATTGCAATATAAGGAAAGTTATCAGCACATCTCTGCAGGAAACCACAAAGACAGTGCACATCGCATCCTTCGAGAAGGTTCTGCAGAGTGTGACTTAAGATGTAGTCAGTCGCGACTTCCGATTCTTTCCCCATCGTTTCTTCCAAAGCATTCCCGCATATCGCTGACCGCTCTTCCAAGTCCATTTCAGTGCCTTCCAATAGATTAGCAATTTCAGTGAAGTACTTCGTCATTTCAGGATCAACTTGTTTCCTAAAACAATTCAACAAAATATGACTTCCGCTATTATGCCTAGGTTAAACCCCCTTTAAAAATAATGAAACTTGAAAACAAAGACAATGTAATGTAGCAAAAACCTGATAACTGATTTCTGCTGAATTGAGGAATCGCGATTCCTTAACGACGATTCCTCTTTTCTCCCTTTTTTGTCAAAAGAGCCCCGAGAACGATGATGCTCTTTGGCCGCCCTCCTATTCCTGTTCTTCTTCTTTCCGTCGCGCCTACTCCCACTCTCTTCCACGCCCATTTGCGGGTTCTCCATTGAATTATCAGTCCTAGGTCTTCTAGATTGCATGCCTTTTGAGCCAAAGCAAGCCATGGTCATGCACTGACCAACCAGTAACGGAACCCGAAATAGGAAAACAGAATTGAATGAATCCAAACAATGATTATATCAGAGGAAAAAAAAAAAAAAAACACACACACACAAAATTTCTAGCCATCTATCTAAACGCATTAGCATTCACTGATGTGCAAAATATGGTTAACTTCACCTTCACGATCTACCGTCGCAAAAATAGTAGACTTTTACGAGGGATTTCTTGGAAGATTTCACGTATTCATTTTTTTCGGTTCTGTTCAGGGATTTAGGGTTTTTTCGTATTTGCAAAGGGATTTTTTTTTTTTTTGAGTTGCGCTAACGGCACTGCTCTATCATTTTTATAACGAATTGACAAAAATGCCCTTATCCAATCCAACAATTCACATGTCTATTCAAATGCCCTTAGGGCACCCACTTTTAAAAACTCGATTTTTTTACAAAGTCGATCCGTCACAGTCGGATATTGCGTTTATCGATCAAAGAGTGCGCACGAGCTCTTGTTAATCGCGTTTGTCGATCCGTCACCGCCCGAAGATTCGACGAGTTTTAAGTGTTTTTAGAGTTTAATGGTTGAAGAAAATGAGTGAGAGGCGAACATCACACACGACTAGTTAGTTTTTATGATTTTTGTGGGATTTTTTTTCCATTTTCGAAGGTGAACTACGGACACAAATTTATCGATCACACAGAACCGAGACATATTGTAATGTTTCAGTACCCTATAACCGATAAGTAACAAAAGATGTCAGTTATTACCAACCGAGTTTAATTCCAAACTGCGACAACTATGGGTTAAAAGTGGGTTCTTCTCGCAGGCCTCCATAAATATAGAGAGCGTAGAGAGCACTGACAAACTTAGCTTCTTGTGTTTCCCTTTCTCTCTGTTCCATTTGTTCAAATAACATCCAGTGTGCTTTACTCAATACAATTCAATCATGGCTTCCCTGAAGTCACCTAATTTGATTATGATTTTTTTTCTTCTGATGATTGGATTTATTCTTCTCGCCTTATCATCAGAAGCTTCATGTACTATCCATACTGTGACGGCCCCAATTTCCCCGTGCAATTGGGTACGCCCGGCCTAGACCCATACAGGCCCCAAATCATCACTTGGCAACTTGACGAGCCTAGTCAGCCTTCAATTTAATAATTTATGAAAGAGTTATTGCATTAGTACACAGCGGAAGACTAAAACAATTATAACAAAGGGAAATAACTCAATCAAAAGAAAATTAGGAATTCTATAAATGTGGAAAACCCCAGGTATTCATGTACAATTCGAAATGCAAAGGTACATGATACCAATCTCATCAAAATGTGTCAAGTTCAATAATCTCAAAGCATATATATGAAACGATACACATAAAAGCAAAACATAAGGAAACCTACAAAATAGTCTCCAAATTCAGCCGCTAATCCTCACAAAAGTCGCCTAAGCAGGGCTCCTTGCCCCTACTGCACTCTGTTCTATCTGCACCCACCGTCACAAACTAGACGGTGAGCAATTGGAAAAAATTGAATGTAATGCCAGAAAAAGATAACAGTAATTCATGATAAAACAAGTAAAGCAGTCTAAATATCATGCGGTAATAAAAAAACAAGAATTTAAATAGACAAGATGCATGATAAACAGACTAATAGATATTAATCGAAAGTCAAGTGTGTTCCAAGGAATCAAAAGAGGCCCATAAGTGGTCTAAATCATAGCATAACGGCGAAGACCTCGCGAGGTCTTCCCGGGCATCGACACAAGTGAATGCACAGCTATGAAGGGAGGGACTCGAACCCACCCACCCAGTACTCGGTGTCACACGGTCACTAAGGGTGGTCACACACTCGTGCGCACGAGTGCTCGCGTTTTATCCCTCTAGTGCAGGTCCTAGTACTTTTGAGACGAAACACTTACGCCGGAAAACACAACAAGAAATGGAATGGAATACCAATAATAGAGTATAACAAGACTGAATAAATGATAATGAATCACATAGCATTTTCTTACTGGCTTACAAACGTACAAATGCTTTTTAAGGCAAGTGTACTTACCTGAACTAATCACAACCCGTAGACACTCTCACGTCCCTAACGCGTATCCCCGAGTTTCCCGCTACCTGACAAGGTCGGAAACTTTAATTAGTGGGTCGAGTCATTACTAAACCTAGGTTGAATACCTTAGTATTTTCCCCAATGTTTTGATGATTCGAACGACTCGATGCAAATCGACTGAAAAATCAAACGAAACACAACTCTTTTAGATTTTGAAAACCACACCATATGTAAGCCTATTCATCATTCATAGGCTTGGCTCAGTCGTAAATAGGTCACACCATAGTCTCGTGAACCGGCAGTGTGACCACGACGTCACTACCGTTCAGTCAACGTAAAACACACAATCACAACGTCGTTCAACAATCACGACTCCATACGAAACTCAAAACATTGGAACATGAAAACAAGTCTCCTCAATCCATGATATCCATAACATTCCATACACGCATGAACGTGATTTTTACTTAGTCGTAACGCAACCAAAACGAAAACACAACTCATAAAACAAGTCTCTCACACATATTGTGTGTTCATCGACATAACCAAACAACGATAAACTTAATCACGCCCAAGGTCGAGACCTTCATTTCGAATTATAAGTATTGTCCAGCATTGGGAGGGTTTCCTCGGCATGGATTGGCCGAAAAACACCTCGCCTAATCGGAGCTCAAACGCACACTTATAAACAAGAACAACCGAACAAAAAGCCATGAAATCACGTCAATGTACTTCGTCACCACTAGCTCGGACCCATTGGAGAGTTGCGAGACGCCATCATTGGCTTAGCATGGTCCCCGACAACCTTCCGGAGCAGCAGTTCGGCCAACAGCGCCGCCGCCAGTGGCGGTTTCCGACCAACCAGTTAATACATAAAGAAATATAGACAGTTCGGACAGTATTGGTTTACACCGCATATCAACGATTTTTCAGGGATGTGGGGTTCTGGTGGACCACCAGGGTCACCCCCGACCTTTGACACCCACCAGAGTAGCGACAGCAACCTCCGACAGTGAGGACAGTTGCACACAGTGGGGCAGGCTCGATGAAGAAGAACAACACACACAGTTCACTCAACTCGACAGATCAAGACTGCCATTGCATCTCCACCACATATTGGACTCTTTTGGGACTTATGGAGACTCCGGTGACCCCATCAGGGTCGTCTCCGACCACAACAGACCTAACATGTTGCAAAATCGTGACAAGGCAGAGCAAAGAGAGAGAGAGAGAAGAGAGAAAACAGAGAGGCCGTGAGAGAGGGAAAGAGGAACCGAGGGAATGAGAGAGAAACCTTGACTCCGGTGACCACCTAGGACTGCCTCAGAGGGTCGTGGCAACCATCCCAGTCCGGCATCACGTGGACAGCCACTCAACAGTGAGGAGATGAGGCGCGTGAGAGATGACGAGAGTGGAGAGGGAGAGAGAGACCATGAGATGAGAGAGCACTTCCGGTGAGAGATCTAGCCGTCCAACGCCAACGCCGGTGGTCAGCGAACCAGGGAGGAGTGGTGGCGGCAGTGAGCTTGGAGAAGAAGGTGATTCGTGTAGGGTTTTTTTTTGTTAAAACGTTTTTTTTTATATGTAACTAAATGAGTCGAATGACCCTTTTGCCCTTCAACATCCTTCTCTCACTCTTCAAAACAGTTACCCTTATGGGTCTTTTACACCTTCATCACATCTCAACATACACACACATCTCAATGCAAATCTCATGGCTCTCCTCGTTTAAGCTGTATCACTTTAACAATTTTCATCCCATAGCCCGTATGTCGTGAAACTATCCAACTCCCACGTTGATATTGTGTTTCTTCGATCCGTATTTCTCCGTCATGCGCGACATTTCGCCTTGTCTTATAAATAATTACTTAAATTATACAAAAATTCATTAAATTTGTATTTTAACAGTGTTTTAAATCCCCCGTGTACCCGTAACCCAATTTTCCTACTCGTTCACTGACTTAATCGTCCGGTCACTCAAATACAAGTATAAATATGTAACACACATCATCATCCACAAATAACCAAATTTTTGGGTCGTTACACATACTACCAAGCACGATCAGCTAGCAGATATTAGTTCTGGTGAGCATTTCTAAATTACAACTATATTTTTTCTAGTGAATATTACGGCTATATTTCAAATCACAAACTTAATGTACCTCAATGGTTTAGTATATATGTGCTCACCAATATATATGAACGGGATTGAGGGTTAGACCTCCCCAAGTTCAAGTTTAAGAGGTAATAAGATTTTTTTTTTTTTACAATTATAGGTATTCGAACCTTTTTTAGCCATTTTATTTTGGTTTAACGAATTTATGTGAGCCAATTGGACATCTCCACCTCAACCCCATAACTAGAGAGAAACCAGAATACCATATATAATGCAGTTATCAAAAATTGAAAGTTATGAATCTCTTTCCTTTCTCGCCGCGTGCACTACACCACTTAGAAGCTGGAGTAATAAGTTGGTTTTTCTTAAGAAAAAAAAATAAAAAAATCTTCTCGTCAACTAAATTATAATTATGTGATTTTTTTTTTGATTCTATGTATATATAGTCACCATTACTTTTCGTTGCAATTTTGTTTACAATCGATAAGATGCACAACCTATTTTTAAATGATGATTCCAGGAATGCATGTATTCTGCCTAGCTGATTGGAACCTTGGAGGCATGAGTGGGGTTGGCTTATGTGATTTTTGATTCTATAAGGACGTTTTTGCAATGTATATATAAACTACGCTAGAACTAATTAATGGAAAATAGAAAATGTTAGTTTAACTTTGACTAAGAAAAAATTAAAAAAAAAATTAATGCTAGTTTAACACGCACTTGAGGCACACACTTGCGCTTGACCCTTCATTTTTACTGAGATGAGGCACATGGAAGAAACGCGCATGCACAAGGGCGCTGCACTATAAATTAAGTTGATCCCTTTCTTATCAAAAAAGAAATACATATTGAGATTGTTCAGCATCCATATGCCCTGAACTAGCTAATTAATTTTTTTGGTCTATTGGTTACATCAGAAGCTCGTGAGAAGCTGAGGGAGCGAATTGAAAGTGTGGTTGATGATCATGATGCTATGCTCCATCAAATGATGTCAACCTCTTCGAACGCACAAAGACCACCACGTAGCAGAAACCCATTTACAGAATGCGGAACGAGGCTAAGGATAGTACTGTCAAGTTTAGCAAGGACGTTGGGAGAGCTAGCAAGGAGGTCTGGGATGGTTTCAAGAGTGGCGCCATCACTGTTTTGACGAAAGTCGGAAATTTTGTTTTTTATCCTCCCACTGCCCGAAACAGTTTTGACATTAACCAAATGCGAGCACGAAATTAAGGCCGATAGATAGCTTATTTATGGGTTAAAATTACATTTCCTCCTTAAAAACGGATCGTTAATTCTCTGTTTGTACTCTATCTATATGTTCATGAGTCGCGCTAAGAGCACTCCGTCATTTTTAATTAAAAGTAATCTTATTACCAACTGACAAAAATACCTTTATCTAACCCAACAATTTATATGTCCATTCAAATGCCCCTCAGGGCACCCTACTTTTGAAAGCTCGATTTTTTTACGAAGTCAAGTCGATCGTAGCGGGCCGGACATCGTGTTTGTCGATCAAAGAGTACGCACTAGCCCTTGTCAATCACGTTTGTCAATCCGTCGTCGTCCGGAGATTCAACGAGTTTTAAGTATTTTTAGAGTTTAATAGTTGAAAAAATGAATGGGAGGCGGACGTCGCACGCAACAAGTTAGTTTTCATGATTTTTGTAGTTTTTTTTTTTTTTCATTTTTGAAGGTGAACCACGGATGCGAATTTATCGGTCACACAGGACCGAGACATGTTGTAGTGTCCTAGTATCCTATGACCGATGATTAACAGAAAGTGTTGGTTATTACCAACCGAGTTTAATCTCAAACGTAGCTTTTTTTACACTTCGGTTGGAAGCAATCGAGACATAGCTTAATGTCTCGCTAACAGGTCACCGAAACTAAAATCAGTAGTCTCGGTGATACACAGCCACGTGGTATAAGGGTCTTTCTTACTTAGGTGTCGGTTGATATTAACCGACACTTACATAATGGTATCGACAATGGACGTCTGATACCAAAAGACAGATCACGGCCCTGTGTCACCAAACACTGTGGGATTGAAGTTAAACACATCGTCCGACCATAAAAACAACAAATCTACTTTAAACAAAACAAGAAAGTGATGGGATTTTATATATTGAGGCATTGATGTCATAATGTAAGGGATAAAAGAAGGGTTTCATACGATCTGATGGTGGAGTGCTTACACTTCAAACGAAATGACATTTTGATAAAAGTATCGAGGTGCCTTGATAAATTACTGGGGTATTCTGATCAGCGGAGTGCCTTAAAAGGATTGCGGGGTGTCATTAGTGCAACTCTTTGTTCATTTGTTTGCAAATTTTTTTTTTTAATTGCAATAAAAGGCGTGAGTTGAAATAGGGGTAAAATGGATATAAAATGTGTAAAATGATGTTCCCCTCGAGTTGAGAAAATGTCTTATATTCATTGAAATGAGTTTTTGGTAAAATGACTTATATTTTTTGGTAGGCAGGAGAATTATTTGGATACGAAATTAACCACACGGCTTCTGTCATGTGTGTATCAGTGTATTTATGTGATGTTTTTGCTTGAAGTATTGCTTGCGTATACTATGGTTAATTAATTAATGAATTGTATGCATATATGCACTCAATCTCATAAGTGGATTCCATTATTTGCATAACCTTTGGTGCTACTAGTAAGTGAGCACGTGAGGTATAAATAATTGAAAAATGATAATCTAACATACTTGGTGATGGAACAATTATACAATATGCATATCACTTAACTATAATATATATATCATATGTTAATTCAATTACAAAGAAATAAATTAAATCATACCAGAGGCTTGTACTAAATAGCAATGTCCTAAGACGAATTTTCCTCCAATTCGGTGTCAATGCTTCAAGAGGTTCGCCTCCAGGATACAACTGGATTGATCTTTGATTACACACCAATCAAAGAACCTTTCTTATGCAACAGTATAATTTCTCTCAACAAAAAAAACTTCATATTTTCTTCCATTTCGAACATACTATATATAGACAAATAATGTCTCTTATGAACAGTCACATGCATGCACCTGTTCACAAAATGTTTACATGCACCTGTTCACAAAATGTGAATATTAGTTATTCATTTAACCACTAATTTACACACATTTTTAATAAAACACAACTGTTCACATACAACTGTTCACACTAATAAGTAATTACGAAATTACTTAATTAAAAAAATAAAAAATTTATGTTGTGAATTAGCTAAGTTATTTTAACATTAGCCCCACCAAAGACATATTAAATATCAAGTATTTAATATATATTAATCAATGGGGAATACACATGGTCTTTGCCTCCAACCTACAAAAATGTTTCTTTCCCATGTGGGACTAATATTGGATTCAATACAAACTCACATATAGTTCAACACTTGGTGCGCACATTTTGTCTTTTAACCTATTTATGACTCTTTCTTGTCTCCTTAGATGTGGGTCTTATATCAAACAAAATATCATAAATAAGCTAAAAGACAAAATGTGCACCCAACATGTGTTAGATTATCATTTTCCTAAATAATTATTTGTAAAAAAGTTGTGTGGACTTTCAACGTGCCTATTTAAGTTATCCTATGGTATATATGGTGGGTTTCAAAAAGAAAACTTATCCTCTTGTACATATTAGGCTATAATATAACAAATAAAGTCCCGTTCCTATCACAAAAAGGTCATCTTATATGGTTGATGGCACATTGGCCATGTACATCACCAAATTAAATTATTTAATGGAGTTAGATCGAGCAACCTTGTGTTGGGAAATGTGTCCATAAGTCAATCCATTAACAGTCTTTATGAATACATTTTAGTTAATAAAATAGAGGATTTCATTTGTTGTTTATTATAATTGATTTGTATGTTTACATTATAATAAGATCCATGGTTATTTACAGAAATATCATAAATGTCCCTAGTCGATTATTATACTAGGAACTATAATGAATTAAGACTAGTGTGAGTCTTGATTGATGATCATACGATGATCATACGTATAGAAATACGAATCAAGATCATGAGTATTTGTTAGGGAACAAAGTACTGGACCGACCCGCTATGAGAACACCCAAAAGAAAAGGAATGGAGTTTCTGAAAGGAGAAATCGAACCTTATTAGATATGGTTCGATCTATGATGAGTCATGCAGATCTTCCTATATCTTTTTAGGGTTATGCATTACAAACTTCAACTTTCACTCTAAATCAAGTTCCTTCTAAAGCGGTTGATAAAACACTATATGAGATATGATACGGGAAGAGACCTAGTTTGTCTTTTCTTAAGATTTGGGGTTGTGAGGCTTACGTAAAACGACAAGTCTCAGAAAAACTAGCACCTAAATCTGATAAGTGTTTATTTGTGGGGTATCATAAGGAAACAAAGGATATTACTTTTATAATCCCGCTGAGAACAAAGTGTTTGTTGCTTGGTATGATGCATTTATGGAAAAACAGTTTATTTCAAAAGACACTAGTGGGAGAGAAATAAATCTTGAAGAAGTTCAAGACTCACAGATAAACACTGAACCGCTACTGGAAGTTCAAAACGTTCTGAACCAGTTGAACCTCCGCAAGTAACATAAGGCCCACGTAAATCTGGTAGGGTAAGACATGAACCAGAGAGATTCGGATTTCTCATTACTGATAGTCGTGATGTATTGCTTATGGATCAAAATGAGCCCACCACTTATCAGGAGGCTATGTCTGGACCAGACTCAGATAAATGGCTAAGTGTCATGACCTCTGAGATGCAATCCATGTATGATAACCAAGTTTGAAACTTGGTTGATTTACCTGAAGGTGGTAAGACCATTGGATGTAAATGGGTTTTCAAGAAGAAAACTATCATGGATGGCAATGTGCATACTTTTAAAGCAAGACTTATAGCAAAAGGTTTCAGGCAGACTTAAGATGTTGATTATGATGAAATTTTTTCGCCAGTAGCCATGCTTAAATCCATAAGAATTTTAATTGTCATTGCTGCATA
Organism: Stephania japonica; assembly: GCA_039657345.1. Taxonomy (NCBI): domain Eukaryota; kingdom Viridiplantae; phylum Streptophyta; class Magnoliopsida; order Ranunculales; family Menispermaceae; genus Stephania; species Stephania japonica. The sequence continues at coordinate 10,570,458 of CM077556.1, forward strand.
TTATGATTATGAGATATGGCAAATAGATGTAAAAACAACATTTCTTAATGGAAAGCTGCTTGAGGACGTGTATATGACACAACCTGAAGGTATTGTACATCCTGAAAATTCTAGGAAGGTATACAAGCTTTTAAGATCCATTTATGGATTAAAGCAAGCTTTTCGAAGTTGAAATCTTCGTTTTGATGAAGCAATCAAGGATTTGGATTTTATTAAGAATGAAGATGAGCCTTGTGTATACAAGAAGGTCGATGGGAGTGTAGTTGTTTTTCTGAATGCTTATGTTTATGATATATTACTCATTGGAAATGACATCCCAACATTGCAGAGTGTCAAGTCTTGGTTAGGGAAGTGTTTCTCAATAAAAACTTAGGAGATGCAGCATATATCCTAGGGATAAGGATCTATAGGGATAGATCTAAGAGACTAATCGATCAAAGTCAGAGTGCTTACATAGACAAGGTGTTGAATATGTTCAGTTTGCAAGACTCTAAAAGAGGATTGTTGCTAATGTCTCGTGACATAAGTCTCAGCAAGAATCAATGTCCTAGGACAAATGATGAGCGAGATCGTATGAATAAGATTCCATATGCATCTGCTATTGGATCTATTATGTACGCCATGCTATGCACTCGGCCTGATGTATCATATGCTTTGAGCACTACAAGCAGATATCAGTCAGATCCAGGTGAGAGTCACTGGATAGCAGTAAAGAACATCCTTAATTAAGTACTTAAGAAGGACTAAGGAAGTGTTTTTTGTCTATGGAGGTTTTGAAAATGATCTAGTTGTAAATGGTTACACAGATGCAAGTTTTCAAACTGATATAGATGATTTTAGATCGCAGTCTGGATATGTGTTTACTTTGAATAGGGGTGCAGTAAGCTGAAAAAGTTCAAATCAAGAGACTGTGGCAGATTCTACAACAGAAACTAAGTATATTGTAGCGTCCAATGCAGTAAAGGAGGCAGTTTGGATAAAAAAAGTTCATTTTTGAACTAGGCGTGGTTCCAAGTATGTATTGTGACAATAACGGGGCAATAACACAGGCCAAGGAACCTAGATCACACCGCAGATCCAAACATATACTCAGGCGTTTTCATCTCATCAGAGAAATTATTGAGAGGGGAGACGTAAAGATTTGTAAAGTACTTACTGAAGACAACGTTGCGGATCCATTGACAAAGGCTCTTCCACAAGGGAAACATGATGGTCATGTTAGATCATTAGACATTAAATGCATGAATGATTGGCCCTAGAGCAAGTGAGAGATGTTGGAAAATGTGCCCTAGGTCAATCCATTAACAGTCTTTATGAATACATTTTAGTTAATAAAATAGAGGATTTCATTTGCTGTTTATTATAATTGATTTGCATGTTTACATTATAATAAGATCCATGGGTATTTACAGAAATATCCTAAATGTCCCTAGTCGATTATTATACTGGGAACTATAATGAATTAAGACTAGTGTGAGTTTTGATTGATGATCATACGATGATCATACGTATAGAAATACGAATCAAGATCATGAGTACTTATTAGGGAACAAAGTACTGGACCGACCCACTATGAGAACATCACATGGATTAAGTCATAGTTGTTTCTCATGATAGGTATATTTTTCAGTCATCTGACTTGAGATTACCAGAGACTTCAACATTAGGAATACAGTGATTCGACACGATCAAACGTTGTCTTTAACCGGACGATTATAAAGGTTGTGATTGGTTACTGTGTGAACATTGTGGTGAAGTTGTGTAATCGAGATAGAATTTGTCCCTCTCATATAAAGAGAGATATCCAAAGTGGATCCCTCGATGTGTTAGATCTTAAAAGGCCTAGTCTAAGTGAATTTATATTGATCAATGTCACTTAGATGTTTTCAGTCTACCTAGAAATCGAGACTGGTATGATTGAACATGTTGGATGACAATTCCATGCCTTATGTTTGATTAAAAGGATATCGTGTGACAAAAGGATGTTATATACACTATTGATTAGGTTGTATCGATTTGATATTCGTACAACTTGGGTAGTCATAATGTCTTGCTAGAGGCCGCTTATGACTTGTATACCAAAATGTGTTTTGGTACATTGCCAACATTGTATGAGCCTATTGGGTCGCACACTGAGAATGGTTTTGCGAGATTTTAAGATGGTTCAGAAAAATAAATTTTACATGATAAAATTCATGACAGAAACGTCATTGTAGTGTATTACACTTATACTTCTTTAAGTAGGGGTATATGTGTAATTTACTTAACCGTCTATATACAAGAGTTGTATAAATAGACACTTTGAGTTAGAATACAAGTACAAGAAATAATTATTAAAAGGCCGAAACTCTATTTCGTTTTAGAAATGACTTAGAGTTTTTGGTATGCTCTGAATCGTTTTGGAGAGAAACAAAAAGGTTTGGTATTCTCTCGAAACTAGCACTTTGAATTTCGGCCGCCGTTCGTGTGTGGACAGCTAGTAAAGGGCGTTCCTCATTGACAACGTCTTAGAAATCGATTAACTTTCAAAAAGGTACATTGTGACTGAGGTATGATTAAGTTTTCATAGTTTAAACATGTTTTAATGGAATCAGATTCGGATCTTGTTGGGGGTTTTCTCAAAATTGTTTTGAAAATTTCGGCCTATGAACCCCAAACACCAACACCTTGGTGCAAAATGTAGATACATAATGATGTAATAACACATTTATTTATTGAAAGCTTATTTTTATAGTATGTGAGTTCCTAGTAGAAAACCTACACTATGCAAATAATTAAAATCATAATTCATTAAATCTAAAATTTATAGCAAATTAAGAGAGATTGGGCGGGTGGGAATCATACATAACATCCTTTACAATTAAAGGGAAGGAAAATCGGATTATTGACAATAACTCCTTAGTTCTGGAGACTCTTCCGACGTCTCTCCCTCTCAATCGCAACAATTCCATTATCTGAAATCTCTCCAAACAATTCTTTGGCGTTGTATATAATAAAAAACATGTAATTAACTAATATCATTGAAATTTCCACATTGAAATCACCCATCAAAAGTAATAGTTTCACATAACCTACACTATGCAAATAATTCACTCAGTTGCAACAATTCCATTATTTGGAATCTTCCCAAACAATTATTCGGCGTTGTATATAACAAAAAATATGTAATTAATTACTATCATAGAAATTTCCCACATTTAAATCCATTAAACACACATCAAAAGTAACAGTTTCACATAACAATCCAGCTAAATGATTCTCGAAAAGAAAAAAATGGTACGAGATAAAAGAGAAAAGGAAAGAGACGAATAAAGGCATGGAAGAGATAAAATAACCACATCAATATTGCATGGATTAAATAGCAGTTTTGCTAAAATTTAGGATTTTTTTAAAGAAATGGTTGAAATTACTAATTTAATGGTGTTAACAATGCGATTGCATAGATTAAGGAGTGGTTTTGCTAAAATTTAGGTTTTTTTAAAAGAAACAGTAGAATCTACTAATTTAGTGATGTTAACAATGGAATCACATAAATTAAGGAGCGGTTTCACTAAAATTTAGGCTTTTCTTAAAAGAAACGGTATAAACTACTAATTTAGTGGCGCAAACAACGCGGCGATCAAAATAAATGTAAACATGACGATCAAAATAAATAAATAAACAGTTTTTCAAATGTATCCCTTTTAAAAAACAAAATGACTTAATTAACCTATTTTACAACTTATCTAAAATTAATTTAAATGAGGGTATTCATGACAGTTTGGTGTCCAAATAGGCTTCAGCATCAACTGTCAAGTATTGCTACTTTTCTCAAAAAAAAAGTATAGATAGATAGATAGATATAAATATAAATAGATAGATGTAGCAGTCAGTCATTTGCACAAAAAAGGAAAAGGTCCGTTTTAGTTTCATTACAACAATCAATCGTTAATTTCTTTGTTTTTTGATTAAAATGACATGCATACAGTCGATGAATATTGAACAAACTCTCAATTCGAGTAGAGAAGTACTACAATGACAACAAGAAGTTACACCCCTACATAAATTGGCTCAAAAGAGCCATCAATGCTCACATCGAGATGCAAACACACATATATCCCGATGTATATCATGTGAGTTGGGGCTGTATGAAAGGTTCTCGTGGGTTAATATGTATTGAGGTGAGACTTAATCATTGCTATTATATCATTTTTCATTTAATGAAACGGTGTATGCCTTTTTTTCTGGGTCACTTGAGCGAAACATGCCCTCCTCAATTGTCTCCCCACATCAACTGGTACCCCAAAAAAAAAAAAAAAAAAAAAAAAAAAAAAAAAAAAAAAAAAAAAAAAAAAAAAAGAAAAAAATGTCTTGCACATTCTCTTTATCACAAATCAAAAGTCAAACATCAAACCTTCAGTCAAACAATCCCCTGCCTTCCAGCACGTGTCCAAATCACGCGACACCGTTACACGTAACATAATACCTACTCAAACTCTCCGAGGATCCGAATAAAAAACATAAAACGCAACGACCGAAAGTCCACCTCACTCAAAATACCCAAACTACCCCCAACACAATCTCACTAATTACCGCACCCCTTAAAACCTGCCACCGCGAGAGAGACGCGAATCGCTCTCACGCAGATCTCCTCTCTCTCTCTCACACACACACTGGGAGTGCAAAAGATTACAATCTTTGGAATCATTCCAAATCCAAAAAGTCCCTTTTAAATGCTAAAAAAAATTCGTTCTTAAATTCCCCAAATCACAGACAAAAGGAGACGGATTTTTTTTCTTTTTTGGCGTTTTCGAAGGTTTGAACGACGGTGGAAATGAATTTGGGGTTAGAGGATGGGCGCTGCTTTCCACCAGTTCTGGCGAACGTTAATGGCGCACTTGCTGGCGTGGACGGTGTGATCGCTGCCACGGCATTTGTTCAGGTTTTGATTCTTGTTCTTGTTCTTGTTGTTTGTTGTTGAATTTGGTTTGGTTGGGATTGGGGGAGGGTTCGGTTTGTGGAAATGTGGGGCTTGTTTTTGGTTTGGAGTGTGTATGTGGAGTGCAATGTATGTGCCTGGTGGTGACTGTGGAGGGGCTTGATGGAGTGAATGTTCGAATTTGACGACGAAGCTATCGAGTTTTGATATTGTGTGGATACTGGATAGATATATGTGTGTTATAGAGAATGGTGGCTCATCAATCAATGTTGAATTAGGAAGAACATTTAGATTTGGTGGATATTGTATTAAAATTATATGAAGGGGCTGCAATTGGAAAGGCGAATTTCATCTTTAGGTTTTACGTTGAAAGACAATTTGATAAGATAAACTAAGGTGAATTTGATTGGGATTAGGTATGCCAAATGTTAGGTTAAATATGCAAATGTAGTGACTAGTGTAGGCAAGTTCAAATTTTAAAATATGCAAATGTAGTAACTAATGTTAGTTATTGGCCTTAAGTGTGACATTGAGTTATCGTTGTTCAGTTTAACAAATAATGAAGTCCTGTTTTACAAAATTTACATTTGTAATGATTCACATCTCTTAAAATAAAATCATTGGAAATTACATTGGTCATGATGTTGGAAATAAGCATTCTTTTTATCGTGCTAAAACATTTCTTCTTGGAAATGTAATGACTTGTATATCATGAAATCTGCATTTGATTAATTATGTTTGAAATGATGGAAGATAGAAAATGCCATAAAATTATGCATTTTTTTGTTGCTAAGAGTAGGTAATGTTGATATTTTTTTTTGCTGCGGCAGCATTGATTTACTAAGTAGCAAGAGTAGAGCAATTTTTAGCATGTTTATTGGTCTATTGTTCGATGACTTCAATCTTAACTCATAAATAAAGTTCTGGATCTCTCATCTCAACCCTTAAATCTCTTGACTTCTAATCTTAGAAATCAATGCAAAGTAGATTTTCTTACCTCGGAGATGGGTTTAAGTTTTGACAAGAACTTGGATCTTAATCAATGGAATTCAATAGAACAACACACAAACTCATGAAAGTAACAAAAACTTTTTAAACTTTCTGACTGAAGACAAGAAACTGAGGAAACGAACGCTCAAACTAGAGAGACACCTGAACCCTCTTCTCAAACACTCGAATGGGTCAACCTAATGAACTTCAACAATTTCCCTGTTGTGTTATTGTGGTCCCCAATCCTCTTATTGACCAGGGTCTTATCAAGGTCCCTCCCCCATTTTTCCCTAGCTTTTCCATGTTGTTTTTAGGGTTTCAAAATGCAGAAAAATTATGGTTCAAAAGATTGTTCAAAGTTCTTTTTTTATCATAGGGACCTATCTACAACTTATATAAAATTCTGTCCACACTTAATTATTCTGATTATAGTTTTTTAACAGTGATTCGTAATTGACTTTCGTAAGATTCCTATGAAACTACACTTCGAGACTTTTTTGACGAATACTTATATGACCTATTTCAATTTTCAAGTTTGGCAGAATTATCTATGCTTTTTACAAGTTGTTCATAAAAAAGGCTTCCAAACAATTTAAGAAACATATTTTCTTTCTTTTGCACCATATGCATAATTAGTTCACATGGTCAAATATTCACAAAATATACTTCAAAATCTATGATTGTAAGGCGTCACCTTGGCATCACCTAGGCATTGGGGCAAAACCGCCTGCAGTAGCTTAGGTGGGCGATGTCCTTCTAAGTAATTTTTTAGAAATTTGAAGGAGCTATTTGCAATTAAGTTTGATGATAAGAATACCTACCCAACAACAAAATCTTAACACAAGTAAATGGTACATAAGGAACTAAAGACTTACTACTATTTTTGAAGTATATATTGAATAAGAGTCATTGTGACAAATAGACAATTAATGTTACTTAAGGACCTATAAATAAATAAATATCTAGAGACCTCTAAATAAATATTATTTTGTTTGCCTAGGCATTGCCTAGAAGTCATCTAAGCATCGCCTCGCCCATGTGTCATCTAGGCACTGCCTCGCCCAGGCGTTGTCTAGGCGCGGCCTCGCCCAGGCGTCGTCTAGGCGCCGCCTCGCCCAAGAGTTGTATAGGCACCACCTCACCTAAGCCAGAGAAATCGCCTCGGGATCGCTTTGGCGCCTTGCAATCCTAACATATTATATTTTACATTACTGCCTAAAATGACCTACCTCTTATCATGCTTAATTATTTAACCACATAAATTATTTTTTATGATTTACTAGGTTTAACATTGAACTACACCTATGTAGAACAAATGAGCCTTTTAATGCTCTATCTAGCTAGTCTCAAGTCTGGATAAAGGAGGAGGGGTAGCGATGAGTAGTTCTAGATCTACCCCACTCTTCACCGAGTAACTCAAAACTAATTATCTATCTATGTTGATAAATGTTAAAGACTCTAGAATAATATCTAGAGATCAGCCCTTAAACTTGAACGAAGAACTCACAACAAAAAGAATTAAAAGGAGAGGGTACTCAGGGTAATAATTTTCATGATAGCTAATCAAAATGTGGCAAGTTAGTATGTAGGAGTTCGGTTAAACAGTTAAGAAAGAAGAAAATAAAGGAGATTGATGAAAGAGGAGAAGGGCTGAAATAATTGTAGTGTGAATTGAGCTGTCAATAGTGATTTTAGCATTCTCCCTAGTCTTACATATAAATTATAATGGGTCAAAAATTTGGAGAGATCACCATATGTTTGAACACAATATCTATTTATGTAAAAACACTTATATAGCCTGTTCGAATGCCGCATAGGTTGGTCTACCCAAGGCAGGATGCATTAATATGGGACTAGCACTCCCGTGATTACATTTTTATCCCGAAACCTAGAGATGTTCTCATGGGTTAAGTACTGAACGAACTAACATATGGCTTTTGGATTAAATTAGCAAAACACCCCTTTCCCAAATAAAAAACAATTGCGATTGATAGAGAGGACGACTTGGAGAGGAACGCTGCAGGATCTTCAAAGGTTTGGGCACCTATATCGGATCTTCAAAGGGTTGTTCGTTTGGGGGTGCATCGTTCTAGAGAAGACTAAAGATGGAGTTCGCTCTTGTAGTATGATTTGGCGAGGACGAAGGTCAAAGATGAAGGTCGATGATGGTGTTGGCTATCGTTTTCTCGTGATTTTGTAGGGGAGTCGCTCTAATACCCAAGCAGAGTGAGTGAGAGGAAATGGAATCGCAAGAGGAACTCACAAGATTAGGGTTATTTGAATTTATAAATGCGAGTGGTATTTTGGAAATAAGCCAATCCTCAGACCTTTGGAATAAATAGCTAGTGGGGAAGGACCGACTTTGTGTAATCGTGGATGATCTTGATTTGATATCCGGATGATTACCGAACCTTTTGACGCTAACATGGGCGTATCCCTCTAGCAGAGAACTAGTTAGTCTAGTCTGCCCATGCGAACAAACTATTAAAGTTTTAAAACATGAATAATGATCATGGAACCTTTTCCAAATAATTTCTAACATTTACTTGCTGTGAATGAGTTATATTTATCTAATATTGTCTTGTAAGTGAAAGGAAAGGATTATGAAAGCAAGTAATCGAATGCGTCAAATTGAGCGGAGTGGAAAGGTTTGATCCATGTAGCCGAGCCCTACTAATGTGGGTTGATGCTTTGTTGACTTCTTCTTGTCTTGCAATGCAAGAGAAAATAGTGTACGGTAGCATTTTTTTTTCTTTTTTTTTCTCAAGTCTTAAGTTTCTAGAATGGGGTCCGAAGATTTCATATCATATTTTAATGTGGTTGGTCCGGACATGCAGTTTTGAACTACTGTCTCTTATAGATCCTTTCCATAGCTCCACTCAGGATCTCGTGAAGCCAATGATGCCAGCTCATTTTTACATTATGATGATGTAAAGTTATGCTCCTGAATGTGTTTCTGTGCTAACTGTATGCCATCGTTATCCTAGACTTTTGTAGCTCCTTCTTTAGTACATAATGTATCTTATATCCAATTAAATAATCCCCTCTTATGGGAACTTGTGTGTATTTTATTCATTCATTAGTTCATTTGAATGTTTTTAACTTTATGTGAATAAACACTCAGTACTGCAGAAGCTTTAGGTAGTGAAGCAGTTTGCAAACTACGCTCTTTAGTCACATGCAATGACTTTATTATTATGTTTTCCTACTGCTACGGACACGCTTGCGATATCCCTTAGTTGCAGTAACTTAAGTGACATGCCGTAACTTTTGTTATTTTGTTTTCTTTAGTTGATGCGGATGCATTTGCGGAATCCCATAATTGGATGGACTCGCCAAAAGGTAAGAGACATAAAACCTATCTAATTTTGATTATAATATCTGCAGCAAGCTTGTCTCTGTATACATTTGTGTGTGTGTGTGTGTGTGTATATATATATATATATATATATATATATATATATATATATATATCTGTAGGTATTTGTCATCAAATATTTCCCCCTTGTTGATCTTAAATCTGAAATCTAAGGGTTTAGCAAAAGAGTTTGTCTGCATGTAATTGTTTTGTGACAATGTCATTAGTCTTTTGAGTTATATGGTGATGGTAATAAGTTAGCTTATGATGGGCAGACACCTTAGAGGCCAAACTTCTTGTCCTTTTTCATTTTATAATTCATCAGTGATGATGTCCTCTGTTCTCAACAATTCAGATAGTGTCTCTTTTCTGTTTAATCTCCATTAAACCATCAAAGTCATTGTTTTTCTAGCTTTAGTATGCATATATGTTTTCCTAGCACATTACTATTTCCATGACATAGGCACTTGGATTTGACAACCAATCGGGTGGCTCAATGGTTTGGTATGGGGTTTGGGAGTAAGAGATCATGGGTTCGAACCAGTGGGGACTAGTTGTTTCAATTGCACTAAATTGAGCACAATGGAAGAGTTTGATCCATCTAGTCAACCCCAATTAATTTGGGACTGAGGCTATATTGTTGTTGTTGATTGTAAATCATCTGTTTTGCCAATTAGTCTTACTTTTTTAGATTTCAATTTCTGATCTATGTGGATCTTTTGACCTCAATGACCAAAAGCTATTGTAGAAAAGAAAGGGTTCAAAGACCATGTACTTAGAAAGGGTTGGTTCTCTTCTTATGCCTTGGATCTACATCTACTATCTAACCTACTTGTGGCGTGTTTGGTTGGGTTGACTAAGTTGTTAATTCTAGTGTTAACTTTTAGTTCGATGTTCACTTGGACAGACTAAGTTGTGAAACGAATTACATAATCTTGTATCCATGTGACTAAATAAAGTGAACCTCACCCATTCACTATCTAATCCAACCTAAAGGAAATAGATATTTCCCATTTTGCCCTCCTACTTGTTTTAAAATAGATATCTGAAAATATGAGATTATCATTTTAGTTGTCTTGGTGAATAAAAAGGTTCTTGTAGTTCATGATCAACAGTCAAAACTCCGATCCGATCTTCGCGACAGAATCATCGAGCAAATTGGCTTCACATCCACTTAACCACCACTGATCCTCCTCTCGATCAAAAATGGAGAATCCTGATCCGAGCGCATGATTTTGGTTCGATTACTATGGAGTCGTTGAAGAAGTCTCTCGGCGTTGCAAGTTGAGATGCAACGTGAACCCTCGCCATTCGAAGTGCATTCGATCGAGGGCTTTGAGACCCGCCTATGGTTTTGTTCTTCCTTTCTTTGCTTTTGGTCGAGGAGGTGGAGGTGGAGGTGGAGGTATGGATTTGTCCAAAGTTGGAGAGAAGATCATCAGCTCTGTTCGATCTGCTAGATCTCTCGGATTTCTTCCTCCCTACATCTGATCGACCAGAGGTGAAATTCTTCAATTTCGGAGTCCACGTCATGTTTTTTGCAATTTGTTGCGATTTTTCTCGATTTCGAAGTGTCAAATGTGGAGAATCCTTGGTTGGTTAGGTCAATTGAGTATATTGTTGATCATCTAATGCCTCTCTTCCACAAAAATGAAAAATCAAGCTCTTTAACGAGAATGTTGTAAATTTGATACTTGTGACGTAAGAGACACGAGCCACAAAATTTTGTGTTGGGGTTTTTATATGGGGAGGGGTAGAAAAGTCATTTTGGTGAAACCACTTAAAATCCTATCCTATTAACCGAACAAGTCTCCAAATCCGGATTACCCTTAATCCATAGCCAATTAATCCGATATAACTTAATCCGATCCTATCAACCTAACATAACACTCCATTAGTTAGGATTTTAAACCTAGATACATTAACAATAAGTGGAGAACTCCAAGACGTACAATCCTTCAGTGTCTGAACGCAATTAGGTTTTTGCAACCTAGCCTCAATTGGGTCTTTACACTTTCTTTACTGAAATAAGGACTTTGAAATATCTAGCTTCAACTGGGATTTTGACTTGCCTAGATGCCTAAGACTTTACCTTGCCTAGACTGCTAGACACAACTAAGATTTTTCAATGATTAACAATTAAGCTCAAATTTTTGTAAACAAAAAAAAATAAGCTCAAATGACATTTACAACTAGTAAACCGATATTTGGATATACCTGTCACAAGCCAAGTTTGATGCCGATATGCCAAATGAGAGGCCTTATAAAACTAGTTTTATTGGCTCAAATCTCAATATTGAAACCGCTTAAATGAGTATGGGTTAACCTTAAATTAGTTTTAGTCAATGGCTAAGATATGCGCTATGAATTTACAAGTTTAAGCTCAAATTGTGCAACCAATATCCAGGGTTAGTGAAAACTGAATTTTAACGACAAAGCCCTTTTGAAAATACTCAAAACAGCACAATAAAACAAGTATCAATTAAGCTCATTCCAGTTTAAATAAAGACTATGTACTACGTAAAATGCAAGTTTAAGGCCAGCTAATGCAATCAATATCTAGGGTTTATAAATACTGTTGAAGCAGGAAACCCTTTTGTATGATGTTGTCAATACTCAAAACAACACAATATCGAAACCACTATAACAAGTATAGCTTAAGCTCAGTTTGGTTCGCATTAAAGGCTGGCCATGCACTATGAAAAGTGAATTTTAAGCTCAATTAGTGCAAATCAGTTCTAGGGCTTTAATGACTAAAAACTTAGGCTAAAACCACACTATGATATGTTGAAATTAACACAAATCAGCTCACACATAATCAAAAGTAAAACATATAGATTAAGCATTAGATTTGTGCAAAAAAGAAAGACCTCACAGATCACAATCCAAAATGTGTGCAGAGTATGATCAGTTTTGTAGGCCTTTGTTTAAAGATTCGCAAGATGAAAATCAAACATTTTTGAATGTCCATCAACAAGTAAACTTCATTCCCAAGTGAAGAAATTGAAATTTGGCTCAAATCATTAAACGAATGGGAATTAGGGCACCTAAGTGTATTAGATTTTTTTTTTTCCGAATACGAGCAGTAGAACTGTTTAAAGCATAGGCTCTTGGGTTCTTAGTGTTTATATAGGTGCTTCTTTACTCCATTTGAACGTTATGCCCATTACATATGATCAATAGTCAAAACTTAAAAGTGATTTTCAAATGGACGAATCTTATTTTGTTACTTTTCAAAGAGGTATCAAAAGGCAGAAGCACGTCTCCTAGAGCAGGGAGTGCACCTGCTTGTGGTCACCCACTTGAATGTGTGCGCTACTGTCTGTGCCTTCCAAATGTAGCGCGCTTTCAGTCCAAGACTGCTTTCAGACATGTTTCTGAAACACATCAGTAAGATCTTGAAACTAGTGCCAGCCGGTCTAAAACTTGTGCAGACACTTGAAACATGTTTAAACACATTTCATGATTATGTGATTTTAGAATTTTTTTTCGTGCAATCCAGAAATCTTGAGTCCAAACAGTCAAATCATGAGTTGCATAGAAAACAATAAAACTAAGTTTATCCAATGCTATCATGAGTCTATTCATAAATGTCAAGTACATCATGTCCTATGGCTAGTGAATGGTAATTCGTATACCTTACATGACCTATATAGGACTTGACCCGAGACAGGACTCTGATCTTCTATCCGTTCTCGATCTTGATCTTGCCTGCATATTTATAAGCATTCTTCTGAATCATGAAGCTTAACATGTTCTTAGTATTTCATAGGTAAAAATGGTTCATCTTGATGTGTTCTAGCTGTAACACGTGGATAAACTCATTAGTTCATTGACTCATTGTTGTTAGCATCAAAACCCATAGAGAAGTAAGTGCAAACCACTTAGGCCAACACATATCAAATTTTCTGTGTCTTGCAGTATGTTCTATCTATCTCGGTGTTTTTATTTATTATTTTTATTCTCTTAAGCTATATTATTATTATCTGCGGTACTTCTTCCTTTTTGGATGCTCCTCACTCACCAAACCAAAACTGAAAAGTTTATTTTTTCTTTATAAATATAAAGATAGTATGAGTCTCTTCTGCTTTGATGGAGGCCATTCCATGCTCAACACAGTTATTTCATTCAAGTTGATTGTTTTACTTGTCCTGCAGGTGTTCCATCTCATGATTGGATTTTCCAACTTTGGTAAGACATTGTGTTTTAACTCTGTAGTAAGGTTTATTCCAGCATTCCGTTCCTTGAGGATTTTGATGAGCATTTAATTTAAAAGGCATATCACTTATTTTTGCTGCTCCTTCCTTATTGTTGAAACTTTGAAGATATGTTGCTTTCCTATTTATTTTACTTGCATATATTTATTCAATAATAAATTGTTATTTATTTTTTCAGATATTTTGAAAATGAAAATGAAATTCTCATTTTATCTTGATGGGAATAGATGAAAATTATGTCCATTTGAACTTATAGTTGTCTTGATTTTCTAAAAGATAAATCTTTGGTGACAAGTCTTTTTAGCGTATGATACTTGACCGAATCAACAACAACATAGCCTTAGTCCCAAATTAATTGGGGTCGGCTAGCTTGACCGAACCAAGTTAGCATATAAAATGGGTGTCCATGAAATTCAGTAAGGAAGTATTGCAAAACTCCTTCAAGCCAAAAGTTTTGAAATCTCAATTTTAAATATGAAATCTTAAAAACACATGCATGATTGAATCAATAGAGAATATTATTATAGTTGAAAACATGAAATTAAGCAACCCGTGATTTGATCTCATGTATGTTACCTTATTGACCAACGAGCTGAGCATATATGGTAATGCTAAGGTCTAAGAATATTTTTAACTATTGCACCTGACGGGTGCGGTGGAATGGCAACGACACGTGTGCTAAGGCGCTGACTGAGGCAAAGGTCTAAAGTTCAAGTTGTGTGTAGGTCCATCATTTCCTTGAGTTTCTCTCGGGCTATCGGGTTGGTGCGCCCGACCCGACTAGCCTCCATGGAATTAGTCAAACTGAAGGTTTGAATACCCATGGTTCTAAAAAAATAACTGTAAGATTACATCATCAAGTTGTCTTTAGATGTGTCAAAACCACTGCAACTTCCTTATCTCATATTTTTCCTTTATTAGCACCATTCAACTTTTTCTTTAAATCTTTGTATTTCATATTATAATTTACAATTTTACCAATAGGAGATAACTTGGTATGCGTTATATTATTTATTAAAATTGAAATGATTGTAAGATTACGTCATCCACTACCTTAACTCAAGTTGAACGGAACTTGGATCTAGGGAGCTGACCCTACTTATTTGGGACCGAGGCTTTGTTGTTGTGTATTAATTATCATGGATTTTATGCTTTCTACTCCTTGTGTAGTTTTTATTTCTTTCTTTCTTGCTAGAAGTGAATTTTTTCCATTTTTGTTTTGTGGAATTTTTTAATGTTTATTATTTGCTATTTTATCAACATTTTGATTTGTTACACTTGATTTTCAGATTTTTGCCTTTTAACAGATACATGCAGACATGCTCAAGTTAGCATTTCTGCATATACTTCCACAGTTCTTCTGAATCAATGTTATTAAGTTTGACATTGCTATTTTTGTTGCTATACATCCACAGAAAACTCTACATGGAGATGATTTATCTAGCACTTTTTTTTTTTCTAGTAACATCTAGTATTCGTTAAGGATTTGGATTCTTTCAGTAAAACATGGATAAAACTTGAATTTCAGAAAAAAAAAAAAAACGATGCTTTTGTTTCTTAACTTAGCATATAAGTTATTTTTGGTAATATTTGAACTAATTTTTTTTTTTTTTTTTTTTTTTTTTTTTGTGGTGAATGTTTTAAACTATTTGCTACACCCTTAAAATGTACGAAGCCACTGGAATAATCAACCACTCAGCTCATTTATTGATTTATTTAGGGTAAATAGTCAGAATAATCTCAAACTTTGAGTGTTTTCTCAAAATAATCCCAAACTACAAAACTTCTCTTAAAAATCTCAAACTTTAGAAATTGTCTCAATTTAGGCCTAGGGAGGATTTAAAAATTAGAACAAAAAAAGAAGGGCTGATTTTGTAGTTTTGTCATATTTCTTTAACACAACAATTGGGTCTCTATGAACTTTTTTTTTTTTTTTTTTGTCTAAGTTGCTCTTCTTCTTTCAAGTTTCAACATACCTCCCAAGTTATGGATAAGTTTTTCAAATCCCAATAAGGGTATCAACGTGTCATTCTTTGAGAAATCAAGAGCACAGCCAAAATACCCATAAATCATACCATGCTCACCAAATCAATCCAACATTCGTGATAATCAATTGACACAAAATACAATTCTAGTACCTCAATTTGAGATTGGAAAGAAATGTTGACAAATTGAAAGAAGCAAATCACCCACTATATATGTTAACCGAAAGAGTGTTCATCTCGTCCGAAATAGAGAAAGACGTAAAGGTGACTCCAATTAATAAGCAGCTCTGTAGTTTAGCCCCTCTTGCAATTGTGCTACTCTTCTTCATCCCATGAGTGATCAGTTGGTTCTACCCATCATTAAATTAGAGCAAATTAGTGGCAATTGAGAGGATTAGAGGATTTTTTTTTTGTGATGAATTTAGGACTCATCTCTCAAATCTCCATTTTCGCATACGTGCAACAGAGAGTTCGAATGTTGTGTTTAAGAACGTTTAAGAAATATAAAATCAACCCTTCTTCTTTTGTTCTAATTTTTAAATTCTCCTAGGGCTTAACTTGTCACAATTTCTAAAGTTAGGGATTTTTTAGAGAAGTTTTGTAGTTTGGGATTATTTTGAGAAAACACTCAAAAGTTTGGGATTATTCTGACTATTTAACGATTTATTTATTAATTTTATTTGACTGCTGTGACATTAGGTGCTCACCCCCACTAGTCTGCAGTGCCCTGTTTGCTAGATGGTAGTGTCTCCAAAAAATAGGTTTACACCTCACCAAAAGGGATGCCTAACCCAAGAGCAGGTGAGACTCTCTCCAAAGCTCCAAACCCTAATTATAATGAACTCTTCTGATACCCCCAAGAGTCTGTACAGTGACTCTTATATACTAACACTGCAACTAGTACTACTACTGACCTGACCCTTCTAACACCACTGCTCCCTTTACACTTCAGCATGGCTGGGCCCACCTTGACCCTTATTAACCGGTACCTTTCCAGCGTGGCACACCTTTTTGCGCTGATACACTTGGGCAAAAGCTGGGCATTTCTTAGCCCTATCATATTCTGACTATTTAACCATTTATTTATTAATTTTATTTGACTGCTGTGGTATTGGGTGCCCACCCCCACTAGTCTGCAGTGCCCTGTTTGCTAGATGGTAGTGTCTCCATGTAGCTAACAATTTTATGGTGATGACTGTTGTAATTGGTTGGTCCACAGTTTACAATTTAATATTTATCATTCATTTATAAACTGTGGACGTGATTTGGAAATATTTGTTAGCTAAATGACTCGAGTGTTGCAATTTTTGGTGGTTATACTCAAGAAAATTTATGTGGTTGTTGATTAATCATCTCATGTGCTTGCTAAAATTTAGTTATTCACCAATATGCATCTCTGCAAATGACTTTTCTAAAAGCTATTTCTGGTTCACCTTTTGTCAGGTTGCTTGACTTATTTTGTAGTGACTCCTTTTGCTACCTGCAACAAGTCAATGTGCTGGTCACATGCTTGTGGATTTATCCTTATGGGTATGATCTTAGCTAAATGGAAAATTGAGTAGGATTTTATGAAGGCTATTTTTACTGTATAGTTACATTCAGAAATAGATTTGCTGACAGATCAATTAACTGTGAGATTCTTCTGCTGCAGCATGTCCTAAGATTCTCTTGCCTGCAGCATTTCTTCTACTTCTATCATTTTGGTGAGTATAGATTGTGCGTGTTTATTGTTGTCCAAAGCTTGATAGCACTAACACTTAATGCTGAACATGGCAAAATGTGATCTATTAATTGTTGAGCAATTCAATTGCTTATGTCAAAACTCAAAAGCTGGTAATCAATCAATTTGCTCTTATTTGCAAAGAATGTGGTATCAATGGCTTTACTTATGTGTATTATGCAATACTAAAGAAAGTCAACAAATAATCTTGATAGCATCGTTTACATATTTATTTAATGCTATGGTCACATTTCTGGCGCATACATTTGCTGCACTTTTTTTTTTTCAATTAACATTTGCTTCACAATTGTTGATGTGCTTCAGACACCTATCAATTTTCTGTATGCACAAATCACGATGCACAAATCAAGCGACATCAAAAGCTATGTTGCACAAGCATGTGTCAGAAGTTTGTCATCCTATCATTTTCCTTTATCTTTTGATTGTGCAATACTAAAGAAATAGTGGAAAAGATCTCAAGCATATCGTTTAGATATTTATCTTCTA
Organism: Stephania japonica; assembly: GCA_039657345.1. NCBI lineage: Eukaryota > Viridiplantae > Streptophyta > Magnoliopsida > Ranunculales > Menispermaceae > Stephania > Stephania japonica. Next base: position 10,588,153 of record CM077556.1, read on the forward strand.
CTTTTGTTACATGAATTAGCCTTGGTTTCAAATATTTCTTCCTTGAATTAAATTTTAAAACAATTGATGTTGATCCTTTGACAATGTATACTAGTTTTGATTATTTATTAGGGTTGACCAATGCCATCAAACAAATGATGATGATGAAGAGGATGAAGACAGTGATCTAGAAGAAGCTCTGCTAGACAATATTAAAACTGCAACGCGATCACCTATCCTTGACAACCACCGAAACTGTTGTCCTTTGCTAGCTATTCAGGCTGGAAGCCGACAAAAAATTGCAGTCTTGGTATGTAGAAAGAAAAGGAAGGAAAAACACTGTTTTGAATACGTGTTCCGTTGGTTTTCTGTTGCATGATTATACTAGAGTTCTACGAAACTTTGTTGGATCTGCCAATTGCTTATCTTCCACATATCTGAAAAAGGATCAATAATATTTGTTCTAATCTGTTGTTTTGTTTTTTTTTTTTTAACTAGGTGATATTTTTAGTTGTTCTTATAATGGTGGCCTTTTCTATGCTGATATGGATTGGTATGGGGAAAAATCCTATTGATTCTTCAGTAGTGGCTCGGGTAACTATATTCTAGATCTTCAAAAAGTTAATTGCTTTCTAATTTTCTCCTATGTGATGGTTCCTAAATACTATGCACTTTCTAGTTTCTGAGTTCAGTTGTACTTTCTTATTGAACTAAGCAAGTTCTTGATGACATTGCATATTCGAGTGTCCTTGTCTGCACATTAGATGCTTGTCTTTTCTTTTCCATTTTAAGGAATCTGCATTAACACTGTCCAAATGCTTGCACACAGATTTGTATTTTCAAACTTTATTATGGTCAGGATCAGTGTCTAATATATAAAGAGTCGCGCTAAGGGTACCCCGCACTCTCTCAGGGCACCCCATCAATTTATTAGGACATCCCGGTACTTTTACCAAAATGCCCTTTCGTTTGAAATGCGAGCACCCCACCACCAAATCGAATGAAACCCTTCTTTTCTCCCTTCCATCACGACATCAAGGCCTCAATATACCAAATCCCCTCACTTTCTTGCTTGTTTAAGGTAGATTTGTTGTTTTTATGGTCGGACGATGTGTTTAACTTCAATCCCATAGTGTTCGGTCACACAGGGCCGTGATCTGTCTTTTGGTCTCGGACGTCCATTGCTAATACTATTGTGTAAGTGTCGGTTAATATCAACCGACACCTAAGTGAGAAGGACCCTTAGACCACGTGGTTGTGTATCACCGGGACTACTGGTTTTGGTCTCGGTGACTTGTTACCGAGACATTAAGCTATGTCTCGGTCGCTTCCAACCGAAATGTAATAAAAAGCTACATTTAGGATTAAATTGGGTTGGTAATAACCGACACCTTTTGTTAGTTATCGGTTATAGGGTACCGAGACACTACATGTCTCGGTCCTGTGTGACCGATAAATTTGCATCCGTGGTTCACCTTCGAAAATGGAAAAAGAAAACCCCACAAAATTATAAAAACTAACTTGTCGTGTGCGACATCTGCCTCCCACTCATTTTCTTCAACCATTAGAGTCTAAAAACACTTAAAACTCATTGAATTTCCGGGCGGCGACGGATCGACAAACGCGATTGACAAGGGCTAGTGCGCACTCTTTGATCGACAAACGTGATGTTCAGCCCGCGACGGATCGACTTCACTTCTTAAAAAAAATCAAGTTTTCAAAAGTGGGGTGCCTTGAGAGGGCATTTGAATGGGCATGTGAATTGTTGGGTTGGATGAGGGCATTTTTGTCAATTGGTTATAAAATCAGTTTTAATTAAAAATGGAGGGGTGCCCTGAGAGGATTGCGAGGTGCCCTTAGCGCGACTCTATATAAATTGTATTCGGTTGGCGATATTGTTATGAAGGCACACCTTGTGGCAAGGTGATTTTCCCTTGATTGGGGAATGGTCTAGGTTAAGCTGATTAGTTGAGTACCTTACTTTTGATGCTATTTAAGTTTTTAATAACTTGGGAACCTAAGGTGAAACACTTTAGATATCTAGGATCAATCATACAAAATGATGGTAATATTGAGAATGATATCACACATAGAATTCAAGCTGGATGGAAGAAATGGAGGAGTGCAACTGGTGTGATTTGTGATAAAAATATGCCTACCAAGTTAATAGGAAAATTTTATAGGACCACAATTAGGCCAGCTATGCTTTAAGGAAGTGAATGTTGGGCAGTAAAGCAACAACAATTACATAAAATGAACGTAGCAGAAATGAAGATGCTTAGGTGGATTGGTCATTTGCAAAGACGGCCTACAAATGCCCCCACTAGGAGGGATTTGAATGGATTGGAAAGCTCACCATCAATTGCATTAAACCGAGCACAATGGAAGAGTTTGATCCATATAGCCGATCTCAATTAATTTGGGACTGAAGCTATGGTGTTGTTGTTGTTGAATAACTTAGGAACCTGAATTATATGTTATACTAAAGTGCAGGCTAGTAAAAGAACTGGGTTTAGGCCCTGTCCCTGAATCCTCCTCATATAGGTTTTATGTAGTCTTGCAGGTCCTTCTCATCTAGGTCTGATCTCTGCCCTTGTGGCTTGCCTGCTTGTGAAGACATAATCTTAAATCTATTATCAAGTTCAAAAAATGAGTTAACAATTTCTAACAACAATGCATATATATCATTAATTTAGAGTTTTGAATTATACTAAAACTTTCTCAGCCATGACTACCAAAATGGTTATTCACAAATGCAATATATCTGTAGGTTAGTAGCTTCATTCAGTCAATACCAAATATGTACTTGATATATATATATCGAAAAATGTTATGGGAAATTTGCATATTATAAGAAATGAGTTCAAAATGAACATATTTATAATATAAAGTTTACCATACACCTATTGCACCTCAGGCATTATGAAATAAATAACAAACAATTTTACTAAAGAAATTGTTAAGGGAATTTTGCACCTCACCTTCGGCCCGAAGGCTGAAGCTTTGTGCGCTACCCTTGTCTTAAGTGTGCTTGCACCTTTAATAACTATGGTTTAACACATGACCAAGGCGTTTTAAACTATATTGGTAGGGTGTGGAATCAAGAATTAGCTTTACATTAGGGGAACTGCTTTCATGACAACATGCCAACATCTAACAGGGTCTTTCTTGGAGGAAAATTGTTTATTGTTAAGCAACTGCTCATACATTCTTGCTCGGTGATTTCTTTGTGAATTGTTTAAATCCTCGAGGTAACTAAGTTTCTTAATTGGTATCCTAGCTAGTTTCAGTTCAGGTTTTGTAATTTAGTTTAAGTTAGTAAACTAGAATATTGGCAGTTCTAAGAAATAGTGACTGATTGTTATCTAAAGCCTTTTCCCTGTAGAATTGACCAACTTATTGACCTTAAACATGGGAACGTGTGAAGGACAACTGCAGAACTTAGTTTGTTTAATTCTGCTGATGCATAACTTCCACCCCCATTTTGATGTAGAGTTCAGCTATGATTTGATTCACACTTGTTCATATTTTTTTCTTTATTATTTTCAGTTCTGTGATATGTATTTTTAGATCGTGCATTTCCAATGTTTGCATGGATTCTGATAAAATGAGTTGTCAAACGTTGTCTTAGCTTTTTAGAGACAACTCGTACTTTTTGTGAGGTAAAAAAGTTTCGTCTAAGCTAGATGAGGTTTAGCACAGAATTCAAAGATTATAGAGAGAAAGCGAGAAGACCCACAAATGGATTGATTAAAACAAACATTATCAATAATATATAGGCTAGTAAACTATCAATCTCTATGGCTATGTTAATGGTTAGTATTCAAATTAAGACATGATATATCCAAAGCATCTTTAGTGACATGGATGAGGCATCACTTGCCAAAGTTAAGGTTGGGGGTTCAACTCATGTTGGAATAGTCGCACAAAATATTAGTCACTTTTATTAATGCCTAACTATGATTGGTCAATACCTCAAACCAAAAAAAAAAAAAAAATGATTGGTCAAAATTTAGCCATCTTATGTGGGATCAGCATTTGGGTTATTCCAAGGTCATACGGTGAGATTTGTTTTGGTCACATGATGTTTGATGTCAATCATATTAGAGGGTCCAGTTGATGTTTTGCATTTCTAGCATTAATGTGGTGCACATTGCTTGAAAGAATTATAAGGGCACTGGGATATGGGATATGATCAATTTGTAGGATTTTAAGTGGGTAGTTATTACTTATCAGGTTTATGGTTTCCAATCACAAAATAGGTTTAGGGTTTAAGGTTTAAGGTTTAAGGCATTTCCATGGATTTCTTTTAATAAGATTTTTATTGAAAATATATCTCTATAATATGAATGAGGTACGTTCTTCTCTTTTTTGAGAATTTGTTGTGTACTCTTGCATTGAAGCAAGAACTCCTTTCCTTTTTCCTCTAATTGTTGATGCAAGTACAATTCTTGCTCTCCGAAAAGGAAAAGATGAATGTCTAAAATTTAGCAACTTATGTTGGAAAAAGATAAAAGTCATATGGGAAGTTATAATAAGTTTTTGAATATTTGTACATGTGGATATCAATCGTAATTAGTTTTTTTTTTTTTTGATAACCATGGGTGTCCGAACCTTTTTCAACCCCTCCTTACTTATTAGGTTTGACTAATCCCATAGGAGTTAGTCGGACGCCCCAACCTCACAACCCGGGAGAAACCAAGGCAATATTATGTTGCTGCCAAGAATCGAACCCAGGATCCCTACCTCAGTCAGAGTTAATCGTAATTAGTTTTTGAATATTCAAACATGTGGAAAAGATGAATGTCTAAAATTTAGCAACATATGGTGGAAGAAGATAAGGTCATCTGGGAAGTTGTAACAAGTTTTTGAATATACAAACGTGTGGATATCAATCATAATTAGGTTAATGCTAATTGTCTCTCAAATGTAGCCCATCTAGGCTAGGAGATGGTGTTTTTCCAGTGGGGCCCCTGTTGGCTTAAATTTGTTCTTTCTTCTGAAAAAGAAAAAGAAAAAAAACTCTTAAGCAATCAATTTAAAGTTGTATCCTTGTTAATACAGATAAAGATACATCTTCCACAGGCTATTTTGGAAGTCAAGTGTGTAACATTGAAGATTTAAGGCTTGAAGTCCTACACTTTGTTATTTTTTACAAAAATCCACTCAGCCCCCATTTGAGAACCTAAGGACAAAATTCTTGTGGCGAGCTTTGTTTACCCCGTTACAATGAAGTTTCTTTTTTTCATTATGATTTCCTTAATGGAACCATGATTGATATGGGTTGGAAAACATGTTAATGATATAAACTGAAGTTAAATCTTGAGGTTTACGTCTCAGAAATATATATTTCAGTCTCAAGGTAGTGGAGCGAGTTCAAACCCCACCCTGTAAAAGTGGGATTAGACCATCCTCTTTGAATCCACCATCATGTGGGGATAGGGAGATCTCATGTGGGGATAGGGAGATCTCTGGACCATTGCAAAAAAAAACTTTATGCTAAACACTATATTGGGTACCTCAAGGCATGCTCAAAATGATTGTCAAAACACTTTGAAGGTGTTAAGATTCCCTTCATATCCGAATGGAAGGGTTCGTTGTTATTCATTTGCTGTTTTCCATAACAACGACAACAACAACAACAAATATATATATATATATATATATATATTATCTCAACGTTTACCACTACTTGATAAAAGCTTGTACTCCATGCTGGAACTCTGAGACATTGGCATTGGGTTAGACACAACATCTCCCTTACTTTTACTGCAAGTCTATGGTTATTTTTTGATTTGGTTGTTCTTTTAGGTTTTGAATAATTATTGTGAATTCAAGATCATGTGAATTCAAGAGAGATATTTTTCTTGCAGTTATAGTTTTGCTTACCTACCCAATTTATAGTGATAATATCTCTGGTGGCATTCCCTCGTGGACTGATTATGGCAAAATCTCCTTGCAGGTATACATAGATTTTTTTGCAATATTAATCCTCATACTGGCAGGAGCATTGGCTTTCTATGGTAAGCTATTTAGGTCATAAGCAGCTCCATTTTCTTCTATTGTTCTTTGTTTTTTTGTCTATAAAATAATGGACATCCTTGCATTCTTTTCGTCTGAATTTCGTGTCTTTCTATGAAGTGAGGCTTCGTATTTGCTTTGACCACCATGATGTCCACAATGTTCATTTTGTTTTGTGAAGTATTAACATGACATTATTTTGGAGGATAAATGTGTAATAATGTTTAGTATTTGCACGTAAGAATTATGTTCTCGCAGGCCACTTGTTAATGACGGAATGAGAATAAATTGGGAAATTTGGTCAATGAAACTTGAAAGTGATGGTTAAAGGTGTTGAGTCTTAGGGTTTCAGTGTCCATGACTGTGCATGACTGGGGTATTGGAGTTCTCCACAAACCTCGGACTTTCTCCTGACAGAAAAATATAATAAGCAATTGATACTTATTGGTTTTGGCTGATAACTTATTCATTAGCTGGTTGTTCCTGTTGGTCTAGTTTCTGAAGATAAATTTGTAGATGGAATTTCATAGGAATTGGCTTAAGGTTTTAAGATAAATTTGTCCAAATTTGTCTGTTGGGCTTCAAGCCCAAAAGCATAGTCAATGAACCTAAAACAAACTTCTAAGGTTTATATACAAAGCAAATGCTAGAGATGGGAAAATGCATCTATACGCTAGTCAATTTAAGAGATAAAAAAGGATGCCAATGGATTGAAGAAGCACTCTCGCACTAATTTGGAAGAACAAAATAGACATTCAAACTTCTTCAATTATGATGGAATTAACTTATGAGTCCATTAAACTATGAGAGTGATTAATTGACAAAAGTTGGTAAGGGAAATGCTAGAAAGGTCTATATGTAGTTGATTTTTCTTATAAGAATATTAATGGAAAAATATAGAGAAAAGAAAAAAGACCTCCATATGATATTTGTCGACTTACAAAATCATATGTCGGGGTTCTAAGAGATGTTCTTTGGTAAGTATTGGAAAGAAAAGGGGTGCGTGCTCGATACAAAGGCACTATTAAATATGTGCACAAAGGAGCGATAACAAGTAAAAATATAATTGCTTTCTCAAAAGAAAAAAATGTAAGAATATAATTGCCAAGAATAATTCCCCAGTTCAATAGGGGACTCAATTAAGGATCCACCTTAAACCTATTTCTCTTTTCTTAGTTATGGATGAACTAAGTAGGCATATTTTAGAGGATGTACCTGGGTGTATGCCATATGCAAATGAATTTTTTTTGGTGTTCAATTACATTGTTTTATTAGACAAAACAAGAGTTAGAGAGAACATGAAATTAGAACTTTGGAGGAATACGTTGGTGTCTATAGGCTTTAAGTTAGTTTAATACAACTAAGACCGGATACATGCATTGTGAGCTCACGAATAATAAAAATCAAAATGATGAGCAGTAAAAGTAGGGGAAATAGAAGTTCCTAAGGTGAACTATTTTATATATTTAAGATAGATCATACAAAAGGATGGTTATTATTGAGGATGACAGTACGCATAGAATTCAAGCTTATTGAAAAAAGTGGTGTACAACAAATGTGACATGTGATTTAGAAATATCGTTGTTTAGCTAAAAAGGAAAATTGTATTAGATAGCAATTAGGCTAGTTATGCTTTATGAAAGTGAATGTTGGGTAGTAAAGAAACAATACATACATTAAATGGGTGTAGTGAAAATGAGGATGCTTAGGTGAATATGTGGTTAAACTTGTACTGATAGAATAAGAAATGCAAAATTCAAAGAAAAATTGGAGACTAGGGGTAGCATCAATTGATTGGAAAAATAGGGAAGGACAAATACAATGGCTTATACACATCCAAAGACAATTTGTAAATGCCTCAATTAAAAAACTCAACATAATACAACAACAACATAGCCACATATCCCAAATTGGTTGGGGTCGGCTATGTGGAGCAAACTCTTCCATTTTGCTCGATTTAGTGCAATTGATGGATCAATTAAAAAACTCAACATAATAGAAAATGAAAATAATTGACAACATGGGGGAAAGCCTAATATAACTTGGAATGCATTGATTAAGAAGGATTGGAAGGATTTTGAATGCATGCCATTAATTGCACTAAACCGAGCACAATGGAAGAGTTTGATCCATCTAGCCGACCCCAACTAATTTAGGATTTGAGGCTTCGTTGTTGTTTTCCAAGAAATGTTTTTGTGCTGTTAAAAGTACTATGAAACAAAAGGGACCTCAGACCACATATTTTGAAACACCTGCTCAAGCATAAATTTTGACAAACAAAAGAATATCATAATGCTGACTAATGAGGATAAAAAAAGATTAAATTGTTGGGTGGAGCCATATCAACCTTCTTTCGATTTGAAGGCAGCTCTTGGACTGACATGTTCTTAATCATATCAGCTTTTTTTTTTTTTTCCATTTTTTGACTAGCTGAAGAAGAATTTAGAGGTCCCTCACCCACCATGAATTAACCAAGTCTGCTCTACATTGATTCCATTGCCTCATTTTGGTGTCATGTATTAGTCAATACCATGTTCATGTTCCTCATGTGATCATATATTTAAGTTGCATAATCCAATATATATTTGTAAGTAAATAAAGTACATATCCATGCACACATGCCACTGCATTTTATTTTATTTTTGAAACAGTCTTAGATATTTGATTTAAAATAAGCCTTCGAGATCCCTCTTATGGTAATCTAATTATTGTTTATGACATCCAATTAGAAAGAAAGTATTATATTTCGTGAAATTTCTATCCCATATGACTTAACCTCATATGGACCCCCTTCTCTAGCTTCTCTTAGAAAAAATTTATGCAGGCATATCTAGTTTCTATATTGTTTAATGGTCTTAGATTGATTTTAGGATTCTATTATATTAATATTTGGCATGCATAAAGAGTCCTTGTTGTATCAGTAGTCTTAAGTTTTTCAGTCTCCAGAAGATTTTTTTTTCTTTTTGAAAGAGTCTCCATAAGATATTCATTGCATAAAGAATGCAGACTTTTGGTTCATTATCTTTCTTTTCCATGAATTGGTATCAGAGCTATTGTTTCATTCTTCTTTCTCAAGTCTGTGATTTCTCCTCTTTCTATCTCCAGCGTCTTGTGGCCCTCTCCTTTTTACTCTTCTTTACCTTCTCCTTAGCACTTCAGTTTTCTCCACCAGAGTCTAAATTTCTTCATGAATAACTTACTTTTCCTGTTCATCATCTTCTCTTCTTCTACATTTATTCTCCCTTTTTTTTTCCTGTTTATCATCTTCTCTTTGTCAATTTCTATGCAATCTTTCTTTCTCTCTTAAAAATTATCTGCATGAGTTTCTTCGTTTTTCTCTATTTGCACAAGTTGTTACAGTCTCCTCTTTAAGTGAAGGAATAGTTTTTCTGTCCTTTAATGTCGATCGAGCACATTTTTTTTATCCATTCTTGTTATTCAGTCTATTGATGCGCACGTCTCTCCTTTTTGAAACTTGAAAGTTATCAGTACTGTAAAATTCCATGGTTGACTGCTCGTTGATGCAAAGACCATGGGTTGTCCAATACAGTACAGCTATCTCGCCTCTCCATTATGTTGTAAAAAACACACATTACTATGTCCTAGCTGGAGCAAGGATCAATTCTTGTTCCTTGACTTAAGATGCATTTTGTTGACCCATCTTTTTTGGGTATTTTTATTTGCCAAATATTTATGGAACTTTCAAATTTCTATCTTTGTATATGGTATGCCATTATTTCTTTCACTTTGCATGTAGGATCAAAACTCTTCTTCAAAATCAGCAAGGTGCGATATGATAAAGCTTCTACTGAAATGTGGAAGGTATGCAAATGTTTCACTTTTTTCGTCTTTATGTTTCCTATCATCTTTTTGGTGAGTCAAAAGGTTGCTTCCATGTACAGGTTGCTGGTTTGGCTGTGGTATCTGTTGTATGCTTTACAGCAAGTGGACTTATAGCTCTTACAACAGATATTCCTGTATGTAATCTATTTCAATCCCCTAGGGTTCTTTGTTGTTACAACTAATTTCTAGCGCAACAAGCTTAAACTCTTTGAACTTTTGATTGCAGCTTATGTATCAGTGGCATCCAAAGATCGTTGATGGTTTATCTACTCCGCTGCTCATAGTTATATATTATTTCATAGGTACATTTTTTCTTCTTATCTTTCTGTATTAAAGATTCTGTAACCGTAAGGCTTGTCTTTTTGGTTTTTCATTGTTTTTTAATTTTGGTATGAACGTCAGTCCTTGTTGAGAACCCTGCAGATTCCAGAAAATTGCTGGTTTAGTACCATGAACTACCGTTGGGTGATAAACCATGACTTTTTTAGGATATCTAATTTTTCGATCTAGCTTCAAAGTCTACTTTCAAATGCTTAAGTTGCCAATCAACATGAAACTAATTGATTACAATTTATGAGGGCTATGTTTTGCCGTTCTTATTCATTATTTATCTGATTCACCGTTCACGTTTTTACCCTTCTTTCTTTCATCCAATTCACTAATTGATTGCCATGCATTTGTATATCTTCTTCTTCCGTAGTGTGTAATTCCTAAAGAATACATTTCTTAATTCATATTTGTTTTTGAGTGAATGAAGCTATTCTTTAATTTAAGCCGATTCATATGTAGTTGGGAGAAAGGCTTTTGTTGTTGACAAGTTTGAGATTTTGATCAACCAAAACAAAGTAGTTGAACTTGAGCTCTGTTAAAGTACCAAAATTGAGGTGAAATCTGAAAAATGCAAAATTGGCGAGAGATGGTTGCAGGAGGAGATTTGAGATTTCAACATGGTTTGAATGTGGGGAAGAAAATTCAATCAACTCACTATTAAATTGGAACTAGTGGACCAATCCATGTGAATGCAAAGGTTACATGACTTTTGCAACTCTCCACACTGTAGCAGACTTGACTATTTCATTTGGGGCGCTGGATGGAGTATGAGGTTCCCAGTGTTTCATCAGGAAGCTACAGGAAGAATTCTATTTGATCATAGAACCATCCTTCTCTAACTTCATTTGCTTACCCATTTTCATTTTGGAAACATGTGATTGGATCATGCCTAAATTCTGATTGCGGATTTTTAAAACGAATACTTAAGAATGGTGTTCTGGAACACCAAGTCCAACTTCACTACAAGCCTGCACTAATGAAATTGATGATTAGGAGGAGGGTGCTGTATGAAGTTACTTTATTATGTCTTGAACTGTTTTTGAATAGTTGTTCCCAGATTCACACCTTATTTGTGAATAGAACTTTTTTGATCAGATTATTTGTGAATGAACTGGAAAATAAAGAACATTCTCACTCTAAGAAACTTTTTACTGTTTGTTTTTTTCCAGGTTCATCAGTTCCTTCAGCTTTTGCTCTTTGGGCCATGAGTGAAATGCCACCCTCAGTTGCAGTTACAAATCAATTACAGTCAAGGACAGTGGCGTACTTCGCTGACACATTAACAGAAACTAGTCGGATTCAATACTGGACTACTGCCACCACCTCCCAGAACCAGGTTCTACATGCTTATCCTTGTCTTTCATATATGTGCCGTAATTTATCCCATATGTTAGAAATGACGCCACATCATTTGCTTACAATCTTCAACCATTACATTGGTGAACTTTAAGCAATGTGTTATATAGTGAAGACTTTTTTCATTTTTATAAACATTCTTAAAGATTCATAAGGTATGGTCTTGAGATTTGTCGATCAAATATTTATTTGCTATTACCACTCTGTAGTGTCACCTAGTTTCTGAGAATCATAGAAGACAGCTTTGGATGGGCCACTATGTGTATCATGTGACAGTTTTCTTCTCTTGAACCATGTTGATTTCTTGAAAATGACAAACATGGATGTTTTTGTGAACTTGGCATGAAATTTTATCAGAAGAATATATTTGCTTTTTATCATTTGATAATTAAATTTATAATGTCATTTTAAAAGGCCTGCCCAACCATATTCACTCACCTCACTAAAAAAAACAACCATCTTACAATATTTTAAAACCCTATTTTCCTATTCTTGATTGCCTGGACCGCAGGCAGGAGATGCATTTTCTTGTTGGCTCCCTCGATTGAGGATAGTCAAAGGATATAGATAGCTCCTCCTTGATTCGTATTACTTCCTATTATATTTTATAAAACTTTTTGTTTTAGATTGAGAATATCCCCTTTTTTCCTTATTCCGAGAAACTGCCTGCCTTATCAATGTTGAATTGAAAATTAATTCAAGGGTAAATTCAGAAAAAATCATAATGCCAATATAATGTTGTCTGCAAAATGATCTTGTGGCAATGGGGAGCAGCTCTGCTACATTCCGTAATTGTAAAGTTCCTACTGTTGTGTGGATGGCAAATTCTTGTAGCTCCATGTGTAGCTGATTAAAAAGAAAATGGGTGAGGCAACTATATTTCTGTGGTTGAAAATTTTGCCCCTCTTATCTTTAATGATTTTGACATGTTTGTTTTTAAACTTTCACGATAGAAATCATGCTTAACTTGCTGCTGTGGCCTGCTTGGTTTCTGTTAAAGAACCCTGATTTAGCTTTTCCAAAGATGAGATCAGTGATTGATACTGTGCATTTTTCTCGAATCATCTATGAAACTGCAATTTTTATTTTATTTTATTTTTTACTGGATTGTGTCCAATTTTCCCTCTTGGCTTTAATCTGGTGCCTTGGGTTATAAAAAATTGAAATTAAAGGTAAAATAGTTCTTGTTTGTTTAATGGTTATTACAGTAGAGTATCAAGTTTTCTATTTGATTTACTGTTTAAGTTTGTTGGGTTTAATTGAAGATTTTTCACAACAATGATGGGTTTTCATGTTTCAACTTCTTTTTTTACAGAGGTTTATTTATCTTATATGAGATGGAGTTACATTTAGTAGTTTCATTTCTACAACAAAATCATTAAGGAAGTTTTGGAGAGTTCGAATGCACCTTAGAGATTCTCAGTGCGGTCCTCTAGTACGTAAAGGCTAATAATTTTTTATGCTTGAGAATGTATGGAAAGGTTGTTCAGGGAGTTAAGAAACGTTTTTGAGAATAGGGGTGTTGAAAAGGAGGATGGAGAGCGGAACCTGAGTGGATAATGGGGGCAAAATCATCAACGACAGAAATATAGATGTCTCGCCCCATTTTCATTTTGATCAGCTACACGTGGGAGCAACAAGAATTTTCCATGCCACAACTCTAGGATTTTTAATTACGGACTGTAGCAAAGCCACTCCATGGAAATGGATAACATTCTGCAGTGGGAGCTGAATTTTGGTACATTATAGCCGATTAGTTGCTTTTAAGATGTGGACATGAAATTGGGCACATAAGTTTCTCGTGTATGGCCTTGAATTGAAAATGTTCACTTAGACAAGTTACACATCATCAATCAACAATTAGATTTTGGGTTTTAATCTTCTTGTCCTTTGTTAGTTGCATTTTCTGCAAAATAAAATTAATACTATAAATTAGCTGGTAGAACTTATTGGCCACTACTTACTGTTTCCCTTTTTGTTTAAATTGCTCATCTGCTTGTGATTTATTGTTTTAAGTTATGCTCCTATCAAAAAATTGTCTAAGTTATGTGTATTTAAGGGATTAATGATTAATAAGTTGCGGATGGTTGAACTGATTAAATTGTATCTCAGATAGTGGTGTAACTTACAGATTAATGTATAGTGGTAGGAATTGCTGTGTTTATTGGGCTGATTGAGGAGATAATGATTTGGAAGTTGTATCCATTGAACCAATTCTATGCGGGGGAAGAAGCAGCAGAGTATGCAATCATATTATTGAAAAGCAAAGTAAAACAGTTCGTAGTGTATGACCTTTGTGGACTGCTAGCAACACGTTTAATAAAGCTACTATTGTTGTAATTACAAGTGGATGAGTAAGAAGTGCTTAGAATAAGACAAAAAAGAAAGTTTGTTGCAACAATTTGGCATTGGAACCAAGGCATTTTGCTTGAGAGAGGCGAGGTGTGAGCCTCGAGGCAGAGTGAGGCATGAGTCAATTTTTTTTAAAATTAGAAAAGCTAAATCATATGAAATAATTCATGTAAAAAGTCTTAGATTCACAAATACAATTTTGAAAGACAAATACAATAAATAAACAGTGTCAACGTCAATGTTGTTTCCTCATTCTCAGCTTTTTGCTGTTTTTCAAATAGCAACTTAGCTAGAGGTGGGCAAACCGCAGTTTGGTGGTGAAAACCCTCAAACCGCCACCAAACCGAGGGTTCGCGGTTTGACAGTTTTATAAACCACCACCAAACCGCGAACCATTAAAACCACAGTCAAACCGACCACTTTACACACGGTTTGGTTGGTTTGGTTTTGTGGATTTTCCTACAATACATTTTCAACAAAAAAAAAAAAAAAAGCATACATTTCATAAAAAGTGCTTGCATGTTCATCCACAAAAAATACAATGAAACACATGACCATCCACTAAAAAAGCAATTAAATACAAAGTCAATTAATGAAATGCAAGGATTGAGTGACGAGGAAGGAGCGGAACATAGAGAGGAGGCAAGGGAGGTAGAATGAATTGACAAATTGCGTTTGGGTAACAAGGTTAGGGTTATGGAGGGCGTAAAATTATAGAAATTCCTAAATTGCCTTTCGGTTTGGTGAACTGCGGTTTTCTAGAAACAAAACCACCACCAAACCGCGTAATCGTGGTTTTCAAGCTTTCTAAACCACCCCCAAACCGCGAGTTTAAAAAACCAGACAAAACCATGCGGTTTGGATGGTTTGGGCGGTTTTTCGAAAACCGTTGCCCACCCCTAAACTTAGCAATGTTCTTTTACCCAAAAGATTAGAAGAAAAGAAGAGGAACAAGAAAAGAGTTTAGCAACTTGAAGAAAAAAGAAAAAAAGGGAAGAAGACACTTACCTTCAAACCCCAACAATCTTCAATTGCTCAACGTTCCCTACCTCACTTGGAAAGAAACTAAATTTCAAATTAGATTAAACAAGGTGCAAAGTTATGTGTTGGTCACTCGTGCAAGTAACTTCAATTTTATGGTTAATAGTCTGGTTAATTGTGTTGTCAAATGTAATCATATAAACGTTCCCTACCTCACTATGAAGGGACAATCGACGTGATACCCTCACACACACCTTATTACTTTCTAATTGAGGCATGAGTCTAACTGAGATTTATGCCTTGCATTACATTGAGGCTTAAGCCTTGATGCTATTTTTTTTCTTTCATAGATAGATGAGGCATGCCTTGTAGGAGACGCTTCAATTTGGATTTGAAAACGTTTCCGAAGAGAGTGAGCCAATGACTAGCACTATGAAACTTTAGGAGAGAATAATAGAAAATATGTTTAAATTGGAAAACATAGTCTAGAAAGTATTTGCTTTATGACAAGAAGGTTCAAAAAGGCGGCATTTTTCTTTATAAGAGATTAATAGAAAAATATTTGGAAAAAAAAAAAAAAAGAAAGGTCCTTCATTTGTTTTTTGCAGTGTTAGAAAAAGCATATGATAGGATTACTAGATTTGTTTATTAATGGATATTTTATTATTATTATTATTAATACTACCATTACTAAATGAGCAAGTGCCTCGCACATGAAGCTACTACTACAAGTAAACGTGAAGCACAATGAATTGTGTTTTTTATTGATCTCACTAATTAAATGGAAGAATGAAGTCTGAAAATTAGTTATGGAAAAGTTTTAACTAAAAGACTTATTTATGAATATATATCTAACTAAGAAAGTGGAAATAGGGTCCTAAACATTAGACAACTAAAAACTATACATCAGAAACATAATCTTTGCCAAAAAATACATACCAATGCAAGTGTGTACACAACAGAATCTTTGAATGCTTTGTGTTGGTATTACAATATGTATGGAGATAGTGTTTCGACATTAACGCAGTGAGAATGTATGCCAAGGAATAAGTGGAAGAGAAGATCCCGCATTGTAAACCCAATTAGGATCAAGTTCCAAATTACCAAGGTTAAAAGGATAAGAGAAATTGTGACTAAAAAAGACTGGTGAATATATTAAAAAATACTTACATCCATGTTATCTAAGATGGGGTCTAACCAATGTATTTAATTAATCGACAAAAAAACTAGTATCAAAGGAAGATCTCACATAAATTCAATATGAAAGAAATCATTGATCCATAACTGTTGAAACTCGCTGTTACTTGGCAAAATAAATTCCTTGGCTAGTCTGGAAGTCTCACTTTCACAATAACTGTGAGGTCTCATATTTGATTTCTGATATGAGAGAATTGCAATGTTCTGTTATCAAGGGAAAATTTAGTAGGTCCACCACTTTAATAGAGTCTGACTTAAATTGTCACCTTGTTGACTTTCAATCCTCTTCCATTTTTTTTGTTTTCTCAGTTTTTTTGTCTTCATTCCCTCTTGTTTTTGTTGATGCTGCGGCTGAATTGAGTTCGGTAGAGATGCCTATTCGGTGGTTAATAGGTGTCAAGGAAATATGTGTGCGAGAGTGATGTAGCAGTTAGAGATTAAATCAGTGAAAAGAGAATGTGTGATGAGAATAATTAGCGGAAAGATGGAGAAAGCGTGGGAGGAGAGAGTAGTTAGTGAAGAGAGTGTGGGATAAGAACATGATGGAGGGAAGTTAGCGATAAGATGGGAAAGTAAATAGGGTACACGGATCCAGTAATCTGCGGGTCAAATTCAATTCGATCCAATTATTGCGAATCGGATCAAATTTTATAACTAGTTGGACTGATTGAATTGCAAAAGTGTCAATCCACATGGATCAGATCGACTTACGGATTTTACATGTACAATCCGCGGATCTAATTCGGTTCGATCCGCAACATTATATACTCAGTGGTTGTTTTGTCTACCTATATTTGATCTTCTTTTGTTGTATTACTTAGTTTTTAAACTCCAACTTTTGGTTTTTTAGTCCAACTTTTTTCTTGGTAGATTTTAATCCAACTTTAAGTTTGGTCATATAATATTTTTATTGAGTTGAATCAAGTCTAATTTATGGTATAATCATGCACTTTATTTTATGTTGTTTAATGATTATGGAATTGTTCTTAACCAATGTGCATATTCTTAATTATGAGTTACCTATACAACGCCAATTCACAAACTTGATTGGTCCAATCCGCATTTTATGAACTGGATTGAAAAGTTAAATGAGTTTGGACCGAATTGAAAATTTTCAATCCACAATAATTGTATCGAGTAGCGAGTTGACTTTAAATGGATCAGATCCAGTTCGTGTACAACCCGTTACGGGGTGGTTCTTTTGGTGTTGCAGAATGAAAAATAATCAGATTCACTAATCTTTAAAGTCAAATTATGCATTTACCCTCTAATTGTTTTTCTTTAACATTTAAAAGAAAAGGGTGGTTTTGGGAGTTTTAGCCAAAAGCTTCACCATCAACGGTTTTAGGTTTCGTATTATAATAGTATATGGATAATATTATTCGATATTCAAACGCTATAAAGATATCTGCAAAGGGGAGTGCTAACAAGTATAAAAACAGGTGGTGAAAGAATTTCCCAGAATCCCATTAGTAGGACTAATTAAATAATCTCAAATTTATATCTATTTGCTTTAGGCTTTAGCTATGGATGAATTCCTTGGGCATATTCAAGATGATACACCGTGGTGTATGTTTTTTTTCGTACTTTTTAGTATATGAAACAAGAGTTGGAGTTAATAGGAAATTAAAACTTTGGAGGGTTCCGTATGCATTGCGAGTTCTCAAAAGTAGAGATCAAGACAACACATTAGAAGTTTCACAGGCGGTCCGTTTTAGATTTTTAATATCAATAGTACGAAAGCATGTACATATTTAAGATGAAGCTATACATGCCAAAGCATCTTTAGTGAGATGGATGAGCACTTGCCGAAGGCATGGTTCAACTCATGTTGGAGATCAACTTGGTTTCTTATCAAAAGATGATGCTACATATAGAATTGAGTGGAATGGAGTAAATGAAGTGTGAAAGTGAAAGGTGAGATATTTGCTTGAAAAAATATTTTTTAAATTATAAAAGGAAAATTCTTTGGGATTGAGGCCTTTTGTTGTAAAAGGAAAATGAGATCAGGGTAAAAATTATCAAATCACATCATCAACTGCATAAACCAAGCTGCATGCAAACTTTGATCAATGTTCTGACCGCAACTAGTACAGGGCTTGCGCTTGGTTATTGTTTTTGTTGCTTAACAACAGAGTTTTTCTAGCTGAGCATGACTGGTTGTAATGGATCTCTGTACTATTGGTATATTAGTTTTTTGTTATTATTATTGCTTCTTTCAGTCCTACCTAAATTATAATATATCTGGGCTCTTTATGTTTAAAGTGCTATTAGTGCAACAATCTATTCATTCAAATTATTTACCAACCTACTAAATTGAAAAAAATATTTATCGACCTATAGCCGATCTTGATGTCCCGTGATTATTTCTCGTTCTTAAGCTTGGTGTGCATTGTGCGCTATTGTTTAAAATTTCTTGTCATGTTATCCCATCAAATTCTTACATTTTTGTTGTTCTAAGACATTTGCAAGCATCTGTTTAAGATTTATTGCTTCAGTGCATTTTGAAGAGTAAATATCGCATGGGCATGATTTCATCCTCCCTCAAACTTGATTATTTTTTGTAGTTAATTTATTCACCTCCTCATTGTGGTTTTTCACAGCATAGAAAGGAAAAGAAAAAACATTGCGTCACACGTTCTTTATTTCGCATGGATACCTAATGGTAGAATTTTTACATGATTGAAATATGGGTTCTGAATCAGCATATTTCTTCTCAAGTGTCTAGAGTAATTATAATTATAATTTTTTTGTCGTTCTGGAAATAGGTATATAGTTGGACTGTGCTCACGCATACATTAGTTTCTGCTTATATATATCATGATTTATTTTCTTTTCCTTTGCATATGACTGGACAGACAACAGGATGGAACCACACTGGCTGACATTGTGTTTTAATTTTAGGCTTCAAAGGCAAGTCCAATATAACTGCACATTATACGTGAAAGCTATAAGATTTTTCTGCCAAAGCTATGAATGGATAAAAGAGTGCATCTTTCGCCTCATCAAGTGGTTTTGGATCTACAATGGGATAGAGAAGATGAGGGATAGATCTAATGGCTCCTTGGTATGCATTCTTTCCACTGTTAGAGGTTCTCCATGGCTTGCAGGATTCTGCACTTGTATATTCCATGAATCGTATTAGAATTTGGAAAAATTTGTAGAAATATTGTATTAACTAGTTAAATTTCTCGAATCCATTTTCTATCGCTACTTCCCACATTTTGGGAGGTCTGCTTCATTGCTGTTAAAAAAGTTGGTCAATATGGGAGATGCCGCGGTGAAGTACAAAGTTCATACATTATCCAGAAAGATATCTGTCTGTAGCGGGGAATCAGGCTGAATTAACTTCCCTTTGATCAGAGTCTACATTGGTCAGAGCTGCTCGCACAGTCCGTGGTTCTTACACTCACTGGTTCCTGCATTTGCAGATTGGGAGGCTCACTCATGCTTTCCACGAAAGAGTAGCGCAAAATCTCATGAAGGCTTTCTACAGGATTTCCAAACATCTACTGGATAGTCTGAATTGGTTTGTTCCAGGCATTGTGTAAGAAAGAAAAAGCTATCCATGTATGATGAGGTATCTTGTGTACTAACTTCATTAGTGAAATATAAATGAGAGCATTTGATCTTCCTCATTGTTTTTGACCTAGTTTCATTAGTCTCATTGAATTTTGATATGTGAACAAAATGGTTTACTAACAAATTATGTAACTACTTGATTGGAAAGCTCTTGAGTTGCACTAAATCTAGTGCAATGGAAGAGTTTGATTCATGTAGTCGACCTTAACTAATTTGGAATTGAGGATGTGTTGTTGTTGTTGCATACTATTACGAGAAGATTTATTGTGGTCTCCAAAAAAGAAAGAAAGAATAGATATTCAAAATGTCCTAATCGCTATTAGAAATTTAGAGTAATCATGGAAATGAAAATTCGGATTATAACAATATTTGGCTCCATAATCAAGACGAGTTTTTCTACACGTCTCAGTACACGCTTGGCTGCTCAGAAATTAATGCACTTCACTTGAAAATTGCATACTTCTTTAGAGAGATTTTTTTTTTTTTTTTGTCAAATTCGTTCGAGAGATGAACACTTCATGCTGGTCTAATTTAATCTTATTATCATATCAAAGACATTCTTCATCTCCATGAGCACAATATCATTTTTTGTCACCAAATCCACGTAATTAAGGGTATCCACAATGGTTGGACTCCCACAATAGTTAGCAGAGTGCCACATCATTGTTCTATTACACATTTCTTCACCGCACCTTCACTTCCACAATTGTTAAACCCCTTAATTACACATTTTACGAGACCCACAATCACATCACACTATTTTTTCAAAAAATCAACAAAATTTTAAAAAGTCACCTCACATATTTTACAATTAACCAATAAATAAATTAACTATTATTTTTACATATCTAAATATCTATTTTCGATATTATAAAAATAAAATAACTACTTAATTAGTTTTTTTGATAAAAAAAAATTTTTTTCTTACTTTGGAAAACCAAAACAACGGATATATCTATATACCTTTTTTTTGTTTTCAAAATCTATTCCAAAATCTAAAAAAAAAGATTTTTAAACGAAAAAAAAAACCAAAAAAAATCACTGGCAGCCCCATGCACATTAATGACTATAGGGCCTACCATTGGCCCACAATGAACCATCCATTGCACACCCACAGTGAGACGTGCAATGTAATGGACCGTCGTACATTACCTTAGAAATGTTACTTTGAGGGTACACATCCTGAGATGCATAATACGATGGGTAGACAACCTTCTCATGAAGCGGAGGTCATAGCGTTGAGGGAGATTACGTATTGGGTGGAAGCGCAAAATAGATGTAATGTGATGTTTGAAACCAATTCATTGACAGTAGTTTAAGGATTGCAATCTTCATCCCGTAATAAGACAGAGTTCTGAAGCTTGTTTGACAATTGTTTAATAGTACTTAAACGTCAAGATTCGTTGAGAGTTCAATTTGCTAGGAGAAATGCGAACAAAGTAGCACATAGTTTAGCTAAGCTAACAAAATCGTATGTTAATCATTTCGATTGGTTTAAAGTACTACCAGATATAAGGGTGCTCATATCCTCAGATATAATCACTGATATTGAGTAATGAAATGTATCCTATATTTTTATCAAAAATAAAAAAGATAATTGTAAGTTGATCATCGAATTGATTGATTAAAATCATTTGAAACACTAGCTGATTAAATAGTTGATAAATGTAAAATGACATAAAATATATAATATTTATATTAATTAAATATATTTTCTTAAAAAGTATTAATTGGGTTCATTACTTATACAAATATATTACTTATTAATAAATTTATTTTATAACATACTCTTACATGTTGTAGTAAACATAAGAAAGATGTTGATCTATGATATAGTTAATAATAAAGATGTTGATCTTTAAACATAATAAAGATGTCAGTAATATTTTTAATGTTTTTTTACTTCAATGGGATTCGACATTTTTGGTAAAATGGATTTAAAAACTTTCGGCGGCCAAATGAACATGTATCAAATGACTGGAGTGTTTCTCTGTCTAGGGTTTTTCTAGGGCACATAAAATCAAGCAAGCAGAATGCCAACAACGAACAAGAGTGAAGAAGAAGAAGACAGGATCAGCGGCCTCCCAGACCCAATCCTTCTCCACATTCTCTCCTACATCGACACCAAAGACGCCATCAGAACCAGCCTTCGCTCCTCAAGATCTTTACTATTGGATTCTCGCCGCAGTTCGCCGCAACGTTCGAGAAATCGACATCAACATGAATGTGCTTTCAAAGAATCCAATTAGGTTACCTAATTCCTTGTTTGCTTGTCAGATATCGACTAGTTTCCAGCTTTCATCTAGCCAATCCAGCCCTAACTTCATACTTTGGAGATACATATTGATATTCATTGTGATGTGATGGACTCGTTTAAATGCGGTATAAGAATCAACACGCCGAATCTCATATGTTTTTCTTGTAATGATTTCATGACAAGAGAGTACAGAATTATGAATGCTATGCCTCTTATATCTTCACCTGAAATTATATTGGAAGTAGGTGGAGATGGTAGGTTTTTGCTATTGCAAGATTTGGGTATTCCTGAAGACGAGGAAAAGGAATGTGTTCGACGCACGGTAAGTCTTTTGAAAGCAGGTTTGCGGCGTAGAGAAACTAAAGTGTAAACACTTCGATGCTTTTGGTATGTGCTTTTCTAATTGCAATTGTATAATGTCCATGATGAGTCTTCATGCATTTCATTCATTGTCATTCTCCACGTCAAACATTGGAAGATGATTGTTTGAAAATTCAGGCTAGTGACTGCTGCTGCGAAACTTTTTGGCTATGTGTGTATATAAATGAGTTTGGAAAAATTGATTATAATGTCCATTGTCCATTGTTGGAGAAAGTGTTTCTTTACTCTGGAAAGTAACTCTACTGTCAACAACAAAGACTCAATCCCAAATTAGTTGGAGTTGGCTACATGGCTCAAACTCTTCCATTGCGCTCGATTTTTATTTTATTTTATTTTTGGCATTGCATTGCGCTTGATTTAGTACAATTAATGGTGTGCTTACCAAGTTAGCTTCGATCTATCCCTAAATTGTTGAGTTTCTTTAGTTTCTATTGAGTTGAGTTTTCTAATTGGGGTAGCGTAGAGTGATCATCACTGCCTCTAAATATTGGGTATATATTCTAGCTATCAAATGACCTCACACTCTTATGTTTAATAGTTTTTACATGCATTTGATGGATCTGTTAAGTATCTCTTGTCTCTAGATTCTTTATTGAAGTGCTGATTGTCTCAATTCCGCCAAAGTAATCTTTAGTGAGATGGACCAGGCATCAATTGCTAAAGCCAAGGTTGGGGGTTCGACTCATGTTGGAGTACGGGCGTTGTAATTAAGTTGGTTTCTCATCCAAAAAAAGAAAATTGTCTCAATTCAGATTACTAGTTTAATTATAGTTAAAAGTTTATACATGCATTTGATAGATATGCGAAGTATCTTTTAGTCTCTAAATTCTTTATTGGAGTACTGATTGTCTCAAATCTCAATTTAGACTGCTAGTTTAATTTGGTATGAGTTCTTGCAGCTTCTAATTTTCATGTTTATCTTCCCATGGTTGATAATTTTCCAGCTTAAGTTGTGGTAAGCTAATGGTCATGTCATGGTTGACTTTTATATTGCTCTTTGATAATAACCTAATTGTTAGTTATAGTCAGTTATAGACCTTGAGTCCTTTTCACTTCTTTCAATACTTAGTGTGTACAATAAATCTTCTTCAAATTTTTTGAATGTTGGGCTTGCACTCTTAAGTAAATACTTTGTGTTACATGTGAACAACGCATCTAATTGGACTTCTTTTTACTGTGACAAGGTCGCCTTCAATTCTCAGGCCGTTTTGGAGCATCAACCCCTTCAATTTCACAATCTGAAGTATTTAAAAATATATACATGGCTTTCTAAAGACTGTCTACTAGCAATAATTGAATTGCTGAGGATATCTATCAAAATCGAAACTTTGGTCTTAAACATTGTTATTGTAAGATCTTTACCACTGACAATAACTATAGGCTTTTTAATATTTCCTTATTATTTATTTATTAATCAATGGTCCTGATTAGATCATCACATTGCTCATCTAACACTATTATTTGTGAATTATTTTTAGGATGAAAGTTCGGGAAAGCCGTTAAACTAGGATGAGGTATTTGTTGATCATTTCTTTGCTTCTTTTGCTTTATTTTTCAATCTTTAAGGACTTTAGAGATCCTTTATTAAGTTATTAATTTCTTATTTTTAGGGAATTTGCATTTCATCCAATATTTTTGGTGAGGGCCTACAGTTTCCAATGCAGTGCATATTTCATCATCTAAAAGTTATAGAGATTTATGGTGCCATTGGATGCCTGAATGAACTTAAGCTTTTAGAGATTGTGATGAAAAATTCCATGGTCTTGGAGAAAATTGTTATTTGGACAACTTTTGGAATGCCATTTGATAGGAAGGAAAGGTTGATAAGCTTCTGCCAGACATTATTAAGGATTCCTCGAGGCGCTTCTTCAGATATTGCTGTCTTGCTCATTTAAAAGAGTTGTAGATTTACCAAAAAAAGAGTCGTAAAGCCCTCCACAGTTACCTTATTTTGTTTTTTGACAGGTATACTCGGCTTCAAAACTCTCATGCACTTGGGAGCAATATTTGTGAAGTTGACTTGAACAAGAAATGTTGACACCCTTAATTACAAGATTATGACTGATAATTTGGGGAAGGGCAAATGCTAATGGAACCCACAAAAGACATGCAGATGTTGGTACATGTCCCTTAGGTCTTGTTTGGTTCATTTTACTAACTTTCAGGGAAGTTTAATTTTTTGGGAAGTTAATCATTAAGGAAGTTGCACTTCACATTTTAAAAATAATAAAATAATGTAATTGACATAAATGTCATTTACACTGTTTTTTAGAGAGATTGTAGGGAATAAAAATAGAGAGAGAGCATTAAATGAGGGTAGAAGTGTCTATTCTTCCTCAGAAGATAACTCTCTCTCCCCTCCTCCAAATTGACATAAATAACCTTTATACTGTTTTTAAGAGAGAGATTGTAGGAACTAAAAGTAGAGAGGGAACATTAAATGAGGGTAAAAGTGTTCATTTCTCCTCAGAAAGATAACCCCCTCCTCCCTCCCATCCCAGTGTTATCTTCCCTTATGTGGGGAGAAGTTGAGGGTCGAACTTTCAGGAAAGTTTTTTGAAAATATTCAATCAAACAAGGCGAGTAGGAACTTCTTTTGAAGTTATTTGACTTCCATCAATGTCCCCTCAAACCAAACAAGGCCTTAGATACACATGGAGGTGCACACATAAATGATACACCAACAAGTGCATGTCTTTTGTACGTTGCGTAAGCATTTCTTTGAGGAAACCACCTAAAGAGTGTGGGTGTTTTTTGTAGGTTACATAAGTCCCTTTCAGGAAGCCACCTAAAGAGTGTGTATGTTTGAGGGACCACTTTTAAAGACTTGAGAGTTGAGATATATTACAGTAGGACAGACTTGGTCATTGAATTGTAGCGTGCTTGTAAATCTATATAGCTACTGTATGTATGAAAATGTGTTTATCTTTTTCCTTTCTTATTTTGTTGAAATTAATCTTTTTCCTTTTCACTTGTAAATCTATTGATACTTCTATAAAACAAAGTTTATAAGCATGTCAAACGACTAGATGGAGTAATTTTTTGTTATATACTTGAAGGACGTGATGCTTATCTTTTATTATTATTTTTATTTTTCTCGTGATATTTAATATCAATTACATCACTTATTAATTCACACATAGGCATTGTTGAGTTTTATATAAAGTGGCTCTCCAAACCTAATTTTCTCCATCCATAAAATTCAAAACCAATATCTCTCTTAAAAGAGAACTTAGTCTCTCTTGCCACTCAAACAAAGGTTCTCTTCTTTTTAATAATAATATATTAAATATATTAATTTAATATCATACTTGATTCCTACCAAAAAAAAATATCATACTTGATTTTCTATTTGTTTGTAATTGTATTAATCTATGTTTGTATGTGTTACTACTTTTTAATGACGATCTAAGTTTTAAATAATTTTTCTTAAATGAATTTGATCAATGTACATGATCGACTGAATTGTTATATAAATATAGGTAAGTTGTTTTCAAAAAATAATAATAATATATATATATATATATATGTAAGGTTTTTTTTTTGAAGATAATAATACTGTTTTGAAGTTTCATAATGTGTATTCATGGTGTGTACACAATTGTATATAGCTTAATACAAGGGGAAAATAAAAGTTAGTAGTTAGTAGTAGTAGTAGCTAGTAGCCCAGGGCTCTCGAAAATCCTGAGTTCGCCCCTACCCATTAATGCCTACCAAGTCGTTATCTCTATCTCTATCAATTTCAATCGCCATTCTATACCCTGATTTGACTTTGTAATGGCCGTTCTTCGAGCAGTTCCATACCAACTGATCCTCGCTATCATTGCTCAAAGCAATTTTTTGAAAGCTTGCTAGAAGCAATTTGACTGATCTCACGGACATCACGTTTATTAAACAACTCTTGGATAAGCTCGGAGTCCTATTCTCTGTTGAAAGGGATCATAAGATCATGAACTGTTATGTCTTCCAGTCCTTGTATGGGCTCGGTTGAGCTAGTATTGTTTGTTGTGTCTTTCAGCCTTGAAAGGGGGATCATAAGATCATGAACTGTTATCTCCTATCCTCCACCTACAACCACGTTCCACCACTGTTTTTTCTACCATGATACATTGCCAAGTAAAACTTCGATTGTGGCCAATTTTGGCATGTTAAAAGACCCCATTCGAATAGCATTTAGCTTTGAGAATTCTTGATACCAAAGCATTAGGATGGTAGAACAAACGCTACCCTTGCTTCACTAACATGGCTAGATTAAAACTGTGAAGGTCTTTGAATCCCATACATCCCCCCTTCCTCACACAAAGGCTACGCTAACTCATCCAATTCATTCCCCTTTGTTCACACATACTGGGAATTGTGATGTTATTACCACCTTAGAAACATGGAACAAATGCTCCTGATTGTTCATTAATTGAATACTATTTTAATGTATTTATATTACTAATAGTTGGTGGTGGATGAGTACCATTGTGTCCTTCCTTTAGCTCTAGATGAATAGCGTTAAGACCAACAAATGTTTAGCATTAGTGTGGGAAAATGATTTAAAGCTTAAACTCTTAAGTAACCTTGTTAATTGCGTTATTGAAATTACAAAATGGTCTAAGTCAAAGAGCTTCTCATCCACCCTAAACCCTAATTCGTGGTATAGAACCCTAAAACTTAAACCTTAATTCGTAGTTTGAGATTCGTGGTTTGAAATTTGTGGTATAGAATTCGTGATTTGAGATTTGTGGTTTGAGTTTAGGTTTTGTAAGTTCGTGGTATGCAAGTTCGTGGTATGCGGATTCGTGGTATGTTTGAGATTCGAGGTTTTGATATTTGTGGTTTTGAAATTCGTGGATTTGAACTTCGTGGTTTTGAAATTCATGGTTTGAGTTTAGGGTTTTGCAAATTCATGGTATGCAGATTTGTGGTATGCAAACTCGTATTTTGAGATCCGTGGTTTTCAAATTTGTGGTTCGCAAATTCGTTGTATCTCGATGTGAGGTCATGCACAATCTAAATCAAAGCGTATCTAATGAAATGGATAAAACATAATTAGGAGGTTATGGGTTCAACTCCTATTGAAGTTAAAAATAAATAAAATTGAAAGCACTTGAAACTCGAGTCCACAACATTAAAAATAAGAAAAATATTGTTGGAACGATAACGCCCAAGTTATACTTGAAGTTACATCGAGTCACATGTGTTGTCCTCGTGGCCTCGACTCCGGGTGATATGCATCGATTTGTGTATGCCTATATCCGAAGACACACAAACAACTAGTGTGGCCGATGTGAATTCGGGTGTTGTTACAAGTTATTGGGGGCTACTTTGAATATGGGTCTAAAGGTAAAAGAAAATGATTATATAACACAGTTGCACATTTGGCGCGTACCCTAAAGCCCAACTCATCGATTTTGGTGCTGTGTTGTGTTGTGTTGGGAGAGTTTGAGGGAGAGCGCGAGAGCGAGAGAGCTTGGATTGGGCAACAAATACAATGGCGATGGGATTGATACAAGGAGTGGCGAGAGCGATGAGGAGGAAGAGAACCTCTTCTCTCAACATTCTGTCGTCGAAAAGAGCTCCTAGAGATTACTACAAGGGCAAGAACTGCAAGCCCACTGGTTTCCACACTCGCAAAGGTATTATTCCTTTCTGCCCTAATCTCTCCTTTTGCTCTGTTTTCATTCTTTCGATGAGACCGTCTCATCTTTCTTGATTTCAAGTGATGAAATTATTGGGGTTTTGGGTTTTTGGTTTTAGTTTTGTTAATGATGATTTGTGGGGTTTTGTCTTAATCGTGTAGTTAGTTGAGGTTGTTGGATTGATTGATTAATTTGATTTGATGAATAATGTTAAGAAAAACAGTGATTTCTTGTTATGTTGTTAGTGAGTAATTAAGCAGTGCACGCCACATGTTTGTTGAAATGCTGCAATGTGAAGAGGGTTGCTTTGTTTTTCCAAATGCTCTAGTGAGAATTCCCAGTCGTTTCATTATAACAACGTAGCAACAAGAATGACAACAACAACATAGCCTCAATCCCAAATTAGTTGGGATCGGTTACATGGACTGAACTTTTCCATTGTGCTCAATTTAGTGCAATTGATGGTGAGCTTCCCAAACCATTTAAATCCCTCTTAATTAATGTGTCCCAAGTTAACTTCCTTCTACCCCTACCTTGTCAAATTGCTTCAGTTTTTATTAAGTAAAGTTTTCTAATGGGGGCATTTGTAGGCGGTCTTTGCAGGTGTTCAAACCACCACAACCGCTCTTCCCTAATCTTTGTGTCAATTAGTGCTACTTCTACTTTTCTTTGAGTTTTTGTATTTCTTATTCTATCTTTACAACTTTTATCACGCAGGATATCTAATCATCCTCATTTTTGCATGTTTTCTATATTTTGAGATTTGGTTAGTTTGTTTTTTATTTCAGCTTTTATAATTGGTGAGGCAACTTGAGTGGATACATGATATATTTGTCGTGACAAGTTAATTGTTTCTTGCAGGTGGGTACGTCGTGCAAGATGAGAAATTACCAAACTATGTTGTTCCCGATTTGACTGACTTCAAGGTATTCTCTTTCTTGCAAAACCCCATTTCTATTTATTCGGTTGTAGATGTGAGTTTTTCTTTCATAGTAAACTGTGGATACTTTGGCGTTTTGTGCAACTAATTTATCAGAATTTACTTGTCAACGTTGTGGCTTTCACGACCTATAAGACAAAAGGGGACTGAACCCTTCTTCTGTGTGCAAATATTCAAACTTTCTGAGTTAGACATTCTTCTTATCATGCTTGTTGTCTGACTATTTATTTTAGAATTCTATGCCTTCTTATAAGCTCATGAAATAGAACTTGGATTGCAGCTCTATTAGCAAGCTTAGGCATTTAGATTTTTTTTAATCATAAGCTCATGCATTTAGATTAAGTAAGAAAAATACTCTAATGCTGCTGAAGACCTATGGCTGGATGGACCGACAATTTAGCAGTCTTGCTGCACTGTAAAATGTGTTGAACACTGGAAGACCAAATACAATGAGCAGGGAGATGAATAAAAAGAAGGAAAAATAGGATGAGATGTATACATAAATATTATTTATTTTCTTTGAAAATTCTAGTTCCTTTAATCTTAGAAGCTTCGCAATGTCCCTCCCTCTTCCGAGTTCTAGATTTAGGAAATTTGCCAAATACTATTCTGCAGATTCTGATGCATATAATAGTAGGTATATAGTATGAGTAGTCGATGTACTCATGTAAGGAAATACATAGGGACAAATACATATCAAGGATAGTTTAGTTGTTCTGACCCCGACTAATTTTGGTCCAAGGCTTGTATTACGTAGAGCTGATGATTTGCTATCTTTAGCCTTAAGGTCTAGAAACTGAATATTTGTTCATAAATCAGTTTCTCTTTTATTTTCATTGAATGGCTTCATCACACCTGATTAATGCTCCTTATCTTATCTGCAGCTGAAGCCATACGTGTCACAGTGCCCAAGAGAAGTAAAAAGTGCAGCAGAAACTGATGCAGCTAAATGAGAAAGGGGATGTTTAATCAGCTTCTTTGATTTACTACATAAACCGTGAAGTTGTAAGCATAGGAACTTGAGATGAACAAAATTTTCTGACAATGAGAACGAGTTTATGCATGCCTTTCATCTCTCATCAGTTCTTATTTCTGCACAAACTATTTGACAACATCAATGACTTTGAATCTCGAATAGGATAAAGTTAAATCATACTGAAATTTAATTTTCCTTTTGGCGTAACCCTTGACTATACTAATTAGTTGACTATACTAATTACGACAATCAACTTATTTGGGGTCGGCTACATGGGTCAAAAATGTCTAATGGAAAGCACTTGATGATGTGTCACAATCCTTTTAATCTTTCTTTAATGTATGCATTCCCAAGTATTATTGGCCTATCTATATGTCATGAATTCTTTCATTTTCTTTTTTGGTAGACGCTTTGAATTCTTTTCATTTATACTTTGTCAGAGTTTTGTAATTGGGGCATTTATAGGCTAATTAAGCTAGTTATTGGATGGTTGACAATAAAAAAGCTAGTTACTAGATTTCCTTTTCTTGGTGGAGGGAAAGACAAGTCTAAGGTGTGCAAGATAGTGGGCTCAGTGGTTGGTGGATTTGTGTTGTTGGTCCTTTTGGTGTTGTTGGTGTTTAGGGTGCAGAGATGTGAGCAACAGAAGAAGATGGTGCAGATGGACAAGGCCGCGGAGGTGGGGGAGTCGCTGCAGATGACCTCAATTGGGGAACACAAGGGCGCCAGTGGCGATGGAGACGAGGGAGGTAACTCATCGTGGAGAATGATTATGTGCCATAGATTGATATTTCAGTTGGGTTTTAACGTTGTATAATGCCCCATCCACCTTCCCCTTGATCACATTCTGATATTGAGTTCAATTTTTCTTATTTCAAAATTTTAAGAAATATTCTTCTCATTTGTCATTTGCTCCGTGAATTGTGATCTACGTCACCTTGCTGCAGCTGGGCATTAGTCAATAAACTTTTGATTTGTTGTTTTGGATTTCAATTCCAATTCCTGTTCCTTGTGACACGGTTTACTCTAGTGGGGAGAGGACCCTAGACAGGCTGTACTTTTACCGTCCTGTGATTCTCTTTTGCTAATATTTTTTGGTTCGCTGTTTGTTGTAATATATATATATATAATTTTTCTTTCTTTTTTTTTCTTTTTGAAATATTGTTGTAATATATTAACTTGTGAAAGGAACAGACATGCGTGTCTCTATTTTGTTAAAGAAAAAAGCATTAATTGGTTTGAGGGAGATCAAAACAAAAAAAAAAAAAGACGGTATTAGTAAGGCCTAGTTATATGCCAATGCAACTTTAATGAGATATACGAGGCATCACTTGCAGAAGAAAAAAAAAAAAAAAAAAATGATTGACAGGATAAAGGAAAAATAGGCGATACAGTAGCTCATTACAAGACCAAGAATCGTCCAGAAATCCAAGTACAAGAAAAAAATGATTGAAAGGATGCTTAGATTTGAAGCTGCAAGGCAAGCAAGTCGTGTGTGTAGCAGCACTAATAATAGGGACTCAGATGAAGGCCAATTGATACACTTTCAGCAAAATATAGTATGAGCACTATGAGGAGGAATTCATTCCTAAATTACTTTCAGCAAAATGTAGTAGTCTTCAACACCCCTCCCAAAGAAAGGGGGTGTCATGCGGAAAAAGAGTTTGAAAGTAAGAAAACATGTCTGACCTGCAGCACATATGGACAACGCATATGTTGTACCTTGAACCATTTTACATTATATTCATGCACACGTACTAATAAGCAATAACGAAGAAGATATAAAAGAGGATGTCAACAAATAACAAAGCAAATAAACTTTTCAATCGCGCCAAACGCACAGAAATTCCTGATCAAAAAACATCACCAGTAATGAATTTTTGGTCATACAAACGTAAAAAACCATTGTCAAAGTTTCAACGGCAAGAAAATATTTAAAAAACAAAAATAACAAACGAGTTGCCTGAGCCCTAGGTAATACAATTCCAGACCTCAGGTTCGCAAACCATGGGACCCCTTTTATTCACTTCAACACCAGCACATTGAAAAAGACTTCCCTGTATACGCAGAACAAAAGTCCATGTTAGTTACCATATTTTACACCAAAGGATTTAGCAAATGTTGCAAATTCATGGAGCAAGTCCATGCAAACTCACTAATCCATTCTACTCAAATTGTGTTAGGAAGGTAATTTCCTCACCAACTTCACAAGTTGTGCTGGCAGGATCGTATAGATGCATCTGAATTTGATAAAACAATCTATTGATTCATTAATTTAAATTAAGAGCCTGAAAGCCCTTGATAATAGACTTACAATATGACAATAAAGATTTTAAAGAGCATGAACGTTATAAAATAAAATTGACCCAACCCACTGCCTTTGAAGTTGCCTTGTCCAAGGTGGAAAAATTAACTGGATGGTTAAAACCAACGTTATTCAACTTCTATGAAACAAACGACAACCATTTGAAAAATCCAATGTCATGACCACTAAAAGTGCATGAGAATTACAAGAGTCAATGACCTCCCAAATTACATTAATCGTAATATATACAATATCATTTAAAAAATTTAAATTTGTTTAAATACTTCAGAACAAAATGCTGCCAACATTCAATGGTAATAGAAAGACAATTTCAGTACAATAAAAAAGGCAAGATGCAGGACGTCTTCAACCCTTACAAAGCATCATAGGCATAATAAGAAATTATTTGCTTTGCCTGGAAGTTCAACTATGAAGGCAATTTTCCTTGTAAGAAGATTGATGGAAAAATATAGAGAAAGGAAAAATGATCTTCATATGATACTTGTAGATTTAGAAAAAACATATGATAGGGTTCCTAGAGATGTTCTTTGGTGAGTTCTAAAAAGAACAAGGGTGCATGCTAGATACATAGACAAGATTAAGGATATGTACAAAGGAATAGTAACTAGTATAAAGACATTCGAAGGAACTACAAAAGAATTTCTCATTACGATAGAACTACATCAAGGATCGGCTTTAAGCCCATATCTCTTTACGCTAGTTTTGGATGAACTAACTAGGCTTATTCAAGAAGACATACCATGGTGTATGTTATTTGCAGATGATATTGTCTTAGTGGACGAAACAATAGATGGAGTGAATAGGAGATTAGAACTTTGGAGAAATACATCAGAATCTAAAAGCTTTAAGTTGAGTAGAACGAAGACCGAATACATGCACTGTAAGTTTAAAAATATGAGACATCGAGATGATGGAGTGGTAAAATTAGGGGAAGTAGAAGTTCTTAAGGTGAAACACTTTCAATATCTAGGATCAATCATAAAAAATGAAGACAATATTGAGAATTATGTCACACATAAAATCCAAGCAAGATGAAAGAAATGGAGGAGTGCAACTGGTGTGATCTGTGATAAAAAATGTCTACCAAGTTAAAAGGAAAATTTTATAGGACCGCGATTAAGCTAGCTATGTTCTATGGAAATGAATGTTGAGCAGTAAAACAACAACAATTACATAAAATGAACGTAGCAGAAATGAAGATACTTAGGTGGACGTGTGGTAAAACTCGTAAAGATAGGATAAGAAATACATAAATTCAAAGACAAATAGGAGTAGCACCAATTGACTCAAATATTAGGGAATGGCGGTTGCGGTGGTTTAGACACATGCAAAGACGGCCTACAGATGCCCCCACTAGAAAACTTGACTTAATAGTAACTAAAGAAATTCGACGAGGTAAGGGTAGACCGAAGTTAACTTGTGATGCATTACTTAGGAAGGATTTGAATGGTTTGGAAAGTTCACCATCAATTGCATTAAACCGAGCACAATGGAAGAGTTTGATCCATATAGTCAACCCTAATTAATTTGGGACTGAAGCTATGTCGTTGTTGTACACTATATTTTTAGGCTAATCAACACACCATTAGAAGTTGAATAGGACTTTAGATTTCTAGTTGAGTAGTATATACCACAAACACAATTAGTGTGTAATTTGAATACCAATACCCATTATTGAGTTATATTTTCAAATTTCTTCTCATTTCCAAATTCCCTCTTTTCTACTCCATTCCTTCTTTTCTACGTTATTTCCCCTATTACTGAAAAACCTTACTTAAACAAGTAAATCCCAAAAACTATTCAAAGATTGTATTCAAATGCTTAGCTTATCTATTTATATATTCTTGATAAGAAAAACAATCCTGTCAAGCCTATATGAGTTTCATTGGACCTTACTAAATCCTAGACTATCCAATACAACCTTAAGGTAGGGAAGAGGTTTTAAACCATCAATAAGGTCAACAACTTTTATATAACTTTTTAACTTTGGTGATCTTAAACACCAATGACCAAAATAGTGGAGACAAATGCACTCTACTACCAAAACAACGTAGGACAACAATTAAATTGAAAGAAGGATGTTGGATTGTTTTACGTACATAGTAGTGATATTTAACAATTAGTTATAATGAAAATTGTAATAGTATGCTTCCTATCCAAAAAAAAAAAAAAATAATAGTATGCTAAAGTGAGTTACTCTCTAGAGTAACTACCAAATTTAGTTATTATGAACACCAATATGTACCTGTAATGAGACAATTATAAATAGAGAAGAATATTTCAAATTTTCAACTACATCTCTCTCCTTTCTTTTTCTCTTGTTCTTTCTTCTCTCTAGTCTTTCTCTAATCTCTCATCCCTAATTCTCTGATCTATCTCTCTCTGCCTAAATTTTTGTCTTTCTCTAATTCTTTGCTTCTCTCCTTACACCTCTCCCTTCTCGATCTACTTCTCTTTCTACTACAATTTATCTATCTATATCACTGTTCCCACTTTAATTTTTAGTATGAGTGCAACAGATTGGAAGTACCCTTGTAGGAAATATATGTATGCGTATGAGAAGCCATGCGGAAATTAGAGAAGATAAAAGAAAAGGGAAAAGAGTGTGGTAGAGATAGAAGAAGAAAAATAGAATGAGAGAATTATAGAGGTAAGACAAAAGAAAGAGGAGAGAAATATGGGAAAACACTTTGATATCATCTCATTCTCTAAACTTGCATAAATGAACTTCATACATGACTTGTAACAACTATAATATGATCACAAATTACAAAATTAAATGCCTATCACGTACATACTTAACATAACCCACTAAAACTAAAAACTAAAACTAAACTCCTGTTCTAACACACTTTGCGACGACTTTAATTAATAATTACTAACAAGTCAACTCTAAGTTAATAATTATTTAAACTCAACAATAAACAATCACCGCTCACTACCCACTTTTTATGTCTAACTCACTAACCAAATAAAAGAAGATAACAAACAACTAATACTCAATCTGAATCTCTAATTAAACTCCAAGTCTCAATCAAACATACTCCTTCAAAATTCTAATATCCTATTTACTTCCAGTTCTTGTACTGTCCATTAAATAATATTGTACACCATGCCAAACTGCAAGTACAACCCATAAAATAAATATAAAACTATGTTCATTGCTTCAAAAGTGATGGTCTCAACTTTGTTCTAAACTTTCTATCACACAAATAAGAAGGTCCATTAATAATTCTAGGAACATCAGAAAAAAATAACAGTAAATATATCAAAACAAAAACTCTAAGAAAATAAAATAAACAGTTTCTATGCAAGCTAACGTCGTTAATAGTTTTGGTAGTGGATGAGCAGCTCTTTGACTTCCTTAGACCACTCCGTAATTTCAATAACGTCATTAACAAGGTTACCTAAGAGTTTAGGCTTTAAATCATTTTCCCACACTTAGGCTAAACATTTGCTGGTCTTGACGCTATTCATCATTGTTTTTTTCCCTTTAAAGAGAGTACCAAAGGACGTAGCATAGCTAAAGGATGCAATGGTACTCATTCACCACCAACCATTAGAGATATAAATACAACAAAATAGTATATGCATAACGATGAACTGGCATTCAATTAATAACCTGAAAAACCAGGAGCATTTGCTCCATGTTTCTAAGGTGGTAATAACATAACAATTCCCAGTATGTGTGAACAAAGGGGAATGAATTGGATGAGTTGGCGTAGCCTTTGTGTGAGGAAGGAGGGGGACGTATGGGATTCAAAGACCTTCACAATTTTAATCTAGCCAAGTTAGTGAAGCAAGGGTGGCGTTTGTTCTACCATCCTAATGCTTTGGTATCAAGAATTCTCAAAGCAAAATGTATTCGAATGTGAACTTTTTAAAGGCCAAAATTGGCCACAATCCAAGTTTTACTTGGCAAGGGATCATGGCAGCAAAAACAGTGGTGAAACGTGGTTGTAGGTGGAAGATAGGGGATGGGAAATCTGTTTGTGAGTGAGACGAGTCGTGGCTGAAAGACACGACAAACAATACTATCTCAACCAAGCCCATACAAGGGCTGGTAGACATAACAGTTCATGATCTTATGATCCCTTTCAACAGGGAATAGGACTCCGAGCTCATCCAAAAGTTGTTTAATGAACGTGATGTAAGTGAGATCAGTCAAATTGCTTTGAGCAATGATAGCGAGGATCAATTGGTATGGAATTGCTCGAAGGATGGCCATTACAAAGTCAACTCAGGGTATAGAAAGATAGCAACTTGGTAGGCACTAATGGGGAATGGATGAAAATGTGGAATCTTAAGTTACCACCAAAAGTGAAACATTTCGTGTGGAGACTGTTGAGAAGGTGTATTCCCAACAAAAGCAGACTAGTGGAGAAAGGCATGCCAATCGATGACATTTGTGTTTGTCGTGTGAGAATTGCCTTTCATCACCTCATGTTTGAGTGTCTCAAGGTTTGAGAATGATGGAATGATATATCACCAGTAGTCCAGGCGATGAAAATGATCTAAAAGTTTGGTTCTTCCAGCCACTTCAGTCTTTACCTGAAGTAAATATGCAAAAGTGTGTATGTACTTGTGGCCGGCTTGGAACTACAGAAATAATCTACTATGCGGAGAAATGAAACTCCTCTACACGTGGTGATTCATTAGAATATACAGTGGTTGGAGGCATGGATGGAAGCAAGAAGTCGTAACTTGTCAGACATGGTTCAAGCTAACCAGGACTCTAGTTCAGAACAATGAAGTGCATCGGACTTGGGATGGATTAAATACAATACGGATGCTGCGATTTTCAAAGAGGAAGGAATAGTCGGAGGAGTGAGTGTTGTAATCCGGGATGCATAAGGAGTAGCAATGCATGGGCGCACCAAAGCCCTACACCCTTAGAAGCGGAAGTGATGGCGATCAAGGAGCCGCTAAGTTGAGCAGATGAACTGAATTTCCAACTAGTAGCGTTTGAGTCGGATTCATTACAAGTCATAAATGGAATAAACAGCCCCAACACAAAACATACTTGAGCTGGAATCTTTGCTAAGCCTGAGAGTGCAAACGGCTATTACAAAGACACAGTTCAATTCATGGGAGATGTGCCACGTTAGAAGATAAGCAAACTCAAATTGCACACAATTCCTAAATTGGAATGAGGTTGACGCACCAGATGATGTACAAGCTTAGTTATAACCATGCAATCTGAGCTTTATCTTCAATAAAATTATTATTTTTTGACATAAAAAAATAAAGGAATAAATAACATCACAATTCCCAAATTACTATCTGACTGACCTAATTTCAGTGGGAAGCCGGCAACTTGTCGACGAGCTTCTTGTCTCTTCTCTCCATGGCGACGTCCCACACATCATTTCCAATGTGCTTTGGCTGAGGATGAAAGAAAGGCAGGAACAGAATATGAGCAGAGATGAGATGAGATTGGTGAGATTTGGTAGAGATTATGAATTGAACTTACCCTTCCATGAGCTGCTTTGTGAATGAAATACTGAGCGTTGCCCATCACGCACAACATCCCTGCAATTATTCCCAAAGGAAGAACAGCTTCCAACCAGATCATCTTCACTTCGATTGATAGCCCCTTTGCTTCCACGCCTATTTCCTTCCTTGTATATACAAAACCCTCACCCAAAAAAATGCCAATACTACTCAGTGACTCGGTCGGCCTATTCAATACAACAAACAATTTGTAGAGGCAATTTCTTTATTTTGCTATTTTATAATTTTTTTTACTAAAAATCATTTTTTATAATATTGGTATTAATCCAAGGTGAGGAGAGTGTGGTGACTGGTTTGTCATGTATGGGCTACAAGTGTAAAAGTGGGGGTTACTCCAAAATGACAAGGCAAGATGAAGTGTCCACTCCACACTTGTCTTATTTTTCTTTCTAAGTAGTCAATGTGGAACTATCCCAACATCACCAACACTTCCCCCTCAAGTCCAACCCGGACTTGACCACAGTACATCAATCAACCATTTTTGTTGGATGTTTACAAGAACCTTGGACAATGGGCTATTAAGCCAATCATTAGCTCTGATACCATGTTCAATTTTTATAATATTGATCACAATCTAAGGTGAG
The DNA here is from genome assembly GCA_039657345.1 of Stephania japonica. Classification (NCBI taxonomy): domain Eukaryota; kingdom Viridiplantae; phylum Streptophyta; class Magnoliopsida; order Ranunculales; family Menispermaceae; genus Stephania; species Stephania japonica. The sequence continues at coordinate 10,626,399 of CM077556.1, forward strand.
GAGAGTGTGGTGACTAGTTTACTATGTATGAGCTACAAGTGTAAAAGTGAGGTTCACTCTAAAATGCCAAGGCAAGATGAAGTGTTCACTCCACACTTATAAGCCTCATTTTTCTAAGTAGTCAAGGTGGGACTATCCCAACATATCCAAGAGGCAAGTTTTTTTTGGAAAATGTAAAAGTAACCTATTTTAGGCATCGACTTTAAGCACCAACCCAATCGACTTGGCGTGTATTGCATGGCATCCGACTAGGTAGGTGCCCAAAGTCGGTGTCGAAAGTGGATTACTCTAGTAGTTCCTTTTTTTGACTTAAATGGGAGTCGAACTCACGAGTACTTCCCAACTCAATTTCAGCATCACGTTGTTGATTATTAATTAGGCTTTCAAATTCGTGGTTCGCAAATTCGTTATATGCAAATTTGTGCTTTGAGTTGAGGGTTTTGCAAATTCATGGTTTTTGTAAACTTGTGATTTTTGAAATTTGTGGGTTTAATTTGTGGTTTGAAATTTGTGGTTTGAGTTTAGGGTTTTGCAAATTCATGTATTTGAATTTGTGGTTTGCAATTTCTTGGTTTTGAAATTTCGTATTTTCAAATTCGGGGTTCAAAATTCGTGGTTTCAAAAGCATTTCATTAGCCTTCACAAAATCATTTCATTAGCCTCCAATATAATTTTGGATCGTAAATACAACGGCTTCACAAAGTCATTATTATTTTTTGTCAACTTCAGTTTTCAAGGAAATATTGTAGAAAATTAATTCATTAATTCTCGTGTTCTATTTCAGAGTGTTTGAAAAGTCATTGCAGTATGTGAAGCCGTTTGCTCGTTACAAGAATTGGGATGCTGATAATATTTCTATGGCTAAGCTTTTTTGCATTACTCTATTGAAAATTCAATATTCCTTTTTAAAACTATATATTGCTGATAAAATTTCCTTAACAATTCTATTTCCTTGAAAACTGAAGATGACAAAAAGTTATACAGATCTACAAGCGCAAAAAATGACGAAAAGCCTAAACATCTACAAACAGAAATCTACAGATCTACCACATTTTCTACAAACCGAACAAAATATCTTCAAGCGAAAAAAAAAAAAAAAAAACCACAGAACCTGATTCTGCATATCAATCGAAGAAACACGTAAATCTACAGATCTACAACATATTTATAACATCTAAACCTAAAGATCGAAAATCAAATAAACATTGATCTCAACAACCTAGTCTGAGTTCGTGGCTTCAATTTGTGGTATTTCATTGTATTTTGTGGTTTTAAGCCTAACTCTCGGCTAAATATCACATGGCACACCACAAATTAACTTTTTTTTTAATAGAAATTCCTTCATCTTCGATTCATAAAAAACAACATCGAGAGAACTTCTATTACACAAACTACAATCACACAAAAAAAAAAGAGAATAAGATCGACGATATCTAAGAAATATTTGTCACAAAACTTAACAGAAGAACCAAAACCATCAGATTTAAAATTCCGCACAAACCACAAACCCTATAACGAAATCTAATCACAAAAATCGAAGTGCACATCGTATGTCTTTCAAATCTGTTTGAACATGGAAGTGCTTAAACCGGATCGATCCAGCGAAAAGATTGAAAGAAATGAATACGAGAAGGTAGGATCGAAGAGAAAATACCTACGAAACCCTAGATTTTGAGGTGTAGAGAGCGGTCCACGATCGACGGTGGTGGGAGAGAAAACAGAGGGAATGGGAGCTGAATAGGGCTTCCATTCATTCGGGTTTTAGTTTTGTTGGGCTTTGGATTGATGGGCCATGTCACCGAATACAAATGATAGATACATGAGTCGAGAAAGACAAATAGTGTCGAAGATAAATTTGACAACTGTTAGAGGCGAATAAAACTGAACATCACAGATCTGACTTTTATTGTATAAATGAAAATAAATATTGTTATTGAAATCATCGTCGAGTAAAAGAAAAGATCGGTGGTGGTTTTAACTAAATAATCACAAAAAAGCAACCAATGCTACAAACCTTAGCCACCACTTTTCTTAACTCTAAGGTTTCTCAAGACAAAACCCTAAGAGTTTCATAAAAGTTAGAACTACCTTTGTTTGAGAAAAATCTTTATGTTAATTACATTATTTTATTATTTTTAAAATGTGAAACTTCTCAAAAAGTTTAAAGTTGAATCAAACGTAAAAAGTACAACTTCCTTAATGGTTAACTTCTCTTTATTAAATGAGCCAAACGAGGCCTTTGTTACATTGTGATTGTACATGTGATAAGCATAAGCCTCTAGTCTCACTTGACAGTCGGGTTTCATTAAAAAATCTGAGAAGCACGTTTGTGAATAATTAGTGTTTCTCCGAATTTTGTGTAAGGAGATGTGAGATCAAGTTTTGGAAACAATATGTTTACAAGAATCAAAAAGTATGTTTGTGGCTATACAAAATGCACTCAAATCTCCTACCAAAAAAAAAAAAGCACTCAAATCAGGGTGGTATTAACCCAATTTTGAATGTTTATGATTGATTGGTCATACATTGTGTGTACTATTGTTCAGTTTTTTACGAATCAGATAAGACGAACCCCCTATAAATACAAATTCAAACTTAAGTGTAAAGTTGGACTCAATGACCGGTAGGTTCTTCGTTGGCTTTAATTGTCTGTCTCAATCTTATTTTAACACATATATCACACTCACAAAAGAAAGTTGTAAGCAAATAATGGTTTTTCTACATTTTGATTTGTCCAACACACCCTAATACAACCCTAAACCCTCAGGAACTTTACGAGTCACTTCGACTGTTTTGTTTCTTTCTATTTTCAATGTGTAAATATAGTCCAGTCGACGCACTTCTGACGCCTACATCAAGAAAAAAGCACGCCTCGAAACACGAAAACACAAATCTCGATTCAAATCTCAGAGGACCACAACAACTGTGTCAGACGTAGGTCTCAAAATTCGATCACCAAATTATTTTCCACACGTAGAAGCAGAGCATCTCCTTTCCTCTGTTCCTTCTTCTTCGTCTTCTTCTTCTTCACCCAATCAATCGATCGATCGATCGATCTGTGTGTGTATTCGATTCGATCTGTAACTGGATTGCGTTCTTCGATTAGAGCAGAGAATCGGTTGGAGTGAATCGAATTTTGTTGGTTTTCTGGATCAGATGGATGTCGACGGAAGACCTCAATCCGTGCCAGTTCTCTCTAGGCGCCAAAAAGGTGCGACAGTCCATCTTCAATTCTTGTTCGATTTCTGTTTATTTCGACAAGTCGAGTTAGAAATCGAGAACCCTATGAAGTTCTTCTTGTCCAATGTTATTATTATTATTATTATATGAGAATTTGAAATTGTCTGTACTATTGCGTTGCTTTGCATAAGTGTATCACAATCATTTGGCGTGTTGTGAGCCGAAACTCGATAAAAATGTTTTTCATATTGAATGGGATAATTAAATGAATCGAAGATATGAAAGGGAAATGCTGAAAGGTTTTTAAGTGAGATTTGTGGAGAAAGATTTGCTAGAAGTGTAGAATTTGACTCATTTTGTCTAGGACCGGCATTTGGTTATTCTCTCCATTCTCGAGAATTCTAACTCCGTTAATTATCATAAGGAACGTGAATCGTTATTAAAACGATTTCTAAGGAACAAAGAAGTCCCATGAAAGGTTTGATGTGTGGGAGTGTAGCTTGTTATCCCAATTCATTGTCTTGGTGTAGGATCTATGAGTTTTCATCACTCTAAAATCACCCATTTAAGATTAGTCTAGCGATGACTAAATGCGAGTCGCAACTCTCCATTAATTTAATGCCTTCTGTTTTTTTGTCGCGGAATGATGTTTTTGAAGTGATGTAAAGAGTAGCCGGCTTGTTGAATTTGTGATTAAAGAAAAGTACCTGTAAGGTATGGATGTTGATTTTTTATTTGGACCCATCAACCCGACATGTGGATATGTTACTTGTGTTTTGCCAAAAATCTGAGTATGTTGTTACTAGGTTGTTTATAGTGGACCAATCTGAGTATGTTGTTACTATGTTGTTACTTGTGTTTTGCCAAAAATCTGGATATGTTACTTATTGGACCAATTAATGAGTCACAAGCGATGTGGATGAGTAATTTGATGTTGTCCCTAGGTTGTTTATAGTGGTAGTTGAAGATTTTGGGATGTTAATTTCAGTTGCTTAACTATAAAATATGAGGATCTTAGATTCTAAATAAGACGTAGAAAATGGGTAACTAAAACTTGGGTAATTGTGCTGTTGTTTGCATGGAATCATGTCCTGCCATGTTGACATCTAGACGATTTATCAGTTGGCCTAAAAGCTAGAATTGTTATAGATTGGTCTAGCAATGAATTTAAGCTATTCCAATTTTCTCCATCGAACACAACTGTATCTTGAACTTAGGACGCTGAAGAGAATCTTGAACATTTAAATGAAGGACAAATAGGTGAAATTCCAACAGAAGGGACTGAAATCAAAGACATCTCACAAATTAAAAGTCAAGAGCCATAGTGATGAAATTTTTGCTGTTTTAATCTCCCTAAGTGCTATCCCGTCTATACTCTATAGTGTTTGAACCTTTTTTTTTTTCTTGAGAGTATGTGGGGAGAGTTAGAAGAGAGCGATAGATTAGAATGTCAATCATGCAACTGTAGGATAAGCAGAAGCAAGTATTGTGAAATATGAAAGAGATTAAACCCTTGACCTCCACAAGGTCGATTTGTGATACCATGTAAAATGGGTTACAACAACAATAACAACATTGTGCTCGATTTAGTGCAATTGATGGTGTACTTTCCAAATCCTTTAAATCTCTCCCAATCAATGTGTTCCAAGTTAGTTTTGGTCTACCCCTACAATGTCGAATTACTTCATTTTCTATTGAGTCGAGTTTTGTTATACCATGTAAAAATAATCTAACCTTTTGATTTTGACAAAAATATCCAATCCTTTGTTTAATATTACAGGCAGATTAATGAATGGTGTAACCCATTTTATATTGTGATGGTGTTGGTCTGAAACATAGAATAATGTAACTGATACAAAAGAAATTGACCATTATAAATCAGGATCATGGTTCATTTTTTGTGATCGACTTGTTTCTGCATTTGATTTATTCTTTTATTCTGCTTACCTTTTTTTCCTAAGTGTGCACCATGTTCATTTCACAGTTATTTATCAGTTCACACAACAGAATCTTCCAGCTTGTAAACCTGTCCTAACGCCAGCATGGGTGAGCCATCATTAAACATTCTAAACCTAAGTTTCTTGAATTAAATCTTTTTCTTGTATTTAGTGTTCTGACTCTTTTTCCTGCCAGGTTATAGCCACATTTTTTTCGCTTGGCATTATTTTTATTCCTCTTGGTCTTCTTGCACTGGGTGCTTCACAAAGTGTAATATGCTACTCACTTTTTTTTACAAGTTTTTGCATCTAAATCTAATCCTATTTTGTTTTCCTTCTGAACTCTTTATCAATATTTTAGGGATTTTGATACATTTATTCCCTTTACAAATGATGTGTAGGTAGTGGAGATTGTGGATCAATATGACACTGATTGTATACCAGAAGTCTTTAGGAGCAACAAAGTGGCATTTATAAAAGATGACTCAATACCCAAGAATTGTACTAGATACTTTAAGGTGCGGCCATAATCACTGTTTGACTCTTACTTCTTTTCAAACCCATTTGTAAATTTCCCAAGCCTTTTTAATTTCGAGTTATATTATGAAATTTAGAGAGACATGCTAATTAGCTATCAATAATTTTATGTGGGTCTTAAAATATATATATATGAAATAGAATGGAAAGTAGAAATAATAGAAAATAAATCACATTTTTGTGGCTGCGTGTGTAAGTTTGTGTGACCATTAGAATTAGAAAATAAGCCTGTTTGAATCACGAGGATGATCTCCTTAAACTTTTTTAGAAACTCCAAGACCCACTGCTTCCCACTGGTTATTTGTGCAAATGACCTAGGTAAAGGATGACTGTTGCTTAACCTACTCCTTTACAACGCTGCTAGTCAAGGATTGCAAGGCGTTAAGGCGATCCCGAGGTGATGTCCCTAGTCTAGGCGTGGCGTTGCCTAGGCGCATGAAAAATATTTATTTAGAGGTCCCCGTATAAGTATTTATTTATTTATAGGTCCTTAAAATAACACTAATCAATGTGATTATTACTTAATATACACTTCAAAATACTTATAAGTCTTTAGGTCCATATGTAACATTAATTGTGTCAAGATTTCATGTTTAGGTAGGTATTTTAATCAAACTTTTTTGTAAATAGCCCTTTCAAATTTTTAAAAATTACTTAGAAGGACATCACCCGCCTAAGGCACCGCCTAGGCGATGCCTTGCAATCACTGCTGCTTGTGGAAAGTGATGACTTTGGTGTTGCTATTAAATGTTTGGTGCACTTCGTTTTTCCAAAGGAGCATGTAGTGGCAGTTTGACCCCATACATTTGACGGTAAAGATGGGCAACTTTGTTTAAGAGAAATAGCATGTAAAAGTTTGTTGCAGTGCAGTACGTGATGTTGCAAAGGCCTAAGGTAGTTTGATAATTGAAAGTAATGCAACAAACCACTCCATGAACATCTGAACTGCCCAATGTCCAAGTCAACTATCCAAGAGTTTGTGAATTAGCAAAATATGTTTGGTCCCATATGTCCTATCCAACGTGCATATCTCATATTAAACCCTGCTAACCACTTAATAATACTCCCAAGTTAAAAATTTTGGCTTTGCCCTATATTTCTCTTGTAGAAGGGCCAAAATTGAGAAGGGTGAGCGCAATTAATTTTGGAGACCTTTTGTCAAAACTAACTAATGGAATTTTTATTTTAATGTTAAAATTATTTGCATGCTCTCTAAAGTTTTTTAAGAGAAATAAAATTTGTACCTGTCATCCATAGCATATTTCCATAATCTATGCTAATATGTTTTGTAACGTTTCAACTTTCAAGTGTAAATTACTTATTATTGTTTGAAATTATTGGACTCATGTAACATCATATTAAATCTAAAGTCAGAAAAGAATGACAGAATGGAATAATTTTTATTCAGCCATTTTGGCGTGTTTAAATAGAAAATTACAGAGTAAATGCTTTACATAAAATTAGCAACTAATTGATCCTAATTAATCCTAATTGATTTACAGAGTAAATGCTTTACATAAAATTAGCAACTAATTGATCATAATTAATCCTAATTGATCCTAATTGATTTACAGAGTAAATGCTATTAAAAAACCTATTATACAGCTAATTACTTCTAATTCTAATTAATTACAAATAAAATAAATATACTAAATAACAATCCTAATAATTATGTTAATATTCTCGACACCCCTCCTCAAGCTGGAGAATAGATATCGATCATTCCCAACTTGGATAGAAACCCTTCGAACTTATCAGTAAAAAGTCCCTTAGTAAGAACATCAGCGAGCTGCTCAGATGATGGAACAAACGGTATGCAGATATCGCCGTTTTCCAGTTTCTCCTTGATGAAATGTCGATCTATTTCGACGTGTTTTGTCCGGTCATGCGCACGGGATTCGAGCAATATTGATTGCCGATTTGTTGTCGCATGATACAACCTCATCGGTTTATCTCCTTCAACCTTCACTCTCTAAGATCTTCCGAAGCCATAACAACTCACATACTCCTTGAGCCATAGCTCGAACTCGGACTCCACACTTGAGAAACAACGGTTGTTTCTTGCTCCTCCAAGTAACTAAGTTGCCCCAGACAAAGGAGCAATAGCCGGTGGTGGTAGATCTCCTGTCTGTAGAGAACTTCCGCCCCAATTAGCGTCGGTGAAGATCTCCACTCTTCTTCGGCTCCCATTCTTTGAAAACATAATTCCTTTACACAGGGCTTCCTTTCAAGTAATGAAGAATTCGATGTACGACCTTGTAGTGTTTTTCGATGGACAATGCATAAACCGACTAACCAAGCTTACTGCAAACGCAATATCTGGCCTTGTATGCGCCAAATAAATTAGCTTCCCCACTAGCTTCTGATACTGGTTCTTGTCCACAGCCTCAGCACCATCTTCTTTTTCGAGTTTCTAATTCGGATCGACAGGAGTTGCCACTGGTTTACATCCGAGTAATCCAGTCTCTTTCAAGAGATCAAGAACATATTTTCTTTGTGAGATAACTATTCCTTTTGAGGATCTAGCCACCTCCATTCCAAGAAAATATTTGAGCTGTCCTAGATCTTTGACTTCAAACTGGTTGGATAAGAAGTTCTTCAGTGACTCCAACTCTACTATGTCATCTCCTGTCATCACAATGTCATCTACATACACAATTAAAATAGCAATTTTACCATGATTGTGTTTGTAGAACATCGTGTGATCTGAATGAGCTTGAGTGTAACCACATTGTTTCACAGTTCTCGTGAATCTTTCGAACCATGCCCTCGGAGATTGTTTCAATCCATATATGGATTTCTTTAGCTTACATTCTCTGCCATCCTTCTTTAGCTCATCAAAGCCTGGTGGAGCTTCCATATACACCTCCTCCTCTAGCTCGTCGTTTAAGAACGCGTTCTTCACATCAAACTGTCTGAGAGGCCAATCCAGATTAGCGGCTAACGAGAGAAGAACACGTACGGTGTTTAGTTTGGCCACAGGAGCGAAGGTTTCCTCGTAGTCAAGGCCGTATGTCTGAGTGAAGCCTCGTGCTACGAGTCGAGCCTTGTATCTCTCAACCGAGCCATCAGCATGGTATTTTATGGTAAACACCCACTTGCTACCTACACATTTTTTCCTTCGGGTAAAGAGGTAAGATCCCACGTGTCATTCTTCTTCAGGGCCTTCAACTCCTCAAAGACCGCCTCTCTCCATCTCGGAACCTCTAGAGCTTCATGTATCGACTTAGGTAGTTCATCATCCATAATCCTGGTGGAAAAGGCTTTGAAATCTGGTGAGAGCTTATGATAAGATATGAAATTGGATATTGGATGTTTTGTGGTACATGATCTGACACCTTTGCGTAAGGCTATGGGTTCAAAGAAATCTGTAGAAGGTTCTAAATTTGGAAGAGAAGTAGGAGAGAGAGCAGTCGTACCTTAGACCTCGGTCGAGTCCGATGATTGGCCCACCTCGGGAGCTGGTGGAATATTACTTGGTTGAGTCCTCCTTTTAGAATAAACACGAAGTTCAGTAGGTGGTTCCAAGTTGTTTTCTGCCTGGGTCTCACGAGGTTGTGAATTTATAGGTTGTGAAATCTTAGGATTAGTTACAGAAATAATTGATTCCACTGAACTATTTTCAACCGATTTTGGCAAAGATATTTGTTCCCAAAAACTCGATTCGAGAATCATTCTCCCCGGAATTGAGTTTTTTTCAAAAAAAGGTTGTTTTTCAAAAAAAGTGACATCCATACTTACGTAATATTTTCCAGATTTAGGATCAAAACATTTATACCCTTTTTGTGTTGGTGAAAAACCAAGAAATATGCATTTATGTGCCGGGGATCAAGCTTTCCTCTATTATGGCCGTGTATATGAACAAAAGCAATGCAACCAAAAATTTTAGGTTTTAAATCGGTGAACGATCTATTTTCGGAAACATATTCTTTAGTGCTTGCAAAGGAGTGATGTAATTAAGAACTCTTGTAGGCATTCGATTAATCGAGATAAGCTGCGATTAAGAGCGCTTCATTCCAAAAAACGATTAGGAACATTCATAGCAAATAATAACGCCACTAGACACCTCTAATAAATGCCTATTTTTCCTCTCACCACTCCATTTTGTTGAGGAGTATCAACGCAAGAACCGTGATGAATAATTCCTTTTTCTTTCAAAAAATCACCTAAGATTGCATTAAAATATTCTCGGCCATTATCGGTTCTAAGAGCTTGAATATTAGTATGAAACCGAGTATTAATCAAAGAGTGAAATTTTTGAAAACATTTGCGGCCTCGGATTTTTCCTTTAGAAGATAAATCCATGTGACTCTAGTGTGATCATCAATGAATGTGATGAACCATCTAGAACTGAGGCAATTTTTACCCTTGAAGGGCCCCAAATATCACTATGCACGAGTGAAAAAGGTTTTGATGGCATATACTTCAAAGAAGGATAAACAGATCTATGATGTTTTGCCAACTCACAAACTTCACAACAAAAAAATGAAATGTCTTTATTTTTAAAAAGATTTGGAAACAAATATTTCAAGTAATTAAAACTGGGATGGCCTAACCTATAATGCCACAACATTATGTCATTCTCGCAAGACAAGGTAGTAAAACATCTTGGTTTCTGAACTTGTTCATCGAAGGATTTTACGAGACCAAGTGATAGAGTCCATCAACTTCCTTAGCATTGCCAATCATCTTCCCCAGAACAAGGGTCCCGAAATTCAAATCCAAAGAAATGTTATTGTAGCAATACATTTGCAATCATGAATAATACGACTAACGAGATGAGATTGCAAGAAATCTTTGGAACATGCGGGACATTTAGTAATGTAAGAGATGGAGACATAATAATAGAGCCTTTTCCAAAAACAGAGGTTAGAGAACCATCGGCAATTTTAACTTTCAAATTTCCGGATAAAGGATAATATGAAGAGAATATGGAGGAACTACCGGTCATATGATCGGTTGCCCCTGAATCTATGATCCAAGGGTTTAATTTTGAGTAAATTTGTGAAAGTTGTAGGGTAAGCACCTTTTTGAGCTAAAGAAGAAGAGGCAATGTAGGATGATGAGTTAGGAGTGTTGGATACAATTGAATGAGAACTCATTAGTTGATACAATTGCTCTAGTTGTTCTTTCTTGAAGGCGACGTCTCGAGGCGATTTCGGCTCTTTGGAAGTGTCTTCGGATGAGGCATGAAAACCACTTTGAATCACGAGGATTCCTGCGGTTAGATGGGTTCTCGCTGCGCTTTCCATGCGACTTCCAACATTTGGCCTTAACATGCCCTGGCTTGTTGCAATGCTCGCAGATTGGCGGTCTTTATCGGCATTGCGTCGGTCGTTGCGGCGTGGTGGTGGCGACTAGAGAACGGGCGAAGGCTCGGTGGGAGCTGGTGAGTGTCCTCGAGCATGACGGTCCGCCGGCTCTCCTCTCTTCTGACCTCGGCAAAGACTTCTCTAGTACTCGGTAGTGGATCACGACCAAGAATGCGTCCTCTCACTTCATCTAATTCCTTATTAAGGCCGACGAGGAATTCGAAGACACGTTCTTTTTCCACCATTTTACGAAACAAAGCCACATCCTTCCTTCGCACGACTCCACTCATAATCGCCGAACATATCTACCTCTTGCCACAAGGTTTTTAAGTCGGTATAATATTGAGTGACGGTTTTCTCACCTTGTTTTAGCCTCCATAGCCGAGTTTTTAGCTCAAACCACATCTGCATTCCCGAGATCGAGAATAAGTCTCGTTCACAACAGTCAAATGTCATGAGCCGTAGGTAGGAAGAGATAGGTTCTTCCTATACTCGAGTCCATAGAATTTATGAGCCAAGACATGATCATCGAATTCTCTGCCTCCCATTTTGCAGAACCTTCATCTTTCTCAGTGGGTCTCGCATTGGTACCTGTAAGATAGTCGAATTTTCCACGGCCTCGAATGAACAGTTTCACCGATTGGGACCACTGTAGGAAATTGTTTCCATTCAGCTTGTGAGAAGTGATGGAAAGGTTTTGGAAAGATTCAGTGGTTAAGGGAATTGAGGGTGAGCGAATAGAGCTCATAGAATCGATACCAGAAGTATCATCAGAGGGTTTAGCCATTTAGGCTCGATACCATAAAGTCGAAAAAGAATGACGAGAATGGAATAATTTTTATTCACCATTTTGGCGTGTTTAAATAGAAAATTACGAGTAAATGCTTTACATAAAATTAGCAACTAATTGATCCTAATTAATCCTAATTGATTTACAGAGTAAATGCTTTACATAAAATTAGCAACTAATTGATCCTAATTAATCCTAATTGATCCTAATTGATTTACAGAGTAAATGCTATTAAAAAACCTATTATACAGCTAATTACTTCTAATTCTAATTAATTACAAATAAAATAAATATACTAAATAACAATCCTAATAATTATGTTAATATTCTCGACAAAATCTAATGTTCATAAACACCAATAGAATGAAAAGTTTTTTTTCGAGGTATTTAATAAAAGAGGTAAATAAAATGACATGTCTGATAAAATTTTTAGATATATATATATATATATATATCATATAATTTGATACTTAAAAAAGTTCAATTATTTTTGTAAGAACAAACTCTTCAAACACACAATCTATCTATCAATATTTATTCGAAAGCTAAGAATATTTATATTCAACTTCAGCCCAACATGGTGTCCTATCCACACACACACACACACACACACACACACACACACACACAAAAAAAAAAAAAAAAAAAAACCTTCAGCCCAATAATTTCAAAGCACACACCACTCACCTAAATCTAACCTAACCTAATGGTCCTTTTATAATTTCGAAATTATAATTCACTTACAAGTTATAACTTATGTTAGATTATGGCTCAAAATTTGGATTGAATTTGGAGGAATTATTATTGTTTAATCCATTATTCTGACCTACAGTTTCTAACAATTTTATGATGCTTTCTGCCATCTTTTATTTACTTTTTGCAAATTTTGGTTCGTTTTAATTGTCTCAAGAAAATTGGAAGATTTTTTTTTCCTTTGCTATGTATGTCCATACTTTTGCACTCTGTTAAAAGATTGGTTATACAGGTCCATAAACCCATGAAAGCACCAATCTATGTCTACTACCAGCTTGATAACTACTACCAGAACCATCGGCGGTAATGCATCATGTTCTGCTTTCTGCTTTTTTTTTGTATTTATCTTTATTTTTTATTGAAGTTGCTTTTATCTGAATTTGTTTCGAGTTCCTAGTGAGGGGATGCTAGATTCTCGTTTTGCTGGAATTCCACTACTCAATTTAAATTTTTTTACATGTATTGTTCGGGGATTTTGTGATTTTGAAGCAAACTTGTTTTGGAAAGTTATATATTGCTTCATTGGCGATATATTTGTCATCCTTGCTCTCTCGTTACAATGCAGAAAAAGTTATTCAATGATAATAATTTTGCATGCTTGAATTTTTCAGCTTGGCAGTTCAAGAAGTTCTTACATATTGATGTTTTCACACTTAAAATCTCCAGCTTGGTTCAAAAAGTTTTTCTATGTTGATGGTCCTGCAGAATTTAAATTTTCAGCTTGGTGGTTCAAGAAGTTCCTCTTTGCTGATAGTTTTGCACGCTTAAAATTTTCAGCTTGGTTGGTCATAAAGTTCTTCTATGTTGATGATCCTGCACACTTAAATTTTCAGCTTGGTTGTTCAAAAAGTTCTTCTATGTTGATGGTCCTGCACACTCAAAATTTCCAGCTTGGTGGTTCCCATCTTTAGCATTCCTACTTAACTTCTTGTCCAATATTTTCCAGGTATGTAAAAAGTAGGAATGATCGCCAGCTCCTATATGGTTTGAAGTACAATGACACTAGCTCCTGCAAACCTGAAGAATCTAACAATGGGCTTCCCATTGTCCCCTGTGGTTTGATAGCTTGGAGTCTCTTTAATGATACATATAGATTTGTTCGTGGGGCGGTGGAACTAGGGATTAACAGGAAGAACATTGCTTGGAGAAGTGACAGGGAGCACAAGTTTGGGAAGCATGTCTATCCTTTCAATTTTCAGAACGGGACATTAATTGGAGGAGGGAAGCTAGATCCAACAATTCCTGTGAGTGTTGTATTTAAAAAATTATTGATTCCAAGTATTTGTGTTGTCTAGCTTGTTGTCTGAAGTCAGAATATTTCACAAATCATTTTGACTGCCGAAGGCTTCTCTCAAGTGCTCTATGAGAATTGGATGGTTAATTTGAATTATTTTGGTAGAGCAGTTGGCAAAAGGTTGAAAATTAAATCTGATTCCATATTTTGTCTCAAGGCAATGCCTCTACCTGCCTGTTTAATCCTGGATTTATGGCTACTGAAATCCATGGTGGGGTTGCAGAGTTCAGACCACCTCAGAACTAACACTACCTTAAGAAATAGAAAAGGTGTGGCCATGCTACAAGCCTATTAGTTGGGCAATTAAGACCCACTTTGAAATTATGAATTCTAGGTTTTAGAATTTGAATCAAAGATGTAAAAGTAAAAAATCAATCCACCTCCACCTCCAACCCTAGTGCTTGGATCTTAAAATGTTAATGTTGAAAGAAGTTTGTATCTCTATTATTCGTGTGTTCATATCCAACGGCTTCTGCAAGGTGGAATTAGGTTAAACTATATTTATAACATCATTGTGTTCTTGAATGAAAGCTAATATATCTAATTGGTTTTTTCCTTGGGTCTATGTCATCATCTAGGCCAGTCTAGATGGTATTTTCCCTCAGGCCTGTGTTGTAGTATATTCCAAGTTCTTGACTTCTCATGTATTGTCACATCTAGGCCTATGGTATTTCTCTATTTCTCTCCGTTTTATTTTCCCTGTAATATTGTGAGCTAAACAATTTTTTTCTGTTTTTTGTTTTGGACCATTGAACAAATCAGCTGAGTGATCAAGAGGATCTTATCGTGTGGATGCGAACTGCTGCTCTTCCTAGTTTTCGAAAATTGTATGGGAAAATTGAAGAGGATCTAGAAGGGGATGACGTGATACAAGTAAATCTTTTTAATAACTATAATTCATACAGTTTTGGGGGCAAGAAAAAGCTTGTTCTTTCGACTTCAAGCTGGTTGGGAGGAAAAAATGACTTCCTTGGGTTCGCCTATCTGGCTGTTGGATCTTCTTGCATCTTAATAGCACTCTTCTTCATCTTGTTTCATGTGAAAAATCCAAGGTAAAATTTCCACATCCATGCAATACTGTTCATTTTTGTTGTTGTCCTACTCCTTGCCGTGTTTTGTTAAAACCTGGATCTCATATGACAAATAGGAAGATAACAGACTGGCTATGAATTCACAAATAACTTGACTTCATTGTGAGTGACATATTACGCATATTTTGTTTCAGAACTTATGTCTGAACTTAGATCTCATGCAGCATATAAATGATACTGGTCTCCATATGGGACATGTTGGATCAGGTTAAGGCCCATTATTTGTCCAATTCATTACTGAGGATTAAGAAATTTCAGTGATCCAATCCAATAGTCCTCTCAATCCAATCTATTTCAACTGAACTGGATCTAGTTGGTCTAGCTACAAAAACCTTTGAATTATCATACGGTTAACATCGAGTTATAAATTAAATTATTCATTTAAGTTAAAGTCAAGCTCTGAATTTCAGGTTTTCTTTGATGTTTTCTCAACTAAAGGAAAAGAAATGCATTGTAGAAGTTCCCTTTAATATGCCTTCTTCAAATCTTTTTCAATCAACTGATACAGCTTATACATTCACGGAGTTGATAGCTTCTAACCAATTAGCTAATATTAATTGGAAAACCAAAGAATGATTGGATTAGATGATTTTTTTATTTTCATCGGCCCCTCTTGATGTCTAATGGACTTAAAGTAAAAATGTGGAGTATGTGCTAGAATCTATTTAATTGAATTATAGTTTTTTTTTTTTGGAGGGGTCTAGACCACCTGGTATCCGGACTTCACCAACAATTGAATTATAGTTTTTTTATATTCATTTCAATCTGTTGCAAGATATGTCTCAATTCAGTTGGTAGGGATTATATTAGGTTTTGCAGATTTAAGATTTTACTATATACTCTTACGTAGATCTGTGCTTAATTATTCTGAAGAGAACACGTGCCTTTTTTAGAAGAATTTCTGGGTAATATGCTATTTACAATCACCAATAATAACTGTCATCAGAAGTGATTTACCCCGGTTAGAAAGCTTAACAATTCAGTTGTTTTTCTTAAGAAAATAAATAACACTACTCTAACTTTTCTTTTTGGGTCAAAAAACTAAAGTTCAAAACAATGGTATGAAAACCAGCTAATTTTTTTGTTTTTTTTCTTTTTTTTTTTCTTTTCTTTTTTTTGAGAGAGAGTAAGAAAGTAAACTACTCTAATAATCTGCTCTTCCACCATGAAAAGGTCGGACCGAGTATGCTATTATTGTCGCCATAAAACTTGGATATTTGCTCGGCCTCTCCCGTATATATGTTCTTGGGATGTACGCTATCTGATATATGTGGAGTAAAATTGCTGCAAGAATTCTGTAGATTTACTTAAGTATCATGAGAATTAGAAATTAATTTTTGCAGTTCTTGAAGTTACGTCTCTATGAATAAATGGAGCTTTCTTTCTGCTCTGGGCTCCTTGTCCCATTGGTTTAAATATGTTCATTGTGCTTTTTTTTTTTGCAGGCCTTATGGGATATAACTTGTGGTATAGGAAAAATAATGCCGGTTAAATGGTTAACGGTGGTTCTGCAAAAGTTTTAGCCTTTAAGGTAAATATTAAGAAAGCTTTTAATTATGTGGTCTTTTTCTTGGACCCTAGATCAAACATACACACATGTGCACATACGGACAAATTTCTAAGTTATTATATTTTAATCTATGAAATTCGAACATATTACCTTGCCTAATGGTGAGAAGGAAGAATTCTAGATGAAGTCCTCTCGGTATTCTTATGGTAACATAGACTGCTAAGGGAGGATTTTCTGGATGAAGTGTCGACAAAGTAGAGAAAGTCATGTTGAGGTGTTCAACCCTGCTTAGTCGCCGAAACGCTGTATTTTTTTTTTCCCTTTGGTAGAATAGTTTAGTGTAGGGGTAGAAGAAACTAGAGGAAGTTCACGATGTAGGGGGTAGACTAAAGTTAACTTGAGACGTATTGATTAGGAAGTTTTTTAAAGATTTGGAAAGCACGCCATCAATTGCACTATTCAAGTGCAATGAAATAGCTTGATCCATGTAGGATGTAGCTGACCACAACTAATTTGGGATTTAGGGTTTGTGTGTTGCTCAAAGGATTCCTGATAATGTTGTTCCCACTAATTTTCCTGATAATGTTGTTCCCACTAATTTTTCTTTTTGTAAGGTTCATGTAGGATGTAGCTGACCACAACTAATTTGGGATTTAGGGTTTGTGTGTTGCTCAAAGGATTCCTGATAATGTTGTTCCCACTAATTTTTCTTTTTGTAAGGTTAATTTTGGAACTTAGGGGTGTATTCAATTAGAGTATTTGATAAGATTTTAAAAGAGTTTGGAGGATTTTGAAATCAAAGTGTATTTAATTTGGAGTTCAAAGGATTTTAATGGACTTTTGAAAAGTCAAGAGGTATTCAATTAGGATTTAGATGGATTTTAATGGATTTCTAAAAAGTCTAGGTGTATTCAATTTTTAAACACATTAGGATTTTGATGGATTTTAATGAATTGTGATGGATTTCTATTCAAGAAATGAACATAACAAAATCCCACCTCTACTTATGAGATTTGGATGGATTTTGGATAAGTCCATCCAAATCCATCAAATTCCATGAAATCCATCCTTTAAACAAATCCATGGATTTTATATTTTCATTTCATTTATATTTGCGTGCAAATGATGTTGTTTAATCGTTATTCTTTCCTGTAGCATTGAAGTCTGTAAGACAAAGCTTTCTATCCTCCTATGGTCCAATTCATGAAAGTTCTCCAATTCATTGTATCATATGGTGCAATATTTCATCGAAACCATGGTTACTTAATGCGTCATGGCTTTGTATATTGTGTAATTTGTGTTAAAGCATTTTGTAAGACTCTCCGTACATTATCATTATCAAATATAAACTTGTGGCTATTTATTTTTGTGATGTACTGGCTCATTTATTTTTTCTGCTCCTTGAGCAACATCTGAAACTGCAGCCACCCACCATAATCTGGACTTACCTTCTATATGGCTCATGAGGGGTTTAGTAACATACTTCTGATTTATGCATTTGCTCCGCAATGGTCAAAAGTACAGTACTGGAAAAAAAATTTCCATGAATTTATATCTGAAACGTATATCACCGATGATTTGATCAACGAAAAAGACAGGAATTTTTTTTATTTAAAACAAAAGATTCGAACAATGATTTGAAGACGTCCTTTTTCTGAAGTCTGCAACAGTAAGGGGAGCTTGTTTTTTCATTAAAGTATGACAATGAATTAAATGAAAACACGACAATTCATTCCATATTAAGGCTTAAGAAATCTCACAAGTTTGGAATGAATGATTGTAAAACCTGATTAAGCAGACACTATCACTGTCAGCGATTTCCTGCACCATCCCAAGGGGCTAGAAACTAATCTCCTGGTGTAGTTTCATGATTTCATCTAATAGAGATCAATAAGGGAGACAAGCACATCACCATAATACAATAAAAAAGCCAATAGCAACGATGTTACATTGAGTGTGCCCTTCAAAAATTTGTGTGATAATCATTTCAGTATATCTCACTGTTACTGTTCGCATTTCTATAATTTCATTCATGTAGCAACATCAATTCCTTCGGAACCATGAAGTACATCCAAATATTTACATGACACTAATTAAGCATTAAAGCACAGAATTTCTGTTTCAGTGAAATCCAAGAAAGTTCTACAAAAATAACTCCAAAATCTTCGTGTATCCTCATTTCAACGAAAAGTTGGTATATCACTTCCCATATCTTGTTGCTTAGTCTGCCCTTCATCATGCACATCAAAGCAACTTGCAGTGTCCATAACCATACTTTGAAGGGACACCTCCCTTACTAGTGGTTCTTCGGTATTTTTGGAATTACTTGCCAGGACAACTTCGTCTTTCGAATCATGAGATTCAGCACCTTGGACAAGAACGGCGTTAGAATTGATTGGGCTACCTTCGGTTTTTGGAGTGTATTGCACCGATGATAGAGATGACATCTCATCGGACGAGTCGTAGTCCTGCTGCTGATTTTCCACTTCAGTTGATTTGTTTGAATGTTTTATGGTTAGTACATGCTTCAGTCCATGTTCTGCATGCTTTATAATGCTTTTCGCTTTGTCCCTCATCTTCACCTTCCCAGGACTGCATGTCTCAATTTTTTCAGGACTTGATCCTTTAATTGCCTTAGCTATGCTGTCATCTACAACAAACTTTATATTGGTCCCCCTCTCACTCGCCGCCCTGAGGTTGACGCGCGGACTGTGAGCAGCATCAGCAATGATGCTGGAATTTCTCATCCTAGGACTCCTGTTAAATGCTAAACCAAGCTTCTGCAAGCTTCGGCGAACTTTGTGGTGCTGCTTTGATGCATTTCCGTTTGCGTCTTCATCACTGCTGCTGTTACCATTCGAACTCATTAATCCTAATGCAGCCGATGGGAGTCTCTCTTCGCAATGAATTTGGATATCGGCCTGCCTAACCTTTGGTTTTCTAGGCTCCCAGGTTTGGGAAATATCGCTTCCAGGATGATGCACCCATATGCCAGTCTGCTGTTGCCCTTCAATATTGATGGGTTCAAAGTTGTCGTGCTCTCTCTGCGTGTTGTTTGAAGATGCCGCTGATTTAGAGGCTTCTTGGTCACTTCGACTCTCAGCAAAATTTGTGCTGTCTTTCTTGGTTGATGGTTTTTTGTTGTAAATGTGCTCTTCCGCCACCTGGGTAAGTTATCTTATCTCATCAAATGCCCAAAACAGTTAAGAGTAATCACATCGAGAATTTCTAAAAATATACCTTTCCTTCTACATTAACAACAGTTACTGCAAGGCGCAGCCTTCCCATTTTGATGTTCTGAAGAGACAACCACATGTCATACCGCTTTCCATCCCTCAAATTAGTGATGTTTATGGAACAGTTCCTGCTAGTAATAGGAATTCATATACTTTAGATGCTTCGGGCATTCTATGCACATATAAAGCATGAGGTATTCAGAGAATAAACTTGGAATAACAAAATAACCGTCATGTGAAGAGATGCGGCGACATGAACATATAGTGGTCTTTTGTGTGTGCAAAACATAGTTGACCCAAAAAGTAGTTGCACATACAGATGCAAGAACTTATCTGATCCAAGGACCGGTATTTTTTTTTTTGGCGTTGTTGATTTGAACAATAGAATGTCACTGAAATTATAAGCAGAAAGTTCTTTCCGTTGGAATTTTGTTTTTGAGTTGAAAACTACTGTGACTACATAAAGGCTACCCTGATGCCCAACTGACTAGAGTTGGCACATTAATGGCCCTTCCCCTCCAACGTAATCTATAAAATGTACTTTCTTATCTGTTGATGTAGCATACTCAATCAACCACCATTATTTTTTATTTTTTTGAAAACCAATCAACCATCATTATTTATAAAACAAGAACATTTTATAAAGGTGCAAAAGAACATATGAGTTCAAAATTTTATGAATTTATTATTGAGAATATATGTTGTTTTATTCGAAGCGGAAAGCTAAGATTATCTGCATTTGAAGCTATAACAAGAATATGAAAGGTAAAATGATCTAATTGAAAAATAGTGAAAAAAATATGAAGTATAACAGCTCGAAAAAACTGTGAGAAAAGTTGACTGATTAAATTACTAGTTTGGCCCTTGTATCAATATAAACTGAAAAGACCATTTAAAGTAAATTTTAATGCCGAAGTGTGATCCAAAATTTGGGTCACATGTATATGTTTTAAGCAAAATCCTAGCAGCTAGAGTTCAGATTATTTACAGTGTGACTCTTGGCCTGTGAGTAGAATTTATTCCTACACCTAAACCTAAAGTGGGAGTACTCATGGCTATTCCATAGGTTACTTATGTAGCCAAAGGAGGGGTGCGAGAAACAATCTTGAAAGTCCCTGCAAGTTAAAGAGGATCGGACATGTACATGAGCCTTTCTGAGATTTGGTTTGACCTCTCACAAAATTAAGCGGCAAGAAAGATTTTCTCTAATAACAATGCTTCCGATGTCGAGTCTTGCCCACGACTATGTCTGTTAAGTATGCATTGTTTTGTAGATAAAGCTTTCCTTTCATTTGTAACATACATATTAAATTGCTATTTCTGCCACTTCAACATGATGTCAGAAGGCTTATGAAAGATGAGCATTTGAAGGTATTCAGCAAGGAACCTCTACGATGGATTAATCATACTCCAGATACCTATTAGACATTTATTGGAGGAATAGAGCCAAAGAGGACTAGAGTACTAGAGTTCACCCAACTAGATTCCTCGTACTCAATAGATGAAACTATTTGCATGGTAGAGCAGTTAAAAGTATTTGCAACTTCCTATATTGATTGACGATCTGATGACCACGCTTCTAGCTATGCATCACTAGCAATTACCAGTGAGTCAGTGACCATTCAACTATCAATGCTTTGTCAGTTAGACATGTAGGTGAAATAATATGACTTTACAAAAAAAAAATAATAATAATAATTGTATGATTTAGGATAAGAGTTAGAAGCAGACCCGAGAGTATCATCAACAAAGTGATCCTTGTCTCGAACTTCAAGAACTAGGACATTCGGTGACTCCCATGTACAAATTGGGATCTTGAATTCCTCATGCCACTTTGGAGCCAATGTTTTCTTCTGAGTCTTTGTCCGGAATCTGTAAGGACCGATTTGTCCTTTCACGTAAGGATCTGCCAAACCTGAAATAACAATGCCGGCAGGTTTAGAGCTAAGAAAATTGTAGAATATTTAGGCAGGCTAATAGAAACTGACCATTTGGATCTGATGGTTTCATCTCTGTGGCCTCAACAACCTCTACTTTGGCATAAGCAATAGGTTCTATTTCGTCGAAAAAGAACCAGTTTTCTGTAAAAAAAAAAAAAAAATGTCAAAACACAACATCAATCATGACGTGCAAGTCTTGAGGTCATGGGTTCAAATCTGACTAATTTCTTACCAAAAAATAATAATTGAGTAGTGTACAGATACATAAAAGAGGCTTAAGCTCTTAAAAAACTATGAAACTACGCGCATGTCAAAATTTCATCATTCACCTCCATGCAAATGCAAACTGCACTACGTGACATCTTTATATGAACAAAAAGAAGAGAGCAAGGAAAACATCCAAGCTCGTACTTTACAAGCTTAGAACACTTATGTCTACTAGCACCAATATGCGTAAACAACCATTCATTTGAAAGAGAGCTATTCTTGCAAACTGCAGATTTTCTTTTGAGATGAGCTATAAACTACACAGAAAAGATAACAATCCCAAGGATTCGTCATTCAAATTATTCTTTCGTTCTTCTCCTGAAACTGGAAGATGATAGTGTATTCGTGTATCACGCACAGCAATTCTTTTGCCCATTTTATGAAGATTATGGGCCTGATTTTATTTTCAAAGGCTTGAAAAGCTACACAAACCAACGCCTTGGTTCCTGAAGACAAATCAAAATGGAAATGTAATATATTTAACAGAATTACCGTGGTTTTGAATTTATCGTTCATTCTTGTTATCCTGTTTGTCCAGCATCTTTAGCATAAAAAATTGGCAAAACATACTTTTTGGTCCTTGAACTTTGAGTCTTTTATGCTTTTGGTCCCTGAACTTTTATTAGTGTACATTTGGTCTCTTAACTTTCATTATTGTACATTTGGTCCCTGAATTTGTCGAGTTTTTATGCTTTTGGTTCCTAAACTTTGAGTTTTTTATGTTTTTGGGGTAAATTATTTTTTTTTCAACTTTTGTTGGTCGATGCGAGTCGCCCGGTTTAGTAATATAAACCATTTTACTCTTTTTGACTAGTCACGCGACACTTCTGTCACTCATGTTGGTGGAATTTAACACTTTAAATGATGGAGGACTAAATGTAGACCTTTGTTAAAGTTCAAAGACCAAAAGCATAAAAAACACAAAGTTCGGGGACCAAATGATGGGTTTTGCCAAAAAAATTTATGACTACACAAGCAACAAATCAGACTGGTACCAAAACTGGTGTGAAGTGTGAGAAAAGCCTCAATGATGCACAGCCTATGAGATGAATGATGGGAACCAAAGTTCAACCATGAGTTAAAAAATTAAAAACCTTTTGTTGGTGACACGAACTTTTCCATGTCGACAACCAGCATGTTGGGCTGCAAAGTGAAAAGCACTGAATCAGAAACAAGTTCTGAGAAGTTAAACTAGAAAACTAGTAGACGAAATAGTACGTCTAGATTTCAACAGAAAGTCAAAAAACTTTGCTTTTATTGTTCTTTCTATATTTCCAAGAAGGAAATTCAGGAAAAAAAAATTACAAATGAAACAGATGAACTATATTTAATGCATGTAAGAGAATTCCACCTTGCAGGGCATCAGCTTAATTTTATATCATATTTAATTACAAAAAGGATTTTTTTTTTTTGGGTGGAAAAAGGAAGATTTTCAAGCAAAGCAGAAGCGGAATGCATCAAACTTTATGGATTCTAACCTCAACAAGTGTTTGCTCAAATGCAACGGCCAGAAGCTTATCCTGCATAATCAAGAATAAGAAATTAATTAATTAGTTGACTGCCTTAGAAAAAGTAGAGTTGCCTTGCATATTCATGTAATCAATTAGCAGGATTTCCCAAGTTCTTACTAGCCATCCAGCAATTCCAGGAAAATCTGCAACATCTAGCCCGTGGTTCACAATAGGTTTTACTGTCATCTGGAAATAGGGTGGTTCCACAAAGCACAAACGAATACGCCCAACAAACGGCCAATTCGGAAGAAACTTCAGACCTACCAAAACCTACAATAGGTAGTTTTATAAGAATGCTTCACGTTTTTTTTTTTTTTTTTTTTAAATTGCCTATCACGCGCTTATCTATTTTCACCATGCATCCATTAGCATTTCCACAACCAAAAAAAAAAAAAAAAAAAAAGCAAGTGTGAAATGTAGTTTATGAAAGAAGTTGTGTACAAATGATACAGATACACCTACAAATCTGGAAGTGGATGGTCCGCTTCCAATATTAAACTTGTGGATTTGATACGCATCATCCACTAGTGAATGAGAAACTATTGACCCTTATATAATTGCAATCACAGAGGTAGCCTAACAAACAATCATACACAGGCTGACTTGGTGTGCAATCTTATCTCGAAAACCTGTTATACTGTACCTCTTAACTCACTTTCTCTGTTGCCAAACTTTTCCAAAGAATTTATAGGTCTGAATTGACAGATGGATCACGTCACTAGCATCCATATCGATCGTAATAACATAACGAAATCCATGCCTAGCTCTTGTTTTGGTTCGTGAGGCACCAACGATGGCAGGTTCAAACTTGAATTTCTCTCGTCCCTTTGAGACTTGACATGTTATGCGTCGAGAGAGAATCTTAGCCACATCTTTGTTAATCCAGAAGGATATATCTGATCTTCAACTATTCCACGGTTTCATCTCTCTAAAGTGATCAGCTGTCTCAGTAGACTGTCTTTCCCAAAACACTTTATTATGAATAGATGATTAGGTAGAAAATGGGGTCTTTCCAAAGACACAGACATCATGAAGTAGAAAAGTGGAAAATATAGGAAAGCTTTACTACAGGAGAAGCAAAAATGGTTTTAAAGCACAAATTAGACCTTGCAGGTTTCTAAACAATGGAGCGATTATGAATCATGATCTGCATTAGTCCCGTATTAATGATATTACAAGAATCAATTAGAAACCAAAAAAAGAAATAAATAAACAACTAGGAATATTAATTGTTTTAGATTTTCGTTTGTATCCTAGTAACATTAAGTTTCCTACAGGTTATCTATTTAATGACATTTTAGGTTCCTAGGCATACAATTATTTTCAAAAGAATCGGTTATGACTTTTGTTGATCCTCTATGCTACATAAGTATATAAGCAGAATATAGTTATCAAACAGGAAAGACTTGTGCAGATGCTATACAGGAAACACTGAAAAGAAAAATACAGATTCCAAATTAATGAAGGCCTATTGCACTTTTATAATTTTGATTTTCCTAGTAGCTAAACAAAACAGTTCAGTTTGTAGATGAGATTTTACCTTAAGCGCTTACATTATATTCTTATATTCTTATTGTTCAGACAGTATATGCACCCATCCAATTGATATCATAAATCAGATGTAGAAACCAATGGCTAAAGAATTAGAAGCAAACCATGGAGAGATCATTATGATAGGTAACAATGTTAGTTAGATATTGCATCACATTACCTTCCCCTCAACATGCATGGCTGTCATGTGCATTTTGGCCCAGATGCCGAAACCTAATCTCCTCCTTAACTTCACCGCAAGTACAGCACTCATGTCATCTGAAGTCAGAAAATTCATTCCCAACTCCAAAACCTACATGTTACACATCAGAAATGCCCGCACTTACAAACTTTGTTAATCCATCTAGGCAATATAAAAAACAAATTCAGTCCAATTTGGATGGCCATTTCAATAATGCATACCAAGTGGTCATCATCAGAAGCCTGTCTAAGAACCCTTATTTCTGTAAACAAAGGGGGATTCCTCCCTAAGTAAAGCTGTTGAACCACTGCTTTTTTCTGTCAACACAAAACATACAATTTAGATTGACTAACAATTTCTTTCTCTTTCTGCCAATTATATTCATTATTTTATTGAAGTAAACACTGTGAAACATCAAAATCATAAATAACAAATTGCAACAGTTTATTTAACATGGATCATGTCGTGAGTCAACAACTCATTATCTAGGAAATAGGCATCATCGGAAACATGGAAAAACATTCCGAGCATCAAGCCAACATATCTTGCTTCCTCTTTTCTTAGGTCCAACATAAGCATTTCTCAACTACTTCTAGGTTCAATAGAAGCATCTCTCTCATCAACAATAAATATGTATGTGTAACAATAAAAAGAAGCACAAAATAAAATGGTATACTATTCAAAGAATACATACAGCAGTCCATGGCTTGTACTTCTCCAAAAACCAAGGTATGATGGGAAGCAAGATCTTCTGTGATGCAATTTGTTCCATGAAAACCGGCCAAATCTTCTCGACTGCATGATTTAACCACCGGACTGTTTCCGAATCAGACAATAACTGAAAAATAACCGACAATCGAATTAGCTAGTTGATTACAAAAACTAGTATTCAAGGATAGTGCAAACCCCATCAATAGTACCAAACCTCAAATAAAAACTTCACCATTGAAAACCCATATAACTTATATCCATTGAAAGGTAATGGAGCCTACCCTTTTTCGATAGGCTTGTTTCCTCTCTTCAAATTGCAATTTCCTCCTTAATCTTACACTAGACCGCGTATGCACCTATCAAACCAAGAAAATCAATTCAAATGAGCGATACAACAATGAATGCAACTTTTAAAATCAGAACAGTACATCACAGCAGCAAAGAACCACAAATTTGTCATGCCCAAGTCACATCTTCACAATCATGAACGCACCCATCAAGGGTCTTTCACTAATTGACAGTTTTGATGCCTCAATTGGAAACCAAACCACTAATCAACAAACAAATACCTGGTGGAGATAAACCAAGCTGGCGAAGTACACAATCGAGGGGCAACAATCAAAATAGGATAAAGTCCACAACAAAGCCAGCACAATCGCACTATGATACACGATTGAGAGATCCCCAACACCCATATCATCAATCAAATGGACACAAAAGCCATGGCAGAAGCAAAACACAAAAAGGGGCAGAGCAAAACAGAGGAAAACAGAGCAGACCCAGAAAAGCCCTCAACAAAGAGGTGAAATGTATGACTGTAGAGACCAAATTAGGCAAATCAAAGAGATGCCCAGATGTTTGAATGGGGTTTTCGAAATGGGTATTCAAGGAATTGCAACAAGAGATCGAGAAGAAGTCAATTTGTTCACGTGGAATTGACAGGTTGTCGACAATGAGCAGGGGAAAGTGGGGAAGGAGGAATTTTGTTAGATCTAAACAACTGAGATTTTATTAATTTTATGGCATCCCTTTTGAACTTAGAAGGAACTATTATTCCTTATTTGGTTTTTCTTTGCCTTTTTATTCAAAGAAGATCAATTTCAGTGGTCGTAAAAAAAAAAAAGGGAGAGAAGGGAGTAACGGCTAACTGCCCACGTAAGGGACACGTGGACTACACGTTTCATTCCTACAATAGTCCACGTTAACTTTTCTAATATTTACTTTTATGTCCACTGGATGCTTAGCCAGGAAGCCTGTGTTCATGCATTGAGATGTTCTAGATGCATATATATATATATATATATATATATATATATATATATATATGTATATATATCAAATAGATTTTTTTTATTTTTTTTTTTAAAAACAAGATTTCTTTTTTATAAGGTTGAATTCTTAAGAACAAAATAAAAGTTTTAAAAGTAGTTGAAAAGTAAGTCTTCTTGCCTTAAAAAAAAACAAAAAAAAAAGTAAGTCTTCTTTGTTTGATTGGTTTTTTTTTTTTTTTTTTATTGGTTATCAAAGAAAAACGCTATGTTAGGATGCTAGTGTTTATAATAATGTGACTCCGACGGAACTAAAGTCTCTATCCTATCACAAAAATAGTGACTCCGGCTATAGTTGCTACAACTAGAAGCAAAACTTTTTTGCTACGAGAATAAGTGGTTTTGGTGGGGGAGGTCATACTTGTGGCCTCTCATTTGACTTCCCTTCATACACAAAAACAAGTGGTTTTGGTGGGGGAGGCCATACTTGTGGCCTCTCATTTGACTTCCCTTCGTACTCATGAACCATATTGCTTCCGACTTGAAAAAAAAAAAGGCATTGTGTTTCTTGAGCATTGACACAAAAAGTTCTAATGATGTGTAATGATGAAATGATTTTTTTTTTGATAAAAAACAACTAGTTTCCTAAAGAGTAAAAAAATGTTTATGAACTAGTCAAAAAAAATGTTAATGATGAAATAGCATTCATCCCTGTCAAAAACACCTTCAATGAGATGGATAATGGCATAATGCACATTATTCGTTAAAAAGTAAGCTTGGGAGAGGTTGTGATTGTTGGACTCATATTGAACTCAACTTGTTTTTATTGAAGAGAAATCGAAATTTTATTAATTATTCATGACTTAATACAAGGCTAGACGTAAAATCAAGTACATTGATTGTTAATCCTATTTGTTTAAACAAACTTTCATTAATTTGGTTGTGAATGCGATTGCAAAATTGAAACAGTTTAACAATCAATGACTAGTCTCTACAACATTGAAACTCTATACAATACACAAATACCACTAAAACCACATAACGAATAACAAAACTTTCAAATAAAGAGAAGAAAACCTAAAACTTTTGACAAGGAAAAGACAAATCAAATACTTTTAGAAGAAAAATTAATTATAAAATAAAAAATGAATGACAAGATCAATCCAACACACCGCACAAATCCACATAAAACTGTTGATGAAGATGTATCTCAACGGGGATAGACTAATATTTACAAATTTGACTAGATCTGTAGTTTATTGTACGAACAAAATGCAAAGGAATTTGATTGGAACTATCGCCCGATCGAAAGGGGAGGGTTGACGGTGGTTCAAGAACAAAAATTACAAAAGAGAATCAAATTTTTTTTTTTGGAATTGGGTGAAAAAATAGAAAGCGACTGCCTTTATTGAACTCAACTTGTTAGTTTCTCATACAAAAAAAAAAAAAAAAAAAAAAAAAGTATTCATCCCTTTATTCTTTAAGAAACCTGTTTTGAAAACTAAAAAGTAATTTTGACCCAACTAAAGTTCATCCTCATATATTTACGGTCTACCCATTCTCTTTCTTTCTTTGTTTTTTTTTATTGTGGTATGTGTCCAACACTAACTCCACCAACTAATCCATGCACAGGTAGGGTGTATATGGACTGGATTCGATCCATTTAAGATCAACTCACTACTCAATCCAATTATTGCAGGTTGAGAAATTTCAATTTAATCCAACTCATTTAACTTTTTAATCCGATTCAATCCAATTAATAAAATGTAGATTAAACTGAATCAAGTTCGCGGATTGTCATCGTATAATTATTTCGTAATTAAGAATATGCACAACGTTTAAGAATAGTTCCATAATCATTAAACAACATAAGACAAAGTGCAAAATTATACCACAAATTATACTAGCTTCGACTTAATACAAAAATTATATGACCAAACTAAAAGTAAGGCTAAAAAAAAAATCAAAAGTTGGAGTTCAAAAACTAAGTAATATAAAAAAAAAGATCAAATATAAGTAGACGGAACAACCACTGAGAACTAGATGTATCTATAAGACTCGATCCACATGTATATAAATGTTGCAGAACGAATCGGATTGGACCCGTAGACTGTACATGTAAAATCCGCAAGTCGATCCACTCAGTATGGATTGACATATTTGTAAATTAATCCGGTCTAACTAGTTATAAAAATTGATCTAATTCGTAATATTTGGACCTAATTGAATTAAATTTGCATATTACTGGATTCGTGTACACCCTACGCCTTCATCGTCACTGCACCTCCAACAAAGACAGCTGCTTCTCGAACTCCTCTTCTCTGGTTCGCTCAACCTCAACAAATCAACGACGAGATCTTCTTTCACGAGATTTGGACGCCCTTTTCGATCGAGCTATTGTTGTTGACAAGGACTCCATTAATGGCGGATGCAGAGCTTTCTGCAGAGATTAGGGTTTTAAAATTGGCTTCCGTGATGCGTTGAGAGGGAGAGAGAATTGTCTGCCTGTGGCGACCGAGGGTACGCCGGACTTGCTTGCCAACGCCAGCGACATCCTCAACTACGCCGCGAGGTGGTGTTTTTTTTTTTTTTTTTCTCACGATCAATACGAACTTATTTATATTTCACAAATTTGTCTTGTATGTTGTTTGAAGAAATGCTTATGAGAGGCATTTACTTTTTTGGAAGAGTATATAAAATGTGGTGCCGAAGCAATGAAGTTAGAAATTTGGGGCTTGTGAAACACATTATGTTAAGCATTATAGGTTTCAATGGAAGCCACGTTGCCACTTTACGTTATCAATGCGATGCATCTCGAGTGAAGCACTTGTAGAAAGTTTAAATTAAATTGATTTATTTATCACTATGGATGCATTGTTAATGTTAGCAGAATTATGTGTAATTATAAAGATTGCTAAGAGATGTGTGCTCTAGGATTGCCATTGAAGGAAGGAAGGAAGGGTAAATCGGATCTTGTGGGTTTGGAGAATATTATTTGTTGTGATATTAATTGGAAAATGCTAGCGTAACTTTGATACGACATGCAGGTTGGACATGTATTTGTGTGTGTCCCTTGATTTTGAGTATGTGCGTGCGTGCACACATTTCAAGGCTCATTGAAGGGACACAGACTAGTGCGTGCCCGGCCTGCGTGTCATATTGAGGTTACGCTAGCAGTATCCAAATTAATTAGTTTTCACTAATTTCAAGGGTTTAAACAAAATAATTGGGAAGAATTCTCAAAGGAGCTCAAGAAGTTGGCGACCTAGTTTCAGTTGTGCGTGCACACATTTCTACCTTACCCCAGCCAACAACCCCTATTTTGGGCTATCTCCGTTAGCAGCCTCGGCGGGGTTTCGGGGAAGACCAACGTGGGATGCTCGTTTAACCTCTGTATTCATCTCGTTTTCGTTTGAGTGTTTGATTTAAATTAGTAATTTAGTCTCTGTGCTCCTTCCCTTTTACCAGTTGGAGAAGGACCTCTTTGCTTTAAAGCATTGGAATCATTGGCAACTGAAGGCACGATGAAGAAGTATGGGTTGCAGCTCAGGGTCAATCCTTCACAACAAAAGAAGCAGCCTCAAAGGCCTCCTGTCAGCACATCTAGCATCTTTGGTAATGATGAAGATGATGATGTCAATGCAGAAATTGCTCGTCAAGCCACAAAAAAAAAGGTCCTTAAGGATGTAAGTTCTTGAAATAATCTTCCCCCATTTGCCACTCACTTTTTAACCATGGTTTCACTTCTTACTAATTATAGTTGTTCTTTGTCTTTCCACGTACGAAGATTGAAGAGCAGCACAAGAAAGCTATGGAAGAGGATCCATCAGTATTTGACTATGATGGAGTATATGACCAAATTCAAGAGGCAAAAGTCAAGCCTCTCATACAAGATCGCAAGGAAAGAAAGGTATCTGATTTTCTATTTATTTTATCTGTTAGACTGTTATCAGTCTGCACTTTACCCATGAAAACCTAGGCTTACTTTCTAACATTGCAGTGATGTCTTAACAGCAAAAACTTCAATTCGAAAATTCATTTTTTGTTTATCGAAGTTCTAGCCAGCTTTAAGAAGCCTAAATTATTTCTTTTTGTTTTGCTCGCAATTTCTTTTTATATGCTCTATTGTCTTCCAAGAAAAACCCTCTAGGTGTTATGGTCATGAAGATTATCTTCACGTTGGTGTGGTTTATAGGTAGAAATTGAATTTAGCTTTTCTATTGGTACAATATACACTAGTGATTCTTGTTGTTATCATTGTTTGTCACTC
Source organism: Stephania japonica (assembly GCA_039657345.1). Classification (NCBI taxonomy): domain Eukaryota; kingdom Viridiplantae; phylum Streptophyta; class Magnoliopsida; order Ranunculales; family Menispermaceae; genus Stephania; species Stephania japonica. Next base: position 10,657,738 of record CM077556.1, read on the forward strand.
CATTTTTTCTCATTGGCATTATATAATTTATATTATGGTTACTGGTTAGTTAATTAGTGCAATAGCATGTAAGTCTTAAATGTTCTTTTCTTTTTAAAGATTATTACTGACTAATGAGTATAATTAATTATATATGCATAGCAAGCCAGAAGCTTTCTTGTTTAAAACTATAGATTTCTTTTCATGGCAGGGGATTTTTCAATTTTGAGAATAACCATGAGAATCAAGCAAGTTAATAAATGACAATGTGGAAAATGGAGAAATTGGAATTGGAGTGAGAGTGTAAAATTGGGAGAACAAATGAAGTATTGAAGTGTCAATAGTGATCAAATGCGTTAAACTAATGTATTGTTTGGTAACTCTTTTTACACCTTTTATAGTCTTATTGTGTTATCTAGTTTGAGAAGAGCTCAAAGAATTTTAAGGTGTTTTATAACTTTCCTTTATCATGCATAGAGGCTTGTGCTTTTCATGTTGTGGATGTGTTGTTTAAAATTCAAAAACAACATGTATGCTATGAGAACTCTCTCACAAACTCTCTTGTACGATCATTGTCTTTAGCAAGGATTGCAAGGCGTTAAAGGCGATGCGTAGGCGTTTTCCTGCCTAAGGCGAGGCAATGCCTAGGCGATGTTGATAAGATCCCACATAGAGTAGTCACATAGAATTAGTGAGAAGGAAACACTATAAATAGGGGTGAGTTAGTTAGATGAGACACCTTGGAATTTGAATGTAATTGGGCACTCATTGAGTGATTGAGCTTGAGAGAGTTTTAAGACTCTTCACTGAAGTTACTTTTGTGTTCTTGTTATCATTGTTGGTCGCTATTCTATTAGTGGTATAAGAGCATTTGATGGGGCCGAAGATGGAGAACCGTGTAGATGCACGACTGGATTTCCTGGAGGAGTAGATGCGACCTATTCCGGTGGTGTTACAACGGATCTCAATATTGAAAAGTTTGATTGGGGCATTGAAAATGAAGGTCCAAGGGCTGGTGCAACAGTCGAAGGCTTTTTCCATTGGTGATGACCGAGGTCACGAATCTGCCAGATTCGGAGTTGTTTAAGATGTTACCGACTGCTGATCATCCAAATCAGTAACGCTGTCCATCCTTGGGAGAAACAACGGTTCAGATCCAACCTCATTTGACTACATCGGTAATTGAGAAGGTCTCTGCACTTTCAGATCCAGCTTTGTCCCATGATTTGCAGCACAATCTAGTAGATCTACATGCACGAAAGCTTCTGTAGCAAGGGTCGAGCATTGGCTTTCTCGACAAACCACCAGATCTACCACCTTCTGCATAAACCGTGGTGATTTAGTAGAATCAGCGGATTTGACTTCATCTTGTCGAATCGAATGCCCATAAAGTCTTAACGTGGCTAGATTTGGCTTCTTGTACTAGTCTAACCCCTCCACTTCCACCAAAACCACCATATCTGACCACACTCATTAAGGGTTCGACTAAGGCTGCCTTAGATTCACCTCCGTAGCCACCACCAAGATTGATTCTTCAAGTTCCAATGGACGATTCTCTTTCTCATTGGCCTTCTTACCCAATGTTGAATACCTCCACCTTTGCTCTTGCTATTTTCTTGTAATGTTGGGCTGATCTCTCGAAGCTCTCTGTATCAGTCGATACTTGGTTATCGATGGGGATTCGAGCAGATGGTACTAGACGATCGATGGGGATCTCGTGGTGTATTGATGATGGGAAAGTTGCAACACATGAGGGTACGTGTTTCCTTACTGGTGCAGTACGTCCCACATTAATGCAATTGCTTCTTGATAGAGTTGTTGATCCTCCTCGATTAGCGCTTCATTCATCGTACTTTATGCGGTGGGCCCACATGAGTTTAATGTGTAGCACATCCCAAATTATGGTGGGTTATTTTGTAGCCCTTGATTTACCTTTGATCAACGTGTTTCTTCTTTCACTTAGAGGGGTTGGTCCATTTACATACCACATCACTCTGACTATCCAACCCTTGATGTTTCATCTCCTCGGTAGCTCAGTTCAGTTTCATATGCATTTGGGGGTAATAGTTTTGATGGCTTCAGGGTCATTGCGCTTACATTCATCCTTGCAGAGCACTTGGGCATTTACACTTGCGACGTTGACTGTTTATCGCCAATCAACCCCGAGGCTGATTTGGATTCTGCGATAGCCTTGGTCTACGGTTTTGTTACTCCCTTTCTTGATGGATGCTAATTTGTCGTCTACTGTAGTGCGCACTAGGTGTTCATTGCAATAAAGCTGAGAAATGTTGCACCCAAGATTGTTCTCTATGCACATTTGCTTCCTTATTTTGTTGGTCTATGTTCATGCTTTTCTATCTTTCTTTTGTATGTTTCTTTTTCTTCCCACCCTGAGGACAAGGTGGATGTTTAACGGGGGTGTAATAATAAGATCCCACATAAAGTAGTCACATAGAATTAGTGAGAAGGAAACACTATAAATAGGGGTGAGTTAGTTAGATGAGATACTTGGAATTTGAATGTAATTGGGACTCTTTGAGTGATTGGGCTTGAGAGAATTTTAAGACTCATCTCTGGGGTCACTTTTGTGTTCTTGTAATCTTTGTTGATCGGTATTCTATCAGATGCCTAGGCGAAAAAAATTATTTAGAGGTCCCTGAGAACTCCACCTATGTAGAACACTCTGTGCATTGCATAGCCGGTACCAAGCTTGGATAAAGGAGGACTCTTACGCCCAATGGGTAAGGGAGGTCCCAAACCCATTTTTTCATACCCGAAAAATGGGGGAGGGAGGCCCCAAACCCATTTTCCATTCTTGGAAAATGAAGGAGGGTTGCGATAGGTTGACAGCCAGGGTAAAACTTTTGTCACTCTTCATGAAATGGATTAAACAAATATAAACGTTGGAGTGTTCCCACCTAGCGACGCGCTGCATCAGAGCCCGTGTGTAGTGAAAAATGAGCAAGGGTGTTGGAGATTAATTTGGGACTGAGGCTATGTTATTGTTGTATTTAAAGGTCCCTGAGGTTAATTTAATTTTTTATAACTGTCTATCTGCTTATAATAGTACTACTCATCGTTTGTCTACCACATAAGCATTAATATTGAACCTTCATTATTTAAAAAAAAAAAACTCATTCTTCAAAAAAATATTTAAAGCTTCATATTTAAAAAAATACTAACGTTTTTTTGAAAAAATAAAAAGTAATAATTTAACACAATTTGAAAAATCAAATGAAGCATGCATGACCACTTACAAATGAATGAATATCCCAAGACCTACCATTATCATAAGAAATTCAACTTCAAAATATTCATATAATAGTCGTCAAAGTTCAAACTTCAAACTTCAAACAAGCAACTAGCAAAATCACCAAATTATCAAAAAGCAATCATAGACCATCATCATGCAAATCATACAAAAATCACTATTTGTTTTTACTTTTCATAGACAACCACACTATCAATTTCAAATTATCAAAAAGCACTCGTTGACCATCATCATGCAAATCATACAAAAATCACTAATGTTTTCACTTTTCATAGACAACCACACTATCCAGGACAATTCTTGTCAATGTCATTGTTGTACTACTCTCCTTCAGAATCCAAGTCAATGGGATCGCTACATCTTGAACTTTCACCCTCAAACAACCTTGATCTTATATGATATCTCTCATTCAAGTCAATGGAATCTCTACATCTTGAACTTTCGCCCTCAAACACGGTTGATCTTGTATGTCTTCTCTCGTCCAAGTTAACGGGAATTCTACATCTTGGACTTTGGCCCCCACACCATTTATCTTGTACAACATCTCTCTTCTTCTTCTTCATTAAGAGCCTCTAAAACATGGGTCCATCTCAAATCGTCATTTTCATGAACTAAATCCGCTCCCATTGATCCGGCGAACCACTCATAGCAATCATCAATATTATCTAAACTTATTGGGTCTAATGTCTCTCTTTTCTTGAATCTCTCAATCAAATCTTGATTATAACTCACAAACACTAGATCATTGATTTTCTCGCGAGTCAATTTGCTCCTCCTTTTTGAATGAATCTTAAGTTACAAGGGAAAAGAATATTAGAAGTTTAGAACATCATTTTATTATGCTTGTTCAAGTCTGGAAATCAAAGGCCTAAAAAAAGTCTAGAAAATCAAAGGCCTAAAAAAAATTCTAGGAAACCAATAGTAAAACGGTTTACAATACATTCCAATTTCTCTCGCACCCACTTGAGCTACAAGTTAAGCCAAGGAATCTCGTGGCAAAAACTTGAAGATTAGGAGTTGATGATCCATTAAGTTGCCACCAAAGACCTAAATCATGAGAATTCGTCCATTAACTATAACTTTAGAAAATGAAATCATTGAATCAATGGTATATAGAATTATATCAATGATTAACTTTAGCTACCTGGTTTCATTTTTTCACGTGCTTGAATTGCCGCATCACGACCAAACAAGCCACATTTAGACATATATAATACCATCTCCAGGATCTCCTTTTCAATTGCATCTTGATGCTCGGTGTTCTTAGCAAACTTTTCGACCACCGCAAACATTCCTTTCATAATCTCTTCATCTTGTGCAAGTTTATTCTTGTAGAATAAGCTTGGATTTAAAAAAGCCCCGGCTGAATGAAGTTGGTCTTCCCACCTCTTATCAATGATATCCCATATAGGCTTGTACCTACAAAGTTTCGTAACGTGCAAACATAAAGCATCCACTAAAATTATATTCTATTCAATAATTTAAAATTTCATACTTACTTTGTTCGATCATCTCCAAGACCACACTTGATGGCCTCTTTTGCTTGCTCCATTGCCTCGTATATATATCCCATTGGGGTTTTTTTATCACTATCAACCAACCTCAACAGTTTTACCAATGGAGCAGAAACCTAAATCGCACAAGTAACCACCTTCCAAAAAGTTGTTGAGAGGACTTGATACATTGCACTTTTTCCTTGTTGATCTCTCAGCCATTTTGAATGGTTCCATTCATCTCAAGTGAAGACTTTTACCAATTCATTCTTCTTTCTATATATGCTCTCTAAAGTCAAGAATGATGTGGCAAATCTTGGAAGTCATGGACGTGCGAGGTCTCGATCTTGGGTGTGTGTCCTCATCAAATTTAGAACAAACCCATGATTATAGGTGAACCCGCTTAACTTGATTGCTTTTCCAATTACACTCTTGATCTTTTGGCAGTTTTCCAATGTTTTCTAACATCAAATCAAGACAGTGAGCTGCACAAGGTGTCCAGTACAAATGCGGTCTTTTTGCCATCAACAAATCACCAACCGCCTTATAATTTGAAGCATTACCGGCCACCGCTTGTACACTTTGTCGTCCCCGATTTTCTCCACAAATGCATCTAACAATTCAAACAGTTTTGATGCACTCTTGCATATGAAGAAGCGTTCACTAATTCAAGAAACATGGTGCCGTAAGGACTATTCACCAAATTTTTTTTAATAGTCCTATTTCTTCGATTCGTCTGTCCATCCAACATCAAAGTACAACCATATTGCACCTAAGATTCCTTAATCAGTTTTATCAGCTCCTTGGTGTACTCCACTTCGTCTTTAAGCAACCTCACCCTCCCTTGATAATACAAAGGTGGCTTGTAACCAGCTCATATTGCCCCACTGCTTCCACAAAATTTCTTAAGTGATCGGATTTAAGAACTCTTAAAGCAATTCTTGAGCGATAGATGAAAAATTGATCTACCTTCTTTTTTTCCTTTTTGGTTAAAGTATTTATCATCACTTGCCTCACCTTTTTTTTGCCACGAAAATCCACAGAATTAGATGTAACAAAAGCATCCATCATACCTCTTTTTCTATGTGGCTTTGGATTTTGACCTCTTCTTAAACTTATCCTTTTATGTCCTCCTTGATCATCATCCCCATCAAGATAAAAATCAGTCTCATCTTCTATTGTTTGAGATGATTCAACGCAATCCCCACTTTTCTTCTTACTTGACTTGCCCAAAGTAGACCTTACTTCATCTCTCACATCATCGGGGCATTTTAGACACGCGGATATCGCACCACCATATTGAGCTAAGTGGCACTTCAAATGAAAGATGCCTTGGTTGATTTCTTTGTTGCAAAACTTTCATGTGATCTTTGATTTGTTGTTGGGGTTCTTTAAGAAAAGTGTACTTCCAACCAACATCCTTAGAAGTGGAATGAGCTCTAGAACTAGTTGCCATTTTAACAAGTCTACAATAAATACAAAATAAATGACATTGCAACTCAATGAACTCATACAACAATGCAATTTTAATTTCTAAGTGTCATCAACAACAAACCAAGCAACTAACAAGAGTTTTTTTTAAAAAACATAATTTTTTAAAAAAAGGCAGAAGTGCAAAGTTAAAAAAAACAGAAATCAATAAGTAAAAAAATAGCCCATATTTTAAAAAAAAGAAGAAAAAAACAGAGATTTTTTTTAAAAATAGAAGAAGTTCAAAACACAAAATAAGATGTTTTTTTTTTTAAAAAGATTTAAAAAAAAAAAACAGAAAAAAACAGTGTTCATCTTATTCATCACCGACTTGGTGATGAAGAAAGTCTCTGCGACACCATCGTTGTGTTAGCCTCTGTGATGGAGTCACAGAGACCAAATGGCCTATGCGACTCCATGGTAGAGGAGTGTCGGAGAATCGGAGGGTCGTGGGAAAAAAAATCTTTCTGGAGTTGTCGGAGTGTCGAAAGCTCGTCAGTATCTTTGCCAGAGATCGAAAAATGGATGGTGAAAGGGCACAACAAATGATGAAGTGGGGTATGTAAAGTCAGAAAAGAATGACAGAATGGAATGATTTTGATTCAGCCATTTTGACGTGTTTAAATAGAAAATTACAGAGTAAATGCTTTACATAAAATTAGCAACTAATTGATCCTAATTGATCCTAATTGATCCTAATTGATTTACAGAGTAAATGCTTTACATAAAAATAGCAACTAATTAATCCTAATTGATTTACAGAGTAAATGCTATTAAAAAACCGATTATACACTAATTACTTCTAATTCTAATTAATTACAAATAGAATAAATATACTAAATAACAATCCTAATAATTATGTTAATATTCTCGACACCCCTCCTCAAATTTGGAGAATAGATATCGATCATTCCCGACTTGGATAGAAACTCACTTCGAACATAGCGGTAAAAAGTCCCTTAGTAAGAACATCGTGAGCTTTATCGGATGATGGAACAAAGGGTATGCGAGATATCGCCGTTTTCCGTTTCTCCTTGATGAAATGTCGATCTATTTCGACATGTTTTGTCCGGTCATCTTTGCACGGGATTCGAGCAATATTGATTGCCGATTTGTTGTCGCATGATAACCTCATCGGTTTATCTCCTTCAACCTTTAGCTCCTCTAAGATCTTCCGAAGCCATAACAACTCACATACTCCTTGAGCCATAGCTCGAACTCGGACTCACTTCTTCGAGAAACAACTGGTTGTTTCTTGCTCCTCAAGTAACTAAGTTGCCCCAGGACAAAGGAGCAATAGCCGGTGGTAGATCTCTGTCTGTAGAACTTCCGCCCCAATCGGCATCGGTGAAGATCTCCACTCTTCGGCTCCCATTCTTTGAAAACATAATTCCTTTACCCGGCTTCCTTTCAAGTAATGAAGAATCCGATGAACGACCTTGGAGTGTTTTTCGATGGACAATGCATAAAGCCGACTAACCAAGCTCACTTTACAAACGCAATATCGGCCTTGTATGCGCCAAATAAATTAGCTTCCCCACAAGACTTACGATCTGGTTCTTGTCCACGACCTTAGCACCATCTTCTTTTTCGAGTTTCGATTCGGATCGACGGGAGTTGCCACTTGGTTTACATCAGAGTAATCCGGTCTCTTTCAAGAGATCAAGAACATATTTTCTTTGTGAGATAACTATTCCTTTTGAGGATCTAGCCACCTCCATTCCAAGAAAATATTTGAGCATCCTAGATCTTTGACTTCAAACTGGTTGGATAAGAAGTTCTTCGGTGACTCCAACTCTACTATGTCATCTCTGTCATCACAATGTCATCTACATACACAATTAAAATAGCAATTTTACCATGATTGTGTTTGTAGAACATCGTGTGATCTGAATGAGCTTGAGTGTAACCACATTGTTTCACGGTTCTCGTGAATCTTTCGAACCATGCCCTCGGAGATTGTTTCAATCCATATATGGATTTCTTTAGCTTACATACTTTGCCATCCTTCTTTAGCTCATCAAAGCCTGGTGGAGCTTCCATATACACCTCCTCCTCTAGCTCGTCGTTTAAGAACGCGTTCTTCACATCAAACTGTCTGAGAGGCCAATCCAGATTAGCGGCTAACGAGAGAAGAACACGTACGGTGTTTAGTTTGGCCACAGGAGCGAAGGTTCCTCGTAGTCAAGGCCGTATGTCTGAGTGAAGCCTCGTGCTACGAGTCGAGCCTTGTATCTCTCAACCGAGCCATCGGCATGGTATTTTATGGTAAACACCCACTTGCTTTGCCTACACATTTTTTCCTTCGGGTAAAGAGGTAAGATCCCACGTGTCATTCTTCTTCGGGGCCTTCAACTCCTCAAAGACCGCCTCTCTCCATCTCGGAACCTCTAGAGCTTCATGTATCGACTTAGGTAGTTCATCATCCATAATCCTGGTGGAAAAGGCTTTGAAATCGGTGAGAGCTTATGATAAGATATGAAATTGGATATTGGATGTTTTGTGGTACATGATCGACACCTTTGCGTAAGGCTATGGGTTCAAAGAAATCTGTAGAAGGTTCTAAATTTGGAAGAGAAGTAGGAGAGAGAGCAGTCGTACCTTGGACCTCGGTCGAGTCCGATGATTGGCCCACCTCGGGAGTTGGTGGAATATTACTTGGTTGAGTCCTCCTTTTAGAATAAACACGAAGTTCAGTAGGTGGTTCCAAGTTGTTTTCTACCTGGGTCTCACGAGGTTGTGAATTTATAGGTTGTGAAATCCTAGGATTAGTTACATAAATAATTGATTCCACTGAACTATTTTCAACCGATTTTGGCAACGATATTTGTTCCCAAAAACTCATTTCAGAATCATTCTCCCCCGGAATTGAGTTTTTTTCAAAAAAAGGTTGTTTTTCAAAAAAAGTGACATCCATACTTACGTAATATTTTCCAGATTTAGGATCAAAACATTTATACCCTTTTTGTGTTGGTGAAAAACCAAGAAATATGCATTTATGTGCCGGGGATCAAGCTTTCCTCTATTATGGCCGTGTATATGAACAAAAGCAATGCAACCAAAAATTTTAGGTGTTAAATCGGTGAACGATCTATTTTCGGGAAACATATTCTTTAGTGCTTGCAAAGGAGTGATGTAATTAAGAACTCTTGTAGGCATTCGATTAATCGAGATAAGTTGCTTTGTTAAGAGCGCTTCATTCCAAAAACGATTAGGAACATTCATAGCAAATAATAACGCCACTAGACACCTCTAATAAATGCCTATTTTTCCTCTCGGCCACTCCATTTTGTTGGGGAGTATCAACGCAAGAAGCTGTGATGAATAATTCCTTTTTCTTTCAAAAAATCACCTAAGATTGCATTAAAATATTCTCGGCCATTATCGGTTCTAAGAGCTTGAATATTAGTATGAAACTGAGTATTAATCAAAGAGTGAAAATTTTTGAAAACATTTGCGGCCTCGGATTTTTCCTTTAGAAGATAAATCCATGTGACTCGAGTGTGATCATCAATGAATGTGATGAACCATCTAGAACCTGAGGCAATTTTTACCCTTGAAGGGCCCCAAATATCGCTATGCACGAGTGAAAAAGGTTTTGATGGCATATACTTCAAAGAAGGATAAACAGATCTACGATGTTTTGCCAACTCACAAACTTCACAACAAAAAAATGAAATGTCTTTATTTTTAAAAAGATTTGGAAACAAATATTTCAAGTAATTAAAGCTGGGATGGCCTAACCTATAATGCCACAACATTATGTCATTCTCGCAAGACAAGGTAGTAAAACATCTTGGTTTCTGAACTTGTTCATCTGAAGGATTTTCTGAGACCAAGTGATAGAGTCCATCAACTTCCTTAGCATTGCCAATCATCTTCCCCGAACAAGGGTCCTGAAATTCAAATCCAAAGAAATGTTATTGTAGCAATACATTTGCAATCATGAATAATACGACTAACAGATATGAGATTGCAAGAAATCTTTGGAACATGCAGGACATTTAGTAATGTAAGAGATGGAGACATAATAATAGAGCCTTTTCCAGCAATAGAGGTTAGAGAACCATCGGCAATTTTAACTTTCAAATTTCCGGATAAAGGATAATATGAAGAGAATATGGAGGAACTACCGGTCATATGATCGGTTGCCCCTGAATCTATGATCCAAGGGTTTAATTTTGTAGCCATTTGTGAAAGTTGTAGGGTAAGTACCTTTTTGAGCTAAAGAAGAAGAGGCAATGTAAGATGATAAGTTAGGAGTGTTGGATACAATTGAATGAGAACTCATTAGTTGATACAATTGCTCTAGCTGTTCTTTGCTGAAGGCAGACGTCTCTAAGGCAGATTTCGGCTCTTTGGAAGTGTCTTCGGATGAGGCATGAAAACCACTTTGAATCACGAGGCTTCCTGTTAGATGAAGGGTTCTCAGGCGGCTTTCCATGCGAGCTTCCAACATTTGGCCTTAACATGCCCTGGCTTGTTGCAATGCTCGCAGATTGGCGGTCTTTATCGGCTGCGACGGTCGTTGCGGCGTGGTGGTGACTAGAGAACGGGCGAAGGCTCGGTGGGAGGCTGGTGAGTGTCCTCCGAGCATAACGGTCCGCCGCTCTCTCTCTCTTCGACCTTGGCAAAGACTTCTCTAGTACTCGGTAGTGGATCACGACCAAGAATGCGTCCTCTCACTTCATCTAATTCCTTATTAAGGCCGACGAGGAATTCGAAGACACGTTCTTTTTCCACCATTTTCTCGAAACAACGCCACGTCCTTCGCATGGCTCCACTCATAATCGTTGAACATATCTACCTCTTGCCACAAGGTTTTTAAGTCGGTATAATATTGAGTGACGGTTTTCTCACCTTGTTTTAGCCTCCATAGCCGAGTTTTTAGCTCAAACCAGCATCCCGCATTCCCGAGATCGAATAAGTCTCGTTCACGAGATCAAATGTCATGAGCGGTAGGTAGGAAGAGATAGGTTCTTCCTACACTCGAGTCCATAGAATTTATGAGCCAAGACATGATCATCGAATTCTCTGCCTCCCATTTTGCAGAACCTTCATCTTTCTCAGTGGGTCTCGCATTGGTACCTATAAGATAGTCGAATTTTCCACGGCCTCGAATGAACAGTTTCACTGATTGGGACCACTGTAGGAAATTGTTTCCATTCAGCTTGTGAGAAGTGATGGAAAGGTTTTGAAAAGATTCAGTGGTTAAGGGAATTGAGGGTGAGCGAATAGAATCGATACCAGAGGTATCATCAGAGGGTTTAGCCATTTAGGCTCGATACCATAAAGTCAGAAAAGAATGACAGAATGGAATGATTTTGATTCATCCATTTTGACGTGTTTAAATAGAAAATTACAGAGTAAATGCTTTACATAAAATTAGCAACTAATTGATCCTAATTGATCCTAATTGATTTACAGAGTAAATGCTTTACATAAAAATAGCAACTAATTAATCCTAATTGATTTACAGAGTAAATGCTATTAAAAAACCGATTATACAGCTAATTACTTCTAATTCTAATTAATTACAAATAGAATAAATATACTAAATAACAATCCTAATAATTATGTTAATATTCTCGACAGTATGGTTTGAGTTCGTGGTGGGGATAAGTCTTGTTTATATATACAAAAAATTAATTGTATAGAGTCTCTTTGACTTTGTTAAAATTTAATTAGACCTCCTTCAAATGTTTAAAACTATGCTAATACCTCACACCATCGCCTAACCCATTGCCTAGGCAATGGGACCATAAAACGCCGAAGGCGTCGACGCCTTGCAATCCTTGGTCTTTACGAAGCCATTTCCCTCATGGTAGCATGTACTCTTGTGTCATCCTAAACAAAGGAAGCATGAACGCGTTCTATAGAAGAACCCTTTTTGTTAGGGTCCCAATTGAATACTAAACAAGTTCGAACCAATTGAATATATTTGTGAGAAATTCCTCGAATTAGCTTGCCATTTCCATAGAGGTGATTATATTTGCAAAGTTATTTGAGGTTAACTCTGATTTTCTTTTCTTTCCTTTTCTGTTTGTTCCTTTTTGGATAGCATTTTCAAAGTCCTTTGGATCATGGCTCAATTTTCTTGTATTAGATGGAGATTGAACTCTTTTCTCTGCCGTGCCTCTTGTGTGTGTGAAGTCAAGGGTTGATGATCAGTTTTTTGTTTGGACTGAAGTTCTGACACTGCAACTCAGCATCTTTCAATTTAGTATTTAGTTTTTTTAACATTCTCATATTTCGCTTTGTTGTCTTTAGTCTGACTATGGATAATAGATTTGTGTGCCAACGACTTTTCTGATGTGAAATTTTATGAGGATGTGTTGCAGCCCTGTCCCTTACATGTAACTCAGATCCCACCTCCTTGAACCCGACTAATCATCCTTTCCTATGAGCTTTGAGTGTGTTTGAATTTAAGTCATGACTTGCAGAGTTTGCAACTCGATCTTGAACCTCAAACTTTCATTTTCAGCCATAGGAAAAAGGATATTAAAATGGGATATAGCAAAAGTTTAGGTTCTTGTAGGTGGACAAGTCGGTATTTGCAACTAACATAAAAACATGGTTTCTTCATCTTCATAATATTTTCAACTCTGCGGATTATTGGGTCAATCAAATGCTGAACATAATCCAGTGTGATTAGTAAACTTAAAGTGGATCGTTTGTTGGTGCTTGACATCAGTGACACATTTTGATTCATCATTTCAAACAGTTCAGGAAAAGGAAAACTTCATCCAGAATTAGTGAAATTTAAATTTAAAGAACAGGCAGTAGCACAAATGGCAGAAACCTTACCTGAGATGGGTAGTGTACCCTGATACTCTAATATCGTTCTATTTCTTTTAGCAATGTCATGCTTACACTATTCCAACAAATAGGGGTCCTCCAATCTTTTGGGTTTTGATTGTAAGATCTTTTTTTTAATCAGGAAACGCCCAATTTTTCAGGAGGCTAGCAACTTGAACGTATCTTCTTTTATCGGTAACTATGAGATAGGCACACAATGTTCCAATTGAAAATGGGCAAAACATCATTATAGGGCATGAAATTCTTTGAAATTTTTTGGAGCCCCTTGAACTATTCATGTTTTTCCAACATTAAATTAAGAATTGATGTAAGAAAAATTTGCGAAAACTCTATTGAGGTTAGGGATCAAATGATATAATTTGCAGATTTTCAGTTTCAACTTGTAATATAATAAGATGTATTCAAAGAAAAAAAAATATGAAAAGATTACAGCTATGATCATTTTTAAGAAGGTACTCCTAAAGAAAAAAAAACATTTTAGACAATACAACAACAACATAGCTCCAGCCCCAAATTAATTGGGGTCGGCTACATGATCAAACTCTTCCATCGTGCTCGATTTAGTGCAATTGATGGTGAGCATTCCAAACCATTCAAATCCCTCCAATTTAATGCATCCCATGTTAACTTCGGTCTACCCCTACCTCATCAAATTTGTTCAGTTTCTATTGAGTCAAGTTTTCTAGCGGGTTCATTTATAAGCCGCCTTTGCAGGTGTCCAAACCACTGCAACTGCCCTTCCCTAATCTTTGTGTCAAATTTGTCAATTGGTTATCATATGATGTATATATAAATATCATATGGTGTATAAATCAATATATGGGGATCTCCATGGATATCCCCATTGGGGATCCCTATGGGTAATTCACGAGGGTTCTCCATGGGGATTCCTGTGAATATATTTTATTACTCATTCCCGTGCCCACACCCGTGTGGGTATGAGATTTTGTCTCCACCCCCATCCCCGTGTAAAATCCCCATGCCCTTACCCATTGTGCAGAATCATCATCACCCATGGGGATTCTCCTCCCCATTTGCATCCCTACGACCGATAGTCACCTCTGAAAGACGTTTGCTCACCAAACCTATTAAATGTAGGAAATAAAGCATAAATACAGTAAATGAACGCCATGAACGCAACATCTTCAACATGATTCTTGGTGGTGTTCTTCGTGCTAATGGAATAAAGCAACTTCAATTCACTTTATTTTGGATAAATCTAGTTTGTGATCTTCTCATTTAATGTACTGTACGATGATGGGACACCATCCTCCCAGTCAAGCATGTTCCGTCTTTTCCTATGTTACCTTGACTCGGGTGCGGGTGTCGGGTACGGGTATGAGTCTAAAGGTCGAATTCACCTATTATCTAATTTAAGGACATGGAGACTCGGCAAAAAGTGTCTAAAACTTGCGTGACATATGCTTATGTATATGTAATAACATATATTACATATATGTAATAGCTTATACACCTATATTTTTTCTCATTTTTCATTTCTTACTCTACACTAGAAAGTTCTTATTAAGTTTTTTTTTTATTCTCTTACATTTTAAATCTTTTTATACAAAGAGCTCTTCAAATGAAGTATCCATGTCTTTTTAAGTGTCAGACTCGTTTCAAGTGTCCGACACGGGTACTTTGGGTTAGAGTGAAGGGTCTGCGCAACATAGGTCTTTTCTTAGCTGTCAGATGCGTCAGTGCACACCCCCTCCCCTTGAGTGAATTCACACCGGAATGCACATTCATGGGCCTGCCATGGGCCCGACACACCACGTTAGCCGGTATGCATTCCGGTGTTTCGCTTTTTTATTATAGCATTTCCCAATAAACAAAAGTAAAGATTATTTTGAAGTTGTAAGGTGCCATTTGAAACATTATATATCCACTTTATGTTTACATATAGAAATGAAGTTTGCTTCCAATGTTATAGCTAGTCACAGGCATCCAACTGATATTATAGATCACTTATAGAAACCAATGGTTAAAGACTTGGAGAAAAACTGTGGAAAATATCACCTTCCCCTCGACATGCATGGCTGTCCTATGCATCTTGCCCAAGATGCCGAAACCTAATCTCCTCCTCAACTTCACCACAAGTACAACACTCATGTCATCTGAGGTCAAAAAATTCATTCCCAACTTCAAAACCTACATTTTACTTATTAGAAATACCCATGCTTACAAACTTTGTTAATCCATCCTGGAAATATAAAAATCAAATTCAACCCAATTTGGATGGCCATGTCGGTAAGGTATACCAAGTGGTCATCGTCAGAAGCCTATCTCAGAACCTTATTTCTGTAAACGATGGGGGATTCCTTCCTAAGTAAATTTGTTGAACCGCTGCTTTTTTTTGACAACACAAAACATACAATTTGGATTGACAAACAATTTCTTGAACCTCAGTACTGTGGGTTCAATCCTCCTTTTTCAGCCATATGAAAAAGGGTAGTAAAATGGTATTTATCAAAAGTTTTAAGTTCTTGTAGAATGACAAGCCGGAATTTGCAACTAACATAAAAACATGATTTCTTTATCTTCATAGTATTGTGACACTGGTGATTATTGGGTCAATTAAATGCAAACATAATTAGATGTGATTATTATAGGAAAAAGGGTAGTAAAATGGGATTTATTAAATAGTTAGGTTCTTGTAGCATGACAAGTCGGCATTTGCAACTAACATAAAAGCATGATTTTTTTTATCAACTTTTCTTGCCCCCCATGGGACTCGAATCCCCACTCTCTTGCAATAATACCACATACCAAACCATTGGGCCACCCACTTGGTGTAAAAGCATGATTTCTTCATTATCGAAAAAAAGCTTTATTTCTTCATCTTCATAATATTGCAACATTGGGGATTATTGGGTCAATCAAATGCGAACCAAATTCAGTGAGATTATTAAACTTCAAGTGGCTCGAGTTTTGGTGGTTGATAATATTATTAGCGACACATTTTGATTCATTTCAAACGCTTCAGGAGAAGAAAAACTTCGTCCAGAATTAGTGGAATATTAATTTGAGGTGCATGCAGTGGCACACATGATAGAAACCTTACCTAAAATGGGTTGTCCTCCTATACTCATTGAACCTTCTAGTTCCCTTAGCAAATATCTATAGGGTTCTCCAATCTTCTGTGATTTGATTGTAAGATCTTTTTTTAATCAGGAAATGCCCAGTTTTTCAGGAGACTAGCAACTTGAACACATTTTCTTTTGGAACGAGTCTTGACAAATAAACCTGTAATGCTTAAGAAGTAGGTTTATCAAACAAGGCCCAGATATGGGATTGAATAAGCTTAAGTTAGTATTAGAAACATCTCGAAAATAGGCCAAATGGTGTTATCGTCTCCATTAAAAAAACTCGGCTCAATAGAAACTGAAGAAATACGACAAGGTAAGGGTGGACCGAAGCTAACTTGGGGCACATTCATTAGGATGGATTTAAATGATTTGGAAAGCACATCATCAATTGCAAGAAATTGAGCGCAATGGAAGATTTTTATCCAAGTAGCTGGCGCGAACTAATTTAGGATAGGGGCCATGTTGTTGTTTAGAGCATATTTTTTGATAGTGACATTTTATTTATTTATACTTATCCTAAATTAGGCCATCTATGCTCTAGGAAATGAATGTTGGACGGTAAAACAACAACTACATAAAATGAACGTAGCAGAAATGGGGATGCTTGGGTGAATGTGTGGTAAAACTCGTAAGGATAAAATAAGAATTATTGAAATTCAAAGACAAGTAGGAGTAGCACTAATTGACACAAAGATTAGAGAAGGGCAGTTGCGATGGTTTGGTCACGTGCAAATACGGCCTACAAATGCCTCCACTAGAAAACTTGACTCAATAGAAACTAAAAAAATTTGACGAGGTAGGGGTAGATCGAAGTTGACTTGGGACGCATTAATTAGAAGGGGTTTGAATGGTTTGGAAAGCTCACCATCAATTGCACTAAATCGAGCACAATGGCAAAGTTTTATCCATGTAGCCGACCCCAATTAATTTGGGACTGAGGCTATGTTGTCGTCGTCGTTGTTGTTGTTGTTGTTGTTGTTGTTGTTGTTGTAGGCGTAAGGACCTACATCACATACCTCCTTCTTTGATTATTTATCTCTTACATTTTTGTCTTTGTTTTTTTCAGTCCAAGTACATAGAGACACTGATGGAGAAAGCTAAGCAAAGAGAGATGGAGCACGAAATTATTTATGAGCGTAAACTTGTCAAGGATAGAAGCAAGGAGGATCACCTCTATGCAGACAAGGACAAGTTTGTTACTGGTGCTTATAAAAGGAAACTTGCTGAACAGGCAAAATGGATGGAGGAAGAACGCTTGCGTGACCTTCGAGAAGAAAAAGATGATGTCTGTATTGCGTTTCCCCTTGTATTATTGATTCTGAATCCATTCCAGTTTTTTCTTTCCTTTTTTTTTTTCTTGCTATAAATCCATTACAGTTTTCAACGCTGTTCTAATTATGTAGGAATCATGATCAGTCAACCTACACTAATCTAAAATTGTTTTTGGATTTTCTTCTCTTGCAGGTTACTAAGAAAAGTGACCTGAGTGATTTCTATTTCAACCTTTCAAAAAATGTTGCTTTTGGTGGGAAAGCAACTGAATCTCGTAAACCAAAGGAGCAGGATCATTCGGCCGCGGACACCTCTGAGCACAGACTTCCAAGGGCTGAAGCATCTCCGAGCAGTCTCAGAACAAAAGAGAGTGATGAAGCTGAAGTTTCTGCTGCCCCTGAAAATAATGCCAAGCGTTCCTCTGAGGAAGTCAAACCACCTACCACTTCCATTGACAAGGGTAAAGCTGCAGCAGAACAATCGGTCGCTGCCCAAACAAAAGGTGATCATCATAAAAGAAACGAAGACTCAGTGGCTGCAGCCAAAGAACGATATTTGGCACGGAAAAGAGCAAAAGACCAGTAGATATAGATTGCTCTCTACCACTTCCATCGACCAATGGTAAGGTTGTTGCCTATTTAGGCTAAATTTTTGCTTTTAATGAATTTTATTTGAAAATAGTTTAATTTAATTGTTTGTGACAATTTACCAAAAAAAAATGTTTGTGATATTTATTTACTTTACTTCTCATCGAATTTGAGCACAACTACCAAAAGTCGATTAGATGGTCACAAAACAATGACAGTTTTGTAGGCAAATATTGATAATGAAAAGTCGAAAACACTGGCTGGACTCGCAATGGGTGTTACTGAACTAGTGACATGAAGGAGCGCAAGGCAGATATCACCCAACAACCACTGACGCAGAAGAGGGTGATCGAGTTTTAAAGATGTCTACATTTTTTCAACATGAACCCTTGCAGATTTTACATCATTGTTGATTTTTTGGCAATGTAGGAAGAAGTGGAGAGATCGAAAAGCTGGTTTACATTTTGTTGCCAGTTGTTCCAAAGCTGTAGAAATTTCTTTTGCCCATCAATTTCGAGTTGTATGGTTTGAAACATTAAGTAGCATCTATCTATTTATTAGGAAAATAGTACTGTGGCAACATGTGGCGTGCTTCAAGTCACGCATTTACTTTGAGATTGTGTTGTGTCATTATATGTGCGTGCATACATGTATAAATTTGAATTGTGACTTTTGGAGAACAGTCTATAGTTCTATGAGATGGGAGAAAGTGTTCGGGTGATAGTTAATGAGTGTGTAGAACCAATCTTTCAAAAGTAAGATTAAGTAAGCATCAGCCTCAAAAAAAAAGAGATTAAGCATCAATTAGATGAATATACCACTAGTTTATGAAATGTTAAAATAGATTTTTAAATAAAGATTCTCAAGCTAATAGAATATAATTTGGAGACTAACAATTGATTGGTTCGAGTGATAAGAGATTTATAGTTCTCAAGTGAGGACTCTAAAGAAAAAATTGGATTGGGATGGCCACCTCTTGTATGAGACTTGACAATACTTAATTGTAGATTAGTCAGTTGTGTAATATGAGTTAATTGGCCTCTACATGAAAAAGCGGCTATGAATTTTTAAGGGCCTAGACCATCTCCAATCACAATATTTATTTTCTCCTCTATTTTACAGTTTTGTCATATCAAACTTTATTTCTTCTTCAACCACAAATTCTATTTCTACATTAAAAGTCTATTTCTTACTTACCTTCTTTTTTGTTATTTTTTGTATTAATTTTAATAAATTATTTAATTAGTAAAAATTATGAAAAAATATATTCATATTTTTTGAAATATAAATAATTATTGATAATTTTTTAAAAGGAAAAAAAGTAAAAAATAAAATAAAATAAAAAATGATCTCTATTATAGAGTTGGGTGAACAGTGGAACTCCAAATTTAGAGTTCCACTATTCACCTAACTCTATAATAGAGAGAAAATAGAGTATGGTTGGAGTTGTTTTAACTCAATTCTAGAGTTAAACTCTAAAATATAGTACCCATTGGAGTTGCTCTAAGGAGATGATGTGGGTGCACGAATTGCAAAACCATATTAGATCATGTTAAATTAGGACTTAGGTAAGTAAAGGTGTCAGATCCAATCTAATTTGGCTCAATTTAAGATCTAATTCAAATTAGCTACTACTAATTAAAAAATCACAATCTAGTTCAATTCATTTGTTTCGTTCATGTTTTTGTCTAAATTTCTATTTCTTATCATTTAGTTTAGTTTTGAAAAATCTAACAAACATTTGGTTTGGTCTAGTCTGATTTGACATTCTTTAAAAGCCAAAAAAAAAAAAGATCGAACGATAATACAACGATGTATGGGTAAAATTAATATGAATAAATTGAAAGTTTTGGTAGACTTTGCTTTGATAAAAATAAATAAATAAAAATAAAAATAAACAAATAAATAAATAAATAAATAAAATTGGGCTTTGTGGGTTTGCTCTACTAACCTTAGCTCTATGGGTTTATCATCACCAATTAGATCTATTCACTTCACTTGGGATTGTTGCTCTAGGGGATTCCTTGTGATAAATAAAAAAGAAAAAAAAGTTTGACATCATTACACCAGCCATTGCCTTGATAGGGGCCTACAAATTGTTCTCTTTTTTTTGGTACACCTATGCCTCAATTGCACTAAATCGAGCACAATGAAAGAGTTTGATCCATGCAACAAACACCAATTAATTTGGGACTGAGTCTATGTTGTTGTTGTTGTTGTTGTATGAGACCTATGCCTCAAGTTAAAGGTTAAAGCATATCTCATGTAGAGGGAGAGGTGATAATTAGTTTGATGGTTAGAGATGTTGAGATAGTTCCACATCGACTACTTTCAAAGAAAAATCTACTAACATTTTACTAGACTTTTTTTCCATCATACGATAGCACAATCTACTAACTAAAGGAAAATGATAATCTAACACACTCTCAACCACACTTTAGACACACACATTTGTCTTTTAGCCGTTTACAGTGTTTTGTCACATATGGGCTATTTATGGTGTTTTGTTAGATGTGCAACCCACACTTGGTGAGACAAGAAAGAGTCATAAATGACTAAAAGACAATGGTGTGCGCTCAAAGTGAACGTTGAAAGTGAGTCATTTTATTATTTTCCCTAACTAAAACCCAACTTATTTTTTGCCCAATTTGTGACGGCCTCAAATTTCCAATGCATTTGGGTATGCCCAGCTTAGACCCGTGCAGACCACGTGTCGGTACTCAGTGAGCCCGAAGAGCCTAGTCGGCCTCTAATTTATCAATTTAACAATTTATGAAAGAGTTATTGCAATTAAACGCAGCGGAAAAACTAAACAAGTATTGGGAAATAACTCAATCAAACGAAAATCAGGATATCTATATATGTGGAAACTCCGAATATTCATGTACCTCAAATGGAAACTAAGTAAAGTTGTACATGATATCAAATACCTATGATCCTAAGTTCAAACCAACATGATGTATATATATAAAAAAATCAACATACAAGCAGAAATCAAACATAACCTAGACTAAGGTGCTCAAATCCAGCCACAAATTCCTCACAAAAAGCCTCCTAAGTATGGTTCCTTACCCTTCGAATGCTCTGGTAAATCTGCACCCACCGTCACAAACTAGACGATGAGCAACTGAGAGAAAATTGAAAGTAATGCCAGAAGAAAATAACAGTAATTCATGAACATCAAATGAAGTAGTCTAAATATCATGCGGAAATTTAAAAGACAAGCAATATAATAAGTTCAAAATATATGATAAACAGACTATCAGGTATCAATCGAAAATATGTGTTCTAAGGAAACAAATGAGGCAGTAAGTGGTCAAAATCACAGCGTACGGAAAAAGGACGCTAGCTCTTTCCGGGCAATGTCGCAACATTAACGCAATATCAGAGGGACACAGGCCTCCTAGCATACGAAAAGAGGATGTTGCCTCTTCCTGGGCAATGTTACGACACTAGCACAGCTTGATAAATGAGGGACACAGGCATCAAGAATCACATCGACAAGCTCAGGTCAAGAACACATATACCAAGGAATCAACAAGATAGGAATGCCAACAACGGAAATCAACAAGCAACAATGAATGAAAATGAATTACATACAATATTCTTAGTGGCTTACTAACGTACATAAGCTTTAGGGCGAGTGCACTTACCTGAACTATCGCGACCCGCGTAACAATACTCCCGCGATTCTTAATGTATATCCCCTAGTTTCTCGTTACCTGATAAGGGTTTAAATCCCGAATATTAGTTTAAGGCTTAGCATTTAGTCTTAAGGTGATGTGCATAAGTTTGTTTTAAAAAAAAACCTTTGTTAAGGCGACCCAAACTGGTGAAAAAAATCCCCTGATACAGTAAACATATCCATATTTTCATAAGTTATGGTCCTTAACATAATCTTGTTCCCTCTTATGACACTTATTGGGCCCAAACACTAACTTCATATACACCTTAATGTTTTATTTGTTGAACTCTTGTTAGGCTTAAATACTTAAGCCCATTTCCATAAAATTATATACTTGTTATGGGCCTTATTATATAGTTGTTATGTTGAGCCCTTATTGGGCCCTAACACAAGCCCATTTACTAGAGCGTTCAAAGGGTAAGGAACCCTGCTTAGGAGGCTTTTTGTGAGGAATTGTGGCTGGATTCGAGCACCTTAACCTAGTTTATGTTTGATTTTTGCTTGTATATTGATTTCTTTATAGGAAAATAATAATCTAACACACTTTGAGTGCATGCTTGGAGCGCACACTTTGTCTTTTAGCCCATTTATGGCTATTTCTTGTTTCCCAAGGTGTGGGCCTACATCTAACAAAATACCATAAATGAACTAAAAGACAAAGTGTACGTCCCAAGTGTCCGCCCAAAGTGGGTCATTTTATCATTTTCCTTCTTTATATATATACAACATATTGATTTAAACTTGGGATCATAGGTTATTTGATATCATGTACAACTTTACTTGGTTTCCATTTGAGGTACATGAATATTCAGGGTTTTCACATATATAGATTTCTTGATTTTTGTTTGATTGACTTATTTTCCAATACTTGTTTAGTTTTTCCACTGCGTTTAATTGCAATAACTCTTTCATAAATTGTTAAATTGATAAATTGGAGGCCGACTAGGCTCGTCAGGCTCGCTGAGTACCGACTCGGGGTCTGCACGGGTCTAAACCGGGCGTACCTAAATACATTGGAAATTTAGGGCCATCACACATGGCACCTGGACACTGACACATTTTACAACACAGTGGGCACTACAGACTTTTTGTAAATTTACAGGGACACAGAGGTCATTTCAATAGTCACTAAACCCTAAAATCTCAAGTTTTAAAGCACCAGCGTTGCCCGCTTTTGCAAACCCTAGTTGCAATTGCAACAATTCTCCTCTCGCTCGCTCGCTCGCTCGCTCGCTCTCTCTCTCTCTCTCTCTCGATTGATGCGAAAACGCTAAGTCGGTCTAATCTTTGAATCCCAAGTTCCCAACATCGATCACCATCCTGGGCTGGAGTTCAATCCGTCTCTCTATAGCTCCCTCGATCGGTATACACCACTCTCTACATTGAGTTCTCGTTTTGTTTGTTGTTGTTTTCGATTTTTAGGTTCTTCTTTTGTTCTCTTGTTTTGGTTTATAATTTAGGGAATGATTGAGATTTGTTCTTGTTCCATATTGCATGCCATCAAAAACTCTAATGCTGTCTCCATAATCTCTTTTTTTTTTTCTTCAGTGATTGCTTCTCCTCCTCAAAGCTTTATTAATCTTTAGGAAGATGCTACCAAATGACATCTAACGTCACACTGAGCGACATGGCGTAAGGGCCCGTGTTGTGTTATACACCTGGAACTATGTGGGCATACCCATTTTCATGTGGCCCCACACACCACGTCAACCCGGGTGTATGTGAATTTGGGGGTGTCATTAAAGCATCTTTCCAATCTTTATATTGATATAAAAAACATTGAAATGGCATGCAAGTGCTTAAGTTATGGAAAAAAATTGGAGGCGTGGTCAAAATGTTGCTAAATATTTATAGTTCTCTATATGAATTGAGTGTTGATTGAACTTCTAAAAGATTTAAAATATTTCCCCCCTATTATTTTTTATTTGGTGGCACTTCTTTGAGTTTTGTGGTGGAAATACTACGAAATAGTTGGATATTGGGTTTAATTTGTCTTAAAGATTTAAAATATTCCCTCCAATTATTATTTTTATTTCTTTGAAGTGAGCGATCTCCAATTATTTCTTTTTCTATATGAATTGAGTGGTGATTGAACTTCTAAATCAGTTGTGTGGTTCAAGAGTTTTCATAGTGAGGTTCCACGACTCATCTATATATTGATATTGTCTTGTTTTGGGACTTCTTTTTTTTTTTTTTTTTTCTCTCTCTCTCGATCTCTCTCTCGAAAGTTTCTTTCTTAGTTTTAAGAATTGCTTTCTTTTTTTGATTCTTATTGTGGTTTTTCTTGCTTATTGCTTTTGATGCCAATAAAGGAGTTGTTTTTGTGAAACATGCAGACATCAGTACTCAGAGGATTTGCAATCAAACACTCCTGATATTAATATGTGGCTTTTAAAGCCCTGATCTGTCTTATAAGTGAAAATCTAGAGGTTGGGGTTACGCTGGCCTTGATATCATATTATCTTGACTTTTTTTTTTGTTGGATGCAATGTTAACAACAAATTCATTTCTCAATGCTGATGATTTCTTTCCTTAAAGACGCCAATTCACATTTTTCATTGTATTTTCATTGTTTTTGTTAGCTTGGTTTTTTGTGTTGGTGCAATGATTATAAAGAAATTCTTTGTTCTGAATGCTATTGCCATGGCATGACAGACTACTTTTACACCCATAGAATATGAGCACCACCATATAAGAGCTTTCGCTACTTGTCGATGACTTGACCTTGACTTGTTTTATCCCGTTCAATTGCTTTGGTAAAAACTGATGATTAAGATAGATAGTAGTTTCCAGTGGTGTTACTGTGAGGTTTTATCCATTTTTAAGTAAAGGTTGCATACATTTATAGTTAAAGTGGTATGGTCATATTCCGAGCTTTGTTTTTGTTCTGAATGCTATTGCCATGGCATGATAGACTTCTTTTACACCCATAGAATATGAGCACCACCAAATCAGCGCTTTGCTACTTGTCGATCTTGTCTTGTTGTTCCATCTCATCTTATTGCTTTGGTAACTGATGATTAAGATGGATAGTAGTTTCACTCAAAGGTGTTGCATTGCGGTTTGATTCATCTTCTTTGAGGTGGGCATTGGTCATATTCACTATGTTTCTTTTTTGCAATTTACTATATGAATGTGACAGTCAGTTTACCAGAATATGGAAGACTTTTTTATAACTTATGAGCTCTCTTAAAATCATTGCACCATATATATTTCTCAATACTGATGACTCCTTTCTTTAATGACACCAATTTGTGTGAGAATGCATGTGTATTTTTGTTGTCTCTGCAAGCTATGATTTTGTTTTGGTGCAATGATTATAAAGAAATTCCTCGTTCTGAATGCTATTGCCATGGCATGACAGACTACTTTTACACCCATAGAATATGAGCACCACCGTATAAGAGCTTTGCTACTTGTTGACCTTGTCTTGTTTTATCTCTTTCAATTGCTTTGGTGAATATTGATGAACAAAATGTCAATAGTTTCATGGATATGTTGCATTTACATTATGATTTCTTGTTAAGGGATGCAACATAGTTTTTTTTTTTGAGAACTAGGGATGCAACATAGTTAAACTGGCATGATCTATCAAAAAGCTAAAAGAGACATCATTGAGGTGGGCATTGGTTGTATATTCCTTATGTTGTATTTTTTATTTTCAATTGACTATATGATCGTGACAGTCAGTTTACCATAGAAGGCTTGTGATCGTCATTTACGAGCTTTTTTTATGATTTTGCTTGCAAATAATGTTTGGTCTTCTTATTATCTTGTATTTTTTTCTTGGTTGTTTATCTTGGAAATACATTTCTTGAGCAAGTTTCTCATTACCTAAATTTATTGTTCACGAGGAAGTTGTAGTTGGCCTTGGTAATGTAAAACGACAAATTCGCAGGTGTGAAGCAAGAAGGACGAGAGAGGCCTGTCCACAAGCTGGATGTTCAAAAACCCAGGATTTTGTGTCTTGCTCACATGCAATGAATACTATTTTACCTTGCTTAGGAAGGATGTCTACTATGATATTAGTCGACAATGAAGATGAAAAGATTACATGTATGCAGATAATCAAGAAACAAGCTACAAGCCTACAACTATAGAAGAAACTTTGTTTACAAGGTCTGTACTCTTGTCCCTTGTCATTTATTTTTCTCTTTGATGTGCGAATTGGGATGTTAAATTGTTGTTAGGGATTTTATTCGTAAAGCTTCTGCATCTTCCCAATGTTGAGTACCAATTCAATGTCTAAATTAATTGTTGATTCATTTCAATGGTTTTCTCGGTGAGTTTCATCTCTGTGTTGATTGCATTTCATCTTCTTAGTTAAAGGATTGAGTTCTAGCAATTGCTAGTTTGTCGTAAAAGTAAACCTATATGTAATGGTTATATAGGCCTTGATTTTCATTTGTGCTCGCTTTTCTGATCGAGTATTTTGTTGGATGCATCGTGGCCATGATGACAAATTCGTTTCTCGATGCTGATAATTTATTTCTACCGAGAGTTTAGTTGGGTAATTACATTGGTGATGACCTTATTTGTGCGTGTCTGAGCCATTATGCATGTTTTTGTGGTTTTTGCTATTTTTCTTTCTTTGGTGCAATGATTATAAAGTAATTCCTCGTTCTGAATGCCATATCCATGGCTGGACAGACTCATTTTACACCCATAGAATATGAGCACCTCCAATATTAGACATTAGTTACTCACTGGTCTAGTTTACTTATCTTGTATGATTGATTGTCTCGATTGAAATTGATATAACAGTAGTTTTATGAAGGTGCTGCATTTGTCTAAGGTTTGATTTTAATGATTGTAGAAATAATTTGTATTTCTTGATACTCACTCTAAGTTAATACTCTTGGTCTCCAAGACATGAAAATTTTGGTGGTGCCAAAATGTGGAGCAACCTTTGTTTTTTTGTCAAAGTTTTGTTTGTGTGAAGGAAAGTTAGGGTTGTCAATCGGATCTGTTCGTTTACTTGATGCATGAGTCTTCTTGCCTTTAGTTTGGTGCAATGATCATAAAGTTCCACATTGTGAATACCATGGCATAATACTCTTTCAATAGCCGATATCCCTTTATATATATAGGCTCTTGATTACAAAAATTACTAGTTATACAAAATTCACAGGTTGCACTTGCATAAAGTGTACAAGTTACATATAGTGTAAGTTACAAAAAGATTAATCACATCAAGTGTTGCACATCAATGAAAGAGTGTAATACATAAGGTTGGAACATAAACGGTCATCCACCTTCATTTACATCATTTTGTAACACCAAATGTGTGGTGCAGGTTGACATTTTATGTATCATGCATTTCATTAACATAGACTTGATGTGACGTAAATGTATATCTTATACTCTTTGCAGAACTTGTGCTCTTTATGTAGCTTGTTGAAGTTGTAATTTTGTATAACTTCATGGTTTTGATCTCATCTAGGGCATATATAAAGGGTGGTCGTCTCATGAATAATACATATCAAGTTGAATGAATAACTCTCTCATTTTAACTAGTGCTCTCCTTGCTTTCTCCTTTTTAAGGTTTATTTTGAAAGACGAGCAGAAGCAATGCAAGCCTATTGAAAAAATGTAAATACCCTTTCCTCTAGTTGGCTCTCCTAATAGATTAACTTTCACAATTTTGGATTGCCATTGAAGGAAGGAAGGAAGGGGTAAATCGGATCTTGTGGGTTTGGGGAATATTATTTGTTGTGATATTAATTGGAAAATGCTAGCGTAACTTCGATACGACATGCAGGTTGGACATGCACTTGTGTGTGTTCCATGATTTTGACTATGTGCGTGCGTGCACACATTTCAAGGCTCATTGAAGGGACACGGACTAGTGCGTGCCCAACCTGCAAGTCATATTGAGGTTACGCTAGCAGTCTCCATATTAATTAGTTTTCACTAATTTCAAGGGTTTTAACAAAATAATTGGGAAGAATTCTCAAAGGAGCTCCAGAAGTTGGCTACCTAGTTTCAGTAATGCAGATTACCTATTGGGTTCTTTTGTGTTGTAGTAAACACAAATACCTAAGCTAATCAAAGAGTCCTAAAAGAAGGTTCTAACTCAATAAACCTTGCTCGAATGATCAAACCATTTGAAAGAAACTTGGTTTTGAGCATTGATAATAGTTGCAAACATTCTAATGGTGGTGGGTAGTTCAAGAGAACTAGTAAATCCGAGTACTCAAATCTAGGAATGAAAGTCGAAGTTTCGTAACACTACTAGAGGTAGTTAATTAATTTTGTGAAGGTTAATAAAGTGTTCAAATATTAAAAAATAGCGAAACAAGTGTTGTGATGCTTGGAATATGGAACACTACTGTGACTACCGTAATGTCTAATTAGCCTTAGAACGTCTCATTTCTACCGAAAAAAGAGAAACTAATTTACGTCACATTGTTTTCGTTTGAGCGTTTGATTTAATTTAGTACATTAGTCTCTGTGCTCCTTCCCTTTTACCAGTTGGAGAAGGACCTCTTTGCTTTAAAGCGTTGGAATCATTGGCAACTGAAGGCACGATGAAGAAGTATGGGTTGCAGCTCAGGGTCAATCCTTCACAACAAAAGAAGCAGCCTCAAAGGCCTCCTGTCTGAACATCTAGCATCTTTGGTAATGATGAAGATGATGATGTCAATGCAGAAATTGCTCGTCAAGCCACAAAGAAGAAGGTCCTTAAGGATGTAAGCTCTTGAAATAATCTTCCCCTATTTGCCACTCACTTTTTAACCATGGTTTCACTTCTTACTAATTATAGTTGTTCTTTCTCTTTCCACGTACGAAGATTGAAGAGCAGCACAAGAAAGCTATGGAAGAGGATCCATCAGTATTTGACTATGATGGATTATATGACCAAATTCAAGAGGCCAAAGTCAAGCCTCTCATACAAGATCGCAAGGAGAGAAAGGTATCTGATTTTCTTTTTATTTTATCTGTTAGACTGTTATCAGTCTGCTCCTTACCCATGAAAACCTAGGCTTACTTTCTAACATTGCAGTGATGTCTTAACTGCAAAAACTTTAATGCGAAAATTCATTTTTAATTTATCGAAGTTCTAGCCAGCTTTAAGAAGCCTAAATTATTTCTTTTTGTTTTGCTTGCAATTTCTTTTTATATGCTCTATTGTCTTCCAAGAAAAACCCTCTAGGTGTTATGGTCATGAAGATTATCTTCACGTTGGTGTGGTTTATAGGTAGAAATTGGATTTAGCTTTTCTATTGGTACAATATACATCAGAGATTCTTGTTGTTATCATTATTTGTCACTCCATTTTTTCTCATTGGCATTATATAATTTATGGTTACTGGTTAGTTAATTAGTGCAATAGCATGTATGTCTTAAATGTTTTTTTTTTTTTAAAAGATTTTTACTGACTAATGATTATAATTAATTATATATGTATAGCAAGCCAAAAGCTTTCTTGTTAAAAACTATAGATTTCTTTTCATGGTAGGGGATTTTTCAATTTTGAGAATAACCATGAGAATCAAGCAAGTTAATAAATGACAATGTGGAAAATGGAAAAATTGGAATTGGAGTGAGAGCGTAAAATTGGGAGAACAAATGAAGTATTGAAGTGTCAATAGTGATCAAATGCGTTAAACTAATGTATTGTTTGGTAACTCTTTTTACACCTTTTATAGTCTTATTGTGTTATCTAATTTGAGAAGAGCTCAAAGAATTTTAAGGTGTTTTATAACTTTCCTTCATCATGCATAGAGGCTTGTGCTTTTCATGTTATGGATGTGTTGTTTAAAATTCAAAAACAGCACGTTTGCTATGAGAACTCCCTCACAAACTCTCTTGTACGATCATTGTCTTTAGCAAGGATTGCAAGGCGTTGAAGGCAATGCGTAGGCGTTTTCCTGCCTAAGGCGAGGTAATGCCTAGGGGATGCTGATAAGATCCCACATAGAGTAGTCACATAGAATTAGTGAGATGGAAACACTATAAATAGGGGTGAGTTAGTTAGATGAGATACCTTGGAATTTGAATGTAATTGGGCACTCATTGAGTGATTAAGCTTGAGAGAGTTTTAAGACTCTTCTCTGGGGTTAGTTTTGTGTTCTTGTAATCGTTGTTGGTCGCTATTCTATTTGTGGTATCAAAGCATTGGAAAGTTTGATTGGGGCGTTGAAAATGAAGGTCCAAG
The DNA here is from genome assembly GCA_039657345.1 of Stephania japonica. NCBI lineage: Eukaryota > Viridiplantae > Streptophyta > Magnoliopsida > Ranunculales > Menispermaceae > Stephania > Stephania japonica. The sequence goes on from CM077556.1 coordinate 10,687,564, forward strand.
GGCTGGTGCAACAGCCGAAGGCTTTTTCTATTGGTGACGACCGAGGTCACGAATCTGCCAGATCCGGAGTTGTTTAAGATGTTACCGACTGGTGATCATCCAAATCAGTAACATTGTTCATCCTTGGGAGAAACACTACGAAATAGTTGGATATTGGGTTTAATTTGTCTTAAAGATTTAAAATATTCCCTCTAATTATTATTTTTATTTCTTTGAAGTGAGCGATCTCCAATTATTTATTTTTCTATATGAATTGAGTGGTGATTGAACTTCTAAATCAGTTGTGTGGTTCAAGAGTTTTCATAGTGATGTTCCACGACTCATCTATATATTGATATTGTCTTGTTTTGGGACTTCTTTTTTTTCTTTTTTTTTTCTCTCTCTCTCTCGATCTCTCTCTCGAAAGTTTCTTTCTTAGTTTTAAGAATTGCTTCTTTTTTTGATTCTTATTGTGGTTTTTCTTGCTTATTGCTTTTGATGCCAATAAAGGAGTTGTTTTTGTGAAACATGCAGACATCAGTACTCAGAGGATTTGCAATCAAACACTCCTGATATTAATATGTGGCTTTTAAAGCCCTGATCTGTCTTATAAGTGAAAATCTAGAGGTTGGGGTTACGCTGGCCTTGATATCATATTATCTTGACTTTTTTTTTTGTTGGATGCAATGTTAACAACAAATTCATTTCTCAATGCTGATGATTCCTTTCCTTAAAGACGCCAATTCACATTTTACATTGGCGGGTGACATGATATATGCGTGTCTAAGAATCCATTTGTATTTTCATTGTTTTTGTTAGCTTGGTTTTTTGTGTTGGTGCAATGATTATAAAGAAATTCTTTGTTCTGAATGCTATTGCCATGGCATGACAGACTACTTTTACACCCATAGAATATGAGCACCACCATATAAGAGCTTTCGCTACTTGTCGATGACTTGACCTTGACTTGTTTTATCCCGTTCAATTGCTTTGGTAAAAACTGATGATTAAGATAGATAGTAGTTTCCAGTGGTGTTACTGTGAGGTTTTATCCATTTTTAAGTAAGGGTTGCATACATTTATAGTTAAAGTGGTATGGTCATGTTCCGAGCTTTGTTTTTGTTCTGAATGCTATTGCCATGGCATGATAGACTTCTTTTACACCCATAGAATATGAGCACCACCAAATCAGCGCTTTGCTACTTGTCGATCTTGTCTTGTTGTTCCATCTCATCTTATTGCTTTGGTAACTGATGATTAAGATGGATAGTAGTTTCACTCAAAGGTGTTGCATTGCGGTTTGATTCATCATCTTTGAGGTGGGCATTGGTCATATTCACTATGTTTCTTTTTTGCAATTTACTATATGAATGTGACAGTCAGTTTACCAGAATATGGAAGACTTTTTTATAACTTATGAGCTCTCTTAAAATCATTGCACCATATATATTTCTCAATACTGATGACTCCTTTCTTTAATGACACCAATTTGTGTGAGAATGCATGTGTATTTTTGTCGTCTCTGCAAGCTATGATTTTGTGTTGGTGCAATGATTATAAAGAAATTCCTCGTTCTGAATGCTATTGCCATGGCATGACAGACTACTTTTACACCCATAGAATATGAGCACCACCATATAAGAGCTTTGCTACTTGTTGACCTTGTCTTGTTTTATCTCATTCAATTGCTTTGGTGAAAACTGATGAACAAAATGTCAATAGTTTCATGGATATGTTGCATTTACATTATGATTCCTTTGTTAAGGGATGCAACATAGTTTTTTTTTTGAGAACTAGGGATGCAACATAGTTAAACTGGCATGATCTATCAAAAAGCTAAAAGAGACATCATTGAGGTGGGCATTGGTTGTATATACCTTGCGTTGTATTTTTTTTTTTTTTTTTTTCAATTGACTATATGATCGTGACAGTCAGTTTACCATAGAAGGCTTGTGATCGTCATTTACGAGCTTTTTTTTATGATTTTGCTTGCAAATAATGTTTGGTCTTCTAATTATCTTGTATTTTTTTCTTGGTTGTTTATCTTGGAAATACATTTCTTGATCAAGTTTCTCATTACATAAATTTATTGGTCAAGAGGAAGTTGTAGTTGGCCTTGGTAATGTAAAACGACAAATTCGCAAGTGTGAAGCAAGAAGGAAGAGAGAGGCCTGTCCACAAGCTTGATGTTCAAAAACCCAGGATTTTGTGTCTTGCTCACATGCAATGAAAACTATTGTACCTTGCTTAGGAAGGATGTCTACTATGATATTAGTCGACAATGAAGATTAAATGATTACATGTATGCAGATAATCAAGAAACAAGCTACAAGCCTACAACTATAGAAGAAAATTTGTTTAAAAGGTCTGTACCCTTGCCCCTTGTCATTTATTTTTCTCTTTGATGTGCGAATTGGGATGTTAAATTATTGTTGGGATTTTATTCGTAAAGCTTCTGCATCTTCCCAATGTTGAGTACCAATTCAATTTCTAAATTAGTTGTTGGTTCATTTCAATGGTTTTCTTGGTGAGTTTCATCTGTGTTGATTGCATTTCATCTTCTTAGTTAAAAGATTGAACCCTTTTTATTTGATTCTCGCAATTGCTAGTTTGTCGTAAAATTAATCCTATATGTAACGGTTATATAGGCCTTGATTTCGTTTGTGCTCCCTTTTCTGATTGAGTATTTTGTTGGATGCATCGTGGCCATGATGGCAAATTCGTTTCTCGATGCTGATAATTTATTTCTACCAAGAGTTTAGTTGGGTAATTACATTGGTGATGACCTTATTTGTGCGTGTCTGAGCCATTATGCATGTTTTTGTGGTTTTTGCTATTTTTCTTTCTTTGGTGCAATGATTATAAAGTAATTCCTCGTTCTGAATGCCATAGCCATGGCAGGACAGACTCATTTTACACCCATAGAATATGAGCACCTCCAATGTTAGACATTAGTTACTCACTGGTCTAGTTTACTTATCTTGTATGATTGATTGCCTCGATTGAAATTGATATAACAGTAGTTTTATGAAGGTGCTGCATTTGTCTAAGGTTTGATTTTAATGATTGTAGAAATAATTTGTATTTCTTGATACTCACTCTAAGTTAATACTCTTGGTCTCTAAGACATGAAAATTTTGGTGGTGCCAAAATGTGGAGCAACTTTTGTTTTTTTGTCAAAGTTTTGTTTGTGTGAAGGAAAGTTAGGGTTGTCAATCGGGTCTGTTCGCTTACTTGTTGCATGAGTCTTCTTGCCTTTAGTTTGGTGCAGTGATCATAAAGTTCCACATTGTGAATACCATGGCATAATACTCTTTCAATAGCCGATATCCCTTTATATATATAGGCTCTTGATTACAAAAATTACTAGTTATACAAAATTCACAGGTTGCACTTGCATAAAGTGTACAAGTTGCATATAGTGTAAGTTACAAAATGATTAATCACATCAAGTGTTGCACATCAATGAAAGAGTGTAATACATAAAGTTGGAACATAAACGGTCATCCACCTTCATTTACATCATTTTGTAACACCAAATGGGTGGTGCAGGTTGACATTTTATGTATCATGCATTTCATTAACATACACTTGATGTGACGTAAATGTGTATCTTGTACTCTTTGCATAACTTGTGCTCTTTATGTAGCTTGTTGTAGTTGTAATTTGTTATAACTTCATGGTTTTGATCTCATCTAGGGCATATATAAAGGGTGGTTGTCTCATGAATAATACATATCAAGGTGAAGGAATAACTCTCTCATTTCAACTAGTCCTCTCCTTTCTTTCTCCTTTTTAAGGTTTATTTTGAAAGATGGTCAGAAGCAATGCAAGCCTATTGAAAAAATGTAAATACCCTTTCCTCTAGTTGGCTCTCCTAATAGATTAACTTTCACAATTTTGGCATGCTCTTCAACACAAAGTACTTTTTTCATTCTTTTTTTCTTCCTTGCTGCCAAGGGAAAATGTGTTTATACATTACACTCAACACAAAAAAATTTGTATTTTCAATCGTAGTGTTAAGCAACTATTTAGTTGCTATATTTGTGTATTATAATATATGGTAGTTATCATATTTGTTTGATTATAGCATTTATTTATTAGATTTTATATATTGGATAAATTAATTATTTTCTTGTATGTTGTTTTGTACCGCTCTATAAATAAGAGCAACTTGTTGTATACAATTTGCCCTGTTTTACTATAATCAATATAATTTGTAGTTTGACAAAATGAGGAAGTATCTACGATAGATGTGCTCGACTGTCGGTGAATAAAAGATTTTCAGCTTGCATGCTTTACGTGACTATTTTTCACATAGAAGATATTTTTGAACAAATTTACAAGAAGGAAACTCAAGTTGCTTGCAATGTATTACAAAACAAATGATAACACCTAAAGAGTAGGGACTTATTTGGACAAGACTAAGGTTATAAGGTTATCGCTAAAAAAAGTTTGTTGATAAATAGAACTGATGAGAATTCTAGGTTGGCATTTAACGGCTGTTGATTAAGTTCAGTTGAAGAAGATAACCAGGTTTACTTAATCAACAGCCGTTAAATGTCAACCTAGAATTCTCAATTAACTCACTTGGAACGTCTTTGTGGGAATTGTTGTGGCTGGCTTTGTGGGTTGCAAGGAAAGTTAAAGAGGTTCACTAGAATCTCAAGTTAAGAAACAAAGGTATTTTGCTGTCTGGCGTCTAAACTAAGGTAAGGTATGAGTTGAAAAATGTATTGAATTCGTGACACATCTCTATGCAATTGATGATGTGAGTGACTTGTATTTAAGGTAAGTTATGTATCTGGGCATTTGCCGTGGCTCGTCGAAGAAGAAAACCCCATTTTTTTGCAGCGCACGGCATCGTTTAGTTACGCAATACACTTAATGGAATCATAAGTCGGCTAGTGTGTTAATTACGTAGTAGGCATTCTAGGGTAAGGACCGTAAGGTGATGGAATGACTTTGGTTTATAAACCAAATTATAAGCCATGAGTATAATTGAAATTTATTGTTTAACATGCATCTGCTATATATAATTGTATTGTTTCCAATTATTCATATTGTTATTCATTGGCTATTAGTAGATATCTGATATAATTACGAGCATTTCTTACTGAACAAGTTGAAGTGCTCACCCCTCTTAACCTTTCAGGTTCCTCTCAACGATAAGCAAAGTGAAGATTTAGGACTCGTTTGGTTCAAGTGTTACGTAAGCCCAGGCTTAGATGTGAGATAGAAGTTTGGTTGGAGTATTAGCTAAGATGTGGTATAACCAAAGTCGTTACACTAATGCTTGCCAAATGACAGGATCCCCCGTCTTTAGATAAATCGATAAACTAACCTTAAGTGAACGAAAATTATATTTTTACCATCGTCTTCAACACCCCATCTTCTCCATTACAACGAGTCATCTTCATGTTCCATTTCATCTTTTGCACCTGATTGCCATTAATCATGCTTAACAACCCCACCACCACCACCACCACCACCACCACCACGCTCCGTCGTCGCCCCTCGGCCCTGTTTGAGACCCTCCCCTCTCTGCCCTCTCTTCCCGACTTCTCCCCCGCTACGCCCCATTTGATCATATGCGCCTACACCCTCCTTGCCTAGTTCTCCATTTCTACGCCCTCCACGTTACTGCAACCCATCACGGACGAGGGTGAGGATGGGAATGTGGAGGCGCAGGAGGAGGAAGAATGCTGAGAAGGCGGTGTCGTCGATGCCGATGCCGATGAGGATACAACATTTGTCGCTGCGAGCGGGCGGTGCCTCCACTACCACCGACGAATGGGGGCGAGATAGAGTGGGACTACTTTGCGATGGATGAGAATGTATGTGGAGACCAGGCCCCGCCACTGCTGGAGAGTAATGACGAGAGGATCGATGGAGATGGTGTCGTCGGCGACGATGGGGACAATGTTGTTAATGGGTTTAAGAGATTGGAGATTGGGGACGACAGTGTTGTGAGGAGTGTTGGTGCTGATGGAATTGGGAGTTGTTGAAGATTGGGTAAAAGAAAAAGAAGATGAAGATAGATGCGGAAGGGCATAACAGTCCAAGAATAGATCTTATCTAACATTATGGGTAGGGAAGCAAACAAAATTAGCTAACCTATCACTAGTGTAAGGTAAGCAAGTGAGGAATGGCGGTTCACTAATTTTTGAACCAAACAGGCCCTTAGGAGTTTTGGCTTCTCTTTGATGTAATTTCTTTTGTATCTCTATACTGTTTGAACTACATTTTGTGTAGTATACCATGGTTAGGATATTAATTTGAAATTTGATGTTTATTATGGAGTTTTGTATATTGTTTAAGTTATTGAAAAAGCTCTAAATTTTCATTATGTTTGGTTTTATTATTTAGATATTTGATATATATGTTGTATTTATCATGTATTGAAAATAGGCTTCTGGCTTAAATTAGGTCTAACTGGTGTATTAAGGCTTAATTAAGGTTTAAGGATAGGTGTTGCCATAAATCTGGATAAGGGATGTCATATTGGTCCTGCCCAGATAGGTCCTAACTCTTTGTGTATTATCATGTGCTTTGCAAGGCATTGCAAGCAACTTGGTGGTCCTCTATTAGTAAATTTGTTCAAAAATATCTTCTATGTGACAAATAGGTAAAGCATGCGGGGTGGATATCTTTGTTCACTGAAGGTCTAACACATTTATATGAGGGCGTTATCTGTTGTGGGACTTATTTTTCTTTCACTCTATAAAGATTGCAGAAAAGCACAATTTCTTAATCTTTGAAGATCTGAAGTTTGTTGACATTGGAAATACCGTAACCATGCAGTATGGAAGGTAAGGTTTTTTTTTTTTTTTTTTTTTTTTTTGATGTGGGCTAGTCTTGCTTTCCTTACAGTTATTTATTTATTATTCGTTCTGAAACTTGCCTCTATTTTTCTGAAACTTGCCTCTATCTACAGTGGTGTCTTTCGTATATTAGATTGGGCAGATATAACAAATGCACACATCATCTCAGGCCCTGGCATTGTGGATGCGTTGAAATTGAAGGTATTTTATTTATGGAAAATGCTAAGGTGACCCAAAATGAACACGTGAAACGGGCAGGCGCTTGTTCTTAGGTACACATCGATTTTCGTGCGCACACACATCAATGCACAAATTAAAAGACACCAACAAGTGCGTGTCCATTTCGTGTATCCATTTTAGGTCACCCTAGTATTTTCATTTATTTGTCAACATCAATTTCGCATTATTATGATATAAATCTATTCTTAAACTGGAAAAACATGTAGGGGTTACCTCGTGGTAAGGGATTGCTATTGCTTGCATAAATGAGCTCCTTCGGTAATCTTGCTAAAGGCGATTATACCGCTGAAGCAGTAAAAATTGCTGAAAAGTATCCAGATTTCGTCATTGGCTTCATATCAGTCAATTCAGCTTCTTAGCCAGGTGGTCCTGGGGATCCAGCACTAATTCATGCTACACCTGGTGTTCAAATGGTCACTGGTGGCGATGCTTTGGGTCAGCAAAACAATACTCCATTTTCGGTAAGTTCCATTGCATATCCAAAAGAAGTAAACTATTTAGTAGTATTTGAAAACTTTGGAATTGTCTATGATGCACATTACCCATATAAGAATCTTTACAAAATTACAAGACTGCTAGATCTGTGATTTTAGAAACTCTTCAACACAACCATCGTCATCTTTATCATTTTTCACGTGCCTTGATACTGATATATTGCAATTCCACGCCAGTGAGTTTTGATTGCTTCCCTTTATTTTTTCCACGTCCACTTTCTCGTCGACTTAGAAATTCATCATGAACCATCAAATCTCATGCAAGAATTTGTTCATGCTTTGTTTCCTTCATTTATTCTAGACACTTTCTCGTTTCGTCAATCAAACCATGATTGAAAATACAAATTTTTCTATGTTGAGAGGAATGTAGGTTCCCGACACATGCATAATTTTCCCCCACGAGGGTTCTCCATGGGGATCCCTATGGATATATTTTATTACGCATTCCCGTGCCCACATCCGTGTGGGTATGAGATTTTGTCTCCACCCCCATCCCCGTTTAAAATCTCCATGCCCTTGCCCATTGTGCAGAATCATCGTCACCCATGGGGATTCCCCTCCCCATTTGCATCCCTATGACTGACAGTCACCTCTGAAAGACATCTGCTCACCAAACCCTATTAAATGAAGGAAACAAAGCATAAATACTTAACTTGGGATTGCTTGCTCTATGGGATTCCTTGTGATAAAAAAAAAAAAAAAAAAAAAAAAAGTTTGACATCATTACACCAGCCATTGCCTTAGTAGGGACCTACAAGTTGTTCTTTTTTTTTTGTACATGACACCTATGCCTCAATTGCACTGAATCGAGCACAATGGAAGCGTTTGATCGATGCAGCCAACCCCAATTAATTTGGAACTGAGGCTATATTGTTGTTGCATGAGACCTATGCCTCAAGTTAAAGGTTAGAGCATGTCTCATGTAGAGGGAAGGGTGGTAATTAGTTTGATGGTTAGAGATGTTGAAATAGTTCCACATCGACTACTTTGAAGGACAAATCTACTAACATTTTACTAGACTTTTCCCATCAAACGATAGCACAATCTACTAACTAAAGGAAAATGATAATCTAACACACTCTCAACCCACACTTTGGACACACACATTTGTCTTTTAGCCGTTTATGGTCACTTAGTGAGACAAGAAAGAGTCATAAATGACTAAAAGACAAGGTTGTGTGCTCAAAGTGGACGTTGAAAGTGGGTCATTTTATCATTTTCCCTATCTAAAACCCAACTTATTTTTGCGCCATAATCCACCAAGGCTGAGGCAAGGCACCTAGACAGACAAACACATTTTACAACACAGTGGGCACTACAGACTTTTTGTAAATTTACAGGGACACATAGGTCATTTCAACAGTCACTAAACCCTAAAATCTCAAGTTTTTAAGCATTAGCGTTGCCCGTTTTTGCCAAACCTTAGTTGCAATTGCAACATCTCTCATCTCTCTCGCTCTCTTGATTGATGCGAAAACCCTAAGTTCCCAACATCGATCACCATCCTGGGCATTGGAGTTCAATCCGTCTCTCTATAGCTCCCTCGATCGGTATATACCACTCTCTACGTTGAGTTCTCGTTTTGTTTGTCGTTGTTTTCGATTTTTAGGTTCTTTTGTTCTTGTGTTTTGGTTTATAATTTAGGAAATGATTGAGATTTGTTCTTGTTCCATATTGCATGCAATATGTTAGTAATATGTTAAATAAACATGCACATTTATAATAACGGAAACCACCTAGCATTTATAATAACGAAAGCCAGCAATATGTTAAATAAACATGCGCATTAAACATGCAACTGTAAATAAAATGCATGCATAAATAACATCGATAAAAGCAAATGGACGCGTGTCATGTAATAGGACTGAACTCTTATCCAGATATGAGGATTTCTCCAAGGGGCTTCTCCTCCTTCACCTGTCCATCATCTGAGTTTGTCCCAATTGTACAGCCTACCCAAGTCCACCCGCACATCTCGGAATAAACCAGAATTCGATGGCGAAATAAATAACCAACCGTGCAACATAAGTAAACGCATGGAAGGAATATATAACGATAAACAATAATAGCTGGTTCAAATGAAAAACCAATAAATAAATACTCTAATGTGTTCCTTAAGGGATTTATGCACCTCAAATTGCACTCCAATACCTAGTATTAGTCCCTGGTCCAATCTCGCCTTTGCCTCATAATACGTGCCTGATACCCAATTAGGCCCTCCTCGATCCTTGGTATCCTAATAAACCTTTGAAATCCCAAAATTCAGAAATTCAATCCATTATCAATTTATTTTATTTTATTCTTATTATTTTATTTTATATTTTATATTTTTATTTTATTGTGCAGGGTGCCGTGGGTGGCGCCGTGTCCCAAGTTTATTCGATTTTTCGGACCCCCTCGGCTTTTCGTTGTGGTCCGAACCCGTTCTAAACCCCTATGGTTCTCAAAAACAATCATAATATGCGTTCAAACCTCAATAAACCCCAACAAAATTGATAGATCCGACGTATTTCCGCTAATACGCCATAAAAATCCGTTTTCTTCAAAACAACTTCCACAAATCCATTACCAAAGCTCAAAAACCACACTTAGAACCACAAAAAAGCTCTTCAAAAACCTAGTGAGTCCGACTCACCCTTCGAAAACCCTCGCCAAAACTCGAGAAAAAATAGTTGAAACGTACAGAATGGAGGACACGTGAGTATATAAAATGGTGCCTCTAACTAAGGAAGTAATTAAAAAAGTAAGGTTGTTTTACTTTAAAATATATAATATATATTTTATATTTAGGGTTTTATAATATATATTCTAAAACAATATATATATATATATATTTTATATATGATATATATATATATAAAATAGACAGGAATATATATAAAATATAATATATATATATATATAATATATATATAATATATATATAATATATATACGGCGCTATTCGTTCCATGTGGCTTTTCACGCCACGTTGTACAAGAATAACGCGTTTTCTAAAGGCGTTATTCTTGTACAACGTGGCAGCCACCTCATACACAAATATCCAAACTTAATTACGCCTTTACTAAATGCGTAATACATTATTTTCATAAAAAAAAACACAACTTTACTTTACGAATTTAAAAGAAAATATACTATACGATTGTAATTTTTCCCTAACTAAGTGATTTAGCAGGCTCCTTTCCCGATGACCCTTTTTTTTTTTTCCTGTAGTACCTTTTTCCGTTGCCGCATTTGCCTTTATTCTGGGGGACCTATTGAGCACCTTTTGTGGGGAGCGCGAGCTGTGAAGTGAACACTATAAAATCATCATAGACTTTCACACTCATCCATTCAAAGCGGCAGCGACGCAACACTCTACTCTACAGTCTACACCTTCACAAACTAGACCAACGCCGATCGATGATGACCTCCGAATCTCCTCCATTAATGGAGTCCTTGATCCTCAAGCTCCACGAAATCGAAGCAGTGAAGTTCGGTAACTTCAAGCTCAAATCCTGAATCTTCTCCCCAATCTACATCGACCTCCGCCTAATTGTCTCCTACCCATCCCTCCTCGCCGAAATCGCCAGCCTCCTCATCTCCTCCGTCTCCTCCGCCGCCTCCTTCGACCTCCTCTGCGCGTCCCCTACACCGCCCTCCCCATCGCCACCGCCGTCTCCCTCGCCACCAACATTCTGATGGTCATGCGCCGCAAGGAGGTCAAAGACTACGGCACGGCCAAGGCCATTGAAGGTGCTTTTAAGGAGAACCAGACTTGCTTGATTATCGAAGATCTCGTGACGAGTGGCGCTTCGGTGCTCGAGACCGCCGCGCCGCCATCAAAGGCGCGTCGGATTGAGGAGGTCACATTCGACGCTTATGGAGATGGTGGAGGTTGAGGAGGAATGAGGATCGAGAGAGAAGGAGAGGGAGGTCAAGGCATTTTTGGAGGAGAATCGTAGGGTTTCGGTTCCGGCGAGAGTGTGGTTAGGGTTAGGGTTTCGTATGAGGAGAGATTCGATTGGCTTCCACGAAATACATTTGGCTCTTGAAGTATTTGAAACAAAAAAGAAAATAAAAGTTTGTCTTTGCATTATAACTAGGTCTCTCACGTATAGAGCATTAACAGGACTCCTATCAAGAGAAATGTATAAGAAAGTTGTGGAAATAAAACCATTAATTGCAAAATTGGTGTTACATGGTGTGTGCTATGGTGAACTTGCATAAAGTTAACGTAGCTATTGAAGTATAATGGCATTAGTGCAATACCAGCTTACTTATTTAACGGCTGCACCGGTTCCTGTTTTTGCAGGTTGGGCCTGATATTTGCTTGTTGAAAACACATGTGGATATATTACCAGATTTTACCTCAGACTTTGGCTCTAAGCTTCGATCGGTCAGTTTTTTACTTCACGTTTTTGTTTATATCAATCTTTCTTTTCTCTTGTTCTTGTTCACTTGCTTATGTTAAATTCCTTTGTAATATCTTTGACACTTGATATCATAATTTCATAATTGTGGACTTGTGTTTGATGTCAAAATGGCAAACTAGCAAAACCTTTTGTCTACTATCAAGACATGCATTTGAGTAATTTGATGACTCGATTCATGCAACAATAAACGTGTCTTGTGTATCTCCTACGTGCATTATCTTTCGCTTGCCAATGTCAATCATTGCAGTCATTTCATTATTTACTCCCATAATCTGTATATTTTCTCTTGAAAGTTGACAATTTGAGATTTTGTCATGGCTTAAAAAAATCATATATCAGTTATCAACTTGACCTGTAATTGCTTCTGCAATACAAAAGTTAGTTGAAATTTTAAAATCTGCTTTGCTTAACCAATTTGGTCCCTTTTTGACTTATATATGATCATTGTAATACTAAACTGTCAAGGTTAATAGCATCAGCAAAACCAGTCTTTGTGGTCTGTCTCTTACCTTCAAAGCTATTCAGGTTCACCTTTTCTTAGGATCTTATGTAAATGCATTGTTTTTCGCTCCATTCTACGTGGCAAACTTGTAGTTTCAACATTTCATGAATACTCGTGACAATAATTAACATCTCTTTTCCCTTTCTACTCAGTGATCAAAATTTGTTGACGTTTAAAATTGATTGGTTCCATCTTCTTGTAATTTGTTTTTTCTTGCCTTCATGATCGTATTTATAAGCATGCATTTGAGTATGTTGCTTGAAATGGCTAACAAGAGCATAGACCAGCTGAATTAAAGCATCTAATTCCACTTTAAATTTGTAGAGGCATTATACTTGTTATGAGCTTAGAAGCCACAATTTGCTGTTAAAGGCCTGTAGTTTTGCATCTCTTTTTACATACAAGAGGTTACAATCTGTAAATAGTGATGATGTAATTGCATTGTCAAAATGCATGGCTGTTAATGACTATGGAGAAGGACCAAAGTATACTGAGTATCCAAAGGTTGTTTAGTTGGAGAATTTAGGAGCAGGGCTACTTAAATATAATATATTTAAGCCCACTTTTATGGGAAGGCCTCATGATAATTTTCTCTTGCAATTGTTGCAAGTCCTAAGTCACAGTCTCATTTTAGGGGTTTTAGGAAATTCTGCACCCGCTTGCCATTACTGTTTATAGTAAGGGGAGTCTTTCTTAAGGTCTTTAGTGATGAACAAGAAAAGGAGATCTAAACCAAAAATCTATTTGGATAAAGATCTAATTCACGTAATGTAAAATTTGATCCTATAATATTATATTTATTTTTAAAAATTTATTAGATATTTCTGCATCAAATTTAATTCTGAAAACTATATTTGACACTTCAAAGCATTTGTTTACATACTTTTATATGAGAGGCGTTATCTGTTGTGGGACTTATTCTTCTTTCACTATATAAAGATTGCAGAAAAGCACAATTTCTTAATCTTTGAAGATCGGAAGTTTGCTGACATTGCAAATACCGTAACCATGCAGCATGAAAGGTAAGGTTTTTTTTTTTTTTTTTTTTTTTTTTTTTTTTTTTTTTTTTTTTCTTCCTTTTCTTGATGTGGGCTAGTCTTACTTTCCTTGGAGTTATTTATTTATTATTCGTTCTGAAACTTGCCTCTATTTTTCTGAAACTTGCCTCTATCTGCATTGGCGTCTTTCGTATATTAGATTGGGCTGATATAACAAATACACATATCATCTCAGGCCCTGGCATTGTGGATGCGTTGAAATTGAAGGTATTTTATTTATGGAAAATGCTAAGGTGACCCAAAATGAACAAGTGAAACGGGCACGCGCTTGTTGGTGTTCTTAGGAACACATCGATTTTCGTGCGCATACACGTCGATGCACAAATCAAAGGACACCAACAAGTGCGTGTCCATTTCATGTGCCCATTTTAGGTCACCCTAGTATTTTCCTTTATTTGTCAGCATCAATTTCACATTATTATAAAATAAATCTATTCTCATACTGGAAAAACATGTAGGGGTTACCTCGTGGTAGGGGATTGCTATTGCTTGCAGAAATGAGCTCCTCCGGTAATCTTGCTAAAGGTGATTATATCGCTGAAGCAGTAAAAATTGCTGAAAAGTATCCAGATTTCGTCATTGGCTTCATATCAGTCAATTCAGCTTCTTGGCCAGGTGGTCCTGGCGATCCAACACTAATTCATGCTACACCTGGTGTTCAAATGGTCACTGGTGGCGATGCTTTGGGTCAGCAATACAATACTCCATTTTCGGTAAGTTCCATTGCATATCCAAAAGAAGTAAATTATTTAGTAGTATTTGAAAACTTTGGAATTGTCTATGATGCACATTAGCCATATAAGAATCTTTACAAAATTACAAGACTGCTAGATCTGTGATTTTAGAAACTCTTCAACACAACCATCGTCATCTTTATCGTTTTTCACGTGCCTTGATACTGATAGATTGTAATTCCACGCAAGTGAATTTTGATTGTTTCCCTTTAGTATTTCCACGTCCACTTTCTCGTCGACTGAGAAATTCATCATGAACCATCAAATCTCATGCAAGAATTTGCCTCATGTCCACTGAACTGGAAAGGTGGCATTTAAGAATTCCCTTCGAAGTCTAAATTTTTAAAATCAAGCGAATTTTGATACTCGTTGTTTTTGGAACCTATGTCTAATTCTCTTTTTACGTTGATTTTTTTAGGTTATTAATGATAGAGGTAGCGACATCATAATTGTCGGTCGTGGAATCATAAAGGCCTCGGATCCTGCAAAGGCTGCAAGAGAGTATCGTCTCGAAGGATGGATTGCTTATCTGGCACGTTGTTCTAAAATCGTTTCTTTTATCGGGGCGAAGAGTGTTTTTTCTTTCTCCCTGCCAAAAGCTAGGACTCTCTAGCAGTACTTGCTTGAGTGAAGTTGTTGGATAATAATATGAGATAATTGAACACCCTAATTTATGAAGAAAATTTTGAATTTTGGTTAGATGTTGACACCCTAATATTAGCATACGTCAGTGCATGCGTGCCATTAGAACGAATTTGGTCTGTACCTTTTTTTTTTGTGAAACCAATTTGGTCTGTACTTAATTAATGATTAAGTTTTGTTCCGATTTTTTTTTTTTTTTTTGATATTTGTTCACAGTTTATCATTCTTTCTAGTTTGATTGAACTGTTGGTTTTAAACTCTCTAAATCAACAAAAAATCAACAACGGGTCATTGTTGTGCACCAAAACAATTTATTCTTATTAATTACATACAAGTATGGTTAACTATTGATCAAAGCTAGATTTCTTGCAGTTTAAAACTTGCCCATTTGTTTCTTAGGAGCAGCAAAGATTAAGGAGCAACGCCAATTACCCATTTTATAAAGGCAAGTCACTGCCATAGATGAGAGACCTCGTTCGAAATGTTTAGTTCCTAAACTACCACACAAGCCTTTAAGTTTTGTTTTGATCTTCGCATTGCACCTCCATAGGCCACAACCGTGGTTGATGGTCGGAGTGCAAAAAAATGTGGCTTGCCCATATAAGAGAGTCGGGGTGGCAAAAAGTGTTTGTTGGTGCTCGTACCTCTTGGTCGCGTATTCGACTTTCCTCTCCGATCTCCATCGTTTCGAACTCGAAGGTAAGCTAGTGATAGACTCTTATTCCTTCGATCTCAATTTTTCATTTGCATATCTTCATTTGTTCTTATCTTCGGTACACGTTGAAGCAGGGCCGGCGCTGGGCATCGGCGGGCGAGTGATCGCCCCAGGCACCCACCCATACCCAAGGCCCCCTATATTTCAACAATGTTGTTGTGTTTTTTTTTATTGAGAAGCTTGGGCATTTATGGGATATTGCTAAAGTAGTATCTTTGTATGCATTTGTTGGAGTTCATTTATGAAAACTCATTGTAATATGTAAGTATTCATTTCAATGCACATTGAGTGGATCTTAATGACTAAGTCATTTAATGCATGTTGAATGTCACTCAATCTTCTTTTTTTTTTTTTTTTTTTTGTAAAACACAATAATTTGTCTACTCCATTAAATGCGTTTTTTTCTACAATCTAAAAATAAATAAAACTTTGGTCTGTAATTAAAACCTTCTTCTTTTTTTTTGAAACCAATTAAAGCCTTCCTTAAAAACACCCAAAACGTCATATAATTATGACTAGTGGGAGTAATAAATAAAAGAAGTTTACATCTCCACCAACTAAATTTAATAAAACCAAAATCAAAACAATTTTTTAAAAAATTAAATTTGAGTAAGAGAATAGTTTGCAATATATGTAAACTTAACTATAAATACAAAAAGCATACCATCAATTGCACTAAAAATCGAGCAAAATGGAGGTTTTTTTTTTGGACTCATGAGTCCAAATTCCTAGGGGGTTTTTTAAAATTTTTTTATTTCAAATTCATCCTCAAACAATCAATGACTTCGAAATAATAACTTGTAACACTCCTTTGATATTTGCAAAAAATTCAAAAACCCCACTATGAATTCGGACTCTTAGAGTCCAGATAGATTTTTTATTTTTTTAAATCAATGTAGCCAATCCAACTTATTTGGGATTACGAGTTAAAAAATTAATTTAGGAAGTCAAATATAAAGGCCCAAAATTTTATTTCATCGCGGGCCCCCAAAATAACAAAACTGGCCCTGCGTTGAAGTTGAAACACAACTCTAGGGTTTCTGCTGATTTGTGTTGCAATGTTGCTCAATTTGGGGTTTGCTGATTTCTTTTGCTAAATCTGTTTTTCTAAACACAACTCTCTTTTAGTTGTTGCGCTCATTTCCGTCCGTACCCATATTTTTTGCCACCCCTTAGAGAACTAAACGTAAATTGGAGACTTTTCTCGCCTTTCTCACTGGAGCTTCTCTCGCTCGACGAATTGAACTTCGCGACGAACTAGACTTCGCTTCTCTCGCTCGACTTCGTATAGTTATCTCTTAATTAAAAATATGCACAACATTTAAGAATAATTCTATAATCATTAAACAACATAAGACAAAGTGCAAAATTATACCACAAATTAGACTTGCTTAACTTAATACAAAAATTATATGACCAAACTAAGGGTGTGTTTGATAGCAAAGAAAATGAAACAAAATTGTCAAAAATTATTATTATTTTTTTTATATAACCCATTTATTCCCTATTTGATACAATTAGCAACGTATAAAAAAAAATCTCACACCCCTGATTTTCATCATTTTTTCTTTTGTTTTAGCGTGAAAATTTCCTATTTTTTCAAGCGAGTTCATTTTCGACCCAAACTCGGCTCGTCCACCGATCTCTATCAAATCACTTTATAACCCAACAATTTCCTCTCACACAACAGTTTTCCCTCATCGATCTCTTCAATCTCGAGAAATTGAATTCTCGATTTCTTCTCAGATCTCATCTGATCCTTCTCTCCATCTCTCTCTCTCCCGCTCGCGCACAGTGCTCGCTCAGTTCCTTCCCTACCTTCCCGTTCAATCCATCGCTCGCGCTCTTCGTCGTCGAAGAATCGAAGGTACGCACTTTTCGTCTCACTGTGTAAGTTTCGGTCTTGGCGTGATCCTTCTCTCGCCTTTCTCGCTCTCGCTCGACGAACTGGACTTCGCCTCTCTCGCTCGACTTCGTTCAATTTCCTTCTTCAAAAGGTGAAAATCTCAGACTTTCTTTCTTATTCGATGCCTTCGATTTGTTGGGGTTAGGGTTTTGGTATGTCTGTTCTTCACTAATCGTGTTGTGAATCTGTTCTTCAAATCTGGTAGTGGGTGTAAACATCTACAAATGAGTGGCATATGTTCCTCTTTTGTTCTAACGGAACAAAAATCTTATTCTTTGCTTTGTTCTTTTGTAGTATAATTCATTCTCAAAAAATCATGCAAAGGAATTCTTAATAAATTTCTGGAAAATAAACTCAACTCGTTTCGAGTAATGGATTTAACTCAATTTTGGGGCTTGAATTTCTCCTAAGTTAAACTCGAGTTCTTTTGACGGTATGAGCTTTCCTGTCAGATTTTGGTCGAATTGTGATCAATTAAGGTCAAATTTTAAAATACCAGTCGGAATTTCTTGGATTTATCCTTGTTGTATTCGAGTTGCCGGTTTTGGTGTTGTGTGTTTAAAGCGAACGGTGATGGACATGACATCGAGTCTAATAAATCAAGTTTTACAATAGTGAATGCGATGGTGAAAGATGTGAATGTGGGAAACAAGCATGATATGTGTTCAAAATATCTTTGTTAAACTAAAAGAAAAACTCTATAAGACTGCCATTAGGCCAGGTATACTTCAAGAGAGTGAATGTTGGGTGGTAAAACAAAGCATACATAAATACCGACGGGTGGTTGGCACAACTGGAAGCGGGTTGTTGTTGCTTAACTAGTGACTCGAATTTGAGTCCTGGGAATGGAAACACCAATGTTCGGAGCTCCCCCCACCTATATGGTGCGTAACTCGGGGCGAACCTAGAGTGGTCGGATAGTTTGGATATCGGTTGGTTTAGCAAAAAAAAGGTAAAATAAAAAAATATAAAAATAAAGAAAAGTAGTAGTACTAATCAATACAATTTTGGGAAGGGTGGTTTTGGTGATCCGCACGCATCCAAAGACAACTTGCAAGCGCGTCAGGTAGAAAACTCGACATGGTAGAAATTAAAGAAATTTATTATAGGGGTACACCTAAGATGACTTCATAGATTAAGAATGATTAAAGGATTTTGAAAGCACGCCATCAATTGCGTTAAATCTAGTAGAGTGGAAGAGTTTGGTTTATGTAGCTTTCCGCAATTGATGTAGAATAGTTTACTCTTTATTTCGTATGTAGATTGTGGCTGACTGTTGATGGCCTTTAAATGAATTAATATGGTTTTTAGGGGCATTTTTTTGTAAATACTTTTTCTCTGCTTAAGTTTGAAGTATGATTGGGCAATGGGCTTGTTTTGTTCATCATATGAAATCACTTCTACTAGTGTGACCCATTGGCCGGGCAAAATGCTATTACTACACTCCAATTCAATTTAGTATAGTTTTATTTTGCTATTCATCTGGTCATAGGTTGGTGTTGCCCTTTGTGAAAATCCATTTCAGCCGAATCCTACGCTTGGATCATTTGAATAGGTCTTTAATATTTTCTTTTCCATCCTCCTCATAATCCATAACATAAAAAAAAAAAAAAAAAAAATCCTCTTATTAACTTCTTTACAAGGACATCCCTGCAACTCCATCTTTACGTGAGACACTAAACCCATTTTCCTTTATATTTGTTAACAATTATGTGTTTTTGTGATTGAAGCAAATCACTATGTTTATATCTCATACATCTCACTTTCTTATAGCCAGTTGAAGGCTTTAGACAGTTCTTTCCGCTGCTGGGGTTGTGGAACATGAGTGAAATATCATTTTTCTTCTTTTCGTTCAATTTCTTTGTAGTTGTGGTTTCACTAAATATCATGTTGTTGTTTCACTAAATATCAGGTGGGTTGTGTTTTTGTTATGCCTGCATTGGTTCTCTTATGACATGGCTAGGTCTTTCTGTGATAGTGAGACTACAATTAACCTTTCTACTTGATTGTGCCATTGTAGTTAGTTGATTTATTCTGGGGGATGTTGAGCACCTTTTGTGGGGAGCGCGAGCGAGTGAAGTGAACACTATAAAATCATCATAGACTTTCACACTCATCCATTCAAAACAGCAGCGGCGCAACACTCTACTCTATAGTCTACACCTTCACAAACCAGACCAACGCCGATCGATGATGACCTCCGAATCTCCTCCATTAATGGAGTCCTTGATCCTCAAGCTCCACGAAATCGAAGCAGTGAAGTTCGGCAACTTCAAGCTCAAATCCGGAATCTTCTCCCCAATCTACATCGACCTCCGCCTAATCGTCTCCTACCCTTCCCTCCTCGCAGAAATCGCCAGCCCTTCCTCATCTCCTCCGTCTCCTCCGCCGCCTCCTTCGACCTCCTCTGCGGCGTCCCCTACACCGCCCTCCCCATCGCGACCGCCGTTTCCCTTGCCACCAACATTCCGATGGTCATGCGCCGCAAGGAGGTCAAAGACTACGGCACGGCCAAGGCCATTGAAGGCGCTTTCAAGGAGAACCAGACTTGTTTGATTGTCGAAGATCTCGTGACGAGCGGCGCTTCGGTGCTTGAGACCGCCGCGCCACTCAAGGCCGTCGGATTGAACGTCACCGACGCGGTGGTGTTGATTGATCGAGAGCAGGGAGGGAGGGAGAATCTCAAGGAGAGTGGGATTCGGTTGCATTCGATGATCAGGCTTATGGAGATGGTGGAGGTGTTGAGGAGGAATGGGAGGATTGGCGAAGAGAAGGAGAGGGAGGTCAAGGCGTTTTTGGAGGAGAATCGTAGGGTTTCGGTTCCGCCGAGGAGTGTGGTTAGGGTTAGGGTTTCGTATGAGGAGAGGGGCAAGATGGTGAAGAATCCGACGGCTCGGAAGCTTTATCAAGTGATGGTGAAGAAGGAGAGTAATTTGTGCTTGGCAGCTGATGTTCCCACTGCTGCTGAATTGCTTGCTCTTGCTGATAAGGTGAAATTGTGTATTTCATTTTACCTTTTTTGTTTTCATGGTCAAAGCGTAGTCAAGAGGATGACCATAGTCAAGGTATCGCGACTCAAGGCACCAACTATCAGGCTACTTGTAAAGTTCACTTGTGTCTCTTTGAGGTCACAAATTCGAGACATATCTTTGTAGGGTCGACAGTGGGGTGTCTCACGAGGCTATTTGCCATAGTGAGATTCGATTGGCTTCCACGAAATACATTTGGCTCTTGAAGTATTTGAAACAAAAAAGAAAATAAAAGAAGAGAGAAATAACATGCTTTGGATCTTTGTCTTTGCATTATAACTAGGTCTCTCACGTATAGAGCATTAACAGGACTCCTATCAAGAGAAATGTATAAGAAAGTTGTGGAAATAAAACCATTAATTGCAAAATTGGTGTTACATGGTGTGTGCTATGGTGAACTTGCATAAAGTTAATGTAGCTATTGAAGTATAATGGCATTAGTGCAATACCAGCTTACTTATTTAACGGCTGCACTGGTTCCTGTTTTTGCAGGTTGGGCCTGATATTTGCTTGTTGAAAACACATGTGGATATATTACCAGATTTTACCTCAGACTTTGGCTCTAAGCTTCGATCGGTCAGTTTTTTACTTCACGTTTTTGTTTATATCAATCTTTCTTTTCTCTTGTTCTTGTTCACTTGCTTATGTTAAATTCCTTTGTAATATCTTTGACACTTGATATCATAATTTCATAATTGTGTACTTGTGTTTGATGTCAAAATGGCAAACTAGCAAAACCTTTTGTCTACTATCAAGACATGCATTTGAGTAATTTGATGACTCGATTCATGCAACAATAAACTTGTCTTGTGTATCTCCTACGTGCATTATCTTTCGCTTGCCAATGTCGATCATTGCAGTCATTTCATTATTTACTCCCATAATCTGTATATTTTCTCTTGAAAGTTGACAATTTGAGATTTTGTCATGGCTTAAAAAAATCATATATCAGTTATCAACTTGACCTGTAATTGCTTCTGCAATACAAAAGTTAGTTGAAATTTTAAAATCTGCTTTGCTTAACCAATTTGGTCCCTTTTTGACTTATATATGATCATTGTAATACTAAACTGTCAAGGTTAATAGCATCAGCAAAACCAGTCTTTGTGGTCTGTCTCTTACCTTCAAAGCTATTCAGGTTCACCTTTTCTTAGGATCTTATGTAAATGCATTGTTTTTCGCTCCATTCTACGTGGCAAACTTGTAGTTTCAACATTTCATGAATACTCGTGACAATAATTAACATCTCTTTTCCCTTTCTACTCAGTGATCAAAATTTGTTGACGTTTAAAATTGATTGGTTCCATCTTCTTGTAATTCTTTTTTTCTTGCCTTCATGATCGTATTTATAAGCATGCATTTGAGTATGTTGCTTGAAATGGCTAACAAGAGCATAGACCAGCTGAATTAAAGCATCTAATACCACTTTAAATTTGTAGAGGCATTATACTTGTTATGAGCTTAGAAGCCACAATTTGCTGTTAAAGGCCTGTAGCTTTGCATCTCTTTTTACATACAAGAGGTTACAATCTGTAAATAGTGATGATGTAATTGCATTGTCAAAATGCATGGCTGTTAATGACTATGGAGAAGGACCAAAGTATACTGAGTATCCAAAGGTTGTTTAGTTGGAGAATTTAGGAGCAGGGCTACTTAAATATAATATATTTAAGCCCACGTTTATGGGAAGGCCTCATGATAATTTTCTCTGGCACTTGTTGCAAGTCCCAAGTCACAGTCTCATTTTAGGGGTTTTAGGAAATTCTGCACCCGCTTGCCATTACTGTTTATAGTAAGGGGAGTCTTTCTTAAGGTCTTTAGTGATGAACAAGAAGAGGAGATCTAAACCAAAAATCTATTTGGATAAAGATCTAATTCACGTAATGTAAAATTTGATCCTATAATATTTTATTTATTTTTAAAAATTTATTAGATATTTCTGCATCAAATTTAATTCTGAAAACTATATTTGACACTTCAAAGCATTTGTTTACATACTTTTATATGAGAGGCGTTATCTGTTGTGGGACTTATTCTTCTTTCACTCTATAAAGATTGCAGAAAAGCACAATTTCTTAATCTTTGAAGATCGGAAGTTTGCTGACATTGGAAATACCGTAACCATGCAGTATGAAAGGTAAGGTTTTTTTTTTTTTCCTTTTCTTGATGTGGGCTAGTCTTACTTTCCTTGGAGTTATTTATTTATTATTCGTTCTGAAACTTGCCTCTATCTGCAGTGGCGTCTTTCGTATATTAGATTGGGCAGATATAACAAATGCACATATCATCTCAGGCCCTGGCATTGTGGATGCGTTGAAATTGAAGGTATTTTATTTATGGAAAATGCTAAGGTGACCCAAAATGAACACGTGAAACGGGCACGCGCTTGTTGGTGTTCTTTGGTACACGTCGATTTTCGTGCGCACACACGTCGATGCACAAATCAAAGGACACCAACAAGTGCGTGTCCATTTCATGTGCCCATTTTAGGTCACCCTAGTATTTTCCTTTATTTGTCAACATCAATTTCACATTATTATAAAATAAATCTATTCTCATACTGGAAAAACATGTAGGGGTTACCTCGTGGTAGGGGATTGCTATTGCTTGCAGAAATGAGCTCCTCCGGTAATCTTGCTAAAGGCGATTATACCGCTGAAGCAGTAAAAATTGCTGAAAAGTATCCAGATTTCGTCATTGGCTTCATATCAGTCAATTCAGCTTCTTGGCCAGGTGGTCCTGGGGATCCAACACTAATTCATGCTACACCTGGTGTTCAAATGGTCACTGGTGGTGATGCTTTGGGTCAGCAATACAATACTCCATTTTCGGTAAGTTCCATTGCATATCCAAAAGAAGTAAATTATTTAGTAGTATTTGAAAACTTTGGAATTGTCTATGATGCACATTACCCATATAAGAATCTTTACAAAATTACAAGACTGCTAGATCTGTGATTTTAGAAACTCTTCAACACAACCATCGTCATCTTTATCGTTTTTCACGTGCCTTGATACTGATAGATTGCAATTCCACGCCAGTGAATTTTGATTGTTTCCCTTTAGTATTTCCACGTCCACTTTCTCGTCAACTGAGAAATTCATCATGAACCATCAAATCTCATGCAAGAATTTGCCTCATGTCCACTGAACTGGAAAGGTGGCATTTAAGAATTCCCTTCGAAGTCTAAATTTTTAAAATCAAGCGAATTTTGATACTCAGTTGTTTTTGGAACCTATGTCTAATTCTCTTTTTACGTTGATTTTTTAGGTTATTAATGATAGAGGTAGCGACATTATAATTGTCGGTCGTGGAATCATAAAGGCCTTGGATCCTGCAAAGGCTGCAAGAGAGTATCGTCTCGAAGGATGGAATGCTTATCTGGCACGTTGTTCTTAAATCGTTTCTTTTATCAGGGCGAAGAGTGTTTTTTCTTTCTCCCTGCCAAAAGCTAGGACTCTCTAGCAGTACTTGCTTGAGTGAAGCTGTTGGATAATAATATGAGATAATTGAACACCCTAATTTATGAAGAAAATTTTGAATTTTGGTTAGATGTTGACCCCCTAATATTAGCATACGTCAGTGCATGCGTGCCATTAGAACGAATTTGGTTTGTACCTTTTTTTTTTGTGAAACCAATTTGGTCTGTACTTAATTAATGATTAAGTTTTGTTCCGATTTTTTTTTTTTTTTTTTGAATATTTGTTCACAGTTTA
Source organism: Stephania japonica (assembly GCA_039657345.1). NCBI lineage: Eukaryota > Viridiplantae > Streptophyta > Magnoliopsida > Ranunculales > Menispermaceae > Stephania > Stephania japonica. Next base: position 10,711,818 of record CM077556.1, read on the forward strand.
TCATTCTTTCTAGTTTGATTGAACTGTTGGTTTTAAACTCTCTAAATCAACAAAAAATCAACAAAGGGTCATTGTTGTGCACCAAAACAATTTATTCTGATTAATTACATACAAGTATGGTTAACTATTGTTCAAAGCTAGATTTCTTGCAGTTTAAAACTTGCCCATTTGTTTCTTAGGAGCAGTAAAGATTAAGGAGCAATGCCAAATGTTTAGTTCCTAAACTGCCACGCAAGCTTTTAAGTTTTGTTTTGATCTTCGCATTACACCTCTATAGGCCACAACCGTGGTTGATGGTCGGAGTGCAAAAAAATGTGGCTTGCCCGTATAAGAGAGTTGGGGTGGCAAAAAGTGTTTGTTGGTGCTCGTACCTCTTGGTCGCGTATTCGACTCTCCTCTCCGATCTCCATCGTTTCGAACTCGAAGGTAAGCTTGTGATAGACTCTTATTCCTTCGATCTTAGTTTTTCATTTGCATATCTTCATTTGTTCTTATCTCTCGGTACACGTTGAAGCAGGGCTGGCGATGGGCATCGGCGGGGTGGGTGATCGCCCGAGCACCCCACCCATACCCAAGCCCCCCTATATTTCAACAATGTTGTTGTGTTTTTTTTTATTGAGAAGCTTGGGCATTTATGTGATATTGCTAAAGTAGTATTTTTGTACACATTTGTTGGGGTTCATTTATGAAAACTCATTGTAATATGTAAGTATTCATCTCAATGCATATTGAGTGGATCTTAATGACTAAATCATTTAATGCATGTTGAATGTCACTCAATCTTCTTTTTTTTTTTTTTTTTTTTTGTAAAACACAATAATTTGTCTACTCCATTAAATGCGTTTTTTTCTACAATCTCAAAATAAATAAAACTTTGGTCTCAATAAATAAATAATACTCCCTCCAGTCATAATTATATAACGTTTTAAAAAATTTCATTTCAATTAATATAAGACGTTTTACAATTTCAAGACAACTTTTACCAATCCTACCCTTAAGCATTTAATACTAATTTGATCTCAATAGCTTAATTAAAGCATTCTTTCTTTTTTCAATCAGGGGTAATATAGTATTCTCAACATGTAATTAAAACCTTCTTCTTTTTTTTTGAAACTTCGAAATAATAACTTGTAACACTCCTTTGATATTTGCAAAAAATTCAAAAACCCCACTATGAATTCGGACTCTTAGAGTCCAGATAGATTTTTTGTTTTTTAAAATCAATGTAGCCAATCCAACTTATTTGGGATTACGAGTTAAAAAATTAATTTAGGAAGTCAAATATAAAGGCCCAAAATTTTATTTCATCGCGGGCCCCCAAAATAACAAAACTGGCCCTGCGTTGAAGTTGAAACACAACTCTAGGGTTTCTGCTGATTTGTGTTGCAATGTTGCTCAATTTGGGGTTTGCTGATTTCTTTTGCTAAATCTGTTTTTCTAAACACAACTCATTTTTAGTTGTTGCGCTCATTTCCGTCCGTACCCGTATTTTTTGTCACCCCTTAGAGAACTAAACGTAAATTGGAGACTTTTCTCGCCTTTCTCACTGGAGCTTCTCTCGCTCGACGAACTGAACTTCGCGACGAACTGGACTTCGCCTCTCTCGCTCGACTTCGTACAACATTTAAGAATAATTCCATAATCATTAAACAACATAAGACAAAGTGCAAAATTATACCACAAATTAGACTTGCTTAACTTAATACAAAAATTATATGACCAAACTAAGGGTGTGTTTGATAGCAAAGAAAGTGAAACAAAATTGTCAAAAATTATTATTATTTTTTTTATATAACCTATTTATTTCCTGTTTGATACAATTAGCAACCGTATAAAAAAAAATCTCACACCCCTGATTTTCTTCATTTTTTCTTTTGTTTTAGCGTGAAAATTTGCTATTTTTTCAGGCGAGTTCATTTTCGACCCAAACTCGGCTCGTCCACCGATCTCTATCAAATCACTTTATAACCCAACAATTTACTCTTACACAACAGTTTTCCCTCATCGATCTCTTCAATCTTGAGAAATTGAATTCTCGATTTCTTCTCAGATCTCATCTGATCCTTCTTTCCATCTCTCTCTCTCCCGCTCGCGCACAGTGCTCGCTCAGTTCCTTCCCTACCTTCCCGTTCAATCCATCGCTCGCGCTCTTCGTCGTCGAAGAATCGAAGGTACGCACTTTTTGTCTCACTGTGTAAGTTTCGGTCTTGGGGTGATCCTTCTCTCGCCTTTCTCGCTCTCGCTCGACGAACTGGACTTCGCCTCTCTCGCTCGACTTCGTTCAATTTCCTTCTTCAAAAGGTGAAAATCTCAGACTTTCCTTCTTATTCGATGCCTTCGATTTGTTGGGGTTAGGGTTTTGGTATGTATGTTCTTCACACATCGTGTTGTGAATCTGTTCTTCAAATCTGGTAGTGGGTGTAAACATCTACAAATGAGTGGCATATGTTCCTCTTTTGTTCTAACGGAACAAAAATCTTATTCTTTGCTTTGTTCTTTTGTAGTATAATTCATTCTCATAAAATCATGCAAAGGAATTCTTAATAAATTTCTGGAAAATAAACTCAACTCGTTTCGAGTAATGGCTTTAACTCAATTTTGGGGCTTGAATTTCTCCTAAGTTAAACTCGAGTTCTTTTGACGGTATGAACTTTCCTGTCAGATTTTGGTCGAATTGTGATCAATTAAGGTCAAAATTTAAAATACCAGTCGGAATTTCTTGGATTTATCCTTGTTGTATTCGAGTTGCCGGTTTTGGTGTTGTGTGTTTAAAGCGGACGGTGATGGACATGACATCGAGTCTAATAAATCAAGTTTTACAATAGTGAATACGATGGTGAAAGATGTGAATGTGGGAAACAAGCATGATATGTGTTCAAAATATCTTTGTTAAACTAAAAGAAAAACTCTATAAGACTGCCATTAGGCCACGTATACTTCAAGAGAGTGAATGTTGGGTGGTAAAACAAAGCATACATAAATACCGACGGGTGGTTGGCACAACTGGAAGCGGACTCGAATTTGAGTCCTGGGAATGGAAACACCAATGTTCGGAGCTCCCCCCACCTATATGGTGCGCATCTCGGGGCAAACCTAGAGTGGTCGGATAGTTTGGATATCGATTGGTTTAGCAAAAAAAAGATAAAATGTAAAAATATAAAAATAAAGAAAAGTAGTAGTACTTATCAATACAATTTTGGGAAGGGTGGTTTTGGTGATCCGCACGCATCCAAAGACAACTTGCAAGTGCGTCAGGTAGAAAACTCGACATGGTAGAAATTAAAGAAATTTATTATAGGGGTACACCTAAGATGACTTCATAGATTAAGAATGATTAAAGGATTTTGAAAGCACGTCATCAATTGCGTTAAATCTAGTGGAGTGGAAGAGTTTGGTTTATGTAGTTGTCCGCAATTGATGTAGAATAGTTTACTCTTTATTTCGTATGTAGATTGTGGCTGACTGTTGATGGCCTTTAAATGAATTAATATGGTTTTTAGGGGCATTTTTTTGTAAATACTTTTTCTCTGCTTAAGCTTGAAGTATGATTGGAAGATGGGCTTGTTTTGTTCATCGTATGAAATTACTTCTACTAGTGTGACCCATTGGCCGGGCAAAATGCTATTACTACACTCCTATTCAATGTAGTATAGTTTTATTTTGCTATTCATCTGGTCATAGGTTGGTGTTGCCCTTTGTGAAAATCCATTTCAACCGAATCCTACACTTGGATCATTTGAATAGGTCTTTAATATTTTCTTTTTCATCCTCCTCATAATCCATAACATAAAAAAAATAAAATTCCTCTTTCTAACTTCTTTGAAAGGACATCCCTACAACTCCATCTTTACGTGAGACACTAAACCCATTTTCCTTTATATTTGTTAGCAATTATGTGTTTTTGTGATTGAAGCAAATCACTATGTTTATATCTCATACATCTCACTTTCTTATAGCCAGTTGAAGGCTTTAGACAGTTCTTTCCGCTGCTGGGGTTGTGGAACATGAGTGAAATATCATTTTTCTTCTTTTCGTTCAATTTCTTTGTAGTTGTGGTTTCACTAAATATCATGTTGTTGTTTCACTAAATATCAGGTGGGTTGTGTTTTTGTTATGCCTGCATTGGTTCTCTTATGACATGACTAGGTCTTTCTGTGATAGTGAGACTACAATTAACCTTTCTACTTGATTGTGCCATTGTAGTTAGTTGATTTATTTATCCCCTCCAGTAACAACGGAATGCTGTTTTATACCTTTATGTGGGAGATGAAAATGAATGTGTTTAGTGCAATACGGTCAGCTCATTTATAGATCCATCTTAATGTAGTGGGTATTGGTTTTTGCAGGGGGAGGGAATGAAGGTTAAGATATTGCGTATCCTTTTCTTACTTAATTTCTTTTTATCCGTTTAATATAATGTGTTGGGTATTGGTTATATTCCCTTTCTTATGTTGCTTTTTGTCTTCTATTGTATTATTGTGCGAATTTTAAGGTTTTACTACAAAGTGTGGCTCAAAAAATCTTTATATTGGAACTCCAACTCATGATCTAGTTCTTGAATCATCCTATTTAGACGATTTTTTTTGGATAAAAAATCAACTCCAACTGGAGTCAAACCCCAAGCCTTTTCTTCAACAAGTGATGCCTCTCCATCTCACTAGAGATGCTTTGATGATTCAAACCAAATGATCTCACTTGTTAGGAGTAGCCATTCCATTCAATCAAAGTCTATTGCAACACTCAACATAAGTTTGTTAGGTAGAGACTTGAAGAAAGAAGTAAGATTCCGTACTTTGATTATTTGTTATGTTTAATCATACGCTAGCTACTGTCATCTTTGATCTTTTCCCTCATAATTGTTTTTAAAGCCGCTTGTTGTTTTGTGTTGTGAGCATTGTTTTCTTTCATATAATATGATCCTCCATTTACTTGCACGATTTGATTGTAAAAATTCTCATTAAAATATGGTTGATAGGTAGAATAATCTAACTTTGGATTTTTTTTTTCTCGAAATAGTGTCAAATTAAAAATTTTCAATCTTTAAAATTTTTCTCAATTTTGGTCCAAATGATTTTTTAGATTTTAGAGAGAGTATTTTGTAATTACAAAAACAAGGTCTAATTTAAAGTTACAAAAAAGCAAAACAACAACATAGCCTCAATCCCAAATTAGTTGGGGTCGGTACATGGATCAAACTCTTCCATTGCGCTCGATAAATGGTAACAAAGTTTTACGTTGATTGACAACATATCTCAACTATCCCCCATTTTTTAGGTATGAAAAATGAGCATGGGACCGCCCTCCCCCAATTTTAGTAAGGAAAATGGGCTTCGGAGTTTTCCACCATTATCAGGACTTTGGCAATTTGAGCTCCATTTCTTTGTGAATCATGATTTTATGTTACAGTTCTCTGTTTTCTCCATTTAACTTTCACCATCACATCTCCCCCACTAGACAAATTAACATTAATGGATTGAACAATCCCCAACGTCCCTGAAACTGACGATCTACCGAGTCCTAACCAACAACTCCTTAAACAATGGCAAAATGCAGCTTATCAGTCTCTTCAATCCCCTAACAACCCCATAAGAAGACCCTGATTGGTTGCAAGCCCTATATTGCTATCTTTTACGCAAAGAAGGAGAAGATGATGCAGAACCCTTGTGATTTGTGGAATTCCCAACATCCTAAACCTTATGATCTACATCTCTATCCCCCCAATGTACTGATTTGGTCTCACCCAAATCAAGTTTTCTCAGGTCATTCAACGGATTCATATCATCTCAACCATATCACGGTTCCCAAGTTTAGTAATTTATGTTGTTTTATAGTTTCAAATTATCCCCTTTTGTTTTTATAAGTTCAAGATCTTCTCCCTAAAATTGAGACAAAGTTCAAAGTTTGAGATTTCTTAGACAAATTTTAGTTTGGAATTATTTTGAGAAAAGATGCGAAGTTTGGGGTTATTTTGCCTATTTACCCTAAAAATAAATAATAATAGTATTCTAAGAAATTTATGTTTAAGTGAGATTGAGAGAAGCGGCATAGACTCTCTGAACGTGGTGTGGAATCACATGCTCCACTTTTTAGAACTCTCATTGTGTTGCATATTTATTCAGATGTCAATTTCTTACTGTTTTCCGTTAACCTGTGCTATATATGCTTCCTGGCGTTTATTTAACAGAGTATGTATTCTTCTTCCTTTGCTTTTTTGCTACACATTATTAATATGAAATTTAGGCCATGTCAAGTTTAAGCTCTGTGAGAAGTACTTGGAATTTTTTTTCTTGATACGAATATTTTGTTCCATACATTAGTAGGGTTAAGTTTACAAGTTGGTCTGATGCCACCTTAAATGAATCAGATGGCATGTTGTAGCTTCATGGACTTGGAATGCCCAAGATGAAGCATGTGGGATCTGTAGGATGGCCTTTGATGGCTGCTGCCCTGACTGTAAACTCCCTGGTGATGATTGCGCAATAAGTGAGTATTTGTTTTTTATTTCTTTTGGTTTATTAACTTGAGTGGAACAGATCACAGATTATGATATCATGATACAAATACTCCCATTCTTTTCATAAATCATAAGCCATTTCGTGGATATCGTTTCGATTATGATGTTAATGGTAATAGTATCAAAAAATAAAATATAAATGTTTCGTGTATAGTTTTTTTAATTTCCTACATACCCTCTTTTGTTGTTTCAACCTTGGTTATGCTTTTGGTTATTGAATGGTCTACTTTTGATCATTAGCGTAGACCATCTCTGCCCTGTCCCAATTGTTAGAGAGAACATTTTTTTTTTAAATGATCATGTCTAAACCATTGGATTCTTTGCTTCAATCATTTTGAGTATTAGTCAATCACCTGAAAGCTGAAATTGTCAATGAGTTACTTTTTTGCAGGTTTAGATGAGAAATATATAGTGCCGAGAAAAAAAAAAAAAAAAAATGTTTTGTGAGATAAACTACTAATTAATCATTTCAATATTTTTTGGGAAAAAAAACTTGAAGGAAGTGAGAAATGGATTTTTCAAATACCTTGTAGATTATTGGCATGAGTTGTTGACTTGAAATGGTTGATGGAGAAAAGGATACTTCGACATTTTCAATTTATCATGTTTTTATCTTGCAGTTTGGGGGGCATGCAACCACGCGTTCCATCTTCACTGCATCTTAAAATGGGTGAACTCACAGACTTCTCAAGCACAGTGTCCCATGTGTCGTCGAGAATGGCGTTTCAAAGAATGAAAAGTTGATTTTTATTACATGAAAAAAAAGAAAGAATGAAAAGTTGATTTATGTTGTTTACTTTTATGCCTTGTGCACAAGAACTAGGGAGATCTGATAAGGATTGTTGTGTTCATCTTTTTTGTCTATTTTGTTATGTTATTACGTTGGGTTTGTGCACAAGAATGGAGATCCGATAAGGATCGTTGTGTTCATCTTTTGTCTATTTTGTTAGATTATCATTTTTCTTTTTGTAAATGAGTCAGCGGGAAATGCTGGGCCTGCTGATGGCAAGGTTTCTTGTGGGCTGACTTTTTTTATTGCGTGCAATTTTCTTGTTTCATTTCCAAAAAGAAAATTTGGATTCCATTTGGTTCATTTTACTAACTTCCTTTTCTCAGGAAGGTTAACTTCGCCACTAAAGAAGTTGCACTTTTCACGTTTTGTTTAACTTTGAACTTCGTGGGAAGTTCTACGTTTTAAAAACAATAAAATGTGGAGAAAAAAAAGCAGGATAGAGAGAGCATTAAATGAGGTTAAAAATATTTATTTTCCCTCAGTGAGTTATCTTCCTTTATGTGGGGAAGTTGGGGGTTCAAATAAAAATATCTAACCAAACAAGGTGAGTTTGATCGGATTTGCTAATGTTAGGAGTTGTAATGTTGGTAACGTCTACTAATAGAAACATATCACATGTACAATATATATATGCTTTTACACTTTTTGCCCTCTTCACTTTTTCTCTTTTGTCTACGTGGTACGTTGCTACTAAGAGACATTACTAACTTCTCCCTCCCAACATTAGCAAATCTTGCTCCCGAGTTGAAACTTCACTAGAAGTTAACTTTCTTCAACTTTCTAACCAAACAAGGTCTTAAAAATGTTGTCTCACTGTTTTTATTTTTTTTATTTTTTTTTAATTCAAAAAACCCAGCTTTATGTTTTGGCGGGTTAAAGACCCGCCCAGGGTTAATTGATATTACACTTTTACCCCTCAAGTAGCACCCTTTGGCCTTTGCTTCGTCGGGAACCCTTTAGTCAGTTAAGTGTTCTTCGTTCCTCCTCTAGCTCAAAACTCCCCTCTTGTAATTTCCTTTTCTTTTTTACCATGATTGTTTGTTTGCTATTTTGAATAATAATAAGACGTTAGGGTTTGAAATCGAAATGAATCTGTTACAGAGTTTATTAATTAGTGTTTGAAATCGAAACTAATAAATATTGTATCTCATGCATCATCACGACGTTGTCATGAATAATATTATCTCACAACACTATAGTCAGCTTTAGAGTCAGCAAATTCATGAGTTGTGAGTGTGAATGCGTTTTTTGTTTTTTGGAAGCTGGAGTTACTCTTTTCTATTGTTGTAATATTGCAACTCATGCTTGCATTTATCTATTCAATGGAGAATGTGGATTTCTTCTTGAAGCCTAATACACCTTTCTTATCTGTGGGGATTTGTTTTTTGAAATTTCTTTTAAAATGTCCGCCCCGTTGTATTTGCTATTCTTTCTTGCTTAAATTTAATTCATAATAATTTGTGGGGATTTGTTTTTTTCGAAGCTGAAATCTTCTTTATGGCCTGAAATTTCTTTTGCAATTTGAATTTAATGCTTGCATCTATCTATTCGCCTATCAATGCCCCCACTAGAAAACTCTACTCGAGATAAGCCAAAGAAATTTAACAATGTAGGGGTAGACCGAAACTAACTTGGGATACATTGATTTGGAGGGATTTAAAGGATTTGGAAAATGCCCTATCAATTACGCTAAATCAAGCACAATGGAAGAGTCTGATACATTTAGCCAACCACCCTTCTTGTTTTGGTGGTGGTTGTGGTTATGATTGTGTCGCTAACTTGCTAAATTAGTAGAAGCAATGAAAAAAAGGTATGGTCAGGTGGAGTGTACAAGGTCGAAAACAAATTTAAGTCTTACAAACATGGCCTCAAAAAAGCCCTGAAGGTTAGTTGTCCTAACTCTGGAATCTAGGGGAGTTCACATTTTGAGTCTCATGTGTAGTTAAAGAGAGATTGGAACATTGTACATGATATGATAAATGGTTCTTTCATTTGTATTTCATTTGTATTTCATTTGTAATGTTACTACTCACAACTGTAATTGGTTGAGCTGGCATCAGGTTATTTTCCATCTTTTTTCTTGTGTAGCATTTTCCGGAGGCTAAGCACTGGGGTAACAAGATGTTCGACGACTGCGAAGATTGTTGCATCATCTTTGGGAAGGACAGGGCTACTGGATCCGAAGCTCGTGCACCGGCCGGCCAATCTATTGGAGGAGTTGGAGGCAGAATGATGCAGGCTTGAATTGAATCAGTGTTGTGTATCATGAAAATGGTGTATAGATATATGGAAATATGGGTCGCGGTCAAAAATAATTTTGGTTGACTTTTGGAGGGTCCAAGTGCGGAATTTGACAGTTTTGAATACAGTTTTATTGGAAACAATGTGTTGATCAATGCACATTACTTTGTAGTGAATACGGTGTTTTTTAGCTAAATTTTTTCATTTAGGCCTCCGAATTAACAATTTTTTTATTTTTAGTAAGTTTTAGTTTGCTTACAACTCTCAGTAAGAATTTCTATTTTTTATGTCGTTTGTTGCATTAGCTTTTCTATTTCGTCTAGTATTCAATTTAGGATATTTTAGACTTTTGCTATTTTTGACAATATATGCTGCGAAGGTAATGTCTGCGCCACATTTCATGTATGGCTTCTTGATGTTGGAGTCCCCTTCCTCGCGACTCGTCAACTCTGTGTAATCGGGTTTTTTGCTAAATCAATGGCCGAAACATTATCAACATAGATTGGTGTAGGGCCATTACACGGAAAAAGAATCTGTGATAATAATTTTCGCAACCAAATAGCCTGACATGCACTAGAGGCGGCTGCAATGTACTCGGCCTCACAGGTAGACAATGCAACGACAGACTGCTTCTTCGAAGACCATGAAAATATAGTAGAACCATAATAAAAAGCATAGCCAGAAGTACTTTTTCGATCATCCTGATCTCCTCCCCAATCACTGTCAGAATAGCCAAACAAAGAACTATCCATTGAAGTGGAATAAAATAACCCATGATCAGTAGTACCTCGGATATAACGAGAATTCTCTTTCTTTGCAACCAAATGAGATTGTCTAGGGTGCTCCATGTATCTACCGAGTAATCCAACGCCATAAAGAATATCGTGCCTAGTGCAAGTCGGGTATCTCAAATTTCCAACTATCTCGCTTGAAATATGTCGAGTCAACCGGTGCATCTTGTCCTGTTTTGGACAACTTGGTACCAACCTCCACGGGTGTAGAAGCAAGATTATAGCTAGACATCTCAAATTTCTTCAAGATCTCAGCTGCATATCGTTTCGACATATAAAAATGCCATCATCTCGCTTGATTTACCTCAATGCCTAGGAAGTATGACATTATACCAACGTCTGTCATCTCAAACTCTCGCATCATAGCTGCCTTAAAGTCTCTGATCATGTTGATATCATTTCCAGTGAAAATTAAATCATCAACATAAAGACAAACTATCATTACAGTACCAGTAGAAGCATCAATCTTCACATACAAAGCATGTTCATATGCACACTTTTCGAGTCCATAACCCTGAAAGAATTCATCTATCCTTTTATTCCAAGCTCGCGGTGCCTGTTTTAGGCCATAAAGTGCTTTATTCAGCTTATAAACTTTTTCTTCACTGCCCTCTTGAACATATCCCGGTGGCTGCTTGACATAAACAACTTCATCTAAGTAGCCATTTAAAAAGGCTGATTTCACATCCATCTGGTGAAGTTTCCACCTTCTTTGGGCAGCAATGGCAATCAATAATCGGACCGTCTCAATGCGAGCAACTGGAGCAAACACTTCCTGATAATCAAAGCCAGGCCTCTGCTCATATCCTTTAGCCACCAATCTAGCTTTGTAACGCTCCACGTCTCCATTGGATTTCCTTTTTGTCTTGAAAACCCATTTGACATCAATAGCTTTGTGACCTTGAGGAATATCAACAAGGTCCCAAGTGTCATTTTTCTCAATAGCCTCGATTTCGGAATTCATAGCATCAACCCAACATCTATCTCGCACGGCTTCACGAAAGCTAATAGGGTCTGAATCTGCAAACATGGCATAATGAACTAAAATGCCATCATCGTCAACCGCATCATCGAGAGTAATCGACAATCCTGAAGGCGAGCGGTAGCCTAGCCTAGATTCCTCTCGTGGTCTATCACTCGTACTGGAGTCTAATACTTGTACTAGGCAAAACATTAATGTCTGTGGTAGGAGAACCACTTGTTGAAGTAGATGCCTCATCATTAAACCTGATTGCAACAGATTGAGCAATTCATTTGCCTTTTGTGTCCCAAATCCATGCATCTGCCTCATCAAACAATACATCTCTGCTGACAATTACAGAGTTGGTAATCGGGTTATAAAATTTGTATGCTCCAATTCGCCCTGGAACATAGCCAAGAAAAATGACCTTCACGCCTTTGTCATCCAATTTCTTCCTATTAGCATCAGGAACATGAACATACGCAGTGGATCCAAACACTTTTAAATGTCTGACACCTGGCTTGTAACCACTCCAAGCCTCTTCTGGAGTAAGATGTGACACTGCTGTTGTGGGAGACCTATTCAGTAAATAAACTGAACATACAACTGCTTCAGCCCAGAAAGAATTAGGTAAACCTTTCGCTTTCAACATGCTACGAGCCATGTCCATAATAGTCCTATTATTCCTTTCTGCAACACCATTATGTTGTGGTGTATGTGGTGGAGTGATCTCATGCTTGATCCCATGATGATCACAAAAATCAGAAAATATGGAGGACTTGTATTCACCACCGCCATCTGTTCTCAAAATCTTGATGTAGCGTCCACTTTGTTTCTCCACATACGCCTTGAATTTCTGAAAACAAGTAAACACGTCTGACTTGTTCTTAAGAGAATACACCCAAATCTTCCTGTTGTAGTCATCAATAAAAGTCAAAAAATATTTACTCCCTCCTAGTGAAGGCTCGTCATAGGACCACAAAGATCTGAGTGAACCAAGTGTAATAGAGATTTGGCACGCCACGGAGTGTCGGAAGCGAATGATTGTCTGTGTTGCTTCCCTAAAATACACCCTTCACAAAACGCTCAGGGATGTCGAATAGCAGGCAATCCTTTCACTAATCTCTTTTGAGTGAGCAACGTCAAACTTTTGAAGTTCGGATGACCATATCTCGAGATGCCATAACCATGACTCATCGAAATAATGGATTTAAAACACGGATAAGATCCGGTCTTAATCTCAATCTGAAATAACCTATTTTTCAAAGGAGATTTAAGAATGGCAATACCTCTAGAGTGGAACATGGATAAATAGCCATCTTTCAAATTCATTGTGTACCCTTTCTCTACAAGCTGCCCCAGACTCAATAGATTGCTTTTCATTGTAGGCACATAAAGAACATCAGAGATGTACTGATGATCACCGTTCTTCAACCGAATTAGAACTCTTCCTTTTCCTTTCTTTGGAAGTTTCCTATCATCGAAGAAACTTGACCTCCGTCGTCATTGACTCATCTAAATCGTCAAACAAGTCTCTATTACCGCACATGTGGTTGGAGCATCCACTATCAAGATACCACGTGTAGTTTTGTGAACATTCTTGGCTTTGACGAAACCATAAACAGTGTCTGGTTACAATCATCGCCTTGGGCAAAAGACACATGTGCAGCAGATTTTGCATGTTTTTTAGTGTTACAGTCTCTGGCGATATGCCCAAACTTGCGACAGTTGTAACACTGAATCTGATTTCTCTGTTGATCGCGACCTTTGTCTCGTCCACGACCTTTATTTCTCTCCCACCACTGCTTATTATTATTCGAACCTCTGCCATTGTTGTTGTCTTGATCACGGCCGTTGAATCCATAATCCTTCTTTAGCTTCGGGACAATTGTAGTCTTCAATGCCTGCTCGGTATGCTTGACTTTTTCACTTTTTTCATTAATTCGTTGCTCATGTGCTCGTAACGAACCAATGATTTCTTCAACTGACTTGGTCTCATATTCGGTCCCAGACTCCATAATAGCAGCGACTACGTGGTCAAACTTTGTGGTCAAGGTGCGCAAAATCTTCTCGTTCACATCGAGATCAGCGACTTCTCCGCCATTCATCTTTAACTGATTGACGATTGTCTGAACACGATTAGTGTACTTCTCTATATCTTCTGAGTCATCCATCTCGATCAACTCGAATTGCCGCCTCAAAGTTTGCAACCGAACTTTCTTGGCTCTTTGTACACCACTTGTAGGACGTCTCTAAAGTGTCCCACGCTTCCTTTGATGTCTTCGCCGATTGCACTTTCTCAAACGCCACATCATCAAGCGTTTGCAAAATAAAATAAAGTGCCTTCGATCTTTCTTGCGAAGCTCCTTTTGTGTCGAGGTAGCGGTGGCCCTGGTCTTCGAACCCATCTTCAACGATCGTGAGCAAGTCTTGAAAACTGAACATGACTCTCATCTCGAGTGCTCCATCTATCAAACTTCTTTCCTTCGAACACCGGTAGTGTCGGTTGAACTTGACCATTACCCATTGTAGCCATAATTTACCACTTTATGTAAATTATCTTAAGTAACTCCGCCTATTCTCGCTTCAACAAACCGGCTTTTGCAATTTGATTTTCTTCAACGAAATCGACCTCTCGCACTTCTGCGTCGTTCCTCTCTTTGAACACGCAACTCAAATTTCTTGTTTCCAAAACAAGAAGGTCACACGCTTTGGCTGCAAAGAATGTTTCCTGAACTTGTCTGAGCCTATTATTCTCATGTTGTACTCGTGTTTTTTGGAAAATCTATGCCTTTATGCTTGTAAAATCTTTTGATGTAGATAGCTGGCTGTGTTTGTTGGATCATGTTTTAATGTTATTGATCCAAATATCTGCTGAAATGTAATGTTGATGACTTGGTAATGTAATTTCAACTTGAAATAGGAAACTACAACTCAACTTTTAAGTCAAGTTGTGCTTCTATTGCAATGTTGATTGATATGGTCAGTATCTTTGATTAACCTTCTGCATCTTAATTTGGATTTGTTGAGGCAACAAAGCTGCTATTTTTGGTGCAAAGGGGGAATTAGTGATTTGCAGCTAACCAGAATCTTGTTTTTAGTCAAGAATATGAGGTGCATGGGGACTTGGGAAGACCTGCTCATATGACTGCAAGTCCAATGATAAGGCATGTTGTAATATATTATGAATAGGGATGCAAATGGGTAGGTTGGGGGGGGGGGGGGGGGGGGAAATTTTACCCATTTCATTCTCTATTGGGAGAAATTTTACCCATTTCATTCTCTATTGGGGATCCTCATGGAGATTTTCATAGGGATTATTATGGGGATAGGAAATCCTCGTTAGGAAAATATTATTCGATCCCATTTAATTTTCTTCAAAAAAAAGAATTATAAGAAATAAGGAATCAAAAATACATACATAACTACGCAATTGTTGAAATGATAACAAAAAAAATATAACATATCATGCAATTAAAGTTCTAATTTCTAAGTGTTAACAATTCAAAATATCATTAAAGATTTTTGTTATGTGTATAATGAATGTTTCGGGTGGAAACTATGTAATATTATATTATATTTATATATAAATATCATTTGGTGTATAAATAATAAATATCATATGATGTATAATTGATATATGGGGATCCCTATGGGTAATCCTCATGGGTATCCCCATTGGATATCGAGGATCCCGGTGGAGGTCACCCATGGGGATCCCCGTGGGTATATTTTATCACCCATCCTCGTACCCATATCCATGTGGGTATGAGATTTCGAACCCATCCCCACCCCATACTATTTAAAATCTCCATACACGTATTCGTTAGGGTAAATCTTTGTCACCCGTGGGTATTAACCTACCCATTTGCTTCCCTAATTATGAACTTTACTAGAAGTATCAAACTTATTGGGAATTTTTGTATTACATGTAATAAATTAAAGATTTCACATATATTATAGACAAAAAAATTTGGCAGTGGTTAAACGGACCCAGTTTTGAATTTTTACTTCATGTGCCCCACATTTTACTTATTTATTCTACTTTTATTTTTAAAAGTCCAAAAATACTCTTGATCACCCCCATTACCCATACCCCACTTTTGAAAAAGTGTCGCCCGCGGGTTTCGGATACACAGGGCCGACTCCTCTAAAGAGGTTTCGGACACACAAGACCAATACCTCTTTAGAGGTCTCAATCGACTCCAACCGAGATAATGCGAAAATAACTCGGTCTCAATGGGCGACGAATGGATCCAACCGAAACCCTTTAAAGGTGTTGGCTCTGTTCGTCGACACCTCTTAATAGTTGTCAGCCCTGTAAGTTCGAAACCTGCGAGTGATCAGAATGAACAAAAAACTTCAAAACTCTTGAATAATACATGAAAATTAGTAAGTTTTGCTCAAAATTGTATTTTCAATTCCATCGAAACTTTGTACAAAAAATGTAAGATTCAAGCTTCAAATCGAATCCCTAAATCCAAAAATAAATTCACAAATAAAAGAACCTCGAAATTAGCACTAAAAGAGATGATGAATGCACTTACGGCGTCAAATCCATATGATTTTGCTCGACTTCGTCAAATTTGAATTGTTGATGAGTGCGATTTTGAGAGAGGTGAGAGGTAGGATGAGTGAAAATGGGGTAGTTGGATAAGTTCAAAAATCCTTTATATAAAAGAGAGGTCGTTTTAGAAAAAATTTTGTTCGAATAGTCACGAGTTGAAAACGAATTTTTATGACACAAAATTATGATATGGTCTTGATCAAGATTTTGTAAAATCATTGTCAAGCATGGCTCTTACATTGAGTGGTAGTATCAAGCATGACCCTTGTATCCATATCAAAAATTATTTTGTTCGAATGGCATCACGGCTTGAAAACTGAGAATAGTATATGACCAACAAGACTGAAAAGAAAGAAATGAATCATCAAGTTATTTGTTCAGATTATGGCGATATATGTCTTGTCGATTGTGCTACAACGCACACTATCCTCAAAAGAAGAGAATATTTCTCCAATTTGAACTTAGTTGAGGCTAATGTTCAAACAATATCTGCATCTCCAATTTGATTAATGGCTCGGAAGAGCAAATATTATGTTGCCTAGGGGAACAATAATTCATGTTGACAATGCCTTATACTCGAAAAATCCGAAGAAATTTACTCAGCTTTAAAGATATTCGACAATATGGATATCACATTGAAACCATGAACGAAAATAATAGAGAATTTCTCTATTTCACATTGGTTTCAAATGGGAAAAAAGAAGTGTTAGAAAAATTCCCAGCTTTATCCTCTGGATTATATTTTACTCATATAAGGCATGTCGAAACGAATGTCGTCTTAAATAAGAAAATTAATGATCCAAAGACATTCATTTTATGGCATGACTGGCTTGGTCATCCAGGATCATCAACGATGCGAAGAATAATTAATAATTCGCATGGACATCCTTTAAGGAGTCACAAAATATTTTCAAATTTGGTGATTATAATTGTGCTAGTTGTTCTCAAGGTAAATTGATAGTTAAATCATCCCCAAGTAAAATTGTAGTGGAATCCCCAGTTTTCTTAGAACGGATTCAGGGAGACATATGTGGACCTATTCATCATCACTGTGGACCATTTAGATATTTCATGGTTTTGATAGATGCATCAACTAGGTGGTCACATGTTTGTTTGCTTTCGACCCGCAATGTTGCATTTGCTAGACTTTTAGCGCAAATCATTAAGTTAAGAGCACAATTCCCTGACAACCCAATCAAGACCATCCGTCTTGATAATGCCGGGGAATTTCAATCTCAAGCATTTAAAAATTATTATATGTCTATAGGAATTACCATTGAACATTCTGTTCCACATGTGCATACCCAAAATGGTTTGCCAGAATCTCTAATCAAACGCATTTAATTAATTGCCAGACCTTTAATAATGAGAACTAAGTTATCAACTTCAGTTTGGGGACATGCAGTCCTTCATGCAGCATCTATCATTCGTTATAGGCCTACTGCATACCATGAACATTCCCCCATGCAACTCATTTTAGGTCAACAACCAAATATTTCACACTTAAGAATTTTTGGTTGTGCAGTGTATGTTCCTATACCACCTCCCAATAGAACTAAGATGGGTCCACAACGAAAACTTAGGATTTATGTTGGATTTAACTCATCGTCCATTATAAGATACCTTGATCCCTTAATAGGGGATTTATTTACTGCACGTTTTGCTGATTGTCACTTTGATGAAGCAATTTTCCCACCATTAGGGGGAGATAAGAAGTTAATTCAAAAAGAATGGCGCGAAATTGCTTGGAATGCATCAACTTTATCACATTATGATCCACGAACAAATCAGTGTGAACTTGAAGTTCAAAAGATCATTCATTTGCAACAAATTGCAAATCAATTACCAGATGCATTTAATGATGCAAAACAAGTGACAAAATCACATATTCCAAATTGTAAATGCTCCTGCAAGAATTGATGTCTCTGTGCAACAAAATGCACAAGAACCAACGAAACGCTTAAAGCGTGGAAGACCGGTTGGTTCAAAGGATACAATTCCTCGAAAAAGGAAAACGGGAGTAAAAATAAATACAAATCAAAATACTCCTGAGAAAGCACAAGAATCCTTTGATAAGGGTTTGTCAGAACAAGTTGATTCTGATGTGGAACAACTTCCTCTAGAAAAAGATGAAAAAGATAAAAGTAATGAGATCTCAATAAATTACTTAAACTCTGGTAAGATTTGGGGTCGAAATAAAATTGTTCCTGATGATATATTTGCTTTCAATGTGTCCTTTGAAATATGTGAAAATGATGATGATCCAGAACCACGATCAGTGGACGAATGTCAAAAAAGACCTGATTGGCAAAAATGGCAAGATGCTATCCAAGCAGAGCTAAACTCGTTAAGGAAACGAGAGGTTTTTGGACCAATTGTCCAAACGCTAGATGGCGTAAAGCCTATTGGATATAAATGGGTATTTGTACGAAAAAGAAACGAAAAAAATGAAGTTACAAGGTACAAAGCAAGACTTGTAGCTCAAGGTTTCTCACAAAGACCTGGCATCGATTATGAGGAAACATATTCTCCTGTTATAGATGCAATCACGTTTCGGTTCTTGATAAGCCTTGCAGTCTCTGAAGGGCTTGATATGCATTTAATGGATGTCGTTACAAAGATATCTCATACGGATCTCTAGACAAAGAGATATATATGAAAATCCCCGATGGATTTGTAATATCCGATGAAATAAAATCAAAACCTCATAACATGCATTCTATAAAATTACAAAGGTCTTTGTACGGGTTAGAAACAATCCGGACGAATGTGGTACAAACGTCTTAGTGATTATTTACTGAAAGAAGGATATGTAAATAATCCACTTTGCCCATGTGTCTTCATTAAAAGATCATCAACAGATTTGTGATTATTGCTTTGTATATGTTGATGATTTAAATATAGTGGGAAACCACGACGACATCGTTAGAACATCCGAATACTTGAAAAAGGAATTCGAGATGAAAGAACTTGAAAAAACAAGACTTTGTCTTGGTTTGCAAATTGAACATTTTTCAAGTGGAGTACTTGTCCATCAATCAAATTATACTTGAAAAATTATTAAAAAGATTTTATATGGACAAGGCACATCCATTGAGCTCTCCAATGGTTGTCAGATCACTTGAAGTGGATAAGGATCCATTTCGACCTCAAGAAAGTGATGAAGAGCTAATTGGTCCTGAGGTACCATATTTAAGTGCAATTGGTGCACTTATGTATCTTGCAAATTGTACAAGACCCGATATTGCTTTTGCTGTCAACCTACTTGCAAGATATAACTCTTCACCAACTCGAAGACATTGGAATGGTGTTAAACACATTTTTCGATATCTTCGAGGAACAAGTGACATGAGTTTATTTTACTCGAGATGGGTAAAATTGAATCTCCAAGGTTATGCTGATGCTGGATTTTTATCAGATCCCCATAAGGCCCGTTCTCAAACGGGATATGTATTCACCTGTGGTAATACTGTTGTATCATGGAAGTCAGTAAAACAAACTATGGTTGCCACTTCTTCCAATCATTCTGAAGTACTTGCAATTCATGAAGCAAGTCGTGAATGTGTTTGGTTGAGAAATATGATTGAACATATTCAAAAATCATGTGGATTGCCTTCAATAAAAGATTCTCCAACCATATTATATGAAGATAATGCAGCATGTATTGCACAATTAAGTGAAGGATTCATAAAAGGGGACAGAACAAAACATATTTCACCGAAATTCTTTTATGCACATGAGCTTCAGAAGAATGGTGAAATTGATGTCAAGCAAATCCGATCGAGCGATAATCTTGCTGATTTATTCACAAAAGCCTTACCAACTACGACATTTAAAAAGCTTACATATGGTATTGGCTTGCGTAAACTTAAAGACATTGTAAGTAAAGAAACTGAACAAGTTTCACCCATGTTCACATGAGGGGGAGTTATTGATTAGTGTATTGCACTCTTTTTCCCTTAGCTATGGTTTTATCCCATTGGGTTTTCCTAGCAAAGTTTTTTTAATGAGGCAATCCTAACAATATTATACTCATCTTAAGATTAATAAGAAATGTGTACTTTTTTTCTTTTACTAGATTTTTTCCCACAGGATTTTTTCTAGTAGAAGTTTTAACGAGGCACATTCTCTCAACAATTGTCATCCAAGGGGGAGTGTTATGATATGGATGAACAATTGATCAAGATTTTGTATGACTAATCATTGTCAAGCATGGCTCTTACATTGAGTGGTAGTATCAAGCATGGCCCTTACTTGTATCCATATCAAATGTACTCATTATTCCATGTATTGTCAATGTTACTTGTGAAGAGTTGTATGACATGTGATGTATGTGTTACTTGTAAACATTGTCTAAGTACATTTATCATCATCACTAAAGGGCCTATATAAAGGGTACCAACCTCATTGTAAAAACACACCAAGTTGAATACAACTTCTCATTTCAACTCTCTCATTTCTCCTCTTCTACTTTGTAGTTGTAGTTCTTTGTAGTAGTAGAAGTTAGTAGTTCTTCTACTTTCCTTCTCTAGTTCTAGCAAGTTTCAATTCAATTCACAAAAAAAAAAAATTGTAAACGAAAAATTAACAAATCGCCAACCGCTTGTTGCACAGTAAAAAAGGCATTTTGTTGCTAAATAAATAACTCATAAAATAAACTGGAGGTCCCTCAAAAAGTTTGTCAAAAAAAAATAAAAAATTAACTCATAAAATAAACTGTGGAGTCAGTTAACTCAAGAGAGCTCCAAATTGGTGTCAACTTTGTCAAACTTAAAAAATAAAAGCAATCTATACCTATTTGTTTTAAGTAGAAATAGATTAGTGCCAACTCACCTCCCAATGTTAGTGATGATCATTGGTCGTCAAGCATGTCACCATTTCTCCCCAATGAGGCGCTACCACGTGGCCAGAAACTCTCTCAACTCCACGCAAAACATTTTCGGAAGTGCATCTCCAGCACGCGGTCTTTAGTATTTTTGGGGATTTTGGGAGTTCCAACTAACTAAAAATATTCCTATAAATACCTGTAGGCTCTGAAAAGAAAAAAAAAATGAAGTTTTTAATTTTGTTTAGTCTATTGTTTTATTTTTGAACTAGGGTTTAGTTTAATTAATCCCCTTTCAACTAGGTTGAAGGTGGATCGGTCGAGCCTTGTGACTTGAGACTCCATTAGGAGGTTTATTTATGCATGATTTTATTGATTCTTTTCTATTATTTATTTTTTTTGGTATTGTTTGAACAATTGAGGTTAAACACTAGTTTAAACCTTGATTTACATGTCAGTGAGTCGTAAGCATCTATGCTTGTGCAATAAGACCACATTAGTGGCAATTGACCATACCAATTGATTAGACCCTTTTGGGACCAATTGAATACCATAGGAATCTAGGCTAAATCGGGAGTACTAGCGATCCGGTTGTCTAGGTGTAGTGCATTCACAAATCGAAGTAATGCGACCAATGCGTTAAATCTGGAGCACTAGCGATTAGGTTGCGTGTTTGGTTAGTGAAGTAGTCAACGGTCGTACTTTGGCTGCCGATATCAGGAAGTGCGAGGAACTGAGTGCGTCACCGGGTCTATAGCTGCACTAGATTATAGGTTAGTTTCATATCTTTTATAAACCAAGGAATAATGGAATCGTTCCCAAGTTGTTTGGCGTAATCCGTGAAGCTGGATACCTAGGCATTTAATTTCTTGTTCTTCTCTTCTCCCCCTAGAAACCTAAGTCAGTAGCCTAGTCATTGAGGTTCGACCTCGAGCTTACCATTACTGCAGTCTTTGTACTTTTCGGTGTAGAATCGAAAATTATATTTGACGCGTTCGGTGCGCGTCAAATTTTGGCGCCGTTGCCGGGGACTAGGTCTTACTTGATTTAGGTTTTTTTTTCTTTTTATTTATTTATTTAAATTTTATGCATATCGTTCTTCTTACTCCCCCTCTGAGGGAGCTGCGCAGACAAGAACCACTCGAGACATGCTTGAGTGGGATAGTGTGACCTGAGACGTATGAATCTGAAGTCGAGCCAATGACTTTAAACAAAAGCGCTCTTGGGAGGCAGCCCAAGTTTTTATCTTTTACTTTTCAGTTTGTTAATTTTTTTTATTTAGTGAACTCATCTTATCCCATTTGTGACTATTTACAGGTATTTGATACACTTTTGTTGAAACACCGGAGTTGAGAGCCTGACATCACTATTTTGTAGATAGTGGTAAAGGGTCGATCCCACAGAGATTAGTTTTCTTTCTAAGGTAAAATAAATAACAAAAAGGAAATCGGGGGATTTAGAGAAAATGAGTTAATTACCTAATCTAAATATAAACAAAATAATAAAAGCATTTAAAATAAAGTTAAAAACAATTAATAAAAATAACACCTAGGTCAAGGCATACAAGTTCGGTTTGATAAAAAGATTGAATTTGGTCGTCAACTTATATCAAAAGATACAAATCAAATTATCCTAGTGTAGCTATAGACCCGATGACGCACTCGGTTCCTCGCACTTCCTAATATCGGCAGCCAAGATACGACCGTTGACTACTTCCCTAACCAAACACGTAACTTGATCGCTAGTGCTCCAGATTTAACGCATTGTTCGCATTATTTCGATTTGTTAATGCACTACACCTAGACAACCAGATCGCCAGTGCTCCCGATTTAGCCTAGATCTCTAAGGTATTTGACCATTCCTGCGACAGCCCCAAATTCCGAGGCCGCCCCGTGGCTTCCCATTTCCCCTGCTCGTGCACCGGAAACGCCTGCCACGTCACTCGTCTGCCTTCGTACTTAGGTAGTTATCATATAATTTGTTAAAGTCACTTAATTTATCATTTAGAAAGAAATTAACAGCGGAAGAATTTAAAGTTTGACAAAATGCATTCATATATATATATATATAAAAGTTTTACGGATCAAACCTATAGTGGAAAACCCGGCTGTACTGTGCATACAGGCGATCAACTGCTATAGTATGTATACCAGTACAAGTATGTATCCAGTTTCCCAACCCAAAAATATAATACAAAATATCAAAACGTGGTAATATCTACAAACATACCAGCAGGCCTCGGCGTAGGCAAGTCCGATGAAATTGTCGATGATCCCCTTGCCCCTGCTAGTACTAGGATCTGCGCTCGGCCACCACAAAAAGACAGATGGCGAGCCCAGTAAGT
Organism: Stephania japonica; assembly: GCA_039657345.1. Classification (NCBI taxonomy): domain Eukaryota; kingdom Viridiplantae; phylum Streptophyta; class Magnoliopsida; order Ranunculales; family Menispermaceae; genus Stephania; species Stephania japonica. The sequence goes on from CM077556.1 coordinate 10,734,854, forward strand.
AAAATCCCAAGGAAAACCACCGTGCATAAATAATTAATGAAATAATTAACAGAGCCAAAAAGTAGTGTTAAATAAACATGTGGTAGGAAGGAAAATATGCAGACAACTGCTCAAAGCTAATCGCATGTATATAAACACATTGATAGACAAAGGGGTGTGAACACAGCCACTAAGTGTGTACTAGGACCAGGAGCCCTGGTCGTGGTCCATGCCTCCGACCCTACGACTGTATCCCAGCGACATTTACCCTAGTGGGCTAATCGAACGCGTGAAATGGAGCCCAACTCGGGATATCATCTACCGAGTTCTTAGACCACGCGCTACACACCTAGCCAGCGACCTCAACTACCCGTGGATACATAGACAGTCCCATAACCGCCCCAGTAGGAATATAAATCACAGATTTTCAAAGAAATAAAGCTCAATGGAAATAAATAAATAAATGCAGTAGTGGTGTTCAGTTGGGTTTTACGTACCTCACGCCGCGCTCAAAATCCCAAAAATATCCCCGGTCCGATCCCCGACTAAGTCCCCGACTCCAACTACTGTCCCGAGACTCCTGAGGTCTAATCCCGGAGTTCATTGATTAGTTAACTTTGGTTTAACATCAATTAGTTTCGATTTTTATGATTTAATTAAGGTTCAGGGGTCATTAACGCGCTAGGTTGGGTATTAGCGCGCTAATTGATCTTCGTGTACTGTTCATGCATGAAGATCTTCATCTTCCCCAGAGGATTAGCGCGCTACTATTCATCATTAGCGCGCTAATTACTCTCTGCCCAGATTTTTTCCAAAAATCAGAACTCTTCCCTAACTTGATTCAAACACTCCAAAACCAACATGCAACATCCAATATACTTCAATATCATCGATTTATACTTCAAAACACCATTTTAAACCAGAAAATTCCATCAAATCTCAAATCCAAACATGCATGTTAGAAAAATGAATTCATCAAACACTCATCTTGTTGCCACCAATCCGATTTCAATAAACATAGAACATCACAACTAACCCCAAAGTCCTCAAATCTAGTAAAACCCGTGGCAAATGCACAAAAATTCGTTGAATCATACATACCACAACATGTAACCCTTCTTATCAAAAAAATCCAAAAACAGGGGAGTAGATTTACCTCAAGCTTGTAGTTAATGTTCAAATCCAGCCTCTAAAACTCCATAGTTGAGCTCCTTAACACTGATTTCTCTCTTCAGAAATCTGAAATTTTTGGTTCAGAATGGCTTGTGGTTTGCATGTGGGTTTGATCGGTGGTATTTATAGTGGTTAATATAATCTAAAGTGCACACGTATCCCGAGGCCTATCAGACGGTCCTTGTTCAGCCCGTGTCACTCCATCCAGCCACCTTATCATGACACATATTGCCTAGTTTTTGATCTGTTGTCAATCTCGAGGATCATCCAATGTGTGCTGATTTTCTAGTTCAAACTATAGGATTTTCTTCCATTCTATTTATCTTAACTTGTACACACTACCCACGCTGTCAACTAAATTCTGTAAAATGCCAAATGTGGTCCCACTACGCTCCCGACTACCCGGCTCCCCGTGCCCCGCGTCCGGCACGCACTCCCAAGGCGGTCCCACACCTAGTGTACCAATTATTCATTCATTTAGCCTATAGTCACATATGAATTTCTTTGCATTTAAACTCTCAATCATATTAATAAAATATTGATTGAATTTGTCTAACTCCCAAACACTCGGCCTCACAGCTACCAAAACCCCGCGTTGGCCTGTCCTACTAACGGACCTCGGCGCTCAACCTCGCCCGACAAATACTACCTTTACACACTGGTGACAGATAATACATCATTATCGAGAAAATGAAAATATTAATAAATCACCGAACTTAGAACAACAAAACGCACAGTCAATACCTAGGTCCGGAACATGCCTAATCTATCCGCGGCGTCCACGTGTCGTCCGAGCTGGCGTCTCTATCTGAAATAAGTAAATAACGGCGTTAATAAATAACGGGCCGTTACAAGTCCGAAAAGTTTTTAACCAATTGGTATGGTCAATTGCCATTAATGTGGTCTTGTCGCACAAACACTGGTGCTTACGACTCACTGGCATATGAATTGAAGTTTAAACTAGTGTTTAACCTCGATTGTTCAATCAATACCAAAGAAAATAAAATAATAATGAAAAGCTTGAAATTAAAATATATAAATCTCACAAATCCATTGAATATGCGTAGTCGAACCTCCTTCGCAGTCTTGCCTAGGCTATGAACTTAGTCCTTCATGGTTAAAGAACTCAAAGTACAAAGAAAAATAAAAGAATATGGAGAGGGAGGGGAGAAGAGAGAAAGGGCAAGAAAGCCGATCCTCTTTTTTCTCTTTTTTTCTCTCCTTTTTTTTGATCGTTCTCTATCTATCTATCCATATATATATATATATAAATGTATAATGATCGATCCATATCTCTATCTATATATGAATATATATATATATATACATATATATATATATATAATAATAATCGATCTATATATACATATATCCTATATAAAGCTAACAAATCTATCCACTTCCAATTCTCTTCTTCTTCTTGAACGGCATGCCGTAATGTATGGGTCCACCGAAGTTGCCTCGAGATGCGCGTTAGCACGTTTTTTGATGTAAAACATATCTAGGCATATGAATACTTCATTTTGCATAGTTTTTCAGCCCGATTTCAATTGCGCGATCTATAATACCTGAAAATGACAAATACAAACAATTATACTAATATTTTGGAGCCTTTACTACAAAAATACTTAAATACATAAAATTATTATGACACTATTACTGACTTATCAGTGGTAGGTAATGAAGATGTGCTCTCCTCCACCAACTACCACCTCTCCAACTCAATACCTAACAAACCCTCTTAGAAACTGCCACGTCAACTTCTCACCACTTGTACGAAAATTTTATTCTTCCCTCTTTCCGTGTTCCAACCTCCACCAACTAATGCAAAAAATCCAAGTCCCTCACCTAAACCTTATTTGTACTTCAAACTATGCCTTCTCTCAGCTTAATTTGAACCCCCTTTGTAGGAATTTTTGTGGGTGACCATATTTTTGGTCTAATTTTCAGCTGGGATGGCACTAGATCTTGCAAACCCAAATGAACAAGTAACTAATCTTTCACTGTTTTAACTGAATTTTCAGTTAGAGCCCTCATTTATTTGTTGATTTGATGTCTTGGGCGAAATGGGTTTCCGAGATAGATAGATCATTCAATGTGCCTTGGTTTTTACTTTGTATTTTGCAGGTTGTTATTGGAGAAGAAGTGAACCGTGTGAGATTGATTACTCTGAACAGGCCTCGCCAACTCAATGTCATCTCATCCAAAGTGGTAATGGCCACCCAGAAGCCAGATCTTTATTTATTTATTTTTTGATGCCAGTGGGAGTCGAGCCCCGACCTCTCCAAACCTTGCCTTTAGGCGAATGATGCCTCATTCAGATGTTTTGGCTTTTATGACGGATGGCTTGATTTTTCAGGTCTCACTGTTGGCTGAGTACTTGGAGAAATGGGAGAAAGAGGATAATGCAGAGCTAGTCATAATTAAGGCTAGTTTTAATGACATTTAGTTTCTTACTTTTTTTTGTCAATTTGATCTCTAGGGAATTATTGCTTGAAATTCGACGGTCTCGATCCGTGTGTGATTGTTGATTGGTTTTTGATGAATTAGGGAGCAGGAAGAGCCTTTTCTGCTGGTGGGGATTTGAAGATGTTCCATGATGGGAGAGAGTCATGTAGTGTTTCATACTTTTTAACTTCCTTCGTCTAAAATGTGTGTTTAGTAGGATATTTTTTTTGATGACTATGGGTATCCGCACCCTTCGGGGTACGACTAATCCCATGAAGTTAAGTTGGTCGCACCAAACCTATTAACCAGGAGAAACCAACAAAGAAATGGGATCTCAGCACACGCCATATATGACTCGAACTCGAGCGCCCCTCCATTGAAGAGAACCCACATACGGCACCACGCCACTCAGCCACACCCGCTGGGTGCAACGTGTGTTTAGTATCTTAATTGGTAGTATTGCTTCTTTTATAAAGGCTTACAATTACTATTTTTGCAGACGATTCCTGTCTCGAGGTTGTGTATAGAATGTATTGGCTGTGTTATCACAACCATACCTACAAAAAAACCAGGTATATTATGTGTTTGTCACTTTTATTAGCTTATGTTCAATTTTTATATTATAAGGCCTAATCAAAGGTGAGGAGAGTGTGGTTCACTCCAAAATGTCTTGGCAAGGTGAAGTGTCTACTCCACACTTGTAAACCTTTCTTTTTCTTTTTACGTAGTCGACGAGGGACTACCCCAACGTCTTCAACAGTTTCGGCCAGGGTCGTTTTTATGTTTAAAATTTTTAATTCTCTTCTTTTGTTTCATTTTCCTTTTTGTTGTCTTTGAATGTAGGTGGCTCTTGTTCATGGAATATCCATGGGGGGAGGCGCTTCTCTAATGGTTCCAATGAAATTCTCAGTTGTCACGGAGAAAACTGTGGGTGCTGTATATTTTTGTTCACGTAGTCTATGATTTGATTGTTTTAATTGAATATGAGTGGCCTTTATTTTGGATTTCTGTAAGTTATGTCTATCTGCATTCTAGGTTTTTGCTACACCAGAAGCAGGTATTGGATTTCACACAGACTGCAGTTTCTCATACATTCTTTCGCATCTCCCCGGCCATTTGGGTAAGATTGCATTTTTTATTGTATTATTTCGATTGACTATATGACGTCGGCACTAGATATGTTACATCGTCACTTGATCTTAATATTGTATTGGTTTTTCATCTTTAGGGGAATATATAGGTTTAACAGGAGCAAGACTAAATGGGAAGGAATTAGTTGCGGCAGGCCTTGCGACGCACTTTGTTCCTTCTGAGGTTACATATTTCTTTTTTTTCTTCCAAATCCATTAATTTTGCAATGACTTCAAAGCGTGTAGCAGTGTCACTTTCCTAAAGGAAACTTTTACACTCTTATCTGCAAGAGTCCAGCAAAATCCAATATGATGCGATGAAGTCTCTATTAGCACTTGCAGTAGTGATAATTGAACTAGAGCATCTGCTGTATTTTCTGTTATGTTCTTCTTCCCCCAAGCATCTTCTCTTATAGCCCTCCGGTCAAGCCAGTTAGAGAAGAAATGAGATAGTGCTGCACTTACTCAACATTGAATGGATTAACACCCATTAACTGCTCACTTATGTTGAGGTGGTCCATTAATTAACCACCCACTTATTAAATTCAAAAATGATAAAATGGTAAAAAAATTTAAGCATGGTTAGCCCACACATGCTAATTACACCACATGCATGTAGCTTATTTTGCATAGCTCTTGTGATTTTTCTTTTACACTTAAAAGTAGGGCAAGAGTATATCTACTCTTTAAAGTAGCACTTTCTAACCAATGTGAGACTAAACATTTCCTTTATTTTGAAAATGTACTTCATTTATACCAACATAAGAACTTATCTTACTGTCTTGAACTTCTTTCGGAAAATTGACGCATTTTTATATTCGCGCATGACTAGGATAAATGCTTGTCTAATATGGTATTTTTATTGTGTGCACTGCACATGACAGAAACTACCTGAGCTTGAGAAGCGCCTCATAAACTTGAACTCTGGGGATGAGCATGCCGTCAAGTCAGTGATTGAGGAATTTTTTGTGCATGTAGAACCTGATGAAGAAAGTATTTTGCACAAGTAATGGATCTGAAGTGTTAACTCTTTATTTTTTTGGCTTCTCCGTTGCTGTTATATGCACTGATTGTTGATATGTGGTTTTCTTCTTTCAGGCAGGCAGTAATCGATATGTGTTTTTCAAAGGATTCTGTTGAGGAGATTATTGAAGCACTTGTAAGTTTGATAATTTTCTTTCATAAAAGAAAACTGTGACAAATGTACTCTCGCTAAAACCAAAAGTAAATAAAATAAAACACACACACACACACATTGAGATGCTACAACCGAAAATGATTTAGCAATAGGTGAATTTCTCATGATCTGGCCAAAGATAATAGTATTTTCTTCATCACTAAGTAGTACGTACATCCCAGTCTTGTTCATTTACATTGTAAGTTCTAATCTTATTATGTTTGGTGAAAATGCACCTGATGCATGGGTTTGGCATAAGTGAGCCTGGTTCATAAACAAGTTAACCTGTTTATACACGATTAATAAACGAGTAATTAACATGTTAACCTGCTTAACTCGTTTATAACTCGCTTAACACGATTAATAAATAAATATGTTATAATAAATAAATTATTACAAAATTCACCTATTTGATTATGTATTCACCTATTTGAGTACATGTTAATAACATGATTTATTTTTATTTGCAGACATCCTTTTCCATATTTAACTTTATTTTTAGAGAAAATATTTATTTTACTTTTAATATATTAATCAGGTTTGAAATTTAGTAGTGATTATTTATTAAAAAATATGAAAATTGACACGTTTTTTATAAGATTCTTGTTGTCTTGTATATGTTATTTGTTACGAGTCATTTTCCTTTATTATTAACACTAAAGTGTAAAGACTTGTCCTACCCAAAAAAAAAAAAAAGAGTAAAGACTTAAATGAAAAAGTAAAGAAAAGCTTAAGACTACATCGTCATTATAAAAATTATAAAAATTTATGATTATGTTCATTTAAATTTAAAGTCGCGCTATGTGCACCCTAGTATCATCTCAGGGCACCCCATTGATTAGGGCACCCCGAGACTTTTACTAAAAAGCCCTTAGTTTGTGAAGCAACGCACCTCACTACTCAAGACACATGTTAAAGTAGCCTCGGTCGTGCCTTGCCGAGACCCGTATTACAGTGTCGGTCTATACCAATTGGCACACAAATAAGGTAATTAAATATCCAACTCGATGGGTGACTACCGAGATTATACAAGTGGTTTCGGTGACCTTATGCCGAGACATGTTTGTAAGTCTCAGTTGACACCAACTGACACAACAACCTATATCTTGGTCTTGTGTGTCCGAGACCATAGGTTCGGTCATTTCCCACCGAGACCTAAAACATAATGTCGGTTAATGTAGTGTCACGCTATGGGCACCCCACCGATTACTCAGGGCACCCCGGTAGGCACCCCACCAATTACTCTTGGGTACCCCAGGGCAAATGTGTCATTTTATTTGAGAACCAGCATAAATAAAAAAATAAAAAAAAACGGGGTGCCCTGAGAACATAGCGCGACTCTAAATTTATTCATATAGATATTTTTAAAAATGTAGTAAAAAAATTATAAAATCTTAAATAAATCAAAAAGTTTAAATAAAATATTTAATAAACATGTGACATGAATACCGACATGTTTATAACGCGACCCACTTAAACACGAAAACGATTAACACGATTATTAAACATGTCATGTCATGGGTTTGCATTATATGGGTCGTGACCTGTTTATGACATGACACGTTTACGACTCGCCGACACGAATTGTCGCCCCTATGATAGTCGTTTCTTAGGGGTTTATTATGAGGTCTTTTAATAAGATAGTTGATTCTGGGTCTAGACTCCAATCTGCAATCTTTTTAAATGAGACAAGTTATCATTGAAGGAGTTGAGTGATTCTTTCTTTTTTTTTTTTTTGACTTCAGTGGGAATCGAACTACGATCTCCCAAGGTTGTCTTTTTGGCAAGTGACATCACCATCTCACCTGAGAGGCTTTTATTTAGTGCTTCTATTGTTGTAACGGTATAAAACAGCTCATGTTGCATCGCAAATTTAATCCAATTAGTGCAATTTGAGATGCTTAAAAGAACTTATGCCTCACATCCTTCTAATTGTTTTGAAAAATGATCCTTTGTTCACTTCAAACTGTACCCTTACCATGCTTGTGAAGTGTGAAGCATTTAAATTCTCCTACTTAGGAAGCTGAAGTAGCCAATAGCGGAGATGGGTGGATAGCTCCTGTGCTCAAGGGTTTGAAAAGATCATCTCCAACAGGATTGAAAATAACATTCAGATCGGTATGTGTGCAATTCTTAGAATCATTTTTTTTATAGCGAACAAAACTTTTATTGCATAGAAGTGGAGTACAAAATGCTAAGCCTTGCTTTTGCTTTATGTTATGAGTTGTTATTATATACTGAGCTTTTACTATACATTTTCCTTTATCCTTGGTAATGTTAGAAAATACTAAGTTCTTGATGGCTAAAACATCTGTTTATCTTCTTTCTCCTTGAGAAAAATAAATTGAAATAAGAATTATGTGTTAAAGGACAGGGATCATGAGGACTTCAAGCTATCCTGTAGTGATCCTTGGTCGACCCAAAATTCATTGGAGTTCCCATTTCTTGCACTTCATTATCCAATACCCTTTTGTTGTTAAACATTCATAAAAACTATGTGGGCGGAAAAAGTGTTAGCAAGATGGCTCAATAGCTATATGTTCCCAACATTTTAGCATCAGAGTTTTAATCTGTTATCCTTAATCGATGATATATAGGGACTTACTGGTTATTTACTCGTCGAGATGGTTCAAAATTCATTGGAGTTCACATTTCTTTTCCACTTTTCTTGCTTACTTGGATGAAGAAAAAATCTTTAAATATAGCATGAGACGAAATTCAAGATATGGCTGTCATTCTCTGAGTTCTTTCTAAAATTTCTCCAGATCAGGGAAGGGAGGAAACAGACGCTAGCTGAATGTCTGAAAAAGGAGTTTAGACTTACAATGAATATATTACGAACGACGATATCTCCTGATGTCTACGAGGTATGCAACGGACTGTAAGACATGTCTTAAATTTCGGCCAAGATTTTGATAGCAATAGTTATTTCCTTCTGAAAACAAGTACCTTTACTTTTCAAGCAATGAGGCTTATACTAATTACTTTACTTTTTCAGGGTATTCGGGCTCTAACCATTGACAAGGACAACCATCCTAAGGTATGTTTCCTTTTAGTTCCATTAATATTTCCTTGCGCCGACTTCCTCTTAGCCAGAATGCTATATATGTATCAAAGTGGGAGCCAGCAAAGCTTGATGAAGTCAGTGATGACAAACTGGGACTAGTTTTTCAGCCCTTCAAAGATGAATTGGAGCTCCAAATTCCCACTAATGAAGCGAGCAGGTCAGTTGATATGTTTATATCTTGTATCAGATCAAGTGGAATTTCTTTAAGCTCAAATTATCTGCATCCAAATTGATTTTGCAGGTGGGAAGGCAAATATGAAAGTTCACCTTACCCATTGCTACAGGAAAACCAACGCAAATAATTAGCTATTAATTCCACGGTAAATTCATAATCTTTCGGACACTCCGTCCATTAAAATTCTGAATATTGCTTAACTGTTGCTTGTTGCGGCGAGGCTCTTTATATAAAAACTCAAACAAGCTGCTAATTGGTTTAGGTTTCTCCATATGGTTGCTCCAATTTAAAATGCTGGATAATGCTGAAGAAGCTAAAGTAGAGGAGGGACTGTTAAGTGTCGACAGAATGAGTCCAAGTTGTAACAATGGACCCAATTCAAGTAATAGATATGAAAATAAAATTCACAATGGAATATTGCTGCTGAGGAGATCAAGTCCCAGTAGTCATAATTCGGGCTGCAATGTTATAACTTCTTGTAAGAACTGCTCAATTACTTCCCTCTAAGAGAAATGATCATTTCAAACGTTTGACATCACACACCAGTTGTGAAAAGCATGCAATATATTTCGAGATGTACGTTTATTTTAATCTGTATCACAAGGTTTTCCAAACATGTAATGTACCATGTATACTAGCCATGACCGCTGCTTGCTGCCGCCAACTTCTTTAATTGGTTCAGATTGTGAAGAAACATGTGGGCCCCACACGTGGGACCCACATGCAAGGAAAATGCACTAAACGCGTCTTTGACCAACGCGTCTTTGACCAACGCGTCTTTGGTTGCCTATAAATAGGCCCAACGCGTTAGAACAAAATGGAGAGAAAGCAGAAGCTCAGAGCACAAGATAGCAGTGCAATGTGCAAGTGTGCTCTGTTGTGAGCAAATAGAGAGTGAGTGTTTCTCCTATTATAAAGAGAGATATTTTCAAGTGTTTCTCCTTTATAAATAGAGATAGTAAGTAACACCTACTATTTTTCTCATAGTAAATTCTTCTATCCTTGCTCGTGGTTTTTACCCTAATTTGTTTGGGGGTTTTTCACGTAAAAATCTCTGTGTCCATTTCTCTTCACTTTTATTATCTCAAATTATTTGTCGTGGTCTTGCTCTATCCGGTCTATTTTTACAACAAGTGGTATCAGAGCCTAATTGAGATAATTTGTGATAGAAGCAATGGCGACAAAGTTCAAGATTGAGAAATTCAACGGGAGTAATTTCTCACTGTGGAAATTAAAGATGAAGGCTATCCTGAGAAAGGATAATTGTTTGGCGGCCATCAGCGAAAGGCCAGCTGATTTCGAAGACAACGCCAAATGGAACGAGATGGACGAGAATGCTATTGCAAATCTTCATCTGTCACTAGTCGATGGAGTATTGTCAAGCATTGAAGAGAAGAAACGCCAAGAGATCTGGGATCACCTTGGAAAATTGTACGAGGCCAAGTCACTCCACAACAAAATTTTTCTGAAGAGAAAATTATACACTCTACGGATGGCGGAGTCTACTTCAGTGACGGAGCACATCAATGCGATGAATACACTATTTTCTCAACTCACATCATTGAGTTATAAAATAGAATCGCAAGAACGTGCTGAACTTCTGCTTCAAAGTCTACCGGATTCGTATGATCAACTCATCATCAATCTGACAAATAATCTCTTAACGGATTGTTTAGCCTTCGATGATGTTGCAGCTGTTGTTCTAGAAGAAGAAAATCGGCGCAAGAACAAAGAAGACAGCAGTGCCGCCGCCACAACAAGTGGAGGCCCCGATCATGATGAGAGGAAGATCAACAGAACGTGGCCCAGTGGGAGTCACAATCATGGTAGATCAAAGTCAAAAAGCAAGAAGAATTTTAAATGCTACAACTGTGGCAAGAAGGGTCATTTGAAGAAAGACTGTTGGAGTTTGAAAACTCCGATCCTCAAGGAAATGTGGCTAGCACTTCAAATGATGGAGCTGCATTGTGTTGCGAGGCTGCAACAACAACTAAAAGCAGGAAAAGATTCTCGATGTCCGGATTATCGACTCAAAGCGACGTATCACATGACCTCTCGAAGAGAATGGTTCCATCACTATGAACCTATTTTAGGAGGATCTCATGTACAGCTTGTAATGACCATGCTCTAAAGGTCATTGGCATCGGAACCATCATGTTGAAGATGTATGACGAGCTATCGTCGCACTATCCAAGAAGTGCGACATGTGGAAGGCCTCAAGAAGAATCTGCTATCTTTGGGACGATTTGATGATCTTGATCGTGAAATCAAAGTCAAGAAAGGGATCATGAAAATCACGAGGAGCGCTTGTACTTATGAAGGGAGAAAAGGTTGCCGCAAACTTGTACCTGCTCATGGGAGAGACTCTTCAGAAGGCGAAGCATCGGTTGCTTCAAGTTGTTCAAGTGAGAGATCTGCAATGATCCGGCACCGAAACTTGGACACATGTCCGAACAAGGAATGAAAATCCTTGTTGAGAAGAAGCTACTTCCAGTGCCTCACAAAGGTGTCACTACCCTTTTGTGAGCATTGTGTAACAAGCAAACAACATCGGTTGAAGTTTAACACATCAAATTCTAGAAGTAAGGCTATTCTAGAATTGGTCCACTCGATGTATGGCAAGCACCGGTCACATCAATAGGAGGAGCAAATTATTTTGTGTCCTTCATTGATGATTACTCCAGAGATGTTGGGTGTATCCAATCAAGAGGAAGGCGGATGTGTTCGAATCTTCAAAGTGTTCAAAGCGCGGGTTGAACTTGAATGCGGGAAGAAGATCAAGTGTTTGAGGACCGATAATGGAGGAGAATATACTCGGCAATGAGTTCGATAGCTTTTGCAAACAGAAGGCATCAAAAGACAGCTTCACTACAAAGATACACTCCTCAAAGAAATGGAGTGGCGAGCGGATGAACGAACTCTACTAGAAAGAACAAGAGCTATGTTGAGTACTGCAGGCTTAGAAAAAAAGTTTTGGGTCAAGCAGCGATCAACACCGCTCGTTACGTGATAAATCGGGCTCCATCAACGACAATTGAGTTGAGGACACGATGGAAATGTGGACTGGTAAACCAGTTGACTATTCAAACCTCCATGTATTTGGAAGTCCGATGTACGCTATGTACAATGCCCAAGAAACTACAAAGCTAGATCCAAAATCCAGAAATGCTTATTCTTGGGGTATGCTTGACGGAGTAAAGGGGTATCGCTCATGGGATTCCACTACCCACAAGGTTGTAGTCACAGAGATGTTCTCTTTACGAAGACAAGGTACAACAAATAGAGAAAGATGATATCATTTCGAAACTACAACAATACACAGTGAATGTGAATCGAACGAAAGGATTCTTCTCGAAGCTCGCACTGCAACATGAGGAGAATGAACCAGGTGAACCTCGAAGTTCCGTAACCTCGTAGATCATCTCGCACGAAAACGCACCAGATCGGCACTCGAATATATTATGGAAAACAATGTTGCATACTGTCTTCTAACCGAGGAAGGAGAACCATCAACTCTTCAAGAGGCAATGCATGGCTCGGAAGCATCTCAGTGGACGGCGAAGAATGCAGAAGAAATCGAAGCTCTCCATAAAAATAAAACATGGGAGCTAGTGCCATTACCAGAGAGGCGAAAGCCCATTGGCAACAAATGGGTTTACAAGATCAAACGAAACAAATGATGATCAAGTGGAGCGGTATCGTGCAAGATTGGTGGTGAAAGGATATGCTCGAAAGAAGGCATTGATTTCAATGAGATATTTTCCCCGTGGTTCGACTTACAACAGCTTCGAGTAGTTCTAGCGATGTGTGCTACTTTTGATCTACATCTAGAGCAACTAGATGTTAAGACAGCTTTTCTTCATGGAGATCTTGAAGAAGAGATTTATATGCTCCAACCGTAAGGATTTGAAGAACAAGGAAAGGAGAACTTGGTTTGTCGGTTGAACAAATCTCTCGTACGGCCTAAAGCGGCGCCGAGGTGTTGGTACAAGAGATTTGATTCCTTCATAATGAGCCTTGGTTACAACAGACTAAATGCGAGACCTCTGCGCATATTGCAAGAGATTTGGTAACAATGATTTCATTGTTTTGTCTGTTGTATGTAGACGACATGTTGGTATCGGGCCCAACAAAGATCGTATTCAAGAATTGAAGGCTCGGTTGGCTAGGGAGTTCAAGATGAAGGATTTGGGACCAAAGAAACAAGATTCTAGGGATGCAAATTCATCGAGACAAATAATAGAAAGATTTGGCTTTCTCGGAAAAATTATTTGAAGAAGATCTTGCGTCGTTTCAACATGCAAGACTCAGTAAGCCGCTTTCTACCCCACTTTCTATTAATTTCAAGTTATCCTCAAGTATGAGTCCTAGCGAAGAAGAAGAGAGGATGGAAATGTCTCGAAAGCCGTATGCATCAAATGGGGAAGCCTAATGTTCGCGATGATTTGTACACGACCGAGATATTGCACAAGCGATGGGAGTAGTTAGTCGGTACATGGCGAATCCTGGCAGAGAGCATTGGAATGTCAGTAAAGAGGATCCTACGATACATCAAGGGTACCTCAAATGTTGCATTATGTTACGGAGGATCGACTTTATTGTCGTGGATATGTTGATTCGATTATGCGGGAGATCTCGATAAAAGCAAATCCACCACTGGATATGTGTTCACACTTCTTTGGCGGACGATAGTTTGGGTTTCAAAATCGCAGCCGCCAGGCTACGTCAACAACATGAAGCGAGAATATGTCGCAGCTACACAAGCTAGTAAAGAAGCGAGATGGTTGAAGATGGTGTTGGAGGAACTCGGGCACAAACAAGAGAAAATTACTTTGTATTGTGACAATCGAGTGCCTTGCATCTCGACAAGGAATCCACCTTTCATTCAAAAACAAAGCATATACGAGTTCAAGATCACTGTTCGTGAGAAAGTGGAAGAAGGAACCGTGGACATGCGAAAATTCATACTACGACAACCTAGCGATTTTTCGACGAAGACGATCAATGCGACAAATTTATCTCGTGTCGATCCTCATGCGGCTTGACGAAAATGTAAGCAACATGGAAATAGCAAGGAAGAAAGAATGGTGTGAAGATCTGATTGATTCTCAATCAAATCTTCAAGTGGGAGATTTTGAAGAAACATGTGGGCCCCACACGTGGGACCCACATGCAAGGAAAATGCACTAAACGCGTCTTTGACCAACGCGTCTTTGACGCGTCTTTGGTTGCCTATAAATAGGCCCAACGCGTTAGAACAAAATGGAGAGAAAGCGAAGCTCGAGCACAAGATAGCAAAGGTAATGTGCAAGTGTGCTCTGTTGTGAGCAAATAGAGAGTGAGTGTTTCTCCTATTATAAAGAGAGATATTTTCAGTGTTTCTCCTTTATAAATAGAGAGATAGTGTAACACCTACTATTTTTCTCATAGTAAATTCTTCTATCCTTGCCCGTGGTTTTTACCCTAATTTGTTTGGGGGTTTTCCACGTAAAAATCTCTGTGTCCATTTTTCTTCACTTTTATTATCCCAAATTATTTGTCGTGGTCTTGCTCTATCCGGTTTATTTTTACAACACAGATCTCTCAACTATGCCAAATTTCTCAATTCTGACGCAATTCTTTCTTAATTTATCAAGCACAAAAATCCTAATTTTCTTCTTTGTTTCTCTTTCTTGATTCTAACTTTTGAACCATTATTATTTTTTTTTATCTGGAGGCGGAAACACCTATTATTACAGAAAGCATAGACGAGGGAAAGCTATCCCTCTTACATCATCATTAAGAATAGAAGATATCCCTACCGAGGCACCAACAATATCATGAGAACCTAATTCGAAATGCTTGGCATAATTAGCAAGCCAATCCACTGCTCGATTACCTTCACGATGAGAGTGTAGGACACGAACCTCCCAGTCCCGTTTAAGGTATTGAAAATTTTGTGAGAGAATACTCCAATGCTTACTAGGTGAGAGCTTCCTTTTATTGATTGCTTCAACCACCCCAAGATTATCTAGTTCCATAATTATTTTTCTACAGCCCTGTCGCCATGCCATTTGTAACCCCAGAAATGCACCTCATAGCTCTGTATCGAAGACCTAGCACGTCCCTAAATTCGCCACGAAACCGCTAAGCCAAAAGCCTCTTTCATCACGAAGGAGACCCCCAGCCGATGCTCCACTATTCGAGCCAAGTGCCCCATCAGAGTTGACCTTAGTCCATCCCCCAGGAGGTACATTCCACCTAATGTTCCGCTCCAATCGCGCCCTCTGTTGCGACTGCATATTGAGAAAAATAGCTCTCAAGACCTGGAATTCTCTAACTTTAGCTTGGATTGTAAGGACGAAACTCTTAGCGCTAGTCTCCTCTCCCACAAAAACTTCTCAAGACTTGGAATTCTCTAGCTTTAGCTTTGAACCATTATTGATTCGCAGCTAAATGGACCCCACGTTCTACTTTGAGGGCCCCATTACTCTTTGTACCCCACTTTTTGTACACCATTTTCTTACTAGGCAATGGTTAAAACCGAGAAAAATGAGAGGATTAAGGATTGTTGGGGCCGGGTGAGGGTATTCTTTCGGTTTAGAAAAAAAAAAAAATGGGGTACAAGAAGTAATGGGGCACTCTAAGCAAGAAGTGGGTCCTTTTAGCCATTGCCTTTTTGAATTGTCAGTGCTTCCAATAACCTCTATTGTCTCTTATTAATCAAATAAACTTCATATCTGATGAGGTGATTAGTTACATCCCCATTGTAACCATCATATTCACTATTTGCAACAATCAATATACTTCTCTTTCCTCACAAAGAAAAAAGAAAAATCAATATATACTTCTCTTCATTAGCATCATTCTCAAGTACCATGCGTAAATTTACGTTTATAGAGTTGGTACTCATTAGTAGGTTTTATTTTATTGGTTGTTTTTCTTTTCCTATTTTTTTTTTTTTTTTTTTGTTGAATTCACTAGTGACAATTCTATAAAAACAACATTAGGTGTGAGGTTTTTCTTCAGTTGGAAAGTTTAATTTGTCTTTCCTCGTTGGAGTTTTGTGTTTATTTATGTTTTATTTTCGGTATAGTTCGAGTATTGTATTAGAGTACTATCGTGTGTTTCAAACATTTGTTCATAGACCAATTATTAATTGTCAAATTATTCTATTATAACAATTGTACTTCTTGAAACCCAACTTTATAATAGTTAAATGTTGTTTTCGTCATGCTCTATTAAATGCATAGTAAGATATGGATGATTAATGAATTATTAACTAGAAAAGTGATTAGAATTTTTTTTTCTTCTAAATTGTAATTAACGCTTCAAATTAGTGATAAGAGTTTTTTATTTTTCATTTCAAGGCGGTCTGAATTTTTGTTCTTACACTTTCCTCTTAATTTAAAAAAAAAAATCTGAATTTTAATTTCAATAGTGTCAAAAGAAAAATGAAAAGTCGAATTGGACCGACTCCGCTGGGGATCGAACCCAGAATCTCTGGTTCCGTAGACCAGCGCCTTATCCATTGGGCCACGGAGTCCATGTCGATGTTGCAGTCTCATAATACTTATTTATAATAAACTAACGTTTGGCTATTCAACATTAGTTGTGGTGGGGTCAGATTTCTGATAGAAATATCTAAAAGAAATATCCTAACAAAGTTAAAAGAAAAATTTTATAGAACCGCAATTAGGCCAGCTATACTATATAAGAATGAATATTGGGAGGTAAAATGACAATAATAACATAAAATGAACATAGCAAAAATGACGATACTTAGGTTGACGTGTGGTAAAACCCGTAAAGATAGAATAAGAAACACATAAATTCAAAAAAAAAGTAAAAGTAACACTAATTGACATAAAGATTAGGGAAGGGTGGTTGCGGTGATTTAGACACTTGCAAATACGGCCTACGAATGCTCCCACTAGAAGACTAGACTCAATAGAAATTGAAGAAATTCGTTGAGGTAGGAGTTGATCGAAGTTAACCTATGATGCATTAATTAAGAGGGACATGAACAGTTTGGAATGCTCATCATCAATTGCACAAAATCGAGTATAATGAAAGAGTTTGATCTGTGGCGGCCCCAATTTCCACATTGGTCCGCCACGGGAGGCCACGCGGGCCCACAACTGTCCACGTCACTGCCAGCTGTGTCTCACGCCCAATTATCAATTATTAATCAATTTTCGGTTAACTTTGATGTTATGAGTTAACTTTTATTCCTTTAATATCATTTAACCACGATTTACGCAGCGAAAGATTTACTAACAACATAAAGATTCAACATGTATATTATGAGCAAAATGCCTAAGTGGAAACCATACCAACTGTACATCATATACATATCATCTAAGATCCTCAAAATATCAAAATATACAACCTATCTCTCAACTCCCAAAACCCAACATAAAACAAGTAAATAGAAACATACGTACGAGAAGGGCTAGAGCTGTCAATCGATGTAGCCCTCAAGCTTGCCCTTTCCCCGGCTCGTACTAGGGTCTGCACTCAGCCATCACAAAAAGACAGATGACGAGTCTAGAGTGAGTAATCCCAAGGAAATTCACCAAGTAATTACGGAAGTAAAAGTACTGGAATTTAAAATACTATTATTTAAACATGCGGAACAAAAGAATACAGACAACTATAAAAAGGACCATCGCATGCATAAATATAGTGATGAAACAAAGTACGTGCATATAAAAATCACACTAAGTCATACTTCGGGTTTTCCCCAGGCACGGCCCATGAAAACACACTAATGGGTTGGCCCTGGACCCTCTAGGTGGTTGGCGTAAACCCACGACGCACCCACACAAGCCTACCATACCCGGGTAGCCTATTCACCTGCGTATGCCTAGACAAGTGCTATGACTTAGTGGACTCTATGGCCGTAACGAATAAGCACCAGGTGGGGAGTGATCTCAACACCGTAAAGACACCAGGTATGAGTAACTCCACTACCGTAAAGTCACCAGGTGAGAGTACTCAGCCACCGTAAAGCAATAATGAAATGGAGTAAAGAATAATGAATAAACAGAACTGAATTCAAATAAATCAAAATGTAAATACTAGAGTGAAGTTCAATTGGGATACTACACACCTCAAATCGCACTCCACGTCCCGAAAACCCAACCTTAGTCCAGCTCCAATAAATGTCGACAATTCAAATTATCACCCGAATTATACCTATTACCATTTATCACTAAATTAGCTTCAATTTAATATATTATGTCAATTTTCATTTTTTGAGGCTAAAACCCCGACTATATCTCGCCAACATTTCCGAGAAAATCCCAAAATTCATTTATTTCATCAAAATATATTTTTTCTAATTTTTTCCTATTTTATCTGAATTTTCTATTAATTTTTCAGATTTTTTTTTTCAAAACTGTTTTTTTTTTTTTTTTTTTTTTAGAGTTGGGCGAGCCGGACCCGCTTCACCGGGTCCGGTCCGGCTCCGGCCTAACTGCCGGCCAACCGGGTCGGCCCGACCCGCCCGGGACAGGGCCGGGTCGGCCCGACCCGGTTGGGTCTTCTTCTCCAACAGAGGCGCACAAAACCTCTGTTTCACCAATTTTTTTTTTCTTGAATCGATAGAGGGAGAGGGAGAGGGGAAACGACATGGGAGTCGTCTCCCTCCTCGACGAACTCGCTCTCGCAGTTCGTCTGAGCTCTCGAGCTCCACCCCACCTCCACCACCGAATCACCAAACCGCCACCACCACCAACACATACAACAACAACAACAACAAAAACAGCATAACAACATCAAAAACTCACCTCTTTCGCCTCTCCAACACGAGCTCAATCTCTCTTCCTCTTCTCTCGATTTCTCCTCCTTTCCTCCTCGATCTTCTTTTCGATTTTTTTTCTCAAAATGTGAGAAAATAGTGGTGATGGTGGTGTTTATCAATTTTTTTGAAGTGAAATGACCCTTTTGCCCCTATCCATATCCACTATTCTTTACAAAGTTCATGCCCTTTTTGGTCATTTCACTATTATTTATTTATTTTCTGATTTTTAATATATATTTATATATATATATATATATTAAATTCTTTATATACATATATATATAAATATATATACTTACCTATACTTTCGCACCTAAAATTTCGTCGTGCGCGCCAACGAGCGTACTCGGGCGTGCATACTATCGTACCACCCACGCGTGTCGACCACGACCCCGCGTTTTACTAGGCGCCCACCAATTTACGTATTTTATCACATTTAATCTATTTAATGTGTGTAATATTTTTTCTCAACTTAAAATTTCGTCTTTAATCTACCTGGTACCCGCGTCGACACGCATATCGATGCGAATACTCATCACACAATCTCACACGTCAATTTAAAATATAATTACACACATCGCGATCTCGTTAACCTATTTTAATATAAACATCGCAAATTAACCAAAACAATACACAAAATACTATTTACCTAATCCGGACGCACTCCAGACTCGCTGTGGAACCCACGAACGTCCACGCTGGCATCCGCGTCTTTAACGACGTCATAAAATAACGGCAAATATTAATTGGGCTGTTACAATTCTTCCCAACTAAATTGAAATTTCGTCCCGAAATTTAAGTTATAATCAACACTCACCAGTGAATAACTGAGGATATCTCTGTCTCATAGTCGACTCGAGCTCCCAGGTGAGTCCTCAGTCCCGTGATGCTGCCATCGTACCAACACCTTCGGAATCTCCCTGTTCCTCAGATTCTGAACTCTACGATCCATGATCTCAACGGGTTGCTCTTCATATGAAACGTCAGGACGAACCTCAATCTGTCTAATATCCACCATCGGCCTCGGCCCTGACTTAGCTAACCTCAACATAGACACGTGAAACACTGGATGAACACCTGCTAACTCTGCTGGCAACTCCAATCTATATGCTACTGTCCCAACACGTGCTATAACTCTAAACGGTCCAATATATCTCGGTGCTAGTTTCCCCTTGATTCCAAACCTCCGATGTCCTTTCCAGGGCGAAACTTTCAGATATACTAAGTCATCCACATCATAACTCAAACCCTCAAGATACCTATCAGCATACTTCTTTTGCCTATCTTGAGCTGCTTGCAATCTCAATCTAATTTGCCGAATTTTCTCGGTATGATCAACAACTTCAGGTCCAATCACTGCCACATCCTCAGGTGCTGCCCAACAAACTGGTAATCTGCAAGGTCTACCATACAAAGCCTCAAATGGTGGCATACCAATACTCCCCTGATAGCTGTTGTTGTACGCAAACTCGCACAACGACAAATACTCTTCCCAAGCACCTCCAAACTGCAAAATGCTTGCTCTGAGCATGTCCTCCAATATCCGTATCAATCTCTCTAACTAACCATCTATCTGAGGATGATAAGCCGTACTGAACTGTAGTCTCGTCCCAAACTGCTCTTGCATGCTCTCCCACAACTTCGAAGTCAACCTGGGATCTCTGTCAGACACAATAGATAACGGTACTCCATGTAGTCTAACAACCTCTCGTTCAAAAATGATACTCAACTGAGGAAACGAATACTTCATCGATATAGGAATGAAGTGTGCAGACTTCGTCAATCTGTCAATAACAACCCACACAGCATCATGACGTCTCGCGATCACCGTGGCAACCCGCTCACAAAATCCATCGTAACATGTTCCCATTTCCACTGTGGAATCGGTAGTGGCTGTAACAATCCAGCTGGTCTCCTGTGCTTGGCCTTAACCTGGTGACAAATATGACAAGCTCTCACATATGCACCCACATCGGCCTTCATCCCAGGCCACCAAAATAAACGTCGTAAATCATGATACATCTTGGTCCTGCCAGGATGAACTGTATACCGCGAACGGTGTGCATCCTCAAGAATGCTATCACGTAGTTCCTGCACCTCAAGTATCCACAACCTGCCCATGTGTCTCAAGCACTGGTCTGAACCACTAGACCAATCTGTGCAACCCAGATCCTGAGCCAAACAGCTGAAGCGAGCAAAATTTCCGTCAG
The DNA here is from genome assembly GCA_039657345.1 of Stephania japonica. Lineage (NCBI taxonomy): Eukaryota > Viridiplantae > Streptophyta > Magnoliopsida > Ranunculales > Menispermaceae > Stephania > Stephania japonica. The sequence continues at coordinate 10,756,000 of CM077556.1, forward strand.
CCCTTTGCCACTCAGCGACCCTCTCTAACGACACAACAGGAACACGCATCTGGCAACATATATGAACATCAGCAAAAGCATCTGACAAACACAACACCGTCGCAGCCTCCAGTAATCCATGCTTATGTGTCATATGCCACAGCACAGTCTGACTTTCTACACCACTCCGGCTCAATGCATCAGCAACTACATTCACCTTCCCAGGATGGTACTCAATCGCGAAATCGTAGTCTTTCAGTAACTCGAGCCACCGTCTTTGCCGCATATTCAGATCCTTCTGAGTGAACAGATACCACAAACTCTGATGATCCGTGAATAACATAAACCACTCCCCATAGAGATAGTGTCGCCAAGCCTTGAGCGCAAACACAACTGCAGCTAGCTCTAAATCATAGAGCGGATAATTTTCCTCGTGGGGTCTCAATCGCCTCGATAAATATGTAATTAGGTGTCCTTCCTGCATCAACACGCATCCTAACCCAGTTCCGGAAGCATGTGTGTATACCGAGAAGCCTTTCCCTGCCTCAGGTAGAGCCAACACTGGCGCAGAAGTCAACTTCCTCTTCAACTCTAAAAATGCCGCCTCACAATCTTCAGACCATTCAAACTTAACATTCTTCTTGGTCAACCTCGTCATTAGCGCTGCAATCAAAGAAAAATCCTGCACAAACCGCCGGTAATAGCCCGCAATCCCCAAGAAACTACGAATGTCTGAAACTGTCTCAGGTGTCCTCCAATCAATGATCGCTCGAATCTTGTCTCCATCAACAGATATTCCTTGACTACCAATGACATGTCCGAAAAATTTCACCTCTCTCAGCCAGAAAGCACACTTGCTGAACTTAGCGTACAATCTGTGCTCCCTCAACGCTATCAAAACATCTCTGAGGTGTCTCTCGTGCTCCTCACGAGTCTTACTGTATATTAAGATATCATCGATGAATACAATCACATAACGATCCAGAAATGGCCGTAGTACTCGGTGCATCAAATCCATAAAGATAGCCGGCGCATTAGTCACCCCAAATGGCATGACTGTGAATTCGAACAATCCATAGCGCGTGCTAAACGCCGTCTTCTCGATATCACTCTCCCGAATCATCAACTGATGATATCCAGATCGTAAATCAATCTTTGAGAAAAACTTAGCACCCGTCAACTGATCGAATAGATCATCAATCCTAGGAAGTGGGTAACGATTTCGAATCGTCACTTGATTCAGCTTCCTGTAGTCTACGCACATCCTCAAAGAACCATCTTTTTTCTTAACAAATAGGATTGGCGCGCCCCAAGGAGACATACTGGGATGGATAAAACCCTTCTGTAACAACTCCTCTAATTGGGATCTCAACTCTCCCTGCTCCGACGCTGACATCCGGTACGGTCTGCTGTATATCGGCTGCGTCCCCGGAATCAACTCAATCATAAACTCAACTACCCTAGGAGGTGGTAAACCTGGCAAATCGTCGGGAAATACCTCCGGGAACTCACACACTACTGGGACATCTTCCACTCTAACCTCGGGTCTCCGGTCTGGCTCCACCATCATCCTAAATGCCTCCATCTCCTGAGTCGTAGCTAATCGGCCTCTGGTAATTGGTAAGTCTGACGCCGTCCCAACAAAAGTAAATACCGAAATGCCCTAAATATCAAATACTATCACTGTCACGGCCCAAATCTCTAACTCCGTTTTGATTTATTTAATTAGAATCGCCGACCCGTTACGTGAGATCCACACTGTGATGTACACGCTGATCGAGGCATGTGGCCGAGGTATATGATATTTTTGTATTTATTCATGCCTAGTGTTATGTAGTGTGTAGACTTATTAAGTCAGTTTGTACGGTAGTGTGCACGCCCGAGTACACTCGTTGGCGCACGACGAATTTGTAGGCGCGAAAATATTGGCAAATACCTATGTATATGTATATATATGTAATTTAAATATATATATATATTAAAATTAGAAAAAGGAGAAATGACCAATAAGGGCATTTGGGTGTGAATGAATGTTGGATAAGGATAGGGGCAAAATGGTCATTTGACCCCAAAATGTCAAAATCACCACCACCACACACACCATCACGTTACTTCACCAAACCGAAAGAGAGGAATAGAGGGAGAGAGAGAGAGAGTTCGAGCGACAGAGAAAGGAGAGATCGGAACTGAAGAACGAGGGATCGAGGCTAGGAATCAAGCTCGGACGAGAGGATCGGAGGTAAGGCATTATTGTTGTTGTTGTTGTTGTTGTTGTTGTTGTTGTCACTGTTGGTGCGTTGTTGGCGTGGTGGTGATGGTGGTGATTGGAGTCTCGGACGAACTGCTCTTGCAGTTCGTCCGAGGAGGGAGACGACATGGTCGTCGTCTCCTTCCCAATCCTCCCAAATCAAATCAAAAAAAAAAAAAAAAAGAAGAAAATTTTGAAGCGAGAGCGCGCATTGCACGCGCCTCGCCTTTGTGAAATGAAATGGGGATGGGGAGGGAGGGAACGCACGCACGCGTGTGCGTGCGTGCGGTCCCCGGACCGACCGATCCGTCTGGCCGGTCCCGGTTGGACCGACTGCCGCTGGCCGGTCCGGCTGGACCGAACCGTTAGACCCGAACCGGGTCGACCGGCTTCAGGTCTAAACCCCCCCAAAAATAAAAATAAAAAAATAAATAAATAAATAAATAAACAAATAAAATAAAATAAAATAAAATAAATATATATATATATACAGTTACATATATATATATGTATATATATGTATGTATATACATAAATATATATAATAAATAAATAAATAAAAAACACATGAATGATGATATAAAATGATACTTTAGGAACCTAGGGGTGTTCCTGAAGTTTGGGAGCGCAAGTCGAGGTGTCGGGAAGCCGAATTGACTAGGAATTTTGCGTGAATGTGAGTATATCCATTGACAATTTAAATTAGCATTTCGTTCCATAATCTTGTTAGTTATTATATATAGTCATTGTTGACTATTTTTCCCATTATATTCTAATATCATGTGTTCTTGGTGTTCTATGCTCACTTGTGAGTCTAGTTTTGCATGATATTTACTTGTTGATTTGATTCATTGCCTCCATCCCATGCTATGTCTATTCTTGTTGTTTAAATGTGAAATAAAGGATAAATAGCATGCTATTAGGCTAGTATATATATTAAAAAGGTATTATATGGATTTGTACTCTCTATTTGATTAGATGGTAGATTTGCCTATGCCTTGACATTCCATACTTTGTCTTCCTTGAAATTAAAAAGTAGTTTTAGTAATTAGGTCCCGTACTCGATCGAGGTGTGCGCAACTCACGAGGTTAGAGTCCCCTGGGGTTGATGACACATATTACCTGACACTATATGACACTCAGGGTTAGAGTCCTTGATGTAGTCAACACACCGGGGTTAGAGTCCCTGGACTCACTTGGGTTAGAGTCCCTTGTGATTTATCATTATAGAGTCGGAGTGACGCGGTTCACTGTCGACCGGACCTAATTCACCACTACTTAGCCCAAAGGTCGGTTTCACTTGTTTAACTCGGTATTTACTTGCATATGGTTTATTTTCCAGCTTTCTTAGTTATATGCTTTTAAATACCAACGATTTATATTTGGAAATGAAAATTTAAACTTGTCAAAGGGGATTACTTGTTTATTTCTTGTACTCACCGTCCTTTTTATGACTGTGGGTGCGGATGCATCTACTAGCCGACAGAGCAAGGAGAAGATAGGAGATTTTCCCTGAGTAGCGGCGCGGCGCAACTTTTTGTTGTAGGTCCATTTTTGATATTTTGTATGTATTAGATATCATATGTCTTTTATTACATTGGGTTGTACATTTGGGTTGAGTGTTAGTTCCCGACTAGACTTAGACTTGTTTCGCTACATTTTGAGGTTACCCGATATGATGTCATACTTGGTTTTCCACACTTAGGTTATTTTTCAATTGACTTCCGCATAATATTCTAGTTTATTTCCGTATTAAATGATTAAAGACTTCCGCTAATTAACAAATCATGTTAATAAAGATTTAATTAACACTAAAGGTTAATAAAGGATTTGGACACGAGAAACGAGGTAAATAGGTTGTGAGGCTGACTAATACGTAGTTAAGCCCTACGAGACTAGGATTAGGGCTTAATTGCGGGATTAGGCCGGGCGGTGCCCTAGATTAAGGGAGGGGCCGCCACAATCACCTTACCAAAACAATCAATGTGTGCGCGATACGCCGATAACCACTCCATACCCAATAAAGCATCAAACTCTAAATACTCTAGGACACGAAAGTCGACAGGTAACTGGTGTCCCTCAATCTCTACCACACAATTCCGGCATATCCGGTTAGGATAAATCTTATCCCCAGCAGCCGTACTGAGGACAAGATGTGGATCTAAAGTCTCAATAGATAACCCTAACTGTCCGACCCTACGTCCCGATATAAATGACAAGGTACTACCGGAATCAAATAATACATGCATGAGGACATCGCATATAAGTAACATACCCTCGACAAGCTGACGAGTCGCATCACGATCTAGCTGTACAGCAGTAGGTGTAGCAGCAGCATGAACTCTCTCCCTAGCAGGCTCAATCTGTGGTCATGAGGATGAAGCTGTCATCTGACAATTAATCTGTAAATGTCCTGATAACATCTGAAACACCGCCGTGTCTCCCGCCAATCCGACTGTGACACTATATGCACCTGAGCCCTGTCACGACCCCGACCTCTCTGTCCTCTACCACGACCTCCACCATCTCGAATACGCTGTCGTGGCTGCTCAAATGGGGGCAGGTGCAGCAACGTACACTACCTGCCTCTCAGCTCCTCTCTCCTGCTCGTAATGCCTATCTCGTCGACCCTGATCATGTCTCTGTCTGTCAAACTGATCTCTCGGTCTCTTCGGTCTCTGATCAGACCGAGAACTCTATCCAGACCCATCTCCAAGCTCACCCCGGTGTCGTAGATATGTCCCACGAGCCAATGCTCTATCATAAACAATCTGTAGTGTCTCTGCACCAGTCGCGACTATCACCCCACCAATCCTCTCATCCAGGCCTCTGATGAAATAATAAATCTGTAATCTCTCCGTGTTAGCCACATCCATAGCATACATCATGAGATACCGAAATCGGTCCATGTACTGCGAAACTGACATGGTACCCTGTCGCAAACTCAAGAACTACTCCCTCAATCGTAATCGCACCTCTCGTGGGAATATACTCGTCCGTAAAATAACGTCTAAACTCCCCCACGTCGTCGGCGTACCATGTATGTCGGTGTAGGTGGTCCACCAAATCGCGGCCGACCCTCAAACAATAACCCGAGATACGTGCCTCGGTCTACCTCGGTACCTCCAAAGAATCGTTGTAGTCGTTTGTGAGTCATCAACCAACGTCCCGCAACCTCGGGATCACCGACTCCAGTGAAGTACGTAGGGTTAAACCTCATAAAATCCTTCACCATCTTCGCTGCCTCTGACATCCTACTCCTAGCAGTCGAAGTCCCTATCTGCTGCTCTGTAGTAGTGGGTGTCACCATAGTAGTATCTGCTGGCACTACAACTGGCTCAACCCTCTCTATCATCGTCTCGACCCACCGCCTTTGTAGTAATAATATGGTGTGCTAAGGTCGTCTCGAGTAGTAATAGGTGCAACACGCTCGCGATCGGCTGCCACTGCATCGTCGGCATCCTCGAACTCCGGATATACTCCATCAACTCACCCCATCTCGTGTCTGTGAAGTAATCGCTCGCTCTCGTCGTAATAATCGCGCTTCGCTTAGTCTTAGTCTCTGCATCATGGCTCGTAAATCAGCTACCTCACTAGTGGTATGGTCACTAGTCTCCCCAATCTCCTGCTGAGTAGTCGGCAGAGTAGTAGGAGTCTGTCCGTCCATCATAAACTGCACAACCAACGTGCATTCGATCAGACTCAGTACATACGCGTATAATATATAGTACACAATCAAAACATACGCATATGTAATTTCCTAAATCTACCCACCTCACATCACTTCCCAACTAAGTCTTTAATCATTCACTTGTAGTTTCCACATCTAAGATTTATTCATTGATACCAAGTAGCAAATTGTGGCGGTATCAGTGTTAACTATCATCATCGTTTTATCCTTTAGGTTCCTCAAACCTAAGCTCTGATACCAAAATGTGGCGGCCCCAATTTCCACATTGGTCCGCCACGGGAGACCACGCGGGCCTACGACTGTCCACGCCACCGCCAGCTGTGTCCCAAGCCCAATTATCCATTATTAATCAATTTCCGGTTAACTTTGATGTTATGAGTTAACTTTTATTCCTTTAATATCATTTAACCACGATTTACGCAGCGGAAGATTTACTAACAACATAAAGATTCAACATGTATATTATGAGTAAAATGTCTAAGTGGAAACCATACCAACTGTACATCATATACATATCATCTAAGATCTTCAAAATATCAAAATATACAACCTATCTCTCAAGTCCCAAAACCCAACATAAAACAAGTAAATAGAAACATACGTACGAGAAGGGCTAGAGCTGTCAATCGATGTAGCCCTCAAGCTTGCCCTTTCCCGGCTCAGTACTAGGGTCCGCACTCGCCCATCACAAAAAGACAGGATGACGAGTCCAGAGTGAGTAATCCCAAGGAAATTCACCAAGTAATTACTGGAAGTAAAAGTACTAAATTTAAAATACTATTATTTAAACATGCGGAACAAAAGAATACAGACAACTGTAAAAAGGACCATCGCATGCATAAATATAGTGATGAAACAAAGTATGTGCACATAAAAATCACACTAAGTCATACTTCGGGTTTTTCCTCAGGCCCATGAAAACAAACTAATGGGTTGGCCCTGGACCCTCTAGGTGGTCGGCGTAGACCCACGACGCACCCACACAAGCCTACCATACCCGGGTAGCCTATTCACCGGCGTATGCCTAGACAAGTGCTATGACTTAGTGGACTCTATGGCCGTAACGAATAAGCACCAGGTGGGGAGTGATCTCAACACCGTAAAAACACCAGGTAGGAGTAACTCCACTACCGTAAAGTCACCAGGTGAGAGTACTCACCACCGTAAAACAATAATGAAATGGAGTAAAGAATAATGAATAAATAGAATAGAATTCAAATAAATCAAAATGTAAATACTAGAGTGAAGTTCAATTGGGATACTACACACCTCAAATCGCACTCCTCGTCCCGGAAACCCAACCTTAGTCCAGCTCCAATAAATGCCGACAATTCAAATTATCACCCGAATTATACCTATTACCATTTATCGCTAAATTAGCTTCAATTTAATATATTATGTCAATTTTTTGTTTTTCGAGGCTAAAACCCCGACTGTATCTCGCCAACATTTCCGAGAAAATCCCTAAATTCATTTATTTGATCAAAATATATTTTTTTCTAATTTTTTCCTATTTTATCTGAATTTTCTATTAATTTTTCGATTTTTTTTTTCAAAACTGTTTTTTTTTTTTTTTTTTTTGAGTTGGGTGAACCGACCGGTTCACCGGTCCAGGTTCGGACCAACCGAACCGCCAACCGGCCGGCCTGACCCGCCCAGACATGGCGGGTCGGCCCCCGACCCGGTTTGGTCTTCTTCTCCAACAGAGGCGCACAAATGCCTCTGTTTCACCAATTTTTTTTTTTCTTGAATCGATAGAGGAGAGAGGAGAGGGGGAAACGACATGGGAGTCGTCTCCCTCCTCGAACGAACTCGCTCTCTCGCAGCTCGTCACCCTACCTCCACCACCGAATCACCAAACCGCCACCACCACCAACACAAACAACAACAACAACAACAACAAAAACAACATAACAACATCAAAAACTCACCTCCTTCGCCTCTCCAACACGAGCTCAATCTCTCTTCCTCTTCTCTCGATTTCTCCTCCTTTCCTCCTCGATCTTCTTTTCGATTTTTTCTCAAAATGTGAGAAAATGGTGGTGACGATGGTGTTTATCAAATTTTTTGAGGTGAAATGACTCTTTTGCCCCTATCCATATCCACTATTCTTTACAAAGTTCATGCCCTTTTTGGTCATTTCACTATTATTTATTTATTTTCTGATTTTTAATATATATATTTATATATATATATTAAACTCCTTATATACATATATATATATAAATATATATACTTACCTATACTTTCGCGCCTAAAATTTCGTCGTACGTGCCAACGAGCGTACTCGGGCGTGCACACTATCGTACCACCCACGCGTGTCGACCACGACCCCGCGTTTTACTAGGCGCCCACCAATTTACGTATTTTATCACATTTAAGCCATTTAATGTGTGTAATATTTTTTCTCAACTTAAAATTTCGTCTTTAATCTACCCGGTACCCGCGTCGACACGCATATCGATGCGAATACTCATCACACAATCTCACACGTCAATTTAAAATATAATTACACACATCGCAATCTCGTTAACCAATTTTAACATAAACATCGCAAATTAACCAAAACAATACACAAAATACTATTTACCTAATCCGGACGCACTCCAGCCTCGCTGTGGAACCCACGAACGTCTACGCTGGCATCCGCGTCTGTAATGACGTCATAAAATAACGGCAAATATTAATTGGGCCATTACATGATCCATGTAGTCAATTCCAATTAATTTGGGACTGAAGCTATGTTGTTTTTGTTGATAGTGTGCTTTTGAAATACCCTAACGTTTTACACTAGTTATCCACCTATCATAATTCCCCCAATTTTCTAAGAATGAAAATTAAGTTTGGGACCTTCCTCCCCCATTTTTAGTAGGAAAAATGGACTTCACAATTCTCCTTTATCTATACTTGAATACTGTCTATATAGTGTATTGTTCTATATAGTTGGCGCCAGATAAAATATGCAATATTGAGTCCCACTATTTTGACCCACTTTAGACACGACAATTTGACACGCACTCATTCCCTTAAATGTACATCGAGTTTTATGTACACATTAATGCAACAATCAAAAGTTACAATCAAGAGTGTGCTTGATATGCTAGCCCTATCTCTTTATTCGCCACCTGATCACGTAGAAAGTGATATCGCATATCAATATGCTTACTCCGGCCATGTGTAACTGGGTTTTTCGCTAAATCAATGGCCGAAACATTATCAACATAGATTGGTGTAGGGCCATTACACGGAAAAAGAATCTGTGATAATAATTTTCGCAACCAAATAGCCTGACATAAACAACTTCATCTAAGTAGCCATTTAAAAAGGTTGATTTCACATCCATCTGGTGAAGTTTCCACCTTCTCTGGGCAGCAATGGCAATTAATAATCGGATCGTCTCAATGCGAGCAACTGGAGCAAACACTTCCTGATAATCAAAGCCAGGCCTCTGCTCATATCCTTTGGCCACCAATCTAGCTTTGTAACGCTCCATGTCTCCATTGAATTTCCTTTTTGTCTTGAAAACCCATTTGACATCAATAGCTTTGTGACCTTGAGGAATATCAACGAGGTCCCAAGTGTCATTCTTCTCAATAGCCTCGATTTCAGAATTCATAGCATCAACCCAACATCTATCTCGCACGGCTTCACGAAAGCTAATAGGATCTGAATTTGCAAACATGGCATAATGAACTAAAATGCCATCATTGTCAACCGCATCATCAGAGGTAACCTGACAATCCTGAAGGCGAGCCGGTAGCCTAGGAATCCTCTGTGGTCTATCACTTTTATTCTGGAGTCTAATACTTGTACTAGTCAAAACAGTGCCTGTGGTAGGAGAAATATTTGTTGAAGTAGATGCCTCATCATTAAACCTGATTGCAGCAGATTGAGCAATTCCCTTGCCTTTTGTGTCCCAAGTCCATGCATCTGCCTCATCAAACAATACATCTCTGCTGACAATTACAGAGTTGGTAATCGGGTTATAAAATTTGTATGCTCCAATCCGCCCTGGAACATAGCCAAGAAAAATGACCTTCACGCCTTTGTCATCCAATTTCTTCCTATTAGCATCAGGAACATGAACATACGCAGTGGATCCAAACACTTTTAAATGTCTGACACCTGGCTTGTAACCACTCCAAGCCTCTTCTAGAGTAAGATGAGACACTGACGTTGTAGGAGACCTATTCAGTAAATAAACTGAACATACAACTGCTTCAGCCCAGAAAGAATTAGGTAAACCTTTCGCTTTCAACATGCTATGAGCCATGTCCATAATAGTCCTATTCTTTCTTTCTGCAACACCATTATGTTGTGGTGTATGTGGTGGAGTGATCTCATGCTTGATCCCATGATGATCACAAAAATCAGAAAATATGGAGGACTTGTATTCACCACCGCCATCTGTTCTCAAAATCTTGATGTAACGTCCACTTTGTTTCTCCACATACGCCTTGAATTTCTGAAAATAAGTAAACACGTCTGACTTGTTCTTAAGAGAATACACCCAAATCTTCCTGCTGTAGTCATCAATAAAAGTCAAAAAATATTTACTCCCTCCTAGTGAAGCTGTCTGCATAGGACCACAAAGATCTGAGTGAACCAAGTGTAATGGAAATTTGGCACGCCACGGAATGTCGGAAGCGAATGACTGTCTTTGTTGCTTCCCTAAAATACACCCTTCACAAAACTGATCAGGATGTTGAATAGCAGGCAATCCTTTCACTAATCTCTTTTGAGTGAGCAACATCAAACTTTTGAAGTTCAGATGACCATATCTCAGATGCCATAACCATGACTCATCAGAAACAATGGATTTAAAACACGGATAAGATCCAGTCTTAATCTCAATCTGAAATAACCTATTTTTCAAAGGAGATTTAAGAATGGTAATACCTCTAGAGTCGAACATGGATAAATAGTCATCTTTCAAATTCATTGTGTACCCTTTCTCTACAAGCTGCCCCAGACTCAATAGATTATTTTTCATTGTATGCACATAAAGAACGTCAGAGATATACTGATGATCACCGTTCTTCAACTGAATTAGAAATCTTCCTTTTCCTTTGACTGAAAGTTTCCTATCATCAGCAAACTTGACCTCCGTCATAATTGACTCATCTAAATCGTCAAACAAGTCTCTATTACCGCACATGTGGTTGGAGCATCCACTATCAAGATACCACGTGTAGTTTTGTGAACATTCTTGGCCTGACAAAGCCATAAAGAGTGTATGGGTACAATCATCGCCTTGGGCAAACGACACATGTGCAGCAGATTTTGCATGTTTTTTAGTGTTGCAGTCTCTGGCTATATGCCCAAACTTGCGACAGTTGTAACACTGAATCTGATTTCTCCATTGATCACAACCTTTGTCTCGTCCACGACCTTTATTTCTCTCCCACCACTGCTGATTATTATTTGAACCTCTGCCATTATTGTTGACTTGATCACGGCCTTTGAATCCATAATCCTTCTTTAGCTTCGGGACAATTGTAGTCTTCAATGCTTGCTCGGTATGCTTGACTTTTTCACTTTTTTCATTAATTCGTTGCTCATGTGCTCGTAACGAACCAATGATTTCTTCAACTCGACTTGGTCTCATAATCCCCGTCCCCGAGCACTCCATAATAGCAGCGACTACGTGGTCAAACTTTATGGTCAAGGTGCGCAAAATCTTCTCGTTTACATCGAGATCAGCGACTTCTCCACCATTCATCTTTAACTGATTGACGATTGTCTGAACATGATTAGTGTACTTTTCTATATCTTCTGAGTCATCCATCTAGATCAACTCGAATTGTCGCCTCAAAGTTTGCAACCGGACTTTCTTGGCTCTTTGTGCACCCTTGTAGGACGTCTCTAAAGTGTCCCACGCTTCCTTTGATGTCTTCGCCAGTTGCACTTTCTCAAACGCCACATCATCAAGCGTTTGCAAAATAAAATAAAGTGCTTTCTGATCTTTCTTGCGAAGCTCCTTTTGTGTTGAGGTAGCGGTGGCCCCTGGGTCTTTGAACCCATCTTCAACGACTATGCGCAAGTCTTGAAAACTGAACAAGACTCTCATCTGAGTGCTCCATCTATCAAACTTCTTTCCATCGAACACTGGTAGTGTCGGTTGAACTTGACCGTTTCCAATTGTAGCCATGAATAATCTATTGAGCGTAACTGTTTCAAATTGTTTGCAATAGAATGCTGCAATTCAATCTTCGTTTCTTCTCCAAAACAAGAAACGTGCACGCTTCGATCTCTCAATAGATCTAAAGCCCAAATTATGTTCTTGAATCTTCCAGAACTCTCACACAACCAAGACACAGATCTTAAGATCTCACTATTGCTCTGATACCATGTTAGGTTTAGAGACACCGCAATGACACACTTTATTAATCTCTCTAATAAACTCGTTAATTACAATGCGAGGGTTAACTCTAATTTATAGACTCACATAAACATACTCCTAATCCAACTAGGAGACCCTAAATAGACTCATACTCTAACTCGAAATCCTAATCAAACTCAAACACTAATGTAATTTAAATTACAACTCTAACATGCTTGTGCCCAAAGTGGATGGAAAAAAGCATTTTTCTGCAAAATTTAAAGAAAATATTGCTAATAACAATATTGGCCGTAATGATTTGGCACAAGGTTTGGCAGTAAGAGTTTATGATGTGACGGCCCCAAATTCTCAATGCATTTGGGTACGCCCGGCCTAGACTCGTGCTGGTCCCGAGTCAGTTCCTCAGCGAACCTGACGAGCCTAGTCAGCCTCAAATTATCAAAATTTCAAGATTTATGAAAGAGTTATTGCAATTATAACACAGCGGAAGCAACATCACATTCTAATCACATATTGGGAAATAACTCATTCAAAGGGAAATTAAGAATCTATGTAAATGTGGAAAACCCCAATATATTCATATCCAAGTCCACAAAATGGATTGATGGAATCCACCTCAAAACATATTCCCCAGTTCCAAAATAACATATATATAAACGTCATACAAAATGAAATAAACAGGAGTATACATCTCGGTACCTCACGTCCAGCTGCTCACAAAAAGTCTCCTAGGCAAGGTCCCTTGCCCCTACTGCTCTCCGTCCTATCTGCACCCACCGTCACAAACTAGACGGTGAGTAACTGAGAGAAATCGAAAGTAAAGCCAGAAGAATATAGCAGTAATTCATGGAATAACAAACAAGACAGTCTAAATATCATGCGGGTACTGAAAGATAAGAATTTAAATAAACAAGAATGCATGATAGACAGACTGGAAATGATAGCAATCGAAACATGCGTGTTCTACGAGTCAAGAGAGGCCATAAGTGGTCTATATTCCACAACAATACCACAACAATCCACAACAATCCACAACAATCCAGTACATGGTATCACACAATCACTAGGGGTGGTCAAACACTCGTGCGCTCGAGTGCCCGCGTTTTATCCCTTCTAGTGCAGGCCGCATGTACCTTTGAGACACACACTTATGCCAAGAACACACATACAAGGAATATGGAATGGAAGGCCAATAATTTGATAATAACAAACACAAAGAAATGAAAATGAATCACATGATATTTTTCAAACTGGCTTACTAACGTACAAATGTTTTTTTAAGGCAAATGTACTTACCTGAACTATCGTAACCCGCGTAAAACGCTCCCGTGACTCCTAACACGTATCCCCAAGTTTCCCGCTACCTGACAAGGTCGAAAACTCGTATTAATAGGTCAAGTGATTCACTAAACCTAGGTTTAAACTTATCATTATCCCCAATGTTTTGAATGACTCAGACGACACGACAATTTAATCAACAAAGGAATACTCTCTCTCCCGGGTTTTGAAAACACAATATTTATAAGCCTCATCGCGAATCATAGGCTCGGCTCGATCGTATGTGGGTCATGTCATGGTCTCGAGGACCGCAACATGACCACGACGTCATAGCCATTCATCGCCACGCGATGTTTGATTACCAACCAACACTTAACCATAACTCCACGTGAAAATCGAACCGACATGTACAAAAGAACATGGAACCTCACTGGTGTTGTTCGACGTTAGTGAAGGGTTTCCTTAGCATGGAATGGCTGGGAAATACCCTCGAACATCGGTGTCCAAATACATTGACTAAACAATTCTCAAACTTAATATTTGTATAAAACATAACAATTTTTTCCAACACATAAAATATTTCGGACACAACCAAGGATTTGCAAGACTTCCAACAATGTTAGATGAGATCCCCAACAACCTCCACTGGTGGTGGTCCTGGCCGTAGCACCGCCGCGCATGGCGGTTTCCGGCGAGGTTCCACCACACCAAACACATAAAATAACAACATTTTAACTTGAAATGAAACTGCTTGTGGCCACTCTTTGGGCGTGGGACCCACGTATGAGTTTGGTGGGGTCCCCGAAAGTGTCCCCGTCATCGTGGTCCGGCGGTGGTGGTGCCTGAGGGCGTTTTCCGGCGAGAGGGTAAAAACCCTATAAAACCAACTTATTGTATGTACACTAGTAGGGACCTTGCATGGGCCATGAGGAGGGTTGCTCCGGGACGATCTGGACTCCGGTGAGTCACCGGAGGTCACCCACAACCGGTCCTCGTCACGGCACCCACTCCAGCAGCCCACATGCACACAAAAAAAAAATGAAGAAAAACAAAAATAGTGAGCCGAGGGAGAGAGAGAGAGAGAGAAAGAAATAGAGGGATGGAGAGAGAGGTCTCCTACAGAGGAGTGAACCCGGTCACCACCATCTCCAGCTGGGAGAGGTGGTGTCATGAGAGAGAGAGAGAGCAACCCGAGACGAGAGAGAGAAAACCGAGAGGAGAGAGAGAGAGATCGAGTGAACACTAGAGAGAGGGGGGAGGATGTGGGACCTCCGGCGAGCTTCCTCGCCACCACTGCTCCTCCGACGACGGCGAGGACTCGGCCAGCTGAAAGGTGAGTGGACCAAGAGAGAGGGAGGCCGAGAGAGAAGAGAACCGTGAGGGAGAGAGAGAAACGGGAAGATAATGCATACCTCCGGTTGACGGCCACCTCCGGCGTCCCTCGTTCGGTCACACCGGCGAGAGCGAGGCGGTGAGTTCCTCGAAGTCAAATTAAGGCATGATGTTTCTTTCTTATAAGAAAAAAATAATAATTATAATACTGGCCGAAAAATCCACCAAATTTCCAGTGTAGTAGTACTAACTTAGACAGTCACTACTCACCACTCTAGTACTCAAAACTCAAAAGAGAACATTCCAATTCCACCAACCATGACCGAGAACAAATAATTCCAACAAAATAATTACGTACATCACCTTAAATAGCACCCAAGGTAAATTATATCTTATCTAACCCTCCCATGCGATGAACAAAGAATGCAAACTATACACACATGCTAGAGCAATTATACTTGCATAAAAATATGGAGAAACAAGGTCAATACCAGAAACTTTACATATAATTAATTGACAATGATGCAAAAATTCATCGTTGAGCTATAGAACCGAACAGATCCTTTAATGGGCATTTGGGAGCTTCAGAGCGGGAAACTATCTCCACAACCTTAAAAGAAGATTCTGGATGGACTAATGCTCCAACAGCAACTTCTGCAACTTGATCTCTGGATATTGAACCTTCGTAGAGTGTATCCTGTTCAGGCCAAAATTAAGTCAAGTCTTTTGAGAAGTTCTATCTTTGAAGTATACACGAAGGGACTGCAAATGAATGTGACTACCTCAGGTTCCATAACTATGTTTCCGCTTGGAGGGTCGTTTTTCAATCCACCAGGCCTTATAATCGTGTAATTTATGCCTGATTTTCTAATATGCTTCTCTGCCTGAAGCTTAGCAATCAATGTGAGACCAAATACATTAAGGAAGATGTAAGCTGGGTTAAGGATTTGACCCATTGCAGCTCCATTAACCAAGATAGAACTTATAAGAATAAACCGTTTGATGCCTACTTTACGGCATGCTTCTACGAGGTTCACTGTGCCAAGATTGTCAACCTGCACGAGTAATAAGAACACAAGAAAAAGAAAATTTACCAACAGTGAAAGGGGGGGCAACTATAATTTTCATATAAGCATATGGGAAGCCATTATCAGAAGGAAGTAGATGTTCAACCTCAAAAATCTATGCCTCTTCATGCAAAACAAAATGCCGCAGCAAAATTCAAACTACAAATGAGGCTGGGAAAAACTCCATATCTTATGTATCCTTTTGCCTCTAAAGAAAACAGGAACATAGGAACCATAAGAATATTTGTTTGATTAATTGCCACAAGAAGTAGGGCGTGTGCGTGTTAAAAAAAAAAAAAAAAAAAAAAAAAAAAAAAAAAAAAAAAAAAAAAGAAAGGAAAAGAACAGAACACACAAAAGGGAAAAAAAAAAAAAAAAAAAAAAAAAAAAAAGGACAAGCAACTACGTGTTTAGGTTCCAGACTTCTAATTGCTGCCTAGATAGACGAAAGAATAGTCTGTAAAATATAATACAATAGCAGATCCTTAATGCTTGAATACCTACAAGAGGCCAAATTTAGCGACTGCTTAAATTATAATAAACCCAGTGAATCAGTCCTCCTTGAGTTGGTACTAAGATACCAGTGGAGCCAACTCTGTTAATATTTCTTGAGGCTTAGGAGTAGGCAATTTCTTGTTAAAATGTCAACTAGTTGTCGATCACTTCAAATAAAAGGACTGCAAATAATTTTGGCTGCCTACTTTTCTTGAACAAAGTTAAATCTACCTCAATTGTTTTGGACAATCATTATAATTGGAAGAGAATCAATGTCTAGTAGCTTGATTGCCACAAAAAAGTTGATTGGTAGAAACGAGGCAAAATCCCAAAGCTTGCTTTAGAGCTTCAAATAAATTGATCTCATTAATAGTAGAAGTCACTTCCCTCTATTCTGCTTAAGCACTAGATTTTACTAAATATTTTGCTTCTTACTTTCCCATGCCACCGAATTCTGTATGACCTACCCAATTAGAACCAGTAACACAGAACTCATATTGATTCTTTTACATAATCTTCTACAAGGTGAGTCCTTAAAATAATGGAAAATCTAGATAACAACATGGCTAATGAACCACAAGATTTACAGCACAAAAATATATCAGGTCGCCTAATCGATAGTCAACTGACACATTTCTAAAACTGATCAATACCCTTGAAAGAATCATTTTCATCATCAATTAAGCTGCCTCTCTTCTCCATAGTTTGTGTGTGTTTGATGTTTCAGAGACATCTGATAAAAACAAGGGTGAAGTCAGCTTCTTACTTGAGGGGGGGCTAATTTTACCCAAGTTGAGGCTGGCTTTAACACTGCTCATACATACAAATTATAGCCTAATTATCAAAATTAATAAAAAACTAATTAATAATAAAAACAAGGGTGAAGTCAGCTTCTTATGAGAAATTAAACTGTCATGATCTTTCTCTTCTATCCTCTATATCTTAAGCAATATGACAATATATAAGCAATAAACAAAAACCTAATCTCTCAAGCATCAGTTAACCATCATAACCTAGTTTTGAAAATCAACAATAAATTAGTTGTGGCAGTTCTTGATGTGCAGAAAAACTACATCCAGGCACATGTAAATCTGAGATGTTATGCTTTCGATAATCAAGAATTTCCAAATATTATTTGAAAAGTACTATGCCAGTTGATTGTATATAATGTATGTTATAGACTTATACAGAGAGCCGCATATAACAAAAAATAAATAAAATATGATATTTTTAGAAAGAAATGTTTATCTAGGCAGGTTGAGTTTGCGCGGTTTCTTATTCTTGGTTTCCTATGCCATTTTGTTGCATTGTTCTTAGACCAATTGCTTCAAGAACTATTCCTTTGCAAAAAAATCTAAGATCAATAATAGACAATATTTTCAAGGCTGCCTAGAATAAGCTTTAGGCGATTTGGAGGCCCACCGCCTAGGCCATTGATTCGGCAAACCATGGGCCTCTAAGTAAATAAAAAAATTAGAGGGGGGGTCTTTGCAAACATAAGAAAATGCTTCATGGATCATGTATAAGCCCAATTCAATCTTAACCTCACCTCACCCTTCACCCCTGATCCTCATCCTCACCTCACCACCCTCAACTACAACAAACCCCAATTTCTTAGCTATCCTCACCTCAACCCCTCTTATTGAAGTATTCAACTGTTGTGCCTTTTGTATGATAATACCAATCATATTTTACTTCTTAATTTGTGTGTTCAATTTTTATTCAGAAAAATATGGGTAAAAATATGTAGCTGAAAATATGTTCCCTGCTAAAGGGCCTCTAAATAAATTACATAATTTCTTAGGGAGGCCAAAGTAAATATTTTCTTATACTTTGGCAAGGTGTCGGCTAGGCCCCGCCTCGCCACCTTAAAAACACTGATATTAGACTAATTTGACCTTAAAAAAATTTCACCTTAGCATTGGACTTGTTAGTCATTGTACACGAAAATGTTGAAAAATAAAAAATACTTGAACTCTTGATTTTAGCAAATGAATCCAAGTTGCATGTGATTGTTAAAGAAGAACATCACATCAATCAAGAAACAACAGGAGCAAGATCTCAAAGATCAAACAACAACAACAAAGCCTTGATCCCAAATTAGATGGGGTCGGCTACATGGATCAAAGTTCAAACAATTCCATACTCCATTTTCCACAAACCTTAATAATATCCTTTTTCATAATCCTTCAAAACCTTCTTGATTGATACATCCCAAGTTAACCTAGGCCTACTCCAATATTGTCGAATTTCTTTACTGTTTTGTCAAGTTTTCTAACTGGGGCATTTGCAGTTGCCATATGATATTGAATTAATACCAACAGATCAATATAGAAAACAAAAAGATACATTATATTATTGGGAAACTCAAACACTCCACATCACAATCCATGTCAATAGATTTAACATAACACAAATTATTGAATATCCCAAGCAGTTTATGCAATAGATAACTTAACATGCTACTTCGATAATAAAAATCTTTTCCTAAGAATGCAACGAAAGAAAATGGTAATCTGAATTCTGAACAATATTCTTAATGACTTAGCAATTTTTAACACAAATAACATAAAGCACATGAAAAGAGACTGGTTTTTTTTTTTATTATAAGAAACCAACTTATCACCCCTCGAACTTGCACATGGAGAGACTCAAAACCACAACACAATCAAATACTGAAATGATAATTGATAATAAGCCTCACCTTCCAAGGCCCCAACAGGTCCCAAGAAATCCTACACCCAGTAGCACAAACAACAGCCTCCACATCACCCCCAATTGCCTCAGCAAGCTTTGCATCCCCCTCTGTAACCTCAGCTCTAACCTGCAAATTGAACACCCAAATCACATCACCAAAAATCCCCATCAGAATCACCATAAAAAAAAAAAAAAAAAAAAAAAAAAACACTACCCAAATCAAATCTCACAATTTCCAGACATGGGTTCTCATCAAAACTAGCCCTGGCCTTCTCCACATCTCTCACTCCCGCCTTCACCGCGAAACCGCTCTCCAAAAGCTTCTCCACAACTCTTCTCCCAGTGCCCCCTGTCGCCCCTGCAACAAACACCTTTCTTGGTTGCTCTTGCCCTGAAGTTTCTTCAGTTCTCTCCATCTGTGAAAATTGAGAGGAATTCGTTAATGGGTGTTTGGGAAATCGATTGGGAGGAGAGATGGGGTTGTGAAATTGTTACCCTTGTTGTGGATTTGATGACTGTTGAAGAATGGAGAAGTTTGGAGAAGGAATGAGAAGAGATGGTTCGGAAGTGAACAGTGGGAGTTGGAGGAGAAAGGCTGTGGCCATTGTGAGGGAGTTTAGAGTGAGAATTTGAAGTCTTGCAGTGCTGACCGCTAAATTTTAAGGAGCTTGAATTATACCACGTGGCACCACTACAACTGATCAAAAATGTGTTAAATGGTCAAAAGCCCAAAAAGTCACACCATAATACACACCTCCTTATTCAACCGTCCCTTGTCCGCTTTGAGATGTGAGCATTATGGGACTCCCTGTATGGGACACGCTATTATCATGAAGCGTGGATCAATTAGTGCGGTTTGGGCACAATACCTTGTGGGAAGCAAAAGAAGAATAGTGTATCGTGGACGTGAGTTGTATTGTACATATACACACCTTGATTCGGTGTGATTTTAAGACGGCATTGCATTTCCATCTGGTGACGTGGCGTGGTATTGATTTTAAGACCATCAATTCACGCCACACTCGCATGTTATGCATTGAAAATCATGTGTGCACTTCCATTTTTACGTGGGGCCTGTATACCACATCACTTCGATGTGATCTTTGGGTGTGACTTTAGATGTCATTGTAACATTTTTCTTGTCTTAACCAATACCCATCATATCATTAATTTAATTTGCAACAAATACACTAATCAATAGGGTAGCTCCATAGTTTGGTATGGGGTTTGAAAGTAAGAGGTCTTGGGTTTGAATCTTGATTGGGTAAGTTATTTATTTCTTTCAAAAAAAAAAAATTGCAACAAATACTTACTCACAAATACTTGTTGAGTTGCTATTGTTAATAAGTTCACCTCATTAAAAACTTTGAACGCTTGTCAAAGCTTCTCTAGTAAAGACATCACTTGTTAAAAAGGCAAGACCTCGGAGGATCGTGACTCGATTCTACTAAAGTCAAAAAAAAAAAAAAAAAAAATAATAATAATAATAATAATAATAATTGGACATTTAGAGGGACATAATCATGAACCTTAAATTTGTGGAAAATGTTAGCTCATTTAAATTACTAATGGTCTTGTATATATACCAATGTCTCAATATTTCTCATCATCTTCTTGTACCATACTCTTCAATCCATTTTCCTTATCTTGGTACTCATCTTTTCCATTTTCGCCTATCCTTTGTACTTCATTTGAAGGTACGACATCTCTCTTTCTAGCTATGTGTGTATACGTTTCAGAATATACGTACAAATGCTTGAATAACACTTGTGACAACAGCTTATAAGAAACCTTAAATATCCTTACCACTTAGTGGGACGGGGTGGGGAAAGGATTGAAGTCTTTGTCCCCATACACACGGTGAGTGGGGCAGTTTTTTTTTTTGTTTTTTTTGGTTTTTTTTGTTTTTTTTGTTTTTTTTTTGTTTTTTTTTTTTGTTTTTTGTTTTTTGTTTTTTGTTTTTTGTTTTTTGTTTTTTTTTTTTTTTTTTTTTTTTTTTTTTTTTTTTGTTTTTTTTTTTTTTTTTTTTTTTTTTTTTTAGCAACGAGACTTTATTTATTAGATAGCCCACAATGTACACAATTGTGCAATATATACAAAGGCGAGGAACAATGTGTTCCCCATAAAAAAAAAAAGAAGTAAAAAAACTCCTATTAATGTAGTAGAGGAAAAACAAGTTATTCTTCGTAAGACCTCCTTTCCCCACATAAGGACCGAGTCATTATGAGAACTCAAACCCCAGTGGTGCAACATTTCCACCGAAACAATTAGGTTGAACCCATGACAAGATGAGTGGGGCAGTCAAAATATATTGCCAAAAATTTCACGTTCGAAAAATTTTCCCCACTCACGCCCTTAGGGATCCCCGCCCTAACACCCTCCCAATTATACATGAATATATTTTCATAAGAAAATTCTACAATGGAGCTTAAATAAGTATTCATGTTATGGGAACCCCTCAAAACGTGTTGTGCATTAAATGCTTTATACATTTATGATGCATTGATTAATTTGTTGGATTATAATTCAATGGTTGTAAATAATGTACCCATGGCATGAATATTTTTATGATTCTCATGGTAGTAGTACCATTTTCATATAACATATATACGTGTGTGTAGTTAATTATTTCAAACTCCGTAATAACACTTTAGTTTATTTTAAAATTATTGCATTTACTATAATCATTATGAATCTATGATGTTATATTATACTCGTATAACACAATTTTAATTTGCATAAATTGTGAATTGTATTTATGTTTAAAAGTGTTGTCTTATGATCTTAAAATACTTGACCATCTTTCAATAATGCTAGGGGTTTCATCTCCTAGATTGTGTTTATTGTAAGTTGAGCTAATTAAGCTCCCCTTTTAATAAAAAAAAAAAAAAACAAAAAGCCTTGACCATGTTTCAAGGCAAAAACATTTATATTGAAGGGCGTGCTAATAAATACTTATACTTAATATGGACGGGTACTAATAAACGTTGTACTAATTAATAACCTCTTAATTAATAGCCTAAGTACATTATTTTTACTTTTTTGTTTTTGTTTTTATTTTTTTTACACAATAACAACTTTATTACATCATTTGTCATATATTTAATTTTAATTTTTAAACAATTTTTATTTATATAAAAATAAATATAGATTCGTAGTATTCCGGAACAATATTCCGGATCTAAAACTAGTAAACATTTATATTGAAGGGAGTAGAACCGGAGCGTAATCATGTGAGAATTATTGTCAAGTGGTATGTAAGCAACAAGCCATATGGAGTACTTATTGTGGAGCAGATAATAGTTGTCGATGTTATCGGCTAAGCGAGACTCCTGATTGTAAACCTCCAAAGTGATATTAAGTTTCAAAGGACATAATGAAAATAATAATGCTTATTAAGCCAGGTTTCATGTAGCTCATAGTTGAAATGTAACAAATAAAATAATTTCATTTGTTTTCATTTTTTTATTACTTTAATGTTTTTGTTGTTTACATTTATTAGAATTTGCTTATAAGTATTTAAATATTAGTTATTACTTTAATGTTTTTTGATCTCCAATGGTAATATAAATTTATATCATGTATAGTGATTTTTTTTGTCTTCATGTGAATAATGCTCTTTATTTTGTCTTTTGTTATGATATGGATGAACAATTGATCAAGATTTTGTATGACTAATCATTGTCAAGCATGGCTCTTACATTGAGTGGTAGTATCAAGCATGGCCCTTACTTGTATCCATTTCAAATGTACTCATTATTCCATGTATTGTCAATGTTGCTTGTGAAGAGTTGTATGACATGTGATGTATGTATTACTTGTAAACATTGTCTAAGTACATTTATCATCATCACCAAAGGGCCTATATAAAGGGTGTTTGTACATGTACGATCTTCTACATCGAAATCAAAAATCAATATGTGACATAACTAGTTTTCTCGCTATACTACAAACGATTAATTATGCTCTATTCTTGATTTTTTATATTGCAAATAGTGTTATGAGTTTGGGTTGATAGTGGGTAAGCCTTGTCCCCAGGTAAAGCTAAACATTGAAAGGGAGACGGGTTATCCCGTTCGAGGTGGCATGGTTTTTAAGTAGACTTCGTCTCATCACCCAACCTGGAGGTTGTCCCACCAACTCATACAAGTAATACATTTTGCATACTAATAATCAAGTTGTGAACATATATTTAATCATATGTTATGTTTTTACATAAAGGGAAAACTCTTTTATATTAAATTTATTTTCAAAATTCTTTTCAACCATAGTTTGCATTTGTTACCTTATTATAATTCTTGTCATGATAATTCATATATATATTTTCACCTAATGGAGTTATACATACCAAAAGGGTAATGCTCCAAAAGGCTCAAAATGAGCGGTTTCTCATGCTACAAAAATTTATATCGATCAAATATCATTTATTATTCTAATTTCAATTACCTCTATCTTGCGAGGCTATGCAGAAAATATGACTGATGAGACAAATAAAAGCCACGTGGCTCGCCTCGATGTATTACTTGCAACAAATTATCGAGTGCGCACGTCAATCCAATAAATATTAAGGATTGATTTCTTGTCTCATGGATGAGATATTATAAATATAATATCACTCCCGTCCAATTAGTTCACTTCAAATTAAGAAGCATATGTTGCATATAATGATCATGATCGCAATAAATTTATGGACGTGGAAAAGGTGAAAATATCGAGTAAAGGTCGTATAGACAATTCCACCAAATTTTGGAATAAAAGTGGTGCACCACTACAAAGGGCAAATAATTATTGACAATGAGCGCTCATAATTGTGACATTTTTTAGTCATATATGAAAGGCTATTTTGCCTAAATATTGTCATATATATGCCCGAGTATTTTTGTGACCTTTACCATGCCTTTAAAATCAAAGGCAAAATATTATGAATATTATCATGACTCTTTTTCTCGATTTGTCAAATATTATTTGTCCGATGGATCAACAAATCATGTGTTCAAGTCATGAACCAAATAAGAGCGATATGTGCCTTCTTGATTGTGCTACAACGACACAATTCTTAAAAATAGAGAATATTTCTCCAATTTGAACTTAGTGATGCTAATGTTCAAACAATATCTGGCATCTCCAATTTGATTAATGGCTCTGGAAGAGCAAATATTATGTTGCCTGGGGAACAACAATTCATGTTGACAATGCCTTATACTCGAAAAATCCGTAGAAGGAATTTACTCAACTTTAAAGATATTCGACAAAATGGATATCACATTGAAACCATGAACGAAGATAATAGAGAATTTCTCTATGTCACATTGGTTTCAAATGGGAAAAAAGAAGTGTTAGAAAAATTTCCAAATTTATCCTCTGGATTATATTTTACTCATATAAGGCATGTCGAAACGAATGTCGTCTTAAATAAATATTAATTAAGATCTATTAGAATAACATTACGTTCCACATGTGCATACCCAAAATGGTTTGGCGTAATCTCGATCAAAAGTTATAATTTTCCCCCATGTTGCTTATAAGTATTTAAATATCACATATTCCAAATTGTAAATGCTAGTTAAGATACAACCCTCAAAATTACCAATTGTCCAAACGCCGATAAAAGTATATATATGGATAAAAAGAAGGAAAATGTTAGTGTCGTTATATCGAGATGAAATTGGAGCAAAACCTCATAACATGCATTCTATAAAATTACAAAGGTCATCTCCTTAATTTACTTGGTATGTAAATAATCCGCTTTGCCCAATGATGAATTTAGAACATCCGAATACTTGAAAAAGGAATTCGAAATGAAAGAACTTGGAAAAACAAGACTTTGTCTTGGTTTGCAAATTGAACATTTTTCAAGTGATCCATCAATCAAATTATATTGAAAAATTATTAAAAAGATTTTATATGGACAAGGCACATCCATTGAGCTCTCCAATGGTTGTCGATCACTTGAAGTCAAATCATGGATGTGATATAGCTCTTCAGGGTGTCTCCAAGGTTATCATGGGATATGTATTCACCTGACACTAAATTCATGGAAGCAAGTCATTCAAAAGTTTCATAAAGGGGGACAGAACAAAACATATTTCAAATTGATCTCCAAACTTAAAGACATTGCAAGTAAAGAAATCAACAAGTTTCACCCATGTTCACATGAGGGGGAGTTATTGATTAATGTATTGCACTCTTTTTCCCTTAGCTATGGTTTTATCCCATTGGGTTTTCCATGCAAGGTTTTTAATGAGGCATATATTATACCCATCTTAATATTTATGAGAATAGTGTACTCTTTTCTTTTATTTATATCATGTTATGATATGGATGAACAATTGATCAAGATTTTGTATGTTTTTTTGTCTTCATGTAGTATCAAGCATGGCCCTTACTTGTGTCCATATCAAATGTACTCATTATTTGTATTGTCAATTTTTGTGAAGAGTTGTATGACTTTGTATGTATTTAAACATTGTCTAAGTACATTTATCATCATCACCAAAGGGCCTATTATGTAAAAGCACACCAAGTTTATACAACTTCTCATTTCAACTTTCTTTCCAACTAAAGTTGTAGTTCTTTGATGTAGTAGTTAGTTCTTCTACTTTCCTTCTCTAATTCTAGCAAGTCTCAATTCAATTTACAACATCTTTTTCCTTTTTCTTTGAGGGCTATTATGTCTTTTTCTTTATTTCTCCAACTAAAAGTTATGATGTGGTGGAGAGGATGTCTACCACAATGTCTAGAAGCAGACATTGGGGTAGATACCCTCTATTACATTGGGGTAGACACCCTCTATTTAGATTCTCTGCCACATCAGCTAGACATTAGCAATCCATAATCCCATTGGAGAACATTTTTTAGATTGGATGTAGATTGTATCTTAGGTAGATTTATTTTCACCTCAATCCATGGTCCTATTGGAGATGCTCTTAATTAGTCAGACTACTTAACCTCTATTCTTGAGCTACTCATCTCAATGATTAATTTGCTGATTTCTTGAGCTACTCCACCACACCCCTGGAGGAGCCTTGCTCACTTGTATATGGTACAAGGATTAATTTGCTGATTTCCTGAGCTACTCATCTCAACAAAGAAGTATATATATGGAAAGATGAGTTTAAGGAAAAATTAAGCTTGTTCTATACATATAAATCTCGGCAGTAGAAAAACTAGACCATCTCTTACTCATATTTACGAATGTAATTAAAGCACTCATTGGTAAGTCATGGAAAAAGTTGCACATATCCAACTAGTATAGCCACCCCTAGAATGAGAAGTGGAGGAAGTATTACAAAGCCTCCAACTGTTGCAAAGAAAACACTGTCATTCCTTTGAGAGACAGAATTCAAGTAGGACTGTCTCTTGATATTCCTCTTCTGTGAGATTGTCAAGAATTTCTCACTCACTTTCTTCAGATTCTTCTTGCCTAGTGGAATGCTGAAATCCACTCCCTCACTATCTCCAATTAGTCGTGAGAGCTGATCGCGGATTGTAGGCCCGTAAGAAGAGTCTCCTCCATCGCTCATGTAGCCTGATGATTATATAGGAACTAGGAAGTGAATTAGCCTTACAATATATGACATGTCTGTTTGATTGTAGAGAAACTAGCTAGTTTACTTCACATGAAAAGAAATATGGAGAAGAGCAATATTTATACCATCAGTTGAAGGGCTGGTGGAAGTCAATTGCTCGAGAAGATCAAGCTGCGTTCTCGCTGAAGACAGGGACCCTGATAGGAAAAAATTCATACATAAAAGTTAGTTAATATGCTATAGCTAGGTCGGCCCTAAATCGAGCGCACTGGAAAAGTTTGATCCATGCAACTTACCACTACTAATTTGAGATTGAGGTTTTGTTGTTGTTGTTGTAGTTAACATGGTATAGGAAATTAACATTGATCACCTTAAAAGAAGACAACAGTTTATGTTCAGATGTTCTAAAACTCTCAAAAGCTGCTGCATTTCCACACAACTCACATGGACCGACCTTTTAGGGCTACAGTACTACTTCAAGCAATTATTTAACTTTTTGAGGAGAAACACCAATTTTTTTTTTCTTGCTTCCTCTCTAACCATAATATTGAACAAAATATTGCGCAGTAATAATCATATTACTCCCTTGGAATGTTTTAACTGCACCCAAAGGGATACCCAGTTTATCTCCTAGAGGCTTTGTTTGTTTCATAATCATAGGCGCTAAACCTTTTATTTTTTCTCAAGCCCTCCTTGCTTAGGCTAGTCAGCTGCCCCAACCACAACCGAGAGAAACCAGAGTTGGATGGCATTTTTTTGATCTCATGACAAATCACAACCACTGCCCTTGAGTCTTTTTTTCTTTTGTGTGTGTATGTGATAGAATAAAAATACATGAATTCAAAGAAAAGTCGGAGAAGCACCAAGTGACACAAAGATTAGGAAAGAACGGTTGCAGTGGTTTGGACACCTTCAAAGACGGCCTAAAAATGTTTCAGTTAGAAAATTCAGCTCAACATAAACCAGAGAAATTCGACAGTGTACGGATATACTAAAGCTAACTTGAGATGTAATGATTAAGAGGGATTAAAAGGATTTATAAAGCACATCAGGATCAATAGCACTAAATCGAGCCCAATGTAAGAGTTGATCAATTTAGGCAACTTCAACTAATTTGAGATTGAGACTTTGTGTATTCGTGTGTTAATTCATCCTCATACAAGTTTCCTTAAAAATCAAGGATTTAACTACCAAAAAGAAATATAAGAATTCTCAAAAAAAAAAAAAAAAAAAAGGAAGATACAACTCAATCATAATTTTGATGATTATTGGTACCAAATAGAAATCAATCCTTTTTTCTTTGATATTGGGCCTATTGAAATCATCAATGCAGTAGCTGCCATGGCCCATCTATGACAGCTTGGAACACGACTAAGCCAAAGTAATTGGCCCTCCAAGAATGAGATGCTTAGAACAACATAAATTGAAATCAAAACAGAACTACCGAAAAAAAGAAAGAAAGTTACAGATAAACATATAGAATAACAACATCAGCATGAGTTCAAATGCTCTAAAGGATCATGTGAAGTAAATGAAATCAATGAATAATCAAGGGAATGAACCATACCAGTTAAAGCAGATGTTTCCTCCTCAGTGACTCCTCCAGTGCCATTAGACTCGGAAGCTACTCTCACTGATGATGAAGCTGAGACCAGACTTGCACATGGATGTGAGGAGTACAGCTTATTATTGAAGAGATGGGTTTGTTTTGAGCCTATAATTGTTGGAGCAGAGACACTGATGCGCAGTGCCATGGAGGGGCTTTAGATTTCATACCCTTCAATCAAATTCTCAAAACTAGTTTTGTCTATGCTGAAATGTAATTACAGGCACAGCTTGTCTGAGAGATCTCAGCCACATAAATGCCAGACAATTCTGTGAATGAAGGGAGCTTAAGCTGGGCCCACCAGATACTTCCAGAAAAATGGTGAGATCTTCTCAAATCTCAACATACATCGAAGTGGGTACTGACGACCAAGTTATTATGCACCCCCAAGCACCTAAAACTACTACTTGAGGAGAATCTTAATAATTCATGTGAGCCCATTGTGCATCTTGTTGACCCTAACAGAAATGCTATATGGTTAACATTAATTGGAACATTAGGTATACAAAGCTCCGTGGATGGGCCTCTTCAATAAAGTTATGAAGTTCAAGAACAAGGAAAATGATTTGGTGACCCGTTTTAGAACACCCAGTTGTTGATATCCATTAATTTACACTTAGATGTTTGTGCACTCACATATCAATACATATTGAAAGGACACCGTGTCCCAAAACAGGTCACCCTATCATTTTCCAGAATAAAGATCATCTTTAAATCAATCATGAGAGCACAATGTTCCAGAACAAATTTGGTTAATAAACGGACACCAATTTTGTAAAGATTTCAGTAGTGATTGGTTCAAAGATATGCGATTCGATAATGATTTCACTAGGAGAATTTCATCTGTGGAAGCAAGGGTTAATCAATGATCATATACACACATATCAACAGGACAAACACCAAATACAATCCCTGTAAAGTAAATTAATGCAACACTCAACACACACACAAGCCAGAAAATCATGAACAGAGGCTCGGCACAACTCACCAGTATGCAACAGCTAACGCTCTTAAGGCGCAGCACACACATACCCACTTACAAGGGGCCATGACCAGAAAAGAAGGAAAAATAGAATTCACTAATGGACAAGACAGAATATAAGAGAAGGCTATGAAACTCCTTGGAAGGACAATCGGTCTCTCAAGGTATCCAAAATCGAAGAAGCTGCTGTATTTTGTGCAAAAGTCTTTCTCAACCGATCAAGTAACTCACCATCCTTGGTCTGCGATGCATCATCTGTAGCTTCCTTGGCCATGCCAATGCGGGCGTAAGCCTGTTCACAGACCCATGTTAGCGATAGAGCAAGAAGTTAGACCAAGAACATTCTCGTATAATGAGGGACCAAGCATTTGTAAAGAGTAATGCTACGGTGACTCATTACGGACCCTCCTATAAGCACGCACCTTGAATTTTTATTTTATTATTATTTTTTTAACAATTTTGTAGTCTAGTGAGTAACCTTAGCATTGTCTTCAAGCACAAAATTGTAAAAAAGTAAAAAATAAATAAAAATGAAGGTGCGTGCTCTTAGTGAGTGTCAATAGTGGGTCACTTAAGCATTTCTCTATTGTAAACACCATTCAAATCAAGTAATTAGTACATTCTACCATTATGGATCGGCAAAGTCTTCATTATTTAGACAGTGAATCAAGTTTCATATTAGAACAATTCTTGGAATGCAGCTTTGCCATAGAGATCTGGAGGGTAAAGCTTGTGGAGTTGGGAAGGTGAACTTTGTAATCAAAGATAGGGCACCCTCTTTTCATGTAAAAAAACTTCATAGAAGCTTAGGATTCGAAAGAAAAAGTACAAGAAGAGGACGTGTGGGAGTGCAAAGCATAACGATATGGCTGCATGTAAGAACTTAGGATTCTCAATGAATGAGAGGGCAGGAAGCTGTAATCTATACTGGAAGACACGAAATATTTTGGGGAAGGGTTGGATGTAAAGATTAAAGAACTTTCTCTTTTTTGTGTTTTGAAGTCTTTGCTTTTGCACGTGCAAGATCTTACTACTTGTACAAAAGCTGGTTCCTAATAAAAAGAAATCAATATTGGAGCAGATGAATAAGAATGACCATACCTCAGCCCTTTCTCGTGGATCCGTAAGCTTTGGGATGTATTTCACTGCCTCACTTTTCTCATTGGCATCGATGCATGCCTCAACAAATGGTTTAAAACCTATATTTTATCACGACAGGTAAAAAGCATGTTACTATCAACGGAAAAGCAGGAATAATTGGACTGCAAATGGAAGGATTCATGTCAATCCTGAATCTCTCAATCTAAGATAATGTCAAACACAGAATAAGCGTGCCTGCCACTCCATGAAAGAAACAGAATAGCAGAAAGCTCACCAGTTGGCGGTCTCTTCTCCTTAGAAAATTTTTCTAGCGCATCCCAATCTCTAATTGTAGCCAAAGCAATTACTTTGAGCCAATACCATCTCTTTTCAGAGACCTGCAAATCAATTGATAATTTCATAACAAAATGTTATTGAAAGATATATTAAAGAAATTATTGTTTGTTATAGTATCTAACCACAAGCAACAATATAAGGATGCATCGTCTAATCCACCACCAAGATAGTCATTTCGTTAAGTGACAAAATCAAGCATAAAAGGGAAGGCAGAAATGCCTGGTAGAAGCCAATGTATACATCACCATTTGAGAGGTGATATTGGCCTAAAACAGATGTTTATCCTCAGAACCAAATCAAGAGAGCAATACAAAGTTGCAAACCTTAAATTCTGTTCTGACTTTCATAGCAGCTCGATGATTGCCCAGAACAATACATGTTCTGATTGTATCATTGATACTTGAATCAACAAATATAGGCTGCTTTGTGGTCACTTCTAACTCATGTTGCATCCTGTGAAACAGATTACAAAAAGTTGAAAAATCCTGCTGAAGTAGAAGAAAGAACTAAAAGACAGTTGTCTTCTCGAAATATAAAGCCTTAAAACAGTTTTGAGTCCCAAGTAAACCAATTTTTTTCACTTTAATTATTCAAAACTCTACTAGTCAACTTTCTACTCAAATTACTATGATTCTTGGAGACCTTAGACTTAGTTCACTTCACATACAGACATAAATAGATAGAGTCACGTCTCAATGTATATATATTGTTTAAACACGCACGAGCAACTTCTGAATTACAAAACTAGTACCAGAAATATTAATATGTAATAAAGAATGAGTAATTACAAAACCAGAAGGTTAGTTGAATAGCCATTTCCAAAATTTATAAAACGAATTGAAGTACATTATAATCATACTGTTAGTAAAATAAATATAGAAGGCTCCTATTTCAACCCAAGCGTCCTTTCTTCCCACCCAATTTTTTTTTTTAACTTTATAAACCCATCCAACAACAATTTTTAAAATCATAAATTAACCGTGTAAAAAAAACATTTTTGATATTCCAACGAGACAAATTGCACAGATTGTTTGGCACTTTGGCTGGAACTAACCTCTCTCCAACTGCAAGAGATGGTTCAACAACCATTATGGTGTCCTTGGCAATGGAAGAGATAATTTGGCACGGTAGAGAACAGAACAGGGTTGTAGTGAGACAGTACGAGTGAGTCAAGGACGGAAAGGGTTGGTTCAGCCGTGGGAGGGAGGGTTAATGGCCATGGACAGGGTGGAGGTGCTGCGCCGTAATTTAATGGAAGAAACTCCTTTGTGTAAGGACTAAGGATATCATTATTACAGCTAGTGTTTTGGCGTGTGTTGCTGATCATTCAGATTTCTTTCACAACGAATGCATAAAAATAGATAAACCAGAGAAAGAAATAATGTGAAGAGGAGGAAAAAAGAGGGAGGAGAGAGAGGGAGGGGGGGAGAGATTTTGTGTAAGGATAGCACACTAGAATTTTATCAATATATATAGCACGGCTGTAGAAAAACGACCAATAATAACAAAATTTATATAACCAAATATCTTACCTAATTAATTTAGCATGCTCTTCAGCAGCTTTTGACTCAAATGTGTGCTCCTTTGTTTCTGCAAAAAGATTATGTGCCTTCTCGATAAGCTTTATGCGTGGGCCATGAAGTGGAGACCCCTTACTTGCCAGGGGATTTTTTCCTAGCTCCCATGACTCCTTCCATAAAAGAAAAGCCACATCCTGGACAACAAATATTTACAAACATGTTAGTATTAATCATATGGATAAAAATGTTTCCTCGTTCAGAACTTCAATATTAATTTGAGCTCTACAGTTATGAAGTGGCCATACATTACAAAAACCGAAAACCTGCGATTTAGCCTCAACGCTTAATTGTATTGGTAAAGCAACTTGGTGATTGACAGCTCAAAGTGAAAATGGCACAACTTGGAAGCAAAACGAACATTTACTTGTCAACATTTTGTCAGGAAAGCAAAAAATTTAAACATGTTGTTGAGTCGATATGGTATACAATTTGAAGAGTATAATTCTATTCAAAACATGAGATTCTTCGAAAAAACCAATTCGAGACAGGTTTGGTGCATGTTCACTATATGTCCCCATGTAACAAATTATGTGAATATTGAGAAATGATGTGGAACTTAATTGATTAATATATATTCTTGACCTGTTAATTTGAGAGCACTGCTATGTGCACCCCAATTGTTTATGAGGGCACCTCAATAGTGTACCAATTTACATACATTTTGGGGTGCCCTGAGAGGGTACTGGGGTGCACATAGCCTGACTCTAATTTGATTGTAGATACCTATAATAAGCCTCTTGTTAACAACACAAACTGTTATACACCTTCAAGCTCCCAAACGTTGTTAGATCACATGCAGTGAGAAAAGATCCATTTTGATCTCTTGCATATAATGAATGGCTGCTAGTTCATAATTCTATAACTTGGTGGTAAACTCATGAATATATCGTACACAACTAAATATTACCTTCTATAGTTAAACTTATTTCAAAGTTAATTAGGAGGGATTTAAAGAATTTTAAAAGCGTGTCATCCAGTGCATCAAATCGTGAGTGGAAAAGTTTGATTCATACAACCAACCCCAACTAACTTGAAATTGAGGCTTTGTTATTGTTACATAAACTTATTTGAAAGACATGGCTCTTCGCTTACCCAAAGACATTAGAGTGTTATTAACCATATTTTCTACCATCATTAAGGTCCTAGTGAAACAGATATATTTTATTCAACAGAAATAATACTAGATTTACTACAAATTTAGTATGTCTCTTTGGGTTGGGCATGTCCTCACCCATAACATGAGGTAGAGAGTCCTCCCGTAAAGTTCGATTGTTGGTTGGGGCCTTTTGTTGGTGGTGGTGGTGGTGGTGGTGGTGGGGGGGGGGGGGGGGGGGGGTGACATAGGACAGTAAGAGGAAGTTTTAAGAAAACAAAAAATGTAATATTAAATATGCTGAAATAAGCCGAAGTTTAGTATCTATCTAATCCTCACAGAGCTTTTTCTCAAACTTGACAAGGTTTCACTTTTGAAGATTCTGCTAAATCATAGAAATCAATATAGCAAACAAGGGTTTCTAGCTCTTCCAATCAATAGAGTATGAAGCAAATCGTTAATATATAATGTTAAGCATGATTCAACCTCTTAGAGAATCATGTGGATTGGCCTCAATCCATGATTATCCAGTTGAATAAAGACATGCAGCATAGATCACTATCATACAACTTAGCAACAACTATATAAAGGGAATGGAACATTAAATGTTTCACCAAATACTGCTACAAGCACGATCTTCAAAAGAATGGCGAAATTAATATTCGTTCAAATGACACTATTACGACAACATCAGAATGAATGCACTGAATGAAAGCATAAAGTTATGTGGAACTACTTTAAAGCACGCAATCTCTCTCTTTGAGAAGGTTCCAATCATAGCAAGGTTACCTAGTGTTGGAGTATATAATCCCACATCGGAAATATAATAACAGTTGGTGTGGTATATGAGTGGAGTAGACTGGATCCTAGCACAAGCCAATTGGTTTTGAGCAAGATGGACTCCAACCACATTTACATACCCACGTGTGCGCATGTGGCCCAACACTCTCCAGACCCATACGCTAGAAATTGAAGGAATTTGAAGGCATATGGGGTTAAGCAAAGATAACTAAGGATGTGTTAATTATAAAAAGACTTAAAAAATCACCAAATCATATCAGTAACTGAATAAAATCAAGCTGATTGGGAACCTGGACCCATAAAATGGCGTGACTAACTTGGGATTGAAAATTTGGTGCTATGGCTTGCTAGCAAGGTCTTTAACATGACAAAAGCAACAATACAAGACTATTTAAGAGCATATTAGAACGATGTACGTTTATTTTTTTGCAAGGTTTCATAGCACTGGCATAGGAATTGGGATTTTTCTTGGTAATGTTTTAATGAAGCATCTCCTTCACCATGAGGTATCCACGAGTTAGCATCATAAAATATCAATTGTGGCGGCATCCACTATGGGTACCCATGCCATGCTTCAAAAGCTATGTCGATATGCGAAATTGATGTTGCAACCATAATGTCCATGATGTATGCAATGTGAATATAATTCACCATGAGGTATCCACGAGTTAGCATCATAATATCAATTGTGGCGGCATCCACTATGGGTACCCATGCCATGCTTCAAAAGCTATGCCGATATGCGAAAATGATGTTGCAACCATAGTGTCCATGATGTATGCGATGTGAATATAATTCATCGATCTAGATAGATCTTGATGGATCTGATTGTAAATGCCTATAAGGCTATAACTGTATGAACTTATCCAATCGCCACAATCAAGAGATTCCTCTCCCTCCCTCCAACGTTTATAAGTTCCTCCTTGGGTTCTCCACATCTTTTCTTGTCACTAGACTCACTACATCATTATTCATTAATGAGTCAATGAACTTTTCAAAATGCCAAATTTTGTAACTCTTTGTGGAGCTTCTTTCATAGGCCAAAAACTCAGAATCCTAAGCTTCTAGAAGCTTGAGTTTTTGCAATCCTACTTATATACAGTAATTCTGCTTCTAGCTTCTTTAGTATTTAGAACCTTTTCTTTAGTTTCTTGACTATCCTTTGCAGTAGAGTTCACATGGTGTGAGTGCAGTGGGGGGAATTTCTGTATACAGACTGATTTACACCTATATATTTAGGTTTAAAAAGTTAAGAACTTTACAAGCAAAGAAAGAAAAAAAAAAGCACAGGTTAATAATGAAAACAAATAGAAAACTGTGTCATAGGCTACACTTGGAATGAAGTAACATCTTAACAAGGCATACAAAATGTCATTAGTCGTATAAATATGAAGAACAGTGAAGTGGTGCTTGAACATTCCTAAAATAATATTTATTGCGTGAAAATAATGAAAGAAAAAAAAGAATGGTGACAACATGGAATGACAATTCTCTGTAGTTTGATAAAATTAGCTGAATTAATTAGATATTTTGGACCACCGAATTAAGATGTAAACGAAATTTTACAAAACTTCCATCGAAGTTAAAGAGAAATGATAAGATAAATATAAATTTCTCTGTTAATTGTAGGAAAAGTGAAATATTGTTAAAGAATAAAGACAAGTTGGAAGATAAAAGACCAAAATTTAATCTCATTTATAAGAAATGGATTCTGAAAAATTGTGCTAAAAAAGAACAAATATCCCTAATGATCAAATCTATCAAAATTGAAGCTTAAAAAACTTAAGATCAAGTATAGATAGGAAAAAAACACAAGAAATTATATATATATATATATATATAACATGTTTTCTAATGCATTTTGATCAAATTTGAATGTTTTTTTTTTGTTATAAAAAATTTGAATGTTCTCCAACACTTAAATGAAGTTATTTATACTTCTATATCATGTCGAAATTTTACAAAACTTCCCTACGTCCAATTGCGCTTCCCGAATTAATTCAATATTTTGCGGGAGTGAAATTATGGGCGATTAACATGAGTTAGAAGCTGACTTCAATACATGATAAACACCTAACTAATTTATCCATTAAATTTGTTCAAAAATTGTATTTATATTGTCATTAAAAAAGTATTGGGAAAGATTACTGCAGTTTACAGATCAAATCCAATCCCAATGATTTTAAAATCCAATTTGATTTGTCAATTATGATTAACAACAATAACTTCCTATGAAAGATCAAACCGAACCAACAGTTGTAGCACAAATGAAATAAGGGATATTAATACAGAATTGAACCAGTATGGAGGGTCAGAATGAATTAGTTACCGTCTCCTCAATAGCAATTTGAGAACCTGCTAACCTTAAGGGAAAATTTGTTCTGGTTCCAGACCAAATGACAACATTGACGAAATAAAGTTGGATACACATGCTTAATTCTGTTTCCATTGACTTAACCGACATGAAACCTCCCACTAGTTTATATCTGTTTTCGTGTTTGGCTGCTAACTCTAGTTTCAGGTAAAGTCATTACCCAGTTAACAAACAGCGATTTTCCATTTACATAAAAAACCAACATCACTACAAAATTCTATGGGCAAATACAGTTTGAGATGTCCTGTCAAACTTCAAAAAAGAAGGAAAATGCTTTAGGGACTGACTTTTGATATCAGGTTTGGGCACCAAGTTACGTGTGTGCCGTCTGATACACATGAGCATGCATCTCAAGGTGTATCGGACAGCGCACACACCTGTGCCCAAACCCAGTGTCAAAATTCAGTCAACCTAGCATCGTCCAAGAAAGAATGAAAACATGAGAGGGATTCTGAGAGGAGACAAAGTGAAAGCAGTTAGGCTAAAGCCTTGAATAGCATGTTTTATAGGCATCAAAAAAACTTACTTGAATAGCATGTTTTATAGGCAACAAAAAAACTTACTTGAAGCTGTCCAGTTGAGAGGAAGAAGTCCTTCAAAAATTCATGCTTATAACATCTGTAAGGAAACGAGTGCAATGAATGTGAAAGGTAGAAAACACATGCTCAATAAAGTTCTCACATTGAATAAAATTGAATATTATTATAAGAAGCCCACTACCTTGCATATGTTATGAACAAATCACGAGCCAGAGGTCTTGCTTGTATCATTCCAAAGAACTCCAGTGGAGCATTCTGCATGGGTTGAGAAAATGCAAAAAAATTCTTTAGCAAACAATAACAGAAGCAGTATTCCATTCATATTGCAGAAAGGAATGTTAATTTGAAGGGCAGAAAATGGAAGCTTAAAATGCAGCACAGAAGCACCTTCTGCCAGATATGGAAAAGAGCAAGATAAACAAGGTCTGTGTCACCACTTTCAGTTGCCTTCATCAAGGCACTGTCCTCCTCTCCTATGCTCAGTAGGAGAGGAACCTGAAAAAGAAAAGCTTACAACTACTCAACGACAAAAGTTACAAAAATCAAAGAAAATGCATGGTAATATGTGTTTCCAGACTAGAAACCAGAAGACCTATTGGAAAAAATTTTATCTTCCTCATTGACAAAATGAAAACCTGTTTGGAGGAGCGAGACTCATGCTCAACAAGCATTGCCGCTAATTTTCGGCGTCCACAACTATCCGCATGTGCTGCAACTGCTGCATAAGATATGCCTTTGCACAATTTCAGCTGAAATTCAGAGAATGCAGCCCTTCAAAACTTCTGTAAATACTTTTGAACAAAATCCACGAGCAAGTCATCAGCCAAAATGCCGGAACAATACCTTATCAAGTAATGATTCAAGGAGCGCCTCATCATGAATGGCTAAAGATGCACTAATCTTTGTACATGCCCAGTGCATGACAACCACTTCCTGTAAAAAACAGAAAATGATCAGCACCGCATACGTAAGCAATTCTTTGAATTAGAATACATATATAGCCAATCAAAGATAGTAATGAAAAGGGATTAATAAATCAAAGGCAACCATAATCTCTTCAAATACGCATGCCCGATAAACATAAATGAATGCACAATTTTGACTGCAATAGAAAGACAAGCATCCATAAATTCACATGCGAATGACACGCTTACATCATGAGATTCTTATGGCATACCATGCCATCAAAAAGAATGATAAATTATACATAGGTCAATCACGATCATCTCATGCTTTTTCTTCATAATTTAGCTTTTACAACACTTCTTTTTTTTTCTTTTTTTCTTTTTAAATATCAGTTTTTACAACTCTTCTATCAGACCCTCAAAACATGAATTTAAGCTAAACAATACTAATTGATACGCATGACATATTTAAGGACCCATAGCACCTTCCTCATGGTGTTCTGAAAAATGGGCAACGAGCATTCCACTAGAATAGTAATAAGCAGCAAAGCATCCTTCAGTCATAGATGGGTGCAGATAAAGAAGTTAGTCCATACTAGTAGGCCTAAGATAGCGACTTGAGGCATAAAAACATAAGCAGGAAAACAGATAGCAGACACAATGATATGGATGCGGCATATATTCGTGTAAAACATTAAAAAAACGAAGAAAAAAGTAAATTGCGATCAGCCCTTTTGACTTCGAAAAAATTACTCAAGACCAGTGTTATCAAAGGCGAAAGGCGCACTTGAGGCAATGGCTGCCTAAAAGGCCTGAAGCGCAAGGCGCAAAGCAAGGTGCACGCCTGAGTGAAGCCAATATATACATATTTCTACATATATACATACATATACAAACATATATGGATATAACATATTTGTGTGTTTGTATGAAAATTATGTATGTGTTATACGTGACATTGTTTGACCTAGTAAAGATTAAATTCTAGAACTGAACTACTAAACACGTCACTTAGATGAACATTAGCAGCGAAAAAAACAAAAGCAATTTAAAATTTTTAATGGTGAAGCACACGCCCTATGTGCCTTGAAGCAGCGCCAAAGCGCACGGAAAGGCGTGTCTACGTTCACTTGAGGCGCATAGAAGGCACCTTTCCTTAAAGCGCCTGAGGCGCACAAAGGCACACGATTCAATAACATTGCTTAAGACACCAACAACAAGGCAACTGCCACTTGGGCAATTTTGCCCAAAACACCTTGGTGGTGCCTTACAATCACTAGTGCCAAATTTAAAGACTAAACAACATTGGCAATATAAAAGATTATATTTCATAAAACATAAAGGACAGAAATCAAACAATAAACAATCAAAAAAAAGAATAAGCCACCAAATTTGATAGCACCATAGTAGTGATGACTGGTGAAAATGAAAAGCAGGAGTAAAACCAATTGACACAAATATTAGGGAAGAGCGGTTGTGGGGTTTAGAACCCTCCAAAGATGGCTTACGAATTATCCCCGTAGAAAACTCAACTCAATAGAAACTAAAGAAATTCGACGATGTGGGGTAGACTAAAGCTCACTTGGGATGCTTGATAATGAAGGATTTAAAGGATTCGGAAAGCATACTATCAATTGCAATAAATCGAGTGGAATGGAAAAGTTTGACCCATATAGTCGACCCCAACTAATTTGGGATTGAGGCTTTGTTGTTGATGATGATGATGATGATGATGGGTGAAGATTTCACGTATAGCATAGTAATTTTCGGAGATGATGGTCCTGACATCAAAGTTATCCAATGTTCTTCAACTTCACAAGTAAACGAGTGATTGCGGCAATTTTGAGTGATGACATGTCCGTCGATCTTTGGTGTGGTGATCAAAGATCAACATATCATTACTCAAAAATGTTTTCCACTAAGGCCCTAATTGATTACAAGGAAAATTTTCTATAGGAAAACATTTTCTTAAGAAAGTTTTCCCCAGTAAATGTTCATAAGAAAATTTTCCTATATGTGTTTAATTGCACATATAAGAATTTTCACTTAAAACTCACCAATAAGTTTTGAAATAAATATAAAAACTTACCATATATATTAAATATATTAATTTTCATATTTAAAATATAAATTTAATGTGTCTTAATATGGAAACTCACGTTTTCTCAAAAGAAAACACAATTTGCCCACCATAATAGGTGGGGAAATATATGGGTCTTAATATGAAAAATTGGCAATCGTGAGAAAATATTCCACGAGAAAATCTTGTCTATCAAACGCAAGAAAATGTCATTTTCACACAGAATTTGTCATTTTCCTTATAACATTTTCCTTTTCCATCCAATTAAACAGGACCTAAGGGTGTGTTTGATAGCAAAGAAAATAAAAAAGTTGTGGAAAATTTTCAATTTTTTTGATGTAACCATTTTTTTTATTGTTTGATAGCTTTTTAACTACCCAAAGAAAAAAAAAACCACACCCCACAATTTTCTCCATTTATTTTCTCTTAAAAGGTGAAAAAATAAGGAAAGAATGTATGGTGTGTTTGATAGCTTTTGACAATTTATTTGAGAAAAAACAATTTTCTTAAGAAAATTCTCTAAAGATAATTGTTTGAAGAAAATTTTCTTTAAGGCGTTTGATAACAACAATAAAATTTTTCTTAAAACAGTTGTAGAGTCCATTGCCCTCTCTTGCAAGGAATCATGATTTCCTGAGTAGTACAATTTGAAGGTGAAGTTGTTAAAAAATAAAATCATCAATTTCCGACAAATCTGTTGATGGGAGGGAGGGTCATTTGAGGCGCTTGAAGTCTTGAACATGACGTTGCTGTTCTTCTTCCCATCCAAGATCTTGATCCCCAAAATCTTCAGACTAGTGAGAGATGACGCTAATCGTAGGATCAACAACATCACCAGTTCGCATGGTCGAGAGAAAATCGATTTTCTTACCCAAAAGATAAGAAAATAAACGAGAAAAATTAAGGGGGTGGGTTTTTTTTCTCTAAACAGTTACAAGCCTATAAAACACCAAATAAAACGGTTACATTAAAAAAGTAAACAATTTTCTTTAATTTTTTTCTTTTTCTTCTCTATCAAACACACTCGTAGTATTTTAGGAGAGAGAAAAAAGTGGGCTCACTTTTTTTAACTTCTTTGTTAGAAAACGTAAATGTAGAGAGAAAGAAGTGTGTAAGTCACTTTTTTTGTGGGCCCACATCACTTTTTCTTCTTTAAAATAAAATTTTCTAATGCGCTATCAAACAATTTTAAGAAAATTTGCCCTCTAAAAATCTTCTTGAGAGAATTTTCAAATGAAAATTGTTTTTTCTCTTGAAAATTCTCAAGCTATCAAACACACCCTAAGTGTTGGTTAGTTTGTTCATATTTTTTCGGAGCAAGATTGACCATCTTGGCAAATTACAGTGCTAAAGTTTGCAAAACAAGCAAGAAGATGAAAATTTGAGAACATTTTGTTGCCAACTAAGGGAGAATGAACAGAAAGTAAGGTGATCTAGCCACGTCAACCTATTAGCTTACGTGAGTTGGATAACAAGTTAAGCAATTTGTAATGTGTATTTAGTTGAGGTGTCGCTAAACAGTTAAGAGTTATTTACTTATTTTAGTACATATTTTTTTGGGTTTAGATATAAACAAATTTGAAATAGTTAGAACTTATGTCAAATTAGTAAATTACAAGCAATTTCAAAACTTCAGATGTAGTAGAAATTGGATTTAGGGAATCCCGCTCTCCTCTTTTTTGTGCGTGCAACGACAATTAGCTTAATTTAAATAGTATAGTTGTTTAGAGAAACTAAGTCTCCTTCAAGGTCAAATGCAGAACTCTCTCAATCAAGATAACCATTTTTCTAACAGTAACATTAAATTGACAATTTTCAATGAATTAAAAACAATATCAATAAAAGTAACAGAATCAAAGAACAGTCAACTAAGTTAAAAACAAAAAAAAACAAAACCGATGGTTTGATAGCAAATTAATCAATTAAGTTAAAAGAAAACAAAACAGATTCAACACATTGCAAAACACCCCAAACTCATCCATTCTTCGTGAACCAACATAGTACCACTCAAATGATTTGGAAGGCCAACGAGTTGAAGAGGCCAAATCTGTGTTTTCGAGGAAAGGGCAAATCTGGATTGTCAAGGCCGATTTGTCGATCTTTGATGGGGTTGGGTTGAGCTGATTGAGTTTATTTTTTGGTGGTGTTGTTAATGGAGCTTGATCTAGGGAGGGTCTGGCGGAGGAGGTGGGTTGGGAGGGATTTGTTTGGGGTCGGTATGTAAGGGTTGTTGTGGTTGTTTCTGTTGTTGATGTTGGGGTGGGGGTGATGGTGGATTTCATGGTGATTCTTGTTGTTGGTGGTGTGGGGAGATGCTGCAGTGGAGGCATCGGTGTGGCAGCCAATCGCAGTCAGTCGTAGTAAAAAAAATGTCCTATAAAATCAGCTGGGCTAAAATGACACAAGTGTGATAGTTGGGGATTTTTCAGACAATCTTTAATTCGAGATTATTTTGAGACAAAATCAAAGTTCTGGATTATTTTGACTATTTGGCCAAATAAAATAAAATAAAAAGTTTTACCTGATTCAAGCCAACATACTCTGATATGCGAAGCGCAACAAGGTGTTGATGAGAATTAATCAAACGACCAATTAGAACTGGCGCAGTAAGAACCTGAAACACAAAAGCATGTGTGATAACAAAACAAACAAAAGAAGCCAATTTCACTTAAAAGAATAATTTCTCAAGTAGTTAAGAACCTTGTATTGTTGAATGCTTAGAGGAATACCAATCTCGTAGTTGCGCACAACATTTAAAACCCGTAATGTCTTGCACATATCTTGAAATTGATCACGTTCAATATGGCTGCCAAAGCCAACTGGATATCAATACGATGAACACTATCAGAAAATTGTCCATAAGACTTGTAAGATATTTATGCATGTACAAAGTTACACAAATACATAAACCTAAACGGGGAACATAGGAACACACATACATAAACACAAATAGGGAGGGAAAATAAGGAATGGAGGGAGAAAGCACAAGAACCACAAATAATGCGATCAAAACCAAAACAACATAAGATGTGAGAAAAAGGTGCAACATGATGATATATCATCACGATTACTGTTATAATATCAAAGGAATATCAAAAACCTTAAATGAAATGAATAAGATAAAACAATTACTACAGAAACGATGCAACAACAACCAATAATCAATCCAAAATTAGACGGGGTTGGCTACATGGATCAAACGCGTTCATTTAACTGATTTAAAGCAGATGATGATACGCTTTTATAATTCTTTATATCCTACTTAATTAATGCATCCCAAGGGATCTTAGGTCTATTACCACCAAATTTTTCTAATTTCTATTGGGTCAAAGTTTCTAACAAGGCATTTGCAGAGATAATCTTTGGACATATCCAAACCACTGCATTTTTGCATCAATGGGAGGTGTATCTCCTACTTTTCTGTATATATTTGTATTTTTATTTTATCGTTAGAAGTTTTACGACACATCTACCTAAGCATCATCTCCACCACACTCCTTTTGTGCATGAGT
Organism: Stephania japonica; assembly: GCA_039657345.1. NCBI lineage: Eukaryota > Viridiplantae > Streptophyta > Magnoliopsida > Ranunculales > Menispermaceae > Stephania > Stephania japonica. The sequence continues at coordinate 10,799,568 of CM077556.1, forward strand.
TGTTTCTACATGACAAAACATTCACACTCAAATCATTACTATAAAAACAATGAGAAAGCATACAACACCAAAAGTATATTGTCACGTTATAGGTGAAACTTACTAATCACACAACAATGGTGCATAGTAATCACAATACAATTGTTTAAAATAGTTATTTTGCAATAAACACGCAATTTGCAACACACGTGATATTAATATTTGTTTTTATATTACTTTATATGACAAATTTTGACCTTAATTGCTACTTGATGTGAAAAGAAGTTAGTTTTAAAATTTTATTTTATTTAGGATAATTTCGGTAACTTCCCCAAAAACTTCATTGATTTCTTCACATTCTTGTATTTTTTGTCTCTTTTTTAATAGTTTTGATGGAAGCCATCAAAGTCAATCAAAGTTTGGCGAAACACGTCGAAGTTTCAAGTGAAACTTTGCAAGTTTTACATCACCACGTAGTTTTGCTTCCCCATTTTCATTATCGACAAACTTCCACCGAAGCTCGTTGTAGTTTGGCAATTTTTCAAACCATGGGTGAAAGTTTGCATTGTTGCTAAGATGTTCCTACCATTTTAAACTCTATTTATTTACTGTAGTTATCCATTAAGAAGTTTCCAAGAAGTTCAAAGAAGGAGGAACTTAGGTTGGTGTCATTTGTGTAAGAAAATGGGATCCAATCACAAGGACCGAAGCATGCCAGAAATCTCACCATAATTTAGAACACCACTGTAACCTCCTAATTTTGTGTTAAGTCAAACATGTTCACAAAATAAATTTGTTTTATGTCCCACACAATAGCATGTGCAAGATGTCTCACGATTACAAACATCAAAAGTTAACAAAAAAATATAGGGGGAGACTAGAAATGTATACAATATACAAACCTACGTTACACGAACTCGGGTAAAGGTGTCGGGTATGGATACATATCTAGGTGTAGGACTCGCTATTTTCTAATTTAAAGGATACGTGACTCGGTTGTGTAATAATTGGACACGGGTACTTGGACTCGGCTACATTTATGTAAATATATGTATATATAGGGTACTACTACCATGGGAACCAAATATATACCCATGTCATGGGTACACTATTTACAACCATTGGATTCTAATCCAATACATTAATCGAGGTGGCATAAATGCACAAGGCATTTAATGCATAACACATTTTGAGGGGTTCTCATGGCATGAGTATATATTCAGACTCCATTATAGAAGAATATATATATAATTTCATTGTATTTTTGTAAGTAAACGTAATGGTATACATATTGTGTTACATATTGTGTAAATGTTGATTTGATGCCTTCTTGTTATATTTAAGTATTGGGCTTACAACTGACAGAGGTTCTCTATTTATAGTAGAGAAGAACTCCTTGATCCATGACCATTGCTACTACGTTTTACAACACCTCGCCACATTTCTTACACATCTCTTACATTCCTTACATTTTCTTACACCACATACAAATGTCAAAAACTGATGACATCACTCATACAAACAAACGAAATAAAAACAATACACTCTTACACATGTCATGTTTTTTATGACACCACTAACTCAAACAAACAAAATAACTTACCACCACATCATTCTATCTTACCACAAACAAACAACATGAAACATAATCATGACTCTTACAACCCAACACCACAAAACATCATCATCACAACTTACATGCAATAAAAAGAAAACATGACTCTAATACTACAACTCAAATGCCAGAAGGCTACTAGGGTTTTATTTGACACAGACATTTATTTAGATGGTGTGGTAAGAGAGAATAGTGTTTGAGGTGTGGTATTGGAGTCATGTTTTCTTTTGTTTTCTTTTTATTGCATGTAAGTTGCAATGATTGCAAGGCGTCGCCTAGGCAAGCGGTGTCCTAGAAATTTGAAGGGGCTATTTACAATTAAGTTCGATTACAAAATACCTACACGAACATGAAATCTTGACACAATTAATATTACATATAAAGCTAAAGACTTATTAGTATTTTGAAGTGTATATTACGTAATAATCACATTGATTAATAGATGATTAGTGTTATTTAAGAACCTATAAATAAATAAATAAATACTTATACGGGAACCTCTAAATAAATATTATTTCATTCGCCTAGGCATCGCCTAGACGCCGTCTAGGCAACGCCTTGCCTAGACCAGGGAAGTCACCTCGAGATCGCCTTAACGCCTTGCAATCCTTACTAAGTTGTGATGATGATGTTTTGTGAGTGATGTTATCAGAAACATGACATGCGTAAGAGTGTATTGTTTTTATTTCATTTGTCTGTGTTAGTGATGACATCAGTTTTGGACATTTGTCTATGGTGTAAAATAATGTAAGAGAATGCAAGAGATGTGTAAGAAAGTTGGTGAGGTGATGTAAAATGAAGTAACAAGTGTACACTAACGTGTCACACATTGTTGCAAGTGTCATGGATCAAGGAGTTATTCTCTACTTTAAATAGAGAACCTTCGTCAGTTGTAAACCCAAGCTTGAAATACATTGAAAAGCATTCTCTTCATATTTTTGCCTTTGCTTCTTTGCTTTTTGAAATCTCTACTATAAGGGTATTATTGGAACTTTCAATAATTTTAAGTTTTAAAACACCCAAAAGTCAAAACCCTAACCCTAATCGTTATCTCCTTCCTATCTGCGGCGACGACGCTTAATCTCTGATTCTCTGACCTTTCCTTTCTCGTGACCTCATCGGCGTCGTCGACTCCCCCGTCAGCCATACACAACACTTCTCAGCATTTGTCTCACCCTTGTGACCCCTTCATTATTTCCGCATAGACACGTATTTTGTGTCCGGATCCATGTCAGATCGTGTCGACACAGGTACTTCGGCCACAAATGCCGAGTTTAGGTATCCGAGATACAAACCCCTCGAACATGATCCAATCAAGAAACATTTTTTAAAAGAAACATAGACTATTAATGAAGAATGAAAACATAATAAAAGCATCTGACCCAAAAAAATAAAAATAAAAAAAAAAAATAATAATAATAAAGCAAGAAGAAACAAAGAGGATTAACAGTCCTAAGAAGAGAATCTCCTCATCAACCCCTCTCTTGTTCCAACCATGGGCCGCCACTCTCTCTAATCAAAGCATATAATGGCAAGATTTTACCCCATTTTGTATTGATAGTTTACAAGTATATGAAGTGACTTGGTCCACACCAAAAAATAAAGTGACTTAGTCTATTTCCACACGCACAGGCACAAGCGAACACGTGCGCGCACACACAGAGGACGCTTCTACAACCATGCCATATATATATATGACAACTTGTCGTGCGTTCAACAGAGCTAGCAAGCTTGGCACAAAAAGTCATCAAAGTTCAACTAATTCCAAAGCGAAAGGTCATAAAAGTCGACGAGGTTGTGCAAAATCAATGGAATCAATGAGCTTAATGGGAGTCTAGGGTTAAGTTCCTTTTATATAAACAACTATGTTTATTTACAAAGAAGCTACTCAACTTTTTATTATTCAATTAGAGCACCATTAGATGTGCTTGTTGTGTTGTGTCGACACATACACTCACTCTAAAATGCGTTACAACTTATGGGTTTTACCACATCCACCAAAGCATCCTCATCTCTTTTATGCTCATATACATGTAGGTGTGTTGTTTACTTATCACCAATATTCACTCCCAAAAAGCAACAAAGGCAAGAGAGGTAAAGATTGGAGTTGGTAGATGAACAAGATGAGTATGGATACATATCTAACAAAAAAAGAGAAAGGGGAAGAAATGGAAATTCAAAACAGAATATGGTGAAGAAAGGAATGGCTAAATGACTTTGATAGATTTTCACTCTTTCTTTTTGTGATTACATCAAGATTTTTTTTTATCAGTGATTGTACTTGCAATCCAAGATTTAAGACTGTGCAGACATATGTTTCTTTTCTTCAACACTTAAGACTTAAAAATAAACAATAGGACGGTGTAGAGTATTCCACTATACTAATGCATAGTGTACTTTTCTTAGTTTTCATGTCAATAAAATTGGATATCCTATTTGTTTTTTTGTTAATTATCAATGACAAATACCTTCTTTAAATTATTTGTTGAATGCTTAAATGCCACTAGGGTTTCCAAGGAGATCAGGTGGGGCTTAGGCAGTTCGCGCCACCTAGCCTCATCAAGGCCTAGGCGAGGCATAAGCGGTAAAAAATATAATTACTTAGACTTATAAACATTCTTTTAACATAAGAAATAGATTAAATAGAGAATTACCTGTGTAAGCGATTATATGAACTTCTAAAACCCAAAATCCTAATCTCCCTCATAAGCCTCAAACATTCGACACTTTATTTGATGGTACAAAGTGCCCTTTTATAGGCTTGAGAGAGAACTTTTAAGCTTCCCACATTAATACCAATTTCCATCAAATTGGTAACCTAAAGGGAGCTTAATGGACATAATATTGATTAAAAACATAGGTTACATATATGAAGTTATTATGTAAACATAAAATAAAATTATGAGACACATAATGGTCTAACAAGACTCCCCAAAGAAATTATATAATTTATTTACAGATCCCAAATGGTAGGGCACATATAAAACCCATATATTTTCAACTATATTTGTAAATAAAAAATGATCACTAAAATTTAAGAAGAACAATATGATTCGCATTCATCATATAGAAAGGAAAATACGTCAATGAGAGAGGGATATCAAAGATTGTCGCCTAAGGTGGAAGGCTAGTTGGAAGTAGAGAATTGCTAGAGTTGAGGGTGAGAGGTAGTCGAGTTAGGGTTGAATAGGATGTATATAAAGCATTTTCAAATATTAGCAAAGAGCTTCTTCTATTTTTTATTTACTTAGAGGTCCACTGCTCGCCTAATCAATGCCCTAGGTGGTGGGCCTCCAAATCGCCTAACATGAGACGGGCTACCATATTTTACGCATATTCAACATAAATAAACACATGAGTCTTACCAAAAAACTAAACGCATGAGTACAGGGTTGAATAGGATGTATATAAAGTGTTTTCAAATATTTGCAAAGAGCTCCTATTTTTTTTATTTACTAGAGGCCCACTGCTTGCCTAATCAATGCCCTAGGTGGTGGACCTCCAAATCGCCTAATGTGTGGCCTAGGCAATGCCTTGAAAACACTTATGCTACTATATTTTATGCATACTTAACATAAATAAAAAACACACGAGTCTTACCCAAAAAATAAACAAGAGTATAGAGGTGTAGAGTAAGACTCGTGCCCTTGTATTATTTATTTGTCTTTTAAAAAACGGAGAAGAGGTAAATTACTGCTCTGCACACTTTTCTTTTTAAGTAATGATCCATTATAGTAAAGTAAAGCATTATTTCTTAGAAAGTTGAGGATACACAAATCAATTCACCGTTCACTCAACTCTTTACTAAAGAAGGATGGCATTGCTCTCACTCAACTTTTCCCCGTTCATTTCCTTTTCAGGTTAGGAAACATGTTTAGCACAAATAAAATAACTGGTCATTAAAAATGCAGGTTTGCACTTTGTACCCAAACATTTTAATAATTAAAGCAATATGTCACAAGATTCTTGAATGTCATTCCACAGAAACTGAAATACACAGTCGCATTTTACAAGCACAAGAACAAGGCAAATAGTGCGTTTTAGCTATTATGGAAAGGGAAACACCATTTGGTTTGACGAAAATAAACAAAAGTTGGCAATTTAATGTGACTTGTATAACACCATCATACCATCCACGCAAGAAATAAATCGTGCAACATTCTGTAACATTTAATCAACATTATGGACCTCATAAAGCTGTAAACAGGCGTCTAGGCTATATTGCAATAAAGCTAGCAAGTAACACACCACACAATAAACTCATGCAAACCTACAACCACAAGAAAAGTGCTCTATATCTAGGACAGAAATTGCATTCTGATCATAATAGAAAACAATGAGAAGCCCAAAATAAGTGCCGTTGTACTAACCTGCAAAAAGCTTGGCCATAACTGGCAGCTCTAAGAAGTCTGCGTTGACGTTCAACATCAAATTCATGACCTGCAGCATCGATACAAACTTCAACTGCCTCAGGGAGAGAAGAGCGAATCAATCGCAAATTTTCATCAGCCTATCAACGACATTAGAATGGTTGTCAAAGAATTGCAGAATTTCATTAAATACAAAATTCCTTTACTTACTATGAAAGAGCAATGTACATAAGGAAACATATTACAACTGTGTATCTATCTGGAGGTCATTTTTTAAACTTCTCCATGATTCAGAAAAATCACATAACAAAGAAAACAAGAAAAACATAGCACTTTCATTGTTCACATTTAACTACAACAACAACAAAGCCTCAATTCCAAATTATTTAGGCTCGGCAAGATAGATCAAGCCCTTCCATTGCGTTTAATTTTGTGCAATTGATGGTGTGCTTTTCAAGTCCTTTAAATCCCTCATATTCAATGTGTCCCAAGTTAGCTTTGTTCTACCCACTACATTGTCTAATTTCTTCAGTTTCTATACAGTCGAGTCTTCTAGTGGGGGGCAAGGCAACCACTCTTTCCTAATCTTTGCGTCAATTAGCGCTACTACTTTTCTTTGAGTTTTTGTATTTCTTATTCTATATTTATGTATTCGGTCTTCGTCCTACCCAACTTAAACCCTCTAGATTATAACGTATTCCTCAAAAGTTATAATTTTCTATATGCTCCTTCTCTTGTTTCGTCCACTAGAATAATGTCATCTGCAAATAACATGAGCCATGGTATATCCCCTTGAATGTGTATGGCTAGTTCATTCATTCATAACTAAACTAAAAAGATGTGGTTTGCATGTAAATTTTACTTTGGTATTTGAACAAATCTAAATAATTCTGTGAGTTTGGAGTTGAGGATCCATAATACCTACTCTTGAACTAATTTCAAATAATAAAGTCTAATTTTTCAATTCTATCTACAAAAAACGATACATAGTTGAGTTCAATAGTAAACAGATTTCCAGCTTGTTTCACCAACCTTTGAACTTCGCCGATCAAAGTGGTCCAAGGCATCATAAAGCAAAGCCGCAGGTTCCGTGCTTCCTATCTTAAAAATGGAGACGGTGGAATCAGGAACTATATGTAAGAACTCCATGGTTGTATTCGAAAGTATCCTCACTCCATCGCACTCCGGGATCAGTCTAATTGACTCATCATACAGATAGCGCACTGGCTCTCCATAAGGACCCACCATTAGAAGCTCATCATCCCAATAGAGTAGCACGCTATGCAATCCACACCAAGCAAGCTGTTCAGGAGGCAATGCAGACTGCCACAGAAGAACAAAACTCAATTGACAATGATTAAATACCAACTCCACACATCTCAATTACAGTGAACAAACACCAACCTCACAGTTATACTCGAATAAGATCTTCGAAAAATCCGACGACACGACGAGAAGCCTCCCGTCATGAGTAAACAAAGCGATCAGCTTCCCGTTCTGCGTGACCGCCATCTTCTGCACCGGCCCCAACCCCGTCCCGACCTGCTGAACCCCGTCCTCATCCACGACTAACACATGATCCCCGACCCCCAACAGCACCTCCACATTGCCGGACATGGTGTACTGCGGTTCGATCACCGCCACGCAGAGCGGAAACTCCTCCAATTCCGGATCAGCCAACTTACAAGCCCTAGGGTTCTTAAAATCAGGGATGCAGAAGATCTGATTCGCCTCGGTGACGCAGACGGCGCCGTTCCCCCAGAAGACGCATTCGGCGACGTTCTGATCGGAGCAGTCGGGGCCGAAGGAGAGCGGGGGGTCGGGGAGGGGTTCGCCGCGGGCGGAGAAGCGGTGGAGGGAGGCGTCCTGGACGGCGCAGAGGAGGGAGGCGTCGTCGGACCAGGCGAGGGCGACGAGGCGGCCGCCGGGGCGGTCCCAGCGAGTGGAGGAGAGGAGGATGCCGGCGGAGTTGTAGATGTTGAGTTTGCGGACGGCGGACTCGGCGAGGAGCTGGACGATCTTGGCGTCGTCGCGGATGACGGCGATGGGGCCGCCGAAGGGGGCGCAGGCGAGCTTGTTGCGGGAGAGGTCGACCGTCCATTGCATGGTGTAGATCTCGGGCTTCCGGTAGTAGCGGTTGTAGAGGAGCTGCCACTCCGCCGCGACGGAGACCGCCGCCGCCGCCCCCGCCATTTCAGATAGAGAGAGAATGAGGGGGATGGGATTAGGGTTAGGGGTTTTTAGTGGGGAGTGAGGAGGGTTTGGTTGATTTTGGGTTGCAGAGCTGGGGGTGGAGGAGGAGACATGGTGGGAGAGAAATTGAGATGTTTTTGGTTTAGTTAGTTTGATTAGAGTGGTGGTGACTTTGAGATGTGAATATACGTATCCCGAATGCAAGTACGAGTGGCAAAACGTGTTCTGGATGTTGTGTTGATCAACTCAGGTGACACGATCATGGTTAACATGATCACGGCCCATTTATTAAAAAAATTGACACGACATAACACAAAATTTAAACAGGTTAACACGACATGACACGTGTAACATGTTAAGTAAAATGGGTCGTGCTAACTTTAAAATTTAACACGATCCAACAAATCCATTTTTCTTACTTCTACATGATCTATTTACTATATTTAACTTGTTAACATACCTTACTAGAATGTTAATTTCATGGTTCTCTCCAAAATCCTAAAATTCTTTTTTTAATTCACTTTTGTGATTTTTGTTTTTGAACTACCGTCGATCCTCTCAACAATCGGCGGTGGTTCTAATCAAATCTCATTTGCTCTTTATTCATTCAATAAACAACCGATCTAATCAGATTTGTAAAGATTGGTTCATCCTTGTTGCGATATATCTTCATCAACAATGTTGTGTAGATTTATGCGGCGCACTAGATTGATTTATATTTAGTTTTTACTTTATAGTTAGTTTCTTTTTCCTAGTTGGAAGTCTTTGATTTGTCTTCTCCTTGTTGGAAAATTTTTAGATCTTCTCCTTGTTGGGAAGTTTTAGATTTTTTCCTTGTTAAGAAATTTTGTTATTCGTTTTGTAGTTCTAATACTTTTGTGTACTGTCATGAATTTCAACGTTATAGATAGTCGTTCCTAATTGTAAAATTGTTTCAATTTGGAAAAAAAAAAAAAAATTAATGGTAGTTTGTTTGCATAAATAGGATTAGCGAATCAATGTACTTGATTCTATGTTTAGTCTTGTATTGAGCCATTAATAATTAACAAAATTTCGATTTCTCTTAAAAAAATAAAATAAAATAAAATTGTTAACATACCCTTTTTGGCCTTTTTATTTTGTAACCTACAAAGGAGAAATAATGTAAGACAATCATACATGATTAATATAATTTAAGAAGGCTAAACTTTAAAAAATATATTAAAAATACAAATCTTTCACTACACAGTTTAAACGGGTTAAACGGGTTGTAAACAGGTTAGTGTGTCAACCTGTGACACGACTTGTTTATTTCGTGTCATAAACAGGTCGACATGTTTCTGATACGAACCCGTATAAGGTCAACCCTAACATACTAATTTTTTGTGTTTGTTGTGTCGTGTTATCGTGTTATGACTCGTTTTGCCACCTTTAGATACGGGTGTGCACGTCACGTCACGTCACAGCATTCTTTCTCAACTCTTAATTTGTTTGTTTGTTTTGTGTTTGCAGGGATGGGAGAGATCACAATTAAATGTAAGTTTAACTTCTTACCTTTAAATTACTTTATTATTTGAAATTAGGAATGTCTCTTTATTCAATAATCTTGGTGTTTTAGGTTCGGATAGACGTTTTAGACTTGGACATGTGTAGAACGCTTCAAATACAGTTGAAAAATACTAGAAACTAGAGCATGTTTGAATATTTAAAGCAGACTCTAAATTGCAAGAAAGTTTAAACTTCAGTTAAGAGAGAGAAATGTTCATGGTTTTAGTTATAGATATAAAGTAGGTGAGGCTGAGTGATGGATTGCCCCCATCAAACAAGAGGCCCGATTCATCATTGCGAAGTTGAAAGGAAAATCTATAAAAGCATTTTAGATCGGCAGACAACTTCACTAACATGAATGTTGGACGATAAAGAAACAATGCTCTAATTAGCTATGTAATTTTAAGTTAATGCTAAGAGGGATGTTTACTAATGCTACCTGTTACAACTACATGTATACAAACCATTCTTTTTTCTTTATTTTTTTGAGATAAGCATGGGTGTCCGAACCTTTTTTAACCCCTCTTTGCTTTGGTTCAACTAATCCCATAGGACCCCAACCCCATATCTTAGGAGTAACCAAGAAAATAACGTAATGTGAATAACCATTTAATTAAGTTCATTATTGTTTCATGTAAAACTCTAGAGCAACAGTGATATGATTAGGAAGCAGTTGTAACCTCTTTTATTCTATTAGTTTCGAGTTTTGATCTATTCCCATGCATTACTGAGCGGTGCATTATTAATACTTGTACTAATAGAGTTCAAAACTCCAAATACTCTAATTCAACTATTACTGATGGATTTCCTTTTTTTTTTTTAAACAATTATCCACCAAAATCCATATCTAGCATTCCGTGATAAATTAACTAGTTAATGTTTATTGATCTCTTTGGTTCGTCAGTGTCTGTGGCAAAAGCATTGCTGACAATTATAGCGGCTTCAATGGCTTTAATTCTGGTTATTGTACTCATCAAATTTGTGACAAGGAAGAAGCATCCAAGAACTGATGAAGATACTAATAGAAAAGACTATGTTTTTTTTTTTATTATTACATTTTTGATAAGATGTTTTTTTCTATTGTAATAGAACTTTTTTTGCTCCTGACAGTTGTGTTCTTATTTTTTTAATAGGGTAGAATTTCTTCGTGGTTTGGCCTTTATAGCTTCTCAAGATACGAGATTGAGAATGCCATAAACTTTAGCTACCACAAGATAAGCCTTGGTGCCGGAAGTGCTGGTTGTGTCTATAAAGGTGTTCTTCCCAGTAAGCAATTAATTGCCATTAAGCACATATTCAAGAACAACAAGTCTGATTCTTTCAACAGAGAAGTTGAAGGCCTCTCAAGAATTCGACATCCGAATTTGATTTGCCTATATTAGGCTGTTGTACTGAAGGCTGGGAGCAATATCTAGTCTATGAATATCGTAAGAGTGGGAAACTTGCTCAACATCTTTTAATTGAGTTCGATGACCATTTATGTCATTTTTTAACACAATTAATTGTTACTATCTAATGATGTACTCATTACAGGAAACTCTGCTCTTTCTTGGGATATGAGGGTTAAGATTTTGAGAGACTGTGCTCAGGCATTGCCATTTCTTCATCGTTATCCAGACGGTTGCGTCGTTCATAGAGATACAAGGTGAGTATGTTAAGTTTATTGATCTTACCTCTCACTCTATGAGATCGATCATTCAATTTATCTGCCAGAATTTATCTCAAATTATACAGTTTTTTTTTTCTACTGTCGTCATGCTCAATTAGAACCACGCTTCAGTTATAAAGTGCTCTAGTATTTTGTTTTGCAGCTTACAACATTCTTCTGACAGAGAAAATGGAGCCCAAGCTTTCAGATTTCGGGTTGGCTAAGATGCTCTTCACAGATGTTTGGGGAACCATTGGCTATATAAATCCTGAATATATGAGTAATGCCAAACTTACTTGCGCCAGTGACATCTATAGTTTTGGTATTGTCATCTTGCAAGTTCTATGAAGGAAGTTTGTCATTGAATTGGACATTGATGCACGTGACCAATTGACGAAGAAGGTATATATATCTGGGTGCATCTTAATAGAAAACCATACTTCTGCTTGTGTTCGTGTGAGTTTTTCATGTTAAATGCCTTCTAAATTTTGAAGATCCAAGGTTGAATGGAAAACTCAGCGAACAAGATTTCAAATCAATCTTAAAACTTGTTGTACTATGTGTAGCCAGGTCAAGTGATGGTCATCTAACAGTTAATGACGTTTTCCAAGAGATGGATAGAACGTGGAAAAATACATAAATGTACAAGTTAAGATTCAAATAATTGCACTTCACTTATTATGCCGAAGTTTGGTTTATGTCACTTATTCAAAAAAAAAAGTATTTATAAATAAACACACAGCATTGTATTCAATTTGCTATAATTAATACAAATCTTAATTACATTAACAATAATACCACATGCTTTACAAAGGACCTGTTTTGGAATTCATTTTTTATTAAAAAAAAAAAACCAACTTACCTAGCACATGTAGCAGATTCGAATTCTCAACCTCTAGCGTAGGTGACTACTTATCAAACTAATGTCGAGCGAAGCTAAATACTTAAGCAAAAAAGAAATATAATGCTGAGATGTGATTTGATAAAAGAAAAAGAAGTACTTGCAAACGTGAATTATTGAGTAGCTTGACTTAGAATTAAGTCGTCTTGTTCACATCACATGTGACGAAAAGAAAAAAATAAGGTAAATACATGCATCCATTGAAGAGGAAAGAGGAAAGGGGAAATTATGAAGACTAGTGCAGGCCAAGTAGTACTACTAACAAAAAAAAAAGGCCTATCAATAAAAAAAATACCCTAAGTATCAATTATATCCCAACCTTTGGAATTTACTAATAATTTTATCATCAACTAATTTAGGTCTTTTTTTTTTATATAATATGTGCCCACACAATATTCATTCTCTTTAACTTTCTTGTCATGGTATTTAAGGATTTATTCATACATATACATTAGAGCCTAATATTCTTTTTTGTTTTGGTTCTTGTATTTAACGTGATGTTGCAGGCCTCTTTTTTATGTCCATGATTTGGCTTTTGGTCTATCAACTTGAAGTGAACCTTGGTAGGAAAATGAAGTGTTTTATGTTTTATAATTGTTAGACAACTATACAAAGTTGCTATATATAGGTATTTACAGTGTTACTATTTTATCTTCAAATTTATTCTCTTATTTTGACATTACAAAGCTTTATAAATAAAAACACCACATTGTATTCAATTTGCCATGATTAATATATACAAATCTTAATTACATTAACAATAATACCACATGCTTTACAAAAGACCTACTTTGGAATTCATTTTTTCATTAAAAAAAAAAACCAACTCACCTAGCATATGTAGACAGATTTGAATTCTCAACCTTTAGCGTAGGTGACTACTTATCAAACTAATGTGGAGTGAAGCTAAATACTTAAGCAAAAAAAAAGTATAATATTGAGATGTGATTTGATAGAAGAAAAATAAGTACTGACAAACGTGAATTATTGAGTGGCTTGACTTAGAATTAAGTCGTCTTGTTCACATCACATGTGACGAAAAGAAAAAGGTGAGGTAAATACATGCATCCATTGAAGAAGAAAGAGGAAAGAGGAAATTATGAAGACTAGTGCAGGCCAGGTAGTACTACTACAAAAAAAAGACCTATCGATAAAAAAATATCCTAAGTATCAATTATATCATAACCATTTCGATTCACTATCAATTTTATTATCAACTAATTTTGGTCTTTTTTTTCATAATATGTGCCCACACATCATTCATTCTCTTTAACTTTCTTGTCATGCTATTTAAGGATTTATTCATAGCCCAATATTCTTTTTTGTTTTTTTATGTATTCATGTATATAATGCACATAATTTTTTTTGGTACATATATAATACAAAAAAACATATACCCATATACATATACATATACCTACTCAAACACAAAAAAAAAAAAAAAAATTTATAACAAAATAAAACAAATTAATAAAACATAACAAAATTGAAAGAACTACTACAAACCACAATGAACCAATCAATTGTTTTTTGTTTAAGATTCAATCATATATTGATCCTTTGAATCATAACGTTAATTTAAAACCCAAGTTTATTTTTTTCGGGAGCCCAACGGTTTTTATTATTATTTTTTTTTTTTGCTTGACATAAATCTTAATTTAGAACGTTGAAATCAACCTCTTAAAGCTCTTTTACAGGGGTTATCGATGTACACATGATAATTAACTTATTATTGACGATTTATGAATACCTAAATTTAAATTAGAGTATTAATATGTCATTAATTTATAAATTATTATTTTTGTGAGTCCTTATACACTTAATTTAAACATAAAACTTAAAAGACTTCGATGTAAATTGATCAATGATCAATGGAAAGAAAAGTTAAAAGATTAAGTTGATTTCAAAGAAAAAATGTCTCAAATTAGAATTAATAATAAATTGAAAAGTATATGATATACGTGGTGAATTCTAAAAGTTAGGATATAATCGATACAAGTTGTAAAGGTTAAGATATTTTTTATCATTAGGCGAAAAGTAGCTCCTCACTCGACCTCGTGGTTGGTGTGAATGATGAGGTGAAGAAGCTTGGAACTGTGCTGAGGGGCATCCAAGCTGCGTTGCAGGATGCCCAGAAAAAGCAAGTGGAGCAAACATGCGGTGAGGCACTGGCTTCATCAACTCAAGGAAGTGGTTTATGATGCTGAAGACGTGCGGGACGACGTCGCATATAAAGAACTCAAAATCTGTTTTTTCAAGAAGCAAAAATGAACACACATACATGGGGAGGGGTAACTTGTTGCAAGATGCATCATCATGTACATGATCTAGCTCAATCCATCAGAGGCTCTGAATGTCAAGTTTTGGGAGAAAGTAGCATGAGGAGTACTGACTTTTCCGAATGTCGACACGTTTAGATGATTTTTTTCCAATTTGAGTCTCTTGGAGCCTTATATTTGAGTGGGTTTAGAGCTTATGATCTCTCCTGTTTCTCTTGTAAGTAGTTCAAACACTTGAGATACCTCGACCTCTCCTACACAAGAGCATCGAATCATTATCAGTATCATTTGCAAACTTTAAAATTAATTGTCTCTCGCTTACTGAGCTCCCTGAAGATTTGATAATTAAAGTTGAAGAAACTGAGACATTTGTTCATAGATGATCACAAAAAAATGGAAGAAAATGCCACATGCATTGTGTAAACTGCATCAACTTCAAACATTGCCATTATTTGTGGCAAGCCAAGAAGACAGTGGATGTGGGATTTCAGTGTTGAAAATTTTAAATGGCCTTCAAGGTACGTTGGACATCCATCGCCTGAGCATCGTGAACAACGCAAATTTAGCTATGTGAGAAGAGCATCTAAAGGGAATGATGGAGATGAGTTACTTGTGTTGGAAGAGCTGCGTCCTCACACAAATCTGCAACTTGTATCAATTGAAGGCTTTGGAGGAGTTGAATTTCCAGCATGGGTGTCAAGTGGTTCAGACCTTCCAAACTTGGTGGGCATGGAGTTGAATAGGAAATGCAATCACTGCAAGCACATTCCGAGATTCGGCTGAAATCACTGGTGTTAGTAAATGTGGGTGGGATGGGAGTGGTGTCAATAACACTTCTCTCACCATAAGATATTGCGAAGACCTTGAATTCATCCATGAAGGGCTATTGATTAACAATAACCAATTTGATGTCGATGTCTTTCTTATAAGAAACTGCCCCAAACTGAAAGCTTTTCGAGAAGAGGGATTAGCATCACTATATGAGATCCTTCCCAATAGCTTTATTCGCAAACTGATCGGAAAGGGTTTCTCCTTCGCGAGTGAGGGAATTTTTAGCATTCGGAACTGTCCGGAACTCGAGCAGAACCTTGCCTCACTTGAAGAATTGAAGATTTCCTATTGTGAAAATCTGAGACACCTACCATCCAAAGAACATATGCAAGGCCTCACCTTCCTCAAGGAATTGCATTTTGTAAGGTGTCCTTGCTTGAAGGAAAAAAAGATGCAGCGGCATAGAAGGAGAAGAGTGGCCCAAGATATCCCACATTCCAATTTTACGGATACATTACAGGAGGTATGTACCCTGTTGCATGTTTCAATAAGGAAAATGCTAAAAGTTCCCCGGATTTTAACCCTACCGACCTCATCGGGAGCCATGGAACAGCTCCGGATGAGGTCGGTGCCCAATGTTGGTTAAAATCTGGGGAACTGTAGCGGGCCTCTTTCAATAAATATGTTTGCATTCGGCTATGCATCCTTTACCTTTTTTTTATTTTTTTTATTTTGTGGAATACGTATTAATTGATTCAACGACCAGATCTGCTAATCATTAATTATTACAATATAGACTCCTTCTCATTTGGTTTTTGGCCTTTTGGTATGGAATAATTTGGAGATGCACTTTCAAATATGTGGAATCTAAATGTGCCCCTTATTTACTTCTTTAAACTCAGAACATTTATTGCAGAAGATCTAGTGTTTTCAGTTGGATGTTTACTTACTTAGCCTTGTGATAGTTATTCTCAAATTATGTTCTTGTCGTAGGGTGGAGTGAGCTTTCTTGGGACAAAAACGTCGAGATTTTGTGAAATTCTGCTCTTGCACTGAATTTTTTCATTTCGGAGATGATTATGCTGTGCATGGAGAGATATCAAGGGGATGAATGATACAATTGCTTTTGAATTGCTTTTCTATTCCTTGGTATAAGTTAATCTCACTTGGTTTTTTTGTTTTTCCACTTGCAACATTCTTTCAAACATCTTTCTAGAAACTAATACGAAGAAGCTTGCTTTATGATTTGGCTTGGAAAAGATGTTGGAGATAGAAGATCAATGCAGAGCTCACTCTGGAAGTAATGTCTACAGTTCTGGCATCTCTATCTTGCAAGGTTGAACAAAACTGGAGCTTAACAATCTGGGCTCAACTGCTTTTGATCCACTCATTAGATTGCTTATGTCAATGTGCTAATAACTAGCATGCATGTATTTCCTTCATACAGGCAAAAGATGTAATCAAGTTCTACCAAAAAAAAAAAAAGATGTAATCAAGGTGAGAGGAGAAAATAGGGATCTAGTAGATTCTCAGTTGACCAACGCATGACTTCAAATTGATGGAATCAAAATCAATCTTGCACATTGTTGTTCTATGTGTGGCTAAATCGGACAAATCTCTTAACAAAAAACTCTTGATCCATTGTTGATATAAAAGACCTTTTCAAGGTTTTTTGGTTTTCAAAAAAAAATCAGCTTAGTATTTTTTCTTGGTACTTTTTATAGCTTTTGTGTGAACATATATATGGAATCTAAATATGTCACTTGTTTAGTCCTTTGAACTCAAAAGTAGAGGTAGTACAAGATGAAGTGATAATATTTAAGCTGTTAGAATGTAAGATCGAAAATATAACCATAATTTTGGTCCTTAAGAATAACTTTCTTCTTTAGTTTTATGATAACTTCTAGGATAGAAACATTTTGACCGCAAACATGGTATCTTACTAGGTGTTGGCAGTGTCTACAAAGGAATTGTACCTGGTTCGAAGTGGGTTGCTAAAAATTAAGTTATCTGTACAAGAATTGTTGGATAAGCTCCCCTAGCATAGAAGTGACTTCATGCCAAGAATTCAACGTCGTAACCTAGTTCGACCCTTGTGTTTCAGTATTGAAAGTGACCACCTGGTTTGTGTATGTAGTTCTAATGGAGATCTCAGGGATCATCTACCAAGTAAGCTACTAACCTTCATTGTTGCAGTTCGTTCTTCATTTACTATATACCTTCACAATTCTAATTACATTCCTGATATAGGAAAAGGTGTTGGGCGTCTTTCATTGTTGTTCAGACTAAGGATTTTGAGATACTGTGCTGGGGTTGAAATTTCGCCGTAGTCATGTAGATGGTTGCATTTTCCATGGAGCCATCAAAGTGACCATTTAATCAAAAAGGCTTTTGTTATGTTTTTATGCCAAGGCAAGTTATATTCTTTACTTGGCAACTCTTGAACATCCTTCTAAAATTACAACATAGTGCCTAATTAAGCCTTCTGACATTGGATTGGCAAAGATAAGCTCTGGAGGTAAGAGAATCAAAGAACCGTCCTGTTTGCAGATCTTTGTGCTAGAAACATGGGCTACGTTGACATCTTGCAAGTTCTAATAGTGGGAGGACTTGTTGATTTGGACTTCGACTCATTGGAACGTTATGTACGTGAAATAAATATGATTGCATCTGCCAATTCGTAATTTTGACGTTGCTAATTCAGGAAATTGTTATCTGTAATGTAAATCTTGTAGGCAAAAGATGTCATCTTTGGCAAAAAGAGGTAGCATGTTTATGGATCCACGGTTGGAGAGCAACTAACTGTTACATCTCCATGTATCCAAAGCAAGCAAAAATTATCCAACAATGAAAATATGCTTAATCAAGCTTGGAAGAATATACGTTCTGTCAAAATTGCACTAGCATTATAACAATGTTCAGTTGAAAACCTCTGATAGTCTGTCAGGAACGCCTATGGAATCAATCTTGCACTTTACTGTCCTATATGTAGCCAAATCTTGTAAAAGATCATCAAACGATGGATGCTGCTTAGCAATACTTTTGATCCAATATATGTTGACATCAATGACTCTTCAGGTTAGATGCTTAAGAAATAGATTTGGTTAACTAGCATGTTACTTTGAGCCCGGTATTTTGTACTTTCATGTGAAGCTTTCACAGGATTACATATTTACATGCATACTTGTAGTTTATGCTTAGTTTAATTTCACTTGTTTTATTTCTTTAAACTTGATCTGGTGTAATTTTGGAACATGAATGAAGTAAGACTCTTGTCCAAAAAAAAAAAAAAAAAAGAAGAAGAAGAAAAAGAAAAAGAAAAAGAAAAGTGAAGTAATTAAATTTGAAGGAGGCATGGTTACAAAAAAAAAGGTCGATTGGCAAAACAATATACTAATTTGAAAGGATGCTAAAGATTCACTAAAATCAGCAAAATTTAAAACGAATGAGATTCTAAGATGAGGAACATACATGTTATGCAGGTGAACAACGACAACGACGACAACAACGACAAAGCCTCAATCCCAAATTTTTTAAGTGTGCTCCAATTTCGTGCAATTAATGGTGTGTTTTTAAGTATATCTCATAATATTTATACTTTTCACAGCAAGAATCTGTTCTTTACCACTACCTATATCATTGTCTCATTCGCGCCGCCGTTTTTTAGTTTTGACTTGCTTTTGCAATGAAGGTAGGATGCAATTTTTTCGAAAAAATTACATCCGTACAGTTAATTTAATTTTAAATCCGAAAGTGGGTTTTCTTTTTATTGTTAAAATAATGTATTATGTCTTTTGTAAAGGCGATATTAGACATGGAAACAGTGACTCGCGTGAGTTTGTGTAACATGGCAACTCCACGTCACGTAGGACTCACACGAATAGCGCCTTTTCTAAATGCACTATTCATGTGACATGGATTGAATTCTCAACAAGAATAGCACATTCAAAAAAGGTGTTATTTGTGTGATGCGGATGATGTGGATGCCACGTGGATTACGAATAGCACCTTTTCTAAAGACGCTATTTATGTGACATGGACCGAATACTCAACACGAATAGCGCCTTCGGAAAAGGCACTATTCATGTATGATGCGGTGATGTGGATGCCACGTGGACCACGAATAGCGCCTTCAAAAAAGGCGCTATTCGTGTGTGATGCGGGTGATGTGGATCACGAATTGCACCACGTGGCCACATTACCCAAACTACCATCACCCCAACAGACACAAATACTCCCACCTTTAGTCCCCATCACCTTTTGGCTTTCGTGATCAAAAGTTGAAGCTGTGTTAGGCGCACAACTTGTCGAGTGCAATAAAGTAATGCCTAGTTGACTCCTCAACTACAAACTTCATGACCTTATCTAACCCTTCAAAACAGCAAAATACCCTCCACCTAGTGTGATTTCTCAAGGCAAAGCTCCATAACTAGACTGCAAATTATCCCTCTGCAGTGCCCATGTAGAAGAATCTGAAAACCAAAACCTATTCTTGGCCATATAGTGGCAAAGACCTGAAAACCAAAATCTTAGAAAATAAAAAACATAGAACCTGCCACCTACCAAAATATTTTTTAACGTCAAAAATTAAAGATTTGAGTATCATAAAGTACTTCGAATATTCAAAATCTAAAGGCATTAATAGAACAATAAAAATCTAAACATATTATTTACCAAAAAAAAATTCTAAACGTATTGATAGAATAGTAAAAATAGTTAATAGAACTCATATCTATCTCACCCACATCTCCCAAAGATATATGAAACTGATTTATCGTTTCAATAGGCAAGAGAGAGATGAATTTGAAGTTTGAGAGAGAGCGAACCACTTGAAAACTCCTTCAATTTTGAACTTCATTACTGCTAAAGTTATGCCTATTTTTAAGGAAACAGAATAGATGTTTCTTTTAAGGTGAAACGGAATTGATGATGAAAAAAAAGGGAATTAATTGTTATTCCTAAACTGTCCCTTTTAAAAACACAAATTTCTAAAACTATCCAGTGGCATATTATTTTACCCAACATATTTAAAGAAGGCCATTTTTGGCAATTTGGTGGCCAAATAGGCTTCACCGTCAACTGCCAAGAATCCCTATTATAATAGTATAGATTTATGATGCATGTTTTCCGAACAATGTGCAAAGGTGAAAGTAAAATGTTAATTTCGTCATGTTGTGTACTTGAAAAATTAATTGTTGAATGAATTCAACAAAAATGATATTAGGGTTGAAGAATGCTACATGGACACACCAAAACGCATATTGGTGTGTGAGTTATCTATATGTGCCTCGATTTAGTATGGAGCACACCCAATATGTATTTTAGTGTGGTTTGGGTTGATATATGTATAGTATTTTTAATTTAGGCGGGCGAGGGTATAGGTGGGATACAAGTTGTATAAATGACTCATTTACATTTTATATTTTGTTCAAATGACTCCTTTTGAAATTGAGTCATTCATACAATCCAATTACCACATCATACTCACTTGCCACATTACTCACAAATGACGCCTTTTGAAAAGGCACCATTCATTACTTTTGTGATTGTAAATAAATTAACCCTATTTAATGAATTTAAAAAAAAAAAGGAATTACTTTTTTAATAACTCCCAATTTTTTCTATGGTCATGTGGGTTCTTTTCCTTTTTTTCTTTTTAAAAAAATCTCTGAAAAAAAACAAGGAATTCTCCGGCACATTTTGCAAAATAATTGAAAAAAAAAAACGAACGACTTTAGAACTTTTATTTTTTGATAACCATGAGTGTCCCAACTTTTTTCAACCTCTCCTTACTTTTGATTCGACTAATCTCATAAGAGTTCAGAAGCCCCAACCCCATAACCCTATAGAAATCAAGAAAATAAAATGTTACTGCCAAGAATCGAACCTCGAAATCTCTGCCTCATTCAAAGATACAAATTAAATACTTTGCTAAGAATAATACTACAAGGATAACCAAACAATTGTTTTAACCAAAAAGAATTGCAGAATACAAAGAAAATATATTACATTCATATGTATATGTTTACTATTACACAACATGTCTTCTGTTGCTGTATTGTATGTAAAGTTGAATTATAGGTTCTTTCCCTGATTTGGAGCTTATGGTATAGGATGCGCGCTTTGTATTAAGACCATACGAGGGAATAACCGAAATAGCAGATCATTTGTATAAAATGGCATTGTAGTCGTGTTCCCCAACCGAATGGTAAGGCATCATTGATGGCTTTCTCGCTTCGAATTACCAAAAGAAAATCCACAAGCAATTATATGAAAAGGTTCTATTTCAGAAAGGGGGGAGAAAGAAAATCCACCTACCCAGAATGAGTATGCCAATGGTACTTTAATCCAAAAGTATCATATACATAAGTATGAAAACAACACTTTCTACTTCATGGGACTACAGGAGAAAAAAAAAAATGCATAAATCAAGTTTCACTTCCCCTATATTATGATTCATGAGATAGTTGATCACAAAGAAACTTGTCCAGAAATCAACTTGTTTTCCTCCAACAAGCCAGCAAACTGAATGAAAACTCTGGCTCATGGTACTTCCCAAAGATCACGCTGAGTCATGATTTTTTCTTCTTCCTAAATGCTTTAAATCCATTGTCGCTCTCCTTGCCTGAGGATATCACTGCAAGTGCGACTAGTAACTATAAGAACATGTGCAAAAAAAACACAACAGAAAGAAAGATTTGAAGTTTTCTAACTGAAAGGATTTTGGAGCAATTGTTTTGACCTTGCATTTTATCAATAAAAATAAAAATACGTAGCAACACCACCTAATTCGCAATGGAAAAAAATAAAATAAAATAAAAATAAAATCCTTCAATTTGGTCTTATTAAACTTGATGCGATCCGATTTGCTTCATCAACTACATTACACTGAGCTGAGCGGAAGTGTTTGATGGGTGAAATGGGCTCCAAGTGATTTGGAATTGAGACTTTGTTGCTGTGATAAGATCCGATTGCTGATTTAGAAATATATTGATGAAACACCGGCAATAGAAAACATCCATTGTGCAAAAAATTGCAAAGACTTAAGTTTAAAGTAGCTTAACTAAAAATATTTTGGTAAAATGACAGACATGCTTTTGTTTGAAACCATAAAATGATTATTGAAATGACAATAAGCCTGCACTCTGCAGTATACCTGCCGAAAGGAAATGTAGTTTGCTCAAGCAATTAGATCATATGCACCATATCATCAACCATCATCAATCTGTTCTCTTCTTGTAATCTCTGCAAAAGACAAATAAACAAATCGTTATGTTTTCTCACTGCCTTGTTAGGTGTCTTTTTATGTATGTGTGCTTATTTGACTTAGCATGTGATCAGAACTTTCAGACCAATAATGGACAACCAATAAAACCAATAGCCCCAAAAACAGTCGCTTCCTTTTCTTTTTGTTACTTGTTCTTCTCCACTATTTCACAAGGGATCATCCATTCCTTACCTCCAATAAGGAAACTATTTCTGTTCTGGTGTATCGGACATCTGCTGTCATGTTGACAGCTCTCTCAACATCTGACACAGATATGAGATCCAAGCGACTTGCCCGCATATGCTGGCCGAATATGGAGTCAAACGCTTCTTTTCTGCAAGCCATGAGAAAAGAAAAAAAATGAATAAAAAAATCTATGTACAAGAATAATACAGAAACACCTGAAGAGAAAAACAAGCAGAAAAGTCACAAGATGGAAAACTGCTGACAGACCTGTCTGAGGATATATCAGACTGGCCTTGAGGAGGTTCATTTGACTGATCTTGAGGACGTTCATCTACATCCATGGGTTCTGAAGTTCCACTATTCAAATAGACAAAAGAGAAGTGATATCAGAAAATATAAGTAACATAATGTATGTTCTAAATATGTAATAGAAATTAGTGTTCTCATAGCACGAGCACTTCATACAAGCATAAGTAACATGTTGCCTTATTAGAAAGCACTGCAATTGAGATTATAGTATTAGAAAATTAGTTTGGAATCTAAGATGAGACATTCACATCAATGATAATAAGTGAGGTCAATTACCAAAACATAATTATAGAGAAACTAATAGACAATTTGATGCTACTTTATTTCCAATTAACTTCAACTATGAAAACCAATACTTCAATGCAGATCCCTGCGTTTCAAGAAATAAAAGATGTAAAGTTTTCCTCTTTACCATGCTTTTCTAAA
This sequence comes from Stephania japonica, assembly GCA_039657345.1. Lineage (NCBI taxonomy): Eukaryota > Viridiplantae > Streptophyta > Magnoliopsida > Ranunculales > Menispermaceae > Stephania > Stephania japonica. The sequence goes on from CM077556.1 coordinate 10,823,039, forward strand.
TTCTTCTTTTTTTAGGGATTTGGCTATTGAGCTTATACTCAAAGAATCATTCTTGAACTTGGCAATTGATGATACAAATACTTGAAGCTTGCAAGAAACAGCTAAAAGTATGACTAGTAAGGGTCAGTAATAGAAATCTTAATGCTGTTACCCTATTCGGAATCGTTAATCTTAATAGTTGACTTTATCACATCTTCCTTGTGCTCAATCCATGAATCGAGGCCCGTGAGCCTAACCCATCATTTAAAATGCCTAATGATTTACCCATGACTTGCAGAACTTCCTAGGCAACGCGGAACTACATGAACAACCAACCTCATGTCCTTTATTCAAAAAATCTTTCTCACTTATTTATTTTGAATTAGATACCTTGCGATGATGATTTAACAAGCATTTCCCAATGCATCAAGGCTCCTATCCCATATCATGCACCATGCACTATAAATGATATTTCTAGACGATCCCGAATGTATATCTATTTTAGTCACTTTATCAATTTCAAATGCTGACCACTCTATCTCAGAAAATTCCTAAAACGTATAAACAAAGGTACACCCACGTATGAAAACCAAAAAAAAATATCACATCCATGCCCCTTTTTTTTATAATCATATGTACAGAAAAGGAGTCATGTTTGCCAATGAAATTAATGCATATTTTTTCATTAAATCAAATTTGAATTCTTTGTTTAGGTTCACAACAAAAATCTTGTTCAACAAAAACAAACTAGTCTTTTCAAACACCACACAAGCACATTGACACAGGCGCATAACAAACTTGCATGTATCAAAAGACTCATCCGTTGGGCTGGGCTGTAAGGTCTTACACAGATTTCATGCACACCCAACCTCTAAATAGGTCAAACTGCAATTACTAAAGATTAGTCAGGAGAAAAAAAAAAAAAAAAAACTGCCTGAGCAATGAGCACAGATGATCTCATTGAATGTTTAACGTATAAAACAACAACTACTACAACAATCATGAGAATAACTGTATAAGACAATTTTTTTAGAGGATCTTGGCCATGCTTTAGAAGGCAAGCTACTAAGAAGCTGCTTGTTCCGAACTAGATGAGCTATGAATAAACAAGAACCTAATAATGCAGGACCAAGACATTTATGCATAAATTCTACAAGCAAACAATGCTCACAAGGCAGCCAGCCAAACTAATCTTTGGAATAAGCAAAGAAACTGTTAAGAGTATGAAAAATCAAAGTAGCATTCTCAAATACTCACCCTTCATTCGTTGCTGAACCGCCGTTAGCTCTAGTGCTGCTGCCACCATCATGATCGGCCTTCCTTTTCCTTTCCAGTTCTCTTTCTTGCTCACGCTCTTCCATATCTGTTAGTTCTTTGTGATATATTGCGAAATTTAGAGCTTTAAGTGCTGCTTCAACATCGATCTTCGTAACCTGATCAAATACAAATAAGCAAACAGTATGGAAAGAATGAATACAATCTTTGTCATAAATATATGATATTGCACATAAATATAATGTGTATGCATAAAATGTAGCTGTGGTAATGCGAGGTCAACTCGTTTCTTTTTCTTGTTCTAGATTCTATTTTACAAAATAAAAAAATAAAAAAGAGAATAGAACACAAAAAAAGGTACTAGAAAAAGTTTTTCTTGTTATCAACTGTCACTGTATGCTCTGCGAAATAGTCAACAAAAGCTTTGCTACTGCTTCAAAAGAGGCTCTTTCCAAATTTTTTATTATGACCTCCATGTCTCAGTGTACCAATCTTATCGGTATATCAAAGAAGAAAAAGCTAGCGTGGATGAATTATTCAAATAATAAACATATTGATCAGTCAAAGAAGAAACCTTTTTGCTCAATTTCAATTTTGCATGGGCTGTCGAAAGACGAATAATTGTCTCTAGCGTTCTGGCAGTAATTGGGAGTGTTCCTCCACCGGCCTACAATAAAGTTGAAATAGATTAATACAGTTTAAAAAATGGATATTCAAAGGAACTGCAATGACTTCAGCTCAAATTTGCTTATTGTCACCACAAGTATAGACCTTTGCATTGGAGCTGGCATTCCTAAGCTCAGCATATGCTGTAGCTATTTGTTCGGATGCCTGCAAAAGAAAATTAGCACCAGTTCTATTAGAAAATAGGTTTTGCCCATATCACTGTCACTATTGGCCTGGAAAAGCAAAAATGTAGTTGTGTTGTTGTTCGCCGCCTCGACACATTTCCGCGTGCAAACTAAAAGTTGGCTAGCAGTTGACAAATTGAAATGAATATTGAAGCTATTGGAAAGTATACTTTGGCAATATTGCTTTCTCAAAACAGATTGCCATTTAAAATCAGATATTGGCACTCCAATTAGATACTCAAAGTAGGCCCTCAAATATTCATCATCCTTGGATGTACGCAAAAAATGCGAATTATATAGACACTTAAGTACCATTCTCAGAGTCAAAGTGAATTTGCGTAGCATTACCCATTAAACTATGCCAAATATAGAGATATAAGTACCTCGTCTGTCAAATCTGGTTGAATCCTGTGTTTTGCATAGTGAATATACTTTTTAAGAAACTTGATAGTGAGTGTGTCACGCTTTCGGCCCCTTCCAGATCTCCTTCCGTGTAACATGCGGTTATATTTTACGAAGACAGATGAATCAGAATCATCCTCACGTCCATAACTGGAACCCCCATCAAGTCCTGTTCCAGCATGATTCAAAATTACGTCAACTTAGTGCAACCAAATCACATAAGATGACCATGGATTTTTACAGTTTTCTCAGAGCATCTAATTGTTACCTCCATCTGTTGTTGAGCGATACTGGTGCATGCGGACCACATGCTCTGAGATCTGATGGTCAATCTCAGGATCCATTTGATCCAATACAATGAAGAGCAAATCAAAACGGGAAAGCAAGGAGTCTGGGAGTCCAATATTTTTTGTTGGAGTAATTGAGCGATCATACTGTAAATTTATCAAATAAATAACTTATCAGATTAACAATATGTACAGCTCAGCTTATCACAAATGTTATTATCGATGGATAATAAAGCATTAGAACGCCTACATAAACAAATAAACAACTTACTGTCCCATATATAGGATTTGCTGCTGCTACTACACTGCATCTAGCATTAAGAGATGCATGAATACCAGCTTTAGCAATAGTTACAGTCTGCTGTTCCATAACTTCATGGATAGCCACACGATCCTGGTCATTCATTTTATCAAACTCATCAATGCAAACGACGCCACGATCTGCAAGAACCATGGCACCAGCCTCCAGCCTTCTTTCCCCTGATCATGGGAAAACATTTAGTTCAGTCCAACAACAAACAGACAGCAAATGCAACATCCAGACACGACTGAATGCACATACCTGTTTCCTGATCCGAGGTAACAGCTGCTGTCAATCCAACCCCAGAAGAGCCCCGCCCCGTTGTTGATATGGCAAGTGGGGCAATATTCATGATTGCTCTTAAGAGTTGAGACTTGGCAACAGAAGGGTCACCAACCATCATCATGTTTATGTCACTGTAGCAAGACAGCAGTTAAAAAAAGTTGAATCTTTGCGGAATCTCAGTTTTCAATAACCAGCTATGGGGAAAAGAAAATGAATAAATTGCATACCCTCTCAAATGGGTTCCATTCTTTAAGTTCTTCTCAATTCCACCAAGCATCAACAAAATCACTGCCTTTTTAATCCAAGAATGGCCATAAATAGAAGGTGCAAGTGAATTGCCAAGTAAATCAAATACATCATCTCTCTCAGCTATCTTTCTAATGTTTTTGAGATCATCGGTGGTATAAATAGGTGCATTTGCTTCCTTGTTGAGTAGAGTTACATTATTAGCAATGAGGACCGTCCTGGAGAAGAATTTAGAATAGCAATTCAATAATGTATTAAAGAGGGAAAGATCAAGAAATAAATCACTAGGATAAGAACAAACCTGAAGACACCATTCACACTGCCCTTGCTTTTCCCAGGTACAGCTTTATACATCCCTACAATTGCCACACGATCTCCAGGCTTGCAGGCATCAACCAAGTCATCCTCCACTATAACATCTATAGTTCGCGGAAGTTGGCCAGGAGCAGAATTCTCAGGAACCTCTTGCATAGACAAAGTTTGGTGATCTTTATATTTGCATAATCCATACTCAGTCACCAATAAGTTCCCATTGTCATCCTGGAAAATAAATTTATTTGTGATGGATTCCATTCTTGAAACAAATTACGACAGACTATTGTAGCAAGAGATTCAAAATTACCCGTGTGGGATATACAGAGCCCGTTGGCAAGCCCGAATAGGATGTAATATCTCGATATTCACGACTCATGGAAGAGTTTGTGGCAGGGCAGTAATGAACACTTCTGACAACCTTTGGCCTTACAAGAGAACCTTTGAAAGAAAATACAATTAGAGTTCCCAAGAGATATTTGTTTATTAGGGAAACAAAGCATTTACAACAAACAACAACAACAACAACATAGCCTAAGTCCCAAATTAATAATTGAAACAAAGCATTTCTATAAACAAAATAATTCTTCATTGACTGCCTATCAAATTGATTTGACATCAGGCCGCAAACAAAAAAAAATCTCCAATAGTTTTATAGAAGCCACCGATCCACTATGACACTGCCAATAAGCAAGGAGGGTGTGCCTGTATTTGTCCAAAAAAAAAAAAGGGTGTGCCTGTAACACAAACATCAGCGTATATGTCAAAAGTATCAAAACCGTAATCAAACAAAGAACAAGATACATCAAATATTGAACCAACCAGGCTTGTGCAGCATACAATATAAACGCAATTTATCAAAAACAACATTTACTATTTCATAAATCTTGCAGAGCTACAATCCAATATCCAAAGGAAAACGCCATTTCTCTACAGCATACCAATTTGGACCATATACACAAATTGCTGAAAGCATTTGAACATGATTCTTTTATTAGTGCTACCTCGATAAAAAATTGATGGGTTGCAAATTTACTTGTTAGATATAGGTTTTAGGGTAAGTAGTTCCTTGCATAGTATTAAATCTCACGATTGTACAGATCTTGCTTTCCTAAATTTAATGAGAGCATCTGTTCATATATTTATCTTTCTCTTGCAAAGATGATTATTAAATATTGGAAGCTTAACTTTCATTAGTGAGGGTTATCTACATAGCTAGTTTTCAGTCGAGCAATAATAAAACAAAAAGACACATAAATGAAATGTAGCAAACGCGAGGATGCATATGTGGATGTGTGACAAAACCATAGGGATACAAGGATACAATAAACAATACGAAGATTCAAAAAAAAAAGGTAAAAGGAGTGCAATAAAGGAAAAAAAAAAGAGTGATTGTGGTGGTTTCGTTATATCCAAGAATGGCCAACAAAAGAACCAGCTAAAAACCTCAGTTTCTAGAAATTGAAGAATTTGAGGGGTAAACCTTAGAAAACTTGAGATGCATTATTTATAAATTATAAAATATCAAAAGATTACCAAATCATATAATCAACTACATTAAGTTGAGAGGAACGAAAATGTTGGAACTATGTGGCCAACCCCAACTAATTTAAGACTAAGGATTTGTTTTATTTTATTTTATTTTATATTATATTATATTATATTATTTTTGGTTGTTGTCATAGAAATTGCATTCACTTAACTTTAGATTAAATAGAATTAGTTCATTGCTGGTGAAACTACACACGAAAGTAATATGCTTTTGTAATCAACATTGAGGAACAACAAAGTATTTCATGAAGTTTCCAATGAAATAAATTCGAGGATAACTCCATGCTGAAAGATTTGTTCACGAGGACTAGCCACACTAGAAAGCTGAACTCAAACCAAACAGCCATGTATAGAACTTAAAAAATAGAACTCCATGAACTTCTGTGTCATAGCCCAAGGATATGCATAATTGTAGTTAACAGTCAATACAAACATCAAATTTAACAAATAAAATTCTACTTTAAAATCATTAAACAAAGCCTGAGTAGCATTTTGACACATACAACAATCATGTTACGGCAAAATAAAAAACTATGGATAGAATAATCCAAATCAAAATATTTCAGTAAGCATCTAAATGAATAAGTATTTTCCAATTGCTTATACAAGCATACAAATTCGTTTATGATTTTAATTCATTTTTACAACTACTAAATTGGTTCTCCCCAAATCATATAGCCTGTCGTCGTCTACCTCCTATATTCCAGAAAACCATATTAGATAACAGTCTAAACTTCTTCTGTAGCATTAAGCGATTCATGGAAGAAATTGCCGGATGAGATTGGACTTTTAAAGCCAAATTCAGAAAAGGGGGTAATTTCTATTTATGTTTATTTTATAAAAGTCTCAAATTCAAATTCAACAAGTCTGTCTACTTACAAGAGTATGCAAAAATAATCCACACTTTCATCAATCATATGGAATTTCAAAACTATTATGGAAAATTGCTTAATCCAAAAAAAAAAAAAAACAGAAGATCTTAGAACACAGACCATGGAAGAAATGGTCAGGCTTGCCCTTTTTAATCAAAATAAAAAAGGGGGCTTTTTTATTTTAGAAGTCTCAAAATTAAAATCAACAAGTCGATGAACTAGCGATAGTATGCAAAAATAATCAACATACATTAGTAGCAGAACAGAGAAGAAAACATACATTTGGTAACGATGCCCTCGACGCAGACCATCGAGCCAATGAAGGCCGAAAGGAGGTCTCTCGGCGTGAGCCTTCGCGATACAAAGGGACCCTCAAATCCAACAAGCACTTGCTCCCCATCCTTCAAGTACTTCGGATTGATGTTCCTTGTGACCTCCGTCAGCGCATCCGAAAAGGGCTGCATATACTGCCCTGGATTCCTCAAAAGCCTGAAACCACAACAAACCCATAAACGTAAAAGAAGAAGAAATCGAAACCCCAAAACTCAAAAAACTCGAGAAACCCACAAACCCTTGAGCTAGATTGGAGTCGAAGTCGTAGAGATCCGAAATGTCGACTATGAGACGCCGCCGCTTCAGATCCATCATATCCCTAATCGCCTGCATGTAGATGCCCTTCCCGATCTGTTCATCACATAAACCCTAAATCAGATCAAGAAATAGAGAATAATGGACATCGCTGTTCGCTGTGACACTCACGTCTTGATCTAAGAAATCCATGAAGGTTCGCTTCGACGCCGCCATGGTTTCATCGCTGATATCCATCGCTGTAGATCTTCGACTTCGCTGTGATGTGTTTGTGAGTGTGTGTGTGTTTGTGTGTGTGAGAGAGAGAGAGAGGGAATGAAAGTGAACGTGTTTCGTTTATTGTGTTTGGGTTTTTGGCGGGAACGGGAGAGGGTTTTGGCGCGAAAATCAGGGGATGGAACGGGAACTGGTGTAGTGGATTCTCGGTTGGGTTTGCCTCGATTAGTCTAACTCGACCTGGAACCATTAAAATGGAATCTTCGTGGGATCGACCCTGTTTTAGCATGGTTGGGCCTGGATTCATGTACATGTGGGCTCGGCCCCAGGGAAACTACTATATCCTTTTTTTTTTAAAAACACTTTATCAAATTTTTATCTTGTGTTTATTTTTATTTTTATTTTTATTTCTTTTGGTGAGTATATTGTGTTTATTCTCAACATTTTTTTTTTTTTAATTAAGTGAGAGTCGAACTTACGACTTCCCTAAACCTTGCCTTTTGGTAATTTCTCATGAAAAATGTCTCCCCCCCCAAACATATTTATATTTTATAGGTTAACAAATGTACATGGAACATGCTTTAATGACACATGCATGTAGGGGTGCACACATATTGCACTAATTCGTGGATCCGATCCAATTCAGACCAATTATCACTAATTAACTCAATTTTTGAATCCCTTGATTGGATTGAAAATTCACTAATTGGATTAGATTGTGGATTGACCTTAATTGGACTGAATCTAATCCGTGTGCACCCCTACATGCATGCATCTTGAGGTGTATTGGATATTCAGATGGCAATGCCATGCGCATAACTCTGAGTTGTGTAGAACAAAAAATAGGCCCAGGCTAAATATGCATATTAATTTATATCTTACCCTATTAAGAGGTAATATTGTCCCAATTACAAGCTTATTGATGTTTAATAGACAAACTTAAATAGATTATAGTAGACCATAAAACTTAGGTACGTCAACACAACGAACCCAATATATTTTTACCTTTAATTTCTTATCTATTCTTTTAGAAGTAGAGATATTAGTTATCTATAAACTTACGCAGTGGCAAACTGTAACGACCCACTTTTCAATAGACCACCACGGGGTCAATATGGGCCCACAGTTTGACTTACCAACGTTAATTGTGCCTCACATTGAATCACGTCCACCATTTAATTGATTATTAACCTCAATATGTCACAATTTACTATTTAAATTGTTTATGAACTCAACTCATATGTTAAATTATCATTATAACCTTAATGATATCAGCGGAAGTTTTAAAAACATATTAACTCAATTAACAAATATCGAATCGTGTGATATAAATCATAAACCTAGTGTGGAAACCCCTGAATTATCATATATCAAGAAATATACCTAAACTGTCTCAAAATATCAAAATACGGTATACTAAGGTATCTCACAATCCCAAATCCCAAAACGAAAACAAAGTATATATGATGCAAACGTACAAGTCGGACTCAAAGTCTCTAAATCACTGATACTTTTGAAGCTTACCTTTGCCATGACTCGTACTCAGATTTGCGCTCAAGGCATCACAAAGGCAGAGGACGAGCTCAAATTGAGTATTATCAAGAAAATTAAGTGAGCAATACTGAAAGTAAATACTGAAATTTAAATAAAGCTATTAAATAAACATGCGGAAATAAATACAGGCAACCATGATAATCGCATGGATAAATAATAATGAAAGCTCAAAGTATGTTCTTAGAGCCTATGGTCAAACTAGCGCCATACTTCGGACTCTTCCACAGGATATTGTCGGCAAGTCCCACTCAAGCAATGCCAGTATCTGGATCCACTAGGTGGTCGACATAGTACCAACGATGCACCCAGACGTGCATCCCTGACACATGTGTTACGACATAGTGGGCATACGCACGGAAATAGCACGGAGGGAGAGCCTCAATGTCCATCCCTGTAAACTACAACCACGAATAGAATATTGAAAGACATAATATGAATTCAAAAGCCAAAATAAGTAAATACTCAAGTAATTTTAATTGGGATACTACGCACATCAAACCGCACTCCTCGTCCTGTAAAATAACCCCTGGACTGGCTTCATCAAATCCCTGACATTTAAAATACCGCCGAAATGACCTATTTCCATTTATGATTGATTTTTAGTTAATTATATGTATTTTAGGTTGATTCGTATAGGCATGGTCAAAATCCTCAAAGCAACCTAATAATACTCCCTTAATGAACACTTAGCGCGCTGTAGGATTACTTAGCGCGCTAGTGTTCATCCTTATCTACACCAACTACCCCGGCCAGCTCGCTGGATAGTCAATTTCTAACAGTTCAGCTCCCTGTTGAACTATGAAATATGTTTGGAAATGTGCCCTAGGTCAACCAATTAATAGTCTTTATGAATACATTTTAGTTAATAAAATAAAGGATTTCATTTGTTGTTTATTATAATTGATTTGCATGTTTACATTATAATAAGATCCATGGGTATTTACATAAATATCATAAATGTCCCTAGTCGATTATTATACTGGGAACTATAATGAATTAAGACTAGTGTGAGTCTTGATTGATGATCATACGATGATCATACGTATAGGAATACGAATCAAGATCATGAGTACTTGTTAGGAAACAAAGTACTGGACCGACCCGCTATGAGAACATCACATGGATTAAGTCATAGTTGTTTCTCATGATATGTATATTATTCAGTTCATCGACTTGAGATTACCAGAGACTTCAACATTAGGAATACAGTGATTTGACGCAATCAAACGTTGTCTTTAAACGGACGATTATAAAGGTTGTGACTGGTTACTGTGTGAATAATGTGGTGAAGTTGTGTAATCGAGATAGAATTTGTCCCTCTCATATAAAAGAGAGATATCCAGTGGATCCCCCGATGTGTTAGACTGTTAAAAGGCCTAGTCTAAGTGAATTGATATTGATCAATGTCACTTGGATGTTTTCAGTCTACCTAGAGATCGAGACTAGTACGATTGAACATGTTGAATGACAATTCCATGCCTTATGTTTAATCAAAAGGATATTGTGTGACAAAAGGATGTTATATACACTATTGATTAGGTTGTATGGATTTGATATTCGTACAACTTGGGTAGTCATAATGTCTTGCTAGAGGCCGCTTATGACTTGTATACCAAAATGTGTTTTGGTACATTGCCAACGTTGTATGAGCCTATTGGGTTGCACACTAAGAATGGTTTTGCGAGATTTTAAAATGATTCGAAAGAATGAATTTTATATGATAAAATTCATGACAGAAACGTCCTTGTAGTGTATTACACTTATACCTATTTAAGTAAGGGTATATGTGTAATTTATTTAACCGTCTATATACAAAGGTTGTATAAATAAACGCTTTGAGTTAGAATAAAAGTACAAGAAAAGTTAAAAGGGTCGAAACTCTATTTTCGTTTTAAGAAACGAATTAGGTTTTTTGGTATGCTCTGGATCGTTTTGGAGAGAAACAAAAAAGTTTGGTATTCTCTCGAAGCTAGCACTTCAAATCTCGGCCGCCGTTCGTGTGTGGACTGCTAATAGAGGGCGTTCGTCGTTGGCAGCACCTTAGAGATTGATTAACCTTCAGAAAGGTACATTGCGACTGAGGTATGATTAAGTTTTCATAGTTTAAACGTGTTTTAATGGAATCAGATTCGGATCCTGTTGAGGTTTTTCTCAAAATAGTTTTGAAATCTTCGCTGCGCATGAACCTTAAAACCCAACAAAATCGATCCCACTGGCCTCCTTTATAGCCGTCCCATCCTCACCTTGTGGGGGATTAACATAACTCAAAAAACGCCAAAGGCGACATCCACATATATCAAACATCATTAAATCACAAGATCAACCAAAACTTCAAAAACCCAACTTTCATGAAAACTAGCCAACTTTGAAAACCAACTTAGAAATCATAACACCACACCATCATAGCATCAAACCATCACCAAAAACTCCACAAAAATAGTAACATACTCACACATCTCGGATTCACCAAAAGCATGCCTAAAACCACAACCAAAATAGAGAAAATGAAGAGATGAGTGAAGATCTCACCTTGGTTTATTGATTCCACAACTCTAAGACCTTCAAATCACCACCAAAAGTTGATCAAACCCTTCCTTAACATTGTTGATTTTTAGATTTGAGAAGAACAAGAGAGAGAAAATGTGGTAGAGATAAGTTTAATTGACTTTTTATAGTTGGTTTTGATCTCCACACACTTACCAATCCATATGCTCATCCAATGACTCCCAAATGGCCAATAATTGACCATTTTTACTACCCATAATGAAAGGATAATTAGCTAGTTAGGATTTATTGTAAAATGTGTAAGCAACCAGTTAGATCGCGGGGCGTTACAGATAAGCATGCCATGACATGGAAGGACTTGGTGACATGAGATGCAACTTGGCGGTGCCCAGGGTTGCCTTGGAGTTTGGAGCCGTCACAGTCTCGTTACCCTGTAACTGAGACACGTACAACAATACTACAAATTCGATTATAAACAACCGAGACTTTGATTAGAGTATCAGTCATCTTCAACCAAGACTCTACAACATGCATCGATCTTGTGTGACCAATAAATTCGAGTATGTGGTTCACTTTTAGAAATGGAAAAAAACCACAAAAAGTCGTGAAAAGCTAACCATATCGTGTGCGACATTCACCTCCAACTTGTTTTCTTCTGTCATTATACCCTAAAACGCTTACTGCTCGTCGAATCTAATAATCTCTACAAAACCAACACTATTGTCCCTCTAAAAACCATTGAACCTAGATGATTAAACCACACAAAAACATGAAATCGAAGACTTACAAGGTTGGTGTACACTCTTTATTTGAGAGTGGGGTGCGTAGGAAATGTGAACGGAATGAACATGTGAATCGGTTGGGTTGGGAGGGCAAATATGATATTTCCCTATCAAATCAATTTTTAATTTGAAGAAGCTGGGTGCCTTGATCTAAGATAGGGTGTACGAAGCGCGACTCAAAAAATAAAATGTCACCCTTTGATGCCTCGGGATGCGAGCGGCACAGCAGAAAATTAAGAGACATATCTAACGTAAGTCTTGATCCGTCACTCCACAGTTCACAATCAGTGTGTCGTTTTGTTTTATCACAGAATTATTTATCGACTACGAGTGTGATTCGTGTGTCACATTTTCTGCTAATCACCCAAAATAGCCCTAGCAGGCCGAGCACTGAAATTTCTACTCTCCCACTCGCCCTCCAAGAACCCTAATTAATCTAAAGTCCTAGTTTCGATCAGGTGAATCTCTTTCTCTTCTGGGTTTTTTTGATTGATCGAGTTTTTTGATTTGTCGTGTTTGTGACTGTACAATTTCATCACTGTTTCTCATACTATTCACTTTTTTTTTTAACGATTTGTGCCTGAACAACCATTTTTGAGTGTCTAATCTTTAAAGGGTAATGGAAGCAGTGATTGAGTGTTTAATCTTCTTTAATATTTGTCCAAATTGTTTGTTATTCACTGTTTTATGCTTTTCAAAATCAAATGGAGCTCATTTAAGGTGAGCCCATTTGTGAATGCTGACAACTTGGTAGAACTTGAGAAGTTAAATTGTTAAAAAGAAGAGCTTTATGGTTTGAGTTGGGCTAAAGGGTTTGCAAAAGCCAAGACATGGATGAGAAATTAGTTGAATTTTAGTGTTTATTTTGTGGTTGTTTATGGGCTTTTACTTTCTGTTTCTCGATAGGGGCGGATTGGGAAAGTGGAAATTTCCGGAGAAGATGAAGAGGGCTTCAAAGAAAAGCAGAGTTAATCAGAAAGATAAAGATTATATTCCACCAAAGGGGGCCATAGCCAAGCCAAAGAAAAAAGCAAAGAAAGAGGATCCCAATAAGCCCAAGAAGCCTCCAACCGCGTTCTTCTACTTCTTGTATTTCTACTCTGCCTTTCTGTTCTCTGCATTTTTTGTTGCTTTTTTATTGTTTGTTTCAAGATTAGAGTTTCTAGATCGCTTGGTTGAGGCGTAAAAGGAAAATAAAAGTTGAACAAAGAACATACAAGGCTCAAAGGTAGTTAAAGGTAGATGCCTTGTTAGCATCAGGAAATCAGTGAAGAAAAAGCTTGGTTTATTATTAGTTATTCAATATCTAAAGTTAATATTGCATATCTTGTTAATTAAAGTGTAGGTTACATGCCGACTAAAGATGTTAGAATGAAGCCAAGGTAAAGCAATACATGTCCTTGTTGCTAGTTAAAGTAGCAAGTATGCCAACAAACATGTGGCTAAGGGGAAAATAGGCCGAAACAATAAACTCCATGTGGCTTTCTAGGTGCATAACCTTTCCAAAGAAATTGAAAAGAAACTCTCCTCATTTATAATGTAAGATCAACTGCACATTATACCTTCTTTTTAGAAGCATACTACAAATGATAGTTTACAAGTTCGCACATGCCAAGTAGCTAATGACTCAACAAATTAGAAGACAACACATGTTAACTCATGGTCTACCATGAAACTCATTCTTTCTTTCTTTCTTTTTCAACCATTAGCTAAACTGCCAATGCCAATTTGTTGCACTTAGACCGTAATTTATTTCATTTTTTTTTTTTTTATACATAGTAATATTAAATTTAATTTATGCGTTTAAAGGTCTTAGGCTTTTCCAAGCAGTGGAACTAAGCGTTCTTTCGTTGGGCGTAGGCTGCAACTAAGATAAACAAAGAGTTTCTCTCCTTATTGATTTGGTGAAGAAGGTAGTTGAATACCCAAATTATGGTGTGCACAAAGGTCATTCAATGCTCCAACTAAAAAAAGAAACACTAAAATTGTCATGCCAACTATTATTTGCAATACTAAAATAAGAGAAAGGCCTTAACAAATTGGATTATTAATAATCTACGACTTGTTGCTTATAGTAAAATCTGGGTGGTCTGGACAATATGCAAATGCTCTAGCTAGAAAACTCGACACAGTTGAAATTGAAGAAATTCTACAATAGGAGTAGATCTAAGATACCTTGGATGCATTAATTAAGAAGGATTTGAAGGATTATGAATGCTCAACATCAATTGCATTAAATCAAGTGGAATGGAAGAGTTTGATCCATGTCTCGTTGCAACTGATTTGGGATTGAGGCTTTGATGTTATTGGTTGGTGCTATAGAAGATTAACATTGCTAGGGGAAGTGGATAAAGCATACAAGCTAACTCCCAAACCCATGTTGGGAAGAGGGATTGTTGAGTATGGACGTTGGTTTCACTATTTCCCTTTTGTGGTTTGTTTTCTTTAGCAAAGCCCCTTTTATGTCTTTTGATATGATGGTTAAATTAGCAAGTGTGCCAACAAACATGTGGCTAAGGAGAAAATAGGCCAAAAGAATAAAATCCATGTGGCTTTCTAGGTGCATAACCTTTCCAAAGAAATTGAAAAGAAACTCTCCTCATTTATAATGTAAGATCAACTCCACACTATACCTTCTTTTTAGGAGCATATTATAAATGATATTTTACAAGTTCGCTCATGCCAAGTAGCTAATGACTCAACAAATTAGAAGACAACACATGTTAACTCATGGTCTACCATGAAACTCACTCTTGCTTTCTTTCTCAACTGTTAGCCAAATTGCCAATACCAATTTGTTGCACTTGAACCGTAATTTATTTTATTTCTTTGTTTTTATACGTGGAAACCTTACACTTAATTTATGCATTTAAGGTTCTAAGCGTTCTTTTGTTGGGCGTAGGCTATAAGCCTGCAACTAAGACATAGAAAACTTTTTCCCCCTTATTGATTCAGTGAAGAAGGTGATTGGAGACCCAAATTATGGTGTGAACAAAGGTCATCTAATGCTCCAACTAAAAAAACTAAAATTGTCATGCCAACTATTATTTGCAACACTAAAACAAGAGAAAGACCTTGGCTAATTGGATATAAATAGTCTATGACTTGTTTCTTATCGTAAAATTTGGGTGGTTTAGACAATATGCAAATGCCCTAGTTAGAAAACTTGACACAATTAAAATTGAAGAAATTCAACAATAGGAGCAGACCTAAGATAACTTGGATGCACTAATTAAGAAGGATTTAAAGGATTATGAAAGCTCAACATCAATTGCAATAATAGAAGTGGAGTGAAAGAGTTTGATCCATATTCCGTCGCAACTAAGGGATCAAGGCTTTTTTGTTATTGGTGCTATAGTACAATAGAAGATAGGACCATTGCTTGGGGAAGTAGATAAAACATAGATAGCCAACTCCCCACCTCATGTTGTTGGGAAGAGGGATTGTTGAGTATGGATGTTGATTTCACTATTTCCTTTTTGTGGTTTGTTTTCTTTAGCAAAGCCCCTTTTTTGTCTTTTGATTTGATGGTTAGTGCTGTAGGCTAATTGCCCAATAAGTTATTATGTAGAAACTCTCGTTGATGTTTGATCTGAATTGTGCATTACTTTTGATTTTAAAGGGAAGATTTTCGTAAAGAATATCAAGAGCAGAATCCTGATGTCAAATCTATGCGTGATGTATGTAATTGATACAATTCCTTTCCCTTCTATTTGAAATATGAAATCTTTGTTTTTGTGCCTCTTTCGGTATTTAAATATATCCTGCTATTTCAGATTGGCAAGGCATGTGGAGAAAAGTGGAAAACAATGACATATGAGGTTTGTTGAAAGCTTAAATATATGTCTCGCTTCATCGTAATCTTCTACTTCAATGTCATTATCTTTTACTGTTCTCAGTAGGATTTTTCTGTTTTACTATGATTTTCTTGTGACCATATCCCTTGGTTTTATTATTAATATGTTAGTTATTCATTTTTTTTGATGAGAAGCTTAAGCATATATATTGATATGTAATGAAATGATTACAAAGACGGGAAATTCTCAAGGATCGGCAGTCCTCCCAATCAGCTTATCTTATACCCAATGAGTGCTCTCAATCCAAAAAGAAGAAAGTGACTTGGTCGACTCCAAACACCAAACAAATCAAGTCTTCAATCCTCAAACGATCTCTTGGTTTTCTATTCCGTCAAATGGACCAAGCTGTATAGCCACTGGACTATACTGTGGTTATATTGGTGCTCTATTCTCTAAAGCTTGGGGGTCTGCTTCTTTCCAATAAGCTAACACAAACTAGGTGGTTCTTTTGTAGGGCGTCACCTTAGTTTGTTGTGAATAGCAATGCAGTGTCCGTCATATAGTCTAATTTATTGGAGATAAGCCTCCTATGCTTTGTCCTTGGAGTGGATTTACCTATTGTTCGAAACATAAAAAATATTTTTGGATCACTTGAAAAGCACAACCTTCTTTGAAAAATGAAATGTTACTATACTAGAAAGAAATGTTACCATACTAGAAAGATGGAGATCCTGGAGAATTTTAACTTTCTATTAATGATACATGTTTGCTGTAATTGTTTAATGTTCTACACATCTAGAGTCACATCCACATTGTTTTCTTAATTCAAACAAGGTGAGTTTTGAAAGTCTTCTTACTATTGCTATTACTATTATTATTATTTTTATATCTACGGATGTCCGAACTTTTTTCAGTATGTTTTATTCCACGAATAATCAACCTTCGCATGTATAGAGTTTTAAGAAAATCATCACTTTTCTTCATCTTGACCAGGACAAGGTTAAATACTATGACATAGCTACTGAGAAAAGAGCAGAGTTTGACCAGGCAATGGCGGAGTACTTAAAGAAGAAAGCAAGTTCTTGTCTATGTTCTTATATATTAATTCTATTACCCAGAAAGCTCTCTGTCATAACATTGATTTTTGCTTGGTGTGTGAGCAGGAAAGCGGGGAGTATCAAGAAAGTGATGAAGAGTTTGACAAGTACTAATTTTTGTATCGAAAAGCTCAAGTGGTTGAACGTAAATGTGTATATTAGATTTATTGGTCTGTAAATTATACCTGCACACTTCATCTGTTGTGAAACGTTCTCAGTTTTAGGATTATTTATGACCCATTTCCTTCATCAGTCTCGTTTTGGGAGCCCTGCAAATTTACTCCATTTCGAACTTATAGCGATTCAGCAGCGCACTGTTGCACATTTGTTCATAACTTAATGGTCAATGTGAATTTTGGATATTTTGTCATAAGGATTAAACGGTTTATATTGCTTCTCTGCGGGGGCTTGATTTATGCAGATCATGTAAGTGTTTTCACGTTCATCCTGGAAAAGCAAAATTGCACCAAGGAAAATGCTAAAGTAGCCGCCTATTGACGCTCACTAAGAGTACGCACCTTGATTTTTAATTCTTTTTTACTTTTTTTTACGATTTTGTGCTAAGGTTACCCATTAAAGACATGTACTACGACTACAAAATTGTTAAAATGATAACAATAAAAAAAATAAAAAAGGTGCGTACTCATAAGTGTCCATAGTGAGTTACCATAGCATTCCCCTTTTCAAAATAAATAACGGAAATAGCTTTGACCACCAATGAAAAAATGATGAAATTTACATGGTACGTACGGCTTGAACAATTACAATCAATGGACAACAGTGTTTCAAACATAATTCAAGAAATTGCATATACTCTGCAAACCTTAGCAAAATTGCCTTATATAACCTGTAGTGAAGATAATTATCAGAGATTCTGTGGAACCTGCGCATTTTCAGTTAACGACGACCCTAATCTGAGCATAAGGGGATACACAGGGTCGAATTCCTTGTCGCCTCTAGCTCTAACCTTTGCAGCATAATCATCAAGTGTTGCTTTGATGCCTTTCCAGATTTGATCTTCTCCCTGGGAATCTATCCATAATGAATACTGCAGAGGTGTAAGTTTATTTCTTTGCATGGGTGACTGCAGCTCTTCCGGACCCCTGGAATAAATGTGATGAAGCACGGCACTTGGAGGCAGGTTTTGGAGGTTTGGAGATGATCCAAGTTGAGATATATCCAAGAATATAAAAGGCCGAAAGTCTCTAAGGGCGCGATATGGTGCACCGAGTTGTTCTACAGGAAACAAGTTCTGACCAATGGCGAGCTCTAGCTCAGCCATGTCACGAGCCATCCTCAGTTTGCCTGATTCTGAAAGAGGCCTTACAAGTGCAGCATGCCTAATGAAGAATATCAGAATCCGCGAGGCCATTCTCCTGACAAGCCTGGTGCATATTGTCTCCGTGCCTCCTCTTGTAGTATTTGTGGATGATGAAGGCAGCAGTTTTGATAGGAACTCCTTGCGGAAGTGTAGTATGCACTTTTGCAGTTCTTCCATGTATGGAGATGCACTGTTGTTGTCCATAGAAGCATCCATTCCTGGCAACCCGAAGTTCTGCTCGTGCATTTGCAAGATACAAGATTCCAGACGATCGAGCATTGCTTGGAATAAGGACGTCACAGAATCACATGCAATTCCATACATGGCACCCATAGAAGGAGATAAGACATTTGAGGCTACAGCAGGTAGCTCCAATAATGTAGATGAAAGGCGGGCATGAATTTCTTGCAGGTGCTGGCAAATAGTAAAGTTCCTGAGTTGTGATGGAGTTGCAGGACCTGTAACTTGACGACCATCAGGACCAGTAGATATCTGCAATCAGAAGTAAAAATCACTTTAGTTTGAGATGATATTAGTTCAATTTCAAAATGTAGAGAGACAAGAGCATGTAAAGACACTGGGGTCTTGTGCATTCCATATAATGGGACAAGTTAACTTTCAACAAGAATTCTTTTGCTCCTGCAATGTAGAAGAAAACAATTTTTCAATACATGCCGCGCGCAGTATGGACTTCATAGCCACCAGAATGAAGTTTTAACAAGCAGCAGCCACAGTCTTGTTACATTGTTTCAGTAAGCAAAGCATATTTGATCTTCTAATAGTTCAAATAATATAACATATATTAACAACATGAGGAGATAGAAAACAGAATGTGATGTATCACACGAAAGAGAATGCAAGTGCATGCATGAATGTGTATGTGAAAGGTTTTCGAGCTACCAGATACAGTAACAGCAAAAGACAATCGGACAACTGAACATGTAAAGGAAGACAAACTGAGACGATTATTACAACTGAGAACATTTCCACCCAGCTTGCTAAACTAATCTATATTTGCATGTTAACAGAAGACTCAAATATGGAGGGGATAGCATTTGCAAAAGAAAGTCACCATATATGTTTTACAAGGGAAAAGGCAAGTATGACATCAAATATACAGATAATATTTTAATAAAAATATACAGATAATACATCTAAGCTCGATTGCCTCAACTTGACTCCAAAATGATAATGCCCAATCTCAAGAAAAAACAAAAAATCTTGGACAGGAGCAGAGAGTGTCAATACCTGATATTCGGCTCTTTCTGCCAGGAGAAGCAAAACTTTGTTGATTACTTGCAGGACAAGAAGAGTCAAGCGCCCATCCAATTTAACAGCTTCAATCTCCTCTTGTATACGTAAAGTAATTCTTGATATCTGGTCTTTGGAGGGAACACTTCCCTTGCTGGCAACTGGAAAGACATTATTCACTTGGTCTGTCAACAGCTTCAAGCACTGCGCCAAGAAATTATTCTGGAAAAGGTTAATGGTAGCAACCATTTGATCTTTTCCTTCTGAAGTGATAGCTGGTAAAACCCCTTTCACATC
Source organism: Stephania japonica (assembly GCA_039657345.1). Taxonomy (NCBI): domain Eukaryota; kingdom Viridiplantae; phylum Streptophyta; class Magnoliopsida; order Ranunculales; family Menispermaceae; genus Stephania; species Stephania japonica. Next base: position 10,842,808 of record CM077556.1, read on the forward strand.
CGTATCGCGTGTAATTCTTTCTAGAAGATTCTCAATAATAGAGTAAAGTTTTGGATATCCAACAGTAAATGTTTCTTTGACAAAACTTGATGTGTTAAAAGCAGATTTCATTTGATTTGCAAATGATTTCACAAGGGCTTCCCAGACTCTATCGGTTAACATTGGATCACCCTCCTATAACAACAATTAAACAAAGTTAGCAAAGCGAGGACATAAATTACCACCTCAAGTGGACAGGAGGGAGAGCTGCACAGCTGAACAATGATGAATACACACAGAATAACTAAAAACTAATGTGATTATTCACTTCTAAGGACATGAACTTCAAAGAGAGAAGCATAAATTGATTCAGACAATGGCTAACAAGAAACATGTACTCTCCATTTTTGCCCACTAAAAAAGCACAAAATTTCAGAACACTTCATAATTCTGACAATGGGATTCAGTAGACGGAATGAGAAGTTACTACGTAGCACATATGAGTACAGCATTTGATAAATGCAAAACTATAGTCATTATAGAAAGTCTTCACATCTACAACCAATCAATAGTCATTATATTCAGTGAATAAAACAAAAAAGGTGCAAATTTATCCAATAGAAAAAAAGTGTGAAACACCGAATGTATCAACTGGCGCACAGAAAAATGTCCAAAACCAACGTTTACTCCTTTCCAATTATAACCTCTACAACCATGTATATTAACATAACTGGAGTGTCAAAATAATATAAAAAATCTAACTTGCCATTTAATTCTATAATTTTCAAATGTGACATTTTTTACACATGATTTTACTTACTAGAGCCTACAGTATCACAGGCCCCCACAATCTCTGAGACATTAAACTCTCTTTGGCACCTCATGAATAACGACTTGTAATCACACAAACTCGTCATTGAAGGAACTATACCTTTATTCCTTTTCTTTTGGGGAAGTGGCTCTTATTCTTATTCTTTACAAGAAAGAGACCAAAAGGTCCTCAAAAAAATGATACAAAAAAAAAAAAAAAAAAAAAAAAAACTCTTTACAACCTTCGACTTACAAGAACATCCCTATTATACCTGTGAAAGGAGTAAGCTTACACTTTTTGTCAAAATATGTTAGAATTCCAAGTAGATATTTTATGACAAAACCACTTCCAATAAATATAATTTATTTAATTCCCTATCCTTATAAATTCATTGGCATCTTTTCCTCCAAATAATAAGTATTCCAAAGGATATTCTCTTGTCCTCCACAATAACCCACAGTATTAGAATAGAATAATCCTTCAAAATGACACATGACATGGTGCTTCTTAAAATTAATAATACCACAAAATCAAGGATTTGCATAAAATGAGCTGATTAAGAAATAGGTGAACCTATGGATACTAGTTTCCTCCTTAGGATAAAAAAAAATACCAAAAATTCTGACCTCTAAAGAGATCTTGAATTTCAAAATAAACGAGTATAGGGTGAAAAAATAGTTGTAAGTGAGCTTTTTGTTGGATGACTTGCATGAATATGAGAAAGATTTATTTAAAGGCCATGCCATGGTTCAAGAATTACAGATCTGAGAGATCTTCCTTAATGGAAGACATAGAAGCAAATATTATACATTTTTGCGCCTGCAGTATTTGTTCTTCCAAAGGAAAGCCTCCATAACCATTTGAGAACTAGAGCTCTGTTATTTATTTCTATATCACAATGACCAAACCTTCATTCTCTTCAATCTGCATATCTTTCCAAGCCAACATATTGCTGACAATCATCCTTATTAATCCTTCTAAAAGAAAGTCCCCATCATCTTTTTCCAAAATATTATGGTGCATTCCATCAACTGAGGATATAAAAGCAAATTATAATAACCTTACAAATGATTGGAACAAGGCCATTTTCCCTCACCTAGAATTTAAAAAAAAAAAATGCTTCACTACCCAAAAAAAAAAAAAATCCTTATTCCACCAAATGAGGCATTTGCCCTCTTTTGATACCACCGAATCTTACACTTCTATGATAACCAGCTAAAGGAAGAGCAAGGTATTTCATTGGCCACAAGTTCAAAGAACCCAAGTGTGATGCAAATCAACATATGAATCCTATTCAAGATTGATGCCATTAATTGCACTTTTCTCCATGTCGACTTCCACCCTTGATGAGCCAGCATCAGATTTAGGTGACTTTCCCTCCCATCAAATCAAGAAGAAAATACTATTTGCGAATTGCAAATTTAAGGAATCCCAGTCTTGTAACGATGTTAACAATCCTAGTCGGACGGCGAAGGTATAATTTGCATGTTCCAAGTATTACATGGAGACTATCCTTGCCAATGTATAGGTAGATTATCATTAACTATGTCGATAGTTGTAGTCATCAATTAACTTTCCCAAATATCAGGCAACATGGTGAATAACTATTCCAAACAATTTTCGGAATTTATCTTTGTAGTAATTTAGTGAAAGGAAGATCAGAATTTCCAAATGCCACAGACTAGCATAGCAAGGGTAAACCCAAGTGTTATGAAAATTGAGTTAAAACGATGGGCTTGTGCGAAACAGGAAAAGAAAGCTAAATAATTTGATCAGCTCATCAAGAAACACAAATGAAACAAATCCCATATAGCATTCTACTCAATCAATGAAGATGAAGGAATCCACTCACCTGGATGACCTCATCCAGAAGTAATACATGAGTGAAGGGGTCGCGCTTCTTCGACAAAACTCTCTGCAAATGCCAAACAGAAACCACAATGGAATGCACCTGATCCGCACAGTGATTCATCCTAACCCAAAGCCCTTCCCTTGCCCTCACCCCTCCCCCAATCTGAGGAGTCCCACTCCTCTGAATCCCTCCAGGACCCGCCCCCGTCGAAGCCGCCACCGACGCCGATGATGATGATGATGATGATGATATCGCTTTCATGTCCAATGCAGCCCCAATACTCCTCACGCCCTGATTCTTATACCTCCCAATCAATCCATCCACAGTAGACCTCAATTCCCCCAAATTGTAAAACACCTGCAACCCACTCCCCACTTCCGCCTGATTCAACCCTTCCATTCCCCTCTCCAGAACCCTCATCGCCTCGGACCTCAACCAATTCCCACTCCCCCCAACCCAACCGAGCTCCTCGTCGACAAGCGCGACGCCGGCAAGCGAATTGTCCTCGCAGAGGCTCAAGATCTCGCTATACAACTGCGCCGCCTTGGCCAAATCCACCTTCTCCGGGTCCGTCCCAGAGATCTCCATCAAGTCCCTCAATTTCTTGGACTGCCTCAAAACCCTAGAAGTGGATTGGACGAGCTCGAGGGTGTGGTGCAGATTGGAGAGCTGGAGGGTCTTGAGGCGGATGTGGCGGCGGGGGTCGGCGATCTCCTGGCGGCAGCGGCGGAGGGAGGACTGGAGAGTGGCGATCCCGGAGCGGACGACGGAGAGGGCGGCGTCGGCGTCTTTGAGGGAGGAGAGCTGGCCGAGGAGGTCGTGGTGCCGGGAGAGGACCTCCGACCGGAGCTGCTTCTCCAAGAGGCGGATCCCGTCGTGGAGGTTCTCGGCGCGGGCGGCGGCGGAGCCGGAGGAGAGGGCCTGGGAGGAGAATTGGGCGGCGGAGAACCCCGGCGAGAGGAAGGCGGAGAAGACGGGGTCGCTCGAGAAGGACTCCAGTGGGGTCGCGGCGGTTGAGGTAGTTGAAGCGGCGGTTGCGGCGGCGGCGGCGGAGGAGATGTCTTTGAAGGTGGAGAGTCGGTGGAGTGGTGAAGATTGAGATGATGGGGATGGGGGGATTGGGGATCTGTGTGAAGAAGCAGTTGAAGCCATTGTTCTGTTGCTTGCTTGCTCTTCTTCTCACTTTGCTTGCTTTTCACTAGTCATGTTTCCAAATGTTATTTAACCATTCAACTTTTGCGCAAATTTTGGTGTCTTTGGTTTGTTATCGAGATTAATAATACCATTCAACATTAATGATCAGCGAATCTATGTAATTTTATATATGAAGGCAATTGATTCTACGTCTAGTCTAGTCATGGTCTCTTTCTCTCTCACGTAGTGTCCGACGTCAACCTCACCGACTAATCCATGTTCAGACACTATCGAGCCCCATAAGGGGGCGGCCCCCAAATCTATTTTTTCATTCACAAGACTAAAATTTAAGACTTTGCTTAAGGGAATCAAGTCCCTTAATACTGATCGATTGTTAGTAGTCATGTCCTATTAAATATATTGAGCAATTGATTAATAAAATTTTTACTTTACTTCAAAAAGAAATCTAAAAGACTATTTTTTATTTTTATTTTTTTGGTAGGAGAAAAAGACTATTTTTTTAGTTAAAAGGAAAAGGAAAAATACTTTTGTAATCTAAAAAAGGCACATATAAAAGACTAGGGGTGCACACGGATTGGATCCAATCTAATTAGGGTCAATCCGTAATCCAATCCAATTATTGCAAATTGAAAAAATACACTTTAATCTAGTCCAAATAATTCATCAATCCAACTCAATCCAATTTGCAAAATGTGGATCGGATTGGATCAAGTTCCACGAATTGACATTTTTCTATCCAAAGATCATGAAATTAAACTTAATCAAATGAATCACAAGAATTATACATCTCATGAATGACAAATTTACAACATAAATTTCACAAATCTATATGTAGCATATTTCCCATAAACTTGACATCACAATGACCTTCAAAATGCAGGTTCCTATATAAACAAATATGTCATCCACAAATCTTCACCATACACCCTCACAAAAGCACAAAAAAGTGCATGTATATGCAACCTACAAAAAAAGGTTAAAAGCATAAAAAAAGAGTTAAAGAACAAGCATAGTCTTTTAGATGTTATAATTTATAGTTAATAGTTTAAGTTGATGCCCTTTAAGGTACTAAAGTACATACGATCATATATGTATATGTGTTGATGTGCTAAACGGACTGAATCGGATTGGATTCGCAGTTTTTTAATGTAGGATCCGTAATCCAATCCAGACTAGCCGGATTAGTGATTTTTCAACCCAATCCAATCCAATTGATCAAAAAATTGATCCAATTAGTGATAATTGGTCCGGATCCGCGGATTAGTGCAATCCGTGTGCACCCCTATAAAAGACACGCACTTGTTAATGCCCCTTAATTTACGCATGCATCTTGATGCATATTGAAGGGATGTTAGCAAGTGTGTGTTTATTTTGCGCATCTTTTATGGATTATAATAGCGGGGTCAAAAAAAAAAACTTTGAGACATTATAGTACCTTTTTTTATTAAAAGGAAGCTTACTAACTCAAGTTACAATGAACACAATCTAAGGGACGAAACCTCGAGCATTATCAAATCAATTCTAACGCGAGTAGAAAATTTATATGCCTCCAACAATCCAACTTCAACTGCTCGTTGCAACATCAAGATTATCCTCCATGCCAAAAGTTGTTGGACATCAATCAATTTGGGATTTGAAGGTGTTTTATTACTTTTTTTTTGTCTTCCCCGAGCTGCTCTTTAACTTGAGATCACCTTTCAAGCTAAAATGCTTCGATCTATCTAGAGGTGACTGATGTGGCTTGTGTTGGGTTTTGGGGTTCATGCGCAGCGGAGATTTCAAAAACAATTTTAAGAAAAACCCCAACCGGATCTGAATCTGATTCCATTAAAACACGTTTAAACTATAAAAACTTAATCATACCTCAGTCGCAATGTACCTTTCTGAAGGTTAATTGATCTTTAAGGCGCTGCCAACGACGAACGCCCTCTATCAGCAGTCCACACACGAACGGCGACCGAGATTTGAAGTGCTAGCTTCGAGAGAATACCAAACTTTTTTGTTTCTCTCCAAAACAATCCAGCGCATACCAAAAAACCCTAAGTCGTTTCTTAAAACGAAAATAGAGTTTTGGCCTTTTAATCTTTCGTACTTGTATTATAACTCAAAGCGTCTATTTATACAACCCTTGTATATAGACGGTTAAGTAAATTACAAATATACCCTACTTAAAGAAGTATAAGTGTAATACACTATAAGGACATTTCTGTCATGAATTTTATCATATAAAATTCATTTTTCTGAACCATCTTAAAATCTCGCAAAACCATTCTCAGTGTGCGACTCAATAGGCTCATACAACGTTGGCAGTGTACCAAAACACATTTTGGTATACAAGTCATAAGCGGCCTCTAGTAAGACATTATGACTACCCAAGTTGTACGAACATCAAATCGATACAACCTAATCAATAGTGTATACAACATCCTTTTGTCACACGATATCCCTTTGATCAAACATAAGGCATGGAATTGTCATCCAACGTGTTCGATCGTACTAGTCTCGATCTCCAAGTAGACTGAAAACATCTAAGTGACATTGATCAATATCAATTCACTTAGACTAGGTCTTTTAACAGTCTAACACATCGAGGGATCCACTGGATATCTTTCTCTATATGAGAGGGACAAATTCTATCTCGATTACACAACTTCACCACATTATTCACACAGTAACCAATCACAACCTTTATAATCGTCCGGTTAAAGACATCGTTTGATTGTGTCAAATCACTGTATTCCTAATGTTGAAGTCTCTGGTAATCTCAAGTCAGAGGACTGAATAATATACATATCATGAGAAACAACTATGACTTAATCCATGTGATGTTCTCATAGCGGGTCAGTCCCAGTATTTTGTTCCCTAACAAGTACTCATGATCTTGATTCGTATTCCTATACATATGATCATCGTATGATCATCAATCAAGACTCACACTAGTCTTAATTCATTATAGTTCCCAGTATAATAATCGACTAAGGACATTTAGGATATTTCTATAAATACCCATGGATCTTATTATAATGTAAACATGCAAATCAATTATAATAAACAATAAATGAAATCCTCTATTTTATTAACTAAAATGTATTCATAAAGACTATTAATGGATTGACCTATGGCACATTTCCCAACATCTCCCACTTGCTCTAGGGCCAATCATTCATGCATCTAATGCCTAATGATCTAACATGACCATCATGTTTCGCTTGTGGAAGAGCCTTTGTCAATGGATTCACAATGTTGTCTTCAGTAGGTACTCTGCAAATCTTCACGTCTCCCCTCTCAATGATTTCTCTGATGAGATGAAAATGCCTGAGTATATGTTTGGATCTGTGGTGTGATCTAGGTTCCTTGGTCTGTGCTATTGCCCCGTTATTGTCACAATTCAAACAAACAAGGTTAGCAATACTTGGAACTCCACCTAGTTCAGAAATGAACTTTTTGATCCAAACTGCCTCCTTTGCTGCATCGGACGCTGCAATATACTTAGCTTCTGTTGTAGAATCTGCCATTGTCTCTTGCTTCGAACTTTTCCAGCTTACTGCACCCCAATCAAAGTAAACACATATCCAAACTGCGATCTAAAATCATCTATATCAGTTTGAAAACTTGCATCTGTGTAACCATTTACAACTAGATCATTTTCAAAACCTCCATAGACCAAGAACACTTCCTTAGTCCTTCTTAAGTACTTAAGGATGTTCTTTACTGCTATCCAGTGACTCTCACCTGGATCTGATTGATATCTGCTTATAGTGCTCAAAGCATATGATACATCAGGTCGAGTGCATAGCATGACGTACATGATAGATCCAATAGCAGATGCATATGGAATCTTATTCATACGGTCTCGCTCATCATTTGTCTTAAGACATTGAGTCTTGCTGAGACTTATGCCATTAGACATTGGCAACAATCTTCTTTTAGAGTCTTGCAAACTGAACCTATTCAGGACCTTGTCTATGTAAGCACTCTGACTTAGACCGATTAGCCTCTTAGATCTATCCCTATAGATCCTTATCCCTAGGATATAGGCTGCATCTTCTAAGTCTTTCATTGAGAAACACTTCCCTAACCAAGACTTGACATTCTGCAATGTTGGGATGTCATTTCCAATGAGTAATATATCATCAACATACAGTACCAGAAAAACAACTACACTCCCACTGACTTTCTTGTATACACAAGGCTCATCTTCGTTGTTAATAAAACCAAAATCCTTGATTGCTTCATCAAAACGAAGATTCCAACTCCGAGAAGCTTGCTTTAATCCATAAATAGATCTTTGAAGCTTGCATACCTTCCTAGAATTCTCAGGATGTACAAAACCTTCAGGTTGTGTCATATACACGTCCTCAAACAACTTTCCATTAAGAAATGTTGTTTTTACATCCATTTGCCATATCTCATAGTCATAATATGCAAAGAATGACAATTAAAATTCTTATGGATTTAAGCATGGCTACGCGAAAAAGTTTCATCATAATCAACACCTTGAGTCTGCCTGAAACCTTTTGCTACAAGTCTTGCTTTGAAAGTATGTACTTTGCCATCCATGTCAGTTTTCTTCTTGAAAACCCATTTACATCCAATGGTCTTATCACCTTCAAGTAAATCAATCAAGTACCAAACTTGGTTATCATATATGGATTGCATCTCAGAATTCATGGCACTTAGCCATTTATCTGAGTCTGGTTCAGACATAGCCTCCTGATAAGTGGTGGGCTTATTTTGATCCAGAAGCAACACATCACGACTATCAGTAATGAGAAATCCGAATCTCTCTGGCTCATGTCTTACCCTACCAGATTTACGTGGGCCTTGTGTCACTTGCAGAGGTTCAACTGGTTCAGAACGTTGTTGAACTTCCAAAGAGAGCGGTTCGAGTGTTTATTTGTGATTCTTGAACTTCTTCAAGATTTATTTCTCTCCCACTAGTGTCTTTTGAAATAAACTGTTTTTCCATAAAGGCACCATACCGAGCAACAAACACTTTGTTCTCAGCGGGATTATAAAAATAATATCCTTTTGTTTCCTTAGGATACCCCACAAATAAACACTTATCAGATTTAGGTGTTAGTTTTTCTGAGACTTGTCGCTTTACGTAAGCCTCACAACCTCAAATCTTAAGAAAAGACAAACTAGGTCTCTTCCTGTACCATATCTCATATGGTGTTTTATCAATCGTTTTAGAAGGAACTCGATTTAGAGTGAAAGCTGCAGTTTGTAATGCATAACCCCAAAAGGATAATGGAAGATCCGCATGACTCATCATAAATCGAACCATATCTAATAAGGTTCGATTTCTCCTTTCAGAAACTCCATTCCATTGTGGAGTTGCTGGTAGAGTCAATTGGGAGACAATCCCACAATTTCTAAGATGATCATCAAATTCTTAGCTTAAATGCTCACCACCTCGATCTGATCGAAGTGTTTTGATAGTTTTACCAAGTTGATTCTGCACTTCATTTTGAAATATTCGAAACATCTCAAATGATTCAGCTTTATGTTTCATAAGATATACAACCATATCTACTGAAATCATCACTAAATGTAATGAAGTACTGATAACCTCCTCTAGCCATTGTGTTTATAGGACCGCATACATCAGTATGTATTAGACCTAATAAATCACTTGCCCTTTTACTATGTCCAGTAAAGGGACTTTTAGTCATCTTGCCTAGTATACAAGATACGCACGTTTCATATGATTCCAAATCAAATGAATCTAGAAGTCCATCTTTATGGAGCTTCGTTATGCGTTTCTCATTTATGTGACCGATACGACAATGCCAAAGATAGATTTGATTCAAATCATTTGACTTGAATCTCTTTGTATTTATATTAAAGACTGGAGTATCAGTGAACTTTTTCATGCTTAGAATATAAAGACCATCACACAAATCAACATTTGCATAAAATATTCCTTTACGAGAAATGAAACATCTATTATTCGCAACAATAAAATCAAAACCATCCATATCCAAGCATGAAACAGAAATGATGTTTCTGCTCAAGGCAGGCACAAAATAATAATTATTTAAAGTTAAGATAAGTCCACTGGGTAAGACTAAGTCATATGATCCAACAAACAGAAAAAGAACTCTTGCTCCATTCCCTACGCGGAGGATGACTTCTCCTTTTTTCAGCTTCTTACTTCTGGTGAGTTCCTGCACATTTATACAAATGTGAGATCCACATCCGGTATCCAATACCTAAGAATCACTAATGGATAAATTAATTTCAATAACATAAATACCTGAGGTGGTAGTCGCACTACCCTTTTTCTTCTTTAGATCTTCCAGATAAAGTTTGTAATTTCTGAACCAATGTCCAGGTGCATGGCAGAAATGACAATTTCCTTCCTTTTCCTTTTGGTGCTTTGAAGCAGGAACAGGATGGGGCTTGACTTGTTCCACAGGCTTTGCGACAGGTGCAGCAGCAGCCTTGGCAACTTTAGCCTTGCCTTTGCCTTTGCCTTTCTACTTCATTCTCTTTCCCTTTTGGACCATCAACACATTACTAGAGGGTTTCTTGATATTTTGTTCAGCAGTTTTGAGCATCAAATGCAACTCTGAAATTGATTTTTCCATATTATTCATATTGTAGTTCATCACAAATTGTGAGTAACTTTCCGGTAATGAATTTAGGATCAAATCTGTAGCCAACTCTTGGCTTATGGGAAATCCAAGTCTATCAAGTTGGTCAACATAACCCTTTATCTTCAGAACATGAGGACTAACTGACGCACCCTCAGTCATCTTACAAGAATGCAGGTTCTTGACTGTCTCGAACTTTTCTTGCTTAGCTTGCTGTTGGAACATTTCCTTCAACGTTATAGCCATGTCGTAAGCTTCCATTAGTTCCATGTCCTTCTAAAGTTCAGGAACTAGAGTTGCCAACATAATGCATGCAACATCAGTAGAATCGTTGACATACTTATCATGCGCATCCTTCATAGCTTTCGTAGCATTGGCTGGTGGATTCTCAGGGATCGGAGCATCCAGAACATACAACTTGCGTTCATGCTTGAGAACGATTCTCAAGTTTCTGAACCAATCAAGAAAGTTAGTCCCAGATAGCTTATCCTTCTCAAGGATAGATCGCAGTGACAGGGGATTATTGTTACTTGAAGAGGCAATTGATCTACAATAAATATTATGCAAAGTTTATTTTAGTATAGAGGAATAGACTCCCACTAAATTAACAACCCTCATAAAACATACTGTTTATTTAGGGGACTAAATCCATATTTCACCTAATTCTATTACAGCTTTGGCATGAAACACAGAACTATATTATTTAGGTAGGTAATAGTTACCAATTACATCTTATGTAATTTTAGATACTTTTATGAGATACATGACATCTTATGTCTTAGCATGTTTTTATCTCATCATATGCCTAAAGTTCAAAACTATTTTGATTGCTTTATTAAGTCGGACCAATTTAAATATTTAGGTAACTCTTACCCAACTTATCTCACCAAGATAACACAATACACCCAACTATGACTGAAACTATATTAGTGCAATCGAGGCCTTGATAAGTGTTTAAAATTGGATGGCAAAAGACTTAAGATTTAATAGAGGGTTTTTATTCAGTTTTAGTGATTTTTAAGTAAACAATGAAATATCATATATTTTATTGATTTGTAGAACCATTAAACAATTTAGAAAATTTTTATGCTATTCACTAATAGAAGAATTTCCGAAAATTGAAATTCGCTATAGAAAATCATATTTTTCGTTGATTTTACTATACTAAATTTACCCCTTAATTTATCCAAAATTAAGTCAATTAAAACGTTTTTAATTAACTCGGGCTCACATCTAACTAATCATCTTATCCTAACCCAATTAGGGCTTTAGATATTTGAATCCTAGCATATCACCAATAACAAACTTCTCCATATTTATCTCCTATCCAATATGGATAATGAAATCGATTTTGCATATATCTCCTAATCTAATTGTTATCTATCTTTATCAAATAGAAACTTCATAACAAAATAGATATAACAAGATAAATAAATAATTTCGAAAATTAATTATTTGCAATTTCGATCTTCATCCAAATAATCACAAACATGTAATTAAATCATGAACTACTATCTCAATCGAACCTAATGGTGTCATGGATCATAGAACATGAAACTCAATTTATTAAAATTATTCAAATTAACCTAACATGGTTACTAGCATGTACGAAACTAATTTCAATTAAATCACGAATATATGTATCATATACACAAAACATGATAATAAATCACACAGAAAACTTATGTATATCATATATACATCAACTATTAACATGATTTCAATCATATATCATAAGAAAACATGCAATGAGTTTAATGGAATCAAACTCGAAGGCTCTGATACCACTGTTGGGTTTTGGGGTTCATGCGCAACGGAGATTTCAAAAACAATTTTAAGAAAAACCCCAACAGGATCCGAATCTGATTCCATTAAAACACGTTTAAACTATAAAAACTTAATCATACCTCAGTCGCAATGTACCTTTCTGAAGGTTAATCGATCTCTAAGGCGCTGCTAACGATGAACGCCCTCTCTCAGCAGTCCACACACGAACGGCGGACGAGATTTGAAGTGCTAGCTTCGAGAGAATACCAAACCTTTTTGTTTCTCTCCAAAACAATCCAGCGCATACCAAAAAACCCTAAGTCGTTTCTTAAAACGAAAATAGAGTTTTGACCTTTTAATCTTTCGTACTTGTATTATAACTCAAAGCGTCTATTTATACAACCCTTGTATATAGACGGTTAAGTAAATTACAAATATACCCCTACTTAAAGAAGTATAAGTGTAATACACTACAAGGACGTTTCTGTCATAAATTTTATCATATAAAATTCATTTTTCTGAACCATCTTAAAATCTCGCAAAACCATTCTCAGTGTGCGACCCAATAGGTTCATACAACGTTGGCAGTGTACCAAAACACATTTTGGTATACATGTAATAACCCCAAATTTTTAAATCCGACTTGTACGGCAATTGTCAGAATTGTGACCCGGCTACGTGAATACTGGTCAATATTTCGAACTTCGGGAGTCGACGCCGAAGTGATTTTATGATTCTTTGATTGTGTGTAATAGTATGTTAGTATTTTACGAGTCTCGCGCCTGTTGGGCGATATTTAATTTAGTGAGGTTTCGACTAGTCAAACGGGGGAGTAAAACATATAAATAAATGAATTTTAATTAATTTAATAAATTAGTTAATGGGATGTGGCGAGAAAATGGACACGACGAGCCAATTGACGGAGAAATACGGACCGAGGAACGCAAGATCTACGTGGGAGTTAGTTAAATATGTAACATACGGGCTATGGGATTAGTATTGTTATAGTGACACAACCTAATGGTAAGGAGCCATGAGATTGGCCTAGAGATGTGTGTGTGTGCTAAGATGAGATGATGTGGTAAAAGACCCATAAGGGTAGATGTGTTTAAATGTATGAAGTGAAGGGAGAAGGGCAAAAAGGTCATTTGATGTTATATATATACAAACCGTTTCAACAATCAAACCCTACTATTCATCACCTTCTCCAACACCCTCACCACCGCCGCCACCTCTCCTCTCCTCTCTCTCTTTCGACCCACGCCCGGCGGAGCACATTCACGGAACCTCACCGAAGGTCGGTGGTCTCTCTCCTCCACTCTCTCTCGGTTTCAAAACGAAAAAAAAAAAAAAAAAAAAAAAAGGAAACCGAGAGACGTTTGCGTCTCTGGTCAAAAAAGAGAAACAAATTTGAAGAAGATGCACACGTGCATCATTCTCAAATTTGTATATATAAATATAATATATATATATATATCTATATATATGTATGTATATATATATGTATAAATATGTATATGTATAGAAGAAAAATAGCAAATATATATATATATTGAAAAATTCAGAAAAATATGAGAAATTAGAAAAATGGTTCACAACTGAGTTTTGGGATTTTCTCAGAAATGTTGGCGAGATATAGTCGGGGTTTTAGCCTCGAAAAACGTGAAAATTGATATAATGTATCAAATTGAAGCTAATTTAATGACAAATAATCTTAGGTATAATTCGGGTGGTAATTTTGATTTGTTTGGCATTTATTCAAGCTGGACTGGATAATTGGAGTGCGGTATAGGAAATCGGGAAGTCGCGTTAGGATCTCGGAGTTGTCATACGAGTCACGATAGTTCGGTAAGTACACTTGCCTTAAACAAGCATTTGTACGTTTGTAAGCCGGTTAGAAAATGCCATGTGATTCATTTTCATGCCATTGTGTTTGTTATTATTTACTTGTTGGCCTTCCATTCCATACTTCTTGTATGTGTGATTCCGGCGTAAGTGTTTTGTCTCGAAAGTACTAGGACTCCTGCACTTAGAGGGATAAAACGCAGCACTCGCGCCACGAGTGTGTGACCACCCTTAGTGATCGTGTGACACCGAGTACTTGGGTGGATGGGTTCGAGTCCCTTTCCAGTCATAGGCGCTGCGCTTTCGTTTGAGTCGATGCCCGGAAGACCTCGCGAGGTCTTCGCCGTTATGCTATGGACTAGACCACTTATGAGCCTCTTTTGATTCTTTGGAACACACTTAACTCTCGATTGATATCCATTAGTCTGTTTATCATGCATCTTGTCTATTTAATTTCTGTCTTTTTATTTCCGCATGATATTTAGACTACTTTATTTGAATTATCATGAATTACATGTTGTTTTCTCACGGCATTACATTCGATTTTATTCGATTGCTCACCGTCTAGTTTGTGACGGTGGGTGGGTGCGATAGGGCGAGAGAAAGCAGAGGGCAAGGGACCCTACCTAGGGAATCATTTGTGAGGATTAGCGACTGGATTTGAAGACTATTTTATAGGTTTTTATTATGTTTTGCTTTTATGTACACCGTTTTATATATACATGCTTTGGGATTATTAAACTTGGCAAATTTTGATGAGATTGGTATCATGTACCTTTGCATTTCGAATTGTACATGAATGCCCTGGGTTTCCACACTTATAGAATTCCTTTACTTCCATTTGATAGAGTTATTTCCCAATATTTGATTTGAATTTGACTTTTGCTTCCGCTTGTGTTATAATTGCAATAACTCTTTCATAAATCTTGAATTTTTGATGTTTTGAGGCTGACTAGGCTCGTCAGGGTTGTCGAGAACTGACTCGAGGCTTGCACGGGTTTAGGCCGGGCGTACCCAAATGCATTGGGAATTTGGGGCCGTCACAGTTGGTATCGAGCATACCAGGTTTAAATTCATAAAACACAAGCCATTTAAACCAAATAAGTTAGGAACGGTTGAACTTAGAGTGGAAAACCCTATAATCCTTTTAAAAACTTAGATGGGGGAGTTCGGGATGAGTCGGATTTAATTTTGTACATATTATGATTGTTGTGTGTACTATATGGTATGAGGTAGCTATGTATTGTTCCGAAGTATCGCTCTCTTGGATTAGACAGCGATGATGGCGGATCGGGTAGGTCCGACGACGCACAATGGGGACGGTTGGTTCTCGACTTGTTACTTCGGAGGAGTTTCGCACTTGGGCACAGAGATTTGAAGATCTAGTGCGGTCGTTGACGACACCCGCACCGACTATCGCGACACCATCAACCCCGACCACTCCTATTCCACCCATTCCGGTTACTCGGGAATGGAGACTCCATAGCTACGAATTCCACCGCCCGATTCCGTTAGCGGCAATTCCCGAGGAATAGTTGATGCGACAGTGCGCGAGATCGAGGCGGAGACACCTCCATTACGAGACGGAGATAGTACAAACGACGGAGACGCCGACTATGCCGATTGTTGCTTTGCAGAGACTACTCCGATTACTACTCCGGTCACTACTCCGAGAGAAGAGCACTAAGGCCACCGCTTGAGGCGAGGCGATGGAGAGAATTCAAGCGACACGATCCGGTCAAGTTCTTTGGTGGTACGACGTAACGTACCGCAGAGCTTTTCCCGAAGAATCACGAGAAGATTCATACCATCATCGCGACCGAGGATCACATGAGAGCGACGATTTCCTCATCTATGCTCCGGGGAAGCGGATGATTGGTGGACGACTATCATTACTACCCGAGGCACCCCGAGAGATTGGATTGACTTCAAGACTCAATTCAACCGAAGTACTTTCCACCGATCGTTCTTCGTTCGAAGAGGAATGAGTTTATGGCACGAGGCGAGCACCGATGAGTCGGTGATGGATTACATGGGTAGGTTTATTGCACTATTACCTTATCTTTGGAGGATCTCAGATACCGAGACCGATTGAGTCTATTATTTCACCGAGGGTTTGCTACCTACGATTGGAGGTTCTCGTAGTCACTACACAAATGAGACTTTGCGATTGCGTACGAACGTAGTTTAGCGAGGAGAGTTACTTACTCACGCATCCGGACGAGGTTAGGGCGAACAGAGCGGAGACCGATCGATAGTCACTATCGACGGACGGGAAGAGAAAAGGAGCGAGATGGGATAATCGTGAGCATCGGGCACGAGTGTAGGATCTGTTGCACGACAAACCACACGTTTGGTACAAGCCGTTCCACCGTGCCAAGCTTTGCCGGT
This sequence comes from Stephania japonica, assembly GCA_039657345.1. Classification (NCBI taxonomy): domain Eukaryota; kingdom Viridiplantae; phylum Streptophyta; class Magnoliopsida; order Ranunculales; family Menispermaceae; genus Stephania; species Stephania japonica. The sequence continues at coordinate 10,859,210 of CM077556.1, forward strand.
CATTCACCGCAGTCCTAATCGACTTGACCAGCGACAGACGCAGAGGCGATTTCGAGAACGGGGATGCTTGATCGAGGAGTTAGGCGAGAGAGCACGCAGAGGTCTAGTCGGACCCAAACTCATGGTTCTACACAGGGACGAGGCCGAGTCGGACTCGAGGTCGCAGGATAACCGTACGTGTTACGAGATGCGGACAGGGTCGGTCACCTTCGAGGGAGTGCTCTCGGCCAAGAAAAGCATCGTCGCAATCACACGATACCGAGAGAGCGTGTTCGAGCCGCTGTTGAGCCGACCGGGGAGGCATCCAGACACATTAATGAGGGTATGCTTTTCATTTGCGGTACTTGCATGCATATCGTATTCGATTCAAGTTATGTTGATCCCTTGATTGTTGTGCGTTTGGTAGACCTGTTAGGATTGAAAAAAACTCAATAGATGTAACAGACCTTAATCCTAGTCACGGTTGTCAAGATGCGATATACTCGAATGGGCATTAGTCTCGACATTTCGATAGTGTTAGGAGGCTACGAGTTGCCAGTAAAGATGCGAGTACTATAGTTGTTAGAGTTCGAAGCCTTGGTTGGTGCGAACTAGATATAAACATTACTCACGTTGATTAGTGGATACGAGAAGATCAACGTTGTTGCTAATGCGTTACGCTGCAAAGGATTTGGATGCGGAGGTAGTCGTGTGTCAAAGAACCTATGAGCGTGGTTTACGTGAAGCAGTCAAGTTGATGAGTTCAGCGGACGTGCCGATGATTACCAGGACCTAGATACGTGGTGAAACGATATTGCGACTTTCTCATTTGGCATTGTGCGCGAGGGACAAGAAAGACGATGCGTCATACCGGCGGTGCGGTGAGATGGTGGATAGTTCCGATTACCCGGACAAGAGTCGGTCGACGGACTCATGCTTAGAGGTATCGCGGCGACGTGGGGTTTCCATTGGTGGTGATGTGTGAAGAGTTACTTCGGAGATTCATCGTTTTGGTTTTGTTGTGTATCCGGGTCGACCTAAGATGTGCGCTGATATGCGACATTCTTTTGGTGGCCAGGGATGATTTTCGAGGTGTTGAAGTTGTTCGAACGTGTGATATTCCAGCGCGTAGAGGCTGGGCATCGATGACCTGGAGAACTACTACAGCCCCACCCATTTCTTAATGGAATTGGGTAAATATGGATATGGATTTCGTTAGTGGTTGCCCCGATCTCCTCGTGGTTACGATAGCATCTGGGTAGTTGTGGGAAATTTTATTTGAGACTTAAGATTGCCCAGGAGTGGCATAAGAAATACTTGTCGAGTATCACGATGAGCTTCAGTATGATTCGGGGAGATTATGAACACCTAAAGACCTCTCTACTGAAGGGTCACGAACGGTTCGGAGTCAAGAAATGACTCACTCTGAGTTCTAACGGTCTCGTTAGGAGATTGCGAAGAGTCGTTTACTTATTAGATAAATTTCGGGGACGAAATTCTAATAAATGGGGGAGACTGTAATAACCCCAAATTTTTAAATCCGACTTGTACGGCAATTGTCAGAATTGTGACCCGGCTACGTGAATACTGGTCAATATTTCGAACTTCGGGAGTCGACGCCGAAGTGATTTTATGATTCTTTGATTGTGTGTAATAGTATGTTAGTATTTTACGAGTCTCGCTTTGTTGGGCGATATTTAATTTAGTGAGGTTTCGACTAGTCAAACGGGGAGTAAAACATATAAATAAATGAATTTTAATTAATTTAATAAATTAGTTAATGGGATGTGGCGAGAAAATGGACACGACGAGCCAATTGACGGAGAAATACGGACCGAGGAACGCAAGATCTACGTGGGAGTTAGTTAAATATGTAACATACGGGCTATGGGATTAGTATTGTTATAGTGACACAACCTAATGGTAAGGAGCCATGAGATTGGCCTAGAGATGTGTGTGTGTGCTAAGATGAGATGATGTGGTAAAAGACCCATAAGGGTAGATGTGTTTAAATGTATGAAGTGAAGGGAGAAGGGCAAAAAGGTCATTTGATGTTATATATATACAAACCGTTTCAACAATCAAACCCTACTATTCATCACCTTCTCCAACACCCTCACCACCGCCGCCACCTCTCCTCTCCTCTCCTCTTTCGACCCACGCCTGGCCGGAGCACATTCACGGAACCTCACCGAAGGTCGGTGGTCTCTCTCCTCCACTCTCTCTCTGGTTTCAAAACGAAAAAAAAAAAAAAAAAAAAAAAACCGAGACGTTTGCGTCTCTGGTCAAAAAAGAGAAACAAATTTGAAGAAGATGCACACGTGCATCATTCTCAAATTTGTATATATAAATATAATATATATATATATATATCTATATATATGTATGTATATATATATGTATAAATATGTATATGTATAGAAGAAAAATAGCAAATATATATATATATTGAAAAATTCAGAAAAATATGAGAAATTAGAAAAATGGTTCACAACTGAGTTTTGGGATTTTCTCAGAAATGTTGGCGAGATATAGTCGGGGTTTTAGCCTCGAAAAACGTGAAAATTGATATAATGTATCAAATTGAAGCTAATTTAATGACAAATAATCTTAGGTATAATTCGGGTGGTAATTTTGATTTGTTTGGCATTTATTCAAGCTGGACTGGATAATTGGAGTGCGGTATAGGAAATCGGGAAGTCGCGTTAGGATCTCGGAGTTGTCATACGAGTCACGATAGTTCAGGTAAGTACACTTGCCTTAAACAAGCATTTGTACGTTTGTAAGCCAGTTAGAAAATGCCATGTGATTCATTTTCATGCCATTGTGTTTGTTATTATTTACTTGTTGGCCTTCCATTCCATACTTCTTGTATGTGTGATTCCGAGCGTAAGTGTTTTGTCTCGAAAGTACTAGGACCCGCACTTAGAGGGATAAAACGCGGCACTCGCGCCACGAGTGTGTGACCACCCTAGTGATCGTGTGACACCGAGTACTTGGGTGGATGGGTTCGAGTCCCTTTCCAATCATAGCTAAGCGCTGCTTTCGTTTGAGTCGATGCCCGGGAAGACCTCGCGAGGTCTTCGCCGTTATGCTATGGACTAGACCACTTATGAGCCTCTTTTGATTCTTTGGAACACACTTAACTCTCGATTGATATCCATTAGTCTGTTTATCATGCATCTTGTCTATTTAATTTCCTGTCTTTTTATTTCCGCATGATATTTAGACTACTTTATTTGAATTATCATGAATTACTTGTTGTTTTCTCGCGGCATTACATTCGATTTTATTCGATTGCTCACCGTCTAGTTTGTGACGGTGGGTGCGATAGGGCGAGAGCAAGCAAGGGCAAGGGACCCTACCTAGGGAATCATGTTGTGAGGATTAGCGATTTGGATTTGAAGACTATTTTATAGGTTTTTATTATGTTTTGCTTTTATGTACACCGTTTTATATATACATGCTTTGGGATTATTAAACTTGGCAAATTTTGATGAGATTGGTATCATGTACCTTTGCATTTCGAATTGTACATGAATGCCCGGGGTTTCCACACTTATAGAATTCCTTTACTTCCATTTGATAGAGTTATTTCCCAATATTTGATTTGAATTTGACTTTTGCTTCCGCTGTGTTATAATTGCAATAACTCTTTCATAAATCTTGAATTTTTGATGTTTTGAGGCTGACTAGGCTCGTCAGGGTTGTCGAGAACTGACTCGAGGCTTGCACGGGTTTAGGCCGGGCGTACCCAAATGCATTGGGAATTTGGGGCCGTCACAATACAAGTCATAAGCGGCCTCTAGCAAGACATTATGACTACCCAAGTTGTACGAATATCAAATCGATACAACCTAATCAATAGTGTATATAACATCCTTTTGTCACACGATATCCCTTTGATCAAACATAAGGCATGGAATTGTCATCCAACGTGTTTGATCGTACTAGTCTCGATCTCTAAGTAGACTGAAAACATCTAAGTGACATTGATCAATATCAATTCACTTAGACTAGGCCTTTTAACAGTCTAACACATCGATGGGTCCACTGGATATCTCTCTTTGTGGCGGTCCCAATTTTCACATTGGTCCGCCACGGGAGGCCACGCGGGCCCACAACTGTCCACGTCACCGCCAACTGTGTCCCACGCCCAATTATCCATTATTAATCAATTTTCGGTTAACTTTAATGTTATGAGTTAACTTTTATTCCTTTAATATCATTTAACCACGATTTACGCAGCGGAAGATTTACTAACAACATAAAGATTCAACATGTATATTATGAGCAAAATGCCTAAGTGGAAACCATATCAACTGTACATCATATAAATATCATCTGAATCCTCAAAATATCAAAATATACAACCTATCTCTCAAGCCCAAAACCTAGCATAAAACGAGTAAATATAAACATATGTACGAGAAGGGCTAGAGCTGTCAATCAATGTAGTCCTCAAGCTTGCCCTTTCCCAGCTCGTACTTAGGAGTCCGCTCACTCGACCATCGCAAAAAGACAGATGACGAGTCCAGAGTGAGTAATCCCAAGGAAATTCACCAAGTAATTACGGAAGTAAAAGTACTGGAATTTAAAATACTATAATTAAACATGCGGAATAAAAGAATACAGACAACTGTAAAAAAGATCATCGCATGCATAAATATAGTAATGAAACAAAGTACGTGCACAGTAAAATCAAACCAAGTCATACTTCGGGTTTTTCCCCAGGCACGACCCATGAAAACACACTAATAGGTTGGCCCTGAACCCTCTAGGTGGTCGGCGTAGACCCACGACGCACCCACACAAGCCTACCATACCTGGGTAGCCTATTCACCGGCGTATGCCTAGACAAGTGCTATGACTTAGTGGACTCTATGGCCGTAACGAATAAGCACCGGGTGGGGAGTGATCTCAACACCGTAAAAACACCAGGTAGGAGTGACTCCACTACCGTAAAGTCACCAGGTGAGAGTACTCAGCCACCGTAAAGCAATAATGAAATGGAGTAAATAATAAATAGAACTGAATTCAAATAAATCAAAATGTAAATACTAGAGTGAAGTTCAATTGGGATACTACACACCTCAAATCGCACTCCTCGTCCCGAAAATCAAACCTTAGTCCAGCTCCAATAAATGCCGACAATTCAAATTATCACCCGAATTATACCTATTACCATTTATCATTAAATTAGCTTCAATTTAATATATTATGTCAATTTTTCGTTTTTCGAGGCTAAAACCCCGACTATATCTCGCCAACATTTCCGAGAAAATCCTAAAATTCCTTTATTTGATCAAAATATCATTTTTCTAAAATTTTCCTATTTTATATGAATTTTCTATGAATTTTCCAGAATTTTTTTTTCCAAACTGTTTTTTTTTTATTATTATTATTAGGGGCGGTTCGACCGAACCGGGTTCGGCTTAACCGAGCCGAACCGGCCCGGTTCAGGGCCGAACCGGTCCCTTCTTCTTCGTTGGAACAGAGCCAGTTTTGGCTCTGTTCCAACATAATTTTTTTTTTCATGAATCGAGAAAGGGAGAGGGAGAGGGAGAGGGAGAGGGGGAGAACGACATGTGGTCGCCTCCCTCCTCGGACGAACTGCTCTCGCAATTCGTCCGAGCTCTCGAGCTCCACCCCACCTCCACCACCGAACCACCAAACCGCCACCACCACCATCCAACAACGCCAACAACATACAACAAAAACAACAACAACAAAAACAACACCACAACATCAACTCACTTCTTTGGTCTCTTTCTCCTTTCTTCTCTTCTTCCTCCTCTCGATCTTCTTTTCGATTTTTCCCAAAATGTGAGAAAATGGTGGTGACGGTGGTGTTTATCAAATTTTTGAGGTGAAATGACCCTTTTGCCCCTATCCATATCCACTATTCTTTACAAAGTTTATGCCCTTTTTGGTCATTTCACTATTATTTATTTATTTTCTGATTTTTAATATATATTTATATATATATATATTAAATTCCTTATATACATATATATATATAAATATATATATACTTACCTATACTTTCGCGCCTAAAATTTCGTCGTGCACGCCAACGAGCGTACTCGGGCGTGCACACTAACGTACCACCTACGCGTGTCGACCACGACCCCGCGTGTCCCTAGGCGCCCCACAATTTACATATTTTATCACAAATAATTCATTTAATGTGTGTAATATTTTTTCTCAACTTAAAATTTCGTCTTTAATCTACCCGGTACCCGCGTCAACACGCATATCGATGCGAATACTCATCACACAATCTCACACGTCAATTTAAAATATAATTACACACATCGCGATGTCGTTAACCTATTTTAACATAAACATCGCAAATTAACCAAAATAATACACAAAATACTATTTACCTAATCCGGACGCACTCCAGCCTCGCTGTGGAACCCACAAACGTCCACGTTGGCGTCCACGTCTGTAATGACGTCATAAAATAACGGCAAATATTAATTGGGCCGTTACACTCTCTATATGAGAGGGACAAATTCTATCTCGATTACACAACTTCACCACATTATTCACACAGTAACCAAACACAACCTTTATAATCGTCCGGTTAAAGACAACGTTTGATTGTGTCAAATCACTGTATTCCTAATGTTGAAGTCTCTGGTAATCTCAAGTCAGAGGACCGAATAATATACATATCATGAGAAACAACTATGACTTAATCCATGTGATGTTCTCATAGCGGGTCGGTCCCAGTGCTTTGTTCCCTAACAAGTACTCATGATCTTGATTCGTATTTCTATACGTATGATCATCGTATGATCATCAATCAAGACTCACACTAGTCTTAATTCATTATAGTTCCCAGTATAATAGTCGACTAAGGACATTTATGATATTTTTATAAATACCCATGGATCTTATTATAATGTAAACATGCAAATCAATTATAATAAACAGCAAATGAAATCATCTATTTTATTAACTAAAATGTATTCATAAAGACTATTAATGGATTGACCTAGGGCACATTTCCCAACAGCTTGATCTTCGCACCATAGACGGAGTTGTCGAGAAAGGGTTTGAGAAGATTGCCTCAGAGTGGTGATTAAGATCAAGGCAACTATTCCAAATCTCCCTCGCATCCTCAACGCCATGGTAACATCCTTAAGGAGTTTCCCCTGTTTTTTTTTGGAGGAAGGGCCCTTCTCTTTCTCACTATTGGAGACAACATTTTTTAGCTTAAATTGACCATCTCCCACATTTGAATTTGCATCTTCCTTATTGATCGCACATTCGGTTGTTATCTCCTCCAAATTAGCCAACACATCAAATCGAGAAGATCTCGACAAGATTCTCTCCATTTCGAGGTGGAGGTGGGTACTGGGTGTAGAGGATGAAGTATGCAAAGAGATGAATGGGTTGGTTCAAACTACAATATTTGGGGAGGTCGTGGTTCTACTCCTGTTGAAATTTTTTTTAAAAAAAAAAACTTGCTAATTTAATATAAATTACTTTTAATAATTAAAATGGATCTTGATTGAATTGTAATAACAACAAATGCTTAAATGATAAAAGGGTAGGCAAAGACTAGAATTAATAAACTTTTATTTTGTGTTATTCCTAGATTGTGCTCTAGAATACATATATAGTTTGAAAAGCTTTATTGTAAATTTGTCTCTAGAAATTAAATGCTAACTTAACTAGGACTTAGGAGGGTAACAATCAGGAGTTTGGCCTGTCCAATAACAAATGCAAACCTTATCATCTTGAACACGATATCCAGTTAGAGCCGATTTGATAACTTTCAAACATAATGTTGGACATTCTGAATCACATGTTTGCGGAGAGCACGGTAGTTCCAGGTAGCACTTGTAACCTGAATCTGCAATAATTTTACAATACATATCAATCATAATTACAAGCATTTACAAGAATATATGTTCTATTACTCTTTTATTATCAAATATACGTGCGTGTTTGTGCAAGTTTGCAAAAACCATGATAAGAAGTAATATAATAAGGAAAGAGGAGTACCAGATATAGAATCACAATTGCTAGCAAAAACCATGAAAAGAACTAATAAAATAAGCAAAATGGATTTCATGATAGGGGTACAAGAAATATTGATTTTGCAATTGATCTAAAAAATATTGATTTTACAAGAAGGTGATGACAAAAGTTGAGAAGTTGGTTTGCATATAAATATGAAAATTCTTAGGTAAAATTAAGTAACATTGTTAACAAATTCCGAGATTCATAAATAAATTGCTTTAGAATGACAAAGCTTAAAGTTGGTTTTTAATTATATTATGAAATTCTCAAGGTAAAATTAAGAAACATTTTATAAAAATATTGCGGTCCATAAATATATTACTTAAAAATTTATAAAAAAATATATATTACTTTTAAAAACAAAGCTTTTATGAGGTGCACTAATTATTCATAGTAGGCAATTTGTCTTTTAAATAACAATTTATTACAACGAAAATTGTTGTTATAATTCATTTATGTCAATAATAGTATTATAAATAGATTGGTTAAATTAATTAGAATTTTAAATTTAAATATATTTAACGTTACTCAAAAAATATTAGTGCCCAGAATAATAGATTTTAAAAGAGAAACATAAATTTCAAACAAAATTAACCACACTCCTAATTTTTTTACCAAGTTATACTTGCACAATTTAGAATCCAATCATTAATTGTTCCTATCTCCAATTTCTGTTATTATGCCTTCTTACCAAAGGACATATCAAACTCTAAATAATCTGGAGTTGCGCTATGTGCGCCCCGGTGTGTTATCAGAGCACCCAACATTTTTGAATTTAAACTGATTTCATAAGAAAATGTGAAAATTGCCCTCCCAAATCATGCACCCTGCATATGATTAGGGCACCCGACACATGCCCAATTCCGTTCACATTCCCATTCACCCTACTCTAACTGTCAAATTTTCTACTAAGTAAAGTTGATCCGTCACCGGCTGAACATTATGTTCGTCGATCAAAGAGCACACCGACCTTATATTGTAGGGTTTGTTAGATTCGACAAATTTAAAACATGTTTAGGTCTTATGACTAAAGACAACGAGTGGGAGGCGGACGTCACATACGATAAGGTTAGTTTTCATGGTTTTTGTAGTTTTTTTTTGTCATTTTCGAAAGTGAACGACAGACAAGACTTTGTCAGTCACATAGGACCGAGACATGTTGTAATGTCTCGGCTGAAGGTAGTCGAGACTTTGGAATAAGACTCGGTATAAGGTGATTGAACTCATGTTTAAATCCCTTTAGTACATGTATCGGACAAATGGGGGCCGAGACTTGACAAATGTTGTTGGACACAGGGTACCGATACGACATGTTGATTCTCAATCCTGTAATACCGAGACCTTGGAATATACCAAGACCTTGGAATAAGTTTCAGTATAGGGTGACCAAACTCATATTTATGTGTTTTCATGGTGGGGCGCTCGTGTTCAAACAAAAGGGCATTTTGAGAAATTCTCGGGGTGCCCTGATAATTTGTCGGGAGCACATAGCACGACTCATAGTCCGGCGCTTATAAGCACCCAACATCAGAAGCACTTTAAAAAATAAAAAATAAAATAAAATCCTACATTACAGAAATAGCTCAACACAGAATAATAGCTTTTGATTTTGGACTCGAAGAGTTCAAGGAGATTCCATTGCCAGAACGTCTAAAGAATTGTGGGGATCAATATGCAAAATTGTTTACATGGGGAGAGAATTTGTGCTTGTGCATGTTTATCGAAGATCACCACCAAGCGTGTTCATGTAATATATTTGTTATGAAAGCGTACGGTGTCGAAGACTCGTGGTATAAGTTAATACTCCATTCCAAACCCACCTGTAAATGATGAAACGAAGAGTGTTTGGGACATAGTGTGTTTTATAGACAATGACAATATTTTGTTGCGCGGGGGCATCAATGACTTGGTTCTCTATGACCCCAAAAGTGGCATCTTTGATGTGGTTCAGATTCAGGATGGATTTCTTCAGATGGTTTTGGAAAATGGGTTCTCAGTCCAATCATATGTACCAAGTTTAGTTCCATTGAAGCACATGAACCAAACATGTCAACCAAGATTTATCGAATCACAATTGCCAACAAAAGGTTTTAGAATAACTATTGGAAAACGAAAGAGGCCTGCCTATGAAAAAAGATTTTAATTATTGTAACTTGGAAGTGATATTATTTATTTCTTTTAGCACACCTCAAACAAAATGGGAAAATTAGTTGTTTTTTTTGTGATTTTTCTTGGTAGGTTTTTGTGATTATTTAGTTAGAACCACCACTGATCTTATCTTTTGATTGTCAGTGGTTCCAATAACAATCTTTATTTTTGTTTATTCAATAAAAGTTGAATCTATTCGGATCTGATATGTTCAGTTTCATTCGGCCTGCAACAGTTGTCAGATTCATTAATGACACCACTTACCTCTCCTCAACACTCTCCTCAACACCTGCATTTGCTATAATTCAATTTTGTCCCCACTTCTATATGCTCGTGTATGGATCTGCGCTAGTTGTTGATTTAATGTTTTCACTAGATTTTCTTTTTCAATAAGTTGTTGTCTTCTCTTGTTGGAAGTTTATGACCTTGTTTGGTTCGTGTGGACGTTGAAGGAAATGAGATAACTTCCAGGAAAGTTCCAACTCACCTTGTTTGGTTGGATATTTTCAAAAAACTTCCTTGGAAGTTTGACCCCCAACTTCCCAACATAGGGGAAGATAACTCACTTAGGGAGTGAGTGAGTTATCTTCCTGAGGGGGAATTGATACTTTTACCCTCATTTAATGCTCTCTCTACCTTTATTCCCTATATTTATGTCAATTACATTATTTTATTATTTTTAAAATATGAAACTTCCCGGAAAGTTCAAAGTTGAACAAAATGTGAAAAGTATAACTTCCTTAATGGTTAACTTCCTAAGAAATTAAACTTCCATGAAAGAAACCTTCCCTGGAAGTTAGTAAAATGAACCAAACAAGGCCTATGTTTGTCTTTCCTCGTCGGAAGTTCTTGTTCGTCTTCCCTTGTTGGAAGTTTTATTTTTCGTTATGGTTATATTATTGTAGATACAAAAGATAAGCGTATAAGTTGCACATAAGTTTACAAACTTTCGCAACGTCGATTTGATCTCATTAAGGAGTGGGAAAAGACTGCTATTGACGTAATTTCATTATTAAATTAGATGTAATAACAATTTCTATGAATGAAAATATCTTTTCATAAAAAAAATAGAAAATTTATATTCTTATTTTCAGGTATTTTTTAATTTACCTTAGAAGTGATATTATCTATTAATAAATGTTATTTTTCATAAATTAATTAGGAATATCAAATTATATGTCATATTCTAATGACATTTCAACTACTTCTTTTTTAACGAGAAGATATATTCATTCATAGAAATTGCTCTCTAATACATCTGATTGAAGAATGAAATTACATTTATAACAACTTTCTCTCACATTTTGTATCATAGTGATATTGCAAAAGTTTGCAAACTTATTTTTATTTCAAGGTAATTTTTTCTACCTTGGAAAGTGATTTTGTTTTTCAAGAACCTTAGAAGTGATATTATTTATTGACACTGCAACGCTACATAATTGTGATTGATCTTTTTTGGTTGGGTAATTTAATCGTGATCTTCAGGTATATAGTCTCTAATTAATCGCTAGCTGATTTTCTTTCTTTTTTTACAACCATTTTTATTCCAAACATGCTTATTTCTTAAAAAGGGTTAATTTCTTTGACCGTAACCAACTTTACGAATTATAACATTTTGGTCACAAAAGTTATCTTTGTAACAAAAAATTACGAACTTTTTAAAAATCTTACAACAGTGATCACCCAAGCCTTTTTTTAGTCCTTTTTCTAACGAATTTGCCAATGTAACAATGACGAGGCGCCACATTGTCAATTAAGGGTAAAAAATATCCCTCACACTAAATCAGACAACTAATTTGTTATTTCACAATCCCCACAATCTCATATCATTATTCACCCCAAACAAAATATAAAAAGCTCAAGAAAAGAAAGATGACAATTTAATTTTGGTGTTGAACTATCTCTACATCATCCTAAACATTATTTTCCTTTTCTACGAAGGCAATGTATCTCTGTAGTTTTTTTGTGCAACAACATAATTAAACATTTTAAAAGAGTATGAAAAATTATAATTAACAAATATAGACAAACCCTTTTCACTTAGAACAACAAATCCCACAAATTTATTAATCTACTGCACACATCACCTATAACGTTTAAAAAAAATTGCAATCCAATGCAAAAAATATCAATTATAAACAAAATGATTAATTAATTTTAAAACATCAAATGTCAAAATATCCGCACCAAAGAGCTACCAGACGCTTCAAACACCATCCTCCTGCTTTCCCAATCCATCGATACCAATAACTCTTTTCAAAACTCTTGTGATGCAAACGGTTTTTTAACAGTTTATGTAGGAAGTCTAGCGAACACTAGAGAAATGAAACTATTTCTTAAGAGGTTTAATATTTAGAGATTGGAAATATATAAATTTTAAGATTTTTTAGGTGTAAATTTTGGGATTTATTTTTTTGGGTTAAGGATTTCTCAATTTTTTTTAACAAAATTAAATAAGTTGACTGATTTAGAGTGAGGGATATTTTTGACTTTTAATTGTCAATGTGGTGGCACATCATTGCCACGTTGGCAAATTGACAAGAAAATGGTTAAAAAAGGCTTGGGTGACCACCGTTGCAAGATTTTTAAAAAGTTTGTGATTTTTGTGTCAAAATGTTATAATTCATAAACTAGGGTGATCATAAGAGAAATTAACCCTCTTAAATTTAGCATCTCCAAAGGTAAATGTACGTGGATTGAGGCTATAAATTGTTGTCACGTCATCACTGTAAAGACGATGTCTACATTATGTGGCATAAATACATACTCAACACTAAAAATCGGCTCTAATAGGGAACGTGAATTGCATCCTACCTTGATGATGTGGTGATTACAAACCCAACTACGCAATTTTCTTATTTTCTCGGGAGATCATCTGTGAATACTATTCTTTCTCTTTCGATTTGCAAGGAATCCAATGAGAACGTGATTGATCGATGATTGTTTGTATTTATCTTATCTTTTTTTTTTTGGGAAGTAATTATCCTTCTCTTTCTTAAACAAGTCATAGTTATCGTTTTTTTAAGAAAGCCGTAATTATATAGTATCTGATGAATAAAAAATAAAATTCTGAAAAAAAATATAATTAATAATAATCAAAGAAAATAAGAAAACGCAAATGATATGTATAAAAAATAAATTAAACGTAAAGCATATACTACATGTAACTGAAATATTGGAGCTTTCACTCATAACTAAATCATAAGAAGAGAGTGTGTGAAGAGATGATAGTAGGGTGCATTAATCGCGGTGAGGCATAAGGATCATTTTAAAGTAGAATTGACTTTTTTGTTGGAGCGCCTTAAGTAAATGGTGAGGTGCATTAACCGGACTATAAAAAAAGGACTTTGCTATAGAATAATACCCCTATGATGCGCATCCCCATAACGCACACCCCTTATCCAAGTCCATGTTCACCTTGGGATGCGAGCTTATTCATCTTGAGATTCAAACATTGTTGGCGGAGTATGGCTTGAGGATGTGGACTCTAGCATTTTCTTAAAAAAAAGTTAGCCCAATCAATGAAATAAGGTTTTTTAATTTTTTTTGTTTTTTGGGATAATAGCAATTAGAATATTTTTTTTCTTTAGTCACATCAAACAAAAATTTATAAGGATTCAAACAAGAGGATTAGAGTGGAATTGCCCGAGAACATCCTCCATTGACCAGGTTTTGATTTCAAGTTTTAGAAATGGAAAAATTTTAAAGCTCTAGGTAGAGATTGCTACCGATGTAGTTAGGGGTGCACACAAATTGTACTAATTCGTAAATTCAGACCAACTATCATTAATTAGATTAATTTTTTGATCCTTTAGACTGTATTGGATTGAAAAATCACCAATCCGGTTGGACTGGATTGAATTATGGATCCTACATTAAAAAAATGTGGATCCAATCTGATTTAGTCCGTTTAGCACATCAACAAATACATATATGATCATATGTATTATACTATCTTAAAAAGCATCAACTTAAACTATAAACTCTAAACTATAATATCTAAAAGACTATCTTATTCTTAACTCTTTTATTATGCTTTTAACATTTTTTTTGTAGGTTGTATTTACGTGCACTTTTTTTATGCTTTTGTGAGGGTGTATGACGAAGATTTGTGGATGACATATTTATTTATGTATGAAATTTTAAAGGTTATTGTGATGACAAATTTGTGGGAAATATGTTATATATAGATTCATGGAATGTATGTTATAAATTTGTTATTTATGAGATGCATAATTCTTGTGATTCCTTTGATTAAGTCTAATTTCATGAATCTTTGGATAGAAAAACCTCAATTCGTGAAATTTTATTCAATCCGGTCTGTATTTTGTAAATTGGATTGAGTTGGATTGATGAATTATTTGAACGACTATAATTTTTTTATTCGCAATAATTTAATTGGATTACAGATTGACCCTAATTAGACTGGATCTAATCTGTGTGCACAACAAGCTGTGGTCCTATCCTTCCCAGGGTCGGTTTTGTTATTTTGGGGGTCTGGGGTGAAATAAAAATTTGGGGTCTTTATATTTAACTTTTCAAATTTTTTTTTTTTTTTGTGCATATAGTTTACAACAACAAAACCATAATCCCAAATAAGTTGGATTGGCTACATAGGTAAAAAAAATTCCTCTATTTTGCTCGATTTTTAGTGTAATTGATGGTGTACATTTTGTACTTATAGTTAAGTTTACATATATTGCTAACTATTCTCTTACTCAAATTTAATTTTTTAAAAAACTGTTTTGATTTTGGTTTTATTAAATTTAGTTGGTGGAGATGTAAACTTCTTTTATTTAGTATTATTTATTTATTGAGACTAAAACTTTATTTCTTTTGAGATTGTAGAAAAAAACTCATTTAAAGGAGTAGACATAATATATAAAAGAAATTATTGTGTTTTACAAAAAAAAAATAAAAAATTATGTGATATTCAACATGCATTGACTGATTTAGTCATTAAGATCCACTCAATGTGCATTGAGATGAGTACTTACATATTACAATGAGTTTTCATGAATGAACCCAACAAGTGTGTACAAAGATGCTACTTTAACAATATCCCACAAATGCCTAAGCTTCTCATTAAAGAAAAATACTTGCAACATTATTAAAATATAGGGGCCTTTCTTACCCAAATAAAAAAAATAGGAGGCCTCAGATATGAGTGGAGGCCTGGGGCGGTCGCCCGCTCCGCCCATGTCCAAAGTCGGCCCTAATCCTTCATAGAGGTTAAAATTAGTTGAGTCAAATCTTTTGATGATACCCAAACTTTAGTTTAGTCATCTTAAAAAAATCCTAAATCCAAAAAGTGATAGTAATTTTTTTTAGAGAATAAAGTAATCAAGAAATTTAAGAGAAACATAAAAATCAAAACACTTTTAATATCGGTCAATTTTGCCCTAAAAGACAAAGGGGGTCGACGACAATATATATAGGAGGATGAATAGTTAAGCACATGCTGACCAATAATTTGACACATAACTGTGTATGTGTATGCCATCGGCCCTTGAAAAGCAGGACACCATGAATTCAACTTTGAAAGAATATAGAAGGGATGTGCAGAGGGAGAACAGCAGCGATTTACTACTCACAAACCATATGTCCAAGGAAAATAAAGTATTGAAATGGTGTAAGTGGGAAGTACAGACAAGTAATCTCTACGTTCTTATATGCTTCATAGGTGGTGGCAATTCACTTGACTATTGTTATATATATCCTTCTAGCTATATATGCTCCGTGTCCCCTAGTACAAAGTGTACGTGAGTTAAATAATCTTGTCCGGCCGATGTATTGTGACATTGATTAATTTTGAGAATTTTACCCACCAAAAAATAATTGTAAATCTTAATTTTTATATTTCGTCTCCAGCAGCTTAATCTCTAGATAAGTGTCATATAATTTGGATAGAATCACATTTTTAAAGGTATTACAACAGTGTGATCCAAATGTATACCATGCCACATGT
The DNA here is from genome assembly GCA_039657345.1 of Stephania japonica. Taxonomy (NCBI): domain Eukaryota; kingdom Viridiplantae; phylum Streptophyta; class Magnoliopsida; order Ranunculales; family Menispermaceae; genus Stephania; species Stephania japonica. The sequence goes on from CM077556.1 coordinate 10,875,345, forward strand.
GAGCATCATTTTAGGACTATATATCAAATTTAAGGAACGAGGTTATAAGTAAATGTCATTTAACAAAGAAAAAATAGGAGGTAAGTAATAAATGTTCATAACTTCTCAATAAAAGGAAAATGTTACAATGATATTTCAAAGCCACGCCCAAATTTATACTTCGTGATATAGTGTGCGGGCCCGCATCTTTGTTGCGTGTCCCGGGATACACATGCACTCTGTGTGTTATGATCAAGATCAATGTGCACATACTTTATGTGGGGCCCACACGTCAAAGGGTGTAATTTTGGGTGTGACTTTAGGGTGTCAAATGTATCACGCACATATATGTTCCCTCTATAAATACCGTGGTGAACCCTTAGTTTTTCTATCACCCTGGTTATCTCTCTCTCTCGAGTGTACGTGTGTTATTTCTTCCATCTTTAGCTAATTATCGATCAATTCGTTGTAATCAATCAAAGTGATTCGAATATTTTATATATATAGAATCATAGATGGCTGCTATAAATTCAAAGTTGAGATGCTCGTGCGTTCTCGTGCTGCTTTGGTTGTGTCTCTTTATGGAGATCTTCTTCTTCACCATTGAAGCAAGGCGTTGCCCTCAACTACACCTATCTCATCAAAATGTTATTAATGGAGTACAAGCGCAGTATCATCAAGTGGGGGAGAAGGAGAAGAACCGTGAGAGCAAAGTGCAGCCTCCGGCCGTTTTTCCGACCAACGCCGATGCTGTGTACCACGGTTTCCGACCTACAACTCCGGGAAACAGTCCTGGCGTAGGTCATTGTTCTAATAATGGCCACTAATTATACCGTTAATTAATCCATATTATCACATCATCACATGCATGATATCAATCAATTACACATTAGCAGTACACACATATGCACATACTAGTATAAGGGCACGCGTAATGAGGATTAATACCATATATTGGTGCTACCTCATGGATGTGGGGAGGATGTCTCTATTATACATATGTTACTAGACAAACATAAAATGTTCTCCAATGGACAATTGATTTAGATTATAAATTGAAACTTTGTTTGACTTTTTATTTTATTTTTGCTAGTAATAGGCGCGTGCTATGTATGTGAAGTTCCTCGTTAAAAGTTTCCCAAGCAAAAAAAAAAAAAAAAAAAAAAAAAAAAAAAAAAAAAAAAAAAATGGAAAAGAAAATTAAGAAGCACTACTCCAACTAGTAAACATGTACGTGCTTCGCATGTAAGCATTTGAATTTTTGTTCTAGAAATAAAATCAATGGCAACCAAAAAGTTTAGTTAGGGGGACGAGTTTTACCTAGACCTATACTCATTAGCTCGATCCACTTAATTAATATGGGTCGAACTTGGGTTGTAAGACTAATATATAGACTCGCCCTATCCTAGACCTAGACCTAGACCTATACTTATTAGATTACTTTTCAATTATTTAACAATGTTCCTAAATTCATAAAGAAAATTACTTTTTGGATCTCTATTATACATATATTATTAACTTGATCAATTATTATAACAGAAGGGTTTCAACAATAAAGAAGCGGGAAAGAAGTTGAGGGTGGAAGCATGTAAGAGGGTCGAAAAAGGGGTTAGAGGGACGGGTTTAGGGGAAGGAGCGTGCATGTAGGGGGTTCTGGGGGCGGAGGGGTTTATATATATAAAGAAAAATGTCTTTTTAATTATAGGTGCATAAAAGAAATCTCTTTTATTAGCAAGAGTCGTTATTTTCTAGAGACAATATATCGGTTAGTTTCACTCGTGGTCACAAAACTGTATCTTTTTCACACTTTGGTCACAATTTTTTTTATTTTTTTTTCAAAATAGTCACAAAACTTTTAAAATTTTCACTCATGGTCATTCCATTTATTTCCGTTAACTCACCACTAAATTATGTTGATGTGGCGATGACATGGTGCCAATGTGGTGCTAACATAGCTAGGAGATCAAATATATTATTCTTTTAAAAAATAAAATTTTAAATTATTTTTAAAACTAAAAGAAATTAAATTGGCCCTAATCACCTGATGTGATGCTGACAGGGCATTAACTTTGTGGCGACCCCAAATCTTGAGACCCACCACGTAGTGTGTGACAGCCTTAGTTTCCCAATCTTTAATTGGACCCCGCCCGGCCTAGACTTACATGGACCCCCGAGCCAATCTTGCCGAGTCACGCAAGCCTAGTCAGCCTTTCTTTACCATTTACCATTTTTAAGCAATTAAATATTTAGTTAATCAATTAGCGAGTTATCATAGTTATAGCGGAAGCAATTAAATCTCACACTAATCAATCAACTTCAAAACACACAAGTTAATACAACCTAGAGTGTGGAAACCCTGTATATGTATATCATCATCAATGAACAGTCAGAGGAGAATGACAACAAGATATACATGCCCAAGATCTCTCAAAAACCCAAATCTCAGTGTTTCAAAATAAGTATATATAATAATACAAAAAGGATCGCCTATATCAGACAAGTGGAAAGAACTGCTCTGTATCCTCAAATGATATATCCTAGTTGTGGAGCCTTCCCCTTGCTAAACTGTGAATCTACACTCCTTCAAACACAAGAATGACGAGCCCAGGTAAGTAACGCCAAGTAGGATATAAATACAATATTTCAAAATAAATAAATCAGCCTAATTCATGCAAATAGAAAGAAAGGAACAAGGAGCGCATAAATCTATAAAGACTGTAAATAATTGAATTAATCGAAAATGAGTGTCCCGAAAACAATAGAGAGGTGCAAGTAGTCCCGACCAAATGGTCGTTGAGTCGAGGAAACATTTATAAGACTCGGAGTTTAGGACGTGGTACATTCACACCATCCTAAAGTCCACGCGGATGAGATTCCTGGTAGTCCAGGTAAGAACTCTCACCTCATATAGAACCAGAAATAGTATCGTGCATCCTGAGTTCGTGGCTTTGGCATATTACCTCAGATAACCCGTCCTACCAAGGGATCACGTTGACTCACTTGCCCTTAGGCAACTCAAAGGAATGGAATTTCGAAAACAGAAATAGAACAATAACAATAACAATTTAAAGCTCAAGAAATAACTGTAAGAATTTCTTACTAGTTTACTTACCTGTATCCAAGCTAATACCCACTCATACGACCTCTGACTCGTCTCCTACGAATCCCTGTGTGACCCGTCAATAATTAAAACTTCTGATAATTCAATCAAATTTGCAAATCCTCATTAATTACTTCCTAATTTACCTAATTTTCTATAATTATTTCATTAGTATAACTGGGTTGATTTTCGGGGTATTGGGTTGTATTCGGACACATTTAGATACCCGAGAGATCCTCAAAATTTTTTAAAATTTTTATCAATTTGTTCATTATGAACAGTGTCACACCGCAGTGGCACCGTGGGGGTCAAACCAATGCGACATTACATAAAGCGTGACCTGTAATTGCTCTTTACCTTAGACACCACAAATGGGATTGTGGAGCTTTCCCCTCCACGGCGTCACGTAAAGCGTGACATGCCCAGAGCCTCTGCTCTGGGGCGCCGTGATCGATGTCGTGGGCATAGATGCCCCACGACGTCCCTCGCGACGTGAGTTCCTGCACTCAAATCCAAGGTTTTCTGAAACCCCAACTTGCGTCGTCGCGTTTCGAGCATATCTCAAACTCTTAGAGACGTTCGTTACAATACTAAACCATCTTTGCTTCGTGTCAAAACTCCGACAAAAACCTGATTTCAAAAATCACACACAAATCTCAAAAATTCATCAAAAATTCCACAAATTCTCAAATCACCAACATCACAATTTGAAACACCAAAATCCCATTCCATTAACTTCAAATCTATTAAAACAATCCATCAAAAACAAAATTTCAAAATCGTTGTCCAAATTCATCAAGACGGAATGCTTAAAATCACTGCTAAAGCGTAGATATACACGAGGGGAATCGAGATCTCACCTTATAATTCGAAGTTGATCGATCTTTTGGCGTCAATTCGTGTCAAAAACGCCAGACCTCTCCCCCCGGTTCCTACGTTGTTTGATTGTTGAGGGAATGAGAGAAAAGATGGTATGAGAGAGAAAAGTTGGTGATGGGTTATATACCACCTCCTCTTATCTATACTAACACACGAATCTCGAGACGCATCATATGACCCTCATTCACTCCATCCAACCACCTTAACACAACATTGTGACTTCAATAAGTGACTCTCACTTCACACTTAACCATTTTCCAGCACATTTCTCCCGATCTCGGACCCGTTCTGCACCACGACTCGCTCATCGCATACTCCTGGACATACCAACGTATCGGACATGGTATACGACTTTTTTTTTCTTATTTATTTTACATTTTGTCAATGTTTTTAATTCAATTAATCCCTTGGATTGCTAATTACTCGACAATTGTAAGCCTGAAACTCGTTATTCACGTTCTTCTCAAGTTAAACCCGTTTCCCAACACCAACGCTCACACTCAAACGTTCTTACACGTTTGAGACATTGGAATTTACATTCGGGTAATAAAATATAATACAAATCACTGAACAAAAGTAACATACATTGGCATCGACGACAGAGAATTGGAAAACTGTATCACGGCAAAGGTCCACGTACGACCTAAATTGACACGTGGCATGAGTTAGATTTTAAGGTCATTACATGGGTAAGTAATCCTTTTATAAGGAAAGGTAATTGGGTAATTTCACAAAACTGAGGTCTTTTTAAACTCTGCCAAAAAAAAAACTTTTACGAAAATCCTATCACTTGTCATTTTATGAGTGCTTCTCACAAAAACAAAAAATATAAACTATAACATCATCATGACACATGTCAATCCATGACTGTTTCTCACAAAACAGTTCCTTTATGTATATATAGGTATAGATTAGGTTTTGATATAAGAATGAAACGGCTAAACGGACCTTAAAACTTGCTCAATGGACCCCCTACAAATCATCATAATTTCCCCTACGCAAAATGACATTGTTGTCCTTCCATATCAAAAAATTTTTGCTTATCCATTCCCCACTCACCCTCACTCTCCTATACCTCAATCACTCAAGTACTCAACCGAACCCCACCCTCGAATCACATTTTCACCTCCAATCCAAATCCGACAAAATCTAGGCGAAACTTGAGTGCATTCCCCACCTCTTTTTGAGAAAATTTTTGGATTTTCTTGTATTTTTTGTTGTTTCTAAGTTGATTTTTGTTGTTGCTATTGTTGGGTTTAAGACTTTGATTTGGGGCTTGAATCTTGTTTTTTGTGCACAAAATGTTGATGGAATCGAGAATATCAAGCGATTTCAAGCAAAACCCACTATTTTTTCGTCGTTTTCATGTATTTTTTAGAGTTTTGAATTTTTTTTATTTGTTCTTATCGCCCACACAAAGTCGATGCCTCTTTAAATGTATTGACTGACTTCCTGTCTCCCACCAAAACTGATACCTCTTCACAGTCTCGGTGAGAAATGATCGAGAGCTCTTTAGAGGTCTCGTTGGAAGTCTACCGAAACCTCAAAATAGGTTTCACAACCTCTAAATTGGTCTCGACCATATGTGCTGAAACTCATGGGTAACACTTCCTCACTTTTAGGGTACAACGAGACCAAATTTGACCATATTCAACAAAAAAAACACACGCCTACGACACTATTAACCTGGTACAAGTGTTTTACAATGACAAAAACTGAGAAATGAAGATGATTGAGAAGTGTTGAGTGTGATGGGCGAGCGAGGTATTTTGAGGATTTCAAAAAAAAGAGGAGTGTGTTCAACAATTGAAATCCAAAATTGAGGTATGCTTAAGTAATAGAGTACGCTTAGCAAGTTTCGAGGTCTATTTAGCCGTTTCCTATAATAACAAAAGTTATGAAAGGTGAAACTTTAACCAATGAAGCCTCTTTAACCAATGAAGCCTCTTATCTTTTGGAACTCTTCAATGTTGAAACATTAATAGATATTACTTCTAAGATATAATATTCTTCTTTTTTATTTTTCGATTTCCCACGTGATATCCAATGGCAACTGCATCGACTAACCCACGCTCAAGTAATATCTTGCCCGATATAAGAATAGCCTTCCAATCCAGTTTTTCCCATTCACAAGACTTTAAAAAAAAAAAAAAATGATAATCTGACACACTTTAAACACACATTTTGTTTTTTAGCCCATTTATGGTGTTTTATTAGATGTAAGACCTACGGCTAGGGAGATAAAAAAAGAGCCATAAATGACTAAAAAATAAAGTGTGCGATTGTGTTAAATTATCATTTTTCTAAAAAAAAATTACATGGGGCAGTAAAACCTTTTGTTCAACTAAATTTCTCATCTTAGTAAATTTCATGTAAAATCAACAGATAATTAAGTTACAAACTCAGAAGGTTCCAGTAGCAGTTCTAAAAATTAAGAAACAAAACCCTCCCAACAAGAGAATCGTTTCATTATACACATTATACAGTAACTGATGTACCAGACACTTGGGTTAAAAAACTTGAAGAAAATCAAGAATGACTATAACGGGACGAAAAAAATAAAAAATAACGTTACAACCTCAACAATGCCGCCCTAACAACTGCAATACCCGTCTCAAAACATTAAATTGACAGGTAAATGGCACCTTATCCTCGAAACAAAAAGATTAGGGCTGACATACTTGCATCTCGCTCCAAGGAAAGCCAAGAAGAAGCACATAAGAAACCACAAGGACTACGGCGGACTTGTGGAGGGTCTTAACATGGCAGGCATTCGCATGGGACTCAAAAAATTAGAACTCTTGGGGGTGAATGACATATTATTCAACGAGTACACACATTCATCAACAAGATCAGGCTCTCGATCGTCGAAGCTTCTTCCCATGTCAACGTCCAATGCATGCTCTCCTTTAACATCGACAAAATCCTCGTCTATGTCATCATCACTGAGTCCATCCTCATCGTCATCATATGTGGCCTTAACCATTGACCAGTAGACAAAGTTGGGCCGAATAAATCTAAAAGAGATAGAACTGATTGTCAACAAAAAAAAAAAAAAAAACATAGTATCGAGCAATCTTAAATAGAGAGCTGATTGCATCCTCCCTGCTTTTGCACCAAGAAAATGGAATAGGAAGATGCTGAAGTAACCCATTTTTGTCATGCACTTGTTGGATGCCTTAAAATACACCTCAATTTTTGGGTGCGCAAACATCCATGCACAAATCAAGGGGGGCACTATCAAGTGTGTCAAAAGTGGGTTGCAAAAATATTTTCCAATCAAATATATCTCAAAATGAAACCTAAAATACTCCCCCAGTGCCAGATCCAAAAGTACACTAAAATCAATAGTCTCAGCAAAGGCACTGAGGATGTGCTGTTTCCTCCATTTTACAAAAACAAAAAACAAAACAAAACACTTAAAGCAAAAGATCAGATGCCAAACCTGTCACAATCTTTCAATAAACATGGATCAAACGGAAAGAACATATCAAGTCTTTCTATTCCACCGTAAGCCTTGGACAGGTCTGATTCAAGCAGATTGTTAAAGATGAATTCATCTGATACAGTGCATAGATGAGCTGCTTTTGCCTGTTGAAGAAACTCTGACACTATAGAAGGAAGACACACCTGTAACGATGAAAAATAAAGAGTGGATGAAAATTAATAGATAAACGTAACTGAAAAAATAGTGCAAGTCAAGCAAGGAATAAGCGGATGAGAAAATAGAGAGATCAAAGTACACAATGATGAGGTCCAGAATATGACTACGCAACATATTAATTCTTCTTAATTTAAGAATCAAAAAAAGAATGATCGATAATGAACAAGATCACTATTAACACCATTAATATCACATCATAAAATTAAGTTTTCATTCAAAAGGGAGGCACTGCTCAGATTCAGAGAAACAATAGGAAACTTGCTCAATCCATAGTCAGTATGTACATCGTAGGCTTCATAGCATGTTTTCACCTTTAAAGGATTCAATGGGTGCCTCAAAATTCGCTCCAAAGGCATACTATGAAGAAGAGATTTGAGATGAGAAACATCGACCATCAACCTCATCCGGAAGCACAGCAAATACATAACAGCCTACAAAGTAGAAACAAAAAAGTGAAGCCAATGAGAAAGATTTTCCTGGTGGATTTAATGAAAAGAAATGCAACAGGGCTCCCATTAACTGAATGATCATAAAGCAGATATGTAATTGGTATTAAGAAGATCGCTGAACAATAAAAAACAGTCTGTCCGAAATTAGTTGGTTGGCCACATGCATCCGAAGTTTCCATTCTGCTGGATATAATGCAGTAGATTATGTGATTTGGTAATCTTTATTTCTTTACCAAATTATATCATCCACTATGTTTTGTTTTTTTTAAGTGGCATCATCCACTATGTTAAATAAAATCAAAATGTGAACAACAAAAAATAAGAAATCAAATCAAGAAAAAACTTTAGAAGTTAACATGATGCTGTTTTAAAATTTGAAATTTCAACACATTCTTTTTCGTGATGATCATAAAAGATAATGCTTTCTACATTGCCTCGCAAAACCCATTAAAAGGAATACTACTAAAATTTGAAAATTAGAGAAGCTTACTAACAATTAGATACAATCAAACCAAAACATAACCATTGAATCCAACACCAGCAGAGAGTAAAAAACAGACACTAGAACCTTTATCTGCCATTAGTTCATTATTAGGTAGAAAAAAGAAAAAAAAAAAGAACATTGTTCCAAAACAAGAGAGAAATCTAAAAACAAGCATTTTTCACCAGAATGGATTTTCCATTTTCAAAAATTTAAAAGGTTTGGTTTAATAATATCAAACGCCCTTAGACTTTGGATATCAGCGGCTATTGCATCCAACCACAATATCAATGGAACAAATAAAAGATTAGATTAGGCAAATAAAGGGAAAAAAGGAACCAAATTCCAGTTATCAACTGTCTGACTCAAAAAAAAAAAAAACCACTTTTCCCTCCACATGGGTGCCACATGGCACTTCTGTTAGCCACACCAGCGGACTTAACACCACAATGGATGGAAGGACCAAATGTGCACTTATATCAAAGTTCAGGGACCAAATGTGCACTATTGAAAGTTCAAGGACCAAAAGCATACAAAGTCCAAAGTTCAAGGACTAAATATTGTGTTTTGCCTATAATACATAGCGAAAAGTGAGAGCCAAGATTACTGACTTCCAAGTTTACTAGTTTGGTGCGAGTGCCTGTACCAACTACACCACCAAGAACAAAGCCTTGATTCCTAATTAGTTGGTAGTATGTGGATCAAACTTTTTTTTGGATCGGAAACGACATGTGGATCAAACTTCTCCATTGAGCTTTTGATGACATGCGTTCAAATTCCATTAAAATCTTCCAAATTAAGCATCCCATATTATCTTAGGTCCACCAATGTACCATCGAATTTCTTCAATTTATATTTCTATCATGCCTAGTTTCCCAACAGGGACATTGACAATCGTCTTTGGACGCGTCCATATTACCGCAACTGCATCTACCTAATTTTTGTGTCGACTAGTGCTACTACTTTGAACCTTTGTAGTTCTTATTATGTCTTTTACAAGTTTTACCACATCAAGCTAAGCATCCTCATTTTCGTACCCTCATTTTATGTATGTTATGCTTCTTTGCCACCCACCATTCACTTCCATAAAGCATAACAGGCCTGCCTAATTGCGACCGCACAAAATTTCTCTCTTAGCCGAATATGGATATTTCAATCGCATGTAATGCCTATGACACCTCTAATTCTTCTATCCAGCTTGAATTCTATGTCTAACACAATCTTTAAAATGACCATCTAACATAATTGATCCTAAATATCAAAAATGATTCACCATATTAACTTCTACTTCCACTATTTTTTCTACATTATCTTCATTTCATCTCTTAATTCGTCTACAAAAAACATATTGCGTGCAAATAACATACATTACTGCATATCTTTGAGAATATGCCTAGTTAGTTAATCCATAATTAAACAAAAATGGGCTTAAAGGATATTCTTGATGCATACCTTTAATAGTTACTGCATACCGAGCGTGCGTACCTTTAATTTCTAAGTCTACAAATATCATAAGGAGGTCTTTATTCTTTTTTCTATATTATTTCATTAATCTTATAAGGAAATTGCCCCCGTAGTGGACCATCCTCGTATAAAATCTAACTGATTTTCTAATACTATGTATTCCCTTCTCGCCTTATTGTCAATCCTCTCGCAAAGTTTCATAGTACAACTCACAATTTAATTCAATGCTGATTTGAGCAAGCTGGTATCACTCCTTTATTCTTGAATATTGGTACAAGTGATTCTTCTCCCATCCATTTGCATAATTTTGATTTTAAGACTTTGTTAAAAAGTTTTGCTACCAAGTCAATCCGATTTCTCCAATGCATTCCAAACCTCTATAGAGATTCCATCAAGACAACATGCTTTTCCCATTTTCATCTATTATTATACTTACTAGGTTATTGTTAAACAAACCATCAAAATAACTTCTCCATCTTTCCCTAATGTCATCTTCCCATGTTAAAACATGTTTATCTTCATTCTAACGTAACTTAAATATTGTTTCTTTTATCTCTTAATTCGGTTATAATTTTCTCCATCTCTATTACTACCCACCAGACTAAAAAAAAAAGAAGACAAGAAAAGAGAGATGCATATAAAGCTACAAAAACCCACCCTCCGCAACTAAGGTATAAAACTTCAGTAAAATATGAGAGAGGTCTCTCAAGGTATTCTTTCTGTTTTGAGCAATTTTCAAGTTAAATGTAAAATTCACCTGACATCCCGAATAAAAGACTCTATGAACTTCTGGGTCAACAATTGCCTCTTTTCCATCACGAGATTGACAGTACTTTAAACACCAATCTACCAATCTGAAATCACATGCAAAGGCCATAGCATCCATGTTAAATCACTAATCCATTTAGCGTAAGTGAAAGGAAAAACAATCAGAAAAGATAAAGCGGGATAATGGGCACCTTTTTAGTGTGCCGGCAACCAAAGATGATGGTATAAACCTTCCACGAGACAAATAACTAGCAAGATATGATACGGCACTCATCCTGCAAAATCCCAGAGACAAAAGAAATAAATCAATAGCAGCAAAGCTAAGTGAATGCCCTGGCACGCCCAACGTCGATTCAAAAAATCTGTTTCCTAACATATTTAACAATATATAGAAGGGCTTCCCTATGCTTTCGAGTCAATCTGACCCATGTAAATTATAACACAAAATGACAACCACTCAAGTATCACAAGTAACCATCACATCAGAATACAGTATTTCCGTTAATCAGATATGCAACAGCTCACAATACCCACACAAAAAGTCCTTCACAACAGTGATAACACATAATCTAAAATTATTGGTCAATATTAAAAAACCAACACTTTACCGAACCATAGAACTATGGAACCAATTGTACAAAGGCACAACTATTCGGATAAACGCACCATATCAGCAAAAGAACAATTTTAAAATTTTGCTACACATTTAAAACAAATAAAATAAGTTTTGACGTAGCTTGAGGCACAAAGGAAAAGTAGCACTAGTCCTTGCAAAGTGTCCAATAAAGTTGCATCCTTCACTAGCAAATTTGGGACCTTGGCTAAAGGTCCATTCTGCTAGAGAAGCGTAGATACATTGTGATTGTGACTTTGGAGTTTGGAGCTTTGGGACACATAGAAGACATAAGCCAGCTAGTTAAGATTAATCAATTTCAAAAATCAAAACAGAACAGGGACTTGTCACAGTTGTTTTATCTTGCATTTTTTATGTGGGCTTGTAAATTGTGACACTGAAGTTTTGGAGCTTTGGGACAAGTAGAAGACACTAGCCAGCTAGTTAAGATTAAACTATTTCAAAAATCAAAACAGAACAGGGACTTGTCACATTTGTTTTATCTTGCATTTTTATGTGGGCTTGTAAATTCTTCCGTTTAGAGTTGGAGTTGGAGGACATCTTTGAGCATTGTCACTATAAAGCTTCAATAGAACAATGCATGCATTTCTGATCTTCTTAATTCTTTTGCAACCAATTCTTATGATTTAAGAACTACCTGATAAACCAAACATCAATATAAAATTTACACATCTGCGATACCTAGTAAGAGGGTCTGTTCCATGCATAAAAATATCCTCAAGCATATTTGCAAATCTCAGGCCGCAGTGTTCAGGATCCAGTGAACAAGCGTAGAACACCACAAACTGCAGTTAAACAGCAGTTAAGCCACAGGATTAGTTTAATGAATGACTGAACATGAATTGGATCATCAACTATTACCTGGGCAAACTTGGATTTGTAAGCTTTCAAAACTGTAATCCTGAAGGAATCGAGAAGTGTGTCAAACACCTTGGAATAAGAACACGAGGCAATTGATCAGAAAGATAAGAAACAAAGATGCAATAAATTGAACAGATCAGTTAAACGGGGTGTAACAATCGTTTCAGGAACCTTAGATAGACGGCCAGCATCAGCACATGATTTGAGATGCTCACACATTAGGACCATCAAGTTATCCAACAGCTCTGCAACAACATTTCCCCCCAGACTGTATGGGCCAGAAGTTGCTTTTCCTAACTGAAACCAGATAGCAGCATTAGCACCTTGTTTTCTTATCCACCACTATAGGAAGTAATGCATATTATTATGGCAGATAATGCCCAAAATGAAGAAAGCTTTGGGAATAAAATAAGTCAACATACGAGTATCAGGTTTTGGGAGCTTCATGCTGTTTCAGCTCAAGAGACATTGGAGGACTGGGGTTGTGTTAGGTGACTATCTAGTGGGATATGAACATTGTACAGACGCTGAATGTTTTTGGGAAGTCTGTCAAGGAGCACTTCAAGTTCCCCATAGTCCATTATAGTGGCATGTTTTAAAACTTCTAATATATAGTGTATAATAACTTCCTTGTTTCTTTTCAAAAATAAAATATATAAAATAAAAATTGCCAAAGCATCTCTAGTGAGATGGATGAGGCGTCACTTGCCAAAGGAAAGGTTGGGGATTTGACCCATGTGGGAGTCAAGGGTGTTGTGATTAAGTAGGTTTCTTGTCAAAAAAAATAAAATAAAATACTGAAGCAAAGGCAAATTAAATATCATATCAGTTAGTTCCATTCTCAAAAAGTCTGGTGCTTCGAAGTTCAAACAAAGACGAAAAAGAGGTGAAAGAACTCCAGATAATTAAATTTGAACCTAACATTGAACCAAAGGAGATAAATAAAAAATATCAGAGGGTTAACTTTTTCCGCCATGTATTATAGATTTAAGCACTCACGTAACTTCAAAATTTTAAGACTTATACCTCAAAGCCAACATCCTTAGCATCCTCTGGTGCTTCTTCTAGTTCCATCTCAAATATTCCTTTACTGGAATCATCTTGCAGAATCTCATCCCATCCAATCTCAACCTGGCATAATTCAAAAAAGAGTTATGGGAAAACTCGTTGACTTGTATGAAGCATCACTATACAGTTATGGCAGTTACATCTAAATCTACGAGTCTGTCCACCACCGCAACTATCATTGTGCTCCCAACAAGGCTTCCTAAGACATTGCTCTCAATCTTTAACATGTTCTCCACATATATAACAGTAAGCTAGAAGACAAGAAAACAAAGTATGTCAGATCATAGTTCCAATGTCAAGGTTATAAAAACAAAAATGAACCTCGCACCACAGATAAATCATAAATGAATGAGACTCACAGCTTCTTTAGACAAGTGTGGCATTCTCAGAGGAATTATATGCTCTAACATCAATGGTGAAACTGGTATTAAATCGGCTATGTTTATTAAAGCTGAATGTACACGTTCAAGAACTTGTTGCTTTCTCTCAATACACCACGGCTGACTCAAGCTGTGAAGCAGAGACACTGGTGGGATAAAATTGCCGACAAGCATTTGCAAACACGAATCAACCAAATCTCCACACGAAGCAGCCTGAAATAAGAGACGTAAGTGATAAAATAAAACGAGATATCATGATAGGCCAAACAATGCGCCGCAACATGAAACACAACTTTATAATTAAAGAATTGCTTACCAAAGCTATAATCAATTCCACTATTGCGTCCATAACATCTGGCCCATAGTTCCACAAACTCATCCCGAAAACCTACAACACAATAGCTAGTGAGATACAAATAGTGAACGAGAGGCGGAGCAGTAGTTATTCAAAAGATGAACTCACAGCAGAGAGAAGCATTCCATGGTGCGTTATGTCAACGTAAAATACAGTTTTGGACAAAGCCTTTAAACCTGTCTGTAAAAAAATAAAAAATAAAAGGCGATACGTGAACATAAAAATAAGATAACAAAAGTGAAGCTGAATTCATGTTTACTTACCGCAAGCAATGCTATGTCATCCGGAGCAGCGCGATGTGAGCTATTCATAATCCCAATCAGCTGATTATAGTGGTTGGAGTCACCCTATCCCCAGCAAATGTAATATGAAAATAAGCACCAAATAGGAATTGCATAAAATCTCATCAAATCGTAACTGAGTCTTTTATTAAGTATTCATGAAATCGAGGTTTTCAAGGTTTTGCGCCAAATTTAGCAAAAGAAACAACAGAACTAAAACGGACAAAGACAGCAGCATTAGCTCAATACTAACCTCCAACGCTGATTTAAGGGAATGGCGTACAATCGATACTATCTCTGAATCACTAAAATCATGGTTTTCCATTACAGTAATCGCGGAATTGGTGTTGGCTAGCTCCACTCCCATCTCCAAAACACACAGAGACGTCCGTCGAAAAACCAGTTGAAGAGACTAAAATACGTTACCTGCATAAATCTCTTAAAGTGACCAAAGTTGGAACGAAACAGAGATTGATCACAAAAAAAAAAATTTTAAAAAAAGGCTAAACCTGTCTTTATTAGTGACCAAGTAAACAAATCAGAGCAAGAACAGATTTTTTTTTTTTTTTTTTGTAAACTAGGGCTCGCACGCTTCTTCAGTATGGAAATTATGAGTTTTGATTCGGTGAGTTGAAGAGAAGAAACCTTACCGAGGAGAGGTGCGAAGGATGTGCGCGAGAGAAGAGGTTGAGAGAGGAGAGAGGATGGTCGTCGCGCGGCCTCGCTGAAACTCAAGAGAGTAAGAGACGAGAGCCGCGCGAAAGAGAGGTTGAGAGGGAAGACTTGTTAGGGTTTTTGTTGCTGGGTTGCTTTCTCTAACACAGTGCGTCGAGATATAAGACTACCAGATCTAGAGCGATTTATTTTGAGACGTGCACACCAACGTATATAATTTAGGTGACGTATATATTTTAGTGAAGGGCAAGAGAGTTTAGAAAAATTATATCTCTGGGGTGCATTTATATATAGTCGGAGTATCTTTAGCACGACTCTTTATTTTTATTATTTTGTCAAAGCATAGTCACGTCCATCTATCCTTCTAAAAAAAGAGCCTAAGGCTTCATTTAATTTGATGGAAAAAAATGCTCCAAAGAAAATGTCAAATTGCAATGAAAAATAACACTTTCTTATGTTTGATAGCCAAAATTTTCTAGCGAAATATTTTCTCATAATTGCCAATTTTTCATATTAAGACTCATATATTTCTCTACCTATTATAGTGGGCAAATTAAGTTTTCTTTAAAGAAAATGTAAGTTTTCATATTAACACACATTAAATTTATATTTTAAATATAAATATATAATATATTTGATATATATGGTAGGTTTTCATATTTATTTCAAAACTTGTTATTGTAAGTTTTAAGGGAAGAATTTTTTTTATGTACAATCAAACACATATAGGAAAATTTTCTTATGAACATATACTCAAAAAAAAATTTCTTAAGAAAATATTTTTTTTCCTATGGAACATTTTCTTTGTAATAAAATAAGGCATAAGTTTTCTATGAGCCCCATGCTTTTATTCTAGGTTTTTGTAGAT
This sequence comes from Stephania japonica, assembly GCA_039657345.1. Lineage (NCBI taxonomy): Eukaryota > Viridiplantae > Streptophyta > Magnoliopsida > Ranunculales > Menispermaceae > Stephania > Stephania japonica. The sequence continues at coordinate 10,891,251 of CM077556.1, forward strand.
TATGACTTCACAAATAATTTTATAAGCTAATCTCGTATGAACTGGCTCTCTATTCACCAAAAATTATAATAAAAAATGCAAGTTCTATTTTATTCTGCTTTTTTACATTGTGATGCCCACTGTTATAGAAAAAAGATATATTTTTTTTCCACATAGTAAATGTTATTGCTCACACTCTACTTAAAAAAAAAAAAAACTCTAAATAAGGACACAAATGTCTACTATGATAAAAAAAAAATGCATTTCTATTATTTTTAAACCTTGTAATGGTTGATTTGTTGTCACTTTAATGAACTGAAATCGAGTTTGGTTTCACCAACTAAATTGATGGCTCACTAACTTGGTATGAGGTTATTTGGGTAAGAGGACATGAGTTGGAGCCTTATAGTGTGGAAGTGGTGGTTTCTTTCTAATTAAAAAAAAAATTTGTTTAAAAAAAAACCTATAATACATAACTTGTTTCAAAAAAACATGAAGATTTTTTTGCTTATATACTACTTTGTGGTAAAAGATTAATACTTTTACCACTCATCCACAAAAAATTACTTTTACTGTAACGTTCCAATTTTGAATTTGCGTCATTATGCAAGGAATTTCAGACGTGGACGACTGCTCAGGTTCACGAAGACGCCACGGATAGGCTAGGATACGTCTGTTTGGGGCGAAAAATATTATTTTTGACTGATTGTTTGTGTAACTATTATGGTAATTATTAATTTATGACTTATTACATTGTATGTGTGAGTTTATATTGATGTTAACAAGTGAGATAGTGTGACGGGTATTCGCCTAGAAAAGTGCGTAGACGCGGGTTTCGAGCGGACGAATTACAAAAACACTAGGCCAGGAAATGAGTTAACATAGATAAATACAATTAAATGTGACAAATAATCGATATAGGAGTGTGGCGTAGGCCAGAAGTGTCGTTAAAATTTAGTATGACAGTTGGAGGTGTCAAGTGTCGGGTACAGGAACGCCCGATGATCAATTATTGGTAATTTGCAAGGATAAGATCGAGAGAACAAGTCACACGTGTGTGTCACTTAAGGTGGATCATATGACCCAATCTTGACCACTGATGAAGCCTAGGGATGGACAACACACAAGAGATCAACTTGGGACTATAAATAGGCCCATTTTCTCTTTTTCACCACCCTTTCTCTATTCTCTCATGAGAAAATAAAAAAAAATGAGAAGTGGTGGAGGGTTTGTTGAACTTGTGGAAATGATTTGGAGGATCAATTGGCGAGGAATCAAATATCTGAGGTTAGATTTGCGTTATCTTCACTGTTATCTAACTTTCGGTTATATTTTCTTGGGTTTCGACGCATCTTTCAAGTTGTAGTTGAGCACATTGGATTTGTAGGAGTCTTGCTATGGTTTTGAAGTGTGTTTTGAGCAATTTTTGTATCGCTTGTTAGTGGTTTTTAGGTTTTCGAGTTTGTATCGACGTTTCGACGGAAATCGTTGTTGTTTGGTCAAGATTTATTGAGGATCGATGGTACGCTATGGTTGGTTTAGAGAACTATAAGAGGTTGGAATGGGTTTGGACCACGGCGACAAGTCGGGATGCCAAAAAACCCCAATTAGTGCGTTTCTGGCAGGGACGTCGCCTGCTAGAGACTTAGGAGTAAAACCACAATAGCGTCTTTCACGCGCGTGTTAGGGCCTAGGCAGCCCCAGCTACATGTTGTAAGTGGCGTTGAGCTTCTTCCCTTATTAGCGACGTCGCGTGCACCATGATGGGCAGTGTCCCACTGCCTTGGGTACCATGAGACTTATTGTGAGCATTTATTCACAACGATGTCACCCATGGCGCCCTACACGATAAAATTCAAATAAATAAATGTTAAGATTTTCAAGTTTTGAGTTTTTACATGATTAATTCGAACATCAGGGACCTAGGATACCATAGTTATGTATCACACACGCATCCCAAGGCACGAACGGGATTGGATCGGGAATTATTTTCAGGGATTAGAGTGTGGTTTGAGGTACGTAAACCCCTTAAGAAACACACTCGAGTATTTATTTGTTTGATTTTGTTGATCTTGCTACTATTGGTATTCATTTTTAACTCTTTTGTGTGCATACTTTTATTGCACGATTGGTTATTTTATTTGCTGTCAGATCTTATATTATGAGGTGCGTGGATGGATTGAGGTAAACTAAACAATAGAGGCGGACTAAAGTGAGATTTTATATTATGAGGTGTGTGGATGGATTGAGGTAGGCTAAACAATAGAGGCGGACTAAAGTGATGTAAATCGATATATGTATGTACATTGAGACATGCACATTGAAACAACATATAAATAGACCGTTATATTATTTTATCTTACTTTTTTTAGAAGTAAAATATAAATTTTCTTAATTATTCATCTTGCATACAGGAAGAGATATAAAGTCAATCGCGCCCGATAAAAGTGCATTAATTCACTAATCCTATTTATTCAAAAGAATATCTATCTAAGATTAGTTTTGTCAGTAAATGTAAATGTAACATTAAAACAACGTGAAAATCAAGACTTTTTTTTGAAAAATGCTAGAAGGCACACCCTTAAAACACACACTCAAATGTCAAAACATCTTTGGTAAGATGATAAAGACGTCATTTGCCAAAAAGGTAAGACCTCGAGAGATCGTGTTTCGACTTCCGTTGAAGTAAAAAAAATACACACCCTCTATCCAGCCATGTTTGAATCTCGAGATGCATAAGCTTGCATCTTGAGGTGGATATGGACGATTGAGGTGGAGGGGTGTGTGTTTCCTTTTTTCTTCTTTACATTTTAAGGTATGTTGTTGAGAAGTGCTACAATGACAATGAGAAGTCACGCTTCAACATACAATTGCCCACAAAGATCCATTCATGCCCACCTTGAGATATGGGTACATACGAATCTCAATGTATAACACACGAGCTGAGGCTATATGTAGGGCTCCTATAGGCTATGTATGTTGCGGCGTGACTTACCAATTGTCATTCTAGTATTTTCCACTGTTATTATATCGGTTAGTACATGGTAATGTGAAAGCAAAATGATAATCTACATACTCTCAACGTACACTTTAGACATACACCCTTTATCTTTTAATTATTTATGATATTTTGTGACCCAGGGAGATAAGATATAGTCATTAATGACTAAAAGAAAATGGTGCGTAGGAAATAGAAGTTCAGAGTGGGTTAGATTTTCCAATGCGAAAGCAAAATATCTATGATCTATATCTATTCATTCTCCAGTGCTTCTCCACTTGTGTGTGGACATCCCCACTCAAAAACCCATCAAATCTTGCATGATTTCTCACTCACACTCTCTATTAAGCAACCTCAAAAATAATGGAAATAATCTCTGCAATCCCAACATCAGCTCTCAATCTCAACAATCTGGAATCAGTACCCATGATCAAGAATTCCCAAAGACGCCGCATTTCATCATCATCATCTACAAACACCACAACCACTAGACTCCCTTTCAGAAAACCCCATCAATCCAATCACACCCAACTCTCAGAAAACAACAACGGACACTTGTTGCTGTTAAACACTGCTGCATTGCTTCACTGCATAGATTTAACCGACCCAAATGAGTGTTCTGAAACTTACGCTCTAATCTTTAAATACTGTCGAAGATTTGGTGTTGCTGAATTGGGTTTTCAAGTTCACGCCCGTTTGACAGTGACTGGAATTGAACTCTGTGCGTTTCTTGGCAGTCAGGTTCTTGAATTCTACTCTAAATTTGGCTTCATTAATAATGCACGCCAACTGTTTGATAAAATGTCTGAGAGAAATGTTTTCAGCTGGACTTCGATTATTGGGTTGTATTGTGGATTGGGTGATTATGAAGAGACAATTAGGCTGTTCTATTGTATGGTTGATGAAGGGGTTCGCCCGGATCATTTCGTTTTTCCAAAAGTTTTCAAAGCGTGCTCGGAGTTGAGAAATCGTAAGGTAGGTAAGGAAGTTTACGAATATATGATGAGCATTGGGTTTGAGGGGAATCCTTTTGTGAAGAAATCTGTCCTTGATATGTTTATAAAGTGTGGGATGATGGATTTTGCGAGGAAGTTGTTTGAAGAGATGGAATTTAAGGATGTCGTGGTGTGGAATATGATGATTTCTGGTTATGCGTCTAATGGTGATTTTGAGCAGGCTTTGAAGTGTTTTGAGGACATGAAGCTTGCAGGAGTAATGCCGGATTGTGTGACATGGAATTCGATAATTGCTGGGTATGCACGGAAGGGGCAGCTTCAGAATGCTTTCAATTGTTTCGATGAGATGAAAGGATTGGATGATTTTACGCCAAATGTGGTGTCTTGGACTGCATTGATTGCAGGGAATGAACAGCATGGTCATTCTTCTCTGGCATTGCAAGTTTTTCGGCAAATGCTGGTTGAGAGAGTGAAACCAAACTCTTTTACCATTGCAAGTGTTATCTCGGCCTGTACCAACTTGTCCTTGCTTCAACATGGCAAGGAGATACATGCGTACTGTATAAAAACCAAAGGATTAGATTCTGATGTCCTTGTGGGCAATGCGTTAGTAGACTTCTACGCAAAATGTAGAACTGTGGATGTTGCTCGTAGGAAATTCAATTTGATTAAAGAGAAGGATTTGATATCGTGGAACTCCATGCTTGCTGGTTATGCAATGGGAGGCTATCGCGAGGAAGCAATTCTACTGCTAAATGAGATGAAGTCACTCGAATTTGTCCCTGATATCATTACGTGGAATGGATTGATCACAGGATTTACAAAGAGAGGAGATGGGAATACAGGTCTTCAATTCTTTTTTAGGATGTGTCAAACTGGTATTAAGCCTAATGTAACTTCAATCTCCAGTGCACTTGCCGCTTGTGCTTCAGGGAAGGACTTAAAGTTGGGAAAGCAAATCCATGGCTATGTTACAAGGAATAATATTGAACTTTCTACTGGCGTGGGAAGTGCACTTATATCTATGTACTCAGATTGTGGTCGCCTAGATTTGGCTTGCTCTGTCTTTAGTGAACTTTCCTTTAGGGATGTTGTGATATGGAACTCAATTATATCTGCTTGTGCTCACAATGGATTGGGGGTTACTGCTTTGAACTTGTTGAGAGAGATGGTGAAAAGTAAGGTGGAACCCAACATGGTGACTATTGTTTCCATCCTTCCTGCTTGTGCTAGATTGGCAGCACTACAGCAAGGCAAAGAGATTCACCAATTCATTATAAGAAATGGGCTTGATGCATTTAATTTAGTGTGGAATGCACTTATAGATTTGTATGGAAGGTGTGGGTTGGTAAAAAAAGCAAGAAGAATCTTTGATTTAATGCCCCTAAGAGATATAGTTAGTTGGAACACGATGATTGCTGGTTATGGAATGCATGGTTTTGGAATGGATGCTGTGAATCTTTTTCGACGTTTGCAGTGCACTGATTTGAAGCCGAATCATTTCACGTTTACAAGTCTATTGTCCGCCTGTAGTCATGCTGGATTAACTGATGAAGGTTGGAAGTATTTTAAAATGATGAAATCAGAATATGATTTGGATCCAGCTATTGAGCAATATGCTTGTTTGGTAGATCTATTGGCACGTGCCGGACATTTTGAAGAAAGCATGGAATTCATTAAAGAGATGCCTTTTCAACCAAATGCAGCAATCTGGGGTTCCATATTAGGTGCTTGTAGGATTCACTTGAACCCAGAGCTTGCAGAGCAGGCTGCAAGCTTTCTTTTTGAACTTGAACCTCAAAATTCTGGGAATTATATACTCTTAGCAAACATCTACTCCACGGTAGGAAGATGGGAAGATGCAGCAAAAGTAAGATGTTTAATGAAGGAAAGAGGAGTCTCTAAGCCTCCAGGCTGCAGCTGGATAGCAGTGAAGCGAAGAATACACAGCTTCATTGTTGGGGATACCTCACATCCACTGATGGAAGAGATATCTGCCAAGGTGGAAAGCTTGTATTCAGAGATTAAGGAGATTGGATATGTCCCAGAAACAAGTTTTGTGTTGCAGGATGTCGAGGAGGATGAGAAAGAAAACAGCCTTTGTGGACATAGTGAGAAGCTAGCTATAGCCTTTGGTTTGATCAGTACTCCTAGTGGGACACCTTTGCGGATCATCAAGAACTTGAGGGTTTGCGGTGACTGCCACTCAGCGACGAAGTTCATATCGAAAGTTACAAATAGAGAGATAATAATGAGGGATTGTTTCCGTTTCCACCATTTTGTTGATGGAGTGTGCTCTTGTGGAGATTATTGGTAGTCAATTTAATTGTAACTTTGAGTTTAAGCTGATCTCAAGTTTATATCTTTCTGATCTGAGGATTCTATAGTCCTCATAAGGCCTAGAATGAAAATCCTGCTTTTAACGACTGGGGGAAGTGGCTAATGGTTATCACTGCATCTTCCACTGATCAATTCATGAATGGGCGACCATTCAAATATGATATTAGGAATCAAATGTGACATGTGGAAACTGTGGATTACAAAACCGTTCCAGGTGAGGCTTATTTGCTACTTTCTCTTCACCTTGAAAGTGAAGCATGACACTGAGACAATATTTTCCTCCTTTTCAGATTCAAGTTTTGATACAAACTAAACACAGATGGCAGAAATTCAAATGTGAAGTTTGAAGAGCCCAGCAGAATGCTGATATGATAGTGTTGAGGAAGGAATCTGTTGGCGCATCATTGAGATTTCCATTACCTATTGTACTTCCAATCTTTCATCAAAATGTTGAAAAGACAGGTAAGACTAGCGTGCTACTTCGATTTGTGAGTGTTCACATTTTTTAGATTATGGATGGAATAATTTTCTGGCAAATTCTGCAAGTAACTTAGCTCTTTAGTTAGTAAAATGGAAATTTTTTGTAATTTTTTAATATTTGAATTGATGCTACAGTAGTACAGTGAGAAATATAATGCTGCTTATTCATAATTCATATACACTAAAATGGAAATTTTGTTATTTACTGTGCTTGTTATGTTGATTTAGCATTTACTTTTCCCGGGTAACCAGTTTTTACTGTATATTCCTATTGCCTCTATTATAAGTTATACGGTATTTACTTTCCTGATAGCCTGAATGCATGGTGTTCATTTGACTTAAAGATGATTATTTTGGTCCTGCTACTCAATCTCCCCTAGGAACTGTAGCGTTGGTATCTTTAGTTCTCAATACAGGAAACAACTGGTGTTACCACTTATTCATTCAGGGAATAAGAAGTACTCATTTATTAATTATAGCTTGTTCTTGTTCGTAATTTTTATTTGAAGTTGTCTAACTAGTGATTGTCTGTGAAATAATACATGTATGTTCAGATCACAGGACTTTTTATTGTTCACTGATATTTGCTTACATCAAATGGAACACGCCCATTAGTTATTGAGTAGCACCAAAATGACAGAGACGACTAATAACATGACAAACCAACATGTTCATACTTACTATTAAACGACATGTTGCAACAATATATATGAGTATACTGAAATAGACACTATCTTGAAGATTCATTCATAGAACTTCTTAGCTGCAAGCAATTCCTTCAAAGCATCTTTAATGTCCATTCTCTCACTTGGTGATTGCATAGAACGTCCTATATTTTCCACACAAGTCTTTGTATATGGGATTGGGATATATATATAAATTATATAATATACCCGGGCATACCCGGGCAAAAAGCATCCCTTTATTGACCAAGTTGTTGAATTAGACTTTTGTTGAAAATATATTAAAAAAAAAAAAAACAGTTATGAGATTAACATATCAAAACACATTCCATTGCATTGATGGATTACATTGCTATGTTGATTGATAGATGCTTACATTCATCACACATATTTATATAGAAAATGCTACACATGTATGGACTTGGTCAACATGACCCATTCACACCACTACCTACATTACCCACTTCACTAACTAGTAACTACCCATTACATTGTAACTTCCCATAACTAACGCCAACCCTCTATGTATGCCACATACACATGCACTTAATTTGATCTAACTATGTAGACATGTTCTACATGCTCCATATACATTAAATTTAAATCATAAATTCCAACAACTTTTACGCTCTGCGAGTCAAGTCTTTGCTTAATTAATTACCATGAGAGTTTATATATATAGCAGTCCTTTGCCCAACATGCATGCCATTGTTATTAATTAATGACAAGGAGATCAAATATTCTACTCCAACTGGACAAAGAGAATTAAGTACATGAGAAAGAAAGCGCCAGCCGCCAAGCACTTCATCTATGGCTTCTCTGCCAATTTATGTACAAAAATCAATGAACTATTTTTCAATATTATGCACTCTCAAGGCTAGCTACTAATATAAGTATATGTTATTGACTTGGAACTGCTGCACATTACTACATTTACAGTCATTGGCTTCATTGAAGATCGAAGCTGGGCATGGTATAATTAAGGAAAGCTAGCTAGCTAGCTAGGATGTACAACAGGGAAAAAGATTGGTGAAATAGCAATTAGCATAAGTTTGATACATGTAAATTCGTGCTATTGAGATATGTACGTGCACATCCCAAAATGTATCGAACAAACTCCAATAATAATTGAGTGTAGTGAAGTATTTCATGAATAAATCACTTAATGGGAAATAGTGACTTGCATGCTTGGCATATAATGAAATATTGCATATATATGTAGAGTTTTCTATGTATAAACGGAGTAAGTAGACATGTCAATCATGCATGTTAACTTGATTTTGTGGTAATATCTATCTAGGAAAATGCCTTTTATCGATCACTGTTCTCTAGGCAATCACTACGGTCAATTCTGTTTTTCGATTTTGACTGTTATCTCTAACATTTCGTATATTTTCTACTACAGGATTAGGAGAAATGATGCCTGCCCAACTATGGGAAACAAGAAGGAATCCTGAAACTAAATTTACCATCCTTCTATATATATAGACCTTAATGAGAGAAAGAGTTAATTAACCAACGACATTATATATGGAAAATAATGTTTGATAATTAGAGCCTTTTGGTGAAAGGCATGATAGAATTGTTGAAATGTATAGAATTTGTCTCTCATTTTCTCTACACATCAATGACATCACGATTGAGACTTCAATAGTAGATAATTTTCAATAAAACATGGTCATGTGCTGAAAGAATAGGAAATACAAGGCCATTCTCATGAAATAAATGAAGGGATGCTGCAACATTTGCAAATGAAAAGTCCATTAATGAAATTGAATAATATGCTATATATTTATTAATTGGACAAGTAATCCCTTAATTTAGCAATGCCACAAATCATATATGTCATGACTCATGAAGGCTTAGGTTTATTTTGTTTTCAACTAAAAGTTCTTTAATCAAAGATGTTAAGAGCAATGGACTCCTGTTGCACTTCTCTTTGATTTTTCATTGCTTTTCATTATATTCATTAATGCTTCACGATGGTTTCAGGTGGATGGCAGGGAGGAGCTCATACAGAACTCTTCATGCATGATCGACCTTCTGCAGGCAGCATCCAAATTCATGAAATTTCCTGTGGTTAGTTCTAAGTTATCTGGCAATTTTACTGACAAAAAAGTGGTTCAGAATTATCAATTTTCAGGTATTGGCTAAATAGATTATTTAGTTACAAATATTACATCTTGTATGTGAAAGCTGTATATTGTATAAGTTATAATATTTACTTTTCTGACAAAATCCTGAACTTGTGGTGTTCATTTGACTTAAAGATCATTATTTTGGTGCTTTACTCAATCTCGCCGTTGGAACTCTAGTGTTGATGTCTTTAGTTTAGGAAACAACTGGTGTTGTGTTACCACCACTTATTAATTTCAGTGAATAAGTAATCATTTATTCATTATAGTTTGCTCTTGTTAGTTTTTTTTTTTTTTTTTGAAGTTATCTAACTAGTGATTGTCTGTGAAATAATACATTTATGTTCTGATTACAGGGTTTTTATTGTTCATTGATATTTGGTTACATGAAATGAAACACACTCATTAGTTATTGAGTAACACCTAAATGACAGAGACGAATAATAACATGACAAACCAACATGTTCTACACACTACTTATCGACACATCGCAACATTATATATGAGTATACTCTAAGAGATCCTATCTTGATTCATAGGACTTCTTAGCTGCATGCAATTCCTTCAAAGCATCTTTAATGTCCATTCTCTCACTTGGTGATTGCATAGAACATCCCACTCCAACTTTGACTATGGAGGAAATGCACTCTTCAACTTTGCCTCAGCTGCATCTTTATAATATCACCTCTTATTACATCATCAAGACGTTTAGGTATCTGCTGGAGGAAATGGGTTCCTGAGGGAACTTGGTACGTCTGTCCCGTCACCCAATCTGCTGCTCTTGTTGCCTTTACGATGGGTGTGCTGGGCCCTAACAGTGCACTCTTTGTCGAGCATTTGCGAGATTAAAGAGGTTAAATTCCGGTGCCTATTGATAGTAGAATTACAGTGGATAAGACTGCTTGCAACTCCCTTATTGTTCACATCAAGAATGATCTTGCGAAGTCCCAAATTCCATGCTAGTTGTAGGCCCCCTCTGGACAGCTGCGGCAATGTATTGCGAGAGTTTTTCCATGCATAAGACAAAGATGTAAGGAGAGACCGGGTCACCCTGTCTGACACCTCTAGATGGTGTGAAGGGAATGTCTCCATTCCATATCACTTGGAAAGAGCTTGAGGCCAAGCCCCCCCATGATTGTCTTTGAGAGTAAGTCAGGTGCACGGGCATCTTGCAAAGTGTCTTGAATAAATTTCCAACTCAACCAATCATAAGCCTTTTCAAGATCTATTTTGAGTGTTAACCATCCCTTTTTACCTTTCTTTAACCTCATAGTATGGATGTGATTTGAGTTTGTTTCGATCAAAAATCAAAGGAAAATTCGAAAATCCTCTCAGTGCGTGCGCAAAACCCTAAGTCAAAACCTCGAAGGCACGAAATGAGAGTTCTCTTATTCGAAAAATCACCAAAACTATAGACTACGATGACTGATGAGCTGTGTTTGTGTGATTAGGACTCAATTGAAGAAGAAATGTCTCTGAAAATCAAGGCCGGCCATGGTAGATAAGTTTGTGAAGGAGCTGAAAGAAGCTCTGGACTCGGACATCCAAGATAGGATAATGAAAGAGTGCAAGATGCAAAGCTACATCGAAGAGAGGGAGAGAGGAGTCGCCAAGAGAGAGGCGGCTTGGAATGCCGAGTTGTCTCGTCGAGAGGTATCTATCTATCATGATCTAAGCTAGAGAAACTTGTTCTTCTTCCTTTTTGTTTGTTTGTGATTTGACAAAGATTTTGATTTCATGCTTTTCTCGAATTTTTTAATCTTGGAAGTTGTAGATTGTGTGTCGATTCGCTTGATTGGAAAACTTTTGCATTATGAATCTGAAGTAATGGCTGCTTATGATTAAGTGAATTGTAGTGCTTGCCGGAGTTGGGGAAATTCTTAAAATGCTTTCATGAGTTTAGAATAGCACAAACACAACTGCATAGAATATTGGATTAATTGGGATGGTTTTTGTTGGCGTGATTTATACTTCTGAACAGAGCTTGCGTTCCAGATCCACATTACATTCAAAGCATTTTTTTTCATGGAACTAGGTAGAAAGAAGGTCTAAGTGCTCTATGTAGCTTAAAGCGACCTCCAGATTGAATGGCTTTTTTGATGAATGAATCAACTGCTCATTTCTTGTGTTAATTGAATTTAAAAGGGTTAGAATTCTAACTTCATAAGGTTTGTGCCAGATAAACTTTTTTAATGAGGTTTGGAACAAAGAATTGTGCTGCCTTAATCAGTTGTATATATGTAGATTGAACATACAGCTTTTAAATCTGGATGGAGGTCGCGGCACTTTGCTCAAGGTCATGCTTTCTTGATCTTGTGATTCTTGTCAAATTGCAGTCGGTCAAGTGTGCAGGTTTCTCAAATGAATTGCTACTGTCAGTTGTCATATTTCTCGGTCTTGCATGTTCCCTTCCTCTATCTCCTAAATTCCTTTTTTGTTTTCTTCTTATGTTTGACAAACTCTAATTTTTGTGTATGAACGATTCCATCATGGGCAATGAAACTTTATTTGAGTATTTCCTACTTGAATTTCTATTGCAATGTTTTGTATCTTCAGACTCAAACCTACTACGCAATCTTCAAAACATGCAATCTTCTATTTTGATGATAGTGATGACTATATCCTGTTTTCTTTGGTTATGCACGGCATAGGCATGTTCAATGCATGTGAAAGTATTCTAGGTTTCATTTACTACTAATCTCTATATATGATATATACCTCATAATTCTTGATTTTGTGTCATATAAAACTAAAAAAAATATTGTAATTGTTTTAGCTAAAGCAAATGATGTGCGCATTCAGCCTGCTCGAAAAATGTGTCCTTACAAGTTTTGATTCTTTTTAGCAGTTTGCCTCCTTTGTCTTTTACACAATGCCTTAAAAAATTAAAATGTATATGCACCAGTTTATGTCATGTTTCATATTGGATGATAGATTGAGATTTTATCTTTTATGCTAATACTGAAGACTGAAATGGTCAAGTAAAAATCCCCAACGGTACATCTGTGTCACTTCTAAAGAATCAAGGTATTGGTGAAGAGGCTGAACAAAAAAATCGATATACTTTATGGTATCTTCAGTTGGAATGTGATGATCAACTAATGGATACTTTGTGAAGTTTTACCCTAGTTCAAATGAGATTATCAGCTAATCTAGTATGTCCCTGGTTTCATTTATGGCAAAATTCGGCATTATGACTCCTTATTTTCATTTCAAACTTAACAAAAGGTAGTTTCGGATAAATTTTACCATCGATATTAATGTTGTTGTTTGGTTGTTTCTTTAGTCACTTTGGTGATGATAAAATCTTTGGACTTGTCATTAGCGTCTTTTTTGTGATAAGAAAGAAACCAACTTGCTTCCATTGAAACTCAAAACTCCAATCTCTTACACAAGTGATCCATGCCAAACTTGTGAGCTACCCACTTGGTTGGTGATTAGGCATTTGAATGGAGTGCCACAGATTTGTAATAAGATATTCTAGCCATTTTGTTTGCGTAGAAGGAATTATTTGCATTGAGAAACTCTCAGTTCATATGTGAAATATTGGTATAAGTTAGCATTCCAAACAAATAAAATTCGCTCTTTTTTTTTCTTTTGGTTCTCTTCTTTCTTTGGGATGTCCTATCCTCCGACAAGATTAAGGTTTTTACTCGGTTAGAAACTCTCGAAAGAGTTAATATTTGTTTGTTGTGAAGGAGAAAGCCTTTTTTTGTCTTTAGCATTGCTTATTCAGCTGTTCTTTGGATTATGTGGGGGCATTATGAAGGATCAATGTGTATCATATCTATTATGGAGGATCAGTTTCAGAGTTGCTTTCTTGAAATCCCGGATTTCATAAACCTGTCTTAAGGCCTAATTACAGAATTAGTGAGTCTTAATTACTGTTTGAGCCATTAATTAAGGCTTGATGACCGGTGGAAATTGAAATTGTAAAGTAATTTTATATTTCCGTGATGTTTGCCAAGAGTGTGTAGTATACTTATGTTATTTTGGAAAATTTCAAGTTATGCAAGTAGTTTTGGATTCGCGGGTCATGTCCTCGAGATTCATATCTACTTGGGTCTTAGACTTTTGTCAATGTCGAGTCGAGGCCTGGTCTCGAGTTTTGTGAGAAACGGAGTCATTTTGGCTTAAAATTTGTAATACTGATAGCAAGATATTTCCTCAAGTTGCATGCAAGTTGGGATTCTGAGTAGCGGAACATATTAATAATATTGATTTGAGGTTGTCCCTCGAATTTCATGTCAATCAGACTTGCCGAAGTCGAAAAGGGGTGTTCAATCGAATTAGGTGGTTTTGGAATTTGGAGGGGTCACTTGGCAAATGTAAATATAATTTTGGATTTATTTGTAAAGGTCTTAGAGATGAGGGAGGTCTAAGTAACTAGGCCAAAGTTTGGAAACAAACAATGAAATGGTGCTGAGGGGCTAAGTGCAATTAAACATATTGTTTTGTTTTGATTAAGGAGGTGAGGGTCTGGATTTCAAAGCCCACGATCATACTTACCGCCTCATCAATATATGTTTAATTGCACTTAGCCATTGAAGTCATTGAACTCATACCAGTGCAAAATCAAGCCCAAATCAGTGAGTTACCAGTTCAACACAGTTCAACTGGTTAAGTGGGGTGAGTTTGAGCACAAAATTCTTCACATTTCTCCAATCTTCTTGGGTATCTTTTGATTCGCTTGTCTTCCCCACCCATCTAACTTGAGATTCAACCTCACAGATTTGGAGTTAAGTGCATTGAGTTACAAGGGTTTGCTCTCTCTCTCTCTCTCTCTCTCTCTCTCTCTCTCTCTCTCTCTCTCTCTCTCTCTCTCTCTCTCTCTCTCTCTCTCTCTCTCTCTCTCTCTCTCTCTTAGTTCAAAGTACTCCCAAATTGCGAGGGATAAAATTGACTTTTTAATTTAGAGTAACGCTAAAGGCACCCATCTATGTATAAGGGCATCCAATGATATAATTCTTTTGAACTCTTCTTAAAAACGACATTTTGCGCTTCACAAAAAATATATGCATTGGCGTGCCCTTATACACAAGTGAAGTACCTTTAGCGCATCTCTTAATATATAAGTAGATATCACGTTAGGGTTTATACTTAGCGGAAACAGGGTTCTCTATCCGAAGAAGAAAAAATCAAACTAAGTCCTCCAAGAAATATTCCTAAGATTACCTGTACAAACTTTGGCTTCATTAAGGTGGGTCTCTAAATCATGGCACGCTTTACTAGTTGATCCTTCATTCACCAAGCTTCACCTCAACAAAACATCCAAAGACAAAAAGTTGTGCCTAGCGGTTTCCAACCATATGGACATCTACACTATTCGTGATCCTAAAGCAACTCCCTTAACATCCTTGGCGATTGATCCTCATGAATATTTGGTTGGTTTTAGTATCATTGGTTCTTGTAACGGATTATTGTTATTAGTTGCAAAGCATGGAAGCTTGGTATGCATATGGAATCCGTCCACTGGAGATCAATTGGAAGTACGTTCCCATCGTTCTCAAGAAAAGCTCATTTATAAAGCTTGGATGTTTCGTATGCGCTACGGGCGCTCTATATTTATGAATGATAAATATGAGGAGCAAAATGCATGGTGGAATTGTCGTAGGCTTTATGGTTTTGGTTACGATTCAAATAAGGATGATTATAAGGTGGTCGCAATCATGCATGGGAATTCTGAGAAAATTCAAGCCAAGATCTTTTCTATGTCGTCATCATCTACATGGAGAAGAATAAAGAATTATGATGAGTTTAATCATATGGTGCTTTATGATTTTGATGGGAAGTTTGCGAGGGGAGCTGTTTATTGGGTTGGGTGTATTGTTGATAATGGAGTGAAAACTTCGAAATGGAGATTAGTAGCTTTTGATTTAGGATGTGAAGAGTTCAAGGAGATTGCGCCTCCTGAGCACCTGAATAATAGTTGACAAGATGCAAGATTGAGCACTCGGGAAGACAATATCTACTTGTTTGTCGTCGAAGAGAGCTGCCAGAGGTCGTCCGGTATATTATTTGTGATGAAAGAATATGGTGCAAGGGATTCATGGTGCAAGTTGTACACCATTACAACAGACACATTACCTATTATGGAGAATAGTGTGTTTTACAGATGATGATGAGATTTTAGTACAAGAGAATCTAACTAAAATGACTCTCTATGACACTATAAGTAACAGCTCTGAAAAGCTTAAGATTCATGATCAATATATTAACGATGTTCTAGATAAAGGATTCTTCGTGCAAGCATATGTACCAAGCATGGTTCCAATCAAGCATAAGTTGTTTCCGAGATTAACAGGTACTATTTAAAAGAAATCAAGTTACCAAGCTAAGCCTATACAGTTGATGGTTGAGATGAATGGAAAACAGAGAACCTAAGAGGCTAAGAGTGAATGGAAGAAGCAGTTCATAGAATCTGGTTTTGCTTCCTAAAGGTAACTTTTGTTATAGGTTCCCGATCTGTCATTGAAGTGTTTCCAGTTTCCTCGAGTAAAACAAGGCACTTTAAAATACAGTGCTTATTTTCTTATGTGGTGCATGCACATTGTTAAACTCCCACAGCTTTTGCTTTTTGGTGAAGATTATAATTTTCTAATATGTTATTAAGTTCTCCGAAGTGTGTATATAAGAGGCATATATGTCATGTTTTGTTAGGTGAGAAGAGTTTTGAAAGGAAGTCTTTGTGGACAGAGATTTACGAGAGTGATAGCCTCTCAAATGCCATCGTTTGTTCTTGTTCTTTATAATTCTCTATTTTGATCAATCAAAAGTTTGTTCATGTTCTTGTTTTCTTGTTTTGTTGTGCACTATTTTTATTTTATTTTATTTTTCGGTAGAATGCACTACTGTTTTTAATGGCCATAGGATCGTATAAATGAAAGTGTAGGAAGCTTATGGCTTTTCCAATGAACAGATATTGATGTCTAATATATATAGGTGTTTGGTAGTGTCTTACTATATGTTAATTTTGGATTGTTTAGGCATATAATTAATACAGCCTGATAAGACATGTATTTTGTAATTGTAAAATATACATATGAATGTAATAGGTAATTTTTTCTTTGCATCTTTTGCAATTTTTAATGATGTTGTCCTGTGCATCAAAATCCCTGCAATCGAAGGTTTTGTCTTCTCTCTGTGAAGGTCCTTATTATTTTTTTTTTCAAAAAGCAAGAGAACGGAATTTATTTGTTGGACTTAATTTGCTTACCTTCATTGCCAAAGCTACTCAAAACTGAAAAACAATGACACCAAGGGGACAAGTCAAAGGGACTGTGGAAAGAAATAGATCCGTGCTCTAAAAATGGCATTTGTTCCGCAAGTTTAGTTATCTTGATTGCCTGATCAATGAGGATTCTGTAAGGACTGCATAACTTACATATATAATACCGGAGCTTAGAATCTCATTCATTTTAGATTTTGCTGATTTTAGTGAATCATTTAAATCTTTAAATTGGTTAGTTCTATTCGAATCATGCTTAGGGATTAAAACAGTGAAAACAACACCTTCTAGCTAATTTCGCTTATTCATTCAATATTAGAATTCAAAAGTATCTCCAACGGCAGCAGCAGTTTTAGGAGTTCTGTAATTCACTTCATTATGCAACTCATTGCTGTTGTTTCTCTTTTTGAATTCTCACTACATTGTCCTGTTTGAGCCAAACCAAACGCCTATCCTTAGAGTTACAGAAGTAGAGCATATCTGTTAATTGATCACCATCAATTCAAGCGATACTTAAGAAGATGCAATTGACTATGAGCATTAGTAAACAAAAAAAAAATGACTGAGCATTCTTGGTTGCATGTCTGTATAGAATGTGCACATCTGGATCATAACTTCCTAGCAGTAAACCACCCAAATAACTAATAAGTTGATTAAGGAAAATACTATATATGAACCAAAATCAAAGGAAAATTACTTGAAAACCTACCTTCATTTTCGCTGCTTGGTCAATGAGGCCATGGCTGCAGGTCGACTTTATAGAGTTATATCTAGTGAGCTTGTGAGAATACAAGGCCATGTTTGAGGGGTTAAATCGATCACTGGTTGATGTTGGCAGCGGTTTGGGAGTCATAGGCAGTGCCATTGCAGAGACATTCCCACAAGTCAAGTGCCACTGTTCACGACCTCCCTCATGTTGTAAAACGGAGAACTGAAGTAAATGGTCTTAGCTCTTCATAGAATCTGGTTTTGATTCCTACAAGCTTAAATTTGATTTGTTTCCTTGTTAAACATGTTCCTCGCTTCAAGGCTCCTATAAGGCTGAAAGTACACATCTTATTTTATTATGGGATGCACCTTGTCAATCTAGCTCCTAATTAAGGTGGATGGTGAGGACTGTACTTTTCTATAGTATTCTAGTAAGTTATCAAAAGTGTATGAATAAGTCCTACCAAAAAAAAAAAAAGAGTGTATAAATAAGTGGCGTGCCGGGTTGTGAGGTCAAAAGAGTTTTGCGAGGAAGTCTTTGTAAGAGATCCAGTTAGGAGAACAATGGCCTCTCAAATGCTTTCAAGTTGTGTTTTGTTCTTTCTCTATTTCGACAAATCAAAGTTAATTATGTTTCCAATTAACACATGTATGATTTTACATTTTTCATAGATCCCTTTAGCTTGTGTAAGCTCGGCCTACTATTAAGCTCTTCAATCATGGGGATAGATATGGCTCTACTGTACTTCCTTTCATTTGGTCTGATCTTTACTTCTATCTTTTTTTTTTTGTTGGTGCATGCATTACAATTATTAAAAGCACAGAATCCCAATGTGAACTCAATAATAGTCTCCATAAGAAAAAATTAACCATTCATAAAAGAAACTGAAGCTCCACATTTGCTTGATTAATGCAATGTTGGAAATTCATTAAAGAGAGAATGAACTTTACGGAATGGATATAGCTGGGCTAGAATCACAAGCACAATATATACTTGTGATTTTTATTTTATTATTTGATTAGGAATGAGATCGACTTTATTCAATATAACCAAAATAAACTGTACAAAGGCGAGAAATAATGTGTTTCCCTCAAATAAAGTCGAAAAAAATATTTATGATTTTGTAAAGTATAGCAAAGTCATACAGAGTACATGACAAAAATGAATCAGTGAGGCCATGCTAGAAAACAAACAACAGTACGAAAAAGAGTAAGATGATCACATCTTTTGTTCTTTCTTGCTACTCTATTCCTCCAAAGCTGGTCTTCGGCATATGGAACAAGTATTATTAAGTAGCAACCAGTCTTTGACGCAATCCATGTCGAAATCATGCCCGAAACTTAGACTTGCAATCGTCTTGCCACTTGATATTCATCCTGTAAATGACAATGCAAAACCCCTTTCAACAATTTGCTTCACTAAGAAGTAAGAAACAAACTTAGAATTTAATGGCATCGGCAAGAATTCTCTAATGAGTTTTTGTTGGTAGAGATTTCAATATTGCTTCTTCAGACCACCCGCTTGTCCTTTCTCTAATTCCTTGATCGAACAAGATTCTATGTTCCTCCAATTGCAAATTAAATTAATGTACGAACATACTCTATAAGGAATGCAACTTTTTCAAATTCTTCAATTCTTTAGAGAAAACAAAATTAAAAAAAAAAAAGAAGAACCGATCCACCTATTTTAAATACCCATTTTAGTGATTATTGTAATCAAAATTCACCTTCATTACGAGGAGCGCTAGAAGGATGGAAGCTTTGGCTTCAGGTCGGCTGGCCTCTTGGTTATGATGTAACGGAAGTACATTAACATATCATCTTCGATTGCAGGGGCGGAGCTTAGTAGAGGGCTACCATAGGCTGTAGCCCAGGGTAGCCCTTGAGAAAGTTTTTTTTTTTTTTTAGTTATTGGTTGGACAAAATTGGTATTAAGCCCATCCCAAAAAACCTCCAAAAGCTAGCCCAAGTCCAACAAAAAGTGCATGTGAGGAATGTCAATCGAAGTGCTATTTCAACGCGTGAAGTCACTCAAAGTCAAGTACCAAATCACACTCTAGTACTGCTTAGTAATAATGACACACTTTGTTATATGTTTACATACACCTCAAAATATATTTTATAGATTTTCGATGGACGTTTCATTTTAATTGTGTCAAAACACCGCTTGTATTTTAAATTGAATATGATATCACCAAAATCTCTCAGAATTCAAGTAAAAAAAAAAAGGCCTTGCCAAAAAAAAGAAATTTCTCAAATTCATCAAGATTTTCTAAGGGATTCACGTCGTATCTTAAAAAATAAATATTTAAAAAAAAAAACTTTTCATTAGATTAAGAATAAAAACCCAATAAAATATTCAATCCTGAAACTTTTTTTTAATTGATAAAATATGTGATACTTTCATTATGTTTTTTGTCAAATGATAGTTTTAATTTTTAAGTATATTATGTGCTTAAACATTATTGTTAATTTAACCTTTATATAGTAGTTTTATATATTTGAATAGAAATTCACTAAAAAAAATATTAATATAAAAAATTAAACTTATTGGTTTAAGGCTAGGGGAACCAAAAATCTTGGCTCCGCCCCTACTCGACTGTAAATAGCATTCATTTCATTTCTTTGAAACGAATTGTAGATGGGTACACTCCTCACCAGTGTATAGTTCTTTTTTGTTAATACAATTTTCAGGAGCTAGTCACCTATTTCCCAAAAAAAATCACCTTTATTATAGAAAGAAAGAAGTACGTGATGAATTGGATTATATGAAGTTGGATGTCTCAAATTCATAGACCCAGGGGAGTCTTAACGAGCCACCACCAATATGACAGCACCCTGCAGCAAGAGAGATTAGTACGCAATTAACACTTAACTTGAAGTAGGGGCGTGTAATGTTTTGGACTTTAATTAACAATAGTTAGATAAGCACCCTGATGGGTTGGCCCAATTGTAAAGCCAACCTTAGATTATGTGGGTTAGGCGTACAGTCCCAAGTTCGTAGGCCCCCACCCCAGGATAGGCCTCCAAATTTGTAATACTAGTATATATGTATTTATGGGTTTTTTAAGTTTATCTCTTCATGGTCGGCTCGACCATTGTGTGGCATTAAGGAAGGACTCCACTCAGATGAATCTAATCATATATGGCCATTGGTAGTCCACTCATTATATATCCCCACTTATATGAATCTCTCTCTATTTAAATCTCACTAACAAACTACTCTCTCTATATATAATAAATTAATAAAATCTACATTTTTTTCTTCTAGGTATTAACAATTGTTTTGATTAGAAAAATATTGGTAATATATACATAAATTCAACAAAACAATCATTTGTGCAATTGTAATAAACTAACAAAGCTAATATTTTTTTTTCAAGAAATGATTTGATGATTTCATTAAAAAATAATTAACAACTACTCAAAAAAAAAAACTTAGCATTATATAAAAAATTCAATTGATATATAAGTCTATTACAAAAAAAATATTAACTTTTTCCTTAATTTTTTCTATTATCCGTATTGATCACATTTTCTTTGAATACATGTAGTACTTTTTATATATCAATTTAATTTTATTTTATATGAACACAGAAATGTGCAGCAGTTAATAAAATTATGTAAATCTAATAATTAAGCATATAAAAAATAATTTGACTAAGTCAATTTTTTTTTTATAAGGAATAAGTTGAATATAAAAGGCCGCTCTATTTCTTATGTTGCCCTAGGCCCCAAAAATGCCAGGGTCTACCTTAATGGTTCAATTGTCTGTTGCATCGAGATTTCTCGGACCACTGGAGTACGCTCTAGCCGATTGCATCAGGGCTTTGTGAGAATAGTCGGGCTTACCTGAATACCCATAGGTATAAAAAAGCAGTTTGATAAAGTAGGGATGTGCAAATTGTGGTTTGGTGGTGACACCCCTCGAATCGCAACTAAATCAAGGGTTCATAATTTGACAATTTTGCACACCACCATCAAACTGCAAAACCTAAAAATTGTGACCAGACCAACCGCAATTTGTTAGGTTTGGTCAGTCTTGTTTCGTGGTTTTTCCTGCAAACACATTTTAACAAAAATGATTTTTCCATACACATCCATCCCCTATTAATCCTACCATACATTCCACTCAAAAAGGAAATTAGCATTCTTAAAATGCCCTTACTTGGTGAACTACAATTTTTTTTTCTTAAAACAAAAACCACCACCAAAACAAATGTCGTAGTTTTAAAATTTTATAAACTACTCCTACACCGTGAGTTTAACAAAATCAGACCAGTCATATTCTTAAAATTCCCTTACAACCTATTCGATTTGGTGGACCACAGTATTCTAAAAACAAAAACCACCACCAAACCGAAGGTTGTGGTCTTTAAATTTTATAAACCACCCTTAAACTGTGAGCTTAAAAACCAAGCTGGACCAAGGCAATTTGGGCAGTTGCAGAGACCACTACATACCCCTATTCTTGTTCGGGCTCAAATTAATAGATACCCTAATTAAGGACTTTTACAACATAATTTCTCATGGGAACAAGTCCCTATCGAGTCTTTATACAAGACCAGCTTCACACGTGTAAGCTACTAGGCTTGTTCTTAAATAAGGAAAATTTTAGAACGCACACCCCTATAATGCAAACCCCTTATCCAACCATATTTAAACCTCAAAATACGTAAGCTTGCATCTCAAGGTGGATAGTTGGATAGAGGGTGTACATTATAAGGGTGTTATTCTAGCACCGTCTTTCAAAATACTTAGGCCTTGTTTGGTTAGAGGTGGAGTTATCTATCGGGAGATAACTTATAGAGAATTGGGAACTAATCTTATTTGGTTGTCCAACATCCCTGCAAGTTATCTTCCAACTTACACCTTTAGGTGCGAAATATATCTCCCACCTCCTAGGGGAGTTATCTCACAGGAGTTGTTAGCATAATTACCTTTTATTACACTTATCTCTCTTATTTGAGGTTATTTATGTTAATTCATATTTTTTATTGTTTATAAATTTGAAACTTTCATGCAAGTTTAAAATTAAACCAAGCGTTAAAATATTATTTTTAAGGAGTTAACTCTAACGAGATAACTCCGATAACATTGTAAGATAGCCAAAACGAACTAAATGAGACCTTCATGTAAAATCTCTCCAGTTGACCAACAAAAAAAAAATTGATAATCTAACTCACTTTCAACGGACACTTTAAGTGCATATCCTTATTTTTTAGCCATTTATGTCTTTTTTTTTGTCTCCTCATACATAGTCTTACATCTGACAAAATACCATAAATGGCTAAAAGGCAAGAGTGTGCACCCAAAACGTGTTAGATTGTCATTTTCCAAAAAAAAAAATTGAAATATAAAAGTTCTCCAATACATAACTGCAACGTGGCCCGTGATACCGCTAACTTTCTTTC
Organism: Stephania japonica; assembly: GCA_039657345.1. Lineage (NCBI taxonomy): Eukaryota > Viridiplantae > Streptophyta > Magnoliopsida > Ranunculales > Menispermaceae > Stephania > Stephania japonica. The sequence goes on from CM077556.1 coordinate 10,914,172, forward strand.
TTCAATTTTTTTATTTTTTTTATCAACATTATTTATTTTCCTTTATCCGTATATATATTTTTCAAGATCCCACACCGAATTTCGTGTCATAACCTCATACATACGTTAACTTCACTTTTCCATGTCACTCGTTCGACCACCTCAATCCAAAAATAGCTATTTGACAAAAAAAAAAAAAAATCAATCCAAAAACAGTTAAAAATATATATATAACAATAAAGTGGTCCCCAACTCCCACTCAAATACACAACCACCCTCTGGAACAAAAAAAAATACACAACCACCCACAAAAACAGTTTGGATTCCCCTCGAACCACTACGGTACCATCTCGAGGTGCATCATATAGTAGTGTATATCTCAAAAATGGGTCTTTCTATTATTTTTTTCTTTTTTGATATTGTGGTGTTCTAGATTATCTGTGACTATTTCATAATATACACATCCTTTATTATTATTTTTTTAATATTTTAATATTCGAAATTATCCTTGACTATTCTCCACGAGACATATCTCAACTGGCAAGAGATATACCTAGGAAACTTTAGAAATTCAAATTCAACCTTATAAGGTTGGAAGTAAACAACTAGTAGGCCTCAACTGTTACTACTCTAATCTAATAGCTGGTGGGTTTTTTATTTTTTTTATTTTTATTTTATTTTTTATATTGTAGTGTATAGAATTACTTATGAGTTGATAACTACTTCACATGAAACGCACCTATTTTATTTTATTTTATTTACAAGTCCGGATAAGGAAGGAGGGTTGCGATAGGTTGACAACAACCCAAGGCTGGGTTGGCGCAGTGGTAGGACGACTCGGGAAAAAAGGGCCCGTGTTCGAATCACCCTGTTGCCAGGCACCTTGGGGAGGAGAGGAGTTTCGTTGTTGGCACACCCCCTGCTGCGGGTGATTAGTCACGCACCACAAAAGTGGGCCTGGATACATCCGAATCTCAAAAAAAAATAGGTAGACAACCAGTGTAAAAACATTTTTCACTCTTTATAAAGTGGTCCAAATAGTTTTAAACGTTGGGGCTTCCCCTACATAGCAACACGCTGCATCAGACCCCTGATGTAGTGATAAATAATCTAGCAGAATGAAAGAGTTTGATCCATGTTTCCTACCCCAACTAATTTGGGTTGTGGCTTTGTTATTGATTTTTACTTTGCATAGTACCAATGATTACATGTGAAGGCTGTCATAGACTCATCACCGCGGACACTGTTTTGAAGCACAAGGAAAAGATAGCTTAATGTTGCATGTATTAGGTGTACTTGTTGTGGTCTAAGTGGGAAGTATTTTGAGTTACCGTAGGATAGGCACCACTAGCAAATAATATGAGAGGTGGGGTTGGCTCCTTTCAGTATCATTGGCCCTGGAATTGCCAGACTAAAAACAAAGATTGCTTTGATAGTGAATGAAATCACATTCTCTGGAACTGTTTGGAAAGGATTATTGTGGTAGCAAACGAAATGTATCTCAAGCCCTTGATTCCATTTACTGAATACTGAAAGTAAAGGACCTAAAGGAAAACATTCAAATCTAATTGGAGGCATCTTGAAGATTATATGGTCTTTCTGTCTTACTATTTCAAGCTTTTGGCTCCTAGCTTCCTACGATCTTATTGATTGGTTGGCCATTTTGTAACTTGTAACTATTTCAATTAAGTACCCTCACTTACGATACTTATCTGATTAAGATGCTACTCTAGATTGTTGGTGCAGAAAATCCTGTTCTAATATTTGCAGCCGAGCAGATATTTGGAGCTGGTGGAAAAACACTCAGGCCTGCTTTAGTATTCCTTGTTTCTAGAGCCACAGCAGATCTAGCAAATTTAAAGTGAGATATGCTTTACTTATGACGTACACATAATGCTATATGGGATATGCTTTATTATTTTATTGACATTACATGTTCCAGTGGTAGTCACTTGGTTTCCTTAGTGAGGAAGCATTGGTTAAGTTCTCCGGATCAGTTAATGAGTCATTTCATAAATTTTACTTGCAAGCAAGAGGATTCAACCGCATTCCTGTGCGCCCCTTATTTTCTTTGTTATGATGCCCAATCTCATGGAGCTCTTTATAGTTATACTTAGATTAGAAGAGCTTACGATGACAAATTGCCAAATTGTTTAGCTCAACAGCTCACATAATCTGGGCTGTTCCTCTAGAGTCCGCTCCTTGTGAGCCTCTTCTTGACCTGGCCAATGCTGTAGCCATCACTTAGTCACGAATCCACTTAGTGAGCCTATCAGATGTTTCGTTTAGCTTTTTTCCATTTGTTCGGGAGATTAGAAAGAAGTTAATCTACGCCGCTTATGTAATTTTCCTTTGAATTCATTTTTTCTGTTTTAAATAAAATAGTTTCTAAGTACCAAGTGCATTATATTGTTTTTTTTTATGCTTTCCATTTCTTCATAATTCAACTAGTTCAACCGTAAAAAAGGAATATAGTTGCTAGTTCTTAAAAAAGGAAGCGCAAGAGTACTTTTTCTTGCAACATGTCTTTTAAAATGTATTTGTGTAACTGATCTCCATGAATAGTTTAAGAATATGAAGGCCGAAAAACAAAAAGATTCAAGGGCTTGAATGTAAACTAATTAGAGCATTTGTGAGGGAAAACTTGGAAGTAATCTAGATTTTGGCATTATAGTTCAAGTCATTTCCATTTCCACCTGCATTTCTCTTTGTATTTGAGTCAGGATGAAGGATTTTAAATGCATGGTTTCAAAAATAATTCATCTGTATAAGCGGTGTTACTATGGAAAGAAATTCCAAAATTGCAAGAACAATTTAAGAATTGCACAGCTGGTGATGCTATTTAAGTTATCGTATATCCCCTAAATCCAGAATGTTGTTTGCCGGCTGGAAGAACCTTTTAGTTAGTCTGGTGCTATAAATGAAGGTTGTTGTATTGCTTTTTTCACAGAACAAAAAAATTGTTGCAATGCAATTGTCATTGTCAAGCCTCCAAATATTTTGATACTTTGCTGAAACTTATTGTTTGAATTCCTGAATATGGCTGGTGATAAGCTTTCAGGGAAAGAAACCATTCACCAATTATATGGAACACGGGTGGCAGTGCTAGCAGGCGACTTCATGTTTGCGCAGTCGTCCTGGTATCTTGCAAATCTTGAAAATATTGAAGTCATAAAGCTTATCAGTCAGGTGCATCCTCAGCGCCTGGAATTCTTCACTCGATAAGTCTTCATATTAATTTAATTTTCTTCCTCTCTCTTATTTTTGCTAAAATGTTCAGGTGATTAAAGATTTTGCAAGTGGTGAAATAAAGCAGGCATCGAGCCTATTTGATTGCGATGTCACACTAGAGGATTACCTGATGAAAAGCTACTATAAAACAGCTTCATTGATCGCTGCAAGCTCCAAATGTGCTGCCATATTAACTGGAGTTGGTAGCAATGTATGTGATCAAATGTTCGAATTTGGAAAGAACCTTGGGCTGTCGTTTCAAGTAGTTGACGACATATTGGATTTCACCCAATCAGCAGAACAGCTCGGAAAACCAGCTGGAAATGACCTGGAAAAAGGTAACCTCACTGCACCGGTCATTTTCGCTCTAGAAAAAGAGCCTAAACTGCGAGATATCATTGATTCCGAGTTCACTGAAAGTGGTTCCTTGGCTGATGCTGTAGACTTAATTGTAAAGTGTGGAGGGATTGAGAGAGCACAAGATCTAGCTAAAGAGAAAGCTGAACTTGCAGTTGAGATTTTAATAATGACAAGCATTATTCTGTTCCCTCTGTAACAATAAGTGAGCTTAAGCATTTTTTTCTTCTAATATGTAATTGTTAATACAATTCCAACCAAGTTGCCTCGTACGAAATTGTTCTCTCAGAGTCATAACCATTCTTGTTTGTGATGGTTGGAAAAATGGAAAAGAATAAGTGAAATGATATCTCATATACAATGTTTGAATGAAAAAAATTGCATTGTTCTGGAATCTGGTTTAGTGTTTCGTTTCTTTTTGGTAGATCTAGTACCCTGCTATTGTATCCTAGGAAAGACGCGCCTGTTTGCGCATAGTCCATTTTACAGCGTGCATATCATGAGGCGCATCACATAGCGTGTTCAGTTGCATGTCTTTCATGAGTTATGTTTCCAAGTTACAAAGCATTTTCCTTCTTTTTGAATGTTCTTCGTCAGTATCCGAAGCCAAGATAAAGCCTGCTAATCAGATTTTCAACATAATTTTTTCATATATGGTGAACCACTTTAAGAGATGTGAAGTCCCAAAAGGAATAGGAAGGAAAACAATAAAGAAATGAAAGGAAGAAAGTATGAAAAGACATGTAATTTGAGCGCATCAATTAAACTCTAAACATCAACAGGTTAGTCTGAGCAGTAAAAAAACTCAGTTCCCCTTAAGCGAGGGCCCAACAATGCCCGAGCGTCACTTGCAGAACCAAATTAAACTTTATACCCTGTACAAAACTCAGACAACATTTAACTTGAACTGAAAAAACACAAACTAGACTAAACACTGAACACGTGTCTGCATTACAAACAATCCAAACTAAACAAAACAGAGCTCTGTTGGGTATCTGTGAGGGCAGTCAACAATGCCACAATGTATCATGTACTAGGTCCATTTCCACTTTACTACCACCAGTGCACATTGTCATCAAAAAAATCAGTTTCACAAGTTAAATCCCAAGTCTTCCTTGAAGCATATACAGAAGATGCAACTACACATTTTCATTGAAAAACAGTTTCAAAAGCTAAAGGTTATATCTATGCAACAGGTCCTAGGAAATCGCCAGCCAGACTAGCGAGGACCTGGAACTCCTTTTCGGTCTCCACCCATTTGGTGCCCAGAACAACAAATCGAACCACTCCACCCTTCTCTATCTTGGACGATTCGTTGTTCATGAATGTGGGATTTTCGCCATGGACATACTGGTAATCTGGCATTGTCCTGACAGATAGAAATACATTCCCAACAGGCCCGCAAATGAGAAAGACCCCATGTTTGACGATCCTGTCCACAACTCCTTTCAAAACTTCACCTTTAAAAGGCTTGAAGGTGAGGCAGTTATAGCGAACAGGGAAAAGCACATCTCCTGACTCCGGTCTGATCTTCCCTTCACCGATTTTCTCCAATGTTGTCATGGAAAGAAAGTATCCGTGATCTTTGGTAGCCTTTCGATTCGCAAATTCCTCCAACAGGCGTATGATGATCGACCTCTGCAGCATTAGGCCATTCGGGTCGAGGTTCTCAGGAGAGATCAACACATTCCACTCTAACTGAGTCTTGAGATACATCTCACAATCTGTAATAAATCAAGAATTCAAGACCTTCTATAGTGTTAACAACCAAAAAATCAGAACATTTTGGACCAAACTTATTAACACATCAAGCAAAAATCAGTATGCACTATGAAACATCAAATAATATACAAAAAAAAAAAAAAACATGGATACACAACCAAGTAAAGCACAACATCAATCAGATGGGTTTGAGTCAACGAGACCTGATGCGCCCTTAGCTAGAGGTTCCAAGTTCGAGCCGTGAGTATCAATAAAATGAAAACAAAGCCTTTGTCGGAAGACCTCACCCATCATTGGGTTGGGTTATACAGCCGATTCAGATTAGTCAGGGCCATTGGCTCCGAGCAATGGCCGAGGAAACCAAAATAATAAATAAATCCACATTTTTAAAAAAAATAAAATTTGGCATTAGGAGAAGCTATAGAGTAAAGATATAATATGAGTATATGACAGGAAAATAACTTAAGCTGGTAAGTGATGCAAAAAATATTCACACAAAATGTTTTCAACAACAAAACCCTTTTCCATTTGTTCTTAGACAAGGCCCTGATGAGTACAAGATTTTTAGTAGGGTATGTGCTGTTCTAGTCATATTTATTTACCAAAACCATGTCTAAGAACCCAACCCAAGTATCAGAAGCAAGGTTAAACAAAAAAATACAAAACCCTAATCACACCATCACTGATGCTCCCATGACAAAACAAACCCAAATGCATGATTAAACCAAACATATTGCTTCAGTGATGCAAAATCTAGGTTAACTCGTCACTTGAACATATTGCTTAAACCCTAGGCATCTAAAAGCTTATAAAGAAACTTAAAAATCAATGTGCATCAGTAACACTAAAACGCTGCATAAATGAAAACAGGTCGAAGAAATTTTACTACCTTGCTCTTCGCTATGTCGCCTTCGTCCAATTCTGCGAGCCTCTCTCTCAAAAAATAAACCCAACTATCTCGCTTCTCTCAAACACACACTGAATCAGGTCTGGGACCCACATTTTATTTTAGAGAAGTGCTACGATGACAATGGAAAGTCATGCCACAAGTCCACAACACACAATGACCTACAAGAGTCATTCATGCCTACCTCGAGATACGTATACGCACAGATCCCGATACATAACACACGAGTCAAGGCCGTGGGATCAATTATTGTGAATTTGGTTCAATTCTATTAGTAATTGGATCGAATTAAAAAACAAAATTAATATGTATGGATCAGATAGAATAATGGATCTTATATGCAATCGAGCATAGTGAAAGAATTTGATCCATGTAACTTCAATTAATTTGGGACCGGGGCTATGTTGTTATTGTTGTTGTTGTATTATTATATGTAAAATCTAACTATCAACACTAAGTACATGCACTTTTATAGTTTATTGTGTTATTTAGTTGCCTTGTCCGCCAATATTTGATCATCTATTTGTTGGAAAACTTACTTTTTGAATCTAAATTTTTGTTTTTTAGTTCAACTTTAGGTTTGTCATATAATTTTTGTATTAATTTGGATAAAGTTTAATTTGTGGTATAGTCATGCACTTTGTATTTTGTTGTTTTACCAGAGATTTTTCGTGACTACTTGAATGTTATGTTTATTTGAGATTATTTAATTGTTCTTAACCAAAGTGCATGTTCTTGCAAAAGAACTATACGATGACAATTTATGAACTTGATTCAGTCCAATTTGCATATTATTAATTTGATTGAACTAGTTCAACAAATTAAAAGATCTGGATCGAACTGAAAATTTACAATCCATAATAATTGGATCAATTTACAATTATACCTTAAATCAGTTAGATCCAATCTGCGTACACCCTTATTGGTGACCATTTTCCAAAATTTATTTTATTTACATTTTGTTTTAGGAAAATATTTTTGGAACTCAAAAACTTAACCCACAAATGATACACACTTGTATGTACAACGTGCGATGCACCTTGGGTTGTGTGCTCGCCAAAATGGACTGTGCTCAGACATGTGTGTCGCTTGTGGGTTTTGTTGGATTAAATTAAGAGGGAGGTGACTTTATTTTTAGCTACAAGAAGGATGATTACCGAATCCACCATATTCACGGCTCTACAAAGCAAACACCGGTGTCGTGCAGGAATTCCAGTCCCCCTACCAAGAGATTTTTTGTAAAATTTTTGGTAAAAAAAAAAAATGTTAATCCATTTACACTCTTTTTCCATTCAATTTAAATTAACCACTCATTACTTTTTAAGAAAATATTGTCTAGTGTCAAAGCATCTATTCGTTAAGGAGACGGTAAATACAACTTTGGTTCGATTCCTAGTGAAGTAAAAAAAAAAAAACAAAAAGAAAACGCTATTAGTATTAGTCCACCCAATAATTTTCTATTTTCTTTCTTTCAGAATGCCAGTCATGGTGATTACTCGACAACCTATCCATAATTTGATGAGGTATGGGTTTATATATTAGATTATTAGGTACCAATTCAGGTTATTTGATCGCGGTTCCATGAAAATTCAACAACTCAAATTCGATTTCATGAACTCAATTTTTCTTAGTAAACTGAGTCTTTTGGAGATTGTATTTGAACTAAATTTGCATTTTAGGTGTGAAGCATCAATTTTCATTTATGTTTGTAATTGTGTTGCTAAATTGTATTTGAACTAAATTTGCATCTTTTCTCTTCATGCTAACTAAGACCAAATCAAAACAATATTTGAAGTACTTTAGTGCTTTAATTCATCTTGGCTTGATCAACTTATTGTAAAGCAATTCAACTAGGCGGATGTGTTTGGTAGCAGAAATTAATAACTTATACTATGTAGCATATCCAGATAGACACCATGAATAAAGTATTTGCATTCCCCATGAATGCTTAGAAAAGACTTATGTGTACCGTGTCATCGTATGGTTGGCCATCTATATACAACAAGCATATCATTCAATTTTGTTAGTCTTATGCTTTCTTTTTTCATTCAGCGGAAGGCCATTGGAGAAGATTCCTGCGACCTAACATTAGACAATGGTCTTGAGTTGAACTAGGAGAGGGAGAGGGAGACGTAGTTGGTGGGGGAGGAAGAGTAGAAGAACCTCAATTTAGAGAACTTTGTGGCTGCGTTGACGATGTTTTTGAGGAATCTTATTTTCTTATTTGTTCAATATTATGCTTAAAACTTGTCTTTGTTGTAAGAACCTTTTTTTATAGGTCACTTTATTTAGTTTATCAGTAGCTTTTCGTATGATGGATGTGTTGATTTGAAGTAACTTTTTAATTTTTTTGCTTTGATCTTTCCGCGTCTCAGTTGCTTGTTACAACTCGTAGTATTTGGTTGAACAGAAGCAGTAGGCGATATGAAGCTAGATGTTGAAACATTAAGATATCTCTCTAAAGATGATTTTAGGGTTCTCACTGCTGTTGAGATGGGAATGAGAAACGTAAGTCTCTATTAAATCAATGTATTGATCATTTTTATGCTAATTTTCATTTTTAATTTATTTGTTGTAATTCCTTTCCGTTTCCTTTTTCAACATGAAATTGTACCAACATAGCTTGTTGATCGAATTGCTTGTCTCAAGTAATTAATCTACACGTCTTTGTCCACTTATTTTTGCCATCCTGTTTACTATTTTCTAATAAATCAAGTATTAATACAGGCATGGAGGCACTTACAAAGTGTTGAAGAATTTGCTCAAACACAAGCTTCTGCATCATGACTCTTCAAAATGTAAGCATTCAAAATTTTTGCTGTCTAAACAAATTGAGACATGGTTTCTTATTATCTTATTTCATTTAACGGGCAAACGATGGATTTCGTCTAACCTACCTTGGTTATGATTTTCTTGCAATAAAGACATTGGTTAATCGAGGAGTATTTACTACCGTGTTTGACGTCAAATAGGTGTAGGGAAGGAGTCTGGTAAACATTTATTCACTTATATTCTACTTTTCTTACATTTTTTTCCTCGTGAAATGATATGTCCATCAAACTATCATACTTTTATGATAGGTGCTTATTTAAACTTTTCCACTCTTTTTTAACGCTAGATATATTTGAGGTTGCCACTGAAGATGCGACAGCTTTGGCAATGAAGTTGCATAGGTTGGGTAGAACCTCTTTCGTGGCGGTAAAGTCGAAGCGTGACTATCTAAGGCACCGCAATAGTTACAAATGGCTCTACTTGTCACGCTTCTTTGCACTAAAAGAATTTGCATTCATGAAGGTCCTTGCTTTCATTATTTTTTCTTCTATTTTATATTTGCTTGTTTGGTTTGCATATGTGATGCTTATGTACATACAACATTCATATGCAGCTTTAGAGGAGCATGAATTTCCCGTACCTAAAGCTGTGGACTGCAATCGGCAGACTGTGTAATAATGTCGCTCGTGCAAGGATACTCACCGTAAGAATTCCATCTATGGTTTGTTATTCTCAAGTCCCGCCGTTTAAGATTCTAAGAATTTAAGCATTCGTGGTTTATGATTGTATCTACGTTTGTTTTTTGGTTATCTCATTTTTATGGATGGTAACCACCTTTCAATAGAAGAAATTTGGAAATATGATGTGCAAAGCTTGATAATCTAATGATCTACCTTTTTCTCGATGCGGTGTTCAAGTGAAGCAATTGGAGGACCCTGGATGTGGTTTTTGAAACAATTATTGGTCTTGTCATCCGTCTAGCAGAACATGGCCTCATTCATTGTGATTTCAATGAATTTAATATAATGGTATGATCTAGGCATTTGAAATTTTGAGCGACTCCATTTTTATATTGATATCAATTTGATAAAAATAGGATCACGAATTGGAACAAATTTTGATTGATTGACAATGAAGAATTACAAAGAACTAGAACAATTTGATCAACTTTCTATAGGTCTATATCACTCCCAAAACCCTCTAAACACTGTTAAAAAAACCACTCTAAACATAGAATTCCCACTAAACAGTTATCAAGTCACCCGCACTGCCTTTCTCTCCCTCATTTGTACTGTAACTACAGTTCTTTCGTCTTCCCATCATGTTCTAAGGTCCTTGCCGATACTTTGTCGTTATCATTGCAACTTTGCGAGTGCATATTTAAAGTACACATCGTGAACTAGAATGTAGTGGTATATAATGCATAAATCTCAGAGCAATGTTGGAAAATAAAATTTTTTTGATTCCTACCCTTTTATTCTTTTATTATTGTGCTTCTCTTAATTTTTCCGTTTTCTTGATCCTTCTATTTCTTTTTTCTCCTTCTCATTTAATTAGCCTTGCTGTTTTATTTTTATTTTTATGAGAAACCAACACATTTGACTCCCAAACTTGCGTTTGGCAAGTTATGCCTCATCCATCTCACTAGAGATGCTAGGCGGCCTTATTGTTGTTGTTAGTAGTATAGCTGTTAAATTCTTGTGATTTATGATTTGAATCGAAAACCACACAGCGCCGATTCAATCCTCGGTAAAAATCCCAAATCAAGTCGAACCCTACACAATTCGATAGTTGTTGGACTAATTCATGTTAAATGAGTTTAGTGACCAAAAAATTTGCGTTTTGATGGATAAAAATAAATAAATTTGCGTTAGACGAGTCTAGTAACCAATAAATTTGTGTTTTGAAAGATAAAATAAAATAAGCCTTTTAATCCCTAACAATGCCCCCTTCCCTTTTAAGAAAGATTTTTTTTCTTTCACATATATCTACATGTATTAACATACTTCCTTCCTTTCATTCTGTATATTTTATCAATATAACTTTTTGGACTTCTTTTTTATTATTTTTAGCAACTGTTAGGGTTCGCTTTTAGGCTTTCTTCATAGATTCATTGATAGAATACAATTAATTCATATATAATATTTTTAGATGAAATAGAAAAGGAACCAAATCTTACAAGTTACAATTGCAATTGAATCCTATGTCCACTGGTTTTAAGACTCGATTACAATTTGACAACTATGGTTGTTACGTGCGCTCTCTTTACTGCGACTTTTCTTTTTAACATTTTCTTTACATGGATGCATCTTTAGACATTTGAGCGTGCGGATTGTACACTTATTGAAGTGTTCAACATTGGAGTTTTGAGTTCTAAGAAACAGTCATGGTAATTTTAGTCTCATTATTATTTTCAATGAGTTCAAAAAGCTTGTTATTTAGTGAGTAGGATACTAGTAGTTTAATTTTCTAAATCTTTTAAGTGCAAATACGTTGTTGTCTTCTAAGTCTTGGAGTTGAAGCGCTTAAGTGGATCACCTTGGATTATTTCAGCCAAAGGCTAGGACACCCATGGACCAATTATCCAAAAAAAGAAAGAAAAAAAATGAAAACACGATTTGCCTAAGCATGGGTAATTACCTAGACAATGGGAGGTAATTTACCTCACCTAAAGGACAAGTTAGCTTTATGAACATTATTGTGTGTGTATGGCGTACTCCTAGCCAGACTTTAGATTTGATTTTTATAGTTTAACATAAATTTGAACTTTTTTTTTAATTCAATTAACCTAGTTTATGACCTTGATACCTAGAAAATAGTAAGTAAAATCTATTGCTATAATATATTTTTTTCTTTCTTTTTTTGCGTGGGGAGAAACATTTCATTCATACATCATGTCTTTCTTTGTGTAGGCGTGCTCCTTATCATGCCTTGGTTTTCATTGTTTTTAACATAAATCTGAATTTCTTGCCACAGTAAAGATTCAAAATAGATAGTGAAGCACATTATTTTTTTTTGTTAAAAATAGGAATACTCATTAAATGATGATATATGGTTAATAAAATGAAATATAGTAGTACCTTTTCCGCCTCATTTGTTAAGAAGACTAGTATCTTTAATTAAAAAAAAATTTCTTCATAAATGTTATAGGAATTTTGCATATATCTTTATATATGTATGAAAATATTCCATAGTACAGCTGTTGCTTTCCTTAGTCGTGCATCTTACCATACCATGTGCCATGTGTTTGGCCTGGTTGTTCTTTCCTTGGGCTCAAACACACCTTCTGTTTTTAACGATATCTTTGAAATTTTTCTCCAAATACATCCAAAAGGGCCATAATTTATCATCCCCAAGACTAACTTCTACTTATCTATCCTAAAAAAATTTGTTTTACTCAAACCATATGTAGGGCAGCAAAGTCAAAGTAACCTTATTTTGACAACTTTTCCTTCTTTTTCCATAGCCTATCCAGAAGCTTCCTCCATATTGTCTTCACATCTCCCAGGAATAACCCAAATCAAACTTTAGCATTTAAGAACTCTATTCCATGCAAGGATTGCAAGGCGTCAAGGCAAGGCCTAGACATTTTCCTTGTTAAGGCGAGGCGAGGCGATGCCTAGGCAAAAAAATATATATATTTAGAGGCCCTTGAAATCAATTTAATTTTTTATAGTTGTCTGTCCGCCTATAATACTACTACTCATTGTCTATCTACTACATCATAGGCATTAATATTAAAGCTTCATTCTTAAAAATGCCATTTTTCAAAAAAAAATAAAAAATAAAGCTCCATACTTCAAAAAAATACTAACTTTTTTTATGAAAAAACAAAAATACTTGGTCACTTTGAAAAATCAAATGTAACATCAAAAAAAAAAAATATCAAATGAAGCATGCATGACCACATACAAATGAATGAATGATAATTGATAGGTTTGTTAGGCTATTTGTTGATAAAACTATGTGTCTACATAAAGCATCCTCTCAAAATCTTACTCAATCTTCGTAAACTCTTAACTCAATTTTGGGAGAAATGAAGAGAACAAAGAAGATTAGAACTTCATTGGACTTTGATGTCTTACATCTCTTCTACTTTTTGTGTCCCAGTTGTTTTTATCCAATGCTTATATGCTCTTTATAAGTTCATAACCTTAGCCCCAAAGCAACCCTTGTTTTCAAAGGAATCTCCACAACCTGTTAGAAGCTAAGTCTAATTCATTGTTTTCAAATCTCTCACCTCCAAACTACCTTAAAAGATGTCCCTTATAAAGTGCTCAACTTTCTCCTTGCGGTGGAGCAACTTATGAATAAATGACTAGAAAATGTTTGAATGACCAGATGGGGCTACCTATGAGGGTGAGCTTCCCACTTTTGGGTAGAAAGCTTTCCCTCCACCTATCTAGTTTTGTAACATCCGCTACTACTATCAATGTGGAGGTCTCAAAACAGTTAATTAAATCTTCACTTATTTTTCTTGTTTTCTTTTTCTTTTTCTTTTCTTCATGTTTTTGACAAAATTGGTGAAGTTTGAAGCCATTATATTGAAGCCTGTTTACAAACTATTGAAGCAATTTTTTCCACCTTTTATGGTTTCATCCAAGTGTGAAATATTATTTCTTTTTTAAAAAATATATAAGTATCGATTTGCCCTTAAATTTTGATTGTAATTTGAAAGGTGTACATGTATTTATATTTAGGATACATCTGCATCATCGCATCATTTTTTTTTAAGTGGTTATTCATGCCCTGGACATCTTCTTAGATTTTTGTTACCAAATGACTCGGATTTCTTCTAGTTGTGGACTTAATATTGCTTTGACAGTTTAATAAGAAAAAAAAAACTTTTTGTTCTTGATGTTTGTATTTTACTATTATTGCTTTATGTTTGGAGCCTCATAAACCTTTCTATATTCCTGAAACTTCTGAGACTTTTGTGTATGAATCATCATTCTATGTATTTGATGATTATAGACTTGTAGTGGTTGGATAATTTTGGTTTGATTTTTAATTGATTGCATCACGCTTCACAATTAGCGTATATTCTAAGAAAAATTCTTGTCTGCCATCTTTAATCCTATTCTAACTTTTATGACTTATATTGCAGATAGATGACAATGAAAATGTTACAATGATTGACTTTCCTCAAATGGTTTCTGTTTCTCATCGAAATGCACAGATGTGAGTAAAAACATGGAAGCTGTTTTAAGATGTGATTTTTAGTTCATTCATTTTTAACTTAAAATCATGCGGATTTTACAGTTAGTTTTGGCAGTCTTCTGCTAGTTGGTACTTGGTAGTAAGTTCATTTTAACAAAATTAATTGATTGTCCCCATTTTATGAAAACCTTTCCTTGTTGCAGGTATTTTGATCGTGATATGGAATGCATTTTCAAGTTTTTCCGCAAGAGGTAAGGATTTAAATGCTGGAAAGCTTAAAGTCTTCTTTATGTTCATAAAGCATTTTCCTATATCCTATATATATGAATGTATGCATATTTCAGTTTTCCTTTAATATGTATTCTTATTATTTCATTTCCAAAGTAAAACATGATTGGAGTCTTGAAATAGAATTTCTTTTAAGTCAGATATTTGTAAATTTAAGTTTACGGATTTGATTCCGAATCTTCTATTTCGATTCCTCATTTGGAACAATTTTAGGCATTCCTCCCCATGCCAGCTTTTGTTCAAAAAATCTTAAGCTATTCACATGTTATCCATTTTATTTTTTTTCTTTTTGTTAATTGAATCGATGCTCCAACTGCCAATATTTTATATTTTATGTGTTGTTCGTCCTTTACATTCTATTATTTGACACTGTTCTTTTGGTTCTTTTGGGTGACAATCTTTTGTCAGGTTTAACCTTTCTTTTCATGAGGAAAAGGAAGCAATTGACCAGTCAAAGTTGGACGAAGATGATAGTGGATGGCCTTGCTTTTCTTCAATATCAAAATCTGATGGTTTCCTAGACAAGGAGCTTGCTGCTAGTGGTTTTACAAGAAAGTACCAGAATGACTGTACCATTTTGATTATTAATAGTTTGAAGGTGTTCTTTTTTTGCATTGAGCAACTGAGAGAAATCGAAAGTAATGCCAGAAGAATAGAACAGTAATTCATGAATTATCAAACAAGGCAATCTAAATATCATGCAGGAATTTAAAGACAGGAAGTTAAATAAGCAGGGTGCATGATAGGCAGACTGGAAATAATAACAATCGAAACATGCGTGTTCTACGAGTCAAGAGAGGCCATAAGTGGTCTATATTCCACAACAATACCACAACAATCCAGTACATGGTATCACACAATCATTAGGGGTGGTCAAACACTCGTGCGCACGAGTGCCCGCGTTTTATCCTTTCTAGTGCAGGCTGCATGTACCTTCGAGACACACACTTATGCCAAGAACACACATACAAGGAATATGGAATGGAATACCAACGAGTAGATAATAGCAAACACAACGGAATGAAAATGAATCACATGGTATTTTCTTGACTGGCTTACTAACGTACACAAGTTTTTAAGACAAGTGTACTTACCTGAACTAATCGCTATCCGCGTAACAACACTCTCGCGTCCCTAACGCATATCCCCGAGTTTTCCGCTACCTGATAAGGTCGAAAACTCTAATTAATGGTTTGAATCATTACTAATCCTAGGTTGATACCCTAGTGTTCTTCCAACGTTTTAATGACTTGAACAACTCGATATTTCAATCGGTAAATCAAACTGAAAAAACAACAAAATACAATGATTCTCTTGGGTGTTATACCCACACCTATGTAAGCCTAATTACAAGTCTTAGGCTCGGCTCAGTCGTATGTAGGTCACGCTATAGTCTCGAGGACCGGCGGTGTGACCACGACGTCATAACCGTTCAACCAACGTGAGACACAACTTCGATGTCACCTAACAATTACCACTCAATACGAAACTTAACATGACCATACATCGGCGAGTAGGGAACCTCACGGGTGTGGTCCAACATCCGTAGAGTGGCAACACGGCATGGAAAGGCCGTGTGCATGTCCTACGTCGCGTTGACAACTACTCGACGCGATAGAGAACCAACACATAAGTTTATCAATACCACAACTTGCCACCATCAATATGGACGCTCCGGGGGTTATGGGATGCACACAAGGGTTTGGTGTGATCCTCGACACCCCCTAGTCACGGCGTCGACGACAACGCCGCCAAGTATGACGATTTCCAATGAGGAGGGAACAACACATAAAATCACGTCAATGTATTCGTCGTTATCGGCTCGGACCCATTGGAGAGTTGCGAGACACCATCATTGGTTTAGCATGGTCCCCGGCAACCTCCCGAAGCAGCAGTCCGGCCAACAGCGTCGCCGACAGTGGCAGTTTCCGGCCAACCAGTCAATACATAAAGAAATAGAGATAGTTCAGACAACATTGGCTTACACCACGTGTTAGCGATTTTTCAGGGATGTGGGGGTTCTGGTGGACCACCAGAGGTCACCCCCGACCACCCCCAATCACCGCCAGCTGCTCTAGCAGCGGTGAAAACGTGGCCAGTGAGCCGCCTTGAGATCAAGAAGAAAGAAGGAAGAAAAACAGTGAAGACGACCGATTTAACGTCTCCATTTTCGCTGTGGATTGGGGATCTCCAGGAGTGCTGGGTCGAGCTCCGACCACCCACATCCTCGACGGCAGCCTCTGCAGTTGTCGAAAACCAGTGAGAGAGAGAGAAAAGAAAGAAATCAAGAGAACCACTTTGACTCCGGTGGCCATTTTAGGGTCGTCTCCGACGACGACAGGCACCATCCCGGTCGGACAAGTCACGGACAGCACCATAACAGTGAGTGATTCGCGAAACCGGTGAGAACGAGATGGAGGGAGAGAGAGAGAAAACGATAGAGGAGAGAAATAGAGAGATAAAGAGAGAGAAAGAGAGGGCTCACGGACCTCCGGTGAGGGTTCCGGCGAGAGGCCGAGTGGGGAGAGTGAGAGGTGGTGGTGGCGGTGGCGGTGGCGGTGGCGGTGTGTGAAGAAGAAGGTGAATAGTAAATGAGGGTTTCCTCCTTCACTTTGCCTTTATAGCCCTTTAATTGGTCAAATGACATTTTTGCCCCTCTACTTATTTCATACGCATTTTAAAACAACTACTCTTATGAGTCTTTTACCACTTCATCTCATGTTAACACACATACAAATCTCGATGAAAATCCAGTGACTCTCCTCATCAAGTTGTGTTACTTTAACAATTTCCATCATGTAGTCCGTACGTTGCGTAGTTAACCAACTCCCACGTTCAAACGACGTTCCTCGGTCCCGTAACGCGCGTAGTCTCGTCTTGTCTCGTCAACTAATTAATTAAATTAATTAAAAATTCATTTATTTGTACTCTTTACTTGTTTTTATCCCCCGTTTAACTAGTCGAAACCTCACTCAATTAAATATCGCCCGAACGGCTCAAAACCCGTAAAATACTAAAATACTAATACACACAATCAAATAATCATAAAATTACTTCGGTGTCGACTCCCGAAGTTCGAAATACTATCCAATATTCACGTAGCCGGGTCACAATCCTTACAAGTGTTACACAAGTGAATTAAAAATTTGGAGTTGTTACAAACCACCACCAAACCAAAGGTTGCAGTCTTTAAATTTTATAAACCACCCTTAGACTGTGAGCTTAAAAACTAAGCTGGACCAAGGCAATTTGGGCAGTTGCAGAGACCACTACATACCCCTATTCTTTTTCGGGCTCAAATTGATAGATACCCAAATTAAAGACTTTACAATGTAATTTCTCATGGGAACAAGTCCCCATCGTGTCTTCACACAAGACCAGCTTCACACGTGTAAGCTACTAGGCTTGTTCTTAAATAAGGAAAAATTTAGAACGCACACCCTATAATGCAAACCCCTCATCCAACCATATTTAAAACTGAAAATACGTAAGCTTGTGTTACGGCCCAATTTTGTTAATCTTGATTAACTACTTAATCAGGATCGTCAATCCGTGACGTGGGGCCGCATGAGATGCGCACACAGACCAAGGCATGTGGCCGAGGTAAATTTTATATTTGTATTGATGTATTCTTAGTGTTTTATATGTGTGTAGGCTGATTAAGTCAGTACTTGCAGCTATATCGACGCCGAGACGTGGTCAGGGACACGCCGAGAGTTGTGTGCAAGCCGGGGTACCGAATAGCGAGACTTGCGGTAAGTCTAAATTTAGTAAAATACAATGTATTAAATTAATGCACATTAAATCATAGCCTATGGTGATAAATTTATAAAATTGAATTGGAAATATATATATATATATATATATATTTATATTATATGAATATATAATATAAATATATACATTAAAAAAAAAAGAGAAGAAGCAGAGACGCTGCTGTGGGGACCCGGTTGGACCAAGTCAGACCGGGTCAAACCCGGTCCAGCCCCAAAAATAAAATAAAAAAATAAATATAAATATAAATATAAATATAAATATAAATATAAATATAAATATAAATATAATAATAGTAATAAATACTATATATATATGTAATATATATACATACATACATGTATATATGTATATGTATACATAAAATATACATGTATGTATATTTATATATACACATACACATGTATATCTACAAAAAAATAAAATAAAATAATAAAAGAAATAATAATATGTATATATATATGTATACATACATATGCATATATATATATATATATACAAATACACATATATGTATATATCTACATATACACATATATGAATACATACATAAAATATATTTATGTAACAAAATATAAGTAAATAAGTAAATGAATGATATGAAATAATCTTTCAGGGACTTAGGGGTGTTACGGGAGTTCGAGAGCGTTAGTCGGAGTGTCGCGAGGCCGGATAGCCATAGCTATCCTGTGACTTGTAAGTGAAACTATAGGAACCCTCTACTTTATTTCATTCATATTAATTCATTTTTCAGTCAATTTGATGACTTATTGTTAGTAATCTACCATTATGCTTTCTTTGCTCTATTCAAGTTGAATGTTGTCATAGCATGATGCCTTATGATCGTTCATTGACTCCTTTCCTGATATGCTATATTTTGTTGGGAATTATGTTATAATTGATGTTAGAAATGCATGCATTAGGGTTACATGGAAATTGATTTGTATTCCATTTTCTTTGGGGCTTTGTAGCCTAACTTATTGTTGATATCGTAGAACCTTATAAAAGAAAATCCTTGAAACAAAAGTTGGAGATTATCTAGCGTCCATTGCACGAGAGATGGGTGGATTCACGAGGTCATTAGACCTCGGGGTTTCCGGCACTCACCACTATTACTTGGGTGGCATCATGTAGCTTGAACTATGGGGTTGTCGGCAAGTTATACATATATATATATATATATATATATATTCAAAATTTACAAAGTATGTTGAGAGTATCTCCATACGATAGTGGAAAAGGTTGGTTGATATTTCTCATCGTCGACCGGACGTAGATCATCTCGGCTTAGCCTGTGTCAGTCTATCTAACTCGGTTAACTGTGATATTTATATGTATCACTTTCTCAGCACTTTTTTTCTGCTATATTATGCATTTAAATATATGTCTTTAATTTGGAAATGAAGTATAAAATTCCTCGGTTATCACTTAAATATCACTATACTCACCGTCTAGTTTGTGACGGTGGGTGTAGGTTCGTTAAACAGCACTAGACCAGGCAAGGAGAAGATCGACGACTACCTCTGAGCTCGTAGCGCGTAGCTGCTGTACATGTAGGTCACATTTTTGTATTATGCTTATATATACGTCTTTTGTTTGGGTTGTTTTTGGGACGAGAGTTAGTTCACCCGACTTTTGACTTTCATTTTGTCTATATGTTCGTCGTTTATTGCATATTTATATTGTGATTGTTATTTCCTGGTTTCCACATTTAGGATTTATATAAAATGCTTCTGCTAATACGTTAAAGACTTACGGTAATTTGATAATTCTATAAAAGAATAGGGAATATTCTTATCCCTGAAACCAATTCACAAGATAATAGGTAGTACAGGCTGACTAATACGTAATTAGGTCCTACGTGTTGAAATTAGGGCTTAATTATGGGATTAGGCCGGGCGGTGCCCTAGACGAAAATAGGGGCCGTTACAGCTTGCATCTCGAGGTGGATAGTTGGATAGAGGGTGTACATTATAATGGTGTTATTCTAGCACCGTATTTCAAAATACTTAGGTCTTGTTTGGTTAGAGGTGAAGTTATCTATCGGGAGATAACTTATAGGGAGTTGGGAACTAATCTTATTTAGTCGTCCAACTTCCATGCAAGTTATCTCTCAACTTACATCTTTAGGTGTGAAATATCTCCCCCATCCCCTAGGGGAGTTATCTCCCAGGAGTTGTTAGCACAATTACCTTTTATTACACATATCTCTCTTATTGGAGGTTATTTATGTTAATTCATATTTTTTATTGTTTATAAATTTGAAACTTCCATGCAAGTTTAAAATTGAACCAAGCGTGAAAATATTATTTTTAAGGAGTTAACTCTAACGAGATAACTCCGATAACATTGTAAGATAGCCAAAACGAACTAAACGACACCTTAATGTAAAATCTCTCCAGTTGACAACAAAAAAAAAATGATAATCTAACCCACTTTCAACGCACACTTTAGGTGCACACCTTTAATTTTTAGTCATTTATGTCTCTTTTTTGTCTCCCTATATATGGTCTTACATCTGATAAAATATCATAAATGACTAAAAGACAAGAACGTGCACCCAAAGTGTGTTAAATTGTCATTTTTCAAAAAAAAAATTTGAAATATAAAAGTTCTCCAATAGATAACTGCAACGTGGCCCGTGATACCGCTAACTTTCTTTCTTCAATTTTTTTTTATTTTTTTTATCAACATTATTTATTTTCCTTTATCCGTATATATATTTTTCAAGATCCCACACCGAACTTCGTGTCATAACCTCATACATACGTTAACTTCACTTTTCCACGTCACTCGTTCGACCAACTCAATCCAAAAATAGCTATTTGACAAAAAAAAAAAAAAAAAAATAAATCCAAAAACAGTTAAAAAAATATATAACAATAAAGTGGTCCCCAACTCCCACTCAAATACACAACCACCCTCTGGAACAAACCAAAAAAAAAATACAAAACCACCCACAAAAACAGTTTGGATTCCCCTCGAACCACAACTGTACCATCTCTAGGTGCATCATATAGTAGTTTATACCTCAAAAATTGGTCTTTCTATTATTTTTTTTTTCTTTTTTGATATTGTAGTGTTCTAGATTGTCTGTGACTATTTCATAATAGACACATCCTTTATTATTATTTTTTTAATATTTTAATATTCAAAATTATCCTTGATTATTCTCCACGAGACATATCTCAACTGGCAAGAGATATACCTAGAAAACTTTAGAAATTCAAATTTAACCTTATAAAGTTGGAAGTGAACAACTAGTAGGCTTCAATTGCTACTACTCTAATTTAATAGCTGGGGGGATTTTTTTTTTGATATTGTAGTGTATAGAATTACCTATGAGTCTATAACTACTTCACATGAAATATACCTATTTTATTTTATTTTATTTTCACGAAACCTGTTTTTACCTTTTTGATACTTTTAGTATCAAGAAGTATTCTAAAAGAGACATATTCTACTTGCCAAAGCATCACTTGTAAAAGGTAAAGTTTAGTGAGTTCGATTCCCGAGTAAAAAAAAAAGAAAATAATAATCTAACACATTTTTTGTGCACGCTTTGTCTTTTAGCTTATTTATAATGTTTTGTTAGACGTATGGCTAATGCCTAAAGAGACAAGAAATAACGATAAATAGGTTAAAAGACAAAATTTGTACCAAATTTTCGAGATGAATAAACTATACTTGTTAATTTTCCCCAATTTCATTATCTTTGTGTAATCAAAGCTTGAAAAGTTGAAATGATAAGGAAAACACGCCCAAATTGAACAGAGGTACGTGTGGCCCTGGTTGTGTCCTCACAAGCCTCCACCCTTTTGGTTCCCTCTCCTCTCATTTCACCAATCCCATTTGAACTTGTCACCTCACAAACTCTTCAACACCCACTTCACCAATCTCACTACCACCTTCAATTATTTCAACATTCATTGATTTGGGTACTTCTCAAACCTGCCTTATTAGCATGTTTTCAAACTGGGTCTTCACACACACCACTATTGGTATCAGTATTGGTAGTAGCAGAGGTAGTGTTGTTTGTGTTGTTTGAGCTTCAGCTCTCAATTTGGGGTTCTGGGTAGGTTGAGAATGATGTCCTTGACATGTCGGAACATCGATCTTGGGCGGGCTAAGCTGGATTTAGTCAGATGTGGGTGTTCTTCAAATGGGAGCTTTTACGCGAAATGGGTATGTGGAGGTAGTGTTAGGAAGAGAAGGGCAAGTAAGGTTGTGTGTAGTCGAAGACCGAATGCGTATCGGTGCGGCGCCCTCTCGGCGCAGACGCCGGAGACTGTGTTTAATGGTAATGATTATGTTGATTTCACTTCTTTTGTTGGGCCAATCGTTTTGCATACCATTTGTATGTGTAAATGTCTATGTTGATGATTTGGGGTGTTTTATAATTCAAATTTTGTGCTTTCAGTGGCTGCCCAAGATGTTGAAACAGCTTTCGATGCAAAGTCGAAGACAAGTAGCCCCATTTTGGTATCATCTTTGCTGGAAGGAGTTGCGGAGGATCTTCTAACGCTAAACAAGAACCTGAAATCAGTGAGTGTTTCTCTTTTGATCTTCTTGTTGCATAAAAATGACATTTTAAAAGCTTTTGTGCCTACAGCCAATCAGCACCAAGTACCTGAATTAAGTTGTTTTATATTACACTAATTGGGGCTATTGATTATGTCGCGAGTGTTATTAAATGTTGGAAATCTTTTTAAACATAATTTTTGTACAGAGAAAAACATTTGAGTGCAATACCAAATTAGCTGGGGTCAGCTACATGGATCAAACTCTTCCATTGCGCTCGATTTAGTGTTATTGATGATGTGCTTTCCAAATCCCTTAAATCCTTCCTAATCAACGTGTCCTACTTTAGCTTTGGTCTACCCTGCATCGTTGAATTTTTAGTGCCTCGTGAGAATCATAATAATTTTAGTGTTCTGTTCATTTTCTTGTAAAAAACTGATTATTGGTCAAGCACAATGTCTGATTTTTCTAAGTGAGACAAGTATTATTCAATATAAGAATATCTTGACTGTTGTAAAAGATTGTATTGCACATTCAATTAGGATTTACTATTTAGGAGCAAAACATGTTAAACTTGCGTGAAAGGGAGTTCCACTTAGAGGATTCAGCTCCCTTTGTTGTATATCCTGCAAAAAGGAGCAAATATTGCTCCAGAAGGTAACACTTTTTCCCCTTCATCCCTCTCTGTTGCAGCCCTAGATAAGGTGACTTTGCACCTTGAAATAAAAAAATCCCTCTTCATTTAATCGAGTAAAGCGCCTCTGTTATTGCTTCAGCTTCATCCTTTTGTATATTGTTCAAGAACACAAAGTTTGGTCCTGTTTGTGTGAATTAGATTAAATCACTAACAGTAATGCATAAAAGTTATAGGTGTGGCACCGAAAAGAGAGAACCAACTAAGATGGTTTTCTTTCTTTCTTTTTTTTGAAGCCACTAAGATGGTTTTGAGTCTTTTGACATGTACAGCAAATACCAATGATGTACAAGTTAGGAAATTATTCTATTAACGACAAATTGCAATGTTAGAAGAAGAGGGGACCTATCATAACACTAAGCATTGTAAGAAAGATGTGTGCTCTACTAATATGTCTATGTACATGGTCAGTACCCCTAAATGGGACAAATTCTTGTGGCTGACCCTTTATGGCTGGGAAATTTTTTTGTTGAGCTGCACCGAAGCATGCATTTATGTACATATTAGATTTGGTATAAGTTGTTTTTCCTTGCATAGCATTGTCCAACTTAGTATATTGCAGTATTTTCATGTGTATTCTACTATTCTTATTCTCCCATTATTGGATACCTTATATACTTGTTCAGTTTTTCTTATTTCATAGAAATTTTATTGGTCAGAAGAACAATGTCGAAAAATGAGGTGCAGGATCTTCTTGTAGAAAGAGTGAAAATGTAGTCTATAATTTGTTACCTTCGCTGAATTGTTTTGGAAGCACTTTTCAGAAAATTGTTGTTCAATCTTTTCGCATCTTCACTGCATCAATGACTTAGACTTTATAACCTAATGTATTGGTATATGTTTGTTGATTTTTCCTATATTCCATAATTGTATCCTTGTATACTTTTGTGCAAGAAAGAAATGTTGTGTTAGAATTGAGGCAAAATATCTAAGACACTCAACAATTTAGAGGATTCAATCTCAATTATGTTATCATTTGTGACGGCATTAAAGTGTTCAAGATGTTCCCTGTTTTGTGCATGGACCTCAATTAAGTCAACCAAGAGAAACAATATTTTCTGCTTTTTGTCTCGAAGCTTTGAAACATGTTAGCTCAATGACTGCACCGTCAGCAATCACTTTTAGGCACAAAATTTGCATGGCTTCCTTCTGATTTTCAAACAATAGAGATAATATTGTATAGTGTATATAAGTAGTCTGGCTATCACACTAAAAAATGTCCCAGATCCTAGCCTAAATCAAATCTTAGAAGAGGGACCTATGAGGAAGGATGGACAAAAAGTTGAGGACCTATGAGGAAGGATGGACAAAAAGTTGAGGCAGATCAAAAGCTCCATAGAGCAGCTACGATAACAAAAGGAAGATGCTATTGGTAAGCATCATTGGGTTCAAGTGCTCTTTCCAATGAAAAAAGAGTCCATTTGAGTTGAAATGATTTCTGATAGATGTTATCATCAAAATTATGAACCACAGCAATGTTATGGAATCATTTAACCATGCTACTTGAGAACTAAGCTTTCCTCAACTGATATGAAATTGACATCATTGTGATTATTATAATATTATTATTTCTTCTTTTATGATTTATTACTTTGCATCATGAACTCTATCTATGTAGAACATAGGAGCTTCTTTACATTCTACATAGTCATTCCAAGTCCGGATAAGGGAGGAGGGTTGCGATAGGTTGACAACAACCCAAGGCTGGGTTGGCGCAGTGGTAGGACGACTCGGGAAAAAAGGGCCCGTGTTCGAATCCCCCTGTTGCCAGGCACCATGGGGAGGGGAGGAGTTTCGTTGTTGGCACACCCCCTGCTGCGGGTGATTAGTCACGCACCACAAAAGTGGGCCTAGATACATCCGAATCTCAAAAAAAATAGGTAGACAACCAGTGTAAAAACATTTTTCACTCTTTATAAAGTAGTTCAAATAGTTTTAAACGTTGGGGCTTCCCCTACATAGCAACACGCTGCATCAGACCCCTGATGTAGTGATAAATAATCGAGCAGAATGGAAGAGTTTGATCCATGTTTCCTACCCCAACTAATTTGGGTTGTGGCTTTGTTATTGATTTTTACTTTGCATAGTACCAATCATTACATGTGAAGGCTGTCATAGACTCATCACCGCGGACACTGTTTTGAAGCACAAGGAAAAGATAGCTTGATGTTGCATGTATCAGGTGTACTTGTTGTGGTCTAAGTGGGAAGTATTTTGAGTTACCGTAGGATAGGCACCACTAGCAAATAATATGAGAGGTGAGGTTGGCTCCTTTCAGTATCATTGGCCCTGGAATTGCTAGACTAAAAACAAGGATTGCTTTGATAGTGAATGAAATCACATTCTCTGGAACTGTTTGGAAAGGATTACTGTGGTAGCAAACGAAATGTATCTCAAGCCCTTGATTCCCTTTACTGAATACTGGAAAGTAAAGGACCTAAAGGAAAACATTCAAATCTAATTGGATGCATCTTGAAGATTATATGGTCTTTTTGTCTTACTATTTCAAGCTTTTGGCTCCTAGCCTCCTACGATCTTATTGCTTGGTTGGCCATTTTGTAACTTGTAACTATTTCAATTTTCAAGTACCCTCACTTATGATACTTATCTGATTAAGATGCTACTCTAGATTGTTGGTGCAGAAAATCCTGTTCTA
Source organism: Stephania japonica (assembly GCA_039657345.1). Lineage (NCBI taxonomy): Eukaryota > Viridiplantae > Streptophyta > Magnoliopsida > Ranunculales > Menispermaceae > Stephania > Stephania japonica. The sequence continues at coordinate 10,940,233 of CM077556.1, forward strand.
ATATCTGCAGCCGAGCAGATATTTGGAGCTGGTGGAAAAAGACTCAGGCCTGCTTTAGTATTCCTTGTTTCTAGAGCCACAGCAGATCTAGCAAATTTAAAGTGAGTAATTTTAGTTTAATAATTTTGTTCTTGTATATTTTCTGTGCAATACTGGATGTTAATTTACTGCCTCAATCCAGGGAGCTTACACCAAAACATCGACGTTTAGCAGAGGTCATTGAGATGATCCATACTGCAAGCTTAATACATGATGATGTATTAGACGATAGTAGTATACGGAGAGGTGCGTGCTATGTGTTAACTTTATCAGTTGATTGCAGCTAGCTTTACTTATGACATACACATAATGCTATATGGGATATGCTTTACTTATGACGTACACATAATGCTATATGGGATATGCTTTATTATTTTATTGACATTACATGTTCCAGTGGTAGTCACTTGGTTTCCTTAGTGAGGAAGCATTGGTTAAGTTCTCCGGATCAGTTAATGAGTCATTTCATAAATTTTACTTGCAAGCAAGAGGATTCAACCGCATTACTGTGCGCCCCTTATTTTCTTTGTTATGATGTCCAATCTCATGGAGCTCTTTATAGTTATACTTAGATTAGAAGAGCTTATAATGACAAATTGCCAAATTGTTTAGCTCAGCAGCTCACATAATCTGGGCTGTTCCTCTAGAGTCCGCTCCTTGTGAACCTCTTCTTGACCTGGCCAATGCTGTAGCCATCACTTAGTCACGAATGCACTTTGTGAGCATATCAGATGTTTCATTTTGCTTTTTTCCATTTGTTCGGGAGATTAGAAAGAAGTTAATCTACGCCGCTTCTGTAATTTTCCTTTGAATTCATTTTTCCTGTTTTAAATAAAATAGTTTCTAAGTACCAAGTGCATTATATTGTTTTTTTTATGCTTTCCATTTCTTCATAATTCAACTAGTTCAACCATAAAAAAGGAATATAGTTGTTAGTTCTTACAAAAGGAAGCGCAAGAGTACTTTTTCTTGCAACATGTCTTTTAAAATGTATTTGTGTAACTGATCTCCATGAATAATTTAAGAATATGAAGGCCGAAAAACAAAAAGATTCAAGGGCTTGAATGTAAACTAATTAGAGCATTTGTGAGGGAAAACTTGGAAGTAATCTAGATTTTGGCATTATAGTTCAAGTCATTTCCATTTCCACCTGCATTTCTCTTTGTATTTGAGTCAGAATGAAGGATTTTAAATGCATGGTTTCAAAAATAATTCATCTGTATAAGCGGTGTTACTATGGAAAGAAATTTCAAAATTGCAAGAACAATTTAAGAATTGCACAGCTGGTACTCTTCTGAAAAAGATGCTATTTAAGTTATCTTATATCCCCTAAATCCAGAATGTTGTTTGCCGGCTGGAAGAACCTTTTAGTTAGTCTGGTGCTATAAATGAAGGTTGTTGTATTGCTTTTTCACGGAACAAAAAAATTGTTGCAATGCAATTGTTATTGTCAAGCCTCCAAATATTTTGGTACCAATGTCTTTTTAGTTCAATAATCTATTTAGAGCTAACTTATTTCACAAGGTACCACCTCGGGTCACGTTCCTGGACATTCCCTTTTTCTTATTAGGAAGATTTTAAATAATTCATATTCAAGTCTTTATAGAATCGTTACAATAGCACTGTTGTCGATTTATTTATATTTCATTTATGATGCTAATTGGAATTGTTTGTCTTTTGATTTTATGATTTGCCTAAAAATGAGAATATTACATTTTATGGTATTCAAGATTGAACACTTGACTTTTTCAAATCGACATAGATACTTTGCTGAAACTTATTGTTTGAATTCCTGAATATGGCTGGTGATAAGCTTTCAGGGAAAGAAACCATTCACCAATTATATGGAACACGGGTGGCAGTGCTAGCAGGAGACTTCATGTTTGCGCAGTCGTCCTGGTATCTTGCAAATCTTGAAAACATTGAAGTCATAAAGCTTATCAGTCAGGTGCATCCTCAGCGCCTGGAATTCTTCACTCGATAAGTCTTCATGTTAATTTAATTTTCTTCCTCTCTTATTTTTGCTACAATGTTCAGGTGATTAAAGATTTTGCAAGTGGTGAAATAAAGCAGGCATCGAGCCTATTTGATTGCGATGTCACACTAGAGGATTACCTGATGAAAAGCTACTATAAAACAGCTTCATTGATTGCTGCAAGCTCCAAATGTGCTGCCATATTAACTGGAGTTGGTAGCAATGTATGTGATCAAATGTTCGAATTTGGAAAGAACCTTGGGCTGTCGTTTCAAGTAGTTGACGACATATTGGATTTCACCCAATCAGCAGAACAGCTCGGAAAACCTGCTGGAAATGACCTGGAAAAAGGTAACCTCACTGCACCGGTCATTTTCGCTCTAGAAAAAGAGCCTAAACTGCGAGATATCATTGATTCCGAGTTCACTGAAAGTGGTTCCTTGGCTGATGCTGTAGACTTAATTGTAAAGTGTGGAGGGATTGAGAGAGCACAAGATCTAGCTAAAGAGAAAGCTGAACTTGCAATTGAGAGCCTCAAATGCCTTCCTCTCAATGAGTTTAGAGTTTCACTAGAGGGGCTGGTGAGATATAATCTTGAAAGGATTGATTAGAAGGAAGAACGACTGAAAAATAAGCAATGGCATGAATTTATTGTATGTTATATAATAATGACAAGCATTATTCTGTTCCCTCTGTAACAATAAATGAGCTTAAGCATTTTTTTCTTCTAATATGTAATTGTTAATACAATTCCAACCAAGTTGCCTTGTACGTAATTGTTCTCTCAGAGTCATAACCATTCTTGTTTGTGATGGTTGGAAAAATGGAAAAGAATTAAGTCAAATGATATCTCATATACAATGTATGAATGAAGAAATTGCATTGTTCTGGAATCTGGTTTAGTGTTTCTTTTCTTTTTGGTAGATCTAGTACCCTGCTATTGTATCCTACCTGTTTGCGCATAGTCTATTTCACAGCGTGCACATCATGAGGCGCATCGCATAGCGTGTACAGTTGCATGTCTTTCATGAGTTAAGTTTCCAAGTTACAAAAGCATTTTCCTTCTTTTTGAATGCTCTTCGTCCAGTATCCAAAGCCAACATAAAGCCTGCTAATCAGATTTTCAACATAATTTTTTGATATATGGTGAACTACTTTAAGAGATGTGAAGTTCCAAAAGGAATAGGAAGGAAAACAATAAAGAAATGAAAGGAAGAAAGTATGAAAAGACATGTAATTTGAGCGCATTAATTAAACTCTAAACACCAACAACCGGTTAGTCTGAGCAGTAAAAAAACTCAGTTCCCATTAAGGGAGGGCCCAACAGTGCCCGAGCGTCACTTGCAGAACCAAATTAAACTCTATATCCTGTACAAAACTCAGACAACATTTAAATTGAACTGAAAAAACACAAACTAGACTAAACACTGAACAGGTATCTGCATTACAAACAATCCAAATTAAACAAAACAGAGATCTGTTGGGTATCTGTGAGGGCAGTCAACAATGCCACAATGTATCATGTACTAGGTCCATTTCCACTTTACTACCACCAGTGCACATTGTCATCAAAAAAATCAGTTTCACAAGTTAAATCCCAAGTCTTCCTTACTTGAAGCATATACAGAAGATGCAACTGCACATTTTCATTGAAAAACAGTTTCAAAAGCTAAAGGTTATATCTATGCAACAGGTCCTAGGACCTGGAACTCCTTTTCGGTCTCGACCCATTTGGTGCCCAGAACAACAAATCGAACCACTCCACCCTTCTCTATCTTGGACGATTCATTGTTCATGAATGTGGGATTTTCGCCATGGACATACTGGTAATCTGGCATTGTCCTGACAGATAGAAATACATTCCCGACAGGCCCGCAAATGAGAAAGACCCCATGTTTGACGATCCTGTCCACAACTCCTTTCAAAACTTCACCTTTAAAAGGCTTGAAGGTGAGGCAGTTATAACGAACAGGGAAAAGCACATCTCCTGACTCCGGTCTGATCTTCCCTTCACCGATTTTCTCCAATGTTGTCATGGAAAGAAAGTATCCGTGATCTTTGGTAGCCTTTCGATTCGCAAATTCCTCCAACAGGCGTATGATGATCGACCTCTGCAGCATTAGGCCATTCGGGTCGAGGTTCTCAGGAGAGATCAACACATTCCACTCTAACTGAGTCTTGAGATACATCTCACAATCTGTAATAAATCAAGAATTCAAGGCCTTCTATAGTGTTAACAACCAAAAAATCAGAACATTTTGGACCAAACTTATTAACACATCAAGCAAAAATCAGTATGCACTATGAAACATCAAATAATATACAAAAAAAAAAAAAAAAACATGGATACACAACCAAGTAAAGCACAACATCAATCAGATGGGTTTGAGTCAACGAGACCTGATGCGCCCTTAGCTAGAGGTTCCAAGTTCGAGCCGTGAGTATCAATAAAATGAAAACAGAGACTTTGTCGGAAGCCCTCTCCCATGAATGGGTTGGGTTATACAGCCAATTCAGATTAGTCAGGGCCATTGGCTCCAAGTAACGGCCGAGGAAACCAAAATAATAAATAAATCCACATTTTTTTAAAAAATAAAATTTGGGCATTAGGAGAGGCTATAGCGTAAAGATATAATATGGGTATATGACAGGAAAATAACTTAAGCTGGTAAGTGATGCAAAAAATATTCACACAAAATGTTTTCAACAACAAAACCCTTTCCATTTGTTCTTAGACAAGGCCCTGATGAGTACAAGATTTTTAGTAGGGTATGTGCTGTTGTAGTCATATTTATTTACCAAAACCATGTCTACGAACCCAACCCAAGTATCAGAAGCATGGTTAAACAAAAAAATACAAAACCCTAATCACACCATCACTGATGCTCCCATGACAAAACAAACCCAAATGCATGATTAAACCAAACCTATTGCTTCACTGATGCAAAATCTAGGTTAACTCATCACTTCAACATATTGCTTAAACCCTAGGCATCTAAAAGCTTATAAAGAAACTAAAAAATCAATGTGCATCACTAACACTAAAACGCTGCATAAATGAAAACAGGTCGGAGAAATTTTACTACCTTGCTCTTCGCTTTGTCGCCTTCGTCCAATTCCGCGAGCCTCTCTCTCAAAAAATAAACCCAACAACTGTCTCACTTCTCTCAAACACACACTATACACGAAAGATCCTTTTTTGGCTCTCTCTTTAGCCCTATGTCTCTTATCTCTAGGGGGTATTTCTCCCTTAGCAGGTTTTTTCGAAAGGGTAGTGCTATTTAAACTCGTGAGTCCGGACTCAAAACTTTTTTTAATTTCAAATACACCCTCGAGCAATTAACGAAACAACCATAATCACTTGTAAAATCTTATTATACTCCTTAAATATGTACAAAAAAATTTAATAACCTCCCTATGAGTCCGGACTCATGAGTCCAAGTAGATTTATTGTTTTCGAAAAACTCCATCTATTCTGGTGTGGATGGCAGGCAGGCCAATATTTTTTGGTTTCAATAGGACTCCTTACGAGCGTTGTTTCTATCTGCTATTATCTAAAAATAATCAAGTTATTAATGACTGGACGAAACCAAGAAATAACCCCTCACGTGCGAAATTATAGAGGATCCCCTTTAAGATCAAACAATTCCATTGAATGGAGTATGAGTGTATGTGTGATAGCATCTACTATACCAGGACCCACATTTTATTTTAGAGAAGTGCTACAAGGACAATGAAAAGTCATGCCACAAGTCCATAACACACAATGACCTACAAGAGTCATTCATGTCTGCATCAAGATATGGATACGCACAGATCCCAATACATAACACACGAGTTAAGGCCATGGGCTCAAGTGGTTCATTGTGTGTTGGGGTGTGACTTACCCATTGTTGTTCTAAAATTTTCTTTTATTTTTTATTGGCTGGCGACTAGGGGTGCATAGTTTTCAATTAAAACCGTGGATCCTATCAAATTCAATCCAATTATTGTGAATTGGGTTCAATTCTATAAGTAATTGGATCGAATTAAATAACAAAATCAATATGTATGGATCAAATAGAATTATGGATCTTATATGCAATCGAGCACAGTGAAAGAATTTGATCCATGTAACTCCAATTAATTTGGGACCGGGGCTATGTTGTTGTTGTTGTTGTATTATTACATGTAAAATCTAACTATCAACATTAAGTACATGCACTTTTATAGTTTATTGTGTTACTTGGTTGCCTTGTCTGCCAATATTTGATCATCTCTTTGTTGGAAAACTTACTTTTTGAATCTAAATTTTTGTTTTTTAGTTCGACTTTCGGTTTGATCATATAATTTTTGTATTAATTTGGATCAAGTTTAATTTATGGTATAGTCATGCACTTTGTTTTTTGTTGTTTTACCAGGGATTTTTCTTGACTACTTGAATGTTATGTTTATTTGAGATTATTTAATTGTTCTTAACCAAAGTGCATGTTCTTGCAAATGAACTATATGATGACAATTTGTAAACTTGATTCACTCTAATTTGGATATTATTAATTTGCTTGAACTAGTTTAACAAATTAAAAGATCTGGATTGAACTGAAAATTTACAATCCATAATAATTGGATCGATTTACAATTATTCCTGGGTTAGATCCAATCTATATACACCCCTATTGGTGACTATTTTCCAAATTTTATTTTATTTACATTTTATTTTAGGAAAGTATTTTTGGAATTCAAAAACTTAACCCACAAATGACACACACTTGTATGTACATCGTGCGATACACCTTGGGATGTGTGCTCGCTGAAATGGACTTTGCTCAGACATGTGCGTGTCGCTTGCGGGTTTTGTTGGATTAAATTAAAAGGGAGGTGACTTTATTTTTAGCTATAAGGAGGATGATTATCGAATCCACCATATTCATGGCTCTACGAAGCAAACACCGGTGTCGTGCAAGAATTCCAGTCCCCCTACCAAGAGATTTTTTGTAAAATTTTTGGTAAAAAAAAGAATGTTAATCCATTTACACTCTTTTTCCATTCAATTTAAATTAACCACTCATTACTTTTTAAGAAAATACTGTCTAGTATCAAAGCATGTATTCGTTGAGGAGACAATAAAAGACAACTTTGGTTCGACTTTAAAAAAAAAAAAAAAAAAAAAAAAAAAAAAAAAAAAAAAAAAAAAAAAAAAAAAAAAAAAAAATATTGGTATTACTCCACCCAATAATAATAGAAAAGTCTCTACAATACCCTGCTCCCACCTTTCAAAGGGTCTTTCTGTTGAAAAAAAAAAAAACCCTAATATCTCTCTCTCTCTCTCTCTCTCTGTCGATCGATCGATCGCTGGCACCAATCCAGCATTCTTCGTCTCTCAACAGAAGACAGCGTACAAGGGCGAACTTTCATCTCTTGGTGAAGAAGGTTCAACTGAGCGGAGAAATCAAGGTTAGGTTTTGCTTTTTCCAATCTCTTCACATTCAATTCGTCTTCCATTACTTTTTTTTGACTTGATGCTTTGTTCCTCATAATTGATTGATCATGGTTGAAGGTTTGATTTTAATTCAACTGTCAAACATGATTGATCGGTCTTAGGTTTTGCTTCCATTACTTCTTCTCTTGGCTTAGGTATAAGTCTTGTACAGAACTGCTATTTCTTATTGTTTGGCTTGTGTTAGATAGTTTGGAAGAGTTGAAATTCCATATTGATGATTGTAGTAGGGGTTAAAGAATAGTGGTAGTGGTAGCTCAATGGTTTCGTACGCCGATGGATGTGGTTGAGGATTTGAATCTACCATGTGCAAGTTTGAGGGGTAATAAGTTGGTTTCGTATTAAAAGCAACAGTGGAGATTGAGATTTTTCCTCGACCGGAGATGTTGGGAGCAATTAAGACTATCTTGGTATTAATCCTAAGTTCCTAATGCTCGCTGTCCTTTCAAGTTGTTTGATTTATTAATTGGGTAGTTTTTGTTAAATCCCATTTCTTTTTTTTTTTCAAATAAAATACAATCATGTAATGTTTCATTTTTGCTCTTTTCTTAAATTCTTAATTCTTAAATTAAATTTATCAAAAAGAAAATAAAATTAATTGGTTTAAATGAACACTAACTTATTTGATAAGTTTTTATGTTTCTAATAGAATTTGTCGTTTTAATGTGAACTTGGTTATACTTTTTTGGATGAATTATGATACAATCTCTTGAATTTATTCTCAGAACTTTGAATATTTCCTGAGACTTGCCTAGATATGTACTTCACTTTTTTATTTATTGAAATATATGCATTCTTTTAGAGAGAAAAAAAATGCATCATAGTCCCCTAAAACCTTGTCAGCAATTGTAAAGATGCATTGATCTTAACATTATCATTAAAAACCATCAACCCCAATTGTTATATAGCCTACGCTTTCTATTGTTTGATTCCACAATGTTCAAAATCAGTAATTTGAATAAAGAACATTTTGACTCACTTAAGTCACACGCTAGGTCACACATTTGTTTCAAACTGTGTGATATATTTTGAGATGTGTGTGCATATACTTCAATGTGTAAAACACGGTTTCAAAATATTTGCTTGTGACATCTGGTGTCTGATTTTATATGTGAATGTAGCATTGCCCTTTGATCGACGAGAAACATATTAGACGAGTTACATTACTTTATTTTTTATTTTTTTTTATAAATAGAGGAACTAAAATGTTATTGTAAACCTACTTGAAATTTATAAATTACCTGAAATAAAATGAATTATGAAATAATGAGAGGGGTGTGTGCGTGCGCGCGCCTTGCTGTAGAGTTAAAGAACAAAGAAACTGGACATGGGAGAGAAATTTGTAGAGAGGACTTGGGAGAACTTAAGAGGGTAAAAAGGGAGGGATCGGGAGTAGAGAAGAGAGCGGAAGGCCATTGGAGAAGATTCCTACGACCTAACATTAGACAATGGTCTTGAGTGGAACTAAGAGAGGGAGAGGGAGAGGGAGAGGGAGAGAGAGAGGGAGAAGTAGAAGTAGTTGGTGGGGGAGGAAAAGTAGAAGAACCTCAATTTAGAGGACTTTATGGCTGCATTGACGATGTTTTTGAGGAATCTTATTTCCTTATTTGTTCAATATTATGCTTAAAACTTGTCTTTGTTGTAAGAACTTTTTTTATAGGTCACTTTATTTAGTTTATCAGTAGCTTTTCGTTTGATGGATGTGTTGATTTGAAGTACCTTTTTAATTTTTTCGCTTTGATCTTTCCGCGTCTCAGTTGCTTGTTACATTTGGTTGAACAGAAGCGGTAGGCGATATGAAGCTAGATGTTGAAACATTAAGATATCTCTCTAAAGATGATTTTAGGGTTCTCACTGCTGTTGAGATGGGAATGAGAAATGTAAGTCTCTATTAAATCAATGTATTGATCATTTTTATGCTAATTTTCATTTTTAATTTATTTGTTGTAATTCCTTTTCGTTTGCTTTTTCAGCATGAAATTGTACCAACAGAGCTTGTTGATCGAATTGCTTGTCTCAAGTAATTAATCTACACGTCTTTGTCCACCTATTTTTGCCATCCTGTTTACTATTTTCTAATAAATCAAGTATTAATACAGGCATGGAGGCACTTACAAAGTGTTGAAGAATTTGCTCAAACACAAGCTTCTGCATCATGACTCTTCAAAATGTAAGCATTCAAAATTTTTGCTGTCTATACAAATTGAGACATGGTTTCTTATTATCTTATTTCATTTAATGGGCAGACGATGGATTTCGTCTAACCTACCTTGGTTATGATTTTCTTGCAATAAAGACATTGGTTAATCGAGGAGTATTTACGGCTGTCGGACGTCAAATAGGTGTAGGGAAGGAGTCTGGTAAACATTTATTCACTTATATTCTACTTTTCTTACATTTTTTTCCTTGTGAAATGATATATCCATCAAACTATCATACTTTTATGATAGATGCTTATATAAACTTTTCCACTCTTTTTTAACGCTAGATATATTTGAGGTTGCCACTGAAGATGGGACAGTTTTGGCAATGAAGTTGCATAGGTTGGGTAGAACCTCTTTCAGGGCAGTAAAGTCGAAGCGTGACTATCTAAGGCACCGCAATAGTTACAGCTGGCTCTACTTGTCACGGCTTGCTGCACTAAAAGAATTTGCATTCATGAAGGTCCTTGCTTTCATTATTTTTTCTTCTATTTTATATTTGCTTGTTTGGTTTGCATATGTGATGCTTATGTACATACAACATTCATATGCAGGCTTTAGAGGAGCATGAATTTCCTGTACCTAAAGCTGTGGACTGCAATCGGCACTGTGTAATAATGTCGCTCGTGCAAGGATATTCACTGTAAGAATTCCATCTATGTTTTGTTATTGTGCGTCCTGCCGTTTAAGATTCTAAGAATTTAAGCATTCGTGGCTTATGATTGTATCTACGTTTGTTTTTTGGTTATCTCATTTTTATGGATGGTAACCACCTTTCAATAGAAGAAATTTGGAAATATGATGTACAAAGCTTGATAATCTAATGATCTACCTTTTTCTGATGCAGTGTTCAAGTGAAGCAATTGGAGAACCCGGATGTGGTTTTTGAAACAATTATTGGTCTTGTCATCCGTCTAGCAGAACATGGCCTCATTCATTGTGATTTCAATGAATTTAATATAATGGTATGATCTAGGCATTTGAAATTTTGAGCGACTCCATTTTTATATTGATATCAATTTGATAAGAATAGGATCACGAATTGGAACAAATTTTGATTGATTGACAATGAAGAATTACAAAGAACTAGAACAATTTGATCAACTTTCTATACGTCTATATCAATCCCAAAACCCTCTGAACACTGTTAAAAAAACCACTCTAAACATAGAATTCCCACTAAACAATTATCAAGACACCCACACTGCCTTTCTCTCCCTCATTTATACTCTTTCCTAGCTGTAAGAACATACTAGAATATCCAAGAATTGCCATTGTATCCCTAAATCATAATATGGATCCTCTTATAAATATTGATATTGATAATTATCACTTATTTCTTCTTTTGTATTTTAACTAGAGTTCTTTCGTCTTCCCATTATGTTCTAAGGTCCTTGCCTATACTTTGTCGTTATCATTGCAACTTCGCGAGTGCATGTTTAAAGTGTACATCGTGAACTAGAATGTAGTGGCATATAATGCACAAATCTCAGAGCAATGTTGGAAAATAAAATATTTTTGATTCCTACCCTTTTATTCTTTTATTATTGTGCTTCTCTTAATTTTTCCGTTTTCTTGATCCTTCTATTTCTTTTTTCTCCTTCTCATTTAATTAGCCTTGCTGTTTTATTTTTATGAGAAACCAACACATTTGACTCCCAAACTTGCCTTTGGCAAGTTATGCCTCATCCATCTCACTAGAGATGCTAGGCGGCCTTATTGTTGTTGTTAGTAATATAGTTGTTAAATTCTTGTGATTTATGATTTGAATCAAAAACCACACATTGCCGATTCGATCCTAGGTAAAAATCCCAAATCAAGTCGAACCTTACACAGTTCGATAGTTGTTGGACTAATTCATGTTAAATGAGTTTAGTGACCAATAAATTTGTGTTTTGATGGATAAAAAAAATAAATCTGTGTTAGACGAGTCTAGTAACCAATCAATTCGTGTTTTGAAAGATAAAATAAAATAAGCCTTTTAATCCCTAACAATGCCCCCTTCCCTTTTAAGAAATTTTTTTATTCTTTCACATATATGTACATGTATTAACATACTTTCTTCCTTTCATTCTGTATATTTTATCAATATAACTTTTTGGACTTCTTTTTTTATTATTTTTAGCAACTGTTATTAGGCTTTCTTCATAGATTCATTGATAGAATACAATTAATTTGTATATAATATTTTTAGATGAAAAAGAAAAGGAACCAAATCTTACAAGTTACAATTGGAATTGAATCCTATGTCCACTGGTTTTAAGACTCGATTCCGATTTGACAACTATGGTTGTTACGTACGCTCTCTCTACAACGACTTTTCTGTTTAACATTTTCTTTACATGGATGCATCTTTAGACATTTGAGCGTGGGGATTGTACACTTATTGAAGTGTTCAACGTTGAAGTTTTGAGTTCTAAGAAACAGTCATGGTAATTTTAGTCTCGTTATTATTTTCAATGAGTTCAAAAAGCTTGTTATTTAGAGAGTAGGATACTAGTAGTTTAATTTCCTAAATCTTTAAGTGCAAATAGGTTGTTGTCTTCTAAGTCTTGGAGTTGAAGCACTTAAGTGGATCACCTTGGATTATTACAGCCAAAGGCTAGGACACCCATGGACCAATTATCCAAAAAAAGAAGGAAAAAAAATGAAAACACAATTTCCCTAAGCATGGGTAACTACCTAGACAATGGGAGGTAATTTACCTCACCTAAAGGACAAGTTAGCTTTATGAACATTATTCTGTGTGTATGGCGTACTCCTTGCCAGACTTTAGATTTGATTTTTATAGTTTAACATAAATTTGAACTTTTTTTTTTAATTCGATTAACCTAGTTTATGACCTTGATACCTAGAAAATAGTAAGTAAAATCTATTGCAATAATATATATTTTTTTCTTTTTTTGCGTGGGGAGAAACATTTCATTCATACATCATGTCTTTCTTTGTCTAGGCGTGCTCCTTATCATGCCTTGGTTTTCATTTTTTTAACATAAATCTGAACTTCTTGCCACAATAAAGATTCAAAATAGATGGTGAAGCACATTATTTTTTTTTTGTTAAAAATAGGAATACTCATTAAATGATGATACATGGTTAATAAAGTGAAATATACTAGTACCTTTTCTGCCTCATTTGTTAAGAAGACTAGTATCTTTAATTAAAAAAAAATTTCTTCATAAATGTTATAGGAATTTTGCATAGATCTTTATATATGTATGAAAATATTCCATAGTACAGTTGTTGCTTTCCTTAGTCGTGCATCTTACCATACCATGTGCCATGTGTTTGGCCTGGTTGTTCTTTCCTTAGGCTCAAACACGCCTTCTGTTTTTAACGATATCTTTGAAATTTTTATCCAAAGACATCCAAAAGGGCCATAATTTATCATACCCAAGACTAACTTCTACTTATCTATCCTAAAAAAAATTTGTTTTACTCAAACCATATGTAGGGCAGCAAAGTCAAAGAAACCTTATTTTGACATCTTTTCCTTCTTTTCCCGTAGCCTATCCAAAAGCTTCCTCCATATTGTCTTCACATCTCCCAGGAATAACCCAAATCAAACTTTAGCATTTAAGAACTCTATTCCATGCAAGGATTGCATGGTGTCGAGGCGAGGCCTAGGCATTTCCCTTGTTAAGGTGAGGCGATGCCTAGGCAAAAAATATATATATTTAGAGGCCCTTGAAATCAATTTAATTTTTTATAGTTGTCTGTCCACCTATAATACTACTACTCATTGTCTATCTACTGCATGATAGGCATTAATATTGAAGCTTCATTCTTAAAAATGCCATTTTTCAAAAAAAAAAAAAAATTAAAGCTCCATACTTCAAAAAAATACTACTTTTTTTTTTTGAAAAAACAAAAATACTTGGACACTTTGAAAAATCAAATGAAACATCAAAAAAATAAATAAAAATCAAATGAAGCATGCATGACCACATACAAATGAATGAATGATAATTGATAGGTTTGTTAGGCTATTTGTTGATAAAACTATGTGTCTACATAAAGCATCCTCTCAAAATCTTACTCAATCTTCCTACACTCTTAACTTAATTTTGGGAGAAATGAAGAGAACAAAGAAGATTAGAACTTCATTGGACTTTGATGTCTTACATCTCTTCTACTTTTTGTGTCCCAATTGTTTTTATCCAATGCTTATATGCTCTTTATAAGTTCATAACCTTAGCCCCAAAGCAACCCTTGTTTTCAAAGGAATCTCCAGAACCTATTAGAAGCTAAGTCTAATTCATTGTTTTCAAATCTCTCACCTCCAAACTACCTTAAAAGATGTCCCTTATAAAGTGCTCAACTTTCTCCTTGCGGTGGAACAACTTATGAATAAATGACTAGAAAATGTTTGAATGACCAGATGGGGCTACCTATGAGGGTGAGCTTCCCATTTTTGGGAAGAAAGCTTTCGCTCCACCTATCTAGTTTTGTTACATCCGCCATTACTATCAATGTGGAGGTCTCAAAACAGTTAATTAAATCTTCACTAATTTTTCTTGTTCTCTTTTTCTTTTTCTTTTTCTTTTCTTCATGTTTTTGACAAAATTGGTGAAGTTTGAAGCCATGATATTGAAGCCTGTTTACAAACTATTGAAGCAATTTTTTCCACCTTTTATGGTTTCATCCAAGTGTGAAATATTATTTCTTTTTTAAAAAATATATAAGTAACGATTTGCTCTTAAATTTTGATTGTAATTTGAAAGGTGTACATGTATTTATATTTAGGATACATCTGCATCATCGCATCATTTTTTTTAAGTGGTTATTTATGCCCTGGACATCTCCTTAGATTTTTGTTACCAAATGACTCGGATTTCTTCTAGTTGTGGACTTAATATTGCTTTGACAATTTAATAAGAAAAAAAATTTTTTTTTTCTTGATGTTTGTATTTTACTATTATTGCTTTATGTTTGGAGCCTCATAAACATTTCTATATTCCTGAAACTTCTGAGACTATTGTGTATGAATCATCATTCTATGTATTTGATGATTATAAACTTGTAGTGGTTGGATAATTTTGGTTTGATTTTTAATTGATTGCATCATGCTCCACAATTAGCGTATATTCTAAGAAAAATTCTTGTCTGTCATCTTTAATCCTATTCTAACTTTATGACTTATATTGCAGATAGATGACAACGAGAAGGTTACAATGATTGACTTTCCTCAAATGGTTTCTGTTTCTCATCGAAATGCACAGATGTGAGTAAAACATGGAAGTTGTTTTAAGATGTGATTTTTAGTTCATTTATTTTTAACTTAAAATCATGTGGATTTTACAGTTAGTTTTGGCAGTCTTCTGCTAGTTGGTACTTGGTAGTAAGTTCATTTTGACAAAATTAATTGATTGTCCCCATTTATATTTATGAAAACCTTTCCTTGTTGCAGGTATTTTGATCGTGATATGGAATGCATTTTCAAGTTTTTCCGCAAGAGGTAAGGATTTAAATGCTGGAAAGCTTAAAGTCTTCTTTATGTTCATAAAGCATTTTCCTGTATCCTATATATATGTATGTATGCATATTTCGGTTTTCCTTTAATATGTATTCTTATTTTATTTCATTTCCAAAGTAAAACATGATTGGAGTCTTGAAATTGAATTTCTTTTAAGTCAGATATTTGTAATTTTAGGTTTACGGATTTGATTCAGAATCTTCTATTTTAATTCCTCATTTGGAACAATTTTAGGCATTCCTTCCCATGCTACTTTTTGTTCAAAAAATCTTAAGCTATTCACATGTTATCCATTTTTTATTTTATTTTTTTGGTTAATTGAATCGATGCTCCAACTGCCAATATTTTATATTTTATGTGTTGTTCGTCCTTTACATTCTATTATTTGACACTGTTCTTTTGGTTCTGTTGGGTGACAAATCTTTTTCAGGTTTAACCTTTCTTTTCACGAGGAAAAGGAAGCAATTGACCAGTCAGAGTTGGACAAAGATGATAGTGGATGGCCTTGCTTTTCTTCAATATCAAAATCTGATGGTTTCCTAGACAAGGAGCTTGCTGCTAGTGGTTTTACAAGAAAGGACCAGAATGACTTAGAAAAGGTACCATTTTGATTATTAATAGTTTGAAGGTGTTATTTTTTTGCATTGTACACCAAATTAACCTCCCTTGACCTAAAGATAAATAAAAACTCAGTCTTACACATTTTCAGAAGTGTGGATCATGGCTCAATGGTTGATGCTTTTCCATTTGTGTTGTAGGTCATGGTTTTGAATGGGAAATATCTTTTTAGCGATGGAGAGCTTAGGTTGCATTCACAAATCCTGTGATGGCACTAGGTAGCTTTTGTATTTTAAGTGGAGGGCCTGCACGTAATAAGTTTTTCAAGCCATTGTAATTTCTACGTTCGAGGACCACATATGCATGGTTTGAAAATTTTTCAAAGTTCTATGAATTAATTAGATTTTTTAAAGTACCGAATTAAGAATCAGATGTAAAAGAAATTTGGCAATACTTTCATCGAAGTTAGAAAACAATGACAACATTTCGAAGTTTTAATGCTTACTTATAAGAAAAGTGAAATACATTGGTGCCAAATTGTTAGAAGATACTCTAAAGAATGATAACATGTTAGCCCTTAATTGAATTGGCGTGGTGGTAAAGTTATTGAGATGTTCTTGATGACCTAAGGTTGTGTGATTGAATGATGAATCCTACCATCCAACTCTAAATATGTTGGTTTAACCTGGTCCCCGGTCATGGGGTTGGGGCGTCCGACTAGCTCTCGTGAGAATTGCCGAGTCTAAAGTAGGCAGGGGCCGAAAAAAAGGTTCGAACACCCATAGTTATAAAAAAAAAACAACCTCACTTATTAGAAATAGATTCTAACAAATTGCCTAATGAAGAAAGAATTAATATCCAAAATGATCAATCCCTTCAAAATTGATATTTTATAACTGTAAAAAAAGAGCAAAAAATATATGAGATACTATATAGAAACCATACTTTTTAATGTCTTTTGATGAAACTAGAATGTTTATCACTTTGATGAAGTTATTTATATTTTTATACAATGTCGAAGTTTTTCCAAAATTTTTCTTAGCAAATTACATTTCCCCGAATTAATTGCGAATTTAAGTTCGCATATTTATATGCAAAATTGAAGTTTCAAACCTTGCACATACACAAAGTTGAATAGATTTCACATGTGATGTCATTAACAAGATCGAGTAGGTTGTGCTTGTAAAATTTTCCATTCATCCCTTAGTGTATGAAAAGTGCCTATCTGAATGTGATTGAGCTTCAAAGGAAATATAACTTTAATTTCTAATTGATTTATACATGCTGAAATGTTTACTTCATCGAAAGTACTTACTGTGAAACTATCGACTATCGAATAGAAAATGAGTAGTGTATGCCACGGTCTGATTGAATTTGTAAGGATTCATGAGTCATGTTCGAATTGGTTGCTCTAATTGACATATTTGATATTTGAATAGCATTTCCTTCCTCTAGGTGCCTTATGAACTGTGAGGAGCATCTTTTTTTCTTATTCTTTTCAATAATATATGCTTGGATTGAAAGGGAATTGAAATTAGACCTTTGGAAGGATATGCGAGTCTAAAGGCTTTGAGTTATGTAGGACTGAAACTTAATATGCATTGTGAGTTCACAAATAGTATAGCTCAAGAAGTGGAATAGTAAAATTACGGGAAGAAAAAGTTCCTAAGGTGGACCACTTTACATATTTGGTGATATAGATGTGATGTGTGATCTAAATTTCCCTGTTAAGCTAAAAGGAAAAATCTATAAATTGCAGTTAGGCCAGCTACGCTTTATGAGAGTGAATGCTTGGTGATAAACTCTTGCTGATATAATTTATTTCATTCCCGGGGAACATTCCTGTGACTTCATTATATTCGAACTAATTTTAATTGAATGTTTTTATCCTCCAATGATGGTTGTGCATTTCATCTATGCCCAAGTTTAAGGTCTTCTTGGTTATTTTATTATGATGAAAAATGACAACTGAGTTCAACAAGATTGTTGTGGTAAGGGGGACTAGAACTAGCTCTACATCCATATGGATTACTTCCATCAACAAAATGAGTTGTAATTTGTGTTGCTTAGCTTCTTCTATTTCAAAGCATCTGGATTTCATGTCTTTGCTTCTTTTGCTGTTGCTTTCAAATGAATGCATTGCTAGGTGTGCCAACAATTTTGTCTGTTTGAATCTTGAATATCTGATGTAGTAAATATGTAGTTTGTTGAAGGAAAAGCTGAGCAGGATGCTGGCTCTGATGAGGAGGAGCTTGTGGATGAAGGACATGTTTCTGAGGGTCAAGATGGAGCTAACATTAGGAGTTTGAGTTTCTTACGCTTGGAGGATCAGGTGGGAACTTGTGTTTGCATACACATTTTTGTGTGAATAACGTTGTATGTTCAATTCATTAGGACAAACGATATTTTTAATGGTGTGTTTGTGTGCCTGTGATTAAACTTTAAAATTGTCTGTGTAGATCAATTTTACAAAGTTCAGTTTCTCTTTTGTTTTTGGGTTGATATGAAATAGAAATTTTATGCTCAACAGAGAGTAATAAATACGGCGAGGGGCCAAGGTGTCCCCCTATATTCAACCCATTACAATTGAAGGACGAGAGAGCCCTCCCTGAATAAGGATATACCGAGTAGTTTCTATAAAGCTCACCTCTTTAATCCTTTCTGACAAGGTAAAACCGAACTGAAATTTCCCTCCCAAGCCTACAACAACAACAACAACAACAACAACAACAACAACAACAACAACAACAAAGCCTCAATCCCAGATTAGTTGGGTTTGCCTACATGGATCAAACTCTTCTTTTGAGCTCGATTTAGTGTGATTGATGGTGTGTTTTCCAAGTCCCTTAAATCCCTCTCAATCAATGTGTCCCAAGTTAGCTTCGGTCTACCTCTACATTGTCTAATTTCTTCCATTTCCATGGAGTCAAGTTTCTAAAGCTTTAAATTATTCCACCTGCCCTGGGCTCGGGGTCCAACTTCTCAAAATCCAATGTTTGTCCCCTTCTGCATGGCCCAAATCAAAGCAATGGAGGCTACTTTCTTAAATTTATTGTTCTACATCAACTTATTAACACTTATTAACTTGAAAACATCTTTCATATTTTAGCTACTACACTATTTGGTCTATTGCATTTTTCTCATTTTCTTATAAGCAATTAACACTTCTATAGTTTTACTTATTGATATCTGTTCTATTTACTCGACTAAAATAAACAGACTAAATAACCCCAAAATTTACACGATTTCTCAAATCTATTCTAAACAAATAATTTTATTTCACATAGAACATGCGAGATGAGTAAATGTGGGTTTTGATTGAAGCAAACCGGTGAGGGCCAATTTTTTATTAGGATCTTCTTTTGAAACTTTGGTCAAATTAAGCAAAAGTCAAGCCTTAGATTCGAGAAGGATGAAATTGAGATATAAAGTGTAGTTTGGGATATGGAAGATTTTTGTTTAGGATAAATCTGAAAAATTGTGACTTTTGGGATTATTTAGTCTATTTACATGACTTTTTATCTCAATTGAAGAATGCTTGTTTGATCAAAACTCTACTTTAACCCTATTTTTCCATGTACATTCCACGAGTTTGCAGAAGCGGAATTTAAATAATCCTCTTGCTTATCGATTCTATCAGATGTATATTATAATATTATTTGTATGCTGTTTTATGAGCATCATTTGTGTAACCCATGAAGATTTGCATCATAACGTTATTGATGTGTGCTCTTCTTCCCTTTATTTCATCGTTTTTTTAAACATTTACTTCTTTGTTTTTCAGATGAGAGAAAAATACTCTATATATTGATTACACCATTCCTTTATTCTTTTTTTTTTGTTAAATCGTTTATTTTATTTTTATAGAATGAGCAAGCCGTTGTTTCTCATGACGAGGATGAACGTTCTCTACAAGCATTTGTAAATGATGCCCATGGTGATGTGAGAGGAGAAAATGAGAAGGTATGATCGTAACTTCTTTCCATTTGAGATTGTCCTTGTTTGACGTTTGAATCTTTGGCATGCTATAGATTTTTTCTTGTGGGTAGTCAATGCAACTTGTGATTTTCCTCTTACTGATTGATTCTTGTTCTGCATCATTAATATTTACTTTTTGACTTTTCACAAGCTTTTAATCTTCTATCGATGTCTACAAAAAAAAAGGGCTGAAAAGGTAGTTGGCTAAATGAATCTTTACAATAGGGTGATACATACTATCGATGTCTACAAAAAAAAAAGGGCTGAAAAGGTTGTTGGCTAAATGAATCTTTACAATAGGGTGATACATAATTTCTCGAACACATTGAAATGATTTTTGGTATATCATTGGGACAATGTTTTCAAGGCGGTGTTAGGCGGTTTATACCTGCCTAGTCTAGGTGGTGCCTAGGTGGTAGGCGTCTAGGTGGACAAAAAAGGATTTACTTAGACATCCCTAGGAAATAATATAATTTATTTAGAGGCCTCTCTACGGTCTACAGTGAGGGCATATTTTTTCACCTACACATTCTCATCAACATATTTTCACCTCCACACTTTTCCACATATATTGATATAAAAAATATTTTCAAACAAATAAAATAATAAAATAATAAAAAAGTTTTGAAAATTAGAGAGACCTCCCAAAAAAGATTTTTAAAAAAATGTTTAGGCCCACTGCTTGTCTAATTAAACACTAGGCGATGGGCACCCCTAAATGTCTAAGGTAGTACCTAGGCGGCGCCTTGAAAACATTCCGTTGGGAGAATGAGTTTATGTTGACATTCAGTTGTAAAACAATTGAAGGGTATTTGCTCGTCTATCGAGGGTTCTCTCTAATGAAAAAATTTTAGGTCTATCATCTTTTATAAAAAGAGCTTTAGAGATTCTTGTTGAGTTTTGATACTACACAAGAATCATGATGCGATCGCTTTCTTGCAACACAATGTCTAACCGCCCCGTTAGGTGTTGATCCCATCGCCCTCCAACCAAAAGAAAAGAAAAAAGTCCGGCATTTTTCATTATTTGCCACCATACATGGACAAACAAATGTTGAGGCCAAACCTCTATTAATTTAAAAAGTAGTTAAGTTAAATACTAGTATACTACTATGCTGATTGCTTCTGCGAGTTTTAGAATAAAGCAAACTAAACCTGAGCCAGTATTGTAACTATTGTGAAGACCACTAGGACATATTTTTCCCTTCAAGTGCCCAGACATTTCTTTCTTGAGGTACATGGGGTTTTTTGAAATGGTAAGCTCTTCAAGTCAATTTGTTAACTATTTAAAAAGCCTGTGATTTAATCAACCAAACTGCCTTAAATTGCCCGATGCCTTGACTGAACTGAATCGTATTATATTCCCTCACCAAAAAAAATGTTGAATGCAACCTCTTTCCACACTGTTGTTTTAGATAGTGATTGAGGTATTCGCTGTCAGAGATGCCTCAGGCAGAGTTTCAGAAATGTCTTGTAAGCAAATCCAGCACCTGCATTCTTTTATAGGCCTGAAATGTATTGAGCTCCCTATACAGGGCAGTTTTGCAATGTCTGATCTACGTTAAGAACTTGAGATACTAACCGTTTCCAGAGTTAAGCCATAGTTGAATGTGAATGAAGTATCCATTGTTGATAAATTTGGTTCGAGAAATTATCAGAATTTTTCTACATTCAAGTTTAATGTATCTTGCTCGAACTTCTTCTATATTAATTGCATAGAATCGAGGAGAGTGGAAGAGTTTGATCCATGTAGCCGATATCCTTGGACATTAATATTATTACCTATTGTTTGTTTCTCAAGTGCATATAATGGCTCAAAGATCAGTTAATCTTTTGAGTTTGATCTCTCGGGGGCTATTTCTCTTATTTTCTTATGTTAAATGAAAGTGTCATTGTTGAAATGGTTCCGATTACTTTGTTCAGGAGGAGGAAGAGGATGACGAGATTACAAATGAAAATGATGCTGAACTTGCAAAGCGCTTGAACAAACAAAGGCGGCAAGCAGTAGCAGCTGCTCGTGGCAGACGAAGAGCCCTTTCCGCGAGAAACTCATACAAGGACAAGGGAAACAAGTCATCTCAAAATGCCAAAATCCAGAAGCAAATGGCATGTTGGTGATGTGGAGGAAAAAGTAGAAAGGAAACTCTGCTTTAAAACAACAGAAATGCACATTAAGTAGTCAAAAGGCTCGATTCAAAGTGACAGCGCCAAACGACCGACACAATTAAGCTTGTTTCCTGCAGCAGACCAGCACTACTTATGGCCTTTGTTTTTCAAATTTAATTTCATTTTTTTCTTGTTATGATTTAGAAATGTGTAAAATAGGAGGTGAGTACGATTAATATTTATAGTTGCAGCTCAGGCTGGGGTTTTTGAGATTTCAAATGTAGCCAATTTAAGGCATTGCAAGGTCTAATATTAGAAGGTTGAAGTTTTTGGTGCTATTAAATTTTGATAATTGAATTGATGAAGTGTGTCCATTTGATACTTCTTGCTTATTACTCATTTGGAACTCATTACTCATTAGAATCAACTCGTAATGTTACATAAGGATTCGATTTATTAGCTTTTTTTTTTTTCTAGTTTTTTCTACTTCAATGAGTGTTGAATGCATGGTCTTCTTAAACTGTCTTTTGACAAATGGGCCATTTATTAGCTGTTAGTGGATCTAATGTAGTACGGAGTAATAGTTAAATGATTGGGTGGTTATTGGTGTTATCTATGAATATTTAATGGACAACAACAACTAGAACTTTGTTTGGTTCATTTTGTCAAACTTCGTTGAAAGAAACCTTTCTTAGAAGTTGATTTTTTTTTTTTTTTGTTTGGCTTAACTTCAAACTTCCTTTAAGACAAAAATATCTATTAAAGTATAAAGAGGTGGCATGAGAGAGGGTTATAAGGAGGGGCAATTGAGCCATAACTTCTGACTTCTCCTTAAAGAAGATAACTTCCTCCACCCCTAAAGTGAATTGTCTTCTACTATGTTGTAAAAGTTGTGTAAAGAGCCGACTCAACAACAAAAGTCTGCAAAGGAAAAATCTCGAGTAACCCACTACTGACATAGTTGGTGCATAATACACCTTGCGACACATGATCACATGCACATACATCTCGAGGTGTATCGTGTGACAACGAATCGAGTTAGTGTTCAAAGTGGGATAACTAGTAGCATGTTCCATGTGAGCATGTGCCAAAACCTTGTAAGCTAGTGGTTTTGGGTGTACCGTTATTATATATAGACTGGGTTGCCCTGGGATCATAGTGGGGTGCGGCGGGTGCCTGTTAGCGCGACTCTTTTATTGTTTGGTGCGATGCCATCTTGAGCTCTGGCTCTCTTTCTTTCTTTCTTTCTTTCTTACTACACTCAGCTTTGGTATTCTTTAGTGAAAAGGCTCCCTTCAGAGAGGCTTTGTAAGGGCTGTTGGTCCTCTCTGTTCTCTTTCAAATCTATGAAATCAGTGAGCGAGCGTGCAATTGATGAGTGATTTCTTTTTCTCCTCATTTGCACTCACAAGATTTCATTTGCAACAAACCAACAGCCCTTCTTCTTCTTCTTCTTCTTCTTCTTCTTCTTCTTCTTCTTCTTCCATCATCACGCTTCGTTCTACATCCCAACCCCTAAATTCCCCTTTCAATTTCTTCAGAGATATCTCATCTCATTCTATTGGCCTGGCGAGGCAACGAATTGTTGTTGTTGTTGTTGCAGCCATGGTTGGTGGATTGATTTGTTGAATCTGAGCCGTGAAAGGTGTGTAGACAAAGCGTGTATGCGTTGTATGTCATTCTGGCTTTCCCTAATTTCTCTTCAATATTTACGAGGCGGTGATGATCATCATCATCTCTCTCTAATCTAATCCCTTTTTAGGGTTTCGTGAGATTTTTCAGACAAGAAAGAATAATGGGTTTTTAGGGCTTGGTTCTGCAACTCATTATCTATCCGTCCTGCAATTGGCGAGGCAACTGTTTGAGCGTCTCAAAGAAGAAAGAGAAATGGTCCTTTAGTGACCAATGATCAATCTTCTGTTGTTGAGGCATATTTGGTGGTTGCAGCCATTGCTGGATGGATGAGTAGTAGCTCATCGATCTTCTTGTCTGAAAGATTGGAGAAGATGAATCTGAGCCTCGCACTTTATTATTGTTTTCAATGATTTTTGAGTTTCTTGTCGGAGAGTTCAAGATCTGGGCATTGGATGCCTTTGGAGAGATTAGAGTTTCTTGGTGAAGGCAAAGCCAATTCATTCGATCAAACATGTTCGATAAGTGTTGCGCGCTGCAACGTATATATCATTTTTTTTTTTAAGAGTATTTTGTAAATGGAGCTCGAGACGAGCATCTGAAAAATTTCGGCAAGCAGAATGGCAATGGGTTCAATATTCAACTCATAGTTAACCCTACCTTCAAAGTTGAAACACTAAAAGGGTGTGTTTGATGGTAAAGAAGTTTTTCAATGAGAAAAATATATTTTCTTCAGCAAATCTTCTTTGGAGAATTTTCTTAAGAAAATTTTCTCATTGTTGTTTGATTATACGTGAATTTTTTTTTTCAAGTTTCTACTATTTGACAGCAAATGAAAAAAAAGTAAAAAAAAAATCTAAGTAGTGACGACAAGGCAAAAGTGAGAATCTCAAATTCTTGAGTTAGGAGGAGATCGTTGAGAAGGAAGTGAGAATCTCAAGTTCTCAAGAAGGCAGGAGATCATTGAGGCAAAAGTAAGATTTGAGAGGAAATTATTAAAGTTCAGCAGGGTAGACGAGTTTGTGTTGACTTGAAGAACTCCAACAGATACCTATAGTTGAACCAAAACTTGGGCAGAACGCTTGACTCTGCATCGCACAGAAGACTCCAATGCTTCTCAACATGAACTCTAGAAATTAAAATCAACAACTGTAAAGTTTTGTCTTATATATTTACAGATCTAGCAAACAAGAAATTGACACATTTAACTCAAGCTCTTTATGAACAAGAACTCTGTTATAAAGAGGCGTACTCCACAGATCTGTAAATTAGACACTGCACTTCTTTAAATTGAGCTTTTGCACCACCTATTAATCATAAAAAAACAGGCGGTACTCCATGAATACCTACTATAATTTACAAATATATATATTTACAGTATAGTTATAAAAAAAATTGAAAATCAAAAACTTTAGTCCATCAATTTATTTCCAAAACATCTCCCGTGATCTCGTTTCACCCACACCATGAAAATCATAAGTCATTAGAGTCATCCCATATACCCCTAAAAAAAAAACAGTGGCCAAGTTCCTCAAATCAGGAATGAGAGTCATACTACCCCTCACAACCTGTTGCTTTGGGACGACCCAGACAGATCCCACAAAAGAAACGCCCAAATCTGGTTGCTAATTTCCACAAAAGGAAGAGCAAAACATTTCTCATGATCAGCTTGATGCCTCAACAACAATAAGAGACTACGAAGAAGAATGTAAAAGTGCAATAGGGTAGAAGAGTTCGTTGAAGGAGTCTGAGTTAAGGTCGAATACCTGATTTACTCAAGAGAAAATCTCGAATTTCCACCCGGAAATAAGAGAAAATAAATGAGGAAAATTAGGAACGTGAATTTTTTTCTTAAGTAGTTACAAGTCTATCAAACACCCCATAAGTACTCGTTTGGTTGGAGTTATGTGTAAGGTGTAGGGATTGACTTAGATAAGCTTGGTCTTTGTGAGAGATGGGAGTTTTATGTGCAGCCGTTTGGTTCAAGTATAAACTCATAAGGAAAAGTGAGTGAAATGTCTAAAATGTCCCTATTTAATGTAGGCGAGTATTGATAAATGTGAAGAAGAATGTAATCTAGGGTTTTGTTCAAATCATGAGGGCATTTTTGACATTTCACCTCAAAATTGGGTGGACTTATCTAATGACAGGGTCCCCCTTGTCATTAGATAAGCTGGTGTATGAGTGTTTATGTAAGCCTGTTGCTTACTTAACACTTCAAGCAAACAATGGTCTTACCTCTAAGCCCAGGCTTAAATAACCTAATACCCCAACCAAACAGGCGGCATATGCTTCGGATTGAATCGTTAAAGATTTACTCCAATTGTGTCTCTGTGTTATTTATTTATTTATTTTTGATGAAAAGATATTTTCATTTATGGAATTGCTATTTCATCTGATTTAACATTGAAATTACATCAATAGCAGCATTTTTGAATTTTGTGTCTATGAGTTCTTTTTGAGAGAAGCTAAATGGACCCCATTAATTACTAAACGTAGTCCAATTTTTGAATTTTTACTTTATGTACCCCACTTTTTACTTTGTGTACTTCACTTTTTTAAAAATTTTAACAATACCCTTGCTTAGTGTACCCCATTTTTTTACTTTGTGCACTCCATCACCTTTACCCTCACCCTCACCCCAATACCCTTGCCTTCAGGTGTCAGATGAACAGAGCCGACACCTCTGAAGAGGTTTCGAATGAATAGGACCGACACCTCTTTAGAGTTCTCGAACAACTTTAACCGATAATGCGAAGATAATTTGGTTTGAGTGGGTAACGGAGGGAACAGGCCGAAACTTCTTTAGAGATGTCGACCTAATTCAATTGACACCACTATTTTTGCGGCCATTTTCAACGAGAAAAAAACTAAAAAAACTTTGAAATTGACACTAATAGAGATGATGAATGCACCAACGTCGTCGAATTCATGTCGCTTTGCTCGGATTTTGTCAGATTTGATCGATTTTTGGTGAAGCGATTTGAGAGAGGTGACTGAGGTATGGTATGAGTGGGGTGAGTGGGGTGAGTGGGGTATTGAGTAAAAATCTTTTTATATAGAGGGGTAGTTAGGTAATTTTACAAAATTAGGGTATGTTTAGTAATTTATGTGGTCCATTTAGCCTCTCCCTTCTTTTTCTGTTTTTGTTTCTTCAAAAACTGAGGGAAAGAGTTACTAAGTTACTAGTTACTATCTCTCACACTCACAAAGTTCAAGAAACAAAATGAGAGTTTCTACCAAGAATGTTAAATTATTTTAATCTCTATTAATTGACTCACATATTATTAAGATAAACTCTAATATTAAGGGCTTACATTTGATGGTGGTTTGAACATATTAAGTATTTGAGTTGGGATTTTAATTCCATCCCCTCTCTCTTCATAATGATATAATCAAATAACTATAAAACAGTTATTTGGATATGATTCATGTAAAAACTCAATGGGTCTTACCAGCAAGGCATCTAACTTACGGAAGAAGACAGAGAGGGAAAATACAATCTCAATTTCAATGGTAATGGAAGGAAATATTTGTTTATTTTATAATTAATCAAAATACCAACCCCATTACTTCACCCTAAGCAAGCCTTTTATATAGGCTTTGCAAAGCCATAATATCCGTGACACGCCCGTACTTTCTTACTTTTAAAGGGCTGCCATCTCAAGATTCTCAACCCATAAAATCTCTTTTCATCTTCAATTTAAATTGATCACCTAATTAATTTTGAAAGGAGAATGTTAGAGTAACGCACTAACGCCACACACTAAGGTCTTGTTTGGTTCATTTTTGCTAACTTACAGTGTTAGTTCAGACTTTATCTCATTGAAGTTAATATTTTCATGTTTGTTCAACTTTAAACTTGCACAGAAGTTGCAAATTTTTAAACAATAGATATGAATATACATAAATATTCTTCAAATAAGAGAGAGATGAGTAATTAAAGGGTTATTAATGAGGGGTAATTGTGTCCACAATTCTTGAGAGATAACTCCTTATAGAGGGGAGATATCTCTCATCGGTGGTTGGAATATAACTTGTAGAGAAGTTGGGCAACCAAACAAGATTAGTTCTCAACTCCCCGCAAGTTATCTCCTGACACAATTACCCCTCATAAATGACCTCTTTATTACTCACATCTCTCTTATTTGAAGGCTATTTATGTTTATTCATATCTTTTGGTCTTGTTTGGTTAGAGATGGAGTTATCTCCCAGAAGATAATTTACAGGGAGTTGAAAACTAATCTTGTTTAGTTGCTCAATTTTTCTGCAAGTTATCTTCCAACTTACATCCTTGGGTGCGAGATATGTCCCCCATCCCCTAGAGGAGTTCTTTCTTGGGAGTTAGTTCTCAACTCCCTATAAGTTATCTCTGACACAATTACCTCTCATTAATGACTTTTTTATTATATATTTATTTGTTTGAGGGTTATTTATGTCAATTTATATTTTTTATTGTTTAAAAATTTAAAACTTTCCTGCAAGTTTAAAATTAAACCAAACATAAACATATTATCTTCAAGAACACTGTAAAATAGCAAAAACGAACCGTCTAATTATTTTCCATTTTGAAAACCATATAAATAATACCCTTCGCTTTCACTTGAAAACAGAACCAACAGGCAACAGCGTTATTGAATAAGAAAGGCAGAAATGAGATTTGGGGGACAATGGAGGAGCGTGGCGAGGGAGGGCTGGGACCGCTCCGTTATAATGGCGAAGTTCCTCTGCCTTCTTCACGTCGTCGACACCTACCTCTGCTCTTCCGTACTCGTACGCACGCACGCACGCACGCAACAGTCCAATCTTCTCTTCTCCATTTCTTTCTTCTCTGTCGATTCGATTTGGCTTGATATCGTTTCAGGTGTACGGCCCCAGCATGTTCCCCACTCTCAACCCCACCGGGGACGTGGTCTTGGCGGAGCGGCTTTCGACTCGCTTGGGGATTGTCGCTCGCGGCGACGTCGTGCTGGTGCGCGCTCCTGATAACCCTAGAAAGATCGTTACGAAGAGGATAATTGGCATGGAAGGCGATCGCGTCACTTTCCTCGTCGATCCCGAGAGATGCGCCTCCGTCGTTGTAAGCACTAAATTAACTTTCATATTCTTTCTCTGTCTCAATGTTTTTGGATTTATTCACACTTTTGTAGAGTCTTATAATTTCAAGCTACTAGTGATAGATAGATTGGTGCAAGGCTTTGGTGATTAGGTTTGAGGCAATTGAAATGGTGCGTTGCCGATACCGACTTAATGACGAAAGAGCTGTTGGACATTATTTATATTCCATTCTCAATGCCAAATTACATTTAATGTTCAAAGTGTAGTAGGAACCCTAACAAAGATTAATATAACTTTGAATTCGTTCTAAGCTCGTAATTATTGGGTGGCTCAACTCAGTTTTTACTTTGAGCATTGAGGAACGAAATATGGGTACAATGGATAACCTTGACTAAGAGGAAAAAAGGTTTGCAGGGGTCATTGTTGGCCTAGAGTGAATATGTTGCATAGAGTGGAATAACAAGGATGATATGCTTTCATTGTTATCTTCATCATAGTAGCTTGCGCATTGTTAGATATCCAGCTCTTAGCCTTGTTTGGTTAGGGGTGGAGTTAACTCCCTAGAGATAATTTGTCGGGGAGTTAGAACTAATCTTGTTTGGTTGCCCACTTTTTACTGATGCGGTAGCTAATGTAGGCCTAATGTTAAAATTATGATATGATGTATTACTAGGGTATATTAAGAATATTTATTATTGATGTACTAGGGTTTTGATATAAATATGTGTAAACACAAATAGTGTAGAGAGTTTTTTTATGAAATGAATTGAAGAATTGAATCTTGAAGGATTGGGTGTTTGTGTGTTCTTTCTTGTTGGTTTGTTCTTTCGTTCCTCCTTTGATCCTCTCTACATCAAAAATGGTATCAGAGTGAGGCTGTCGGCAAACGATGACTTTCGACAAAGGAGGAAGATGACCTCATCTCAACGACGACAATCGCGAGATGCAGGCCCTATGGGCAATTATTCATCGTTTGAATCGAAAGCTTGATGACCTTGCGTGAGAATTCGTTCCTCTTCTCAAAGCCTTCTATGCTCAAAACTCAAACTACTACCGGTGAGAATTAGTGCATATGCAGCATCGTGCAGCTCGTGGAGATTGGTTTTTCCCAATGCCACAACCACCGAATGCTTTTTCCTTGGTCTCGTCTTCTACCCCTACCATCTCACCGCCCCCTTCACATGTTCCCTTTCAATGCTGGCCCATCTTTGGTCTATCGGACACCCCATCTCGGCAACCTATCATCGCTCCATCTCCACCTACTAAACTACCTTCATCACCACCCGCCTCTATTCTATCTATGAAAGAGTACCCTAATCCTACACAATCGGCCATCCATGACCCCGACGCCTTTGCCCTACCACCAAACATAACATACTCACCACCACCTTCATCTTTTCTAGTCATCGCCCCTGTTACACCACTCCAAACATGCCCTAAATCACAACCCCCTTCATCTCCTCTACTTGCTGCTTCTTCCCACTCTCCTTCATCTCTGCACCGTCGTCCCATAGACCGAGCAATCAAAGGTCCGATGAAGGAATGAAAGAGGTTAATCGCTCCAATCTCCCTCTAGATCTAGATCTGCAACTTGGTTTTCCAACCAAGGATCTCTTCACTGCCGACAAGTCGCAGCACTCCAATCAGAGTCATCAGACTAAACATGTTTCTATTCTCTTAAAACTTCCTTCCATTGAAATTCAACAGTTCAATCTCATCAATTTTGATTGTTGGTTGTTCATGATGGGAAGTGAATGCATAAACTTTAGATCTATTCCTATTAACTTCGACATCAAGGCTTCGAAGATGTTTGAAGAAATGCTTGAGAAGTTGAGCTCATCACCAATTCAGTCCTCATATTATGCTACAAATTTTAACAAAAGGCAGCTTATAAGACATGTAAGTGGGCACTTCAGTTGGTTATAGTTTTTCACTTTTTTGATATTAATGTTGTTCAATTCATAGTACCTAATTTGGATGGAACTGTTGGGAAGCAATGTGTAACTTCAACACTGATCATTAATTTTGGGCACGGTCAAGATATGTGGAACAAAATGCGTACCTTACGTGGGGTTGCAAAAAGTTTATTTGATGAAATGTCTGAGAGAGCATTTCCCACTTGGATTTTGACATTTCTTGTGCACTTCAACTTTGTTCATTGGGTAAAGTTTGTGAAGTTATATCATGGAGCATTCTTTGCTTTTTTGGGGCTTGATGGTACCATTGTATGTGTGTCAAGTGCTTGTATAAGGTTGAAGACTCCATTGCTCTGAAATTATTTAGAGTCTCTAAATGATGCAATTGTGGATTCAAATGGTACAGATTTGGATGTTGACATGTTAAGTGATGCTATTGATTTGGGAAATCAGTTGATTGCTTGTTCCGATGTGGTGACTCATGGAAATCACTTCTTCATTGAGGTTCAAATATTTGTTTGAACCCCTTACTCATGTTTGTGATATATGATACTTGGTCTCGGTGGGAGCTGACAAGCATTGTGTATGTTGGAACTTTGAAATTGTTTGTTGCATTGTTAAGGATTTCCTCCAAAGCTCCATTAGGTTGGCTAAGGAATTGCAAATGGGTAGTGCTGCTTTGGGTGCAGAAACATTTGAATGGAGGCAATTGGGTGTATTATTAGGTCCAGCACAATTGCGTCATGCTTATTGGGATAGGAAATACATACTAATGATTCTTGCTACTATGTATGATCTGTTTGAATTTTACTTGAAACATATATATCAGACTATTGAGATTTCTTATGGTCTCCTTCCCACTGCTGTGTTTTTGTGGCCTATGATACCACCTAGCTTTGCTATTGATTGGACATTTGATCAAGCATTAGATGTGTCCTTGCAGCCAACCAAGACATTATCTCTTGATACATTTTTGTGGGCTACCATTATTGTTCTTTCTATGCAACTTGAAGAGATTGGATGTGAGGATGGCTTGTTCATTATTATGTCATGGAGACTCATGGTGGTGATTGAGAGGAGGAACTCTTACGAGAGGAATATGTTTCTCGGGTATTCTTATAAAATGGATGGCGTCAATTTTGGATTTTCTTTTCCTCCCCCGAAGCAACGAGCTAGTTCAAATGGAAGAGTGGAGTTATGCTGTTGCAACATGGCATCCTCCAAGAGCTTTTTCATGGTTCAACAGACAACTTTTGTTGGTTTTCATACTTGATCATGCCTCAGCATCGAGCCGCCCTCCATATTGCACTCTTTAATGGTGTTTCTACTTCAATTAATCGCTCGAGGTCGAGCTCTTTTAAGAAAGGGAGAATGATGCGGTAGCTAATGTAGGCATGGTGTTAAAATTATGATATGATGTATTACAAGGGTATATTAGTAATATTTAGTATTGATGTACTAGGGTTTTGATATAAATATGTGTAAACACAATAGTGTAGAGAGCTTTTTATGAAATGAATTGAAGAATTGA
Organism: Stephania japonica; assembly: GCA_039657345.1. Lineage (NCBI taxonomy): Eukaryota > Viridiplantae > Streptophyta > Magnoliopsida > Ranunculales > Menispermaceae > Stephania > Stephania japonica. The sequence continues at coordinate 10,972,178 of CM077556.1, forward strand.
ATCTTGAACCCTGGATTGGGTGTTTGTGTGTGTTCTTTCTTGTTGGTTTGTTCTTTCATTCCTCCTCTGATCCTCTCTACATCAATTACCCACATCCATCTCTCTTGTTTGAAGGGTATTTATGTCAATTCATATATTTTATTGTTTAAAAATTTGCAACTTTCCTACAAGTTTAAAGTTGAACCAAACATGAAAATATGATCTTTCACTATGAGTTAACTCCGCTCACATTGTAAGTTGGCAAAAACGAACCAAAAGAGGCCTTTCATTCTACAACAAAGCATGTTAGAGTTGTTTATTGTGAGTGGAAGATGGTAGTACAGACGTACAGACGTACAAAGGACACAGACTAATGAGAACCTAACAAATGTTATGATGAAGTATTGAAGCTATTAGCACAAACAGTTTCTTATGTGATTGACCCTCAATTGGCTTCGTAGAAGACTAGAAGTATAAGAATCCTGAGTAGGCAAAGGGGGAGGTGATAATATGGAGACATAATTCACAAATCAAGTCTTTAAGTGGGACAGTGCAAAAATTCTCAGTGGGCCTATTTTGCCTATAGATGACTCCTTTTCTAGACAAGTGTCTTAGCTTTACCACATAAGTTCTGTAGTCTCCTATCTGTGAAATTTTGATTGTTTATGTGCACTTCATTGCACTTCAATAGTAGTCACCTTATACTCTTCGAGCAAATAGGACTTTTAATCTTCTAGTACAACATACTCAGTCTTCTTCTTTTTTTCCTTTCTCATTTTTTATTCATTTTGAATGGCTTTTCTTTGTTCAATAGGTGCCAAAGGGACATCTTTGGATTCAAGGAGACAATATCTATGCTTCAAAGGACTCACGTCATTTTGGCAGTGTTCCTTATGGTCTTCTTCAAGGAAAAGTGCTTTGTAGAGTATGTCTTCAACTCTTGTTTCATTTTCAATTTCTTCCCAGTATAAATTATGTTTCACGGGCTTTTAGTTTGGTTATTTTTGTTACTTTAAACAACAGTTTTCTGTATACATTTTATCACCTAATCTTAGTTGTTGCTTGTTGCCTTGTTGGCCAACATTATTAAAACTTTCTCCTTGTTGAATATCTTGGTTTAATTTTAAATTTAAGTTTTTGTAGTTTAGGCAGTTTCCAACATTTTCATCTTATGTTTGTGCATTTTTTTTTTCTTGATAGGAATGTTTGTGCATTTTATTGTTGTGATTCTGCCAAAAAAAAAATTATGTGATTTTTTTTATATTTTCTCTTAATTTTGAATGACCAATTTGGTCTTGAGTATTTAATGTATTTTGGTAAATGACGAGGTGCATCCTTAGTGCATGGTTGAAGTGCTTGCTCTTTTCGCTGATTATATTCTCGGCCTTCTTCTATTGCCATTTTTTGATGCATAAAAATTACAATGATGCATCTTATATTGAAAGCATTGCAGTTTGAATGGTTATTACTTGAAAGTCTTTGTCGAAGGATGCAGTCCTCAATTCTTTTAAAGATTTCTTACTTCAAGTCAGAAGTAGAAAAATAATTTAATCATTCAATATTTATTTGTTTGAATGGTTTGAATTAGTTTTCACTACCAAAAAAATAACTCTATTTCTGATTCGAAGTTAAAATTTGTTAATGGTTAATTATTTGGATTTGTTTAAGAACTTAACATGTTAAAATTATGTCATTTCAGTCATATTTTTATTTCAACTTCCTTTGTATTTGATGTTACCTCGTCTATAACTAAAACAAATTGATTTGACCTCGTGTTATGAATTTTCCTTCATGCTCCAAGGGTCTCTTGCAAATTGATTGAGTCCTCTCATTGGCTACGGGAAACCAGTAGAGATATTGGGATTTGAAGAATTTGTACTTTATTCCACTTTGTATATCTCATTCATGATCCTTGGAAGTGTTAGTACAAACAGACACATATCAGCTACATCTAATACGTTACAATGAACTGTGAGAACCTACGACCATGGTCCTTATAAGAATTTCCTTTCCATAAATACATAAATGTCACATTTCTAACCTTTAGTTAAGCCAAAAAATTATGTTCAAATCTTTTCTCCCACAAGCCACAAGTACTTGTAATAAAAGCTGTCTTCTCACGACTTGCAACCTACTATTGTAGCAAGGGTTTTAAGGTGCAAAGGTGACTTCTAGGCAATTTGCCTTACTAAGCCATCGACATGATAAAAAAATACAAAGATTCAAAATAGTAGCACTAATAAGGGAAAAATAAGAAGAGGGCGGTTGTGGTGGTTTGGCACATTATAAGGAGTACTTGCTAAGACTTGGAGATATTTTGAAGCTGTAGGAATATTCACATTTGATCCATCATGCATAAATGATGAAGAATCTATATTGATACACGATGCTTAAACCTTTAGTCCATCGAGGCATTGTTCCGTCAACGTGTTAAACTTTGAGCTGTAGTCAAACCGAAGTCTAAATCTCCTGTGGTTCATCAAGTCAATAGAAAAGCAGTAAATTAAACTTCACTTTTCTCCAATCAAAAAATTTAAACTTCCCTTTTTAGCAATATATTTCTACGTTTCTTTCCTTTTATAAGTTTACTACTTTTCTATACCATCATTTTGCTGTTTTATTTTTATTTTTTACTTAAACCTGTCGGTAAATTTATCATTTGGTAATGTGGCTCAAGATCTTTCATCTGGTGATTCTGGCTTATGTAAGAATTATTTGATTTTGGATTATTTTGTGATTAATTGATATTTGTTCTCATGCTTGATGATGCCGTTGCTTGGTGAATCATTTTGGATGGATGGGAAATTTATTGTGCTTCTCTCTACTTTAAGATCTGGGAAATGATCCTTGTTGAAACTTTTGTCCTTCTATCATTGTCAGTAAAATGTTTTCTGCCTTAAATTTTCTGGTATCTGCATGGCAGATTATTTCTTTTATACCATTTCCTGTCTTTTCAAGTAAAAAACAGAACTTGTTGAGTTTGTACTGTTGTTATGTGGGAGGAAAATGAATTTTTTTACTACCCTTGATTCAATTCTATGATTGCAGTGCATGATTGAGTAATTGTGCTTTTTAGTATGAAGCTTTTATTGATTAAATTGCTTGTTTCTCTAGATATGGCCTCTTGATGGTTTTGGCTCGTTGCAACAAGGAGTGTGGTTTTGATTATTACATTCTGAAGGTACAACACTTCACATCTATAAGCTGTTAGTTTTCGCAATTCAATACGCGTGTATTTTTTTTTTTTAATAATTAAAGATAAAGATAAGTACCCCAATGTAAAAATATGAATGCTTATTCCAAAGGAACCTTCTACTGGAGGTTGCTTTATACATAGTTGAATTTCTTTATTAACCTTTTCTTTAATTACGAAAGCAATGATCAGACCAAAGTTTAATTCTTTCAAAAAAAAAAAGAAGTTAAAGCTGAATTAATTTGATTAAATTTTTTAATCAGCAGTCAATCTCATAAATTATTGTTCTGATGTACGATGAAATGCATTCATAAGAATGAGGCATAGGAATCTTTACTATCATTTGATCTTCTAAAAGTTATCTCCATTTCATACTTAAATTCATATGAACTCCATGCTCTTTTTTTTAAGGGGGGGGTGAGGATAGAATACTGGCTAATCCGTAATTTATCATCTAATGAGGAAGTGCTTGAACCTGCTTGTTTTGGCCCATTATTGGTTGATTTCAGGATTTGCAAGTGAAAAAGTGCATCAAGACAACAAGGAATATTCATAGTCTTGAACCTTGGTATTTTTAAATTTTTATGAATATATATGCATTCCTATTGGTTATTTGGTTCTAGAGAAATAATTATATTTTGTTTTTATAGGAAACAAAAACTATGAAAGGCATTTTATACATGTTACCTTTATTGGGTTCAACATCATTCAAATTTCAATCATGCACACGGTTTATGCTGATGCATAGCATATCTTCTCATCAAAACAGGATGGTTTGTACAGGAATCAATGTGCGCCAGCTTGCTAATCATTTTTTATGCCTGTAACATGTGAAAGGAGGAGGCGTAGAATAGCCGATGTTGAACATCGGCTGTGATTTGTCGCAGCAGTCGATGGTCAAAGAACCTCTCAGAGCTGATCTGATCATCTTTAATTGTGTGGAGGTGGTTGAATTGGATTCATAAAGATATAGTTGCTTGAAATTGTGTTTGAATATGATTGAAACTTGAGTTTTTTGACATAGTAAAATTCCTTGTGATAAGTTCATTACTTTTCTTTTTTTTTTTTTTTTCATTTTTTTTATTGGGCTTAAGAGGAAAAGTCTGAGAAAATTCTCGACCACGCCTGGCTTCGCCTTAGATTTTGACATTATTGAGCTAATAAAAGCATCTCCAATGGGGTTGCGGATTGGGGTGGATGTGTCCACATAAGATTGAATAGACATTGGAGTAAAAAAATTGTCTCCAATGAGAATATAGGTTGGCACTGTGTGGGTGATGTGGCATAAACACTGTCTATCACACCCTCTAGAAATAGAGGGTGCGATAGATAGTGTGTGTTATGCCGCCTCATCAAAAGAAACGAAAAAATAGGCATGACATTTAATTTTTTCATTTTTGGCTCTCGGTTGCAAACTTTCCGTTTTTTTTTCTTTGTATTTATCATATAATATATATATATATATATAAAAGATAATTACAAATAAGTTTTAGGGAAAAAAGATAAATACAAATAATAGGGCGATTTTTTTCAGTTGTTATTATTTATACAAGTATATATAATGGAAAATGTATACGAAGAAGGTAGCAAAAAAAATGTATATAAATAACATTCGATTTTTTATAAGTATAATTTATGTATAATAATCGTTAAATAATTATTAATAATGTGACAAAATTATAAAAAAAAAAAAAAGAAATATGCCACCTCATAGATAGAAGGTGCAATCCACATTGTTCATTGGAGACACTTTTTAAGATTGGATGTGCATTTATGCCACATAGAGTTGACATCCCCTCCACATTGATGATGTGACAGCAATTCACAGCCAAAATCTACATTTACCATTGGAGATGCTCTAAAGTCTCTCGTGGGCCAATTGTTATTACAGCATTAGAATTCGGCCTTCGGGGTCAATCGGGCGGCTTCTATGAGGAAGGCAGCACAAAGGAGGCTCGAGAACTTGCTTAGGGAGGCTGCAAGGACCAACGAATGGAGAAAAACGAAAAGCGTTTTCTGGTCCCCTCTTTACCATCAGCACTTCACTTTCCCAGTTCTATAATTCTCTCATTTGAGGAAAATTGTCCATCTCTGTTCTCGCTGGAAGGTCCCACACAAGTATAACCGGCATATCCAGTAGAATTAACCATGAAAAATGAAAATCAAACTAATATAATTTGATAATATCTTGAATTAGTAAACACAAGTATAAAAGCATCAACAAGCAAATTTACATGTTTATTATAAGCATGATCCAAGCAAGTATGGTAATCACAACACCAGTTTCATAACAAATAGAATATCCAGGTAATTAATAAGAGATGCTGACATGCATATATACATCTGTCTTCAAGTCCATACAACAGTTTGAGCTTGAAGAAGATCACCAGGAATGGGTTCCTTTTGTCACACCGAGAATCGTTGCAATAGCAGCAATGATAGCCTGTGCATACGCAACCAAAACAATTATAAATGAGCACTACCAGAAATAAAAAATTAACTTGCTACAGAAGAGAGTGAAACTTCAGCCTAATTTCCTAATTGGGCAATAATCTTCTATCAAACTTTCAAAACTTCAATTTACGTGCAATAACCTTATAAAAGAAAAAGGATTAGGGAGTCACAAAAATGGAATTATCAACCTCTTCTCTTTTATTAATTATGATGTTTCTATGATTTGATTCATTTCTTCAAAATTACAGGGAGAAAAGAAATATAAAAAGTAACTGTATTTTCTTTTGTTTTTCAAATAATTATTGAGCTACATGATATTAAGATTCTTTTGAAATAGACTAGCTACTATTTGACTATTTAAGCTTCTAATGTTAAGAAACAACTCTTAAAATATTAAAGATATTTATTTCAGTTTCTCAAAGTTTAATAAGTAAAATATAACCTAACCTTTTGATTTCTTCCAAATTGTATTCTTCATTGACATTATATTACTGTATTACACCATGAAAAATTATGCAACAATTGAGAATGTTACTACATATGATATAACGCAGTAGGTATGTCTTCAAGTGACCCCTCATCTCTTTCGCTTTTTTGTTGGCACGTAATAATAGTAATAAAGGTGCAATTTGCATGAAATCAAAAGGTTAGAATATTTTTGCAAGAAACTTGGAAGGTTAGGATATATTTGCCAATAAGGCCAAAGAAAGTTAGATAGCTAGACTAAACAGAACGCTAAATTTTTCATGCTGTTCTAAAATTTCCAACTTCCCCCAAACTACTCTCTTAACCATTGCAACCACTTTTCGCCTTTGATTTATCAATGTTATGAGCAGTCTACCTGTGCATTTTTTCTTTGCAACAGCTTAGATACTTGTGGCAGTGGATCAAAACCCCCAAAACAAGAAAATTGAACAAAAACTAAGAGAAGATAATTTGTGACTCAAATTGTGAAACTTACACCAATGGTGCAGGCAACGTAACCAGGTTTCTCTCTGTGATCAACTCTTGAACATAGTAGAATTATAACTCCAGCATACCAGGGAACACCAACAATGAGGAAACCAATAATGAACCTACAAATTCATGAACAACCAATCATCCAGGATTCGTCAGAAAAGTTTGCACGGCCCTATGCACAGAAAGGAGCACTCAAAATAAAAAGCATGATGGATATTGATAATGTTAATCAGTTACTTACCAACAGAACCATCAAAAAATAAGTAAAACTAGAAATATTAAGACAGTGGGACATCAATAAGAGAGATTAAGAACTAGCCAGCCTAGGCCCTAACCTTATCTCAACCTTTAGGAAATAAATCAGGGGAAAATAAACAACTATGAAATAGCAAAATCAACAAATAAATTCCATTATATGGCAACTTGAAGATGATGCAAGCTCATAAACACAGAAAACATATAACTTTTAATAACTGAGAAATGCCATTGCAGGATGAAGTAAGCAAAAGGACACTGAATAACATGAAAACTTTGTAGGTAAATCTCCTAGTATCTCTTATGTTCATTCCTCGAGTAGGAACTTTATCGATTGCCTCATAATCGCTTGCGTCAAAAGCGCTTCTCGCTTTGTTGGCAAATGTCTAGGTAGCAGATATGATTTATTGAATTGAAATCTATGGCAAACGTCATCGTAGATAATATATTTTCTTGAACTGAAATCTATTCATTTCTACGCAGTTCCGGAAATGCTTGAAAACTATAAAATGTAAAGGAAATTTGACTTTGAAATAAGTTATATTTAATATAAGAAGGCTGAGCAGCAGCACATACCACCACGGAGTAGTACACTCCAACCTAACTAAATTTGTATCGCTTCTAGCACCCATAGCTCAAAAAAAGGAGCAATTTCGCCACAAAATCAATATATGCTAAAAAGTTCCTAATTTAGTTCTCTAACTCATGCTAGTTTCAAATTTAACCTGAACAAAGTTTTACAGCACAAGGAACTGAATAAGAACAAGCAAACTTAAATCCCGCCTTGGCATTGCAAAAGATTATGGAAAAACAAAGGTATGAGAACTTACAAAAACCATCCAAAACCAATACCACAACAAGGAAGACGACGCTCCCTTACAGGTCTTCCTTCAACAACTGCATATCCTGAACAGTTTCAAGAGAGTATATAAAGAATGGGAAAAGAGGCACCACACATACACGCAACGAAAATAAAAATAAATAAAATAAAAAATAAAAGTTGTTAGGAACTCTAATCTTCAGCAGCTTTTATAAATAAAGAACAGAAATTTATTGATAAGCTTACTCAAGCAAGTTATATGAATATCAACATTGCATGGCAACTATGTTACCTAGCTGAAAGTGGTTTACAAGTTGCATTTGTGCATTCCTTCTCGGAAAAGACTGGGAAATTGTGCTCATCTTTCTTTATTAGTTTCTTTTATTTTTGGTCGAATCTTTATTAGTTTCTTTGACATTGCATTGGATTCAGAGTTTCAAAATGAGTGATATATTCTAAGGGATATCATGGTGGGAACCACTTCAACAGGATTACATTTAGGTTTTGCATGACTGTGCTATTTTCAGTTCAAAATAGAATCTACCCCCAAAAGCATAGTGAATTGCCAGAAAAAGAATCCTCTCCCTACGTGCCTCATGCTCATATGTGGTGGGAAAATGCAATGAGGGTTTTGTGTCTTCCTTTGGTGAGGGTTTCATCTTTCAGTTTGCCTCTTCACTTTTGCCCATTCTTTTAAGTACTGTGTTTTTTTATCTTTTACTGTGATGCTTGTATGCTCATGCAGGTTCATTTCGTCTTTAAGTTTCTTTCTTCAGTGAGGTCTTAAGAAAGAAACTAAAAGACGAAATGAAGCCGCATGAGTATACAAGCATCACAGTAAAAGATAAAAACACAATACTAAAAAGAAACAAAAGTGAAGAGGCAAACCTGTGTGGCTCATGCGTCATCCATGGTGGCAAAATGCGGTGAGGGCTTTGTTCTTTCCTTTGCTGAGGGTTTCATCTTTTAGTTTGCCTCTTCATCATTGTTCGTTCTTTTAAGTATTGTATTTATTTTATTTTTAAATATATATTGTTGAATTAAACAATTCAAATCCAACAATTAAAAAAAACACAAAAACATCGTAAAAATGTTGTGTTAGAATATGAGATTTAAATTTGATATTATAAGTATGTTTTACATATTTTAATATTTAGTCTATATATGCTTTTCATTTAGTGTGTATGGTCTAAAGTTGTGCATGCAACCATATAGTGAGCATATGTGTATGTGGAATCATGTTTAGTGGTCAATGTTAGTTATGGGAAGTTACCATATAATGGGATAGATACTCGTTAGTGAAGTGGGTTCATGTATGTAGTTGTGTAAATGGGTCATGTTGACCAAGTCACATGTGTAAGCATTGTCTACAAATATGTATTTTTTTTTCTTGTAAGGTTCTCTCCAAGATTATAAGAAATTGATTTCAATGTAATTGCTACACATCCGATCAAAGCTTCATTATTTTATTTTTAGTTTATTTTATATTTTTAACATGGTATCAGAGGCGATGGTTCCATCCTGAGGCGTATTCGATTTGGGAAGTTGAGGCTAGCTCACGGAGAAGTGCTCTGAAGATAGATTGTGAAGTGGTGTTGCGAAGAAAGTGAAGGAAATGACGGCATCCAAGAAAATCAAACGTAAGAATGCAAGTACTCTGGCGCCATCGATGATGAAGTGATTGTTGATCGTGTATGACACGATGAAGTTGGAGGTGACCATCGAAGAAGATACGTTTAAATGTGTGATGAGAAGTGCATCACAAAGGGTATTTGGAGACAAGTGCTCCAAGAAGGGCGTGATGATGACAAGTGTGTCATCGATGTGAAGACAAGTGCTTCATAAAATTACTTTGTTAAAAGGAAAATTTGAATCAAGGGAGATGTTAGAATATGTGATTCAAATTTGATATTTCAAGTATCTTTTAGATATTTTAATATTTAGTCTATATATGCTTTTCATTTAGTGTGTACGGTCTAAAGTTGTGCATGGTGTATGTGGAATCATGTTTAGTGGTCAATGTTAGTTATGGGAAATTACCATGTAATGGGTAATTACTAGTTAGTGAAGTGGGTTCGTGTATGTAGTTGTGTGAATGAGTCATGTTGACCAAGTCCATACATGTGTAAGCATTGTCTATAAATATGTATTTCCTTTCTCTTGTAAGAGTTCTCTCCAAGGTTATAAGAAATTGATTTCAATGTAATTGCAGCACATCCGATCAAAGCTTCTTTATTTTATTTTATATTTTCAACACTTTAATACCAATTGTAACTAGCATGATGTGATTAACAAACAACCATACACATCATACATATAGTAGAAGAATTAAACAAAAATGTTACCTCAGATCATGATAAATTACGTGTTTCGCCTTTCGTCGTTGAAGTTTTTGCGACAGTGATCCTACTACCACTATGGAGTAAGATCTTATATCCACATCCTTAAAGCAGAAGTTGAAGAGAGAACGCACACAACTTTATTCTCTAGAAACTCAACCAACAAGTAAGTTCTTTGTCTCCTTATGAGATATTTATAGAATCCCAAGATGTAGAAATCTATGGGCGCGACCTTTAGTAGTAATTCAATGAACTTGTCTCTACATGTACATAAAGAAAGAGATTAAGTCACTTCACATTATGGCTCTACACGTACGAAAATGAAGAGATGTGACTCTTCATGCACGTGGCTCTACGCATGTGGCCAAAAACTCTAACACGTCTTATTTTAGCCGTTTTAGTCGATTGTATAATCCTTGTAGTGATTCAAGTGAGGCCCTTTAATTTTGAGGGATTAGAGATACTTGAATTGATGAAACTAAAATAGATCTAGGAAATGTAAGGCATATTTTTTTTTTGGGCTGATATCTCTATGTTGTTTATTACTAGTGTAGAGCTACCACTTGCAGGTTGTCTTATGGTCGCACGGCCTATTAGCTAATATGGAAGTTATCGAGGAAGATTGAGAACAATCGCACTTCATGTGGGAGTGGGAGAAATTCAATAAACACATTAAGTTTGTAGGATAAGAAAATAAAAACTCTAAAAACGCCCATGAATGTGTGATAATTATCCACATTATGTGCGAGTAGGAGATTGTTAGAGTTTTTGGCCACACGTGTATGAAGAGTCACATCTCTTCATTTTCACACATGTTGAGCCACGATGTGAAGAGTCGCATCTCTTTCTTTTCGTACATGTAGAGACGCGTTTATTGAATTTCTACCAAAGGTCACTTCTATAGATTCCTACTTTTTGAGATTCTATAAATATCTTATATGGAGACAAATAACTTACTTGTTGGTTGACTTTCTAGAGAATTAAGTTGTGAGTGTTCTCTCTTCATCTTATGCTTTTACACTGTAGATACAAGATTGTACACCAAATTGGTAGTACAATCACTGCCATAGGAATTCCAACGACGAAAGGTGAAACAAGTAATTCATCGCAATCCGAGGTAGCATTTATGTTTAATTCTTCTGGTGTGTCCATGATATGTATGTTAGTTGTTTGTTGATAATAACATGCAAGTTACATTTATATTTTATTGTGATGCCTGTACACTCATGCAAGTTCATTTCGTCTCTTAGTTTCTTTCTTCAGTGAGGTCTCAAGATCAAGTGTGCTTTTTTGGGTTTTATTCAAGTGCCTTGAGTCCCAATGGCGCAGATTTGTGGGTCTTTCATTGTAGTGTGGTAGCTGTTTTGCCTCGGAAATGGAATTCAACAGTGGATCACTAGGCATAAAAAAATCCAGATTTTTGTTGGTGAAGAGGGATGACCATCAAGCGTGGTGCAATGATTGTTTGTTGTGGTGAATGTTTGTTCATTTAGCATTCGTCTATCGGTTCACACTTGGCAGGGGCATGATGATACACTATGGTCAGGTGTTTGAAGGTTCACTTTGCAGTATGATGATGTGTTTTGGAGTAAAGCTTGTGCACATAACATGCAGTACTTCCCCTACTTATTTATAATCTTGTTTATGTGATAAAAAAATAAAAAAAGAAGGCATTAAAAAATGAACCAAAAGATCAGTACAATAAAAATTTTTAGAAAAACAAAAAAAAAAAAAAACAAACAAACAAAACAAAAACTCTAGTTACGTTCTGTACACTCCCAAATGACTAGTCCAAATTTTCTAATGATGCATTCCCTTTGTTCTCAAAATCAACAGCACGTCACAAAGCATTAAGAACCTAGTCTTATCTAACAACTCACTGAACTTGAGTAAAGAAATAACTAGACATAATAGAAAGAAAATTGTTAAAAAAAATCATATTGGCAATTCACAATTGGACAGCTAAGTAGGTAAAGATACATTAGGGAGACCTTTCCTTGAGCATTAATTCAATTATCTTTGACAAAAAAAAAGAAGCATTAATTCAATTATTAAAAAATAAAATAAAAAGCAAACTAAGGCTAATAGTTGATAATTTGAGGATAAAAAAATAAAAAATAAATGAAGTAAACATTCAATCAGCCATAATATTCTAACATATTCATAGACCAAAAGCACACGCCTTTATTCTCATTTACAACAACAACAACATAGCCACAGTCCCAAATTAATTGGGGTTGGCTCTTTTATGTAATTGCAAAGTTCTGATGGGATTCGGTGCATCAGTGCTAGTTTGATCGCACCCACATTTCTTCTTATTTAACTCATTTAAATTCATATCAAAGACTAACAACTAGATTTGTCAAAATCTGAACCTTAGTACATAGCTATCCACCCACAACTCTAGCTAACATTATAAACTCAAACCCAAACTATTGACTTCTAAAAAACCAAAAAAAAAAAAAAAACAGTAATAGCTAATGATGTGCTTAAGTAAAGATCTAATTTTGAGTCAATCTCAACACTCCCCCTTAATCCAAAATTACTCTCAAATAAAGTTAAACTTCAAACCTTCGAAGCACTTCTCTTCATTCAATGATGCACATCTCATCATCCTTGACTAATTTGGAGCACGTCTTCAAAATTGCTCCAAATTAGTGAAGAATAATGAGATGTGCATCATTGAAGGAAGATAAGTGTTTCTCAAGTTTGAAGTTTACTTTAGTTTTTAGCAATTTTGAATCAAGGGGAAGTGTTGAAATTGACTCAAAATTAGATCTTTTCATTTTACCAATGTATTAATTATTAATGTTTTAAGTGTTTTTGTTAGCTGGAAGAAGTCAGTATCTTGGGTTTGGATTTATCACATTAGCAAGAGCTGTGGGGGATAGAATCGACAGACATGTATCAAGGTTCATATTTTGACAAATTCGGTTGTTAGTCTTTGATATGTATTTAAATGAGTTAATTGAGAATAAAGGGGTGTGTGTGTGGTCAATCAATATGTGAGAACCTTATGGCTGATTGAAAGTTTTACTTATTTATTGAAACAATAAATGATCTAAATGTTTATCGGTTCACTTTTCTTACTTAACTCTTCACATATATGATTACAACCAAAAAAAATATAACTCCTAAATTTTAGCCAACAATCACCAAATGTGATAAACCCAAAACTACCACATCGACCAAATCGACCAAATAATACTAATACGAAAAACATTGACCAACTGGTAATTAATTTGAATTTGAATCAAACTCTAACACCTATGCCTTGAGGTGCACCTAAATTATTTTACAAAAATAGGAACTAGAAGTGAGGGCTTAAGCCTTGTTTATGTGCGGTGATCTAAGCTTTGCTAGTGACACATACACCACATTAAGCACTTTGAGGAGATAATGAACCTGGCTAAGTTAACATACTTAGCATACAAAAACCCCAAATACTGGAATTCTTTTCCTATCAAATTTTTCAGTGGTGTACAGAAAAATGAAACATTTGTTTTCATGCAATTAGGATTATACATCGTAAATAGCAACACCCTGGCACCAGCACATCTCAAGTACTTCTATCAATTACTAATACCGAGTGAGTTTCGATGCTCAAGCAACTTCGACTCAAAATGCTTTGCTGGCAGCTAATAGACAAAGACATTTGAGGTTTTAGTGAAGTGGCAGTATTACTAATTCACTCAGGAATTGCAAAGGCACCAAGGCGACCCCGGGCAGGCTTCTTGACCAAGGAGAGGCATCAATAGCAGTAACATAGGGGCCCCTATTAGAATTTTGTTGGATGAAATTCCCAAGTCCAAGTTTACATAAGAGGGAGAGTGTGAAATGAATTAGGGCTTAAAGTTAGGAGTAGAGGCTTCACCAAAATGTCAAGGCCAGATGGTGCATCCAATCCAAACTTATAACCCATTTATTTTGTATTTATACACCTGATGTAGGATTAATCTTAACAGTCCCAATCAAGTCGGTAACTCGCTAGCTCACTGGTTTGGTATGAGGTTTCTGAGTAAGAGGCCGGGGTTTGAGTCCCAAAGGGCTAAAAAGTAAAATTACATATTGTAAAGTCCTTTATATTACAAAAGGAACAACTATTCCCAACAAATCTAGCATCCCTTGATTCCAAATAGCACACTTTAGGTGATTCACCCTCTAATCCAAAACCTATTACTAAAGAATCTCCCACATTTAAACATCATAAGTATCACAAGGAAAATAAATCCATAGATCCCAACTCCCCTCGAAAAAAACTCAAAAACAGGCTAAACAGCCAAAAGGATCAAAAGGGTAGTAGCTACAACTCCAATCAAAACTAGAATTAAAAAAAAAAAAAAGGATCATGAATCGGATTACCTGGAACGGATTGGTAACCAGCGTTGGAGGAGTAGTAAGGAGGGGCGTAAGGGGGGTTGACTCCGGGAGGGGGGACGGGCTGAGGAAATCCCACGGAGTGGTGATGGTGGTGGTGTTGATGGCTCGGATCCTCTCCCTGGAACGTCCCGTACTGTCTCTTCTCCGCTCCCTCTTCTTTCATCTCTTCTGATCGATCTTCCAAGATCAAATCTCAACTGAGTACTGTTTAGCTGTGCCACCACCGTTGAAGCGATCGACAACCATCACGTATGACAATGCTAAGATAATAGGACTATATAAATTCATACACTCAAGTAGACACACATTTTGGACGCCGTGATATAAACATCGTGACGTGATTGGGTGAATCTTATGATGCATCGTGCGGCTAATAAGCGGGTACGTCATCTGAAGTGTGAGTTTAATGTGACTTAATAGATTCATATAAGCAATAATTATAATGAGAATGATATTCAGCTGTCCCATTGAATGCATATTCAGATTGGGGTGGACGTGGGACAAAAACTCCCTCATCTCATATGGGAGATTTATATTGAGGTCAGCTATGTGCAGCCCAGTCGTTACTCAGGGCACTCCATTTATAAGAGCACCCATTGAATTTCTCAGGGCACCCCTGAGTTAGATGAAAATGCCCTTCTTCATCAATGTAAGGCACCCCACCACTAAATCTTCTTTCACACTCCTTCCCATCACAAATCGACGCCTCAATTTACCAAATTTCCTCATTTTCTTGTTCGTTTGCTCATCGATTTGTTGTTTTTAGAGTCAGGTGAGTGTTTGCGGTGTTTGTGAGGTGAGGGTTTGACTAATGACTTGTGGTAGATGGCTGATGTTGAATCGTATAGGGTTCGAGGATGTTTTTCGTTAAGTTTGTTGTTCCTTTATCTTGTGTTGTTGTTGTCTTTCATGAAAATGTACCCATTACTGAGTTCAACCACAATCCTGAAATGTTCGGCCATACAGGGCCGAGACTATTGAGTAGGTCTCGGAACTGCATGAATGAGACTCTGCAGTACATCTCGGTACCAAGTAACAAATCGAACAAGTAACTTAATTCACAATGGGTTCGATTATCAAAGAGATCGAGGCATAAGAGGATGTCCCTGTTGTTGGTAACCGAGACATCCTCTTATGTCTCGGTGCCCGGTAACTGATCGAACAAGTTACCCATTTCACAATGGGCTCGGTTAGAAACGAGACCGAGACATAAGAGGATGTCTCGGTTGTCGTGCCTTTGACACTTTTGTGTATGTGGTACATTTCAAAATGCGAGAAACCCTAAACACAAAAACATCAAAACACACCAAAACTCATGCTTTCAACCCTCAAAATGGGGTGGTGGGGTGCCCAAAGTTGTGTCCGACCATCGACGAAGACGACGGGATCGGTTGGGAGCACAAGGGTGGTGGAGTTCGATGGTCACACATCAAAATATGGTGGTGGGGTGCCCAAAGTTTTTTTTTGTGGATTTGTGTTGGAGAACATATGAGTCATTACACATGCAATTAGAAAAAAAATGGGATGCCCTGAGTAACGACTGGGGTGCACATAGTCGGCCTCTTTATATTATAGAGATGGTGTGGCACAAAAAATCAACGACACTGTCGTTTGCTTGACACATCACCAAGAAAAATCGAAAAAGTAGGTGCAAACAAAAAAAAATCAAAAAAATATCAGCAAATAAATTGGATTTCTAGTTTTGTTTTTTTGTTTTTATTGTAAGAGAAATTGAAATTTCATTAATCTTCACGGCTAAATACAAGACTAAACATAAAATCAAGTATATTGATTCAATAATCCTATTTGTTCAAACGAACTGCCATTTAATTTGGTTGTGAATGCGATTGTGAAATTGAAACAGTTTAACAATCAATGTTTGCTCTCTACAACGTTAAAACTCATTACAATACATAAATACTACTAGAACTACATAACGAATAACAAAACTTTTCAACAAGAAGAAGAAAATCTAAAACTTTCCAATGAGGAAAAGACAAATCAAAGACTTCTAACTAGAGAAGAAAAAATTATCTATAGAATAAAAAATTAAAGACAGGATCAATCCAACGCACCGCACAAATCCACGCAACACCGTTGATGAAGATGCACCGCAACAAGGATGAGTCAATCTCCATAAATATGACTAAATCTGCAATTTATTGTATAAACAAAGTGCAAAGAAATTTGATTGGAACCGTCGCTGATCAAAGAGGAGGATTGGTGAAAGTTCAAGAACAAAAATCACCGAATAGAATCAAGAAAAAAAATTAGGACTTCAATATATGGTTATGCTTCATTAAAATAAAAATTCATGGGCCCGGAGAATGTTGGGCCGCACACGCACATATGGGTATACAAATGGGGTTGAAGCACATCTTTACGCAAAACCAATTAATTTGTGCTAGGATCCAATCTACCCACTTATTTACTATACCAATTCTTATTATATTTTTCATGTGGGATTATATATTCCAACAATTAATAACTCAAAAAGTAAACTAGATGAAGCCCTTGTGTTTCGTTTTTTATACAAGTGCTTTATGAATTTTTAGAAATCTTTGTATATCATATATATACCATATATAGTATATATCATAATATATTAAAATTTATATGACACATTCTAAAAAATATATATTGATACCATATATGTATTGTGCATGGCAATAAATTAGAAAAAGAAAGAAAACTTGAAAAAATAGGCGAGTCAAAAGAAATCGAAAGTATACGAAAACTATACGTATAATAAGCTCTCTAAAATTTCAAAAACGATTGATATTTTCTGACAAAGTTTTTGTAGAACGATTTACAAAATGACGAGGGAGCACATGAGAAGCCGAGTCTTAAAATCAGGGTCTATGTGAGTCACAAGAGAGAAGTGTAATAAATAGTAGAAAATTAAGATTTATAAAGAAGAAGACTTTAAGCTAATAAAAAAAAAAAGAAGAAGAAGACTTTACTAAACTATCCTAACCTTTATTAAATGTATCAATTATATATTCTAACTTTTGAAATTTATCAATTACTCATAACCTTTGAGATTTGGAATCAATTATATTTGGGGCACTTTTTTTTATGAAATCAACTTATTCTAACTTTTCTTTTCATA
This sequence comes from Stephania japonica, assembly GCA_039657345.1. NCBI lineage: Eukaryota > Viridiplantae > Streptophyta > Magnoliopsida > Ranunculales > Menispermaceae > Stephania > Stephania japonica. The sequence goes on from CM077556.1 coordinate 10,989,670, forward strand.
ATCATCCACATTGATCAATTTATATCAAAATCTTTTAAGCTTCATCTATAAATTAAGTTTACGAGGACTCACTAAAATAATAATTTATATATCAATGATACATTCATATTCTAATTCAAATTTAGTAATTTCCAAATCACCAATGGTAAGTTGAAAATTATGTACATATACATTAGAAAATAGCATATAAAACTTATTAGAAGGTTACTCAGTTGTTTAATTTGACAAAAGAACTATGTACTTTGATGACGTATGTGATTGAGTAGGAATGTGAACACACAACTATGTATATTTGTTTTTGGTGAATACACAACTATGTATATTATATACATGAATACATATTTATCATGAATATTGAGCTCTAATGCATATATATAAATATGGGGTGTGACAAGAAAGTTGAAGAAAATAATGCGTGAGCATATATAATGAAAGAAAAAGCGATCCAAATTAATTGATGATATAATTGATATTAAATTTGAAAGGGTAGGATACAATTAATACAACTTTTAAAGGTTATGATATTTTTTTATCATTTGGCCTTAAATCAATTGCGTCTTAAAGATACTGAGTTTGTAAGTGAAATTGACCTAATTAACCTAGTTATTATTCATCGCTTCAAAAAAAAAAAAAAACTTAGTTATTATTCATATTTTCTCAAATATTTTGAGATTCTTACTCAACATCTTAATTGTAAACTGGTTGTTAGACAGAAACAACCGCTAATCTTAACCTTAGAGATGGTTACAACTTTGCAACCTTTGTATATCACTAGAAATTTGCGGCGTACCCTTTCTATATCCCTCATTTTCCTATTTTCTACGTGGGAAGTGCTTCATTGACATTATCAAACTCACACCTCTAAGTTACATAGACTTTTGAGCATTGTCTGTACATGCCTCAAGATGCATGCACACAATTCTCGGCGTATAACATGTTCGGTGTGTATCCAGGATATATATGGACTTCTTTCAAGGGCGATGAGGTGTAAGTTGGGTGATGTAAAATTTTAAATTTTTTTTCCCTTTTGCAAAATAAAAAATAAAAAATAAAAATTCCAACTACCTGCAAGCCCCTTCTAATTAGTTTCTTTTTTGAGTTTGTTGTGTTTTTTCATTTTTGCAATTTTTCAAGAGTCTACAACAGCTCCTTCATTTTTTTCTAATTCTATTGTGTTTTTTTAATAAAATTTTATTTTGTTTGTTGGATATAGCATATGGGAGTGGATTTGCTAATGTTATGAGATGTGATGTTGGTAATGTCTATCAATATAAATATGTCATGTGGACAATGAAGATGTGCTCATACATTTTTGCCCTCCCTACTTTTACTCTTTTGTCCACGTGACACGTTGCTAGTGAGAGACATTACTAACATCACCCTCCCATCATTAGCAAATCCTCTCCCATAGCATACTTAGTATTTGGGGAATGCGAGCACAACTTTAGAGTATCTTCAATGGTAATGTAGATTTAGACTATGGATTCATGCCACTTAGTGGATGTGGAGAAGATGTCTATCCTATGTGGCATTAGATGGACATTCAAATTTGAAAATGATCGGTAATGTGAATTTAGACCATGGATTGTGACTTTTTGACTTTATATAACAAAGAATTGATGATGTGGCAATGGATCACAATGTCTAGAAGTAGATATTATGGTAGCCATCCTCCAATTTGATTCCTTGTCACGTAAGATACATCCATAAATTCATTGTCCCATTAGAAAGCACTATTTGAGTTGGAAGTGGATTCCACCATTTCTATCTCAAACTCAATTCATAGTCCCATTAGATATGCTCTTAGTGTGACATGCAGCTAAGCATACGCGCGTATCTCGACGAGTATGCCTAACCTAAGTGCCGAGGTGCGTACCACACTAATATTTTCTTATTCCTTTTCCTAATCCCACACGTAACACGTGACCCACCATTGGTCGGACGTACGAATGGCCTAATGGAGAAGTCAATTGACTAGACGCGAACTCTTACACGCACCCAATTGAGGTGGGTTGGATGAAAAAACGTTTTTAATCCAAGACTATTCCAATAAGCATCTAAAAACGTTTCACAACTGGAAATATAGTGACGAAGTGTGTGTGTGTTTTGAATAAACATGGACACCTCTTAGATACGTCTATCGAAAAGGGAATAGTGCTGCGGATTAGATGATGAATCAGGCATATATGAGGCACAATCCTTCATTTTGCAATCTTAGGAATCTCCATTTTTTTTTTTTCATATATAGGAATCTCCCTTTTAGTGGATAGAAACAAAGAACAAAAGAAAACAAAATAAAAATAAAGCTATTATGTCATTTCTTCACCAATGTATTTTATCCATACAAATCATGTCCCAAAACCTCATCAAAACCTCAAAAAGAAAGAAAGAAAGAAAGAAAGAAAGTAAAAAAGAATCAAATACATGTGAATTCCTACCCCTTGAAGTAGGAAATTAATGAACAACAAAAATGAATCATCTTCTCCTCCTCCCCAATCCCCAATTATCTTTACAGTTTCCCTCCCATTTTCCCTACCATATTCTATACATTGTAACTTCATGTCTTCTTCCTCCGCTATAAATTTATCCATGATCAGATATCAGCACATTTCATAGGAGCAAACCCCAGTCTGGAATTCTTTGTATCATACAAGACATGGAAGTTCTGCTGCTGATAATTCCCCAAAATCGAAAGCGACGATTTCTGCGTGCCCAAAATGGCTAAGCAAACGACCTCCTCCGGTTCAAGCTTGATGAAGTAATTCTCCAATGGGAACTTCCACACAGCCCCATCTTCAAAAACAATTGCAAAATCAGGTAGCTGAACCTTCCCCACACCACTCACATTGTAACAAGGAGTCAACAAGGGGAAGTAGTCAGTGACAAGAGGGTAGTTTTTGTAGCTCCTCACTTTCTTCATAAATGCCTCCTTGATCAACTCATAAGCTGGATCAGCAAAGTAACTAAGTGTTGTACCTGAATCAATTATAGCCCCACCAGCCCCGTGAGAGGAGGAAACCTTCCAGGTCTCTTCAGGGATCTTCAGCACTTCCCCACCCACCACAACACTCTTAATCTGAACATAGTAGAATGTGTCGGCTGGGTTATCCTTCCCACCAACAAATGATGTGAATTTCAAGTCCGGGTGCCTCATCAGACTCTCATCCTCTCCAAATATGAGCTTGCTAGTGACGCTCATGTCGCTGTTCCGGTCGACGAGGCAGTACGAGAAGGACTCGCCGTAGACGGACTTAAGCTGCGAAGTGAACGACAGCGGTCCTCGGCCTAATCCCAGCAGGCCAGAAGCCCCATGGAACAAGCCCCTGTTCCAGTGCCCGCACCCAAACATGACTTTCTCAACAATGCCCAAAACAGGGTGCCCTGTTTCCCCTGTTTCCCCTGTTTTGGGCCTGGTGAGATTTACCGTGAAGGTTTCGAGGGCGAAATCGCCGGTGGTGTTGGAGTGGTCGCCGTACCAGTAAAAGTAGGGGCACATTTGGGCGTCTGAAGTGCAGGGCAGGGGAGGGTCAGGGGAGGAGACTAGTTGACAGCGAGGGTCTTTGCAGGAGATGTTGCGGAACGAAGAGGAGTGTTTGGGGTCGTAGTGGGGGCCGGTTTGTTCGAAGCAGTCGTGGCAGGGGAGGCATTGGAGCCAATTCAGGTCGCTCCCTGTGTCGAGAATGAGCGAGAAGTGCTTCGGAGGAGTCCCCACGAACACGTCCATCAAGTACTCGCCTGATCCGAGGCTCACCCCGGATTCCAGCGTTGCAATGAGTTTGCCCTTTTGAGGGTCTCCAGCTTCAGGGCCCCTCTGTTTTTGCTCTGTTTTCACAGATTCTTTCTTGTTTGATCTGTGCAGGGCGTTTTGGTTCTTCTTCTCCGTGATTCTTCGGTGGAGGGTTTGGATTCTTGCGAGGTCGCTGTGGGCGGACTTGATTACGGATTCTTTCTTCCCTGAATTGGCCTGGTTGGCCGATCTGTGTTTCAGATTGAGCTTCACAGTCTTCTTGATTTCTTCTTCTTCTTCTTGAAGGATAGTTGCTGGTTTTGATGATTGAAGATCACAGCCACTAGGGTGAGTTGCAGAAGCCATGACAGAGTTGAAGGTGAGATGGTCTTGTATTTCCATCCCAGCAAGCATAGATCCATTATTGGAGCTGAAACAAGAGACCTCAACAAGCCCACCTAACAAAACCCAAAGAACCAGAAACTTTAAAACCAACATCACATACACACAACAACAATCTCTCTTTCTCTACTTGATTTTGCTTCACAATCAACTAATTGTTGTAAACAGAGAAGAAGACAGAGAGAGTGGCAGAGCTAAGGAGAGGTTGAAGAGGAGGAGGACAAGAAGAGGGGAGTGTATGAATGAAGAATAAAAAAATGGAGGGGCTTGGGAATTAGGTTGAATGTGAGAAGTTTGAATAGAAAAATCTTCATATTTTTTTTTAAGAGTGCTGCTGGGCATTGACCCAAAACGCGCTTTGAACTTTGAAGGAACAGAGAAAACATTATTATTATTATTATTGTAAGAAGGCAATATAAAAAAATTTAACAGAAAGGTTCGCGAGAAATGTCTCGCCGTATTACCTGTTCTACTGTCTCGTTGTTTGGAAGGCAAGGAATGTACGATAACATAAAGATCTTTGCTCTATGTGCGCATGTGTTTATTTGATGGAGAGAATAAATGAGTGAAAATCTATTAATTTTTCTATTACTACTAATTTACCCTTAATGAACAAAGAGAAATGAATTTGTTACATCATCGAACACATACCCCAAACGGATATCGACTTTGGGAACCGTCCGTACGTGTGTCTTACGAATACACACTTCACGTGTTATACACCGAAAATTATATGTGCAAGTATCTCGAGGCATGAAAGGATAAATGTGTAAAATTATTCTCATCCAATTTAAAGGAAGACGTTAGTTAAAGAGGAGGTAAATTAGTAATAGAAAAAATAATAAATTTTTCCTCCTTTATTTTCTTTATCAAATGACCCATGGTGCGTTATGATTGACATTTGTGCAAATCTTACGTTTTGCAATTGTATAGAAGTCACTCCCAGTGTATGTGATCATGCGACTGCTACATGAATTGTTGGTAGTTCAAAAGAGGCTTGTTTTGGATTGCAACTTCTTATTATTTGAAGTTTGCTCATGAGCGAAAAAATCTCACATATCAAAAACCTTATTTTTTCTTCTTCGGTTCTCCTCCTTGATTATACCTTTTGAACCATCATTGATCATCTCTTTTGATTGGCAGTAATTCCAATAACCTCATTTTCCTCTTATTAATCAAATAAACTCTCGTATCCATTCAAATATGATGATTAGTTTCATCCCCGTTGCAACCATCAGATTCACTATCAGCAATAATCACTCTCTACGTCTGCATCATTCTCGAAGATTGTGCGTGGATTTGCGTTTATGAGGTTGGTACTAGTTATTAAGTTTTATTTCATAGGTAGTTGTTTCCTTTTCATATCGGAAGGTTTAGTATGTCTTCCTTCATTGGAAGTTTCGTATTTACTTTCCTTATTGGAAGTTTTATTTTTCGTTGTGATTCGAATGATGTATTTGTATATTGTCATATTCCAAACGTTTGTCAAGAGAATAGTCACTGATTATCAAACTATTTCATCATTACAGTTGCAATTCTTGAAAGTCAACTTTATAGCGGTTGCATGTTCTTTTGAACAATTAGGATTATAGAATTAATTTGCTACGATAATTGATTCTATGTCTCATCTTGTTCCATCGAATGTATTGAGAGTCATAGATGATTAATGAAATTTTTTTCTTCTTCTTCAAAAAAAAAAAAAAAGTTGCTCACGTGCAACATATTAAATTTATGTACCAAAAAAAATACATGTAAAAAGTAAAAAGAAAAATAAAGTAATATAACAGCAACAAAAATAGTCTCAATCTAAAAAAAAAGTAAAATAATTTTTAAAATAAATAAAATTTGTTTTCAAAAAAAAAAAATATAACAAAAGTTATGAGTAGTTTAAATGTATGTTTGAGCTGCCTTTATACCAACTGTGAAAAGCATTAAATGAGCCAAAACGATACAAAATTTATTTATTTAGTGTCACATAAATAATAAACATAATTGGATATAAAAAAAAACATAAATGCAATCGCAATGCTGAACTCATATTCTTTTTAAAAAATATTAATAATGTAAGTAATTTAATTAGAGTCGCGCTAAGGGCACCCCGCAATCTTTTTAGGCCACCCTGCTGATTATAGCACTCCGACAATTTATCAAGGCACCCCAGTACTTTTACCAAAATGTCATTTCGTTTGAAGTGCGAGCACCCCACCACTAAATCGAATGAAACCTTTCTTTTCTCCCTTCCATTACGACATCAAGGCCTCAATATACCAAATTCTCTCACTTTCTTGCTTGTTTAAGATAGATTTGTTGTTTTTATGGTCAAACGATGTGTTTGACTTCAATCCTGTAGTGTTCGGTCACACAGAGCCGTGATTTGTCTTTTGGTCTCAAATGTCCATTGTCAATACCATTGTGCAAGTGTCGGTTAATATCAACCGACACCTAAGTGAGAAGGATCTTAGACCGCGTGGTTGTGTATCACCGAGACTACTGGTTTTGGTCTCGGTGACATATTACCAAGACATTAAGCTATGTTTCGGTTGCTTCCAACCGAAGTGTAATAAAAAGTTACGTTTGGGATTAAACTCGGTTGTAATAACTGACACCTTTTGTTAGTTATTGGTTATGGGGTATCGAGACACTTCAACATGTCTCGGTCCTGTGTGACCGATAAATTTGCGTCCGTGATTCACCTTCAAAAATGGAAAAAAATCCTATAAAAACCATAAAAACTAACTTGTCGTGTACGACGTCCGCCTCCCACTCATTTTCTTCAACCATTAGACTTTAAAAACACTTAAAACTCGTTGAATCTCCGGGCGGCGACGGATCGACAAATGCAATTGATAAGGACTAATGCGCACTCTTTGATAAAAAAACGTGATGTCCAATCCTCGACGGATCGACTTGACTTCGTAAAAAAATCGAGTTTTCAAAAGTGGGGTGCCCTGAGGGGGCATTTGAATGGACATGTGAATTGTTGAGTTGGATGAGGACATTTTTGTCAATTGGTTATAAAACCAGTTTTAATTAAAAATGGCGGGGTGCCCTGAGAGGATTGTGAGGTGCTCTTAGCGCGACTCTTTAATTAATAGAGTCGTGGTGGGATGACAAATGAACAAATATTAGAACTCTTAATCATAAGTTGCTCTTGTAGTATTTCTTTCTTTGAGTCTGAGATTAGTTAAAACAATGCTATGAATATCACGGTAATAATAAAAAATAAAATAAACGATTTGTATGTAAAATAAGGCCTCACTAACTTTTCTTTTCAATTTCGTTAAAGCCTCTCAGGTAAGATGATAAAAATATCACTTGTCAAAAAGGTAAGACCTCGAGAGATCGTGGTTCGATTCCCACTTAAATTAAAAAAAAAAAATAAAAAAAATAAAACCTTTTTCTTTCAATTTCTAAAATTCGCAATAAAATTTAAGATTTTTTCTTGGTCAAATTAAGAGCATACAACATATTTCTTGGAAGGAAAACGATGTTCTAACATGAAAAATTAAGATTAGAAGGCAGTGCGTAGTTATTTTTTGTCTCCGTGTCCAATGTGGGTCAAACTATATATGAGACACATGGCATATTGAGAAATTGAGACATGGTGACTGATGTCTGGATTGAGTTTGCGAGTTGGCTTACGTTGACGGAGACGATACAAGAAACCGTATGAAATACAATGGATGCGCCTCGACATTTGTGTTTGTTATATTGACTGGTGGTCCATCAGATGTCCACGTCAGTGTAGGCATAGGATGGCAATATGAAAACTTGAGGTCAAACATAACGGTGAAAACTTTTATAATGTGACATTGCATATGTTTTGGATTGACCCACTTTATGTTGGGTTTTTTTGAGGTTTATACGGAACGAAAAATTTAAAATAATTTATGAAAAACTCAATAGAATCACAAATAAGTTTCATTAAACAAGATTTACAAAAGTAAATCATACCTTAATTTGTTATTTCCTTATCTGATCATTTCGATCTCCTTTACGTTCAAGCGCGCGTCCTCTATCAGAAATTTATACACGAACGGTGACCACAATTTGAAGTACTAACTCCAAGAGAGATAGAAAATGTTTTTCCTTTCTCTCCCAAAATCCAGATAACTCTAAAAAGGCAAAACGAAAATCTTATACATTTTTAGGGTATGACCATTTATTTATATGTGTAGATAAACCTATCACTTAAAATCCTATTCGTAATACAACTATTGTATTTAGGCAGTTTAAACAAATTACACATATACCTCTATTAAGAAGTTATCATATAACAAATCATAAGGGTTTTTATGTCATGAATTTTATCATATAAAATTCATTACTCTTGACCAATTGAAATTGCGCAAAGTCATTCTTTGTGTGCGATCCAATAGGTTCATGTAACGTTGGTAGTAACCAAAAATCATTTTTGGTACACAAATCATAAACGGTCTCTAGTAAGACATTATGACTATCCAAGTAGCATGAATATCAAAATCTATACAACCTAATGAAAACATAGCATGTGATATCCTTTGATTAAATATAAGACATGAAAGTCACCCTTAATGTTCAATCGTACTAGTTTCCATCTTTAGGTAGACTGAAAACATCCAAATGACATTGATCATAACTCTAATGGCCCAATTTGTAATTGTCATTATTTATGACGTCATTGCAGATGTGGACACCAGCAGGGACGTTCATGGGTCCCACCATGCGAGGCCAAAACACTCCCAGATTAGATATACAGTCTGTTTTGTGTGTTTTTTGTTGTGTAATTGCGATGTATATATTCAATTTAGTTAAAATGCATCACAATATGTGTGTTTATATTGCCCATTAACGAGTGAGATGGTATGACACATTTTCGTCGCGACTGGCGTATAGACACGGATATCGGGTGGCGAATGACTAATACACTAGAACGGGGGACTAGATACACATAATAAATGATAAAATTCATTAAATAAATAATATAAAATGAGGTTGAGGTGGTTGGTACCGTCATGCGCGAATGGCACGAGTCGAGGTTCGGAGCGGTATTGGAACGCACGAGAGTGCATATAATTGGTGCCATGTGTGTAAAGTCAAAGAGACTTAGGTGGGTTAGTTTTGTCTCATTGGGAAGACATTTTGACCCCATCTTAGCCATCCAACAAGCATGGAGATGTGTGTGTGAGTTGTGATGAAGGTTTTCCTTTAAAAACCAAATTTTCTCTCATTTTACCATCTTTTCTCTCTCGTCACTTGAGAAATCCTATAATTCCAAAGAGGGTTTAGGGTTTTGGAGATCTTGAGAGCTCATTTGATGTGTTTGGGAGGGTGGAATCATCAAAGCAAGGTAAGATCCATGATCCCCTCTCCTTTCTCTTTCATTCAAGTGTGGTTTGGTGCATGTTGGTGGGGAATTCATGTGTTGAGGTTGTGCCACTATTTTTGTCCAATTTTAGTGTTTGTTGAGTGTTATGGATGTCGAGAAATGAGTTGTGGACATTGGTTTTCAAGTTTGGTTAGTTTTCATGAAAAAAGGTTTATCGAGTTTGATATATGATCCGAGAATTTGATGCATATTTGATGAATTTGATTGTGCCTCTGGCTTTTGAAAGTGTTGTTTAATCCCTCACGAGTCGAAGATAGGGTCGAAAACATTGGTGGAGGCTTAGGTGATGTTTTTCCAGCAGTTATGTTCTATTGAACTCTGGAAAAATTGCCCAACGTGCTGGCCACATGCCCCACCGCGCTGGATAGTTTGGGTCAATGATGAAGATGAACAGGATGAACACCAGTGGGCTGGGTCATCCTCCAGCACGTTGGGTGTTCATCAGATAGTCATTATAGGCTATTTTAAGGTTTGTGGACTTTAAGCCTATACTAATTAACATAAAATACAACTAATTGACTATAAATTAATGATAAATGGAAATAAGTCATTTCGGGCGATATTCTAGATATCGAGGATTTAGAGGAGCCGGGCTGGTGTTTACTTTACGAAACGAGGAGTGCGGTTTGAGGTGTGTAGTGTCCTAACCAAATTCACGTTAGTATTTACTGCTTGATTTATTTGAATTCTATCTTGTTATTCAACATTCCTATTTCCTAATTGATTGATTTGAGGTGGCTGAGTTTGTTCGCCACCTGATGTTTATTCATTGCGGGGGCATAGGGTCCACTAGGCCATAACATGTGTTCTAGTCATGCGCTGGTGAATATGCTACCCGGGTGTACTAGACATGTGTGGGTGCGTCGTGGTCTACGCCGGCCACCTAGAGTGTAATGACCCGTTACTTTAAGCAGGTGATTAATGTTAATCCGAATGGTAATTAATTCGAGTTAGGCTCGTGGTTAAGCCCGATTTGTCATGATCAACGTGTGTGTGGGATTGTGTGATGTATTGCGTTTGTTTGGTGTGTATTAGTACATATACGTGAATAATCGGACTAACGAGGAAATGCTTAATACCATGTGTGGGTCATGTGGACACACATGAGACGCGAGATAGTGTTGACACTCGAGTGTGCTCGACGGTGGAAATTACGTAATTATAGGCGTAATTATAGGCATAAATATATATTTATATATATTATGGATATATATATATATATAAATATATATTAAATGGAAAATAATAAAATAATGATAATTTGTCAGGCGCAGAGTGATACGCAGGGTTACGAGTGATATGCGTAGGACATACAGTGGTGTGCACGCCTGAGAATTCTCGTTGGCGTGCTAACCGGAATTTTAGGCGCAAGGTATCGATAAATATATATATATATATATATTTATATATATAAATTAGTATATATAAATATATATAATAAATCAGGAAAATGTAAGATTACCATTAAGGGTATTGAATTGGTAAAGGAGGAGATAAAATTAGAAGGGCAATTTGGTCATTTCCCATCTAAACCGCCTTCTACTTCCTTACAATGAAAAAAATTGAAACAGATAGGAGAGAGAGAACCGAGTCGATGAGGGAGAAGGCGATGGAGGAGCTCGTGAGGTCGAGGAGATCGAGGACGGTGAGCTCACGAAATCAAGGTGAGATAATGAAGTTGGGTATGTTGTTGTTGTTGTGTATCAGTGGGTGTGTGATTGGGTGATGATGAGTGAGCTCGGCCATGGCAGAAGCCATGACCGAGAGTGGTGAAGGTAAGGGAGTAGTCTCCCTTGCCAGTTCGGGTTGGGGTTGGGGTTGAGAGCCAACCCCAATGAGGAATCAAATGAAAAAAAAGAAGAACAGAGCACCTATGTTCTTTGTGAAGAAGATGACCGGTAGGTCCTGAACCGGGCCGGTTCGGCTCCGTTGAGCCGAACCCGGTTCGGCCCGGTTCAAGCCTAAACCAAAAGAAAAAAAAGAAAGAAAAGAGAGAAAATGGAAAAGAAAATTCAGAAAAATAGGAAAAAATATGGAAAAATAGTATTTTGACCAAACAAATAGAAATTGAGGGATTTCTACGAAAAATGAGAAATTCAAAAGTCGAATGAGACTTTACACCAGGGTTTTTACCTCGAAAAACGTGAAATGGTCCAAATAGGTTGTAAACTAAGTCTTGGAATTCCGAATTAGAATGGGACCAATTTAGGATATTAATAAATAAATATTAGACTTAAATTGATGACAATTGGTCTATGTTAGGGAATGAATCAATGTGGAAAGAGGTTAAGAACTCGGGGAAATTGTACAAGTCAGTAAAACATAGAAAGCTCAGGACAGGTAAGTGGGACTCGTAGTTTTTATCAATTATGCAATGTAAAATAGTATTATTAGAGCATGTAGTGTACTGGACTGGGAATGGGGCAATGTACCGTGATTTGACGGTGGTTTTACAAAAATGTTTTGAAATGAAAAATGGATTCGGAAAGAGGTTTGACGGGACGGATCGGCCTGGGGTTAGGAACTGTGGTGGAATTGCTAACCATCACCGAGCCCCCGTGACTTGGGAATTATTCCAATCAATGCTTTCCAGTTGAGTTTAGCAGCTCATCAATCATAAACCAATCAGATGAGCAGTGATTGGTTTAGTGATGATGAGTAAGTGCGACTCTGTGTTTTATGAGTTGGCGGCACATTAACAAGAACTGGTTAAATGCCCAGTGATTGGTTCTTGGATATGTGAGAGGGCGACTCAATGCAAATATGAATATGTGAAATACAAATCACGGGTACATTGCAATGAACCAAGGAACTTGCATCTGTTATATATATTGTTTATAATGATTCATATGCTCCTATAGATATGCATTTGATTCATGTTGATATACATTGCCTTGATATTAATTGATAGTTGATGGTTGGTATGAGAGTCACTTACTGAGCATGTAGGAGCTCACCCACCTTAACATTTCCAGGTATGAATGTACGTTAGGACTTGGAACTCAAGAAAGGAGAAGACCAGGAGTTTAGTATATTCTCTACGGTGCAGTGAGTTTCCTGTTATATATATATATATATATTGTATTGCGTTATGATTTATAATAAAATGGGTGGGAATAAGAGCTCAATACCGATGTTTATGTCGGTATTGTATATTTTGTGATTTATCGAAAAAGTTTTAAATTTTCCGCTGCGTTATTTTCATGGTGTTTATTTAAATCAAGATATACATGTTGTTGTCAGGAAATGTGGTAAGGCTGCTGGCTCTAATTAGGTCCGATCTAGTTTACCGGGGCTTAATTAGAGTTTCAGGCCAAACATTCTCTAATTACAATTAGGGGCTGTTACATAGAGGGTCCAGGGTCACCCGTTCGAGGTATTCTCACGGGTCGTGCCTGGCGGATAGCTCGAAGTATGGCTCTAATTTGACTTTGATTGTGCACGCATTTTGATTTCTCTACTATTCATATGCATGCGATGATCTTCCACAGTTGTCTGTATTCTTTTGTTCCACATGTTTATTTATAATATTTTGATTCCAACAGTTTTACTTATGTATTTACTTGGTGAATTTCCTTATGATTACTCACTCTGGACTTTATCTGCCTTTTGTGATGGCTTGAGTGTAGATACTGGTACGAACTGAAGGAAGGGCAAGCTTGAGGACCATCTGTGACTGACTACATTTGCCCTACTCGTACGTTTGTTTATATTTATTGTTTTATGTTAGGTATGGGTTGTGAGAAATATATTTTGACCTGTATATAACTTGGAGGTTAACTTTTGATATTTTGAGGATAACACTTGAACATCTATATATGGACTACATTTTGGTATAATTTTCACGTTAGATTAATTGATATTTAAATTTCTATTTAATATCATTTTGATGATTTGAGACTTTCGCTGCATATTTTGAGGTTAAATGATAATAACAAGTCTTAAGCTAACTTGAATCAACAATTACTAATAAACAACCTAAGTTAGCAAGATTTTGATTGGATATAAGATATGAGTGCTCGTGGGACACAACTGGATGATGGTTTGACAGGGTTGTGGGCTCGCGTTGTACGCCGTAGCGGCCGATGAATTTAGAGGCCTTTACAATATCAATTCACTTAGATTTGAACATTTAACAATCTAACATATTGAGGGATCCACTGATATCTTTCTCTCTTTATGAGGAGACAAATTCTATCTTGATTACACACTTTCAAATATTGTTCACATGATAACCAATCACAATCTTTATAATTGTCCGGTTAAAGACAACGTTTGATAGTGTCAAATTACCATACTCATAATATTGAAGTCTATGGTAATCTCAAGTCAAATGACTAAATGATATAGTATCAAGAGTAACACCTATGACTTAATCCATGTGGTGTTCTCATTGCGGGTCGATCTAGTACCATGTTCCCTAACAAGTACTCATAATCTCGATTCGTATCCCTATACACATGATCATTACATGACCATCAATCAAAACTCATACTAGTATTAATTCATTATAGTTTACATTATAATAACCGACTAGAGACATTTAGGATATTTCAACAAATACCCATGGATCTTATTATAAGGTAAACATGCAATTACTTATAATAATGCAACAAATGAAAAACCTCTATTTTATTAACTAAAATTATAAGATAAATAATGTTTGTAGATTGAACCAGGGCACATGCCCCAACACTTTAGGCATCGAGATTGAGCACCAACTCAGTCAATGCCCGATAAGTAACCGATCTTTATCCTTTTTTCTGTGAACTCGTTTGGATTGGGACTTAAGGGATGACCAATTCGGTGAAATTGTTTAGCGATGGTGGTTGTTGTTTTGGGATTTCTGGAAAGAAAATAGGGTTTTGATTGAATTTTGTCGGGGTTTTGGTTTCAGATGATTTTTGTTGAGGGGTTATGGATATTTATGGGTTCAATATGTTTATATGCGATGTTGGGACGGGTTTGGATCGCGACAACAAGCCGAGGGACTCGCCCCAAGAGGCAAAACGCAGCCTCCCACTGAGGGGTCTCGAAAACCCCAATTAGGCGTCACTTTTGGTTTAAACGCTAATTTCATTACAATATGTGTGTTATAATGTAGTCTATTGACGCCCGGGGGCGTGCGACCGTGGGAGAAAACTCCCACGGCGTCACTTGCGACGTCTAAAACAAAGACCACAACATCAAAAGATATTCAAATTACGATTTCAAATTTGATTTCAAATTTGATCATGACATTGATGACCCCGTTGTGCATCTCGAAATTTACGGATAATTTTGGTTATCATACTTTAGATTGTCTGACTGGGGATTTGGCACGCATTTTGGGGCGTGAATTGGACAACATTTGGATTAGTTGGAGTGCGGTTTGAGGTGTGTATAATCCCAATTGAAATTACTTGAGTATTTACTTACTTTGGCTTTTGAATTCAGTTTTTGTCTTTCAATATTCTATCTTGGTTGTAGTTTATATGGATGGACGTTGAGGCTCTCCCTCCGTACCATTTCCGTGTGTATGCCCACTAGGCCATAGCATGTATGTCAGGGATGCACATGTGGGTGCATCATTAGTGTAACGACCCTCAAATCTAATTGGTGACATGTGTCATGTTTTCAGGACTGTGACTTATTCGTCGTGACTTGTCATATTACTTAAGCCTCGGAAGTCGACATTGAGGTATATTTTATTTTTCTGTGATGTTTATATTATTATTTATGCCCGAATGAAAACACTGTATGTCTTAGTATATGTTTTAGTTTAAATCGCTACAGATTTCAAAAGAGATTTGCCAAAAAAAACAAATATTTTAGATATAGGTTAAACACCAAAAAATGAAATTAGTGAATTATCGAAATAATATAATGATTTTATGTCCGGATTGTAGTCACCTAGAACGAGCAAGGTGAAGAAATGGATTGATTTTTAGATTGTAGTCACCTAGTGAAGTTACTAATTTGGATTATAGTTGGTGGATGGAGTGAAGGTGGGACACATGATGTGCCTCGATATTCGTGCGTGACAAGAGATGAATAAGATGTATATAAACCAACTTTTCTCTCTCTTCAATCCATTTCCATTTTTCACACAACAAAAGAATGAGAAGAGAGCGTGGGTTTCGGGACTTTACGAGCTTGTTGCAACGTGGGGGATCGACCAACCACGCATAAAAAGGTAGGATCCCTATTCCTCTCGCGTTTATCTACAATTTGACGTTAATTTTGCGGGTTTTTGTCATGACGATTTTGGGAGAGATTTTGGAAAAATGTTGAAAATGAGTTTGAATGATGTTTTTGGGATCGATGAGATGGTTTATTGATGAATTGTGGATTGGTTTGAGTATTTGAAGTTGATTGGAATTTTTGGGAGATTTTTGAAGAACTTTCGTGTGATTTATAAATCGGGGTGTTTGTCAAGGTTTTGACGTGAACCGAGGTGTTTTGTAGGTAGTCACGGACGTTCTTAAAGTTTGGGATAGGCTCGAAACGCGCGACGTGAGCCGAGATTTTGAAAAACCCTAGATAGTGCGAGCAGGACCCACGTCGCGAGGGACGCCGTGGGCATTTAAATGCCCACGGCTCCACCCACGATGGATGGGGCAGTGAGCCCCAAACTCACGCGTGAGGACGCCGCCATGTGTTGAACTCCACGACGCGACACAGTTCACAGGGGAGAAATTGATAAAATTTCAAAAAATTCGAGGATCTCTCAAGTATTCAAATGGGTTCGAATATAACCCAATACCCGAAAATTAACCCAATTACATTAATAAAATGATTATGGAAAATTGGGTAAATTAGAAAGTTTTTAATAAGATTTTCAAATTGGTTTAAATGATTGACAGACTTTGAGAATTCGAGTGGGACAACTTAGAGATTTCACGAGGATCGGAGTTTTACGATATTTAGGTACATTATTCCTACGATTGTAAACTAGTTAGAAAATACATATTATTTCATTTTCCATTATTGTTATTTCTATTTGAATGGAGCTATTGTTTGAGTCCATTCTATACTTCCTTGGTTGAGTGTCTTGGCGTAAGTGTGTTGTGAAGGTACTCCTGAGTCCATATTAGTGGGTAAGCGTGAGCACAGCCTGCAGGGGTGCTATCCCACCCCCTAATAGTAAACCCCGAGTACTGGATTTTTGGCCACTGTTATGACTATGAAATGTAGTATCTTGTATACTGCATAGAAATTGACCACTTATGGGTCTCTCTTGACTATTTGGACAATCAAACTTCGTTGTTATGCTTACCAGTCTGTCTATCATGCAATTTGTTACATTTTCTGTCTATTCCATGATATTTGGACTATTTAATTGATAAATCTTGAATTACTATTTAGTTTCTTCTGGAATTACTTTCATATTTTTCACGTACTCACCGTCTAGTTTGTGACGGTGGTGTAGATAGAGCTAAGACGAGTAAGGGAAAGGAGTTGATGCTAGGTGATATCCTCTGAGGACTTTTGAGCGATCATTTTCTTTACTCACTATAGGTTTTGTTCTTTTGACTATGATTATTGTATTATATGTTTTGTAAAACACTGAGACATATATCGAGATTGAGAGACTAGGGATATCATATATGATCGCACTATTTAGCTTTGATCACCAGACATGCATGTATTTATCCATTTCTCAGGGTTTCCACATGATAGGTTATCTATTTTTCTAGTTTTCATTTATTAGTTATAGTTGATTATAGTGATTTCCGCTGTGAATTTCCGATAACTTTATAATCCTATATAACTTTCACATTTAAGTAATAATTTAATGATGTATATGAGGATTTGAGGCTGACTAGGATACGTAGAGTTCACAGTAAGGGCTCAAAGGTCCACGTAGGTCTAGGCTTAGGGCAGACCCAATTTTATGGGGAACTAGGGCCGTCACAGTTGGTACTACATTAACCACCTAGCGGATCCAGGTATTGGCCTTGCTTGAGTAGAACTCGCCGGTAGTATTCTGTGGAAGAGTCCGAATTATGGCGCTAATCTGACCTTAGGCTTTAGGGACACACTTTGAGCTTTCCCTATTATTTATCCATATGATAATCACAATTGTCTATATTTAATTCCTCATGTTTATTTAATAGTTTTATTTAAATTCTAGTATTTACTTTTAGTATTGCTCACTTAATTTCCTTGGGAATACTCACTCGACTCGCATATGCCTTTTGTGATGGCTTAAGTGCATATCCTAGTATGAGTCGAGGCAAAGGCAAGCTACTAGAGTACCGGTGATCCAGAGACGTTTAACCCAACTTGTACATTTGTATTATACATATTTTGGTTTCATTTTGGGGTTTAGAATTGTAAGATACCCTGATACACTATATTTTGATATTTGAGACCTTTGAGATGCATTTTCTTGATATATGATGGTTTCATAGGTTTTTCACACTATGTTTATATTTTATATCACATAATTTGATGTTTATTACTTAAGATAATGCGTTAAGACTTTCGTTGGTTTTATTAAGGTTTGAAAATGATTTAAACCGATGAACTAAATTCAATAATTATTGTGATGTGAGAATGTATTATTATTATATAAACATCACATGTGTGAACGTTGATATCGGGCAAGGTCACGAGTCGGGTATATATCTCGAAATGCGTGTCGAGGATCGGGTACCAAGTATCGGGTAGCCGGGGTATGGGACATGGTTTTTCGGGGAGTTGAGAGCTAGTGTGACCTCACATATGATTTTTATAATTTATTTGGTGGTCAAGCCTAAGGTATGTGAACCAAATCAAAATATAAGTTCATTTCCTAAGGTTGTAGCTAGGAAGTTCATTTCCTAAGGTTGTAGCTAGGAAAATCAGGGTGCATAAGATGATCCTCGAGATGCACAACATAGTGAAACGAGGACTACAGTGTCATGATAAGGTGTTCTAAAACTGGAGTGACACAGGGTGATCAGTGACCATTAGATCGTCTTCGAAATGCGTGCACACATCAGATTAGAACAAGTACCTATAAATAGACAATTAATCGATGGAGGCATGCAAAAACCATTTCTCAACTAAAATTTTGGAGGCTCTGTGGGTAAAAATCGGACTGGGGAAGGAGAATTCGAGCTTTGGAGAGTGAATCCGAGCCTCAAAACATCGATCCAAGGTAATCTCTACATCCTAAATGTGAATTTTTGATAAAAAAAATATGGTTTTTGTGGGTTGAGGATAAAACGGATTTTATGATGAAATCACCACTGTTTTTGTTCAATTTGATGTTCTTAAGGTTAAAGTTGACGAATTTCATCGTTTTGAATCAAATTTATGGAAAATTGAGGTGAATTTGGTAAATTGTTGGGTTTATTTACATGCATGTTGATCCGAGAATTTAATGTTGTTCTTGTAGATTTGGGGTGAAATTTTGGGGCATTGATGGTCTTTAATGGGTTGAGAGAGAAGCGGAATGGAGAAGAGAGAAGAGGAAGGCAGCCAAGGAAAGAAAAAAAAATAAAAATTTTTGAAGAGACGAACTCATCTCTGGTTCACCAGAGACGAGCGCGTGCGTCCCCCTGACCCGGGCCGGACCGGTCCAGGTGGGCCCCCCATTTAAAAATAATTTTAAATTAAATAAAAATTAAATAATAAAAATATATATTATTTTAGATATTATTTTCTAGAAAATAGGGAAAATAGTTGGAAAATATCAGAAAAAATGGAGAAGATTCTAGAAAAATATAGAAAATTTAGAAAAAGGTAGAAAAGTGGTTTCGGGACTTTTCGAGTATTTTTGGAACCCCGACATAGTCCGAGAGAGGTACCACAACTCAAATTTGAAGATATGATATAATATCATAAAATTCGATAATGTGTTTTATTAATAATATAAAACACTATAAATGAACTTCAGGGACTGATGAACCATAGCTCGGGCATTGGGGAGCTAGACGGGTCGAATTGGCGGGTCCTGAAGTCTGAGAACGTATTTCAGGTGCGTAAAACCCTTGAGAAAGTTATACTTTAATTCATAGCGTACATTTTATCGATTATCTTATCGTATGCGGTGACTATTGGTGGTCACGCATGGTTTTTCATCTTGGTTATGGCTACACGATTGAGCATGGGCTAGTCTGCGACAACGACTGTGTAGATGAGAGTAGAATGTATCTACAACTGTCTCGAGGGATTAAGGGTACTCTTAGAACTAAAAAGCTTGGAAAGGAGTACGCTCGTTTACTGAGTTGAGGTGTAGTCATTGTAAGCCTGTTATTAAGCATTGGTTTGTGCTAAAAACTCCGTTTTGCTATCGTATGACCTGCGGGTCATGGTTTTATCATGATTAAACGAGTGATGATCTATTTACTTATTGATTTTACATTCGAGCCCATTTAGTTAATTATTTGTTGGATTTTGGATGTTTTACATTTCCAGTTGATGTGTGATTGATGTGATGCTGTGATGGTTATTTACTGTCAGCCATGGGGATATGATTCATGTTGTCAGGGTCATATTCACATGTTTCGCAGGTTATCGATGTTTTCATGGTTATCGTGTAAACTTCTCTTGGGAATTTACATACTGAGCTCGTTGCTGTATGTGCTGGGCAATTGAACGCAGATCCTGGTACTAGTAAGAGTAAGGGAAAAGAGGTACTAGGCGACTATCTCTGAGGCCGTTGCTGCTGACAGCTCGTGTTTTGACTATCTAGTATGTATATTTTGTTTTACTGGGTTTTGGGAACTTTAGAACTTTATCACATGTATATGGATTACGGTTTACTTCGTCTCAGTTATATACATGGTGTTTATTTCCGGGTTATCCACTGCATAGGTTTAATAAATTCTCATAAAATACACATTTAAAGGCTTTCGCTGTAATTAGCTAACCTACTAGTTGTTTAGAAAAATTTAACTTAATATAGTAGGATTAGTTAAACGGAGCATCACTTCACAGAGCTGCGGACGTGGTAGTAGTGGTGACGTGTCCGTTGATGTAGCAGACGTTGCTGGGCTTACGAGCGGAGAGCGTGGGTCACGAGACGACCTCGAAAATTGGGGCCGTCACAATAACAACTTAAAACAATAAATTGTGGATTAATGAGGTTAATAACGATAAAATGGTGGATATTATTCATGTGAGGCACCGCTGGCACTGGTAAGCCAGACTGTGGGTGGCGATCTATTGGAAAATGGGTCATTACAAGACAAATCAAGAACTTCCAACTAGGGAAGACAAACTAATTATGAAATAGTGGCCACATAAAAACCACGTATAACCGTTGAGGAAGATGTACTACAACAAGGACGGATCAATCTTCACAAATCTGACTAGATCTGCAGCTTATTGAATTGAATAAATTGTAAACATATGTGATTTGAACCACTGCCGATCTAAATGGATAATCGACAGTGATTCAAGATCAAAATTCACAAAAGGTAATCAATAGAAAATCTTAGGGTTTTTAGAAGAAAGAAAGAGACAGCTCATTGGTTTTTTAGGGTTTAGGGTGTTTTTATTCTCATTATAATGATTTTTTTTTGATAACATAATGAAAAGCTTTAAGTTTTTAAGAAAAATCAGTTTTTTAGGATATATATATATATAGATTTTTTTGGGAGATTTTATAGGATTATTTTGGGTGATTCGTATTCAATTCTAAAATAAAAAAGTGATGTTTTGATACATAATTGCTTTTGGTATAAGCAAATTTGGTGTGTTTGATTCCTTATTTTAAAAATACTTTTAACTAGAAAATTTTATCAAATCACATTCAAAATCTTGATAAGCATGGGGAGTGATGCTTATCCGAAAAACAACTTTCCTACAATTTGGGGGTTGGGACCCAATCACATATTATCCAAGGAGGATAATAATCTAACACACTTTGGGTGCACACTTTTGTTTTTTTAGCTATTTATGATTTTTCTTGTCTCCTCGATCGTGGGCCCCATATCTGACAAAACATCATAAATGGCTAAAATACAAAATGTGCGCCCAAAGTGTGTTAGATTATCATTTTCCATTATCCAAACACACTTTCTCAAATGCGTTGCGATGTCACATCATTAATAAGCAAACTCATAAGCTGAACCAAACAGGGCCTTAAAGTCACACTTCTATTAGAAATTCATGCATGTATTTTGAGACGTGTGCGCATCTACAATGAAGTGTGTCACATGAAAACCAACCACTAGGCCATATATGGTGTGTGACTTTTATAGTGTCAAGATAGCATTTCGCGGTTTTAGAATCGGTCGCATGGGGCATTTTTAGGGTTGGGCGAAAGTTTTTTTTTTAGGTTAGGCTTGATTCAATTTTGGGTTTAATTACAACTAAAAAAATTGGTTTTTTCTAACCCTCTACCTAGCTCTGCCTCTGGCCGGGTAGACGTCTCAATGTTCAAAAAAGAAAAAAATAATCGATTGATTTGAGTGATAAGATACTAGTTCCTCTTAAGTGAGATCTCGAGTTTGGATCTATTGAATGAAGAAAACTAAGTTGGAGGACTTGTTCATGGGTTGGGTTTGGGCTGAGCTCAAGTCGGGCCTAACCATACTCGGCTTAAGAACCTTAATCCATTCCCAACACATCACCTATGTTCAAGCCTATACATTGGCCCAAACCCGGCCCATGTAAAAAATATAAAAGTCAAGCCTGAATCATGAAACTCGTATATTTTTTATTAATAAAAAATAATTATACTTTTAGAAAAAAAACAAGTATTTTTGGAAATGTTTGTTCCGCAAAATTAAAATAAAGTGTAGTATATTGTAGAATTTTTATATATTTATATTAATACATAAATAAAACACAAAGTGAATAGGTAACGTGTCAATTTTTCGGATCCGGATAGGTTCAGTCCCACCACCCTTGATATAAACAAGTATTTGCATTGTCTAAATCCGACCCAATTTTAAATTTGGACAAGTGTGCCTTATTCAGACTCGGTTTACTTTAAAATTGGATTGTCCAAATTAATATATGGATTTGTCGAGTTTTTTAAAAATTATTTCATGCTTTAAAGTTTTTTTTTTGGTCAAGTTTAAAAGCTTTTTTAATTAATTAATAAAATCATTATAAATTCCTCGTAATATAATATTCGGTGATGTAATTTTAAAAAGTAATGTTAATTGTATTTATTATTTTAAATTACAAGACATGGTAATGTATTTCTTATTAAAAGAAAAACGACTAATGTACATCAAAACTAAAATAATACATTTCTACATGTATTATATAATTTCTTTGTTTTTATTGTTGTTTTTGTGAACTATATAATATATGAAAGTATATTTTCAAAATAAAAATAGGTATCTTTTAAAACTCGGGCCGGATCCGGGCTTAGAGGATCTTGTCTAGAATTGGCTCGGATTTCAATTTGGACACCAAAGCATTGCTAGATCCAACCCGAATTAAAAATTTTTGTCCAAACCCTTTTTTTCGATTCAGACAAAATTGAACCAACGAACTAGACAAAAAATTGACACCCAAAACATGTCAAAGTTTGCCTGATACTGTGCCCAAATGTGCAGTTGGTGGACACCACATACAAAATTAAAAAAATAAAATAAAATAACAAAAAAAAATCACAATTCAACTTAGACTCAGGATTTAAACACTACAAGAAATATGCTCATCAATGACATTTAAAAACTGTCATTAAAAGTAAAAGATGACAATTTTTAACAGACATAGAATGGGGGTGTTGTAGAAAGTATTAACTTATAATGACAACTTTAAAACTGTCATCTTTAATGTTCAATGACATTTTAAAACTATCATCTTAACAATTCAACAAGACACTAGAGCTATCATCTTAACTATTTAATGACAATTTTTAAATATCGTTAAACCTATATGATAATTAAAAAAAATTATTAAAAGATACTATCCAAATGCATACAAATATTAAACAATCAAATACATTGCGCTAAAATTTACATATCAAAACGGCATTCAAATTTGTCTACATTCTAACATCCTTTAAAATGATGAAACATAACATTCAAGCAATTGAGAACTTGTCTTCATTATGGATGAAAAGACTCATTCATATATTGATTACACCTTTTCAATACCTGCAAACAATATAAAAGAAAAGGGACAATTAATTATAAGTAGACATGTTAAAATGTAACAACATCAATACTAAAAAAGGCTTAGGAAGTTGGAACACTGTAATTTCAAGACAATAATGCTATATCCAAAGTTACTAAGAAATACTAAAAAAATTAATAAGCCTATGATATTCAGTACTTCATCAATCTCGAAATTCTCTAATTTGTATATGTGATAATTAGAGTTTTAAGTATAGAAATTTCCCTTACCTAGCTAGTTCATAACTAAAGAGAGTTGATCCACAAAGTGCAACTTTGGTCAAAGAAACCACAACTTCTTGATCATATTGCTAATCACAGTTCTTGACATTCCAAGAAATGTGTTCCATGCATACCCTGCCATATGTAAACCACATTTAAGATCAATCATAAAAAGACAGTAAGAATAAGAAAGAAAAACTTTAAGAAGCACAAGTGAACTCTGAACATTTGAGGACATTCTTAGCTCCTTCAGATGGATAAATCACATCATTCTTGCATGTAACTTCTAAAACAAAGCATTGAAGTAAAACAATGAGGCCCATAAAGTACAACCAACAATGGAAGCAAAGTTATTTCACTTTTTGTATTGAAAGCCACCAATTAAGACTAAAATACTTTGGAACAAAAAACAATATTAGTATTACACATAAAAATAATATAATTAGTCAATGGCTCGAAGCAATTTTGTACCTTTTGGACAGATTTGCTAAATTTAGTTACCGCATTCTAACAGCTTAAACTGTATTACTTAATAGACTACTTGTAACCTATGCGCGCAATGCATATAATAAGTCCAGTAGGGCTCTGCAGAATGAGTTAATTCCATGTTTCAGAAAACTGGTTTCATGATCATAGTAAAGATGTTTGAATAGCATGGGAATGAAGCAATCCATGAAAAATTATAAAAAAGAGGACCACTATTAACAAATTAAAAGTTAAAACATGCATCAATTACAACAAAAAGAGAAGCCATAGTAGTAATTGCAAACCTATGAAAACATGAAGTTTTGATGGACAGCTGACATACAAACCTTACCAATTAAACCAACAGGTGCGCCTTAGCCTCTTGATCTTTAAAACAATCTACAAATTGAAGCAAGATTAAAAGAGTGAGTCATACTACTAATTAACTTGGTTAAGTTACCTGTTGGTACTTGTCGGTACTTTACTAAATGTGTAGAGCAGACCTATAAAAATAAACAATGAATTGATAAATACTTAATTTAGTACCTTAGTCGATGATGTGCCAAGTGGCTTTCATGTGTTACTGTCCTTGAGTTAAAATCTGAGTTCAAATGAATTGTATAGATCGATTATCGAATTCATACAAAGAACTAAAAAAAGAAGTTACAAAGCAGTTAACCCTAAAGTGAGCCAACTGCATAAACAAAACCTGTTGAGAAATGATTCCTAGAACAACAAGCATTAGAGAATGCAATTCAATCAGTACACTGAAATCAAGAAATTGTATGGAATTACTTTATTTAAACATTTTGCATCCTAGTAATATAGGTGAATGACATCTTTAAATGATACAAATACATCTAATTGTATTAATAGAATGAACCACCAAAAAAGTAACACCTCATGACAAACCACAAAAGACTTTTCTCATGTGTATCTTTCCATGATCAATATTTGAAAAATAATATAGGTAGTGACATGAATCTAGGCCTTTGGCATAGCATCTCATGTGATTACTCAAATATCACCACCAAAATGTTACGTAATTGCACAATGCAACAACTTCGCCACTAATGGCGAGTTTCATACATAAAGGAAGAGAGAAGACCTAGGTTTTGGGTGCCTCTCTCAGGATTCGCTTCATCACCTCGCATCCAAGAAAAAGAACAAAACTGTGAAGCATGAATATTAAAAAGAGGAAGTTTGGGAAAAAGAAAAGACCAAACTAAGAATACCAAACCAAAACCCATGTCAAATCTCAACGACTACAAAATTCAATTAATCAAGAACATAACGTAAAGATAAATTAGCATATAAAAATTGAATCAGAACTAACTTAGATTCTTAAGTCGAGACCCAACATAAAGAAAAATACTGAGAAAAACCCTAAATCCCTACAAATAAAATCCTATAATTGAAGCAGACAACGACTAAAAGATATTAACGCATCGAGGAACTTCTACCAGATGTCGATCACAACGATGATTGAGAGATTGTGCAAGACAACGAACGAATGAGAGAGACGTGCACGAGAAATTGGAGATTGGCAGAAAGAAGTTCGAGTTGAGTAGTCGAAGAAGAAGAAGGTTGATGGAGTTGCTGTCGAAGATCAAGAAGTGTGAAAAACTCTTAATTTTTGTAGACTCTTAAAATTGTTGCTAGATGAAGTTGTCATAAGATTAGGATGAAAACTGGGAAAACGAGTGTGCCGGGAGAAGATGAATAAGCAGGAAGTTCATTATTGTAAATACCATCAATATTTGATTTCGAGTTGGATACGACAGAGAAGGGATAAAATCGTAATATCCTCACGGTCGACATTCACACTTTTATAGTATAGAAATACATATATATATATATATACACTCACCTCACTGGTAGCATTTCATCTGCATCAGCCGCCAATCTTGCCATTTCTGTATAGCTGACCCAAAAGGGAGCTGGTATTAGAACCTGAGAATTCAGTAATAACAAATTAAATTCTCCACAGAAACCTAACACCAATTGAGTCACATAACACAAACTAAGAGGGCACTGAACTAATATTACTACCTAAATAACCAACCAATTGGATGGCCCAATGGTTTGGAAAGGTATTTGAGAGTTAAAGGTCATGGGTTCAAAACTTGGTGGAAGGAATTGTTTTGTCAAATTAGATGTGTGGACCGAAAGTTTGTACCACATCGATAAAATATAACTTCATAAAGAAGTATATAATTGATTAACTTCTCCCAACAAGTACCGAGGCCTTTTGAGATAAAACCCCACAACAATGAGTTGAAGGCGGTCAGGTTGGGGATAATATTGATGCTAGCGGAGGAGATCCACAGGCTCACGCACGCATGTGTGGCGTTGCCTGGAGAATTTGACATGTTTCTTTCTTATCAAAAAAATATTCTACCTAAATAGCATGCAAAAGTATATAAATGATTGTAATATCATTTCTTCAATTTAAAAAAAATCTGATTTTGAATAAAAATGACAAGCAAAACCCATTGGGTGTATGTAATTAGAAATCTACAAAGCTGCAAGACTTGCATTTTTCTCAAAATGAGAGAACTTTAAAATGAAGATAAATGTAGAGTCACATCACCTCATCACCTGAGGAGCAAACTGCTAGCTCATCCTGCACGTTTGCTTGGCTTCAAACCGTCTATTTGAAACTACAGATTAGAGGAAAAGAGAAACTTCTTATCAATTAAGTCAATTAAGTCAATTAGGTCAAAATGCTATTAAATATCTCACATTTACTATGCATTCATTTCAAGCTTCAAAGTGTACATGAACCAAAAACCTCTTCACCAATTCCCAGTGAACTCATTCACTCACTCACACATTCATGAAATTAAACCCACCAAAACCAAACAACTCATCAAAAACATCAAAAAGGACCTTAATTTCCACTACAGAACCAGATTTGCAAATGCCAATAGCACCAAAAGAACAAACCTGAACCCTAACTACTAATTCTCACACACCAAACCGTGAAATTCACAGTTCACAAGCCTCGAAACGCAGATCTGCAGATCAGATGCTACTCGAGATCCACCAAAAATTGAGGAAAAAATGAAAGCGTAGATAAAATCTAGAAAAGCAATGATAGAAAGAACAAATTGAACCTCTCTTGACCAATTGTACCCCAAATCTGATCCTTGATGACCTAATCTTCAACTTGCCCAATCAACTGAGTCCCCAAGGTCGAGACGAATGACTTGTTTGATCTCCGAGGTCATGTTCATAGTCTTGCTCCGCTTGAATCGCCATTCCACCTCTTCGTTCTTCATTGTGGGAGCTTTAATTTCGATTTCTAGGGCTCGAGTTTCGTGAGTAAACGCGAGAGAACGAGAGGGGTTTCGATTTCTAGGGCTAGAGTTTGGTCGAATTTCATGTTTTGATCGACTGAACCTTGGAGCGTCAAAGGAAATTACTAGTCTACCTTTCCCTTCCAGCGGCGAACGCGAGTTTCGACGGTATTTAGTTGAACGTAAGCGGTCAAGTTTTTTTCTCTTTTCCTTTTTTATAGAACACAAAATGGATATTTAGACTCTTTTATAATGACATCTACAAACTGTCATAAAAACGTGATAAAAAAATCATCTTATTGAAAAACAATTGTTAGGACTACTACGATGACAATTCATTAAAAAAATGTCGTTATTTTTTAGTTTCAATGACAGTTTTTCTTAAACTGTCATAAAGTTGATGTCATTAAAACTAGATTTTGTTGTAGTGAAAATTAATTTGCTTTCCAAGCCTGAAAATTTGGTACGTGTCTCATACGATTTTAGGAGGTTTTGTCGTCATCATTAATAGAAAAAAAGCCTTATTCTTTTTTATTATTATTATTTATAGAGAAATCAAAGGGAGCATTGTGTTTTTTCGTTCAAGTCAATCTCAAAAAAAAAAACAAAAACAAAAACAAAAGGTCAATCAAACGAATGAAGCCTGGTTAGGTTATGAAATACAACTTTTTAAAAATATAAAAGGTTACGTCGTGTATTGATCTCAACGGGCATTCATTCAGCTAGCGAATTCACGTTTTCCATGAGTGTTTGTGTAGAGATGGCGGTTGGAAAAAATAAAATAAAAACAAAATAAAAACAATTTTTTCTCTTTTGATTTCCTTTGTGATTCTTGCGTAAATCCACTGTTGATTTCATATCTGATCAACGGTGGTTCCAATAAAAGTGTTTACTACATGCATTTTCTTCAATAAAACACATATCTATTTAGATATGAGAATTTCAATCTTGCGGTTGTCTGATTCATTATTGGCGGCACCACTTTCTCCCCTCAATGTGTGCATCTATCATCATTCAAGTTCATCTCCACTTCTATTATTCTTGCGTGGATCTACGCTTACAGTTGTTGGTTTGATAGTTTTATTAGGTTATCTTTTTCAATAAGTATTTATCTTCTAATATTGTAAGTTTGTTTTTGTCTTTCCTTGTTGGAAGTTTTATTTTTTCGTTTTGGTCTTAATATGTCTGTATACTGTTGTGTTCCATACGTTTGTCAAGAGAACAGTCACTGGTTGTCAAATTGTTTCATTGTTACAGTCGCAGTTTCTCAAAATTAACTATATGACAGTTGAATGTTCTGATGAATAATTAGGATTAGCGAATCAATGTGCTTTTATCAAGGTAATTGATTCTATGTCTCATCCTGTTCTATCGAATGCATTGAGTCATCATGATTAATAAAATTTCTATTTTACTTCAAAAAAAAAAAAAAAAAAAAAAAAAAGTAGGAATTATGCTATTAAGAATTCTATATATATCCTAAATAATATTTAATTTTGAAAATTAAAAAAAAAAAAAGGTTCAATAGTTTTGAATTATAACCTAAACTCTTTACTCAAATTATAACCTAAACTCAGGGCCATATTGATGACTATGATGATCAAGGTCTAGCTTTCTATATAAGAGAATTAAGATTATGAGTCTTGAGAAATACATAACAAATATGCTAGACTTTTTAGGTAATATTTAGTCTAAGTTAATCATTATGAATTTTGGTAGAGTAATTTAATTAATTAAGTCCATACTAGCATTAATCTTTGCAGCTACACATGAGTTTGTCAACCTCACTAGGCTCACTTAAACTTTACGAATTTGCTATATGACCTACCTAATTTTTATGGTGGATATTGAATTTGCATGATGTTGAATTTGATCGTTTTTTTTTTTGAAGAAAAATAAAATTTTTATTAATTACTAATGGTTTAATACAAGACTAGAGATAGAATCACTTGCCCTAATAAAAGTACATTGATTCACTGATTGTAATTTCTTTAATCAATAATAAATTTTTATGGTGGGTATTGGATATACATTATGTTGAATTTGATCGTTATTTTAGTAATTTTAAAGTAAAATATTTGACTACACAAAAAAGTAAAATATTTGATAAGTTTTATATATTTTTTTTCTAGCTTACAAGTGTTTCACTAATTGTAATATATAGAGGTCATTCTCCATGAGAAATATAGTAATAAGAAAAGATGTCTCAATCAGAATTTTCCTTGGAGAAAAATAATAAAAATTCCTTGTGACAGTGGCGAATTAAATGGAAAAAAAAAATATGGGCATAGTTATGTGCACCTCACAATTTTATAAGGGCAAGCCACAATTTTTTTTGCACTTCAATTCTATATATGATCCTCAAATGAAATGATTTTTTTATCCCTCACAACTCCCACAATTACTCACATGTCACTCTCTCTCACTTTTGCGCACCTCACGCACAAACCAACAACCCTTCGACTCCGGTGATCACTCTGACCATCGGTGATGTGAACTTACAATTTTTTAGCCCACTACCATCATAAGAGTTGATTTCTTCATGCTTTATGATGAAAAATGTTGTATTTCTACTATTTGTGCATGCATTTATGGGGTTTGAACAATTTTTTTTTTTTTTTGTTTTTAGGTCATTGTTTGTTTGAGTTGTTCGGTGGCTATTGACCTTAAAAAATGAAGGATGAACATGCATGTAGGGGATGCAGATGTGCAAGTTGGAGAGGTATTTCTTCGTTTTCCTTTGATTTGTTCAATTTTTTTTTTCGTGTTCAAATCATGGGTTTCACATCTGGTTCGGCACGTAGAGCCAAACCACATGTTGTAGGTCAGTTCCTAATGGTCGACTGAAGCGGCATCGGTCAGTCACATGTAACCGATCGGTAGGAAGAGAACGAACTAACATGGATTGTTCGGTATCAAGTGATTGAGATCAACCCATTTGCTCGATCACCTTCAACCGAACAGGTTGAATCCCATCGGTCCTGCGAGATCGAACGAAACTCGACCAACAACACAACACGAGACAACCATTAAATTCGACCATAACCAACAACAAACACATA
The DNA here is from genome assembly GCA_039657345.1 of Stephania japonica. NCBI lineage: Eukaryota > Viridiplantae > Streptophyta > Magnoliopsida > Ranunculales > Menispermaceae > Stephania > Stephania japonica. Next base: position 11,020,272 of record CM077556.1, read on the forward strand.
CACAACTAAAATTAATCAATAACACTAAAAAATTAAATAAATACACAAAATCTCACCTTAGCAAGTCAATCCAAATCAAATCCCCAAATTCGAACAACCACCACTGTCTTTTACCATCCACCAATTCGACCTAGGGCTCGTGTCGTTCTCTTTGTGTGTTGGGTTTTGGTGTTTTTTATTTCTTCAGTGGTAGGGTGCCCTTGTACAACACAAGGGAATTTTAGGAACTAAACTTTTTCAAGGTGGTGCCCAAATCCAGTGGTTTGCCCTTATGAAACTGTAGGGTGCACATAGCCGCGCCCAAAAAATATATTCAATCACTAGAATGAGATATACAACCATATAAAGGAAGGGTTTATAAATGAGACATGATCATGCATGGGACACCTCCTGATCTACTTGTATCCCTACTTCTTATCATGAAACCATTGTTATACAGAACAATCTATAATGTTACACGTGCGTGCACGCGCGCACACACACACATATATATAAATAAAATCTCTAATCAGAGGCTTGCACAATAACGATGTCCTAAGACAAAAATTTTTCTGCCCCCAAGATACAACTGGATGCCCTTAAAACAAAGTTCAACGCAATGTTTGAAACTGTGTTTGAAACATTGCCCAAATTGCGAACGTTTTGCCCAAATTGGTTTTGCTTCTCTCAAATAATACGTATTTTGAAAATCAAGTAAGTTTACAGTGTTTCAATTCTACTTTAATAGAATTTAATGCAATGTTTCAAAGCAACATGACTCTTTAATTCCAAAAATAATACTCGTTCTTATTTTTAATAGCCGCACTTGTTAACAACATAGAAATTAACTATCAAAATAGTTAATTTCGAAATAAAAAAAAAAAAAAAAAGTTAGAAAACAAAAACTTGATTTTATAAAGCGAAACAATTTAAGAAAAGGCACAAAACCCAATATTTGATTTTAAATATTAAATATTAAATATTAAATATATATATATATACCTACTACCCAAGGACACTTAGGCCCCATCCATTCGCTTTAGATTTGATGTTTGTATTTAAGAGTTTCTTCTCTTTTAAGTAACTAATGAAGGACTAAAGCGGTTGTCTATTCAAATCATTTGAGAGTTTGCCTCAAGTTCCAACAACCATATGCATCTTGAGGTGCACAGTAGTTGGTGGAGCATTATTCATTGTGCTTTGCGTTTGAAATGTTGTCATTAATTCTACAATATTTAAAAGTGTACAATTCTACATTTTTTTTCTTTTGAAGTTACACTGATGAAGTTGACCATTAATTTGGATGAATCGAAATGTATTTACACATATACGAAGATACATTACACATTTTCTCCACAAGTGTTATTTCGACACATGAGTCTGGACTCAAAAATATTTTTTATTTTAAAGTCATCCTTAAACAATAAATAAAGCAAACATAACAACTTGTAAAATTATTTAGATACCCCTTAAACATTTATAAAAATTTAAAAAACCCTTCTATGAGTCCGGACTCATGAGTTCAAATAGATTTATTATTACTTTTATACCGGCAGGGAATCCATATAAAAAAAATTTTCATTTAATTTTTCACAAGAATAATCTTCGTATCACACAATAAAGCAATATATTTTAAAATAAAGTAATAACCAAAATCTATATCAAAATACACATGCACTTTAAATTCATAAATTTTTGTAAAAAACTATTTTTAAAGTCGAAAACCGAGTTAAAAAGTAATGTGTTAAAGAAACATGCTTGCATATTTTCTTCTTTATCACCATCCTTATTTCCTTGCCCCTCCATCTCTATCCTCATTTAGATTCCCCATCTTCATTCTTGTTGCAGGAACCTTATTCTCCTTTGGGATTCATTGCCCCATGTACACCCCTACTCCTACGTCACTTGATCATAGAGATTGAAAATGCAATTACCAATCACTATTTAAGGTCTCGTTTAATTCTAACTTTGAACTTTTCTGGAAAGTTGCAAATGTAAAAAACTATAAAATATAAAAATTGACATAAATACCCTTCAAATAAGAGAGAGGGACATGGGTAATAAAGAAAGCCAACCAAAAAAGATTAGTTGGAACTTTCCTCTAAGATCAGGGACAAAGGCACAGTATATGTTGGGGGGGCCTTGGCACCCCGCAAGATTTTTGTAATCCATTTATACCCCCATATATTATATGGAGGTATCACATGGTATGTAAGTCTCGCCCCCCTAAAGAAATTTTGCACACCCTTAAAAATTCATCAGTTTTGAGAACCACATCCATCCTCATACATGTCATTTTGTGCACGTGTATCTATATCATCTATTTTGTTTAACTTTATTATGGTGTTGAAATCTTTGTGATCTTAGATTTTGTACATGTTTTTGAGAGATTAATTTATCTCTTCTGTGATTGTATTTAGTCTTTAAATCATCAAATACAACATAAAATTGCGACACAAAATGGACATATTACCTTGATTAGCTACTGTTTAAACAAAATTTGTTAAATTTTCTTTCTTTTTCTATATTATGTGCATTTATAATTTCAAAATTCTGCTGAGTTGTGCTTTTTATTTATTTATTTATTATTCTTTTTTGAAAACGTGTTTTTATTTTTTTTATTTTTTTTTGCTTAAACTCAACGAAGCCACATATATGGCTGTCATATGCTGTAGCCTAGGGTAGTCATATATGTGCCCCCGTATGTTTGTAGTTATTCACTAAAAGTATATAAAACATACTTAGACTAGCCCACCCCTCAAATTAATGCCTAGACTACCCTTGGTCTAGTCTAGGGAAGGTTTGAAATTCTAGCTACGCCCCTTTAGCTCGCCCTCCCTAATGCCTATGGCTGACTTCGTCTCTGTCTAAGATATCTCACTCCCTCCAACTCCAACCCAACAAATAAAGCCTAAAAATGAGAAGGGTGAGCGAACATGGGGAACTCATTCCACATTTAGCCATGAAAACTAGCAATATACTGAGGTTTGGCAAGTTGAGTAGCATTTGACCTTGAAAATTAGAAAACAAAGGAGAAGTACCCGTACACTGATCGAAGAGCTAGCCAAATGGAATGAGAAGCGTGTTTGGTTGGGACTAGAAAATTAGTTTCTTTTTTTGGGTTTTATTAGGTTTCCAAGATAATAGAAAGACATTTTTAAAGTTACAGGGACATTCATTCTCATGAAGTCAAAAACTAGAAATTGTTTGTCTCCCATTCGTGACGTTCCCAACGTATTCAAACTTTGAATTTGCCAATTTCTTATAATTCCAATACATTTGGTATTCAAATATATATTTTTTTCAAGAATTACAAGAAATTGTTGTCTTTAACTGTCAAGTTTTTTTTTTTTTTTTTTTTTTTTTGTGTAACAGTTACCCTTAACTATTTCATTTCGAAAAATGATAATCTAACACACTTTAAACGCACACTTTATTTTTTAACCATTTATGACTCTTTTTTGTCTCCCTATATGTGGACCCCACATATAACAAAACACCATAAATGAACTAAAAAAAAAATGTGCATCCGAAGTGTACGCCAAGTGTGTTAAATTATCATTTTCCATTTCATAATAAGAACCAAATATTTGAGTCAAAGCCTCTCTGAGATGATAATGACATCACTTGCTAAAAATGCATACCTCTAAGAGATCGTAATTCGATTCCCACTGAAATTAAAAAAAAAAAAAAAAAAAGATCCACATTTGTGGGCATGAGGCAAGAACAAGGTCGTGCAAAGGGCCAAAACATCTTTAATAAAATGGTAGTCATCACTTGCTAAAAGGCAAAGAAAATTTGAGGTAGTATCATTTTGGGTGATGCATCATGCAGCGCACGATCCCATATCAGGTGAAACGGTAATCACATTAGCTGATCAAGTAATTAGAGCTGGTGCATTCTTGATGAAGGCTGGCTGGAGTAGTGGAGTCTATTAACAAGACAAGTGGTGACCTCGAAACGATCCTATTGTGTTTGATATAAAATGTATGGCGAAGGCTGGGATCCTTTTGAGTTCTGTTTTATCCCTAGGGAGATGAATGAACAAGCACTCAATTGGCATTGGTCATTGGTCCCTACTTTTTAAACTTTTTATTGATTTGATCCTCAAACTTTCTATCGGTTCACTTTTAGTTTTTGAGCTTTCATTTTCCTTTACTTTTGATCATTTTGTTAAGTTTGAAAAACAACGATCACTAACAAAGCGCTTCATGACAATTCACGGCGATTCACAACTTATTTATCAACTCAAAAAATTGATTGTGAACTATTGCATTAGTAACCGTTACTCTCCAAATTTAACAAAATGACCAAAAGTAGAGGGACAAAAAGTTTAGGGACCAAAAGTTAACTGATGAAAGTTTGTGCTTTCTAGTAGGAATATTTTTGTATATCCAACTTAGTCAGTCATTTATGGGCAGTGAGCATTGTATTGTCGACGAACATGGTGACAAACTGATTCGTTTATTCGTCCTTCAAATTCACAGAATTACTTCCTGCCGTATTTATTTTAACAAATATATTTACATAACACAAAGCCCAGTTTGATTTTCAACATAATTATGTTTTTCCTTGTAAGGAAAGCTCACCATGATTTTAGGAGGTCAGATAGCTTAGCTTGCCAAGGCTTTAGAAGGCTTTTCGATAGCATCTTGGAATCCACAAACCATGTTTGCTGGGACTGCCACATCTATCATCTTGGGGTACGGCAATTTCAAATCTATAAAACCAAAATTTAAATATCAATCACAGTTTATGAAAATATTATTAAAAAAAACTAATATGAGATGAGCTACAACAAAAATGAGTTTTCAGTCATTCGCTCAAGATAAGAACACTTACTTTCCATGATGTTCTTGAAAGTTCCCTACAAATTGGAGTTCAAAATGGAAGGCGTTAGAAAGGAATCCTTCAAAAAAAAAAAAAGACAATGAAAAGAAGTAGGAATCACAAATGAAAGAGTTGTAGCAATTCTTGTTAACAGGTATTTGTACTCATTAAGTTGACAATACATATTAAAGCATCACTCTTCTCCTTTGAAAGCTTACTCAAAGACGACGACAACAACAACATAGCCCCAACCCCAAACTAATTGGGGTCGGCACATGGATCAAACTCTTCCATTATGTCTAATTTAGTTCAATGGATCAAGCTCTTCCATTGTACTCAAAGAAATAACTATACGGAGACAAAATAGTAATACAATCCCTTTCTTAACAAAAACACATCAATAATAATAATTTTTTTTTGGAAATAATAATAATAAAAAACTTTCAACAGAGATTGTACTAACTTTCAGTCCCCACTTGGATAATATATGTGGGGGCAAGTAATAATACATAGCCAGAAAATCACCTTATCTTTAGTTAGACGAGGATTATGGCTTAACTCCTCTTCTACAGTTGTAACCTGAAACTCGAGATAGAGGTAGGTTAGCAGCTATACATACTCTTATCGAAAAATAATAAGAGTTGGTGGCTTTCTTACAGTGAATCCTTTGTAATCATGAGCAGGATACAGCAATGTATCTTTCGGCAAGGTGAATATCTGTAAAAAAACAATAAAGAAAACGAAGTGGATATAATAAGCCTAATAATGCCAGACATGACAATAAAATCTCTTAATAAAGCAAATACATAATTCCAAAGTTTCATGTCCCTGCCTGTGAATGCACTGAATTATAAAGCTGGTCTGAACTTCCACCCTACATAAGAAAACTTGCCACATAAGATTCATCTGAAAATCCAAATACAGGGATATCTAGGAAAGAACAAGTTCTGATGATCTAACTTGATATTGAACCAAGTTTTGATTATCTAACATGATATTGAACCAAGTTCTGATTATCTGATATTGAACCAAACTAAAGTAGAAGCACTCAATGACTCAGTTGTCAGACTGTATCTCTAACAGCGCAAGAAGTAAGTTTTTCAAGCCTTTAAGGCGCATCTCTCAAGCATCAGCAAAACATTGAAATGAATACAATCTCTGTAGAAATCTTTTATGAAACATAAGATAGTTACAAGTACAAGGACATTATGGAAAGGCTATACAGACATTTGATAAGGAGAATGCCAGTTTTCTAGTTGAGCAGAATCGGCAAAATAATGAAATATCAAAGAAAAGCCTCTCTCAAACCCATCCCAGAAATGAAAGTTTCAGTGTAAAGTATTTCAAAGAGGTTGAGGTAGCAAGAAACACTTCAAAACGGTTTTCTTAAGAAAAAGTTGTCAACAAATACAAAAGTTTCCATACTTTCATTGAAAAACAATTTTAAAAACTGAAAACAATGTATCAGATGAATTAGGAGCGTTACTTCAAAATAATGGATTCAAACGGATTTGCAGATATTCTTTCAAAAGAAGTGCGCAACCAGCCTAGTTTTCAAATCTTGGCTTCATCACTCTCCTAGTATGGCGCATATAAAATTGTGTTGTTTAGTTTGCATTCTTTCATCAATGGTCTTCCAAACATTGAATATTTTGGGGAGAACAATGGTACTAGAGTTGAAATAGGCAAGTCACATTACAAAATGGATTCCAAAGAAAAAAAAACAACAATAAGAAGGCCACAGTCCCAAATTTGTTGGGGTTAGCTACGTGGATCAAATGTTCCATTTAGCTAGATTTGATGGAAAAGTAATGTCAAGGACAAAAGACGATGGTAAGTAGGGACAGGAGCAAAACTCTGCGTTTAGAGTGATTTCGACACATCAAATTTGAGCTTATAAAGGCGTGCTCAAAACCAATCCATCTTTGTATAAGGGCTTCGCGTCTCTTTTGCAGTAATAAATCTCAAAACTAAATAAATAAGAAAAAGAGGTTTGGACACTAATTAGTCCCGACCAAAAATAAAAAGAATAAAATAAAAAAATAAAAAAGGATGACATGCTATTAATCACCATCAAACTTAATTTTGAAATCGTTTGATCATTAAGACCACATGCAAAATCATCCCATCCCATTTGCATTAGCATTAAAATTTTACATTAATTTTATTCTCTTATTTATAAAAGAGGACTAGTGATTTAATTCTTCTAACTAAAGAACCTTAGATTTTTCAAAAAAGAAAAAAAAAACATGGAAAAGGACTCCGGATGAAGAAACTTCTAAAAATTTAAGGAAAAAAGAACTGGAAAAAAAAATGTAGAAAGCAATAATGTCGAAAATCGAAAGGTTACAAGAATTTTAGCATATTAGATGCATTAAAAATGATGATCCACAAGATTTATATGCCAAACTAGACACTAAAGAAAGAAAGAGAATATATATTAGCCTCAAAAGAACTCACCTGAAAATCTGTCCTTCCACATCCATGTATCAGTAAGGCATCACCAGTAAAAGCCATCCGAGGTTGGGGTTGTTCAGGCCCATCTCCTGTAACGTAGGTAACACAACCTAACGTGTGTCCTGGAGTGGCACGAACCTGTAAAGAAATCAAATTAACTGCTTATGATCTCCTGCGGGGGCAAGTGGTAAAAGGTATCAATAACAAAATTCAAGTTAGAGCACTAAGAATAATTATCTGTTGAAGCAACAAATGTTTTAAAACTAATGCCCAAAACAAAAAAGTTATTTCGATCATCAAAAGAGGTATGTTTCTGTTTCAACTTATACATTCTACAGCGTTTTCACCATTGCTTTTGGAAGCGTGACGTCAAACATGAGGTATCAACACAATATTGTTTTTCCTCTTAAAATTTAATATTTCCAAAATACCAAATAATTTGAGAGTTGCACCGCAACTAAGATATATGCACTCATTGGAACAATGAAATCCTACAATAAAGCATTCCTCGGTATCTGCACCAATCATGACAAATGTTGAAACGCCAAAAATCTTCAAACATATGATGCTTATAACATTCCATCTGTAATCAATCAGCTTTACGTATTAGAGGATTAAAAAAAATTCACGAAACAATCCTCTCAAGGCATACTTACCCAATGCATAGAAAGTCTTCTAAAGGGAATCATTTATTCACATAAGCAAATATCAATTTATGCTTACAAGTGATTCTTCATCCAACAAGATGCAAACACTTTTTAATAAATGATTATATAATTTTTTTAGTAATGATAAAAAGATCTAACTGGAGTTTATTAGCAATTTCTTACATCTTTGTAACTTGTTTTGTTAACAATAAATCCTTTGAAATCAATTACAAATTTGAGCCATGTGAAACACACAAGATTTCAAGTTTTAATCATTCGACATGAGAGAAATCAATAGAAAGAAGACTAGGGTTTAGGACACATGCCTCAATATGATTAGTGGTTCCAACACCATGAGCTTGGATGTTGCACAAACAAAAATAATGATTCAGATGCTTTCCTTCACTAGTAATTATTAAAAGTTCATAAACCATGAAGCTCTATGAAGATTTCAACCACTTTTTATCAAGAAACTGAATCTACAAAGTTGAATCCAGAATTTACATATATCTGCAACCAACCTCAAGGAACAGATTGCCAAAATGTATTTTATCACCATGCTCAACAAAAAGATCAGCTCTTGCGTTGCTTGCTTTTGAAATGACTGACTGAACTCCTGGGACCATGCCCTGCCAAGAATAAACCTTGTCATTCATTAAAATTAATCATAATCATTCAAAGCAAAAATCATAGCCATCAGTTGCCAAAGCATCTCTGATAAGATGAAAGAGGCATCGCTAGCCAAAAGGAAAGGTTTTGGGAGGTCATGGGTTCAACTCCCGTAGAAGTAAAAAAATAAAAAATAATAACAAAAAAAACATAGCTATCAGGTTTATTTTATTTTATTTTGTTTTGTAAGAAAGCATAAGCCATTATTTTAAGTGGCATAAATTCGTCAAGAACACATGAGCAAGGTAGCTCAAAAGTCAAATCTTCAATCCATTCAAGAAAGAATTCTTTCAGAGAGAAGAAAAAAATGTGTTTCTCATGGCTAAAAGCCTTATACTAAAGAAGAGCACTAATATTTAAAGGCAACTATGCATGCACTTAAAAACGTAAGTAAATGAAATAGAAAAAGAAGGTCTGCATATATAAAAACTGAAATAATTTCCATTGACATGTTTTGTATGTGTAGTAGTGTACAGTTCCAGTATGTGCCTCTACATAATTTTAACAATAGACATGCAATTCAACAAGCATTTTCCAAACAATTAACCAAGTTGAACCATTATCAATGCCGATCAATTAATCGATACACTATTTTGAAGATCGTTGGTTCCAAATACATTAAATGCTAGCTATGCATCTAAATGATAGTCAGCAACCTTTATCAAGCCAGTGCCAGTGACGTGGTCTGCATGGACGTGAGTGTTCATAGCATAAATGAGCTTCAAGCCCAATTCTTTGACAAGTGTAAGATCTCTTTCAACAGTCTTATCAACAGGATCAACCAACTGGAAGAAATAAGCTAGTCAACAAGGTATCCACACTGAAAAATGAGATTTAATTTGCAAATAATAAAATAGAAATATAAGCACTAAAAGAATTATTAATAGCCAAAAGATACAACAAAATACATGATGGTTGAAGTAAAAGCATCAATCAACCTATATTGTATAAGAAAGCATAAAATAGCCCTCTAATTTTCTTCAAACACAGCATCATATGACACCTTTTAGTTTTTCCACTTTTTTCAGTTTTTGTTAGAATACATAATCTCCTTATTTTTCCTCCATCGGCACCCACGCTTTCTTTTCTTTAATTTGAAGTTTTGTTAATAGAGTGTTTCCTTAATTTCCTCAACTTATTTGGTCTGAAGTTTTGTTAATAGAGTGTTTCCTTAATTTCTCCCTTTCCTCACTTTACTTTTCTGTTGTTTTCTTAGTATTCTTACCTTAAATGTTTCATATATTCCATAAAAAGAAAAAATGTCTAATCTCTTATAAATTAATTTACCTAAATGAAGAACCTCTTTTACAGTAAGGAATGTCATACAATTTTAACATGCCAGTCAACACCATCAACATTTTTGCTTTTATTTCATCACCGATCAAATCAAATTATTTTTCTTTTTAGTTTCAATGGATGCATAATACATTTCAAGTCATGACTTTAAGTAGAATGTCATACATTTTAAATCAAAACATCTAGAATTAGATTAACTCAAGTCTCAAATCTATAAAGAAGTTATTAACCTACTGTAAGGCATGTAAACTCCTTAAAAATCCAATCGCTTTACTTTTACTCTAGCAAAATTAAACAAACTGTAATAAGGAGAAAATAGCTCAAATTACTTTCATCCTAGGTTGTGAGGAAGAAGATGGCATCCTAAAATCCTCTCAGTATCGCCTAGGTGAGATCTATACCCAGACCCTTTACTCTTTGTCTTTAACCCAATGTACCCATATAGGACCCATGTTGGACACTTGAAAACTAGCATATAATAGACCCATTATATGCTAGTATATATATACACTTAGTACTTATATCTAACCATGTGTCTAAATTAAACACTTTTTGCCAAGTCTTCATGTCCCTAAATTAGAGATTAGGCAGGTCCAACCTTTAGACACATACCCACACCTAACCGCCATTCCATTGTCCAGCTAGCACAGGGTGAGGTTGGAGTTCCCATTCCCAAAGCTTTGCTGAACACATGGAGTAGATGAAAATGTGATTAGCAGACTTCAATATTTCATGACACATTACACCTATTATGGGGAATGAATTCAAGATGTTCTCCTATTTGCAAAAGATCTGTGGCATTGATCCTCCTAAAGGCCTTGAGCCAACCAAAAGATTTGGTCATGACTTTGAATTTCCAAACAACAAAAATATATAATGGGGGAAAGAGAGGGAGGAATAAGTAGTCATCTTAATAGTTCAAAAAGATATACAAGGTTTAATTCAAGCATTCAAACCAACCATTACTAATGTCATGAAGGTATAAACTAGGGAAGAGACTTACCTTAGCATCCACACTTGCCTTGAATAGCTTGCATCATACTTTAGGAAAGCTATAGCCTAATTTGAGTTTTCCTTAAATTTTACTACTTGCCAATAATTGGTACACATGAAATATTTTCACCTTTTATTCTATTTGTATATTTTCTTCTTGATTTGTTGACACGGGGATGAATCAAAGATGACGTACTTATTCAAGATTCAAAAGATTAAAATAAGTAATCAATGTGCGAACTATTAAGCACACATCATAGAATTCTCATATTTTTCTTGTTGCCTACACCACTTCTAAGTACTAAGCAATGTCTAGGGCCTAACCTAGCTAATGAAGGTGAATCTCGTAAATGTCACTTGCAACATCTTCACAACACTAGCACTAATTATCAAAAAGCATGATTAACTTTTAGAATTTAAATCAATCCACGTGACCTTTTAAAAACTTAACCAATGCCCCATTATCTACTTCTATTTTTATACGGGCAATTTTCACAAACTACTAAGGGGATTGATTGGTCATAGTGTTGGTGCGTGCGTGCGTGCATGCAAATTTTCGCACATGCATGTTTGCCTACCCACACCCATCCACACCCACAAATACATGGTTTATGGTGTTTTCTTCTAACACAATCCAAAAGGAAAAACATGACAAAAATGAACAATGGCCAATGAATCCCACAACCAAATTCAAGGCATGATCAACAAGGGGCCCTTGGATGAGTCATGAGTATATGTCCAAGAAGCCAACTTACTGAGGATGGAGTTGTCGGCAGCACTCATAATAATAGGCAAACAAAATAGCATATTCTAATCATGTTTGCCCCCATCAAGTGAATACAAGGAGAACGTGTTGCCAGGGGAAAACAACAGGAATGGATAAAGTTTGGCATCATAAAGAGTTGATCAAGAAAAAAAAAAAATCTTATATTGGTAGTATGTTATTTGATTCATTAAAGCTCAAGCTTACTTTCTTGACTTATCAGTCAGGCATACAAGATAGAGTGGTGATCTTTCGCATCAACCAAGGCTGTTAAAAGAAAAATCTGCCTCTTGGGTGCCAAACCTGAGCCTACCGCCTTGAGGTGGTGAAGTAAAACAATATCAATAGTAAGACCACGATATTAAGTCCACACTTAAAGCTCAAATCTGCACAAATAAGTTATTAAGATGATATGGTGGAGTCATCAAGCTTATTTTTCTTATTTATCTGGAATCTTAAAACCATTGTTTTGCCTTGTGCAAGCAAAAATAGGAGGATCAAGTTATTCTTAACCTCAATCTTGAGACCAACCAAACCCGACACACAAGCACTCAAACTGAAGCAATAGCGCACTCAAACTGAATAGTCAAATGATACAGTAGTGAGAGTGAGTTTTAGGTTGATGTGAGATTAAAAATGAGATTGGTTTGTCACTTTTTTCTTTATAGCGAAAAGCAATTAACCAATTTTTGCACGAAACAAAATCTTTTTTTTTTTTCAATCTCACATTAAACAAAAACTCAGTCTAACTAGTATATTCATTAGGAAATGATGGTCTAACACACTCTCAACGCACACTTTGGGCGCACACCCTTGTCTTTTAGCCATTTGCGGTGTTTTGTCAGATGTGGGTCCATGTCTGGGGAGACAAGAAAGTGCCATAAATGGCTAAACGACAAGGGTGTGCACCCAAAGTGTGCGTTGAGAGTGTGTTAGATTATCATTTTCCTATTCATTAATCGACTCAATCATGTAAGCATTACCTGAAATTATTCTCAATCAGGCGGCAAAGTCTTGTGTAGAAACCCTAATAAAATAATCATCATTTAAGTATACTCCATAAATCATTATTCAGAGGCAAACAAAATTTCTAATAAATTTCCCAAAATACTAGACTTCTAGTTGGTTTTGAACTAAAAATCATGGAGTGAAAACCAAATCTTAACAGATCTCCACCTTGTAAAAATTCTACCAATTGATCGCAATCATCGTGAATAATCATAATCGCCACTCTTTCAATCAGGATGTGCAAACAATTACTTGATCACAGTCACCAATCATATCAATCAACTTTAGCAGAATGCTTACCTTCATTTAACCTATCTTACCAATCAAACGTCATAAGTTGATCAACCAATCAAACATCTAATCTAAAAATAAATTCCACAGCATATTACAGAATATAATCACTATAATGTTCATCACATTGAACCAGAGATAGTACAACAATACTAACCTTGAACTCCTCATTGGAAGTGTTGTTAGACCCACTTTCGACATTTTTGAACACCTTTTCAAACCACAAGAACACCAATCTTTCCAAAACGGCTTAAAAGTCTCAGCGATTCCAGAATGTCCTTATCATATAAGTACATACCATTCCTTCATTTGTCTTAACAAACCAAAGCTCGAGAATTGCCACCGTAAGGTGATTTGGTGCCTTTTCCATTCAATTTCTCATTTGAGACAAAGGCAACATAGACTTACTCTTTTGTAATACAGTCTCTTCCATATAAAATAACAGTCTAAGAAAAGAATAGAAAGGGCAGAACAAGACGATCGCCTTATCTATCGGACAAACGAATTCTCTAATATTGACAAATCATGAATTAATTTTGAGCTCTTAGAAGTTAGAACTCGTTCTATCAATGCCAAGGTAATTCCTTATCCAAAACAAACGTAAATCCTAATTAGACAGACTCTCATAACAAATTTTCCTCCTTTACTCAGACTCCTAACTAACCCCACCTATGTAGAACATATATACACTACAAAGCCAGTTTCAAGTCCAGATAAGGAGGAGGACTCAGAAGCCCCTTATCCATACCCAAAAAATAGAGAGGGTCGCGATAGGTTGACAGCCAGGGTAAAACTTTTGTCGCTATGTTAACTCTTAGAATTTGACTCAATGATAAGCTGATGCAATTACCACCAATTAACACACAACTCTAGAAGTAAAGGCCATCATTTGAAACCACTACTTGAAATGACTAAGACGATCCAATCAAACCTCACGAATTCAAAACAAAATCAGCAAATCAAATTCAAAATCCACAAGAAATCCTCACCAGAGCAGGCTTGTCGGGGTGGCCAACGTCGGCGAGAAGGTAGGTGTAGGTGGAGGACTCCTTCTCGAAGAGCTGTCGGAAGAGGAGCTTCGGAGATCCAGAAGCGCCGGTGGTGTAGGTCGCCATTAGAGATCTGAAACCCTCGACAGACGACCGAGCGAAACTAGGTTTCCTGACGCGGAGAAGCATTGGAGACGAAGGAGGAGGGCGATGGGTGCGTATATGTAGAAGAAGTCGCAGCTGTGGCATCGCCATCGGTCCTCACTCCTCACTCCCTTGGATCCATCCACCTCTCCCGCTTCGCCCACCGCATTTTTTATTTTTTATTCTTTTTTATTATTCCATTTGCCAACTATGTAGTTTTTTTTTTTTTTCAAATTCTTCTTGTTGTTATTAGATTATATTATCTGTGTGCAACAAATTGTGTGGAGGTTTCCGTCGGTGCTCACCACGACATCATCTTCGTTTGCTGTGGGCAAGTTTGGTACCGCTATATGCAAAAAACCGCGGACTTTTTAGGGAATTAGATTGTGATTTTTTTTTTTTTTTTTTTTTTTTAAAGAAAATTTATCATTTTTATAATTAAAAAAGAAATGGTTTGTTTTTCCTTTCCAACATTAGTAAGGTATGAATCAAAGCATCTAAAATGATATGGTAAATGTTTATTTGTTAAAAAGGTAAGACTCGTGAGATCATAATTTGATTCTCATTAAAAAAAAAAAAAAAAAATCTAGTAAGGTATGGGAGAAGGGAAGGGAATTTGTTAATATTGATAATGTCTACCAATAACAATTGGCTACGTGGATAGAAGATTAAAAGTGGAGAGGTCAAAAGTGTAAAAGCACATCTACTTTTTTTAGCATTGTTATTGGTAGGCATTACCAACATTAGTACATCTCCAATGCTTGAACAAAACTCATTTTGGTGCAAAAAATACACAAAATATTATTCTCATCTCCAACCTATTACATCAAATCCCACACTAAAAATGGACCCCACTATAAATCCCACACACAAATAGGGATGCAGGTGAGGCGTTCAAGGCGATGAATGTAATCCTCACCTCCATCCCCACTTTTGACAAGGCGAGAATTTCCGCTTAAAATTTCCCATCGCAAAATTTTCGACACCCCCATTCCCCACCTAACGAGAATCCCCACTCCTTCTATTTTTTTATATAATATCTAAAAAATTTAAATAAATTATAGATACAAAATTTAATCATTAAAATCTTATTCTTCACGACTCTAAGTCATTTTTTCAAAGCTTTTGAATCTATACAAATACTTTAAATAATATAATTACATTATTATAAATAAATTTCAAGTTATATTAGTTTTTCCTTGATAAACTTAGTTGTATTTGTTTAAAGTTGATAAACTTAGTTACATTATCTCCGTGGGGAATCCTCTTATTAATGCGGGATGGAGAATCCCCACAGGTGACGAGTAATACCACATCCGCCTCACCCCACATGTGGAGGTGAAATTCTCCCATTCGCCACCCCGTGGGGAGATAGTTGACGAAAAATTCCCCACCCTTCAGGACGGATTCCCACAGGGAATTGGGATTCTCCGCCCCACCAGCATCTCTACACACAAACCACAAAAAATTGTTAATTAAAAAAAAATAGGCCCACATGCATGTCTCTTGCACCAAAATGGGGTTGTGTTTGGCACTCCATTGGAGTGTAATGGAGCATCAAACAACCCTAGATGGCGTTCACTTGGAGATGCCCTTACCTTCCCAATAGCAAACCACTTCAATCATCCCAGGAGAGAAAACTCTTTAAACATGTCATTTTCATATGCACTTTATTGTTGTTTCTTGATATTTGAATGTCTGTGCACACAAAAAATCGATGTGCATATGAGGACTTTCAATGTGTACGAGAGAAAGTAACATGTGAAAAGCTAGCCTTTAACTAATTCAGATTCTTCCTGAAGAAAAAAAAAAACTAATTCAGATTCTAAGTGAATCCCTCACAAATAAGTAAAGTTCTCTCAACTCTTTAGGCTCTATTTGATAAAACTAGCTGATAATCTAAGGCTCTGTTTAGCAACACCAGCTGATAATCTAGCTGATAGCTGATAATCTAACTGATAGTTGATAATCTAGTAGCTGGTAGCTAAAACCGATAATCTAGTTGATCGATTAAAATTATTTGAAAAAAACCAGCTTGATTAAGTAGCTGATAAATGTTAAATGACATTAAAGAACGTATTATGTATAACACACATACAACAACATAGCCTCAGCCCCAAATAATTGGGATATATAACACACATATTATTTTAAAATTATTTTGAAGAAAATATTGAATATTAAACATATATTTTATTAACCGAAGTAGTTGTTTTTTTAAGTTTCACTATGTAACATAGTATCTAATTCATTTCACTTGGTGAATTGTTCTAATGATTAGTTTACTCGTTTGAGTTCGGAACGAATCAGTGCGTATGTTTAGACTTAAAAATAAAAATAATAAAATGATATATTCAAATTTTAATATTAGTTATATATTTATAAGGTTTTTCAAAAAAAAACTTATCGTACACACACACACACACTATATAATACAACATTGTTACGTATGTCTTAAGACTAAAAAAATACTTACATCACATTTTTTCTTTTGTAGTATATACTAATATATTATTCATATGTGCACACAAACAATAAAGTAATTGAAAAAATATGCTTACCTAAATTTTCGGATGTTATCAATCAAAAAAATAATTTGCCGCACCTAAAAGGATACAAAAGGAAAAATAAATTTATTCCGGCATTTTTTATAAAAACTCTACTTAGGGTAGCGTCCAAGATTTTAGATTATCATCTAGATTATTTTTGAAATAATTTAGTTGTCAAACACAACTTATTTGTCAAAGTAGTTTATCAACTAGCTTATAAGCTAGTTGATAAACTAGTTTGTGCTTGCCAAATAGAGCCTAACTGAAAAGCTATAATCTAGCTAAAAGTTGAAATACTAGTAATTGGTAGCTGATAGCTGGTAATCTAGTTGATCAATTAAAGATCGTTTGAATTAATTTGTTGATTGAGTAGTTGATACATGTAATATGAGATAAAAGGATTTTTTTTTTTTTTTTTTTTTTTTTTGTTTTCTTAAGTCACATTCGTATATATTAATTATTATTTGCATTACTTATATACAAATAAATATATTTACATAAATTTTTATACCCATAACTATAAAAATTAATGATGTCAAAGTCTCTCAGGTGATATAGTAAAGACATCACTTGCCAAAAAGGTATAACATCGAAGAGGTCGTGATTCGATCCCTACTAAAGTAAAAAATATATATATAAAAATTAATTATCATTTAAGACTTCAGCTGGTTAAATCATTAAGGTTAATGGTTACACATATATATTAAAATAATTATTTTTTAGGTGAAAGTCATTAAGGTTAATGGTTCGTTTCATATGTAACTAGAATAAGTATTGCTTAGATTGTAATCAAAATTTCGTTCGGGATACATGTTGTGTCTACATATATGCATATAACTTCTGTTATATATTATAATTTATTATATATTATGATTTATTTATGTAGATGAGAAACATATTGCTAAATCTGATTAAAAAAAAGAAACAGAATATTAAACAAGTCGTATTGATCGTGAGGTTTACATGTGTGTATTAGATCTAGTATATATCTATTGTTTCCACATGCGAAGTATACTAGTGAACAATGGGCAAAATTGTAAGGAAAAAATCATCCGCCAGTTAAAAATGAAACGCTTTAAGGGATAGCATTTACAAATCTAGCTTTTTTTTTTTGGATAAAGTACAAATCTAACTTTTCATCTAGCTTATTTTGAAAATAAGTTGTTAATCAAACACATCTTATTAGTCAAACTAAATTATAATTTAATTGATAAGCTAGCTTATAAGCTAGTTTATGCGTGCCAAATAGATCTTTAATAGAGCTTTAATTAAGAAACACGAGAACGGCTCCTAACAAAAAGATAGTAATATTTACTTAACGGTTTGCTACATGTGAGGAAAAGCTAAAAGCCTCCACGAACCACAGGTACACGTCAAATACTAGAATCACCAAACATGACATACTTGTAAATGCATTTTTCAAGATAAAAAGCATTATTTTTCTTACGTATCTGGAATTGATTTTTGGGGGGGAATTACAACATTTGGTACCAATTTTGAGCTGGCAAGCCAATAGAGATGCCATGAAAGAGATTTTACTCTAACCTGGCTTTGGCCAGAAATGCAATTTCTGTGAACATAGCTTGACTCATTGACAGACACTGGTGCAAGCAACTAAGTCTTCAGATTCATTATTTTGTTCACCTTAATTTGGATAGAGTTTCTATGTTAACTGCAGCTTTGAAGGCCCTAAAACACTTGTTTCATTCGAAGATCAACAAATTTAGCAGCCCACATTGTAGCTTAGGAAGCTGGTTCCATATCTGGTCGGCAGGTGGAATTCACCACCATCTTTTCCGCTGAATAAATTAGATAAGGACATGCAATGAAATGAATCCTTATTTTTGGTTGTCAATAGAACAAGTGCAAAAACAGCAATGGAGTCTCGAGCTGCAGCTACTAGAAAAATGAGACTTTGTTTCAGGCGTTCTAGTTGAGATTCAGGCAGCAAAATTTCTCAGAAAGTAAAATATAAAAGAGGGTGTTAATCAACTGGTAGAGTAAAATGTCCTGCTACAACTCAGAGATTTCATTGAGATTCAATTTTTGAAGTGAGTCCAGTAACGCCTAAGCACATCTCCGTCTCTCCCTCAAAGTAGTAGTTTCAGGTGCAAACACTGTGTCAAATGTGCCAATGTGCTGAGAGGAGAACGCTTACAAACAGAACACCTGAAGGCTCTGCATCATCTCCAGAGCACCTAGGAATAATTTACTTGCTCTTCCCACTTCGAGCATCCAATATAACGGAGAACATCTTTTACCAGAAATTGCTGCATTGTTGTGGTATTTTATTTGACATGGGAGAAGCAATTAAGAATTGTTATCCCCATAAAATTTTGTCATCAACAAAATCGACAATCATGTCAGAGAGCTCGCCAAATAAAATCGAAACACTCACTTTTAACATGACGCCTTACCCCAACAATTTAGGAATAATTTTAAAGCCAAAAAGAGATGAATTTGATAAATGTGGAGTCTTCGTATAAACCCTTAGCGGAAGACTGGTGTTGCCGACTTAACTTACAAGGCCCCGTTGTTTGAATATATCAAGCATTGCGGCACCAATCTTTGCAGGAGACTCAACCACTGTAACCCCAGCTTCCCTCAGAGTTTTGATTTTGTCCTGAGCAGTGCCTTTTCCACCAGACACAATAGCTGCAAACACCCACAAAAAGGAAAGGGCGTGAGGACTACCAACTTACCTTGAATGAAAATATTGCAAGAATTTTAATAGTAAAAAAAAGTCAGAAAACTATCTCATACTTTTCACTGAATTTTCAAATCATATCAATTTGGAAAAGTAACTGAAAGAAATTAGTAGATCAAAAGACTGACTAGTTCAAGCTACCAATCCTACACTTTTTTTTGGTAGTTATCAATCCTACACTACAACTTGAGTAAGAACTCATAAGAAATGAGGGTTAGAAAAAAGTCCATACTGCCCTGCCCTACACATGGAACCCCCTATACCAACCAACATAAGAGGTTCAAATCACTGAAAAAACTAATTCCGGTATTTCAACTTAAGATTCTCATTGGTCCAACAACCTATCTCCAGATCAATGCCAAACAGTTGGACAAATGCTGCGATGAAACTTAAACTATAAAGCTATATTACCTGGACTCGGGTGCGGGTGTCGGGTACGGGTATGAGTCTAAAGGTCGGACCCACCTATTCTCTAATTTAAGGACACGGAGACTCGGCAAAAAGTGGCTAAAACTTGCGTGACATATGCTTATATATATGTAATAACATATAGTACATATATGTAATAGCTTATAAACCTATATTTTTTCTCATTTTTCATTTCTTACTCTACACTAGAAAGTTCTTGTTAAGTTTTTTTTCTTTATTCTCTTACATTTTAAATCTTTTTATACAAAGAACTCTTCAAATGGAGTATCCATGTCTTTTTAAGTGTCCAACTCGTTTCAAGTGTCCGATACGGGTACTTTGGGTTAAAGTGAAGGGTCCGGGTAACATAGCTTTAAAGTAACTCCAAACACGGACCAAAAAGGAGACCCTACCTACAAATACACTAGGAATAATGAGTGCGCACTTTTTCTTTGTTTTTTTTTTTTTTTGATAACTATAGGTGTCCGAACCTTTTTCAGCCCTCCTTACTTTGGTTCAACTAATCCCATGGGAGTTAGTCAGGTGCCCCAACCCCATAACCCGAAAGAAACCAAGGAAATATAGTGTTGTTGCTAAGAATCGAACCCATGACCTCTGCCTCAGTCAAAGTTAAAGTGCTCTTTTCTTTTTTTTTTTTTTTTTTTTTTTTTTTTTTTGCAGGGAAGTGCTCATTTCTTTACCACTACACCACACCCCTTGGATATTAATCAGATTTCAAGTACGTGCATGGCTTAAAATGTGACTTTAGGGTGTCAAACTGCCATTACAAATAATAGATTACATCAACTGGAACTAATTACTGTGAAATATCTAATTACTGTGAAATATCACTACATTTCAACACTTAACACTCTGAAGAGAATTGAAGGCTGGACAATCACGTGCAGATAGCCTGATAGTCCCACATGCTTCAACAAAGCCAGAGGAAAAAGATTGGATAGACAATAAACTTCCAAGACAATCGTGTAATGCCTTTCCAAGTTCCAACTCTTAGGTTAACAAAATCATGAACAACCCCATACTACTTTTTTCCCTTTCTAGAAAGAAAAAAAAAAAAAGAAAAGAAAAGAGATTATCTCTAAAAGGGTCCAAAGAGGAAAAGAAAAATAGCTATGGACCAGGCGAATGTCTGGAGTTCCAATTCAACTCTCTTCTATTGGCACTATTCTAATGTCACATTCAAAAATTTCAAGATGTGTGCTTTGATATTCAAACCCATTTTTTTATGAATCAAAAGGAAATAGTATCAAAAGGTGATTTTATAGCAGAAGCAAAAATGAATCAAGATCCCAGTGTTAGATATGCTATACCTCCAGCGTGACCCATTCGACGACCTGGTGGAGCAGTGAGTCCAGCTATGAATGCTACAACAGGCTTCTCAGTTCCACTTTCCTGATTATTTTGAAATAAACATGAGTAATAGAAAGATAAAATAAAATACAGAAACAATTCAGCATTGATGACGCTAAGGGAAGTATCTAATTCCATTTTTTTGGATAAATGTTTCATTTCAACGGTGAACAACCAAATGATGCTTTTAAAGGAAGAAAATAACTTTTGCAATAGAGCAAAAGACGAGGTGACACTCAGAGACTCTTCTAAGCCTTTGGCAACTAGATGGATGTTAGCAAGCCGAGTAATACAGGAATGGATGAAATAATGTGCTTCTATTTTGTGCTAAAGTAGGTCTGCATTTTAGTTCAGTGTTTTTTTTTTCAGAAAATCTGTACTTTTGTAAGCTCATGTTGCAAGAGAGTCTTCAATTCTCTATTTTGTAAAGCTGGCAGACTTGTACTTAATTCCTCCCAAAGAAAATGTTCTACAATCCATACCCGGGGAAAACAGCCATCTAATTTTGGCAGCTGGTAGTGATAATTTTTCATATTTACATGTACGTCCAAAGCAGCTGTGAATATTAACCAAAATCAGTTTCTGACCTATACATGTATAAAAACTTGCCTAGTTAAAATCAAGTGATCAGGAATTTTCCAACCTTGTCTCCAAAATCTAAACAAGTCGATTTATACATTGAAATTTTCCTAGCTGTTACTCATTGTGTCTTTTGGCATGCCTCAAATCCATGCATGCTTCTCAGCACAATGAACACCGGAGGCCAGTTTCATGGAAGGCTATATGATGAAAATTAGGATGTTAGAGACGTGCATAGCAAAATGCGCATACAATGATACAGCAGGCATATGAGTTTTGAAGTTCAGTTTTAGTTTGAGTGGGTTTGTTTAGCCAATTTTTGTTCTTGTGAATAAATTTTGTGTCAGGTAAGGAGTTTTGATGTATCAATATAAGATTTTATACTGAACAACAGAAGAATGGTTTGACTTTTAGTGTTTAATTTGACACGTGTTCCACTTCAATCTACATCACTATATCCTTTACTTTGAATGTCCCAAGTATGCATATCCATAGAGAATGACCTTAATGCTTCAATCTACATCACTATATCCTTACTGCTTCAAAATCCCACATATACGGTAATTTCAGTTACATCAAAAATACATGGTACCTACCAACCATGTGGGTGGCTCAATGGTTAGGTATGGGGTTATGGGTGTAAGAGGTTGGGAGTTTGATTCCCACCAGGAGCAAGTTACTTTCTTACTAAAAAAAACACATAGTAATTTAAATTCCAACGATGGTATGCTATATAAATGTGTGTAGCTAGAGTTCCGTGCATTAAAGAACAAAGAAGACTTTCTGAATTTTTAGTCATTTTGTTTTATAAAATATTAAATATGCATTTTTATATTATTTCTTTGGTAGATGTGTTTTTATATTCTTGAGGGCAACTGTGTATTGATAATCCATGATATCATGCAATCTTCCAATTGAACAAAAAAAAGTTGTGTGATCTCTTATTCTACCAATCAAGTAGCTATTTTCGGATAAATTCCACTTGCTTTTATTTAATTATAAACGAAGACTCAATCCCAAATTAGTTGGTTTTTTTTATTTAATTATCATGTAATTTTGCTTCATAGTAGTTATGATATTTAATTTTTTTTTCTTCAGGAATTTGAATGTTTATATGATAATTATGATGCTTAATTTTTTTCTTTATGTTTTTTATTATTAATTCAATATTATATAATCTTTTATTCAATCATTTTAAACAACAACAATAAAACCTCAATCATAAATTAGTTGGGGTAGATTATATGGATCAAACTCTTTCATTGCTCTCGATTTGATGCAATTGATGGTGTTTCATTGCAACTTCAATTCCTATGCATTTATTTTCCCTGCAATTAAGTTCTCCCCAATTTATTTTCATTGGAATTGAATTTTCAAGCATTTAAATTCCTGCCCTAAATTCCTATGCACCAAACACCTCATAAGGTCTAACGACCAAACCTTTGTGCAAGTATTTCCTTGCTTGTTTGTCCTTGTATTTCTACTGATTCTCAAAATTGTCGCCAAGAGAAATTGCATGTGAGGAGGAGTCAGGAGTGTTAGATATATTTTCCCCACACATACATTTTGAGCCTCTCATCTTATAGCAACAATTTTTTGGTCAAGTTGCAAAACCTACTATTCAACTACTTAGTTTGCAAGAACAAGGAAGCATATCATCCAGAGAATCTAGGCATTCGATACCTTGATCAGGGCAGCAGCATCTTCTTCTGCAGTTCCACCAATCTCTCCTATAAGAACAATTCCTGATGGGCGAAAGCAAGCTCAATGAGAGAATGATCACAACTTTTTTCAGCAAAATAGATATTAACTCCTTAATTAATAATTGAAGAGCAGACATTTGTACATTTTAAAAGAAAATGAAAAATGAGAAGAGTGAAAGAGAAGCAGAACAGCTGAGAATCATGGGAAAGAGAAATGTATCTACATGGTGGCCAAAGCTAAATTTACCTGAGTGATAAAAGATACAAAATCAAGTTCTACCTAAAAATTCTTAAAAATGAAAAATAGAATACTTGACTTTTAGAAAAGACGTAGCTATCAAGGCTGCAAAAATCTCAAAAAATAGTTATACCTTCAGTCTGAGGATCTTTCAGGAACTTCTTGATGCAGTCGACAAAATTTGTTCCATTAAAAGGATCCCCACCAATACCCACGCAAGTTGATTGTCCCAGACCTACCGCTGTGGTTTGGAATACCTGAAAATATAGTAATAGTAATAAAAATATGAGTAGCTGGAATTCATAAATCCATGTTTACCATAAGGTAAATCATAAGTGCAAGTCACCAATCTCCAAAAGGTAAACATGATCTCTTGCAACAAATCTTCAAAGCTATGTGCCAGACTGTAAGTGAAACTGATGACCTAACCATCCAGTATATTGAATCTTTTGGGAGTTGAAGTATAGATAAAAATTTGTCCAGAATTGTTTGCTCTGTCAATCAGATGTAATACCAGATTGCGATATTCGTTATAACTTAGTTGTTGATTTGTGCATGGTATATTCCACAAATAACGTCCCACCGATGAGCAATACCATATAATTCATGTAAACACCATAAAAATGCAGCATAAGCAGTCTGGCTTTACCACCATTAATGGGGACTGTTGGAGATGCTGGGATAGTCCCACATCGACTACTTAGAAAGAAAAATAAGGCTTATAAGTGTGGAGTGGACACCCCATCTTGCCTTGGCATTTTGGAGTGAACCCCACTTTCACACTTGTAGCCCATACATAAAATGAGTCACCACACTCTCCTCACCTTGGATTTGGACCTATATTATAAAAATTGAACATGGTATCAGAGCCCATGGTTGGCTTAATCGCCCATTGTCTAAGAGCCTTGTACACATCCAACAAAAATGGTTGATTGATGTTATGCAGTCAAGTCCTAGTTAGACTTGAGGGGGGGAGTGTTGGAGATGTTGGGATAGTCCCACATCGATACTTAGAAAGAAAAATAAGGCTTCTAAGTGAGGAGTGGACACACCATCTTGCCTTGGCATTTTGGAGTGAACCCCACTTTCACACTTGTCGCCCATACATAAAATTAGTCACCACACTCTCAACTTGGATTGGGACCTATATTATAATAATTGAATAGGACTCACCGCTTCATACGTCAAGGTACCAGACCGAGAAACAATTCCCACACGACCTGGTTTGTGAATGTAACCAGGCATGATTCCAATTTTACACTCTCCTGGCTTGATAATACCAGGACAGTTTGGACCAATCAGGCGAGTTTTGGATTGTTTATTAAGAGCAGCCTTCACCCGAACCTATAAGAGACAAATACATCATCAACATTACTCCAAAAAAATGAATCCAAATGAAATTCCAAGAGCATAAAAAACATTTCTCTAAACTGTAAAAGTGCAAATTAGAACCCTATCTGGTGGTTCCTACTTCCTAGATAATTTTTTTTAATGCAGTGGTTCCTAGACCACTAAGTAAAAATGTGAAGAAGTAAATGGCTTTTCAAGAGAAGATTTAGATATCCCTAAAAAATTAGTTAATTAGCTATTGGTCCCTTTCTATGTACTAGTACTACTAGTCATTGACCTTAGTATTCAATATTTACTTCAAAAAGTACTAACTAATGATGAATATGTGCCACCAATTATCAAACACATTCTTGTTTGCACAATTATTTTCACTTCCTTGAACTTAAAAAAAGTTATACGCAAGTTTTCTAGTTAGGGTAGGGTTTACATCATTTGGGGGTTTATATATGGAAGATTTCTAAAATTATTTTCACCTCCCTGAACTTATAAAAAATTCTAAGAAGGCACCCTTCCACCTAGGCAGTTTGAGCCAAAAACGCCTAGGCAATGCCTTGGAGACATTGGTCTGAAGGATCATTGTCAGAGCAGTTTTCTTCACAATTTTACTTTTACCTAGTATACCATTTTGTGCCTTTTTCTATTGGATACTAATCTAAACCGGGCGTGCTCAAATTACCTCTCCATGAGCAAATGCATTAAACATACCTTGAAAAGCAACCAAAATTGGTGAATACACCAAGTTTTAACTCTAAGGTGTCTAGAAAAAGGATGAGCACACATTATATTGTGAAATCAAACTTCTTGATGGTAAATACTAAATACAGTGTATGGGCAGAAAAAGAAATGAATGAACAATTATTTATTGAAAATACTGAAGACATAATGAATTCCATCGTTCATGTAAGTCCCCAAATAAGACATGATAATGAACTCAATCGCCAAGTTTGAAATTCTGACAACAACAAAGCCTCAATCCCAAGATGGGTCGGCTATATGGATCAAACTCTTCCACTCCACTTGATTAACTGCCCTTGATTGCATTCTTTCAAGATCATTTAAACCATTTATAATCAATATCTAAAGTTATCTTAGGTTTACAGGAAAAAGAACTTCTAAGATTTCGTGTTGATTGCATCATTAATAGCATGAAAGGCAATATATCTTATTGTGTTGCTGCATTGATCTCCTCAAGTGCTAGGAACAATTCCAATCCTTCTCATAACTAAAACTTTCACGTGACATAAATCCATGTGTTGTCCTTTTTGAGATCTTTGAATTTCAAGAAAGTATAGGTCTTTACGATGTCCTTTTTCCTCAATAAATGACGCAAACATTTATCTAAAGGGTAAGAGAATTATGCAACATATTTAAGAATAGTAATTTATTGCGAAGGTAGGATGACAATAATTTAAAATTAAGAGCAAGGTTTTTGAGATAATAGGGAGAACCACAAACTTAAAATTGTGTTTACCATGTCATGCTGAGGTATTCCTTCAGTTATGCAAACCACAAGATCCAACTCAGCTTCCATGGCCTCCATAATAGCCGCTGCTGCAAAAGGAGGGGGGACATAAATGACAGATGCATTTGCCTTAGTTTCGGCCTTTGCTTCTGCAACTGTGTTGAAGACTGGAAGTCCTAAGTGTTCTGTACCACCTTTCTTCGGTGTCACACCTCCGACCTATTATAGAATAAAAAAAGAAGAAAAAAAATCATTTCATGAATTGAAAAAGAAAATTCATTTCATGTATTGTGTCAACCTTAACCCCGTAAAAAAGTAAAATGAAATCAAAAATAAAAAACCTGCCACCAGTTGTAATTGGAGAAAAACACACCCTTTCAGTGTTTTTTTTTTTTGTTGGGCTTGGGACAATTACTCATGTATGACTTATCAAAATAATATAATTTAGCATATATAGAAAGCTGAAACTCCATCATGCAATCAATAATAAGTTACACAAGCAAATAACTTGGAGGCCAGTACATGGACTTGTCCCCATGCCCAATCAAAATAGACTATTCAAGCAGTCTGCTGCAGGGAGGCAGTGAAAGATCTTTGTTTTGAACTTTTGAAGACACATTTCACAATATTATAGCCAACCAAAACTACTTATCCAGGGTAAGACTTGCAATTGACTATCTCATATGAGACTCTGAATCACCATCTTCAGGACCACAAACACATTAATTTTTTGCAGGAAACACACGCATTTGATTCTCAGCCATGTTGCATGCCCTCTAGTCTTGACTATCAAAACAGATATGTATACCCAGGAGTTAGGTAACGAACGCCTCTTAACTTTGACATGTATTAAGCCAAAAAGAAGCTCTTAATTTTGATGTAAGCTAATAATTATACAGCAACTGACTACATAAAAGTAAAATTCAAGATCCACTAGACTTGAACCAGGTAGGCTTGCCAAACTAGCCTCATTTATTGACCCATGAAAATGAGGAAAAATTGATAACCCTTGTTGCGGCCTATGGGTAATAATGGCAACATTGACTTGTACCTAAAATGATTATTCCATGTGATATATATGGCCCCGTTTGGTTCAGCTTATGCTCTTGCTTATTGCTGATGTGGCACTCAATGAGCAGCTTTTGTATTGTTTGGTTAAATTTTATGTTTTTGCAATTTGCTGACGTGGCATCCAGCTATGACATCATTCTCAATATTGTCATCATTTTGTATGATTGATCCCAGATATCTAAAGTGGTACACCTTAAGAAATTCTACTTCCCCTAATTTTACCACTCCATCATCTCAATGTCTGGTATTTCTAAACTCGTAGTGAATGTATTCAGTCTTCGTCCTACTCAACTTAAAGTCATTAGGGCCCGTTTGGTTCAAGAGTTAGTGAAGCACTTCTCATTTGCTTACCTAATACAATTCATATATTAATCAATCTTTTGTTTGTTCCCAGACGTTATTGCTTTAGGTTAGATTTTTATTGGACAGTTATACCCTTCTAGATTGTCTTCACCTTCTTTTGCCCATCTTCAATGGCTCGACATGAAGAACAGGAAACCATGGCTGAACCTCCTTATTGCGGAGGACAATAGTAGACCCAAAACATCCCCCACCAACAAGCACAATAACACTATCACCCAACCCCACAATCCAATCACCAACAACAGAACAACACAACAATTTCAATTCCAACAATCGCAACTAAGATGTGAAATTTCGCCAAAAAAAAAAAAGATGTTAAATCAGGCTTGTTAACTGAATCACGCAAAATTTCAAATCCGAATGTAGAAATGGTGTTGGTGTTGGTGTGGTTGGTGTTGATTCATTTAATGAATTGTGAGATTTAGAGGGCGATTAGGGCTTGTGTAGAGGAGTTTAGGGTCGGATTTGAGATGGGCAGTGAAGATAAAGAGGAGATTTCAATGGAGAGGAGAAGACGGGGAAGATGGGGCGAAGGAGGAGATTTCGATGGAGAGCAGAAGATGGGGCGATGCAGTGATGCACGAAGATGAAGAAGATGGGGGAGTTCAAGATGAGGGTAAATTTGTAATTCTTGCTCACTTAAGTTGGGCTTACCTAAAGACAGGGGGGAGGTGTCTTTTGGTAAGGATGAGATTGAGTGTTTTGGTAGTACCAAGTCTTAACTAATACTCAAACCAAACATGACTCCTATCCCTAAGCCAGGGTATATCTAAGCTAACATCTTAAGCAAACAGGCCCTTAGATTCTAATGTATTCCTCCAAAGTTCTAATTTTCTACTCACTTTATCTCTTGTTTTATCCACTAAAACAATATCGCAATATCATCTGCAAATAACATACACCATGGTATAGCCTCTTGAATATGCCTAGTTAGTTCATTCGTAACTAGCGTAAAGAGATATGGGCTTAAAGTCGATCCTTGATGTAGTCCTATCATAAAACAAAACAAAACAAATTAAGGATAAATCCTTTGGGAGCGTTTCCTAGATGTACTCCGTTCTAATGAACTTCAGTTCATAACAATTAAATACCTTCACTGCATATAATAGGGTTGTGTAACTCCATCGAAACAAGAGGATCCCTTTAGAAAACTATGAAAGGACATAAACATATGTATGGCTAAGCTACTGTCTGTTATTGTCACTAATCCAACGTGCCTCTTCATCCAATTTGCCATTTATGTGGTGAAACCAAACATTGCACCATCGTCACATGAAATACAAGAAAAAATTGACAAGCATCTTCAAAAAGTCTTTGAAATGTGGAAAAGATAGGCTTACCTATGTTTATTTTCCTTCATCACTTAAGAATCCAAACAGTGAAATCTAAGTTCCAGCAAAACTAAACCCAATCCAATGAATTCTCCTTTGGTAACAAACTACCACACTTGACTTCATAAGGTCACACTTCATAACCTTTCTTCTTATTCGCCTTTAATCACTTCCACGACAAAAGTGGCCCCATGTAAATAATCCTTAAAATCAATAATCATAGTCCCGATACAAATAACAAGAAGATTTCCAAATAAATCAAAGGCATAAAGTATCATTTGGTTCCTGAACTTTCAAGTTTTTGTTGATTTGTTCTTCAAACTTTCATTAGTTCACTTTTGGTCCTTGAACTTTAATTTTCCTCTACTTTTGGTATTTTTGTTAAGTTTGGAGAACAACGGTCGCTAACAGAGTAATTCATGAGCAACTCATGGGTGGTTCACAACTGATTCATCAAACTAAAAAACTGATTGTGAACCATTTTGTTAGTATATGTTACTCTCCGAACTTAACAAAAGGATCAAAAGTATAGAGAAATGAAAGCTTAGAGACCAAAATTGAATTGACGAAAATTTGAAGAGCAAATCAAGAAAAACATGAAAGTTTAGGGACCAAAATGAAATAATAAGCCACAAAAAATGAAACATAGCCAACTTTCCCTCGCAAATAGAAAAGCTCAATTTTTAGGCAAAACGTATTTTTTGGTCCTTCAACTTTGAGTCTTTTATGCTTTTGGTCCCTGAACTTTCAATAGTGTACATTTAGTCCCTGAACTTTCATTGTTATACATTTGGTCCCTGAACTTTTGAGTTTTATGCTTTTGGTCCCTGAACTTTGAGTTTTTTATATTTTTGGAGGAAATTAAAAATTTTTTTGACTTTTTTTGGTCGATGCGAGTCGTCCGATTCAATAATATAAACCATTTTACTCTTCTTGACTAATCACACAACACTTTTGTTGCCCACATTGGCATAATTTAACATTTTAAATGGTGGAAGGACTAAATGTAGATCTTTGTGAAAGTTCAAGGACCAAATGTATATTAATAAAAGTTCAGGGACTTAGAGCATAAAAAACACAAAGTTCAGGGACCAAATGATAAGTTTTGCCCAATTTTTATCCTAACTAAGCATAGAGTGGGTGCATAATATCCGGATGAGTAATTGTAAATGGAACAGCGCGGCTCCAAAAACTAAATTGGGCTAGGGTTTCAGATTTTCATGTAATCATAACGCAACATCGAACTCATAGATTGATCATCATTGCCTCAAATATGTTGAATTTTTACCATTCATAAAGCAAATCATCACCAATGAACGATCAAATGCAGTGGCAAACACAAAAGATGAATAAAACACGAATTCAAAACTGATCGCATACTTATAAGACACAAAACGATCTCCAGAAAGCTCAAGCGAATCATCGCATTGAGCATCGGATCTCGATCTTCAGATCTACCAACCAAATCAAAGCAAAAACAAACAAGGAATAGAAAGATATTGGGACCATTTTGGTGCCGTATTCGATGGCTTGTTCGGTGTGAAAGGTGCCATTCTTTCCGGTGATTCCTTGGCAGATAACTCTCGTGTTCTTGTCCACGAACACGGCGGGGGGCGGCGGCGGCGCTGCAGCGAAATGCCGCGACTGGTTCAGCGAAGAAGACGACGACGAGAGGGGATTGTTAGGGTTTAGCTTCTTCGCTAGGGAGCCGATGAACCTCGTCGCTTGTCGCGCCATCAGACCTAAACTTCTTTCTCACTTTGCGTTCTCTCTCTCTCTCTCTCTCTCTCTCTCTATAAGTTGGGTTGCGCTGTTTTGTTTGAAAAGAGAAAAAATTGGGAAAGAGAGGAGGAGTTTCCACTTTCCAGTGTTTGTCTGGCGCGGGGAATCGGATGCACCATAGTGTATTAAGACGCCACGTGGAGAAATAAAAGATCTATGGCTGTTGACGGCTCGAGCGATCTTCTTGAGTTGGATCTTCGAAGGTTTGAAAATTTCCAAATCATGATCTCACAATGAATAGTAATTTCGTTTTTTTTTTTTTTTTTAAGAAAATAGAAGTTTCATTAATTATTAATGATTCGGTACGGAACTAAACATAAAATCAAAAAGTACATTAATTCACTAATCATATTTGTTTAAAAAAAACTATCATTACTTTGGCTGTGAATATGATTGTAAAATTAAAATAGTTTGACAATCAGAAACTGTTTTATACAATGTTGAAACACATTACAATACACAAACATCTGCTATAACCACATAACAATAACAAAACTTCCCAACAAGTAGAAGAAAATCTAAAACTTTCTTACAAAGAGAAGACAAAATCATGATTTCCAACAATGGAAAGTCAAGCTACCTAATAATAAAACTAAAAATAAAAATCAACCCAACCGCCGCACAGGTCAAAAAACGAGTGTTGAAGAAGATGTCGCAACAAAGAGATCCAATTTTCACATATATAAAAAGGATATGTACTTTATTTAACACATATAACGCAGAGAGATGAAGATTTGAACCACTACCGATCAAAAGAGAAGATCGGTAGTGGTTCAAGATATTGAGTCAAGAGAAAAAAAGTCAAAAAAGGGTTTTAGGGTTAGAGCAACCGCCTCTATATAAGAGTTACCCATTTTTTAAGTATTTTTGTTTATTTTCCTTTTTCTTTTATCAAATAAATAGGAATTTAATTAGTCACAAAACATTAAAATAATCACCTTAACAAATTGATTCATTAATTCTAATTGTTCAAAAGTACATTTAACTGTAGTAAAGTTTACTTTCAAGAATTGGGCAAAACCCATCATTTAGTCCCTGAACTTTGTGGTTTTCATGATTTTGGTCCCTGAACGTTTATTATTACACATTTGGTCATTCAACTTTTACAAATATCTACATTTAGGCCTTCCATCATTTAAAGTGTTAAATTCTACTGACATGAGTAATAGAAGTATCACCTAACTGTTCAAAAGGACATTTAACTGCAATAAAGTTGACTTTCAAGAACTAGGCAAAATCATCATTAGTCCCTGAACTTTGTGTTTTTTATGTTTTTGGTCCCTAAACTTTTATCATTACATTTAGTCTTTAAACTTTAACAAAGATCTATATTTAGTCATTATACCATTTAAAATGTTAAATTTTACCGACATGGGTAATAGAAGTGCCATGCGATTAGTCAATAAAAGTAAAGTGGTTTATGTTACTGAACCAGACGACTTACATCGTGTAACGACTTATTTCATCGTTAGAGTTTGAGAGCCTCCATTGCATTTCAATGCAACAAGAGAAGAATGAGGGAGAATACAAAGGGAAGCTATGTGACGGCCCCAAATTCCCAATGCATTTGGGTACGCCCGGCCTAGACCCGTGCAGGCCCCGAGTCAGTTCTCAATGAACCTGACGAGTCTAGTCAGCCTCAAAACATCAACATTTCACGTTTTATGAAAGAGTTATTGCAATTATAACACAACGGAAGCAAATTACCTACTACTCAAGAATTGGGAAATAACTCAATCAAAGGAAATTAGGAATCTATATAAATGTGGAAAACCCAATATGTTCAATTCTAAGTCAACAAAATGGATTGATGGAATCCACTTCAAAACATATTCCCCAGCCCAAAACAATCATATATATAAACGTCATACAAAAAGAAATAAACATGAGCCTACATCTCTGCACCTCAAGTCCAAATGCTCACAAAAAGTCTCCTAGGCAAGGTCCCTTGCCCCTATCGCTTCTCCGTCCTATCGCACCCACCGTCACAAACTAGACGGTGAGCAACTGAGAAAAATGAATGTAATGCCGAAGAAGATAACAAGAATTCATGATGTAACAAGTATAGCAGCCTAAATATCATGCGGTAATGAAAATACAGAATTTAAATAGACAAGATGCATGATAAACAGACTAATAGATATCAATCGCAATTTAAGTGTGTTCCAAGGATTCAAAAGAGGCTCATAAGTGGTCTAAACCATAGCATAACGGCTGCGAAGACCTCGCGAGGTCTTCCCGGCATCGACACAAGCGAAGGCACACTATGATCGGAAAGGACTCAAACCCATCCACCCGCACTCGGTGTCACACGGTCACTAAGGGGTGGTCACACACTCGTGGCCACGAGTGCCCACGTTTTATCCCTCTAGTGCAGGTCCTAGTACTTTCGAGATGAAACACTTACGCCGGGAAACACACAACAAGAAATGGAATGGAATACCAATAATAGAGAATAACAAGACTGAATAAATGATAATGAATCACATGGCATTTTCTTACTGGCTTACAAACATACAAATGCTTTTTAAGGCAAATGTATTTACCTGAATTAATCGCAACCCGGTATCACTCCGAGACTCTAACGCGTTCCCCGCGAGTTCTCGACTACCTGATAAAGGTTTAAATCCCAATTGTTGATTTAGAGTTAGTTTTTAATCTTAGAGTATTCCCTATAAGTTTTGTTTACAATAATTGGTGATATTAACTCGAACAGGTTGTGGAATGTCCTCAACTTGGGTTGTGTTAAGGTTTCGCTTGAGTTCGTGGTTTCATGACGCAAATACGGTGGTTTTCTTTTAATGACATAACCCATATACACTAAACCAATGAACCAACACATTCACACCAAGAACATACACATTTTCACTATACATACACATAAAATAATACCATTTGTAACCACACATTTTCCTACAAACCGAGAAGTACACCAAAAACCAAAACCCTAAACCATAAGTCCTTATATTTCTCACACATGTCGTGAGGTCATCGAGATAAACAATCACCCTTGATAAGTTGGAAAGTAAGTTCACCATATAAAAATCGAAGCCTCAAAACAATTTATATAAACAAATAAGAACCACTATGGCCAAACCCTAACCAAAACCAATTAACAAAATACAACATAGACCTCCATGATGTCTCAATTGTGTTGTTCGATGTCAGGGAAGAGTCACCTCGACATGGTAAAGTCGAAAATAACAAAAAGTGTCCCGACCTCATCACATGAAATCAACGAAGCAATATACCTTCACCACCATTGTTTTGAACGCTCGGGGGATTGTGAGACACCAACATGAACGTGATAGGGTCTCCAACAACCGACGGTCCCATGGCGGCAACGTGAAGCCGAGAAGAGGAGAGGAGAGGTCGTGAGTGAGAGAGAGAGATGGAGAGGCCGAGAGTGGAGGAGATGGAGAGGAGAAGGGTGGACGGCGGTGGTATGTGGAGAAGAAGGTGAATAGTGTAGGGTTTTGTTTGTTGTTATATTTATATGGTCAAATGACCTTTTTACCCCCAACTTATTTCCTACACCATTTTTAAACCATTGCCCTTATGGGTCTTTTTACTTTTCTATTTATTTCTCTTTATTACACATTAAAGTGTGTAACCATTCTATTTATTTCTCTTTATTACACATTAAAGTGTGTAACCATTCTATTTATTTTTCTTTATTACACATTAAAATGTGTAACCATTCTATTTATTTGTACTTTTTACTCGTTTTTCTCCCCCGTTTAATTAGTCGAAACCTCACTCAATTAAATACCACCCGAACGGCTCGAAACCCGTAAAATACTACAATACTAATACACACAATCAAAGAATCATAAAATCACTTCGGTGTCGACTCCCGAAGTTGGAAATACTGTCCAGTATTCACGTAGCCGGGTCATAATTTCTAACAAGTGCAACACAAATCAGTTAAAAATTTAGTTGTTACAAGCTAGACAAGGAGTTAGGTTCATGGTGATTGAGGGCTTGTAAACTAGAGAGATCTATAAGGAGGTAACTCATTTTCTCCTTTAAGCTCTTTTTGTGATTCCTTTTTGTTGAAATTTGATGGAGAAAACTAAAGGGGTGGCATAGTCCAACGTCATCGGCGAGGGCGGCGACAGTCCCGTCATCGTCGCCGCCGCCGCCAAGAAAGAGGGGCGCCACCAAGGGCACCCCGAGCAAACCGAGAAGAAAGGGAGAGTGGAGCACCACCCTTCCCCCTTCCCCCCCGAGCATGTAAGGGCCCCTGGTTTGAAACCTAGGACAGAACGGTCCCTGGACTCATCCAGGGACCAGACTGACCCCTATGGACCAGTCAACGGTCCAGGGCAGTTGACCCTGGACCAGTTGACCAGGGTCAACTGACCTTGGACCTTAATTTCAAAAATAAATAATTAATTAATTAAATAAAATAAAATAAAAATTAATGTGTATATATATGTATATGTATATGTATATAAATGAATTAAATTGAATAAAAACAAGTAAATGAAGGAAATGTACCAAACTTTCAAATGGGGTGTTGTACTGCATACCCCGAAGGAATGGTCGGACGACACAAAGACCCGCGGGGTCCACACTAGTGGACCCAAAACACAATTAAATTGAAACTAGTGACTTAGATTATAATTTGTATTAGAATATGCATTGATGTAATAATGTATGAATTATCTAGCGACGCGCGATGGTTCACATCGAGCCCCGGGTGCGCAAAGATTGGTCATAGGCGCGTTGAATGCAGATAAGTGAGGAGCTTGCTCAATTATCAAATATGACATGATTATTAGTTATGCTTAGGATTCATAATTTGAATTAAAGACTTGTGATTTATGGGTTGAGTCATGGTATTGGCTCGAACCTACGTATCTATGGAATGTGAATGCATTGTTATTCATGGCCCCAGAATGTGTGGAGTTCCATCGACGGTCTTATTAGCAAGTAAATCTATATGAATACCTCAGAATGTTGTGGTACCACCGAGGGTCGTTAACACCCCAGGATGTTGTGGAGTTTACCACCGAGGGCTTTACTTGACTAATAGAATTCATAAGTATGTCACGTAGGGGCATGAGTTGGAGTTCCTTCTCTTGTACTCTTGAGACATAGGGATGTGCATCAGTGATGGCTTGGACGAACTTACTTTTGATTTGATGGGACAAATGAGAGAGCACATAAGGCCTGTGTGCTAGCTAGTTGTTTCCATCACTTCGAGAGTAGGAGAATCGGTCACCGGATTCTTGTCAATACCTAGTACGCATTGAATGGAACATCGACTTATCGTATTATTATATTTTATAGTACATAATCTCGCGAAACCCCCCTCATTTGCATAAAAGCTTGAATTTATGAAATGATTTGTCAATCTCTTTAATGTTATTCATGATTATTGTTGTTACAATTTGATGGCTTATGAATACGTGGTATTTGTTATAAAAGGATGAATTCCTATTTAATTGTAACTTACGAATTTTATGTCCATGATAGTACTTGATGATTCATTATAAGTTTATCTCTTATGAAATCCTGTTACTATGCTACTATTTAATGAATTCTTGTTTGTTTTCAAATACATGCTAGACTTTGCATGCTTATTAGGTATTACTTGCATATTTGATGGTTGAGCGGGTTTTCCGCATTACTGAGCTCCGTTGGTTCTTTTAGCTCACCCCACTTACATCTCAGGTATGTACGACAGCGCTAGGTTGAGGTAAGGGAGAGACGAGCTTGAAGTCTCCTCTTGATGTGAGCCTTTGTATATATATCATGTATATTTGATTTTGAAACTATCAACTTGGGGTTAAAATTTAAAATAGATCTTTGGGTAGCTTGAATCCTAGTTATCTTTAATTGATCCATTTCGGAGATTATATTAAACTTGTTTAGTTTAAATGAGCGTGAACCGATGTATAATTTTTATAAATGTTATATGAACTTAAATCTATTGGCTTAGGATATCTTTTTATATTCTTTCCGCAATTATTATCCTTTTGTTTAGCCAATGTGTATTCCGCAGGTTTATTTGTTTAGGTGTGCCAGAATGTTATTTGGGCCTAGTTCAGGTATCGGGTCTAAATGGCAGTCTGGGCCGGGCGACCTGACCCTAGGTCGGGGATGGGTCGTCACAGTTGGTATCAGAGCTAGGGATTAGAACCTAGGGAAACGTTAGGTTAGAGAAACCTAAGATGTAGGGCCTTTAAGTTTAAAGGTCAAGTTATGTCGAACAAATCAGTTGTATGGGACATTGGTTCAAAGTCGACTTAACACACAATAATGATAAATCTTAGGATGGGATGGGACAAAAGAAACTTGATAAAGATTTAATGTGATGATAATTTGCTACTTTGTATATATAAATATATCGTTAGATATATAGGTAAATGTTTTTCCTTAATACGTGAAACCTTGGTTCCACGAGTTGGGAATGACAATTAACGATACAAGAAAATTGAAGGGAAGTCCGCCGAAGGTTCCACATGCGTTGCAAGGAAGTCTACAACACTTTGCTGCAAGAATGGTTCTGATAGAACGACTAAACTTAGAGTGGAAATTGTATGGCGAGATGCGCCTATACTTGACGATAGAGTGACAAATAAAGATTTAAGCAAGAATCGATAGACTTGAAAGGATAATGAGACGCCACGCTAAATATACAAGATGGAATTGTGACGTGGTCACATTTCAGATAAGTAACTCTGACGCCAAAAACTATATTAGGATAATTAAAATTAACGATATCTTGTTGAAAACGGAAGTTAACAATCCTAGTAAGGATGTAAATGAATCTTTGATTTCAAACAATGATAAGCAAGTTAGTCTGGCCAGGAGGCTGAACTTAATTCAAGATATAGACGTCAAGTATACTCTAAAAACCACTAATGCTCGATTAAGAGTGTGAATCATTGGTCTATAAATTCGATTTGAAGGTTATTACTATAGATCGAATTATGTTGTTTCAGATGATCTATTTTTATCGAAAAATGATTTTTCAACTATATTGGACCATGATTTTTGTATTGTTTTCGAGTTGACGTTTGCCGCACTTTATTGAAATTTTCATGGAAGGATTTAACGTGACTTTACAAAATTTTGAAAAGACAAACAAGTACAAAAAAAAAGAAACCATTTATTTTCTTTGGTGTTGAAAAGATAAAACGAATAGACTCATACATATTTCGAGTATTTGACGTTGTAATTTTAATCTTTACATAAAGAGTTTTACTGAATTTCAAAGTTTTGACTTGATGAAAATGCAAAGCATCGTTTAGATCTATGTTAACATTTTGTAGTGTTGGAATACAAATTTTCTCGTGGTCGAGATTTATATTTTAAAGGTATATTGACCAAATCGATTCGAAAGAGGTATTACAATTCGCTTGAAATGCGAGAAAGCTTTTAAATGATTCCATAAAAATAAGCTAGACTTAGCTTAAAAAATCGAAACTTAATATTTTGAAATGGACTTTGATTTGGATTTAACTTTTTGATTGATTGAATTATGGCATTCAAGTTTCGATCGAACCTGTGTAAAAGAAAAATAAAGCTAAGCTAGTTATTGATAGGTTGAATACTAAATATGAGGAACCAAATTGAGAGTTAGCTCGAAGCGTAAATGCATAATGTACGAGATGGCAAATGAGAAATTAAAGAATACATTGAAAACTACTCAATGAGAAAATCTAGTGAATACAAAATGTCAAATTAGTACACTCAGAGATGGGTGAGTTACTAAAATTGGGAATCCAAAATCAAAGACTATTTCAATGAAATAGCCATGTGTGAAGATCGTGTTGCCAAGTAGAAAATTTGTAGATGTTGTAAAGACTCATATCTGAGGTTAAAATGACACAAATTAAAGGTAACCATTGCAACAAAGAAATTATTATAATATAATCAGAAGCGAGTTAACTCATAAAGTTGGGAATACCAGGAATTGATAAATTATGTTCGAAATGAATGGAGAGTATGCAATAGCAGTACCATGACTGAATAATTAAAGGAAGCCCCAAACTAAACGGTATGTATGAGTTATATTAGTAGGTTGTAAAGAGCGTATGACGCAGTTAATGATATTATAATGAACTCAATGATAAGTGAATCATTAAAATCGGGGGTACACTAATAAAAAGAATATTTCTGATATGATTAGACGTGTGGATTCATAACTTTTGAGTCAAAACGAAACCTAACTAGATTAGTAGGGAATGGTTGAATGAAAAATAAAGTTGAAGAGTAATCGAGGCAAATGATTGTTACATAACCTTAGTCAATAATGATTTGGTTCTTAAAATTGGGGATCCTAGAATAGGATCGACCCATGGAAAAACGAATGAGTAATTTGGTGATGAGAAGAATTGCGAACTCAAGAGAGGCAATATGTATTGCAATAGTACCATATTCAAGAACAAAATTTGTAATCGAAATGGTGACGTTACGAAGAATCATGTTAATCACTTGTGGGAAGTAACTTGTGATCTTTTGATAAAAGTCAAAGATTTCATTAAACATGTAAACTACCAAACTAAATGGTTGAAAGGAAAGATGAAAGATCTAATCAATGATAGGTCGACTATTAAAAGTGAGGATCCTAGGTTAGGATTGAACCCTAATAAGATTTATACTGTACAATACGTACGAAACAATTAAGGATGGTGAGGAAATACCCTAAACTAGCAATGTAACATGAATATATGAGTAAAGATCAAATTTCTTAAATTTCATACCGTTAATAATTGTTGAACAAAATGTGTAGTTTACACTTGAAAACCTAAAGGCTTAGTATAAGTTTAAAAGTGAAAGCCCTAATTTGATGGCATAGGAGAATTTGAGGTTGCAACCCAGATGGGTAAGCAATAGATTTGCAAATGGTTAAGTGTTAAGGATATCAACACGTGGAGATAATGCACGAATAATCAAGGTCAACACCGTAACAGGTGACAAGCATAAGCAAATTATGCGACATAAAGGTTTGCCTAAGCATGAGGTCATTTTAAATCAACCCCATGAGAAATCAGTTGATATTCTTATTTTCAAGAATCATTGAATTTAGAGAAAAGGAAGAACACTATGAATGTTTTTGTGCTAAATATAAGCAATGAATCATAAGCTAAATAGTGCAAGATAATTATCGAAATAGGTGAAAATATGAGTTTGAGTGCCCTTGAATTAAAGCTTTAGTAACTAGTCGTACAAGATAAACCTATATGAGTTTTATGTACACAGATTTGTACTTTATGGTTGAAGTATCCAACAAAACATATATGCAGTGCGACAGTAATAATGCACGAGTGTAATACATTGAAATATAAGTTTGAGTTATGAACTTGAAATAACTAGATCGTAGTGTGACACGAGTTCTTAATAACCACATCTGGAGCATAGATTATGTAACTCCCAAGAAACGACGTGAATGTCAGGTTCGAAACATGAAAGCTAAATTACCTTCGTTTCTCAGAGAGTGAAGTACTAAACACATTATAAGAGCTAAGAGTTAGCTTAGAATGATGAGAATGGACCATTGTATACCAAAAATGGGTCATGACTAAGTCAACAATGTTTAAAATAGTCACCCAGGATCGTGAGAATTGATCAGTGCGATTAGGGCTGGGCACGAAACCCGAGTACCCGACTCGGGTCGGGTCACCCGAATCCGATGGCGGGTCGGGTAGAGTGAGTGAAAATAAAGAGTCAGGTCAAAAAAGCCCGACCCGTCGGGTGTCGGGTCGGGTTCGGGTGTTATGTAATTAGTAACAGGGTACCCGACCCGACTTCAACAACAAATAAATGAAATAACCCAAGCCCTAACTGTTGCTGTTGCTTCTTCACTCTTCAGTTCTTCGTTCTGCTGCAGCTTCTTCTACGTCATCATCTTCTTCATCCATCCGCGACTTCAACTTCAACTTCAACGTCCCCCAACTCCCCCTCCTCCACAAGCCGCCGCAGTTCCAATCCGAGCACCGCCTTCACCGACTCATCGCACAAATCGAACGCCCTAATTCCCAAGCCCTCAACCAGCCTAAAAACCCTAACCACCTCCCCAACCCTCCCCTCGCAAATCAACCCACAAATCCCGGCCGAGACCATCCTCGCATCCAACAAACCCACCAACACCGACAAATCGGAGCCGTTGCTTTCCAGAATCATCACGAAGTCGTCGAGCCGCTTGTCCATGGTGAGCTTCGACGCCATGTCTGCACAGTAGCTCACGCGATCGGCGCTTTGGAGGGAGAGGTTCATGAGGAGAGGAGGAGGGCGGGGGGACGAGATCGGCATTTTGGGGTTTGTGGGGGGCGGTTTGGGCTTGATTGTGTTGGTGATTGTGGAGAGGTGTGCACATGGTGAGAGGAGGAGTAATGAGACGTCGCATTGATTTTATGCATTTGAAGTTGAAAAAAAGTCATACCGTTTTTTTCATCTGATTTTTTTTTTGCAGGTAAGCGGGTCACCCGATGACCCGACCCTAAACGGGTCGGGTATATATCGGGTCTTTTGCCTATCGGGTCGGGTGTCGGGTCCGTTGCACATAGACCCGATATGACTCGGGTCGTCGGGTTTCGGGTCGGGTCGACCCAAACCCGACCCGTGCCCACCCCTAAGTGCGATGACGCAATACGATAGATCTCCTGAAAATCGAAAAACATTGATAAGAGATCTTGGTATGAAAAAAAATGGTGATGCAATGGAGCGCATTCAGATGAATGTGGAAACCTACTAAGAAATAATGACGATGTTAAAAATATTCCACAAGATTTTAAAGGTGGAAGCTTGTTTACGTCAATTAATAGTTAAGTGTGACGGAAGAGTTACAAAGTGGGTCATTAGTCAAAAGTTGACTTGAATTATGAACCTACAAGAATGAATGTCAATAAACATGTGATGCCAATAATATTAAGGTATTATTCTAGAAAGGAATGTTATGTATGCCTATTTGTAGCCTTCACAGATAAGCCGCAAAGACATGATGAGTCGTTTAATGATGTACGTAACCGAAATGTTGATAGAGATGGTGTGCTAGTGCTCATGTTATAGCAGACAATTATCCTTGTTCCCTACTACCAGCCGGTGGTATGGTTTCAATGCCAGATAGGCAGAGATATTCTTTGACACAGATAGGCACAATATCACATCTCAGTATGGTTCTACATCTCTGTAAGTTAAGCGACTTGAGCGTATATTGCGATTTTGGTGAAGATTATAAAGGAATACCTTAAGAACACGTGACGACAGAAGAACTTGGCAAGTGGCTGAGTATAATGATTCTATTGAAACCTATAAGAGAGGCCTTATGAATTTCAGTCAGTGGGACGGAAATGAAAATATTGAGATAGTAGAGTCAAGGATAAGACTTTATTTCACGTGGAGTATGAGCA
The DNA here is from genome assembly GCA_039657345.1 of Stephania japonica. Lineage (NCBI taxonomy): Eukaryota > Viridiplantae > Streptophyta > Magnoliopsida > Ranunculales > Menispermaceae > Stephania > Stephania japonica. The sequence continues at coordinate 11,062,618 of CM077556.1, forward strand.
GAAGGTGCGAGTGCAGATTGCCTCAATTAAACGATGGTTCATAGTAGAAATCGTTACGAACGGATACACCAGACTATAGGTGTACCTTACTTTACTTTCGATGACGAAAGTTCCTAAAATTGGGGATATTGTAACGACCCGAATATTTCTGCGACCCGACTCAAGGTAATTTAGTAATCCCAATACTAAATGCATGTTGGTGTTACTTTAAAGTTGTTTGATTTGTGGAAATTAAATAAGGCCTAGTGTGTTTAGGGCCCAATAAAAGATAAAATGGTGAAATTGAGTTGGAGTCCCATAAGGGAGACTTTAGTCTTTTCCTATCAAGGTTGTATACAACCTAAGTGTTAAACCCTAACTATATAAACCTTATTTTGTTAGAGTTAGAGAGCCTCCATTGCATTTCAATGCAACAAGAGAAGAATGAGGGAGAATACAAAGGGAAGCTAGACAAGGAGTTAAGTTCATGGTGATTGAGGGCTTGTAAACTAGAGAGATCTACAAGGAGGTAACTCATCTTCTCCTTTAAGCTCTTTTTGTGGTTCCTTTTTGTTGAAATTTGATGGGAAAAACTAAAGGGGTGGCATAGTCCAACGTCATCGGCGAGAGGCGGCGATAGTCCCGTCGTCGTCGCCGCTGCCGCCAAGAAAAAAGGGCGCCACCAAGGGCACCCCGAGCAAGCCGAGAAAAAAGGGAGAGTGGAGCACCACCCTTCCCCCTTCCCCCCCCCCCCGAGCATGTAAGGGCGTTGGGCGTAAACCGCCCGAGCGCCTCCAGGGGCGTCATGTCTTCTGCCCAGCGCCTCTAGGGGCGTCATGTCCCTGGTTTCTGCCCAGCGCCTCCAGGGGCGTCATGCCCCTGGTTTGAAACCAGGGACAGAACGGTCCCTGGACTCATCCAGGGGACCGATCGGCCCCTATGGACCGATCAACTGGTCCCAGTAGCGAGCTTGACCCTGGACCAGTTGACCACGGTCAACTAACCCTGGACCTTAATTTCAAAAATAAATAAATAAATAAAATAAAATAAAATAAAATAAAAATTAATGTGTATATATATGTATATGTATATATACATAAATGAATTAAATTGAATAAAAACAAGTAAATGAAGGAAATGTACCAAACTTTCAAATGGGGTGTTGTACTGCATACCCTGAAGGAATGGTCGGACGACACAAAGACCCGCGGGGTCCACACTAGTGGACCCAAAACACAATTAAATTGAAACTAGTGACTTAGATTATAATTTGTATTAGAATATGCATTGATGTGATAATGTATGAGTTGTCCAGCGACGCGCGATGGTTCACATCGAGCCCCGGGTGCGCAAGGGTTGGTCATAGGCGCGTTGAATGCAGGTAAGTGGGGAGCTTGCTCAATTATCAAATATGACATGATTATTAGTTATGCTTAGGATTCATAATTTGAATTAAAGACTTGTGATTTATGGGTTGCGTCATGGTATTGGCTCGAACCTACGTATCTATGGAATGTGAATGCATTGTTATTCATGGCCCCAGAATGTGTGGAGTTCCACCGAAGGTCTTATTAGCAAGTAAATCTATATGAATACCTCAGAATGTTGTGGTACCACCGAGGGTCGTTAACACCCCAGGATGTTGTGGAGTTTACCACCGAGGGCTTTACTTGACTAATAGAATTCATAAGTATGTCACGTAAGGACATGAGTTAAAGTTCCTTCTCTTGTACTCTTGAGACATAGGGATGTGCATCGGTGACGGCTTGGACGAACATACTGTTGATTTGATGGGACAAACGAGAGAGCACATAAGGCCTGTGTGCTAGCTAGTTGTTTCCATCACTTCAAGAGTAGGAGAATCGGTCACCGGATTCTTGCCAATACCTAGTACACATTGAATGGAACATCGACTTATCGTATTATTATATTTTATAGTACATAATCTCGCGGAACCCCCCTCATTTGCATAAAAGCTTGAATTTATGAAATGATTTGTCAATCTCTTTAATGTTATTCATGATTATTGTTTTTACAATTTGATGACTTATGAATACGTGGTATTTGTTATAAAAGGATGAATTCCTATTTAATTGTAACTTACGAATCTTATGTCCATGATAGTACTTGATGATTCATTATAAGTTTATCTCTTATGAAATCCTGTTACTATGCTACTATTCAATGAATTCTTGTTTATTTTTCAAATACATGCTAGACTTTGCTTGCTTATTAGGTATTACTTGCATATTTGATGGTTGAGCGGGTTTTCTACATTACTGAGCTCCGTTGGTTCTTTTAGCTCACCCCACTTACATCTCAGGTATCCATGACAGCGCTAGGTTGAGGCAAGGGAGAGACGAGCTTGAAGTCTCCTCTTAATGTGAGCCTTTGTATATATACATCATGTATATTTGATTTTGAAACTATCAACTTGGGGTTAAAATTTAAAATAGATATTTGGGTAGCTTGAATCCTAGTTATCTTTAGTTGATCCATTTCGGAGATTATATTAAACTTGTTTAGTTTAAATGAGCATGAACCGCTGTATAATTTTTATAGATGTTCTATGAACTTAAATCTATTGGCTTAGGATATCTTTTTATATTCTTTCCGCAATTATTATCCTTTGTTTAGCCAATGTGTATTCTGCAGGTTTATTTGTTTAGGCGTGCCAGACTGTTATTTGGGCCTGGTTCAGGTATTGAGTCTAAATGGCAGTCTGGGCCGGGCACCTGACCCTAGGTCGGGGATGGGTCGTCACACATCGACTAACAAATGTTGGAAAAAAAAATTAATTCCCTTAAAAAACTCAAAGTTTAGAGACCAAAAGCATAAAGGAAAATGATAATCTAGCACACACTCAATGCACACTTTGGGCGCACACCTTTGTCTTTCAGCCATTTATAGTGTTTTGTCAAATATAGGCCCACGCCTGAAGAGACAAGAAATATCTATAAATTACTAAAAGACACACGTGTGCGCCAAAAATGTGCATTTAAAGTATGTTAGATTATCATTTTCCAAGCATAAAACTCAAAAGTTCAAGGACTAAATTTAATTAGGGTTTCTCTGTCAGCATGAAATTAGGATTTATGTGTATGTGTTTCTTGTTGTTTTTACAATTTTAGTGTATTTAGTTTGTCCCTTGTAGGGTTGCTTTTCCTTTTTGTTAGAGCTATATTTTAGGTGTGTCACCGACGTTCTTCCCCATCCATTGTGCGTCGAGTGGCCTAGATGGTGATTTGGAATGAGGCTTTCATGTGCCTTAGTTGTTTCTCAAGGATACTGACCTTCATTGTTGTATTGTTATAATGGTTCTCACAAATTATTATCATGATGAATTTTCATTGTGCCTTAACAAAAATAAATTTAGGGGTTGTCACGAACTATTCTTTTTGTAGCTCTACACAATGAATGAGATTTTGAACGTAAAATATGGGATTTCATTAAAGGAAAATGATAATTTAACATACTTTGAGCGCACACTTGGTGTACACTTTATTTTTAGCCTATTTATAACTCTTTTTTGTCTCCCTAAAGACGTGACCCCATATATAACAAAACACCAAAAATAGGGTAAAAAATAAAGTGTGCGTCCAAAGTGTATTGAATTTTCATTTTCCTTTATAAAATCATATACGTCCTTTGGTCAAAATAAATAAATAAATAAATCATACTTCTAAATATAAATCTTAATCAATTAGAAACTTTCTACTTCATGTAATTTTTTAATTTAGAGTTCAATTAATTCTTAATTATCTCCAACAAATGATGGAAGCGAATTATGAAAGAAGGAACCTCACAAAAAGAAAATAAAAAATGAAAGAAGTTGGTTTACAAAGGTTGAGTATCTTTTTTGGATACAAAAATATTATTTAGTTTTAGTTTTATTTTTGTATTTTTTTTATACCATTTTTTAGTTTTAGTTATATCGCTTCCGCGGTTCAATTCGCCGCTTGAAAAAAAAAAGCGCTTATTTATGTGCTCATAACCAATAGGGAGCTGCAAAACGTACTTGCTAATTGCTTTACCTACCCCAATTTTTTTTATTTTTACTTCGTGTACCTCACTTTTTACTTTTTAGTGTACTCCATTTTTTTTTTTTAAAATTATAAAAATAACTTTGCTTATTGTACCTCATTTTTTTACTTTATGTATCCCATCACCCTCACCTTCACCCCAATACCCTTATACGCAGGTGTCGGGTGAACAGAGCCAACATCTCTGAAGTGGTGTCGTATGAACTAGGCTGACACCTCTAAAGAGGTTTCGGTCGACTCCAACCGATAATGCAAAGATAACTTAGTTTTAGTGGGCGACGGAGGCTCGGTTCGTTTGACAACTCTATTAGTTCAAAACCCGCGGGCGAATGAAAAGAAAAAAAAAAAAAAAAAAAGACATGGAAATGGCAAAAAATATGAAAATGGCAAAAAAATAGTGAGTTTTACTTGGAATCACTTAATATTTTCGATTTCATCGAAACTTTGTACCAAAAATGCAAGATTCAAGCCTCAAATTGAAGCCATAAACCAAAAAATAAATTTACACACAAAACGACTAAAAAAAAACCAAAAAACTTCAAATCGACACTAAAAGAGATGATAAATGCACTTACGTCGTTGAAACCATGTGGTTTTGCCCAGATTCTGTCGGATTTGGCCGATTTTTGACGAGTGCGATTTAATAGAGATGTTGGGGTACGGGGTGAGTGGAGTGTGGTGAGTAAAAACCCTTTTATATGAAGGGATAGTTGGGTAATTTTACAAAATTAAGTACGTTTAGTAATTACTGAGGTATGGTGAGTAAAAACCCTTTTTATATAGAGTGATAGTTAGGTAATTTCACAAAACTAGGGTATGTGAAGTAATATGTGGGGTCTGTTTAGCCGCGCCTTAACCCAAATAAGACACTTGTTGTGCCCACTCCTTCAATACGTGATGCATGTTTGCAAACATGTCGGGGGACCTATTTGGGTAATTTCATTAATCATCAATGACTCAGTACAAACTAGATATAAATAATCAATAAAAGTACATAGATTGGTTAATTCTATTTATTCAAAATAAATATCTATCTTGTTTTTTTTTTTTAATTTTATCTCAAAGATAATTTCATTGAAGTAAAATAATATCTATCTGTTGTGGATTTGCTTGTGAATGGGGTTGTTTATTTACAAACATTTATAACACACAACAACATACGCGCGACAACAATCACAATGACTACCAAAATTTCCAACATGTAAAAAAGCAAAAAGCCAAAAAAACCTATATTTGGTACAAAATCTGGATTCCCGATGCAATAAAAACAATAACGTGTCCGCAGAATCCTGAACCGTCGGATTCTCGTGCCATCAAAATCAAAGGCTTATAGATCTCAGCAACTCAATGCCTCTCTGCCTCCGGATTTGGCCCCCCGATTCGCATTCAATTTAATTTTCTTACTTTCCTCCCCCTCGAACCCTCTGACGCCAAAGACGACTTTCTCTGTATTTCAGTTCCAACCACTATATAAACGCGACATCCAGAATTCAATTTCCGTTCGCCCTTTCCGCGATCTCGCAATTCAGAAATCAATTCCAATTTGGTAGGGTTTGTTGTGACCTTGTCGTGCGATCGAATTGCGAGGAGTGGCTATGGTGAGAGTAGAGAGCGAGGAGGGGAAGAAGTGTTCGGGACGGAAATGGAGGTGGGGTTGGGCTCTGGGAGCTGCTGTCGCTGTTCTTCTCGCCACCGCGGCGAGTTCGAGAACTCCGTCGAAGATCTACACTCATCTAGTTCACAATGCCAAGAATTGTGACTGCGCGGTGCGTGGTTTTTCCTCTATTTGTTGTTTATCGGGGTTTTTTGTTTGTTTGTTTGTTTGATTGCATATTTGGGATCTGAATTAGGTCTAAATTTGATGTTTATGATATTTTTGGGGATTTTATCGTGTTCGGTTCTTTAGAGGTTGTAGGTTGTGTTGGATCCATGGACGGTGTTCAAAGATGATCGCGGCATGCAAAAATTAGGATATGTTGTCAAATTTTGCTAGCATTTGCGCGGTTTCATGTATAAAAAATCCCTTTTTTTGTTTTTTTGATAGATGAATAGGTGTTCATTTTGGTACTTCTGATTTATTTGTGATTAGGAGTTCGTTGATTAGAATTCTGTTTTTCTTTGACTTATAATTGAAACTGTTGTTGACCTTGATTAGTTATTGAATTTAGATGTGAAGTTTTTTTCTTCTTTATCTAATTTATTCATTTCTTTTCGACGAATTTATGTAGAATCCCCGAAAATACACTGGCATTGTGGAGGATTGTTGTTGTGATTATGAAACTGTTGACAGTCTTAACGGTGAAGTGTTGCATCCATTGTTGCAAGAGCTGGTAACTACACCGTTTTTCCGGTATTTCAAGGTATGGTACGATGTTACAATTTGTTAACCTTTTATGTCTATTTGTTTTGCTTCTAAAGAAGAATAATGATGCCTATCAGTTTTTTTAGTGTTACATTCGAGATTTGATGAAGGCCCGTATTTCCAATTCGCACTAGTTGTTATTCTTTCATGCTGCTGAAAACTTTGTTGTCCATTGATTTTTTCTTTAAAAAATTTATATTGCTCGTATAGGTTAAACTCTGGTGCGACTGTCCATTCTGGCCTGATGATGGTATGTGTCGCCTGCGGGACTGCAGTGTTTGTGAATGCCCTGAAAATGAGTTTCCTGAACCATTTAAGAAACCTTTCCAACATGGCCTTTCTAGTGATGACTTGATCTGTCAAGAGGGGAAACCACAAGCTGCTGTTGATCGCACTATAGACAGCAAAGCTTTTAGAGGCTGGGCAGAAATAGACAATCCCTGGACTAATGATGATGAGACTGATAATGGTATTCATTACTATTCCTTTTTCACACTATTTAGAAATATCTTAAGTTGTATCTTTACATGTGATACTTCATATAATTTACTTTCTTTTTAATAAATGATCACTTGTTTCATAGTAAGTTGAAGTCGCTGTTAATTAAGATATTTGGAGCAATTTCCATTTAGTCATGCGATCCATGAATCTACATGATAGAGGAATCAACTTGGACTTGCCCTCTCTAGATCACATTTTGCTTAAACCTACTGGATTATTAATTTATTAGAGATTTGTTTTTGTTTTATGCTAGTTATATTCATTCCTATGCTAATCAATAATTGCTCCTTGTATATATGGTCAATGATTTATGATTTATGACATAGGTAGCAATCATAGGATATTGTTTTTGTTCCTTTGCATATATTTGGTTATGAAAGTGCAGGACGAATTCTTTTTTATTGTTGGAGAACAAAGTTATAAATTTGAGACACTTTATAAATTCTCTAAATATACAGTGTGCAAGCATCAAGCATGCAATGGACCTCATGACATATTGACTTTGATAATCATATAAAATGGTCAACCTTTATTTTCAAGAAGTGAGAGTTATTTGTGATGTATCTCATCTAAAAAAGAATAAAACTAATTATTTGTTTTCCTTTGCAGCTGAGATGACCTATGTAAATCTTCAACTAAATCCTGAACGTTACACTGGATATGTTGGTCCTTCAGCAAGAAGAATATGGGATGCAGTTTACACGGAGAATTGTCCTAAATGTAAGTTCTTTCTCTTTACCGCATTGCTTTGATTTGTTTCACCATCTTTATATATTTATTGTTTTATTTTCCATTCATTTCAATCAATTGTGATGGATTGTTCTTTATCAGAGTTGTAATAATGGATCTGGTGTGGTTTATTTGTTGCAGAACTCAAAGTGGTCAGAATGTTTCTAAGATTTACTCACTAATTGAGCAGTAAAAAAACTTTTTGGTTATATTTGGGACCTATGCAGTTCTAAAAATTATTTCCTCATCATATATATATATATATATATATATATTTAACAAATGTAAGTCATCGATACGAGAGTTCTGATCAATTTGTGAAGCATTCATTCATAGCACCAAATAAATGGTAGGTGTTACGGAAAACCGAACCGATCAAATTCAAAATGCATATCTCAGACTTCTTATTGTCTTAATGGAATCAGTTGGAATTTTAAATCCAGGCTTGTTATTTAGAACAATTTCTGGTGTTGTTGACTCATAATAAATTAATAACTAAATGCCACTGAAACACCTTGGCGTAGAATGTTTACTTGAAATAAAACTGATCTTCTCTTAAATAACAGAGATCAACACTACTGAGAGCAAAGAAAACACTACAAATTAATGTATTACGCCACCTATTTATTCTAGACTAACTCTAATGTGATTATGTAAGAATTTGATACTAGGAAATTGGGAAACCCACATAAAGTTGACGATGTATCTCTGTAAATTTCATGGAAATAAAGTTCCTTCATCTTAGTTCATAATACTTTAAAGAAATGGGCTCACTGGATGAGAATGCCGGTCGATAAGTCATGATGTTGATTGTTATATAGTATGTTTTGTGTTCATTAACTTACAATATGGATAATGGGGTGAAGAGAATGAAAGTAAATTTGGAAAGCATAAGAATCAAATAAGAAGGTATATATATATATATTTTAAATAAATGTTTCACCTTTGTGTCTGTGGCCATAAACTTACTTTCATCCTTTTTTTGGGTGAAATTAACTGATAATGTTAGAGACAGACTATGAATCAGTTAGAATAAGGGTTTATCCAGCTTTTGGACTTATCAAACTTCAAAATACATCTAGGTTACGGAATCCTATATAAATCATTGATTACAAGGCCATGGAAGAGATGGAAATTACTGGTATTCCTTTGTTTTTTGTTCGAGGAACTTAAATTAGGACTAGTTGACTTCCCATCAAACTCCAGTCATCCAATTCTCTGTTCTAGTGGTTAATGGACTAGGCCTTGACTGAGCCATTCTATGCAAGTTTTACATAAATTCTCCTAGCCGTTTTCTAGCTACGCCTTTCTCTTTAATTTTTTTGTAGAGCTGCTTTCTAATAACTTGCAAAACTACTTGAAAGAGATATTATAGTGGTTTTTCGAACTTCTCATTTATAAATGTTTTTTCCTTTTTTTGTGTGGATGAATGAAAGCACACTATCAATTGCATTAAATTGAGCTGGGTGGAAGAGTTTGAAGATCACCCAAACTAATTTGGGATTGAGGCTTTGTTTTTGTTGTTTTTCTTTGATTTTTTTGGTCATAAAGTCGAAGGTTTTAGAATACATTATTCTTATACAAGATATGATTCTTGTATACATACATACATACATATACATATATATATATACACACACACACACACATTTTGCATGGATGACTAAAAGGCTATAGTTAGTTGGAGTAGACAAAATGGTAAAGAAACCATTATATTCTTGCCCTTGAGTGTATCTTATTTGAGCTCAATATTTTGTTGGTGGTCGTAACTCATAATTGTCTATTATACTATCATAATTGGTCTGCATTGGCCTGCGACCGTGAAATAAAAAATGGTAAGACTTTTTTATTTCTTCTTTAGTTTCTCTTGTTTGAATTCTTCTGCTTTCAATTATGTATGACAGTTTTATTATTTAATTAATTTTCAGTACGTTCTGCAAATATCTCGATAAATATTCTTGGACTGTTAACCTTATCAAGTAAATGATGTTCTGTGCTTTCTTTATTTTCGTTGATTGACATTTAGTTCATTTACATTGATGATTTTATTCATAAAATTTAAGGATAGTGAATTTCATGTCTTTGCTTGTTATTGAAATTGGCTTCTCATCTGTATTCAACCTATGGCCCTACACTCAGATCCATCTGGAGAATTCTGCCAAGAGAAGAGAGTTCTCTACAAGCTAATATCTGGACTTCACTCCTCCATTTCTATCCACATAGCTGCTGATTATCTCCTTGATGAATCTACAAACCTGGTACAGTTCTTGACCTTAACATTAGGCAATCTCTTGATTTTGAAAATATAATTTCTGTCTCAAAAAATAAAGCATACTTTCTTTCGTTCTCGTCTTCCGTTCTTTCCTTTTTGCCTTGTTTCGAACTTGTAATGATTTTGTATTGCTTTATTCATTTCCTACTCTCTTTCCTTCTTTTACCAGTTGCTTGGTCGCGGATTTTGCATGCGAAAAATCTATAAAGAAACTTATTTAGACTTTTAGTCACTAGACTACCTTGGCTGCTGTATACTTAGAATCATACTTCCTTGTAAGTAATTTTTCCCAGATTTGGTCATCCGATCATGTATTAGAATTCAAAACGTTCAGGTTGCAAAATTGGTGTAATTTGGGCCAGTGGCTGCTGTAATTCCTGCATTTACTTTGCAACTCGATGAGGCTGAAAGAATACACACTTGTAGCGCCACTATAATTTATAATCATTCAAGTTTGTAGATTTTGGATGATTTATTGGATGTCTCAATTCTGTTGCAAGCTGGTTTAAAATGTCACTCAGATGTGGGTTCTTTGTTGTTTATTTAAAACCTTTCTGACATGTATTTCATATTTCTTGTTTCAGTGGGGTCAAAATCTTGAACTGATGTATGATCGTGTTTTAAGGTTCCCTGATCGTGTGAGGAATTTGTATTTCACATATCTTTTTGTTCTACGAGCTGTCACAAAGGTAAATGTCAACTTTGCTTTCTTGTTTTGATATTCATTTAAACAAGCATTTCGTTGTCGATTGCTCACTCATTTCCCATATATATTTTAGGCTGCTGATTATTTGGAGCAGGCTGAATATGATACTGGTAACCCTACTGAGGACTTGAAAACACAATCCTTGATGAGACAACTTGTTTACCATCCAAAATTACGAGCTGCGTGTCCACTTCCATTTGATGAAGCCAAATTATGGCAAGGCGGCAGTGGGCCTGAGCTGAAGCAGCAGATACAAAAGCAATTTAAAAACATTAGGTAGTTTAACTTATCAAGATGCAAACTATTGCTAAATCGATTTTTTCTTATTTTTAGTTAGCAGTAACTCTTCTTTTGTAAATTCTGTTGGTTTAGTATATCTATTTCTTTGCTTATCAAGTACCAACTTTTTCCTTATTGCATCTTTTATTATTATTAAGTGGGAAAAAAAATAGCTGGTTCAACTACTGGTTTTCGTTTATATTTGTGTTGATTTTATAAGCATTCTATGTTGGGAACACCAAAAGCAATAGTTTAGGCTGCTCATTTTCATATTTCTATTGTGCAACTGGCCTACCTACTATTATAATGTCATTATTGTTGTGCTTATTTTACTTCACATTTACTTACTCGTTATGTGTTGTAGTGCGCTCATGGATTGTGTTGGGTGTGAGAAGTGTCGACTTTGGGGAAAGCTTCAGGTTCTTGGTCTTGGCACTGCATTAAAAATCCTTTTCTCTGTTGATGGAAAAGACAAATTGGAACAACATGTAAGTTCCCATCTCTTAATGTAGGACATCTGGATACTTTTTGTTTAGGTGCTCGGTTCTGCTTATTTTTAATGATCTTGGCCTGATAAACTTCTTGTGCCCTGTTAGACGTCCGTTGGAGCTTTATTTTTGATACACAGAGTCTATTTAGGGTTTAGGGTTTTTGAATGCGTTCCCAATTCAATGGGAGGCTTGCTACATTCTTCTCCATCCATAGTAAAACCTCTATATTTTCTTTTCTATAATCTAGACTAATTGCAACAGTTTGAGAATCACTTTGCCTCCTCTAAAGAGAGAGGTTTGATTTTCTAAAACAGTAAGGAACAAAAATTATATGCTTAAAGTCTAATAGAAAATGTATTTTAGTATTTGTTGCACAACTTTGAGCAGGTTTTCTGGGTAGAATTCTTTCAATAATGCCAAGGTGGTAATGTTCTGAAAATTACGTGTCTAGAGTTAATATAGTTGAAGAACAATTTCATGTATTGGTCCTGTACCATGGGAGATCATTAAATATTTATTATGTATTGCAAGATGGGCAACGAATTCAAACTTGAAAGCAAGAATTGGAAATTTAACTTCGTCTATGACTTTAATCACTTATTTGGAATGGAATTAATTTAGCGAAATCTAAGTTGATGTAGATTTTTTTTTTTTTTTTTTGTAAATTTTCAAAATTGTAAAGAGGTATAAGTAATTTGATTCGAGTGTAGTTGACATCCAATATTTATGTTGTCTCCTTTTATACTTGATTTTAAGTTTATTTAAGTTCGATTTTAGTGGTTAACCATTAAGGTTATTTTGATTATTTTCTTTCTTCTCTAGGCAATTTGTCAGAATTTTGATAGGATCACAAACTAGAACATAACTATTATTCTTGCAAAACAATTCACATGACAGTCACGATAAATCTCCCCATTATTTATACATATTAGGTTCATTTTGTACGAAAGTCTCATTTTTAGTTTTGCACTGTCCAAAATATCCTTATATTCTTTAAAAGTATCTTCTAATAAAAATCTGCACTATCTTACAAGTTAATATTAAATTTGCAAATCACATCATTTTTTCCAACTTTAATGAATTTTTTTGTAATAATTTTTCTTTTTACATATAATTCTTAATTTGATCCTTAATAATATTTAATCAAATTTGGGGAAGTTTGGATAATTTTCATCCTATCATGAAAGTAATCAAACTTGAGCACAATAGGTGACACTGCTTTAGTGAAGCAATTTGACTATGTTTTGATGGAAAGCTACAAGGAAATAAATGTGGCTCATGTGTTTTGACTATTATGATTAATGGATTTGTTTCACGAACAAGTTGAAGTTCTTGACACTTTAAATTTACTTGTTACTATTTGGAGACTGCACGAGGTTCATTGAAAATGTTAAGATGTATGCAGATGAAATTGTTGATTTGTTTTTTCAGGAGATGAAATTGTTAATTTGAGTTAGATCAGGACATCAAGTTGTGTTTGCATATAGAATGAAGTAAATATAGGTCAATGGCTAGGGATGGAATCACGAAAGTATTATGGTTGTAATTTCGTTTTCTTTTCTAATGCCTTGAAAAGGAAGTCTCATTAATGGAAAACCTTTTCTTAGTGGAAATTAACTTTCTCGAGAAAAAAGATTGAAATTAGGAGAAAGCGTTGAGCATTTTAGTCTTTAAACTAGAGAGACTAGCGAAAGAAGCTTAATTTGTTTGTTGTGGTAAGACAACTTCTTTATTGCTGAAAATCTGAAGAGATGCTGACCAAAAAAAAAAGAAAAAATCTGATGAGATCACCAAATTGGAAGAACTCTTTGCTTGATCTAAATAAAAAATTACAAAAGAACAAAAACTCTATAGAACAACAAACATTCGAGAGGACTATCAATTCTCTCCAATTTTCTAACAAGAGACTTTGATAGAAATATCTCTACCAAGTTAAAAGGAAAATTTTATAGAACCTCAATTAGGCCAACCATGCTCTATGGAAGTGAATGTTGGGCGGTAAAGCAACAACAATTATATAAAATGAATGTAGTAGAAATGAGGATGCTTAGGGGGATGTGTGGTAAAACTTGTAAAGATAGAATAAAAAACACAAAAATTCAAAGAAAAGTAGGAGTAGCACCAATTGACACAAAGATTAGGGAAGGGCGGTTGCGGTGGTTTGAACACCAACAAAGACGTCCTACAAATGCTCCTACTAGAAAACTTGACTCAATAGAAACTGAAGAAATTTGACGAGGTAGGGGTAGACCGAAGTTAACCTGGGATGCATTAATTAAGAGGGACTTGAATGGTTTGGAATGCTCACCATCAATTGCACAAAATCGAGCACAATGGGAGAGTTTGATCCATGCAGCCGACCCCAATTAATTTGAGATTGAGGCTTTGTTGTTGTTTCTAACAAGAGACTAAAATCTTCACGCCCTTCACTACACCTCACACTTTTCATTTATACCTTCTCTCTACAATTAAAGAAAGTTCTAGAATCCTAAAATATTACTTTTATGACGTAACCTTAGTTTTGTACCTATCAAAATCATGGAAGTTAAACTACGAGCTTATGATAAATAGATGACGACAACAACTACTACAAGTAACAAAGCCTCAATTTCAAACTAGTAAGGGTTGCTACTATTAAATGGATCATTCGCTTTGCTCGATTTAATGCAATAAATGATGTTGTTTTATAATCCTCGAAACCTTCCTATTTAATGCATACAAGTTATCTTAGTTCTAACTCCTTAGTGTCTGATTTCTTTAGTTTCTGGGTGGACACGGATTGGATCCGATCCATTTATGGTCAAGGCTGTCAAGCCATGATTCAGTCCAATTATAGCATGTTGGAAAATCTCAGTCCAGACCAAATATTTTCATACCAGATTACTTAATACAGACGAGACTGGATCAAGTTATTTAAGTTGACATATTTTCTTAATAATGATGTACATATATACAATTAAGTGTAAGCTCCAGGCATTTACATACCAAATCCTATATATATTTACTTTGTACAATCAAATAAAATGGAGCAATGAAAATTCGATACATAAAGCTACTACAAGAGTGGAGTCAATACATTAATCACCGCCGAGAACAAGCATAAGCAGTTGATATACGGATTGAAAAAAATTAATAACTATAAGCATGTATAATCGGGTCATGCATTACCTGAAAAAACCTATAGCACTATATCCTTACCAACACATATATTGAAAAGACGTAGCATGTGTTCTAGAACAATACTTGCAGCACCTGTAGCACCACTTTATAAATTAACTTACCATTTCTATGCACCTTTTTCTAACTATATGGCTTAAAATAAGTGTACTCAATTGTGAAAAACGCTAACTTAAGTTGCAAAGTTTCAAGTTTTCCAACACAGATTTATAGTAGATGAATTACTAGCTAGAATTAGAGTGCACAGTATCAATGATGTTCAGGATTTAAAAGCTATGTGTATGTATATAGAAATTAATGGGACTGGATTGTGGATTGAACTCATAGATAGATATGGAATCCACAATCCAACCCATGTGGGTTGCAACTTATCCAGTCCAATCCAACAAACTAAAAACTGAACCAATTAGAGCTAATTAGTTTGAAGAACTTGACTGGATTTGTGGATTGGTGGGTTTCTTGTACACCCATAGTTTTACGCCCCTAATTTCTATCATGTTTTGAGTTTTCGAAGTGTGGCATTTGCAAACCATCTATGGATGAAACCATTGCAACTGCCTTTTTGTATTTTTTCTTTTTCGTCAATTGATGTTGCTCCTACTTTTCTTCGAGTCTCATTAGTTCTTATTCTATCTTTACATGTTTTACCACACTACCATTCCATCTAAACTTCCTCATTTCTACTACACTCATTTTATGTATATGTTTTTTCTTTACCGCCCAACATTCATTTCCATAAAGTATAGTTGGCCTAATTGATGTCTAATAGAATTTTCTTTTTAGTTTAGCAGGGATATTTTGATCGCATATCACACCTGTTGCACACCATGCTTCTTCCATCAAGCTTGACTTCTATGTGGAGCCCCATCTTTAATATGACCATATTTTTTGTATGATTGATCCTGGATTTTTGAAATGGTTTAGCTTACAAACTTTTTCTTTTCCCAATTTTACTACTCCACTATTTTGATCTCTAGTCTTTGTGAACTGAATATATATGTTCAGTCTTAGTCCTAGCCAACTTAAAGCCTTTTGACTTTAATCTATTACTCCAAAGTTTTAATCTCATATTCACTCCATCTCTTGTTTGGTCTACTAAGGTAATATCATCTGCAGCTAGCAGTCATCACGGTATATCCTCTTGAATCTCTTGGCAAATTGAGGAGTTTATTGACAGTAGAAACTTAAAAAGATAGACAAGGATACAAAATACCCAATTTAGTTGAAAGGTGTGAAGACAAGGATTGCATGGCACATCTTGAAATGTTTGACTTGCTAGGCTTAGATCAAATAAAAATCTAATATAATTAGTCAATAAGAGCGCATTTGCAAGTAAAAGAAATAAGAGCAGATATGGATTCATGAGGTCTCAAAGATGATTTGTTCGTTCTATGGAAGTCACTGTTTATAAAGTGAATAACTTTGCATATTTCTTGCTTTGAAGTCTAGAAATGAACATACAACTTTTTGTGATATGTATATTTGAGAATTAGTGGAATTAATTGGATCGTCCTGTTCTATTGTGGATGAAGCAAATGTGTGTTTTAATTTATGGAAACTCTGTAGAAGCTTTTGACACCCAATCATTGGTAGGGTTGAATTTTGATCTGTGGGAGGATGATTAGTTGGAATTATGCTTTATAAACTCTAGAAGAGTTGTTAATTTCACTTATACTGGATTTTGATGAAAACTGAATTTAGATCATTTTCTTTGTAAAAGCTTGCAATCAATATTATGGTTTTCAATTACCATTTAGCATTGGCATTGTGAATCTATGATAGTGCATTATGAGGCATTATATGGAAGTTTCGTTACTTCTTTGATGTTGATTCAAGGTAGAAGGGATCACAACAAGGTCAAAGAGTATCTATGATGGGCTGATGTGTCTAAAATCTGGTAAAAGCATTTAATTGATAATAAGGCCGTCATTTATGTTTGGAGATCGTTAATATCTTTGAGGTGTTTTTGTGAGGAAGTGATTTGGAATATCACCTTTCAGTTTCAATTGGTAAACTTTTACTGGTGTTAAGGCTTCGCAAGTATGGGTCGAATTTGAGCACCATAAATGGAATTTGAGAATGCTCTGAAGTTGATTGGTAAAAAGAAAGAATGAACGGCTACCTGATATGTCATTGGTTGCAATAGAGATCACATTTGTGTTTTCCTACGGCTTTTACGTATGTTAAAGGGTTCTTTGGTGGGTAGTACACCATCATGGGTATTACATCGAGCGGAGTATTAAAGTTTAATCCATTTAGCGAACCCCAACTAATTTGGGATTGAGGCTTGGTTGTTGTTGCTTTACATATCTTAAGGCGCTTGATATAATTTCTACTTTATTTTCAAGGAGTAATGCTTTTTTGGCATTTGTACTCCATCAGAAAAAACTCAGCAATGTTGAAGGTCTTGGATAAAATTTAATTCAGCCTTTTAATATACTGTTTTTTTTAAACTATGACAAAAATACCAAAAAAACCAGTTGAAGAGGCTATTTTTTGTCTTTTCCTTTCTGTGACTTAGAGATGTAAAATTATAGAAAAGAAAATGGACAGAATGCTCTTATCAAGTGAGTAGGCTAATGTTTATACTTTTTTTCGTCTGGAAAATATGGGCCTAAAATTGTTTATTACTTCATTGTCTGCTATTTACTACTTTATGAATTGTGGGCTAGCATTGGGAGGACGTTGGAACTCGTCAATTGCACTTTCTACTTTTGGCGAAATACTAAAATTATAAACTTTGAATGATATAATGTTTGAGGATTCTACACCGTGAAACTCCAGAAATGATGCGTCACATATATGCCATTGGCCATAGATAGTAGATTGGGAAGTTCTATCATATTCTAGCTGATCTCTTTTTCTGCATTGATTTGGCTTGTTATTCCTTATTCTGATTCTCTGAAAGCATCCTTCCTCTAAACCAGAAGTGAATTTGAAATTTGTTTTACTCATAACTCACTGAAAAGCCTATTGTTCTGTGACAGCTGCAGCTGCAACACAATGAAGTGATTGCACTGACAAACCTTCTCAATCGGCTATCAGAGTCTGTCCGATTTGTTCATGAAATGGGTCCTGCAGCCGAAAGGGTCATGGAAGTATCGACTAATAGTTCCACTGGCCAAGTTCGCATGTGGAAGAAGTTATGGCATTCCATTTTTGGTGCTCGGTAAGTGGTTTATTGAACTTATTCCACTTCTACATGTTATCTACATTTATTCACAATTTGCAGACCATAACTCCAAATGATTTTCTAATCTCAATGCACTAACTAAGATACTATTTTTTTCTCCAGTCCTGCTCGAAGATAGCGGTACTGCTTTCAGATGAATTGCAAAAATTTTGGAAGATATTAGAAGAAACATTGGAGTTTAGTTGAAATTCAATCCGACAATCTGGTGGCCACTTGAACTGCTGTTCACCTATTCAAATACACAGTTATATGGTAGCATACCGCCCAATGAGGATGATAAAAAGAAAGAAAGGTTCAGTTTTTATTTTTTATTTTAATCATATTTATTTTTTGTTGTTGTAGTTGATCATCTTGTATTATGCGAATAATTTTCATGGAACTTGAAAGGAACTTGTAAAGACCATGAGATTGTACAGGTTGCTTACTTGGTTTAGTGCATTTCTGCAACGAATTAAACTTGTGATTTTGTTTTGTCCTTTATCACTATGCATCTCTTAATTTGGCTCACCTGTCCATTTGGTGTTCATGGTTTTGTCTCGAAATACCTATGCTTGGACTTGTACAAACGTGCTTGCGGAAGTGCAACTCTGTCGACTTGCTCCATAATTTTGTTTGCTTAGTTAGAACTATAGGTGGATTTTATTGTATCATATTGGTATGTGCAAATAATTATGATTGTGTTTTCCCTCTTATGTCATATGATACAATCCCTAATTTATTATTGTCTGGGTCTAATTTATTAAATTTTATTAGTATTTGAGACAACCGCACTCTTTTTGCTGAGCAGTAAGAACAATGTCTTGACAAGATTATCAGGTTTCCTCCCTCTGAACCACTGGTCTTCAAACTCAATCCATACTGTCAAAGTGTGCGGGCAGCTTCAATTACTGATTTAGAAATTGATGCTCCGTGAGATGAACTGAAGAATTTCTTTCATTGTTCCCATTTCTTTCACTCTACTCATCTTGATTTTATTTATTTATTTTTTCCATTTTGATAAGTAACCCCAACACTGTAATATCTGAGCTAGTTGTTCTCTTAAAGCAAGAGTTAATGCAAGTAGGAATGGAGAACTGGAGTGAATGTGTTGGCATCTTATTAACGTTGTGATTGGCATTTTTGGAGAGTGCAAACTTTGCGAAAATGGTGTTGATACATAATACATGTTCCTATATTATCGAGGTGAGTTGACGACGAGTACAGGTACTTCAAAGTTGTCATGCATTGCTTCCCAAATCGCAAGTAGAGCTTGATTAACGCCTTCTTACTTTGATATCTAAATCCTTGCAGCCTTTCCAGTTTCCACTTGCGCTTTCGTACTGTACTACTTCCTACTAGAATTCAGCAATCATTATGTTTTCTCTTGGCATTTTTTTTTTTTTTTTTTTGGATTATTGTGTTAGGTATCTGGGGCGTTACCCAGATAATTAAATCCCAAACACAAGAAGAAAAGGAGCACAAGGGTGGCAAGTGTCATGAGTTTTGAGTTTGAACTCAAGACCTCTAGTTACGGGAGGGACGTGTCATCCCATCACAACCCTCTTGGCATCTTTTTATGGATCAATGCAACTAACTTTCTTGAAGATACTCCGTAATTACAACATTAATAAGGACATCAAAATAGTACTTTTTTTTTTAAACCCAATAATAGTACTTATATATACTCTTATTTTCAGACCATTGGAGATAATTCCTTCTTCGACCAGACAATCTTCAGTACATGGTAATAGTACTCTCCTTAAAATTTCGATCACGTAACCTTCAATCTTATCATTTGTATTACTAAAACCTGATTCTTAATAAACCTCAAAAAAAAAAAAAAAAAAAAAAAAACACCTGATTCTTAATAACATTATATGTTATTTATCATCTCAAAAATAGCATTATATAATTAATTTTCTTAGAACCAAAAGTTGGACCAGTAGGGGGTCGACAACATGCATGGTTATTTTCACTATCAACATCTGTGTACACGTCACACACCTTGGTCATACGACAATTGTGCTAATGAGTTCTGGTTAATTTTCTTACTGTTTGAGTCAACCAATAAGACTTGACACATCACATTGTGTTGTCTCTCTCATTCTCCGCTTCGACGCCATTTATATAAGATGGTGACTTATTGTAATGGTTATAAATCCCAAGAGTCGTCCTCGTCCTTGTTCATGTTTCCATATATCATACTCATAGAAATCTAAGGTTTCCTTCTCCAAAATGTCGCCCACAATTTTAACCACATTATACATATATATATATATATACGTATAATATGAACTCTTTTGTGTTGAGTTAACAGTTAATTACTCCTTGTCACAAGTATAAGTCGTTTAAGGTAAATTACAATAATTAAGACAGTCTTACTTACAAGTATAATTTACATATACATCATTTGACATTAAATGAATTGAAGAATTGAAGAATCATAAATGTTTAAATTATATAAGAGTAAAATGGGTAAAAAGCAATAAATACCCTATCAAATTTCGAAAATGACTTACAATTTTAAACAATAAGTTTTTGCTAGAACGACTTATATAGCGCGCAATATTTAACCATATCTTAGGATAGCTACAGTTACTACGTTAAGGTCTAGCATTAATTTTCACCTAGAGAACTAATAAGGTGCGAGTCTCTTGAAATACATAAATAAATGTTAGACATTTTTAGTTGAATTAGTACTCCAATTAGGTAAAATTTAGTAGAAAAATCTAGGTCAATTAGGGATTTTGGTAGTTATGCAGGCCGTTGAGCCCACTAAACAAACTTTAAGTTCTATGAATTCTATGTGACAACTTAGGTTTTATAAGTCTATTATGACAAGTTAAAGTCTAGGTTTATACAAAATGGAGTTTGGGAGTAGGTTTCTCCTTATGAATTTATAATTGAAAAGAAAAAAAAAATTAATATTTTATTCGTTGATCTTTTTCGGATAAGAAACCAACTGATTAAACAATTAGTTAAAAACCAATGATTAATTCACTGTTTTAAATGGAGTTTTTTTTTGGGCGAATAATTAAATGGAGATTTTTTTGGATAAATAATAAATGGTACTTAATTATATTGAATGTTGAAGGCAGTTCCCGCAAATGCTATTGAGAAACAATATGAGCGCTTAAATTTAAAAACCTCTCTATGAGTCCGGACTCATGAATCTAAGTAGATTTATTGATTTGACTAAGAGACCTTTTTCTTTTACTAAAGAGATTTTTATTTATTTTATATATCATGTCCCTTTTATCTCGTTAGACTTTTTTTTTCTTAGTTTCTCATGTGATTTTTAGTGTCAACCGCATGCATTGATTAATTCACATTCAGACTTTACAGGTCCTATATAGCGATAGCCCTCCCAACTCACTTTTTTTCATTAAAAAAATTTGAACTCAAGATCTCACATGGTTAGACTTTGGTTGAACATTTAAACGTTATAATATGACAGAAATAAAATGTAGCCGCCTACAATTTAGATACAAAATTTTTACCTTAATTAATTAGTTATATTAGAATTATATGCTCATCTCATTGACATTGCATACTAATATTGGTTTTCAATTAATAATCATACTTATATATATGTACTTATAGTTGACCAGTCGCATTAGTTCTAGTAGTGCTTGTCAAATAGATATCGATCAATGGTGCGGTAGTCAAATAGATATCAGTAACATCACAGATGCATGTACATATCTAAAAATAGACAACACTGGAGTTGAATTCATTTCCAACCTCTAATAATATCCAAACGTACATTCGATCACCACATCTTGCCCCCACTTGATAACTACATACATATCGATATAACACAACGAAAAAGAAACAAAGTTGACGAAAGATGAGCATTAACTATAGGAAAATGATAAATCTAACACATTTAGGGTGCATACTTAGAATCACTTACTTTGTTTCTTAGTCATTTATAGCTCTTTCTTGTCTCTTCAGGCATGAACCTCACATCTGACAAAACATCATAATAACTATAAAACTAAGTGTGCGCCTCAAGTGTTCGTCCAAAGTGTAGTAGATTATAATTTTCCTTTAACTATATATACATAACGCACGTACTTTATTATTTCATCTAAAAAGGTGTGGTCCTAACAATAAAGGTAGTCAAAGAAAAAACCAATACTACAATAATGAACTCATCGTGCGCTAGCTTCCGCCGTTCTTGTTGTGTGTACGTACACAAGTGTATATGTATGTAGTCAATTACTAAGAGTAATACATTAAGTAATAGATTTTTTTTTTTTTTTTTGTCAAGATTTAAGTAATAGATTGTTTTATTATCTATTATCCTCGTTGTCGTTGTAATAGATTATTGTGCCTATTTTGGATGTAAGAAACATGAGTGCAACAAATTTGACAAGAAAAAAATACATTAAGTCCCAAGTGATGACTAATATATCACACACACACACACACCTGAACATACAAATATATCTCACATGGCTCTATATTTGTCACAATGTAACATTAATTATAAGAGACTAAAGTCACATTATCTGCTCTGCTGCTGTTGTTGTTGGTAATACATGATTTCTTTTGGAATGGACCGAGCCTGTTGTCACCTAACCTTGTCTTATAAGCCGCCGTTTTGTATTCATTCCATGTGAACTCTTTGTACATGCTTTCTTCTCCTTCTTTCATTAATTCCTTCATTGGACCTATTTTTTCTTGCAATGAAGGTCCTACGAAGTATATCATTGAAAGCCTTGGTCTCAATCCATTGGTCATAACTCGGTGCTTTACGCTCCTAAATCTCCCATTGCTCATAACCTACATTGATCACAGACAAATCCATATATTTCGATTAGTTTTCCCTTTTTTTGCTCTATTCAGCACTTAATAACAATTAATAAATATAAAGGCGAGTTATTTGGATTAGAGGCCGAGAGTTCAAACAGTTTCACAGTGGGCAAGTTGTGAATTTTTCTTTTAATCAAAA
Organism: Stephania japonica; assembly: GCA_039657345.1. Classification (NCBI taxonomy): domain Eukaryota; kingdom Viridiplantae; phylum Streptophyta; class Magnoliopsida; order Ranunculales; family Menispermaceae; genus Stephania; species Stephania japonica. Next base: position 11,085,289 of record CM077556.1, read on the forward strand.
AATAAAAATAAAAATAAAGGCTACATTGGAAATTTAGGATACTTTTGAAGTTCTCTTAAAATTATTAGATTTGTCGATAAGATTCTCTTAAATTGACCAAAAGGTACTAAGAGAACTAAAAATGCATGCTTTTCCAAAAGGTTGATACCGAGTAGATGTGGACATATAAAAATGACATGATAGATGATCGTGGTGAGCTGTCAGAAGCACGTACCTCGAATCACGTATTAGCACATGATACAAGATGCATGTGACCATGGCACACAACATGTCATCATCTACTAATTTTGTTAATTTTTGTAATTTAACTAATTGTGCGCTTGGTATTATGGGTGGTATATATACATCAATACATGTAGTCATGCCTTGTATATATATATAACCAACCTGCAAAGAGTCCCCGACGAGGATGAAGAAGGAGGTGGGGTCGGATGGGACTGCGACCCAACTCCCATCTTTGAGAGAGATTTCAAGGCCAGAGACGCTGTTGGACCTCAGAATTGATATGATTTGTGGGTCGGTGTGCTCTCCAAACCCCAACACATTATTACCACCACCAATAGTACTAACTTGAACATCAGGACGTGATGGGTAGTGGTTCAGCCTCAACACAGTGTCACTCTCGTCATCCATCAATAGCCTACTCAACGCATTCCTCTGCTTCATCTCTGCCCCTTCTGCCAACAATTCCAGCACCTCACACCCCAACTCCTTCACCGCCTCCGCATAATCGTTCACTGCATTGCTGCGTCACCAAAAAAAAAAAAAAAGTATAATTAGTTATACGTCAACAGTTAAATACCACGTGTTCAATTCCCAAGTGTGACCAATAAGATCGACTGAGCCACCGGGGACACTCCGGTTGAACCAGCAGTGCCCTATGTGGGATTAGTCTCACTCCAAGAAAAAAAAAGGTTAGAGCTATTGGTGGTCTATGGACTACTCATGCAAGCATGTTAAAAAAAATGGTACTGCTATTTGGACACACACAATATATTTATTTATTTCAAATTCATTCTTCAAAAAGTTGGTGTTATTATTGAAACACTCAAGAGAAATTAGTGCTTTCTCATTAATTTTTTTAAAAATTATTCACACATCCCTATAAGTCTAGACTCTTGAGTCTTTATAGATTAATTGAAAAAAAAAAAAAAAAAAACCATTTCGGATGATAAGTGCATAAAGTCGTTATGATTAAATAGTCTCAAAATTTGAGAAGAGAGTAATTGATTGAATGATTAATCGAGTTCCAACCATGCATATATCCTTCAGAAAACTGAAGAACTTACGAAAAGCCAAGTGGGTCTTCGCCATAAAAGGCGCGGCAGCGCTGGGAGAGGAATAGGGGGTCGGTTTTGAGGAGGAGGTATTCGACCCAACCCACGTCCCCGTTGAGTCCAATGCTTTTGTTGCCGTAGCCAAAGGGGTTGGGTGGCCCAGCCTCGTCTTTCTGGGTCTGAGCCAATGAGAAGAAATTCACGGCTTTGGACTCCAAACTGGTTATGGACTCAACCGGGACTCCGTGATTGATCACCTTAAAGAATCCGAATTCTTCACATGCCTTCAGTAGTTTTGACTTTGCGTCGTGGCTCGACAGGTCCACTACAGGGATCATGGTCAGAGCAGCATCGACATTGCTGGTCGGCTTGCATGGTTTGATGGGAGAGAAATTGAGATCGAATATTGGCTTAGAAAGAACAACCATGTTTTTGAGAGAGAGAGAGAGAGAGAGTATGGATATGTGTAGAGAAGATGAGAAGAAAAAGTTGGAAAGATGGATGAATTGAAGGAGAGACCGGGGGTGTGTTTATATTGGGTTTCGAGTGCATGAACAGGCGTTGCAAACTATGAGATTAAGACACGTGGCGGTTTTAGGTGTCTTTGGTGATTTATTTTCTCGAGGTCGAGGGAGACGGCCAGCCTTCGTCGGCCAGAAACGCAAAAAAAAAAAAAAAAAAAAAAAACCTTAGATCTACTGAACAAATTTAATTAATCAATTGGTCATCCAACAAAGATACCCTTAAGAGATAGATATGAGTAAAATATTGGGATATCTATATAATTAATTTTTCAATTTGGTTTTGTAGGTGATGACTACGTACGTCCATTAGGCATCCTCAAGTCTAAATACGAGGTAATACAATTAATTAAATTTCTCACCTCTCAAATCGTAATAGGTAAGTAATTATTGCTTATTAGGTGATACAATTAATGTCACGTGATCTTTTTAATTTTTTTTTTTGGAGAAACCTTTTTTAATTTATTGCTTGTGTAGATTTTATTTCTTAATATTCTTTCATTAATTGACCTATTTAAAAGGGGCAATTTATACCTATCTACAACTCCCTCCAATTATATATGCAAGTTATTCTAGCAAAGTTTCCTTGTAAAAATATGTAAGTCATTTCACTTTTTTTTATGCTTATTTTACTTATTTTGCTCTTGCAATAAATAGGGAATTAATGCATGGTCTTATAGTCAACTCCTATAATTAATGCAATATGCGGGTAATTCGACAATAGAAAATCAGCATATTTACAATATTGCGATTCATGACTTATTTTAACGAGATATATATATATATATATTAATTAGTTTTAGACCTGGACATTGTCCCAGAATACTTTAAATCTATATTTAGACCTAGACATTATTCTGGAATACTTTGAATCTATATTTTTTTATAAATAAAAGTTGTTTAAAAATAAAAAATAAAAAATATGAAGAATAATAATAAATCTGTTATTGTGTAAAAAATAAAAAAGAGAAAAACAAAAAATTGAAAATAATGTACTTAGGCTATTAATTATGATACTAATATTAATTAGACTATTAATTAGGTCGGAATACTTAGGATATTAATTAAGATGTTGATATTAATTAGGCCAACATTAATTTCAAGGCTATGTGAGTTGACATGTGTCAACATGTGCATAGCTTTCTTATATATATAGATAGGATAATTCTACAATGGAGTCCAAATATATATCAGTGTCATGAAAACCCCTCAAGATATGTTGTGCATTAAATGTTTTGTGCATTTATGACGTCTCAATTAATATGTTAGATTAGAATCCAATGATTGTAAATTGTGTACTCATGGCATAGTACATTTGGTTCCCATGGTAGTATTTTTGAATAAAATTAAAACAACAGAAAAATAAAATCTACAACAACAACAATATAGCCTCAGTCCCAGTCAAAGCCTCTCAGGTGAGATGATAAAGACATCACTTACCAAAAAGGCAACATTAGGTGATCGTGGTTCGATTCCCACTAAAATAAATAAAAAAAGTAGCCTCAATCCCAAATTAATTGGGGTCGCTATATGGATCAAAATCTTTTATTGTGCTCGATCTAATGCAATTGATGGCGAGCTTTCCAAACCATTCAAATCCCTCCTAATTTCTTTTATTAGCTTTTTTTTTTATTAGCCAAATCCCTCATAATTAATGCATCACAAGTTAACTTTGGCCTACCCTTACCTCGCCAAATTTCTAAAATTCCTATTAGGTCAAGTTTTTTTCAGTTCCTATTTGTCACTCTTCATGAAATAGAAAAATAAAATCTACAAAATAAGAAAAGATAGGGACATTGATTTTATTTTATTTTAATATTTTCTTATTTGGTTTTTTATTTAGTAATTAATAATTTATGGGTGTCACTGTATGCACCCCACATATTTATATTGACAAGCCACAATTTTTTTGGCCTCACAATTCTAATTGTGCCTCATAAGAAATTACCCACTTACCCTTAGAAGCCAAACAATACCTTCATGTCCTCTTTCTCTCTCGTTGTGCATCTCACTCCAACCTATTTACACCTTCGTCTACAATGACTTCTTTCGACCACCAGCAATGTAACCTTGTAATTTAAGAGTCCATAAATCTTTTCAATTACCGTAAGTGTCGTTTGTGTTGTTTTGGTGGTGGGGCGCCCTTATAAACCATAAGAGTAGTTTGGGACATCAAACATTACAAAGGGGTGCCCAAATCTAATGGCTTTCCCTTATAAATATGTGGCGTGCACATAGCGGCACCCATAATTTATAGTCTTGTATATTGTTGCATTAATTTGTTTTCACTTTTATTTTCTTATAAGAAAGTATCTCGTTGTATTTCTTATATTATGGACAAAAGAATAAAAAAATAAACTCTACAAAATGAGAAAGATTACGTGACATTAATTTATTTATTTTTAATTTTTAATGAGTTTAATGGCTAATTTATAACCTCTAATATGTCTTATATTGTATTTGGATACTAAAACAAAATAATTATTAGATCTACAAAATAAGAAAATACCATATGACATTAATTTTGTTTTTCTAATATTCTATCATTAATTTAACTTCCTAATATTTGTAAATGACTTATTCATAGCCTTGTATCTTAGAGATCTCGAATGGTAAATATAGATTATGGGCGTAGAATCTTGTCACGTAAGCAATGTGGAGAGGATGTTTATCTCATATAGCTCAAATAGATATAGAATTTTAAAATAGGTCTCCATTAATAGTCAATGTGGATTGCACTTTTTGTTTTAAAATTTTATTATTTTTATATATATTTTGGAGAGAATTGCCGACGTGGTTATGGATTGCACTGCTTAGAAGTAGACATTCGAAAAAGACAATGTCTATTATTTACATGTCACGTCAGCTTGACATTAAAAATGCATATTCCCATTTGGAGAAGTTTTTTTGACCTCAATGTCTATTTAAGGACCTGTATTCAATTTGACAAATCCATAGATTTGTTTAAATGATGGATTTCTATGGATTTCATAGAATTTCATGGATTTAGATGGACTTGATCAAAAATCCATCTAAATCTCATGGGTAAGGATGAGATTTGCTTATGTACATTTTTGGAATAGAAATTCATCAAAATCTTAATGTGTTTAAAAATTGAAAAAACCCTTCCAAATTCATCAATTGAATACGCCCTTTAGTCCTAGGTGGCGTGCATTGACATTTAATCCACATCCTATTGGTAATGTTCTTAATTATTTTTTTTGGGTGGAATTATATTATATTTTCTTAATACTGTATTTTGGATAAAAGAATGAAGAACAAAAGATAAAAAAAAAGAAGAAAATGGTTAGTTTCATAATTGGTGATTGATTTATAGCCTTATTATTTTGTGTTTTGGACAAAATAATTATAAAAATTTACAAAATAAGAAAAACATTTTATTTAGTTTCCTATTTAACGAGTTAGTGACTGTTTTATAACTTTGTATCTTATCTTGTATTTAGCAAAAGGTTGTGGTGGGGTGACACAAGTCCCTACTTCCTTAACCAGATATGATTCGAGTTCAAGTTTTAGGAATGAAAAAACTTTAAAACTATAATAATGATAAAAAAGGAACATACCAACTAAGTGGTTTACTGAATGGTTTGACATAAAGTATTGTTGCAAGAGGTGGGGGGTTTGAGTCCCATAATGAACAATAAAAGTTAATTTCTTTCTTGTAAAAAAAAAATAAAACATTAAAACCTACAAAATAAGAAACATCATGTGACATTAAGGCTTGCATGGTTAACTTGGTATGTGGTACAAGTTTATTTTTCAGGTCAAACAGGTTAATATACCCCAAACTTTACTCAAAATTTTAAATCTATTCAAAACAAAAGATTTTCTTGGATCTATCATAAACTTTACTTTTGATCTTAATTTTATCCCCACAAACAAATTGTAAAGAAATTGTGTTTATATGAAGGAACAAATTGATAAAATGAGCTTAATCAAGATTTATGCTCTATAAGCACAAATTCTTGATAATTTGGGTGCGAATAAAATTGAGACTAAACGAGGCATTCTTTTGTTCGGGATAGATTTCAAGCTTCAAGTAAAGTTTGGGACATATTAGACTATGCTTTTTTTATTCAATTTGTTACTTGGTGGCTCATTTAGATAACCTTGTACCTTGTAATATTGTCTCTCTCATACTATAGGAAGGAAGTTTGGATAACCACAAAGATTAAATCAAAGAAATCAAAAAGCGTATGGGTGCGAAAAATAACTAGACATGTTTTTTTGTTTTTGTTTTTTGGTAAATAGATTTGCTCTGTTTTCGTAAGTACTTATCCTACTACACAGTACAACTAGTCTGAAACTGAAAGTATATTGCAAGGTGGGGTTGGATACAGTACCCACGTGACATGTGGTGTATCAAGCGCCACGGCTTCGCATGCGCGACACATAACGCCGCAGTGCAAGAGATAAGCTATACTTTGCGAGAGCGTACACGTGGCCGCTCCTCAAGACTCCATAAACATGCCCGGTGCTGTACGCAATCACTGTGGACAAAATAACAATTTACAAAACCAAAAAATTGTGGTGGGACTGCAAGGCTACCATTTCTCTCCTTTCTTAATTAAAATCATAATTTGGTGCTAAAAAAAATTTAAATTATTTTTTTTTGTCCAACGTGGTTGTATTGGTGTTTCACACCCAAATGAGTACAACAATCTATTATAATGAAGATAGGGTTGCAAGTGGAATGGGATGGGATGGGGATTGAAAATATTGTCCCCGCATCCGCGGGGGTACGGAGCGAGGATTTTTTCTCAAAAAAATTTTGCGGGACAAATTTTGCCGCCCCACGCCTCGCCCAGCCGGATTCCCCGCGGAGTGCGGGGCCCCACTAGTAGAGAGTGATGCATTGACCAGATTGCTAGGCGGGAGTTCGATACTTCGATGGTGTATATAGGAATCTTGTGCGAGACATATGGAAGATGTTGCAGTTATTTAATGGTCTATGTTTGACATCTTTCTAGAAAATAGACTATTGAATGTTCTTTCTTTATTAATTCAGAATCACTTGTAGTGACATATTTACCAGATCAATAAAGAAGTTACATTTTAACTTTGAACACAATTAGAAAATGGATTTTGTCCTCAAAAAAGAAAATAGTAAATACAAATAGATTTAACTTTAAACACAAGTAAAAAGCTTCATTTCATTCCAAACAACAGACACATAAATAAGAACATCCTTATATATTTTTAAAATATAAACCAGGTGACATATATATACAAAACCCAAAAGTATAAATTATGTGGCATATAGATACAAAATAACAAACTATGCGGCATATAGGTACAAAATAACAAACTATGCTAACAAGCCACACCATATTTTAATGTGTTTTTTCACATATTGAGAATATATATCTTCCAATGCATATTCATTAGGAAAATGATAATCTAACACACTTTGAGCGCACACTTAGAGCGTATACTTTGTCTTTTAGCCCATTTATGGCTATTTCTTGTTTCCCAAGGTGTGGGCCTACATTTAACAAAACACCATAAATGAACTAAAAGACAAAGTGTGCGCCCCAAATGTGCGTCCAAAGTGGGTCATTTTATCATTTTCCTATTCATTATTGTCAAGTTTCTACTTTTTGTTTTGATTCTGATTTTTTTTGTTTTCTTTTTAGAATTGAATCAAAATTCTAATAACAAAATGATTAAAGAAGTGATATGTATTTGTTGATAATCTCTGGTAAGTGTTGCCTAGATCTATGATCTCCAATTTTAAGTTTATTTGACAAGATCATACATTTTTATTATATATTCTCACTGTCTCAACAAAATTTATTTGTACATTTGAAGTTTGCTTATGTCGCACTTTTTTACCATAATATTTTTTTTTTTTTTTTTAGTTGTTTTTCAACTTTTTTTTTGCTCTTTTCGACTTTTTGATAGCTATTTGGTTTTCCGTGTTTTTTATATTCAAATTTTTACCTTTGAGTTTTTATTCTGATCTCTTTTTTATTTTTCTTTTCTAGAGCAAACAAAAATATTTTAGAAATGACATATACTGATTGTCAATCTCTGTGTGCATTGTTTAGATCAATGACCTCCATTTTTTTAGTTTATTCAACAAGATGTCAATTTGTTATATATCTTTTATTGTGGCGACAAAATCTTAATTAATCATTTTTCAAAATAAATATAGCTTCTATTCATAAAGTATTAAATTGGGATTTCACCAATGTTTACATAAGTTTTTTTTTCTCTTTTTTATCACTTCCTTTTTCTCATCAAATTAATTTTATTAGGATTATATTTTTGTATAACCATATGCAAATAGTTTTTAAACTTTCAAGGCATATATTCCCTAATTTTGCTACAAAAAAAATTAAATGATATTATTCTTCACTTAAAATTTATTTGAGATTATGTAGTAAATAATTTTTTTTTTGTTTTTTTTTCTCATTACATTAATTATTTTTAAACTAATATATTGACACTAAGTCTTACCCGTGCGCGAAGCGTGAGATTTCGACTAGTTTTTTAAAATGGATTCCTCGTGGGACGTGTGGCGGGGTATGGGGCGGGGCGACGGGGATTCTCCGTGGAGCGGGGGCGGGGGCGGAGCGATGGGGCTGGGCACTGGGCGGGATGCGGGGCGAGGCGATGGGGCGGGGTACGGGGCAGGGCGGCGGGGATTCCCCACGGGGCGGGAATGGGGTGGTTCTACGGGGAAAACCGCGGGCAAAGGCATACCCCATCCTCCGCCTCGCCCCGCACCCCGCCTCAGCGGGCAAAAATGTGGGAAATCCCCGCCCCGCCGGTGCGGGGCCCCGCAGGGGGCATGGAATCTCTGCCCCACTTGCAACTCTAAATGAGGATAATAGATATTGCATTTCAATGACGCTCCAAACTAAAGTTCAACACCACGCACATACGATGATGCAACACTAGCCCAACCAAGGGGGGCAACAACCCTAACAAGGGACACTAACCCCAACTTGGGGGACAACTAGTCCACAAGTAGAGACGACACCCCATAAATGAGGACAAAAACTCTTGATCTCTTGTTCAAAGAAGAGAAAAAACACAGTAAAACTTCGATCTTTCTGCCACCACAGTAACGCAACGCGCGCCACTTATCGTCGCTCGTCACCTCATAAGGTTAGTCGTTGACGTTCATCGCCAGACACTAGAAAAGCCTGCAACCACATCTCACTATATATCATCTCCTTTCGTTTCGGAGCCTAGGCAAAAGAGGGGCCATTCGAGGTCGCACCGGATATCCATCAGCTACGCGATCTCATGCGAAAGCTGCTAAAAAACAAGGAAAGCGGGGAGAAAAAAAAAACAAATAGAAGAAAAAGAAGAAAAAAAGTAAAATAAAGAAATAGAAAGGTGGGATAAGCAAAAGTTGGGGAAAAGAGAGGTGGTCACATTGAAGTAGAAAGTAGGAAGTGAAGAAAAAAAAGAAGAGAAGTGGAGGTGAGAACAAGAGGAAGAGGAAGAGGAGGTGAGAGAAAAAATAAGTAAAAGGGGGAGGGACCGACAACGCAAACAACCATCAGAGTAGTTGCAGCGTCGTCGACCCCTCAATTGTCAGATCTGGTTTTTTGGTTCTGGCGGCTAGGGTTTTCATTGAGAGCAGAGAATAATAAAAAAAATTTAAAGTCTTAGAGTCACGATGTCATTAATTACCCTAAATTTTGAGTGCAATAAAAAGAATTTGATCTATATAACTAATATATTTTAACTACTTTTGAGATTGAGACTTTGTGTTGTCCATAAAATTCTTAATAAAAAATACATGTTGGAACGCTAGAAATGAAACAAATTTTTTACATTTGATTAAAAATACTATTTTCGTAACATTTTTTTAAAAAATATTATTTTTATTGTAGTTATACACTGTTGAAGATTCATACTATTAATTGTGACAAAGTTTCAAAGTACCAAACAAGTGACAATATATAATTAAAAAATTATATGTTAATATAAGTGGGTGAGAAATTAAATGCAAGTTATAAGGTAGCTTTTTGACCAAAGAAAACAGTCAATTCAGGCGGATTCCATTTCTTGAAGAAGAGAAAGCTAGCTACTTCACGCAGCTTTAGTGGCAGTGAAAAGGTCGAGAAAGGCAGTAGTATAGACTCTATAGAGTGAGAGAGATGTTTGTCCCTTTGATTTATTTATTTATTTTTTTATTTTTGTTGTCAAAGTGGTCCCTTTGATTAAAAGTGAGTACAAGTGAAAAGGTGAAAAGGAGTGTGACCTGGCCAAGGCGGCATAGCTTGACACGTGGGTGAAAACTGGGACCCAACTTTGATGGACGGTTCGTCCAAGTCTTAATTATCTAGAAACACCCCCCATTTTTCCTTTCTAGTTCTATGAATTAGTATATTAAATTATTAATCCAAGTGTTAATTAACTAAGGGGTAGTGCTATTTGGACTTGTGAGTCCGGACTCAAAACTTTTTTTAATTTCAATTACACCCTCGAGCAATTAATGAAACAACCTTAATCACTTGTAAAATTCTTATTATACCCCTTAAATATGTATAAAAAATTTAAAAATCTCCCTATGAGTCCGGACTCATGAGTCCAAGTAGATTTATTGTTAACTAAGTACTAATACATTGAAACACGTATGTCGAGGTGAATTACATATAACTGTCGATCAGTGAGGGACCGTGACTTTTGTTGAAAAATAAGGATGTACTCCAACATTAGTATATTCCTACTTAATCATGTGAATTTGTATCTCTCACGGTTGGGTGTTCTTGAGGCAACTATTCTTGGAAAAGTAGTCAAGAAACTTAGCTTGATCTATTTACAATGTAAATATATCCTATTTTAAATGACAATTAGTTGGCCCTTTAATGTGTTTCTGCCAAGCATATGTATTATTAACTAATGACAAGTCGGCCAAGCAATTGATTTTTTTTTGGCTGAAAGATATTTGAAGAACTTATTCAACGCAATGGGCAAAAAATGTCTCCCATGTTAAAAAAAAAGAACACAACAATATTAACTAATGACAAGTCGGCCAAGCAATTGATTTTTTTTTGGCTGAAAGATATTTGAAGAACTTATTCAACGCAATGGGCAAAAAATGTCTCCCATGTTAAAAAAAAAAAAAACACAACAATATAAATAGAAAAGTCTTAGAATGATAACATGAGTGTCACGAAAAAACACCAGAAGACACTTTGATTTATAGAAATCGTACACCCATCCTACGTGTTATGTACTGAAATTCATACCTATATACCTGTATCCTAAGGTGCGCATAAATGGTTCAAAAGCCCAATATACATAGATTTCAATGCAACATACCCGTTGATTATAACACTTCTCATATAATAATGGTTTAGTCTACAATAAAATAAGCAATATATATTGGCTTAGACGAATTATTGGAGACTCGAAGTCATTTCAGGCCACGAGTCATATGCATCACTATTCATAGGGCTGGCAAAATATGCTCGGTTCCGTTTGGCCCGTTTTGTCCGGTCCCGTTTTAAACGGGACCAGGTAATTTTTTTTTGACAAACATACGGGACTGGATAATATTTTTTGTTCGTTTAAAAATACGGGACCGGGTCTGGGCAAAAATTTTAAAAAAACGGGTACCCGTTTTGTGATTAATTTGAAGGGTATATTTGTAATTTCACTGTTAAAATTGTGTCATGAACTTTTTTATGTAGTTGTTGTTGATGCATGAGGTGAAGATATACTTTGATAATTTGGATTTTGGACTATTGAGAATTTGAGGTGATATCTCTTTTTTTTAAAAAAAAAACTTTTGTGATGTTTATATTGGAAATTAAAAAATTGTGATATTATGTATTTATTTTTTGGTAATTGGTGATTTGTAGTTGTAGACTTGTAGTTGTAGTTGAGGGGTTTTTTTTAAGATAATTGATAAACAAAATATTTAATCATCTTAAAAAAAAAACGCAAAAACGGGTCCCGTATGTTTTACAAACATACGGACCGGACAAAAAAATAGTGCCCGTTTTGAAAACGGGACCGGGACCGGGCACCAAATTTTTGGATTTTTAAAATAGGTGTCCAGTCCCGTTTTTGTCCGTTCCCGTATTTTTGCCAGCTCTAACTATTCACCAAGTGTATAACACAGTACCTGGGGCAAACAAGGAAGGGGAGGGAACCCTACGTGCACCCCACCTCGATACCACCCCTATTGATCGCCCCCAAATTTTCTCCTTGCCCACACTCCCGCCCCTTAAACCACTTTTCTGCCCCCAACCTCTTTGACTGTTAACACTTTTTTGGTAGAATAATTGATCATATATATATATATATCAACATATATATCAACTATATAAAAGAGTCAATAACCAATTTTTGAATGGTAAGCAAAATTACTCTCTTGCCTATTTTAATTTTGTGATATATAAGTAATATAATAAGCACCAATGTTGGTTATTTCATCCGCCACTTAATTTCACAATTTTACCCTTTTTAAATCAAATTCATAGATATTGATATATCTTTCTCTCCTTTACTAATTAGATTTCATTTCTTTTTTAAATTTTTTAACAATTACGATTTTTCAAGTGAAATACATTCCTATTTATAGATAACAAAGTTTAGCTATCAACTTTCATATATCAAAAAAAAAGCCTCCCATTACTTCCTTATATTTTGTCATATTCAAGAACTTTTTTCTTTTTAATCTTTTTTATCGCAATTGCTTGTAAAAAATATTTTGTTAGATTGATAGACTACTTTTATTCTTCGTATTTATATATTATTTTTTTTCTTATATTAGAACTTAATTGTCTTATATTCCTTTAAAAACTCAAAAAAAAATTAAATAATAAAAGTATATTCTCATACTTGAATTAATTCCTGCGAGCGTAATGAGCGGGTTCGTTCGTGCGAAGCACGTTTGTCAACTAGTATATATATATACTAAAAAAAAAAAATCTAAAAACCATATAATAATTAGTAAAATAATAAGTATCAATGCTGAAAGATTCCTCTATCACTTGAGGTCATTTTTACCCTTTTGTTGAATATTGATTAATATAACAATTACTTCCTTTTTATTTTCTATTTTGTTAACTATATTTATTACCTAAAAAATAGCCTATCTTTATACATATTTAAAATAGTTATAATAAATCATTGACTATATTTATTTCTATTCTATATTTAATAAGAGGGCTACTATTGCTATCCATCCATCCCCTCTTCCCACCTAAATGTTTCACCCAATTACATCTTAAGATTTTATAAGCCCACCCAACAATATCTTTACAAAACCTAAACTACCCTTCAAACAACAAAACACCCACCCATGTACCCATCGTCTTCTCACACATCCTCCTGATTCCCTGTCGCCTATCACCCCCTTCTCAAACTTCCGCACACATGCGCCAGCGAACGATCCTTTTCGGTGCACACTCTTTTTTATCGCTCCAAAAGTTTGAAACAAAATCTGATCGGCCCTTTGCGGTGGAAAAAATCGATGTTATGCCTATGTTCTAAATTTTTGGGGTTATGTAAGATTAATTGGTAGGGGGCATTTTCAATATTCACTTATTGCGTTAAAGTAATATTATAATAGATCTGTTTCCATGAAGAAAAAGAATCGTAGAAAAAAAAAAAGTGATCGGTAAAAACAGAAAAGGGAGGGGAATAGAGAGAGATGTGGTCGGATTGTATACAAGGGTATTAATGTCATTAACTAAAGGATATTTTGGTAAAAAAATAATTACTTTTATAAATTAGGTGGGAAGAGAGGATTGTTGGGTTGGAATAGCAACTCTCTTTAATAAAAACACTAATATAAATTTTGCTATTCACACGCGTATGAGCTTTTAATTTTTAACGTTTTTTTAATCAATAGTGTTTTATTTTATTTTTTTGTTGTAGAGTCATGCACGGTTTCTTCTTGAAGACTTAAAGTCTAATGTTTTTTTTTTTTTTTAATTTTTTAATTTTTAATTTTTTTTAGATATCATGTGGTCAGATAATTCTTGATTAAGATTGACATCAACGTTTGGGAGGGGTGATTAGATTATTGCTGAATTGGAATATATTTAGATTCATGATTTATTTTTATGTTATCTTAGAATAGATGTAACTTAGATAATTATCGTTGGAATATAATTGAATAAAAAGCTAATTAAACCAATATATAAGTTAAGAAGTATATTTTTGAGATAATAAAAATAATATGTTAGATTAATTAAATCCTTGTGAGTGCAGCAAGCGGGCTCGAATATGCGTAGCACGTATAAAACTAATATATATATGAGAGTAATATAATAATTAAGTACGAACGTTGAAAGATTCCTTCGCTACTTGAAATGTTAATATTACCTTTTATATATTTTTTTTGGTTATATTAATCTTTATATTTTCTTCTTTTGAAATTGTATTTTAATTCCCTTTTCCATTTTTGCCCTCTCTCTATATATATTTATCGTTTCTTTTTATATTTTTTATTTAAAAAATAATTAAGCTTAATCAAGTCGATAGCTATCATACTCTAAGAAAATTTGGACTTTTACCTACACTATACCTTTATTTTTTTAAATTATAAGAAATTAAATAACCTAACAACAATACCTCTATATTATACACATGAACACCAAATGTTACTAGCGAGTGCAGGGAGCAGGCTTCAACGTGTGTATAGAACGTATAAGAACTAGTATATACATAAACACTAGTTGTAAAGATATTGAAATCTAGTTTCATCGAAATTTTGTTGAGTTCAATTCCGAGTTGCGATGGAAAGTCATAGCCAAAATGCACTTGATTAAAGATGATAAAACTTATATTCAATTACAAAATTAATTATAAATGTCTCCGTACAGATAAAGCCTTAAAAGCTCTCAAACCTCATTTTTTATTATTTGAAATCATAAAATAAGTGAGATAGGGAGGAGGGAAAATAATAGAGAAGTGATCTAATATACTTTTTCATTTAACAAAAAAATCACAAAATTAGCTCCCTTGTAGATTTTACTTGTATGTTAGTAATTTATATTGTAAATTATTATGATTATTAGTTTATTATTCGATTTTGATGTTTACTAATATATATATTATTTAATTTGATGCAAAAAATTATTCTATGCGACCTGCAAGTCTGATATGACTTGAAATTGAGGGTCTAGAAAAAACCCAACTCAACCTTGTTTTTGATAACTTCTTTTAAAGTCGACTAGTTCATTTAAAAGTAAATACCAAAAATATTTTCTAAATTCTTAAAAGGCGCAACTTGAGCCGATAAATGTAAATTTACACTTGCTTGTTAAATTATTAGGCTTTAACACTTTTTGATGGATCGACGAGCCAATGATTGTAGGCCTAAGTAAGACTTGTCTCCCCTAACTAAATTTTCTGGTTTCGCTACTAAATAGTACTATTGAGCAAGTTAATTAGCTCACCGACTAATCCAAGCCGAGCATTGTTGGTCATGGCGAAGCCCACCTATGCAAATAATTTTCCATTCGTAAAACTCGAATGACAAACTTTATGTATGGGAATCAAGTCCTTATCATTCCGACCAACGTGGTTTGTTTGTTTTTTATTTTTTTACTTAAGTAGGAGTCGAACTTACGACCTCCCTTTATTACCTTTTCGCAAGTGACACTTCTACCATGCATCTCACCAATGACGCTTTGGCCCGACCAACCATTTCTTTATTTAAAAATTCTTTTTTGACCAACAGTTTCTTGGTATGTATAACATTGCATGGTTAGCTAAAATATATATACACGCCTTTTTCCTGATCATTTGTTAGGAGGTACATACGTGCATATATATCCAATAATAGCTTTTTTTTTCCGAGGTATCCAATAATAACTTTGTTTAGAGAAAGATAGTATCCAATAATTGAGTCCAATACCAATTGATACCTCAAAAGTTATTAGGCAATCTTTGGTGCGTCGCTCTAAGCTACCCTAGTCCAAACTATATGTGTCCTTTTTAATACGAGAGAGATCAACATGACAAGCATCTTCCATTTACATGTGCACAATTATTGTGGCCCTCCCTTTCGTTTAGAAATTAAACATTCATTTAAATATGAATAAAAAAATTTATATATATATATATATATAGACATATAGACACACATAATGTAGAGAAAAATAAAGTATTTTACTGTCTTTTTTTACCTAATCCTTTGGTAACAACAAAATAAGGCTATTTGATTTGAATTGAAAATTTTTATTGAAACAATTTGAAATTGGCTTTAATTGGAGAGATAGAGATGACAATTTTTATTAAAAATAAGTTTAATTATTTTTCAAAGTGCCCTCATTATTTACTTTTTAAAGCTGTCCCGAGCCAATAAAATGCATTTAATTAAGAGCAATGTTGGAATTATGTTAAGTTTAGATTAATATGATTGTAGGGAGGATTGACATTATACATAGTATAGATACTACCATGAGAACCATAAAAATACCTATGGCATGAGAACCTCATTTACAACCATTGGATTTTATTTCAACACATAAATTGATGAGTCATAAATGCACAAGTCATTTAATTCACAACACATTTTGAGGGGTTCCTATGGTATGAATATATATTTGGGCTTCATTAAATAATTTCCTTGTATATATAATATTTTATACATAAAATATACATCGATCATGATGTAGCTAGCTTTCTTCCTAACCCAACTTGAGTCAATCTATATATTTTTTTTTAAAGAGATTTGTATTGAGGTGTTCCTAGTCAAATCGGACAAGCATCTATTATATATAGATTTTAAAATAATGAAACATGGAACAAATTAATTCCAAAAACATGCACATTAAAGTGCAACCCAACCCCAACCCTATGGCAGGGACAACCACCCCAGCGACGGGGGCAACATTCACACATCAGTAGCGACCATGTAACGGCCCGTCAGCCCGGCCTCTTGCTGGCATAGCCATTGGGCCGCACGAGCGATGTGCCCACCCATAGAACAAGCCGCACACCATCCACGCCCCACTTGCGTAGTCTTTCGCCCCTAGGTTCGAACACGAGACACAGGGATAAGTACTCGGGTTTCTTGAACCTTGTACCACCGAGCCGGGAGGACTTCCCAGGAGGTCACCCATCCCGGTACTACTACTCGCTCGAGGCAGCACGCTTAATCGCGGAGTTCGATGGGATCCGGTGCCTTCGTCTTGAACCGGCCATCAGTGGTACAAGGTTCGAGAAACCTGGGTACTTATCCCCAGTCTCGGTTCGAACCTCGGGGCGAAAGACCACAAGCAGGGGCAGTGGATGGTGTGCGGGCTTCGTCTATGGCGGACACACCGCTCATGCGGTCCGGCCGGCTATGCCAAGAGGCCGGGCGGCCGGGCCGTTACATAAAAAGGCGCCTTTTTTTTATAACGACCCGGCCTTGAGCGCCTTTGCATGCCGGCATTGGCCGCACAGCAGCACGTGTGCCTCCCATAGGCGAAGCCGCACATCATCCACAGGCCTCTGCTTTGTGGTCTTTCTGCCCCAGGTTCGAACTGAGACTCAGGGATAAGTACCCAGTTTCTCGACCACCGAGCCGGGTTCAAGACGAAGGCACCGGATCCCATCGGAACTCCGCAGTTAAGCGTGCTTGAGCGAGAGTAGTACCAGGATGGGTGACCTCCTGGGAAGTCCTCCCAGCTCAGTGGTACAAGGTTCGAGAAACCTGGGTACTTATCCCCAGGTCTCAGGTTCGAACCTTGGGGGGCGAAAGACCACAAAGGGGGGTCGTGGATGGTGTGCGCGGCTTCGTGGGCGGCACACCGCTCATGTGCGGTCCAATGGCTATGCCAAGAAGCCGGCAAGGCCGGGCGTTGCACCAAACCCTAAAAATCTAAACAAACCAAACGAAGCACGGACATAAACCCTACAAATTATTTTGCGGACTCCAAATCAAATCATCGAGAGGAGAAAACCACCATAACTCGGAGCCGACAACAACATTGCGACATTCCAGATCCAACAAGGGACTGTTGGGTTTTAGGGTTCATGCGCAGCGGAGATTATAAAATAATTTTGAGAAAAACACCAATAGGATCCGAATCTGATTCCATTAAAACACGTTTAAACTATGAAAACTTAATCATACCTCAATCGCAATGTACCTTTTTGAAGATTAATTGATCCTAAGGCGCTGCCAACAACGAACGCCCTCTATCAGCAGTCCACACACGAACGGCGGCCGAGATTTGAAGTGCTAGCTTCGAGAGAATACCAAACCTTTTTGTTTCTCTCCAAAATGATCCAGAGCATACCAAAAACCTCTAAGTCGTTTCTTAAAACAAAAATAGAGTTTTAGGCCCTTTTTAAATCTTTCTTGTACTTGTATTCTAACTCAAAGTGTCTATTTATACAACCCTTGTATATAGACGGTTAAGTAAATTACACATATACCCCTACTTAAAGAAGTATAAGTGTAATACACTACAAGGACGTTTCTGTCATGAATTTTATCATATAAAATTCATTTTTTTGAACCATCTTAAAATCTCGCAAAACCATTCTCAGAGTGTGACCCAATAGGCTCATACAACGTTGGCAGTGTACAAAAATATATTTTGGTATACAAGTCATAAGCGACCTCTAGCAAGACATTATGACTATCCAAGTTGTACGAATATCAAATCGATACAACCTAATCAATAGTGTATATAACATCCTTTTGTCACACGATATCCTTTTGATCAAACATAAGGCATGGAATTGTCATCCAACATGTTCAATCGTACTAGTCTCGGTTTCTAGGTAGACTGAAAACATCTAAGTGACATTGATCAATATTAATTCACTTAGACTAGGTCTTTTAATAGTCTAACACATCGAGGGATCCACTGGATATCTCTTTTTATATGAAAGGGACAAATTCTATCTCGATTACACAACTTCACCATATTATTCACACAGTAACCAATCACAACCTTTATAATCGTTCGGTTAAAGACAACGTTTGATTGCGTCAAATCATCGTATTCCTAATGTTGAAGTCTCTGTAATCTCAAGTCGAGAACTGAAAAATATACATATCATGAGAAACAACTATGACTTAATCCATGTGATGTTCTCATAGCGGTCGTCGGTCCAAGATTTCTTTGTTCCCTAACAAGTACTCATGATCTTGATTCGTATTCTATACGTATGATTATCGTATGATCATCAATCAAGACTCACACTAGTATTAATTCATTATAGTTCCCAAGATAATAATCGATCAGGGACATTTAGGATATTTCTAAATACCTATGGATCTTATTATAATGTAAACAGCAAATCAATTATAATAAACAGCAAATGAAATTCTCTATTTTATTAACTAAAATGTATTCATAAAGACTATTAATGGATTGACCCAGGGCACATTTTCCAACATATCCCACTTGCTCTAGGGCTAATCATTCATGCATCTGATGCCTAATGATCTAACATGACCATCATGTTTCGCTTGTGGAAGAGCCTTTGTCATTGGATCCGCAGCGTTGTCTTCAGTAGGTACTCTGCAAATCTTTACGTCTCTCCTCTTAATAATTTCTCTGATGAGATGAAAACGCCTGAGTATATGTTTGGATCTGTGGTGTGATCTAGGTTCCTTGACCTGTGCTATTGCCCCGCTATTGTCACAATACAAACAAACAGGGTTAGCAATACTTGGAACCACACCTAGTTCAGAAATGAACTTTTTGATCCAAACTGCCTCCTTTGCTGCATCGGACGCCGCAATATACTCGCTTTCATTGTAGAATCCGCCACGCCTCTTGCTTCAAACTTTTCCACTTTTTTACCGCACCCCTATTCAAAGTAAACACATATCCAGACTGTGATATAAAATCATCTATATCAGTTTGAAAACTTGCATCTGTGTAACCATTTACAACTAGATCATTTTCAAAACCTCCATAGACTAAGAACACTTCCTTAGTCCTTCTTAAGTACTTAAGGATGTTCTTTACTGCTATCCAAAGTGACTCTCACCTGGATCTGATCGATATCTCGCTTGTAGTGCTCAAAGCATATGATACATCAGGCCGAGTGCATAGCATGGCGTACATGATAGATCTAATAGCATATGCATATGGAATCTTATTCATACGGTCTCGCTCATCATTTGTTTTAGGACATTGAGTCTTGCTGAGACTTATGCCATGAGACATTGGCAACAATCCTCTTTTAGAGTCTTGCAAACTGAACCTATTCAGCACCTTGTCTATGTAAGCACTTTGACTTAGATCGATTAGCCTCTTAGATCTATCCCTATAGATCCTTATCCCTAGGATATAGGCTGCATCTCCTAAGTCTTTCATTGAGAAACACTTCCCTAACTAAGACTTGACACTCTGCAATGTTGGGATGTCATTTCCAATGAGTAATATATCATCAACATACAGTACTAGAAAAACAACTACACTCTCACTGACCTTCTTGTATACACAAGGCTCATCTTCGTTCTTAATAAAACTAAAATCCTTGATTACTTCATCAAAACGAAGATTCCAACTCTGAGAAGCTTGCTTTAATCCATAAATGGATCTTTGAAGCTTGCATACCTTCCTAGAATTCTCAGGATGTATAAAACCTTCAGGTTGTGTCATATACACGTCCTCAAGCAACTTTCCATTAAGAAATGCTGTTTTTACATCCATTTGCCATATCTCATAGTCATAATATGCAGAAATGAAAATTAAAATTCTTATGGATTTAAGCATGACTACTGGCGAAAAAGTTTCATCATAATCAACACCTTGAGTCTGCCTGAAACCTTTTGCTACAAGTCTTGCTTTGAAAGTATGCACTTTGCCATCCATGTTAGTTTTCTTCTTGAAAACCCATTTACATCCAATGGTCTTACCACCTTCAGGTAAATAAAAGCAAGTTCCAAACTTGGTTATCATATATGGATTGCATCTCAGAGTTCATGGCACTTAGCCATTTATCTGAGTCTGGTCCAGACGTAGCCTCCTGATAAGTGGTGGGCTCATTTTGATCTATAAGCAACACATCACGACTATCAGTAATGAGAAATTCGAATATCTCTGGCTCATGTTTTACCCTACCAGATTTACGTGGGCCTTGTGTCACTTGCGGAGGTTCAACTAGTTCAGAGCGTTGTTGAACTTTCAGTAGCGGTTCAGTGTTTATTTGTGATTCTTGAACTTCTTCAAGATTTATTTCTCTCCCACTAGTGTTTTTTGAAATAAACTATTTTTCCATAAAGGCACCATACCGAGCAACAAACACTTTGTTCTCAGCGAGATTATAAAAGTAATATCCTTTTGTTTCCTTAGGATACCCCACAAATAAACACTTATCAGATTTAGGTGCTAGTTTTTTCTGAGGCTTGTCGCTTTACGTAGCCTCACAACCCCAAATCTTAAAAAAAAGACAAACTAGGTCTCTTCCCGTACTATATCTCATATGGTGTTTTATCAACCACTTTAGAAGGAACTCGATTTAGAGTGAAAACTGCAGTTTGTAATGCATAACCCCAAAAAGATAATGGAAGATCCGCATGACTCATCATAGATCAAACCATATCTAATAAGGTTCGATTTCTCCTTTCAGAAACTCCATTCCATTGTGGAGTTGCTGGTGGAGTCAATTGGGAGACAATTCCACAATTTCTAAGATGATCATCAAATTCTTGGCTCAAATATTCACCACCTCGATCTGATCAAAGTGCTTTGATAGTTTTACCAAGTTGATTCTGCACTTCATTTTGAAATGTTTGAAACATCTCAAATGATTCAGGTTTATGTTTCATAAGATATACATAACCATATCTGCTGAAATCATCGGTAAATGTAATGAAGTACTGATAACCTCCTCTAGCCATTGTGTTTATAGGACCGCATATATCAGTATGTATTAGACCTAATAAATCACTTGCCCTTTCACTATGTCCAGTAAAGGGACTTTTAGTCATCTTGCCTAGTAAACAAGATACGCACATTTCATATGATTCCATATCAAATGAATCTAGAAGTCCATCTTTATGGAGCTTCGTTATGCGTTTCTTATTTATGTGGCCAAGACGACAATGCCAAAGATAAGTTTGATTCAAATCATTTGACTTGAATCTCTTTGTATTTATGTTAAAGACTGGAGTATCAGTGGACTTTTTCATGCTTAGAATATAAAGACCATCACACAAATCAACATTTGCATAAAAAATGCCTTTACGAGAAATTGAACATCTATTATTCGCAATAATAAAATAAAACTATCCATATCCAAACATGAAATAGAAATGATGTTTCTGCTCACAGTAGGCACATAATAACAATTATTTAAAGTTAAAATAAGTCCACTAGATAAGACTAAGTCATATGATCCAACAGCTAGGGTAGCAACTCTTGCTCCATTCCCTACGCGGAGGACGACTTCTCCTTTCTTCAACTTTCTACTTCTGGTGAGTCCCTGCACATTTATACAAATGTGAGATCCACATCCGGTATCCAATACCCAGGAATCACTAGTAGATAAATTAATTACAATAACATAAATACCTGAGGTGGTAGTCGCACTACCCTTTTTCTTCTTTAGATCTTTCGAGATAGAGTTTGCAATTTCGAACCAATATCCAACCAATGTCCTTTTCCTTTTGGTGCATGGCGAAATGACAATTTCCTTCCTTTTCCTTTTTTTGTGCTTTGAAAACGGAGATCGACACCTATTTTAAAAATCCAAAAATTTGGGGGCTTGACTTGTTCCACCGTATGTTTGTAAAACATACGGACCGACAGTTTATCAATTATCTTAAAAAAAACCCCTCAACTACAACTACAAGTCTACAACTACTCACCAATGGCAACTTATCAGCATATAAACATCACAAAAGTTTTTTTTTAAAAAAAGAGATATCACTTTCTCAATCTTCATTTCCTTTCCCTTTTCATGGACCATCCCTTCAAATTAATCACAAAACGGCACCCATTTTTTTTAAATTTTTGCCCTGCAGACCGGTCCCGTATTTTTAAACGGACATTAAAAATATTGTCCAGTATGTTTGTTTCTTGATATTTTGTTCACCATCAAGCATTACTGTAGGTTTTTGAGCATCAAAATGCAACTCGAAATTGATTTCTCCATATTATTCATATTGTAGTTCATTACAAATTGTGAGTAACTCTCCTAATGAATTTAGGATCAAATCCGTAGCCAACACTTGGCTTATGGGAAATCCCAGTCTTTCAAGTTGGTCAACATAGCCCTTCATTTTCGTAACATGAGGACTAACCGACGCACCCTCTCGATCATCTTACAAGAATGCGGGTTCTTGATTGTCTCGAACCTTTCTTGCCTAGCTTGCTGTTGGAACATTTCCTTTAGCGTTACAGCCATATCGTAGGCTTCTATTAGTTCCATGTCCTTTTGAAGTTCAGGAATCATAGTTGCCAACATAATACATGTAACATCAGTAGAATCATTGTAATGCTTATTATGCGCATCCTTCACAGCTTTCGTAGCATTGGCTGGTGGGTCCTCAGGGATCGGAGCATCCAGAACATACAACTTGCGTTCATGCTTGAGAACGATTCTTAAGTTTCGAACCGATCAAGAAAGTTAGTCCCGAGATAGCTTATCCTTCTCAAGGATAGATCGCAGCGATGACAGGGGGATTATTGTTACTTGAAGAGGCCATTTATCTACAATAAAGATTATGCAGAGTTTATTTTAGTATAGAGGAATAGAATCCCACTAAATTAACAACCCTCCTAAAACATACTGTTTATTTAGGGGACTAAATCCATATTTCACCTAATTCTATGACAATATGACATGAAACACGAACTAGATTATTTAGGTAGGTAACAGTTACCAATTACATCTTATGTAATTTTAGCTACTTTTATGAGATACAAGACATCTTATGTCTTAGTATGTTTTTATCTCATCATATGCCTAAAGTCCAAAATTATTTTGATAGCTTTATTAAGTCGGACCAATTTAAACATTTAGGTAACTCTTACCCAACTTATCTCACCAAGATAACATAATACACCTAACTATGGCTGAAACTATATTAATGCGATCGAGGCCTTGATAAGTGTTTAAAATTGGATGGCACAAGACTTAAGATTTAATAGAGGGATTTTATTCAGTTTTAGTGATTTTTAAGTAAGCAATGAAATATCATATATTTTTTTGATTTGTAGAACCACTAAACAATTTAGGAAATTTTATGCTATTCACTAATAGAAGAATTTTCGTGCGCTAGGATTAGTTAGACGGCGTTCTCCATTGGGTCGGCACACCAATGGAGACGGGGAACAAGGGGCGCCCTATTTTTTTTTTTTTTTTTAGAAGACAAATCTAAATTCCGAAAATTGAAATTCGCTATAGAAAATCATATTTTTCGCTGATTTTACTATACTAAATTTACCCCTTAATTTATCCAAAATTAAGTCAATTAAAACGTTTTTAATTAACTCGGGCCCACATCTAACTAATCATCTTATCCTAATCCAATTAGGACTTTAGATAAATCCTAGCAAATCACCAATAACAAACTTCTCCATATTTATCTCCTATCCAATAGGGATAATGAAATCGATTTTGCATATATCTCCTAATCTAATTGTTATCTATCCTTATTAAATAGAAACTTCATAACAAAATAGATATAACAATATAAATAAATAATTTCAAAAATTAATTATTTGCAATTTCGATCTTCATCCAAATAATCACAAACATGTAATTGAATCATGAACTGCTATCCCAATCGAACCTAATGGCGTCATGGATCATAGAACACGAAACTCAATTCATTAAAATTATTCAAATTAATCCTAACATGGTTACTAGCATGGACGAAACTAATTTCAATTAAATCATGAATATATGTATCATATACACAAAACATGATAATAAATCTCACAGAAAACTTATGTATATCACATATACATCAACTATTAACATGCTTTCAATCATATATCATAAGAAAACATGCAATAAGTTTAATGGAATCAAACTCGAAGGCTTTGATACCACAGTTGGGTTTTGGGGTTCATGCGCAGCGGAGATTACAAAACAATTTTGAGAAAAACCCCAATAGGATCCGAATCTGATTCCATTAAAACACGTTTAAATTATGAAAACTTAATCATACCTCAATCGCAATGTACCTTTCTGAAGATTAATCGATCTCTGAGGCGTTGCCAACAACGAACGCCCTCTATCAGCAGTCCACACACGAACGGCGGCCGAGATTTGAAGTGCTAGCTTCGAGAGAATACCAAACCTTTTTGTTTCTCTCCAAAACGATCCAGAGCATACCAAAAACCTCTAAGTCGTTTCTTAAAACGAAAATAGAGTTTTAGACTGTAACGGCCCAATTAATATTTGCCATTATTTTATGACGTCATTACAGACGTGGACGCCAGTGTGGACGTTCGTGGGTCCCATAGCGAGACTGGAGCGCGTCCGTATTAGGTAAATAGTTATTTTGTTTGTTGATTTGACTAATTTGCGATGTTTATGTTAAAATAGGTTAACGGCATCGCGATGTGTGTAATTGTATTTTAAATTGACGTGGGAGATTGTGTGATGAGTATTCGCATCGATATGCGTGTCGACGCGGGTACCGGGTAGATTAAAGACGAAATTTTAAGTTGAGAAAAATATTACACACATTAAATGAATTAAATGCGATAAAATATGTAAATTGTTGGGCGCCTAGGGACACGCGGGGTCGTGGTCGACACGCGTGGGTGGTACGTTAGTGTGCACGCCCGAGTACGCTCGTTGGCGCACACGACGAAATTTTAGGCGCGAAAGTATAAAGCAGTATATATATATTTATATATATATGTATATAAGGAATTTAATATATATATATATATATAAATATATATATTAAAATCAGAAAATTAAAAAAATAAATAAATAGTGAAATTACCAAAAAGGGTATTGAAGGAAATAAGGGAAATGGATATGGATAGGGGCAAAAGGGTCATTTTACCCAAAAATGTGATAAACACCACTTTGCCACCACCATTTTCTCACAATCGAAAAACGAAACGAAACAGAGAAAGAAAATCGAAAAAATCGAGGAAGAAGAAGAGAAGGAAGGGGGAAGAGATTGAGCTCGTGTTGGAGAGGCAAAGGAGGTGAGTTGTTGTGTTATTTTTGTTGTTGTTGTTGTTGTATGTTGTTGGCGTCGTTGGTGGCGAAGATGGCGGTTTGGTGATTCGGTGGTGATGGCGGGGAGGAACTCGGGAGCTCGGACGAATGCGAGAGCGGTTCGTCCGAGGAGGGAGACGACTCCCATGTCGTTTCCTCTCCCTCTCCCTCCATCGATGGAAAAAAAAAAAAAAAAAACGAGGCGCCGTTGCGCCTCTGTTTGGGAAGAAGATGACCAACCGGGTCGGGTCGACCCGCCGGTCTCCGGGCGGGTCGGACCAGACCCGGTTGGCGGTCCGGTCCGGTTGGGCCGACCCGGACCGGAGTGAACCGGTCCGGTTCACCTCAACTCAAAAAAAAAAAAAAAAAAAAAAAAAAAAAAAAAAAAAAAAAAAAAGAAAACAGTTTTGGAAAAAAAAAAAAAAAAAAAAAAAAAAATTCTGGAAAATTCATAGAAAATAAGAAAAAAATAGAAAAATTATATTTTGATCAAATAAAGGAAATTTGGGATTTTCTCGAAAATGTTGGCGAGGTATTGTCGGGGTTTTAGCCTCGAAAAACGAAAAATTGACATAATATATTAAATTGAAGCTAATTTAGTGATAAATGATAATAGGTATATTTCGGGTGATTATTGGCGCTAGACGGGGTTTGATTTTCGAGACGAGGAGTGCGATTGAGGTGTGTAGTATCCCAATTGAACTTCACTTTAAGTATTTACAATTTGATTTATTTGATTTCAGTTCCGATTATTCGTTATCTCATTCCATTACTGCTTTACGGTGGTTGAGTTCTCGTAATTGGTGTTTTTACGGTAGTGGAGTTTACTCCTACTTGGAGCCTTTACGAGATCACTCCCCACCTGGTGTTTATTCGTTACGGCCATAGAGTCCACTAAGTCATAGCACTTGTCTATGCATATACCGGTGAATAGACTACCTGGTTATGGTAGACTCGTGTGGGTGCGTCGTGGGTCTACGCCGGCCACCTAGAGGGTCCAGGGACAACCTGTTGGTGTGTTTGAGGGTTGTGCCCAAGGAGAGGCTCGAAGTATGACTTAGTCTGATTTTTACTGTGCACGTACTTTGCTTCGTTACTATATTTATACATGCGATGATCCTTTCACAGTTGTCTGTATTTCTTTTGTTCCGCATGTTTATTTATGGTATTTAAATTCCAAGACTTTTTTACTTCCGTAATTACTTAGTGAATTTCCTTGGGATTACTCACTCTGGACTCGTCATCTGTCTTTTTATGATGGCTCGAGTGCATCCGGTACGAGTCGAGGGAAGGGCAAGCTTGAGGACTACATTGATTGATAGCTCTAGCCCTACTCGTACGTATGTTTATATTTACTTGTTTTATGCTGGGTTTTGGGATTGGAGAGATAGGTTGTATACTTTTGATATTTTGTGGATCTCAAAGGACATATATATGATGTATATTTGGTATGGTTTCCACTTAGGCGTTTTGATCATGGAATTCAGGATAAATCTTTATGTTGTTCATTTAATTTTCCGCTGCGTAATTTATGGTTGAATGATATTGAGGAAATAAAAGTCAACTCATAACATCAAGGTTAACTGATAATTAATTGATAATGGATAATTGGGCGTGGAACACAGCTGGCGGTGACGTGGTCAGTTGTGGGTCCGCGTGGCCTCCCGTGGCGGACCAATGTGGAAATTGGGGCCGCCACATTTTGGTATCAGAGCTTAGGCTCGGTTTGGAGAGTTAATAAGAGTATAAACTTGATGAATAAATCTTAGATGTGGAAACCACAAGTGAATGATTAAAGGTTTAGTTGGGAAGTGATGTGAGGCGGGTAGAGTCAGGGAATTATACATATACGTACGTTTTGATTGTGTATTACATAGTATACGCGTATATGTACTGAGTCTGATCCATTGCACGATGGTTGTGCGCTTTAGGATGGACGACGCACTCTACTACTCCGCCCACTACTCGACCGAGAGGTTGGAGATACTAGTGATCGCACCACTAGTGACATGGCCGATATGCGAGCTATGATACGTAGGCCGACCGAAAGCGAAGCTTGATTCAAATAGAGCAAAGCAATTATTGCAAAGAGCTCGAATCGATGGTCGAGCCGATGGAGTACATTCGTAGCTCGAGGACGCCAAGCAGAGCACCGATCGCCGAGCGCGTTGCACTCGCTACCACTCGACACCGCATTAGCACCGCTATTGCTACACAAAGCGGTGGATCGGATACAATGATAGAGAGAGTTGAGCCTTGTTGTTGTGCCACCGAGACTACAGTGGTGACACCCACCACTACGGAGCAGCAAGTAGGGACTTCGACTGCCAGGAGTAGGATGTCAGAGGCAGCGAAGATGGTGAAGGATTTTATGAGATTTAATCCTACGTACTTCACTGGAGTCAGTGATCCTGAGGTTGCCGGCCGGTGGTTAATGACACATCGACGACTACACCAGCTATTAGAGGTACCTGAGGCGGACCAGGCGCGTATCTCGGGGTATTGTTTGAGAGGTCGAGCGGCGGTATGGTGGACTACTTACACCGACATACATTCTACACCATCGACGTGGGCGAGTTTCGACGCTTATTTCTCGATGAGTACATCCCTACGAGGTGCGATTGAGGCCGAGGAGAGCGAGCTTGGGGCTGCGACAGGGTAATATGTCGTTGTCACAAAGACATGGATCGATTCCGGTATCTCATGATGTATGCCATGGATGTGGCTAACACGGAGAGGTTACAGATTTACTACTTCATCGAGGCCTAGATGAGAGGATTGGTGGGGTGATTGTTGCGGCCGGTGCGGAGACGCTACGAGTGTTTTTGACAGAGCATTGGCTCGCGAGACGTATTTACGACACCGGGGTGAGCTTGGAGATGGGTCCGGACAGAGTTCTCGGTCTGATCAAAGACCGAAGAGACAGAGAGATCAGCCTGATCGACAGAGACATGATTATCAGGGTCGACGAGATAGACGTTTTGAGCAGCAGAGAGGAGATGAGAGGCAGGTAGTGTACGTTGTTTGCGCACCCGCACTCCGCACCATTTGAGCGACCACGACGGCGTGTGCGAGATGGAGGGGGTCGTGGTAGAGGACGAGAGGTCGAGGTCGTGACAGGGCTCAGGTACATATAGTATCACAGTCGGATTGGCAGGATACACGACGATGTTACAGATGTCATCAGGTCGGACATATACAGAGTAATTGTCCGATGTCAGCTTCATCATCACGACCGCAGATTGAGGCAATAGTAGGGAGAGAGTTCATGCCGTCTTGCTACCGCACCTACGTCGTACGTACCCGATCGTGATGCGACTCGTCGGCTTGTCGAGGGTATGTTATCTATATGCGATGTTTCCATGCATGTATTATTTGATTCCTGCTGCGATGTTTCCATGCATGTATTATTTGATTTCGGCAGTACATTGTCATTTATATCGGGACGTAGGGTCGGACAGTTAGGATTACAGGTTGAGACCTTAGATCCACATCTTGTCCTCAGTACGGCTGCTGGGGATAAGATTTACCCTAACCGGATATGCCGGAATTGTGTAGTAGAGATTGAGGGACACCATTTACCTGTCGACTTTCGTGTCCTAGAGTATTTAGAGTTTGATGCTTTACTGGGTATGGATTGGCTAGCGACATATCGCGCCCACATTGATTGCTTTGGGAAGAAGATAATATTTGATATTGAGGGTATTCCCGTATTTACTTTTGTTGGGACGGCGTCGGACTTACCGATTACCGAGGTCGATTAGCTACGATTCAGGGAGATGGAGGCGTTTAGGACGGTAGTTGAGCCGGACTCGAGACCGAGATTAGATTAGAGGATGTCCCAAGTAGTGTGTGAGTTTCTGAGAGGTGTTCCCAGACGATTTGCCGGTTTACCACCTCCTAGGGCGATTGAGTTCATTATTGAGTTGGTTCCGGGGACACAGCCGATATATAGCCGACCGTACAGGATGTCAGCGTCGGAGCAGGGAGAGTTGAGATCCCAATTAGAGGAGTTGTTGCAGAAGGGTTTTATTCATTCCAGTATGTCTCCTTGGGGCGCGCCAGTACTATTTGTTAAGAAGAAGGATGGTTCTTTGAGGTTGTGCATAGACTACAGGAAGCTGAATCAAGTGACGATTCGAAATCGTTATCCACTTCCTAGGATTGATGATCTATTCGATCAATTGGCGGGTGCTAAGTTTTTCTCGAAGATTGATTTACGATCTGGTTATCATCAGTTGAGGATTCGGGAGAGTGATATAGAGAAGACGGCGTTTAGCACGCGTTATGGATTGTTTGAGTTCACAGTCATGCCATTTGGGGTGACTAATGCGCCGGCTATCTTTATGGATTTGATGCACCGAGTATTACGGCCATTTTTGGATCGTTATGTGATTGTGTTCATCGATGATATCTTAATATACGAGAAGACTCGTGAGGAGCACGAGAGACACCTCAGAGATGTTTTGATGACGTTGAGGGAGCATAGATTGTACGCTAAGTTTAGCAAGTGTGCTTTTTGGCTGAGTGAGGTGAAGTTTCTTGGACATGTCATCAGTGGTCAAGGAATATCTGTTGATGGAGACAAGATTCGAGCGATAATTGATTGGAGGACACCTGAGACAGTTGCAGACATTCGAAGTTTCTTGGGGCTTGCGGGCTATTACCGGCGATTTGTGCAGGATTTTTCTTTGATTGCAGCGCCGATGACGAGGTTGACCAAGAAGGATGTCAAGTTTGAATGGTCTGAAGACTGTGAGGCAGCCTTTTTAGAGTTGAAGAGGAAGTTGACTTCAGCGCCAGTGTTGGCTTTACCTGAGACAGGGAAAGGCTTCTCGGTCTATACAGATGCTTCCGAACCCAGGGTTGGGATGCGTGTTGATGCAGGAAGGACACCCAGTTGCATACTTATCGAGGCGATTGAGACCCCACGAGGAGAATTATCCGGTGCATGATTTGGAGCTAGCTGCAGTTGTGTTTGCGCTCAAGGCTTGGCGACATTACCTTTACGGGGAGCGATTTATGTTATTCACGAGATCATCGAGTTTGAAGTATCTCGTTCACTCGAAAGGATCTAATATGCGGCAAAGACGGTGGCTCGAGTTGTTGAAAGACTACGATTTCGCAATTGAGTATCATCCCGGGAAGGCGAATGTAGTTCTTGCGATGCATTGAGCCGGAGTGGTGTAGAGAGTCGACCGTGTCTGCGAGAGATGACACATGAGCATGGATTGCTTTGGAGGCCGCGACGGTGTTGTGTTTGTCGATGCTTTTGCTGATGTTCATATCTGTTGCCAGATGCGTGTTCTGTTGTGTCGTTAGAGAGGGTCGCTGAGTGGCAAAGGGTCGACGGACATTTTGCTCGCTTCACTGTCTCGCTCAGGATCCGGGTTGCACGATTGGTCTAGTGGTTCGGACCGGTGCTTGAGACACGAGGTAGGTTGTGGATACCCGAGGTGCGGAACTACGCGATAGCATTCTTGAGGATGCACACCGTTCGCGGTATACGCTTCATCCCGCGGGACTAAGATGTATCATGACTTGCGACGTTTGTTTTGGTGGCCTGGGATGAAGGCGATGTGGGTGCATATGTGAGAGCTTGTCATATTTGTCGGCGAGTTAAGGCCGAGCACGGGAGACCACTTGGATTGTTACGGCCACTACCGATTCCACAGTGGAAATGGGAGCATGTTACGATGGATTTTGTGAGCGGGTTGCCACAGACTGCGAGACGCCATGATGCTGTGTGGGTTGTGATTGATAGATTGACAAAGTCTGCACACTTCATTCCTATATCGATGAAATATTCATTTTCTCAGTTGAGCATCATTTTTGAGCGAGAGGTTGTTAGGCTACATGGGGTGCCGTTATCTATTGTGTCTGA
Source organism: Stephania japonica (assembly GCA_039657345.1). Lineage (NCBI taxonomy): Eukaryota > Viridiplantae > Streptophyta > Magnoliopsida > Ranunculales > Menispermaceae > Stephania > Stephania japonica. The sequence goes on from CM077556.1 coordinate 11,117,067, forward strand.
CAGAGATCCCAGGTTGACTTCGAAGTTGTGGGAGAGCATGCGGAGCAGCGATTTGGGACGAGATCTAGCTTCAAGATTTTATCATCCTCGAACGATGGTCGATCGGAGAGATTGATACGGATATTAGAGGATATGCTTAGAGCATCCATTTTGCGGTTTGGAGGTGCTTGGGAAGAGTATTTGCCGTTGTGCGAGTTCGCGTACAACAACAATGCTATCGAGCGAGCATTGGTATGCCACCATTTGAGGCTTTGTATGGTAGACCTTGCGGATCACCAAATTTGTTGGGCAAAGACTCGAGGATGTGGCAGTGATTGGACCTGAAGTTGTTGTTGATCATACCGAGAAGATTCGGCAAGTTAGATTGAGATTGCAAGCAGCTCAAGATAGGCAAAAGAAGTATGCTGATAGGTATCTTCAGGGTTTGAGTTATGATGTGGATGACTTGGTATATCTGAAAGTTTCGCCCTGGAAAGGACATCAGAGGTTTGGAATCAAGGGGAAACTAGCACCGAGATATATTGGACCGTTTAGAGTTATAGCACGTGTTGGGACAGTAGCATATAGATTGGAGTTGCCAGCAGAGTTAGCAGGGCGTTCATCCGTGTTTCACGTGTCTATGTTGAGATTAGCTAAGTCAGGACCGAGGCCGATGGTGGATATTAGACAGATTGAGGTTCGTCCTGACGTTTCATATGAAGAACAACCCGTTGAGATCATGGATCGTAGAGTTCAGACTTTGAGGAACAGGGAGATTCCGAAGGTGTTGGTACGATGGCAGCATCACGGGACTGAGGGACTTACCTGGGAGCTCGAGTCGACTATGAAACAGAGATATCCTCAGTTATTTACTGGTGAGTGTTGATTATAGCTTAAATTTCGGGACGAAATTTTAATTTAGTTGGGAAGAATTGTAACGGCCCAATTAATATTTGCCGTTATTTTATGACGTCATCACAGACGTGGACGCCAGTGTGGACGTTCGTGGGTCCCATAGCGAGACTGGAGCGCGTCCGTATTAGGTAAATAGTTATTTTGTTTGTTGATTTGACTAATTTGCGATGTTTATGTTAAAATAGGTTAACGGCATCGCGATGTGTGTAATTGTATTTTAAATTGACGTGGGAGATTGTGTGATGAGTATTCGCATCGATATGCGTGTCGACGCGGGTACCGGGTAGATTAAAGACGAAATTTTAAGTTGAGAAAAATATTACACACATTAAATGAATTAAATGCGATAAAATATGTAAATTGTTGGGCGCCTAGGGACACGCGGGGTCGTGGTCGACACGCGTGGGTGGTACGTTAGTGTGCACGCCCGAGTACGCTCGTTGGCGCACACGACGAAATTTTAGGCGCGAAAGTATAGGCGAGTATATATATATTTATATATATATATATGTATATAAGGAATTTAATATATATATATATAAATATATATATTAAAATCAGAAAATTAAAAAAATAAATAAATAGTGAAATTACCAAAAAGGGTATTGAAGGAAATAAGGGAAATGGATATGGATAGGGGCAAAAGGGTCATTTTACCCAAAAATGTGATAAACACCACCGCCACCACCATTTTCTCACAATCGAAAAACGAAACGAAACAGAGAAGAAAATCGAAAAAATCGAGGAAGAAGAAGAGAAGGAAGGGGGAAGAGATTGAGCTCGTGTTGGAGAGGCAAAGGAGGTGAGTTGTTGTGTTATTTTTGTTGTTGTTGTTGTTGTATGTTGTTGGCGTCGTTGGTGGCGAAGATGGCGGTTTGGTGATTCGGTGGTGATGGCGGGGAGGAACTCGGGAGCTCGGACGAACTGCGAGAGCGGTCGTCCGAGGAGGAGAGACGACTCCCATGTCGTTTCCTCTCTCCTCTCCCTCCATCGATGGAAAAAAAAAAAAAAAAAAAAAATGCAGAGAGGCGCCGTTGCGCCTCTGTTTAGGGAAGAAGATGACCAACCGGGTCGGGTCGACCCGCCCGGCTCTGGGCGGGTCGACCGACCCGGTTGCCGGTCCGGTCCGGTCCCGGGCGGGCCGACCGGGTGAAACCGGTCCGGTTCACCTCAACTCAAAAAAAAAAAAAAAAAAAAAAAAAAAAAAAAAAAAGAAAACAACAGCTTTGGAAAAAAAAAAAAAAAATTCTGGAAAATTCATAGAAAATAAGAAAAAAATAGAAAAATTATATTTTGATCAAATAAAGGAAATTTGGGATTTTCTCGAAAATGTTGGCGAGGTATTGTCGGGGTTTTAGCCTCGAAAAACGAAAAATTGACATAATATATTAAATTGAAGCTAATTTAGTGATAAATGATAATAGGTATATTTCGGGTGATTATTGGCGCTAGACGGGGTTTGATTTTCGAGACGAGGAGTGCGATTGAGGTGTGTAGTATCCCAATTGAACTTCACTTTAAGTATTTACAATTTGATTTATTTGATTTCGATTCCGATTATTCGTTATCTCATTCCATTACTTGCTTTACTACGGTGGTTGAGTTCTCGTAATTGGTGTTTTTACGGTAGTGGAGTTTACTCCTACTTGGAGCCTTTACGAGATCACTCCCCACCTGGTGTTTATTCGTTACGGCCATAGAGTCCACTAAGTCATAGCACTTGTCTATGCATATACCGGTGAATAGACTACCCGGTTATGGTAGACTCGTGTGGGTGCGTCGTGGGTCTACGCCGCCACCTAGAGGGTCCAGGGACAACTTTGTTGGTGTGTTTGAGGGTTGTGCCCAAGAGAGGCTCGAAGTATGACTTAGTCGATTTTTACCGTGCACGTACTTTGCTTCGTTACTATATTTATACATGCGATGATCCTTTCACAGTTATTCGTATTTCTTTTGTTCCGCATGTTTATTTATGGTATTTAAATTCCAAGTACTTTTACTTCCGTAATTACTTAGTGAATTTCCTTGGGATTACTCACTGGACTCGTCATCCGTGTTTTTTTATGATGGCTCGAGTGCGATCCGGTACGAGTCGAGGGAAGGGCAAGCTTGAGGACTACATTGATTGATAGCTCTAGCCCTACTTGTACGTATGTTTATATTTACTTGTTTTATGCTTTGGGTTTTGGGATTGGAGAGATAGGTTGTATACTTTTGATATTTTGTGGATCTCAAAGGACATATATATGATGTATATTTGGTATGGTTTCCACTTAGGCGTTTTGATCATGGAATTCAGGATAAATCTTTATGTTGTTCATTTAATTTTCCGCTGCGTAATTTATGGTTGAATGATATTGAGGAAATAAAAGTCAACTCATAACATCAAGGTTAACTGATAATTAATTGATAATGGATAATTGGGCGTGGAACACAGCTGGCGGTGACGTGGTCAGTTGTGGGTCCGCGTGGCCTCCCGTGGCGGACCAATGTGGAAATTGGGGCCGCCACATAGACCCTTTTAAAATCTTTCTTGTACTTGTATTCTAACTCAAAGTGTCTATTTATACAACCCTTGTATATAGATGGTTAAGTAAATTACACATATACCCCTACTTAAAGAAGTATAAGTGTAATACACTACAAGGACGTTTCTGTCATGAATTTTATCATATAAAATTCGTTTTTTTGAACCATCTTAAAATCTCGCAAAACCATTCTCAGTGTGCGACCCAATAGGCTCATACAACGTTGACAGTGTACCAAAATATATTTTGGTATACAAGTCATAAGCGGCCTCTAGCAAGACATTATGACTACCCAAGTTGTACGAATATCAAATCGATACAACCTAATCAATAGTGTATATAACATCCTTTTGTCACACGATATCCTTTTGATCAAACATAAGGCATGGAATTGTCATCCAACACGTTCAATCGTACTAGTCTCGATTTCTTGGTAGACTGAAAACATCTAAGTGACATTGATCAATATCAATTCACTTAGACTAGGCCTTTTAACAGTCTAACACATCGAGGGATCCACTGGATATCTCTCTTTATATGAGAGGGACAAATTCTATCTCGATTACACAACTTCACCATATTATTCACACAATAACCAATCACAACCTTTATAATCGTCCGGTTAAAGACAACGTTTGATTTCGTCAAATCACTGTATTTCTAATGTTGAAGTCTCTGGTAATCTCAAGTCAGAGGACTGAAAAATATACCTATCATGAGAAACAACTATGACTTAATCCATGTGATGTTCTTATAGCGGGTCGGTCCAGTTCTTTGTTCCCTAACAAGTACTCATGATCTTGATTCGTATTCCTATACGTATGATCATCATATGATCATCAATCAAGACTCACACTAGTCTTAATTCATTATAGTTCCCAGTATAATAATCGACTAGGGACATTTAGGATATTTCTGTAAATACCTATAGATCTTATTATAATGTAAACATGCAAATCAATTATAATAAACAACAAATGAAATCCTCTATTTTATTAACTAAAATGTATTCATAAAGACTATTAATGGATTGACCTAGGGCACATTTCCCAACAGGGACGCCATCATAAAAACTCATGATCCACTCAGCCATGGTCGGTGCAACCGATAAGAGATGCACGCCGATGAACCTCGTCGGAGAAGCTGTTGGTATACCAAGGTAGTAAGAACGCCATCATCACTCCTAAAAACCTCCTCTTCAAACTCTTTAGATGAAGCTCACCTAGGAATAACCTTCCCCTTCCTCTTGTATCCATAAAACACTAAACACAAATAAAAGAAAATGGAAGAAACGAAATGGGGATAGGTAGAGAGGAACAAGGAGACAGGAAGGGGGAATAAGAAGAGGGAAAGTTAGAGACTTTAGGGGCAACCAGTGTCATTCATGGCCACCAGAGTGAGCCTAAGCGCCTCCTGAAGCCACACACGCAACAAAGATCTGAAAGCCTTAGGGTAAGTAGAAGTGAGAAGGAGAGAAACCCTAAGCACTCAACTGAAAGTGTGGATAAATTGAGTCGGTGACGACCTCAGTTCCCCATACAACTAGGCCCCGCCCGCTAAACCTACGTGGACCCCCTAGTCAATCCTCGCGAGGTCAACATAGGCCTAGTTAGCACTGCCACATGTCGAATTTTGATTAGTCAATCGCGTCACACAAGCCCTTGTCTGCCAATCACATCGCGCCACGTCATTTGGCCAACAGTCCTCTTTCTCTACCCGCTCGATTTGCCTCGGGATGCATGCCCGCACAAACTCCCAAAATTTTAGTGACTCCTTGCGCGACACGTGTTCACAACACGTCACTCCAGCGCGTCACACATCTTCCTATCGGCCAATAAGAGGCCAACATGTCATCCCGCTAGCAACTCAACCAATCCAGTGTTGCCAAGTGTCCAAAACATGTACAAAATGGCCAAATCAGTCTGGAGGCGCAAATCCTCCACTTACCATGAAAGTTACTTCTATTGCCTCCAGAGACTAATTTTTAGAAGTCTATATAATGGGACTTTGGGAGGTTGTTTTGGATCTCATCTCATATTCTATTCTCTTGTAAACTCTATCTGGCTAAACAAATCTTTGCCTAGGTCGGAGGCAAAACAAGTTGAAATTTTTTATTCATGGCATAACTCGCGAGATCTATATTTTTTATTTTATTTAATTCAATTTCTTCTATTTCATTGTTGTTGATTTTCAAGAATAAGATTTAAATATAGAGTATGTACATGGCCATTGCATGCTTCTAGGTGGAAACTCTATTGTTAATTGACCCAACTGTATCCGTAGTTGTACTTTTGGGATAATAAAAGTGACAAACTCTCAACCGATTGTCGTAAAAACCTTTCGGTTCTTGATGGTGCAATAATTGCATTTAGGTTAAATCGGGAGCGGATGCGATTCGGTTATCTAGGATTAGTGTTCCCACAGATGTTTATTACTGCGTTTAGTGTGTTAAACTTTATGGAGGATGTCTACGGTTACACATTAATTAGAAAAGTAGTTAGTGGCGGATGTCCTAGCTATTGAGATTAGGGGAACTAGGAATTTCTAGCGGATGCCAATTTTCTATAGCTAATCTAGAAGTATTTGAATTAATTATTTTTGAAAGATTGAGGACCATGATATGCCATCGAATCGTGATCCTGGCTTGTGGAACTGTAATGGCTGAAGTTAATTCGTCGTTATTAATGACGTGTTTGCAGACGTGAGATGCTCGTGGGACCCGCTAATAGGTCGGAACGCTCCTGGAGTTAGGTAAATGGTAAATTTCTATGTTGTGTATTTATCTTGTGACGTTATTATTAATTATGTTATTGGAATCGCGATGTGTGTTAATTATTGTATAATTGACGTGTGAGGTTATGTGACTGACATTTGCTCCGAAAAGCGTGAAAACGTGGAACCGAGTAGCGAATGATAATGCACTAGATCGGGGAATTAAATACACACATAAATGTTAAAATTCATTAAATAATTAATTAAATAACACCATATATGCGTTTATAGTGCGAGAGTACACGGGGAACGCGAGGTCACGTGCGGAACTCAGATATCAGAACATCCGAGGTTTTAGTGTTTTAATTGAGCAAGGCAAGACAAAGGAAGAGTGTTACACATATAAGTCACAAATTGTGGACTTGTTGACCATATCTCAGCCCTTAAATGAAGCCTTAGGATGGGTGGGTGTGTTGAGATGAAGAGTTTTATATAAAAACCTAAAATATTAACTTCTCATCACATTTTCTCTCTCCTATCACTCACTTAGACGAAAATTTAGGAGCACTTGGGGGTTTAATGAGTTTTGTGTGATGATTTGGACCTCAAGAACTTAGGGAAATCAATATAAAGGTTAGATTTTCGATCCACATCTCGTTCACTACGTTTTGGCGTAAATTTCTCGGGTGTCGACGTGAGTTTCGGGAATCTAATTGAGAATGCCGCTTTTGGGAGGTGTTGTTATGGATTTTGAATGTGTTTTAAAGTATTTGTATGGGTTTTGGTGTAAGAGTTGAGTTGGATATGGAATTTTGGAACAAAAATAGGGTTTTGAATGGTTTTTGTTGGGGTTTTAGTTTTGGACGAACTTTGTCGAGGGGTTTCGATGGGAAATGGTTTATTAGTGTTTTAATGCGATAGTCGGACAAGCACGAACCTCGAGGATAAGCCGAAAGGGTTCGAGAATCTCAAAAACCTCTACTATCAGAGACGCCGTGGTGAGGTAAACTCACGGTGTCACCCACGTACGTCTTAGCCAGTGACTCAAGGTCTCACGCCATGAAGAACAAAAACTCGGTGGCGTCTTGAGCAGAGTCGAACTGTGAGGAAATGGGGAAAAACACCATGAAGGCTCCGTGCAGGATTGCACATGGCGGCGTCTCGGCGACGTCTTTGGGTAGTTTTGAACTAAAATTTTTAAAATAAATTTACCTATTGTAGTTTGATTTAAGGACTTATATGGTCTATTTTGGGTGTTTAAATGATGAATTGATCAATGATTTGGGTATTCAATCGGATTTACAAGGTTTAAGAATTTATTCAATTTATCGGGAATTAATGGTATTATGTGGAATTGCAGAGATTGGACACGCATTGTGAGCATGAATGTGACGCTCCAATTTCTCCGTGTAATTGGGTACGCCCGGCCTAGACCCGTGCAGGCCCCGAGTCATCACTCGGCAACCTGACGAGCCTAGTCAGCATCCAATCATTCAATTATACAATTTATGAAAGAGTTATTGCAAATTTTACGCAGCAGAAAATAAATAAACTAAACATAAGGGGAAATAACTCAATCAAGGGAAATATAGAAATTCTATAAATATGAAAAACCCCAAGTATTTATGTACAATTCGATAAGCATATATACATGATACCAGTCTCACCAAAAATGCCAAGTTCAATAATCCCAAAAACATAAGTATGAAATGATATACAAATAAGCAAAACATAAAACCTACTAAATAGTCTCCAAGTCCAGCCGCTAATCCTCACAAAAAGTCGTCTAAGCAGGGCTCCTTGTCTCTACTGCACTCTGCTCTATCTGCACCCACCGTCACAAACTAGACGGTGAGCAACTAAAGCAATCGAATGTAATGCCAGAAGAAGATAATAGTAATTCATGATATAACAAGTAAAGTAGTTTAAATATCATGCGATAATAGAAAAATAAGAATTTAAATAAACAAGATGCATGATAAATAGACTAATAGATATCAATCGAAAGTCAAGTGTGTTCCAAGGAATCAAAAGAGGCATATAAGTGGTCTAAATCATAGCATAACGACGAAGACCTCGTGAGGTTTTCCCGGGCATCGACACAAGCGAAGGCACAACTATGATGGGAGGGATACAAGCCCACCTACCCAGTACTCGGTGTCACACGGTCACTAAGGGTGGTTACACATTTCTGTACATGAGTGCCCGCGTTTTATCCCTTTAGTGCAGGTCCTCGTACTTTTGAGACAAAACACTTACGCCGGGAAACACACAACAAGGAATGGAATGGAATACCAATAATAGAGCATAAAAAATCTGAATAAATGATAATGAATCACATGGTATTTTCTTACTGGCTTACAAATCATACACAAGCTTTTAAGGCAAGTGTACTTACCTGACTAATCGCAACCCGTGTAACAACACTCCCACAAATCCTAACGCGCATCCCCAAGTTTCCCGCTATCTGATAAGTTCAGAAACTCTAATTAATGGTTCAAATCATCAACTAAACCTAGGTTAATTCCTTAGTGTTTTCCCAACGTTTTAAGGACTCAAACAACTCGACAAATCGATAAATAAATTGAATACTCTATCTCGGGTTTGAAAAACCACAACAAGAAACACGACTACGATATTACAACATCGATAATCATGACACATGTAAGCCTACCATGAATCATAGGCTCGACTTAGACGTAAATAGTTTATGCCATAGCCTCGAGGACCGGTGGTGTGACCACGATGTCACCACCATTCGACAACGTAACACACAACATCGACATCGATCAACAATCATGCCTCAATAAGAACTCAAACTAACCATGTACCAGCGAGTAGGGAACCTCGCTGGTGTTGTACGATGTCGGTAGAGTACCACTGCGGCATGGAAAGGCCGAGACACGCTCTACGACACTTTGACAACTACTTGACGCAACAGTGAAAATCGGCGTATAAATTCATCACTACAATAACTCGCAATCATCAATATGGATGCTCCGGGGATATGGGACACACACAAGGGTTTTGTGTGATCCCCGACACTTACCTAGTCATGGCGTTGATGGCAACGCTGCCAAATATGGCGATTTCCGACAAGGAGAGAACAACAAAGTCACGTCAATGTATTTGTCATCACCTGTTTTGGACCATACGGGGGTTGTAAGACACCAACCATAGTTTGGTGTGGTCCCCGAAAACCCCCCACACGAGGTGTTCCGGCAAGCAGCGCCGCCAAGCATGGCGATTTTCGGCGAAACAGTAAACAAGGCGCATATGATCCTGGTTCGCACAAATCAGTAAGACAGTCGATACAACACAGACCCTCACATCCACCGCAAGGTTAGGGGTGTTCTGAGACTCCGGTGACCCTTTGTGGGTCATCCCCGACCACGACAACACCTCCACCAACTGATTGATGAGAAAGAAAACGAAACAGTTAACATTAATATACAAAAAGAAAAATAGTGAGAGAACGAGAGAGAAAGAGAGAAATGGTGAAAGAAAGAAAAAGAGAAACCGTGAGAGAAAGAAAATATGGGCTTCGAGGCTGTGAAGACGTCGATGAGGCACCTCTGGCCATCGTCCCGTTCATCGCCACCCACCACTTCCGTCGTCGGTCAGCTACACCAGTGAGCAACAACTAGAGAGAGAGAGAGAGAGAGAAAAGAGAGAAAGAGAACGTACCTCTGGTGAGCAGAGACACCTCCGATGAGGATTGAACACCTCAGGCCAGTGGTGTTTCGGTGGTAGGTTCACGGGAGAAGGAAGAGTGAAGGGAAGGACAGTGAAGAGAGTGAGAGATCGAGAGGAACTAGAGAGAGAGAGAGAGAGAGAGAGAGAGAGAGAAAACCTCCGGTGAGGTCTCCGGCGAGAGTCGTGTTCGGTCACCAACGGAGAGGGGAGGAGTGTCAACCGAGAGGGAGAAGTGGGAGAGGAGAGGGCGGCGGCAGTTTGAAGGAGATGATGAATAGTGTGTATAGGGTTTTTCTTTGTTTTTATATATATGTAACAAATGTGAAATGACCCCTTTTCCCTTCAATTTACTACTTGTACATTTTTAAAACAGTTGCCCTTATTGGTCTTTTATTCCTTTATCACATCTTAAAACACACCCACATCTCGAGGTCAATGCCATGGCACCTCAAATTAGAGTTGTTTCACTTTAACAACCTCTATTCCATAGTCGGTATGTCGCGTAGTTAACCAACTCCCGTGTTCGAACAACGTTCTTCGGTCCGTCTTTCCTTTTCCGACTCCCGTAGTGCGCGTAGTTTCACCGAGTCTCACAAATTATTTATTTAAATTACACAAATATTCATTTAATTGTATTGTTTATTATGATTTAAGTTCCTCGTTTACCCGTAACCTAACTGTCGATCTCTGCTCGTCCAATTTTCCTACTCGTTCACCGACTTTATTGTTCGGTCACTCAAATATGAGTATAAATATGTAATACACATCATCATTCACAAATAGCTAAATTTTCGGGTTGTTATAGTGAATTGGTGACATTTGGGATTAGTTAGAGTTCGGTTTGAAGTGTGTAGTATCCAAACTGAAATTACTTGAGTATTTATTTCTTTTGACATTTGAATTCAATTTCTGTCTTTCAATACTCTATTCTTGAATTGTGATTATATGAATGGATGTTGAGCTGGGTTCCCTTCATTCTATTCTAGTGTGTCTTCTATACCATATCACGTGCTACCAGATCGTTCTCATTGAATAGCACGATCCGAGTATCACTTCATGGCACATGTCGGTGCGTTGTAGGTGTAACGTCGGCCACAGATCGGATCCAGATACTAGCCCTGCTTAAGTAGGACTCGCCAGCAGTATTTTGTGGAAGAGTCCGAATTATGGTGGTAGTCTGACACTAGGGGCTAGGAACACACTTTGAGCTTCCCTTATTATCTATTCATGCGATGAGCGCAGTTGCCTGTATTTCTGCATGTTTATTTAATAGCTTTATTTAAATTCTAGTATTTACTTTCAGTATTGCTCACTTAGTTTTCTTGGGAATACTCACTCTGGACTCGTCATCTGCTTTTTGTGATGGCTTGAATGTAGATCCTAGTATGAGCAGGGGGAAGGGCAAGCTGCCAGAGTATCGTTGATCAGAGATTGCATGACTCATACGCTTGTATTATATATATTTTGTTTCATTTTGGGATTGGTATTTGTGAGATACTTTGTATATATTGATCTTTTGTGACTTCAGAGGTATTTGTGGTTATATATAGGTTTTTCACATTAGGTTTATAGTTTATGTTACACATTTATAGTATCATTATCCGAGTAAATGTGTTAGTATGGCTTTCGTTGTGTGTTATTGAAGATTTTTATGATAGCTTAACATATGATTTGACTCCAATACGACATATTCAATAAATTGATAATTTGTAAGGTTTAAAAAGATAAAATATAGGATATAATCCAATATAGAGCACAACTGTTGCTGGTAAGACAGACTTTGGGTCCGTATTGGCCTCTTGTGGCGGTCTATTTGGAAAATGGGCCGTTACATTTTGGTATCAGAGCGAGGCTCTGATGAGTCTTAGATGCTCTAGAGTCGAATGTGACGGCCCCAAATTTCACAACCCTAGAATCGGACGCCACCCGGCCTGGTCCCGCGTGAACCCCGAGCCAATCCCGCTGAGTCGCCCGAGGCTAGTGAGCCTATCCTTACCATTCAATGATTAATTAATCATTTAAAAGTGAAGTCCATTAATTAGCGAGATGTCAAAGTAATAAGCGGAAGCAATTAATCTCAACTAATCAATCAACTTCGAAAGCTCTAAGTTAGGATAAAAACCTAGGGTGTGGAAACTCCGTATATCATATATATCATGTAAAGCAAGGAGAGTATCATCAAGTTATAATATCCAAAAATCTCTCAACCCATAACCCCATGTACAAAAACAATATAGATAACTAATACAACCAAAAAGTCACCTATGTCAGCAGAGGAGGGCCACTCAAAGTATACCGCCTAACTGCACGGCCTTTCCTTTACTGGACTGCGGATCTGCACTGGGTTAAACACAAGAATGACGAGCCCAGGTAAGTAACGCCAAGCAGGAACAACAATAAATACAACATTTTGAATTAAATAAATGAACAGTCAATTCATGCAAATAGAAAGAAAAGGACAGGGAGCGCATGAATATATAAAGACTGTGAACAAATAAATAAGCAGTAGAAATTGAGTGCCGAGGACAAAATCTCCTCAAAGGTTAGGAGTCGAGGACAGAATCTCCTCTAAGTCCCCTACGCGAGTGTAGAGTCCCCAACAATCTGGTGGAGAAGTCTCACCCCGTACATGTCATTATAACCAATCACGTATCCCCAGCCGTAAACTTCGGTATAATACACCGCGAACCCAGAATTCTAAAAGGATCAAGCTTGACACACTTGCCTTAGGACAACTCAAAAGGAATGGAATGACAAGATAGCATCGAAACAATATCAATAAATAATTCAAAGCTCAAGAATATAACTGTAGTGTTCCTCACTGGTTTGCTTACCTCGATCCAAACTAATTCGCGCTAACACGGACTCCGACACCCCCTTACGGTCCCCGTATGTACAATAATCCTGATAATGCAATTTATATCAATTTCCTTAATTTCCTATGATTTTTCCAAATTTCTAACTATTTTTGTAAATTTCACGCTTTTCAAGGCAAAAACCACGACATAGCATCTCGCAAAAATCCTGAATACTTCACTTTTCGTAGAACTTTCCAAATTTCTCTTTATTTGATGAAAATATAATTTTCCATAGTTTTTCAGAATTTTTCCTGAATTTTCCTATTTTTTGGAATGTATTTCAATTAAAATCCTTTTAAATATATTTAATTGAAATAAATAATTATTTATTAATATAATAATAGGTGGGTGGGTCGCGGGTCGGATCTGGACCGCCCTAACCGGGTCGAACCGGGTCAGACCCGATCCAACCGGGTCTGGTCACCTTGACCCGGCCCGGTTCTTTATTCTTCTTTTGTTTGTTGGAATTCCAGCAAACAACAACAACATTTTTTTTTCTTTCTTTCTTTTCCTTCTTCCATAACAACATTAACAACAACTCAACAATCCTACCACCATTAAACCTCTTATTCCTTATCAACCATCACCAACAACATCCCAACGACAACAACCACGCAACGTCTACAATCACCATCAATGCAACCAACGATATAAATAACAAAATAACTCACCTTCAATTTGCCGCGTCTCCTCAATCTCTCGGCTCCCTCCTTCTCGCTTAATCTTTCGATTTCTCTCTTTCTTCAAATTTTTTTCTAGATCGAAATGGAGAATGTGGTGGCGGTGGTGTGTTGATATTTAGGTATTTTGGTCATTTCCATACCTTTTACAAATTTATTGCCCTTTTGGTCATTTTGCAATCACCTCCACCAACTTTAATGACTCAAATAGGTGACTCTTTTATGACTTTTGGTCTTTTGATCTCATCCATTTCAAACAACACTCAAAGCTTCCATCGGGTATTCTACCCGACTCATAACACTAACTTTGTTCATCGCGTTGCTACAGACGTACCGACGTAACAAACGGAATTTACAACCTTTTAATTATTATTTATTTTATATTTTTGTCAGTGTTTTTAATTAAATTTGTTCCCTGGACTACCAACTCTTGTACAAAACGTCTTTACACGTTAAAAACTTTGAAATTGCACAAATGAACTACAATATAAGACAACCATCATACAAAACTAACATACCTCGGCGTCGACGTCCGAGAATTGATGACTGTACCATGGCGTGGGCCCACGTATCACCTATATTGACACGAGGCACGGGTTAAATTTTTAGGGTTGTTACATCAAAATTGAGGATAACCTGATTATAAACCTACTGATGAATAAGCTTTAGATGTGGAAACCCAAACTAAAGTCTTAGTTGGGAAGTAATGAGAGATGGGTGGGGATATACGTGTTATGTTTTCGATTGTATATTACGTACGTTACACGTATATTACTATTGAGGCACGTTTTTCAATGCAAATACCGACGGACGGGCAGCCTTCAGATATGACTCAACTAGAGGATGGGGATACTAGTGATCCCACCAGGTAGACATTGACGTTGGAGTCGTTAGCGCAAACAGTTGATGATAGGTTCGCACAATTATTGATTTATTAGGACTAGTGAGACTATGACAGCTCCTACTACAGCCGTAGCTGCACACCATTGGTTACTACTCATGCAGTTGTTGCTCTCATTACTACTGAGACTCAGGGGCAGGGTGCAGTATCTGAGACACATGCCGAGAGGGCTATACCAGTGGTTGTTCCAGCGGAGACTACGTTAGTTGTGACTCCTTTCGACTACCGAGCAGCCAGTTGTGGCGTCTACTTTAGGGAGTTTGATGACTGTGGAGGCGAAGAAGTTGAAAGATTATCTTAGGTTTTCTTCAGGATACTTCTACGAAGTCGGAGACCCAAAGATAGCTGGTAGGTGGCTATTGGCTCACGAGATGTTATTGGTTAATGAGGTTGATACACCAAGATTGGCTAGTTATTGCCTGAGGTCTGCTTCTGCTGTATAGTGAACCACTTATAAAGCGACACATCCTGTGGTTACTATTTGGGCTGATTTCAGAGAATTTTCATGGATGAGAATATACCTATGGAGGTCAAGATTCGATTACGAGAGGAGTTCTTGGCACTAGTTTAGGGCGATATGTCTGTTACCGAGTACATAGAGAGGTACATATATCTTTTGTCATACTCTATGGATCTGGCAGCGATAGATAGGTTGCAGATATATTACTTTGTTCGAGGACTGGACGAGAGGATAACTGCCACAGTTATTTCCAGTGGAGCAAGTACTTTGACTTAGGTATACGGCAAGTCTCTTTTCTATGAGACTTATATAATACAGAGTGCTAGCAGATTAGCGATTCAGACTGCACTGCGGGATCAGCAGAGTCATCCAGCTTAGGGTTCTCAGTCTGATTAGAGGCTGAAAAGACAAAGAGGGAATCGGGCTGATAGGGACATGGCCAGAGGCTTCGTAGAGGTAGAGGTGGTTGGCAGTTAGATCAGGGTCGCAAAGGAGACAGAGATCGTCGGGATGATCAGGATAGACGCGATGATCGCGAGGTAGCGTATTCTGCGGCCTCTACACCAGTTGATCAGCCGAGACAGCAACAGAGGCCAGGGTTAGAGAGACCAAAGTCAGAGGACTACTGGCAGATCAGACACTCACGCTTATTATCATTATGGTCAGGTGGGACATCTTGTGGCAGAGTGTACCAGACCCGCGCCAATACCATCACAGATAGACCAGTCTAGAGATAGGGCTCAGGCAGCTGCCTTTCAGGTTGCACAATCAGACCGGGAGGCGACTAGTCAGCTTGTTGAATGTATGCTATCTGTCTGTGGTACTATTATGCATGTTATGTTTGATTTCGACATCATACTTTTCTTTATATCTTGACATATGGTAGGATTGTTAGGGTTAGATGCACATACTTTATATACACATCTTGTTCTCACTACGACAATTGGGGATAAGATTTACCCTAATTGGATTTGTTGGGATTGTGTGGTTTAGATTGAGGGACATTAGTTACTAGCTGATTTGAGAGTATTAGAGTACTTGGAGTTTGACACGATGTTCGGTATGGATTGGTTATCATCTTATCACGTATAGATCGACTGTTTTAGCAAGACTGTGACGTTTTACATCTAGGGGATTCCAAAGTTTTCATTTGCCAGAGCTGCATCATCATTACCTATCACTCGAGGCAGACTAGCTACGTCGCAGGAGATGGAGGCGTATGCAGCTATGATAAAGCCAGAGCTTAGGGCAGTGATTAGGATTGAGGATGTCCCAATGGTATGTGAGTTTGCAGATGTATTTCCTGAGGATTTGCCAGGATTACCACCACCGAGAGCTGTTGAGTTCATTATCGAGCCGAATTACAGCAGGCCGTATAGGATGTCAGCATTGAAGCAGGAAGAGTTGAGGACCCAATTAGAGGAGTTATTGCAGAAAGGATTTATTCACTCTAACATGTCACCTTAGGGAGCTCCAGTTCTTTTTGTGAAGAAAAAGGACGACTCGATTTGGATGTGTGTGGACTACATGAAATTGAATAAGGTGACGATTAGGAACCGTTACCCACTTCCCAAGATTGATGACTTGTTCGATTAGTTGGCGGGAGCCAACTTATTCTTGAAGATTGACCTCTGATCAGGATACCATCAGTTGAGGATTCGAAAGGGAGATATTGAGAAGATCTCTTTCAGCATGCGTTACGGGTTGTACAAGTTTACAGTCATGCCGTTTGGACTGATTAACGCGCCGACGATCTTCATGGATTTGATGCACAGAATGCTTATGCCATTTTTGGATCGATATGTCATAGTTTTCATCGACGATATCCTGATTTACAGCAGGACTCGTGTGGAGCACGAGAGGCATCTCAGGGAGGTGTTAGCGACGCTGAGAGAGCACCGACTTTATGCCAAGTTCAGCAAGTATGCGTTTTGGTTAAGTGAAGTTAAGTTTTTGGGGCACGCCATCAGCGATCAGGGCATTTTAGTAAATGGTGACAAGATTCGGGCGATTATTGATTGGAGGACACATGAGTCTATTTGTAATATTTGAAGTTTTCTAGGTTTTGCAGTATAACGACCCAAATTAATTTAATTGGGTATTAGTGTTAATCACGATGATTAGTAGTTAATTCGGACATTACGTGGACAACTGGGTGACTCAGATGTGAGAACCCAGGTTATAGTTATGTTATTTGTGCATGATGTGATGTTTAATATTGTGATGTGGGGTATATTAATTATGTTTATGTATATAAACATCGAATGTGTGAACATTGATATTGGGCAAGTCACGAGTCGGGTATATGTCCCAAAATGCATGTGGGGGACAGGGTATCGGGTGGCGGGGTACAGGACATGGTTTGTCGGGTATTTGAGACAGTGTTTGTCGGGTATGAGTTTTTAGAGAATATTTGTGTAACCTCACATATGTGAGCCAAATCAAAGTATTAATTCATTTCCTAAGGTTGTAGCTAGGAAAATTAGGGTGCATAGGATGATCCTCGAGATGCACAACAGGGTGAAACGAGGACTGTAGTGTCATGATAAGGTGTCAAGAACTGGAGTAACACAGGGTGATCAGTGACCATTAGATTTTTCTCGAAATGCGTGCACACATCAGATTACAACACACATTATATATAAATCGTGATCAGTAGCGTCCATGCAAAATTCAACATTTTCCAAACATATTTCTTGAGAAATTTCAGAGGTCAATGAGAGATCAAATGTTGGAGAGTACGAATCCTAGCTTGGAGAGTGAATTGTGGGCATTCAACAACGGATTTAAGGTAATCTATCCCTTTTAAATATGAATTGTTGATAAAATGTGGTTTTGTGGGTGTTTTGAAGTAACTCGGATTTGCGTGAGGATTTCATCACTGTGTTTGCTAGATTTGATGTTCTTGATGTTGATTTTGATGAATCATGTCAATTAGAATCAAATTTGTGGAAAATTGAGGTGAATTTTGTGATTTCGGATTTTAAAACAGACATTTGATTCTCGGTTTCGAGTGAAAACCTTGTTTAATTGATGTTTTGGATGGTAATTTGATGTTGTTGGAGTGTGTGTATTGTTGTTTGATGAATTGAGGTGTTGAAACAAGAAAACCCAGAAATAGTTTCTGGAATTTCTGGCCAGAGCACACTTAGCGCGCTAGGCATGCTGGGGAAGATGAAGATCTTCGTGCATGAACAGTGCACGAAGAACAATTAGCGCGCTAATTATCCAGCCTAGCACGCTAATACCAGAACCCCAAAATTTATAAAAAATGAAATCGAACCTAATTGATAACCAACCCAGTTAATTAACCAATAGACTCCAAAAATAGGTCTCAGGACTTCAGGGACTGGAGAACCATAGCTCAAACACCGGGGAGCTAAGTGGGATGGATTGACTGGTCCGAGAAGTTGGAGTGCGTATTTACAGGTGCGTAAAACCCTTGAGAATGTTACACTTTAATGCATGCGTAGTTTGTCCATGTAAATGAGTGTTTATTCAGTTATTCATTTATCGCTTTGTTACTTATTTGGTTGTCATGTTTATGCACTGTGATTATGTGTTGGTCGGTGTTTGATTTGTTCACAAGGTCGGAGGTTAATCGAGATGGTCATGTTACGGAATTGAGAAGGCTAGATTGTAGCGCATGTACTGGGCTCAATCGATGAATAGTTACCCGCGTAGTGGGGGTGCATGTATCCAGTGGGTTGTGATTTGTTTCCGGTCACCGTTAGTAGTTCGGGTGTAGTCTAGGCTTGATGTGCTCAGTCGGGGCATCCGAATCTACAAAGTATGATCCAATTTTGTTAGACTCCGTCACACCTCTATCTAGATTTAAACTGATCGTAGTTGACCGGATTACTCAAATGTTGTTTAATTTCCACTCTGTGTGATCGATATGTCTATTGTGAATGTTGTTTGCTGCCAGCTATGAGAATATGATTATCGTGTAGACTTCTCTTGGGAATTTACTCACTGGGCTCGTTGTTGTATGTGTTGGGCAACTGAGCGCAGATCCTGGTACGAGCAAGAGTAAGGGAAAAGAGGTACTAGGCGACTATCTTTGAGGCCGTTGCTGCTGACAGCTCGTGTTTTGACTATCTAGTATGTATATTTTGCTTTGCTGGGTTTTTGGGACTTTAGAACTTTATCACATGTATATGAATTTCTGTTTACTTTGTCTCAGTTATATACATGGTGTTTGTTTCCAGGTTTTCCACTACTTAGTTTAAATAATTTTCATAATATACACATTAAAGGCTTCCGCTATAATTAACTAAGTTACTAGATGTTTAAGAAAATTAAACAACTTAATATAGTAGGATTAGTTAAACGAAGCATCACTTCACAGAGTTGCGGATGTGGCTGTAGTGATAACTTGTCCGGTGACGTGACAAGCGTTGTTGGGCTTGCGAGTGAAGGGCATGGGTCACGGGACGACCTCGGAGAAATTGGGGCCGTCACAGGCAGGCTACTACCGGCACTTTGTGCAGGATTTCTCACTGATTATAGCACCAATGATGAGGTTGACCAAGAAGGATGTCAGATTTGACTGGTCACAAAGTGTGAGGATGATTTCTGGGAGCTGAAGAGGCAGTTGACTTCTGTACCAGTTTTGGCATTACCTTAGGGTTTCTCAGTTTACACTGATGCATCAGGTACTAGGTTGGGTTGTGTATTGATGCAGGACGAACACCCAGTGGCCTATCTATCATGACGATTGAGACCTCATGAGGAGAGTTATCCAGTGCACGACTTAGAGCTTGCGGCAATCATGTTTGCACTGAAGGCCTGGAGGCATTACATGTAAGTGAGAGGTTTGTGCTATTTACCGACCACCAGAGTTTGAGATACCTTGTATATATTGATCTTTTATGACTTCAGAGGTATTTATGGTTATATATGGGTTTTCCACATTAGGTTTATAGTTTATGTCACACATTTATCGTATCATTATCTGAGTAAATGTGGTAGTAAGGCTTCTGCGCTTCTGCTGTGTTAATTTGAGGATTTTAGGATGACTTAACATATAATTTGATTTCAACAAACTTAATAAGTAAATTGATAATTAATAAGGTTTAAAAAGATCAAATGGAGGATATAATCCAATGTAGAGCACATTTGTTGTTGGTAAGACAGACTGTGGGTCCGCATTGGCCCCATGGCGGTTTATTTAGAAAATGGGTCGTTACATTTTGGTATCATCTGAGGAAGACAAACGTTGTAGCTGATGCGCTAAGCAGGAGCGATTTCGAGAGTCAGACGGGATTGCGGCATATAACACAATAACACGTGTTGCTTAAGGTTATGTCAGTGTTGTGTGTGACAGAGTCTATTGTTGAGCTACATATTTGCGGCCGATGCGAGTTTCTAAAGTGTCTCTAGAGCGGGTTGCTGATGTAGAGAACTGATGGCTGGTATTTACGGATCAATGAATTGGCTCAGGGTCTAGGGTGCACAGAGTGGTCTGAGGGTTCAAACGGGTGCTTGAGACACAGGGGTCGTTTGTGGATATCAGAGGTACCAAGCTCTAGGACAGTATTCTCACGGACGCACACCGGTCGCGATTTACAGTTCATCCTGGTCAGACCAAAATATGTCACGACATTCTGCAATTGTTTTGGTGGCCAGGGATGAAGGCTGACGTAGGGAGGTACGGCCGGAGTTGTAATATTTGCTAGCAGGTGAAGGCTGAGTACAGGAAACTAGCTGGGTTGTTATAGCCGCTGCCTATTCCTCAGTGGAAATGGGAACACGTGACCATGGACTTCGTCAGTGGCCTACAGCAGACTACGAGGAGACACGACGCAGTTTGGGTAGTTATCGATAAGTTGACGAAATCGGCGCACTTTATACCGATCGCCATGAGATATTCAGTTACATAGTTGAGCACTATTTTTGAGAGAGAGTTTGTCAGATTGCACGGTGTACCGATCTCCATTGTTTCTGATAGAGATTCGAGGTTTACTTTGAGTATGGGAGAGTATGCAAGAGCAGTTTGGCACATGACTACAGTTCAGTACTACGTTCCATCCTCAGACTGACGAGCAATCAGAGCGTTTGATTCAGATTCTCAAGGATATGCTCATGGCGTGTATTCTATAGTTTGGTGGATCGTGGGAAGATTATTTGTCGTTGTGCGAGTTTTGTACAACAACAGCTATCAGGCGAGTATCGGGATGCCATCGTTCGAGGTACTTTATGGTAGACCCTGCAGGTCACCAGCATATTGGCGGCATCGGAGGATATAACGGTTATAGGACCTGAAGTTGTTGTAGATCACGCTGAAAAGATGAGGCAGATTAGACAAAGACTCCAGGCGGCGCAGGATAGACAAAAGAAATATGCAGATAGGTATCATGGGGATCTAGCTATGAGGTGAGTGACATTGTGTATTTGAAGGTTTCTCCATGGAAAGGGCAACAGAGATTTGGCATTAAGGGAAAATTGGCACCGAGATTTGTTGGACCATACAGGGTCAAGGCACGCGTCGACAGTGTAGCATATAAGTTACAGTTACCGTCACAGTTAGCTGCGGTACATCCGGTATTTCACGTTTCTATGCTGAAACTGGCTAGGTCGGGGAAGAATCCTATAGTTGATGTCAGGTAGGTAGAGATACGGCCTTATGGCACATATGAGGAGCAACCAGTTGAGATTATAGATCGTAGAGTTCAGATAGTGAGGAACAGGGAGATCCCGAAGGTTTTGGTTCGTTGGCAGCATCACGGGACCGAGGAACTCACATGGGAACTTAAGTCTACAATGAGGCAACGGTACCCTCAATTATTTGCTGGTATGTGATTAGTTAATAATTTAAATTTCAGGACAAAATCTCACCTAGTTGGGAAGAATTATAATGGCCTGAAGTTAATTCGCCATTATTAATGACGTGTTTGCAGACGTGGCGGACAGCTCAGATGCTTGTGGGACCCACTGATAGGTCGGAGCACGCTTGGACTTAGGTAAATAGTAAATTTTTGTGTCGTGATTTATCTTGCGATGTTATTAGTAATTAGGTTATTGGCATCGCGATGTGTGTTAATTATTGTATAATTGACGTGTGAGGTTGTGTAACTGACATTCGCTCCGAAAAGCGTGAAAACACGGAACTGGGTAATGAATGATAATGCACTAGGTCGAGGAATGAAATACACACAATAAATGGTAATATTCATTAAATAATTAATTAAATAACGTCGTATATGTGTTTGTGGTGCGAGAGTACATGAGAAACGCGAGGTCAAGTACAGAACTTGGATATCAGAACACCCAGGGTTTTAGTGTTTTAATTGAGCAAGGCAAGACAAAGGAAGAATGTTACACATATAAGTCACAAATTGTGGACTTGTTGACCACATATCTGCCCTTAAATGAAGCCTTGGAATGGGTAGGTGTGTTGAGATGAAGAGTTTTATATAAAAACCCAAAATATCAACTTCTCATCACCTTTTCTCTCTCCTATCATTCACATGGACAAAAATTTGGGAGCACTTGGAGGGTTTGATAAGTTTTGTGTGATGATTTAGAGCTCAAGAATTTAGGGAAATCGAAAATAAAGGTTAGATCTTCGATCCACATCTCGTTCTTTACGTTTTGGCGTAAATTTCTCTAGTGTTGACGTGGGTTTCGGGAATCAAATTGAGCATACCGATTTTGGGATGTGTTATTATGGATTTTGAATGTGTTTTAAAGTATTTATATGGGTTTTGGTGTAAGAATTGAGTTGGATATGGAATTTTGAATGGTTTTTGTTGGGGTTTTGGTTTTGGACAAACTTTGTCAAAGGGTTTCGATGGGAAACGGTTTATTAGTGTTTTAATGCGATAGTTAGACGAGCATGGACCTTGACGACGAGCCGAAGGGATTCGAAAATCTCAAAAACCCCCACTTGGTAGAGACGCTGCGAGAGGCGCCGTAGAGAGGTAAACTTATGACGTCACCTACGTACGTCTCAGCCAGTGACTTAGGGTTTCACGCAGTGAAGAACAAAAACTCGGCGGCATCAGTGGCGGCGTATTGAGCAGAGTCGAAATGTGAGGAAATGGGGAAACACACTGTGAAGGCGCCGTGCAGGATTACACATGGTGGCGTCTATGGGCATTTTTGAACTAAAATTCTTAAAATAAATTTACCAATTGGGGTTTGATTTAGAGATCTATATGGTCTATTTGTGGTGTTTAAATGATGAATTGATTAATGATTTGGGTATTTAATCGGATTTACAAGGTTTAAGAATTTATTTAATTTATCGAGAATTAATGGTATTAGGTGGAATTGCGAAGATTGAACACGCACTGTAAGCGTGAATTAGTAACGTTTGGGGTTAGTTGGAGTGCGGTTTGAGGTGTATAGTATCCTAACTGAAATTACTTGAGTGTTTACTTCTTTTAGCATTTGAATTCAATTTATGTCTTTCAATACTCTATTCTTGGATTGTAATTATATGGATGGACGTTAGCTAAGTTCCGTCCGTTCCATTCTAATGTTTGCGACCACTACACCATAGCACATGCTACTAGATCGGTCTCGGTGAATAGTACGACCCGAGTATCACGTCGTGGAATGTGTCGGTGCGTCGTAGGTGTAACGCAGGCCACCGAGCGGATCCAGATACTAGCCCTGCTTGAGTAGGACTCGCCAGCAGTATTATGTGGAAGAGTCCAAATTATAGCGGTAGTCTGACCCTAAGGGCTCGGAACACACTTTGAGCTTTCCTTATTATCTATTCATGTGATGAGCGCAGTCGCCTGTATTTATTTTTGCATGTTTATTTAATAGCTTTATTTAAATTAGTATCTACTCTGGACTCGTCATCTGCCTTTTGTGATGGCTTGAGTGCAGATCCTAATACGAGCATGGACAAGGACAAGCTGTCAGATTACCATTGATCAGAGATTGCCTGACTCGTACGTTTGTATTATATATATATATTTTTTTTCATTTGATTTTGGGATTGGGATTTGTGAGATACCTTGTATATATTGATCATTTGTGATTTCAAAGGTATTTATGGTTATATATGGTTTTTCACATTAGGTTTATGGTTTATGTTACGCATTTATAGTATCATTATCTGAGTAAATGTATTAGTAAGGCTTTCGCTGTGTGTTATTGGGGATTTTTATGATAGCTTAACATATGATTTGACTCCAATACGACATATTCAGTAAATTGATAATTTATAAGATTTAAAAAGTTAAAATGGAGGACATAATCCAATGTAGATCACAGCTGTCGCTGGTAAGACAGATTGTGGGTCCACATTGACCCCCGTGGCGGTCTACTTGAAAAATAGTTCGTTACAGGAACCGTGGAACAAGAACCTAGGTGTTTTCTTTTATTGATATCATTCTTGCAATTTGATTCTTGCTATTTTATTTTAATTGTTTCCCCTCATTTTTTGTATCTTTTTGTATCTAACTCAGAGTAAAATCTAAATCCTTTAGGTTCGACCATATATTTACCACTACTACACACGTGTGGAACTGAAACTCAATTACGAGTTATTTTTGGCACGCCCGACACATGATCCCTCAATCACAAAATATCTCAATGTTATCAAAACAGTAGATATACAATAATCACAATCCAAAATGACAGAACATACAATAGTGCAAGAAAAGAAATCGCTCCAGAGTTCTCAGAGGAAGTCACCAATCATCGGTCCCTTGCATTTGCTTCTCTCTACCCGATCTGCACTCACTGTTACAATCTAGATGGTGAGTACAGTAAAGTAGAAAGTAATAACCAGAAGTATATAAACAGTAATTCATGAATCATTTAAAAGTAGTTTAAGTATCATGCGGGCATTTAAGACAAATAAATAATGAGAAAATGCACGATAAATAGAATGACAAGTATTCACCATGATAATGAGTACCTAGGAATCAAAAAAGGCATAGTAAGTGATCTTAAATCCACAACAATCCATAACAAGCCACAACAATCCGGTACTAGGGGGAAATTCACGTTTGGTTGGCTAGTTACACACTCGCAGGTAGTGTTCACGTTTGGCCAACTAGATATAATCCCAAGAGTACCTTCTCGACACATTTAGGTCATAGACACTGAACCAAGGAATAAAGAGTGGAATTCGAAAAAAACATTTATCAATAAAGAAAATAAAAATGGAAAATAAATTACTATGCATTCCCTTAACTGGTTTACTTACCTCAATCAACGCGAAAATCATCCCTCACGACTCCTAATACGTCCAAATCCGATTTTCTAGATCTTAGGTATTCATTTAGTCCCAAATTAGTCGTATTAGAGTCATATTATATCCATACATTAATCCCCAAAAGTTTTAAATTTTTTTAAAACAATATACCCAAAACAAGGTCGATGTCGTGGAGGTCAAAACCTCGCGACGTCACCTAAAGTGTAACCCAATGCTTCTCACTGCCCTGAACGCTATGACTGATGTCGTGGGGTATTATAACCTTGTTGCGTCACTCAAAACACCCTTTAGGGCTCCTTGATGCCCTGGATGTCGTGACCTACGTCGTGTAGTATTGTACTTCACGACGCCATTCGAGACGTTAAGTGCTGTTTCGAATTTTACGGTTTTCGAAACCCTGGCTAGCGTCTTCGTGTGGACCTCGATTAACACCCAAACTTACATTCAAAGCCATTAAAATCCATTCTCAAAACCTTTTCCCACTCAACTTAAAATCTTTTCAAAAATTTCCAAAACCACAACTTTCTTTCCACCACACAACAACCTCAACACACATGCTACAAATGACCACCAACATCACCAAAAACACAACTCAAAATCAAAAAAATCAGTGGCAAAGAGATGCTCATACTTTGTCGATGAAAACCCCAAAATTCATACCCAAAACGGCAAGGATGAGTTAAGAATTAAAGATCTCACCTCGACTAACATCGTTGATCGCTCCTAGACCTTCAAATCACCTCAAACGAGCAACAAAATCCCCACACTTTTTCTTAAAATTTTGGATAGAGTAGAGAGGAGAGCAAAAAGTTGGTCAATTTCTCAATAAATCTCCTATTTATACATCCCAATTCATCATGTGTAATTTATACATCTCTAAGAGCATCCAAAAGTTCTTATTCACTCAATCCACTAACTATTGTGACACAAATGTGTGACTTTCCTTTGGTCCTGTGACGGCCTCAAATTCTCAATGCATTTGGGTAAGTCCGGCCTAGGCCTGTATAGGTCTCGATTCGGTACTCGGCGAGCCTGATGAGTCTAGTCAGCCTCCGATAAATTAATTTAACAGTTTATGAAAGAGTTATTGCAAGTTATACGCAGCGAAAAATAAACAAACTAAACAATATGGGAAATAACTCACTCAAAGGGAAATCAAGTATCTATTATGTGGAAACCCCGAATATTCATGTAAAAACTTGAGACGAACAATACATGATATCAATATTAACCCAAGTTCAAAAACAATAACTTATATATAAACAAGTATACATCCGAGCAATATAAAATCCTGCTCTAAGGTACGCCGATCTAGCCACTAGTTCTCAACTGTAATCTTCTAAGCAGAGTCCCTTTCTCCTAGAGCACTCCGGTCTATCTACACCACCGTCACAAAACAGACGATTAGCAACTGAAAGAAATCGAAAGTAATGCCAGAAGAATATAACATTAACTCATGAATATTAAATAAAGTAGTCTAAATATCATGCGGTAATTGAAAGACAGGAAATATAACAAGATCAAGGTGCATGATAAATAGACTATTAGATATCAATCGAAAACAAACGTGTTCTAAGAAAAACAAACGAGGCAATAAGCGGTCAAAATCACAGCATAAGGAAAGAGGACGTTGGCTCTTCCCGGGTAATGTCGCAATACTAGCACAACATCAAAGGGACATAAGCCTCCTAGCATACGGGAAAAGGATGTTGGTTGTTCTGGGCAATGTCATGACACTAGCGCAACTTATAAAAGAGGGACACATGCCTCAAAACCACGTCGACACACTCACACCAAGAACACACATACCAAGGAATAAACAGGATAGGAATGCCAACAACGAATATCAACAAGCAACAATGAATGATAATGAATCACATGTAATGTTCTTACTGGATTACTAACGTACACAAGCTTTATGGCAAGTGCACTTACCTGAACTATCGCAACCCGCGTAACAACACTCTCGCGAATCCTAACGTGTATCCCCGAGTTTTCCACTACCTAACAAGGTTGGAAACTCTACTTAATGGGTCGAGTCATTGATTAACCTAAGTTGAAACCCTAGTATTTTCCCAATGTTTTAAATGACTCGAAAAACTCGACAATTCAATAGAAAAATGAATACTCTCTCGGGTTTGAAAACCATAATGCATGTAAGCCTACTCATAAAATTGTAGGCTCGGCTCAGTCGTAAAAGGTCACGCCATAGCCTCGAGGACCAGCGTCTTAACCACGACATCATAACCATTTAACTCATCCAAAAATATAAATGAACGTTCATAACAACAGCTCAAACCACTGGAACGTAACAACACGTTTTCCTACAATCCGACACATATCACGTCAAAATCGGAAACACAACATACACATATATGAAGCCGATACCACAACTCATATAATTCTCCAAACCAACACCATGAACTTATAACAACGGTTCAACATAATCAAAATAGGAAATCAAGATGAACAAACCCTAAACCAAAACAACACTTAGTAAATCGGCCATGACAAGGACCAATCACCATAACCGATCACCAAGTGAGCCCAAAACTGTCATGGTGACATTACTGATGATGTCCGACGTCTGAAGGGAGTAACCTTGGCATGGGGAAGCTGGATATACCCACCATCAGATCGGAACCTAACAAAATTGAACAAGGAAACCCGAACATAAGCTAACAACCTCTCGCCACTATCAACACTGGTTCGACCACTTCGGAGGGCTGTGGGACTCAAGCAACAGCTTGGTGGAGTCCCCGACAGTGCTCTAGTCACGGTGGGCCAATGGCGACGCCACCAGACAAGGTGGTTTTTCGTCGAGCAACACAACAGTACACATAGGATGAATATTAAACAACGACACCAACTGACAACCCTATACCAGTGCCGCGAGTGGGAAGGCATCCTGTGACCATCAGAGCTCTGGTGACTCTTCGAGCATCGTCTTCGATCAGTCTCATCTTGGCAGGACACCACCACAGTCCGGCCAGACATGAAGAAAAAAGAAAACAAAACAAAAACAAGGTATACACACACCACTCGACATTACTGCCTCTCCGTCGCGAGTTGGCGAGACTTCAGGACTGTGACATTGTCCCCGACCACCTACATCTGTACACAACAACCATGGCAGAGGTTACAGTCATGGAGCAGTGGCAACTCGCGAAGAGAGGAAAAATAAAAAAGAGAGAGAATGAGAGAAAGAGAAAATCTCGACTCCGGTGATCGAGACACCTCTGGCGAGGTCTAACCGCCCAGATCTGCTGGTGGCTAGTGGTGGTGCAGCCAAGTCACAGAGGAGGAGAGAAGAGAGGGACGATACAGGAGAGAGAGAGAACGAGATATGGGACCTCCTCCGACGACTGGAGACTCTCCGACCACCACAGAACCCGTCGAGGGTTGGCGACGCTCAACCGAAGTAGGGGGGAAGAGAGGAATAGAGGTGAGAGAATCGGTGAGGAGAGAAACTGAATTGGGAAGACAATGAATAGTAAAGTTAGGTGGGTCCTATTTATAACCCCTTGTTTGTATCCCAAAACACATATACATCTCGAGGCTTATCTGATGGTTCTCTCACTCTGGGCTGTGTCACTTTAACAAGCTCATATTGGTTCCTACACCCTAGTCCGAAAGTTATTTAGTTAACCAACTTCCTGAGTTTCAACAACGCTTCTTGTTCCGTTTTTCCCTGCAATGTTTCTCGTCGCGCGCATAGTCTTGTCACGTCTCGATAAATAGTTATTTAAATTATTTGAAAATTTATTTATTTGTATTTTTAGTGTGTTTTACTCCTCCGTTTACCTAAGCGAAGCCTCACTCAGACTAAAAATCGTCTAAACGGCTCGAGACCCATAATAGACTAAAATACTAATACACACATCAAAGAATCATAAAATTACCTCAGCGTCGACTCCCGAAGTTCGAAATACGGTCTAATATCACGTAGCCGAGTCACGATCCTGACAAGTGCGACACAAGTCAATTCAAATTTGAGGGTTGTTACTAGGGCTGGCAAAAATACGGGAACGGACAAAAACGGGACTGGACACCTATTTTAAAAATCCAAAAATTTGGTGCCCGGTCCCGGTCCCGTTTTTAAAACGGGCACTATTTTTTTGTCCAGTCCCGTATGTTTGTAAAACATACGGGACCCGTTTTGCCCGTTTTTTTTTTAAAGATGATTAAATATTTTGTTTATCAATTATCTTAAAAAAAACCCCTCAACTACAACTACAAGTCTACAACTACAAATCACCAATTACCAAAAAATAAATACATAATATCACAATTTTTTAATTTCCAATATAAACATCACAAAAGTTTTTTTTTTAAAAAAAGAGATATCACCTCAAATTCTCAATAGTCCAAAATCCAAATTATCAAAGTATATCTTCACCTCATGCATCAACAACAACTACATAAAAAAGTTCATGACACAATTTTAACAGTGAAATTACAAATATACCCTTCAAATTAATCACAAAACGGGTACCCTTTTTTTTTAAATTTTTGCCCAGACCCGGTCCCGTATTTTTAAACGGACAAAAAATATTGTCCAGTCCCGTATGTTTGTCAAAAAAAAATTGCCCGGTCCCGTTTAAAACGGGACCGGACAAAACGGGCCAAACGGGACCGGGCACATTTTGCCAGCCCTAGTTGTTACAGGTCTTATCCTTTGCGCACAAATATATATCTCTTTCTCTCGGGTGTTTCGTTACCTGACTAGCAACACATCTCGCATCATCGCGTGTCAATAACAATACTAACGATTAGTATACATTCTCATATTAATTAGTAATCATATTTTTCAAATCATTAATAATTCATTTCTTGTCTTTTATATAACGTAATTTGCTCGATAATCTGTCTCGACATATTTTCTTAGGCGAAACCTCACTCGAAAAGTAGGCGATAAATAAAAAAAATCATGGACTAGGACAATCAATGTTCACATTCGGATATAAATAATAATAATATATACCACCACAGAAAAATAAAATTTACCTCGATGTTGACTCTCGAGGACTTGTACAATATGACAAATCACGACGGTCAGGTTATATTTCTGAAACGTGACACGTGGCACAGGTTAAATTTGAGGGCGGTTACAAAGTCAATATATTACATAAAGGAAATAGATGCACTTTGTTTGTAGCATGTGGAACACAATCTTCCTCACCACTACAGATATTGAGGCAATTGACAACAACTGTTTATTTGCAGCTCATCACGTTAGCAAACTTAGCATTTAGTACAAAACACATTAAATTTGCAACATCATTCTCTATTGAAATAAAATTTGCAACATCATTCTCTATTGAAATAAGATTTCGTGGCAATACAAATGGTGAAAACACATACTTTAGTTCCGAATTTCCATGACATGCAAAACAAATGTGCGTGCATATAAATATCAGAGTCATTAAAATGTAGCCTTTGATTCAAATTAATCGAATGGTTAAAATATAAAATCACTATCTATAATGATTTTTTCTAATCACCATGGTAGAATCTCCTTTTATATATTGTTAGATGTACACCTATATATCAACTTTATTGACATTTAGCGGCCAAATCCTACACTACTATATGAAACTAGATTATCGACCACAAACAATCTTATGTTGCTTCTTGTTGAAATCATGAACTCTCTACAATTGTCACATCTACAATAAGTTTGTTCATGTCAACAAAAGTTTCTACACAGGCAGTATCTATTGTAAATAAATAACTCACTTATAGTAGATTTACAATGGATTTGACTCGCAATAAAAGAGCTAGTTATTTTTCTATAACAAATAAAATGTGATAAAAATCACTAAATTATTTGTTGTAGATTAAGGAGTGGTAAAAAAACGACTTTCTAGCAGTGCTCAACAGTTATAGTAGACTCATATAACTTATAGACCCATCTACTACATCCATAACCTTGATAATTCTACTGATGTGATTCATAATGGGCGACTGCCATGGATTAAATATTAATTAATTAAAGATCTAATTACATTTACTTATAAGCATTCCATGAGACTCAGCGTTGTACATTTCGGTTTTTTTTTTTTTTTTTCATAATTTGAGGATGTTGTTATTCTAAGTCTTTTTCCTTTCCCCTAGTGATTTGATGGGATTCTAGGGGTTTGTAGATTGACAAAGCTGCATACTGGTACGCTGTTTCCTATCACGCTTTCACTGTTTTTTGTTGTCCTTTTTTTTCAGTCAAAGCACTATTCTTGCTCATGCTTAGTTGTTGTAAGCCTGTATATTTGATCTCTCTAACGGCATCTCCAATACACTGCTACCCCACACCAATTTTTTTAATTTAAAGTATTTTGACGTGGGTACTTTAAAGTTTTTATTTTTTTATTTTTTTATTTTTGATTGGACATTCCCCATGTATTACACTAAATCAGTACAAATTTTTACACCATTTTAATGTAAAAGTAGGTACAATTTTTTTTAGACTATTTTTGGTACCAATTCCCAATCATTTCCTTTTGTTTCAATTTATTATTTCATTTTATGCAGTACCACAATAAAAATAATAAAATAACTAAAAGATGGTGTGGGTCGACCCACCCAAAAGCACCCCACACCGTTTTAGCGTTGTGAATGGTATGGGGGATGGCGCTGGGTTGGAGCACTAACCCAACGCCATCTATCCAATGCAATGCCAATATGGCGCGAATATTGGTATTGCATTGGAGATTGCTTTATTGAGTTGTGGGTCCTACATGTGTTAAAATTTAATAAAAAAACTAAAGATATTTAAAATATTCTCTTTTGATGTAAAATTTGGTGTAATAGGTTGGAGATGAAAATAGTGTTTTAAGTACTTTTTACATCATATTAGTGCAAAAGTTACATTATTTTGGAGTAATGTATTGGACATGCATCTCAATACTAAAATGGTGCAACTTTTAAACTATTTTATTATAAAAAGTACAAAAATATACTATTCTCATATCCTACCTTTCACACCAAATTGTACACTAAAAGTAGGTCATACCACATATTCACCCAAAAGTTACTCAAAAACAATTCTAATTTTTTAAAAAAAAAGTTGATACTAAAAATTAGGGTCACTCCAAAGTATTCGAGGGCCTAGGGCGAAACTTAAATATGGGGCCTAATAATTATGTATTCCTAAAATATCACCTACTTTATAAGTGAAATATTTTTTTAGTAGTGACTTAAGTTAATAGCGTTTTCCCTCGTCTTTTTCGGGCTTTGAGATCGGCATTGAAAAAATATTTTTTATTGACTGAATTACAAAGATGGCTATTTTTTATTAAAATTATCCTCTCTTTGAACCTTCTATATCACTTATTGACTAAAACTTTTCTTTTACCACTATTATTTTTTAGTCTCCTTTTGAGATTGACTCGATTGTTCTAACCCTTTTTTTTCATATTAAAAAAACAATTGATCTCACACACAAAAGCACAAGCAAAAATAAAAAAAAATGTTGTCATCCAAGTGAAAACGTAAATATAGTAGTTAGTACGTAATTTAAAAAAAAACTAGATAAAAGTTGGTAATGTTATGATATGGATGAACAATTGATCAAGATTTTGTATGACTAATCATTGTCAAGCATGGCTCTTACATTGAGTGGTAGTATCAAGCATGGCCCTTACTTGTATCCATATCAAATGTACTCATTATTCCATGTATTGTCAATGTTGCTTGTGAAGAGTTGTATGACATGTGATGTATGTATTACTTGTAAACATTGTCTAAGTACATTTATCATCATCACCAAAGGGCCTATATAAAGGGTGCCAACCTCATTGTAAAAACACACCAAGTTGTATACAACTTCTCATTTCAACTCTCTCATTTCTCCTCTTCTACTTTGTAGTTGTAGTTCTTTGTAGTAGTAGAAGTTCTTACTTCTTCTACTTTCCTTCTCTAGTTCTAGCAAGTCTCAATTCAATTTACAACACGTTATCAGCACGAGCTTGCTCTAGCATTAAGGAGATCTTGAAGTTCAAGAAGGCTTGTTAAGGAGAAAAAGCTAAGAAGGTATAACTTTTGTTATTTAAATAAGTTCAATTTATTTCTGAATTACCATGGTTGTTTCCTTTTATTACATGCATAACTTCTATATGCATACTTTATTCATATACCATTATAACGTCACCGATTGCGAAAGTATGCTCTGTAGTTGCGTCTTGTACGATCTTCTACATCAGAAATCAAAAGTCAATATGTGACATAACTAGTTTTCTCGCTATACTACAAACGATTAATTATGCTCAATTCTTGATTTTTTATATTGCAAATAGTGTTATGAGTTTGGGTTGATAGTGGGTAAGCCTTGTCCCCGGTAAAGCTAAACATTGAAAGGGAGACGGGTTATCCCGTTCGAGGAGGCATGGTTTTAAGTAGACTTCGTCTCGCCACCCAACCTGGAGGTTGTCCCACCAACTCATACAAGTAGTACATTTTGCATATTAATAATCAAGTTGTGAACATATATTTAACCGTATATTATTTATTTTTAAAAGAGAAAAATTATTTACTCAATTTTTGACAAATTTTCGACTATGGCAAACCTTCAAAAACTTGAATTTGTTGCTCTTGATATCACTTTGGAAATAATTATTTGCCATGGCAACTGGATGCTTAGAGATACATCTCCAAGCTAAAGACTTAGGAGAAACTATTATAGAAGGAAATGAAACATCAATGCAAGACCGTGCGAAAGCAACTGATATTCCTTCGCCATCATCTCCATGAAGGCTTGAAAAGTGAGTATCTCACTATAAAAGATCCTCTCACCTTGTGGTTAAGCTTGAAAGAACGATATGATCACCAAAAGACGGTGATATTTCCAAAAGCTCAAAACGATTGGTTGAATCTTAGGCTGCAAGATTTCAAAACAGTCAGTGAATATAACTCCACCATGTTTAATATTACCTCTCGTTTGAGGCTTTGTGGAGAAAATATATCGATGAGGCAATAATGGAAAAAACATTCAAGACTTTTCATGCCTCGAATCTTTGTTACAACGAAACAATATCGAGCGCGCCAATTTAAAAAGTACTCGAATTAATTTCTTGTCTCATGGTGGTGAACAAAATAACGAGCTTCTATTGAAGAACCACAACTCCCGTCCAATCGGTTCCGCTTCAATTAATGAAGCAAATGCAAGATCCTATAATGACCATAAAAAGGGTCATGGAAAGAAAAACCACGACGTGGAAATGAGAAAGGATCAATCAGCAAAGATCGTGGCAAGCCCTATTCTAAATTTCGTGGCAATAAGTTCCAAAATAAATGGAATAAGAATGATGCCGTTCAGAATAAGGGGAAAAATATTGCTGAAAATGGGCATGCTCGTAATCGTGACCAACCATGTCACAGATGTGGTCTAAAAGGCCACTGGGCTCATGTATGCCGCACGCCTAAGCATTTTATTGATCTTTATCAAGCCTCCTTAAAGGAAAAGGGCAAAACAGTTGAGATGAACTTCACTGTCGGAGATGACTCTTCGGACATCAATTATATGGATGCCCCAAATTTTCATGATGATCCAAACACTAATCTCGATATTTTTAATGATCATATGTAACGATTTTAAATAATTCTATGTACTGATTTTTGATATGCTTACTAGTTTCTTATTATGAATGAAATATGACTCTTTTTCTAATTTGCCAAACATTATTTGTCTAGATGGATCAACAAATCATGTGTTCAAATCATGAATCAAATAAGAGCGATATATGTCTTGTTGATTGATTGTGCTACAACGCACACAATCCTTAAAAACAGAGAATATTTCTCTAATTTGAACTTAGTGAGGCTAATGTTCAAACAATATCTGCATCTCCAATTTGATTAATGGCTCTGGAAGAGCAAATATTATGTTGCCTAGGGGAACAACAATTCATGTTGACAATGCCTTATACTCTGAAAAAAATCCAGAAGAAATTTACTCGAACTTTAAAGATATTCGACAAAATGGATATCACATTGAAACCATGAACGAAAATAATAGAGAATTTCTCTATGTCACATTGGTTTCAAATGGGAAAAAAGAAGTGTTAGAAAAATTCTCAGCTTTATCCTCTGGATTATATTTTACTCATATAAGGCATGTCGAAACGAATGTCGTCTTAAATAAGAAAATTAATGATCCAAAGACATTCATTTTATGGCATGACCGGCTTGATCATCCAGGATCATCAATGATGCGAAGAATAATTAACAATTCGCATGGACATCCTTTAAGGAGTCACAAAATATTTTCAGCTGGTGATTATAATTGTGCTAGTTGTTCTCAAGGTAAATTGATAGTTAAATCATCCCCAAGTAAAATTGTTGTGGAATCTCCAGTTTTCTTATAACGCATTCAGGGAGACATATGTGGACCTATTCATCCTCACTGTGGACCATTTAGATATTTCATGGTTTTAATAGATGCATCAACTAGGTGGTCACATGTTTGTTTGCTTTCGACCCGCAATGTTGCATTTGCTAGACTTTTAGCGCAAATCATTAAGTTAAGAGCACAATTCCCTGACAACCCAATCAAGACCATCCATCTTGATAATGCCGGGGAATTTCAATCTCAAGCATTTAAAAATTATTGCATGTCTATAGGAATTACCATTGAACATTCTGCTCCACATGTGCATACCCAAAATGGTTTGGCGAATCTCTAATCAAACGCATTCAATTAATTGCCGAGACCTTTAATCATGAGAACTAAGTTATCAACTTCAGGTTTGGGGACATGCGATCCTTCATGCAAAAGATCTATCATTCGTTATAGGCGCACTTGCATACCATGAACATTCCCCCATGCAACTCGTTTTAGGTCAACAACCAAATATTTCACACTTAAGAATTTTTGGTTGTGCGTGTATGTTCCTAACCACCTCCCAATAGAACTAAGATGGGTCCACAACGAAAACTTGGGATTTATGTTGGATTTAACTCATCGTCCATTATAAGATACCTTGAGCCCTTAACAGGGGATTTATTTATTGCACGTTTTGCTTGATTGTCACTTTGATAAAGCAATTTTCCCACCATTAGGGGAGATAAGAAGTCAATTCAAAAGGAATGGCGCGAAATTGCTTGGAATGCATCAACTTTATCACATTATGATCCACGAACAAATCAATGTGAACTTGAAGTTCAAAAGATCATTCATTTGCAACAAATTGCAAATCAATTACCGATGCATTTAATGATGCAAAACAAGTGACAAAATCACATATTCCAAATTGTAAATGATCCCGCAAGAATTGATGTCTCTGTGCAACAAAATGCACAAGAACCAACGAAACGCCTAAAGCGTGGAAGACCGGTTGGTTCAAAGGATACAATTCCTCGAAAGAGGAAAACGGGAGTAAAAATAAATACAAATCAAAATACTCCCGAGAAAGCACCGAATCCTTTGATAAGGGTTTGTCGAACAAGTTGATTCGATGTGGAACAACTTCCTCTAGAAAAAGATGAAAAAGATGAAAGTAATGAGATCTCAATAAATTACTTAAACTCTGGTAAGGTTTGGGATCGAAATAAAATTGTTCCTGATGATATATTTGCTTTCAATGTGTCCTTTGAAATATGTGAAAATGATGATGATCCAGAACCACAATCAGTGGACGAATGTCAAAAAAGACCTGATTGGCAAAAATGGCAAAATGCTATCCAAGCAGAGCTAAACTCGTTAAAGAAACGAGAGGTTTTTGGATCAATTGTCCAAACGCCAGATGGCGTAAAGCCTGTTGGATATAAATGGGTATTTGTACGAAAGAGAAACGAAAAAAATGAAGTTACAAGGTACAAAGCAAGACTTGTAGCTCAAGGTTTCTCACAAAGACCTGGCATCGATTATGAGGAAACATATTCTCCTGTTATAGATGCAATCACATTTCGGTTCTTGATAAGCCTTGCAGTCTCTGAAGGGCTTGATATGCATTTAATGGATGTCGTTACAGCATATCTGTACGGATCTCTAGACAGTGAGATATATATGAAAATCCCTGATGGATTTGTAATATCCGATGAAATAAAATCAAAACCTCATAACATGCATTCTATAAAATTACAAAGGTCTTTGTACGGGTTGAAACAATTCGGACGAATGTGGTACAAACGTCTTAGTGATTATTTACTGAAAGAAGGATATGTAAATAATCCACTTTGCCCATGTGTCTTCATTAAAAGATCATCAACAGGGATTTGTGATTATTGCTTGTATATGTTGATGATTTAAATATAGTGGGAAACCACGACGACATCGTTAGAACATCCGAATACTTGAAAAAGAATTCGAGATGAAAGAACTTGGAAAAACAAGACTTTGTCTTGGTTTGCAAATTGAACATTTTTCAAGTGGAGTACTTGTCCATCAATCAAATTATATTGAAAAATTATTAAAAAGATTTTATATGGACAAGGCACATCCATTGAGCTCTCCAATGGTTGTCGATCACTTGAAGTGGATAAGGATTCATTTCGACCTCAAGAAAGTGATGAAGAGCTAATTGGTCCTGGAGGTACCATATTTAAGTGCAATTGGTGCACTTATGTATCTTGCAAATTGTACAAGACCCGATATTGCTTTTCTTTCAACCTACTTGCAAGATATAGCTCTTCACCAACTCGAAGACATTGGAATGGTGTTAAACACATTTTTCGATATCTTCGAGGAACAAGTGACATGGGTTTATTTTACTCGAGAGGGGTAAAATTGAATCTCCAAGGTTATGCGATCTTTGAATTTTTATCGAGATCCCATAAGGCCCG
The DNA here is from genome assembly GCA_039657345.1 of Stephania japonica. Taxonomy (NCBI): domain Eukaryota; kingdom Viridiplantae; phylum Streptophyta; class Magnoliopsida; order Ranunculales; family Menispermaceae; genus Stephania; species Stephania japonica. The sequence continues at coordinate 11,154,753 of CM077556.1, forward strand.
TTCTCAAACGGGATATGTATTCACCTGTGGTAATATCGCGTATCATGAAAGTCAAGAAAACAAACTATGGTTGCTACTTCTTCCAATCATTCTCAAGTACTTGCAATTCATGAAGCAAGTCGTGAGTGTGTTTGGTTGAGAAACATGATTGAACATATTCAAGAATCATGTGGATTGCCTTCAATAAAAGATTCTCCAACCATATTATATGAAGATAATGCAAAGCATGTATTGCACAATTAAGTGAAGGATTCATAAAAGGGACAGAACAAAACATATTTCACCAAAATTCTTTTATGCACATGAGCTTCAGAAGAATGGTGAAATTGATGTCAAGCAAATCCGATCGAGCGATAATCTTGCTGATTTATTCACAAAAGCCTTACCAACTACGACATTTAAAAAGCTTACATATGGTATTGGCTTGCGTAAACTTAAAGACATTGTAAGTAAAGAAACTGAACAAGTTTCACCCATGTTCACATGAGGGGGAGTTATTGATTAGTGTATTACACTCTTTTTCCCTTAGCCATGGTTTTATCCCATTGGGTTTTTCTAGCAAGGTTTTTTTTAATGAGGCAATCTTAACAATATTATACCCATCTTAATATTTATGAGAATAGTGTACTCTTTTCTTTTACTATATTTTTTCCCACAGGGTTTTTCTTAGTAGAAGTTTTAACGAGGCACATTCTCTCAATAATTGTCATCCAAGGGGGAGTGTTATGATATGGATGAACAATTGATCAAGATTTTGTATGACTAATCATTGTCAAGCATGGCTCTTACATTGAATGGTAGTATCAAGCATGGCCCTTACTTGTATCCATATCAAATGTACTCATTATTCCATGTATTGTCAATGTTGCTTGTGAAGAGTTGTATGACATGTGATGTATGTATTACTTGTAAACATTGTCTAAGTACATTTATCATCATCACCAAAGGGCCTATATAAAGGGTGCCAACCTCATTGTAAAAACACACCAAGTTGAATGAAAATTTCTCATTCCAACTATCTCATTTCTTCTCTTCTCCTTTGTAGTAGTAGTTTGTAGTAGTAGAAGTTCTTAGTCTTCTATTTCATTCTCTAGTTCTTAGCAAGTTCCAATTTATTTTATAACAGGTAAAACAGTTGATCAATAAAAGTTGGAGATGAGAAGGACATCACAACAATTAAATCTTCAAGCGTAATCTTAAGGATTGAATTTGAAATATCAAAATCCAAATTTGCTTGCTACTTGTAAAAGTTGGAGTATTGAACCACTAGAGCATGATTAGAGAAATACAAAGTTGGTTTTGTTTGTTTGTTTTTGAATTCTTTTTTTCATTCTTCTATAAAAGTTATAGACTCCTCCAAAAAAGTTATAAAGGATAAATGGAACAAATTTTTTGAAATCAAAAGCATAAACGTGAGATTAGTGAGTTTAGTAGCTATAATCTCTCCTACTTCACTATAGATAATGATGCATTGAGATCTTTACTTTATTCAATATATATAATGTTTACGTTTTCAAAAAAAATATATATAATGTTTACAAAATAACATATATAGTATCTATATATATACGAATTCTAAAATGTGGGGCCCTCCTAAAAAGTGGGATCCGGAGCCATCGCCTTGCTCGCCCTTGCTCAGGGTCGGCACTGAAAAAAAGTTGAGCCACACCACATCTTTTCACATGTTCTTTTAACACCAATTTGGTGCCTGTTTTGACATAGACTTGGAGTTCGACCCTGCTCCAAAACCTCAATTGAGATGCCCTAAGCGCACATAAATAAAAAAGAAAAATTAAAAATCTCTTATAATTAATTAATGTTGGAATTAACTAGCTAGCTTGAGTACTATTATTGTGTTTTATCCCATTCCTTGCATCTTTTAGATTTTCTACTCACCTAGCTAATATCCCAAGTACAGCAATTTCAGGGTGGAAATATCTTTGGGCCGAAGAATCTAGAGAAAGATTTGCTTCTATCAATATAAACTACATCGTACGAAGAAAGTTTGCCGAAAAAAAGATAAAAAAAATCTTATGCAGCTGCTTCTATACTATACGTCTCGATGCACACCCTTCCGAAGTCTATATATATAATTGACCTTTGAAAAATGTTGAAAAATATGTGGCCGACATATAGATAGTACTACTGCTACTTTTATCATAAGAGCTATAAAAATAAAAAAATGATATTTTAACATACTTTAGATACATATATTTGATTTATAATGGTCTAAATTTTTTTGAGATACATATTACACATATCTTAATAAAATTTAGACTATTGTATATCAAATATATGTAATCAAAATATGTCAAAATGTCATTATCCATAAAAAAAAATACTAATGTCATAAGAACGTTACTTACAACTATTAGATTTTAATTTAATAATTACCCTAGAATAGCCACGTAGGCTAATGTCAAATATATACAGCTAGTATTTCATTAATTTGAAAAGAATAATATTGAATTTTGTAAAATGTATAATATATAAAGGAAAATTTTACAATAGAGTTTAAATATATACCCACGTCATGGAACCCCTTAAATATATTGTGCATTAAATAACTTGTGCATTTACGACTCATTGATTAATGTGTTAGATTAAATTCCAATGATTGTATATGATGTTCCCATAGCATGTGTATTTTTATAGTTCTCATAGTAGTAGTACACATATAAATGCTAGACTTTTAGTTGATATTTAATCTAATTAAATTGTCATGAATCTTATTTAATTAGTAGAATAATAATAATAATAATAATAATAATAACAAATATTCATACCACTTTAATTTGAACGATGTTTGATGGTTTGAACTAGAGGTGGGCATCGATTTCCGCAAAACCGCTCAAACCGTCCAAGCCGCGTGATCTAGTCTAATTTTTAAAATCGCGATTTGGAGGTGATTTAAAAAACTTGAAAATCGTGATTCCGTGGTTTGATGATAGTTTTTATTTATAGAAACCACGGTTCATCAAACCGCAAAACCACCTCCAAACTTTGAATAAAATGAAATGGTGTTAGAAGCCTTTTCTTGTTGTTTTAAATTTTGAAATGAACTTAGACTTATAATATTGATTGAGTTTGTACATTTCATTTTATTTAGTGGATGGTTATGTAGGGACGTGTTTTGTTGTATGTTTTGTTGATGGACATGTATAGACTTGCATATATAGAATGTGTTATTTATTTTTATTTTTTTTGTTAAAAATGTGTTGTAGAAAAAGCGCGAAACCAAACCGCGGTCAGTTTGGTTACAGTTTTGAGGGTTCACAGTTTGGTGGTAGTTTGTAAAACAGTCAAACCGCGTCCCCCCGGTTTAAAGATTTTTACCACCAAACTACAGTTTTCCAATCCCTAATTTGAATGGTTACCGAGACCATTGTACACCCTTAGTAGAAAGTCATAAAGAAAATTAATTCATTGTAGATTACAGAGTAGAAAATACATGAGTTTACTTTTTTTTGACGAAGAGTTTAATTACATTATTATCTAGCTAAATTAGCTATATGATAAATAGTGTAAACTCTTTGTCAATAAAATGAAATAAAATAAAAGAAAATAATGTAAACTCCTATTGGTCAAAGTACTTCATTGATCCCTTTGAGTCTTTCCTCCAGTATACATAAAGACCCTCCAAAGATGAAATAAAGTTTACTCGTTTGGGGCTGAAAAAAAAGATGCGTATCGATCGATATGCAATTAAGAGCGTCTCCAAATGAGAAATATGGATTATGGACGTGAATTTTTATCATGCCATCAACGTAAAGAGGATGTCATCCCATGCGGTCAAATAGACATCAGACTTAAAAACTTATCTCCAATGATAGATGTGTATTGAATGTCAATTGATGAAGTGACAATTCTTTTTCAATTTAAAAAGAGATCAATTTTTACCAACTAAAAAAAAAGTAATGGAACCTATGTGGTTGTCAATTTGAAAGTCTAGAGTTCACATCTAAAATTGACAATGTCAATTTTTTATGCCACATCAGCATGACATTCTAAATACACATTCTCATTGGTGACCTTTTTTATCTCAATGTCAATTTAATCTTAGGTGTCACACATTGACATTCACTCAACATTCCATTGGAGATTCTCTACGCATGGAAATAATTAAGGACCATGAGTAAAATGAGGCCGCCCCAACCACTTCTAAATTTAATTTGTGTAATAGAGGCTTAAATGCAAATTTGCTAATGTTTGTGAGGGTAATATTAATTGTTGGTAATGTCAACTAATAGATATGTGTCATGTATATGATGTGTGATGTGTTTTTACACTTTTGCCCTTCCACTTTTACTCTTTTGTCTATGTGACACTTTGTTAATGGTAGATATTACCAATACTACACTTTAAACATTAGCAAATCCCCTTCGAGAGAGGCTCATCTAAAATCCACACACAAACACTACAAAAAATTGTTGAAATGGCAACGGGTAAAACCTGTCGCTATGTGTGTACGAGGGAACAACAACGGGTCGGATAGCGACGAGAACAACAACGAGTCGGATAGCGACGAGAACAATAACAGGTCACCCTGTCGCTACATTTTTCATCTCTGATTTCAATTAGAAACAATGTCAAAACACAGCGATGGGTTCCCCGTCGCTAATTTAAAAACAAAAAAAACAAAAACAATACACCCCTCACCGGAGCGGAGCACCGTCGAATAGTGGATAACAAACAAATCAACAACAACAACAACAACAAACAAACAAACAAGTAACAAAACAACAACAACAACAACAACAAAATAAACCTATCCCATCTGCCTTGCGCTCTGCCCCTCTATATTTTGCCTACTTTGCCACCACCTTCCCTCGTGTCATAGCCATCCTAAACAAATTAACAACAAACAACAAATCAACAATAATAAAGAAAACAATCAAAACTACTAACCTAAATCTTTAAAAAAAAAACCAAAAAACAAAACAAACCTTAGATATGAAGCTTGGTCGCAATGAAGTGGTGGTAGGAGGTCGAACTAGGCGTGGTGGAGTGGCGGTGAGAAGGAGGAGAGCAGTGGAGCGGAGATAGAGAGGTGATCGATGGGGCAATTGGCAAAAAAAGAGACGAAGAAAGCGTCTGGGAGGTAGTGGAGCGGCTAATGGTGCGACGAATCGAGAGGAGAGGACGAGGGGGGGGAGGAATAAATATGGGATGTGGGGGTGGGGGAAATGGTGACGGGGTGGCGATGGGGGTTGTCCCATCGCCATTTCCAACCATTTGGCGATAGGGGTGGCCCGTCGCTAATCCCCTTCGCCACCCCGTCGCCATTCCTTTGCAGTCTTTAAAAAAATTAAAATTTTTAAATTATATAGTACTCTGTCTCTAAAAAATGATAGGTCTCGTTTGGTTCATTTTTTGTCAACTTACAGTGTTAGTTCGGAATTAACTTCAAGGAGTTCATATTTTCATGTTTGGTTTAACTTTAAACTTGTATGGAAGTTATAAATTTTTAAACAATAAAAAATATGAAATGACGTAAATAACCTTCAAATAAGAGAGAGAAAGAGAGATGTGTAATAAAAACGTCATCATTAATGAAGGGTAATTGTATCCACAACTTCTGAGAGATAATCCTTAAGGCGAGTGATAGGGAGATATCTTTCACCCTTTCTTGTAAGTTGAGAGATTACTTACAGACAAGTTGAACAACCAAACAAGATTAGTTCCTCCCTGTAAGCTATCTCCCGAGAGATATCTCCACCTCTAACCAAATAAGTCATAATCTAACACATTCTCAACACACTCTCAACACACACTTTGGACGCATACATCCTTATCTTTTAGTTATTTATGGTGTTTTATTATATGTGGGGCTCACGTCTAGGAAAACAAGAAAGAACTATAATTAAATACTTAAAAAATAAGGATGTACACTTAAAGTGTACTTTAAGAGTGTCGTATTATCATTTTTCTACCCAAATATATACGCCATACGGTAGAAACACGTTTGTGCAATTAATCTGTGAATCTGTGATGCTGCCACATTTGCACGGACATAATTGAAGACAAACATAAGCTATCATCAATTCATGTCAATTAAATATGTTGTCAGTCGACTGAACCAAAACCAAACCCAAGTTCTTGTTTTACGAGCACACATCTAGCTAGGTGGGCTAGCTGCACAGAGACGTATCAAGTCTCTCACACTCGCGTTGCAATGTAAGCTTCTCATAGTTTCTACGTTAACAGACTTATAGACTTCACGTGCTTGTGAGGAATGTTCACGCTCTCCACGAGACTCCCCATATAGAGTGTCAGTCGATCAATGTGCACGTACCTATCTATATACCTACGTATATATTACGTGATTATGGGAGAATGCATGCTTGCGTAAGCGTAAGTACATGCTTTCAGGAATTCTTGTAACTCTGTAAGAGTTGGTTTTCAGTTTCTGCTTGCCGCGGTCGTTCGTCCTGTAACAAATGCAGTGAGGGAGGCGCCACGTGTTTGTATTTTTTTTTAGGGTTGTCAATTTTTTTTCTAAAAAATAGATATTTCATTAATCTTCATGAAGAGAGATCACTAAGGCAAATTAATTTGTTAATCTTAATTGTTTAAATTAACATTCAATATATAAAGTTGAATTTCAAGAACTGCAACTATAACAATAAAATAATTTGACAATCAATACTATTAATTTTCTTAACAAACAGTTGAAACACAATAATAAATACACAAATATTTACTTGAACCATAACAAAAAATAATACTTTTGACAAGGAAAGTAAATACAAAATATTCAACGAGGGAAGACAACGTAAACCTTCAAACAAGAGAAAAAAACTACATATAAAATATAAATTTAATTAATGACAAGTATTAACTCTATAAAACGCAAATCCACACACAATATTTGAGTATGCAAACGTAGAGAAGCGACTGCAGCAAATTGTGAATCTAATGGCCACAATGGAATTGATGATGGTGTTTTGGGGTTCATGCGCAGCGGAGATTAAAAAATAATTTTGACAAAAACCCCAACATAATCCGAATCTAATTCCATTAAAAACGTTTAAACTATGAAAACTTAATCATACCTCAGTCGCAATGTACCTTTCTGAATGTTGATCGATCTTTAAAGCGTTGCCAATGACGAACGCCCTCTACTAGCTGTCCGCACACGAACGGCGGCCGAGATTCAAAGTCTTAGCTTCGAGAGAATACCAAACCTTTTTATTTCTCTCCAAAACGATCCAGAGCATACAAAAAACCCTAAGTCGTTTCTAAAATGAAAATAGAGTTTCAGCCTTTTTAATCTTTCGTTTTTGTATTCTAACTCAAAGCGTCTATTTATACAACCCTTGTATATAGACGGTTAAGTAAATTACACATATACCCCTACTTAAAGAAGTATAAGTGTAATACACTACAAAGACGTTTTTGTCATGAATTTTATCATATAAAATTCGTTTTTCTGAACCATCTTAAAATCTCACAAAATCATTTTTAGTGTGCGACTCAATAGGCTCATACAACGTTAACAGTGTACCAAACACATTTTTTATAAGCGGCCTCTAGCAAGACATTATGATTACTCAAGTTGTACGAATATTAAATCGATACAACCTAATCAATAGTGTATATAACATCATTTTGTCACACGATATCCTTTTGATCAAATATAAGGCATGGAATTGTCATCCAATATGTTCAATCGCACTAGTCTCAATCTCCAAGTAGACTGAAAACATCCAAGTGACATTGATCAATATCAATTCACTTAGACTAGGCCTTTTAACAGTCTAACACATAGAGTGATCCACTAGATATCTCTCTTTATATGAGAGGGACAAATTCTATCTCGATTACACAACTTCATCACATTGCTCACATAGTAACCAATCACAACCTTTATAATCGTCCGGTTAAAGACAACGTTTAATAGTGTCAAATCACTATGTTCCTAATGTTGAAGTCTCTGGTAATCTCAAGTTAGAGGACTGAATAATATACATATCATGAGAAATAACTATGACTTAATCCATGTGATGTTCTCATAGCGGGTCGGTCCAGTACTTTGTTCCCTAACAAGTACTCATGATCTTGATTCGTATTCCTATACGTATGATCATCAATCAAGACTCACACTAGTCTTAATTCATTATAGTTCTCAGTATAATAATCGACTAGGGACATTTAGGATATTTCTATAAATACTCTTGGATCTTGTTATAATGTAAACATACAAATCAATTATAATAAACAACAAATGAAATCTTCTATTTTATTAACTAAAATGTATTCATAAAGACTATTAATAGTATTGACCTAGGGCACATTTCCCAACAATTGAAATTAATTATCTCATCAGATCTGAATACAAATTCAAAGTTTATTTGACAATAAAAGGCAAATGAGGTTATTGGAACTACCATCATCGATCGAAAGAAAGGATTCAAGGTAGTTCTAAAAGGTTGAATCAATACAAGGAGAACCAAATAAAACAAATTAGGGCTTTTGAGCCTCACTTCTTTTTTCTCTTATAAAATAGATTTTTTTAATGTGAAATAAATTGCCCTACATATACTTTTTTTTTATAATTTGCTTAATATATACATTCTTTTTTTTTTGGACAAAAAACCAATTTTCATTATAGCTAATTCAAGATATTACAATGCATTATGAATAGCTATAGGAATTGAATCCCAAACAGTGGGATTTACGTGACAACGCGAGATATTATGCATTGGATTTGGTTTTTTTTCTTGATATATTCTTAGTTTACTATTTTGCTCAATATATTCTTAGTTGTTTACTATTTTGCTGTGATATTATGCATTGGATTTGATTTTTTTCTTTTGGGAAATACTAATGTAACGCTCTAACTACACGCTCCATCTACATGCATGTGCTTGCGTACCGTCCAATTCGTGTATGTATCTCGAGGCACTGGATCAAATTTGGGCAAGCATGTGCATGTAGATAGAGCGTCCCCGTCCAATTCGTATATGTATCTCGAGGCGTTAGATCAAATTGTGAGCAAGCATGTGCACGTAGATAGAGCGTGTCTTAAGTCGATTTTATAACGTGCTTCATTTTTTGCTATTGAACCACTATATTATTTCTTAGAATAAATTCATTGTTTATCCTTAATTAAATATATGTAGTTGTGTATTTTAGTAATTAAAATTTTAATACACGAGCAAAAAAGTATATAATTTATGTAACTAGAGTATTCGGGTAATTAATTTTCCATGCTACATTCCTTTTTGTTAAAAGGGCTATTACCAAAGGCACAATGATTATTTTAGTTGAACATAAGGAATCATCGAGATCATTGTGTTTAAAATCATTTTCTCAAGAAAAAACTCAATTTTTCAATTTCATGAGTGAGAAAATAAGAAGCTTGGAATGAAAAATTGACAATCATGAAAAAATGTTCCATGAGATCAAAAGAAAGAAAATATTAATTTTCCATGAAATTTACCATTTTCCTATTTTCTATTTCCATACAATCTAACTGAGTTACTAAAACAAGATCATTCCAATGATCGGATTAATAATGCTAATTTGAAAATCTGTCCCTTCATTACCAATGCATACATAAGATTTTCATTAATATGCAAATAAATTATCCTTCTTTACAACAAAAACAAAGAGGCTCAGACTTGCTATATACAGCATTGCGTACAAGAATGAACAGACAGCTTTTTTGTTCTTTCAGCTCTTTTGATCAGAGAAATCATGAATTCAGTATGGCAGCTGAGAAGTCTCCGCGCCCGGAAAACATTGTTAAATCCCCGGCTATATAATCCATATAGTAAGGGTCATATGCATTCATCATATCCCTCCAAGTATGAATTTTTTCGACACTATGATTCGTTCCACATCAAACTTGTTAGTCTCATCTCTCAAATCCTGCACCAGCCAATGCAGCTGTCATTGAAGATGATGCCTCTTCAAGCGTCCGTTTCTTCTGCACCGTGTTAAATGCCTCAACGATGTCCCCGACTTCCCAATCAGAGAATTCATCTATCCCAATCCCACATTCCAGACCAGCATTGACCTGGCCAAGAAAAATAAAAATGCAATGTTAGAATAAAATAAGAGCTGCGCATATCAGCTGAATGAGAACTCAAATAGCGTGTTTAAAAGAACATTGAAAATTGAAATCTCCCCCTAAGACTTGCTACTAGAATACCTCCTTCTAGCATAAAAAAATACAACAACACCTTCAAAAAAAATAGAAATACAATAACAACTAATAACAAATCCTCAATCCCAAATTAGTTGGAGTCGGCTACATAGATCAGACACTTCCACAATGCTCGACTTATGAAGTTGATGAGTGCATTCATAATCTTTTTAGTCTTTAATAATTATAACACGTCCCAAGTTATCTTCAGTGTATCCTTATACCTTCGAATTTCTTCAATTTTTGTTGTCTGGAGTTTTCCAACAGGAGCATTTACAAAATGCCTTTAGATGTGTCCAAACCACTAAACCACCCTTCCTTCATTTTTGCATCTATTGGTGCAACTCCTACTTTCCTATGAATCACCATATTTCTTAAATGTTCTATATTAACAAGTTTTACAACACATTCACCAAAGCGCATCTCCGCTGCACTATTTTGCTAGTAAGCTTTTGTTTTTACTGCCCAACATTCAGTCTCGTAAAGTAAAGATGGCCTAATTGTTGTCTTATAGAATAGAACATGCCAAACACGCTTCACATCTGTATTTTTGGTACCATTTTCACTCCCACTAATGCCTAAATCCTCACTATTACAACTTAACCACATTTCAAGATGGTAATAGATCTATGTAAAATCAATGAAACTTTGCTAAACCAGTTTTCACTAAATTTATCAACAAGGTTCAAAGAATTTGTTATTAACATGAGTTGACGATGCCATTTCCATTTCCATTTCCATTTGCCATAGCATCATTATTGCAAGATCACTATCAAATGGCCAAGGTATCCTCCCCAAAATTTAGCATATGCAAAATACTCCCTCCATCCATTATTATAGATCGTTTTGGCAAAGCTGGTCTTTCCAACAATACAAGTCGTTTTGAACTTTTTATACATAACTTACCCACTTTGCCCTTGCTTTAACTCCCAACATTTAATTGCAATTGAAGTACAAATGTGACATTCAAAAGAATTAGAGTAAAGAATGGAAAAATGACTTTAACTAGACAATTAAAGCACTTGTTTCTTTTTCTGTGTCATGGGCAAGAAAGTAATTTAACTCTATAATTAAAGCATTCCTTGATATTTGTTTTTTTAGCCAAACGATCTATAATAGTGGAGGGAGGGAGTATACGTCAGCACCAATTAGAAGGAACCTAGAGACACTTTACAATAAGATACCTTAACATGGATTATTTTTTTTTGATGAAACCTTAACATGGATTATGCAAGAAATGACAACAAAAAAAGGTTATACAGGTAATTGAGGTTGAAGATACTTGCAAACAACTTTAAAAATTCGTATAGGTTGATTGGATTCTCCTAGTAACCTATCATACAAAGATCACCACGTAGAGCAACAAGATTTGCAAACCAACTTTTAACAACACAGAGCAGCATGCGTTCTGAATTACCTCATAACCATGGTATTAGAGCTAAAAACCGCATCAAACTTCACCAAGTACACACATTTTCTTTTAAAACATAGAATTATGTACATTATGTAAATGATGATATGATTTGGGATTGAGGCTTGACGTTGCTGTATGTAAAAGATGATCTGATGACTGATGTATCGAAAACTTTCAGACTTTAGTACAACAACAACAACAACAACATAGCCTCAGTCCCAAATTAATTGGGTTGGCAATGTGGATCAAACTCTTCCATTGTGCTCAGTTTAATGCAATTGAAGGTGAACTTTCAGACTTTAGTACTACCAACAATTTTAAACATGTTCTGAAGCATATAATATTGGGATGATTTATATAACTCTAAAACTCTATATCACATGATTAACTCCATTTTGATATCCAAATATTGGAAATGCTGGTACTACATTCAACTAAAATGCACTTGGTGAACAATAGGTAGCGGGATCAAGCTTAAACCTCACCAATTAAACTTGCATTGCCAATCAAAAAACTAAATGAAACTAAATGACTGCATGGGTTGAAAGCTAGCAAAGCTCTAAATAGGAAAGCCTACATATAAACCGTTCCCAGTTGGTTGTTCAAAATTCATGTTTGACAAGGACTCACTCAAACTCACTTAACCCTTCCGCTGTATGAGAAACAAATTTCTTGTTTCTGAACACTAATTGCATTGACAAAACAGTAATCACAAATTTCCTTCACTTTGTTCACTGAGATATCCAGTTCAGTTCCCTTTATGCTCATTATCTTTCAGTTTTGCTTAGATATCTTTGTCTTGTGATGTTTAATTAAGGCAGCTATTGAACCATAAGCCAACACAAATATTTCTATGTAAGTTTCTGCAAGATTAACCATGTTTACATACCTCTTTCACCATTTCCTTCACTCTTTTCAATGAACCAAGAGTACCAACATAAACAGTTTTCCGGTTCCGAACAATCCTAACCCCACAGCCTTTCACCACTTTTCCCTCTGTCACCATGCATCCACCAACACGACCACTGCCACTGCTGAAAGTAGCCCGAACTTCAGCTGATCCAATTGGCACTTGTTCCTAGCGAATGAATAAAAGAACAAACTATCAATAAATATTCATCCATAGCTATTTTACAAAGAGTGTGTCAGGCCTTCAATATGGACGCAAGAGAAGTTAAGACATGAAACAAATTGCTAAACCATAAACGGATTAGGATATCTCGAACATATTTAGGAAAGGATCTACAGCCATAACTAAGAAATTCATGAAAAACATACGCTAATTCCTTTTTGTTTTCTTCTATGTTACCCGGACCCTTTACTCTAATCCAAAGTACCCGTGTCGGACACTTGAAAAGAGTGTCCGACACTTAAAAAAGACATGGATACTCCATTTATAGAGTTTGTTGTATAAAAATATTCATAATGCAAGAGAAAGAAAAAAAAATAACAAAAACTTTCTAGCGTAGAATACGAAATGAAAAATAAGAAAAAAAATATGGGTATATAAGCTATTATATACATGTAATAACATATATAAGCATGTGTCTCAAGTTTTTAGATTGTTTTTGTCGAGTCCCCGTATCCTAAAATTAGAGAATAGGTGGGTCCGACCTTTAGACTCATACCCTCACTCGACACCCGCACCCGAGTCCAGGTAATATAGGTTTTCTTTATTAGAACCATTGAGCAGGTGGCTTCAACTCAAAGTTACTATTGGTGCAAAATCGGGAGTTGCTATTTGTGTCCATGATTTAGGGTTTCTATAAGAATTTGTATCATACTCCAATTAAGGATTATTCTTGATCGCACACACAGAGATATGTGTGTGTGTTGTGTGGTTATAAAAGAATTGAGTTGGAGGTGTTTGCGTTTGGTGTGTTAGTGAGCCATCAATAGGGCTGTGTGTACGGGTATATTTGCGGGTACATGCACTAGTTCAGAGATTGAATCTTGTTCTCGGGGTTTCAATCAGTGGTTTAGATAGAGGTTTTTCCTTTTGTGCACTAGACTATTGATAGTGGAATACCTCATTTCTTGCTTGTGGTTTCTTCCCTGATTTGGGGTTTTCCACGCAAATTCTTGTGTTTTTATTTTCTCCATGGTTTGTTTATCTTTGGGCGTATTCGTGTGACTATGATCTTGGGACTTCTGCGGTGATTTGTCACAACAATAACTACAACATATATCTAAATGGTTTGTTATTTATTTCTGTAAGTAATAAGTTTGAGATACGCATTGACATTGTGAAGTTTAGATACATCGACATATAAAGGGCTAGTTACACTAGAAAGAAGAAATTTAAAATGAAATTAAGAAATAGCGATACTTCAAAAAAAAATTGCTATATAATTATGCTATATCCACATGTCAAAAAATACACTAATGTAGTAATAGCATTGAAATAGTACAGAAACTTATAATGGGTGGACTGAGTCAATTTGGTTTACAACTAGCTCCTCCAAACATTCCTATCAAAGAAAAGAAGAAAATGGTAGGAACGCATGCACACAAGCATAGAAAAGATTAGACATTTAATTATAATCCTTGATGTAAAAAAAAAAGGAAAAATTTGGAAAACTAAAGGTGGGATTAGGGCACTTCAAGACCCATGAAAATTCATTTCTTCTTCCTACATATATTTTCTTCATTATATTAAGTTAAAGATTGGAAAGGGAGATAAAATTAGGTTTTGGGAATACATTCGAAGAGAAAACTCAATCCTAAAGGATAGCTTCCCAAATTTATATAACATGTTGTAACTCATAACGAACCATTCATCCAATTTTAAACAAGTCTACACATGAGTCATAAGGGAGCTTAAATCATAGAACTTTAGATTAGAGCCACAAGGATCAAATAACAAATACGCAGATTCAAAGAAAAGGAGTTGCGCCAATAAAAAAAAAGTAAGCAATGGCCGATCGCAGTGGTTACGATAAATCCAAAGCTCAAAGTGCTTGGAATTGAAGGAATTCAAAGCTTAGAGACTCGAGATAACTAAGGATAAAGCAAGTTAAAATTTTGAAGAGATTACCAAATCACATCAACTATATTAAATAGAGAAGAATGGAAACATTGGCTCTATGTAGTTGACCCCAACTAATTTGAAGCTTTGCTGTTGTTGTTTTTGTTGTCGTCACTGTTGTAGTGGTATTAGATCATGAAATCCCTCCGTACACTATTCAATCAAAGAGTGGATAGTGAGAGAATTGTAAAGGGTGAAGACATAAGGTCTCAGATCCTTATGAAAAATGGGCAAGTTCCTGCAAATCGTTATTGAAGATCCAAACACTCCTACTTACAACAACAACATACAACATAGCCTCAGTCCCAAATTAATTGGAGTCGGCTAAAGGGATTTGATGAAGCTGGGAATTGATACCTAGTCCTCAGAGTTCGTGTGCTTACCAGCCAGTCTATCAAGCCAACTCAAGACACTTCTACTTGTGATCAACAAATTTGGAAAATAAGATACAACTTCCTTCATACAAAAAAAAAAAGGAAAAAATTGGAAAATAAGGGCATTGCCTAAGAGTTGCTGGAGGAAGCGAATTTAAAGTATTATTGGTCTATGATGAAGGATGTTTAATCACTTTAATGAATCAGTGTCTAAGGAGATCCAAGGTACATTTAGTTCTCTATGATTTGATGGGACATTAGAGTCTGCTTTTTAGCAATGCTACAAGTAACTATGGGAAGTGGCTCTTCCTTGAAAGTGAATAGGGCCACCTTTGCTCACAAGTTGCAATACATAATGGTGAAATATGACCAAAATCAAGAATTTTATTTGCATTGCAGTCTTTTTATACTATATATCTCTTTATACGATATTTCGACTTTTGTAGTTGACTTATTGGGTGCTAGTTCCCGACAGATTGAGTGTCATGATGTTTTGTCAACAAACAAAAGTTCATCTGACTCCATAGCGATGCGTCATGTGTAAAATTAATGAAGAGAACAAGGATCACCTTCTCTTGCTTTGCCTAATCGCCAAAAAAATTTGGACATGTATTCTTGGATTCTTGAAATCAAATTGGGTGATCCCTAGCAGCTATGAAGAAAAAAATGGTGGAAGATTCATGGTTGTAGGAAAAAATCGACAACTTCTTAGAATTATATCTCGATGGCTGGATTCATAGAGTATTTACTATTTAGTTGAAAAAAAAATGCACAGACACACACGACGCACACAAAATAAGATTTTCACAGGCATAGACTGAGCCATAGAGGGAGCTTGAATTTAAGAAGAAATTTGAATTAAGGAGTCATTATAGATGTCCATGGATAAGGATTTGCAAGGCTTCATGGCTGACCTCACTAGGAGCTGGCATTTTCTCTTTTCAAGATGTGTTTCCTGTTTTTAATGTTAGTTGTTCATATTTCGTGTTGTTATGTTCTTGTTTTCCTGTTTCATCCTCTGATTAGGTAGTGTACTTGCTTTCCATATTATATGTTGTTTCTGTTTTGAGTGGAAGGCTTGTTACTTGACAAAAATAAAATAAAATGAAAGGCTTGTTTCTTATCTCTTTCAAACGAAAACTAAAGAAAAGAAAGAAACAGCTACCTCAATAAGATCTAGCAGTCCTTCCATAGCCTTCCTCATATCATCAATTAACTCATAGATGACTCTGTACAATCGAATTTCAACGCATTTATTATCAGCATAGCTTTCAACTGAGCCTGGTGCTTTGACGTTGAATCCCAGTATAATTGCCTTGCTAGCAAAAGCGAGATCAACATCACTGGTGCTTATCTCCCCAGTTGCTTGTAGAAGGAATCTCAGAGTCACATTATCTTGTGGTAGCACTAGAAGGGCCTGTCTGATGGCCTCAATAGATCCCTGATTGTAAGTAGTCAGGTCAAACTAAAATAAAAACTGAAGAATCATATATAACAATTGTTGGTTACTTCAGAATTTAAAGAAAGCGCAAGAGTCTGGCAACTTTATAGGATGAACAAAAGTAAGGATGTCTTAATTCTAACTGAAATGCACCACAAGCCAACACACATCCAGAAGCAGAGCGCACTTTCAGTTCAGAAACTAACCTAGCCTTTCTTGACAATAACAATCAAATAAAAGCTAATGACTGGTTAGCATAACTGTGTCAATGAAATCACTGAGAAGATGGGTTCAAAGCCCGCTCAAACTAAAAGGATGGTTTCACCCTAATTGACATATACTAGCTTGACGATTTGCTATTCTATTCTCTCACCAACATGGAAATGCAAGAATAATCAACACAAAGGCCCTGTAAAATAAGCCACTTCCTTATGGAAAAAAGTTGTCCGAATCATTCGAAAGGTTAATAACCAGAAGAAAATGGAGTAAATATATACATAATGGTGATATCAACCAAGAATATCTCCATACCTGCACATCGACCTTCATCACAATGTTTAGCGTGTGCAAATCAAGTCCAGCCAACTTCCCAGCAGAAACAGCTGACGCTAAAGAAGAAAGTGTGACCTTCCCATCCCCAGCCTTCGCAGAAATTCTTTCAACCCTTAACTCCACAGCACGTGCCTCAGCCTTTTCACGTGCAATGTCTAGGGTGTCAACAACCTCAAATGGGTCTCCGGCAATGGGAACATTATTTAAACCTATGACCTGCAAGATACATTTTTTAACAGAAAGAAATAGGTTGAATAAAAATCTCAAAGTTAAGGGGTATTTCATTGGGAACAATGTTTGTTTCAAATATGCTGTCAGATTAAAAAAAAAAGTTTATATTCTAATACACAGAACAGCTACTGATAATAAGAGAAGGTACTGATAATCAAAATGATTATACATTGATAATCAAAATGAATACACAGAACAGGTACTGATAATAAGAGAAGGTATTTCATTGGGAACAATGTTTGTTTCATTGGTAACTACTCATTACGTGTATTAGATTATACATTGGAATGCATACCATTTATACACCTAAAATTCAAGATTACGTTTTGATTACAAATGCAACTATGTAATAATAAGAAAAGGTACTGATAATCAAAATGATTAACACTCCCAGTCATTACATTTTTTAGAAACATTATAAGACTCACATCAATAATAAATAGGTAAAAGCTAGTCAAATTCTAAAAGTTATTCAAAAGTCAAATTATGACCTTATTTCCTTAAACTTATACAACAAGACATTTAAACAAGTTTGACACATTTACATATAGTCTTAAACACTTCAAATTGATGGGCCCAATAATAAGCATGTCTTCTGTATATCCAATTAAGCACCCAAAGCTCAAGTATATATATGAGACCTTTGAGCGCAAGGTTCAGCTAAAATGCAACTTGTAACTGGATAGGTCTCTAAGTGTTACTTATTTAACAAAGTGAAAGATCTGGAAAAACTGGCAACCACATTTATGTAGAATTGTAAATAATTTCATAAGGTATTTTTTTAATCTATTTCTCAAAAAACTAAATAAAAGGAACGGGTAGTAAATTACAGAAAATTGAATAACATCCTTTGGTCAGAAAATAAATTACTTAAAATAAGCTTGAAATTTTGCTACAGAGACCATAATAAAGTTCTCCCATAGAATCTTAAAGAGGGTCTCCGTTATGAATTTCTAAGTACCTGCACAGCAGAAGATGGACCAGCTTCATCAACACGACTTCCGGTGTCATCAAATAAGGCCCTCACCTAACCCACAGAGTTCAGACTTCAAGTCAAAGGCTTGTAACATCATAATTTTCAAACCTAGAATCAAGAGAAAATTTTTTTATTTTAAATTTAGACAAGCAACCTTTCCATAGGCTTCGCCACAAACTACTACATCCCCCCTTTTCAAGGTGCCATTCTGCACAATGAATGTGGCTACAGATCCTTTGGACTTATGAAGACCAGCCTCAATGACAGTGCCCTTTGCATTTCTATGAGGATTTGCTCTCAATTCTTGCAACTACAATGTAGAAACGTGATGATGATTAGAGCATACATGTACAATAAGCGCCCCCCCACCCAAAAAAAAAGGATAAATAGATGAGTACCTAAAGTTGTTTTTTTAAGTAAAACAATAACATTAAATGATCCTTGGCAATATTATAAAAAGAAAGAAGGAAAAGAAATTCTTGTGGACTTGCGTCACATTTGAAAATATCATATAAACACAGAATTCCTGGATGAACAATGAACTTACCAACAGGAATCAGCACTGCAAGGCTAATTTTAACAAAGAATGACACTTTATAGCTAGATCTCTTCATGAAAACAGCAGAGAAAATTTTACAACCATGTGATAAGCATAAGGTGCAGAAGGCTGGAAGCATCCGAGAAGGATACATTAGAATTAGATCAGATGCTAAGGGAAAGATCAGAAATCTTGCATGTCAATGAATATTTCTCTGGTACTTAATATTAAAACTTGAACAGCAGAAATTGTATATTTGACAATTCAATTACAACAAAATGATTAAAATCATAAATAGCAAACAAATGTGAGCAAAATGGATCAAAATAACCATAATTCAAACAAATTGTTCCAAAGAACGCACAAAAGTAGTTCCAAAACACTACTTAATAATAAAGAAATAGCTTATATCCAATACTTTACCTTAAGGTACTTGATATACATATAATGAATCCATTTTTGTATTGTGCATCTCACAATTCATTGATACAGATTATGGCACACTTCAAAAAGTGGCAAGAGAATTGCCGATTCTTTTACAACACTAGCATTCTTTTGTAGATGACATACACACTCTATTTGTTCAATAACACTTGATGTACAAGCAAGATTTTGCAAAAAAATGGTGCACTCTTAAATGTAAGTGTTGTGCAATATTTTGCAAAAAGCAATGTGCTTTCTGAACAAACTCAAACTTGTACTATAAATTGTTGTCATCTTCAAACTTTTCCCTACTTAGATTGCAGTAAAATATTTAAAAAGTTCACCCAAGAGAACACAAAACCAGCAGCGTCATTGCAATAAATAACTGTTATCTATCATATTTGCTAATATAATAAAATAAAGGAGTGAACATTTTCCATACCTCAGCAACGAGCATGACAGTTTCCAACAAATCCCCCACATTCTCCCCTTTTAGAGCACTTATCTAAGAAAGGCACGTTAAGTGTTGGTTCGCTTAAAATACAAAAGAATGAACATACACAAAGTTCGATTTTCACAGACCTTAACCATTGGGACATCTCCTCCCCAATCTACTGGCATAAGGCCACTTGAAGAAAGTTCTTCCATGACACGGTCTGGATTGGCTCCTTCCTTGTCTACCTAAAAGGGAAAAGGCAATAATGCAAACGAAGTTGCCATCCGTTGAATCTACTCAACTTTAATACTATTAAAATACCAAATATACCTCACCTTATTAATAGCTATGACAATAGGCACCCCAGCTGCTTTGGCATGAGCTATGGCCTCAGCTGTCTGAGGGCGAACCCCATCATCGGCAGCCACCACAATAATTGCAATGTCAGTGACCCTTGCTCCACGTGCTCTCATGGCACCAAATGCCTGCAACAGTAAAAGAAAATGCATCATCTTGCAGACAGAATCTAGAGTGGCATTGACAAATTGGGCTATGAGGAAGAACTACTTTGTAACAAACAAGTTATAACTTATAAGTGAAACATCGGCCCTAGACAAGAAAGTAGAAGAAAAATAAAGTACAGTAATATATAATGAACTGACTAGGAATTATGAATGAAACTGTGAAGTCTACCTCATGTCCAGGTGTATCAAGGAAAACACATGGCAAAAGCTTTCCATCAACAGGAACGAGGACCTTGTATGCCCCAATTCCTTGTGTTATCCCACCAGCTTCAGATGCAGTCACCTTTAAAAAGAAAAGCTTTGTGTTACACTAAGACAAGGAGCAACCACTCCTTTTTAACATAGGAAAACAAACAACGGGAGAATACGTCAATGCTAAATAAGATGAAATGTACATAAGGACTAAGGAGAACAAAGAATTGTTCAATAATCAACTAATCAAGGAGAAGATCTGAAAACCAAGGAAGGCCTTCACAGAAAGAACACTCCACCCCTTTCGAAAGCCTTTTTATGCTAGTCTCTAATTTTAAATAGGGAGATATCAAACACATGATTCAGAAAGTTCTATTAAATGGTCAAGTGAGGCTGACCACTTTGGCTTTTATGCACAGTCACATAAATACATGCACCAAATGCTAGAGTAACTTCAGACTTCATTGATTCATCTTACCTTGCTCTTGCGAATATAATCAAGCAGGGTCGTCTACAAAAACAAAAACAATGATAAATTAGTACTTATTGTAATGAATGCAATTAGTATAATACATCAACAACGACAACAAAGGCTCAATCCCATATTAGTATAATACATCAAAAAAAAAAAAAAAAAAAAAAAAAAAAAATAGTGTTACCTTTCCATGATCCACATGACCCATTATAGTAATGACAGGAGGCCTATCTTCCAGCTTGTCTAGGTCGTCTTCATCAAAAATTTCATTCTTTCTTGCCATTTCCTCAACTTTGACGGGAGCAGCTTCTAGAACTTCTACATCATACTCTCTACAAACCATTTTCACCATGTCTTTATCTAGAGTTTGAATTCCATCAGGCCTAATTCCCTTAGTGTATAAGAACCCAAGAATTTCGCCTTCACTGACAGCTAAGTTGTATGCCAAATCCTCTAACAACATCCCTTCATCTTCTACTTCGAGAATTTCAACTTTTACTGGAGCTGCATCCTTAGCAGCTTGAAGCCTAGCTGCCTTTCGACTAGCTTTTGTCGACTTCCTCCCTTTCCTCCCAGCTGTGGCACCAGGTATAGAAACATTAAGCTCAGAGGTCTCCTCATCAGGAATATCTCCATCATAAACCAAACGTCTGCGCCCACCAACCGAACCAGTTTTCTTACGATAATCATCTTTTACCTTCATAAAACCAGGGTTCTTCACTGGTTTTGGAGGTGGTATAACTGCTTGAGCAATCATTGGATCGACCACAGGTTTTTTTGAGGCAAACTTATCGATCAAGATTGGCTTTTTCTCTCTTGTGCCGTCCTTCCCAATCACTTGTGGTGCTGCTCCCACATCCTTCAAGATAACAGGTTTCTTTACTTGGGGCGGCTCTTGTAATTTTGGTCTAACTCTAAGGGGTGGTTGTGGTTGCGGCTGTGGATGTCTAAATGTGGCAGAGGTCGGGGTTCCTTCCTTCTCCATCTCATCTTTATCCAACTTTGGGACATTAGGAGGATCCTTAACAACTTTCTTCGCAGCTGAAACCGTTGAAACTGGACTGCCTTTCCTCCATACACTCTTCAAAGCCTTCGACTTTTGAGCACCAACTGCGGAGTTCGAAGTTCTAACACTTCTCGGCTTCCGCTTCCTGTTGTACTACCGGTCTTATTCCCTCTATTATCATCAAATCTCGGAGAAGACGTTTCCAATTTCTCCGCCTTCTCCAAAACCTCCCCAAGCGACTCAATCACCTCATTTCTCTCCTCCACATTGGACAATCTCTCAACATTCGATACACCACTCATTGTCGGCCTCCACGCAGCAGAATTATTTGAATTACTCGAATTAGTATTAGTCAGAACCGTTTCCGGCTTCGGCCGAGCCTTCAATACCGGCTTCGGCGCCGGCTTAAGGACATTATCCATGTCCCCATCCTTGCTACTCTTAAATGTAGATTCAAGAGAAACCGAATTCCCCTGTTCCGTAATCGAATCCGCCACCACCACACATTTACACACTTGCAAACACCCCCATCTATGCCCTACATTAACCCCTTTAATTACAGAAATTCTCTGAGCTAGCGATGTCGAACCGTCGTAATGACACGAAGGACTCGCCCTAACACTCCCTAAGCTCGCAAGCGAAGCCATCGAAGCCATGGCCTCAATCAGCATCAACAAAACCCCATATAATATATATATGTACCAAATTTGCACCACCAAAACTAGCTCAATTGGAAAACCTAACCCCCAAATCCAAAACACAGAAGAAGTGAAGTATCATCAAGTAGAAGAGATGTTCGCAGAATTACCTATGCGAAGGTCTGTGAATTGAATCGAATCGAATCGAACAAGGTGTGTTAAGTTGTGTTGTGTTGTGTTGTGTTGTGTTGTGTTGGCGAGATGTGTGGTGTGGATCGGAAATTCGGAGAATTAATGAGAGAGGGAGAGCTATCATGAGTGAGTTGTGGCGCTTGTGTGGTTCTTCTCTTCTTTCTCAATTTATTATGCGATAAGGTTTTCGATACTTGTTTTTCATCTTCGTTTCTTTTCTTTTTGTTTCATCACAACTTCAGCTCGTTGAGGTTCAACCGTTCAATTGAGGCTCGGACCTAACTACTGGGACTAGGAGTGCTGCGCCATGAATTTGGAGGTGCAGATCTAGATTTGCTGAATGGGATCTCGATGCGTGATCGAGTGGAACTGAGATGGAGAGTGGGTTTAGTATCTGCGATTTGTTGGATCGTTGTACTGTTTTTTTTTGCATGGGGTTGGGAATGACGTGTCGGCTCGTGGAGCCATAATTCATGTGCGTTACAAACTTAAACACGCGAGTGATGCGAACAAGACTTGTCTGTCGCCTCTCCATTTTTTTCTTTTATTTATGTCATCACCCCAATAATTACTCAAGGCACCCATGAATTAAACGAAAATGTTTGTTCATCAACGCGAGGCACCCTACCCCAAAACCGAACGATACCCTCCTTCCCTTCTTCCTTTCTCCCTCACATCACGAATCAAGACATCAATACACCAAATTCCTTTTATTTTCTTGCTCGTTTACTTTAGATTTGTTATTTTTTAGGATCGGTTGAAGTGTTATGGGAGGTATTGGTTTGTGTGATGACTTCGGGTAAATGGTTCTTGTTGACTAATGAAGCAAACAAGGGTGTTTTTGTTGATTTTGTTGTTCATTTATCTCGTTTGTTGTTGTCTTTAATGGAAATATATCCATCACTGGGTTTAACCGCAACCCGTGGTGTTTGGCCACAGAGGTCGTAATTTGTCTTTCGTTCTCGAAAGTCCATTGCCAAGACCATTGAGTAAATGTGCGGTTAAGCTTAACCGACACCTAAGTAAAAGGACCCCAATTGACCATGTTGTTGTGTATCACCGAGACTACTAGTTTAGTCTCGGTGAACTATTACCGAGACATTGAACAATGTGTTGGGAAATGTGTCCTAGGTCAATCCATTAACAGTCTTTATGAATACATTTTAGTTAATAAAATAGAGGATTTTATTTGTTGTTTATTATAATTGATTTGCATGTTTACATTATAATAAGATCCATGGGTATTTACAGAAATATCCTAAATGTCCCTAATCGATTATTATACTTGGGAACTATAATGAATTAAGACTAGTGTGAGTCTTGATTGATGATCATACGATGATCATACGTATAGGAATACGAATCAAGATCATGAGTACTTGTTAGAGAACAAAGTACTGGACCGACCCGCTATGAAAACATCACATGGATTAAGTCATAGTTGTTTCTCATGATAGGTATATTTTTCAGGTCCTCGACTTGAGATTACCAGAGACTTCAACATTAGGAATACAATGATTTGACGCAATCAAACGTTGTCTTTAACCCGATGATTATAAAGGTTGTGATTGGTTACTTGTGTGAATAATGTGGAAGTTGTGTAATCGAGATAGAATTTGTCCCTCTCATATAAAGAGAGATATCCAAAGTGGATCCTCGATGTGTTAGATCGTTAAAAGGCCTAGTCTAAGTGAATTGATATTGATCAATGTCACTTAGATGTTTTCAGATCTACCTAGAAATCGAGACTAGTACGATTGAACATGTTGGATGACAATTCTATGCCTTATGTTTAATCAAAAGGATATCGTGTGACAAAAGGATGTTATATACACTGTTGATTAGGTTATATCGATTTGATATTTGTACAACTTGGGTAGTCATAATGTCTTGCTAGAGGCCGCTTATGGCTTGTATACCAAAATGTGTTTTGGTACACTGCCAATGTTGTATGAACCTATTGGGTCGCACACTGAGAATGGTTTTGCGAGATTTTAAGATGGTTGAAAAAATGAATTTTATATGATAAAATTCATGACAGAAACGTCCTTGTAGTGTATTACACTTATACTTCTTTAAGTAGGGGTATATGTGTAATTTACTTAACCGTCTATATACAAGGGTTGTATAAATAGACGTTTTGAGTTAGAATACAAGTACGAAAGATTTAAAAAGGCTGAAACTCTATTTTTCGTTTTAAGAAACGACTTACAGGTTTTTGGTATGTTCTGGATCGTTTTGGAGAGAAACAAAAAGGTTTGATATTCTCTCGAAGCTAGCACTTCAAATCTCGGCCGCCGTTCGTGTGTGGCCCGCTGATAGAGGGCGTTCGTTGTTGATAGCGCCTTAGAGATCGATTAACCTTTAGAAAGGTACATTGCGACTGAGGTATGATTAAGTTTTCATAATCTAAACGTGTTTTAATGGAATCAGATTCGGATCCTATTGGGGTTTTTCTCAAAATTGTTTTGAAATCTCCGCTGCACATGAACCCCAAAATCCAACACTATGTCTCAGTTGCTTCTAACTGAGTGTCATAATAAGCTATGTATGTGAGTAGTATAGGCCCGATACTTAATGAATAGTGTCGGTACCATATGGCCGACACCATTTGTTAAGTCTTGGTACCATGTAATCGAGACGAGTAAACACCATGACACAGATTCGATTACACACAATCGAGACTTAATTTGAAATATCAGTCATCAGCAACTGAGACAACACAATATGTCTCAATCCTGTGTGACCAAGACATTTGTGTACGTGATACACATTTGAAAATGGGAAAAAAAAAAAAAAAAAAAAACTCACCTCTCCCATTTGTATGCACTCTTTGATCATATAAAGTGGTGTCTGATCGGCGACGGAGAAGCGAACTCGGTTGGGAGAAACAATTTTGGTGGGGTGCACTGGAATAGGAAGGAAGAGTTGGTCGTTCGAGTTGGGAGGGACATTTGAGTCTTTTCACATTAAAAATAAAATTAAATGGGGTGCCCTGAGTAATGAGTGGGGTGCACATAGCGCGACTCTTTTTTTTATCCAAGGACACTCCAATTCAAATATATACATTCATAACACGCGGGTCGAGGTCGCATAGACGGCTCTTGTGAGCCAATGTGTCCTGCAATATAACATATAGCTGTCATTCTAGTATTTCTCTACAATTAATAGGCACTTGTGTATTGCCATGGCTCCCTTTTTATTGGTAAATTAATAATGTTAGTCTCTTTCTTAGATATGAAAAAAGTTTTTTTGTCAATAAGAAAATTGAAAGAAACCATATATAGTAGATCCATTGTAAAACTCAAAATTGTTGCGAGGATAAACATCTCCTTATTTAAAAAAAAAAAAAAAAAAAAATGGATTTTTTTTTTTTTTTTTTTTTTTCAAGCAATGGTACGAGGCCGGTTGCCGTGCAACATAGTGGATATAAGGGAGCAAAAATAAGAGAAGAAAAAAAGGACCAATCAGGTATGCATATATGGAAAACAAGAAGTCCATTAATTTTGGCATATAAGAGAGGCCACAAGTTACCGCAACTTACGCCTACAAAACTTGCAATGGTTCACAAATTTTCGATCCTTACATGACTTCGTTATTCCCTTTAAATGGCAAAGAATTGACATTCACCATTTCGTTGCATAACCTTTTTTTCAACACGTGTCCACCATGTCGCCTAGAAATAACAAACCAAAGCATCCTCAATTTGCTATTTGATCTCATCATCCATATCGATTCAGCTGATAATCTCAATAATCATGGCTTTTCGCGCAGCAGTGAGTGCTCATGAATTTCTTAATTTCCTTTGTTATCTTTGCATGGAATTGTTTGATGATGCCTTAATTTGCAGAGTCGGTACAAGTGGATTTCATCAATATTGAATCACTCGAATGCTAATCGCACAATGGCTTCTTCGACAACACCAAGAACAAAATGGTTCTCGCACATGGCAGATGCGCACTCTAGTAAAGCCAAAGCAAGGTCCTCAATTGACCATAATTAAATCTAACCTTATTTGATTTATAAATCGAATGTATTTAATCAGACGGGTTGGCCCACCGGTAAGAGCGAGTTTGGAATTATGCAAATTAGACACACAATTTCGAGTTTGATTCCTTGTTGCGTCAAGATTACTCTGGCCATTATAGTACGCTCAAGCCGATTGCACTAGGGCCTCGTGTGAATAGATAAGATACCCAGGATATCAAAAAGAAAAAAGAAAATCTAAAGTATTTGCTCCCAAGGGGTATGGTGCTGTGGTTTAATTTCGAAGAGGGCTTAGTACTATTAGTAAGAAGATATTGGTGATAGGTTATGGGTTTGATTCACAACAATTGCGGAATTTCTTCTTTGACATTTGGATTAGTAGTAGTAGGGGCACCTTTCTAATCCTAAGAGAGTTGAAAATCAACGGTTGTGGCTCAGATACCTTCGACTATATATAAAAAATAAAAAAAAAAAAATGTAAAAAATGTATGTTTTCAATTGATCTGATGGATTAATTAGTGATTTAATATATAACATAGGAGTATAAAGGCTGAGGACGCGCCAATATACATGATAGTGGGGATGGTGGTGGTGGTGGTGGCATTTGCAGTGCACAGCGGGAAGCAACAGCTGCGTTACATGCCGGGGGTGCAGGTAACAAAGAAGAACAGGGGATTGATGCCGGAAGTGGCGGATCCCGACAACGTCGTCCAAGGGGCGGAGAAGTTCATTCGCAAGTCTTTCTTCAGGAAAGTAGCTCACATTCAGGATTCTGATCATGGAAGCTCTGTTCCTGATCACATTAGAGGCGACATTTTTGCCAAGTACGTATTAAAATTGTTAATCATATATACTTTCTCATGATAAATTGTTTAATTTTGTTAACTAACATAAATAGTAATGTGTTTGTTGTGATGGATTAGCGTGACCAAGTCAGAGACGTTGAAATCGGTTGGTGTGGAGCCAAGCAATCACTGATGAAAGCCTCTCAACCGTCGATCATCTCTCTTTAATAAAATTAAGGCCTAATGATAAAATAAATATACTAACCTAACCGTTCCTTTATGATCAAAGACGTCCTATTATGTTGCACCTGATATGCTTTCATCATTTTACCACACCACTGTTGATGTTTGTGCTCATGGTTTTAAGAATGAAAGAAGAGTTTTAACCTATTTACTTCCATGATGTTCTATTATTAATGGAAAGTGATAATCTAACACATTTTTGGCGCACGCTTTGTTTTTTAGCCATTCGTGACTCTTTCTTGTCTCCCGGCCCCACATCTAACAAAACACCATAAATAGTTAAAAAACAAATTGCAGGCCCCGAGCGTGTGTCGTTAGATTATCATTTTCCATTAATCTCTATCTAAGATTATGCAAATAAAAAATTAATAAAAATAAGAAAATAAGAAAATGGCATACATTTTTTTTTAATTATTACAAACTCACGAAGAGGAACCCCTGCCTCATTAAAAGGACCTTGCTAAAATAACCAACTTTGAAAATCGACAAATGGACATCTTGAGGCAAATCGCGTATGCAATGCATCTCTGAGGCAAATCACGTGACACCTACCTAGCCTGTGTCCATTTGACGGTGCCTAAAGTTTCCCTAATGAGAATGAAAGCACCAAATGATACCAAAAACCAGCTATGAAAGATTGAAATAAGGAGTAGAAGGGTTACTCGTTCATGCTCATCATCTCCTATTTCATTTTGTATATATAAGACATAGATAACAACACTAACAAGATTCATTACATGATTATACACTACTGATTTGCTACAAATATTCCTGAAATTATAATAATCACACTTCTGCGCCCATAACGGTCTTCGCCACGACATAGAACTGCACGAAATTATCGAGCTTTGATGCACACTTGGAAACTGTTGCTTCTCATAGGCTTTGGCCGACCAGTTTGGGGGGTTCTTCTTTCACTGCTTAGCCTGCATCATTCTTGTAATGTTCAGTGGTGATTAATAAGTATTATTCATCTTAAGGAGCTCAAATGGGTTGGAGCTCTTTCAAATGCAACCTTGCAGGAATAAGCCAATTTCGCACAAACTCTATTTATCAAAGAACCTGTTTCTTGAATAAGTCATGATAATGCTCCTCAAGCTTAAATCTAGCTAGACATGATTGAGGACCAGTCATCTATAAATTGTAAATTTCTTCGTTCTCCCACTCATTTAGCCATCTTTTTTTCCAAAATAACAGTAATAATAAAACTCATTTGAGAGGTTAGAATTGTTTGGAAACTGTAGTTTCCTTCTATTTCTACTTTCAGAGGACAATGTTTCTTTGAGGTTACAAATATAGTCAAAAGAACGGAACAAACGGAAGAACTATGAATTTCTTTTATTTTCCCCAATCACTTGGGGTTCTAGCTACACAAATAAATGTCTGACCTGGATACAAGCAGGTATACAACAATCATTTGCACAGGGTTGCAGCTGGTGCTCACTGCAGAATTTGGCTGCCATAATCATTGTTGAACTTCTCATACCGATGCGCATGGAGATGCGCTGATGGTCCTCGTGTTCCTCAAAGCCGTTTCAACATCTTCATGTTTGATTGGACCAATCACTGGCAGCTCTGCAAAGCAGCATAACTACAAGTCATATTCAGAGCAATACTATATTGACACTTAAAGTCACACAATAAGTCACTTGCCTATTTAGTAACTGTGCAATACACTTTGAAATCGTATGCAAGCATCTCAAATGCAGCACATGGTCCTCAAAAAAATGCATCACACGGCTTTCAAACAGGTTTATGACTTGGTGTTTGAATTTACGTGTGTCAAAATATCAATTCCCTATGCAAAAATAGGATTATAGTTTCTGCTTCGTAGTAAGCAAAATCGCAACGACTTGTGCTTCTGAATAATTTACATCAGTCATCTTTCAAATATAGCTCGACCAAAAAAAATGTATCATGGAAGTCAGGGATTGAATGCACAAAAGGACAGAAAATATAGTTCTACACTGACATACTGGAACTCCTGATCAATTCAAGTAAGACCAAATTACTGTAATTAATAAGTAGAGTCATGCATTTTGTGAACCACAACGAGTTGTATAGGATTGTATGAGCATCTATTGATTTCCAATTTCCAAATCAAAGTGGGATTTTGAGTTCTTCACTCCAAGAAGAAGACGAAAAGAAAAAAACATACCGTCCTCAGGGACCACTTCTTTTCTGTCCTCTAAAAGAACCATCAGTCTTCTCAGTGGTTGCATGGCAGCCTCTTTGCAGACTAACCGGATGTCTGAACCTGAATACCCTTCTGTTTTCTCAACTAGTACGTCGTACGGAAGACTTTCTTCCCCAAGTGACGATGGCAACAGTTCCTCAAACATGGCTTTTCTTGCTTCTGGTTCAGGTAGAGGCACAAGTATCTAATTTGTCATTGTCATGGGAAAACATTTGCGTGCATAAAACAACAAACTCTTCCAGCACAACTATCTAATGTATCATTGTTCACATTTCATTTGAACAAGGCACTATATATATCCATTTCAAAACCCAAATAGGTGCAACCACACAAGCATGGGAGCAAACAAGTAACTGAAAAGGAAGAAAAAAAACCCAGAAATTTTTTTTTTTAAAAAAAGTGAAAAGAAAAAAGTAAAAGAAAGAAGAAAGAAGTTAGCAGTCTTAATTGAAAACGGCAAAAAGGCAGCAGGTAAATGAGCTTAATGGTTTCTCTTAATTTCACTAGTGACAGTTATTATTATTGTTACTGTTAATATTTATTTTTATTTTTTTTAACAAAATCGTGAACAAGGAAATTGCCTTTGGATTTTGTAAAAAATGGCACAATTGGTCAGAACAATCTTAATTATCAAGGCAAAGACACAATGGTGCACCATTGTAGAATGAGTTTCTGATTTAAAAGGATACTCGCTTCTCTAGACGTCGAAGCATGGCAGCATCGAGTTCCCAGGGTAGGTTTGTCGCCGCCAAAACAAAAACAAGTTCATCTGTTTTTGTCAAACCATCCATCTGCATCCAAAAAGATGCACAATTTTCACTTTTAAACTACAATAACGCAGCTAATCTTTAATATCAAGGTAAATGCAAGTATACTTGCCAGTCACATAAAAACAAAATGCAACGACCAAATAAAATCACTTGCAAAGCAGTAATAGTGGCCAGTCCATCATGACTGTAGATTCCTAAAAGCACAAATAGCAAAAGATTCTTTCGTCACTTGAATCGTTGTTTTTACCCCTTTAATTACTTATTAATTAATAGATTTCTTTCTTAATTCGTATTACCTATAATTAGTCGATATCTTTTTCCTCTATTCGATGTTTTGAAATTACATTCCTTGCGTTCTTTTGCTGCTTTTTTATTTCATCATTCTACTCTTTACTCTTTTGTTTGATATTTAGCTTTTCTTTGAATTTGACAACATCCCTACAACGAGGATTAAGTACTTAAGTAAAGGCATTTGTGTGGGTATGTATTACTCTAGCTCCAGTCATCATCGTTTTTCTAAGTTCTATGCCAATTAATTGTCTTCATGCGAGCATAGCAAGCGGGATCGAATGCATGCATAGCACATGTAATATATATATATACATTGCCAAACTTAAAAGGTCTTATTCTTACATCCTTTGCTAAATAAAATCAGAAATCTATTAGACAAAAAACCACAACACAAATAAAGCAATGGTTTCAAAAAAGAAAAACATATTCTATAGGTTGTGGTCCAATACAGTCTCATATATTGCAATTTTGAAATTATTTCATTACGCCACCATAAATAGTACTCCCACCATAAATTGTGGTTCCATAAATAGTATTTGGGAACTAAATTCTAACTGAAAAGTTGAAAAGTATCTAAGTTGTCCAATCAACGATTTGCGATCATTGATATGCAAAATGTTGTTGCAAGGAATTAGACATTTTGCATCTCCTGGGAGATACTAAAATAGGTTTGTTCACTTAAAGGGATGAGTTTCTAGAAATATTCTCCACGTATCAGAGATAGGGATGATTCACAATCCCACGAGATTTCATACTTCAAATACGCTTCCATCTTATTAATAGGCAACACCTATATAAATAGGGGAACCGGCTCACAATCAAAGGTACATACTACAATCTCCAGAAAAGACTCTCTTTGAGTTTTACTGACATGAGTGTCAGAGGTGTATCCCTCAGATACCTGCCTTTGGGAATTGTTTTGCAGACACCAACGAAAAAGATTCAAAAATCTTGACGCCTTGGTGATTAGTATCTCTAATCGTCAAGGAGTATTGTTTCCACAACATTTCCTAACTAGACTTGGAATCAAAACCATATTGAACACCAAATAAGTGTTGTACGAAAGTTCAACATGTGAATGATGCCAGAATGTACATGTAATCTTGTAATCTGATGAGAGCACTTCTATACTTCTTTTTCAAGAAAAGAAAAAAAGAGAGAAATCACCTGTATAAGTAGCTCAGTTTTCAAACGCCGACTTGCTTCATGCTCGCTGCGCCCTTCACCACGTTGGCTAATGATTGCATCAATTTCATCAAGAAATATGGTTGATGGTGCATGGTGCCTTGCAAGTTCAAATAACACCTTTATTAACTTCTCCGAATCACCTGCAATTATACATACATTGACATCAAGAAAATTAACAGTTCCCTCCTATTCTAGCATAACTTATCCACATTATACCAAATGGTGGGAAAAAACAATATGAACAAAAGTCCTAAAATCAAATCTTAACCCATATCCTGTTGCAATAAATGACACTTATCATTTTCATATTTCAAAAGTAAAACATTACGGTTTCGTTCAATTTATGGAGCAGTGGCCCAAGTACTCAAGGATTAAAAGGACCCTTTCAATGATAAAAGACGACAACAACAACAACAACAACAACGAAGACGAAGCCTCAATCTCAAATTAGTTGGGGTTGGCTACAAGGATGAAGGATTTGGTGATATGTTTATTTGTTTCTATGCCACACTGACGAGACACAGAAAAGTGAAATTGAATGTTCTGCTTACTTCTATTAGACGGACTGAAGATGTTGGTACATTGAAGTTAGGTCTTAGTGATCCTGGAGCCTCAATGGTACGATTGATGACTTGTTCTCGAATTCTAAATTTCTATTTGGATTACTATATGGTATTAGTATTCAAGGAAATCGGTCTTTTATTGTTTTTAAAACATTGACAACGGAGTTTACATCTTGCCAACAACATTTATATGTATTTTGATCCATTTTGTAGAGAGTGACCGTTTTATTCTTGCCCAATGGTTTTTCTCCCAGAGAATGGATTTTCAACGTAAGTCTTGTGTCACAATTTTTCTCATTGTCTTTTTCTGTAAGATAAAGTTTCAGGATTAAAATCTTCCAAATATTTGTCACAACAATCATCTTGTGAGACTCTTGCAAACTCATTGTCAGCTTGCTAAATGTTTTTGTCATCAATGATAATTTCATGATCAAATCAATTGATTTTAATAGAAATCAAGCTGGATTCAGCCTTTATGATGCAACGTAAGAATTAACCATTAATAATTCAGACAAAGAAACTTCTA
This sequence comes from Stephania japonica, assembly GCA_039657345.1. Classification (NCBI taxonomy): domain Eukaryota; kingdom Viridiplantae; phylum Streptophyta; class Magnoliopsida; order Ranunculales; family Menispermaceae; genus Stephania; species Stephania japonica. The sequence continues at coordinate 11,187,896 of CM077556.1, forward strand.
GCTACTTTGGTAATGGAGACATACCTTGCTTCATTTTTTTACTAGAGCGGCGTGTAGGCATTTGCATTTTCTTGGATTTCATTCATCCTTAGAAATAGGAGAGGGGAAAGTAATTCTCCCCCTCAATGATTCAACCATATAATGGCAATCCATACAAATCAAATCTTAATAATAGATCAAGAAGTTCCATGTGTACAAAACCCTAATCCTAATGATGGGTTACTGAGCTAGGTGGGTGATATGCATAGACATGCCTTTTCAAATAAACATTTTTTTGGTTAGTTTTAGAGAAATGTTTCTGGAATGAAATTAGTTAGTCTTATAATTGAATCATTCTTACATTTAAATCAAAACCGTAACAAAGGCAAGCTAATCTTTCTTCTCTTCAATGGTGTCTCCAAAGAAAAGATCAAAACTCGCAATATATCTTTGGGTCCCAATCATAACTATCTTCCAATGTCGATCTTTATTTTTTTAAAGAGTTACATTTAATATACTTGGTTTTGGTTCAACTAGTACCAATTTTACATTCTCTAGACTCCAACATCTCTATCGGACCTCCATTTTATCTTGACTCATTACACCATTGCATCAACATAACCACAATTAATAATAAATGAGAAATGCACCACAAGGTCCAGAAAAACAAATGCTAAAATTATAATCCATACCACAGAACCCCATTTTAAAATAGCCCAATGCTGTTTTTTCTAACCACAAGTCAAACCACACTTCTATAACTGTATATTGCGAACCATTTTAGCTTAATTCCAATAATTATCAAATATTGACATTAGGGTTGACAAATACTTCCAGGAATCTTGTCATTAGTTTGGGCTAGAAAGCTCAGTATGCACTACTTGGTTGTAAAATCAATTACGAAGTCTCGCCATCGCCAAAACAGAAAGGTTATGCCACTCCAAAGTCCAAAGAAATGAACACCAAACACCTCTATAAATTTAAATATTAAAAAAGTTCATAAGGTCATCATATTTAGAGTGCACTGATCTTGAAGTACTTTAAAAGTTTCAAATTTTAGGTGCAAGGGAAAGAGGTTTGGAGGGTCCAAAACAGTTTTCCTTTTTAAAATTGACACCACAAAATTATGAAAACATATAGCTAATCTTTAATTCATGTCAGTTTTGATAAGTAGATAACTATTTTTGAATGAAGTTTATGGATTGTTGCCATAACCATGCTAAACTTAACTATGAGTGAAATCAATTATCGTAAAATGTTGATACTCTTACAACACAAAGAAGAAGAGAAGAATACGATAAGAGTCATGGTAGTACCGCAGTACAATGATAATGTAATGAATATCAGGCAACATATTATAGGAAGATATTGATCGTTAGGTTCTCGCGTACCTCGCCATTTACTAACAACAGATGACGCTGAAATGTTAAAAAATGTTGTTCTGCACTCGGTGGCCACAGCCTTAGCAAGCATAGTCTGCAATGCACAAGTAGAACTCAGTACACACATATGGACTCAAGTTCAATACACATAAGAGGATAAGAAAAGAAATGAAACACAGTGATTCTGCTGTTTGACCTCCTAAACTCAATTCTTTTAGTAAACTTATGCAAGTATGCAAGTGATTAAGGATACAATGGCAAGAACAAATAAATTCTCAATTAAGCTTTGACAAAAAAAAAACCTCAATTAAGTAATTGGTGAGAAAAAACAAATGTTGAAACCTCATGAGAATGGGTGAGTTCTCTTGCAATAGGACTGTTGATAGTATGATTACAGTTGTTAATAATAATAATAATAATAATAATAATAATAAAATTATTATTATTATTATTATTATAGAAAATAAAAGAACACTTAAAAACTAGATAGGAGACCATCTAATGGGTGAATTCCTTTCCCTTTTTTCTTTCCTTTTGTATTAATATATTTTAAAATGAAGAAAATAACAAAGGGACATACATAATATAGTTTAGACTGTATACGATATTGAGTGCAAGGTATCGCCTAGACAATGCGTATATGTTTTAAGAAAAAATAACCTTAGTGGTCCCTCAGGCAGGCTGTGGGGTTCCAAACAATTTTTTAAAAGATTGGAGGGCTTCACTGAAAGTAGCTTAATAAAAATACCCATTGATGTCCAAACAAAAACCTAACCCATTTCTCTCAAACTCCACCCCCTCCACATCTAGTGACAAATAGTTCCTTTAACAACTTTTCTAAAGTCAATGGACTTCTCGACAATCATCAATTGATGACAAATAGTCATGAATTGCTTCGAAACATTTTTGCAACTATTTACTATTTCTAATATAAATGTTGACTATGGATGATAGTGATTAATAGACCATTTGCATAAAATAGAAACCTATAAATAATTAATTAATTGTTTAGAGACCTCTAAATAAATATTTTTGTCGCCTGGGAACTGACCTCACCTCTGCCAATGGAAGTGCATGCCTTGGCACCTTTCGATCCTTGGTTTACACCCCTAATCATTCCTTACGATATGCTTACTTTACAAATCAAACTAAACTAGAATGAAATCCCAAAACGTAAATTGAGAACAGTAATTTAGTCAAGATGGTTTTGTGGCTTTTTACTTGGTCCCACATATTTAATTTTTTTATATTTTTCAAAATTGAAAGTAAGTGCAAACACAATGCTTTAAACAAGCTAATCTATATTTTTTATCTTCATATTCCACATCCCAAAGTCCATAAAAGCTTAGATAATCACTTCCACAAATAAAAACCCAAGAAAGCAAAATTTAAAACTACAACACTGATAATAGTTCATCATGCATAAGAGTGTTCATATCTCATGGTAACGTGATCAATAAGATTCCAGTAGAACAACGTTTATGATAACAATTGAACAACCAAAACAATGGAAGAAATAAGGTTATTTTTTTATTATTATTATTTTAACCATGGGTGTCCGAACTTTTTTTGCACCTCCTTACTTTGGTTCAACTAATCTCGTGGAAGTTAGTCGGGGGGCCTAACCACATAACCCAGGGAAACCAAGAGAATATAATGTGGCTACCGAGAATTGAAAGCATGCACTATGCCTTGTTAGAATAGTAGTGCTCCTTTCTTTGCCACTACACCACACCCGATGGGGGCTGAAATATGGTTAAAGTTTATTTGGTATGAAGTTCTCACAAACATCATCATTTGTGGTTCAGCTTCATTTTCACATTTTTAAAATTAGAAGTTGTAACAACCAAATGGTAGCTCAATGGTTTGATATGTGGTCGTTATGTGTGAGGTTGAAAATTTATGTCTCTCCTTGTACAAGTTTGAGGGGTAATAAGTTGGTTTCTTATTATTATTATTATTTTAAAAAAAAAAAACTGTAAACCAAAATAAACCAATCAGTTTTCATTTTTTTAGAGACTTTGACCAACCCGATGATGTGAAACCACAGGCCAGACCAAGTTTATCAAACTTGGCGACGCTTGTTGGTTTTTTTGTTTCTGAAGCATACCCCAAATAAAACAATCATAGGAAAGTACTACAATCATGAAGAAGCAATGGGGAAAAAAAGACTTGAAAAACCAAAGTAACAATTATTAGTAGCAATCTCAGCTACCTTTCCCGTTCCAGGAGGACCAAAAAGTAGAATGCCTTTCCATGGTGATAGAAGACCAGTGAAGTACCTAGAAACAAATGGTAAAGATTAATCTCACTCCAGTGCAAATATCAATCTACACTAGCCAAATCACATTAGTACAATTATATAAACAGAGAACTCAAGAATCAAACCTTAGAATTTAATGGTGGGTTGACTATCTGGACAAAAGGACAAAGACCAAATGTAAAAAAGGAGGACAGTCACAAAGAGTCCTATGCTTTCCCAACGTAATCAATTCTTATAGTAGCTTCTAACAGGTAACAATAAAATAGCCTTGTACAGATAAATAATTTTAACAATATGTGGAATATATGAAACACGTTAGTAACTAAGATATGAAGAGGGGATAAGGAAAGTAACAAGAATCATAAAGTTGAAATGATGAAGAAGAAAACCACAAAGAATCATAGAGTTGTAATAACAAAACCATCATTTTATCATCCTCTAAAAGAACTAGGAAAAACATATTTTTTATACAACTGTCATTTTGTGCTCAATATAAGCAAAAGATCTTCAAAGTTAAAACGACGGAACAAATTACTTCAGTCCTTTGGTACAGTAGTATACATATAGCAATTAGTAAGAGAAAATTTGTTGTTTGAAAGTTAAAATTGATATAGACAAATATCTTAGATTGTGAGAAACATAAAGTGTATAAAAAAAGATGCCATGAAATATAAGAAATATGTTTCATAATTTATTTTTTTATTTTTTATTTTTGAAAACCACATCTCCTTATCATTCAGCTAAGTCCGCTTGTAGAAAATTCGTTACAAATACAGGAGGGAAATGACCCCAAACATGTAGACCTAACATAGAACCACCAGCATGTGCAAGACTATAGGCTACGAGATTCACAGATCTTCTAATGTGCACCTATTCTTTTTTTTTTTTTTTGAAACCCAAACAAGCAAATATCATTTCATCAACAAAGATCATTTGTTACAAGGGAAGAGATGACCAAAGGAATGGCATCCTTCCAATTACAATTAATACAACTGACCATTGCCATTTGAATAGGAACAATCAGTAATGATCAGCACTTGGCATCCTTCCAATTACAATTAATACAAGTGACCATCGCCATATGGATAGGAACAATCAGCAATGATCAACACTTCAAAAGATAATAATCAGCAATGACCAAAGGAATGTGCTCCTCTTTTACATCAATTAAATAGTTTAATAAATAGGAAGAATTGGCAATGATCATCACTTCAAAAGATAATAATCACTATACTGATTAGGATAATATAAGCAGTAACATTTAATCTCCATTATGAAGATTGGGGCCCTAAAATAGGAAAATAAATCAAAGAAGCAGACATCAGACATAGTACTTATTATTAGGAAAATAAATCGAAGTACAAGGAAGATATCGGACAGTGTCACAGAAGTAACTAATGCATCAAAAATTAAATTTACGATAATTTGATCTCCCACCAAAGAAAATAAAGTCATACCAATAAAGCTTTCACCAGATTTAGGAGTGCTTCTATAATTAGATGCACCAAATGTCAACATAGACTTACTTAGGATATTTAATTGGCATGACAACTGCTTCCTTAAGAAGTCGTTTTGCGTTCTCTAAGCCTTTGATGCTTTCCCACGTGACATCAGGACTTCCACGAATAATGTCCCTACAACAACAAAGCCTCGGTATCAGTTTACCAGGTTCAGGCGTTCAGCTAACTTCCCCATTTAACATAATTTAATGCAGTTGATTGTGTGACATGGTAATCAGAATACAAATTTAAAGTTAAATAGTTGTTCAAAATTCAAATGATGCAAAATTCTGAATAATGGGCAATTTACCAAAACAAAAAGAAAAACAGCAAAAATGTATCGACCCATCATGCCTGCACCCTATGAACCAACATATCAAATACTATTTCTGTATTCAATAATATCTTCTGAAAATAAAACTTACCCAATTTGCTTCATTTCCTTAATATGTTATAGTTTCTAGTTGCTTTGCAGAACTTATCAACCATTACAACAACATAACCAAGGATTGCATCAGTCTTCATAATAAGTGAACGACCTATTATAGTTAAACAACCTTGTCTGTATCCTTAGTTCCTTACTTGGTTTACCTTTGTTCCATGAAGTTCAAAAAAGCAAATGTAAGGCAAGCAAATTTCTTATAAGCTAGAATCAGTACTGCCAATTACCTGCTTAAACTCTCAGCTAATGTACGCATGTCTGCAGACTCAAAAGGAGGAAGCAATGACTTCTGCCTGAAAATTATCACAGAAAAATCAGCAAGTTTTCAATTGCAGTTATATAGATAAAAAACCAACTTCACAACAAATCAGATAATCAGAAAATTATTAGAGCAGATAAGTATACAACGACGACGACATACATAGGCTCAATCCCAAATTAATTGGGGTTGGCTATTAGAACAGATAAGTATAATAAAAAAATATATATATATACCATGACTGGACTTGAAGGAAATTCCATCATGAGTACATGGTTTCTAATTCACAATAAATGTAGCAGCACTACATATGCACTGCAACTGACTGGCATATTCAGTCATCACTAGTAATCTAGAAAATAGTGTCACGCTGAATCTCACAACCTAAGAAGCTTACATATTGTCCATGATATGGGATTTTAAATACAACAAATTACATAAAGATAGGTATATAGGACACTGTCCCAAAGGAAAATGGGGAAAATGATAATGTGAACAATTTATCCAATACACATCAGATATTCAAGTGAGTACCGAGAGGATTATAAGTTGGAATGTGGGCACTATCTTGCCTTGACATTTTGGTGTATGCTCTCTCCCAACTTGAGCCCCATTCACACTCTCTTCCCACACTTGGACTTTGGGTATTCCATATCATAAAATTTTAATATAGTATCAAAGCCCAGAGTAGCCTAACAGCTCATTAAGGATCCGAAGTTCAAAAAAAAAAGATTGAAAGGGCGAGCAAAAACAAATGATGAAGCTAGACCTGTGTAGGAAGACCTACGGCCTAGGAGGTTCTAGAGTACATGCCCAAGAAAAAAAAAGGTGGCCTCTAAGACTCAAAAAGAACACAAGCCCAGGCTTACAAAATTGAAAGCAAGTCCCAACTGGCTGGAACAATTGGACTTGAGGGGGAGTGTTGGAGATGTGAGAATAGTCTCACATCAACTAGTTGAATAGAAAGACATTGGCTTATAAGTTTGGACTTTGGAGTAAGAAATTCAACTACGTACACAAAATCTATTATGGTATCAAAATATCTATTGTTGGTTTCATCATTTATCTACGAAATATATAAATCCATGTCAAGTTCAAGATTTCAATCCAAGTTTATCTAATAAGCGAAGAAGGTCCAATTGAAAGTCTCTTTGATTTGCCTTAATGATCCATTGATGTCAAGTCTAAAATGCGTAGCAATTAGCAAGTTCTATAATCATTTATCAAATTTCCCAACAAGTTTAGCAGCTCGCAACCATATAAATTGTGAATTTATGTATGATAGCAATCAACTTGGTGTCTCTGAGCGACTAACGTCCCTATCTCTACTTGGATAAGTAACAAACTATCAAATGACAGTGACAAACACATGATAAAAGTCATAGTGAAACCAATTTTTTGTGTATATGATATATACTATAAAATTTTATTATCTGTACGCCTCCTAATCCTACAAGTAGATAGGAAAAAAATAATTTTTTAATCAAAAAATCGTTTGGTTTATGTTAGCACCAATGATTGCAAGGTGGTCGCCTAGGCAGGCGGCACCCTTCTTAATAATTTAAGAAAAAATGATGGAGCAAATTCCAATTAAGTTTGGTACAATGATACCTACCGAACAACAAAATCTTAACATAATTAATGTTACATAAAAACCTAAAGGCTTATTATTAGTATCCTTGAAGTATATATTGAATACGGATTATAGTTACTAATAGAAATTATTGTTAATTAAGTACCTATAAATAAATATTTTTTGAGCTGCTAAGGCATTGCCTAGGGGCCGTCTACACACTGCCTCGCCTAGGTCAGGGAAATTGTCTTGGAATCGCCTTGGCACCTTGCAATCCTTGGTTAGAGCAGAATTGAGTGTAATAGTTTAGGAAGAATTAGCTTCCTGTCGCTGATTTCTCAGGACCAATGACTGTGGGCATAGGTAAATTTCACCATCCAACCACGATTACACCATGACAAGGATCATATACAATAAGTACAGTTCATTATACAGTAACATGTTGTCATAAGTTAAACTGTATAAAACTATACATACAACTCGAAGAAGAAATTTTGCCTTACAAACCATAGCATAATAATTGGTGTAACACAAAAAAATATGTTGTCCCCCAAGATGTCAATCTAATGAACCATAATGTCCAGTATACAATATATTATCTTCGTCTGAAAATACTGTTTCCTCAAGGGAATAACAAGCTAGTCAGTTATCAAACACAACCCAACTTCAAATGGAACACCATCATATCAGGCTAATTGAACAAGAACTAAAATAGAGTGTATGGACTAAATATTAGTTTTGCTACTTCAAAAAGCAAAAGTGGCTAATCACTTCTTTCCTTGAGCATTGCATTTTCTTATTCCTCTATCTCTCCTTTTCAAACATCATCCATAAGAGAAAAATCTAGGTATTCTACATATCTGCATCCCAAAATTTAAGATTTTTTTGGAAAGAAGATATCCAATACTTGCAAAAGTAGAGGAGAATGAATTTTTTTTTTTTCAGCAATTGCCTCCCAAGCCTATTTATTGTATTTTTATTTAAAAAAATTATATTTCTTGGTGTCTGAGTGGATTTTCATACTCAATAGCATCACATCATTCCTAGGATTTGTAGGTTCAAAATCAAACACAACAAAAATAAAATTCAAGAGTCACTTTGCCATCAGAAAGGCAATGTAAATTCATTAAACCATGCATCTGGATTCAACCAAAATACTGTGACATTCTTGATGAAGCCAACCACAAAGTGAACGGTAGTTAATTTAGGGCAGCGTGAATGGCAGTTGACAATGAAAAAAATAATAAGAAAAATGATTAAGGCCAAACCTACACCCACAAAACATTTGATCCATGCAGACCTAAAAGCAACAAAATCAACCAAAAAAAAGATCATACATACGGCTTTTCAAAGGATCTCTCGAAAGCGACTCCGTTCGCCTCCTCCGTTTGCTGAAATCAAACACAATTAAGCAAATTCTTATAGTTCCAAATGAAATAACAAAAAATAATACTCCTTTCACTGATCTATGTGCAAATTTCACAAACCTCACTTCTGAACTGTTCATAAACCGCCATATCAGCCGTTTTCCGGCCATTCTCAATCTCACCGACAGAAATGGTGCGGGAATTCCCATTTCCCGCATGCATTTCTGCACCGCCGTTCTGCGCTCCGTCATGCAATTCCGAATTCTTTTTCCTTCCGAACTTCGCATCATAAAACACCTTGAAATCCTTCAAAACACAAAACAAAAACACGAGATCACAAAATCAGTACTAAAACCCTTTCACCAGATCCACACAAACACAGAACCACAAAGTAATCAAATTCAACTTCGACATAGTGTAAGCGATGATCGATAAAAAGCACAAACTGTATTGATTTTGTGAAATTGAGAAGCTGAGCATCAAATGAAAGGGGAACGAAGAGAATGGATTGAATTGCGTTCGCGAACTTGCCTCGAAAGACCAGCGAGTGGGCATCGGCTCGTCCGACATTGTTAATCCGCGAAGCGAACGCGGGAGAAGAGGAGAGGGAGAGATCTGCCGAACGCCACTCTGTGAGTGCGAGGGCTCTGCGTGAACGAAGACTCTCACACTCTGTCACGCGAAGAGCGACTCCGACACAACTGGCTCACTAGTTTTGTAAGTCGTTGAATGGCATATGATATGGTACGTACCTTTGATGTAAAGTTATTTCTGTCTGTTGGATAAGTGTCGAGATATGATTGATAATGTAGATGTACAATCGGAACGCGTATGGTCAAGGTGTATTTTAGAGTGTATTATCACATCTTTCGTATATTTATTTTTATAAAAAATGGAAACTAAAAACAACCTGGAAAGATCTTAGCATGTGCTGAAACGGGAATCGGACGGTCAGCATCTTCAAAGAGAAAAGGCACCACACCCAGCCGTTAATATTTTGTCATAAGAGCACGTGCAAGATAAAAAATTACATGTTCTGCCGTTTGAAATTTTTGGTAGATCTGCCGTTTGAATTAAAATTCACCACCTCGGCTTGAAAAGAAGGAAAAATATTATAATGACAATGGATAAGTCCCACTTTAACATATATTGGCTCACAAGAATCCTCTATGTATAGTTTTGACCCACTTGTTATGCATTGAATCTGTATGTGTATGTATCATGAGGTGGGCAAAGATGACCCTTGTGGGCTAATATGTGTTGAGGTGTGACTTACTGTTGTTGTCGTTATAGCATTTTTCTAAAACACAAAATGTCAAATATAGTAGCCGTGTATTTAATAATTATTTATTTTCTAATTTCATTTTAGGACCCATAGCTTGAATATATGAAAACGCCGTAAATAAGTTTAAGGCATGGTTGCTTAGGTAAACAATAGTTATTTGTGTGATGTCATGTTGAATTGTAGTATTAATTAATGAAAAATAATAAAATGACTCACTTTCAATACACACTTTTTGCGAACACCTTTTGTCTTTTAGCCATTTACAACTCTTTCCTGTCTCCCCATACGTGAGCCCCATATTTAACAAAACATTATAAATAACTAAAAAATAAGGGTTTGTACTCAAAATGTGAGTTGAAAATAGATCATTTTATCATTTTCTTTAATTAATAAATTCGATTTTCTATTCCATTTGGCCGTGTTGTGCGTGCATGTGATGAGAGTGTGGGATGCCTCGGGATGTGCATATTGTGGATATGGGATGAATGGATGACTTAGGTACTTGGATAGCTTAGTTGCACTAATAAATCATTTTAAAGACTTTACCTAAGCTATGGTTACAATTAACAATTTAGACCTAAAATTGAATCAAGGATTGTAAGGAGATTTTAGAATCCGAAGGGATTGGAATGTTAGGTTTGTAAGAAGAGATGCTAACGTGGTAGCACACACTTTAGCAAAGTTAGCAAAACTTCATAATAATTATTATGTGTGGTGTGAATTCCTACATGAGATTATAAAGCTTAATGTAAATGATGTAAGTCCATTTCAATGAAATGAAATACAATCTGTTCTTGATAAAACTAAAAATAAAAAATGCTACGGTTACATTTAATTCAATCTAGACATAAGTTACCAAGTAAAAAAAAAACAAGACTTGTGGTGCGCAAGATGTGCATTATTAGCGTGGGGCGTTGGATAGTCGGTACCTAATTTAGAATGAAACCCATAAAACTAAGCTAGTAGGTAGATTAATGAGTCTAAGGTGTTAATTTAGGCTAAGTTGATAAATAAATAAAAGATTAGCTTATGTACGTTCTTTTTTTTTTTTTTTGTAGGAATGTATGTTCTATTTTTGTTCAACAAGAAGCTAATTTATTAATTAATTAAATTGGAGCCTTTGATGTGAATGAAGATCATCATTACATAGGAATCCTAGGTGATCTAAGTGTTGTTTAATGGACCTTGATGAATTAAATTTGAAGCGTAGATGAACCTAGAGATACACTTCTGATGGAATCGTAGGAGCTTAATAAATTGGACATCTAAGGGTGCACGGAATTTGCCAATCTAAGCCTTAGATGGATCCCGAGATGACCAAGAGAGGGAAGATCAAAGGATGGGATCTCAATTAGAGGAAATACATATAAAAGGGACTACGCATTATTTTCATCTCAAAACATGCACGCTAGGAGCTTGTAAATGAGAGCAAAAGAGAAGAGAAGACGCTAGATTCTGTTGAGATTAAGGGTTCTTGATTAAACTTGAAGAGAGTTAATCTAGAAAGAGCAAGAATCAAACAAGAAATTAAAGCCATCACATCTATCTAGGTATAGCATTCTTGCCCTCTTTCTAGTTCTATGGTTTCATCTATGCTAGGATATTTTCAAATGGGATAGCCTGTGACGAGTTAATGCCTTCAAAACTGATAATTTGGTCTAATTACACTCAATCGACTCTGAATTTCCAAGTTCTGGTGTTTTCTCCAAATATGTGAATGGGTTTTTTTAATAAACCATCTCAAAAGCATGAAAATCTATAATCTTTATTTTTATTGAAGATTGATTTAACTAAATTGAGGTTCTCCTACTGAAATTGGGTGTAAATGGGATTGACTAAACACAAAAATTTTGTCTTCTTTATGCTTTGATGTTCTTGATGGAATCATGCTTAATTTGATGCTTTGATGGAATCATGCTTACTTTGATGCAATTGTTAAATATGTTTTTTTTTTTTTTTGGTGTATGATTTCCCCTACGAAGCGAAGATGGGGTTAACGGCATATGGAATAGGACATAGATGCACGCGGGGAGCGTGAGAATTCTGGGCTCCAACCTCCATTAGAATTCAATTCATAGCACTTGTTTAATTTCAGCTTTTTAGTTGTGCTATCCCTGTTGTTAAGGTAAGCCGACCTCCGATTCAACAAACTCGTGGCACCGCATTCGTGTCCAGTTAATTCAAGCAACTTATCTTCATGCGAATTCGTTTCCAGTTCTTACATTTACATTGTATGACTTGTAGCGGTTTTATTGTTTATCTACGAATACTAGCCTAACTTCTCTAAGATTTACTCATTGAAATCTGTTACTTTTAGTGACAAATTGAAGATCCAATAGGTTCTAGGCCTCATCAGACTTCATCATTGGTATTTGTTTACCATATACTTTTGGTCCTTGCAGGCCTCATCAGACTTTGGTCACTTTTGTTGTTATATATGGTATCTCGTGTTGGGTTTTCACGCTATATGATTGTTTATTAATGCAAACTTTTATTTCTTACTTTATTTGCATGTTTAAGAGACTACCGCTATAATAATCATTCGACTTATGTTAATCGTCCACATTGCAAAAAATCAACTTGGATATTTTCATGCTAAGTAACTAATTAGACTTTTCGTAAAAAAAATAAAATAATAATTAGACTTGAAAATCACTAACTTAGAACTAAAATGTAAAGAATAATGGATTGAGGGTCGTTATCAATAAGTGGTTCGATTCTCAGCGAAAAAAAAGACAAGACCTAGTGATTTTCGTGTTTGGCAATAAAAAAAAAAAAAAAGGATTAGTGATGTTTGGTTCACCTCGGTGGCATTTAGTGACATGTTTGGCAACATGGTGATGTCAAGTTGATATCAGAGCGAAAAGTCATAAAAAATCGGATAAAACTACAAACAAAACTTAGACATGAAAACATGAGGATCCGGACTTAAAACTTCAGTTGAGAAGTGAACGTCAGACAGGTGGTACCAAGGCTTATACGTGACATCTTTTGATTGTATTAGTATATATGCATATTACGAGGCCGATCCGAGCACACCCTCGTCATTGCAGATTTGACATGGACGGACAAACTTGCTATGCAAAGATTTATAGGATAAATCAATGAAGAAGGGGATCCAGAACTAGGATACCACCACGTGCCATCCTCACCATCTGCACCAAACCCACTTCGATTCTTCAATCACCCCCTTCCATCAACTCCTCATCCCCCAAATGAAATAGATCTCATCTTGCCCACCCAAAATGACGCAGCGTAAACGCTCAAACAAGAAAGAATCTTTAAGGTTTTGAAGAAAAACCAAAATTGAAATAAATTGATAATAATTGATAATAGTTGATTATGATTACAACCCTAATCATGGCTTTATATAGCCCATTAGAAACTCTAATCCTTCTACGACTCAAAACGCCTAATATTTATACGACTCAAAACGCCTAATCCTTCTAAGACTCTAAAAATGACTTAAATAAATTAAATTACGAAAATACCCTAACTGAACAAGAAAATAGAAAGTTCTCGATAGAGCCCTAACTCAATCGGACTCCTGGATCAAAAGTTACGGTCCCACAAAGCATCTGCAACTGCCACGACATCATTCTCTCCCACCCTGAGAAAAACTCGACCTCGAGTTTTCTAGATACAAAGGCTCATCTTCTGGATAGAATGGAAAAACATCCACCACATTAAATGTTTTAGGATATTCCCTGATATGCCCTTTCTGCAGCAACTCCTACACCTTGTCATGCAAGACCTCACTCTCTTTCAGAATCATTCTGTAACGTAAGAGGTTTGGCAAACTAGCGCCAGGAATCAGGTCAATGTGGTGTTGAATGTCGCGCATAAGAGGTAATCCATCAGGCAACTCGCCTGGTATAATTTCAACAAATTCCTCCAACAATGGTTTGACCTGCCTTGGTATCTCAGAAACTGGCTCTTTCTCATTCCCTACAAAGATCTGTCTCAGCACCAATGCATGCACCACCTGTGACTCTTTAATGGCTTCGTCCATCTCACACTCAGTTTATGTCATTACAAGGAAAGACCGTTCCTCCACTTTAAAAGTCTTGGAACGGTTACTTGCCCTTAAAGGAAGCAAGTTAAACGTCACTCCCTCCTTCTCCAATTTATACACATTGTCTCTCCCAGCATGTTGTGCATTTTCCAAGGTCGTCCAAATAGCAGATGGCAGGCATCCATATCTACCACGTCACAATACACCTCATCCTTGTAAGTACCAATGGAAAAAGGTACTCTGCTACGCTCTGTCACCTGCACTTTCTCAGTTGCCTTTATCCATCCTATAGAATAAGGACTAGGATGCTTCTCCATCTTCAGTTTCAATGCATCGGCTGTACCTCTACCAATGATGTTCTCACAGCTCTCACTATCTATGATCAGTTCAAACACCTGGCCATTAATAGTGTATCTCGTCTGAAACAGCTTGTTTCGCTGACTGTCATCTTCTAATTTAAGAGTTAACATCAGTCTCCTTACCATAATTATGTCCATCTCCCTCATCATAATCATCAAAATCATCCCCTCCATTAGGACCACAATAAACTTCCTTTTCATCATCTCGTTCAATCACATTAACCTGCTTTCTATTAGGACATTCATTCGATTTGTGACCAGACTGCCCACAATGATAGTACTTGCCCACAATAGGCTTAGCATAAGGATTTGCAGTTGCCTTTTGTCCCTCTTTCTGTTCGGCAGGTTTCTTTCCAGGTCCCATATCTTCCTTCCGTTCAGAACCTTGATTCCAGCCGTGGGTGGATTTACTTCGCTCTGCAAAACTCCTTGAAGTTTCCTCCTCGCTATTATTCCTCTAGTAATTATCACTATCATAGGTTCGCCGATTGCCCTCATATCGATTTCCACCTCTGTCCTGCATCATTAATTCAGCCTTAATGGCTAAATTTTTCGCCTCGGTGATAGTTCTTATAACTTGCACTCCAATTTTCTCCCAAACTTGCAGTTTCAATCCATCCAGGTATCGTGTAACCTAATGAACCTCGTTCTCCCTCAAATCATTCCTCTCAGCCAATCGCATAAAATCTGTTGTATATTCATGAACAGATCTCTGACCCTGCCGATAGCGCTGGTATTGCTGAAACAAGATCTGCTCATAATCTGGAGGCAGAAAATCTTGCTGGAGCAATTGCTTCATTCTATACCATGTCCGAACAGGTTGTTTACCTTCCCTGTAATGCCTACTTTGCAGCCTCTCCCATCAGGCAGATGCTCTACTCTTCAAACGACATGCCACAAATTTCACCATTTTTTTCTTGAGGAATTTCTATATACTCAAAAAAATTGTCTACTTCGGGGATCCAATCAACAAAATCCTCAATGTTCAGATTACCAGAGAAACTAGGAATATCCACTTTCAACCTGAAGTCGCCCCTATTATGATTACCCCTATCATAATAATCATGATTATGTTGATTATTATTGTTGTTATATCTGCCGTTTCGATCTCTCCTAACAGGTCTACCCTGATCCTCGGCCAAAACCATATCCTCTTCCTCGTCACTGGAGTCACCACCAGCAATCCGACCTCTAAAATTCGCAGCCACTGGTGCAATAAGAGCATCGCCTTGAGCACGCTGATCTCTTGGATGTTGTTCACCATCACCCTCGTGTCTGTTGGCATTCACCCCAAGGGTGTCAAATCTGTTAATCATTGCATCAAGGCGCTCGTCTATACGCCGAAATTGTTGATCGAGATTTGTCTCTAAGGTTCTGATTGCCGCCTCTTGAGCCTCCACTTTGGTTCGCAAGGCTTCAACATCCTGAACGACGTTCGGAATGCCACCGCTTCCACTGGACATCATTAGTACGAACGGAATTCCCGCTCTGATACCAACTGACGCAACGTAAACACTCAAACAAGGAAGAATCCTTAAGGTTTTGAAAAAAAACCAAAATTGAAATAAATTGATAATAATTGATAATAGTTTATTCTGATTACAGCCCTAATCATGGCTTTATATAGCCCATTAGAAACTCTAATCTTTTTACGACTCAAAATGTAATCTTTCTACGACTCAAAACGCCTAATCCTTCTACGACTCAAAACGTCTAATCCTTCTACGACTCAAAACGTCTAATCCTTCTAAGACTCTAAAAATGACTTAAATAAATTAAATTACGAAAATGCCCTACTGAACAAGAAAATAGAAATTTCTCGATAGAGCCCTAACTCAATCGGACTTTTGGATCAAAAGTTATGGTCCCACAAAGCATTTGCAACTGCCACGACATCACAAAAAGATATAGATCAAAATAGGGGTTCATCAATGCCCACCCCATCTCCCTCAGCAAGGATGCCCTCCTCACCCATTTCTACCAAATCGATTTCACCACCCCATCAGCAAATCATCATAGCAATAAGGGATGCCTTCAATAAAAAAAAGAAGATAAATGTTAAAAGTGACTTATTATTAATTAACACTCACTGAGAGCATGCACAATGTTTTCTATTATTTTTTTACTTTTTTACAATTTTATGCTTGAGGATAATGCTAAGGTTACTTACTACGGACATTCACTACGATTACAAAATTATTAAAAAAAAATAAAATAGAATGAAAAAACAAGGTGCATGCTTATAGTGTGTCTGTAGTGATTCACCCTAACACTCCTCAAAAAAGAATTGAGAAAAATTAGGATCATCAAGGCAAACAAAATGACATAAGATACCCTTATAATAAAAGATCAAATTTATTTCCAAACAATCAATAGGCTCTTAGACTATTTTACCAAACTACCTCACAATATATAAAACTTTATTTAATAAGCTATATAGAAAAATTCTTAATGAATAAACACTAAAAATTAAAGATGTAGATGTACCAAACACAATCTAAAATTTAGAAAAAGATTATAAATATAAAAGTTGCAACACCAAATTTGCTTAAGAGAGGGAAAAAACATGTACCAAATATTGTTGTGTACAAAAAAAAAACATATACATTATATATATTGACATATAAAAAAAAGAAGTGACTAAACGGACCCCGAAACTTGCTCAACGTATCCTATTACTTAAGCATACATCAATTTTAAATTCTAATTGTTGAACATACCTCACTACCTTTTTTTTCTCAATTCCCTGAAATGCCTTTGCTCACCCCATCACCTCCACCTTCACCCTCACCCAACACCACTCAATCTTCTCCGTTTCTCTATTTTGGCCTTTGTAGGGCACTTCAACTAGGTCGAAAAAGTCATATGAGTGTTTTTTTCGTCAAACAAGGTAAGATCAGGTCTCGCAATGCCCTAAAAGTGAGCAAGTGTTGTTTGTAGATTTTGAACACATAGGGCCAAACCTCTTTAGAGGTGTTGATTGATTCGATTTAGAGGTCTTTGTCGACTCCCATCGAAACCTTTGAAGATGTTTCGACCATGTGTATGAAACAAGTGGGCAACAAAGAATGAACAAAATCCGAAAAAGTACATGAAAAAAACCAAAAAAAATAATTGGTTTTACTCGAAATCGCTAGATATTCTAAATTTTATCAACATTTTTTAATCCAAAATGCATGACTCAAGCTCTAAATCAAAACTCTAAACCCATCAACAACAACAATACAAAAACTGATTGAAAAACAACATAGAAAAAACCCCGAAATCGACATAAAAAAGGTGAAGAATGCACACACGAAGAAACCAAAGAAAACATCCCCATGGTAGAGTAGTTGTATCCCCTTTTTCTTCATTTCGAGTGACATGCGGAGCATTGCTAAAGTACCACATCAAAACTGTAAGACTATTTTGCCAAAAAAAGAAAAGAACAAAAAAGAAAAAACCCATATAAGACTAAACATTGGCCCTATTTGGTTCATCTTATGAGTCAGCTTATTGATTATGTGGCATCACATCTTAATTGAAAAAAGGTGTTTGGATAATATGCGATTGGGTCTCAAATCATCGCCGAAAAGCTACTTTTTGGATAAACATCCCTCCCATGTTTATCAAGATTGCGAATGCGATTTGATAAAATTTTATAAGTAAAAATATTTTTACCAAATTTGTTTATATTATAAGCAATAAGCAAAACTGAACTGAACTAGCCATTAAAGGGATGTGCCTAACTATAATCAGGATTGAGATTAAAGAAAAGTGAAAAAGTTAAGCTCATAATTAGTTATTGGATCATGCATATTTACCGGATCCTCCGCACTCAGCATCCTGCCTGCCTTCTTTTCTTTTCTTTCTGACCCAGTAGTCTTCCAACTCCACTACCGCCATCATCACAAACATCTTCACATTCCTCATTGAATCATCTTCATTTTCAGCAAAAAAAAAAAAAAAAAAAAAGAACACATCAATATCATGGTTATTGGTGGTGAGAGGAGGAGATCATCATGGAAGCGTGAGTGGTGTTGCAGCAAAAACGACTTCTTCCCGGAGGAGTCGTTCGAGAGCTGGGGCTCCTACTTGAAGGCCTTGAGGGAGACCAAAACTCGGCTTCGAGACCGCGTGTTGGCGCGCTCTCACGACGATCGTGAACTCAACGAGGTGCGCGAGAGCAGCAAGAATGAGATGAAGAAGAGCCTGTCTTGGTGGGATCTTATGTGGTTTGGCGTTGGTGCCATTGTTGGTGCGGGCATTTTCGTGCTTACCGGGCTTGAAGCCAGAAATGACGCTGGCCCTGCTGTTGTGTTGTCCTTCTTTATCTCCGGAGTTTCTGCTCTGCTCTCTGTGTTTTGTTACACCGAGTTTGCTGTGGAGATCCCTGTAGCAGGTCGGTATTATTATATTTGGTACATTTGTATCCAGCATATGTATATGCTTGCAGAAATTTTTGACACTGCAAATTGGCGTAGGGCTAAGCTTGGAATTTTTTTCTTTTATTTAGAAAAATTACAAATTACAAATATATATAATAAATTGTGAACATAAAGAAGAAAGAAGTAATTCGATTGTAATGTGTTTACATTGATATTAGAACTCCCTGCAAATATACATGAAAACATATTTTATTTAGCCTAACAATTTCTAGCCTATATATATATATATATATGCAACTACCATGTATACATAGATACATATTACCATTGCACAATTTATGTGCTTTTCAAATATAGATGAATACTTAGATATACTAATACTCCCCCTCAAGTTGGAGGTGTATATCAGGAATGCCCAGCTTTGCCTAAAAGATGATTGTATTGTTGCTTCCCAAGTGTCTTTGTGAAGAGATTAGTTGATTGTTGATTAGAACGAATGTGAGATGTTGCAATGGTGCGATCAAGAACCTTCTCAAGAACAAAGTGACAATTAATCCAACTCAATGTGTTTGGTTCTCTCATGAAAGACGGAATTTGCAGTAATATGTAAAGCTGTTTGACTGTCATAGAACAATCGCATAAGAGAAGTGTGGAAAATGCCTAAAGAAGCCAAAAAGGATTTCAACCAAACAAGCACTCATATTGTGATTGTTTAGGATCTTGCATAAACTTATGCCTGTTTAGGAGCCTACATAAACTGAGACAAAATATGAATAGCATAACAAAGCTCTGGTCGTGTAATGATGAGATAAATAAGTTTACCCACAAGAGGACGATATAGACTAACATCATGAAAATCCTTCCCATCAACAAGAGCTAAAGAATGATTTTGTTCCATGGGAAAATCAACAAGACGGGCACCTAGCATACCACACTTAGATAGAATGTCAAGAGTACATTTTCTTTGACAAAGGGAAATATCATCAGAACAACGGGCTACTTCAATCCCTAGGAAATACCTTAAGGACCTAAGATCTTTTAATTTAAAATTTGTACTTAAAAAATGTTTGAATTTAACAATTGCATCAAAATTATTACCCGCCAAAATTAAATCAACATAGATAAGAATGAAGAGAAAAATAACATTATTACGATATGTAAACAAGGAGTAATTGACATAAGATTGAACAAATCCATATTGCTTCAAGGCACTTATCAATTTTGCAAACCAATTACGGGGAGCTTGACAAAGTCCATATAAAGATTTTCGACGATGACGAACTTTGTTAGAACTAGGAGAAATAAAACTAGGAGGTGGGCATATGTACGTACACCTCTTCATCAAGATCACCAAAAAGAAAGGCATTGTTGATATCCATCGGATGAAGCTCCCACCTTTTAGCTACAACAACATATAAGAAACACTAAACATATGTCATCTTTGCCACATGAGCAAAAGTTTCAGTATAATCGAAGCCTTCAACTTGGGTATTACCATATCTAAGTATTTATCTATATTTTGATAGGCACATAGATTGTGCAACAGTAATATGTATCTATGTATATATGGTAGTTGCATATATCTAGGCTAGAAATCTATTAGGCTAAACAAAGTATGTTTTCATTTATATATAGAGAGTTCTAAGATTTGTTGTTTTTGCTGCCACCTCCGCCACTTATGATTCCTTTATTTATGGGTGTTTTTGAGCTTTAGGAGATTTTAGACTGATCTCATTGATACCACAATAAATTGTGAACAAAGAGAAGAAATAAGTAATTCAATTGTAATGTGTTTACATTTGATCTTAGAACTCCCTATATATACATGAAAACATACTTTAGTTATTTACCAAAAAAAATATACTTTAGTTATCCTAACAAATTTCTAGCCTAGATATATGCAACTACTATATATACATAAATACATATTACTGTTGCACAATTTATGTGCTTACCAAATATAGATGAATACTTAGATATGGTAATAATAGGGGTTTGTAGTGAAATGCCCTAGAATACAACCCAAGGCATTTTATTACTAACTTCGCCCCTGGTCAATTGGTTTCGTGGGCATAGAATTATGTGCACACACATCTCCAAATATATTTTAGGGTTTTTTAAATGAGAAATGCTAAAATGACAATCGTGTTGACTAATCTCCATTATCTTTTTTTGATGAGAAAGAAATTAACTTGTCTCCATTGAGACTCGAACCCCAATGTCTTCCACAAGAGGCTTAATACTAAATCAATGAGCTATCCACTTGGTTGGTTGTGTCTACTAGTTTTATAGTTGAGCTTTGTTGGTCTTATTACAAGATGCCCTTCCTAACTTAGTTTATTCTATCCACTAGAAACAAAATCAAAAAAAAAAAATCAAAACTTATTAGTAAAGTAATTCGTGAAATTCATCAAAAAAGAAGTAATTCGTAAAAGGTGGTTTTTTTTTTTTGATAAGAAACATGAAGGGGTGATTTTAGTTTTAAAAAGGTATGTATTGTTTTAATTTGGTGATCACAATAAAGTTTCTTATACAAATTAATTGTTTCCGAAGTTAACTTGGGATGCATTAATTAAGAGGGATTTGGAGGGTTGCTCGTCATCAATTAAATCGAGCAGCAATGGAATTGAACTAAGGCTATATTGTTGTTGTTGTATACAAATTAATTGTTTGATCCTCTAGATTGTCACCCCTGTTTCTTATTCAACTAAGTCCATAGGAGAACCTAAAGAAAAATCATCAAGTAGAGTAATTTAGAAGTTAGAACAGCATTTGATATATATCTGCAATTGCACGAAGTTCATTATTACTAATTTGTGCTCAATAAATCAATGGTCACTAATATCATGTGCAGGGAGCTCATTTGCCTATTTGAGGGTGGAGTTGGGCGACTTCATAGCCTTTATTGCCGCCGGCAACATCCTATTTGAATATGTGGTCGCCGGAGCTAGTGTGTCACGCTCTTGGACATCCTACCTTGCAACACTGTGTAACCAAAATCCCAGCAACTTCCGTGTACATGTTCCGAAACTTGCTCAAAACTACAACTATCTGGATCCCCTCGCCGTCCTAATCTCCGTCCTCGTGGCTCTCGCTGCTTGCTACAGCACCAAAGCTTCCTCGATATTCAACTCTATCGCCACTATCATCCACATTGTCGTCCTCCTCCTCATTGTCATTGCAGGGCTTACCAAGGCCAACCTCAGTAACTTCACTAGCAACTTTGCGCCTTACGGGCCAAGTGGTATATTCACTGCCTCAGCAGTTCTGTTCTTCGCCTATGTTGGGTTTGACGGCGTAGCAACAATGGCCGAAGAGACTAAGAATCCGAGGCGAGACATCCCAATTGGACTTGTTGGATCTATGGTTATCACAATATTCTTGTACTGCTTGTTAGCTATCACTCTATGCCTAATGCAAGCTTATAACACTATTGATGTTGATGCCCCTTTCTCAATGGCTTTTCAAGCTGTTGGCATGAATTGGGCCAAGTACTTGGTCTCTTTGGGAGCCTTGAAGGCTATGACAGCAGTGTTGCTAGCTAACATAATTGGCCAGGCTCGATACTTTACACATATCGGGCGTACTCACATGGCGCCGCCATGGTTTGCTATCATAAGGGAGAGGACTGGAACTCCAGTGAATGCTACTGTTTTCATGACACTAGCTAACTGCCTCGTCGGCTTCTTCACTGACCTTGGTGTGCTCTCTAATCTGTTGTCGATATCTACATTGTTCATATTCTCATTGGTGGCTCTAGCGCTCCTGGTTAGGCGATACTACGTGACAGGAGAAACGACTAGTGCAGCAAGGAATAAGCTCATCGGCTTCTTGTGTTTGATCATAGGATCATCAGTGGCGAATGCAGTGTATTGGGCGGCAAGTGGTGGGAAAAGTTGGATTGGTTATACTGTTACTGTTCCCATATGGTTTTTATCAACATTGGGACTGAAATTGATGGTTGAGGAGGCAAGGAAGCCGAAGTTGTGGGGTGCGCCGCTAGTTCCATGGTTGCCTTCTGCAAGTATTGCAGTCAATATATTCCTATTAGGGTCCCTTGATGGAGCTTCATTTGCAAGATTTGGTATTTGGACTGCTGTGTTACTTGTCTATTACTTGCTTGTTGGGCTTCATTCTTCTTATGATGCAAGCAAACAGTTTAGGAAACAAAATGTTGACAATATGGAAGCAGGCGCTAACGCAGGAGCATTGGATGGCAGCAGTAGTACTGGTTAATTATGCAGACAACATGTTAGTGGTTTGTAAATTTAGGGAAAAAAATGGTCATATATTTAATAAAGTAATTGTAAAACTTGGTTTCAAAAAAAAGAAAAAAGAAAAGGTCGTGATATAATTTATGAACTAGTTGTAAGTTTGTTTTCAAAAATCATTTGTGAATATATACACTTGGCTGTCAATTAGGTTTTTGCTTCGATACCGTGGTGTTTGATATTACCTTTAGCTATTTCACAAGAAACATGTCCCACCCTACAATACGCCTTAGATACTTAGAAGATTTACCTATGAACGGCTAGTATGTCAAATGACCTTAAGGCTCAAGGAGACACATGTAAACCACTAGTAGGTCTCGACTATATAATAGTTTTGAACTAGCTTCTTTACCTACATCCGTCCTCAGTGTGGGAACTCGTGCTCATTTTTATTCACACCCAGTGGCGATGTGAAACACATCCTTGCTCATTTTTCACTATACTCGGGCTCTGATGAAGCGCGTTAATAGGTGGGAATGCCCCAACATTTATATGTGTTTGATCTATTCCATGAAGAGTGACAAAAGTTTTAAGCTAGTTGTCAACCTTTTACAACCCTCCTCCATTTTTCAAGAATGGAAAAAACACTTGCAGCGTCCCTCCCCCATTTTTTGGGTATGAAAATGGGTATGGGATGTGACGGCCCCAATTTCCCCGTGCAATTGGGTACGCCCGGCCTAGACCCGTTCAAGCCCCGAATTATCACTCTAAGAACTGACGAGCCTAGTCGACCTCATATTTACTCAATTTAGCAGTTTATGAAAGAGTTATTGCATTTATACACAAATGGAAGACTAAACCATTCATAATAAAGGGAAATAACTCAATCAAAGGGAAATTAGGAATTCTATAAATGTGGAAAACCCCGGGTATGCATGTATGTAATTCGATAGGTATATATACATGATACCAGTCTCATAAAAGATATACCAAGTTCAATAATCCCAACAAAATAGGTATAAAACGATATACACCTCAAAGAAAACAAAATGTAATCACCTAATGTAAAGTCTCTCGATATCCCGCAACTCCTCAAAGTATAGAGCCCCTTGCCCTTGCTCTTCTCTCCACTCTATCTCGCACCCACCGTCACAAACTAGACGGTGAGTAACTGAATAAAATTGCTAGTAGTACCGAAAGAATGTAACAAGAATTTATGATTTTAACAAGAAAAGCGATCTAAGTATCATGCGGAAAAGAAATAGGCTGGAAAGTAAATAAATCAAATGCATGATAAAGAGACCGAAAGATAAACAATCGATATTTTGCATGTTCTAAGATTCAAAGGAGGCCCATGAGTGGTCTATTTCACAAAGAATACGGAAAAGATCTCGCAAGATCTCCCCGGCAATGTCGCAACACTAGCGCGAGCGTGAAATCGAGAGGCATCGCAACACCTCTCGAATCCAAGACCCAAGATACACACATCACTAGGGGTGGTCGGTTACCCCCGCAGAGGGCACCTCGTTGTCCCAAATAGTGCGGGACCACATGATACCTTCGAGACACACACTCATGCCAAGAACATACAACCAAGGAAAACGGAATGGAATATCAAGCAAAGGATCAATGCAACAATAGCAATAAATAGAAGATGTATAAATCACATGTTATTTTCTTACTGGTCTACTAACGTACATACACACAATGCATGCATGTACTTACCTGTCTATTCGCGACTCGGTACCACTCCGAAACTCTAACGCGTGTCCCCACAAGTTCTCAACAACCTGATAAAGTTTTGGAATCCCGAATATTAGTTTAAGGTTCGCATTCATCCTTTATGTTGTACCTATTGTATTAGGCTTTGATTGTAATGTGTATTGGATGTGTTGGGTCCTCATTATATTGTATGTTGAACCCTTATTACAAATCCATATTCCTTTTATATAAATGTCTATACTTAATAATCTTGTTTACTTACTCTTAAACCTATAATAATGTACATTAAGGTCAAATACACAAATTGATGCGTACACCCCACTGGTGTGTACACTAACATTTCTCACACCCCGCTGCCTTGTGCACACACACCCCGCTGGTGTGTGCACCCCACTATGATTTTCCATGTTCACATGCATTAGAACATTAATTTATTACGTGGAATTATGTTGTATACTCATTTTCTATCATACCCCCATATACAACCTGTTGTGTACACACCAATGTGGTGTACACATACAAAGATCTTTGTGTACACCATTGTGGTGTACACACCCACCGTTGTGTACACCCCATTGTGGTGTACACAAAGTGTACACCCCTCACAACATTCCCACTTACATACACTTATGTAAATGGAAGTCAATACACATATAACTCATGAAACACATTCCCATACATCAATTAGGTTGTACACACCCACACCCCAACTGGGTGTGTGTACACACACACACTTGTGTGCACCCCACATACTTTGAACAGCCACCCCACTCCTATTAATAGCCACCCCACTCGTATTAACCAAAACCATTACATACAAACCCTTTCTCACAATGTACACATATATATCATAATATAACCTACAAATTAATGGTTGTGTACATACACACTCCCAATGGGTGTGCACGCCGTGTGCACCCCACGTCTTCACACACACCCCACACAACACCCACTTCGCCAAAACAGTTTCACACACATGACAACCCAAAAAACAGTCCACATACCCACCAAAAACATTACACCAAGAAGGTGTATACAAACCGTGACACTCACACACCATACAACACAAAGAACGCCTCAATTTCAAGCCATAAAACGGACTCACACCCACCAATGTCCCACTTTGTCCGAACACCAAAAAGGAACATCACACAAGCTGTCCAAACACACATAAAATGACCACCCACTCTTCATACAATACACCACATAAAATCACACCAAAGTGAGGGAGAAACATGGGTGCCGAGAGAGAAGAGGGGAAACAAGGTGGAAGAAGCTCACCTAGGTGTCTCCTGGTAGGTGGGGGGGCTCCAACGCCGTGGTGGGTGGCGGTGGTAACGGTCCACAGGGGAGGAAGACGAGCTGCTTTGCAATGGAGGCCGAGAGAAGTAAGGTAACGTATAAGCGAGAGAGAAGAAAGAAAGAGGGGTCACCACACTCACTTGCTCCGGTGACGAGGAAGGAGACGGTGGTGGTGGTGTCCAGCCAAGGAAGGAGGAGCGTAGGGTGAGGTCGAGGGAGTAGATCGTGAGGCCGAGAGATGTGGCCGGCCGAGAGTGAGTGAGGGACGAAACGAGAGAGAGAGGGAGAGAGAGATCGGAGAGAAAGAGAGAGGGTGCTGCTCTCGTCGGGGTTTTGTGACGCCGGGAGGGAGCGGCGGCGGCGGCGAGAGGAAGAGGGGATGAACAAGTGGGTGTTGAAGGAAGGAGATGATGAATAGTGGCCATTAGGGTTTTAGGGTAAAAATGTTTTTATACTTGTGTTTTAGGACGAAATGACCATTTTGCCCTTGAGTTTTAACATTCCCAACACTTGGACAAATGCTACCCTTATGGGTCATTTGCCTCATCATCTTAACTCAACACAAATGCACATCCCTATGCCCACAATGGTCCTCCTCACTCACCTGTGTCATTTTAACAATTTCATTCATAATATCCTATTAAATTAACTCCATTAATTTTAATAAATTACCCATAAAGTTACACAAATTCTTACTTACTCGGTACACAGTGTCCCGCGTTCGACACGCTACTCGAGGCGGTCCCACCCTTGGGATTTAAATAAATTCCCTTATGCTTATTTTATACTTTATTGTTAAAATTTTATTTTCCTCAACTTAGGTCATGTTTTTCATTTGGCTTTGTTTATTAATAATATCCACTAAAATGGTTCCCGAAAACCCCATTTAACTAAGCGACGCCTCACTCAATTAAAAATATAGCCCGAACAGCTCGAGACCCGTAAATTACTAATATACTAATACATGCATTACCATCCACAAATAACCAAATTTTTGGGTCGTTACATGGGACCTCCCTTACTCATTTTTTAGTATGGACAAGGGGCTTTAGAGTCCTTTTCCTTTATTCGGACTTGGAACCGGCTATGTAATGCACATAATATTTTACATAGATGGAGTTATATATCAAATTTAAGGACTAAATATAAAAACAATAAAAGTTCAGAGTTCCAATCACAAATCAAAGTTAGGACCAAAAAAAATGAAACCATAATTTTTAAGGACCGAATCACAAATAATATATCTTGGTGTAAAAAAGAAAGGGCTATTAGTACCCCACGTTTAAGGTAGAGGATGCACACTTTGAGGTGCACCTCAAAATGTTTAGGTGCACCCATATTTTTTTATTGAATACCCCAAATTGACCTTTTTTATGTAAAATGATGGCACCCTACTATCCCATCATGCCCATCCCATCCTCTCTCTCGTCTACACATCAACTTAGATCCATACCACTACCCCACAAATTCATCATTTTATGCTCTTTTAATTTTCTTTTTGCAATTCTCGTGATGGTCGACCACACAGAGCCGAGAGTGATATGAGAGTCCCGTTTGTTGGGCAATGAGACAATTCATTTCTCTTTCGGTTGGACATGATTGTGTCATGTTTGACTGCAAAAAAAAAAAAAAAGGTCGCCTCCTCTAACTAAGACCACAATCAACAGCTCGACAAGCATCGAACGAGACATACACTGGGGGGCTCCACCCTCTAAGGCCAATATACTCATAAACTTAGTGTTCATAACTTTCACACCCATATGAAGGAAAAAAAACCACAAAAAATGATGAAAAAACTACTTACCTCTTCGTGTTGCTCATCCACTTCCAATAAAAAATGTTCTTGTGCCATTTCAATTTAAAAACACCCTAAAAATAGTCGAATACACGAAATTGAGATGCACGGTTGTAAGATACAGTGACAAAAGAAGGTGGGCTAACCGACGAGTGAGGGGTCGGTCGACCAACGAGAGAGGGGGCGATCTTGTTGTTCGATAAAGGTGAGATGCACACTTGCAAGATAGAAAGAAGAGGAAATCAATCATTTTGTAGGGGGTAAATGTGTAATTTCTTTAGAGGGTATAATATGAAATGATACTATTTTTTTTACTGGCTAGCTCTACATAAAACTTAGGGTGCATATGGCGCGACCCAAAAGAAAAGAAAATTGTTAGAATGACAATATTTAAGTCACCCCGAAGTCACATCAGACACCAGAACTACCGACATGGCCTCGACTCACGTGTTACGAATCGAGATATATATGCCTGCATTCCCAAAATGCATAAGGACGACTCCAATGCCCAATGTAACTTTTTTTTTGTAGGAACATGGCCCAAAAAAATGGGCCGAGAATTACACTGTGCTATCACACTTATATTGTGCTAACAAGAAGGAAATACAATGAGGTTCTATGTCTAATCTATGGGCTCCATTGATGTCGTGGCAGTTGCAGATGCTTTAGGGACCGTAACTTTTGATCTAAGAACTCGATTGATTATTATAATACCTTTTCGGAAATGACGTTTTGTGCTCTATAGCTATTCCAAAAGCGTCGCTCTTCGAGATTGGGTTTTGCGGATCCAAATTATTTCGTTTTGGGTTTCATCGGGGGTTTTATTTTATTTAGGGTATTTTTATAATTTTTATTGCATTTAGAGTCATAATAGGATTAGGTGTTTAAGAGTCGTATAAGGATTATATTTAGAGTCGTAGAAGGATTAGAGTTTCTAATGGGCTATATAAAGCCATGATTAGGGCTCTAATCATTATCAATTATTATCAATTTATTTCAATTTTGGTTTTTTTCAAAAACTTTAAAGATTTTTCCTTGTTTGAGCGTTTATGTAGCGTCAATTGGTATCAGAGAGTGAATTCCATTCGTACTAACGATGTCCGGTGGAAGCGGTGGCATTTCGAATGTCGTTCAGGATGTTGAAGCTTTGAGAACCAAAGTAGAGTTTCAAGAGGTGGCAATCAGAACCTTAGAAGCAAATCTCGATCAACAATTCCGATGTATAGATGAGCATCATGATGAGGTGATTAACAGATTTGACACCCTTGGGGTAAATGCCAACAGACACGAAGGTGATGGTGAACAACGTCCAAGAGATCAGCATGCTCGAGGCGATGCTCCTATTGCACTAGTGGCTGCGAATGTCGAGGTCGAGTTGTTGGTGGTGACTCCAGTGACGAGGAGGAGGATATGGTTCTGGCCGAGGATCAGGGCAGACCTGTTAGGAGAGATCGAGGAGGCAGATATAATAATAATAATAATCATTATAATCATAATCATTATGATGGGGGTGACTTTAGGTTGAAAGTGGATATTCCTAGTTTTTCTGGTAATCCGAACATTGAGGACTTATTGATTGGATCGTCGAAGTAGACCATTTTTTGAGTATATGGATATTCTTCAAGAGAAAATGGTGAAATTGGTGACATATCAATTGAAGAGTGGAGCATCTACCTGGTGGGAGAGGCTGCAAAGTAGGATTTACAGGGAAGGTAAACAACCTATTCGGACGTAGTATATAATGAAACAGTTGCTTAAGCGAGATTTTCTACCTCCAAATTATGAGCAAATCTTGTTTCAGCAATACCAACGTTGTCAGGCGGTTCGAGATCTATTCATGAATATACATTAGATTTTATGCGATTGACTAAGAGGAATAATTTGAAGGAGAACAAGGTTCATCAGGTCACACGATACCCGGATGGATTGAAACTGCAAGTTCGAGACAAAATTAGAGTATATGTTATAAGGAATGTCACAGAGTTGAAGAATTTAGCCATTAAGGCTTATTAATGATTCAGGATAGAAATGGTGGTCGATTTGAGGGCAATAAGCAAACCTATGGTAGTGATAATTACTAGAGGAATAATAATGGGGAGGAAACTTCAATGAGTTTTGTAGAACGAAGTAAGTCCACCTAGGGCTGGAATCAAGGTACTAAACGGAAGGAAGATAAGGGACCTGGAAAGAAACCTGCTGAATAGAAAAAGGGACAAAAGTTAACCGCAAATCCTTATGTTAAGCCTATTGTGGGCAAGTGTTATCGTTGTTGTGGCTAGTCAAAGATCGAATGAATGTTCTAAGTAGAAAGCAGGTTAACGTGATTGAACAAAATGAAGAAGAAGAAGTTTATTGTAGTCTTAATGGAAAGGATGATGATTGTGATGATTATAATGAGGAGATGGACAAAATTGTATGGTAAGGAGACTAATGTTAACTCATAAATTAGAAGATGACAGTCAGCGACACAAGCTGTTTCGACGAGATGCACTATTAATGGCCAGATGTTTGAACTGATCATAGATAGTGGAAACTGTGAGAACATCATTGGTAGATGTACAACCAAGGCACTGAAACTGAAGATGGAGAAGCATCCCAGTCCTTACTCTATAGGCTGGATAAAGGCAACTAAGAAAGTGCAAGTGATGGAGCGCTGCAGGATACCTTTTTCCATTGGTACTTACAAGGATGAGGTGTATTGTGACGTGGTAGATATGGATGCCTGCCATCTGCTGTTTAAACGACCATAACAGTTTGATATTAATGCACAACACGCTGGGAAAGATAATGTGTATAAATTGGAGAAGAAATGAGTGACGTTTAACTTGCTTCCTTTAAAGGCGAGTAATCGTTCAAGACTTTTAAAGTGGAGGAACAATTTTTCCATATAATGACACAAACTAAGCATGAGATGGACGAAACAGTTAATGAGTCACAAGTGGTGCATGCGTTGGTGCTAAGATAGATCCTTATAGGGAATGAGGAGTCAGTTTCGAGATGCCAGGGTAGGACAAACCATTGCTAGAGGAATTTGCTGAAATTATACCAGAAGAGTTGTCTGCTGGATTACCTCCTATATGCGATATTCAACACCACATTGACCTGATTCCCGGAGCTAGTTTGTCGAACCTCCCACATTATAAAATGAGTCCGAAAAAAAGTGAGGTCTTGCATGATAAGGTGCAGGAGTTGCTGTAGAAATGGTATATCAGGGAAAACATGAATCCATGTGTTATTCCTACTCTTTGTTACGACGGGAGAAGATGGAAGTTACAGAATGTGTGTTGATAGTAGGACGATTAATAGGATTATAATTGGGTACAAATTTCCCATTCCATGCCTAGAAGATATGCTGGATCGACTAAATGGAGCTCGAGTATTCACCGAGATTGATTTGCGGAGTGGATACTACCACATTCATATCATGATGAGAGATGAATGAATACAACTTTTTAAGACGAAAACAAGTTTTTATGAGTCGTTGGTCATGCCTTTCGGGTTGTCAAATACCCCTAACACTTTTATGAGACTCATGAACTAGGTTCTCAAGCCATTTCATGACAAATTTGTGGTGGTGTACTTTGATGATATCCTGATCTATAGTCATTCAGAAGATGAGCATTTAGATCATTTGTGGAGTGTGTTGACTGTGTTGTACAAGAGTAAGTTGTATGTGAACCTAAAGAAATGTACCTTTCTGGTTAGAAAGTTATTGTTATTGAGGTTTATTGTGAGTGCAGATGGCATTCAGATGGATGATGAGAAAGTTTGGGCAATTAGAGAGTGGCCAACTCCAAAAATAGTGTATGAATTGTGGAGTTTCTTGGGGTTGGCTAGTTTCTATCGACGTTTCATTCGACATTTCAGTAGTGTTGCAGCCC
Source organism: Stephania japonica (assembly GCA_039657345.1). Lineage (NCBI taxonomy): Eukaryota > Viridiplantae > Streptophyta > Magnoliopsida > Ranunculales > Menispermaceae > Stephania > Stephania japonica. The sequence continues at coordinate 11,219,597 of CM077556.1, forward strand.
CTTTGACTAAGTGTCTGAATAAAGGAAAGTTTCATTGGAGTGAAAAGATTGAGTTTGCCTTTGCTTTATTAAAGGAGAAATTGTGTACTGCCCCAATTTTAGCTTTGCTAGATTTCTCAAAGTTGTTTGAGGTGGATTGTGATGCGAGTGGAGTTAGGATTGATATAGCTTTGTCATAGGAGAAACGACCAGTAGCATTCTTCAATGAGAAACTTAGTGATGCTAGGTGTAGTTGGAGTACTTATGATAAGGAGTTTTACTCGGTTGTGCGTGCCTTGCAAACTTGGGAGCATTATTTGGTGGGTTAGAAGTTTGTTTTGTATTCTGATCGTGATTTTGAAACACCTGAATAGCCATACCCACATTAGTAAAGATATGCATGCTCGATGGACTCGATTTTTATAGAAATTCCCATTCAAACTGAAGCATAAGGCAAGGGTTCAGAACAAAGTTGCCGATGCATTAAGTAAGAGAGTTGCTTTGCTGGTGACTTTGAGTAATGAGAAAGTGGGGTTTGATTGTTTGAAGGAGTTGTATGCTGATGATTAAGTTTGGACAGATTTGGGGTAAATGTAGTGTTCAATAGCCTTGTTACGATTTTCACATTCATGATTTTATGAAGGGTAATAAGTTTTGCATTTTTGAGTCGTCTTTGAGGGAAAAGGTGATTCGTGATTTAAATGGTGGGGGCTTAGCTGGTCATCTAGGCAGAGATAAGACTATTGTTGCTGTTGTGGAACTTTTCTATTGGCGCATTTGCGTATGGATGTGACCAAGATTTTGCAGCGTTGTTATGTGTGTCAAGACGCCAAGGGACATTCACATAATATTGGTCTTTATAAACCTTTGCCAGTACCATAGATATTTGAGAGGACGTGTCGATGGATTTTGTCCTTAGTCTTCCTCGTACTCAATGTTCGGATTCTATTTTTATCGTTGTTTACCGTTTTTTGAATATGGCCCATTTTATTTCTTGTAGGAAGGTTGCTGATGCTCAGAACATTGTTAAGCTCTATTTTGAGCAAGTTGTCCGTTTGCATGGTGTACCGAAGTCCATTACATCTGACAGAGACACCAAATTTCTTGATCACTTCCGACGGTCACTTTGGTACCGATTTGATTTTTCTTTGAATTACAGTAGTACAACCCATCCTTAAACAGACGAACAGACAGAGGTTACCAATAGATCCATAGGTAATTTGATTCGCAACATTGTGGGAGATCAATCGAAGATATGGGATACTGCATTGACACAAACAGAGTTTGCTTACAACAATTAAGTTCATCTTACTACAGACATGACACCTTTTGTTGTAGTCTATCGAAAGCAACTACCATGCTTTAGATTTGCTAACATTACCGAAGGAGAAAAACAAAAGTGTAGTAGCCAAATATATGGCAGAGAATTAATAGTCTATTATAGAGGTAGTTCGAAGGAAGATTGAGGTGTCTAATGTCAAGTACAAGCAAACAGCTGACAAGCATTGCAAGGAGAAACTTTTTACTGTTGGTGATCAGGTTATGGTGTTCCTGCAGCGAGAGAGATTTCCAGTAGGCCAGGACAACAAGTTGCAGTCCAAGAAATATGGGTCATATTCGATTGAGAGGAAGATCAATGATAATGCCTATGTTGTTGGTCTGCTTACTAGTATGGGAATATCCAAGACATTTAATGTGGTAGATATTTTTCAATTCTATCCAGATGATGAACCTTTGTATCCAGAAAACTCGAGGTTGAATTTTTCTCAAGTGGGAGAGAATGATTTCGTGACAGTTACAGATGCTTTGAGGGACCGTAACTTTTGATCCAAAAACTCAATTGCTTATTATAATACATTTTCGAAAATGGCGTTTCGTACTCTACAACTATACTAAAAGCGTCGCTATTCAAGATTGGGTTTCACTGATCCAAATTCCTTCGTTTTGGGCTTCATCGGTGGTTTTATTTTATTTAGGGTATTTTCGTAATTTTATTGCGTTTAGAGTCATAGTAGGATTAGGCATTTAAAAGTTGTAGAAGGATTACGTTTAGAGTCATAGAAGGATTAGAGTTCTAATGAGCTATATAAAACCATAATTAGAGTTGTAATCATTATTAGTTATTATCAATTTATTCCAATTTCAATTTTTTTCAAAAACTTTAAGGATTCTTCCTTGTTTGAGTGTTTACGCTGCGTCATCCATATTGTAATCCGAACACATTCTTCGCTAGGAAGTCTGCACAAGCATTAGTACGTATGGGAATGTATATAATGTAGCTACCCTCCATTTGATGAAAAGTTTGTTGAATCTCCTCGATCTGGTAGTCCATGAAAACTAGAGTATGACGAGGATTCATGAGCGAAACAACTTCTAATGAGTTTGTCTCGATCACAATCTTAGTGAGTCTGATGAGGATCCATGAGCGAAACAACTTCTAATGAGTCTGTCTCGATCACCATCTTAGTGAGTCTGACGAGGATCTATGAGCGAAACAATTTATAATGAGTTTGTCTCGATCACTATCTTAGTGAGTCATTTCTCCTTTACCATGTGACTCCGCACCATAACGCCCAAATTTCTGTTGACAAAGATGGATAACTGCCTAACTTGATTTGTAAACCAGAGATGAACTCTCTTTGTCATCTCATAATAGCCCTGCAACGGATGAGCATGCGAGGTCGTTCGTTCTGCCCTATCACAATTCAGTTTGCCCAACCTTATTCGATTTCCTCCATCGTGTCTCCCTCTTAGCTTGCCCTTCAAGACTAGCTGTGCGTGTTCGAGCGCCACATCTAATTATCTCATTTGTTCTATCTCGAGCTTGAAAAATCACCTCCATAATTGACGCCTGGATACCCTTGAGGACAAACTCGTTTCTTGTGAACCAAATAACCTAGCACTTGACACCAAATAGGGTCTTTCAAGAAGAGGCACCTTCTTTCATATTAGAGTCCAACCATTCTTTTTGGCTATCATTAAAGAAGTTAGGACTCTGTTTTCCTATCAAAATATTATCCCAGATCGTTCTTGCTATAGGGCAGTCCTTAAGAGCGTGAAGAACCGACTCTGATTCTGCATTATATCTCCTACAAACATCGGAGGTATTAATTTGGTGTTTACAACACAACATGTTAGTAAGGAGGTGATCATGTCTAGCCAACTATAGAAAAATCTTGATTCTCTGGTGTGACTTAGATGTTGTCATTTTATGATTTTACATTTCCCAAAAGAAAAAAAAAAAGTGTAGAATCACGTGGCTTGCAGGTGCATTCTAGTGCACAAATCTCCTCCCCTCACCGCGGTATTTAAACAACCTGACAGCCAAACTCGCCTCTGCTGGCCCCTTCTTTGCTCTCGAAGACGCCTCTGCTCCCATTATTGCCCCCAAAAAATTCTCATCGCACCCACAAAAACAACACCGACACGCACACACTTACGCAGTCCGATTCTTTTCCCCTTTTGAAATTCAACCTTTCGTTCCCTGAAAGCGAACTCAGCGTCGCTGATTGCAACTGCATCAGCAGCCATGGCGGCGGCGGCGGCGGCGGCGGCGGCATCTACGTGGCAGCCGAAGGAGGAGGGGCTGAGAGAGATCTGTGGATTGCTCGAGCAACACATCTCTCCTTCGTCCGATAAGCCTCGGATTTGGCAGCAGCTTCAGCACTACAGCCAGTTCCCCGATTTCAATAACTATCTCGCCTTCATCCTCGCCCATGGACAGGTCTGGGATTCGATCGGAGGTCATGAGTTAGGGTTTTTTTGTTTGTGCACTTTTTTGTTGTTTTCATTTAATGAGCTTGAGTTGAGGGTTTGATGAAATTCTTTTGGGGTTTATGTCTCATTGATTGGGCGATTGACTTGACGGCTCCCTGTTGATTCAATTTTGCTTTGTTTCGCGACGGAAAATTTTGGGTTTTTTTTGTTTGTTTCATTGAGAAGGTTATGATTGGTGTTTAGCAATGATAGATTTTTAGTTTTGGTAGCTCAGGGAATTAATCCATTCATAAAGCGACAAAAGTTTTAAGCTGGCTGTCAACTTATCGCAATCCTCCCCCATTTTTCCAGGAATGGAAAATGAGCTTGGGACCGCTCTCTCCCATTGTTTTAAGCAGAGTTTGATCCATGTAGCCAACCCCAACTAATTTGGGATAGAGGCTATGTTGTTGTTTGTTATAATGAATTGTTATCCAAATTTAACAATTTCTGCATTGATGTTACCATTCTTGATGTTATGCCACTATTGTAAAATTTGTCGGTTGTATTTCTTTCTAGAATTCAGTAGCATATCCCAGTATGCCGCAAGGCTCGCGAGTTTTTTCAGAACTTTGTTCTAGCTATATTCAAAACAATATGGTTATGTTTTGAGGGCAATACTCCTTTGCAATTGTCAGTTTTTGCTTCTGGTTCTTGATTGCTTTCTCGTTCTTCTTGGGCATACATTTTGTTTTGTACGAGTGATGGGGGCTCTTTTGAGGGAGAGATATTGTTATCTTTGGAAATGTTATTGTCATAGCTTCAATGGTACCTTGAGTTTTCGGTTTGAAACATTTGGGTTTGCTTCTTAAGCAGGGTACACGTGTAGAAATAAGACAAGCTGCTGGACTGCTTTTGAAAAATAATTTGAGGAGCGCTTTCAAAACCATGGCACCCTCATATCAGCAGTACATAAAGTCAGAGTTGTTGCCCTGCTTAGGAGCAGCTGATAGGCATATTAGGTCTACAGTCGGAACAATAATAAGTGTCATTGTTCAACAAGGAAGAGTAGAGGGCTGGCCGGAGCTGTTGCAGGCTTTGTTACAGTGCTTGGAAAGTAAGGACTTCAGTCATATGGAAGGTGCTATGGATGCCTTATCAAAGGTCTGTAAGTATCCTAAGTGTAATTGGATTTTTCTAATAAATCCAATCACACATGTTAAATATAAATTTTACAACCACATTCTAATAAAGGCTAGCACTGGTGATGCTTTTGCCTCTCTTATATTGAATTTTTGTATTTTTTTTACATATTAATAATTTGGTGTTTCAAAAAGCCAGTAATTTGTTGAAAATTTGGAGAAGTTAAACAAAAATTTTCATTCCATGTTTTCCCTAAATATTAAGAAGATATCTTTCAAGATATGCCAAATATTTGTGATTATATGTATTATATAAATTTCGATCGGGGTGTATTGTACAATATTTGCTGTACTTGACAAAATATGAAGTGTATAATCAATTGTTTTCATAATTTTTAGCTTCATTAGAAGATTAATGGAAAAATGATTGAATAAAAAATACCTCCTCATGATATTTGTAAACAACTAGACATTGAAAAAGCATATGATAGAGCTCCTAGATATGTTCTTTGGTGGACATTTTACGAAGAAAGAAGGGGTATCTATCAAAAAAGAAAGAAAAAAATTATGCTTGGTATATAACACTATTAATGATATGCACAAAGGAGTGGTAACAAGTATAAAAACAATTGGAGGGAGTATAATTTTTTTTTCATTAAAATAGGACTGCATCAAGGATCCTCCATGCCCATATTTCTTTACTTTAGTTATAGATGAATGAACTAGGCCTATCAAAAAGGATATGTTATGGTCTATGCTATTTGTAGATGATAATATTTTAGTAGACAAAACAAGAGGCCGAGTGATTAGCAAATTTGAACCTTGGAAGAATGCATTAGAGTCTGAAGGCTGTAACTTTAGTAGGACTAAGACTGAATACATGCGTTGTGAGTCCACGAGTAGTAGAGATCAATAAAATGTAGTAGTAAAAATGAGGGGAATTAGAAGTTTCTTAGGTGAACCATTTTACATATTTATGAGCAATCATACAAAAAGATGGTCATATGAAGGATGTCATTACATATATAATTCAAGCTAGATGAAAGAAATGGAGTGCAACAAGTGTTGATATGTTGAATGGTAGAGAAAGAATACATACATATAAAAATAAGGATGTTTAGGTGGATATGTGGTAGAACTCTTTTAGAATAAAATATATTGAGAATAAAAAACAAAGTAGGATTAGCACCAATCGATGGAGAAATTATGGTAGGACGGTTGCGACACACACCCAAAGATAGATGCAAATAATCCAACACAATAGAAATTGAAGAAGGTTGGTGATATAAGGGTAGACCTAAGATAACTTGAGATGCATTAAACAAAAGGATTTAACGGATCTTGAAAGCACACTCTCCACTGCATTTACAATTATGTTGATTCATGTATCCAACTACAATTATGTTGGGACCGAGCCTTTTGTTGTTGTCGTTCTATTCCCCCTCTATCTATTTGCTTTATGGTTTCTACAAATTTCCAATTTTAACTTCGACAATAAAAAAGTTGAATCTTTAGAAGTTGGTAAAGTATTTTTTTCTTATTTAGTTTAGCGGTTTTCTTTTTATTTATTTTTATATGGTGACTGGAAATTATTGAAGTTCATATAATTAAAGTTAATATTTATTCTTAACATATACATATAAACTTGTTCAACATTTCAATAATTATAGATGATTAAAGGGTCAATAGAACTTTGAGAATTTTTTATTTTATGGAGAAGCTTTTATTTTTTATTTTTTTTTTGTTTTTCATGCAATAATAATTACCTGGCTTTATTAGTGAAAAAGCTGTTTATACTTTTGTTGATTTGTTTTGCAGCTGTTTTGCATTACCTGTGTCTTGATTGATTTTGATACTTTGATGTCTGTTAGTTGACTATGCAAATGAAATTGTGGACATTTCATTTTAAGCAATGAACTGTTTTTGCTGCTTATTAGAACATTACATCTGTAGGAAGAAAGCTTTGAGGCATTTTGCTTGAGCATGCATTTAGAAAAATTTCCTGATAATTTCTTCGATTAAAAAATATTTACCCATTCGTGTCTTTTTGTTATCACCAAGGATCGAAACTTCGACTTCGCCTTATATTTCGCCCTCTAGATAACTAGAATTAATTCGGAGAAGTTTAATTTGACGTGGAGAATTTTGGTAAAAACTTTCTTACTTAGAGAAATGTAAGAATTTGTTATTTAAATAGTTAATAAACTTCAACTTATTCTATGGGATGTCAAAACAAGCACAATTATGCATTTATACCTTAAAAATTCACAATTTAATGGTTTTAAATCAATTTTATTGACACTAATCATGCATATTTGTGTATGGTAGATCACTTTTTAGTGACAATAAATACACTTAATTTGATTCTCTAACCATGTTATCAATTGCACATTCACATTAGTAAGATTAAGATTATGAAACATATTTTTTTATATGGGTCTATGTTTAAAGCAAAAGAAAATAAACATTTTTTGACATTAAACATCAATAAAAAACTACTAAGTGTATTAGAGTAAGTCTCGATGCAAAATCAAGGGATCACATGATCAGTGTAGAGATTGTGCAAAAGTGAATAGATATAGAGTCTGAGATAAGATAATAAATGTAGAATTTTGATAATCTAACTTGATTCTTCTCACTAATGTGAGGTAAGTATAAACCTTTGCTGCCCTATACACTTAATCGATTTTTTGACCCAGAGTTTGCAATTTCTCCTTGTTTTTAGCGATCCATATCAACTTGATTCAAAGTTGTCAACTTTTAACATAAACTTCGGAGAAGTGTTGTAATTTTTAAACTACTCGTGAACTTTGTTTCGATCCCTTCAACCTCAATAAACTTCGCCTAAAATTCGGCTAATTTTATCGATTTTTCGTTCCTTGGTTATCACTAATTCTAAAAAATCGGGTCATATGTATTATACAGAGAAGAAGCACTATAAAACTTGTCTTTGTATGTGAACATATTTTATAACTGTGGAGTTGCGGGATATTGTAGATATGTGAAGACATTCCCCAAGAGCTTGATTCAGATGTACCTGGATTGGCTGAACGCCCCATCAATATATTTTTTCCTAGATTACTCCAGGTATTTAGTAATCCTCTGCTGTTTAAAATGAATAATGAGCATCTATTCAATGCTAGAATCACATGGAAAATATCTTCTGTGCTATTTCTTTTTATTTGGGTTTACATGATCACGATCTTCTATAAAAGCATTTTCTTATATATCTAATTTTACAACCTTTTTTTTGAATTTCTGAATCAGTTTTTCCAATCACCTCATGCTTCACTTAGAAAGCTTTCATTGGGCTCCATAAATCAATTCATTATGTTGATGCCTAGGGTAAGTGATTGCTTTTCTCCCCAATATCTTTTTGTCTATTTGGTTTAAGAATTATTGCTGTTGTCATCAGAACAGGAACATTAATTCAGGGATTTAATATGCAGGCACTGCATTTATCCATGGACCAATACCTTCAGGGTCTGTTTATTCTCGCTCATGATCCTTCTGGAGAGGTTCGAAAATTGGTGAGGCTTTTCTATTACCTCCTTTAGCTTCTTTACTCTCTCGCCCCTCATGCCACCCTCATGGATTGTATATTCTTAAATTTTCTAACATATATATTGTGGGTGCATATATGTGTGCTTTTGCGTACGCGCATGTTTGTTACTTTTTGTTTTATATTCTGTTTATTATTATGCATTATTATAAATGAGAAAGCTCTCTCTCTCTCTCTCTCTCTATATATATATATATATATATCATGGAACCAAAAAAATACCCATGCAATGGGAACTTTATTTGAACCATTAGATCTTAGTGTAATGGTCAATACACTTTGTGATTTTATTGCTATACGTGGGTCATTAAATGCTTGACAACACACAAAAACATAGTCCCCATCACACGAATATATATTTGGGATCATTGCATAATGACCCATATATATGTGTTCGTTTGTATATTGTGATTACAACCTTTTATTTCAATTGAGAACACACTCAGTCGTAGTGTTGTACTTGTTTTTGCTATGAGATATGACATAGGGATCATTTACAGAGAAAGATAATACGTGGGTCATCAACTGTAGGGTTTAGGGTTCTAATAAAAAATTGGTCATCAACTATGTTGACTCTTAGTGCAACTATTCTATTTATAGCCTATGAAAATTAGAACTCCATTTCAAAACAAAACTGAATAGTAATATTGGATTTAACGTAAGCAATAGTCGAGGAGGAAGAACACTCAGAAGATGAGTAGCATTAATCTGAAATCTCAAGAGTCAGGATAGTTTTGCCGGTGTTTATTGATAGTGATTGGGAATGGTAGGAGTGTCACAGAGCAATCTAGAAATTGGTTTTTCTTTTTGAATTCTTCTGCAAACAAAATTGCCAGGTTAGTCTTCGATTGTTATTTACTTTACAGAAGGTTCTTGTTGAAGCTAAAGATGAATTTTCATTTGCCTGAAGTGTATTGTTACTGTTGGTACTGCATGTTTTATTGACCATTTGAATGCTTTCAACTTTTAAATAAGGCTTGTCAAATTGTACACCGAATAAAGAGACGTTTCTAGTTATCTAATCACTTTTTCTTCTTGTTAATGGACAGGTTTGTTCAGCCTTTATTCAGCTTATTGAAATCCGCCCCTCTTTCTTGGAAGTATGTATCTTACTCTTGAATTTGATAAAGACACTTTTCTTATTTCTTTATTTTCGTTAATACACAGTCCTTTGTTCTGATCATTTTTATTGAAAATAGGAATAACCGAATTAGTTGGTCTATACAATTCATTTTGCAGGGTTATATGTTTTCTTCTTTGATCTTGTTTCAATTTTTTTACATGTTTATTTTTTTTTAAATGCAGCAACACTTTAGAAATGTGATTGAGTACATGTTGCAAGCCAATAAGGATGCTGATGATGATGTTGCTCTTGAAGCTTGTGAATTTTGGTATTTTTTCTTTCCTCAGTTGTTTGAGTGTTGTGTCGCTTGTGTAGTTGCATGCTTTCAAGTGTGGGTTTTGAACATGGTGCGCACATGGTTATTGAGTGATCTGAATTGCTTGAAGGGAAAGACAAGCTCAACAACATTCAGGCTTTGTGAAATTTGTGCTTTGATCTTATGACATTTCTTTTGGATCATTTGGTTAATCATTTTTTCTTGAATAAAATTTTATCAATTATTTTTATTAACTTATTGATATTATTATCATGGGTCGGCCTCTCTCTCTCTCTCTTCCATTAGTAGTGGATGTTGTTGTTACTTTTGAACTCTCTGTATGAGCCAAAGAATTATTTAACATACATTATGAAAGAAAAAGGAATGTTGGGACAGAATTAGATGTTTCCACTATGGATTTAAACAAAAGGTGAACATAGAAGTTGACGACTTTCAGGATAATTTTGGTCCAGTTATGCAAGGAAATGTGGGTTTACAAGGGCAGACTCTTGTTCGTTATGATCATGACTCATGATCACCACTACGATTAGTTTATTCCATCACATTTGTCATTTACTATTAACAACTATTTGTAGACCTAATTTCCTTTATTTTTGTGTCATTTTCATTGATCATGGCCCACATGAGCAGTAATTGCATTTCTTCCTACAAGGTTCCTTTCCTACATCCATCTTATAGTAATTGCATTTCTTACAAAAGATTACGAGCTCTTCCAGAACCTTTTGCGTTGCAGTTTTATGGTGAATGTGATTATTATAGTTCATTGATGGTCTGTGTTCTATTGACAAGATGTACAATGCTGTAAATGTTTGCAAATTTCGCTTCATGCTGGAGTTTGATGAGTTTCAAAGCGAAACAAAACTTCTGACTTCCATTTGAACTTCTAGAGTTCTAGGCATTAGATTGATTGATTCTTTCACCTCCACGTTTTACCATGGATACTCACCATTAGATCACAATTCAATTCTGTTGCATAAAAATTTTGATTGAGGAAGTCTTTGCCGAATTTTGTGCCTCAGGGATTATTTCCATGGATGCTTGGCATTAGATCTCTTACTAACGAGGCAATTCACTTAGGGTGTGTTTTATAGTAAAGAAAGTGGGACTTTTTTTTGCTGATAACCACTTTCTCAAGTGTTCGATAAAGAATTACTAACTTAGAGAGAATTTTCTGCAATCCGTATTCTCTAATGGCTATTTTCTGACCCATAGAGGTGGAAAAATGACAATAAAACTTCTTTTGCTTGCACAATTCTCCTTCAACAAGAACTCTTCTTCCTAGCCATGCCATGCTTATTCAAATCTTCAATGAACATCACACCAAATCGACATCTCTTTGATCGAACACCAGGATAAGGAATTTGTTAAGTAAAATCAAATGTGATCAAACAAAGTTACTGAATGTGTATAAGCACTAGTAACAAGTAAAATGAAGATCATCTCATTCTAGTCATCTCTGTACGTATTTCAAGCTATAAAATTGTTTATCAATGCATTCATTCCATGAGCTTGACTGGTAGGATTTGAAATTGGAATATTAATGAAGCAAAGCATGAAAAACTGGTACCTGTTTTGTTTCTTTCTTTGCCACGATGTTTCTTCTCCAGTCTTTCATGGAAACAGTATAACTGTGAGTACAATTTTGACACCATTGTCTGGGTCTTCTATTTGTTTCATAAATTTTGGCAATTGTCGTCGCTACAAGTGACAGTTCAAGCTTCATAAAAATGTTATTCTAGAAACCCTTCTCTCATTAAGGTAATAATGATTTGCTCCCACTTTGTGAAATGAGATGTGCATTACATGCTTTTAGTGACTACTTGTAGACATGCGTCTGCCTAGTTTCTCGCACCTTTTGTGTTTGAATGGTGCTTGCCTTGTTACTGCCTGTTGATATGCATGTTAGAATCCTAGTATCCTCATCTGGGTAATTACTTTAGTGCCCGGAAGCTCCCCACCATTGCTAAATCAAAATAGCTACCGATTTTCTAGCCCTTGTTGATAAATATTGTCGTAATCACTTCATTTTGTGCCTTAAGAGGTCGGACACTTTAACGGGTCTTGTAAAAAATGCTTCAGGACTTTCCCCTTATTGCTCTAAACAATATAAACACACATTTGACAACAGAATGACTGAGAGGGGCAAGAGAAAACGTTCTTGGAATTCTTTGAGAAATTTTTTTTTTTTGCTTCTCTTTGAGAAAATTTTCTCAAATGCTATCAAACACCTATGAGAAAAATCTCCTCAAAAAACTTTTTGGGTGATTTTTTTTTAGAAAATTGTTTGAAGGAAGCTGTTTGTAAGCACATACCCATTACTACCTTTCACTCATAGTAGACTCTGCTTAAAATATTTATTAAGAAATCTATTAGTGAAATAGGTTATCAGGTCTTATTATATACTATGGTCGTTAATTAATTCTTGTATTGTTCTGTTCTGTCTATCAAAATCTAGTTTTTCTTCTTGATTGTGATTATCAGGTCTGTATTCTGTGAAGCTCAGATACGCCCTGACAGCTTAAGAGAGTTTTTGCCACATCTAATTCCAGTAAAACTCAACTTACTAAACAAGCTTCATCTTTTTTTTCTTGTTTTATATAATGTTCTTAACACCTCATGCATTTGATGTTGCTGCCGTTTTTTCTGTAGGTTCTACTGTCCAACATGGCCTATGCCGAGGATGATGAATCCCTTGTTGATGCTGAGGTGAACTTGTTTTCTTACCTGCTTTATTTGCAATTGTAAAACTGCCTTGCTGCAAGATGTCTGATTACCTTGTATGACTGCACGCATTTGCAGGAGGATGACTCTTTTCCCGATAGAGATCAGGTTCAGACAAAAATTTGCTTTTTTTCATGAGTTGCTATTAATTGGGGTTATATTTGTATTATTTCATTCAACTTGTTGCAATCCAGGATCTTAAGCCTCGTTTTCATGCCTCAAGATTTCGTGGTGGAGAGAATGACGAAGATGATGTATGTGGTTATTCAATCCTTCTCTGGCTTTTTTTTTACCATTTGCATACCATGGTTGCGTTATATTTTCTTGATTTGATAATACTTAACCTGATCATTTGTTTGGAACTATCATGTTCTTACAACTTTGGGAAGGTAGAATGTAGTTGAACATTTGCTTTAATGTATTTCATTGTTTACAGGATGATGACATAATCAACATTTGGAATCTTAGAAAATGCAGTGCAGCTGCCTTGGATATCCTTTCAAATGTTTTTGGGGATGAAATTCTTCGAACACTGATGCCTTTGGTCCAGGCAAGTTTTCAACTTAGTTATAGTGTTTCAAACTCAGTTTTAAAGCATTGAGATGCATTCTATTTGGACTTTTTGTCTTGTGCAATTAACAATATTTTGGTACGGGCATGTTTTGCATCTTCATGAGTGATAAATAATGCACAATGAAAGTTGAGTTGACCTCAATTTGGAAACTTCAAGTATATGCTCATGTTTATCTTTATCAGGGATACTTTCAGTTCCAAGGTGTAGAACTGCTTTTCTAGCTCTCTGTCTGATATTTTTATCTATTTGTGCTTCTATTTGGATTTTACTTGAGCATAAATGTGCTTTAGCATTTGGACTGTAAAATACACACTTTTTTTTGAGTTGCTTGCTGTCTTTCCCTTGACATGTGAAATTCAACATTTTAGCAAAATTAACAAGTCTTTGTTATGGTTTAGGGCTATTAGTTTCTAGTAATCTACTTCCTTACTATTGAATAAATTAGTAGCAGTCTGTAATCATCACATAAATCTATAGGCTAAGATGCAGACTACAGATGACGCAGCCTGGAAGGATAGGGAAGCTGCTGTATTAGCACTTGGTGCCATTGCTGAAGGTTGCATTAATGGCCTTTATCCTCACTTGCCCGAGGTAATTTATTTATTTTTATTTCTTTTGATTGTAAGGACAAGTATTGCTCTTTTGTCACGGTGTACATTCTAGTAGGGAGGATTCTATTTTCAGACCATGAGCGACAAGGAATTGCAATCTTGTGGTCAGCTAGGCATTTTATGATAACAACCTGTCTCTGATTTATATTTGATTTCCTGTCTTCATTTCTGGTGATTGCGATGTGTCGCCTAGGCAATGCCAAGGGTTTATAGTGTACCGCCCAATGTTTTCAATGCGGCGAGATGGTGCTAGATGGTTTAGCCCTGCCTAGTTGAGGTGGAGCTTAGGCAATATTTACATAGACCTCCCTAAGAAATAAATTAATTTATTTAGAGACCTCTCAACAGTAATGGACATGCTTATTCACTACACATTCTCACCACTATTTTCGACTCCACACTTTTTCACACATTTTGAAAAAAAATATTTTTAAATAAATAAATAAATAATATTTTCAAAAATATAAGTAAATATATTATATTTTTAATAAAAAATATTTTTTAATAATTATTTTCAGGCCCACCGCCTGTCAAATTAAGGGCTAGGGCTAAGTGGTGGAAACCTCCAAATGCCTAAGGTGGTGCCTAGGCACCGCTTAAGCACCGCCTTGAAAACATTGGTACTGCCTAGGCTGGCGGTATTTTGAGTAATTTTCGGAAAGTTGAAAGGGGATTGCATTTAAGTTTGTTCATATAAATTCTAACCCAACAAGAAAACCCTTCACCTTCGGTTGTCGTTGTGAGGCTTTTTCGATGACTGTTGAACTTAGTGAAAATCGTCAACTAAGTTAAATTTTTTTTTCTTCTCTCTATCTCTCCTCCTTTCTTTATTTTTATTTGTTTGTTTTTTGTTTTTTTTTATTTAAAATTTTATAAATCTCCTCACTTTCATAATATCTTAGAATTTAGATATTTAAATGAATTGGAAATTGATTTTCTATCATTAAATTAATTTCATGGTACTTGTTGATGACATTATTGAAATGTTTTTTTCTCAAATTTTGCAAATTTTAAATTAGTGTTGTGCATTTCTATACTCTTCCTAAAGGTTCATTATTCATCTTCAAACTTAGAACCGTTAGTGAAATGGTATTTAATATGGATAACAGTGACTAATAAACAATTTGTGTGACAAAAGGACTAATAAATCAATAAATAATTCTCTTAAAACTTAGAACTTTTAGCAGGAATATTTTTTGTTGTCTAGGCACCATCGTACCTAATGTCAGAGAAATCTCTGCGGATCGTCTTGTTGCCTTGCTATCCTTGTTTTTTAGTTTGATAATTTTCTTCTTAAGTTTTTCTTTTTGATAAATATTAGAACTTTTTAAGCTTGGATTTTAATTTTATCCTCCTAAGCAATAAATTTTTTTGTTTCAAATGCCACATACCTAGGCAACAACTATCACCTTGGCATTTTTACTTCCTATTGTGTAGATAGTTTTTGATAGAATCCTGATTCAAATAGCTCAGATCACAAACAATGAACACACAAATTCCACAGCATTGAAGACGCTGGGATCTCTCCTTGTTCAACCCGATTCAAATAAAAATTCTCCGATGATCTCTCTCTCTCTCTCTCTCTCATTCTTTACTCCTATTTATACTATATTTGCTTTCGCAAAACTGGGTTCCTGCCAAAGGCATGGATGAGGCCAAAATACCCTTGGGCAAGGATCTATCAGTTTTCTAGGCAGGCAGTGAACTTTTATGCTATTTTAAATTAATAGTATCTTCATTATAATTTCTTTGATGTTCTCAAGACTTGAGAGGTATAAAAATGACTTCTAAATCTTTTATTGCTTCTTTTGTTTGCAATTTCCTGACAACTATGTAATTCCATTATCAATTTAGAAAGCACACCATCAATTGCATTAAATCGAACGCAACGGAGCAGTTTGATCCATGTAGCCGACCCCAACTAATTTGGGATTGAGGCTATGTTGTTGTTGATTCCATTATCATTGATTTTCCGTTTCCATTTTCTTTGAAAAAACCTGTAGAATTAATATTACTTCAACAAACTTGCAGACTATGAATTTTCACATTCTAAATCTGATACTGCCTTTCTCTCAATTTCATTTTTCTGTTCTCTATGCTAGTCCAATTGTTTGATGAAATAGTCAATCTTGACGTTCATTTTCCTCTTTTTTGTTGTAATAGTTTGTATTTTATATAGTTCAATCTTTTGTTAGCTCTACTGGATGACTGTACAATTTCAAGAATGCGTCTGGGATTCGTACTCCTGACCTCAAGTCATGCATGTCCATTGCAGCTAGATTTTTTTATTTTTATTTTATTTTATTTTTTTACTTGACTTTTGTGCCATTTGCAGATTGTGTCATTTCTAATCCCTCTCTTGGATGATAAATTTCCTTTGATACGAAGCATAACTTGCTGGACCCTTTCTCGATATAGTAGATTTATTGTCCAGGTATGATTAGTTTGTTATTCAGTGTGTAATATCTCACATTATAACTACATATTTTTTTTTCTTTCTGGTTTGTCTTTCATTTTGTTTTCAGACATTTTAATGTCATAGAAGGTGATGCCATAATAAATTTATTTTCTTTAAACTGTAGTATTTATTAATTATATTAAGTATATGTAGTTCATTCCTGGTTGTAAGTTTAAGCATAATTTATCTCTAGAGCCAAATGTTGCAACGACTTAATGGTGTTCCTTTTGATGCTTATGTAAATAAGCCTAGTATAATAAAATGGATAGCCTGTATCTAAAGTCACCGCAATAGGGATATGATCATTTTTATGTTGATTAGGGAATGAGGATGGTAATGCTTAAAATAATAATAATGGTAGTACTAATATTACTGCTAAAGTAATGCTACTAGCCTACTACAATGATGATGAGTTCTAAAATTGTCACGACCTGTCCCCGTATATCCCAGTATATCCTTGAGATACGAGTCACGATTGGGCTAGATTGTCAAGAATGCCCGCAGACATCGTTAACAACCTAGTAACCCTCAACTAGCGGAATTTCTATACTTTTTATATACCGATATATGTGAATCCACAATATCCTGCAATAGGTCCAATAAATATCAAGAATTTAATATCGATATTCACCCATCACAAGTTTCTTTAAAGTTTCTTACTCAATAACTTCCCCAAAGAGCTATAATAATTTAATTCCTATACAATCTGTCATTGTAATTTAAATAATAGATGTGTGGTTATAGTCTAATAAGAAAACTGGCATTATAAATATTTGCAACTTAAGACACACACAAATAGTCCTTGAAATAAATAAGTTAATACGATCAAATTCAGCTCTCAGCTACTAAACAATCTTAAACTCTGATCTTTCTGCTTAGCTGCTTCCTTTTCCTTGCTCGTCGTTAGACCTGAAATTGATTAGAATGAGCTGCGAATCCTAGTGATAAAGGTAGAGCTCCATACACAATATATCACACTAACCAGTAATTTTGAAAACAAGAAATCCTTTTTTGGAGTAAATATACGCATTCACGAAGCCACACTTTCAAAAATAAATATGCTCGATTTCAAAGAACACAACAAAGTCAAGCTTGTCATATTGATTTATTTGATTTCTACTTTGTTATAGGCTCTGCCGTTGCCTAAGCAACGGTCCGTAAGAACGCATTCCATAAACGGTCTCTACCTCCTATGCCGTCACTAAGCCAACCAATCAGAAATCCTATAGCTTGGGACTAGACTTATTCATGGGCCGAGTTCGGGCCGGGCCTAAACGGGCCTAGGCCTAAGAACTTTGCCCTAGGCCCAGCCCACCACCTATGTTAGGGCCTATATCTTGGCCCAAGCTCGGCCCATGCAAAAAATACAAAACCCAAGCCCGGCCCATCTAACCCACGTATGTTTTTTTATTAATAAAAAATAATTATATTTTTCAAAAATAAGCATTTTTTAAAATGTTTCTTCCATAAAATTAAAATAAAGTGTACTATTTTATAGAGATTTTATATATTTATATTAACATTCAAATACAATACAAAAGATGGATGTAGCATAGTGGCAAAAAACAATCATCAATGTAAAGGTTCTTGAGTTCAAACCTTGGTTCCATCATTTTTTTTTGAAAAAAATAGACATTAATTTAGTGGTGGACTGGGCCGGGCAAGGTCGGGCTTGGGGTTTACAAGTAAACCCAAGCCCAACCCAAATTAAAACGGGCCTAGACGGGTTCAGGCCGAAGAAAACTTTTCCAAGCCCCCTACCCATTGATCACGGGCTTGGGTGGGCCGGGTAGATACCCAAGCCCGTGAACAGGTCTACTTGGGACAAATAAATTAGGAGAAAATAGCCTCAGCCGTGATAATGAAGTTTTATTATTTCTCAAAGCTCTTATTTACTAAGTGGAATAAAATTGAAGTTTAAGACTCTGCTACATTAATGCAATTTAAAGAAAATCATGAAAACAATACCTAAGTACTCTGCCTCATCAATGCAATTTAAAATAAAGAATAGCATGACTAAGTAAACAATCATCCAATTACGATGATGGATATGAAATGATGCATATAAAGTTCTACTCACAGTGATTGGATATGGTTAGAGCAACTCCAAATTGAAGATTTAAGCACTTCAAAACTCTTTAACAAAATCCTAGATTTAAATAAAAGCATTGAAAAGTTCGTATTAATAATTAAGGCACTTGTAAAGTTTCATATGACTAAATAGACTTTTTGATTATGGTGCTATATTGATAACCACTGCAAAGTTTTGGACTTCAACTTAAATTCAAACACTTAATTTTTGTGACCGCCCAAATATAGAATCTACACCATGATCACCTTAATTCACCTTAATTCCATCTCTCCTACTAGATCCTATTTGCGTCAAGTACCATCTTGTTCAATAATTGTTCTATCTGATCATTTTCGGCATATACATGAGACAAAACATCATGTTAATTGGTTCTTACAACATGGACCCAACTATGTATCTGAATTGGTTCTCATAGAAAAATAAGAGCCTATAAGTTCTATGTACTAAATGTCATCGTGTAAGCCTTGAACTCACTTGTGTTATTGGTGAGAGGGTCATCTTTTCAAACTAAGAAATATATGAATTAAAACTCAACCATGATTAAATCCGAACAAATTTTCTTGAGAACTCCTATATGTGCAAGTAAAAGTCCAAGATTTCCATGTCTTCAATAATGTGAAAGTACAAGTCTTCAATAAATCCAAACTAATCATCTCAGTGTCTCCTACATTTTAAAATCTTCTTTCCATTTTGGGTCTATCAGTTGCAAATCAACAAATTAAGGTTTGCAGTAAGATCAAACCCTAGTATAACAAAAGCCACCCAAGCATCTTCAATTGGAATTAGAATTTTCAAAAAAGATTTTAATTGATGCATTTTATCAAACACTTAAAGTGCTCTATATATTTAAAGGTTAAAGTCAATTCTAATATCATAGCACATAATATTTTCCAAGAAAACATTGAGCTAGCAAGATTAATGGTTTCATAGTGTCGAGACAAGTAGGAGTTAAGTACACACATCAATAGTAAATTTGTGAGTCCCATCCACCACGTCAATGTTTTAGCATTAGATTTGTAATTTAATCATGAAAATGAAGCAACTCTACCCAATTTTGATCGCTGCAGTGTCCTTCACCACTGCAATTAGGTTCGCTGAACTGGTGATAATGCTAAGATGAGTTCTTGGACACGCTGACAATTTCTCTCATCGTAGTAAGATAAACGTCATTGGGTTCGTATCTCTGTTCCATCTTGTTGTATAGGCTCTCTTTCATACTCAAACTTAACTTGAGTACCCAATTTTGTGCCCTAGAACTTGCGCCTCTCAACTCCTACAGTTCTCTCCAACATCTGCCTCTTTTCTCT
Source organism: Stephania japonica (assembly GCA_039657345.1). Classification (NCBI taxonomy): domain Eukaryota; kingdom Viridiplantae; phylum Streptophyta; class Magnoliopsida; order Ranunculales; family Menispermaceae; genus Stephania; species Stephania japonica. The sequence continues at coordinate 11,239,139 of CM077556.1, forward strand.
TGCGTATTGGCGACCTCCCTTGGGAACCTTGAAATCCAAGCACACCCATCTTGACTCCATAATATGTGACCTCTTCTTCTTGTGTTTCCTCGTCTTCAGTTCCCTTCTCTAACTTCCACCCCCTTTCTCCCTACGTTTCCCCCCTCTCGTATGCATTCTCTTGACTCAATCTCGATACCCAAATCTCCTTTCCCGCCTACTTTCACTCGTCAAAATTGGAATTGATCTCTTATCTCTACACGCACACCCTAACATTGCACACACGCACACAATTCACGCACCCTCATGTACCTCCTCTTCTTTTTTCTAAGGAATGCACAACACAAGTAGAAACCATGAGTTCTTTTGTGTTTTATTTTCCAAGGAACGCAGAGCACACCCCACCATTAATATATATATTAAACAAAAGATACATCTTGGTGTGTTTGCATGGATAATCTATATGTATGCACACCTATTAACGGTGCAATGTTAGCTTTATATAATTGATCATATATACTAGTATTTTAGTTCTAGTTTCAATAAATTTAATATATGTACTTTATTTATTGATTTATTTATTTCATTATTGTTTTTTACTACAGATGTTGGAATGATTGATTTATTTATTTCATTATTGTTTCTTACTACAGATGTTGGAATGTACTTTAAAGTTTTGTTTTTATTTATAAATTATTTTATAATTAAAATTTGAGGTGTTGCAAAAATGGCCTTCCTCATAAAGTTTTGTGTGTGAACAACAATTGCTATTGTTTATTTTTTTAATTAGGTATGTGGTCACCTATTGATGGGGTCGAGGGTTTTTCCTTTTTGGTTGATATTTTAATTGGTTTGTACTTTTCTCTTTCTTGACCAAATATAATGCCTTTAATCGAATTATTTTAATTTGTGATGAATTATCGATTTGTGGCTGCTGTTGTTGCATCTGAGAAGTTAAATGAGTAAAACTTTTATGTAGTTTGTATATAGTTCTTGATATTCCTCATTCTCAAGAATTCTAATTGTACAGTGCACCTATCTCTATATCTCTTGGGTTTATTGTTTTAGTTACTACTCAGCTTTTATAAATAGGTGCTAATCCTTTTCTGTTATGATTTGTCAGAATATTGGTCGTCAACAGGGCCATGAGCAATTTGACAAAGTTCTTATGGGGTTTCTTGGAAGAATACTTGACACTAACAAGAGAGTGCAGGAGGCTGCTTGTTCAGCATTTGCAACACTTGAAGAGGTTTACCTCAGAAGCATTAGTATGTTGATTCTTTTTTCCCCCTGTTTCTCATATGACTTTATTACATGGCAGGAAGCTGCAGAAGAGTTAGCACCTTGCTTGGAAATCATTTTGCAGCATCTCATGTGTGCTTTTGGTCGTTACCAGGTATCAATATGTGGTTCTGTTATTTGCATTTGTGTGCTGTGGTATGTGAAATTAATTAGTGTTTGAAGTGAAATGCCAGGTGTTCAATTTCACATTTGATTTTCTTATCAATTTAATTAATTAATGCAGCAAAAAGGAAAGAAAAAAGTTACAACATATTAATTAAAGTGAAAACAGCTGGGTGTAAATTGTGTTTTTATTGATGCAAACTGCTGACTAAAACAAATATAGGTAATTGTGAAAAAATAAATAAATATGGAAAGTGGAAACTTACGGAAGGATAGAGCTTCTTTAGGAACTTCCTGAAGAAGCTCTTAATTATGATTTTATACAAATTTTGAAACAGATTGGATTGTATTTGATTTATACTGTCACAAGTAAACAAGTAATTATTGGTTGAAAACATGAAGTGAAATATAAGTTGTGATTATTGGAGAAACTTCCCAGTGGTTGCATTAATGGTCAATGTAATTCATATGATGATTATTGGTGGCATGCCTAAATAATGTTTTGATTATATTATAATGCAAGAAATCTTCCACTGATTAATCAATTCTATATGCCATATACTTCCACACTGATATTGTTTACTTGGTTTTGGTAATTTCCTTGTGATCATAAGAAACGGAATCTTCGGATTGTGTATGATGCTATTGGTACTCTAGCAGACGCTGTTGGAGGGGAGTTAGACCAGGTATCATGTTTGTGTATACTTCAGTATGGTTGTATTTGTTTGCTCTTTAAGATGTTTCTAGGCATTTATGGAGAACGTTTCTACACTTGTTCTGATGTTATATGCTTGTTATTTGCAGCCTAGATATCTCGAGATTCTGATGCCTCCATTAATCTCAAAGTGGCAACAGCTCTCAAATTTGGACAAAGATCTTTTTCCGCTGCTTGAATGCTTTACATCAATTGCACAGGTATGTTATGTTTAATCTTTTGTTTTGTTTTGGTGTCTTGGAGGGTTCTTGGTCATGCTTCCAATTTTTTTGCACTTTTTTGCTCCGTTTTGATTAAGCTTCTGATATGAAGTAAATTAAAGATTTGGGGTTGCAAACTTAGAACAATGAGAACCTATCAGATAAGTATGAATTATGGCAGCGTGGTGAGGATTTTAAGACATTGGACATATTGTCAAACACGATAAAGAAGGGAATCGTCACCATCTTGGGATTTGTATTGGAGCTCAAGTGGGCAATATTAGAAAACATAAGCACTAGTTTTTGTCACAGGTGCGGGTATTATTCTTCAGGTAGTGAGAAGATTCACCTTTTGACCAAGAAGGTGTGAGGAAACTACAAATATCATGACTACTAGGTGCTAGTTATTATGATATTAGCAGTTTTGATGTTTTTTAAAATCTGCTTAGACAGTTCCTGGATGAGACAAAAACTACAGGCGGTTCTTATAAATATTGCAAATTAATCATCACTGGTAGTAATTAAAGTGGTCAAAGAGTTGGTCCTTTTATTTACTGAGCTGAAGCTCTGCATTTGGGACAACTGCGACAAACTCTCCTGACAACTGCCTTATTTTGCATGCTGTTTCTTTAAGTTCTCGCACCAGTATCTCTGTCAGAACAGTAGCATGAAGCTCTAATGGGAGTTATAGTACCATATGAGATTTAAAGATTGAATTCTTTGTATGATTCAGCATGCATCTCTCAATTGCAGAAACTGTTGTTGTAAAGTGGGGTTGCCTAATTGCTGCTTTGCTCAAGACTTTATTTTTTTTTCAAGCTATTCTGCAAAATTGCAGTGGGAGACATATGCCTACTTTGAGGAAATAGGGGCTACGAGAAAACAGTTGGGAAATGTTTTAGGGGCTATTGTTCGTTCAAACATATTTTAGAGTGCTTCTAGCCCAAATGTTATATTTAATGAGTTTGTTGATCACTGGGGGGCAACTGGCTATTTCAGATTTATGCTGGCTCTTGCAATGATTGGACCATTTAGATCATCTCCTGGTAAACATCTGAGGATGCTACCATGCACTCTTTACTCTCTGTAGGTTTCCATTGTCCACGGTCAGATATAAGACTATTTATGGGCTTTGCACTGAGTAACTTGGAGAAGGGAGATTCATGTTTCAAATTCCATTTCTTAAGCACTATTAAGAAGTTTCTCTTTGCTGTTCTTCATAAGATGTGTCATCTCTTGCATTTGGATGCCTCTCGTCTATGATAGTGTTGCAGAAGTGGGCCTTGTACTGAATAGTTGGGTGTTCAAGGCCTTTGAATGATAAGTTTTATTACTATGTTAGTACTTAGTTTTTATTGGTTTAATGCAAGGCATTTTTAATTCTGTGTCTCGAAGAGTACAATGAATGCCACGATAAATTGGTTTGTGTTGAGGGGAAATTCATGTGGAAGTGGGTTTCATATACTTCATATGAGTTTTAAAGTTGATAACTCCAGATTTAGTGCTGGCTTAATTTCTTCTTGTTAATGAGGATTTGTTTTTTCTGTCATTAGCCTCAACAAGCATGTTTTCCTCTTGTTTTTGTTACATTGTCTCAACATTAGCTGTCTTAAAATCCTTCACATTGTGAGATGAAATGTATCGTGTTCACATTTCTGGTCTCATTGATGCCTATTCTATTTACAATGACTATATTGACGATAAATCTTAACTGTTTGCAGGCATTAGGTCCTGGATTTTCTCAATTTGCTGGACCTGTATTCCAAAGATGCATAAGTCTCATACAGGCACAACAATTGGCAAAGGTATTCTCATTTCGCTTTTTCCAAGATACTTATTGCTTCCAAGTGTTAACTGCATTTGGAATTATTATTAGCTTAATCTGTGATTGGAATCATGTGCCTGTGTCATTTACTAGTAAGGTCCAGTTGTATTGTGCCGAAAAGAAAAATCCTTGGGAGATTTGCAATTTACTTAGGAAAATGACCTTTTCCCACGTCTAATTGTTGAACGCGAAATGCGCCCTGATCAACTTTTATAATTAATATGCAATCATTTTTAGTTAACCCTGGAAAATGTAACAAGAGAAATTTCTGAAATGCCCTATTATGTAACATTATTCCATTTTCTTCGTTATGAGACAAAAATGTCACATGCAATCAAACGTGAGAATATTTTGTTATGATAGTTTTCCTTAGGAAATCTTCTTGATAAAGTGCATTTTTCTTATGAAAATTTACCACTTTGCTTTGGCTTTTTTTTTTTTTTTGTCAAACTAGTGTTATGATTGATTTCATTGAGGAAAGTAATTTTATTGCCAACCATTGAATATTTTACTTAATAACATATCCATGTGTGAACGCTACAGTCATGTATACAGTAATCCTGAGGAGTCAACTGTAATTTGATCCTTGGCATGACACAAACATATTCAAAGGTAGTCACCTATTTCAGTAGAGCATAAATTATGATTTAGGTAAAAAGCTACATTAAGTACTTTTTGATTTACCAAAATAAATTTGTAAAATGATGAGATAGAAAAAAATATTATGATTTTGGTAAAAAGCTACATTAAGTACTTTAATGATTTACATAGCCTCAGTACCAAATTAATTGGGGTCGGCTACATGGATTAACCTCTTCCATTGTGCTTATGATTTACCAAAATAAATTTGTAAAATGATGAGATAGAAAAAATATTTAGTAATTATATTATGTTTTGTTTTGTTTTGTTTTTTTCCTCGTCTTGCTTCAGTGACTGTATAAAACAATGTGTAATTCATTTCAAAATCTAAATAATGTAAAACACAATGAATTATGGACAAATAATGTGTTGGAAATAAAAAGAGAGAGCCCTGAAAAGGATAAAGGCTCGTAGATAACACTTTTTTCACCCTTTCAACAAATTTAAAGTGGAACATTCTTGTTACAAAAAAAAAGTGGAACATTCTTAATGTATTGCGAATCGAAATATTTAATAAGAAGCACCAAGTTCTATGTGTTTTTTCATGAAATATTGTAAGATTCAAGGTTCGACCTATGTCCATATTTATTTAAAGCCCTGGACTTTGCCATTCTATTACTTGAGGATATGATGATTTTGCTAGAGGTAGGTATGAATATTCCTTGAGATTTTAGGGTCTCCAACTAAAACGTACCAACAAACGTTCCGAGATCTAACTACTTGCCCAATTTAGAATCTTTAGATTGAAGCGTGAAAGACGAGTATATTAGGAGGTAAGTGTGAATATTCTCAGAGATTTTAGGGTTTTTATAACTTACTGACTTTTTGAGTCGTCTTTTTTGCATTTGTACTTGTTTTGAGAAACTGAATGCATTACGCCCTGAACTTTGCCGGAAATTCGTAATTTCAAGTTACTTGTGAGTTTCGTTTCGGTGCTTGAATAAGTTGATGAACAACAGAAAATTGTAAAGAAAACAAAGTTGTATATTATGTGTATCATTTACATCTTTAGGTAATATATATACATTTATAGAAGATGTCCTTATAGGAAAGTCTAATGGAATAGTGATATGTTTATAGCTGTCAATTAGGCCTATAAATCAGGCATAAATATATCATTCCTAAATTAGGTAGATACTTGAATATAATGTCAACTAACACTCCCCTCAAGTTGGAGCATATACGTCTATCATGCAAAGCTTGTTACTTAGTCGAAGGAAGTCTTCCTTCTTAAGTGCTTTAGTGAACACATCAGCAATTTGATCTCTTGAAGGTATAAAAGGAGTGTAAATCTTCTTATCAGTAATTGCACTTCTCACAAAATGGTAATCCACTTCGATGTGCTTTGTCCGTTCATGAAAAACAGGATTGCTTGCAATATGAATTGCAGCCTCATTATCACAATGCATTGGAATAGGATCTGAATAGGTGATGCCAAAATCTTCAAGAAGAGCTTTCCACCAAATCAGCCCACATGTGGTATGTGCCATGGCACGGTACCTGCTTCAGCACTTGATCTTGACACAACTGTTTGCTTCTTACTCTTCCTAGTTACAAGATTCCCTCCTACAAAGGTACAACAACCTGATGTTGATTTTCTGTCGCTCTTGTCACCCGTATAGTTAGCATCCGAATAGCCAACTAATTTCACATGCTTGTTCTTTTTGAACCACATTCCTTTTCCTAGAGATTTCTTTATATATATCAAAATGTTGCAGGCAGCTTCCTAATGACCCTTCTCAGGCTTATCCATAAATTGTCTAAGCAGGCCCACAACATGCATAATGTACGGTCTTGTAACTGTCAAGTAAATAAGCTTCCCAACAAGTTTTTTGTATTGTCCATTCTCAGCAAAGTCATCATCCTCCTTCCACAAGTCTAGATTGGGTTCCATTGGGGTATCTGATGGTTTTGCACCTAGTAAACCTACTTCTTGTAATAAATCAGTTGCATACTTCCTTTGAGACAGTATAACACCTTTTTTACCACGGGCAACTTCAATACCAAGAAAGTATCGTAACTGACCAAGATCTTTAGTGACAAATTGTTGTTGCAAGTGCTGCTTGGTTGCTTGAATGCCATTTGCATCGCTACCTGACAAAAGTATATTATCAACATATTCAATTAGTACTATAATCCCTAATGAACTATGTTTCACAAATACTGAATGATCAGCTTGACTTCGCTTGAATCCTGCTGCAAAAACAACTTGACTGAGTTTATCAAACCAAGCTCTAGGATTCTGTTTTAACCAATAAATAGCTTTGTTGAGCTTACACACTAAGGGAGTCTCCCCCTGAGCAACAAATCCAGGTGGTTGTTCCATTTAAACTTCCTCATGTAAGTCTCCATAAAGAAACACATTCTTCTCATGTAGTTGATACAGTGGCCAATCATGATTGACTGTAACAGAGATGAGCACATGAATAGAGGTCAGTCGAGCAACAGGTGAGAAGGTTTCAAAGCAATCGATACCTGGTGTCTGTGTGTATCCTTTGGCAACCAATCGTGCTTTATATCGCATGATAGATCCATTTGGTTTGTATTTGACAGTAAAGACCCAACGACAAGCAACGAGTGAAACTCCTTGAGGTAAAGCACCAAGTCCCATGTGTGTCTGCTACGAAGAGTTGACATTTCCTCATGCATGACTTGTTTCCAATTAGGATCTTGAACCGCTTCTGGATAATTCTTAGGAATAGATATAGATGATGGGGATAAAGCTAAATGACGAAAATCAGGACCAAGGTGATTAAAGGAAACAACATTAGCGATAGGATGTTGGGTACAAGAGCGCTTACCTTTCCGGAGTGCTATTGGCAAATCATCAGGATCATCGACAGAATGCACTGAAGGAGATGGCTGTGAGACAGGAGGAGATTGCAAATTATTTCGTCTGGTATAAACTTGTAAAGGCTTTGGAGAAGTAGGGTTCATGGGAAATGGTGTTACTGTGGTAAGGAACAGGTTCATGAAAAATGATTCTAACTCGAAAAAGGTGACATCAGCAGCAGGGCCGATTTTGTTATTTTAGGGGCCTAGGGTAAAAAAAAAATTTGGGGCCTTTATGTTTGACTTCCTAAAATAATTTTTTTGTGAATATATATAGTTACAACAACAAAACCGTAATCCCAAATTAGTTGGGTTGGCTACATAGATAAAAAAGCTCCTCCATTTTGCTTGATTTTTAGTGCAATTGATGGTTTGCTTTTTGTACTTATAGTTAAGTTTACATATAGTAAAAAAAAAAATTTGCACATATTGCAAACTATTCTCTAACTCAAATTTAATTTTTAAAGAAATTGTTTTGATTTGGTTTTATTAAATTTAGTTGGTGGAGATGTAAACTTCTTTTATTTATTATTATTTATTTATTGAGACCAAAACTTTATTTATTTTGAGATTGTAGAAAAAACGCATTTAAAGGAGTAGACATAACATATAAAAAAACTATTGTGTTACCAACAAAAAAAAAAGATTGTGTGACATTCAACATGCATTGAATGATTTAGTTGTTAAGATCTAGTCAATATACATTGAGATGAGTACTTACATATTACAATGAGTTTTCATGAATGAACCCCGACAAATTTGTACAAAGATGATACTTTAGCAATATCCCATTAATGTCCAATCTCATAAAAAAAAAAAAAATTATTGCAGCATGGCTAAAAATATAAGGGGCCTTGGGTGTGGGCGGGGCTTGGGGCGATCGCCCGCCCCGCCCATGCCCAGCGCCGGCCCTGATAAGCTGAAGCAAATATTTTTTTTGATTAGGGATCATAACATTTATAACCTTTTTGAGTTCGAGAATACCCTAAGAAAACACAACGGAAAGCTCTAGGAGGCAACTTATCCATACCATATTCAAATAAATGCACGAAACAAACACACCCAAAAATTCGAGGAGTTGAAGAAAAAAGTGGAGAATTTGGGAAAAGACATTTAAAAGGAATTTCACCTCCAAGAGTAGGAGATGGCGTACGATTAATAAGAAATCCAGCAGTGGGAACAGCTTCACTCCAAAGATATTTGGGCACATTCATTTGAATCATAATAGTACGGGCAACATCAGGCAGATGTCTATTCTTACATTCTGCCACATCATTTTGTTGTGGATTATGGGCACATGATGTTTGGTGAATAATACCATTGGTTGAACAAAAACGTGAAAAGCCATTTTTCATATATTCCGAAGCGTTATCAGATCGTAACACACGAATACTAGTAGAAAATTGTGTCTTTATTTCATTATAAAAAGTTTGAAATACATCAAAGACAAAAGATTTGTCTTTTAACAAATAAATCCAAGTCATTCGAGAATAATCATCCACAATAGTAATAAAATACTTGCGACCAAACAAAGTAGGATAGCAACAAGGACCCCATACATCAGGGTGAACTAAATCAAAAGGACGTAAACTTCGACTATTACTAGAAGGAAAAAATGCTCTGTGATGCTTTCCTAACTGACACGCATCACAGTTTATTTGAGAAACAGACTTAACAGAAGGCACTGCTTTTTTTATTTTTGAAAACCTAGGATGACCTAAACGACAATGCCAATCATAAGGAGACACCACCAGCAACAGCAGCAACAGAAGAATTAAGATAGTAAACACCTCCTGATTCAGACCTGTGTCCAATCAATGTATTCGTCTGGAGATCCTGAAAAATACAATGAGTAGGAAAGAAAGTTACAGAACAATTTAAAGCTTTTGTAATTTGATTCACTGAAAGAAGATTAAACGATAATTTTGAAACACGTAAGACTTGGTTAAGGGTAAGAGGAGTATGAACAATACCAAAACCAGAAACAGTAGAAATAGATCTATCAGCAACAGTAATAGGTGACAGCGATCGACTAGGAGTAAAATTATGAAATTGGTGTTGGTCACCAGTCATGTGATTTGATGCACCTTTATCTATTAACCAAGAACTACTGGCAAGAGTTGCAAGTGCAGCGGTACCTGTTTGGAGAGTAGGAGAGGTTACAGAATGAGGTAGTGAGTGAATTAACCATTCATACTCCGTTTTAGAAATTTGAACAACATCCTCCGGTCGAATTGAAGAAGCAGATCCATCAGAAATTAATTTAATAGCAGCTGCCTTAGGAGTGTTGTGCCTTTTGGTACGTTTGGTAGCCCAATCAGGTTTACCATGTTTGTCCCAACATGTATCTTCAGTATGATTTCTTTTGCTACAAATATCATATTGTCTATCACATCCTCTACTCTTACCATTATTATGCCCACGTGCTTGCGCAACAATAGCATATTGTTCAAAAGTAACAGTTGGGGATGACAAAGTTAAAGAGGCCGTTTGCAAGCGAGAGAAAGCTGATTGAAGAGTAGGCATAGTGCTATCTCCAAGTAATTGACTTCTAAGAGCATTATACGATCGTTCAGATTAATGAGAAATCCACAAACAAAAAGATTTTCTGATTGGCGTTTTTGAGTTTCTAGATCCGTAGAGAGGGGTTGTAATTCACGAAATTCATTGATAATTCTTCTATAGACAACAAAAAATTCAGGAAGAGATTTTTCACCTTGTTTATTGTCAACTAGTTGTTGAAACAAGGAGAAAATTCTAGAATTATTGCCATCATTAGAGAACATTTCTTTGATAGAATCCCACATTTCCTTGGCAGTTGATATCAATCCAACAGAGGCAACAATCTCAGGTTTTAAGGAATTCAGGAGCCATATTTTCACTGCACAATCAGATTGTTGCCAGGCTGCATATTTGGAATCCTTAGTGTCTGCCATTATTTGAACTAGATGATGATCACGACCTTGAGAACCAAGGAAGGTACGAAACGCTTGATACCAAAGGGCATAATTTCTGCCATTAAACTTCACAGTTGTTCCAACAGAAGCACGCAAATCATAGTTTGTCATGCTTACAGAAGCACGCAAACCAGAGTTGTTCGTGCCATCTGTCATCTTGAATTACAAATTCAAGTTAAAAAAAAAAAAAAAAAACACAACCTCAAACACAGAGGCACAACCTCAAATACAGAGGTGCAAGAAATCAATCACACAAGGGGGGATTGGTTAACCCTCACAAAAAAAGAATGAAAAGAAAAAATTACAAAGATAGAGTAAGCCTTCTCTGATAACATGAACAACACAAAATTGTAAAGAAAAATTGTATATTATGTGTATCATTTACATCTTTAGGTAATATATATACATGTATAAAAGATGTCCTAATAGGAAAATCTAATAGATTAGTGATATGTAAATAGCTGTCAATTAAGCCTATAAATCAGGCATAAATATATCATTCCTAAATTAGATAGAAACTTGAATATAATGTCAAATAACAGTTGAAAAATTCGCTGAAACTTCGTAATTTTTCAAGTTACTTGTGAGTTTCGTTTTGGTGCTTCAAATATTGAAAAAACTCACCTATAATTCGACAAATTTTGTCAAAATCTTGATCCTTGGTACGTTGTCGTTTGAGGTGTCCAAACCACCACAACAACTCCTCCCTAATCTTTATGGCTATTGGTGCCTCTCCTTTTTTCTTTTCTTTTTTTTTTTTGAATTTCTCTATTTTGTATTCTATCTTTACGAGTTTTACCACACATCCATGATCCACCCAAGCATCCTCATTTCCACTACATTCATTTTACGTTGTTGTTTCTTTACCGCCTAACATTCACTTCCATAGAGCATAGCCAACCCTATTGCAGTTCTATAAAATTAATGTAAATACGATTAATGAATTATACTTTATCGAAAAATCAGAGAAAAAAGAAATAATAATATCTAAAATGATCAAAACGAGTAATACTGAACTTAATCATAATAGACTTCCTCAAATTAATTCCAAATATTAAATTACCAATGTCGGGAAATTGAATTTGGATCTTTAATGAACTATTCCAAGTAACACATGTTTAATTTGAAGCCTTTCTAATGTTTGATTACACTTATGAGCTATGTTACCTGGACTCGGGTGCGGGTGTCGGGTACGGGTATGAGTCTAAAGGTCGGACCCACCTATTCTCTAATTTAAGGAAAAAAGTTTCTAAAACTTGCGTGGCATATGCTTATATATATGTAATAACATATATAACATATATGTAATAGCTTATACACCTATATTTTTTCTCATTTTTTATTTCTTACTCTACACTAGAAAGTTCTTGTTAAATTTTTTTCTTTATTCTCTTACATTTTAAATCTTTTTATATAAAGAGCTCTTTAAATGGAGTATCCATGTCTTTTTAAGTGTCAGACTCGTTTCAAGTGTTCGACACGGGTACTTTGGGTTAGAGTGAAGGGTCCGGGTAACATAGCTTATGAGATACTAGCCTTCTATACAGGCTTTTTGATGGGTATGAGTTTTCCAAATAAGAAAGGCTAAGTGGAATACTACTTCACTACCTATTGCCGAGCTCTAAGTTAAGTGATGGCGTTTCAGTTTTTAGAAATGGTTGAATACTGTTGCCCAAGTTATAGCGTGTTGAATAATGATTATGACGATGAAGTGATTTTGTGAACATTGAAAATTCACTCAATCTCATAAGCATTAAATTACAGGACAATTCCTTCTTTTAAGTATCTATCATGTGTTATTCATATGTATTCTATTTAAAAATGTTTGTACATTACTTCAAAAAAAAAAAGGTTTGTACATACGTATGTATTGATGATAATTTCTTTTGAAGTTTGAACAGAGGATAAGACACTTTTGTTATTCTTTATTGACTTACCAATCTATTACTAAGTTATGAAAACAAGCATGACAACCTCTCCCTTTTGGAGATGATCTTAGAGATAAATTGGTTCTTTTTTTTTGATAACTTGTTTAATGCATCAAATAATTTCCCATAACTTCTTAGTTTGCTTATTCTCTTGTTTTAGATTTGTAGTGATGTGTTTGGGGTATTTATATGATATTTGTGTTCTATATTTTCATATTAGACGAATTAAGAGATGGAGTGAGTAGTTTAAACTTTGGATTAATGGGGTGTTCGGTTGCCCAAATTTGGTAGGGTTGGATTCTTGTTTTTATTCTATTTATTCTATTTATAATTTTATTCGTTGTTCGCTTCCCCAATTTCTGCATCCTTTCATATTCGCACGCAGCCTCCATGCGGCTTTTGTGCAGTGCAATATCACATTTGTGCAAAACTTCTCGGTTCCCGTGACGTTCGCCGATTGGTCGTGTTCACTCTTGCCATGAATTCCTCCCTTGTCGCAAAGTGTGTTCAAAGCAAGGGCATATCGTTTGAAGCACAAATTTTTACTTTACAAATCTTAAGCTAGTATTCCAATGGACAAGGGCAGATATGAAATTCATTTGAAATCAATCTTCTCTTGTCATTCCAACAAAACACTCGTAAAGAAACAAATGACTTTTTTGTAATGCAATGACAAGAAGTAATAGGTTGGGCTAGCATGCGTGAGCTCCTAAGCAAACAACCCCTATATAGTTAATGAATAATAGAGATTAGAATAATGAAGTAGTGCAATTAGTAGTAGTAGTTCCTAAGGCGAGGCATTTTAGTTATTTAGGTTTAGTCATACAAAAAGATAGACCAATGGAATATGGTCTTACGCTTAGAATTCAATGTGGATGGAAAAAGTGAATGTGTGTCGTATGTAACACATTAACAAAACAAATTCCTATTTTGTCACAACTGATGATTCCTACGTTGACACAAACACGACTCCAACTAAAATTAGATTTTATATCTCAAATTACCGTAACAAAAAGAATAAACTAATAACATGGCACCACTAAAAGACACGTCCTGACATATTGACACTGCTATCCTAATTCTAGTGTAATAAAACTTCAAACATCTAAACTAACATATAATGGGACTTTCTCTCATGCACACTAATCAAATAAAGAAAGAACTAAGCACGATATGGTGAAGGTGTGCTCTCATGGGCGTGTTGCATTGCCCGTTAGTCTTGGTCTTTGATCAGGCCATAGTTTGGCCCATTATGTTTTGTGGGAGTGCAGGTTTCGTGGTAAAGAAGCACATGCATAGAGCATTATAGAAATTAGGATGCTTTGGTGGATACATGATAAAATTGTGTGGATAGATTAAGAAATGGAGATTCAATGGTGTTTAGTTGTATACTCGTAGCACCAACAAATGAAATCAAAGAAGAATAGATGCAGTTGTTCAGGCATATCCAAGCAAGGTTTGGAAAATCGACAAACTTCGTCGAACTTCGGCCGAAGTTTGTCGATTTTTGAAACAACAAAGCGAAACATGGACGAGGAAAGAAAAATGCATAGTTTCATCGAAGTTTTCGACAAACTTCGGGAAATTCGACAAAGTCGATCGAAGTTGAACCAATCTTGAAAAAAGAATATAAGAATTCGAACGAAATTACTCTACTTCGTCGAATTATCGATTTCACCCCTATGGGTTCAACAGGGATCAAATGGATCGCTCTCTGACTGAGTTTGAGTGTCTGCCTCTCCTTCTTGGCAAAGTTTCAGGGGGGGGGGTCGTACATGGGCAGTAGCAGTTCGTCCGCATCGATGCTGCTTCGCAATCCGGGCGAGCCCTTCGATGATGGGGAGGACCCGTGAGCGATGAACTCCTCGGAAGCCCTGGTCGTGCTCGCTGATCGATGCATCTCTGCTTGGAAAAAACAAAGCAAAATATAGAGCAAGAACAGGGCAACAAACCGATCGAAATCATCAAAAATGAAAGGGAAGAAGAGCTTTGATAAGTCAGATTAGCCATGACTTTGACCCATTTGGGGGGTTTGGGGACACGTGGAGAGTTGGTGTGGTGGGTGTTGGATTGTTAAAGGATGGCCAATGGATTCTCTGCATTATATGTATAGAGAGTTGTCTGTTGTGTGACGTCAAAAGTGTACCCTTTTTAAGTACTTGTTCTTTTCTTGGTTTGATTTTTTTTTTTTATATATATAATTGATATTTATTTATAACTAATTATATAACAACATTTAAAGTGAAATTCTACAAACCTCCGTACACCGACAAATTTTTGTCAAACTTCCCTTGTCGAAGTTAACTTCGAATTACTTCCGAATTTTAGGTGGGCAAAGGTTTGGGCGAAGTCGAATTTTCAAACCTTGTACCCAAGGACATCTTGTATATGATCCTATCGAAAAGGATATCTTCTAAATGCCCTATTTAGAGAAGTCTACGTGGTAGAAATTAAAGTTACGGGGCAGACATAAGATAACTTGAGATGCATTAAGCTTAAAAGATTTAAAAGATTGCCAAATCACATCACCAAATGCATTTAATCGAGCGAAATAGAAACGTTGGATACACGTAGCTAACCCAACTATTTTGAGACGTAGCCTTTGTCATCGTTCTAATTTAAATCATATGGCACAATGTTCTGGGAATATATGAACCTCTAATAAGTGATCAGTTTACTTTTCTTTAGCGGAAGATACATTTCTATTATATATTCAATCAACTTAAATTACACTGACCATGTTAGAAATCTCATCCTGCTTGATGCTTTTTTCACAGGTTGATCCTTTATCAGCTGGAGTTCAATATGACAAAGAGTTTATTGTTTGCTCATTGGATCTACTCTCCGGTCTTGCAGAAGGTCTTGGTGGTGGCATAGAGAGTCTGGTATTGTCTTTTCTCTGAGATTTTTTATTGAAGAGTTTGTTTTCTTTAATCCTAATCTCTTATGTATTTGTTTTACTTGCCAATTATGGGAGAACCTATTATAGTTGTACTTTCTAAAAGATTTATTGAAAGTTGCAAGATATTTGTATTGATAAGGGTCCCAATGGCCCTTTCACAAAAATGACATGGAAAATGGCCCCCATAGCGACTTTTTGCTTTTTATTGTATCATAATATATCGTATTTACATGCTTACATTAGATCAATACGTCTCTCATTCTGTGATCAATCTCATTCAATGTGGTTGTCGCATATGAAATCTAGAAGAAACACATAATTGAACAATTTAATTTCCCCAAAATATCATACATTTGTCAATCTGTGGTCCTCATAATACTCCATGCTTCTTTGTCACTTCAACCGTTCTCACTGAATGTACCCTGTAAACGTTCCTTCTTGTTGACCATTTGTATATTATAACTAGTCAACGGGCACGTGCTCCACCCGTGAGGCCAAGATATTGTTTTTATGGTAATATATTGACATGAAATTGAACCTTTTACCTCCTTTTCCGGGCTTGGTACTGGCAATTAATGAATGTTTCCTTCCATTGGAAAAAAGGGTTAACACTTAAACATTTGAAAGTCGATGGATTAATAAAGAATATACAATTTCTTTGAATAGTTGCACCTAACATGAAAAAGTGGCAAGTATTTGAGAAATTTATGATAAAACGGAAAAAATAGCATATATTAAAATATGAAGCATGTAGTAGCAATTGAACTAATAGTTTGTCTAGTAGATAGATAAGTCTTCTCGTTTGGCGAAATTGCAAATCTCTTAAGGTATAACAACATAGTCTTTACATATAGAAGATCGAATCACTGTAAGGCGTAAGTATGCATTACTGTTGAAATCCATGGGCTCGGAGAGTGTCGGGCCGCACACACGCATAGGTATATAAATGGGTTGGGGTCCATCTTGCACAAAACCAATTGGCTTGTGCTAAGATCAAATCTACACCACACCAATACTTATTATATTTTCAATGTGGGATTATATATTCCAACACTCCCCCTTAAGTGCAACTAGGCCTGAACTAGTTGTCACTTGCCTAACACAGACCCACTCTTTATAAGTCTGTAAATATGCCTAGGCCTCTTTTTGTAGGCTCTAAGTCCACAAATAGGTCTAGACTCCACCGCTAGTCCAATCAGGTCTTCAAATATGAGCTCCAGGATCGTTCCGCTCTGATAGTGTGTAGAAATCCATGGGCTCGGAGAGTGTCGGGCCGCACACATACTCATGGGTATATAAATGGGGTTGAAGTCCATCTTGCACAAAACCAATTGGCTTGTGCTAAGATCCAATCTAGACCACTTATATACTACGCCAACTCTTATTATATGTTCAATGTGAGATTATATATTCCAACAATTACTCTAAAAAAGTAGTATATCACAATACATCTATTAGATAATGCATGTACACAAAAATTTCCCTCAAAGCACAAAACCTATCTCTATAAAGTTCAACAAACCAAAAGCATAAAGAACTACACAAAATCACCAATCTTCACTGCAACACGTACCTCTTTCTGTGAATTCGCATACCTATGACCCATCTTGATTTTGTAATTGTCAAGGTCCACCAATCTTCCTTCATATATATGCATGAACTTAATGAAAGGATCATTATAATCAAAGTACCCACCAAAAGAAAAAGAGAATATCATTACCAAAATAGGGGCTAAAACAGAGCACATTGCATCATGAGATGGCAAATATGAATTTCTGAAAAAAAGTAATCAAATAAATATAGAGCAATTTAAAGATTCCCAAACAGATTCGAAGAGGACGAAGAACAAACCTGACGAGATTCGCATATTCGATCTAAAGTGTTGACCTCCCTGTTTCTACTAGAGAGAGGGAAAACTTCCTAAAGTGCTAAAAAGAACGGTACAATTTTCAATTATTCCATGTTCATGTAGTTATCGGAACTGGGTTTAGTCGATCTTACCTCTCTCCATACGTGTATCTCTCTCGGTATCCCTTAAAATTCGCTCCTCTCTCCACGTTTTCTCTCACCAACCAATCTCTTTCCTCTCTCGTCACATGCCCTCTCTCACCCAGTCAATTTGATTTTTCAGTTTTAGAAATTAACTAAAGTTCATATTCCCTAGTTTATTATTTCTTTTAATAATAAGACCTTTCTGCCCTTACTTTTTAAAAGGATAAAAGGTGGAAATTAAATGTTAAAATATTCTTTAAAGGATAAATTAGGAAATAAAGCTATTTTGGCCTCGGACAAATCCTAAGGGGTATTCCCATTATATATAATATGTGTTTGGACATATAATGGCCCATGCTTCATGATTCTTTTAATGCATCTACTTTTTTTTTGCGTTGTCTTGCGCCATGTTTATCTTTCTTTTTCACTTTCAAGAAGAGAGAATGAAAATGTTTTCTTGAAGTTCGCTTAAGTTCAAAAATATGTTATTTGCTTTTGATGTTGACATTATTCAATGTGAAAATGAGGGAAAAACTCACATTTTCCCCTATTTTTTAACCTCTTTAAGTATATGTATGTCATGTAATGTAGTTCTATGCAGGTAGTTGTCTTTTCCTATATTCCTATTAACATTGAGTTTTGGCGTAAGTCATCAAACTTAGACTTCATGTAGCTTTCAATAATTTTTTTTTTGAAAACAACTTTCAATAAATTAACATGAATTATTTAGAGATTTTGAAGTTGGAGCGTTTTAATTGAAATTGGTTTTCAATCTCTTCGTCATAAGTGGCTCCTATTCAGTTAACTTTACCTTTCCGTCTTTTTCAATCTTAAATCCTATCAATCTATGCCAATTCTTGCATTCCTTTTTTTTGTGTCAATCTCCATCGATATACTCAATAAAAAAATTGATGGAGATAAAAGAAGTAAAGAATAAATCATAAATATCTGAAGTCATATACTTTCGATGTCATAAATGGTACTTGGAATGTGTAGACTTACATGAAAAGGATTCACCTTGAAATGATGGAATGAAAAATTGTGTCAAGCGAAGTTGTAATCGTGTTTTTTGAAAGAGTCGCGTTATAGGCACCCCAACACTTATTGAGGGCATCGCATTTTTTTGAATTAGTTTATGTGTCCATTGGAAATGGCATATTTGATCCTCTCAAACAATGGGGTGCCCTTGTGCAAAGCTGAGGTGCTTATAGTGTGACACTACATTTCAGACATAGGCTGTTGTGTCGGTTATCATCAACTGACACTATGTTTCAGGTCTCGGTGGGAAATGACCGAACCTATGGTCTTGGACACACATGACCGAAATAGGCTATTGTGTTGGTTGGTGTTAATCGAGATATACACATGTCTCGGCACATGGCCACCGAGACCACTTGTATAGTCTTGGTGTCCAACCATCAAGTTGGGTGTTTGACCACCTTATTTTGGTGTTGGTTGTTATAGACCGACACTTTAATACAGGTCTCGGCAAGACATGGCCGAACAACACGGGAATCACAAAAACCATCTTGTGATGGCTAAATTTCAATGAACAGGGGTATGAGAGGAATTAGGGCTTGCTATGCCAGAAAGAAATAGGACATGAAAGAGGAGAACAAGGATTTTGAGTTCTTTTTATTTTTTTTTGGGTGGTGGGGTGTGTTGGTTGACATCAGGAGCATTTTGGTAGGGGTGCCCTCACAAAATCGATGGGTGCCTAAAAAATGGGTTCCCCTCAGTAAGTGTTGGGATGCCTATAGTGCGACTCTTTTGAAATAAGGATTTCATGGGAATGAAAGAAGTCCAAAAAAATTCACCAAAAAAAAGTGCAAAACGAAAAATTGAGTGAAAAGGTCATGAAGGAAATTTAATGTGTGAATTGGATAAAATTGAAGGAAACACTTGAAACTCAACATTAAAATTCTCGTGATTACAACATCTATAGTTGAGTTTCAATCCGAAGTTAGTTGGGTTTACTACATGGATCAAATGCTTCCAATTAGCTTGATTTAAAAGAATTAATGAAAGGACTTCACTATACTTTAAATCGAATTAATGGAAAAACTACACAATACTTTGAATCCTTCCTAATTAATGCATCACAAATTATGTTAGCTTTGTTCTATACAGTGAATTCCTTAAGTTTCTACCTTGTCAAGTTTGTGACTGGG
Source organism: Stephania japonica (assembly GCA_039657345.1). NCBI lineage: Eukaryota > Viridiplantae > Streptophyta > Magnoliopsida > Ranunculales > Menispermaceae > Stephania > Stephania japonica. Next base: position 11,258,683 of record CM077556.1, read on the forward strand.
GTATTTTCTTCAGCACCGTCATCTAACTTGTTAGTAACTCTTTGATAGTGAATCTTCACTCCCTAAATTAATTGAGTGTTTTTGGTGATTTTAATATAATAGGAATGCGAATTTCTTATCTTCATTGAACTTTTTTTATATGTTTTATTTACTTAGTTTGAGGTCATTTCAATAGGATTTCCAAAACAAAAACCATTCAAGAGAGTTTTTCTCTTGGAGCTACCTTTGGACAACAAGAAAGTTTTAACATCTATTAAAATGTAGCTTTTTGTAGGGAGGAGAGGATTGAGACTTCGAAAAGTGGGGCGATGATTTATGCTTTTGAAAAGTGGAACAATGATTTATGCTTTTTAAAAGAAAGCCCTTTAAAATTTCTAGTTCAAAGTGATGTCGTTTTGGCTGATCTTATTGTTATTTGAATGGTAGTAAAGAAGCTTTAACTTTTACTGATACTAATCACAAAGAAGCTAATGACTTGGATTTTTTCATTAGTAAGATGTGGTAAATTTTGTTTTGATAGTTCTATTGATGTAAGAATTTGTTTTAGGAGCCTTATTGAACACACTAGAGAACTTTGGGGAATGCTTGAATTCTTTTTGCAATATATACTAAAAACCCAAAGTTAAGAAGTTGAGTTATTAACATAAGTTGATCAAAAGTGTATAATTGTGGATGAAAGAGGCATTAGGTAGCCCGTAATCACTTTATAACTTTTTAGGTATGTATATTTGAATTTTTTCAAGTTTTGAGTTTGCCTATGTTAATAACATTTGAGCAAATGATATCGTGGCCTTGGCTAAAATATCATGTAAGAAAGTAGAGGTCGCTGAAAATTTAAGGTTGCGCTATGTGCACCCCACGATTTTGTAAGGGCAAGCAAGTGACTTAAATGAGGGTGATTTCCAATGATACCCACAATGGAAATCATCCTTATGCTCCTTGCCTTGTTATGTGCACCCCGCCCCTTCCTCTCATTTCATGCAACCCAACATTGTCCTCCCACACCATCTTGTGATTTGTAAGGCATTGTCGTTTTGGTCTTATTTTTGGTTTCTTTAGGATGAAGTGGTAGAAGATAACACACAATGTAAGAAGATTTGCAAGAGTAAAATATATATTTGTTTTGGCATTTTTGTGGTTTTTAAGGGTGTTTCAAAACAAAAGGTGGAAACCCTTGTTTTTTGAGTGGTTCGACCTCATCGATCTGAACCTCTAATTGGAGAGTCGGTCCTATATAGGTCTTTACCGTCGACCCTAAAACACCGTACCTCATGAACGACTTACAAGCGAAGCAGAAACTCGACAAACGACCAACAAAACAAAATAAAAACCACAAATCCCACCAATTTAGCCAAATCGTGCGAATTTCTCTTTAACGACTCAGATGATGCTCTAACCGTCTAACAATTGCTAAAGATGATACAAAACACAAAGAAGTGGCCCCAATGAAGCAAGAAACATCAAAAAATTGCCCGAAGACGATCGATAATACCAAGAAGGGAATGAGTGCGATTTGGGTGGGTTTGAGCGTGTTCTCAAGGATGGAGTGCATTGGTTGAGAGGGAAGGATTGTTTGGGAATTCAGTGAAAAAGTTGGGGTAACTAATTTTAATTTGTGGGTGCCCTAAAAATTGGCCTGCCCTTACATAAGTGTGGGTGCCCATAGCGCGACCCAAAATTTATGAGAAAAATCGGTGGTCTTGATGGAGGAGAGACGTCTCGTTTTTTGTTCTTTTCTTAATTCAAAGTTTGTGGAAGATCTTGGATTTATATATTGTGTGGATAGTGGATATAGTATAATTTTCTTAATAAATTTTCCATTTTGGACGCTTGGGAGCATGCAAAAGTTAAGCAGAGCTTTTACTTGGCAAAGGAAGTCTCAAGTGACGAGGAAATTTGGATTCAACCAAAGAGCAATTATGTAATGTTAAATTATAAGGTACCTTGGTCAAACAAATTGCATTCTTATATATTTAATAATGAATTTGGTGTTATACATTGGACCTAGTGGGTGTAGCTCACCCCTAATTCTTCTAAGATTATTGTAGGATAGAACTTGACGTTATAAGTCAATGTCCGGAGTGGTGTGCTCTAATAGTGAACATCCTAGCTATGCCTGGTGTTGGTTTTTCACCTTTTAGTGTAAATTTATAGTCTCAATTCTCCTGCACCCTCTTACTACTCTTACTAAATATGATGTATTGGGATATCAAAGTAACTTGTTATGGAATACATGGTTGCAGTTTGAGTTTTATTGATACTATCGGGTACTTTTGAGTCTTTGTCATTGAATTCAAACACATTGATTTTAATGATGCCCATACTTTTAGGTTTATTTCCTGTTAGTAATGTTGTACATGATGTAGTTTAATTGAAACTATTGGGTCCCATTTTGTTTTCCAAAGCTTTTTCTCTAATTCAGTTTAATTGAAACTATTGGGTCCCATTTGGAAAATGGGGCCAATCAGTAAGCGATGGACATCTGGAGGTTTGGCTAAGTCCAGAGTTGAATAAGTGTGAAGCCATTAAGGGAACATGGTTGAACGAATGCCAACTGAAAACTTTCTCAACAGGAGGTTCATTGCTGTATTAGGCAGTGTTGTTACAATCATACAATTCATGATTTGAATTTTACGATTTAAATCATATCGGCACTAAAACGATTTAAAAGTCCAAAAGAATCGGATTTGGATACTAAACTTGAATCACACAATTCGAGTTGACTTGCACGATTTGATTATAGTCGCGCTGCCCACCGACTTTAAAAAAAACCCAGTTTTTTCGTTTTTCTTCTTTTTAGTGTGTCCTTTCAGCTTTTAAAGGGACCAGGAGCTAGGGTTTCAAAAATTTTGAAAATGCCTTCCTCTCCTTATCTTCTTCACTGATAGATAGACTGTAACTAAAGAGAGGAGAGTACCAACAGATCTTGAGAAGAGATAGAACCCGAGCAATCTTGGAGTGAGAAAGCAGAATGATGAAAGCATAATAGAGAACATAGAGACGGACTCGTAGGGAGAAGTAAGAAGAAAGGATAGTGAGAGAAGAAAAGAGAAGTGAGAACAGAGAGATGTGATTGATCTCCCCTTTCTCTTTCTTACCTTTTGTTTTCTAATAGAATAATCTCAAAGTGGCTGCACGTGTCATGCCCACACTTATAACTAAACTAACATGCCACAACTGTAACAGCTAACTCACTTGTCATTTATACACATTTTTTCTTCAGAATGTCATTTGCACACATTTTATTATTCTTTTACAATATATTCCATATGGCTACATATGACAATAACTGTTATTCTTATTTTTAAAGTCAAGGATGCTCAAAACAGATATTATGTATTAATTTGCTAATTTAGTGGCTTTTTTGATGTGATTTGTAAGGTATGAAGTTCCTTTTTACTTATTAAATCTATATTATAACTTGTAAATATATTTAAAAGTATATTAAGAAAATCAAAAAAAAAAATCTTACGATTTATGATTCGATTTAAAATTTACCACTACTGATTTTGTGATTCAATTCTAATTTGACAACTTTGGTACTAGCTTTTAGAAAATAATGACGAAACATTTGTCTTGTGCCTGTAAGCGATTGCGAGATGGAAGGATATGCAATATGTTATTCTCTTTCATTCTCTTTTTATAGGTTTTTTTAGGAACTCTTTTTGTGACTGTACTTCCTGTCATGAATTATATTATTAATGGAGATTCTTGCACGGGCTTAATGATTTCTACTTTCTAGTACTTGTTGACCTTGTCATGGGAACAATCTATTAGAACTGCAAAACTTTGCCTCCTCTTAGACAAATTTATTGTCTTAATGTTTCTTGAAACTTGCTCATCAATCCTGAAACACGTCATGTCAAATTTTGCTGCTGGTATGTTGCATCGAAAAACCTTCAATGTGTATTGTTTTGTAGGTTGGACAAAGCAATTTGAGGGATCTACTTCTGCAATGCTGTGCAGATGATGCTTTTGATATCCGACAGAGTGCTTTTGCTCTTCTGGGGGACCTTGCAAAAGTGAGTACCAATGTTCTCCACTTGTATTATGCACATCTAATCTTGAAATAGATCGTTTGCCTTATTCTTGGATGTTAATGTGCAAAAACATGGAATAGATAACTTTACATGCTGCAAACTTGTTGCTTTAAACTATCAATTGAATGTTTGGTTGAATGATGAAATTTAGGAGAAAGTGTTTCATTTACTTTTAGGTAATGGTTATGTTTTCTGTAAAAAAATTGGGTTCTTTCCCCTAAAGGTAAAAAACCAACATAGTGCTTGAGGGATTTAATGTCAATCACTCAAATATTGGAAAATTTCTCAATGAATTCCAATCAGCATCAAATAGTTTTGTTAATTAGTCATGTTAAAAATCTTTGATGGAGTTTTGGGTGCAAAATTAATTAGTTAAAACTTAGATATCTTTGTAGTGTAAACATTTGATGAAACTTTGTGTGGAGGGCATTGAACTAGCTGCATGTTTATTGTCGAGCCCTAGTTAGAGTTATACCTTTTGGTACAGGAGTTCATTATCATTTGAAGCAATCAATTGATTCAACTTTCAAATTGATTTTGTAACGATCCAAAGGATATGGTAAGTAATTATCCAATGTTTAGCGGTTTCTGAGGCACAATAGAGTTTCTTTGGCAACGTGGACTTGCGCCTTTTGTATGAGGCGTGAACCTAAATTTCGTAAAATACAAAGAGGTAAAAGTGGAAAGCGACAATTGATGTTAATGATATGAGCTGAAATGTTGAAAATGAGTGCGCACACTAACAAAGGAAAGCTCAGAGAGATCAAACTCGACCTCGTTAAGAATTTTATTAATTTTTTTTTTTCTTTTGGATATGAAATGGCTATTGTATCTGTAATGAGAATTACAATATAAAAGAGCATTTGTTGTTTGGAACATAAGTTACAAGAGAATTGGAAGAAATAACCACTGATTCTAATCAGACAATCAACATTCAACTACTGTTTGCCAATTCCTAGTTCATTCATTGAGTTGAATGAGAAATCAAAATTCTGGAAAGCCACCAACCATGTCGCCACCTGATATTTTTTGAAGTCCCACTTCTCACCCAAAGATGCTACTTGCCTTCGAAAGTGCGTCCATTCTTTTCAAGCCATACGTGCCACAACACCGCATGAGTTGTTGCTTTCCATGCTACCTTAAAAATCTTCGTTGACCCAGTTAGGGTGTTGTATGAAAAGAGATAAGACTCCCAATCGGTAGTCACTATAGCCCTTTGTCCAAAAGCCTCCAGCATAGCCAGCCAAATTCTTATAGTAAAGTTGCATTCCAAGAAGAGATGCTCCAATGTTTCAGTTGCCCTCTTAGATAAAAACACGCCAGCTAAGAGACATCCATGTAGGGAAATTTTTTCTGCAATTTGTCACACATATTTATTTTCTTGAGGGAGACAGAGCCAAGCAAAAACCTTTACCTTATGTTGAATAGGGGCCTTCCATATTTTGGTTTAAGATGGGAAAGGGGAATCATTAGGTGAGGTCCTTGAGGTGATGAGTTGCTTAAACATGGAAGTACATGAGAAATGCCCACTTTTATCAAGTGACTAGCTTGCCTTATCATTAATGTTTGGAGAAACTCTAATAGGTTCATGGCATGTAAAAAATCGGGTCAATTCATTAGCCACCTAATGTTCTTGAAAAGTGGAAATCCCAACATGTTGGGCTAACATCAACCACAAACTTGGAAATTGTGGATGTGCTTTTGGGACAAATTATATAAATTTAGGAAGCGATGGGATAATGGGTTGCTTGTACACCACGGGTCTTCTCGAAATAATGCTCAGTCTCCCTTGCTCACTCTAAATTCAATAAAAGGGTTTCATACTTTCATTACCTGAAGGTGGAATGAATGAATTTACATGGGTTTTTGTATGTGGTTTGGTTTTGAATTCCAACATACCACTCGTTTTCCATTGTTCCATGTCTACTGTCAATGATCCTGGCCCACTAGTGTTCTCCTTCATTATGAAACCTCCAGTTCTACTTAGCTCCCAATGTGATTTCTTTCCTTGATATTGCCAATATTGAGCCCTCCCATCTCCTTTGGATTACACGCAGAGCTCCATTTAACCAAATGAAGGCTTTGTTTTTCATTACCGCCATTCCACACAAAATCACATTATTTATCTTCTCCATCACCTTGCATGTCATTTCTCGTATCCAGAACATGGGAGATAGTAGGTAGGAATAACACCCAACCTGCATGTAAGATAATCTCCCGCCCCTTGATATCATTGAGCTTTTTCCATCCATACAACCTTCTGTTAAGTTTGGCAATGAGTGGTTCCCAAAATACCCTCAAAATCAGATTTTCGCAAAAGTGGCAGGCTAATATATTTCACTAGCCAGGACCCTGTAAAGCATCCCATTTGATTGACTATTCTCTGAATAATCTCCTCATCAACATTAATGCCCAAGAGTTCACTCTTATCAAGGTTAATAGCTAACCCATTGAAAAAGCAAAAAGCAGTGTTATCAAAGGCGCAAGGTCCACTTAAAGCGATATTTGCCTTGAATGCCTGAGGCGCAAGGGGAGGCGAGTTTAGGCGCGGTGCACGCCTGTGTGAAACCAAACCTACAAGTGTGTGGCATATGTGTAGATTATAGGTAATAATATTGCATTCTGAAAATGTGTTCCTTCATTCTATCTTCCTCCCCTTGTTCCCCCTCAAGAACTTCATTTAGAGAAGAAGAAAGCCCAAAAAATGTTAGTTTTAGAAAAAAAAAAAAAAAAAAAAAAAAAGTTTTACCACATTGATCTACGGTAGCAAATATAAAAGTAGAAAAAGAACACTTGTAACTTTTACAACAACGACAACAACAACATAGCAACAAAACTGAAATTTGGGGTAAAAAAGAGAGAGAATTTCATAGAAGAAGAATGTGGAAAAAGAACTAAGAAGGAAAAAAAAGAGGCAAAGGGGAAATGAAATAAAAAAACAAATTGTGAAAAGAAGAAGAAGATGACTAGGAATATGAACTTCTTCCCCTATTATATTATTTTTACTTCAAATTTTCTAAAATTTGCAATTCAGATTCGTACCAAATTCTTTTTTTTTTCTTTATTATTCCACGCATTTTCTTTTCATTGCAATGGTACAACTAGCTATACAAGAATGGGAATAAGGAGTGCATCTAGAATTTGTCTACCTTTCACGAATGCAAACCACGTCTCTGATGTGGTCATGCATGTCCTCCATCAATCTCTTAATAAGGTTCTAAGCAATAATCTTGTAAAGGCAAGTGACAAGGCAAATCGGACGAAATCTTTCAACTTTTAAGAATCAAGTGTCTTAGCAATAATCTTCTTTTGGATTTGGTAGATATATGTCTCATTTGTCGTACGATTGATAATTCCTCTTGTATAGAATTGCTGAGAAACCTTCATGATTTCGCCTTTGATAGTCGGCCATTGTCTTTGGATTGGTCGCATTGTGAAACCATCCGAACCATGTGCTTTGTCTCCATCAAAGCTTGCTTTTTGCAAAACATACAGTCTTCTTGAAGCATAAGATTAGTCACATCTTTCTTATTTTATCTTTTATTGATAAAGAGAATGGAATACAAAAGGGGCAGAAGTTTTTTGCCTGAGAGTTCTGCTTCTCTCAACCCAAATACAACACTACAGTCTCCCCTTTTATACATTCATTCATCTGCTACAACACTTGTGTTGCACAACTGGACTAATGAGAACTGTCAGGATCGGCTGACCTGTGTCCATTGGTACCCTCTTCTTGCCTAGCTGAAATTACCTCTTGAGCCTTATGGAAATTTCTTGTTCCTCATGTCATAAGTTGCACGCACTGCAGGCCTAACAGTTAACAATCATGTTATTCGTGAGTGGAATTAGCCTCTATTGCCTCTCATCATTATATCATGCAAATAAAAGTGCGGCATACTGTTAAGCTGCAAAGAATTGCATTGCCTCGTCATTATATTATAGCAGACAACTTATCATAATTTTTTTTCTTCTTGAAAATAACTTATAATAAATTGAAGAAATATAAATAACAATCATTTAAGAAAAGTGATCATTTATGAGAAGTGCAATATTAGAGCAGAACCATTTTAAGTGTTTATGACCAGTCATGTAAGTGGATGGACAAATTGAAGATTACTTATTGAATTCGAGCTTGATGGAATAAGTGCAGGATTATAGCATGTGTGTTGTGGGATCAATATATTTGTGTTAAATTAGAAGGAAAATTTTTATAGTACATCAATTAAGACTATGCTTGATGGGGAGCAACACACACAAAATGAGCATAATAGAATTTATGTGCTTTAGTGGCTGCATGATAAAACACTAAGGATAAAATAAGAAATATGGAGATTCAAAGAAAAGTTGTTGTACTAATCTAGAAAAATATGAGAAGGGTGCTTGCGGTGGTTTGAACACTTCTAAATACGATTTGCAAATTCCCTTAGAAGCAAACTCGATGCTAGGGATTGGATGGGATAGTGGAAGACCTCAGTCAACGTGGGATGTATTAAACAAAGCAAACTCGTTTGATTTGTTTTTGCCAACTTATAGTGTTAGTTCGGAGTTAACTCCTTGGAGTTTATATTTTCATGTTTGGTTTAACTTTAAACTTGCAGGGAAGTTGAGTATTTTTAAACAATAAAATATATGAATTGACATAAATAGCCTTCAAACAAGAGAGAGTAATAAAAGGGTCATCGTTAATGAGGGGTGATTGTGTCCACAACTCTTGGGAGATAACTCCTTGGGGGGGAGAGATATCCCACCCTTCCCTATAAGTTGGGATATATCTTATAGGCAAGTTGGGCAACCAAACAAAATCAGTTCCCAACTTTCTATAAGTTATCTCTCGGGAGTTAACTCCACCCCTAACCAAACAAGGCCTAAATCAAATTGAGGTTGACTTCTAGTAGTAACTACTACTACGACTACTTGTTTTTTCTCACTTCTATAAATTTTATTCAAGTTATGATAAAGTTCTATATGGTTTTTATTTTTATTTTTATTTTTATTTATTTATTTATTTTTATGTGAACATGTTTTTGCTCACTTTTATTCTAAATCTTATAAATTTCAAATTATATTTATAACAAAGAGGCTCTGCTAGTTTTTAGACAAACACTTTTAGACTTGGTATTGTATTATCTTAGTCAAGGACAAACTACAGTAATCAATCTCATGGAACTGGAACACTCATAGTCTAAGAAATCTAGTCCTATATCTTCTATCATATCACGAACATTATAAAAATTATAATCAATTCATGGAAACAGTGTTGTTTAGGTGTTAAGAATGTTCATGCAAGTTCTTATATATAAAAAAAGAATGCTTATGTAAGTAGCTATAACTAGGTCACGTGGTGAGTTGGCATTTTCTTAAATTGGCATAGGCATAAAAATTAAGTGAATTGCATCACACGTGCTGGATGGCTGTATTTTTAATTTAATTAGTTTTAAGATTGTGGAATGGTAAAGACGCATCTTTTTTTTAAACTTTTATTCATACATGTGTAAGTGTAACAGAAGAAGTAGAAATGGATGATTTGTTAATTATCATCTTTAAAAGTTTCTATATATTTCAGAAATTAATTTGAAGTGCTATTTTATAAGGTTTTATATTTTGATATTAGATGCTAGATGAACTGCCTGTCTATTTTTATGTTTAAATGTGTAGGCGATGGCCTAGTTGATTCGTAGCGATGCCTTAACAAGTTTGCCCACAAAAGAGAAAATTATATTAATTAATTTCCTCTACATGTTCAAAACTTTCAACTTTAATCTGATTTATGTGTTTAAAAAATTACAACAGAACAATTTTCATTCTACATGTGCTATGCAATAATACTTACAAATATTTGGTATTTGGCTTTGACAAAAAAAAATAAAAATTGGTATTTGTTGAAAATTCCCTTTTCCATTTAATAAAGGTGTTTGCTTGATATACTATTTAATCTTTTTGGTTAATCCCTTTTGAAATTCAGGTTTTGTGTAATTGAGGTTTACTCATTTGGTCATGAAATTGCATTCTTTGGGAACACTATCCAATAGCTAGCAATTTCGATTGCTGACGCTAATTTATCTGCATATGCTTCTTCGATAAAAGTTGAATGCTGTATTACATGATATTGCTTTCTTGGTACTTTAAATTGTTTCATGTCATGTATTTGTGTACAATTTAGTGAAGGTGTAGGATGGACCTAGAATAACTTGGAACAATTTTGTTGTTGTTGTCCATGCATATAATGCGCTAAAAAAACCAATTTTTTCTTTAGGCCTTGTTTGGTTTGTTTTGCCAACTTTCAGTGAAGTTTTCTTCGAAGGGAGTGTAATCCAGGAAGATATTTTTATGCATGCTTCAATTTTATACTTCCTGGGAAGTTGCATATTTAAAAAATAGTGATATATTACAATTGAAATAAATACCCATTAAGGCAGAGAGAGAGAGAGACATGAGATAGGGATTTAATGAGGGGCAATTGTGTAATAATTTTCAACTTCCCCTAGGAAGATAACTCCCATAAGGGAACCTAAGGGTGTTATCTTCCCCATATGGAGGAAGTTGGGGGTTTGAAAGTTTAACACTAAACTCCAACCAAACAAGAATAGTGTTGACTTTCTTGGAAGTTAACTCACTTCCTCCAACTTTCCCCGAACAAAACGAGGCTGTAGTTTCATTTAGACAGATGATTGTCATTCAGTTATGTGGTTGACCATTTGCCTATCTTGTCAAAACCACTGTTCAGTATGTTGTATTGTGTATCATTTTTTGTTACTCATTTTTTATTGAAAATTCGTTGTTCATTCATTTTATTATAGATTTTTTTGAAGGCTTTTGCATATTTGGCAGTCATGTAACCGATTGTGGTCACCTCATTTTGAGAATTTTTGTAATTATTAATTGGACGTCTATTAATCTTTCCTTGGATAGTATAACTTCATTTGGGGAAGGATTCTTGCATTAATGCTGAAACATGAACTTTTTTTTTGAGGTTAATGCTGAAATATGAAACTTTAATTTCTTGGGCAGACAGTTTCCGTGTTTTTTCTGAGTGTGCTAGGTTATGCTATGCGTAATCATTGTTGTATCTGTATTAGTATTCAGAGTTTAACATTTCATCATTAAATGGTATGTGGTATTGATTCACGTTCCTTTTTCCCCTAGGTCTGTCCCACTCATTTACAGCCCCGCTTGTCTGAATTTCTTAATGTTGCAGTCAAACAGCTTGTAAGTTAAACTCAGATCCATTAGATCAAACATTGTTTCGATTTGTATGACTCTAATGTGTATTCTTTGCAGAACACTACTGAGGCAAAGGAGTCGATTTCAGTGGCAAATAATGCATGCTGGGCAATTGGGGAATTGGCAGTCAAGGTTAGTTTCTCATTGGTCAATTCAAAGTGAACAATAATTGAAAGGTCACTGTGGCAGACTTTCTTGGGATTTTTTTAATTACCTTTCTATCTCTTATTTTGACTCATTCCAAATTTTAAGAACAGATTAGAATACCCAAGAATTACTGATGTATCCCTAAACTATAATATGGATCTTGGTACCCATCAGTGGGGTATTAGCATGCATTAATTTTATCGCAGATAGTATTTGCTAGAGTCTAGAAAGTTCATTTACAATGCAGCGATATAGTAATGTCAAAGGTTCGGACATCTGCTAGTCGCTCCTGTATGTAAGTTTTTCTACGATGCGAGTTTAATGCTGGTCTCACAATTTACTTGCTAAATCGAGCACAATGGAAGAGTTCTATCCATGTAACTGACCACAATTAATTTGGACCGGGGCTATGTTGTTGTTAGATCTATAAATGAGGCATATGTGGCCCATTTAATGCGAGTCAAATTTCAGGTTAACAAAGAAATAACTCCTATTGTGATGACCGTGGTATCATGCCTGGTATCCATTCTTCAGCAAGCTGAGGTGATTCGTCTCTTCATTGTTGCATCAATTAGTCACTTTTAATTACTCCCTTTGACGGTTGACATTTTTTTTTCTTTTTATTTCATGTGTTTGATAATACAGAGGCTGAACAAGTCACTCATAGAAAATAGTGCCATCACACTTGGGAGGCTGGCCTGGGTCTGTCCGGAGCTTGTATCACCACATATGGAACATTTCATGCAATCCTGGTGTATAGCATTATCCATGTAAGATTAAAAGAATTTCTGTCCCAATCCAAAACAATAGTTGTCAATATCATTTTTACAGTTAAACAAGTATGGTGAGAGCTGAAAGCTTGCAGATGAATATCTGTAGAGTTGTTTTACAAGTTAATGTGCATAGATCAACAGTGTTGACTGATGAAACTCACTTGACTATAATGCTGAACAACACGTGTTGGAAAATCTCAGAAAATGAAAGACTTAAGAGAGGTTAAGAGCACACTAAATATGATCCGAGGAAAAGTGGAGAAGTAATAGATAGCAACCACAAAATTTAAGAAGCTTGGGATAAGTGGAGTATCTCTTAAACATTTATGATTTTAAAAAATGGCAGATATAAAATAATATGGATAAACATAATTTAGAAAGACTTATTGTTTGAAACATAACCATAAAAGTTGAGCCTTCATGAGCATGGTGGACAAAGCCGATTTGTGCAGCCAATCATTATGGAAAGACTTTGCCTGTTGAATGCACTTATTAGCAATTGCTCGAAGAAAAAAAAAAAAGAAAAAGACAATTCTATTGTGAGTGGCAATATCCGGAAAATTCATATAATTTGGATAGCATTGGTTGTTATGTAAAAGAAAAGGAAAGATCTTAGTGGATGCAGTTTAGATTGAAGCAAAATGTTAAATGCATAAATGTGTTATAGTATTATAAACATGACATGGGGTTTCTGATTATTACTGTTACTCATAATTTGGAAAATTTGGAAATACTCGTAAAGTGCACTTTTCTAATTTTATCTTAGTATTATATGTTATTATTTTCTTATTTTAGTCTTTTTGTATATCTAGAAACAGTTAATAATAGGTTAAAACTGAAGGATCTATCTTTGGCTTGGAAGTGTTAATTTAGGTATAGTTTCAAGTCACCGTACCGCCATCAATTGCACTAAATTGAGTACAATGGAAGAGTTTGATCCATGTAGCCGACCCAACTAATTTAGGATTGAGGTTTTGTTGTTGTGAAAAAGAGTATTGGGAGTAAGGGTCATTTCCAATCTTTCTCCATTACCAAAAAAAATGTGAAAGAGTTTAATTTTATAATTAATGCTATTACTTCAAGTGCATGACTTTTAGTAATTTTCTATTTTTTTCTTCAATGTGATGGTGTTGATTTTTAGTAATTTTCTATGTTGGAACAAATTCTTATTTGATATGGAATTATGGCAGGATACGTGATGATATAGAAAAAGAGGATGCATTTCGGGGTCTTTGTGCTATGGTATGCATAACTTTTGTTTGCAACTATCACATTACTGTTTTTAATGCAATTTAAAAACTCAAGTGCTCCTCTACAGGTTCGAGCTAATCCATCAGGGGGATTGAGCTCACTTGTGTACATGTGTAAAGCGATTGCAAGTTGGCATGTAAGAGTCATCACCATTAACCTAACACCTTGACGTGGGACTATCATTACTTACAATATTGATGTTATGACAGGAAATAAGGAATGTGGATCTACACAATGAAGTCTGCCAGGTGTTGAATGGGTACAAACAGGTCAGTTATTTTTAGCTTTTGATTTATAATCTAACCCAAGTTGCAATTTGATTTACTTGTTTGTTCAAGAAGCTGTAGGTCCTTCTACGTTGATGTTTCATATTTTTTCTTATAGAATTTTGACATGGTAAAAATAAAGAAGAAATGAAGAAATTTTTAGAGCGGTCCTGTAGCAAATATTTGTCCATTTCAAAAAATCCCATTATCTTTCTCATCTGCTTATTCTCTTTAAAAAGTTTCCTTTTCACAATTATACTTGAAGCTCATGAAATAGTTATCCAAATCAAAGTGGGCAATCTTGTATAGGGGTGCACACGGATTGGATCCGGTCCAATTAGGGTTAATCCGCAATCCAATTCAATAATTGCGGATTGAAAAATTACAATCCAATCCAGTCCAAATAATTCATCAATCCAATCCAATCCAATTTGTAAAATGCGGATTGGATTGGATCAAGTTTCGCGGATTGACATTTTTATATCCAAAGATTTATGAAATTAAACTTAATCAAATGAAACACACAAATCATACATTTCATTAATGACAAATTAACAAATACATCTCACAAAATCTATAACATATTTTTCAAAAACTTGTCATCATAATAAGCTTCAATATACAAGTCTTACATGAATAAACATGAAAATTTAGTGCATTTTGCAAACATAAAACTCACAAAAAAAGGTTTGAAACATAACAAAAGAGTTGAGAACAAGCATAGTAAAGTGATAACGAAATAGGAAACAAAAACTTTCTTCCATTGCGAATCTTTATTTTCAAGCCTCTTCTCATATCTTAGTTATATGCTCCCCACCTGAGTTTTTCAAATTAAAAAAAAACACACACAAAAAAAAAAAAAAACAAAGAATAGAAAACATGAGTCATGATTAAGTGCAGTAATTTCATATCATTGAGAGAAAATATATACAATGCATAGCAATATATACTTGCCTCGTTCAAGTCAAGTCATATTATCAATCATCGATTTCAGTTTGAGATGATACGTTCAACCCTTTTTGAATTCTGAAGAAGATATATAAATATGAAGACAATATATTTTAAAATATAAATACCACAAGTTTAACTATGTAAATGAGTTACCTTGCTCAATGCTTTCATATAAACTAGCTTCTTCAAAATAATCGCATGACTCATTTGGTTCAAGTTTTGACTTTAACCAATTTTGCGAGCAAATCAAAGCTTCAACTGTGATAGGGCTTAATGAGCTCCTAAAACAATTAAGTACTCGTCCTCCAATGCTAAAGGTGGATTCAGATGCAACAGTGGACACTTGAATTGCCAACACATCTCTTGCAATTTGAGATAAAATTCCATACTTGTTGCTCTTTAGTTTCCACCAACCCAAAGTATCAAATTCTTCTAGTGGATCTTCCGTTGGCTCCAACAAGTATTTATCGATGTCATTCCTCTCTGTAGCACTTTCCCTTTCCTTTTTTTGCATCACAAATTGAACCATCATATCATCAACATCTTCATCAACAACAACCTTACTCAAACTTGTTTGAGATGAACCTTGATTAACTTGAGTACTCGAACCACTCAAACTTAACTTTAAGTACTGTTGATACATTCGATGTAATGTCATTTTAATTTTTCTGATCATCCCTTGAACAACTGATTCAATAAACAACTTTTCCAAAGGTGAACTTCACATACTCCAATTTGTATCTAGGATCCAAAACAGTGGCAACAAACAACATACAATTAATGTTTTCAATATTTCCCCAGTACTTGTCATATTTTATTTTCATACTCGCAGCCATTTCCCCCAACAAAAGATCTCCAGTAGCACTGAATCTCATCAACTGATTTTGAATCTTGCAAAATTCACAATAATAGACATTAGAAGTGGGAGATAAAGATGCACTGAACTTCACTGTTATGTTATATAATGTCTTCAAGAATTTGACAAAAATCTTTGCATTTTCATAATCACATTTTGTGGGATGTCCGACCCTTTTCTTTTCCCCTTCACCATTACCAAGAAAATATTTAATAAATTGACTATCTTCCTCATCCAATCGCTCCAAAGCACTCTGAAATTTAACTGCAGATTCCAACATCAAGTAAGTGAAATTCCACCTAGTAGGTACATCCATTACCAAAGAGCCCTTGCATTCACTCTTTACTTTTTCTATACAAATCTTAAACTTCAATCCTCTTGCAGGAGATGATTTCACATAATTAACGGCATTTCGAATGCTTTCCACTGAATGATGAAGTTCTTTCAAACCCTCTTTCACAATTAAATTCACAATATGAGCACAACACCTCAAATATAGAAACTCTCCATCTAAAATGGAACCTTTCCATCCATTAATCCTCTTTCTAAGATATGCAATCGCGGTATCATTTGCACTAGCATTGTCAACTGTAATAGTGAAAACATTTTCAATGCCCCATTCAAGCAAACGTGCTTCTATAGTCTTCCCTATGACCTCTCCTGTGTGACTAGTAACTTGACAAAAGTTCAATATCCTTTTTTGTATATTCCAATCACAATCAATGTAATGACAAGTGAGACACAAATAATTCATCTTTTGCGTCGACGTCCAACAATCAGTAGTGAGTTAGGGTTTTTCATATGTGCTTATGTAAACGGATTGGATTGGACTGGATCCGCGGTTTTTCATTGAAGAATCCGTGATCCAATCCAATCCGACCGGATTACTGATTTTTCAATCCAATCCGGTCCAAGGGATCAAAAAATTGATCCAATTAGTGATAATTGGTTTGAGTTGGATCGGATTCGCGGATTATGTCAATCCGTGTGCACCCCTAATCTTGTATATGGCTCTGTTTTTCATATTCCAATCACAATCAATGTAATGACAAGTGAGACACAAATAATTCATCTTTTGTGTCGACATCCAACAATCAGTAGTGAGTTAGGGTTTTTCATATGTGCTTATGTAAACGGATTGGATTGGACTGGATCCGCGGTTTTTCATTGAAGAATCCGTGATCCAATCCAATCCGACCGGATACTGATTTTTCAATCCAATCCGGTCCAAGGGATCAAAAAATTGATTCAATTAGTGATAATTGGTTTGAGTTGGATCGGATTCGCGGATTATGTCAATCCGTGTGCACCCCTAATCTTGTATATAGCTCTGTTTTTCTGCTTTTATTAAATCCAAAGAGTTCTTTCACGGAAACTGTATTTCAAACATTAGTATTCTTGGCATATTCCACCTGGATATCATATTCTCTTCATGTGAAAAACGTAGAATTAGTTGTTCTCTCTCACGTAATGAACCTTTGTTTCTCAAACCTTTGTGGTTCTGTTGCTAACTTATGTCTCGTTTTGAGAAGTACGTGTTTGTATTGTCCAAGAAACCTGGTGTATTTTTCTTTTGGGTTTATAATTGTAGATAACTTACACAGCCTTATAGTTTATATCATATTTTTTTTATATTATTTTTCCTAAAATATTATTTCTTCCACAACAACTGTTAAGTATCTTTTATTGTGTGTACTTGTGGACTTAAGTTCATTTATCTGTGAACGTAACCCATATTTTATTAGAAGGAAAATAACTTCACTAGGAGTTGTTGGACGTCAACAAAATGAAGTAACCAATATTGAGTGAATGTCTGTGCAGATGCTCAGAAATGGAGCATGGGAACACTGCATGTCTGCTTTGGAGCCACCAGTGAAAGATAAGTTGGCAAAATATCAAGTTTGATGCGTCAGATGAAAATAGCACTTTTTGCTTGTTATACATCGTGGTTTCCAGTTTGCTGCTGTGGCGTCATATATTCATGTTTTTGATCAACATAATCGTCAATCATTCATCCTTCAATACAATAGAAGAGTTGTGGTCTATTTGTTGACAAAGTCCAAATTATAGGCTGTGAATGGGACTCTGGGGAGCCATATTTTAGAGATAACTAATTGATTGGAGGTTAAGGCTGGTGAGGTTGCTTGCACCTTAAATTTCCTGACGTTAGTCATCAGAGGTGATTTTGCCATCGTATCAGTAGCTTTTCCTTGTCACATTGTGGGGAGTATACCGAAGTGGACTAGCGGGTGCAGTTTTTATAGCACTTGTGGTATAGTTTTGAGTCGTCATAGTTGCATTCATATAAGTTTCACTAATAGTTTTTTCCTGTCCATGTGTTCTTCTCTTCATCCAGTTGTAGCAGAGCCACCAATTTTTTGACGTTCTGCTTGGCATTTGTTTTCCTATGTAACTTGTAATTTCAGTACAGTGCATTCATCGTTGTTGGGGTTTGTGAAGTTTTGGTGGGGTTTCTATTCTTTGTTTGGCACTGTAACATTGAGCTGTCATGCTCCTATTTGTGTTTTATAAGTCTATAGGTTATGGGTGTCGAAGTTCTGAACTTGCTGGCTGGCGTTGCCGTAATTGTAATTTCTTTCAGACGCTTCATAATTATATTGTTGCAGAATTGCAGAACAAATGTTAATGTTCTTTTAGTTTTGAAAGTTTTGGTTAGCTATCAATGCGTTGCCTGTACTACTGTAAACTCTTTTTTTACTCAAGTGGGAATTGAACGCACAACTTCTTTTTGGCAATTGATACCTCTACAACTCACCAGAGATGCTTCTTTGGCTACTGTAAACTCAATTTAATTCAACAATTGTAGAACTATATATTGTGCGCTTCACGGATTCATGCTGCTGAAAAATACTAGTCAAAATTATTTTGACGAAAGCCCATTTGATTCCTTTTTTTTTCTTTAATGAGCACTGCAAGAATAGGTGGAGGAAGTATTTGTTTCCTCTACTCCAGCAGTGATAATGTGGACACTGAACTTCCAAATACTTGTTATTGTGGGGAGCTAGCAAATCTGCTGGTTACTTCGCTTCGCAGGCCAAACAAGGAGGCAACATATACCTAGACTGATAAGTGGAACTCTCGCTGTTCTTGACGAGGCTTCAGACCTGCTCTAGACCCATCCTTGCAATGGAGAGGGCTAGTGGATGAGGAATTAGCGAACCGTTTTCCCACCATTTTCACCCTACTTGCCATTGCCTATGCCTACCTATCGACAAATAGCGCTTTGTACAATTTGATGCGATGCCGCAACCCTCTGGCTTTGTCCAGACCTGAAGGGTGATGACTGCAAATTTCCGCGTCAAATTACTGCTCTTCTCTTTCTATTGAAATTTCCTCCGGTTTCTCTCCCACCAAATGTGGTAAATCACTACACCAAAAACAAAAAGAATGAGCCTTTCTTGAGTACATCTTGCATGTATCAAGTAGGGATGGTCTTTTGCGCCAGCTTCTTCCTCGGCCTTCCTATCCATACTTGTAGTGATTACATCTTGAAGCCCAAACTTGAGATGTGGAATTAATGTACACAATAAGAAAAGATGTTCTCTAGTTTGAATTCCATTCAGTTGAGGTGTTTAGGTTAGATTGAGTTGAACGGGAAAGTTTACAATTTGTGATCACTGGACTGGATTGTATATTGTATATCATAATTTTATCGGTCCAACCCGGTCGGGTTGTCACAACGGTAAAGGTGAAGTTGGGTAAGTGTGAGTTAAATGTACATACCCCGTTTCAATTCCCCGCTGCGTCAAGCTTCGACGACCACTGGTCAAACTACCATGGGTGGAGACAACAAATACTTGGGGGATTAGTCCAGCGAAGCCCGGACACCCTTAGGATAAAATATAATAATAATAATAATAATAATAATAATAATAATAATAATAATAAATAATAATAATAATAATAATAATAACAATAGTAATTTTATCGATCCGATAAACTTTAACTATATAATAATATAGATTTGATTGGATTTTGAGTTAGTTGGATGGAGTTGAATAGGATAGTTTAATCGAAACTCTTTATTTTCAATTTGAGCCCCAAACCATGGGCGGCGGCGTTTTTTATTTTATTAGTTTTTTTCCCTTTTTTTAATTTGTTTGTGTATTTTTTTAAAAAAATTTCAATGATCGGTAGAAAAAGTCAAGTACTTAGTTTTTTATTGTAGAAGTTTTAGAAAAAAAACTGTAACAAAAACATGTATGAAAGAATTCTTTTATTTAATTGCCTTGATTATACTATTATAGTTCATCTGCCCCCTCAGATATATGGTGAGAACTAGAAATCAAAACTTACGAAGGAAAAGTAATTAAACTTTTTACAGGTCAACAGATAATTATAAACTAGTGGCTTGCTGGCTTAATCATCTAGAAAGATCATAAATATGATGTACTCTCTCTTTTTAAATTCAAATTAAAAAATTATGATGTACCCTCTCTTTTAGTTCAGGATTCATCTAATAATTTTATTTTTCATTGTTGATTTATTTAATTGATGATTGACTTTTAATGAAGACTGAATGCAACTTCTTTGTGTAGAAAGTGCAGTGGCCTTAATTTGAGCTAAACAATGAAAAATAAAATTGCATGGCCTACGTACAAATTAAACTTATGCTTATTGAATCAAGATCTTATCAATGATGCTAAATTATAGAAATCCAAAGCCCTAGAGAGTATTGGGCTGCACATGCACACGTGGATAGATAAATGAGGTTGGAGCCTATCTTTCTGAGCGCAAATCCAATTGGCTTATGTTAGGATCTAATCTACGTCACCTATATACCACACTAACTCTTATTATATTTCCAATGTAGGATTATATACTCCAACACTCTCTCTCAAATGCAACTAGGCCTCGACTAGTTAACACTTGTCAAACACATACCTACTTTTAGAGGTCTGGACAAACATACCTAGGCCTACTCTTATAGACTTCTAAGTCCACAAACGGGTCTAGACTCTATTGCTAGCTCAACCAGGTTATCAAATACGACCTCAGGATCGTTCCGCTCTGATACCATATAAAAATTTAAAGGCCTAGAGAGTGTTGGGCCGTGTACGCACACGTGGGTATATAAATGGGGTTGGAGCTCATCTTTGCACAAAATCAATTGGTTTATGCTAGGATCTAATCTACATCACTTATATATCACACCAACTTTTATTATATTTTCGATGTTGAATTATATACTAAAACATAAATATTATTTATAATTCAACTTGAAAAAAATAAAAGGAAGCTTAACATACAAAACAAACTAATTAATTACACAAGCACTTCCGGTTCTTATAGAAAAGCACTAGAATGACATGAAGCGAATTTACATATCCAGCAGCTGTACTTGTATTGTATGTTGTCAGATGCCCCTCATGTGACATCGTTTTATGCAATTTGAGGTATGAAAAATGCGCTTTTGACCCACTTTTCACTCGTCAATTTGGTACGCATTTGATTGTAACTATTAATCTATTGCATGTATCGATGTGTATTTAAGGAACTTCTAATGAGTACGGATCAAGTTGATGTGTTAGAAGTGAGTCAAAATAGCGGGACTCAGACTACATGCAAGGCTGCAAGTTGCAACTACTATTGTATGTAGTTGATGATGTCCCAACTTGTGTCATCCTTGCAATTTTTTTTTTTTAAATATGCAAGAGAATAAAATTCATAATCACAAAATAACGGTCAAATATTAAGGGCTTGCATTGAACATATTCGTTGAATCTTCAAAACCTATCTGATAGCTAGGGTACACTGCGCTTATAACCTTTTTTTTTTTTCAAAAACACTGCGTTTATAAGTTAGTGGAAGCTAAAACTTAATATTATACATACAGGCATCGTACTTTCATGCATGGTGTGGGAACATTTAATTTTGCAGTTAAGGGGCATGTCCTCACCATTATGGCAGTTAGTAGTAGTTTTCAATTTATAGACGAACTTGGACCAATTTGACCCAAAAAAAAAAAAAAAACATAAAACAAAAACTTGGACCAAAGCAGCTAAGGTTTCATATAAGATTCTTATTTATTATGGAAAGAGAATCTAATATTTTGACCTTGACCCTTCGAACCTCAAATAATGGACCCCGCTGAATGCTTTTTGAAGTCTTTAATTGATTGGACTTGTTCCTTTTTTTTCTTTTTTTTTTTCCGAATTGAATTTGTTCCTTACTCCCAAGACATGCCCAATTCATTATTCACATTTATCATCGATCGATATATCAGTTTATTAGTTTGTTTAATTTTAACTAATAAATGAAGGAAAGAGATATATGTGCAAAACAAACTTATGTAGTTACTCCACTTGCCAATCAGATAATGTCGACCTTTTTTGTTTTCTTTTGATGCGAAGAAAGACTATTTGACTTCAAACCTACATGTTCACCAAGGAATACAGCTAGTTATCTGACTAAACCCCTGTTTCAAATGTGAGGTGCCCCTCTTCTTACTATGTGACTTCAAAACTTTTAATTGAAGTATTAATACGAAAGTTTAGAGAACTAGAAAGTAACGCAACAAGAATCTTCTAAATCGATTGAGACTCTACAAACAATGCAATCTAGGGAACAACTTAGAAAAGTTCAAAAGTTCTTTATTTAATCAAAACTATCGAATTACAGCCAAAAGGTCGTTTTATATAGTGAAACCCTAATTTTGTCAATAATAGTAAAAATTCTAAAATATCCTAAATAATAAAATAGACAAAATAAGAAACATAACGCCACAAACGGCATAAAATTAAAACAGAGTTTCTTAAGTAGAGTTTTGAACAAACTAAAACTTTCCTAAAACAACAATTTCACAGTTTTGAAGGCCTAAACGAAGGAGTTTGGTCAAAAAACGTCATTATCACAGCAAAATAGTGTGTATTAATCACCACGACGTTTTCAATTAAACCTATGTCCTTGGAATTCCAAAACTCCTTTGCCCGAGCTTCCAAAAGTCAATAAATTTTCTGTCAAACTTCTCTAAGAAAGTGCATGCTACTTCGTGGACTGCATTAGAAAACCAAAATCCGAAGTCTTTTTCCTTGGTTCACCTTATCGATTCAACCTTTTGAACCATCTTTGATCCTCTATTATGATCGGCGGTGGTTCCAATAACTTCTTTTTACCTTTTTTTTTCTATCAAATAAAATTCGGATCTATTCAAATCTAATAGGAGGATTCGATTCATCCTCATTGCAGCAATCAAATTCTCTATTGACAATAATTACTTCTTTACATCTGCATCATTTTGAATTAGACTGTGTGAAATTTACATTTATGGGGTTGGTACTCGTCATTAGGCTTTATTTCATAGATAGTTGTTTTCTTTCCTTCTTGTAAGGTTTAGATTATCTTCACTTGTCAAAAGTTTTGTGTTTACTTCCTTTGTCGAAAGTTTTATTTTTCGTAATGGCTAGAGCAATGTATCTATGTACTGTCTTGTTCCAGACGTTTGTCAAAAAATAATCACTGATTGTCAACATTGCATGAGCCTATCGATCGCACACGAAGGATGGTCTTGTGAGATTTTAAAAGGCTCGAAAGAATTAATGAGTTTTATGTGATGAAACTCATGACATAAAGTTTCTAAGTTGTTAATTAGATATTAACACCCTTTTTAAGTGGGGGTAT
This sequence comes from Stephania japonica, assembly GCA_039657345.1. Lineage (NCBI taxonomy): Eukaryota > Viridiplantae > Streptophyta > Magnoliopsida > Ranunculales > Menispermaceae > Stephania > Stephania japonica. The sequence continues at coordinate 11,281,829 of CM077556.1, forward strand.
ATGTGTAATTCACTTACACTTCTATATACAAGTGTTGTATAATTAGACATTTAAGTGAGAGAACACATTACGCTAGAATTAGGGCCGAATTTTAATTTTGTTTTTACCAAAAACTAATTAGGATTTTTGTGTGTTCTGAGTTTTTGAGAGAACAAAAATCGCTTTTGTTTTCTTTGAGAGCTTGCACTCGAGATCTCGATCACCATTCATTTGTGTATGCTGATAGAGGATGTTCGTCTCTGGCAGCGTTTTGAAGATTGATCAACACATACATAGAAGGAAACTAGCGATTAAGGTATGACTTGTCCTTAATAATAAGATTCATGGTTTCATTTTCATCCTGTTGAGGTTTTTGAAAAATAAAATTTTAAATTTTCACTATGTTTTAATTTGAACCCCAAAACTCAACAACAATGTTTATAGATTGACCTAGGCCACATGCCCCAACATATATGGATTTAGATCCAATGAATAATATAGCTTCTTGGTCCTTGTGCACACATTTAAGTGTCATTAATCTATCTATAAAATTGACCATTAGATTTACATCCAATGATAAACACATAAAATCACTATAGATAGCGATTTAAAAAGATCACCATATTAAATATTTTCTCTGTTATATATAACAAATAGAGGCAACGACTAAACGAACTCCAGTTTTTACTAACATACACCATTTACTCACCATATTTGTAATGGCCCAAATTTCATTAAGGTCATTATGCATGTATTTTCTGATGTAGATGCCAACTAAGGTCAACAGAGACGCCACAGACAGGCTACGGTATGCCTGGATTGGGCAGAAATGTTATTTTTGACTAATTGTTTGTGTAACGTCGATGATAATGGCTATTTTATGACTTGTTAAATCGCATGTGTGGACTTATATTGTTAGACCGAGCGACATAGTGTGTTAGGTATTCGCCCCGAAAAGCATGTCGACGCGGGTACCAGGCGGGCGAATGATTCGAACACTAAGCCGGGGAATGGGTTCACATAAACAAATATAATTAAATGTAATAAATAATGAATATGGAAACACAACGTAGGCCGAATATAGTGTTGAAGTTTTGAACAGCGGTTCGAGTTGCCGGGTGTCGAGTATTAGAACGTTCGAGGAACGAATGTTTGGTGATGAGAGGATGAGAACAAGTCCACAAAGATGTCACAAAAGATGGACTTTTTGACCAAATTATGGCCATTAGATAGGCTAATGATTAGTGTATCACATGAGATGAAAATTTTAGTGTAAAAATGAGATTTATGGCTCATTTTGACCACCTTTTCTCTCTCCTCTATGCCTTGGACGAAATTCTTGAAGAAGGCAAGGGTTTTGTGAGCTTTAGGTGGAGATTTGGACGTTTGGGTAGAGATTTGGAGGTGCAAACGTCGAGGAATCAACTATTCGAGGTAAGACTCTTACTCTCCTCGTCGTTCATCATCTTTCGGGTCAAGTTTTGCGTGTTTTGGCGAGGATTTCGAAGAAGTGACATGAGCTCACTGATTTTTCATAATTTTGATATAGTTTTTAATGGTGTTTGTGAGCATTAAATGATGAATTCATTTATGGTTGTTATGGTTGAAAAAAATAGAAATTTACGATGTTTTGGCATAAATATGCCAGTTTACTGAAATTGTCGAGGTTTATCAAGATTTGGAGGTGTATTATGGTAGGTTTGGAGAACCATAGGGGTTTGGAACGAATTCGGGTTGCGGCGACAGGGCTGGATTTGAAAACCTCGGAAAACCAAACCGCAGGGCTGGCGCTGCCAGCGACATCGTGGGTGGCCCTTTGGGGAGTTACTCCCCACAGCCCCACCTACGGCACCGTGAACAATAATTATAAGAAAAAGAATTTGAATTTCAAATCTAGAGGATTTATATGGTGCACTAGGATACTAGGGACTTAGGAGGACCTAGTCAAGTAACGGGCACATAAACCTATGTAAGAGTGGGATTGGATCGGGACTATTACCAGATATTTGAGTGTGGTTAAGGTGCATAAACCCCAACAAAAGCACATCTTGAGTGTTTAATGGTTTCGATTCTTGCATTTACCATTCTTGTTGCATATTCTCATGTTATATCATTTATGATTCTATTTAAATGTTGATTAGTCGGTATTCATTTGTTTTTACCGTCGATGATTATTCGGGACGGTTGTGGTATGGGACTGAGTAGGCTAGATTTTAGCACGTGTAATTTCACCGTCGATGGATTGTGACCTTAGCTGCGGGTTGTACATGTCCAGTGGGGTGTGATTCATTTTGGTCACCGTTAGCGGTCTAGGTGTGGCCCAATCTCGTTATAGGTAGACGGGGCATCCGGATTGGCGAAGTATAATCCTGTTTGTTAGGTTGTGTCATACATTCATTTGGATTTATTGGAATCATTGTTGAGCATGTTGTTACAATCATAATTATTTGTTGATCATCTTGTATTGGTTGTTAACTACATACGCAGGGTTTTATGGTTGCTCGTACTCAACTGCATGTTTAGTTAACCTTATTTATTTGCTTTTATTATTGTCTACTCGGTGGTTTTCTTTGGGAGTTTACTCAATGGACTCGTCACTGTATTTGTTGGGTGAGTAAGTGCAGATCAGGGCATAAGTAGAGGCAATGAGGCTTTAGCAGACTACTTGTGACTTTCCACTGCCATAAACTGACTTATATGTATTTATATTTTGTTGTTTGACTTTATTTTGGGTTCTTGGGGACTTATGAGATATCTGTACATGTATATATTTACGTTTATGGCCTTATATACAGTGTACTGCTCCGTTTTTCCATATAGGATTGATACTCTAACTTGATGAAATAAATTACAAATGTTATATTTTTAAGGCTTTCGTTGAATTAATGCATTGTAAGTGTTAATAACTCTTATTATTGAGGATTGAGTGGTGTTTGGTGCACGTGGGACACAACAGGTGGTGACGTGGTGAAACTGTGGGCCCCGCAATGCATAACGTGGCGGGCCTCGAGATTTGTAGTCGTCACAATACCCTAGTTTTTAAAGTTTAATATTGTTAAACGAACCCCACTTTTTTTCTAAAATCCCCAAAATACCTTTGCTAAATGTACCCTACGTTTTGCTAAATATTCATCATTATTCAAAATACTTTCGTCTCCCCGGCCTGTGGGTTTGGACCAAACAGGCTTGAGACCTTTAAAGAGGTATCAGATGACTCCCACGAAAACTTCTTTAAACGTTTCGACTGGCTTTATCTAAATCCCTCCAAAACCTTTGAAGAGGTCTCGATCTTGGTAGAAGGCAACTGAGTCTCGATTGAAGGTCACCCAAGAGGGGGGTGAATTGGGTGCGATGGCCAAATGATACTTTTTAAAACTTTCTTTGCTAATTCACTAAGTTAGCTTGGTGAGTTAAGCTAAATGACAAAGTGTAGTAGTAACGAACAATAGCAATGCGCCGAATGATTCAAGTAAATTATAAGCTATACTAAGTGAAGGAGGTAGAAGAGATGGAAATGAGACACAAGATATATAGTGGTTCGATCCAATCGATCTACATCTACTACCTAACCTCCCTGGTTAAGATTTTTCAACTCCCCCACTTATATTACCAATAAGTGTTACACCCTAAGCCAACTAGCCTAGTGAATGCCTAGCCTCAACTATGTCTTTTACACGATGCCTTATCGCAATAGGGTCTTATACAACCACCTAGCCGCAACTAGGATTTTCCTCTTGACTTAGACCTCACTAAGTCTTACAATTAAGATTTGAGTAATACAATGAAATACACTTTACAAGGTAAAGTGGCACCAAGGTCAAACACAAGCAAGCCTCCTAGAGCCTAACCACTCTAATGCATCCAAGTATGAAAACAATTGAGAAATGCAAATATATAACTGATTTTTTGCAAAACTCAAATATGAAACCGTTTTAAATAAATTGATAATAACAAAACCAGTTTCAAATCCAAAGAACAAGAAGTTTGATAAAAATCAAGTTTAAGTGCAAACTCTTGTTCAAATCAGTCTTAGAGTTTAATAAATCAAGTTTAAGTGCAAAACCCAAGGTAAATGTGTTCAACAACACAACAAGTGATTTCCCAAGTCAATCACACAAGTATATATAATTTAAGCACAAGAAAAGCTAAGAAATGGACTTTCTTACAACCCCAAGAAGATGACTTGAAAATCAGTTTTGGAGAGGTTGTAGTACTTCTTAGAATGCCTTAAGAGTGCTGGTTTTGTTGTTGAATCAACAACTTCAAAGTATGACTTGAAAACTCCAAGCTCCTCCTCTTGAAAAATTTGAGCACTTGTGTTTTTCTTTGTTTTCAAAACCAAATTTTTGTGCTTGTGTGTTTGATAGTGTTCTATATATTTATAGACCAGTTTATGACCGTTCTAGAGGATCCAAGGGCTGAGATTCCATCAAAAATTCAAATTAAAGTGAATTTTTCAGCCATTTAAAAAAGCTGTCAAGAATGCAATTAGCGCCAATATTATGACATAGCGCGCTAACTCTGCACATAACGCGCTAATAACAGTATTAGCACGCTAATTGCAGGGACCTCAAAATAATTAATTTTGTCCCTTGTGTTAGCGACCCTTATTCGCATCCGGGACCCTATCAACCATCATATAACATATTATACATGTTTGTTATGGGTCATATAGTCTATTTGGTGGTCCGAATAATTTCACAAATCCTGAAAACGAAAAATCTCGATTTCATAACATCCGAAGGGCTTTTCTACAAATATGCAGTTTTTCTTTTCAAAAACAAGTTTTTCTTTTTTGAAAACTACAAACGAGTTTTAAGTTTCACTTAAAAATTTCAAGTAATCAATTGACATTTGAAAATTCATTTGAAAAGCTCAATGTTCATGAACTAATGCAATAGGCTTGCATAATATGAACTTAAATACCTTACATTGATGTTACATCTCGTGGTCTTGATCTTTCATCTTCATTTCTTTATGTATGCCGAGTCTTGAACTTGTATACCTTAAATGCTCGAATACCCGTGATGTGTTGTTTTGCAACCTTTGACGAAACTGAAATACACTTGATAAACTTATTAGTATATTTTCACCTTGTTTGTTTCCATCAAAATCCCGGTCGTAGTTAGAGTGACTAACCACTTAGTCCAACATCGGTTGAGTCCCATCGAGATATGTTTATATGTCTTGGTGGGAACCGACCGAGACCTTTAAAGAAGTCTTGGCCCGTGTGTCCGCAACCTATAGGCGACAAGAATGAAATTTTTTTTCCAAAACTCCTAAAACACATGAAAACGACTAAAATATAATTGAGTTTGCCCGAAATTGCTTGATATTTTGTGTCCAAACTGCAAGATTCAAGCCCCAAATTGAAGCCCTAAACCCAACAACAACAACACAAAACAAACTTTAAAATGGCAAAAAAAAACCCTAATAAAGCCCTAAAATAGACACAAAAGAGATAGGGAATCACACTCACGGTGTCGAATCGATGGGGTTTCATCTAATTTTGTTGTCGAATTAGGGTCGAATATGGGTGCAATTTAAGAGTGAGAGAGAATGATGTGACTGGGGGATAAGGAGAGCAAAATTCTATATGGATAGTAATTGGGCCACTTCACATTTTTTTAAACAAGTGGGGTATGTTTAGTAAAAACTGGTGTCCGTTAAGCCACTCTCCAAATAAATAGCAATGTTAATCGTGTTAAACAAGTGATAAATGGGTTAAGCAGATTAACCTGTTAATAACTCACATTTTAGTTGTGTATAATCGTATTGACCTGTTTACGAATATCCAAATCCATTTATAACAAACCTACAACCTGTTTATTACGTGTTGTGTTTGTGTCATGTTTATCGTGTCATGACCCAAATTGCCTAACTCCTCATCATGTCGAACTTACCTTTTTTATTCTTGTTCTCAACTCTAGTTTCTTTTTTTTTCTTTTTTTTAAAGTATCTCATAATGATCATGTATAATAGGATGATGGTAGGGTGACCAACTTTTGGGACCCATTTTTTGCACCACGGTGAGGGGTTTGTTTTGTTGGGGGCATGTGCCCTTCAATCTATGAACATTATGTTTCTTTTATTATTTTGGTTAATAAAATTGCGAATTTCATTTGTTGTTCATTATAATTGGTTGGCATATATGCATTATAATAAGATATATCCATGGATGTTCACTGAAATATCTTAAATGTTCCTACTCGATCATTATATTGAGAACTATAATGAATTAAAACTAATGTGCATCTTGATTGATGGTCATGTAATGATCATACTGATGCAAATCGAGTTTTTATTAGATTAGGGTTTTATTTAGTAGATATGGTTGTTTAGTTTAGTTTTGTAACGGCCCAATTTTCAATAGCCGTTATTGGTGATGTCAGCGCGAACGTGGAATGGTTGCAAGGACCCACGAACATCCCATAATGAAGACGGAGCACGACCGGATAGGGTTTACAGTCCGTTTTGTATGCTCTGGTGGTGAAGTTGCCATGTATAGGTTCAAGTTAGTTAAATGACATCGCAATATGTGTGTTTATATTGCCATTGACGTGTGAGATTGAGTGTTAAGTATTTGCCTCGATATATGTGTCGACGCGGGTACCGGTTCGGCTAAAAGATAAAATTTAGGCCGAGAGAAAATAATACACACATAAAATGAATTTTAATGTGACAAAAATAGTAAATTGGTGGGTGCCTAGTAACACGCGGGGTCGTGGTCGACACGCGTGGGTGGTACAATAGTGTGCACGCCTGAGTACGCTCGTTGGCGCGCACGGCGAAATTTTAGGCGTGAAAGTATAGGCGAATATATATATTTATATATATATATGTATATAAGTAATTTAATATATATAAATATATATATATATATTAAAATCAGAAAAAATAAAATAAAATAATCGTGAAATGACCAAAAAGGGTATGTGATTGTGAAGAGTGAAGTTAACAATGTAGGGGTATTTTGGTCATTTCACCTCTAAATTGTTGATAAACACCACCGACACTCATTTTCTCACATTTCAATCGATCTGAGAGAAACCAAGAAGAGACCGAGGAAGAAGAAGAGAGATCGAGAGATCGAGGTTGGGAATTCGTGGAAGCAGCGTTGGCAAAGGTAAGCTGTTGTGGTATTTGTTGTGCGGGTTTTGTTGTTGTATGCGTTGTTGTTGTGGTAGTGGTGGTGGTGATGGTTCGTTTGTGGTGGTGGCAGCGGCTTTGGGAGCTCGGACGAACTGTAAGAGCAGTTCGTCCGAGGAGGGAGACGACACCCATGTCGTCTCCCTTCCCTCTCTTCCAATTGCAAATGAAAAAAAAAGAAACAGAGGCGTTTTCACGCCTCTGTTGAGGAAGAAGATGGGGGGGAGGGTGCACGCTTGCGCGTGCGTGCGTGCACCTCTAAGCCAGGCCAGACCGGCCAAGGCCCATCCCGGGTGGGCCGGGACAAACCGGCCCTGGCCCGACTCGGTGGGCTTGGACCAGGCCCGACCCGGACCTGGTCCAGGTAGACCAAACCAAGTTTGACCCGGTTGGGTCGGGTCAAACCCGGTTCAGGGGACCCACCCCATATTATTTAAATAATATTTTATTTTATTATTTTATTTAAATAAATTAAAAACAGTTTTAAATAAAATAAAATACAGAAAAATAGGGAAAAATAGCTAAAAAATTATGGAAAAATTCAGAAAAATCCAGAAAATATGAGAAATTAGAAAAGGGTTTATAAATGTGTTTCAAAAATTTTCTCGGAATGTTGGCGAGATATAGTCGGGGTTTTTACCTCGTAAAATGAAAAATTGACATAATATATTAAATTGAAGCTAATTTAATGAAAAATGATCTTAGGTATAATTCGGGTGGTAATTTTGATTTGTTGGACATTTATTCGAGCTGGACCGGGTAATTGGAGTGCGGTATAGGTGCGTAAACCCCAACAGAAACACATTTGAGTATTTAATTCTTTCAATTCTTGCATATACTGTTGTTGTTGCTATACATACTCATGGGGATCATGTGTTGGTCTGGTTGTCGATGGGTGTTGGATTTGTTTTCACTATCGGAGTTTATTCGGGACGATTGTGGCACGTGATCAAGCATGCTAGATTGTAGCACGTGTACTTGCGTCGCCGGTGGATTGTGACCCAAGCCGCGGGGTGCACGTGTCCGGTGGGTTTGTGATGTGTTTCCAGTCACCGTTAGTAGTTCGGGTGGATCCCAGGTGTGATGTGTTCCTCTGGGCACTCGGATTGACGAAGTATGATCTAGTATGTGAGATTGCGTTCTACTTTTGTCTGGTTTTATCATAATTGTTGTGGAGCATATTGTTGACATTATGATTATTTTGTTGATCATCTTGTGCACTTATTACCTACACACGCAGGGATTTATGGCTGCCCAAAATCTTTACATGTGTAGCTAACGTTGTTTATTGACTTCTAAATATATTATTATTTACTCGATGTTTTCTTTGGGAGTTTACTCACTGGACTCGTCACCATATGTGTTGGGTGGCTTGAATGCAGGATTTGATATGTGTAGGGACAAGGAGACATGTAAAGATTATCCGTGACTGAAGACGTGGATTAATCCTCTTGTATGCCTGTTTGTTTGAATATATATATATATTGTTTTTATTTGGGCTTGGGAATTTTGAGAGATATACTAGAACCGTATCTGATTTATGTATGATTCATTTTGGTATGGTTTCCACTTAGGCATTATGCTCATAAAATATATGATAAATCTTTATATTGTTGATCTAATTTTCCGCTGCGTAATTTGAGATTAAAAGTTAATAAAGAAGCCTGAGTTAATTTGAATCAATAATTATTAACACATAACATCAAAGTTAACAGGAAATTGATTGGTAAATGGGAAATGAGTGGCCGTGGGACACAGTCGGATAATGAGTTGGCAAGACTGTGGGCCCGCGGTGCACGCCGTAGTGGCCAATGGAATTGGGGCCGCTACAAGTTTGATTACAAGTTGAATCCTAGGTTGAGTCCTAGTTAGACTACAATTACTTATTTCGAGAGCCTTTAAATAGGAAAGTCTTAATGTTAATAAGGTTAATTGATTTTGATTATGAAATAAGAAATTGAGTTTTCTTTTTAGAGAATTATGGTTTTAATTTTTGCCCTGAATTGGATTGTGTGTGGATTCACCAATCAATTTGGAGGACTTACATTGCATTAGATTGGTATTAGTATCGTGTTCGTTCATAGTTTTGGATGGTGTTAAGAGAAAACAACAATGTATTCTCTCAAATTTGTGGGAAGAATCGATACACTTTACACAAAAGCTTGACATGTTTGTTTTTCAGTTGCGACAGATACAACGACAATACCAACACATTCAACGAAAGTTAGGAAAACGTGAGGTTAAATATGTGGAGGAAGTTGCATCAAAGGATAACGATGACCCCGCAGAAGACGGTGGTGATCTCATCTTTGATTTTGATGAGGCATTAAAGTTTGACGGCGATGGTCGTGACTTCGTTGAAGACAAAATCGTTTTTGGAGATAATGGTGTTGCTATCGAAGTTATTGCGCGTTCTACAACTCCCCAAGTCCGGAAAGCAATGCTTGATGTTGGCGTCATCGACAATTCTTCCATTGAGGTCATTGCACATATGGAAGACAAGTTTTCGACAAAACATTTATTCTCATCGTTGAATGAAGTCAACGATGACATTGTGTTCAAGCAAAACTTCTAGGTGTTTAAAGATTTAATTATTCCATATTGTAAAAGTCATGAAAGAACTAAAACTCGAGGAAGAGTTTTTTCGAATCGGGGGAGAATGATTAAGATGAAGAACATAGAGGTCGTGTCTGGAAAAATGATTCAAACATCAAATTCGAGGACAAACTTTTCTCAACTGGGAGGGAATGATGCAAATCAGAGTTTGTGTTAGATTAGGATTTTATTTATTAGCTATGATTATTTTGTTTAGTTTGATTACAAATTGAATCCTAGGTTGAGTCCTAGTTAGACTACAATTAGTTATTTCAAGAGCATTTAAATAGGCAAGTCGTAATATTAATAAGGGTTGATTGATTTTGATTATGAAATAAGAAATTGAGTTATCTTTTTAGAAAATTAGGGTTTTAATTCTCAGGCCCTGAATTGGATTGTGCGTGGATTTTCCAATCAATTTGGAAGACTTCCGTTACATCACATATATATAGGGTTACAAATAAAGATCATGAGTATTTGTTAGGAAACAAGGTACTAGACCGACCCTCTGTGAGAACACCACATGGATTGAGTCATAAGTGTTACTCATGATAGGTATATCATTAAGTCTTCTGACTTGAGATTGCCAACGACTTCAACATTAGGATATCATAGTAATTTGACATAATCAAATGTTGTCTTTAATCAAAGGATTATAAAGGTTTAATTGGTTACTATGTGAATAATGTGTGAAGGTGTGTAATCGAGATAGAATTTGTTTAAGGGTGACATTTTCATGCCTTATGTTTGATTAAAGGATACCCTCCAACAAAATGATATGATATACATTATTGATTAAGTTGTATCAATTTTTTTATCTTCGTACAACTTGGGTAGTCATGATGTCTTGCTAGAAACCGCTTATGACTTGTATACCAAAATGGTTTTGGTTCACTGCCAATGTTACATGAACCCATTGGGTCGAATACAAAGAAAGATTTTGTGTGATTTTAAATGACTCGGAACAATGAATTTTATACTATAAAATTATTAATGTAAATGTCTCTAAGATGTGTCGTATTAATATATACCACTTTAAGTAGGAGTATGATAGTAATAATTCACTTACCCGACTTTATACAAGGGTTGTATAAAATAGGAGTGTTAAGTAAATTCACATTTCGGGAGAAATTAGGGATGTGACGCGCGCCGAACATGTCAATAAAATAATCCTTAAACCAACTATTTGCAGATAGTGGCAAAGGGTCGATCCCACAGAGATTAGTAATCTTTCTAAAGTTCTAAAAGAAAGGAAAAATTGGAGTTTAGATAAAATAACTTAATTAATTAATCTAGTTACTAAGAAATTGAATAAATAAAAGAAATACCTAGGTCTACGAACAATTAATTTAAGTACCTAAGTCTACAGTTCCACAAGACAAGATCAAGATTCAATGACATATCATGGTCGTCAATCTTTCTCAAAACAATTATTAATTCAAGTTCCCCTAGATTAGCTATGGAAAATCGACATCCGCCAGAAATTTCTAATTCCCCTAATCTCGATAGCTAGGATATCCGCCACTAACTACCTCTAATTAATGCATAACCCTAGACATCCGCCATAAGGTTTAACACACTAACCGCATTTTCTTATCTATGCTTAATAATAAACTTCTATGGGAATACTAATCCTAGATAACGGATCGCATCCGTTCTCGATTTAACCTAGATTCAATTGTTGCACACTCAAGAACCGAAAAGTTTTGACGGCAATCGGGTGAATGTTTGTCACTTATATTGTTCCAAAAGTACAATTACGGATACAATTGAGACAATTGACTATAAATTTTTCACCTAAAAGTATGCACTGGCCACATACATACCCTAGATTTAAATCATATTCATGAAAACCAACAACAAAGAAATAGAAGAAATTAAATTAAATTAAATAATAAAACTAATTAGATCTCACAAGTTATGTCATGAATCCATAATCCTGACTTGCTTCACCTCCGACCTAGGCAATGACTTGATTAGCCAAACATGTTTTTCATAGAACTCCAAAGAAAATAATGCAGAGAGTTCTCTAAAGAATAATTGTTGTTCCTCTAATAATACTTAAAGTCCTAATATATAAAAATACTAAAAATTGGTCTATGAAAGAGAGAAGACTGTTTTGGGCATTCTTGGCGTTCAGGACACTTGTCAGACGTAGATTGGTGGATTGTTGAGAGCCGCTGAGGTGTCGTGTTCTGATAAGCTCGTGGATTGCCAGTTGACGCGCGGGAGAGGGGTCTTGGTGAAGACACGTAGCGGATACTGGCGGGAATGAAGTCACGCGAGTTCACATAAAATCTGGGAGTTTATGTGGGTACGCATCTCGAGGTAGATCAACGTGTTGAAAGAGAAAAAAAGGCTGTGAGAGGTGACGTGGCACGCTTTCATTAATGGAGACGTTGCTGAAGACGACGTGGCGCTAGGCGATTAGTGGAGAAAGCATGTGAGACATGGCCTGGACCAATGGCCTTCTGACACGTGGTGCTACTAGTGTACATAAACAGTGTTTTAATGTGTTGACCAATAAGAAAGTGACACATGGCAGTGCTGAACTCTAATTACTCCACTGTCGGTGTATATTTCAGACAAACTCTCCCGTATCCGATTACTGCAAGTAAATACCCTATTTTGAGTATTTTTCTGCCCCGGATTCAACCGTGCACTCCATTTCACTTAAAAGCCAAAACTAAATATAATTAGATATATATTTTAAAGACTTTCCACACTAAACTATATTAAAATAGACTATTAAATCCTATAAATATTGACTTATCAGGTTGGAATCTATTTTTTGTTTTTAGAAAACGAATTAGGTTTTCTAGTCGTCCTTGAGTTTTAGGGAGAACTAAAAATTATTTTTGTGTTCTCTCTGGGCTAGCACTCAGAATCTTGATAACCGTTCATATGTGGATTTTTGATAGAAGACGTTTGTCTCTAGCAGAGTCTTAAAGATCAATCAACACATAGAACGAAACTAGTGGTTGAGGTATGGTTTACATACTTTTGTTAATAGATTTAATGGAATTCGATTTGATCCTGTTGGGGTTTTTGAAAATAAGATTTTAAAATTTTCGTTGTCTTTGAACCACGTAAACCTAACATGTTTGAAACACGCATGTACATATATCGAGGTGTATTGGATGACCCCCCACCAATTCAGTGCCAAAGTGGATGTCAAAAGTCGGTCACTATAGCATTTTCTATTAGTATAGTATAGCTTTATTTTTATTTTATTTTATTTTTGCAGAAAGTATAGAATAAGTAGTTAGTATACAATTGCAAATTTTATTAGTAAGAGTTTTGAACCAACTGTAGCTTGACTCAGTGGATGGTATCATGAAAAACGTCATCATCAGGCTAGTTTTTGCCCTTCCTCATCTTAAATTTTATTTTCAATATCCCATAAAAAACATCGATTTATCAGAAAATTAAAGAACAATATATTAGGGTTTTTTTTTTTTTTTCAGAATAGCAATATATTAGTTTCGTGTACATTGTAGTGTACCAATTATATGTAGAACTAATTAGTATTAATTTACTCACCGAAGTAGAGAACTCCAAATTGTTACTTCCTTAATTTTATCATCAACTAGCCATGCATGAGCATACCACTCTAAATCAACGGCTAATCAATTTCATCACTATTTACAACCATATAGAAGAGAAGAATCAGATGAGAACTCTAGCATTCTTCCAAGCTCATCCCAGTCCCCTTCTCTGAATAATTCAATATTATTGCTACTCAAACTGGGAAAGTTAGCATGGAATATCGTCGCAATTGGTGCCGCTGGATGAGTAATGGAGCTCAACTGGTCAGGCAAAACATGCCTTTTTTCATCGATATGGTTACCCACCACCCCAGGCTTCTTCTCTCTTTGTTGAATGGAAGTATTATTAGATGAGCCAAAAGAGTTGTATTTGTCTATGTTAACTGACTCGAAGCTGTAAGTTTGAGAAGCACGTGAAACATGAGCTAGATTTTGTTTCATGGATGAAGCTGTTCCTGATGATCTCAAACTCGGTAGAAATACCTTCTTGTGCAAAACGTTCCGCTTGAAAATTCGACAGAGAGTCCAAATTTCCTGCAAACCCATGAGCAATTAATATATTAACTACATAGTTCAACTAATTCTTCAATATATACTCAATATAACAGTAATGTTTCATTTTTATTTTTTTTACTGTGAACGTATATGGATGTTGCCCTAGCCCCTAGGTATAAGAAAGTAACTTCATCATTGTAACTTTGACAAAAAAAATAAATAAATAAAAATTGATGAGTCATTGCTCTTTTACTAAATATATATACAGGTCTAAGTTTTCAAGCTGTCATTAAATTACCGTCAACATGTTTTTATTTATTTATTTATTTATTTATTTTTTATAGAAAGAATCCACACCTTAATTACCTCAACTGAGGCTCCAACTCCCAACCTTTTGCACAAGAGACCCTATATCATATCAGTATTAACTTGTTGGCTACAAAAATGACTCGTGTATATTGTCCCTAAATGAAATGTTAGCTAAGAAATTAAGCTCCTTAATATGAAAATGTTGCTAATTGATTGAACTATATAACTCAAGCCCGACTGACCCTCATAAAATTAGTTGAGCCTCAGTAAGGAAGGGTTGGAAAAAAAAATGTTCGGACGTCCAAAAAACAAATCAATTTATAAATTTTTTTAGTATAGATCGATAGATCAACGTTGAACTATATATTGATATGAAAGCAAGTGCTAGCTCTTAATTTCTTACAGCTTCTTCAGCGATGTTGTTCTTCAAGTTGGTGGTGCTTGATTTGGAGGTCAGCTTCCCTTCTGAAGGGGGAAGGCGAAACTCATGCATCATCCAATCAGTCTTTGTGCCCTTTCCCGCACTTCCTCTATAATAGACTAACGATTTCTTGAGACCGATGCATTCATGAGGTTCGCAGATCGAGTATACCGGCCTGTCTATACCGGTTGCCTTCCAAAACCCAGATCCTGTGACTCTGTTGGGTCTTATGCTATTTCTGTACTTCCTTTCCCTTATGCAGAAGAAATACCATTCCTTGTCTCCCACTGTGCTCACCTCTACAATAATAGATCATAACAAACGTATAATTAATCATCACCAAACGTATAAGCATATACATGTGTATATCATGAATGTTAAAAATTAAAATAATCCTAAATACTAGCTAGCTATAGAAGAAACAAACTGATCATCAAAGCTAATTATTAACTTGTATGAAGATTAAGAAAAATATTCCTAAAAATATATATATAATGTCTGATTAATCAGGTTTTGGTTGAAGCTGTAATAAATATATGAGGGATAATGTGAATAAATACTATTATTTTTATTCACAAAAATGCTAGATGAACATTTTCTTAGTGCAGGTGCTAGCTGCGAATTAAACTCATCACCTCTGCCTTAATTTTGAAACCTCTGCACCACACCTGGCCATCCGGTGTGAATTAATGCATTTTGAATCACTATTTTGCTTATTTCGAGGGACATCTGAGGAAAGAGCAAGAGCCACTCACGTGCGCGTTTGTTGTACAAGATAATATCAAGGTGACAAAGAGGCACAACTGTGTATTAACTACATATGGGTGGCCAATATAAATAACAAAGGCGAAACTAGTTATAATCAGTTGTCATAAAAATCAGAAAATATCTCCCTGGGGTTAAATTTTTTTCTAAAACATGTTCACATTGGTCCCTAAAACACACAAAAAAAAGATACAAGGCTCAAATTAAAAAATAAAATAAAATGAATAAGAGAACCTTACTTGGTAGATCCCATGGATCGTACTTGTAGATATCTATATGCTTGATGAGTTCTATGCTTAAAGGCTTCCTTTCAACCTTCCGTCGGAGATAAAATCCGACGAGCTCCTCATCGGTCGGATGAAACCGAAAGCCGGGAAGTATGATATCGTCATCCTTACTGCAATCCAAACAACTGTTCAACTTCTCGATATCAACCATGTTTAGCAAGCTAGCTACACTTCTCTGTATGAGTATTGTTTCTAATGTGACATGAAAGTCTCTGGAGAGCTCATGAAGCTAATAAGTCTTATATCTCCTTAATATAAATGTGAAGATAGTCGTCAAAGTGGTGGCTGGGTCAAGGGCTGGGGTTGAATTTTTATGAGGTATGAGAGCTAAGGGTCAAAAACTGATTATTAATTCTACTTTGTTGTATATGTAGGAAGACCAAGCAATCCTACGTGACAATACTGAACTTTTTTTGGTTGTAGTTTTAATGCTTGAAAGCGCTGTACACTAACACTTGAATATTGGTATATATATATATATATATATATATATATATATATATATATGTATGTGTGTGTGTGTGATGTGTGTGTGTGAAAACAAAATAATTATGTATGTCGCCCCAAGGAATATTGTGGTGTAGTGCTAAAGAAAAAAAATAATTTAGCTTTGACTGAGGCAGAGGTTATGATTTCGATTTTTGTTAGTGATTAAGTCCCATAAGATTAGTCAAACCAAAGTAAGAAGGGAAAATTAAAATACTAGTGGTTTTCAAAAGTTAATAATAATGATCTTTTTATTTATTGATTATAATTATTTTATCTCAGTTTCATTCTATTTTTGAAAAGGAAGTGAAGGCTGAAAGTCTCGACAGGGGTGCGTGTAGTTTTGACTATAAATATTGAAAGGGTCTGGAATTGTGTATTGATATGATATATGACGATCTCTTACCGATCAAAATGTCAGCCCTATTTGACCTTTCATATATACTACACACATATTATTTTAATCAAGTATGGATTAAATATAAAAAACATAAAAGTTTAGGGATCAAATGTACGAACAAAGTTTAGACTCGTCAAGTAGCTAGAACAAGCAATTAGCCAACTGAGATGGCCATCCATTTATATATATGTACTCAAGTTTGGCCCAAATTTATATTGTAGGGAAAATGTATATATATGAGTGAGAGTTTAAAAATTTGTAGGATGGAATACCCAAGTATAAATTGTCAAGGCATGATGGCTTCTCCAATCCAAACTTAACTCATTTTTATTAACTTTAATACTCGACGTGGGACTTTTACATCAGCTTCTAGATCCTTATTTCAACTTATCTAATCCCACAAGTGTTATCCCAAAGAGTTAAATGAGTGCCCCAATTTCAAGAAACTCAAAATGAAAGTTCTAACTTCTAAGCGCTAAGAACCTTACACTACTTATAAATATAATGAGTGTTTCGGGGTAAAAACTATTAATATTATATTATATTTATACATAAATATCATATATAGTGTATATAAAAATAATAAATATCATATGGTGTATAAATTGATAAATGGAGACCACATGGGTAATCCCATGGATATGTTTTATTATCCATATCCGTACCCATTCCCACCCCATCTCCATTTAAAATCCTCATACCCGTACCTATTATGAGAAATCTCCGTCACTCGTGGGGATTCCTCGCCCCCACTTGCATCCCTAGATATGCTTCATCCATCTCCCTAAAATGGTAACTCTTTTCATTTGCATTTTTTCCTAAAACCAGGTTTAAGATAAGTCCACAAGAATCTCCAAGTCAATTAAGGAAAATTAATTATTAAATCCGCCTCCAACGTATTTGGTTATTTCACGTTTCACTAAAAAAATTACAAAAAAAAAATCAAGATAGATATATACAATGTGAGACAGAAACTATTATTACTTAGTTTTTATTTATTTATTTATTTATTTTTTTTTATACATACTTTCTAGTTCTACGCGTTAGTTACTACACCATATAGGAAGCGCCATGTAACGACGCAGCATTATTTGAAAATCGATGTGCCATATATTATTTGTACATGTATCTTTTTTTATTAGTAAACAAGATTTGTACATGTATATATGAACATATTATAAGGAAGCCTTTATAAATCTGACTTGGTTTTCTTAAGCCTAAGGAAACGAAAGCATATCTGGTGAGATGGTAAAGACATCACTTGACAAAAAGATAAATCTTGGGAGGTCGTGGTTCGACTCCCATTGTAGTAAAAAAAAATAATATAGAAACATATTTATACTTTGAGATTTGTTAATTAATATTGTAAGTAAATTGTGGGCTCCAATTACCTTAATGGATATTAGTGCAGTGGTATAGTCTCACGTCGACTAGCTAGAATACAATAATCATGAGTTGGAGGACCTAACTAACTTCTTAGTGTTGAGTCGAATTAAGTAGAGAGAAGCAAGAAAATAAAAGGCCCACTAAGATCATCTAAACTTTATGGGGTCATCATGACCCACCTAGATTATATGGGTCTACTGTAATTGATTATTATATTTAATTAGTAAACATCTTTACAACTATAATTGATTAAGATGTATTTGATGGAGATAAATGCGTTAATTGTTTGTTTACTGGGTTTACTGTAACAAGTGATATTAGAGTTGACGATTCAACTGAGACATGCCTATTGGTGGTTACGAGTCGAGATGAGAGCGATGACAAATATATCATGATATGTGGTATGCCTGCATACTCAAGATGGATTTCGATCGGAAGTGGAGATTGTTTGAAGATGTGTGGACCGAAGTATTATGCATGCCACATCGGTTAATTAGGTGTAACTTCATAAAGAATTGCAAAAATGTGGTCTCTCCCAAAATATAGAATTTCACGATTAATGAATCTGCTAGTTTAATTATTCTAATATTACAGATAGATCGGCATATTTTGATGATGACGATTTTATCTCTTTTAATAAGTATTTGTTCATATCTTACAAAATGATCTTTTTGAATTAATTGTTTGAAAACAACATAAATTTTGTGTGCCAAGATTGATAGACAGAAGAAAGGGAAATAAAGTAATTCAAAAATGAAGCTTCTACATGTAGTTAACCATTAATAAAAAGAGAAGAAAAAATCAATAATTGTGGCCCACGAAGACTTAGAACCAAGACCAAAAAAAAGGTCCAAAGCTATGTTAAGTCAATAATTCAAAATAATAGATAGTACATGAATGGGATATTTGCTTCAGCAGAACGAGTCCAAGTCAATCGTATTGAAAATTAACAAGCCAAACATTTTAGTCTTAGAACCTTCACTTCCGAAAGGAACTTAATTATATTGCTCGCTCACTGCCACTCAGAGAAAAACGTTGTACGATGCAAATGGGTAGGGTCATTAAAAATTTATCACCCATTCCCATATCAATATCCATTTGGAGATAAATTCTCACACTTATTCCTATACCCATCTAATCCAAAAAGTTATTTTCCATTTCATTCTCCATTGGGGATCCCCACCGAGATTTTCATGGGTATTTTTCGAGGATGGAGAATTCTTGTGGGAAAATTTTTTTCTCTATTTTCATTTTCCATTGGGGATCCCCGCTTGAATTTTTATGAGGATTTTTTTAGAGGATGTGGAATCACATGGGGAAACAATAATGTCAATATGTTACAAATTCATAACATGTCTATGTAAATATAAACTATATATAAAATTCCCCCCGACACCACACCCACCCAAAAAATAATAATAATAATAATAATAATAATAATAATAATAATAATAATAGGAGGATCATATAAAATAAGATTTTGCAATTTTTCACCCGCACACATTTAGTTGTTTTTTTTAGAGGAAGGGGACAAAGCTCCAAAAAGTTATATTGTGGCGGCCCCAAATCCCAAGGCAACCCCAAGCATCGTCATGTCCCTGGACATGTCATCCACCACCGCCACATCATGCACTCCTATTGATGACGGCCCGGGAACTCGTCCGATTGCTTACACGTTTATCAATAAACCTTAAATTAACTAATCTTTCTTCATGTATTTATTAACTTATTTGTATTCAGTGTTCTACAGTCCCCCAAACCCTAACAAATATAAATATATGCGTACCGTATGTCAAACACGAGCTAGCATCGAAACAATCTTACAGGTAATCGTCCAACACCTACTTACTCTTGTTCTTGCTCGTCGAAGGATCTGCACTCGGTCACCCAACAAATACAGTGGAGAGTCCAGTGAGTAAAATCCCAAGAGAAGTTCACACAATATTCATGAATGAAATAGATAAACTACAAGACATGCAAGTATGACATCTGGCAACAGAATGACATACTACTATGAATGTAGGCAAACATAAAAATAAATAGGTAATCAACAGCAAGATAATTGTAAAAACAACATTTATTAAAAAAAACTCGAATTAAAATGCATAAAATAAACTTCCGATGTAACGGCCCAATTAATAATTGTCGTTATTTTAGACGTCATTACAGACGTGGACGCCAGTGGGGATGTTCGTGGGTCCCACAGCGAGGCCGGAGCACGCCCGGATTCGGTATATAGTCCGTTTTGTGTGCTTTTTGTTGTAAAGTTGTGATGTATATGTTCAAGTTAGTTAAATTGCATCGCAATATTTGTGTTTATATTTTCCATTAACAAGTGATGTGGTGTGACGCATTTTCACCGCGACTAGTGCGTAGGCGCGCGTACCGGGTGGCAAATAACTAGTGCATTAGGACGGGGGACTAGATACACACAATAAATGATAATATTCATTAAATAATTAATATAAAATGAAGTTGAGGAGGTTGGTATGGTCATTGCACTTGAACGACATCGGGTGAGGGTCGGAGCCTGGAATTGGAACGCCCGAAAGGGCATATAATGGGTGTCATGTGTAGGGTCAAGGTGAGTTGTCACTTTGTGGAGGTCATTTAACCTCATCTTGGCAATCCAAACAAGCATAGAGATGTGTATGTTAGTGGTGATGAAGGATTACATATAAAAACTCATTTTATCTCATTTTTATCATCTTTTCTCTCTCCTCACTTGAACACTCCGAAAATCCAGAAAGGGTTGAGGGTTTTGAAAAGTTTGTGAGCTCATTTGAAGTGCTTGGGAGTGTGAAATCCTCAAAGCAAGGTAAGATCCAAGATTTCCTATCCATTCTCTTCAATTTGGTTATGGTTTTAAGTGGGTTAGTGTTGAATCCATGTATTGGTGTTATGCCACTGTTTTAGTCCAGTTTTAGTGTTTGTTGAGTGCTATGAATGTGGAGAAAAGAGTTGTGATTGTTAGTTTTGAGGTTGGGTTCATTTTCATGAAATGGGTTTTTCAAGTTTGGTGTGGATCCGGGAATTGGATGTATGATTGATATATTTTGTTGTGCCTCTGGCTTTTGGAAGTGTTGTTTGTTCCCCATGAGGTGAGGATGGGGTCGACAGCGTTGGTGGAGGCTTGGGTGTTGATTTTCCAGCAGTTCTGTTCTGCTGAACTATTGAAAAAATTGCTTGTGTATGTATACTGGATGATGGGTCAATGATGAAGATGAATAGGATGAACACCAGCGCACTGGGTGTTCATCAGATAGCCATTTTTTGTTGTTTTGAGTATTGTGGATATAATGTTTATACTAATTGACCTAAAATACAAATAATTGACCATACATCAATGATAAATTATAATAGGTTAGTTAGGGCAATATTTAAGGATATTGGGGATTTGGATGAATCGGGTCGGGGTTTGTTCTACGGGACGAGGAGTGCGGTTTGAGGTGTGTAGTAACCCAATTGAAATTCACTATAGTACTTACTACCTTATTTATTTGAATTCAGTCTTGTTTATTTATTACTCTATTTCCTTATTGTTTTACGGTGGCTGAGTACTCTTACCTAATTTCTTTACGGTAGTTAAGTTTACTCCTACCTGGTGTCTTTACGATATAGATCACTCCCCACCTGGTGTTTATTCGTTGCGGGGGCATAGGGTTCACTAAGCCATAACATATGTCTAGGCATGCGCCGGTGAATATGCTACCCGGGTATGAGAGGCATGTGTGGGCGCGCCGTGGATTTACGTCGGCAACCTAGAGGGTCCAAGGTCACCCGTTCGAGGTATCCTCACAGGCCATGCCTGACGGATAGCCCGAAGTATGGTTTAATCTGACTTTGATTGTGCACACACTTTGCTTTACTGCTATATTTTTGCTTTACTGCTATATTTATGCATGCGATGATCTTCAACAGTTGCCAGTATTCTTTTGTTTTGCATGTTTATTTATAGTATTTTAAATTCCAGCAGTTTATTTATGTATTTACTTGTTGAATTTCCTTGGGATTACTCACTCTGACTCTTCAGCTGCTTTTTGTGATGGCTTGAGTGCATATCCTAGTTCGAGCAGAGGGAAGGGCAAGTTTGAGGACTATCTGTGATTGACTGCATTTGCCCTACTCTTACGTTTGTTTATGTTTCTTTGTTTTATGCTGGGTTTTGAGGATTTGAGAGATAAATTTGACTTGTAAATGACTTGGAAGTTGTATTTTGATATTTTGCGGATCTCAGTTGATATGTATATGATGTACATTTTGATATGGTTTCCACCTTAGGCAATATGCTCATAAAACACATGGTAAATATTTATTTTGATGATTTTAATTATTCGCTGCGTACTTAGAGGTTAAATGATAATAAAGAACCTTAAGCTAACTTAAATCAATGGTTATTAATAAATAAGTTAAAGTTAGCAAGAATTTGATTGATATTAGGTTACGAGTGGTCGTAGGACACAGCTAGATGATGAGTTGGCAGGGTTGTGGACTCGCAGAGCACACCGTAGCGACCGATGGATTTGGGGTCGTTACACTCGAAGCGATACGAGAAAACCCCGACCTAAAACAATTTGTAAGTCGATAAAATAAGACAAGAATCCGCGCATATACTCCGCACTTACAATGACTAAACCCCAACTACAGTTAACGGGTGAACCCCTCCCTACACTATTTCAAGTCGAAGGTACACCTTAAATCCCTCTTGACAGTCATAGATATGCTCTATTGTCGTCAACACGAGTGTTGGAACCAACAAACCACTTGCACAAGATTTAGCCACAACTAATATATACGCAACTGTCACACATGTAATCCGGATATCCGATAAAAACAACTATGGATTCTTATGAAGCATTTCAATAGCTTTTATGTACCTCAATACGCGCTCCGACTTCCTCGAGCTCCCGAATCTTACCTTGACCACGACTAGCTCTCGGTACCCGAGCTACGGTCCCTTAGTCCCCTAAACTCAATTTGATGTGTTTTAGCGTGTATTCAGTGTTTAGGTTAGGTGTATAGGTTAAAAAAATGCAAGAAAGTCCCTTAAAATTGGGTTATCAACCGTCACTAGCGCGCTAGACAACCCACTTAGCACGTTAGGGAGGCACTAAGTGCACTACTATTATTCATTTGAAGAACAATGATCTGCCCAGAGTAGATATATAACGAGCTAATAGGTAATTATTTATGCACTTATATATAGGTATTTAGCTATGAAAATCAAGTTCAAATTCATATTTTATGGTTCTATATGTTCGTTTTGGAGATTTACAGGGTATTTGAGTATTTGTTACGTGAATTAGACAAATCTGATAAAAAAGTCAACTATTGCTTAAAAAGCAACAGAATGGAAGCTGCCAGACAGAAGAGATGGCGCCAAGCAGGGCGCCACATAATTATACAGACAACGCTAGTTTTGAACGCATGACACCATATTATCAACGAACGACGACCCACGACGCCAGGATAGAAAATAGAAGTTCACGACTAACTTGAAGACCAAGACTTTTTATAATGTGCCACACCACCACCTAGCGTCGCCCTTAATAACCACAACGTCATGTATGGCACCAGACTCACAAAATAGAAGTTTTACAGTTTTAAAAAGGTTCTTATTTCACCGGTTTTTCTATTCTTGTTCCCAGACTCACCTATATAAAGGAGAAATCTTTATGGACGAAAATATATTGTATTCAGAGTGAATTAGGAGTATTGAGAGGTAGAGTAGCCATGTCCAGTTAGGTTCTTTAATACTTAAGTCGGGGATGAAACTCTCTAGCCCATAGTAGTTATTTCTATGTCTTGTTGAGGTTTTTTATAATAATAGTGTTTCTTTCAGTTTCTTTATCTTTATGTTGTTTTTAACGATGTCTTAACGGTAGTTTAGAGTTTTCATAATCAATGGTAAATCTCTAGACATAAAATCGTTAACTAGCTATCAACCCGGTTGACTCCGTGATACCAACCGAGTTGAGAAATGGCAATCAATTAGAACAAAAAACCTAACACACTTGTTCTAATTGAGTGGCATCGAGAAATAGGTTAAATCATGAGAGCAGTTGCCCATGGTTGCTTAGTGATTGTTGTTCCCATAAAACCTTTTTAATGCTACTCCCATGGTTGCTTAGTGAAGATTTTATCTCTATGTCTATAGTTATTGATAACGATTATAGAAGTAGTAACTAAGATTAATCTATAGGGTTTTCTAAGTGGATGTCTTAGGTGATTTTGTTCTACGTTGTTTATTATATGGCTTCAGTTAATATTAGCTTATATTAGACATGATTTTCATAGAGTGTTAATGTTATCATGTACTCTTATATTAATTGCGTGTTATTCATTTATTAGAGTGACATGGTTAAGAATATGGTTTTTTTATTGATAAAAGGAAAATAGGTGGCTGGCTAAAGGCTATCAACCTATATATGATATTGGTTTATTGAAGTAGTGATTATATGATTTGACTATAACTAATACGCAATAATGTGCGATAATAATAATTAATAAGTGTGAATGTTCAGAGGCAATCTAATTTAATTTCATTGTTTAAGAGTGTTTGTTTAGATATTTCATATATTGATTTTCATATTATTAATTGTGTTTATTTAGAGTTTGTTTGCAGTAGTTTAATTAGTTTGATTAGTTTAGATGATTGAATCAGTTTTGATTTAGTAGAAGTTTAATTCCTATTTAATTAAAATAAAATAAACATAAATAAATAAAACCTTTTTCCTGAGGAGTTTGTAAAATCTCTGTGGAGACGATATCCCACTTACCATTACTATAAATTATAGAAATATACAGGAATCTATTATGCACTTCGACACAGCATCACTGCACCCAAAAAAATTTGGATAAAAGAAGTTATGTTCATTAATTCTATTTATTGTATAAAAGAAAGTGTCATTAACTAAATAAAATGAGGATAAAATTGAAAATAAAGCATTTAATACTTTCTTGATTTTTTAATGTGACATATATATTGTGGAATAGACAAAATTTTTAAAATGTGATAGATAATATGGAATGGAGGGAGTAATTAGTAGTTGGCTAGTAGCTTAACACTTTGGGACTAATTATTCCATAGCTCGCTCGCTAGGGTTTTAGTGGTAATTGACTTTTATTACCATTTTTTTTGTCAAAGAGTAATTGAATTCAATACATGTATTGAAGTCGTATTTTATTTGGAGATACATATATCCCAAGTGCATGTATCATGTATGATTATGGTTAAGTTTGATGGCATGTTCGGTTCACATACATTTGTGTCCCAAGATCATGGGTTTATTTTATGTTGGAATTATAACATGAGTTTGGGTATTAGTCTGTTTAGAGTGACTTGTTCGATTGGTGGTATTGAGGGTGGGATTAAATGTGATTTTAATAGATGAAGTTACTAAAGTGCTCTTCTATTTCTACAAAACCTAAATCGTTTAAACCCTAACCCATTTGACAGTGCCTTCCTCCTCTTACGTCTTCCTCGTCGCATCGTAGCTGTTCTTCATTGTTCGCGTCTTTCTCCACTCGCTCAAATCAAAATTCAACAACTACACAATCAAGAAGAATTGAAAACCATATACATAGATGTTCAAAGTGACGAATATATTTTTGGAAACCAAAACGAAAATCAATTAGAACCAATCATTTTCCACCTCTTCAAACGTGCTACAATCCTCCTCTCGACCCTTCTCACGATTTCCTTATCCGTTAAGGTTAGGGTTGGAGTAAATGAGAAAAGGAAATTAGATTGTGTTTTTTGTGGTATAAGATGAGGGTAGTTTGGTCATTTGGCAAGTGACCAAGATTGGGACTAAATAAAACAAATGAAATCATGGTTCAGAATAGTCCTAACCTCGTAGGCTAAAATAGTCATGTGGACTATTGTGTATGCGAACCGAACACTTGCATTTTTTAACCAAAAAAAAACCCGAACACCTGCATTAATTAGTCCAACTATTTAATCATGCCCTAACCTATGAATCGAACAGGCCATGTTCCCTTCATTTTTCTAACTTCTTCGGTACAAGTGCGTGTTCGGTGTACTCTCATTTACTAAAAGTCAAATAAAATAAAATAAATAATAAAAGTTACGAAGAAAAAAAAAAAAAAAAAAAAAGTGTGTATGTCGTAGGATAGTTAGGAACGTAAATGGGTAGGGTAGGGTAGGGAATGGGGACCTCATCCTCATCCCCACTTAAGAACTCATCACCCATCCCCATACATATACCTATTTAGGGATGAATTTTCATACACATCCCCATATACCCGTCTAATCCCTGTGGGGATGGAGAATCCCATGGGAAAAAAATTCCCCATTAGGGATCCCTGTAGGGATTATTGCGGGAGAAAACTTTTTCCCATTTCATTCCCTATTGGCGATCCCTTGGGGATTTTCATAGGGTTTTTTGCAGAGATAGGGAATCATTATGGGAAAAATATTTCGTCCTACTTAATTTTCCACAAAAAAAGAATTATAAAAAATAAAGTATCAAAGATACATACATAACAACACAATTGTGAAAAATTTCAACAAAAATAAAGTATTGACATATCATGCAATGAAAGTTCTAACTTCTAAGTGCAAACACTTGTAATTAAGTTTAGACAAAATCATTATCAATAATATGCAAAAAGAAAAGTTCAAATTTAAAATAATCCTTAAAGTCACTCCATATCTACATCTCTTTAAACCACCAAGTCATCAACTTCTTCATCATTGTTGAACGAGGAATAGCAAAATGAAGCATTTAAATTTGATTGGCCTATTCAAAAAAGATTAGGACGATCCTATAAAATAAGGTTTTGCAATTTTTCAAATTTGATCCTAAAATTGTAAAATATAAATATAGTTGCAAAAAAATTCAAAACAAAACATATAGTTAACTGATAAGTGCATTATTAGAATTATATATAGGAATAGTTTAGTTGCATTATTGATCTAATTATCCCAGAATGAGCCCTAATATATGGTGTATATGTGTTTTCAGGTATACAAGGCATAAAAGAGAAAGGAATGAATTCAAACACAAAGGCAATGTTGGCATTGTGGGAGCAGGCTTGGCGTGTGGAGTTACATGGACGGCATTGGAATGCAACACAGGTGGCGCCAAACCCACTAAGAGGAGAAAATACAAATAAAAAGGCTTGACACAGTCTCGACGTTGTAGCTCAACACACACACAGGGCGTGGAATCACTAACAGACACTGCCAATCTCGAGGAAAATAGAAAGTTGGAAAGTTTCGGACTTCTATTTCGTTTAAGATTGTAATTTAGGGTTTCTAATTGTATTTTTAGTATATATATAGGAGTACTAGGACGTAGTAAACTCAGAAGTTATCATAGAATTAGAGATAATAAAAAAATTTTAGAGTTTTTAGAGAGTTGTCTTTTAGTATTGAGAAGAGTTTTGAATGATATACATTGAATACTCTAATTGTGGTGATTCAGAATTGTTCTTTGATTTAATTAAAGTTTATTGTTTGCAATGAATGCCATGATTTGTGTGCTCAACACACACGATGTGGAATCACTAATAGACAACGCCAGTCTCGAGAAAAATAGAAAGTTGGAAAGTTTCGAACTTCTAATTCGTTTAGAATTGTAATTTAGGGTTTCTAATTATATTTTTAGTATATATATGAGTACTAGGACGTAGTAAACTCAATGTGATTGCCCCAAATTCTCAATGCATTTGGGAACGCTCGGCCTAGACTCATACAGATCCCCGAGTCAGTACTCGACGATCTGGCAAGCCTAGTCAGCCTCAAATTATCAAATTACAAGTTTTATGAAAGAGCCTCAAATTATCAAATTACAAGTTTTATGAAAGAGTTATTGCAAGTATAACACAGCAGAAGAAAATTCAAACTAAACAAAGTATTGGAAATAACTCAGTCAAACGGAAAACAGGAATCTATATATGTGGAAACCCCGTAAACGGGAATGTTCACGTACAATAAGCCAAAGTCAAATGAGACATTACATGATATCAATCTCATACTATAATCCCGAGTTCAATGACTCAACAAAACATGATATATAATAATAAGCAACATACAAACAAAAATATATAACCTACTTTAAGGTTCATCAAGTCCAGTCATTCACAAAAAGTCTCCTAGGCAAGGTTCCTTGCCTCTACTGCACTCCGCTCTATCTACACCCACCGTCACAAACTAGACGGTGAGTAATTGAGAGAAATCGAAAGTAATGCCAGAAGAATATAAAAGTAATTCATAAATTATTAAACATGACAGTCTAAATATCATGCGGGAATTGAAAGACATGAATTTAAATAGACAAGGTGCATGATAGATAGACTGAAAATAATAGTAATCAAAACATGCGTGTTTTAAGAGTCAAGAGAGGCCATAAGTAGTCTAAAAATCCACAACAAATCCACAACAGCGATGTCGCAACATCGATAACCACAACAATCCAGTACATGGTATCACACAATCACTAGGGGTGGT
This sequence comes from Stephania japonica, assembly GCA_039657345.1. Lineage (NCBI taxonomy): Eukaryota > Viridiplantae > Streptophyta > Magnoliopsida > Ranunculales > Menispermaceae > Stephania > Stephania japonica. The sequence continues at coordinate 11,310,126 of CM077556.1, forward strand.
CAAACACTCATGCGCACGAGTGCCCGCGTTTTATCCCTTCTAGAGTAGACCGCATGTACCTTCGAGACACACACTTATGCCAATAACACACATACAAGGAAATGGAACGGAATTCCAACAAGTAGATCATAGCAAACATGATATAATGATAATGAATCACATGATATTTTCTTAACTGGTTTACTAACGTACACAAGCTTTAAGGCAAGTGTACTTACCTGACAACGCAACCCATGAATAACCACTCTCGCGAATCCTAACGCGTATCCCCGAGTTTCCCACTACCTGACAAGGTCAAAAAAGTCTAATTAATGGGTCGAGTCATTAACTAACCTAAATTGAAACCCTAGTATTTTCCCAACGTTTTGAATGATTCGAACAACTCAACAACTCCATAGAAAAATGAATACTCTCTCTCGGGTTTGAAAACCATAACGCATGTAAGCCTACTCATAAAATCGTAGGCTCGGCTCAGTCGTAAAAAGGTCACGTCATAGCCTCGAGGACCGGCGGCATGACCACGACATCATAACCATTTAACTCATCTAAAAATGTAAACGAACGTTCATGACAACAAATCAAACCACCAGAATGTAACAACACGTTTTTCTACAATCCAACACACATCACGTCAAAATCGAAAACACAACATACACATATATGAAGCCGATACCATAACTCATATAATTCTCCAAACCAACACCATGAACTTAAAACAACAGTTCAATATAATCAAATAGGAATCAAGATGAACAAACCCTAAACTAAAACAACACTTAGTAAATTGGTCATGACAAGGACTAATCACCATCATCGATCACCAAATGAGCCCAAGACTGTCATGGTGACATTGTTGATGATGTCCGATGTCCGAAGGGAGTAACCTCGGCATAGGGAAGTCGGATATACCCACCATTAGATTCGGAACCCACCAAAATTGAACAAGGAAGCCCGAACATGGCTAACAACCTCTCGCCACTATGAACACTGGTTCGACCACTCCGGAGGGCTGTGGGACTCAAGCAACAGCTTGGCGGAGTCCCCGACAATGCTCCAATCACGGTGGGCCAGTGGCGACGCCACCAGACAAGGTGGTTTTTCGCGAGCAGCTCAACAAGGTGGAGTCCCGACAATGCTCCGGTCGCGAGTAGGAAGGTGTCTTGTGACCATTGGAGCTCCGGTGAGTCTCCAAGCATCGCGATCGCCTCACACAGAAGACAAGGTGGTTTTATGACGCATTGCAGATGTGGATGCCAACAAGACACATACAATGAATATTGAACAACGACAAATTGTGATGAAAATGTACAACCCTCATTACAATGTGGGTGTGCTAATGTAGTTGATTGACGAGTGAGGAATGACCTGTCGTGTGACCATCGAGGCACGAGTGCCGGTGGTCGAGTCTCCATAAATTTTGCAAATTTATTGAATAAAATAGAAATCTTTATGAGAAATCAATTGGAAATTAATAAGTCTCATCACAACAACAATTGATGTTTCGATGGGAACCAAGTATATATATGTTTGTGTGTTTTGACCGATCAAATGGGAAGAGAAGGAGAGTGAGATTGAGAGAGAGCTTGAAGAAGAGAGAAATCGTTGGAGAAGAGAAGGAGAAGGACAACATTTAAGGTGTGAAGTGGGTGTTTTTGGCTTCCTACAACAAGAATCAAGGTATGGACACATTAAACTTGCATTTTTATGAGATTTTTGGTGTGGGTTTGAATTTATAAAATTCGGATTTGTTGGGGGATTATACACTTGGTTTTGTTGAGCATGAGTGTGTGTGAGAATGACAAGAGGTGGTTGTGATTTTGAGCTAATTTTGGGAGAAATTGGTTGAATTTGGGAAAGTGGGTTTGAAAATGTGATTTCCATAAATTGTGGATTTTGGTGTTTGATTATGGTAAGTAAGGTTTAAATGGTGTAATTAAGGTCATTGATGTTTTATGGAAACATAGAAATTGAATATATGGGTTTGGAGTTCAAACTTGTAATTTGGAAATTTTCTGGACAGCGAGCAATTAGCGCGCTAATTGGAGAAATTAGCGCGCTAATCACGCTGAGTAATGAAGATGATGAACAGTGATTGAGATTAATTAGCGCGCTAATTTATCTCAATAGCGCGCTAATTGTTCACTGGACTCTCAAAAATTGGAAAATTTGAAAATGAGTCAAACTAACATTATGAACCCATTAATTGATAATTAACCCTCATAAATGAATTCCAGGAGTCTCAGAATAGTAGTTGGAGCCGGGGTTTAGTCAGAAATCAGATCGGAAGTATTATCAGGGATTTGGAGTATTTGACTGGGATTTTGAATTGTAGAACGAGGAGTGCGAATTGAGGTGTGTAGTATCCCAATTGAACTTCACTTTAAGTATTTACCGTTTGATTTATTTGAATTCAGTTCCATTTATTCTTTACTCCATTTCATTATTGCTTTACGGTGGTTGGGTACTCTCACTGGTGACTTTACGGTAGTTGAGGGTACTCCTACCAGAATTGATCGATGATGGATAATTGGGCGTGGGACACCACCACGTGAACGGTTGATCGTGGCCTCCGTGGCGGACCAATGTGGAAATTGGGGCATAAAGACGATCTTGTCATACGTGAAAAAAAGAAAAAAAAAAAAAACAAAAAAAGGTATACACACACCACTCGACACCACTTCCTCTCCGCCGCGAGTTGGGGAGACTTCAGGACTGTGACATCGTCCTCGACCACCCACATTCGTGAACAACAACCATGGCAGAGGTTGCAGTCACGAAGCAGTGGTAACTCGCGGGGAGAGGAAAAAAAATCCTCGACTCCGGTGACCCTACGAGACCTCTTACCACCACCTAAAACTGGCTTGGATCGGCAGTGGAGAGAGGAGGAGAGAGTGAAGAGAGGGAGAGGTTTGAGAGAATGATAGAGGAGAGATAGAGAGAGAGCGATTTCTCACCACTACGGCGGCCTGGGTGTCTCCAGCGAGACCGACCACCCCTAGGGTCCCTGGGACCGGTGGCCTGCTCGGCGATAGAAGAGAGGAGGAGAGAAACGGTGGTGAGAGAGGAGAGCAGAATCGGTGTGTGACGGCCCCAATTTTTCTGTGCAATTAGGGTACACCCGGCCTAGACCCGTGCAGGCCCCGAGTCATCACTCGACAACCTGACGAGCCTAGTCAGCCTCAAATCATTCAATTATACAATTTATGAATGAGTTATTACAAATTTTACGCAGCAGAAAGTAAATAAACTAAGCATAAGGGGAAATAACTCAATCAAGGGAACTATAGGAATTCTATAAGTGTGGAAAACCTCGGGTATTCATGTACAATTCGATAAACATATATACATAATACCAGTCTCACCAAAAATGCCAAGTTCAATAATCTCAAAAACATAAGTATGAAACGATATTCAAATAAGCAAAACATAAAACCTACTAAATAGTCTCCAAGTCCAGCCGCTAATCCTCACAAAAAGTCGCATAAGCAAGGCTCCTTGCCTCTACTGCACTTTGCTTTATTTGCACCCACCGTCACAAACTAGAAAGTGAGCAACTGAAGAAAATTGAATGACAGAAGAAGATAACAGTAATTCATGATATAACAAGTAAAACAGTCTAAATATCATGCGGTAATAGAAAGACAGGAATTTAAATAGAGCAAGTGCATGATAAACAGATTAATAGATATCAATCGAAAGTTAAGTGTGTTCCAAGGAATCAAAAAAGGCCCATAAGTGGTCTAAATCATAGCATAACGGGGCCTCGCGAGGTCTTCCCGGGCATCGACACAGCGAAGGCACAGCTATGATGGGAGGGACTCAAACCCATCTACCCAGTACTCGGTGTCACACGGTCACTAAGAGTGTCACACACTCCTGTACATGAGTGCCCACATTTTATCCCTCTAGTGCAGGTCCTAGTACTTTTGAGACGAAACACTTACGCCGAGAAACACACAACAAGGAATGGAATGGAATACCAATAATAGAGCATAATAAGACTGAATAAATGATGATGAATCACATGGCATTTTCTTACTGCCTTACAAATCATACACAAGCTTTTAAGGCAAGTATACTTACCTGAACTATCGCAACTCGCATAACCACACTCTCGCGTTCCTAGCACGTATCCCCGAGTTTTTCGCTACCTGACAAAGTCGAACTCCAATTAAATGGGTCGAGTCATTAACTAATCCTAGATTGATACCCTTAGCATTTTTCCATCGTTTTAAATGACTCAAATAACTCAATAATTAAATAGAAAAACGAATACTCTCTCAGGTTGAAAACCATAACGTATGTAAGCCTAATCACACATCTTAGGCTCGGCTCAGTCGTAAATAGGTCACGTCATGGCCTCGAGGACCGGCGACGTGACCACGACGTCATAACCATTCGCAATGCATAAATCCTACATACTCATCACCATAACACATCATAACTCGAAATAACCATGTATTCGAACACTCGATACACACCTATGCCAAACAAATATTGTACCTGACCCTTGTATGTTCTTACGTATGTATGAATTCGAATCACCAAATCATGTATTCATGCCATGAGTTTTGAAATGAAATAAACTCAAGACAAAATAATGAAATCCCGATGACACAAACACATGAAATCTTCGATAACTAAAACCACCATCGATATGGACGCTCCAGGGATTATGGGATACACAATAAAGTTTAGTGAAATCCCCGACACTTCCCTGGTCATGGCATCCTACGGCAGCACCACCATGCACGACAATTTCTGACGAGGAATACAACAATGACAACACATGAAATGACACATTCACGTTTACTACCGCGGATTGAGACACTCCGGGGCTGTAACGACCCAATTTAAAATTGTCGTTAATTATGACGTCATTGCAAATATGGATGCCAGCGAGGACGGTCGAGGGTCCCACAGCGGGGTTAAAACGCACTCGAACTAGATATACAGTCCGTTTTGATGCTTGTTGTGGTAAATTGTGATGAAAATGTACAAATTAGCTAATTTCATTACAATATGTGTGTTAATGTAGTTTATTGACGAGTGAGGAATGGCCTCTAGGTGCGTGCGGACACGGGACACGAGGCACGGGGTGCCGGATAGTCGAGGAAACTACGGTGAGTTTACTCATAAATTTTGAGAATTTATTGAATAGGGTAGATAATTGTTATAAGCTAAATCAATTGAAAATCAATAAGTCATGTAGTTGAGCTGAATAAAACAACAACAGTTTGATGATTCTCGAGATGCACAACAGGGCCATCAGTGTCAAGATAGGGTGTGTAAGTTGGAGTGACACAGGGTGATCAGGAACCCTTGGATAGTTCTCGAGATTTGTGCACACACTTGATGGGAACCAAGTATATATATACACATGCTTGATCGATCAACAAAGGAGAGAAAGAGAGAGATTGGAGAGAGAGCTTGAGGGAGAGAATCGTTGGAAGAGGAGGAAGAATAACAACATTTAAGGAGTGAAGAAGGTGATTTTGGGTTTCCTACAACAAGAATCAAAGGTATGGATACATCAATCTTGTATTTTATGAGATTTTTGGTGTGGGTTTGAATTTGTAAAATTCGAATTTGTGGAGGAATTAAACACTTGGTTTTGTTGGGGATAAGTGTGTATGAGAATGGCATGAGATGGTTGTGATTTTGAGCTAATTTGAGAGAAATTTGATGAATTTTTGAAAATGGGTTTGAAAATGTGATTTTTGATGATTCTTGGATTTTGATGTCTAAACTTGATAAATTTGTGTTTAAATGGTATTTTTGAGGTGGATGATAAATTTTAGAAGTGTTGGAATCAAATGAATGGGTATATGAAGTGGTTTGGAATATGGATTTTTGAACTGAAAATCTGGACAGAGCGCGATTAGCTCGCTAATAAGTGGACTTAGCGCGCTAATTACCCTTTGGAAAATGATGAACAACGACTTAGATGAATTAGCGCGCTAATTGTTCACTGGACTCTCAAAAATTGAAAATGAGAAAATGAGTCAAACTAACATTATGAACCCATTAATTGATAATTAACCCTCATAAATGAATTCCAAGAGTCTCGAAATAGCAATTGGAGTCGGGGTTTAGTCGGGAATCAGATCGGGAGAAATATCGGGGAATTGAAGGAATCGAGCCGGGGGATTTAACTTGTAGAACGAGGAGTGCGATTTGAGGTGTGTAGTATCCCAATTGAACTTCACTAAGTATTTATTGTTTGACTTATTTGAATTCAGTTCCACTTATTCTTTACTCCATTTCGTTATTGCTTTACGGTGGTTGAGTACTCTCGCTTGGTGACTTTACGGTAGTGGAGTTACTCCTACCTGGTGTCTTTACGGTGTTGAGATCACTCCCCACCTGGTGCTTATTTGTTACGGCCATAGAGTCCACTAAGTCATAGCACCTGTCTAGGCATACGCCGGCGAATAGGCTACCCGGTATGGTAGGCTTGTGTGGGTGCGTCGTGGGTCTACGCCGACCACCTAGAGGGTCCAGGGCCAACCCATTGGTGTGTTTACGGTCGGTGCTTGGGGAGAAAACCCGAAGTATGACTTGGTCTGATTTTTATGTGCACGTACTTTGTTTTATCACTATAATTATGCATGCGATGGTCCTTTTTACAGTTGTCGGTATTTCTCTGTTCCGCATGTTTAAATTATAGTATTTTAAATTCCAGTACTTTTATTTCCGTAATTACTTGGTGAATTTCCTTGGGATTACTCACTCTGGACTCGTCATCTGTCTTTTTGTAATGGCTGAGTGCAGATCCTGGTACGAGCCGAGAAAAGGGCAAGCTTAAGGATTATATTGATTGACCGCTCTAGCCCTTCTCGTACGTATGTTTATGTTTACTCGTTTTGTATTGGGTTTTGGGCCTTGAGAGACAGGTTGTACATTTTGATATTTTGAGGATCAGATGAGGTGTATATGATGTACATTTGGTATGATTTCCACTTAGGCATTTTGCTCATAATATACAAGATAAATCTTTATATTGTTCATTTAAGTTTCCGCTGCTAACATGAGGTTATGTAATATTAATTGAATCAAATTTAACAAGAATTGATCGATGATGGATAATTAGGCGTGGGACACAACTGGCGGTGACGTGGACAGTTGTGGGCCCGCGTGGCCTCCCGTGGCGGACCAATGTGGAAATTGGGGCCGCCACAGGGGCTGTGAGACACCGTGATGAACATGGCAAGGTCACCGGCAGTCTCCCCAATCATCGTGTCGGCGGCAGAGCCACCCCAATGGGCGTTTTCCAGCGAGGAGGAGCATTAGACGACCACATAGGTTTAAGACATCAAAACAATTTCAAAACAATAAAGAAAAACAGTGAGAAAAGAGAGAAAGAGAGATAAACCGAGAGAGAGTAAGAGGACACTCACTCTCAACTCCGGCGAGCAAGAAGACCTCAGGCGAGGCCTAACTACCACTGCAACCGGTGGAGTCGTGGCAGCAAGGGTGCCACCAAAACGGATGAGAGAGAGAGAGAGTGTGAGAGAGAACAAACCGAGAGAGAGTGACGGATCTCTGGTGAGCTCGTCCAATGCTAGGGTCCCGGGGACCAGTGCCGGTTCGTCGACGGCAAGAAAAGGTGGAGGGTGGCGGTGAGATGAGGAAGATGAAGTGAGACCGTGAGTGAGAGATAAAGAGAGAAATCAAGAGAGAGGGATAACGAACCTCCGGTGTGGCGGCCCCAAATTCGAGGTTGCCCCGTGCAACAGGTACCTCTCCAGCCCATACTCCAGAAGCACCTGCCACGTCCACCTCATCTTTCATGTCCTAATTTCATGCCATTTAATTTAGTAATTCAACATTATTCATCCACCTCATCTATCACTCTTAACTTTCCATGCTATTTAATTTAGCAATTCAACATTTTACAATTTTACAGCGGAAGCCTTAATAACACCAAATAACCTGCCATAAGATTAATTTATTGAACCTATGGTGGAAAACCCTGAAGTACTCAGTATACAGGCAACAACTGCTATCAGCGCATGTATATATACCAGTACTATAAATGTATGGTCTCAAGTTCCCAATAATAACAATTTAAAATATCTTAATATCAACAAACATACCAGTAGGTCCTCGACAGTGAACAGGTGAGGATGTGGCGCCGTGACCTCCCTGCTCCTACTGATACCCAAGGTCTGCACTCAGTTATCACAAGAACCAGATAACGAGTCCAGTAAGTAAAATCCCAAGGAAAATCACCAGACATTTCAATTTATGAACATAAATGGAAACCAATAAGCAGTGTTAATTAATCATGCAATAATCAAGGAAATAACGCAGTCAACTACTCAAAAGGAAATGCATGAATACCAACACGAAGATAACAAATGGGTGTGCAATAAATACCGCTAGTGAAGCTAGGATCAGTACCCCGATCATACCCTACTCCAATGACCCCGCTGACTGTATCCTAGTCACCAAATTATATATTTGAAAAGAACAAACCCCACACACCCGAAAAATCGCCGGAACGCTACTGTTCCCATCACAATCGGATTTAGATTGACAAAGAAATAAAGCTCAACGAATAGAATAAGTAAATGCAATAGTGGTGTTCAATTGGGTTTTACATATCTCAATCTGCGCTCATAAACCCCGAAAATACCCCCGATCTGATCATCCACTAATCCCCCGACTAAATTTTACTATCTCGAGCTTCCTGGGTTTTATTTGTGAAGGTTAATGGTCAATTAATGGGTTCATAATGTTATTTAGGCTCATTTCTTCATTTTTCAATTTTTAAGTTCCAGTGGACAATTAGCGCGTTAATTGATCTTCATCACTGTTCATCATCATCTTCAATCAGCGTGATTAGCGCGCTAATGTCTCCAATTAGCGAGCTAATTGCTCGCTGTCCAGAAAATTTCCAATTTAAAATTTTGAACTCCAAACCATTCACAAACCCATAAATTAAATTCTCATATTTCCATAACACATCAATATCCTCAATTACACCATTTAAACATGAATTTCCATAATCAAACACCAAAATTCACAATTTACAAAAAATTCCATTTTCAAACCCATTTGCAAAACTATTCCAAATTCTCTAAAACTTCGTCAAATATCTAGCCCATGTCATACCAACCTCATGAACACTAAATCTCAGCAAAATACAATATTTAATTCCTCCAAATCCAAATTTTCTCAAATTTCAAACCAACACCAACATTTCACAAACAACCCAAGTTTTTGATAAATCCATACCTTGATCTTGTTGTTATTGTTGTTGGACGCCTCAATCACTCTTCAAACTCCAGCAAATCTTCTCATTCCTCTTCCCTCTCACCGATTTTCTCTTCTCTCTCAATTTTTCTTCTTCTTCATTTGTTTGATCGGTCAACATATATATATAGTTGATATTGATCTACTATGCACACTCATCTCGAGGCAAATCTTGTGATTATTATTTATCCTGTGTCACTGAAATTCTTGACACCTTATCTTGACACTAGTTACCTCAGACCAGCCTGTTGCACATCTCAAGAACAATCCAAAGGGTGTTGATTATTCTAGCCACAACTATAGAACTTTACATTGACATCAATTGATTTAGCTTATAATAATTATCAAATCCATTCAATAAATTCCCAAAATTTATAAATAGTGTCATACTAGTCTCCCGACCCCTCACCCAGTGCCCCGCGTCTGGCACGCACCCCGAGCGCCCACACTATCGATTTTTAGCCTAAATTTATATTTAAATCATCCTAATTACATTTAATTTACATTTAACCAAACCTCAACGCCTTTGGCCTTATGACTACCATACCCTCCCGTTGGCTGTCTCACGAACTTCCATCGTGTCGTCCAAACACACACCCGTGATGTCCTACTAATAAAATGATTAAATAATCGGCTCATAATAACATCAACACACATAAAACACCTAATGCAAGTCGCCCGACCTACCCACGGCTTCCACGTGCCGTCCCAGCTGGCGTCCTACTCGGAAAATGATTAAATAACGGCGTTATAAAATAACGGACCGTTACATCCGGCGTTAGCTCCGGTGAGGCCAAGTGGGGTGAGCAGGAGGGGTGGCGACAGTGCTTGAAGAAGAAGATGAATAGTGTGTAGGGTTTTTTTTTAAACGTTATATATATATATGACTAAATGAGTCAAATGACACTTTTGCCCTTCAACATTCTTCTCTCACTCTTCAAAACAGTTACCCTTATGGGTCTTTTACCCTTTTATCGCATCTTAACATACACACACATCTCAATGTAAATCTCATGGTTTTCCTCATTTAAGTTGTGTCACTTTAACAAGTTCTATCCCATAGTCCGTGAAATGCATAATTAACTAACTCCCACGTTCAAACAACATTTTGCGGTCCGTCTTATCTTGCCCCGACTCCTGTAGCGCGCGTAGTCTCGCATTGTTTCGCCAACTAATTAATTAAATTAATTAAAAATTCATTTATTTGTACTATTTACAGTGTTTTAAATCCCCCGTGTACCCATAACCCAATTTTCCTACTCGTCCACCGACTTAATCGTCCAATCACTCAAATACGAGTATAAATATGTAATACACATCATCATCCACAAATAGCCAAGTTTTTGGGTCGTTACACGGAGGTTGTGAAAGAGATGAGTGAATAGTGGATTGGATAAGTGGGGGTGGGGTCCTATTTATAGCCTTTTTGTTTTAATCACCACACAAACACTCATCTCGAGGAAAATATGAGGGTTCTCTCTTTTTGGGCTGTGTCACTTTAACAATTCTAATCACATAGCCGTGTGTTGTGTAATTATCCAACTCCCGCGTTCAAACAATGTTCCTCGGTTCTTCTTGCCTTGCCCCAACTCCCGTAGCGTGTGTAGTCTCGCTTTGTCTCGCCAAATAATTATTCAAATATTCATTTATTTGTGTTTTTACTGTGTTTTACTCCTCCGTTTACCTAGGCGAAGCCTCATTCAAACTAACAATTGCCCAAACAGCTCGAGACACGTATTAGACTAAAATACTAATACACACATCAAAGAATCATAAAATTACCTCGGTGTCGATTCCCGAAGTTCAAAATACAGTCCAGTATCACGTATCCGGGTCACGGTCTTGACAAGTACAACACAAGTAAAGTTAAATTTGAGGGTTGTTACACTCAGAAATTACATAGAATTAAAGAGAATACAAAAGTTTTGGAGTTTTTATAGAGTTGTTTTTTAGTATTGAGAAGAGTTTTGAAGGATATACATTGAATACTCCAATTGTGGTGATTTGGAATTGTTCTTTGATTTAATTAAAGTTTATTGTTTGCAATGAATACCATGATTTGTGTGTTTTTGATGATGTTGAGTGAGTAGTCTATTAATCTTAGGAATTAATGAATCCTATGGTATGAATGCTATGCAATATGATTTGATTATAATATTTTAGATGTGTAATGGTTAGAATTTGTGTTGATTCTATGCCTAATGTTATGAAAATCTTGAGCACATGTTTGTTGACAAGGGCTATTAGAAGTTACCATAACCATTAGAGCTTTTAAACCATATAAGAACAATACAACCATAAAACATTACAGCACCGATAAATAGTTGTTGATTAGGGAGACATGGTGAAGTAAACTTAATTGTTTATGAATCTAAAGATTTGAACTTCGTCCTTTGTTAAACTTACGTTGTTCACACCGATAGGTGGAATTCTAATTTGCACATTATGATATTCTTCACCACAATAGTGGGTTGAAGTGAATTTGAAAGAAATCTATCTATTCTAATTATACATTACACACACATATAGAAGTTGAATGGAAGCATGAATTTATTATGATATGCATAGTATTTCATTGTCTAGGTGACGTTGTGACCTATTAAGATACTATAGAAATCCATGGGCCCAGAGAATGTTGGGCCGCACACACACGTAGGTATATAAATGTGGTTGGAGCTCATATTGCACAAAACCAATTGGCTTGTGCTAGGATTTAATCTACAACACTTATCTACCACACCAACTCTTATTATATTTCTGATGTAGGATTATATATTCCAACACTCCTCCTCAAGAGCAACTAGACCTAAACTAGTTGTCACTTGCCAAACACAGACCTACTTTTAGAAGTCTGAACAAACATACCTAGGCCTACTCTTATAGGCTTCTAGGTCCACAAATGAGTCTAGACTCCACTGTTAGCCCAACCAGGTCGTCAAATACAAGTCCATGATCATTTCGCTCTGATACCATATAGAAATCCATGGGCCCAGAGAGTGTTAGGCCGCACACGCAAACGTGGGTATATAAATGTGGTTGGAGTCCATCTACACCACTTATATACAACACCAACTCTTATTATATTTCCGATGTGGGATTATATATTCCAACAGATACCTTCTCAATATAAGAACACAACCAACAAATAATCACTTTAATAGATTAGATTAGTTTAGAATAGTTAAAATAAACAAAAAGATACCTTAACAATATAGTTGAGTTAACTAGAACTTGTGTCCACATACACCTATCCCAGAGGACGATATCCATAATTAATTTTTGATTGATTATATTATTATTGCATCTATACCATTAATACTTGCGATGGCACGATCATTAACCAAATAAATTAAAATTATAAATTTCATTAAAGTTTGTCTGATATGTGTATAATGATTGTTTCAGGGTGGAACTATGTAATATTATATTATATTCATATATAAATATCATATGGTGTATAAATTGATATATAGAAATTCATGTAGATGTATTTTATTACCCATCCTTATACTCATACCCGTGGGGGTATGAGATTTTGTCTCCATTCCCATCCCAATCCCCATTTAAAGTCTCCATACCTGTACCTGTTGTGGATAATCCCCGTCACTCATAGGGATTCCCCCCCCTTTCCATCCCTAAGGAAAGTATTGTCTATTTCCATTCGAGGACATTCCACCAAAAAAATAAAATAAAATAAATAATAAAAAATAAAAAATAAAAAAAAAAAACCTAAACAAAATGTCATTTTTTTGAAAACGACAAAATGTGTCATTTAGTTTCTGAACTTTATTGTATTTCTTGATTTAGTTCCGAGCTATGATTTGTTACCATATGGTCCATGAACTTAAATGTTTTTCTTAATTTAATCTCCTAACTATGATTTGTTAACTTTTGGTCCCTAAACTTTTGTTTATCACATTTGATCCTTTTGTAAAATTGGATATTAACAAAATCTGATGTGGCAAACAGTTGATGGGTTATATAGAACTCCAACAAAAATGGTTGATTGATGTACTACAGTAAAGTCCTATTTGGACTTGAGGGGGGAAGTGTTGGAGATGCTAAGATAGTCCCACATCGGCTACTTAAAAAGAAAAATAAGGCTTATAAGTGTAGAGTGAACACTCCATCTTACCTTGACATTTTTGGAGTGAACCCACTTTCACACTTATAGTTCATACATGAATTAGTTGCCACATTGGGCCCTATATCATAAGATATTGAACAAACATGTTCAAGCAACAAAAAAAAAGAAACATGTTCAAATGTGAATATAAGAGGAATGGCGTATCTTTGTCATTTTATTTTCCTTTGGCCTTTTGAAATTCAGAATAAATTAGTCTAACTCTATAATATACTATTCTTGTTAAACCATGTTTAGCTAACCTACAAACAACAGCAACAATTAAACTCTTAACCTCAAATTAGTTTTGATGAGCACCCTGGGTCAAACACTTCCACTCAGCTCAATTTAGTGGACTTGATGACACTTTAATCATCGACGATAACCCCTTTCATATCCTGATGCTGTCATCTACTAGCATCGTCAAAACGACATTTCTCATTAGCTTCATTAGGAAATTTAGAGTTGGCAACCGTTAACTTCTCAACGTTCAATCTACTAGTACAGTCAAAACGATGCTTTTTATTAGTGTGGTTAAGCTTCACCCTCTTATCCAGTAAAGTCATCAAACCACAGCGTTTCGGTTTAAGACTTTTTTTGGTCTAAGAGAGCCTGGAACCTCTAACTGGCAAAGGCAAGGGTAATCCTTCACACCATAATAATAATAATTATTATTATTATTATTATTTTAAATTATAAAATTACATTCAACGTAAACTCAAACTCAGAAATTCCACTGCTTAAATTGTCAGTTTAAATCCTAATGTTTGGCAAGCATTAGCATTTTTGCCGAAAACTACAAAAATTGACAAAAAAAAAAAAGCACTAACATTGTTAGATTGCTGCTCTCCACGAAAGAAGGTTAAATTGCATATAGAATGGATATATAACAAATACATATTCTTTTAAGATTGAAAAAAAAAAAAAAAAAAAATGTTGACCAAGACTAAATATTATTTGGATTAGCAACTGCTTAAGGTTCAATTCTCATCATAGTGGTGTACTCATGAAATAAAAATAGCCTTTTGTCTAATGTACCAAAAAAAAAAACTATTGTCTCACCTATTATTTGGATTATTCAATTGCTCACTGCCGCCAGAACCCGTTGACACGGACAACACTGGGTCACGTAAGCATAAAGATGCCAGCCTGCAAGGTGACATTTGAAAAAAAAAAAAAAGTTCAGGAAAAGAAGAGGTAAAGCACTTAATATAGAGAACTAACAATTGATTCCTCACATCAGTGACTTCAAATTTCTCAAAGACATTCAGAGATGGCAGCAACCATTCAAATTGAAATATAGACTTATTTCCACAACTGCTGCCATCAAGATATTCATCTGCAATTACAATAGAAATAAGCATTATTAAAAAAAAAAATATACTATCACGCATTGTGATGCAATAGGTGAGTATTTATTTAGAGAAAAATGTTCCAAGAATTGCAGCAAATGGAATTTATATCAACCTGAAACTTGAAAACGTAATCTGTGAGTGACGAATGACTGCAAAAAGAAGAGAAGAAAGAATTTTCACCATAAGACATTGATAAATAGAATGGTGCAATATTGGATCATTCAACTGAAACATCGAGGATTTGGGACTACACCTCCATAAACCTATAACTAACAAACATTACAAACCACACCATAAGACATTGATAAACAAAATGGTGCAATATAGGATCATTCAACTGAAACGTCGAGGATTTGGAACTAGACCTCCATAAACCTATAACTAACAAACATTACAAAACACGAAGACGTTTTGACATTTATTCCCAGGCCTACAGTTGTGCTTCTTTCGGATTGTTACCATTATAATAGATGTAAATGGCTGGAGAATAGAAATGCAATACGTAACACTAAGACTTCGAACTCAGGACATGGAGTTGAAGTACACAAATAACACAATTTATGAAGTGCTGCCATAAAGGATCTGCTACAATGAAATATCTAGCACAGATTTCTACTATAGCCGTGTCCTTATAATTTATTTATAAATAATATATGATACCGAAAGGTCTAGAAGAATACCTGCCAGATTGAAGGCATATACTCTCGATAAACATCTTTCTGGAAACCTTTCAACACTTCCAATTCTGAAGCATCGTTGGATAGACCTCTTTTCCTGCTAAAGCTCATAATCAGCATAATTTTCTTGGTGAAAGGAGAGTAAAGTTACGAGCAGCCTGTCTTTTGACACATTAATAATTAAATCACAGAACTGAACCTCTCGATAGTTAAACATCTATCATCATGATTTAATAATGATATCAGTTAAGCTAAATCATAGCAAAATAACGTTTCGGGCATGTGCATTAACAGGACTTGTGCATCACTAGGGAGGAACTCAATCCATCAAAATGTTAGTTATGTTCCTATCAAAAAAAAAATGTTAGTTATGTAATACATTTCAGGACTACCAAGTCTAGAAAGACCACGAGTAGCAGTTCCACATGCCACCTCATATAAGGAAAGGTTAAAAAATAAACAACCTTCCAACCATCAATGCAACTGATATTGAATAAGTTTAAAAAAGAAAAACAATCATACAGGAAAATTCAGAGTAGTTCAACAATTTCACTTTCTAAAGTGTATAGGAGACTTGGACTATTTGACTCCACCATTAATCCTCTCCTCCCTTTATAGATCTGCCTCATTTTCTATAAGATTTTGAAACATCAAGTTTAAAGTTAACTTCCTTTCAAATCTTTTGCTTGCATTTTATATTATGCGTCAAAAGTTCAAATAGTGTGAAAAAAGTTTTCCTTTAGAGATTCTGTATTTGTAGGGCCTCAAAAGTACATAATGCAATAAATAATGGCCTGAGATGATGTTCATTACAAAATCTTTCATCAATCAGCAAATTTTGAAGTCCACACGACACAATCATTAAAATAGAACATGTTAAAATTAGAAAGTTAATCAGAAAACCCACGTGAAATAAATACCCACAAGCTTCGCTATTGCAAATATGAAAAGATAAATGAAAAAATATATTATTCCCAATTGCATGATTTCTCCATAAAGCTCCCCTCTATTAGCAGTCAACACAAAGGAAAAAACTAGAGTTGTCTCCAAGGACCGCTTCTTTAAAGACATTAGCTACAAACAATGTAAGTCTTGTTGTTTTAAATTGGCGGAAGATGCAATAAAGGTGAATGATCCAGCTCTTCCATTGCTTTGGATTTTGATGTCTTGAATCCAAGGAAAAACCTCATATTGCAACAAATTGATGTGACTAACGTTTATTTTTTGCCTGAACCACTCGGTATCCAGACTAACCGACTACTTCGGGTTCATAAGGGTCGTAGTCAGCCCACAAGGACTTTGGCTCTCCCAGCAGAGGGGACTTCAAACGTAGGGCTCAAACTTGGCACTTGGACCACCTGTCCGTTGATCATGACTAACATTTTTGCCAATAACACCATCATATTAACCATCCAACAAGCTTTGTCGCAGGGATGGTAAAGGTGGTCCAAAGCTATTTGCATGCTTGTCTTTAAGCCTATAAAATATGACCGATTTAAAAATGGGTCTAAGTGCTAACAAAAATCTTTAAAAAAGGACTCATTTAGTGATTAATTTAAAGGGCATATTGGTAATTTTCCAAGTACCCCAAACCTTATGCGCCATCTCTAATGTTATTGTGTATCTTTGTCGATGAACCACAACTTATCCTCTTCCTTCTCGTGTGTTCCACTCATCTATCTCATAGCACTCGTGCCTCCCCGTAACCCCGTCCCTCCCTCTTCCACACATCTCTCAGTGATGATCCTTCTTTTTTGCAAAACAATGCCGATCGTGGTTCTCTCTATGTTCCCTCTCTCCTTGTCTCTCTTCGGTGCCTTACTCTAGTCTCACCCATATTTCTCTGGCAAAACTTGGTCTACTACTTTATTCCAATATTAAGAGAGAATCTATCACAATTCTCAACCACTGCCAGTATACTACCATGAGATGTTCATTTTATATTGATCTCATTCCTTCTTTTCTGTAAAATCATTCCTTATTTTTCAATCATGTTTATCATCTTTATGGCCATCTCTTTATTTATTTTTTTATAAATAGAGAAAAGATATATAGCAAAAAAAAAAAAAAAAAAAAAAAACTCAGTGAAAAGTTATGAGTTTTGGGTTTTAATATTTAGGAAAAGCATAGGAAATTTTCGGAAAATTTCAGAAAATACTTTTAGAGAAAAGTTAGTAGAAAAGCATAGGGAATTTTCAAAAGGTTTTAATATTTAATATTTAGGTAATTTTAAATATTTAGAGAAAAGTTAGTAGAAAAGCATAGGAAATTTTCGGAAGGTTTTAATATTTAAGCGATCTATTATAATCTGAACTATATTTGTAATTTCCCATAGTGGATTTCTTTTTTGCTCTTACAAAGTCGTGGATGTTTCTCGGTTTTGGGTTTTACCATATTAAGAAATCTTGCATATCTCGTTTTATTTTCTTTTGCCTAAAAGGCTAGACAACTTGAAAAACAGTCGTAAGTTGTTTTCCAACAACAACAACAATAATAATAATCCAAAATTAGTTGGGGTTGGCTACCACTAATACAACAACAAACAAAGCCCCAATCTGGATTAGTTGGGACTTGGGATCAATTACATGAATTCAATGTTTCCATCAACTCATTTCTTGCAATTGAAGATGTGATTTGGGAATCTTTTAAATCCTTTATAACTAATGCCTAAGTTATCCTCCGGTTACAAACATTCCTTCCATTTCTTTCAATTTCTAGCATGTTGAATTTTTTAACTGAAGCATTTGCAAGTCATCTTCGTATGTGTTTAAACCACCACAATTGCTCTTCTTTTGTTTTTTTTTTTCTCAATTTTAAAGTAAATTCTTTGTTTTTCTCTATTGACATTTGATCAGTTGAGTCTCTTTCAAATATTCAACCAAATAAGATAATGTCTTTCCTAAAACAGTATACAGATAAAATTACATGCCAAGTGGACTACAAATCAGTTAAGAGAAAAATATTACCAAAATCAAAGGATTATTTATGAATTAAACCTTTTAAGCTCACTAGTTAAAGAACCATCCCCAGATATTGTTGCTTTTGTAGCAAAAAGTAGCATCGGCTGTATTTTGAAAAGCCTTTGGATTTCTTGAACAACAGTTTCTAGTATGGTATTAAGGGAGAAGCTTTTCCTGCAATATAAGGAAAAAAACATTAAAGATGAAATCTAACAAACAAGAGCTGAGCAAGCAAACAAACATAATAACATGGACTAGCATTTGCTAATTACTCTCCATGAAAAATTCTCCATTTGATTAATTTCCAATCTTCCAAAGTAAATATAATAAAAAATTGATGAATACTTAAAGAGGATCCATTTTGTAGTTGTCACTAGAATACAACTTAATTCTAGTCTTGATGGTTTCAAAAAAAAAAAGTTCGACTATACGCACCCCACCTTTTACTTGGGGCACCCCAACAAAAAAGTCAAACTTAAAAAAAGCCAATTCTACTGCAAAATGGCCCTTATGCCCTTCACTACGATTAGTGCACCCAGCCACCCTTTTCCACTCGTTTTGTGCACCCTACCATCATCCCTCCACACACTCTCTACTTGTGATTTGTAGGGAATCATCAAGTGGCTCGGCCTCGCAGATTCGAATCTTTAGTTGAAGAGTCAATCAGAGCCCACCAAACCTCTAGTAGGAGAGTCGGTCAAAGCCTGTCGAACCTTTAATTGTAGAGTTAGTCGGAACCTACCAACCTTTAGGTTAGCAGTTGTCAACCAAGTTTCACCAGAGAGGTTTGGTTGGATAACATCGAACCTAATATAGATGTCTCGATCAAGGTTTTGGAGTTGGGTGTATTGGTTGGGATGAAGGGGTATTTTGGTAAAAATGTTAGGTACCCTCTTAAATTGAAATTTGAATTTGGGTGCACTCAAAATTTGGGTGCCCTTATGAAAATGTGGGGTGCGTATAACCGGACGCAAAAAAAATCTCATCGTGAATCTAATCGAAGAACAATACACATTTCATAGAATAGATCTCGTTGGATGGTTAGTGACCAACTTTTAAGAACCAACAAATGTAAACATTTTTGACCTTATGATCATCAACAAACAATGAATAATACCCCTCTTTCTTCCCTATTACACTTCTATTCTTTATCCCCAACAAGTTCAACTTACCCAATGCCTATGAATTAAGTACTTGAAACCAATTCTCAAGTATCTTCTAGATCATTGAATCACCACAACATAAAGCATATTTGGCAACAAATAACTATTATTGAAAACACTTTCTTCATCCTAGCATTAACACTTGTGGGCTAATATTAGATATTCCTAATCATAGCTTAGTCTGATTTCCATTCGATTGGTGTACATCTCCAAGTTTGAGCTGCCCCAATTTTTAAGC
The DNA here is from genome assembly GCA_039657345.1 of Stephania japonica. Lineage (NCBI taxonomy): Eukaryota > Viridiplantae > Streptophyta > Magnoliopsida > Ranunculales > Menispermaceae > Stephania > Stephania japonica. Next base: position 11,329,903 of record CM077556.1, read on the forward strand.
TGCCCCTAGGGAACTTTTGGGCATTTTTGATGTGAAGGGATGCGATGATGAATTACTTTCTCTCTCTTGCAGAAAAAATGTGTCATTTCCCATCCCACAACGCTAGGCTTATTTTAAGATTAGGTGGAGCTGCCTTTATTTAGGCATTATATGCAGAATAAATATGTCGTTAGCCCGATTTTCATTTTCGTGTGTAACTTAGCATGTTGAGATCACTGTCCCAATGCCATTTTGGCACTCCTAAAGACCAAACAACCCATTGAAGTCTGCACTTTGCACGCTTCAGTCCGACTATTGTTTGAATCACACCTTAACATTCGATTAAAGATTTATCAATATCATCTTCAATTTTTTTCAAGTAACGAATGTTATTGTATTTGTGAAATCATGGATTTCATTAAACCTCTATTTATCCTAATTAAGTGATTTTTGAGCCTTAATCAAGATAGGAGTCGAGATTTGTGACTCGAATCAATAAAAAAGAGGATTTTTATCATAATTTTACCTTTTCGTGTTGATTTCCTAGTGCATGTGTTATATAATATTTTAGGTTCAATTTCAAGTCGAATTGGCCTTAAATTGAGTTGTAGTTGTATTGTATTAATGTTATGAGACGGTCTCGAGTTCCTGCAATTCGGTTTGATTGACTTGATCAAAGATTTCTAGAAATTTTTTAATGTGATTTGATCAAATTTGAACTGATTTGATTGACTTGGAATCATTTTAGGGATTGAAATCAAGGAATTACAATTTTTAAAGTTGTGCTTGGGTTCCTAGGAAAATTGAATATTGGAATCACCAAAACTTGTTTTTAATCAATAAATTTTATTTGGTTTTGTTAGTTGTAAGTTGTATTGTGTTTATTTTGATGAAATTGGATGGAATTTTTGGGTTTGGACCCAATTTGGATTGACTTTGCAAGGGCAGAACTGTGTTGAAACTTGGTTCTGGGTTGTTCCCGACTAGGAAGCGCACTTCCACCCGTAATCCAACAATAAAAAAATCTAGTAAAATCCATTTTAACAATGTAACCTATGAGAACTCATTTTTATCACACGGCGTAATCTTTGAGATTTTAGGCCGTTTTATGAAGAATTAAGTCGTGGAATTAGAAATTTATTGAATAAGTGGGTTTGTACGTATATGGAAAAACATGGATTGATGTATATGGAAAATAATGGTTTATACGTAACCTGAGAATGCCAAGTTGGGAAGTTTGGTGACCTGAGAACCCCGAGATTGTGAATGGAAGTTGTTTGTACTGTAAGTAAATCCTATGGTGACATTTACATTGTACAAGTATAATTGTGGTTATAATTGCATCGAATGCCTGTAATTGCATTTCACATTTTATTGGTCATTCATATATGTCATATGAGGTAAGTTACTTCTCGAGAGTCCATATAGTGGTCACGAGGCATGAGAACCGTTGTGGAACACTATAGTCTGCTAATTGGTTGGAGTCAATGATTCCTTCAGTCACTGTGGTATTGAGATCACTTTTGGCTAAATCACGCTCCTTGTGGTCTTGAGGGAATGGAATGAAAATTCTCCAAAGTTTGATAAAATTTGTCGTAATTAGATTTTTTGGACCATCGAATTAAGAATTAGATGTAAACAAAATCTTACAAAACTTTCAAAGAAGTTAAAGAGTAATGATAAGATATATAATTTTCAATGTTAATTATAGGAAAAGTGTGTTGAAAAAAGAATAAAGACAAGTTACAATATAAAAACTAAAATTCAATCTCATTTATATAAAATGAGTTCTAAGAAACTGTGTTGAAAAAAGAAATAATAACTATAATGATCAAATATATCAAAATAGAGAAAAAAAACAGAATATTATTAAAAAAAACATGTTTTTAATGCATTTTGATCAAATTTGAATGTTCTCTGACACTAATATGAAGTTATTTATACTTTTCTATCATGTTGAAATTTTACAAAAACTCCCTACATCGAATTGCACTTCTCCCAATTAGTTCTAATTTTTACGTGAGCAAAGTTAGAGGCGAAGTCGAATTTAAATCCTTGCCTAAGGGTCGACAACTCGAGGAATTATCTCATCATGCATGAGTTCTTAGTACTATTTTGTATAAAGATAATCATTTGGAAAGGAGCATTCCTAGGAAAAAACATATGTTCATGAAGAAGAGATATAAATAGGTCCATTAAGGATTAAGGCTAGTTTTGACATCAAAAGTAACTAGGGATCATTTTTTGTAATTTGTTTAAAATCAAATCATTGATTAAGGGGGCAATTATTTCCATCCGGCCACGTACTTTGAGAACCATAAAATGAAAAGAAAAAAGATTTGAACTAAAATACCTTCATTTGTAATGACAAGATTAACCTCAATACAATTCACCATCCACCACCCTACCCTAATTCTCTCATCATATGATCGTGCTGGTGAATCTCCAATGAGAATCCGACACCACAAGAAAGGGACTATTCGAACACAATACATCAAGTTATCATCTTCTTCAACAAATTCTACCTTCTTTTATAGCATTTTCAGTGAGATTTATGATAGTGTATATGTGCATTGCTTGGTTTATGGCATAACTTCAACTCCTTTTGAAGTACAACGGAACCGAAGTTAGGTTTTGTAGGAAGTTTGGAAGACATAGAGGTATTTCTCTAGTGATTTGGCTTGGATTTTATGTTAGATACTTTTTTTTGGTCATTTTTTCTGGCCCCATGTCCCTGAGAGCCATGCTAAGCAATCCGGCATATGGTACTAGTTGGACCAAACCAGTATCTTAGCCACGAAGCTCAGTTCTTTTCAATTAGGACATTGGGCAAAATATGGCATGAATGTCTAGGTTCAATTTCTCAAAGATATTTACCTAACTCATTCACTTTGTACTTTTAGGTCAAAGACAAACCAACCGACCCTTAAGTGGATTACACCAAACATTTCATTCTGGAGGGGCCCTTCAAGAGTAGAGAAGAACTTAAAGGATGGGTTGTGGGAATGGAGAAAAATCAAAGGATTTGTTATAGACTTACATTAATTACCCTTAAAATTTCAAATATTGTTGCCGACTATGCGGGTTGACTTGACAGGGATGAGATTGATTAGACGATCTTTTTTGGCGTACATACACAACCACTCACACATCGAGATATATATCGTTGCCATAGTTCATCTCTTGCACCATGTCCTTTATGTGCATGCATATACTATAGACTAAATGAATGATTAATTTTTGTTTTACGTTGCACGATACTTAAAATTCTTATGGCTTAATTGGTTAAAATATCCCTTCCACAACTTTTGTTATTATATCCTTACCTTTTGAGATTTATTATTATACCCTTACCATTCTAGATTGTTGAATTTGTATCCCAAGTTAATTTTTAACTTAAATATTGATGAGGTGACACCTTAATTATGTGTTTAAAAAGCCACTTCATCACCATGATTATCAAAATAATTATTAATTTTATGATTTAAATTCATTATTTAAATGTGTCATATTATCAAATTTGGAGTTCAAAAAGTAGTTTAGGATATAAATTAAACAATCTAAAAAGGTTAGGATATAATAACAAATCTCAAAAGGTTATGATATAATAACAAAAGTTGTGAAAGATTAGGATATTTTAACTAATTATATGAATATAAAGACATGAAAAATATTTACAAATTCAAATTTGATTTGTTGTCCATATGGCTCCGACCCTCCAGTTGGACAGGACTAGGTCGCAAAAGTGGGTTCTAATCCTGTCCTATTGGAACAAAACCTAATGATTCTGGTCTTGCCCATTCAGAACCATGCATTGAGTGCGGCAGTGATGTTGGGTTTTGGGGTTCATGCACAGCGGAGATTTCAAAACTATTTTGAGAAAAACCCCAACAGGATCCGAATCTAATTCCATTAAAATACGTTTATACTATGAAAACTTAATCATACCTCAATCGCAATACCTCTCTGAAGGTTAATCGATCTCTAAGGCGCTGCCAATGACGAACGCCCTCTACTAGCTGTCCACACACGAACGGCGGCCGAGATTCAAAGTGCTAGCTTCGAGAGAATACCAAACCTTTTGTTTCTCTCCAAAACGATCCAGAGCATACCAAAAACCTCTAAGTCGTTTCTTAAAACAAAAATAGAGTTTCAGCCCTTTTTTAATCTTTCGTACTTGTATTCTAACTCAAAGCGTCTATTTATACAACCCTTGTATATAGACGGTTAAGTAAATTACACATATACCCCTACTTAAAGAAGTATAAGTGTAATACACTACAAGGACGTTTCTGTCATGAATTTTATCATATAAAATTCATTTTTCTGAACCATCTTAAAATCTCGCAAAATCATTCTCAGTATGCGACCCAATAGGCTCATACAACGTTGGCAGTGTACCAAAACACATTTTGGTATACAAGTCATAAGCGGCCTCTAGCAAGACATTATGACTACCCAAGTTGTACGAATATCAAATCGATACAACCTAATCAATAGTGTATATAATATCCTTTTGTCACACGATATCCTTTTGATCAAACATAAGGCATGGAATTGTCATCCAACATGTTCAATCGTACTAGTCTCGATTTCTAGGTAGACTGAAAACATCTAAGTGACATTGATCAATATCAATTCACTTAGACTAGGCCTTTTAACAGTCTAACACATCGAGGGATCCACTGGATATCTCTCTTTATATGAGAGGAACAAATTCTATCTCGATTACACAACTTCACCACATTATTCACACAGTAACCAATCACAACCTTTATAATCGTCCTAAGTTAAAGACAACGTTTGATTGCGACAAATCACTGTATTCCTAATGTTGAAGTCTCTGGTAATCTCAAGTCAGAGGACTAAAAATATACCTATCATGAGAAACAACTATGACTTAATCCATGTGATGTTCTCATAGCGGGTCGGTCCAAGACTATGTTCCCTAACAAGCATGATCTTGATTCGTATTCTTATACGTATGATCATCGTATGATCATCAATCAAGACTCACACTAGTCTTAATTCATTATAGTTCCCAGTATAATAATCGACTAGGGACATTTAGGATATTTCTGTAAATACCCATGGATCTTATTATAATGTAAACATACAAATCAATTATAATAAACAGCAAATGAAATCCTCTATTTTATTAACTAAAATGTATTCATAAAGACTGTTAATGGATTGACCTAGGGCACATTTCCCAACAAGTGATTCACCCCGATTGGACAAGTTTACGTCCCAAAAATGAGGTTCTGGTTCTGCCCTTTCTGGACAAAGTCCAATTTTTACGGTTAGTTGAACTCATTTGCAAATGTCTCCTCTGAGACGATCGGTTGGCATAAGTGATGAGATGAACGTGTCATGTGGGTGAGAGATGAGATTATAAGTTTGGTTTGAAAGATACGATGATGTGTGGATGGTTTGACTTTTGAGATTGGAGATGATGGGTGGGTGGTTGAGAAGATGATTGGTGAATGGGCAAAGAATGAAATGGTCGAATGGGTAGGTGGGCAAGTATTCATTAAGGGGTGCTTTAGGAAATTTATGAGTCATTTTATGGGTGAACCTAGCACCTTTTTGGGTTAACCAAAGTATGGGCAGCCAAAGCACATAAATAGGTGGTAATAGTTGCTCCCACAGTTAATCAAGCAACTCCACCAGGTATACTTCAAATTAATGCATTTACTGAGCCAACCAAAACCTCACCTAGATATGAAGAAGCCATTTGCCACTAATAACAAAATTTAAAAGAATTAAAACACCCAATCACACTTTGGTGACACTATTTAGAAACTCATGCCTTATGAGTTATCCAAAAAAAAAAAATTCCTATCTAATAGTGTTGAAACAAATGTAGCAAATAAACCAAACTCAACAATCTTTTACTCGATACTAAAAGCATTTCATTCAACCTCACTTAACATGATGCACAAGGCACTTGGATGCACACTCAAAGCACACACCTAAACTTAACTTAATGGGTTCTTTAATAGACCCAAGATCTAACTCATACCTAATTACCTAAACTAACTCTCAAATTTTACTCAACTCAAACACGATTAATATCAATCATTATCCTCAAAATAATCAAATCTTATTTCAAAACAATTAAATCCTATTACAACTTAAACACTATAGTTAAAGATGGACCAAGCTAACCAAAAATTGATTGGTAGGTTTGAGTGGGACTTACTTCCCCTTAAGATAGGTCTTGAGCTCAAGATTTGTGGAGGGAAAACCTGGGTTGGGAGGGTTGCCCACTCATATGGGCCCGACAATGCCCGAGAGTGGAGTAATCAGTGCAATTGGCGTTGAAAATCACATGGGAAACTGAAAAAAAAAAAAAAAAGAGAGAGAAAAGATGGACCAAGACACCAAAATCCAATTAGATTAAGATATCGAATGCATGAAGTTTGAGCCAAATTCCAAGAAATAGTTTGTGACGATGATAATAATGTGCTTTCAAGTAACAAATGCATCCGCTCCACTCGATTTAATGCAGTCAATAATGTGCTTTCATGATCCTTTAAATCCTTCCTAATTAATTCATGGCACATCTACCCCTATACCGTAAATTTCCTCAACTTCTATTTTGTCAAGTTTATTTGAAAGTCGTCTTTGGATGTCTCCAAACCACCGCAATAAAATTTCCCTAATTTTTGCATCAATTGGTGCTACTCCTACTTTTCTTTCAATCTCCACGAGCTTTACTACACATCCACCAAAGCATCCTCATTTCTCGCTACACTCATTTTATGTACAGGTTTCTTTGAATAGTCCATATAAATAATAAATCATAGAAGGGGTGCAATGAAATAGTGCATGATTGTTTTCATATTTGTAGATAGTTCTAACTTGTAATAAATAATACCTATCAGTACTTCCAAGCGGAAATGGTGCAGTAGCTCTATCTGTCCAATAAAAAGCACTAATGCTGGAGAAAATAAGAAGAGAGTTATACGGTGATAATGCATACAAATATCTTCAATCAAAGAATCAATTCATAAGGATAGGAAGTAGCATACAATTCATTGCATCATCACCTAAACTATAAAAGAGAAGCAAACACTCGAAAAATGTACATAAAAGTTGCCCAAAACACAAAAGTTACATTGACACTATTACCGAGTTCAACCCCAAATATCTAAAAAAAGAGTCTAGATTATAACGGATTAAGATATCAAGTGCAAACACTACGTCAAAACAATCAAATAAGTCTTTTAAAAAACTTTTGAAAATATTCTCACTTAACTCGCCTTATATTCCAAAAAACTGCACCTCTTTAGTAATCATATTATATATCAAGCCTCATAGACAAATATATCATAACGTTTCAAATTTTTGACCAAAAATCCTAACGTTTCAATTTTGGTAAATATATCCTAACGTTTCAATTTAATGTAAACTGTATCTTCGGTCATCAATTCATGAATTTTAATGTAAACACATAATGACACGAAATTAAAAAAAAATGTTAAAAATGCCACATTGGATAGCTCTCCCTTTTAACACCATGAACGCATTAACCAAAACTTTTGGAAAACGAAAACAACTCCAATTAATTAAGAAAAAAATAATAAAAATAAAACAACTCGTCCAAATCAAGTCTTTTTCTCTTTCGCCTTACATGAAGAACCCAAACTCCCCATTTCCATTGAAACTCTTCCCATCTTACCAAATCACTCCATATCGCTCATTAATTGCTCACAATTCTCCCTCTCCTCTCTCCCAACAAACAGCAAAGGACAGACCAATGGCTGAAAAGGGTCTAACGGTAGACTAATGAGCTCAAATGATGGCAGACAACAATGGGAGACAAGGATAACAGATCAAATGTGATAACAGTTTTTAAAAATTGCTACCGTCAACCCACAATACACTAAAAAAATCATGGAAATGCTAACTTCTATGGAAATAATAACAGATTATAATATATAACTACCAAAAATAACTATGATGGAAAACCTTATTGTGAAATAACCAAAACAAGAAATAGTTGAGATGCTTAATAACTAAGAACACACAATGATATGGATGCATTTATTCGAAGAAAACATCAAAGGCAAAAAAAAGTCGCAAAATAAACAACCATGTTTCTCCATTTTATTCTCTATATAGTTTTTGTATTCTATATTTTTCTTTTTCTTGTGATATACGTGGGTGTCCAAACATTTTTCAACCCCTCCTTTAGTTCGACTAATCTCGTGAGAGTTAGTCAGGCGCCCCAACCTCATAAACCAAGATAAACTAAGGGAATATGATATAGCTACCATGATTAGAACTCGCAACCTCTACCTTATTCTATTGTTTTCTTATAAGTACTATTAGGATGTAATAAGATCCTTATTAGAAGGACAAAAATATATAGTCCAAGATCCGTTTTCTGTGTTAGTAAGATCCCAAACTAGGAGATCTTAGTTTATGTATCGTGGCTTTAAAAAGGATTGCAACTGCAAAATAGACATATGACAAGAAATTGAGAGATCAAGAATTTTGAGTGGGAGAAGATATTTTCAACAAAGAGTTCTTGTTGTTCTCAACATGCAGCAATCATACCTCACGTTTAGGGTTTAGTTTGCCTAAACCCAATCGAACCACATCGAGGGGTTTTCTTTCCCACAAGGCTTAAAGGTAGGAGCCAACACTTTGACCTCGGCGCATGATCAAAATAAGGTTTGTTAGTGATGAAAATCCATTTCATTCTAACTTAAAACGTACGAGTTCTGTACTTTTCATAAGTCACTCTAGTATTTGCACTTATTGTAAACCCTATTTGTCGAAAATTTTCTTCAAGCGAAACTCACCAATCCCGTCTGTTGCACGAGAGTGACATCAATACTATGATCTATGGGCCTAAGCAGCAAATGTATGTATCAAAAGTATGTCATTCAATCTATATCCAATAGAAAATTATGTAATCAATGTGGCAACTTAGTTTCTCATAATTCTTAACAATTGACCTCTTAAAACTTCATCATCTATTATTTATATATATGTATATAAGAAGGAAGAAAGTAATGCATTGGAAATCGAACAAACAATCCAGTCAATGTTGCTACTACACCTTGGGGTTAATTGTGTCATTGCGAAGCAAAGCCATAGCGCTGGCAATACATAATCCCAGTATAAGCTAAGAGCCTTTTTCGTTTCCTTCATGTCCATTGAAAATCTTGGCTTTAGAATAGAGTTATTGTTTTGTCCTCCCTCCCTCTCGCTCTCTCATTCTCTTACTCACGTTGAAGTGACAAAGAAGATCGTAGTCAAAAGTAGGGTTTTCTGGACAAATAAGGTTGAAGTTGTCATTTTCACCCCTACAGGCATAGGATTATATTAAGAAGGGGTTGGTCTCGGATTTTGTATGCTTATGCGGGTTTGTGTAACACGCACGCATGGTTAAAGTGACCAAGAGAATGTTGGAATGTTTCATTACCCCGAAACTATTTTGGATTTCCTCTCAACTAAGTAGTCCCCTTTTGTCCAAAAAAACAAGTAGTCCCCTAATTAGTTGACTTACATTGAAAGAAGCAGGAATAGATTCAAATAATCACCATTCTCATAATGGGAACCAATTAAGAAGTATGTGCCATTAATCGCAAATGCACATGCTTGAAAACAGAACACCATATAAAACTTACTAAATTACATTATTAATGAATTCACCTCTCACAATGTCATAAACATTCTTTCTAGAAAGGAATGAGAGAGAGAAAACCTTGCATAAGTGCGTACTATTGTTCCAGCCATGAGAGAAATCTTGGCCACAAGTACCAAGGAAACAAGGTAATACTTATAAATGATTCGGGTGGAACTAAAATGAGTGATACAAACGACCATAGCAATTTATTCAAAGTTATGCGAAGAAGGATGAAACTACAACACTAGGAGCAATGGTGCATAATCGAAATACCAAGACAAGAAGTACCTGTCAATCATTAGGAAACTTGCACCAACCCCATGTTTTTCATTTTCCTTTCGAAGATGACAGCGAAATGTCTAAATGGTGAAATAAAAAGAGAAACAAGAAAGAATATCAAAACAATGACAATGGAAAACACATTAAGTGTACTAACTTAACTGTCATGAGAAATGCTTATGAAGAAAATTGTGTGATTGAAATTTATAGAAATCTTCATTGCAAAGCTTATCACAAATTGGGTCTTTCTATAAACAACAAGCCTTCGATGTACATATTTGAAAGTCAACTGATAATTAGTTGAATGCCGAAACTGCAATGTAACTAAATTAAGATGAATTTATACAGAAACCTTGTCTTACTAAGAGGATTGATGAGAGTTCTAGGGAAAAAAATGATAGACCAACACATGACCTTTTCTTGTGATATTGAAAAAAATATATTGAGGTAAAATATTGAAAAAAAAAATTGATATAGTTAGAGATATAATATTGGTGTATGACAATGTAAAAACTATTGTCAGCTCAACATAAAGGGATTAAGATTAGCTTTAAGGTTGTTCTTGGAACTGATAACAAATAAATTTATTAAGGATAATTAACATAAGGGAGAGATAAGATTCATTAGACAAGATACCACTCATACAATTAAAGAAAGTTGGGTTAAGTGAAGAAATGTATCTAGTATACTAATAGAAGTATCTCCCAAGAAGTTGTATGGAAAATATTATAGGACAACAATAACCCCACTATGGTTTATGGAATTGAATGTTAAGCAACAAAGAAGTAATATCTTAATAGTCGTAAGTGTATCTTCTGGATAGGATAGTAAAATAAGTGTTAAAAATTAAATGATGGAGATTAAACAATTAAAATTCTGACAACCAAATAAAAAATGGGATGTGATATAATGATACGATCTCTCATGGGCCCAACCACAATTATTAGTTAATAAATCAGGAATATTATTTTATTAGCAAGTTTCTATCGATTAGGAAGTGGTTAATTAGAAAGTTCCTACATATTAGAAAGTAGTAAATTAGAAAGCTTCTATAGAGCATGTTTCCTTTTCTATTTTCTTTCTATTTCTATTGTAAAAAGAAGTCTATAAAATACTGCTATTATACAATAAGAAAACAAGATAATACTTTGTGAAAAAAATTAGTCAAGGGTCTAATGAAAAGGACACTTATACAAGACTTAGTCTTGGGCTAGTCTTATTCAAAGGACCTATTCCAAGGTTCATAACATCTAGTATCGAGCCGATGATCATCTTGGGTGGCATGGAGGCTTTGACGAAGAAGCTTAAGGCATTCATGGAGCATATGGAGAACCAACAATGGGCTTTGGAGAAGCAGATGGTTGATCTCTACCATGGTTCGAGGTACGTCAAAGAAACCCATCAGTGATGATGTTGAGGGACAACAAAGTGATTATGGAGGAAACAACGAGAGATCAGAGGAACTAGTAAATTTAAAGCAAACCGGACATGTCAAAGATTATCAACATCAATTCCAATTATTGTTGGACCAAACATCCGACCTAAAGCCTCGACAACAGGTGGATCTTTTCACTGCAGGCTTGACTGAGGACCTCTAGGTAGACATCGAGATGCAACAACCGAGAAATCTAGGAGTTGCAATAATCAGGGCTCAAGAGCACAAGAACACAAGCAAAAGATTTCAAAGAGCATCCATGTATCATTAGTCATAGGTAGTGGGTCAACTCCTAAGACAACTAAAGGCAGTACAACCTTGTCATCCAACATGATTCCTTTTCCAAAGGTGGAGCAATGGTCCAACGGAGTGCAACCACAAAGGAAGTTCCTCAACCCTTTTTGTGAAGCGGCTCATTCGGGCAATATGGCGGAGAGGACAAAAGGCTCATGCTATAATTGTGAGGCACCCCGCTCTAAGGTATATAAGCGATCTATTTTGATAAAAGTACCAAAAGTAGAAGATAGTGGTGATGATAACATCCCAATGACCCATGATCACTATTTTTGCTTTTTAAAATTTGAGCTTGAGGACAAGCTCAAAGTCCAAGAGAGGAGTAATTATACAGTCTCTTATGGTCTCAACTGCAATTACTAGTTAATACATCAGGAAGTGATTAATTATAAAGTTTATATCTATTAGAAAGTAGTTAATTAGAAAGTTTCTATAGAGCATGTTTCCTTTTCTAGTTCTTTTTCTATTTGTATTGTAAAAAGAAGCCTATAAGAGACTACTATTATGCAATAAGAAAACAAGCTATTACTTTGTCAAAAACTTAGTCTAAGGAGAAGCAATCACGAACTCTTCTATACAAAACTTTCACGAACTAGTCTTATTCAAAGAACCTATTCCAAAGTTTATAACACATACTCGCTATGGTTTAAACCATACATCAAAGACAAATTACAAAAATAGATCCGTTAATGATAAATGGCAATATCAGAGGAAGAGAAAGAACAATAGTAAGGCTAATAAAAGTATTAATGAAATATATGCATGCTACCAAACTAAGTACAGTGTAACCTTAAATAGACTAGAAGAAGAAAAGTAACTACATTGATTTAGTTATGGATTTATAATGAATTACTGTCGTCAAAATTTATTTAAGGATTTCACTTTCAACATCACTATATATTATCACTTGATCTATCAATTGGTTGTTTTTTTGTCCACGTCACCATCATCACAAAAAATGAAATGATTCATGTTTGAGACAAAAATAAAGAAGAAAAATCCCACATCAACTAGCAAAAAGAAAACTAAAGATTATCAGTTTGGAGTGGTAACAATATAGTGCATTGGAATTTTTTAGCACTTGCCCACTCTCAAACTAAAGCCTGCATATAAACATCTAGTTGGACTAACCCTAATAAAAACTTGATATGGTATCAGAGCCCACGACGCTTGACAGCTCATGAAAGATCCAAAAGTCTAAGCATTTCAAGGCCAACAAAGATGGAGGCTCAATTTACTGAAGAGAAGATTGGATGGTCAAAATATTTACAAAGCTAAACCGAACTTGAAGTCTTATGGAACAGATCCAAAGCCCGAGAGAAAAGAAAGCTCAATGAGGATTCTAGACGACCTAAGAGAAATTTGAAAACCTTCAATATACAAGCCCATAAAAAAGAAAAGGCCTCAAAGACTCAAAAGATCACAATCCTAGGCTAACAAAGTGGAGACCACTAAATTGAAGATTGAAGGAAAGTTATTATTGGGCATGACCAATCGCACTAGGGGAGACAGTGTTCGAGATATACAACAACAACATAGCCTCAGTCCCAAATTAAAATTAATTGGGGTTGCTACATGGATCAAACTCTTCCATTGTGCTCAATTTAGTGTTTGAGATATAAGAATTAGAAAAGAATAATCTCACATCAGACAAAGTTTGGAGCGAGAAATCTAAAGTGCCTCGGCATTTAAGAGACCCCTCCCCCCTTTCAAGCTAAAACCAGCATATAAGCAAATGGTTTCTCTACACTCTTAAGATTTGGGTTGGCCGCACATATAAATTTTTCATTCTATCCACTTGAGCTCTAGAAATCATCCATGTTCTCCTTTTTGTATATGTTCTTGTTTCATCAGATTGCAAAGTAGCTTTATTAATAAGCTAATTCAATATTTGCATGAACTAATCTCGAACTACTCAAGTGAACAGCAATAGAATAAAATCATTAACATAAATTGGAACCCAATAATAATAGTAACGGTGTCAACTTCTAATCATATGAATAACTAAGGCGCGTGTATTTAAATCTGATTAGCAATAATGTTAACAAATTGATTGTGTTTGTGAGTCATTAAGTATTTCTTATCATAGGATTACGGCTACATGAGTTGGTCTGGTAATTGGTATTCCATTTGTTTACTTAGAAGGTAATTGAAATGAAAATCCTATATGAATTCATAACAGATCTTCATGATCATGCCATGTGAGATATGTTTATGTACTCGTGGTAGCAAAACATGAAATGATAGAAGTTCAGACTTCCGAGGGCAAGTATCTAAAGTTCAAACACAAAAACTTACTAACAAGATGGCATGGTTTTCCTGAACCGTTCAAATTTCAAATATCTCATAATAATCGCCTCAAACTAGTTGGCTCTTTGAGAAACTTCATACATTTTCTCATTCAGAAGGTTTTTTTACACAAAATAATCTCAATTCTCAGAAACAGATCATTCCAACACTTTGAAGAATTAAGTTTCACTTCAAGCTCTAACTAAATCCTTCTGTAATACCACTAAGTGACAATTATCCCATGATACTAAAGCCTAGTTGAACACCAAAAAGTAACAAGAATTGCTTTTTTGGGAGCTGTGATTAAATGCCTTTTCAACTTTAAGCTGTGTTGTAGGAAGTATGCCATTAAATCTAAAAATTTAAATCTTATATTACCAAGTCATCAAATATTATTAGAAAACAATTCAAATCAGTCCTAAATGTATGATCTCGAATATATCTTAATCAGTCATATGAAACCTACTCATGCAATAAGTGGAATGGAAAGCACCTGTCTGAACGAAAAAAGAAAGAACACCTTAAGAGTAGATAAGAATTCAAGACTATTATAACAACGAACATATGAAAACCTCCTCATGCAAGACAAAAACAACTCTTCAAAATCATGGAATGATTCAGAAAGAATGCCATGCTTCTTCAGATTTCCATTGCCTAATCCTGCACATACTTCAAAAGATCAATAACAATACTGCAAACCAAAAAAGTTAATAAGCTATTTTGTCCAAAAATAAGTCACCATTAAGCTTGTCAACATAAGAATTCCCAGGCGCATAAAAACAAGCGGAAAAAAAAATAATGAGTAAAGAATAAAGTAAGTAAAAATCAAAGAAAAAATCAAGATTTCACTTACAATATTTAAATGAACGCAAGACCTGTTCACTAAGCGGGCTTGGGTTAGGGCCTGATTTTGTAAGCCCTTGCCACTTTCACCTAAGCTAGGAATGTTTGACTAGATTTTCATATGTTTTTAAAAAAGTAAATATATTAAATAAATGTTCGAAAATAATTACAAAGTAGGAGTTAGCCTAGTGGTAGAAATTCTATTAATAGACCTTGAAATCCAAGGTACAAATCTTATTTTCAACATGTATTTTAAGTATTTATACTAAAAAAATATTTTAAGTACTTAATAGGTCGGGCCGAACCGAACCTGGGTTGACAAATACAAACCCAGGCCCATCCCAAGCAAGATGGCCCTGGGCAGGTACCTGAGCCCGTGAACAGGTCTAAACGCAACCTATAAGTAAATTGAAACAAACAAATACATGCTTAGGAAAAGACATTCCATGCAATTATTCATTCTCCAAAAAAGACAATCCATGCAATTATTGAAACTAATTTGAATAAAATATTCATCAACACCACCAACAACAAAGCCTCAAACTCAAATTACTTGGGGGAGTCGGCTACATTAATCAAACTCCAACATAACTCTCGATTTAATGTACTTAATGATGTGCTTTCCTAATCCTTCCTAATTAATGTGTCACAACTTAGCTTAGGTCTACCCTACATCATCAAATTTCTTCAGTTTTTATAAAGTTGAGTTTTCAACTAAAGCATTCGCAAGCGGTCTTTGGATTGTTTAAACTTTAAACCATCGCAACTGCCCTTCCCTATATTTTGAGTTAATTGGTGTTACTCCTATTTTTCTTTGAATCTCCGTAATGCTCATTATATCTTTACGAATTTTACTATACATCCACCCTAAGTGTCCCATTTCCACTACACTCATTTTATTTATGTGTTGTTTCTTTATTGCCCAACATTCATGAAGCGTCCAAAAAGGCTAAGTTAGAATTGATTTGATTTAAATTAAGGAGCCTAAGATCAATGAAATTAAACTAGGTCACTTGAAAAAAAAAATACAGGTCACTTGATCAACCTAGAGATGGGCTAGGTGTAGGAATCCTAGCATGAATAGTAGCTATTTAGTGGGATTGGTGATGCCATGTGACCAACCATTGATTTGGGTAGAGATTTGTAAATGAATGAGATATATGGTGGAGATTAAAATTAAACCATGGAAACATCTATGTACAAATTGCCTTTGTTTCCATGCATAGTCATAAACCACATCAATGCTAATTCGAGGAGAGATGCGGGAATTTGAAAGCTTGCTGGAATTTCAAATTTGATGATTAGAGAAGGAATTAAGAACTGATCTCATTTGAGAAATAAAGCAAGAAGTGAAATCCAGCCCTAAGTTTGTCTAACCTCTCATTTTTTATTTCAAAATTTATGAAATTGGCTATGTATGAATTGGTTCCAAACAAAACTGATCTGGGTTTCCTTTTTACACTGATTTCTAGTTCAATTTCAAAATGTTAGACACTGGTATTCAAAGATTTCAATAGTGTTAGTAAAATCGAATCAGTTTTGGGAAAATTGAATTTGAAAACAAGTTTCTTAATGTCAAAATGATTGAATTGATCAAATTGAGATGCCTTAATGTTGTTGTTGCTGAAGTTATTGATGTTTTGGGAGGTGCTTAGACCCCTTGTGAGGGCACTGATTGGGAAGTGCACTCCCTAATGCAGAATCTGCAAAAATTCTGCAACTTAATGAAACTTACTAAAACACCTAAATTGAGTTTAAACCCACTTTAAAGGTTCGAACACACCCTAATTGAGTCTAATAAACCTCAGGATTGTTGGGAACTGACGACCAGCGTGGGAAACATGATTTGAGGCGTGAGACGGTTGGTATAGCTGAAGAAATTGTGTGAATTGTTGTAAGTAAACCTGTAGAACATCTATTTCAATTTTTCCTATTGCTTATCATTTAAATTACTCACTTATTCTAAAATTTTCAAATTCCGGATGCCATTACTTGATATTCCAAATGAATGTTTTACATATGCAATTGTCTTGATCCAAGGGGATGGGATTCCGGTAGAGAACCAGTCCTAGTTGGGGCAAGGATCTACACGGGTGGATTAGACCGATCTCGAGATTTTCGAGGCTAGGAGCTATGTAGATAGACCCTAATAGCAAATCCAAACTAGACCCAACGTAAGTGGATTGTGTAAAGAACCTGACTATTGATGGGGCTAGGATATATTGCACACATTCCATTTGGGGTTGTGTTCCTAGTCGAACCTAAGATAAATAGGGTTGTGTTCCTTCGAATGTGTTGAAGGATGCCTATCAGGCTTGGGGCTTAAAGATAGATAGGGTTGTGTGTAGGTATTGCCCACTTTGGGCAGTCCACCAAGGAGACCGCCATTGGCAACCGGGCGGACAGGCACGTCGTTTAGAGCGAAATGCTCCCCATTTATAGCCGTTTTTTAGTCGTTTTCTCGCACTAAGGGTCACCTCCTTACGTATAGACATTGCACCTCTTCGTGTTCTATAAAACAGAGCATGAAAAATGTCTCAAACACATCACAAACACCAAGGCCTTCAAATTAAAGTGTTTTCACTATTGTTCTTCAAGCATCATTCTTCAAAGTTCATAAAAGAGTGTTCTAGGTTAGAATTGGGTTACACTCAAAATCTAACAACCCTCTCTCTCTTTCGAGAGTGTTCCCCAATTCGAAGATGGCGTTGGAGGGATTTAAGAGTATAACTTTTCTTCTTATGAATGAGTTTCTTCTTATAATTATTCCAACTAGTAGGCAACTTAGAAATAATTGCACCCACTTAAAATTCCTCTTCAAGAGAAATTCCAGCCGTTTTAAGATCACCAACGATCTTTTGCAAGTCATGAACTTGTGTTAGTAGAGACTTGTCATTGGCCATCTTAAAATCAATATAATTGAAAATTAAAAACTTACAATTACTACACTCCTCAATTCGGTATTCGGTGTCCAGTGTTGTCCACAACTCCTTCACCGATTCAATAGTTCAATGAGCCTACATAAACATTGTCGGAGAGTGCATTAAGAATATAGGCCAGACAAAGATAGTCATTTGCCTTCCTTGCAACATGCTGATGCACCACTTCAATTGGATCATTTTGAGTTGATTCAAGTAGGACGTCAAGCACATCATCGAGGATGTACGCCAATTTGAGGGTTATGAGAAAGAACATCACTTTCTACTGCCATCGAGTGAAGTTGTCGTCGTCAAAGCGATCAAGCATAGTCAAATCATGATTCAGGATTTGAATTGAATACAGAACAAAACCATCATTGGAGTTCGATTTGAAAGACAATGTTGAATTCTCATCCATAGGAGTGATCCGTCCAAAGTTTAAGAAGTCATAGGTGAAAATCTTGTCTAAAAAGAGTGATTACGTGCCTCAAGTCTTTGTTTAGGTGATCTCATTTTCTTATTGCTTTCCTATCCGAAGATTTCTATTCCAATAATTTTTAGACAAGATCTTCACCCATGGCTTCTTCTTTTTCAGATAGAATAAATCCTATAAATAGGAATTCAACATTGTCTTCCAAACTGAATTGCAATGACAGTTTCATTTCGCATTTGATTGAAATCATGAATCATGATTTGACCCGCCTGGATCACTTCGACGAGGACAACTTCACTCAATGGCAGGAGAAAGTGATGTTCTTTCTCACATCTTTCAAGTTGGTGTACATCCTTGATGATAAGCTTTAGGCCATCCCTTAACCAACTCCAGATGATTCAAACGAAGTGGTGGACATATGTTCACAAAGATGATGGATAACTACCTATGGCAAGGCTACGTTCTCAATGCACCGTCCGACAATGTCTATGCGACAAATCGAACCACTGAATAGGAGTTGTGGACAACGATGGACACTAAATATCGAATTGAAAAGTCTAGCAATTGTAAGTTTTGATTTCCAATTATTTGGATTTCAAGATGGTCAATGACAAGCCTTTACTTACACAAGTTCATGACTTGCAAAAGATCGTTGGTAATCTTAAGGCGGCTATAATTTCTCTTGAAGAGGAATTCTAAATGGGTGTAATTATTTCTAAGTTGCCCACAACTTGGAATAATTACGAGAAGAAACTCATTCATGGGGAGAAGAGTTACACATTTGAATCCCTTCAACGCCATCTTCGAATTGAGGAAGACTCTCAAAAGAGAGAGAGGGTCGGGGATGACTTGAATCTTGAATCTTGAATCTGGTTTAAAGGCAAATTTAGTGAAATCTCACCATTCCAAGAAATTAAAGGCAAAGAATGATTAAAAATTCAAGGCAAATGCTAATGAAAACACTCTAACAAGAAAGGGAAGTGTTAATATTGTAACAAACCGTGACACTATGCACGAAATTGTCGTTCTAAGAAGAAATTCTTGAAGAATAAAAAAGTGGTTAAGGAGAGTCACAATGTGAAGGACATGGAACTCATAGCAACAGTTTGCCAAGCTTGTTCAGTTGCAAATAAAGTTGGATGGTGGTTGGATACCAACGCAACCATATACATTTGCAAGGACCGTAGTCTTTTCAAGACATACGAATAACTTGCCACTAATGAAGAAGTGCACATGAAGAATAACAATCGCACCTCTGTGCGCCTCAATAACACTGCTAATGTGTTTGGCGTGAAAGTGGCAGTTACAAATTGCACTCTTAAGCGTACGACAACAAACAACATAGCCTCAGTCCCAACTAATTGGGGTCGGCTACATGGATCAAACTCTTCCATTGTGTTCGATTTTGTACAATTGATGGTGAGCATTCCAAACCATTCAAGTCCCTCTTAATTAATGCATCCCAGGTTAACTTCGGTCTACCCCTACCTCGTCGAATTTCTTCAGTTTCTATTTAGTCAAGTTTTCTAGTGGGAGCATTTGTAGGCCGACTTTGCAGGTGTCCAAACTACTACAACCGCCCTTCCTAATATTTGTGTCAATTGGTGCTACTCCCACTTTTCTTTGAATTTTTGTGTTTCTTATTCTATCTTTACGAGTTTTACCACACTACACTCTTAAGCATAGTTTAAAAAAAATTCAAAAAAGGGGAAATGAAATCCATGTGCATGAAAAAAAATGTCAAATAAATAAATATTTGACATCATTCGAGAAAGTCCTATCAAACAATGCAAAAATTGCAAAACTTTCATGACTATGCAGAAGTTTCAGGAAGGTTCATGGAAGTTTCAGGAAAATTTTGCAAAATTTACCTAAACCAATCTAAAATGAAACCTTAATACCTCAAAAGGGAAATAGTTGGTGAATTGCATGTTGTATTGCGAAATAATTATATGTAATTGCAAATTGCATGCCATTTGAAAATTAACTATTTTAAATAATTGTATAGTGACTTAGACATTACAATTGTATAACTATGTGTATTTTTACACCATTAAAGAGAAATTTGAGTTTTTAGCATTTAGAATGAAATTCCATGAACTTCCATACATCGACGAATTTCGCACTTCCTCTCATCGAATTAAACTTCCCTAAATTATTACCAAATTTTAAGTAGGCGAAGTTGAAGTTTCTAACCTTGCTCTCAAAGTCTCCATGTAAACTTGTTTTTACTTTTTACCTTTGTTCAATTTTTGTATAATTGGGTTCAATCCAAGGTAAGGAGAGTGTGATGACTAGTTTATGTATGGGCTTTAATGTGAAAGAGGTGTTCACTCCAAAATGCCGAGGCAAGATGGAGTGTCCACTCCACACATACAAACCTTGTAATTGTATTCTAACTAGTCAATGTGGGACTATCCCAACATATCAAACAACCTTTTTAGCACTAGAATGACTTTTAGTTCATTGTTTGATATTTTGGCTCATGGTTTTCAATTACCTATTTATGTAGTTGAGTGTTTGAAAAGAGATTTAGTCTACTCCAAGCTTAAAGAACTTGGCAATTAGAATCCGCGCTTAACAGGTAGTGCATGTGTTTGTGAACATAATTGAGTAACATTAAGCACGTATTGCAAAGCTACTATCAAATATTTCAGTAATTAATGACTTAAACAATTCTTAGTTTCATTGACTTGATAATTGCAATGACAGATTTATACAAATAAAAGGAATATGTTGAATCAAGATAGGCTCAATGACTTAGTGTTCGTGAAGTCAACCAAATGTTGAAGCATTGCTTCAATCACAAGGATGTAATTGATCCTATTGCACTTGAAGACATTGATGAATCTTGAGTGTTTGATTGGTTCATCTTTAGATGATGCTACAAACGATTTAGAAGGCGAAGGTGAATTACTTATGTGTGGTGATGTCAAAGCAGCTAGAGGTTTTGAAGAAGTGTCAAGAGGCAAAACTATATCATCTTATCATATGCCACCTAGAAAAGCCAGCACCATAAGAGTGAGAAAAGGACAAAGTTCAATTATTTTAACGGACGAAACAGATAATGAAGATGATGAGAAAGTAAGAAAAGATTGAAAAGGAAGATATCTACTTGAAAAAATTATGCAAGTGAAGATGATGAGGTGGAAGAACAAAACACAAATACTCAAGAAGTTAGAACTTGGTAGCTCATCAGCCTCATGTATAGATCGTTATCATTTTGGAGTCTTTGAACTTTCTTTTTTAATATTTGTTTGAGAAAAGCATCATGGGAACTTATGCATTGAAATCTTTTTATGGTTAGCCTTAATTTGTCTTCTTGTGATCTTAAAGAGTTGATATTTCTTTTTGTGCTTTTAAAAGGCCATATTAAAATTATTTCACTCTACAAAGTTTATTATAAACTTTTTTTGTATGACGTATCATGGTGCTCTTAAAATTTTACATGACGATTGATTTTTCATCTTTATAGGTTTTCATCTCTCATAACTTTTTAGTAGTAGTTCATTTGCTTTGTTAAGATCCAATGTTACATATAATATACGCATAATTGTTTTGTTATATATTAATAATTTAGTATAGTTGGCTTCACTTAGGCATGCACCTCGCCTCAGGCCTTCTAAGCAACCATCGCCTCAAGTGCATCTCTCACATTTTAGAACACTGATAATGAGGCAATTTACTAAGAAAAGTGAACTCAAAAGGCCTTGCATCAAAAGATTTGCTACATCAGTTTTGTCACTATAAACCATTTATCATCAAAAAGCAATATAAGAAGTAAGATCTATATTCACTTTAAATTAGTGGACAACTAGCACCTGGCTACATCATTTTTGTCTAAACCATTTATCATCAAAAAGCAATATAAGAAGTAAGATCTATGTTCACTTTAAATTACTAGACAACAAGCACTTGGGGTAAAGATAGAAAACAAGGAAAGCTAAGCAAATTACATTATTTGCTTCATTCTAAAATAGTGTCGTTACATATTGAAGGTGGCACTGCTATATGTCCCAATGTATTAGTATGTTGATAGTGTAAAGAAACTGGCAATGGGATATATTACAAGCAAATAAATAGAGCAAAAGAAACGACTGAAAAGCCTTATAAGAAACAAAATGAAGTATGATAAGGCTTTTGAAATCATCAATAAGCAATGGGATAGCCAATTTTATCAACCCTTAGATGCAACTAGCATTATCTCAAGTCAAGACTTTTGTTCAAATCCAAATGTCGTATGTTGATAATGATCCAAAAAATTTCTCAAGCTTGTATTCATTGAAGAGTTGCCTCGTTATAAGACTCCAATTCATTGTTTAACATTTTGACTCATTATTTCCAATTCCATCTTTATGTAGAGGACTGGTGGATAAGCATTGGTCAACAAACTAACTCCAAATTCCAAACTTAAAGGAGCTTGAAAACTTGAGTTTTCAACTTAACATGTGGTTGTGAATGTAAACATAACTAAAGTATACTTAGCATGCAAGCCCTATAATATTATTAAATGATACCAATAGTATCTTCCTAAATTAGATTATACCTCTTACCCATTCTTAGTTTTATTGACTAGAACATTAAGCTAACAATTTCATATCAAGTCTGGTTATTTGGCACCAAGTAAATGTTGTAGCAGCCCCAATTAAAAGTTTTCAAAAATTTCCATGTATGCCCTTATATTAAATGTCTTTAACATCCCTCAACCATTCTCCCGACTCCCCTCATTTTTGTTCCCATCCACCCTTTTATCTTCATGTCACCATTGCACCACTCATCTAGTGAGCATACCTCCAGTGAGGGGTACTGAACCCAATGTGTAGAATTCGATAATCCAGGACTGGAACTTATACATAGAGTTAGTCATTTACACTAGTTCAATGTTGTATTAACGAACTCTAACCGTTACTTGGTTTTTTTATATGCTGATATTTTGATTGCCAACTCCTAGAGTATTACAGTGACGATGGGGTTGGCTACACGAATCGTTTTACACTAGTCGAACACTTCAACAAAAAGATGGAACTAATATCATGGACACAAGGAATAGGGTGACGACATTTAACACCAGTATTGCCACCAACATCAACCTTGGTGGTGGTTCATGGAGTCAGACTTGTGTTAACGGTGACAGCAAAGACACCCTTTGTAGCTCCAAGCTACCGAATACAGTGAGGTGGAAGATTTAGGCATGGTGGTGTGGTTTGTGCATGAAGAGATGTGTTTAGGGTTGGGCAAGATGTTAACTGTAGAAGGGAAAATGTGGGGAAATTACAATATTGTGGGCTCAACATTTTTCAAATAAGTTTGGTGAACTTATTTAAGGGTTTCTACAACATTCACTTGGCGTTAAATAATCCAACTCTTTCATATTCATTTAAAAAAAAGTTAAGAGAGACTCAATGACTTGTGCTTATGATGTACAACCATACCAAAGCATAGTTTTGATCACAAAGGTACACTTGATCCTATTTCCCTCAGTATCATTAACTAATCTTGTGAGTATATATTAGTTCATCTTTAGGTGAAGGTACATCATTCTACATTTTTTTTTCAAGAAATTGATCCCAAATTGAATATAAGTAACAGTTATGAAATAAATTCGTTGTATAAAGATTATAAAAAAAAATGTTTTCCATAAAAAAATTGTAGGTAACTTTTGTAGAACTTTATAAATGAGATATAATTAGATATAAATCATTCTACATTTTATACATCCCTTGAAATCTCTTCTTTTCGTTTTTCCCCTCATTTAAAGAGAAAATAGTAACAATAATAATAATAATAAAGAAGAAGAAGAACAACAACAACAACAACAAAAAAATGCAACTGACCATTACAATCCATGATGCAATGCTTAAGCAATTGTGTGAACCGCTCCACGTCAAAGCGACAATCCAAGTCAAAGTACATAACTAGACTCTCCAATCCACCATAATGTATTCCTTTCCAATCATTAGGAAGAATGCAGCTAATTGCAGCCTACTGAACAAGAGATGCCTAATCATTATTCATTGCAAGTAAAAATATGTATATAACAAATACCAAATAGGAAATAGCAAGAGAAAGAAAGTTATAAGTCGCTTATCATGTTCAAAAAAGAGAGAACGATTAAACAAAAAAAGAGACATGAGTAACTTCAGTTTAATTCTAAGGCCACTACTACTACTATATAAATACATGGGCTATACGAATGGGGTTCGAGCCCATCTTGCACAAAACCAATTAACTTGTGCTTGGATCCAATCTACACCACTTATATACCACACCAACTCTTATTATTTTTCCGATGTGGGATTATATATACTCCATCAACTACAACAACAATAACATAGCCTCAATCCCAAATTAGTTGTGGTCGGCTACATGGATCAAACTCTTCCATTGCACCTGATGTTGTGCTTATAAGGTCACCACTAATGTTTAAAATTTAAGAAACTCAATAAGGAACATATGAACCAATAAAAAGCAAATGGGCTCATATGCATCATTATTAAGTAGAGGAACTAATTTAAATGTTTTCAAGAAAGATCTATCCCATTTTTGCCTATCCTGATAAGAACATAAACGTAAGTATTTATTTCAATGCATTCAACAAATGTCTTTTAGTGATTTCACAATTTTTTCTTCAATTCAAACCTGCATTAGGACGTGGGTTTTGGCAGAAGGAGAGGGACCGACGATCTCCACGACATTGCCGACGCGAAGAGGAACGCGATGAAGGGGAGGTCGAAGAAGAAACGGTCGCTTCCTGGCAACCCTAGCGAGGATTTGTTTGGCGCTTTCGTCGCCGTGGATCCAACTCTTCGCTTCATTTGACATTGTCGACACTGCACACTTTTGACTTCTGCCGGTGACGGGACGGGAGTCGCTACTTTTTTATGATGCCGCTACTTACACCCCAATTTTTAACATGCATGCACGGGAAAAGGCACAATACACCCCTGAAGTCCAAGGAAAATATGACTAGCCCCTCGTAGTTAATTCCCCATAACTAAGCCTCTAAACTTGGACCCACCAGCATTCCCCCCACGGAGCTTGGGAAAGTGAAAAAAAAAAAAAGTTTGTCGCCAGAAACCTTAGAATTAAAAAAAAAGTCGCGACTAGAGTTTGAAGTATTAGTTATTTTTTTGTGATTTTTTAATTAGAATCATCGTCGATCTTCTCTTTTTTTGATCAACGGTGGTTCCAATAATAATATTTTTTTTATTTATATAATAAAAGTTGAATTTATTCAAACCTGAGATGTTCAGTTTATTTCTACCTACAACAGTTGTTAAATTCATCATTTGCACCACTTTCTCCTCCTCCACACGTGTATTTGCTACCATTCAATTTCGTCAACACTTCTATATGTTCATGTATGGGTTTGCACTAATTATTAGTTTAATATTTTCACTAGGTTTTTTTTTCAATAAGTTATTGTTGTTTCCTTATTAGAAGTTTGTCTTTGTTTTCCCTCATTGAAAGTTTTTGTTCGTCTTCCCTTGTTATAAGTTTTATTTTTTATTATGGTTCTATTGTTGTAGATGTAAAAGATAAGTGTATAAGTTGCACATAAATTTGTAAACTTTCGCAACGTCGATTTGATCTCATCAACGAGTGAGAAAATGATGTTATTGATATAATTTCATTGTTAAATTATATGTAATAGTAATTTCTATATTAATGAAAATATTTTTTTTGTAAAAATAAAATAAAACAAAAAAAAAAAAAAAAACATTCTCCCCTTATGTCTGGTTAAGTGATGTAACTGCGTTAGATAACAAATATGAGGCAATTTTGCAAAAATCGTGACTTGTGAGACTTCAATCTCGGACATTCAGACTCTCGTCCTCCCTTCCTTTATTATTTTCTAGTTTTTCATTGTTTTGTTTTTTTATTTATTCTCAATTTTTTCTGTGCTTCTTGAATCTTTTTCTCCTCCAACAAGATTTAAATCTTATTTGACGAAAAAAAATATTTATATCCCAAAAAAGAAA
Organism: Stephania japonica; assembly: GCA_039657345.1. Taxonomy (NCBI): domain Eukaryota; kingdom Viridiplantae; phylum Streptophyta; class Magnoliopsida; order Ranunculales; family Menispermaceae; genus Stephania; species Stephania japonica. The sequence continues at coordinate 11,356,001 of CM077556.1, forward strand.
TGAGCTTTTAGATAGAAAACAATCACTTACTGACCCATTTTGTTTTTTGTTAACTTCGTGACTTGCCCATCATGCTGTCAATTTGTTTATGGATTAAGATGAAATGGGTTGATCTATTAAAGTTGGGCGATTGCTCTGATTGAATGACTGATTGGTTTTTTATTAAGGTGATCCCAATATTAAATTGGTTATTGAGCTTGTGTTTATTACGGTCTACCTGAAACATAGAAAAATCCAAAAAAAATCAAGACCTACTAACAAAGTTAATCTTCAATTTTAGTAAAGTAAATCTACTAGGAGGACTGGAGCAGCATATCTGATCCCCAAAACTTCTGAACTAAAGTGAGTTCGATTTTCATGGGTTCGAGGAGAGGACGTGCACAAGACTTTCTTGACCCAAACGAAAGACAAAACAAAAAATACAATTATTTTCTATTTATTATTTTTTTTCGGCAAATACATTAACGGGCTGTTGACGATGGAAAGACAGAAGGGGGAGAAGGGGGAGAATGATAGTGGGTCCGAGTTTTATGGCTGAGTTATTGGAAAATTAACTTAAAAGGAAAATGGTTTAAAAAAAAAAACTTTAAGAAAAATGATAATCTAACATATTTGCGGCACACACTTTATTTTTTAACCATTTATAACTCTATCTTATCTCCCAAGACATAGGCACCACATATAACAAAATATCATAAATAGCTAAAAAATAAAGTGTGCGGCTCAAGTGTGTTCTGAAAATGTGTTAGATTATAATTTTCTTTTAGGGGCCAGTATACTTGCCTTAAGACTTCACAATCTGTTTGGTTGGAGTTATATGTAAGGTATAGGGATTGGCTTTTATGACTGGTCTTTGTGAGAGATGGGTATGCATTCCAATCGTTTGGACTATACGTTCTCTTCTTCTTCTTCGTCCAGCGCATTAGGTCATTTCTCTTCTTCGTCCAGACGCGCATAGGTCGTTCTTCTTCTTCGTCCGGACGCGCATCGGTCGGTCGGTGTTCACTCTCTTCGCGGTAAAGTCGTTTCTAGTCCGGCTCCGTCGCACTGTCTTCGCAGTCGTCTCCGGCACTGTCTCCATCGTCCACACCAGGTAATCATCTCGCACTGTTCTTCTTCTCCATTTGGTCGTTGTCGTCTCCGGCGCTGTCTCCATTCTCTATCTCTCTCTCTCTTTTTTTTTATGTTTGTGGTTTGAGAATTTTGCTGCTTATTAGTTATTAGGGTATAGGGTTTTGATTGTGAGATTATCAATCGAGAAGAATTTTTAATTGTGTTCAGTAGATTTGTTTTAGTTTAATATACTGATGAAGATTTCGTCATTATAAGGTCTTCCATAATTTTGGGTCTTCCCAGTTTAATTTTTGATTATGGCGATTTTTAGAATCTTAGACCTAGACCTTGTTCTGGTTTTAAGAACTATCAATGGGTTTGGGGTTCTCGCTTGGGCTTCTTCAGACTTCGAATATGGGTTCAATTACATGTTTTCATTGATTTGCAAGACAGATGCAATGCATGTAAACTGAATAGATTTGCAGATGAACTTTATTTGATCTATAAGATATATACATTTATATACATTATTTACTTAAAAAAAAAGTTCTAGTTCTTTTTTTTGATATCAAAAGTTCTAGTTCTAGTTCTTATTTGCACACTTTGCCCTCACTATTACTTTATTTAAACAGAGAGTCTTAAATAAGCTTGAGTTGTTAACTTAGACATCAGTAAGGGCTCAAGGACTAGTCCTTTTCCAGCCAAAAGCAACAAATTAGTATATAGTTTATGAAAAGGGCATAAGAGATGTGTGTGTAAAGTATAACTGGGAAGTAAACCGAAAAAAAAAAAGTATAACTGAGAAGAAAGCAAGCTATAGGCTAATAATGGAGGTGTGGATGATGTGCTTAAATATTAGTAAGGAAGCCAAAAGGTTCTACGGCCTTTTTATTTGTGTCACAATTTCAAATTAGTTGGAGTGGACGAGTCATCCACATGGATCAAACTTTGCAATTTCACTTGATTTAAAAAGACACCGAATCAAATTGAATATGTGCTTATGTCGAACTTGGCATAAGCTAATATGTACAAATTAAGCTTTCATTAAAGAACTTGCCTATTGAATTTGCTTATGTTGTTGTGCTTGTTTCATTGTGTTTTATTGTTTAATTATCTATTCATTATTCTTTCATTCCATTTGATGTTGGTATAGTTCCACTTGATGGCATCGGCAAGTTCGCAATCTGCGAGGCGGGGAAGTTGTCAATCTTCGAGGGATGCAACTTCTCAATCTTCGAAAGTTGGCCGACGTAAATGGACAATTTTTGAAGTGGGAAAATTGGTGGACGCAATGAGAGAGATGGTGGAAGCTGGAGTTTACAAGGCTGATAATGGCTTTAAGCCCGGATACTTACACTTCCTAGAGGAAAAGATGAGGGCAAGTTGCCCAAGTTCCGGATTCAAGGCAAAACCTCATATAGAGTCACGCGTTAAGACCCTGAAGAAGGATTGGACTACTGTCCATGATATCCTTACTGGCGCACGTCATGGATGCAGTGGTTTTGGATATGACAATGGAACTAATACGATTGTTGCCTCCGATGATGTTTGGGTTGACTACATAAAGGTAACTTATTTCTTTCATCAGTAAATGATTCATTAGAAATATAAATTCATTTGATTTGTAATGATATTTGTCTATTTGTGTCATAGAATTTCCCCGAGGCAGAAAAGTGGCGTGGCAAGCGTTTCTACTATTACGACGAGTGCTGCTATATCTTCGGGAATGATAGGGCGACTGGAGAAGATGCGCGTTCTGCTGCTGATTATCTTGACCCTGCAAATGAAAATGTTGCTGATTTGAGCGAGTCGGAATCGGGTGGACCAAATACTATGAATGTTGCTGATAGTTCTGGCACCAGGCCTGTACGCTCAGAGACACCTGAAACGAGGAGTAAGGGACGAAAACGGCTATCCAGTGATTCTCGCACCACTATTGGGGACTACATGCTCCAAGCTGCGGAGGTTATGGCGGCATAAATTGGAAAATCAACTATCGAGATCGCCAAAGCTATTTTGGATGACAAGGATAGGCGTGAAGCTGTGGTGGCAGCATTGGAAGAAGTGTATGGCATACCTCCTATTGAAAGGGCCATATATGCAACAAAGCTGGCGAAAGGAAATGAGTTGATGGTTGGGTTCTTGTCGCTTGACCCCACATACCGCCTAGCATGGCTGCAGAGGATGTTCCCAGATGTTATGTGAATGTGAAGTTGCTGTCTTTCTTTTTTGGACAATTTATAATTATTGACATGTTTGCTAGTATGTAGTTTTTTTGTTACGTCACAATGCAAAGTATTTTGTGTTGGTGATTGTTTTTTTGGTAAGACAATGTGTATGCCATTAGGAGTGGCTGAGATGTGGTGTATGCAGTTGTGTTTAAGTTATAAAATTATTAGTTCTTTCTTGTTTCTTCTTTTGCATGATGATGTTATATTTCATTGGTGTGGGTTCCTTTTCGATTACTTTGTTCATAGTAATGTCTCCACAATTGAAATAATTTTTTTTTGGTGTGGGTTCTTTTTCGATGAGTTCGTTCATAGTTATTACTTCCAAAAGATCATGTCATTAGCAACATATAATAAAATATCACCATTCACCCCTAAAATATAATTGGGAACACCAAATAGAAATTGTATGTAGTACACAACAAAGTTCAAGAGTCATTCTAGATTAGTCCAAATATTGAGTACAACTACAACATTCATCGCGTAATGTCTCATTTCTTAGTTCAAACCCTTATGCCTACGAGCTTCCAGGATCCATCTTAGCGGAGGAAGAGGTGGAGGAGGAACTGCATATGTGGCATTAAGTTCAATATCTCGACGCTCATAATTGGAGCCCTATATCTGTGTCGTCTTCAAAGGTTCTTGTAGCCCAGAAAGTGATTTTTCATATGCAAAAAGTGCTTCTTCCAATGTTTGGTATGATTTATAACTATTCCCATTGTATCCATTGACAGAGCGAGAACAAGCATCCCATGACTCGAATACTCCGGTCTCTCTGCCCTTAAACACCACGTACCACTTCTTGCATGGAGCCATCACTATAAAATAAGAGAAACACATATATTGCAATTAGAATAATAGCCTTGTAAAAAAATTACGAGTAAGAGCGTACACATTACAAAGTCATTTGCAATAATTCAACAAGCAAGCGTTTAACCTTCCAAAAAAGTTCAACAACCAAGCTTTCCAAAGTCATATGTAATAGTATAGAAAACAACACATTGTGAAGAAATAGTCTCATTCATTCCACATAGCAGTTGCAAGGTGATCACGAAATGTAGTCCACACATTAGTTGGGCCAACATTCGTAATTATCTCCGGTCACCATCACCATCGTCCTCTCCATCCCGTACATCACTTTCGAAATGTTGATCTATCAAGTCATCGGCATCTCTTCCTTAAGGAAATTATGGAGCAATGTACAAGCCAACACGATAAGTGTAGTAACCTTCACTGAATAGTATGATGGACTTCTAATAATTGCCCATCTTTGTTTCAGCAAGCCAAAACAACATTCAATGACGTTCCTTGCGCTAGCATGAAGCATGTTGAACATCTCTTCTGGCGTTCTTGGTTGACGACCAACACCCCTAAACTTGCTTAAATGGTATCGTTGTCCGCGGTAAGGTGCAAGGAAGCCTTCACTATTTGAATAACCAGCATCAACCAGGTAGTACGTCTCACGGTTAACAACTAGGCCATTTGGGCGGGTCAAAGCATCACGCAATACACGGCCATCAGCTGCAGAGCCCTCCCACCCTGAAAGCACATAACTGAAACGCTTATCTATTGTACATGCGCACATGACGTTCAAAGTGATGTCACCCTTCCTATTTCTATATCTTCCTTTTTGAGATTGACCAATTTTAATAGGTATGTAGGTCCCGTCGATAGCTCCAACACAACCCTACACAACACAATTAAACAAAGTATGAAGAGTTAGTCTAATAAATCATAATGTAAGCATAGCTATTGGGAATATTCTCCTTATTACCAGAAACCATGTCCACTTCAAGTCTGTGGTATCCGCTCCAACTGGTTGAGGACGTTTGAAAACTAGAACTTGTAAACGCAAAATAGCACGCAATACCCTGTTGAAGACCCTACTAATTGTTTCACCGGACCTACAAAATTCGAACTTTGCGACACGATTGCGTATGTTGTGCCCCAAGATCCAGAGTGTAACGACAACTTGCTCATCTACTAAAACACATCTGTACTCTTTCAACCCCCCTCTCTCACGCAATAAGTCACATAACTTGACAAATGTGATTGTGTTCATACGTGTCAAATTGTAGCAGTCATCGGCGTTTTTGTAAACCATTTTATGAACTGCCTTACGATTCTTATCAATGTTTAGGTCATATGAACGATGTCTTTTAAATTGTTGTCTCGCACCCTCATAAATAATATGCCACATTACAAACATCACCGTTTGCAATAATTGATTATGGCGTGCGAGCAATCTAATATTCCGCAATTTAACCCGCTCAAGCTGAAGGCCTATTTCATCCATTGTAATAAATGCCTACGATATTTCAATTCATATATCAAAACTTTATATGAAAATCTACATTGTCAAGTCCAAACCAAATTAAGAAGGAAGGAAACATTCATCACAATTCATCACAATTCATATAGGTTGAAAGAGATGAAGTTGTTTAAAGAAAAAAGTGGATACATCAATTCAACTCAAAGGGTGACTTAAACACTCAACTCACACATCAACATCTGAATCAAGGACTAAGCTCGAGTTTCTTTACAATCCAACAAGCATTAGGTTCTTCCTATGTGCCAACCCTCGTTAAGCCATTTTGTCAAACACCTTCAACCCATTTTAGCACACCCATCAAAAGCATTTCACAATATAGTTGGCAGTAAAATAAAACACCCAAATTTAAAAAGAAAAGCTCACTTCAAATGAACTCAAGCTTCTTCAAATGATGCTAATAAATGCTGCAGCTTTTAGAAGAAATGCTTATTTGGACAATGAAGGACAAAATAACATCTGGTAGAAAAGAACATTTGATAAACTTTAAAAATGTTGTTGAAAACTCCTAGGGCTTCTTCAAATGTTGCTATATCTTTCTTTATAGAATCTTTGAAGGCCTAAAATGTCTCAGGTATATATTTCATTTTCAGTCCCTAATAAGGTGCTTAATTTATCTCATTTTTAGAATGATCTTAGTATACAGATCCTAGATTTTCAGTCCCTAATAAGGTGCTTAATCAGATTTTATTCTTGTTCTATGTTTGAATACACTCATATTCATCTGCTTTTTCTCTGTAAAGAGGAAACAAATGATAGACTTTTGTACTTTTTGAAAGCTAACACTTTATGCCATTTGAAGTACACTAATTTCTCTATCCAACATATAATTAGTTCAGAGGGGAACAAGTTGGTGTGTGATTTTCTGCTATCCATGCCTAAAAATATCCTGAGCCTAATGCTTGCAGGCTTAGTTTATGAGTTATATTATTTGATTCTCTATGAAATATGCCTCTTGAAATCCATTGCTCACCAAAATCAACACTTGCTTTACTGTCTTTTTAAATCCTAATGAAATTCTCAGCACTTCCTTACTGTTATATTTTTCTGCTGTCCATGCCTAAAAATATCCTAAGCCTAATGCTTGCAGGCTTAGTTTGTGAGTTGCATTATTTGATTCGCTATGAAATAAGCCTAATGCTTGCAGGCTTAGGATTTTCTGCTGTCCATGCCTAAAAATATCCTAAGCCTAATGCTTGCAGGCTTAATTTATGAATTGTATTATTTGATTGACTCTTGAAATCCATTGCACACCAAAGTCATCACTTGCTTTACTGTCTTTTTAAATCCTAATGAAATTCTCAGCACTTCCTTACTGTCTTTATGTTTGTCTGCTGTCCATGCCTAAAAATATCTTAAGCTTAATGCTTGCAGGCTTAGTTTATGAGTTGCATTATAAAGAGTTTTATAATACCTACCTCCAATTGTTTTTATACTTATTGGTCGTTACCACTCTTTTTATATATTTAATAGTGTCTATGTACCGACCATGCACCCCTTTTCTTTCTAATACCCACCAAAGGTCATCTATAGGGATCCTATAATATTATTTTAACTTTAAAAAGACATATTTGGAAGTGAACCTGAGGCTTAAAGAAGAGCAAAAAGATTCATGAGAAAGATCATTATTTCATTTCACTGTCAACTCTTTTATACAAATATAAAATACGATCGAAAAGTAACTATTTTGAATCCCTAAAATATCTCTAAGACTCCAAACTAAAACAAATTTTGAACTGAACCTAATTGACTTATTCAGTCAAATAAGAAACTGCTCATTCAAATAATTAATTGGTTGATTCAGACACACTAGACAAACTGACAAACAAATTACAAACAACATATTAAAGAACTAACATACTAGCAGCAAACATAGCAATATGCTATCAGAACCCTTAGGATTGGATTCAAACACAAAACTCTTCTTCAAGCGGTTGCAACTTATGAAAACACATCTCGAGTTGATTATTTATAACAATTCTGAAGCATTAAACTCTAAATAAAAATAAAAAACCCATAAATTGATGAATCAAGTTATTTCCTTGACTTAATATACCAAAATCATTTCTCTATGGATTTGTTTGCACTTGTACTGCATTGTAAGTTGTAACTGAAGCAAAATTCTGTCTAAAAAGAATGAAATAAGATGGTACATTCAGATGATAATGTGTTTGTGCTTTTTATCATGGGTTTTGTGTTTCTTTAATTCAGTGCAGACAACAATGCAATGGCCAAAAGTAGTTAATACTACACAGAGCAATGCAATGGCCAAAAGTATTTTGGGAGCGAAGATATGTTATTCCAATTAAAATGGTCACCACTCACCAATCTCTACATGTATGTAGAAGAACCCCATGAAGATGAGTTCGAAAAGAGATGGCGCCATACCCAAAAGCATATACACAAAAAAGAAGCATACCAGAAGCATATACACAAAAAAGAGAAGCATATACAAGTGCTAAAACATCATACTGTTTCATTAATGAATGAGAAAGATAAAGAAAGGTAGCTATGGCAAAGAGTGGCGACAAGGAAGGGACCATACCAGATGGAGATAGCAGATGATACCACTGGAAGAAAACGCGAAAATCAACCGAGACGTCGCTGTGTTGGTCGAGGCCGATGTGGAGATCGAAATCAAGGGCAATGTGACGTGAGGATCGAAATCGAGGGCAATGTGATGTGAAGATCGAAATCGGGCTTCGTGGTCTAGGGTTTTTGGTCTTCCTCCTCGTCGTGTCGAGTTGAACAATAAGGGCTGATGGTTTTGTTCAAACACGGTGGTGTACTTGTACCTTTTAAAAACAATGTGTAACAGACAATTAATTTGAGCAAATATCACTTTTAAAAAAATTGAATAAATATATCTTAATAATTCAGTAGCACCTAAAATTGTAATTTCACAACTTACATAAATCTTTCAAACATCGAGATTATGTAACCAACATTTTGGATGCATATTCACAAACACTTTAACAAAGATTTTTATTGCAAGTAAATGTATCAAAAATAAGTTGCAAAATATTTTTTAACAAAATATATTATATGTGACTACAAAGACATTAATTATCAACAATTGATTTTTGTAAGTTGAGGGACTCGATCGATTCCTATTAAATGAAGTCTATCTCGAGTTCAACTGTAATAGATTAACATTAGTCAAAGTGTGACGGCCCCAAAACCTAAGGCCGCCACGTCATGCGCCACGGGCCAACAACCCTGCCACATCACGACCCAACTGTGTCTCACGCTATCATGTACCATTTAACAACCCTTTCCCGCTAACTCTTATATCATTTTCATTAATAATTTGTCAAGTTAGCTAGTGGACTCAATTTCATTTGTTTATCATTGAATTTTCAGCGGACTTATAAACATGTTTCATCAAAATAAATCAGTAATATCATGTCATAGAGCATTCTCCTAGTGTGAAAACTCAACCAAAAGTATCAACAATATATACAATGATCCATAGTCTCAAGATATCAAAATAAACCTCAAAGTAGATCATATACATGTCAAGTATATCTCTCATATCACAACCCAACATAAAAACGAGAAATAAACAAACATACATGACTTGAGTAGGCAGCCAATCACATGAAATCCTCAAGTTTGCCCTTTCTGCTTTGTAATGGGGATTGCACTCAATCATCACCACAAAACAGATAACGAGTCAAGAGTAAGTAATCCCAAGGAACTTCATCAAGTAAATAGTGGAAATTTAAAAGACTATTAAATAAACATGCGGAAGAAAAGTAAACAGACAACTGTAAATGACCTTCGCATGAATATCAAATAATAGTGAAACAAATGTGTGCATAGGATCTTGATCTGACTATAACCATACTTCAGACTATCCCAAGCACCGCCAGTGAGTAAACTCGAACCTACTGAAATCACTGATTCCACTCGGTGGCCAGCGTAGACCATAACGCACTGACATATGTATTAAAAATAGCAATCAGGTCAATTATCCACCAACATATTTCTAAAACATATGTTATGATCTAGTGTGTCACATGTCAACGCAATAAAATAACCCAGCGAGAGTAAACTCAACCAACTGTAAATAAATATCCTGAATAAGAGTAAATGAATAACAAGACATGAATTCAATAAATAAAACAGGTAAATACTCAAGGTGAATTTCAATTGGGTTACTACATACCTCAAAATGCGCTTCAACTAGCCTGATAATGCCAATACATGTCTCCAAATGCGTGTTCAGTTACCCGTCAATCGAACCTAATTACCTGATTTTCAATAAATCTAATCAAATGTCAATTCCACCATTTAAGCCTACCTTATAAGTTGTATAAACCCCTAGGTGAACCCCAATAAGCCAATTAATTTTAAAATTCATTTTTCAATTTTTAGTTTAGGACACCGTGAGTGGCGCCGTCATGAGCAAATTGTCCAAGATGGTGAACCAATGTCCATGGTGTCGTGACATGCGCCGCCACAAGTAGGTATGCACGACGTGACTTAAAATGTGAGTTCGTGGTGTTTCCCTGGTCTAGACACTTTGTAGAACGAAAATAGAGTTTCGGCCCTTTTAAAATCTTTCGTACTTGTATTCTAACTCAAAGCGTCTATTTATACAACCCTTGTATATAGACGGTTAAGTAAATTACACATATACACCTACTTAAAGAAGTATAAGTGTAATACACTACAAGGACGTTTACGTCATGAATTTTATCATATAAAATTCATTTTTCTCAACCATCTTAAAATCTCGCAAAACCATTCTCGATTGTGCGACCCAATAGGCTCATACAACGTTGGCGTGTACCAAAACACATTTTGGTATACAAGTCATAAGCGGCCTCTAGCAAGACATTATGACTATCCAAGTTGTACGAATATCAAATCGATATAACCTAATCAATAGTGTATATAACATCCTTTTGTCACACGATATCATTTTGATCAAACATAAGGCATGGAATTGTCATCCAACATGTTCAATCGTACTAGTCTCAATTTCTAGGTAGACTGAAAACATCTAAGTGACGTTGATCAATATCAATTCACTTAGACTAGGCCTTTTAACAGTCTAACACTGGATATCTCTCTTTATATGAGAGGGACAAATTCTATCTCGATTACACAACTTCACCACATTATTCACACAAGAACCAATCACAACCTTTATAATCATCCTTAAAGACAACGTTTGATTGCGTCAAATCACTTGTATTCCTAATGTTGAAGTCTCTGTAATCTCAAGTCGAGGACTGAAAAATATACCTATCATGAGAAACAACTATGACTTAATCCATGTGATGTTCTCATAGCGAGTCGGTCCAAAGACTTTGTTCCCTAACAAGTACTCATGATCTTGATTCATATTCCTATACGTATGATCATCGTATGATCATCAATCAAGACTCACACTAGTCTTAATTCATTATAGTTCCCAAGATAATAATCGATCAGGGGACATTTAGGATATTTCTATAAATACCCATGGATCTTATTATAATGTAAACATGCAAACCAATTATAATAAACAAGAACCCTGGCTCATCGTCGCGGTCCGAACTCATCCCAACCTATCATGAATCACCAAACTAAGCATGAGAAACAGTAAGCCCTCGAAAAACCCGTCCGAGTCAAAAACCCCGATATTTCTAGGCAAAAAAACCCGATATGTCCAACAAAAACCAAAACAACAACTACAACTCCAACAACTCCTCCATTGTTACTCCAAACCAAACCCTAAAATTATAGCAACACTCTTCAAATCAGTGTTTCGACTTGTGTCCCCGAAATTCACGTCAAAACCCGCAAAATTAGGCCTGAAACGTATACAATCACAAGGAGAGCATGGATCTAACCTTATTTGTTGATTTTCATGTCATTTAATCCTTCAAATGACCTATTGAAGTTCACCAAACTCTTACCACCACTTCAATTTTCATCCAAGAGAGAGTGAGGATAGAGAAAAGGTGGTGGATGATAAGAAAATGAGATATTTATACTACAATTTCATCTCTTGTATGTAGGCATCACTAGGCTTGATCCAAGGGTCCTCGTGAGGTCAATAAGTCCACCAAATGGTGATTTGAATGTGTGACTTGAGCTCTTGTTTTTATCCTTCTCAACATAAACAAATCAATAATTGAGCGTTTCGGTACCTCCCCCGCACTATGTCATGTGCCAATCACGTACACTCGTGTCACTAACGTTTAAAAGACATTTAATATTAATTATTTAATGCATTTTATTATTTATCATGTGTATATAATCCCCCGACCTAATGTACTGTAATTCACCTACCGGTATTTGTGTCTACACGCTACTCGAGGCAAATACCTGTCACACTGTCTCGCTTGGTAAATATCAATGTAAATACACATATTGTGATGTAATTTAAAAAAATTAAACATAAACGCAACGCAAAACAAACAAAAATAACAAGCAAAAACGAATTGTATACCTAATCCGGGCGTGCCCTGACCTAGCTACGGGGTTTATGAACGTTCGAGCTGACGTCCACGTCTGTGTGTTAATGATGGTGCAGTTGATGATGGATATAACGTGTAGTGCCCCAAATCCATCAACCGCTATGATGTGCATCGCGGATCCATAACCTAGCCAACTCATCTCCCAGCTTGTGTCCCACAAACATTCGTCAATGGGCAATGTAAACACATATTGTGATGCAATTTAACTAAATTGAACATATACATCACAATTACATAACAAAAAACATACAAAACGGACTGTATACCTAATCCGGGCAATGTAAACACACATATAACGCCATAAATAACGACAATTATATGCAATTTAACTAAATTGAACATATGCATCACAATTACATAACAAAAAGCATAATACATTTGAAATAAAATAGAGGATTTCCCATGGGTATTTACAGAATATCCTAAATACCTAATCCGGAGACTAGCTTCGACCTCATACGATGATCATACGGGACCTTGTTACGATCGTCTCATAGTTGTTTCTCATGAGTCTACATCTTACAATTTGACGACGTCATAAATAACGACAATTATAAATTGGGTTGCCCAACTAATTTGAAATTTCATCCCGAAATTTAGGTTATATTAAAATACTTAATGGTAAATAGATTAGGTTATATCGATTTGATATTCGTACAACTTGATAGTCATAATGTCTTGCTATCTTCTTGTATACGTGTTTTGGTATAGTAGACTCGAGCTCCCGAGATTTTAAGATGATTCAAAAATGAATTTTATATGATAAAATTCATGACAAAACGTTTTTGAGTCCCCGTCTCAAGGGTCCGCTTTGTAATACAAGTACGAAAGATTTTAAAAGTCATTGTACCTTAATACCTTCAAAATGGGATCTCCTAGCACTTCAAATCTCTACCGTCGTTCGCAAAGTCGATTAACCTTCGTATCCTATGATTCATAATCTCCCCGTCGGGGTTTTTCTCAAAATTGTTTTGAAATCTCTCATAAGAAACATCGAACGAACCTCAATCCTACGATTCATAATCTCCACCGGTTGTTCCTCATAAGAAACATCAGGACGAACCTCAATCTGTATGATATCAACCATCGGCCTCGGTCCTGATCTAGCCAACTTCAACATAGATACATGAAACACTAGGTGAACCCCCACTAACTTTGATGGCAACTCCCATCTGTATGCCACTGTGCTAACGCGTGCCATGACCCTGAATGATCTAATAAACCTCGGTGCTAGTTTCCCCTTGATCCCAAACCTTTAATGACCTTTCCAGGGTGAAACCTTCATAACTCAAACCCTCAATATACCTATCAACTTACTTCTTCTGCCTATCTTGAGCTGCATAAAATCTCAATCTAATCTGTCGGATCTTCTTTGTGTGGTCAGTCAACAACAACCTCAGGCTCAATCATTGTCCTTTGCTCAAGCTGGTGACCTATAAGGTCTATCATATAAAACCTCAAATGGTGGCATAACAATACTCGCTTAATAGCTGTTGTTGTACGCAAACTCGCACAACGACAAAAACTCTTCCCAAAAACCTCCAAACTGTAAAAATACATGCCATAATCATGTCCTCCATATTTGTATCAATCTTTCTAACTGACCGTCTATCTGAGGATGATAAACAATACTAAACTGGAGTCTAGTGTCAAACTGCTCCTGCATGCTCTCCTAGAGTTTTGAAGTCAACCTGGGGTCTCTATCAGATACAATCGATACTGGCACTCCATGTAGTTTGACGATCTCTCGCTCAAAAATAATACTTAACTGAAAAAACAAATACTTCATCGAGATGGGGATGAAGTGTGCAGACTTTGTCAATCTGTCAATCATACCCAAACAACATCATAACACCTCGCAATCTGCGACAACTCACTGATAAAATCCATCTTAACATGTTCTCATTTTCACTGTGGAATGGGCAACGACTGCAACAATCCAGCTGGTCTCTGTGCTCAGGCTTGACCTATTGACATACATAACAAGCTTTAACATATGTACTCACGTTAGCCTTCATCCCAGGCCACCAAAAAAAAAACGTTGCAAAATCATGGTACATCTTGGTCTTGCCAGGATGAACTATATACCACGAATAGTGTGCATCCTCAAGAATGTTATCGCGTAGTTCTTGCACTTCAAGTATCACACCCTGCCCCTATATCTCAAGCACCCGTCTTAACAACCAAACCAATATGTGCAATTCGGATCCTGAACCAGACAATTGAAGCGAGCAAAATGTCCATCACCCTTTTGCCACTCAACAACCTTCTCTAACGACATAACAGGAACACACATCTGGCAACATATATAAACACCAACAAAAGCATCAGAGCAAACACAATACACCGTCGTAGCCTCCAGCAATCCATACTTATGTGTTATCTGCTGCAGCACAGTCTGACTCTCAGCACCGCTCCAGCTCAACTCATCAATAACAACATTCGCAAAGTCGTAGTCCTTCAATAACTCGAGCCATCGCTCTCTGTCATATGTTCAGATTCCTCTAGTGAATAAATACCTCAAGCTCTAGCGATCGGTGAACAACATGAACCGTTCTCATTAGAGATAGTGCGTCAAAGCCTTCAGTGCAAATATGACTATTGCAAGCTCCAAGTCATGCACTGGATAAATCCCCTCGTGGGGTCTCAATTACCTCGATGTAAGCAACTGGGTGTCCATCTTGCATCAACACGCCTCCCAACCCAGTACCGGAAGCATCAGTATATACCGAGAAACCTCTCCCCGCCTCAGGTAAAGCCAACATTGGCACATAAGTCAATTTTCTCTTTAGCTCCCAAAATGCCTCCTCACACTCCTCGGACCACACAAACCTAACATATTTCTTGGTCAACCTCGTCATCGGTGCTGCAATCAAAGAGAAATCCTGTATAAACCGCTATAATAGCCTGTAAGTCCCAAGAAACTACAAATGGTAGAAACTGACTCAGGTGTCCTCCAATCAATAATCACTCGAATCTTGTCACCATCAACATATATCCCCTGACTACCGATGACGTGTCCGAGAAACTTCACCTCACTCAGCTAGAAATCACACTTGCTGAACTTAGCGACAATCTGTGCTCCCTCAGTGTCATCAAAACATCTTTGAGGTGTCTCTCGTGCTCCACACGAGTTCTGCTATATATCAAGATATGATCAATAAACACTATCACATATTGATCCAAAAATGGCCTCAAAACTCAATGCATCAAATCTATAAATAGTCAGTGCATTAGTCACCCCAAATGAAACGACTGTGAACTCAAAGAATCCATAGCGCGTGTTAAAGGTCGTCTTCTCGATATCATTCTGCCGGATCCTCAACTGGTGATAACCAGATCGTAAATCAATCTTCGAGAAAAATTTGGCACCATTCAACTGATCGAACAAATCATCGATCCTAGGAAGTAGGTAACAATTCCAAATCATCACTTTATTCATCTTCCTGTAGTCTACACACATTCTCATAGTCTCGTCCTTCTTCTTAACAAATAAAACTAGAGCTCCCCAAGGAAACATACAGGGGTGAATGAAACCCTTCTGCAGCAACTTCTCTAGCTGGGACCTTAGCTCCTCATGTTTGAACGCTGACATCCTGTATGGTCGATTGTATATCGATTGCGTCCCCGGAATCAACTCAATAATAAACTCAACTGCCCTAGGAGGTGGTAAACCTGGAAAATCATCGAGAAACACCTTAGGAAACTCACACACCACCGGAACATCCTCAACTCTAATCACTGGTCTTGGTTCTGGTTCAACTACTGTCATAAATGCCTTTGAGACGACCCGTCCCCGACCTAGAGTCAGGTCGCCCAGCCCAGACTGCCATTTAGACCCGATACCTGAACCAGGCCCAAATAACGGTCTGGCACGCCTAAACAAATAAACCTGCGGAATACACATTGGCTAAACAAAGGATAATAATTGCGGAAAAAATATAAAAAAAATATCCTAAGCCAATAGATTTAAGTTCATAGAACATTTATAAAAATTATACATTTGTTCATGCTCCTTTAAACTAAACAAGTTTATTATAATCTTCGAAATGGATCAACTAAAGATAACTAGGATTTAAGCTACCCAAAGATCTATTTTAATTTTAACCCCAAGTTGATAGTTTCAAAATCAAATATACATGATATATATATAAAGGCTCACATCAAGAGGAGACTTCAAGCTCGTCTCTCCCTTGCCTCAACCTAACGCTGTCGTGGATACCTGAGATGTAAATGGGGTGAGCTAAAAGAACCAACGGAGCTCGGTAATGCGGAAAACCCGCTCAACCATCAAATATGCAAGTAATACCTAATAAGCATGCAAAGTCTAGCATGTATTTGAAAACAAACAAGGATTTATTAAATAGTAGCATGGTAGCAGGATTTCATAAAAAAATAGACTTATAATGAACCATCAAGTACTATCATAGACATAAGATTCGTAAGTCACAAATTGTAACAACAATAATCATGAATAGTATTAAAGAGATTGACAAATCATTACATAATTTTAAACTTTCATGCAAAGAAGGGGGTTTCGCGAGATTATGTACTATAAAATATAATAATACGATAAGTCGATGTTCCATTCAATGCATACTAGATATTGGCAAAAATCCGGTGACCGATTCTCCTACTCTCAAAGTGATGGAAACAACCAGCTAGCACACAGACCTTATGTGCCCTCTCGTTTGTCCCATCAAATCAACAGTAGATTGTCCAAGCCATCACCAATGCACATCCCTATGTCTCAAGAGTACAAGAGAAGGTAACTCCAACTCATGTCCCTACGTGACATACTTATGAATTCAATTAGTCAAGTAAAGCCCTCGGTGGTAAACTCTACACATCCTGGGGTGTTAACGGTACCACAACATTCTGAGGTATTCTTATAGATTTACTTGCTAATAACACCCTCGGTGGAACTCCACACATTCTGGAGCCATGAATAACAGTGCATTCACATTCCATAGATACGTAGGTTCGAGCCAATACCACGACGCAACCCATAAATTCCAAGTCTTTAATTCAAATTATGAATCCTAAGCATAACTAATAATCATGCCATATTTGATAATTGAGCAAGCTCCCCACTTACTTGCACTCGCCGCGAATCCTAATATCAATCCTATCGCGTTTGGGCTCGATGTGAACCATCTCGCGAATCTAGACAATTTAAAAGAATAATTATTTTATATATCTACAACCATACAAGTTTAACATCAATTGTCTAGACCTTAGAAATTCATCCTATTTTATAGCTGACTTCACTAAAGGTCATTCACAACTCTAAAATCGACACTTAAAATTAGTATCGATGATTTGAGTAAAATAAGAATGTGGTGATGTAAAATAAGAAAAATCCGTTAAGACTTAGTTTTTCCAACAAAAATCGAAGACGTTCGATTAATTATATTTAAAAAAATCCAAATCACCATATAAGAATCAATTTAGACTTTAAATTCCCAAATGAAAATATTCAGTCAAAGTCCACAAATTTATCGAATAAATTTATTTCCCAAAGAAAAGATTCAAAGTCCCTTTTTAAATCTCAACTCAACCTTAAATGCCAAATCCATATCAATAAACTTCAACCGCGTTCAATTTGCTAAAATCATGGGGAAATCCTTTCATGTACCGTCAAACCATGGTAAACAAGATTGATTCATCCATAATACTCGTTATCATAAAACTTAAAAATTTGTATAACCCATTTCAAGACTAGATTTAAGAAAAATTGAACAAACTTTGCAAATCATCAACTCTCATTACCAATACCAACACCAAGACAATAAATCTAGAGAGTATTAGAATCTCACTATGCCTTCAATGGAGTCTTTGACTCAAAATCCTTTCCAAAATCTCATTCTAACATAGATCAAATCTTTCCTTTCTTATTTTCTTTTTTATTTTCCTCGCGTTCTTGCCAATGTCGACGCCATCGACCCTTTGGTCTCCAAATCTTCAATAAATAATAAAAAAATCAAGGAGGAAGTGAAATTGTACCTTCATCTCCTAAGTCGTCACTAATCGACCTCTGGTAATCAGTAGGTCTGACGCAGCACCGGCAAAGGTAAATATTGGAATACTCTCAATATCAAATACCACGGTCTTACTAAAACAATCAATGTGCACGATACGATCAATCCATGCCCAATACGCCGCTAACCAATTAATGTGTATATGTAAGTAGCTAATAAGGAAATCTTATGTAATTCATATATCCTCTATTGATTGTTATTGTTGAATTAATCTCATGCTTCATATTCCATTATATTCTTGGTTGTATGTTCTTGGCGTGAGTGTGTCGAGAAGATATCATGTGGCCCGCACTAGTTGGGACAACGCGAGTACCTCCTGCAGGGGCATTGACCACCCCTAGTGTTATGTGTACCTGGGTACTGGAGAGTTGTTGCTATGCCTTCCAATTTCATGTTGCGCTTGTGTTGCGACATTGCCCGAGGAGATCTCGCAAGAGATCTTTGCCATATGCTATGAAATTAGACCACTTATGGGCTTCTTTTGATTCTTAGAACATTCATGCTTTCATTGTTATCTATCAGTCTGCTTATCATGCACCTTTACTTGTTTAGTTGTCAATCTCTTTTAATTACCACATGATATTTAGATTGTCTTATTTCTTAAATCATGAATTACTTTTATATTCTTCTGGCACTACTTTCAATTTCTTCAGTTACTTACCGTCTAGTTTGTGACGATTGGTGCAGATAGGGTGAGTGCAGCAAGGGCAAGAGGCCCTGCCTAAACGATTTCCTTTTAGGTTATAGCGGCTGGATTAGGGAGACCATTAAAGATTAAGATATGTTGTTTTTGATCGTATGATGCTTTATACATATATGATTTGGTTGTTGAACCTGGGATATTATTGTTTTGATATCATGTATATGTTTATTTGGTTCTTATCTATTGTACATGAATATTTTCCATTTACAAGGTTTTCCACATTTATAGATTCTTGATTTCCCTTTGATTGAGTTATTTCCCATATTGTTAGATTAATTACTTTTCGTTGCGTTAAATTTGCAATAACTCTTTCATAAATCGTATAATTAATTGATTTAAGGCTGACTAGGCTTACCGAGTATTGACTTGGGGACTTGTACAAGTCTAGGCCGGGCGTACCCAATTGCATGGGGAAATTGAGGCCATCACATTAAGTGTATCCATAATTAATTAATATCTAATAAAAGTATCATGATAATTTTAAAAAAAAATTAAATTTGTTTAATTAAAAATTTAAATAAAAACGAGGTTTATTTCGAAGTGCTTGAATTTTTATTTTGTTTTTTTAGTTAGTGACAACATTAGGCTTGCGGAACACATGTCTTAGCATTAGAGAGTCATATAATATTTATAGTTTTTTACGACACACATTTAACCTCATTCCACGTATTATGCGCTATTCGCAATAAGATTATAATCTATAAGTTGGAATCTTTTTACAATATACATTTAATAGCCATTCTATCATGCGTTGCATGATATCGTTGCATGATATTCACATCAGGCATGTTATCTTATATTATAAGTATTTTATAACACACATTTAACAGCCATTATATCATGTGTTACAAACATGATATTCATATCATGCATGTAATTAAATATTGAAAGGTTTTTACAATACACATTTAACAACTGTTATACCATGTGTTACACGACATACGCATAAGGCATGTCATATAATATGTTAAGTTTTTACAACATACATTTAACAACTATTACACTATACATTATACGGCTTTCGTATTAGACATATCTAAAGTTTTTGACGACACACGTTTGATAGCCTTTATACATGCGTGACACGACATTCACATAAGGCATGCCATCGAATAATGAAGGTCACTTACAATATACATTCACTAGTCATCATACTATGAGTTACATGACATTCGCGTCGATCATGTCATATAATATTGGAAGGTGTTCACGACACACGTAAGGTTGGTTATATATATAATTAGTTGTTTCCTTCAATTGTTGGAAGTTTTTGTGTTTACTTCATTTGTCGAAAGTTTTATTTTTTGTTATAGTTTGAGTGATATATATGTTACTGTCATGTTCCAAACATTTATGAAGAGAATAATCATTGATTGTCAAAATATTTCACTGTTACATATGCAGTTCTTGAAAGTCAACCTTATGGCGGCTAATGTTATTTTGAACAATTATGATTAGCTATCAATTTACTACAGTGATTGATTCTATGTCTCCTCGTGTTCCGTTGAATGTATTAAGAACTATTGATGATTAATGAAATTTTTATTTCTTCAAAAAAAAAGTTGTATAGACATGTAAAAAATAAATTATGTTATTAACATGTTACTAAATAAGTGAATTTTTTTAGCTGTGCTAAACGTGTCATCATCGAGTTAAGCAAGTTAACCTGCACATTTCAGTTGTTTATGACGCAAACTTTTTATGCCAAATCCAAAACCGATTATTATGTGTCCTATTATTATGTTGGGACACGATTTGCCACCCCATTTACACCTTACTTTTTTTTCCTTATAGCACCCTAATAATTCAATAAAGCTTATCTTAGTGAAATTAGTTGGATGAGATAGGGTCTAGACAATATTGGAGTGTTTCAACATTCCAAAACCTAACCTCTTCATGCGCCCCACTTTCTTTCGCATACGCCACGACCTTTTTCGACCTTAAAGGTAGTAAAACAGTGTCGAGGGAAGGTGCACGAACAAGAATTGAGCAAAGTGCTCCATTTTGATTAGGGGTGGCAAAAAAGTGTCTAGACACGCTTTTTAACGGGTCCAGACATGTTTTCTTGTTTGTTTTAAAAAACAGGTCCGGGTCCAGACAAATAAAAAAAAACGGATGCCCATTTAGCAATTAATTAAAATAATATTTTATTTATTTATAGGGGTTTTTAAAAACTTTCAAGATGTTTGCATTTTAATATACAACATGTCTTTTTTGTAGTGATGGAATGCATAGTCACATAAAAAATCATGTATTTTTGTGAATAATTAGATGAAAAAATGGGTCCAACAAAAAATGGGTCTTGTATGTTTTAAAAGCATACTGGTCCGGACAAGAAGTGTCTGTTTTAACAACGAGTACGGGTCTATACACTATTTTTAGTTGTTGTCCGGACATACCCTTTTTTTGCCACCCCCAAATTTTTTTTTATGTTTTTATGTCAAAAGCTGTGGTGCCAATAGTGGCCCTCGTTTTGGAATCTGGAAATACAGGAAATGTGGGATTTCGGCCCCTAAAGTTTGATGGCATGGGAATTTACATCTTAAAGTAAAAGTATGAAGATTTCAACCCCTAAACTAATTAAAATTGGGCATTCTACCACATCGTTATAATTTTCATCTTCTCTCCGTTTTATAATGATGTGGCATGATGATTTGGTGATTGGGGGTTCCACATCAAAGTAAAAAATTTTGCTTGTTCTCCTCTCGTTGCAGCTGATAGAACATCTTCGGAGATCGGTGATAGAAGTGACAGTTACAATAGTGACGACGACGATATCGCTAAAGGTATAACTGATTTTTGTAAGTTATTTTTTTTTCTTTTTTCCTTTCGACAACAGCGATGACAACAACATTAACAACAACAAATTCAAAGTATAGAATAATATATTACCAATTCAAAATGAAGATAAAATATTCACCAAAAAAATAAAGTTATATTGAATCAATATCAATCGCTCGACTCATTAGCAAAATAATTGAGTATAGCAAACCAAAGAGAGAACCAACCCAAGCATACAAAACATCATGAAAATTTGCCTCTACTACTACACTCGAGTCACAAAACCAACATCTGATTTTGTAAAAGAAAAAAAGAAGAAAATCCACATTACAAGTGATTCACAAAATTTATATTAAGATTAGTAAAAAAAGAGAAAAAATCCTTTTTCAAGACAAAACCCATATCAAAATTTGCAAAAAAATGGGAGAAAATCCACATCGACTTATAAAAAAAAATTCACATGGAAATCATTGTAAAGATTAGTGGCAAAAGGAAAAAAGAAAAAGAATCACAAAAAACAGTCTTTAAGTGGCTAAAAAATAGTGATACCTTTGCCGTTGTTGCTGTTGTTTGTAGTCGTCACTACTATCAAAAGGAAAAAAGGAAAAAAAAAAAAAAAGAACTCACAAAAATCAATTTGAGAGTCTAAAAAATCAGTCAATACCTTTGACGTTGTCGCATCGTCATTGTTGTAACTGCAACCGCTGCTATCGACAGTCTCTAAAGATGTTTCACTCACAACGATGAAGGTTGATGTAAAAGTGGGTTAAAGAGGAGAACAAACAACTTCTTTTTTTTTTTTTTTTTTTTTTGTAAAAGAGGGTTAGAGAGGAGAACAAACAACTTTTTTTTTTCTTACTTTGATGTGGGGCTACCAATCGCCAAGTTATCATGCCACGTCATTAGAAAACGGTGAGGATGGAAATAGCGTCAGCACCGCATATAATTAACTCGTTGATCTCATTTTGGCGCTCCGAGAGTAGCGGCTGCGATCTATCGAAGCACAAAAAAAAGGGTTTCGTCTCTTCTTCGACTGCGAGCGACCGTGCGTGCGAGCGAAAGAAGCACAGCACAGAGATAGAGAGAGAGAGAGTGCGTGTGAAAGCAGCGAAAACATGAGTGTGTGGAATTACGTGGTCACGGCTCACAAGCCCACCAATGTCACCCACTCCTGCGTCGGCAACTTCACCAGCCCACAGGAGCTCAATCTCATCATAGGCGTAACCCCTCTCTCACTCTCTCTCACTCACTCTCTCTTCGTCTTCGATTCGCTCTCTGTTTTTGTTGTTTCTAGGGTTTCACATTTGGGGATTCTGATTTGAAAGTGTAGATGCAGCACATTCAAAATATCTAAATTTCTTCTAGAAGCTTCCTTCATTGATTTGGTGAAGTAATTCTCTGTGTTTGGAGCTTCACAAGTAATACTTCAGTAAATCAATCAAGTATTACTGTCTTTGTTCCAAGTTGTTCCAAGTACCGAAAAGGACGCTACCCTAGATGGGTTATAATTGTAGCACTTGTGCAACTTATCAATACTATAGACATTTTTTGTAGCATTAAAACCCGAAGAGGAATCTAAGTGGGCAACTACTTAGGTTAACATGTATGTGATGAATTAGATGACGCAAGAGTCACCCAATTTCTCGAAAAACCAAACTTTGTTAGTTTCTACTACTAATTCTTAGTTCTAGATGTGATTTAGTCCCATTTGGCATTGCAAATTACTTACCATCAAATTAGTTAGTGTCAAGTTTTTATTGAAGGATGAAATACTGACCAACTAATTAAATTTTAAAATCTTATTTTGATTTGCATTTTTATCAACTACAGTTTTGGCTAATTTTTTGCATTTTTTTTAATAGGAAATGCACACGCATTGAGATTCATTTGCTTACGCCTCAGGGTTTACAGGTACAAATGAGAGTTCCATCTTAGTTGTTTCTTCATTGTTTTTGTGCTTTTTTGCGTCGTTTTCTTGTTATTGTCTGTCGTGGAAATATTTGATGAACATTCTGAATTAGAGGCTCTATTGCAATCGATTTTATTTAATGAGTTTCTTCATTGTTACAAGTCATTCTACCCCTAATTACAAGCAACATAACTCAAGAATGACTATAACAGTGAACATAGTAATACTGTTTTTCGGATAATGTTTGACCTAACTAAACCAGTTATTTAAATTATGTTGCTTGTACGAATTCTTCCAAGGAGGTTCCAAGTGATCTCATTGTTAGAGCACTGTTTATTTACATTCTTACCCTCTTTTCCGTTCCAAATTTCCTTCTTGTTTCTCACTTTAGAAAGTGAGCTGCTAAGATCTGACTGTTACATTATAAAAATGAAATTCCGTTAAGAATTTCACTTTCCTTTCACACTTTCGTAAGCTTTTTGCTGAGATTTGATTGTTGATATGACTCTACTTTAGAGCATTAGAATTTAGGCATATGCACTGTGTTTTTCAACTTTTTTGTGCATCTTTTTGACAAGTTAGTGGTTTCCATCTTGGGGCTTGATGCTGGAACTCATGCAGTTGAAGGTTTGGAAGGGAATGAGCTAATCTTATGCATTAAACATTTTGTAGAGATGTATTCTTTTTGGTTTGTGAGTAGTGTTGCTGGATATTCTTGGCTTCCCAATCTTTTGTAACTTTGTTCACATATACATATCCGTATACATATTCTACTTGTTTTCTCACACTTTATAAGGGAAAAAAACTGGATTTCATTCAATTGAAAAATATAAATGTCATTCTTAGCAACTGACTGGGTCATTTGCTGCAGCCAATGCTTGATGTCCCTATATATGGAAGAATTGCAACTCTTGAGCTTTTCCGACCCCATGTAAGTTTCCTCAACATATAAGAATTTTAAGTATTTTTTTTATAATATTTTTATGAGACTAATTTAAATACTTCAACTGTGTCTCTCTCTCATCTGTATTTGTAGGGTGAAGCACAAGACTTTTTATTCATTGCCACAGAAAGATACAAATTTTGTGTTCTTCAATGGGATGCAGACACATCTGAGCTTGTGACCAGGTAAATATTTTTATATTTTAATAAAAATATCCTTAAGATTCTTATCTCATGCACATCAGCTGTTGTTCCCTCTTAGATAGTTTGTTGTATATGTGGACTTATGCATAAAAAGCAAGCCTCATTTATATTTGATGATAACTTATTCACAAAGGGCATGGCCATCTTCAAAATGTTAGATGACCCAGAATTGACCCTTATATACAAATATCCAAATGAATCGAGACCATTTTAATTGGGTTTTAGAGAACTTCAAATCAAATATATAGAGATAAAGGGTGTAACATATTATACATAACAAATACTATACTACTTTTGGATCCTACTTATACATGAGGATATGAAAAATATTACAAACACTCTCTCCATCAAATGGGACTTCCTGTCATTAATTCCTTTGATGTGCAGGGCCATGGGAGATGTCTCTGATCGTATTGGTCGCCCCACCGACAATGGACAGGTATCCTTCTTATCGTGTTATTATGAATTTTAATGGATCTGTTTTAATTACCTAATAAGTTTCATCAACTTCTCGAGTATGAAAATAAACTTTATGTATAGAGCAATGCTGTCTCTTTCTTGCTTGGATGACAATCATCTAGGTGTCTTTGTTGTCCAGATTGAATGGCACCGTAATGAAGCATGCAGCTATTCATTGAAGTAAATGGAAGGAAGATAATATCTTTTAAGTCTTCTCTTACTGTATAAAAAAACTTGTCTTAACTAGTTTCAATGGAATAATTTGTCCTTTTATTATGGGGGAAGGGTAGCTAGGAAATGCCCTTTTTTGTTTGCTAAAGAAAAGCTGTAACTGGTAAGCTAGGCATACATATATTATCATTTGATGAAAAATTATTGTAAATAACTGATGTAAAGAACTAAAAAAAGAAATGGACAACAATAATTTTTTACTCCATTTTGATTAACATTTTCATTCAAATCGCTGAAGCTAAGGTTTGTTGTTGGCAAAGATAAACAGTAAAGAGGGAACAAATCTAACTCTTATAAAACATTGAAGGGGATTGCAATTGCACACATGATTGAAAAATTTACATGCCAGCTCAAGTACTTATATTCTCAGAAAAAAGGTAATTTATACCATTCTCAAGTTTTTTGAAAAACTAGTCAATTGTCAATAAGAGTAGTAGGTTTATGTTGATGTCTTTTTCTTGGTGGCCAGTAAACCCATGTAGTAGTGAAGAGACTATTATTGTGGTAGGTCGTCTCTTGAAAAGGAAAGCACCTATTATGCCTACCATCTTTAATTGTTGAAGATTGAGATATTCAACTTTCCTAGTGAAATTTTGGAATAAATTTAGGGAATTATAATAGAATATATTAGAATTTGGAGAACTATTCTAAACATCCCTAAATTAAGAAGTTTTTAGTTTAAAAATGTTAAAATTGTTCATTGGTCTTCAATCAAAAAAAAAATTGTTCATTGGTACGGTAGAAGTTACTAAGTCAAATCTGATCATAAACTTCAAAGCATTGACACAAATTTTTTTATTTAATGCAAGATGCTTTATGAATTATCAAATTTTAACTCTTAGATTTTCTTGTGCAGACAAGTCATTTATTTATTTATTTTTGACATGTATTTGTACTCCACGTATGTAGAACATTCAACATTGTATGCTCTACGTAGCCGGTCCCAAGTCCAAATAAAGGAGGGTTCCCAAGCCCATTATCCATACCTATATAGTGGGGGAGGGTTGCGATAGGTTGATAGCGAGCATAAAATTTTGTCATTTTTAATGAAATGGATCAAATACATAAATGTTGGGGTGTTCCCACCTAGCGGCGCATTGCATCGGAATGCACTAAATCAAGCACAATGGAAGAGTTTGATCCTTGTAGCCGAAACCAACTAATTTAGGATTAAAGCTTTATTGTTGTTGTTGTTGACATGTAATTGGAAGTTGAAAATTACTTGGGTCAGTTGCAAAAATTTCAAGTAACACTTCATTTAATTATTAGTTAAGATGTATTTCAAAATATAAAGAATTTAGACAACGTTGAGTCGATTACTATTTTTTCATATCGAGTTATGTAAATGCTGAAGAAATTAACTAGTTATCGCAATTTAGACATTCTAAAGTGGATAGCAAGCTATGTTATTGAAGTCTAAATTGTCTAATGATTTTATATGTACTCTTACTTATTTTTCTATTGATAAGCCGTGGGATTTGACCTGTTGACCTTGAGGTTTAACTATTATAGTTCAAAATTATTGAAGCAATAACTCAATCCCAAATATGCAACTCTGTTTATAAATTCTTAGATTTATATGTTTATAAGTAGCGATTAAATTAAAGATGAATTCAAATTTATGTTTCTGTTTAAGAATTCATCTTATTCTATTGGAAAAGGGAATCTCGTTCATTTACTTTTACTAACAAAAGTAATAAAAGCCAAATATAATTCCTTTTAAAATGAAAGGGATAAAGAAACATGTAAATATTAGTGATTCCTAATGAAGCTCTTACTACTCAAAATAGGTGAGTGGTGATAGCAAGCTAAAAGAGCAAATCAACAATGCCTCAATCCCAAATTAAAGTAATAAAGATCACAAAATAAAGTGGTGAAGCCTAAAAAAGTTAAAAATTAGAATTTAAGGGAAAGGTATTAAGAGGAAGTGTATAGAACCTTGATGTTGATGGCAGTTCAATGCAGTTGAAAAAGAGGAATTGCTTAAAGAAGTTGCATCGATGGCCATAGGTACATCCAAAGCCACGGATCATTGAAGAAGGGAAACAATAGTGTAATGAAGATGCCTAAAAAGCAATTAGGATTTAATGACAGTTATAAGAAAATGCCTAAATGTGAATATGAAGGTGCGTATAATCAGTACATAGAAGCTAAAGTAGATAATTAGTGAAGATACATTGAACTTTATGAAGGATTTATATTCCAACTTAAGTAATTGAGAAGTGAAAAATATCTTAATGGGCTTGCGAAACTAATGGTTGAAAAGGAGCAAGATGTAAGTCGAGTGGGTTGCTTGTATCAACGTCAAGGATAATGATAAAAAAAAACCTTTAGAAGACGACTTATAGGAATGATAGAGAAACTGCTTTATTTATTTAACGATAACCAAAGTACCAATTAAATATTATAACATATATAACTAATATTAACAAACATACTTAAAGTTACATGCACAATACTAAGGTTCTCAAAGTCATATAGGTGAAATTTTAATAGAAGTTTGGAAATGCTTAGGAGAAATTGCATTTACTTGGTTGCCAACACTTAAGCAAATTGTTAAAAAGGAATAGAATATGCCAATGGATGGATAAGAAGCCCTCTTATGGGGTTATACCAATTTTTTAAGCTCAAAGGAGAACTTTAGACTTGTTGAAATTGCAAAAGGACTAAACTTACGTGGCATTCAAAGTTGTTCATACTATCAAGGAATTAAACTTATTAGTCATACTATGAAACTTTGAAAGAAAATAATTGACAATAGACATAACGGGGAAATATCAGAGAATAAATTCGCCTTCATGTCAGGAAGGTCCACTACGGAGGCGATTTTCCTTTAAAGAAAATTGATGAAAAAATGTAAAACAAAGAAAAAATGATCTTCATATGATATCTGTCGATTTAGAAAAAAAAACATATGATGAGGTTCCTAGAGATGTTCTATAGTGGGTTCTAGAAAGAAAAGGATTGACGCTAAGTACATAGACTCTATCAAAAATATGCACGAAGGGGTAGAAACAAGTGAAAAGATATTTGGAGGAATCACAAAAGAATTTCTCATTATAATTAGACTACATTAAGGATTGTAGTTAAGCCTTACCTCTTTACTTTAGTTATGTATGAACCAACTAGACATATTCAAGAAGATGCCATGGTGTATATTATTTACAGATGATATTGTTCTTGCAGACGAAACAAGAGATAATGAATTGAAAATTAGAACCTTGGAAGAATACTTAAGAATCTAAAGGCTTTGAGTAGGACGAATACTGAATACATGCATTGTGAGTTGATGAAGGTGTGGTAGCATTAGGTGAAGTAGAAGTTCTTATGGTGAACCACTTTAAAAATTTAGGATCACACATACAAAATGATGGTAATATTGGAAATAACGTTTACACAGAATTCTAGTTAGATTGAAAAAGTGGAAAAGTGGAATAGGTGTGACGTGATTGAAATATCCCTACCTAACTAAAAGAAAAATTTTATAGAATTGATACTGGGCCCGCTATGCTTTATGGAAGTGAATGTTGGGCTAAGAAACAACTACGTAAAATGTATGTTGCATAAATGGGCATATTTAGGTATGTGTATGGTAAAACTCAAAGATTGAATACAAATATAAAAACTCAAAGAAAAGTTGGAGTCGCATCGATTGACGCAAAGATTAAGGGCGGTTGGGGTGGTTTGGACACCTCCAAAGATAGCCTACGAATGCCCCCTCTAGAAAACTCGGCTCAATAAAAACTAAAGAAGTTAGATGATGTAGGGGTAGACTGAAGCTAACTTGGGACACATTGATTAGGAGGGGTTTGAAGGACTTGGAAAACACACTATCAATTGCACTAAATTGAACACAATGGAAGAGTTTGATTCATGTAGCCAATCCCAACTAATTTGGGATTGAGGCTTTGTTGTTGTTTGTTTGTATTAAACATATGGGGCATGCTATGAACCTTGGGAAAGTATGATTGGAAAATAGATTGAGCAAGGAAACCACAATAATGAAAATTAGTTTGGCTTCATTGGGAAGGTCCATAACGAAGGCGATTATGGATGGTATATAGAAAAGAGAAAGGCCTACATATGATATTTGTTGACTTAATATGATGTGGGTTCCTATAAATTTCTTTTGATGGGTATTACACGTAAAAGGTTTACCTGCTTGGTGCATGAACATAAATTAACTAGGTATATTCAAGAAGCTACATAGTGGTGTATGGTATTTGAAATGAATAGGAGAAAAAGGATGGACATATTGAAAATGGCGTTAACTTATATTTCAAGCTGGATGAAGAAGAAGAGTGCAATGGGTGTGATTAGTAAATGAAAATTTTATGTTAAATAGAAAGGGAAACTTGGGATTACATGTGGAAATTCCAAAAGAATTAGGAAAAATGCTAGTAGGAGAAAAAAAAAAAGTGAAGGACAATTTCACTAGATTCGAGGAATTTAAGAGTATAGGGGTAGAACTAAGATATCTAGAGCCACATTGATTTGAAAGGTTGCCAAATCAAGACAAGAAGTACTCAAGTGTGGGTGTTACTGTTCAGTGACATGTTGCATCTGAGCTCAATGTAGTGGTAGGCAAGGAGGGGTTTGCTCATAACACTGCTTGGGTATAGAGAAACATGAGCAAGGAGTACCACATACATATAGAATGAGTGTGGGTGAAGAAGCTTGCTGAAAACAAAATTGTAGGCACTAATTTAAATATTTTAGATGAAGTAAAAAAAAAAAAACATGGAAAAAATCCATTTAGAAGCATGGAGCATAGGAGTTCTAATTGGTTAGTCAAAGAAACTAGTGGATGCTAGTGAATTCTAGGTAATTTAATATTGTGTTATAAAGGGTTCTGATTACGAATGACCTACTAATTTTGGATAGAGGTGGCTTGAAAAGTTTTTGGAGAGGCTTTGCTGTTTTTGCCAAATCACACCATTGATTAAATCTTTCCATGAAATCGTCCCTAACGCAAATTTGGGATCAAGGCTTTGTTTCTATCATCTTTTTTTTGAAATGCTATTGTCATCATAATCGTTTGGAATTTGCAATTTTTCTTAATTTGTTTCAAATTTGGAATTTTTATCTATTTTTAGAGTTTAAAAAAAATAGTTCAATTTTTTTGATAAAGTTTGATGGACTTAGAAGGTGCTAAAATTATTTCATCCAGAATTTTGTTTTTCCCATTACGTTTAATATTTAATTGATCATCGAAAAAAAGAATCTGAAAAAAGTTATTGAATTAATTTATCTATTCTTTCTTTTTAGCTATCATGCAAATTTTAGAAGGAGCAATTTAACACTTGAGCTGTTGAGATTGGAAGGTCAATTGCAAACATAGTTGAAGATAATAATTCGTTTTGGCATAGGAAAAGAACTAATGGCTGAAAAACAAGAAGGAATCGATTTTTTGGGGACCAAGTAAAAGAGGAGTTCCAAATTCTCAGTTGTATGTGTGATTGGATCGATTTTTTTTTATTGGTTCTCAAGTAGGCATTAGTTGGTTGTAATTTGTAAATCGCAACTGTCAGTAGCCTGTCCTTGTTTTGAGGGTCTTGCTTGAAGCTTCAACTTTGATGAATAATGGTTCAAAACTATAAAGGCATGATATTTTCGTTTAAGAAAATTTCGCCTTAAATTTTTGAACTCACAGATGACTGATATTTCATAATTCACCTTTCTTATCCATTTCCAGACAAAGACTCAAAATACAACTTTTACTTATTTGTTTTTTCATAATTCGAGCTTTTTTCTTGCCGTTCCTAAAAGTTGTAATTGGTTTGCTTCGCAATCTACTATCCTCTATTAGTTTACTCCTTAGAAGACTCCAACTAATTTGGGATTGAAGTTTTGTTGTCGTGGTTGCTTTAGTTGTCTTTTTAATTTGTCAGTCTTTGTCATAGACAGCTGGTTTACCAGTTTTGTTTCGGATATTCTCATATACCTTTTTTTTTAATTGTGACTTATTTATTAATTATTAGAAATATTAAGGTGAGAGTTGATTGTGCTTCATTTAGTTGACATGGACTCATCTAAGAGAGGACCATGTGTTAAAATGACTGTTACCTGGGAAACATTTTGATCAATGCACATCTTGATTGCATTGCAGTGTCTTTGTCTTTTTCGGGGTGCATAGAAGTATTATCTAATGTTCTAAACATCTTGTTACTATCCTTGAGGAGATTCTTGGGTTTCATATATTCAATGATTCATTCATTGTGGGTTGTAAATTTGTAATACAACAGTCATATTGATTATTGAGTGCATCTTGGTACTTATCTGACATATGGTCTTGAATTTCATGAAGCTAAACTTTTTGTACCTTTTTCCGAACTTCCACTTGCATGTATAATAGCTGCAAAGCTATGGTTTGGCTTCATGTGCGTTGTGCCTATCATCTTTACTATTGGTTTTAGTTCAAGTATTATTCTGATTATTTTTCGGGCTTTTTCTAGAAATACAAAAAATTTCTGATCTTCTGCTTTATGATTGATATATTCTTTTCCACCTGTAGATTGGTATAATTGATCCTGATTGTAGACTGATTGGTCTTCATCTCTATGATGGCTTATTTAAGGTGTGTAATCTTAGCTACCTGAAATTAATCATTTTTTCTTTGGGTCTGACCTGCTAACCATAAATTAACTTTGATTCTACATCTTCAAATATTTGTACCATTTTTGATGTTTTTAATATATATGTATATAGTCATTTATATTTTCTGATGATCTAAACCGTTTCCTTTTTTGATCAGGTTATACCCTTTGATAACAGAGGTCAACTTAAGGAGGCATTTAATATTCGGTATATATTTTTTCCTTTTAGTTTAATTATTTATTTACTTTGAGAATAGGTGGAGCGATTTTATTGAGTAAAAAATAATAATAGCAAAGTCAAAACTAAATCTGGATAGATTTGAAGGTCCTCACGGCCTGAAGTACACATAATGAAGAACTCCTATCTACAAAGATACTGACTATTTCTTAGCCAAAGACGCCAAAGGATGACTTGTCTCCCGTTTGCTATTAACAAATAATTACCTGAAATGAGACAAGATTCTTATGCAACTCATTTATAGATTTGTCCACTAAACAATGATTCCTACAACCTAGCTGACCACGTATGAGCAAATGTTACATTCCTTCCAAGTTCTAATGAGCTCGATCATTCTTACTGGCACTTGTCGCTAACGTTGGTGTTCCTTGCACTGCCCATTTGTAAAGGCAATTCAATTATCAAATATCTGCCCTATGAAACTGCACTTTGCAGACGTATCGCCCTCTTGTCATTATTTTGTTGCCTAGAAAACAACGAGTCGAAAATTCTCATCAGGTGTTCTCTCTCGGTTCTCTCTAGTGTATAAGTTTTTTAAAGCCGTGAGCAAACCATAATACTTGATTTCTGAAGGTATTAGAGCTTTTCAAACAAAATCAACATAAGGAAAGGAAGGAATAAAATTGTTGTCAATGAGTTTGGACAAGGATTCATGAAAAGCCATTGAAAAGATGTTTGATGGTTTTAACTTCCAATTTACACATCCTACAAAAAAGGAAATTTTTAATTCCCTCCGGTTGTGAAATTAAATTTGAAATGTCCTTTTCTCATTGTGAGTGCTACTGGAAAGTGGAAATGAATCCGCTTGAGTACTCCATTAATGAGTGAACAAGGAATTGGCAAACCATAATCGAATGAGGGAAACAGAAAAATGTTTTGCAGAATAAGTAAATATTAATCGTTTTGATTTCGTGTTCACTTTGTAGCTTTTGCTATCCTAAAGTCTTATTGCTTATACCAAACAGTTTTCGATTGAAATAAGGAATAATGAAGGAAAACCGAAGCTGAATTATGGTGAAATGATTCTAGAATTGAGGGGAAAAAAGTTGGAATGATAAAAATTGCGTTGAAAATGACTTAACTCTATGATACTATCACCCATGCCAAATTTCTATTTTTGTGGTTGTGAAAAACTTGGAAGGATTAAAGTAGCGTATTTCATGGATTCCTAAATGAATCTGGAGATGCTCTTCCTATGCCCCTTCTATTTTTTGAAAGGCCTTTATTTACACTTACTTTATTCTACCAAGTGAACTCTTGGTGCATTGGGACAGAACCACTTTTTTTTTTTTTTTTTTTAAAAAAAAAAATGAGCCTCATTCCTGACCACTTTATTCTTGAAGAAATATCTGATTCTTTACACTTGAAGAAAGCGCTCCAAATCAATGTAGAGACTGTTGGTGTAGCATTTTGGTAGACCAACTAAGCAAGGGTTATTTCGACCTTTTCAAGTTTATGGGTGCTTATGGGTCGGGGTTGGACACCCTAACCACCTCTATTCCTTTTGTCTGACCTGTGTAAGTTAGGTGACCCTCTATGACATCCATCCATTACCCATATCGCATGGGATACCCGCATGGACTGATCCGATGGAGGTTTGGATAAAAAACGTTTGACTTTTAAATGTTTTGTTTTTGTTAATGTGGTGAGCAATACACTTCTGGTTGCTCTCCCTACAGGAGTGAAATGCACAATGGCAAATGCAACTTCTTCTCGCCCCCGATGTGGGATTGATGAGAGGTAGAAAGTAGGTTCAATAAATCATTTATACAAGGAACAAACATCATCCCGCTGTTAGTTGATGTTGATCCCGTACTAAAAGGGGTGACAGGAAAGTTTTGCAAGACTTGTTCTCTGTTATATTTTTGTCTCACATTGCTTGGAGAAGTAGAAAAAGGAGAAATTGCCTATTGAGAGGGGAGGTCTCTTGAATCAACTGCAACCTCGACCCATCACTTGGATACATCTCTATGAAAGGGGGTTTCTGTTGTTAAATGCACGTAAGCTTTTACCATTCTGATTGGTATATCATTTTATTAGAACTCCCCATTCGATCAACTATTAAAGGCACAAAGAACCATTTGGCGTGTTGTCAGGCGTGGTGGATTGGTGGTTTGAGGTTGTTAACAATTAGAAATGTACATTCCTAGTCCGGTGTTATTTGTAGTACTCCTTAGTAGTGCAAACATGTGATTCAACAAATTGTAGAAAAATGTGAACTAAAATCAAATACTTTGTGCGTATAGAAGCAAATACAATATCAACAATGAAGCCTCAAGCCCAAATTAGTAGGGTCGGCTATATGGATCTAACTCTTCCATTACGCTCGATTTAGTGTACTTAATGATGTGCTTTCTAAATCCTTCCCAACTATATTGTCAATTTTCTTTAGTTCCTAATGATAGAACTGCATTTTTATTTGAATGATAAGGTTGTCCAAAGACCAAGGATTACAAGGCGTCATGGCGATGCCTAGGCGAAAAAGTATTTATTTAGAGGCCCCCAAAATTTAATTTTTTTTATAGTTGACCGTCTTCCTATAATACTACTACTCATTTCCTGTCTACTACATCATAATCATTAATATTAAAGCTTCATTCTTAAAAAAGTATTCTTCAAATAAAAAGCTCCATACTTAAAAAATACTAACTTTTTTTTTTGAAAAAACAATAATTATTAACTTAAGACACTTTGAAAAATCATATGAAGCATGCATGACCACATACGAATGAATGAATATCACAAGACCTACCATTATCATAAGGAGTTCAATATCAAAATATTCATTTGACAATCAAAGAAGAAATAAACTCATTTACAAACAAAAGTAAAAAAAAAAAGGAATAAAAAATATAAGAAAAAAAAGTAAAAAAAAAAGATTTAACGAAAAAAACAGAAGTAAATAAGTTTTTAAAAAACAAAAATAAAAAAAAATACAAGCACAAATATTTTTTTTGGAGTTTTCAGAGAGTCGTTCGAAACTTGTTGGGAGTGTCGGAAGCTTGCCGATATCCTCACCGGAGATAGGAAAATGAATGGTGGTGGGGGCATAACTAATGGTGATGGGGATAAAAAAACATAAGAAAAAAAAAGTAAAAAAATAGATTTAAAAAAAAAACAGAAGTAAATAAGTTTTAAAAAACAAAAATTAAAAAAAAAAATACAAATACAATTTTTTTTTTGGAGTTTTCAGAGAGTCGTTCGAAACTTGTTGGGAGTGTCGGAAACTTGTCGATATCCTCACCGGAGATGGGAAAATGAATGGTGGTGGGATCGTTTATCTAATCAACGATCCCCCATAGTCCGAACTTGTGATAGGATCGTTTATTTAATCAACTCATTTTGAAAATAGTTCTAATCATGCTAATCACAATAAAAATACTTGCATCCTATCTACATATATGCTAGTAGAAACGCAATTGGGACACTTCTTCAATAAAACAAGACCACCTATCCCATCTATATATTAATGAGAACCATATTGAAACACTTCTAGAAACTATAAAATTCATATTCGAAGCTTTGTTGGAAAGTCTTAAAAGCCTCCTGAAACTACAATTCCAAACTAGAGTTTCTTTTTGAAATTTTGTACTGACCAAAAACTAATATTAAAACATGATTTCTAAAACTTTCTTAAGGGAAATTAGAGAATTAGCTTAAATGTTGAAATTGTGGTTGTTTGTTGGTATTGTAATGTTGTTTTAAGAAACATGATCATAAACTTTAATGCATATAAACAATAATGTTATCCATTGTGAGTTGCTTTGTATATATTATAAACATTTGATACTAAAAGTAGCTGTATGTAAGTTATTATTCTATTATAATCTTTTTGGTTAACTTATTGACCACTAGGTTTAGTTATTTTATATGCAAAACTATTGAAGTAATGGCTCTGCAATCATTCATATAATCTTAAGCTTGTATCCATGTAAGTGTCCATTAAATAAAAAAAAAGAATTGAAACTCTGAGCTCTTTTTTCTGAAATTCATATTATTACTTTGTAATTTCTCAATTTACTCGATTTTTTTGAAACGTTAAGGATCGACTTAAGACCCATATCTCTTTATTGTAGTTATGGATGAACTAACTAGCCATATTCAAGAGGATATATCATGATGTATGCTAATTGCAGATGATATTGTCTTAGCGGTCATAACCATAGAGATTGATTGAATAAGAAATTAGAACTTTGGAGGAATATGTTAGAATCTAAAGGCTTTAATTGAGTAGGATGAAGACCAAATACATGCATTGCGAGTTAACAAGTATTTAACATCAAGATAATGGTATAGTAAACTTAGGGGAAGTAGAAGTTTCTAAGGTCAGTTGCTTTAGATATATATCTAGGATCAATCATACGAAAATATGGTGATATTGAGGCGAGTGCGTTAAACATATAATTCAAATTGGATAGAAGAAGCGGAGGAGTGCAAGGGGCACTCCTAAATATTCATGGGCTAGAACCACAAGCGCACCCTATTACGTTTGGTAGCACCCAAACATTATTCCCCCGCCTTAAAAAAACATTATTCCCCTTCAATGAAATTCCTAAAATCTTATTTTCTTGTATATCCAACTACAAATTTAAGGTAGAAGAAAACCACCTTACAAATTTATGGTGTCCAAGGATAATGTTCTTTCTGTTCTACAAGAAAAAGAGCATCACCACATTAAATGTTCAAAGAAAAGTACAAAGAGAATTAATAAATTAGTAATAACATCAATTTGCACTCAAACATTATTCCCCCTCAATGAAATTCCTAAAATATTATTTTCTTATATATCCAACTTCGAACCCAAGATAGAACAAAACCACCTTGCAATATTTATGGTGTTCAAGGATAATGTTCTTTCTGTTCTACGCGGAAAAGAGCAACACCACAAAAAATGTTCAAAGAAAAGTAGAAAGAGAAGTAGTAATAAGTAATAACTTCTTTACACAATAATTAGGGAAGGTGGTTGTTGTGGTTTGGACACCGCCAAAGACATCCTGCCTCAGAAAACTTGACTTAATAAAAACTAAAGAAAGTCAAGGATGGAGGGGTAGACCTAAGCTAACATGGGACACATTGATTAGGAAGGATCTAAAGGATTTGGAAAGCATACCATTAAATGCACTAAATCGAGCGCAATAGAAAAGTTTGATCCACATAGCCAACCCCAACTTATTTGGGATTGAGGCTTTATTGTTTTATTTTGAAATTGATTTTTTTCCATCTATTTGTTGTCAAATAGAATTAATTCGAATATTATTTATTTATGTTTTTTTTTTTTTTTTTTTTTTTTTTTTTTTTTTTTTTATGCGTTTTTCTATTACATGTAGATGTTATCAACATTTTGATGATTGAAACAACAAAGTAATTTACCAATAAGATATTGAATCATGGTCTTTTTTTTGGCGAAGAGTATTCATTTTTATTTCTTGTTTAATTGTCCCTTACCTTCATGTAATCTGCAAAAAGAGAACGGAGAGAGTAAGATCATCTTCCTTCATTGAAGATTATTTGTGTCTCTTGCTTTGTGTTGTATTTTGTTCTTTTCTTGGCTCCCTAACCTCCTATTGTTTGCTTATTTTTCTGTAAGTGGATGTCTTTTTTGTATATAATAAGGAAGATATTAAAATTGAGAAGTTGCTAAAGATAAAATTTAAGATGTTGCCAAAGCATAATAACATTTTGTGCTTGTCTTGATGTGGTTGAAACTTCATTTTATTTATTTTTCAGTAATTTAAAGCTCGTCATTGGAACTGCTATTTATGTGGTTGCTTCTATGTCTATTTGGTTAAATTGATTTCTTTACTTCTTAAGATTATTTTCTTTTTTAGGCTTGAAGAGCTTCAGGTCTTGGATATTAAATTTTTGTATGGCTGCTCAAAACCCACAATTGTAGTCCTTTACCAGGTACTATTCTAATATTTCATCTCAGTGTATTTCTTAATGATTTGTCAATTCCAAGAATTTGACACTTTTTCAATTTGCATAAATATGTTTTATAGACATGTTGTCACAACCACAATCTTGATTGATTTGCAATAACAAAATTAGAAAATTAGGGAATTCAAAAAGATACAAAAATAAATTAAAAAAATTAAACGATCTGAAATTTTTGAGAGAATTTGTTATCAAGAGTAGAAAGAACAACAAAATCTATGTAAACAGTGGTTACAACAATGTCATATCTGTATCAATGGCAAAGATTATGGTATGATTTATGCTCAAGATCTGTGTATATTTTGTATATATTCTTACCTAGTATAGAATATTAGTAATTAGTGTATTAGCTGTATATTAGGATAATCAGTTGCTAAATTAGTGCATTAACTATTGTTATTGCCTAATATAGATTGTACATATATTCTTATTTAAGAGAAAGGATCCTAAAGGAAAGACATTCAACCAATTTACTGAATTATTGTTAATCTGTCCCTTGCTCACAGAGTGCCCAAAACTACAATTGAAATTCAGAATGCCTTTTGTAAGCTTTCACCTCTATTTATAACTCTTACTTGTGTAACTAACAAGTTCTTATTATACAACCTTTAAGATTACCTTTTTCTCAAGGTGAAACCCAAAATAAAATGCACAGAAAACAGATCAACTGATTCTCATGTGGTAAATTGGAAGGAAGAAACTTGAGGGAAGGCAACTATGCACGGATTTTAAACCCCCGTGATGGGAGTTATGTTAGTGAAGATACTTGAGGATGACCACACAAGGATCCATATCAATCTCGTGATCAGAACACACATTACATATTGGTAAGAACAAAGTTGGGGTAGGATTACCGACACAAATCCAACAGTCAACAATGTACTCAATAACATCGAGTTGCTAAAGGATTCAAGAAATTGCTATATCAGGGTACGGGTAGTTCAGAGGCACAATAAAATGACCTACTATTCCCAAATCCAAATGGGAATGAGTCTTAGTTAAGTGGTTTATGGAAGCATCGAGCGTATGCCCATCATTTAGATTTGTGGGCATTGCCCAAGGAGTTTGCCGCAAAGATCTCGACTTTTGAGCAAGCTTTTGGAACAAGAGAGATGCTCGTTATACCAAGCTTCATGAATAGATGTAGCTCTCATTGATTTCCGTATAATGAATTTTTGCTGTAGGCCCATCGTTTTATAAGCAAGGGTGCCAATTGCCATCAAGGATTTGTCCTTGACAAAATCATTTGAGTGCGACCCAAATTTGTTCTACTTATATTGGATGTAAGCCACTATAGAAGTTAATGTTAGCAACTAGTATGTAAATGGAGAGAGATAAATGCAAATTTAGTGGCAACATACTCAATTCTTGCTCCCAAAATAAATTTCAAATCCATGTATGCAAGTGTTGGTGGGCATTTGAAATGTTTTGCAATTTTGATTGGAGTGTCGTTATGATTGCCAAAAAGGAATCTACAATATGTAAATAAGACTTAACCAAGCTACCAATTGTCAAATATTCAGACCCATTTCCATCATCCTGGTAGGCTTTTGAATGAATCACTTTCGCTTGGTAGTTACTCGAGTTCGTAGACTTTGGCGAAATGCACAACAACCAATATGTGAACTTGAAAAGCATCATCAAATGTAGGGGATGGAACAAAAATTTTAGATGGTTATCTACTGAGACATCATTTAAGTTTTTATTTTTGAGAAAAAAGGTATCATTTAAGTTGATCAACCACTTGAAATGAAATAAAGCATTTTCAGATCGAAGAGAAGCGAGGTCAACACATCAATTTGCATTTGTCTCACTCTTGAAGGTATCATTTAAGTTGATCAACCACATGCAATGTGTTTGCGAGTTTGGTTATGTTGCTATGGTGCCATTACTGACACTGCTCCATCTACTCGAGTGGCTAGTTTCATCACTGATGTCACTATCATAGTTGATAGCCCATCGAATGCAAACTAATGCCCACAAAAGTGTAGCTGAGGTAGTGCAAAAAACATATTAGGAAGGGAAACCCCAAGAGGGGTTTAATCATCAACAAAGGAGACTGTGGTGGTGGCCACTATGATTGATGAAGTCGGTTACTTCCATCTATGTTGGCTATATGGTATTTTAATTCCTTGAACTTCTTCGAATCTCTCGAACTATTTAGTAATTTTAAAATGTCGAATTAAAAATTAAATGCAAACAAAACCTTACGAATTTTCATTCTGGAAATGGAAGAAAGACATGATTTGCAAATTTTATTGCAGCTTGCTTGAAAAAGATTATAATTGATGCCATTTTTTTGAAAGTCACTGCTACTTGGTAGAAGCATTCGATATTGCAAAACTATGAAATTATGAGTTCTAACTTATTGCCCCATGGGATTAGTCGTACCCGAAGGGTGCGGATACCCACGGTTATAAAAAAAACTGCTAAAGTTGAACTTAAAAATCTTGATGTCAATTGTCAAAAAAGAAAGGACAAGAAATATTGTGAATGATATGCTTCTTTTATAAGTTGACTCATACTAATTTGGGGTTGGGGTTTTGTTGTGGTTGTGGTTGTTGCTTCTTTAATGTGTCTTGACTGTTGTTTTTGTTGTTGCTTCTTTACTGTTTCTTGACAAAATTAAGTCTTGCTAGCTCTTAGGTAAACTTATTTATATTCCTCATTTTTTGAAATGTTGCAAAAATTCTGTACTTTGAATTTAACTTACTTGAATTACTTCCAAATTGTAAGTGTCCAAAGTCATAGACAAAATCAAGTTTTTGATCCTTGGCTAGTCGAAATCTCTCTTGGTTTCAGAAATAAGGGTGGAAACTGTCAACATGAAAAATTGTTGTTATGTACATGGTCTTTTGGAGATGTAATGGAAGTGGCCAAACAACAACAACAACAACAACAACAACAACAACAACAACAACAACAACAACAACAACATAGCCTCAGTCCCAACAACAACATAGCCTCAGTCCCAAATTAATTGGGGTCGGCTATATGGATCAAACTCTTCCATTGTGCTCGGTTTAATGCAATTGATGGTGAGCTTTCCAAACCATTTAAATCTCTCCTAATCAATGCATCCCAAGTTAACTTCGGTCTACCCCTACCTCGTTGAATTTCTTCAGTTCCTATTAAGTCAAGTTTTCTGGAAGGGGCATCTGTAGGTCGTCTTTGCAGGTGACCAAACCACCGCAACCGCCCTTCCCTAATCTTTGAGTCAATTGGTGCTACTCCTACAGTCCTACTTGTCTTTGGATTTCTATATTTCTTATCCTTTCTTTACGAGTTTTACCACACATTCCACCTAAGCATCCTCATTTCTGCTACGCCATTTATGTAATTGTTGTTGCTTTACCACCCAACATTTACTTCCATAGAGCATAGTTGGCCTAATTGCATTTCTATAAAATTTTCCTTTTAACTTGGTAGGCATATTTTTATCACTGATCACACTAGTTGCACTCCTCCATTTCTTCCATCCAGCTTGAATTCTATGTGTGACATCATTCTCTTTATTGCCATCATTTGGTATGATTGATCCTAGATATCTAAAGTATTTCACATTAGGAACTTCCACTCCCTTTAATTTTACCACTTCATCATCTCGATGTCTCGTATTTCTAAACTTACAATGCATGTACTCGGTCTTTGTCCTACTCAATTTAAAGCCTTTAATTTCTAATGTATTCCTCCAAAGTTCTAATTTCTTATTCACTCCATCTCTTGTTTCGTCCACTAAGACAATATCATCTGCAAATAACATGCACTATGGTATATCATCTTGAATATGCCTAGTTAGTTAATCCAAAACTAGCGTAAAAAGATATGGGCTTAATGCCGAGTAAATTGTTTAGTAATAGTTGTAGCTTGG
Organism: Stephania japonica; assembly: GCA_039657345.1. NCBI lineage: Eukaryota > Viridiplantae > Streptophyta > Magnoliopsida > Ranunculales > Menispermaceae > Stephania > Stephania japonica. The sequence goes on from CM077556.1 coordinate 11,397,996, forward strand.
TGATTGAGAATTCATGGTGGTTGATCTATGGTGGGTAAATGGTGCATTGGGAAAGAGAGTGTCAACAATCAGAGATGGATTTGTTTGATCTTGAACTACGAGGATACATGGTGGGTAAGTGGGTCTTTTGCCTTCAATAACATTGATCAGAACGACACCTTGTTTATCTTCTCTAATGATAAATAGATTATTGATTGAAGCAACTCAACTCTCTTTTTAGTACATCTTGAACAAAGATCTTCTCATACCATGATTCCTTCATTTGTGCAAGGCTCCAACATTAATTTGATACAACTCCAATCTTAATTGGTTGAAGATAACAAAATGAGAGGAAAAACATAAAATTGAAATAGAAAAACTTTGTTAGAAGAGTAGAAAGAGCATCAAAATATTTCTCGTCAAAGCCTATTGCGATTCTGAGATGTTGAAATCTCCCAAAAATCACTCATAGAGTGCTCAACTAGGCAGCCAATATTCTAAGTGTCATCTAATACCTTGTCACTACTACTTGTGCAATTAGCACATTAGTTTATGACCAAAAATTGAAATAGGATAGCTCTAATGACACAATCTCGTTTTTATGTGTTATTTGTTAACTCTTATAAGTATTTTGTAGAAGATGAGGTTTAGAGAATTATCAAGGACAATATTCGTTACAGAGCACCATTGTGCAAATGGTGCTCATTAAATTTCTTTAAAAATGGGAAAACCTATAAAGTATATGTCTTGTGGTTCCTAAGGGGTGTGGTGAAGTGGCAACAACATGAGCACAGCTACTTTGACTAAGGCACAAGTTGTGGGTTTGATTCATTGTAGCTACACAATTCCCTTGTTATCTCCCAGGCTGTGAGATTGGGGTTCCCGACTAGCCCCATTGGGATTAGTCAAACTGCAGGTTTGGATACCCATAGTTCTTAAAAGAAATATTTTGTGCGCTTTTATAGAACTGGACCATCAATGCAAATGTTAAGTAGATTTATACCCAATTCTCAATAAGGTAACTCCATGAAAGCGGAATGTTGCGTACCTGTAAGCTTTCTCTCCAACTCATGGAGTAAAATTTCATGTCTATTAGGCAAAGTTGGATGTTGAAGCTCAGCAAGAAAGATAAGTTGGGAGTGGAAAGTCTTTTGTCTTGCAAAGATCTGATATTCGATGACTCTCAACGTCTAGGAGAAGCTTATGATCAAAGGTGTGGGACATCATTTTATTAGTGGTTTTATTGGTGAAAAGAGGAGAATTTTTAAGGACAAGCATGGGAGGTTCAAGGGGTTTAATTCTTGCATTGACGTAGGTCTGCAGAGTGCTTTTGTTAAGTGGGACCTTCTTGTTACCTCCTTTTCTTTTTGTTATGATTTGTTTTTGTGTTGAGAATGATTACCTTTTTACTGTCTATGTTGGGGCCTATCATGTTGTTTACTTATCAAACATATAGTTGTACAATTAAATTTTTGGGACTATTCTCCATACCTCTTTTTTGATGACCTTTATTACATTATCGTACCTTGATTCTGGCACAATTGATCCAGATATATTAAAATCATATTTTTCTTCATATTTCTTAATGTAGGACAACAAAGATGCACGACATGTTAAGACATATGAGGTGGCACTGAAGGAAAAAGATTTTGTTGAGGGTCCATGGTCGCATAATAATCTTGATAATGGTGCCTCGATGCTAATTCCAGTTCCTATGCCTTTGGGTGGTGTTATTATAATTGGAGAAGAAACAATTGTATACTGCAATGGCAGTGCAATTAAAGCCATCCCAACAAGACCAGTAAGAAGGGTTCTTTTATTTTTGCATATTAGTGCCTTTCCATGGTGACTAGAATTAAACTGTATTGGCTCTTTTTTCTTAGTCGTCTTCTTTTGGTTTTACAGTCCATCACAAAAGCTTACGGCAGAGTTGACGCTGATGGATCTCGTTATTTACTTAGTGATTATGCTGGGCTTCTTCACTTACTTGTTATTACTCATGATAAAGAAAGGTATTGTACCCTATTTTATGTATCAACTTCATCTTGGACAGAATTATGCATGGCACCGCTAAATGAATTGTTGAACAACAACTCGTGTTATGTTTTATTTTCAATGTAAATGATTTTCTCCTATATTTTTCTATGTATTTATTTTTGATAGGATTCAATTTACTTTCATTCATTTATTATTATTCGTTTGATTGCATATATTTGCATGGATGTGTGCTGGTTCTTGAATTTGTCCACCAAACCCTTGTGCGTTCTTCCTACGTGTGAGCAATAGTTCTTTATTTCCTGCAGGGTAACCGGGCTCAAGATTGAGTTCTTGGGAGAGACATCTATTGCATCAACGATATCTTATCTTGATAATGCTTTTGTATTTGTTGGTTCCAGCTTTGGCGATTCTCAGGTTTGTTAATGTGGCATGCGCAAGTCCTGTTTCTTCGCGTCTACTTTCCATATGTGAAATTTGTTATTCCTACTTTTTTGTTCATAATGCTTTGCAAGATGATACTGAAATTAAGAATATGTGCCTAATTATGTTTTTAAAATTTTAAATTTAATAAGTTATCTTTAGCTAAGATTTATGATTAGGTTAGTTAAGTTTTTAAATTTCAAATTTTGAATAATTTCTTAAGTTTTTTAGCCCTTTAAATAGAGGACATCAATCAGTAAAATATATGCTATGCACTTACACATTCAAAATTTTTTTGTTCTTCTCAATTTTCATTCGTTGAATCCTAGAAATGGTATCATACATTATTGTTCTCGAGGGACTTGTGATTTCAAAGCCATACACCTAGAACCACAACCTCGCAACAAATACTACTTCTACTAGAATGACAAAGGCCCCATTTGGTTAAGCTTTTGCTTATTGCTTATTACTTATAGCTTAAGCAATTATGTTATAATTGCTTTTGGTATAAGCAAATTTGGTGTGTTTGCCTAGAAAATCTTATCAAATCTTATCAAATCGCATTCGCAATTTTGATAAGCACGGAGAGGGATGCTTATCTAAAAAGTAGCTTTTCTATGATTTGGGACCCAACATATTATCCTAACACCCTTTATCAATTAAGCTGCGATGCCACATCATCAATAAGCAGACTCATAAGTTGAACCAAACGGAGCCAAAATGGAGTATGATAAAGCGCTTCCAATGCCACCGGCATCATTTGACAGTGACAACTATCAAGTATGGGCTGTATGAATTATAGTTGATCTTGTAGCTTTGAATCTTTGGGAAGCCAACGAATATGGAGTTCTAGAGTTGCTTGACTATCAAACAGTCGCGCAACTCAAAAGCTACAAAGAAAGAAGAACCAAACAAGCAAATCTTATTTATGTCTACGTTCTGCAGTTTCAAGCGAGATCCTGACAAGAATCATACATATAAATACTGCAAATGAAATGTGTAGGTATTTTAAGAACCAATATCAAGGTGTTGAGAGGACAAAACATGCAAAGGGAGGTGTATATTAGGTATATATTGTAGGTAATAATATTGCATTTTAAAAAGGTACTCCTTCATCCTACTTTTTCTCTCCTTCCTCAAGAACTTCACTTAGATAAGAAGAAGGCTGTTAGTTTTACCACATTGATTTGTGGGGAAAAAATGTAAAAGAAGACGAAAAACAAGACAATAGGCCAACAATATTAAAACTTAACGGAAAAAGAAAGAAAGCAAGATAGAAGAATGTAAAAAAAAGAAAGAACTAAGGACAAAAAGAGGCAAAGGGAAGAATGGTAGAAAATCTAAGTTATGAAAGGAAGAAGACGATGACTAGGAGTAGAAACTTTTTCCCCTTTATATTCTTTCTAGCTTCACTTTCAATTTTCTAAAATTTGCTATTGAGATTCATGTTTGAAGATCTTTTCTTTCTATGTTTTTATGCACTTTCTTTCCATTGTAATGGTACAACTAACTACACAATGTTACCATAAGTGTGTTTTGATTAGAAAAAAGAGAGATAGAAGCATAATTCATTGAATGATAACTTTGATGGATACCTTTTCTTTCTAACTTTGTAGGCCAATTTCTCCAAATTTACACTTTTTTTGTAACGTATTCAGTTCTTTCCATTTCAGATTCATATTTTAAATTTGTTTCCTTATTGTTTTCACTTTCTTTTTTTGGTATATGATGGTGTAGTTGAGTTTCGTACCAAAACTTTTGATTGGGTTAACAAAGACACTAAAAATATTCCATTTCTTTTTTTAGTTAAAAAATACAATCCAATATGTCACTTTTCACCAACGCGCAAAGGTGTGTGCCTTGAAAAATCTCAAGGTGCATAAAGGTGCACTAAGACGTGCGCCTCATTAAAGCACCTATTCCTGGGTGTGTTTTAGGCGTACAGAGGACACCCTATCTTGAGGCGTGCCTCAGGCGCGCACCTCAGTGCGCCTCAATAACACATTAAATAGAGTACTGAACAATTGAACATTCATATGAATATGCTATGGTACCATTTTGCAGAATTTGAACAATGAAAATTGAGAGAAAAATGATAGCTTTTGTAGGATTTGAGGAATGATAATTGAGAGAAAAAACATGAATATGTGAGTGAGTAGCATATTTTCATTGATTATAGTGCTCTATTTATAGAGCTAAAACTTATAAATTTATTCTGAATTTGCAATTTATAACTTAACTAACCTAATCCTAAATCTTAGCCAAAGGTATTGTATTTAACGTAAAAGTTTATAAGCAACAACTCATCCTCAAATCTAGAATATCAACGACATTTTCAACTGATAGATGCCTCACAACCTTAACTCCAAGCAACTAATTGTGCAAGCAATTGTAATTTAAAGTTGTTTTTTCTGATTTCACCTTGTTATTTTGTTTCATTTACTGAAGTTTGACATTATTAGATACTTTTCTGTTTTTTGTGTTTGATTGATCTTCTTGATGTTTCATAGTTGAGCTTCACATTCTCTACTTAGTTTATTTACGTTTCTACCTCATTTATCCTCTATATATAGTGTAGCCTAAAGAATTTTACCTTTTCATCTATGTGCATTTTGACCATCGCAAAAAATTTTGTTGGAGTTGTTGCATCAAATATCTCACCACCCTTCGCACTTGCATTTGTGACTAAAGTTTTCATAGTTCATTTTTCTCAAATTCGTCAATGATCACAACATATATATATATATAAGATAGGTGATATGGTTTAAAACATTCGAAAATATTAATTTGTCCTAGTATTCAACATAGTTCTATATTCTTTTTTTTTTATAATCATCTTTTATGGTATCAAAATTAGCAGTGTAAGTATATAATGTACTTGTATTGTTGTAGACTCAACTCCTTTCAACGTGGCTAATGGTTTCGTGAATTATAGAATTCGTGTAACTTAATCCTCTTATAGGTTTGTAAAGTGCTTACTTCTCGGTGTAGGTGGAGCTCCATTTCACATTGAGGATGACTTGGAGCGAGATGAGCACAATAGTTGTTGTCCCACTTACTGATAAATTTGTTGGGGCATGTGCCCTAGGTCAATCTATGAATATTGTTTCTATTACTATTTTTGTTAATAAAAATAGAGGATTTCATTTGTTGTTTATTATAATTGGTTTGCATATTTATATTATAATAAGATCCATGGATATTTATTGAAATATTCTAAATGTCTCTAGTCGATCATTAAACTGAGAACTATAATGAATGAAGACTAATGTGAGTCTTGATTTATCGTCATATGATGATCATACGTATAAGAATACGAATCAAGATCATGAGTACTTGTTAGCGAACAATAAACAGGACCGACCCGCTATGAGAACACTACATCATTAAGGCATAGGTGTTACTCATGATATGTATGTCATTTAATCCTTTGACTTGAGATTACTAGAGAATTCAACATTAGGAGTACAATGATTTGACACAATCAAACGTTATTTTTAACCGAACGATTATAAAGGTTGTGATTGGTTACTCTATGAATAATGTATGAAGGTGTGTAATCGAGATAAGATTTGTCCCTCTCGTAAAGAGAGTTATCAGTGGATCCCTCAATACGATAGACTGATAAATGACCAAGTCCACGTGAATTGATATGATCAATGTCATATGGATGTTTTCACTCTACCTTGAGATTAAGACTAGTACGATTGAACATTAAAGATGACTTTTCCGTGCCTTACGTGTGACAACCATAATTCCCAAACTAGGGCCACTCGTCCTAAACTGCCACTTAATTCTCTCGAGTACGAAGCCAAGTCAAGTGACATCTTAGTAAGTTTAACCTGCGAAATAACTTACAAACATTGACTATCTATTTTCTAGGTCAATTAAAATTTTGCTGAATTAGTTAAAGGTAGCCTATTATGTCAACTTAATTATTTCAATTATTCTAACTCTACATTTCTAACGAAATTTCGGCAGAGTGTCCTTTGTATTTTGAGCTATTCAAAAATCCCAAAATACCTGCAAAAGTTCTCCCAAGACCTGTGCAAGGTATATCCAAATGCAATAAGGTCTATTCATCCACATTCGTAATTTCTACGTCTAACATTTAGTTCTACAACTAATTTCATCACAACTAAGTACCCAAGTGCGAAATCTTAACAAAATATGATAACTTTTATTGTATTGTATTGTATATTGTTCATGATACACATGTCTCTATATATAGAGAGATGCAATTACATACAAAAGGAAACATCTAAATAAGGTAGCGCATAATTAGATGAGTGATTTGTGCATATTTCCTAATTACACAATATTCGTTAACACTCCCCCTCAAACTCAAAGTGGGAACAATGAAACTACTTTGAGTTTGCAAACCAAAATAAATACCCAAAATAATAATAGCCGACTCCGCTAGGCATCAAGTCACGAAACAAACACGAATGCGAGAGGAACGACAAGCAGTGAACACTCGGAAAATGATCATCCAATGAACATTGATGAAGAACAAACGAAGACGAAGAACCGACGAGAAGCATGTACACATGAAGCTGCTGTGAAAAGTTCATCCGACAAACATTGGCGACGGTTCGACAACGACAAGCTGGTGAAGACGACATACCGATGAGAAACACGCACATAGAGCTGCTGTGAAAATGTTCGTCCAACTAACAATGGCGACAGACTGACAACAACATACCAATGAGAAACACGCACACATAGCTGTTGTGAAAAGTTCACCCAGCAAGACAAAGGGTCGACGAGAAGCACGCACACAAGAAGTTGTTGCGAGATGTTCGTTCGACAAGACAAAGGGCCGACGAGAAGCATGTACACAAGAAGCTGCTGCGAGAAGGCTCCATGACTTTTCCTACACTTTCCCTTTCGCAATCCTATCGTGGCAGCTAAGGTACCTAGGGAGAAAAATGGGAGTGAGCAAAATATCAACAGGCTCAGTAAAACAGTAGTCCACTCTACCATCAATCACCCAAGTGATACCTAGTATATTCAAATCTCAAACTAGATTTCGACATTTTAGGTCACCAGACCTATTATCATTCTTCGGGCATTTTAAGTATAGCATACACAAGTATAATAATATAGCAAGATAGGAAGAACAATGCCCAACAAGATAATTCAACAAGGATAAATGATGAAAATGAATCCTTAAGAGTCAATAGATGTGGCAACTGGATATGCCAAATCGATGTTAGGCTTTACGCCCTTACCTTGTCCTTCACCACTGTGAGTTAGACAGCTTGGAGTTCACAAATCTAAGTACCTATTGTCCTTGCTTAGCTCATCCTTCCCCTAACACTGAGGATTACAAGTCTAAGCACTTATGGCCTGTTTGGTTGGGGTATTAGGTTATCTAAGCCTGGGCTTAGAGGTAAGACCATTGTTTGCTTGAAGTGTTAAGTAAGCAACAGGCTTACATAAACACTCATACACCAGCTTATCTAATGACAGGGGGGACCCTGTCATTAGATAAGCCCACCCAATTTTTGAGGTGAAATGTCGAAAATGCCCTCATGATTTGAATAAAACCCTAGATTACATTATTCTTCACATCGATCAATATTCGCCTACATTAAATAGGGGCATTTTAGACATTTCACCCACTTTTCCTTATAGGTTTATACTTGAACCAAACGGCTGCACATAAAACTCCCATCTCTCACAAAGACTAAGCTTATCTAAGCCAATCCCTACACCTTACACATAACTCCAACCAAACGGGTACTTAATGTCCTTGTTTAGCTTATCCTTCCTCCAATACTTCGGATCAGACAATTTGGAGTTCACGAGTCTAAACACCTATTAGCTTATCCTTCCTCCAACATTGTGAATCAGGCAGTGTGGAGTTCACAAGTCTGAACATGTGACTCCTTTGGAGTCTTAGCGGAGGGAGGTCACTGGTGGCCGCCGGCCCTCTAGTCCGGGGTACCAATTATGGCACGTAATCCCATATCAGTTTCACAAGCATTCAAGAGTTAGAATAATAAAACAAGACATAATGTGAAACAAATTCAATGAAGAGATCAATGAGAATTCCAAGTAAAGCATCAAAAATTACCGAAATGAATCCTAGCATATCTACTAGCATGACATGATTGATAATAGAGCAAACCCTACTTACCTCGCTTGCCGCATTTACCTAAGCCGATTTATTCGCCGAATTGCTAGCTAAGTCCTCGTCGTCGCGCGAATTTAATTTAATTGAGTCATGCCAAGTTGCGATAACTTATAGTTCACACATTAGCACACCAAACACAAATAAAAAATGATTTTATTTACTTTTTGAGCACTTCAATGGTTCACAACTCTTGTCGAGACTTAGGATCACTAATGGTTCAAAATTCAATCAATTGTTGATTTAGAATTTTGGGTCGTTACGTTACGTTTGATCAAAGGATATCGTATAACAAAAGGATGTGATATACACTATTGATTAGGTTATATCGATTTTGATCTTCGTGCAACTTGGGTAGTCATAATTTCTTGCTAGAGATCGCTTATGACTTGTGTATCAAAAGAGGTTTTGGTTTAATGCCAATGTTGCATGAACCTATTGGGTCGCACACAAAGAACACGTCGCATGATTTCAAATGGTTCAGATTGATGCCAGAAAAACCTTTATTATTGCTTATTTAAGCAGGAGCATATGTTATTCACTTGAAACCGTAAATACAATGGTTGTATAAGTAGGTGTTTAAGTGTGGGCATGACATACATACAAAAAGTGGTTGAAACCATAAAAATGAATAGGATTCTCTCGTGAGTTTTTTGGACTTTGGGAAGAGGAGAAAAACGTTGTCAAGATCTCCCAGAGCTAGCACTCCAACTCGTGGTCATCGTTCGTGTGTGGATTTGTGATAGAGAACGCTCTTGTGAACGTCTTGAAGATCGATCAACACAAACAAAGAACTAGCAACCAAGGTATGGTTTCAACTATGATAATCAGATTAATGGGTCTCGTTTTGATCCTTTTGGGGTTTTTGAAAATATATTTTAAATTTTCGCAGCTTTTTGGAACCCCAAAACCAAACAAAATTATTTAGTGAAACTTTCTCCACATTCCAATTCTGGTTGTGATGTATTTGGAAGAAAGTATAACCTTTCATTAAGTTACCAGCAATATTAAATAGATCAACCATTTCTTTTGGTTAATTCAATGGTTTTTTCCCTAAACATTACACTAATTTTAATCTGTTATGTTTCTATTAATCTGTTTTAGCCTAGTCAAGAATTGTCCCACATTTATTATTCAAGTGAGTATTGTGTGGGTTGTAAGTTGGGGATGAGAAATACTTTCTCGCGTAGTCATTTTGGTTAATCCCCCACTCCAAACTTGAGCCTCACTTACACTCATTTCCTCTTCAAATTAGGCTAGGCATTCCATCTTACAAAATTAATCTAAAATGGAATAAGAGCTATAAAAGGTGGCCCAAGATTTCATTCTAGGTTATGTACCGAGTAGGTTATCCTCTTGGTCTTTAAAGAGCCATTTATGTCAAGTCTTGAGTTGGCTAAATGCCTATCCTAAGTTGGTCTATACCCTGTTGGACCATCCCAATTGGTTGGTTGCGCAATGTTGAACATTGCTCCGTTGGATTTGAGTTGGCTAATAATGCCTTATTGCCTTTCCCAGTCGGGTAGTTACTCGCTGGATTTGAGGTAATGCTCGTTAGTTTTGAGGATCCAATTAATTCCACTCTCAATTCATCTAACGCTCATTGTACTTGAGGGGGAGCATTAAATTTTTTCCTGAAATGACTATTCAAGTGAGTATTGAGTGGGTTATAAGTTTGGATGGAAAACACCATCTTGCCTTGGCATTTTGGTGATGCTCTTTTCCATACTTAAGCTCCACACACTCGCTTCCTCTCATACACTTGGACTTGAGCATTCCATGCATCATACAAAATCTAGTATGGTATTAAAGCTTTAAATGGTTGCGTGTAATCGGATGCCCATTCTAGTCCAAGTTATCTATCAAGTGGGCTGTCCTATTGGTATTCATGATCCATTGGTGTCAAGTCTCAAGTAGGCTAATACCTATCTCAAATTGGGGCAACGCCCCGTTGGATCTGAGTTGGCTAATAATGCTTGTCCTAGTTGGCTAGTTATTCAACGAATTTGAGGTAATGCCCATGAGTGTTGAATATCCAATTAAATTAATTGAAGCCTCAACTTGGCTAATGCCCGTTGAACTTGAGGGGTGTGTTAAGAATAGTCGTACATTGACTAGTCAAGTTTGTATTGAGTTGGTTCTAAGTTTGGATGAAAGGCACTCCCTTGCTTTGGCATTTTGATGTTTGCTCTCTCCCGAATTTAAGCCCCACTCAATCACTCACTCGCTCTCCTACATTTGAACTTGGGGCATTCCATGCATCATAAAATATCTAGTAAAATCCTGATTAATAAAATACGTTGATTCTCCACTATATTACAATTTCCTAACCACCACTCGTAGTAGTGATATATGTTATTTTCACCCTTTCAATTTGGGTGAAGTTCCCACCTTGTCAAATATGATTCATGAATATGGATATAAGACCTAGCTCATTTCATACAAGACACACATACTATCTATGCATTATATATTAAAGATTTGATGTGTGTTGTGTTGTATAGTATCTATTCTTTATATGTTAAGTAGAGACATTTGAAAATTATACATATTTATTTATTAAGTTATATGTAAGTAGAACCCAACTATTAAAATTTATCTTAATTTCATTTTTCAACATTAACTAAATGAGGAAGAAGAAAATAGGAGTGAAATATTTGGAAATTGGTAAATTGACAAACGATAGTAGGTATTAGCCAATTTCCCATGATCTTGAATTGGAAAATGGAGAAACAGACCTTGAGACATGTATCTACTTTGACACTTTCGTCGGAATTTGCGTAACATAGATGGTGATTTTGATTTATGCATGCATATGGGTCATAGAACTTGCTGTTATATTTTATAAAATGTTGATAGAAAATTTATATTTGATTCTATATTTTCTTCAAAGCTTGTAACATTATAGTCACCATTCATGTTATTAGCTAAATCATTCTTGTTGATACAGCTTATAAAGTTAAATCTCCATCCCAATCCAAGAGGTTCCTATGTAGAAGTTCTAGAAAGGTACGTCAATTTGGGGCCCATTGTGGATTTTTGTGTGGTTGACCTTGAGAGGCAAGGCCAAGGTCAGGTGGTAACTTGCTCAGATGCGTACAAAGATGGTTCTCTTCGGATAGTCCGAAATGGCATAGGGATCAACGAGCAGGTCTATATTTTCTTAGTGATTTAGCTTTTTGTTATCTTTCCATCTTCAGTGCTAATTTTAATAGAGCCGATTATATACCACATCTTCATTTACAGGCATCAGTAGAACTTCACGGCATCAAAGGAATGTGGTCTTTACGATCCTCTACTGACGATCCGTATGATACATTCTTAGTTGTAAGCTTTATCAGTGAGACACGGATCTTGGCCATGAATCTTGATGATGAGTTAGAGGAGACAGAGATTGAAGGGTTTTGTTCCGAGGTGCAGACTTTGTTCTGCCATGATGCCTTGCACGATCAACTTGTACAGGTTTGCAGTTCTACAGTATAACTCCTTTTTCCCCTTGTGCTTTTTGTTGTTCACAATTATATATGGATTAAAATGTAATATACATTTCTTTTTCTTTACATGTTACTAGTATCTTATAAAGAAGTTTTAATCTGCAACACATAAGGGTGCATAATTACAAATGGTCTTGACCCTATGATCCCTCTACCGGGCATAGTTTGGTGAATGAGTTTGCATCTGATTTCAACTAGCCTCCAGAACACATCCACAGATCTGATTTACCGTGAATTAGGCCAAATACATGTAGCATTTGTTGGTGTTTGGGGTTCATGCGCAGCGGAGATTACAAAACAATTTTGAGAAAAACCCCAACAGGATCCGAATCTGATTCCATTAAAACACGTTTAAACTATGAAAACTTAATCATACCTTAGTCGCAATGTACCTTTCTGAAGGTTAATCGATCTCTAAGGCGCTGCCAACGACGAACGCCCTCTATCAGCAGTCCACACACGAACGGCGGTCGAGATTTGAAGTGCCAGCTTCGAGAGAATTCCAAACCTTTTTGTTTCTCTCCAAAACGATCCAGAACATACCAAAAACCCTAAGTCGTTTCTTAAAACGAAAATAGAGTTTCGGCCCTTTTTAATATTTCGTAAGTGTATTCTAACTCAAAGCGTCTAATTATACAACCCTTGTATATAGACGGTTAAGTAAATTACACATATACCCCTACTTAAAGAGGTATAAGTGTAATACACTACAAGGACGTTTCTGTCATAAATTTTATCATATAAAATTCATTCTTCTGAACCATTTTAAAATCTCGCAAAACCATTCTTAGTGTGCGACCCAATAGGCTCATACAACGTTGGCAGTGTACCAAAACACATTTTGGTATACAAGTCATAAGTGGTCTCTAGCAAGACATTATGACTACCCAAGTTGTACAAAGATCAAATCGATACAACCTAATCAATAATGTATATAACATCCTTTTGTTTTACGATATCCTTTTGATAAAATATAAGGCATGGAATTGTCGTCCAACATGTTCGATTGTACTAGTCTCGATCTCCAAATAGACTGAAAACATCCAAGTGACATTGATCAATATCAATTCACTTAGATTAGGCCTTTTAACAGTCTAACACATCGAGGGATCCACTGGATATCTCTCTCTATATGAGAGGGACAAATTCTATCTCGATTACACAACTTCACCACATTATTCACACAGTAACCAATCACAACCTTTATAATCATCCGGTTAAAGACAACGTTTGATTGCGTCAAATCACTGTATTTCTAATGTTGAAGTCTCTGGTAATCTCAAGTCAAAGGACTGAATAATATACATATCATGAGAAACAACTATGACTTAATCCATGTGATGTTCTCATAGCGGGTCGGTCCAGTACTTTGTCCCCTAACAAGTACTCATGATCTTGATTCGTATTCCTATACGTATGATCATCGTATGATCATCAATCAAGACTCACACTAGTCTTAATTCATTATAGTTCCCAGTATAATAATCGACTAGGGACATTTAAGATATTTCTGTAAATACCCATGAATCTTATTATAATGTAAACATGCAAATCAATTATAATAAACAAGAAATGAAATTCTCTATTTTATTAACTAAAATGTATTCATAAAGACTATTAATGGATTGACCTAGGACACATTTCCCAACAGCATTTGGGTTGCTTGAATTGGCTTCGCTAATTCCTTCTCTTAATTTTCTATGGTCCATTTAAAATCTTAATAAATTTGTTATAGTATTTTTCATTTCAACATTTTATTCATGAAACATATTTATTTGAAACCACAACATTTAGTAGCAAATCACAAAATATAAGGACTTTTCGTTTCAGCTAAATAACTTATTGACTAAATATTCTAACGGCTGTGGTTCTAAGTCTAAACAAGCAACTTTCATATTTTTAATTTGACAGATCAGCCATAATGAAATGTACGTGACAATTCCAAATCGGATTTCTCCTCTTCACCCTAAATTTTTATGTAATGAAGGTAAAAAAGTATTTGCAACACCATAAATTTAGCATAACTGCTTATACACACAGTTAAAGGAAAAAGTGCATAAGAAAGGTATGGAGCTGATTAAATTTTATAATATCATTTGTATTAGTTTTGATCTTAATGCTTTAGCTGCCAAATCTTTGAGTGGCAAATGATTGAGCGCAACAATGCTTGGCGTTTGAGAAGGTACTTGCATGTGTGCCTTTCTTGAAAGAATGAAAGGCTTCAACTTGGATGGCCTTACCGTGCTGGATATTATCTTTTGGGAAGCTTTAGTTCCTGCTAAAATTAAATTTTTAGGTGGCTTATTGTGTTGGGAAAGACTATTATGATGGAGATTCTGTAAAAGAAATGTCCAGTGGTATCTTTCATCATATTGTTATCTTCAAATCAGGGAGGATAGTGAGAGTTTGGAGCATTTACTATCCAATGACAGTTTGCAAGGGAGATATGGAGCAGATTTCCGGAATTTTCTAAGAACAACATTATAAGATCATCCACTTTAATTCAGCTTTTCAACAAAGTAGTGTCATCCTCAATAGCCAAGGCATACTCGTTAGACTTTGTACAGTGATGAACACGGTTTAGTGTATCTGGAAGGAAAGAAATAGTAGGATGTTAAGATGTTCGAGGACAGGGATCAGTTGTCGGGTGTTGTACCAGCCTAGCTGTTAGGGACTGAATGACTGTCTAAAGCTTACTAACAGATATCCAATGGCAAATTGATTGAGAAGTTGGGCTGATACAATATAAGTAGGTTGAGTGTCTATGCAAAGAATGACATGAGAGAACAAATGGTTCTCTCTATTTAGGTGCAGTGAAGTAGTGATGCTATACTTGTACTTTTCACACCTTCATAGTTTTACAGTTTCCTCTCAGAAAAAAGATGAAAGCCTTCAATTTGGTTATGTTATGAGTTCAGACAGTCAATTTGTTTAGTGATACATTGCTGGAGGAAGATATTTTGGACTGGTTTGGACTGGATCTAAAAGTGATATATTGGTTGGGCCTCAGTATTTGTCATTCCTCACAGGCGATGAGATAACTGAGGACATTGAATAGTCAAACATATATTAAGAACAATAACCTTTAAAAAACACCACCTTATGCAAACTTTTAATTTGTATGCATGTACTTCTTTGCACTCCCTATCACTTGATCGACTTAGCTTCTTTCTCATGGCGTTACTCTCTCTCTAACAAAGAGGAGAAACATGCTTCATAACTTGAATTAAGATGCCTCCTTTCTTGATTGCTTCTAACTTCATCAATGTTCAACATCAACTAGAATAAAAAATCTGCCTCTTAAGTCTTAACCAAACAGATCAGTGATGTTAGTCATTGTCAAGACAGATTTTCTTGGCATGCAAGTGTTGCCGTCACCATCTTAAACTGAACTGTTTGCTGATTGGTTTGTTCAAATAAATCCACCAAATGTGCCTCTGCCCCCTTCTCTTTGTGTGCTTGCTTGCCTTTGATATTTTAAATGACTCTTCTTGTTCGCTTAACATAAACCTCAACACAAAAAACTCTCATTGAGTAAGGAGCATGAGATCAGAGGCACTGTTCCCGAACAAGAATGGTAGCCAACAACACATTGAACGACACCTATTGCAGGTGCAGAATCTTGATTAGGTCATGTCCTTTTATGTTTCCAATGATGCTGGTTTTAGTGCGTGTATTTGTAAGATGCACCTTGTACGTATTTAAAGCTCTTTTCTTATATTACTTCCAAAACCATATTATGTGTATTGTTATTTCCTGGACACTTTTTTTATTCTTATTATTGAACAGAGTCTTCATTAGGGCATGTCCTTTTATGTTTTCAATGATACTGGTTTTAGTGCGTGTATTTCGGATATGCACCTTGTACATATTTAGAGCTCTTTTCTTACATTACTTTTGATACTATATTATGTATATCGTTTTTTCTTGGACACTTTCTTATTATTGAACAGAATCTTGATTAGGGCATGTCCTTTTATGTTTTCAATGATACTGGTTTTAGTGCCTGTATTTCTAGTATGCACCTTGTACATATTTGGAGCTCTTTTCTTAATTTACTTTGTAGCTGTCTCTTTATAGCTGAGTTTTAACTCCGACTTTTTCTTACATTTCTTTTTTCTGTTTGTTTGGTATATCTTTCATTTTATTGGGTTTAAATAGGCAATGCATGTGTTTGTGGTAGAAAAGTTTTTTGAGATCAGATTTTGATTGGAGCTAAATGTATGATAGGTTACTGCAACTTCTGTGCGATTGGTTAGTGCTACTTCTCGTGCGCTTCTCAACGAGTGGAGTGCACCTCCTGGATTTTCGGTCAATGTTGCGACGGCAAATGCTAGTCAGGTTATGTCTTAATGATATTTAGATCACGAGAATATCACTACTGACTATTTATTTATGTACTTTCTTTTACTGAAAAGAATATGTAATAATTAACAGAAACAATGTTTATGTATTTACTTGGTTGAGAGGATCTTGCAAGAATATGGCTATTTTGCTGTTGTGAATCGTCTCAAATGACCATCCCCTCAAATTATGGTACCTAATAGATTTGTAGTTCTGCCTATAAAAAAAAAAGAAAGAAAAAGATTTGTAGTTCTGGGGTTTGATCCGCTACCAACCATGGTTTGATCTGCTACCAACCATATAATTGGAATGTAGTGGTCTATATATTATCTAAGAGAAATGGTGTTGTTTGACCTTCCTCATGTTAATTGTTCTTGCACTGGCAGACTATGAGATTAATGTGGAAGTACAGTAGTTCTTAACCAAAAAAGAAGAAGGAAGTGCCATACTTAACTAGTTACTTGATATAATGTGTTTAATTGGTTGAGAGTTAGAGCTAATGTTTGCCTTGGCTTCCAACTTGAGTGTTTCCTTCTGTTATATTACCAACATAATATCTTAGTTATATTTATCTGAACCTCATATCGTACTTGGGCGGTAATATTAGCTTGTTAACGTTGAGGATTGTTACTTTTTGACATGGGTGGAAAGTATTGAACTAGGAGGCTGGACTATCTGATTTGTTTGACAGCTGACCAATTTTTTTTTTTTTTTTTTTTTTTTCATAATTTCTCTTTTAGCAAGTAAAACTATTCTTGCCAACTTTCCTTTTTATCAGACGA
Organism: Stephania japonica; assembly: GCA_039657345.1. Classification (NCBI taxonomy): domain Eukaryota; kingdom Viridiplantae; phylum Streptophyta; class Magnoliopsida; order Ranunculales; family Menispermaceae; genus Stephania; species Stephania japonica. Next base: position 11,415,152 of record CM077556.1, read on the forward strand.
ATACTTATCATGCTTTCCCTGTTTACAGGTTATATTAGCCACAGGGGGTGGTCATCTAGTATACCTAGAAATTGGTGATGGAAAATTGAATGAGGTAAAACATGCACAACTGGAGTATGAGGTGTCATGCCTTGACATAAACCCAATAGGTGAAGACCCTAACTGCAGTCAACTGGCTGCAGTGGGAATGTGGACTGATATGAGCGTCAGATTATATTCACTTCCCGGACTAGAACTTATCGCAAAGGAGCAGTTGGGAGGAGAAATCATTCCTCGTTCTGTTCTTCTGTGTACATTTGAAGGGGTATGCTTCATGAAATGTCTTTACATGTGTGTAGTTCTAGTTCTATACTTCTATAGGGATTTTCAAACAATTAACACGGTCCAAAATACAAGAAATGCATCCTTTAGTAGTGCATAAAGATTTCATGAAAAAGCATATTGTGTGGTGATTTGCTTTTGTTTGATCTAAATTGCAGTCCCAAATTCTACTCTTTCCATGGATTAAATTTTCCCTGTTATTGTTCTCTAAGGCTGTAAAGGTTTTTGATAAGAAAGGAACCAACTTATCTTGCCCCTTGCGGGACTCGAACCCCCAACCTCTTAGTTACTCTAAGCCTGTAAATTTCACAAGCATGATTTTCTCTATTATTTCTTTTGATAGAATGTTCTGTGTCGGATTGGCTGGCTGTAGTCTAGTTTTTTGCAATTATACCTATTTTATAGACCATAATTTCTATTCCTTTCTTTTTCAGGTATCTTATTTGCTATGTGCCCTTGGTGATGGGCATCTATTTAATTTTGTTTTGAACTTGAGCACTGGTGAATTGACAGATAGAAAGAAGGTGTCTCTTGGAACTCAGCCTATAATGCTTCGTACTTTTACCTCTAAAAGTACAACATATGTGTTTGCTGCTTCAGACAGGCCTACCGTTATCTATAGTAGTAACAAAAAACTACTTTACAGTAATGTAAATTTGAAAGAAGTCAGTCACATGTGCCCTTTCAATTCTGCTGCTTTCCCAGACAGGTATCTTTCCATGTCATGGATCGTTTGTGTTTTTCCCATTATTGTAAGTTGAAAATCTAATAACTGCGCTGCAATCTGTTTTATGTGGAGTTCTTCTGAACCTGTAACTCATTTAGATGATATTAACCATCTATGTTCATTCTAGCTGTTTATGTTGGTAAAACGCCAATGGAGCATGAAGATCCTTATGAGTCACTTTGGTTCAATTTTCTTGTTAGGATGATGACGTTCATTTCAATTAAAATTATAGTTTTGGCATGGCAATGGATTATCAATTTTTTGTTCTTTTCTTTTTTCCATTTTTCTGTCTCATTGTTGGCTTGTTATTCACTTAATTATATGTGGAGTCATTAGATGTCCCAAAATTTGTTGCATCTAACCTTTATAACATGCATGCGAAAAGAGCACTTATTCTAGATTAAAGCTAGGTCTTTAGACGTGAAATAAGTTTATTTTTTAAGAATAGTGACATGAAGATGAACGAGACATTTTGTTTGCATTAAGCTAGAAGTCTTTGTTTCATGGAGACGTCAAGAATATGACAAAATGAATTACTGGAAGTTCTTATGTCTTGTAGTTTTATTCTATTTTCAGAATAGTATTTTGTTTCTCCTTCCCTTTATTTGTATTATTAAAGGCTTTTAAGAGGGAGAGGCTTGTGATGCTATGACTTAGGGTTATGTACCTTCTTTATTTTGGTTAGGTATTCTTCCCGATTATTTCTTATTTGCCTCTTGGCATGGGATAAGATAATAGATTCTTGTTACATTGATTATCTGATGCTAATGTTATGTTTAATTAGTTATTTACTTGTGAACAGCCTTTCTATTGCGAAGGAAGGCGAACTTACAATAGGCACAATTGATGACATACAGAAGCTGCATATACGTACAATCCCACTTGGTGAGCATGCTCGTAGGATCTGTCACCAAGAGCAATCGCGAACTTTCGCAATTTGCAGCGTTAAATATCCCCAGTCAAGCAATGAGGACTCTGAAATGCATTACATACGTTTGTTGGATGACCAAACCTTTGAGTTTATATCAACTTATAATCTCGACACATACGAGCATGGTTGCTCCGTCCTAAGTTGTTCTTTTGCCGATGACAGTAATGTTTATTATTGTGTGGGAACAGCATATGTTTTACCAGAGGAAAATGAGCCCACTAAGGTATGAAAACATTGTAAAGTTTTTCATCTGTTATCTGTTTATAAAAAATGTAGCTGGTGGTGACATTTGTTAAATGTGCCTGCTGATAGTGAGATCTTAAAGTTTGAATTAAGTAAAATGGATGATTATAATATTCAATAATTCGATTTGGTATTATCTTTTCACTGTCCAACTAAGCTTTGCTAGTGCAATTGTGCAATAAATAATTAGCACTAATCCTATCAATAAATAATTAGCATTACTTGTTAAGCTGCTGTACAACTTTTAATTGTTTGTCTGTGCTTATAACTTAAGTACCCGGCCATCAACATCGAAAAATTAATTAGCATTTAATATTTTTTTTAGAATTATGTGTAAAGCTGCTTAAATATAACTATGCCATGGTCTAGGATGGTTTTTTCGGTTTTTGAAATAACCAGCGGTTTCAAACTAAGATGAGTCGACAAAATGCATAACGAGAGCATGCTAGTCCTACAATTTTGATCTGGTTTAGTCTGTTTTTCTTTTTTCCTTTTATGTTTTGCAATAGAGATGGTTCCCCTCATTCCACTTTGTGAACAATCCAAGTGTCACTTGTTTCATGTATACGCTTAGTTCAAATATTACATATTATTAATTGTTTCTTGTACGCTGAGGGTTGTAGATTTTTTTGTCTAAGTAGACTGTGTTTTACTAGTGTCATTGATCAACTCATCTCTTTATTGTAGTTCTTTCTCCACTCGTTGACCAGTCAAAATTTTAAAATGTGAAATCCTTGACAGTTTATTGTGAAGTTATTTTGTTGTTGTTAGATATCTGACGTTTTCATAGTTTGAACAATCATTCTTTGTTTGCTTTCTTTCTTAAATTTATAAATTTAGGGCCGGATATTGGTCTTCATTGTTGAAGATGGGAAGCTGCAGCTAATTGCTGAAAAGGAAACGAAGGGTGCTGTTTATTCTCTAAATGCATTCAACGGAAAACTTCTTGCTGCCATAAATCAAAAGATTCAACTGTACAAGTGGATGCTGCGGGATGATGGTTCTCATGAGTTACAGTCTGAATGTGGACATCATGGACACATACTTGCTCTGTATGTCCGAACACGTGGTGATTTCATTGTGGTCGGTGATCTGATGAAATCAATCTCATTGTTAATATATAAGGTAACTGACTGAACTTCTTTTAGGTGCATCTCCCAAATATGTTAGAGTTCTTGTAACAACTTGCAATTTCTGGAACTTCAATAACTTGTTCTATTTGTATTTTGCTTTTCTTTTATTGTGTATTTTAGCTGCTCCCTAAGCACTGACGTGATATTTTGCTTTAATATGATTTGTCAGAAAAGTTTATTGTCGCTTGTTTAGTTTTATTATCAATGATGAAAACGTCTTTGCTTTTTTTTAATGGTTTTGAGCTATCAAGTATAATGGCATTCATTTTGATTTACAGGTTGCATGTTTAGAATGCATCGAATCCTTTGAAGTCCACAATCCCAGGCCTAATCTTGTAATGTACATATGATCAATCAATAGTTAATTAACATTTATAGCTATTGCAATATGCTACCGTCAATTCATTAAACTTTTATAGAACCCACTTCATTATTGCTTTAGGTACTTAACGTATCCTTTTTAAAAAACTTTAAATCAGTGAGAATTATATGTTGGTCCTTGCTCCTTGTCTTCTTATGTTTCTTTCAAGGCACATGTTTAAAAAGTGATTGCTCCATGTTTTACTTTTTAAATTTTATGGCACTCTTACCTTAGTTTCATTTATTAGTTCATTTTTTTGATTTCTAAATGATTTTTTAGAACTCTGCGAATGTTGCATAGCATACATTAGACATATGCTTTCTATACAGTTGTTTGAGTCTATGAATACACTTTGGGGTGTATGGGCATATTCTTGATGCATTGAGAAAATCTATAAATTATGTACCATTTTGCTTGACAAAAGTATGTCTACCGACCTTTTTCATAATTTGAATTGTTGGTTTTTAACGCACATCTGCTCTGGCATAAAATTTGACTATGTTTGTTAACCTTAAACCTCATTTTCTTTCAATTATTTTGGCCTAAATATAGATGCTACTAGTGTAGGAACCTCTATAATGATCGTTTTTCTTAGTTTTTTGCGCAATTCTTCAAGAACTTTTACTTTTTTAGGACAATAACAACATGGATCAAACTCTTCCATTGCACTCATTTAGTGCAATTAATAAGAGTTTTGGGATTATAGTGGACAGATTTTGTCATCAACCTTATATCACACCCAAAAGCATTTTAGGGTTCCATGTGTCCAAGCATCAATAATTACTCGATAGAGTCAATACCCTTGGGTAAAGTAAATGTTATGATTCACAATATTATCCTACAAGAGAGCAGTGCAGCAATTTCATTCAAACGTAATTCAATAATCTTATGATTCACATTTCTACTATCTTCCCAACAATTTGAATTGCTTCATCAAGTTGTCAAATAATCTAGTCAATACTGAATATGATTGAATCATTGGTAAAGCACATGTTTTATAATATCACAGATTCTTTTGGGCTTGATGCTGAAATTCAACCTAAAAGCAACATGGACAAGGAAAAAAGGATCCTAAATTGATGGACTAGTCTGGCATTGAAAAAGAAAATAAATCCCATTTTTATGAGCATACAACAGGATGGTACTATTGGTGATAATGTTACACATAGAATGCAAGCTGTATAGATGAAGTGGAGTGCAACATGTCCAGTATATGATTGAAATATCCATGTTGCTAAAAAGAAAATTCTCTAGGAATGCAATGAAGATCTGCGCTATGCTTTGTGGGAGTGAGTGTTGCCTGTCAAAGAAACGACAAATGCTTAAAAATGAGTGTAGCGAAAGTGAGGATGGTTAGGTGAATGTGGGTCGAAACTCTTAAATATAGAATTGAAATACAAAGATTCAAAGGAAATGTGTAGCACCAATTGTTGCAAAATGTAGGGCAGAGCGATTGTGGTGGTTTGGAAACATCCAAAGGTGGCTTGCAAATCGCTAGTTTCAAATCTTAGAAATTTGACAATAGAATTATGTAAGCACATCATCAATTGCATCTTTTATAATATTGGTTAAGTATAAGTGAAGAAAATAATTCGATTCTATTTCATCCTATTTTATCAATTGCAACATTATAGATGTAAGGTATATCATGATTGCTTTTTGTTAAATTTCGTATGTATGCAGGCCCAGTCCAATTGTTAAGAGTGGATAAATGTGTGGTTTTTTAGCTTGAGAATTGATGTTTCTTCAAAAATGCCTTGGCACTTGAGAGTTTCCACTTCAAACTTCTAAGCCTTTTATCTTTATTATGAACTAGTTAATGTGGGACTATTCTTATCTTCTATCTTCCAACACTTTTATGGTAATGAAAAGTTTTATTATTTGGATGTATGTGTAACAGCACTAGGGTATCCTTGACCAGAAACCACAAATCTTGCACTGTATACTTCTGTTTTGTGAAATTCATCGTATTAGTTTCTGGTTAATTACTCCAATGTTATTCATTTTCATTTAACGACATTTAGATTCACCTAGTTTTCTGTTGGTTTTTAGCACGAGGAGAGTGCCATTGAAGAGCGAGCTCGGGACTATAATGCGAATTGGATGACTGAGGTTGAGATTCTTGATGATGATATCTACCTTGGCGCAGAGAACAGCTATAATTTATTCACTGTTAGAAAGAACAGTGAGGCAGCCACTGACGAGGAGCGGGGTCGCCTAGAGGTTGTGGGCGAGTACCACCTTGGTGAGTTTATCAACAGATTCCGACATGGCTCTCTTGTCATGCGCGTGCCGGACTCAGATGTGGGTCAGATACCCACCATTATATTTGGTACTATCAATGGTGTGATTGGTGTCATCGCCTCCCTTCCTCAAGATCAGTATCTCTTCTTGGATAGGTTGCAGTATTACTTAGTGAAAGTCATAAAGGGTGTGGGAGGGTTGAGCCACGAGCAATGGAGGTCATTCAACAACGAGAAGAAGACGGTAGAAGCAAGAAACTTCCTGGATGGTGATCTCATTGAGTCGTTCCTTGATCTCAGCCGTAACAGAATGGAGGAAATTTCTAAATCTATGGGCGTCTCGCTTGAGGAGCTATGCAAGAGGGTTGAAGAGTTGACAAGGTTGCATTAAGACTTGTATGTCTTCGTCTTTCCCTGTTTTGCCTCGTCTCATTTTGCTGTATCATTATGTCTGTTACCATAGGCTTTGCTGTGCACATCGATCAGAATGTGCACAGAGGGCAAAGAGTAGCACCGATGAACAGAACGGATGAGGATTCGAGTTTGTACAAGTTCTTTTTGCCTTCAAATGTAGATTGTACATTCTTGTAGTAATCTGTTGGTGCGAGAATGTTATCATATTTTCTGGTTGGGATGTGAAAAGTGAGTGAAAGATGATGCAGAATAGGATTTGATAGCCTACTCGTAGAAAATTAACGGTTTTTTTAATTTGTAACTAATTAGTGTTTGAAATCTAGAAGGATTACTTTTTTTTTTTTTTTAAGTATAATAGAAATTTCTTTAATCATGAATGGCTCGATATAGGATCAGACATAGAATTAATTGCTTTAATAAAAGTATATTGACTCGCTAATTCTATAGACCAATGTTTGAAATCTAAAAGCATTAGTTCTGTTAGTATAATTTTGAACTGGAGCAGGATTTATAAATCTTATAAACCAAAGTTTGATAATATTTTGGGATTCAAGTCTAGAAAAAGCAAGTCACCACACAGACCAAGAAAATAGGCCTCCAAACATTTTTGTTGTCGTTTGTTCTTCTTAATCTTCTTAATTGAGATTTGTTGTGGATTGTTCTTCTAGCAATTGGTTTATCTTTGTTAAGAGATGTTAGAAAACTTAAATTATTTGCAAGACCACAATCTAGAAAAAATAATTGAAATTAAATCCCTGTAAACATCTACAAAAATTCGTGACTCCATTTTGGGTACCCACGCGGGAGGCTTTCAATGCCTAATTTCTTTCCGAAAAAAAAGTGCCTAATTTCTTGAAAATTAATAGAAAATGACTCAATTGAAATCAAATTCTTCGGTTCTGCTCGATTTAATGCTCATTTATCACTACGCTCAAGGTTTGGTGCAACATGTTGCCAAGTGGAAATGTCTCTGAACGATTATATTTGTTTGATCTATTTGATAAAAGGTGATAAATGTTTAATGCTTTTTTTTTTTTCCCGGAATGTTTAATGCTTGTTGTCAACTTATGCAACTCTCCTCTTTTTTTTTTTTTTTTTTTTTTTTTTTTTTTTTTTTTTTTTTATGAAAACGCAACTCTCCTCTTTATCGGTACTTTATTTTTTTTATCAGAACCTCTTTGTTCCTACTTGGGATTGACTGGTGGAATATATGAATTATGAAACACCTATATTCTATATAGATGGAGTTCGCTTACACAGATACACATGGTAGAAAATAAATGTCCATGCTACTACATACATGAATGTAAATGTGCTTAACAAAAAAATCAAATAATAAATAATGAATCGCACTATGTGCACCTCGGCATCCTCTCAAAGCATACCGCCATATTTAATTAAAACTGGCTTTATAACCAATAGACAAAAATGCCCTCCCAACCCAACGATTCACATGCCCATTCAAATGCCCTCTTAGGTCCCCACTCTCAAAAACCTAATTTTTTTACCAAGTCAAGTTGATCCGTCGTCGACCGAACATCGTGTTTGTCGATCCGTCACCAGTCGAGATTCGTTTTTAGAGTGATGGTTGAAGAAAATAAGTGGGAGGCGGACGTCGCACACGACAAGATTAGTTTTCATGGTTTTTTTTGGAGTTTTTTTTTTTTTTTTCGAAGGTGAACCACGGACGTGAATTTATCAGTCACACAGGACCGAGACATGTTGTAGTGTCTCGGTAACCTATAACCGATAACTACCAAAAATGTGTCGGTTACTACCAACCGAGTCTAATCCCAAACGTAGCTTTTTATTACACCTCGGTTGGAAGTAATCGAGACATAAATTAATGTCTCGATAATAGGTCACTGAGACCAAACCAGTAGTCTCGGTGATACACAACCACGTGGTTTTGGGGTCGTTCTCACTTAGGTGTCGATTGATATTAGCCGACACTTACAAAATGGTATCAACAATGGACGTCCGAGACTAAAAGACATATCAAGGCCTGTGTAGCCAAACATTGCGAGATTGAGTTAAACACTCACCTGACCCTAAAAACAATAAATCTACCTTAAACGAGCAAGAAAATGAGGGAATTCGATATATTGAGGCATTTATGGTGTTTTGAGAAGGAGAGAGGAAGGATTTTGTTCAATTTGGTGATGAAGTGTTTGTGCTTCAAACGGAATGGCATTTTGGTAAAAGTCTAGGAGTGCCCTGATAAATTGTTGGGGTGTTCTGATCAATAATGTCAGGGTGCATATAGCGCGTCAATAAGCATGGTGATGTTTCCCATGCCATTTTTCATTATGCGAGATTGAACTTGACATAGGTTGCTCATTGTAGCTTATCATTGTAGAGGACCTCGGGTTGCGAAATTGTTTTATGAGGAGAAGTCCAAAATTACAAAAAGCACGTCCGAGAAACAAGATTTCACGATCAATTAATGGTTCACCGATTCATCTTTAAAAAAAAAAAAAAAAAAGGTTCACAGATTCAGGTACACTAAACCCAAGTTGTACAAAGATTCTCTCTATCAATAGTTTAGGTACATCAAACCTAGATAATAATTCAGGATCCAACTTTAGGTTTCTAGAGGCCTGTTTGGTTTCAATATCAACGTTTGAAAGGTGTGATTAAACGTTTATAATGAATCGTATTTTTTTGGCCCAACAACAACACGCCTTAATCCTATATTAGTTGGGGTAGGATGCGATTCAAGACATGATTTATATAATGTGTTGAAAAATTATGAGATTTAAACATGTAATCTCATACAGACTCAAGTGAACATTTAGTTATAAGTCTAGAATTAGTTCTTAAAATTCTAACACCCAACCCGCCTATACAATATGTAAAAATAAATGAAAATAATATTACAGAAAACCGAAGTCGGAAACATAATAGAAGAAAATACGGATAAATTTACATCCTCAATTATTCTTGAGATCAGTTATGTACAGATGAGACAAAAGAGAAAAATCAAAAGACTCCAAAAATGTTGGGTGCCCTGATCAATGGGGTGCCCTAAGAGGATATCGGGGTACACATACCGAGGTACACATAGCGCGATTCTAAATTTATCCTAGACAACAAAATTCAGCAATCAGGCAAAAAACTCAAGGTTTATGTCTGAACATATCTCAACAGAATTTTTATAAAAAAAGTAGTCTTGTTTGCACCTTATTATGCGCCTTGGCCTTGGACGCTATCTCTTAAATTGTCAGTTTATCATTTAAACCTTGTATCTCTGCCTGTAGTAAACAACATGCAAAATTCAAATGATACAAAAATGTGATAATATTGCTTATTGCTTATTGCTTATTGCTTATTGCTTATAGCTTAAGCAGTTATGTCATAATCGCTTTTGATATAAGTAAATTTGATGTGTTTGATAAAGTCTTTTCATTTTATCATATTGCATTCGCAATATTGATAAGCATGGGGAGGATGCTTATCCAAAAAATAACTTTTCTGCGATTTTGGACTCAATTGCATATTATCAAAACACCATTTTTCAATTGTGTTGCAATGACATATCATCAATAAGCAGGCTCATAAGTTGAACCAAAGGGGCCAATGAAGGTCCATAGCACCGGTCATCACCTTTTCACAAATAAAATGATAGTCGATTTTGATGTGCTTTGTGCGAGCATGAACTATAGGGTTGTGAGTCATGCGAATGGCACTCCTATTATCACACAAAAGAGTAGGACGCGTGTCAAGAGATATGTCGAGATCATTAAAAAGATATTGGAGCCAAGTTAAGTCAGCAACAATAGTTGCTAAAACGCGATACTCAACCTCGGTGCTAGAACGAGAAACTGTAGGTTGCTTCTTAGAACCCCAACAGATGCAATTTGCGCCTAAGAAAATGTAAAAGCCTGTTGTACTCCTTGTTTGTGGACAACCGGCTCAATCTGCATCACAAAAACCACTAGTAAGAGAACTTTGAGATAAATAACGAATACCATGAGTCAATGTCCCTTTGATGTAGCGCAAAATGCATTTAACTGCTCGAAGGTCCTTCATGGTGGGATTTTGAAAATGTTGACACTCTTGGTTGACAGTATGTGTGATGTCTGGTCTAGTGAAAGTAAGGTATTGAAGAGAGCTGCATAATTGACGATATGCGGTGGGGTTGGTTGGCCTATTATCATCATGAAGAGGATTTAATTTGAGGGGAAAATCACGAGCATATTTAGTTTGAGATAGGGTAAGGTCACCTGAAAATGATTTTACTTCACCAAGAAAATAAGCTAGGGGACCTAAATCTTTGAGTGCAAATTCCTTATTTAAACAACGAACAATGTTAGAAATAAGGGAAGAAGTATTACCAGTGATAATAACATCATCTACATAGACAAGTAAAAGAATTAAATGGGTATTATGATTATAGATAAATAAAGAAGGATCAGTTGTGCTACAACAAAAACCAAGCGAAATAACGCAATGTGATAATTTTGAAAAGCAAGCACAAGGTGCTTGCTTGAGTTCAAAAAGTGATTTATGCAAAAAAACAAACATGATTAGAGAGTGTAGGATGTACGAACCCAGGTGGTTGTTCCATATATATTTTCTCATTTTTGATAGTAGTAGTCAATTACAGTTTATTCTCTCGTTTTATACCAAAACAAATACCAAAAACAAAATTTCCTTTTAGATTGCATTTCAAATTTTCAAATTCTACTTAGATTGTCATCAAGGTCTTTCCATCTAAAACTAATTAATCCAAAGATAAGTTTGGTATTAATTTATTCCAAAATTAAGAGGGAGCACATTATGGTACTTATTTCTAAGTTGGATTTTTAAATGGTTTTTTATGGCGTCAATTTATTTCCATCTAAAACATTTCTTATATATATATATTTATTTTTACATAGGGGATATTCAGGATTCGCCCGACTAATCCCACCTCAGGGGGCGCTGTTGCCTCCACCCATGTTAGTTAGGGCCAGTGGCCCATCGAGGCTTGATGCAACAAGGAATTTAAATGGGATATGTGCGCTTAACTCACACTTACCCCCTTCGCCCTTACCGCTATGGCAACCCGACCGTGTTAAACATTTCTTCTATATTGCAAATCACTAGGATCTCTTAAAAATATTTTCAGGGATACATCTTGAACACCTAATGTAGGACTATTCTTACCGCTCCTCTCAAGTCCAATTGATGACAGCAAAGTTAAAGCTTGAATCTTGACAACTACAGCCAACTGTGACAATCCTTAAAGGAAAATAATAAAATAACCTACTTTCAACGCATATTTTAACACACACCCTTGTCTTTTAGCTATTTATGACTTTTTCTTGTCTCCCTAGGTGTGGACCCCACATCTGATGAAACGCCATAAACAACTAAAAGACAAAATGTACATCCAAAGTGTGCGTGGAGAGTGTTAGATTATCATTTTCCATTCTTAAAATAGTTTTGTAAGCATATAAATCAACTGCATTAAATTGAGCAAGACGAAAGAATTTGATGAATTTGATCTATGTAGCCTACCGGACTAATAAATTATGAAAAAGGATTGTTGTTGTAGCACTAGGTATTGTTTCAAAATTATTCTGACTGTAATATTGGAGGGTGAAATAGTTTTAACAAAGGCACCATACAAGCCCTTCTATATCAAGTAGCACAAGTCCTGAGTACTGCTTGAGGGGAATTGACAGAAAAAGAGAGAAAGCAACAACCAAATGTGGCCTACTTAAGGCACCTAACCTCATTAATAGAACAAGTGCAGCCCATCAAACTTGCATCATCCAACCCTTCTGTTACTAAGTTTTATGGCTTCCTGCAAGGAAAGCTTGAGTACTTCTTGAAAACCTTGTGAGCTCTAAGGAAGCCATTTTGGAGGTTTCACTGATTTCTGCGGCGAGCAAGGGCTCAACTTGTAACATACTTGCAGAGTGTTTTCAATTAGAAACGACGTCGCATTTACAGTGTTCCTGTCGTCCACAGTGGGATTCAAATCTATTTCTCCTAACACTAACACGGAATTCACAGATGACAAAATGGTACAAACAAGAAAAATGAAGAACTAGATAACAAGAAATACGTGGGAATTCACTCAGCTGCGAGCTGTTTCGTCTGCTTCCTTTGCCTATCCTTGGATAGCTTCTCAACCTTCGCGTTGCCATTCTTTTTCTGATTACTGACCGATCCTTCTTGGGCGTTGCACATCTGCGACTTCATCTTGAAGCCAAACTTCTTCGATACGTTGCCCCAAGTGCTTGCACTCTTTCCGCGACCCAACTTCTCAATTTCCTGCCTCATGTTTGTGCACTCTTTCTCGAGCTCAGATACCCGGTTTCTCATATTATCCATCCCCACCTTCAGTACCTGGTTTTCCCTCACAGCAGTAGCCCAACCACCCTCGTTTGATCCTGTAAACCCACTCCACAATTGTCTCGATCCGTCTAGGTTGTCCGAGACTAGGAAGCAACCTGCAATTGAAGTCCTCAGCTGGAGTTGCTCAAAGAACAGGACTTGGACTATCACTCTGAGTGGTAATCTTTCGTTCTGGGCGGCATGCGTACAAGCTTCTAAGGAGAGTTTCTGGCAGTCCATCAGCCGGCAGAGTTGTTCCTTCTCAGAGTCCGTAAGCCATGGGTGTGCCTGTGGATGCAACAACGAAATGAATTTAAGGGGTCTTTCTCACATTAAAGTTGCGAGAAAGAAAAAAAAAATTCCAACTTCACATTAGATGATTATGTTGTCATTCAATAACATTGCACAACAATGTTATAGCAAGTGGCACCATTTTGGCATCAGATTTTGTCTTCAAACTTTATATTTAGCCATCACATCACGGTCGGTTGTGTCCACTAAAATGAATAGTACCCTAGTGTAAAGCATACTTGAAGAGAATTTAGGAACATAACATAAAGCTAGTAATCAAGGAAATCGATGAGGTAGGATAAAAGGTACGCCTCATATGCATTTTACATTTAGAAAAGCAATATACTTTTATAGCATGTGAAATCATTCAAATATGACATAAAAATCAAGAGCCAAGGACTGCAACAATTAATAATGACGATGCATTGGAAAAAGCACTTCATAAGGAGAAAGGTAAAACAGGTTACCTTCAAATATATGTCAATCGCACGATAAAGACCATCGTCCAGCGGTCTAGCGTAATCAGGAACTGCTGCAGCTAGTTCTTGGAACTTGGGGAGCTTCAAATTAATATCAGGGGCAACTTCCGCAAGATAACCATCAATAAGTTTTGCGACCATTGTGATTGGCGTCAAAGAAGGTGATCCCATCAATTGGCCATCATCCACCGAGCATGGAGAAGCCCCTCCACTTGATTGATCCATAGCTAAGAAGTGTTCAAGAATCCGGTGAACACACTCAACATTGTAAAGAGTTTCCATGGAATAGGAGAAGTTGGGCATCAAGAGGTCTTCCAAGGAGGCCTGATCAAGCTGCATCCCAATCCTCTTCTCTAGGTTTGATATACAAGATGGACTTGCATGAAGAATCATGGCTATTCGAAGTAGAGCGCAGAGAAACTTGGTTGAGGTCAAGCCCTTCTGCATGGGAAGTAGTCGATCAATCTCCTCAAGCAAACTCTTTTGTTCTTCCTCCGATGGCAGAACCCCCGACAGTGCAGGTGCCATGCGAGAACCAGAATCACTCCCTGCATTACGCCTATTCAATCCTGGCAGGTATCTCTTCGCATATGAAGTAAGGGAACCAGCAATAATTTCCTGCTTGATGCCTCGTGATTCCATGACTGAGATCAGCCTCTTATAAAGTGGTAGACTTAAAGTCGACACATCCTCATACCACCAATCTGAGTTCAAGTTTCTCGGCCTGGCTCCTGTGCTTATTCCGTTCCACAAGACACTCCCACCAGGACTCTGCATGGGTCCACCATGCTCCATTACAGGCCATCCAAACAGATTTGGATCGGTTGACGCTTTCATTGCTAATGACTCAATGCATCTCCGTACAATTTGAAGCTGATCAGCCTGAGGAAGGACATCTTCACATGTCTGGAGGGCCTTTATGGAGTCGTTCCAGCTCCGAAGGACCACTTGATTAAGGAACAGTTCAGACTGTGCAATTAGGTTGCCTTCCCCATATTCCTCGTTCATTTCCAGATGCTCAGCAGCACATCGGAGGTACACAACATTTGAGGACGTGAGTTCAAGCTTGACACCGTAGCAGAACTTGGCCACAAGTTCAAATGTTTTTGCCCCACCTGGGAGGTCAGGAAGGTGTACAACAAAGCTTTCTTCCTGATAAGATGTCTCAGCAATCAATCGAGCAAGAAGACCACTACGAGAAAGCAATGGGAACTGCAGATACAAGTACAGAAGTTCAGAGTGCTACGCAATAAATCATTATGTTTATACAACTATGAAAGATCTGCAATTTTTTTGGTGCAACTGGATCAAGCTGTGAGCCAGTAAATAACACTGATTCATTGATTATAAAAGCGGCAATAAACTATTACCCTTTCTCAACTTTTTTCTGCCATAAGATTAACTGGAGAATTAAAAGGTAAAAAATGATGCACAATCTTAAGTCAATCAGGAAAGAACAAAGCTGCAAACCACATTAAATGAGTGACGAAGATACTTTTTTCGAATTGATCATGCCATGGAGAGAAGTCTAAGATCAAATTAGAGTCTGATTAAATGGAATATTAAGGCCAATGCAGTTGGTTCATTATTCGAATTACTTATCTAAATAACCATTAAGTAGTCCTAAGGACCTAAATTAGAGTCTGATTAAATGGAATATTAAGGCCAATGCAGTTGGTTCATTATTCAAATTACTTATCTAAATAACCATTGAGTAGTCCTAAGGACCTTGAAGGCTTTCTATGGATTGACATTAAAAACTCAAATACGCAGATGCCACAGGAATCAAGTTATTGTTAAATGTAATCATTATATTTTCTGTTTGCAGCCTGCAAGACAAATACTAAAATTAATTTGATAGACCTGGCCTTTCAATTCCACCATCCCTTCTGTTGTGACGCCTAACAGGGATCATCATCACGTAAGCTCTCCACCTCGGCTAGCTTACAATACAAAGAGAGCATCTTTGCATAAAGTGGGTACCCCTATTGTTACATCATCCTGAATTAGAGGTTTTCCTGGCAAACTGAGCCCCTTAAGATTAGAAAAATGAATCGGTAAAATGATAATGTCATACCATATCCTATGTATGCAGTAGAGAGGCTGATGAAATCATCAAAAGTTTTGAGGATGCAATAGCAATGGATAAAATGGGAAACTATGATTTAATCAAAGCAATAGCAAATGCAGGACAAGGAAAAAAACAGTCTTGTTCTGCATCAACCATAGATGATCAGTGGTCAAAACCCAATATTACAGACACATCGGTAGAATATTACACCCCAAAAGAAATGCCCCTAAACATTCAAGTGCATTTATCTCCTAATATGATCATTTGAATCACAAACTCAAACCAAAATTAAAATTTGAGGAAGCACACAACCAACAATGTATCACAATGCATTTAAATGCAAGAACATCAAAAAACAAGTTATAGAAAAAATAAAAAATAAAGAAAATACTAGGATGACCCTTTTTGGGGCACCCGGTGATGGTATCCATCCATTCGCGCATCGATGTATGTGCACACAAATCCCGATGTGCGATGGATGGACACCATCACCGGGTGTTCATTCCGGGTGTCCCAAAATAGGTCACCCTAACATCTCCCAAAAAATAAATAAATAGATAGTGAAGCAATTGAAAATCATGTGTTGATTACTAAGCAAACTTTCAAGGAAATTTAACCTTGTGAAAATGAAAGGACATGTCTCCAACTTCAATCACTATATCACTTGGAAGACCAGTTGTACAGAACCTGCAATTTTTCGGAAAAATGAAGAAATGAGAAGAAAGTAAATAACAACAGAGAATTCGATATAACCACCAGCAACATAGAAGCAAAAACAACCCCTCTTTAAATGTGGCAATGGAAACAACAACACAATGCACATAAATGGACAGATTCTTGTTATTTCAAGCTTTCAGTCTGTATAAAGAAAAAATTAAAAAATCAAATTTTTCACAAGCTAAGAATGGTTGACACCAGAACAGATATTCACTTTGTTTCAAGCAGTAACTCAGCTGTGATTACAGATATAGCGGCATTGAGAAAATGTGATCCAGAAACACTGAATAAAGAAAAGTTCACTAAGAGAGAATTTTAAATGACTTGAGAGACATGATGCGTGAATAGACAAGTCCTTGGATTTCTCCAGATAAACGCTTTAGTTTATAATATCTCTAATTACTAGGCCTTACATCTCACCATAGAGCTCCACTCCTCAACTTGAGTCAGCTCATTAATCATTATAAATAAAAGCTTTGTTCCTTGAAAGCCAAGTCTACACTTAATGTGTCAAACCTTGATACCTAATAGCACATTGGGGTTAAGCAACAATTGGACACCAATAGAGCATAAGTTTGTAATCTTTTAGTGTTTTTTTCTTTTTTGTTTTTCTCCTAAAATAAATGTGGTACAGTAGTAACAACCAAAAAAAAAAAGAAGAAAGAGAAAAAAAAAAAAAGATTACAAAACCATGTACGCCTAGGGATGCAATGGGTAGGGTAGGGAATGGGGACCTCATTCCCATACCCGTACCCACTATACCCACCGTACCCACTAAAAAATTTATCACCATACCCATCTAGGATGAATTCTCGTACCCATTCTCATACCCATCAAATCCCCGTGGGTATAGGGAATCCCCATGGGTAAAATATTTTACCCATTTTATTCCTCATTGGGGATCCCCGTGGAAATTTTCATGGGGATTTTTGCGGGGATAGGGAATCCCCGTGGGGAAAATATTATTCGATCCCACTTAATTTTCCTCAAAAAAAGAATTATAAGAAATAAGGAATCAAAAATACATACATAACAACACAATTGTTGAAATTCCAACAAAAATAAAGTATAACATATCATGCAATTAAAGTTCTAACTTCTAAGTGTTAACAATTCAAAATCTCATTAAGGATTTTTGTCATGGGTATAATGAATGTTTCGGGTGGAAACTATGTAATATTACATTATATTTATATATAAATATCATATGGTGTATACATAATAAATATCATATGGTATGTAATTGAAATGTGGGGATCCCTATGGGTAATACTCATGGGTATCCCCATTGGGTATCAGGATCCCCGTGGGTACCACCCATGGGGATCCCCGTACCCATCCCCATGTAAGTATGAGATTTCGTACCCATCCCCGCCCCCATACCCATTTAAAATTCTCATAAACCCGTTAGGGTAAATCCCCGTCAGCCGTGCATATTACCCAACCATTTGCAACCCTAGGGATGCCAATATATTCAAGAGACTGATTTTCAAACACCCTCAATACCAAAGGGTAATCAAATAAAACTGATAATCATTAATGTATCATAGATTCATAGAACAGGAGAGAACTGATAGTCCAACAAATCATATAGGCATATAAGCTGCCAAGTGGATATTAAGCAGAGAAACAAAACTAATGGGAAGTGGGATTTTCAGGGGCACGCAATGTAACAAGCCCTCTGGCATGGGAAAATAGTGTGCCCAAAACACAACAAACCAACAAAAGTAGATGATGCCTCACCATGTACGATAGAAAGTATTGTGACACTGAAAAACTAAATACCAAATTGAAAAAGGTTTGCATAATATAGACAACATGAAAAAAGGCAAATTCAAGCACTAAACCAAGTTGTTGTTGTGTTATTTCATGAACCGCTACTCGCACAATCACAATACAACACCTTACATTTGGTAATTGGTGCATGAATCAGGTTTTCACTTATTTGCACAATAGCATTCTTAAACTAGATTGAATAAAAGTCGAGACAAACAAAATGCTCTAATTGTGTGTGGTAGCAGTATAGGCATGTTTGTAACTGTAGGAAGAAAAAGCAACGGTATGGGGTGTGAACTAATGGTGAACTGACACATTCATGTAAGTGTACACCAAGTTGATGCCTACGTCAGCAAAGCACCTCAATGGAAGTTAAAAGTGTGGCAGAAGATCAGAAATGAGATTAGCCTAGTAAAATCATACAACAATAAGATATACAACTTTAGATGTTTCAATGTCGATTCTTGGAAAAATGAAGAAAATAAAAACAACAACGATAAAATCTACATTAAGGGCTATTGTAGCATCCATTTCAAATGAGTTGTCTTGTAAAACTGCCAATAGATGCACACACCAAAACTCATATTCTATGAGGGCAAATGGGACCATATACACGACTTCACAAATCAATTGTACACCGCCTGTCAAGTTGGCCAGAAAGGTTGAGCATGGCCTTGTAATATGGAGTCTAAGGAAAGCATGATGCTTGTATGGTGCACCACGTTAGTCACTTCATCTGATTTTGCTAGGCTTCAGATGAGAAAATAAAAGGGTCTTCCTTCAGGATCCGTTTGCATCACGGGATTACGCAACGAATCCCAGGACAACAGTTGTTCAATTGAGGGGATTGGAAGGCGTGGCGATTTGCAAACCCCAATATTGCACTGAAACAAATGGGACCTCTCCCCTTGTACATTTGTATCCTCAGAGCGCGGGATTCGAAAATCTGAACAGCTCCTAAGGGTATACTACAATTTATGTGCACAAGTAGATGTTGTATTCCTCTCAAACAACAGATATTTATGTCTACTGACTTGGTTAACACTAATTTCCACTCGCACCTTGTCAGAAAATACAGGGAATAACCCATCCAACATTGCTTTGCAGAAGGGAGAGAATCAAACTACCTATTTACCTCTAAAATGTTTGGACACATTACCTCCTCAACCAGTCTCCAATGCGGAGAATGTGTTTGGTTCCTCTCAGACAAGCCTAAAAAATCTAAAAGCAATTAGACCAGTTCTTTGAGAACTTTTTGAAAGATGCAAAAGAAGTCGATTACAAAATCTTACTGATAATCTAACAGGGTACTCATACCGACAATGTAGCAAGAGGGACTTACACCCAACTCAAAGCATGTCATCCAAGCTTTCTGGGTGGATATCTCTAAAGAGAGGGATTCCTGTTGCCCCTTGCCCCCAATTGAATAAAAGGAGAAACTTTTACTCCTTTTTTTACCATTCTTCTAATATCTCTAAGCCTATGTCTGAAATTTTAATAGCGTGGGTGCTCTTTAATAAGGTCTAATAACAATGGATTCCGCTGTCGACAAGATCAGCAACAATAAAAAAAAAAAAAAAAAAAAAAAAAAAAAAAAAAAAAACACCAAAGTCCTCTATATTATGAATGTGATTCATATGACAAACATCCCACAATTTGCAAAGATAATTTACAAAATATAAGCATTTAAGCGTGAAATACTCGATGAATTGCACCAAAATTTGAGTCATCAAGAAAAAAAAAAAATGAAATGTAGAGGCATTGGAGCACTTACCATGCTTGTCCTTTTTTCTGGAATGCATCAGCCTTGGACCCCAACTTCATACAAGCCATTGTAACTAATGAGATGACAATTCTTGAACTAGAGAACCAAACAGGTCAAATTCATCCCCAATTTTGCACAAAGGGCCTCCTTAGTTTGGTCCAAACAGGTCAAACTCAACTCCAGATTCACTCCAGAGACCCAAATCTAAACTAAACTACAAAAAATCACCAAAAATCAAACAGAAAATACCCACTTTAGAACCAACTAGAAAAATAAATAAATAAATAAACAAATAAAAACCCTCAAACCACTAGAAAAAAGAAATTTCAACAAAGTGTTGTGGAATAAGCTCAAATCAGAACCTAAACCATATCACATCCACATTTCAAGAATAGGGGATGCAGTCACATTTCAAACCAGCATAGGAAACAAACCCAGAGGCAAGTGGAGCAAGAGAGAGGGGGGAATTGGAGAAGAGAACAAAAAGGGTGAGGACTGAGGAGAATATGCAGAGGAGAGACAGGATGATGAGAACCCATCTGTCAAGGGGACAAGAAATGAAGGGGGAGAGTAATGGAAATGTAAAAATAAAATAAAATAAAATAAAATAAAATAAAAACTTTGGAAAACTATAGGGTGCATTGATTGCACTTCTCACTGGGAACAGTGAACATTAGGCAAGTGGGTCATCTTTCATTACTATAAAGTATAAACTCAACTAGTACACCTACTAAGTCTTTATTAGTATTAGTCAAATTATTGTAAACTTGTGCAAGTAGACCTACTAATTTCGTCCTAGACTTTCGTTTGGAGAATATTAGATTAACAATGGAGAATACTAGTGTAACTTTGATCTAACACGCAGGTCGAAAGTG
This sequence comes from Stephania japonica, assembly GCA_039657345.1. NCBI lineage: Eukaryota > Viridiplantae > Streptophyta > Magnoliopsida > Ranunculales > Menispermaceae > Stephania > Stephania japonica. Next base: position 11,435,829 of record CM077556.1, read on the forward strand.
AGCGCCTCTTTGGTACATGCACATACGCAAATCAAGTTAAAGAGTGTGCCCAGTGTATGTTCGACCTACGTGTCCTGGCCAAGCAAGGGGGTTGTGCCTCCTCGGGTCAAATGATAGTACGTGGTTTTGCGCAAAACGTAGCATAATTTTTTTGTATAGTTGCGTGGTGGTTGATAGGCATGGAGATAGGTGTTGACGCATCTTGATGGAGATCGAAGGGATGCAATCAGCTGCAGCCATATTAATGCGACGGTTTGATTCTTTAGCTGCAAAGGAAAAAGTCAACAGAGTGCTAAAAGAAGGTTATAAGTACACACGTTAGCTTGTAAAGTACACACTATACCTGAGTCCAATCGATTTTTGTTGAGATGCGTACTTGTGACAAATCAGGGTATGAGAAAGGGGTTTTTAATGAATGAGTTTGTTTCGAGCGATGGAAACTGCTTCATGGGTATTGCATTTTCGTTGATGTCAAAGCAAGTCAAAGCAAGTCTATCATGGCTTGGTGATGGTTGGAAGTTTCTTAAGAGCCAAGTTGCTATTTTTATCAAATTTTAATATTTAGTGTTAGAATTTGTAGTTATCTTAGCTATATCTAAATGGTCGTAACTTCTTATTTGCTCTTATCTTTGTTTTGATGTGTTCTTTATCTTTTAGGTATTTATATATAGAAGTTGTTTGTACTTAGTTATTTTAATTTAATGAAATGCAGTTCTTTATAAATTAACATGATATCAAAGCTTAATTTTTAATCCTAGGTCGTTCGACCATAACCACATGGTGTGCGCTTTCATTGATGCTCTCATGGTGTTTCCTTTATTTTATGCTCTTGAATCTGCCCATTTCACCATCCATGCGTCGTCTACATCATTGCCATAGGCTCGTCTCCGCTTTTGCCCGTGTCGTGTTCTCTAAGAGTTGATCACGTCGTTTTGTTCGTGTTCAACAAACACATCTGAAATTGCTTGTACGCAATCATCTGAACAGTCGTGTTTATCCTGTTGACTTTGCTCCGCCGGTTGTTCCGTCGACTCTGTTGTTCCATTGTCTGTTGTTCCGATCTATGTTCTGACTCTGCCACATTTGAAACTTTTTCTGCCACCTTAGCTAGGTGGTCGTTGATCTGCTCTGCAACGAATCCAAGGTTTGTCGAGTTTACTGATTCGATTTATAACCTCGTGTTGGTTTTCTTGAACCACCTTTTAGTTGTTTATATATAGAAGTAGAGTTTGTGCTTAGTTATTTTAATCTAATGAAATTTAATTCTTTAGAAATTAACATTTAGTAGAGTTTTAAATCTAGTTTGTTTCTACTTTAAAAAAAATCGTTTGTTCTAAATAAGTCTAGGATGAAATTGATATATATTTTTTTTAATGTTTCATTTATATTATATGATATTTCTAAGTAATTAAAAGTTGTTTTTTAAAGTTATTTGCTTCTATTCTAAGAATTATTATACAGTTATTTACAATTATGAACTTTACTTTTTGTTTAGTTATTATTTGGAATCTTGATATAGCCTATATAAAGGCACTTTTATACTAACGGTTGGTTGGCGCAAGTGGAAGTGGGTTGTTGTCTCTTAACTAGTAACACTAGTTCAAGTCCTAGGAATGGAAATACTAACGTTGGGAGCTCCCTCCATCTATATGGTGTACGACTTAAGGTAAACTTAGAGTAGTTGGATAGTCCAAATATCGAGTGGCTTAGAAAAAAAAATATCATTCAATAGAGGAGTTGAGTTTAGAGTTTGAGTTTTCTACGTGAGAGAGATTTTGCAACGTTGTGTGTTTGAACTTATCAAGTTCTTTAATTTTTGGCTTTCGTGATCTTATAAAGTAATTTGTTACTTGAGGCGATCTTTGCAACGAGCTTATCAAACATCTTTGTTTGTGGCGCTCCAATTTATCCATTTGTCTCGTTTTTTCTATTTTTTCTTTGTTTATTTGTTATTTGAACTTGGAGTCTAGGTGTTTCACGTTCCATTCCGCATCATTTTTTTTTATAACCATGGATGTATGAACTTTTTTCGGCCCCTCCTTACTTTGGTTCGACTAATCCCATAGGAGTTAGTCGGACGCCCCAACCTCATAACCTAAGAGATACCATGGAAATATAATGTCGCAGCCAAGAATTGAACTTGAGATCTCTACCTTAGTCACAGTGAAAGTGCACTATTTTCTTTACTACTACACCACACCCCTTGGGGACTCCGTTTCATGTCATCTTGATAGAATAATCTAAGTTTATTATGGATCTTGGTACTTATACGGTCTCATCCGGCCCATTAGGCTCACTTAAGGTTTTATGGGTTTGTTCACTTGTTGTGAGATCGAGACTTATTAGTAGATCTCAAAGGGAGTTGGTCTCAGCACTGTGTAACTGTCCCATTCGAACAGGTTCCAACTCAAAACCTGGGCGGTGCATTAAGGCTAGCGAGTTCAAATCTTGGAGGTGGAATGCAAGGCCAAATAGTTGGAGGTCTATACTTTGAGTTTTTGAGGAGGGATGTGCATGGCTGACCTTGACATTTTTGGGGCCTAGAGCGACCTAAGAAATTAGGGCCTTTTATATTCAGCTTGTTTTCTATAAAAAATGTTTAGCTTAATCAAATCTTTTTTTGATGTTGACCTCCTCGCCAAGGAGGCTCTATCTACTGGGATAAATTTAAGTTTATTTAATAGTAGTTCTTAATATATAGCTCTGTTTCTAATGCAAGACACCATGAATAAGGCGGCTATGTAACCCTGGCCTTCGGGCCTTGTTTCCACAAAAAAAAAACCTTTTTGATATGCTTATGTTATTATTATATTTATATAATTTTATAAACTGTAATTTTTTTCTGTATATAAAGTGTGTGAGTGTGTATTCTGTCAAAGCATATGTCTCTAGTGAGATGGATGAGATATCACTTATCAAAAGACAAGGTTTAAATAGGTCGCAGGCTTTCAAAAGAAAGGTCACAGGTTAAATTCGGCTGTCGCTGAAGTAAAAATAAATAAATTAAATTAAGTGTGTGTGTGTGTGTTTTTTTTTTAAATAAAATAGAATAAATATATAAAAAGTACTATATAGTTTTGAAGATAATATGATCATGAATACGATCATATAAAATGTTATTATTTTTTGTAATCAATTAAATTGTGTATATAAAATTCTTATCTTTTTTTGGGTAATCGTTAATGATTTATAAACAAAATATCAATTAATTTTTTGATAAAAAATGTTAGTTTTGTTAATTTATTATAATTGCCAAAATAATGGTATTGTTGAGTTTATGAAAGAGAGATGTACATGGTGAGATTCATCTAAGTGGGCCCCTCACACAGCAACATAATAACGCCACGTACGTACATGAAGCGATGAATTTAGAAAAACCCATAAATAATTTTTCGAAAGAAAAACCCACAAATACATATATAGATTAGCAATATTTGGAGGTCTTTCTAGGGTGAGGGGCCTGGGGCGATCGCTCGCCCCGCCCTCCCCCATAACCGGGCCCAGGGATGTGGGGACATGGTAGTTAGTACGTACTAGGAAAGACCATAGTTGTAATTTCATTTCCTACTTTTACAAACCTCGGTCGCATACTTACGAGTTCAACTTAGTTGATTTAGTAAAAATGCGACACCATGTTGTGTTGAGTTTATATTATTGGTTAATGCAGAATGTGGGAGAGGAGGTTTATAGAGGCACAACACGTTTTCCCTTACTAACGGATATTTTTTTTTTACTTTGTAATTTTAAGGAAACACATTATTTTTGGCGCGCCATGTGCATAAATCTTAGCTATATAAAACAAAGTCTTATTCCTAAAAAAAAAATCCGAATCACGCACAATAGGGGAGACCCAGCCTTCACTTGGACAAGTATTATTGTCTGAACCTTAAATTTTTTATGATCAATCTTGATTTAGTACGTTGCCATTGTTTTAGGTGTAGCAGTACTTATAATTAGTGATGAATTTTTTTTTTTTTTCAAGAAGTGATGTGATATTATTGCATCCCAGGAAACTATTTTTACGATTGTTTGTAAAAATGTTGTAAAATTAATTAGTATTTCCCTAAGCATAAAATACGAATATTATTATTCGTCTTCACCGAAAAAATCCGAACATGTATATTTTTTCTTTTCAAATATGAACGTACAATTAATTATAAATTATTGTTGTAAAAAAAGTAATTATAGATTTTCGTATGAAGTGTGATGAATATCAAACGATTTTTAAGAAATAGAATTTTTATTAATCATCAATGGCTCTCAATACATTTGAAGGAAGGGGACGACAGATAGAATCAATCATGAGCATGGATATATAATATTATCTTTGGATATCTGTTTAATTTTATATTAATAAATGCATAATGGATTTCCTTGAGATTTTACTTACTAGACTCGTCATCTGGTTTATGTAATGGCTTGAGTGTAGATCCTAGTACCAGTAGGGGCAAGGGGGTTTTAGGCGACTACATCTGATTTGCCCACTATCGAGGATCCACTTGTATGTGTAGACTGGTATATTTTGATATTTTGTTTATTTTGAGTTGTTGGGAGACTATATTACCTGTACTTGTATATATACACTATTGACAATTAGTCGTTTATATATGTAGTACGAAGCGGACTTTCCACTATAAGATATTAATATCGTTATCTTTAAAAATGCTCAATTAATTAAAGTAAGACTTCCGCAATATAAATTAACTGATTATCTATTTGCAACTCTAAGATATAAATGAATAATATATTTAATTGCTAGATAAGTTGGCACAATAAACGGAGTTGTCAGGTAGAGTTCACCGATGTAGTGACCTGGCAGTGCCGCCGGGCTTGCGAATAGGTGGCAGCGGGCCACGTGGTGGTCTTGGATTTTCTAGCAAATTAATTTGCTAATACTAATTGTTCAAACACCATATGGTTGGCTTTTCAAGAAATGCATCTATAACAATGAAACAGTTTGACAATCAATGACTATTCTCTTGGCAAACGTTTGAAACACAATAATACACAAATACATTAGTCGAACCAAAATGAAAAATAAAACTTCCAATAAGGGAAGTAAAACACAAAACTTCCAATGAAGGAAGACAATTTAAACCTTCCAACAAGGAAAGGAAACAACTACCTATAAAACAAACCTAATGACAAGTACCAACTCTATAAATGCAAATCCACGCACAGTCTTTGGTAAAGATGTAGACGTTGAGAAATGTATGTTCCCAATAGTGAATCTAATGACCGCAATGAGGTAAAACTTATCATAAGATTTGAGTAGATTTGAAACTTATTTGAAAAATACGAAATAAAAAAGGTTGTTGGAACCACCACCGATCAAAAAACATAGATTGGTGGTGGTTCAAAAGGTTGAAAGACAAGGGAGAACCAGAGAAGAGAAATTAGGGTTTTGAGCGTTGGAATGTCAGAGGAACTAGCTGATTTCAAGCTTTTGTAATGTATACCAAATATATATTCTCTCTTTTTATATCGTCATGTGACTAATACGTTTTTCTATGAAGATGTAAGATGTGTTTTTTTTTCTACTTAACTAAGACATGCTGATAAATAAATACTCATTCCCGTCAATTTTATAAGTTATCCTGCAAAAAAATTCTCTGTCAAAAAATATAATCATTTTCAAAATTCTAAAAAACTTTTCTACCTCTTCAGACCATTTTATCACTAAACGTATATTGGATAAACAGAGGATTGATGTAGTAAATGACTTAACTGAAGCATGGGCAGGAAATTAATTTGAGCCTATAATTCATGCTTTCCTTTATATGCGTGTTTATGCAAAATGACTTATCTTATTGACTAGAGTTAATTAATGGCCTGTTGGATTCAAGAATTAGATCCTTCCATATTTGCTTATCAACACAAGTCATATCTTAGCTAATCATTTGTTTGCCTCTATACAAATTGTGTTAGATTAGATTTTTGGATAATGCTAAGGTGACTCACTACAAATACTCACTACGAGCACGCACCTTAATTTTTAATTTCTTTTTAATTTTTTTACAATTTTATGATTGAGAAGGGTGATGGCGTGTGCGGACAAGAAGGAAGTGGTGTGTGGGAGGTGAGGACAAAATTGTACAAAAATTAAAAAAGTAAGGTATGTATTCGTAGTGAGTGCCTGTAATGGGTCACCTTAGCATTATCTTAGATATTTTGTTGGATTGCCCCATCGACACCATCTTCATCGTTGTCCTTTTTAGATAGTAGATGAATAAAGTTATATTTTTTGCCATTTTTATGTTGGACTTACCTAAAGACATGGGAGTTGTGTCTTTTGACAAGAAGTTTGAGTGTTTAGATAAGACTAAGTGCTAGCTAACATCGAATTGAACACTAATCTTAAAGTTAAAGCCAAGGCTCTAACACTCGAAAGTAAACATACGCCATAAACTGGGGTTGAATGGCCCTTGAAAAAATCCAAACATTTTTGTTTGTAGATAACTATAGGTGTTCAAACCTTTTTCACCCATTCTTTACTTTGGTTCGACTAATATCATGAGAGTTAGTTGTGCACCCGAGCCTTATAACCGAAAAAAAAAAAAAAAATCCAAACAGTGGAACCTCCAAAAACTGAGCTGAGCTCCCAAACCAAACGAGCCTTCTTCCTCTCCCCTTCAATTGAATGGCCTCCATATCCGTCCACGCTGCTCCCCTTCACCGTCCCTGCGTAGCTCAAGCTCGCCCAACCACCCGAAACCTTCGCAAAACCAAGCCCAACAACCTCAATGAAGACTTCCCTGCACTCCGATATGGCGGCGGCGACGCCACGACCTACACTCGTCTCCCTCCAAGGGACGACTTCAGTGAGCCTACCCTTCATTCCCCCAATGAAGTTAAGCTCTCTGACGTGCCCACAACACCAGAAAATGGGTACCCACTTGTTGATGGTTCCCGCAGTGAGGATGACGACCAAGTGTTTGATGAAATGCCCCTGAGAATTGATTATGGGGAGTTTGAGGATTTTGACGAGGACCCAGATTCTGATGGGGTTGAAAATGGTGGGGTTTTGGGGGTTGAGAATGAGGAGGTGGAGGTGAAGGAGAAGGGGGTGCCAGCAGTGATGAGATGCTTTGATAGGGCGAAAATCTATGTCAAGGCTGGTGATGGAGGGAATGGGGTGGTGGCATTTCGGAGGGAGAAGTTTGTGCCGTTAGGGGGCCGTCGGGTGGTGATGGGGGTCGAGGGGGAGTGTTTATGTGGAGGTTGAAGGGTCTATGAATTCCCTTTTGCCGTTTAGGAAGAACATTCATTTTCGGGCGGGGAGAGGGAGTCATGGGCAGGGGAGGAATCAGCACGGGGCGAAGGGGGAGGATGTCGTCGTGAAGGTGGCGCCCGGTACAGTGATTAGAGAGAGTGCTGTTGGGGGAGAGGAAGGGAAAGTGCTTTTGGAGTTGTTGTATCCAAGGCAGCGGGCGCTGTTGTTACCTGGTGGAAGGGGCGGGAGAGGAAATGCGTCGTTTAAGACTGGAACAAACAAGGTTCCGAAGATTGCGGAAAATGGAGAGGAGGGTGCAGAAATGTGAGTATTTTGTTCTGTTTCTCCTTTAGATTTTAGATTATGTTTTCATCTTTTGTTGTTAAATAGTTTTGGCATTCCATTTTATCAGTTTTACCGCTTTTTCAATTATCTTGAATGTGTAAGCTGTTTTAACTGATTTTTCTTTTTCATTCGTTTCTTAACTACATATTCTGGACATTGGTAATCTGGTGAGATGAGGAAGATGATAGGACCATTGATTGTTATTTTTCTTCGATCAGGTGGCTGGAATTGGAGTTGAAGTTAGTTGCAGATGTTGGAATTGTAGGTGCCCCAAATGCTGGAAAGAGTACACTCCTTAGTGTTATAAGTGCCGCTCAGCCAACAATAGCTAATTATCCATTTACGACCTTGCTTCCTAATTTGGGGGTGGTCTCATTTGACTATGATGCGACAATGGTTGTAGCTGATCTGCCGGGTTTACTAGAAGGCGCTCATCGAGGCTTTGGTTTAGGTCATGAGTTTCTACGACACACAGAGAGATGTTCTGTCCTGGTATGAGTTAAAGCTCAATTTGTTGTTTTCTTAAAAATCATATGAAACGTATGGCTTAAATCTGTTTTTGAAGATACAAGGATAAGCATTAAAAATAATGGCTTGCAAGAGCAATGCAATCAAACAAGTGGAAGAATATCAATTGTTAACCTATCCCACATAAAGCTTTTGTGTTGAGTGGTGAGCCTACTAGAGCTTAATGTACTCTGTGACCAGTTTTTCGATGATGCATTCTGTCTTTGTTTATACTTCTCCAAGATGTTGGAAGCTCCCAGCACTCTAGAACAAAATTCGAATTCAAGATTTTTTATACAGAAAAAAGCTAAAGTCACAGCAGCAATGGGAGATTACTCTTTCTATTATTTCCTGCTTGATGATCCTTCAGCTCTTTCTTCACTCTTCTAGATGTGAAAAATCTCATTCATGTCTTCTGGTATTTAAACTCAGAGTATTTCAGCTCGATGCAATCATATGGTAAATACACTAAATTTTGAGATGCAAACATGGTTTTGGTGTTGTATTAAATAAGTAAATTCAGTAAAATTGAAGATTTTGGGTCAATTGATTAATTAGTCCACTTTTTTGAATCCAATTATCCTGCTCGCAAGGAATAGAAGATATTGTGCCAACTTATTTGAGTAGAATTCAATGCTGTGTCACAGCTCTGCTTAATCTTTTGAAGCAAAGCATCAAAGCCCGCGGCTCTGCTTTATTTTATTTTATTTGCAACTCTTCAAATATAGCTAGTGATAAGCCCATGCAAGAGGAGGGTTGCAGGAGCAGTAGAGAGTGACAACTCTTTGGTTGTTGGAACTTTTTTTCAAAATTTAGGCCACATAGGTTGAGCTACAAGGCAACCATCTGGTCTACCGCCACTCGTAACCGATATGGCCCATACAGGTGGGAGTAGCATTGAGTTAGGATGTTGCTACAGATGCTTATAAATTGTCATAGAATGTGCCCTTAAATAGCGTCCTCTTATTAATGAGCTCTCAATATTTTCCAATAGATTAGTTATTATCTTTTCTTTCATTTGCTTTGTCTCTGCACCTTCGTTTTATCATAATCTGCTGCTAGGCTCTGTTCCCCTCGATTTAGCTACTTGAAGTTAGACCATCGTCACTTTTTCATATATTAATTTTATTGTTAATTAGTTGGTGAGGTTTATAAGAGCATCTCCAATGGTTATGTGGATTTTAGACCATGGATTGGTGCCTTGTCATGGATGTGGGAGGATATCTATCCTATATGGCACTAGATAGACATTCAAACTCCAAAATGGTCTTTAGTAGACAATGGATTTAGACCATGGATTGAGACTTTTTTTGGCCTTTTATTTTATTTTTATATGGAGTGATACCTTTATTTTGTTTTTATTTAATTTCTATAACAAACAATGATGATGTGGCAGTGGAGAGAATATCTACCACATTGGGGTAAATACCCTCTACTTTGATTCCCTGCCACATCAGCTGGACATTCAAAATCCATGGTCCCATTGGGGAGCACTTTTTGGGTTGAATGTGGATTGTGTCCTAGGTGGATCCATTTTCACCCCAATCCATGGTACCATTGGAGATGCTCTAATGTGGCCCTCACTTTTCTGTGGGCCCTAGGAAATTGTTTAGTTGTCCAAAGGGGGACTTATCTTTTCAAATGTTTAATAAATTTTTTTTTGTTATTTTTTGTTTTTTTTTTAATCTATGGAAAATGTAGTCAATTGAATTTGTATTTTGCATTGTTAGATACATGTTATTGACGGCTCAGGACAACAGCCAGAATACGAGTATGATGCTATTCGTCTGGAATTGGAGCTGTTTAATCCAGAGCTTTCTGAAAAACCTTTTATTGTTGCATATAACAAGATGGATCTTCCAGATGCATATGAAAAGTGGAGTTCCTTTAAGAAAAGTTTGCTTGCTCGTGGCATTGAACCTCTTTGCATGAGTGCAGCGGATAGGCAAGGCACTAATGAAGTAGCTTTGGCTGCATTTAAGCTTTTAGACAAAACACCAGAAGTGTACGATGCTGCTGAAGGTTAGGACCATCGAGACCTTTAGCATTTTCTGATTTCATATTAATTTTCTGCCTTCGTGACAATGCTTCGAAAATTGCGTCAAACTTTTTAGACTTTTAAATCTCATTCTCACCTGCCTATATTTTGAAGCTGGGTTAGGATTTGAAAATGAAACCAATAATTTTGGATGAGAGAAGAACTACTACTTCGACAAAGCCCCAGTCCTAAAATATCTTGGTGTGAGTGCCTTGAGTTCTTTTCTGCAGAATAAGTACTGATAAGAGTGGATATTTAGATTATTCCCTTGGAACCCACTCCAGCATATGGTCCCATAAATATGATATGGGCCATATGGCATGATAATCAATTTAGAGTGTTGAGTACCATATTAAGTATATTTATTTTTTTGAAAACTTATTAAGTATATTTATTGTTCCTTAAATAAGTCTATGTTCTTCTTTGTGGTCTTCTTGCTTGCAAATTTGTGAACAGTGTTCCGGCTAAAGATTACTTTGAATGCCAGATTGAATATAATGTTTACTTGATTAATTATGTTAGTCATGGTTAACGTAAGATAACTTGGATGCATTGATTAGAAAGGATTTAAAGATTTTGAAAGCATGGTGTCAAGGGCCTTGAATCGAGCAGAGTGCAAGAGTTTTATTCATGTAGCCAACCCCAACTAATTTGAGATTAAGGTTTTGTTGTTCAAGTGGGAACTGGGAATTGGGTTTCCAAGTTGTGTTAATAGTCCTTTTTGGATTATGGTTCCCAAATTATAATAAGTATCTGTTTTAGTATTTTGTTAATTCACAAATTGCGGATTGTAATTATGGTAGCAATCTTGACAATGAAATAAAGCTTATTGTTACTGATTCTATACTTTGTTATTAATTTTGTTTGTGCCAGTTAGTAACAGTGTAGATTGACAAACTAAATCTTTTTCAGGGCTGATGGAGGAGCCACAAAATCTGAATCATGTGGCCGATTTAGTGCACAAGCAACGGAACACTCCTATTAATGAGTTTGAAATATCTTATGATGGCAATACTCGTACTTGGAATGTAGCTGGAGCGGGCATACAACGTTTTGTCCAGATGACAAACTGGCAGTAAGCCATCTCTTTCCTTAAATACCATCTGCCATCATTTTTGTTATCTCCTTTGACCTTTGTCTTTTCTCTTTTTTAGCAGTTCTATTTTCTGCTTTTTTTCTATGTTTATTTTACTCTAAATGCCAGAATTGGTACAGTTGTAAATAGTGGTAATTAGCTACTTGCAGCCAAAAGTTTTTCCTCTTGGTTAATGTAACTTACGGTTTGAATTATCGCCTACTTATTAGGAAATAGTAAATACAGGATTAGTTTGAAATCAAAAGATTATTTTATTGTATGTAACAAAATAGATGGACTAGCTAAGAAGTTGTAGAGGTCAAAAGAGCGCAAATTATATTATTTCAAGCAGAAAGTGACATCTTACCAATTAGGCATTTACTAGGGTGATGTCTCTCCTATGGCCCTCTTGCTCCTTCGGAAGTCTAGATCAAATGGTTCATTTTAGGGACAATCATTCTTCGGTTTCGTTTCTTTCTTGAGCTTCTTCTTGGTATTGGTTCTTTGGAATGGTAATTTCTTGTGCCTTTTAAATCAACCTGTCTATCTAGGAACAATTGAATCACAAGTGGCTATTAGTTATATTTTTGCTGATTGGTTGCAGTTTTGGCTGTCACTCCTCTTGCTTCTGTCATTGTTGGTCTGGTTTCCAATGTAGTGAAGATTGTTTATAAAGAACTTCATGGCCCATTTATTTATTTTTTTAATGTTTTTGTACAACTCATGTTTGTGACAGAAGATATAGTTTCTTTGGGTGGGAAGGATGACATATGACTTTTGATGGTTCTTTAAAAGAAGTCAAGATTCAAAAATCTCTTTGACTTAATTGGCAAAATGGAGAGATAAGATAAGAACGCATCTTAAAAGCATAACATTCTCTTTTTTTTTTAAAAACCAAAAGCATAACATTCTGTGAAGAACTTTAATTGCATAGTATTATGTTTGCTCATAATATGAATATGCGGCATATGCCTTGGAATCATAAAATTCAAGATTTCTTTAAATAGGTGAAGTGGAGATATAAGATAGTAACATGTTTTTTAGAATGTGTGACATCATTGTCGCTCTAATACCAAATGATATGAAAGCCTTTGAAAATTGCATTGCAGTTTCTTGGCACCAAAAAGTAGATAACTTTGTCTCTTAAAGAAACAATCAAGGAATAGAAATGTTTTAATTCAGCAATTTTTTGGCGCATTTTGCAAACTTTCGGTGGGAAAATAATAAATTAAATGCAATAGCAAAAAGTAAACAGAAAGAAAATTTCATTTTTTTAGTCATATTGGAGAGTATCAAATTTGTTTGCATTTATCAAATTGGTAATATTTTTCTAAAAAGTAAACAGAAAGAAAATTTCATTTTTTTTTTGTCAGATGGGCAGATTAATGAGATCAAATCAATGAAAAGAAACCTATGCATGGAAAAAAGTAATTCAATCTGCTGTTATATTTTCAATCATCTATTCATCCATAGTTATAAACGTACTTGTAACTATTAGATTATGTCAATGGCTTGACATAAATATTCTAGCCTTCTTGTCATGGGTCAAATCTTAACGCTTGTTAATAAAGAAAAATACTTGTAAAAATATTGAACTTAATAGCGTACTGTAAAGGGATTGACAATAATAGTAAAAGATCGGGCCAAGTATGAGAAGAAGCTTTATTGCTTTTGATATGAGTCGCGCTATGGGCACCTCACTATCCTCTCAGGGCACCCCACCATTTTTAATTAAAACTGGTTTTATAACCAATTGACAAAAATGCCCTCATCCAACCCAACAATTCACATGCCCTCTCAGGGCACCCCACTTTTGAAAACTCAATTTTTCAACAAAGTCAAGTCGATCCGTCTCGGGCCGGACATCGCGTTTGTCGATCAAAGAGTGCACACTAGCCCTTGTCAATCGCGTTTGTTGATCCGTTGCCGCTCAGAGATTCAACGAGTTTTAAGAATTTTTATAGTCTAATGGTTGAAGAAAATGAGTGGGAGGCGGACGTCGCACACGACAAGTTAGTTTTTATGATTTTTCTAGGGTTTTTTTTTTTTTTCCATTTTCGAAGGTGAACCGCGGACGCGAATTTATCGGTTGCATAGGACCGAGACATGTTGTAGTGTTTCGGTACCCTATAACCGATAACTAACAAAAGGTGTCGGTTATTACCAATTGAATTTAATCCCAAACGTAGCTTTTTATTACACTTCAGTTGGAAGCAACCGAGAGATAGCTTAATGTCTCTGTAACAGGTCACCGAGACCAAAACCGGTAGTCTCGGTGATACATAGCTACGTGGTCTAAGGGTCCTTCTCACTTAGGTCGGTTGATATTAACCGATACTTACACAATGATATCGGCAATGGACGTCCGAGACCAAAAGACATATCACGGCCCTGTGTGACCGAACACTACGGGATTGAAGTTAAACACATTGTCCGACCATAAAAACAAGAAAGTGAGGAGATTTTGTATATTGAGGCGTTGATGTCGTGATGGAAGGGAGAAAAGAATGGTTTCATTCGATTTGGTGGTGGGGTGCTCGCACTTCAAACGAAAGGGCATTTTGGTCAAAGTACCGGGGTGCCCTGATAAATTGTTGGGGTGCCCTAATCAATGGGGTGCCCATAGCGTGACTCTTTGATAATTAGAATGTTCATATCTGAAGATTTGAAAACTAGGTACTCCGTTTATACTTTTTTGTGACAATTACAAACTCAGTTTTAGCACTGGTGCGGTTTTACATTATGGTGATAAGTACCTGCATGTTGTGTGCTGGTATGTGGCAAGGTATCTTTTATACAAAGGATGATCTTGAGCAATGAGTAGCTAGCAGTGGATTGATATGGATTCTATCATCAGATTCGTCGAGGGTTGGGCAAACATGCTGTTAGGTTCTTTAGCCTATGTTGGGTTTTCCTTAACTTCTTTAGTCCTTGTCTCCTCTTTTTCTCTATCGCTTTTCTTCTTATTATACATAATGTTCTTGTTTTCTCTAAGCATTATTTTCATGCAAATAGCAATAACAATTGGCAGTTTTTTTCGTTAAAAAAATAAAAAAATAAAAAAATGGCAGTTTGCCGAATTTGTACTCTTTAGAACTTTTGTGAATTCCTACTGTCTACCATGTTTTGTACAACTTACAACTTTGGAAAATAAGCTAATTGATGACACTTTTCCTCCTACAGCTCCTCTAGTCATCAGATTTGTAATGATACTTTTGCACTTTATCAAATAGGTATGCTGAATCGATGCGAAGATTCCAACATGTTTTGGAGGCATGTGGTGTCAACAAATCCCTTGTGAAACTTGGTGTCAAGGAAGGTGATCGTGTGGTCGTTGGTGAGGTATTACTGTAGCCCCTCAAGGTTGCTTTGATTGTAAATTAACCATTATGATGCAAACTTCTTTAACCAACAAAAAGTGAATTGCGTTTGAAAGACTCACGCTATGAACTTTTAAATGATAAATATAAATTTACTGAAAAAGCGCATTATAAATTTCTTCCCACTCTGGGCTCTAATTTACCAATTTGCTTTTAACTGCACCACAGCCTGCACTCACTCTTTAATTTTTGAGAAGGAACAATCTTAGTTGTTATTCCTATTGATCTCCACTATATCCAAGGCTCCAAGCTTATCTATCCTCTTCATCTACAAAAGATAGGAGAGGTTTTGAACCCTTGCCCTTGTGGTTGAAAGGCTCCTTTTCTCCTTAGGCAATGGTTTCCCGAATATTAACTGCATTATCAATCTTCAATAAATTGTTGTTGAGATTTCCTTTGCTCCTTGATAGATGGAGATGGTGTGGGAAGGTGCTAATGACAAAGCTTAGCAATTATGCATTGAGGGAAGCATTTAAAGTCATCTGCTTTAGCATTTAAAGCATTTCCTTTGCTCCCAGCTTTAGCGGTTCAAAAGTCATCCGTGAGAAGCATGTGAGTATGTACATTTTATGATTTTTGTAGTTTTTTTTTTTTTTTTAAATTGATATTCACTGAAATAGATTGGTTAAAAGAATCAGCATACTTTTGCAGATGCCATATTTTTCTAGTTTAAATAATTTTCAATTCAGAATTTACTAAACAGTACTTATTGTAATATTCTTAAAATACCTATTAATGTCTCTTTTGAAAGAAGTTGGTAGCTTGGTCAAAAATGTTATATGCATGATTTAATCTTTGGCAAAGTTCGCAATATGTAGTATGTTTTATTTCACAAGCGATGAAGAGATAAAGGATAGAGTAAGATGCTATTTAATTATTGCTTATGTATGCCGAGGAAAACTATAACAATACAACATGCAATCATATGCTAGAATAACTTAAAAGGATGGTTCTACGCTCCCCGAAAAACTGTTTAAGAACAAGTTTTCGGCAGAGTAATTGTGGTTGTTTCTTATGTAAAAGATCCTTCATGGTGATATTTGGAAGCTTCTCTCTAGAACAATGCACTAATGTAATGGTATGTTCATTACCATTGGGTGACATTTGATTCAGCAGTTTATTAATAAAAACATTACAAGCCAATGTGTTGAGAACTGTGGCAACCATTTCAGTTTATAAAGAAAGCCGCCTTCATTGCTTAGCCTGTTTGGGAAATTCCATTTTGTTTGGGGCAAATCAGTCCACATCTGGTTGGAAGGTAGTTTGTAAAAGCTACAACATGGCGTTTGGCTAAATTTTACGGTTGTGGTGTCCAAGTGATCAAATGTTCTTTTTATCCTACTAATGACAAAGGTTAATAATCGAACCTTAAAATCTGAAGATAAATCTCTACTTAATATGAGTAATTCTTACTTACTCAGTTACACTCAATTTGTGTTCACAACTACATGTACTACATGTTCCATATGTAGTTGTGAGCACAAATTGAGTGCTCCACCATTCATCTATATAAGAAGCCAAAGAAACAAATAGACTATGATTATGTGATTATATTTAGAAAATACTAAATGAATCCCAAAGTTTACAGATATTTGCAAATTTAATCCGATCAGAAAATGTAATGTCGTGACAACTTCTGTTGATAAGTGGTGAAGAAAATGAGCTGGAGGAAGCTTTGGTGTTGCTGAAAGTTTCTCCCTTATTTGGCCTTTAGATCAAGTAGGGAAAAAGCCAAGTTTTGGGTGTTACTGTCGATTTTGACTGCGATACACTATGACAAATGGGTTCTGTAACGGCCCAATTAATAATTGCCGTTATTTTATGACGTCATTGTAGACGTGGACGCCAGCGGGGATGTTCGTTGGTCCCACAGCGAGGTTAGAGTACAACCGTATTAGGTAAATAGTATTTTGTGTATAGTATCCCAATTAAACTTCACTTTAGTATTTACTGCTCTATTTATTTGAATTCAGACCTATTTATTCATCACTCTATTTTATTGTTTTACGGTGGCTGAGTACTCTCGTCTGGTGTCTTTACGGTAGTTAAGTTTACTCCTTCCTGGTGTTTTTACGGTGTTGAGTTCACTCCCCACTTGGTGTTTATTCGTTACGGGGCATAGAGTCCACTAAGTCATAGCACTTGTCTAGGCATACGCCGGTGAATAGACTACTCGGGTATGATAGGCTTGTGTGGGTGCGTCGTAAATGTACGCTGACCACCTAGAGGGTCCAGGGTCACCCGTTCGAGATATTTTCACGGGCCGTGCCTGGTGGATAGCCGAAGTATGACTTAGTCTTATTTTAACTGTACACGTACTTTGCTTCCCTACTATATCTATGCATGCGATGATCTTTTACAGTTGCCTATATTATTTTGTTCCGCATGTTTATTTATAGTATTTTAAATTCCAGCATTTTATTTACGTAATTACTTGGTGAATTTCCTTGGGATTACTCACTCTGGACTTGTCATCTGCTTTTTGGTGATGGCTTGAGTGTAGATCCTGGTACGAGTCGAGGGAAGGGCAAGCTTGAGGACTACGTAGATTGACAGCTCTATCCCTACTCGTATGTTTGTTTATTTTTCTTGTTTTATGCTGGGTTTTGGGTTTTGAGAGGTAGATATGACCTGTATATAAATTGTAGGTCATATTTTTGATATTTTGAGAACCTCAGATGATATGTATATGATGTACATTTGGTATGGTTTCCACTTAGGTATTATGCTCATAAAATACATGTTAAATCTGTATGTTGTTAATTTAATTTTTCGCTGCGTAATTTGAGGCTAAACTCTGATACCAAATGTAGCGGCCCCATTTCCATTGGCCACTACGGCGTGCACCACGGGCCCACAGCCCTGCCAACTCATCATCTAGCTATGTCCCATGGCCACTCGTGAATTCAATATAATCAATTTCTTGCTAACTTTAAGTTATGTATTAATAATTATCGATTCAAGTTAGCCTAGGATTCTTATTAACACATAACATCAAAGTTAACAGAAAATTGATTGATGATGGATAATTGGGTGTGGGACACAGCTGGCGGTTACGTGATCAGTTGTGGGCCCGCGTGGCCTCCCGTGGCGGACCAATGTGGAATTTGGGGTCGCTGCATTTGGTATCAGAGCCTAGGTTTGTGAAACCCTAGGCTTGATTGGAGACTGAATAAGAGCATAAACTTTAATAAATTTAAATGTGGAAACTACAAGTGAATGATTAATGCTTTAGTTGGGAAGTGATGTGAGGCGGGTAGATTCAGGAAATTACATACGCATGTTTTGATTTTGTACTACATATTATACGCGTATATATTGAGTCTGATCCAATGCACTTTGGTTGTGCAGTTTATGATGGACTCGACGACTCTACTACTCTCCGCCGACCACGCGCGGGGAGGGTTGGGGAGACTAGTGGTTTTACTACTAGCGAAGCAGTTGATTTACGAGCCATGGTGCAGAGAGTGACAGAGCAGCAGGTACTACTGCAGACACAAATGGCTGAATTGATGGAGTATAACCGGAGTTCGAGGATACCAGCAGTAGCACCCACTGCTGAGTTAGTTACGTCTACCACTCCGGCAGTGATTGCACCGGTAGTTGACACACAGGCACTAGTGATAGAGACAGTGATAGAGAGGGTTGAGCCTATGATGGCACCAGCTGAGACTACTGAGGTGACGCCTACTATTACAGAGCAGCAGGTAGTGGCTTTGACTGCCAGGAGTGGGATGTCAGAGGCAGCAAAATGGTGAAAGATTTCATGAGGTTTAACCCTACATACTTTACTGGAGTCAATGATCCTGAGGTTGCATGACGTTGGTTGATGACGCACAGACGATTATATCAGCTGCTAGAGGTACCCAAGGCAACGTATCTCAGGGTACTGTTTGAGGGGTCAGGCAGCGATTTGGTGGACTACCTACACCGACACTCACTCCATACCATCGACGTGGACAGAGTTTCGACAGCTGTTTTTAGATGAGTATATTCCCACGGAGGTACAGTTGAGGTTGAGAGAGGAGTTTTTGGCACTGAGACAGGGTACTATGTCAGTTTCTCAGTATATGGACCGATTCAGGTACCTTATGATGTATGCCATGGACGTGGCGAACACTGAGAGACTCCAGATCTACTATTTCATCCGGGGATTAGATGAAAGGATCGGAGGTGTGATTGTCGCGAGTGGAGGTGAGACTCTACAGATTGTTTACGATAGGGCTTTAGCTCGCGAGACTTATTTGCGACATAGAGGCGAGTTGGTAGATAGGTCTGGGCAGAGTTCTCGGTCTGACCAGAGACCAAAGAGACAGAGAGATCAGTTTGACAGGCAAAGGCAAGATCAGCCAGGTCGACGGAGAGTTTGGTAGGATCAGGGTCGACGTGATAGACATCCCGAGCAGCAGAGAGGAGCTACACAACCTGCCTCCCATCTCCTCTCTGCTGCTCGGGATGTCTATCACGTCGACCCTGATCCTGCCAAACTCTCCGTCGACCCTGCTGATCTTGCCTCTGCCTGTCAGACTGATCTCTCTGTCTCTTCGGTCTCTGGTCAGACCGAGAACTCTGCCCAGACCTATCTACCACCTCGCCTCTATGTCGCAAATAAGTCTCGCGAGCTAAAGCCCTATCGTAAACAATCTATAGAGTCTCACCTCCACTCGCGACAATCACACCTCCGATCCTCTCATCTAATCCCCGTATGAAATAGTAGATTTGGAGTCTCTTAGTGTTCGCCACGTCCATGTCATACATCATAAGGTACCTGAATCGGTCCATATACTGAGAAACTGACATAGTACCCTGTCTCAGTGCCAAAAACTCCTCTCTCAACCTCAACTGTACCTCTGTGGGAATATACTCATCTAAAAACAGTTGTCGAAACTCTATCCACGTCGACGGTATGGAGTGAGTGTTGGTATAGGTAGTCCACCAAATCGCTGCCTGACCCACGAACGTCCCCACTGGCGTCCATGTCTATAATGACGTCATAAAATAACGGCAATTATTAATTATGCCGTTACAGGTTCAAAGGTCGAGTCTTCAACGGATGCATGGCCTACAAAATCTATAGGCTCCCCTCTTGGAAGAAACCACTCAGTTGTTGAGAAAATTACTACGAGATTCAAAGAACGGAAATGTGCTTTCCTATTTAAAGGTGAATAAAGACTCTTACATTAGATTAGTGCCCAATGCTTTCCCTACATGTTATCTCTGTTTAGAGTTGTTGAAGGTATTGAAAAGTGGATAGAGCAACTAATGTGGCATTTCATTTGGGAAGGATTGGAAGGGATCACAATTTACAAAAACCTCTACACGGAGGTTGAAATTTACAACATTCAGCTGAGCTGCATTGCTTCGATTGGGAAGTGAATTTGGAGATTTAGTTGAGAAGGTTATTGTATGTGGATGAGCGTGATGAAAACATAAATGGCTCTTGGATGATGGTTGGGATAGCAGCCAGCCTTTCTTTTTGAGTCTACTCGAAGCCCTTGAAAGTTCATAGAAGATTAGGCCCTCCAGGAGCCTGTTAGATTGTGGGAGGATTAATGATGCAATGATCAACCTTTAATCTCTAAGTTTCTCTTTATTAATTATGCCCACAGCAGATATGAAGTAGCTTCCCCTAGTAATATGCGTAATTGGAACTCTTACTTTCCTAGAAATCTTTATTTAGAAGAATCCTTTCCTAGAATCTGTCAAATAGAGAATTGCAAGAACTATCTGACCTCATTGATTATCTTCCAAACGTTAACCTACATAGTATTGCAATTGATCATAGAGTCTGGACTTGTGAACCCTAAGGTGGCTATTCTTGTATGTCATTTTTTCGGGAATTAGTTGATAGCCCATCATATTTGACAGATTCAATTGCTAAAATATGTGGACTGCACTGTTCTGTCTGAGGTATGTGTATTTATGTTGGTTTTAGCCCATAAAAGGCTAGTATCTTTGACCTTCAAAAGAGATTTCCTTTCATTGCAATCTCACTGCAGTGCTTCATACTAATTTAAGAGCAGGGACGACATAGAAATTAAAATACAAGAAATAAAACCACTATCTTTACCACCACTCAATATTTTCCTAAATATTAGATACAGAAAATAATGGATTTTGGTGGTCAGGTTGCTTTGTTTGATAAGAGTATCCTTTGTCCTGGGAAAATTTCCAAGATCTTCTAAAAGCTTTTTGGTGAAATTAATTTAATTTTCCTGACAAGCGAAATAAAGGTATAATGGAAAGAAGTGATGATACCATCTTATCAGTATTCAATTTTTTTTCTTTAAAATAAGTTTGTAACATTGGTCTGTGTTACCGTGCAAGAAATGTTTGCCAAAGCACCCAGGCCTCACCCCCCTTTCTTGCTTAGTTACCACTTCAATCGGAAGAGGTCATTTGTGGCCTCTGATGCTTTTACAACACTAGTTAATAAATCTACTTTGCTTCATTTGAAAAAAGAAAAAGAAAACTAGTGTCTTCATTAATATCAAGGCATTGGCTTAAAAAACTGGATGGATATATGAAGGATGGCTGAACCAACATTATTTAAATAAAAACCAGAAATGTCAGTGAGAGATGAGAGAGTTCAATAATTCTTGTGTTCATTTATCAATGAAAGAATAGCATTATGCGTATGTCAAGTAAGCTGATGTCCTTGTGAATTCATCGCAGGACGATTTCTGATTCCTAATATTGCTGTCAGAGAATGCTTAGTTTAGCTTTATCTTCTAGAAATCGGCTGTTCTTGCTGTTGGACCTTTTCTTCTTATCAAATTGTCATGCTGGTTTGTGCTACTGGAATTGCTTTACTTTTCTTAACTTATTGTTAGAATTCATTGCAGAATTTTCTGACATTTGAAAGTACGCCACTCCAGTGGCATAATTTAACAGTGAAGCTGAAGGGCACGTTTGCATGAGAAAGTTTGTTGTAAGAGAGGATTTTTGAAGGTTTGCTCAGAAGGCAAGAGAGACGATAGCGGCATGCTTTTACACTTATCATTTGCTAGTCGCAATCCTCAGCCTGTTGTCTGTTGTACCAATGTATGCTTGTCAATAGTTGATTGTATTATGTACATTGTGCTGTTATCTGTGTACTATTCTTCATTTATCGACTTGTCATAATGCTACACTTAGTTATGAGAATTGATGTATTCTTATCAAGATATCAAATGATAATTGTCTCATTCGTTTGAGTGCGTGCTTATTATATAAAAAAGAAACATGCAGTTCAACGGATTATATACTAGGTGTTCTTTGTTCTTCATTTTCCTAACAACTCTTTTATTATTATTAGATTGGTTAGTGCATTATGCTATAATTCTTATGTTAGAAGCTCAACTATGCACATATTTTTTTTAATTTAAGGTGTTTGCGTGGACGGCTTGGCAGATCATAATAATTTGCACCAAGTCTTGATGCTGACATATTGGATTGACTGATCTGTTGATGTGAAGAAAAACAATGATTATTGTTTTGTCAATGAAGAAAAGCTGCTGTGTAAAATATTTCAAACTAAGAAATACTCTGTTTTTTATTATTATTATTATTTTTTTATTTTTTAAGGACCTAGGCTTCTCAATGAAGTAATGGATAAGGTATTGGCAACCACCATTACGTCTGCATGAAAGGTCATTAAGTCTGTCCGATTCGGATTTGTTTTTTAATTCATTTTCTATTTTAATTTTGCTTTTGTAAACTGTAAGAGTTTATTACTAATATAAAAGCGGTTTTCAATAACAAAAAAGTTGATTTTCAGAGTATTTTTTTGTAATGGATGAGGATGCAACTAGATGCAGTCATCCTTGAGTGTCGTTGCAAATGTTTTAAGTTTATACATTTTTAACATAATTCTTTTTCTTCGCTTTAGTGTTTTTCACTGCTGATGCTGTCCCAAAAAGAAGTTGAAGATTTCAGGAAAATGATTTAGCAAACCACTTTTGATGGTTGGGTTACTTAAGTTGGACAAGATAGTGGGCTAGAGATTCTACATGCATAAACTTAACAATTTACATCTCCATGGAAATATCATTCTACTGGTCTAGGATGACCGATTAGATGTGTCTATTGAACTTCAATAAAACTAAAATTGCTTTGTGAGCTTCCAATTAGGACAAAAATGTCTTTTAGGAGATCGAGGTTGCTTTTCATGAACTTCTAATACATAAAAAAAAAAAAAGAAAAAAAAGAAAGAAAGAAAGAAAGAAAGAAAGAAAGAAAGAAAGAAAAAATTCAAGTTAAAATTTTCGAGAAGAAATTATTGTCACGTTGCTTCCATTCTATGATAAAACGGCATAAAAAAAAGATTCGATGATAATAACTAAGAACAGAAAATTCAAGTTAAAAGTTTTGACTGTATCAAAACAAGTATAAGTTTCTCAAAAAAAAAAAAAAAAAAAAAAAAAAAAAAAAAAAAGTATAAGTTACGCCGCGGATTAAATTGTTGTGAAGGAAGCAGAGCGATTGGAAATTTTCCCCTTTATATGGCATGCAATGCACCTCAACTCCAGATAGCAGTCTAAAGATCACAAAAAACTACAAGAACTCAAAAAGAAATAATTCCTGAAACATGCAGAAAGGAAGTCCCTCTCTAAACTTAATATACTGATTCGTAGCCATTGAACTTCACAAGCACACAATATCGCCTCTCTGTAGGTGATGTTTCCCATTCTTGAGCAAGCCTTGAGTTCAATCTACGCTGGACATTTGGCAGGATGCCTCAGCCACTTTAACAATATGCTTTCTACAAGTTTAAACTGCAGTTGAAACTTGAAACCATGAAATTCTAATTTTTTTTCATGCTGGACCATATAAAACTTTGCTTATATATTCATTTGGATCCACTTCGAACACGATCCGTTTTGTACAGGAGCAACTAGAATACAATTCTAACTATGTATACTGCAAACTTTCTTTACCTTTTCCACGTATGCAATTATGCAACCTATACTTCATCTAGTGTACATGTCTTGCTACTAGAGGATTCTGAAGCACATCCGTTCCTGCACAACTGTTTGTGATATACATACTGATGTTCTTTTAGCATCTATATGTCTTTAGAGCTCACAGAGCTGGGATATACTTCTTGCCCAACAGTAAGTTGCGGCTTCACTTTCTCTTTGGAATCTCCTACCTCAGCTGCACCGTCATAACTCAGCAAGACCCCAAACAAAATTTTTCCCTGCTTCAACAAACAAATAGTCAGCAAAATGTAGATATGACACCAGACCACCCCAGAAGTCACCTTTCAACAAAGTATTATTAGAAACAAAGGTTTGAAGGTGAATCCTTAGATGAAAGCATACACCAACATTACTGAAAGAAAAAAGACAAATTAATCCGCATTTTCAACTTCTTTTTAAGAATTACGACCACCATTTAGGCATGAAAAATTCATTAATTAAGTCATCAGGTATCTTTTGAACACACAAGAAATAACGAAAAAATTACAACAGATTTTAATTTTTTTCTCGACTCACCTTCACCCTCCGGAAAGACGCTAAGGTTGCCAACGGTTCTTTTGATTTTGGCTTTTGTCCAGTTTGAGGATCGACATTTATCATCTCACAACGGTTACATCCACCAATTGACTGCAGAAACATTATAAAGGTAAAGCAATAACATTAAGTACAAAAACATCATTAATGAATGATTATTTTGTTTATAGAGATTTTGACAAAATAACAATTTTTTTTTTTTGGACAAAGATAATAAATAATCTAGGTGTTGAGGTTTGAACTACTTTTTTTCTTTTTCATTTTTGTCGAAGATGGGGACTAGATGCAAGAATGACCTAACAAGAGAATCACTAATAAAGGTGTTTATAAAGATGTTCTATGCAAAATCCTAGCATTTATCTATCAAAAATGTTTACTTTTAACAAGGGCATACCACAAAGTGTTCCTTCCCAATAGTAAGACCCCTCCAAATATCCTCAGCATACGGGTATGCTCCAGAAATCACCAAGTTGGGACGGAATCTCATGGGATGAACATGGATTGGTAGTCCCGTACTGTTAACATTTTTGAAATCTGTCACAGATAAAATTAAGAAAATAAAAATAAAAATTGTCAAATAACAGATTAAGAAAAACTCTATGTAAAACTACAAAATTAAGTCACTACAGAAACTAATTAGATATAAGGTGAATTTGCATCTATATATAATCAAATTTTAAAAATTAGGTTTTAGTCACAATAAATAGTGTGGTGCTTGAAGGATTCGAAAATTCACAATGATCATACTCATAAATTGTACAATTAGCCTATTTAGGGGAATGGCTGCTCCATGCTAATAGCTTCATAAAGATCTGATCCTTGAAAAGTGCTCAAAGAGAAGTCATCAAGATACTTGGCACCAAAATTTGAATTGAAACTTCACTAAACACTTCGATAGTCAAGAAAGTAGTTTCACCTACTAACATTGTTAGGTATCTATCTATATATATTTGGATAAGGGTATCTATATATTCAAGCATATAAAAATGTAAATAATAATTTTAAGGATTTTTGCAAATATAAGGACCCAAAAAAGAAGAAAAATTGTAATTAAATAAAGCACATTACTACAATCAGATGGCTGTTATTAGCATTATTGTTGTTGTCATCTATGTTACCTGGACTCGGGTGCGGGTATGAGTCTAAAGGTCGGACCCACCTATTCTCTAATTTAAGGACACGGAGACTCGGCAAAAAGTATCTAAAACTTGAGTGACATATGCTAATATATATGTAATAACATATATTACATATATGTAATAGCTTATACACCTATATTTTTTCTCATTTTTCATTTCTTACTCTACGCTAGAAAGTTCTTGTTAAGTTTTTTTTCTTTATTCTCTTACATTTTAAATCTTTTTATACGAAGAGCTCTACAAATGGAGTATCCATGTCTTTTTAAGTGTTAGACTCGTTTCAAGTGTCCGACACGGGTACTTTGGGTTAGAGTGAAGGGTCCGGGTAACATAGGTTGTCATTGAATTAGTAACGTAAGGCATCTCTTCGGTGCTACCTTGTCAATCTCCTAGGAAACCAGGAAAATTCCCAAGGTGGGGAGTGATACGATCTAGCCTAAGACACAAATTTTGTGTTTTGAGTATTTGATGCCATTGCAGTATTTTAGGCATAACTTTCACCTTTGAAATCTGAATGAGACAATCCAGGATGCACTAAGTGGACTCAAATCTTGAATTTCATGTCTAAGAAGAATCTTCATATTTTAGTACTTGGACATAGAGGTGTTTGTGTTTTTATACATTCGTAGTACTTAAGATCCATGAGAAATGGGTTTGGAGGATTTTGCGAGAAACAAACATTCTTTGGCATGAGCTGATCAAAGGAATTCATGGTTTGAAAACCAACAAATGGGATGCAAGAGTACCTCCTAGGTTAACACATAGAAGTTCGTTTGATATGGGGTTTGGGAGTAAGAGACTATGGGTTCGAACCTCAGTGGGGGCAAGTTGTTTCTTTCTTATCCAAAAGGTTAACACATAGAAGTCAGTAAGGTTTTGGGAGAATTTATGGATAGGTGAGACCACTAGGCACATGGTTTTCCAAATGTATTTGTATATTCACATTGTCGTGAGTTCCTCATGTCCCACTTTCTAACAAATATATTTCCCTCTTGCTTTCAAAAGGAATCGGTTAAACAAAACCCTATTTATGTTGTAGCAACCCCTATTACAAGTTTACCCCACCTACTTATAAAAAATTTATAAATTTGCAATCTTTCTAGATTACCCACCCCTACCGCGTCTCCTTACCCACGCCTTGCACTCATAATTTGTTTCCCAATCTCATCGTTTTCACTTTCACTACATCTACGTCGGGTTTCTCACTACCACTACCATCTCGCCCCTTCTGCTGTGATATTGCCTCTATGATCTTTGGAGTCGTCGTTAACAATGTGGGGTCATTACTAGCCCAAGTGTTGAGGTAATTTAGAAGGATCACATTATTTTTTAAGATGAGTATATGAAATTTTTGTTCTTAAAAAAAAAAAAAAAAAAAAAAAAGTGGGTGAACTTTTCAATAGGGTTTGTTACAACATAGATAGGGTTTGGTTTAACCAAACTCAAATGAGTATTGCTCCACTTTCTTAGACAAGTTAGAATTTAACCCATCGAGAGTTAGGACTTTGGAGTCCTCCAACGAAGTCACATGCTAGTCTTTTTTCCATCTTCTTATTGATCATCTTTATATGTTGATGCATCAAAGTTTTAAAGGACTTTGGAAGGCTATTTCCCCACCCAAACTTAAGGTTTACTGTTGGATTTTTCACTCCATGATGGTCTATGCAATCATGAAAAGCTAATGCCGTATTTGTATATTTTGCCTAAATGTTGTCATCTTTGAATGATGTGCAATGAGACGACGGAACTTTTTTTTTTTTCATTGTTCTGTCAAGTGTCGAATAGATGGGAGCTTTTTCAGAAGGAGATTTGTCCAATCCTAGGTTATTGCAAGGAGTGAGGTGTGCACTTGATAACTTGGAAGAGAAGAGTAGAATAAAACGTACTAATGCAGCAGTATGCTTTATGTTCTTTTGGGACTGGCTTGGGAGGAATTCTATAGTAGACAACAAGGCGAATTTAGTTACGTGGAGTAGGACTCCACAAGATATGTAGCAGGAAGATGGATATCATCAGTCAAGTAATCTAAGTATATTACAAAAGCAATAAAACAATAAAATATCAATAGAATAAAAGCATTGCAAGTGTATCTGCATGATACTAACAAAAAGAGTATTGACATATAAAAGTTAAAATGACCAAACCATATCTGCATATTTTTTATTTGGTAGAACCATATCTACATATTCCATAGTTATATTCCAATGCACAAAATTTAAAATAAACGAAAGAAAGAGCATTTTATCTATTTTTTTTCCTTCTCAGGAAGAACATGTTCTATACTTTTAGTTGGTGGTTCATTATTTTCAGTTTCATTAAAAATCAATTGCTTCTTTCAAAAGTCTTGACCAAGTAAACTTGTGTTGCGCTCTTTATCATTTGGAACTCTCTTTTCCCGCTCTATACTGCTTAATCTCCCACGCTATCTTTGTTATTAGCTTCATTCGAAATATTAGCGGGCTTAATCTCGATCGAACGTTGTCGATAGTAGACAGTGCTCAAATTGTATGATAAAATATTATTTGTGTTTGGCATGCCTATAGCATGTATTATATGATATCTCAACATGTTCAACTCAATTTAATTAAATTCTCAATATGGTCGAGACCTTGCTATTAACCTAATAAAATTGGCTAAGTTGATTCTTCAAAAACGGCTTGTGTGTGTGAATTGTGTACAGATCAGAGTCAGAAAAGCATTGAGAGTGATGACAAACTCTAAGCCCTCAGGTCTAGTGTTAAGTAAGTTGTATGAACCATAGATCTGAGTATTACGTGAATCGAGGAAGTAATGGAAGGGTGAGATTATATCTCAATAAAAATAAATAAATAGAAGAAGCGGTCGTGCGAAATAGGGTAAGCCCCCTATGAAGTCGTTGAAGAGCTTGAGCTCAAGAGAGCAAAGAAAGCGTCCTACAAGAAGGGGTGGACGAAATTGGTGTGAATGCGACGGAGTAGGAGCAGCTACTTAAGAAATAGGAGGGCGCGAAGAACAGTAAGGCGGAACATGGAAGGGTCTTGCACCAAGAACAGAATGATGCACGAGATGAAAGAGCAAGGAAAGATGGAGAGAGAATGGTGAGACTTTAGTGATTTGGGATTAGGGAGATGGATCTTGGCTAGATTTGGGCTCTTGACAAATTTGGAGTTAGGAACTCCATTGAAGAGTGAGACCTCAACCCTTGATTAAATCCATGTTTATGAGTTGATTTGACTTCAAATTAGACCTTGTTGATGATTTGAACTCTGTGAGGATTTTTTAAGTTTTGTTGATGGTCTTGGTTGGATTCGAGCTAAGTTTGTGGTTATTGAAAACAAGTATACAACAACCGTAGGTTTAAAAACAATTTAAGAAAAAGGAGGGAAGAGAGAGAATAAATTGTTTATGTTGTGTCTGAATTTTCAGTACACCCACACTAAACTGAAAATAGATTTTAATTGCTTAAAAAACTTAATTCTGCGTACACATATATAGAGAATAAAAACTGAATCCTAAGCCAACTATGATTCCTTATCCTTATCTAATTCTACCTTATCTAAACAAAGCATTAGAAAATAGAAAGTTCCTAAAATATATGGATAAGTTCCTGCTGTGCGCAGTATTTCTAAAAATAAGAATTGGAGTTCGAAAACAAATCTTAACACTCCTTGTTTTGAGAACCACAAATTCCAATCTTTTGCCTTAGAAACTCAAACTTGCTGACCGGAAGTGGTTTTGTAAAAGGTCTGCTAGTTGATCTTCAGTCTTGCAGTAAACTAATGTCACTTCACCATTTTTCTGCACCTCTCTTAAGAAATAAAGCTTAATGTTGAAATGCTTAGTCTTTCCATGAAATACTGAATTATTAGAGATTGCAATGGCTGCTTGATTGTCTACAAAAACCTTTGTGCCTTCCTTTTGCGCCATATGTAGATCACATAGGAGTTTCTTCAACCACAATGCTTGATTTACTGTTGCAGTTGCCGCAATGAACTCTTCTTCTGCTGTGGATTGTGCTACTATCTCTTGCTTCTTTGAACACCATGAGAAAGAACCTGAACCTAAGCTGAAACAATACCCTGAAGTACTCTTCATGTCATCAATTGATCCAGCCCAGTCACTGTCTGAAAATCCACACAACTTGAAGCTTTGACATTTTTCAAACTTAATACCATAGTCAATAGTGCCTTTGACATACCTCAATATTCTCTTTGCTGCTGTTAAAAGCATTAAACTAGCACAATGCATGAATCGAGATAAAAAACTCACAGCGAAATTGAATATCTGGTCTTGTTGCAGTAAGATACATTAGGCATCCCATCAAGCTTCTATAGTTTCCTTCATCAATTTTATTTGTACCATCTTCCTTGCTCAGCTTTTCTTTTTGATTCATTGGGGTGCTTATTGGTTTGCACTCCTCCATCCGAAACTTCTTCAATATTTCTTTTGCATACTTCTTCTGGCTGATAAATATTTCAAATTTGCTTTGTTTGATTTCCATGCCAAGAAAATAGGTCATAAGACCAAGATCAGTCATTTCAAAGACTTGCATCATTTCTTGCTTGAACTTCTCAATATGCCTCGAGTCATTCCCAGTCACCAAAATATCATCAACATAGAGGGATACTATGAGAATGCAATTGTTCACATTTTTCACATAAATCTGATAGGCTTTTAATAAAGCCAAGGTTGATCGAGTGCTCATCTATCCGGCTGTACCAAGCTCTTGGTGCCTGTTTCAAGCCATAAAGAGCTTTCTTAAGCAAGTAGACTTTATGTTCTTCACCTTGCTTCACAAATCCCTCAGGCTGCTCAACATATATTTCTTCTTCTAGAACACCATTTTAAAAAGCCGATTTGACATCTAACTGGAACACTTTCCAGCCTTTTTGCACTGCTACTGCTAGTAGTAGCCTTATAGTGTCTAATCTTGCAACTGGGGCAAACGTGTCAGAATAATCAACACCAAAAACTTGTGCATATCCTTTAACAACAAGCCTAGCTTTGTACTTGTTGATGGAGCTATCTGCATTCAACTTTGTTCAATACACCCATTTTACTCCAATAACTTTTCTATCTTCATGCCTCTCAACCAACTCCCAAGTTTTATTTATCTGAATCATTGACATCTCCTCCTTCATTGTTTTCTTCCATTTTGCATCTTTAAGTGCTTCTTCAGGACTAGCAGGTTCACATATTTCTACATTACATCTTTCATAAATATCTGAAAGCAGCCTTGTACCTCGGACTGGAGGATCATCTATTGAATCATTCAAACATCCACTTGATGCTTGTTCTTCGGAAATCTTCTCTTTTAAATCTTGAGAATTCAATAGTTCCTTGTAGATTCTTCCAATCCCAATGCTCATCCTCATTAAAGTGTACATCTCTAGAGATGGTCATTTTTTTAGTTTGAGGATGATACACTTTATAAGCTTTTGAGATTGAACTGTAACACACAAAGATGCCTGAAATTGCTTTCTTGTCAAGTTTGTCATGCTTGACTTGTGGCATGTGAACAAAACATATACATCCAAAAACTTTAAGGAAGCCAAGTAAAGGTTTATACCCAAACCAAGCCTCAAATGGTGTTCTATCTTCCAAAGCCTTGGTAGGAAATCTATTTTGAAGAAAAACAGCTGTGTTAGCTGCTTCTGCCCAAAATTGTTTAGGCAACTCCTTCTCATGCAACATGCATCTAGCCATCTCCACAACTGATCTATTTCTTCTTTCACTAATTCCATTTTGTTGAGGAGAGTATGGAGTTGTGAGCTGATGTTCAATGCCAGATTCTTCACAAAATAAATTAAATTTTGTTGAAGTATACTCCTTGCTGTTGTCTGACTTCAAACTTTGAATCTTGCAGCCACTTTGATTTTCCACCATCTTCTTGAATTTCCAAAACACTTCAACCACTTCTGATTTGAATTTTAAGAAAAAAATCCAACACATTCTTGTATGATCATCAATGAATAGAATGTAGTAGAGGCTACCTTGTAATGATGGAGTTCTTTGAGGTCCAGCCACATCTGTATGAATTAATTGTAGCTTTTAGGAGGCTCTCCAAGTTGATTTTGGAAACGGGATCCTATTTTGTTTACCAAATTGACAAGCACTACAATTTAGTAAATGATCATCAAGCATAGGTAGTCCTGTAATCATGGCTTTCTTCTTCATGTTCAACATTCTTTTAATGTGGCAATGACCAAGTCTTTTGTGCCAAATTTCTGTAGTACTCACTTTATTGTTGTAAGCTTTATGCACCTTCTCTATCGGATCAAATGAAAAGCTTTTTCCTCTCATTTTGACCCTTACAATCTCATGACCAATAGCATCGAAAATGACACAATGATTGTCTTCAAAGGATACTTTATAACCTTTTTCAATTAATTGACCAACACTAAGCAAGTTTTGGTCAATGTCAGGAACATAAAGCACATCTAAAATTGTTTTGGTACCTGAACTTGTTGTTAGTGCAACAGTTCCTTTTCCTTTTGTTGTGATTTAGCCTCCATTTCCAATTCTAACCTTCTGAATTTCAGTTGTCTTTAAGTCCTTGAACAAACTTTTGTCATAGGACATGTGGTTTGTACAACCACTATCTATTAACCAACATTCAGATGAGGTTTTAGTTGAATGGCAAGCAGCCACAAAAATCTGGTCTTCATCATCTGTTTCAACAGCTTCGGCTTCTGCATTGTTCTTTTGAGATTTGCTTTTTGCAAATCACAGCTTCATGTCCAAGTAGATTGCATTTTCTACATTTAGCATCCGGTCTTTTCCAACATTTATATGGTGCATGACCTTTTCTACCACAGTGCTGACATGGTGGATAATTTTTCTTTTGGTTTCTGACTTTGCTTTAGTCTTGACAATTTGTAGTGTTCCCTCTACTTGCTGTTGAACCTTTTTTGAAAACCTTTTTCTTGTTATTTCCGTCATCTTGATGCTTTGCATGTAGAGCACCTTCAACAACATGATCTTCTCTCATAATCCTTCGTTGATCTTGTGATTGCACGACATTTAACAACTCCGCCAACGTGATCTTGGAAACTTCTTTCGTGTTCTCCAAAGTGGTGATCGAAGCTTCATATCTATCTGGCACAGTAACAAGAATCTTTTCTACAATTCTTGAATCATTAAATTCAGTACCAAGTATTCGCACCTTGTTGACAATAACAAGTAATCTATCCAAGTATTCTTTAACAGTCTCAGAATCTTTCATCTTTTCTAATTGAAATTCTCTAATTAGATTTAAGACTTTCATACCTCGAATCCTTTCATCTCCTTCATACTCTTTCTTCAAGTAATCCCAAATCTCTTTCGCGGACTTGAAAGAAATAATTCTTGTAAAAAGGGTTGTTAAGACGGAAGCGAACAAATAGGCTTTGGCCTTTGACTTCATGGTTCCTTTCTTTGTGATTTTTCATCTGGGCAACCGTTGGGTTGTTTGGCAACTGAGGAATTTCGTAATCCTCTTCTACTGCTTCCCATAAATCCAAAGCATCCAAGTAAGTCTCCACCTTTACCGCCCAAAGTTGGTAGTTTTCTCCATCAAATATTGAAGGAGCAATCTTGTCTAAACTCTTTTCAGATTCCATCCACAGATCCCTTAAGAAATCAGCTCTGATACCAATTGCAGGTTTAAAAACAATTTAAGAAAAAGGAAGGAAGAGAGAAAGAATAAATTGTTTATGTTGTGTCCGAATTTTCAGTACACCCACACTAAACTGAAAATAGATTTTAATTGCTTAAAAAACTTAATTCTGCGTACACATATATAGAGAATAAAAATTGAATCCTAAGCCAACTATGATTCCTTATCCTTATCTAATTCTACCTTATCTAAACAAAGCATTAGAAAATAGAAAGTTCCTAAAATATATGGATAAGTTCCTGCTGTGTGCAGTGTTTCTAAAAATAAGAATTGGAGTTCGAAAACAAATCTTAACAACAACAATAACAACAACATAGCCTCAGTCCCAAATTAATTGGGATCGAATAAGAAACAATCTAGTAAATGCCTAACTTATTCTCACAAAGTGTTTGATAAAATGCCTCAAAGAAAGTTTTACTTGTTTCTTTCAAATCTATAAATTGTTTGAGTTAAGACTTAAGATTAGTTAGATTTTTTTAACTAAAAACCCCATTTGACGGCTATATGGAATTCTAACCCTCCTCAAACTCAACTTTTAACTTAAATTTGTGCAACATTGGTTTTTGTTGCCGCATTTGGTTTATTTTCTATGGAATTTGGTTCTTGTTTGCCGTTAAGCATGATTACTATGGATTTCAGAGTTTTGTGATGGTTCAAAGTTGAATGGTGGATTTCCTTCCTAGCACCCCATCCCACAATCTATCTCTAAACAGTATGAGTCCTAAATCATGCTAGGTTAGCATGGCACAATTGTTAATCAAGGAATTTCTACTTACCTTGTTTGCTGCATTTACCTTATTCAATCTGACCACCGTATCAAAAATCAAATTCAGTACAATGAAGTTGTTTAGAACTATTTTAATTAATCTGGTGGCTTAGACATCTAGGAATTTGTTTAATCACTAAGTTCGACTTAGACGCGGTATTGTGGCCGTCGTCGTGTGTCTTATGCGCAAGATGCCACTCATGGCGTTAAAATTGACGACAAGAATAAAATGAGGATAAATCCATAAAATCCAACTTCTAACCTCAATCAATCCAAATCGACTAGTTTCAATAAAAAAAGGAGCTTGAATCATCAAAGAAAATCGAATAAGACTTAAGACCTCTTCAAGTCCAAAATTAAGTTGAAATCCATAGACCAAACCACATTGAGTTCATTTTCGAGTAATAAATCAAAAACCTAACCTGCATCTCAAGTGAACGCAGAACAAATCTAAGTTAATGGTTACCAAAAAATATGTAAGTTGATCATGTTTAACTTCAAACTAAAACAGGAAAATCGGGACTATTCAAAAATTCTGATTCCTTTCGTAATCTAATAGTTAAGATTCAAAACCAACAATTTAAACCCGTGTTGAGCCAAAACCAACAATCTAACCACACATTCATAAAAAATGAAGCTGATCATTCTCAGTCAAAAATTATTCAACAATCATTCATAGAGAAAAAAAATGGTGCTTTATTCTATTTCTAAATATGTGTCAA
This sequence comes from Stephania japonica, assembly GCA_039657345.1. Classification (NCBI taxonomy): domain Eukaryota; kingdom Viridiplantae; phylum Streptophyta; class Magnoliopsida; order Ranunculales; family Menispermaceae; genus Stephania; species Stephania japonica. The sequence continues at coordinate 11,470,147 of CM077556.1, forward strand.
ATCTTTCACGACTGTGGGTTGTGCGCTAAATCCCATTTTGCTCATGTGAAGGTGAGGCACACTGTGGATGTAAATAATCACAGACACCGATAAATTAATAAGGTTCATAGTTGCCACACCCCCCATTTTCAATGACAATCAGTAATCATATTGTCGAATTTACCAAAGGCAACAGAAAAGGATAATACAAATGACATGCAAGAATTCAAGCATAAGTATACAATGTTTACCCATAAATTTCACTTCTCTTGAATGCTAAAAGGCCATAAGAAGTCCATAAATCTAGTATTTCAAGAAGATACTTTTGATGAATATAGGTAATATAAAGACATAGAGTTTAAGTAAGAAGCATACTTGAGCTTAGCTTGCTGTTCAAATCAGAGACACTCTCTTCAGATATTAACAGTATTTGAGCTTCATTAACAAAACTTAGTTTACTTTCCGAATTTCTGCACCTGGTCACATGGCTGCTTTCGTTCATCAAACTTCGAGGTTGAGAAGAAACACATCGTAACAAAGTGCAAGGCCGACCAATTGCATTGGTAAACCAGATATTCACTTCACTGCCATAGCACTGCACTTCATATCTTCATTGAGACAACACAAATTAGATGTCAAAACAAAAATTAGTTTCAATGAAATAATTATTCCAAAACATATTAAGTACAGGAATATTAACCAAAGGAGCATGACATGAAAACGCACATGATTCTCCTCGAAAGAAATTTCCAAGGGAATATGAAAAACCAAGTAAAGAAGGAAATTATGCTTCTTCTTTTTCTGTGGTAATTATGCTTCTTTTTCTAAATAATATATTACCGCATTGGAGATCTCAAAACAAAATGTCCATGCCAGAGATCGTATTCATAACAATTGAATCTTTAATTCAATGTCTAATGGTGTTGTGTCTTCAATGTCTATTAGATTTTGTAGTATGGAATGCCCAAGTCCTAGTGTAGGACAGGGAGAGAATGAGTAGGGCTCAAGTTAGGGAGTGACTGAGTATGCACTAAAATGCCAAGACAAGATAGTGTCAAACATCCCAACTTATAATTCAATGCGCACACACATACCCGATGTGGGACCATTCTTAACACTCCCCCTCAAGTCCTTTGGGCGATAGCCAAGTTGAGTTGAGACTTGAATTAACGGGCCACAAGCCAATTGGGACAACTCCAATCCGACGGGGCATTAGCCAACTCTAGGCAACTAGCCAACTAGGAAGGTCCAACGAGGCATTGGCCAAGACCAAGAAAATAGCCTACTTGGTTGAAAAATTGGACTTAAACTTTGAACAATTTATTTTATTACTCTCATACCATATTAAATTTTGTGGTATGAAATGCCCAAGTCAGAGACTAGGACAGGGTAAGTGAGCATCCACCAAATGCCAAGGCAAGATAGTGTCTAACATCACAACTTATAACCCACTCGATACTCACTTGGATACTCAATGCAGGCTATTCTTAACAATGTCATCGAAGAATCATAAATGGCATGGCAGCATTAAGTGCACAATGCACTGACAACTAGGTTAAGATCCAATGGTATCAAATACAATCAGCATAATTATACCCAGTGAATTTTTTTGGTCTCCTTGATAAAATTACTCGTATATGTGTATGAGCGTTCTCCATCTCCACGCATTTGAAATGTGAAGGGGAAGTTCCCTTTTCAAAAACAAGCAAGATTTATGCAACATCAAGAGTTTTAATTAAATGGGCAGGTTTTCCTATTAGCGACCCTATGTGCGAGTCCTCAACTATTGTGTCTCAGTTCACCCGACTTTCACCTTGAGGACAAGGTACGTCTTTCAGTGGGGGGTATTGATAGGCCTCCATTAAAGATTGCATATACAAGAAAGAAGAAACAAGAAATTACTACACCAGTAGATAACTTGGAGGCAATTGGGATCACAACAACACTTGGCACAACAATAGAGGCTGCTAAAGAGAGTGGTGACGGAGTGTAGCGCAAGCAATGTAACAGTGTTTTTTGTGTGAGTGTCTGGTTCAGAGTATATAGAGGAGAGAACATCTAGTAGGAAGTTATTTGAGTTTTTTTTTGAATTAGCATGCCATCTTATTTGTGGATGCAACCCTTTGCCTTCAAATTTTGTAACTCTTCTTAGAATCAATAGAATTCTTGGAAGAGTACGAAAATAAATAAATCTTGGAAGTGAAATCGAGTTTGCACTAAATCAAGCGCAATGGAAGAGTTTAACCCATATTGCCGACATCAACTAATTTGGGGTCGAGACTTTGTTGTTGTTGTTGTAGAAGTGGATTGAGTTTGATCCCCCCTTCTAAGTTCTCTCTGAGTGTTGCGAGGTTTTGTTTGTTTTGATACACACCACATTCCAAGTAAATATGCCATGCATCATTCTATACAATTAAAATAGTAAACCATTTGATTACACAATGTTAGAAACAATAATGGACAGTCTCCTTTATGCAAAAGGGACATTCATTTGGAGAAAAAATAAAGACAACAATTCAAACTACTTCAAAACTAAGAATCCCCATATTGAAGATGATGATACTAATTCAAGCTTGGATGGAAGAAGAGGAAGAGTACAACAGGTTTGACATGTGATTAAAATATCCCAGTTTAACTTAGAGGATAATTCTATAAGATCTCAACAAAGTCATCCACGCTTCATGAGAGTGAATGTTGAGTAATAAAGAAACAACATATACATAAAATGAGTGTAGAAAATATGAGGACACTCAAGTGAAAGTGTGGTAAAGCACGTAGGGATTAAATAAGAAATGCAAAGCTTCCAAGAAAAGTAGTAGTGCCAATAGAAGAAAATCTTAAGAGAAGGGCAGTTGGCGTGGTTTTGACACACCCAAAGACAATCTGCAAATGATCTAATTAGAAAAATTGGTATACTAGAAAGTAAAGGCACTCTAAGGGGTAGCAGAAGAACTAAAGAGAAGGGCAGTTGGCGTGGTTTGGACACACCCAAAGACAACCTGCAAATGCTCTAGTTGAAAAATTGGCATACTAGAAAGCGAAAGCATTCTAAGGGGTAGTGGTAGAACTAAGAGATTTTACAGATTACCTAGTCATATCATCAAACACACGAAATAGAGTTGACTGAAAACTTAGGATCCTAATATGATCAAATCTTTAAAAAGGACTGTTTCTTTTTAAAAAAATTACAAGTGAAACAAAGAATTTATATTCAATTGAGAACAAAACTCCTATTTAGAAAACTAAATTTTGGTATGTGTTCTCGAACGAAGAGTGAAAAACAAACTAGAACTGGAAACATAGCAGTTAATCTGAGAGGAGCTACCACTTTCCCTAAACACAATCCAGATTCAAATGGTCCTCGCATGAGCTCCCAGCTCTATATTATACTATTCTACTCTAAAGACCGCTTGCAAGTGCCCCAATTAGAAAACTCGAAAAAATAAATATAGAAGGAATTTGACAATATAGAAGTACACCTAAGATGACTTGGGATTCACTAATCATGAAAACACATAATCAACTGCATTACTTCGAGCAAAGTGGAAGTTTCACCGCCAGGATAAGCAATAAACTTGAATGCCCAAGTAAAACTAAATTGATGGGAAAGCTTAAGGAAGTTGTATTTTTGGTTAAATGATTCTGTTCATTTCTCTCCTCCACTTCAGTTCTCTCCTTTTTTAGTTGGCAAGGGTACTTATAACTATTATTCACATCCTGTTACTTCATACTGCCATTACCCTCTCGCTCATGCACTTTATTAAAGTCTGGCCACTCCTCTCACCTCTCTGTCCTCTGCATAGTAGAACATTCTAGGTGGGTTATGGCCAATGAAAAAGGACATCATTAATGAACAAGGTTGATTGGGGTCTAGTGGGGAGAACAGTGGTTCTGTTTGTATTGCTGAAGTCAATGTTGTTGTTTCAGTTGCTTGCAAACACTAGAGTTGTCGAATTTTGGAACAAGCAGACTACTAAGATTTACACTCTAGTTTACACCATCTTTTGTTTTTGACAATCATGGGTGTTCCAACCTTTTTTCAACTCCTCCTAACTTAGGCTCAACTAATCTCATGAGAGTCACTCAGGCGTCATTTTCGACCGTCATCTGTTTTAGACCCATTCCATCTTTTAAGTTATAAAGTTACTCACGGCGGGCAATGAAAGAGTGGAGATATTCCTTTCCCCTTGCTAATTACCAAGAACTCCACTGTCGTGGGCCACAAATGGCGAAGCAAACTCTACAATTTCGATAAGGTCTTCTTTGCACCATATTGGTTAATAAAATTTATCATTAAGATCTGAAAACTGAATTAGTCACACTTCGATGAAACTTTACAAGATTCTAAACTAATGTTCAGAGAGTTTCACAAAAAGCAGGCCAAACTGCACAATGCAAAGCTGTTGCACTTTAGGTTTTGAAATTTATTTCAGCAATTATTCTTTACAACCATTCTATTTTCTAGTCATATTTCTTGATGTCTTGTAGAGAATTGAAATTTTTTCTTGAGCAAAGTTAAGAAAGGGCTCAATGAAAAGTGAATTGACATTTTCACTCAGGTCTAGGCTAAGTCTAGGGATATCATTAATAATAAAAACAATACAACTACCGTCTTTTAATTGATCCATTCTTATAATGGCCGTGAAAATGTAAACTAGAAATCCCTCAAACAATGAATATGAATTGACGACGCTCCTATGAGATCTTGAGAATGATCCAAGTACCTTTTGATGTATTAGATTTTTGGAATGCCCAAGTTCAAGTGTAGCCTATGTAGAAGAGGGAGTGAAGGTGAGTGGGGCTTAAATTTGGGAGTGATCATACACCAAAATGCCAAGAAAAGATAGAGTCCCATATCCCAACTTATAACCCACTTAATTCTCACTTTAATACTTGATATCGGGCTAACATTAACACTCCCCCTCCAGTCCAACAAATACTCGTATAGACCTGGTTTTTAATCGGATCTTCGGGTCAAACATGCATTACCACAAATCCATAGGCTTAGCCACCGGGACAGGCATATATTAGCCAACTCAAATTCAATGGGGCCTTGGCCAACTTGGGACATTTTACATCATTGGATCACTAAGACCAATGGCATTAGCCAACTTGGTAGATGACTAGGACTTAGACGACCACTCAGCTCTAATACCATATCAGGATTTTATATACATTGGAATGCCTAGTCCAAGTTTATATAGGAGAGAGAGTGTATGAGTGAGGGCTTAAGGTTTGGAGTGGAGGCTTCACCAAAATGCCAAGGCAAGATAGTGTTTCCAATCCAAACTTATAACCCATTTTTTTTTGAAGCCTTACAACACATTTTTAATGTAATGGGATACCCGATGTGGGACTATTTAACACTCCCATTCAAGTCCAACGGCATTAGCCATGTTGAAACTTAATTTTTTAATTGAATCCACAACTCCAACAGCCATTACCATAGATTCATTGGGCACAAGCCAACTCAAATCCAATGGGGTATTGACCAACTTGGGGGCATTATCCAACTTGAGACTTATAATTTCATTGGATCACTAAGACCAAAGGCATTAGCCAACACGGTAGGAGGCTTGGACTTAAGCAACCATTTGGCTCTCATACCTTAGATTTTTTTAGGATGGATTGCCAAGTACAAGTGAGAGGGGAGTGAGTGTGAGTAGGGCGTTAGGGAGAGAGTACACACAAAAATGCCAAGGCAAGATGGTGTCTCCAATCCAAAATTATAACCTACTCAATACTCACTTGAATACCCAATGTGGGACTATTATTAACATGACACTTACCCATGGAAAGGATCACAAAATGGCATAAATGAAATGCATGCCTGCAGACAGCATCTTGTGGATATTGCAAAGGCTGATGAGAAGGAAATAAAACTATAGAGAGGAATAATAGCATCTTGTGGATATTTCTTAAAAAATCTTAAAGATCAAAATTTACATTCTGAAACTGTAGAAGGAAATAAAACTATAGAGAGGAATAGTAGCATATTGACATTGCATAATATTTTACATATTTTCTTCTAATAGGAAATAAGAGGCATTATTGGGAATGGGATCTATACCAGCATTCTAGCCAAGGTACAAATATTCTTTCCTAACACACGAGTACCTAAGTTTCTATTTACAGCAACACCAGCCAGCCAATCTCTAGACATCCAGAAATATATTTAAATATACCAGCCTAATTTTAATCTACTTTAAAACTTATGCTAGTCGCAGAACATGTTTATCAAAACAACAATTTTGACAACTGCTCATTAAATAAGCCTTCTAACATGATCGTGAAAAAGAATACTACTATACTACCATGCCCTTTCCAAAAATGACGTTTTGGAGAATGGCTTAGATATTTGCATAAAAATGGCTTCTTCAGAAAATAATTTGAATTAATTTGTTCTAGTCTTAATATAATATCTTGAATTGATATCTGCCATGATGATGCTGAAAATTTAACTGGATTTCATAGCATTGTCTAAAAGACTTATATTGTAGGAAGAAAAAGAAGAAACATTGAGAAAGTAAAAAATTGCAAACCTATGAAACTGAGATGTTATTTCATCTCTCACTCCACATTGTGACGCTGCTCTTAGAAGATCAATTTGTACTTTTACCTCACATCGCGGTGACTCTACAAACAATATTCCATGCTCGAGGTCAATAAAAGTACTAATAAGACACATTTCAGGAACCTGTAAAGCAAAAAGTGATTAATTTCAAACAAGTAACCAACCCTCTTATGCAGCCAGAAAATGTTTTGCAGAAATGAAAACAAAGTCCAAAGCTTATGTGCCCTATAATAGTAAGAAATATATGTGTGGCATATGCACTTGAAAATAAAAAATGACTTGGGCCACCACATAATAGAGATTTATGCAATGAAATTAAGTTCAATATAAAAAAAATGAAAATAAAAAATAATAGTTCAAACAGACTAACTGGTAGCGAAAAAATAAATTAAATTAAAAAACACTAGAAATGAAAGCACAAACTAGTGCATCTTGAAGAGCAAACATTATTATTATTATTATTTTTTTTTTGAAACCAAGAGCAAGCATAATTAATAAGCAAGGAATGAAAAATGGAATCACTTAATTGGATTTCAATTAGTTCTTCAATATTTTTTGTTGTGCTGCAAATTGAATGCTAAGTGTAAAAGAAAAAAAAATGCATGTTAAATGTAAAAGAAAAACAGATCAATCAAGCAAATTAATTCGCGTTTTATTTCAAACTTCTTTGAATCATTTAGAATTTAATTACAACTTCATCCCCCTCCAATGTTTGCCATAATCTGCACTTACATCCCTCTATTATTTTTTTTAAAAACGCACGTTAATCCACTCCCTCTACCTCGCTTTAAGCTACTCAAAGACTCCCTGCTGTTAGTTTCTCATTTTTGTGACCAATAGTACACTTTTGGGTACATATAAATCCCCTACTAAGCTTTGACGTAATAATCTTCTTAGTTTCTGTCGTGTATATACTTTTAAATAATGCACTTCCAAAACAGACTAAATGCACATAATGACCAAATCAACACAGATTTCCATACACAACTAAACTTACCTTTTTCTGAGTAAGGACTTCACCACTCGGGCTTCTAAGAAGCCATTCACGATCATGCTGTAGGCCTGATTTGAAGCATTTAATTAACAAAAGATGTAAATCATTTCAATATAAATGCTCTATTAGTACCAAGTACAGGGGAACATAGACTAGAATGTCTTGGAAACAATTTCAGTTGAAGAACGAAACTAATTAGAAGACGAAGAATACACTTCAAAATATTATTTTCTCTAATAATAATATTGTGGCCCATATTTTATCATATATTTAAAATAACAATTCGTGAATCATTGCATGAAATAATTCTCAACATCCATCAACTATATAAATTTCACATCTTAGCAGATTCTTAGTTACTACTTACTAGTTACTAGTACTACTAAAGAATTAAACCTTTCGATTTGAAGGACGGGACTTGGTTGTTCCATAATGTCTTGGAGTTAGTACGTTGAAGTCTGAAAGAAGTCCCTCCAAAACAAGTGGTTAATATTGTATGCAATGCAATATGCATTTACAAGGGGAGAACAATGTCGGAAATGTGTGGACCAAAATATAGTCTCGCTTCAATTTCAATTAACTTCATAATAAATATAAGTGTGGGGCACTTCCAATCCTCTTTCCATTTCTTATGTAACAAAATGATCCTCCTTTTGTATATCAACAAAAGATAAAAAAGTTTGATCTTTTCTCAAATAGCACAAAGGCCTTTTGAGCTAAAATCCATGTGTTGCCAATGTGGTTAAGTCAGGGAAAGTAAACGAGATGATTGATTACTATCAAAAATAACAATCACTAACCATGGTGACTATTCCCCAATAACCAGGGTAGAACTTACATTATATAAATATATACATATAGACTAACAACCCATCTAAGATACCAATAAGAGAAACAGATGGCACCTCGATCATCTTACATGCCCAATTTCATAATGGTCATACTTACCATGATAACAGAAAAACTATGTCTGGCTGCTATTATCTTAGTCTTACTGTTTAGAATATATCATTTTAAGATACCAGGGCCATAGAAACTTGCTTCCTCAATCATGATTACAACTTTATAGAAAGGTAGTTGAATGGAATCATAATCATGCAAAGAATAGTACACTACAATGTTTTCTAAGACTTTCTCTGTTTCACAAGCAAAATCGTAATATTGCAATTTTTTTTTGAAGAAAAAACGTAATATTGTAATACTCACTATAGTTAAAATGAAATACCATTAACTTATTATAAGATCATAGTTCATTCTATACACCTAATCCAAGTATACACCATGACAAAGAAGATAAAATGAAACAAAATTTAATTGAACCAAGTTTTACATGTCACAGAAACTAAAATTTTTCAGTGAAATCCATTTTCACACAAGCTTCTTCATCCTTCACTTGTCTTCTTAGCCAAAGGAAATTAACATTTTACTGTTTGCCACTTCCAGACAAAATATGACAGTTACTTAACATTATAGCTCAAAAGAACCATTTTAAAAATACAGAGGAACTTCATGGCACCTGAAATACACAAAGGCCAACTATTGACACTGAAGCCTCCGCACGACTTTACCGGATATATGGTGATCGACTTCAGATAAGCACCTTCATTGAAAAGTTCGTGTTCAGAAAGAGAGTAAATAAAAAGAAGGTACATTGAAATAATAGCACACAGAGAAGATATATAGCCAGATCAAACATCAGAAAGAGATGTGACAGGCCGAGATCAAAAGCAATATAATGATTAACAACATGAAACCTCATTCCCATAGTTCAGACACAATGTATATAAATAGACGTAAAAAAAATTTGAAAGGAAAATCAGACAGAAGAAGTATTTGAATAGTCATAAATATCATTGATCTCATAAGTATCATACCAAATCCCATCAATCAAATCACTTTTTCGAGAAATAGAGACATCTAAATCGTACAAGTAAAGAGATCTATTCTTTGATAAGAAAAAGGAAAAAACGTGAACGGTGATTGGATTAAGAATTTAAGATTCACATACTTCAGTAAATAATAAATGCATACAAACAATATAAGGAAATTCGCAATCATCATATATAGAAAATGATGAGTCAAACATCTCTCAACTGTTGACAAAATTTTCCAAAAATAAGATAGGCCAGTATAATTAGTAAAAAGAAAGGTAATGGAAAGTTGAAACTAAAACTAAGTAAAGCAAATTGGAAAAATAAGGAAAAAAATTAATAAGAAATAAAATCATAAAAACAGTTGCATGTACAACAATCATTGAAATCAGCAAAGTGTACATGATGGGAACATGTCAAAGATTATTTTTCCCTTTTCAATTTGTGAAACAAGCATGTTTGACACAGAAATACTAACCAAAATTATCCACCCAAAATGTAAGTCTTCATGTACCAAGAAAAAAAGTGAGAAATTTGGACAAACAAATCACAACTGTTACGCAAGGGAAAAGAATAAAATAGCGTCCTTTCTAGGGGTGTAACCTGTCTTTGAAAAAAAAAAATTTAAGCTAGTGATTGTTGGAAAATGAGTTTTTGATATCGAAGTGGGAAATTAACACTGATCAAACCAATTCCAAGAGCTATCCCCACATGAAACTATAAATAAAAACTTAAAAAAAAACATAGGCTTCCATTATGGCGTCTTTGTTAGAGATTTTTTATAAACTTAATTTGATGAGTTGAAAAAAATACATGAATTCCACCACCACCTCAGTCATCAGGGCCGGCTCTGACCTTTTTTGGGCATGGGGCAAGGTTAAAAAGTTAGGCCTTTGCAATAAAATAATTTTCTTTTTTCATTTTATTTATTGTTGAAAATTATTTGATTGCACAAATATTGTAGTCAGAACTATAATTTTTTGCCTCATAGAACTTAATAAAGTGGTTTTATAGTTTTAGTCTTCAAAGCTTTCCAATTTAGGTCCATAAAGAAGAGTGTTTTCATTAAAAGAGTTAAAAATAATAATTTTACAAGTATTAACTTTTTTATTGCAGTGAGCTAGGTTATTCTATATGACAAAAGCATTATTTTTAATCGAGAAAATACAAAATAAATTTGAGTGCCCCTACCTAAGATGAGAATTTAAGTTTATATTAATTTTAAATATAAGCAATCAACTGTATTTACAATACATTTCTAGGAAAAAAAAACTTGAGTAGAAAAAGATGATAAAAAATTATTTGTTTTGGTAGAAAATACCATTTTTTTAACTATCAAATAAAAAATGTATTCTGAAAAAAATTTTAAAAAAAGGTAGAATTTCAATAAAAAAGGGTAAAATTTTCACAATAAAAGTATAATACAATGATATAAATCAAGCAATTGCTATGTAATCTTACCTTTTGTGTATGTATCTTGTGTAAATAAAATAAAATAAAAGTATAATACGATAAAAGTATAATACAGTCCGGGCCTGTCAGTCATCCCCCTCATCCTTGTGATAAGGATCTTTATTGGGCCAAAATTAGTAAATGCAACTCATACCGCTTATGAGAGAGAACATAATGTAGCAATAACATTCAAAGAACCTAAGCACATGACAAGATATTTCCTACATTGGCCGAATGTCTAACACTGTCCAATTAAGGGACCATTGTTGTTGAAGGGCTCTTCAAAAAATGAATTTAATAAGTTGCAGAGCCTCATAGATATTCACAAAGGGGTAAGAACCAAAAAATACCTTAGATGGGAGGCTTTCAAAACTTAAAACCTTCAATAGGCACATCTGTAAGTCATTTTTCTTCAACTTCATGATTGCTAGTTTTTCCATTTTGTCAGTCCATTTTACTCATTCAGAAAGCCCATATCCGCATAAGGAAAAATGTGTGCACACATTTTCATGCTTGTCCAAGGGAAATGGTGTAATCCTCAATTACTAACATTGGTAACCTATTCAAAGCAATTATGCAACAACTTGCAAATAAGGATACAAAGGGTACTAAAAGAGGGAGGCGCCATATTTCAAAATAAGAAGTTTTCTTGGAACATAATAATAAAGATTTTGTAGAACAAGAAATTTTTTTCGGGAAAAATATGAGATATTGACTTTGATTAACAGGTTAGTGTTTGGAAGAGACTTCAATGCCATTAGATGCAGCAAAGAAGACTAATGGGATAAAATAATGCTTAGCATGTATGAGCATATTAATAAGATTCTGTCTAACGGATATAATAAAACTACAACACCCAAAAAATCGTACATAAATTCACAGAAATTCAATGGACTACCGAACTGTCAGCTTCAACGAAATTTTTTACCCCCTAAACATCCAAGTTGAAGATGCTCGTAAGAGATAACTCTGTAGGTGTTTGTATCTTCTTTCCAACAAATTAAGAAGCGTCCAACTCTGATATCGTAGCTAAGAGATATGAGCAAAAAATGCAGGATGCACCGCATACGCTGTGAATTAAAATTTTTTCCAAATCGGATTGTGTCAAACACCCTGCGCTTTGAGTGGGATTGACATAAGTTGATGCTCAAGCTTCCTGATCTAACAACTAGATTTTGGGATTTTTTTCCATTATAAGATTTCCCAAATTGGCACAGACAATTGTATTTCTTTCAAATCTCAATTTGCAAGAAAACTGTTCAAAGGAGTATGAAAAGACTTTGCAGATAAATGATGACCATATGGCTCAAAGATGGAAATTTAAACTCCAAGATTGAAATTCTATGTCACAGATGACCACATAAAACCAACACTCAACAGCTAAAGAAAAGTGTACATCCAACAACATGAGATGAATTAATTTTCTTTACATATCTCATTGAGGTCACAGTTAATGAGATTCTGTCACAGATGACCAAATAAAACCAACACTAAGATAAGGTGGATGTATACTTAACTACCGCTAAAGAAAAGAATACATCCAACATTATGAGATGAATGATCTTTCTTTACATTTCTCATTGAGGTCACTTTTAGGAGCTTAAACGCCTAAATTGGTGCCAAATAGAAAATGTCAATAGATAGCATACAAAGAGGTCATTTAAGGAATAAGGAAGTTATGAATGAAATCCTCTTGTATGATACGAACACGGCACCAAGGTTGTCAAGGCCCTCAAGGGAGGTATGGTAGCGATGCACGAATCCCGCAACTTAGGTGCAAATTACGTTTGTTTTCTTACATGAGAAAGATAAAAAGAAAACCTTTGAACAGTGTTTATTTGTAAACCAACAATTACTTGATTAGTTTGGTATGAGAACAAATTCGGAGTGATTCTTTTGCATTGAGACCATTTCCTGTTCTACAATTGCTAATTTCCAAGCTGGATTCATTTATAAATGTCAAATTCTTGATGTTGTATGAATAACATCAAGCAATTGCGGCGTAGTTTTGGTAGGTGCCTAGCTCCTCTTCCGAGTTAATCTTACCAAGAAAACCAGCTCCTCTTCCAAGTTAATTTTACCAAAAGTTGCAATTTAATGGATTGGATTTACTTCATTTATTACAACGTAAAAAGCAGGCCCGGTTTTGGGGCGGGGCCCAGTGGGCCACCACCCCAGGCCCTCACATCTTGGGAGGCCCCAATTTGTCAACATAGTCCAAGTATATTAGTCTGTAAAAATTAAATATGAAAAAGAGGCCCATTTGCTTTTTATCAAACAAAACAAAAGTGAAGGTCACATCACTTCTTACAGTCTTACTGACATGAGCATTCATTAACTTTTTTTTATTATTTATTTAAATCTCTCCTCAACTTTATATGATTCTCTCTAACGCCATTCTCTCTTTATTATTTTCTTGTTTTTTCTCTATTTCTCTTCAAGTACTATGAACATGGTGTTTTGTTATGTCAAAGTGTCGATCTCTCACTCCGATGGATTATATAGTTAGATAATTTTATTTTATTTACACAAGATACATACACAAAAGGTAAGAACACATAGCAATTGCTTGATTTATATCATTGTATTCTACTTTTATTGTGAAAATTTTACCTTTTTTATTTTATTTTTTTCAGAATACACTTTTTATTTGATAGTTAAAAAAAAAGGGTATTTTCTACCAAAACAAATATTTTTTCATCATCTTTTTCTACTCAAGTTTTTTTTTCCTAGAAATGCATTGTAAATACAGTTAATTGCTTATATTTAAAATTAATATAAACTTAAATTCTCATCTTGGGTAGGGGCACTCAAATTTATTTTGTATTTTCTCGATTAAAAATAACGCTTTTGTCATATAGAATAACCTAGCTCACCACAATAAAAAAGTTAATACTTTTAATTTTTTTTAACTCTTTTAATGATAATACTCTTCTTTATGGAACTAAATTGGAAAGCTTCGAAGACTAAAACTATAAAACCACTTTATTAAGTTCTATTAGGCAAAAAACTATAGTTCTGACTACAATATTAGTGCAATCAAATAATTTTCAACAATAAATAAAATGGAAAAAGAAAATTATTTTATTGCAAAGGCCTAACTTTTTAACCTTGCCCCAGGCCCAAAAAGGTCAGAGCCGGTTCTAGTAAGAAGAGTAGGGGTAGGTGCCTAGCTGGTACTCTTCGATCAATAGGTGCCACAACTCGAATACTTACTTTTACAAAGAGAGAGAGAGAGAGAGAGAGAGAGAGAGAGAGAGAGAGAGTTTGTACAGAGATGCTCTCTCCTCTTTCTACTTTTGTCATTGTATTTAACGTGTTAGGAGCAACTATGGACAAGGCTTGAAATTTACTGCAGTGACTGGAATATCAATATAGTGTGATAAGAGTTGTTGCTCATCTTCAGTATCCCAAGGATGCGTTATTTTCATTTGAAGACACGTAAAATAATATTTGGTTGAATGTTAGCATGCACTAGAACTTTACTAGGATATGGTTTGGAAATTAATATTTTCAATACTAAACTAAGAGGCATCGAGATAGAAATAAACAAATTATCTAAGATGTTTTGAGAAATTCAACATGCAGTCAGACCATAGCCATTCATAAGATTAATTGGATTAGGTCGGGCCAAAAAAGAGGTAAATTATTTTCTGTATTATGATCATGAAATGCATTCTATAAAATAATCAAAGATAGCTTAAAAATTAATATTTCCAATACTAAATTAAGATGCATTCTAAAAAGAGTGTAGTACTAATAATTATAAAAACAAAAATAATTTAATGCTACATCTATATAATAATGGTCATAGACATCATTCAATTAAGTACAGTGAAAAATAAAAAGAGAAAAAAAGAACTCTGTTACGCTGATGTAACAAGAAATAACTTCTCTAAAAGCAAGTGTTCCACAAGAAGTCAAATGGCTTTCTCTTTGCAATAAACATAAACGCAATCTATAAAAAGACTAGCCTGATATGGTAAGCCAATTCTAGGAAACAAACCTTTGTGTGAGAAAAAAACTGGATGTGTATTCGAGCCAAAGCTATTTCCAAGCTCCCTTGTCCTTGACACAAAAGATTTCTCTATAAAAGTGATAAATTTCTGCAAGGTGCAACAAGGAATACTTCATCAGCCACTAACTACTCTGAGAAGGGTTTACCTTAAAGAGGTAAATACACTTTGCAAACAAAAAATTGCCAAGAGTTTTCTTTATAGACGTTAGAAATTAGAATGGTATTAAAAGCGAAATGAGAAGTGAATTCTTTACGTAATTCAAAAATAATCTATTAAAATATAAAAGAAGCAATTAATGCCAAAAAAAATGAAGCAGTTCCCTTTCAAAGAAGTTCAAGACACAACAAAAAAAATGTCAGCAAACGAAAAATAAAAGGTAAACATTGCATCGAATGTAGGGAAATTCCAACAAGGCTATCGCATAATAATGATGCTTCGAGGTAGATTGGGCAAAATCTTTGTTTAACTGCTCAACTCCATTGCCGATCTCACATGTTATTTCACATCTTCAGCTACTATCCAAGTGAATTAAAAAGGAAAAGAGAAAAAAGGCTAGCCAACCTCTTTTTTATTTTCTTTTTAAAAGACTAGGCAACCCAAGCCTACATAGGCAAAGGTGCATAGCTAAGGAAACTAAGATAATAAAAGGAAATAACCAAAAATGAAATTATACTTAGATAGTTTCCCAAATTTGAAGTACCAAGTGATCATTGTGAAAACCCAAAGTATTAGTTTCACCAGTCAGGCAGTCACCTTAAGGTGTGACTGTGTGAGTATCATGAGTTCTATCCTGCACCCTAAGAAAATAGACCAAGCTGTTTGAGCCCCTTGACTCAAGGAGATTACAAAGTGAAGATCGAAACACGCAAGGAACTAAAAGATAGTTTAACTAACCACTCTACAATGTTGAAATATTATCATGCTTAGATACAATGTGACACCACTAAAGTATCTATTATGATAACAATAACACTTAATGGTATTTAATATTTTTATCACTTTTAGAAAGTTCTCCAAAATGAACAAAAATAATTTCTCATTCATATCTAAAATGGTAAGTTAGGCACTTTAAGCAAGAGAGCATGATGCAGTATGACAACCCAAAAAAAAGAATTTAAAACATAAAAAGAAAGAAACAAACAAAAACAGTAGAAGGAAAAAGGCAAAAGTTTGAGGAGATACAACAGTTGCGATAAAGAAAAAGGCACTAAACTCTACCATTGCATCTTCAAAAGTCGACATATAACCGAAGGATATTCTCACAGCCCCAGTTGGTTTTCCATTTAAAATATCATGATCGTCCCAACAAACATGTCCAGCCTAATAGAAAAAATATAAATAAATAAATAAAGATAAATAAAATGTCTTCGAAGGAAGTACCTCACCCTTAGAAAGGATAAATTATATCAAGTTGGAATCGTTGGATCAATGCAAGGGAATACCTCAATGTTGGTAAGAAGTTCTGAATGAGACAATCCTAGATATTTAGAGCAGGCACCTGGATTGCAAAAGCATCCTGTCTATTTTAGGGAAGGAAAAAAAAAGAAACAAACAAACAAACAAAGCGTCACAAAAGTTATATCAGAAATCAAATAAAACCATTAGTAATCCCATCTAGAATTTTTCCCTCCACAGACATGGAATCACACACTTGAATTTGATTACATGTGATAGCCATTCCTCACTTGAAAAAGAGCTGAAAAACTAAATTTCTGTCAAACTCAGAATGACTGGAACCAAAGTATCGAAAATTTCAAGGACAAAAAGGATATATAAAAACACTTCCAAAACAAAATTGTTTTGTGGCCAAGTCTAAAGTCTCTCTTGTTCAGTTCCTACTAAGTCAGAACTAATTTTTGGAAAAAGAAAATCGTTGTAGAATGAAAGTGCCGATACACAAGTGCATAGTGCATGCATATTCATATAACTTATGGCTTAGAAAACTAAAAGTACACAGCACATTAGTTGTACAATGGAATCAACATCAACATCAACATAGTGCTAAATTTCAAAACTCAGAGAGTAGTCTATATAAATAAAGTACCCCATTCCACACTCTTTAGCCATATGGTCATAATGTTGAGTGAACCTATTCCGACCCTTATCATTCATATTAAGGGCTCAAAACTAACAAAGTAAATACTGCACTGCCATTTAACTCTCTCTAAAAGCCGTAGTCTATTTTGGACCACAAACACATGTTTTTCTTAGCCGTTTTGACTGCCTTTAATCATGCGTTTGCATTTCGTACTGAAATGAAACATTCAAAAACTGCTATTGGAATGGAAAACTAATTAGTTGGAATGCCAAACATAAATTGAGAGTCAGGAGGTTTGCTGTGTTCACTAGCAGTTTGGAATGTGTGTTTTCTGTTGCACTAGAATGTATTTTTTATATCATTTTGAGGGGCCTTTCCTCTCTTGTACTTTCTAGTTGTAAAACCGTTCTGCATAACAAACATGTACTTCCATTTCATGTCCAGAAAAAAAAAAAAAAAAAAAAAAAAAAAAAAAAAAAAAAAAAAAAAAATAGTTAAACACAGCTATAAAAAGGATGAAACTTAGCTGTCAAGTCAATACATTGCCTAGTAATTCTTAGTGGGAAACTATTATTGCAGCAAAGAGGCAAAATGTGAAGTCAATCTCATCTCCTTGCATCTATAAAATAACATAATGCAATAGCCTAACAATCTGCCTCATCACTAAGAAGTGAAAAACATATTCCACCTCCTTTCCTTAATCAAAATTAACAATAGAGAGAACCAAACTATAGTTATTAATACCAAGTAGTCAACATAGCCAAAATCTCCCTTGCATTTCTCAGGGGCAGGTTAGGCCATGCAGGGCCGAACCTATAAAAGATGTTCGACCAAAGGTGGCCAAACAACTTGAAAAGGTTTAGCTAGAGGTCGCCGAACCTCTTTGTTTGGCCGAAGGAGGCCGAACACAGGCAAGATGTTCAGTCACCGTCGACCGAATAACTCGCTCGTGTTCAACCGCCCATTTCTGGTCTAGTTGGTCCATCGGTTCGGCTTCTCACCATGCTGATCTCGTGGTGGATAGTGATGGCAGAGATGGGGCAGAGGAGGAACAGCGACAGCAGTGTGGTGGTGCGTTTGGACAGTTGTGTGTGTCTTTGTTGCAAGCGGTGCATGTGTGTTCAAGGTGTTATGTGGCATATGGTGTGTGTGATTGTGAGAATAGTTTAATTAATGAGGGGGTAGTGAGGAACCTCACACAAAGTCAAATGGCTCAAAATTTGTGCAAAAGGTGGTGAGTACAAGGCAAATGAAGGGGCGCAAATAAGCCCCCATAATCTATTACCAATTAAATTCAAGCATGCTTCAAATAACAAAATAGCTATTTGAGAATAATGAGGAGAATGCCTAAACAGCTATAAAGATGGGCAAATGTTTTGCCATATGTGGATGGCTCTTGACACCATTATATTTGAAAAGTGCAATGAGTTGGAAGGAAAATTCTAATTACAATCATTACACGGTGTGCTCTAATTGAAAGCATCATATGATGCAACCCTAACAACAAAAAATATTTCAAAATAAACTTCCAGTGGAGGATTATCAAAACATAATTTGACAGAAACATAAAGAAGTATTCAAGGTTCAAACGTGTGCAACAGATAATATTTTCGCAATAGCAAGCTCTTCAAAAAATTATTGCAAGGAAAAGAAAGTGTAAATTAAATATTGATACCATAGATGGAAATGGTATAGAATTTTCTACAGTAGAGAAGAATCGATCGATACTGAAAAGATGTTAGGAGAGGTACTGGAAGCTTCTAAACAAGGAAACGACTTCTATATAGTTTCCAAACATCAAAAAGCAAGACAAAGCCTCCCAAGTTAATGGTTGAGAATTTGACTTAACTAGCATTTGATCGCTTAGCATTTGATCGCATCAAATTCCATATCAAAGGAAAAGGTCTAACTCTGGTTTGGAAACTTTGTAAAAACTCGACATCGTAGAGGTGCATTCTATATATTATAAATACATAATTTAGCAGTTTTTTTTTTGCGGAAATACATAATTTAGTAGTTAAAAACTCAAGCTTGATCAAGAGTAATAAATAAGTGATGCGGAATGGAATGCAAAAACAAAAAAAAAAAAAAAAAAAAAAAAAACGGCCAGACTTCAAGTTCAAGGAACCAAAAAGTAAAAAAGAAGAAGAAATAGAAATGAGAACGCCACGAGCAAGGATTGCTCAATAAGTTCTTCAAGAGATCACCGCAAGCAAGGAGTGCTTGACAAGATCTCAAACGCCACAACCCATACACAGATTGATAAGTTCTTCAAACCACTGTGTAAACCTCTCCCATGGAGAATACTCAATACTCAAAAACTCAACTCCTTTTATTCAATGAAATAATATGCCTTTTATAGGCTACATCAACTTTTGAAACCCTAACCTAAAAAGTAATAAAGTAATAAATTTTGTATTAAATAAAATTCGTCTAACTTAAATTTTGCGGAAAATACAAAACAGATTTTGATGTACTAACACTTTAAGCTATTAAAAAATTGAGTGATTAATAATGTAATCTCATAAAATTTATTTTATCACTTCTTTGTGCAAAATACTTCTCAATTTGAACCTGTCGACCAAGCTCCTCGATCTTCAAAGATCATATCAAAAGCTATTAATATATCTTACTCTTTCACTTTTCTTTTTTGAACAACTTGTTTTACCTTGCAAGAAAATAGAGGATGGCGAAAGAAATAAGATTAACTATCTCTACAATACTCTAATCACTTACCCGTAGTTGAATTCCTGATAAGGAAGCAAGCTTTTCTACCTCGCGATATCCAAACCACGAGTTATCTGACCGCTTCAAATTGAATGCTATTGTTGGACCCAACCCATGACATGATAACTTAAAAAAAAAAAAAAGAAATCAGAAAATCTATGTACGGTAAACAATTTACAAAAAGTTAATGTAGAGAAAACAAAATTGAAAATCATATGCTCATACAACAAAATTGAACTAACATGAGCACGAAGAGCTATGAAATAAACTCATGAGTAAGTCTTTTGTGAAAATAAAGAAAAGACACTAAGGTGTCAAAACGACCCCCAACTTATGTTAAATGCTTCTTCTATTTACTTAGGTTTCCTAATTTGCACTTAAGCTTCCTAGATTTTTGTATTCTGCTCTACTCTTAACTGCACATTTAGGAAGTCTCACATTAGATAGTGCAAATCTCTCAAAAGTGATAGGTTCTTGAATGATTTATAGACAATAGACTAATGATTTTTCGCATAATCATGGTTCATTTCAATGATTCTATTGTCTAAGAGTAGAATTTTTTATCAGTGTAGAAAACTCCCAGGCATTCATGCTACAAGATGCAGTCATAAACAAAGTTTAATGATACAAAAGCTTCTCCACATCATCATCATCAACAAAGAGCACGCAATGCAATTGGTACTAGTATTGGTTTGAAGCTTTTTTTGGACAGCAATTTCTGGCCTTTTTAATATAATATTCTCAAATTAATAATGAACATTTCATGACTCGATACAAGTTCTAGGAAAACAACTTTTATTTAAGTGGAAAAAAAAAAAAAAAAAAAAAAACACACACACACACACACACAAGCTCAATTCTTAAGGATATTTAAAAATTCCTTTACACTTTGTCATTACTAATTTACAAGAGCATATAATTCAAGATTTATAGTTAAATAAAAATATGTGTGAGATTGATGAGTTAAATGCTTTTGTGAAAATTTAATGTTTCTTAGTTTTATATATTACGTACCTTAAGGATATTTAAAATTTTTCTATATGTTAGATTATTTGTTTATTCTCTAATTTTTTAACAAAATTTAACGTTTCTTAGTTTTATATATTACCATATTTGAAATTTGTTCTTTTATAATTCCTTGAAAGGGGCATTCATGATAGTAATTTCCAATATTCTAATGAATACCTTAATGTGAACAAGCACCAAAAGTGTAAAAATAAGGATTACCGTGTTCTATAAACATATGAGAAAATTTATGTATTTTGACCATGAGTATTTTGGAGAGTACAAACTCTCAAAGTGTTGTGGTTTAGCTGTTCTTTTGTTCCTCAATCTACACAATAGTGAACAATGTTCTTTTCTTTGGCATTGTTTTATTGAATCCCATCACCTTTGTTTCGAGTTTTATCAATTTGGTATCTATTTATTACATTTAGAATGTCGTTTGAAAAAAAAAACACACACACAAGAGTCGCGCTAAGGGCACCCCGCAATCCTCTCAGTTAAAACTGATTTTATGACCAATTAACAAAAATGCCCTCATCCAACCCAACAATTTACATACCCATTCAAATGCCCTCTCAGGGCACCCTACTTTTGAAAACTCAATTTTTTACAACGTCAAGTCGATCCATCGCGGGCCGGACATCGCATTTGTCGATTAAAGAGTGCGCACTAACCCTTGTCAATTGCGTTTGTCGATCTGTCGCCGCTCGGAGATTCGACGAGTTTTAAGTGTTTTTAGAGTCTAATGGTTGAAGAAAATGAGTGGGAGTCGGACGTCGCACACAACAAGTTAGTTTTTATGGTTTTTGTGAGGTTTTTTTTTCCATTTTTGAAGGTGAACCACGAACACGAATTTATCGGTCACACAGGACCGAGACATGTTGTACATGTTGTAGTGTCTCGGTACCCTATAACCGATAACTAACAAAAGGTGTCACTTATTACCAACTGAGTTTAATCCCAAACGTAGCTTTTTATTACACTTCGATTGGAAGCAACTGAGACATAGCTTAATGTCTCGGTAACAGGCCACCGAGACCAAAACCAGTAGTCTCGGTGATACACAACCACGTGGTCTAGGGCCCTTCTCACTTAGGTGTCAGTTGATATTAACCGATACTTACACAATGGTTTCGGCAATGGACGTCCGAGACCAAAAGACAGATCACGGCCCTATGTGACCGAACATTACGGGATTGAAGTTAAACACATCGTTCGACCATAAAAACAACAAATCTATCTTAAACAAGCAAGAAAGTGAGGGGATTTGGAATATTGAGGCCTTGATGTGGTGATGGAAGGGAGAAAAGAAAGGTTTAATTCGATTTGGTGGTGGGGTGCTCGCATATCAAACAAAAGGGCATTTTGGTAAAAGTACCGGGGTGCCCTGATAAATTGTTGGGGTGCCCTGAGAGGATTGTGGGGTTCCCTTAGCGTGACTCAAACACAAAATCATTCAGCTAGGTAAGTCACAGAAAACTAAGTTTATCATACCATGAAGGTCAAGCAACTTAAAATCCATTCAAAAATAACAACCATTGTCAGGAGACTAACCTTTTTAGTAGATGTTCCATACAGTACACAAACAGAAGAATCATTTTCATGCCTCAATCTGAAAAGGGCTCTCCTAGTAAAAGTGGCAAGAGAGTTTGTGTGCCTTCAACGAAATAAAATGGCACATTTCAAACCAAACATATTAAAAGAATGATAAATCACGAGGAAAACAATAAAAAGCAAAGGACAATGCTAGGGTGACTTGTCTTGGAAACTCGGAATGGTTGTTGGTCTCCCTTCATCGGTTTGTGTGCGTGCAAACATCAATGCGCAAATCAATGGACACCAACAATCGAGTGTCCATTCCGGGTGTGTAAAAACGAGTCACCAAATCATTTTCCATATTACAATACACTACTTTTCCTTATTCAAATAAGACAATTGCAAAAATATCTATCTACAGTAGAATGAAATGCAAATACACGCCCACCACCAAATATCAGCAATATGGCATAAATATAAGGAAAAGAAATGCTTTCCGTGCAAAAGAATAAAAAAAAAAAAAAGAGTTTTACCATGATTCAGTACAAAGTACCTCTTTTATGAATAACAATTTCTCCAATATGAGATATCATAAACCAAAATGAAAGATGATGACATGGAAAGGTTAGGTTCAACAGTTATTGATATACTTAGGCTATAACAAAAGTTACAAAACTCATTTTTCATTAGCCCCCATTGAAACTAAGCTTATCTAAAATATTGGTATAAACCCAACCCTCTTGGTTTCAACAAGATGGCTAGGTACCAACCCAACAAACAAAAGTCCTTGATTTGAATCCAAAACCCTAGAGACCCACTACCCATAAAGCTTACTTATGCGAGAGAATAAAGAGGTTTACACATATAAAGAAACTAGTCAAGAGCTATAGAAAACTAGAAAACCTCAACATTATGAAAATACCCTGATATCATGCCTTGAGATATGAATTTACAAAAATAGATAAGAATACGTGTTTAATATAAAATAAGTAGAAAAATGATGAATACAACGGTGCAAGCACATTTCCTTCAATTTGTGTTATCGTTTGGGCTCTCTCTTGTGCACATAACCATATATGTGCAAAGGAGAGAAGGTGAGATGGTGGCGAGAACGTGCCAAAGACGCCACACAAGGAGAAAGGGTGATAGAGGAAGAAAGGTTTGAGTGAGAAAGGAGAGTAATTGCAGTGGTTGAGGCATGAAAGAGGTGTTTGAAAGTGGTGGTGAGTAACGTCAACAATTGGGAACGCCTTCAGCAACCGACCACTGCAGACTCCTATGGCCACTCTATACACTAGCAAATTTCATCATGATCATTGCGGGTGGTGACGCCGGATTAAGGTAAACAATAGAAGCTCTCTCAACTCCATTCAAAACTAACTACTTTGGGTAAATTTCTTATCTCAATCTCTTCATCCAAGTAGTAAGATGCCCTTTCCAAAAAACAAGAAGTGAGATGTCTTAGATTAGAATAAATGAAATGAGATTAGTGGATTAGAGATCATTCTCTACTATTTTAAAAGGCAGCGACTATTCAGACCCCACTTTTTGCTTCTTGTACCCCATTTTTTGAGTTTTTTACTTCGTTTACCCACTTTTTACTTAATTTACCCCAATTTTTTTTCAAAACTCCAAAAACACCCTTGCTCGCCCCATCATCCTCATCCTCACCCCAACACCCCTCAATCATCTTCGTTTCTCGATTTTAGTCATTGTAGAGCACTTATACTAGGTCACTAAGTGTTGTAGGAGTGTTTTTTCGTTGAACAAGGTCGGATGTGGTCACGATGTGTCCTAGAAGTGAAAAAGTGTCGCCCACGGGGTTCAGTCGCACAGGGCCAACACCTCTGAAGAGGTATCGGCCGACTCTGACCGCGGCTTCTAAAGGGGTAATGGTCGTATCTGACCGAAACCTCTAAAGAGGTGTCGGTCAGCCTCAGTGGGCGACGGAGGGATCCAACCGAGACCTCTTTAGAGGCGTCGGCCCTGTGTGACTGACACCTCGTAAGAGTTGTCAGCCTTGTGTGTCTGAAACCCGCAAACAACAAGAATGAACAAATTTTTTTTCAAAACTCCTAAAAAATACATGAAAATGACAAAAAAAAAAATAATGGATTTTGCTTGGAATCGCTTGATATTTTCGATTCCATCGAAACTTTGTACCTAAAATGCAAGATTCAAGCTCCAAATCAAAGCCCTAAACCCAAAAACAAAACCACAAACAATACCGCCTCAAAAAAGAAGAGTTCGGCTAAGTGCACCACATTTTGCGTGGCACCTCAAATTCAAATTTTAATTTCTAAGTGCACCCCACATTTTTACCAAAATACCCTTTCATCTGAATCAAAGCACCCAATTCCAAAACCTTGGTCGAGACATGTAACCAAGACTTACCCACTAGGCTCGGTGTTGTCCAACCGAACCTCTTTGATGAGATTTAATTGACAACTGCCAACCTAAAGATTCAATGGGTCCCGACCGACTCTCCAATTAAAAGTTCGGCAAGCTATGACCGACTCTCCAACAAGAGATTCGAACCTTCAAGGTCGAACCACTCGATGATGCCTATAAATCACAAAGAAGAGAGTGTGTGGGGTGCACTTAAAAATTGTAGTGAGGTGCATTAATCACAGTGAGGGGCACAAGGGCCATTTTGTAGTAGGATTGACTTTTTTTTAAGTTTGGTTTTTTCAGGGGTGCACTTAGCCGGACTCAAAAAAAAATAAAACCTCAAAATCGACACTAAAAAAGATGAGGAATGCACTTACGGCGCCGAATCGATTGGGTTTCGCTCAAATTTTGTCGAATTCAGCTAGAGGTGAGAGTACGATTCAAAAGAGGGGTGACTAGGGTATGCGTGAGTAAAAACCCATTTCACAAGGGTGGGTTAAATGAAGCAAAAAGTGTGGTCCAAATAGCCGCACCATTTTAATATTATGGCATTGAAGAAATTAAAGCGCATTGATCAACACAACACAGTGGCCCAGACTTGATTTAGAAAAACACAATGTTAAATTTACTCGAGAAAACTTTCAAATTTTTTTGAGAAGAAACAAAATGTTAAATTTAGTGAAATTATAGTTCTATACGAGGGGCAAAAATCCAGACTCACTTGTTTTTACCTCCTCCATGAATTTTGGTATATTCAGAGGTTCTCGGAAATTCCCAAAATGGCCATGCATTACACTTCTAATGAATAAATTATGTGCTATATGGATTCTCTATGCACATTTTACACTATGGAACAAATTATCCTATTTATAGAATTCACTTGTGAATTAAAATCAGCAATGGAGTTAGTGAGAGGCTTTATTGAAAGCTAGGTATACAAGATTAAATAATTAATGACTC
The DNA here is from genome assembly GCA_039657345.1 of Stephania japonica. Classification (NCBI taxonomy): domain Eukaryota; kingdom Viridiplantae; phylum Streptophyta; class Magnoliopsida; order Ranunculales; family Menispermaceae; genus Stephania; species Stephania japonica. The sequence goes on from CM077556.1 coordinate 11,495,693, forward strand.
ATACCTATCGAAATTTCTAGATTTGGATTTAGGTTGCTTGTTTGAATTAAGTCTTGGTGCAACACCTTATGACTTGGAAAGACTTTGATTTAGGTTAAATACTTGCTCACAAGACTTGTTTTGAGGAAACTAAAATGACCATGCAATGATATCCTTTGACTTGAAACTTAGAAAATTACATTCCAATGAAAGCAAGTGGGACAAATGGATGGAGTTGAGGTCTTAAGAATTGGAGGGAATTAGGGAATAACTGAATAAGTGTATCATTGACCACAAGACTCAGAATTTGATCTATCTAGTCATTGGTTGAGTTAGTTGACTACTCGATCAATGGAATCAAAATTAAATGAGAGCCTCTAACAGCTTTAGGAGAAATAAAGAAGTAAGATAATTTTAGAAGTCCTTTTTGGGACTCAAACTCTTAATTCAAAATGGAATTGAAGCAAATACTTGGAATAATGAATAGATAATTAGTCAATGAATTTTAAGTATTTCAAGGCATGGTGATTCTAAGATAAGCCTGAGACTTGTTGAGGACATTTGCCCAAGACTGATTGTGAGCAGATCTCCCTATTTATTGTCCCATATCATCATCACCGATATTTTGATCATGTTATCTCTTACACAGCTACACTAGCATGAAACGGTTTGGTTGCATCTTATATAGATGATTATGCCAATCTAGATGTGCATTCCTATTGATCATGGACTGAATATGGATAACTTGCGGCCACGCTCCATGCCTTTGTATATGAAGTCTGGGAAATACGATGCGAGTTTTAGTTGCTAACACATTGAGCGCATGGTAGTGCCAAGGTCCATTAGTACGTTATTTGGTTTGAAGATGCAATGCAACTTTATAATGAAAATGCACAAACCATTATGCAATGCAACTTTATAATGAAAATGCACAAACCATTATGGCCGAGTATGTGATGATATGTATGGAGTCCTTTTTTATCAATGGGCTTTGCAGCACATCCTTTGAATGTATAGGCCCTTCAACAAGCAAGAACAGGAGTGCAGCTCAGTAAAAACTCATATTCAGTGCTTAGTAGATGGATAGGATTTGACAATAGTTTTTTGAGTACTATTATCTTTTAAAGGACACTAGGCTTCATGCATACCAGAGTAACTATCTAACCATTTCAACATGATTAATTTTTAGGCCAAATATGCTAATCTATCCCAAACTTTGTTTGGAGTCTCAGATCTATCCCGAATAAAAGATTATCTCAGATCTATCCCAAACTTTATTTCTTTCTCTCAATTTTATCTCCACCTAAAATTGTAAAGAACTTGTGCTTATGTAGAAGAACAAATTGATACTTAAAAAAAAAAAAAAGAAATTCATAAAATGAGCCCAAACAAACATGAGCATATGGATGTGCTTACCAACCAATTGGGTGGCCCAATGGTTTGGTATGGAGTTTGGGAGTAAGAGGTCATGGATTCGAACCTAAATGGGGCAAGCTCGTTTCTTTCTTATCAAAAAAACAAACACATGGAGGTGCTTCTGATTAATTTCAACAAAATTTATTGATCTCTATATAAAACATCAAAATCTGTGCCTCATAAACACAAATTCCTTATAAATTTATGTGAGGATAAAATTGAGACTAAGAAGTAAGGTTTGGGATAGATCTGAAACGATCTTTTGTTTGAGATAGATTTGAGACACCAAACAAAGTTGGGGATAGATTAGGCTATTTGGCCTAATTTTTATTATAGTTTATGATGCTATATGTAGGTGATGTTAAGACATAAAGCCTAGTTGGACCTTATTTGAGAGGAGGTTGGAATTGATGATGCGTACGAACACGACTAATTAGTACGATTCTATTAAAATGTTGTTTTGTGAAAAGAATGCGTATATGGATTATACATCGGAATTGTGAGTGGGTTAAATTAGGTTTTAGAATTTTGAGGATCTCAACATTCAAAGGGAAACCCTGCTGAAAATTTGGCAAAAAATTGAAGTTAGAATTTTGGATATGAATGATGATTTTAAGATGATTAAAGGGTTAATAAGCTATCAGAAATACTAGTATAAATGCAGTCGGAGCTTGTATCTTGAGGAATCCAAAAAAATAAAAAAATAAAATAGGTGTGACAGTTGAAACTAGTCTATTTAAACTACTAATGACCCAACCCACGTGGTTTCTAGCTAGATATCGACCCCAAGAAACAACAACCCGCAGTTTAAGTCTTGCCCCAAGAGGACCACTAACTCATAAAGTTCACTTATGCAATAGAGACAAGTTAATTGCTATATAGAACTAGATAACCTCAACAGGAAGAAAAATATTAAAATGTCTGTAACAAAGCACCAAGCATTTACTATATTTTGTTATAATAAAATAAAAAATTTTAATCAATAATCTAAACCGTTATGATATTTTTACAGCCGAGTGAACAATTCTTGCAGTGCATTAGCAAAATATAAAAAAATAAAAATAAAAAATAAAAAAGAGGAAATAAGAAAAAATTGTAAAGGATGTTAAATTAATGTTGATCACAACATAATGCGACGTTCTACAACCATGCAACAGGCAACCATCCCAAACAAAAAAGAGGACACATCTGCAGGAGACTATTTTCTTTTCTTTTTTTTATAATCACGGGTGTCTAAGTCTTTTTTTCAGTCCCTCCCAACTTAGGCTCGACTATTTCTCTCGGACGATGGGGTTGGTGCGCCCGACTAGCTCCCATAAGATCAGTTAAACCGAAGGTTAGAATACCCATGGTTTTTAAAAATAAGATAAAATAAAATCATGCCATCAACTCCAAATATGTTGGTTTCTCCCGGGTCATAGGGTTGGGGTGCCCGACTGCCATACAACAACATAGCCTCAAACCCAAATTAGTTGGGGTCGCCTACATGGATCAAACTCATCCATTGTGCAAGTGCAATGATGAAGCTACCACAACTCGAAAACTAGACTCTGCCTCAGTCAACGCCTTAGCACTCGCTCAGTTGCCACCCCACCACACACGTTGGGTACAACATCTGCACGAGAATATAGATTGAAGGAAACAATACAAGCAAAGAAGCTTTGCTGCAAGAAGTGGGTAATTCCCCAATTTAGTTTATCTTGGCTTGAAAAGACAAAGAATCAGATTAATGCTTGCATATAAGTAAAGTGCATTATTTGTTGAGGCACACAACATATTTGTAGAAATGCGCCAAAGAATTGGATAATTGTAGAAGCTTGACACCTATTCACATAAACATAATACTATTGCCAATAAACAGCTAGGCTTTGAATAAGAAAATCTGATTTTTACTTGCAATTGCGTAAACCATTACTGCGGTTCTAGAAAAGGCAGAAGTTCTCTATACTTCAATGTCAAGAAAGATCAAAACCTCATCATCATCATCGACAGCAACAATAACAAAAGCTTAATCCCGGATTAGTTGGAATCGGCTACATGGATCAAACTCTTCCATTTAGCTCAATGTAGTGCACTTGATGTTGGGTTTTGGGGTGGGTTCGAAAACGCAGTGGAATTTTAAATTTTATTTTCAAAATCCCAACAGGATCAAACAAAATCCATTGATCTGTCTATCATAATTGAAACCATACCTTAAACACCGGTTTCCTATTTGTATTGATCGAGCTTTAAGACGTTCAAACGAGCGCCCTCTATCAGCAATCCACACATGAACGGTGACCACAAGTTGGAGTTCTAGCTCCAGGAGACCTTGAAAAAGATTTTCTTTTCTCCCCTAAAGTCCATAAAACTCACAGAAAGCCAAAAACGAAAAACCAATTCATTTCTAGGGTTTAGCCTTTTTGTATGTCAACTATGTTTACACTTAAACACATATTTATACAACTATTGTATTTAGGGTTTTCAAGTGAATGACATATATGCCCCTGCTTAAATAATTAGTAATATAGTAAAACGTAAAAGCTTCTGTGATATGAATTTTATCATATAAAATTCATTAATCTGGACCACTTGAAATCATGCAAAGCCGTTCTTTGTGTGCAACCCAATAGGTTCATGCAACGTTGGCAGTGAACCAAAACCCCTTCTGGTACACAAGTCATAAGCTGTCTCTAGCAAGGCATTATGACTACTCAAGTTGGACGAAGATCAAAATCGTACAACCTAATCAATAATGTATATCACATCCCTTATCCTTTGATTAAACATAAGGCACGGAAGTGTCATCCTTAATATTCAATCGCACCAGTCTCGATCTTAAGGTAGACTGAAAACATCCAAGTAACATTGATCTTATCAATTAACTTGAACTTGGCCATTTATCAGTCTATCAAATCGAGGGATCCACTGATATGTCTCTATATGAGAGTGACAAGTTTTATCTTGATTACACACATTCACCCATTATTCATATAATAGCCAATCACAACTTTTATAATCGTTCGGTTAAAGAAAACGTTTGATTGCGTCAAACCACTATGCTTGTAATGTTGAAGTCTACGGTAATCTCACGTCAAAGGATTAAATGATATAACTATCATGAGTAACACATATGACTTAATCCAAGTGGTGTTCTCATAGTGGGTTGGTCCAGACTGTCCAGTACATTGTTCCCTAACAAGTACTCATGATCTTGATTTGTATACCTATAAACATGATCATCACATGACCATCAATCAAGACTCACACTAGTCTTAATTCATTATAGTTCCCAGTATAATGACCGATTAGGAACATTTAGGATATTTCAATAAACGTCCATGGATCTTATTATAATGTAAACATGCAAACCAATTATAATAAACATCAAATGTATCCTCTATTTTATTAACCAAAATAATAATAGAAACAATGTTTGACATAGGGCACATGCCCCAACACTTAACAGCGTGCTTTCCAAATCTTTTAAATCCGTTCTAATCAATGTGTCCCATACATCGTCTAATTTTCAGTAGATCAGAGCCATCATGATGGAAAATAAAGCGTTAAACTATTTGAATATATGAACAATCAGTGATGAAATTTCTAGATTGCAAGGTATAATACTGGCAAGTGGTGAACCAGTTTCCAAATATGCATAAGCATATCCTTACTAATGTATTCCTAACATATATACGCTGAAGCTTTCATTGTCCTAATTGGGAACTCCAGATGAGCTATTCAAAGTTTCTCAATTATTACAATGGCTTGCTTCAAGGAGAAGAAACAAAACTCAATCTATTTATTTTATCAATATCAACCAACAACAAATAAATAAGTACTAAAACAATGTAATTCAATCTTAAAAAACCAATATAATGAAGAAACCAGAGGCCAATCGAAAAGATGTACATTTCCTGATAGCCATCCATTTCAGAATCTAAATTCAGTGCTAAAAAAGAATATTTAAACAACACAGGAGACCGATAAATTTTCATCAGACATAAAACTGTAAACCGTCGAACAATATAAAGGATTTTATGGTATGATGTTTACATACCGAGCAATTGCAGATGTAGTCAACGTATTAATGATCTTAAACCCATGATGGATGGAAGTTACACTCAAGAACGATTGAGTCCCATCCTCAAACCGTTCTTCAATACCTTCCCGCCTCATGACATAATTGATATCAGCTATGGAGGCTGCTACTGTGCCTACAAGAGCTATGTAAGCAAACCCAACAAGTAGTGGCATTAAAAAAATTAAAGGAAAAAAGATAATTACCTACCTCCACCAAAATATGTCTTCCTTAATTTCTTTGCAGCATCTATGTACCCATGGTTCATCCAGTTGTAGAAAAAGGTCAACAGTTAAAGGAAAGTAGTAAGTTAAAAAGAAAGGTAGAACAAAAAAAAAAGAGACAGATTTGGTAATGAAGATGTTGCAATGAGAATTAAAGTATTAACGCAAGCAACTCAAAATCATCTGAGCATAGTAAATAAGTAAATAAAATGTCATTATCTTGTGAGTCATGCATGAAGTTAAAACAAATGATAGTTAAAATTTGTATGAAGTCTGATCGAAAAAGATTTGTATGAAGAGGGACCAGGAAATGATATAGAGCAACTCCCCAACCCGCAACAAAAGGAAAAAAAATGACACTCGAGTCTTTCACATAATAAATGTGAAAGATTATTGAACTGATGAAGACTGAATTTCAAGGCTTCAGGGGTTCCCTTCACCAAGCCACTGCCCATGAGTTGTCAACTCATTCTTCAAATGTCTTTCAAGAGTATTATGAGGCCACTCATGTAAATCAACAAATCATTCTTCAAATATCTTTCGGTCACAAATACTCAAGTACGCACCAGCTGAACCTCGATCTCATTGCCATGTGGCAAAGTGGTCCCAAGAACTCCACTTAATTAATCTTTGAATTCAACACTGTAGCCTCATTTTTCTTTTTTCGTTATGTGTAAGTTTTAAGGAGCCTATCATTAAAAGATCACTTGACTATGGTGTCAGCTACCTCTTCACCCATGTAAGAGACGACAATCACATCAGAATGATTAGATCCTTCAACTAATTCATAAATCTGCTTCTTGTGGAAACCAAATCAAAGCTAGTTACGTTGTTGGCTTACAATTACAAGCATTTTAAGTAAAAAGGCATGCTTGAGAGAGAGAGAGAGAGAGAGAGAGAGAGAAAGGTGGATACGTGGTGTGCCAATTGGGAGCATCAAATGCCAATAAGGTATCCAGGTGGGTTGGATCTCCAACTCATTGCGTGGTCAGCATCCCCTTCAAAATTCATCTTAGGCAACTTTGGGCAAATCGAATCCGATTAAATGAAAAGAGAAGTTAGGTTGGATCCCCAACTCATGAGCATCTATGAGGTCACTAATCTAGGCTATCCACAATGAGATTGTGAAAGCCAAGTTGATAACTGGAGCTTCCATTTCACTAAAAGATTTGCAACTGCAGGTTGTAGGTTTTGCTATGCTTTCACTCATACTAATTCAAGATCAGTACAGTTAGCTGTGCAGAGTAAGGAGGTGAATAGAGTACCCTTAAACATCAGAACAACTACTGATACTATGGAAAGGGTTGTGCGTTTGCTTCAAAAACACCATAAATGAAAGATTATGATGCTAACTTTTAGTGAAAGAATTAAACGCCAAAACCTAGAAAGCAATATGAACAGTTAAACGCAGCACACAAAAAAGAAGAAAAGCTGAAAAGAAACTGAAATATATAACAGGTTAAAGAACAGATAAAAGATTATGAAAGATATGACGCTAAGCTATTCCACAAACACAAAAACTGCTAGCCCTTGAATCAAATATATTTACCATTTCTAACAATGAGAGCTCCAAGACCAGTTGGGTAACCAAAGATCTGAAAGAGGACATAAGAAAAAAGGGTCGATCTCCATCATCTGGAAGAAATAAAATTTTCAAACTGCACATGTAGAAGATTAAAATGCAATGCCTTATAGAATGAGATGACAACGAAATCGGCAGGGAAAGCAGTTAAATCAGGAGGTTCCGTTGCACTTCCTTTCGCAGCATCAATCAAAACCATCCAGGAACCTCTGCTTCAAATATAAATGGAAAGACTTACTATTAGGAAATGAATTAAGTCAAATGAACAAATAAAATAGGAAGAAGGGAGGAGCAGAAAGGAAAGAAATAGATTGGCGCATGTTATTTGCATGTCAATTGTCTCATACAGCTCTAGTACATGACAAGAACAAGAAGGATGCAGCATTCAAATATTAGCTACCAAAATAAATAAATAAATAAACAATGGCCAAATAACATGCCAAAAAACTATACTTAAATAGATAACTTAATCTTCAACCAAACTAAAGATAACACAAGCAAGCAGCAGGATAAATTTTTGAACACTGTGCAAGGGATTCTCATCCAATCTAGCTCTTTTTTATAGAAGTCCAAGATATAAAAAGGTAAGGGAAAGAATGTACCAAGATAAGAGAACTAGAGGTCCTTGAAACACAGAAATTAATGTATGAGCCTCAGCCCCTAATAATGCTTGGACAAGAAAATCATGAAAAGAGTTTGATGAACAAGATCAATCATAGCACTTGCTAGTTTATCAATTCCTCGAGCACAACTATATCCATTCCCTCACCCAAGAAAAATAAGTGAGTTCGCTTTTTCAGAGCCTTTATAGTTTGCTCCTTAATTGTCGTCCATGAGATCTACACAATTGCTTGAGCAATCATGAGCACCATTAAGGGTTGAGACCGATAAGTAGTTGCATTCCATGAAGAAAAAGCAAAAGTCTTAAAATTTTGTTTTTTTATTAGAGGTCTTAAAATCAGTTGTGTGTTCTTTATTTTTCTTACTTCTATCAACCGGCTTCTTAATAAGATCACCCAATAAGGTCTCTCCAATTCTTTCGTGCATTTAAGGAATCAAAAAAAGTTAGCTCTATCTCTATCAGTGAGTGCAATCTTTAGCATTTCACCATAATTATTGACATATGATTCGATTTTTGTCCCGACTTGGATGCGTCTACATGATTTCTTGAACTTGCTTGTCCTTTCTTTCGCCACTTTTGCCATGCAACCTCAATGACTCCAGCTAACCATCCTACAATTAATAACAGAGAACTCATTTAATGATGCTAGACACGCAATAAGTCGTACATTTTTCTTCTCAAATCCAATGAGTTGAATAGTTACACTCAGAAATTGCATGCCGTGAACTGAACTGCGCCATCCTCTTCAACTCTTAGCCCCATATATCCCTCCAATTGTATATCCAACTATGCAAATTGTATTAAAACCATCCATATTCTTCTTGATCCCCATTTTTTTAATTCAACTATTACCACAATCAATATTAAAACTCTTATATATTTCTACCCAATGCCACTATCCTATAATTATAGAATTAAATTTCAACACTGTAATAAAGTCCAAGCACCAACAAGAAGCAAAAAATCACCAATAACCCAACAAGAACAACACATTTCTTAATTACTTAGAAGGCAACTAAGCGCATTAAGTAAATCAAGAATCAGATTGCTTCTAGATTAACTTACTTTAGAATAACAAGCTCAAAAAAACTAAATTAGCTGTCATTTTTTTTTCCCTTTTCATTACCCTCTTTGCAAGAATGGAGATGCCTTTATATAATTATATGTGATCAACCAACAAGCAGTAGCTATTACTAACTAATTATATAAATAGTGAATCATGCTCAATTGAAGGGGTAGTTGATCATTCGAAAATAGCCTTTATTCTTGCAAGAACATATTTAAACCATCTGATTACCAATAATCAAGACCACTCTCTCCTTTCTTTTAAATTCATATGAAAACCCCCTGCCTTCATAAAATTAATTTTCTTCTCTTGGCTTGTCTCTCAGGAAAACAAATTCCATTGACAACCGTCAAAGAAGATTACCTCATATAGCTCTTTCTCCTAGTTGAGGAATCCATAGAAATTTCAAGGTCTTCATGATAGCTTTGGAATGTCAGTCTTAGTGATACTATGGATCAACTGGAAGGAGAGGAATTACTGCATTTTTGACAATAGAAGTACATTAATGGAGGATATGAGGTTAAATATTGCGCACAAGCATTGCGGATGGTCATTTTAAGAAACTGAATTTCTCTATGGATGCTGGTAGGAAATTGAAAAGCCATTGTAACTTGACTTTCATTTTTTTTTTTGTGATATTCCATGAGTGTCTCTTTTTAAGTTGTTCCGAAGAGGTTATTTTTTTATAATGTTCGGTCTCTCTTCTTTCTCCCTCTCTTGACGTTTCAGCTTTTGGAAGTGTAAATCTTTTATGCTAGTATGAAAGCAGTTTCCCGTCAAAAAATAGAAGGCATATAGTCACATTATTCCAATTCTAAAGGTAATGCATGTTAAGAATAACTACAAATATTCCAATTCTAAGAGACTCAAAATGATGATATTTTCTTTTCTAGTGCTCTTAGCCTAATCAGTGGCTCAAGCTTCTGTTTATAGCTGAAACATAAAACTACTAAATCACCTAATTAGAAGAGTACGATCGAACCAGTTCAAAGCAACAGAGATACTGACTTCACTATTGCATGGGTTATTCACCAGTTTAAATGATTTTTAAAATGTCCAAGTATTAGGTAAAACTCTACACATATCATTTCACAAACATAAGGTTAGTTTTTTACAAAAATAAACAGAAGGTTATTGAGTTCCATTTTTAAAGCAAATGAAAAAATAAATAAAATAATAGTAATAATAATAATAACTACATTGAAATGGAAGCCAAAAGAAAAATATGAATTTAATCTAGAAATAAGGTTATCTTTGACTGAGTTCTTGTAATTGGAACTAGCCAGCAAAAGTATGAACAAGTCCTAAGCAAGGGAACTCCAAGACCATAACTACTACCTGTGAAATGGAGAACCTTCCAAAATTTTATGATGATCTTGCTTGACAATGTTTGCTAGGTCAAGGCCGTATTTTACACCAGAGAAATTGCATTCTGAAGGAAAGGCGAATAAGTTGTAAACATGCCCTGCAATCACAAAAGATTTTATTTCATAAAATATAGTCCAAATAAAATGCGTAAATTCTCAATAGACCCTCAAGGATCGACACATTGTCGATAACCAATTCCAATCACCGTCATGATATACGCAGGATGACTAACAATAATTTTGTTTCTGTTTTAGATTATGTCCATGAAGTAACTGCATAATTTCATTAACGTGCTCTAGATATTTTTAGTCTAAATATGTTTCAATCGAAAACGTTTTTACTAATACAAGTATTTTTTTTTTCTTGTCAAAGAATGACCCTAAATACTTTCAGTTCCCTAATTGCAATTGGAGTCAATCTATAAATTTTACTAGGATTGCAGTGTTTAATTTTTTCTTAAGAACAAATTTAGGCACTTTGTAAGCAATCACATGCCATACAAGACGTTAGCAATGTACCTATAGAATCAGCTTTACGCACTTCATCCAAATCTCTGAATGTCTTTCTACTTTGTGCAGCATGAGGTGATATCCGGACAGAAGAACAATCGTCTCCAAGTAGCTCACTACCACGCTCAACCTCGTCGATGTCTACAGCAAAAGCAACAGCCCCTTGGCTGAGAGCATATCTACAAATGTTGAGGACAAACAGAAATTCATGACAAGTAACACTACTTTGAACATGAAGGAGTGAATCTTGAAACACTACTCATACATCTAGAAACAGTTACATGGTCTTCGAAGACAATAACACATTTCATATATCATATAGAAGCTAAAAATAAGTATTTCTATGGCTATCCCATAGTTACATCACCTCCTTTTTTGCAATGAAGGTCTCACTAATTCTCATGACAACATCTTTCTTTTCATTGAACAGCTTTCCTAAGTGAACACATTTTTAAAATATTCTTTTTACAAAACACTTAAAAAAATTATCCCCTAATTCTCTTAACTAGGCTTGATTTCCCTAAATAATATGAATGGCCATTGACACTTCTCTAAATAGACACCACATAGATGTAACTGAAATGCTGAAGAGTAGGTTGGCCCAATGGAAATTATACCCCAGCATCTCTACCTATCAACACACAAACTTAATCAAGATGGACTTTGTATACAATGTATAGTAAGGTAAAAGAAAGAAAGAGTTCAACACTTGAAGAGAAGTCATCTGAATTGACAAAGGCAAAATAATATCAATTAATTCTGGTTGTTTATGATGCGCAGCTCAGCAGGAATAGAGCCTATTTAAGTCAAATCAGTTGATTTGCAGTATCTGGATATAAAATGAACTACAAAAGGCGGCACCAACCTTAATTCGATGTAAAATTCAACCGAAAGGGAAAAAATGCGATTTGAAAAATATCAATTTCACAGCAAAATTCAAAAGGAGGACATCAGCTTGTAGAAAACAGAAGGAAAGCCTCAATCCCAAATTAGTTGAGGTCGCTACATGGATTAAACTCTTCCAATTTGCTCAATCCAATGCAAATGACGATGTACTTTTATGATCGTTTGTATCCTTCCTAATTAATACATCCCAAGTTATATAAAGTCTACCATTATATCGTCGAATTTCTTCAATTTTCTATCGCCGATTTTTCTAACTATAGAATTTGCAAGTTGTCTTTGGATGTGATCGATCCATCACAACAGCCCTTTCCAAACTTTTGTGTCAATTTTTGCTACTCCTACTGTCCTACGTTTCTTTGAATCTCCGTATTTTTAATTCTATCTTTAGAAGTTTTACCATGAATTCATTTTATGCATGGAATCCATGCCTTAAAAATTCTCAGTGAAAGAATTCAATAGTTCAAAATCTACAAATAAAGCATCTGACAACTTAGCTTTGGATTGTCCTAACAATTGGCAAATGCATGAACGACCATCCATGGTTTGATGAACAAAACAGCCCTCTCAAATACAAATAATATTTTTCCACAATTAGAAAATCAACTTCTACAGGTCTACACCAATAGGATACTCTCTAATGCCAAGGACACTGTTATGATTCTCCATGGTGTACATAAAGCAGCTTTCTTGGGTCCAAGGAAATGTTTCCCCAACTAGTTTTAGTGCTGCTGTGGCCCCAGAAGTGAATATGCATTTATAGCTTTGAGGAGATGCATTACAATAGTCAAGCACCTAATAAAAAAGAAAAAAATTAGTCATGGTGTGAAAAGAATGAAAACTTGTAATGAAAGGAACAGCTCCACAGGTTACAAAAATCCCAACATTAAGTCAATGTAAACTATTTATCACAATTCACAATACACTGGCTTGCCATATGGAAAGGCAAGGAAATTAGAGCCTTAGCATATAAAATATATAGATTGAGAGTTTTCATTACATTTCGGGTACTAAAATGAAACCTGGACATGGGATTCTCTCTTGTTCATTGTATTTATCATAATATACAGGCTTCATAATCTACTTAATCTTTTCCAGGGATTTTGCTAGTTTTAGAAAATTGGGAAATCAAACGCATGGAAGGGTCACATTGGTACAATTGAAGCACAGAGCTAGAAATAAAGAAGAGTCCACAAGAACTAAATCGAAGAATGCTTCATTGAAACTGGAACTTCGCACCCGATACATAAAATCCCCATTGATACCAATACATCATTTTTGCAATGTTTCTTCCACAGAAGCTAAAAGTAACAAATGCTAGCAAAAGGATCTTTAGTGAGATGGATGATGCATCACTTTCCAAAGACAAGGTTCAAGTTGGAGTCAAGGGTGTTGTAATTAAGTTGGTTTCCTATCCAAAAAACTAAAAAATAGCAAAAGCTAATGCAATTTTTTTTTCTTTTGCCACATTTTACTACGTTTTGCAAGAGATGCAAGAAATCAGCAATTGGCCACATGCAGTTCAGAATCTAACACAGAAATGTTGGAGATGATTTAGAATTCTACGAGTATAATTAAGGATGGTATTTTCAGTTCGATGTTGCAAGGTGCCAAGGCGACCCCAAGGTGATTTCCCTGGCCTATACGAGTCGATGCCTACACGACGCCTCAGCGATGCCTACATGGACAAAATAATATTTATTCTACAGGTCCATGGATAGTTATTTGTTTATTTATATTTTATTAAGTAACACTAATTGTCTATTAGTCACTGCGATTCTTATTCAATATATACTTCAAAAATACTAATAAGTCTTAAGGTTCTTATGTAACATTAACTTTGTTAAGATTTTGTTGTTGAGTAGGTATTCTTATTATCAAACTAAATTGTAAATAGCTCCTTCAAATTTCTAAAAGTTACTTAAAAGGACACCGTCTGCCTGAGCTAGGCGACGCCTTGCAATCACTGATTCAGTTTGGGTTATTGGCTATTTCCCATATGTTCCACATTTCACATTCAGAATAAATGATTTACAGAAATGAAGTAAACAGAACACAATGTTAATAACACATAAGAGAAATCGCAAAGCGAGCTGAACAAACCAGTTCCCTAGCTTTCTTCATGGTCTCAGAAGTAGCAGAGCTGGAGTCGCTTTGACTGTCTAACATTCACAAAAATTAAGGAATCCACAAAATAATTGAATTCAATGCCACAAAATGCAGAACAACAATGACAGCACAATCGTCGAAACAACGCGAATTCAGGATACGAGGATTTCCATAGACATTGGTGGTAAGGTCTTTGAAGATAGCTTCCATCTGTTCTTCCGAGTAGAGAGTTGCGCCAGCGTGGTCCAAGTAAACAAGCCCTACAATTCAAACAACAAAAACAATCAAAATCAGAATGAATTTAATAAAAATAATTATAATAAACAGTGAAAAGCAATTGTACCATCGAGTCTCTTGAATTCAGAAGCTCGGATCTGATCGATGTTCTTGGGAGCGTTTGGGTAGCCGTAGTCTTGGGCGAACTCTGAGAGGAATTTCTGCTTTTCGATGTCCATGTTTGTTTTGGTGAAGAAAGGGAGAATTTGTGGAAGAAGGATGAGGTTTTTACCCAAGTGGGGAGTAGTTGGAATTCACGGGTAAGCTCAAAATGGGGAGACAGCACCTTTTGGAAAAGAAAATGATATATTACCAAAAAATAATAATAATGATAGAATGACCGATTTTGATTTTGGAACAATTTTTTGGATGTTCCAAAATGATGTTGTCCATATATTTGCGCATCACACATGTTAATATGTATTGAAGGTTTATCAACAATTGGGTAACCATTTTGAGTGGTCATTGTCCATAAAGGAAAAGTGCACTTCCGTCCTCCCACTTTTCCAAAACCAAATGAGGCCTAAATGTGTAGATGTATTGAAACCAACCGTTGATTTGGATGCAGATCAACTGGTTTTTCAAGTTAGATTGACGAGTTAGGGATTGAGAATATAGTTTTTGAATCAGACTTGCTTCAATCCTATTGGAGAAATCACGAAAGACGTCCCCAATCTCCTTAAAGTGGGAGAGATATTTCAGGATTGTAAATCACTGATGAGAAGACATGACAAATGGAGGATCAGTCATGTTAATCGACAAGCGAATGAAGTTGCCCATCAAATGACAAAAACATTGCGAAGTCATGTTGGAATATTGTTTTGGAGTAAATTATGTTGTTATGCGAGATTCAATTTTGCCTTTTTATGAAATGACCAAACTGCCCTTCATATATAAGGGTTTTTTCTCACCTATATCCCACCTCCCAATTCACTTTTGAAACTGACCTCTACCACCCTCGATTCGGACCATCCAATCCAGCCGAAATCCAACGTGAATCCAGCGAGATCATGTCAGGTATTCATCGGTGAAGCTATTATAACCATTTTTATTTCGATTTAATGAGTTTTTTATTGTATTTGGAGTTTTTTTTGTGTTGTTGTCGGTAGTGCTTAGGACTTTGATTTTGAGCTCCAATCTCGGCTTTTGGGGGGCCTTGCGTAACTAAAACTCTTGAGTGACACTTTCTCACTAGGGCAACAACGAGATCAAATTCCACCTTGTTCAACCAAGAAAAAAATCTCCTACAGTACTTGCAAACTAGTGTAAAGTGCTCTACAATGGCCAAAATCGAGAAATTAAGAGGATTGAGGGGGTAATGGTGAACAAGGATATTTTAGAGATTTCAGAAAGAAAAAAAAAAGGTGGAGTACGTTTGCAATTGGAATTATGTTTTAAGTAATGGGGGATGTTAATGTGACGGCCCCAGTTTCCCATAAAATTGGATCTCGTTCGGTCTAGACCTACGTGGACCCTCGAGTCTACGCGAAGTCAACGCAAGCCTAGTTAGCCTCAAATCTTTCATTAATTTAACAATTTAAAGGTTGAGTTATTGGATTATATATTTATTAGGAAATTCGCAGTAGAAATCAACTATAATCAACTAAATAACTCAATAAAGAGGAAATCATGAACAACTTATAGTGTGGAAACCCTGAGAATGGATAAACATGTAAATTTAGTGACCAAGTATAACAATACGATAATACATGATATCCTTAGTCACTCAATCCCAAAATACACTTCGTTGTATTCAAAAACATAATATACAAAAATCACAAGTCAGAAAGGCAGCACATATTGTGGAGAAAAGAAAAGAACCGCTCCGAGAGTCCTCAGATGAAGTCACCTAACATCGGCTCGTTTCTCTTGCTCGTATCTGCCCTATCTGCACCCACCGCCACAAACTAGACGGTGAGTACGTGATAAATTTGAAAGTAATGCCAGAAAAACATAAATAGTAATTCATGAATAACCAATAAAGCAGTCCAAAAATCATGCGGTATTGAAAGGCAGATAAATAACACAAATTATATAATAAACAGACTGACAAGTGATTCAATGATATTTAAGTGTCTATCGAGTCAAATGAGGCCAATAAGTGGTCTACAACCTCAACAATCCACATCATATCCACAACCACATCCACAACAAGTCCACAACTATTTCCACAACAATCTAGTACTCGGGGAGAAACTCATAATTAGGTGGGAGGATGTGACGACCTCAAATTCCACAACCCTATAATCGGGCACCGCCCAGCTTGGACCCATGCGAACCCCCGAGCCAATCTCGTCGAGTCGCGTGGGGCCAGTGGGTCTATCCTTACCATTCAATCATTTATTAATCATTTAAAAGTGAAGTCAATTAATTAGCGAGTTATCAAAGTATAAAGCGGAAACAATAAATCTCAACTAATCAATTAACCTCAAAAGCTACAAGTTAGGACAAAAACGTATGGTGTGGGAACCCCATATATCATATATACCATGTAAAGCAAGGAAAGTATCATCCAAGTCATAATATCCAAAAATCTCTCAACCCATAACCCCATGTACAAAAACAATATATGTAACTAATACAACAAAAAAATCACCTATGTCAGCAGATGAGGGCCGCTTAAAGTATATCGCCTAACTGCACGGCCTTTCCTTCGCTTAACTGCGGATCTGGACTCGGTCAAACACAAGAATGACGAGCCCAAGTAAGTAACGCCATACAGGAACAATAATAAATACAACATTTCGAATTAAATAAATAAACAATCAATTCATGCAGATAAAAAGAAAAGGACAGGAAGCGCATGAATATATAAAGACTGAATAAATACATGAGCAATCGAAATTGAGTGTCCCGAAATATAAGGGAAAGGCACAAGTGGTCCCGACCAATCAAAGTCGTTAAGTTAAGGACAAAATCTCTTCAAAGGCTAGGAGTCGATGACAGAATCTCCTCCAAGACCCCTACGCGAGTGTAGAGTCCCCAACAATCTGGTGGAGAACTCTCACCCCGTACATGTCGTTACAACCAATCACGTATCCCCAGCCGTAAACCCCGGTATGATACACCACGAGCCTGGAATTCTGCAAGGATCACGCTTGACACACTTGCCACAACTCATATGAATGGAATAACAAGAAGGTATTGAAACAATATCAATAAATAATTCAAAGCTCAAGAAATAACTGTAGTGTTCCTCACTGGTTTACTTACCTCGATCCAAGCTAATTCGTGCTAACACGGACTCCAACACGCCCTTACACTCCCCGTGTGTACAATAATACCGATAATGCAATTTATATCAATTTCCTTAATTTCCTATGATTTTTCCAAATTTTTAACTATTTTTGTCAATTTCACGTTTTTAAGGCAAAAACCTCAACCTAACGTCTCACAAAAATCTCGAATACTTCACTTTTCGTAGAAATTCCCAACTTTCTCTTTATTTGATGAAAATATAATTTTCTATAATTTTTCAAAATTTTTCCTATTTTTCTGGAATTTATTTCAATTAAAATCTTTTTTAATATATTTAATTGAAATAAATAATTATTTATTAATATAATAATAGGTGGGTGGGTCGTGGGCCGGGTCTGGACAACCTTGACCAGGTCAAACCCGGTTTGACCCAAACCTAGTTAAACCCGGTCCAACCCAACCGGGTCGGGTCACCTTGACCCAGCTCGCTTCTCTCTTCTTCTTCTTCATTTGTTTGCTAGAATTCCAGCAAACAACAGAACAATTTTTTTTTCTTTCTTTATTTCTTTTCCTTCTTCCACAACAACATTAACAACGACAACTCAACAATCCTACCACCATTAAACCTCTTATTCCCTATCAACCATCACCAACAAAATCCCAACAACAACACTGTAACGGCCCAAATTAATTTAATTGAACGTTAGTGTTAATCACGATGATTAGTAGTTAATTCAGGCGTTACGGGGACAGTTGGGTGACTCAGAGGTGGGAAACCCAGGTTATATTTATGATATTTGTGCATGGTGTGATGCCTAGTATTGCGACATCAAGTGTATTAATTATTATTATGTATATAAACATCGCATGTGTGAACGTTGATATCGTGTAAGGCTACGAGTCAGGTAGATGTCCCAAAGTGCGTGTCGGGGACCAGGTATCGGGGATAGGATAGCCAGGGTACGGAACATAGGTTGTCGGGAAGCTCAGAGCTAGTGTGGCCTTACATATTGATTTTTTTATGAATTATGGAGTGGTCAAGCTTAAGGTTTATAAGCTAAATCAATTTATTAATTGATTTCCTAAGGTTGTAGCTAGAAAAATCAGGTGGCATAGGATAATTCTCGAGATGCACAATAGGGTGATGCAAGGGGTTGTAATGTCATGATAAGGTATCTAGACTTGAGTGACACAGGGTGATCAGTGACCCTTATATCGTTCTCGAGATTTGTGCGCACATTTGATTAGAGAAATGGGTATATAAAGAACCTGATTAATGTTTACATGCATAATAAACCATTGTTAACAAAATTTGGAGGCTATGTGAGACGGGATTTATGTTGGAGAGGACGAATTTGAGCTTTGGAGAGGAGATTTAAGTCTCAAACGCAAGATCTAGGTAATTAATCCTTCATTGTTTCTTTGAATTTCCATTATAAGGTGTTTTAATGGGGTTTTGAAATCAAAATTCAAATTTGGTGATTTAACACTGGTTTGATTCATCTCTCTCTGAATTTAAGGTTCTGGCATGTAAAATTGTGGTTTTGAGTTGGATTCATCTCGGAATTTTGAGTTTTGAAGGAAATTGCGATAAAAGTGTTATGCATGTTCGATTCAATCAATTCCTTGTTAGTGTTGTTAATATTGTCATTTTTGGGGTTGTTGGATTGTTGTTGAGGTGGAAGATAAGTAGAGAAGAGAGTAGAGGAAAGAAACCAAAGGAAAAAAAAAATATTTCGAACCAGGAACCAGAGAGGTTCCTAGTTCCTGGGAGGAAGAAGGGACGCACGCGCTGCGTCCGGACCAGTCCAGGTGGGCCCCCTCCCAATTTAAAAAGAATTTTTAAATAATTAAAAATTAAATAATATATTATATTATTTTTTGGAAAATAGGAAAATAGTTGAAAAAATATCAGAAAAATTGGAGAAAATTCTAGAAAAATATAGAAAATTAAGAAAAAGGTAGAAAAGTGGTTTTGAGACTTATTTGGGTATTTTTGGAACCCCGACATTATCCTGAAGAGGTACCACAACTGAAAATTGAATATATGATATAATATCATAAAAAAATTACATAATATGTTTTTAAATAATATAAAACACTATAAATGGACTTCAGGGACTGGGGAACCATAGCTCGGGCATAGGGGAGCTAGACGGGTTAGATTGATGGGTCCGGAAAGTCGGAGTGCGTAGTTACAGGTGCATAAAACCTTTGAGAATGTTACACTTTAAATTCATGCGTGATTTGTTCCGGTTAAGCGAGTATTTATTTATTTAGTTATTGTTATGTTTACTTAATTAGTTGCCATGTATATGCACTGTGATCATGTGTTGGTCGGTGTTTGATTTGTTCATATGGTCGAAGATTAATCGAGATGGTCGTGGTACGGAATTGAGCAGGCTAGATTGTAGTGCGTGTACTTGGCGCAGCCGGTGAATAGCTACCCGGGTAGCGGGGTGCACGTGTCCGGTGGGTTGTGATGTGTTTCTGGTCGCCGTTAGTGGTTCGGGTGTGGTCTAGGCTTGATGTGCTCAATCGAGGCATTCTAATTCACAAAGTATGATCTAGTTTTGTTAGACTCAGTCACACCTCTATCTAGTTTTCATTGATATCATTGGTTGAACTAGATTTCTTGAATGATATTTTATATTCACTGTGTATGATCGTCATATTTGTTGTGAATGTTGTTTACTGCAAGCCATGGGAATATGATTCCTGTTGCCAGGGTCATATTCACATGTCTCGCAGATTATTGTGGTTTTCATGATTATTGTGTAGACTTCTCTTGGGAATTACTCACTGGGCTCGTTGTTGTATGTGTTGGGCAACTGAGAGCAGATTCTAGTACGAGAAAGAGTAAGGGAAATGAGGTACTAGGCGACTATCTCTGAGGAAGGGAAATGAGGTACTAGGCGACTATCTCTGAGGCTGTTGCTGTTGATAGTTCGTGTTTTGATATCATGTATATATATTTTGTTTTTCTGGGTTTTGGGAGACTTTAAAGCTTTATCACATGTGTATGGATTATTGTTTATTTCGCCTCAGTTATATACTTGGTGTTTATATCCCGGTTTTCCACTATTTAGGTTAAATATATTATCATAAAATACAAATTAAATGCTTCCGCTAATGATGTTATTGTAATTATTAACTAACCTGCTAGATGTGTAAGACAACTTCATATAGTAAGATTAGTTACACAGAGTGTCACTTCACAGAGCTACGAACGTGGCAGCAGTGATGACGTGTCTGTTGACGTGGCAGGAGCTACTGGGCTTGTGGGCGGAGGACGTGGGTCACGGGGTGACCTCAAGAGATTTAGGGCCGTCACAAACACCCACGCAATCTCTACAATCCCCAACAATGCAACCAACTATATAAATAACAAAATAACTCACCTTCAATTTGTCGTGTCTCCTCAATCTCTCGGCTCCCTCCTCGCTCAATCTTTTGATTTCTCTCTTTCTCCAATTTTTTTAGATCGAAATGGAGAATGTGGTGACGGTGGTGTGTTGATATTTGGGTATTTTGATCAAATGACCAAAATACCCCTTACCCTTATCCATACCCTTTACAAATTTATTGCCATTTTGGTCATTTTGTAATCACCTCCACCAACTTTAATGACTCAAACAGGTGACTCTTTGTTGACTTTTGGTCTTTTGATCTCATCCATTTCAAACAACACTCAAAGCTTCCCTCGGGTATTCTCGCACCCGACTCATAACACTTTGTTCGTCGCGTCGTCACAGATGTACCGATGTAACAAACGGACTTTACAACCTTTTAATTATTATTTATTTTATATTTTTGTCAATGTTTTTAATTAAATTTGTTCCCCGGACTACCAACTCTCGTACACAAACGTCTTTATACGTTAAAAACTTTGAAATTGCACAAATGAAATATAATATAATACAAACACCATACAAAACTAACATACCTTGGCGTCGACGTCTGAGAATTGATGATTGTACCACGGTGTGGGCCCATGTATGACCAGTATTGACATGTGGCACGAATTAAATTTTTAGGGTCGTTACAGTGGACAACATTTCTGCAGAAGTGTTCAAGTTAGTTAGCTAATATGATCACAGGAGTACCTTCATGACATACTTACACCAAAGACGCTCGACCAAAAAATATAAGAATGAAATTCCAACAAATGGATCAATGCAATAAAAACAACAATAATGAAAAATGAATTACCATGCACCTTCTTACAGGCTTACTAACGTACCTAAAACCACGCAAAACTTCTTTCCCCACAAAATATCTAATTCGTTCAATTTGAATTCCAAAAGTCTTGGCAATCATTTAAGCCTAATTTGGTTGAATTAGAGTCATTTCATGACCCTAGATAAACCCCCAAAGTTTCTTAAAAGTTTAGAAAATTATTTAAAAAAATCATGTTTTTCATCATTTCAGATGTCGTGGGTGACACCGCGAGACTTTGAATCCCACGACGTCATTTAAAGCATGGAATTTCAACCTCACTGGTAGAAACGCCATGAGTGACATCGCCAGGGTTTTTGGTCCACGGCGCCACTTAAAGCGTCAAACTCCCAATCGTCTCTGGTTTTGCACGCCGTGATCAACGCCGTGACACCTTGAACCTGTACCCGGGGTTTTCCAGAACCCCGACTCACATCATCGTGTTCTGAGCCTATGTCAAACTCTTAGAGACATCCAAAACCATACAAAACCCCTTCCCTTTGTATCGAAACCCCGATTTGTAAATGTAACAACCCCAAAATTTTTAACTGACTTGTGTTGCACTTGTCAAATTTGTGACCCGGCTACGTGAATACTGGACAGTATTTCGAACTTCGGGAGTCGACACCGAAGTGATTTTATGATTCTTTGATTGTGTGTATTAGTATTGTAGTATTTTACGGGTTTCGAGCCGTTCGGGCGGTATTTAATTGAGTGAGGTTTCGACTAGTTAAACAGGGGAGAAAAATAAGTAAAAAGTACAAATAAATGAATTTTTAATTAATTTAATTAATTAGTTGGCGAGACAAGGCGAGACTACACGCGTTACGAGAGTCGGAACAAGGAAAAACGGACCGAGGAATGTCGTTTGAACGCGGAAGTTAGTTAATTACGCAACATATAGTCTATGGAATTGGAATTGTTAAATTAACACAGTTCAATGGTGAGGAACCATGAGATTGACCTCGAGATGTGGGTATGTTGAGGTGGAGAGTCATGCAAGTGACAACACACACATACTTTAATGTGTAATAAAGAGAAATAAATAGAAAAGTAAAAAGACCCATAATGGTAATGGTTTCAAAGTTGTGTAGGAAGTAAGTTGGGGGTAAAAATGTCATTTGACCATATAAATATAACAACAAACAAAGAAACCCTACACTATTCACCTTCTTCTCTACACACCACCGCCGCCCACCCTCCTTCTCTTCATCTCGGCTACCCATCTCCTTCACTCTCGGCCTCTCCATCTCTTTCTCTCGGCCACACGATCTCTCTCTCTCACTCACGATCTCTCCTCTCTCACTCTCGTTGCTCTCTCTCTCGGATCTCTTCCTCTTCTCGGCCTCACATCTCCACCACCACCTCCCTCGCTGTCGGAGACCCCACATCCCAACCTAGGTGAACCTCTCCTCCTCTCTTGTCTCTCGGGTTCATGTGTTCATGATTTTATGTGGATTTTGTAATTGTTTTGGGTGTATGCATGACGGTTTGGTGGTGGGTTGGTGTACATGGGGTGCATGAATGGGGGTATGTGTACACCATTGTGGGGTGTACACACCAGCGTGTATGTGTACACCACAGTGGGGTGTACACAATGGTTGTGGGTGTAAAAGAATATATTAATGTATATTATATAGTTTTAAGTAATAAAGTGACATTAACATATGTAAATATGGGGTGTAAATAACGATGGGGTGCACACAACAATGGGGTGTTGTGTGCACATAACAGTGGGGTGTGTGATGTGTGGGGTGCACACAACAGTTGTACATGTGTGTGTATAATGAAAATGTATGTGTGTGAGTAGGGTGTGTGTATTATTTTATATTTATGAATAAATGAAAAGGAGAATTATGGACAACTTTAGTTAATTGTTGTAGGCTTGTGTTAAAGCCCAACAAAGGCCCAACATACACATTACATAATAGAGGTCCATGACAAATAGAAATGATATGTAAGTGAGTGGTGTTAAGACCCAAATGAGGGCCAATGAGGTAGGTACAACTTGAGGCCCAAGACAAAGACATAAAATATAAAAATAATTATGGAGTTAGAGTTTGGGCTCAACAAGAGCCTAAAGAGGTACAAAACGATGTTAAAGTTCATAATCTATGAAAGTAGGAACATATTCACCGTATCGGGAAACTTTTCCTAATGGTTCGAGTCGCCTAAACAAACGACTCTAAAACGAATTTATAAAGACTTACCTTAAGACTAAATGCGAGCCTTAAACTAATATTCGAGATTCAAAACTTTATCAGGTAGTCGAGACTCACGGGGAACGTATTAACGTTTCGGAGTGAATACCGGGTTACGATTAGTTCAGGTAAGTACATTTGCCTTAAAAAACATTTGTATGTTTGTAAGCCGGTAAGAAAATGCCATGTGATTCATTATCATTTATTCAGTCTTGTTATGCTCTATTATTAGTATTCCATTCTATTTCTTGTTGTGTGTTTCCCGGCGTAAATGTTTTGTCTCGAAAGTACTAGGACCTGCACTAGAGGGATAAAACGCGGGCACTCGTGCGCACGAGTGTGTGACCACTCTTAGTGACCGTGTGACACCGAGTACTGGGTGGATGGGTTCGAGTCCCTTCCAGTCATAGCTGTGCCTTAGCTTGTGTCGATGCCCGGGAAGATCTCGCGAGGTCTTCGCCGTTATGCTATGGTTTAGACCACTTATGAGCCTCTTTTGATTCCTTGGAACACACTTAAATTTCGATTAATATCTATTAGTTTGTTTATCATGCATCTTGTCTATTTAATTTCCTGTCTTTTTATTACCGCATGATATTTAGACTATTTTATTTGAATTATCATGAATTACTGTTGTTTTTTGTTGGCATTTCATTCGATTTTATTCAGTTACTCACCGTCTAGTTTGTGACGGTGGGTGCAGATAGGGCGGAGAGCAGCAAGGGCAAGGGACCCTGCCTAGGGGATCTATTGTGAGGATTAGCGGCTAGATTTGGAGACTATTTTATAGGTTTCTTTATGTTTTGCTTTTATGTATATCGTTATATATATATATATATATATATGCTTCGGGATTATTAAACTCGGCAAATTTTGATGAGTTGGTATCATGCATCTTTGCATTTCGAATTGTACATGAATACCCGGAGTTTTCCACACTTATAGAAATCATCTACTTCCTTTGATTGAGTTATTTCCCCTTGTTTTAATTGTTTAGTCTTCCGCTGTTTTTTTATTGCAATAACTCTTTCATAAATAACTAAATTGATTAATTTGAAGGCTGACTAGGCTCGTCAGGTTGCCGAGTGATGACTCGGGGCTTGTACGGGTCTAGGTCGGGCGTACCCAATTGCATGGGGAAATTGGGGCCGTCACAGTAAATTGCACAAAAAAATCTCCAAAAAATCCTCTAAAAAATACCACAAACTTCAAATCATCAAAACAACCCTCAAAACACCATTTGATTATCCCATTGATCATTAATGCACAAAACTTCAATATAACGAAATCTCAAAAATATCCTCCGAAATCATCGTGACAAAAACCCATGAATTTACTACCAAAACGTATGGAATCACGAGAGGAGTCGGGATCTCACCTTATTACGCGTAGCGGTTGATCCTCGACATTGTTTCAAGCTCGAAAATCACGAAACCCTCAAGCTCACACCGTTCTCTCTTTTGGGAAAATGAGATATTGAGGAGAGAGAAAAGTTAGTATCCCTTTTATATTTCCATTTTCATCACCCACACTTACATATCCCGAGGCACATTCTAGGGACTTCCTTTGTTTCAGCGAACAACTCCAACTCAACAATATAACTTCAATAGGTGACTTGGATTTCACAACTTGATCATTTCTCGCTTAACACTCTCATTCTCGGACTCGTACCACCTCACGACTCGCACGTCGTGCGTTCCATGACACACCAACGTATTCGCATATTAATTATTTATTTATTACTTTCCAATTATTCACTAATTACCATTTTTTGTGTTTAAATATCTAAATTATACCCCTTAGACTGAAAATTCTCATTTTTCCTAGTCGAAACTTCACACACTAATCCGATGCGATAAATAAAACAAAATCATGCAATAGGACATACAGAGTTCACATTCGGGTATAAATAATAGTACAAACATCACAGACAAATAAAATATACATTAGTGTCGACTCTCGAGGCTTGGGTAATATGACGAGTCATGATAATCAAGGCGCGATCCTGAAACACGACACGTGGCATAATTTAAATTTGAGGGTCGTTATGGTTAACTAAAAAGTGGTTCCGTTTAGCCACCCCATATATCTATGGCCTCGTTTAGTTCGTTTTTGCCAACTTACAGTGCGAGTGGAGATAACTCCCTGGAGTTAACTCACAATGTAAGTTCATATTTCATATTTGGTTCAACTTTGAACTTACATGGTAGTTACTGATTTTAAAAACACTGTAAAATGGGGGAATTGACATGCATACCCTTCATACATAAAAAAGAAGTTCAAATTTAAAAAACAGTAAAAAGGGTAAATGGAGATTTTTGAGGGGCAATTGTGTCCATATAACTCCCATGAGTTATCTCCCTAGGGGAGAGATATTTAACACCCCTCCTTGTAAGTTGGGAGATAACTTACAAGGGAGTTGGACAACCAAACAAGATTAGTTTTCAACTCCCTGTAAGTTATCTCTCGGGAGATATTTCCACCTCCAATCAAACAAGGCCTATATAATAGATTGACTTCCATGTTTTGTTAGGACCACAAAAACCCAGCAGACAAAAAAAAAAGATTTTCCTAATTACTTTCTCATAAAACATAGGATTTCTATTTGTCCTCATCAGTGACGCATATCTTAAAAGAAATCAGTACAAATTTAATTTCTTAAAACATATTATAAACCAAAAATTCCCATTGATGATATCCAATAAGTTACGTAACATCTTTTTGACATTGTTTATTCTCTATCCTTAAATACAAGTGCCATTATTCATAGCCTCATTGATCAACAACAGTTTTCAAGCTTTATTTTGAACTCCTCTCCAATAAGTAAAGACAACCCAGTAATCTCAGCAATGCCATACTTCCCCTTCATCGACAAATTCGCTCTCACTTCCATATCATTGTTCAAGTTCCTCCCCTTCACGTTCACTGCAAACCCTCCAACCTGAGTTTCCATTTTCTTTAGTCCCACAACAGTAACCTTTTCGACGACCCACTTCTGAGCCACGGCAAACTCACCATTTAAAACTTGAGATACAATCTCTATCCCACTCCCCTCAACTACACTAGAGAAGCTCACTGATGTCCACCTCCCTCCCTCCTCTCCCATATCTACCTCTTCTCCATCATCCAAGAAAACCCGTCCACTGGCGCTAGCATTCGAGCCATCAACTGCCACTAAGAGCTCGAACCCCGTTTCTCTCGTAGCTTGTGTTGTCAACGCTTCCCCTTGCATTGCTAGAATGTGTCCTTGTCGAAGATGCACGTTTATGTGGTCTCGAGGGGCATCTAGTGTTACATACTTTCCATTTTGTACACTCACAGAGTTTGAGTAATTGAAGAGGTCAATCCAGTTCCCTGATGGGAAATATGCTCTGACAGATACTTCTCCTTCCTTCAGTACTGGAGAGATTATTATAGAGTCGCCAATCATAAATTGGTTGTTGATATCGAGAGTGTTAACATCTTCAGGGAATGTAAAGAAAAATGGTCGTGCTACCGGCATTCCTGTATAGTGTGCCTCATGCATCAATGTGTAGAAGTGAGGAAGTAGTCGATACCGAAGCCCCAATGCTTTCTTTGCCGCTTTTGCTACTGAATCCCATAAATACAGTTCTTGACGAATTGAATATATGTCCGAATGGTCTCTAGCGAAGGGATAAAAGGCTCCTAGCTGCATTTGAAACAGTTTAGCAAATCAAGAGACTTGCTCAAAGCGAAGATCACAAATAATGAGCATATGAGCAGTTCATTTAATAGTACTACTGCTTGGTTACAAAATGCTATATATACCTCAATCCACCGTTGGCAAAGTTCTTCCGTCGTGTCTCTAGAGAAGCCACAGATATCGGCTCCAACCATGGGAATTCCAAAGAGTCCAGAGTTCAAAATAGAAGGAATCGAGTATTGCAAGTCGTTCCATGTAGCAGCATTGTCTCCTGTCCAATGTGCAGTATACCTTCCTGATCCAACAAAAGTTGATCTACTAAGTACAAAGGGTCTCTTTCTTGTTACTTTCACAAGTGCTGCATTTGTGGCTTTCGATTCCAACAGGCCGTATAAGTTATGGGCATTGTACTCGGTGATGTTGCCGAAGTGAAGAGCTGTAGCAGGGACAGTTTTCTCATTGATGGGCCGTTGAATTCCAGAGTTGTTGATCTTGTATGGAGGGTTATCGAGTGTAGAATTGGGAGGTCCAGGAGTAGATATGAAGTTCGAGATTTCATTCATGTCGATCCAAAGGCCATCAAAAGGGATAATTTCTCGGAATCTAGCTATCTCGTCTCCCCAGTATGCTCCAGCAGCTGGGTTTAAGAAGTCAGGAAAGTATACTGGCCCTGGCCAGACCTGACCTAAGTAAGGTGCACCCTTGTGTTTTATGAATACATCGGCTTCCATGCCTCGCGTGTATGATCCATATGTATCATTCACATTAATGCCTGTTGAATCAATGATGTCATTAGAATTATAATCAGAATGATATAAGTTACTAATTGATCAACAATGACAAACATGTATGCTGTCAATTAATTAAACCTGTTACTCTAATCAAAATGATGGAATTTATTAATCACTAATCAACAAGACAAAACATGTATCTGATAAATTAATCAAACTTTTCTTGTTATTATCAATAATTAAATTAATTAATATAATGAATGCATTGCTTCTCATCTAATATTGAATCAGTCACTTGCTCACAACTGGAATGACACCTCATGTTCACAAGCCAATGAATCTAATATGGTTTAATTCCTACCATGCCAGCATTTTTGTTTTGTTTTGTAACTAATTAAAAGCAAAAACAATGAAAATCAATTGAACCATTTTATAACTTTCTTGTACCTGGATCTAAGATGATAACGTATTTTTGTCCATTGCGGTGAAGATTGTCGACGAATTTCCTCATACGATCTGCAGGGAAGTTGTTGGGATCTAGAGTGAAATCCTTATGCCCATCCATGTAATCAATGTCTGTCCACATGACTTCCAAAGGAATCCCAGCTTTCGCATACCCAGCAACTACACTCTCAAGATCAGAGACATTCTTGTAGCCATATCTACACTGGTGAAATCCTACACAGCACGCCATCAAATTTCCTCTTATATATGCATAGAATATGAAAACGAGCAAGAAACGTGAATTCTGTAATTAAAGACAACTTAGACAAGTAATGCTATCTAATATAAGTTACATGCTTACCAAAGGACCAATAAGGCATTGGTGTAGGGAAGCCAATGAGATCTGCATATTGCTTCATAACATTACTAGGCCATGGCCCTGAAAAGAAGTAGAAGTCTAGAACACCGCCGATAACCTTGTATGTTATCTTCGAACCTTCATATACTATGTCCATGCCATTGCTGTTCAGCAATAAAACTCCATGTGTCGTTCCAGCTGGCACCCTCCCCTCGTGCGATGGCGACCGGACGTCCATGTAAAATGGATGAGACCCATAAAGATTAAGATCAGGATTAACACTCCCAATGTCAGCATTCCACAATGTCAATGTCTGGTTGTGAGCCAATCTAAATGAACTCTTAGTGTGCTCTCCTACACCATAAATAGATGATCGATCTTCGGGAAGCACTGACGAGATTTCAATATACTGGTCCTTGAATACAAGCACTGAATGTGAAGTGTCGAAGAGGATATCGCCATTTGATCGGCGAGTGATGGAGAATCCAAATGAAGTGGTAAAGACGGTGAGAATAAAATCAGAGTTGGGAATAGAGAAGATGTGTTTCTCAAGCATAGGATTTGGTTTTGTTGGGTGAAGAAGTTTGGTTTCTGCCAATGCTAGGTGAGAGGGGCTGGATTTCCGCGGGATAATTTCCTGCGGAACTTCCCATCTTTGTTGCTTGGCATCAGTTATCTGTATCCGTAACTGCTCATTGGTGTCAAAGCTGCAAATTAAGAACCAAATGTAAAACAAGCACAGGTTTTTAATTAAGTAGCTTTATAGAACTAATATTCAAAGAATTTCTTGAATGATTTTAACTAACACAATCCCATACCATGTCAAGAAATAACGAAAACACAACGACAACAGATACATCTTTTATTTTTTATATGACAAGATTAACAATAGATATGTCTTTTTTATAGCCGAGGATATTTGAGCCGCTGCTGCTGGCATCGGACTGATGGTGGACCCGACTAATCCCTTGGGTCCTTAGTTGCCTATCACTAAGACACCCAAGGGAAAAATCAGAGGAAGAAATTAAAGAGTGGGTAGGTTTCTAACTCGATACACTTGCCTTAGTCAGCATGTTAAAGAAAGAAGCTGACTACTTGACCAATGCCTCGGGGGACACGCACAACATATGTCTTCGTTTGTCCAAATTTCACACGAACAAATTGAACCAAAAAAAAAAGAAGGCAAAACCCATCATTTAGTCCCTGAACTTTCTGATTTTTATGCTTATGGTCCCTCAACTTATATTACTACACATTTGATCCTTGAACTTTCATAAAGATCTACATTTAGGCCTTTATCATTTAAAGTGTTAAATTTCACCAACGTGAGTAACAAAAATGTCGCGTGACTAATCAAGAAAGAGTAAAGTCGTTTATATTACTGAACCGTGCAGCTCACATTAACCAACAAAAGTTTTTAAAAAAAAATCCCCCAAAAACATAAAAACCTCAAAATTTAAGGTCCAAAACATAAAAAACTCAAAAGTTATCAAATGTACATTAATAAAAGATCAAGTTTGACAAAAAAAAAGTCAACCATTAAAAGCATAAAAGACTCAAAGTTGAAGGACCAAAAATTATGTTTTACCAAAAACAAAAAAATCCATAAACAAGTGAAGCATCATTAGATTAAGAGTTATGCTCTATGGGCATGAATTGGAGCATCAACAAAATACTTAAGTACCGAATTACGAGCCGTGTGTTAAAATGAACAACACATAGATTCGTCACCAAACTAGAAATTGCAAGCTTATCCTCCGTAAGATCTGCATCGGGAGACGTAGATGTAAAAAAAAACTGGATATATACATATCTTCAGTATTACCTGGCGACAAGCTTTAAGTGAGGAACGTCAGGCCCGAAAACAGAGGAATTTTTGAGGAGTTGGAGGAGAGCGATCAACCATTTTCCAGAGGGATCAACGGTGATTGATTGGACGGAGTAGCCGTATCCAACGGCTGCTGCGGCTTCTCCATTTGATGTAGCAGTGATCAAAAGACCAAAGCCTGTTATTAAGAGGGCTAAGAGGAAGAGTAGGAAAGGAGAGTACCGCTCAGGCTTAGTGATCATCTCCTCCTCTTCACTCTCACTTTTTTTCTATCTATTATCTATAGTTGACCAACGTGACTACAGAGGTCTTATCGGACAATTTATATTATTAAAACAAATGGATGTGATTGGCTAGCAGAATAGGGGTGGGCACGAAACCCGAGAACCCGACTGTACCCGAGTTGGCGGGTGGCGGGTCGGGTGGGATGAGTGGAGCAAACGAGTTTGGTCGGGTGTCGGGTCGGGTTCGGGTGTGGTCATAATAGTCCGTTTTGGGTCGGGTCCGGTATCATCATGGGTTTTATATGGTTTTTGTGGTTTTGTGGGTTTTTTAGGGTTCTCGGGTTCTGGGTCGGGTTTAGGGTCCGCGGGTCGGCCGGGTTCGGGTTTAGTATCGAAATGGTGCTCGGGACAAAACGTGATCTCGAGGAGTATCGAAGGTGCTCGACAAAACGTGATTGTATTTGATTGGATTTTTTTTTTTTTTTTTTTTTTTTTTTTTTTTTTTTTTTTTTTACAATGTATGTCTATGCCCCTTGAATTCCTTATACATATATGTGTGCACACATTTCATCTACGTCTAAAGAACCTCAACTCAATAATTGTGTTGCAAAAGCTCTGCTATTCAACTTTTCTTTTTCTTTTTTTATTTTATTCATATTAGCCTTGTTAGGAAACCCTGATATTATGGTTAAGAAAAGTATTTTTCGACGAAAGCTTATTTGGATGTCATTATCAAATATTTTCTTAAGTGTCGTTGTGAATCAATATCTAGATAATTTACTTTTTGGGTTTATCATGTAGCATATAATGTCAATCATCTGTAATTGAAAAAAAAAAAATGTCAATCGTCTAATGTAAATCACTACCTGGTCGAGCATTGCAAAGCTTCGCTTAGGAAGACGTGACGAATGGGTATTGGGTAGACAAAATACGGGTACACAGTTTTGATAAATGATTTTCGTGGATGACCGAAAAATAAAATTCAATAATTGATTAATATGGAAATATGTTCGAGTCATTAGTATTTCCATTCATTAGTGACAATACAAGTCGTGGTGCATTCCGAGGTTAAAAATACTCGAGGTAACTCAATTATTGTTGGAAAAGAGATAAGGACAAGGGTGAGAGCCACCAAAGTGAGTCACTAAAGGCGATTGGTAGGTGTGAACGAGCACCTTAGATGTGCCTCGGGATAAGGTTATGAGACAAGATGAGACCCACCCTATAAATGGGTGAGTCAACTCGTCTCTCTCACTTGTCTCTTTTCTCTTTATCTCTCTTCACGCGAGAAAACGGAACTGGAGGAGAGGTTTCGTGATTTTCATTGCAGATCGATGCCAAGGGATCGCGCCATGACGTAAACGGATGTGAGATCTCGACTCCCAATTCAATTTTCGTCGTTTTGACGTAAATTTTGTGTATTTTCATCCGAGTTGTGGTTTTGGTGGTGGGTCAGCTTTTCATATTTTTATGGTGACTTTGGATGGGTATCGAGTTCCCTACGAGGTTGAGATTGACTCGAAACACGGCGGCGTATTATCAATAATTCACCACTCTGAATAGTTTGAAACAAGAAGCTGGTCAACCCATCAATGATTTATTAGCAATCATTCAGCCAATCTGGAACCAGTTGCAACAAGTTGTGATTAGCAAATACCACATTCATCTCATTCAAGTTCTCATGGCACTTCGTCCTGAATATGAATCAGTTCGAGCGACCATCCTGCATCGTGATCCTTTGCGTTCTCTTGATGCAGCTGTAAAAGAAATTTTGTTTGAAGAAACTCGTCTTGGCTTAGTCAATTCCACCCCTTCATCAGAAGTAACCTTCGCAACCACCTAATCATAGTCGAAGTCTACCACAACTTATTGTAAGAATTGTAAACGAACGGGCCATTTGTTCGCTAATTGTCCTACAGTTGAATGTCGCTATTGTCATAAGCTCGATCATATTTTACCGAATTGTCCAACCCAACGACCAAAAGCACATTCAAGACTACCCTTAACGTTAGTCCTTTTGTTGTTGCTGCTGCCACTGATGGGTCACACACATCTCCGATGTTTTCTTTGAGTGACTTGGAAGCAATCATCAAACAGGTGATACCTTCCCGTCCCACTGCCCTATCTGCCACCTATGGTAATCATTGGTTTTTTGATTCGGGGTGTTGTAATCACATGACATCAACTTTATCTCTTTTGTTAACAGTATCCTTTCACTTCATTCTTCGAACATTCAAACTGCAAACGATAGCTTCATGTCCGTTACCCATTCAGGATTTGTATCCAATCCCAGTTTATATCTCCTTGACACCCATTATGCTCCTGACCTGACTTTAAACTTGATTTCTGTTGGCCAATTATGTGTTGGTGTTTGGGGTTCATACGCAGCGGATATTACAAAACAATTTTGAGAAAAACCCCAACAGGATCCGAATCTGATTCCATTAAAACGTTTAAACTATGAAAACTTAATCATACCTCAATCGCAATGTACCTTTTTGAAGGTTAATCGATCTCTAAGGCGCTGCCAACAACGAACGCCCTCTATCAGCAGTCCACACACGGACGGGTCGAGATTTGAAGTGCTAGCTTCGAGAGAATACCAAACCTTTTGTTTCTCTCCAAAACGATCCAGAGCATACCAAAAAACCCTAAGTCGTCTCTAAAACGAAAATAGAGTTTCGATCTTTTAATCTTTCATTAGTGTATTCTAACTCAAAGCGTTTATTTATACAACCCTTGTATATAAACAGTTAAGTAAATTACACATATACCTCTACTTAAAGAAGTATAATTGTAATACACTACAAGGACGTTTCAGTCATAAATTTTATCATATAAAATTCGTCTTTCTGAACCATCTTAAAATTTCACAAAATCATTCTTAGTGTGCAACCCAACAGGCTCATACAACGTTGGCAGTGTACCAAAACACATTTTGGTATACAAGTCATAAGCGGCCTCTAGCAAGACATTATGACTACCCAAGTTGTACGAATATCAAATCGATACAACCTAATCAATAGTGTATATAACATCCTTTTGTCACACGATATCTTTTTGATCAAACATAAGGCATGAATTGTCATTCAACATGTTCAATCGTACTAGTCTCATCTCTAGGTAGACTGAAAACACCCAAGTGACATTAATCAATATCAATTCACTTAGACTAGGTCTTTTAACAGTCTAACACATCGAGGAATCCACTGGATATCTCTCTCTATATGAGAGGGACAAATTCTATCTCGATTACACAACTTCACCACATTATTCACACAGTAACCAATCACAACCTTTATAATCGTCCGGTTAAA
This sequence comes from Stephania japonica, assembly GCA_039657345.1. NCBI lineage: Eukaryota > Viridiplantae > Streptophyta > Magnoliopsida > Ranunculales > Menispermaceae > Stephania > Stephania japonica. Next base: position 11,529,990 of record CM077556.1, read on the forward strand.
GACAATGTTTGATTGTGTCAAATCACTGTAATCCTAATGTTAAAGTCTCTGGTAATCTCAAGTTAAATGACTGAATAATATACATATCATGAGAAACAACTATGACTTAATCCATGTGGTGTTCTCATAGCGGGTCGGTCCAGTACTTTGTTCCCTAACAAGTACTCATGATCTTGATTCGTATTCTATACGTATGATCATCATATGATCATCAATCAAGACTCACACTAGTCTTAATTCATTATAGTTCCCAGTATAATAATCGACTAGGGACATTTAGGATATTTCTGTAAATACCCATGGATCTTATTATAATGTAAACATGCAAATCAATTATAATAAACAACAAATGAAATCCTCTATTTTATTAACTAAAATGTATTCATAAAGACTATTAATGGATTGATCTATGACACATTTCCCAACATTATGTGACCAAGGATTGACTGTTTTATTTTCTCCTACTGGTTGTCAAGTACAAAACATTTAGACGGGTCAAATTATGGGAAAAGGGATCAAAGTGGGACGATTATTTAAGCTCACGTCACTTCACATACCTATTGTCAAACAGATCTCTACTACAGTATTTTTAAGTTTGAGTATTTTGATTGTATGCATTGTCAATTAGCCAAACAACCTGCTACTTCTTTCAGTCTTAGTAAGTCCATCAATAATACTCCATTTGAATTAGTTCATTATGATGTTTGGGGTCCTGCGCCTACTTCAATTGTGATTGGTTATTGATATTTTGTACTATTCATTGATGAATATTCCAGATTCACCTGGATCTATTTTCTAAAGCATCGATATGAAATATCTCAAAACTTATATTGATTTTGCTAACATGATCAAAACTCAATTTGCTTGTACAATCAAGATGCTTCATACTGACAATGTTTTAGAATATCATGATTCTATCTTTCTTCAGTTTCTTAAACTACAAGGTACCATTGTTCAAAGTTCCTACCCGTATACCTCTCAACAAAATGGTCGAGCTCAAAGAAAACATCAACATATCCTAGGCTCTGTACGTGCCCAACTTCTCTCTGCATCCTGTCTTGAAAAGTTTTAGGGTGAAGCTGCTTTAAATTGTGTATTTACCATTAATCAACTTCCTACACCAATGTTAAAGAACATATCTCATTTTGAACGATTATATGGTACACCACTAGACTATTCTAATTTTTGGGTTTTTGGTTGTGCATGTTTCGTTATTCTTAACCCCTTTGAGCATACCAAACTTGAACCACGTTCTCGTTTTGTGGTTTTCTCGAATATGAATTGAACATAAGGGCTACAGGTGTTGGGATCTTATTTCTTGGAGATTATGCATCTCCAAACATGTCACTTTTTGAGAAAATACCGTGTTTTCTACCCCTATCCAAGTTTGACAATTCCCTATATTATGCTCAACCATTTTTCACTAACTCGTCTATCGAGTTTTTCCCATCTCCTGTTACAGGCACTCCAGATGAGCTCAATGTTCGTGATCCTATTCCAACACTCGTCGTCGATGAATTTGTCCCTTCTAATACTCTTGTACCGGCTCATGTCCCTCCTCATCGTTCTAAACGGGTAACCGAACCTCCCTCTTATCTTAAAGATTATCATTGTTTTTTTGCTATTTCTTCTTTACATGAGCTTTCCTCATATTGAGAGGCTAGTTCTGACCCCCTTTGGTAGCAAGCAATGTTAGAAGAACTGTGTGCATTTGAGAAGACTCATACTTGGGACTTTGTGGAACTACCCCTTGGCAAGACTCCGATTAGATGCAAGTGGATTTACAATATAAAAACTCGCTCTTATGGCTCTATTGAGCGGTATGAGGCTCGTCTAGTTGCTAAAGGCTACACACAAGAATATGACATTAACTATGAAAAAACATTTGCCCCTGTAACCCGTCTAACCTCAGTTCGAAGTTTGCTTGTTGTAGCAGCTGTCAGACATTGGCCTTTGTTTCAAATGGATGTTAAAAATGCATTTTCTGAATTGTAATCTCGTAGAAGAAGTTTATATGTGTCCACCTCCTGGCTACTCTCATTCTCCAAAATAAGTTTGCCACCTCCGTCATGCATTATATGGGTTTAAACAAACTCCCCGTGCCTGGTTTGCAAAGTTCAGTTCCACTATTACACAGTTTGGCGTTCTCACGATTTTACCTTGTTTACTCGACGAACTGATAAGGGCATGGTTCTTCTCCTACTTTTATGTTGATGACATGATCATCACCGGGGGCAACTCAACTTGGATTTCTGACTTACGATATCTCAAAAGCCACTTTGAGATGAAGGACTTGGGTAACTTGAGCTATTTTCTTGATATTAAAGTCACTTATACTTCTGATAGATACTATCTTTTCACAAGAGAAATATGCCTCTAATTTGATCTCTCGCCCTGTGATCACTAATACTAATATTGCATCTACCCCATTAGACACGAATGTCAAGCTGACTCCATTAAATGGTACACTTCTTTTAGATCCTACCGTATATCGTCAACTTATGGGGAGTTTGGTTTATCTTACTGTTATTCGTCTGGACATTGCTTACGCCGTTCGTATTGTCAGTCAGTTCATGTCGGCCCCCCGTACTGCTCACTTCACTGCTGATCTCCACATCCTTCGATACGTGAAAGGTACTCTATTTCATGGCCTCCACTTCTCTACCAACTCTCCATTGGTATTATCGGGTTACTCTGATGCAAATTGGGTTGGTGATCTTACCGACCAACATTCTACTACTGGTTATTGTTTATTCTTGGGCAACTCGTTAATATCCTAGTGAAGCAAGAAACAAACAGTAACATCTTACTTTAGCACATAATCTGCGTATCAGGCTCTTGTAGATGCTACCTCTGAATTACTTTTGGCTTTGATGGACACTTGAATATATGGGGGTTACACACGCTTCTGCTTCCATTCTGCATTTGTGGCAATCAAAGTGCGATCCAAATTGCACATAATGATGTTTTTCATGAGAGAATAAAACATATTGAGAATGATTGTCGATTTGTCCGTCAACTTCTGGTTCGGGGCACTATTCAGCTTTCTTTTGTTTCTTCCTCCAATCAAATGGCTGATGTCTTCACTAAAGCTCATCTTCCTATTGCTTTTATGCCTTAGTTGACAAACTCAAGTTGATTTCTACGAATCCACTTTGAGTTTGAGAGGGAGTGTTAATGAATATTATGCAATTAGGAAATATGCACAAATTACTCCCATAATTATGTCGTGAAATCACTCCTGTAAATATGTTAAGCAAAAATCACTCATTTTATTATGTACTACCTTATTTAGATGTTTTCTTTTGTATGTAATTGTTGTGAAATCACTCATGTAATTATGTCGTGTACAAACCACTCCCTTGATTATGTGCTACCTTATTTAGATGTTTTCTTTTGTATGTAATTGCATCTCTATATATATAGACATGTAATAGATCAAGATATACAATAAACTTATTCTATTATGAAATTTAAAGAGACAAGTTTCAAGTAATCCTATAGTATATTCCCGATTTCAATCGAAAGAGAGAAATCTTGTATAAAAGAGAGCAATTACTTGTCTCAAGTCTTTGTTTGTTTATTTTATTTTATTTTATATTTTCTATACGAAGAAATTGATATCAACAAGTGCTCGTTTGACCATATAACAAAGTTTTTTTTGCCAATTCCTCTAAAAATAAAAGTTACATCTGTTGCACTTATAGGCTAGCACCTCGTGCCCTTTTGCAACTAGTTGTATTTTGTTTGGCTGATTGCGACAAAAAAAAAAAAAAAAAAAAGCCAAAATTGTTCCATTCACGTGCCATTTATTAATTGATAGACCCTCAGGTCCCAACAAATCACAAGACACCTCGAGATGTGCAAGGACACATCTATACGCAAAACGAACGGCTCTGAACTTGTTGTTTTATAAAAATTGAAAATTTCCATTTTGCAATTGGAGGGGCTTTCCTTATAGAAGTAGATGACCACTGCCAGTGCCCGTACTTGTCTTGACCGACCCCAGCCAGCCAGCCAGCCAGCCAGCCAGCTATATCTCCCCCATCCCTCCATCCGGTTCGAACCCCTCCCTCCTTCAATCGAAACCCACCCCACGCACTCCCTCTCTATTTCTCTCTCCATCCTTCTCTTTCCAGGGACGACTGCTCCTCGATCTCTCTCGTCTCTCCCCGTCACCCGATCTCTCGCGCTGTCGCCTGTTCGGAACACTCGCGAGCCCTCTCTCTCTCTCTCTCGCGCTCGCTCTCTCGCTTTGGGGGTTTCTGTTCTCTCCAAGTGTGGTACGACGAGGGCACGCGCTCAAGGTAGGTTTTTGATTTACCTCTTCTGCGATTGGAATGTCGAAACCCCTTCGTCAATCGTCCCAATCGAAGCCGGTTTTTTGAATTTATTCAGTTTCTGGAAAGGAGGGTTTTTGTTTTCTTTTCTTTGCGTTAATCTTTCCGGGCGAGAACTTTACTAGGTTTTTTTCTTTCGTTTGCTTAATTTTGTTAGGGCTGTCGTCGAATTGTTTCGATTCTCTTGAGTTTTTGTGCTGAAGTTTGATTTGCTTTTCTTGGTGTTTCGGTTGTGCAGTTGAAAGGCGGAGGTGTTGTGACGACTCAAAAGACATTTTTTCCAGGCAAATGTGTTTTGGTTGAACTTGAATGATTATATCAATGGACTTAAATGCTTCTCCATTACCTGAAGAGGATGAAGAGGAGGCCTTCCCAGTGCACGTCGAAGAAGAAAATTCCGTTGAAGAGCATGTAGAGACTGCGGTGGAAACAATGCGCCGAGTATTCTTCTTTCATATGTTTTTGTTTTTTAAATGCTTTCTTTACAGTTCTTTGGTCCTGATTTCTTTTAGAGCATTCTAGGAGGTAGTTTGCTTTCAAAAAAAATTGTGTGGTTGATTATCGTGGAGCTCAAAATGCGAATATAGAGCAAAATAGATTGTGTGTGCATGTGTGTCGTTGTCACTATGGTTTGAGAAATCAACCAACTTCCCTGAATTATGTTGATTTTCAAAACTGGTGAAAGGAAACTCATGTAAATGAAAAAAATGTCAAACTTCCCCAAAAAATTCGACATAATTCAGGTATTTCCTACTAAATAGTGGCAATAACTACAAAACTTCCATGACTACATGGAAGTTTCAAAGAAATTTTGCAAACGGTACCAAAACCAATCTAACATTAAAACTTAATACCTCAAAAGGGAAGTAGTCGATGAATTGAATGTTATATTGGAAAATAATGATATGTAATTGCAAATTGCATGTTGTATTGAAAAATAACTACTTTAAAAAATTGTATTGCGACTTTTATGCATTATAATTGTATAACTAAGTGTATTTTTTAACACATTTATAGAGTAATTTGAGTTTTTGGTATTTAGAATGAAATTTCATAGACTTCCATACTCTGGCGAATTTTTACACAACTTCCCCTTGTCAAATTAAACTTCCATGAATTTTTTTTTTAATTTTAAGTGGGCCTATTACGAAGCTAAGTCGAAGTTTTGAACCTTATTTTTATAAAAGAAATTGCGAGACTTCAGGTAGATTAATTCATGAACATACAATTTTAAGTTCAAAACTTCAAACATAGAGTAGTACTATAATCTATTGGGACACGTGCTTGATATCAACATATTCAAAGTTAAAAACGATCATGATTGTTTTAATGATAAATGACATTTAGTCTGCATGATAAGGTATTTTGTTTGGCATTGTCTCTTCTAGTGCAAGGTAACTGTAAAAAGAGGGTAACAACAACAACAACAACAACAACAACAACAACAACAACAACAACAACAACAACAACAACATAGCCTCAGTCCCAAATTAATTGGGGTCGGTTACATGGATCAAAGTCTTCTATTGTGTTCGATTTAGTGCGAATTAAAACCCGTGTTAATAGCATGTAACACTGGTTTTTGAACTTAAGCATTATATGTATCTCTCTATATATACACATACATATTTCAATTTTTGTTTTTAATTCTATTAACATTTTTAATTATTTGTTTTATTTTTTAATTTCTTTTTTTTTTCATTTGCATAAAAAACTGAATTAGTTAGGAAATTGGTAGTTGATGATGATTTTGTTGGTGATGATGGCGATTAACACATTCCTTAATACTTATCTTTTTATAGGGCCAATTATACTTATCTTTTTATAGGGCCAATTATGTGGGCATTATAAACATCCTATCTAGAAAGTTTAGTAGGCCATTTCAATGTCATTCAGTATATGCTTGGTTAGGTTCTGGGGAGCTTAAATGTGATTTGTTTAACGTTCTTGAAATTATAGACACACTAATGAAACAACACAATTAATTATAGCAATAGAACATGGTTGTCACTAAAGGCCAGTTCATTAACCACTAATTTATTTGAATTCATAGAAAATATCTGCACAAGCAAATTGGAATGAAGAGATCTAAAATTTACTACTAAACTATCTATAAAAGCAATGAACACAAATAAATTAGGGGATTGCTATTTGCGTGCCCTCCTCCACCTCACATACCACATCCTCTCCAAATACACACACACACACACACATCACCTTCACCATCGGCGCTACCGCCCTCCCCCAATGTCGCCATCGCCACCGTTACTGTCATCCTCCTCTGTCGCAACCTCACAACCTTTGCCCCTCTGCTTGACCTCTCTCTAGATTTGGCTTCCACCTTTCCCTACCCTTTCTCTCTCTCTCTCTCTCTCTCTCTCACACACACAGAGGATCTAGATCCAGCCAAGGTGGTAAGGGTTGCGATGGTGTGGGAGGGTGGCAATGGCAGCGGAGGGGGAGGCCAGAAGCATTGATAGGGCAGTGGTGTGTGCGTTTGGGAGTGAGGAGGTGGTTTTTGTGGTGAGGGGTAATTGAGTCAAATTTTGAAAAGTGTGTGTGCTTAGTACATAGAATTCAAGTTGAACGGGGGAAATGAGGGAGTGCAATTGGTATAATATGTGATTGAAATATTCCTACCAAGTTAATAGAAAATTTTTATAGGATCGCAATCAGGCCAAGATGGCTAGCTATGCTTTATGGAAGTGAATGTTGGGCGCTGAAGAAACAACAAGTACATAAAATGGACAATGAACATAATGGAAATGAGGATGCTTGGGTGGATGGGTTGTAAAACTCGTAAAGTTAAAATAAGAGATACACAAATTCAAGAAAAAGTAGGAGTGACATATTGACACAAAGATTAGGGAATGAGCGGTTGCGGTGGTTTGAACACCTCCAAAGACGGCTTACAAATGCCCCCACTAAAAAAACTTGATTCAATTGAAACTGAAGAAATTTGATGAGGTAGGGGTAGACTGTAGCTAACTTGGGACGCATTAATTAGGAGAGATTAAAATGATTTGGAAAACACACCAATCAATTTTTAGTGGGGGCGATTTTCCTTCTAATGAGATTGATAGAAAAATATAGAGAAAAGAAAAAGATCTTCATATGGTATTTGTAGATTTAGAAAAAAAATGATAGGGTTTTTAGAGATGTTATTTGGTAAAAAATGATAGGTTTTTAGAGATGTTATTTGGTGGGTTCTAGAAAGAAAAGTAGTGCATGCTAGATACATAGACATTATGAAGGATATGTATGAGCCTATGAGGGAGTAGTAACGAGTATAAAGACATTTGGAGGAATTACAAAAGAATTTTCCATTACGATAGGACTACATCAAGTATCGAATTTAAACCCATATTATTTTACTCTAGTTATGGGTGAACTAACTAGTCATATTCAAATGAATATACCATGGTGTATATTATTTGCAGATGACATTGCCTGAGTAGACGAAACAATAGGTGAAGTGAATAAGTAATTAGAACTTTATAGGAATATATTAGAATTTAAAGGCTTTAAGTTGAGTAGGATGAAGATCGAATACATGCACTTTGAGTTAATAAATACTAGACATAGAGATGGAGTGGTAAAATTAAGGGAAAGTAGAAACTCCTAAGGTGAAGCACTTTAAATATCTAGGATCAATCATACAAAATGATGGCAATATTGAGAATAATGTCACACATTGAATTTAAGCTGGATGGAAGAAATGGAGGAGTGCAACAGGTGTGATATGTGACTGAAATGTCCCTACCAAGTTAAAATGAAAATTTTATAGAACCGTAATTAGGCTAGTCATGCTCTATGGAAGTGAATGTTAGGTAGTAAAACAACAACAATTTCATAAAATGAATGTATCAAAAATGAGGATGCTTAGATGGATGTGTGATAAAAGTCATAAGATAGAATAAGAAACATATAAATTCAAAGATAAGTAGAAGTAGTACCAATTGACACAAAAATTAGGGAGGGGCGGTTGTGGTGGTTTGAACACCTACAAATGCCCCCACTAGAAAACTTGACTCAATAGTAACTGAAGAAACTCGACGAGGCAGGGTAGATTGAAGTTAACTTGGGATGCATTAATTAGGAGGGACTTAAATGGTTTGGAATGCTCACCATCAATTGCATTAAATCAAGTACAATGGAAGGGTTAGATCCATGTAATCGACCCCAATTAATTTGGGACTGAGGGTGTGATGTTGTGTTGTTGTTGAGCACAAGGAAGAGTTTGATCCATGTACCCGACCCCAACTAATAATGTGATTGAGGATACTTTTTTTGTTGTTGTTGTTGGTGGTAGTGCGTGTGTAGGTGAAGGAGGGTATCAAAATAGCAACCCTTTTAAATAAAGCAATGAGATGAGAATTTAGGCTATTGTAAATCTTTGATTAATCCAGAGTTTTGTTTAGATTGTTTCCACGCTTTAGATTTTCTATTTGTTTTCTAATCATAGTTCAACATGTTAGATTCATTAAGTTTTGTGAATCCCTTGGGAACTGCATTATTAACTAGGTATATTCTTATCCTTGTCTTAATTAGTGAACTATATCTATGCGACTGTGCTAACTCACATTTTTCCCCTCGAGTGCAATGCGAGTGCTATAACAATTATCAAGGTGACCGATCTAGTTAAAAGTATTAAGATCAAGGCGTAGATCATAACGAGAAAATAAAATTAATATTAAATCATGAATTTTTAAGAAGTAAAACTAAAGCATCTTTCATAACTCCATCACTAACTGAACATAAGTAAAGATAAAAAATGAGGCGATCTCAATGTACAAACTCATGATATCAAGAATTTCATATCAATCAAAAGGAACAAGAAACTTAACTCCTCCAATCTCCAATTATGGTCTTCTATTCTCTTCTCCATATTTCCAACTCTTCTCTATGGGTTGCCGTGGCAATGACATTTTTGCTCGATGTCTTGTTTGGTCTTGATATATTTCGTAAAGTGTTTTGATGTGGTGTTGGCAATCGGTTCATAATGCCTTTTGGGATCGTATTTTGCGGTGAACAACCTTTTTCACTGTACTGAATAACGTTATATATATAACGTTAACTTCACAATTACCTTGTCTTTGATAGTACTCAAGCTTTCTTCCTATTTGCTTTCCAAATTGCTCCAAGTTGACTCAATCACCTCCAATACATTGAAAAAAAAAAAAAAAAAACTAGTAGCTCCTAATTCACAGAATTAAGAAAGAATTAAGAAAGAAACTCCTACAAAACTTTCAAAGACAAACATGAAAACATGATATAAAAATGTCTCAACAGTAAATGTCCTTTATGGGTTAACACTGATTTGGGACCACAATGAAACTCATTGAACACTGTTTTGAGTGACCTTTGAAGGAAGTCAATTGTCAATGTGGGTTTATCAAAGATAACTTCTTGACTCTAAGATGGAAAAAGACCTTAAAGGCTTGATTTTTGTCTCAAAATCACTATGTATTATGAATGAAGAGAATTTGTTGAAGTTTGAGATGACACTTTGATGATAGATGCGCGATGTGCCATTCTTTTCAGCTTAGGTTTACTATTCACGTGATTGGTAGGAAGTAATCAGTTAGTTTTTCCTCATTACCTTATGAAAAATGCTTTATCGGTCATTATTGGGCTCAAGCTACATTATGATCATACAACCAAGGACGATAATATATGTGCTGTCTATAGATGATACTAATCATAACAAGTTTAACCTTGATAATAAATGATAAGGATTACAAACTTTTGAAATATTCACTTCAAATTGTATACCCAATTGAGTCTATAATGATGAGGATTGCTTCTAGGCTTAAATTTCTCCAACCTAAAGCAGTGGTGGTTAAAATATTCTTTGAATTTAACACTTGCCAATTAAAATTTGGATACCTTATTATCACATGATATCTTAATGGAGCAAATGCTTTTATACTTCCAAGAATGCTTGATCGATTCTTAGCTTACACTTCTAGGCATGTTTGCATGTGGATACATTCTTTATAGAGGGGGGGGGGTGCTCTATACCTATTCCATTTGTATTGTATCCTTTGAATTGTGATGCCTTTTTTTTTTTCGCGGAGATATAATTATCATGCATTGAAATTAGAAATTGAGGTAGCATGATGGATGACTTAAAGTTCATCAAGGTACAATTTACAAATTGACGAACTCTAGCATCACCCACCTAATATTCATAAATTTAAGTTTGTAACAAGATTGTTCTATTCCATCGCCACACTTGAAGGAATGTTTAGAATTATCCTTTTTGTTCAAAGGCTTCTGCAACTGATCTACAATCATCTTTTTGTCCTCAAACAACGCATGACATGATTTCTTTTAGGCTATCAATCCAATAAAAATACGAGAACAATCATAATCATAGTTTTTGAGGACCTATTGATCCCTCAATATGAGGAGGTTGGCTATTCATGATGGGATGACTTCCATTTGTCTCAAATTTGGGTCAAACAAATTTCTTAGAGCCAAATGCTTGAGATGTTACCCATCTTGCTAATATAATACGCAATAGTTTGGATGAATATGTAATATAGATTTGAATTAAGTATTGGAAATTTGACTTTGCCCATAATTTTCCCATAATTGATATTCATAATCAATTTGGAGACATAATTTAAGGAAATGACCTTTTTTCTTAAACTTTTGTAAAATTTTTATGTATGGAGAAGTATTAATTTCTTCATATTAGCATTATCAACATCCAAGTTTTTTCAATTCACATTCATGGAATTCCTTTTGTAATATTTTCCGGGTGGATGAAACAAGAGATGAGTGAATTGAAAATTAGAACTTTGTGGGAATGCATTATAATCTAAAGGCTTTAAGTTGAGTAGGATGAAAATCGAATACATGCATTGTGAGTTTAGAAATACTAGACATCAAGATGATTGAGTGGTAAAATTAGAAGTAGACGTTCTTAAGTGGTATCTAGGAACAGTCATACAATATGATGGTGATATTGAGAATGTCACACGTAAAATTCAAGTTGGATTGAAGAAATTGAGGAGTGCAACAAGTGTGATCTGTGATCGAAATATCCCTACCAAGTTAGAAGGAAAATTTTATAGGATCGCAATTAGACTATCTATGCTCTATGGAAGTGAATGTTGGGTGGTAAAGCAATAACAATTATATAAAATGAACATAGCAAAAATGAGGATGCTTAGGTGGATGTGTGGTAGAACTTATAAAGATAGAATAAGAAATACAAAAATTCAAAGAAAAGTAGGAGTAGCACCAATTGACATAAAGATTAGGGAAGGGTGGTTGCGGCCATTTAGACACCTACAAATTGCCCCCATTATAAAACTTGACTCAATAGAAATTGAGGAAATTTGATGAGGTAGGGATAGATCGAAGTAAATTGGGAACACATTAGTTAGGACTTAAGAGGGATTTAAATGGTTTGGAAAGCTCACCATCAATTGCACTAAATCTAGCACAATTGAAGAGTTTGATCAATGTAGCTCACCCTAATTAATTTAGGATTGAGGCTTGATCACAAGCTTTTAAAGTTCAATTTTGATGGCTTTGATTGTTTTGGATGTTATTTCTTTCTTGTTTGAGGAAAATTTTAGAATACATTTCATAAAAGTGAGCTTCATGTTTGGTATTGCATTTTCTAAATCTTGAGTTCTAGGTTTTGCCTTTCGACATACATTGGTATTAATTGTATTTCATTTTTTCTCGCTAGTCAGCATGGAAATTTGCGTACTATATATAAAATATTTTTCTAACTTTGATGGAACTTTTGTAAAATCTTATTTACATATAATTCTTATTCATTGGTTAAGAATATCTAATCACTTTGAATTGAAGAATTTCGATTCCTTGATACTTGGCTGCAAAGCTTACTACTTAGCTGGCCCTGCATCATTAACTACTCATGAGTAGTGAGAAGATGCTGAAAGCGAACAATTGTCTTGGTCCTACAGTATTGAGTTGAAACGAGTTGAAGGTAGAAGGGGTGAAAGAGAATCTTGTACTTGGGGATAAATTTGGGAAAAGGATTTGAGCACAGGTGAAGATAGAAATTTAAAGGGGCAGAACTTAGTGGAGGAAGGGATGAAAGAAAGGAAGAAATGCATGACCCTTGGAAAAAATAGAATCAAGGATCCGTTTGCTTATTTTTAAGTTTCGTATGGAGTTTGTTAATTTTCAAAGTAAAAAAGATAAATGATAATTTATATGAGAAGTTGCAAGGACAAAAAAATGTCACTTTTGAACCCACATTGCCCATGTCCACATTCTTCTTGTTTGTAGAGGATCTCTGAGTGATACAAGCAACTATTTCCCTCAAAGATCTTATGTAGAGATTATCTCTTTTTCTTAGTTGATAAAGTTGCTGGTGAGACTCTAAATTTGATAAGATATTTGCTCACGTCCACTTCTCATTTGGTATTTTAGCTGATCAATAATATTGTGTAGTGGAGTTGATTCTAATGTTCTTTGTGAAAATTTGATTGAATCAATTGTTACTGTAATTTTAGTGTTTGTTTGTGCATGTGTTTGCCTAGAATATTGGTCTTAGTTGGTTTGGATGTTCAGATAAATGTTTAAATCATTGAGCAGTCGTATTCTTGTAGCACTAGACATCCTTAATTTATCGTGGCTAAGTTGTGGGTGAAATCTCCATTGCTTGTGTGAACTCTTTCTTTGTCTTGGATCTTAATTTCCATTTATTGGTATGGTCGTGATAGTTGCCTTAATTGCTAACTGTCTCTTTTAATTCATCTTAGTGAGAGAATTTTGTGTGTAAAATCATTTGTTTATTTGCTTTATATTTGACTGCTCATAGAATTTGGTTCTTGACGTAGGAGCGTGAAGAGAGGCGTCAACGGTTGAAAAGAGAATGTCCTGACGAGGGACCTAAAAGGGTTGTCCAACCTATGAAGGACTCCATATCTCAAAGTAGAAATACAAGATTTAATGATAGAAGCAAACTCCCTCCTGGTATGTTGTCAATTATGTATTCTGTGTATACTAATCTTTAAATAGTGGTTGATATGGCAGAATCTATATAAGCTTTCATCCCTGTTTTCCTTCTGTTTAAAAACAACATTAATATGCTATCTTATGTTTCTTTTTTGACTAGAAATAGGCCCTTGATTGGCCTCTGTCTATCCATCAAGTTTGTTTGTCATCTTTTCCTTTTGATGATGGGAAAACATTAGTATGTTACCTTCCGTTTCTTTCCGCTGACTAGAAATAGAACCTTGAATGGTCTTTGTCTCACCATGTCAAAGTTTGTTTGTCATCATTTCTTTTTGATGATTGGACTAATGCTAATAATTAACATTTGTTCATATGAAGTATATTGAGAAAATTTTCGTAACTGTGCTATTTTCTTTAGTCAATTATAATACATAGGACATGCTAAGAGAATCATGCTACTCATGCATTTGCTCCATTCTGTATTTTAATTTATTCTTTGCATTTCAATGTAATGTTCTAATAGACGAAACACGCTTTTGGAGGTACATACTTTCTCTGTATTATTATTACCCAACGAATCAATTTAGACATTCTGTTCTAAAATTGTGATTTGAGACCTTTAAGGAAATTGAAGAAGTTTGGTCTCACTAGGCAAGACAGGCCTAGCTCTTACCAAGATGATGGTTAAATGGATTACCTAATGTTTATGTCAAATATTCTGCATGTGAAGTCAACTATTATAAAATTTTGAAATGATAGACCTAAAGTGAAGTTCTTAAATGACTCGAGGAAAACCTAGGGAACAATGATACCTTGCATATGTTTATAATCAAAGAAAAGATGCAAGATAAGTATAAATGCCTGCATTCTTTACCTACTCTGAATACCTTGTAAATTATGTAAGACTTGATATCTTGAAAATTTATTACAAGCTTCTGACTTGCCTAGGCTTTTGGTTGGTTGTACCTTGAGCAATTCTTCAATATATGACGATCATTTACTTACCTAATTATTAATTATCAGTCTATTTTTTAAAAAATATGTTCCTATTCAACTTTCTTGATGATATAAGTTTTATTTTTTCATTTTACTCTTTTGATTGTATTATTCATGTCACAGGTTGGTTAGATTGCCCAGCATTTGGTCAACCAATAGATTGCATAATTCCTTCAAAAGTTCCGCTTGGTGAACATTTTGATGGTTTTATTATTCGTGGTAAAAAATACTCTATGAGACAAGTGATTCATCAACAAAAGGTTTTGGGGAGGGAAGTAAGTGAATTCAGCCTTTCCATTACTCGCTTGGCTCTTTCTTTGTCATTTAAAAGGTGGAAAGATTCTAATGTTATCTTTATTTTGATTTCTCATCATTGTGAAGTTGTTAAATACTGTAATGCCTAGGTGATTTACCCTAAGAAGCAAGTTGGAAAGATTGCTCATGTAATAAAATTGAAATTGTTACATGTTATGACACAATATGCTTATGTGAAAATTTTTATTGCATTTCCTTATTAAAGATGAAAACCCACACCAAGACAGAAATGTAAACTATACATGCAATATTAGAATTTTGAAAAAGTTAAAGAGGCATTGAAAAAGATGAAAATAGGGAAAGCATGTGGCCAGATGAAATACCCATAGAGGTTTGTTATACTTTGGAGAAATTGGATTGATTTGGTTAATAAAATTTTAAAATAAAAACGAATGCCAATGAATTGGAGAAGCTAATCTTCAAAAACAAAGGAGACATTCAAATTTGTTTAAACTACTGGAGAATTAAACTTATGAGTCATACTATGAAACTTTGGGAGAGGATAATTGACAATAGTCTAAGAAGAGAAACTACAATATCAGAAAATCACTTTGGCTTTATGCCTGGAAGGTCAACAATGGAGGCGATTTTCTTGGTAAGAAAATTGATGGAAAAATATAGAGAAAAAAAGGATTTCCATATTGTATTTGTATATTTAGAAAAAAACATGTGATAGGGTTCCTAGATATGTTCTTTGGTGGGTCTAGAAAGAAATGAAGTGCATGTTATATGCATAAACACTATTAAGAATATGTATGAGGGGGTAGTAACGAGTATAAAGACATTTGGATGAACTACAAAATAATTTTTCATTACGATAGGACTACATTAAGGATCGACTTTAAGCTCATATCTCTTTACGCTAGATATGGATGAACTAACAAGGCATATTTAGGAGGATATACCATGGTGTATGTTATTTGCAGATGATATTATCTTAGTGGACAAAACAAGAGATTGAGTAAATATGAAATTAGAATTTTGGAGGAATACATTAGAATTTGAAGTCAATAAGTTGGGTAGGACGAAGGCCCAATACATGTACTGTGAGTTTAGAAATACTAGATATCGAGATGATGGAGTGGTAAAATTAAGGGAGTAGAACTTATTAAGGTGAACCACTTTAAATATTTAGGATCAATCATACAAAATGATGACAATATTGAGAATAATGTCACATAAAATTCAAGCTGGATGGAAGAAATGGATGAGTATAACGATTGTGATCTGTGATAGAAATATGCCTACTAAGTTAAAAGGAAAATTTTATAGGACAACAATTAGGCCAGCTATGCTTTATGGAAGTGAATGTTGGGCGATAAAACAATTTCATAAAATGAACTTAGCAAAAACAAGGATGCTTAGATGGATGTGTGGTAAAACTCGTAAAGATAGTATAAAAAATATATAAATTCAAAGACAAGTAGGAGTTGCACCAATTGACTCAATGGTTAGGGAAGGGCGGTTGCGGTTGTTTGGTCACCTGCAAAGACGACTTACAAATACCCCACTAGAAAACTTAACTCAATAGAAATTGAATAAATTCGACGAGGTAGGGGCAGACCAAAGTTAACTTGGGATGCATTAATTATGAGAGATTTGAATGGTTTGGAAAGTTAACCATCAATTGCACTAAATCTAGCACAATGGAATAGTTTGATCCATGTAGCAAACTCCAATTAATTTGGGACTGAGGCTATGTTGTTGTATTTGCTTATTAAAGCTTTGAATTACCTAAATCTCTCTCTCTTTTGTTGGAGTAGTCTTAAGAAAAATAGTTTTCATATATGCAATTTTGTATTTGCAAAATAAATAGATATTTACAAGTTATATTACCCAAAGTTTGAATGACAAACTTTTCCCTATACTTTGTTGAGTGGAATTTCAGCATTAATTCCAGAAAGTTCAAATTTTCATTGAGTGTTTATATATTGTACACATTTCGAAACTTAAGGTAGTTTGAAGAATTTTAACTTCAATAGAGGGACAAGTTGTTGCACTTAGAAATTGAAGGAATTTGATTGTATAGGGATATACCTAAGAATTTAGGGGTGCACACGGATTGGATCCAATCCAATTAAGGTCAATTCGTAATCCAATCCAATTATCACGGATTGAGAAATTGCAATTCAGTCCAGTCCATTTATTTTGCTAATCCGACTTGATCTAATTTACTAAATGCGGACCGAACTGGGTCAAGTTATGCGGATCGACAATTATGAAATTAATATTTATGAAACTATATTTTAAATTAAAACTTAGGCAAATCCTAATAACTATTTATAAAACTATAAAATGTCGAATACCAAATTTTAATTCAAACATATTAGCTATACATTTTCTATGTTAATTTGACTTAATAGCTTAATATGTGTACTTGAATACGAACAAAATTAACTTTTTTTTTTAATGAAAAAAAAGAATTAAATTAAGTTGCAAAAAATTTAGTTTTTCAAGTGTATATAAATAAACAGTAGATGAATTAGTGACATACAAATACTTACGCCATCTAAATATAGTTCAAGATTTTAAGAGTTTATGTGTATACATAATGTAATTTATATAAAGGTTAATTGGACTGGATTGTAGGTTAGATCCGCGGATTAAGTTACGCAATTTGCAATCTAGTCCAATTCGTGTGGTTTGAAAATCAAATTTAACATATTCGAATTGTGAATCAATTAGAGCTAAATTGACTGGATCGAACTGGATATGCGGATTTCATGAACACCCCTACCTAAGATAACTTGTGATGCATTAATTTTATTATATAATAAAATTTAATTGATGACCAAGTCATATCATCGACTACATTTGATCAAGCGGAATTAGAATGTTGGATACATGTTACTAACTCTTGTTAATTTGGAATTGAGGCTTTATTGTTGTAGTCTAAATTGTTCATATGCACTATAAATAAGAAACAAACTTGATCATAAATTTTTGGTTCATATCTATATTTACTTGTATTATAATTCGTACACCATGGTTTTTTGCTTTGTGATTTACAACATTTAATACCTACTTATATATTTATGTTGTGCTTGTAAGTCACTATGTATGCGTTATTTTTCCTCTCTTTTTTATTTTTATTTTTTTTTTTTTGTTGTCATGGCTTTTAAATAAAAATATGAAGATTGGAAGAAGAATGAATTGCACAAGTAGAGGATAAACGATAGGGGTGGCCATTTGCGGTCATTTAAATACACTCTACAACCAGTAAATGCCCGAGTTGGAAAACTTGATGGCAAGAAATTGAAGGAACTTGAAGTATTAAGGTAGGCCCAAGTTAACTTGGGATGCATTAACTATAAATGATTTAAAAGATTACCAAACCACAACATCTATTGCATTAAATTGAGCGGAAAGGAAAAGTTGGATCCATGTAGTTGACTAAACTTGCTTGATATTGAGGCTATGTCGTTATTATCATAGTCATGTATTTTAAAGCTTAATTATTTACTGCGTTATTGAGGTTCACTCAAATGCGCCTTGAGGTGAGGCGCAACCTATGCACCTTAATATCACCAAGGCGCAATTGATGAAAAGTGCATATTTTTGTGTTGTATCTTTTTGAACTGACAAAAGAAAATGAATGATTTTAATTGTATTTTTAATTCCTTCAAATTTTTTTGGTAAAAAAAATATTGCTGCAGCTTCATATACCAGAAACAGAAAGTGGTAAATGATAAAGTTAGAATATAAATCTAAAATGAAAAGGACAACATATGGAGTGGAAATATGTAAATTTGGAGAAATTGGAAAGAAAAAGTAGAAGAGTTGCTTGTCCATCATATTTTCATTCTAGGAATTATTCTTCAACCTTTTCTTTTTTTAAATCGAGTTGCACTTATGGTAATATTATATAGCTAATTGTAAAGAAAATGAGTAAAAAATAAAAAATAAGAATTTGGAAGGAATCTGAATTGCAGATTTAAGAAATGTTTGCAAGAATATAATGGGGTAGAAGTTTCTATTCCTAGTCATCTTCTTCTTCCTTTCATAATTTGTATTTTCTTTCATTCTTCCCTTTGCCTCTTTGTTTTTTCTTCCTTAGATTTTATCTCCACTCTTCTTCTATCTTGCTTTCTTCCTATTTTCTTCTTTTACATTTGCCACTATATATCAATTTGTTAAAACTAATTTTTTCTAAAACTACTACTTCTGTGCTTTCTTTTTATGTAAGTGAAACTCTTGAGGTGGAGCAAGGAGTGAAGACAAGAATGAAGAGATACATTTTTAAAATGCAATATTATTACCTATAATCTTCACCTAGTGTCATACACTTGTATGTTTGGCTTCACTAAGGCATGTGCCTAGCCAATGCGCATAAGGCATTCTTGGCAAATGTCACCTCAAGCGCGCCTTGCTCTTTTGTTAACATTGATTATTTATTAGTTAAGTAGTTTTACGATTGAAAAAAAAAGTAGTTTTCCAAAATCTTATCAAAAAACTGAAGTTATCCAAAATAATGACTTTGATAACACTGATTATTTATTAGTTTAGTTTCGGATTGCGGGAAGTTAATTTTAACTTTTATTCTTTTCATTCAAATAATGTAAATGAATTGAATTTGTTTAAAATTTAAATGATATATTTAGGTGTTTATTGCATGAAAAAAAAGTCAATGATAAAGATTCATTAGCAATGGATCATGAACCACAGGAAAAATAAGCAATTAATTAAGAACTGATTCATTGGATGAAAAATATCCACCAAAAAAAAATACAAAAACAATAATTGAAACTTATGTATAAGAATGGATCATGAACCATAGCGACTAAGCAAAGCCGACTAAAACCATTCAATTCTATGACTAAGCAGTTAAAAGTGTCAAATATATATTTTTTTCCATTCAATGAGGCTTTAGATTGTCACACATATCTCAACAACTATTTTGTATATCATCAATTAATCATTTTTTGTGACATGACTTTAAAAAAATAAAGATGAACTACTTAATATAGTTATTTTACATAGTAGCATTTTTATTACTACATATTATCAAAACAATTTTCCAAATTGTTTTGAAAAAAATAAAAAAAAGATTTCCAGACTGAATTCCCTTTTAATCCAAAGAACTATAATACCTCCTCAACAAGACTAATCGATTAGTTCTCAAAAGTAACGAGATCCCTTTCACCAAAGCACCACTTTTGAGAACATGTAATTAATATGACCATCTTCAAATAAAACAAAGCAACAAAGATTAGTGCACTATATGGCAAGTAAAACGAAAAAAAAAAAACACATATATAATGGGAAGATTTTTCAGAGTTGAAGATGAGCACAGTAAAGACAAACGACCTAACCAGACACAAATTCAAGAATTCACCCAAACGATGGCGACAAAAAGAAGTGAGATAAAAATAAACACTTAGAAGAAAGAGCTCAAATTCTTGGGTCTTGGTGTCAAATGTCAATAACATTAAATAATAAAGTAAAGGAAGAGAATTAATTCTGAAAAAGAAATGAAATGCTTGGCAACTCTTAACGTTTTCATCACCGTTTGAAACATCTTAAAATGAATTACCTGACCTTCAATTGTGGAATAGTTGCCCATGAATAATCTAGAGATCTTGGCGACAAAGTGGGACCTAAAGATTTGATATCTGTTTGGCTAAGGGGAATCAAAGAAGAATTGGTTCTAAATAATGAAGAAATCTATTAGATGAAGGTCGTATGATTGAGAGACCGGATGTGCTAGGAGAGAAAGAGACAATAGAAAAGCTTGGGTGCAAAGAAACGTAAAGCTGATGAAAAAACGACTAAAGATTCGGGGAGGGTGACGTGGGGAAGTGCGATGTAAAGCCTAAAAACTATTCGTGACTCTAGATCGTACCTACACATTGATCTTGCGCTTTCGACGTAAATCAAAAGAATGATTCTCCTTTACTTTAGTTTGCTCGAAGTGATGCGTGCTATGGTGTGTTAATTTACAATTATGGCGAGTACATAATTATGGACCCAAGTGTCCATACGTCCAAAAGAATGACAGACGATTGAATAGATAGAGAGGAACTTGAACAGTGTTTTTTTTTTTTTTTCCAATTTCCTTGTGTGTGCGTGTATATATATATTATATTGAAAATTCGATTTCACCTTGTAATTCACCTTCTTGAAAGCTGGAATTAATTTGGAGAAGTTTAATTCAACATGGAGAACTTCTGTAAAAATTCTTAGAGAAGTTTGGAGAATTGTTTAAATGTTAAAAGAATTAAGATTCTCTTATGGGATTTTAAAACAAGCACAATTATGCATTCATAGCATTAAAAGAGCACAATTCCATGACTTGGGGTTGGGGCCACCAGGCTATTTTTATTAACTGTAGTCACGCATATTATATTACATTTCACCCTCAATCTATTTTTTGTTACCTTTAAATATAGTTGAATTTATTAAATATGAAGTTTGTTATAATATGAAGCTGTTGAAATTGACGTGATTAAGAATATGATAATAATTTTGAAAACTGTTTTTATTTTTGGAGTAAAAAAATGTATGAAGTTGAACAAAATTACCCCTAATTAAATTTCTCCCTCTCTCTCCCCCTCTAATGGGTATTTTATTAAACATGCAACTTTCTAGGGAGTACACTTCCCTGGAAATTGACGAAAATGTTCCTTTTGTTACATTTTGTTTTGTTTTTTTTCCCTTGCAACTTGGTTTAGTAATTAATTTAACAAATACTAGGATATACTATGGGCCATCAGATTCTCTGAAACAAGGTATTAAACATGTTTTTCTCATTTTTTTCCTCGCAGCTTGGTTTAGTAATTGATTTGACAAACACTACTCGGTACTATTCCCCATCAGATTGGCAAAAACAAAGTATTAAACATGTTAAGGTGAGAAGTGTTTTTGTTTTTTTTTCCTAGTTATTTCCTACATTTGTTGATTTCATGCTCTACCTTATAAGAAGTAGCTGAACTCTCTGTTTTTTGAATTCATTTTATGATCTAGATTGCTTGTAAGGGGAGGGATTCGATACCTGATAATGAATCTGTAAATAACTTTGTGTATGAGGTAAGTTTTGTTTGCTTAGATATTTCTATTTAGCCTTGTTTATCTTTTTTATTTTGTGATTTTCATTGTTTTTGCTGCGTGTTTGTCAACTAAATCATAGTTTTCAAACAAGTATCTAATCAAAGTTCGTCATCTGTGTTACAGTAAGCTGGGGAATAGGATTGGAAGTAGATTGACTTAAATCTTTGCATTTTATTTTTTGCATTGATGTAGATAAACTTTTTGCCAATTGTTCTCTTGTCGGCGAGGAAGGACCTAGGCAGCTTGAAAAGTTTTACTTAGGTCTCTCTAAGAAATAATATAAGTTATTGAGTGATCGCTCAACAATAAGGCGCATTATTTACACCTAAGCATTTTTCACTCACAGTTTCTGAATAAAATGAAAATATAAATAAAAATTAAACACACAAGGTAAGAATCACACCATGATTCATATTATATCATACAAAAGGGGCAAAAAGGTCGGATGCATCAATTATCAAATACATAAACATTTGAAGAAAAAAAAATAATCAAACATTAGACAAAATGAGAAAAGGCAAAACCCATCATTTGGTCCTTGAACTTTGAGTCTTTTGTGCTTTTGGTCCTTGAACTTTCATTAGTGTACATTTGGTCCCCGAACTTTCATTGTTGAACATTTGGTCCCTAAACTTTTGAGTTTTTTATACTTTTGGTCTCTGAACTTTGAGTTTTTTATGTTTTTAGGGGAAATTAATTTTTTTTTTCGACTTTTGTTGGTCGACGTGAGTCGTCCGATTCAGTAATATAAACCACTTTACTCTTCTTAACAAGTCATGCAACACTTTTGCTACCCATGTCGATGGAATTTAACACTTTAAATGGTGGAATGACTAAATGTAGATATTTGTGAAAGGTCAATGACCAAATGTGTAGTAATAAAAGTTCAGAGACCAAAAGCATAAAAACACAAAGTTCATGGACCAAAAGATGAGTTTTGCCAATGAGAAAATACTAATATGCATAAACTAAATTTCAAGAATTTGTCCAGTGTCTAAGCCTAAATCCTAAATCTACAATCAAATAACCTTCCAAATCAATGTACTAGCCAACAAGGCTACAATTGTTAATACCTAAATACTTTTTTTAATTGAGGAAGCTTTAATACTTAAAATACACAAAAATTGAAGAACATATCAAGTTCAAGTTGTTTCAATCATAGTTCAATACTCACCCTCATCAAGCCAAACTTTTTCTAAGTAATATGGCCAAGGCAAGGCCTTGGCACAACATTGACTTTCCTTGACTCGGGCATTGACCCTGGTCAAAGTATGCTTGGTCTCATTTTGGGATGTTTCCTATTGGAGCTGAGGAAATGACTTAACATCTACTATAAGGGGAGGTGGACTCTCTCCTAGGGGTGGCATAGGCAACAGTGACAAGGAAGGCCCTCGAGCACGGCTTGGGCACCATGCCAAGGCGAAGACCCACGGACCATGGTCCGGCCACCCCAAGCTGGTGGGACTCGACCCCGAGCCCCGGCTTAGCACCCAACGTGCCTGGACACGGCCAGGCACCACGAGACGCAGTCCCTGTCCCTTAGAGAAGCATGAACCACGTCCCTTGAAACGTGGAAGACCAAGTCGAGGTAGTTGGGGAACTACCTTGGTCATGGTCGGGCCGTGACCAAGCCACGTCCAGGCTTGTCCCGAATACATGGAGCATGTGCTAAGCGACCCGATAATGGAGGCGGTTACGGAACCAGTGGCCCCTTTAATTCGATCATCAATATGGCCGTCCCCATTTCAGTGAAAAACCCTCTTTCATTGGCCCCGAGACATCTTTGTCCACATCATAGTCTGAGACATCTTTGTCAGTTTTTTTAGTGTATATTTGTTCAAACTAAGGTGATGGCTCATCTTTCAATCGCATATCATCCTCATTGCATATACCTGTGGTTCTTTCAAAGTTCACCTAAATCTTCTTCACCATCATGAACAAAATTCAGCTCTTCCATTCTTGCAAGGCACTCATAATGATCATCAAATCTTCACCATCATGTACTCTTTCAACAACCATACACCAATTACAAAAGCAATGAGTTAAGTGTAGTTCAGATGTTTAAACTTGCACCAAGTTCTTTCATAGCCACTTGTGCTACATGTCAAGCCAAGGACTTTTGACTGCCAATTCTTGAAGATTAGGTGTTTCCTTTTCAAAAATACCCCAACCTTTTAACCACATAAATGTTAAAAAAATAAAACATCTTAGCTTCTTTAGGAACTTAAACCTAAACTGCAAAACTAATAAAAAACAACTAAATACTAACTTGGTGCCATGATTTTCCTATGCCTAATTGTTACAGCGTGCAAGGGAGCCAAGACCATCTTCAACACTCACATTCATAAGCTCGTTTGAGTACAAAAGGTCTGCAGGGATAAGAGTAGGTTAAAGTTTGTCTATGATATTGTGCATTCTATTAACAACCTCCTTATCCTTCACCAGCTTGTTGGCATGAAAAAAATCTTGAATTACTAAAGTAGTCAATGACGAGAAGTGGTTGGTGGAGTTGATTCTCCCATCTCTTATCAGTGATTTTTCAAATTGGTGTATACAATTATTGCTAGATGCTAAAAGGTCATTATGTAATAAACATGTTGAAAGTAAACACTAACTAATTAATCACACACACACACTCTCTCTCTCTCTCTTCTTGTGATGCCCTCATCCCTAAATTAGGGTTGTCCCGACCTAAACCGTCGCTAAGCTAGTGAGTCGGTCGATGATCTAGTGAGCCACCTAAGGAATAAATTACACTAAATTGATTAAACCTTTTTTGAGCCAATTGCAAAATTGGTAAACGCCAAAATGCATAATAGACTTATTCTTCATGATGTATGACAAATCTCCAAAAATCTCAAAAAGTATTTTCAATTCTATGACTCCAAAAATCTCAAAGTACCTGTAAAAGTCATGAATAGACTTGTTCTTCATGATGTATACAATAATTCTAAAGGTCCATAACAATCATCAAGTCATAAATAAACTACCTAAAGTGAATCCCCCTTTGTTATACATAAATTTGAGTCATAAATAAATTACCCAAAGTGAATCCCTTTGTTATACATACATAAATTTGAAAATAATATAAATAGATATATTCCATTAACACATCCATAAACGAGAAGGCATCATAAGTAATCCAAAGCCTCTTGTTTTGCACTAATGTCTTGATAACTGAGGTGGCTGAAATGTTAATATAGTTGGGTGAGCAAAATCAACGGGCTCAATAAGCGGCAATCCACTTGATCATCAATTATCTAAGTAATTCCAAATGCAAATGTAACTAGCATGCAACAATTGTGATAAGATTCATAAATGCTACTCTGGAATATCAAAAAAGAGCAAGTACATAAAGTGGTATTAATATAAATGCTAGTCATTGTTCCATTCATTATTACCTTCCTCATTGATGATCGATTTATTCGGCCTGAAGAAGAGATACTACACAACCACACGGTAGCTAGTCATGTGCTCGAACGAGACCCTCTAAGTCAGGTTGGTTCTTTCTCAAGCCACCGTTCACATTATATACTAAACAAGTAATCGCTAAAGCTAAGGGTCCCTGTGTATGCGACATAGTTGCCAAGGCCCCATGACGCATCATGGCCGGCTGATCACTCTACGTATCCGCATGAGCTCAGGGAAGTATATTGTGATTATTCCATACCTAAAACAAGATCCGATGTCTCAAGCATGTCCCGAGGCCTGTGATGAAACCACAATCATCTGATACGGGGCGTGATGACTTAACATCCGTCAATTTCGTATAGGGAAGGTGTATTCGTCAATCCCATATCGGGTGACAATGCCCATCCCTCTATCCTACATTAGATCTAAATATACTAGTAGCTTGACATAATTGATAGACTTGTAAACCTCCACTCACCTCGCTTGCCGCATTTACCTTAGTCAATTCGAATGCCAAATTGCCTAGCTAAGTTCTCGCGTATCTTCAAGCGTACAAGAACAACATATTTTGTTTAGATTTTTTTATAATATATTTAGGTAGCTTAGATCTCAAATAACTCATTTTATCCTTCAATTGAACTTAGAGCGGCGCCATGTGTTTTATAGGCACGACGCCACTCACGACGTTAGAACTAACTATTTGAACCAAAACTAATAGTTTGAATACAATAAAGATGTGTCAAAGCAAAACAAGAAAAAATCCATAAATTTGAATTTCTAACATAAAACGGTCTAAGTTGGACTAATCTCGATAAAAGGAGATCCTAACCATCTCATAAAAGTCAGGTTCACTTACAATCCCCAAATTATAACTTTTAGTCGAAAACTCATGAATTAATCAAGTTAAGTTCATTTTTCAAGAAATAAGTCAAAATCTCTTTCGTGCCTCGACTTAGCCTTAAAATCAATCCAAAATGATGAATCTCAACCACACTCGTTGTATGAGAGCTAAATATATTTAAAAGGAGATCAAACCATTTTAAAGAACCATTCACACTAGATGAATCGAACTTGAAAGTCACGACGACTTGAAAATTATGGAATTTCACTTTATTTAGTTCTTAGAATTAAAAGTAGAACCATAAGACTTAAAAGCAAGTCATGTTCTCTTTTGGACATTTCATCAAACACATATTAGGTGAAAAAAAGGTTTTGCCAAAACTAATGCGAACTAGTCGGCATCCCGTGCTTCTAGCGCGGGTAAGACCAAACATCCATATATTAGATAAAAATTAATTTGAGGAGGAAAAAAAGAAAGTTCAAAAAAGAACTTATTGTACAACCTCGATAGATTCAGAGCAACATCATCCAATTTCCTTGTAGAGAAAAATGAGATACAACTCAAAATAATGAGTAATTACTTGGAGAAATTCAATTTCCTCCCTTTTTATTTCTAGATTGGCTATCTTCATATGGTCACAGTTTATGGTTCAAATAGTTTACACATCAAATCAAATACATCTACTATATTTAACACATCTATGGACCCAAACCCAATAGTCCAATACATATACGATGATTTATTTTAATTTAAAAAATGTGCATTAATTATCAGCTAATTAGTATGCCAAAAAATTAAAAATACTAAAATATTCATTAATTATAGATTAATTAATATATCAAAAAAATTAAAAAATACTACCCAAAAAGTAGGCGATTATATTATTTGATAACATAAGCTATTAAATAGCTAATAAAAAGATTAATATCTGTGTACATTGTCATAATCATCTACATTAACACAAATACTGCTAATAACTTTAATGAATATTAATGCATAAAAAAAACAAAGCAAAAAAAGAAAAAGACAAGCAAACAATTAACAAACAGTCATAATATCTATGTATACATAGTCTTAATCATCCACATAATGTCATAAACACAAACACTCCTAATAACATTAACGGACATATATGTATCGCAAAAAAAAGAAAAGAAAAGAAAAACAAAAAAAGAAAAAAAGAAATAGAAAGAAAAGCAAATAATTAATATATTAAGATAATGATCATACAGAAAAAAGATAATGACTGTTTATGTATCATTAAGTATCTAATTAAAAAATTGTCTCATCAAATACCAAAAAAACAGGTGATAATATATTATATAATGATATGTATGTCATTAATTAACAACATATGCAAATAAAAATAGCTTATTATGATGGTTACACATCGTCATATACAATCGGGCATAAAACGTATAAAAATATATAGAAACCTATATACGTACATTGCATTGTAAATTAAACAAAAAATAAAAAATAAATCTTGGACATCTGATTCGTTGGGGTTGGCTACAATGTAAAGCAAATAACAACCGGAATATAATGGTTAAAGTTGAAGAACTGCCCATGTACACGTTACACAATTCTCTAATAGGTGTTGAAAACTTGAAAAATCTATAAAAACTACTATCAAGGAAAATGATTTTTTAACATTCTTTTGGTACATATATTTGCTACTCAATGGTGTTGATTCCCTTGGAATTCGTGTTGCACACATCCCTATAAAATCTACAAATTGTGTAGCAAATGTATGTCTATTATCATCTTCCATTAAAAAAAAAGTCTCACCTCCGGTGATTGACTATTTGACTATCTTTGATGTGACAATGTAACAGTTTAAACAAATCTATATATAGTTGAAGAAACAAAGTTGTTGATAATCTATGTATTGTTGAGAAACAAAGTTGTTTAAGACTACTGATGGATTGGAATTAAGACTACTGATGGATCGGCATTAGCTTTAGTTATTAATTTAAGATTTCGGTTTGTTACTCTTCCTCTCTCTTCAAAGCAATTTTTATTGACTCCTTTGCCCCATCTATTGCCTTGTAAATGTAGCCTATGCGGGAAGTTTCTCACTATAAATGAGTCTTTAAATGCAAATCAATGTAATAGAGACTTTCAATGCATAAAGAATTCCATTCCAAAATGAATTTGAAATAATTGTATTTTTTGCCGTCCAGGCAACTCTTAGAAAACAGTCTGTGCCTTTAATAATAGTAATGTTTCTATGACGTGTTGGTGTGCTTTAGTTTGATTAAATTGTGTTATCTTGTTTACTTTTAATTGTTTGAGTTAGTATTGTCCAATTGCACTAAATCGAGCTCAATGGAAGATATTGTTCCATGTAGTCGTCCCCAACTAATTTGGGATTGAGGCTTTGTTGTTTGTAAGGTCGTTTCTGTAAAAGTATTCCATCCTTTTGATTTTGGCAAAAATACCCTAACCTTTCGATTTTTTGCATATTATATCCTTCACTTGCCATTATTATGTGTCAAACCACAATGAAAGAGATAAATTATTACTAATTTACACATCCAATGCTCGCAAAAAAGTTGAGAGGTTAGGATATATTGTCCTGGTAGTCCTTTTAAGAACGCTCCATTTGATATCACTAGCTTGTATTGTCGTGATTGAGTAGTTGAAAAAAAGTATGGTTTAGTTAATTGTCACTTGTCATAGTTAGTAATGTCTTGTGTAAAGAAGTGAGCATTATTTTATCATGTAAAAGGATCAAAATCATTAAAATCAAAGTTTAGATCTGGTATAAAATAGAAAAGATCACGAAGTATTATAGATAATGTCTCTCTAATGTGCCTTGGCAAAATTTGAGTGGCTTTAGCACTTTTTTTTTTTGAAAACCACTCGGCTAATTTTATTTCAAATCATTGGCCAATACATTAGTGAGAATGGGAAATGATGCTACATAACACCACTCATTTCGACCAAACAATGAACTAGCCTCCCTCGCCAAAGTGTGAGCTGCTAAGTTCGCCGATCTACGCACTAAAGTAACACAATAGGTTCCCTTGACATTTTACATCAGTGAGTGACTTTAGCACTTATATGAAGTTATTTATACTTCTTTAATCTTTATTATGTCAACATTTTACATTAAGTTCCTACGTTGAATGTTTTTATCAAAATTATTTGTGAATTTCAAGCGATCAAAGTTTTGGTGAAAGTTGATTTTGAAATTTCAATTTAGTGTCCTACACTATGCCATTTGGTTTAGGCAAAAGTGTTCCCTTGGGTGATTTTTATGCTTCTTCATGTGGTAGCTGTCTCAGATGACAATACCAGTTAAATGGAAATACATATGTTTTTTAGTGGTCTGATACCTGTTAATTGAAAGCCATCATTGCATACTTGAGTAATTTTAAATTGTATGGTTGTTATGGGATTATAGTATGTTCTAGGAAGTTATGAGTGGGCTGACTGAATTGAAAGTTAATTTTGTAAATTCACATCGTGAAAGGTTTGCCATGATGATCATAAGTTATTATTCCTGTGCTTTACCTGTACACTCTACCAATTGAAGCCGATCGTTAGTTCAATGGGCTGGTTACATGAATTGGGTTCTGATGTGAGTGTGTGTGTTCTTATATGGGTCGGATGGACCTCAATTTGTGTGGTATAATTATGCATTAAGCCTGAATCTTGCAAGGTTTGAACAATTCATGCTATATTCTAAAAGTATGCTCTAGATTGAAGTAAGTCTTATTATTTTAATATCGTTTGATATTCATTATCTTTCATCACTGTCCCATTTGCTCTATTTTGTTCTCTTTCTCTATCTGTACCGACTTACTACAAATGTTATTTCTTAACTAGAGCATCGTTTAGTATGTATACTAGCTATCTTAACTGGTTCTCTCCCATTTTATACCTTGGTGGGGCTTCCTCTATCATTGCATAGATGTGTAGCATGATCTTACACTTTGGTGTTGTTTTTTATTTTGCTTTGCTTTGTTTTTTTTTTTTTTGAAGCCTAAACTGGCCACTTTATTGTTACTTTAAGTTTAACATTAGGGTATTTGCGCACTTTCTTGTCATATCACAAGTTTGATAGCAAAACATTGTTCTTATGGTATGTTCCTTTCAACATTGGTTGATGTGTTCACGTGGTATTTTGCAAACATTCTTCCACTTATGTTACTTTTTCTAATTTTTTTATCGACTGATCAACATAATCTTATCAGATTTAATCCTCTCAACTTCTTATTGTTTGATGTCTCTTGAATTTTTAATTTAATTGTAATAATTCTATGCAGCTTGTTGTCAGTGTCTAGAATTTGGGTTAGCTAATACCTTGGTGGTTGGTTGACAGATCTGGTTTCACCTGTTGGAACTTGAATTTCATTTACTTTAAGATATGGAGACTTGACCTAACTATTAGTTTGCAAAAAATGTCTACTGATATTTGAGGCATCTTTCAGGTATTGCAGTTTCGTTGCCGCCAAAAACACTCAAAGAAGTATATTCTTGTCCACTGCACTCATGGGCATAATCGGACTGGTTATATGATCGCCCATTTTCTGATGCGCTCCCAACATATTTCCATCACCGAGGTGAGAATGTGCGTTTACCATGTGTATGATCAGCTCTTGTTTTCAGACGGTTTAACTTACAGGCAACTTTTTACTTGTCCATCTGTTGGACAGGCTATACAAGCATTTGCACATGCTCGTCCTCCAGGAATTTATAAGCCAGATTATATTGATGGATTATACATGTTTTATCATGAAAGAAGACCTGACACAATAGAATGCCCTCCAACTCCTGAGTGGAAGAGGTCATCGGATCTTGACCTCAATGGTGATGTTGTTTTAGATGATGATGATGGTGTTGGCAGTGCTGCTCCATTACAGGTAAGTATTATCTGTAAATGACTATTTGCTTTCTATCTTTTATTCTATCTTTCCTTACCCAATACTAGTTTTGTCTTGAAAAATTATCCATCTGTATATGGAAATTTACATTAATCGATCTCTATAAAATGAATCCTGGTTCTTTAAGTCACGATTTACTCTTATTTAGCCACTTAATTCTTTAACTGTAACCCGTGGGCATTTTA
This sequence comes from Stephania japonica, assembly GCA_039657345.1. Lineage (NCBI taxonomy): Eukaryota > Viridiplantae > Streptophyta > Magnoliopsida > Ranunculales > Menispermaceae > Stephania > Stephania japonica. The sequence continues at coordinate 11,560,972 of CM077556.1, forward strand.
CTTATTGTTTGCATTTTGAAAGGAACTCATTGTTACCTTATTCTGGCCATTATAAATATCTTCAATTTCAATTGCTATAATTGCCACACACTTACATAATTTCAATTCCTTTTTGTCAAGCTAGTATGAGCCACATTAACATTCTAGATATTGTCACCATTTATGGTTACTTTTAGGTCCTTACGAATTAATTCCCTTATTATCTTGACCTAATTTTTTGAGGCATCTGTTTTAACCCTCCAATTAAAGCTGAAAGAAAATTATTGAATGACGAAGACGAATATAAAGAAATATGGATGTTTCAGAACAAGAAATGTGTTTGTGACATCAACATCACAAAAATTTTTAGATGGTTATGTAGTAAAACCTCAAGTATAAAATCCTTGCTAAGCTAATACTAGAAGTGCTACCTGTGTAACAAATTAGAAGAAATGAAACATAATCGATTGAGATGGTTTGGACACAATTAAGCTAAATTTTCCTGATAAGTATTATAACCTATTAAGAATAAACAAAAATGCTCAGCTTAGGGAAGGATGAGAGTTGGCACGATACAACATCAACAACAACAAATTAATTGGGGTCGGCTACATGGATCAAATTCTTACCTTGTGCTCGATTTAGTGCAATTAATGGTGAGCATTCCAAACCATTCAAATCCCTCCTAAGTAATGCATCCCAAGTTAACTTTGGTCTACCCCTACATTCGTCGAATTTGTTCAGTTTCTATTGAGTCAAGTTTTCTAGCGGGGGAAAAAATAGTAAAGAAGGATATGCATATCACTAAATCGACTACTATTGTATTCTCGGTTGTTGTGAAAGGAGAATTGATATTTATGGTGCTTACCCAAATGAGTTGGGACCAGTGTTGTTAAGGCGGTGAGGTAGTCCCTAAGCGAGACACCTTGCATAAGTGAAATGGTGCCTAGGCACTAGGCAAACAGAAAAATACTTATTTAGAGGCCCCTTATGAATTGTGGGATTTAGTTTTACACCCTGTATCAACAAGTCACATTTCTATACTATCACACATAATTGTTTTGTATGCACAAATAGTTTCACCGATAAATCCTTCTTAACCATAAATTAAATAAAATTCAAATTGGTATGTGTAACTCTACATGAAGAGAGATGAGAGGGCTGAAAGTTGAAACTCTTGCCCGAATGTTAGTTTTTAGACTTGAGCAATAAAGTTATGGCTTTTGTGTTTGCTTTTTTTAATTAGTTTTACTATAAAGATCCTCCTAAAATCATTGTTATTTTGAAAGAGGCCACTCCCTATCAAACTGATAGCCTAGATGGTGGATGTCAAAACTACTCAAGGCATGGGATAGTTGGAGACTTGACGAGGCCTTGAAAAAACTGGTTGTAAGAAAGGCTTTTGTTGAGTCGGTTGAGTTATGTACTTCTAAAAATATGCTTTTAAGCTACATTTCGCTCTTGGCTTGTTTTATTTACCTACTTTGCTTAATGGATCTCATGCAATCATGCATTTCTCTCTATATTTATTACACATGCTCCATCTAATAACGGGAGCATGTTCTGTTATTATTCCCATCTATGTTGAAAATGTCTTAGAAACAAAGCATCTCCAATGGGGATGTGGATTGGGTGTCAATGTGTGCCACCTAGGACTGAATAGACATTGGAATAAAAAAACTATTTCCAATGCAAATGTGTATTTTGAATGTCGAGCTGACGTGACATATAAGTAACAAACAATATCTATTCTCAATGTCTACTTCTAGATGGTGCACATAAAAAAAATAAAAAACACAATCCACATTGACCATTGGAGAGCTACTTTGAACTTCAATATCTATTCAAGCAACTTAGGATGGACAACCTCTCCACATTGCTGATGTGGCATCAATACATGCCTACAATCCACATTTTCCATTGGAGATGCTCTAATTACTCCTCTCTTCATCATTTATATGCATATGCAAACTGACAATTGATACCAAGACTCTTTAAGTTCAACCACTCATTTATTGTTATGTTGGTCTATCTTACACGGACTCGGCTGTTAGAGTCGAAATACCCGTGTCGACACGAGTCGACACGGGTACGGACACGGAATACGTGTCGACTCTTCCAACTTGAATTTGGACAAGACCCTTCCACAAACAAACATTGATAGAAATTTCTGCAAACCTTGAACAAAAGAGAGGAGAGTAGCAAGCATATCTAGGAGATTAAATAGGAAAAGTGTACTAACCTCCAAGGGCACTGGTTATATATAACAAAGTTAGGTTACCATTCTTATCGCAGCCTTTGAAATGTCATTGTGCAAATCGTATTTGAAACAGAACAAAGAGAGAGAGAGAGGCTGAGACATAGATCTCTAAACTTCAGGGGAGTTGCAGGGCTGATTTACTGAGTTCACAGTGCAAAAGAAAGAACCTAACTCCATGGCTGGTCAAAGAGAAATTGAAGGGTGATGAATCTGATGTTGGATGGGGCTGAACTGAGTCAACTGATAGTTGATGGGTCAATGGCATTCTCAGTTCACTGCAGCTGCAAGTGATGGGTTGATGGCAGCCCCTAATGTCATTTGTCTGAAAAAAAATGTAGGAAAAAACTAAACTAAAGTTGAGACAAGGGAGAGTAGACACGTTCTAGTCAAAATACTTCTTCTCCAAGTAATAGAAGAAAGAATGTAGAAAGATAAGACAAGAGTCATATCAGCATGATTTTGTTTGTCTTATATGGAGTGAAGCTGTAACAATGGGTCAATGGCTCACAAGCATTTGGTTATTATGCCCTAAGTGAATTAATATTAAGAGTGTAAATTAGCATTTTTATTAATTAAACTTTGAAGTACATAATGGATACACATATTTTTCTTGCCGTGTCGCACTACCCGTGTCTAAAGTTTTGGGTACTTCTAGCCGAGTCCCCGTATCCTTGAATTAGAGAAAAGCCAATCCCGACATCTAGATATGTACCCGCACCCGACACCCGTATCCGAGTCCAGGTAACCTAGATGTTGGTAGTATAAAAGGCCTTAGAATTGAGCAATAGTTGTGGAAGTTGATCTCCATGTTGAATAGAACATAATGGAAAGTTTTGCACTAGTGTTTACTCTAGTGACTAATTCTAATATTTGGTTGCTACAATAAGTCAATGAATCCCTATTTAAATCTTCCACTTGACATTTGAAAAGGGCTTTAATAATACCTTCACTTTCTCAGTCGCACTTTGACTATACGCCTTCTTCATTGATTAATATTAAATTGGATGGCTCTTGGCAAGGTTGTAAAAACTTTTTTTTTTTTTTTTACCAGGGGGATCATTTGCAAACTGAGTCAATTACTAATGATGATATTTTAGGAGATGCGGTACCTTATGACCAACAAGAGGAAATGCGGAGACTTTGCCACAGGTTACTAGATAGCAAGGTTAGTAACTTGGAAACTAATTTATGTAGTGCAGATTGTTCATTTCATACATTTCAAGATTTATGTTACTTGCATATTCAGTTCATGGATATGGTTGTCCTGTTGGTTATGTTCTTTTATCTTATTAACTTTGGCAGTATCAATTTCTGTATTTTTTATTTAGTTGTTATCAACCTATTGAGCGTGGCATATAAAGATACAAACAATGTGCAAACTTTAAGTCCTTAGATGTATTAATAAATTGTCGCTTGTGCCTTGCCTTTCCATGTTATGAATTGTTTCATGGTTATTTAAGTTACTAAAAAACAGTGGAAAAAGGGGAAGTAATGAAGAACATGACTATTTATATTCCTTCAATTACTAAAAATTTGGGAATAACTTACAAATATTTTTACCTTTGTTTACAGGTAAGAGTAGCATCTCAGTTTCCAGGATCTCACCCAGTTTCTCTCAACAGGTGTGGTTCTCTGAAATTGTCTTAGTCAACGTCTTTTTTTTAGCATCTATTCCACAAAGATTCAATTATATTAGTTTCTCTGGTTGAAGTTTCTTTATATGAAGATTCCTCATTTCCATAAAATCAAAACAAAACCTCAAGTTAGTTGGGGTCGGCCTGTTAGATTCATCATTTCCATTTAACTCAATATGATGCAACATATATACTTCCAGCTCCATGGATTTATTATTTTCCTCTCTCGACGCTAAGGCGATCTCAAGGGAATTTCGTTGGTCTAAGTGAGGCGGTGCCTTGACGACGACTTGGCGATGCGTAGGCATAAAAAATATTCATCTAGAGGGCTGAACTATTATTTATTTATTTATAGGTCGTCCTTTAGTAGCAATAATTGTCTATTAGTCTTTTTTTTAGTTTCTCACATGGTGTCCGGTGCCAATCGCTCTGATGCTCGGGCATTGTCGTTCCCCATACGGGGGGCGACCATTCCAACCCAGTTTTTTCCATTCAGAGACTCAAACTCGAGACTTTGTTTAAGGGAAACCAAGTCCCTCACCACTTGGGTCAACCGATCGATGGTTTCTACTACTCTTTTTGATCCATATTCGATTTATACTTCAAGTATGCTAATAAGCCTTTAGGTTTTTATGTTGCATCAATTATGTTAAGGTTTTTTGTTGGGTTGGCATTCATGTTACTAAACTTAATTGTAATCAGCCCCTTGAATTTTTTAAAAATTATTCAGATGGACATTGCCTGCCTGGGGATTCCCTAAGAGGTTATGCCTCAAAATGCCTAGGTGACCAACGTAGGTCCCCCCGCCCTTGCAATCATTGGGTTTATGCTTCTCAAAGTTTCTTTTATATGAAAGCGGTAATTAGTGATGAAAGCGGTAATTAGTGAATATTGGGTGGTAAAGAAACAATACATACATAAAATTAGTGTAATGTATATATACCAAAAAAATGTGTGTAATGTAGATGAGGGTGATTATGTGGTTGTGTAACTTGTAAAGATAGAATAAGGAATGCATAGATTGAAACAAAACTAGGAGAAGCACCTATAGATGCAAAAATTCGGAAAGAGCGGTTGTGGCAGTTTTTAGCGTAGTTGTCAAATAGTAGTTTAATTATAAAATTGATAACTTGGAATTTGACTCAAATTGTAAATCATTTGTTTTTTTTATTTTCTTTTTATCAATATACTTCTAAAAAGATTTCAAATTCATACCTATTTTGTTCTATTGCCCTAAATCGAGCGCAATGGAAGAGATTTTTGGCATTCCTTATATTTTTCTCCCCTTCTCTACTTCTAAAATGTTGCTAGAAATTCATGCAATATATATCATAAATAAAAGATACTTCAACCTTAAAATTGTCAAACCTTATTCTAAACATGTAAAACACATTTTTAGATTCTATTTTTAGCTTTCCAAACTCTAAAAATTATCTAATATTTGTCAAATAAATTTATGCGTTTTTGTAAGCGGGTTGCTTGGGCTTATTTGGGATAATCTAAATAGAATTTGGAAATATATGTACATATATGTGTGTAAGTCGAAAGTACCAATCAACGAAGAAAATTAGGGAAGGGTGATTGCGATGGTTTGGACACCTTGTTTTCAAGGCGGCAAGGTGGTTTAAGGCAGTTTTTTCCTGCTCAGCTCTAGGTCAAGTAGCACCTAGGTGGACTAAGAAATATTTACTTAGGCCTCACTAAAAATTAGCATAGTTTATTTAAAGACTCCTCAGAAATAAGGCCCCATATTTTTTCACCTACTTATTGTCATCGACATATTTTCACATTCGCATTTTTCCACGCACAATTTTAAATAAAATAAAAATATGTTTTCAAAAATAAACAATTAAAATAAAACAAAAAATTAAGCACACGCATACGAAACACATGATTCTTATTATATCACATACGAAAAGCACAAAAATATAAATGCACCGATTATCTAATACATGAAAATGAAAAACAATGGAAGCGGCTAAACGGACCACACCTCTTGCTCAACGTATTTCCTTTTTTATCAAAATTTTAATGCATGTGTGAAATGACCCAATTGCCCCTTCGTATAAAAGGGTTTTGCTTATTCATACCCCCGCTCACCGCACTTACTCATACCCCAGTCACGCCTTTCTCGAATAGCACTTTCACTTTTGGTCCAAATTCGACAAAACTTGTGCGAAATCACATCGATTCGACGCTGTGAGTGCATTCTCCAACTCTTTTTGTGTATTTTTGGGGTTTTATTTGGCTTTTTTGAGTTGGTAGTGTTTGTGATTTTGTTAATGGGTTTAGAGCTTCAATTTGGTAGTGTTTGTGATTTTGTTAATGGAATTAAGAATATCTATCGATTTCGAGTAATACCCCTAATTTCTTTTTGTTGTTTTCATGTTTGTTTTTGGAGTATTGAAACTTTTTTGTTCGTTCTTGTCACCTGTGGGTTTCGGACACACAGAGCCGCAGTCACACAAGTCTGAGGCTTCAAAGGTCTCGATGGGAGTTGGTTTCGACCTCTTACAAGGATTGTGGGGTGAGGGTGAGGGTGAGGGTGAGGGTGAGGGTGAGGGTGAGCAAGGTTAATTTTGAAAATTTTTAAAACAAAAGGTGGGGTATGTTTAACAAAATTGGGGTATGCTTGAGTAATGGAGTACGTTTAGCCACTTCCACAACAAATAATAATGAAACAAGATTTAGCTAAATAGACAAAATACTAATATACATTTAGGATAAAATTCAAGAGCAACAAATCAAAGTATCTAACCATCATCAACCACTCATAATAAAAAACCATCCAAACCAAAATACAAGTCATTAAGGCTACAAGCCTACAAGCACAAACACTTAAGGTCGCAAAAAGGTGAATAATATAGTAAGCTCAAGTGGAATGAATCATAATTCAATAATCATAGTTATCTTTGACTCTCCATCAACATCATCCACATCATTGTTTGAGAAATCTTTGTTTGCTTCTTGGTGGTTCATTTCTTCATCTACTTCATCTTCATCAAATTCGGAATCAATCTCAAGTAATGCTCTTATTCCACCCGAATATTATCTTCTTCCATTGATGTATGCGATCTAGTGCGGTATCTTGCTTCATCGACACTTGTGGCTCTACCTACTTGCTCCCTACTTTAAATCTTATTACCATGAACCAACGCCAACTCTTGCATTTTTCTAGTGAGCCACTCAAAACAATCATTAGTATTTGATAATGTAAGTGGGTCTAATTTCTTCCTCTTATTGAATCTCTCAACTAATTTTTTATTGTAGATAATGTAGACTAAGTCGTTCCACCTTTTTGTTCCAATATATTCCTTTTTCTTTGTGTGGATTTGAAAGATCAAAAAGAAGATGAAACCATGTTAATCCCTTGAGAACTATATACTTTTTCAACAACATACTAAATCAATAAGTTGAGTGTAACTCACATGCTCAAACATGCTCCAATTTCTTTTGTAGTTACTTGTGCTATATGCTAAGCAAAGGAATTTGATTGCCAATTGTTTAAGTGCAGGAGTGGAACTTTTGTAAAGACGCCACCATTTCAGTGTTTTTAAGCCCTCACCTAGGCCCTGACCTAGGCGGTTTAGACTGGTCTCTGCCTAAGCCTTAATTAGGTAGGTGGTGGGCCTAAAATGAAATTTAAAATATGATTGGGAGGTTTTTGATATTAATTGGTTGGGATAAATATGATTTTCTCGCAGATCTAAATCGTTTAAGATGCGTTTGATATAGAGACAACAACAACAACATAGCCTCAATCCCAAATTAATTGGGGTCGGCTACATGGATCAAAGTCTTCCATTGTGCTCGATTTAGTGCAATTGATGGTGAGCAGTCCAAACATTCAAATCCTTCCTAACTAATGCATCCCAAGTTAACTTCGGTCAACCCTTACCTCGTCGAATTTCTTCAGTTCCTATTGAGTCAAGATTTCTAGTGGGGGAATTTATAGGCCGTAACCGCTCTTCCCTAATCTTTGTGTTAATTGGTGCGCTACTCCTACTTTTCTTTGAATTTCTGTATTTCTTATTCTATCTATACGAGTTTTACCACACGTTTGATATAGAGAACAAGACACAATTTAAATGAATTCAATAGTGTAGAGATAAAACTTAGATAAGTTGGGATGCATTAGTTAGGAAGGATTTGAAGATTATGAAAGCGCAAATTCAATTGTTTTAAGCCGAATTGAGTTTAAGAATTTTATCCTTTAGCCAACCCCAATTAATTTGGGATTTTGGCTGTTTTTGCGATGTTTCTTCTTGTGCTTCCATTCCATCTGTTTGTAATTTTCTTCTCCATCTCTATCTCTATCTCTCTTATATATATAAACTACCATGGGAACTAAAAATTTAAAATTTGAATGCATTTAATGATCTTTAATGCATAGTACTTTAAACACACTACATTACTCAACATTGGATTATGATCCAATGGTCAAAGCACATAGTTCCCATGACATTGGTATGTATTTGGGTTCCATTGTATAATTGCTACTATATATATATACATATTTGAAGAATGTTTGTTCGAACAAAAGTATTGAAGGTTGGGTGATGGATGGTTGATGAGATGGTATAGAGTGATAAAACAATATTTTTTAGTACTAAATAATTTGAAACTATTGAATTTGTGCATTTATAAATTATGTGATTTAAATTTAACCAACCTAATGGATTGTCACTAAGTGCAAATAGTAATGGCCAAGTGGCCAAAAATTCAAATCAAAATGAAAAAAACCCGATGAAGAATTATATATGTAGAGTCAATTAAATAAAAGTTGGAGCAGCATCGATCGGTATAAAACTTGGGGACACCTAAGATCAGTTGGCATGCATTAGTTAGGAAGAATTTAATGGATTATGAAAGCTCAGCAGAGTGGAAGAGTTTGATTCTTGAAGCTAATCCCGTTGTTGTTGTACTTGTTGGTGAAATTGGAATTTGATGGGACACTTGCAATTTTATTTGAAAGACAAGTCTTCTGTAAGACTTTGCCCCCTCATAAGTTTTTTCACATAATTTATTGTTTGATCATTGCTTTAAATTACTTCATGAAAATGTCAATAAGATGTTTCTTACCGCTAATCTCCTTTGTCTATTCATCTTCATTTTCATCTTGAAGCTATTTAAGGCTTTTATTAATTTTTCCTCTCTCTCTAGTACTTTCTAATTGGTGTTCTTAATTGTGTGAATCAGAGAGAACCTGCAGTTATTAAGCCAAAGATACTACTATGCCACATGGAAAGCTGACGGAACACGATATATGATGCTTATAACTCATGATGGATGTTACTTGATTGACAGAAACTTCTGTTTTCGGAGGGTTCAGCTGCGTTTTCCAATAAAATTTAAACATAATGAGGTTTGCTTGCATTTTCTTATGCTATCTAGGATTGCATGTACTGACGTTAAGACCAACATGGAACACAACTCGAGTTCACCAATTTATTATGTTTTTGTAAAATTCATCCAATCCAGCCTTTTGATGTGGCCTATTTTTTCAATTCAATTCCAATATCAATTTAAACTAATTACAAGAATTTGTGAGTTGAAACGCAATAGAAAAACACATTCATACATATGTACAGAATTGGCACCTCAATAAGTGATGATTAAAGAAAATACAATATAAAATAAGAAGCTAAAAAAATCAAAAAGATAATTCACGGTTATTTGTTCCCCTTCAATTATTAGCCAGTAAAATTCATAAGTTTGCAGATATTATCATTCACTTAATAGAAAAACAAGACAAGTTATTTCATCAATAACATGATCATAAACTAATTATACAATGTGATTTCGTAAAGAATTACCCACCTAATTCTTAGTTGATCAAAATAAATTGATTATTATATCATCTTATCTTATTATCCTTACTCAGGCCATACTATTGTAAATTAAGAATTATCAAGTATGTATTCTCATTATTATAAAATTATTTCATTTTGTGGGTAGTATAGATGTTGCACTGGATTGGTTTTAGCAATTTTTTTTTACTCCATTTTAATTTGGAGATTTTGCACTGAATTGAGTGCGATGAAAGAGTTTGATCCATGTTGCCGACCCCAACTAATTTGGGATTAAGGCTATGTTGTTTTTGTTGTTTAATCCAATGGATTTAGGGAAATTTTAAACCTAATGTTACGAGCAAAAGAAAGCTAACCTAATACCCAAGGTACAGTGGCAAAGAAAGGGGCAGTAAACTCTGACTAAGGCTCGGTCTTAGGTTCAATTCTTGGCTACTACATTATGTTCCCTTGTTATCTCCCAAGCTATTGGGCTGGGGTTTTTGACTTCCTCTTGTGGAATTTGTCTAATTGAGGTTGGATACCCATTGTTCTTAAAAAAAGCTAATCTATATCTAACAGATTATGTACTTTCTTTAAATAAAAGGCTTTTGTTTCTTTTGTAAGGGAGCTAAAGACACACATAATATAACATTACTTGATGGTGAGATGGTGATTGATGCTCAAGATAATGGAAAACGAGAAAGAAGATATCTGATCTATGATATCATGGTTCTTAATAATTTGCCACTCATAAAGGTTAGTCGTTTAGAAGTTTCTTTTAATATTGTTGAGACATCAATTCTACCATGTATATGGAATGATACCTTCACTACATACTGCACTTTCTTATTCATTAAATTTCCCAGTTGATTCACTTTATGCAGCTCTGTTTGTCTTATCCCACATGTAGTTGTTCACTTGTTCACTAAGTATATGAGAATAGACAATAAATATTCATTTTGGCATGCTTACGTGACTACGTAACTCTTCTTTGAACTATTAATGCATGGTGGGTGTGACTAAATGTGCATTGACACCATGCATAATTCTAGGATTTACAATGGGCTTCCTTAGCAAAGTTAAATTTGGACGTATAGGTAGAATCTGCTTTTAATAAATTATCTATTTCCTTATTTGGTACCTTATTTTCTAGAGAGGTTCAATTCGAAATTCAAAATTTTAAATTACACATGAAATATTAGGCTCCATGAAGTTAAGGAGGCTTTGAAAAGGATGAAAATTGGAAAAGCATGTGGTCCTGATGAAATTCCTATAGAGGTGTGGAAATGTTTAGGAGAAATTTGATTTATATGGTTGACAAAACTTTTTAACTATGTTACCCGGACCCTTCATGAAACTTGAAACGAGTCGACACTTGAAAACTCCATTTGAAGAGCTCTTTGTATAAAAAGATTTAAAATGTAAGAGAATAAAGAAAAAAACTTGACAAGAACTTTCTAGTGTAGAGTAAGAAATGAAAAATGAGAAAAAATATAGTGTATAAGCTATTACATATATAGAAATTTGATATATATAAGCATATGTCACGTTGAAGTTTTAGAACTTTTTGCCGAGTCTCGGTTCCTTAAATTAGAGAATAGGTGGATCCGACCTTTAGACTCATACCCGTACTTGACAACCGCACCCGAGTCCAGGTAACATAGCTTTTTAATAAGATCTTAAGATCTAAAAGGATGTTAATACCGTGAAAATTTGGGAAAGGAAGTAATCTTGTACCAATTTTCTTAACTAGACATATTCATGAGGATATCCTTTTTTTTTTTTTGAAAAAATTCAAGAGTATATACTATGACTTATGCTATTTGCATATGATATTATTTTTGTGAATGAAACAAGAAAAGGAGTGCATAGGAAATAGAAAATTTGGAGGAATGCATTAGTGTTTTAAAGGCTTTAAGTTAAGTAGGCGTGTAGGACAAAGATTGAGGCATGCATTGTGAGTTTACGAATAGAAGATATTAAGATAGTGGAGTAGTAAAATTAAGGAGAAGTAGTAGTCCCAAAAATGAATCATTTAAGTATTCAATATCATACAAAAATATTATTATATTGAAAATGATAACACTCTTGGAATTTAAGCTAGATGGAAGAAGTGGAGTTCAAAAGTTTTGATATGCCACCAAGTATCCTTGTTAAGCAAAAATGGAAATTCTACACGACCGCAATTAGGGGCGTAAAAAAACATCACGTAAAATGGGTGTAGCCGATGAGAGTCGCAGTGAGGTCAGTCGCAGAGAGTCGAAAGGTGCAAGAGCAAAGACTTGAAAAGTGTGAGATTGAGAGGTCTGCGCAACTGTGAGCTAGTATCGAAACTTTGACTTCGCCATATAATTCACTATTGTGAAAATGAGAATTAATTCGAAGAAGTTTAATTCGCTGCGAAGAATTTTTGTAAAAAATTGCCAACTTAGAGAAGTTTAGAGAATTATTATTTAAATGAAAAGTATACATAAGATGTGACGTTAATGTACCCAATGCATTTGTTTCATTGTGATGAATGTGCACACTAAGTTGATTAATATTGTAAGAAAGTAAATTAGCACTTTTATGCAGTTAATGTACCAAAAAATGTTAGTCCCTCCGGTAAAAAATGTAAGTCGTTTAATGTAAAGATACAAGAATTAAGAAAGCCTTAATTACGAGTGTAATTTACATATATGTACTTTGACATTAAATGAATGAAAGAATTGAAGAATCATAAATGTTTGAATTGCATAAGGGTGAAATGGGAAAAAATAATAAATATACTCTTGAATTTCGAAAACGACTTGCAATTTTGAACAAGGGGTTTTTGATAGAACGACTCATATTATTGATCGGAGGGAGTATAAGAAAACAAATTAGCTGTTAATGTACTAGTATACATATTTTGAAATAAATAAGGGACAAACACTGTAATAAAATAAGGGACAAACATTGTCCATACATAAATTGACTTCCCACAAATAAAGTTTTCATCACATGTTTGAGGGTATTTTTGTCATCACTATATCTTCTTTCTTTTCAACTACTGTTCATCTTCTTCATTCGAGTTCTTTAGTTCTTCATACTTTAAGTCATCTTCTTTGCTTCAAATCGAAATTTGTGGTGTGTAGATGTTGAACTCTAGGAGATCTCCTATTCACTTACACCTTCTTTCTCTCCAAAAGAATGTAGAAGAATCTAGAAGCTTTACAACACTTTTGAGGTGAGAAGGCGAGCGACCACTGTTCTTCTTGTGATGGAGCATTGCTGTACTGCTAGGTAGTCGATTTGATAGAGCTATAGAGGTTTTAGGGTTTCCCAAATTTGTTGATCGAAATTTGGTAATTTATTTATTGTTTTGTTGGTTCGTGACAAAAAAAGCCCGAAATTTTTGAATTATTTTGAAAACTTCGGCAAATTCTTGTAATTTTGAAACTCACTTTGCGTTTCGTTTCGTTGGAACAAATCTCGACAAATTTTGTCTAAAATTCGGCAAAGCTTGTCGAATTTTTGATCCTTGATTGTGAGGGACGAGAGGTGCGAGATACGAGAGAGGGTGTGAGAGGCGAGAGGTGTGGGAGGTTGTGCGCATGTGTGAAAGTGAGCAACTAACCTAGACTTAGGGTTTTAGTATTTATATAATATAATTACTAAAATACCCCTAAAGATTAATCACTAAATGAGTACCAGTTTTTTTTTTGAAAATTTTGTTGGAACCCGTACTTGTTTTTAAATGGATAGAATTTTAGTTTCAGAACCGTATTGATTCAAGGAAAACTATGTTCGGACTCTATTTAAAATGGGATAAGACAAATGCGGACAAAAGAATTTGGGCACTTTTTGCCGTCCCTAATATTAACACTATTCTATGTACTAGTCTATGATAAATCGATTCCACCTCTGTGAAGAACATATTTGTATGGTGTTTTATCCATGCTGAGCTCAAACTTAATGAGTGCGGACACATTTTCCTATAGATGACACTATTACCTTGTTTTTCAAAATTTTGGTGGTATGAGATTTTTGTTTTCATTTGATTTATTTATTTATCGAGATAGGTGGTATGTGAATTGGTTATGATGTAATCCTATGTTTTTACCTGGGGGTGGCAAAACATGTCCTGACCCGTTTGTCCACATTCGTCCAATTCCATTTTAAACGGTTCCAAACATGGTTGTTCTTAAAACAATGAGTTTGAACCTAAAATTATGTCCGTTTTAAAATCGGGTACGGGTAATGACAAAATCTCTAAAAAAAGGGTACCCATTTAGTGATTAATTTTTATGGGTATTTTAGTAATTTCGTTTATTCTATATTTATAAAAAACCCCAACTTTAGGTTAGTTGCTCACTTTCACTCACATAACCTTCCACACCTCTTGTTTCTCACAATTGCACACCTCTCTCTCATTGCTCTTACCTCTCGTCTTTCACAGTTGCACAGACCTCTCGGTTTGACACTTCTGTACTCTTACCTGCAAGTAGATTAGTTTATTCCCATGTTTCATTCTTCTCTAAAGCCCCTCATTTACACATTCATGGTTTGTTCCCAGTGTTCATTAGATAACTTTAGATATGATGGTTGGGATTTGAATGCTGTTCAGGCTTATGAGAAAATTTTTGTAAGTGGGACTTAGAAAATTTCTCATATGGCACAACATGCAAAAGAGGGTACCAGGGATGTTCAGTGCATGATCGGGTTCCTTTTCTTTTTGGAAATAGGGATATCCAAGTCAACATATTTGTCAATTTGAGAAACATAGATTGGTACCTAATTTTTAAGAACTTGTCCAAATTGTTGGACTTGCACTAATTCAAAAAAATCGATACTTCATTTTTTAGAGTTGTTTTAGATTCTTGGGCTTGCATTAATTTAGGTGGAGTGACTTTTTCTTGAGTGGACCTGCCTTGCCATGCGATCCTCAAGAGTAGTTGGCATTGATTCATTAGCCTTGGGCTTAAAGGTTTTAGGTTTTGAGATTTTTGATCCGATCGGTGGTTTAAGTGATAAATCTATGTCTAAAGGAGCAAAGGATTATTCGTCCCGATCATTGTCTTCCATAATGAAATTCTCCCTATGAAGATAAGGAGCAAGGAAATATGACTCGTGCTCGTTAAAAGTTACATTAGATGAGACGGGAAATTTTTGAGAAGGTGGGTGATAGCATTTATACCCATTTTGCGTGGAGGAATACCCTATGAAGGCACCCTTGCAAGCTCTTGGATCTAACTTTTCCTCTATTCTAATGAGGATATGAACAAAAGCGACGTACCAGGGAACCAAAATGTTTGAGGTTTTAAGTTTAGGTTAAAATTAAGATAATACTTTCATCGAACTTTAAGGCCGAGGACACTAGAATGTAATCTATGTATAATATGTGTTGCAGTTAGAGCTGCTTCACCTCAATATGACTTAGGTAGATGGTAATTAAATAGGAAGGCACAAGTTGTATCAAGTAAACCATTCTTTCTTTCGTAATCGATTCCTTCTTCTTGAATGTATGATGTGAGAGTTTGATTAAAATAGTTTCTGGCATTATCTGACCGAAACTTCTTAATTTTAGTTCCAATTTGAGTCTGCGCCATCATATAGAGATGTGGGAAAATGTGACTCACATCCGATTTGATTGAGTAAGAAAATCCAAGTGACTCTAGTGCAATTAACAAAGGATACAAACCAACGTGCATCAAAAATATTTGGAGTAGGTGTATGTCCTCAAATATCATTATGAATTAGGCCAAAAGGAGTGGAGCTTCTATTATTGCTAAAAGTAGAAGACACATGTTTGTGTTTCACAAGTTCACACTCTTCACAATGAAATTCACCGACATTTAAAGGCCAAAACGAAAGAGGAAAATGACCTAAATGGTCTGTTCGCATGGGGTGTGACTCATTCCACAATCACAAGGATATGGTTAGAAGGTAGTACGAGTCCAAGTTTTATGGGTCAATTCGGATTTGATGCGTTCTTTGCATGGGGTGCTAACAAGAATGATAAACTTAGTGGGTGGTGGAGAAAATTAAGAGGGCACTTTGTTTAACGATCATGTATTGGATTTGTCGGTCGGGGTGATTATGAAGTTCTCTTACACGGACAACGACTTTGAGGTTATCCATGGACTAAGTCCGCTAGTTAGCTGAAGCAAGCAAACTACAAGGGTGCTAAAAGAAGGATTCCCGAGTTGACGATGATGAAGCCACAAACAATCTTTATTAGAAAGGTTATGATATGAAATAAATAAGCGTTTTGTGTAGAAAGTGTTGGTAACTCTAGGTAATAGAGCCGTTTATGGTTCTTAGCTAATCTAGTCCAATTTTCTTTCCCGAGTTTTGATCTTGAAATAAACAGTGAGTAGGGTAAAACATTATGATTAAATGTGAATCTTTGATAAGTTTGTGGATAGAGATGAGATTCGTCGTGAGTTGTATGTGAAGATTATCTTTTATAAATGTTGGAGTTCGGTGAATATCTCATACGCTTGCAACTGTGGTAAATGAACCATCAAGCAAATGTTATTTTTCTATTATTTGGACAAGGGTTATTGGAGTGAGACATGAGGAAAGTTAGTCGTGTGGTCTGATCTCATCTTGAATCCAAGAAGTTGAAAATGATATATCTAAGACCTTACACCCAATGGAAATAGGAAACTCACTTGAATCAACCAATGATCTAATTCATGAGGATTTATCCAAACAATCAAGTAATACGCTAAGGTTTTCTATCCCATCACTGTTGAAATTCATGTCTTCATAAGGATTTGCTGCAATTGTTTAGTATGCAGATCGTTCTCCGTTTGTTAACGATGGTTTTGGCAATGAAGGCCATGATTTAATTTTGGCTATAAAGCCAAAGGGTGGTTGGCACATGAAGGCTAGAGGCGACTTTCCAATAGAGCTATAAAGATATGATACCATGACAATTAAAAAAAATAGAGAAATAAAGAAGAGAGACACAATGATATACGTGGTTCAGTTCTATGACCTACATGCATGGGAGAAAGGAGAGAATGATTTCATTCATGCTTCTCTAGTTACAGTAGCTCTATATTTATTAAGTTACAGGATTAGTCAAAATAATGAAAACTTTCAAAAAGATTTTCCAATCAATCAACCAATCAATCAAAATCATCTGTCGATTATTTCCTTCCTTGTAATCCTTATTATCAATCAAATATACTAACATTGTCGATCCAAAGGATAGTTACTTTATCTATGAGTCGTGCTACAGTTCTTTTCATGATGCCATTGCTAGTTGATAATTATGGATTATTTACCATTTTGAAATATAAGCACCTTTTCTTTTTGAACCTCTTTTTTCTATTGTTTCTATTCATCATTATCATTACTAGTTTTGGCAATATTTATTTTTGAAGTGTTGAATGCATTATTAGTGTAACATATTTCCATTTTCTTTTTGAAATTATGTCTTCTTAATTCCATTTTCATTTGGGAATGTGCCTAGAGTCAGAATTACAAAACGAGCTTGCATATACTATATGATTATCTTTGTTCACTTTGGGTGGGAGACCTTTTTTCTTTTCTCCGTCATCTCTTATCAACGATTCTTCACAATTTGCACAGCGGCCTTTCAATGAAAGATGGAAGATGATCGAGGAAGAAGTGATTCAACCTCGGAATGTTGAGCGTTCAAATATGCACCAAAGTAGAATTCCTTATTATAGATATGATATGGAACCATTTAGGGTACGAGGATTGGAATTTTTGCTTATTTATTGTAATTATTTTTTTCTTACCTTTTCTAACTTGGCTATGCCGTGTCATTTTTTCTTTTTTTGTTTTGAGTATACCACCAGGTGAGGAGGAAGGCCTTTTGGTTGCTATCAACTGTTGGGAAGCTTCTTAAGGAATTTATTCCGAAGCTATCACATGAAGCAGATGGTCTAATTTTTCAGGTATTTATGCATCATAATAAGCCTAGGGGAGAGTCTTTTCAAATAAATTTTGACTTGGTCAATCAAATGAATTTGCATTCTTTGTCAAAATACTACATTTGTAGTTTTGGCCTTCTGTTCTAGCACGTTATTCTTTTATTTTTGTTCTGCATATTTGATTACAACTTGAGGAACAAAGAGAACGAGACCTCTAGTACAACAAACCAAAATAAGCAGTTGTAGGATGCCATAGATATAAATAAATGGAATTACAACAAATTTTACAAATCCTTTAATCTTTTAGCTAATGCAAATTGCTTGTCCATATATTGCTTAAAAAGAAGTTTTAATTTGGTTGAACCCTATGCCAACCCCTTTTCATTTGACTTTTTTATTAAAAAAATTGGTGGTTGAATCATGCAATTTGAAAAAGAGCAAGCTCCCATAAGACTTGCAAAGATTGCAAAGATTGTGTGAAATAAGTACTTGCGTTGTTGTGAGCTTGCTAAATGTAGTTTAACTAACCCAAAGTATGAATCCAGTATAGAAGGCCAGTGAAGGGAGCGTAAGCATTATACTCCTCGTTATTGTAGAGAATAATGTGCCAGGGTAAATTGTAGTATAAGGTTATCTTTAAGAGAACAGCAGACAAAGAACTTCATGTACAATGATTCTAAGAGAGTAGTTTTGTTTTTTTTTTTTTTTTTTTTTTTTTTTTTTGGTGTCGTGTGTTTTGTGGGGGGGGGGGGGGGGGGATTTTCTTTGGGAGTGAATATCTGTGACTTTATTAAGTTATTAAGGTATTGTGGCCCATGCACTTCTCTTTATGAGTAAATATGCAAATCGGAACTTGTGTTTTTGATTTGATCATCTCTATTACTTTTGTACATTTCTTTTGTTGATGTTACGATTAACATGGTCGGAACTTAAATTGAAATTGAACCACTGAATCTTCAAGGTTGTGATGTTTTCCAATCGTAAAGCATAATAGTTTTCTTGTAAAATATTTAATGCAAAAATCAATTTTTCTAAAGAAAATAAAATGGTTACTTGGGGTACTATTCTCCTGTAGGTTTAAAACTTCGACTTTACATTGTAATTCACTTACTTAAAATTCAAAAATAATTAGGGAAGCTTAATTTGACGAAGGGAAGTTGTGCAAAAATTCGCCACTGTCTATGATGCAAGTGGGTAGGATAGGGGATTCCCATTCCCATCCCCACTTAAGAACTCATCACCCATACCCATATCTATACCCATTCGGGGATGAATTTTCTTACCCATCCTTGTACCCGTCTAATCCCCGTGGGGATTTTTGCGGAGATGGGGAATCCCCATGGAGAAACATCTTTCTCCATTTCATTCCCCATTAGGGATCCCGCGGGAATTTTCATGGGAATTTTTTTTGCAGAGTTGGGGAATCACCATGGGAAAATATTTCTTTTCAGTGAATATCTGTGACTTTATTAAGTTATTAAGGTATTGTGGCCCATGCACTTCTCTTTACGAGTAAATATGCAAATCGGGACTTGTGTTTTTGATTTGATCATCTCTATTACTTTTGTACATTTCTTTTGTTGATGTTACGATTAACATGGTCGTAACTTAAATTGAAATTGAACCACTGAATCTTCAAGGTTGTGATGTTTTCCAATCATAAAGCATAATAGTTTTCTTGTAAAATATTTAATGCAAAAATCAATTTTTCTAAAGAAAATAAAATGGTTACTTGGGGTACTATTCTCCTGTAGGTTTAAAACTTCCACTTTACATTGTAATTCACTTACTTAAAATTCAAAAATAATTAGGGAAGCTTAATTTGACGAAGGGAAGTTGTGCAAAAAATCGCCACTGTCTATGATGCAAGTGGGTAGGATAGGGGATTCCCATTCCCATCCCCACTTAAGAACTCATAACCCATACCCATATCTATACCCATTCGGGGATGAATTTTCTTACCCATCCTCATACCCGTCTAATCCCCGTGGGGATTTTTGCGGGGATGGGGAATCCCCATGGAGAAACATCTTTCTCCATTTCATTCCCCATTAGGGATCCCACGGGAATTTTCATGGGAATTTTTTTTGCAGAGTTGGGGAATCACCATGGGAAAATATTTCTTTTCACTTAATTTTCCTTTTAAAAAATTATAAAAATAAGGTGTCAAAGATACATAACAACACAATTGTTGGAAATGCCAACAAAAATTAAGTATCAACATATCATGCAATGAAAGTTCCAAGTGCTAACACTTGTAATTAAATTTCGACAACATCATTGGCAGTAATATGCAAAAAGAAAAGTTCAAATTCAAAATAATCCTTAAAAGTCCCTCCATATCCTTAGTATTTTTGAAGTATATATACTAGTATGCAAACATGTGCTCCTCATGTGAGGCACATTAATATTTGTTTTCAAGAAAGGCACGTACACCAACAAACCTCAATTCCTAATTAATTGAGAAAAAAGATATAAAAACGTTTAAAAAAATTCAATAATCTCATGCTACTGGTATTTCAGTTTAATGACGATAATATATTCATGTCAATTAGTTAGCATTTTCCATCTTAAGTAATCAAACAAAAAATTAGAGAATAATGATTAAACCTTTTATGGCTATTGATATTTAACTGAATGACACATTGAAAACCGATCATCAATATAGATCATAAATTTCTGTAAAAGAAAATGGAGTATGAATTCTTTACTTAATTTTTTTTTTTTTTAAACTTGAAGCATTCTTTACTTAATCGAATTGCTTTACTTAATCGAATTGCTTTATTTGATCAGAATTAGAATAATATGCAGGACCATAGATATTCAAAAACTAAAAAGAAGATTTGTCAAAAAAAGAAAAACCTACTGAAAAGAACAAAATTTACACTATTGTTGGAATTGATCACAACCTGCATTTTTTAATGGCCCCACTAATGAGGCTATAGAATCCAGACATGTAGAAAGCCTGACAAATCTGACCAAAGCTATGACCTTGCCCTTAATTTGCCGCTAAGATGTGGAATTGTGGTTACTGCATTGTGATTAAAATCCTACTTCACCATCAGTTGTCTCACTATCAACCCCTCGAAGATCTCTATCATTGATCTTGGAGCACGCAACTCTACTGATCATAAGCATAAAAAGCCTGATTAACTCACTTCATCATAGGTAATACCAAAACAAAAAAAGATAACTGATTCTCATTAATAAAATCAATTCACTTGCATTCATAAAAATAATTATCCATGATTATTGCAAGTGCCTTCATATTGAGAAAGAAAAGGATTTGGAAATAAGAAAATGTGTTTGATGTGTACATACCATGTGATTCAATGGATGATTGGATGACAATCAAGACGACCAAACTCAACCATTGAAGCGATGCACTAAAAATTACACCCTAAACTATCAGTAAATAAGAGATATCTCTTGTTTGGGGTGGCATCTGTAAATAAGATCTCAATTGATGATTTGCGATGGACTTAAACACGAGAAACTACTGCTTTGCGGTTAATGGATCTTGCCTAATAAGAGTGGGCTTTTAGTTTCATAACGGTGAAATTGTTGTGTGAACTTGGACGTGTGAAAGAAGGAAAGATAGCGAAAAGATATAAAGAGAATCCTTGATATAAGGTGTTGTAGTAGAAAACACCTAATTAAAAGGGATTTTTGTTAAATTACCAACTTATCCTAAATTAAAAGAATGTAGCATTAAGTACTTAAGGGCAATCTCAAGAGTTTTTGCCAAAAAGGCTTCAAAATTAATTGCTTTGGGTTTGCAATTATATTATATTATATATATATATATATATATATATTGAAATGTAAATAAATAAATAATCACTCAAAGATCTCTTAATAAATAATCAAGATGGATTAGTAAAATTAGGGTACAAAAAGATGGTGATATTGAGTGTGATGTTACACATAGAATTCAAGTTGAATGTAAGAAGTGGAGAAGTGCAACAAGTGTGATATGTGATCAAATATCTCTATTAAGCTAAAATGAAGACTTTACAGGACTTCAATAGGCTAGCTATCCTTAATGGAAGTGAATGTTGGGCGGTAAAGAAACAACACATACATAAAATGAGTGTAGCGGAAATGAAGATGCTTAGGTAAATATATGAAAATTTAGAAGAACATAGGAGTAGCAATTGACACAATTTCGGGAAGGGCAGTTGCGATAGTTTGGACGGATCCAAAGACAACCTGTACACCTAGGCTTATTGGGGACACATTGATTAATGATTTGGAAAGCACACCATTAATTGCACTAAATCTAGCGCAATGGAAGAGTTTGATCCATGTAGCTGACTCCAATATGTGGATTTGGAAATCTCATTACTGAATTTTCTTATATCATTATCTTCATCTTAGTAATATTATATGTTGTAATTCTTTTTTATTGCTCTTTCTCTATTTTCTTAATTTATTGTTTTTCTTTTGTTGTCTTGGCTCTGTGATCATATCTATCTCTCACACATTAGTTGAGGGATGCATCATTGGTATTGCGTTGATGTGGCCTTTGTGGTTAAAAACAATGTTTAAATTCTTCAAAAAAAAAAAAAAAAAGCAATGTTTAAAAAAGCTAACTAAGGCTTACACACTCTGTTATTTTCTTGAATTTTTGTACCGAGGCTTAATCCTCGGTGTAATTGATTAAGGCTTACACCTCACTTGACTGCGACATACAACCCAGGTACACTTCTGTGCTTTTTGAATTGAGGCTTAAGTGAGGCGTAAGTCTCACTTGTATTCTTAACTGTAAATATGTTTTGTTTTGTTATGTTTAGACTTAAAATCTCAATTTGATTAAATAAGTTGTCATGACATATAGAATACAATTGGAAACCTCTTGCAATTAAGTTCTAAATCGAAAATTGAGACTCGAAGCCTTCATTCATGTTCAAGAAAGCTAGTTCGAGCTATGCTTCTCCTTATACCTGTTCACTGGGCCGGGCTTGGGTTTCAAATTTACTAAAAAAGCTGACCTGACCCTGCTAAAGCCTGACACTGGTGCTTCTTTGTGGCTGCTAATATAGTCTTTTGGTCAAACTGTGGTATTTCATGAAGGGGAGGATTATGATTTATCTGTGGTTTTTATTGCAACATTAACACTGGTGCTTCTTTTGTTCTGCTAGGGCTGGGATGATCCATATGTTACTCGTACGCATGAGGGCCTCTTAAAATGGAAATACCCTGAAATGAATTCAGTTGACTTTCTCTTTGAGGTTTTAGTGTTGACCAATACAAGTTGCAAAATTCACTTGGTTCTCAAAAAAGATGTATTTGTATTTTGCTCATGATCCTTTTTTGACAGGTTGTAGATGACGACCGACACCAACTTTATCTGTTTGAGCGAGGAAAAAAGAAGCTAATGGAAGGAAATCACGTAGTTTTTAGTGAGTAGATGGTTCTCTATGTATTGTTAAATATTTTATCCTTGTTATTATTGTAAGATTTATTCCAGTTTTTTAGGGAAAACCTGCATCTAAACCAACTGAATGACTTTGGTTTCTATTTATTATTATTTTTTTGGATAAGATATTGTTTCTATTTTAAAGCACGTGTAAATTTTACTTTCATGTGGTTGTATGCATGCATTAATTCAAAAAAATTGGCCATTAGAATGGATTCAACTTCATATGCTCCCTTCTAAATAGTAGTTTTTTCTAGCTTGAAACAGGATAATAAAAATTAATGGCATCACCAGCAACTTATCAAGTGACGTTCAATAGTTTTGTGAGGACAGTTTGTGTAACTGTCAAAGAATAAGTCTCAATTTTTCTAAACTTGCTCACTAATAAATATTAATCACCATTTGGATATATGATGCAGCAAAATTTCTATTGTTTTCTGCTTATTCTTTTATTACTTTGCTTATGATAATCCCTTGCCTCTTTGTTTATTGGGATTTTATTTTGGCACTCTTCAGTTTTACAGTAAAGTTGAGTAAAAGATTTCCCACTTTTACCAAAAGGTAGTCCTTTTAGCACACAAGGGATACCTACATTGATGCCTCTTAAATTAATCATTGATAGATGAAGATTGATTGGTTAAGACACCAGTACAACAATTTGTATCAGGTTTTTATCATCATCATGTTGTCGTCGTTGTTGTTCTTTTGGTGTTACTGTATTTGTATATATGTCAAACCTAGTTTTCCTTTTATATGGTTCCTTCTGATCCATTATACATGTTAGAAGATTGGTTGTCATGTTTTTGTGAGCTTGGTGCTAACCCTAACAATTACATCTATTGAGCAGAGCTTTCCATTGTAATAGTTTGGAGAAGAATCAAATTGAATTTTTTTCTATTTTATACTGTGTGTACTCTCATTTTATTGCATTTTTCCTTTTTTTTTTTTGCTGGCAGAAGTATGCTTTATTCATGAAATTTTTGAAACCTACAGGTGAGGCAGATGCGTCATCCTATTCAGGAAAGATAATTGAATGCTCCTGGGATTCCGAAAAAGATGTTTGGATATGCATGCGTATTAGAACAGACAAGTCGACTCCAAACGATTTCAATACATATAGAAAGGTCTATTCTATTGCCATCTTTCTGCTCAATTTATTAGAAAAATGTAGTTTTTACTGCTATTGTGTTAACTATGGTTGCAAAGAGCAGGTGATGCGAAGCATTAAGGATAATATCACAGAGGAGATCTTACTGAGTGAGATTGATGAAATAGTACGCCTGCCAATGTATGCTGACAGAATACAGACTGAGATTGTTGCCCACAGCCATCACCAGCAGCCTGGTGCTGGGAGACGCAGATGATGCATCATTTCTTGTTCGAGATGTTGAGCATGATACCATCACCACAAACTCAAGCGCCTTATCATTCTGGTTGCCTGCCTGTGTTATATTTGCCTTAACAATCAAGGGCCACATTGTCAACTACACAACACTCGGCCTCCATGGCTATCACGTGACCGGTTGCACCATTTCGGTTGAGCTTGTTCGACACATTCAATAGATTCAGCATCTGAAAGGTCATGCGTTCCTTTCTTACAGTCTCTAGTTGTAGAGGTAGCCCTTTAGTCCAGTGTATATATTATATGTCAGCTATTTTGCTTCTCTAGGTGCTTGCCATTTAAATCACTGTAAAGTAGTCATTTGAGTAAATACAGTTGTAGTTAAAAAGGGTTACTTATTACTCTACACGTGATTCAGCGTCGCATATGATTGTATTGCGCTGTGGATTAGGGTGATTTAGTGAAACTGCGAGCAAATCTATTAGATTTCGATAAATGGTGGTGGTGCCATGAGCCTCTTTCCTCCCCTCTGTTGCATGGAAATTGAGAGACCTTTGAACAGTTTCTGACATGATGTTAGTGCACGCTTAATAGCCTTTTAGGTTGGCAAACTAACTTGCATAGAATGGCCATAAGACCTGTGTATATTTTAAGCTTTAGTACTGCCTTGCTGGGTGGGCAGCCAATCTTTCAGATTAAATTTAAGTAGTGCAACCGTGCAATTATCTTTAGTCTGTAGTGACTTGAAGGTCAATAGCATAACTATACCAAGTTGTGCCGAGTACACAACTATACCAAGTTGTGTTTGTCAATCGCAGCAATCAAAACATTGATGGATAACCAAGAAAGTGGGCCAACAAAAGGTGCATGTTAAAGGCACGGTGGCCAGGTTCCTGGTTATATATGTTCCTGGTTATGATTATCATTCTACTTGGGGCCTTTCTCGTTGAGATTTGATGCTCCCTCGGAAAATGACCTCAAGTTATATAAGAAAAGATATTGAGAGGGAAAGTATGCTTTTTATTAGTATTTTTGTTTGCTCAAGTGTACTGGTACATAATGGACTAAAATAGATGAAATCGAAACCTCATGTTAATTGAGGTCAATTCTTATCCATATATGGACAACAAATAATACATGGACAATCACATTTAGTACTGTAAAATTAGTCTAACTAAGCACCCAAAAAAAAGGTCTAACTCACTTTGGGATTTTAATAACTTGTCCAACAACTTAATTTTTATTAATACATTTTTTTTAAGACTACTAACCAAATTACAACCTTCGAAGACTCAACAAAAGGTAACTCGGTAAACTTCAAAACATATCTACATGAGTTCACACATACACATTTGAAAATAAAATAAAATAAAAAATCACACAAACATCACTAATAAATGGTGGTTGGGAATCTCAAGACCTCGGCTTTCTTTTTCTCCTTGTTTTCTTCTGCTTCATCTTCATACTAGAAAATGGGGTAGGTAAGTCCTAAAGCCCATTTTCATATTAGGGAAATGGAGGGTTATAATAGGTTGACAGAGACAACACAAACTTTTTGTCATTCTTCATGAAATGAATTAAACATGTATAAACATCGGGGGATCCCACCTACTGTCTCAAAGTTCGGGTGTAGTGAAAAATGAGCAAGGGTGTGTTTCACATTGTCATCAATTACACTAAATCGGCCACAATGGAAGAGTTTGATCTATGTAGCCAACCCCAACTAATTTGGAATTGAGGCTACGTTGTTTTTCAGTTTCACCTATGTAGTACTGTCACAATTTCTGGTCTTTCAAGTTCAGAAATTAGACCAGCATATTCAAAGTAAACACCTCACATAAATTAACAAGTAAAATTTCGAATGTGTTAAAATGGCAAGTTGTAACAGAACGCAGATTCTCTTAATTATAAATGTATCACTCAATACCATTATTCTTTTGAGGGAAGAAGTATCATATACTAAATGCCATTGTAGTTATTCTTCTATCTATGAAACCAGCTATTGTTTCAGACCCTCAGCCTTCACCGCCTCGTAGACAGCAGAAAAATCTTGGTCGCCCAATCCTAAGCTCTTAGCTCGTATAAAAGCCTGTACGTAGTAGAATATAAAGATTAGGAAAGAAGAAAAGAAATAAGATACAATCAAAGCATCTCTAGTGTGGCATCACTTGCCAAGAGGCAAAGTTTAGGGAAGTCAAGGGTTCGACTCCAAAAGTACAATAAAAGAAATAAGATACAAGTATCCAACTGTTCGGAAGTTTTTAGTTGATGTTTGCTCCAGGCCATAGAAATGCAATCCACAAGTGAAGTTTATTGAACTACTTTAAAAACCATATATAGCTAGCTGATTTTCATATTATGTGTAGATGAAGTTACTTCTCCTAGTCAGTTTGCCTAGTTTATTCCAAAGGCATCCTATTTTACTATTGTTAGTGAACTTCCACTCTACACATAAAGTTGTGAGTTATGCTATGGTTGAGTATGCGGTTGAGGGAACCATTAGCATCCATCAGAAATGGCGGAGGTCAGTAATAGAGCTCAAGCAGAGAGAACCATCTCATAAGTAGATGAAGTTGGTTAAAAAAGGGAAAATTTGCCAATATTCAAATAGATGTGAGACAATCCATGTTTTATGTCCAATCTCCCTATTTTGAAGAACATCAGAATATAGAAAAGTCAAAGCGAAAAGATAGGTAGGGAGTATGACCTCATTAGCCGCTGCAGCAACAGGCATTGCAAGTGCATTCTCTTCCCCAAGAGCAAGAGCCAATCTCATGTCCTTCTGTTGATGCTTTAGGGGAAAAGCAGGAGAGTAATTGCTCTTGAGCATAGTTGGCCCTTTCATCATGATCATTGGATTGCCAACAGCTCCTAGTCCCTGCCACAAGAAATAAGGAGCACATACTTTTAGATGGTTCACGGTTTATGTTCATCTTCTTTACTTTTTTGGTAAACTTTCAATTTATAACCCCATCTTCGCTTACCAGCACGTCAATAAGTGTTTCCGGACTCAATCCAGTTCTTCCAGCAAGAGCAAGTCCCTCTGAGAAGGCATTCATTGTGCTGCAAAGGAGCAAAGGAGCAAAAGCACTATTTTATTTACTATGCCAAGTTTAATTGACCAGGAGTCTGATAGGTGTACTTAGTGCAACACTGCTGTCATTATTGATTCTAGGACTGGGTTCTTATCCAATGCATTACACTAAAATAGTGAACTTTTACACCATTTGGTGTAAAAAGAACAAAAAAACACTATTAAAATCTCCAACTCTTCACAACAAATCTCACACCAAAAAAAAATATTCTAAGCATCTTTAATTTTTTTAAATATTTTTTATGTTGATTTGTGTGGCCCCACACCTAACAAATGTTTAAAAAAAAAGGTTCAAAGCCTTGCGCCATATATTCCTCCCAACACCAAAGTGGCGTAGGGTTTGGAGATGCCCTTATGCAAATGATCTTTTGCACGCATTATGAAAATGCTAGTTGAATCTCCATCATATGGAGAGAAATTTCCAAGATAACCAAAATAAATTCCAATAACTATAAATTCAAACTACGATTCGCTTTTAAAAATTGTTTCTCAATTCACATCCAAAAGAGATACCTCGAGGAGAATGTTAAGACTTTGTTCTCTTGTGATCTTTTGTGAGTCTCTGACCAATGGCCATTGATGCAGTAATTTTTGCAACTAAATTTTCATTCCGAAAGACTCCAGAGTGAAAACAAATGGAATAAGAGCTTTCACCCCTTACAATTTATTTTCTCAATGTGAAGAGAACAGGAAGGACGTGGAGGTAAAGAAAAAGCTTTATTTAGAGATGACTTCATTAACATCAAATTATCTATAAACTTGAAGTCAACTCGTTTGTTTCTTCTTGTTACCAGAGAAATTAATCATGTCTCCTATTTCACAACTTATTTACTCTCCTGACACTGATGACATTATTACAACCCTTCAGCAGATCTAGAATCATGTCAGTCAGATGTTAAAGACAAATTACCTGCCCATTATCATGTTGACAATAAGTTTCATCTTTGCCCCATTACCGACCTCGCCCAAGAAAAAATCTTTCTTTCCCAAGACACTGAAGGCAGTAAGCATTTCCTCATATAATGCCTGCGTTCACAGCATGTTCAGGCAGAACATTCAGTTCACAAAAAACACATAATGATTAATGAATACTTGATGAGAGTAATGGAAAAGGTAGAAAGATCACGGGTTAAACTAAATGTTCTCTACTAGTCAGTTTAAGCATGCGAAAATAAGGCATAGAAATCGAATAACACTTTTATACATTCCCATGTTATATCTGGAAATGTTAAATGCAAAATGTTGCATGTGCTTAAAAGTTTTAAATCTTTTAGAGGCTTTTTGTTGCCTAGTAAAGAAGCCGCTAACTCTAATTTGTCAAGTTTAGTATTTCGATATAAAAACAATAATATCACCTTAGGATTGCTTCATTATTTGCTAGGTTGTGATTTCTATGGGGAATACATGTGTTCTCTTTGAATATTAAAAAACAAAATAAAGCTTCAATTTAAGAAAATGTAGAAGAAAATATAGCATTAAATAGATAAAAGTTTTGATTTTCCTTTCCTTTTGATACCTCTAGAAAATTTGTAACACAAATTCCTCCCAAGTAAATGAAAAATTCAAAGTACTAAGTCTAATTACTTGCTTGAGGGAGGAAATATAACGCAAAGTTATAACTTTTATGCAAATTATAATTATTATTAGGAAGATGCTAGAGTAACCCACTTTGGACACCCACTTTGGGCACCTAGTGAGTGTCCAACCGTGTGATACACCTGAAGATGTGCACGTAACTCCTCGAGATGTGTGCACACATTCCTCGAGGTGTATCACATGGAGGGACACCCACTTGGGCCCACTAGGTGCCCAACGTGGGTGCCTAAAAGTAGGTTAGGAACGCATTTTCCTTATTATTATCATTCATCTACTTTGCATATCCATCCAAGATTTGAAATGAATGCATGTTTTTTTAGATTCTAAAGTGGCTTACACTTCTCAATATGACTCTAGCTCACTTTTACATAGAACTGAGCAAGTGAATGCAGAAAGTTGAATATTTTAGCGCAATATCCTTGTGCATTCTAAGACGTGATTTCCACAATTACTGGTTTCACCAGCATTAGTTGTTTCTTTGAACATGTTGGCTGGATTTTGTTCATGAGTAAGAGATGTGGAGTTATGTTCTATTTTGTTAGAAGATCCAACCGCGAGCTTTAAGCCCATTATGATAGGACTACATCAAGGATCGACTTTAAGCCCATATCTCTTTACGCTAGTTTTGGATGAACTAACTAGGCATATTTAAGAGGATATACCATGGTGTATGTTATTTGCAGATGATATTGTCTTAGTGGACGAAACAAGAGATGAAGTGAATAGGAAATTAGAACTTTGGAGAAATACATTAGAATCGAAAGGCTTTAACTTGTGTAGGAAAAGACCGAGTACATGCACTGTAAGTTTAGAAATACGAAACATCAAGATGACGAAGTGGTAAAATTAGGGGAAGTAGAAGTTCCTAATGTGAAACGCTTTAGATATCTAGGATCAATCATACAAAATGATGGTAATATTGAGAATGATGTCACACATAGAATCCAAGCTGGATGGAAGAAATGGAGGAGTGCAACTGGTGTGATCTGTGATAAAAATATGCTTACCAAGTTATAAGGAAAATGTTATAGGACTGCAATTAGGCCAGCTATGCTCTATGGAAGTGAATGTTGGGCGGTAAAGCAACAACAATTACATAAAATGAACGTAGTGGAAATGAGAATGCTTAGGTGGATGTGTGGTAAAATTCGTAAAAATAGGATAAGAAATACAAAAATTCAAAAACGAGTAGGAGTAACACCAATTGACTCCAAGATTAGGGAAGAGCGGTTGTGGTGGTTTGTTCACCTGCAAAGGCGGCCTACAGATGCCCCATCTAGAAAACTTGAGTTAATAGGAACTGAAGAAATTCAACGAGGTAGGGGTAGACCGAAGTTAACTTGGGGTGCATTAATTAGGAGAGATTTGAATAGAAAGCTCACCATCAATTGCATTAAACCGAGCACAGTGGAAGAATCTGATCATATAGCCGACCACAATTAATTTGGGACTGGGGCTATATTGTTGTTGTATCCAACCGCGAGCTCATCCAGGTCTTTAGTCATATTCAAGGCACAACATAACATTTTACAATTAGTAATGAATAGTAGTTTCACTCATTGGGCATCTGTTGGTTCACCATTCACTATTTTGAGCACGTCCTAGTTGCTCAAGAGTTCTTCTATTTAACTCTTTTCCTTCTTCATGGATATCCAAGAGAATAACTAAGGGGGAGAGTTTTGTATGTTTGAGTTGTAATTAATTGATCTTAGATATTTTATGCAATATCATCATAATGAAATCACGCGATAGGTTACTTGAGCTTTACGGTAATCTAGATTAGTAGATTATTGAATTAACTAAGAATAAATCAAATACTTGAATTTTGTAAATAGAAATAACTTTCAAGTTCACTTTAACTAACAATTATAATCTACGACAACTACTATAAAGCACATAGCTCTATTCAAACATATGTAACAATGAAAAAGACGGTGAAAGAATACAACAGTGAAAAGAAAAGTTCAAATTATTATTTGCACGCGTATCCCCTAGTTGTGCACGGAGAAACAACCAAGAACTACTTACTTTTTCTCCAGCAGCAAGAATGATTAGTTGACCGTCTTCAGCAGGCTTTTTGCTTCCTGACACAGGAGCCTCAAGGAAACGCCCACCAACTTCTGTAATAGCCTGCATAAGATGAAATATAAAAGCCTGTTTATGTTATTCTATCCACTTGCACCACCACACTAGTTTTATGATTAGCAGCAATTATAACCGAGTCGAAGAAGACTCTGATCACCATGATAAACTTGGTTTACTTACAGTGGCAACAGCCATGCTGCCTAGTGCTCCATGCAAACAACTAAACATTTTCAGATATATTTCGGTCAACTTGTTTAACTTGTTTACAACAATGTGTAGTATCTAAAAAGATGACTATTTGGTTTTTCATCCAGCTTGTGAGGAGGGTTAAATTATTATGTAGTTTTCCATTTTGTGTTCATCTTAAGAACCTGACTAAATTCATTAGTTTCCATCCATGTATTTACTTTTTTTTTCCTGGCCTAGTAATTTTGGTCTAATTAGGAAATATTTGTTTATCATCTAATTATCTAAATAATCTAGCCTGTAAATCAAGATGGGATCAGATCTTTCAAGAATAAGAAACTACACAACTGATTATCTCACTTTTCTGTTCCTTCAACGCTAGAATCAGTGAATGAGGTTTCCAGAATACAAGCCAGATATATTCTACTTTGTTAAGTTGCAAATTGGCTACCAGTTTCCCTTTGTTTTTACAAATCTAACCAATGAAGATACTCATATTGAATGCAAAAAGTAATTCGGCTCTGTTCTCTCACTCATGTCAAATATTTTCATTAGCTCTTATTGAAGAATTCAGAAGTTATAAGACAAGTTAAAGCAGTATGTCCTACTTTTAACATGCTACTTAAATCGAAATATCACCATTCGCCTTTGCTCATTTCTCCTTCCAATTACCAAACCCCGGATCAAGGGACATCAGTCTATTTTATCTGCTGAGCAAAACTTGAAAATAAGGCAATTCTCATGCATATATTCTACCCTGCACTTCTTATTTGTTCTCTTTTTTTTGACACAATAAACAATGCAGAGTACAAGATTAAATAAATGTTTCCATTACAAAGAAAAATGGATGCTTAGCAGATTTTGCCTGGTTGTAAGATACAAAACATAGACCTGGAAACTACTAATGCTTATCTTTTATGATTATCTAGGTACTTTGTTTTTGGTAGAAATTATCTAGGTACTTTTTAGTTCCAGTATCCCAAACTCTCAGCAGTGAAACAGAACTCTTTAATCCATAATGTAGAAAGATCATCTAATAACTATTGAGCAAGCACACTTCTAGTTCTCAAGCCAAATATTGGTGTACCTAATCCTAGTTGGATTCAATGTAACGGTTACTGATATAACCTTTTTATCCAACATCTAAAGCTACTTTTAAAGTTGATTCACTTGGTTTATTTTCTTGAGAATCTGAGATGAAAACAGTTGTCAATCTTTCATTACTGAAGCAATTACAGAATTCAAAGGTTTTTCTTTTCTTTTTAAAAAAAAAATTATATTACTGACTTCGAAATTAGAAGTTACAACCCAATCAACTCCATCTTCATGTACTCTCAAAGCCAGTTTACTATGAGTCTATTAATGGTGACATTAACAAAAACTAAGAAGCAAGAGAAGTTGGTAGTTCCATTGAACTCTCTCCAAATATTTACTGCTATCACTATATCTAATATTTACTTGAAAATTGGGATTTTCAACAGAAGTTGTTCATATATTCAGTAGCTGTAGGAGATAAGGGAATAGACACCGACTAGTTGGGAGAAAGAACATGGTTTATAAGTTTGGAATGGGTATTCCAACTTGCCTTGACATTTTGGAGAACTCTCCCACGTCCAAACTAAAGCCCACACATAAACTAGTCACTCCTACACTCTCTCGGGACTTTGACTTGGGCCTAATACAAAAAATTCACAGTAACTACTCCTTTGAATATGCAAACATTCTAGGAACATGATAGAACAAATATATTTAGCATTAGAGAAGAAAAATAAGCATTCTATGCTAAAGCAAATGGAATGAACATTTTTGTTTGCATTAAAATGATTCCATACCTTGCTAATTTTTGATGAAGTATCGGCATCAACTGTTGACATGTCGATATAACCTTTTCCATCACACATTTGCTCAAGCACACCATCATTACCAAAAACTACCTGCAAAAAAATGTAAAAGGAAAATCTCAAGCAAGCAATTTTAAAGCATCTAACATGACAAACGCTACATATCATCTCACTTACTGAAATAGCAGCTGGAGGATCAGACAGCATTGCTATAGTGTATTTGCACTTCTTAACAACTGCTGCCGGTGTTTCTCCAACAGAGGCACCATGCTCAACAAGCTCTTCACACTGCCAAATACAACAAATAGATACCCAATACGTAAACAGTTTGCAACAATCGTAGAACTAAAACAACATTACTCATTGGTTGATTGTGTAATGTTATATACTTGCAAAAACTAATCAACAATATAAATCAATCAGTACGAAAAAAAAAAAAAAAAAAAAAGAACTTATATCACTTAGTCCACGACGACTCCAACTTGACCTCAATTAAAGCTTTTCCACAAGCTGCACTGGCCCGACTAGACGAATCCACCACATCCACTTCACTTCCTCACTATATTTCTATTAAACATCAAACATTATCTATTACATAAAAACCAAATGCAACGTTTTAAATTAATTTAATCATGTTAAATGAATTGATTTCCAATTGTATTTTAATTCTGTCTCTTCCATTTTAATTCTACATCCTATAAGATTAAGTTTAAAGATTTTGACTATCTACTTACAGGCTGCTATTTAACTTCAACCTTTCATTCATCTATTTAATTAGTAAAATAATCAATCATCAATATCAATAATATCAATAAACAAGTACAAATATACCAACGTTTGATCTGTGTAGCCGACTCCAATTTAATCGAACACATGATTGGATGAGGTGAACAAACCCAAAATAATAAAAATATTAATAGAACATGTTCCATTTCGACAATAGTTTGATCGAAACTTATCGACTGAACCCCTCTTCTCATGGAAGAGATTCCCCCAAGGCTTTAACAAAATCACTTTCATAAAATTGCTTAGAAGTTGGTCCTCTTCACAAATAAAGTATAAACTCAACAACAGAAATTTCTCTCACAACCCAACAAATATAAAGTAAATACAAGATTGAATAGAGAAGTAGTGTAGTCTTTGATGCTTATAAAAAGAGTACCTTAGAGAGGGTCCTGTTCCACACAGTGACCTTAAATCCATTGCTAAGCAGATTCATGGCCATTGCTTTTCCCATTATACCCAAACCCAAGAACCCCACTTCCATCTCTTCTCCTCCCTTCTCTGCTTAGTTGCCACTGCAAAAGTATGTAGTAAGATTTGTGGTCACTTTCGGGCTTTCGGCATTCTATTTTATTTATTCATTTAATTTAATACTGATTGATTTATTAAGAAATAAAATAAAATAAAATAATGGGCCGGCCGATGTCGTCCACGTCACCTTTGGGTGTGTCCCGATCGAGTGGAAGATGGGCGAATCGGAGAGTTGGGAGAATCTACACGTGGTCATTGTTTATTGGGGGGACTCTGACTCATCAAGTGGAATGGAAATGCACGACATGGTCGTGAGTTGGAAGGGAATCATGTGTTCCAATGTGCTTTTACTTTTAGCCAACTACTCTGCCTTTAGAATTATTATTTTTAATTAAAAAAAATCAATTTGCCTTTTATGAGACTCAAATCTCTTGCATAATTAATCACCACATATCAGATTATTGAGCTACCACTTGGTTGGTGTCATCTATAAATGATGTCTCAATTATGTAAACAAATTTAACCTTATGCGATATCAAATATAAAAAAAAATATTCTCATACTTAAAAGTATATCGGTCAATTGAATTGGTAATCATTAATTTGAATGTAAACTAAATAATCTTCACGTATTGCACATTCGCTTAGTATTAAAATTAGACAAGAGGATGAGCGAAATTAATACCATTTTGTTACAATTGAAATATAAAACCACTAAAAAAAATAAAGAACCATTAACAAAAACAAAAATCTTAAAGGAACCTACACGCCCTTTTGAGATTGCATCACAGGCATAAAGCCTAAGCTCCCAAGCTTGATCAATTCTTACACAGTAAATGCAACAATTTGAATTTTATAAAAATAAGTAATGCTCGAATTAGGCACCCCACCTATTATTTAGGGCATATTGTCGTTGAGGGCACCAACTTGTTTTATGAGTGCACCACTAATTTTGGGGCGAATGGCCTAAAATACCCATCTGGAAACCAAAGCACCCCACCTTCACTCTTCGTCAAAACGCGAAAAAATTACAGCTATACTGTATATATAGTTTTAAATCCTTAAAGTACAGTTGGTTTTGGTTTTTTTTTATGAAAATGATGTATTTCGCCTTTAGTAAATGCGTTATTAGATGGTTAAATAGTGAACTCAACAAATCACACAAATAGTGCCTTTTGTAAAGGCACTATTTGTGTGACCTAGCCTCCACGTCACGTAGGACTCACACAAATAGCGCTTTTACAAAAGACACCATTTGTGTGACGTGAATCAAATTCTTAACACGAATAGCGCATTCCGAAAAGGCGCTGTTCGTGCGATGGCATAGGTAATCTGGATGCCATGTCGATCATGAATAGCGCCTTTTGTAAAGGCGCTATTCGATCTACGTGGATGTGACGTGGACACCCATAACACGAATAGCGCATTTTTCGAATGGCGGAGGTGAGGTGGATGCCACGTGGATCAAGAATAGCGCCTTTTGTAAAGGCGCTATTCGATCCACGTGAGTGTGACGAGGAGTTATTCTACACGAATAACGCCTTTTCAAAAGGTGCTATTCGTGTAGATACTCGCCACGTGTATATCATGAATTGCGCCTTTAGTAAAGGCGCAATTCGTGATATACACTCTGCTCTTCGTAGAGAATATATTCTTTACGGCGGCGAACTTATGGATCGAGAGGGGGGATAGGTCGAGGGGGGATAAGGTAGAGGAGAGGAGTTTAAAGGGGACGCGAGGGAGAGGAGAGAAGTAGCAGTAGAGAGAAGGGGGGAGAGAAGGAGAGAAGTAGCGACGCAGCGGCAGAGGGAGCGGAGCGGCGAGCGCGGACGTGAGGCGAGTGGGAGAGAGAGGCCGAGAAAGTGAGAGAGTGGAAGAGAGAGAGTGGAAGAGCCGAAAGAGTGAGAGAGAGTGGGGAGGGCCGAAGAGTGAGGGAGAATGAGAGAGAGTGTAGGAGAGTCGAGAGTGAGGGAGAGTGAGAGAGAGTGTGGAGAGCCGAGAGAGTGGGAGAGAGAAGTAGGAGAGCCGAGAGAGTGAGGGAGAGTGAGAGAGAGAG
The DNA here is from genome assembly GCA_039657345.1 of Stephania japonica. Taxonomy (NCBI): domain Eukaryota; kingdom Viridiplantae; phylum Streptophyta; class Magnoliopsida; order Ranunculales; family Menispermaceae; genus Stephania; species Stephania japonica. The sequence goes on from CM077556.1 coordinate 11,597,386, forward strand.
AGAGCGAGAGAGAGAGATGTAGCCGAGATAGTGAAGAGAGTGAGGGAGAGTGAGAGAGAGAGTGTGGAGAGCCGAGAGTGAGGGAGAGTAAGAGAGAGTGTAGGAGAACCGAAAGAGTGGGAGAGAGAAGTGGGAGAGCCGAGAGAGAGAGGGAGAGTGAGAGAGAGTGTGGGAGAGAGAGCGAGAGCCCGAGAGAGAGCCAAAGTGAGAGAGAGAGAGAGAGAGAGAGAGAGAGAGAGAGAGAGAGAGAGAGAGGTAGAGACGTGGGAGAAGAGAGTTGGGTGTTGGGGCGAGAGAGAGGTAGCCAGAGAGAGTGTTTGGTTAGTTAGATTTATTTAGAGAGAGTTAGGTGTTGGGGCGACATAGGAGAAGAGAGTAGGGTTGAAGTTGAATCCACAAAATCGATGGCGAAAGGTTGTTAAGGTGTAGGATTTTTTTAAGTAGTTTTTAATAATATCTTTTTAGTTATTTACTTTTCATTTGAATAAAATAACTAACTTTTTTTTTATAGAGAATATTATTTTGTTTGTAGGTCGGAGAATATTAAATTGAAGAACAAAACAGGAGGGAAATAGTAAGAACTAAAATTTATTTATTTATTATTTTTATGTTGTGTAATTGTATAGTTTTTTTTAAGAAAAAATGTGGTTAAGTAGCATGTGTTTATTGCATGGTATGTGTAATTTAATTGTGTATTTAATTATTTTGTGGTTTAAAAAATAACTTTTTTTAATAAAAGGAAAATATTAGAATTCACAACTAGAAGAAGGTTTTTCATAGCTTGTGAAAATCGTTGTGACATAAATTTAATTAGTTTTTTACCAACGTTGTCACATGTAACTTTTAACAAAAGTTATAGGTTAACTTTTAACTGTTTTTAGTTAACGAAACTACTAATTGCTTTTAAAAATGGCTACCAAATAATGTTGTAGCTTAACATTGTAATTAACAAAATGTTACAAAAGTTAAACCCCATTAAGACCATTTAAATTAAAATGTATGTTTTTTATTTATTTTATTTTATTTTTAATTAATGTCTATGTCTTTTATTGCATTTCAAGGTGGAATAAATCTAAAGCTATAGAAAAACTAATTTTTAGTAGTGATTGTCATAGCTTATTACTTGTAGTAAAATTTTTTTAAATAATTAAAAATAGATACAACAATTGATTGATAAAAAAATGTAATCATTTTCTTAAATAATTAAGGTTTCACAAGGCATCGAATACAACAAACCCCATTAATGATCCTGATTCTTAAGTTTGGAATAAGTAAACATGAGTTGATGGATCACGTGTATAACGCGTTTGGTATCTCGTCCACTGAGACTCTCATTATGATGACGTATCGTCACGTAATAACCCATCCATCATGTTCACAATATTTTATCCCCATGTCGTTGCAAGACGAGACCCACTTCGAGTTGATGTGGTCAACAGTGGTGAATCTACCATTATCAGCGAAGGTAGAGATTTATTTAACTTTTGAGCCAATCGAGCCTTTTCAAAACTCTACTGTGCATTCACAAGTGGTAGAAGAAAATGTGGGCATGACATGCCCTACATCAATGATGGAAAGATTACATATGCAATCACCTATAGGTGATGTTGTGCAAGATATATTTGTTACTCCGATTGACGATGACATTAGTGCCCCCAGTGATGACCTTAACGAGGACGACAATAACGACATCAACGAGGACGTATGTTCCCTCAAGGATGCTGCTTCATTTGTTAATTGGGAAAATATAAATGTTGTTACAGACGACCCAACCTACGAACCTCCAAGGGTGGAAACTTGCAAGATGATGAGCAATTTGCAATTGACGAAGAAGAGTGCATGAAAGAAGCAAGCGATGAAGAAGTTTACTAACCATTGCCAATGTATAATGAAATTGATTGGGAAGTGACTAATTCTACTGCGACCCAACATTCTCATCATTCGACTGGATGGGACATGCCTAATTTTGAGTTTGAAAGAAGAATGTGCCTTGACAATAAGAAAGATTTGCAGCATGCCATCAAAGTATGACATGTTGACAACCATTGTCAATACCATGTTATGGAGTCAACTACAACCTTATGGGTGGTGAAGTGCAGAAGTGCACCGGAAGCTGGGTGCACGTGGCGTCTCCGTGCTTGTTTGCGAAAGAAGAAACAATTGTGGGAGATCACTCAATTAGACGAGCCACACAACTGTATAAATCCCGATATAGAATGTAGACATGCCCAACTCGAGGCCAACATGCTTGCACGTGAGATACAAAATGTTGTCCAAATAGATAAGACAATTACTATTAAGGCCTTGGTAGAAATGATTAAGCTAAAATACGGACATGAAGTTCCTTACAAGCGAATGTGGGATGCTAAAAGGAAAGCAGTTGCAAATGCATTTGGAGATTGGGATGCGTCGTATGCTAGGTTACCAAGATGGCTGGCGGCTGTACATAATAAGAGCCCAGAGACAAAGATTGAGTGGTCACATAGACAATGGGCTGTAGATGAGATCAGGACAGAGCATCCTCAATTTCGTCGTATGTTCTTCGCATTCGAAGCATCAATCGAAGGTTCAAGCATTATAGGCTTCTACAGATTGACGTGACATTCTTTTATGACAAATACAATGGTAAGCTAATGATTGCCCTATCTGTTGATGGTAATAGACATCTACTTCCAGTTGCATTTACAGTTGCGAAAAACTAATCAACAGACTTGTAGGGGTGGTTTTTGAGGATGTTGCGCAAACACGTGACAGATAGAGATGGTATTTGTATTATTTCCGACCGTCACTTTGGCATTCTCGAGGCTGTTAACATACCAGCAAATAGTTTTTGTCCATCAAGAGGATACCACCGTTATTGCCTGCGACACTTGACCGGTAATTTTAACATGAATTTCAAAAATGAATCGTTGAATAACATCATTTCTCGAGCTGCTGGACAACATTAAGTGAGGAAATTTGATGCATGCATGGAGCATTTTGCTTATTTGTCATCAGGAACTCCTCAATGTCTTCAATATGTGAATGCCATTCCCAAGGAACACTGGACTCAATCGCATGACAAAGGCCTGCGGTACGGATGGATGAATTTTAATGGGGTTGGTATGTAATCGATACTAGTTATGTTTGTTATCCTATATTTTTTTATCACTGTGTTGATATTACTGACACAACATTATCTTACTATTGTAGAATGTTGTAACGGTGTATTAAAAGAGGCACGATTCTTGCCAATAACAGCAATGGTTAAATGATTTACTACAGGTTAGTGACATACACCAACCGACACAAGCAGGAAATCGATGAAGCAATCTCGCACGGGCTCTATTACACAAAATATGACATGGATAAAATTGCACATTATGAACAATCTGCAAGGAGACATTACGTCAAATTGATAATCGAGACACTAGTGAGTTTGAGGTGCTCACTGGACGTCATGGTGATCGCATGCATAAAGACAACAATACACAAATTGTTATCTTGAAGAACTGATATTGCAGCTGCAATAAATGACAATCGTTTGGTTTTCCTTGCTCACACATGTTAGCTGCATGTGCCCTTATTTGACTTGATTATACACAATTTATTGAGCCATACTACAGGATGGATGTGTACACACGATGCTACTCTTCTCAATTCAAAGCCATCCCTGATGAGAAGTATTGGCCGACTTTTGCGATGAAGATTTTACCAGATCCTAGGTGTAGACGTGGCCGAGGGAGACCAAAGGGAACACGAAGGCAAAATGAGATGGATTTTCCTAATGTTTCGAGGACCTTGCGATGTGGCATATATCATCAAGAAGGACATAACGAACAACATGTCCAAATAGAGATCATGGTCGAGTCCGTACTAGGAGAATCCATTGCAGTCTTTGTCGTGCAGAGGGACATAACAAAAAAAAATTGTCCATCAAAAGCTCAACCCCCAATCCAAACCAATGAGGGAATTTGTATTTTGTTTGTAAATGGTGTCAGTTGGTAATTTCATAACATTTATATTAATATAGTATTCGGATATGTTACGTAAAATAATAGATAGGTCTTTGTTAATGTTTAAACTCGTACTAATGATTCATTGTGACTTTTAAAACTACTTTACTTCACCGCTTTCATTAAGAGATGGCATCCAGAGACACATACGTTCCACATGCGTTGTGACGAGTGTACGATAACACTCCAAGACATTGAGATTTAGCTCGGGTTACCTATTAATGGTATGCCTGTAACTAGAAGCACATATATCGACTATCCCGAGGTGTGTGAAAGACTACTTGGTGCAAGACCTGATGTACTTGACCTTTCTGGGGATAGAGTTATTGTTTCATGGCTCGAACAAAATGAGTCACCTATAGAGGATTACAACAATGAGGAAATGGTTTGACGTTATGTTCGTTCGTACATTCTACAACTTATTGGTGGTTGTGTGTTCGCTGACAAGTCAAATTGATATGTACATTTGATGTTTCTTTCGTTGCTCGAGGACCTTCAAATGGCTGGACAGTATAGTTGGGGAAGTGCATGTTTGGCTTATTTATACCGGGAGTTGTGTCGTGGATCTCGCTCTGGTGCGCACGAGGTCGCTGGTGCGTCAATTCTTATACAACTATGGGCCTGGGATAAGTTTCCATTTATAGCACCAACGCGCATGCCTGTTCCTAGAGCTCGACTTCGAACATGTGATGGAGTATATATGCCCAATGAAGTTCCTTTGGGATATCGGTAATAAGAATGTTTCTCATATTATTTTTAATTATTCATTGCGTCTTTTTAATTTATGACTAATTTATTGTTTTGTATATAGATGGATAGTTGCATTTTCGGTAACTAGGACTTCCACACACGTTTTATCATCATTTCGTGATGCACTTAACACGCAGAGGGAAAATGTCGTGGAGTGGCAACTATACACTGATGTCCTCGAGTCACTTCCACAATTCTGTACTCAAGGTCATGGGAGCTGACGTTCGACGTGTCCTTTAATTTGTTTCCATATAGTTGAGTGGCATAGACCGGAAAGGGTAATGAGACAGTTCGAACTGACACAAGTCGTGCCACCTCACTGTGATTTTGACACACGTCTGCACCGCGTCCAATTGAGAGGACACCCTCAAGAAAATTGGGCAGTGTATCATAGAAGATATATAGTGTTGTGGAAAGATCGCGGTAATACCATAGCCACAATAGAACAAGAAGGGGAACATGATCAAGAAGAGTACATGAGGTGGTACAAATCTATCACCAGGCGATTCATTGGACATAACGGGGCTCTACGCGAATTTTCGGTAAGCTTGAAACTATAATGTTATCCTCATGAGTCATATTTGAAATTGTTAACTAACACTGCATTTTTTTTATATCAGTCTACATTTGCGCATCAATTGGAGCGAGTGTTTATTGATAACGAGATCGATCAAGGTATTGATGCATGAAGGCATCAGAATCTTAGATGAGGATGAACGGAAAAGGACAGTATGTGGAATGATGAAAATGTAGTTGAGCCAGAAATAGATGATGAAGCTTCTCAAGAAGAAGAGGATCAAAGCCTAGCAGATAGAGGGAGGAGAAGAAAAATAACAGCGACAGAGACTCTGGGTGAGAGCAACAGACGTTCTCCTCCACCACCTCTAACTCGTCCAACACCAAGAACATCAGAGACTGTTGGTGAGAGCAGCAGACGTTCTCCTCCACCACCTCCAACCCGCCCTTCTTCTTATGGGTACACTCATTTGCCGCCCCCAACGCAACCTGATGCTCATATGTTTTTACCTAGGGCACCGAGCATGAGTGTTCATCCTTATCATTTTGATCAATATGCTCCTGGGCCATCATCTTCCTACATGGATCATAGAATGCCTACACATTCAATGCATGGTTCATTGCCTCAATACATGCCAAGTCCATTTACTTCGCCATATTATAATTACAATATTCCATATAGTGGAGATGGCTCATTCACGCAGTTATTAGGCATGCCACCTTATGTTCCTTTCACCCAACCACATACAGGAAGTCAGTATGTCGGAATGGTTCAACCCTTATCTTTGATAGCAGTGGTAGTAAAGGTCAATGGAGTCAACATGAGGAAGAAGTTCATTCGACTCATCGAGCTCAACAGACTCAGCCGAACGTACAAGCACGGAGAAATCCAGGTTGAAATAGAGTACGACCGGTTTGCCTAACGGAGGAGCAACGTCGACGTCGATAGAACTGCATCATACATTTGTATGAGTTTTGTAACGGCCCAAATTTTATTAAGGCCGTTATTTGCGTATTTTCAGACGTGGACGCCAGCTCAGGTCCACGGAGACGCCACGGACCGGCGAAGATACGCCTGGTTGGGCGGGAAGTATTATTTTTGATTGATTGTTTGACTAACTGTGATGATAATGACTAGACTATGACTCATTACATCGCAGGTGTGGTTTAATATTGTTTAGATCGGGTGAGATTTAGTATCGGGTATTCGCTTTAAAAATGCGTGCGGACGCGGGAACACTAGGCCGGAATGCGTTTAGTTCGATAAAAATAAAATAAATTTGACAAAAATAGTAAATTGGTGGGCGCCTAGTGACACGCGGGGTCGTGGTCGACACGAGTGGGTGGTAGTGTAGTGTGCACGCCCGAGCACGCTCGTCGGCGCGCACGACGAAATTGTAGGCGCGAAAATATAGGCGAATATATATATTTATATATATATGTATATATGTAATTTAATATATATATATAAATATATATTAAAATCAGAAAATAAATAATTAATTGTGAAATAACCAAAAAGGGTATGTGATTGTGAATGGTGTGGATAAGAATGCAGGGGCATTTTGGTCATTTCACCCCCAAAATGTTGATAAACCCACCACCGACATCACATTTCTCCATTTTCGATCGATCGAGGGGAAGGCCGAGGAGGAAGAGGAGAGATCAAGGTCAGGAGCTCGTGGAAGCAGCGTTGGCAAAGGTGAGGAGTTGTTATTGTGGTGGTGTTGTGTGTTGTTTGATGTTGTGTGGTGGTTTGATGGGGGGCTCGGGCTCGGACGACCTGCCATGGCAGTTCGTCCGAGGATGAACAAGGCATGGGAGACATCTCCCATGCCCCCCTCTCTATGGGCCCGGGTCGGGCCGACCCGGCCTGACCCAAACGGGTCGGGCGGGCCGCCTGACCCGACGGCCGGTTGGGCGAACCGGGTTCGGTTCGGACCGGTTCACCCCAACCAAGAAAAAATAAAAAATAAATAAAAAAAGTTTAAAATTAAATAAATTCTGAAAAATATGGAAAAAATAGCTAAAAATTATGGAAAAAATCGAAAAATTCAGAAAAATACGAGAAATTAGAAAAAGAGTTGAAAAGTGAGTTTCGAGACTTTTCGGGCGGTTGGCACCCCGATGTAACTCGAAAAACGTGCTACAACTAAAAATTGGAATGAAATTCTAATTTTTATTGTCACGATATAAAATCAATTAGTTTGATACTAAATTATATAAAATGACTTATTCGGACACCAGGGACTTAGGAGACCATAGTCAGGTGTCGGGTGCGCATCTCGAGGCGAGAGTGGGATCATATCGGGACAAATATCGAGTAATTGGAGTGCGATTGAGGTAAGTAAAACCCTTAAGAAACACACTCGAGTGTTTATTTATTTGATTTCATTTGATTCCAAATATTATTGTTTATCGTTGTTTACTCTATTTCCATGTTCATACATATGTTGCACGGTTGGTTTTGTCATTCACCACCGGATCTTCTCGTTTACTCGTGATGTGTGGGCGGACTTGGGTAGGGTTTGGACAATAGGGACGAGAATAAGGGTTCGGACCGGTGAGGGGGTTGGAGAAGCCACCGGGGAATGCCGATGTCCGGATTAGGGTTCGATCTGCTTACACGACACACATCCATTATTGGTGTTTATCGATGTTATGTATGCATGCGTCTTAATTACGGTTGCTGTTTTTATCGCGCATGTTTATTTAACGCTTTATTGGCTTCCATTATTATAAATGCTTTGGTTTGTGTACTTCTCGGTTTTACTCACTTGGACTCGTCATCTACTTCTTGTGATGATTGAGTGCGGGATCTACTACGACTAGGGGCAAGGAGACTCTCGCAGACTACTTATGACCTTGTCGCCATGTGCGAGTTTGACTTGTATGTTTTTATTTTGTTTGTATTGACTTATTTTTGGGTTTATGGGGACTTGTTTGAGATACCAAGTACATGTATGTATCACATTTTGTTATGTTATATACGGTGTACTTTACCTGGGTTTTCCACATAGGATTAATGCTCTCTAATTTGAGGAATTTACATATTTTAAAGCTTATTTGTTTACAAATATTGAAATGTTAATTACTTGACTAACTTAGGCTAAATTAATTGATAATGATGCTTAGTTGGGCGTGGGACACAAATTTGCGATTACGTGGCCATTGTGGGCTGCGTGGCCTCCCTCCGTGGCGGACCAATGTGAAAATTGGGGCCGTCGCATTTTGGTATCGAGCCTAGGTTTGAGGAACCTAAAGGATAAAATGATGATGATAGTTAACTCGATACCGCCACATTTTGGTATCGAGCGAGGGTAAACCTCGAAATTGGAGTTAAACAAGAGTATAAAATTTAATAAATTTAGATGTGGAAACCCAAGTGATACCTAGAATTCTATTTGGGAAGTGATGTAAGGCGGGTAGACTTAGGAAATCTATATACGTGTATGTTTTGATTGTGTACTATATATTATACGCGTATATACGAGTCGATCCATTGCACGATGGTTGTGCGGTTTATGATGGACGACAAAGGCTCTACTACTCCGCCCACTACTCAAATTCGCGGAGGTTGGAGAGACTAGTGATCATACCACTAGTGACGTGGGCGATTTGCGAGCTATGATGCGAGACCAGACCAAAGCGAGCGATTGATTCGACGAGAGCAAGGCTATTACAAACGAGCTCGATGGGCGAGTTGATGGAGTACATTCGGAGTTCGAGGACGCCAAAGAGAGACACCGATCTGCGAGCGTCTTTGCACTGTTACCACTGCATCGCATTAGCACGTGCTGCTGTTGCTACACGACGGCTGGGTCGAGACGCTTATAGAGAGGGTTGAGCTGTGTAGTACCAAAGCAGAGACTACGGTGGTGACACCCACCACTACGGAGCAACGGGGTAGGGACTTCGATCGCTAGGAGTAGGATGTCGAAGCAATAAGATGGTGAAGGATTTTATGAGGTTTAACCCTACGTACTTCACGGGAGTCGGTGATCCCGAGGTTGCGGGACGTTGGTTGATGACTCGCGTGACGACTACACCGGTTGTTGGAGGTACCCGAGGTAGATCGAGCACGTATTTCAGCTATTGTTTGAGGGGTCAGTTTGCGGTTGGTGGACCACCTACACCGACATACATGGTACGCCGGCGACGTGGGGAGAGTTTAGACAGCTATTTTTGGACGAGTATATTCCTACCGAGGTGCGATTACGATTGAGGAGCGCTTCTTGAGTTTGCGACAGGGGACCATGTCGATCACAAGACATGGACCGATTCCGTATCTCATGATGTATGCTATGGATGTGGCTAACACGGAGAGATTACGGATCTATTACTTCATCGAGAGCTGGATGAGAGGATTGGTGGGGTGATAGTCGCGGCCGGTGCGAGAGACACTACTGATTGTTTATGACAGAGTATTGGCTCGCGAGACATATTTACGACACGGGTTGAGCTTGGAGATGGGTTTGGACTGAGTTCTTGGTCCGATCATAGACAGAAGAGATAGAGAAATCAATCTAGCGAAATCGGGAGCAGGATTTTCGAGCACGCGAGTTCGCTGGCAACAGGATCATGATTTCATTAATGATCGTGATTTGAGAAACGATCAGTACGACTATGATGATGGGCAGATAGATTGGAGTCGCGAGGACGACCAGGACCAGACTGATGATCAATTCAATAATCATGATCGCCAGGTGGTACATGAGATTGTACCTATACGCAGTAACAACAATCGAAGACAGACGTACGACAGGACCAGGGATCGGGGGACCGAGTTGGGGTCAAAGATCCAGGGATAGACGAGTTAGGAGACCGAGAGACACGTCGTTGTCATCGTTGCGGTCGATTGGACACCTTCGAAAGCGGTTGTGGGAGGGCATCACTACCATCTGAGCTAGTGCGGCCGAGATAGAGTCCATGTTGTTGGACCGTCGATCCGGGAGGAGACTAGACAGACTGTTGTGGGTACGTATAAGTTTATTTACTTATTTTGTTGTTTTATTTCGTAGGTGTACCTATTGTTTGATTACCTACGTGATTGAGGACGGTTGATGTGTTCACCGGAGGATGTTGATGAATATTTGATTAATCACGCGATACACTAGGCCATAGCGAGGGCTATCGGGTGATTGACCAGGATTGGGCGTTGTCACTGGTGGGATCCTAGAGGGATGGGTTCTAGGTGATTGGCTAAGTGATGCGTACACTAGTGGGATCCCGACGTACCAGAGTATGGTCTAGGATTGAGTCACGGATGAGATGGCGAGGTCGAACTTATTTCGTCGTCGGTGTTGCGTTTCGTGTTTCGATGTGGAGGTCTACACAAATTTCGGGACGAAATTTTCCCTAGTTGGGAAGAACGCAGTAACGACCCAAATTTTATTAAGGCCGTTATTTGCGTATTTTCGAACGTGGACGCCACTTAGTCCACGGAGACGCCACGACCGGCGAAAGATACGCCTGGTTGGGCGGGAAGTATTATTTTTGATTGATTGTTTGACTAATCGTGATGATAATGACTAGACTATGACTCATTACATCGCAGTGTGGTTTAATATTGTTTAGATCGGGTGAGATTTAGTATCGGGTATTCGCCTAAAAATGCGTGCGGACGCGGGAACACTAGGTCGGGAATGCGTTTAGTTCGATAAAAATAAAATAAATTTGACAAAAATAGTAAATTGTGGTGAGCGCCTAGTGACACGCGGGGTCGTGGTCGACACGCGTGGGTGGTAGTGTAGTGTGCACGCCCGAGCACGCTCGTCGGCGCGCACGACGAAATTGTAGGCGCGAAAATATAGGCGAATATATATTTATATATATATATATGTATATATGTAATTTAATATATATATATAAATATATATTAAAATCAGAAAATAAATAATTAATTGTGAAATGACCAAAAAGGGTATGTGATTGTGAATGGTGTAGATAAGAATGCATGGGCATTTTGGTCATTTCACCCCCAAAATGTTGATAAACCCACCACCGACATCACATTTCTCCATTTTTGATCGATCGAGGGGAAGGCCGAGGAGGAAGAGGAGAGATCAAGGTCAGGAGCTCGTGGAAGCAGCGTTGGCAAAGGTGAGGAGTTGTTATTGTGGTGGTGTTGTGTGTTGTTTGATGTTGTGTGGTGGTTCGATGGGGGCTCGGGCTCGGACGAATCGCCATGGCGGTCGTCCGAGGATGAACAAGGCATGGGAAACATCTCCCATGCCGAGAGAAGAGGGGGGTTGGGGTGAGAGCCAACCCCAACCGAAAAAAAAAAAAATTCTCCATCGAACCGAGAGAGCTCGGTTCGATGGAGAAGAAGAGGGCACACGTGCGGGTCGCACGTGTGCACCCTCTCCATGGGCCGGGTCGGGCCGACCCGGCCCCGACCCAAACCGGGTCGGGCGGGCCAGCCTCAGCACCCAGACGGCCGGTTGGGCGAGAACAACCGGTCCGGTTCGGACCGGTTCACCCAACCAAAAAAAAAAAAAAAAAAAGTTTAAAATTAAATAAATTCTGAAAAATATGAAAAAAATAGCTAAAAATTATGGAAAAAATCAGAAAAATCCAGAAAAATACGAGAAATTAGAAAAAGAGTTGAAAAGTGAGTTTCGAGACTTTTCGGGCGGTTGGCACCCCGATGTAACTCGAAAAACGTGCTACAACTAAAAATTGGAATGAAATTCTAATTTTTATTGTCACGATATAAAATCAATTAGTTTGATACTAAATCATATAAAATGACTTATTCGGACACCAGGGACTTAGGAGACCATAGTCAGGTGTCGGGTGCGCATCTCGAGGCGAGAGTGGAATCATATCGGGACAAATATCGAGTAATTGGAGTGCGATTGAGGTAAGTAAAACCCTTAAGAAACACACTCGAGTGTTTATTTATTTGATTTCATTTGATTCCAGCTATTATTGTTTATCGTTGTTTACTCTATTTCCATGTTCATACATATGTTGCACGGTTGGTTTTGTCATTCACCACCGGATCTTCTGGTTTACTCTGTGATGTGTGAGCGGACTTGGGTAGGCTGGACAATAGGGACAGAATAAGGGTTCGGACCGGTGAGGGGTTGGAGAAGCCACTGGGGTAATGCCGATGTCTGGATTAGGGTTCAGTCTGCTACACGGCACACATCCATTATTGGTGTTTATCGATGTTATGTATGCATGCGTCTTAATTACAGTTGCCTGTTTTACTGCGCATGTTTATTTAACAGTTTATTGGCTTCCATTATTATAAATGCTGGTTTGTGTACTTCTGGGTTTTACTCACTGGACTCGTCATCTACTTCTTGTGATGATTGAGTGCAGGATCTACTACGACTAGGGGCAAGGAGACTCTCGCAGACTACTTATGACCTTGTCGCTGACGGAGTTTGACTTGTATGTTTTTATTTTGCCGTATTGACTTATTTTTGGGTTTATGGGGACTGTTTGAGATACCAGTACATGTATGTATCACATTTTGTTATGTTATATACAGTGTACTTTACTGGGTTTTCCACATAGGATTAATGCTCTCTAATTTGAGGAATTTACATATTTTAAAGCTTCCGCTGTTTACAAATATTAAAACGTTAATTACTGACTAACTTAGGCTAAATTAATTGATAATGATGCTTAGTTGGGCGTGGGACACAGCTGGCAGTTACGTGGCCAGTTGTGGGCCTGCGTGGCCTCCCGTGGCGGACCAATGTGAAAATTGGGGCCGTCACAAGTTTCTTTCATGTCATGGTAATTTCTTGGATTTGTATATTTCTTCGAGTTTTTTTGCTATTTGTTTTTCTCTTACTTGTATTGTAACGACCTAATTTTTTATTGTCATTGTTCATGATGTCATTGCAGACGTGGACACCAGAGTAGACATTTGCGGACTTCTTATGATCTGACTGTAGACGTCCCTACTGGTACGTTTGTTTACTTTTATTGTTTTATGCTAGGTATGGGTTATGAGTGATACGTTTTGACCTGTATATGACTTTATTAATTTCGTCGTGTTGTGTACTTGAAAAATTAATTGTTAGAAGAATTCAATGAAAATGGTATTATGTTTGAGGAATGCTACACAGACATACCAAAACACGCATTGGTGTTTGAGTTATCTATATACGTTTCGATTTAGTGTGGAACACACCCAATATGTATTTTAGTATGGTTTGGGTTGATGTATATGTAATATTTTTAATATAGGCGGGCAAGGGTATGGGGAAATATAAGTTGTATGAAAAGGAGTCATTCATACAATTGGAATTGCCATGTCACACACCCACCGCCACCCACTGCCATGTCACACTGTATGAATGACTCCTTTTGAAAATGAGTCATTCATACATATTTAGTTCCCCTCTGAACGATCGAAGGTATGTTTCTTTTCATTTTTGAAAGTTTTGTGTTCGTTTGAGTAAAATTTTGTTTAGTTTTTCTTAGTTGTTCGATCACAGGTTTCATTTCGGCCACACAGGACAGAGAATTATGAAGTGGTTTCGGGTAAACTTAACCGAGATAGTTGTCTAGACATAAATCTGATTGCCATACCCCATACTGTTGAATACAACCTAGAATATTCATTTTGTCTCAATTAGAACCTACCGAGATATCAACATATGTCTCGGTGGACACTAGTCGAGTTTAAAGGGAGTTTTGCATTTTGCATTTGGCTTAGTTAGTTTGTTAAGCTCTAAGTTATTGTGATAGGTCTCGGATCTATAGTGCTCATACAGTGTGATTTTCTTGGTCTAAATCAACTGAGACTATTATGTGGGTGTTATATTTTGTTAGTCTCGGTTGATACCAACTAAGACTTAAGACTGACCATCGATCATAAGGTACTGAAAATAGATCTCGAACCTGTACTATCGAGACATGTTAAAATGTGGGTTTTATTTGTTGTTTTAAGAAATGTTTTTGTACACTGTGCTTACCTTCTCTTCTCTTATTAGGTATGGATCGACCTAAGGTCCATGTGACTAGGGAGGAGGTTGGTGGCGAGCCGACGAGAGGTAACTGCGATCATGGCGATCAGAGGCCCCATACTACATCTTATTGGAAAGAGAAACAAAGCATATATGTGAAGGGTAAGGCAAAGTCTACGAGCAAACGTGCAAGAAAAGTTGATGTGCAGGATGAGGGTTCGAATGTTGTTGATCTTCAGCAAAGGGATCTTGTAATTGCTCGTGGTGAACGTGAGTTTCACACATTCGAGTCTAATGCTGAGTTCCTAGGGGAGGAAGAAAGAGCAGAAACTACCAATGCACATGGCCATGTGCGTGGGAGTACCAGTGGTGGAGGTAGCTGAAATGATGAGGAGGCATAAACGACCCATTTGCTCCTTTCCTTGGTGGTTCATCAGAAGACTCATCTGCTCATTTCCTGGCGGTCCATCAAATGAATACTTGTTAAAGAGCTTCAAAGATCATGTCGTTGCTTTAGCAATTTTGAACAATGACGTATGGGGCAAGAAGGTTGGTTTCTTTCTTATTAAAAAGAAAAAAAAAAAAAAAAAAAACATTCCAACACGACCGTTCTCTTTATATATTTCAAGAAACTACACTTCGTAGCTCTTGATCAACACACCGCATTTAAGGGAAGTAGTACAAGGAAACCCCGCAACAAAACACACTACGACCCCAAGTTCACCTCGGGCTACGAGTTTTTGCATCCCGAGAGCCCATAACATATAGGTACAGTGTCTGCAATTTGGGATATTATTATTTTAGTATTTATATATTTTTTGATAACTGTGGGTATCCGCACCCTTCGGGTGAGACTAATTAATCCCACAAGGCCCTGACACCTCCCATTAGGGGTAATCGACCAGAAGTTGCCTCAGTAGCCCAATCGATCTTGACATAGCGGGGAATCGAAACCGAGGTTGTGCGCTTAACTCACACAACCCCCAACTTCGTCCTTACCGTTGTGGCAACCCGACCGAATTTATTATTCTAGTATATTCCTACATACATTTAACAATATTGCCAATACTTATAACTATCAAATTGGACAACATGTGTCCATGCATGGCTTGATTTGCTCAATTGGGAGCACTGCAAATCCTCCTGATTTGGCCAGCTGAACCAACGAGAGGCCTTATATCTCCCATTTTAAGCATTGCGGCCGCAAAATCTGTCCTAAAAGCTTCCTCGTTTCTACTGTACTCAATGACAATTCTATCAGTTGAGCTTCCATTGAACAACTCTTGATCGGTCTGAAGAAGCCCTTTTCTTGCAACCAAGTTTACGTAGTAGTTGTTGTCAAAAGTGTTTGGAGTCACCAGATCTAGAGGAGCCAAGTTTCCATCTCCACCATTAATCGGACAGTCGCGTCTGCGTAATGCCCTGAACCCCTCGTCTATGTTGGAGTTATTGTTGTATAGTCTGCTTCGGAATACTCCGCAAGTGGCTTGGCCTATTGTGTGTGCACCTGCAATTAATTGTACATTTATCAAAAATGTGATTCAAAGGGCATATCTAACAGCAAAATAGGGGCTTGTGTATGGGAAGTGCTACAATGACAATAGGAAGTCACACAACACACATTGATCCACAAGAGCCATTTGTCTACCTCGGGATATGGGTCACACACACATCTCGATGCATAACATGTGAGTCGAGGTAAACATGGATGACTCTTATGGGCCAACGTGTATTGTGGTGTGACATACTCATTGTCATTTTAGTATTTTCCCTTGTGTATATATACGTACTTATGTTTAAGGTATATATATATAGCAAATATTGCGAGATTCACATGCATGTATAGTTCAATTGGCTGTACTACATGTGCTAATGAAATTGAATTTTAACATTTTTTAAGGAGAAAATTGAATTAAATTTTAATTTGATGTGATATAAGTATAAATATTTTTTCCTTTGGTTTTCTATTGCCCGAATAGTGCTACTTTGACATCACCAAATTACACACCCCAAACAACCCAAACGCGCACATGCATTGGCATCGCGAGCCGTTTACGTACACCTCATATGTGTGCGCACACAGTTCTCAATTAATGCATCGTACGCAGGACATCCTGTATTACGATGCGTACACAGACAGCTCCTGAGGTCGAAATGCCTTAGGGTGTGCGTTAAGTGATGCCAGAAAATCATTATTCCCTTTATGTTTCACTTTAATTACCAGAAAGGACAACCAAATCCCTTTCATTAAGGTTTTGGTTTTGGAAATTAGCGCGAAGTTCGTCGAGGGTGGCCGTGGCTCGCGGAAGATTTGCTTCTGCTAAGGCTCTGCTTGCCGTGGCCGAGTCTCTTCTTCCTAGTCGCACAGGCCATGATGGGCCACCCACCTGAGTTTAGAAAGCATTTTATACAAATGATTAGTCAAAGAATAAGTTTCAATACATAAAAAATAATCAAATATTATTCAACAAGGAATACATAGCACTATGCATGTATATTTAGAAAAATGTTAGAATGGCAATGAACAAGTTACACCCCAACACACATTGGCACACAAGAGCCCTCCATGCCGCCTCGACTCATGTGTTATGCACTGGGATCTGTGTGTGCCCGCATCCCAAGGTGAAAACCAATGGCTCTTGTGGGTCAATGTATGTTGAGGTGTGACTTCCTATTGTCATTGTAGCACTTCTCGTATATTTATGGTTAAAAATGTAAATGATGCGTACTGCTACTGTGGCATCTCTTGCTACAACTGCGAGGATGTCAGCACAAGATACAACTCCGGGACAAATACTCTCCACCCGTGATTTCACCGCATCGATGACTTCGAAACCTCTCAATGATCCATCATTTTGAAAGGCAGTCTTCTCACTTGTGATGGAAGGACCCTCATTTAGCAAGAGCGATGCATCACAACCCTACAAAATTAACAAAACCAATACGTTAATATATGACTTAAGATATGGTTTAGAGTTTAGGGTCTAGGATTTATGTAGTTGTATTTGTATTTGTAGGCATATTCACTTACACCCGCATCCGTGTAGTGTGTATGTATACGTTCTTCGAAGTCATGAATACTTATTTTTGATAAATAACTACTATGACACAACACTGCAGCTATAACTTCAACTCCCATCTAAGAAGCTACCAACATACCAACATATATACCACCTAGTTATCATGGTCAAGTATATATATATATATACATATATATGTACGTACAAGTCCTTATTATATTAGTAGATATTAAATTATTAATTACAAACATAAAAATAGATATAGATAGAACTAATACTTGAACAAAGCAATCATGGAAATGGAGACGAAGGAGGGACGCGGCCATGCGACTCTCACGAGAGACTGCAGTCCTCACAGCGGCTTGAATAGTAAGGAGTGCATAGGGACATGTTTGGTCGTAAAACGAAGGAGAGAGTTGGGCTTGGGATTCAATAAAATTATTGTTTGAGATCAATAACAATAACACAAGAGTACTTGAGGACGCCAAATATGCTAGTGAAGCCATGAATTCACACAACTATAAGCCTAGTTATGCTGATATGACTATCTATGAGAAATAATCAAGATTGTGTGAGATCTCCAATCATACACGGATATATATAGTGCTAGACTGTTAGTTTTCGTAGTAACTAGTAGAGTAGTAGTAGTGAGTACGAGTCAAAAATGTCACCTCACATCGCTTCGTTAACGAATATTCAATTTTGTTAGGCCATGGCTTGCATGTAATTTTCCATGCAGATTGTTTAAATAATTAAACTCCGGTTGATAAGTCCTTTTGTAATTAGCTATGGGTCGCGTCATATATCAGATCAACATGATTTATGTTTAGATCTTGGCATGTAATTGATGATTTAATCAACTAATAAGACATTGTTTCATCAAAAACAAAACCAATAAGACATTGTCGTTTGTGTCAATTTTCAAAATCAAGTTGCAATACTTTTCGCTTTTAGAGTGCATGTTTAAGCTTGACTTTAAGTTTTTGCAATTTTTTCAACATATGCGCACGTATTTTATTTTTTTTGATAAATGCATGTAATGTTTTTCAAGATGCAAGTAGGATTAGTGTACAGTAAAACGGTCAAGTTTCGGTATGCTGATTGCTTGAGTAAGGTACTCAATGCGCAGCTTCCGAATTAAGTGACACGCAACTTGCTTCAAAATAAGAAGAAAAACACAGAGACACAACTGGCATACAACTTTGGAGAACCAAAGAAAAGGAAGAAAGTTAGAGCAAATTATATAGTTGAAAATGTTGAATTTTTTTATCTCGCGGTACCTTACCCGCAAGCGGTTGCTCGTGTCACTTCTCCGCGAGCCATTTATCTCCTCAGTACCGATATTATTCCCAACTTAACTACTCAATGCGCAGCTTTGGAATTAAGTGACGCAACTTGCTTCAAAATAAGAAGAAAAACACACAGAGACACAACTGGCATGCAACTTTGGAGGACCAAAAAGGGAGAAAGTTAGAGCAAATTATATAGTTGAAAATGTTGAATTTCTCCGTCTCGCGGTACGTTACCCGCAAGCGGCCGCTCACGTCACTTCTTCGCGAGCCATTGATCTCTCCATTACCGATATTATCCCCAACTTAACCACCCGTCATCTTTTAGGTGTGAGATTTTGTCTCATAAGGTCTCAGTACTATTAGAGGGGAGACAATCACTAATATGCATGTTACCTGCAAGCGGCCGCCCGTGATACTTCTCCGCGAGCCATTGATCTCCCCAATATCGATATTATCCCCAATTTAACCACCTTTCATCTTTTAGGTGTGGGGTTTTATCTCATAAAGCCTCAGTAATATTAGAGGGGAGACAATTACTAATATACATCATTTAAAAGTTTCATTTTTTTTAATGTGGGACTATTATTTCGGTCCATACATCCCAACAAAAAAGAGGACTAACCCACTAATCAGTGATCACTAGCTCATTGACTCATTCATCCTTCTTTTTCAAGAAAGGTAATCAAGTTTCTAAATGCAGCAACCACTATATTAATGTGCAATAGTTGAGACGTATGATTGTTGTTGGTATTTGCAAGTACTCCTAAAAGTTACTGATCTTTCAAATTGGTTGACAAACTCACGCACAACCCAATTCAGGCCTGACAATTAAATACCTTAATTCTCTAAAAAGAAACACAGTTGTTTATTAATTAAAAAATCAATCAATCACCGTTAATTTATACAATGCATCGCCTATGTGTATAGGGTTCAAAAATCTCATCACACTAGAGATTGATTCACGTACATATATAAAAATTAGGTGAAATCTCGCGCTTTGCGCATGGGTAAGACTAAGTGTCAATATATTAGTTAAAAATAATTAATCTAATAAAAAAAATTAAAAAAAAATGATTAAAAGAGAGAAAAAGAAAGTGATAAAAAGAGAAAAAAAAAGAAAACTTATATAAAAAATTATAATCCTAATGAAATTAAATTTAATGAGAAAAAGAAAGTGATAAAAAGAGAAGAAAAAAAATCAGAATCAAAACCCAAAGGTAATAATATGTGAATATAAGAAACATCAAAAATAAAATAGTTATGAAAAAGTCAAAACCTCTCATCCACAGTAATGACTTGCTAATTGGACAATCCTATAGTATAAACTCCAACCTTCAATGAAGACGCTCCCTTTAGCTACCAAAATCTTTCATCCCCAGATGCCTAATTGACATTGATGTGAGATGAGATAAACCACATTTGAGTACACATAGAGAGAGAGAGATTTGGTGTCGTGAAAGTGAAAACGTTTTTTAGTGTTGGGTTATTTGTTTCTCTTTATTATAGATTAATAGAAATTTGGAAGGTTTTATGTTGAAATGTTTTTGTTTTTTGTTTTTTAATGTTGGGAATTTTTTTATCGGGAAGATAGAATGTTTGGTAAAGAGGAGGAAAAGTGTTGAATTTGGGGTTATATAATTAATGAGAGGATGGAACGTTTAGTAGGAGAAAAAGTTAGATTTAGTGTTGTGAAAGTGGAAACGCTTTTTAGTATTTGGTCAATTTTT
This sequence comes from Stephania japonica, assembly GCA_039657345.1. Taxonomy (NCBI): domain Eukaryota; kingdom Viridiplantae; phylum Streptophyta; class Magnoliopsida; order Ranunculales; family Menispermaceae; genus Stephania; species Stephania japonica. Next base: position 11,617,619 of record CM077556.1, read on the forward strand.
TTCTCTTTATTATAGATTAATAGAAATTTGGAAGGTTTCATATTGGGACATTTTTGTTTTTGTTTTTAATGTTGGGACGTTTTTTTATCTTTATTGTATAATTAATGGAAAGATGAAACGTTTAGTAGAGAGGAGGAAAAGTGTTGAATTTGAGGATATATAATTAATGAAAAGATGAAACGTTTGGTAGAGAGGAGGAAAAGTAACAGAGATTTGGTGTTGTGAAAGTGGAAACATTTTTAAAATTCAAATAATCGTTTCTTAAATTTGAAAAGTCATCATAAAGAAATAGTAAAAGGTAAATTTAATTATTATCAAATAGTAAAAGGTTGACGACGTGGCAAAATACTATTGGAAGAAATTGAGTCAAATAGTAAAAGGTTGATCACGTGGTAAAATACTATTGGAAGAAGGTGTAAAGTGGCAACCCAAGATGTTACGTTATTCTCATTAGAGTGAAGTTGATGATGTGACAAAAGAGTTGATGACGTGGCGCTATGAGAAGGTTGGAAATTGCCACATGGACACCCCAAGGTTTTTATTGTATAATTAATGGAAAGATGAAACGTTTAGTAGAGATGAGGAAAAGTGTTGAATTTGGGGATATATAATTAATGGGAAGATGAAACGTTTGGTAGAGAGGAGGAAAAGTGAGAGAGATTCGGTGTTGTGAAAGTGGAAACATTTTTGAAATTCAAATAACCGTTTCTTATTAAAATTTGAAAAGCCATCATAAAGAAATAGTAAAAGGTACATTTAATTATTATCAAATAGTAAAAAGTTGACGACGTGGCAAAATACTATTAGAAGAAAGTGACTCAAATAGTAAAAGGTTGATGACGTGCGAAATACTATTGGAAGAAGGTGACACATGACAACCCAAGATGTTACTTTATTCCCATTAGAGTGATTAGAGTGAAGTTGATGATGTGGCAAAAAAGTTGATGATGTGGTGCTACGAGAAGGTTGAAAATTACCACATGGACACCCCAAGGTCTTCCCTTAATATATATATATATATATATATATATATATATATATATATATTAGAGTGAAGTTGATGATGTGGCAAAAGAGTTGATGACGTGGCACTACGAGAAGGTTAGAAATTGCCACATGGACACCCCAAGGTCTTCCCTTAATATATATAGATTAGAGTGAAGTTGATGATGTGGCAAAAGAGTTGATGACGTGGCGCTACGAGAAGGTTGGAAATTGCCACATGGACACCCCAAGGTCTTCCCTTAATATATATATATATACTAGTTTCATAACGTGCTACGCACGATTAAGCCCTCTCGCTTCACTCGCGGGAATTTAATTAAATAAAGAAATAATTTTAATCGCATGGCTGTCGAAGTGGTTAGTCCTTATTTCTGATTGAGCTGGCTATATATAACAACTTGAATGCATTTGTGACCAGTAATAATCTTCACTTCTAGATATTTTTCACTTGGTTGTATTTTCAGATGAGTCTTTGGATGAACTATAATATTTTATTAAGTTGTTTCTTTATTGATTATTTTGTGATGGGATTGCTTGTTTCATGTTACGGGCATATTATCCAAATTGTGTAGGAGATCGTGTCCATATTATGTTTCAAGTAGAAGCTGAATTACAAGAAGCATACAAAAGAAATGCATGGCACCTTCTTGCAGAAGTGTCACTTTCTGAATAGCGTTCCAAAGAGGTGAAATCTCTTATTTTTGGAGCGTTTCAAGCTTGGAAGAAGAATCTGAACTGGACATGATTGCTGCTTCTCAACATACCATAATTCTAAGAAATCAAGAATGCTATGTACTGTGCAATAGTGATGAATTAAATGATGTTTTCCATGATGTTAATGATCTATGAAGCAATTTTGGTAGGCAAATCATGTGTGACTGTTGCCAAAGTATTTGATTAAATAATATGTGAACATCAACCACTCCATATTTCATAAATAGTAGAAATGATTTTATTTGCTATCTAAAATAGTAATACATGAAGAGTTGATTTACAAAGGACATTGTGAAAGGGAAAAAAAAACTAATGTACATTCCTGTTTATGGAGATCTACAGAAGAAATATCATGCACCAGGGAATGGTAAAAACACTCCCCTGCTGTCCGAGTGATGCTTTGCAGCAGTATGCTTCAATATTCTCACACCAGTGGGTTCTCATCACTCTGTTCAACATAGGAAGAAATATATATAAATGACAACAATGCATTAAAAATTATGAAGCACACACAAAGTTATATATTGGATAAGTAAGAACAATTTTAAGCAAATAATGACTTACCATTTGGCATGTCCCAGATAAGTCAATTGATGTAAAACCTGAACGCTGCAAAGATTGTATTGACATTTCCAAGGTTAGATAAGTGAATTTCCATAGCCATTCCAACATTCTCAATTGCCTGAATTATCATTAAAAGTAATAACCATCAGTACTAAATTGGAAAAGGATGAAGTGGATGAGATGGAGAAGCAAGTGAGGTCGACCAAACCAGAATAGATTGTCTGTGGGCTTCATTGGGAAGGTTCCGTGAATGAGCGAAAATAGAGAGTGCATAAAGAGTTTGAACAACAATTAGTTGCAGTTATGCATGAGAAATTGTAATTCCAGAATGTTGAGCTCTATCATTCATTGATTAATGAAAGAATAACACCATTCCATTGCAATCATTTATGTTAATCGAGAACCTTTTGTGCCGCCACTGCATCTTGTGAGTCATTAGGTTCGGGTGTAGAGAGGAGAGCTTGTAAATATAGCATTGTTGTGTTCACCGTGAGGACAGGGCTCCACTGATTCTTTAAGATGAAGCAAAACCTTAATTTTGGCATGTGCAAGGGTTTTACAAATGAACTGTAGGAAGAGGCATGATAAAGCTGAAGAGGGGGAGAAAATGAGCCTGCAAGTGAAAATCACATAAGACTCTAGCACAAAGATGCTCATCTTGAGCAGAATGTTGAAACACAACCATCCAATCAACCAAATAGGTTGCAACTGCTTAGAATTCTCTGTTTGTGAGGTGACAAGAAAATACATATTGCTTTCCATATTGCTTTCCAGCTTGAAGAAGATGGTGTATGGAGAATGCCGATGAATGTGAATCACCAAAGAGATGTAAGATATCAACATACTTCTTGTCAAATGGCTGTACAAACAAGTAACAAAGAGTGAGTATTTACCCAACCAAATTTGATTGCAATTATCTTTTCCTTAATGACAAAATTATAAACATGCCTTCTTAATATCCTTGGTTCAAAAATAAGCATCTGAATGAGTATACATTTTACATTACCTTTTCCAACGGCCTTCTCCATGATCTACCCAAGCAATGAAAGAGTAATGCCTGACTCATAAAGAAGCAAATCATCAGCTCAACCTATGAGGAATTTGTCCAAAAAGTAAGATCTTACATTTGAACATACATTCAAAAAAAAGGAAGAAGAAAAAAAAAGAAACATTTGGAATTAGGGGTAAAGAGTACCAAACCAATACTGTAACTGAGCAACGAGCATCTGACTGCTTCTAAGCATGCAACCCCAGTTGACATCACTGAAATACTTTGAATCACCAATCACGTCGAAACCTGCATGGTGAAGAAATTAAACATTATTCATCGGTGAAAGAGTTTGATCCATGTAGCCAACCCTAACTAATTTGGGATTGAGACTATGTTGTTGCATTCATCAGTAAAAACTGAAGCAAACCTTTCACCACTCCATTGAGGATGTCCTAAGCTCCTAAAATATCACAGCCTTAAATATCGCCTAATGTTTGACAATAACACCCAATGAAGAACACACACCCACCTTTTATCGACCATAAAGAAAAAATCGAAACAACGAGACCCTTATAGGGAAATTCACTGTTTTTTCAAAATAAATAAATAAAATTGCTATGTAAAATAAAACCCACTAAGCAATCAATCCAATATGCATGGATTCCAACTCAATCTAGTAAATGAACAGTGTGAGTAACATAAAAAGGGTTGCTTTGATCATCAAAATAGATCGAAACTCTTGGGGTCCTTTGCACAAGCATTTTCTTTTGCAGGGCAACAATGGCCCTATATAGAGTAGTATAAATCGGTGCTCGCTTCTACTTGCATGCATTGGTGTAATATCTTTAATTTTTGGACTTCTTTTGGACCAATGGATCTAAGTATTGTGATGAGTGAAAGAAGAAAAAACTAAGGTTTTTCCCATGTACCCTCTCCCTCGTCAATTATCGCTAAGCTCATGCCGCCAATTTTGGTGGTACTTGTGGTCCCTTTATTCTCTCGAGTCTATCAATAACATTACAAAGGGCTTGTACAGAGTCCTTAGTGCGAGAAAGGCTGTGTGGAGGGCACCAAAACAAGAACATGAGAGGTGGGGGACTATTTATATCAGTGTATATGTATGTTTACATGCACTCTATTACTTATGAGATACTTTAGCTTGTAAAAGATCTACATGTGCATACAAAATACTGTTGTGGAAGTATACTCACATTCATACATATGTAGATACACTTTTATGAGATCTTCTTTTTTGAAGTCCTTGCTTTTGATGATTTTAAGTTTATGCGTACGTTTGGATCAGTAGTGAGGAAGGTTGGAAGAAAGAGAAACATAGGTTAGGTGGTACTCTCTATATTATAACTCTTTCTTTATTTGTATGTTGTGCTCTATGGCAGACAATGGAGATCATATGTGAAGAGCAATATTGTTTTAAATCAGGATTATGTATGCACATGCTAAAGGTGGCGTTAGTGTTTTTTTTTTCTTCCTTTTTTTTTGGTATAAGATGGCACTTCATGATACACTAATAAGTTTCTTTATTAGATGATCGACAAAGAGTATTTTTTATGAAACAGAAAGCACAATCAAATTCACTACTTGTGAACTGCTACAGCCAAAATAATGTCTTCAGTTGATCAAGGCATTTAATCAAACAATTGATACTCACTCTGAATAGTGCTAGTAACTCGCATGGTCTCAAGTGCAAGAATTTTTTGGAATCTAATAGTACATATCAAGATAGACCATAAGAACATGGTTTATATTATCATATTTGCAGAATAGAACCAATTAAAACCTAATTGAAACTCTTAGCATTACCTTAGCATTACATGTACGTAGTGGAGAGCGAGCTATTTTAATGAGGCAAGATCAAGAAAACTGGTTGTAATTGAGTGTAGAGATAGCAGCTTTGAGAGAGATAAGAGTCGTCGGAATTGTTGTCGAAGAGGAAGGATAACCGAAGATGAGAGTTGGGGGAGAACTTGGATTGATGGAGAAGAAGATAAATCGGCCAAGCATCACACTCGCCGCCCAAGAAAGCTCTCGAGGAAGTGAAATATGCAATTATCTTTTCCTTAATGACAAAATTATAAACATGCCTTCTTAATATCCTTGATTCAAAAATAAGCATATGAATGAGTATACATTTTACCATACCTTTTCCAACGGCCTTCTCCATGTAGCCAAGCAATGAAATAGTAATGCCTGAATCATAAACAAGCAAATCATCAGCTCAACCTATGAGGAATTTGTCCAAAAAGTAAGATCTTACATTTGAACATACATTCAAAAAAAAGGAAGAAGAAAAAAAAGAAACATTTGGAATTAGGGGTAAAGGGTACCAAACCAATACAGTACCTGAGCAACGAGCATTTGACTGCTTCTAAGCATGCAACCCCAGTTGACATCACTGGAATACTTTGAATCACCAATCACGTCGAAACCTGCATGGTGAAGAAATTAAACATTGTTCATCGGTGAAAGAGTTTGATCCATGTAGCCAACCCTAACTAATTTGGAATTGAGACTATGTTGTTGCATTCATCAGTGAAAACAGATAACTAAGAACATCTTCGGCAAAATTCATCTAGGCAGAAAGATACAATATTAAAGTAGATACATTTTCTGACACCATTTTCACATAGTAGTAAATCAATTAAGAACACAATTCATAACAATCTAAATTGTAGGTGGCCCTAGCAGCAGACACAAAATCCTATGAATGCAATCAAAATTTGAACTCTGTGACTGTGAAATACAATGAGGCAACCCCAAAAATACATTACAGAAGGACAACAAGAACGAGATAAGGAAGTAATAGTACCAACTACCAACCATCAACTCAGCTGGTAAATCATGAGAAATGAACTTTGATAGGTATTCAACTAAGGGCTTTGTTAAAATACAGAGTGCTTTCTTTCAATCAATAATTTTTTTTATTGGACTACCAATTAATAACTTTTTATGGTACAACATTGTAGGTCAATCCTTTTAAGGGCTTATAAAGTTGCCTTAAATTTTAGACAATAAACAAATTTTAAATTGATTCGATTAAAATAAATACAATCAACAAAGAAAACTTTACCTTTGCGATACGTAATCCATACTTGTGATGAAAAGTCTTTCTCAAATTCTACCAAGCCTATACCATGATCTAATTTAGAATCAAGAATTTGCAGTTATATCCTAAGGCCCTTTTCTTTAATTCTTACTTTTGAAAGGTCATATGATCTAGGGAAATAAGGAAGACCCATTTTAAAACCCCCAACCAAATAAGCAATCAAATTAAGTTTTGTGTTGAGAGTCTTTCATACCTGTATGTGATTACTAAGATTGACCATGAATGCATTTGGAACTGGATTTACTGCAACCCAATTATCTCCTAAGAGAACTTGCAGACCTAATACTTGTCCTTGAAGAATAATAGTAACCCATAAGTCAGCAAAAGCCATGTGGTGTTCTTGCGCCCCCAACACTTTCTATAAACTTAATAATTTGAATAAGTAGCTATGAGAATTCATTTTTTTTTAAACCAGTTATCGAACTTCTTAATGAAGAAAATGAACAAGTTTTTCAAAGGGCAATTTTATCTCGTTAAGAATATCATAAACCATTTATCTTCTTGCAAGTAAATCAGATTAAGTAATACCTGTACATTTGAATCCAATGACTTGAAATGTCTAATCCAAGAAATGCCAAAAAAAAACAAGCCAGGGCTGCAAAAACAAGTCACGTTAGATCCATGTGAAGCTAGTACCTCAACCCTTAGAGATAAAACCTAGGTCAACTCTACTACGACTTAATATTTAGAGACATGATATTAGATCCTTTACATCCCTCCCTCTCCAGAAACAAAGGTGAATTATGCAAGACGCTTCAACGATCATTACCTGTAATACTGAGAAAGTATCGCCAATAGAGAATTAGTGTTGACCCTGAGGATAAGAAATGAGGTTAATTTGACTTAGATTATAATTAAGTAATTAATTAAATGTGTTATGGAATATCTTTACCTGCGAAACAGGACAAAATAAATTAAGAAAATTTTCAATATATAACACAGTTATTTTTGGTCTTGAAAATTTTGGTGTTAAGATGGAAACTCTAAGCCTACCGTTTACTTATAAAATAAATAACATTCAAAATGATGGATAAGCAATCAAAGCATAGAATGAAGCATTTCCAATGACCAATAGACCATGAATTAAAATATTAGTCAACTTGTTTTGTAACATTAGACCAAGATGACAATCAAAAAATGGATAGTACATTATTTATACAAAGATATTGTATTGATAATCAACTTGTTTTGCAATATCTAGCTCCTTATTTCTATTGATGTTAGTTGCCACTATCTTGTTTATAAGCATAATGTATTTAAAATTTCTTCACTCACGCTTCGTATTCACATAGGTAAGCAAAAACTCCTTCAACTTTCTAGCATTTTGAAAATTAGCTCCAGTAAAGTAAAGAAAATAGGCTTGAGAAAAAAAGCAAAGAAAACCAACTTTTACTTTTAGTAGAAAAAAGAAATTGGAGCAGGACCTTGGTTTCAAGTCATTTGTTCTTAAACTCACCTATAAACTAAAGTGGTTCGATAGAAGTAGCATTCACGAGAGACAACAGTTCTTTGTAGACAATGTTCTTGGTTCGATTTGTTTGATTACTATTATAAGAAGGGTTGACAAGAACTTTGATGGCAGATGCTGTTGTAGCACGTGATAGCGCAACATAAAGTTGACCATGTGAAAATACAGGTTGTCGTAAATAAACTCCAAGAAAGTCCAATGTTTGTCCTTGTGCTTTATTAATTGTCATTGTGAAGCACAATCGAATGGGAAATTGTCGTCTCTTGAATTTGAATGGTGTTTTATCTTGATTGTTAGGAATAATAAGAAAACTCATTTTCCTTTATAATGACCTGTTGCAATCTCAGCATCAATAACGTTTTTTCCGAATTTTCGACAAATCAATCGAGTTCCATTACATAACCCTTCTAATGGATTAATGTTGCACAAGAGCATAATTGGACAATTCTTCTTTAATATCAACTCATGTGGAGGGAAGCCACTTAAGGACAAACTGTTTAAGAACTCTAGATTTATAGAACTGATGTTCTCATCAATAGCTTCATCGAAACTGTAAGATCTAAAAACTTCGCCAGGAAACCGATGAATCAATAGAGTATTGACTTCGTCAACAAATTCATTCTTCGTTGTCAAAATAGCACGACTTGACATTACACTACTTTGAATTGCATACTCATTCAAGTTGGGATACACAGCTGTAATCAAATTATCCAAAGAGACATTGTCATCGACAAAAGGTATAATGATGTTTGAAGGTATGGCAATGAGATTTCCTGGAAGTTCTTCTTCTGTAGCATTACCAACCCGAAGTATGAATTTAGAGAATTCAGGATCAAGTCTTGCTCTAATATTTTCAACTAACTTGATTTTCTTTAACAGAGGCCAAATATATGAAGTAGTCAATGTCGAGTTTATCACATCTTGCTTACTGTCTTTTGGTACTACAGGGAGCACCTGCCTGAAATCACCACCGAAAACAACCACTTTTCCTCCAAAAGGTGTGTTATTATCCTTTATGTCCCTAAGCATAGAATCTAGTGCTTCGATAACTTGTTTATTTGACATCGGTGCTTCATCCCAGATAATCAATTGTGTGGTTAATAGTAATTTTGCTAACATTGACTGTTTGCTAATGTTGCATGTTCTATTTCTATCAACATTTATTGGTAATTTAAATCTAGAATGTGCAGTTCGACCTCCAGGTACTAATGAAGCTGCTGCACCTGACGATGCAGTTGTCAATGCAATTATTTTCTTGGATCTAACCTTCGCTAATATCACTCGGTATAAAAAGGTTTTCCCAGTTCCCCCCGGACCATCTACGAAAAATAAAGCCGATTCATTATTGAAAACTTTATCAAGTATAGAATCATATGCATATTTTTGGGCACGATTCAACTTTGATGCAGCCTCCAAGTCATTACTATCAACAACGATGCCTAGTTCTTCATTTATTTCTCTCGTGCTGTGATAAGAATCATCAAAAACAATTGGATAATCAACTAAAGAAAATTCTGTAATACTTTTTCCCGTTGACTCTAGAATAGTATTAATTTCTTGCAGTACTTTGAAATCCACTTCAGATGATGATAAATGTTGACGGTCAATATCCCCACACATTTCACTTTTGTATTTCTCCCATAAATAACGAGGATTCTCAGGGTTACAATGTACCAATATTGTAGCAAACAATCGACGCAAATTAAACGGCATTTGATACATTGATGTTTTTTCCAAATACGACTCCAAACTGTTATCAGCCTCAAGTAACATGTGCAACACAGCTGCCTCTTTATATGATTCCACACGAATACCATTGACAACTTTTAGTTCTTCAAAAGATGTACATCCCTTAATGTGATTTAATAGTAGACGAAGGGAGTATCTGTCACCTTCTAGTGGACTCACTGCAACAATTCTACCAATAACTTGGCGTTTTATCCCTTTTGACCATTTTCTGGATCTGTTGATTCCAAACAAAATGTTCAGGAAATTCTCGATATAACATGGTGCGAGCTAATTCATCATTCTTGTTCATGTTAAAGAATTCAGTTAACATGGAACGAGATGACAATCCATTATCAACTACATTTTGTAAAGTGTTGTTCTTATTAAACTTGACCAATTGCTTTCCTTCTAAATGAAGTTGTAATGTGATGACTGGTGGATGTATTTCATTTAGATGAAAGCCATAGATGCGCCACATTGACTCGAGTCGCTACCCAACGTGCTGATTGGAAGTTCTCAATCTCATCAATCACAGGATTTTCATTGTTGTCATTGCATTGAAATGCTACGCTGTCATGTCCTTTGTATATGTATTTATATAAATATTTAACAGCTTTAATAGTTGAGCAAACCTCAACATTCAAGTGGCAGTCAAACTTAGCAAGCAAGTACGGATTATACGGGACAACCCAACGATTATCTAATTCTTCTCCTCTAACCATTGGTCTATTTCCATCATCACGTCTTCTATACTTTGGGTATGAATCTTTCCCATGCACAGTACAATCACGAAAAGCTTTAGGGTAATTATTACGACATTTACCATTTGCATCCATGCTTACATTATTAGGGTTTAAATCACCGCATGGACCATGCATCATGTGTGACACAACAGCTTTATACAAGTGAGGATGATCTGATTCGACTGGAAGCTCAGCACAAACGAAAGAATAAAAGGAAATTGGGTCTATCAATTTTGATGTTGGTTCCAAGACAATAAGAAAATGAGCATGAGGAAGACCCCGTTTTTGAAACTCAACAACATAGACATATGCGGCAACAGGACCGAAGATCTGTTTCTTCACAATCTCATTTTTAAGGCATTCTAGCTTCGATTTAAATATGCATGCAGCAAGATCAGGTCTATTTTGCATCTCATCTCTATGTCGAAGCTCTTGTTGTATTTCAGGCCAATAAGGATTACAAGTGATGGTGAGAAAAATGTCTGGTTTTCCAAAATGTTGAACCAACGCCATTGCATCCATATATCTCTTTCGCATATCTCTTGGTCCACCAATAAAAGATGCTGGAAGAACAATCCTACGATCCCTTGATATAACTCATATCGTATCTCGTCTTGCCTAAAACGAATAAAATCTAACCTTGATGTCTCTATCTTAACATACATGTCAACCACATATTGCTGCAACAACCTACCCGAATGTAGCAAAATGGAATTGTGCACGTCTCTAATTTGAAGTTTATAGCAGTAGTATTCACGACAAGATACACAATTTTCTTTTTTTGTAGAATTCACTATAAAAAAATATGAATAAATTAGTACGTCTTTTAAAAGTTAAAATAGTATTAGAGTCAAACTAACTACGAGAAGAAGTTATATTATTTACCTTCATTTTCATTGTGAAGTAACTTAGAAGGTGAATTTATTAAACGAGGATCAAGATTAAAATTGTCATTGTACTTAGCATTTACTCCGGTAGAGCCTTTTTTCTTAATGCCTTGATGCCAACCCATATCTCCATATGGGAACAATAAAGGATATTGTAAAGGATCATAGCACCCGTAATGATAGTAGATTCTATTACCTTCTCCAGAATGGTTATATATAAGGATATCCCGCTTAGTTGGTTGCGCACATAAGTCATCATCTACCCAAATAGCCGCAACTTGACTAACAGAAGGCTTGTTGAATCGTCTTTGATCAAGATTGACACTCGAAACTATCTCAACAACATGAGTGTCCAAGATTTTCGTACTTAAATTACGGAAAAACTTTGCATATGGGTTATCACTCATCATACCAATTAGTAGTTTTAAAATTTTCTCATCCATCCTATCCGAGCCACTGCCACACATTCGGTTCTGCACTTCATGTTCAGTATCATAAAAGTACAATTGCAAAAAGGAGGGTTCATCACTGACAGGGCGCAAATTATTTATATAATGATAAATCTGCCCTTGCACTCTAAATGTATATACTCCCATATTATTTCTTGAAAGTGTCTTATCACACTTCACACCAAATGATGTAAATCCAAAATTGTTGTTATAGGTACGAACATAGTTCAAGAATTCATCTGTTTCTTTAGTTTTTGATGTGAACAAGTCAAACATTTGTTGCGAGACAAAGATTAGGGATGAGAGACACTTGTCCATTTGAACAAAGAAAAACCCTTAGTTTCATGAACGAATCTTCGAGCACCACAATTTTGACAAGAGGCTACGAGATGGTAATATATCTCAAACATACTATGTTATCAAAATCCATTGCCACAGAACGTCTTTGTGTATTTCTTGATCCTATATTACCAACAGAAAAGGTCAAAGCAGACTAAGTTTCTAATTGTTAAATAAAGATGTATTACTCTCTAACCAATAGTCACGACCTTTTGTAACACTTATGTATGATCAAGTGGCAAAACTTTTTATAGAAGTTAAACTAATACATTTTTTCAAGTTAAACATAATTGGCACATACCCGTTGCATTCGCCTCTTTTTTTTCCCTATATAGTTGTCTTTGACGTGATCGTCTCCTCTGCTTTTCCTCTTCTGTCATGGACAAACGATTTGACCTATCTACCTCTCTACGCAAACTATTTCTAGCCTTTCTCATAACTCCACTGTGTTAAATAGATTAATATAATATACAAAACTTCGTTAGATTTACGTGTTTACAAAACACATATAAAAAGTATATAATGAATTCACAAATGATAAGAAAGTACTGTTAGGAAGTTGAGTAACCTTGGATCAACATCTTCGATAGCCATTCCAGCCAATAATTGCATTGTCAACTTAACAACACTAAACAAATGATTAAAACAAACATAAGAAATGAGTGACTGACATCAAACAATTTTCATTAGTATGTATTCTAAAAATGGAATCAAAGATGAATTGAAAAGGATGTCATGCCTCACAAATCTAAAGCTCCTCAACACCTAATTATCAACCTAGCATATGAACTTTCTGATTAGCCCACGTTATCCTAATTTAGTAGAAAAATATCGCTCTTAACATATGCCTATCTTAATTATTTCAAGGGTCTTTATCCAATTACAACTATATCTGCTGATATCTTTTTTTTTTGAAAACACCTGTTGTTGTCTTAATTAATTTTAAAGAGATGTCAACAACTATCCTTTTAAATAAACATCCAAGAGAAATTTTCGAAAAACAAAACAGGAACTCAACAGCATCAAACACTTTAACATTGTCACAAAAAATCAACATAGTATCTAACAAATTATCAATTCTAACAAACCGTATATGTGGGTCTACATAGACATAACTCAGTTTAACCTTTATTTTTCCCATTTGAATTGTTCAATCATATTGTCCATAGAGGTGTTTACTGTGTAATCAATTAAAAATGAGAATCTTGTGAAGGTGGCAGTGACGTTAAATTATATGTTTGTAGGTCGGCGTAGCAGAGAGGCCGATAAATTTTGCGAGGCTTTCCAAAGTCTTTGTCAAAAAGCTTGTATGCTGTCATATCATACTCTTATCAAATAATACTGGTGTCTTTATTGATTTCTTTTATGTGGACTTCTCAAATTTATGCAAATCTTTTTTTTAAAATTGCATTTGCAGGTATATGAAGAAATTTGAGTGTGGAAGTTTTTAAGTTTTATAAATTTACGAAGAGCTGGACAATTTTGATGTGCTTTCTGAATTTCATTGTTATCGACGGATATATTGCAGCGATAGCGAATTGAAATACCCATACTGATTCAATCAATATGTAAATATCTAATTCACATCAAATAAGTAAAATCAATAAAACAATCAGAAATACCCATATTGATTCAATCAATCAAATAACAAGAGAACATTATGATAGACAATCCTGTTTTCTGGCTTGGCATTCCTTCAAACAATTGGTGGTCATTCTAAGTTTGTAGGACAATACTTCAAAGAAGGAAAGATTACCTATGTGGAAGATGCGGCTGAAGGCCTTGAGAGTGCTCCTGCAGCCCTGGTTGAACTCTTTTCAGGTCGGAGAGAAGAAACTTGTGCAAATCAGGAACGAAATAGGATTTTGATCGATGGAAGAGATTCGGAGACGACACTTGTGCAAATCAGGAACGAAATAGGATTTTGATGGAGTTGTTGTCGAAGTCGGAGATTGCAAAGGTTGAGGAACTTAATAAGAGGGTTATTGGAGTAGTCGTCCAATTATGAGAATTCAGAGTCGTGTAAGAGAAGTTTCGGATGAAGAGTGTGGAGTTGTTGTCAATTCCAGATATTAGGGCAAAAATGATGGCAATGCAAAAAGAAATTGTGCAAAATTAGAAAGGATCATTCATTCTTCTTGTGTCGTAAGAACTGCTCTATGGCTGAAGCGCAACACATCCATCGCAACAGATCTGGTTTATTCAAGCATCCGTTTGTGTTGAAATCGGATTGCTGGATTGTTGGTTTGTGTTGAAATGCTGATTTGTGTTGAAATTGGATTGCTAAGGAAAGGGGTAAAAGAGGAAGTTCAAGTAACGAAGAAAATGTGAAGTATTCTCACTTTTATTATATTGATAGATGATAGATATAGAGAGAGAGAGATATTAAAGTCCTACTTTAACATGACTTCTGACGTCAACTAATAAAGAAACCTAAAGCAACACAAATACGAACATACTTATCGTATTATAGTACTCATATTCTAATAGAAATAAAATTTGAGGCCGGCTATGTGCACCCCGGTCAACACTCAGGGCACCCCATTTACAAGGGCACCCATCAAATTTATCAGGGCACCCCCCAAATTGGACAAAAATGCCCTTGAACCCTAAGGCTGAGGCACCCCACCTATTTCGGCTATACCCTAAACCCTAGAACTGGTTTCCATTTTTTCAAAACCTTATTTCCTACAAAAGCTCTCATTTGCCATCGTGATTTGGAGGCGAAATCAACTAAATCACGTATTTTTCATCGTTCTCTCCCACATATTCCTGGTTTTTTCGAGTTGGATGTGTTTTTCGCCCGATTGGAGTGGTGGTCGGCTAGGGACAGTTCGGGTTTGAGTTCATTGTGAAATCGAGAGGGAAAGTAAGGTACGTTTGAGTTTTTGTTCGATTTTATGTTCATTTGGTTCGTTTTCTTTGTAGTCGTCTATGAAAATGCTTAAAAATCTGGGTTTTTTTGCAAACCCGTAATACTCGGCCACACAGGACCGTGATATAGTCATTAATCTCAGAAATACTATACCGAGACTTATGAGTACGTCTTGTTTGTATCCAAACGACACTTAGCCCATATAAAATTTCATTACATTTCGGACACAAGTAACCGAGATTCTTGGTTTTGTTTCGGTGACAGTAAACCGAAGGTCATATATTACTTATGCGTAGGTTTAGTCTCGAAGGATAAATACCGAAACTTTGTGATAGATCTCGGTTTCGTCATACCGAAATGTTTCCTTATGTTTCGGTTATGGTATACCGAAAATTTTGTTTTGCTATCTACCAGTGCCATACCGATTCGGTGTTGAAAATATATTTTTTGGGGTTTTTTTTTTCGCACAAGAGATTATATGGTTACAATGTCTTTCTCTATCAGATGTGGCTCGAGGAAAATGTACTGTTTCCAGAGAAGATGTCGATGGAGAGCCCACGAGAGCACAACGAGAACGAGCACAACGAGCATCGGTCGTGGCTGCGCTCCTCTCGGTCCTCGCTGCTCCTACAGCCTCCGCTGCTCCCGCTGCTTGCTCCTTCGTTCTCGCTGCTCGCTCCTCCTCTACTTCTGCTACGCTGCTCCTCTCTGCTTGTGATGTCCGTGGTAAAAGGAAGGCACAGACTGCATCATATCGAAAGGCGAAAGTGCAAGCTATTGAGGGTGTACGTGGACGCAGACCGGTGAGGGATAACGTCGAGGATGAGGCATCTCATGTCCCCGTGGGGAAGCGATGAGTCGGGGTGGTGCAGATGGGGATGAGGCCCGCAGGCGCAATGGAAGAAACCACCACATCCCAACCACAAGTAACTAGGAGTAGTAGCGGTATTGTTGGTGGGAATGTTGTGGAGCCCGAAGATGACCCATCTGCTCCTTTCCCTGGCGGTCCTGTTGACCGCTCTTTGTTGAAGAGTTTTAAGGATCATGTTGCGGCAGCAATTTGGAATAATGAGGTATGTAGCCTTTTTTTTGGCAAAATATCAATTCATTTTCAATCAAATTATTACTTTTGCTATTCATATACGATAATGTATTTATGAATTATATTTTTTTTGTAGCATCGACCGTTGCTTAAGTGCATAAACCACGGGGCTCAAATAGGCCGAGTGGGATTTGCAATCTTGTCACCCCGATACCCGGGGTGCCGCAAAGAATCATTCGAGGTCGGTTTGGCTCCACTAATAGACTACTCTTATCTAAGGCCAATAAGGAGGTGATATCGCTTTTTGTCGAGCGGTGGCAAATGGAGACCAATACATTTCATTTACCATTTGGTGAAATGTCCATCACGCTCGAGGACGTGAGCATTTTATCAAGATCCCAAAGGACGAGGCAAGGTGGTGGCGGTTGAGAATTTTTCAAGGTACACAGAGGAGTCCCGCAAGGATGCAATTGAGTTAGTTTCAAAACTGCTCGGGGTTTCTCCTGACGAAGCAGAGGAAGAGGTTAACGTCTCACAGTGCGAGTAGTTTGGCTGAAGAGTCGTTTTTGCCCACCCAAGTCCAAGTCTTCCAGTACTTCCAGTTCTCCTACTACTACGTACCCTCCAGTGGAATGCACTGCACGTGCATACTTTTTGTACTTGCTCTCTTGCACCCTATTCGCCGATAAGAGTGGGTCACGAGTTTCAATTTCATTACTGAAGCTTCTGGAGAACTTGGATGAGGTCGGGACTTACGCATGGGGTGCTGCTGCTCTAGCTTATCTTTACCGTCATCTCGGGTCAGCCACCAGGGTAGAAGTGTCGCAGATTGCAGGGTACCTAACTTTGCTCGAGGTACATATTTCTTGTGCATTACTTGTGAATCGGCCAATACAAATCCAGTACTTCTTTTTTAATTTTTGTTGATTCTTTTTTTAGGGATGGGTATACGAGCACTTCCCACTCCAGCTTGTTGCGTCGAATGCGAAATACATGGACCACCTTCAGCCACGTGTCTCGAGGTGGGTACAAAAACACGAGACGGTAGCTAACGTGGACAAGCTAAGTAGTATTCGTAGGACCCTTGATAGGTTACGACCAAGTGAGGTACTTTGTTTTATTACTTTGAGTTTGATATTCCAATTTATCAAACTTCATATTTTAATATAAATTGTTTGTTTCATTGGTGTAGGTGACGTGGGACCCGTACAAAGGACATCGGACGGGCGGTATTGTTCTACCGTGGCCTTCTACTCGGTTGTTTGAAGTACATGGAAGTTGTGGAGCCATACCATCCGGAGAGGTTCCTTCGACACTTGGCCATGTTCAAGGAATACCGCCGTCTCCATATCGCCCCTCGAAGCAAATCGAGGCCGCACCGCAATGAAATACTCGCTTAAGTACTCATTCCAACCGAGAATCGGGAAAGGTGGCGTAGCCATTCACTCTCTCGTTGAAGATCGAGGGAGAAGGCGAGGTTCGAGTTCATGGCCGCACCGTAATATCTGCCATGGTTCACACGAGTTTCACATCCTACCATTGAGAACCCAGCCGCACAAGACAAAGGATGACTTCCCCGATACGGTTGGTGATAATGAGTTATTGGAGAGTAAGAGCCTTGCAACCATTTGAATTTAAGTTGGTTTATCACATTTCTTTTGTATTATTTATTCATAGTTTCTCTATTGGTTTTGAATAGCGTAATCGACGGGCATTGGATAGCGTATTGGCATGGATAGACTTGCTTAGGCGGGTATGGCCAAGATGGAGGCTGAGAAAATGGCGAATGATGTCGTGGACTACTTGACGGGTAGGGGTCTTGGTACAGTACCACCGCCACCACGACCAACACCACAACACCGAGTGCACCTACGCTCCTTCACAACATGATAGTACCCCAACCGAAAGTGTGCCTACCCCAAGTTCTATTGAGCCTTCGGTGAGAAAGAATGCCCTCTCGCCCACTCCAAGTTCTAGCCACCACCTAAGAGGAAGTCCCCCACGACAACATATGTTAGTCGCAAAGCGAAGAAAGCAAAAGGGCTCAAGTGAAAAAACATGTTGTTTGTCTTGTTCAATTGGTATTGTTTAACTTGTTTGGTATTTGACGATGGATGATGTTTAACTTGTTAATTTGGTATTGTTTACCTTCTTCGGTATTGTTCTATTGAATTGATAATATTTGACTTGTTAGTCATGTTTGAATTGATGTGTTCTACTACTATTTGTTGTTCTATTTTTGTCACTGCCATGTTTGCAATAAGTTACCACAGCACAGAAATCCACGGCCATGACCGTGATTGGTCCATCGAGCTCGGACGCCTCCATGCGAACCCTGCCATATTGGCCAAATTTTATATAGTATCGGTCATGCACACCCGCAAGTAATGTATAAATTACGATCAAGGGGTACCGAAAACCTATGTATGGTCTCGGTAGTTCATCACCGAAATTATTACGCAACTATTACACATAACGACTCGGCCTCCTATTATCACAACTTTGCAGATAAAATCGGTTACGGAATACCGTAATTCATGAGTTATTCTCGGCTATAAAATACCGATTGGTAATTAAGGGTCTCGGTTGCTTTTGACCGATGCTCACATGCAAGGAACACACATTAAATCGGCCACATGCTACCGCAATTATTTACATTAAATCGGTTATAATGTTTTGTTACTCTGGTCTCCTTTTCGGTCATTAGTCACCGTAATTTAGCAAGAATCTCGATGTCATGTAACCGAAGTATTTAGGGCACCCCATTGTTGGATGCTCACGAACCTTATTGTCCGAGATTACAATGGGTGTCACGGTTCTGTCTGTCCGAGACTTGGGGGTAGTTTTCGACCTTCTGTAACCGATCCTTTTAATTGAGAGTACAAACTTGGCATATCATTAATTTATCCATTCAACAAACATCAATTCAAGTTACATACATCAACAAAAGTACACAAAAGCATCATGCCAAGTTTCAAAGACATAATATTCATTCAACAACATCAATTCAAGTTTGCTTAAGGTGACGCTAAGTCTACCACGAAGGGCGTGTGTACATGAGAAGATTGAACCGGGACTTGTGCTTGGATGTTAATACCAATACCCCACCCTTGAGCATCAACATTCGCGAAGGTCTTCCACACCAAGAATACAGGGGGAACCGGTGCATTAGGCTTGAATATGACCTGTCAAATGGAGGAGCAACATAAAAGAAAGAATAAGTAACGTGCATTGACATATTAACCAAAATTTAATACAAACGCTAAACACTTACCCTAACCCAATGAGTGTCGTTGACATTTGTAACGCCAATAACTACTCGATCTTTCATAGGCGGAGGGGCATTACGTAGAGGAAGAAATGTCATGCAACAACCATATGACACGTTGACAAGCACAACATTAAATGTTGTTGCAATTAGAAGTCCCATGTCTGGAAGGGTCATCCACTTGTCAGACCCGACATCCTTACCTTCAAAGAATTGCACAGCTCCTTTAATTTGGTTGAAGTAACTTCCAAGCAAATCCTTCCAAAACTCTTGGTTCTCTTGTAGTTCATTGACCATAGCTGTTCTAACCCTTTTCCAACCATCTATATCTGAGAATCCAAGACCGGCGGCAACACAACGAAAGCCACAATTTCCATCGCTATCCACATTTACTGTAGTCTCAACATGTTGAATCCAATCCGGTTGTATAGTGTGAATGAATCCAATCTCAGATACTTCCATAGATGCCCCACGTGTTCGATGTACTTTATTCCTAACTTGTTTTACTTTCCTTCGCGCACCGGCGCCTCACGGTGTAAGTACATATTCAAAGCCACTTGGATCTCTCGTCGTAGAAGTATCATCTTCCTCGGCTTTCCACTTCATCCCTCTCTTCCCTTTTTTCATTTTCTTGCTCCCTATAACATAATTACCAAAACTATCAAGACTCGGTCTCCCCCTTGTCTTCACTTTTGCCTGTGGTGCAATACATGACGTCGAGGAAGGACAACTAATCTCTCTTAGTTGTTGAATAGTCCTAACACGCGAATCCTCATCAACGAATGTTTCAAACTTAGACACAACTCTTTGAAGCTCGTCATTCAAGTTATAGGCAGTCCGATTCACTGATGCATCGGGTACCATACTCAACTTCTGCCAATACACATGTATGTCTTCAAGTGGTATAGGTGAACCAGCTAAAATATGTACATTAAGCTCGTGTGCACACGGAAGCCCACAAGTGGTACGTAGGTCACAACTATATAAGCTCCGGGTCTGTCCCAACATTCACCCCACGTTCAACCTCGTTACGAATCAACTTAAGCGCTTTCGGGATACATAACCCCGCAAACGGCGATACAATCCATCCATATATCCATGTTGCACAACATTCAAACTAACCTTAAACGACGATTTGATCTTGTTATGTTGTATGTCTAACATTCCATGAATTACACTCCACAACGCCTCAAAGTTTGCAGTACATGTGCCGAGATGTTTGTTTGAGAGTGGAATGTGCGACTCAACCCTTTGCGTTGTGGTTTCTCCAAGATGAAAAAGTGGATTTGTCCATGCACGTACAAATCTATTCTTGTAATCCCGCAACCAAGTATCCTCTAAATAATTAAGCGCACCTTTCATATCTCGCATACTCAACACGTAACGTAGCCAACATAAGCTCGAATGATGCTTCTGGTCGTAGCATACATCAAATCCGTCCACCTCTTATTGAAGAGTTGAAAGTCATCATTTCGTGCGAACATCTTTTTGGTGTTGGTCAACACCATTTTGTTGATATGCCATGTACAAAGCTGGTGGGAACATTGTGGAAAAACTTCTTCAATTGCATTGATTAGGCCCAATTCTATATCAGTGACAAAAACACTAGGTGTAGGCCACCCATCTAGTAAACCTCTCAAAATGTTCAATGCCCATGTGTAGTTGGACATAGTCTCTGAAGATAAAAAACAAAACCCAACCGAGAATGTAATGTCTGTCGAAGTGACCCCAACAATCTCCAACAACGGCAATCGGTACCTATTGGTCTTATATGTGCAATCCATTAGAAGAACGTATGGAAAAGACCTCAATAAGTTTATGGAGTCAGGATGGGACCAAAACAAGTCTCGTAACTACATTCGATTCGGGTCCTTCCTATGCCATGACAGATACATATTGTCTTCCAATAAATGTAAGAGTTGTTGCATTTGAGTTCTCCCACCAGCCTTCTTTAATTCGATTCCTTTGTCGTGCATTGTATATTGTCCGCAATGTTGAAGCATTGTTCTTATCCCTTTGCCTCAAAGTGTTTAGGATCCGTCGTGGCCTAACATTAGCCTTACTCATCCGATCCAAAATAGTTGCCTCATCCCGAGTCAATCTTCCAAAGATATGAGTGCCCTTCCAAGAAATTCGCAGAGTTGTGGTTGTGCATGCCACATACCACACTTACATACCAATATGAGTCCGGGTGTTCCTTGAGTTGAATAAGAAAAGGGCACCGGCATTTTTTCGTACCGGTGTTTGGTCTTGTGTTGTCCTCTTCCTCTCGTTTGTCAACTTACGTGGCATCTTCTCAATTAGTTCAGCTTTAGCAATTCCAACTCTTTGGGAAATGCCCCTATATGTTCCGGATCTCTCACACGCAATTGTGACCCTTCCCCTACGGCCATTCCCTCCGGCATCAGACTTCTTTATAACCAGGACAAACTTTCTAGCACGTCCCTCTCTTTGAACCCATTTGAGTGCCTCTTTTCTAGTTTCAAATGGTGCATCCCGTTTGAAAAGATAAGATATATCTTGAAATGCACTTGTCGATGCTACTTCCTGCAAGAATAATTCAAATATCATAAGTACTCGGTGTTAAAAGTTAGAAAATCCTTAAAAACGCAATTCTCGGTAGTACAGGGTCGACACGTAAAGGATAGTTTCGGTATGTCACAACCGAGACCATTCAATATATCTCGGCACATGACCACCGAGTCCACTAGTAACCCATTACAAAAATGTTCGGTTATCTACTACCGAGAATTACGTTTAAGTATCGGTTGCGTTTCACCGACATATATACAGATATCTCGATCCTGTATGGCCGAAACAATCGTGTACGTGGTACATTTGCATATTGCGAAACCCTTAGACCTAAAAAAACTTTAAAACTCACCTCTAACTGCCTCGATTCATTGTCACTTGAGTTTTGTTCATCCATTGTACACTAAAACACCAAACGATTTGCTCCAAACCCTAAGTAAATGAGAATCATCAAACACCACCATTGTCAACACCAAAACACACCAAACGCAAGATTCAAACACTCAAAAACTGAACAATGGATGAGGATACCGACCTTGTATAAACTCTTTCAGCCAATAACGTCGTGACCGATTGTCGACGGAACCGAGGTATAGGGATTGAACGGGAGTAACCAAGCTCAAAAATGGGGTGGGGTGCCTTGGTAATTCTGATTTTTTGGGTTTTTGTTGTAGATTTAGGTTGGAGGGCACATCAGTCATTACACATACAATTGAAAAAAATGGGGTGCCCTGAGTGTTGACCGGGGTGCACATAGCCGGCCTCTAAAATTTCTATTCAAACCATCCTAAATAAAATATTATTATAAACACAAAAACTTAAATTTCCTAACACTTTACTCCCTGGCTAATCATGTATGTGTTACTGTGATGCTTGTTGCACAAGTTGAACTCCACCAATTATCTTGGATCATGATCTTCATCATTCTTTTCCAATTGACAAAAATTCGTCCTCGAATTTTTGTTTTCTCACGAGACTTCTAATTTGGAACAACCTTATCTTCAAAACTAGGCTTAACCTCATCATCTGAAGGACAAATAACATAATTTTAATAGTAGAAAAAGTCTTTCACGGAAGACTTGTTGACGACCGTATTACCAGCTTCCACTTGAAGTACTAAAGATTTTTGTGAGAAACTACCTCAAAATCTCCTTTTGTTTCTTTATGAACTGTAAGTTCTCTCGGATAGTTTTGGGTAGGGTCATTTCTACCATGCACGAACCCTCAACAACTCTCCCATAATAGCAGTCAATTCATTCAATTGTGTTTGCAATTGTTCATGCACTGCAAAAATCTGAGTGAAGCGTTGATCATTCCGGGCTTGGTTGTCTCTTTGATAAATATCGTCGACTCGTTGTTGGTTCTGGTTCTTCTTCGGCGCTATGATTATCTCCAAATCACTCTTGATGAAGGCTTTGAAACCAATTAACGCAAAGAGGATCTTCCAAATTGAATTGTTCAAAAAATCATGAACATACAAACTAAGGCAAGAGAATCAAAACCAAGTTCTCACAAAAGAAATCAAATTCTTTATTAATAAAATGAATCAATCAACAAAACGTTAACAAACGGACTCAAGCCTTACATAGGCTTTAAATGTGTAAAGTCCTAATCTATCTATAACTAGGAATGATCTTTTTTTTTTTGGTAGGAAGGAATGATCTATTTAAACACAACTAAAACATCTCGTTTAATACTATAACTCTAATTTGACACACATTAGAACTCTAACTTTGACTCACACTACTACTACTTTATAATTAACTAACGACCCACTTTGGATAAAATCCAACTCCTTAGACTAGACCTATCTAAACGATTACATAAATAATAAAACTAAATCTAATTGAACTTCATCAAACTAACTACTCTTGTAATGTTGTATGTAAACATCTTTCATGCTCCAATCCAACATTCTAATCTTCATCGATCATTACCGACACCTTCATCAGTTACAAATTTGAATCTTCTAATTAACTTTTCTAAACATATATCTTGTAATGAAAATGGAACTGTTGTATTTTTCTATGGAGAAAAACAAAAGTTAAATAAACTCATGTGGGGTTTTAATGTATAATAAAAACCAATTGAAAGATGCATGGTAAAATCATATTGAAAAGTTAGAAGACAATAGTTAAATGTTAACATAACAAGGGGTGTGTTGGAGTATGTGAAATCTCACATCAGAAATATAATAAGAGTTGCGGTATATAAGGGGTGCAGATTGGATCCTAGCACAAGCAGGGGCGGAGCCAGGATTTTCGGTCCACCTGGGCTAGAATTAATAGTATTTTTTTTTTTAATCTTCATTCAAATAAAACTACATATAAAAGTCAAATTATGTTTAAGCGCACAATATATTAAAAATAAAAACTATCATTTGACAAAACAAAAATACCATAAAAGTATAACATATTTCATCAATTAAAAAAATAACTATTCGCATAAAAAGCAAGAAAAGTTTGAGGATTTGAAAATTTATTAGGTTTTTATTCTTAACATAAGAAAATTTATTTAAAAAAAATCCTCTTTTTTAGGATATGGCGAATATTTTATGAGATTTTGAGAGATAATTTAGGATATAATGCGATGAATTCCAAAATAAAAAAAATAATGTTCTGACACACTTAAAGTCCCACATCTATTGAATATCTATGTAATATATTTGGAGATGTGTGCGCACACAACAAAGTGTCACTGTTACCAAATATTGAGTGTGATATGGTATTTGATTTTGTGTCAAGATAACATATTGCGTTTCTGAATATTGTCCCCATGTGCTGTTGTTTTTGGACTAGACTGTTGTCTTTTTCTAAATATCTACTTCCATAAAGAACTCCATTGTTTTTCCCATTTTTAGTGCTTAGGTGTTGTTTTTGCCCCGAATTTGCATTCGAACGACGCTCGGGGACTTTAGTTTAATTATATTTTTATGTTTTCTTAGTGTAGCTTAGAGTGAGAGAGATTGATATATTCAACAAAAGATGAGATCAAATTCGCCATGATCTAGGGTCGAAGAACATTGAGTTTGATCTTTTCATAAACTCCTTCTCTTTATTATTTTAGTTTACATATTTTTGGAGACTTGATGTGTTTATGAATGTTTTGTGTTGAATGAATTATGTTTAGTTACATTTCTTGTTCTACTTAATGTTATTCTTAGTGTTCCGCACTCTATATCTTGATTACACTGATCACGTAGTCACTGAAATTAAGGAGAGATAGTCACCAAAACCTTGGGGCTATCGAACTGTAATTGAACACTGGAACTTAATATGCTAGGATACACGACCTGTTGCCTAGACTTTGAGAGACCTATAAGGTTTTGAACTTAATGTTTTGATGTTCTTACTATGCTCGCACAGAACTGTGGAGCCCATGAGTTGAGATAGTATTCTCGCCACTGAGACTTTGGAATGAGATGACTTGTAGGATACCTGGTCTATAAATTAAGTTGAACACATCTTTTGATTGATTCGTCGCATATTTAATTTGATTGATGAATTCAATTCTAAAATAAATTCTATTATTAGTTGTTTGTTTATGTTACAAAACGTCTAATCTACTCTAATGCTATGCGCAATTATTCCCTGTGGATTCAATAAACCTGACACAAACATTGTTTTATGCCACTATTACTACCACGAAGCTCTACACTTAGAGCTCGTAATCAAGTTTTTGGCGTAGTTGCCGGGGAATTAGTTTGTACTAGTGATATAGGAAAATTAGGCAATAAAAGTTGGTTTATACCTTGCGTGTGCACCGCGACATCAAACCACAAAAAAAAAATCTTTGCTCATGGTTTCGCGTGCGTTCACAATGCTTTTAAAAAAAACGTCACAGTCTTGCAAATCAGTCTATTTGTTCGTGATATGAAAACAACCAATCCATACCAAACATCGCGTCGAACTCCAGGTACTCTAGCACTCTCAAATCAGTCAGTAACTGATGCCCCTCAATCTTGACAACACAATCTCGGTAAATCCGATTAGGGTAAATCTTATCTCCAGCTGTCGTACTAAGAAAAAGATGTGTGTCTAAGGTCTGTGCAGCTAACCCTAACTCTCCTACCATACGTCTAGAAATAAATGATAACGTGCTGCCTGAATCAAACATAACATGCATGCGATAACCACAAATAGACAACATACTCTCAACAAGCTATCTAGTCGCCTCCCGGTATGGCTGTGCAACCCTAAAAAAGTTCTCTAGGCCCTGTCCCTGGACTGCTCAATCTGTGATGGTGGTGGTGTTTGTTTGGTGCAATCCGCAACGATGTGCCCAACCTGACCACATCAGAAGCATCCTCGAGTCTCAAATTTGTTAACACTCCTCTGACTCTGTGTCTGACTCTGACTCCAAATATAGCCCCTCTAACCTTTATCTCATCCACTCTACTCTCTATCCTGCCTCTACTACTGTCTAGGCTGGTCAGTTGGTGCTGACGTAGTCGAGTACACCGTCGGGCAGTCTTGACGTCTCTCCTAGTCATCCTGCCTATCTCTGTCGCCTCTGAGACCCTGATCAGACTACCAATCACCTCTGTGAGGTATCTGGATCTATCCATGTCGACCCTGATCTCCCTTTTTGTCTCTTCGGTCTCTGATCAGACTGAGAACTCTGTGCTGGTTGTGCCTGTTATGATGAAGATACTGGTCGACTGGCCCTCCGCGTCAGATATGTCTTGTGTGTTAGGGCATTGTCAAAGATCTCTTGTAGTGCGCGTGCTCCTCCAGCCTCAACAACATTGGTTATCCTCTCGTCCAAACCTCGGACAAAGTAATATATATGTAGACGTTCAGTGTTTGCCATGTCCATCGTGTACTACAACAAGTAGCGAAACCTCTCCAGCTATTGTAGAACGGACATAGTGCCCTGAACTAAAACTAGGAACTACTATCTCAACTTGATCCTAACCTCTATCAGGATATACTCATCCATAAAATCTCCCGGAAGTCCGCCCAAGTCGTTAGTGATGAATGTATAGTCTCATAAGTGATCCACCAGACTGTTGCCTCGCATCGCAAACAATAACTAGACAACCTCGGCTGATCCCTCTACTCGATAAGAAGTAGTATATGCAATCGCTCATGAGCTAGTAGCCATCTCCTAGCTATCTTCGAGTCTCCAACTCCATAGCAGTACCCTGGTTGAAATCTCAAAAAGTCATTCACCTTCTTGGCCTCTGTCGACATCGAACTACCTGAGCCACTGTCGGCTCCTCAGTAGTTGCAGGAGTAATAACAACTGTGGTCTCAACTGGTACAACCACTGGTGCAACAACTGGCGCAACTCCCTCAGCAAGTGTCTCAGAAATCGCAGTCTACACCTGTGTCTCAGCTGTAGAAGGGGCTACGGATGCTTGTGTAGTTGTCGGTGCAGCTAATGTAGAGACCTGTGCTGACATAGCTGTTACATCCCCTAATCCCAGTTAGGGAATATTCAGCCTGAAACCCTAATTAAGCCCCGGTAAACCAGATCGGACCTAATTAGAGCCAACATCCTTGTACCTATTCCTGTTAACAACCTGCATATCTTAATATCGATTAACAAATTAAAATAAAACGCAGTGAAAAATTTAAAATTTTTTTGATAAAAACCAAGATATATAACACTAGCATAAATTTCAATGTCAAGCTCACATTCCCACCCTGATTATTACAAAATAATATTCAATACAATATTTATATAACAATAACTCACATTACATCGCAAGGAAGATGTTAGACTCCTAATCTTCTCCTTTCCTGATTTCCAGCGTTCGTCCTTAACTTAGAAATGTTAAGTTGGGTGAGCTCCTACATGCTCAATAAGTGACTCCCATATCAACCATCAATTATCAATTAATATAAAAAATGATATATAATAACATGATTCCAATGCATATCTAAGGAAGCATTTCAATCAATATAATAATATATAAAACAAATGCAAGTTCATTGGTCCATTGCAATGTACCCATGATTTTATTTGAATTGAGTTGCCCTCTCACATCATCAAGAATCGATCACTGGGCATCTAACCAGTTCCCATCGATGTGCCGCCAACTCATAAAATATAGAGTCGCACTCCCCTATTATCACTAAACCAATCACTGCTCATCTGATTGGTTTATGACCAATGAGCTGCCAAATCAATATGAAAGCATTAATCAAGATATTTTCCAAGTCACTGGGGGCGCGGTGATGGAAGGCTACCCCATTACAGTTCTAAACCCCATGCCGATCCGTCCCGCCAAAGCTCTTTTCGGATTCCATTTTCATTTAAGAACATTTTTATAAAACCAAAGCCAAATCACGATACATTGCCCCATTCCTAGTCCAGTACACTACATGCTCTAATAATACTATTTTACATTGCATAATTGATAAAAAAAAAATACGAGTCCCACTTACCTGTCTTGAGCTTTCTATGTTTTACCGATTTGTATGACTCCCCGGAGTACTCAAACCTTTCCACATCGGTTCATTACCTAAAATAGAACATTATTCATTTACTAATACTTCTAAACTAGTTCCATTCGAATTCGAATCTCGGGATCTAATTTCTAACCTATTATGACCATTTCACGTTTTCCGAGGTAAAATTCCGGAATAAAGTCCCCCCGACTTTCGAATTCCTCATTTCTCATAGAAATTTCTCAATTTCTAATTGTTTGGTCAAAACACTATTTTTCCATATTTTTCCTATTTTCTGGATTTTTTCATAATTTCTTTTCCTTTTTCTCTCTTTTTCTTTTTTTTTTTTCATTTACCTTTGAACCGAGTCGAACCGGCCCGGTTCAGGGGTTATCCCCTTTCTCTCGACTGCTCTGCTCACAATAGTTTTTTTTCCTTTTCATTGCTGGGGTTGGCTCCCAACCACAACTCGAATTGGCAGGGGAGTAATGAGATTACTCCCCGGCCTTCACAACTCTCGGCCATGGCTTCCGCCATGGCCGAGTTCACTCGCCACCACCAACAATCAACACAACAACGATGAACACAACAACAACAACAAACACCAACTCACCTCGTCTCCTCGATGTGCATGCGAGGTCTCCTTCTCCCTCTCCTCCGCGCTCACACTCTCCGTTCTCTCCTTTGGTTCTCTCCGAGCTCTCTCTCTCTTTTCTCAATTTAACAGTAGAGGAGGCAGTTTAACTTGGCAAATAACCAAAAATGCCCTTAAGCCTATCTCATTTCCTTATTTACCCACTGCCCTTATGGGTAATTTCATATTTTCTGATTTTTATTATATATATTTATATATTCTATTTGATATATAAATATATATATATATATTTATCGATATGTGCTCGCCAACGAGAACCCTCAGACGTGTACACCACCGTACTTCCTACGCGTGTCACTCGTGACCCCGCGTATCACTCGACGACCGACCATTTACCATTATTTATTAATTTTCCATTTTAATATATATATATATATATATATTTATATATAACCATAATATATATAAATATATATGCCTATAATTACGTAATTTACGCCAACGAGCACACTCGGGCGTCAACGCTATCTCGCGTCTCATGTGTGTCCACATGACCCACACATGGTATTAGGCGTCTCATCATTGGTTCAATTATTCGTTTATACATACTAATACACATCAAACAAACACAATACATGACACAATTCCACGCACACGTTAATCGAGACAAATTGGGATTAACCACGAGCCTAACTCAGATTAATTAATATTCAGATTAACACTAATCACGTGCTTAAGGTAACGGGTCGTTACAATAGCAATCACATAACCTCTGATGAAATCCATGAACTTGGACATGTATGTCTCCTGCATAGCGAACTTATCGTATATACTCTACGATAGTGTTTGCAGAGTCATAGCCTCTCGTGAAGTATCACTGGTGTCGCCAACTTCTGGCCGAGTAGTCATTGAAGGCTGATGTTCGTTCATCGGTAATTTGCATCGAGGAACGTATATCGCATCAGCCTCGATACAAATATACATATATTGTATGTAATGTATACAACCAATAACATAACACGTATAACACCTAAAAACTACCCGCCTCACATCACTTCTTAACTAGGATTCTAGGCAATTAATTTAGGTTTCCACATCGAAAGTTTATTCATTAAGTTTATGATTAGGTTTATCCTCAAATTTGAGCCCTAGGTTTCTCAAACCTAGCCTCTGATACCAAAATGTAACGGCCCATTTTCCCTATTGAACTGCATGGGGCCACACGGGCCCACACCCAGCCACGTCAAGGCCAGCTGTGTCCAACGATAATCACCAATTTAAATTCAACATTTATTCCTCATTAATTCATAATTTTACAATTTAAGTTCATTCTTGAACTCAAGTCATCAGATAAAAATCATTTAAAACATCTACTTACATCATAAGACTTAAATTGTGACAAATTATATTGAACAACATCATAACATGTCATTTGATCATATACCTAATGTGGAAAACCCATATGTCATCATACATCAGTGAAATATCCTCAAAAAAGTCACAAACATTAATATATATAGGTCCCAGAAATGTCTCACAGTCCAAAATCCTAAAATGAAAACAAAATACTATATAATATAAATGTACGAGTCTGGTGTATCAATCTTTGATCATTTGTAGTCCGCGAGCTTTCCCTTGCCGCTACACATACTCAAATATGCACTTAAGCCATCATAAAAGGCAGATGACGAGTCCAGAGTTAGTATTCCTAAGGAAATTAAATGAACAATCACGAAAGTAAATACTGGAATTTAAATGAACTATTAAATAAACATGCGAAATTAAAAATAGGCAACTGTGCTCATCGCATAAATGAAGTAATAGTGAAACTCAGAAAAGTGTGCCTAGAGCCTAGGTCAAACTAGCACCATACTTCAGGCTCTTCCACAGAGTACTACCAGCAAGTAGCACTCAAGCAAGGCCAGAATCTGGATCCGCTAAATGGTCGGTGTAGAACCTACGATGCATCTGCACGTGCCCCGACGCGATCCTCAGGTCGAACTATCCACTAAGATTCTCTGACACACGTGCTATGGTCTAGTGGACATTCACACAGAAATGGCACGGAGGGAGAGCCTTAACATTGGTCCATATAGACTCCATAACAGGAAATAGAGTAATGAAACAACAGTACTGAATTCAAATTGTTGAAAATAAGTAAATGCTCAAGTAATTTCAGTTGGGATACTACACACGTCAAATCACATTCCAACTAATCCAATAACGTCCCAATCATGCCCCAATGCGTGTCCAAATCACAGTAAATTAGTCCTGAATACCTGATTATCGAGAATCCATTTTAATTCCTCAAACTAGGAATTTTGCCCAAATCACATTTACCCTTAAATAACACATTTTTAAATCCCCATTAAATTGGTAGAAATCCTCAAATGAATCCCTAATTAAACCCATTTCAGAAAATTTATTTTAAAATTTTTATTTATTTTTCTGTCTTGGATGCCATGGGTGGTGTCACCCTGAGTTGTTGCTTACGGCGTCCTCGACATTGTGGCTCACGCTACCAGGAACTCCACCCCCACAGAGTGATATAAAACGTGGGGGGTGGGAGCTCTCTAGTTTGGACGCCGTGGGGGTTTCCTCCCCATGACGTCCCTGGTGATGTCTGAACTAGAGACGTTGTCCTGCGATTTTTGAGCTCCCCGACTCGTCCCCGCGGTCCGAACTTGTCCTGAAAACTCATATATTCACATACCAACCATTTTCAGCCATAAACCCTTGACGACACTCGTTCGAAACTAAAACCCCGATAAAACCCTATAAATAATTTTCAGCCAAAAACCAAAACAACAACAACTCATGACCTCCAATTGCTACTCCAACGCATTACAACATTCATAGCAACACTTCCAAAACCAGTGTGCTTAGTACCCATCCCCGAAAACATCGTCAAAACACCGAAAATGCACTCGACACGTAGATAACGGAGAGAGGATGATCGAGGATCTCACCTTAAATCGTCGAATCGTTGTCGTTTCATGCTCCAAACCTCCTCTAGAGTTTCACAAAACCCTTCACCACTTGGTCAAATTTGGATTTGTTAGGGAGAGGAGAGAGAAAAAAGTGGCAAATGATGAGCAATGAGGCTTTATATAGTTGGTTTTTCATCCAATGTGTCCACATATCACAAGACCTCATCTAATGGATCAAAATTGGTCAACAAGTCCTTAAAAATGTGACTTGGGTGGGTGACTCTCCTCTCTTGACTTGTCTTGCTCAACCAAACAACTAAAACCCTCGGGCGTTTCACACCCAACTCTAGTGCATACACTCGCGTCTCTCGCGTACTCTTACGTCACGAACGCATATACGAAATTTATTATTAAGTATTAATGCATTTTATATCATTTTTATGTGTGTATAACTATCCGACCTAGTGTATTGTAATTCGCCTACCCAGTACCCACGTCTGCACGCTAATCGAGGCAAATACTCGTCACACTGTCTTGCACGGTTAGTAATAAATAAAATACACACATCGCGATGCCAATAATTCTAATTACATATAACATTGCAAATAAATGCACAATAGGACGAAAACCACTATTTATCTAGCTCCGGACGCACCCTGCAAGACAGTGTGATGGGTATTTGCCTCGATTCGACGTCATAGGTGCATTTTTCATCTCTTTTAGTGTTGATTTTATGGTTTTAGGGTTTTTTCCTTTTTTAAGTCGGTATTGTTTGTGGTTTTGTTGTTGGGTTTAGGGCTTCAATTTGGGGCTTGAATCTTGTATTTTTGGTACAAAGTTTCGATGGAATTGAAAATATCAAGTGATTCCGAGCAAAACCCACTATTTTTTTTTCATTTTCATGTATTTTTTAGGAGTTTTGAAAAAAAAAATTTGTTCGTTCTTATTGTCTGTGGGGTTCGGACTCACAGGGCCAACACCTTTTCCACACAGAGCCGCACTTCTAAAGAAGTCTCGGTTGGATCCCTCTGTCACTCATTGAGATTGAGTTTTCTTCACAATCTCGGTTGGATTCGACCGACACCTTTTTACAGATCTCGGTCAAATTCGACTGTTACCCCTTTAGAGACCGCAGTCAGAATCGACTGTGCGATCAAACCCCGTGAACGACACTTTTTCACTTCTAGGACACATCGCGACCACATTCAACCTCGTTCAACGAAAAAACGCTCCTACGACACTTGGTGACCTAGTACAAGTGCTCTACAATGACTAAAAAAAAAAAAAAAAAAATTGAAGGGTGTTGGGGTGGGGTGAGGATGATGGGGTGAGCAAGGGTACTTTTGGAATTTTGAACAAAAAATGGAGTAAATTAAATAAAAAGTGGGGTAAACGAAGTAAGAAATTAAAAAATGGGATACAAGAAGCAAAAAGGTGCTAATATTATTCTATAGTAGCATGATTATTCAATATGTTAAAATAATGTATGAATATATTTTAAGATTTATTTTATTAATAAATATGTCTTTTGATGTCATTTTGCATTATCAGCTACTCGATCAACTAGTTTTTCTATCAACTTTTAGCTATGCCAGACTACTAACTATCAGTTGGGTTATCAGCTAGTTTTATCAAGCTGAGCCTTAAGCTAAATTAAAACTTTAAGATGTTTTTTTTTAAATTAAAATGTTATGATATTTTAGAAACATTAGGATTTATTTGCCTATTAGGCCTAAAAACACAATACCATCGCTAGGTTTTAGAACTTGGTTTTAAAACAAAGATCCATAAAAAGAGTATAAACAGTAATTAAGTTCATCATAAAGCATGCTACCATGTTTACATGTGTACAAATAGAAATGTATAAGCACAAACTAAGGCAGATCTAATCCAATCGCCAAGTATAAATTACATATTTTGGACAAGAAAAAAAAGTAAAAACTATATATTTTTATGACTATGATCGTTCTGACCAGCTGTGATTTCGACAAATTGATTGTGAGATCGCTTCCTCACATTAGTACTGATGAAATGCTAAAGCAAGCTTTGAGTGAATAAACTCAAAGGCCTTCATAGTAGCCTCCAAATATGATCTGAGCTCTAGTGGCACTGGCAGGGACACCCCTGACTGCTTGAAAAGCTTGGTTCAACTTACTTGCATGGTGAACTACTTGCTTAATCCTCTGTAATTAATTAAATATATATGTAGCTAAATATTAACTTTGGTGCCTAACATGAAGTGGGAAGGAACTAATAGAAATTTAATAAATTTTGCAAACCTTTTGATCATCAGTAGCACAGATCTGAAATTTGAGATTTTGTTGGTAATGTTTGTGCTTTTGGTGGCTCCCAAGTATGAAAATGAAGATTGTAGCAGCAGCAACTCCCATGGAACATAGTGTTCCAATGCCATTCATTCTCCATTTGCATATGTTAGGCATGATTTCCTTTGATTCTCCATTTAGACCATTGGTTTCTTCTTCTTCTTCTTCTTCTTCTTCTTCTTCTTCTTCTCTCCACAAATTGAATAGACCCTGCATCAAATTCAGGCTTAATTAACCTCGGCAAATCGATCTTCATGTCGAAAACATCGCTCCCCTTCGGCTTCTTGAAGAAGACTTTGGAGAGCAGCATTTCTTGATCTCCTCCCCAACTGACTTCAAATTTTGAGATTTGATCTTCTCAACCTCAACACTTGTTTCAAACTTGTTGATCTCCACTATAGGAACCATGATGACTTCCTTCACCTTTTGCTCCTCTTCATTGCTTTTCATCCTTTTTGGATCCAATTGAATTGGGATTGGAATGAGTTGATTACCTGACCTTGAATCACTCAGACTCTCCGGCACGATCCGGTGAGTTCTCGGAGATGGGCAGATGACGTAATCCGCGTCGAAAGCGCCATTAGGATTCGGATCAAACTGTGGTTTGATCGGACCCAATCCCTTCTTGATACCAACCTGATGATGATGATGATCATAGTGATGGAAATCAATCAGGAATCCATCATTAGAGAGGATTTCCCAATCATCTAAATCCATCTCATTAGAGGATTTCTCCATGACAAGTGAAAAATCTAGAGAGATTGATATAAAACTCAAGTTTTGATCACTAGTTTGGAATTATTGAATCAAGTTTGAAAGCTAGTGACTATGTAATTGTGTAGGGCAGATAAATGTTTTCCTTTAAGGGTATAGGGTGCCCATTCATGCTAAAACATACATCATTAGTGTATACCAAAAGGCACATTAGGACCTCAACTCACGGTTTTGCATGGAGATCTGTATATACACATATCTCGATGTGTAAATAGACAACTCGTATGGCTTGACGTGTCTTTTGACGTGTGTTCCTAATGTAGCAGGGTCCTTGGAATTATTGAATCAAGTTTTAAAAATGTTATGTCTTCTAGCTATTAGGGAGTAAAAGATGAGAACCCCACTATGAAGTGGAGTAAAGGCTTATCTCTCCTAATAGCGACAAGAGGAAAATTGGCCAAGGTGGGGTCGACTATGGGACATTTGAATATGACATCTTTAACAACTTTAGTAGATAATTCTTTTTAATTCTCAATTGGGTGATGTGAGAGGTGTTATTTTTGCACTCTCTAGGCCTGTTTAGGCGACTAAATGTTATAAGACTTGAAGCCACATCCGACCCTATCAAATTCACTCCACAATCAACTCTTCTTTCTGAATATTCTTTTCTTAATCGTTAATTCTACCATAAAAAGATATTCTTTTCTTAATTCTGATCCTTACAGTTTCCTTCTACTTTTTTATTTTTACATATATTTGTGATGAATCCAATTATTTCCGTGAAGTCTAAGTTTTCAAATAACATTGGATCTCATCTTTATATTTACTGTGCGTTCTTTCAAAATTTGAGAAAAAAAATATAATTTTTTTCATTATAAATTGAGATTAATGTCCTCTTGGTGAGATTTTAATTTTGAAAACAATTTAATAAATTAATTAATTGTAACACAAATTAAATTAATCAAATGATAAATATCGTATTTTCCCTATTTTTTTTATAAAAAAACAATGAATTTTTAAAGGTTTAAACAGGTGAAGAATTAATCTACTTTAATCAATTAGGTTAGAAAGATTGAAATTACTCATCCCGGAACTTGTGATTGAGACATAATGACCTCTTAAGGGAATGAGATTTTTTTTATAAAAAATTATATTTAAAAGAAAATTCAAATTTAGGTTGGTCAAACCTATTTAATTAAGGATATTTACTTTCACGGGTACAACCAAAAATCGTTACCCTATTTATTATTAAATACTACTAGCGTCCTACCAACAAAAAAAATATAATACTACTAGCTTGTTCTGCCCAAAAAAAAAAGACACTGCTAATTTGTGCTTACTTTAAACCAAGAAAAAAAAAAGACACTACTAACTTGTGATAAAAATATATGTAAGAATGGTCTTTAAACCAATAAAAAATTAATTTGATTTTTCAGTAAGAAAATGAGTATACATACAACTCGATCAAAGTATAATTTTTTCATATACAATTTGAGGCAGTGTTTGGGAAAAATATATTTTTTACCGAATCCTAATTAATTAGCATACAATTATTTTCTTTACTAAAATAATAGCTTTTTTTTTCATTTTTTTTCCTAAATAGTAGCTATTATATTTTTTAGCCATCATTCAAACCCTCGGTATATAAACTAGTAGGGTGCCCGCAAATATTTCCATATCCATACTGGTTTTTTTGATACCATGCAATATCTGTAATTGTTCCAAACCCATCGTATCCAAACTTAAATCTATTATAATTACCAAACTCTTACAAGGATGTAAAAACGTATGATAAACCAGATTATCATATGCATATGAATACGCATACCCAATTGAACCCTATTAAAAATTAATACTTGTTTGGTGATTATTAAATAAACTACAGAAATTAATTTAAAGGCACCCATTTACGTATGTATTTAACATGATCTAAATATCAAACAAAAAAAAATCTCTTATATGCATTAAGTCAAGAAATCATATAGCATCCACTATCCCGATTAGGGTGATACCCGGCCTGAAACCCTAATTAAGGCTCACTACACCAACAAGATTTAACTAGAGCCAACAACCTATATTCAATACCTAGTAAACAAAACCTGCATATCGAATATCGAAATAAAATAAAATGTAAATGGAGCGAAAAACTAATACTTTTTCGATAATATACACGATATACAAAATCAGAGCTTATTGAATAAACCTCAGTTACAAAATATCACCCAAGCCCTGTGATATTACAAAACTGTAATTCAAACAGTATATATTATACAAAAAGATAGTTCAGCATGAGACTCTTAAACCTTCATTTTCTTTTATCTTGTGCACTCGGTTAAGAATCAGAAATGTTAAGATGAGTTCCAACTTGTTTAGTAAGTGATGCTCGTGAACATATCAATCATCAACTAATAACTAATGAATCAATGAATAGCAATATGAATCCAAACGATATCTATTCAAACATTGGAAATGATATAAACAATAAATAACGGAATGCAAGTAAAGAGGTAAATTACAATTGCACTCGTGACTTATAGTTTGATTTTCTTTTTAGAGTCGTACTCTCATGTTATCTAAGAATACTGACCACGGAATCCACATATCGGCTGACATGTGATTCTGTCAGTGTAACTGCTCTACAAACTCTAACAGACAGTAGCGATTAAGGTAAGTCAAGAGTAACTAAAGATAAAAGTGTTGGGTTTTGTGGTTCATGCACAGGAGATTTCAAAACAATTTTGAGAAAAACCCCAACAGGATCCGAATCTGATTCCATTAAAACACGTTTAGACTATGAAAACTTAATCATACCTCAGTCGCAATGTACCTTTCTCAAGGTTAATCGATCTCTAAGGCGTTGCCAACAACGCGACGCCTCTATCGGCGATCCACACACGAACGGCGGCGAGATTTGAAGTGCTAGCTTCGAGAGAATACCAAACCTTTTTGTTTCTCTCCAAAACGATCCAAACATACCAAAAACCTCTAAGTCGTTTCTTAAAACGAAAATAGAGTTTCACCTTTTTAAATCTTTCGTACTTGTATTCTAACTCAAAGCGTCTATTTATACAACCTTGTATATAGACGATTAAGTAAATTACACATATACCCCTACTTAAAGAAGTATAAGTGTAATACACTACAAGATAAGTTTCATCATGAATTTTATCATATAAAAATTCATTTTTTTGAACCATCTTAAAATCTCGCAAAACCATTCTCGATTAATGCGACCCAATAGGCTCATACAACGTTGGCAGTGTACCAAAACACATTTTGGTATACAAGTCATAAGCGGCCTCTAGCAAGACATTATGACTACCCAAGTTGTACGAATATCAAATCAATATAACCTAATCAATAGTGTATATAACATCCTTTTGTCACACGATATCCTTTTGATCAAACATAAGGCATGGAATTGTCATCCAACATGTTCAATCGTACTAGTCTCGATTTCTATGTAGATCGAAAACATCTAAGTGACTTTGATCAATATCAATTCACTTAGACTAGGCCTTTTAACAGATCTAACACATCGAGGATCCACTGGATATCTCTTTTATATGAGAGGGACAAATTCTATCTCGATTACACAACTTCACCACATTATTCACACAAGAACCAATCACAACCTTTATAATCATCCAGCTTAAAGACAACGTTTGATTGCGTCAAATCATCAGTATTCCTAATGTTGAAGTCTCTGTAATCTCAAGTCGAGGACTGAAAAATATACCTATCATGAGAAACAACTATGACTTAATCCATGTAATGTTCTCATAGCGAGTCGGTCCAAGATTTCTTTGTTCCCTAACAAGTACTCATGATCTTGATTCGTATTCCTATACGTATGATCATCGTATGATCATCAATCAAGACTCACACTAGTCTTAATTCATTATAGTTCCCGATATAATAATCGACTAGGGACATTTAGGATATTTACAGTAAATACCCATGGATCTTATTATAATGTAAACATGCAAATCAATTATAATAAACAGCAAATGAAATCCTCTATTTTATTAACTAAAATGTATTCATAAAGACTGTTAATGGATTGACCTAGGGCACATTTCCCAACAAAAAGGGTGGAGTTCACTCTCGGTTACCTTTTTGTCACCCAGTCTCGAGTGGCCTTATCAAACCACTTCAGAAATTTTTTATATAAAACGCAGTCAAATCATGGTACATTGCCTCATTTCCCAATTCATATATTAAATGAATTAAATATACTAGTTTACAAAGTATAATTGATAAAAATACGAGTCTCACTTACCACAGTCGAGTTTCCCTAAGTCTTGATCCGGATTTCCTAGCTCTCGGAGTACGTTAACCTCTCCTGGTGTTTGAGAACCTAACATAGACAAATTAACATCAATTTAGGTCTTATACTTAAGTTTAGGAACCTTAAACCTTTGCTAAAACTATAAATCAGTACAACAATAATGTTGTTTTCAGTATGGGGAGCATGCTCCTTACACTAGGTTCATGTTCATCGCCTTCAGGTTAGGGAGCGCACTCTGTGACCCAGAGAGCGCACTCCTTGCTAGTGCTCTGCACTCTTTCAGGGTTGTTCCCCTCTCTAATCTGACTCTAAATTGCACCAAACCTCCCCACAACATCGGGGAAGGCCTCTAATGTGGTCTTGCAAACATCCCAATCATTTGAAACATCAATCAAGAATTCACAAATTTCATCATTAAATTCATTAAAACTTCAAAAACAACACATGAATACATCCAATTCAATTATTGAATTCTCAATTCCATCGGATTCTAGTGAACCCTCTTACCACATTAGAACCAATCCCCAAGAAAGAAAAGTGAAGATAATGGTAGGATAGCTTATCACTTGGGGGAAGAAGATGACTCTCTCTCTCTCTCTCTCTCAAACTAATTCCCTTCAATTCTCAAATCCAATTCTCTCTAAAACCCTATCCAGCTTCTCCCAACAAATTTCTCCTTTCCCTCCCAAGTTTTCAAATTTTTCGATAAAACAGTAGGACAAGCTCAAGTTGGGTTTTGATTATATAGTTTTATTTATTTTGAGATTTGCATCGTGCGATCTCGAGGTTAATCTAAAGAGAAAACCTTAAAGTGACACAACCATTAAAGTGACACTAATATTAACTTCATCACATATGAGCACTTATCTAGAGGATTATCTAAGGTCTCAACAAATCATAAATCAAACTATAGAATTTTAATTGTGACGACCCAAAAATCCAAATGACCCATATCAAGGGCATTTCGATGATTTCACATTTTATTATTGTTTGATGTGTCTATTCAGATGTATTATATGGTATGAACTAACTTGGTGAAATTACCAAGTTTGTAAAATAGCCTAATTTGGAATAATAAGGAAACTTGAAATGTTTAATCAAGGTGAACTTCATGAAAACACTTATTAAACTTAAGCTAAGCCTAGGGGCAAGTTGCTGATTTTGAAAACCCTACGGTAACTGGCTCCAAGTATATAAACCTCATCATACACCCTAGCCCCTATTCAAACCAAGAAAAAAAAAGAAAGTTGTGGTGGGTTTTGAAGTCAAAATTAAGGAGAGACTCTTTGCAAGGTAAACTCATTACCTCTGCACTCTCTTTTTGTTGTCCATTGTTGTTTCACAAGTCTTGTTGACTTTCTAATCTTGTAAATCATGAATTGGACTCCATTTGAGAAGATTTGAGCAAATTTGGTCCCCAGGACCAAGTCAACTATGAAATCAATCTCCCTAGGTGGTGGTAAGCCTGGTAACTCCGCTGGGAAGACATCGGGAAACTCGCAACCTAGTCTCCACTCTGCCCGTCATACTCAACACGCCAATGAATGTCTCTACATCTACGCTAGTAGCAATTCTACCCCTAGTGATCAGTAAACTAGTTGAAGTCCCCTAAAAACTAAACTCCGGATGCCCAAGAATCTGAAACGTGATCCTCTTACCGTAGCAGTGAAAACACCCAACCAATCCATGCCCAATAATGCATCAAACTCTAGGAACTCTAATACTCTCAGGTCTGCAGGTGAGGTGTGACCCTCTCTCTACTGAACAGTCAACGCATATTAGATTCAGGTAAGTCTTGTCCCCAACAGCCGTGCTAAAGATCAAGGGCCTCTCTAATAGCATGGGTCTCAACCCTAACTCATTAACCATACGACCCGAAAGAAAAGAAACCGTAGAACCAGAGTCAAACATAGTATGCATGAAACGATTGTAATTGTAAATCGTATCCTCAATCAGGTTCCGTGTGGCAGTCGAATCTGGTGCGGCGATGACATGTAAATGCTCCTGGCCCTGTGGTTGCCCTCAACCCAGTCGTGGACAAGAGCTGACGAAGTGGCCCAACTGTCCGCACTTGTAGCATGCTCCCCTCTGAGACCCTGAACTAGACGAACCACGTTGTCCCTGTCTCGGTGCTTGACCAGAACTCTATCCCTGGCCTTTATCGTGTCACTGTCCCTATCGGTATCTCTGCTCCTGACTGCCGCCCCTGCCATCAGTCCTCTGATGTTGCTGTATGTGCTGGCCTAACTGAGTCTGCGGTTGTTGAAAACTAGCATAGCTCCATGCCGGAGCGAATGGTACAACTACTGCGGTGGGTGGAGATGCTACGGAAAAAACCATCACTGGTCATAGCTCTCTCACATGCCACCTGCAATGTGGTCGGAGCCGTCATCACCACTATCGAACCGATCGAGTCGAGCAGCCCATGTACAAAGTAATACGCCTGGTCGGCATCAATATATGTTGCTCTTCTGGCATACTCCATCAATCGTAAATATCAGTCCATATACTGCATCACAGACTCATCAGCCCTCTGTCGGATGGTTTGAAACTCGGTCCTCTTCAAGTTACGGACCGTAGGTAGGATGTACTTCTGCTCAAACCTCCCCTTGAACTCAGCCCAATCCTTGGGCTTCCTCTTCGTGGCCACCATAGTGTGCCACCAGACGTCGGCTCTTCGAATAGTGAGGCGGAGGATATACTCGGTTGCATGTGGGCCGATGTAGCTAGAATGTCATGAATCTTCTCGTGGCTCCTCAAGAAGATTTCTGCTGCCTCAAGGTCCATACCTCCGTAAAACTTATCGGGTTAATACCTTTGAAACTCTCTGGTCTGCCTCGCCTCTGGCGTAGCCTTAGTACCCTAAGTAGTCAAAAGTAAGGTACACAAAAAAGTGAGGTACACTAAGTAAAAAGTGAGGTACACTAAGTAATGGTATTGAGATGAGGGTGAGGGTGAGGGTGAGGGTGAGGGTGTTTTTAGAATTTTAAGAAAAAAAAAAGTAAGGTACACTAAGTAAAAAGTAGGGTACACAAAGTAAAAATTCAAAACTGGAGTATGTGAAGTAATTAGCAGGGTCCATTTAGCCGCTCCATTTTTTTGATAAATATGTTGTATTCATATTTCATTCGACATTGAGATCAAGTACAACTATATCTACTTCATCAAGAGGTTGATTTCATACATTTGGTCATTTAACTAGCATATGTATAAGAAAACCGCATCATTACATGACCAACTTTATTCACTTGCCTGTGAACCATAAACCCCAAAAAATAAAGCTTAGAACAAAAGATTTCATCACGCTTCTAACTAGGAAAGAAACTCTAAACCTTCCAACGAGAGAAAGAAACTACTTATTTAATAAAAACAAAATACCAATAAAAAGTATCGATCCAGTAGTCGCATGCGCAAGTTCACACACAAGCGTATATGAAGATTTACAGTTGAAGAGTCAGCTTATATCAATGTTGAATTTAATAA
This sequence comes from Stephania japonica, assembly GCA_039657345.1. NCBI lineage: Eukaryota > Viridiplantae > Streptophyta > Magnoliopsida > Ranunculales > Menispermaceae > Stephania > Stephania japonica. The sequence goes on from CM077556.1 coordinate 11,660,083, forward strand.
CTTCAACAGAGAAATAGCCATCCATCGATCTCAGATCTAATCAGACCTGTTTTATTTGATGAACAAAAAGAAAATCATCTGAACCACCGCTGATTTTCTCGTTTGATCGGCGGTAGTTCAAAAAACTAAAATCACTAAAAAGAACCAAAGATTGAAAAAAGGTTTTGGAGTGGAGGTGACACAAATCCGTCAACTTCCCAATCACTTATAGTGATGAAATTAGGTAACAAACATAGTTGCTTGAATCTGCCATTAATAGAATGGAAAACAAGGTAATTTGAGAGAATTATTATAACTTACTTATAATAAAGGTTTATTAATGATCTTGTGAGTCAAATTTGAGAAGAAAATTTGTTCTATCCAACTTGACCATCTGGACCTGACTCATTGAGTTACCAAACGATGTGTTCGTCTTCATTACTGACGCAAAATCATTGTTGTATACTTGAAGATTGTTTAGATCTTCATCAAAAAAGCTAGATCTATCTTCCATTTCTCTAGATCCATCTTCTGCAACATTAGATCTACTTTTCTGAATACCAGGTTCATCATCCTCACCTCCACATCTACCATTAAGAACCCCCGATCTAGCTTTTAAACCACCAAATCTAACATGACAAACTCTGAATCTGCCTTCATTAACATTAGATCTAAGATGATTTGCTTTAAGAATACATATTTACCATCGTTGGCTCCAAATCGGCATGAGTCACCTTGGGAACACCAGATCAGTATTAAGAACTTCGGTACGAACATCAAGAACTCCAGATTTACCATTGTCGGATCCAGATCTGACCTTATCAACCACAATTCTTCTCTCTATGGCTCAGAACTTTGGTACGAACATCAAGAACTCCAGATTTACCATTGTCAGAACCAGATCTGACCTTATCAACCATAATTCTTCTCTTTATGGCTCAGAACTCACCAATGGCTTTAGCCTATTTGCTCTAATACCATATTAAAACAACACAAAATCGCTTGGAGAACTGATTACAATAGCTAGATCTAACCAATAAGAACCGTTAGATCAAGGCAAATCTTTTATGTTTTTAGTCCCTAAACTTTTATTAGTGTAACTTTGGTCCCTTAACTTTCATTGTTATACATTCAGTCCCTGAACTTTTGAGTTTTTATGTTTATGGTCCATAAACTTTAAATTTTTTATATTTTTTGTGTAAATTAATTTTTTTTCAACTTTCGTTGGTCAATGTGAGTCGTCCGATTTAGTAATATAAACCATTTTACTCTTCTTGACTAGTTACGTGACACTTTTGTTACTCACGTTGGTAGAATTTAACACTTTAAAATGATGGATGACTAAATGTAGACCATTGTGAAAGTTCAAAGACCTAATATGTAATAATAAAAGTTTAGGACTAAAAGCATAAAAAATATAAAGTTCAGGAATCAAATGACGGGTTTTGCCTCAGACCAAACATTACATGGATCGATGACTAGGAAAATCACTAACACACTAACACCATTACATCTCAGCACAACTCAGCAGTCAGCGCTGACCCCTTTGCATAACAACGACACATCATACACATTAATACCCATCTGCACTACAACCTTAGTAACGAGAGGGAGGTTTCGATTTAGGTTTGATATAGATTTTGGTCTTCTAGGGTTTGGAGTCGGATATGGACACGGTAGAGAAGAAGAAAGAAGGAGGAGAGAGCAAGGTCACGAACGCCCCCTACGAAGGCGCCGCAGCTGCAGCAGTTGATACCGAGAGAGAGGCCGAGGAAAGAGTGAGACAGAATCGCGAGCTCAAAGCCGGATTACATCCTTTGAAGGTTCCTTCTGTTTCAGTGTTTTCGAATTTCATGGCTCTGTCTCTGTGTTTTTTTTTAGATTGGTTCCTTCTGTTTCAGCACAAATGACTTGAACTATTAGTTCTTAGTTAATTCTAATAAACAATGATGGTTGCATGCTTTTCCTAAAAAAAAAGTTAAAGAGTTTGATGTTGGAAAGTTGAGAATTAAGGCCAAAAGCTCTATACTTTCATCACAGTATATATATTCCATTGCGTGGTTACATGAATATGCGTTATATCCATATTGAGGACATATCCTGGCATGCTTAAATGTGTAATGCATCATTTATTTTAATAAGGACCAAGGGATGGAGAAAGTTGTGATATTTATAGATTTTGCTTATTGAATTGATCCTTTTTTTATTTTTATTTTTCATACAAGTAAATTTTAATGGGGCTTGCTATTTGGACCCATCCCGTTACACACCCTAAGCAAACTTATGCTTACTTTCCACACGCCATTTTTTTGTGATTATAACCAAAATACAAGTCACACACCACCACTATCACATTCTAGCACACACAAACGCCACTCAATCTCTCTGTCTTTACACACACCACCTTCTCAATCTCACTCTCGACACACACAACATCTCCCAATCGCATCCCTTCTCCATTGTCCAACCCAAAGCCTACCTTTTAGGTTTAGACGTGTGTAATTTATGTTGGTTTGTGTATGTGTGTGTGTGTGTTTTTCTTTCTTTTTCTGTTTGGTAGCCTCCCCAAACCTCAGTTGTTCCTGGGTTCCCATGTTTGGCGATGTGTGGTCAAATAGAGTCAAAATGTACGGTCGGAGTGGCTGAAGAAGGTAAATATATTCGACCACTTCGACTAAACATTCTCATAACAAAGTAATTTTTTTTTCTTGTTAAAGCACTTACCGGGCTTGTGTCCTGTCGACCGAACAAGAGCATGATGTTTGAGCATCGTGGCTGAATATCATGGTCGTGTTCGACCACACATGGCTGAACACAAGCCCATGAACAAGGTTTATGGGGAGCGATTTTTAGGGTTTTTGAGATCAGAACCTAGCTCGTTTTGTTGGTTCGCTCATACTCGGTTCTAACTCCATGTTAGTCGAAAATCAGCTTGAATAAATGCCTTGACATTGCCAGGCTTGTGTATTTGTTGAAGGTAGTGTGTTTGTTGAAGGTGGTGTTTGGTATTTGTTGTGTGGTATGTGTGTGAGTATGAGAACAGGAGTATAGTCGGCATTTCACACAAAGTCAAATGGGTCCAAATGTGAGTGTAAAAAGTGGTGTGTGTAAGGTCAAGGGAGGTACGCAAGTGGCAAGCTCCTTTTTATAATTCTACATGTTTGTAGTGTCTGACACAAAAAATACTAGAAAAGGAGTATTTCACTTCTCAATCTATCATTTATAAGTTATGTAACTTCAAGTATCCTTCATAGGCTGCTATTTTTATCTAATATATTGAATAATTTCATAATTCTCAGCATAAATTTGTGTTTTGGTACACGCGTCGAACACCTGGAGTGCGGACTCAAACTTCGTATGAGGACAATATAAAGAAAATTGTGGAGTTCAGCACAGTAAGATTTTTTTTAGCAAATTACATTCTTTATTTGTTCTTATTTGAAGCTGAAGTGGCAGTATCATCATCATCATTATTATAAGAGGATTCTTAATGTTGAAGCAGTGATATAATTAATGCACATTTTTCAGGTTGAGGGCTTCTGGTTATGCTATTGCCATCTTGCTCGATCCTCTACTTTGCCTAGTCCAACTGATTTGCATCTTTTTAAAGAGGGGATTCGGCCTTTATGGGAAGTAGGCACTCGTAACCCAACAATCTTTGTCTTGGATATCCTTGACAATCATGCATATCCTTTCTACCTTGTCAATCTTTGCTTCATTTGTATAACTTTTGGATTTGGTATTTTCTTTCAAAGAAATTCTCAACTAAAAAGGAAGAGCTATTATTTGATTAGGATTCTGCAAATTGCAACGGTGGAAAGTGGATAATACGATTTAAGAAGGCAGTTTCTGGACGCTTTTGGGAGGACTTGGTAAGAGGAAATATTATGCTATTTTTGTTTTGCTCTTCTACTTCTCGTAATGCCCCTTTCATGATGTGGAACTGGTAATTCATTTTATTACTTCTTGCTATTTATTATTTCTTACAACGAAAAAGGTATTATTAGAATTCTTAGTGACCAAGACATTGTTTTAATTTTGGAATAAATGATTTTGTGCTTATCAACTTTTATAATAGGAAAGGCCTGCAATTATCCTACTGCGTTAAGTATATACCATTCAAATATTTTTTTTGAGGATGTACTTTTTATATATTTTTTCCTATTAATTTCTACTTCTTTGAGTTGTCTTTTGCATGGTTCTAAGTTTAATATGTTTAAATGAAAGCAATGTATTATAAATTAAGAATAGGAATTGAATATGAGTAGTTTGGGGTGGATAGGATGAAAGGGTTTCTGCTGAAAAAAAAATTTCTTGTTTTTTTTAAGTAATTTTCCAAAGGCCTAATAGGCAAATATGTTCTACTGTTTTGAGACTTAGGCACAAAAAAAACTCCCTAACGTTTCAATTTTTGCTAAAATATCCTAATGTTTCGATTTAGTATAAATTGTATCCTTAGTTACTAATTATTTAATGTCAACCTATAAAAGGAAAAATACTCCATTATTCCTCTCCTTCATGAAGAACCCAATTTGCTCATTCTCCATTGATAAGTCCACCACTGTCAAAATAAGGCTACCATAGTTAACTGCCATTCGATTGTCTGAAATGATTGCTTATAATCTGTACAAGTGTAATTGACTGTGTTATTGAGGGGCACTCAAACAGGTGCCTTGAGGCAAGGTGCAGGCTTTGTGCCTCAATGTCACCCAGTCGCAAGTGCTTCAATGAGGTGCGCACCTCTGTGCACCTTGGTGAGAAGTGCATATATTTGGGGTTATATCTTTTTTTAAATTGAAAAAGGAAAATGAACATTGGTACTTTTTAGTTGTTTTTCTTTAATCTAGTCAAAGTTTTTGGTACGAAACAATATAGTTGCACCTTCATATACCTAAAATTGAATTATATGTGTGACATCATACAATGTTGCTATCATTTTGTATGATTGATCCTAGATATCTAAAGAGGTTCACCTTAGGAACTTCTACTTGCCCTAATTTTACCACTCCATCATCTCGATGTCTAGTATTTCTAAACTCACAGTGGATGTATTCGGTCTTCGTCCTACTCAAATTAAAGCCTTTATGGCCTTTTTGGTTGGAGTGTTAGCTTAAGCTAAGCTTACGCTTAGCTGTAAGACTGGCCTTTGCTTGGAGTGTTAGCTAAGACATGATCTTACCAAAGCACTTAATCTCATGCTTACAAAATGATAGGGTCTCCCCTGTCTTTAGGTAAGCCCAACCTAAGTGGGTGAAAATTATCACTTTACCCCTCTATTTTTTTATTTTTGGGACATCATCTTCGTCGTCTCTCACCACCAATCACCAATTCACCATGTTGCCAAAGATTGGCCTCTGCGATTTCCTCCCCCTCTTTTAGGAAAACAAGAGATCAAGCCCTCTTGTGCCACGCCGTTAGCAATCGAGGGAACATATCTTATTCATCATTTCTTTCCACACAAGACACAACACACCTCATTAGGTCCCCCTCTTGCGAGTTCCCCAAAATCATTCGTGCAAAGCATAAAGCATCTTCTTATTCATCATTTTTCAATTTTTTGTTTGTTCCATCATGTGTGTGTGCGCGTGCGTGGATGCGTGCGTGGGTGGGAACAAACAAAAGATTAGCTAATATATGACTTGTCTTAGGTAAGCAAATGTGGAAGGCCTCACTAAATCTTGAGCCAAACAGGCCATTACATTCTAATATACTCCTCTAAAGTTTTAATTTCCTATTCACTCCATCTCTTGTTACGTTCACTGAGACAATATCATCTGCAAATAACATACACCATGGTAAATCCTCTTGAATATGTCTAGTTAGTTCATCCATAACTAGCATATGGGCTTGTTGTAGTCCTATCGTAACGTCTTTATACTCGTTACTACTCGCTCATACATATTCTTAATTGTGTCTATGTATCTAGCATGCACTTATTTTCTTTCTAGAACCCACCAAAAAACATCTCTAGGAACCCTATTATATGTTTTTTCTAAATCTACAAATACTATATGAAGATCCTTTTTTCTTTTCTCTATATTTTTTCATCAATCTTCTTAAAAAGAAAATTGTCTCCATAGTCTTTCAGGCATGAAGCCAAATTGATTCTCTGATATTTTTGTTTCTCTTCTTAGCCTATTGTCAATTATCCTCTCCCAAAGTTTCATAGTATGACTCATAAGTTTAATTCTCCGGTAGTTTGAACAACTTTGAATGTTTTCTTTGTTTTTGAAGATTGGTAAAAGCGTGCTTCTTCTCCAATTCATTGGCATCCGTTTTGATTTTAAAATTTTGTTGAAAAGTTTTGTTAACCAAGTCAATCCAATTTCTCCTGAGCATTTTCAAACCAATAAGGGTATTTCATTTGGGCCACATGCTTTCCCTATTTTTCATCTTTTTTCAATGCCTCTTTATCTTTTGGAATTGTAATATTGTGCGTTTAATTTACATTTCTTTCTTGGTGTGGGTTTTCATTTCTTATGATATCAACTTGGCCATCATTAAATAAACTATCGAAGTAACTTCTTCGTCTCTCCTTAGTATCATCTTTGTGCGTTAAAACATTTTGATTTTCGTCCTTAATACAACTTACGTGACTTAGGTCTTGTTTCTTTTTATCTCTTAATTTGGCTAGCCTATAAATATAGTTTTTGCCATCTCTATTACCTAACTTTGTATATAGATCTTTCGTGAAGTTTGTTTTAGATTGACTAACTACTTTTTTAGCTTGTTTTCTAGCTTCTCTGTATTACTTGTAGGCATCTTCATCTTGGCACTTGGGTTTTTTCCTATACATCTCTCTTTTACTCTTAATTGCTCTTTGGACATCCTTGTTCCACCACCTTATTTCCTTCTTTTGTGGTCACAAGCCTTTAGATATACCTAACACGTTTGGTGCTACTTTCTTTATGCAACTACTCATTTCTAGCCACATTGTATTAGCATTTAAATCAAGATTTCAAACATTTTCCTTTAGTAGTTTTTCCTAAACTCTACTTATTTACTATTTTTAGGTTTCACCACTTTATTTTAAGGTCCTTCTCTCTTTTAATCCTATTAAATTGTTTTAGCTTAATATCAAGTACTACTAACTTATGTAGGGTAGTAACCGCTTCACTGGGTATTACTTTGTAGTCTCTACATATTTTTCTATCTATAAATTTTTTGTTAAAATAAAATCTATTTGACTCTTATTATGACCACCACTAAAAGTAATCATGTGCGACTCACTTCTCCTAAAACTAGTATTTTCTAAGACAAGATTGTACGCTGAAGCAAATTCTAAAATTGATTCTCCTTCATTTCTATTACCATAACCAAAACCTCCATGAACTCTATCGAAGCCATCATTACTAGCCCTCATATGCCAATTTAAATCTCCTCCAATTAAAACCTTTTCATCTAATGGTATACCTTGCATAAATCCATTCATATCGTCTTAAAATTTGCGTTTGATGTTCTTATTTAATCCTACTTGTGGTGCATAGGCACAAACTATGTTAATCTTTTCATCTCCAATAATATTTAATTAGGATCAATTTATCTCTCATTCTTTTAACCTCTGCAACCTTATCCTTATAATCATTATCCACAAGAATCCCTACTCTATTGCATTTTCTATCTATACCAGTGTACCACAACTTAGACCCCGTGTTTCCTATTTCCTACTCTTTTCTCTTACCTATTTTGTCTCTTGAAGGCAAACAATATTGACTATCCTAATTATAGTATCTATGATTTTTTTTCGTGTTTGTTTTGAATTAGCTCCTTTACCCACACCTATCCTCTATGTGGGAACCGTTACTCATTTTTCTTCACATCCGAGCGGGGATGTGAAGGGACTAGCTTTTTTACCCACACACGTCCGATGTGTGGAAACCCTTGCTCATTTTTTCTCACACCCAGGCGGCGATGTGAAACACACCCTTGCTCATTTTTCACTACATTTGGGCTCTCGATGTAGTGCGTCGCCAGGTGGGAATTCCCCAACGTTTATATGTGTTTGATCCATTTCATGAAAAGTGACAAAAGTTTTATACTGGTAGTCAACCTATCGCAACTCTCCATTTTTCAAGAATGGAAAATGGATTTGTGAAATGGATAGAGACAATTTGTATTGACTGTAACATTTAATTTGTGATTCAATAGAAAATTCCTACTGCTAAAGAAACATAATATCAATTTGTTCTCCTCTCCCAAACCCTGAAGGTTTTTTTTTTTTTTTAGGAAAGAAACACTTTTACACCCACCAAGGTTTGAAACCATGACCGCAAACCCTAAAGGGTTGACTTTACACAAACGTATTAATATGAATTACTTTTCTAAAATCAGCTGTATATACTGTTAAATCGAACTGTCCAAGCACCAGCAACATGCCTTCAGACCATCCACTCACCTCTCTTTTATTTACTGAATGAGTGTGTTCTCACACAACGATACACAATTTGTACATCTTACATGGACCTATTGAGTTCTGTCAGGGCTGAGTTGTAATCTCCAGATTAGGTTTGACGACCTAGTTCTTCTTTCTCTTGTATGTACCACTCTGACTTGGGACCTATCAAATTCCTTACAAGTTGCGTTCAAGGAGTGAAAACAATATCCTTTGAACAATAAATATTGACAAATCTTAGTGATTTGATAAAGTGTATAAAATTAGTTAGTATTTCTGTAACCATTTGCTACGGCTTAGTCTTTACTGTTGGAAATAAATAAGAGACCACGAGTATGGTATTTTTTATTTGTATATATGTATACTATACGAGAGTCATCAGCATCATTAGCATCTTTATGCTTGTTAGTTCAAAATGGGATGGTAGTTTTTTAGTTCCGTCTCTCAATTGAGTACAGTGGAATGGATTATAGCATGAAAGGGAGCGCATTAGCCAAGAGCATTGTGATATTAACAACTGCCAATTATCCTTGTTGTATCTCTATACTTGTTTCAATATTTTTTTGTACAGTTCATCTCAAAAAGGAAAAAAAAGTCAACAAGATAAGTACAAGATCATGGGCAGAGAGGCCTTTTCCTATTTGGAATGACTTGAGACAAACACTCAAAAGGAAACATGATATTAGCTCTTTGTTGCTGTGTGGGACTCAAGGACTTTGACACTTGGGCCTCAAATGTGAAAATGGAATTTAGTTTATTTATTGCATTCTTCATCTAATGCTACCTTACTCTTATAATTGCGGCAGACTTGATTTAGATTAATTGATAAATCTTTATCTTCACAAGCTAGTATGCTTAGATGAACTTGGAGAATTTGTCTCAATTGCAGTTGCTTAGTGATGAAAACTGAATTGATTAGAAAGATGCTCGTGAAATAACCTTTGCTGGATTGTTGGACCAAAATGAGATTCATTTCTGTAAACATTCGACGTGATCCCTATTTACCTGTTACATCCCATTTGTTATATTTTGGACTGTCGTGTCATCAAAATCATTTTGTTCAAGAGAACTCCAAACTTTTCATTAGGATGACTTCGTATTTCTTCAAGAGATAGAAATTGAAAGAAACCAATAATTAGGCAAGGACATTTTTGGGGATTCTAATTTTCTTGTTCATTTGTCATCTTCCTCTTGATAGTGGAATGGGAGTTGTGCTGTGTTTGATTGTTCTCCCAATGATAGCATCAACTTTGCGCACAAGGTTTGTCTTTTGCCAACTGTTGGCAGCTGACTATGTTCTGGAACTAGGCTTCAAACTCAGAACGTCTCTTTAGGTTTATACTCAGGTTTATTTATAATTTATTGAATGTGATTATTCTGTGGAGGAAATGGAAGGCAGATTTGATACATGTCATGCTTCACCCCTGCTAGACTGGGCAGATTTGAAACATCTTCCAAACCAACTTGTGTAGCACTGATTTGGTTAAAAGTGTTGCAGTTCCTTCATTGGAAGTCTTAGTTACCACTAAACGGTGCATATAGTTGGTTTGGAGTCTTATATTTAATTTATCTATTTCTGTTAATCATATTGAAGTGCTGGATCTTGTTAATGAGACAGTTGAAGTCTCTAGCCGAATTAAGATGTGCACTCTCACGGAAAACATTTGAAGAGAGCATTTTGGATCATTGGAGCTCATCATAATTAGAACTTACATCTATTATATTATTATGCAAGGTCTGTCCCAGTTTATGATATAAGCCAAAGTTGATGCTCATTGTTAAACAAATGCCTAGTAAATTACGTGCTTAATATGCTTTGGAAACTACATTAACAGGTTCTAGCATTAGTTGGAGACCAACTTGATTACAGCGAAAACATATGCGGAGCAGTTCTAAGCGTTCGTTTTAACGAGGACATTGTAAGTGTTTGGAACCGTAATGCGTCCGATCACCAGGTCAGTGCTAATAATCCATATTTCTTTATTGGTTAAGTCACATTGTCATTTACAGGCAAAACTGAGGGATCGTTTGATTTGGATTTGCTTGCAGGCTGTCATGGCTCTACGAGATGCAATCAAGCGGCATCTAAAACTTCCGCACAGCTATGTCATGGAGTACAAGGCTCATGATACTTCCCTCCGCGACAATTCTTCATACCGAAACACCTGGTTAAGAGGCTGAAACACCCCAAGAGGCTCATGATGCTTCCTTCCACCAGCAGAATCTTGGAGACCAACGAGCTTTTGTCAACAGGTTTTCAACATACTTTTTTTATGTATTAACTGATGAAACCTTAATTGGCACCAAATGTTCAATGAGGTTGGAATGGGAGGATGAAATATGTTTTGGTCTGATCGACACAACTCATAGCATAATGCCTTGACGATGACGATGATTACGCTGTATAGGTTTCTTTTTCGTTGTTGTTTAACTGTTCATCTGCTTTAATCCTAATATACTTGACGACTCCACAAGTGTTTACAGAGTCTTTTTACTAGTTGCTGGTGTGTTCCGACTATTTTGTTGAATGTTGGCGTTGTGGAAAGTGCGGAGATTATCGTTGATTAGATGGAGAAGTTGAGTATTTCTTTTTTTTTTTTAACGTGAAAATATCTCATTTTTCATTCTACTATAAGCTCGTTTGGTATAGTCATCGCTACCTCATTGGGAGATTTTTTTTTTTTTTTTTTTTTTTTTTTTTAAGAAAGTTTGATTCCATATAATTGGAGTGGTGTATATATGGGAAAGCTATGCCAATTTATAAGCAGTCTTGTATTCGGACCCAATCTCGATGCTTAGACAATATGAGTTTGCATTCTTGCATCAAAGAAGTCTTCTAATCACCGAGCTTAAAAAATGAGTTTGGATTCTTGTATTAACACTCCCAAATTCATTGGTGCACTTGACGTTGTCATTTAAAATATTTAATATCCTTTCTATTATTTATTTGAAGCACCAGAAAAAGTACGTCAATCGTGGTCCAACTTGAAAACATAATGATATCATCACAAGAATAAGCATATCAAACCACGCGAATTACACAGCAAAACAAAGGTGAGAAATGGAAAAATACTAATTTAGTGCAGTAGTCAAGTACACCCAAAATTGTTGTTGAAAGGAAACCGCTAAAGAAACTCCAAAACTTGCTCAACGTATCCCATTACCCCAAGTATATCCCAATTTTGAAATACCCAAAAGGCACTTGCTCACTACTTTAACTTCACCCCAATACCCCTCAATTATCTCTATTTTTTTATTTTGGTCATTCTAAAGCACTTGTAATAGGTCTAAAGTGTTGTAGGGGTATTTTTTTTCGTCAAATAAAGTCGATTTGGTCTCACTGTGCCCTAAAAGTGAGGAAGTGTGGCCTATAGGTTTTAGATGCATAAAGTCGAGACCTCTTAAGAGGTTTTGGCTCACCCACACAAATACCTATTTAAGGTCTCGACCGACTCCCGTCGAGACCTTTGAAGAAGTCTCGGTCGCCTTCCACCGAGATTGTGAAAAAGTGTCGATCTTAGTGGAAGACAGAAGGAGCTAGCTGAGAACGTTAAAGAGGCCTCGGTAGAAGTTAGCCAAGAGCACTTTAGAGGTCGCAGTAAGAGTCAACCGATCTGAAACTTGTAGATGACAAGAACAAACAAAAGATTTTTAAAAACTCCAAAAAAATATACAAGAAAATGACAAAAAGATAATAAATTTTGCTCGAAATCGTTTAATATTTTCGATTTCATCAACATTTTTGTGCCCAAAAATGCAAGATTCAAGCTCCAAATCGAAGCTCTAAACCCAACACAAAAATCGACTTAAAAACAAAAAAAGAAAATTCCAAGAAAACCCAAAAATTGACACAAAAAAGGTGGGGAATGCACTCACGGCATCAAATCCATGTGGTTTCCCTAAGATTTCATCAAATTTGAGTCATAGGTTAAAATGTGATTTGAGAGTGAAATTCAATTAAGTGACTGGGGTATGGCCGATGGGTGAGGGAGGATGAATAGGGTATAAGTGAGCAAAAACCTTTTTATAGGGCAATAATGTTATTTCGCACGGGAAAAAAACAAAATTGTGGTACATTTATGAGCAAGTTTTGAGGTCCTTTCAGCCGCTTCCTATTGAAAAAGTGGCAACTTAGCCTTCCACCTTTGGCTAGTAGCTTTGCTTATCAGTATTGTAACGTGTACAGGCAGAAACTCATTCATTGGGAATATTGGAGAGAGGACGCTGTGTGTGTCCGTTACATTTTTCAGGCATTTCAACTCAAAATAGCGTAGAAGGAGGTCCTTTGGGGCGCAGGCCATAACTCACAACTAAACAGAAGACTGAAGCCCGATTATTCCTGCAATAGCACATGGAACAAACTAGTAAATCTTGTTTTGATGAAAATGGAAATACCAAACCATGCCTACTATAAAATTTAGAGGCGCAAAATGCACCTCAATTGTGTATAAGAACACACCAACGTATATATTTTAGTGAAGTGTATAAGAGTCATTTATCAAAACAAAGTCATTTTCAAGGAGAACTCAAAAACCTTGTATCGTTGGGTTACCCTTACACAGCAGGGGTGCCTTTAGCATGACTCAAAATTTAACAATTTTAGGCAGACTTATTTTTGAAAACAGTTTAGGCAGACTTTAAATGTTCAGTACTAGACAATCTACTAGTGATGCATGGTTGTTGCTGATGATATACTGCTATGTGATAGCGATGACATATAACTTTGAACGCATGTTCATAAGCACTCCCATTCATATCTCCGTTAAGGATAAGACTTTATCATTACTTGATAAGAAAGAAACCACATAATGAAGCAGCCATAAGAAGAAGATAAAAGGGCTAACTATTGAAACCCAAAAAGCAGCTTTCAAAGCCCTCTTTTCATTTAACAATGCGAAGGAAGCAAAAGATCATCTGCTGGAACTTCTATTGAGTTGAAACTCCACTTTATGTGCCAGATTAACAACTTCAAATAATTTCCAAACTGACTTCAATGCTAATTGATCTTGAATTGATGTCTTAATCACCCAACATACCTAGCCACTTGTTGCCTCTCCGATTTATTAAGATTATTCAAGCATTCAACCGATAAAATTCTTCAATATATTTATTGACTGATTGTTGTCCTTGTCGACAATGTTGATACTCATGGTACAAAATTTGATCATAATCAGTCGGAAGAAATCGAGAACACAATAATTGTCGCATACATGGCCAAAACTGAATTGGATGTTTCCCTTCTCTTCGCCTTTTGGTCTGAATTTGTTCCCACCAAGTTAAAGCTCCCCCCTTTTAATTTATAGACTACCAACTTTAGTTGCTTGTATTCAGGAATACTCATGTACTCAACAAGTTTCAACGTTTCGGATCCAATCCAAAAAACCTTCAATATTGAGATGACAATCAAAACAAGGAATATCTATTTTTATTTTGTAATCTGGAAACTCATTGTGATGAAATCGATTGAAAACACGTGGGTACCTGCCGTGTCTTCAATGAGTCGATGACCCATTGCCCAAGCTTCAATCTCTTCATTAGTTTCAGATTCAATTTGAGGAATTCGGTGTTGAATAGGCACATCATCTGAATTTGAAGAATGTTGGGGAACCAAGAGTTCTCGAAGAGGTTGTCGAGGAAGGTCTCGATCATTATCCCTTCGAGGATGTTGTCCATCAAGATTTTGATTCATCAATTGTGCTATGGTTTGACGACTTTCAACAGGTTTAGGGAATGTCTGTGGCGACGATGCTAAGGCCTGATCAATTTGTGGGGGCTCGAATAACGGTGGAGAAGGAAGTGAGCCATTGCACAACAAACAAATTGAGGAAGGAAAGAGTGGCACAGGGGTTTGTAAGTTGCCTGGCAAAATTCCATAATCACCAAGTACTTACTTCAAAGCCTAATCCTTATGCTCATACTAATGCACCAAAGTGATAAAGATGCGATCAGCCTGGTCACAAATTAAACGAATGTCCACAGCGTAGACAAGCTAATATCATTGAAGAATTTAGCGAAGGAGAAGAGGCAAAACTAGAATTTGAAGGAGATGATCATGTAAGGGGCTGAATTTGTTGAAATAGATGATGGTGATAAAATTAATTGCATTGTGCAACGACTTCTTTTAGCTCCTAAGCAGTCTTTTAATTTACAGCGGCACACAATCTTCGCAGTTGATAGTGGGAGCAGTGAAAACATAATCTCCAAAGCCCATATCAAAGCATTACAGTTAAAGACTACCCCACACCCTAAACCATACAAGATTGGGTGGATTAAAAAGGGATCAAAAAATTAAGTGACCGAGATGTGCACTGTTCGTTTTTCTATTGCCAAGTTCTATCAAGATGAAGTTTGTTTTCTATTGGCAAGTTCTATCAAGATGAAGTTTGTTGTGATGTTGTTGCACGGTTGCATCAATTGATTCCTTTCTTTAAGGTTGTAATGGAGCACTTCACTCTTGCAATGGCATTGTTTTGTGTTGATTCCTTTGAGTATTTGTGTGACAAGCCAGCCAGTGCCAGTTAGAAGTGAGGCTTGCAATTGTAGACACCTTTGATGGGTTTGAGCTTTTAGTTGCACAAGTATGATGCTTGAAAAGCTATTATCTCCATATTGCCTATTGAATGGGCGGGTTTTTGTGCATATAAGATCTCATCCCAACACTTCCATATTTGAGAAAATTGTTGAAGACTATTTCACTGGTAGTGTTCATCTTGGGGCCATCAAAGAACAATTTTCTTATGTATTTCAAAGGCCATTATTCTCCTACAATGTTCACCATCATTGCCTAGCCTTTGTGTTTGATGATGTTGTTGTGACATGGCGTCCTCCAGGAGTTTATTCTTTGTTTAGCAACCAACATCCCATGTTTTTTATGCATGACTATGCTTCAACAACGGCAACCTCCAAATCATACTCTTTGATGGTATTTCTATTTCAATTGATCGCTCGAGGTCGAGCTCTTTTAAGAAAGGGAGAATGATGTAGTTGCTAATGTAGGCCCTAAGGTTAGATTTATAATATGATAAATTACAAAGGCATATTAGGAATATATAATGTTTGATGTATTAGGGTTTTTAGTGTTTCCCTATAAAAGGTTGTGAAACTCTACACTAGATAGTTTTTTTATCAAATGAATTGAATTGAATCTTGAAGCGCTGGATTGGGTGTTTGTGTGTTTCTTTCTTGTTGGTTTGTTCTTTCATTCCTCCTTTAATCCTATCTACATCACCACAACTCGCCCACTATGAGACTCAAATTCCCAACCTCTTACCAAGTAACTTCATAGCAAACCAGTGAGCCATCCACTTGGTTGGTAGGATAGGAGGGCTTTACATTCCCTCAAATTTGATGGGCACCATCAATTAATTGTTCAACCCGCACCCCCACATGCACACATCTAGTACTGTAGTCCAATCTAGCATTGGGTTGAAAGGAAAAGTTGATATTCTTGATCAGACCTCTTAAATACTGAACTAGGAGTGACAAAAAAGAAAGAAGAAAAACCACTGTCCGATTCTAGTGCATTCACCTAATTCTATTAATATCGCCGAAGTTTGAAACAATATATTTCTCTTAATGTGTGTCAATGAGGAACGTTGAATGTTTATTCGTCATTTATCAATGTGTGTATGTATACACATGTAACTGAACCACAAGTAACAAATTAATTAAAGAATGGGTGAGATTGAGTTACCACATCCAATTCTTGCTCCTGCATTCCCTGTTGTCTTGCTAAGTTCATGTCCACCTGCAGCATCCGTGAAATTGGTAACTTGAACCCAACAAGCAGTAATAAGATTTTAATGCAGATAACAAGTGTTTCAATTGAGATTCCTTGTTAGGGAATTCTATCCTAAATCTGAGATTCTGAATCATATAGAGAAATCACTTTGTGCGTGAAAGCCTCAAGTAAAATGACAACACATCAACATGCAACATGAGCAAAGGAGCAACTTGTCCAACTAAGACTACAGCACTTGAGTACTACAATCACTTGGGACCTATAACCAAGTAGCAGCAGGTATACAAAAGCATTCATAATGTTCAATACATTAAGCTAACCTTAAAAAACAGTTCTTAACCTATAAAAAAAAAAATAAAAAATGTCAGTACCCTTAACACTCAATGCATCTGAAGTCGGCTAATCCTTAAACCTCTAGCATACTACCATCCATCTCATGCATTTTTAGCACCAGGGTACTCTTTTTCAAGAAATCTGCTATTATGCTAAAAAAAGGTACCATAGAATCTCCAATACTGTAGGATTTCGTACGTACATAAGAAAAATTTCAGTGCCCTTAACGCTCAATGCCTGAGGAAAATGCTTTCCCAAGAACTGAGTAAACTGCAGCTTTAGTAAAATAGTTGAGCATGAACTTCCAAACTGCATGGCAAATAGAGCTTTGTATGGAAACAATCAAAGATTATTTGACTCATACAAAACCCTCCATATTGAGCAGATGGGCCTCCATTCCATGCATTTTCGGAACCATGAGTATGATATTTCCAAATAAAAGAAGATGTGGAAAAAGTAGGGAGAGATGGAAATTGAGTTGAGAACTTTGGATCTTCAAAAATAGTTGCATGATTTTTCAAAGGACTAACTTCTCCATTAAGCTGTGGAATGAAGAAGCTAGCCTTCCTTGTTCCATAATAACACGTCATGATTTTTCAAGATGAAGCAATTCTCCCAAAGATTGAGATTATCTATAGGACAAATGGAACAAATATTGAAAGGTCCAAGAGAGGATTTTGGAAAGAATATAAGAGATATGGCAAAGAAATACTATAACTGTTTATTAATGATGTAGAGGGGGGGAAAATAGGCAAAAGTAGCATTCCTAAATTATGTTTCAATCAAAATCTAATGCTGCCTTCGAAAATTTTAAGCTTGATAAAAGGTGATGTAATTGAAAATGTGTTTATACGAATTTCCATGAACAACTTTGTTCATGAAAGTTGATGGCATTTTGCCTGCCTTGTTCCATAATAACACGTCAACTTGCTGTAATTCTTGCACATAAAATAGTCCTCTCCTTTCTAAACCTCAAATGCAACTTATCCACCAAAGCAATATTTCAGTTTTTGACATTTCCAATACCAACTTCGGATTCCTGACTCTTCACATCACTAGATAGATATTTGTAACTGATGCTCCATTTTACCAAAAAGCATGCATTATGCGTTCCAAGTGACTATTGCACTCTTAAGGATAGATATATAGCAAGTGAAAATGGCGCTAAGAGTTTACTGTATGGAAAAACACTACAAAAAATAGCACATATAAAATTGAGTGCAGAGAGTAAAACATTTGAAATTTTTATATTTTTTAATTTGTTTGCTCAAGTCATGCAATTCTTTTATAAACATTGAAATGTTCATTATAAGACTTGGTTTAGTGATTAGTTGAATAATACTTAAGAATAAGTTATTTTTGAATTTTTTTCCATGCAGCATTGAAGGTTTTGTTAATATATTGAGTAAAATGCAAAGATTTTCATTTCTAATTTTTATAAAAAAGAAAAAGAATAGAGACAGCCTTATCTGGCCTATCTGTCCATTGTATCCTTCTATGTTCTAAACTATCCAAGCCAACCTTAAGGTTTGTGAAAACTTTTGAATCATCAACTTCAAAAGTTTAAACCACAAGTCTGTGGATGGTGGTTAAAAACACTACAAAAAACCAAACATACTTTGTGTCGAGTGCAGAAACTCTTCCACTGCATTTTGTTTAATGCAGTTAATGGCGTGCTTTGAAAGTTCTTTAAATCCTTCATAATATATGCATTCAAAGTCACTTGGGCCTGCCAGACCTTTGAGTTTCTCCAATTTCTATCATATCGAGTTTTCAAAGAAATTATTGGCAAAACCTACAGTCTTGGATTTACATTCTAAAACAGAATGGAGCATTTATTGCTGCTATGTAATGTGTAAGATCTTATTTGTTAAGAATCATTAAGAGATTTCCAAAACCTATTTTCTGATTGCGTATTTTAGCTATATGTATTAGACACAAATTAGGTATTATTTGACTTATGCAGGTTGAGTTGTTTAGCCATCCAATACATGGTTACATGAAATGACCCACATTGAAGTAGAATCAGTGCAAGAACATTAGCTATCATTTATCTCAGCAAGAATATTTAAGAGAATCATGCACTTCCCTCAAACTAAAAAATGATTGCAAATCCATCAAATAACTTCAACACAAGTCAGTTTTTGATTTCTCATGATCCCCTCGCACCACCTCATCATTGACTTGTGCAGTGCAATCCTTTCTCTGCATTTAAGAGTCAAGACCATTCTTCTTCCGTCAGCTTTTCCAATTTATCCTCAATTGATATTTCCCCCAATCCAAGGCTCTCTGGAATGCCTCTTCTGTGAGTGACTTAATCCATGTGGTTCATCTAATCATCATTCTTCATACTTGCATCTCAACCATAGTAAAGTAAAACATATGTTTTCAGCTGGCATGATTTTGTTACATACAGCAGCATTCGTCATAGTGCCTTGTCAACCTTTTTCCTGAATCAATAAAATCCTAGCTGCATATTGCAAGTGTAACAACCCGAAAATTCAAAATGCCCACATTAGGGGTATTTTGGCAATTTAACACTTTATTTGTGAATTGGTGTGTGAATTGTGTGTAATATATATTACTAAGTTAATCAAATGAGAATAAGCATCAAGTTAGGGAAACTAACTTAATTGAAGCACTCGATGGGTTTGGACTAGCCTATGGATAATTTGGTAATTTGGGAGACTACATGGAAACCCTACCCTAATAGCCCCCACCTCTATTAACTAGTTGTAGAGATTTGCCTCATTTGATTCAACAAAACCAACCAAGGGAGGAGAGTGAGGAGCCCTAGCAAGGAAGGATGTTTAATGGTGGATTTGAACTTCATTGGTCAAGGAGACTCCCTTTAAAGGTAACAAACTTTCTTCTTCATCTCTACATTCTCTTTTGGTATTCGTTGATAGTTTAGAAGCTTAATTTTGGTTCTCTAATGGTGGAGAACTTGTTTGGACACTTTAATGGTGAAAGTAGGGGTGTTGGAGCACCACCACCAAATTAATGGTGTTTTGGTGTTCCAAGAACCCCATTTTGGTTTGGGACTCCATTTATGTGGAGATTTGATCAAATTTGAGAGATTTAGAGAGAACTGGAGGTCCCAACGTGTTGGAGAACACAAAAAAGGAAAAACAACGCAACGCCGCCGGAGAGCGCGACAATGGCGGGTCACCACCATCGTCAAGAGGGGCGCCATCCCCTCCTCCCCCAGTCGAGTCCGATTGGGCAGGGGTGTCTAGAATGGTGCCCTAGTTAGGCACCCTAGTGCCACTCACTATGGTGTTGGTGACTCTTTAAGGGCAGGGGCCGATTGGACCCTGGACCGTTTCAACATGGCCACTTTGGCCCTTGGACCAAAATCAGGGGCCGATTACCCCACCCATGGACTTAAAAAAGAAACACATATTCGCCCCTGGACCCTTTTCTTGAAAGGGGGCACGCACTAGCAACCTCGAGGGACTTACAAACGAGTCCCCACCCCGACCCTCGTACGGGCGATGGGAGACCCACGGGCCCATACTAGTGGACCCAAAGTAAATTTCAAACAATAAATTGAATTTAAAATGTGACTTATTAATTAATGTGAATGTGCTTGAATTGTCTAGATTCGCAAGATGGTTAAAATAGAACCCCGAGTGCGCAAGGATTAGGATTGGATATCCCGACGAGTCGAGGTAAGAAAGGAGTTTGCTCAATTATCAAATATCACATGTTATTAGTTATGTTAGGACTCACGGTTTGAATTAAAAGCTTGGGATATGGGTTGCATCGTGTTGTTGGCTTGAATCTACATATCTATGGAATGTGAATGCGAATATTTTCCCTCTTATGATAGTCATTGCCCCAGATGTTTGTGGAGTTCCAACCGAGGGCCTTATTAACAAGTAATTCTATTTATTGCCCCAGGATGTTTGTGGAGTTACCACCAAGGGCTTTACTTGTCTAATTGATTCATAAGTGTGTCACTTAAGAACATGAGTTGGAGTTGCCTTCTCTTGAACTTATGTGACCGCGGAATACGCGTCGGTGATAGATTTGACGAACCTAATATTTGTTTGATGGGACTAACGAGAGGGCATATAAGGCCTATGTGTCGTCCATTGGTTGTCATCACCTCGAGGGTAGAGGAATCCATTGTCGGATTCTTGCCAATACTAGTATGCATTGAATGGAACCACAATTTTATATTATTACTATTTCTTATGGTAATTCTCTTGTGAAACCCCTTTTGCATGATGATTTACATACGCTTTATGAATCTTGCTTTCATGCTACGACTTAATGTTCCTCTCCTTGGTTTCAATTCATGCTAGCCTTTGCATTGCTTATTAAGTACTACTTGCATGTATTTGATGGTTGAGCGGGTTATCCGCTTACTGAGCTTTGTTTTCCCTTTCACTCACCCCACTTACATCTCAGAACCATCCATATTAGTGCTAGATCGAGGCAAGGGAGAGACGATAGCTTGAAGCCTTATCTTTTGATGTGAGCCTTGCATTGCCACATTCTATTTATTTGTTTTTGAAACTATTGAACCGGGTTGTATTACAATAGGTCTTTCAGGTAGATTGAACCTCACTTTCCTTTAGTTTGAACTTCTTGGTGGTAGTTGTATGATTTAAAACATGTACTTGTTGGTTTTATTCCGCAGGTTGTTTTAGGCGAGCTAGACCGTTTTCTTGGGCCCATTTCGGGTGTTTGGCCTGGGTGGCGGTTTGGGCGGTTTGGGCAAAGCAACCCGACCCTAGCTCAAGTGAGGGTCATCACAACAAGTTCAATCAACCTGCAGTAGTCTTATTTGAAAGATTATGGACGTCTACCTAGAGTAATAATTCACAGTTCCCACATTGTACAGAAAGTTTCTGGGTGAAATAGTGATTTTTAATGGTTGAGATCAATCACAAAGTCGTCAATAATGTTTTATCATCCCTATCATAGATGCAATTCAGAAGATCTTTATAACTCTAATCTGCAACCAGAAAGTTCTGTAATTCTAATTTGTTGATTCTAGCAAAAGCTTTAGTTTACAGTCATAAAAGAAGTTTTCTACTGATGTTGCTTTAACAAATGTCTAAATTCACATCACCAAAAACACTTGAGATATGAGATCAATTATGCTGGGCTTGGTTGTTGAAAGCAAATTCAAAAGATAAACACGGCCCATTAACATATAGATTCAAGGATCAAATATTCAAATTTGCCCACGACTTTGGTTACTTGAAATTCAAAAATGATTTGGAGAAATGTAATTCGAAGTAGGAGATTTTTGTAAAATTTTAACATTACATAAAAGCATAAATAACTTATCCAAGTGCCAACAAGATTCAAATTTTGTCAAAACAGCTTAAATTGGCATGTTCTTTATATTATTTCTTATCTCATATTTTATTTTTTTTTTTTAAGTTTTGTTCTAATGTATTTGATCCTTCTGGATATTGCTTCTTTCTTTCTTATGCAATTAGCTGAACGTCATTCCTCATGCATTACATTACTTTTTAGTTTTGTAATTTGTATTATCCAATATGTTATTGTTTTGTAGTACCTTCAAAAGAAATTGACATCACTTAGAATTTATTTTTTATAAGTTAGTTTTAAAACTTTGAAAATAATGTCATCGTTCCATCACTTCGTAGGAACTATTATAAAATTTCGTTTACATGTAAGTTATAATTCAGTGTTTGAGAAAATCTTATCAAAGCAAAGAAATTCAAAAGAAGTTTAGGGAATTTCCAAACCATAATAAATGGCACTCCATTTCCTTATACCATCTTTAATATAGATTAGATAAACAAAAAGGGAAAAAGAAGAGACAAAGTGACAGATAAGAAAAATGAAAAGAGAGAGGATAGTGGAAAAAAGTAGTGGCTACAAGTAATAGACGGGGCATCTCTACAACTTTGCATTCTGATTGCTTTTTTTTTTGTTGGGGGGGGATGTTTAAATATAAAATAAACCCAAGTCTTTGACAACACCACAAGCAAGATACTGAAATAACTTGTTTCGAAGCACAACAAAAGGTTAACCACAAACTTACAATGTGGAAATAGCAGGAAATAATTTTCTATTTTTCATTGCATTCACCGTCAAGTTTAATAAGCCAACAACCTAACAAACTGACCATATTTTTCTTTATAAGGAATAAGATGCATCTAGAAAAGAACCCTCAACACATGAAAATATTAAAAACTTGATTGATTTCCCAATCACAAAACACTAACAAAGAAAAAATGTTGCATCAATGAAGTAATCGATGTGATGAAGAAGATAAGACAGGACAAACAATACAAGTAATTCATACCTCTGCCAAGATCATCAGGATCAGCATGCACAACAACTGCTCTTCCCAATATTGAATGCTGCCCAGTAAGCGGAATCTACAGTTTCACAATAGAACGAACCAATAACACGTTGAAAACAACAACAACAACAGAGCCTTAGTTTCAAATTGATTAGGGTTAGCTACATGGATCAAACTCCTCCTATGTGGTACATACACTATGTGCGCTGCATAGGCGGTCCCAAATCCGGATAAAGGATGAGGACTCCGATGCCTAATGGGTATGGGTAAGGGAAGTCTCAAACCCATTTTTTCATACCCAAAAAAATGGAAGAGGTAGGCCCCAAGTCCATCTTTTAGAATACAGCCAGTATAAAACTTTTGTCACTCTTCATGAAATGGATCAAACACGTATAAAGATATAAATGGTTAAAAACAATTATATACTGATAAATGGTCAAACACATAAACAGCGTCAGCAGTCATCACCTGTGAATCCCTGATGGAAACCTCAGCAACTCCTGAACGAAACAAATTATATACTGATTAATGAGCATAATGAATGAAGAAAATCTCTCTTCCCATATGAGAAAATTAAAAGTACCATCTGAGGCGGCCAGTATGTTTCCCAGATCACCCGCGTGCCTCTCATCATCCGAAGGGGCTCCATGATATTTCTTCAGTGGATTGAAGTGAGGTCCTGTCAGGAACAACAAGACAAATGAAAACCCATCTGTGATGATAACTAACTCAAACAGTTGATGATGATTGATGATTGATGATTGATGGTTGATGATTGATGAAGACCAGACCAGTGGAATTGCAGCCATTGGTGGTGTCTCCAAGGGCGTGAATGTGGAAGCCGTGAAGCCCAGGTGAAAGACCTGTGACTTTTCCTTTCACATGGGTAATTCCTGCACACAAATCAATCAATCAATCAATCATCTCTCGAACACCAACTATCAAAAGGAGAAGAGCGAGTGTTTTGGGAGAAAAACTGACCGTTGGAATCCTGGATGAAGTGAAGAGAGCCTTTGATGGTGTTGTTGACGCCATTGATGAGAGCCACTGCCTTCACGGTATTAGCAGCCATTGTTCTGTCTTCACAACAAGCGGGTGAGAAAGAGCAGAGATGCTAATGCTGTGTGCTATCCTGTTTTCGTTAGGAACCGGCTAAACAGACTCCAAATATTATTTTTATTTTTATTTTTTTAACTTAAGTAGAAATCGAATCACGATATCTTGAGACAAATTTACATTTTTGAGAAGTGATGTATTTATCATCCCCTTAGAGATTTTGACAAAAAGGCCCCCAAACTTTTTAATGTACTCAATTTTTTTTTTACTACTATTTTAAATTTCAATTGCTAAACGTGCCCCAGAAATATTTAAAATATCCTTGCTTACTCCATTACCTTCACTCTCACTCCAACACCCCTAAATCCTCTCCATTTCTCAATTTTCACCATTATAGAGCACTTGTACTTAAGTTAGAAGTGTTGTATGAATGTTTTCTTTTGTCACACAAGGTCGGAATTGGTCTCATCGTGCCTTAGAAATATAGAAGTGTCACCCGTGGGTTTCAAACACACATGGTTGAGACCTCTCTCGGTTTCTAAAGAGCTTTCGGTTGACGCCCATTGATACCGCTTTATAGGTCTCAACTGACTCCCACCAAAACTTTTAATGAGGTTTCAATTGCCTCCCACCTAGACAAAGAAGAGGTCTTGGTCTAAAATTTTAGTGGGTTTTGCTCAAAATCACTAAATATTCTCAATTCCATCAATAGTTTGTGCCCAAAATGCGAGATTCAAGTTCCAAATCAAAGTCCTAAATCCAACAACACTATAAAAATTGACTTTAAAACAACAAAAAACCGCCAAAAATATAAAAAATCGATACAAAAAGAAATGGGGAATGCCTTCACAGCACTGAATAAAATGTGTTTTAGCTCAGCTTTCGTCAGAATTTTGTCGGAGGTGAATGGCAATTCAAGATAGGAGAATCGATTGAGTCACTTGAGTGACTAGGGTATCGGTGAGGGGGGTGAGCGAGGTGCGCGAGAGCAAAAACCTTTTATATGGAGAAGAAAAATGAAAATTTTAATTGGAGTCTGTTGAACAAGTTTTGGGGTTGGTTTACATGTCCACATGTCCTTCTTTGAAACCCCAAAAATCATTGTTTTTTTAAAGAAAAAAAAAATCATTGGTTCAGTGGGAAGGGATTTGTTAAATTTAGGAGTGTGAAGTTGGCATGTACAATGCATGATGTGCTACATTTTTACACTCTACTTTTACTCTTTTGTACTCGTGGCATTTTGTTATTGGTAGAATTGTATCAACTTCACACTCTCAACATTAGCAAATCCTCTCCCTATGTATCTATAATATAAAATGAGTCGGGCTAATTTGACGTCAATTTCACATGCCAATTTAATTAGGAGTCTGTTATATGAATTTTATTAGGAGTCCATTATATGAACTTCGATGTTCGTGTAAAACACATCAATGTGAAAAATCAACAGTTACAGCGTGTGGAAAGTGAGTCTAAAAGCATTTTTTTAGTTAAATTTGTTCGAATTTTACAACTAAGTTGGAGGTACTTTCCAACTGAGCCGATTTAGCCACAGTATTGTTAAGGTGCCTACGTGAACCAATGTTGTTAAGTTGCCTCAATGAAGGCCACCATCCAACTAATTTGGAGTTTGAGCATTAAGAGTTCTAGTTCAAACCATATTGCTGTCACGACTAATGGCATTGCTTGCAGCTTGTTGGTATCAATGTATCATCTAGTGTAGTAGATATTGCTTTCAAGTATTACGTGACAACTCAGCCAGTTTATCAATCACCAACGGCTGAAGATCCTTTCCTAATTTAGTTTCCATGATTCTCTCCTCATTTGTTTCCATTTGGCTGCCAAGATTATTGTCATAGATTTTGTAATTTAAATTTTCGTATCTTTGATTTTGTAAGTGGTATAACTATAAATAGAGATTTACACACACAAGATCAATAATGAGAGTCAATTATTATTTCTTTATCTTACTCTCTTGTTCACTTGTTATTCGCAATCAGTGCTGCAACGCAACCAGTATGTAGTCTTAAGTTATTGCAGCCTACTCTTCATCATAGTCAATCTACAATTCCTACTTGTCACAGCCAGTTCTGCATTCTATCTTCATTGCCTCGCATCCTTCATTTTTCTGTTATCAAGTGCCTCAAAGTTATACTAATGTAATACTATTATTATGGGTTCTCAAAATTTAATAATAGAATGGAACAATGTAATCTCTTGTTGACCAAGAAAACGATGACATCTTCCCCACAATCCAATTTGGCTACTATTAGTATCAAGCTCAAATAATTAAGATACCTGATGTGTACTCTGAATTAACTCAGATGAATTAGTAGTCTTTGATAAATAAGGAGATTCTCAAGGACCATAAAATCTAGTAAAAACTAAATCTAAAAATGATATAGCCAAGAAAAATGAAAAGATGAATTTGGATGCACAATTTCACTGGGAAAACAATTAGCTTGCACACCTACTTCCGGCAGAAGCTTTGACATTTGGTGAAACAAGAAGAAAAAATTCTGACCCTCTTATCCACCTCGCATGGTGCATTTTACAACATAAGATTAAAATCAAAAACAAATCCTAAAAGAAGAGCATTTGTTAGGTGAGATGTTTTTTCATGTGGCCGCGGGCCAAAGACCATACAATGATGTGATGCTATATATCGAAGGTTCGACTCAATGTAGAATCCTGTAAGAAGTTCTACAGACCAACTGAATCCTCCAGCTTTTGGATTTGATTCAAGAATATCAATGTCAACTGCAGAGACACCATTTGATGAACAAATAAGAAGAAAAACAGAAAAGTAAAATTCACAAGAAGAAGAAGAACGTACCATAGCATGAGGTGCAATCCTGACACAATAAACAGGAAATCCAGTATAAAACTTGAAGGGCCCGCCCGATTTTAAAGTCTTCATTGCACAATCCCAAGAACCAGTATAAGGGTATTTTCCATCCACGTCTGGTCTCATTTTCTGTATTTGTGTTTTAACATAATCAAAGGGTAGACTGCAAGCTGATGCGAAAAAACCGGAAACAGCACTTGCTCCTGCAAATGTGCACAAATAAAAAAATAACGACAACTATCACGAGTACAAGTAAAGGACAGCTAGATTTCATCAGCAAACTAGCCACCAACAGTAGGTGGGAAGATATATACTCAGAAATGATATCAAAATCATTTCACATCATATCAATAATCCAGGATGTCAAAATGATGGTGGGAGATGGGAAGATGATCCATGCTTTAGATTAGAACTCTTAAAGAGTAAAGCCTACATAGTAGCAAATATAAGAAGTGATTATGATAAAGCCTACATAACAGAAACACCCCAAGATCAACAAAACAGAATCATATAAGATATTCTCTTAATTGTTTTCTAAATTTTGTAGAGTTAGGCTTTCTCTAGAGCTGCATTTCTTTTAGCAGATTTAGCAGATAAAATTACTTAATTCTCCATCACTCAACTAAGGACATCTTTTTTTTTTCTTTTTTTTTTTCTAATTTAGGATTCACCCCTTTGTGAAAGCTTGTATTTTGCCATCCATCTCATGTAAAACAGTACAATCACGTCGCCATTACTATTCGTTGCAATTAGACCAAAAACTAATGTTCCCTATTTAGATTAGTATCTTTGAATCTTCAAACTGGCTTCTTTTTTCCTAGTTTCATTTCTGACTTAGCCTCTTTGTATTAACAAAATTTTGCTAGCTGCCTATAATTTTTTCCACATAATATATAGTTGGGATAATCCCACATAGAAAATATAATAAGAATTTGTGTGGTATATGAGTGGAGTAGATAGGATCCAAGCACAAGCCAATTGGTTTCTACTAGAATCCTATCTACCCTACTCATATACCAAACCAATTCTTATTATATTTTCGATGTGAGATTATATACTCCAACATATATTTCATCTCTTATTATATTTCCAATGTGGGATTATATACTCCAATGTATATTCCATCTGATAATCATTTTCAATCTTAACAAGACACACTACACATCAATCCCAGGTACACCTCTTTGTCAATAACCCAAAAATGAACAACAAGATATATCTTCCAATTGATTACATAACAAAAACAACAACAACATAGCCTCAGTCTCAAATTAATTGGGGTCGACTATTTATATTTGTTTGATCCATTTCATGAAGAGTAACAACAGTTTTACGCTGGTTGTCAACCTATCGCAACCCTCCTCCATTTTCCAATAGTGAAAAATGAATTTGGGGCCTCCCTCCCCCATTTTTTCGGGTATGAAAAAATGGGTTTGGGACCTCCCTTACCCATTCGGCGTCGAAGTTCTCCTCCTTTATTTGGAACCAGCTATGCAGCGCACAAAGTGGACTACATAGGTGGAGTTATTACATAACAAAAACAACTAAGAAAAAAAATTGAGGTATCTCTTGGATGTCAAAACTAAGCGGTACCTAATTCTTCTTTACTCCTTTTTTTTTTTTGGTGAAAATGGCTTTTTTTTTTTGTCCTTATGAAAATGGCATTTGCATATATCTAACCCCAAAATATCTTATTCCTAGACTAGCTATGCATCACAGAGGTTGGGCAAGTGTGGCATAAGGGCAATGAGAAAGAGACAATCCATGAAGAAAAGAATAAAAAAGTGGACAAGACTTGAAGGCATATGAAATTTTTACATTAATATCATGGGCTGTTGAATTGAAAATAAATAAATAAAATAAAATAAAATAAAATAAATCATATCTTACCAAGCACTGTGCTAGCTTCACCGAAACCAAGGTTATCCTTGAAAAACTCTACACTTTGCTCATAAGAAGCGAGCATGCCCATATTTAATCCCATTGCTCTCACTACTGTAGGCCCTGCACCTTTCCATAGTGCAAAAACACCTTCATCTGCAAAGATACGGTAGAGTGCATGGAGTGCATTTTTGTAGTTCCTACGTTGTGCTGGGGGTAAAGTTGCATCTGCTTGCATACGAATGAGAGCTAGATCAGCTGGATTGCCAACACATGCTCCTATTGCTCCTGCTGACAACCCACAAAGAGCCTTCTGATAAAGAGGCAGTGGCTTTCCTTCATTGGCAGCTACAGCTTTATTAGTCAAGATCCTAAATCACATAAAAGATTTAGTTCCAAAGCAAATGTGAAAATGTTGCAACTTCAAGAACAAGCTTTATCAATCAATAAATAAGAGTGTCTATTTATACGTATCTTCTAGGTTACATGGATTCGGACACGGGTATCTAACACCGGTATATATCCAGAGGTCGGACCTGTAATTATCTGAGTTTAAGGAAACAGGGACTTGACTAGTAAGTGTCCAAATATTTGGACATGGGTACTTGGATACGGCAAAATATAGAAATATTTACATATATAGTAATTCGTTAGATAGTTATATATATAATGTGTAGATAGGTGTTGGTTAAATATTGATAATGTGTAAAGTAGTACTCCTTCGGTCAAAAATATGACGTTTTGAGATTTTTTGGCTTCAAAAAATATATGACATTTTCGGATTTCAAGAGAACTTTGTACCTCTTAAACCTATTTTACCTCTCTTTTGACTCAATATTCAATTATAATAAGACACTTGTCTTTCTTTTATTGGATGAAATAAAGAATTAAATGTGGGTAAGAATGTAACTTAAACTCACAATTAATGTTTTCTTAATATATGTGTTTTGAGCAAAAAGTCTTATATTTTTTACTGGATGGAGTAGTTTTTTTTTTCAGCAGTGTAAATTAGTCGTTTATAGGCAAACCCCATCATTCGGTCCCTAAACTTTGTGTTTTTTATGCTCTAGGTCCCTGAACTTTTATTACTACACATTTGGTCCCTGAACTTTCACAAAAATCTACATTTAGTCCTTCCACCATTTCAAGTGTTAAATTATGCTAATATGGGTAATAAAAGTCCTGCGTGACTAGTCAAGAAGAGTAAAGTGGTTTATATTACTAAACCGGACGACTCGCATCGACAAAAAAAAGCCGAAAAAAATTTTAATTTCTCCCAAAAACATAAAAAACTCAAAGTTCAGGGACCAAAAACATAAAAACGCAAAAGTTCAGGGACCAAATGTACAACAATGAAAGTTCAGGGACCAAATGTACACTACTGAAAGTTCAGGGACCAAAAGCATTAAAGACTCAAAGTTCAAGAACCAAAAAATATGTTTTGCCTTGTTTGTATTGTGGTTGTATTACGTGTATATGTGTGTGTTGAAAAGTAAAAGTAAGTGGGCCCATTTGAAGATAAAAACAATTCTCTCCCTCTCCTCTGTCCGAAAGTAAAAATAAGATCTGCCCAAAAAAAGTCAAAATAAATGGGCTCATTAACAAAAAAAAAACTCTCTCTCTCTCCATCGATGAGTTTAAGGTTTTCTCATCTTCCTCAACTAGCTATCTGTAACTCATGGTGGCGGTTCTCTCTCTCTCTCTCTCTCAGATTGTCACGTCCGACCTTAGATCCGCCATGTTGACACGTATCCCGTGTCAAATCGTGTCGACACGGATACTCCGGCACCAAGTGTCGAGTCCGGGTATCCCAGCATATCTTTGTGATATACACACGCCACACTATAACTAGCAACATGGTAATCAGGAACTTTACAAAAGACCAAGGACAAAATAAATCCATTTCATCATCATAATTGGGAACTGAAAAATGTTGGGGGTGCGTGGATCCAAATATAGTCCTACATCGGTTAAGTAAGACTTCGTAAGGAAGGATATAAGGGTGGATATATCTCCAAATAGTACCGAGGCTTTAGCCCCACACAAATGAGTTAAAGGTGGTTAAGTTGTGAACAATATTGATAGTAGTAAAAATCCACATGACAACAGATACAGGAGCAGACGGGCCCAACAAGTGGTATTAAAGGCAATGGTTCGGCAGGAAAACGACATCTTGAATTGATTTTGGTTCAAGGTGGAGGTTGCTAGGGATGTGTGGACAAAAATATATTCCTATATCGACTGCGTCTGACTTCGTACGAAAGGGCACAAATGTGCGCGTGGATCTCTTCCTAAATAGTCTTGAGGCCTTTTGGAGTAAAACATGCATCACATTTGAATTGAAGGTGGTTAAATTGTAGACAATATCAACATTAGCGGAGGTCTACAAATCCACGAAACAAAAAATTGCATGGTATTGTGAACATATGAAACAAGATGACAGGTTTCATGATGTTGCTCGCAAGCAAGCCCCATATTAAAGATTCCCTAACTCACTCATTAAGTTAAGTAACATTAGTATGTCAAAGTTCACCCTTCATGTCACATAAATTAATATGCACAGGAAAACATAAAGATATGATGCTTCTTAAAACTTCTTCCTCTTAACAAAAAAAAACTTTGTCCAACTTGCCAACTCACTAGAACGATGTTCCATTATTTTCTACCCACGCCTTCCATCAAAATTACTAAGTTAATGGCAAATAGCAGTTGAGAGTGTGTTCTATCACATCGTACTAGATAGAGTTTGTGTTGTACTAGATTAGATCATGTATTGTGATTAGAAAGACTTCTTTGTATTTCATATCTATATATACAACAACATCAACAACATAGCCTTAGTCCCAAACTATGTTACCTGGACTCGGGTGCGGATGTCGGCTACGGGTATGAGTCTAAAGGTCGGACCCACCTATTCTCTAATTTAAGGACATGGAGACTCGGCAAAAAGTGTCAAAAACTTGCGTGACATATGCTTATATATATGTAATAACATATATTACATATATGTAATAGCTTATACACCTATATTTTTTCTCATTTTTCATTTCTTACTCTACACTAGAAAGTTCTTGTTAAGTTTTTTTCTGTATTCTCTTATATTTTAAATCTTTTTATACAAAGAGCTCTTCAAATGGAGTATCCATGTCTTTTTAAGTGTCTGACTCGTTTCAAGTGTCTGACACGGGTACTTTGGGTTAGAGTGAAGGGTCCGGGTAACATAGGTCCCAAATTAATTGGGGTCCGCTAATCTCATATATATATATATGGGAAATTCTACAATGGAGCCCAAAAATATACCCATGTCATGGGAACCCCTCAAAATGTGTTGTGCATTAAATGTTTTGTGCATTTGTGACTCATCGAATATTGTGTTGGATTAAGATTCAATGGTTGTAAATAGTGTACCCATGCCATGGGTATTTTATGGTTCCCATGGTATATAGTAGTACCCTATATATATATAATGTATTGATCATGTACAATATTGATTATTTTAATGGTAGCTACGCAAGCATGCACAGACGGGAAACTTAATATGGTATCAGAGCCGACGGTTTGGCTGGGAAAAAGACACCTTGGATGGATTTCAATCCAAGGTAGAGTGTTGGAGATGTGTGAACCAAAAGTTAGTCCTACATCGAATAAACGTAACTTCATACATAAATATATAAGGGTGGATCTCCCTCTATTACTATCGAGGCCTTTTGGAGTAAAACCCCACATCTATTAGTTGAAGGTGGTTAAGTTGGGGATATATAGTATCGTCACTGGCGGAGATCCACGGGCTCGCGCAGGTGGGAAACTTAAGACTCCTCATCTTTATCTTTGAGCATATTGGAGCTGAGACAATCTATTGGGGGCCACACATGTAATATACAATGTGTCATGACATTATTAAGTTAGCCTAAATTAAAGTGAGCTACTAATGTATAATGTTATTGGCTAATGTGCATAATTATAGTTATGAAACAATATTAGTGCAGATACCGCATTGATGTGCAACTCAATGAGGGGCAGAGTTGGCATATAACACAATAACTACCCAACCAGTTATTTATTGGATTATGGTCCCCAATTTGTAGTTCACTATGTATTTTTCTCAGTCCCAGTCAAGAGAGTTCATTAGGATTTAGAATTACAATTAGAAGACTTAATCCGACTCAATCATCGCGTCTCCAACAGAGAATCAAGATACGCTTTCGCTTTATATTTATCATCCTGAATTTGTGTGGCTTTTATTTTTGTTATGTGATTCATGATATATAACAATTAGAAATTATAGATCTAAATCTAATATTCTAGGCAAATGTCGCCGTAAGTGCGCCTTCGCACCTTTGATATCACATGAAAACTTTTCATATTTGTTACTACTCCAAGTCTCCTACATAACGTAATATGTATGTGTCAATAATGCATCCTTTTATTTCTAATGCCCACCAAAAAAAATTTCTACGAACAATATCATATGCTTTTTCTAAGTCTACAAATTCATATGGAAATTTTTCTTCTTTTGCCCTTTTTTATTACTTGTCTTCTTATAAGGAAAATCGCCCCCATTTTCGACCTTCCTAGCATGAAACAAAATTGATTTTCTAATACTCTAGTTTCCCTTAACCTACTGTCAATCATCCTTACCCAAAGTTTCATAGTATGACTTGTAAGCTTGGTCCCTTAATAGTTTGAAGAATTTTGAATGTCTCCTTTGTTCTTGAAAATTTGTATAAAAGTGATTCTTCCCAAATTCACTGACATCTTTTTTTTGTTGTTTAAGACTTTGTTAAAATGTTTTCTCAATCGAGTAAATTCAATTTCTCCTAAACATCACCAGTTTCCTATGGGAATTTCATTTGGACCTCATGGTTTTTTCCTTTACTTATTTTCAAGGCCTCTTTAAGCTGGTCATAGACTCCTAATTTATGTTTGTTTATTGACGTGGGTTTCCATCTACTATGATATTTATTAAGCTATTGTTGCAAACACCATCAAAGTAGCATCACCATATACTCTTAATGTAATCTTCTCGAGTTAAGTTTTTTTTATATATTTTACTTTATCTTGATTATTTCTATCCTTTAATTTGACTAACATTATGATATATTCTCCACATTAGTATTACTTAACTTTGTCATGAAGCTTGCTAGCTTTGCAAACTATCTTTTTCCGAGCCTTTTTAGTTTCTATATATTGATTATAT
This sequence comes from Stephania japonica, assembly GCA_039657345.1. Classification (NCBI taxonomy): domain Eukaryota; kingdom Viridiplantae; phylum Streptophyta; class Magnoliopsida; order Ranunculales; family Menispermaceae; genus Stephania; species Stephania japonica. Next base: position 11,693,805 of record CM077556.1, read on the forward strand.
ACACCTTCATTATCTCCTTTTATGTATTTTCATATATATATATATATATATATTTTCTCTTCTGAAATTAATTTCCATTGGAAGTGTTCATTTCACCATCATGTTTCCTCCTTTGGTGGTTTTATTCATTTGAATACACCAAACACATCTAATGCACCCCTCGTGGAATTATCATTTCAAGCCACATCATATTGACAATCTATAATAAAGTCCTTAAATATTTCTTTTGTAGGTATTTTTCCTTGAGTTTTGATTTTATTTTATTTTAATTTTTTTAGGTTCCACCACTTTATTTTGGGGTTTTCAGTCTTGATCTCTTTTATTCTTACTAGTTCATCCTTCTAGCTTGATGTCAACTACTACAAACCTATGTTAAATGTTTACATATTTTTCTATTTTGTTTTGTTAAAATTAGGTACATTATTTCCCTTTTCCTAAAACTAGTATTACCTATAACTAGAAGTCTATTTGTCACTCTTTATGAAATATCTCGACAATAATGGAAAAGTGATGAAGAAAAAAAAGGAAGGAAATCACAAATCCACAGCTCTAAAAACAACTTGTGTTTGGTTTGAGATATCCATAACTTACATGTCACACCCATGGATCACTATACATCACTACAAGCCATCATTTCTAATAACAAAAAAAAATCTCTAGAAAATTGGTAAGCGTCAGTAAGATCTAAACTTCCAGTATAGGAATGGAGACATCAACAAAAGTCACTTGATAAAGTGATGAACTAATTTAGTGAACTTTAAGCTATTTGATTGGTGAAAATGAGATATATATCCAAGCAAAGAATAGAAATTAAAGAATGAAAAGAAAATAGTGGCCTAAATATAGTAAAGTGTGTATCTTCATTAGACAATTTCTCACATATGACAATAGAACATACTCAATTATCATTTGTTTTTGTTAGAAAAGATAGGTTAACCAATGTAACACCTAGTTCACCAAAGTTGGGCCCTGAAAAGGTTAAACATCTCCTCTACTCATTACTGGTGGTCACCTTCATGTCCCACTTTCCTCTTCTTTCCCTTGTCTTGTTTGTCATGTGCTTCTCTTTGTATTTGAATGTGGGCTTATTTAGGTCTCATGCGGTTCCAATTACAGTCGCATTTTGATTTGTAGTGACATGCCCTGATTACAAATAATGATACTTAGGTCAAATCATTTCATAGCGATGAATGGCTTCAAGTACTTTGTAGGATGCACCATTTTCTAAGGTGTTTACACAAAAGTTATCGAAAGTGTTGTCTTTCAAAAGTTAGGAAAAGCCACTACCTAAAATGGAGTGAAAAATGGCTACTATCCTGACACCCGGTAAGGTGCTACCCTTCGTCCCCATTCGAAAACTAATCCAATGAGAGAACAGAAAAGCTCAGATTGCACTGAGACATTTGAAAACAGGACAAGAGGGGGTCGTGCTTGCAAATGCTGGTCCTACAAAAAGTGTCCTCATCAAACGTGCCTCACATTGAACTGGAAGTTAAAGTTCTCCCAAAAATAACAAATCGAGACAGATTTCATTTTTGTGTGAACTTTTAACTAACTCAAAGGCTAGACTAATAAATATGTTAAAAGTCAGATTTTGTTATGTATCGTTTCCCTTAAGGCTTGTGTGATGTATACCAAAGCATTGATGCAAGGGTTTGAACCCATGATAAACCTTGATATCTTTCATTTCTTCCTATTCACGCGATGGTGACATTTCTTTTTTTTTAACGTCGTGATGGTGACATTTCTTGGTGGAGATGTGCTAAGCTGAAGCTAGACACAGAAAACTCCATAGACATAGAATGCTCATTGCCTTAAATGTTCTAATATACAGATTCAATACCTACTGAAGCTTCAAGTTTGAGATTATCGGTTAATGATAAACACAGCAATATTGTATGATGAAGTCAATCATGTAACAGCAGAATGTTAATAACTAGCCAATATACAATCCAAAAGCTTGTATTTCAGGGGTATGAAGCATTCATGATTTTATAGCAACAACAATAAAATTGATATTAGCCAAGCATATAATTAAATGCCAGAACTCTCACCTAAATGATCCAAGTCGCGCCGTTGTATACGTTGCTTGCCTAAGTAATCCAGCAGACAGCCCCTGTACAAAAATGATTCAATTTAGTAAAAGGCTGAATAAATTCAAAATGAAACAAATATGAAATGAATTTGAGGAAAACTTTGAAACCTGAAGAGAAGTATGGCTTGTGGAATTTAGTACTAGTGAACGATTGAACGTCCTGAACACAAGATATGGAGGTGGTGATCTGGATAGTTTTCCAAATATTCAATTTCATGTGTGTTAATACTTAATGGTTTTCTAATAAGCTATACTCAAAGTCTACACCTGATTTTAATTGAAGGTCTTAATTAGTAAAATTCAGTTATTTCAACTTCTAATGGAATTATGTTTTTGTGAAAAGAGAAGGACTGGAAATGAACCTTCTAATGGATATTAATTAAGATCACTAGTTCAAGTAACACGGGTAGACAACAAAATGAACAAACAGTTGGGAAAATTATTGCTAAACATTTCTCAAACAATTGAACCTAGTTGGCTTAGCGATTGAGTAGTTAGTCTTTTCTGAATTAGCTGATGAATATATAGTTCTAGCTGTTTTCTTAACATCCTTCCCATACGTTTACAATTGGTGGGTAGATTGCCAACTTTATTGGTTACTGTTCCTTTTTTGGCATAAAACTCTCAAACGGCCTACCTGCGCACTTCTCTACGAGCATGTGGATATGTGCCAGTACCGATATTGTTTCCAACTTAACCAACTTCTACCTATAGGTGTAGGGTTTTAAAGTACTAATTGAGGCGAGATCCACACTTATATGTTGGGGCATGTGCCCTAGGTCAATCTATGAACATTGTTTCTATTACTAATTTGGTTAATAATATTAGAGGATTTCATTTGTTGTTTATTATAATTGGTTTGCATGTTTACATTATAATAAGATTCTTGGATGTTTACTGAAATATCGTAAATGTATCTAGCCAATCATTATACTGGGAACTATAATGAATTAAGACTAGTGTGAATCTCGATTGATGGTCATGTGATGGTCATACGTATAGAGATTTGAATCAAGATCACGAGTAATTATTAAGGAACAATATACTAGACCGACCCGCTATGAGAACACCACATGGATTATGTCATAGGTGTTACTCATGATAAGTATATCATTTAGTCATTTGACTTGAGATTATGAGAGACTTCAACATTAGGAACACGGTGATTTGACACAATCAAACATTGTCTTTAATTGAACGATTATAAAGGTTATGATTGGTTACTCTGTGAATAATATATGTAAAGGTGTGTAATCGAGATAGAATTTGTCATTCTCGTAAAGAGAGGGATATCAGTGGATCCATCGATATGATAGATTAATAAATGGCCAAGTCCAAGTGAATTGATATGATTAATGTCACTTGAATGTTTCAGTCTGCCTTGAGATCAAGACTAGTACGAATGAAAATTAAGGATGACTTTTTCTTGTTTTATGTTTGATCAAAGGATATTGAACGACAAAACGATATGATATACACTATTGATTAGATTGTATCGATTTTGATTTTCGTGCAGCTTGGGTAGTCAAAACGCCTTGCTAGAGACCGCTTATGAGTTGTGTATCAAAAGAGGTTTTGGTTCATTGCCAACGTTGCATGAACCTATTCTGTCGCATACAAAGAAGGGTTTGCATGATTTCAAATGGTCCAGATTGATGAATTTTATGGGATAAAATTCATGTCAAAAAAGCCCTTACTGTCTGCTATATTATTGCTTATTTAAGCAGGGGCATATATGTCATTCGTTTGAAACCCTAAATACTATGGTTGTATAAATAAGTGTTTAAATGAGAGCATGACAAACGTACAAAAAGGGGTTGAAACCCTAAAAACGAATTTGATTTTCGTTTTTGGCTTCATGTGAGTTTTCAGGACTTAGGGGAGAGGAGAAAAAACGTTTTCAAACTCTCTTGAAGCTAGCACTCCAAATCGTGGTCACTGTTCGTGTGTGAATTTCATATAAAGGGCGTTCGTGTGAATGTCTTGCAGATCGATCAACACAAATAGGGAACTAGCAATCAAGGTATGATTTCGTCTATGATAATCAGATTAATGGTTTTCGTTTTGATCCTGTTGGAGTTTTAAAAGAAAATTTTAAATTTCCGCTGCGTTTTAGAACCCCAAAACTAGCCGAGCCCAATTAATTTGGGACTGAGGATATGTTGTTGTTGTTGTTGTTGTTGTTGTTGTTGTTGTTTAGAATCCTAAAACCCAACATCATATAGTTCATTATAGAGTATTTTTTAATCAATGTGGGACTAACTTCCGATCCACACATCTTCAACACCCCACCTTGGACCAAAATTCATCCAAAGTGCATTTTCCTAGCCGAAATGTCAGCTCTGATACCATGTTAATTTTTATGTTGGGCCCGCCCACACATGCAGACACAGGCTCGTGGGGATCTCCGCTAGTACCGATATTGCCCCCAACTTAACCACCTTCAACTTATATGTATGGGGTTTTAACTCAAAAGACATCGATACTAATTGAGGGGAGATCCACACTTATATACTTCATTATAAAGTTTTACTAATCCGATGTGAGACTAACTTTTGGTCCACACATCTCCAACAAACATAATCAATACAGCCATCATAATCAACATCTCTAAGGGTTTAATGTTAGATCCAAAGTTTTTGTTTTTGGTTACATTGCTCTCATTCAATCAGAACAAATGTTGCAAATTTAATGGTATCTATCCAATAGAATGCCACCAATAACTTTTAATCAAACTACCCAAAGACTGAATTGCTCTTCAAGCGAACAAATCTTATCATTCATTGTCTTGAAGCGGAAATCATTTGTTAAATCTAATTGCACCTAGAAGCACAATCCATAGAGACTTACACACCGCATCCTAATGCAAGTTAATCTACTCCAGCTGTTGCAACTTCTCGCTTTGAGGATGTAGTGTCTATGTAATTTTGGACCAATGCTATGGGATTTCTTCGAGTCATCAATGAATTAATGTAATTTACATTTGCTAAAAAAACAACCTCAATATCAAGGAAATTTTTCCAAAAGTATTTTGTCTAGGTTTGGACTCTTGACGAAGATGATCTAAGATCCTTTAACGTACTAGACATTTGCATGGAATACGATAAGAAAGGAGAATTTTCTTTTTCACTTTAATGTTGCATTGGCAAAACTTTAACTACACTTAAAACGATCAGAGTCACCCAGCAAGAAGTTAATGAATAACTTAAAATGAACACAAGCTAATGGTCCCTTTCCGCAATCCCAAGGCCCATGGGACTAGTCAGACAAGTGTCTTGACACACATGGTTAATCAAAAAAAAAAATGAACGCAAGCTGTCATAGCATAAACCAATTATTCAAACCAATTTTTTGGTGGAAATTATTCAAACCAATTTTTTGGTGGAAATTATTCAAACCATTTTCAGCTCAAGTGCTTAACCGCCTAAGCTTTAAGAGGCAGCCCAGGGCAGCCCTCAAAAAAAAAATTAAAATTTAGTACTAGTTGGGCCTTACATAAATTTAGCCCACCTCTCTATTTTGCCAAGCCCACTTGTAGTTGGATAGCCCAAAATAAAAACACAAAAACGCAAGCACGCAAACACATAAAAAAATAGCACACGCCTATTTGAGAAACGCACGCACGCGAGCCAACCCAACCAATAAAGAAACGAAAAACAAAAAGAAAAAGTTAAAAACAAAACAAAAGACTTATCTGCTGCAGTGTTGGTTCCTCCAGTCGTCTCGTCTTTTACCCATTTCCCAATTCCCACTGCCCTAAATTTTTTTACCCTCTCTTAGCTTACCATTTGTTATATCTACACTAATAGAAGAAGAAAATAACAAATTGTGGTCTCTTAGCAAAAAGAACAACAAGGAGTTATTGGTGGTCCTACATTCTATTCATTCACCTTTTGAAAGCTTAGGTAATTTTTTTTAACTTTTTCATCTCATTTTTTTCAATAATTTTTATGTATAATCACTATTTTGATTTGCCTTTGTCTTTGTCTTCTTTTTTTGCTTCTTCCCTCTTTCCTTCTTTGATATCATCAAAACCCTAAGTCTATGGCACCATCAATTATTCATGTGAATAAAAATAAATTTATTTTCTTATTGAATAGTTGTTTCTAGATGAGAAATAATATGTGAAATAGATTTATTTTTTGGTATTTAAACACATTTTTTTGAGTTAAGAAGGTTTTCCTTTTCAAGTTATTGTCTAGATTTATTTTTGTCAAGGCTATTGTCTAGATTGCTAATTTTAATGAATTGTGCTCTATTAACTAGGTTTAAGTTTTTAATGGATCATTATGGAAAGAAGAGACCGAAGACTTTTTATTCATTCTTTAAGCCAAGAGGAGAAACATAAGAGGAGACACACCGTCATCTAATGTTGAAAAACCAACTCCAAATGAAGTAGAATCCCCTAAGTCCCCAACTCAAAGAACTGGAATAGATTATAACTCTCTTGAAAGAGATACGAATTTGCGTACTTCGATTCGAGAATACCCTGTTAATTTACAGGATGAAGTACGGAGGAGGGCATACATAAAAATGGGTCCATATCAACCTAACTTGTCAGAATATCCTCGAACTTCATTTGGGAAACAATACCGTAGATTCAAATATGGTTGGTTTGAGAATTTTCCATGGTTAGAGTATTCTTCTTCAAAGGATGTTGCATTTTGTTTTCCGTGTTATCTTTTTGAAAGTGATATTACACCTCATTGCACATTGACTAATGGAGGTTTTACAAATTGGAAGAGGATTAATAATGGGAAAGATTGTGCATTTTTGACACATATTGGAAGTATCAATTCTTTGCATAGGCATTGTGTACAAGCTGTTAAGGATTTGTCGAATGTTACTAACCATATTGATAGGTTGTTGAATGCACAAACATCTGAAGAGGTTCAACAAAATCGATTCCGACTAAAGATAATCATTGAGAGTGCTCGATGGCTTTCCTTACAAGCATGTGCATTTAGAGGTCATGATGAGTTTTCAAGTTCTAAGAATTGGAGAAATTATGTAGAAATGATAAAACTTTTGGGAAAATTAAATGTCAACATTGATGGGGCTGTATTAGATAATGCTCCAAAGAATGCGAAGTACACCTCACATATGATTCAAAAAGAGATTTTAGAAATAATGGCTCGTATGATAAGAACTAAAATCCGTGAAGAAGTTGGAGATACGAAGTTTTGTCTTTTAGTTGATGAAGCTAAGGATGCATCGAATAAGGAGCAAATGGCTATTGTATTGAGGTTCGTTGATTGTCAAGGTTATATCAAGGAGTGTTTTTTTGATATTGTGCATGTAGAGGACACCAGTGCATTCACACTTAAAAAACATATATTGGATTAACTTGCTCGCTATAACTTACACGTTCATGATATACGTGGTCAAGGATATGATGGTGCTAGTAATATGTGTGGGGCATTGAATGGATTACAAGCTTTATTTCTTAAAGTTTGTCCATATGCATATTATGTGCATTGTTTGCTCACCGATTGCAACTAGCATTGGTTGCATCTTCTTCAAAGGAAACTTCGATTTAGTTGTTCTTTTCAAAGTTGACAGCCATTGTAAGTCTTATAATTGCTTCTCCTAAGCGTATTGCTGAGCTACAATCCATCCATGCTTATTACATTGCTCAAGAGATAGCTAATAGAGAACATGAAACTGGTAGGGGAGCTAATCAAATGGGGAATTTGCAACGTGCAGAAACTACTCGATAGAGTTTTCAATTTGATTATATTTGTGGCTTGGTTGATATGTATTACGCTACTGGTAAAGTGCTTAATAAAATGAAAAAAGAAGGCCCAAATTATGATGTTCGAGAAAAAACATATCGTTGTTCAATTGATATGGGAACTTTTGATTTCATGTTTATACCGCATTTAATGCATAAAATCATGGGAATTACACACTCACTTTGTCAAGCCTTACAACATAAATCTCAAGATATTTTGAATGCTTTTGATTCGGTTGCCACAACAAAAGTTATGCTCCAAAGGCTGAGAAATGAGCGCTTCAACCATCTTTTAGCGTATGTGGAATCGAATTGTAGAAAATATGATGTTGATATTCCCAATATGAATGCATCCTACAAAGAGGGTATAGGTCATTCTTGTCAGCAAAGAGATTTTATTACAATTCGTCATCACTATCATTATGATGTGTTCAACACTGCAATTGATTACCAGTTGGAGAACTGAACTTCAGATTTAATGACGATGCACTAGAGATTCTGAAGCTTGCATTTGCCTTACTACCAAATGACAACTTCAAGTCATTTGATGTTGATAGCATATATCTTCTTGCCCAAAAATTCAATTCTGACGATTTTAGTGAACAAGACGTGCATCATTTGAGATGTCAATTGGAGCACTATGAGGTTGATGTATTGCACTATGAGGTTGATTCGAACAAACAAGTTGCAACTCTATCACTTAATTGATAGACTAATTCGTCTTGTTTTGACTCTTCTTGTGTCCACTGCAACCACAGAGCGAGCATTCTCTGCTATGAGTCTTATTAAAATAGATCTTCGAAATAAAATGGATGAAGGGTTTTTAGCGGATGCTATGGTGATGTATATTGAACGAGAATTCGCTGAGGATATTGGTCCAGAATCAGTAATAGATGAATTCGATTCTTTAAAGCAAAGAAAGACGCATCTACGATAGGTTCTCTTCTATTTATCTTGACATTATTTTTTTTTTTACAATTCGACACTTATATTTGATTGCAATTGAATAAATGAATATTTATATTTGATCTTTATTAATTATTCTTGCTTAATTGTTAATATTTGCAGTTGGCACCACTTTTCAATGATGGATGGAACTTTTGCATATTTTGACGAGAAGTTTTTGCTTTAAAATGGTAATGTTCTTAATGAAATTACTTCATTTATTAATGTTTTATTGCGATGAATTGCTTGTTAGAAGTTACATTCTATCTAAAATTTAGTTTGATCTATTCTAATTATTGTCCCTTGTGATCATAAAGTGATTAGTATTTGCTTAAATGATTTGCAGTTTTATGTCGTGTAGTGTTTTCTTTAGCTATAAAAATTGTGCAATAAATAATACTAATCAAGTTGATAATTAGTGTATAAACATGCATAACCACTAACTAGTGTGCCCTAGCACAGACATACGGGTCCGGCACACACACGTCGTCAGCCCTTCAACACATCTTGGGATATGTGCGCGCTCGATAATCAAGATATGTGTGAGCCTTAGAATTAAGGGCGGCCATATCATAGCAAAGTATTTTTCAATAGTTAAATACCAAAAAAATATACATTAGTTTTAGCCCAGGGCTTCAAAAAAACCTGGCTCTGCCCCTGTTAAGAGGCTTACTAAAAGAAAGCAAGGTCTTTTTACAATTTATTAATTAGAACAATGAACTCTTACCTACACTACATTGAACATCGGAAACCACTTTCTAGTGCAAAATCCAAAAAATTCAACTTCACAGTTTCAGCGTGCCTAGTTATTTTCTCCTTTCCATTTTCAACCAGTAACCTAATAAAACCCATCAGATTTAACAATTGAAGTTGTTTGGTTGAAACAAAAAATCTCAGATTTCGAATTGACATGGGTTATCCATCAAAATATGTATGAAAAAAGAAGAAACCAAAACTCAAAGATGTAAAAGAAATTCGGAAGCCAAACCCAAACCTTGTAAAATGCTCCAAGACCTTCGTCCCTCAGCATATTCTTCGTCACCTGCGCCGCGGAACCTTGACCCAGCTGAACTCTCACCTGAGAGCGCACAATTTACCAAAAATCAACTTCATTACCAAAATTTCCAACATTTTGAGAAACCCCAGAAGAACAAAAATTGCTCCAAAGAAGAAGCTATTATGAAATTGCAGAAAACCCACCACTCTACAAACCAAACAATGGCAGAATGAAAGAAAAAACAGAACAAACCTTGACCATGTCGACTGGTTGGATGACACAGGTGGCTAGCATTCCAGAGGCTCCCCCATTAACAAAAGGCTTCACAGTTGGCCACACCTTAGCAGTAGCACCACTACTGCTACTCTTCGCCTTCTCTTCCCCCATTTCGCCCTCTCGAAATGCTCACACAAAATCAAAATCCACAGAGAGAGAGAGAGAGAAACAGCTGAAGAAGCTCTGCAGCTTTAAGAGCGCGAACAAAGTCGATGAACACAAAGTTCAATGGGTGTTCACCACGTGTCCCCCGTTCCTCATTAACAGACACGTGGAGATCATCGATGGTCCTCGGTACTTCCTCCATGCGTGGTGAGGATGGCCAAAACCACTTGTATTTCATTTCGCTTTTTAAATTTTTCCTGCTGTTGAAATAGTTTTCGTGGTACTAGTTTTTTCGATTATCCATTTGCAAAAATTTGACAAAATAGCCCATACCATACTACAATTTCATAATGAAAACTAACCCATTTTTTAAAAACTTGTTTTTATAACCCATTTCATAGTGTACACTTCGACCAGTTCAATGAGCAGGCTCACGCGGGATCGAGGCGGGCTTTTTTTTCAAGTACTTGCAATGATCCAACACTTTAGTCCTTTAACAATAATATAATGAACACTCGAATGCATCTAGTATTCAAAATAGGTGAGCATACATATAACAAATTAATTACCAAAACTGTGCTTTGACAAAAAAAAAATTACCAAAACTGTGAACGATTGATATGATCTATAAGTGGAAGTTCAAAGGTAATGAAATAGGGAATTACTATTTTCATAGGAGTTTCTATTTTTAAGTAGTTACCTAATGTCCTACAATGATTATCTAACATACTTTGGGCGCTTTATTTTTTAGTCATTTAGGACTCTTTTTTGTTTTCGCCGACGTGACCCCACATCTGACGAAACACTATAAATGGCTAAAAAACAAAGTGTGCGCCCAAAGTGTGTTAGATTGTTATTTTCCTTTTGTTTATTTGAAGAGTCCGAATACACAAAATCCTATTTATGTTGTAACACCCCTATTACAAGTTCACTCAACTTTATATTTTTATAAAATTTAAATATTGTAATTTTTAAAAAGTTTGGTTAAACAAAACCCTATTTATGTCAGCTCCATAATTGATCTTCCAGGCATGAAGCCAAATCGATTATTTAATATTGTTGTTTCTCTTCTTAGCCTATTGTCAATTATCATCTCTCAAAGATTCATAATACAATTCATAAGTTTAATTCTTCGGTAGTTTGAACAACTTTGAATATCCCTCTGTTTTGAAAAATGGTACAAGTGTGCTTCTTCTCCAATCAATCGGCATTCATTTTTATTTAAATTTTCGTTGAAAAGTTTTATTAACAAAGTCAATCTAATTTCTCTTAAGCATTTCAAACTTCTATAAGTATTTCATTTGGGCCACATGTTTTTCTTATTTTTATCTTTTTCAATGTCTCTTTAACTTAAGGAATTCTAATATTGTGTGTAGTTTACATTTTTTTTTTCTTGGTATGGGTTTTTCATGTACTATGATATCAACTTGGTCATCATTAAATAACCTATATCGAAGTAGCTTCTCCATCTCTCCTTAATATCATCTTCGCGCGTTAAAACATTTTAATTTTTGTCCTTAATATATCTTACATGACTTAGGTCTTGTTTCTTTTTATCTCTTAATTTAGCTAACCTATAAATATGTTTTTCTCCATCTCCATTACATAACTTTGTATATAGATATTCCATAAAGTTTGTTCTGCCTTGATTAACTAATTTTTAGCTTGTTTTTCTAGCCTCTCTATATTAATTGTAGGCATCTCCATCTAAACACTTACATGTTTTTTTATACATCTCTCTTTTAGTCTTAATTGATCGTTGGACATCCTCATTCCACCAACATATTTCCTTCTTTGGTGGTCCCAAGCCTTTAGATGTACCTTACACGTTTGATGCTACTAAATTTATACAACTACTCATTTCTAGCCACATTGTATTAGCATATAAATCAACATTCCAAATGTTTTCCTTTAGTAGTTTTTCTCTAAACTCTACTTATTCATTATTTTTTAGGTTCAAACACTATATTGTAGGGTCATTGTCTATTTTATTTCTATTAAGTATTCATTTTAGCTTAATATCAAGTATCACTAATTTATGTTAGGTAGTAAGCGCTTCACCGGTATTATTTTGTAGTCTCTACGTGTTTTTCTATTTGTTTTCCTTGTTAAAAGAAAATCTATTTAATTCTTGTTATAACCATCACTAAGAGTAATGATCATGATGTGATTCGTGGATGGAAGTTTATAAGAGACAAGTTGCTATTTTTGTCAAATTTTGATATTTAGAATATTTAGAATTTGGTTTGTTACTAAATAAGTCTATGATGAGTTTAAGAAGTTTATTTAGTGTTTTTGTTTCTATTTTATGATGTCTCTAGGTAATTAGAAGTTCTTCAAGTTATTTGCTTTTATTTTATGAATTATAAGTTAATTAGAAGTTAGGAAGTTTACATTTTGTTTAGTTTCTATTTTCAAGTCTTTATGTAAGCCTATATAAAGGGCCTTCTATTTTGAAATAAAGAGAGTTGAGTTGAGTTATAAGTATTCTCTGTGAGAGAGATTTTTGCATGCATGTGCAAAAACATCGAACAAGCATTTGATGTGCATCAGTCTCGTTAGGTAATTGTATGTGACCATGCTCGTTTATGGTACAAATAACATTTAAAAGATATAATGTACGCATGCATAATATTACACAATATGATTGTTAAGGGTGACGCAATTGAGAATTGGAATGACGATGATGAAACCTCCAATTGTCGCAAGGATCCACGCAAGATTTTCAACAATATCTTCGAAGGAATGTAGAATTACATGATCGAGAAGTGCATTATCGTCTTCGAGCATAATTGGTAGAACATATCTGGAATCGCTTTGGAATGGCCGAAGAAGACAATTAGTACTATATTTTTTTTTGCCATTAATTTGGTTTTTTTTTTTTAAATTGAAACAGTTTGACAATGATATACTGCTCTCTACAACGTTAAAAGTTATTGTCATACACAAAAGTATTAGATCCAAAAACGAATAATAAAAACTTCTCAAAAAGAAAAGACAAATCAAAGATTTTCAACTAGGAAAGAAAAATAACCATAAAGTAAAAACTAAAGACAAATCAATCCAATAAGCACAAATCCACACAACGTCGTTGATGAATATGTACCGCAACAAGGATGGACCAATCCCTACAAATCTGATTTGATATGTTGTTTATTGAATGAACAAAGAGTTAAAGGGATTTGATTAAAACCATCACCGATCGTTGAGAGGATCGACGATGGTTTAAGAACAAATGCCATGAAAGATATAAAAAATGACTATTAGTAATATATTTTAGTTAGTTTATATTCCTATGTTGTAATGTTTATTTAGTCATCCTATGTTGTAATGCCACACAAAAAGTATTTTCGCAATGTCGTTTATTTAGTTTATATTCCTATGTTTATTTATGAGTTAATTATCATTTAAATCTATTAACAAGATATTTATATTTTAAATGCATCAATTTGTATTGCGTTTGAATTTTTTAATTCAAACAAAAAATATATATATATTTTTTTAATATATTTTTGTATTTTTAAATGCATTGAATATTTTGATTTTTTTAAATGTATTTGTATTTTATAATATAAAAATTAAATTAAGTAGAGATGATTTATGTTTTTTAAAAAATAGTGATTATTTATGCAATTTGGATTTGAGAACATTATATAATTTGAAAAATAGATATTATATGTAAAAATAATTGTTATAATATAATTATAGTAAATAGTGGTGAAAGGCGTTATGTGATTGTGGGTCTTAACTACCACGCAGTGCAGGGGCCACACACAACTTTTGTGCTCGTGGATCTCACAAAACTTTTTAAATATATATATATATATATATAATCAAAAAGTTACTTTTTTTTAGAAAGCAAAAAGTCACTTTAATTTTGGAATTGATGTGATTGTGGGTCCAAAAAAATATGTACTATTTAAAAATAGAGTGTTTGATAAGTGTTTAATTATAGTGGTCAAAGCCTCTCAGGTCATATGGTAAATACATCACTTGTCAAAAACGCTAGACATCGGGAGATCGTGGTTCAATTCTCGCTGAAGTAAAAAAACAAATGTTTAATTATAGTGAAAATAAGTGCAGTAGAAGAGAAATTTTTTTTAAGAGAAATTAAAATTTCATTAATCATTCATGGCTTAATACATGATCAATCATAGAAATATACACATTTATTCACTAATCCTATTTGTTCAAACAATCTGTCATTAATTTGACTGTAAATATAAAATTGAAAAAGTTTGACAATCAGAAACTGCTCTCTATAACGTTAAAACTCATGACAATACGCAAAATTATTAAAACTACAAAACGAATAACAAAATTTCTTCTCAAGAAGGAGAAGACAAATCAAAGACTTTCAACTAGGAAAAAAACTAATTATAAAATAAAAACTAAAGAAAAGATCAATCCAGCGCTACATAAATCTACGCAATACCGTTGATGAAGATGCACCGTAATAAGAATGAATTAATATCCATAAATTTGATTAAATTTGTTTTTTATTGTATAAATAAAGTGCAAAAGAGATTTGATTGAAACCACCGCCGATCGAATAAATGATTGAATCACAAAAATCACAAAAGTGAATTAAGAAGATTTTTTTTTATAGTTTTTGAGATAAAGAGAGGAAACTGCCTCACTACTTAGAAGAGAGGTCAGTGGGTTAGTAATGTAACACTTTATTACACAAAAAATGATAATTTAATATATTTTGAACACATTTGGGGTGCATACTTTATTTTTTAGCCTATTTATTTGTAGTGTTTTATTAAATTTGATGTCCATACATAAATAAACAAGAAAGAGTCATAAATGCGTTAAAATATTCAAGTGGATTAGATTATCATTTTTCTTATTAAATACCAAAAACATGTGTAACCATTGCTCATGAACAAAATAATTTTCCCGTTGAGAGTCTTGTAACACGGTCAAAGACAGCCGTAAAACAAGGGTTATTTCGTAATATTCTTCAAGCCCAACATTTAAAATAGGCATTTATTGGGAACCGACACTGACACGTCATCATCACGTTCATGGCCACGCCAACTCGATTCTTAGATCGCCGTTACTCATTGCAACATACCCAAACTACCCTAACATTACACTGCAAAGGAAGCCCAACAACAGCTTAAAATTGCTTAAATACGAGAGGGCTAAAATGATAACTTCATACTTGGCCGGCAAAAGCCAGCAAGGAGTTGGCGATATGTGAGGCCCACAACTTAGTTGGCGCGAAAGCCAGAAGTTTCCCTTCACGGACTCCAAGTATTTATGAAATGCCATTAAGTTTCTTTGGATCCAAAAGGCCGAGAGCCAATTAGCCTTCGCAGCTCTCAGTCGATAGAGAGAGAAAATAATTAAAAAAAAAGAAGAAGATATTTTTAAAGAGGGAGGGATATCTAGAGAGAGAGAGAGAGAGAGAGAGAGAGTGAGTTTGTGGGTTTGTTTGTTTGATATTTTAGGTTTTGGAGAGTGTGAGAGATCGGCGGCTCTGTAGATTGAATCGAAGGAGAGGAAGAAGAGATCTTGAGAGAAAATGAGAGAGATCATAAGCATTCACATCGGTCAGGCTGGGATTCAGGTTGGGAATGCGTGCTGGGAGCTCTATTGTCTCGAGCACGGGATCCAGCCCGATGGGATAATGCCTAGGTGCCTCTCTTTCTCATTTTTCGATCTAAATGAGATCAGATCCGTTAGTTTCATCCAGAAGTTTTGCTGTTTGACCAATTTTTTTTGAAAGTTTGTAGATTTGGTTTAGTTGAAGAAACATTGTTTAGCCTCTCTGTTCTGATCTGCGATCTGTGATCTGTGATCTGTGATCTGTACTGTCAATTGCATATTACATACAAATTTCAGGTTAAGACAGTTTATAAGATGGATTTGGGTCTTTTGATGCTAGGAGATGGTACATTGGTTTAATAAATGATGATAGAAATTTGTTATGCATTGTTTGAGATTCGGTCACATTTTGTTAGATGTAGATCCTTGTGGTTTGCGCATTAGAGGTGGCGGAGTCTGAGTAGATTGCTAATTTAGCAATAACGATGGATGTATTTTACTTTGTTTTGACATTTCATTTTGTACTTGTTTTTGCAGTGATAACACTGTTGGGATTGCACATGATGCTTTCAACACCTTCTTCAGTGAGACTGGTTCTGGGAAGCATGTACCGAGAGCTATATTTGTTGATTTGGAACCGACTGTTATTGACGAAGTTAGAACTGGGTCGTACAGGCAACTGTTCCATCCTGAACAGCTGATTTCTGGAAAGGAAGACGCTGCCAACAATTTTGCAAGAGGACATTACACTGGTAATTTAACCGGACTTGTTTCTTCAAGAAGCTATTGATAAAACCATTATTTTGCGTCTATTTCGTTGCATTTGATTTAATTCGGTTGTGGGGTCTTGAACTGCAGTTGGGAAAGAGATTGTGGATCTGTGCCTTGATCGAGTCAGGAAGCTTGCTGATAACTGCACTGGTTTGCAAGGATTTTTGGTTTTCAATGCTGTTGGTGGTGGAACTGGTTCTGGTTTGGGATCGCTGCTGTTGGAGCGCTTGTCTGTAGATTATGGGAAGAAATCAAAACTTGGATTTACCATTTATCCATCTCCGCAGGTGTGTATGTGTGTGTTTTTTATTTTTTCTTAGAAAAATACAACAACAACAGCATAGCCTCAGTCCCAAATTAATTATGGTCGGCTACATGGATCAAACTCTTCCATTGTGCTCGATTTAGTGCAATTGATGGTGAGCTTTCCAAACCAATGTGAAACCCACCCTTGCTCATTTTTCACTACACCTGGGCTTTGATGCATTGCGTCGCGAGGTGGGAACGTCCCAATGTTTGTGTTTGATTCATTTCATGAAGAGTGGCAGAAGTTTTACGTTGACTATCAACGTATCGCAACCCTTATTGGAAAATGGGTTTGTGACTTCCCTTATACATTGGGCGTCGGACTTGGAACCGACTATGCAGCACACATAGTGTACTACATTTTTAGAAAAAATAAAAAATAAAAATTGTCAGCTGCTTGAATGTGAAGGGTAACGGATTTTCTATTGCAGGTTTCTACAGCTGTTGTGGAACCATATAACAGTGTGCTATCCACACATTCCCTGCTTGAACATACTGATGTGGTGGTGCTTTTGGATAATGAAGCAATTTATGATATCTGTAGAAGATCCCTTGATATTGAGAGGCCATCTTATACCAACTTGAACCGCTTGATATCTCAAATCATATCTTCTTTGACTACTTCCTTGAGGTTTGATGGAGCCATCAATGTGGATATAACAGAATTTCAGACGAACCTTGTACCTTATCCTCGAATTCATTTCATGCTTTCTTCGTATGCACCTGTCATTTCTGCTGAGAAGGCATACCATGAGCAGCTATCTGTGCCCGAGATCACAAGTGCTGTGTTTGAGCCCTCAAGCATGATGGCTAAGTGTGACCCCAGGCATGGCAAATACATGGCCTGCTGTTTGATGTACCGTGGAGATGTTGTTCCCAAGGATGTCAATGCCGCTGTTGCGACCATTAAGACCAAGCGAACAGTTCAGTTTGTTGACTGGTAAGGATTTATTTAAGTATCCATTTTTTGTGCCACGCAAATAGGTTAGTTTAACATTCTTTCTTTCTTTGTTTCATTTTCTTAATTGAATACTCCAGTGGAGGTGTTTCTTAATTGTATTTTCTGAGGACTGTTTATATGGTAATGATTTACATCTGGCCCTCTTGTGGTTTTTGCATCTCTAATTGTTTAGTTACGAAGATGATTCCTATATTTTTACAGTGCTTTTGGCTAATCTAGACCCCCTACCTTATGATACAGGTGCCCTACTGGTTTCAAGTGCGGCATCAACTACCAGCCTCCAACAGTGGTACCTGGTGGCGATCTAGCGAAGGTGCAGCGTGCTGTTTGCATGATTAGCAATAACACAGCTGTTGCAGAGGTGTTCTCACGCATTGATATCAAGTTCGATCTCATGTATGCTAAGCGTGCATTCGTTCACTGGTACGTCGGTGAAGGTATGGAAGAAGGAGAATTCTCTGAAGCGCGTGAAGATCTGGCTGCTCTTGAGAAAGACTACGAGGAAGTGGGTGCAGAAGGTGCTGATGAAGAAGAAGAGAATGAAGAATACTGAGCCTGTGCCACGATTTGCAACCGGTGATTTGGTGATATAATCTCTGTTGATTATCTCTTGTCCTTTCCTTTTTTTTTCCCTCTATTTTCCAATGTGTAAGTGAGCATATTGATTGTCTTGTGTTTATTTTGAATTGACATTGCTTCTGTTTTTGTTATGTTATTTGTTCTGTTACTAAATAGTATTCGTAATGTTAGAAATGTTGAGTTCTAGTTGGTTAATTGTGTTTGTTTGTTTAGATAGACAAATCTGCCATAGCCGCCAGAATTTCCAGAAATATTGCTGCCATAATTGACGTGCATGATTAACTTTTAATTGTTGCTACTTGCTGCTTCCAATTATTTTACAAACCAGAGAACATGCCATTAAAAACACACAGCCTGCTGTGTGTTTTTAATGGCATGTTCTCTGGTTTGTTGTTTGCCTAGAATTCAGTTGTACAGCTGGAAAGATGCGTTTGGTTTATTTTATTTGTACATGAAGCTTGGCTTGATAATCTAGTTGAAAGTGGAGACGTTGTTAGCTTACTATCTAAAAATTGAATGCTGCCTCATGTTGTTTATAAAACTTTTAGAGTTAGTTTAGATATAAAAAACCTGCATTGTGCTTGGTAAACACAAGTTTTTTTCTGTGGATTTTGAAATTGTTTCTTGATATTCTTTTGTATGGGCTTTTACTTCAGCCTTGGAATCGAAGTCAGTCAACGGAAAAAATGTGGCACGCAATGACAAATGACAATATACGATAAAAGAACTTTCTACTAATAAACGACTCTATTCATGTCTTCATCAAATACATAGGAAATTGTTTTAAAAAAAAAAATTGAATGGGAACCAATTTCTGACATCTTCCACGTTTTGGAAGCAAGTTTTATTTTGTTTTTCTTTTTATTTTTCTTGTCACAAATTTTGGAAGCAATTTTAGCCATTAAACTTTTTACATTACGGCGTTGGCTGAATGGTAAAACAAAGCTTTAATTATTTTTTTGAAGGCACACAAAGCTTTGATTTGGATTTAGGCATATACAACCTTGCAGAAATTAACGAGTTTGATTGCAAGAAAAGGAATATTGTTATGAAACGGTTCAGACTTCTGGATCAGGCCCAAATCTCATCGACCTGATGGCATGGGCTCTTCTACTTCTAATGCGAAGGTGATGGTCACTCCTAAAGATGGTGCAAAGACTATATCGATAGACCTGTGGGCCTGGCAAGCAATCAGAAATGAGTTGCCTTAGCTGGAACTGCGGGCTCGACAACTCTTTACAGTACTTGCTCTAGTTGATTTATTTAAGATTAATAAGCCAAAATTTATTATTCTGATGGAAACTTTTTCTGTAGAGCCCCATATTGTTGATATAAAGAATCATTTAAATTATGATGGTTGTTTTGTGGTGGATAAAGTAGGGAAAGGGGATGGGTTAGTTGTGTATGGAAAGATTTATGTAATCTAATTGGTTACGTTAATAATTGTTAGAACAAGCAATCTAAAATAACACAAATCTGAACATGACATGCATCATAATAAACGAAAATAAGAACTAGTCATGCTGTTCTAATACAGAGACAATAACAAGTAAATCACACAAATAAATTTTAATAGAGGCTTGCAATATGTAATGTCTTAAGATAAATATTTTTCTTCCAATTCGGTGTAGAATTTTGCTATGAGTTCTGTCCCTAGGATATAACTGGTTGAACTTTGATTAATACATCAATCAAATAACCTTCAAAACAGCATCAATTCAATCTCTCTCAATCCACCAAAAATACATGTATTGTTGTTTCGAAAAATCTATATTTATTATGTTCTTAGACTCTACATTTATAGAGAATTTTTCTTTAACTACCTCAACAGTTATTAACTTTATCTAATTTGAATTAAAGCATTCCCCAAGTGGACTTGGCCAGTTTAATTAACTAGCCAAGTGGACAATTTATTTAACTGTTCAAGTGGACTATTATTGATCTAATTCAAACCCATAATTGTTGGTGTTTTATTTCAAAAACAAAAAAAAAAAATTTGAAAAATTTAAACTTATGTTACGAAATGGCTAAGTGTTGTATCAAACCAAAGACCCAAATGCCCTTGTCAAAGATATTTATGTATAAAGTGTAGCCCCATGAGAACCCTTTTGGACCACCCCACTCACTACACTCCATTTGTCACTCAAACAATAAGGAGGTGTGTTGTATAACATTTGAAGTGACAAACCAAACCTTTCTCTCCTATGTGAGACTAAAGATTTGTTGTCAATTTTACAATACAAATTTGTACACTATGTTCAACAATAATCACATCGATCTGTTGGCGTATCCTCAAAACCAACAACAATGGAGATTGATTGGCTACTATGGCTTCCTAGATAGGCCCATAAGGAGAATGGCTTGGAATCTTCCTCATGCCATATCGGGACAATCCTCATTTTCTTGGTGTGTCATTGGTGACTTCAATGACCTGTTGTCTCCATTGGAAAAGAGGGGAGGGGCATCTCATCCAGAGTGGTGTTTTTAAGGGTTTAGAGAGCCAGTAGAGGATTGTGGTTTGAAGGATGTGGCGTTACGAGGTAGCCGTTTCACTTGGCAATCTGGCATAGAGGGAGGAATCCATGTAATGCTCTCGAAGAGAGACTCGACTGAGCCATTATAAATACGAACTGGGCTGATTTGTTTCCTCAGACCTAGTTACTGAATTTATGTGCACCCACATCCAACCATAACCTAATCTTTTTATGTGAAGGCCCAATTCAGAATGTGAGAAAACACCATTTTAAAGTGGAGAATATGTGGTTTAGGGAGAGGACTTTTATTGAATGTGTCAATGGGGTCTGGAACCATACTCGAGCAACAAATGTTCAGGCTAAACTTGCAGATTGTGCGATGAGCCTAACCAGTTGGAGAAACTCTAATATGTTCGATTTCAAAAGGACAATTACGAAGTTGAAGGAGAGAATTCTGCAACTACAAAATGGAGGGGCAAAAAGGGGGTAAAAATGCTTGATGAAGAGTGGATCAAACTTGGGGACACGTTGGAGCATGAGAGATCTGTTGGCGTCAGTGCTCTTGACGACTTTGGTTAAAGGATGGGGATCCCAACACCAAATATTTCTATTCGACAGTTAATCAGCAGAAGAGACTAAACATGGTCACTCATCTGATTGATGAAAATGGAGTAAGAAAGGCCAAGCCTGAAGATTTAAAATCAATAACCCTGCATTATTTCCAACAACTATTTGCAAGGTCAGAAGTCGACACCTCACTAGCATGTGGTAGTGTTCTTCCAAGAGTGACACAAGAAATGAAAGCAAGTTTAATACGACCATACAATATGGAATAATTTAAGACAACAATCACGGAGATGGAACAAGATACAACACTAGGTGATGATGGGGTGATGAGATCTTTCAACAATGTTCATTGTGGATGGGAAAATTATCTTTTCTAGAGGGAGTGAATATCACAGCGGTGGTATTGATCCTAAAAAATGATAAACCAGAGAGTATGAAGGACTTCTGACCAATTTCTATGTGCAACGTTCTTTACAAGTCAATTGCCAAGGTAATTGCTAACATATTGAAAATGCATCTATCAAGTATTATCTCAAAACTCAATCGACTTTTGTGCTAGGGAGATTGATTGTTGACAATGCGTTGATTGACTTTTAGACCTTACATGCTATGAAGTGTAATAAGAAAGGAAAAATCGGGCATGTCGCTTTGAAGGTTGACATTAGCAAAGCTTTTGACTGAGTAGACTGGAAATACTTGGAGGACATTCTTCTCCAGTTGGGGTTTGCAAAGACATGGGTTTGATTGGTCATGTTCCTGGTTCAAACAACTAAATTCCACATCAATCTTAATGGTGAACTAATGGTTCAATTACCCCATAAAGGGGCCTTCGACAGGGATGTCCATTATCTCCGTACCTGTTTATTTTGTGTGCAGAGGGCCTAACCTCATTGTTTAATCAGGCGGAGGAAGGAGGAAGAATTCAAGGATGTTCTGTCATACAAGGAGCCCCATCAATTTCACATCTGCTTTTTGTGGACGATAGCTTCTTCTTTTTTAGAGCCACAATAAAAAAGTATGCAACTTGAAATAGGTTATTGATCAATATGAACAAGGCTATGGAAAATCCATAAACTTGGAGAAATCAGCCTTGTTTGTGTCTTCGAATGTCTCTCAGGAATGACTAGAGGCACATATATCCAACACTTTTAGAGTTTATGCTACTGTAGAGAGCAGTAACTATCTGGGGTCACCATCTTTTATTGGCAAGGCCAAGAAGAAGATATTTGCATTTTTGAAGGAATGAATGTAGAAACAACTTTCATCATGGAGTTATAAATTTTTTTCGAAATCAAGGAAGGAAGTCCTTTTTAAGTCTATAACCCATGCTTTACCAAAATATTGCATGAGCACACTTGTGGCGGCCCCAATTTCCGGGGTCGCCCCGTGCTAACAGTTACTTCTCCAGCTCATGCACCAGAAGTAACTACCACGTCATATCTCTATCTATCGTCTAAGAATCTTCAAATTAGAGCTATTTATCCATAAGCAACAACTGAAGTCTTGTCTTAATAAAAGAAACATTATATAAAGTTATTTAATTCAATCTATAGTGGAAAACCCGCTATACTTGCATATAGGCGATCAACTATACCAATATATATACAAGTATGAAAGTGGTTGTAGTCTCTCATCCCAAAGTAATACAAAATATCAACATAATACACTAACAACATACGTACTAGCAGCTTCAGCGTAGGCAAGACATATAATCGCCAAAGATCTTCTTACCCCCGCGATATCGGTATCTAGCACTCGCTATCACAAAAACCAGATAACGAGTTTAGTAAGTAAAATCCCAAGGAAAACCACAGTGCATCACAATTTATGAATATGAGTAGAAGCCAATAAATAGTGTGGAATAATCATGCAATTATCAAGAAAAATAATGCAGTCAACTGCTCAAAAGGGAATGCATGAATACCAACACCAAGAAAACAAACTGGGTGTGCAATAAAATACCGCCAGTGAAGCTAGGATCAGTGGCCCAATCATACCCTACTCCAAAGACCCCGCTGACTGTATCCTAGTCACCAAATACATTTGAGAAGAAGAAACCCCACACACCCGAAAACCACCGGAACGCTATCATTCCCATCACAATCGGATTTAGATTGACAAAGAAATAAAGCTCAACGAATAGAATAAGTAAATGCAATAGTGGTGTTCAATTGGGTTTTACATACCTCAATCCGCGCTCACAATCCCAAAAATACCCCCGGTCTGATCATCCACTAATTCCCCGACTTAATTTTTACTGTCTCAAGCTTCCTGGGTTTCATTTGTGAAGATTAATGGTCAATTAATGGGTTTATGATGTTATTTAGGCTTATTTCTTCATTTTCCCAATTTTTAAGTTCCAGTGGACAATTAGCGCTAATGAGATCAATTAGCGCTAATGAGATCAATTAGTATCACTCTTCACTCAGCGTGATTAGCGCGCTAATTTCTCCAATTAGCGCGCTAATTGCTCGCTGTCCAGAAAATTTCCAAATTTAAATTTTTGACTTCAAACCACTCACAAACCCATAAATTCAATTTTCATCTTTCCATAACTCCTCAATCACCTCAATTACACCATTTAAACATGAATTTCCATAATCAAACACCAAAATCCACAATTTACAACAATTTCCATTTCCAAACCCATTTTCAAAACTATTCCAAATTCTCTCAAACTTGCTCAACCATCAAAACAAAGGAATACCAAGCTCATAAACACTAAATCTCAACAAAATACAGGATTTTATTTCCTCCAAATTCGAATTTCCTCAGATTTCAAACCCACCACAACATTTCACAAAAAACCCAAATTTTTGATAAATCCATACCTTGATCTTGTTGTTGTTGGTCTCAAATCCCTCTCCAATCTCCAGCTTTTGATCCTCCTCTTCTCCTTCTTCTCCCACCGATTCTCTCCTCTTCTCAATTTTCCTCTCTTCCTTTTCATTTGATCGGTCAACATGTATATATAGTTGGTTCTTGATCAACTGTGTACACCCATCTCGAGAACAATCTTGTGGTTACCAACCACCCTGTGTCACCCAACTCACTAACACCTTATCTTAACACTGGTGACCTCAAACTGCCTTGTTGTGCATCCCGAGGAACATCCAACTGATGCCAATTTATCCAGCCACAACTATAGGACTTTACAATTCCAATTGATTTGGCCTATATAAATTACCAAATATACTTAATAAATTCCCAAAATTTATAAATAGGGTCATACTAGTCTCCCGACCACTCGGCACCCGGTGCCTCGCGTCCCGCACGCACCCCGAGGTGGTCCCACACTTAGTGCACCAAATATAATTTTATCCTAAGGTTATATTAAATTTCCATTAAATTAAATCCTCCACCTTAGTCATGCTTAATAAATTTAATCTAATCAAACCCCAACGCCCGGCTTTACTACTTCCGAACCCCCGCGTTGGCCTGACTCACACCACGAACCCCTAAGCTCAACCTCCCGACATCAAGTTACACACATGTGATGTTTATATAAATAATAATAACTTTCCCATCACAATAATAGACATACAACATACACAAATAACATAATACAAGCCTGGGTACTCATTTTCAAGTTAACCCAGCTATCCACGTAATGCCCAAATTACCCGTTAATCCTCGTGATTAACACAAATCCTGATTTAATTAATTTGGGCTGTTACAACACTCCTAATCCCCATGTCAATATGTGACAACCTCCAGAATAGGATGACCTCGCTCTGGTGGGGTTCGAAGAGAAACGAGAAGAAAGGCATGAACTGGATGAGCTGGGATAGACTTTGTAATAGGAAAGAAGACGCAGGTATGTGCTTCAGGGATCTCCATAGCTTCAATTTAGCAATGCTAGCCAAGTAAGGATGGCAGATACTCAAGTCGCTAGGATCAATTGCTGCAAGAGTTTTAAAAGCAAAATATTTCATGAGGGAAGATTCCATAAACGCAAAATTGGGGCATAATCCAAACTACACCTGGAGAGGTACGCCAAAGCAAGAGTAGTGCTGGAAAAGGGGTTTAGATGGAGAGTGTGTGATGGCAAAAACTTGAATGTCTGGACTACTCCCTGGGTTAAGGATGATGAGAACTTTTATCCCACCACGAAAGTGATCTTTTGCATTAAAGATTTGCAGGCAAAAGAGTTGATGATCCCACAAAGGATGGAATGGGACACGAAGCTGGTTGAGGGTGTTTTTAATTCTCATAATACAGAAGCTATAAAAGGCATCGCGCTGGGTAGACATGGAGGTAATGATTTGATATGGCATTGCACGAAAGACAATTTTTACGAAGTTAAATCTGGGTACCAGGTGGCCATAAGATTATAACCAACCTTACAAGACAACTCATCGATGAGGACTGGAAGAAACTTTAGGAATTGAAGTTACCTTCGAAGGTTAAACATTTTCTATCTGCGTGGGTGTCTTTCAACTAAGGCTAAACTCATTGAAAAAGGGGTATCACTTGATCCAAAGTGTAATTGTTGCCAGAGAGTGACGAAATCTATTGAGCACATCTTCTTTGAATGCCTTGCGACAAGAGGTCGTTGAAAAGACGGAATCAACTCCAATTGGCTTTAGTGAATGGCGACCTAAAGGGTTGGTTCTTCAATTGAATCATTTCCTAGTTGTGCTTTGGGCTACTTGGAACTTCCGTAACAATTTTGTGTGGAAAAAGAATGATACTCCCCATTCACTTGTGATATCTCAAAGCTTAGATTAGTTCAAGGCATGGACGGTGGCCCGACAGGCTTGCGGTCATGCTAGAGATACCAGGCCAGAACCCTGAGGATCAAATTGAATGGGCTCCGTCAACAGGGGATTCCATCAAGTGCAGCCTTGATGTAGCTATCTTTGCGAAATAGGGCAAGATAGGTATGGGGGCTGCTCTTAAAGATAAGGAAGGCTAATTTGTGGAGGGGCTAACAAAGGTCTTCCATAGTAGATGCTCTCTAACAGAAGTAGAGACGATAACACTATGTGAATCTCTGACATGGGTTTGATAATTGGGACTCCAAGATGTTGTCTTCCAATCCGATGTGCTGGTTGTGATCCAGACTTTATGAAGGTCGAGTCCAAATGATTCAGAGCTAGGCCAAGTTCTAACAGATTGTAAAATTATTTTGGATTCTCACCCTGGGTGGAAAATAGTACACATACGCCAACAAACAAATAAGCTTGCCCATAATATGACAAAGCTTTCGTAATGTCATAAATATGTGACTCATTGGAATGATGCTTCTATGAATGTAACAACAATGTCATAACATATTGTAATAGCGAGCTGAAATGAATGAAATAATTTATTTTGTAAAAAAAAAACGAGTTTATTGTGAGATTAACGGTAATTAGTGACCGAAGATGATAAATAAAAGTTTATTGTAATCTTATTAGCCATAATTGATTGTTTTCCTAGTGTTTTGTATTATACACTATGTTATGGAAAACTATAAGTCAATTCTAGTGTTTTAATTTGAGTCAAGCTTGTGGCAAGGTCTTGCTAAGAATGCAAGGTGTATTCTCTGAGTTTCGTATGGAATTAAGCTGTAATATCTTTCCTATGCCGACTTGAAGCTTGGTCTTGATTTGCATGTTAATTAGTATAGAAATTTGTAAGAAACAAAGGTGTGAAGTGTAATGGAGGGACCAATTTATAACGACCCAAATTCTTAATCCGTGATTTGGCCCTAATTGTAGATCACCAGCCATGACGTGGAGCCTGTTAGCGAGTACACGGAGGTTCAGGTATGTTATTTGTGAATAGTGACGTGTATTAGAGCATCTCCAATGGTGAATGTGGATAGTGGGTGTGGATTCTCAATGTGAAGAAGATATCCATCCCATGTGGTTCAAATTGACATTGAACTTCAAAATACGTCTCTAATGGTAGATGTGAATTTGTGGCTCAATTGAAAAATGTGAAAAATAAAAGTCTACATAAAATAAGTGAATATTATAAAAAAATCTATTATCCAACATGGATATCATTTGAATGTTAAGAAGTGACATTCAAAATAGACAATGTCTATCCATGTATATCTTGACATTAAAAATACACATTCTATTGGATAGATTTTTTTTTTTACTCCAATGTCTATTTAGTCCTAGGTGATATACATTGACATCCAATCCACATTCAATTATTTTGTTGATGCTCTTATGGTTATCTATGATGTGTGTGCATTTAAGTTTCTTTAATGCTTGTGATATATACGTGTTTACGTGAATTTCTCAAGATTGGGCGCACGTGTGGTATCCAACATGTTCCAAGTCTAATTTTTATGAAAATAATTTAGACTTAACTTGCTATGGAAATATACACATCAACAATCAATTGGTGGGCCAATGGTTAGCTATGAAATTTGAAAGTAAGAGGACATGGGTTTAAACTTTGGTGGGTGCAAAAGTTGTTTGTTTCCTATAAAAAAAAAAATATACACATCAACTTGGCCTATGATTTATTTAAAGAAAAACTAAGTATATAAAATAAATAATATGACTCAATATATGTGATCTAAATGTGATCTAGGGCAGTGAAACATTGTGTAAGAACACATTGAACTAATATACCTAGACCTAGGTGGAGTGGTTGATGGATGTGTCGAATTAGCCTAAGTTCAATATATGCGTGTAAATGTGTTCAATCTAGCCTAAGTCCAAATGTGTTTACCAAGAGCCTTTAGATCAACCTAGTGTTCTAAATATCCACATTTACTGGAGCCTAAGTTCATTGTAGGAATCCAAAGATTGAACAGAGACCAAGTTAGTTGAGTGTGTGTGGGTGAGAAGCTAACTCTTGATAAACCTAGATAGAGATCCACATTTAGTGATCAAGGCGGGATGAAATTCAAAGAAATTAAACAAAACATATATGCTCCTTTGATCAACATGATCAACCATGCAAAAGAGAAAGTGAAGAGAGAAAATTCTGGAGTGAAGAAGAGGGGATTGGTGTTGAACTTGTTAGAATCGAGGCTAGGGAGATAACAACAAAAGCTTTGATATAGTTTAAGCTCAAGGTATGATCAATTCACTCCACTTCAAGAAAATCCTTAATGCTTGCATAACTCAGCCAATAATGAAGGTCTGGTTTCAAACTCAACTTTAGAATCAATACTTGAGTTTTAAAACTGAATTTCAAATTTTGAGTTCGCATTATCTCTTTCAAAACTAAATTGTGAGTTCATTAGGTAAGACTATAATTTTGTGAACTTAATGATGGATTTTGGTAAATTGATGTTATGGAACTGTTAAATGGACGAAATTAGGGTTTTATAACTGTTTTTGTTGAAATTGAGTCGGTTGGAATGAATGAGGAGCAAACAATAATTCTGCAAAATTGCATCTCTAGATACTCGATCATTAAATTTTTTTTTTTGGTAGGACTCAAACATTTAAATTAATTCTCTCATATCGGTACTTTACGATTAGTGTTAGATTTAGGTCACGACGATTTGCACCCCACACTAGTGAAATTACTCAACTATCTCTCCATATAAAAGGGTATTTACTCAAACATACCCTAATCACCCCATTCACTCTCATATCCTAGTCACCCCTCTTGAATTGCACTCTCACCTCCGGCCCAAATTCAACGAAATCCGAACTAAACCTCATCTATTCGACGTTGTTGGTACATTTTCATCTCTTTTAGTGTCAATTTTGAGGGTTTTTGGTTTTGTTTCTTTTTTTTGAGTCGGTAGTGCTTGTGGTTTTGTTGTTCGGTTTAGGGCTTCGATTTGAAGTTTGAATCTTGCATTTTTGGTACAAAGTTTCGATGAAATCGAAAATATCAAACAATTCCAAGTAAAACCCATTATATATATTTATCATTTTCATATTTTTTTTAGGATTTTAGGAATTTTTTTTGTTTGTTCTTGTTTTTTTTGCGGTCATTTACAACTCGAAGAAATTTTTACCTCTAAATAGGTCTAAAGAGGTATTGGTTGGGTCCCTCCGTCACCATTGAGACTGAGTTCTCTTAATAATCTCGGTTGGAGTTGGCCAAGACCTCTTTTTAGAGGTCTCTGTCGGAGTCAATCGATACTTCTTTAGAGGTTTCAGCCCTGTGCGACCAAATCTCGCGAGTGACACTTCTTCACTTTTAGAACACGACGCGACCACATCCGACCTTGTTCAACAACAAAAATACTCTTACAACATTTGGCGACCTAATACAAGTACTCTAAATGATTAAAATCGAGAAATGTGGGGTTGAGTAAAAATTCATCAAAACGTGGGGTGCGAATAGTTGCAACCTAGATTTATTCCCTTGCTAATTAAAAGTTAGTTTGTAATTTAGTTTTTATATATTCTTTCATAAACAACGTTACTTTTCCTAAATATTAATTAACTAAGCCTCATTCTAGACTTCAGTGTCCTTATAGATTCGACAACTCCACACCAAATTCTATTTGGTGCCACTATTGATTGAATCGAAGTCATATATACTTGCGGTACCAAACAATAACATAGATAATTAGTTTTCAAAAAAAAAACATTGATAATTAAAGTCGAGGCCGGGCCTCCTATGAATTTAGGGGCCTGGGCCAAATCATAATTTGGCCCACTTAATTATGAATACTTGAAAAACAAATGTGTGCTTCACATACACATAAAGATATTACTTTAAATAACATAAAGCTAATATACAATACTTTTAAATAATTTTGATTTAACAGTTTATCCTCGATAGTGGTAACTTGTAAGCTCATTTTTCATACCTGATAAATACGACAGGGAGACCACAAGCTCAACCATTTTTATCCATAAAAAATAAGGGAGGAACAACTAACGTAAAACTTTTGTTACTATTTATAAATGGATCAATTATATGTTGAGTGGGACAAAGACCGAATACTTGCACTCTAAGTTAGAAATACTGGTGATAGTTATATATTTGTACCCCTTATTTTATGTGTATTTGGTATATTTTGATATGTTTAAGTCTCCAAAATTGCTTCTAATTAGTTGTCTTTGTTATTTGTAGGTTTTAGGCTATTTTGATTGAAATGAATAAAAACGGGGTCTTTTTGAAAGGTTTTGATATTTCATCTCGAAAAGCACGCTACACGCATCTTGAGATAGTGTTGCGGGACCCACCGTCGGCCATGGCGAAGGCCGGGTGAAGTGCACGAGAGTTGAAGCTCCAAAGTTGAAGGAGATGCAAGAAATTGGCTAAGTTACAAAGTTAGTGCAGTGCAGTTCAACAACCTTCAGACATTTCTCGAGACACGCACTGTATTTAGATCTTAAGAGATGGAGCATACAAGTTACTCAGTTAGAAACACACATTGAAGCCATAGATGCTCCAAGGCCATCCATCAAGTCTCGAGACACACAATGCAGGCAGATGAGAAGCAAATTAAATGGCTCGGGCCCACACGCCTCTCTCCTTCGCGTTCACACTCGGTTTAGCTCTACACATGTTCGTGTGCAAGAACAACACCGAGCCCGTGCGACGCTCTAGCCGCCAGATCTCCTCGATCAAGGCAGCAGCCTTCCAAATCGTGATCAACAACTGTGAGATCGCATCAACTCGTCCAACACGTTCTTGTTTTCTCGACCAAAATCGCACAAAGTAGGGGGCAGAATAGGAAATACACACCCAATTAGGGTTTTCACCCACCTGGACACATGTTGGCCAAACCCTATCTCCCCAGCCGAACTTCCTCCCCTGTTTTTTCGATTACCCCTCACATACACAAACCCTATCCACTACTCTCTCCCTTTCCATTGCACTTTAACACTCACCACCTTTCATCTTTTACTTATCTTTTGAAACATTGAGAAAAACTTGCGGAGACTTGGATATTGGATTTTCAATCTTAGATTTCTACTAAACATCAAGGTTTGAATTCATGATTTCTTGTGTTCTTACAATGTTTTGAGTTGTATCAAATCCATTTATAGGGCAATCTCTTTTGTATCAATCTAAGGGTCTATGAACCCCAAGTTGGATTCCTTTTGATTTTCAATATGAATGTGTTGGTTATTTTATTTCAATGTGTTGATTTGTGTGTTCTTAGTGCAATAATTCACTACAAGGAAAAATGTCTTTTACAACATAAAAAAATGTGGTCATACTTTACATTGTTAAAACTTATTTAATACATAATTAATATGCAACCAAAATACCTATAATTAAAAATTAATAGATAATGATTCATAAATTTAATTAAATTCTTTGTTTTATAATATTTAATCAATCATTAATAATTATTTTTTGTCCTAAATAATATTTAATTATATGTTAAATTCAATAAGTTTTAATAACGTATGATACAACAACATAATTAAGTGTTGTTAAAGATCAATTTTCTTGTAGTGTATGCTATTCTAGTGATAAGTTGTTATTTATGCAAATTATATATAGTTTATTTATATATTTTAGTGTTGATTCTCTGAATTATGGGCCCAATTATCTCTATTTGTCATTTTCAGGACTTTTGGGGTGCACGGTTGATCCGGGCGAAAAATACTCAAAATAGAGTATTTACTTGAAGAAATCGGATACCGGAGGGTCTGTTTTGGAGTGTACACAAGAGTAGGTGAATTGGAGTTTCGATTGGCCATGTGTCGCTGTCCCATTCCCCAGTCTGCCACGTGTCGCATACCCATTCGCTCAGCCATGTCACTGCAGTCAACACGCCACGTCACTCTCCAGCCATCCTCTCTCCTATCCTCGTTGATCGTCCTCGGGATGCGCATCAACACAGACTCCCAGATCTTCGCACGACTCCTCGCTCGTGCACACCGAGTCCCGGCCCGCCACGTGTCCGCTCCTGGTTCGTCCAGCAAGGCACACGTCAGCCGCTCCGCGAATCACAGTGCGCCACGCGTCGGAGCCTCCGCTCTCTAGCATGTCACCGATCCAGCTCTCCTCCAATCGCGCCGCCACGTCAACACGCCCCGCTTTTTCACCAATCAATCACGCGTGACACGTGGCGAGTCCGAAAAACACCAAAAAATATCCACAATTGTCCTCGACACGTGTGTCACGCACCAAACTCGAAAATAGGCATCCGGGACCCAAATTTAAGAGTATTAATTAGGGTTTTTGGTAGAAAGTCGGGGATTGATTGTTTTCTTCTTTTCTCAGTGTTTTCTATTTTTTCTCTCATCTTTTTCTACACTTTGTTTTTAGATTTTAATGGAGTTTATGACGTCGATGGCCGGCTAAACTCATCAGTCTGAACCGGAAGTGGATCAAATCACTCTTTTTGGCATAAAACATATGTGAGATCTATTTTATTATTTATTTAATTTTTTTTCATAGTATTTTATTTTCTTCGGTATTATTTAAACAATTGAAGTTAAACACTAGTTTAAACTTCAATTCATATACCAGTGAGTCGTAAACACCCATGCTTGTGCAATAAGACCACACTAGTGGCAATTGACCATACCAATTGATTAGACCTTTTGGGACCGATCAAATACCTTAGGGATCTAGGCTAAATCGGGAGCACTAGCGATCCGGTTGTCTAGGTGTAGTGCCTTCACTAATCGAAGTAATGCGACCAATGCGTTAAATCTGAGCACTAGCGATCAGGTTGCGTGTTTGGTCATAGAAGTAGTCAACGGTCGTACCTTGGCTGCCGACATCAGGAAGTGCGAGGACCTGCATACATTATCGGGTCTATAGCTACACTAATTTACTATGATTTGCATGCTTTGATTAGATTGAGGACCATATGTAAAATTATGTCAAATTGAGGAGATTTGTGATACTGATGGTTTGGATTGTTCTTTCCCCTCTTGATTTATTTATTTACATTATATTTTAATTATTGTTTTTAGTAAATTAGAGATTACTTCTGTGAACACTCTAAGTTAGTTTAGTTTTGTACCCTAGGTTGAAAACTTGGTCTTCGTGGTTCGACCCCATGTGCTTGCCACTACTGCAGTTCTTGTGGTTATTGGTAATCTCATCGGGACTATATATTTATTTTGACGCACTCGACACGCGTCAGCTAGCCTTATACTTGAGGCTCATGTCTAGTTGAAATCAAGATGATGAAAAATGATAAAATTAGGAAAATAGAATTTCCTAAGGTGAATCACTTTAGATATCTATGATCAATATATCATATACAAAATGATAGAAATATTAAGAATGACGTCATACAAATAATTCAAGGTGGATGGAAGAAATGAAAGAGTACAATAAGTGTGATCTATGAGATCGAAATATTCCTAACAAGTTAAATGAAAATTTTTATAGGATCGTAATTAGGCTAGATATGCTCTATGGAAGTGAATGTTGGGTGGTAAAACAACAATAATTACATAAAATGAACGTAGCATAAATGCGGATGCTTAGGTGGATGTTTTGTTAAACTCATAAAAATAAAATAAGAAATACATAAATTCAAAGAAAAATATGAGTAACACCAATTGACACAAAAGATTAGAGAATGGTGCGTTGGTTTGAGCACCTACAAAGACGACCTACAAATTCTTCCACTATAAGACTTGGCACAATAGAAATTAATTGAAGAAATTCAACGAGGTAGGGGCAGATCGAAGTTAACTTGGAAGCATTAATTAGGAGGATTTAAATTGTTTGGAAAGCTTACCATCAATTGCACTGATAAATTAATCAAGTGCAATATTAGAAGAGTTTGATCCATGTAGCTAACTCTAATTAATTTGGGATTGGGGTCATATTGTTGTTGTGTTAATGCACACATTTAAGAGTCATTAAAATAGCTACCAAAATTATCATTGAATCTTAATCCAACGGTCATAAATAAAAATCACCCTTTGGTGATTTAATTGGGAAAAATCACTAGCAATAGTAGAACTCCTATATATATATAATTATGATAAATCTTAGCACATTTATCCCTTTTAAACTCTCAATAGGCAGCTTTTAAAGTGTTATAATATGAAAGATTTGGTGCAAGAGAATATAAAATAAAATAAATGAGAAAGATAAGAGATGAGGAGGAGAGAAGAATTCAAATTAAATATATATAACTCATATATAAATATATCTTAAAAAGGGTAGTTGAGGGTAAGACCTAAGATGACTGTGATTATGATTGACAACCTATCTATCACACTTAAAACATAAAGGAAAAATATTGTTCTTGCAGCCATTGACTTAATTAAGTACAATATATATAATTGGTCGCTCATTTAATTAGATTGTAAAAATAGGGATCTATGAAAGCTTCTTGATTATTACTTTTTCACTCAAAAATATATAACGTTTTAAAATTTTTTTGCTTAAAAAAATATATATCGTTTTAGAATTTAAGAGAACTTTGTATCTCTTATACCTATTTTATCCCTCTTTTAACTCAACCATTTAATTATAATTAAACACTTGTCTTTCTTTCATTAGATGAAATAAAGAATTAAATGTGGATAAGAATGTAATTTAAACTCTCAATTAATGTTTTCTTAATATGTGTGTTTTGAACAAAGAATCTTATATTTTTGATCGGAGGAAGTAATTAATTAAGCATATTTATTACATGCATTACTTCTTTCAATGAATTTAGCACTAGAATTATTACTATAGGTAATTATATTATAATTGCGATGAAAGCAAAATTGATATATTAACATCATCATATTATTTCTTAAGTGATCGATCGATATATAGTTATAGGAACATTTGACTGATCTAACTATATCAAACCATTAACATTCAAAATCGATCTTTCAATTGATTTTCTTAGAAAAACCAGGAAGAGAACAAGAAATAAAAATGACTAATGGAGATATTTATAGTACTTGATAATTAATGAACTGGTGGTTGTCAAATGGAGCAAAATAACTGACACAAAGGAGGAAGATCCCAAAGGGCATCTGCAGGATCATGAACTGTTTCAAAGTACTCTTGCACCCCATTCATGGCATAGAGAGATGCCGATATTTGTCGCTCTACTTTCATTCGATCAAATTCCATCATCTGATCAGTAGACTGCGCAGTCGACGTCATTGTCTCCATTGGAATTATCATATTGTGCTTTTGCTGCAACTCAGTCATCAACTCTTCTTGATTCAATGGAATTCGTTCGAATCCTTGCGATCCGAAAAACCAAGAAGAGAGATCAGATAATTGTGAGGACGAGCAAGTAGAAGAGGAGTAAGAAGAAGAACCCAATTCAAATTCTCTACCGCAGTTGCTTAAATCCGGTCTATAACATCCATCATCATCATCATCACCAGCTGCTTGCACCTCATGATGGTCTTGTTTGATCATGTTATCACAAGTACTACTTTCACTACTACTTACTGTACTAGAACAAGAGCTAATGCAAGGCTTTGATGCAGCAGTTGTAGTATTGCTACTTTTAGCACTAGAAGATGAGGTTGAGGAATTAATGGTAGGAAGTGCAGTGGTCTGTTGTTTTGCACCCAGCTTTTTGTTGTTGAGGAGGTCTCGGATTCGCAAAGCAAGAGGAGAATTGTTGGAGACATGGGTGATGAAGTTTGTGCGAGTATTCGATCCTCGAAGAAGGCAAGCCGCTTCGTCGTAAGCACGAGCAGCCTCTTCTGCGGTTTCGAATGTGCCGAGCCACATCCTAATCTTTTGTGTTGTGTCCTTGATCTCTGCTACCCATCTTCCTGAAGGCCTTTGCCTCACCCCAACAAACTTGTTGCTTCTAGAGCTATTATTCCTTCCCTTGAATTTGTTTGGTTTGTTAACTGATGAAATCTCTCTTGGTTTCTGTTGTTGAAACTGAAGTTCCATGTTGGATCAGGATCAGGTGTGTTGGAGAAAATTAGGATGATTGGGATATGAAGAGAGATCAAGTCTGATTTAAACAAGGGAGAAATTAAGGACAGAATAGTTTTCTTAGCTAACTCAAGTGGGACAGTACGTGGGAGGCTCGTCCTTATTTTTTGTCTGGTTTTTAATGGAATTTAGGCTTTTTAAGGATGGGCTGAGTTCCCTAATTAACAAGTGGTTGTTAATTAGTCATACAACATGCTTAGTCCTTTTATTAAGGTGGTATTGTGTATTTGTTATCATATATATATATATATATATATATATACGATGAAGCAATTTTTTTATTCAATATATATCTTCTCTTGTAAACATACAATTAATATTTATGGGAAACATGTCTCCTCGTTTTAACTGTCACCAAAATGACTTTGGATTAAAAAAATATGAC
Organism: Stephania japonica; assembly: GCA_039657345.1. Classification (NCBI taxonomy): domain Eukaryota; kingdom Viridiplantae; phylum Streptophyta; class Magnoliopsida; order Ranunculales; family Menispermaceae; genus Stephania; species Stephania japonica. The sequence goes on from CM077556.1 coordinate 11,730,325, forward strand.
AGAATGACCAGTTTGCCCAAGTACATACGTACGTACATGTCTTTTGTAACCCTACTACTATCAACTAGTCTAGTATGAGTTTATGACGGGAATATATATATCTTGTAATATATATCTTGTGAGTAATTCAGAATGTGTAAAGTGTATAAGAAAACAATTATAATTTTCTTTGCATCCTAACTCAAATTAAAGACTCAAAGACAAATTTTATTTTATTTTTGAATTCTAAGACAATTAATTAAATGCATTTGAGTCTCAACCACTCATCCTAATCGTAAGTAAAAATTATGAATTTATTATATCCCCAATAATTTGAAAATTCCGTAGTTTATGTAATAAAAATAAAAAATAGAAAAGGATGGACAAGCAATTACTGACATTACAATGATAATATACGTAAATAACTAAGGGCACAATAGTCTATCAATTTTTTTTTTTGTTGGGGTATAAATTTGGCTGCACTACTAAATTGGTATGTAGTTGTTGTCCTACATCTTACCCGGTCAACCCAAGTAAGAAAGTCGTGAAGGCACGACAGTATGCCACTTGGAGGCATGTAAGAGACTTTCTCAAATAAGGACTTTGAACTAAAATCAAAATTAGGGTTCGTGGAGGTCCAGTTGCATAGAAATGTAATTAATAAGAATCTGCAATCGTGCACGCTGCGTTTGTTGGAAAGAACCTTCGCTTACATCACAAATGCCTGTTTGGCATCATTAACTTAATGCAAATATAGGTATGGTTCTTGTTGGCCTATTATATAAGAAGACTAGCTTGTTAACAAATATTTAACAAAGTTTTTAAAGTCCCTTTCACTCCCTTTGTTTTTTCCCAATGAAAGGTATGTGTGACTTGAGATGCCTTATTGCAGGGGTAGAGCCAGTCTTTAAGCAAGGGGGCCAAACATTATGATGCAGCAAGGAATTGACCAATTTTTCATTACAAAGAAATAGATATAGATTTTCTTACCAATTCGTTGATTCTACCTGAATTGAAGAAACATATTTCTAACTTACGATCGAATACACAAAAGTTTAAGAAACCAAAATAAACACAGAGATACTCTCCCTCAAAATTTAATTTTATTCATCAAAATAATCCAACACCCAAATTAATGACGTTCTGCCCTATTAAAAGCATCATGACACATTAGCTAGGAATTACTAATTGGACTCTTATTTGGACACAAACTTTAACACCTACTAGAACTCTAAAAATTAGATAAATATATAGTTCAACTAAGTGCACTCCATCATTTACTGAGTGCACCCCAAATTCAAATTTTAATTTCTAAGTGCATCCCATATTTTTACCAAAATACCTTTTCATCTGAACCGAAGCACCCAACTCTAAAACCTTGGTCGAGACATCTATTTAGGTTCGACGACATGTAACCGAGACTTATCCACTTGGCTCGGCATTGTCCAACCGAACCTCTTTGGTGAGATTAAGTTGACAACTGCTGACCTAAAAGTTCGGTGGGTTCCGACCAACTCTTCAATTAAAGGTTCGACAAGTTGCGATCGACTCTCCAACTAGAGGTTTGGTGGACTCCAACCGACTCTCCAAAAAGAGATTCAGACCTTCAAGGCCGAACCACTTGATGATACCTACAAATCACAAAGAACAGAGTGTATGAGGTGTATTTAGAAATTGTAGTTGGGTGCACTAACCACAGTAAGGGGCATAAGGGTCATTTTGTAGTAGGATCAACCTTTTTTAAGTTTGACTTTTTATAGGGTGCACTCAGTAAACGGTAGGGTGCACTTAGCCGGACTCTAAATATATTAACGCCACCTATACTCTAACTAGGACTTCAATATGTAACATATATATAAAACCATATCTAATAAATACAAATTTTAAATCTAACACAAGCTCTTATTTGCATCCTTCTCTCCCAGTTGAGAAAGATTCGTCCTCGAGTTTGATGAACTTCATCATTCTCTCCTTGTTCGAAAAAACTCGTCCTCTTGTTTTATCCCCTTTATGATTCTTGTAATGTGAAACAACGAAATCTTCAAACAAAGTCGACTCTCCCTCAAACACCATATGTACGAGTCATTATTTCCTGATGGAACAAGTTTCTTTCGAATGATGCTCATAACTTCAACTGACAAATTGAAGTTGTCAGTGAACACATGTGATGGCCCTAAATCCCGAGGCCGCCCCGTGGCTAGCTACTTCCCCTGCTTGTGCACCAAAACCTCTGCCACATCACTTGTCTTGTCATGTGTGTAGACTAATTAAGTCCATCTTTGCAAACCATAGACGTCAAGTTGACGTGAGCGGGGACACGCCTTGGAGTGCGTGCAAGTATGAGTACCTAGTGGAATTACCGGGGTAGCGAGACTAGGCTAGGAAATAACAATTTATTTCAAATTTACCTTAACATAAATTAAGTTATTTAATTTAGTTGGAAAATACGACGTTCGACGCACGGGAAAACGCCTCGAGTTGCGTGCGAGTCGGGACGTGACGTCTTGGGGAGTTAAGAGTCGGTGTGACCATTTAGTTAAATTTTATAAATTTGTGTGACAAATTAATTATGGTCCATATGGGATTAATGTACATTAATCGATTTAACCTATAGTTATTTAATTAAGAAATCACATTTTTATACCCTATAGTTTGTTGTGAATTAAACTAACCTTAGGATGGACCTTGGGATCCGTGCTTTGCCACACACTCCCATGATGAGAGTCACAAATTTGGTGTCACCAAGAGAGCTGGACTACCTAGTTAGGAACCCTCGATTTGCCTCGAGATTCGTGACGCACACTTGATTACACAAACACATATATAAATATCACAAGATTAATGGGTTCCTCATTGTTTCTCCAACCAAAGAACATGCAAAAAAAAAAAAAAAAAAATCTGAGAAGTGGATCTAGGGAAAGAGGAGCTAAATACGGTGATTTAGGGAACTAGGAGGTTGGATTAAGGGGCTTCATTAAGGTAATCCTCTAGTCTTCTTGGCTATTTCCATTAATGGAGCTTGAAAAAAATGGAGTTTTCTTATGATTTCGATTTGAGAATTTTCGAACTACTAAATGATGTTGTTTTTGAAAACAAAGTTCATATTTGGATTCTCCATTGAAAAACACATGGGATTCCATAAGAGGTTTCGAAAATCAAATGGGGTTTTAGTTAGATTAAAATTTCTAGTTTTGGGTATTAATTGTGATTTTCGAATTGTCGATTAAATTGGTACTTTAGATGTGGTTTTAGTTGTTTTGTTGATGAATTTAAGGAGTGAAGAAAGAAAGAAAGAAAGAAAAAAAAAAAAAAAAAAAAAAGGCTTACGCTCGCGAACCGTAAGCTCGGTTCGCGTGAGGAAGAAGGTGCAGTGCACACGGCCGGGCCGTGTGCATCTTCTTCCCGGGCCGGCCAGGGGGCACTGGCGGGCTCGGCCCATGAGCCGAGCCCGACCACCGCCCGGCCCGGAATCGATTCCGGCGGGTCGGGTCGACCCGACCCGACCTCAAAAAAAAAAAAAAAAAAAAAAAAAAAAAAAAAAAAAAAATAATTAAAAATAAAAATAAAATAAAAATAAATAATTAAAAAAAGGAGGATATATATATATCCTTGATTAAATAAATATATAATAAAATAAAATAAGATATATCATTATTAATTAATAATAATAATAAATTAATATATATAATTATATACTTATATATATTTATATATATATTAATTTAATTTTGGGAAAATAAGGAAATAGTTGAAAAATTCCTGAAAAATTGGGAAAAATTCTAGAAAAATATAGAAAATTTGAAAAAGGTAGAAAAATAATTCGGGACTTCTCGAGTGTTTTTGGTACCCCGATATAACTCGAAAAATGTGCCAAAATTAAAGATTGACATAAAATTATATATTTTGGTTTAATATTATAAATTCACTTAATGTCGTGGCTTTTAAATAAAAAAAAATGATATAAAATGAACTTCAGAATTAAAGGGAATTCTTGGAAGTTAGGGTGTACGAGTCGGGGTGTCGAGAGGCCTGATAGCTAGGACTCACTGCGTTGACTTGTAAGTGAAACTGCATGGGAACTCTTTACTTTATTTCATTCTAGTCATTTATAAATTTCACTATTTGTGGACTAGTTAATTTACTTCCCACATCATGCTTTCCTTGTTTTTATTCATATTGAATATCGATATAGCATGATGCCTTGTTTAATATGTCATTGACTCCATGCTTCCTTATATGCTCAATGTTTGTCTTGAAATATGGTTAATGGATATTTAGAAAATGCATGCTATAGGGTTATTTGTTATGATGGACTTGTACTCTATTTCCTTTGGGGCTTTGTAGCCTAACTTGTGTTGAAATCATAGCATTGTAGGATATATATTCTTGAAAACTAAAGTAGGGATTATCTAGTGTCCATTGCACACGAGATGCGCGGATTCACGAGGATTTCGGTCTTTCGGGTCTCCTAAGACTCGCCACTACACTTGGGCGGCACACGTGGCATGAGCCACGGGGTTGTCGGCAAGTATAAATGGTTTAAATACGCCGAGCATAGCTCCGCCATTTGAGGTTATTAGAAAAAAAAAGAGATTATTATCATATGTTGAGCACGGCTCCATACAAGTAGTGGAAAAGGCTAGGTGATAGTTCTCACCGCCGACCGGACGTAGATCATCTCGACTTAGCTGTGTCGGTTGTGTCTCTGTTAACGTTGGTATTTACTTGCATTATTTATTCAAATTTCTTCACTACATATGCTTTTAAATACCTTGCCCTATGTGTCGTGATCCATTTTTACCCGTCATATTTAGAAGAGTTGTCTATCCATTTTACCTGTCATATTGGAGTTTCGTGCCATTTAATTTAGTAATTTATAATTTACAGCGGAAGTCTTAATCTTATCAAAAGAGCATTATATAAAGTTAATTTATTCAACCTATAGTGGAAAACCCTGAAATACTCAGTATATAGGCAATAACTGCCATCAGTGAATGTTCATATACCAGTACTGAAGATGATATAATCACAAGTCCCCAATAATAATAAGGAAAACAATTTAATACTAATACACATACCAGTAGGTCCTCAGCGGCAGACAAGTAAAGATGTGTCGCCCGTGATCTTGTTGTCCCTACTGATACATCATGTCTGCGCTCAAGCCATCACAAGAGGCAGATGACGAGCCCAGTAAGTAAAATCCTAAGGAAAACCACCGTGCATCATAATTAAATAATGTAATGACAGCCAATAATTAGTGTTAAATAAACATGCGGAAGGAAGGAAAAATGCAGACAACTGCTCAAAGCTCATCGCATGAATAATAACACACAGATATACAAATGGGTGTGAACCAGCTAAACAAAGGTGTGCACTTAGGACCAGAAGCCCGGTTGTGGCTACTCCATCAACCCCACGACTGTGTCCTAGGCCACATACTCAGCAAACGACCACACAATCCCCGGATACATAGACGGGAAAACTCCACCGTCCCAGTAAGAATGGACTCGTAGATTTTTAATAATTTATAGCTCAATTGAATAACAATAAGTAAATGCAATAGTGGTGTTCAGTTGGGTTTTACGTACCTCAAACCGCGCTAAAAAATCCCAAAAAATACCCCCAGTTTGATCCTCGACTAGTCCTCGGCTCCAACTACTGTCCTGTGAGTCTTGAGATCTGATCCCGAGGTTTATTGGTTAATCAATTAGGTTTATAATCAGTAAGGTTTGATTTTCAGATTTTAATTAAAGTTCAGAGTGACATTAACGCGCTAGTCAGATCTATTAGCGCGCTAATTGATCTTAGTCACTGTTCATCATCTTCCCTAGCGTGATTAGCGCGCTACTGTACATCATATAGCCCGCTAATTTTGTTCAGTCCAGAATTTTCAGAAAATATAAATCTAATCTAAACTCATTACTAACACTTCAAAATCACCATGCAACAACCCATAAACTCTAACAACATAATTTCCTTCTACAAAACACCGATTAAACACATTTCATTTTACACTTAAAATAACGGATCAAAGTGTGCATGAGTAAAAACCCGAAATCCCCACATTGGTCTCAATCCTCGAAAATCTGAATCAAACATGTTTTATTTGTTGAATACACACTTCCTAAGCATAAATACCTCCACAATTTAGTGTGCATGTAAAAAATTAGAGTATTTCTTCAAAACCCACAAAAACCTACATGCATAAAAACACAAAGGGAGTAGGAGTCTATTACCTTAGATCTTGTGTTTGAACACCCAAACTCCTCTCCTTCTCACCCCAGCTCTGATCTCCCTCTTCTTCTTTAATTTTTCTCTCAATTTCTTCTCTGATTTTTCATGTTGAAGACGATCATGGGGTTTATATATATAGTTGGTTTTATAATCTAATGTGCACACACATCTCGAGACTTATCTAACGATCACTGTTAAGCTGGTGTCACTTACATCCTGGATTCTTATCATGACACCAACTGCCTTGTATCACATCTGTTGTGTGTCTCGGGGTCCATCATAAGTGTGCTGATTTATTTAATTTCAACTATAGAATTTGCATATATCAATTTGATTTAACACATATAGCCTATCTAAGTCATCAAATAAATTCCATAAAATGGTAAATAGGGTCACACTAACTTCCCGACTACCCGACTCCCCGTGCCTCGCGTCCAACACGCATCCAAAGGCGGTCGCACACTTTTATTCACTTAGCCTAAGGTTATATTTAAATCTAATTAATTTAAATCCTCAACCACAGTCATAATATTATGATTTATCTCATCTAACCCAACACCCGACCTCACTGCCACCTAACCCTCGCGTTGGCGTGTCCCACGATACGAAACCCCGGCGCTCAACCTTGCCCGATAATAAATTTTAAAATACACGCCTATGATGATTAACACTACAATATATTAATTCTAATACATCACAAAATTCAAGAAACATCAGTACACAGTCAGTGTGGCGGTATCAGAGGTAACCATATTAGAGCTAGCTATAACATCCATTCCATCCCCTAGGCTCTCAAACCTAGGCTACTCAAACCTAAGCTCTGATACCAAATTGTAGCGGCCCCAAAATCCACATTGGTCCGCCACGGGAGGCCATGCGGGCCCACAATTGGCCACGTAACTGCTAGCTGTGTCCCACGCCCAACTAACCATCATTATTAATTAATTCAGCCTAAGTTAGTCAGTAGTGGCGACCCCAAATTCCGAGGTCACCTCGTGCAACAGGTACCTCTCCAGCCCATACTCCAGAAGTACCTGTTACGTCACTCATCCGTCCACCTCATCATCCGTGTCCTAACTTTCCATGGTATTTAATTGATTAATTTGAACTTTTAAAGTTTTACAGCGGGAGCCTTAATAACACCAAATAACCTGCATAAGATTAATTTATTGAACATATAGTGGAAAACCCGGTAATACTCGGTATATAGGTGACAACCGCTATTAGCGCATGTATATATACCAGTACTGTAAATGTATGGTCTCAAGTTCCCAATAATAACAATTTAAAACAACTTAATACCAACAAACATACCAGTAGGTCCTCGACAGTGAACAGGTGAGGATGTGTCGCCATGACCTCCCTGCTCCTACTGATACCTAAGGTCTGCACTCAGTTATCACAAGAACCAAATAACGAGTCCAGTAAGTAAAATCCCAAGGAAAATCATCGTGCATCACAATTTAAGAAATATGAATAGAAGCAATAAATAGTGTGGAATAATCATGCAATTATCAAGAAAAATAATGCAGCTCAAAATAGAATGCATGAATATCAACACTAAGAAACAAATGGGTGTGAAACAACTACATGAGAAGTGAATTTAGGACCAGTGGCCCGGTTGTACCCTACTCCATTGACCCCGCTAACTGTGTCATAAACCACAATTTCTTCCAAACAACCCACACACCCGACAAACCGCCAGAACTCCCCCGTTCCCATCAACAATAGAATAAGATTAATAAGGAATTAAAGCTCAATGAATAAAATAAGTAGATGCAATAGTGGTATTCAATTGGGTTTTACATACCTCAATCCGCGCTCAAAAACTCTAAATATCCCCGGTCTGATCCTCCACAAATTTTCCCGACTCGATTTTACTGTCTTGGAATTCCTGGGATTCATTTGTGAGGGTTTAAGGTCAATTAATGGGTTTATAATGTTATTTATGATCATTTTTTCATTTTCTAATTTTTTAGGTTCCAATGGACAATTAGCGCGCTAATTGATCTCATCACTGTTCATTATCGTCTTCAATCAGCGTGATTAGCGCACTAATGTCTCCAATTAGCGCGCTAATTGCTCGCTGTCCAGAAAATTTCCAATTTAAAATTTTGAACTCCAAATAACTCACAACCCATAAATTTGATTCTCATACTTCCATAAAACGTCAATGACCTCAAATACATCCTTTAACACAAATTTACCATGGCTAAACCCCAAAATCCACAAATCATGGAAATCACATTTTTTCAAAGCCCACTTTCCAAAATCACCCAACTTCACTCAAATTGAATCCAATCATTCAAAATCATAAACTACTAACCTCATGATCACTAAATCTCAGCAAAATATAGGATTTAATTCCTCCAAATCTGAATTTCCTCAAATTTCAAACCAACACCAACATTTCACAAATAACCCAAGTTTTTGATAAATCCATACCTTGATCTTGTTGTTGATGGCCTTGATTCACTCTCCAAATCCAGCTTTCCTTCTCCTTCCTCTTCCCTTTCACCGATTCTCTCCTCTTCTCTCTCAATTTTTCTTCTTCTTCATTTGTTTGATCGGTCAAACATGTATATATATATTGATTTTGATCAAGTGTGTACACCCATCTCGAGGCAAATCTGGTGATCACTGTTCACCCTGTGTCACTCAACTCACTAACACCTTATCTTGACACTGGTAACCCTGTTGTACATCTCGAGAACAATCCAACGGGTGTTGATTATTCCAACCACAACTATAGGACTTTACAACTCCAATTGATTTGACCTATATAAATTGTCAAAACCACTCAATAAATTCCCAAAATTTATAAATAAGGTCACACTAATCTCCCGACCACTTGGCACCCGGTGCCCCGCGTCTGGCACGCTTCCGAGGCGGTCCCACACTTAGTGTACCTATCAATTTTTAGCTTAATGTATATTTAAATCTCATTTAATTTTATTCCTTAACCTTAATCACACTTAATTAATTTACATTTAACCAAACCCCAACGCCCGACCTACTAACTACCATACCCTCGCGTTGGCCTGTCTCACGAACCAAACCCCGACTCTCAATCTCGCCCGGTCAAGTATTTACAAACACACACCTGTGATGATTAATACCGCAATAATAAAATAATATCAAAACATCACAAAACTCGCAATAACACCAACACATATAAAACACCTATACGCGGGTCCTGCCCAGCCTACCCACGGCTTCCACGTGCCGTCACAGCTGGCGTCCTACTCGAAAAATGATTAAATAACGACGTTATAAAATAATGGGCCGTTACAGTCAGTCCCTAGGTCAACACCATGCCTATCCTATCCGTGGCGTCCACACGTCGTTCGAGCTGGCATCCTAAACTACAATAATTAAATAACGACGTTATAATTATAACAGGACGTTACAACACACCACCATCACTTGTAACAATCTCAACCATCGACAGATCATCACCAACTGCCTCAATCACTTGGGGAGTGATGAGTATTTATTTATGCATCATTATATAGGGTTTTTATTATGGAAATTGGATCTAAAGCTCTCTTTTATGGTCTTGAATACTTACTTTTGGTTTTTACATTTATTTAAGAGAATATGCACGTTTTAGACAAATTTAGGAGTAAAGTCAAACTTGAGTCAAAATGGCAGTAGGAATGACGCCATAGGAATACACGTACGACGCCATATAGACAAAACACGACGCCACAAATGGCGCCAGGATAGAGTTTCACTCCCCCTGTGTACTAGATGGTTCCACTCACGTATTCTGCTAAAATGAACGAATGACGCCAAATTAACACAGTCAACGCTAATTCTTGAACTAACGACGACAGGTCAAAATTAGACTGACTTACTCCACCTGTAACAACCCTCAATTTTAATCTGACTAATGTTGCACTGGTTAGGAACGTGACCCAACTACGTGATACTAGATAGTATTTCGAACTTCGGAAGTCGACACCAAAGTGATTTTATGATTCTTTGATTGTGTGTATTAGTATTTTAGTATTTTACGGGTCTCGAGCCGTTCGGACGATTTTTAGTTGAGTGAGGCTATGCCTAGGTAAACGGGGGAGTAAAATTTACAAATAAATAAATTTTCTAATAATTTAATTAATTAGTTGATGGGATGTGGCGAGAAAACGGGCGCGACGAGCCAATTTATGGAGAAATATTGACCGAGGAAATGCAAGATTCATGTGGGAGCTGGATAGTCTCGCAACATACTGACTATGGGATAGAAATTGTTAAAGTGACACAGCTTGATGAGGAGAGCCATGAGATTGGCATTGAGATGTGTATGTGTGTTGAGTTAAGATGATGAGGTAAAAGACCCATAAGGGCAACTGTTCAAAAATAACCAAGTATGAACTTAAAGGGCAAAATGGTCATTTCACATTTGTTCCATATATATAAACAAACAAAAACCCTACTATTCATCATATTCTCCACACACACACCCGAGCCTCCCATTCCCTTTCACCGCCGCCCCTCTTCTCCTCCCCTCTCCCTTGGTGACCAGACATAACCCTCACCGGGGGTCTGTGCTCTCTCTCCCTGTCCACTCTCGTCATCTTTCACCTCTCGGTCTCTCACTCCTTCGATCCCTCTCTCGGCCATCATCTCGGCTCTCCCTTCTCGTCTCTTTTTTGGGTACCGGACCACGACCCCGCCGGAGCTCCCACTGGTCGTCGTAGGCTCTTTTTTTTTTTCTCTCTCTCTCTCTATATCTATCTCTCTCTCGATTTCTCTCTATTTCTCGTGCTGGGCTGTTGTCCGCCTCTGGTCATCGCTGTCATAGGGTGGCTGTAACGGCCTATTTTCCAAATAGACCGCCACAAGGGCCAATGTGGACCCACAGTCTGTCTTATCAGCGACAACTGTGCTCTACATTGGATTACATCCTCCATTTTATCTTTTTAAACCTTATTAATTATCCATTTATTGATTAAGTTGTATCGAAGTCAAATTATATGTTAAAGCATTATATAATCCTCAAATTCACACAGCGGAAGCCTTTCTAATGCATTACTCGGATAGTGATACTATAAATGTGTAACCTAAACCATAAACTTAATGTGAAAAACCCATACACAACCATAAGTACCTCTGAAATCACCAAAAAGTTCAATATATATAAAGTTTCTCCAAAACCCCAAACCCATAATAAAACGAAGTAAGTATAATACAAACGTACGAGTCAGGCTATCTCTGTTCAACAGTACTCTGGCAGCTTGCCCTTGCCCCTGCTCGTACTAGGATCTGCACTCAAGCCATCATAAATAGCAGATGACGAGTCCAGAGTGAGTATTCCCAAGGAAATTAAGTGAGCATTTCTAAAAGTAAATACTAGAATTTAAATAAAGCTATTAAATAAACATGCGGAAATAAATACAGACAACTGTGCTCATCGCATGAATAAATAATAGGAAAAGTGCAAAGTGTGTTCCTAGCTCCTAGGGTCAGACTACACCATACTTCGGACTCTTCCACAGAACTTTGCCGACGAGTCAAACTCCAGCAGGGCGAGCATCTGGATCCGCTTGATGGCCGACGTTACACCCAAGGCGCATCGACACATGCCACGACGTGACACTTGGCCCAAGTTCGATCTGGTAGCATGTGCTATGGTGCAGTGGACATACACACAAGAATGGCACGGAGGGAGCCTCGCTCAACGTCCGCCCATATAAACATAACCAAGAATAGAGTATTGAAATGAAAGAAATTGAATTCAAATGCCAAAAGAAGTAAATACTCAAGTAATTTCAGTTGGGATACTACACACTCAATCTGCACTCCGCGTCTCGAAAATCAAACCCCGTCTAGCTCCAATAATCACCCGATAATCCAAATTATCACCCCAAATGTACCTAAGATTATTTATCATTGAATTAGCTTCAATTTGACATATTATGTCAATTTTACGTTTTTCGAGATAAAAACCCCGACAACACCTCGCCAAAATCCTGAGAAAATTCCAAAACTCATTTATTGACCCATTTTCTAATTTTTCTAATTTTTCTGAATTTTTTTCATAATTTTGACTATTTTTTCTCGATTTTTCTATATTTTATTTTATTTAAAAACTGTTTTTAATTTATTTAAATAAAATAATAAAATAAATTAAAAATAAATATTATTTAAATATTATGGTGGGTCCCGTAAACTGGGTCCTACCCGACCCAACCGGGTCGGTCCCGGTCCGGTCCACCTGGACCGGGTCCGGGTCGGGCCCGGTCCGGGTTGGGTCCGGCCCAGTGCCCACTGGGCCGGCCGGTCGGGTTGGGTCCGGTCCAGACCCACCCGGGTTGGGCCCGATCCAGGCCCGGCCTAGGTGGGGGGGTGCACGCACGTGCGTGCACCCACCCCCCATCGTTTTCTTCAGAGCAGAGCCTCTGGTCTGCTCTTTTTTTTTCCATTCTTCCTTTCTTTCTTTTTCTCTTCCTTCTCTAATGGAATTGGGAGGGTGGAGAGATGACACCTATCGTCTCCCTCCTCGAACCGACTTCAATTCTCGCCACACCAACCAACCACCACAACGCACACAACAACACCACCACAAAAGCAACAAAAGCAAACTCACCTCGACGTCGTCGTACTCACGATCTCCCCGAACTCTTGAGCTCTCCTCCTCTTCCTCACTGTTCGGTCTCTCTCTCTCTGCTCTCTTTCATTCTCTTCGATTTAACGAAGAAGAAGGCGGTGATGGTGGAAAATTACCAAAATACCCTTTTGGTAATTTCACCATTATTTATTTATTTTCTGATTTCCATATATATATTTATATATATATATATATAAATTACTTATATATATATACACACCTATATTTTCGCGCCTACAATTTCGTCGTGCGCGCCAACGAGCGTACTCGGGCGTGCACACTACTGTACCACCCACGCGTGTTGACCACGACCCCGCGTCCCTAGGCACCCACCAATTACCATTTTATCACATTTAATTCATTTAATGTGTGTAATATTTTCCCAAGCCTAATATTTAATCTTTTTGTCTATTCGGTACCCGCGTTGACACGCATATCGAGACGAATACTTAACACATAATCTCACACGTCAATTAAAATATAATTACACACATCGCGATGTCATTTAACCTATTTTAACATAAACATCGCAAATTAAACAAAACAACACACGAAATAACTATTTATCTAACTCCAGGCGCGCTCTAACCTAGCTGCGGGTCCCACGGATGTCGAGCATGCACCACGTACGTAATACGTCACAAATAACGGCGAATTAAATTCGGACCGTTACAATGGCGGTGGTCAGGGACAGTCGGGGACGGACCCTCGTGGCCCACCGGAGTTCCCATATCCCCCGGAGACCTCTGATTCGTGATACATATAGTGTTGTTGTTCTTATTCGGTTTGATCATGTGTTGATGTTTATTGGTCTCGCCGGAGTTGCAAAGCTTGGCGGCGCCACTGGTCAGACCACCGTGACTTGGGGAATGTTGGAGACCAGTGCTTGCGTCTCACGGCTCCCTGAGTGGTCCATATCAGCAATGGTAGTGAGGTGTTGTATTTTCTTTGATTTTGCTCTATTGTTAATGTCTCGCTAGAAACTGCCCCAACTGGCGGCGCTGCGGGCTGGACACCACATCCGAGAGGTTGTCAGGGACTGGCTTTCACTTGTTGGTACCCCGTTGCCCTTCGGTGTGTCCAAATCAGTTATGTTTGGACTGTTTGGTCCTAATTTCATGTTTATGTTCATTTCACGTGTTATGCTCCTCCTCGCCGGAATCCGCTGCCGTAGGCAATGCCACCACTGTACCACCATGATCGGGGATGTCGGGTACCAAACTAAGTCTATGCTTGCGTCTCACGACTTTTGGAGTTGCCTAAAAACAACGGCGTTATTGTTATATTATGTCGTTTATGTGTTGTATGCGGGTCATAACCTTCTCGTTAGAAACCACTCGTCGTAGCGGCACTGTCGTCGACGCGATGACACGGGGGACTGCAGGAGACCTCACCATGTCCGTCATGGAGTCTCACAGCCCCGGAGCATCCATATCAATGGTGATGAGTCGTAATGGCAAAGTTATGCGTGAGTTGTTCATATGACGTCGAGTAGTCGTCGACGTGACGTAGGGCATGCACATGACTTTCCCATATTGTGTTGGCACTCTACGGACGTTAGAACACACCTGCGAGGTTCCCAAACTCGTTGGTGCAGGTCATTTGGAGTCGTGTTGTTTTACGAATTTACTTTTAAAGGTCAGGAATTTGGTTATGACGTCGTGGTCAAGTCGCCGACTCATCGAGGCTATGGCGTGACCCACATACGACTGAGCCGAGCCTACAACACATGAGTAGGCTTATATGCATTGTGGGTACCGACGTTGTGATACTGTAGTCATGGTTATTGTCATTGTTTTTCAAATCCGAGAGAGTATACGTTTTCCTAACAATTTGACGAGTTATGTAAATACTTAAAACATTGGGAATACACTAAGGTTTAACCTAGGGTTTAGTTAATGACTCGACCCATTAATTAGAGTCTCCAACCTTGTCAGGTAGCGAAAAACTTGCGAATACACGTTAAGGACGCGAGAGTATCTACGGGTTGCGATAGTTCAGGTAAATACATTTGCCCCTAAAGCTTGTGTACATTAGTAAGCCAGTTAAGAAAATACCATGTGATTCATTATCATTCTATCATGTTTGCTATTATCTACTTGTTGGCATCTTCGTTCCATATTCCTTGTATGTGTATTCTTGGCATAAGTGTGTGTCTCGAAGGTACATACGACCCATACTAAAAGGGATAAAATGCAGGCACTCGTGCGCACGAGTGTTTGACCACCCCTAGTGATTGTGTGATACCATGTACTGGATTGTTGTGGCTATTGTTGTGGTTATCGATGTTGCGCATCGCTGTTGTGGATTTGTTGTGGATTTTAGACTACTTATGGCCTCTCTTGACTCGTAGAACATGCATGTTTCAATTGTTATTATTTCTAGTTTGCCTATCATGCACCTTGTTTATTTAATTTCTTGTCTTTCAATTCCTGCATGATATTTAGACTGCCTTGTTTGATAATTCATGAATTACTGTTATATTCTTCTGGCATTACTTTCGATTTCTCTCAGTTACTCACCATATAGTTTGTGACGGTGGGTGCAGATAGAGCGGAGTGCAGTGGAGGCAAGAAACCTTGCCTAGAAGACTTTAGGAACCCTAGAGTAGGTTATATGTTTTTGTTTGTATGTTGTCGTTATTATTATAATGCTTTGGTAGTCATTGAACTCGGGATTATAGTTTGGGATTGATATCATGTAATGTCTCATTTGACATTGGCTTATTGTACATGAATATTTTTGTTTATGAGGTTTCCATATATATAGATTCATGATTTCCGTTTGACTGAGTTATTTCCCATTAATTGTTTAGTATTAAATTTATTCCTCTGTGTTATACTTGCAATAACTCTTTCATAAAAATTATAATTTGATAATTGGAGGCTGACTAGGCTCGCCAGACCGTCGAGTACTAACTCGAGTTCTGCACGAGTCTAGGCCGGGCGTACCCAAATGCACGGAGAATTTGGGGCTGTCACACCACCGACTTACTATTTTCATCCCACACCGTCCTTGGCACCATTCCTTAATAACCACGACGCCACTCATGGCGTCAGAGTCACAGAAATAGGAGGAATTTCACTTTTGGAGAGTTTTTGATCTCGGGGTTTCCTATTTTGACGTCCAAGCATACCTATATAAAGAGAGCTTATCCATGAGCGAAAACATCTTGTATTTAGAGAGTTTTAGGAGTATTAAGAGTTAGTGTCACGACCATTATTTCTAACTCGTGCCATGTGTCACATTTCAGGACCCGATGTGGACTTGACGTGACATGGCGTACTTGTTCAAGCCTCGGGAGTCGACGCCAAGGTATATGTTATTTTTTGTGATGTTTGTAATACCAATTTATACTTGAATGCAAAATTCAGTTTATCCCAATACATTGTCCATATTAATTTCGTCGAATTTACGGGCAAGGTTCGCCTGAATGCGTGTCGAGGTGCGGGGCATTTTGTAACGATCCTAAAATCAAACTCGTGCCACGTGTCATTTTAGGTTGTACGTAGGTCCACTTGTCGTTTTACTCGTGTTCAATTCTCGGTCATCGACACCGAGGTATCTTATTTTTATCTGGTGTTTGTATTATTTACTTATTACTCGAATGTTAATTCCAACGTCCCAAACGTGTGAGGACATTTGTGAGTAAGTGTTTGCGTTGTGGTATGAGTTCGGTCTGAGAAAATGTGTGAAATGGGTGCCAAACGAACTGTTGACTAGTATTAAGTTGTCCGGGGGACAAATTAAACTAAAACTGACAAAATGTAATTTAAGTTAATAATTAATTGATGTGGAACGTGTCTAGTACATTAGTACATTCGTTGAGACACGCTGCCGCGAGTCGTGGTGCGGTCCGGCTACGGGAACGCCCGAGGAATCCAATTTTGTGTCCAGATAAGGATAAGGTCAAAAGACCAAGTTAATGGAGTTAACCAATTAAGTCACATAAGTTGGTGGGCTGGATTGAATGAGAACTACACGATCAACCTATAGATGAGGGGTTGAGTCTTGATTAGGATCAAGTATAAAAAGGGGATTTCTCTCTTATTTCTCTTTCACTCAAATGAATCGGTGATAAGTACTGGAGTAGTAGTGATTTTGTGTAGATTACGAAGGCCGATGAGCGATCTACGACACGTATTAAGGTGAGATCTCGGCTCACCATTCAATTCTTGTCATTTTGACGTTGGTTTTGTGCATTTTCATTGCAACTTTCGGACACCTGGTGGATGCACTGAAATTCTAGGTTTTTGTATTGGTATTGTTGAGGCTTTAATGATTATGGAGTGGTATATATGTGTTGCTATGGTGGTTCTAAGGGTGTTTGCAAGTTGTGAAGTTTTGGGCATTTTTTATGAATTTTGATTGGATTTTTCGAACGTGGGTTCCAGACGTTTTTTATACGAATTAATGGGGATTTTAAGTTGGCATCGAGATCCATACGAATTTGGGATAGGCTTGGAACACGGCAGCGCGAGCCAGGGGTTAAAAAACCCTGGAATTCTCGAATTGGGTTCGACGTCGCTAGGGACGCCATGGAGCCTAAAGCTCTACGACGTGTGCCACAGCATCCAGAGGAAGGAAGCCCTGGATCATGCTTTAAGTGATGCCATCGAGAGTTATTGTCTACGACATCAGTCATGACATCTGGGACAGGGAAACCCTATCTCCACACTTTAAGTGACTCCGCAAGGTATTGACCCCCACGATGTGACACATTAGACCAATTTTTGGAAATTTTCAAATACTTCGGGGCTTTGCTCGGGTATCCTAATGGGTCCAAATACAACCCAATACTTGGGTAATCGACCCAATTGCGTAAATGAATAAATTGTGGAAAATTAAAAAAATTGAGGAAAATTAACGTAAATTGTAATTAAATGACTACCAGGGGGTGTAGTTCAGTAGTGGGCACACGGGGATTCGTAGGTGACAAGTTGGAGTCGTGTAAATGTGAATAGTATCGGATATAAGTAAGTAAACCAGCGATTAATTGTATAGTTATTTCTTTGAGCTTTAATTGTTATTATTATTATTCTGTTCCTATTTTGGAATTCCATTCTGATTGAGTTGTTCGATGGCAAGTGAGTCAACGGTGATCCTTGGAAGGAGTGGCGGTCTGAGGTAACATACCATTATCATGACCTCGAGATGTACTGCACTGGTTACTGGTTCTATACGGGGTGAGAGTTCTTAGCTGGACTACCAGGAAGTCCTCTCATCCGTGTGGATTTAGGGCTTGTTGGGTGTTGACAACATCCTATAATCCGAGTCTTGTTGAATTGGCCTCGACTCAACGACCATTTGGTTGGAATTACTTGCGCCTGTCCATTTGATTTCGTGGACACTCATCTTTCGATTGATTCATTTTATTTACAATTTTTATATATTCATGCGTTTCATGTATCTTTCTTTCTATCTGCATGAATTAGACTGTTTATTTATTTCAAAATGTTCTATACTTTCTGTTTGGTGTTACTTACCTGGAATCGTCATTCCGATGTTTGACCGACTGCAGATTCGCAGTCGAGCAAGAGAAAGGTTCCACAGTTAGGTGATTTGCTTTGAGGATACCGGAGCGGTTCTCCCTCTCTAACTAATGTAGGTTTTCTTGATTTTTGTATTATGTATCTATATTTTTTTTATCACATTGGGTTTATGGGATTTGAGAGATCTTGGGACACATATACGATATGATTACACTTCTGTGACTTGATATACTTGATGATGGTATACATATGCGGGGTTTCCACATTCTAGGTTGTCCTGACTTGTGTCTTGACGATTATTCTGTTAGTTTGAGGTTTAATTGTTTCCGCTATCCTTTTTTTTTGGTATGAGCTTCCGCTATACTTTAATAACTCACTAACTAAAATAACTCATTTAAAATGATATAATAATGCTTAATTAATGGATAATGATAAGGAAGGCTGACTAGTCTTGCGTTGCCTTAGCGAGGTTGGCTCTGGGGTTCACGTAAATCTAGGTCGAGCGGGTCCCAGTTTAGGGTTGTGGAACTAGAGTCGTCACACATTGGATACCGAGTAGTCGGGGTTAGTATAATCATGTATATATATATTAAATAGACCTAATGTGACTACTTAAATGTGCTTAATCAAATTTATTAGACCAAACATAAAGTAGGGCCTATGGTTGGATAACAAAAAATCAATAACCCTTAATCTTCCTTGAGATGATCCTAGATTGGGTATGTCTAGGATTAATTGTGTCCATAATGTGAGTCACCAAAGACTTGGACAACTTAAATGGGAATCTTAGGATCATCTAGTGATACACACAACACATGAGATCAAATCACCAAGTATATAAAGGAGAGTTAGAACAATTTTTGTTTTTATAAATGTTCATAACCTAGAAAGTGAAAAGGATAGTTTGAAGAAGAGCCGAATTGGGGAGGACTGGAGTAGGATTTGGTAAAAATTGAGCACACCCACACTTAGGTAATCAAATCCCCTCTCATCTCTTCAATCTTTCCCATGAAAATGAAGCTTATGTTTCACTCATTTAGGGTTTAAGGGGCATGCATGGATTGGGAATGTGTAGGAGTATGTATGGGGTCTCTAATGGTTTCTTTAACTTTGAATTTGGAGATTTTAGTGATACATCAATGGTTTTAAAATAAATTTTGAAATTTGTTGTTATTCATGTTCTTGACTTGCATGAATGTCTTGATCTTAATCTTAATGATGAATTGATATATGTTGTTGAATATTGTTGTTTCGGTTGCCCATAATGTTATTTTGATTGAATTATGAGGTTTGTGTATATTTGGGATCATTGGGGGATTTGGGAGTGTATAACTGTATTTCTACAGTTCAGCTCGACCCTGGAACATGCTCCAACAAAATGTGGAGCGCATTCGACGTTCTGGCCAGCCTTAGGACAGTTTAACTGATTTTCGTAAAATGGTCATATCTCCTTCATTTTAACTCCATTTTTTTACGTTTGGCATATCTCCGAAAAGCTAGGAGAGAGAACAACGACCTAGAGTCATTAGATTTCAAAAAATAATGTCATCTAATTTGTCAAAAAGGGGTTGAAAGTCATAGTTTGTGCGTAGTGATACACCTTTGTGAGTATTTAGATGTCGTGGCTTTTCGAGGGGTTTCCGTGGGACTTTCTCACTCCTACTTTTCAGAATGGATAATAATAACATGATTTTAATTTCTCAAGAGTTTAAAGACATTTTGTTGTAGTAACACGAGATGTTGTAGTAATATTAGATGCACTTTTTGTTTGTCTTCCTTCGTTGAAAGTTTTTGTTCGTCTTCCCTTGTTAAAAGTTTTATTTTCCGTTATGGTTCTATTAGTGTAGATGCAAAAGACAAGCGTATAAGTTGCACATAAGTTTTCGCAACGTCAATTTGTTAAATCAGATGTAATAGCAATTTTTATCAATGAAAATATCTTTTCGTCAAAAAAAAAAAAAAAAAAAAAAAAAAAAAAAAAAAAAAAAAAAAAAACTAGAAAATCACTGAACCATGTTACACATTCCAGGATTACGCACACACCATAAAGGCTGAAGAGGCTCAGCTCTAGTCCCCCTACACACCATCCTGTGCCTCCATTCATTCAACCTATCTGTTGCTTCAGCATACCTCTTCTTCCCACTCTCATCCCTATTCCCCGACCACATTGCTTCCGCCAACGCTGATGCTCTTGGCCACACCCGCGAATCCAACACAGTCGCGTCAGCCTGTTCAGACCACAGAGCAACCTCTCCCCCCAAAACCAGCCTTGCCTCATCTTCACTCAATCCATAAGTTATGTCATAGTCATATACTCTTTGCCATGTCTTAAAAGGACCGCACCAAGACCCTCCTTGCCCTCCATCGTAGTTGAAAGGTTTCCCGGGTGGATCACTTGTTTGTCTATCAAACCTACTGTCATTCCCTAAGAAGTCGCCGTGCCCGCAGTCCAAGTAGTAAAAATCCGACGATGAAACTATTGCTCGGTACCCCGACGAGACTATTCGCTTAGTGTTACTAGGGCCATTGTTCCATGTTTGTAGGATTGTGTTCTCTGGAGGAAGAACATGAGGTCTCACTTTGACGTTGGCATCTAAGAGCACGTCTTCCCAATACACCACAGTGCGGTTTAGTGAGGTGATGAATGGGTGTGTTGTGTTGATGAAAATTTCTAGGAGCTCACTTAGGGTCCCGTTGTTTGCTAGGAATTTCTCAACCGTTGGATCTTGTTTCCAGCAATTTGGGATGATCTCGTCCGCTCCCGCATGGTAAAAGAGTTCAGGGAATAGAGATGTGACGTCACGGATGACGTTTCGGAGGACTTTGTAGGTTTTCGGGTGGAGCGGGTTAAGATGGCCGGTTCCGGGTTCTGATGCGTAGCGATCCTCCCAAGCAGTCCCAGCAGGCCACCAGAACATGTTTGCGCACGTCACGATTTCTGGGTATGCTTCGGCCCATGACCCAGTGTGACCTGCAAGAAATCATGTGTTCACATTTTTAATAATTGTTGCTATATAGTACAGTACTATTTATGCAAGATAAAAAATATAAGACTTTTTATTCAAAATATACATATTAAGAAAACAATAATGAAGTCAAAAAAAAATATATTAATTGTGAGTTTAAATTTCATTCTTACCCATATTTAATTCTTTATTTCATCTAATAAAAAAAGATAAGTATTTAATTATAATTGTTTAAGTTAAAAGAGGGGTAAAATAAGTATAAGAAGTACAAAATTCTCTTAAATTCTGAAAACTTTTTATATTTTTTGAAGCCAAAAAATTTTAAAAAGTAATATATTTTTTTTACTAGTGAGAGTATATATCAATGAAAAAGAGAAACTAAATAGACTACAACCCATAATGAAGATATACGTATAAAATCACAATTTTTTTTTTTTGAAAACCATATAAAATCACAATTATATTCAAAAAACAATTAATTTGTGAATAAGCCCTTGAACTATCTTCTATTGCATTGCATCGATGAAAAGTGGCAATCGTATAATGCTTCTCCTTTATTTCTTTTTTTTTTAACTCTAACTGGCTTTAAAGAAGCTAAAACGTTTAAGGCAAACTAAGACAGCTTATTTTAATTAAAACATAATTCCTAAAGGTTTTATCACAAATCAGCAAAACAAAGTTACAGATAATTAAGAAATGAGAAATACAAAAACCTCAATAAGATTCGTGACAACCCAAGTCCATTAACGATCATATTATGCATCCGATAATGAGGCTTATAGTCGTTGATAGATTCTTGCAGTCGATGCACATTAGGTTTTTTTTTTTTTTTCCAAAACAATGCACATTAGGCTGAGGTTGTCATTGTAGACCAGCTTATACGGAAAATGCGTGTACTACAGGGCCTTACTTTTGACATATACATTTATGGAAAATAATAAAATGACCAACTTTCAACGCACACTTTTTAGTCACATCCTTTTCTTTTGAGTTATTTTCATTTTTCTACATTTATTGACATTACCCCATCATACTAATAAGGGCATCAAATAATGGTTACATCCTAAAGGAGTGCAGTGGGGTGTTACCTCACCAATCCACTAAACTCGCCACTACTACACTTCTCTTTCACTATAGTTAAATGTTTCTCTACGTACTTTTATGAAACCCACAATCACATTACACATTTCATTTGTCTTAAAATAAAGTTGAGAAAAATAGAAAAAAAAAAGTATAAAAGTAATTGAAATATTTGGATGAGTTGAAAAGTTAAACTTTTAAATTTCAAATTATTATTGCTCACTCTGCATGAGTCTCGAAGATCACGAGATCACATAGAGTGAGCAGTCCAAGCTCCCATATAGGAAGTGTGAAGAGTGGGTGTGTAGGGATGTCACATGTCTACACGATTTGTAGACAACTATTGAGCGTGTAGAGAGAACCACTCTTCAAGCTCCCCATACCAGAGCGTGGAGAGCTCACTCTGCGTGTTCATAGACTCATGCAGACAGATCCAGCGCAGAAAAGCTGATAATAATTTTAAATTAAAAAGTTTTAACTTTTCACTCATCCAAATATTTTCAACTTTTTTTTATAGACTTGAGTATGAATCTGCGTCAGTTGTTAGTTTAATATTTTTCACTAAATTTTTTATTTTAATAAATTATCGTCTTCTCTTATTGGAAATATGTGTTTGTTTTCGTTTGTTGGAAAGTCTATGTTTGTTTTCCTCGTTAGAAGTTTTTATTCGTCTTCCCTCATTAGAAGTTATATTTTTTTTATGGTTATATTATTTTAGATACAAAAGACAAACGTATAAGTTGTACACAAGTTTGCAAATTTTCACAATGTCGATTTGTTTTCAAAGAAAAAGAAAATAGTTGCTATTAATGTAATTTCATTGTTAAATCAGACATAATAGTGAACAATTTTTATGAATAAAAATATCTTTTCCTTAAAAAAAAAAAAAATTTTGACTTTTTTATTTCTTTTTTTTTACTATAGTTGAGATAAATGCAGTAGATGAAATTTAGTAGATTGGTAACTGGACACTCAATTACACTCCTTGTGAGTGCAACTATTGAAGGTTCATACGATTTACTTCAATTAGAGTAGAGTAAAATCAAATGGAAATTCCTACCAAAAAAAAAAAACCAAATGAAAAATGATAATCTAACACATCTATTTTTTTAGTCACTTATAGACTCTTTTTATCTTTCCATCTAGAGTTTCATTAGATTTTTAGGACATTTTTTCACATACATCGAGACGTTGGCCCGATATAATAGTAAGGGGACCCTGCTATAGGTACGTCGAGAATGCATATATAGGTGATGTGTCTTTTAGGGGGGTGTATTCAATTTGACAAATCCATGATTTGTTTAAATGATGAATTTTCATGAATTTCATTGAATTTGATGGATTTGATCCAAAATCCATCCAAATCTTATGAGTAGGAGTATGATTTTCTGATGTACATTTTTTAAATAAAATACATCACAATCTATTAAAATCTCAATGTATTTAAAAATTGAATACACCTAGACTTTTTAAAAATCTAATAAAATCCATCAAAATTTTAATTGAATATCCCTTGACTTTTTAAAAATCCATTAAAATCTTTAAATTAAATAAATACGACTTAATTTTAAAATCTTTCAAAATATCAATTGAATACACACCACCACCGCTTACTGAGCGCTTTTGATGTAGGTAACTAAGGAAAAAGTAAAGTGCAGTGGAGTTTGTTATTACCTGGCGCATCAATCTCCGGGACAACTCTGACCCCATGCTCCAACCCAAACTCAACAACCCTCCTCACATCCGCCGGAGCATAAACCATGTCCGCCGCGTACGCCCCTTTGGCGGCAAGCTCCGGCTCCGAAGGCACCACAAGCGGGAACGAATGCGAGTCGGTGATGTGCCAATGGAACACATTCATCTTATTCTCACTCAGCCCCTTAACCAGCCTCAACAAATCCTCCACCCCGTAATAATTCCTCGACGTGTCCAGCAACACTCCCCGGTGGCCGAACAGCGGGCCGTCCTCCACGGCCACCCCCGCCGCCACCCTCGGCGGGTCCCCCCACACCAGCTGGGAGAACGTCTCCAGCCCTCGCATGGCCCCCCACGGCGTCTCGGCGGCGAGGGTGGCGGCGCCGCCGCGGAGGGGGACGGCGAGGGTGTAGGACTCGTCGGCGGCGTGGGCGAGGGGGGCGGAGGGGTCGGCGACGGAGAGGGAGAGGGAGTGGATCGAGGAGGAGGCGGCGAGGAGGGTGGCGTTGGGGGGAGGAGGGGGCGGTGGCGCTCGGTGAGGACGAGGCGGTTGTAGCGGCGGACGGCTGCGGAGAGGTGGGCGTGGCGGTGGCTGTGGGGGATGGGGGAGTGGATGCGGAAGGTGGGGGAGAGGAGGGCGGCCTTCGGGTGGGCCCAGGAGAGGCGGCGGGGCTTCGGCCAGACCAGGTTGATCTGGGAATGGACGGTGCTGATTGAGTGAAGGATTGCGACGGTGCAGAGGAGTTTGATGAGGAGAGTGGACAGAGGAGCCATATATGATGTGTTTAGAAGAGTTGTTGATTTTTAGGTGTTGTTGATTTTTTTTTTTTTTGATATCTAAAAGTGTTGTTGATTAACTGTTCGGAAATGTGAGCACTATTTATAACGAGAAAAATGTTAGAGTGACAATAACTAAGTTTCACCCAACTTCTTCCATACGGACCAGTGTTAGAGTTTTGTTGTTTTCTGATGTGGTGTGATTACGCATTAATTTTGTACACGTTTAGGAACATATTATCATCATAGGGATGCACAAAACTATATACTATTTCAATAAATCTACATAGACTCGTGAGTTTTAACTCATAAGGAGGGTTTTAAATTTTCAAAAAATCTATTTGGACACTAAGGGTTCGGACTCAAAGGGGGGTTTTTAAAATTTTTGTAAATATTAAAGGAGTGTTACAAGTTATAATTTTGAAGTCATTGATTGCTTAAGGATGACTTTGAAATAAAAAATTTTCAAAAAACTCTCTAAGGGTCCGGACTCATGAGTCCAAGTAGCACTACTCTTAAATTTTTTGTACATATTTAAGAGGTATAATAAGAATTTTACAAGTGATTATGGTTGTTTCATTAATTGCTCGAGGGTGTATTTGAAATTAATGAGTCAAATAAATTTCTACTCATAATATTTTTTTGCACACATTTTGTATTATTTGTGTGGGAGGAATCAAAACCACCGAGCTTCACATTTGCCACGTGGCATGCAAATAGGGAGCAAGACTAAGGTCAAATCAACTTCGCTTAAGATAAGTGGGGACGAGTGAGGCCGGACGAACTATTTAAGTGTGGAATAGAAGTTTATTTTGGACAACTGGTGACTTTCCTTTGCAGTCTGGTCCATTTTAACACTTATTTAAACGCACCAAGTATGGAATTAAGTTTTGTTTTTACTCCTTTGTAGTACTACATTGGATTGCCAAGTGCCAACCATATACCAAACGCAAAGCGCTATACGATCACTAGGTAATTTAGGTCAAATAATGATATAACACACTGGGAATCCACAAATGGTGATACTCAAAATAGGTATAATAGCATGGCACATCATTAACCTATTAATTCTCTTGTGAAAAAAAATCAAAGCTTGGTGAGGGTTTCTCTCTCTCCTTCTCGGGAGAATTTGTGACCGCACTATATCTAAACTCAGCTCCGCTCGAAACATCGTGGATCGCCCGACCCATGAGAGTCAATGCATATTTAGTCAGCCACTTATCTATGCTAATTTTCATTAAATTTGCTTAGTAAGTTTATTATTAAATAATTTTATCGAGGGAATTAAATAATTTTATACGAACTGAACAATTTGATGTTAATTCATGGAATTCATCGATTGACGATTTTGGGGACACCACTATCAGATCTCTCGATATTAGACATCTAACTAGCTTAGATTATCTCTAATTCTATAATTACATGGTTAGCCTCTAAACTACTTGAGATACAATGCCAGATCTAAACTTACAACTCAAATATTTTTCATTTCAGTTCTTAATTTTATCCAAACGGGTCAACTTTCAAAACCATTTCCTAGTTCCTCAAATTTCTATTAAAATTTCGGTTAGATCTCCCTTGTAAACTTAGCTCCTAGTTTGACTAGTCCTCCACAAACTCCACAGAAACAAATCGAAACCATTCATAGGAATTCATATCAATCACCATCACAAGTATCTGTTCCAAAGTTTTTACAACTTTTTGACAATTTCTATCATTTTCTAACCCACAAGTTAAACAAACAAATTTTAAATCATCCAAGACTGTCGTTTTTTTTTTTCATAAACCACATCGTGAATCCAGCCTAACACTCACTACATCCCTTTTTTTTTTTTTTTTTTTTGGTAGTGTCCCATTTTTATTCAAAAGCAATATATAATATACACATAAAAAGGAAAAAAAAAATCTCTAAAAAAGTCATTTGAGTTTCTTTATTTTGCAATCCTGCATATATATATATATATACAAGACCACACGCAATAGTGTCAACACAATAGTGTCAATTAAGTAATTAAGTTTTTTCTAGTGAGACATTTGTAAGTCATCTTTGAAGATATTATCCAAACCATCGAAATCACCCTTTCCTAATCTTTGTTTCAATTGGTGTTACTCATACTTTTTCTTTGAATTTTTATATTTTTTATTCTATCTTTACGTGTTTTACTACACATCCACATAAGTATCCTCATTTTCATTACGTTCATTTTCTTTACTAGTTGTTTTTTGATCGCTCTTCATTTCCATATAGCATAACTAACCTACTTGCAATCCTATAAAAAAATTCATTTAACTTTAAAGGAATATTTCGATCAGACCACACATGTGAAACTCTATTTTTTTTTCCTATTTTGTTTGAATTTTATGTGTAACATCATTCTCAATATTATCATTACTAATAATCTTTGTTCCCTTTAGGATTCTTCAGCTCATTTACATTCCTATAATAATTACATGGGTTATGCTATTGTAACCTAGTATATACACATATAACACACACACATTTGTTGGTGTTTGTACTATGCACATTAGATGGGTGCGTGCTTGTGGAGGATTACAAAAGCATTTTCCTAACTATATACCGTGTTTGGGACATCGCATCTTTCCCCAAGAAATAAACCCACTTTGAACACCAGGTTAGGCGCACTACTTGGTGGGTGTTCAATATACCTCGAGTGCGTGTTGGTGGCAATTTGGGTCATGACACGTTTATCACGACAAGTAATAAACATGTCATGAGTTTGACATAAGTGAGTTTGGGTCATAAATAAGTTAATACGTTTATACACGGTTAATAAACAAGTCATTAACATTTTAACTCATTTATAACTCTTAATACGATTAAAAAATAATGTATAAATAATTAATACGTTATAATGAATAAATTATTACAAAATTCACTTATTTGAATACGTGTTAATAACATGATTTATCTTTTATTTGCAAACATCCTTTACCATACTTTATTTATTTTTAGAGAAAATATTTATCTTATTCTTAATATATTATTTACATTTAAGATTTTATTAATAATTATGAATTAAGAAAAATATAAAAATTTTCACCAAAGTAAAATTTAGATGTTTTATAGAGGATTCTTGTAGTCTTGTATATGTTATTTATTATGAGTCATTTTCCCTCTATTATTAACACTAAAGAGTAAAGACTTGAATGAAAAAGTAAAGTAAAACTTAAGACTACAACCCCATTATATTTTGGGTGCCTTTATATGCACTCCACATATTTGTAAAGGCAAGCTACTAGATTTGGGCACCCCCAAGTATTTATTTAGGCACCTATTTGTAATGTTTGATGTCCTAAACTACCCTTATGGCTTATAAGAGCATCGAGCACCCCGCAACCAAAACATCACAAACGTCGAATGACACATACGGTGGTTGAAAAGATTTATGAACTCCAAAATTGTAAGGTTGGGTCTCTGGTGGTAGAAGGAGGTCGTCGAAGTCGAAGGTGTAGATAGGAAGGGGGGTAAGTGCATAACAAGAGAGAGAGAGGACATGAGAAACATTGTTTGGTTTCTAAGGGGTAAGTTTGTAATTTTTTATAGGGCATGATTGGAATTGTGGGGCTAAAATTTTCTTAGCTTGCCCATATAAATATGTGGGGTGCACGTAGCGACACCGTACATTTTATTAGCTATTTAATTATATTCATTCAAATTTATTTATATAGATATATTTAAAAATGTAGTAAACAAATTATAAAAATTTAAATAAATTAAAAGTTTGAATAAATATTTAATAAATGGGTTACACAAATACCCGACATGTTTATAAAATGACTTATTTAGACATGAAAACGATTAACACTATTAATAAAAATGTTATGATTTGAATGGTTATGACATGTTTACGACTCACCGACACAAAATTTCCATCCCTAAGGTGAGCCTAATTGGGTCTCTCCAAATCATTTTTCTATGTGCTATGTAAACCTCGGTATCCTCTTAGGGCACCACAATTTTTTTTAGTTATGTTGGTTCTAAAAGAAAATGACACATTTTTCCTTGGGTGCCATGAGTAATTGGTGGGGTGTCCATAGCGTGACACTACATTAATCGACATTACATTTCAGGTCTCGGTGGGAAATGACTAAACTTATAATCTCGGACACACAAAACAGAGACATACTCACATGTCTCGGCACGAAGGCCATCGAGACCACTTGTATAGTCTCATTAGTCACTCCTTCGAGTTAGGTGTTTGACTACCCTTATTTGGGTGTCGATTGGTATAGACCGATTTTATAATATTGATCTCAACAAGACATAATCAAGACCACTTTAAAATATGTCTCGAGTAGTGAGGTGCGTTACTTCACAAACTATGAATATTTTAATAAAATTATTAGAGTGTCCTGATATATTATTGTGGTGCCTTAATCAATGGGGTGCCCGGAAGAGAATATCGAAATGGTCATAGCGCGCGACTAAAAAAAATAAAAATAAAAATAATGGATGAGAATCGTTGTTCGTTCACTTGAAGTGTTGAAAGAGCCACGCCTCATTGTCGAGTGTCTCTTATTTATTTATTTTTATTTTTTTTATTGTGAAGTTTCTCTCAGTCTCGTTAGCCGTGGAGAATGGCCAGCAGCACCTCTCCTTTTGTCATCTCTAAATTCGATTTCCCAGTCTCCAACTCTCATAGGAAAAAGGGGTTTGAATCGTCTGTGCATTTCAGCAGAGTAGATGTTCCTTGCATGGCGATTTCTTCTCGGGTTTATTCTTCGTCTCGCCCTATTTCAAATGGGTTTGAATCGTCAGTGCATTTCAGCAGATTAGATGATAAGATTGTTTCTAATCCAGGAACGACTGGGAAAAACCCACAAGTTCATAGCGAGTAATCTTTTAGCTTCTTCAGACTTTGACATTCAATTTTGAAGGATTGTCTAATTTTAACAAATGGGTACTTGTATTTTTCATCTCTTGCATCTTGTGAACCATTTGAACTTTGTAGCTTCGACTATTGTTGTTTATTTGATATTACTCCATCTCTTTTACATGTTTAAGCTCTTTGTTTAGAAAATGACCTGTTCTTAACAAGTGATTTGGTATAATAAACATTGAAATTTACTGAATTCAGGTAATACTGGTAGAACTTTTGATTTATGTGCAGAATCTTCAAGTGTTGCTGGGTTTAAGTGGAAGGAAGATCGAATTCTTACATTCTTTTTTGCTTTGCATTTATTATTGCTTGTTCACTTTCCATCTTATTAGTCCAAAGAAATTTCCCTGTTTTTTTTGTCACTGCTTATGAAGTTTTGCATGGTTTGAATGCTCTTTAAGACCCCACTCCATATGCTGCAAATTGGTTCTAGGTCCTGATGTATTTGCCATTCCAATTTTTTATGTGAAGAGAGATGGGGAAATGCAGAATTAGAGCATTTGTTATAGGAAACTTCTTTCATGTGGGTTGGTCCCGTTTTCTTATCGTATATTAGAGCTTGGATAGATAACCTGATTGATGGTACTCAAACACACATCAGCACTCAAAGTCTCAAGCACACACATTACTGAAGAAAAAAAAAAAACTTTATTACAGTGAAAAAGGCTACAACATGAATTTCCCCTTTTTAAAGGATTATCATGGTGCAAGGGTTTAACATTTGTTCTACTATTCTCGTTTTTGGCAGAATATGGAATTGGCGGGGCTATTCTATTCGCTATCAGTATTCAGGGGAAAATGGACCCGTGTTGGTTCTAATACATGGTTTTGGGGCAAACAGGTTTGGTTCCTGTATTAATAGGTAGCAAATTTAAGTCATTTGTATAATGCCATGCTTCTTGACAACAAATAATGCTTCTTGTAAATATAATGAAAGGCAAATTATCTTTTGGGTGATTTGCATTTTTATTGTAGTTCTGTTGCAGTCTAATTCTTCCGTTTTTATTGACTCATTATCAGGATTATTTTCTCCTTTTTATCGTTTTGCATTTTTATTGTAGTTCTGTTGCAGTCTAATTCTTCTGTTTTATTGACTCATTATCAAGATTATTTTCCCCTTTTTATCGATTTGTAATTATCAGATTTGTTTTACTAGCCATTAAGGTGGAGTTGATGACTTATGTTGTGGAGATTTCTAGTTGAGTACCCCATTCACTAATAAATAATATTCCTTACTTACATTACTACGACTATCATTATCTTGATTCGACTCTCTCAAAAACAGTATTTTCTCTTATATTATTTTTGGGCTTTTTTGTTCCAACAACTTCCGTCACATTATATTGGAATTTTTTTTCAATTTTAACCTAATTAGTGAAGAGTGTGTAGTTAATTATTATTATAATTTCAATACTCAAAAGCACTCTTTTGGTTTCCCAACTATTATTATTAGTTAAAATGGTTGACATGTACTCCATATATAATGTGAAAAGATCATGAACTAAGATTTCCTTTTTTAAAAAAAAGTAATGAACTAAGATGTCCTTAATTATTTTAAGTTGTTTATTTTTTAAAATGATGTGATTAATAACTATGGGTCATTTATTCTTTGGAAAAAGGTGCCACATTTAGTAAATATTTGTGGAAAAATGAGGTTACTCAATAGTGGCAATTTAGTCCAATTATGTTTTTTTAGGAATCAATCATTTCCTTATTTCTTATTCACAAGTCAAAATGAGACATATTTTTTTGGAATGGAGTATCTACTATATGATAAGCACAAGGTCACCAATGTTTTATTTTATTTTTGATGGATAATCACTAATATTTTATGATAACCAAATTTAATGATTAATCAATCAATCTAAATGAAATATAGAAAAATGAACTCTAATTCTACAAAGTTGATTCGTCCTTATTTTCTTTTAAATTATCTCATAAATAGAAAAGAATAAGTTTAAAAAAACACAAAATTTAAGAATTTGAAGTGTGCAGTATGCTAGAATCTCCCAAGCTAAAATAAAATATGCCAGAATCTTTTTTAGTTAAATTAGTGGTCGGCTTGGGAGACTTCCTCATAATATCAAAAGCTTAGTAACCCATGCAAGCATGCAACTAGTCCCTCAACTTAATTATCTTTATAGAAGGCTTAAAACTTTGCACACGAACCTTCAACACTAGTTTCATTATTGGCCTAAAGTGATTCTCAAGAGAATTGTTTCCTATTGTTGATGTCCACAAGACATTTGCATTTATTTCTATGGGAAACCTTGATATTGCATGCCATTTCTTATTTGATTTGGGGTTGTGTACTAGACATTTGTTCCTTGTTTCATTTTTTTTTTTATGCTTGTTTAACTATGCATAAATAATTATTAGTTTTCTTAGCTGAAATAGTGCACTTGACATTTGTTTCGACTCCCAAATTTAACTCTGCTTACTTACCATTGCATCAAAGAACATTACCAATACTTACTTTACTTTTGGTTAATATAGGATTTGAATGTGGTTTTTATGTGTTTACTGCTTATTTCCCTCCATTGCGCATCTTACCTGCAGTTGTTTTCGCTGATTATAAATCATTTATGTATATATTTGATACAGTTTTTTTGTTGACAGTGACCATTGGAGAAAGAATATGCCAGTTCTAGCAAATTCAAGTAGGGTATACTCAATTGACCTCATTGGTTATGGTTATTCAGACAAACCAAATCCACGCGAGTTTGGAGCCAAGTCGTTTTATACATTTGAAACATGGGCTTCTCAACTCAACGATTTTTGTACTGAGGTGGTCAAAGGTGAAGCATTCTTCATATGCAATTCGATTGGAGGTGACCATCCTTGCTAAGTTTCAATTTCAAGTGAGAACTGTCCCTTTGGTAATTGATTCTTAATGCTCTCTGAGTTTACTTCTCTCTTTTTGGAACTACAGTTTGCAAATGATATTATTTAAATCATACAATAATTTACTTGCTAAGTGGTATAAAAATAATTTCTTAATTTCTTGTACCTGTATGGAAATCATACAATAATTTCTTTTACAGTTCACAAATGACATTATTTAACTGATCCTATAAAGGAATAAGAACACAGTGACTTTACTTCTCTCTTTTTGGAACTACATACTTTCACACTTAAATGATCCTATTATATTTTTTTTAACTTACTTGTTCTTATTCCATTATAAATGAAATTGAAAAAAGTCAACCTATTAATGTTTTCATTGAATTGTGTTTTCTATATAATGTAAATTGTACCAAAAAGATGTGAAACCTGATTTATATATGTAATTTACTAAAACTTAATCTCATTTAACTTGCATGGATCAATGCGCCATTGATTAATTTTGTTCATTTTGGCATCAACTTCTTGGATGTTAGATTATGTTTCCCTGTAGGTCTATTGCACTTTTCACATCTCTTCACTATGCTTCTTGATGAAGATATGGTTTGATGCATATATCCATATCACGAAGCGGCTCATGAGTTGGAACACAGAAGATGGTGGCATGCACCTATTACGAGAGAGTCGTCGGTTTAAGGAAGTCCAATTGGTGCTTGCATTCTAAATTTTAATTTGGCTTAATGTTAAAAATATCCTAACGTTTACAAGTTGTATCAATTATATCCTATCCTTTGAAATTTATCAATTATATCCTAACCTTTGGAATTTAGTATCAATTCTATCCTCAACTAATTTAGACTCTTTTTTTTTTGCCCACACATCATTTTTTTATTTTATTTTTTTATTTTCTTATTATACCATTTAAAGATTTATTCATATATATATGCATTAAAGCTTAATATACTTTTTTTTTTTTATGTATTCATGCAAATAATACACATATAGTAGTGTGTGTACATATGCTACTCAATCATATACATATAGCCTAAGTACATAATTCTATTCAAGTACATAATTCTTTTGTTAAATTAAACAACTATGGGTACTTTCTAATAAGTTTTATATTTTATTTTCATATGTATATACACATGATTCAACTTACTATTTGTGCTTTATGAATAACTAAAAAAAATTAATTAAGGTATTAACGTATCATTGATTTATAAATTATTTTTTTTGTGAGTTCTCGTACATTAATTCAAACACGAGGCTTATAAAATCTCAATATATAAAATGATCAATATGGATGATTATCAAAAGAAAAAGTTAGAAGATTATGTTGATTTCAAAGAAAAAGTGCTCAAAATATAGTTGAGGATATAATTGATACTAAAATGAAAAGGTTAGGATAGAATTGATAATTTTCAAAGGTTAGGATAGAATTGATACAACTTGTAAAGGTTAGGATATTTTTGATCATTAGGCCTTTTAATTTAATTATCTACAAATGTGTTTTGTTTAGTAGTTTAGTTAAATATGATGTTTTAATTATACTAAGCTTAATGTTGGAAAGTAGGAAATAGATTAGGAGACAATTTTTAGTAGGTGTGCAGGAAAAGTTAGAAAAGTTAATATTTTTAGTTTAAGAAATATTAGAGTCTTTAGTTAAGTTGTTATTTCTCATCTTTCTTTAGGAATTACACTGCCATATTATATTTTTTCCTTTATTTATTTTTTGCCAATTAAAAAGCGTATATAAAGACTCGACAAGTTAATGTATGGAAGTTGTTTTTTGAATTGAAATTTTTTTATTTTGGAGCCATTGTGTTCTCTTTTGCCTAAGTTGGATTGTTCTTGCACGACACAATCAACTTGGAAGATCTTTGCCGAGTCAATTTGGTATTAGAGCCTACTTCTGGGTGATTAAGGTAATCATGCCACTGATTAGGAACAACCAATAGCATGTCGAGGTGGTGTATGACCGAGACAATTTTAACCAATTTGGCCAGATGATTGATCATCGCATGGATGTGATGGTGTAATGATTGACTGCCATCTTGTGTGAATTGTGGGGTCTGAATAGGAACCATGTCCAGAACCGTTTGAGGGAAATTGTTCGGGAGGAGCTAGAAACCAACAATGACTGAACGCCTTGAATAATCGATACGTTTACCTAGCAGAGTCTGTGAAAAACTCCATCTATTCTAGTGTGGATGGCAAGCAGGCCACTTATGTGGATTGTTGCAATTATTGGTAGCACCATATTCAAGATTCCAAGGGATATCTTTCTTGTCTGGCTTTTTTCCGTCACCCTTTTCATTTCAAGGTGATCTCGTAATTCTTGGTTTGTGAAGATGCGTTGTTAGGTGCTCCATTCAATTTTCCCATTGTGGCCGAGGACTCCAATTCTGATGTGGAGGATATTATGTCCGTTCAACGATAGACTCCATTCATTTCGAGTACAACAACTTTGGTGATCATGACCTGGAATTCATTGAAAACGAGGTAGCCTTTGGGGAGTATGTCTTTGTTATTGAGGTGATTTCTAAGTTTAAAAGTCCTCAGGTGCTTGAAGCAGTGATTGGTGATGTGGTCGTCAACATGTGTTTTGTGCACGGTGAAGGCTTTAATGAACTTTTCATTTCAGTGTTGGAAAGTAGTTGTTAAGTCATTGTAACAGGAGACAATTTTTGTTCCGGATTTGTAGGATGTGTTGAGGATATGAAGATATTTGAGAAACATATCACGAGGCAGCTGATGGTTGGAGCACGAAAGATGGTGGTTTAGGAAATAGGAAGTTACAAAATCTGTAGTAAAGTTCAAAGTTCAGTGTTGGAAAGTAGTTGTTAGATTAGGAGACAATTTTTATTTGTAGGTGTGTAGGATAAATTAGAAAAGTTGCTAGTTATAGTTTAGGAAATATTACAATCTGTAGTAAAGTTTTGTACCAACTTTCTAATTTTCTAGGAATTTTACTACTGTATTGTATTGTTTTTTTTTTTTATTTTTTGTCAAGTTAAAACCCTATATAAAGGCTTAACAAGTTAATGTACGGTAGTTGATTTTTGAATGAAAACTTGATTTTGGAGGCATTGTGTTCATGTGTGACACAATCTATTTGGAGGATCTTCGCTGTGTCACTTCCTTGTTTTCTATTTTCCTCTTTTCCTTGATGGTTTTCTTCCCTCCTTATTCTGTGTCATGTTTAGCTTATGGTATTTTTCAGACTATAAATGTGACAACACAGACAATTAAGTAGCCTAAAGAAATGTAGAATGTCTAAGCAAATTGGGGCCTTGTTATTTTGGTTCTAGCATCTAATAGAGTCTTCAATTAAGATATCTATGTGTTAGTCATCCAAATTGCTTGACCAACACTTATATGACAGTGTAAATAAGGGAAAAAAATTTGGGTTGGTTTTTGAACCTGTTAACCAAGAAAACTTTCTAATAGCAGTTTCAAGGTAAGTTATCCTTTGGCTGAAACTTGACAGCTATTATGAGATTTTTTATTTTTTATCTAACATTGTAGTTGCACATTCTTTTAGAATATAGTTTTCCTTGCGTTTGAGTTTATGCTTATTTTCTCCTCATGTTAGTAGGACAATAGTTTGGTTTCTCTCCTTTAGATGATTGAGATGAATTAGGTCATTGGATGCTTCATTTTGGTTTCTCCTGTCTGTTGTTAAGAATTGATGTGCTTGTACTTGAGCTTCTTTATTGTCTATTTATGTCATTTTAGAAAATTTTAAAGAATCTATGTTTCTGTGTAATTTTAAGTTTAAAGATTTTTTTAAGACTGAAATTAAAAAACTCTGCAGTGATCACTCTCCACTGCCTATAAGGGTTCTCATAATATTTTGTTTGGGAGGAAATTTTTGTTTGGTCACTTAAATTTAAGGTATTTTTACATAACCATTGTCATAAGCAATTTTTTTATTTTGAAGAAGCTAATTTGCTTGAGATACTCCCTTGCATTTACAAGTTAAGCAACTAAATAAAGTAACTACCCAAAACATTTGTTTAAATACTAAAATATTTTCAACCGTTAAAAGAGGGTGAAATTAAAATTGGAGGAACCTTGGATCTTCTGCAATTTGAAGAGCCATTGTTTCTAAAAAGTGCTTGTGATAACTACATGGAACTTTTCTTTCATTCCCATCCTTTCTGAGTGGTTCATATGTTTGATATTTGACTGTGTGACTGTTTAAACCGTTTAACTTTGTCTTAGTCTATGAATTGAGATTTATGCGTAGCTGATGAAACTATAAGTTAATCTCTAGTTCTTAAACCATGCTTATTTCTGCTACAGTAATCCAATCCTTAATCTACTTTTTATTGGAATTTCCATTTTTAGTCCATGGAGTTGTTTTTCTTATAATGAAATTCTTCTTTCCCCGGAATTTTTCTCTTTCATGCAGGCGTTGTTGGCCTTCAGGCAGCAGTTATGGAGCCACACATCTGTAAGGGCATTATTCTGTTAAATATATCCTTGCGTATGCTTCATATCAAAAAGCAGCCTTTGTATGCAAGACCTTTCATCAGAACATTTCAGGACCTATTACGGTAAGAATATTTCTTGTTCTTGCTTTGTTGGGCTTGGATATTCATCTATGTTTGATAAGAAATGCTGTTTGACAGGAATACTGTTCTTGGAGAATTCTTCTTTAAAGCTGTTGCCACCCCACAATCTGTAAGAAATATTCTATGCCAGGTATTGTCTTGAAGAAACACTATCATAATTAAATCTCAACCCTTAAACAGGCACTAGCAATTACATATTTGTAGTTTTGAGGGTAAGCACTTTAACTAGGACAAAAGGATGAGCTGTAGCTAAGTTAGTTCTGATGTCTCATGCATAATCAGTGCCAGGAAGGTGACTTGCAATGTCCATATTTAAAAGTAATTAAGCATTTAAGCTTAGCTTCATACATTGTCAAGTTTTTGACAATTGGCACCTAATACCATGACCTAATTCTGGCTAATTGTTTCTCACTTTATCTGTAATACTTTATCTAGGCGACAATACTTAAAGGTAAAAATAAATGTGACTGGCTTGTCGTTATTTAAGCTTTGGTTATTAGGTAGTGTGGTGTGTCTATGATGGCACTACGAATCAACATGCTTTTATTTTGACTGAAAATCCATTTAAATCTGCTCCTATGTTTTCCAATTAATTCTTGCGCCACTTACACTCTTCGATTCTCCAAGAGTTATATTGTGTAGTGGTCCATTAGAGAAATTCATATATTTTCCCTCAAATAGATTTTGCTTAAACAGTGAAGCTATACATCAAACATTCTGGAGAAATGCAATTCAGCTTCACCCATCTGGTTGGATTGAACATATATTTTCCTCAAATAGATTTTACTTAAACAGTGAAGCTATACATTAAACATTCTGTAAAAATGCAGTTCAGCTTCACCCATCTGGTTGGATTGAATAGAAAGTCTGGTGACCTGGGCACCGATAATTCTACTGGCTTTATTGGGTCGTTTTGGATTTTTACTTTCCCATATTTAAACGGAATGAAAACTAAAAAAGTTGAAAGCTCTTTCCCCTGCTTCTGTTGGCCTTAAATTTTTGAACTTCTTCATATTTGACGTTATTCAAAAGGAAATCTAATTCTAATAGAATATATGGATTATCCAATTAATTTATTGATATGGGTTTCATGTGTTATTTCAGTGTTATAATGATACCTCCCAAGTGACTGATGAATTGGTTGAGAAAATCCTGCTTCCTGGGCTTGAACCCGGTGCCATGGATGTTTTTCTTGAGTTCATTTGTTACTCAGGCGGTCCCCTACCAGAGGAACTGTTGCCTATGGTGAAGGTCAGTTTCCATGATGGCGTAACGTTATTATGAGACTTATTCATCTTGGAGAAAATATTTTTCTACTTCTGATTCTTCTTGCAGTGCCCAGTCTTGGTTGCTTGGGGCGATAAGGACCCGTGGGAGCCGATTGAGCTTGGGAGACGCTATGGAGAGTTCAGCAATGTTGAAGACTTCATTGTTCTTCCTGATGTTGGGCACTGTCCACAGGTTTTCCTTCATAGCTTCAGCCCTAGTTATTTGATTTGAATTCTTTCTTAACCAACTTACGTGTATTGTTACACTCGCTAATGATTGAGTTCTTCTTTCTGATCATCAAGGATGAAGCACCGGATCTTGTTAACTCCCTTATTCAGACGTTTGTGGTGCGTCATTCTTCAGTTATTGCATCTTCTTCATGACAACTACTTGATGTATTATTATAGGTTAGTTCATCTTTCTAAAAGTGTTTACTTCATTGAACATGATGTATAATCTAATCATTAACTGTACATGTAGACTTGTTGAGATAATCCAAATTATTCAGATTTTGAGAACTTTTTCTTTTTTTTTTTCCCACAGCTGATAATGAAGATGTCATGCAAAGCTCAGTTATCCTTGCTCAAAAATTCATGTATGGTTTTGGATTTAGACTAAAGTGTCTTTTGAAAGAAACCTACAGTTCATGAGGATGAAACCGGATGATGTGGAATGCAAGTTATTTAGAAAAAGTAAAAACTATTGTCATATCTTGATGCATTATTTAATTTATTTTAGGTCTGTACTCTATTGAAATTGAGAAATGATATAAAAAAAAAAGTTTTTACAATGTGATAATTACCTAAGTGTAGAGAAAACAACAGGACTGAAGGAGCATTATCATTTATGCATGCTTTCTTGTTCTATTATTGTATGTCTTTCCAACCTAAAATCTAAGTTATAAGCTGATCCTGTTCATGTGGATAAGATCACCTGGCATGGATGATATGGTCAAAGAATAGCTACTCCATTCACGATACTTGAGCTTAAAGAATATGCTTATGGGGGAGAATATGCTTGTGGGGTGGGGTGGGGTGGGGAGGGGGGGTGGGCT
Source organism: Stephania japonica (assembly GCA_039657345.1). NCBI lineage: Eukaryota > Viridiplantae > Streptophyta > Magnoliopsida > Ranunculales > Menispermaceae > Stephania > Stephania japonica. The sequence goes on from CM077556.1 coordinate 11,769,812, forward strand.
TTGGGTTTTTTTTTTTTTTTTTTTTCCAATATTTATTTGTTTTTGATGGCGGTACCAATTGCTTTAAATTGAGTTGAGTGGAGGCATTTGACTTAGTTGTAGTTGTGAACCTTGTGTCTTTATAACACATCCTTTCTCATTAATATCAGTTATCTTTATCAATTACAAGAAAAATAATTAAATAATTAAAAATTAATTCACTGATGGTGACATTCTATTGAGATCCTATCATCCAATAAATAAAACAAAAAATCTGTTGAAGTTTGAACTCGTAGGGATGTTTTTGAAATTTTACAAATATCAAAAGAGTTTTACAAGTTGTTATTTTGAAGTTATTTATTGCTTGAGGATGTCTTTGAAATTAAAGAATTTTAAAACCTTTCTTATGAGTCTAAGTGGCACTACTCTAAAAATAAACAATAAATCTACTTGGACTCATGAGTCCCAATAAAAAATTTTTTGTATATATTTTAAAATAATAAGAATTTTACAAGTGATTATGGTTGTTTCATTAATTGTTCGAGGGTATATTTGAAATTAAAAAAAGTTTTGAGTCTAAACTCACGAGTCCAAATAAAATAAAATTGGTTAATTTTTTTTTTTGGTCAATTAAAAATGGTTAAATTTAGGGCCACTCTTTATTTATTGTCGGTTTTCAAACTTTTTTGAAGCCCCAAACATCAGTGTCTACCAATTATATTCTTCTTGGGTTTGATGGGTTACAGAAGTTTAGTAAAATAAATAGCTTAGTAAAGTACTAGCTGCAGAAACCATTGGATTATATGCTAATATACTTTTGCGCGCATCTGAAAGTGTATCTTTGGACTATAACAGCTGTCAGCCTTTCTGTGTGAAAATTGTGCCACCCAGCTTTCAAAAACACAGTAAAAAGAAAATTGGTTTTAACAGGATCTCTGGTTGCGTGAGTTCAAATAAAGTTTTTTAAAGCAAAACGAGCCAGTGCAACAGTTATTGTCTTTTTGTCTTCTTTTATTTTCTTTTCAATCTTGTGAAACATAGCACTTTAGCAAAGATCAACGTGGCTGGTCCTGATTTGGATCTCCTACATGCCAATTAACTTTACCTTCCATTCATAAAAATCTATCAAACAATTAATACATGATGTCTTAGTCTTTCATTTCCCAACCACCTACCTTTCTCTACTAACCTTTCTCCCACCAATTTCATGTACTATACTTCTTACCAATGTGGGAACTGAAACAATTGTCTGAACCAATCACACTTGACATCGAAAATATGGACTGTTCAACAATGAATTAATTGGGCTACTATAGAGTGGGTTGAACATGGGTCAAGTATTTTATTTTATTAGTCTGTATCTAAACAAAAACATGATCAAGACCACCCGAAAAGCTTATAAGCAGTAAAAGAGAAAGCAACAACAGAAAAAATGATAAAGATATTTTACTTCTTTGTTAAAGGATGTGACGTAGGAAGCTTGGATATTAATATTTCTTCGAATTGGATACAATGGCTTCGCTTTTATCCTCAAAGAAGCGTCGGTTGCGCTCCATCTATGCCAACCATGGAACCGCCATTAGCGGCATAAATAGTCCAGCATTTGTATCAATTTTCTTCCTTTTGCATCTACTGTTTTTTTTTTTTTAATTTTGAGGGAGTCGAACCACGACCTCCCAAAACTTTACCTTTTGGCAAGTGTTGTCTCTACCATCTCACCAGAGATGTTTTGACGTCCTTTTACATCTACTGTTGGTAAAGCCATCCATCCATCACTCTCCACACACATTGCTCAAGTGTGGCCTTGCTTATTTATATTTGCTAGTTCATAACAGATAAGCAGCTTTAACTTTCTATTCCTTATTAATTTTGTTCAACCTTATTCTTCTAATCAACCTCACTCTCTTTGTAAATCTTTAAAGCACTTAGTTCTCCCGCCATTGCTTCTGCAATGATTTTCAGAACAATTTTCTTCCTAACGCTACTCTCTCAAGTACCCGCGATAAGGGGCAATATTTTCTCTTCCATCATACCACCTCTGTTTGGAAAAAGGAAATCTCCTCCCATTGAAACCGTTTTCAAGCTGCCATCTCCACTACCAACTTTGCCTCAAGGTCCAGTAGTCCTTATGATTACATCTTCAATTCAAATGGAAGATTTGCAAATTTATCTCTATTTGTTTATTTATTTTTATTTTTTTGCTTTTAATTGGGGGGGTGTTTGTAGTAAGGATTTATACTAACTGGTAGCTATTTCATTACAGGTGAGGGTTTGCAACTGGAACCATAAATCTGGGAGGCCTAGAAGTTAGTCAAATATCAACATTTAGCAAGATCTGGGCTTCACATGAAGGGGGGCCAGACAACCTTGGTGTCACATTTTTTGAACCTTCTCCAATACCCAATGGCTTCTTCATGCTTGGTTGCTATGCCCAGCCTAACAACAAGGCCCTTTTTGGGTGGGTTCTTGCCGGAAAAGATGGCGGGATGGGTGCCCTTAAGATGCCAGTAGACTACACACTTGTTTGGAGTAGTGAGTCCTCTAAAATTAAGCAAGATGGGAATGGCTATATATGGTTACCAGTGCCTCCAGATGGTTATAAACCTGTAGGGTATCTAGTCACGAACTCGCCGGAGAAGCCTCCCCTCGATAAAAGTCGGTGTGTCCGTTCAGACTTCACCGACAATGTTGAGACTGAATTATTGGTTTGGGGACATGACAAGGTTGGCAACTTTAATAGTATCACTGTCAAGAGTTTAAGACCTACCAATAGAGGGACCCAAGCTCTTGGTGTTTCTGTTGGCACATTTGTTGCTCTAGTGAATGATTCTTCTTCTTCTTCTTCACCCTTGCCCATATCTTGTCTAAAGAACAAGGAGTTTAATCTATCTTTCATGCCTAATCTGAGCCAAATTGAGGGTCTCATACAAGCTTATGCTCCATTGGTCTACATACATCCTGATGACCAATATCTTCCGTCATCGGTTGGCTGGTTCTTCAGCAATGGAGCTGTCCTATACAAAAAAGGAAATGAGTCGAACCCTGTTCCAATTGATCCAACTGGTTTAAACCTTCCCCAAGGCGGATCAGATGATGGGTCTTATTGGATAGATCTCCCTGTAGACAATGCTGCCAAAGAAAAGGTGAAGAAAGGCGACTTGGGAAGCGCCGGGGCTTATTTCCACATAAAACCAATGCTGGGAGCTACATTCTCTGACATATCAATATGGGTTTTCTACCCTTTTAACGGGCCGGCGAGGGCGAAGGTGGAGCTCGTGAACGTTCCTTTAGGAAGGATAGGAGAGCATGTAGGGGATTGGGAACATGTCACATTAAGGATAAGTAATTTCAATGGAGAGCTTTGGAGAGTCTACTTCTCTCAGCACAGTGGAGGGGCATGGGTGGATGCCTCAGAAGTTGAGTTCCAAGGAGGGAAAAACAAGGTTGTGGCTTATGCGTCGCTGCACGGTCATGCATTCTATTCAAAACCCGGACTTGTTCTACTAGGGAATACTAAAATAGGAATAGGAATTCGCGACGACACTGCTAAGAGTGAGATTGTAATGGATGCAGGTTCAAGGTTTGCTATAGTGTCAGCGGAGTACTTGAAAAACGACGTCGTAAGTGTGCCTCCATGGCTGAACTTTTATAGGAAATGGGGGCCAAAAGCCGACTATGACATAGCAATGGAGCTGCAGAAGATTGAGAGAGTTCTTCCTAGAAATCTTAAGGCTTCACTTGAGAGTGCAGTGAATGGTCTTCCAAATGAGTTGCTGGGGGAAGAAGGGCCTACTGGGCCTAAGGCCAAGGATAACTGGAATGGAGATGAAAGATGAATCCTTAATTTTTGACTTCAATGGGAGTTGAACCTATGACCTCTCAAAACCTTGCTTTTTGTTAAGTGATGCCTTGTCCATCTCAAAAGATTGCTTTTGGCAAAGATGAATCCTTAATTTGCTTATGTACATGTGTAGTGAGTTTTGAAGAACTGTTTATATATTTTGTTGTTGTGTAATTTTTTTTTCTGAATCAAACATCGGACCTCACAAATGTGGGAAGATGCCTTTTCCACTGCGTTGTAGGCATGGTTGGAAAAAATTTTAAACTAGAGTTCGTTGAGTAGTTAACGTGTACTTCATATCCAAATGTATTTATATATTTTGAAACATTATCACTACAAACATTATCAGTAGAATCTTGTTGGTTTTGAAACCAATAAAAGATATGACGAAGAAAAGAAAAATTTTGCACAAGAATAGAAATCAACAATAGAAATGAAAATCTAGTTTGGGTTCTCCCAGTTTTCAGGCAAGACACAAAAATAAAACTGAAATTTCGATTATCTTAATTTGGCAAAACTGCTGTATATAATAAATAGTGAAAACGGAATTGAATAAATCCTAAAACTTTGAATCTAAGACGCCTAAAAGATCTAAAAAATGAAAGTTCCAATTGTATAGGACTAAATAAGAAAAATATATAGGCACACAACAAATTCAATTTCCTAAATTGGACCGCGCACATAAATTTCGTGAAATCTAGGACAAGAAATAAGCACATATGATTACAATAAAAAGCGAAAATAGAAAGACCTAAAGCACTAATTATAACAAATCTAAACAACCTAGCTATTCTGACATTTTTGAAGGATGTATCAAAACTTGGGCTTTGTTTGTTTCATTTTCTCTAACTTACATGTTAGTTCGAATTATCTTATTGGAGTTAATATTTTCATGTTTGGTTCAACTTTAAACTTAATAAATTTTTAAATAATAAAAGATATGAATTGATATAAATAACCTTCAAATAAAGAAGATGGGTAATAAAAGTATCATTAATGAGGGATAATTGTGTCAACAACTCCTGGGAGATAACTACCTATGGAGGTGGGGGATATATCTCTAACTCTATGATGTAAGTTGGAGATAACTTGTAGAACAGTTGGACAACCAAATAAAATTATATTTCAACTCCCTACATATTAGTTATCTCCCGGAGATAACTTCACCTCTAACCAAACAAGGCCTTAGTCTCTTTAATTTTATATCATGATTGTTGAGTATCAACAAGAACATAAATCCTTGGAGGTCTTTGTGACCAGGAAAATTATAAAATTCAAGTTTATGTAAGATGAAATGATTCATCAAGTCGACAAGATTTACATGGTAAGTAATTAAGCGAGATAAAGACGTCAAATTGAAAACAAGTTGTATATTCAAGAAAATTACTATCAAGTGAGTTGTCTGGACGCAGAAATATTATTCAACTTATATTATATAGCTGGCATCACATTTGCCCTTCTGTACTTAAATTACCCCCCAAATCAATGGCTTTTTTGGGACCACATAATGACTTTAGGGAATAAACTACCAGCAACATAGAAAATGATACACGTGAAATCTTAACAAAATATGATAAGTTTCATTGTATTGTATTGTATGTTGTTTATGATACACAAGATATACATGTTTCTATATATAAGATATAATTACATACAAAAGGAAACATCTAAAAAAAGTAGCACATAATTAGAGAGTGATTTATGCATAACATAATTACGGAAGTGATTTGTGCATATTTCATAATTGCACAATATTAACACTTTCCCTCAAACTCAAAGTGGGAATAATGAAACCACTTTGAGTTTGCAAACCAAAATAGGCACCAAGTCACGAAACAAACACGAATGCGAAGCGGAACGACAAGTAGTGAACTCCATGAAAATGATTATCCAAGCGAACAATGATGAAGAACAGACGAAAACGAAGAAATGACAAGAACGCACACAGGAACCTGCTGCGAAAATTTCATCTGGTAAACATTGGCGATGATCCGTAAGGACAAGCCGGTGATGACGACATACCGATGAGAAACACGCACACAGAGCTGCTGCGAAAATGTTCATCCTAGCAAACAATGGCGACGGACCAGCAACAAGCCGACAATGACATATCGACGAGAAGAACATTGTAATCTGAACTTTATCGGTAGTCGATTGTCCATCAACAATCATACAAGAATCAATTAGCCATAAGAGGTCTTGAAAAAAATTGATCCATAACTTGATCGAGCAAGCACATAAGACACCAAAAAATTATTGATGATGATGATGGATGATTTTACTATCAAAAGTCAAATATAAATTATTAATAGTCGGCTACAAAGGAACAACTGATGAATGGAAGACATCTAAATGGGATGTGGTGATCCCAAATATGAGAAACGACCTATTGCGGGCTAACAACCGTCTGAAAATTGACCAGCCACAAGGCATAACAACAATAAAAGAAAATTTTGTATGAACAGAAGACATGAAAAATGGGATATGATAGTCCCAAATATGAGAAACAACTAGTTGCGGATTAACAACCGTCTGAAAATTGGCCAGCCACGAGGTATCACAACCAATAAAAAAAACTCTGTATGAGCGGAAGACATGAAAAATGGGATATAGTAGTCCCAAATATAAGAAACAGTCGGTTGCGGACTATAACCCTCTGAAAACTGGCCAACCATAATGCATCATAACCAATAAAAGAAAATGAATTGATTTCGCAATTAACGGAAGACACCAAAACCGAATCTAATGATGGTTTTGGGAAATGATAAATAACATTCGGATAGAATGTTAACTAATTGGCAATCGGCTGCGAAACAACAACCGATTGAACATTGATAAGCCAAAAGATATCAAAACCAAGAAAAAAAATGATTTTCCATTTGAATGGAAGATGAGTGAGCAACGAACAGACATACTTGAAGGGCAAACGAGCATAAGAACAAATTCAAAGAAATACAACAAGCAATAATGGAATCAATGTACTTATTTTATGTCTGGTCCTGTATTGAGCTATGAATGATTAATGAAATTTTGATTTCTCTTCGAAAAAAAAAACATTACAATTAAGTTGAAGACATAACATTGATATCAAAAAAAAAAAAAAAAAAAAAGTTGAAGACTTAACACTTGATCAGCACTAATATTTCTTTCTTTTGTTTTTTGTTAACAATGATGGTATTAATGTTCCTAACAAACCAAAAGGTACTAACAATATATGAAAACGATGATAATAGATAATACATCCTAATGAAAAAAGCTGTGTTGGAAGTGTTGCTTCCCATGCCATATGGACTAATCAACTTTGCCCGAACGTAAATTAGTTGGTATGGTTGGCACTGAATACTACATGAAAAATCGAGAAAAAACTAAATATTGTAAATATTTTTTAACATCTTAGATAATTATCATATGATTTAGATAATTTATTTTTTGGTCTAATAGGTAAATATATCCGAACGTATCATCATTTTGCAAATATATTATAATATTTTAATTTTTGCAAATATATCATAACGTTTGAACTTCACATCAAATTGTATCTTCGGGTGTTAATAAGACTCTTTTGCCCTCATATTAACATTAAAAATAATAAACTTGGTCACATAATTCAACCTTAAAATTGAGCCGATTAAATCATGAGATTGAACCGGACCACAATCAAACTAAACCTAACCATGCCCGAATCTTCGTCTTCAACTTGAATAGGAACTCATCAGACGAAGGAGAGGACGGACTAAAAGAGGCTTTTGGAGAGGTGGAAGTAGTTGCGGCCATTCTCACTACTCTCCAAATGCACACCACACCAACCGTCCCATGCATGTGAAAGCACCACGGGAATCATCTGCACACTATCACAACTTTATACCCATTCTCCTATTAATTCAATTGACCACTGTTTGTTCATCATCAAAGAGATGAGGTCGAAACATATTTGATTAAAATTGGGGCATGAGTTAGGTTTAATTTCTTTTTTGGTAGAAGGGTTAGGTTTAAGGCTCGATTTCATGGTTTAGTCCGGTTCAATTATGTGGCCAAATTTATTATTTTTAAATGGCAAAAAAATCTTATTAACAGTTGAGGATATAATTTGATGTGAAATTCAAAGGTTATGATATATTTATAAAATTATGGTTAGGATATATTTACAAAAATGGTAAAAAGTTAAGATATATTTACCTATTACCTTCTTTTTTTAATCTAATCACTACTATTAATGAGAACATTAATTTGAACTAAGAATCTAATCACTACTTCTGTTTATTTGATTAACACGTGAAGCTGCACTTATTTATCATACGTAACAAAACATGGTAAAAAAGGTAGAGCCGACATATATACACACTAATTTCTTACCTGCGCTATAGTAGAGTCCAAATAAATACTCATATCATGAGAACATTATTGAATTTTAATCTAATAGTTAATACATTTATGTACGTATTAATTGTTATACATGCGTTATTAAATGTTTGTCAAGACACAAAAATATACTTTGTCACATATATATTATACTGTTTTGTAGTCTTCAAAAATAATGAATGACACTGTCGTGATATGTCATAGTATAAAATTGATTGTTGTTTATTTTACTCCAATATTCTTAAAAGGTATATAATCTCGGCAGTATTGTGCATATAGGCGATCAACCATAACAGTATATATATACAAGTACGGGTGTGAAGTAGTCTCCCAACCCCAAAAGATAATACAAAATATAAAAAAATATGACTATAACCAAATGTACCAGCAAGCCTCAGCGTAGGTAAGTTAGATGTAATCGCCAATAATCCTTTTACCTCTGCTAGTACTAGGATCTGTGCTCAGCCATCACAAAAGTAAGATGATGAGCCCAGTAAGTAAAATCCCAAGGAAAATCAACGTGCATAATAATTTAAGAATGTAAATAATAGATCCAATAAATAGTGTTAAATAAACATGCGGAAAAAAGAAAAAATACAAACAACTGCTCAAAGCTCATCGTATGGATATAAACACACAGATATACAAATGGGTGTGAACACATCTACTGAAGTCTATACTTACGACCAGGAGCCCTGGTCGTGGCCCGCGCCATCGACCCTATGACTGTGTTCTAGCGGCATTAGCCCTAGTGGATTACATCGAACACTAGAACCGGTATTCAACTCGGGATATAATCTACCGAGACCGAGAACACGTGCTACACACTTAGCAAGCGACCACAACAACCCTCGAATACATAGATGGGAAAACTCAACCGTCCCAGTAAGAATAGACTCACATATTATCAAGAATTTACAACTCAAATGAATAACAATAAGTAAATGCAGTAGTGGTGTTCAGTTGGGCTTTACGTACCTCAAATCGTGCTCAATAATCCCAAAAACACCCCCGGTCCGACCCCTGACTAGTCCCCGACTCCAATTACGGTCTTGTGACTCCTGAGATCAAATCCCGGGGTTTATTGATTAATTAAGTAGATTTATAATCAATTAGGCTCAATTTTATGTTTTAAAAATTTAGGGGTCTGGTATTGACACGCTATGCTGGGTGATTAGCGCGCTAATTGATCTTCGTGCACTATTCATGCAAGAAGATCATCATCTTCCCTAGTGTGCTTAGTGCGCTAGTGTTCATCACCTAGCGCGCTAATTGCACTCTGCCCAAAATTTCCAGAAATGGATTTTGAGCTTAATTGGTTCCTAACACCTCACAACACCATATAATCAATACATACATTCTAACAACATTAAATCCCTCTCCAAAACACCGATTAAACAAGTTTTTCATTCAAAACAATGGATCGAAGTGTGCATGTGTCAAAATCCGAAATCACCACATTGGTCACCAATCCTCGCAAATCCGAGTAAAGCCATTATATTTCATCAACTAATCCTCAATAACAACAAATCAAACAAAAACAGTGATGAATTCGTTCAAAATTCGTATAAACCTCAACATATCAAACAATATCAATTTTTCATAAAACCAAAGATTTGATGAGTAAATTACCTTAGATTTCGTCATTTGAACCCTCAATTTCAGTCTCTAAACCCTCAGTTGCTTCCCTTAACAAAGATTTCTCTCCTTAGAACCTCCAAAACGTTTGGAATTTTGCTTCCTTTTGCATGTCTCACGATCAAATTGATATTTATAGGTGTTTGTTATAATCTGACGTTCACACGCATCTCGAGGTTGATCAGACGATCCTTGTTAAGCCTGTGTCACTCAATTCTTGGCCGCCTTATCATGACACTAGTTGCCTTATATCTCATCTGTTGTGTGTCTCGAGAACAATCCTAGGTGTGCTGATTTATGCAGTTACAACTATAGGACTTTATTAATTCCATTTGATTTAACTTATATAACCTATCCAAGCCATCAAATAAATTCTATAAAATGGTAAATAGGGTCACACTAATTTTCTGACTACCCGGCCCCCCGTGCCCCGCGTTCGGCACGCTTCCCGAGGCAGTCCCACACTTAGTGTACCTAATTGATTTACTTAGCTTAGCCTAAGGTTATATTTAAATTTCATTATATTTAGTCCTCAACCATAGTCATGTTATATTGATTAAATTTAATCTAACCCCAACGCCCGGCCTCACAGCTACCGAACCCTCACGTTAGCGTGTTCCACGAAACGGAACCCCGACGCTCAAACTCGCCCGACAAGTAATTATAGATACACGCTTGTGATGAATAATACATCATAATAATAAAAATATTAATACATCATAAAACTCAAGAAAACAACAGTACATAGTCAGTACCCTAGGTTCGGTCATGCCTAGCCTATCCGTGGTGTCCACGTGTCGTCCGAGCTGGCGTCATAATCTGAAATAATTAAATAAAGGTGTTATAATTATAACGGGTCGTTACAGTATACACATAGTATTTTGCTAATTGAAGACCAACCAATCTAAAAATTAGAGACACAATGCAAACAATCAAAATCCCATGAAACTAGTCGTTTGATGCAAATAATATATTGAAAAAGTGAGAAAACTGGCAATCAAAAGGGTTATTTAGATATTTCAAGTTAGGAATCTTAAGTGTCGTTTGGTTCATTTTACTAATTTTCAGGAAAATTTTCTTTTAGGAAGTTTAATTTCCTAGAAAGTTAACCACTAAAGAAGTTGTATTTTTCACGTTTGGTTCAACTTTGAACTTTCTGGGAAGTTTCATATTTTAAAAATAATAAAATAATGTAATTTACATAAATGTCATTTTTCATTATTTTTGAGAGAGATTGTAGGAAATAAAGGTAAAGAGAAATCATTAAATGAGGGTAAAAATATCAATTTCCCCTTCAGAAAGATAACTCATTCACCCCTTAAGTGAGTTATCTTTCCCTATGTGGAGAAAGATGGAGGTCAAACTTTCAGAAAAGTTTTTAAAAATATCCAACTAAATAATATGAGTTAAAATTTCTCTAAAAGTTATCTCACTTTCTTTAACTTTTCTCAAACCAAACAAACAATACGTTAGGATGAAAAGAAGATTGTTGAAGAGACTCTAATTAGTTTTTCTTTTTGGTCAAGCATAAGTAAAGGTTCCAGTTGATAACTTCAAACATCATTTGTTAGACGTACTGGCACCGCCATTATGGACTTTCAGATCTTCTGATCGACTTTATATAAAAGTTTGTTTGCTTGCACTCCATCAAACTTTCAAAACTAAAAGCAAACATGTGAAAAATGCAACATTTATCAGTTCTCCGTCTCTCCATCTCCCATAAAATTTAAAATAGAACACGAAAGAATTTTGTCTTTATTTTATTTTTTAGGAAACCAACATGGGCTTTAACTCCAAAACACCATGGTAAGTGATATCCAATCCATCTCCCAACCTTGACCATGGTAAGTGACTTAACCCACAACCTTTTTCAACTTTGACCATGGTAAGTGATGTCCAATCCATCTTACAAAGTCACATTTTCTAATCTTTAATTTCTATGAACAGCGGCCCCACTGGAGTTTGCAACAAATGTAATCTTATCTTCTAATTTCATTAAAATAATTAAAAGTCACATGGTTCAGTCAGAGCATCCAAGTCTTACACATATTTACCAATGTGGGGGAATTGAACTAAACAATTATTTGAACATATAAAAAATGATGTTCACAAGGATAATTATATATATAATTATTTTTTTCTTGAGGAAAATATATAATTCATAAAAAGATTGGTTTATGAGGCTATATAAACAGAGGAAGTTATAAAGCTAAAACTTGCAAGTAAGTGCAAAATTCCTTGTAAGAGACATCAAACCTTTATCTTTCTATGCCAAACAACTCCATCTGTCCTTCTATTAATCAAATCATTTTGTTTTCCCCTCTTATAATTGAAGTACTTCTGAATTTTTGATAACCACCTCATCTGGTATCTTGGAAGATTTTCAAATCACTGTTATCCCATAGCATAGCTCTCAACTATACTCATTAATGGGCAATATGATAACATCTGTCTCCAAAAAACCAAGAGTCCTCCCAATAGAAACAAATTTCAAGCTACCATCTCCACTGCCATCTTGGCCAAAAGGTACCTCTGAAAGACTAGTTTATGAATAAAATCTACAAATTCCAATGAACTTAACTTATGCATATTTTTTGGTATTGTTTTGCACTAAATTGTTGTAGTTTGGTCACAGGTGAAGGATTTGCTACTGGAACCATAAATCTAGGAGGCCTAGAGGTTAGTCAGATATCAGAGTTTAACAAGATTTGGGCCACCCATGAAGGGGGGCCAGACAACCTTGGTGCCACATTTTTTGAACCATCACCTATTCCTAAAGGCTTCTTCATGCTTGGTTGCTATGCCCAGCCTAACAACAAGCCGTTGTCGGGGTGGGTTCTTGTCGGAAGAGATGACGGAACGGACTCTTCGAGGGGAGGTGTCCTAAAGACGCCGCTTGATTACACACTTGTTTGGAGGAGTGAGTCAACAGGGATTAAGCAAGATGGCAATGGCTTTATATGGTTACCAGTGCCACCAATCGGTTATAAAGCTGTAGGATATGTCATAACCGCTTCCTCGGAGAAGCCTCCCCTCGACAAATCCGGTGCGTTCATTCGGACTTTACCGATGATTGCGAACCTGAAATGTCGATATGGGGACATGACAAGGTAGGAAATTCTAGTGACATCATCAGTGTCAATAGTTTGAGACCCAGCATTAGAGGGACTAAAGCACTTGGGGTTTCAATAGGCACATTTTTAGTTCAAGTGGGAGGAGCTTCACCCTTGCCTATATCTTGTTTAAAAAACAAAGACTTCAATCTATCTTTCATGCCTAACTTGAGCCAAATTGAGGCTCTTGTAGAAGTTTATGCACCATTTGCTTACTTCCATCCAGATGAACAATATCTCCCATCGTCGGTTGGGTGGTTCTTCGGCAATGGAGCTCTCTTGTATAAAAAAGGAGATGAGTCCAACCCAATTCCTATTGATCCTACTGGCTCAAACCTCCCCCAAGGCGGTCCCAACGACGGTACCTATTGGTTGGATCTCCCTATTGACAATGCGGGCAAGGAGAAGGTTAAGAAAGGTGACTTAAGCAGCGCTGAGGCCTATTTCCACATAAAACCAATGCTAGGCGCCACATTCACCGATTTAGCAGTATGGTTCTTCTACCCTTTCAACGGGCCGGCGAGAGCCAAGGTGGAGTTTGTGAATATCCCACTAGGGAGAATAGGAGAGCATGTAGGGGACTGGGAGCATGTGACTTTAAGGGTTAGTAATTTCACAGGAGAGCTTTGGAGAGTGTACTTTGCTGAGCACAGTGGAGGGACATGGGTGAATGCATCAGAAGTTGAGTTCCAAGGTGGGAACAAAGCTGTGGCCTATTCATCTTTGCATGGTCACGCATCTTATGCGAAACCGGGGCTTGTTCTACAAGGGAATCCTAAACTAGGAATTGGGATTCGCAACGACACCGCAAAGAGCAAGCTTGTGTTGGATGCAGGGTCAAGGTTTTCCATAGTGTCTGCAGACTATTTGGGGAGTGCAGTAAGTGTGCCTCCTTGGATTAACTTCTACAACAATTGGGGGCCAAAGATTAGCTATGACATTGCTGAAGAGCTGCATAAGATTGATAGGCTACTTCCTGGGAAGCTTAAGTCTGCATTTGAGAGAATAGTGAATGGCCTCCCAAGTGAAGTGCTAGGGGAAGAAGGGCCAACTGGGCCTAAGGTGAAGGATTACTGGAATGGTGATGAGAGATGAATGTATGGTTATTCAGCAGTATGTATGTGCTTGCTTATTATTTTGTCAAATTATGTATGTGTTTGCTTGTCAGAGTGGTTAAATGCATGTATTGTAATTAATTGTTCATTTCATTTGTTGATGTTGCATAATTGTTTAAAGCATAATATTTATTTTTCAAAAATAATTTTTTTTGGCAACTGGAAATGGAGTTTAAATTGATTATCAAAAATGGGGAGTCTAAAACAAAAATATTAACACAAATGCCTCCCCTGATCTTCTTAGCTATTCAAAATAACTATTCAAAATAAATATAGTGATTAGAAATATATTTGCTCCAAAAAATGCAATATAGTACTTTTGATATACACTGAGGTTTGTGTATACGCACGTCTCAACTCAAAATACGAACCATTGTAATAATCGAAGTCTCTAATTAATAGACTTTTTTAACACAATGGATAAAATTTTATTAAAGTTAACCCATATTGGTAAATGCGGCCCCCTGCCTTTAGAGTCTGACTCCGTTCCTGCCTTGGTGGATGTAAAGTTGTTTCTTTCCTATAAAAAAAAACAAACAAACAAATACTAAAACCTAATTATAATAAGACATGAGTTTGAGCAAAAAACCCTACACAACCAATGGTCAGTATATATCTGTTTGCATATATTTATGGTTGCTTTAGGATTTTTCCTGGTGTACTAGACTAAGTTTAGAAATATACAGCATCATTATGGTGAAGTATTTTAAGCTTCATTTGATACGGCACGTTTGGGTCGCTTTTATCTTTGTCCTCACAGATCGAATAAAGAAAATTCATGTATTGTATTTTGACCACAAAATAAAACACAAATGCAATCAAGTATATAAAAGGCAGTCCTTCTATCTTCCCTTCTTCTTACACATAGTAAGAAACGGAGAGTTGAAACCTCTAGGGAACATAAAATTTGTAAGTTGATTTCTTCATATGTAGGGGTACTTCTTATTAATTTGGTATTTTTTTATCAAAGATATTTGTTCTTGATTAGAAGTATATTTTACTCGATTGTGTTACTCTAATTTTTCTTTTCCTTTTTTTTAGTTTTTTTTTTAAAGAGCCATTTTTCGATTGTGTTAAAAAAATTATTTTGAATCAGTAAACATATGTTCCAGTTTTACTCGATTGTGTTACTTCTATTATTTTGAATCAGTAAACATATGTTCCTTGATTATTCATATATATATATATATTGTATCTCAAAGAGCATATAGGAGATCTGGTACTTGCATATATATGTGCCTCGTGATGGAAACTTTGCAGCCCATCGACTAGCCCAATTAGCAATGAAGAACAATCATAATTGTAGTTGCAAGGATGTCATCCCCTTTGTCAATCGCTTCACATGTATGTAACCAGTGATGAGTGATCTCCGTTGATGATATAATATTTGCCTGTTTTTATTTTTGAGTAAAAAATGGGTACATATTTAATTTGTTGTGTGCATTTAAATATGTGTGATTTGGATAATTGTCACGTGCATACATTTCTTACACACAATTGGATTTGTAGGAATCTTTTTGAATACTTTGTTATTTGCATACTCATTTCGTTGTAAGCACCAAACTTAATTTCTCCTTCAATTGTTATACTCTTGTTATTATGAATATATAAACCAACAATATATCAATTAATAAAGACTATTAGTTCCTAATCCAATTATACCTAAGTCATATAATACGCACCGCACCAATTAATTAATTAGCACGTATATAAAACTACAGTATCTTAAACATATACAAGTTTTATTAATTGCCTTCTTGTCTCCATCGCGGTAATTAATATCCAGTACTACTATTGACAAATAAAAACTCGAAATATATCATGCATGCAGACATTATATATGACTATTAGACCTTAACCAATATTTGCATTTGATGAACTACAAAGTCGTAAGCAAATTAAATGCTAATATTAAATACGTAATACTTTATTTTTATAAGGAGGAGATAATTTTTTTTTCTTATGGTAAATATACATGTTCCTGGAGAAAAGTTGTTCCTAAGATCAAATAATTTCTTATCAATAAGGGAAGAAAAATAGAAATTTCATTAGTCATTAAATTAGGTTCGTGTACACTTCAATTGCTAATTCAAACTCAAACTAGAAACTAAAAATAGGCTATATAAATGTGTTTTTCTCTTTTGAAGTAAAACAGAAATTTCATTTTTTTCTTATAGGAAAGAAACAATTTTGCACCATCCAAAGTTTGAACCTATGTCCTCTTACTCCCAAATCCCATACCATACTATATCATACCATTGTGCCACCCAATTGATTTAAAATAGAAATTTCATTCATCATCATGAATGGTTCAATACATTTAATAGAACATGACCAAATGGTCATGTGCAGTGCGTGCCAAATATAATTGATCCGTACTCGAGTTACCAATCCCATTTCGGTGTAGTAGTTTTAAATACGGGGTGAATCCATACTACTTAAGTTTATTTCGATTTAACTACAAAGGGAAATTTGGGGGTTTTTATTTTAGAGACTTTAAGAAAACAATTAATTAAAACTACTAGAAATCAAAGTTTGCAAGAATGAGTTCAATGATAAAAATAACCTAGGTCTGTGGTTCCACAAGTCAAATCAAGATTCAATAACATGGCATACATAGTCTTCAATCTTTGCCAAAAGATTATTAATTCAATTCCTCTCAGATTAGCTATAGGAAATCGACATCCATCAGAAATATCTAATTCCTCTATTCTCGATAGTTAGACGTCCGCCACTAACTACTTTAATTAACACACAACCCTAGACATCTGCCTATAAAGTTTAATGCATTAACCATATAAAATCCGTGGGAATACTAATCCTAAATAACCAGACCGCGTTCACTCCCGAGTCATACACTTAAGAACCGAAAGGTTTTGATGGCAAACGGGTGAGTGATTGTCATTTGTATCCCTAATCGTACAATTACGAATACGATTGTCTCGATTAACTATTGGTCTTCCATCAAAAGCATGCAATGGCCAAAATACATACCTTAAGATTGTACCATAATCATGAAAATGACAACAAATAAAATAGGAAGAATTGAAATAAATTAAATATAAATAAAAGATCTCACATACCACGCTATCAACCAATAATCTGAACTTACTTCGCCTCCGACCTAGGCAAAAGTGTTTAGCCGAGAGATAGTCTCGAAGGACATAGTCTCGAATAACACCAAGATCTATATAAAAAAGGAAATATGGAATGAGAGAGAGTAATAGTTCGAATCCCTAGGGTCATATATATAGTTCCCTAGGTACTCAAATTCTTTATTGTAATCTAAAAAACTCATGGCCGACTCCAGCAAATCGGTGGAATGCTCAAACCACTGTGAAAATCTCTGGAAAAATAACTTTATGCTTCACCGATTTAGCCAGCGAATCCTGTGTATTTTGGATTTGTTGAGGAATCGCTGGTTGTTTTTCTACTGCCAATTTTGCCAACGAATCCTAGTGTATTTTGGATTCGTTGGGAAATCGTTGAGACTTTTTACTGCACTTTTTGCCTTTTTGCTGCACTTCTTCCTGCACTCAACCAAATTCTTCACTTTTCATCCTATTTTCTTCTATTTCTTCATTTTACCTTAATACAACTTGAAATCACAAACCAATAAGAGAAAACCCAGTGTAATATAGCCTTTTACATCTAAAATGACCCTAAACATACTATAAAATACTGTCTAATTATTGACTTATCACCGAACATAGAATCCTTTGGCTTAACAAAAATACATTGCTTTGCTAATCCTAATTAATCGCTCAAAAGAACATCTAAATGTCATGGTTTGGCTTTGGATTGCGATTGTAACATTGGACATCTCTAGAACACAACATTAGACATACATCAGCTAGTACTTTATTGGCAAACAAAACTTCAACAAAGAATGAAAAATAGAACTTCTGCTAACAAGATAAAACAAACCAAAACCGCGCAATGGGGATGAAACAATAGCTAGTCTCCGTATATCTAAATAGATTTGCAGTTTATATATTAAACCATATATAAGGGTTGCCTCTTAAACGTGGTAAAATTCAATTGCATTAAAAGACATTTAATATTCTGAAAAAAAGGCATTTAATAGTTTCCTTGATTTAATTAATTAATCTTTGATACGATTTAGTCAATTAATGGTCATATCTGTTAGAGGGCAAAGGCCTTGTTTGGTAGGGGTAGAGTTCGAGGGAGTGAGATTACTTGTAGGGAAGTTCTGACTAATATTGTTTGGTTGGTTTATAACCTTCTGGCGGTTTATCTCCTAACTCACACCTAGCAAGGTGAGATACCTCCTTCAACTTGGGAGATTTATCTCCCTTAAGCTTATAGACACAATTACCCTTCATTACTCACATCTCTATTACCCACATCCCTCGATCTCTCTTGTTTGAAGGGTATTTATATCAATTCTCATGTTTTATTGCTTTTTAAATTTGTAACTTCCATGTAAGACCTTGCTTGGTTGGGGGAGGAGTTGGGGGAGTGAGATATCTTGTAGGAAAGTTGCAACTAATCTTATTTTTGTTGGCTTTATAAACCCAACTTCCTTGCAAGTTATCTTCCAACTCACACCCACAAAGGCAGAAAACTCCCTCACCCTTAAAGGAAGTTATCTTTCAGAGGCTCGTGTACACAATTACCACTTATTAATTACCTCTATATTACTCACATTCTTCTCTCTTGTTTGAAAGGAATTTATGTTAATTCATATGTTTTTTTAAAACTAATAACTCCATGCAAGTTCAAAGTTAACCAAACATGAAAATATGAACTTCACATGGAGTTAACTCCCTCAATAAGAAAACTCCTCTGTAAGTTGACAAAAAAAATATGAACTCATAAGTTAGCAAAAATGAACCAAGCGAGGCCAAAGTGTTTATAATTATATTTCAAGTTGGACTAATTAAATTAATTTCATATCTAAACTTGTTAAGAACTAATTACTAACAAATAATTCCCCACTCTTTGTTCGGCTGATGACCACAATGGTCGTTGGCCAACCTTTCTCAGTAGTAGCGACATCTTTGTGCAACCATCCTCTCAATAAAACAATGCTTCGATTGATTTTGTTTATTTGTTTTTCTTTGTGTCTTCGTGTTGTCTATTTTTCCTCTTTTCTTCTTGTTTCTTAGATCTAAAGATATCTTCTTAGATCTATGGCTTTTTAATGAGATGGTGTAGTAATGGTGGAAGAAGGTGAGATCGGGCAATGATAAAGACAAAAGATTATGGGATTTTATGAGAAGTGTTTAGAGGTTGTTGATAGCTCTTGACGGTGCGTGCGACAACGATAACTTTGTGCTTAGCAACTTTTAGCACATGAAGGTTGTGCGGGCAACGATGATTGTGCTTAGCAACTTTGGATGGTCTCTTTGTTTATATAATTCTTCTTCCATTAGGATTTAATTCTTGTTTTGGTCTAGGTTTAGTTTATGTTTAATTTAGGTTTTGTCTCCTCATGCGAATGTTTCGCCAAATTGAGGTAGGTGTCTCCCTTTATGATGGTAGTTCTCTCCTTTTGTAGGGGTAATTTTCATATTTTTATTAGGGTAGTTTCGGGCTTCAATATGCAATATAGTATCTATTACATTTCACTTGTTAAAATTTTGTAATAGGTTAGCTTATCTATTGGGTTAGGAACGATGAATGTGCCTTTTTAGGCTTCAAAAAAAATTACTAACAAATAAGCTCATTCTATGCAAACTTTATTTTAGAGTCACGGTAAAGGCACCCCGCTGATTAGGGCATCTCAACAATTTATCAGGGTACACCGGTACTTTTACCAAAATGTCATTTCGTTTGATGTGCGAGCACCCCACCATCAAATAAATGAAACCCTTCTTTTCTCCTTTCAATCACCACATCAATGCCTCAATATACCAAATTCCTCACTTTCTTGTTTGTTTAAGGTAGATTTTTATTTTTATGGTCGAACGATGTGTTTAACTTCAATCCCGTAGTGTTCGGTCACACAGGGATGTGATTGTCTTTTGGTCTCGAACGTCCATTGCCAAAACCATTGTGTAAGTGTCGGTTAATATCAACCGACACTTAAGTGAGAAGGACCCTTACATTACGTGATTGTGTATCACCGAGACTACCGTTTTGGTCTCGGTTGCTTGTTACCGAGACATTAATGTTATGTCTCTGTTGCTTCCAACCGAAATGTAATAAAAAGCTACGTTTGGGATTAAACTCGGTTGATAATAACCAACACCTTTTGTTAGTTATCGGTTATAGGGTACCGAGACACTAAAACATACATGTCTCCGTAATGTCTCGGTCCTATGTGACCGATAAATTCATGTCCGTGGTTCACCTTCAAAAATGGAAAAAAAAAACCTTACAAAAACCATAAAAACTAATTTGTTGTGTGGGACGTTCGCTTCCCACTCATTTTCTTCAACCATTAGACTCTAAAAACACTTAAAACTCGTCGAATCTCCGAGTGACGACGGATCGACAAACACAATTGACAAGGGTTAGTGCACACTTTTTGATCGATAAACGCGATGTCCGGCCCTGTGACGGATCGACTTGACTTCGTAAAAAAATTGAGTTTTCAAAAGTGGGGTGCCCTGAGAGGACATTTGAATGGATATGTAAATTGTTGGATTGGATTAGAGGACATTTTTGTCAATTGGTCATCAAATTAGTTATAATTAAAAATGGCGGGTGCCCTGAGAGGATTGCGGGGTGCCCTGCACAACTCTTATTTTATAGATGAAAAATGCCTCGCTAGGGTTTCTCGTCTCTCGCAAGAAATCCTAGCGCCGAAGGCTCCCTCCTAGCAGCAGCGTGGCTACGTCCACCGCCCTCGGGTTGCCGGTGTCGAAGCGATCCGCTTCGGCGGTCGCTGATTCGTCGGTGGCCCTTTTTTTTTCTTTTCCTTATCCTCTTCATTTATCTTTGTGTTTTCCTTGTAAATCCTCCTCTCCTCAGCCAATCTCTTCATCCGTCTTCACCCCTTTTCTCTACCCTTTCCATAAGCGGTCTTAATTCCTTCCATTTCCTTCACTCTCTTTCACCCTCTTTTTCTCTTCTTTTTGTTTGTGGTTTTTGGTGCAGCAATCGTCGACGCCCTCCTTTTAGGTCTAGAATTTGGTTGGATGGGGAAGGGGCAACGAGACTCGATACGAATCTCCATGGCAGTGATGGCAAACGTCGGCGACCGACCTCTCGTGGTGACGAACGGCTTCTTGGTGGCGAGTCGAGGCAGAAACTTGGATCCGACAGTCCCATTATTTTTTTTTCTATCTGTATTAGTATGCGATCTTCGGAAGGTTACTTGATCACACAAGGAATGGGTGATCATTGGTCCATTTCGTTCCTAAGGGGTTGTTGCCTCCTTTAAAAGATGTTGTCCCCGTTAGAGATTGTTCGCGCTTCAAAGAATAATTGTAATATCTATTATCCTTATCTAATATATCGGTGTACTCGTTTGGGTTGTAGGAACATCAATGCAACAACTTTGAAAAAAAAAGCAGATGGATGAGGAAATGACCTTCAATTTAAAGATTTGGACAACTGATCTAAAACATATATAAATTAGGTGACCGAATGCCTTTCATGTCTCCGCGCGCTCAGAGTACCTGAACCACCAATATGTGAAGGTTTCATTTCTTTATGATCCTTACATCATTTAAAAAATAAAAAATTAACAAACAGTTTGACATGCCTAGTCTGCTAATTAAGTATATGTATATAAGAAGTATATTTCTTGGGGACATTGATCTTTAAGTACTTAATTAGTTTATCAGGTGACTTCATAAGGTTGGTTTTTAGTTGCTTCCCTAAGCAAGGCTCCAAATTAAAGAATCCCCAAAAGGCAGGCAGGCTAGCAACAATAACACCCAGCATTATCATATTACACAACGCAATACTCTAAATTGTTTTATATATATTGGTCAAAATTGCCCTGAGAACCAAAAATGAAAAAGACCAAAGTACCCTCAACAGATTGACAACTTCTTCCAAGGCCGTTTAGCCCTTTTTTGGCAATTCATGAGTCAACACACATCACCCAAGATCTCGCGGGAAATCGTTGAAGAACTCTTGTTAGGATAAGTACAAAAAGAGCAGACAGCGCTGGTTCATCTGTTTCATTTTACTTGTTTTTATAGTTGTATATACATAAGTTGTTCGAAATCAGCTCATCACAAGGCATTGATTCGCCTTTAATTTCAATCTCCTTGATCACATGCACAGGTAGTTTACATTAATTCACATTTCTCCATGAATTCTCTTTTGGTTTCTGCGAGGAATGTTTTTGTATACTAATTAATAAATTAATAGGACTGCATAGTAGTCCTCTATATATGCAATGGTTTGTTCTTTTATGGGGAGAAAAACTAGGCCGGCTGGGCATTTTTTTTTTTTTTTTTGTATATCTATCGATGTTTCTTGAGAAGATTAATTAATTGTGCTGTGATTTATCTTTGCCTAAAAAGAAGATTTTGGCTCTTACATAGTTTGAAAACTTTTGTTTTTGAAGAAATAGAATGGAAGGCAGAGGAGGAGAAGAGGTGAGGAGGGTTCACATTATTTATTTTCTAAGTAGGAATGGCCGAGTAGAGCACCCTCATCTCATTCGAGTTCATCGCCTTGGTCGAAAAGGCGTTCACTTACGTGGTGATTATCAATTTCATCAATTTGTTAATGTTAAAGCTATGGTTTATCTTCTCTACATTTGATTAATTTTCAATTCATGACTTTGTTTGAAAATTGTTAATAGATGTGAAGCTGTGGCTATCAGAATTGCGAGGAACAGACATGCCAAATTCATTCTCATGGTCATTCAAGAGGTTAATTTTTTGCAATAATTAAGATTAATTGATCCACCCCGCGTATTGTTTGCATAAAGTACTTTAACTAATTTAAACTGACCTTCTATATTATGTATGGTTAATTTGATATTTCAGGAGGTACAAGAATGGGTATGTATGGCAAGATTTGATAGATGACGACCTGATTTCGCCAATCTCAGACAATGAGTATGTCCTCAAAGGCTCAGAAGTCTCATCACTATCAGTCACACAAGGTACATATATCTACACAAGAATATGGAAAATGCTAAACGTAGATCAGAAATGCACACTAAAAGGCACATCATGACCTCCACTTGTGTTTTGCATGGAGATATGTATATGCATATATCTCAAGGTGCAAATTGATAGCTCGGATGGCTTGTTGTGTCTGTTGACGTGCGTTCCTGATTTACATGTACCAGGGTCCCAAGAATATTTGCATGCATACCTTATTAACAATCAAAAGATTAATTCAATCAATTAATCTCACAAGCAGATCATCACTCAAACCCTTCAAAGCCAACCCCATCAACTTCAGAATCCAAAAACCAAGAAGAAACAATCAAGACCAACATTGAAGACATAGAGGGGTCACCTAACAAGTCATCATCATCACCAGGAGACTCCAGTACTACAGAGGACAATTCATCATCGACTACGACGACATCGTTCGAGTTCGAGACATCAACTGTGACAGATGATTCTTTCAAAACAAATAGTGGTACTGTAAGCCCAGTTGGCTTCTCAACTGAATTGGAGAACAAAACAAATGAGATTGAAGAGTTGATTGGTTGTGGTGATGATGATGAGATTCACGTTGAGGTCAAGAAGAGTGGAAGCCATGAAGAGGTCAAAGGGCCAAGACTTTCAAGGTCTTATAGGAATGGAGCCACTACGATGCTTCGCAACCTATTGAGCTGCCGTGCGGTGGACACCCATGATTCGATTGTGACTTCAATCAGGAAAGCACCAGCTGATCAATCGAACGGCCCAGATGGAGTTTCCGAGATTCGTATGATGGAAAAGTATAAGGTTGGAGGTGGGTCCCGGAGGATCTTTGGTGGGCCATGGAACCCAAAGCTCGACGCTAGGTGGGCCTCTTCACTTGCCAATCTAAACTATTGAATTTGAAAAATGTTAGAATAACAACTCAGAATGCACAACGCATCCCAGTGTATCACTGTATCACACCGCAAAGTGCATAAGGACACATCCCGAGGCTAGCATGGATGATGAGATTGTTGCGTTGTCACAATGCGGTGTCATTTTTGCATTTCCCATTGAATTTATGTTCAATAGTTTTTTTATCTCTAGTGGATGGAGTTTGATCCATATATGTTTTCATTTTTTTGGCAGGAAAAACTTTAGAAAGTCGAAGGAAAAGGTCTCTGCAGCTTATAAGACAAACATAGAGCCCAACTGCTCGTAAGTCTTTTATCTCAAACAAACAAAAACTTTGCGACTTTCGTTTGGACTGACCTTTTATAGAGTCCATAAAAATGTGATGCATCATGCATCCTGAATCATGACATGATTAGGGTTTAAGCTGAAACGCATAGTGCTAGGGTGACCCAATTTGAACACCTAGTTGTTGGTTTTCCCTTAAATACATATATCAACTTATTTACACACAAACATTGATGCACAAATCAATTGATGCTAATAAGTGGGTGTCAGTGTCAGGTGTCCAAAACGAGTCATCCAATCATTCTCCTTTTCAATAAACCAACAAATTGAGGCTTGAAACAAATTTCCCATAAACATTAATCACTTACAAATGAATTTTGATGTGTCCATTAATGAATTTTGACTTGAGATTCAAGGAATGTGTTCAGTTTTCTTGCTGAGATAATGAGCTGCCCCACTTGAAACAGATCTTCAGCCAGAACTAGGAAGTTTGCTTTTATAATCCCATGACTCCAAGAGATCACAATTGTAGTTTTTGAACCAAACTTTGCTCTGCGGTCCATGAGACGTTACATTTGCTAAATATATGTAGTTTTGTACATACTGGCTTGTCTGTCCACTCTACAAGCTTATTTTCTCTTGCTAAAGTTGCACTAGTACTACTGAAGTAAAGCAACTTAAATTATAGATGACTTTTGAGGAAAGATTGACTTATGCAGGTTCTCTGACTTCATTTACTTGTGTTTCTTACTGTTGAAATAAGTTTTAATTTATTAGAGACTAAAAGTGCAAAGATCCTATGGAGATTCAACTCTTTTTCTTTAATACTTTCCTACCAACAGGGAAATAAAATGGCCAAGAGTGTCAACAATTGGGTGTTAGAATGGAGGCCTCTTCAATCTTTAGATTGACCGAGCTAATTATAGGGTGTTAGGTAGAAGCATGGCCTTTGATATACTCTGGGCACCTATTACAGCTAATACTATGAATATAGCTTTTTAGGCATGCATATTGCACGAAAACTAGGAGATGGCACAAAGATTAGGTTTTAGAAGGATATTTGGAACGGCAATGAGAGTTTTGCTTTAGTCCATGCTCTTAGATAGGTTACCACAACCATACGAGACTTGGCAGCATTGAAATTCTAAAGGTTGATCATGATTTCAAACTCCATAGAAGACCTATAATAATCGCTAGAAAAACTATACCTTTTTTGTGTTCAATGTAGGATAATTCCGGTCTCGTTTGAAATAAAATGGTATCCTAAACCCTAAAGTCCTTTTAGTTGAAACCTTAGAAATAAAATAGGTATCATGCATCTCTAAACATCAAACATTGTTCGATCATAACTTTGAGAGTGCTCAAGTTGTTCCAAGTTGTTCTAATGTTTTCTGCTCTACCAACTGCAGGCATTGTGGAAAGGCTTTCAAACCAGAGAAATTGTATGCGCATATGAGGTCATGCAGAGGATTCAAAAGCTTAAGAAAAAGCCAAAATGCAACCAACGATCAAATAATGATAGATCAGATGAAGACGAATCAAACAGAAGAATTGTCCTAGGCAGGCACACCGAGACTCTCACTTTAAGCATTGCATTTCAATATTTTTCATTCAAGAATTCAGCTAGATAGGGGCCATCATCCTCCAACCGATGCCTCCATGAATGTAAAGACAGCAAACCAAGGAACCACAAGAGATCACTCTCCGCAACATTTTTTTTTTCTATTCATTTGATTGACGTCCGTGTAAAATTAGTCCATGAACTTTGATGATAACTGATCAAAAGTACTCTAAAATAGCAGTTCCTATCCACTATAGTGAATGAGATTGTTGAAGTTTTATAATTTATTATTTTTGTTGAATGTTTTGAAGTTTTATAATTTATTATTTGTATTGAAAGTTTTAACTTCTGTATTTGGCCAAGCCAGCCAGATATGCAAGCAATTTAACTTTCCAACAGGCTAAGCAAGCAATAGAAAAGTAGAATAACAAAGAAACTGCATTATTCAAACCATGGAAGGAAGAAAGGAGAAAATCCTTGATTTAAGCAAGTAGATAATTTGAAAAGCATAATAAGTGATAATTTCATTAATTAATTGGTTGTCATTCTTCACTAGATCAGAGACAATCAAAATTATGGTTAGAAAAAGGGAAAGTTAGAAAGCACCCATTTAGAAGCGCTCCCCCGCTATTGGCGACAAACGATATCAGAACCAGGAGTACAGAAGTACTCCGTTAGCTGTACATCGTGTAAGTTTCTGTACTTTAATCAGTCTTCAAGGAAAGATACACCCAAACTCAGTGATGCTCCTTCCAGTAAATTCCCTCACCGATTAGCAGTGATGGTCGAATCCACATGCTCAAGAAGAAACGCATAGAGCTTTTTCTTCAACCTCTCCACTGTCTCATCAACTTCAAATTTATACCCAGTGGCATCCTCTAACCACTGATTCACCCTTTTAAGTTGCCCAAGGAGGGATGCGACTTCATAATCCCCTTCCCTTCCTTTCAATCCAAAACCATTTTTCAAAGAATCCTCCAAGTACTTTAGAAACCATCCTCGAGAGACCAAGAGAAGTCGTTCTGCCACTTGTCCTACCTCTTTTAATCCTTTTCCCTTGCGCCACTCTTCCTTCTCTTTAGTAGTTCTCTGTACACCAGAATGGCCTGATTGTCTTTTAGTAGATGAACTACTCTTCAAACTCAAATCCAGCATGCTACGGTGGTTTTTAGTACTACTCTTTTTTTTAGAAGAATGATCCTTCGCTCTTGGCTCTGTTGGCTCAGAAGAAGTCTCAATGACAACATAATGACGGTGAAGTCCAAGTTGGTTTCCATTTTTCCCTTGCTTACTGAACACAGATATTTTGGAAAGACCTGTCTCTAAGGCGGCTTGAACCCATGATGTAGCATTATCATTTTTATCTACAAAAATTTGGTGCAGTTCAGGCAAGGGTAGCTGAGAGTTAATACCAGGACTTGTTTTCACCTCAGGAAATCTTGTTAAAATTAAGGCATCGACAGCAGAAGCTACTTGTTGCATACTCTGATGGAGGTCAAAGAAATTCTCTAGAAGCATTCCGGGAGAGACATGCTGAGCAGAGCCACAAACTTCTGCAAACATACTGGAAGAAGGAAATAATTATAATAATAGGGTTATCACCATTCTATTTTTTCTTTTAGAGAAGGAAAAAGTCTTCCTCATGGAAGACTTGGTATTGATAGCTTTAAAACAACTTGTCATAGATAATGCACATGAAAGCTAATATGTGCATTTAATTGAAGAATCACCCATATAGCATGCAGCTTAATCTAAAAACAAACTACTAAACTATTATAGATTTTCTCGAATATGCCTGCATATGTTGAGAGTGTGGAGAAGTTTCAATTTTATCAACTTCCAAACTTTCAGAAAACAAGTTGCAGACTCACAAATTCATGATTGAATGCTTATATTAAGCAAGGTTCGCAGCAATTACAATTTAAACAAAATACAATTCTACTTTTCTTTCGGCCTCAACCAGAAGTTTTATTCATAACTTTCTGAGAATACAAGTCGACAGTTTATTAAAAAAATTCTCTATCAACGCAACATAAGGAAATGTTGACCAAATTACCTTTTTTTTTTTGATAAACCAACATATGGGTTTATGATACAATCATGAACCTTGGTTTAATTAAATTAACAAAGACGAGATGAGAACAAGAGAATTTGAAGGGCAAACAAGCTCTATTGCTGAACTGTACCACAAAACAAGCAATCCCACAACATTGATAAATTTGGACTCTCCTAGAATTAAAATGAGTTTCCTACTCAAGACGAATGTACCGAATGAGCTTACATGAACTCTCTACCCCCATTTATAATGTTAATCACTAACTCAACAAGACCATGTGGGATCTTATTGCAAGTTCATACATACATTATACATAAATGCATTAAAAAATATAATGTCATGTGTTTTACATTTTAAAAGTAAACTTAGCAGTATTAGGTATTAGCAAAACCGATTCTATGGAAAATCATCCCACAAGCCCAGTTTGATAAATATTTGTCCCTTTTTTGTTGCTTACAAAACCGTTTTCTTTGATGGCATTTTTATTTTGTTAAGATGCTTCTTTTAGTCACCACCATGTAAGTAAAGATAGAATGATGCATGCGGCTAAAAGTAAAACATAAAGAGACTGCTACATTTCTCACAGTTCAGATAACAGAATAAAAGCAAAACTATTGAAATGGATTCTTTCAGGTCATACACTTTGGTAGATGAATCAAAGATTCAAACTTCACATTGAGGATATGCAATGAGAAGAATATACTAAATAGCTACCGATATTGAACCAAATCATTAAGTCAAAGATAATTAGCAATACCTTACACATCTCATTACACTCTCTGCTGCTGATGCTTCCTGTAAAGCATCTACAGCAGCCGAGAAAGCAGCATCTCTACAATTTACAGCATCCTAAAACAAAAACTAGAAATATTTCAGCAGTGAAACCATGCAATGAAATATAAAACACACAAATACAAATTCATACCTTGCCAGGATCACAAATGCTTCTAGGCAATATATCCCATCGAATGTTCTGCTCGGAACAATTTCTAAAAGTCAGAGGCATCTTAATCAGATGACTTGGAATATTGTTATCCTTGGATAGCTTTGTATCTCCTTTTAAAGATTTACTCACAGTTTTCTTCAGAAATTCATTGCTTTTCTTGCTTTTCAATTTCGCATTACTTGTTAGCTCATTTTGCAACGATGAATTGCTTCGTGCAGACAACCTTATATCTGAGAGAACCTGTGATATAACATGACATAACTTTCAAAAGTGAACTAAACTTCAACAGATAGAAAGAACTTTCAATCAAAACAGCGGTTTAAATTGCTCTACCAATTATCAATAATTAATGCAATCACAAAGAACTGTAGAGAAAAATATCAATTTCCAAAATTGGTTCGGCTTGAGGTGACTGACCTCAGTATAACCCTACTAGATTATAACAATCCTAGATACAATCAACTTGAATGAAAAATATTAGTAGGTTTTGAGACCTCCCCTGAACAGCCAATTTTCAAAGATGATTTCTACCACTGCCCAAAGGTTGAATCAACGTCTAAGATGCATAACTTCAAGAAAAAACAACCTTGATTATATTTATCTTTCACATATTAAATTTCACTTCCTCGTATATAGGTCTTGTAAACGAGTAAGTCTAGTCGGTAAAACAGATGCTAAAAGTATTTTATCCAAGGTCTTTTCCAGTTCGTATGGTTGTAAAAGAGCCTAGTCAATGCAGTCACCCATGACTTGATCACGTATCTGTATTTTGAGACACAATTAGCAACAGTCCCAAATATCACTAATGCAATTCAAAACCTTGCACCGAAACAAGTAGGAATGAAACAGACATCAGTGTTTTCATGTTACTATGCACGATCCTATAATGAATACTCCAGCAGCATTATTTACGAGAAGTAATGTCAATGTCATTGCACCATAAATAACACTGTTAATGCTTAGCATTTCAAACATAACTTTTTAAATACATTATACAAACATTGGAAAACCAAAATTACTCATCTCCTTGAACATCCACGGTCCTCAACACCAGTGTCACAAAAAAATGTAATTTATCATGTCATTCAAGCATTTTTGCTTCTCCCATCAAACAATGAAACCGATAATCCTAGTCGAAATAAGAAAAAGAAACAGCAAGTCTAAGACCAAAACTTAAATAGAATAGTGATTAAAGTGAACAAAAAAAAGGCTTATGCCAACATCCTTTTGCTCCGAGTGGCAAGGGACTCCATCTTTTTTTTTAATGAATGACTTATTAGGGACTCCATTTCCACTTAAGACCATCTCCAACCACGCAACCACAAAACTTTATTTTCCCCTCTATTTAACAGTTTTGTCAAATCAAACTCTATTTCTTCTCCAACCATGAACTCCATTTCTTCCCCAAAACTCTATCTTTTATTTTTATTCTTTTTTCTCATTTATTCATATTAATTTTAATAAATTATTTAACTAATAAAAAATTAGGAAAAAAATGAAAAATGCTAGAAAGACAACCAAAAAGTCACATGTGAACCCGCGTGTTAAGTATTGAGCCAGATCTACATGCCTAAAACCCATTTATATATGAGGCCCACATGCCACATGTATGACTTTGGACATGACTTTTAGGGTGCCATCCTAACATAAAAAAAAATAGGCAAAACATATTTTTTGGTCCTTGAAATTTGAGTCTTTTATGTTTTTGTCCTTGAACTTTTAATAGTGTACATTTGGTCCCTTAACTTTCATTGTTGTACATTTAGTCCCTGAACTTTTGAGTTTATATGTTTTTAGTCCCTAAACTTTGAGTTTTTTTTATGTTTTTGGGGTAAATTAAATGTTTTTTTCAACTTTCGTTAATGTGAGTCGCACGGTTTTACAATATAAACTATTTTACTCTTCGTGACAAGTCACGCGACACTTTTGTTACTTGCACGGAATTTAACACGTTAAATAATAGAGGGCTAAATGTAGACCTTTGGGAAAGTTCCAAATGTGTAGTAATAAAAGTTCAGGGACAAAAGCATAAAAAAAATACAAAGTTCATGAACCAAATGATGGATTTTGCCAAAAAAATATTTATATGTTTTAACTTTAAAATAAATAAATTTTCTCGAAAAACAAAACTTTAAAATAAATATAATAAATTTAAAACATTTTAAAATTGAAGAAATCTTTTCAAAACCTAGCGTTAACCATTAAAGATCATCAACTAAAACACACTCACCGAAGCAGAATCCTTCGAACGAGACTTCACCACTCCATTCTTCGACCCAGGAATTGTATCCCACCCTCTCCTGACCGAAGAATCCAAACTCAGCCTCCTCTTCTCCACCAAACCCTTCTTCTCCACCTTCTTCGCATCCAACAGCGCATCAACCGAGTCCAAATCCCTAGGACTCCCAACGCACGCTCGCCGCCTCGGCACCGGCTTCACGCCGCGGAGCACCGGCACAGGCTTGGCCGAATCGAGGCGTTCGACGTGGATGAACTGGCCGAGTTTGATCTTGTCGCTGAAGATCAGATCTGACTCCTCTTCAGAGACCGAGACGTAGCTGGAGTGTCGAGAGTCCGAGACTTTCAGGTAGAATCCTCGGCTCGTGAGCGGATCCTCGTCGTCCCCGCCGCTCACCGCCGGCACGATCCCGATCACCTGAAGAAGAGCCGTTCGGTGCTCTCCGGTGACCTTCACGTTTCGGTTCTTCGCGTTCTCTAGAAGCTTCGACAGCACTCCTGGCGTTAGCGTCGCCATTAGAGACCGGCCTCTGAGACTGTTGTATTCCTCTGTTTCGCTCTCTAGAGTTTGGGTTTTGATCCAGTGGACGCGAGTTTCGAGGCGGCTCTCGAGATCCCAATAAAAATATGACACGTGGCGAGAGGTCAGGTCTTTTGATGGAGATTCTCGCACTGGGGCTCAAGTATCCATGTTTGTACTATGAGTTCGTAGGCCACAGGATTTTCTCGGTTTGTGAGACAGTGGTGGGATTTACGCCTTGGTACGAATGACGGTACGCCTCAGCTGAGGGCATCGAATTACGAAATGAAGTGATGTGATAATTCTTTTTGGCGCCATGAGTGGGGCCCACTAACGGTATGTTCAAAAAATTGGAGAGCAACGTCACGTGCTTCTTTTAGTGATTCTAGGACCTATGCGTCGAACGGAAGGATTGATGTATGAAAGTTGGGATTTTTACCCTTTGTTACCCCCACGATAACTC
The DNA here is from genome assembly GCA_039657345.1 of Stephania japonica. NCBI lineage: Eukaryota > Viridiplantae > Streptophyta > Magnoliopsida > Ranunculales > Menispermaceae > Stephania > Stephania japonica. The sequence goes on from CM077556.1 coordinate 11,801,855, forward strand.
AATTTTGAAGGGCACCTCAAATTTAAATATCGTTTTATGAAAGCAACCTATTTTTAGAGGTGTATCTACTATTTTCAAGTGGGATGATTATCTACTCTTGCATTCTTAAACTAAAGTCAAGGTGATTTCAGTCCTTAAATTAAAAGAAATAGGAGATTTTAACCGACCGTTACATTTTTCATTATATTATTCGTTGTGTGCCAATGTATGAGACGAGTGGGACTCACTATTCTATTTGCAAAGCTAACGTCTCTCAAGTTGCAATGGCGAAGTGATTCAATTTTTTTTTTTGTCAAAGTGGTGAAAGTATTCACATTCTTTTGATAAATATAATATATATTTTTTATAAATATTTTTGTATTTATAAGTAGTTTGTTATTTTATGCTTTGAAAAGTGCTAGCAAATTCATCGCACTAGTTAAGTGCTCTAGTTGTTTTTATCAATTTATTAATAAGATCAAAGTATGCATGTTAGAAGTAATCAATTTAGATTTTTATTTTTGAAAACACCAAATTAGATTTGATGATTAAAGTCATTTGATTATACTTTTTTTTTTACAAAATGTTATATTTTTTTATGAGAGTATCATTTAATGGCAGTACTATTATGTATAAATATAAGTTGATCTCTTTCTTTTTTCTGTCATTGGTCTTATGAAAAAAGAAAAATAATTTTTTAACCTACTTGTGATATATGCAAGTCGACACCAATTAAACGAGTGTTGTGAGATGCGCCTCAAGATACATACTCGAGGCACATCGAACGGCATTTGCTTAGTTAGTGTTAATTTATGCAGGACAACTTTCCTGATCTTTTTTCTTTTTTCTTTTTATCTAGTTGGCATCATTACTATTATTAATATTTTTGTCAAATTTAAATGACGGTGGAGTTTTAATGGCGAGCAGTTGCATAATTGAATGTAGTTTGGAGATAATTACCACAACAATGTTTGCACATCCAATATAAATTAATCAAACTTAGTGAATGATTAATTAGACCTGGATTACTTCAAAAAAAATAAATTTTTGATCTGGATATACGCACAACTGATTGGGATATAATTAAATTGATTAATCATATACACAGAAAAAAAAATTGAAGAACTGAGATGCAAATGGGTTATCCGAATTATTTGTTTTTTGTCTTTTTTATAAGTTAATTTGGTTTGGGTGATAAGTGTATTTGAAAACATGTGGGCCCCACTAGTATGCCACATTGGCACATAACGGATAAATGGGATGGAAAAATAACAGTGGATTAAAATCTCTCGTTTCTTTTAGTTTAGGGGTTGAAAACCTTTAGACTTTAGTTTAAGGGGTAATATTCCCATGCACCCAAAGTTTAAGGGCTAAAATCCCCCTTTTTCTCAACAGTTAACTTACGCTGATGTGGCTAGGACGTCAAATATATATTTTTTAAATTCAAAGTTACTCAATTTTTTAAAAATAATATAATTAACAAAATTATTTTTAAAATTTTATAAATTAAATTAACCTTGGTGGAACATTGACGAATCCAGAGTATCAAATTTACTCTGTTTTTTATTATTATTATTTAAAAAAACTAAAACTAAATATTTTTAATAAATCGAAATTATTTTTGCAAAACTAAATGGCATTATTCATTGCTTTCCACGTAACTTACTACCGCACTTTATTTTGACATTTATTTAAAAAAAATTAAGTAATCTTTTTTTGCAACAACAACAACAACAACAACAACATAGCCTCAGTCTCAAATTAATTGGGGTTAATGCCCTTACCTCCGCACTTACCCTAATCTTTTTTTAGCTTTACAAAATTGAATATATTTTTTTAGATTGACTGAATTTCATGCCCTGATTGGGTTTGTAACAACCCAATTTTAAATATGTCATTATTATTATTTATGTTCAAACATGGACGTCAACTCAGATCTGCGTGGACGTCGCAGATAGGTAAGGGCACGTCTGTGATGACCAGCGTATTATAATTATTAATTAATTGTCTAATTTCATACTAGGACCCTGTTCAGACCCACATGGACGTTGCATACTAGTTTAGGTCACGCTTGTCGAGGTATAACTAATTATTTTATATTTGCGTGATGTGTACTTATATGGTTGTTACTCTATTAAATGTAGCATAACGCCAAGTGTACCGTTGATATTCGCGTTTTATGTTAGTTGAGAGTACGACGAGTAACGCCTCTAGATGCGTGTGAATGCGGGTATGGGTACAATATAGCTTAGATAGACTTAGCTATGATAAATAATGATATTCTAAGCTAAGAAAAATTTGAACAATTGAGCTAAGACAGATTAAACACGATTAGGCTGAAAACGGATCGATGCACCTCGAGATGAGCGAAGGCGTCGGGTACATAAGTAAATGAGGCTTAGTTTAGACGGGAGATTTTATTGACTAAGGAAAATATTAGACTAAGCTAGTTAATACATTATATGACCTAAGTTGTCTAGTCAAGTTAACTAATAGGGTTTAACCTAAGTGTGTTTAATTGGGTGTAGCTACAAACCCTTAATGGGGCTTAATGAGTGACACAAGATAGACACAAATTGGATGGAGTTAGTGAGAAACACAAGATAAACCTCGAGATATGTGTGTTAGAGATGATGAAGGCACTTAGTATATAAAGGAAACTTAGCCTCCTTTGGGTTCATTCATACCCATAACTCAAGAGAGAAAGAAAGGAGAAGGGAGGGCTAAAATTGGTGGATTCTAGGAGGAGATCTCAACTTGAATTGGAACTTAGGTAAAGGTTCTAACTCATTATTCTCTCCATTTATGCATGTTTGGTGTCTTGAAATGCATGATTGAAATTAGGATTTTGGTTTAAAACAAAATTGTTGTCTATTGAGACTTTGGTCTTATTTGAAGTTAAAATGATGATGTATAACTATGGTTTCATGGATTATGAGGGTTGCGGAGTTTTTAATGAGAAATGGCGATGCATGTATTGATGATGATGACTTGATGATTTGGTGATAGATCTATGTAATTTGTTGTTGTTATTGGTGTTTTGTTCCCCTATGAGTCAAGGAATAGGGTCGACAAACGTGGGAAAGGCTATGGGAAGTAGGAGAGCAAAATTCCCAGTTGGGAATTCTACTGGACACGTAGGGGAGCGTGCTCCCTTCTCAGAGAAGTGCGCTCCACTTTCTGGGCAGACTTATGTGAAGAACAAAAGCGCGTTCCCCATATTATGGAGCGCGCTCCAGCTTATTTCTGCTGGTTTCAAATAGCTCAACATATGAGCTGAATTTTATGATAGGGCCTTAAACCACTAAAAACACCTCTGAATGACTTGAAATTTGATATTTAGGATATTCGGGACCTAAGGAAGCTTAGGGAACCATCAAAAGGGTATTTTGGGGTACAAGCGAGCAGCTAGGACCGAGTATTCATCGCATTGAGGTAAGTAAACCTCACCGAAAAACACTTGATATTTATTTTGTTATGAAATCAATTTTATTGTCTTTGAATTACCAGTTTGGTATTGCTTGACCACTTTACTCCCATCTATGTTTGTATATGGTCTTCGGGACAGTATGACCAATTTCGACATTCTCGTGGGTAATGATCTTATTGTTGCAACGATGTTGGTCTTACTTAGACTTCATGCAAGAGATTACTTCGCGAGTCGATGATTTGAGAGTGTGTACTCATGATGGCTTGCCTTCGACACAAATTCCACTCCTTAGAAGTCATTGGCCCGGAGTTTTAAACTCTCAACCAACAGTATACCTCATTGATCTTGGTGTAGTGAAGGGAGTTCCTCGTCACCAGATTTTCCTCGATCTAGTATTGTTAGTCCCAGAGTTCGGCAGTACATATACCACACTCGCGTCTATTATTATTGATTCTAAGTGATTCCTCTTAATGCTATTTCCTGTCATTTCTAATGTATTGCTTTTAACTAGCATGACTTGTAATCACTTTATTTACATTTCCTTATTTAAATGTGAATTGTGGTTCTTTTGGGCCTTACTTACTTGACTCATCATCAATTTTCTTGCATGGATGGCCGAGTGCAGATCCTTCTACGAGCCGCGAGAAGGGTAAGCTTGGCGATTACCTCTGATCTCGGAGAGCTCCCTTCCAACAGACTCGTAGGTGCTTTATTTATATATTATTGTTGTTTTTGGGATGTTTAGGAGACGTTTACACACCGATACATGTATATTGATCATCATTGTACATTTTGTCGCCTTTTATATACATGGTATCCTTTTGATGAATTTTTCCACTACTAGGGTTTGTTAATTCATTACAAATTTATGATAATCATTCCCCGCATGTTAATTTTAAGACTTCTGCTATTAAAACACTTGTGACCTGTAACATATAAACACTTAGTCTAAAAAATACGAGAAATCATTACGATGCATGTTGAAAAAGGACTAACATGAATGTATTCTAATCTAACTGTTAAAAGAAATCCTAGCATTAAACACTCGAATAATCAGTTAGTTAGACTAATAGAAAAGGTTAAGTAGAAGGTCGCAGGCCGTCATGGACAGGTGTGCAGGTGACGTGGCATGACCTGGTGACGTGTTAGGCGACGTGGTAGGGCCCGGTCAGCATGGGGATTTGGGGTCGCCATAACGTCTGACTAGGTAAATAGTAAATTTTGTGTTATGTTTGCCTATTTGCGATGTTGAATATTCAATTATGTTAATTTATATCGCATGTGTGTAATTATGTTGTTGTAAGCCAAGCGAGACAGTGTAATGGGTATTCGCCTCGAAAAAACGTGTCAATACGGGTACTGGGCAGGCGAATTACGGGTACACTAGGTCGGGGAATGGTTCACATAAAATAAACAAATAAAATGTGACAAATAATAAAAATGAAACCATAGCCTAGCCAAAAATTATCGAGATAGTGCACGATGACGCAGTCACGGTGCAAGTCGGGTACCGGAACACCGAAAAACCCAATAATTGAGGATAAGACTAAAGGGGAAAGTGAGCCAATGGAGTCACAATTGTGAGTTGGATGGCTTAAATCATGATCACAAGATGTCCTCGAGATTCGTACATCACATGAGATGAAAGTCAAGGTGATAAGCATTGACCTATTAGTATAAATGCCACATTTTCTCTCTTTTTCCTCACAAATTCAAAAATTAGAGATAAAATTGAGGGTTTTGTTGTAGATTTCTTGGTGATTTGATGAGGGTTTGAGCAAGGAAGCAAAATATTAAGGTGAGCATCACTCTCCTCTTTCCATTCTTTATTGATTGAACTAATTTTGTGAGTTTTGGAACAAATTTGGATGTGTGAGTCAAGCTCACTGGTTTTTGGTATATTGAGGTGTATTTGGAATAGGTTTTGATCACTAATTGGTGTATGAGGTGTATTTGGAATAGGTTTTGATCACTAATTGGTGTATGGATTGATAGTTGTGACGATTATTGAGGAATTTGAAGAATTTTGATATTTTATTGACAATTTTGATGGTAAATTGTAGATTAATTGATTTGGATGTATCAATGGTTGTTCGAGGATGCCCTATGGTAGATTTGGAGGCCCATAGGAGGCGGAATGGGCTCGGATCACAGAGATGAAGCCGGGGGTTTCAAGAAACCCCCAACTCACATTCGGCCTGGCACCACCCATGGCGTGTTGGGCAGCAAACTGTTGTCCAACTTGGCGCCATAGGAATTAACCCACACGGTGCCAAGGATTGGAAATAAGAAGAAAAAAAGGAAATTTGACAATTGTGTCAAATTTATTTCTAACTATTACGGGCCTATCCTGGGGATTTATACCGGGTAAAATGCGAATAAATATTTTAGAATTACCCTATAAATATGAATTTGAATTTCCAAAGTTTAGGAAATTAATTGTTTATTCGGATACCAAAGATTTAGGAGGCTATATTCGGGTGTCAGACACGCATTTTGAGACGTGAGCGTGTCGTTTTGAAGGGATTTAGAGCGCGATTAAAGATGTGTTGTAAACTCAATTGAAATTCACATGAGTATTTACTTGCTTCAATTGTTATTTCTATTTCCTTTATGTGACGACCCTAATACCATAACCCTAAACTAGGACCGGCCTAGCCTAAACTTATGTGGACCGCGCATCAACCCTCGTGCAGTCAACTCAAGCCTAGTCAGCCTTACTTACCATTTATCATCATTATAACAAATTTGAATTGAGTTATCCATATTCGTGAGTTATAATTTAACGCAAATAAACTCCAAACTAATCGAATAACCTGTGACGGCCCCTCCCTTAATCTAGGGCACCGCCCGGCCTAATCCCGCAATTAAGCCCTAATCCTAGCCTCGTAGGGCTTAACTACGTATTAGTCAGCCTCACAACCTATTTACCTCGTTTCTCGTGTCCAAATCCATTATTACCCTTTAGTGTTAGTTAAATATTTATTAACATGATTTGTTAATTAGCAGAAATAAATTACAATATTATGCGGAAGTCAATGGAAAATAACCTAAGTGTGGAAAATCAAGAATGACCTCATATCAGGTAACCTCAAAATGTAGCAAAAAGTTTAAGTCTAGTCGGGGAACTAACGCTCAACCCAAATGTACAACCCAATGTAATAAAAGACATATGATATCTAATACATACAAAATATCAAAAATGGACCTACAACAAAATTTGCGTCGCGCCGCTACTCAGGGAAAATCTCCTATCTTCTCCTTGCCTGGCCGGCTAGTAAATGGATCTGCACCCACCGTCATAAAAAGGACGGTGAGTACAAGAAATAAACAGTAATCCCCTTTGACAAGTTTAAATTTTCATTTCTAAATATAATCGACTGGTATTTAAAAGCATATAACTAAGAAAGCTGAAAAATAAACCATATGCAAGTAAATACCAGAGTTAAACAAGTGAAACGATACTGGGCTAAGTAGTGGTGAATTAGGTCCGGTCGACAGTGAACTGCGTCACTCCGACTCTATAATGATAAATCACAAGGGACTCTAACCCAAGTGAGTCCAGGGACTCTAACCCCAGTGTGTTGACTACATCAAGGACTTTAACCCTGAGTGTCATATAGTGTCAGGTAATATGTGTCATCATCCCTAGGGACTCTAACCCCATGAGTTGCGCACACCTCGATCGAGTACGGGACCTAATTACTAAAACTACTTTTTTTAATTTCAAGGAAGACAAGGTATGGAATGTCAAGGCATAGGCAAGTCTATCATCTAATCAAATAGGGAGTACAAACCATATAAAACCTTTTTAATATGTACTAGCCTAATAGCATGCTATTTATCCTTTATTTCACATTTAAATAACAAGAATAGACATAGCATGGGATAAAGGCAATGAATCAAATCAACAAGTAAATATCATGCAAAACTAGACTCACAAGTGAGCATAGAACACCAAGAACACATGATATTAGAATATAATGGGAAAAATAGTCAATAATGACTATATATAATAACTAACAAGATTATGGAACGAAATGCTAATTTAAATTGTCAATGGGTATACTCACATTCATGCAAAATTCCTAGTCACTTCGGCCTCCCAGCACCTAGGCTTGCGCTCCCAAACTCCCGGAACACCCTTAGGTCCCTTAAGTATCATTTTTATTTATTTACTATATATATTTATGTATATACATACATATATATACATATATACATATATATATGTATACGTAAGTGTATATATATATTTATTTTATTTTATTTTATTTGTTTATTTATTTATTTTTTTTATTTTTGGGGGGTTTGGACCCTGAACCGGGTCTGACCCGGTCCAACCGGGTCTAACCCGGTTCAGTCTAACCGGTCCGGTCCAACCGGACCGGCCAGACCGGTCCAGGGACCGCACGCACGCACACGTGTGCGTGCGTTCCCTCCCCCTTCTTCCTTCACAAGACATTGAGAAACAGAGACGCACAGCAGCGTCTCTGCTTCTTCAAAAAATTTTTTGAGAGGGATTGGGAGGGGAGACGACGACGGTCGTCGTCTCCTCCTCCTCGGACGAACTGCAAGAGCAGTTTGTCCGAGACCACAATCACCGCCATCACCATTACACCAACAACACACCAACAGTGAAAATATTGACGCCAACATCAACAATAACAATAATGCCTTACCTTCGATCCTCTTTTCTGAGTTCGATTCCTAGCCTTGATCCCTCGGTCTCCAGTTCCGATCTCTCCTCTCTCTCTCTCGCTCGAACTCTCTCTCTCTCCCTCTCTTTCGGTTTGGTGAGGAAGGTGTATCGGTGGTGTGTGTGGTGGTGATTTTGATATTTTGGGGGTCAAATGACCATTTTACCCCTCAATCTTATCTTCTTTCTTAATAAGCCAAAGCCCTTTTCGGTCATTTCTTTTTTCTGATTTTAATATATATATATGTATATATATAGTTAAATTATATATATATACATATACATATGTATTTGCCAATACTTTCGCGCCTACAAATTCGTCATGCGCGCCAACGAATGTACTCAGGCGTGCACTACGGTACAACCCACGCGTGTCGACCACGACCCCGTGTATCACTAGGTGCTTACCAATTTTCTATTTTTTTCTCAAATTTATTTTGTTTTTATCTATGTAAACTCTTTCCCCAGCTCGCACGCAACTCAAGGCGTGTCCCCGCTCTCGTCTCGACGTCTACACTGTACAAACTGACTTAATAAGTCTACACACTACATAACACTAGGCATGAATAAATACAAAAATATCACCTACCTCGGTCACATGCCTCGGTCAGCGTGTACATCACGGTGTGGATCTCACGTGATGGGTCGGCGATCCTAATTAAGTAAATTAAAACGGAGTTAGAGATTTGGGCCGTGACATAACCCTAAGACACAAGTCATGACAACCTATAGTGTGGAAACCCTGCATATGTATACATCAATCAAACATCACAAGTCAAAGGAGAGTCAACATATTGTATACATGTCTCAAGATCTATCACAATCCCAAAAGATCCTAATGTTACAAAAACATATACATATAATACAAGAACCTACTCAGTAGGCGAATGGAGGTTTCCTCACGATCCTCAACAAAAGTCGCCTAACGCTGGTCAATTACCTTTGTCTCTCCTGCAGGTCGACAAGGCTACACCCACTGTGATGGCCCCCGTTCCACAATCTTAAAGTAGGCCCCGCCCGGCCCAGACTTACGTGGACCCCGAGCCAACCTCGTCGAGTAGACGCAAGCCTAGAAAGTCTTCCTTACTATTTACCATTTATTTAGTCATTTAAAAGTTGAGTTAATGAATTTAGTCACTTATCAAAGTACAACGGAAGAAAACTCTACTCCAACTAAACTGAACAACCCAAAGACACTAGTCAGGACAATCTAGAGTGCGGAAACCCCACATATGTATACATCCAAACAGTATGACAAGTCAAAGAAGAGTCAAATAATATATACATATCCCAAGAACTCACAAAAACCCATATCCCAGTGTATCAAAAACAAATACATAACTAATACAAAGAACCTACATTGTAGGCAAGAGGAGGTCATCTAGCTATCTTCAACGTCAATCGCCTATCTCCGAACATTTTCCCCTGTCAATCCTGCAGTATGATGATGTAACGACCTATTTTCCAACAAATCGCCACGGGGGCCAATGCGGACCCACAACTTGGCCTACCAGTGCTAGATGTGTCCCACATGCATTCACAACCATTATCATATCATTTTAACATCAATAATCAACATTTATTCAGCGGAAGCCTTAAATCGTGATAATTCATATTGAAAAGCATCAAATTATGTCAATAGATCATATACCTAATTTGGAAAACCCATATATCATCATATATCAGTCAAAGTATCCTCAAAAGAGTTACAAAACATCAATATACAAGTGTAGGTTCCAGAAATGTCTCACAGTCCCAAATCCCCAAAATGAAAACAAAATATAATATAACGCAAACGTACGAGTCCGATGAATCAAACTTTGATCATAGGTAGTCCGCGAGCTTTCCCTTACCGCGACTTGTACTCGGATATGCATTCAAGCCATTACAAAAGATAGATGATAAGTCCAGAATGAGTATTCCCAAGGAAATCAAATGAGCAATTACGAAAGTAAATATTGGAATTTAAATAAACTATTAAATAAACATGCGGAATTAAATACAAGCAATTGGGATAAAATAAATAATAGTGAACTCAAAAACGTGTGCCTAGAGCCTAGGTTCAGACTAGCACCATACTTCGGACTCTTTCATAGAATACTGCCATTAAATGGCCCCTCAAGCAAGGCTAGTATCTGGATCTGCTAGGTGGTCGGCATAGAACCTACGACGCGCCTACATGTGCCCTGACACAATCCTCGGGTCGACCTATTCATCGAGATCTCTGACGCACGTGCTATGGTCTAATGGACATACACACGTAATGGCACGGAGGGAGAGCCTCAATGTCCATTCATATATACTCCAATACAGGAAATAGATTAATGAAATAACAATACTTAATTCAAATGCCAAAATAAGTAAATGCTCAAGTAATTTCACTTGGGATACTACACACCTCAATTCGCACTCTAACTAACCAATTATGTTCCAATCACGCCCAAAGTGCATGTCTAATCACCAGTCAATAAATCCACAGCCTATTAATCGAAAATACTATTTAATTTTCCAAAATTAAATATCCCCAATTTTCCTCCTAATTGGGTCCATTTCTATCAATTTAAATCCTCATTTAATTCCCCAACCAAATATATTTCAAAAAATTCATTTAAAAATTTTATTTATTTTTCTGTCTCTGGACGTTGTGGGTGACGCCGCCGAGTAAATGCCTCACGATGTCCTCGACGTCATGGTCCACACCACCCCCACGATGTGGTATAAAACGTGGGTGTGTGTTTGCTCTCTTGTTTGGACGTCGCAAGTGCGTTGTGGGAGTTTCCTCCCCACGACGCTCCTGCACGACGTCTGAACTAGTGACACCCCATTAGGGTTTTCAAGCCTCTCGTCTCGTCCCTGCGGTCTGAACATCTCCTGACATCTCATATAAATACATGCAAACCATAATTTCAAATGTCAAATAAACGGTTAAACGAGTATCATGCATGGAAATCACAAAGATAATAAAATAAATTGCATGATAAATAAATCATTGAGATATCAACGATAAAAAAATGTCGAGAACACAAAGCAAAAAGACATCTAAGTGTTTCAAGCCTATCACGTTGCCATACAGAGTATACAACCTGACTTCCCAGACATATATTGGACCTAAACAAACCACTTCAAACAACTTAGAGTGAGTGAAAGAGACAAAGCAATTCCACCCCACCCTAAAGTGTGAGTTTAGGCATGTTCAAAAATTCTTGTAGTCACGGTGGTGAAAGAGATCACAAAGCAATCTTACTGCACCCTTGACAACCATATTGCTCACTTAGATCTAAAAGACCACTCATTAAGGAATTCAAGGAAACACAAAACCAATAATCCACTAAGGATAGATATCACAAAGAAATATTCAACAACATATTTCACAACAAGATACTGCTCAACAAGGATAATAGCCAAGTAAACGCACAAATGAAATTATATAAAAATACTCCAGTTGGTTTTACTCACAATACAACGCGAAACTCCGCGCTCGGGGCTCTCACACGTCACCAAACCAATCTCGTACGTTCGTCACCAGTCCACTAAGCACCTGGTATTCATTCGGATCCAATTTGGTCACATTAGAGTCTTATTTTCGTTTAAATTGTAATTTCCCATTAATTTTCCCATTGTCCAAAATATTATGCATCTCCACTATTTAGGTCAATTCCTCAGGTATTGGATCGCATTTAAACCCATTGGAATGCTCGAGAGAAGTCCTGAAGTTTTCAAAAATTTTCAAAATTTTAAGTAGTGAACAATGTCACGCCGTAAAGGTTGACACCCCTGCGACGTCACTTAAAGCATGGGGACAGGGGTGCCCCTGTCCCAAACGCAGTGGGGATTTTGGCCTCATGGCGTCCCTCGCGGTGTCACGTCCAAAATGTGAATACTGAGGTTTTTTGCAACCACGACTTGTGTCGTCGTGTTTCGAGCCTATCCCAAACTCGTAGGGACCTAGATATCAACTCAAAACAACTTCCAATCCATACAAAAACCGCCAAACCACCAATCCAAAAATTGAAACCATGACACACAAAACCAATGGCAAAACGATGAGAATTGAATGGGCAGTCGGGATCACACCTTCGTTTGCATCATTGCTTGCTCCCTTGGCGTCAATTCGCGACAAAAAATCTTGGAACCCTTGGCCCATTTCGATTTCTCGTTGAAGAGAGAGAAAAAAAAAAGAAATGAGCGAGAGAAAGAGAGAGTTGACACTCCTTTATATAGTGTGGTTTCAATCTTGCCTCACAAATGTATCTAGAGGTTGATCCAAGGGTCCTTAATTACACCAGCCCAACCACTTTTGGGACACAAATGGGTGACTCTCCCCCTTGTTCCTATCCTCTTTGACCAATAATTGGCTTGTTTCATAGGCATTTCTGCGCCCGACACGCACCACAACTCACAACGTCGTACGCGAATGGAAATACTAATGACTCGAACATTTTCCCACATTAATTAATTATTGTATTTTATGTCAGTCGTTCACTAAAAATCGTTTCCCATACCTGTGTACCCATATTTCGTTCACCTGATACCCATTTGACACGTTTTCCTAGGTGAACTCCACTCGTAAATCGACATCACAGTCCTATCATACAGACACGAGTATAAATAGATAGTACACGTTGTCATACAAACATAACAAATTTTTCGAGTCGTTACACTTTACTTCAGTCAAATTCATATTCATCGTTATTTATTTAGACGGTTGATTGAGTTTGCTCCTGCCAAGTTATTCCTTGTGTGCTTGTGGCATGTTAGACCATGGCATGTGTACTTGGAATCCTCGATGGATAGTCGACCCGAGTTTACTTTAGTTGTACACGTGACGTGCGTCGAGGTACATGCCAGTCATCGAGAGGATCAGGGATTATGTTAGTTGAGTGCACTCACTGGTGGTACCTAGGGCAAATCCAGAGTATGGTTCTAGTATGACCAGGTTTGGGCACACACGTTTGAGCTTCACTATTACATATGCAACAATGATCAATTTACAGTTGCCTGTTTATTTTTCGCATGTTTATTTAATAATATTGATGGATTCCTTTACTTTATTATATAAATTACTCAGTTAAGTTCTTTGGGATTTACTCACTTGGACTCGTCATCTTTTTTTTTGTGATGATTGAGTGCAGATCCTAGTACGAGCAGGGGCAAAGGGGTTTTAGGCGACTACCTATGATTGCCCACTTTTCAGGACTGACTCGCACATGATTCGATATTTTGTTTATTCATTTTCTTTCGGGGTACAGGGGACTTTTGAGAGACATGTACTTGTATATTCTTCATTTTGAGATATTTTGTTATCTTGTATACATCGTACATTGTGTCGGGTTTTCCATTTTAGGTCGATGATCAGAATGACATGAACTTTACATATTTGACCATGCTAATCATGTCTAATAAGTCTTTCGCTAACATGATTTATAATTATGTTTTAAACATTTGAAATGGTAAATTAACAAACTTGAGTGACAGTAAGGCTAACCAAATGAATAAATGACATGTGTTAGTCGTAATACAAGCAATGTGACATGGTAAAGAAAGTCTCAGGCGCGTGGGACATAGCGGGTCGGTGACATGGCAGGGTTGTGGGGCCACGATGCACCACGTGGCGGGTCTCAGGATTTGGGGTTGCCACAAGGTTAATGCCCCGCCAGCATCACATCAGGTGATCATGGCCAGTTTGATTTCTTTTAGTTTTAAAAATAATTTTAAAATTTATTTTTTAAAAGAATAATATATTTGATCTCCTAGCTATGTTAGCGCCAAATCCAACACCATGTCATCGCCACATCAATATAATTTAATGGTGAGTTAATAGAAATAAATGGAATCACCATAAGTGAAAATTTTGAAAAGTTCTGTGACTATTTTGAAAAATAAAAAATAAAAAATTTGTGACCAAAGTGTAAAAAAGATACAGTTTTGTGACCACGAGTGAAACTAACCCATATATTGTCTCTAGAAAATAACGACTCTTGCTAATAAAAGAGATTTCTTTTATGCACCTATAATTAAAAAGACATTTTTCTTTCATATAATATATATATATATATAAACCCCTTCGCCCCCAGAACCTCTACATGCATGCTCCCGCCCCTCTAACCCCTTTTTCGGCCCCTCTTACATGCTTCCAACCTCGACTTCTTTCCCGCTTATTTATTGTTGACACTCTTTTGTTATAATAATTGATCAAGTTAATAATATATGTATAATGGAAATCCAAAAAATAAATTTCTTTATGAATTTAGCTCTAGGCCAGATAGGGTGAGTCTATATATTAATCTTACAACTCAAGTTCGACCCACATTAATTAGGTAGATCAAGCTAATGAGTAGGTCTAGGTAAAACTCGCCACCCCCAACTAAATTTTTTTGGTTGCCATTGATTTTATTTCTAGAACAAAAATTCAAATGCTTACATGCGAACCACGTGCCTGTTTACTAGTTGGAGTAGTGTTTTTTAATTTTCTTTTCCTTCTTATTTTTTGCTTGGGAAATTTTCAACGAGGAAGCTTCACATACATAGCACGCGCCTATTACTAGTAAAAATAAAATAAAAAGTCAAACAAAGTTTCAATTTATAATCTAAATCAATTGTCCATTCAAGAACATTGTATGTCTGTCTAGTAACACACACACACACACACACACACACACACATATATATATATATATATATATATATATATATATATATATATATATATATATATATATATATATATAATAGAGACATCTTCCCCACATTCATGAGGTAACACCAATATATGGTCTTAATCCTCATTACGCATGCCCTTATACTAGTATGTGTATATATATGTGTTACTGCTAATATGTAATTGATTGATATCATGCATGTGATGATGTGATGATTAATTAACCGTATAATTAGTGGCCATTATTAGAGCAATGGCCTACGCCAGGACTGTTTCCCGGAGTTGTAGGTCGGAAATCGTGGTACACAGCATCGGCTTTGGTCCCAGAAACGGCCGGAGGCTGCACTTTGCTCTCACGGCTCTTCTCCTTCTCCCCCACTTGATGATATTGCGCTTGTACTCCATTAATAACATTTTGATGAGATAGATGTAGTTGAGGGCAACGCCTTGCTTCAATGGTGAAGAAGAAGATCTCCATAAAGAGACACAACCAAAGCAGCACGAGAACGCACGAGCATCTCAACTTTGCATTTAAAGCAGCCATCTATGATTCTATATATATAAAATATTCGAATCACTTTGATTAATTACAACAAATTGATCGATAATTAGCTAAAGATGGAAGAAATAACACACGTACACTCCAGAGAGAGATAACCAGGGTGATAGAAAAACTAAGGGTTCGCCAGGGTATTTATAGAGGGAATATGTGCATGCTACATTTGACACCTAAAGTTACATCCCGTGACATGTGGGCCCCACATAAAAATGGGTGTGCGCACGTAAATCTCATGCATAACACCCAAAGCGCATGTGTATCCCGAGACAAGCAGCAAAGATGTGGGCCCGCACACGCTATGTCACAGAGTATAACTTTGAGTGTGACTTTGGAGTGTCATTGTAACATTTTCCATTTATTGAGAAGTTATGGACATTTTTTCTCAAAAAAAAAAAAGAGAAGTTATGAACATTTATTGCTTCTTCTATTTTTTCTTTGTTAAATGACATTTACTTATAACCTCGTTCCTTAAATTTGATATATAGTCCTAAAATGATGCTCACATGTGGCATGGTATACATTTGGATCACATTGTAGTAATACCTTTAAAAATGTGATCCTATCCAAATTATATGACACTTATCTAGAGATTAAGCTGCCGGGGACGAAATATTAAAATTAAGATTTATAATTATTTTTTGGTGGATAAAATTCTCAAAATTAATCAATGTCACACAATACATCGGCCGGACAAGATAATTTAACTCACGTACACATTATACTAGGGGACACGGAGCATATATATCTAGAAGGCAGCAACATATATGTATATATATAACGATAGTCAAGTGAATTACCACCACCAATGAAGCATATAAGAATGTAGAGATTACTTGTCTGTACTTCCCACTTACACCATTTCAATACTTTATTTTCCTTGGACATGGTTTGTGAGTAGTACATCACTGCTGTTCTCCCGCTGCACATCCCTTCTATATTCTTTCAAAGTTGAATTCATAGTGTCCTGCTTTTCAAGGGCTGATGGCATATACATAGACAGTTAATTATGTGTCAAATTAGTGGTCAGCATGTGCTTAACTATTCATCCTCCTATATATATTGTCGTCGACCCACTTTGTCGTTTAGGGCAAAATTGACCGATATTGAAAGTGTTTTGATTTTTATGTTTCTCTTAAATTTCTTGATTACTTTATTCTCTAATAAAGCTACTATCACTTTTTGAATTTCACATTTTTTTTTTAAGATGTCTAAACTAACGTTCAGGTATCATCAAAAGATTTTCCTCAACTAATTTTAAACTATCGCTTCCCCTCGTCTTCTCTCTTCCATCTGCCCCATCCCATCCTCATGTCCTCTCTTTCTTCTTCTCCACCCCACCCCCTCTGCAGATCTGTCACTCCCTCCTCCTGTTTCTCTCCACCCCTTCTCCCTCTTTTTTCTTCCTTTTTTTTGCCTAGGGTTGAGCTAAATGAAGGACACCAACGGGATAGATTTGGGTCTCCGTTTCATGTGAAGTTGTGCAACCGATGGTGGTGTTGGCGGTGGTGATCATTGTTGAAGTGGCCAAGATTTTGTTATCTCATGTTTCTTTCTTTGTTTGGATTAGGCTATAGTGTTTTTGTTTTCCACCCATGTGCAGTAGTTGTCTCCGCTATTGGGGTTGTTGTCCCTATTGTTGAGGTGGTTATCCCTGCCTTAGGGTTGGAGTTGGGATCAAATTATAGTGTGCGTATTTTCAGAATTTGTTCTGTGCTTCAATGTTGTAAGATTTATTTATAGTAGATGCTTGTCCGATCAGACTAGAAATACCTCAATACAAATCACTTTGACAAAAAAAAAAATAAAAAAATGGAGGATGTTCTCAGGCAATTCCACTCTAATCCTCTTGTTTGAGTTCTTATAAGTTTTTGTTTGATGTGACTAAAGAAATAAATATTCTAATTGGGATTATCCCCAAAAAATTAAAAAAACCTTATTTCATTGATTGGGCTATTTTTTTTTTTAGGAAAATGCTAGAATCCACACCCTAAATGGCACACCCCTAAGCCATACTCCCTCAACAATGTTTGAATCTCAATGTGCGTAAGCTCGCATCCCGAGGTGAACATGGACTTGGATAAGGGGTGTGCGTCATGGGGGATACGCATCCTTGGTAGGAATGTAAATGGGTAGGGTAATACCCACGAGTGACGAGGATTTACCCTAACAAGTATGGGTATAGAGATTTTAAATGAGTGTAAGAGCGGGGATGGGTGATAAAATATATTCACAGGGATCTTGATCCCAATGGGGATACCCATGAGGATTACCAGATCCTCATATATCAATTAATGCACCATATGATATTTATTATGTATGCAATTATACACCATATAATAAATATAATATAATATTGCATAGATTCCACCCGAAACACTCATTATACATTTATACACATAACAAAAAATCTTAATGAGATTTAGAATTTTACTTTATTTGGTTATCTATATGTTTTGTTTTGAATTGTTTGCAACTATATTTATATTTTACAATTTTTAGATCAAATGTATTGAAAAAAAATTAGGATCAAATGAGAAAAAATTGCAAAACCTTATTTTAATTGCATGATATATTATACTTTATTTTTGTTAGAATTTCAACAATTGTCTTGTTATGTATGTATTTTTTATTCTTTATTTTTTATAATTATTTTTTTGAGAAAGATTAAGTGGGTTCAAGAATATTTTCCTACAAGGATTCTCCATCCCCGCAAAAATCCCCATGAAAATCCCCACGGGGATCCCCAATAGGAAATGAAATCGGTAAAATATTTTAACCACGAGGATTCTCCATCCCCGCAAAAATCTCCATAAAAATCCCCACTGGGGATCCCCAATGGGGAATGAAATAGGTAAATTATTTTACCCACAAGGGATTTGATGAGTATGGGGATGGGTGTACGAGAATTCATCCTCAAATGAATATGGGTATAAGTGATAAATTTTTTAGTGGGTATGAGTATGGAAATGAGGTCCACATCCCTTACCCTACCCATTTGCATCCCTAGTCCTAGGGGTGTTACTTTATAGCAAAGTCATTTTTTCAGAGCCCAACTAAACGCACCCCAGCAAAAAAAATCAAACTTAAAAAAGGTCAATTCTACTGTAAAATGACTCTTATGCCCCTCACTGTGTTTGATGCACCCCACCATCATCCCTCCACATACACACTCTTTTCTTGTGATTTGTATGGTATCATCAGTGGCTCAGCCTCGCAGGTCCAAGTCTCTAATTAGAAAGTCTATTAGAGTCCACCGAATCTTTAGTTGGAGAGTTGGTCAAAGCTTGTCAAACCTTTTATTGGAGAGTCAGTCGAAACCCATCGAACATTTAGGTAGGCAGTTGTCAACCAAATCTCATCAAAGAGGTTCGATTGGACAATACCGAACATAGAAGATAAGTCTCGGTCATATGTTGTCGAAACTAAAATAGATGTCTCGACTAAGGTTTTGAAGTTTGGTGCTTCGGTTGGGATAAAATGGGTATTTTGGTAAAAATGTGGGGTGCCCTTATAAATTAAAAATTAAATTTGGGGTGTACTCAAATTGAGGTGACCTAAGTAAACACTGGGTGCATTTAGCCTTACTCTTTTTTATCTTTCTTATTGATATATAGAGCCAACTGCCACGTGGATGCTGACTCTCCGTTCAAAAGGCCTGAGAACAAGTCCAGAGAAAAATATGGTGACCGTTTAAAGTCCCAGATTTTGCACAATATTTGATTTTTCAAATTAAGATCAAAACTATGCACTCTTCAGTCTTCTAATTTGTTTACACTAAACAACAATGGCCACTACAAGAGAAAGCATCAGAGAATCATGGTAATAAAGCGTCAACACTTAATGAAAGCCTTTTTCTCTTCAACTAGCATGAATGAGGTTTATTATGTATTAATGTATATATTCCTAGGTACAGAGAGGTTCACATTTTTTTCTTTTCTTTATAGGTTTTCAAAGTCTACACCTTCTCCAGATACGGTTATCCATGTTGATGGTAGACCATTCCACTTAATTCAAGTAAGGACGCCAATTAAAGCTGAAAAATGTTAACAATTTAGTTTCTAAGTTTACCAAATTTTATGTCGTAATTTGCCCTCAAGAGGTGTCGTGCAGTGACAGCAAGACAAGCATATTATAGTCATGTTTAAGGCAGAGATCATCGAGTTTTCCTTAATTTTTCATCTTTTATGGGGTTGGGTTGTCTGACTGACTCTCATAGAATTGGTCGAAATGAAGTATGGAGGGGGCTAAAAAAAGATTCGGACATCCACCGATTGATATCATTTTTTTTTTAGTAATTTAAGATATTGGCTATATTAATACCATATGTAGATAACTTATCTTTTGCTTTATTATAGTTACAGTTTTGAAATTGCACATAATTGAGGTGGCTTTGGTTATTTTGATCTCATTTACTTTACATTTTGCATGTATATGAACAGAAACTTATGGCTACAAAATCAGGAAAGCTTGCAAGCTTAATCCAACAAAACCAAAATGAGCAACCCCCCTTATCTTATTCTTTAACAGACATTCCAGGGGACTTCACAACTTTTGAGCAAGTGAGCAGGTTCTGTTCAGGGCTCGGCGCGAAACTCTCATCCAACAACATTGTTCCTCTTATATGTGTTGCACATTATTTAGAAATGACTGATCAGCATAGCCCGGATAACTTGCTCAACAAGGCTTCATCATTTTTTCAAGTGAATGTGATTCCTCATTGGAATGAATGTATCAAGGCCTTGATCGGCACAGCGAAAGATAATGTTTTTGAGCAAGCACTTCATCTAGGCCTTGTTGAGGCTTGTGCAAATTCACTTGTTGCAAAGGCGCGATTGAATCCGCAAGTTCTTGGAGAACCATTGGTCGATCAGAACCCGACTGCTAAAAGAAGGATATTTGCTTTTGATTCAATGGAATCAAATGATTTGAGTGCACTGCCTCTGGGGCTTTACGCACCTATAATCTCAACTATGATTCAGGTTGGAGTAAGGTTGGAGTATGTCGCAGGCTCTATTTTTCGGTACTTGAATAAGCACGCTAACCTTGGGTGCATTGAGGGTGAATGGCATGATGATCACCAGGTTTATGAGAAGAGATTCCGCGGAGATGTCATTGAGACTTTGGAGAAGCTCTTGCCTGATGAGGCAGGTCTCATCCCTTGCCAGTTGTTATCTCAAATGCTCCAATCTGCAATAGCCTTGCAGGCCAGCTCCAATTGTAGGCATGCCTTGGAGATCAGATTAGGCAATCAGCTCGAGGAAGCTAAAATCGAAGATCTCTTGATCCATTCTTACGGTTATTCTAAGGAGCTAAAGTACGATATCGAATGCGTTGAAAGAGTGTTGAAGGCTTTCCTCGCCAAATGTGCTTCATCTCGGTTGAACCGTACCAGTATGATTAAAGTTACAGAGTTAGTAGAAGAGTTTTTGGTGAAGATCACAAATGAGGAGGAACTTAGCAAGGATAAATTCATAGCACTAACCAAGACATCAGAGGAAATGCTGCTTTCAAATCAAAACTACGTAGGATTGGATAGAATCTACCATGCCATTGACATTTACTTGGACAAGCATCGAAACCTTACAGAATCGGAGCGAGAAGAGGTGTGTCAGGTGTTGGATTTCTACAAGATGTCACCGGAAGCATGCACACATGCTTCCCAGAACAAGCGGCTGCCAATGCGAGTCGTTGTGCATGCATTGTTTGTAGGACAATTGCACTTGAGAGAGGCCATCATCAACAAGCTTGAACACTCTGAATATGGCGGGTCTCAAGAGGACAATGAAGATCGGGTTGTAAACGATGATTATAGTGATGAAGCGAGGATGGAGATGGAGAGAATGGATGACAGGGTTGTCGAGTTAGAGATTGAGTGTTCTAAAATGAAGAATCAGATCACAGATAAATGCAGACCAAAGGAAAAGTTTACAGTGTGGAAGAAATTGAAGAGAAAGTTTGGTTGCGCAAGTGACAGTTCTCTTGAACAAAACTGTCATATTGAGAAGAAAAGGCGTCCAGGGAACTAAACTAAAGGCAATCCTAAAGCTTATCCTTTTATGCTGATTAAAAGCCATCTATTAGAACTCAAACAGTATATAGGTAGCTTGTTTGCCTATTTTTTATTTTTTATTTTTGGTAAATTACTAGACAACACAGTTTTCAGATGCGCAATGGATCTTCTCTTGCAAATATAAGTGTTTGCGTCGTGATTTTGACTACGTTTAATTTTGTTGAGATTTTGTTTAGATAGTACCATTTTTCTTAGTTTTCAAAAAACACAGTTGATTTCAGCACAGACAAGTTCAAGCTGTATGTTTAGTTTGAACTTTGTTTTACTTTTTTTTTACCTGCTAAAAAAAATATAAAGTTCAAGCTAAACTTACAACTTGAGTTTTCTTTGCTGTTGCTGTCAGATTCACTGAGTATACAGATTTTTTGACAAAGATTCAAAAGATTTCATTAATCTCCCAAACCTACATTGAATCCGACAGTCGCTTCCGTTGTATGTTCGAAATTCTGCTCTGATATAAAAGATCTCCTGAACTTCTTCCTTCTGTTGTCCGGTATCATTGCTAGCCTTCTAATATTCATGACATTGCCGGATAGACTGAACAAGGAAATATGAACTTTTAATTGCATAGCATTTTATATATTAAAAAACTTGACACAACCACGTTCTTCAAATTTACTACACAAGGAAAGTTCATTCTATTTCAATTTTCTTTCAATTCTCTTCCCAGTACTTATGTACATAGTCTTGTACAAACAATTTAGCCTGACGACAGAAATGTGTAATTCCTGTCCTTTGTATACCAGCGGTTAATATGAACGGATAAAACCCCAGAGCCCCAAGAGGGTTGCCTACAAAATTCCGGTCTATATGCAATGGCACTTCCTCCCAGGTAACAAGTCAAAAATCTTAGAATTGATGCGAAGGCTCGAAAGAAGAAGTTATTGTCATGTAGAATTTTCACAATGGTTGAAGCTCTTGTTCAGGTACTACCGCACCCACAGGCTTGTACTCTACAACTGCTTGTTGTCTTCGTCTCAAAACAAGCCATACCCCAAATGTGGTAAAACCAAGAATTAATGAAACGAGAAATCCTAAAATCACAGCTAAGAAATGCTGATTCCACCAGGTCCTGCACAAATCAAAGGTAATCAAGTATTGAATGGAAAATCTAGTAGAAGACAAATAAATCAACCAACAATATTATATATGTAGAGGAATACAACATATAATAAATAGGCTAAAATAATCCCAAACTTTCAAATGTTTCTCAAAATAATCCTAAACTTTCAATTTTATCTAAAATATCCCAAACTTTAAGATATGTCTCAATTTTATCCCACAAGAGATTTGGGATTAATTCATCTTCACCAAGCAAGACATGAGTCGATGATCTAGACGTAAATTGGGAGAGTCGTGTCCAATGAAATCACTAACCTTATTCTTCTAGAGGCTACAACAAGGAGAGGCGGATGGCAAAAAGTCTATTCTTTGGCTAATTTCTTTGGGAGACTTGAAACAGATAAATTGGAAGTTAATAAAACATGTGTACAAATCAGCAAACTGAATCTATGTATACCACAATTGATCCGGCACCAGCACCAGAACCGGCACCATCAATTGTAGAATGGCAAATTGGCAATCAATCAACTTCGCACATTTTACATCTATGGTCCACATAAGCATCACCACAGTAGAGGAACTCATTGGAATTACTCTATCGATTGAGATTAAATGACAATGCTAACAAAAACATGAAGTTTCAACAAAAACCTAACAACAGAAAACACTAAATGTTTGACAATCGAGACAAATCTTCACCTGAGTGCCGAGGGCAGGGATGAGCTGGGCAATGCGTCCAGTTGTGGGGCAAGGACATTGCAGATTTTGTATGATAAAGAAATCAAAACAAGAACAAAGTTTGATTTTGATGTGATGCAGTTTTTTAGGTAGGAAATAAATCCCCAAATCTCTTATGAGATAAAATTGAAACAAATCACAAGTTTGGGATATTTTAGATAAAATTGAAAATTTGGGATTATTTTGAGAAAAATCTGAAAGTTTGGGATTATTTAGCCTATTTACCCTATAAATATACAAAAGGGCTTACAAGAAATGCTTGAACCTATCATTGTTTCTAGCATTACCATCTTGTTGCAACAGAGATTATCAAACCTTCTTTTTCTTTTATCCGGAGTAATTATTCTTTTATAATGTTGAAAATGTCTTTGATGTACTAGAATTTAGGATAAGTTGTTGTTTCTTTCAAATTTTAAATTCAAATTAGATTCTCCTAGCTAAGATCTAGATTAGTTTAGATAATGTTTTGAATAATTCACATGTTTGGCTCTATAAATAGAGCACTACAATTAATGAAATATAATGCTCTATCTATGCTTCTCTATGTTCCTATTTCACATTTTTCTTCTAAAAAACAACAAAATGGTATCAGAGCCAAGGGGCCGTATAAGATGAGTGAAATATCGTATAACCCATGAACCTAGATTTACAATCGCGACTTACAACCTTGCTTTACAACCCCGACTTATCTCCCCGACTTACAATCATGACTTGCAACTTTGAGTTACAACCAAGACTTATAACCTTATTTTTTACGGAACAAAGCTACCAAGTGTGGAATGTTAAGATGGAAGTGTATCACATGACTTATGGGAAGCAAGGTTCGAAACCTCGACTTCGCCTTTAACTTCGGTCTCTTAAGATTCGGAAGTAATTCGAGGAAGTTAACTTCGACGAGGGAAGTTTGACAAAAATTCGACGATGTACAAAAGTTTATAAAATTTCACTTTAAATGCTAAAAAACTCAAGTTTCTCTTAAGAAATGTACTTAGTCATACGTAAGTCCATGGCTTTAAATACTTTATGTGACTTTAAAAAAAAAAAAAAAAAATAAATAAATTGTCAAAAACAAAAACAAAAACAAAAAATTGTCACTGATATTTTTTTTTTGAAGAAATGTAACAAGTCCATAGGCTTCTTCAAAGGAAAATATAAAACAAAATATACAACTAAAATTTTAAGTTTGATTGCAATTATAAATCAAAGACTAGTTACATTAATAAAATAAAAGCACGTCTATGGGCTTCCTTTTTTGGCTTCGATTGAGAGAAGAGATGATGAACAATCAAAACCATGAATTGAGACTTTTTTTTTTGCTTTTGAAATGTCTATGGGCTTCTTCAAGAAAAGGTAAAACAAAAAATACAACTTAAACACTTCCACAGTTTTCAACCCTCGATTAACCATCAAGATTAATAAACACAAATCACGATGCACAATATAAAACACCAAAACCTTAGTGTAGATATTTGTGTAGACAATAGCGTTACCAAGGAGAGATCCCATACCCAAATAAACACACCCCACACCAGATCGCACAACATAAAACAATCAAGAACTCGACAAGCTCTTCCTTCTTCTTCGATGTCTCAGTGTTGTTCACCTCCTTGTTGTCGTTGCCCAAGCCCTCTCTGCCATCCACCACAATCATGCCCGCCTTCATTGTCCCTTCTTCTTATCACATCTTCACTCTCAAAACTCAACAAACCCTAGTTTCGTGCTCTTCAAATGGGTTATATTTAGGAAGAAGAGAAGAACTTGTGTGAGATTGTGAAGTTGATTTAAAGCCCTTTGGAAAAGGAGGTGAGTGAGCAGCCATACATGATAAGCAAGCCATTTACCGGGTATAAAATTTCAGCTTTTTTTATTCCCATATGGGTAACTTCAACATCTCAGTCCAAGTTATCTCAACTTCGCCGATTTTTGACAATTTTCTTTTGTGTTTTATCAACTTCGAGCGATGTTCTCGAATTTCTTCGAAGTTATCCGAAGTTTTAGGCTAATTTGGGCAATTTTTTTTCTTCCCCTATATTTCGCTTCGCCCTTCTCCAAATTGACAAACTTCGGCCGAATTTCGGCGAAGTTTGTCAATTTTTTAAACCATGATGGGAAGCTGTTGAACAAGAATATGAAAACAAATGGGGGCATATGGAGAGGATTTGCAAATCACTAGAAGAAGGGAAAATTGCAGCAATCGAAAATCATGAAGAACTATTTTGATGCTGCACATATTTTGAATCAAGGAGGAGTTATTTCTGATTAAAAATAATTGCAACATCAAAGCCAAGGAGGAGTGTTGAAAATGTCTTTAATGTACTAGAATTTAGGATGAGTTGTTTCTTTTAAATTTTAAATTCAAATTAGATTCTCCTAGTTAAGATCTAGATTAGTATAGCTTATGTTTTGAATAATTCACATGTTTGGCTCTATAAATAGAGCACTACAATTAATGAAATATAACGCTTTGTTTATGCTGTCTATGCTTCTCTTTGTTCCTATTTCACATTCTTCTTCCAAAAACAACATATAAAATTATCTTGGGTAATTATGAATCACATTATAGCTTTTAGTAGAATTTTGCAAACAAGAAAATAATAACCAACCAAAAATGGTCAGTAAATTAAAAAAAAATACAGGCAAGTAATGGTGTTATTATAGACAAAAATCATCTTGTTTCCACTCTCCAAATAACTTTTTTTCTTGGAGTTCCTGAACTAGGAAAAAGTGAAGGATCGAAATGGGGTAAGGCGAATGGGGAATGGGAATAAGGTTCTCATCTTGCCATAAGGGCCTATTAAGTCCCTCTACTCTCACCGAGTCACCCACTCAGTCCCTAAACCCTAAGCAAGGCCAACTCAGTTCCCCAAGAACCCAAACTCTTCATTCTCCTTTAAACAGGTCCCATCTATGTATTCCGTAAACCCATCATGTTAAAAGAATAAATAATAAAATAAATAATAAAAGAACACCCATCTCGTCTTTTCAACTTTTCTGTACACACCCACATCTTCTTCTCTGGCTCACGCCTCTCCCATTCTCAACTCATAACTCAAAATCTTCAGCCTCCCTTTTTTCGTTCTCTACTCCCAAAACACCAGAGCAATCCTACTCTGTTTATGATAACACCACAACAATTCCTTGTGGAGGCATATGTAAACTTGCTTTACTTTGCTCTGTTTTAGCATCTTTCACAAGTCTATTTGGGACTCTTGATCTCCTTGTTTAACAATCCTCTCCTTGTTAAGGTGGTTTAGCAAAAAAAAATAAATAAATGTTGTTAAGCTTAGAAGGAACAGAAAAGAGAAGCTTTTCCTAAATCTCTCTTTTCTACTGCCACAAAAGTGAAAGCAAAGAAAATAAGTGAGCAGCACAACCCCAAATTCCACCAAGGCAAACCCCCCTCCAACTTCCAATGTCGGTGACGGCTAATCTCAATGTGTATTTGGAAACAACATAAGAAAAAAGACCACAAGATGGGTGTTTTTTTATGATTTATTTTATATTTATTTTTTTAACGTGGTGGGTTAAGGGAATACATAGATAGGGGCTAGTTTAAAGGAGAAAGAAGAGTTGGGGAACTAAGTTGGTCTTGCTTAGGGCTTAAGGACTGAGTGGGTGACTCGGTGAGAGTGAGGAACTGAATTCCCCTTATGCCTTCCACACTCCATATAACTTTCCATCCCCATCCCCACTCCCCAGGGGAGAAGGTGGGAATCCGCATGGGGCAATAATTTTTGAGCCGCGCTATGTGCACCTTAGTCATCACTCAAGGCACCCCGCATTTTTCTCAGGGCACCCCTGAGTTGGACAAAATGCCCTTATTCATAAATGTGAGGCACCCCACCACCAAATCTTCTTCCGCATTCTTTCCCATCACAAATCGACGCCTCAGTCTATCAAATCTCCTCATTTTTTTGCTCGTTTACCCCTCGATTTGTTGTTTTTAAGGTCAAGTGAGTGCTTGCGGTATTTGCGAGCTAAGGGTTTGAATGATGACTTGTGGTAGATGATTGATGTTGAATCGTATAGGGTTTGAGGGTGTTTTTCGTTAAGTTTGTTGTTCCTTTATCTCGTGTTGTTGTTGTCTTTCATGGGAATGTACTCATCACTGAGTTCAACCACAATCCCATAATGTTCGGCCACACAGGGCCGAGACTATTGAGTAAGTCTCAGAACTGCATGAACAAGACTTTGCAGTACATCTTGGTACCCGGTCACTGATCGAACAAGTAACTTATTTCACAATGGGTTCGGTTACCAACGAGACCGAGACATCAGAGGATGTCCCGGTTGTTGGTAACCGAGACATCCTCTTATGTCTCGGTACTTGGTAACCGATCGAACAAGTAACCCATTTCACAATGGGTTCGGTTAGAAACGAGACCGAGACATACTCTGTCTCGGTCCTGTGCGACCGACACTTTCGTGTATGTGGTACATTTCAAAATGTGGGAAATCCTAAACACAAAAAGGTCAAAATACACCAAAACTCATGCTTCCAACTCTCAAAATGGGGTGGTGGGGTGCCCAAAGTTTTGTCCGATCGTCGATGAAGATGACGGAATCGGTTGGGAGAACAAGGGTGGAGTTTGGCAATCACACATCAAAATGGGGTGGTGGGGTGCTCCAAAGTTGTGTTTTTTTTTTTTTTTTGTGGATTTGTGTTGGAGGGCATGAGTCATTACACGTACAATTGGAAAAAAAAAAAAAAAAAATGGGGTGCCCTGAGTGATGACGGGGGTGCACATAGCGCGGCTCTAATTTTTCCCCAATTAATTCTCCACTGTTAAATATCCATACCATCTCCACGTAGAATCTCCCCATTTAGTATTACAATCTTGTTTAGTGAAACTAAATATAATCCTAACAAATATAGAACATATCAAAACTACCAATTTTAACATCATGCACATCCACCACAAACCATATAAACATTCCACAAAAATACATAATTCAACTTCAAATTTCAACCAAGTTCAATCATTAGTATTTGATATATAGTATTAAAATTCAAATTTAAAGTTCACAAGCCAATTCCTTTTCACTCAGTGTCGCACAAAGTATCCGTTAATATGAGGATCCAGTCTTAACCATGCAAATTGGATTGGATTTTGAGTTACTTCGACTAGAATGCATGCAATAGAAAATTCTACAATCTATGCAGACTAGATTTGACGGTAAAAGTTCTCCAACCTATGCAAATTCAACTCATTTAAGTCTATAAGAAAAACTTCATTTATTCGACAAATCATCTTTTAATAATTGTTTCTCTAAAATTCAAATACTTATTGGTCAACTTTATCCAAAAAAAATACTTCTTGGAAAAAAAACTTCTTGGCCAGCATGAATTTTTTTTTTTAAACAAAAAGATCAAACTGGAAAGTAATTAGTAAGAGAATTGTGCAAAGCCCACATTTCCTCACAATTATTTTTATAATAAGGTGCAAAAGTCAAAATAAAGAGGAGCAATACACTAACATCATAATGAGATTTTTCAGACAAGCGATTTCCCTGATCCTACTTAAATTAACAACATACCTTTTCATAGGAGGCTCAATTTTCCATTCTACCAACTGGTAACTCCCAAAGTTACCAGGAAGGTGCAGATTGTGTTTAGTTAAGCGGAGAATAATACTCTGCAGATAACAGAAATCATCAACAGCACAGTTATAAATTTTATGGTGAAGTCTAAGATCTATCATTGCGGGTACATACAAGAGACAAGGAACAAAATCTACCATTGCTGTACTATTTGATATATAGTTTGCAGAACCCGCAGGGAAAATAGCCCATCTTGTGAGGGATGCATTTCCTTTGTCGGCTAAGTTCAAAAGATGGACCTGGAAGCATATTCCAATGTTAGACAAGTCAGGATATAATGGACCTGCCTGACTTTGAAGGACAGCATCCAGAGATGTTTCAACAAACAGGGAAAAGGCATCACAATAATCAAAAGTAGAAAGCTGTGAAACACTCTACTATACCTGAGAAGTATTAACTTCTAACTCGTGGGCAATAAACTCTTTTAGTTCTGTGATGTGAGGCGCCAGATCTGAGTGATTTACACTCAGAGATATATCGAATGATATAATTCCAACCTCAAATTCACCTGGGAAACAAATGACAAAGAAAATAGCATTATTCATGACAGGATAAAAAGCACTGATACAAGAAATAAGCCAAGAAAAGGACGCCCTTATGTAAAGAAATCAATTGCAAAGTTCAGTAGACTGACAGGAACTCCATTTATTAAGTACAAAGCAAAATGAAGTACCAAAATGTTATTGGGAATCAATATTACCTGAACTTTTTTGTTGCCTGATTTACGTCTTGATGACAAATAGCCAGTCATAAAACACTCCCTAGTGTAAAATCTAAGCATGAACTAACCAAAAAATATTTCGGTTGAATCAAACTAAATAGGATTTTTTGGATAAAAGGGGCTTTAATTATCAAGGTAATGAAACAACAAGTACAGGCAAAACAGCAAACAGCAAACAGCACAAAGGCTAAGAAAGCTCCAAAGCAAAGAGCAATTTCCCAAAATTTTCCAATCCATTGACCCTCCCTTGGGTTACGTACATGAAGTTTAAATCAAATAAACTCTAAATCTATATGTACAAAGAAGTTCTTATTCAAGGATAACCAAAAAGTATATGGAATCACAGATTGTTCCTAGTCAATATCCTTGGACACTCCTTTAAAAACTCTTTGCTTTCTTCTAACCAAATAGACCACAGAAATGAATCGGCTACATAGTTCCAAAGAAGTTTCTTCCTTTAGCAAAGACTGATGGAGAAGTCTTCCTTCATGAAGTCCTCGCGCTTTTTCGGGTAAACCAACATCAACCAAACTCGTTCAAAACCTTAGCCCAAATAAAACTAGTGAAAGAACAATGAAGAACAAAGTGGTGAATATGTTCATCCTTCCTGCAGAAGCTACATCAATGACAGGATAATTCGATATAAGGATTTTCCCTTTGAAGAATAAGACACAAAATCAACTTATTAAGAACCAGAAGCCAATTATAATTGTGCCTTAAAGAGAGTTCCTAGGCCAAATGAAGGTGATGTCAAGAACAGAAGAGTTAAACTCTTTCTTGTCAAGGGAACAAGTGTGAATATTCTCCCCATTGTCCTATATTTAGAGATGAAGAAAAGGAAGGAAAATATAGTCGAAATGCCAAAAACATGTTGGTGGAATGGCTTAGGTTGTGCCTCTAGAATTAGTATCCAAGTTCAACTCCTTACCCAATGGTTATTAGGGTTAGGAGGCATCTTCCAATGAAGCAACTCGGCATCTTGGGACAGGATGTGGTGAGCCCTCAATAGCAACACAACAACAACAATAAAGCCTCCGTCCCAAATTAATTGGGGTCGATTATATAGATCAAACTCTTCCATTGTGCTCGGTTTAATGCAATTGATGGTGAGCTCTCCAAACCATCCAAATTCCTCCTAATTAATGCATCCCAAGTTAACTTCGGTCTACCCCATACCTCGTCGAATTTCTTCATTTCTATTAAGTCAAGTTTTCTAATGGGGGCATTTGTAGGCTATCTTTGCAGGAGACTAAACCACCGCAACCGCCCTTCCCTAATCTTTGAGTCAATTGGTGCTACTCCTACTTGTCTTTCAATTTTGTATTTCTTATTCTATCTTTACGAGTTTAATCACACATCCACCTAAGCATCCTCATTTCTGCTACGTTCATTTTATATAATTGATGTTGCTTTACCGTCTAACATTCACTTCCATAGAGCATAGATAAAATTTTCCTTTCAACTTGGTAGGCATGTTTTTATCACAGATCACTCCAATTGCACTCCTCCATTTCTTCCATCCAGCTTGAATTGTATGTGTGAGATCATTCTCAACATTGCCATCATTTTGCATGATTGATCCTAGAAATCTAAAGTGTTTCACCTAAAGAACTTCTACTTCCCTAATTTTACCATTCCATCTTTATGTCACGTATTTCTAAACTTACGGTTCATGTATTCGGTCTTCGTCCTACTCAACTTAAAGCCTTTAGATTCTAATGTATTTCTCCTAGGTTCTAAGTTCCTATTCACTCCATCTCTTGTTTCGTCTACTAAGACAATATCATCTGCAAATAACATACACTAAGAAACCCAATAGCAAAACACACTTAAGAAAAAAAAAAAAAAGAACAAGATTCCAATGGAAACGGGAGTCTAAAAAGAAAAAAGAAAGAACAAAAAGAAAAGAATCCAATGCGTTACTCATTCTCATAGTCAAAATATTATATGGTCCCTACTAGATTACAGTTGGAATATAAAGTAGTTGTTGAAAACCACTTGAAAACAATTCAACCTTATTAAACTAAAAACAAATAAGCATGATTTTTAATGTCCTATAACAACAGAATGAGACCTAGCGAAATAAGTCTTTAAATGAATAGATCATGAATCTTTGTAACCAGATCAACAAAGTTTCTGTCACTACAAGAAACCAACTCAAGGCAAACTGGATATGCTAGAAGGAAAGTAGATTAATGTACCTGGAAATCCAGAGTATGGGGCATCAGTAGGAGCCATGTTAGGTGCTAACGCTGTCGTTGAATTAGGGGCCAAAACCATGGGTGATGGAGCTTCAGGGACGTGCAATCTCTTCCACAAGTCAGAACAATTAGTTTTGTAGAACCCAATCTTTTCACGCTTTCGATCATAAGTTACAAGAGTATTCCGGACAATTATCCCTATTAGATAGCCCATGGAAAAAGATAAAATGAATATACTAAGAAACAGAACATGGAACATGCTAAAAGCCAAGCTAGTGTAAGCTAATGTAGATAGGCCATGAGCAAATGTTAATGTCTATCTTCCATTCTTCCAACAGAAAGTGATCAGAGTAACTATTCAAAATATTAAAAAATTTGTGCATTCACCTTTATCCATATAATTTTTTTCTAAGAAATAAATAACAAATTAGTGAATTAAGACTATCTATTTTTATGGGGGGTACATAATCTGCTGTTCTTTTATAGATACATAATTCTTTTGTTGAAAATATCCAGATTATGCAAGTCTAAACGTACCTCCCAAAAGAGTTGTGGGATCTTTTCCATTTTGAAAAATCCCCAAGCAATATGCACCATGAACCTTTGAATGCTTATAAAGGAAAGGAAAAGTAACAATAAGAGTCTTGATAGAAATTTTATTGCTAAACTACAAAAGAAGCATGAGAACTTATTTTTCTGGTAAAACTAAATTGCCAAAAACAACTTGCAAGTATACCCGAAATAAGTAATTCTCTGGAGAAAGTAACAACTTTTGTCCTGTGCCAAATACCATCTCAACTGCTGGAAATATCTTCGATAGTTCAGAAATATCACTGGCCATATATCAGGTATTAAATATTAGTTTCTATCTATGATGAACAATAAAGCTAGAGATGGCAGTATGGCACTGAGCTTTACTATTTCTGTTAGATAGTTGATATTACCTTCCAGCACCAGAAAAACAAATATCATTGTAGTTTGGGTCAGGGCCACGAATCCGTTTCAGGTTCAGGTTCTCGATAACCTGAAAGACCAATCTTGAAGTTACTCGTGAAGTACAACAGCAATAATTAATGAAGATAGGCACACCAATGGATAAAGAATCAAACAGAAGTAGATAAACAGCCTTGATGTTCCCACAGCCAAAGCTGTTAAAGCAAATGAAAGCACAACCATATATTAGATTTCCTTCGTAACAAATATATTACCTAGACGTTCTTCCCTGATTGAAGAAATCAACTACAGCGAGTTGAATAGTACTAAGGGACGAGATAATGACACTACCACTTAAATAGGGGGCAGTCACAATCCAAAATCAATCATGAAAATAAGGACAAACAAGACAAATTCCTTTAACCATAGGTTTTCTAGTCTCTATTGAATATTCAATGGTCACTTAAAACCATAATACTTATCTCAATTTTGATTCTTGTCTCATTACTTCAGTAACCTTAATTGAGACTTCCATTTTAGGATGTATTTATCAAGTAGAGATACCGAAGAAATCAGCCTTCTTATGATTCCTTGGCAACCTTTTAGACATAAACCAAATAGAGAGGGTAAATGAACTTGGAAGCTAGAATCATTGGGAATTTTCTCAGGTGAGTCCTTTTTCACCTTACTCACTGATTGTTCAAATGATCATCTATCCTGAAATCAGTCACACGTTATGGAAGGAGTTTTTACCCACAATAATGAAATTTTTGGATGGTGACTATGTTCGAAAAGATTAACACCATGGACATTCTCCAAATAAAATGTCCACAGTGGTGTCTTTCACCCCCATTTTTGTCTCCTATGTAATGGCCCCAAGTCTTAACACCTGTAGTTAACAAAAATTCCTAAATAATGATCGAAGTAACTGTGATGAATAATATTGGTGCTTGAATGTTGAATCTAATGTGGTGTCTGTATATTTTTAATTTTGTATTTATTGAAAGTTAGTGTGAATGGTTGATATGAGATGTCTACTTAAGAAAAATATTATAAAATATGATGCATGGCATGACAATATTTTAAAAACAAATAGAGATACACATAAGTCAAAATGGAGAGTTGATTGATGCTTTAGTTAAGACAAACACAACAAGAACAACAACATAGCCTCCCAAGTTAGCTTCAGTCTTACCCCTACCCCGTCTAATTTCTTCAGTTTCTATTGAGTTGAGTGTCCTAGTGGGGGAATTTGTAGGCCGTCTTTTAAGGTGTTTAAACCACCGCAACTGCCTTCCCTAATCTTTGTGTCAATTGGTACTACCCCTACTTTTCTTTGAATTCATGCATTCCTTATTATATTTTTACAAGTTTTACCACACATCCACCTAAGCATCCTCATTTCCGCCACATTCATTTTATGTATTTGTTGTTTCTTCACCGCCCAACATACACTTTCATAAACTATCTATCCTAATTGCGGTCCGATATAGGTTTTCTTTTAACTTAGTAGAAATATTTCGATCACAGATCACTCCTATTGCACTCCTCCATATCTTCCATCCAACTTGAGTTTTGTGTGACATCATCTCCATATTACCATCATTTTGTATGATGATCCTAGACATCTAAAGTGGTTCACCTTAGGAATTTTTATTACCTCTAATTCTACCACTCCATCATCTTGATGCCTAGTATTTCTTTATTTCTAAACTCATAATGCATGTATTCGGTCTTTGTCTACTTAACTTAAAGCCTTTAGATTCTAATGTATTCTTCCAAAGTTTTAATTTTCTATTCACTCCATCTCTTGTTTCGTCCACTAGAATGATATCATATGCAAATAACATACATCATGGTATAGTCTTGAATATGCCTAGTTAGTTCATCCATAACTAAAGTAAAGAGATACGATTTTAAAGCCGATCCTTGATGTAGTCCTATTGTAATGGAAATTCAGTGTGATTCCTCCAAATGTTTTTATACTCGTTACTACTCCTACGTACATATCTTAAATAGTTTCTATGTACCTATCATGCACTCCTTTTCTTTCTAGATCTTTAGTTAAGACAAATATATATATATATATATATATATTTGTTAATTTAGTTATGCAAGTGAAATTGATTGGTGTATTGATTGATCTGAAACAAAAAAAAAGGTGAAATGTTGCAATGGCAATCAAATAGTGAATGCAAATTGAAGTTACAAGGAAGAGAAGTGTGTACAAAGATAAACAAACGCGACATGCACCATGAGTGGAGATTGAGTTGAGTCGCATAGCAAGTTGATCAAACAACGAAATCATGCAATTTTTAGGTTGTTTGAAGGGGGGAGATGAACCAAGGAGTATAAAAGTGCATGGACATACCAAGTAACAAAAAGAACTCACATCGGAAAGAGTTTTGGCTTACGATAACATTGGCAAGGTGAAAACTCAAAAAACTAACGAATCCAACAACTATTAGGTATAATTCATTTTGATAGGATTGAACTATACTATTCCTGGCAGACTAATTTGAGTTAAAATAGTGAAAGTCGTGCTTTTTATTTTGGCAATACGAAAAATAAAAAAATTCCCTTTTTCAATATATTCAAGTTAAGTCAAAGTCGTACTTTGGGTGTTTAGAAACTTGGAACAAGGGATAGGTCTAGATAGTAATTGACAAACATGGGTTAGGCTGTTAAGGTGATGAAGATGGTGTTTGAAGCATGCATGTGTATCATGAGAATGATGTATGGACAAGTGAAAGTGGCACCACGGGCCACTATCAATGTGCACATAAGTAGAGCAGGCTGACATGCGTGATGTGAAACACAAAGTCCAAAGTTATATTAGTGTGCTTTTTCATTTTTTTTTGTCTTATTTTAGTAAGTCAAGACCCTAACCAATTTGGGATTGAGGCTTCAAGGTTATAATGAGAATTTTATTTTATTAGAAATCAGGGTTAGGTGTGCTATTAGCTAGTGTCAAATTAAGAAAGTCATTGTCTAGTCTATATTTAATACCGTGAAGTATTAGATGGGTGTAGAAAGTATTTGTCTAGTCCATAACGCCGTAACTTACCACAATATAGTCTAGTTTTATTTTCGGTAGGTTTAAGAATTTGGAAGCCGATAAAAGGCTTGCATGCGTAATGTATTGGAGATTGATGAATAAAATTGTGTTTTTTGAGAATTGCTATTGTATGTCTAAGTTGGGTTTGTTGATTTTGACGCAACCAATTTAGAAGAATCTCGGATGCATTAGTTGGTACTAGTCTTAATTCGGTTTGAGGCAATTGGGGAAATCATATGTTGTTGAGGAGGAGCAACCAAAAGCGTGTCGAGGATGCGTACAACCGAGACAATTGGAACCAAAAAATCAGTTAGATGATCGATCATCACATGGATGTGGTGGAGAAACGATTGACTGCCTAGATGGAGGAATCGTTTGGTCCATATCTAGAACCATTGAAAGGAAACTGTTGTTGGTGGTGATCAACTAGATGATGATCCCAGTTCTAATGGGAAGGATATTGCACCCGAGAAAGAAGATAAAGTTCTTATTCTTCACAATGACGTAGGCAATAGATCAAATATTCGTCGAGGAGGACTCTGACAACTTCGACAAGATGCCAAAGTTTGACAGTGATGGGCACGAATTCGTGAAAGACAATGTAGTCTTTGGAGATGACGGCTTTGTCATCAAGATGATTTCTTATTCTAAAGGTCCTCAGGACCTCAGGTGCTTGAACCGGTTCTTGGAGATGCGGTCATCGACAAGTGTAACGTTGGGTTGGTTGACGATTTTTTTCAAGATTTTCCAATGATCAAAATCATACCGTTGGTCATTCAAATGAGGGTGTTGAATATGTCTTGCTTATTCTTTCTGATTCAATCAAGGCTATCCCTAAGGAAACAATTGTTTCACATAGCAAAAGTCGCGAAAAAACTAAAACTTAAGGATAAGTTTTTGCAAACTGGGGAAGAATGATGAAGATAGGGCTTGAAGCATGGATGTATATCACGAGAATGATGTATGGAAACATGAAAGTGGGGTGACTATCAATGTGCACAAAAGTGGTGTGGGATGACGTGCGTGATATGAAACGCAAAGTCTAAAGTTCAATTAGTGTACTTTTTAGTATATTCTTTTTTGTTTTGTTTTAGTGAGTCATGATTTTAGTATATACGTTCTAATGAGAATTTTATTTCTATTAGAAATTTGGAGTAGGTAGCTTCAAATTGGGAAAGTCATTGCCGAGCCTATATTTAATATCGTGATTGCCGAGCCTATATTTAATATCGTGAAGTATTAGCTAGGTGTCTAGTCTATATAATGTTGTGAGCCACCTAAATATAGTCTAGTTTTATTTTCAGTTAGTTTAGGAAATTATAAGCCTACAAAAATTGTGTTAGAGATCGATGAGTAAAATTGTGTTTTTTTTAGAATTGGAATCAATTATCTTGTATGCCTATGTCGGGTTTGTGAATTTCCACATAACCAATTTGTAAGAATCTCCGCTGTATCATGAGGTTAGAAAATATGAAAAAAAAAATCGACAATTACTAAATTATTGTATTAATTTTCAGGTGGTTATGTAATCTGTTGAGGTTCAATAAAGGCATCTGGGAATAAGTTTGGCAGTGTTAAGTTTATAAATAAATTTTCACATGGAATTATATATATATAGGTAATTAGCCCCAAATATATACCCATGCCATGAGAACCCCATAAAATGCGTTGTGCATTTAATGTTTTGTGCATTTATGACTCATAGATTAATGTATTAGATTAAAATCCAATGGTTGTAACTTGTAAATGATGTTTCCATGGCATGAGTATTTTTATGGTTCTCATGGTAGTAGTACCCTATATATATACCATACAAATGATTTGCAAAGCTCACCATCAATTGCACCAAATCAAATGCAATGGAATTACACCTTGTTGTTGTATATATATCATCATACAAATTATTATTTATATTTGGACATTTCATGTGATGGTTAGGATATGATACATGCACATACAACGGATAGGTCCTAAAGTGAAATTGGATACCTATATGGTTACTCCCTGGATATAGTGAGGCGCCTATAGGTGATTTGATTAATGTGGAAATCAGTCTGATTTTTTATAGTAAACTAGAGAAGGCGATCTTAGGGAAATGTTAGAATCTACTTTTGGATTCCATGCATCAATAAGATTTCAAACTATAACTTGGGAACTGATCACTTCATTAAGATAGAAAAGATAAGGTGATGACATAATGACATTACAAATTAATATATATTTGTATTCCACTGCATATTATATTCCCTATTATCTCGTACTGGGTATTTCTATGGATGAGAATGCAGTGACATGGATTTTTATTAGTTGGGCATGTTTTCTACTCACCCCTTTAACATTGTTCAAGTTCTCGATCTATGAAAGGAAAAGAAAAGCTAACTTAAGCTTCCACAGGAGCAAAGAAACCAAATTAATGTAATCATATATAATTTGTGTTTTATTTTGAAATTATATATGTATTATCAATATGGCTGGAGAGATCCTTTAGATAGTTCATGTCTTATATTGGAATGATTTGAATAGATTGACATTGGAATTATACATATTATGTGGACCATCAGCTCTTTTGTTCGATGTTGGCAACCTCACTTGTTGGGAGATTATGCTCAACTTTAGAAAGATTAAAGGTTAACAAGTGATCTAAACCGACTGGTGAACTTAATGAAGCTGAAGCAGGTCCTGGCATCATTGCAAGAGAGGTGGTGAGAGCTCAGGCACATTACCCGTAAGCGTCAATTAGCAACGGAGGTTTAGAGATGTGAGGAGTTCATGAATAAAACTTGAAGGCCAGCTACTTTACCCATTTATTCTAGTATGATGGCGTTATCCTAACAAGCAAAGCTAGCAACATCAAATCGTGTGCAGTGATGGATGTTTAAGAATAAAGAACTCAAAAGTGTACAAGTGTGAGAATTAGAGCTCACAGTCTATACAAGTGTGAGAATTATTGCACCACTCTATTAGGAAACTCGGTCACTTGAAGGAGTGAAAAAAGAAATTGTGGTGCCTTAAATCAATGCTGAAGGACAGTTCAGAGATATGATGCATGTAACTTGTAAGATGTTATGGCTGATACAAATCCTTATAGAACTAAAGAAGTCAAGCAATCTTCCTATGAAAAAGATCTGTAACAACAAAGCAACAACCGACATTAAACCAAACATGATGAGATCAATAGTCCTTGGGATCTTATATGTATGTCATTTTTTCCCAACAGATTACTGAAATTCTAACTAAAGGATCCCCAAGATTATCTTTGATCTTCTCACTGGCGAGTTTGGAAAGTTTGACATCGACAACAACTAGAGGAATGTCAAAGATTTAGAAGTTACTAGTTAAATTGTTTCCAATATTTTAGGACAAAATAATATTTACTGTCCATTTTAAGATAAGATGAATTCCAGCTAGTTTTTTTACATAATTAAAGTCATGAAGTTTGCTGTGGATCAGATTTCCATACTTATTATGAACTAAACATTTTGTGGAAGTATGCAGCATTTTTCTAATTCTGAATAATTATCTTTCTATAAAGGATTCTGACACAAGCAACCAAGATCTCAGCCAGATTTATCAAGCACTTGCCAACCTGAAAGATGCAGCATAAATTGTGAAAGCAATAGACAGTTCACAATGGATTTATGACTTACAAGAGGCAGTATGCAGAGATGAGCTCTAGTAGGCGGGTGCTTGGTGGAGACATAATATCTTTTGGTAATGAAAGTGAGTTTTAGCCCCTGCATGATGTTTTGGATGCGAAAAATGCAGAAACTGGCTACCTCTATATCTAACATGCTGATGCCATAATGTGGTTGAGCCGTGGGCAACTCAGTACGATGGATCAACTTGTTGAAAGGGTGTAACTAATGATGTTTGGGATTAAATGTTG
This sequence comes from Stephania japonica, assembly GCA_039657345.1. Lineage (NCBI taxonomy): Eukaryota > Viridiplantae > Streptophyta > Magnoliopsida > Ranunculales > Menispermaceae > Stephania > Stephania japonica. Next base: position 11,841,450 of record CM077556.1, read on the forward strand.
TTGTTGAATGAGGCCTTATCTTTGATTTTTGTGATCAAATGCTGAGTGTAGGCGCTTACTTTTTTTGTAACTTCTTTCTTCTCACTCCCCTTCTTTTTTTAATGTTTCAGATTCTGTAAATGTAAAAGCTTTTTATTAATACAAAAGCAGTTTCTTATAAAAAAAAAAAAAAAAGGGCATATTAGTATTTTATTACTTCTGAACCAGTTTATACAGATTGATGCCAAACAATCTAAGAGAGCTTCTTTATGAGCACTTCCCACAATCATTGAATAGCTGTAAACGTTTGGTCTACCAAACTCCAAACATTCTCATAATCAAGAGATGGTATTCACATATCAGCAAGTTGAAAAAGAAAAGGAGCAACCATCAAGGAAGTTTCCCACTTTAAAATGACGAGAAGCTAGAGAAGGACGGATATCTTTAGGAACCTCATCCAAAAAAAATCAGAGGGAAAAATGTCTATAGGGAGAAGTTGCTTTAGCTGAATAAAGATTTGTACCAGTCATGCTATAGAGAATTAGAAAAGGAAATAAAAAATAAAAAATAAAAAGTACTGTCCTTATGCAAGACTTTGGTATTGATCCTCCGTTTCTTCTAAAAGTGGTTTTGTTAGTATATCTTGGCTTTCCTTACTTCTAGTTCTAGCAAGTTAAGTCAGTTTAGTCGACAGTCCTTACAATTTATAACACGCTTTCGAGGCTTACAATCACTAATAGCCACCCCTCCACTCAATATATCATTATGACAGAGTTGACGAGAATGAAAAGCAAAGTGTACGAATATTTAAACTAAATAGAGTAACTTATGTGTTCTATATCTCGTGTGTAAAGTTGAGGTTACCATGGTTCCTTCCAAAGATTTTATTCTTTCTTTTTATTAGAAACAAAGGTTAAATCTAAAAAAAAAGTTTGTACAATGATCAATCGCGAAAAAGATGACAAACAGATAAAGCTTAGTAAAACAATTCTCCAAAGTGGAATTACTCTAACCAATAAAATTATCTAAATAGGAATAATAATGTCCTCATTTTCTAGCTTACAAGTAAATTGATAGGAGCTGGTTTCACATTTTGTTGGAAATTGTGCATTGAAAGCATTGAACTTGCATTGGGCACAATATTAAAAAATCAAAAAAAGGGCAAGATCTTGAGAAAAACATCTAAAGTTTAAACTATTATTTCATAGAGACTAGAGATTCTACGACCATAAAACTAAAGGGACTTGTTATACCAATAAAAGGAAAAAAAATTGAACGTACAAATTATAATTCTTTGAGTAGGATCAACAAAGAAGGTTTGAACTGGGTCTAAATAATGCCTAAGAGAGAATATTTAAATTGTTTACCTAAACACCTATGCAGATTAAAGCAACAAACTTCTACTTTCACTTTCTGGCTACAAATGCAATTTAAAAAAAAAAGTTTATGTTTTTCTGTTAGCAAGTTTATTTGCTGGCCAAAATAAATGCTATATAACCAATGTTACCTAGACTTGGGTATGGGCGTTGCTATTTTCTAATTGGGAAATGCTAGAGTAACCAACTTTTGCCACCTACATTTGACCCCTAGTTGTTGTGGTTGTTTGGAAACACATTAAAACACGTAGGCACACATCACAATGCAAAATTCAAAGGACAATAACAGCTACGTATCAAATGTAGGTGTCAAAAGTGGATACCCAATCATTTTCCTTTCCAACTCTTAAGACTTGAGGACTCGACCTTAAGTGCCCAAATTTTGGACACGGGTACTTAGACATGGCATATACTACATATGTATATGTATAACTTATATACTATATATGTCAATAAATCATAAAGTTTACAAAGAAAATAAAACAATTAGTGGTAAATGTAGTGCATTGTTTTGTGGATAATGGAGTGCTTTTAATGATAAGTGATTACTTTGTCTCATAAAAAAGTGTCCTCTCTCCACCGAGATGTTCTCTCTCTCACAAGCTCTCTCTTGACCAAAATTTTCTCCATCTCTCCTACAATAGTTTCCAAATCTGACTTTATAAAGCAAGGATCAACACAGATTCTTTGTCCATAACAGAGCATATAACAATCACATCTCTGATCCATCTATCTATCTCGACTCTAACTCTCTCTACACACCCAGAGGTTCTCTCTCTAACAAGCTCTCTATTAATTGAGATTTCTCCATCTCTCCTACAATAGTTGTCATATCCGACTTCATAAGGGAAGAACTGACACGGATTTGGTGTCCATGTCACTGCCGCATCGCATAGACATGAGCACTTCAACCCTAAGGGCCGAGTTCAGGTAACATAGCATATAACAGTCGCCCCTAGTGTCCTATTATTTTCTAATACTATCTGTCATTAAAAAAAATGAATAAGAAATGCAACCAGCATATATATAAATCCAAAAGGCATGTAATAAAAAAAAGCTATGCATACAAGAAAAAGAGAAAATGAGCCAGTTTAACATATGCTTTTTCAGTTTCAGACTTATTGTGATTGAAAATTTAACTTCAATATTAGTGAAACATAATCAATTTGAAGTAAGTAAATCTTACAGCTTCCTTAAATGCTATAAATGCTTCTTCTGGAAGATAAGCATATGTTGTACCACTATCAAGGACCGTTCCATGCTTTCCATCGAAGACCCTTGAATTTAACTTCAATGGCTTTCCAGCCACATGTAATTCCTTGAGCTCAATATTGTAATACTGGCTGATACAATCCAAAGACTAGAGTGAATGTGTAAGACGCATCTAATGTATTTATCGCGAATATAATAATTACTCAGTCCCAAAGAGATCATTGGGAAGTATACCTGCGTGAAGGGTCTGAATGAGAGAAAACCATGCCAGAAGGAGGAGAGATTCCACCAAGGACCATTGCACCCCCACCAAAACTCATTCCACCATAACACAAAGAAAATGAATCACTAATTACACCCTTTTCAACAAGCTGATCCATTATACTGAGTTGCCCACGACCCAACCCCATTATGCCATCAGCATGCTGACTGTAGAGATCGCCAGTTTCCGCATTTTCACATCCAAAAACAGCACGCTGAGGCTCAAGTGCACTTTCATTTCCAAAGATATTATGTCTTCACCAAGTACCCCACTACTAGAGCTCATCTCTGCGTACTGCCTTTCGTAAATGCATTGTGATCTATCACTGTCACACTCACAATCTATGTTACATTTTACAGGTTGGTAAGTGTTTGATAAATCTGGCTGAAATCTTGGATCCTGGATTGCAAAAAAGATTGAAAGAGAACAAAAATAAGGAGTTTTTACATGAACAATTTCACAATAATATATAAAGCAAATATTAAAAATCAATAGACAAATCACGGTACATCTATACGCATTCGAAAGTAATTCAGTCGTGCAGATACAATAAAAAAACAACAATCATTATTTTTCTGATAGTGACCAGTGAAACAAAAATGATATTTTCAGCATCATGTCCCTGAAGCATTATGAATTTCCATTATCCTAGTCATTATTGAAGTTTATTTCACTTCCATTCCATTTTTCACTAGTAGGTCTTTCTACAGATCGAGCTTTAATCCAAATTCTTGTGCATTTTTTTTTTTTTTGAGAAAAAAAAATAGTTATGCTTTTAACTTTGAAGATGAAGACAGTATTCCAAATACAATTGAAGCCTTACAGTTTTATTTCAAAATTGCATTCTGAGTTTCCACAATTTATTAAGGGTGTAGCCCAGTTCAGTAGCTAAGGAAATTGTCTATTTTCATTTATTAGGAAGATTTCTGGGATCTCTTGTCCACTCAAATTATAATACAACACCATGTTTGATTGTTTTTATATATGTGTTCCTTTAATTTATAGCGCACTGCTAAAGATTATGACAGAATTTTGAAAAAAAAAATCCTTTCCATTTGGCTTTGCAAAAAAAAAAGAACAACGAAAAATGTGATTACTGCAAATGACATTGCTCTTCACGAACAGTGGGGATGAATCAAATGATCATATCTTCGTGCTACAATTTTCATAACAACCAAGATTTCTACCACAACTCGTGATTTATTGATCAGCATGGTAAAGTCGAAGATCAACTTTGTATGACTTCAAATAAGACACTTGGGAGCACCTTGATGGTGAAGTTCTCGTTCTCAGTTCTCACAACTAACCTATGTGAATAGTAAGCAAGCAAATCATTCAACTAAGAATGCAGCAACAGCAAGCATATAATTCAAATAAGGTTGCATCAAAGGTAAGACAAGGGAAGAACCAAAACCAATGCAAAAACAACAAGAAAGGTTAAGAGCACCACCACACGGTGTCCTCAAAAAGAACTCCAAATGTTCCTTCTATAAGAAAAGAGGCATACGAAGAAGGATTGCATCATGCTTTGGGAATCACTAACTTGATAAACCTTTTACCTATCCTTGTGGTGCATGAATACTAAATATGATAATCATTTTATCTTTGACAATCAACTTAACTAGGATCAATCTTTCACCCATCCTTTTTTCATAAGAAAATCATAGCAACCTCAACTCCAACATGAGTTGAACCCCCAACCTTGACTTTGACAAGTGTTGCTTCATCCATCTTACTAGAGATGCTTTTGGATTTCACATATCCTTTTATGTTTTTAACTTCTACAATAATTAATATCTACCATAATTCCTACTCTATTACTCTTTCTATCTAGCACGAAATACTATATACCAAAACTTAAACCCTATATTTCCTATTACCCAATGCTTTTTTTTTCCAACTAATTTAGTTTCTTGGAGGCAATCAACTTGCATTCCAATCAAAACAAAAAGCAACATAAAGTTGCATCCAAATCACAGTAAACACTATCTAGCTCAATTGAATTCTAGGTGATTTGGTGTTTTAAAACATGGCTAAGCCCAAGGATGTCACAATTAAAAATGAAGCCTTTAATTCTCTTAATCTAAAAGTCCCAACCAACTTACCAAACCAAGATCAATTGTTTGCTTGAAACTGGCTTTCTTTAATTATATTATTTAGCTTTCGTCAATTGATATGGAACCCTCAAATCCAAGAATTAAGTCCCTGGATTTTTTATTTCATAGAGCTCTTCATTTCAAGTTTTGCAAGGCTCCAAGACAATCCCAAGCAATTTCCTTGACCTAGGTGAGGCGGTGCCTAGGTACACAAAATAATAATTATTTGAGCTCCCTAGATAATTAGTTATTTATTTATAGGTCCTTAAGTAACACTAATTGTCTATAAGTCATTGTGATTCCTATTCAACATATACTTCAAAAATACTAATATGCTTTTAGGTCCTTGTGTAACATTAATTGTGTTGAGATTTTGTTGTTGTCTTGTTGGGTAGGTATTCTTATCATCAAACTTAATAGTAAATAGCCCTCCCAAATTTCTAAAAATTACTTAGAAGGACGCTATCTACCTGAGCTATCTCCCAGGCAGTTTTGCCCTAAAACGCCAACCTTGAAATCACTGCATCATTTAGACAAACAAATCTCAAGAAAAAGTGACAAATGCACAAAACCGTATGGAGTAAATCCTCTCCTTTTCCTTAACAACCGTGGCTTGTTTGTCTTTCATAATGACAATAGTGTCGTGTGAATCCTCCTTCCTACTAAGCAAGGGGGATGAAATAAGAACATGAAGGGGGGTAGTTTTCATAATGTTAATGCCTATATCAAGGCGGTTCTTTTCTCTAACTAGGATCCTTTTAGTTCAGCTGTGACCTCGTTCTACTAGACTTGTAATACACATTAAAAGCTAAAAGAAGAGGTAGGATAATGGGTCTCAAAAACTATAATGATCCCTTGAATCGAAGATCATACTCCCTACTTCATACTCCCTAGCAGCATGGCCATGATCATACTTCAAATTAATGCTCTTATATGTCTTCAACTCTTCCAAGGTAGTTGTATAGTTTAGACCTTTTATGAGCAAACAGAACTACCATCCTAGACACTTACTTAGCCAAATTAGTTGAAATTCTGAGACAAAACAAGCTAAGTCAATACACACCCTTATTAATGTCAAAGAAGGCCGATCAAATTAATGTGCTGCTCAGGAACAGGACATTTGAAACCTAATGCCTCAAAGGGGGTTTAGATTTGACTGATAACAATCGAATCGTCAGATTGTACTAGCAATTATCCTGAGAACCCTGGTAAAGTCAATTCGATAAAGAGTTTTACCTAAATTGCGAAGCTCAAATCGGCTACAACCCTAAAAACACAAAAACATCCCTACATTTCTCACAATTTTGATAAAACCTATACAAATTTCCTCAAAATTTCCTTCATTTAAACAAGTGAAGTAACAAAAATTCACAATCAGTGTAATCCAAAAACGTTTAGCAATGAAACAACAAATTACTTGATGCTTGCCGCAGTGCTCGCAGGTCGCGCAAGGAACATACGTCACAGTGCTCCCCGAATCCACAATCAAAGCAAACTCTTGCGGCGGCGTCCCGATCCATAGCCTGGTAGTGTAGTACCTGCACACCAATCAATCAATCAACTCATCAATATCAATCACAATCCCTATAAACATCACAACCGTCGACGAAGACACAATCAGAGAACACACACAACTGACCCGTTCGAGAGGAGGTCGTCGTGGAGCCTCATCCGCGCGTTCGGGAGGTCCTTCTTCTCTGATTTCTGCAATTTTCGCCTTCGATAGGATGCCACTCGCGATGGATTTAGGGTTGAGTGAAAGAGGGGCAGCACCATCGATGGGCCTCGATGTACGTGGGAGAGGAGGTCGTGGTGCGGATCGCATGAGATTTTCGGGGATTGAATGAATGCGAGCGTGAGAAGAGTTGATAAGATCCGAAACATTGTCGTTCTTGATGTTCTTCGAATCAACAAGAACAAGAATGAAAGAGTGGGAGTTCGAACAAACGACCAATGAAGGTTGAGAGAGCTAACAAACACCGAGGAAGTTGACCGCGTTGAGTCGGCTCGGCCGAGTTGGGCCGGTAGAACGTACGTCTGTTTGTCATTGAAGGTGACGTAATGTGACTCGGATTATAACTTTGCTTTTTCGGATGCCGCCCATCGGTGCAGTACTGGATCTCGAGGAATATGGTTGTTGTTATCTGGCAATGTAGTCATATAATACAAGCGACGTCGATATGAAATTATCATTTTTTTTTTTTGAATAGATAAATTATGAGTGATGAAAACGTTGTTGCACGTCCAGTTTTTTTTTTTTTTTTTTATTTGTTTTATTTGAATCGTGGTTACTGATGGAAAATTAAAATATACTCAATTTGCAAGTTTTTCTCTGATTGTGTTCTTTTTTTCTTTTTTTCAAGAAGGAAAGGAAAAGCATCTTATCCTTATTTGGCCATCCAAGTTATATGCATTAGATTCATTATCACCAATCATCATGTAAACATAGAGAGATTTAATCCTCTACCCTTCTAAAAAGGCAGTTACAAGTGAAAATAGGTGTCTTTGGAGGTTGAAGCGTTCAATCATAAATTAATAAAACCTATCTTGGTTCATAAGAAAGTTGATATGAACAAGTGATTAGATTGATTAATGTTTTAATCGTTGGATGGATATGGAGGTGTGGGTGAGAGATTCTTAATCGCACGTAGCATATTGGCACAACAAATTGTCCGTTGTTTTTTTTTTTTTCTTTTTTTTTTTTAAAAAGAAATAGAAACATTTTTTTTGGGGAATGAAGTTGGTCTCAACTGAACTTTACGGTTTTTGAGCATCGGGTGGTCAAGCGCCGATTGTTGATGAATGTCAACACAAGCATACACATCTCCTATCTCTGTCTAATAGTTATGTTGGAGGGTTTATCAATAAATAGAAACTTAATTAATCATCAATGGCTCTTAATACATTCAATGGAATATGACGAGACATAGGTAGAAGGTATTGATTTTGATAAGACGTTTGCTCCACTTGCAAGATTGGAATCTATTTGTCTATTGCTTGCCATTGCTTGTAACAAAGGTTTTAAGTTACATGAAATGGATGTAAAAAGTGTTTTTTAGACGAGTACTTGCAAGAAGAAGTTTATGTTGCGCAACCTAAAGGTTTTGAAGTTCATGATAAACCTTATTGTGACGGTCCCAATTCCCACAAATTGGGCCCTGCCCGACCTAAACCTAAATGGACCTCTGAGTTAGCCCTCGCAAAGCCAACGCATACCTGATCAACCTCTATTTGCTACATCATCATTAGATTAGTGTTTTAGAGTTGAGTTATTAAGTTATGCAAGTTTTAATAATTATGCAGCGGAAATAAACTTTATAATTTTAAATAACTCAGAAAAGTAAAGTCAGGACAACCTATTGTGTGGAACGCTGCAAATATATAGATAATCATGCATATCTGGTGATAAACAGTAAGAAAGAGCGATAATACATGAATTTATGTCACTCAATCCCAAAATATAACATGTGTCACCAAAACGTCGTATATACAATAATCACAAAATAAAAATGCAGAACCTACGAGTAGCAAGAGGAGAAACCGCTCTGAGAGTTCTTAGAGGAAGTTACGAATAATCGGTCCCTTGCCCTTGCTCGTATGCGAATCTGCACCTACCGTCACAAACTAAACAGTGAGTACAGTAAATTAGAAAGTAATAACTAGAAGGATCCAAACAGTAATTCATGAATAATTTAAAAAGCAGTTTAAGGATCATGTGGAAATTTAAAAGACAGTGAAATAATGGAAAATGCATGATAAATAGACTTAAAGATAAACAACAACGAAAATAAGTGTTTGGGAATCAAAATAAGGCAACTAAGTAGTCCAAATCCATCAAGAGCAGGTGTCACATCTTGACTTCCTATAACTGTGACTCTACAAGTCGACAGCTTAGTTTGGTATGGTATGGGGACATCAATGGTGCCCAAGATGACTCATCCACGCCCAATGACCTACAATCCAATACTCGGGGTACGGTCACGTTTGTTCCGACTAACACCAAAACCCAACAGGTAAGGTCACGTTTGTTCGCCTAGCACCAAATTCGGAGTACCTTCCTGACGCACTTAGGCCGTAGACACTCTACTAAAAATAAAAGAATGAAATTCCAAAGGGAATCACATAACGAGAAACAAGAAAAAATCCCTTACCTACATACATTCCACCCTTGTCAGACTCAATCACTAACTTGAACCATTTCTTATTAAGTAAAGGACTAAAAACAAGAATCTTCGTTATCTCATGAACATACGCACACATTGAGTAAAGTGACTACTTTTCCACTAGAAAACTTCATTATAACAATACACTTGCCTTCAACCATTGAAGAGGATGAATTTCCCATATAAAGCTTTTCTTCACTATCAATAGGATGAAACTCTGAAAACAAACTTTTGTCGCTGCAAATGTGCCAAGTTGCACTAGTGTCAATCCACCATCCATGAGCGTCGGAGACCATATTAGTTTTAGACACAACAACAGTGAGATCAATGTCCATTCCATCAATTTGGACATCAACAATATTAGCTTGGTTGTTCAAACTAGAATCGTCAGAATTCTGTTCGTTCTTGTGACAACAGTCTTAGGCTATGTCCTTATTTTCCACACACACCCTCGAGCTTCCTTGGATTTTCTTAAAAAAAATTCCCTTCGATGCAAACTATTTTATGTAAGCTACTTTCTTGAAATTCTTCTTATGGAATTCCTAAAATTTAGACTTGCTTCCTTCCACCGTATTTGCTTTTGCATCAATGTCACTTACTTCCATCTTGTCTCCTTTTCGGTGACCTTCTTCAACACGTAACCTTAAGATCAGATCTTCAATCAACATATCTTTACACTTATCCTTCAGATACACCTTGAAGTCATTCCAAGATGGTGGTAACTTCTCAATGATAACACCAATTTGGAAATGTTCATTCACAAATACAACCCTCAACATGTAACTCATGAATCAACACTTGCAGTTCCTCAACTTGCTTTACCACGGACTTTGAGTCGACCATACTGTATTTCAAGACTTTGCCAACCACAAGCTTCTTAGCCCCCACATTTTCTATTCTATATTTCTTTTCCTATAAATCCCAAACATCCTTGGCAGTTTCACATGTTGGTTTTGGGGTTCATGCGCAGCAGAGATTTCAAAACAATTTTGAGAAAAACCCTAACAGGATCCGAATCTGATTCCATTAAAACACGCTTAGACTATAAAAACTTAATCATACCTCAGTCGCAGTGTACCTTTTTGAAGGTTAATCGATCTCTAAAGTGCTGCCAACAATGAACACCCTCTATCAGCAGTCCACACACGAATGGTGGCCGAGATTTGAAGTGGTAGCTTCGAGAGAATACCAAACCTTTTTGTTTCTCTCCAAAATGATCCAGCGCATACCAAAAAACTCTAAGTCGTTTCTTAAAATGAAAATAGAGTTTTGGCCTTTTAATCTTTCGTTCTTGTATTCTAACTCAAAACGTCTATTTATACAACCCTTGTATATAGACGGTTAAGTAAATTACACATATACCCTTACGTAAAGAAGTATAAGTGTAATACACTACAAGAACGCTTCTGTCATGAATTTTATCATATAAACTTCGTTATTTTGAACCATCTTAAAATCTCGCAAAACCATTCTTAGTGTGCGACCCAATAGGCTCATACAACGTTGGCAGTGCACCAAAACACATTTTGGTATACAAGTCATAAGCGGCCTCTAGCAAGACATTATGACTACCAAGTTATACGAATATCAAATCGATACAACCTAATCAATAGTGTATATAATATCCTTTTGTCACACGATATCCTTTTAATCAAACATAAGGCATGGAATTGTCATCCAACGTGTTCGATCGTACTAATCTCGATCTCCAAGTAGATTGAAAACATCCAAGTGACATTGATCAATATCAATTCACTTAAACTAGGCCTTTTAACAGTCTAACACATCGAGGGATCCACTGGATATCTTTCTCTATATGAGAGGGACAAATTCTATCTCGATTACACAACTTTACCACATTATTCACACAGTAACCAATCACAACCTTTATAATCGTCCGGTTAAGGACAACGTTTGATTGCGTCAAATCACTGTATTCCTAATGTTGAAGTCTCTGGTAATCTCAAGTCAGAGGACTGAAAAATATACCTATCATGAGAAACAACTATGACTTAATCCATGTGATGTTCTCATAGCGGGTCGGTCCAGTACTTTGTTCCCTAATAAGTACTCATGATCTTGATTCATATTCCTATACGTATGATTATCGTATGATCATCAATCAAGACTCACACTAGTCTTAATTCATTATAGTTCCCAGTATAATAACCGACTAGGGACATTTAAGATATTTCTGTAAATACCCATGGATCTTATTATAATGTAAACATGCAAATCAATTATAATAAACAACAAATGAAATCCTCTATTTTATTAACTAAAATGTATTCATAAAGACTATTAATGGATTGACCTAGGGCATATTTTCCAACATCACACTCAAAATAAACATAATAGAAAGTGTCATCAATCCCATTCAGAACATAGTTCCTGCAAAGGAAGTCATAATTTTTCTGTCTCTATGGTTAGCATGGTTTCCTTGCTCAGTGGGTTCTCCTCTGTTTTGGGAAACTCCTATCTAATGATGTTGGCTAAATTCATAGTGATCACCAAAAAATCATTTTTATTGCCATCTCTTGAAATCCAAGCCCTTAAACTTCTCTGGCCTCTCATCCTTCGGATTGGATGCAGTGGTCGGGATTGTCTTTTCATTAACAATACGAGATGATGCCATTTTTTAGATTCTAAAACATGCAAAAAATAACAAGTGTATGCAAATCAGAAATCAACAAGATGCTATACCATATATTTGAAAACCAAAAACAAAAGATGTTTTGTCTTAGATTGTAGGAACAAACAATCTAAATTCCAAATCAGAACATGACATACAACATAATGATCTAAAGACAATTAATTGACAAGTAAACTATGCAAATAAAATATATCAGAGGCTTGTGAATTGCAATGTCGTAAGACAAAATATTTATGTTCAATCCAGTGTTGAATTCTACTAGGAGTTTTGTCTCCAAGATACAACTGATATGAACTTTGATTATGCACTAATCAAAGAACCTTCAAACTGCAGTAATGGATTATCTCTCAAAACACCTAAAACACGTATATCTATTTACTTCAAAAACCAGTGAGTTTATATGTGAATGGATTCTTCATTTATAAAGGATATTTGCAACTGTTACTGATTTTTTCTAATTCGAGTTTTAGAACACTCTCCAAGTGAACAGTTTAATTAATTGTCCATGACCATTAGTGGCCTAATTAGTGCATCACTAATTAGCAGTTGAGTAACTCTTAATTTCGATAAAGAATAATGGTTGGTAATTTGTTTATTTTTCAAACAAAAATCAAATTCAAAAATCGAAAATTTAAAATAATGTTTATGAGTTGGTGCTTTAAAATAATGCATTAAGATTCTAACGAAGTGCAAGGAAGCGTTGCCAAGTACCGAGGGGAAGGTAATCCTAGTCGATATTGTATTGAATGCGTTTTCTGAGCACCCGTACACGAAGTTGAGGATGGTGTTGGAAGGTACATGATAAGGCAAGTGAATGCCATACACTCAGTTATTGAAATTTACCCCTTGAAGAGAGATGAAAACCCTTTTTAAATTTTAATTGATGATCATGTCTTTATATTATCAAAAATATTCCTACCAAAGAAAAAAAAAATTCAAATTGTTCCTTGAAGCAGAGAACCTCTGTTAGAGTGTTCAAATAAATTCTGTTTTTTTGGGGGTGCTACTTCAATTAAATCTTCGAAAAAGAATAATTGTCGATGCTTTGTTTATTTATCTTTCTCAAATAATTTTATTTTTGATATTATTATGTTGATTGAGTTATGAATAATCATACTTAATTAAATTTAAAAGATTTCTTAAATTAATATGAAAAATAAATATTTCATAATGTTCTAACTATACTTTAATATATTCTTATGATACAAAATATATACATATATTTTTTAGAATTGATTTAATGGTACAAATTATGTTTTAAAGTTGAAGGTCTTGAATTCCATTTCATACCATTATATAGGTTTTTAATAAAAAAATTACATAAACCTTTAGTAAAAATTTAAAAAATAGGAAATCTTGTATCGGGGGAGTGGGGCGGGAGGTGAGGAATACCCGTGGCGGGTCTTTAGTAAAAATCTTTAGTAAAAATCAAAGACTCTGCCACGTGTCTCACCATGACGTGGCAATGCCGGGCCCTCCAAATGCTTATCGTGGATGAGTACCAAAGCCGGGGGATTAGCTCCGCCAGCTTCCATGGATGTCTCCTTACTCTCTCCTTCCCCTCCACGCCTTCAATCCCATTGCAATTCCAATGCAAACCCTCGCCCTTTTCCGATGCCCACTAACCCCATCTGCCATCCAACCAATTCTCTGCTGAAATCCTCTTCAATTTCCTCTCCTCTCCGCCAATCTTGTAATGGATTTCGTTGTAAGGACGTTCCGCAGCGGCGCGGCGGCGGCGGCCATTTCTCCATCCGAGTATGTTTGATTGGTCGCATTTTTCTTATGTTGGATTGAAAACGTTATGCTGACTTTGCTTTGTTTCGGTGAATTCTTTAGATATTTGTTTTTTGAAACCGCCTAGGCCCCATCACTAACCCAAAAATGTCAAAGGAAAATAATGCAGTTGCCGCGAATCAAACCCATCACCCCTGCGCTTTATTCGTAACCACTCCACTCCACCCCACCCCACCACACACCCCTTGGGGGCTACAATGAGCAAAAACCTTACTAGGAATAGAAAATTGTTTCTTTTTGTTGGAAAACTATTATAGAAAAATTAGGGAGGATGCCAATGTGATGGTATGGTATGGTATGCAACTATGCATAGTAAAATCTGTTTCAAAGAGTTGGCCTAAGCTTGCTTGAATTTGTACTTGAGCTAGCTTGTACTCGTTTGCAAGTTATTACGACAAGTTTTTGTAATCAAACTCACAAGTTATTTGTATAGGCTTCTACCCGAATTGGAGCTTCTGGGTCTGAACCGGTATTTCAAAAGATCTCGGAGTTTCGAGATGCATTCTGGAGATTTCTAAGGCCTCATACAATTCGTGGAACCACACTAGGATCTGTGTGAGTAACTACCATGCAGGTGCTCTTTTAATAACTGGTTCATTTCTAACTTTGTGCCAAATTTATCCGTCTCTCTAATTGTTCGTTCTATTTCTTTCACAGTTCATTGGTAGCAAGAGCATTGGTTGAGAACTCACATCTAATAAAATGGTCTTTGTTGCTCAAGGCAATGTGTGGTCTTCTTGCCCTGATATGTGGAAATGGTTATATAGTGGGCATCAATCAGATATATGACATTGGAATCGACAAGTAAATGAATTACCAATCTTGTAGTTTGTGTCGGTTCCTTTCTTTCAACGTCTGATCCATCAACACATGCATTCTTTTTGATGACCTGTGTGCTTGTTCTTCCCAGGGTGAACAAGCCTTATTTACCTATAGCTGCAGGAGATCTATCTGTTCAGTCTGCATGGGTTCTAGTGTTGCTTTTAGCAGCTGCTGGCCTTTTTACTGTCAGTTTCAACTTTGGTCCATTCATTACTTCCCTCTATTGTCTTGGTCTTTTTCTCGGCACCATATATTCTGTTCCTCCTTTTAGGCTGAAGAGATACCCTGTTGTGGCATTTCTAATCATTGCCACGGTAAGTTATATTTTTTATCCTTGCACTTGACATTTCTTCATAAGCCACCCCTTCGTCTAATTTTCTTTTCTTATTTTCTATGTTTCCAATGTAAGTAAACTAATATAAACGCAAAAGAAACACAAAAATTTGGCAACACAGTTAAGCATTAAGACCCCTTCATCTGCAGGGCATTGCCAGCTTCAATGATTTCATTACTATGCGACAATTACAGAGTACATGTTCGTATCCTTGACTCTGCTAAATAGCAGTGGACATGAATTTTAGAGATACACTCTTGTCAACAAACCAACATCAAAACAACAACTAGTTGTGTATGGAACTGCATATCATCCCTTCATAAAAGAAAATCTTTGAGAGCCCAATTTGTAAAATCAAGAACACAACTCACATAAAAATAGATGCACTTTCTCTATGAAAGCTCTGTCAAATCACATTTCTCACACGGTGTTTAATACCTCTGATTCGTGCAAACATATTATACAGCCGTATTAAAAGCTGTGTATTCAGTTATAGGCTTATAGCAACTATCTGTAGAGATATGGATTCTTGGATCTGAGTTATTCTTACCGTTCCAACATATACTGTTGCAACGGTGAACTGTATGCACTCAAGACAACCATCATCTAGATTTCTGCTCCAACACATCACTGTTGCAACAGTGAATTGTATGCACTTATGAGTTAAGACAACTATTATCTAGATTTCTTTTTCTAATACTCATGTCGCTAGATGTAGATCCTTCTTTGCATTACATTGGTTCATGTTATCCGGCTATTGTGTTCATTTTTTAATATCAATTTGAATTGTTCAATCTCGTATGGGAAATATTTGTACTTTCAATGGTTATGATGGAACTCAATTATGTCGAAGAATATGTTCTTAGCTTCTCATATTAATGAAATAATTCTATTTTTGTTTATAATTGGTAGTATAGTAATTTTACTTGTATTCTATAGTTCTTGGGTTTCATTTCCTCTTTTAAGGATTAGAAGGCATAAAATAAAGTTAGGGCTTTGAGTGTAGCTTTGTGTAAGAATTTAACATTTCATGAATGTTAATCTGTATAATTCTATCCATAAAGTTTTGAATATTCTGTTCTTGTTTTTTTTTTGAAGAAAAATAGAAGTTTCATTAATCATTAATGGCTCGGTATAGGACCAGACATAGAATAAAAAAGTACATTGATTCACTAATCCTATTTATTCAAAAGAACTGCCATTACTTTGGTTGTGAACGCAATTGTGAAATTGAAAAAGTTTGACAATCATGGGCTGCTCTCTACAACGTTGAAACACATTACAATACACAAACACCTGCTAGAACCACATAACAATAACAAAACTTCCCGACAAGGAGAAGACAAAATCAAGACCTCCAACAAAGGGAAGACAAACTACCTAATAATAAAACTAAAAATAAGGATCAACCCAATCGCTGCACAAATCCAAAAACGAGTGTTGAGGAAGAAGTACTGCAACAAAGAGATCCAATCTTCACAGATATGAAAAGGTCTGCACTTTATTGAACACATAGAACACGGAGAGATGAAGATTGGAACCACCGCCGATCAAAAGAGAAGATCGGCGGTGGTTCAAGATCTTGAGACTCCGGCTAAAGTTAAAAAAAAAAAAAATAGGTTAAATGCGCAACAAGAATTAAATGTTCTATGTTCTTGTTTATTGAAATGGGCACAATGAGAAAAATGTTATGATCTACGTTATTAAATCAAAAATTAAATTGTAAAATTGTTAAACATATTACTATGTTCAAATTGCTTTGGAAATTTATTTGATAAAATATCAAATAGGGAATTTTTTAATATCTATATTTTGAAAATTTGTAAAAAATATAGTCTTGCGGTCTTTGAAAATTCTAAAATGGTTCGCTATTTTGCATGTTTTTGCTAAGCAATGCTTCATTTTAAGTGAAACTCATGCCACACCTTTCGTTTTTGTGCATATATTATAGGGACATGCTCCCATTTGTCTAACATTCCACAGATTTTAGTTTTATTCACGCTTCTGCTGGCTTTCGATTTTTTCAAACATAAGCTTAAATATTAATATTTTCCTTTATTTTTCTTGGATTTATTGTAATGAAAAGAGGCTCTATACCTATGAAAATTCTAAAACTAACAAATTTTAATTTTGAGTAATGAAAAAGGTTCTAAAATTTTAAGGAAGAAAAGGAAATGATTATATGTTTTACTATTCTGTAAATGTGAAGGAGGCTAACTGAAGTTATAGAAGCTCAAATTCACCTCAATTTTCTCCCTTCAGTCTATAATGAAGTTCTAAAATGATGATGTCAAAATTACTTGCTTAACGAAAACTCAAAAAAGAGTCATTGGTATTGTTGAGTTGATTTTTTGTAAAGGAAAAAAAATAAATGATACATCTTGACTTGCAGTTATTAAAATTAATACTGTATTTTAAGATTAGTGGGTTTTTTCACAAAATCAAATGGTAATTTGCTCAGCATGATTTGGATCATGAATCCTATGATTTTGATAGCCTTTATAATAGATAACTTAGTCTTGTTTCTTCCAATTTTTTTGAACTCACCTTTTTTGCAAATAGGCATAATGGGTTGGAGTATTATGGATAGCATTGTTTCGTTTTCCTTTTAATCATTGTGCTGAAATAGAACCATTTGGTGAAAATCATGGCGATCAAAATCATGAATCAGAAACAAATCAGTTGAGTTCTTGCTGAATTGGATTGGTATTTAAAAAGACAAGTGTGAATCACATCATCTGCAAAACATGCAAGAACTCCCCTTATTTTAGGCCATATTTGTTAAAGCTATAATTTTGTTGCGGTAATTTTTTTTTAATAATGATATTTCTATTATTAATTTATTATTAAACTTAAGATCTCGTCATTTTGTTTTCTTCTACAGAGAAGAAAATATGTTTAAAAAAGTTATAAGACCTTGAACTTTTATGAGTCAATGTAAATCTTACATTTCAAAGTATCACAATTAGAAGTTGCAATTCCATCACAATGCCAACTACTATGATGGAAATATGTCCTCTTGTGTTAGTTTCTTGACATAAGTCATGACATTCAAAACTCGTTTTGCGGTTTTCTATTTCATTTAATGTTTTTTGAGTTTACGACAGTAACAAAACAACAATGCCTTCGTCCCAAATTAGTTGAGGGTGGCTACATGAATCAAATGTTTCCAATTTTTCTGAGTTTGCTTGAGAAAAATCTTTTTTTTTTTTTTTTTTTTTTTTTTTTTTTTTTTTTTTTTTTTTTTTTTTGTAACCGTGGTTATTGGGAGTGTGAAATCCATTAATATCCTTCATGTTGGCTTCCTTTTTTTTCTTAATAAACTTCCATTTATTTTTTTAGGTACGTGGTTTTCTTCTAAATTTTGGTGTATATTATGCGACTAGGGCTGCACTGGGACTTACATTTGAGTGGAGGTGACTTACCATTTATTGCCTATTACCTCATGCTTTTGGTTGATATTATCAAGCCACTTATCAAACATTCTTCTTTTGCACCTTGCTTAACTCTTCTCTATCTGCAGTTCTCCTGTTGCTTTCATCACGACTTTTGTGACACTATTTGCATTGGTCATAGCTATTACAAAAGACCTTCCAGATGTAGAGGGAGATCGAAAGTAAGCAATTGACCGATCAAAGTTTGAGTTTGTACTTTTTTTTTCTCTCTTCCCAAATATTCTGAATCTTTTATTTGTATTTTTCACTCTTTCACTGCGGCTTTAATGCATCTAAGTTTTCTATGTTCACTCTTCTGGTTTTTAAAGTGAGTAAAATATCGTGTCAATTTGTAATCCTTGTGAGCTTATAATTTCTTCAAATGAAATGAGTCAAGCCTCAGATTTTGCTTTACACATCAACAACTACTGGCACTCAAAAAAAGTTAATGAGACAGAAGCTAATTTTGCATTATCCATATAGTTTTTAGGTTACTCGCTCACTGATTTCTATTATCACTACTTTTGCAGATATCAAATATCAACCTTGGCCACTAAACTTGGTGTCAGAAATATTGCATTACTTGGTTCAGGACTTTTGCTGGCAAACTATATTGGTGCTATAATTGCGGCAGTATATTTGCCTCAGGTGAAGTGGGTTTTCATGGATGATATGACTCTTTAGTTCAGATTACTGTTTGTTTTGAATTTTATGCTTTCAGGATATTCACGTGACCTGCTTTCATCTGCTAGATTTTTCTTTTTTAAGGGATAGAGATGATATGGAAAAACAAATTTATTTTCTGTATTTTGCAGGCTTTCAGACGCAACTTAATGATTCCATTGCATGCGATCTTAGGATTGACTCTGATTCTTCAGGTTTTTTCTTTTGATTTACAGTCAGATATTGTTCTTTTGATTTCAATTTGTTTTACCTTTTTTACGTGATCGGTTTATATAAATTGAGAACGCTTCCACATATCTATTACTTATACCAAGCATTTGAGTTCTTTAAGATTAAGTTGCGGTCTAGCTGAAATATCTTTAATGTTTAATGTTAAAATAGAAGATATACACACATTCGGTGCTATAGTTGTTTTACTTTTCCTCCATTGAAAACTTTTCTGTTTTCATTTGAACGTCACAAGCACAGCTGCCATTTTATGATGTTAATGTTCTATAATTATTAAGTTATCTAGTTTACATTTTACTTCACCTTGGTAAACAGTAAAAAATTCGTCAAAAAAACTCCTTTGTTTTTTCTTTGTAAAATGGACAACAGTACTTGATTTCTGTACAAGATAGACTTGATATAATTAAATCATATGATTTTCTTAGCCATGGACAACTGAACATCAGTTATCTATCCCAGTGAATCTCTTGTTTTCTATGCGAGTTTTACGTAGGTTTCAAATTATTGGTTGTGAGTTCCTCACACGCAACCCATTCAAACCCTTATCCACATAACTTTGTTTGTAAAATAGAAAGCGAGATTTGCTTTCAATAGAAACAGGCCCTTGATGACGTGATTAGCTTAGCCATAAACAATTGAATGTTAGTCATCTATGATGATGTCACAGTGAAACATTATATTTAACTATTTGGGCTTTATTTTCCTCTTGTTTAAATTGAAATGAAACTCCACCTATGTAGAACATTATTGCGTTACATAGCCAGTCCCAAGTCTGGATAAAGGAGGACTCCAAAGCCCATTTTCTATACCGGAAAATGGGGGAGGGAGATCCCAAGCCCATTTTTTATTCTTGAAAATTAGGGGAGGGTTGTGATAGGTTGACAACTAGCATAAATGTGACGTCCCCAATCTCTAAACCGGGGCCCCTGAACCATTGTCAAACCCCTCGAGATGACCCAACAAGTCAGGCGAAGATCTAGTAAGTCCTAAACTACAGAATAAACAACAAAATCTATCTACAATAACAATTCTAAAGGCCAAATAAAGTGCAGAATAGTAGGTGACTTCCAGAATTGTATAGCAATGCGGAGTAAGGTAAATAGTTGTTACAATCAAATTGAACTATGGGTTCAAAAGTAGTACCCATTAAAACCCTATTTGATACACCAATGTTTTAAACAAAAATCATAACAGTGTATCTCAACCAAACTCACACAAAGGTACCCGGAGATGTTAAGTGGGGCTGCAATACTCGGACTCTCACTTTGTGCCAAACTACCTGCATCGACACGGATCCAGACACAGGATATGTCTCAACGTGGCAAATCCGGAGTCGGACGCAGCAGATCTGTGAGAGGAAAGAGATGAGAGAGAGAGAGAGGGGCTGCTAGCTTGCATTTCCAAAACCCTAGACATCCTCTTCACAAGAGGAAGAGAATGAAACACAAAAGTCAAGTTTATCTCCACTATGAGCCCTACATACTGTAGATAAACTTGACTTTTGTGTGCTGTCGAATGAAACTTGTCGTTTCTAACTTTTTGTGTCAATGCTACAAGGTTGCACTTTGCACAAATACCACAAAAATAAAACGTTCCATGTCAACCCATGTTCTTTTGCTACTATGGAAATCTCTAATCGACTAATATTATATGTTTATATTGAACTTATTTTTCAGATATGTTTACATTGAACTTATAAATTCATATATAAATATTACTCCTTGTGGTCAATATTATAAGTCATTTTGACTAAGACACACAAATTAAGACAGCCTTAATTATGAGTGTAATTTACATATTTATCCTTTGACATAAAATGAATTAAAGAATTTGAAGAATCTTAATTGTAATAAATGTTTGGGTTGTTTAAGGGTAAAATAGGTAAAAAAATGAATAAATACACTTTCAAATTCCAAAAAAAAAACTTCTAATTTTGGGAGGGGTTTTTTGCTAGAACAACTAATAGAAATGACTAGGAGTATATAATTATTTTTTCCCATATCTAAATCGTGGGCTATGTCCAAATATTTGGACACTTATAGCCAAATGCTCATATCCTTTAACTTAAAGAATAGCAAAGTCCAATATGTACCTGTACCATATACCCGTACCTGAGTCTGGGTGAGTCCGGGTAATATAAAAATGGGGTGAGGAAAATATCAATGGGCTCAATGAAGCGGAAGTCCGCTCTACTATCAATCATCCAAATGATACTTAATGCAACAATAACTAACATGCACCAAAAGCAGAATATAAAGCCTATTACCATATCCAGATATCTTAAGAGATAGCATAACCAAAGCATAATAATATAGGTGCAAGATAAGAACAACAATGCCCATCATGATAAATCAGCAAGTATAAAGATGATACATGAATGTCCAAGAGTAGAAGGAGTGGAAACTAAGCCTATTGTGGTTTCCCCAAACTGCGGGCTCAAAGCCACTTCAGACAGCCAGGTTAGACCTTCCAAACTGCAGACACTTGGGTCGCTTCAAACAACTTGGAGTTACATCTTGAACTACGAACCACGAAGAGTCGCTTCATACAACTAATTTTAATTACTGGGGGGAGGTATTGGTGAGTATCAGTCCTCCAGTCTAAGGCACTATTCAAAACATACAATCACATTCCACAGGCATTCACAAGAATAGAGTACGAAGGGTATAATGAAGGATATTCCAACAATCAATATTGAGATAGATTCCATGTAAAGAATCAACCATGTCACTGACATGAATCTTATTCAACTACTATCATGGCATGATTGACAATAGAGCAATTTCTACTCACCTCGATCGTTGCTAATCTTATTCCAATCTTCACTCCAAGAAGTCCTAGCTTGCTCTCCTTGAATATCTACAGTAATATAGGTTTGACACGACTTATTAAACTCTAATTTTTTTACGGTAAGTTATTCAATTTGTCTTAAGATCTTGAAACATTGTGAAACCCTTTTCGAAATCAATGTCACGACTTCACTGCGATGGCTAAGATTTTCGGGGTCAGTCCTTACTGCCTTAGTTGTTGCCTCGACGTTAGGAACCTCGAAGAAAACTTGAAAATCTTAGAAAACCTTGAAAAACTCAAAAGAACCCCCAGAGACTTCCACCATCGTTGATTTGTTCACACGACGTTGGGAATCGTTGGAATTTTCCTATTTTCCAGAGACGAACTGGTTACAACGCCGTGGCAGTGTCGCACATTGTGTGGCCATGTTGCTGAAGCCGTTTCCTAGATAACTACTCTTCTAGTGACGTATGCCTTGTGTGACAAGGCGCTTTCACGACGCTTGAGTCGAGATTGGCTTCTCCAACTGAAAAATCCCAGAAATTCATCCTAAAACACCAAATCCGCCCTCCAAGGCTCCAAATACACCAAAACCACGATAAATAGAATCCATTCATCAATAAAGCCATTCATATGCTTCCATTTGAGACATTATAGCCAAAGATTGATTGTAAAACAAGCCCAAGTAAGATTTGGGTAAAAAGAGATGAAGTAACTTCAAATCCACCATTGAAAACCATTCGACCATGAAAATTAGCCTCATTGGCCCCAATCAAGTTTGTGAAGCTCGGAAATCACGATTATAACCATAAGAAATCCAAATCACCATGGTTAACTCCAAGAACACCATTTTTATCAAAGTTTAAGGAGAAGGAAGAATGAGTTAGGGTTTACCTAGCTTAGCTTGTCAGTCCAAGCTCTAAGATGATATGGTGTTGGTTCTCCTTCCTTCAACCTCCAACACCTAGTTCTCCTCTATAGAACACAAACTCTAGCCTCTCCACCTCTTCTCACTTGTTTTTGGAATAGAGGCACAAAGCCTAATAAAGAATCTTTTATGCTTAAGGTTAGAGAATTTGGGTTTTGCGGAGACTAATCCTCACCCTTCATCTCATCCCATCTTGACTTAAGTTCTAGGCTCATCCAAAAGCTCACTTTTATGCTCTTTTGTGTTTAAATAAATCAAAACCACATTTATACGAAAATGTCTTTATACTTGATTAATTGCCATAAATTTGTTCTTTTAAGGTATAGTTCATTAATTTGGTCTAATCGCATCACTTAGGGTATTACGTAGCATATAACAAGAACAATATAGCATATCATACACTCATAGCATATGAAATTATGAAAATACCCCTGATAGATAGGAAGAATTACAGGTTTAGATTGGGTCGTTACAGTAAAATTTCTGTCATTCAGAAGGATCAAACAAATGAGATAAAGGTTGGGGCATTCCCACCTAGTAACATG
This sequence comes from Stephania japonica, assembly GCA_039657345.1. Classification (NCBI taxonomy): domain Eukaryota; kingdom Viridiplantae; phylum Streptophyta; class Magnoliopsida; order Ranunculales; family Menispermaceae; genus Stephania; species Stephania japonica. Next base: position 11,864,753 of record CM077556.1, read on the forward strand.
TTGCATCAGAGCACTAAATTGAGTGTAATGGAAGAGTTTGATCCATGTAGTCCCCAACAAATCTTAGGATTGAGGCTATGTTGTTGTTAATTTAGTACTGAAACATGGTGATGCCCATTGCATTCCATAGCAATTTCATTGGTATTTTACTTTAGGAGCTTGCGATAAAGTATAATTTGTGGCTAATTAATCCAATTAGGACAGTTTAAGTTGAGGATAGTGGAGCAAAAGTCTTTACTCCCTCGCTAACAACTTTATTTTTATTTCACACTTCAAGCTTAGGTAGGACTGAAGGCTGTACAAGTAGTGATTCTACCTTGAAAAAAATTGGTGGCTAGCCCTCCATCTATTTTCCCTAGCAACAAGGTAGTCCATGATTGAAGAGGGTGCATATGTAAATGAGTTGAAATATAGAACATGTACAAATCTTTCAAAATATTTTCTTTCCATATATAGCAACATCAATGTGTTTCTTTGTTTTGCTGATTTTATTATATAACAACAGTATATGCCAAGTTGCTGTTGAAAAAAGATTGTTTTTTTACTGTACAATACCATGAATCTGTTACATTTATGCAAATATCATGACTTTGCAATATTCTTGGCTCCCTGAGTTTGATTCAGTTGCCTCTTGCTACAACCATCTAACATCAATCCTATCTCATGACAGGCATGGGTATTAGAGCAAGCAAAATATACCAAGGTAATTTAAGTAGTGCTGGTTACATATAGTGTTGTTAATTTACTCAAGCAACCTTTTTTAATGGCTCACTAACTATCATTGTTGATATTTGGAATCTACATGGTTTTAGAGTGTCAAATTCCATTAAAGCCTGAAAATTGTCTTCACCGACCTGGAATTCATTAATTTACCTTATTTGTAATAGAGAATGGTGTTAGTTACACTGATCAACTAGATACCACAATCAGAAATGTTATAAAGTGGTATCAAAACTAGCAATTACACGCTTGAGATGGTGAATGCTGATTAAATCTTGAATCGTCGGAAGATATTACTTGAGTTGAAACTATGGGTAGAATTAGGATTTGAGACAGGGCTGGTCCGGAAGGGGGGCGAGTGCGGCGACCGCCCTAGGCCCCCACTTTAAAAAAAAAAAAATTATATAAATATAAAAAAAATTCTTAATTAAAGAAGAATTACAGCTTGTTAAGTGATAAAATGTTTCCTAGCAAATTGTTCTTGTGTTTTTTAAATTAAATTTTAATTTTCTACTTCTATAAGTAGCTCTTTATTCTATCCATCTTAGTGACATTATCTTCTCTTTTGCATTTTGTATGCGTTATTACTCTTTACGTTTTTTGAGTATAATTGACTTTTGAAGATGTTTTAAGAGGCTTTAATTACGCTATTGTGCATCAATTGAGCAAGTTTTTTGTGAGATTTGCGTTGTCTTACATAAGAATAAAATTTGTTCTTTTTTTCACACATCTATAGTTGAGGGGAGCCCAAATTATAATTTCGCCTAGGGCCTCTAAATAATTTGGACCAACCCTGATTTGAGAGCTATTCTATCAAGTCTTTCTGTATGGTACAAGTGCAGGGTTTCGACTTTCATCTAATGACTTGATGCTTGCAAGACTTGCTATTTTTTTTGGCTTTTCTTTGTTCAATTTCGCAAAATGATTTTCAACTTTTCATCAAATACAATGAACACGTCATCGGTCCTATATTTTGATGAAGTCTTTTGCATATTGTTTTACGTATTTACCAAATGCTTACGCATTTGTTTTAGGACCCTGCTGACACGCACTTGTTGGTGTCCGTTGGGATGCATGCACGCACATGTCAGCGAAAATCACGGGGCGCCAACTAGTGCATATCTTTCCTGAGTTTCAAAAACATTTTCCTTTGTTTCAGCCAAACTTCATGCTTTGCGTTTTTCAATTTGTTCATGCACTTTGGTTCAAGTAAAGGTATATAGTTTTCGTTAAAATGGTGTCATTAAAGAGTTGTTGCATAGACAAGGAGTTTTGCGGCAACCTTCTTTCCAGTATTTGCGCATGGATCATTCTGAAGTAAACTAATTATTTAGCAAGTTCTTTGCAGCCATAATCATTACTAGTAATTAAGGAGCAGTACAGAAAAGAATACTCCGATTGATGCTTAAGAAAAATGTTGCTATATCTGACATCTGACCATTTGAAAGATGGAGATTCTAATCAATGATACAATTTCAGTGATTTCGTGCAGAATAAAAATGAAAATGGAAGTTATGAGATTTTTTGTGTACTTCATGTCATGCATTATCACGAATGGCTTGAAATCCATGTATCCCTAGTTTGTTTGCAATATAGAAAATCACCCATCTAAATGCAATATGATAAATATGCATTTGAATTGAATATACTTTCATTTCTTGACATCATTTTGTTTCCATCTTGCAGGACGCTATCACCACTTTCTATCGGTTCATTTGGAATCTCTTCTACGCTGAGTATATCATATTTCCTTTTATCTAAACCAGAAGAAAGATCAAAGTATTCGTAAGAGGGAGGAATGTTTGCATGTTTAAGGTGTACATTATCTGCTTTTGTAATTATAAGAATTAATAATTGTATGCAATCTTATGTTTTTTCAAGCACAACAAGCCATTCTCTAAGCTTTAGTGCGAATCTGTTCTAATACTACAAGGGAGTGAAATTATATCTGTTAGGGGAAAAGGATAATTATGTAAGGGCCATGATTTTTGAAAGTCGTGTTCTTTGCTGAGATATAGCTTTTTGAGTCACCTCGATAGGCAAATGCGGCTTAGGATTATGTAACTCAAAAACTTAACTCAAATTTGACAAGTACCTGTCTGCGTGCCATGTAATGCGCCTAGGGATGCATGTGCGTTGAAATTCACGGTGCAAATATGTCGTTTATGGATTAAGTTTGTAGTCTATGGTATCATGCCCCTATATTTTGGTACTCTTGTTAGGTTTCAGGTCCATATATGTAGAGAGGGATTTTTTCTCTTTTAGAAAATGATACTCACTTTTAACGCACACTCGTCTTTTAACCATTTATGGCTTTTTCTTGTCTCTTAGGGCGTGGGCTCCACATCTAACAAAATATCATAAACGGTTAAAATATAAGGGTGCGCGCTCAAAGTGTGCATTGAGAGAGTATTATATTATCATTTTTCTTTTCTTTTTTGGGTGTGGTAGAGAGGGAAGTTTAGTCATGAATAACATAAAAGATTCAACTACTAAGTAACAAACTGTTTCTCCTTTCATGTTAGTGCCACCTATCGCATTTCCCAAACCAATACAAAACCACTACTTCTTCAATAAGTTTCTTGCTTAATTATTTGTGTTTGTCTCTAAATTTGTATTAATTATGGTGCTTATGTTTTCCAGACAAGACATTTAAGGATAGCATTATCATTTTCTTGTTTTTTTTTTTTCTTTTTTAATTTCAGTTTTCTTTTGTGTCAAGGAATCTATGTCAACCCTGAACAACAAAAAGTGTGTAGTTGGTGATATAAAAGTTGTGACTTGAACTTGGTCTCAGATTCAGCGACATTGATTAAAGACTGATTCATTATTAAAAGGCCATAATTAACAAAGTGGTCCTTATCTATGAAGACTCCTTCTTTGTCTTTAATATGTTGAGAGTCTTGAGACAGACTTCATCAACCAATGAATCAGCCAAATATAGGCCAAGTAACAACAGCTTAATTTTCTTAACAATTTTCAAATTAGTACTTTTTTAGGGTTGGATTGACTGGAAGTCTGGAACATAATCCCAAATTCCTTAAGGACGACTTCATAAAGAAAGATACAAGTGTAGATCTCTCCCCAACTAGCATCATATGCTGCCTAAGGTAGTTAAGTCAGAAATAGTATTGATGCTAATGGTGATGTATTAGCGTGACCCAGCTCAACAGTATTCCATGATCGCATCTCTTCGAGACTTCATCTCAGTATTTGTTGGGTTTAGAAATAACAACAATAACAAAACTTCAATCCCAAATTGCGGTCCACTATATGGATCAAGCTCTTTCACTTAGCTCAATTCAATGCGTTTGTTGGGTCTGCATAAGGCCTGTTTTGTTAGTCAGTATGGCCAGTTTTACCAGCTCTCATCAAGTGGAGTAAGCATTCAAAGCTTTATGCTTTTGGTCTCCATAAAACTTTGAATTCTTACTCCACTGAGAGCTGGTAAAATTGGCCTTATTGACTCACAAAATACGCGTTTTCCCATGTGCCCGTCTGATCAATATGTATACAAATCTAACATATTAGATCTCTAATTCTGACAGTTGAGATGTTAAGTTCCATGTGAGCAGCAAAAGAGTTGAGAACATGAATTCATGAAAACAGCTTTAATGGCCTGGAGAGTGAAGAGTGAATGACTATCTCTGATGATGAAAAAATTTAACATCAGAGAGACACCAAGAAAAGATGACCATTGTTTTTAGGCCCTTTACTGATGATATGGTTGAAGTTTGTAAGCCAAATGGCGATCCAAAATGTGCGTTAATAACCTGTGGTTTGCGGAGAGATTAGAATTTATTGTTTCACTAGGAAATAAACATTGAGAAGAAATGGCTGACAAGAGAGTGAATGATTCTAAGATTTCATTTCCTAAACACAATGATTGTACATTGTTTTAACAAAAAGTAATGATTGAATCAATGAACCTCTACAAATTTCATCCCATGTTACAGTGTAGATCTACCAAAAAATCAGTTAAGAAAAGAAAGAATGAAATGAACCAATACAAAAGAATAGCTGAAGAAGAAATCTTTATCACTATTTATCTGTAATTTGTTCCACTTTGTGCTGAAGTTTCTCTGGACAGATTTGTTGGTGTCAAGATGCTTGATGGATATCGAGGAGACGAGTGAGCTCTAGAGTTTACAATACTTCTCGGAGACAAGTTGACCTCCTCGAGAGCTCGAAACTGAAGCGCGGAGGGGTAGTCTCTCACGCAGCTGATTCGAGGACCAGCTCCAGTTGTCCATGTGCAAGATAACTGCTTCCCCAGCTGATACGACTTCAATCCTTTCTTCGAACTGATCCTTCGGAAAATTGATTCACGAGGGACGACTTCTTCATCGCTTTCTTCCTGATCTTCCTCGAACAAATTCCTCTTATGGACAATGTCATTCTCATCTGCCTCCAAAAACTCCTCTGCAGTTTCATAACCATGCAAAGGAGACTCTCCATCTTCGTCTTGAGATTCTTCGTCTTCGTCTTCGTCTTCGTCTAAATGTTCATCTTCATCTTCATCTTCAGAAAAGCTTCCAAAATCAAAGTTAAAGCCAATAGATGGTTCTTCACTCTCTAAGTTCTCGAGCGAACCAGACCTTTTTGGTATTTCAAGGCTAGTCAGTCTTTCGCCGAATCGAAGGTATCTCTTCGTTCTGGGCACTTGAGGTTCAACATTGCTACTCTTATTAGCCAAATCGTTTCCGTTGTAATTCGAGTCCTCAGAGGTTGCCACCTCTGCTTCCAGTTCATTCACCTGGGCATGGTCTCGTTGGCATGATTTGCTCCTAAGGCTCATACTACGTTTGCTTGAGAATTCTTCATCATCGTCCATCGGACTTTTCTGGATATGACAGAAATGAAAATGCTTGTTGGTGCTCACTCTACCATATTGTTTGCATATTAATTTAAAAAGTAAGGTTGATTAGAAAGAGTGTCTTAAAAAATTGAGATCGATATGTTACCTGAACATTGGTGAGATCCACATCATGTCCCTTGAGAAAAGAGACAAATTCCTGAAAGTTTGCTTCCGTCGGACGATAATGGCCACTGTGCGGCCAAACAGCCTGTTTCGAGTTTAGAGGAAATCAATGTTAAAACCTGTGAAGTTTTTGAAACTGTCTGCAGTTGAGACAATTAATAAAGAGAACATGTTAATATGATTCATTTGATACCTTGAGGACACCCTTCTCGACAACTAATCTACCGGCAGCAGATGTTGCTCCGCCGGCCAAGAAACTCGAGTGTTGAAATGTCCCTTTCTTCTTTTTCCCAACATACAAGGTCTTTGAAGTGCTGAGAACAAAAATCCACTTCGCATCCGTCTGTTCCTCAGTCGTGTCGAGCAATTTTCCACTCTGTCTGTAGAAGAACTTCCCATTCTCTACAGCAACTTCATAAGCCTTCCTTTCTATCTGCAGCATTACACAATTCATAAGTCAGGAAACATTATATCTTAACCCGAATAACAGATAAAGAACCGGAGAAGGAGATGAACTCACTGGACCAAGATACTTGATACACTGCTGGTGAAGCTTTGATCGAGGGCATTTGTCGACAAGGTTGACTTCTTTCCCCTTCCCAATATCTAGCCTGCATTTACAAAGTTACTACAGATGTTAAGCAAAAAATTCCATCAATTCAAACTACATCATTAATTGTAACTCCCCTGAATGGTAAACTCTCGTACTTACCAGTAGAAGAAGGGTTGTCTACTATCACAATGTAGCCATTTATCATAATAGAAATGGAGATTATGTCCATAGCGATGTCGTGGATCAATCTATCAACCATAAGAAGAAACCAAGATCAGTATAAAGAAACGAACAAGATCTAAGCGTAATAGGAGATTTAAGACTTATAAAACTTACCGCTTCGAGCCAATGTTGTAATGCAAGCTTCTGAGCTTTGCCATCTTTGGATAAACCTTTTCCAACCTAAACAAGAAAAATTAAACAAAAATTTTATCTTTCAAATGTATTGCATTATGAACCAACCAAAACAAGTTGATCATTGAATAATGGGATTACCTTTGCAGCCCTTTTCCTCGCCCTTGACCAGCGGGAAACCGCAGTTTCAGGTTTCTCGATGTTGAAAAATGAAACAGAACTCCTCTTAAGTTCGGCGAAGTCTAACAACTTCCACCTTCAATATGCAAGAAAATTGAAAGATGAAGGCATTATTAGTATTCGGAACGGAAACAAAATAGATCAGCGACAATTCATAAGGATATATGTAAAGCTCACCATCGCTGCTCCACTAGAACAGCACAGTCTGCAAGCTGCCTTCTGGTTCTAAAGCTTTTATAAACTTTCTGCAACTTGAGAGCGGCCTCGTGTTTAGGGGCACCCATATCCAACATTGGAGATTGCCTTATCTTCTCATTAGAATTATTTGATTGCGTAGATCGATTTTCAATCACTTCACTTCTGAAACTAACTGATTTTACAGGCACATTTTTCTCCATATCTTGTAGAGGAGCTTTAATTGAGATCATGGTTTCCATTTCCCTCCCTTTCAAACTAACAGATCCTTCAAAAATCATCTTCCCGGAGCCAATCGATTTCAAAATCTTCGGTCCTGCATTTCGACCATTGAAACTAACAGATCTAACTGCTGTCTTCACTTCATCACCATTAAAACTGAAAGATCTCACGTAAACCGTCTCGAAACCTTCGTCTAAAGACTCGTAATCGCAGCCAGGACAGGTGAAAGTTATCCCCATTTGATTGCAAGAAGAATGTGTTATCTGAGATCCTCTATTCAGAGGACCAATATCAAACACCTCAAGAACTGTGGAGAAGGATCTCCAAAACCTATACACAATCAACACACAACCAACAACCACCCATGAGCACACCTTAAGAAACAATTCCAAATCACTCCTAAAATGCCATCAAAATGTGTTCACACCAACAATGGCGTATTGGCATCCATCCAAAATCTCATGAAACAATGTGAAATCCCCACAAAATCACAAAACCCATTTTCTTAACATCTCCAACAATGATCAACAACCCATTAATCCATTCACAAAGAAGAACAAATCAAATGCACACACCCATTTCCCAAAACTCAAATTTGAGCATGGAAATCCAAAAAAAGAACACCACAAAAATAGAAAACAATGCATCATAATGTGCAACAGCAACAACCAGAAGACCCTTTTTCAAAAAATTCAAATCACAGAGAACCCATTTCAGGATTCAACCATCAACATCAAAACAACAACCCATTTTGATTTGAAAATGGCCCATCCAAAAAAAAACAAAATTGTGATTCGAAATCGATTGATGCTTACCTTGATCTGGGTCTTGTGAGACAAGAAGAAGTGGGATTGATGATGGTTGGATTGATTGAAGGGAAGAGCCCTGAAAATGAGGAGGGATTGTGAGGACTGGGTGGGGGAGAATGGGAGGGAATCCGAAGAAAATGGAGTAGAAGCAGAGGTTTGTGTTGGTTGGGTGTTTTAGAGATTATTAATTACAGAGTGGCCTCTCTTTGATCAAACAAGCTTTGTGAACTGAATAAGCGTTGGCCTTCCTTGGCTCATTTCATGGTTTATTTATAGCACATCAAATAATACTACGTTGCAAGAGACATACACAAGGAAAGTGCAAGGGCCAAGGGGGGGTGACAACCATTCCCAACCACGTGTTGTTGACTATTTTTGGTTTCTCGTTTATATATTTATTTTTGGTTTCTCATGCAGTATCCGACACTTCACCAACTTCGCCAAATAATCTACGTATAATATTTTCACACCATAAAGTGAGGTGGTTGTATTTCTAAATAAGTTCTCAAACCCTACTTCATTTTATTTCTAAGTAAGTTCTTAAACCCTACTTCATCGATGAGATTCAAAACTGAGGCCTTGTTTAAAAGAAATTTAAGATATATCCTTGTTATTCAAAAGTTTTAATAACTTAGCCCTGTACTCTATTTATTTATTTTCTAATATTTCTTCAAGATTTTGCCAACAAAGTAAACAAACTTCCCATCCACCATTGCATGCAATAAAAAAACAATAAGTTTCTTTTGCGAAATTAATTTAGATAAATTTGATTTCGTGATTTTTAAATTTTTAAAACTAATACATTCTTAGTTATATTATGCCTATGCATACATTCCCCAGTTGTCATCATCAATACTTGTCGCAGTTTCTACCTATCAATTTGATTTATTTTGTGGTGTGAGACTGTGAGGGAGGATTTGGGACAGGAAGAACCTTTAGAGCTCAAATAATGCGAATGGTCGGACCATAAACTTAATTATGCAGATTAATCTGTATTTAAGGGAGATAGGATATAGTTCCCCATCTAAACTTTTTATTTTTCAAGGGTTTTTGTAACTTTTTTTTATATGGATAGTGCTATAACCGGAAGTCGGAGCAGGAGCATAACTGAGCAAGGGCAAGATAGTCATTTTCCCATGATCTATATCACAATAATGTGCGGTAATAAATATAAGAATTAATTGGTTAAAATATATCATAACCATTATATACTGGTGTTATTATATTCAATTTTTTTTAATTTATTATTATATCTTCAATTTTTTAGATTAATAAATTTATATCTTAAGTTATTTTTTAACTTCAAATTTGATAAAGCAGTACTTAAATAATGACTCGTCTTATAATTACTAAAGTTATTATTAAGTTTATTAATTAAGTTTATTAAGTTTATTACTTAAGTACCATCTCATTAAATTTAGAGTTAAAATATAATTTAAAATAGAAATTTATCAATCTAAAAAGATTATGATATATAACAAATTTAATAATATTCAATATAACAATAAAAGTTGCAGAAGGTTATGATATTTTAATCAATAAAAGTTACAGAAGGTTATGATATTTTAATCAATTTAATCTAAATATGTTATATTTTTATAAAAATATATAATTAAAGGATAGTGTTCGAATAGTAATGTATACAATGCAATTAGGACAGTGTTCTGACTTTGAAATTGAAAATCAACCAAGAAAGTAAAAAAATATTGAGTGATATGAACCAATCGCCATCTCATATGTCATTATTTTTTTTATTTTTTATTTTTTGGGTTGGTCCATTCAAGTTACATTGCTTCCACGGCAAGCTTTGTATTTTTCCAAAAACATCATGATTCACAACTACAGATCTCGATCCATATAGTCTAATTTTAAGAAACTTTAGTCAAATTATTTTTCTAAACGTTGTCCGTACACAAAGTCAATGGTAGGACCGCAAGATACAGCCGCGGATATCTGTGACAGGCATCTGGAGGAGAATCAACGGCCCACGATGGGTGAAGATTACATATATTTGCAATAAAATAGCATAATCTTCAGCGTTCCCTTGGTATTGTAATTGGACAATTGGTACGTAAGTTGGACTCGTGTCGTAAGCGCACACTTGATATGGCTTGGAGGCGTTGGAAGTTGAATTGACTAAACTGCCCCTCTCGTTGACAATTATGAAGTTAAAGTTACTGTAAGATTCTTTATGAGTCTGTTTGTTGAGAGCGATGTACGAATTTAAAGGCTTTCTTTGGAAAGAAAAAGTCAGAAAATATATCCAAAACATGTATGCTCCCTTGACTTTCAGATCACATACCGTGTGGAAAATATATATAAAAAATAAATGACCAAAAGAATTGTTAGAAAAAAAAATCCAACAACAACTAATATCTTTATTGTTGAAAAATATCCATGTTACTTGTAAAATATAAAGGAAAATGATCGGATGACCTATTTTAGACACTAAAATAGAGATGCATCCATGTTTGTACTTATATTAATCGGTGTGCATTCAAGGGACACTAATTGGGTGTCCATTGTGAGTGTCTAAAGTTGTTACCCTAGCATTATCTAAATATAAAATTATACTTCTAGAATTTTATCGTTATAAGATACTAGCGTGACCCATATTTGTAGGGGCAGATCTAGAAATTTGAGATGGAGTGGGCTAAGCCTGAAGGATTTTTTCTTTTGTTTAGAAAAATTACAAATACATAAAATGGTTTGTAGTGAAATGTCCTGGGCTACACAACGCATTTCATTACTAGCTCTGCCCCTGCATTATTAGACACACCAAATAAACATGCACTCCCTCCATTTCACAATGTGTCACAATTTTGGTTGTGCACAAGAATTAGGATGGTGATTAATTAATTCGCCATTAAGAAGACTAAATTACCCACTCATATATAAATGACGTTATTTATTATAAGTATTGTGTAAAAAAAGTATTTGATAGTGTCTATCATTAACTAAATAGAATGGGGTTAGCATTAGAAATGAAGCATTTAATGCTTCTTTTGATTTCTTAATATGAGGCATATTGTGGAGCAAAAATGGACAAAAAATGTGACACCTATTGTGGAACATAGGGAGTACTTAATTGTTAGTGTCCCCTTGGTGGACGGTTCGTGGCTGCCTTAGCAGGAAAGTATGAAGAGGTGTTCGAGGCAAAGGTAGCTGAGGCTATTAGAGTTAGAAATGCACTATCCTGGCTGAAGGACAGAGGCGAGAGAAGAGTAAAGTTGGAGTCTTATGCACTTGGGGTGGTTCAGGCAATCCGGAATAGGCGCAAAGATAAATCTTATTTTGGTGCTATAATTGATGATTGTGTGAAGTTAGTAACGAATTGAGGTCCTATAGTGTTTCTTTTGTTTGTTGATCAACGAATGTAGCGGTCCATACATTAGCAAGATGAGTCAGTTATATGTCTTATCGAAACGAGTGGGATGTTGTACCCACGTTTTTTTTTAATGTACATGCGAGAGATTTGTAATGAATAAGAGTTGGTTGTGGTTCAAAAAAAAAAAATTTAGTGTCCTTTAAAGACACATTAATTTGTGTGCATGTAAAGATGTACAAATCAAAAGTATAGTTAGGATTTGATTATTTGATAATGTTTTTTTTTACTTTATATTGTTTATTTAATTTTAGATTTAGCAAATCTACTAAGTATATAAGGCACGTTTTTTAATCATATAATATACACATATATGAATAATATATATATATATATATATATATATATAGAGAGAGAGAGAGAGAGAGAGTCTAAATTTTTTTTTATTGTTTTAGGTCACAAGTTAACATTTCATTTATCATTTTTCTTAGCTTCACAAAAACTATTTAAATTCGAATATTAAACATCCCTTAGTTTTTTTTTTTTTTTTTTTTTTGAAGAAAAATAGAAGCTTCATTAATCATTAATGGTTCAGTACAAGGCCACACATAGAATCAAAAAGTACATTAATTCACTAATCTTATTTGTTCAAAAGAATTTTCATTACTTTAACTGTAAATGCAATTGTGAAATTGAAACAGTTTGAGAATCAGGGACTGATCACTATAATGTTGAAATAAGTTATAATACATAAACACATGCTAGAACTACATAACGAATAATAAACTTCATAACAAGGAGAAGACAAAATCAAGACTTCCAACAAATGGCAGACAAATTATCTAAAATAAAACTAAAAATAAGGACCAACCCAACAGCCGTACATATAAAAAAATGAGCGTTCAAGAAGATGTACTGCAACAAGGAGATCTAATATTCACGGATATGAAAAGATTTGCACTTTATTGAACACACAAGACACAAAGATATGAAGATTAGAAACAATGCCGATCAAAAGAAAAGATAGGCAATGGTTCAAGATCTTGAATCAAGAGATAACAGTGTGACATTCATTGCAATACTAAATCGAGCGAAATGGAGGCATTGATCTATTTGGTTGACTTAACTAATTTGAGATCATGACTTTCTTTGAAAGAAAAAGGGAAATAATTCTTTGACATCACTGAACTAAAACCCCGAAGTCACATCGTCCTTCAGAGTTGTCAGTGTGCGCCTTTAGATACACACCTACGTGTTATGTACCGAGAACTTGTATGCAAATATCTCAAGGTATGCACGAACTACTTCGAAACCCAATGTGATTTTGGGTGTGAGTTGGTTGATCTTAGTGTAGCACTTCTCAAGAATAAGGATGGTGCTAGAATGACACCCCTATAACTTACGCTCCAACGCACGCCCCCTACCCAACCGCCTGTGTCCACCTCGAGATGGAGATTATGCATCACGAGATTCAAAACATAATTGGACAGGGGGTGTGCGTTCTAGCAATTAAAAAAAAGTTGTTGGATTGTCACTGCATTCTATACTACCTATAAGACACAACACTAGCGAAACTAAGCTAAGTTATTGCTACAAGTTGAACAATTAGGTAGTCCAATGGTTTGGTATAAGATTTTAGAGTAAGATCGAGTTCATGGGTTCAAACCTTAGAGGGTGCAAAAGTTGCTTCTTTCCTATAAAAAATATCTACAAGTTAGACCAACTCGCTCGCTCTCTTCTCTCTCCATAGAAACCCTAAAACAACTTTCCTCTTGTCCTCTCTATTCGGTCGGTGACCACTGGTATGGTCGCTGGTCGAGCCCCCAAAGTTCTCTCTGCTCTCTATGTGTTTCTTCTTTCTTTGTATTCTTGTTTTCCTCTTGTATAGTCACTATGAATACAAAATTGTTAAGAAAAAAAAAAAAAAAAACAAAATCAATGTGCGTGCTCATATGAGAGTTCGTAGTGAGTTATCGTAACATTTTCCAAGAAAAAAAAACAATACTAGCGACAACTACTTAATATAGATGTCAGATACTATTATTATAGGAAAATGATTTGGTGACATTTATGGTGACACAAATCGATCATATAACACACGTGTTCAATTTTAAGTAGTTGCTGGTGGAGCTCACCGTAGACAAAAGTTAAACACGTGTGTCGTGCGACCAATTTATGTCACAAAAAATGTCACCATATCATCTTCCTTATTATATTACTGTGAAAACATAGTAAAAGTTAATACACGTGAGTCGACGGAATTAATTAAATTTCTTCATGAATACTAGTAGTATTTATGAGTTATATGATGGAACGTACCATACCAACTCATTGTAATTATATGAAAACCTCATTAATGGCTATGGTACCTTTTTGCGCCCCTCCGTTCCAGAATAAAATTTTTTAATAGGCAGTGCAAGCTAAAAATAGCATTGCATGCCAATAATATCGATCTCAACATACGCAACAAAATTAGCTAAGATTGAATGTTCATTATTAGTCCAAGTCCAAAGAATCTGCATTAATTCAAGAAACAAACATTTGGATATCAAATGACGTACATCAATTAAGTATTGTTACATTATTACATATATAGGTGGATTCATAACTCTTATTCACAAAAATAATAGAAATGTAACTTCCTTAATTAATTTGATAACAGAAGATGTTTGTTTAATTTTGTTGAAATATTTATTGATGCATAATGTTCGTACGTATACATTTATAGACAGGTATGATGGAAAATGATTTACTTGATCGATCACAATATCTATCACAAAATTAATTAATTAATTAATACTTTGTTGGAGTATATGATCCCACATTAGAAATATAATAAGAGTCGGTGTGGTATATAAGTGTTGTAGATTAGACCTAACACAAGTCAATTGGTTTTGTACAAGATGGGCTCCAACCTCATTTATATACTCAATGTGTGCCTGTGTAGCCCAACGCTCTCAGGGCCATAGATTTCTTTATACTTTCTTGATTTCTTCATTTAATAAATAGTTTTTTTCAAAAAACTTAAATTCCAACAAATATAGTAGAACAAATAAAATACTAAATTAGTGCATCTTAAGAAAGGCATTGCCCGACCAAGTGCTTGAAGTTTTGCCTCACATGACTCATCTTGAACTCAAGGAGGGTAAAGATTTATTCAAGAGGAGGGTAGATTTATAATAAGGTAGAAACCTTTGGCAAGAGATTGAAATTTCCCTATTTTTAAATCTTGAACTTGAGACCTTTAATTAGGAAGGATCGAGATCCGTGCATGTCATCCCACTACAAACGTTCTTTGTTAGAAGGATGAAAATTTTGATTATCCTTCGAAAATAAAGTCCCAAAAATAGCTTCACTCTCACCCCCAACATTCCTCAATCCTCTCATTTGAAGGCAAGAAAGTGGGGTACGAAGGAATAATAGGGTCCTCTAAGCATAAAGTAGGGTTTGTTTAGCCGCTCCCTTATATCAAAGGGAGAAAGTTGCAACTTTGAACAATGATCACTACATAGCTTTCTTCCACGGATTTAAGATGCTACAATGACACCAGTCACACCCAACGTCACACTTGGGGTGACGTGGTGTGCGGCCCTACATGAAAATAGTTTGCGCAGACAGTTCTCAATGCATAACACATTAGTTGTATATCTCGAGGCACGCATGGACAACTCTCATAAATACAAGCCCACACACCTCGTCACATGGTGCATGTGAATTAGGTGTGCATGACTTTGGGGGTGTCATTGTAGTATTTTTCTTCTTTATATCGCTTCGATGGCCGTGTGAGCTAGCTATATATAAATTAGAACTTTGTACCCAAACAAAAAATTAAAACAATTAAGGGTGGTGCTACATGGAGTCATGATATTGAGATGACTTGAAATTCCTAAACACGACACTGCCCGGCCTAATCCAGTAATTAAGGCCTAATCTCATCCACGTTAGATTTAACTACGTATTAGCCAACCTCTTTAACCAATTCTCCTCGTTCAGAATAAGTAAAATACACGTGTTATGGGAAGTCTTACCATAATAGCAGAAGTCTTAACATTATAGCAGAAACATTATGAGATAAATCCTAAGTGTGGAAACCAGAGAATCACGATCACATAATGATAAACACTTTACAATCCCATTAATAATCAAAACAACAATAAATAGATAAGGAACCGTAATAGAATCAATGAAATCATCACAATAAGATATCATGATAAGAATGTTCAATAATTGAGTGAGCCAAACAATAATTCATGATATGAGATTTCTAATGTACATATTGTCTAAATAGACTAGAAAAACAGTAGTAAGTGGAAATGAAATGTAAGCAAGAACCTCGACAAATTTACTTACACAACACTTTAGGTTTATGAAGTAAGTCATTAAATCAAATTTAAATAACCTAACACTACCATATCACTAACTATCCGGTCCCACGGCTCGCACACAACTCGAGACACTTCCCTGCACATGCGCCGAATCGTCAACACTATCGAACTTAATAATTCCGGTATAAGGTACACACATACAATATACTAGACATTCACCATATCAAATATAAATTATACCTCGGTCACGTGTCTCGATCAATGCACGTGTCCCAATACGGGTCCCACATCACGGGTCGGTGACCCTGATTATGTCTAAATTCTAGGATTAAAAATTTGGGCCGTGACAGACATCCATAGAGTAACAACTTTCATTATTAGTGGTTGATCCTTAGACTCTCGCTTAGTCTAACTGATGTGACTATGTACCACCACAATCACTTTATTTATAATTTTTCAATTAGTATTTGATCCTTTCAACTTTTAAATTTAGTGATTAACCTCAATGAATCCGAGTCATGACTCTATATAGCATTATTTGAACAATTAAATCCAAGAAAGGAGAGATCCAACATCACATGGATTCGGGTTCCTAAAACACGTTTACTTAGTTTAACGAAAACAATGTGCCAACCAAATCATAACCTTTACATATATCGTATGCAGTTTCAAGGATCCACCTTGATTTTCTTGTAAAGGCTTGTGAACACAACAACATCAATTTTTAACAATAACAACTCAGACATTTTTTTATTTTTTATTTTTTAAAAAAGAACAAAACAGAAAGTAAAGGAGTGAGGATAGAAAAAAATAATTAGGTTCATCGGTGTAGGAAAGTAGTGTCGAATATAAAACTCACCACCGTCACTCTTCCACAAATCAAAACAAAAGCTCTTCTGAAATAGTAATATAACTAACATGATATGAAGTTTCTCTATGTTCTGTATTAGTAGTTGCACAGTCAACCCTTCTAAGGACTCTCTTTAAGCCAAACTTTATCGTAACACAATATATTTTTATAGAAACGAGACTCTATTTTAATTATAGTAAAAAATTTATGAAAATGCCGAAAAACAATTTATTTTCTTAAAAACAAAGTTGAAAAAAACCTAACACAATATATTTATATAATATTTATTTCAAACAAGGAATATACATATTTTCCTCAAAAAAAACAAGAAATATACACACACATATATATATATATATATATACATTTGTCTTTTAGGTGAGGTTACATATTTTTAATTTGAAAAGTTTTAAATTATTAAAGTTCTCAAAAAGTTTTAGTTCCACATCAATTAATCGAACTTAACATTTTTTACGATGTTAGTGCATGTACACTGCAATGGGAATCTACTTGCAATGTAATTACCAAACCTATATCAACTCCTACCCTAACACTAGCCATTTTGATAGTGTGTGACCTCTGCTAATTTCAAAACACGCTCCAATTACAAGGAAATATCTTCTCTTTTTTTTTTTTACAATAGGATTGGAAAGTCAACCTATAACCAATCTTGTGTACAATTTCTTTTTTTAAAAAATAATAATAATTCAACGTGAGTTCAACCTATGGCATTTTTAAACTTTACTTTTTGTCAAGGTATGTCTCAAGATGCTTCGCGTACAACCTTGATTGATATATAAACGTTAATGTTATTTACATAAAAGTATATTATTTGTTTAAAGAATGCTAGAATAATATTCATGACATCTACACATCCTATATTAGTCACCGGTGTTTATCTTGAGATAGGTCTTACACACATTTAAAATAGAGTGGGATATGATCGATCGAGGAGGTGTGCATTCGAACTTTGGTGTGAAGTCAGGGTGTTATCCTATAATTTTTCTTTTGTCAAAATATTCATATATAAAAAACATTATCTAAATCTAGTTTTTTTTTATTATTTTTGAAGAAATTATCTAATGTAGTTAAGAAAAGTGGGGACAGTGCATGGTCACGTCCAACTGTCATTTTGGGAATCTCCATGCGTACATGCAAGCATGGGAAGGAAAGGTACTTTGTACCGTACGAGCAGCTCTAGCTGATAGTCTTAATCCCACGTGTCATTAATTAAGGCAAACCACGTGGTTGCCTGCCTGGAATTGCTGCAACAGGCCCTACCGGATCAACTAAACAAGATCCCGTCAACGTTGCCGGTACTATATTTACGCTCTTAAAATTTTCTGAAAATATAATTTAGAACGTTCTTAATTATGTTTGGAATCCCAAACTGCCACTGGCAGCTCACATGAACTACACTTTTCACTGAATAGAGCAAAAGTAAGACCACAATTTTTTTTTATTTCTGTATTCACACACATACACTAATCAAAATTTTGTCCTATAAAAAAGAAATCAAAATTTTTGTATAAGTATACTGATAGCGGACTAGTTAAATGGTAAAGCATGTTCATTTTAATTAAGGCTTTGATTTCATGTCTTCTTGATCAAACAAATAGATTTTGGAGGATGATCACTCAATGTATAAGCTCGCCAGTACTTATGAGTGTAAATTAGTCGGTGTAATTTACATTAGATATTACTTGAATTTTTTTTTTTTTTAAATGTTAGGATAACCATGATCCCTATATGGATCTTGACAATACTCGAACATGAATTATATAGTTGACGTGGATAATGTTAAAATAGTTGTATGGCTCATAACTAAGACTATAGAGAATTACATAATAAATAGTTTATATATATATATTTTAGTTGATGCTCTATTATACAGATCTTGATATTTAAGGCTTTATATATAAGTATATCATGATTGTTTAGATCTACTGCACTTTTGTAATATTGAATTAGTACTCCTTAATTAGGAGTTGATAATTTTTTTTTTATTTGAGGAAAGGAGTTTATAATTAACTAACATAATGACACATCTTAACCAGGAAAATGTTGCTCTTTTAGTTTGAAAAAAAAATTGCCAAAATTTTTTGGGATGTAGATAATGAATTAATTAGACTTTAAAGTATGTTCGATTTGGGGATTGTGCGATTAATCTTATAAGATCAAGTACTTGATTTTATGATTGTTAAAGCGAAAAAATAATAGATCCAACTCCTCCCCACACATTAATTACCTTTCACATTATTTGATATCAATTTATATCCTCGTTTAAAGAGAATTGAGTCTCTTACCAGTTAAATAACAAACTAACTTTTTTGAAGCCTTAATGAACAAATTGATTCATTCCTTATCTAAATGAATATTTCAATTTATTACAACATTTCAACTAGTGAAATTGAAGATATACATTGCATATTGAAGGTCGGATTGAAATATTGAATTCACTCTGTGATTTTTTTCAGAAATGTTGGAGTAACTTAGTTTTGGCACCGACCCAATTGGATGCCGTTCATTTTTGCCGAGATGTGTGTACACGTATCTCGAGGCAAAAATGAACGGCATCCGATTGGTCAGTGTCCAAAGTGAGTGCCAAAATTGGGTTACTTTAGTAGGTCCCATTTTTTGATGAATGTAATTGAAGGGGTGAGTGGCATTTTGGTAATTAAGAGGTGTTTAGAGAAGAGAGTAGGGGAAGTAAGTAACCGCCAGCGCAGCTGGCCGGAGAGCACGCGAGACAGGCAGAGAAAATTAAATGATACACTATCAATTATTTTGTTACACAATATAATACAATACCAAAGAGAGAGAGAGAGAACAAACCAAAGCTGTGAACAGCTGTAGTGGTGTGGTCAAAAATCAAAACCAAATCTGACGGCCGAAAGAGATATCTATATATATATATATATATATATAGAGAGAGAGAGAGAGAGAGAGAGAGTGAGTCTGAAGTGCTTTTGGGTCCAACGCGTCTTCTCTTCATCTCTTTTGTTCTTCTCCTACTTACTAACTACTAACTAGTACTATTTCCCTCAGCAGTGACCACGCCACCACCGACGCTGTCACGACTCACGAGGAAACACAAAACGCACAACAGTCTCCAAAATAAAAAGATGGAATATTAATTCAGTACTACGTAGTCTTCACTCCATTTTGGTCCCGCATTCACATGAGCTAGTAGCCTCGTACTAGTACTAGAACTAGTACAAGTACTAGAACTAGTACAAGTACTAAACAGCAAGGACGTCCCCCCACTCCCACTCGTGTGCTTTGCCGACCCTCGCTGCTATTCCATCCTATCTATATTAACTACGTACGTACAAACCAATATCTGCTGCCAACAACCGAGCGATTAACAATCTCTCTCTACACCCACTTTATTCTACCTTTTTTCAAACCCTAATTCTTACAAGGAAATAAAAAATTAAGTGTGTACATATAGTACTTTTGAAAAGTTATAGGATAATTTACACTATAAAGTCGCACATTCAAGTTATATACACCAACTTAAAATTTACGTGGCTCTAATGTAAACATTGTTAAGTATATATAATAAAATAAATCAAGTAGATTTTTGTGCACGGATGTCATTATATATCTTGTTGACAGGGGCAGAGCTAATTAACAAATGCCCTGGGCTATACAAATTCTCTATATATTAGTAATTTTTATAAATAAATTTTTTTTTTCAAATTTAGCTCACCCCATTAGAAGATATTTACACCTAAGCCTACACCATTTCAAATTCTTGGATTCACCCCTGCTTGTTGATCTTCTCTAAGCACTAAACAAAAACTCACAACACCAAAGTCTATCACCCTTAGGGCATCTCCAATGCATTACATTAAAATAGTACAACTTTTGTACAATTTTAATGTAAAAAATACCAAAAACACTATTTCCTTCTCCAACCATTCACACCAAATCCACACCAAAATAAAGTTTTTCAAGCATCTTCATCTTTTTTTTTGTTTGTTTTTAAAACACAAGGTGGTGCCCACACAGCAAAAGAGTAAAAAAAAAAAAAAAAGTGTTAAATGCCCCCACACCATTTATGGTGCAACACTGTATGCCCACATCATTTTGGCGTGGGGGATGGCGTTGAGTTGTTGTCACGGCCCAATTTTTGCTAATCTTGATTAATTGCTTAATCAGGATCGCCAACCCGTGACGTGGGGCCCGCATGAGATGCGCACACAGACCAAGGCATGTGGCCGAGGTAAATTTTATATTTGTATTGATGTATTCTTAATGTTTTGTATGTGTGTAGGCTGACTAAGTCAATATTTGTCGCTATCGAGTCGAGACGCAATCAGGGACTCGCCTCGAGTTGCGTGCAAGCCGGGGTATCGAATAGTGAAACTTGCGGTAAGTCTAAACTTAGTAAAATATAATGTAATCAAGTTAATGTACATTAGATCATAGCTATAGCCCTAAATTAATTAAATTAAATTAGACATACATATATATATTTAAATATATATAAATATATATATATATACATTTTATAAAAAAAAAAAAAAAGAGTTGAGAAATGACAAAAAAGGGCATTGGCTTATATGGAAAAGAATAGGGTTACAGGGGTAAAATGGTCATTTGACCCCCCAAAACACCAAATAAAACCCCACCGCCACCACTGCACACAAAAAAAAAAAAGAAGAAGGAGAAGAAGAAGAAGAGAAGATCCGAGAGAGGAGAGGTCATCGGAGGAGATGGCGGCACTGGCAAGGTAACTCTTTTGTTGTTGTTGTCATTGTTGTGGTAGACGTTAATCGTGATGTTGGTGAGATTGAATGAAGTTGCTTTTTTTTAAATCAATGTGTTAATGGTGGATGGTTGATGCTATGATGTTGATGTTGGTGTTGGAATTGTTGTTGTGTTGGATTGAAGTAAAGAAAAAAAAAAAAAGAAAAAAAAGAGAAGAAGCAGAGACGCTGCTGAAGAAGAAGGGGGAGACCCGGTCAAACTCGGTTGGACCGGGTCAGACCCAGTCCAGCCCCAAAAAATAATAAAAAAAATAATAATAATAAAATAATAATAAATAAATAATAATAAAATTTTTTAAAAAATAATAATGATAAATACTATATATATATGTAATATATATACATACATGTATATATGTATATGTATACATAATATATACATGTATGTATATTTATATATACACATACACATGTATATCTACAAAAAAATAAAATAAAATAATAAAAGAAATAATATATATATATATATACATACATGTACATATACATAGATATACAAATACACATATATGTATATATCTACATACGCACATATGAATATATACATAAAATATATCTATGTAACAAAATGTTAATAAATAAATAAATAAATGATATGAAATAACTTTTCAGGGACCTAGGGGTGTTACGAAAGTTCGGGAGTGCTAGTCGGAGTGTCGCGAGGCCGGATAGCCATAGCTATCCTTTGACTTGTAAGTGAAACTGTGGGAACCCTCTACTTTATTTCATTCATATTAATTCCTTTTTCAGTCAATTTGATGACTTATTGTTAGTAATCTACCATCATGCTTTCTTTGCTCTATTCAAGTTGAATGTTGTCATAGCAAGATGCCTTATGATGGTTCATTGACTCCTTTCTTGATATGTTATATTTTGTTGTGAATTATGTTATAATTGATGTCAGAAATGCATGCATTAGGGTTATTGTGGAAATTGGTTTGTATTCCATTTTCTTTGGGGCTTTGCAGCCTAACTTATTGTTGATATCGTAGAACCTTAGAAAAGAAAATCCTTGAAACAAAAGTTGGAGATTATCTAGTGTCCATTGCATGAGAGATGGGTGGATTCACGGGGTCACTGGACCTTGGGGTTTCCGGCACTCACCACTATTACTTGGGTGGCATCACGTAGCTTGAACTACGGGGTTGTCGGCAAGTTATACTATATATATATATATATATATTCAAAATTTACAAAGTATGTTGAGAGTATCGGTAACGGCCCGTTATAAATTAACGCCGTTATTTTAAATTATTCAGATTAGAACGCCAGCTCAGATGACACGTGGAAGCGGTGGAGAGACCAGACCTGAGACTGACTTAGGTAACTAATTGATTTTTAATGGTTGGCAAATTCTATGATGTATTTTTATATAAATTGTGTGAAAGTCATCATAGGTGTGTGTTTATTTTATCTTATCGGGCAAGTTGAGAGCCGGGGTTTGTGTCGTAAGGCAGGTCAACGCGGGGGTTCGAGAGCTGTGAGACCGGGCGTTAGTGGGTTGATTAGATTAAGTTATTAAGCATGACTAAGGTTGAGTAAAATTTAATGGAAAGTTAATATAACCTTAGGCTAAAATTAAATTAGTTACACTAAGTGTGGGACCACCTCGGGAAGCGTGTCGAACACGGAACACGGAGTGCCGAGTGGTTGTGAGGCTAGTGTGGCTTTATTTACAAATTATGAGAATTTATTGAATTGATTTGATAATTGTTATAAGTTAAATCAAATAGGAATTATAAAATCCTATAGTTAAGTTGGATAAATCAACAACACTTGGATGATTCTCGAGATGCACATTTAAGGTGATTGGTGTCATGATAAGGTGTTTTGAGTTGGAATGATACAGAGTGATGTTGGACCATAGGATTGTCCTCGAGATTTGTACACACACTTGATTAAAATCAAGTATATATATACATGAGGATCGGTCAAGATGGGTTGGAAGAGTGAGGTTGATTGAGCGAGATCGGTTGGAGGGAGAGGAGGAAGAAGAGATCAAAAAAAGGATAAAAGCTGGATTAGGGAGTGATTTGTGGCAATCAATAACAAGAATTAAGGTATGAAATCATTTTATCTTGAATTTTCATGAAAATTTGGGTTATTGGATGATTTAGTTCAAACGAAATTTGGGGAATCAAACACTGAATTTTTAGTTGAGATTTTATGCTCAAAAGCCTAGTGATATATAGTTTAGTGGATTGGTTGAAATTTGGTGAAGTTGGAGTAAATTTGCAAATGGGTTTCAAAAATGTGATTTCCATGATTTGTGGATTTTGGTGTTTGATTATGGTAATTCATGTTTAAATGGTGTAATTAAGGTGATTGAGGAGTTATGGAAAGATGGAAATTGCATTTATGGGTTTGTGAGTGGTTTGGAATTCAAGATGTTAATTTGGAAATTTTACTGGACGAGAGCAATTAGCGCGCTAATTGGAGAAATTAGCGCGCTAATCACGCTGACTGAAGACGATAATGAATAGTGATGAGATAAATTAGCGCGCTAATTTACCTCATTAGCGCGCTAATTGTCCACTGGAACTCAAAAAATAAGGAAATGAATAAATGAGCCTAAATAACAATATAATCAAATTAATTGACCCTAACCCTCATAAATGAATCTCAGGAGTGTCCAAAACAGTAATTCCAGTCGGGAATTGAGGAAAACCAGACCGGGGGATATTTTTGGGGTTTTGAGCGCGGTTTGAGGTATGTAAAACTCAATTGAACACCACTATTGCATTTATTTGTTTGTTCTTTGAGCTTTAAATTCTTTGTTAATCTGAATCTATTATTGATGGGAACGGTGAAGTTTCGATGGGTTTTCCTTCGGGTGTGTGGTCGCTTGGGAGAAATTGTGACTTAGGACACAGTTTGCGGGGTCATGGGAGTAGAGTACGACCGGGCCACTGGTTCTAAGTTCACTTCTTATGTAGGCTGGTTCACACCCATTTGTTTCGAGTGTTAATATTCATGCATGTTCCATTTGAGCGATTACTGCGTTAATTCCTTGATTATTGCATGATTATTTAACACTGTTTATTGGTTTCCATTTATGTTCATAAATTAAATGCCTGGTGGTTTTCCTTGGAATTTTACTTACTGGACTCGTTATCTGGTTTTTGTGATAACTGAGTGCAGATCCTGGTACCAGCAAGGGTAAGGAGGTTCTTGGCGATTACATCTGACTTACCATCGTCAAGACTTGCTAGTACGTGTGCTGGTATATATATATTGTTTTGATATTTTGTACTATTTTGGGATGGGGAAACATATCATAACTGTACTTGTATATAACACTGTTTAGTAAATCACCTATATGCATGTACAGCCGGGTTTTCCACTATAGGATGGACAATGAAAACTAATATAACACATTTGTGATAATTCACAAGGCTTCCGCCGTTACTTATGGATTTATAGCATTAATTGTGAGACTATTAGATAATGGGATAGGTAAATGACGTGGCAGTTACTTCTGGTGCATGAGCTGGAGAAGTATACTGTTGCACGGGGCGACCCCGGAATTTGGGGCCGCCACAGTATCTCCATACGATAGTGGAAAAGGCTGGTTGATATTTCTCACCGTCAACCGGACGTAGATCATCTCGACTTAGCCTGTGTCAATCTATCTAATTCGGTTAACTGTGATATTTATATGCATTACTTTCTCAGCACTTTTTTCTGCTTTATTATGCATTTAAATATCAGTTTTTACTTTGGAAATGTAGTATAGAATTCCCCGGTTATCACTTAAATATCACTATACTCACCGTCTAGTTTGTGACGGTGGGTGTAGGTCCGTCAAACAACACTAGATCGGGCAAGGAGAAGATTGGTGACTACCTCTGAGCTCGTAGCGCGTAGCTGCTGTACATGTAGGTCATATATTTTTTGTATTATGTTTATATATGTCTTTTGCTTGGGTTGTTTTGTTGGGACGAGAGTTAGTTCACCCGACTTTTGGACTTTCACTTTGTCTATATGATCGTCGTTTATTTTATATTGATATTGTGATTGTTATTTCCTGGTTTCCACATTTAGGATTTATATAAAATGTTTCCGTTTATACGTTAAAGACTTACGCTAATTTGAAAATTCTATAAAATAATAGGGAATATTCATATCCCCGAACCCAATTCACGAGATAATAGTTAGTTCAGGCTGACTAATACATAATTAGGTCCTACGTGTTGGAATTAGGGCTTAATTATGAGATTAGGCCGGGCGGTGCCCTAGACGAAAATAGGGGCCGTTACAATTGTTAAGACCAATGGAGCACTAATGCTCTTATAAACCCTATAAGTTTCTTCTACACTTGTTTAATTGATGGTACAAGTGACCTTTTATAAGTTCGAGGGAGAACCATTAGGCGTACCACATTAACACTAATTTTCATCAAATGAGTAACTTAAAGTGAGGCTTAATAGACGTAAAGCGAAGGAAAAAACTAGAATGACAATGAGTAAGTCACATCCCAACAAACATTGACTCACAAGAACTTTTCATGCGGCCTCGACTTGCTTGTTATGCATCGGGATCTGTGTGTTCCTGCATCCCAAGGTTGGCATGCACCAATGACTCTTGTGGGTCAATATGTGTTGGGGTATATGCGACTTCCCGTTATCATTATAACACTTCTCTAAAGTGAATTAAAAATATAAGTTACTCCCCCCGTTTCCACAATATGCATTACATTTTGGGGACTTTTTTGTTTCGGAAGATTGTCACATTAGAAAATCAAATAAGCATTAAATGCTTTATTTCCAATTCTAACCTTATTTCATTTAATTTTTTTTTTATAAAAAAGAAACAAATTTGCCCCCACCAAGTTTCGAATCTATAACCTCTTACTCCTAAACCCAATACCAAACCATAAAGCCACCTAATTGATTGGTAACCTCATTATATTTAGTTAATGACACTATTAGTCCCATTTTCTTGCACAATACCTATAATAAATGAAGTCATTTATATGAGGGTAATTCAATCAAAATTTTTTTTTTATGAAATCTTAAATATTATCTTAATTCTTGTGCACAAGCAAAAATATTATGCATATTGTGTAACAGATGGAGTTCATATTTTGACCTAAATTAAATAGAACTATAAGACAAATAACGGTCTAACATTTAGTAAAGGTTGGCAGTGGTACACATTCTTGTTAGGTTGCTCTACTTTTTTTTAGCCAGGTTATACGTACCCCACTCATTCATAAGGGCAACCCGATTATGAGTGCACCCCAAAATTATATTTCGATTTATGAGGACACTTTGGCTTTTTTTTTACTAAAATACCCCTTCATTCCAATCAAAACACTCAACTCCAAAACCTTAATCGAGAGACACATACCTTATGTTCGACTACACATGACTTAGACTTATCTTTTAGGCTCGGTTTTGTCCAATCGAACCTCATTGGTAAAAATTGTCTAACAATTGCCAACCTAAAAGTTCGGTGGGTTCCAATCGACTATTCAATTAAAGGTTCAGCGGGATCCGACCAACTCTCCTATTAGAGGTTCGATAGACTATGTCTGACTCTCTAACTAAAGATTTGAACTTGTGAGGCCGAGCCACTCGACGATGTCGTACGAATCAAAAGAAGGGATTGTGTGGAGGGATGAAGGTGGGTACATAAAATGATATATGAAAGGAGGCAGGGTGCACATGTTGGGTTTTGGGGTTCATGCGCAGCGAAGATTACAAAACAGTTTTAAGAAAAACCCCAACAGGATCCGAATCTGATTCCATTAAAACATGTTTGAACTATGAAAACTTAATCATACCTTAGTCGCAATGTACCTTTCTAAAGGTTAATCGATCTCTAAGGCGCTGCCAATGACGAACGCCCTCTATCAGCAGTCCACACACGAACGACGGCCAAGATTTGAAGTGCTAGCTTCGAGAGATTACCAAACCTTTTTGTTTGTCTCCAAAATGATTCAGAGCATACCAAAAACTCTAAGTCGTTTCTTAAAACGAAAATAGAGTTTTGGCCTTTTAATCTTTCGTACTTGTATTCTAACTCAAAGCGTCTATTTATACAACCCTTGTATATAGACGGTTAAGTAAATTACACATATACCCCTACTTAAAGAAGTATAAGTGTAATACACTACAAGAACGTTTCTGTCATGAATTTTATCATATAAAATTCATTTTTCTGAACCATCTTAAGATCTCGTAAAACCATTCTCAGTGTGCGACCCAATAGGCTCATACAACGTTGGCAGTGTACCAAAACACATTTTGGTATACAAGTCATAAGCGGCCTCTAGCAAGACATTATGACTACCCAAGTTGTACGAATATCAAATCGATACAACCTAATCAATAGTGTATATAACATCCTTTTGTCACACGATATCCTTTTGATCAAACATAAGGCATGGAATTGTCATTCAACATGTTCAATCGTACTAATCTCGATTTCTAGGTATACTGAAAACATCTAAGTGACATTGATCAATATCAATTCACTTAGACTAGGCCTTTTAACAGTCTAACACATCGAGGGATCCACTGGATATCTTTTTTTATATGAGAGGGACAAATTCTATCTCGATTACACAACTTCACCACATTATTCACACAAGAACCAATCACAACCTTTATAATCGTCCTAAGTTAAAGACAACGTTTGATTCCGTCAAATCATTTGTATTCCTAATGTTGAAGTCTCTGATAATCTTAAGTCAGAGGACTGAAAAATATACCTATCATGAGAAACAACTATGACTTAATCCATGTGATGTTCTCATAGCGGGTCGATCCAGTACTTTGTTCCCTAACAAGTACTCATGATCTTAATTCGTATTCCTATACGTATGATCATCGTATGATCATCAATCAAGACTCACACTAGTCTTAATTCATTATAGTTCCCAGTATAATAATCGACTAGGGACATTTAGGATATTTCTGTAAATACCCATGAATCTTATTATAATGTAAACATACAAATCAATTATAATAAACAGTAAATGTAATCCTCTATTTTATTAACTAAAATGTATCATAAATACTGTTAATGGATTGACCTAGGGCACATTTCCCAACAGAACAAAATGCAAAGAGGGGAACAATGGTCATTTGGCATTAGAAATGGCATTTTTAAAGTTTGACTGTAGTCGCTGGGTTATTTTTATGGAAAGTTAGGGTGCATATACCTTGACTTTTTTTCAGCCCCGCTATACGCACCTCAGTGTTCCATATGAACAACTTGATTTTGAGTGAACCCTAAATTCAAATTTCAATTTATGATGGTATCCCAACATTTTTACCAAAATACTTTTTCGTCCAACTCCAAAACCCTAGTTGAGAAATCTATTTTAGGTTCGGTGCTATCGCATGAGTGAGATTTATCTTCTAGGATTGGATTTGTCCAACCGAAGCTCTTTGGTGAAACTTGGTTGACAACTGTCGACGTAAAGGTTTAATGAATTTTGACTACCCTTTAATTGAAGGTTTAGCAGGCTCTGACCGACTCTCCAACTAGAGGTTCGAAGGGCTCTGAGTGACTCTCGGACTAGAGATTCGGAACTGCGAGGCCGAGACACTCAACAATACACTACAAATCACAAGAAGGGAACGAGTGTGTAGAGGGATGATGGTGGGGTATACAAAACGAGATGAAAAGGCTGTCGGGGTGCACAAAACGTAGTCGGTGGCACAAGGGTCATTTTGTATTAGAAATTACTTTTTTAAAGTTTGACTTCTTTTAGTTGATAGCCCTTATAGAACACTGGTGCGTATAGCGGGACTCTGTTTTCTCTTGGTGAGTTAGGTTGTGCTACTTATATATTGATACGATTAGGGTAAACACAAATATATATTATTTATTTATTTAATGAGTTAACTTGACATGACATGACATGAATTTTAAACTAAGAACCTTAGTCCAAGCCCAACCCACCATATATACGTGGGCCTATACATAGGCCCAAGCCCAACCCATGTAAAAAATACAAAGCCTAAGCCTGGCCCATCAAGCCCATATGTAAGAAATTTTAATATTACCAAATACAAAAAATGAAGTATTTATTAATTTAATAAAACTTTTATGGACTTTTTTGATGCCATGTATGTTTCTATGTATATTAAATTGTTGTGCAAAAAGGAGAAGTACAAATGTTAACAATCAACTAATTCGAGCATTGATTCATAAGATCAAATCCCACCTCCAACACTAATTATTTTAAAATTAATTAATTATTAACTTGTATTCGAGTCGGGCTAAAGTTTTTAAGATGGCCCAAGCCCAAGCTCAAGCCACTTTAAAGTGGGGCCTAAGTGTGCTCGGGCCGAGCATTTCTTTAAAATGTCTATCTAAGCCCGCTTATTTGTTCACAGGCTTGGGCGGACACCTGAGCACATGATCAGGTCTAGTATCAAGTAGTGTTGTTTTTCAAATAAGATTTTTAGATTAATAAAAACTCTCTTTCTTAAAATTTGTCACTTTTTTTGTGATTTTGATTTTTGAACCATCACTGATCTTTTCTTTTAATCGACAATGGTTCCAATGATATCGTTTATCTTTTTGTTCATCAAATAAAATAGATCTGATTATATTTTAGATTGATGAATGGTTCCTTATGTGTTGCAGTTATCAGATTCAACATTGGTACAAGTCGATTCTTTAACTCTACATCTTCATTTATGTTTGTGTGTGGATTTTTGCACGCGGCTACTGGATCAATACTTTCCATTGTTTTTTTTTTATTAAATAAGTTGTTTCATTCCTTCATTGGAATATTTAGATTTTTTCCCTAGTTAGAAGTTTAATTTTCTTCTTTGTTGTAAACTTTAGTTTTTGTGGTTTAGGGTTCGTAGGTAAGCGAATGGAGTTGGTCATGTGATGATGTGGCTTTCCCATATATAGGCTAGCCAAATGTATGAAATCAACCTCTCGACGAGGTAGCTATATATGGTTGCACTTGATCTCAGTATTGAATAAAATATGAATATCCTACCAAAAAAATGAATACAACTTTTTTATCGAAAAAAAAAAAAAAAAAAGCAGAGTTGTTTCCTAAAAATTTCCTTGGTTTTGAACAGGAGAGAGGTATAGACCAGTTGACTATTCTGACTTAGAGAAATGACCCACATCGGTCTTTGCGTATGAAACTAAACCACGAACAAAATTAATATTAGCATGCATGCGAGAGCAGGCAAAATCCATATGAGCACAAGTAATTTCACCTTGTCAACCAAGTTTCCATGTTGTCTAGACTCTAGATTGCTACTCATTAATTAACAATTCCACACCAAGAAAGTTCACCACAATTTCATTGTAGAAATTAATCATGCATATAAGATTGTCAACTATGTATCATAGACGCGATGCCAATCTAGCCCTCTATATTGCTCTTAATATTGAACTCTTCGTTTCAATGGTCTCATGCATGACGCTTTTAATTAACTTTCATTGAAACACTCAACTCTTCTCATCATCATCTTTCAGTGCTCTTTTCCACGTAACACACATTTGACTTCGCTCTTTGTCAATTCCATGTCTCCAAGATAGAAAAGTGCTTGAACACTGGTGGAAAAGTGGACTTTTGGCATTATTTTTTTTCGATGCGGCTATTTGTGCCCCATTTTTTTTAACTTCTTTTACTCTATCTTTATAAAATGACCCAATTACCCTTCCATATAAAAGAGTTTTTACTCACACACCTCGCTCACACAAACTCCAGTCACCACTTTCTCCAACCGCACTCTCACCACCAATCCAAATCCGATGAAATTAGAGCAAAACTTCATCGGTTCGATGTTGTAGGTACATTATTCATCTCGTTTAGTATCGATTTTGTAGTTTTTTGAGGTTTTTTTTTCCTTTTTAAATCAGTATTGTTGGCGGTTTTGTTGTTGGGTTTAGGACTTCGATTTGGGGCTTGAATCTTACATTTGGGTACAAAGTTTTGATAGAATAAAAAATATCAAGCGATTATGAGCAAAACCCACTATTTTTTTGTCATTTTCATGTGTTTTTTAGGAGTTTCGAAAAAAAATTGTTCGTTGTTGCCCACGGTATTCGGACGCACAAGGCCGACAACTTTAAGAGGTGTCGAACGCAAAGAACCGACATCTCTTTAGAGGTGTCGGCCAAACAGAGCCGACACCTCTAAAGAGGTATCGGTTAGATTCCTCTGTCGCCCATTGAAATTGAGTTTTTTTAACAATGTCGATTGTATTCAATCGACACTTCTTTAGAGGTGTCAGTCAAATCTGACCGTTACCCCTTTAGTGGTTGTGGTCAGAGTCGGCAGACACCTATTTATACGTGTCAGCCCCGTGCAACCGAATTCTGCGGGTGACATTTTTTCGTTCTATGACACATCGCGACCACATTCGACCTTGTTCAATGAAAAAACACTCATACAACACTTGGTGATCTAGTACAAAGTGTTCTACAATAACTAAATCCGAAAAATCTAGATGATTGAGGGGGTTGTTGGGTTGAGGGTGATGGGGTATGCCCGTATGGGTGAGCAAGGGTATTGTTGGACTTTAAAAAAAAAATTGGGGTAAATTAATTAAAAGGTGGGGTAAATGAAAAAATTCAAAAATGTGGTAAAAGAAGTAAAATGTGGGGTCCGAAGAGCCTGACCCTTCTATTTTATTTTATTTTGAAAGAAAATCTAGGTCAATTTGGTTGATTTTGATCATCTCAAATCCAAATGAATTAACTATCGTCCTTACCTACTTTAAAGGGATAAATTAGTTTCTATGGATGTCACACTCGATCGCATTCATAATATATCCATATCCATAATTAAGAAGTACCATGGTTTGAAGATCAAAGTCTCTCAAGTGAGATGGTAAAGATATCACTTGTCAATAAAAATGCAAGACCTTGGGAGATCGTGGTTCGATTCCCACTGAAGTCAAAAAAAAGAAGGGGTACCGTGGCTTGAAAGGTATCGCCAAATATTCCCTTAGTATATGGAGGTTGGGACTTGGAACCATTCACTTGAGTTGCGCCTGCTTGATAATTAGCTTAGGCTAAAGGTAAATCTCTTGAGTTTTGTTTTGTTTTTTTTGCAGCAGCAGCAACTATTCGGATCTTACTTTTTGCTCTTTATATCCCAGCTTGAATTTTTTTTAACTCCCTTGTGAAATGTCTTTGATGTCTTTATATATAAAGATTCTTTACTCCCCAAACCCTAATACTCCCACGAATTTTTTTTTAACGAAAAGTGTTGAGTGGGAAAACCACGAACTCTATCCCATACCTAACCTCTGACTGACCAAATAAGTCCGAAACCACACAAAATAAACTTGATAAATTCATTCTCTAGTCGATTCTCTTTCGTTTGATTTTTTTAGAGTCGCGCGAAGGGCACCTCACCATTTTTAATTAAAATTGGTTTTATAACCAATAGAACAAAAATGCTCTCATCCAACCCAACAATTCACATGCCCATTCAAATTCGTTTGTCGTGGGCCAGACATTGCGTTTGTCGATCAAAGAGTGCACACTAGCTCATGTCAATCGCGTTTGTCGATCCATCGCCGCCCGAAAACTCGAAGAGTTTTAAGTGTTTTTAGAGTCTAATGGTTGAAGAAAATGAGTGGGAGGCAGACGTCGCACATGACAAGTTAGTTTTTTATGGTTTTGTGGGGTTTTTTTCCATTTTCGAAGGTGAATAACGGACACGAATTTATTCAGTCATATAGGACCAAGACATGTTGTAGTGTCTCGGTACCCTATAACGGATAACTAACAAAAGGTGTCGGTTATTACCAACCGAGTTTAATCTCGAACGTAGCTTTTTATTACACTTCGTTTATAAGCAACCGAGACATAGCTTAATGTCTCGGTAACAGGTCATCGAGACCAAAACCAGTAGTCTCGGTGATATACAACCATGTGGTCTAAGGGATTTCTCACTTAGGTGTCGGTTGATATAAACCAACACTTACACAATGGTACCGGCAATGGACAACCGAGACCAAAAGACAAATTACGGCCCTGTTTGACTGAACACTACGGGATTAAAGTTAAACACATCATCCGATCATAAAAACAACAAATATACCTTAAACAAGCAAGAAAGTGAGGGGATTTGGTATATTGAGGCATTGATGTCGTGTTGGAAAGGAGAAAAGAAAGGTTTCATTCGATTTGGTGGTGGGGTACTCACACTTCAAATAAAAGGGTATTTTGGTAAAAGTACCGGGGTGCCCTGATAAATTTCTGTGGTGCCCTAATCAGCAGGGTGCCCTTAGCGCGAATTTTTTTTTGTCATTTGGTAGTTATTTGACTGCTCTAGCGGTATTGCATTTTTTTAGGGCTTCGAGTTTGGTGTTGATTGGCGTATTGTAGGGAGAAAAATGTTGAAAGAATCACCAAAACGAAGTAAACTCGAGCAATATGAGATAACTTTTGGTATTTTTCACGACTTATTGCGATGTGTGGACACACAGGATCAAGATATACAACATGTGTCTCAGTCCTGTGTGTCCGACAATATACAATACATAGCGGTGTATGTTGACGAGACCCATAGTTTTCTTGTCAACTTTGTGCAACCGAGAAATACTTGTAAGTATTGTCTCTGCTACGCTAAAATGCTGCTCGTACCCCATTGAATTGCTTTTTGTACCCCAACCAAATAGACACCACTCAAACCCACTCAAGAGTTTCGGTCGAAGATCTCCGATATATACTAATGACTTCGCACTTTAAGCGTCGATATGCTAGTCACACCCCACCAAATTGTTGTGTGCGTCCTATAATAGTCTACTTATTCTATACTAGAGTATCGGAGGAACGAAACCATAAGATCTGTTAATGTAGCGGTTGCACATGACTGATAGGCGTTCATAAGTCTCGGATTTGATGAATCGATACTAATAAATGCATGTCGATTTAGTGTGGCCGATATCTTTCTAGCCCTCTCGGTTAAACCTGGCCCTTTACAAGGTCTCGGCCCTATGTGGTCGTACATTTTGACACCTCTAATTGAAAACTAAGTGTAACGATCATCAAATTTAACTCGTGCCACGTGTTATGTTTCAGGACTGTGACGCGACTGTCGTGACTTGTCATACTGTTTAAGCGTCGGGAGTTGACACCGAGGTATATTTTATTTTGTTGTGATTTTTATATTATTATGTATACTCGAATGTGAATGTCGAATATCCTAGTGCGTGATTTTATTTTATTTTTCGCACCGAATTTGTGTATGAGGTTTCGCTTAGGAAAATGTGATTAGATAGATTACTGGGTGAAACTAGGGTATTTTAAACACAGAAAATGATATTATTAAATGGCTGAAAAATAATAAAAAAAATAAATAAATAATATGTAAATACGTCTAGATCGTTAGACAGATGTAAATATGCGACGTGCGAGTTGTAGTATTGGGTCGAGTATCGAGTTACCCGTGAAAGTGGTGTTTGTTTATGGATAAAGATAAGATCAAGTGACCAAGTGTCACAACCAAGCTACTTAAGTTGTTGTACATCTCTAATGTGAGCCATGGATTTGCCTCGAGATTCATGCCGCACAAGAGATTACAAAATGAGTATAAAAGGAGAGACTTATTGGGTTTGACTCTCACAACACTCTCTCACATACACCAACACCACCACCGCCTTATCAATGAAAATTGGGAGATCGGGAGAGTGTTCTTGCAAATTTTGGGATGGATTGACGGCGTGGAATCGATCCAACGCCTCAGCAAAAGTGAGATCTCATCATTCCTTTTGATTTTAGGCATTTTGAATGTTGTGTTTGAGGCACACTGATTTTGATGAATTAATGGGAAGTGTTTGTGATCATTAATGTGTATTAATGTTGGATTTCAAGGTTGTTAAGGTTGTGGATGAATTTAATGGATTTTTGTGGATTTTTTGGAATTTTGTTAAAAATGGCAATTTGCGAGCGTTTGTGTCAATTGGGAATGTCAATAGGTATGTTTGGGCGTCACTAAGGGTATCGAGTTGGTTCGGAACACGGCGACGCGATTTGGAGTTTCGAAAACCCCAAAATTTAAAACTTGCGAAGGGCACCGCGGGTGGCGGCGTGGAGTACAAAACTCCATGGCATCTGTAACAACCCCAAATTTTTAATCTGACTTGTATCGCACTTGTCAAAATTGTGACCCGGCTACGTGAATACTGGACAGTATTTCGAACTTCGGGAGTCGACACCGAAGTGATTTTATGATTCTTTGATTGTGTGTAATAGTATTTTAGTATTTTACGAGTCTCGTGCCGGTCAGGCGATTTTAAATTGAGTGAGGCTACGCCTATGCAAACGGGGGAGTAAAACATACAAATAAATGAATTATCTAATTAGTGTTGAGATGTGGCGAGAAAATGGGCACGGCGAGACCATTTACGAAGAAATACTGACCGAGGAAATGCAAAATTCATGTGGGAGTTGGATAATTACACAACATACGGACTACATGATAGGATTGTTAAAATGACACGGCCAAGAGTGAGGAGCCATGAGATTGACCTCGAGATTCGCGGGTGTGTTGAGATGAAAGGCCATTCAAGTGACAACACAAACCTACTTTAAGTTTTAATAAAGAAAAAGATAAAAAATAAAAAGACCAATAAGGGCAAATGGATTTGAAATGGGTATGAAATAAGTGGAAGGGCAAACGGTCATTTGACCTTTGTATTTAATATATAAACAAAGCCCTACTGTTCACTCTCATTTGTGCTCTCTCTCACCGAATTCACTCCTCCTCTCCCCGTTCTCGTCGACCTCTTGCAAGCACCACCGGCCCTCGGCGGCCCAAATGGTGGTCGGACTCCCATCGGAGAACCTTCGTCTCTCTCTCTCTCTCTCTCTCTCTCTCTCTCTCTCTCTTTCCGATCTGCTTGTTCTGGCCTGCTGTCCGCCGCTTTGTCCGCGCTGTGATGGGTGGCGATGACCGAGATCGATCGGAGGTCACGCCCGGTGGCTCACCGAGCCTCGACGGTCTCGGAGCACCCCAATTCACATTATTAGTTGTTGTGGTGACCGGTTTACCCTCTTCATCACCTATATGCCCTGTTTTGTATGCATCACCTCTAACCAAACTGTTTGGCCGAGAGGTGTCACGGTGATGACCACCGGCGCTGGGGTGCTTGTTGGGGGTTTCATCATGATCAAGTTGATGTCTCCCAACCTCCGAGAGTCTATAACGTAGCAACAAGTGTGTAATGTCGTTGAAATTGCTTTTATTTCATTTTATGTCTACTTGCGCCCTCGCGAATCCTGTTGTGACCGGGGCGTTGCTGGTCGGACCGCCAAGCGCGTGGGGGTTGTCGGGGACCTCTTCATGACCTCGATGATACCACGCAAAGCCTTGGTTGTGTTCGATTTGGTCGTGTTGGGATTGTTGTAGTGTCTTGAACGATGTGATGTGGTTGTCATGTTGTGTGGGACTGTTTTGAACCCTCATCGGAAATCGCCCCTGGGGCGGCGCCGCCACTGGACCACCAGGACTGGAGGTTGTCGGGGACCCCACTAAGCCTTGGCTTGGGTCCCACAGCCCTCCGGAGTGGTCAACAACAGTGAAGTGAGCACAAACTTTTGGTATTTCATGTTATGTTCATTTCATGGGTGTTATGCTCCTCCTCGCCGACATCCGTTGTCGTGGACGACGCCACCGCTGTGCCACCATGATCGGGGATGTCTAAGACCAAGCTAAGTCCATGCTTGTGTCTCACAACTTTCGGAGTGGCCTAAAACAGCGGCATTATCGAGATATTATGTCATTTATGTAATGTTATGCGTGTTGTAACTTTCTCGCCGGAAACCACTCGTTGTGGTGGTACTATCATCGACGCGATGACATGGGGAACTGCCGAAGACCTTACCATGCCCGTCATGGAGTCTCATAGCCCCGGAGCGTCCATACCAATGATGATGAGTCGTAATGGCGGAGATATGCACAAGTTGTTTATATTGCGTCGAGTAGTTGTCAATGCGACATAGGGCGTGCACACGGCCTTTCCATGCTGTGTTGACACTCTACGAATGTTGGACCACACCCTGAGTTCCCTACTCGCCGGTGTATGGTCATGTTAAGTTTCGTATTGAATCGTAATTTTTGGGCGACATCGAAGTTGTGTTTTCGTGTCGATGAATGGTTATGACGTCGTGGTCACGCCGCCGGGTCCTCGAGACTATAGCGTGACCTATTTACGACCGAGCCGAGCCTAAGATGTGTGATTAGGCTTATATATGTGTTGTGAATTCAAAATCCAAACGAGTTGTGTTTCAATGGGTTTATGGTCGTTGTATCGATTGGTTATTAAGTTGTCAAGTCATTACAAAACACGAGAAGTACTAAGAAGTTAACTTAGGGTTGGTTAATGACTCAACCCGTTAATTAGAGTTTCCAACCTTGTCAGGTAGCGGGAAACTCGGGGATACTTACTAGGAACGCGGGAGTGTTGTTACACGGGTTGCGATTAGTTCAGGTAAGTACACTTGTCTCAAAAACTTGTGTACGTTAGTAAGCCAGTTAAGAAAATATCATGTGATTCATCTTCATTCCATTGTGTTTGCTATTACCTATTTGTTGGCATTCCATTCCATATTCCTTGTATGTGTGTTCTTGGCATAAGTGTGTGTCTCGAAGGTACATGCGGCCTGCACTAGAAGGGATAAAACGCGGCACTCGTGCGCACGAGTGTTTGACCACCCCTAGTGATTGTGTGATACCATGTACTTGGATTGTTGTGGATATTGTTGTGGTATTGTTGTGGATTTTAGACCACTTATGGCCTCTCTTGACTCGTAGAACACGCATGTTTCGATTGTTATTATTTCCCGTCTACCTATCATGCACCTTGTTTATTTAACTTCCTGTCTTTTAATTCCTGCATGATATTTAGACTGCCTTGTTTGATAATTCATGAATTACTGTTATATTCTTCTGGCATTACTTTCGATTTCTCTCAGTTGCTCACCGTCTAGTTTGTGACGGTGGGTGCAGATATAACGGAGTGCGGTAGAGGTAAAGAGCCTTGCTTAGGAGACTTTTTGTGAGGATTAGCGGCTGGACTTGAGGAACCCTAGAGTAGGTTATATGTTTTTGCTCATTTGTATATCGCTTTATATATGTATGTTTTTGGTTTATAGAACTTGGTATTATTGTTGAGATTAGTATCATGTATGTTGATTTATCGAATTGTACATGAACACGGGGTTTTCCACAATTATAGAATTCCTAATTTCCCTTTGATTGAGTTATTTCCCCTTGTTATATATTGTTTAGTCTTCCGCTGTATAATATTGCAATAACTCTTTCATAAAGTACTAAATTGATTAAAATGAAGGCTGACTAGGCTCGTCAGGTTACCAAGTGATGACTTGGGGCCTGCACGGGTCTAGGCCGGGCGTACCCAATTGCATGGGGAAATTGGGGCCGTCACAGCATCGATCATGACACCCAAACCAGTGGGGTGTTATTGTAGACGCTTTAAGTGACGCTATGAGCCTTTGCACTTGGCGATATCACTCACGATGTCTAGATCAGTGAGATCCCATTCTCATGCTTTAAGTGACGCCATGGGAGCCTGAGCTTAGCAGCGTCACCCACAGCGTCTAGAACAGTAAAAACTGACTAATTTTTTAAAGTTTTTCAAAACTTTTGGGAAACTTTGGAGATTTATCTAGGGTCATAATATGACTCTAGTACAATCAAATTGGGCTTAAATGAATATCAGGAATTTAGGAAATCAATTTGGACGGATTAGAGCCGCGTAAAGAACAGTTTTTGCGCCGATTGGGGTAAGTTAGTAAGCCGGTTGAGGAGATGCATAGTAATTCATTTTCCATTGTTATTGTTTCTTTTGATATGAGCTATTTACTGGAATTCCGTTCTTTATATTCATTGGTTGAGTGTTTATGGCTTAAGTGTATCGAGAAGGTACTCTTGGCATCATGGTTAGTTGGCCTAAAGAGAACACCCTACAAGAGTGTTGTCACCCACCTAATCATGAGTTTTCCCCGAGTACTAGATTGTTGTGGTTTTGTTGTGGCTTTGTTGTGGATTTGTGACCACTTAGTTGCCTCCTTTGACTCGATAAACACTCAATTATCATTGAAATGCTTGTTAGTCTGTTTATCATGCACATTGTGTTATTTATCTATTTTAAATACGACATGATTCTTAGAATGCCTTATTGATTATTCATGAATTACTGTTTGTGTCCTTCTAGCTTTACTTTCAATTTTTCACGTACTCACCGTCTAGTTTGTGACGGTGGGTGCAAATCGAGCAGAGAAAGGAAAGGGACCGATGATTGGTGACTTCCTCTGAGGACTCTTGGAACGATTTCTTTCCTTCTATATTGTATGTTATGTCCATTTTGCTTGTGATTACAGTACATTATTGTTTTTGATAACACTGGGAATAATTGGGATTGAGTGACTTATAATATCATGTATTATCGTCTTTGTATATTTTTGGTCACCAAATTTACATATTTATCCATATATTTCAAGGTTTCCACACTTTAGGTTGTTCCTGAGTTATATTGTTGAGGATATTAGAAATGTTTTAAGTTATTTCCGCTGCATTTAATACTCAGAACTTACATTATCTAGTTACTCAACTTTAAATGATCAAAAAAATTGAAAATGTAACAATTGGAGGCTGACTAGGCTTGTGTTGACTTCGCGAGTATGGCCTCGAGGGTCCACGTTGGTCTAGGTCA
This sequence comes from Stephania japonica, assembly GCA_039657345.1. NCBI lineage: Eukaryota > Viridiplantae > Streptophyta > Magnoliopsida > Ranunculales > Menispermaceae > Stephania > Stephania japonica. The sequence goes on from CM077556.1 coordinate 11,904,728, forward strand.
GGCGGGGCCTAGTTTTATGGGGAACTGGGGTTGTTACACCAAGGAAACCCACAAAGTTCACAAAAATGTCACCAATGCACTAGGAATCTCATGGGGAACAAAACCCATAATGTTTTAGGGCAAAAAGTTATTCAAAATACTAAAAGAAAACGAAAATAATCACGGTGGTCCCTCGCATAATTTCGGCGGGTTTCAAGTTATTAAAACACTCCTAATGCACTGACGACCTCAAACGAGTGTTCTATAAGACAAGAAAAACGAAGCAATGTGCGTAGTGACGAGTTTGGTTATGGGATACGTGAGTTGAGAATGTGTGTTGAAGATGAGGTTTGATTTGTTGAGGGTGAGGGTAGTTTTGGAATAATTTACAAAAATGTGGGGTAAACGCAATAAAAAACTCAAAACTGGGGTACATTGAAGTAATGGGGTTAAGGAAGCAAAAAGTGGGGTCTGAATAGCCGCTGCCTTTTTTTGTGATTTTTTGTTTTTGTTTTTATTTTTATTTTCTTTTGAGGAACCTCTTGAGGTTATTGGTCATTATTATCACTAGCTGATGAATCAATCTATTTGTAGCTCTTCCCCTCATCAAACATACTTTTTTCTTCCTAAGTTTGTGCTTATGATACTGTAATTTTTTTTTTCCAAACTTAGAGCGCCTATATATGTTATCTAGTGTTATAAAAGATAATAAAAAGCTCGGTAAAAAACATACCACTACTACACTTTTGGCACAAGCACTCTCATTTGGGTTGTAAATAATGTTGAGGGCCCTCGGAGTAGATAAAATCGCAAGTTGGAATGACAAATAATTGACTGATTTGACAACTTGCGATAAGATTTTGCCAAATTTTATAACACCAAAAGATGGGATTAGAGATTTGTGCTTTTAGCAAAAGAAAGTTGGAGGTGTCGGTTAATTAAGGCAACAACAAAAAAAAGAAATAAGGCATGCTAGTGTGGGGGTCGAAATCTGAAACAAAAAACCAACAGCTAGTCATAACTGATAATGTAAATGGGTGTGCTTTTTTTAAGCCAATGAGTGGGCCTTTTTGAAGCCAAAGAGTGGGTTTTTCATTCAATTCGGAGGGGAGGCAAGGGCCACATATATTTCATAGCCTCTGTGTATAATAGTGGGTTTTTTCATTCAAATCGGAGGGGAGGCAAGGCCCACATATTTTTCATAGCCACTGTGTATAATAGGTCCCTGCTCAATATAGTGCAATTGACTTTATATGCTTTGAATAAATCCTAAAAGAAACAACTTGGATTATATGTTTTATAATGCCCGTACGAAGAGATGATATGATTTTCGGTAATGAATGATATTTTGACCTGCTAAATTCACACAATGAAATTATTAATTATACACTAATTTAGAAAGCATGTGATGTATTTCAAGATGTGCATGGGTTCGAAATATGTATTGCACTTTACTTTAAAGTAAATAACCAGTGTTTAATCTGAGTTTAGTGTGTTAATTACTAATATATATATATATATATATATATATATATATATATATATATATATATATATATATATAGCAGTGTCCAATGATGACTTCTGCTGGAGAATATATATATATTTTTTGAAGCCTTGGAGAATTTATATTTGAATCACAATTTCATGTCAATATATATACGGCCCAAGCCCACCTCCGCTTCTAGCGGGTTAATTAAACTTCAAAATGCCTTGGACCACTCTTTAACGAGGTAATTAATGGCCACTCACAATAGTCCCACCTACGGATACAATGACAACAGACAAAAATAAAAGAGGGCCCCTATGGGCACCGCAATCATCACTCAGGGCACCCTATTTACAAGGGCACCCATTAAATTTCTCAGGGCACCCTTGAGTTAGACGAAAATGCCATTCTTCATCAATGTGAGGCACCCCACCACCAAATCTTCTTTCGCACTCCCTCGATTTGTTGTGTTTTTAGGGTCGGGTGAGCGTTTGCAGTGTTTGTGAGGTGAGGGTTTGAATGATGACTCGTGGTAGATGGTTAATGTTGAATCGTATAGGGTTCGAGGGTGTTTTTCGTTGAGTTTGTTGTTCCTTTATCTCGTATTGTTGTCTTTCATGGGAATGTATCAATCACTGAGTTCAACCACAATCCCGTAATGCTCGGCCACACAGGGCTGAGACTATTGAGTAAGGCTCGTAACTGCATTAACGAAACTCTGTCGTACACCTTGGTACCTGGTAACCGATCGAACAAGTAACTTATTTCATAATGAGTTTGGTTATCAAAGAGACCGAGACATAAGAGGATGTCCCGATTGTTGGTAACCGATCGAACAAGTAACCCATTTCACAATGGGTTCGGTTCTTATGTCTCGGTCCTGTGCGTTCGACACTTTCGTGTATGTGGTACATTTCAAAATGCGGGAAACCCTAAACACAAAAAGGTCAAAACACACCAAAACTCATGCTTCCAACCCTCAAAATGGGATGGTGGGGTGCCCAAAGTTGTGTTCGACCATCGACGAAGATGATGGGATCGGTTGGGAGCACAAGGGTGGTAAAGTTCAGTGGTCACACATTAAAATGGGGTGGTGGGGTGCCCAAAGTTTTTTTTTTTGTTTTTGTTGTGGATTTGTGTTGAAGGGCATATGAGTCATTACACATACAATTAAAAAAAAAATGAGGTGCCCTAAGTGATGATTGGGGACACATAGCGTGCCTTTTTTTTTAATAAGAAAGAGACTTGTGGAATTTGAGATTTTTTTTTTGATTTGTTAATCTACTAAGAGATTACTATCTATACTTCAATTTAGGAGAAAGAAAATTTTTGCTATAACTCAAAATTTAGAGACATAGATAGGTGATAATGAAAAATGGTATCTCATTGTTGCACATGATTGAGGTGGTATATATATGGTTGCAAAAGTTTTTATTTTGTGTTGATCAGCGTTTTTGAATGAAAATGAATCCAAAACTTCTCTTAGTTGCTTTTTACATGTTTATAGTGGTGGGAGCAAAACAAAGTCTCTGCAGAGATTTCTCCCATGTGATTCCATCTTTACTAAAAAACTTCGAATTGATAGAAAGTTTTTCATGATAAGTAAGATTTGAAATTTCATATGGATTATATATTAATTTATTTATATATAGAAAATAATATTTTTTATGTACTTCTTATTGGTTTGTATGGCCTATGAATTGGTGGTTGTTTCACTAATTGAGATACCAAGTGGGGTTTATGTTGTTATCATTCTTAACGTGTGAATTCTTCTTTTCATGATTTAAAACAGTAAGCTAGGGTTAAATTTGTTCTTTGCACATGTTAGCATTTATTCTTAATATAATTTTGCGCTTTCTTTGTGTAGACTATTTCAAGGACCAACAATAGAGAAAAAAAAAGATAGAAAGCTCGTCAATTCTTAAGATAGAAATCCTCTTGGAACAAGGAAGTTAATTTGAACTCATCTATTTGACACTACTAAAATAGTGAAATGTTAGGGAATCAAGTTAGGTACAAAAATAGCTCAAAAGTTTACAGTCTCATTACTCCTCTTAAGCCAGCTCCTACCACTCATTTTTATCAAAATAGAATGTTTTAACTCTCAATAGTTTAATAGATTATAATGCGTTTTATTAATTTGTTGATTCTTATATATAAATATTACAAAGCAAGTTATTGTCAATATTTAAGTGTATATAATGCATTTGAATTTTTCGAATAATAACAAGTTAGAATTTCCCGCGAGTGCGACCGGGCGCGCTCATTCGTAGCAACGAAACTAATATATATATGGGTTTTTCTACAATGGAGCTCAAATATGTATAATTATGCCATGAGAACCCATGTTATGCATTAAATGTTTTGTACATTTATGACGCCTCGATTAATGTGTTGGATTGGTAGTATATATATACTTCTACCCCGCTGCTCACCTCACCACTGTTGTTCTCTTGCTCGTCTCATCAATTGTCACAAAAAATTTGATCTCCCAACGTAGGTTTCTTCTTGATAAAACAACTTAGAGTCACTTTCTGTCTGCAAGGTTAAATTTTTTTGTCTGTGGTACGTTACCCGCAAGAGGCCGCCCGCGACACTTCTCCGCGAGCCATTGATCTCCCCATGCTGTCTCCAACTACTCATCATCTTTTAGGTGTGGGGTTTTAACTCAAAAGGCCTCGATATTATTAGAGATGAGACAATCTCTAATATACTTTATTTAGAAAGGATGCTGGAATGAAGATGAAACCTTGAAAGTGGAACACTCGGATTCTGATTCCTGCAACGGTTTGATCTGATTTCTATGTCTAATAGCTTTGTTTCTTATTGTTGTTTGTAAATAAATTTCGAATCTTGAAATTGTGACTTGTGAGTGGATGTTGTCCCGCAAAGCTATTGGAATGGCGGGATGGGATTGTATGATAGTTTAGGTCATTTGGGTGTGAAAGGATCATAATTTTACCACTGAATGACCTTTCATTTGACACTACTTTTGTGACGAAAACGATGCAGAACATGATGAATCGTCTTCTTATAGGACATTTTACTTGCTAGATCACTGGTTTTGTGAATTATGATCACTATTTTATTCATATTGAGTTTTGTTTTACCTCGATCACTTAAATGCTTGCAACTGTGTGACCTTTCATTTAACACTTTTTTTGCCCTGAAAAATGTGAAACCTTATGAAATATCTTCCTATTGAGTTTTGTGTTACCTCAATCCCATATTAGTTGGAACATCTCCTCCTAAAAAAAACAGACAACAAAACAAAACTAATAAAGGAAAAAAGTACATAGCCAATTGACATATTTAAAAGCTCAAATGACAGACCCAAAAATATCAAAATCATGTTCCAGCCTATACCTTGGGTATTAACAGTTATAGTCTTTATCATTAAGAACATATTTGTCACTCAAGCATCTGACAATTTTTTTTTTTTAATGAACGACATCTGAAAACTTAAGATACACTATTGTGTCTTTCTCCTCATACAGAGCATTTAAGCTAAGTGAGAAACTAATCAAATTTGAATATAGTTCAAATCAAGATCATAGCTAATTTTAAATTAATTAGAAAGAGGTACCAGATTATTCATCTAGAACATAGTTCTTTCTTAAACAGATAAGAAACGATCTAATAAGTAAGAAAAGCTTTCCATTGAACCTCAAAGCAGAAAGAGTTAAATTCAATAACGCAATTACAAAAAAAAAAAAATGACAATTCAAGCAAGAAGAGTGGAGCATGATAGCATCGCTTTGTTCACGGTATGAAAGCATAGTATAACCTATCTTAAACATCTTGTAGCATCCCGACTGATTATATGATCCCATGCTCAAGAGACCCTATGTAATATCCCAAACCCAATAACGTTTCTAATAACCGCTCATACCTCATAGGTTTTTTTGAATCTTCAAGTACCTTTACTTAAACATCTTAATTGTATGTGTTTTTTTCTTCATTGTGTATAGAGATCTTTGAGTTGAATAGTTTCTTTACTTATATGATTATTCGTGTACTGTTAGGCTCCTTTCTTGTGCCCTTGTCAACTGGTTTGTTATCATTGAGGGCTTTCTTTATATATGTTGATAACCTTGTTGTATGTTGGAAAGTTGAAACGTACTTCTGACAAAAAAAAATGTTGAAAAATACTATGAATTACCTGGAAAGTTATTCAATATCTTATATATAATTGCTCGCACATCTTTGTGAAACATCAATTTCACCTTGCAGTGCACCATATTTTATCGACCATTAAGGTTATTGGAGAAGATCTCCCTTGCAGATGTTTTATCTTTCTTAATGTTTATTCATTATATTTTCTAAATAATGATTGTTGCAAGTCCAAGATCTTTATCTCTCTCTAACGATATATAATTTATAGGAAAATGATAAAATGACCACATTTGTTGCACAGATTCATCGCACTGCATACGTGGCTACCACCACTGACTCCTTGGACAAGCAACAACAACAACAACTAGTAGCTTCTCATTGCATTTCACCATTTTTGGGTAGGAGCTTTGCTCAGGAAAGATTCTTCGAAAACCAAAAAATACAGGTGGAGCAGAGGTCCTCTTTTCGACAATTTTTGACAAGAACGAAAACAACACAAGTATTGAGTTTATACAACACTATCTGCATGAATTGGACATTGCAAAATTGATATAATTAATGAAATGAAAGTATATACGGAGTGCCTACCAAAAAAGTATATACGAAGTGAGGTTTGGTGTGACAATTTGACATTTTCTCAATTAAATGTACATGCCTGTAACTTTGTTGCCTTTGACCCACAAATCTTTCGCAGATATATGGAATTTTGATCAAACAACCAACCTGCAAGAGTATGTTGGATCAATGAATGTTTCTAGAAGATATTGTTCGTCGTGTTCTACAACTTGGCCTCTGATCACAGTATTAGAAATGTCAGCTTAAACTTCCCAAAAATGGGGAAATGCAATGAGAAGCTGCTGGTTGCTGTTGTTGCTTGTCCAAGAAGTCAGTGGTGGCAGCCATCGTATGCAATGCGATGAATCTGTGCGACAAATGTGGGTCTTTTTATCATTTTCCCAATTTATATATAGTATATCATACTATATTCTTTTTGAGAATAGCAAATTTTGTTGTTGATTTGTAGCGGTATTGTTCATGATCTTGATGTCGACATTGATTTGAATCTAATTCTACTATGCATGGTCTTCACACATATTGTAAAATTGTCCAACACTTGTTCTTGAGATTGTATTTTTCAAAAGTAAAAGTTGTTCCAGATTACAACTTCTCATCTCTTTTGTGGACTAATTTGTTAATCTTAGATCTTTTTTAATGAAGGGATGTCGAATTTTAAAAAATCAAATATTGTAGGACTTGTGCAGTGAGGCATATTATATATGTTTTGTCAAAGGATTCATCATTTAGCCACAAAATATTGTTATTGACTTTTACATTTAGCACTAAATAAATATGTTGCCATTTTCATATTTAGTGATGACTTTGTTTATAGCTTTTGGCAAGTGACGACAAATGCATTTGCTAATTAAGACTAAGATTTAGATACGAATACATTCGTCACTGTCATGTACATGATAGTGCCGGAATTAGATCTATCATGTACATGAACTGGTATATATATATATATATATATATATAGAAATATCTAAATACCGAATCACATAAATATAACTCTATAAAACCCAAATATAACAACTTTGTATTGTTGCTTAACAATACCCATCCAACTCAATCTAATGTGTTGTAGATATTGCTACTCCTATGTCATAATGATTTAAATCTTTAGAATGCTAGTTATGTTAAATGCCAGATTCTCTTGCTTATGCTTCAAAAATAACGAAACAGCAGCCACTAAATTAATGTAGATTGTTCAAAATGCATTAAAAACATCTCAAATCAAAATTATCCCAGTTAAGAGGATGAGCGTGAAGAAATAAAGAGACCCTGTATAATATCTATCAACGCCTTTTGCCGCCTTTCTTCTTGCCTCCACCCTTTCTTTTCCCACCTTTTTTCATCTTTCCATTACTAGTAAATTGCATGTTCTGGTCGTTGGCTCTCTCGGATTGCAACAAATGCTTAACATTTAAAACACATATTGAAAAGTACCCTCACTTGACTTCAGTATCTTGTCTTCTGTCCTGCGCTTCATGGTAAGCGTGCTAGACCTACTCTTATGCTCTCTCTAATTGGTTAAGGATCAGGTAATGAGACAAGCAGAAAATTTAGTTAGGGGTGTCGATTTTATCTACACCTATACTCATTAGCTCGGTTCACTTAATATGGGTCAAGCTTGATTTGTAAGTGTCGTAAGGCTAATATAGACATGACCTTATTTAAGATTGTAAAAAGCTCGATAACTTAACAGGGTTTAAATTCACATTTATCGGCTCAAACTATGCACTTATAAAACTTATAAAATATTTTTGTGTTTACTTTGAAATGAGTTTTCTTTTTTTTGATAAACTTTGGAATGAGTTAGTTAGCTTTAAAAAAAAATTATCAAAGAAAATATTGAGTTGAGTTTTGCGTAGAACCCAATTTCAAGCCATATCACATAGAATAATTTTTTTTGCATTAAATTAAAAAATGTATTAGTAAAAATTCATAATCGAATAATAAACTAATAATCACAATGACTTGCAATATAAATTAATAAGATACAAGCAAAATTTCATGAGAAGAAAGTTAATAATTTTATAATTTTTTGTTAAATAAAAAAAGTATATATATATATATATATTAGATCAATTATTTTTCCTCCTCCCAAGCTTTCACTTAATTATTTAATGATTTGAAACAATAAAAAATGATGTTTGAGAGCTTTCTAAACTTTATCTTTTTGAAGACATTTCACAGTTAAATATAAGTCTTACCATCTTTAATTAAGCGTGTATTTTTACTATAACTTTCTAACTGCCAGACCCGTCGTTGGGCATGGGATAGGTTGGGCAGGGTAGGGCAGGGCAGGGCGAGGCGGGGCGGGTCGGGGCGGGGCCTGGGTATAAGCTAGGTTCTACCTTCTTTTTTTTTTTTTTTTTTTTTTTTAAATGAGATGCAACTTGAGTATTATTGGGATATTGCTATCTTTGCTCCACATTTGTTGGGGTTCATTAAAAGTTCATTGTAATATGCAAGCCTCATATCAATGCTTATTGAGTGGATTCTAACTGTGACGGCCCCGCTTCTAATCTAGGGCACCGCCCGGCCTAATCCCGTAATTAAGCCCTAATCACAACACATAGGACCCGATTACGAATTAGTCAGCCTTTATTACCTGTGTTCTCTTGTTTAAACAATCATTTTATTTAGCGGAAGTCTTTAATATTTTAGCGGATTTTTTTTTTTTTTTTTTTTTTTTTTTTTTTTTTTTAAAGCCTAAGTGTGGAATCCAGGAAATAACGATCACCATATATATGCAAGTAAACGGCGAACATATATAAACGAAGTGAAAGCCAAAGTCGGGTAATCTAACACTCATCCCAATAACATCCCAAAAGATAAAGACATAAGTTAACATAATACAAAAAGTACCCTACGTGTACGGGCGCTACGCGCTCGGAGCTCGAGAGGTAGTCGCCGATCTTCTCCTTGCCCGCTGGTGTGCTTTGCTCGATGGACCTACACCCACCGTCACAAACTAGACGGTGAGTATAGTGATATTTAAGTGATAACTGGGAAATCTAATACTACATTTCCAATTTAAACAAAAGGTATTTAAAAGCATATGTAGTGAAGAAATGCTTTGAATAAATAATGCAAGTAAATACCAACGTTAACGAGAGACACAAACCGACACAGCTAAGTCGAGATGATCTACGTCCCGGTCGGCGGTGAGAACTATCACCTAACATTTTCCACTACCGTATGGAGCCGTGCTCAACATATGATAATAAATCTCTCTCTTTTTCTTTTCTTTCTAATAACCTCAAATGGCGGAGCTATGCTCGCGTATTTAAATCATTTATACTTGCCGACAACCCCGTGGCTCATGCCACGTGTGCCGCCCAAGTGTAGTGGCGAGTGGAGACCCCGAAAGACCGAAATCCTCGTGAATCCGCGCATCTCGTGTGCAATGGACACTAGATAATCCCTACTTTAGTTTTCAAGAATATATATCCTAAAATGTTATGATTTCAACAAAAGTTGGGCTACAAAGCCCCAAGGGAAGTAGAACACAAATCCAACATAATAGATAACCCTATAGCATGCATTTTCTAAATATTCATTAGCCACATTCCAAGACAAAAATTGAGCATATAGGACACATGGAGTCAATGATATAATAAACAAGGCATCATGCTATATCGATATTCAATACGAATGGAAACAAGGAAAACATGATGTGGGAAATAAATTAGCTAGTCTACAAATAGACTGAAAAATTTATAAATGACTGGAATGAAATAAAGTAAAGAGTTCCCGCAGTTTCACTTACTAGTCAACGCAGTAGTCCTAGCTATCCGGCCTCTCGACACCCCGACTCGTGCACCCGAACTTCCAAGAATTCCCTTAGTTCATTTTATGTCATTTTAATTGGTTTAAAGTCACAATAAGTGGATTTATGATATTTAACCAAAATTTAGAATTTTATGTCAATCTTAAATTTTGGCACATTTTTCGAGTTATTTCGAGGTACCAAAAATACTCGAGAAGTCCCGAATCATTTTTTTTTCTACCTTTTTCAAATTTTCTATATTTTTCTAGAATTTTTTCCCAATTTTTTTTGATATTTTTCCCTTATTTTTCCTATTTTTCAGCAAATTAAAACTGTTTTTTTTAAATAAAATATTATTTTAAAAATATTATTTAAATAATATATATGTGGGTCCCCGAACCGGGTCCGACCCGACCCAATCGGGTCGGCCGGTTCGGCCCATATGGCGGGTCGGGTCGGGCCCGGTCCCAGCCCACCGAGGTTGGGCGGGGCGGTTGGCCGGCCCGCTGGGATGGGCTGGGCGCCGGCCGGCCCGAGGGTGGCACGCACGCACGCACGCGCGCGTGCGTGCCCCCCCCCTTATTCCTCCTCTCACCGAGGCGCACCAACGCCTCTGGTTCTTCTCTTCTTTTTTTTTTTTTTCTCGATCTTCCTCTCTTCTTTACACCTCTCGATTTTCTCTTCATTCTACCTCCATTGAAGACCTCTAAACCTCAAAATTCCTCCACAAATTCATCAAAACAAACCCAAATTCTCGGATAAAAAATACATGCAAATAACCCAAAATTTGACAAATCACCTCAATTTTTTTCCACAAATTTAATCCGAATCGATGACATTCATCAAATCCACCTCAAGAACATCTAATTCAGTAAAAACAGTGGTGATTTCGCTCGAAAATCTAAAATCACCACAACACCCATCTTAATGGAAAATCAACAAAAATGAGGGATTTATTACCTTTGCTTGAGTGTTAGACACCCAGAGTCATCTCCCCCAAGCCTTAAAATCGTCCTCTCCAACCTCAGATCTCTCCTTGATCCCTCAAATGGTTTGAGAAAAATGAAATTTTGCATGCATTTGATCGATCAAGTTGTATATATATGTGTTGATGAGATCTAGTGTGCATTGCGCATCTCGAGGTAAATCTAATGGCTACTAACTAGGCAGTCCAGCCTCTCATGTGACACAACTTGGGTGACTCCCATCATAGGAGTGTGTGGCAAAGACGGATCCCAAGGTCCATCCTAAGGTTAGTTTAATTCATTACACACTATAGAGTATCAAAATGTGATTTCTTAATTAAATAACTATAGGTTAAATCGATTAACGTACATTAATCCCATATGGACCATAATTAATTTGTCACACAAATTTATAAAATTTAACTAAATGGTCACACCGACTCTCAACTTCCGGGCACTCGGCGTCCCGACTCGCACGCAACTCGAGGCGTTTTCCCCGTGCGTCGAACGTCGTATTTTCCAACTAAATTAAATAACTTAATTTATGTTAAGGTAAATTTGAAATAAATTGTTATTTCCTAGCCTAGTCTCGCTACCCCGGTAATTCCACTAGGCACTCGTACTTGCACGCACTCCAAGGCGTGTCCCCGCTCACGTCTACTCGACATCTATATATGGTTTGAAAAAAATTGACTTAATTAGTCTACACACATACACAACACTAGGCATACACCAGTACAAATATAACATTTACCTCAGCCACGTGCCTCGGTCAATGTTCGCATCTCATGCGGGCCCCACGTCACGGGTCGGTGATCCTGATTAAGCAAGTTAATCAAGATTAGGAAATTGGGTCGTGACACTAACGACTGAGTAGTAAATATATATGTAAAAAATAGTTAACTATATATATTATTTTTAAACTCAACTATTTATAATTACAAAAAAGCACACTGACAAATGTACTAAATCCAGCGAAATGGAGGAGTTTGATCTATGTAGTTGACCCAACTAATTTGAGATTGTAGTTTTGTTATTGTAACTATATGAACAAAAAAAAGATTATTTAAAGAAGTCAAATATAAAGTCCTCAAATTTTTATTTCGCCCTAGGCCCCCCAAATGACAGAACCGGCCTTGCTAACTGCAACTCGAGATTCAGTTCCAAAAAATTTGGTGAAATTATAATTTAATATCTTTACAACCTTTGATTTTTACAAAAGAAATACATAAAAAAATTATTTTTTGAGTTTTCACTATAAATATATTATTAACATGATTAGTTATTCCACTGGAAAAGTGTCGATAATAAGGAGGCGATAATAAGTTGGGGGTGAAAACGTTCGAGGGATGGAAAAGAGGTTTGAGGGGTGGCCGCATGTGTGAGGAGTGGCCGCAACAAGGTCTCACGGATTGCTCAATAAATAGCAATGTGGACATGGGGTTCTTGCTCAATAAATAAAAAGCCCTGAGCCTTAATGTTGCTCACTACTCACTAGTCACTGCTCTAACTCTCTCCTCACACCATGGCAATTACAAGTTGGGAACAATCGGCCCATATCTCAGCATTTATTTTGTCCTTCCGAATCATTTAATCTTTGATTGTTTTTCAGTTTTCATTCAGATCTCAAATTCTAACAATGAAATAGGTATTTTTTTAGGGAAATGATAATCTAACATACTTTACGTGCACACTTTATTTTTTAGCTATTTATAGTTATTTCTTGTCTCCCTGGGCATGGTTCCCACATCTAACAAAACACTATAAATGACTAAAAACCAAAGACGTACACATGGCGGCAGGAGACACCAATCATTGTGGTTGCAAGTTTTTTTTGGTTAAAAGTAGTTGCAAGTTGCAAACAAAGACTTACACATGGCGGCACGAGAGGCGTGCGAGATGGAGATGCTCGCGCGTTCAACAGAGAGGCACTGACGAGATGAAATCACATGGAGATGAAGAGCGCAGATAGACCAGTAAAAGACGAGTAACATAAGTAGAGAAACAGAAAATAAATCAGCACGAACGAAAGCAAAACGACAATGCAGAACACCACGAAGCTGTCAAAAAGGTAAGAACTCGGGAGATTGTGGTTTGATTCCCACTTAAAGTCAAAAAATAAAACACCACGAAGTGGTGGTCGACTTGAAGGTCGATCAACCTAGAATTAAGGCTTTGATATTATGTAAACAATAATAAAAATTTATATTAATTAGGGTAAAAACTTAATACAATGGGGTGCTCTTATTTATAGAGCTTGTAATGCATAAATAAGGAAACTGACACATCTTTAATTGTATTCACGTGTGAAGCACGGGCTCCGCTTAATGTGTTATGGTGTTTACATGTGGATTTGCTTTTGCGGAATGTAGGTTAGATTGATCAAGATAATTGAGTACATTGCAAATTGTGTGCGTACGTGCCTTGCTTACTAGTATATATATATAGAAATATCTAAATACCGAAATCACATAATTATAACTACTCTATAAAACCCAAATATAGCAACTTTGTATTGACGTATGTCACAAATGTGCTTCAAAGTGTGTTAGATTATCATATCATATTAGAATATATATCATAGAATGTATAATTCGTTGTTGTTAATTGAATGCATGGTTCTGCAACAAAAAAAAAAAAAAAAAAAAAAAAAAAAAAATTGAATGTATGGTGATGGGTAAATTACTAAAATTGACGTCCGCATCATTTTGTAATTGTTCATAAGTACTGCTCCATCAAACTCAATAGATCTATTGTGCCTTTCTAAATTTTTTAGCTTTGTATGTTAATGTTGATACCTTCTGTGATGTGCACATCGAAAGAAAAATCTGTTTTGAAAAATGGGTCCGAAAACGGGTTATCTATGTTTTGTGAAAATACGGGACCGGACACAAAAACTTGTCTGTTTTAAAAAATTGGTACAGTCCAAATACTATTATAATTTGTTATTAGGGGGTGGTGTCGGACCCCTTTTTTTGTCACCCATGCCGAGTAGGAGAGATGACCACTTCTCGGGGTTATGTTGATTTGGTTGCAAACATGGTCATGGAGATTTGGGGAAATGAAGGATGTTGTGGCTGTGGACTCCATTATTGTTGTTGTTGTTGATATTGTTGTGAATGAAATTAAAGTTTGAGGCAAAACAAAATCAAATGAAATTAAACTTAAATACAATAATGTCAAGTAGTGATCGGAAAGAAACCCAAGTGACTATCTATGAAACATTTTAAAAAGTTTTGTGATTATATTGTTACAAATTAAAGTTCAATAACCAAAGTGTTATAAGATATATAATCGAGTGACCAATTTGAAATTAACTTTATTATCTTAAAAAAAAAAAACCATATTTTATACCTAGACTCTAGTGGCGTTTATTTTATTTTTTTTTTTATTTTTGAAAATTTATCAGTAGTGACGTTTTTATCACATCATCACATCATATTTGTTTGAAAATTGAAGCTCTAAACCCTAAACCCTCCTTATTCACTAACTAAACTTCTGTGTCTCTCTCTATCGGTTGCCTGCCTTTGGCGGTTCAGGAGATATTTTTCGTCTTTAGAGATGCTTTTTTATGTTCCATTTCGCGTCTCCCTCTCCAATCGCCTGACAAGCTCAACTGCCCCATCGCACCTCACTCGCTCCCGCTTAGGTATGTCCTCTCTCTCTCTCTCTCTCTCTCTCTCTCTCACTCTCACTCTCACTCTCACTCGCCATCGGAGAGATGACGTAGTTGTTGGCCGGAAAAATCGATTTCTTGGGTTCGCTCATCGATGTTTTGTTATTCATTGATGGATGATTTATCTCATCGCGTGCGTCTTCTTCTTGGGGTTTTGTGTAATCGGAGTTTCTCGCAATGGGTTTTGTAACTTTTGTTTGTTTTTTCCCCCAATTTTTTTAAGTGTAATTTGAGGTTTTTCTTTTATTTATTTTGGGCTGAATGTTTGTTTTTGTGGTTTTGGGTGTTAAGAATTGATCGGTTTGGCATTTATGATGACTTTATTTTTTTATTTAATGTCAATTGCAGAGAAGAAAATGCGTCAGGAGAAGTGGTAGAGTTGTTTGCCGCGAAATGGCGAGGGCCTCTCAAAGAGCAAAACAGCGAATTTCGTCGAAATACAATAGATTGCCGCTTGTGGACTTGGGAAAATTCAACGACAATGATGGGAATGACGATCGAAGGGCCATGTCGTTAATGAAGAAGAGGCCAGTGATTCGAGGGACAAAAAGGAAGCAGAAGCCACGCACCCGTCTTCAGGAGGATCTTTTGCCTTTAGGGCATCTTGTTTTGAAGTTTAGGAAAGATGGTCCTCCTCTTGGTATTGAGTTCGACGCCCTTCCAGCTGGAGCATTTCAGCATTCTAGAGGTAGAAAATGATTTGTTTTTACTTTTTAGTTAAAAAACTATGGTGTCATCGGCTTAAAATTGAATAGTTCTAATCCAATCTACTTTAAAAATGGTATTTATACGTATTCATATTGGTGGAGTTCAATGACGAATTACTTTTTTATGCCCCATTAAAAATTACCTAGCTCATTAAAGATCTAAAATGTGCCTGTAAAAATTTCCAGAGACGAACGTGTTAGCATGATTTATTTTTCAAGATGGGAACATGAATAGCGTAGCTAAATGCTTCTCTTCAATGCATACACAATTGGTGTGGACCCTAATTTTATCAAAAATATTGGCCATGTAGTTGTACACCTCCCTAAAAAAAAATTAGTGGGATAAAATTGAAACAAGAAGCAAATAAGACAATTTTTGGGTCGGCATAAATTTGAGAAAAAGTGCAAAATTTTCTGAATATCTTGTACAACCCAATCCATTCCAAGAGCTCATTATTCTGATCCAATTACCGTTAGTTGGGTTGGACTAGACTAGATTCATGGATTACTGGATATCTTCTACAACACTAATGGAGGCTATCTATTGTTGTGTTCTTGTGTGTTACTTAATTATATATTTATTTTTTTAAATGAGAAGAATGTATTATATATTAGGATTGGTGGAAATACATGAAATGCCAAGGAGTATTGGAAGTAGTGATTACAAGGCATTGCCAAGGCATTTTAGGGCAAAACTTCGTAGGCTATTGCCTAGGCAGACGATGCCCTTCTAAGTAATTTTCAGAAAATCATAAGAATACCTCTACCCAACAATTAAGTTTGATAATAAGAATACCTTGAAGATTAGTGTTACAATTAAGTTTGATAATAAGATTAGGCGTTTTAGGGTATTCTTATTAAGTTTGATAATAAGAATGCTACTTTTTTTTTCAGAAAAGTAGCTATTTACAATTAAGTTTGATAATAAGAATGCTACTTTTTTTCAGAAAAATAGCTATTTACAATTAAGTTTGATAATAAGAATACCTCTACCCAACAACAAAATCATAACATGTAACGGTGATTAATAGAAGATTAGTGTTACTTAAGGACTTAAAGTCTTATTAGTACTTTTTGAAGTATATATTGAATAGGAGTCACAATGATTAATAGAAACTTAGTGTTATAATGATCCAAGGATCTCTAAATAAATATTATTTTTCCACCAAGGCATCGCCTTAGGATCACCTTGATGCCTTTCAATCCTAGACTGGAAGTTCTATGGCAAAAAATATATGCAGTTCAAAATTTCAAAGTCATATTTTAAAACCAATATGTTAATTAGATCTCCATATAAACTCTCAAGCTGTTTTGACGGCCCGTTTTCCTAAACACGGTGTTGCCCGGCCTAATCCCGTCATTAAGTCCTAATCACAACCACATAGGACTTAACAACGTATTAATCAACTTTTTTATCACATTCTCCTCGTTATTCGTGTTCAGGATAAGTATTGTCCAATTATCTTTGTTAGTGATTTTCAGCGTTAATTAAAACTTTTTATCATTTTATTAAATACAACTGAAGTCTTAACATTTTAGCGGAAGCAACTGAAATAAAACCCTAAGTGTGGAAACCAGGAAACAACGATGACATATATATCACCTAGGATGATAAGATCATACATGCATCATAGTCGGGAAGTCATATTCTCTAAACCCAATAATTCCAAAAATATACTGAAAGACAGGTAATTATATACAAAAAATATAACTTGCCAAAAGTAGCAACAATTTGAGACTCCTAAAAATCGCCAATTTTTTCCTTCCCTGGTCGGCTACTCGAAAGATCTGCACCCACCGTCATGAAAAGGACGGTGAGTACAGTAAAATAACAGTAAACCAGAATAGACACTTATCCACATTTCCAAATACAAGAAATTGGTAGTTAAAAGCATAAAACAGCGAAAGATTGCTTGAAATAGAAACATGCTTGCAAATACCATAAGAAAACTAGTAAGACTGACTTGGATATAAATATGTTAGTAGTGCACATCGGTACTACCCTTATTGGTTAAGGAACCCCCATCCTAACGACCTCATGTAATAGGTCAGTACACGTGTACTTCGTTATTACCCTACTTGGTTGTGACCTTCGTCAAACGACCTCATGCAGTAGGTCTGTGCACTAAGATGCCGACGCCTCGGATCCCATACTCCATGTTCCGTGCTCATCTATACAAATATTCAAGGAAAGGTACTGACAAAGAATAAATAAGTAATTCAAAAGGAATGCCATAACAAATTATTCCATAAATGAGAAGATCACACAACAAAAATGACATTTCGAGTACAAGAATTAACATTTTTGAACCAATTGAAAATTCAGAAATTAAAGTGGAAATGAAATGAAAATAAGTGTTTAGTCTGTCTACTCACCTCAAACCACGCAAAGATTCTAACTAAACCAAATCTCGAAACTCCACGACTCGCATCCCGTATCTTGTAAATTCTCCCTAAGAATTTGTCTATGTTAAACTTTAATTTGTTAGAACTAGGACATTTTTGATACATCAATTTGTGAGTTGATTTCGGTCACCCAAAATGTTTGAATTCAGAATTATGGTACAATGAGAATTTTTTAGTGATGTCTTTAGCTTTTCGAAACTATAAAGAACATGCAATTCCGATTAAAAATGAGAGAGATGTGAAACTTCTACGACACTCACTCAAAATTGTTTTCAAGTCCGACTAACAAATTTGTACAATTTATTTCTCCTAAACCATAGCTCTAAAAATTATATTTTTTTACTGAAGACTAAAAACATATCCAAGAACATCATATTAAAATATGAGCTCAATCCAATAAGAAATAAGTGAGTTATTCCTCAAACAGTAAGGCATTATAAAAACAGTGAAGTCCAAAAAATTCAGATTCAACAATCAAAGTTGCAGAGAGTTTTCGGACATGAAAACGTTCGAATTTCAAAATCTTTTAGTAGGTAAAAGTTGTTCCCCTTTGAGTTAACTTTCCAATGCCACTAGAGTGAGTCCATTTTGATTTAAATGAGAAAGTTATGACCAAAACATAGAGGCTGATTTGGAATAGTAGCATGCAAAATTTCAGCTTTTGTTTCAAGAACACATACAAACTTTGAAAAGTCATAACTTACTTAAAAATGAACTAAATCAAGAACTTCTTTATAGCAAATTGGGTGGAAAAATACAAGGAATCCAAATATTCCATTTGTTTCCAAAAACCAAACATTTTATAGATCAGAATTCTAAATTTTAGTTTCATGAAAAACAACCCAAATTCGAATGGTCGCAAATAATGCTTTAATTGAGGCTCTCTACACTCGTCCTTACAAGAACTTGTGGTGGTCGATGGTTGAGCACTATTGCAGGAGCCTAATTTCACCAAGACAATTAATTGGATAAAGCCAAAACTTTAATAACTTGAATTCTGAACTTGGAGACTCAAATGAAACCTTAATTTGATTGAAACAAACCTTAGAAGGACTTTCATATCAGATTTAAACAAAACCCCATGATTCCCTAGCTCAAGAACATTAAATTGAATATAAAGAGTGAAGATTCGATACATAGGCTTGGTGTTTAGTTTCCTAGCACTTGATCCTTCTAGTGTGACTTCATTTTCTTTAATTTGAACCTTAGAAATCAGAATTTCCAGAGTCTCACTCCAGCCCCATTTCTTGTCTAAATGTATGTGTGTGTTTTGCATGAAGCAAAGGTTTGTCTCTTATATACTTAGATTAACAAGTGGATTAATTATGCAAATATTTAATTTGACTAAGTTAATTACTAGGACATGTATCCTCTCTCAATACCACTTGTCCCACATGAAGAATGCATGTCTCCACTCACTAGTTACTGTTTAGCCTGGGATTGCAACACATCTTCATCATCACTAGAAAAATCTATGTTCCGCAATTTATTTGTCCGAATCTGTTAGGACCACGAAACCGACGGTTGTCAAGGTATACCAGCTCAAGAAGGGTCGTGAGGAAGGCAAGGACACTGCTGTAGTCTCGGTTTAACTGGTATGTATGAGATTGATATGTAACAGTTGGAGTTAGGTCAGTGAGTGAGTTAAGTGTGTCACTTTGTGTGTCAATCCACCGGAAAGAAACCCTAAGCCCAATGAGAAGGAGAGACTCTCTCCTAAGCTCAAACCTCACTGTGTACAAATTCCTCGATGCCGTGGGTCTAAACAATGACCCTTTTTATACTCTCACCACCCCCAGCCTATTTCTTTCCTGGTGGACGGACACACAAAGTGACACACTTAACTCACTCATTGACCTAACTCCAACTGTTACATATCAATCTCATACATACCAGTTAAATCGGGACTACAGCAGTGTCCTTGCCTTCCTCACGACCCTTCTTGCGCTGGTATACCTTGACAACCGCCGGTTTCGTGGTCCTAACAGAATCATAGGCTTATCTATTTGATTTACTAACTTTGACATATTGACACATTTGGTTAGTGTATAAATAACTTTTGTTGACGTATAAGCGTCCCACTAACCCCCAACTACCTGGCACCTGAGCCCGCGCCTCGACACGCATCCCGAGGCGCACCATATTTTACTTTATTTAGTTACCAACTTCGGCTATGATTCAAACATCCACCATATACAACGTCCTAGTTTAGTCTAGCATCCCCGGGTCGCTCCTACCCGATACCTACACTTGCATGCATTTCAAGGCGTGTCCCCCGCTCGCGTCGATCGATGAAAAAATCGAACTAAATAATGCCGGGTATAAAGTACACACATACGTCATGCTAGGCATTCCATCACCCAAAAATATTATTTCTCTATTTTTGCGCCGAGTCTTGGACGCGCACTCGCTCTCGGGCTACGTCATGGGTCGGTGATTCTTAATTATGGACAAATCCCCTATTAAAATTTGGGCCGTAATTTAATTGCTATCCCCTAAGACATGTAACGTGATGTTGTCTGCCGCCTAGCCTACACGAATCATGTTGGGCATGTCTAGGTGAATCATTTATCATTTGTATTGTTCCTTAGCGCCCCTAATACCATTGTTCACTCTTTAATTGAAGAAAACGTATCGTAGTTTTTGTTTTGAGAGTGAAAAGTAGTATTTATAGCCTATAATTTAAAACTTAAAGTTAGTATTGCTTGTCTCCACAACTTATTGGGGGTAGATACAACAACAACAAATTTCAAACTCTTCCACTTCGCCCAATTTAATGTGCCATTGTGCCGGATGGCATGCTTTCAAGATAAAGATATTTGGGTAAATATTTGGTTTTAATCTTATACATGTAACTTATGCTAGACCTTGTGTTGTAAAGTGCAATGTCATATAAGATCTCTAAGCATGGCAAAACAAGTAATGCATTTTTATTGATTATATGTTTCTTTTTTTTCACATGATTCCTCCATTGAGTGCAATTGACGAGCTTATGTTAATCATAGATATTTCTTTGCAGTATCTTTTCATTCTTTGTGGATTGATTTAATTATTTTAATTTTCTTCTTGTTTTCTTCATCACCTTTAAGGCTATGGTTTAATGTTTGACGTTCTCTTATCCTTGTATTGAAATTAGGTTCAGTTTCTCGATTTGTCCAAGATGCAAATCAAAGAGTTCTAAAAAGGAGAAAGGTAAGATTCCTTACTGACTGTATCTTGCTGCTTCATTTTTGCTGCCTATCATCATGCATTTCTTTGATTGTATTGGTCCTGATATGGCCATTGCATTTTCAGAATTTGTTTAACTTGTTCATTATATTTATGATGCTTATCAATTTTGTTAGATTATTTTCTTCCAATCAAAAAATTTTGTTACATTATTTTCCCACTATGCATTGTCATAAAAAGAAGAGTGAAGTTCTAATTAAGTGAAAAAAGTGCGACATCAACGAAAATTGTTAGTTCGTATAAAATATTTGACAAAAAAACTTCAATTAAGATAATGTTGAAATTGTAATGCAACACTAGTGCTAGAGATTTCATTGTTGGTGATCTCAAATTGACTCAAAGGTTTACTTTAGGATTCTGCAGTATGCTGTTAGTCAAAAATTCCTGATGCTTAATACATCCGAAATATACTAGACAGACATCATTAAGAATGTTTCTAGTTGAACTTCTCAAAAACTCAATTAAGCATTTACAATTTTTTGTATATCGCTTTCGGTTTCCTTATAAAATTAAAAACAATGAAGCTTCTCGACTGCCTTTGTGAGGAAAAAATTAACTTCGTTCCGATAAAAATGAACCTTAAAATTTATTGCATTCTACCAATTCCCAAGTAATTCCTATGTGGTGCATATCTCGTGGAACTTAACAATCCATGCTATGATAAATGTGTCGATGTTCAGGTTGGTCCTTGAGATTTCATCTTGATGTAACCATAAACTGTGCAATTTCTTTGAAAGTCTTTTATTGTCCTTCTTAGTTAATAAGAGAGCAATGGTGTAATTTTTACAATCATTCTTTATGAAAAATGGTTCACACTTGACATTATTGATTCTAATGAATTATATTAATTTATTTCCTTTCTAGCATTTACTTGCTGAATTATGAAAATGAGAATCTCTTACTATGTTTCCACATTCAAGTTTCTGTTAAAATGAAACTGATGTACAAGTCATAACAAGTATTCTTTTAATTGAACGGAACTAGTTTCTTACCCTAATTAGAAAATCTTCTAGCTCCATTTAAATACAAAATGAACTTAATCAAATTAGGGGTGACTTATTAAACGATACTTCCATTAGAGGTTATATTTTTTTGGTCTATCATTACACCAATAGACTTGGAACCAAATTGCACGACATTAAACAACTTCAGACAACAATGCAAATTAATTGCGTCAGTAATGTGGCTTGAACAGGAATTTCTGGAACTCGTCTTTGGCAGTATTCGGTAGTAGCTGTCTCTTAAGCAACTCGACAACATCTTAGGGGTTTGATCTAGCAACCTTGTCAAAGCCAATACCAACCTAGCAACACTTTCTTTGTAAATACTTGTAAAATAATTTAATCGATGACTATATAGTCTATTTAGGAATCACATGAAAGGCGTTGAGATTGTTCATTGTTGTCTTCATCGATAGAATCTAGGCTAGGGGATGATGGGTAGTGCATTATGTGTCAATCCTTCCTACTTGAAAAGAATTTGACTATGTGGAAGAAAATGACGGTACACTGATTTAGCAAGGTCAAGCTGATTAAGCTCATCTTTATTGTTCCAATTAGTTTGAGAAATCCTATAAATTTACATCAGAACTCACAATCCAAAGTAGAAATGGTATTATCTTTAAGCAAAATGTCAACCAGTTGGTTGTTACACTAGTGATGATTTTAGAATTGGTGCTATAGTATTAAAATGACCTGTTGGAACACTATTGAGGGTTCACAATAATGGTCGTAAGGATATAATTCTACATAGAGTAGACATTTCAAAATGCACCTAGGGTTAGTTACATTCTCACTATGAGAAGGCTTATGTAAATAGAGACATTATGTATGCCTGATATACATCAAGAACATATTATTAATCCAACATTGTGTCAAGGCTTGTCCCGACTCCATAGAAAGATTGATCTTGGAGAATACAAGTTTGTATTTGTGCTATTGACGAAAGAACATCAAGAGTTGTATTTGATGTTATTTCTTTATTTCTTTTTTTTTGGTAGAGTAGAAGAGCAACAAATGTAGGAAAAAAATAATGGAGGAAAGAACCCATGTATGGCTTTAATACTACACAATAGGAGGCAAGGAAGAGAGGAGGCGATAAAAGAATAAAGTAGGAATAAATAAATGATTTCTCTAGTAGTTTTATTGTTCTCCAATGACAAACCTACTTGAAACAAATAAATTATATAATACTAAAGACTAAATCAATCAACTTGCTAATTCTATTCAAGGATATGATTACAGCAAATGAAACACAAAAATATAACAACAACCAAGCCTCGATCTCAAATTAATCATGTAAATAAGTTTTATTAAACTATTCGAATAAAGCATCTACTACAATCTAGGGAATTGAATAGTTCTAAAAGGGCATGTAACTTACTTTTCATCCATATGGGGAAATTGATTTGGTTCTCTGTAGTGATGGGAATAGTTGCTTTGGTAGTATTATGATGGAAAATTATGATGTAATGAAATAGAAGTGGCGATGACTGGACATCTTAAAACCTTCTTTAGATGTTTGTTTTCCTTGTTCTTGGGCACAGAGTTCTGTTCAATTCTGATGTTGCTCATAGAAATTAGACAATTGTGTTATCATACATATCAAGTCCTCCTCAAGAAAACAAAAGAAACAAATTCTATAGGTGTAACAAGATCCATTTTCGTTTAGTATATAGAATTTTACTTCTATCGAAATGAAAGGTAGGGAATAGGAATATCCAAGTTTATTGTTGAATCTTTGACTTGCTTATGTGTTGAAATGCTGCTTTGCTAAGGTATATTGAATTTAGTAGATCATGGTTTGTTGATGGCATTCAACCAGCTTGGCTCCTGTGTCACTTTCCACATCTAAATTCGTGTTCTCTTTTTTCCCGTTTTTCTTTCTTTTGAGGAGCGTATCTTCTGTTATTGTTTTTTTGAAGTAAAGTAAAATTCGTTGATCATCAATGGCTCAATACATCAAGAGCTTGACATGCAGTCAATTACCCTAAAATTATATTTATTTGTTAATCCTAAATGTTCAGAAGAACATCCTACTGCCATAGAATTGGCTTCGAAGCACTATGACCTAATGTTGGAATGACTACACTCTTAACAACCGTGTGAGACACAATAGTACACATGTACAACATTAGAGCTATAATGAAAGACAATACTTCCATCAAGGGAAGACAACTCAAAACTTGCAATGAGGGAAGACAACCCAACATGTGTAGTGCAAATTCATGCACAAGCAAATAGAAAAGGAGATGAAGTTGAATGATTTAAGAGAAAGATGGACACGTGGAGGGGGAACAAGTGGTGCCAATGACGAATCTGATGATTGATGCAGGAATGAAACTAACAATCTCAAATCTGAATAGTTTTGTGTTTTATTTGATAAATAACAAAGAAAAGATATTATCAAAATCACCGGCGATCAGAAGAGAATAGTGGTGGTGGTTCAAATGCTAAACTCACAATAAAGAACCAGGGATGGAAAAAAAGGCTAATCCTAATTATAGACCATGTCTTCTGTTAGGATTTAACATTTTGAGTTACCTCTGTTGATTTTGCAATCTTAGTACACTTATTTTGTCCATGTTTACACCGTCATTTTGCTGTAGAGTGTGGGTGTTCTAGGGGGTCATAGTGACAGAATTTTCTATTATTTCTTCATTTTTTGTCAAGGCAAAAAATTCTGTTTACTCTTGCTGCCATGTTTGAGCATCCAATAAAAAATATGATTTCGTTGGAATTTATATGGTCGAATTTTTTTTCTCGTTCCTTGGTCATTAATCCTTTTATCTTAATATCATGCTGTACACAGAACCTTTTTTTGTTGCTGTAGGTATTATGGTCGGATAATTTAAGCTCCCATGCTTGCTCAGAAAAAAGTGGTCCAGTGACAAAACATGGTGTTGGGAAAGGTTTGATGACTGTCTGGCAAGCAACAAATCCTGGTCCTGGTATTGGGAAAGGTTTGATGAGCCGACAAGCCAAGTCTATGTTTTCTCGTTCCTTAAAACCATTGGTACAAAAAACAAAACGACCGCAGCTTCAGAAACTAACCAAGGTAGTTGCTTAATTTTGTTGGCTTTGTGCTTGCCATTAAAGAATTTATTTTACTGCTGCTGCAGAAATTGACACATGAGTAATCATGCGCTTATAATTATCAAATTGATGTCCAAGTCTATTTGGAAAGTTTGCTTACTTAATCTTGTTGTTTGTGGAAGCCAAAGCCGAAGCCAAAGCCGAAGACCTTTAGTAATAAACTGCACGCTAGAAGGACGAAGGCTGTCGCTGCCACTAAGAAAAAAGTTGTAAGAGCAGTTTATTGACTTCTCTTGTATGATTTAGAAGGTTAGGTTTTAGGTATTGCAATTGAGATTTCTTTGTGGTGCAGGTTAAACATAGTAACAACGAAGCATCTGATAAACTATACCAAGCTGAATGCAATCTTTCAGTTGCAAGGCTGTTGTCTGAAGAATGTCCATATACATCAGCAGCCTTGGTGGACGACGAGGAACTGGAGCTAGAAGAATTACAAGCAGGACCAAATCCATTGACATGCTCGGCGCATCTGTCTTCAAATGGAATACTTGGTTGTTCGCTATGCAAAGGTTTGTCTTTTAACTGTTAATCCATGGATGTAACTGTCTTGTAAGAATCATTTACTTTTTCCTGTAGGTGTATCTGAAGTTTATGGTACGAATAATCTTGTTCTTCACGGATTTTTCATATTTGATAAGATGGTTGTCGTGCTCCTGCAGACTTGTTGGCTAGGTTCCCTCCACCTGTTGTGAAGATGAAACTGCCCTTGCATTTTCAACCTTGGGACTCTTCTCTAGAGCTTGTCAAGAAATTATTTAAGGTAAATGAATTGCACTCCTTTATTTCCAATAATTGTTTGGTTCATGGAAGTGATCAGTGATACGGGGAGTCTTGTTTGTCCTTGTAATGACACTCAATGAAACTGTTCCAATTTATTGTGGCATGTAAAGTCTCATTTGTACCAGAAATAGAAAATCTTCTAAAAAGATTGTGATAAGATAAATCCCGAAAAATGGACTCACATTCACCCATAAAGAATGTTATTGGTAAGGCTGTCAACCATTAGGACTGATTTGAAGGATAATTGAAAATAAGGCTGTAAACCAGACAGAATTTCAGCAATACTATGGTTAAAGATGAAAGAGAAGAAGGAAACGAGATGGAAGGAAAGGGGAAAGAGGCTGAAGTTACCGTAGTATGAGCAGTGACTTGCACTTTTTACCTATTATTTAGACCTAGTTGTTGTCTATTTGCAACTGCTACTATCAAAATACATTAATGCAAATGACACTAAGTAAACCTGTTCTAAAACTATTGTTAGCACAAAGAACTCTAGTTTCTATTGAATAATTTCTATAATTAGAGGAAACAGTATTTTCAGCATGACTAAAATTGTAAAAAGCAATAAATCTATGTGTGGAAAAGGAATGATTTTGATTCCCAAGTAGGGAATGACTAGTGCACTATATTTGTGATGACCTTTGGATAGGGAAGATAACTTAGGCCCAAAGATTTCCTACCTTAAGAGAATTTCAAATTTCCGTATCCATCCCTTTTTATTAGCTCGACTCTCTTTCTCTATCTCCCAACAAACTTAATTGGTATTTCAATTTTATAGGCTCATGTCAAATAAGGAAACTAAAGAAATTGGACATCTTAATACTCTTCAGACCAGTAGCCTTAAGTTTTGACCCACATAAAGTGGATGAATGGATTAAGAAACTTGACCCATCAAGTAATTTCCATTTATATGGCGCAGTATATCAGAAGTTACCATTTCCAGTTGTAAAACTGGCAGTACTACGTATTTGATGCGTTGAATTCATATTCGATTGTTGGACGGGCCTGTTGCAGAATCATCTTTAAGTTGGTAAATTTCTGCAGATTTACCTTGGTTCATGGCTTTGATTTTGGCAAGGATCGAAAATTCGACTTCACATGATTTTAGTAGCTTAAATTCGGAAGCAATTCATGATGTAGGGGTTTTTTGCAAAACTTCGACACTAAGGAGAAGTAAAAATTAGTCCATGTTTCTTGTCTTCTCTCTATAACTGATATATTGTATCTAAAGTTCTCTTCTAATAATTTTGATTCTTTTAGATATTATTTGTTTTGGCAATAAGTTAGAATTCACTCATCATACTTAATGTTATTTCCTAGTTTTGCATTTTGTGATTTTGTTATAAAGTAAGAGTATCATTGAAAATTTGACATCTATTGTAACATTTTTTTTTTTTGCGATTTAGCACTAAAATTTGCAAATCATGTTTTTCTTCCCTCAATTTAGATTATAAATTCTTCCCTCAATTTGCAAATCATGATTTATTTTATTGTATTTTGTTTATTTTTAAAAATTTGGTGCTTGAAATAGGTAAGTTTGGAGAAGCTTGGGGGTATTTCAGTATTGTGAATTTTGGTGGTTGCTTTGATTTTCTTTTGATTTGGTTGGAATTTGGGTTTGCTTAAACTTTCATATGATCAATTTGTTTTAATCTAGTCAGACAGTTCTAGCATATTGTTTTTGATTACTTCTTGAAGTATGGAGTAAGTAGGAAATTATAACTTTTGAGTTTATAGGAATACATTAGAATTAAGGCTTTAAGTTGATTAGGATGAAGATTGAATAAATGCATCGCGAGTTTACAAATATTATACGTCAAGGTTATAGAGTGGTAAAATTAGGGGAAGTAGAAGTTGGTCTTAAGGTAAATCACTTTAGATATCCCAGATCAATCATACAAAAAGATGGTAGTATTGTGGATGACACATTACATGTAGAATTCAAGCTGGATTGAAGAACTGGAGACGTCCATTATGCACGGTATGTGATCGAAATATCCCTACCAAACTAGAAGGAAAATTTTAGAGGATTGTAATTACAACTATGCATTATGGAAGTGAATGCTAGGCGGTAAAGCAACAACAATGCACAAAATGAATGTAGTAGAAATGATGATGCTTAGGCGGATATGTGATCTTAAACATAGATTGAGAAATACAAAAACTCAAAGAAAAATAGAAGTAACACCAATTGAAACCAAACTTAGTGAAGGACGGTTGTGGTGGTTTGAATACCTCCAAAGATTGCTTACAAATGCCTAAGTTAGAAAACTCGACTCAGGAGAAACTGAAGATATTATATGATGTAATGGTGGACTAAAGCTTACTTGGATTAGGAAGGATTTGAAAAACACACCATCAATTGCACTAAATGGAGGGCTATGGAAGGTTGATCCATTTAGCAGACTCCAACTAATTTGGGATTGAGGCTTGTTGTTGTTGTTGTTATTGTTGTTGTTGTTGTACTTGGAGTCCCAACTTTAATAATTTTTTTTTAAATATCATTTTATTTAGCTCAAGAAAGAATTCACCACCTCTTTAATTTTTATGCATCCTGCTTCTAATTAAACAAAAAGGTATATCCGTGACGATGGCTCCAATCCTATATTTTGATGTGGGGTTTGTTGGAGATAAAAAAAATACCAATAGAATAATCCTACATCAACTAGATGAAATTAAAGACGACTTATAAGTTTGGAGTGGTATCACTAACTTGCCATGGCATTTTAGAGAACTCACCCACTCTCAAACTAAAGTTACGCGCTACAAATAGTCTTTCCACACTTCAATACTTCAACTGGGCCTTACACGTAAAACTTTTGTGGTTTCAGAGCCCATAATGGTTTAATAACCCATGAAAGATCTAAGCTCAAAGCATTTCAAGTCCAACAAAAGTTGAGGCTCAATAAAAAAGAGAGTGTACTACCAAATAAATGATAAGGCTAGACCTAGACCTAGACCCAAATTGAAGACCTATGGCCTTTGAGGTTTTACCGTTTTTAGGGTACATGCCTAAGAAAAGAAAAAGAGGCCTCTGATACTCAAAAAGAACACAAACCTTGGCTAACCCAAGTTAATGATTAGAGGCAAGTCACAATTGGGCTAGGTTAGTTGGACTTAAGTGTTGGAGATAAAATTACCAATGGAATAATCTGACATCATCTTGTTGAAATTAAAGACAATGACTTGTAAGTTCAGAGTCGGATCTCTAACTTGCCTTGAAATTTTGAAGAACTCACCCATTTTCAAACTAAGGTCACACAATACAACTATTCTCGCCACACTCTCAATGCTTGAACCGGACCTTACACATACAAAACTTTACATGGTTCCGGCTCTTGAATGATCTTGGCTTGCAATAATAAGAAGTAAATGGAACACTTAAATATGTTATGGCAGCATTGAAACTTTATAAGGTCAACTCTATTCCTCTCTTTTGGCAATAGAAAATAGATAGATTTTTTTTATCATTCTTTTAACTTTTCAAAACATGATCCCTACGTAATACTCAATTTGTTTTTATATGTGAGTGCACTTGTTTGCCACTGGTTTGATGATATTGAAGTTTTGAGGTCATAAATTTCCAAATTCACCATTCACCTTAATGAAAATTATTACTTTTAAAGGGGAGATGAATGTCATCTTCACTTTCTTGCAGCTAGGTCAGACACTTATTTATTCTAAGAATTCAATACTTTGGAGATAGTTGTGAGTTGTAAACTATAGAATTGTGAGATAATCAGCAAACAATCAATCCTATCCACCAAGGAACACGCTACCCTAAAATCACCATTTGAATAGATCAGAATGTCGTCTACTATATGCAGAATCTTTTGACTTTCTATGGTAATTTTAGAAATAATGCTTTTTGGGTTATCAAGCCTTTTGACCTAAGGAAAACAGGTTTTGACTTATATATATATATATAATTTTTTTAGATTTAAGGCTTTTGAAAAGTTAACGTATCATGATACTATTTTGACAAGTATATTATATCAGAATCTGTTTTCGTTTCTCACTTCTAAGAATGAAGAGAATCCTTATAAAGTACTTAATTGATTAGGTTTGTTTAAATTTATGTTGTTGTTCTTTGCTTCATATTTATTTAAAGTCAAAACAAAATTTGCTTTAGATTCTATCCAAATGGCATTTTAATACCGGCTAAACCTTCTCCTAGACTCCATTTTATATATGACCGTTTCTTGTGATCATAGGGAGTAATTTTTAAAAGAATTTTGTTTAAAGAGGAATGGATCTGGCATTTGATCTAATCCTATTGTAAATTTTTCCTTCTCATAATAAAATGTGAGGGAGATTATTGCTTGTGCATCCTTTACATTCAACCAGTTCACTCATTTCTGCAATTTTCTTTTAGCAATGGATTGTATGAAGCCTTATTTTTGAAACCAATTTCATGTGATCCACATTTTCACTTTATTTTCTTGTATGTTGATTCTTCCTTTTTGTCCCCAATATAGTAGAATTTAATATTGATAGAGAAGATGTTGTCCAAAAGGAAGAGAGAGAAATTTGACAATAATAGATTTGAGGATGAGAGATGTTACGAGTGTTGCTTGTTGCTAACCGCGTTAAAATGTCAAGATTAATGGTTGAAAGAACAATTGCTCAGACTGTTTGTCTGGTCACACATTGTATTTGACTATTAAAATAATGGGATAGAATGGTAAGCTTATTTGCATGGTGGTGGTCTTCAACTCTGTTCAGTAACAGTAAAAGATTTGTTAATATTGAACTTCACTTCTTGTTTGCAGGTATTTCGGTTTATGTATAATCACGCCAGTTTAGCTGATATACCTCCTTTTACACTTGATGAGTTTGCTCAAGCATTTCATGATAAGGTCAACTTTGGTGGAACTTTTTTTTTTTTCAATTAAGTTTAGTGGAGCTATTTGAATTTAAAACTTGGATTCGACAACTTACTTGATTTGGTCCGAAAACATTGTTTGCAGGACTCCGCCTTACTTGGGAAAGTACATTTGGCTATTCTTAAGCTTTTTTTGTCAGATGTTGAAATGGAACTTAATAGTGGATTTGTTCCGCATGCTAGCAAAGATTGCCGATTCCTTGCATTTCTTCACTCGGTAAGTTTAAGATGATGGCTTACATGAGACTTTTGTCACGTTTAAAAGGGTATGGAATTTGAATTTTTGTGCGTTAGATTTGTGGTTACATATATATTGTTAATTGAAATATAGAGGGCACATACCAAGATATTAGCTTGAATATCTTAACCACAAAGAAAAGCTGCATTGCTCAGTTTGTTTCAACATTTGTGCTTGCTTTCTTAAGACCTCACACTTCAAAATATCATTAACTCTTCTTTTATGTTCTGCTCACTTCCTACAAGCATTTAAAAATTAGCTATCTATCCTTTTCATATGGTAATAGACAACTTCAATGACATCATTCCTCTCAGCTTATGGGAGAGGTCATTGAATACCAAGACACTGAAAAAGCATGGATTATGGGTCATTATTATATTTTGAATTCAATAATTTTTTTTATAGGGATTTTGAACTCAAACAAATGAATATTTGGAGAACTCTTAAGAGTTTTATTCATCTTTATGTTCAAAGTTTCATTTAGATACTTGAGCCCATTTTCCTTATTAAGGTGACCATGGTACGGTCATGGCTTGATAATGCATTGGATTATGTTGCTTGAAGTAAAAGGTTTATAGAACTGCAATTAGGCTGGCTATGCTTTATGGTAGTAAATGTTCCGCGGTAAGGAAACAATGATTATATAAAATAAATGTAGCGCAAATGAAGATTCTTTGATGGTTGTGTGGTGAATAAAAAATACATAAATTCAAAGGAAAATAGGAGTAACACCAATTGATGCAAAGACTTGGAATAACGGTTGTAGTGACTTGAACACCTCCAAAGACGGTTTATAAAAGCCCCCATTAGAAAATTCAACTCAATAGAAACTAAAGAAATTCGACGATGTAGAGGTAGAACGAAGCTAACTTAAGACACATTAATTAGGAAGGATTTAAAGGATTTGGAAAGCACACCATCAATTTCACTAAATCGAGCGCAATGGAAGTTTGTGATTGTTGTTGTTTTGTTTGGTTTGGTTTGGTTTGGTTTGGTTGGGGGGGGGGATCGGAATCAACTTGTAGAGGCAAGAAAAGATGTTATGAAACACCTGGGTTGGGCACGACATTGTGGAAAAGGGGAGCATCAAGAGTTCAGAAAAACCAAAACTCTTAAAAATGTCACGTCAATTCCAACTTTATCCATGAGATCCTACTCCTAACTCTTAAATTATATTAAGAGGAAACACATTTATTAAGATTAAGTTTGAGCATGAAAATCTCATTAGAGAATATGATATTGTAGACCATGGGACAACTTTCTTCAGGCCTTCTACACCAAAGATTGTTATCGATGTGTTCAATGAGAATATGGTATCACCATTAAAATTTTGAAAGACTTGTATAAAAATATGTCGGCGAGGGTTCTTAAATGGGAAAGGAGCAAGACTTTGGGAGTAGATGGCATGGCTTTACTTAGCTTTCTTCTACGACTATTCAAATATTGTGTGAGATGAAGTGATCAATTTTTTCCATGAAAATCATAGTATTGTTGTTATCAATGCTTTTGAGAAATGAAACCTAATGTCCCTATAGCAAAGGAAATGGATTTTTCTAGCAAGAAAAAATGGAAATGGATTCTTGAAATATTGTAGATTATGAACTTGCCACCCTAGTGAAAATTCTCTACAAAATTTAAGCTGGTGTTCGCCCATAAACTAGGGGAAGGGATTCTTTCCATTATAGCTATGGCCTAAGGGAAAGCAAATTTAATTAGGAAGATTTAGAGGATTGTGGAAACACATCAGTAATTGCATTTTGTCAAGTTGAGAGGAAGCATTTTATCCATGTAGCCAAGACACGACTAATTTGGGATTTTGTTACCTTGATTCGTTGGGATATGTCGGGACTCCCGAAGACACCTTGGAACGGTTCAAGGTGGAGTGTTGGAGATGTGTGGACCGGAAGGTTTCCCCTCAATTAGTATCGAAGCCTTTTGAGTTAAAATCCTACACCTATGAGTTGAAGGTGGTTAAGTTAGAGACAATATCGGTACTGGTGGAGATCCACAAGCTCCCGTGGAGGTGCGCAAGTGGAAAATTAAAATGGCGTAGAATTTAGTCACAAGTCTAGAAATAGTTGAATTTGTTGACTAATTCAAGTTTAAGAGTTTGTTTTAAGTTTTAACTGTTTTACGTGTTGTGGGTCTTGTCTTTTTGGAGATAAGTTATTTAGATGTGATCAACAATGTTGAAGTTATTTTCTATGTGATTAGTGGGTAGTTGTTTGTGTACGTGTCAGTCCACATGTTCTCTTGAAGGAGAACTCCTTATGAAGCATGGTTTGGCAAGAGGCCAAATATGAGTCACATCATAATTTTTAGGTGTATTTGTTATGCACACGTTCCAACAGATGTTCGGAGGAAGCTTGACAAGAAAAGTGTAGTGTGTTCTCATTGGCTACAGCAAGGAAACTAAAGGTTATGGACTCTATAGTCCCATGACTAAAAAATTAATTATTATTCATGATGTTGTCATTAATGAAGTAGAAGCTTGGGACTGGTGGAAAAGAAATTATTACCGCTGCAGATAATTTGGTTCTTAATGGAGGTTCTAGTTCTCATACTTCTACTTCTCTCACAATAGATTCTACTTCAGATTCTCCTCCAAGAAGAGTGAGGAATTTATCAGATATTTATTCCTCTTGTGATTTTGATTCTTTTGCTATGGAGCCTTATTGCTTTGATGATGTTGTCACCAAAGATGAATTGGTTAAAGCTATGGAGGAGGGAGGGGAAAGCATTAAAAAAAAGACCTGGCCTTTGTTAGTTTTGCCTATTGAAAATAAAGCAATTGTCCACAAGTGGGCTTATGAATCCAAATTCAATCCAGATGGGTCCTTGAAGAAGAACAAAGCTCGGTTGTTGTGAAAGGCTATGCATAAGTTTCAGCTACTAAGTTCTCGGAAACTTTTGATCCGGTTGCGCAGTTAGACGCCATTAGATTAATTCTAGCAGTGGCTGCACTTAATGGATTGTCTATTTTCAGCTAGATGTTAAATATGCATTTCTTAAGGGTGACTTAAGTGAAGATGTAAATGTTGATCAACACTAGGTTTTGAAGTTAAAGGTGCTGGACATAAAGTGTATAAACTTCACAAAACACTTTATGGGCTTAAGCAAGCACCACGAGCTTAGTCAAAAAAACTAATTCTTATTTTGCTGAAAGTAATTTTTTGAGAAGTGCCAATGAAGTAATGAACCTACTTTGTATGTTAAAAGTAGTGAAGTGAGTTTCTTGTTGTATGCATGTATGAGGATGATATTATCTACCCTGGCTCTTGGGTCGATGAAAGCATTCAAGGAGTCTGATGAAAGTTCTTGACATGAATGATTTGGGTTTAATGCATTATTGTCTAGGCTTTAGAAGTTGTCAAGGTGCTGGTGAAATCTTTCTTTGTCAACAGAAGTATGCAACAAATCTCTTGAAGAGATTTTGTATGTTGAATTGCAATGCAGTCAAGACTCCTTTATGTGTTAATGATCATTAGTCCTTCAAAGATGGGGATGAGAAGACAGATGCGAAGTACCTCAAAAGTTAGGTGGGAGTTTTGCCATATGTCTCTCACACTCGGCCAGATCTAATGTTTGTAGTGAGCCTTCTTTCTTGCTTTATGCACAATCCGAGTAAATCTCATCTTGTAGTTGCTAAAAGAATCTTGAGATAAGATATGTCCAAGGTACTTCACATTTTGGGTTCAAGTATGCAAAAGGAGAAGGTAGCGAACTTGTAGCTTTTACTGATAGTGATTGGGCAGGGTGTATTGATGATCATAAGTGTACAACAGGTTATGTTCTTTGCCTTGGTGGAGGAGCTGTTTCGTGGGTGTCGAAAACGCAAAATGTCACTACATTGTCCAACACTGAAGCTGAATAAGTAGTAGCATGAAATACAACTTGTCAAGCTGTTTGGATGAGAAAAGTGTTACAAGATCATAATCAACAATAGAGTAATTCAACAAAAAAATATTGTGACAACAAATCAACAATTGATATCTCGAGAAATCCAAATCAGTGAGAAGAACAAAGTACATTGAGACATGATTTCATTTCATCCGAGAATTGATAAGTAAAGGTGAATTGAAATGCTTCATTGTAGTACTGAAGAGCAATCGTCCAACTTGATAACTAATGCTCTATCAGGGTACAAGATTCAAAAGTTTTTGTGCCATGCTTGGATACAAGATTCAAAAGTTTTTGTGCCATGCTTGGAGTTTGTTCCCTTGCTTGAATTAAAGGGGGGAATGTTGACTAATTCAAGTTTAAGAGTTTGTTTTATGTTTCAACTGTTTTATGTGTTGTGGGTCGTGTGTCTTTATGAGATCAGTTATGTTAACATTAGTTCTTTATGTGATTAGTGGGTAGTTTTTTTTTGTGTGTTTTTCTTTAAAGATTTGCATGTGTCTATTGTAAAGCAAGTGTCTATGTAATTGATAAGTTAATCAAAAGCGAACAAAGTCTTCTTTGAGCCGGTTGATTCATGAGCCATTCGTTCTCCCCTCGATTGGCATTTGTTGGTCACTAGAGCTAGTAGGAGAACCTAGAGTTCAAAATATTGTTTTTTCTACATAATTTGTGTTTCGACCTATTTTGACAAGGAAATAATTAAGAGAAAATGAAGATGTTGTGGTAGAGGTGACGGACGGAGAGGAGACAGGGGACATGCGATGGAGAGGAGATCAGTCTGTGGCACTCTTTTTATTCTTGAGGGTGCTACAAGGTTCTTGGTGACAGTTGAGCTAGTGGAACTTCCGCTGGTTTTGAGTGTGTTCCTTGTCGACATAAATCACGGTGGAAGGGACTCTATGGAGAGTTTTTGCTTGCGATATAAGACACGAGCAAGATTCATGGAGATGCTGAGATGGCCCTGTTGTTTCAACTCAATGTCAATGCTCAAGTCCTCAACCAATTCGATGGTGAGCTAGTCCATTTGTTGTTGTAGTTTGATGTTCGATGTCCTGGCCAACAAAGATTGGAACTGGCATTTATACTCTTCTACAGTGCTTGTCAGCTTCTAATTACGAAGTCTCCTAATGGATTGTTGCTCATTGGCGGTCCGAATTGTACGTTACATAAATCCTTGAAATGGCCTCAATTAATTTCCCTACCCGCCTGCTTTCCCTGATTGAACCAAAGTTGTGCAGCTTGTGCCTTAGCCAAAAGTTGGGACACTGCTAGTTCGATTGTCTCTTCTTAAGGTCTTTTGATGGAAAAAGTTTTCTCACATCTCTTCAACCATCCCAAAGGGTCTTTAGTGCCATCGTTAGTATGAAACTCCATCTTGGTGTATTGAGGAAACATTTGGTCCTTGTACTGATGGGCGGTTCTCTCTTTCGACTGATTGCAATGCACAATTGAGTCGTTGTACTGTCTTTCGACATCCTGGGTTGAAGGTTTTTTTGGTTCTCCTCGCATTGTCGTCGAGATGTCTGTCATCTATTCTCCAAGAGCCATTTGCAGTGTGTTCATCTGCTCCATAAAGGTCTTCAACTTCCCGACCAAAGTTTTCGTCACCCATGGATGACAACTTGCTTTGAATTTGTTATGTACCTTCGTATAGGATCTACTCACGGTTCTAGACATAGTTGAATTTGTGCTTCAACCTATGTTGACAAAGAAACAAACAAAAAAAGTTGTGGTATACATGATGGAGGGAGAGGAGATAGGAGAGGAGAGCAGTCCGTGACCCTTTCTCTCTGGTTCTT
Organism: Stephania japonica; assembly: GCA_039657345.1. Classification (NCBI taxonomy): domain Eukaryota; kingdom Viridiplantae; phylum Streptophyta; class Magnoliopsida; order Ranunculales; family Menispermaceae; genus Stephania; species Stephania japonica. The sequence goes on from CM077556.1 coordinate 11,941,329, forward strand.
CTTTTTAGACTTGAACAACTTGCTTTATTGTTTAATAAAAGTTGTCTTTCATAGATTAGCATACATTCAAAATGGTAACAATAACTTAATTAGATAACAATTAGGAATTAGAAAGTTACTATAACTAAAATAAGGAAACATACTAATAATTTTTAAAAATTAGAAATTACTAATAACAAAATAGAAATTACTAAAATTCCCAAAGATCGTATCAGATTGAGGCTTTGTTGTATAATTATGTCAAATTCTTGAAATCTGAAGTTGTAAACAACAAAAATTTCGGCTTCAAGTGTTTATATCTTTTGAACAAGAACAATTATTTCTTCTAATAAGAAAAAACAAGAACAATAATAAGTGGAAAAAAGAATAATATATGTGAAATATTTTAAGTTCTTGTGAACAATGTTTTCAAGGCGATGAGGCGGTGCAAGGCAGTTTAGCCCTGCCTAGTTGAGGCGGGGCCTAGGCATTGCCTAGCCAGGTGAAAAATGTTTACTTAGACCTCCTTAAGAAATAATTTAATTTATTTAGAGATTCCTCACCAGCAAGGGGCATACTTTCTTACCTACACATTCTCACCACCATATTCTCAACTCCACACTTTTTTCGTGCATTTTGAATTGGAAAATATTTTCAAAAAAAATATTTTCAGGAAAATAAATAAATAAATAAATAATGTTTTCAATAAAAAATATTTTTTAATAATTATTTTTCAGGCTCATCGCTTGCTTTATTGAGGGCTAGGCGGTGAAAACCCCCAAAGGCCTAAGGCGGCGTCTAGGCTATGCCTAGGAGCTGCCTTGAAAACACTGATTGTAATTTAAACAAGAAACCTATCTGCTTTGAATTTATACATTTACTATCAAGAAAAATATGATTGGATGTGAAGTCTAAATATTATTTTTACACTTTTTTCAAACATTATCACAAATTATTTGATAGTTTCTAATGTTTGAAACCTTGCAAACATGTTCTCCCACGATCACCTAGAAAGCTACGTTGTGCTGATTTATGATGGAAATGCGAAAGAACTTGTTGAAAATTTAGGTGGAACCTTAATATCACTGGTTTCAAGATTAGTTTTGCTGAAAATATATGAAGCCATTAAGGGTCGTTGAATTTGAAAATGAGAACGGGTGGTCCTTAAAATTGATTTGCCTTAACCTTATTGTTGAACTAGTTTCCTATACGTGCTACATGTGAATCCGCTCGCTTTGCGAAGTTAATTTTGCAATTTATATTCCTTACAAAACATAATTATACAACATTATAGGCAATTAAAATTGTCTTTATACATCTTTACTTAATTTGTTTTTTGATTTGGAATTGCCAAACACGCCAAATTGCATTACTTGACTTGTGCAGCAGGCATCATCATCCACTCCGTATTGGTCATTTACTATTAATTTGTGTAAGCTATAATCATTCCGTATAGATCTTTCAAAAAAATTCCTTCTTTTAGATTAATTAGGATATATATTTGTTACAGAGATAGGTGGAAGAATTTGGTACATAAAGCAACAAAAAATATTGAAACCTTAAAGAGAATTAAAGAAAATTACAATAATATTATGGATACATTGAAAAAAGAACTAATATTGACAGCAGTACAACAAAGATTAGTCAGCTATAGAATAAATTACGTAATAATCTGTGGGATAACGTCCAAATTGGGTGTTGGATTAATCATGCGATACGGAAGGAGGTCTAACGATGAATAGTGAAATGAGAACCCACGCTTATTATATAGTGTATAGAAACGCATGGCTTCTATTTATTATCAAGGGGAAAACATAATAAATCGATATAAATTAGGACTTAATTGTTTAATAGAAAGGAAATGCATGAGAAAGGTGGCAAGATGAAGCTTGAGTTGGGGGAGGGCAGATGAAGCTTTGTTTCTCTTGGAGGTTGCTTGAGTTGGGGGAGGGCAGTTGGTCTTAAGTTAGTATTTGGTGTTATTTCAGCTTATTATCTCTTTCATATTCCTAAAGGAATTGCAAGTAAAGCACTTGAATTTATTTTTTGTGGAAGGGTCTCAATGAAGTTGGTAAAGAAGCAATATACTAGCTTTGACATGGTTGTCGAAGGAGTGAAGTGCAGAATGGCAATTCGTTTAATAAGAATGAGGCATTGGCATGCTGATGGTGGTGGTGGTATCCCTATATATCTCAAATCATCCAAAGATGTCATGGGATTAATCTATGGGTTGCAAACAATCGAGTATAAGCTGTTCTAGGTCTGAGAAGAGCTTATATTAATTATAGAATAGGTAGAAGCATGCCCGATTCAATTCCAAAATTGCTTGAGGAATCCTTGATCGTACCTGCTTAGTTTTAAAATCTGAGTGTCTTTGTTAAACCTGCGATTATATGTTTTTTTTTCTTGGTGAGTGACCCGCGTTTATATTCTACCTAGCAATACATTCATGACTCCAGGTGTAACGTTACTTTTGGTCAAGCATGATTTAGTTTAATTTTAAAGAAAACATTCGTGAAACAGCATTCAGTTTTGCACAAAAAAGTTTTGAACTAGAGATCCCAGATAAGAAAAAAAATCGTCCATGATTTTCTGGAAAAGTTTGTTTGTAACTGTTTTAAAGTGGACTGCACAAAATCAATCACATTTTGCTATTCGTAGACTAAAGTGATATTCATCATCATCCTTCCTTCCTTATTTTCTAGTCTCTTCCTTCAAAAGTAGGAGATAGATCCTCCTATTTCTTGGCATAACAGTTGGTATCACCAACTCTAAGTTGAGAAGGCGCTGATCCTCATAGATTTATTTTTCTGTTTTTACTTTGTTATATGATGTTATAAAATCTTTATTTATGTGTTTGTTTATGTTTCTTGACAGGTTAGACACCAACATTTTATCGTAAGGATTTGGAATAGATCTCTTAATGCTCTTACATGGACAGAAATATTGCGCCAGGTTTTTGTTGCTGCCGGGTTCAGTTCAAAGCAGAGTCATTTGCATAGTAATTCTTGTGACAAGGTATTCAAATCAATTCTGCCAATAGGATTCCGATTTTCTTCTGAGTTTTGTTAACTTCGAGTTCATCATGTTCACCATTTTAATAGACATATATTCCTTGTCATTATTACATCTGTGGCCTTGAAAGTTTCTCTTTGATATTAAGTAGGGTGTCAGTTTATTTGGTTGGGATTTCACATGCATTGGAGCTTCAGTGGGAGTCAAGAGAGGTAAAATGATGATAAAGATTGATAGTCAAGAGATGTCAAGGACTGGGCTCCCGTGCTTGGGTTCAGTCATTTAATAAAGGGGAAAGGGAAGTGGAGAAAGAAGGGATATCGGGGATGGGATGACGATGTGCAACATAGAATTAAAGTAGGTCGGGTTAAAAGTGCTCTAATGTATTATATGATTATATGATGGTTTAGACTAGTTAATGAAGACCAACATATCAAAGAGTAAAATCACTATTGGAGTGGTGTGAATTGTCAATTAGGGATAAAAAGAGAGAAAATCGATTAAGATGGTTTAGGATAGTTAATGAAAACCAACATATAAATTATATTTATAAGAAGTTGCATATTAATGACATACTAAAAGTAAATGACAATGCTAGCCATAGGAAAAGTTCTAAAACAACTTCAGTTGAAATTCTAAACACAGTTATATGCTCTGATGATTTGAATATGGATGTAACGTTGAAGAAAGTGTAATGGAGAAGCAATTTCATGGTTGAAATGAAAAGGCTTTGGTTTTATTGCGTGTATAAACCTAGAACTAAAAATCATGGTTTGTTAAAAAAAAAAATCGCGGTAGGTCCAATTTTCTTGGTGTTCTGTCGATATGAATTGAAATGGAAAAAGTTCTCTATTTCCTTTTGTCTTGAACTTTTTATTGACCTAACAACGACCTTGATGCCACTTAGATAAATATTATTCAATGAGGAAATGTTGCTTCAAACATTGCCAGAATGTAGAGCGTTGCATCAAATGTCAGAAGTTAGTGCATGTAGGACAATTGTATTGTTGATGGATGCATAAAATAATATTAATGCTGCAATGGCTAGCTGTAGTTGATAAATCATCTAATTGTGCTATCCAAGTGTGTTGCAGTTAATGATCCAGAAAAAAATATTAATTAGATGGAGCCTTTTTTGTCTTCACGTTATTTTGTTATTGTAACTCAGGTTTGACGGTGATATAAGTATGAATTCGTAATGGTGCTATGTTTTGTTTTTGCTTTTCTCACATGTCATCATTTTTTGATCCCCGTGCATTTTTTTACGTGCCGTTGGTCTTGTTTCACAATTATTTTTTTCCTTTTGGTTGTGGGCGGGTGGATGAAAATAGCCTTGTTAAAGTATAACAAAATTCTATAAGATTGCAAGTTTTCAACTAATCCAGCTACACTTTATTGGTGTTGTGCCTTATAGGACACAAAAAATTATGTAGTGGTGATGAGGATGCTTAGGTGGATGTATGTAAAACCCATAAGTATATGATAAGAAATATGGAGACTCAGAGAAGTTTCGGAGTAACAACAATGGAAAGAAAAGTTGAAGAATGGCAGCTATGGTGGTTTGGAGTCTTTGGAAAATCCAAGGACGACCTGCAAATGGTTTTTACATTTCAATCGTGTAGTCTTGGTTGCCTTCTCTCATCCATTTGTTGAATTGTCATTTTCCTTAATAATAGTTGAAATTACTTAAAATTGTCATCTTGAGAGATCCACGAGCAAAGAGTACATAACAGATGCAATCTGTGGATTGTTCGAAAGTATTTGTCAAACTTTGCCTTTATAACTTTTGGTAGTTGACTTGTTGCAGGAAAAGACTCTTTTAGCTGAGTACGGATTAAGTTCTGGTACGTTGAAAGGGGTCTTATTTAGCCTTCTTTCTGAACAAGGGAATAATGGAATGAAAGTATCTGACATGGCGAAAGCTTCTCAGGTGGGTTGTTGAAAGATCAAGTTTCTTTTTTGGGTGAGAAATGGCTTCAATGTAACTTAAATACCTCTTCTGTTGTGAAGGTTGTTGAATTGAAGCTCACCAATAGCATGGATGAATTGGAATGTTTAATATGTTCTACTCTTTCAAGTGATATCACTTTGTTTGAGAAGCTATCGCCTTCTTCATATCGTCTACGCGCTACTGCTTCAATTGCGAAGGCAGCAAGCGATTTAGAGTCAGATACTGACTGTGGAAGTGTAGATGACGATTCCAGACGGAGCTTAACTAAAGACAGCAGTGATGAGTCCGATGACTCTGATCTGGATTCTGCTAGGTCAAGTCTCAGCATAATTAAACAAAAGGAACATCGTAAGAATAATGATAATGTGTTGGCTGAATACAATGAGATTGATGAAAGCCATCCGGGTGAAGTCTGGGTTTTAGGGTTGATGGAAGGTGAATACTCAGATCTGAGTGTTGAAGAAAAGCTGAGTGCTTTGATTGCTTTGGTTGATCTTACAAGTGTCTTGTCCAGCACAAGAATGGAGGTATAACCAGATACACCCTTGGCGTGCTTTGTTTTTGAAAATTTAGCAATTTTTACCTGCTTCCATTCATGATGGTTGAGATTTTTTTTAAAATCCTTGGTGGTTCAGATTTATTTGTTAATTATATGAAATATGGAGTACCATCTACGAGTTCTTTTCTCATACTTAGATGGAAGGCTTCGGTTGATGCTGCATTTGTGGTCAATTTTTATGACTAATGTTTGAGCAAAATGATCCTAACTGCGTTTTTTCACTTCTCTTGATCATAAAAGTTATAATTATTTTACTCGAAATAATATTTCCTTGTGCTGTAATCGAACTTTTGTATGGGGAAATTCTACAATGGAGACCAAATATATACTCATGCCATGGGAACCCCTCAAAATGTGTTGTGCATTAAATGCTTTGTGCATTTATGTCGCCTCGATTAATGTGTTGGATTTAAATCTAATGGTTCTAAATAGTGTACCCATGGCATGGATATATATTTGGTTCACATAGTAGAAATACCCTATATATATGTGTGTGTGGACTATTGATGTCAGATGACATGCAAAAGATGAAGTCTTCTCTAACCTTTATTATGTTTTAATCGCTTACTATGATTTTAGTGTTATGCTATCAATGTACTGAACAAATTGTACTTTGAACTAAAGTGAAACTTACTAACATGCCAGCTATTAGTTTTGAAACTGATCTGTACATTTTTTGTATGAGGGAGCTGAAATGGAGAAATGGTTAAAATAACATAGGAATAAAGGTTTAACAGTAAATGAGCCATAAAAGTTTTTCCTCAATTTCTAAGTTGATTGTTATATTTTGTAGCCGACCAACTAACTTGATCCATTTAGCTCACCTCGAGGCTTTGTTGTTGATCTAAGTTGAGTCTTTCATTTTGTCCAAGAAAGTTGATTCTTTTTATTTTGTAATGTTGTGTACAATAGATGTTTTCTCTTGTTTCCTTAAGGTCATAATTTTATCAATTCGTTTAAATATTAAGTAGAGTAATCTTGTTGTGTTCAAGGGTTCAAGCATGTACCTCAGGCATGGTGTGCCTAGTCTGGTCAATATGTATAACTTAAGACTCATGATTGCCTTGCAGGTTTGTGCCTTAGTCCACCTTGGCACATTGCCAAGCTGTAAGGTCAACTTTTTGTTTTTAGATTTGGTATAATTATGTAAATTCGTAAAAGACTTTCTCAAACTATACTGTGTCTTTGTTTGTTAAACTATCTGATAATTTAATTGATCAATGAAAATAGTTTGGAAAAATTAACTGATTGAGTAGCTGGTAAATGTAAATTAACATAAAAGACATGTTTATATCAATTAAATATATTTTCACAAAAATATTAATTAAATACATTACTTATACAAATATATTATTTATTTATAAATTTATCTTACAATATAAAACATATTATGCTTATATGTAATATTATGTCATAATGATGAATATATAATAATGTTTGAGTTTGCTAGTAACCAAGACATATTTGTATAAAAAAACTAATATTGGTAACACATATGATAATTCTGCTAACACATATGGCATGCATTCATACATTACTAGTGTGAACTGTTAAGTATATTTTTTTCAAAACTAGCATTAAGTGTATTTACTACTAATAAAATACGTCACTAATATGTCAATAGTTTGATAGTTTTATGCTTATCTAATATTCTTATCATCCATTTATTTAGACATAATAAAAAAACTTATTTTGGCTAATATATGACAAATTGTTTTGATCAGCAAGAATTACATTTACACCAACATATAGGTTGTGTTTGGTAACTCTACATCTTAAATTTTTAGTGCTTATCCATTAAGACTCTGTCTAAAAGAACTTATTAAATAAACTCTTATAAACTGTGATGTGTTTGGTAAAAATAATTTAAGAACCTCTTATTTTCAAAATTAAGTGTTTTAAAAAATATTGTCATCTCTAATTACAAGGACCAGTATTTTGTGTCATTTGTTTGAAAAAGAGAGACCAAATTAATTCGAGATCAAGAGTGCAGTTTTGACATCCCACAAAACCCTCTCAAGAATTTGTAATTCCATAAAAAAACCCATCAAATCACTCTCCCAAATGTTGTGTTTGTTGCAATTATTTGATCTTTCAAAGAACTAGACCTTCAACAGTCCCAATTCGTTGTTCAAAAAAAAGTCCCAATTCCTCTCTTCATCTCTGTATTCATCAAACCCATAATAAAACCCAACCCAATTCAGGTTCTAAAATCAAAGCTTATTCAGTCTCATACCTTAAAAACTATATGGGTATCTTCATAATTTGCTCGCCTCTAAGAAGAACATCAAGAGAGAGAGACAAGAACATATCATGAAGGGAGAGAAAGAGAGACAAGGCCAGAGCATGAAAAGAGAAAGAGATAGAGAGAGAGAGAGAGAGAGAGAGAGATAGAGAAAGATGTACACAGAACTTTAAGAGAGACAATGAAGGTGTGCGCATAGAGAGCTCGAGTAGAAAGATTGGAGTGCGATTGAGACAGTTTGGTGGAGAAGAAAGGCATGAGAGATTGGGTTTGCGTTGAGAAAGGTTGGGCAATTTTGGAATTATAAGATTAATCGCCGACTCATAACCTCTACCTGCATAAGTGAAAAAGCACTTGTAAAAAAAGTTAAAAAAAACTTAACTTATTTATTAAGAAGTTTTCCTCTTATTCTTTAAATGGCTTATTTAAAATAAGAGGTAAAAGACAACTTACCAAACACAATTATTTTCACAATGCTCTTTTAAATAAGACTCGGTAGAAATAAAAGGAACAAATAGAGTTACCAAACACCACCATAATTTCGGATAAACGTGAATTTGCTAATTGTGTTTGGAAGAGATAAGTGTAAGTTTGAGAAAGATATACAATCTGTCATTTTAAAAATTAAACGCTACTGCAATTAGCGTCTAAAAATTTAGAGTTTCATTAAGATTATTTTAAAAATAATCTACTAACCAAACACAATTCTTTAGTCAAAGTAGCTTTATTATCTAGCTTCTAAGCTAGCTGATAAGCTAGTTTGTGCTTGCCAAACAAAGCATGTATGACATGAATTTTCTTTATTTATCCCACTTTATCCACAATTATATCTAAGCCTATACCTCTTTACTTTGGTTATGGATGAACTGACTAGGCTCATCAAGAGATTATATTATGGTGTATGTTGTTTGCAAACAATATTGTTTTGGTAGACAAGAAAAGAGATGGAGTAAATAAGAAATTAGAACTTTGGAGGAATACATTGGAATCTAAAGGTTTTAAGTTGAGGAGGACTAAGGCTGTATATGTGCATTGTGAGTTCACCAGTAGTAAGGGATGAAAGTGATGGAATAGTAAAATTAGGGGGTGTAGAAGTTCCTTAGATAGACGTTTTTTGATATCTAGGATCGATTATACAAAAAGATGGTCATATTGAGGATGACTTTACACATAGATAGAACTCATATGATATAGCTTGGATGGAAGAAGTGGTGGACTGCGACATATGTGATTTGTGATTGAAATATCATTGTGACACTAAAAGAAAAAAATTCGATACAACTGCAATTAGGCGAGTTATGTTTTATGAAAGTGAATGTTGGGCGGTAAAGAAACAATACATGCATTAAATGAGTGTGGCAGAAATGAGGATACTTAGTTGGATGTGGTAAAAGCTCATAAAGATATAATAAAAGTACATAGATTCAAAGAAAAATTTGAGCAACACTAGTTGCAAAAAATAGGGAACGATGATTGCGGTGGTTTCCACACATTCAAAGAAGACTTTCAATCCCTAGTTAGAATACTTGCTAAATAGAAATTGAAGAAATTCGACAATATAGTGTATTACTAAGATAACTTAGGATGCATTGATAAATAATGATGTAGAAAGCACACCATCGAGTCAATAAAATCAAGCAAAATGGAGGAGTTCGATCCATGTAGCCGATCCCAACTAATTTGGAATTGAGGTTTTGTTGTTGTATATCCAAGACTACATCAATTGTTGCTTTATTGGATGCATATGTCGCTTTAGTACATTTGCAGTGGCAAAAATATCAAGGTATTGATAATGAGAAATTAACAATTACTTTTGAGCCCTAAAATAACAAAATAGAAAGTCAGAGATGTTGAATCCTTCTGAAATAGGAAAACTCATAAAAACAATATAATTCATTATCAAACAATATTGGAATTAACAAATGAGTAGTTAGAATAGTAAAATCTTCCTTTCGACCATCCCGTGAGTTCTCTTCATCATAGATTTTGATTTATTTGTTGATTAACTTGTCTGTTATTTATTTATTTATTTATTTTAATTTTCTTTTTCTCCTTTTGGCTGCATGTTTGATAGTAATGTGGCTCTATCTATTCTTCAATGTCGTTTCCAATGGTAAGGACGAGAATGATGTCTATTTATGTGGGTGATGATTGGCATTGTCTGTTGGTAACATCCCCAATTTGTTGCATAGTTGCCGCCACGTATTGGTAACAGAAGTGACATGCTTACTTTTTCCCTGTTAGTAGATCGGGCAATGCTCACTTATCAATTCTTTACCTTGCAATTCTTACCTACCGTTCAGTAAAATGTGAATGGCTCATCCCCTTTCTTTGAAAATGGTAGCTTCTTACTCTTTCAGCAAGCCAAACAATTTTTTCTTCTAATAATTATACAGCTCGAGCTGATAATTTTATTTGTGAGACTATTCAACACCTGATTTATTGATTTTGAGGATTTGATCATTCGACCTCACAGAGGTGGGAGCATGTGTTTTGCATTGCGCTGCAGGTGTGGTTGGTGACCCCTAATTTATTATTATGCCATGTAATAAATGCGTACTCAATTTTTAGTCTCATGTCAGTCAGTTTCACTCCCGATGTTAACTAATTTCTTATTAAGAGACAAATGATGTTTCTTGCTTGTCATTTTGATTATTTTGAGCTGTTGGAAGGCCATGAGATTTTGCAAGTGGAGAACATTTAAGATTAACTGCTGTTTCTTGGTACTGAATTCCAATGATTATGGTTTGCTCAAACTGCCATTTATCTGGTACATGAGGAATAGGATTATGATTGACATATCGTTTTTTTGTAGGATGCTGAAGGTGTCATAACAGAAGGTTCTTCTATAATTCATCATGGTGGGGCAAAGATAAAGAGATCTTCAGCAAAGCAGAGGAAGTTACACAAGCCTTCATATGATCACATGTCAAACTTGGATCATATGAAGGGGATCAACAATTCGGTAGAACCTCTCCATTATGATTCTTCTCCAGCTATCTTAAATCCTCTTAGGAAGGAAAATTTCTCCAAGGACAACAACGGCCTCTATGGGAAGAACCATTCCCAATCAATAGAGGAAGTGGTGGCAAATGAACATGCAATGCAATCAATTCTTTTAGGGTATGATCGCAGATTCAATAGATATTGGCTTCTTCTCGGCCCCTGTAATGTGAAAGATCCAGGACACAGGAGAATATATTTTGAGTCATCTGAAGATGGCCACTGGGAAGTGATTGATACTGAGGAGGTAACTTTGGATTTTGTTAGGGAATCAGTTCAATGTCATTAGTGGTCTCTCTTGTCAAAATCTTGACTATTTTCAACTCATTTATTTTTTGTGGACTGATGTACATTGACATCAACTCTGCAGGCTTTATGTGCTTTGTTGTCCATCTTGGACAACAGAGGTGCGCGAGAAGCATGTCTACTTTCTTCTTTGAAGAAACGGGAAATGTTCCTTCGCCAAGCAATGTCTAATAAAGTCGGAATTGATGATGAGATGAGGCAATTGATACAATCAGAGCAGTCTAGCATTGATATGAGTAGTTGTGATGGTTCTCCAGTGTCTGCTGTTGACAACAATTCAACTCTTTCTGACACTTCGAAGGATCATTTGGTTTCAACTGGGGAAACAATTCTTGATGCTGGAAGGAAGGGGCGATGTGAAAAACAAAATTGGAGCCGCTGTCAAGCTTTTGATGCATGGATATGGGAATGTTTCTACTCTAGTCTAAATGCAGTAAAATATGGGAAAATGTCGTACCTAGATTCACTTACACGCTGTGTAAGTTGTCATGATCTTTACTGGAGAGATGAAAAGCATTGCAAGATATGTCACACCACCTTTGAGTTAGACTTTGATTTGGAAGAAAGATATCTTATCCATAAAGCATGTTGCAAAGACAAAGGGGATTATGATGGGACTTTCCCCAATTATAAAGTTTTACAATCACAATTGCAGTCGCTTAAAGCTGCACTTCATGCTATTGAGGTGAGTAAATGTATTGGAATGTTTTATCCTCTTTTTTTCTTTAACCTGGCTTCGTGCTTAAAATATCTAAACACTTCAATCATATAAGTCTGAAATAGGACACCAGTTCTTCTGTTTCCCACATTCCCTTTTATAAAGTTTCATGTTGGGCAATGTTTAAATTCTGATGGTACTCAAAACTGGAACGAAGCTTTTATTAATCTGAAATGGAGAATTACAAAGAACAAGAACAATTTGATAGACTTTCAAGAGGTCCCCAAACCCGCTACAATGGATTTCCCACAAAAACAACTCATGAGACACCCACGCTTTTCTCTCCTTTTTTATGTTCTTTTCCTACTGGAATATCCTATAATTACTATTTTATCCCTAAACCATAATATGAATCCTCTAATTAACTCTGATGCATATTAAATTCATGTCTCATTTTGAATTGTGTTCAATTAACTTCTAAGACAGTTGCTGACATTTTTGTATTTACTAATTACCAGACGATAACACTTGCTTAAAGCTCATATTTGTGTGCTTGGGATTCATGGTCAGCAAGCGTATGAAGACGCATTTATTTTAATAGAAAATAGACCTAAACTTTTATAGTTCACACATTGCTGTGATTTTTAAAGATTTTTATGAATAAGAATCTGAATCGTGGTTTTCAGATTATTGATATTGGTTTTAGAAGTTAGAATCTTACTGTCGGTATCGGACAATTCATTTTGTATGTGGATCCCAATTACAAATTTAGTAACTGTTTTTGTAGGAAGCCAAGGAGTAATCTTGAACCAACCAAGAACAATTTATGCGGAATACTATAATCTTACATTTGCAAGAGGACCGTGACAGCTCAAGTATTTTGTGCACTCAAGAGCCTCTAGGGACCTGCTCTTAACTTTTGACAGGGTCCACTTGACTTCATTTAGTTCATTCTTTAAATAGCTCTTCACTGCAGAGTCTTAAAGTCCAATAACAAGAGTGTCGACCCTATTAGGATTGCTTAATTGTTTCAACTCTTAATAATGAGTTGTAATGACAAGTTATACATCATTGCGACTACAACCATTGTGGGGTTTGTATCTTATTTAGGATTTTTTGTGCATATGCTACACTTTTTGGCTAGTTTGTTGTTTGTACTGTTAATGTGTTACACATTCCACTATTAATTTAATTATTCCTTTTATCCTTATGGAATAGAAACTGAAGAAATTCGACGAGGTAAGGTAGACCGAAGTTAACTTGGGACACATTAATTAGGATGGATTTAAATGGTTTGGAAAGCTCACCTTCAATTGCACTAAATCGAGCATAATGGAAGAGTTTGATCCATTCATACCTCAATTAATTTGGGATTGAGGCTATGTCATTGTTGTTGTTGTTGTTGTTGTTGTTGTTGTATCCTTATGGAAGCATGCTAATCGCTCTTATTTTCTTATGCTTTTTCTATTTGTCGAATTGTTTCATGGTATTCACTTTTTCTCAGCTAATATATTTTTCTTTAGATTTTTCAAGCATGGTGGAATTTGATTCATGGAAGTAAGTTGTATTCAATTGGTTTCTTTGTGGACATAGTACGTGAGAGATTAGAAATAAGCTCTGATGGATCCTCTATATTGGATTGTCTTTGGGATTGAATCTGTAAGACATCCATGTAATTTTTTTTTTGGTGCACTGGATAATACTTTTGAATATTTTGAAACACAAAAACAGGGTTGATGAGAACACCAGCATCTTCAATTTCGATGCCTATGCCTCTATTATACAATGTAAATGAATATGAAGAATTGTTCCAAATGTACTATGTTGCAATTGATGAGGATTTGATGTTTTGGCCATCTTAAAGTACTTTAGAAAAACTGATCCTGAAGTTTTCTCTTGAAGTGGACAGCTTTGAACCATACTAGTCCTCGCTTTTTATTTATGATCATCTTTATCTTAGATTACTATAATTATCAACATCATGGATTTGCTGAAGCAGTGGTTTTCTGATTATATTCAGGCTGTAATGCCCAAGGATGCTTTAGTCGGTTCCTGGACCACGTGCACTCGTAAACTTTGGGTCAAGCGCCTCAGACGCTCTTCTTCTTTACCAGAACTTTTACAGGTTATTTCTTATTATTGGTGGCTCAAATATCTATTCTCGATCGTCATTGAATCTGACTGTCTTAATTGTCTTCCTAATGACTTGTTCATATTCTTTTTGCTGCAAAACTCCAACAGGTTCTTGCTAATTTTGTTGGTGCAATCAATGAGAACTGGTTGTATGAATGCTGTACTGATGGGGGTCCTCACACAGCTCTGAATGAAATTGTTGTCTTCTTTCCAACTATGCCCCAAACAACATCTGCAGTAGCGCTGTGGTTGGTCAAATTGGATTCTTTGATAGCTCCTCATTTGAAAAGAGTTAATTTTAGAAAAAATCGAGGCAGCAATAATCGATGAAAGGGTATATAGGTATTATTTTAAACATATTTTGGTTTTCGATGAATCCCTTGTCTTATATTTCAAATGCATTGATGTTCTTACTTGCTCTTATTCTAATTTATTAAGTACTTCTCTAGATCCAGTAATGCTTGAGTCGTTTTTCATGGAGGCCCTACCATAATTGCTATATTACCAACTTGTAAATAGTTCTGGATACATATGTTTGGTTCTAATTGACAACTCCCTCAAGCAGACATCATTTATATTGGTGTCTCTAAGAAATAGAGTTTGGAGTTTCTTAGGTGTCATGACGCAATTTATTTTTCTTGCCACTTTGGCTTCAAAACGGAAACTCCTTTCCCTCGCTGTGTTATTGTTTTGTTTTTGCTGTTTAGAGAAAACTATTCAGTAACATTTTTCTCCGTAACATCCTTTCAAGCACTGTAGATTTTAGCAAAGGGTGATTCATCAAATAAGTTTCTTTGTTCATTGTCTGTGGAATCTATAAACTACTTGTAACGAGATGTATTTCATGAAATTTCTTATGTCTAGGCACAATTTATAGTTGGATGAATTTTTTTTTTTTTTGAACTTATTGTATTTTCTGTGTCAAGTTATTGGTTTTTTTTTAAGTCGTTTGACAATCTTTTTTACTTTCTTTTTTTTTTTCAGGATTAATGCTCCTAGATGAATAAAATCCATCAACTGTGTGAGATCTCAAGTTAGTAGGGTTTTCTTCACAAAGCTCCTAAAGCCCTGAATAAGGACTCTACTATCATGTGTTTTTAGTAGAATTGTGTTATAATGGATCTGACTGGAGCTTTAGTTTTTCTTTGGGGGGTGGGATGGTGCGCCCTCAAGTGGATTATTTTTTTGGAGGACTCGAGAGTAGCAATGCATGAGCCGCGGCATTATTACTCTTATGGCTGCAGCTGCTGTGATTTCGAGAATTTGAGCAAATGTGATGTCTTTGGTGAACGGCTCCCTCCCATAGTGAGACAGTTTTGGCAATTTGATTTTCCTTTAGCGGCGAGCCTTCAGTTTGTATTTTGTACCTGTCGGTGGGACGTGTGCATCTTTTGGATATCATTCTCATAAAGTATTGTTATCATTGTATATCACATAGTTCATGTGAAAATTGAAGTCTTTTCTTGTCAGATCAGTGCATGAACCTTTTTTTTTTTTTTTTTCGCAACAGTGCATGAACTTTACTTTGAGAGAAGGAGCATGTCTAAAATGTAGCATATTTTGTCAAGCATATCCAATATTTTTGAGGAACGACTAAGAGTCCAGCTTAAGGGCACCACACTGTTTATTTAGTGCACCCGATTATATGTGGCACATCAAATTCAAATTTTAATTTATGAGGTCACTTCACATTTTTACCAAAATACCATTTTATTCCAATCGAAGCATCCAACTCTAAAACCTTAATCGAGATATCTATTTTAGGTTCTGCGACATATGGCTGAGTTGTATGTTTTAGGCTCGGTGTTGTTCAACTGAATCTCTTTAATGAAATTTGGTTGACAACTGTTGACCTAAAAATTTGGTGCATGGGTTTCGATCGACTCTCCAATCAAAAGTTCGAGAGACTTTGATTGACTCTTCAACTAAAGCTTCAGTGGGTTTTGATTGACTCTCTAATAAGAGATTCAGACCTGTGAGGTCAAGTCACTTGATGATGGCCTACAAATCACAAGGAGTGTGTAGAGGGATAATGGTGGGGGACACAAAATGAGAGGAAAGGGCAATGGAGTGCATTAATCGCAGTGAGGGGCACCAGGGTCATTTTACGGTAGAATAGAATTTTTTTTTTTTAAGTTTAACTTTTTTTCTGGGTGCTCTAAGTAAACGGCGGGGTGCCTTTAACCGGGCTCACGACTAAAGCTATCACTATACACCTCGAGATATATGTGTGCGCATGCTGAAATGTATTGCACAACACTAATTGGGTAGGTGTCCAAGCTTGATGTCCAAAGTGGGTATGTGTAGAAGCTTCTGAAAAGGAAAGTTAACTACACCAAACAGTTATAACTGCTCCACTTTCTCTTGTGCAATGCACTACACCCTCAACAGATTCGTGCCCCCATTGTGGGGCTTGAATCAGTTGCTTGCTCAGTTGCAGACGTTTCTACCACTGTGCAAGCTTTGGTGAGCTCCACGCGCATTAATGCGAGTGGGACCACCAATCTTTTTATTTTTTTTACAAAAAATCAGTTTTTGTATTTTTGAAGGTTTTAATCAACTTTTTTTTTACAAAATTGTGTTGATTTTTTTAAAAAGAATAGTCTAATGTGATTTGAGTCTTATAAAGTGTAGAGTGAAGAGTTTAAATAATTATAGATGTAAAGTATAGTAGAGAAGAGTGTAATGAAATGATAATATAGTACTTCATTATACCCACAACACATCAAACCATTGGGGATACTCTAATCAACCCGCCACCAAAGACATGGTAAAAATGACAAAAACAGTTTGTCTAGTTAGCCACGCACGCACCACTTGTCTAAGTGTTGCGCTTAAAATGCACTGCCGGCGTGTGATTCACTTTGGGCATAACTATTTAAAACATTTTTTATTCTGAAAATAAAGTAAAGTCAAGGCATAGGAGTCGCATTATGTGCATCATAGTATCCTCTCAAGGCGCATCAACTTTTTTTATTCATGTTGCTTTTAAGAAAAAATGATACATTTGCCTCGAGATGTCCTGAGTAATCAGTGGGATGCCTACCGGGGTGCTCTGAATAATCGATGGAGTTCCCATAGTGTGACATTACATCAACCGACATTACGTCTCAGGTCTCGATGAGAATTATTGAACTTATGGTCTCAGACACACATGACCGAGACATAAATTGTCGTATCAATTGGTGTCGATCGAGACATACACACATCTCGACACAAGGCTACCGGTACCACTTGTATAGTCACGATGGTCACCCATCGAGAGGTGTTTGACTTTAGATGTCGACTCGTGTAGATCGACACTGTAATATGAATCTCGACAAAATATGGGCAAGACTACTTTAACATGTGTCTTGGTAGTGAGGTGTGTTACTTCACAAACTAGAGCATTTGGGTTAAAGTATCGGAGTGCCCCGAGAGAATACTAGAGTGGTGACTCTTAATAAATTGAATCGGAGTTTTTTTTTTTTTTTTTTTTTGAGAAATTGAATCTGATGAATTAAATTGATTTGTAATTTTTCAATCAGAAATAATTAAATTAAATTATAGATTTACCCTAATTAGACTAGCCCCAAATTTATGGCACCTAATAATCACTTCCCTTTGAGACAAAAACGACTCCAACATCTAACTTTACCGAGCTAATAACAATCTTAATAACAATAAACGCTTCGACCAGGGAGATCGTAGTTGAATTCTCAACAGTAAAAAAATAAAAAATTAACAATCTACGCTTGAACTTTTCTATAAAAAAAAAGGATGCTAAAAAAAAAAAAAGGCACCCACAAAAGCTGCAGAGCAAAAACAAAACCTTAGTGGTTGGAACTTGGAATCTCATCTTCCACCGAAGCAAGAATAGAAGAAATGAATGGCGACAACAATCTCGACAGATTCGAGGGCGAGGCTCGTGCCACTCTGACAAAAACAAGTAGTATTAGTAGTATTAGTAGGAGTATTAGTAGTAGAAGAGGCTTTTACATCCACAACATATATAGTTTAACAAATGAAACCAAACAACAACAAAACACTCTTCTTTCGATCTATTCTGTTGTTATTCAGTTGAAACTTGAAAGGGATCTCAGATTGCCGACCCAGGTCTGCCTCTCCTTAATTTTGTTGCGTGTTGGGTACTACTCTCAAATGCATTTTTTAAGACTTCTCACCTCCTCTTTATTGAGTGATACCCATGTGTCCTTTTGTGCTCTACTGAGCCGGTTCTTGTACCTTCTATGCTACTTATTGTTCATAGTTTATGGGGGACCTGTATTTATGAAATTAATGTTTTGGTGTCTTGTTAACTGAAATTTTGTGTAGCTTTGAGCTTGTTTGGGATCTGGGTAGTGTGTGTTCTGAGGTACTTGTTTGGTTGGGCTTGTTGAATCAGGTTCGGGTGTTTTTTTTTTAATCTCTGTATAAACTTTGTGATTTATTGTTTTCTGAGTCTGGGTAACTTGTTTTTTTTAATGTTTTGTGAAGTTTGGGCATCTGGGTTTGATGGGTTAGGGTTTGTTGATGTGGGTTTTTTTTTTGGGGTGTTAATGACTGGCATGTTCTTTTATTTGATCTTGGAGGGAAATGATGTAAGGTTTATGTGTGTGGAAAGCAAGAATAAGTGTAGTTGGTGGTGAGTGATGAATGTTCAGAAAATTGTGATAAACGTCATTTTTTTGGAATCAGATTGGACTTGTATTGGCTGTTGGGATGCATTGTTTTGTTGGGTTTTCTTTTTTGTTTGATTCTATTAGGGGAATGGGTTTTATTGTTTACATTTTGAAGTTATACAGTAAAATTTCTTGGATTTGGATGTCTGTTGAACATTACAAGAAGGGCAGTTTGAGATACTTTTCAGCTCTGCCATTAACTGTTACAGTTGTTTCTCTTGCCTCTTGAATCTGCCTTTCTCCTTGTATGAAATTGGCGCGTTGTGCTTATGCCCGTGTTGACAATTTGGGCTTGTAGCGTTCTTGCTGTACTTAAGTCATCAATATATCTTGTTGCAATTCACATTTTGGCTTTATCGTTTTTGATTCTCTTTGAGAATTTGTCACATCTTTTCTTCTTAAAAATGCGTTTTGCTCCCATGACTTCCACCTGCTTGCTTTTTTTCTCAGGTGCTTCTTTTCCCTCTTGAGCTTTACCATTCCTCTCTCTGTCGTGCTTCTTGCCTTCTTCATGCTTATTTGTGTCCTATGAAACATTGCATTTAGGAAGCCATTATACATTATGCCTGTGACGTAATGACTTAGAAATCATTATTTGGTGGCTTTATCTCTATCTCTTGTCTCTGATAAAGTATTGCTTATTGCACTAAAAATGCATTGTGAAATGGTGGTGGGAGGAAATTTACTTCAGAATGAGGTATTTTCTTGCTTGCATGATTTTTGGGAGGGAATATATTCTTGTTCTGGAAAAACTGACTTCTACAAACCGGAAACAAATATTAAATTTTCTCGTAATCGAAGTTTTTCATATTTTCTCTTGTATCTGTGTGGTTTGTATTTGTCTGCGTGTGTATGTTTAAATATGTGTGCAATGCGCGGGGGTGTGTGTTTCCTCTAATTTACTTTACTTCTGCTAAACTATTTATATTTCATCTTTATTTCTTTTGTATTGCTGAAAACAATCTTCCTCACTGGTTTTCTTACTTGTTTGAATGGGATATTTTAGTTCTTAAAGTGAAAGGGGAGGGCTCAATTGAAGACTTCTGGGGCGGATGTTTCCTCGACAATGGTGGAAAAACATTATTTTGTTCATCATGTTTATGTTTACTCATGTGTCAGGTACTCCATTTCGGTACATGATTCTTGAAATGTTTTGCCCATATTTCTTAATTTTTGATGGATCATGGGGCTTTTTTACTGTTTATCTTATGTTCTGTAAGTCACTTTGCTCCACTGTTTGTGCATAAAATTTAGTCTCTTTTCATCTATTGAATACACTTTATTGGCTCTGTTGATGGAATTTGAACATTGGCTTGCTGACATTTCACTTTTACTCTTGCCTCCCAACAGAAAATAAAGGGACTTGCAACCTTTTTGATTTTGTTTTCCATGATAGTGAATCTAGTTTTTTTGGAAGTTAAATTTTCTTACTCAATATACTTGGCATCTATCTTGTTCTAGGACTTCTGAACTTCTAGTTTTGAGTAACTCTTAGCTTTAGTATGATTTTAATCATGTAGATGCATTTGTTGGAGTGAGCATTGGCACGGACATGACCAATTTTCCATCAGCTTCGGATGTGGTTGCAATCCTTAAAGCTAATGGAATCAATCATGTTCGGCTCTATGATGCTGATCCTCGTATGTTAACTGCCCTCGCAAACACTGAGATTGAGGTCATGGTGGGGGTCACCAACCAGGAGGTGCTGGGGATTGGGCAATCCCCTTCTACCGCTGCATCCTGGGTTAACAAGAATGTTGCCGCTTACATGCCAGAAACCAATATTACCGCCATTGCTGTTGGCAGTGAAGTCTTAACTACAATCCCTAATGCTGCTCCTGTTCTAGTTCCAGCAATGAACAATCTTCATCGTGCTCTGGTGGCAGCACAACTTAATTTCCAGGTTAAAGTTTCAAGCCCTCAGGCCATGGACATTATTCCTAAATATTTCCCTCCCTCAACGGCCACGTTTAATTCCTCTTTCAACGCTACCATGTATCAGCTCCTCCAGTTTTTAAAGAGTACAGGATCTTCTTACATGGTAAATGCCTACCCTTACTATGGGTACATCCAGGGTGGAGGCATTTTTCCAATAGATTACGCTCTTTTTAGGCCATTGCCCGCGTCCAAGCAAATAGTCGACTCCAACACTCTTTTCCGCTATGCCAGCATGTTCGATGCCATGGTTGATGCTGTATACTACTCTATGGAAGCCCTCAATTTTTCAGGTATTCCCATTTGTGTAACAGAAACAGGTTGGCCATGGCTCGGTGGAGCAAATGAACCTGACGCCAAGGTGGATAACGCGAAGACTTATGTCAACAATCTCATCCGTCGAGTGCTTAATAATTCTGGCACACCTAGCCAGCCTTCGATTCCTGTGAGCGCGTACATCTATGAATTGTTCAATGAGGATAAGCGCCCAGGGCCAATTTCCGAGAAGAATTGGGGTATGCTCTTTCCAAATGGAACTACTGTATATCCATTGACTTTCAGATCATCCACTGCTGCAGTCACAAACAACTCGTCCGCAGATGGAATGTTCTGTGTTGCTAAACCCGGTGCAGATCCTAATTCATTGAAGAATGGCCTGGACTGGGCTTGTGGACCTGGGCAGGCAAATTGCAGTGCGATTCAAGAAGGCCAGCCATGTTTTGAACCTAACAATATCTATAACCACTCTTCCTATGCATACAATGATTATTTCCATAGAATGCGGAGTTCCGGGGGAACTTGCGACTTTGATGGCACAGCTGCAATGACCACCGTCAATCCCAGTAAGTTTCTGCTTTCTTTACTAATGTTCTTCACGCAAACTCCATTACCTTTGTACTGTAAATCCATATTTGATTGTTCTCCATGTGTTATTTACAGGTCATGGTTCCTGCATTTATGCTGGAAGGTGAGTGCTTGCTCAAAACATTTTGTTCAGTTGATCTGATTGTCTTCCAACTCTTCCTTTAATCTATTGACTGAACTTGTTGTTTTTCTTAAACAGTGCAAATTCAAATTCAAATTCAAATGCAACTCAGCCGCCGCCATTTCCATTAGGACCTACCAGCCCCGATGGACAAAGTTCGATACTACAAATACCCGCCACTACATTCCTGTTCCCGACGATAATACTTCTTGTGCTAGCCCAGCTATGAGAAGCAGCATTGTTGAAATTTTTGCACTACATTCTTGTAAAGAGTTGTAGAGAGGCTGTATCCATTCTATCTTTTGTTCATTTCTTTGTTTCCGTTACTTCTTTCGATTTGTCGGTTTCTTCTTCGTTCGCAATGTATAATGTATACTTCTCAACAGAGTTCAAAATGAAGGTCTAGAGATAATTCATTCATGCAGAAGATTGTTGCATTTCCATGCAAGTGATCTAAACTTTGCATAGAACAGTAAAATCTGACAAATAATTTACTGGGTCATGTTATTTATTTATTTTTATATGAGATGTACTGGTCTGGAGTTCCAATTTGGGATTGTTTTCGGATTAATCAATCCTTGTATTATACAAGTGATGCACATGAATTGACATTGATAACACCCCAAAAGCCCAACTTTACAATCCAATCAAATGGCTTTTTTTCAATCCAATTTGAACATACAAAGTGATGGGCGCCCATTAATTTGACCGGTCCAATCCAGATTGCCATAAAATCTGGAGAACCAATGCATGGTACCCAAAATCAAGCTCTCATCAGAAGATAGAGAGCACAGAGAGTGAGAAGCAGAGATGAGCATCTCTGGCGGCGGCGGCGGCGGCGGCGGCGTAGGGAGGGGGATGTCATGGTGCTCAACCACTTCAGTTTCTTCGTCAGGGAAGAGAATTCAGAAGGAGATGAGTGAATTTGGAGCAGACCCACCTGAGGATTGCTCTGCTGGACCAAAAGGGGACAATCTCTACCAGTGGATAGCTGCAATTATTGGCCCTTCAGGTTTGAACTCCACAGATTTGCTGGTTTTCTCTGTTAGCTTGTTCAATCTATTGCATTTAATGACTGAAAACCCATCTGTAGTTTCAACTGTTCTAGTGAGATTTTTGGTTACATATCGAATTTTATTTTTTATTTTTTATTTTTTTGGATAGGAACGAAACTTTATTTTATTATAGCCAAATATATATACAATACTTACAAAAGTGGAGTAACAATGTGTTTAAGTCTAAAAAAATCTCTACCAGTATAGTAGGGGAAAAACACGTCGTACCTCTCCTGAATCTCCAAAGCACCCCACATATGGAAAATTTTCATTCTGGGTTTTCAAGATGGTGTTCTGTTTAGTTACTACTGATGTTCATTTGCCCAAGTTGTTGGTTTGGCTAAGTGTGGAATCATGGTTTGTGATGCCATCAACAATTTTGTCTACTGTGGATGTGAAGTGGAGTCATGAAGTAGGGGTAGGGTAGTGTGTTGGCTTATAGTGAGCTATTTGGAAAGAAAATTATTTTTTCTTGGACTGTTGTTTTTGATAATTGACTGGTGTGGTCTTGGTGGTCGCGGAGGATCATCAGAACACTGTTCAATTGTTAGGTCTGTTGATCAAACAAGACTTGTCTGAACGAATGTGGAGGCATGTTGGTTTTTAAGAAAAAATTCTAAAAATTCTTATTTGGTTATAAATCCAAATTTCTTCTTTTGACAAGTTTATTAAGGGCATCTCCAACCATAACAGTATAACACTAAAATAGTGCATCTTTGCACCAAATTCTAATCTCTTATCCAACCAACCAACACTATCGTTTACTCTTTGCAACTTAAACTTTTATTCTATTCATTTTTAATCCTTTTTAAGAAATTTAATTTTCTCTATAATTTTAAATTTATTTATCTTTCTGCAAAAAAATTTGTTAAAATTAATTAATTATACCTAATAATAATTTTATAAAAACTACTACAAAAAAAATAATTTTAAAATTAAAATATACCTTTATTTTTTATAAGAATAATACACGCCAAAACATCTTTGGTGAAATGGTAGAGGCATCAATTGCCAAAAAGGTAAGTTTTGGTATGGTCGTGAGATCGACTCCCACTTAAGTTAAATAATAATAAAAAAAACTCAATTAGGAAGTATTTCTTGCTAGCGTTGTCTTTCCCAAGCTTTGCTGAAAAATTCCACCTATATTTTTAATAAAATGAAAGAGTTTTTATTTATTATACTTCTAAATATAGACATTTTTACTTTAAATATCAAAATTATTTTTGATTTTTTAAAAATAGTACTTGAGTCAGCCTACATGCTCTTGCCGAAGCTCAACTCAAAACCCACACATATTTCTTTACTTATAAAATAATGCATTTATTTATTTATTCATTATTATTTGTTAAGAATTTTTTATTATTATATATTTATAAAATATGTACTTTTTTTCTAAAAAAATAAAATAAAATGTGTCCTACCTTGTACTTTGACTGTCAAAATAAGTTTTCAAATTAAGAAGGTACTTGAACTAGTTCGAACCAGCTTTGGGCTTCATTAGTGAGCTCAAACTAGTCCATGTTAGTAGGGTTAGGCATGTACCTATGCCCATAAAGAGACAACATCTACATATGTTTATGGGCTTGAGTATATACTTGTCTAGCGCTACCAAACTTACTTAAAATGGGTCTTCCTTGACCTTACTGATGGAGCTCAAGCCCAATCCTGGCTCCGCCCGACACAAGTATTATTTTTTAAAAAAATAAAAATATTTTTTGACATTTTGAGTACTTTAAGTTTATATTTTATAAGTAGCATAAAAAAATTATAGGTACGTTTTTTTTTCTTGGCTGAGTTTGGGCAGAGGCGTTTAAGTTAGCTCGCTTAGGCTAACTTGACCTATGAACATGTCAAACGATAGACAAAAAAGTCAGATTGTTTATTTATGAGGGCTCCTCTTGCAACCCATCCATCCTATCTTCCAACCCAATTTTATTTTGAAATTCTCTATACCCACCCAACAACAAATTAAAAATCCCTAAACTACCCTTAATGTAAACTGCTCACACACACCCCACCCACCCACTTACCACACACTCCTCTAAAAAAACTTCCACACAAGGGAACACTCAATGCACCCTCCAAAACTTTGAAGTTGCATTGAAGAAATATGACTACAATTATGAAATTGGCCCAAAGTTTTGATATTGTTTTGTTTAATTTTTGTTGGGTATCTTTGAAATGCGTTTTGAGTGTTGGGTTAATTTTTGTTTAATTTGGGGGATTTTGATTGTTTAAGTGACAAATGAGACAGAAAAAAATAATTGGCAAATTTGAATAGATGTATTTTGACGATGCCCTAAAGTTATAAGTCTTGTTGGGATTGACTTGACGCAATGACTTGGGGGAGAGAAAAATTGATGTCTGAAAATTGTTTGAGATGGGCGTAAGCAGTTGAGAGGGCATTTGTGAGCTTGCGTTTATTTGGGGGTAATGGAAGACAGGCGGGTGTGGCATTGGGTTTTCTTTGAAGAAGATGAACAACTTATGATCAGTTTCAAGTTTCCTAATTGGTCTTGAATGAAAGGTGAACGAGAGGGTTAACAGATGGGGAGAAGGGTTTTGCAAGGTAATTTCGGTAATATGATATTAACTTGAAGGGTGTTTTGATAAAAAAAAATTTTAATTCTTTTATTGGGTGGGAAGATAAGATGGATGGGTTGCAGTAGCAACCCTCTTATTTTATTTTATTTTTTTAATTTAGGCAAATTTGATGTCCTATGCCACATTAGCGCCAACTCAACGTCACATCACCACTACTTAAAAGCATCTACAATGGGAACGTGGATTGGAAAAAATGTGTGTCACGTAAGAGAGATGATATTGTAATAAAAAAACACTCTCCAATGAAAATGTCTATTAGCATGTGAGCAGACGTGACAATAATAATGTTCATATTGAAGGTCAATCTCTAGACATTTTGTATCCACAATATCAACTTCTAGACTTCTTCTACCCATAATGTCTAGAACTAGATTTTTTTTGTAGGAGTCTAGAACTGGAAATTCAATATAGACATTATTATTGTTGACACGTCAGCTCAAATGCTAATAAACATTTGCATTGGAGAGTGTTATTTTGCTTCCAATGTCCATTCCATCCTGGCACATATTTTTCTTCAATCCACATTCCCATTGGAGATGCTCTAATTGTAGCTTAACGGAAGATTGATGGAATGACCATAACTGAAACTTTTGAAAAGTTTGATGAATGTGGTGAAGAAAAAAGTATTGTGACCAAAACGTTATAAACATATAGTTTTGTGACCATAAGTAACCTAGAACAAGAGTTATAACACTGCAAGGATTTTACCTGACTGTCTATTGCAATAGTGTGACTGTATGATCAAACACGGTTCATGTTGCCGTGAACAAATTGATGTCTTGTTTTGCTGTATCTACCAGTTCTTATCTTGTAGTTTATGTGGAATGGCGAATCAAAGTGGCATTGGTACATAGTCATTGTTCCATCTTGATCAGCTGATTTAAAGTTTTTTTTTTTTTTCTTGGTAATGAAAGGCGGCATCTTGCCGCTAGTTGCTTTCTACATTACAAGAGATGTTGAGATTAATTCTATCCTGATCCAACATCAATTAGATTGCTAATGGAACTGATTTAAAACTTGAATGGAAAATGCTACAAGGACACTCAAAAGTCACACCGGGATGATGTGGTCTGCAGGCCCAAAGTGAAAATTGGTGTGCACACATAGTTCCCGGTGCATAATGCGCGGGGTGTGTATCCCGAGGCGTGCAGGGACGCTCCCCAAGACGCGGGACCCGCATGCCACGTTGTGTGACTTTGGGGTGTCATTGTAACATTTTCCAACTTGAATTATATTAAACTTATTGAGTTACTGGGTTGGGAGGGCCGCCCCCTATATGGGGCCCCACAATGCTCGAGCGTGGATTAGTCGATTCGCGAGATACCACTTGGGAAACCAATTTTTTTTTTATTGAGTTGGGCTATTTTATTTTACAATTTCTTATCCAATAATTTCTTGGAGAATTCCATATGAAGGCCTCAAAATTAGTGACTTGGTGAATTATTCCATTCATTTTTATTGTGCAATTTGAATTCCAGGTGCAAGCATGGTTTGTCATGATATGTTCCTGAGTATTCTGACAAAATAAATTCTTTGATTACTTGTTTTGTAAATTTTATGTCGTAGGATCTCCTTATGAGGGTGGTATCTTTTTTCTTGATATTACATTTCCAAGTGATTATCCATTCCAACCTCCAAAGGTATGCTCGATTTCCTGCAATAACTTCTATTAAAATTCATAAAAATGCTTTTCATAATTCAAAATGCATGAACTCATTTATACTCTAGTTGAAAGTGGCAAGCAAAGAGTAGGTTCAATAAATCGCTGTAAGAGTACTAGAGATAGAAACTACGAAGTCTAGGGCAATACTGCAATATAAAGTGCTGTTACTTTGAAGTAGTTCATCTTGCAAGATTTGCGCCAAATATAGTATGGGTAAATGAGGAATGATACTGTCACGAACTGTTTATAACAAGTGGAAACTGGATAGCTTAGGCTTTGGTAAGGCTCATGATCGAGAAATCAAATTAGTTGATGAAAATTCTCATCACAAATTGGGGGAATCTAGGGGTTTACACGAGATATTTTTAATTGAGACTCTTATCTTTTGCCTGCTGACAATTTGATTTCTTCCCCATAAAAAAAGGCATTATGATCACTATACTTTAGTTTCTGTTTTGTTTTGAAGAAACCGGAAGCTTTTAAATTTTGATGTTAAAATTGTAAGCTCCAATCTCCTGTTCATACACGAGCCATCCTTCTCATTTTTAAAATTTCCTTTTCACTTTCACATCATTATTCACATAATGCGTTGCATCAGATGATAATAAATGTTGAAGTTATCTGGTTGGCTTTTTGTTAGTTGTTACCATCCTTTATTTCCTTCTCGTTTCTATCCTACTTCGGAATCTTAATTCTTACTCTTTTCATCTGCAGGTGATGTTTAAAACTAGAATATACCATTGCAATGTTGATTTAGAAGGCAATATCAGTTTGGACATATTGAAAGACAGTTGGAGACCTACTCTGACAATTTCAAAGGTGTTAGTTGCTATCCAATCGATGTTTACTGAGCCTGATCCTTGTGAGTTTCCATGTTCTTTATGTTAGCAACAAATTATCTTTAGTAACATTCCTTCAAGGCTCGTCGCATGTTGAACTCCTGCTACGCTTCTTCCTTACAGATAATCCGGCTGTTCCAAACGTTGCTCACTCGTACTTGGAAGACCGAGCTAAGCACGATGAGATTGCTTCAGAGTGGACCATGCGATTTGCTAGGTAGTACCAACATTCAGAATTCTCATCAAGTCTTTTTAGTGTAGCGAACTGACCTTTCTTCTTAAATCAGTAAAATTGCCTTAAATGTATGAATGCATCTTTTTGTCGAGTATTCAAATACTCAGATGTATTTAAAAGCTGAAGTTGGTGCATGTCTCAACAGCCGAAGGAGTAGATGCGAATGCATAAGATGTTATCTTGTCAACCCCTTTTTAACAATGTTTTAATGAATACGTAAACATGCAATGAGTGATACTGTTTAATGTCGCCATAACTGTTGTATAAATAGGAGTTAGTTACCACCAACAGTTTTTTACTTTCTTCTCTCATTGTGAAACTTTCATGAGTGCTTTAGTTTCCTTTCCTACCTACTACCCTTAGAACTCTAAATCGGAAACCATTCATGAATGATGTTTGTGGAGTCACTGCATCATTATTATCATTAGAGGTTTAAAGAATTGATTGGATCTGAAGTCCAAATTTGGTCGTAAACATCAGTCAATGTAAAGATTCAAACTAGTTTAGTGAAATTTTATTCAAAGATAACATCTGGACATGTTATAGAAAATACTATACAATGTTACATTCATTTTTTTTTTCTAGATTTACTGTGACAGCGTGAATTTGTTCATTTAAAGAAGTTTAATTTACTACTTCTATCCAACTACAGAGTACTTATCTTTTATTTTCTTGATCAAAATACTAATAGAGGTCAACAATAGTTAGGAAAATTGGAAGAATTTCTATTCCGGTTCTCACTAGAAGGACATTTAGGATCATTGAGTTTGAGACATCCACAAAGTCTGAGTTATAGGGTGAAGACCAAAGGTTTGGTGGTTGATGGGAACTTACCTAACCATTCTGAGATGGTAACATGTGAAGACAGAACCATAACCAAAGATGTACAATACTTGGTATTTTATTAATGTTGGAGTATGGTTGTGCCTGATTAATGAATAATGTGAGTTCCCATTAAAGCCTTTGAAAAATAGGTGTTTAGTCTCCTTTCCATCTCAATCAATCAGCTAACACACAGTAGGGAGATGGGCCAGTTTGATAAACCACCAGAACCAGACATTTCACCATTTTAGGCACCTTAAACTTGCCATTAATTTTATATTAAGCAAACTCTCATGACATCATTTTCTTCTCTAAGCAAGCTTTCTGATCTTACCCCTGCTGTTGACCACTCAATAACCCTCTCAAAAACCAGCAAGCAATGCTTCATCTTTCTCTGCTCTTTTTTCCATGGGAAGCGAGTGTGATCCATGTAAACGCCGCCATTATGATCCTAGCATGTCAAAGAGAACCCGAAAGCCATTATTGCCGGTCGTTGCGGTGAAGTCCCTTGAAGGACTACAATGTGTTTCACCAGTGAAGGATTCTGATCTTGAAAAAATAGATTTTAAGTGTTCCCCTAAAGCATGCAAAACAAGCTTGAAGGATTTGTTCAGTTGGGATGGAGGAACTGATCTAAAGGTGAGTGATGAGAAGGAACAAGTGAATGAAGAAGCAAAGCAAGGTCTAGAAGGGAAGAACTCACTTGGGAATCACTTCAAGCAGGAGGAGAATAACTTGAAAATGTTCATGAAAGAGCAAGAAGGAGGACTAGAGGGAGTGAAGCTCCATGGAAAGGTAAGTCGTTACGCAAGAATTTTGAGCCGTTTGATCAAGATTAATAAGCACGATCATCACTCGGGATCTGTAAAGAAGACTGTTCTTAGATTGACAATGTAAAGAATCAATATGAGGCTAATATTTGTTGCTTAATATTATTATTTTTTATTTGTTGCTTAATATTATTTATTTTGCTCTCTCGATCTCCCTTAATTTGGTGTTATAGTTTTAATTTCTTTGAAGGGTATTGGTTTGATTTGAAAGATCAAGATTGATTTCTTGATCGGATACGAAAGTAAAAATGTCAAAAATTCAGGATCAATAGGAAAATTTAACAAACAAGTTTAGTGAAGTATCAACATTATGAGAGGTCATTTCTTGGAGATTAAAGTGGTCATGACATGAGTATTTACTTGTGAAGATTCTAGATGGTACAGTTAAAACTCATGGTTGAACTTGCAAACATCTTTTTCAAGTTCATGATTCCTAGGTATTCAAAGAAGGGAAATGTTAGCGGGCCTCAAGCCAACAGGCAGGTCGGACACGCGTGAAGCATGATGTGCCTCCTGCATGTATATCTTGAGGCGCATCGATGGCGCACGTTGAATGCATGCCGGACTTGGGTTTTGTAAGTACAAACTTGTTACACGATGTGTGGACACGATGCGCCTTGTCCACACATCTCGAGGCACATCGACAGTGCACGTCGAGCGCGTGTTGAACCCGAGTGTTGTAAGGAAGGAATAATATGTTAGAATTGGCAAGGAATCTGTACAATAGGAGACTAGTACCCATTGACTTAACATGCTTTCTGTGTAAAAGGCAAGAGGAAGATGTATTTCATGCACTTGTTTGGGTGCTCTATAGCAACAAAATGTTGGCAGCAGTTCAGGGTGAGCAATTATCATCCCCACCCGAACTCCTTTGTAAACTGGTTGGGGGATATCATCGAGAACCATGAAATGGAAGTTGTACAATAGAATAAACATGCCAATCAAAAAACTTTCTCCAATAGTAACGTATATTAGCACTATAAAAATGATGTGGCTCAAATAACCGTTTACACTATTTGTCGCACCCTATAAAAATAGAGGGTGCAATAGACTGTGAGTGCTCTGCTACCTCACAAAAAACTAAATAAAAAATACAAAAAAGAAAACGGAACTACTACTTTACGTTTTTTTAGTTGTACGCTATATACTTTCCGCTTTTATTTTCTTCAATTTTTTCGTACTTATAATATACTTATACAATACTTACAAATAAATTTTAGAAAAAAAAAAGGATAAATACAAACGATGCTATTTTTTTATCTGTTGCCCTTTTTTTTTGAGTTAACTGTTGCGTGTTATAAAAAAAGGAAAAAAAAAGTATTTTATAAGGGTAGTGCTAGAATGCACCAAATGAAACACTCAAAATAGACACCTTATCCAGTCAACATGCATGGGGCCCACATAAAAAGTTGTTTACTTTGATTTTTTTTTCTTGCTTTAGTTGGTTGTACCAGTTGTTATGTTTTTATTGGTTGTTTGGTACAATCGACTAATAAAGCAGCTGACTTCAGCACCAACTATCAGTTCTGAGTCAGCTGAGTGTAGTTTCTGACTATCTCATTTGGTGGATTCCAACATTTTCCATTTTATAAATATAACATTTGTATAATCATTTAATAACTGCAAATATATAAACGTTTAATACTTGCCAAAAAATATAATCGTTTAATAATTTTTAAATTTTAAAAAGTTGTTTTAAAAAAAAAAAAAGATTTTAAAGAAGTTGTCACGGATAGAAAGTGCAATCCACATTACCCATTAGAAACTATTTAAAACGTTGAATGTGTATTTATGCCAACTAGAGTGGACATGCTCCACAATGTCCACATTGATAATATGGCAAAAATCAATAGCCACAATCCACATTTATCATTAGAGATGCTTTAAGCCACTAACAATCTCGAAATACATGTTAAATCTCAACTAAAACCTTCAATTTGTCATCTATTCATTCAAAAATTCTGTTTGGACTTTTAGAGTCTAGACTCTTAGAGGGGTTTTTAAAATTTTTACAAATATCAAAGGACTTTTATAAGTTATTTTGAAATCATTTATTGCTAGAGGATAATTTTGAAATAAAAAAACTTCAAAAACCCCTTAAGAGTCCAGACTCTAAGAATCCAAATAGCACTACTCCTATTCATTTCATGTTCTTAAACTTCTCGAATGGATCAAATTATTTATTTCCTAATTAACTCCTCAATTTTCTACAAAAATCTTGGTAGCATCGCCCCTTAAACTTGCCTCTTTGCTAGGCTAGTCCTTCATAACTCTCCCACACCATTCCCAAAACATTTATTTAAGTCATCAAATAGTCAATCGATCAAAAGCATTCATTTCCAAGATTTCAACATTTTTCGGATTTCTATAATTTTCTAAATCCCAAAAGAATTGAAACTTATAAATAATAAGTACTTCAAATCATTATTGATCATTCAAATGACAAAAATGAGACTTGGAATTCACTTAACATACACAAGGAATCCAACCTAACGCTCCCTAAGTCCCAATTATGATAAAAATAATTTAAAATATAGATATACAGAGAAAAAACTCAAAAGGAAAAAATTCACAGGAGGTTCTTGAGCTTACTTTTTCCTTTAATTCCATTTATGGAACATGATCTCATGAAAAAGAACTCGATTATATTAGAAAAGTAACACCACTGATCTGTACTCCGGTAACTGCAAAAACCAAATCCAATACATGGAGACATGTATAGCATTTCCAAATAATTCAACAGAACAAATGCAAATATGAATGCAATTCACTATATGAGATCATGAAAACAGTACTATAAGATCATGAAATGAAAAGGCAATGTGCCGGAGTGGATTCCCGAGCCAGACGCATCAGCTCAGTTACCCGCTCTACTACTAACTTAGGGAAATGGATGCTAAGCACCACTGCTACTAACTTAAAGAAATACACGCGTGTATGCATGACCAAGAATATGTAAAATGCAATGCTAACAATAATGCAAATGCAAGAACAAAGATACAACAATAAATAGTAAACGTCAATGTCTGGTTTACTTCCTTCTAACAAAATTTGAGTTAAGTTTCAGGGTTCTCAGAGCGTCAAATCACCTTAAAAGTGTCTAAAATAGCTTTCCTACATAACTAGTTATCGCAAGGACCAATGTCCAAATGAAATCGAATCACAAAACCTCATGAAAACTGCGGCCAAAGTATCCTCAAAAACCATTTCCAAAAATAATAACTCGTCAGTTTTACCCAACTCTAAGCTAGTGAACTTTGGATAACATTTTAGCCTTGAAAACCTCAAGTTCGTCATATTGACCAAAATGAAAGCTGTAGATTTCACTTCCTACTTTGCATGGACTTAACGAACACTCAAATAAGACAAACAAGGAAGAAGTTATGAATTACTATCTTAATTATATGGCCAATTCACCAGACAAACTTCAAAAACTTTAAACCAACGAACTTCAAGTTTAACGTCCTTAGTATTAGGTTATCTATAATCCCAATAATTTACTATTCTGAGAGAAAATCGATAAAGACACTGACCACAATGTCCATGAAACTTCTGAACATGAAATCATTCAAGTTGAGCGATTTTTCATACTTTTTCATTCGAGTTTGGTTCAGTGTTGGGGAGGTTCCCTGTGGGAGATAAATTGCTTATTAACGCTGACACTGGAGTTATTGGCTAGAGTTCAGATTTGAAGTATTTGTTGCTAGGTATTGAGTACTTCAATTTTGCTTCCTTCAGTAATTCCAGTTTGTTAGAGCATTGTCCTTGTGGTTTAGCGTCTTGGGTCTTTGGCTCAGCCTGCGCTGTTGTGCCTTTCATTTCACAGTTAAAGAAATGGAAAATGATAATCTAACACACTTTGGGCACTTGAGTCGCACACTTTGTCTTTTAGCCTATTTATGATCTTCTATTAGATGTGGGGCCCACGCCTAAAGAGACAAGAAATAACCATAAATAGGCCAAAAAATAAAGTGTGCGACCCAAGTGTGCTCTCAAACTGTGTTAGATTATCATTTTCCTAAAGAAATTATTTGTCCTCTCCTAAAGATTGTTGTTTTTCTGTGTTAATTTTCTCGCTTTGAAAGATTCTTGCAGTTTCTCTTTATTGAATAAATACTTGTACTGTCAAGCACAGCTGTTCTCTCACAGCCTAGCTTATTGGGCTTTGTCAAAACTAAAATTAGGATTATAAAACCAATAACCCGAAATTTTCCAAGCAAAATACACAACACTTTCTTTAAATAACTTATTGATCACTTGATCAAGCAAAGATTAATCACTAGCTGGGAGCTCACAACACCTCTCTTTTAATTAAACTTTAATTATTTTATCGTTAGAGACTTGTTATAATAAGAATCATTGTTTTCAACATCTTCAACTTATATACAGTAGTATATTAAGCCACATCTTCAATTTATACCTATGGACAAACACTTTTGATATGGCTTTTGGTGGCTACATAGAAAGTGAAGGTTTATTACCCATATTTGTTATTTTACCCAGTTTAATTACTTTCAGCTTCTCTGCGTGGTTACAAATTCCAGCATCTTAGTTAGTCATAACAAATATACGATCATTATTGATTTTAGAGCTTTATATGGTTTTATACCAGCACAATAAATGGCATACAATAAAAAGGATTTTCCTGATAATGAAACTGTATATGAAGCAAGAGAATATAATAGACATTCAACATCGATTTGACTAATGAAAAATCATAAAATTATAAAACGAAAACTGTCCCAAACAGTATAAAAATAATAAAAAAATATTATTAAAATGAGGGATTCATTCATGCTTATATTTTGTGAGAATCAAGTCAACATAATATAAAATAAAACCAACGGTTGCAAAGTCAATAACATTCTAAACTTAAACTGTGGATGGCAAGCTGCTTTTATTTTTAAAATGATGTACCTTAAAGCTTTCATTTCCAGTCAATCAAATACAGTGGTTGCTTGGACTTGTTGTACAACTAAACAAGCACCTATTTCTGCAAAACCCAGGGCATGGGTTTCGATGAGCGACCTTAGTTTTCCGGTTCCATGCATCAATGAACGGATATTGAATATATAAGCAAATGAAAGAATAAGTTTTTCACATTAAGGTTGGACAATGGCAGACAAGGGAAGTTTGGATGAAAGCAAATATTCTTTACCAGTGCCTTTGATCGGATTATATGTTGCAGGAGCTACTTTGGTATGTTTCCTACTCATACTTGCTGATATAACTCTGGGTTTTCGCAATAAGAAACCATGGTTACCATGTCGATGGTTCGCACTTAATTCGGTAACGTTGACTCTTCTTTCCATTGCCACAAAACTTCCAACAGATCTCACCACACCTATGCCGAGTGCTCATGATCAATTGTCTAAGCTTTCTAGTAATATCTTGTTATGCATTTGTATGGGTTTCCTCATGCCTTCGCTTGGGACTGCGAGACATTCAGAATGCTTTACAAACATGAGTGCCATGACAATTTTAGTGGTTACTGTTTTTGTAAACGTTTGCATTCAAATGCGCACTGGTGTGATCTTTTCGTTTAAATTGGAACATATCATAGTCTTGTCTTGCATGGTGATCTTTCTTCTACTGTTATGGGGTTGTACATTTACAATCAAGACCATGAAAGAGATTTCCATTGACCGTAATAAAAGTGCCTTTGTAGAAACTAGAGTGAGCTTGTTTCAAAAGTTGAAGATAGGTTATTTGTATGGTTACGATTCCAATCCTCAATTTGCACTGTGTAAACATTCATACAGCCTTATGATATGGGCACTGACCATAACTTGTTTGGTTGTACTAGTGGAAGCTACATGTCGGTCTGTCCTTTCACATAAGGTCGAATCTTTTAAGGGCGTTTCTGATTATAAATGGTCGATGTGGATTGTAGTCGTGATTCAGATTATCACTAGCCTACAAGCAAGTATTGGAACAACCTGTAGGTTGATTCGAGTCAATATCCTATATGAAAATTCTGTGGAGATCCTCGATGATGATGATGAAGTAAATAAAGCTTTGGGTAGTAACCCGCTCTTGAAGATTGATGATGTGGGTTACATTTGTCTCTTAATGTTGAGAAAAATAATATTTTTCCCAACTATTCTAATAATGCTAATACTTCTTATCATACTCTTCATCCCAATCTACGTTTATAAATCTCTACTGGGGTTCTTTTCTCATGAAAAAGATATTAAGGCTATGGATGATGAATTTCAAGATTTAATTGGGAAAGGAGAGTCCGGATTAGATGAGTGGTCACTAAGGAACGGGGTAGATGACATGAAGAGATTTATAGATAAAAATAAAGCGAGTGTTGCATACCATCTAAACTATCTTTCATTTGAACCCCAGCTATCTCAAGAGTCACTTGTTGACCAACTCAAAAATCAAATTAACAGAGACAGGGGATATGAATTAACTTCTCTTGCAATTGTGCTCCTAGTAAAGGTAGCCATGGCTTCAATGCCGTCTGAAAGATCAAAGCTGTTGACGAGTTCTTTGAATGAAATCTTTGATGTTATTCATTTCATTGACAAAAAGAAAAATCTTACGAGCTTCAAGAATAAAAAGAAATGCATGGTTGCAAGAGCCGCATGGCTGGGCGATGCCTTCCACGCTAGCCTCACAAAAGCCAACATACATGAAGAAATTCTAACAATTCAATTTGAGCCCACACTATATCAAGTTCGCGAAATTATCAAAGACTTAAGAAATGAGTTGCCCTCTGATTTCATATGCGAAGAATTATGCATCATCACAGACTTCATCAATCTTCAAGTTTATAGATCTAAGGAAGATCTTTACAATTTTATAGAACGACTATTTGAAGATATGTTGAAGGCATTTCTATTTCAGTTGCCAAATCTTATATTTAAAGATATATTGGAAAGTGATTTGGAAGACTTTGAAGAAAGTGTAAGAAATTGTTTGAAGCTCCTTTTCACTGTTGAATCATTAGAGAGATGCATACAATGGTCATTTCCAACTAGCAGCAACATCACTTGTTTAAGTGATAAAGCTCTTATAGAAGGAAACAGGAATGTTATAGAGCTTGATAACACACTTCCCTCCACTACTGTGAGAGCAGCGGAAGAGAGTTGCCAAAATGTTCAAGTCACTTCTCATTATTTACAACATGAAATCATTCAAGTTGAGTGATTTTTTTACTTTTTCATTCATGTAAGGTATAAGAAAGCATTTTTCTAGGGACTAGTTCTCGGGGTTGGTTCACAAATTGTTCGATGTATGATGTAAGGGATAACTTAAGATGATTAGTTATTTGTCAATGTAATTAATTCTTGATTTTATAGTGAGTATCAATAAGTCAAATTTGTAAGAGAATTGTCCTTCTGTTTCTCTTGTTCTTGGTATTGGGTGCGGCACCTCATCATTATGCTTCTTTTTTTTTCAATTTGGCAAAGACAACTGGTCCTCTAATTATGATTCTTATTTCTCTTGAATCACAACAATATATTAAATCAAGTTTTTACCCAATATCATAACTTATACTAGATAGAACAGGAAGGGATCAAGTGTACACCAAATAACTTCAATTAAAAAAAATGCAAGAGGAAAAGATGTTTATTAATCAATAAGTAAAGAAAACATATCAAATAGTACCCGTGACGTTCTTCCAATTTCTCGCGTACTTCATTTGAGCAAAGATCATAATAATTCAACTTCATTGCAATATCCACTTTTTGAGACCATGGGAAAAAAGGAAAAATAGTTAGCCAACAAAAGATCGGGATAATAGCAGGTAGAACCTATAGGTTGCATAGAGGTCAGAATAATCACTGATTAGGTAGAGATGAAAACTGAGATTTCCCTCAAAATCCTTGCCTTCTAATTTGACTCCATTTTCTGAAAGCAAGAAACAAACTTGATAGACGATAACTTGAAGAAAAACAGGCCTAAGCTCATATTATCAAGAACAAATAGAGAAAAAAATGACGTTTTAAAGAATCCAAAGCAGGATCAATGAAGTTGAAGCTCAAATTAAAAAAAAAAAATATAAATATATATATATATATATTTAGAATTTCTATTTTTATTTTCTTTTGATAAGAAACTAACTTTAACTCCGACAACTTTGACTCCAACATAAGTTAACCACCCAACTTTGCCTGGCTAGTGATATCTTATCCATCTCCCTAAAGATGCTACGTTGTTCTGCCTATATTAGATAGTGAAGGAAACAGCCAATCCGGGATTATCTCAGAACTAGTACTGTTTACTACATTCAGTGAGATACATAGTCAAGATAAATTTACTTTTTTTTTTTTGTGTGTGTGTGTGTGTGTGTCAACTCTGTAGTTTTTTTTTTTTTTTTTTTTTTTTTTTTTTTTTTTTTGTGTGTGTGTGTGTGTGTGTGTGTGTGTGAACTCTGTAGTAAACTATTGAGGGAAGCTGAATCTTATTCCCTACAGATGTGAAGCATATTTGTAATATGTCAATTAAAGAAAATCAAAGACTAGCAAAAAAAAAAGAAAGAAAAACTTAATGTAACTTCATTTAGCATGAAATAAAATCCAAGTTTCACATGACATTAAACCAAATTTCATGACTATCTTCAACTTTAAAACAAGAATACTGTTTATAAGAAGTGAAAAGCGGCATTTATCATTAACACGTTTATAGACTTCAAAGCATTCTTATAAGTTTAGGTACTCTATCAAGGGTACTTATTGTTGGTTTTTGTGGGCCCCACACAAAAATAGAAAAGTCCAACACATAAAGTAACAAATTGGAGTTTGAATAGGAATCTGACAGAGAGAAAATAGGAAGTGAAGAAATATATATGAGTCGATATTGTTGTGCGACTAGGAGACCGAAAAATAAGAGGTATTCTAGAGAAGTCAACGAGTAGTTCGGCTTGGTGTGCGCATAGGGGAATATGTGCATTATCTCTCTAAAGTTTTCTCTCTACATTGAAGAACAACAAGATCTTGAATCCGAAAACTCGCGGTGAAGGCTTTGGTGATTTCTTGGTGTTCAAGAAAAGAGGTGCAAGGGTTTGATACAATTGGGGTAGTATTCTTTGTTCTTAGTGTGATCATCTAAGTTCTTGGAAGAGGTATTTTATGTATTACTTCATTGTTGGTGAATCTCATTAAATTGAGATATCTTGTACTCTTTGTTGACATAGTGGATTGTTCGGAGTTTGGCCCGTGTTTTTTACCTCTGATTTGGAGGGTTTTCCACGTTAAATCTTTTGTGTCTTGTGGTGTGTTGATTTGGTGCATAGATCGTGATTTGGTGGAATTTATTATTCATCTGTTTCATTATTAGAAGGGGTTGAGTAAAAACCCCAACACTTATACCTTATAAATAAAGTTGAAATTATAAAAGCGTACAAGCCAATATATTTTGAAAGCCAATTCACATACTAAGTTATAGAATGAGGCTTTTGTCCAATAGGATGAGCCTTTCTTCTTCCTATTTATCTGATACATTGCTTTCAATTTCTGGGATGAACCACATTAAAATTTGCTTTAAGACCATGAAAACTTTAGTGACGAAATTTTAGAAACTGGATTTTCGAGACCCTGTAGAAAGACAATTAGACTGTGGAAAACCCCCAAAAAGCGAGTTGACTCATTCAGCCCAATGAATTAATAAAATCCAATACTAAAATTATTCTGTAACTACAAGTAAAACTCCAACGATATCAAAAAGTTGTGGTGGAGAGATGGGGGCAAACTGAAACTGAGGCATGCTCTGGAGTGGAGAGCAGAGAGAGAAAAATAACAGAACATACAGATTAGTAAAGAAATTGAATGGTCTACTCAGGACAATGACCATACAGACTAGTATGGTATAAGATGGGGATCGTTCACCTGAATGTCAGCTTTATTATCTAACATATCATAAAGTTTGCTAAGAAAGTAAGATTCGCTTAAAACAGAAATGAAAACAACAGTGTAAGACTAGCTAGTTCAAACATGAATATGTTGGCTCTGCTCCGTTTAGATGATGATGATGATGATGATGATGATGATGATGATGATGATGATGATGATGATGATGATGATATAATAATAATAATAATAATAATAATAATAATAATAATAATAATAATAATAATAATAATAATAATAATAATAAGCAATACATCAACTTAACTGCAATCCAAAATGAAAGGGCGTCTTACTTTCAAAAAAGAGTATCCGGGCAGGAAGGATTCCTAAGAGTGGTGGTTGAGGTTGATTCCAAGGAAGTAGTGGAAGTTTGCAACTAATGGTTCAGGCTTTAGAATTTAAAATCTTATCAAATAAATAAATAAATAATTCAGCCCTACTATTCTTCTTCAGCTCATAGAAACAACTTATATTGTAAGTTGCTATGGGAATCAACTTTAAGCATCTACACTACTTATTTGTCATTACTACCCAATGAACCACTAAAAACTAAGATAGTAACGGTTCCCTAACATGAATCCTCTTGTTTATATTTATATATTATATATAAGGACCTTCAAAAGAGCTTCGTTTAGCAGTGATTAGCCCAAAATACTACAGATCAGACTTGAGGAAGGCTATGATTTAACTAATTCTCAAAACTTTTTTAGAAAGCAAACAATAACACTTGAATCCAAAGAGTTAGTCTCACATCGACGAATTAAGACTTCATAATAAAGTAATTAAGTGATAATCTTCCCTTAACTAGTACCGAGGCTTCATGAGTTAAAACCCCACCCCTAAAATTAAAGGTAATTAAGTTAGGGACAATATCGGTATTAGGGGGAGATTGCCTGCATACGTAAGTCCGCAATAATGAAATCAAGGCCTTTTGAGATATAAAACCTCACACTTAAAGTTGAAAGGTAGTTAAGTTGGAGACAATATCAGTCCTAACAAAGGAGATCTACTGGCTCGTACACCCGTATGCGACGTCGCTGTAAGAATTTTACACTTTCAATCTCATAGACTTGCATAGTATCCCAAGGTAAGGTCGAATTCCAGTAGCCAAGATGGATTATATATAGAGATCCAGAAAGCCCACAACACCAATTTGATTCCTTGCTACAAAAAGGAGGAACGAGAGCAAGAAACGGGGGAGATGAGTAACCGAGGGAAAGAAAGCTTTTACCTAAAAAGAAAAGAAAAGAGAAGAGAGAGCTTGAGAAGTAAATGAAGCTAGAGTTCTCGAGACAAAAACGAAATAAAAAAAATTTTAAAAACTCTCTAAGAGTCTGGACTACAAGAGTTCAAATAGCAATACTCTTTTTGTCGACGTAAGCTAAGAAATCCTCTAATTTAGTGAGTTGGGTTATTATTATTATTATTATTATTATTATTATTATTAGTGAGTTGGGTTTTATCTAAGTTTTTGTCCTACCACTCATAAAGTTCCCTTTATTTTAGATATTTACGTGTTCTCCCACGTTATACACACTTTATTTGCATGTACTCTTTTACGGAGGGTATCTTGAGAAGTCAAATTTCTAAAAGGAAAATCATAATCTAACACACTTTAGACGCTCATTTTATTTTTTAGTCTATTTATGACTCTTTCTTGTCTCTCTAGATGTGGACTCTACATCTAACAAAACACCATAAATGACCTGAAAGACAAAGTGTGCGATCTAAGTGTGCACCAAAAGTTTGTTCAGAGTTAACTTCTTGAAATTATTATTTTCATGTTTAGTTCAATAGTAAAGGCAAAACATATTTTTTTGTCCTTGAACTTTGAGTCTCTTATACTTTTATCCCTGAACTTTCATTAGTGTACATTTAGTTCTTTAATTTTCATTGTTGTACATTTGGTTTCTGGACTTTTGAGTTTTTTATACTTTTGGTCTATAAACTTTAAGTTTCTTCTATTTTTGGGGAAAAATTAAATTTTTCTTTCAACTTTTGTTGGTCGACGTGAGTTGTCTGATTCAGTAATATAAAACACTTAACTTTTCTTGATTAGTCACGTAACAATTTTTTTTACTCACGTCTACGGAATTTAAACTTTAAATGGTGGAAGGACCAAATACGTAGTAATAAAAGTTGAAGGATAAAAACATAAAAAAAAAAAAAAAAAACATAAAGTTCAAGGACCAAATAAATGGGTTTTGTCAATATTAAACTTGTAGAAAGTCTTAAATAATAAAATATATGAATTTACATAAATAGCCTTCAGAGAGGGAGAGAGAGATATGAGTAATAAAAGGGTCATTAATCAAGAGGTAATTATGTCCACAACTACTGAGAGATAACTCTATGGATGCAAATGGGTAGAGAAATATCCACAAGTGATGAAGATTTACCCTAATGAGTATAGGTATGGAGATTTTAAATGGAGATGGGAATAGAGATGGAGGAGCTATCTTTCATTTTATGGTGCAAATTGAGAGATAACTTGCAGAGAAGAGACAACCAAACAAGATTAGTTTTTTACGTCCTTCAAGTTATCTTTCTGAAGATAACTCTACTTCTAACTGGACAATGCCTTAACGTTTGTTGGACGAGGGCATAATAATGAAAGGTAATGTACCAACAAAGACTCTACCAAGTATTAACAGCAAGAAATGTAGTGGCAAAACAATGTCACCCAATTATCATCCAAAATAATTTATATGTGAACAAACTGAAAGAAAGGGAAAACGAAGAAAAGTTTATGACTAGGGGCAACAATTCATTTCGATGAGTTGTAAATTTGTCGTGTCGTAAACAAGCCATGATTTATATAATGTAAACTCATGACATGACATGTATATTAATCATATTAATCGTTTTCATGTTTAAGTGGGTATGTTATAAACATGTCGGTATTCGTGTCACATGTTTATTAAATCTTTTATTTAAAGGCCTTGTTTGGTTCGGGGGAAAGTTGAATAAAGTGAGATAATTTTCAGAAAAGTTTTAACTCGCCTTGTTTGATTTGATGTTTTCAAAAAACTTCTCTAAAAAATTGACCCCTAATTTTCTCTACATAGATAAAGATAACTCACTTAAGGAGGTAAGTGAATTATCTTTCTGAGTGAAAATAAACATTTTTACCTTCATTTAATGCCCCTTCTCTACTTTTATTTCTTACAATCTCTCAGTCAAAAATAGTGTAAAGGGTATTTATGTCAATTACATTATTTTATTATTTTTAAAATGTGAAACTTC
The DNA here is from genome assembly GCA_039657345.1 of Stephania japonica. Taxonomy (NCBI): domain Eukaryota; kingdom Viridiplantae; phylum Streptophyta; class Magnoliopsida; order Ranunculales; family Menispermaceae; genus Stephania; species Stephania japonica. The sequence continues at coordinate 11,983,916 of CM077556.1, forward strand.
TCAAAAAGTTTAAAGTTGAACCAAACGTGAAAAGTACAATTTTCTTGAAAGAAATCTTTCCATTAAGTAAGTAAAATGAATCAAACGAGACCAAACTTTTTAATTTATTTAAATTTCTATAATTTGGTTACTACATTTTTAAAAAATATTTATAATTATAACCGAAACGATGCTTTTGCTCTTCGTGAAAAGCAATCATTTTGTTTATAGAAACATTTAGGCCTTGAAAAATGCCAGAGTGATAATGAGTAATATAACAACCCAACACATATTGGACCAAATGAACTCTTCCTGCGTCTTCGACCCGCATATTATACATTGAGATTTGTGTTTTCTCACATCTCAAGGCAAACACCAATCACTCTTGTAAGCCGCTGTGTGTACTGTGTGACTTGCCGTTTCGCTTAGATTTCAAGACAACACCCCGATTGTACAAATCCCCCAAACTCCTTCGGCACGTCCACGCGCGTCCATTTAACATTCTGCCCTTCCCTCCGATCCACCAAATAAAACAGAGGAGGCCCACCCTGACTCGCCGATCCCGTAAACAGAGTGGACTCACCCAACTCGACCACATAACCCCCAACTCGGACCTCACCCCCCAACTCGGCCAAGCACACTAGCTTCCCGTCCGACCCAACCCCAACGCACCCTCTCGGACACCGGCTCGACCCCCAGGCACCCTCGACTCGCCGCCACCGACCCGTCCCGGCCTCGTAAACCTCCGCACTGGCCTCAAACCGGCCTTGCCGCTCGGTCCCATACCCACTCACCACCCAAAACTCGTTCCCCACAACGATTCCCTCGCACTCGTCCCGCTCCTCACTCATCCGAGCCAACTCGGCCCACTCGTCCCTCTCCACGTCATAACCCCAACACGAACTCAACGCGTTCTTCCCCTCATCATGGCCGCCCGCCACCAAAACCCGCCCATCCGCGGTGGCCCCCGCCGCGAAAAACGACCGCTTCGACGGCATGTCGCGGCCGCGCCGCCACCGCCGCGTCACGAAATCAAATACGAATACGTCACTCACTGGGTCCCAAGTCTCCGGGTCCCACCCGCCGACGACGACTAGTTTTCGGCCGACGGAGACGAGGCGGCAGAAGAGTGGAATGAGGCCGCCCTTTGCGGGGACGGCGTCGAGGCGGGTGAAGGTCCCGGCGGAGGGGCTGAAGACGGCGAGGGCGTAGGGCGGCGGGGCGGGGGGTTTGGCGCCGTCGGGGGCGGGCGGCGGGGCGGGGAGGGAGTGGACTAGGACGGCGAGCTTGTGGGTTTTTCCGGAGAGGCTGCGGTGGCGGTAGAATTGGGGGGATTGGAGGAGGAGTTTCCAGTTTTGGCAAACTCCGGCGGCGGTGGGGTGGGCGGTGTAGGGGAGGCGGGTCAGGCACTCTAGGCCCAATTCTTCAGGCAAGCCAGGGATTAGTTCCATAGATAGAGAGAGAGAGAGAGAGAGAGAGAATCACTCCTTATTCAGGAAAATCTGAAAGTGATGATAGTGCTCGTCTCTATATATAGAGGAAGAAAATGATACTACCATTCCTTTAAAAATGCAAGTTATTTGAATTGAGTAAAGGTAATATGTATAAAAAAAGAATAAATATACTCTTATTTTGATACTCTATGTTGGTAAATGAGTTTAGATATTTGCGCGGGCATATCTTGAATTATATCACATGATTGCTAATAAGAAAAATGATAATCTAACACACTTTGATCACACATTTGAAGTGTATGTTTTGTCTTTTAATTTATTTATAATATTTTGTTAGATGTAAACTCACACCTTAAAAAATAAAAAAGAGTGATAAATAAAATAAAAGATAAAATGTACGTCTTAAGTATGTACTCAAAATGTATTAAATTATCATTTTCTTACTAATTATTACTACGTTGGTAAATGATAGGAGGAGTGTGTGACTTCAAATGTGTGAATGGATAATGAGAAGTGGAGTGCGAAAAGCGTCAGGGAAGGATGAGACGCTAAGGACCGCAACTTGACAGGGACACGTGGCAGTCGGAGGATGTATGGCAATCAATTTGCAGAAAATATCCAGCACAGTTGAGGCTTTTTTTTTTTTTTTTTTTTTTTTTTTTTTTTTTTTTTTTTGAGTTGATGAGAGCAAAACTGTTATAGTTCACGTGTAAAGCGTAGTGAGTGGCGTGACATACTACTTTGATGCCCTGAATTTGCTTGTACAGCTTTGGAAGGTTTTATTTATAGAAACTAGAAATACACGTGGATTGGTAAAGAAAAGGAAACATATTGGGTGTGTGGTCGAACTCATGAATTTATGTTATCCTGAACTAGATCGTAATTAAAGTATTGGATCATTATCAGCTTAATATTAAGGTGTGACGAAAAATAAAAAACGGCCACTGCTATAGAATCCTTAAATTAATATTTTAAATTTCGTTTTTTTTTCTTACAAATTTAGTTTCACTTTTTAAAAAGTCAACAATTTCATTTTTTCAAAAAAAAAAAAAAAGGACAGATATTGTTAGAAGCAATTGAGATAGATAGTTATTAATAAATGTCGATTGAATCATGCATAGGTGCATCAGTGCGTGCTTATTTATTTATTTTTATTTAGTACGAGTGTTGAAACTTTTTTAATCCCTTTACTTTTATTCAACTAATCCCGTAAGAATTATATATAGTTAGCCACTCAACACCATAACTCAAGAGAAATCAAAGAAATATAATGTAGCTGCCAAGCATCAAACCTCATGAGCCCTACAATTCAGTCAACGTTATAGTGCTTCTTGTTAGAACAAAAGATACTTGTGTGTTGTTCTAGTGTTTTAAAGAAAAATATTAGTCCTCAATTAGAAAACAACAAAGTACTTTCACACTATATAAACAAAGAGACAAAGGGTTGGAGACTCAATAGGTGCACATGGGTATTAGTTGTACCCATATAGATTTTAAGTTAAAGATGGACCTAGGGCCTTGGGCTTGGTTGTCGAACATAGAGTTATTTTTTACTTAGTTTTTTAATTTTCGCATTTAATTTCAGTAATAAAATTTTAAAATTAAATATAGTTAGAGTTGAAACTCAACTGATAATTTTAGTTTAATTTTTCGAAATTAATGAGTTATGTCTTTTGGAAGCAACTTTACAAAGTTTATTTAGGTCTGACTAGAACACGAATTTCATACACTGAGTTTTCGAAATCATTGTTTGTGGGAGAGAAAGAAATACAGTTTGACAAATATTCAAATTGGTGAATTGAAAATTTGGAAGAGCACTCTGGTTGAATCTTGGAGACAAATTTTTGAAAAATTTCATTACCAAATCGAAACAATTTTGTCTTAGGACATTACATCAGTGCAAGCCTCCGGTTAGATATTTAGTATTGATATTTATTTGATTCTCTTAATTTATTTCAATTTCATTTTTATTGGTAGTATTTGAAATCATTACAAATTGTTGAGAATAACACTTCTTCATTGATCATCATGATGATATATCTATGTGATCATTATTCCCTGATTTCTACACTTAGGGTTTAAATTTGAATGCTTCCGATAAAATGTTAAGACTTCCACTATATTCAATAGTTTGTTAAAAGTTTTAATTAATCATAAATTAAATAATGGTATAACAAATGTATTACTTATCCTGAACGCATGTATTAAGGAGTATATGATGTAAATGCTGACTAATATGTAGTTAAGTCCTACGTGGTTGATATTAGGGCTTAATTACATAATTAAGTCAAGCGGCGCCATGTTTAGGAAAACGAGCTGTCACAAGAGATAATCAATTATATACTTATTTATTTGATGTGAGACTAACTTTTCATCCACGTATCTTTAATATTCTAATTTGGACCGAAATTTATGATCTAATGGGGCTTTTTTCTTATAGGTTTTATCTAAACCGCGTGTTCTAATACCATCGTTAATTTCCCGCTATTGGGCACAACATCCTCACGAACCCTAAAACACCTATATTTGACCCACGATTATACATGGTTGTTTTAGTTTTTGTAGTAAGATGCGTGCCACGTGTTTCAAAGCGTGCCAAAAACCCTTTTTTTTTCTTTAGGGTGTCTGTAAGACCTTAAACAACTGTGCTAAATGTACGCCTCAAAATTGGATAGCAAAAAACAAAAAAAAAAACAAAAAACAGTAAAAAACACTCGTAATTCTAGTTAGTGTTGTTTAAACAAATGTGCTAAAATGTAGGTCTCAAACTTTTCATATGTAAATAAGCGTGGTTCTAGCAAGGGTTTCAAACTTTTCATATGAAATTCATGAATCCACTCGCTCAATTCAATTTAATTGACTACTCTAGTAAAAATAAAATAAAATAAAATAAAATAATTAACTAATCGAATTGTTTCATAATTTGAGTTTGTCAAATTTGATTGAATTGCAAAAATTGTAATCCGTATGGATTTGACCGAATTACGCATCGCATACCATAATCGATGAACCCAATTCTCAATCAGATCCAATTAACTTAATATATACATTAACATTACTTACACACAAACATAAAATCCTTAATTGTAGATATAAAGATGACCTTAACATTTTTATGCGACTAACTAATTTATTATTTATTTACGAACACTTGAAAATCTATTTTTAATAATTTAAATGAATTTGTTTCATGTTGAGGTTCACGTTTTAGGCGATAAAGTCAAATAAATATAAAAAAAATCAAATTTGATTTATTTGAATAAAAAGTCGTATTCATCATTTTTTACAATAAATCATAACTTCCGAATTAACTTATTTAATTATGTTAATTTTAATTTTAAATGCTATTTTTTACAATTTTATAAGTATTAATTTTGTAATTGGTATTGGTGTGGCTGCTCTAAAGTCCAAACCCTAAAATTCCTTCTTTGATTTTCTCTCGTGATTCAAGATCTGGAACAACCGTCAATATTCTCTTTTGATCAGTGGTGTCAATTTATATTATTTATTCAATAAACTATAGATCTTTTAGATATGTCAATATTGACTCTATTCTTATTGTAGTACATCTTTCTCAACAACCTTTTGTAGATCCGTAAAATTGTTGGGTTGGTCATCTTCTTTAGTTTTTTATTTGATATGCAGTTTGTCTTCTTTTGTTGGAAGTTATGATTTTTTCCTACCAAAAAAAAAAGTTATGGTTTTTTGTCTTCCTTTGTTAGAAGTCTTATTAGGTTTTCTTCCCTCGCTGGCAATTTTGATTTTTTGTTAAGTGATTCTAGTGGTATTTGTGTACCATCGTATATTTCATATGTTTGTAGAGAGCACAGTCTAATTGATACACTGTTTCAAAATTATAGTTGTGTTCACAATACCAAATTTATGACAATTCTTTTGAACAAAAAGGGCTAGCAAGACAATGTACTTTAATTATGACAATTGATTCTATGACATGTCCTATATCGAGACATGTTGATTAATTAATGAAATTTGTATTTTACTTCAAAAAAGAAATTGTAATTGTTAATCAACATAATTTGATCAAGTGATGTCTAAATTTAGTGTTGAAGATGTGTGGACTGAAATTAGTCCCACGTCGATTAAGTGTAACTTCATAAAGAAGTACATAAGTGATTAACTCCTATAAATTAGTACCAAGGCCTTTTGAAATAAAACACAGGACCTATGACTATGAGTTGAAGGTGATTAAATTTGGGACGATATTTGTACTAGCAGTGATCCACATGCCTGCGAAGAACTGTTGCGGGCAGGTCACTTGAGGATGTTGTGTCCCACATGTGAAAAAATTAATATGGTATTAGAGTTCATGATTCAGAACGAACTTATCGAGAAAAATCCTTTTAGATCATGTGAATTTTGGTCTAAGGTAGAGTGTTGAAGATGAGTGGATTGAAACTAGTTCTACATTGATTAAATAAGACTTCAGAAAGAAGCACATAAGTGATCATCTCTCTCTTAAAAGTACTTAGGCCTTTTGAGTTAAAACCTCACGCCAATAATTTGAAGGTGGTTAAGTCGTGGACAATATCAGTGCTAGCGGAGATGCACATGTCTGCGAAGTAGTGCCACGGGCAGATCACTTGCGGATATTGTGTATGCGGGTGAGAAAATTAATATGGTATTAAAGCTTATGGTTTGGATGGGACTTGGAAAAAAATCCCTTTAGATCATGAATTTCGATCTAAGGTGGAGTGTTGAAGATGTGTGGACCGAAATTAGTCCGACATTGATTAAGTGTAACTTTATAAAGAAGTATGTAAAGTCATTAGCTCTTGTACACTAATACTGAGACTTTTTAGGATAGAACTCCGATCCACACCTATGAGTTGAAGGTGGTTAAGTTAGGGATAATATCGGTACTAGTAGAGATTCATATATCTACATAGAATTGTCACGAGCCGTGCGGATGTTGTGCCCGCATGTGAGAAAATCAACAATTAGATTTAGTTGAAATGATAAATTAAAAAGACTGGACGCAACTGGACAGTGATTCTTAATCATGATTGAATTACAAATGAACTCTAATTGAATTAGATCCTTGTATAACCTAGTTCTGGCATTTTTACACACGTCCATGTGAAATGTATGTCCTTTAACTCCTTATAAAGAATGGAAAATGATAATTTCTAAGACACTTGGGGTGTACATTAGGCACACATTTTGTCTTTTAGACTATTTATGACTCTTTCTTATCTTTTTAAGTGTGAGTCCCACATTTAACAAAATATCATAAATAGGCTAAAAGATAAAGCGTACGCCTCAAGTGTGCATTCAAAGTATGTTAGATTATCATTTTCTATAAAGAGTCGAAGGAGTTTTTAAACAGATGTGTCCTTAGATATTTGCCTATATGACAAGTACAATGTCCCTTCTACCAAAAAAATAAAAATAAAAATAAAAATAAGAAAACACATAGTGTCTCTTTTTAAAGTGTCTTTAGTGAGATGGTAAATATATTATTTATCAAGAAAATAAGAACTCAAAAGATCATAGTGCGATTCCCCTTATGATAAAAAAAAAATAAAAAAAATAAAAAAATAAAATTGTCCCTTCCCTTGGAAAAAGAAAAATTCATTGTCACTTAAATATAGTGGAGTAGTAGTTATCGAGATGTAGGTCCAAAGTGCGCGACAAAGATGGGACGTGGAAGTGGGGCCCACAATTGTTATTTTCCTCTTTGTGGCAATATGCGCCGGGAGATATCTGGATAAGACCAGAATGGATTATCATCTTCTTGAGTTATAGTCATTTTCATATTCTTCGAAAAAAAAAAAATATAAATAAATAAATAAATCTAAGCTATATTATATTCACATATGGACGCGGTGCGATACCCGTTGGGGTGCGTTTCATTAAGCTAATATATACTTATACAGGAGGAATGGATGAGATGGAGAGTGGTAATAGGTGTGGGACCGAAGGTACATGGAAAAGTGCCGGAGCGTTGACGGAAAGGCAGTAGAGTAAACAGTGGGGCTGCAGCAAAAGACTTTAAAAGGACAAGGCTTAATTGCTAAAGGAAACCAAGGCACAAGACAAAATTAATCTTTCGATTTCAAAGTGTATTGATTAATATTTTATGTTGAAATGTAAACTAAAAGTTAGGCCGACATAAATTTAATAAGACTTTATGAAAAAAAATATATAATTTATCAAAGCTAGCCCGAGATTTACTGACTCACGCATGTATGTGTGTCGCGTTCGAGGGAATTTATATGGTATGAAAGGCCCATAGCTCGAATGAAACCTATTAAGAGAGAATCACTTAAAAAAAATTTCGATAGAAATAATTAAGTATTCTCTCAACCCATAGTTCAAATGGGACCTATTAAGAGAGAATCACTTATAAATTTGGCAAAACATATTAAATGGTCATTTAATATGTTAGGACACATTAGACAGGGTGTGAATAGTTATTTTTGTCTGATTAGTTGTATATTTGTAATGTTAATTATTATTTTATTTGTTTTCAAAAAAAATTATTATTTTATTTATATTACGTCGCATGTGTATAATTATTTGCCTATACCGTGTAAGATAGTGTGACATATATTCGTCTAGAAAAATGTGTCGGTACGGGTACCAAACAGGTAAAATATGGGTACACTAAATTTAGAAAAAGTGATTTGTATAAACAAATAAGAAAATGTTATAAAATAGTAAATTGGTGGGCACCTAGTGACACGCGTGGTCATAGGCGACATGCGTAGGTTGTATGATAGTGTGCACGCTCGAGTGCGCTCGTTTTCACACACAACGAAATTATATGTGCGAAATTACAAGTGTAATATATATGAATATATATATATATATATGTGTAAATAATAGATAAAAAAAAAGTGAAATGACAGATAAGAGTATTGACTTTGTTAAGGAAAGTAGATAAGGATAAGGATATTTTGGTCATTTCATCGACCCCCAAACTATCAACAAATACCATCACCTCACTGTCTTCTTCTTCATTTTGTCGAGTTGAGAGAGAGAGAGAGAGAAAGATCGAATGTGAATGGAGTCGGATCAATGATGTGATCGAAGTGTCGGTTGCGGTCATCGAAAGGAGTTTGAATTTTGCTGTAACAACCCTCAAAATTAACAAAACTCATGTCGTATTGCCAGGACCGTGACCCGACTGTCATGATGCGTGGAGTATTTCGAACTTCGGGATGTCGACACTAAGGCAATTTTATCTTTCTGTGGTGCTTGTATTAGTATGTACGTTTAGTACAAGTCTCGACACTGAGTCGTTTGACGTGTTGATTGTCCTAGTGAGGCTTCGTCTAGATTAAATGGGGTTATAAAACACGAAAAATGACAATAAAAGCTTAATTAAATGATAATTAGATAAATCATGGAGGTTAATTATGCTAGAGAGACCACGGGCACATGACACGCGAGTTGTGGTGCGTTGTGGGTTTGAGAATGTGAAGAACGGGCTAAGGAGTTGGTTAGTTAAACGACACGTGTGTCACCTACTGGAGTACACAAGTGAAGTTAGAGTTGTTGGACAACTTAAAAGGGAGGTGTGACGACCCTTCCCTGACCTAGGGTCAAGTCGCCCGACCCAATACCGTTACCTAGACCCGATACCTGAACCAGGCTCAAATAACGGCTTATATTAATATATTTATATCTATCGCATTTTATTTAAATCTTTCATGCGACTTTATTTGTATGTCATGTGTAAATTTATAAATGAATAATGATGAATATTAAGCTCCCCACTTACAATACAGGTTCATCGACGAGTGCGCTAGAATTGAGACAAGGGAGAAACGAGCTTGAAGTCTTCATTTGATGTGAGCCTTGAGTTGATATATATCATGTATATTCGATTTTGAAACTATTAAACTTGGGTTGTAATTAAAATAAGTCTTTAGGTAGTTTGAAACCTACTTACCTTTAGTTGATCCACTTGGGAGTTTTAATAGTTTAACTCAATACGAACCCATTTATAGTTTCATAAATATTCTTGTGAACTTAAATCTATTGGCTTAGGGATATCTCTTTGTATTTATTTCGTAATTATTATCCTTTGTTTAGCCAATGTACTTTCCGCTGGTTTATTTGTTTAGGTGTGCCAGATCGTTATTTAGGCCTGGTTCAGGTATCGGGTCCAAGTGGCAGTCTGGGCCGGGCGACCCGACTCTAGGTCGGGGACGGGTCGTCACATGAGGGGTGTAGGATCTACCTTGAGATGGGTGTGTGTAAATAGATCAAATAGGGGTCCTATATGAAGGCCCATCTCACCACTTTATCCCTCATTTCTCTCTTTCTCTTCTCTTTCCTCTCCTCTCATCATCTTCTTCTCGTCTTTCTTGGTGAGCAAGAAATAGTTTGGCAGCCATTACAGGGTTGACCCTAGTGACCGGAGCTTCGCCGAAGATAAGGTGAGACTCATACTCCCCTTGCTTTTCACTTTGGTTACATGTTGATATCTTTGAATTCCATCGGGATGACCATGGATGCTGCACCGGACTCGATTTCATCGAGTTTGATGCCTTGGCAATCCATGCAGAGATCAACACTTGATTTCGTAACCGTTGTTGCAAATTTATTGAGTTTTGTTGTTTTCATCAGATTTTGATGTTTTGGGATGATTTGTCATTCTTGACAAGTTTCGGGGGTTCCACGACTATCCGAAGTCAATTTTGGATAGTCACGAACTCCCGTACAAGTTGGAAAAAGGTGCAGAGCACGGCGACGCAAGCCGGGGTTCGAAAAACATCGGCAAAACAATTATGGACAGGGCACCGCGACTGGCGCCGTGGGCACTATGCCCCTTGGCGCCACCTACGACTTCGTGACCAAGGACTCAGGAAATGGTGTCGCAAAGACGCCGTGAGCCAGTGGACTGGCAGTGTCTCCCATGACGCCTGAAACATAGAGACGAGGTTTCGCGCCGCAACGACGCCGTGAAGACCAATACACAGCGGCGTCTCCGCAGCATCCCTCCCTGTAAATGAACTATAAATTTTGCTTAATTAAAACTTGGAAAGCTTGGGAAGTTTTAGGGATTTATTTAGGGTTATAAATTGACCATAAACCATATCTATTTGGGTTCAAACCATTGACATTCAGTTGAGAATCTAAGGGAACGGACTATAGTCACGGGAGTGGTTTTATGTCGCGACATAGTCAGGTAAGTACATATGTGCTATGTATGTGTGTATGTTAGTAGGCCAATAAGGAAATATCATGTGATTCATACATCCATTGTTATTATGATTTTGCTATGATTCTATTGTTGGCATTTCATTTTGTTATTCCTTTGCTATGTGTGTTCTTAGTGTGAGTGTGTTGGGAAGGTATCATGTGGCCTGCACTAGCTAGGACAACACGAGTACTTCTTGCAGGGTTACTGATCACCCCTAGTGTTGTGTGTACGTGGGTACTGAATTTGAGAGGTGTTGCGATGCCTCTCTTTTTCATGCTTTGCGATGTTGCGACATTGCCTGGGGAGATCTTGCGAGGTCTTTATCGTTTTGCTATGAATTAGACCACTTATGGGCCTATTTTGATTTGTAGAACATGCATGTTTCATTGTTATCTATCAGTTTGCTTATCATGCACCACGATTGTTTTATTTATCTATCTCTTTCAATTACCGCATGATATTTGAATTATTTTATTGGTAAATTGTGAATTACTTTCGATTTCTCTCAGTTACTCACCGTCTAGTTTGTGACGGTGGGTGCAAATAGAGCGAAGTACAGCAAGGGGCAAGGGCCCCGTTCTTGGCAACTTTCTCTGAGGACCTCTCGAAGTAGAGCACTCCATCAGTATTAGAGTAGGTTTATTGTTTGTTGCTCGTAAATTGTTTTTGGAGATACTATGTTTTGGCTTAGTTCGGAACTTTGGGAGATTTGATATCATGTATGTTGTCTATTTTGATGATACCTGATTGTACATGAATATCCTTTTATTTGGGGTTTCCACATGAATAGAAATTTCCTGATTTCCCTTTGATTTGAGTTATTTCTCATACTTATAGTTTATTTTTGTTGCGTAACATTTGATAATTGCAATAACTCACTTCATAAATTTGTAATCGAATAAATTGAGGCTGACTAGACACATTTAGACTCGCCGAGTACCAATTCGGGAGCCTATATGGGTCTAGACCGAGCATATCCAATTGCTTGAGAAATTGGGGCCGTCACAGTTAGTATCAGAGACTAAGGTTTTAAAGACTTGACTCTTGATTTAAAACAAAAGCCATTAAGACAGCGGAAGTTAGGAATGGTTGAACTTAAAGTGGAAACCCTACAATCCTAATTTGAACATTAGTCGGGGTGTGAGGATGAATTTGGGATAAGTCGAATTTGATTTTGTACATGTTATGCTTGATGTGTGTACTATATGGTATCAGTAGCTATCCACTGATTCGAGGAATTCACTCTCTTATTCAGACAGCGATGGCAGATCAGGCAGGTCCGAGTGATGATAGTGGGACGCCATGTCCTTGAGTTATTAGTGTCGAAGAGTTCCAGGTTTGGACGCAGAGAATCGCGACTCAGGACTAGTGACTGAAGGAGATTTTGCGGTTGTTGAGGACACCAGTTACGGCTACGACGACACCATCGACTACTCCTATGTCGCCTATTACCACTATTCAGGGGACAGATATTCCTGTAGCTGCAACATCAAGAATACTGACTCCGATTGCAACGATGCCAGGGACGACAGTTGCGCAGATAGAATAGGTAGAGGTTGTTGCACCCTGATCCAGATTAACATTATATCATCGTGACAACTGAAGGGCATACTTGCTACCACTACTACGCTAGAGAAGAGACTGAGAGCTACTATCAAGGCGAGGCAGTGGCGTGAGTTCAAGAGGCATGACCCAATCGTTTTCTACGGAGTCACAGACGTGACTGCAACTGAGCTATTTCTGAAGATCACGAGAAGATTCATACCATCATTGCCATGGAGGAGTACATGAGAGCGTCCATATATCGTCCTTGATGTTGCAAGGTGAGGCAAATGACTAGTGAACTACCGTTGTTACCACCAAAGGTATTCCCAAGGACTGTATCGACTTCAAGACCCAGTTTAATCAGAAGCACTTTCTGCCGACGGGGTTACGGGCGAAGAGGAATGAGTTCACGTCTTTGAGGCAATTTACAGGCGAACCGATGATGGATTACATGGGCAGGTTCATTTAGTCGTTGCCTTATGCAGGAAGATTAGCTGCTTCAGAGACTGATCAGATTTACTACTTCATTGAAGGTTTGCTACTTACGATTGGAGGTTTTGTGGTCACTACTGAACCGGAGACTTTATAGCAATCATACGAGCGGAGTCTAGCGAAGGAGAGTTACCTGATTACTCATCCAGATGAGGCTAGACCGACTAGACTACAGACACGATTAGAGGGTCATCGGGACAAGAAGTGGAGGAAGAGCAGGTTTTGTTATCGAGATTCCAGAGCTCATAGTGTAGGGTCCGTTGCACCACCTACTCGACCGGCATAGACAACTTCACTAGTGCCGAGTTTTGCAAGTCATCCTCCACAGCCTACCAGACCTGGACAACAGTCACAGGGACAGTCTACCGCAAGTAGAGATTTTGGCATAGGAGGTAGATAGAGGTAGACAAAAAATGTCTGGGCATACTCAGACTCTGAGATCTATACAAAGTCGAGGACAAGGTCAGACTTAGGGAGCATAGGAGACACGCACTTGCTACCGATACGGTATGGTTGGCCACATCCAGGCTCAGTGTGCACAGCCAGATAGAGCGCAGCCACATCACTATCAGCACTAGAGGGAGCGTGTGCACGCCGTTGTCAAGTCAGATCAGGGAGCGTCCCGTAATCTCGTTGAGGGTATGATTTCCATTTGCAGTACTTTCATGTATACCAAGTTTGATTTCGGTTCTACTGTTTCATTTATTTCTTGACGCATGGTAGATACGCTAGGGTTGAAACCCATTAGGCTTAGTAGACAACAAATTCAAACACAAAGATAACTAACTCAAGCCTTCATATATCCTTCACAGTGAAATATCATCTATATGGCTACTCTCTGGTATGTGTTGTTTAGATTAATAATCTCTATTTTTTTAGTTTATTCTAGAAGATTAATGACTCATTTAACTATAGATTAAAGATTCTAATGTATTTTTTTTCATATATTGGGAATATATATCTTCCAACACGAATTCATTATTGTCAATTTTCTATTTTTCATTTTAATTTTGATTTCTTTTTTGAATCAAAATTCTAATAACAAATGGATTGAATAAATTATGACATGTATTGGGAATGTATATCTTCCAACGCATATTCATTATTGTCAATTTTTTACTCTTTATTTTGATTCTAATTTCTTTTTTGAATCAAAATTCTAAAAACAAATGGATTGAATAAATGACATGTATTGGTTGTTATCTCAATCTATCATCTCCAATTTTAAGTTTATTCGACATCATAAGTTTTTAGTATATATCATTTACTGTCTCAACAAACTTTATTTGCACATTTGAAGTTTTTTTATGTCGCACTTACATTTGTACATTTGAAGTTTATTCGACACCATAATATTTTTTATTTTTGGATTTTTTTCAGCTATTTTTTCTTGTTCTTTTCGAATTTTTTATAGTTATTTTATTTTCGATAATTTTATATTTAAATTTTTTCTTTTCTGTTTTGATTTTGATCACTTTTTATTTTTTTTCAGGAGCAAACAAAAATATTTTAAAAATGACATATATTGATCGATAATCTCTGGTACGTGTTTTTTAGTTCAATGATCTCCCTTTTTTTGGTAGGAACACGGCCCAAAAAAATAGGTCGAGAATTACACTATGTTATCGCACTTATCTTGTGCTAACAAGAGGGAAATACAATAAGACTCTATGTTCAATCTATGAGCTCCATACTGCAATCCGAGCGCATTCTTCGCTAGGAAGTCTGTACAAGCATTAGTACATCTGGGGATGTATCTAATGTAGCTACCATCAATCTGATGAAGAGTCTCTTGAATCTCCTCGATCTGGTAGTCCATGAAAACTAGAGTATGACGAGGATCCATGAGCGAAAAACTTCTAATAAGTCTGTCTTGATCACCAACTTAATGAGTAATTTCTTGTAACGGCCCAATTTTCAATAGCCGTTACTGGTGACGTCATTGCGGACGTGGACGCTAGCGAGGACGTGCGTGGGTCCCACAGCGAGGCTGGAACGAGTATGGAATAGGTATACAGTCCGTTTTGTATGCTTGTTGTGGTAAAATGAAAAAAAAAAATATATATATATATAGTAAATTGGTGGGCGCCTAGTGACACGCGGGGTCGTGGTCGACACACGTGGGTGGTAGTGTAGTGTGCACGTCCCGAGTACGCTCGTCGGCGCGCACGACGAAATTGTAGGCGCGAAAATATAGCGAATATATATTTATATATATATATATGTATATATGTAATTTAATATATATATATATAAATATATATTAAAATCGAAAAATAAATAAATAATAGTGAAATTACCAAAAAGGGTATTGAAGGAAAGAAGGAAAGGATAAGAACTTAGGGGCATTTTGGTCATTTTACCCAAAAATTGTTGATAAACACCATGACACCCATTTTCCCCATTTTTGATCGAAATCGATAAATCGAAAAAGAGAGAGATCGATGGAAAATTGAGGAAGAAGAAGAGGAGAAAGGAGGAAGAGAGAGATCGAGGGATCGGGAGCTCGTGTGATCGAGGAGAACAAGGTGAGATTTTGTTGATGTTTTGTTGTTGATGTTGTATGTCGTTGGATGATGGTGGAGGTGGCGATTTTGTGAATCAATGGTGGTGGAATGGAGCTTGGGAGCTCGGACGAATTGCGAGAGCAATTGTCGAGGAGAGGAGAGAGACGACAATCGTCTCCCCCAATCTCCTCTCCCTCTCCCTCTCCCTCTCCCTCTCCCTCTCCTTCTCTTCCATGTAAAAAAAAAAAAAAAAAAAAAAACAGAGGCGCGTCGCGCCTCTGTTTGGGGAGGAAGACGACCCAACCGGGTCGGCCGACCCGCCCGGCCGATCTGGGCGGGTCGACTGACGGCCGGTGGGCCGGTTCGGTTGGGCGAACCGGACCGGTGAACCGGTCCGGTTCACCCAACTCAATTCAAAAAAAAAAAAAAAAAAAAAAAAAAAAAAACAGTTTGGAAAAAAAAAAAAAAAAAAGAAAAAAAAAAATCTGGAAAATTCATAGAAAATTCAGATAAAATAGGAAAAATTAGAAAAAAATATATTTTGATCAAATAAAGGAAATTTGGGATTTTCTCGGAATGTTGACGAGATAAAGTCGAGGTTTTAGCCTCGAAAAACGAAAAATTGACATAATATATTAAATTGAAGCTAACTTAATGATAAATGGTAATAGGTATAATTCGGGTGATAATTTGAATTGTCGAGTGCTATTGAGCCGAGCGAGGTTTGGTTTGGGACGAGGAGTGCGATATAGGTGCGTAAACCCCAACGAAACACATTTGAGTATTTAATTCTTTCAATTCTTGCATATACTGTTGTTGTTGCTATACATACTCATGAGGATCATGTGTTGGTCTGGTTGTCGATGGGTGTTGGATTTGTTTTCTCTATCGGAGTTTATTCGGGACGATTGTGGCACGTGATCAAGCATGCTAGATTGTAGCACGTGTACTTGCGCCGCCGGTGGATTGTGATCCGAGCCGCGGGGTGCACGTATTCGGTGGGTTTGTGATTTGTTCCGGTCACCGTTAGTAGTTCGGATGTGGTTTAGACTTGATGTGCTCAGTCGGGGTCATCCGAATCTACGAAGTATGATCTAGTATGTGAGATTGCATTCTACTTTTGTCTGGTTTTATCGTAATTGTTGTGGAGCATATTGTTGGCATTATGATTATTCGTTGATCATCTTGCATGCTTGTTACCTACACATGCAGGGTTTTATGGTTGCCCATACTCTTTGCATGTGTAGCTAACGTTAATTATTGGCTTTTGAATCTGTTATTATTTACTCGATGGTTTTCTTTGGAAGTTTACTCACTGGACTCGTCACCGTATGTGTTGGGTGATTTGAGTGCAGGATTTGATATGTGAAGGAGGCAAGGAGACACTTAAAGATTATCTCATGATCAAGACGGAGACTACTCCTCTTATATGCCTAGTTGGTTGTATGTATTTATTTGATTTATGCTGGGTTTGGGATTTGAGAGATGGGTTGCATATATTTTGATATTTTGAGGATCTTGGATGATATGTATAGGATTTACATTTGGTATGGTTTCCACTTAGGCATTATGCTCATAATTTACATGATAAATCTTTATGTGGTTAGTAAATATTCATTGCGTAATTTGAGGTTATATGATATTAAAGGAAATAAAGTTAACTCATAACATCAAAGTTAACCGAAAATTGATTAATAATGGATAATTGGGCGTGGGACACAGCTGGCGGTGACATGGGCAGTTGTGGGCCCGCGTGGCCTCCCGTGGCGGACCAATGTGGAAATTGGGGCCGCCACATTTCTCCTTTTCCATGTGGACTCTGTATTATAACGCCCAAATTTCTGCTGACAAAGGTGGATAATTGCCCAACTTGACTTGGAAACCAGAGATGAGCTCTCCTCTGTCATCTCGTAACAGCCCTGCAGCAGATGAACATACGAGGTCATTCGTTACTACCCCATCACAATTCAGCTTTGCCCAACCTTCATTCGGTTTTCTCCATCGTGTCTCTCTCTTAGCTTGTCCTTCAAGACCAGCGGTGCATGTTCGAGCGCCACATCCAATTATCTCATCTGTTCTATCTCGAGCTTGAGAAATCACCTCCATAACTGACGCCTGGATACCCTTGAAGACAAACTCATTTCTTGTGAAACAAAGAACCCAACACGTAACACCAAACAGGGTCTTCCAAGAAGACGCACCTTCTTTCATATTAAAGTCTAACCATTCTATTTGGCTATCACCAAAGAAGTTAGAACTTTTTCTTCCCATCAAAAGATTATCCCAGACTGTCCTTGCTATAGGGCAGTCCCTAAGGGTGTGAAGAACCGACTTTGATTCTGCATTACATTTCCTACAAACATCGAAGGTATTGATTTAATGTTTACAACACAACATGTTAGTAGGGAGGTGATCATGTCTAGCAAACCATAGGAAAGTCTTGATTCTTTTGGGTAAATTAGAAAGATATTAATAGGATTTGTAAAATTGGTAAATTGATAGACTTTGGGAATTCAAGTGGGTTAGCAGAGGTACGTGAGGATCAGAGATTTGCAGTTAATCGAGGTACGTTATCGTATGATTGTAAGCCATATAGGAAGTATGCATTAATTCGTTATCCATTTATTGGCATTGTTATTTGAATTGAGCCTTTGTTTGGAATTCAATTCTTAAATTGTTGGTTAAGTGTCTTGGCGTAAGTGTGTTACGAGGTACTTTTGGGTCCATAGGAGTGGGTAAGCGTGAACACTTCTATGGTTGTGTTGTTCCACCCCACTGATAGCGGGTTATACCATGATTACTGGATTGCTTGCATGCTACAGTGTTTTTGATTGGATGCCATTATAGTGACTATAAATGTGGTGCTGCGGTACTGCATTGATTTTGACCACTTATAGGCCTTCTTTGATTATGTGGACACTCAAACTTCGTTGCTCAGCTTGTTAGTCTATTTTTCATATTATTTGTTATTCTTTCTGCTTTCAATGCCGCATGATATTTGGACTGCTTATTTGAATTCTTGAATTACTGTTTAGTTTCTTATGACATTACTTTTTCTTTTTTAAGCACTCACCGTCTAGTTTGTAACGGTGGTGTAGATAGAGATGGAGATAGAGATAGAGGTGAAAATAGCAAGGGGAAGGAGTTGATACTATGTGATCTTCTCTGAGGACTCTCGAAGCGATCCTTTCTTTTATTCAATGTAGGTTTTGTTCTTTCTGGTTATGATTATGTATATTATGCTTTGTTAAACACCGTGACATGTATTGGGATTTGAGAGACTAGAGATATCATGGATGATCACTTTGTATAGCTTGAATCACCAGACATGCATGTATTTATCCATTTCTCATGGTTTCCACATGATTAGGTTGTCCATTATTCTTGATTTCCATTTTGTGGTTAACGTTGATTATAGTAATTTCCTCTGTGAATTTTCTAATAAACATTATAATCCTATAACTTACACATTTAAATAATGAACTAATGAGATATTGTGGATGTGAGGCTGACTAAGATGCGTAGACTTCGCGAGTAAAGACTTGGGGCCCCATGTAGACCTAGGTTGGGCGGGATCCAGTTTTATGGGGAACTGGGGCCGTCACAATTCGGTCACACCTAACCGAGTCTAAAAATATTTGTACGGTGATAGTTAACCGATGATGTAATGGCCCAATTAATAATTGTCGTTATTTTATGATGCCATTGTAGACGTGGACACCAGCGGGAACGTTCGTGGGTCCCACAACGAGGCTGGAGCGCGTCCGGATTAGGTAAATAGTTACTTTGTGTGTTGATTTGACTAATTTGTGATGTTTATGTTAAAATAGGTTAAATGACATCGCGATGTATGTAACTATATTTTAAATTGACATGTGAGATTGTGTGTTGAGTATTCGCATCGATATGTGTGTCGACGCGGGTACTAGGTAGACTAAAAGATAAAATTTTAAGTTGAGGGAAATATTACACACATTAAATGAATTAAATGTGATAAAATAGTAAATTGGTAGGCACCTAGGGACACGCGGGGTCGTGGTCAACATTCGTGGGTCATACGGTCGTGTGCACGCCCGAGTACGCTCATTGGTGCGCGCGACGAAACGACGAAATTGTAGGCCCAAAAATATTGACGAATATATATATATATATATTTATATATATAAATATATTTATGAAATTTAAAATATGTATATATATATATATATATATTAAAATCAGAAAATAAAGAAATAATTGTGAAATGACCAAAAAGGGTATTTGATTGTTAAGTAAGAGGATAAGAACATGGGGTATTTTGGTCATTTCACCCAAAATATTGATAAACACCACCACCGTCACCACAGTTCCCATTTTTCTCTCCATTTTGATCGAAGTCGAAGACCGAGGGAGAAGAAGAAGAAGAGGAGGAGTGAGAACGAGAGAGAGAGATCGAGGAGGTGAGGTGAGCTGTTGTTGTTGTTGCGTGGTTTTTGTTGTTGTGTTCGTTGTTGTTTTTGTTAGATGGTGTGGTGGTTCGATGGTGGTGGGGTGGAGCTCGGGAGCTCGGACGAATTGCAAGAGTAGTTCGTCCGAGGGGGGAGACGACACCCATGTCATCTCCCTTCCCCCTCTCTCTCCCAATTCAGTTTAAAAAAAAACTGTTGGAACAGAGCAGACTACTCTGTTTCAACGAAGAAGATGAGGGCCAGTTCGGCTCAGTTGAGCCGAACCCGGTTCAGGCCGAACCGTCCATAATTAAAAATAAATAAAAGTTTTGAAAAAAATCTGGAAAAATTCATAGAAAATTCAGATAAAATAGGAAAATTTTAGAAAAGTTATATGTTGATTAAATAAATGAATTTTGGAATATTTTCGGAATGTTAGCGAGATATTGTCGAGGTTTTTACCTCGTAAAATGTAAAATTGACATAATATGTTAAATTGAAGCTAATTTAATGATAAATGGTAATAGGTATAATTCGGGTGATAATTTGATTTGTCAGGTGTTATTGGAGCTAAGACGGGTTTGGTTTCGAGATGCGGAGTGCGTATTGAGGTGTGTAGTATCTCAATTGAACTTCACTTTAGTATTTACTGTTTGACTTATTTGAATTTAGTCATGTTCCTTTATTCCTCTATTTCCTTATTACTTTACGGTGGTTGAGTACACTCACCTAGTGCCTTTACGGTAGTTGAGTTTACTCCTACTTGGTGTCTTTACTGTGTAGAGGTCACTCCCCACCTAGTGTGTATTCGTTGCAGGGCATAGGGTCCACTAAAGCATAACACATGTCTAGGCATATGCCGGTGAATAGGCTACCTGGGTATGATGGGCATGTGTGGGTCGTGGATATACGCCAGCCACCTAGAGGGTCTAGAGTCACCCGTTAGAGGTATCCTCACGGGCCGTGCCTGGCGAATGGCCTGAAGTATGGTTTAATCTGACTTTGATTGTGCATGCACTTTGTTTCACTGCTATATTTATGCATACGATGATCTTCCACAGTTGTCTGTATTCTCTTGTTTCGCATGTTTATTTATAGTATTTTAAATTTCAACAATTTATTTATGTATTTACTTGGTGAATTTCTTTGGGATTACTCACTCTGGACTCGTTATCTGCCTTTTTGTGATGGCTTGAGTGCAGATCCTAGTACGAGTCAAGGGAAGGGCAAGCTTGAGGACTACACTGATTGACTGCATTTGCCTTACTCATACGTTTGTTTATGTTTTCTTGTTTTATGCTGGGTTTTGGGGTTTGAGAGGTAGATATGACCTATATATAAATTGTAGGTTATATTTTTGATATTTTGAGGATCTCAGTTGATGTATATGATGTATATATTTTGAGATGGTTTCCACCTTAGGTAATATGCTCATAAAACACCTTTATGATTTCAATTATTAGCTACATACTTTGAGGTTAAATGTTAAATAAGAACACTAGGCTAACTTAAATCGATAATTATTAAAACATAATTCAAAGTTAACAGATATTTGATTATATTGAATTCACGAGTGACCGTGGGACAGCTAGATGATGAGTTGGCAGAGCTGTGGGCCCGTGGTGCACGCCGTAGTGGCCAATGGAAATGGGGCCGCTACAGATGAGAATTAGGTGATTCGATTCTCTCGCACAAAATAGTTTTGTATTAATCGATTTCTTCTAACCAATTGTAATATTATTATCATTAATTTTAATTTTAATGATAGAGTGTTAATATTACGTTCATGTTTTTGTCATTGTTATAGGTATGGCTCATACAAAGAGGATTGAGGATGTCAGGAAGGCTGAGGAGGCTAGGAAGACTGAGGAGGTGAAGAAGAAAACTATAGAAAAGGCTGAGCTTGTTGGCAAGATAGCTCAAACCGCATCTTATAAGAAATCGAAGGAGTTGGGAAAGGGTAAGAGGGATAGCAATTTACATGACGAGGCATCCACAACACAGGTCTTGGAAGGGCACGAATTTGTTGGGTTTTGGGGTTCATGCACAGCGGAGATTACAAAACAATTTTGAGAAAAACCCCAAAACAGGATCTGAATCTGATTCCATTAAAACATGTTTAAACTATGAAAACTTAATCATACCTCGCCGCAATACCTTTCAAAGGTTAATCGATCTCTAAGACGCCGCCAATGACGAACGCCTCTACTAGTCGTCCACACACGAATGGCACGTAGAGATTCAAATGCTAGCTTCGAGAGAATACCAAACCTTTTTGTTTCTCTCCAAAACGATCCGAGGATCCCAAAAACTCTAAGTCGTTTCTTTAAAACGAAAATAGAGTTTCGGCCCTTTTAAAATCTTTCGTACTTGTATTCTAACTCAAAGCGTCTATTTATACAACCTCTTGTATATAGACGGTTAAGTAAATTACACATATACCCTTACTTAAAGAAGTATAAGTGTAATACACTACAAGGACGTTTAAATCATGAATTTTATCATATAAAATTCATTTTTCTCAACCATCTTAAAATCTCGCAAAACCATTCTCGGTGTGCGACCCATAGGCTCATACAACATTGGCAGTGTACCAAAACACATTTTGGTATACAAGTCATAAGCGGCCTCTAGCAAGACATTATGACTACCCAAGTTGTACGAATATCAAATCGATATAACTTAATCAATAGTGTATATAACATCCTTTTGTCACACGATATCCTTTTGATCAAACATAAGGCATGGAATTGTCATCCAACATGTTCAATGGTACTAGTTTCGATTTCTAGGTAGACTGAAAACATCTAAGTGACATTGATCAATATTAATTCACTTAGACTAGGCCTTTTAACAGTCTAACACATCGAAGGATCCACTGGATATCTCTTTTATATGAGAGGGACAAATTCTATCTCGATTACACAACTTCACCAATTATTCACACAAGTAACCAATCACAACCTTTATAATCATCCTAAGTTAAAGACAACGTTTGATTGCGTCAAATCACTTGTATTCCTAATGTTGAAGTCTCTGGTAATCTCAAGTCGAGGACTGAAAAATATACCTATCATGAGAAACAACTATGACTTAATCCATGTGATGTTCTCATAGCGGGTCGGTCCAAGACTTTGTTCCCTAACAAGTACTCATGATCTTGATTCGTATTCTTATACGTATGATCATCGTATGATCATCAATCAAGACTCACACTAGTCTTAATTCATTATAGTTCCCGATATAATAATCGATAGGGACATTTAGGATATTTCAAATACCCATGGATCTTATTATAATGTAAACATGCAAATCAATTATAATAAACAGCAAATGAAATCCTCTATTTTATTAACTAAAATGTATTCATAAAGACTGTTAATGGATTGACCTAGGGCACATTTCCCAACATAGATTTCCAGCACCGCGCCCTCAGTGACCTGGGAATATCCTGATCAATGTTTTTCATTTAAGTTGGCAGCTTATTGGTCATAAACCAATCAAATAAACAGTGATTAGTTTAGTGACGATGAGGGGGCGTGACTATGTGCTTTTATGAGTTGGCAGCACATCGATGAGAACTGGTCAAATGCCCAGTGACTGGTTCTTGATGATGTGAGAGGGCGACTTAATTCGATAATGAAACTGAAAATACAAATCACGGGTACATTGCAATAAACCAATGAACTTGCATCTGTTATATATTGTTTATATTGATTCGAATGTTGCTTTAGATATACATTCAATTCATGTTGTTACACATTGCCTTGATAGTAGTTGATAATTGATGGTTGGTATGAGAGTCACTCACTGAGTATGAGGAGCTCACCCACCTTAACATTTCAGGTAATGAACTGACGCTAGGACTTAGAACCCAGGAATGAGAAAAGTAGGAGTTTATGGTCTTCTCTTCGCTGTATTGAAGTCTTGTTATTATGTATTGTAATGGAATATGTTTTGTAATAATCAAGGTGGGGATAAGAGATCAATATCGAGGTTCATGCCGGTATTTTATATCTTATATTTTTCGAAAAAGTTTTAAATTTCCGTTGTGTTTTATTTGATTTTGTTTATTCGAGAATAAGATATACAAGTTTTTGTTAGGAATAGATATAAGGTTGCTGGCTCTATTTAGGTCCGATCTGGTTTACCCGGGCTTAATTAGGGTTTTAGGTCGAGTATCGCCGTAATGGAATTAGAGGATGCTACACTTGGATTCTTATAGAATAAACTAATTAAAAAACTCGAAATAAAAGAAAATATCATGGTAGAAAAGAGTGGCATGATGAAACTTTAAATTTGTTGAAAAATTAAATTTTGTTGGGCCAGTGAAGGACATATATAACAAAACTTGCGATCTTGTAGAATAAACGTAGAAATGGAAATCATAGATTTAAACAACACTTATCGGAGATTGTCAACTAATACATGTTATTTGTTCAATTTTTTTTGTTATTAGAATTGTGAATCATTATTAAAAAGAAAATTAAAAAAAATCAGAATCAAGCCAAAAAGCAAAAAAATTGACAAAAATGAATACGCATTGGATATTAATTATTTAAGAATTTACGTCAACAGTTTTTTAATTAATTAATAAATATTCTAACTCCTAATCGTGTATTGATATAGGGACATTATTTTCTCAAAATTAGGCATCACTATTAAGAGTTCAACAAATAATGAAATGTTATATTTAAATTTGAAACAATTGGTGCCATATGACAACCTAAGATGTAACTTTATTCTCATTAGAGTTGGAGCTGATGATATGGCGGAATGTGATAAGTTTGAATTATTTTAACGATAATGATATGGGAGTTGCAAGTTTTATAATAATATCTAATTAAGTGAAAGGTGTGTTTTGGATTTGTAGTGGAGGTTTTTTAAGCAAACTCAAGATATAATAATAAGGGTAACTGTGATGGGGGATATTGTGGAGATATTGATATTGTGGGGATAATATCTCCACAATATCCCCCATATGAGACGCTCCCCACAATGGGGAGCGTCTCAAGTGTTGGAGCGTCTCCACATCCAAATGTGGACACGCTCCAACCTGGGCCCACAGCAGTAGCAAGTGGGCCCTTTTTTTAAAATTTTTTTAATCAAAATTTTACCATTTTTTTGTTTGACTATTTTTTTTTGCACTTTTAATAAATATTTTAAATTTTAGGTGTGATGTGATCGTGGATCCTATTTGAGTCTAAAGAGAGTTTAATCATTGTGGAGAAAAAGTAGAGGTATGAGAGAAAAATGAGTGGGTTTAATAAATTGATGATGTGACATGCTAATAGCTCCTTTTTGGATACAACTATTGTGGATACCCTAAGGCTATATATTGGGTCATGACATTGCGAGGAGGCTCGAAACTGTCACATAGCACACTATGTGTGTGTATATATATAAACGAATTGTTTCTGTGAGAGCCTCTCAAAAATGCAACATGTGAGAAGCTCTTACATATTGACATGTGGCATGATGATGTCATACTTTTTATTTTAAGTGTTATCCAATGCTTAATCTATTTTAATTAAAAATAACGAAAACAAAAGGTCAATGAAGATATAAAGACTTTCAAAGATATGCCATGTGTCAACTTAAAATAGAAAGTATAACATCATCGTGCTACATATCAATATGTGAGAGCTCCTCACATGTCTCGTTGTAAGAAGTTCTCACAGAAACAGTTCTTTTATATATACTAGTTGGAATCCTGCGCTTCACGCAAGGGCAAGACTAAGTGTCGATATATTATTTAAAAATAATTAATTTAATGAGAAAAAAAAACTTTGCATCTTATGGAATAAACTAATTAAAAAATTCGAAAACAAAAAAATATCATGGTAGAAAAGAGTGACATGATGAAACTTCAAATTTGTTGAAAAATAAATTTTGTTGAGCCGGTGAAGGATATATATATATATATATATAAGAAAACTTGCGATCTTGTAGAATAGACGTAGAAATGGATATCATAGATTTAAACAACACTTATCAGATATTGTCAACCAATACATAAGATGTGTCTGTAGTGAGTCACCGTATAATATTATTAAAAAATTGTTAAAAAATAAAAAAAAAAAAAAATCAAGGCGTGTACTCATAGTAATGTTCGTAGTGAGTCACCGTACGATTCCCCAAAGAATATAATACCAATTTTAACACATTTAAGTGACGACCACATGACTATAGCCATGTCACCTATGTCATACATAATGTTAAATTGTCTCTGAAAAAAAAATGTTAAATGTAATGTCAGCCTATCACTATAGTTTATGTGCGTTTATCTTACTTTCTTCTACAACCCCTAGCTGAATCTTTTTTTTAAAGCCCAGACATACAATTGTATATTTTGCCCTATTAAAAGATAATTTTGTATAATTAGAAGCTCATAAGGAACAATTACAAGTTTACTAATGTTCAATAATCATTTAATTGATTTTAGTAGATCCATAAAACTTCAGAGGTACAACACAACCAGCCCACATACATCACCAATTTGTATACTTTTGTATTTATCACTTTTTGTATGTATCTTAACTCAAATATATCCATTTTTTCAAAAAAAAAATTAAAAAAAAACTCATGTTTTGAGAGTATCATTTTATGACCATTAGATTTGAATCTAATGGTTCATATAATTATTCATAAATTGCGACATACATGGGCTATGAATATTTGGCAGCACACATAGACATAATTTCCATCACATTAGTATAAATTTGGAGTCTATTGTATAATTATATATGCATACCATTTGCTAACTCTGTAAATTTGCAATATGATGAGTTTGTCCTCATTTAAAGCCTGTAGGTGGCCCCAAAATCATTTTATGGGGTAACCTGAACCTTAGTATTAATTTAAAGGTTGAAATGACTTTCTTTTGGCAATTAAATTTTGATACATACATTCATTGTCAAAAGCCCGTTCCATATGGCACTAGGGATGGCAAAAGTTCAATCGGGTCTGAGCTTGAACAACACCTAATATAAAAGAAGTGTATGCACTATTTAGATCTACAATTTAAAATTTACACAATACTGGTTAGCTTGTTCAAACCTGTTTTACTTAAAATTAAGGTTGTTCAATTATCATGATTGATTTGTCGTAATCGTGAAAATTAATTTCTTATATTGAAGTCTCTTTGAATGTCAAAATATAAATATAATATAATCTAATTTGGTTTTTTTAGGTCTAATCTCATTTGGTATTGTTTGAAAAAGTTAGGTCAAAGTCTCGATAAAAATATTGCAAATTATAAATAATTGCATTGTTGTTTTCAAAAAAATCATTGCATTGTTAGTGTAAATAACTTTATATTTACAGAAGGTTTCAAAAAAAAAAACTTTATACTTACATAAAGAAACTAATGTTAGTATAAAAAATTAAAATTTAAAGATAACTTTACTTTTATTAGAGTAGATTAATGTTTTTCAATATAATTATTAAGTATTGATTGTCCAATATACTTTTTTATCAAAGAATAATTATAATTCTATTAATTTAGGTCTTATCTGACCTATATTTATTACAACATTACTTTTTTTTTATATATATTTCTGTGAGAATCGAACCATAATCTTTAGAGATCTAACCTTTTCGATAAGTGATGCCTTTATCATCTCACGTGAGAGACTTTAACATTTATTACAATATTGTTCAAACTTTTCTTTTATTTTATATCAAACAAAATTAGGTTGACGAGTCCAGATAACAAATTGTCAACTTATATTTGACTTTTTTAGTATATATATTACTTTGAAAACCATATTTTTAAGAAAAAAATATCACATCAAACAACTATCGGTTATTCAAAAGAAAAGAATCACATGTAATTAATTTATGAAAAATGTTATAATGACAACGGATAAGTCAAACCTCAAGATACATTGATTCATATAAGTTGTTCATGCAGCCTCGACCTATGTGTTATGCATCGAGATTTATATGTGCCCATATTCTAAGATACATATTATGATTCAAATGCTCGATGTGATTTTCAGTTTAATTTCTTGTTGTCATTCTAACTTCTTTTTCTTTCTTTTTTTTTTTTTCACTTTAGTAGAGGTCGAATCATTACCTTCAAAAATTTTGTGTTTTGAGAAATGATGTATCCGGAGATGTTTTGCCCTTCCAACAATTCTCTTAATTTATTTAGTTAGATATGTTTTAAGTTACGGGGCCCGCAAAAGATATATCGTCATTTGAAAAAAAGGGAAAAAGTTAGTCACACTCCACACTTCATCAAATCAAAAGCCTGCTGGGAGTGGGACACCCCTCAACAAAAGTGCTGAAGAACTTTTTTAGATTCCGCTCTCACCAATGTGTCCCTTTTTGCAATGCACGTCTTCTGGATAACACCAACTCTTACATCGCCAAGTCTTCTGGAGAAAAGTCTCCATGGAAAAAAGTGGTGCATGTTGACACTTGTGTTTTAAATTGCAAGGTTTATCCAAATTAATGCAGAGTGTATATAGAAATAGAAAAGAGAGTCCATACTCATAAAGAAGTTTTTAAAATTCTTATAAACATCAAAAGAGTTATACAAGTTATTTTGAAGTCATTTATTATTTAAAGATGACTTTGAAATAAATTTTTTTCAAAAACTCCCTATGAGTCTGGACTCATAAATCCAAGTAGCACTACTCATATAGAAATTAGAAAAAATCTGTTTTAATCGTATTAAAAAAAATTTGTTTGAACTTTTAGAGTCTGGACTCATAAGGAGATTTCTGAATTTTTACGAATATCAAAGAAGTGTTACAAGTTGTTATTTTAAAGTCATTTATTGCTTAAAGATGATTTTGAAATTAAAAAAAAAAAATCAAAAACCCCATAAGAGTTCGGACTCTAAGAGTCCAAATAGCACTACTCTATAGAAATTCTATAATGGAACTCAATTATATACTCATGCTATAAAAACCCCTCAAAATGTATTGTATATTAAATGACTTGGACATTTATGACTTATCGATTTATGGGTTGGATTCAAATCCAATAGTTACCATGGGTATTTTTATGATTCTCATGCCATATAAGTATTTTTATGATTCTTATAGTAGTACTACTCATGGTAGTTATATATTTCCTCATTTTTCCTCAAAGTGAAAGGTAGGGATGCAGGTGGGGCAGGTTTGGGGTAGGAAATACAATTTTTATCCCCATCCCCACTTTTGACGGAGCGGGTGGAGAATTTTTGACTTCTGCTCCCTACCAACAGGGATCCTCACCACAATATTTTTGATATAATATCTAAAAAAAGATTAAATAAATTATAGATACAAAATTTAATCATTAAAATCTATTTCTTCACGACTCTAAGTCAATTTTTCAAAGCTTTTGAATCTATACAAATACTTTAAATACTTTAAATAATATTGCTACTCCTACCAAAAAAAATAAAATAATATACTTACATTATTATATATAAATTTCAAGTTATATTAATTTTTTCTTGATAAACTTAGTTGTAATTATTTAAAATTGATAAATTTAGTTACATTATCTTTGTGGAAAATTCTCATATTAAGGCAAAGCGGGAAATCTCCACGAGTGACGAGTAATACCACCCCTACCCTTCATAGTGAGGGTGAAATCCTCCCATCCTTCGCCCCATGGGGAATTGTTGGCGAGAAATCTTCGCCCCATCAGGGCGAATCCCCGCAGGGTATGAGATTCTCCGTTGGCAAGAGTAGTTAGTAGACCTATACAACGGGCAGGGCGGACCAAAGCGAGTTTTTTTTTGAAAGCCATGCCCATACCCGCCCAAGCCTAACTTTAAAGGGGGTCGGGCCTGGACAGGCTTAAGGGGGCTTGTCATTACTTTAGTGTTGTTTTTTGCAAATCTGGATTTGTGCAATTAGGGTTTTGGGGTTGTGATTTAAGGTTTTTGATTAGAATAGGTCGGAAGAAGCCTAGCGGGAAGGGGGAGAGGTTGCAGGCGGGGGGCGGGCAATCAAGAAGAGGAGGTCGAGGCGTCGGAGGCGACACCAATTGGGGGGGAAGAAGAAGGAAAAGAAGGGCGGCGGGTCGAAGGCGGTGGAGCAGAATAGGGAGGAGGAGGATGAGAAAAATGAGGTTCCTCCTCCTCAGATTACTTTCGCGGGTAAGAAGAAGTCGAAATCGAAAACTAGTAGTAGTGATAAGAGGTTGTTTAGTGCAAGTAATTTTGATGCGTTTGATCAGGATGAACAAGATGAGCATATCCACCTGACGTCCAATTATGATAGTGGATGCGTAAAGGCTTTATTTAAGTTATGTATATCGCTATTGATTAATAAAATAAAACATAAGAACTAAGTTGGTGCTTTGGTAAGAGATTTCCTTCAATAATGTTGTTGCGAGTTTCGAATCACACATTCCACATATATTTTAAGATAGAATAAGCACCACTTGTTTCCAGATGGGCCGAGCCCGGTTTGGGCTGAAATAGTAAATCCAAACTTGCCCATTAAATCGGCAGGCAGGCCTAGTGGGTGCTCGGCCGGGTGAACTGATCTAGTAGTCCGGATTGAAAGTTTGCGACATGCATGCCTAGAAAGCTAGTTTAGATGGATGACTTTTTTGGGCACGTACCACCTTTGGCAATTCAAACATGAAATTTAGCTTTCGGGTTGAGTTATTAATGACAAATTAATGCAAACTCGTCCTACCAAAAAAAAATTAATGCAAACTCACTTGAACATCTGTGCTGATGAATCTAACGGCTGAAAACTCACTTTATTTTTTTTGGTCAAAGATGTAGTACGGCTTGGCTAGGCCACGAGTAGGCGATGTTTGGACGAACAAAGCTACAAGGAAAGTAATTTTTTTTTTTTTAGTCAAAACTATAAGGAAAGTAATTGAGAGATATTTTTGTACATTCCATTTGGTACACAATGGTTATATTTACTAGCTAAGATACACATCTTAACGTATAATCTAATTGATGGTTAAGAACCTTCTATTCAGTCACAACTCGCGAATTATGTACTGACAGCCGGTATCTCAAAAGTAGGTATAGATGACTTTTGTGGGTCCCTGTGTGTTGAAGTATGACTTCCCAACTCTCCAATGGCGATCGAACACAGATTCACTGGGAGAACTCAACTTTCCACACCCATTTCTAGGATTTCTCTTTCGCTAAAAATGTTCCCTATTCATCGCTATTCATCTAATTCCCTGCTGTTCAATCATTCTCAGTGATTTTTTTTTTTTGGTAAAAATCATTCTCTGTGATTTCAATGGTCTCTAGAAGAGTCTTTAGCATATCCAGGGAAAGAGGGGCTGGTAATTAGTTCATTGAATTCGTCAATTGCAACTTTTTATTCGCTTTTTCGAAGATTTTGCAGAAGATTCTAAATTATAGTCACAACTGTGTTGCCTTGAATTGAGCATTGGTTTTCAATTTGAGACCATTAAGTATGATTGTTTGGCGAAAATGTGAGCTGGTTAGGTATTTTTAATGCAGTTATTGGATAATTGTTTCGATCCGCGAAGTCTAATTTTTTGAACTTGAAAGAAAGGTCTTTTTGGGAGATCCCAATGTGAGGTGGTTAGGTATTTTTAATGCATACTATCTCTGTTTAATGACTTAGTTTGTTTTGTCTTTGTTTAGTTCGGTGATTGCGCCTAGGCATTTTGGGACAAAATCGCCTAGGCAGTGCCTTAGGCGGGCAAAATTCTTTTAAGTAATTTTTGAAAATTTGAAAGGATTATTTACTATTAAGTTTGATAAAAAATACCTATATACCTAACAACAAAATCTTGAAACATTTAATTTTACATAAAGGCCTGAAGACTTATTTGTATTTTTGAAGTACATATTAAATAATAATCACATTGACTAATAGACAATTAGTGTTATTTAAGGACCTATAAATAAATAAATAATTGTTCGGGACTTCTAAATAAATATTATTTTGTTCGCCTAGGCACCTTCTCGCTTAAGCCGAGAAAATCCGAGGTTCCTCAGGATCGTCTTAATGCCTTGCAATCCTTGGTTTAGTTTAGAGTTCACCGTGTTGATTTCTTTTTCTGTTATAATGTTCGGCTTTGTTATCAATAGGGTGGAGGCTGGTGCAACACAATGTATAGAATCAAGTTCGAAGCCTAAACTTACTGCATTGGGATCATCAAATTTCATGGATCACTATATTATTCTTTGTTTTTATTTCTCAAACTACATTGAAATGATTTTTTGAGATTGTAATTTAGCCTTTCCATCAATGTTCCATGTCTATCGAGGGCATGCACCATTTTTCAGTAGATATCGTTCCACTACATGCTACTCCATGCTACATATTATACGATAATAGACTTTAATCATCTCTCCAGATTTTTCAATTGGACTAAGGTCAAGATGCATTATTGTGATGGGGCGTCCTTATTTGGAAATAGAGGGAGTGAGGTTCAGGTGGGCATCAGTGGCAAGTGTTACCTATTAATTTATCATATCGGAACTTATATATTCTAATTTGAAGGTCATTAGAGGACCTGTGTTTTTCATTATTGACTCTAGTTTTGCGGTTATACATTCATATCACCTGTTTTTATTTTTTATTTTTTTATTTATTTTTTGAAGACTCTAGTTTTTTATTTATTTTATGTTTATTTATTTTTTTATTATTTTTTCATTATCGACTCTAGTTTTTTATTTATTTTTTCATTAGAGGACCTGTGTTTTTATTTTTTATTTTTGCGGTTATACATTCATATCACCTGTGTTTTTACTTGTGTATTGTTAGATGCGAATTATTTAAACCATGAAATAGTTCAACTGGAATGTCATTTGTGCGTCCGCATTTGCTATTAGCTTTGGATGGGTTTATGTTTTACATCACTATATACTGTAATTTACTTTGCATTGGCTGCACTACAGGATGTGACTGCTACAAAAGGAAATGAATTTGAAGACTATTTTCTGAAGTGTAAGGTTAAAACTTGATTGCACAAGTATTAGTTGGTGGTTGGGATGCCAAATACCTGTGGGTTGAAGCTGGTAGGTTTTGTTTTAGCATTTTAGATTTTTAGGGGCCTTAATTATTAGGGGGAAGGATTGTCCTCAAATGTTATCCATTTATTGTAACTGCTAGACATTGAATGGATGGAAACTGGAAAGAAGTTTGTATAAAAAAAAAAGTGATTAATGTTATAGAGGCTTAAGATTTCCCTTGAAGTGAATTTGTGCTTGTCCAACCTTGTCTCTATGTGCAGGCTAGAGTGGATATGGGAGATGATTGGCATTAATTAAAGCTATTAATTTCTGGGCCTTTGACACTGCGAAGAGCAAAAGAAACAAAGGATAAATAGGAAGGTACATCTTTTGTTTAGTTTTAGCAGTAATACTTAGAAGAAGAGAACCACTTTCCATAACCCTTTTCTTAGTTCTTTTGATAAATTCTTTAGTCTATGACTTGTGGTTGTGCATTAGATGAATTTTAAAGGCCAACCTATATAGTTGGCGTGAAAGTGGTTTTTGGGGGAGAGCCTAGTGCCTAGATAGGTAAAAATATTAAATGAGTCTCATTCAACTGGCACGCCTTCTTTCTTATTCATGGTAGGGTGGATGATTAGATATTTATTCGTGTAATTTCTCATCTTTTATTGTTCATAATCAGTAATAACTAATAATCTACTCTTCAAATAATGTTTCCCCAATACCATGATCACTTCTTTTTAAAATCAATACAGCATATGAAAATAAGTTGACAGTAGTCCTAGACAATTAGTTTCATTGGTTTGAGTGAAGGATTATTATGTTAATATAAATGTTTTGCAGTATACAGAAAAAAAATAAAAATGAAATATATGATTCGAATATTTTTGAGCATATAGTGATTGATATAGCATATGCTTCGAATATTTTTGAGCTTTGTGTTGCTTCAACCTCTCTGTTGTGACGAGATAAGTTTTGCAAAATGAAATATATGATGAAACAACAACTAGCTATTTGTTGTTACAACAACAACCACCACCACAGATATTTGTATGGATTCAGCATTTTCAATTTTCTCACAGGGTCTTTCGATGTCAATACGGCTCTGACTGATGAAGAATTGTAAAAGTGCCTTACGAAAAGTTGCTTCAGGGTGGCACCTCCAGAAGCAGGAAATGTTGGTCATGGCAATGAGGATGATGTTAAATGCAGTATATGTCAGGTAATTTTTACTCCATGTGTTTTGGTTTTTTTTCTTCTTTATTTACTACTGATTTTGTTTGAATCTAGAAAACCATGTATGTCATCTCTACCTAGACCACCGCAAGACCCAAGATCATACAAGTAGTTATGAACTATCTGATGATATCATTTAAAGGGTTATTGATTTGATATTATCTTTCCTTGCTGATACAATAGGGCCAGAAAGACTTGATGGAGTAATACAAAGTACAGAAAAGTTGGTTGAGACTATATAAGGATAGACCTAAGATAATCACGTGATGCGTTCGTTGGGAAAAATTATAAAATTGTGAAAGCACACCATCACTCGCAAAGTGAAAAAGCTGTTTACGATGAAAAAAAAAAATCATGGAAGGACGCATGGTATGATATTACTCACTTTCGTATTTTTTGATTCAATTGTTTCTCAGATTAAGCAAATTCTTCTCAATTGAATTTGATTGATAGGTGGGAAATTAGTTTCATAGTTTTTTCATAGTAAAATTAGTTTCGTAGTTGAAATATTGGAAAATCTTTCGACACTTTCATTGCAACTGAGCTTTTTTTTATAATTTTGAGATTTTAATTTTTCAGGAAGAATATGCCAATGGCGAGGAGGTGGGGAAGTTGCAGTGTGATCATTGGTATCATGCGGCTTGCGTCTATCAATGGTTGTGGTTGAAGAACTGATGCCCTATCTGCAAAACAGATGCTGCAACGCCTTAGCTCTTATTCCATCCGTTGTATTGTAGTCTTTATTGTACTTATTTTAGGGCTTCTCCACAATAATTTTTATGTAATTTGAGCAATTAATGGTTATATGTCAACTTGTATAATTTGGAATGACAGTAAATAAGTTGATTGCACTCTAAAAATCCTATGGATGGGCCGGGTTGTTTGCAATAATCTGGTCTTACTGTTAATTCCAACAAAAAAAAAAAAGGTCTTATTGTAGCGTTTATTAAGAGCAACAAATCAGTACTTTTGTAATGTCAAATTAGTTTTCCTGTAGAGTTTATTAAGTGCAACAGATTTGTTTTTTTTGCAGCTTTTATTGAGTGCAATTAGACTTGTTCATGAGTTGAGCTAGGGTCGAGCCTAATAACCTTAGCTCAAGTCTAGCCCACCATATATATATATATATGTGCCCAAGCCAAAAATACAAAGCCCATATATATAAATATATAAATATATAAATATTAAAAATATAAAAATAAATTATTTATATTTAATTAGTAAAATTTTTAGGGATTTTTTCGATAACTTTTGTGTTTTGATGCATATATTATATATTATTTTGTTATGCATAGAAAAAAGTAGCTCAAATTGTAAACATCATCTAATGTGACCATTATGTCTCAAGACCAAATTTCACCTATAACATTAATTACTTTTAAATATTTTAGTCACTAACTTGTATTCGGGTCGGGCTTAGGCTGTGCTTGGACTTTTTAAAGTGGCCCAAACCTAGCCCACTTGAAAGCGAGCCAAACTGAGCTTGGGTCAGGCTTTTTAAAAAAATGACTACCAAAATTTGATAATTTGTTCAAGAACTTGGGCGGATCGGGCAGGTACTCAAGCCGGTGATCAGGTCAAAGTGCAATAAAAAAGGGACGTTGTAGCGTTTTTCTAAAGCTGTAAACGGCTTCAACTTTTAAGAACAAGGGATATCCAAGCGTTGTTGAACCCATTTTATAGCACTTTTCAAATGCTATGGAAGCCCTTTTTTTTCTAGTAGAGCTAGCTCGGTTTTTAGAACCTTATGCCGAAAAAATAAGAAAATAATCTAAGCAATCTGTAAAACTTTCTAAAATCTTACCAAACTACCAGAAGTGCAATTATTACAAAATTGCTAAGAAATGGACCCCTTGCCTGCCTTGCCTTCCTTAAAAGCTCCCCCTTTACCCTATTCCCCCTTTTATTCTCTCCAACAAAACAAAACAAACCAAACCCACCAAAAAAATACTAACCTATATACTTTCCTCATCCTCGCCATACCTACATTGAAATTAAAATCTCTACTGATCAGATCACCACTATGAGCCGCCTCGCTCCCCTCCCCGAAGTGCCCTCCACCAACGAAACTGTCCCAAAAAATAAGGGCCAATTATCGTCGTGGCGAGATTGGATCAAAACTCAGCTCCCTCTCCTCTTCCTCAACCCCAAAAAGTCGTCCCATCTCAAGCTCCTCCTCAGCGTCCTCGGCTGCCCCCTCTCTCCTATTCCCTCCTCTCCCTCCAAACACTCCCTCCTCGATGTACGTAAATCATATTTATACTCGTATGTTAAATAGACATAGACATAGAGACATAGACATGTATCTATACACATATACATACCCTTAATTATGGTTGATTGTGTGCATTGTGTATGGTTGTTTGTACGTACATATAGGTGTCTTCGTCGGCCCAGTACATAATTCAGCATTTCATGGCGGCCACCGGGTGCAAGAAGCTAATGAGCAGCAACGAGGAGGGGGCGGTGAAGAACATGTACATCGCGGGGCAGGTGAAGATGGTGGTGGCGGAGGAGGTGGGCGGCGGAGGAGGAAGCAGTGTCACGATGTCTGCTGCTAAGCTTGTGCCCGACCAAGGTTGCTTTTACGTGTGGCAAATGTTCCCAAACCAATGGCTCATTGAGCTTGCTGTTTCTGGGCATAAGGTTGTTGCTGGAAGTGATGGCAATGTTGCCTGGCGCCACACGCCTTGGCTTGGGGTTCATGCCGCCAAGGGTGGCGTCCGGCCCCTTCGTCGCGCTCTTCAGGTACGTACATTGTCCTTGGATCAGATTCCGCCGGAATATGCTCTCTAGCTTTCTCAATCAATACATAATACAACAACAACAAAACAAGAAGAACGTAGACTCAGTCTCAAATTAATTAAGGTAGGTTATATGGATCAATATAAATAACCAATTATAAATTTAGGGTCTTTGAGAATTGTCTTAACTCTTAAGCAAGGTCATTTAGAATGATCATCTTTTTAATTAGTGTTCATTAGCTAAAATTAGTCAGTTTGATTTGAATACTCAATGAATGTGTTTTTTGCAATTGTTTTAATAGCAGATGTTGCATCGCAATCTCATGACACAATTGTCCGTTGGGCATCCATCCATCGAGATGCGCATCATCAAACTGATTTGTGGAAAAAATTCCACTAGAATATAAAACGTTAATTTGTTTCATAGGCGCCTCTCTTTTTCCGCATGTACTTCGCTGCATTGCCTTTTTAAGCGTTCCTTTACTAATATGCCATGATCATCACAACTGCGGTAGTGCTGCATGTTTGATGGGTCCTACTTTCTACATAAATTTTAGAACCGTACGATCTTATCTAAGTTCATCAGAGCCGTCCAAATGATTTCAACTTTCTAAACAGCAGGACCCATTAAAGGGAACCTCAATTTATGAACATTCCTCGTGACAATTTACTATGATTACAAATTAAGTAATTCAAACTTTTTTTTCTCTTAAGAATAAATAGCGTAATATATCATAATCTTTTAATATTTTTATAAATATATCCTAACATATCATTTTTTTACAAATTTATAATAAAATATCTTCATTTTCAAGTTTTCAACCTTACAAATTGTAATCAAGACATGATAAATTGGTAGAAACTCTTTCTATTTGCTCTAACATGATTAAAAATAATCTCAAATTTATTTACTCAAATTTATTCATTGGATATAATTTACATAATTTCAAAATGTCAGTGTATGTTTGTAATAATGGAAACGCTAGGATAAATTTGTAAGAAAGTTTAAAGTGCTAGGATATATTATGATTCTATTTACCCTATTCGTAAACGCTATTGTTGAGGTGGTCCATTGGTTGCGCAGGGGCTGGACCCTGTGATGGTGGCATCAGTATTTTCAACGGCGCAGCTTCTCGGAGAGAAGAGGATCTGGGACGAAGACTGCTTTGTGTTGAAGATCTCAGCGGATCCGACGGACCTCGCTAGCCGTAGCGACAGCACAGCGGACATCGTGAAGCACGTGATTATAGGCTACTTCAGTCAGCGGAGCGGGATGTTGATCCATTTAGAGGACTCTCACTTGACCCGAATCCAGTCACCAGGAACCCACCCGACATATTGGGAGACCACTATGGGTACGAAGATCGAGGACTATCGGATGGTCGACAACGTGATGATCGCACATTCGGTCATTCTACAGCGACCCTGATAAGATTTGGGAATGATGTGAGGGTGGGCCCACAGATCACACGGCTGGAGGAGCTGTGGACCATCGATGATGTTGTGTTTAATGTACATGGGCTTTCGATGGACTTCTTCATCCCACCGGAGGAAATCCGGAAAGAGAATCCCGAGGAGAATCTCGACTGGAAGACATCGTTGCATCGATGAGACACGAGCCATATGTAGATCTTTTCTTTGGTGTTACACATAGTTCAAATAGGACTATAGCTAAGAAGGGAATTGATACAAGGTGGCCCCCTCTCCATCCCAAGTTGTAAATTTTGCAATAAGCTCACGTACGTTGGGTGATGATGTATGTATTTTTATTACTTTTTTTTTTCTACTTTTATGTGGAGACTTTATAATGAAGCTTTTAATATGCTACATATCAAAATGTGAAAAAATGTATATATATACTGTAACAATATGTAGGTTATCAGTGAACGATATTCCAACATGCACATGGAAATTAGTGGTACTAGTAGCCTTTTTTTTTTTTTTTTTTCCGTTGTGACGCATGTCACTTGATATCAAATATTAGTGAACCTATATATCCCTGATTGGTTAAGATTGTTCTCTTTTTGAATATCCCTGAAATGCTATTGTCATTCATTTTATCTCTTCACTATTGTTGTTGAACAGAAGTTAAATCAAGAAACCAAATTTCATTCCATACAATCTCAATAAAGCAGTGTTTTGTACATGGCTTAAATAGTCGACCTATCTCTAGCTAATTAACTGTGTGATTAGTTAACTAACCATGCTGATTAAGTAACTAACCACACAAGTAATTACATATAAGCTGATGTCACTTAGGGTCACATATGGTGTGCTCTTACCACAGTCCTAATGTCTCAAGATATACATCTACAATCCCTGAAATGCTGTGTCCATAATACAATAACACAGCAACAACAATACATACTTCATCCCCGCTGAAGAGGGAGCTTGATATACCAATCGCACAAGCCCATATTGGAGAGCAATTGAGAGAAGACAGGAGCACCCAAAGACTTGGTAAGAGATCTGCAAGTTGTTGTTGTGATTACAATTTGAGGAAAAACAAAACCCCTTTTGTATTGATCGTTTACCAAGTGACAATCAATGTCAAGTTGCTTAATTGGTACGCTCATGAAAAAATGGGTTCTTGGTGATGTGTAAAGCAGTTTGTTATCACACCAAAGTGAGATAGAAAGCTGGACAGATATATGAAGATCAGTAAGAACATAAGCAATTCACTGTAACTCACAAACTGTGATGGAAAGACACCTATATTCAGCTTCAGCCATGGACTTTGAAGCTGTGCTTTGCTTCTTAGTCTTCCAAGAAACGAAGGCACCACCAAGAAACACACAAAAAACTGTAAGAGAACGACGATATATAAAAGGGGTGAGCAGCCCAGTGTAGACCACCGGTCCAACATGTACTTCAAAATCTCCAATGCCTAGACGTAGTTGTCCTTATTCTCTAATGATATGAATGCGAACCCAACCGAGAAAGTTAAGTTAGTTGACTTGATGGAGTCTATGAGAAGCACCAACCGGAAACACCACATCAAGTTGATGGAGTCAGGGTGTGCCCAAAATAAGCTTGTCACGACATTTGAATCCGTACTATGCCACGACAATTAGTTTTTTGTGTCCAATAAGTACAACAATTGTTACATTTGTGTTCTTCCACTTGACTTCTTTTACTCTCTGCCTTGGTCGTGCATTGTATATCGTTTGTAATGCGGAAGCATTATTTTTATCCTTTTGCCTCAATGTATTAAGGATATGTTGTGACATCATATTACCCCTGGTCATCTGTCCCACTACAACCTTCTCATCCGGATTCAATCATCCTACAAATAAGTGTCCTTCCAAGCACTTAACAGTCTCATGATTATGCCGCACACATAGCACAATCGAATATCATAAAGAGGCGTTACTCTTCCTTTATGTAAATAAGAAAAGGCCACTCACATTTTTTTGGTACCAGTGTGAGGCCTTTTATTATCTCCTCTTCCTCTCTTGTCTTCAACTTTGGTGTTTTCTTCTCAAGTTTTCCGCTTTGGATATCTTTACTCTTTGTGAAAGACCCTATATGTACCAAACCTCTCACACCTAAGTTTGACCTTACCCCTACAGCCAATCCCTCCAACATCTAACTTTTTCGTAACCAATACAAAGTTCATTTCATGACCCAATTCTTAAACCTAATAAATAGCCCCTTTCCTAGACTTGAATAGTTCTTCCCGAGTGAAAACACTAGTATAGTCTCCAAATTTAGATGTGGATGGCTTTCCTAAAAGAAAGAACGCGTGTCGTAATAAGTATTAGTTATGAAAAATTGAAAAAAACACTTAAAATAATGAGTTTCGATACCACATGTTCGAGATTCAACATTTTGTATTGGTAACCTTTGACTTGACAACATTCGTTAAGTCTTCGTCTCCTTTATCCGATACATGTGAAAAAGGTATCAAACATGAGCTCGGTCACTCTATACAGAGACTTATGCCAAAATCTCGACTACCTTCAATTGAAACCCTTCAACATGTTTCGGTTTTGTGTGATCGATATAATCGAATCCATGGTTTGCTATCAAAAATGGCCAAAAGAACACAAAAACTATAAAAACTAACCTTATTGCATACGACATCCATCGCACACTCCATTTCTTCAGCCATCAGACCTTAAAAATACTTTAAATTCACTAAATCTATCAAACCCTACAATACAAAACCAACACTATTTTCGCCTCAAAAAACAATAACTTAGATTATTACACAAAAAAAACGTCGAAAGAGAGACTTATAAGGTTGATGTGCACTTTGATCGATGAACGAGAACGATGGATCTACTTCACTTGGAATGCGAAAGGGATTGAGGCATTCAAGGAGGTCTCAGCTGGGCTTCTATTTGACAGTGGCTCCTCTCCTCTCTCCGTGACCAAACACACTCCCATCACAACCCCAGAAAATGCCTCCGGCCGTCGATCTCGGCCGTCGCTGTGCCCGTGCTCTCAGTGTAACGCGGTGGTTCTCCGCCACCACTACCTCAGATTACCCAAGCCCAAGCCCAAGCCCAAGCCCAAGCCCTCCGCTACCTCCCCCAATCAGAGTCGCACTCACTGAGTCGGCCGGGCGAGGCGTGTTCGCGACTCGGCGAATCGGGGCTGGAGACCTTCTCCACACGGCCGAACCCTTAGTCGCTCATCCGTCT
Organism: Stephania japonica; assembly: GCA_039657345.1. NCBI lineage: Eukaryota > Viridiplantae > Streptophyta > Magnoliopsida > Ranunculales > Menispermaceae > Stephania > Stephania japonica. Next base: position 12,025,040 of record CM077556.1, read on the forward strand.
CTCTCTCTTCGTCACAGTGTCTGCTATTTCTGCCTCAGAAACCTCAAATCCGAAACTAATTCTGGATTTTGTAGTGATGAGTGCATTGACCAATCGAAGGTGAATTGGCTTTCGGTCGGAGTTGTTTGTATTTTTGAACTTTGTTTTTGTGGAGATTTGGCGCGAATTGAGATTTTAGGGTTTTCTTTTTTAATTTGAAATGGTTGTCGTCAATGTAATTCAAATTGATGAGTTTTTAGTATTCTTGTTGCCTACGAAGAGCTGATTTGAGGAGTTTAAGCATGAAGCGGATGAGTTTTAGCTGTACTCTATGTGAATTGGTATTTTCATTTTTTTTTTTTAAATGATCTATGCTAACACAAGGACATGAATTTTGATATTTTTAGGGTTTCTATGAAGCTGAAAAGAAAATTGATTGGTCAGCATTCGATGACTACTGCAGGTATTGAATGCTCAGGGCACATCTTTGTTTATTCAAGTTTGATTTGGTCGCTGAAAGTTAAAAGAATGTAAGTTCTACATACAACAACATAGCCTCAATCCCAAATTAGATTGACAAAAGTTTTACGTTGGCTGTCAACCTATCGCAAACCCTCTCCCATTTTTCGAGTATGAAAAATGGGTTTTGGAGTCCTCCTCCTTTATCCAAACTTGGGACCGGCTATGTAGCGCATATAATACATAGGTGGAGTTCTCATTATCAATTTTTGACATTTTACTTGGATGCTTTATGTTTAACGTGCTGGTTTTTGTATTTTTATGTAATGACAAAAGGGTTTTATTAGGGATTCTATCAATAGAAGAACTCAAGTAAAGGATTCTACCTTGCTTTTATGGTAAGGTTTCTACTCTTCCTTTATATTGTGTGTGCTTATCGTTATTTTTCTCATTGAAGGACACAAGGGTTGAAATATCCTCTTCTTGTGAAGCGGTTGGCTTGTATGGTTATGTCAGGAGAAGCCTCTGCAGAAATTCTAGACATACTTCAACCAGCCAGACTACAATCTGAAACAATTATAAGGGTAAGAACTATACTCCTTTTATAATCTTAAAATATCTTGCTATTTAGGAATATGATTGTGGGCAGCTTCTTGTTTTAGTATCATAAATCTTTGCTCTATGTACATACACTGATGCATTAACAAGCTAGAAGTATATTGATCCCTACAGCCCTTTAAGCTACTTTAATCTGTAGATACATAAGGATTTGTTTGGTTTATATTTAAAGAGTAACCATCCGTAGTTTCAAAAAATTAGAAAAACTACCAGTAGGTTCTCTGCCATGTTTATTATTCACTTTCTTATATAATTGCAGTCTAAATGATGATTAAAAGAATCACAGACTCAAATAATAAACTATGACTCGTCGAAATGGACATGATAATTGTTGGGATTTAGGTCCACCTTCGAGTTCAAGTACTATTAGAAGTCTAGTGGATTAGAAAAGTTCCATTTGTTCTAAACAATACTATAGGGGTGGCAAAAGTCTAGGCATAAATTTTCTTAAAATGGAATGGATCCAGACAAAAGTTTGGAAAAAATGGATACCTATTTAGTAATTAATTTGAAGGACATTTTAGTACTTGCAACACCAAAACTTACCCTAAACTTAATTAATATCAAAGCCATTTATGATCCTTATATCTTTTTCTTTTTTGTGTTACACTTGCCCCCTCCCCTCTTCTTCCTACCTTACAATCTCGACACTTGTCTACCAACTTAATTGGGTTACATAGTGGGTTAATGATTGAAGAGTTGGAGCCTACCTTACAATCTCGACACTTGCCTAACAACTTTATTGGGTTACATAGTGGGTTAATGATTGAAGAGTTGGAGTTTCTTTGACTTGTTGGGAAAACATTATTTTTTTTTTTTTTTTTTTTTTTTTTTTATTTTTTTTTTTTTTTTTGGAGTTTGGTTTCGTTGATTGTAAAATTTTATTTTAATTAAAAAAGGGAAAGGGGTCCAATTTATTTTGGAACATACAAGAATTGATATAAGATGTTTTCCGTTTGCAAAACAGGTTTGAGTTCGGTAACTCTTTATGTATATTAGTATAGGGGTTGTCTAGACCAAAACCATTCAGGTTCGATCCGCTTTTGAGTCGCGCTATGTGCACCCCAGTATCCTCTCAGGACATCCCGACTTTATTTATTTATTTATGTTGGTTCTAAGAAAAAATGACACATTTGCCTCGGGGTGCCCTGAGTAATCGATGTTGTGCCCATAGCATGACACTACATTAACAACATTACGTTTATGGTCTCGGTGGGAAATGACCGAACCTATGGTCTCGGACACACATGACCGATACATAGATTGTTGTGTCAGTTGGTGTTGACCGAGACATACACACATATCTCAGCACAAGGCAACCGATGCCACTTGTATAGTCCGGTGGTCACCCATCGAGTTGGGTGCTTGACTACCTTATTTGAGTGTTGGTATAGACCGACACTGTCATACGGGTCTCGGCAAGATATGACCGAGACCACTTTAACATGTGTCTTGGGTAGTGGGGTGCGTTGCTTCACAAACTAGGGGCATTTTGGTAAAAGTCCCGGGGTGCCTTGATAAATTGTTGGGGTCCCTAATCAATGGGGTGCCCTGAGAGGATACCGGGGTGCACATAGCGTGACTCCCATTTTTTTGCCACCCTTACAATTTATGCTCCCATAATGTCAACACCAAACACGATTTTATTTTAAAGAGCTAAGGTCCTCTAATTTTTTGCAAACACAAAATTTAGCCTGATGAGAAAGAATCACTAGCGACATCACATGTTTATGCGCTAAAGAATATATAATCATTATCCTCTATCTTAATGAGTGAAATAACATCTTAGCAATTAGTAAATTTAGCCCACCCATCATGTTAATCATGGATCTTGATGATTGTGCTCATTCTTAGCATTACTTAAGCATCCTTGATAAAACAATGGAATGGTCTAACGAAAACATAAATGAGAATATTGAAGTAACAAGACAAAAACTTGTTCTCAATTATAGACATGCAATGAACACGGTCAAATTATCGCAATTGATAAGAACAAGGTTGATCCCTCAGAGATTAGTGTTAAGCACTAGCTATGCTGAAATCCTAAATAATGCCTGGTCAACGAAATTGGATGAGAATAAGTAAATACAATACTAAATTATCTACAAAAATAGAGTGAATAAAGATCACAAAAAAAAAATCAATCACATTGTCCTCAAGGTGGAAAGCCAAAAAGACTTCTTGATATGCTTGACCCAGAAATGGGTAGCGCAACCCACTTTATCAAGACTTTCGGGCCAAGAGATAAACATCTAAAGTCAGAAAAGAATGACAGAATGGAATGATTTTTATTCAGCCATTTTGGCGTGTTTAAATAGAAAATTACAGAGTAAATGCTTTACATAAAAATAGCAACTAATTGATCCTAATTGATCCTAATTGATTTACGAGTAAATGCTTTACATAAAAATAGCAACTAATTGATCCTAATTGAAAACATAATTCCTTTACTCGGGCTTCCTTTCAAGTAATGAAGAATCCGATAAACGACCTTTCGGAGTGTTTTTCGATGGACAATGCATAAACCGACTAACCAAGCTCATCGCAAACGCAATATCGGCCTTGTATGCGCCAAATAAATTAGCTTCCCAAGAGAGTGAAAATTTTGAAAACATTTGCGGCCTCGGATTTTTTCCTTTAGAAGATAAATCCAAACTACAGTGTGATAATGAATGTGATGAACCATCTAGAACTGAGGAGCAATTTTTACCACTTGAAGGATTTGAATTTATGATGTTTTGCCATATACTTCACAAACTTCACTTCACAACAAAAAAATGAAATGTCTTTATTTTTAAAAAGATTTGGAAACAAATATTTCAAGTAGTTAAAAGCTGGGATGGCCTAACCTATAATGCCACAACATTATGTCATTCTCATGAAGACAAGGTAGTAAAACATCTTGGTTTACGAACTTGTTCATACGAAGGATTTTTCGAGACCAAGTGATAGGTCCATCAACTTCCTTAGCATTGCCAATCATCTTCCCAACAAGGGTCTGAAATTCAAATCCGGCAAATGTTATTTTAGCGAATACATTTGCAATCATGAATAATACGACTAACGAGAGATGAGATTGCAAGAAATCTTTGGAACATGCGGGACATTTAGTAATGTAAGAGATGGAGACATAATAATAGAGCCTTTTCAAACCAATAGAGGTTAGAGAACCATCGGCAATTTGGTAGCGTAACCCACTTTATCAAGACTTTTGGGCCAAGAGATAAACATCTATATGAGAGGATTGACTTAGGCTCGATTGTCGCAATCAAAGAGTCCGACCCTAAGGGAGGAAGAGTAGGAGACACGGAAGTCGAGCCAACAACTTTCTTCAATTGGGAGATGTGGAAGACAGGGTGCAGAGAGGATGAGTGAGATGGAGCGGGCCAAAAAGCTAGGAGACGAGCTGCGAGAGAGGATGAGCGAGGGAGCTCCAAATAGGTCACGATGCGAGATAACACTTTGACCAAAAGCTAGGACTGAGCTTTGAATATGACCTTCTGGCCAAGGAAAGCTGTTGGTAAGGGCGGAGTTTGAGGAAAACCATATCGCCAACATCAAAGATCACGTTCTGGCGATGTGGATCCGCGCGCTGCTTCATCCTATTCTGGGCAGCCAATAGTTGCTCCCGTAATTCCTGAAGAACGTGATCACGAGATTGTAGCATGGAGTCGAGATCAAAGGGAGCAGTAAGAGAGTTGGAGCCTTAGCGAATTAGAGCAGGAGGGTCTCGCCCATACACAATTTTGAAAGGGGTGCAATTAAGAGAAGTGTGGAAAGAGGTATTGTACCAATATTCTGCCTAGTGAAGCCAATTCGATCACTCTTTGGGATGCTGGGAGATGAAGCAGCGAAAGATAAGTCTCCAAACAACGATTCACCACTTCTGTCTGCCCATCGCTTTGAGGGTGGTACGTCGTACTTTGATTCAGTTGGGTATGCTGTAGGCGGAACAGTTCACACAAAAAATGACTAAGAAATACTTTGTCTCGGTTCGAGATTATACTTGTTGGAAACCCATGGAGCCTTACAATCCCTTTGATAAAAGTTTCGACTTCTGTTTTCGCTGTAAAAGGGTGTTTCAAGGGTAGAAAGTGTGCAAACTTACTCAGTCGTTCCACGACCACCAATATCGAGTTGTATCCATGAGAAGGAGGTAACACTTCAACAAAATCCATAGAGATATCAAACAAACAACCACGGGAATTGGGAGTGGTTGAAGGAGATCGCCTGGAGCCATCGTTTCATACTTGTTCCCTTGGCAAATGTCACAAGCTTCGACGAAGAACATCCTGTTTCATAACAACCCAGTAAAGCTCAGCCGATACTCTCTTATAGATCTTAACGAACCTGTCGTGACCCCCTACCGAGCTGGAGTGAAACTCAACCAAAATGCTTTGTTTGAGGCTGGAAGAGGCAGAGAGAACCACACAATTACAGAAACGCAATTGACCATGAACAACAGACTAGTGTGGTTTGGCAGCAACATCAGATGTTACAACTACGAGGATAGGTGCAAGCTTGGGATCCCCCTTGACTTTCGAAGTGATTATGAAATCTTCCTCAAATGGATAAAATAGACAACGACTGACAATCCACATCGATAGGGTAATGATAGAGAGCATCAGCCACCACATTGGAACTTCCCGGTTTGTAGTGAATGTCGAAATGGAACCCCAATAGCTTGATTAGCTATCGTTGATACTCCGGGCAATGACGCGCTGGTCCAACAAAAAATTCAAGCTCCTCTGTTCGGTACACACCAAGAAGCGATGACCCAGTAAGTAGTGACACCACTTTTGGATTGCTAACACAATGGCCATGAGCTCTCTCTCAAAAGTTGATTTTGGTGTGAGCTCATAGAGACAAGGCTTGACTAAAAAATGCAATGGGTCGATCTAGTTGGGACAACACCACTCCTACTGCCCGATGCATCAGTCTCAACCACGAAACAGTTCCTCAAAATTTGGCAAGGCTAAAATCGGGACCTCCTTCATGGCCTGCTTCAACTTATGAAAAGCAAAGGACGCAACATCAGACTACTCAAAAGCCTCCTTTAACAACCCTGTGAGAGGAGCCGCAATCTTTCCATAATCGCGAAAAAAACGACGGTAGTATCCCGTCAAGCCTAAGAACCCACGCAAGTCTTTCGAGGAGGAAGGTAGAGGCCACAGATCCATCGCCCAACTTTTTCGGGATCCGCCATGACACCTTCTTGGGAGATGATGTGGCCCAGGTAGTCTAGACTTGTCCTGGCAAAACAACATTTCTTGAGGTTAATGAAAAAAGAGTTTGCTTTAAGGAGAGAAGACCTGCAAAAGGTGAGTGTAACGATCACTCATCGATTTGCTAAACACCAAAATATCGTCAAAGAACACAAGGACTGATCGTCGGAGTAAGCTTTTGAAAATAGAGTTCATCTATGATTGGAAGGTTGCTGGTGCATTGGAAAGCCCAAAGGCATGACCAAAAACTCGTAGTGCCCCTCATGCGTGCGAAATGCTGTCTTGGGAACATCCTCAGAGCGAACACGAATTTGATGATAGCCAGAGCGAAGGTCCAGCTTAGAGATGTAACAAGCCTCATGAAGTTCATCCTGCAGTTCGTCGATGTTGGGGATGGGAAAACAATCCAGTACAGTGGCATTATTCAAAGCTCTGTAATCGACACAAAAAACGCTAGCTACCATCCTTCTTAACTAGCAGAATTAGGTTGGAGAAAGGGCTATTGCTAGGTTGGATAATTCCGGTTAGAAGCATCTCAGAAACCATTTTCTCTATCTCGGATATATGAATCTGAGGATAGCGATAAGGACGAACACGAACTGGCTTAGTCCCAGCCTGAGCACAATGGTGTGAATGCAATCACGAGGAGGTGGCAACCCTGTTGGAGTCGTGAAAAGGTCCTCAAAGGAATCCAGGATGGACTAAATGCACGGCTCGATCCCTGGGGCAAGGGCGACCGGATCAGTAGCCGAAAACAGGGAGGCATTCGACCAGGAAACTACCCAGGATATCGTCTCGGGAACATTGCTTTGCCTTGCATGAAACAATAGCTTAATGGAGGGTCGAATCCCCACACAAAATCACTAGCTTCCCATTCCACTGGAAATACATGTTAAGATTTGGCCAATCATGCGCCGTGATGCCTAGTGAGTTGAGCCAAGCCATTCCCAAGATCAAATCGGAACTTCGCATCCATGGGATAAAAATCAATTGTGAATGAAAGCCCTTGGAAAGAGACGATCGTATCTTTACAAACCTCTGAACCCGCCAACCGAGCCCCACCCCCGTCGAACACTTCATACCCCGCGGTAGGAGTTAAGGGCAAGGAAACAACAAAAACCAAAGCAGGCGAAATAAAGTTATGTGAAGCACCACAATCAATCAAAATCACCACAAGCTTACCTTGGACTTCCTCCATGAGCTTGAGTGTGTGAGGGGCTGGAACACCATTAATTGCGTGGGCGGAGAGCTCCATGGTGACTAACTCCAACTGTTCATCCGAACTTTCCACCAGAGAATCAGTAGGTTCCTCTTCCTGATCATCGCTGATGAGCATCACGTTTAATGCATTCGGACTGCAACGGTGTCGACGAACATTTGTCATCGCATCGATAGCATAACCCCAACTTTCGACGTGCTTGGGCCTCGACTCGGTGAGACGTTTGATCTTGGGGGGGACGCGGTGGGTGTGGCTGCAGTGGACGAATTTGGGCTTGAAAACCCAGAAGAGGCTGAGCTTGGTTTAGCTGTTGGACCCACCGAGGGATTGGACTTACTTGAAGTGAGTTGGGGACCACGACTCGGCCCAGGAATTGTTTGAGATACCCACCCCGACGAATGGGCATCGGGCTTGCTAGTTGTCCCTGAAGTTGTGGGCCCTTTCGCTCCTGGGCCCACCCCAAGCCCAAGCCCAAGCCCAAGCCCAAGCCCCCAAGCCCATCACCCTAATCGAACTTCTTCTCGAGACTCTCGACCCGTTCCGCCACCGCCCGCAGTGACGCCGACTGATCAACCATCAACTCTAGACGCAACTGATCCTTCAGACCGTTAATGAACACCGCCGTCTTGTACGACTCATACAACCCTGGTAGATGTAAGGATAACAACTTAAAATGCTTCCGATATTCCGCTATTGACGTCTCCTGTTTGACAGAGAAGAATTGTTGATACAGATGATTCGGATCGGCCTCCCTGAAACGCCGAGCAAGTTGTGTTCACAGTTCCTGCCAACTCGCGAATGGCTTGACCATCTCTTCGGTTTGCAACTAGATTTGGGCTGCCCCAATCAAGCAAATCCGAGCGGCGCGAAGCTTCGACACCTTCAACATGTCATGCAAAGCGAAGTAGTGCTCCGCCTGGTTTAACCACACAATAAGATCATTACCATCACACTGCGACATCTTGATCTTCCGAACTTCAGCACCAAATCGCTATGGAACGAACGCTCGATCTGAAGTATCCTCCATCGTCTGACTCAGTGCTGACCACCAAATCTGGCGGATCTTGCCCTTTTGTGCCACTGGTCTCATCGATCTGATGAGATCCACCCATTACCAACCTCTGTTGAAGGAGCATAGTTTCCATCTTTTGTGACAGAGCTAGGAACTGCGATTCCATGGTCGATCTCTGGAATCAACTGCAGATCGCAACTCGCCCATCGAGATCTTCGTCTTATTGAGCTCTCCAAAGCCTCTACTCTGTTGTTTGCTTTTGGAGCCATGAACGATGCTCGCTCTGATACCAATTTGATAACACCCGAACTGGGATGAACAAGGGGTCACCTCGTAACCTTTATTGATAATATGAAAAGAGGGATACAAACGTAGAGAACACCCTAATTCCCAGAGAAACAAGGAGACTCCTGTTCTCACCAGACCACAATGGTCACCCAAATTACAATAACACTCGTAATGCCTGCCCCATTGTGAACAGTACACCTTTTATACCAACTTACACACACTCCCACACCCTACGTGCCCTCACGCACGACTGACTACAAAATACATACGCTCGACCTGACGCGTGACTAGAAACAGAACCCACTAGTGGACTACTCCCTAGCCACTTGCGCAGGGGTTGATCCCGTGCTCCTGCATTGCTACCTATGATAAACATTCAGTTTGGGTCCATTATTGGGCTGGAATGCTATCAATTTCCTAACTAAGGTTCAACTTTCTAGCCTATCTAAAAGCCCTTCTCCTAAGGTCATTCAGAAATACCTGTACATGCAAATTGCGCTACATTCCTATGCAAACTTTGACACGCAAGATTCATTAAGTTTTGTTAACTGCTTTAAAAACCACATATCACCTAGGTATATCCCTATGACCTATTCCCAATTAGTGGATTAACACCTTTTCCTAACTTACAATTCCTATATTGAGTGCGTTGTAGGTGCAATAACAAACAACAAGTTGATCAATCAAGTTGAAAGCGAGGATAATCCTGCTCCCTGGTCTATGCGAGGCGTTGCCTAGACGATGCCTAGGCGAATGAAATAATATTTATTTAGAGGTCCCTGTATAAGTATTTATTTATTTATAGGTCCTTAAATAACACTAATCATCTATTAATCAATGTGATTATTACTTAATATACACTTCAAAATACTAATAAGTCTTTAGGTCCATATGTAACATTAATTATGTCAAGATTTCATGTTCGAGTAGGTATTTTGTAATCAAACTTAATTATAATAGCTCTTTTACATTTCTAAAAATTACTTAGAAAGACACCGCCCGCCTAAGGCACCGCCTTGCAATCACTGGATGAAAGCATTAAGTTCATGGTGTAAAACATAGATAATAATTAAACCAATATCAATTCTTGAAGTGTGTTACAAATAGTGATAAAACATCTCTTTAGCATCCATTACTATCCAAGAAAGGGATTTAGAAAATAATCAATGAGTAAAACACAAAAAATCCTCATGTTTATATCTATGGAAATTAATAATGAAGTTTGAATAAACCAAAGAAAAATAAAGAAGAAAAGTGAAGAAAATCTTCTCTCAAGGTCTTCAATGGTGTCTTCAACTTCAATCTCCAACTTGGTATCAAAAGTCTCCCTCTCCAAGTCTTGATCTCCTTTTCTCCTTCGCCTCTCTATTTAGTCTCCCCAGGAAATTAGAATTCTCTCCCTAAAATTTTAGCACCACAAGTCGACTATAGTCTCCCCAAAAAGTTTGACTTTTCTTTTTTCTCAGTTCGACTGCTCTCTATTTTCTCCAAGTTCAAGTTCGGCTCCTCCAAAAACTTGAACTTCCTTTTTTTTTTTTTTTTCTAATTTTGATCTCCACAAATGTCAACTCTCAAATTTGGTCCTTCCAAAGTCCACAGGAAAAAAGTCTCCCACTCCTCCCTAATTCCTATTCCGTCCCCCCTTTCTTTTTTATTACTTCTTTTTTAGGTCCAAAAATCGACTCTCAGGTCTCTTCTTTCTTAAATGCAAACCCCCATCACCAGCTGGCTATGCGTTCGAGATGCATCCTATAGTATAGTACACAATAGGGGTGCGCAAATTACCGACAACCCAATGGGCCCGCCAAGCCCAACCGTGTTTTGGGCCGGGCCCAAACTTCATGCGGAAAGAGTCGGGCCTAAGCCCGATAGCCCGACCCCAAAACGGGTTATTAGCGGGCAAGTGATTTCATAACGTCGAGCCTCCGACCCGTATATACTTGATAAAACAAGTAAAACCCTAATCAGCAACACAAATTCTGCTCTTTGCCGTTTTCGCACTATCACAACCACCTATTTTGCCGATACCACAAGTTATGACACCATCATCCTCTCTAACATGAGCACTATATGCATACTAATGGCAATGGTGGTTATAATTCCTCAATTAGGGGCTTGAAACTCAAGAAAATCTAATTTAAAGATGTGGGTATTGGAATTTCAACCAAATATGGTGGTGGGTCCTCCTCAATCTGTTAGCGTCTACTTCTGCTAATGGGGTTTTCAGGGACTCTTCGATGTCGGCGACGAGGAGAGGTAAAGGGTTTTGCAAGGATGTAGCCCCCGAGGTGTCTGGTTGAAGGGTATAGAAGAGATCTTAGTGAGAGGTTTTATTTTCACTTGATTATTCAGTTTCTGGGTTGTACAAATTTTGGGGTGTTATTCTGATTCATAGATTTTGTTTATTCATTTATGTTTATTCTGTGCTATCTTGTTGTGAATGTTGTAGTTGGATGAGATTTTTGCAGAAGTTGCGTAATGGGTTTTTTTTTATTTTTATTTTTATTTTTATTTTTATTTTTATGGAATGTAATGGGTTCTTTTGGTGACGAGTGATGATGATGATGGACGCTAGAAGATGCGTTCTCTCTATTTCTTCTTACACTTTTTTTTTGAGCTTAGCCCGCCTGACCGGCAAGGGCGGGCAAAGTGTATTGAAATCCATTGTCGGGCTTCCAACGGGTTGGTCATGTGGACGCTCGACATTGGGGCGGGTAAGTTTTTAAGGGTCGGGCAAGCCCGAGCCCGGCCCATGCACACCCCTAGTACACACTCATCTCGAGGTACATCAAAGGCTTCTGAACTCCCTGTGTTACTTTGATTTTTTTAACAGCTTTTACTAAGTTTTCTTCAGTTCATCTTTCGGCTCATTCTTCACTTCACTTTACTGCTTTGAGATACAAACCACTACGCTTTACGAGGAACCACCATCTCCAAATTCACTCCAATTTCTTTTCAAAAATCACCAAAAACCTTCAATCACCTCCAAAACCTACAAAAACATAAAAATAACGATAAATAGCATATAATTCACATAATTAGTACATAGACACCTGGAAAATAACCCATACCTGATGAGAAAGAATCACAAGCGATATCACATGCACACTTGCTAAAGAACATGTAAACATTATCCTCTTTCTTAATCAGTGAAATAACCTTCTAGCAATTAGTAAATGTAGTCAGTAGCCCACCCATCACGTTAATTATGGATCTTGATTATTGTGCTCATTCTTAGTATTACTTAGGCGATCCTAATAAAACAATAAAACTGGCTAACTAAAACATAATTGAGAATATTGTAGTAACAAAACAAAAAATAGAAATAAAAAATAGAGGAACCTGCTGAGAAGCAAAATTTAGAATGTGCCTAAAAAATCGTGCTTTTGCATGTCAGCTACTTTTATTTGAGTTCATTAAAAATCTTAGTCTTTTAGATATTTAGTCATTCACATATTCAGCCTGGAATCTGGATCCATGTTTCTTCCACGTTATTCAATTCTAATATACAAATTGTCTTCACTCTCAAGATGTTTATTTGAGATGCTGTATTATTATTTTCATAAGCATGTCTTACTCTCTAGTTTAACCCAGATGGAAGAGGAATCTCGCTTGATGAGGAGCACTTTCTCGAAGGCTGGTTTCAAGGATGAGCAGATGAATTGTATCCTTTAATGGTAATAGGATTTTGTCTTAGTATTGTGCACACTGGTTTTTTCTTCTTTTTTTTCATTGATTCTGCAACTCGTGCCGAGGATCATATTTATCTTTGACATACTAGTCCTAACCAAGCAGTGGTACACTGGTGTTTTGGCACGGATTCGTATCAATGCTTTTCGTGTTGAATTGATTGGAGGATTATATGAGGATCTTTTTTTATCCGCTGCAGCCTCTGTTGATGCTGGAGCTGCTGTTGGCAATGCTGTTTATATGCTTCCATCGTTCTATAATCATGATTGCGGTAAGCTTTTTTATTTTCCAATGCTTAAACAAACCTTTGGTTTTATGGAATAAGTTTTCTTATTAACAGAAAAAATGTTTATGATATGTGTGTATTATAGATGATTTCCGGACTAATAAGGAGAATTGTATTTCTATTTTAAACTCGCCTTTTACCTAATTTATTTCAGTCCACGGGATATGTTTTTCTTTATTTTCCAGTACGTAATAAGTCTAGTGAATGGACTTAAATGGTATCTGATTCTTTGACAAAAATAAAATAAAATGGTATCTGATTGTTATGGATCCAAACAGTCAGCTGATCAATGCAGTACCTGCTGTTTGGCCAATATAGGGGAAGATATATCTTATAAGTGCCTGGCCACCACATGAATAAAAACAACTTTGGGAAAGTGATTGTATGACACTATGGCTACACCATGAACTGCAATGGGAAATTCAATTACACAGTCTGTTTGTTGTGCTAATGCACTACTACTTATATGTTCGAATTGACTGCAGTAAGACTTTACTGCCGCATTCCTTCTTCTAGTTACAAATCAGACCTGAAATGTATTAACTTAACAAAGCCTCAATCCCAAATTAGTTGTGACTGGTTACACAGATCAAACTCTTCCATTTAAATGTCATAACTTAATGTATATAATTGTTTTATCTTCCATGTATTGATGTAAATACACTTCTACCTTAGAATTATATATGTTGCGTCTTCCGGTAGGTGATATTCTTTAATTGTGCCGCACATATTTGTCAAATAATTTTACTTAATAGCAAGTCCATGTGTAGAAGGAATTAGCTTCAACTGCCAACAAAAACAGCATATGGATATGTTAATTCCCAAGTATCAATGTCATACAAGGAGTTATCTGATTTTGTACATTCTCTTCTTATGCTCATTTTGATCTTAAATCATGTGCATGGTATGGTTGCACTTTGCAAAACTTAAAGAACTTATCATTGTACGTAAAGATCCATATAAGAAGTCCACAAGGTAAGATAAATCACTTAATGATGCATTGATGCATACAGAGTTGACACAGATAGGGTTGGGGTAACTTTAGGAAATAAAAACAACTAATTATTCTATGAAGTGGTTATGTTTATAGGTGGTCTATTCCCCAAATGAACATTGCTTCTCTGAGAATTATTTTGATATGGGAAATGTAAGTAGCTTTTTAAAAAAAAGCAATATTAGTCTAATAAGTGTTTATGTATATAGATTTAACTTTCAGTTAGACATGTAATTTAGACAGTTTTGACAAAGACGTTCCAACATAGGTATCATGGATGTGTAGCCTAGAAAAGATTGTGCGTCATATGCTTCTCCACAGGAATGACTGTTTTTCTATCAACACGCAAGTGTAGTTTTTTTGTGACAGCGCTAATTTGTGCATTACTGCATGTCTTGTGTTCTTGAACTATCAAACTAGTACTGGTAGCATCAGTATTCAGTATGAAAACTCATTCTTAGTCTCTCATGTTTTCATACACAATGTGACTCTTTCAAAGCTATGAAAGTAATCGTGCATAGGTAATCCTCATGAAATAATCGAAGTACCTCTGATTCAAAGAAAAAAACTCAAATTTTGGTTTTCTACTCATATTTTGCCTCTCTTACTTATTCTGTCATTACAATTTTTCTTGGAGTTTGGTGGAAAGGGGAGAAGATTCTTAGGTCCATGCTGCAAATAAGTTGCATGACTCTTGACGTGATGCTGGAAACATGTAAAAACGCCACGTGCCTATATTGCGGTTTCCACATCCACAGTTAGTTGTGAAGTTAAAAATATAGTGAGCAATAGCATTCTTTTACAAGAGCGGTAAAAAATTGTGCAAACAAGTAGCTGACCCAACTACCTTTCAAAATGCTACAAGGAAAAAGGGAAATATTTAGGTACTTGCATGGCAATTTTCTTTTCTTTTATGTAGGTTTTGTCCTTCATATTTTTGTATCGGTAAATTCTCTTTTACTATTACAAAATCGTTTCTGATAAAAAAGAAGTGCTATAAGGAAACATGGAAGTATTTGGGTACCATAATCATGTTACTTCAAAACACCAATCTACTTTTAAGTCAATAACTGATTTCTGCAAAATTACATAATTTGGCATGTTTCAATATTGTGGTCAATTATTTGTTGTGAATGAATCATGGAACTGACTTTTCTCTTATCGCTTTACAGATCCCAATGTTCACATATTATGGATAGACAACACAACTGCAAGATTGAAGGCCCTCCGCGAAATTGAAGCAGGTTTTGTTCAATGACCTTAGTTTATTATCTCAGCCTTGTGCTTTCTTTGTTTGATCTCAACATGCACTGCTATCTGTTTAGGCATGAAGTTGAACTGATTTCCTTATCATTTTGCATGTCAGGCGAGGAGCTTCGCATATGCTATATTGATGCAAGCATGGACCATGATGCTCGAAATGCTCTCCTTTTCAATGGATTTGGATTTGTATGCAATTGTCTTCGATGCTCATCTGGTGATTAGAATAAACTCTTCAGTGTCAAGAGACAACCATGTCCACAATATTGTAACTTCAAGCTTCAACGAATTATGAACTTAACTTCTCAACTTATGTTTGGTTGTACCTCATCTCTTGAACTGCGAAGCTGTCGGTCATGGAATAAAAGTATCTCTAGAAAAGTAATGGCCTGTTTGGTTGGAGTTATGTGTAAGGTGTAGGGATTGGCTTAGATAAGCCTGGTCTTTGTGAGAGATAGGAGTTTTATGTCCCCTATTTAATGTTGGTGACCTACCACCACCCACCATATTCAAATCATGAGGGTATTTTCGTCATTTCACGTCAAAATTGGATGAGTTTATGTAATGACGGGTCCCCCCCGTCATTACATAAGCTAGTGTATAAGTGCTTAGGTAAGCCTTTGCTTAAACACTAACCAAACAATGTATCTCTAGAAAAGTAAGTGCCTCAAGTCATGAAGTTCTGATTGTTTTTGCTTAAAGTCAATTAGGGGTGTGCAGCGATCTCCACAAAATTAAACCGCCCAGTCCAACCAAAGTGCCTTGGATTGGTTTGATTATTGAAGCTTAGAATTTAGGGGTTGGTTATAAAATTTTAAAGCCGCGACCCTTGGTTTGGTGGTTGTTTTCATTTTAAAAAACTGCAATTCACCAAATTGAAATGGTTGTATGACATTTTAAGAATATTAATTGATTTTATGTGCTTTATTGTATTTTTGATACATGGACGTGTGATGTGATTTATGTATTTTTGGTGGATGGACATATACGGACATGAAATTAGAATACTTTTGTTTTTGTGCAGAATGTATGGTAGGATGTTTTTGGTCAATGGACGTACATGACAAATTTTTATTTTTATTTTCCTGTTGAAAATGTGTTGCAGGAAAAAATGGCGAAAGCAGACCAACCAAACTAAGCAAAATTGGTTCGGTTTGGTTTAGTTTTTAGGTTTAACGGTTTGGAGTGGTCTACAAAACTGTCAAACCTTTAAACCGTGAATCTTTAGTTTGATGACTGTTTGAGGGTGTACATTAATCAATAGTAGATGGATTCTATGAACTTTCTCAAAGTTTCATTTTTCAAGAACTTTGTATTAAGAGTTCTCGTGTGAGCATAGAGAGTGTTTTTTTTTTTTTAGGAAAGCATATAGAATGTTTTAGTTGAGAAAAATTAAAGGTCAAGACTATTTTGAAATATGCATGATCTGTTCCCTTGTTTTAGTTCCATCTCCTACAGGCCTACTCCCACTTCTCACTATTAAGTGAAGGTTGGATTCTATTTGAACATTTCTTTTTTTTTTTTTTTTTTTTTTTTTTTTTTTTGAGGAACGACTTTATTTCAATATAGCCAAAAATATGTACATAGCGATAAACAATGTATTTCTCCCAAAATAAAGTAAAAAAAATCTCGTAGTAGAGAATACAAGATGTCCCCACATAGGGGGGGCAATGATGCAAACCCATTCCCTATTTGGTGCCACAATCATGGCAGGGTGTAAAAAATAGGAAACCAAAAACACATCATTTAAACCTCACCATTACATCATTTTCTCACTCCCCACAAAGAACAGCCACCACAGAAAAACTTTTCTTAAATGCCCATAAATCGCTCCTAATTACATACTATTATTCCATGGCCCAGAAAGGAAATTCCATTTCCAATCTTTAAATTCTTCATTGTCTATCAACCAACTCTCTAGCTTTCTTTTAATGTCCTCTTTAATGCCCTCCCATTCCCTTATCTTTATCATTGAAGATCCTGTTATTTCTTTCAGACCAAACTTCCCATAGTAGACAAAGGGCTCTCGATTTGAACATTTCATTTTCATACAACGAATGAAAAAAATGATATATGTTTGTAGTCTGAAGTAAGACAAAAAAAAAAATGTATGTAAAAAAGATGTAGACCAAATATATATAAAGGGATGCGTCTGCCGGGAGTCGAACCCGGGTCTATTGCTTGGAAGGCAATTATCCTAACCGTTGGACTACAAACGCTTGCTTGATCAACTTTCATGATTTCTATATTTATATTATAAAACAGAAGTGTTAAAGTAGCAACGCAAACACTAATAACGTGGCATGTTACTGTCACACGGCCAATGAAAGAGGGGTTTTTTCACTAGGAAATTTTTCTCTCAATTGAACCTACGATGCCTAAGGGCCACCTTAGTTCAGCACGCCAATACTCGAATTAAAGGGACAACAAGCAATAGGTAACAAGGAAACGTTTACTAGCTCTCAATTGGAATTACAACTGTGGAACTCTATATGCCTTCCCACTCATGAGCCCTTGCTTTATAGACTAGCCATTAGGTAGTTACATAACCAACTAGGACACATGTCCAGTGCACATCAATCCATAGACCTGGTAAATCGTCACTCTCTTAGTGGTCAAGGCAGTTGCCGAACTGCTAAGCTTGTTCCCTTGCTACCACCTGGTTCCGTAACCGCCTCCATTACTAGGTCAGTTAGCACATGCTCCATGTATTCGGGACAAGCCTAAACGTGGCTTGGTCATGGCCCAGCCATGACCAAGGTAGTTCCCCAACTACCTCGACTTGGTCTTCCACGTTTCAAGGGACGTGGTTCATGCTTCTCTAAGGGACAGGGACTGCGTCTCGTGGTGCCTGGCCGTGTCTAGGCACGTTGGGTGCTAAGTCGGGGCTCGGGGTCGAGTCCCACCGGCTTGGGGTGGCCAGACCATGGTCTGTGGGCCTTTGCCTTGGCATGGTGCCCAAGGCGTGCTCGAGGGTCTTCCTTGTCACTGTTGCCCATGCCACCCCTAGAAGAGAGCCCACCTCCCCTTATAGTAGATGTTAAGCGTTTCCTCGCTCCAATAGGAAACATCCCAAAATGAGACCAAGCGTACTTTGACCAGGGTCAATGCCCGAGTCAAGGAAAGTCAATCAAGTTGTGCCAAGGCCTTGCCTTGCCTTGGCCTTGCCTGCTTTGCCTTGCCTTGCCTTGCCTTGCTTTGCTTGCCTAGCCTCGCCTTAACCTTGCCTTGCCTTGTGCCTTGCCCTCGCCTTGCCCTTTCCTTGCCCAGCCTTTGCCCATGCCTTGCTAGCTTTGCCCAGCCTCGCTGGCCTTGCCTGTGCTGCCTGCTCGCCTTGCCTCGCTTGCTTGCTCGTGCTTTGCCCTTGCCCTTGCCAAGCCTTGCCCAACCTTGCCCGTGCCTTGTCAAGCCTTGCCCGTGCCTTGCCAAGCCTTGCCCAGCCTTGTCAAGCCTTGCCCACTTAGGCACGAGCCATGCACTAAACCCCAATCAGACTTTGGAGTTTATCGAAACCTCCCGAGTCCACCGAAACTCGGTCATCTGCTGAGTTATCATGCGCCCACTCGAGATGCTCATATCCAGCTTATTGGGGTGGTAACAAACCTCCCCAAGCCGAAATGTTTAATGTCCTCATCGAACACTCCGCATTTTCCTGTCCACCAAACCGCTACCCACCAAAGCAACCTTTCTCTCGTCGATCCCGTACTTGCGCGCGCCACCAACCTTGGTATACGCGCTTTGTCCCGCCTCGCATTGCTGGAACAAAGCATGGCCCTTTTTCATCCATGATCAGCAAACCATGAAGTGATGGAATCACAGCGACCTTCCCAGCCATCGAGAAATCATTTCCCGCAATGATTTTGAATTCATCTAACGGAGCAGCAATCAAATTTACCTTGCCTTCCCAAGTGGGAATTCGTATGCCCACACCTGAGGCTACGCCCATAGCCTTCCTTGGTTCGGAATTGACTGCCTTCACCATGCTTGCAGTCTCAGCAAGCTGTAAACCAAGCCTCCGAGCTAGGTTCTCCGCAATAAACAAGTGTGTGGCTCCCGAATCGATCAGCACCTTCACTGTTTGGTTGTTGATCTCTCCACGAACATCAGCCCTACTGATGTTCCATCCTTATGAACCTGCACAGTGTTCAACAACTGCAATGGATTCATCTGAACCTCCGGTTCATCCGCAACAACTGCATTCAGCTTCTCTTTCTTTGGGCAATCCCTTGCCCGATGAGGACCATCACATATAAAACAACCCTTTTTCCCCATTGATGCTTTGGCACTAACATCGAATTTTGAAGAAGGCTCCTCCTCCTTCTTGGATCCACCAAATTCGATCCTTCTCCGTGTACTTCTTTTCTTTTGATTCAAAATAAGCACCACTAGTCTTGTAATCCACAAGACTATCCGCCGCTGCAATTGCACTTGACAAGTTCTTCACGCCTTGCCTCCGCAACTCCAACTGCACCCATCCTTGCAATATAGTGGTGAAATTAAACAACTTGTCCTCCTCGGACATATTTTTGATGTCAAGCGGCAAGGAAGAGAATTCCTTCACATATTCTCTAACCGTCCCTTTTGCTTCAATTGGCGCAACGCCTCCCGCGCTTGCCAAGCCGCATTCGTGGGTAGGAATTGATCCTTCAATTCCCGTTTTAGCACCTCCCACTCCACAATCTTCGGTCTGCCTGCAGCTGCATCGTCATCCACTTTGGTTCTCCACCAAAGCTTCGCATCGCCCTCAAGGTACATAGAGGTTAAAATCACCTTTTGGCTCTCCTCCATGCCAACAGTAGCAAAGTACTGCTCCATGTCCCAAATGAAATTCTCAAGCTCCTTTGCACTCCGCTTGCCAGATAATTTCTTTGGTTCCGGTACTTTTGTTCAAGGCTTCGCCGTTACAGCACCCTCCGAGGTTTCGCCCACAGCTCGCTTGAGTAAGCTCACCTCCACAGCCATCGTCGAGGCTGTTTCGGTAGTCAGTTCTCCCACCGACTGCACATCTGCTACAAGCTCCTTAAATCTTGACTCCTACATAGCAATCATGGCCTCTTGTGACTCTCCCCTAGTCACCAAGGAAGCCACCAACATTTCCAAGGCTTCAATACGTCGGGACATAGTTGAAGACTCCGCCAATTCCGCCGGAGTGGCCATCGTTGCTATCACATGCTTTAGATGAGACACCATCTCACCTAGATCATTCTTTCGTCGGTCGCCATTGTCTCCAAACCTGGCTCTGATACCAATTGTCACAGGGCCAATGAAAGAGGAGTTTTTTCAATAGAAAATTTTTCTCTCAATTGAACCAGCGGTGCCTAAGGGCCACCTTAGTTCAGCACGCCAATACTCGAATTAAAGGGACAACAAGCAATAGGCAACAAGGAAACGTTTACTAGCTCTCAATTGGAATTACAACTGTGGAACTCATCCTTTCCAAGCTCGAGCACCCTATGGCTTTATAGACTAGCCATTAGGTAGTTACATAACCAACTAGGACACATGTCCAATCTGCACATCAATCCATAGACTGGTAAATCGCCACTCTCTTAGTGGTCAAGGCGATTCTTGAACCGCTGCTTGTTCCCTTGCTACCACCTGGTTCCGTAACCGCCTCCATTACTAGGTCAGTTAGCACATGCTCCATGTATTCGGGACAAGCCTAAACGTGGCTTGGTCATGGCCCGGCCCATGACCAAGGTAGTTCCCAACTACCTCGACTTGGTCTTCCACGTTTCAAGGGACGTGGTTCATGCTTCTCTAAGGGACAGGGACTGCGTCTCGTGGTGCCTGGCCGTGTCTAGGCACGTTGGGTGCTAAGTCGGGGCTCGGGGTCGAGTCCCACCGGCTCGGGGTGGCCAGACCATGGTCTGTGGGCCTTTGCCTTGGCATGGTGCCCAAGGCGTGCTCGAGGGTCTTCCTTGTCACTGTTGCCCATGCCACCCCTAGAAGAGAGCCCACCTCCCCTTATAGTAGATGTTAAGCCGTTTCCTCAGCTCCAATAGGAAACATCCCAAAATGAGACCAAGCGTACTTTGACCAGGGTCAATGCCCAAGTCAAGGAAAGTCAACTGTTGTGCCAAGGCCTTGCCTTGGCCTTGGCCTGGCCTTGCCTTGCCTGGCCTTGCCTTGCCCAGCCTTGCCTTGCCTTGCCTTGCCTTGCCTTGCCTCGCCTTCCTTGCCTTGCTTTGACCTTGCCCATGCCTTGCTAAACTTTTGCCCAGCCTTTGCCCCTGCCTTGCCGTGCCTTGCCTTGCCTAGCCTCACCTTGCTTTAGCTCGCTCGGCTGCCTTGCCTTGCTCGCTCGCCCAACTGCCTTGCCCAACCTTGCCTTGCCTGCCTTGCCTTGTCGCTCGCCTTGCCCGCCTTGCCTTGCCTTGGCCTTGCCTTACCCTTGCCAAGCTTGCCAAGCCACTTAGGCACGAGCCATGCACTAAACCCCAATCAGACTTTGGAGTTTATCGAAACCTCCCGAGTCCATCGAAACTCGGTCATCTGCTGAGTTATCATGCTGCCCAGCTCAGCATGCTCATATCCAGCTTATTGGGGTGGTAACAAACCTCCCCCGCCGAAATGTTTAATGTCCTCATCGAACACTCCGCATTTTCCTGTCCACCAAACCGCTACCCACCAAAGCAACCTTTCTCTGTCTGATCCCGTACCCGCAGCGCCACCAACCTTGGTATACGGCCTTTGGTCCTGCCTCGCATTGCTGGAACAAAGCATGGCCCTTTTTCATCCATGATCAGCAAACCATGAAGTGATGGAATCACAGCGACCTTCCCAGCCATCGAGAAATCATTTCCCGCAATGATTTTGAATTCATCCAACGGAGCAGCAATCAAATTCACCTTGCCTTCCCAAGTGTGAATTCGCATGCCCACACCTGAGGCTACGCCCATAGCCTTCCTTGGTTCGGAATTGACTGCCTTCACCATGCTTGCAGTTTCAACAAGCTGTAAACCAAGCCTCCGAGCTAGGTTCTCCGCAATAAACAAGTGTGTGGCTCCCGAATCGATCAGCACCTTCACTGTTTGGTTGTTGATCTGAGCCTCCACGAACATCAGCCCTACTGATGTTCCAGCCTTATGAACCTGCACAGTGTTCAACAACTGCAATGGATTCATCTGAACCTCCGGTTCATCCGCAACAACTGCATTCAGCTTCTCTTTCTTTGGGCAATCCCTTGCCCGGTGAGGACCATCACATATAAAACAACCCTTTTTCCCCATTGATGCTTTTGCACTAGCATCAAATTTTGAAGAAGGCTCCTCCTCCTTCTTGGATCCACCAGCTCGATCCTTCTCCTTGTACTTTTTTTCTTTTGATTCAAAATAAGCACCACTAGTCTTGTAATCCACAAGACTATCCGCCGCTGCAATTGCACTTGACAAGTTCTTCACGCCTTGCCTCCGCAACTCCGACTGCACCCATCCTTGCAATATAGTGGTGAAATTAAACAACTTGTCCTCCTCGGACATATTTTTGATGTCAAGCGGCAAGGAAGAGAATTCCTTCACATATTCTCTAACCGTCCCCTTCTGCTTCAATTGGCGCAACGCCTCCCGCGCTTGCTAAGCCGCATTCGTGGGTAGGAATTGATCCTTCAATTCCCGTTTTAGCACCTCCCACTCCACAATCTTCGGTCTGCCTGCAGCTGCATCGTCATCCACTTTGGTTCTCCACCAAAGCTTCGCATCGCCCTCAATGTACATAGAGGTTAAAATCACCTTTTGGCTCTCCTCCATGCCAACAGTAGCAAAGTACTGCTCCATGTCCCAAATGAAATTCTCAAGCTCCTTTGCACTCCGCTTGCCAGATAATTTCTTTGGTTTCGGTACTTTTGTTCAAGGCTTCGCCGTTACAGCACCCTCCGAGATTTCGCCCACAGCTCGCTTGAGTAAGCTCACCTCCACAGCCATCGTCGAGGCTGTTTCGGTGGTCAGTTCTCCCACCGACTGCACATCTGCTACAAGCTCCTCAAATCTTGACTCCTACATAGCAATCATGGCCTCTTGTGACTCTCCCCTAGTCACCAAGGAAGCCACCAACATTTCCAAGGCTTCAATACGTCGGGACATAGTTGAAGACTCCGCCAATTCCGCCGGAGTGGCCATCGTTGCTATCACATGCTTTAGGTGAGACACCATCTCACCTAGATCGCTTGCTGTTCGGGTCGCCATTGTCTCCAAACCTGGCTCTGATACCAATTGTCACAGGGCCAATGAAAGAGGGGTTTTTTCAATAGGAAATTTTTCTCTCAATTGAACCAACGGTGCCTAAGGGCCACCTTAGTTCAGCACGCCAATACTCGAATTAAAGGGACAACAAGCAATAGGCAACAAGGAAACGTTTACTAGCTCTCAATTGGAATTACAACTGTAGAACTCTGTCCTTCCCAAGCTCATGAGCCTATGCTTTTCTTTATAGACTAGCCATTAGGTAGTTACATAACCAACTAGGACACATGTCCAACAATGCACATCAATCCATAGACTGGTAAATCGCCACTCTCTTAGTGGTCAAGGCGATTCTTCGAACCGCCTTGTTCTCTTCTTGCCACACAGTTCCGTAACCGCCTCCATTACTAGGTCAGTTAGCACATGCTCCATGTATTCGGGACAAGCCTGAACATGGCTTGGTCATGGCCCAGCCATGACTAAGGTACTTCCCCAACTACCTCGACTTGGTCTTCCACGTTTCAAGGGACGTGATTCATGCTTCTCTAAGGGACAGGGACTGCGTCTCGTGGTGCTGGCCGTGTCCAGCACGTTGGGTGCTAGCGGGCTCGGGTCGAGTCCCACCGACTCGGGGTGGCGGACCATGGTCCGTGGGTCTTTGCCTTGGCATGGTGCCCAAGGCGTGCTCGAGGACCTTCCTTGTCACTGTTGCCCATGCCACCCCTAGGAGAGAGCCCACCTCCCCTTATAGTAGATGTTAAACCGTTTCCTCAGCTCCAATAGGAAACATCCCAAAATGAGACCAAGCGTACTTTGACCAGGGTCAATGCCCGAGTCAAGGAAAGTCAACTGTTGTGCCAAGGCCTTGCCTTGCCTTGCCTGGTCTTGCCTTGCCTTGGCCTGGCCTGGCCTTGCCTTGCCCAACCTTGCCCGTGCCTTGCCAAGCCTTGCCCATGCCTTGCCAAGCTTTGCCCAGCCTTACCCGTGCCTTGCCAAGCCTTGCCCAGCCTTGCCCATGCCTTGCCAAGCTTTGCCCGTGCCTTGCCAAGCCTTGCCCAGCCTTGCCCGTGCCTTGCCCAGCTTTGCTAAGCCTTGCCCGTGCCTTGTCAAGCCTTGCCCGTGCCTTGCCCAGCCTTGCCAAGCCTTGCCAAGCCTTGCCCAGCCTTGCCCGTGCCTTGTCCAGCCTTGCCCGTGCCTTGCCCAGCCTTGCCAAGCCTTGCCCAGCCTTGCCAAGCCTTGCCCAGCCTTGCCGTGCCTTGCCAAGTCTTGCCCAGCCTTGCCAAGCCTTGCCCACTTAGGCACGAACCATGCACTAAACCCCAATCCGACTTTGGAGTTTACCGAAACCTCCCGAGTCCACCGAAACTCGGTCATCTGCTGAGTTATCATGCTGCCCAGCCCAGTATGCTCATATCCAGCTTATTGGGGTGGTAACAGTTACCGTAGTATGCTTTTCAAATTAACTATAGTAGAAACTATGTATAATTAATGATCACGATTCATGTCTAATTCGATCTCATCTCAGATTCTCAATCATGTCATATATGTGCTTGATGATATAAATCAACACTACACTTTCTCTCAGGTAGAAAAAAAAAGTCATTGTACAAAATTACGAAACCAATTTACAAAATTACATATGAGTCTTAAATTGCTATATATATTTTAAAAACAATGCGCATAATAATTAGAGAAGAAATAGGTGGCATTCATGTTGAAATTCCAAATAAAGAAAACTTACTAGCACACTAACCTATATTAGAGTCTTAGAACGTTTGAAAGTGATGAATTAGGTGACATACTTTTGATACATACAATTGCTACAAAGTTGGAAGTCGTTTCAATACACATAAAGATGTGCAAACACACATCTCGATGCAATGTTCACAGGACTCCAACGTATGCAACAAATGTATATATCAAAAAGAATGTCCCTCAATGAATTTCCTCGTGTGCTTTAGAGATGAGAAGGTAAAATCTTTTGACCACCAAACACACAACTATACTTCATTATATATAAATACCCTAATCTCCTCTCTGCAAGAATTTTTTTTTGTCACTGATCTTACAAATTAACTTGTTTTGCATATTAATCAAAGGTGTTACAAACTTTGCTATTTTTTTTTTTTTTTTTTTGATATCGGTGGGTGTCCGAATCTTTTTCCACACTTCGCTATTTTAGCAGTTGAAGGAAAGCATGAGTTGAGTGGCATAAAGAGAGCCTTTTAATTTCAGTTTCTGTCCAATGTATTTGAATCCAAATCACCTAACTTTCATCTCCTCCCCCCTTAAAACCCCTCCCCTTCACTCATTTTCTTGTCATGCACACACTCCTCTTCCAAAACCAAACCAAACCCACCTCTCTTTTAAATCTTCTTTGTTTATCCAAGTAGAATTACTGTTTGTTTACTTGTTTCCTTGTATTAGAAACTGATTAGCTAAGGTCCAGTTCATCCAACTTTTCCCACCAAACCATTTGCTCTGTCATTGTTTTTTTCTAATTTTTCTTTAACTTTTGTGTTTAGTTTCCTTTTCATTTTTCTTAGCATGATGAGGGCTGTAAGCCTCAATTCCATACTGATATCGCCGATGAGGATAACAGTGTTGTCTTCATCACGAAAGCCGGAAGTGTCATTTTGGAAGGAGAAGAGTGTAATATGCTGTCAAGGGATTGGAAATGTGACAACTTCAGCTAGTGGGCTGTCTCCAATTTTTTCGGACAGAGGTTCTTCTGCGCCCACCACCGCAAATGCATTGGATCATGGCACAACATTGATGGGCGTCGAAAGCCCGGTTTTATTGCCTAATGGGAAAGCGCAAGACGATAAAGTTATAACTGAAGATTTGATTTCTTATGACGGGCTCAGACGCGCCAATGTAATGGAGGTCACAGGTGGACTTGGCATCGTTAGATTTCTCAAAGGGAAATGTTTTCTCATCACCGGTGCGACTGGATTTGTCGCAAAAGGTAATAGATCTTAATTCGATGCTTTAAGTTTAAAGTTGGTCTTCTATATATGTGTTAATGTTTTTTAACTTGACTTTTATCTTACAGTTCTTATTGAGAAGATTTTAAGAACTGTACCTGATGTTGGTAAGATATATGTATTGATAAAGGCGAAAAGCAACGAAGCAGCCATGGAAAGATTAAAGACTGAGGTATGCATTCATGAAGAGTTCTCATATACTCTCATAAATTACAAGAAACAACATTCACTTTTATGTTCAATGTTCTGTATTTGAACTTCATTTTTTTTTTGGCAAAACATACTTTTTGGTCCATGAACTGAGTCTTTTATGCTTTTGGTCCTTGAACTTTCATTAGTGTACATTTGGTCCCTGAACTTTCATTGTTGTACATTTGGTCCCTGAACTTTTGAGTTTTTATGTTTTTGGTCCCTAAACTTTTGAGTTTTTTTGTTTTTGGGGTAAATTAATTTTTTTTTTCAACTTTTGTTGGTCGATGCGAGTCGCTTGGTTTAGTAATATGAACCACTTTACTCTTCTTGACTAGTCACGCGACACTTTTGTTACTCACGTTGGCGGAATTTAACACTTTAAATGATGGAGGACTAAATGTAGAGCTTTGTGAAAGTTCAAGGACCAAATGTGTAGTAATAAAAGTTCAAGGACCAAAAGCATAAAAAACACATAGTTCAGGGACCAAATGAGGGTTTTGCCTTTTTTTTTTTTTTTTTTTCTTAACTTTGTTGTTTTCTGTAGATCATAAATGCCGAACTCTTCAAATGTCTACAAGAAGTCCATGGAAAATCCTACCAAGCTTTCATGTTAAAGAAGCTCATTCCGGTGGCAGGAAATGTTTGTGAATCTAGTCTTGGAATCGAAGCATCCATAGCCGATGAGATTGCAAATGAAGTTGATGTAATTGTAAATTCAGCCGCCAACACAACGTTCGACGAGAGGTCATGTTCACTAATTTCAAGAGATTTCTCCTTTTTTACTACGTACTGCAGTGAAATTTCGATTAGTTCTCCTAAAATTGATTTATTTCTGTAATTTTAGATATGACATTGCATTGGAAATAAATACAAGAGGACCTTGTCATCTTATGAACCTCGCAAAGAAGTGCAAGAAGATTAAGCTCTTCCTGCAAGTATCAACTGGTAATTAAGTTTCCTCTAACATCTCCATTAATGTTTTCCATGTTCTGATCAATGTAGTCTGATGGGATTAAAATTTACTTATATGTGCAGCTTATGTTAATGGACAAAGGCAAGGTAGGATCTTGGAGAGACCTTTTGGTGTCGGTGATAGGATAGCAAGGGACATATCCGCTGAAACTTCGACGGCATCACTCCCAAAGCTTGATGTAGAATTTGAAATGAAGATGGCTTTGGATATTAGGCAAGCCTCACAAGATACTGCAATTCCTCAAAGGATGAAAGAACTAGGATTAGAGAGGTGATGAATGCCAAAACTTTGGCAGCTTAATATGCACAGTCGAATGATATTATCTCGTATTTGATCGCTTCTTTTCTCTTTAACAGGGCAAGATTATATGGATGGCAAGATACATATGTGTTCACAAAGGCCATGGGAGAGATGATGATTGACACGATGAGGGGAGAAATACCGGTAGTCATCATCCGTCCAAGTGTTATCGAAAGCACTTTTAGAGAGCCCTTTCCTGGATGGATGGAAGGAAATAGGTAAACATTATATTAAATCAAAAACCATAGTCTTAACTTCAATTGATGATGAAGTTTTCGCTCTAATTTGCTTTGGCATTGGAGAATTTCAGGATGATGGATCCGATAGTTCTGTACTATGGAAAAGGACAACTAACAGGTTTTCTAGTAGATCCTAAAGGAGTTCTTGATGTGGTAAGCAATGAATGTAATTCCATCTAGCATGATCTTCAATGAAGTAAAGCGAAAAAGAAGCTTCTTATAATTGCTCTCTTTATGTAACTACATCTATTTGTAGGTACCGGCCGATATGGTGGTTAATGCGATGTTGGCAGCAATGGCAAAGCATGGAGCAACCGAAAACCACCCCGGAATGAATGTCTACCAAATAGCTTCATCTGTTGTAAATCCACTAATATTTCAGGACTTGGCCAAGCATGTGTTTGAGCATTTCAGCTCTTCACCTTACCTGGACTCGAGAGGGAGACCGATCCATGTCTCAAGAATGAAGCTCTTTGACTCCATGGATGACTTCTCCTCACACATTTCAGTAGAAGCCTATCAAAGGAGTGAACGAGTGGTCGCTGCTGCTGCGTCGAAGGGCAAGCTGTCAAAAAGACTGGAAATTGCGTGCAGGAGATCCGTCGAGCAAGCGAAGTACTTGGCAAACATATATGAGCCATACACATTCTATGGAGGAAGGTAGTACAATTTTCCAATTACATTTTTCAAGTGTCTGTCTTTATATGATTTTTAAGGTAATGAAATAAAAACATATGTCAGGTTTGACAACACAAACTCACAGAACTTGATGGAGGAAATGTGTGATGAAGAGCAGAGGAGTTTTGGATTTGATGTTGGTAGCATAGATTGGAGGGACTACATATCAAATGTTCATGTTCCTGGCCTGAGAAGGCATGTTTTGAAGGGCAGAGGCATGCGTTGATGAACAACTCTAAAATGGGATTTACATGTGACAGGCCTTCTTTAGAAAGGCTTATTATTGTGACAAAAAAGGCTTACTATGCTTATTGTTTGTGCTTCTTAGCAAAGTCCCTATAATTGTATATTTGCAAGACTGGTAGTGTTTGGTTTTATTTCACTGTAACAATAGTCCTACTCCTACCAAATGAAAGAAAATTCATCAAAATTTACTAATGATATATCCTATATGACGATTAATGGGTGCAAATTAATTATTTTTTGAGATTATACAGACTAAATTCTTGTCTCTTTAGATACTAAAATCTTAATCAAATCATTGGTCCAAGAGTTATCACCATGAAAGAAGATGCATCTTTTATTTCACTTGATTCAAAAAAATCGATTGGTTACATTTTGTAGAAGGTGTCTAGCCTGAACAATGTGGTGCCATTAATGAGAAGTAGCGGCTTTGAGTGGATTTGCAAAAAGAATGTGGTGCAAAAAAAAGGTGAGAAAATGTTAAGCTTTAAAAAGATCTTTAGAGACGAGTATCTGTAGATGAAAATGGTAATGCAACCCACTAAAGGAAAATGCTAATTTATGTTCTCTATAGACTATAGTCTAATATATAGATTAAGTTTAAGGAAAATGTTAATGTAACTCACTAAATACATGAAATGCTTGTATTTGCTGGCGTCCGTCAATTTTTTCCGACATGTGCACACGAGTACATCCCGATGTGCATTGAAGGTACGCCAATCCATAAGTCTTCAACAATCTCGTAAATAACAAATGTCCACCTACCAAATTAGAGCGAATTAGTGAAGCTACCGCTTGATCTTTTATACTAATACTTTTTTCTGAACCATACTTTAGCTCTTATTTACATTAGAAATGGAACCAAACCACGACTTCTTTAGTTTTCTTGCATTTCTTTTTTGAGAAATGTTAGAATAGTATGACAACACCGTATCACATCACATTGCACAATATGTCAATAGTTGATGTGTTGCCTTGACAACAGTGGGCCTCATTACGGTCAATGCGGTACAGCGTTACTACGCCTGTTCATGTACTACAAGTGGTCGAAATTTCGTGGTCTCTCTTTTTCTCTTTTTCTCTTTTTCTGGGTAGGTTCTGGGATCTTGGGCGAACCCAGATCCCCA
The DNA here is from genome assembly GCA_039657345.1 of Stephania japonica. NCBI lineage: Eukaryota > Viridiplantae > Streptophyta > Magnoliopsida > Ranunculales > Menispermaceae > Stephania > Stephania japonica. The sequence continues at coordinate 12,054,989 of CM077556.1, forward strand.
ACAATTGTTACAATTCTGGGTGGAATCCCTTTTGGGGAGGAAAGGAAGAACAGATTTCTGGGTTTTCGGAGGAATGGAAGGGATACCCAGTTGGCAATTGTGGTCTTTGTTTGGGATCGTTGTGTGGATTTATGTTTCATCGTTCTTCAATGTGACCCAGAAGATCAGATCAATCACCCAACCATGGGTCACCCAGAAAGTCATTGCTGGGACTCATTCCATTCTTCAGATTCAGGTCTGCAATCTTGTTTTTTACTCTCTCTCTCTCTCTCTCTCTTTTTGGCCTTGAAACATCTAAAGTTGGTTCTATTTTGGGTAAATTTTAATGGGGTTTGGGGAATCTGTTTTGTGTGCAGAGATTCAAGAATGGTTTTTTGGATGCTTTCTTCTCTGGGTTGTCTTGTGTTGTCTCTGTGCCCTTTTACACTGCTTTCCTTCCTTTCCTCTTCTGGGTATGTCCAGTTGGTTGATTGATTGATCAATTAATCTTGATTTCTCTTATTTATTTCATCTATAGTTTGTTTGTTTTGGATTTCAGTGTTTTAGCAATGGTTTATTGACTTTGGTGATGATGGGTTTGTAGAGCGGGCATAGTAAATTGGCAAGACAGATGACTATTCTGATGGCTTTCTGTGATTATTTGGGGAACTGCATCAAGGTTTTTTTTTTATCATATTATTTTGCATCAATTTTGAATAATCTTTTGATCACATTTTATAGTTCATTGTTTCTAATTCTTGGGTATAAATGGTGGTGGGTAGGACTTGATATCAGCACCTAGACCTTGTTCTCCACCAGTAAGGAGAGTGACAACCACCAAAGATGAGCAAGAAAACGCATTGGAATATGGATTACCGTCTTCTCACACCCTTAACACGGTTTGCCTATCTGGGTATCGACGACGCTCCTCTTTGTTTTTCATATGTTGGTTCTATTTTAGTTCACTTTGGTTATAGTGATCTACCATTTTTTTTCATGTTGAGAATTTGCATATATTGCAGGTACTTATTGTTCTACCTTTTGAATTACACTCAGACTAGAGATACTACAACTATAGTTGTTTGGTTCACCCTAGCTTGCATTCTTGTGGCACTAATTGGCTTAGGTAGGTTTGTTCCTTTCTTTTCATGTTCTTGTTTGATTGCTTCTAGGCTTGAACATTTATTTATTTTTATTGAAGTGCATCTTATTGATAGGAAGGATCTACCTCGGTATGCATAGCATTGTTGATATCGTAGGTGGGTTTGTCATTGGAATGGTCGTTCTTTCATTTTGGCTCATGGTACATGAACATGTGGACAGATTCGTAGTCTCTGGACAGAATGGTAACTATAACGTGAACCTGCAAACTTTTTGGCATTTTTTGCTACCTTATTTCTTATGCTTTTATTTTGTATTTTCCTTTATTGCAGTGATGTCCTACTGGGCTATGCTTAGTTTGCTACTGCTTTTTGCGTATCCAACACCTGAATGCCCAACTCCAAGCTTTGAGTACCACGCAGCTTTTGATGGTGTTGCATTGGGAATAGTAAGCTCAAACTCTTCTTTCTCTAACCTAAAATAGAAATCCTGCTTACTGTCCTTTCTGGCTGTGCTTGAAACCATTATATTATATACTATTTAACTTGCAGTATCTCAGTTTAGTAGCGTAGGCATTGAGAAAATGCGTTGGCAATTTTTATTAAAGGATGAGAATCATGAGATGATACCTAGACGTAAAATTATTTTTTTGATAATAAGATATAAAATTAATTCAATTTATATGTTTTCATATGTGGTATCTTATGTTTGAGCCTTTGAGGCTTTTGAACCCTAATAGCCCGTTTGGTTCATATACATGAGTGCCCCAAGATCATGGGTTTATTTTACACTAGGATTAACACTTGAATTTAGGTATTAGTCTGTTTAGATTGACTTGTTCGGTTGGGAGCATTGAGGGTAGGATTATGTGTTGTTGTAATGGGTGAAGTTACTAAAGTGTCCCTTCATTTATAATACCCAAATTCCAAATGTTTGAGCATTCGAAGACCTTTGATGGTGAGCAGCTCGCAAATCTCGCATTTCAGAACTGGCGAAGATGATGAGCAGCTTGGTCACTCACTCGTCGTCTTCTTCTTCTTCTTCTTCTTTTTTTTGATAAAAGTATGTTGTATATATAGATTCTCAAAAAATAGTATTTACAAAAAAAAATGGGGTGCTACTCCCACAGCAGCAAATTATTTACTTTGGCAACCAAAAAAAAAAAACCTTGCAGAGAAGCAGAGAGCAAAATTAACTGGCTCTGCAACCACAAAATATCATCACAAAAAGCCTCCTGTCCTGCCTACTTCACACAGCAAAGAAAAAGAGAAACCCACCATTTCTCAAAAAAAAAAAAAAAAAAAAAAAAAAAAAAAAAAAACCACCATCAAAAGCCAAGAATTAAAAAAAAAAAAAAAACTGAACTGAAAAGCCCCATATAAACATTCATTGATCCCAACCTCTTCTTCTTCTTCTTCATTTCTGAAGCCATGGAGACCTTCAATTTAAACACCAAACCCTACTACTTGCAGACTCAATTCTATCCTTCTCTCGTCTTTGTGTTCGAGGTCGCTCGATCTGAGCTCCTCCTCCTCCACTGTCAACAATGGCGGCTCGATTGATCTCGGATCGTCGTCAATGCGATGGATTTCAGTGCAGACAAAGAAGCCGAGGAAGGATCTGATGGTTGCATCGACTGGAGAGAGCACGGCGCGTAAGTGGATGGAGAGAAAGGAGAACGCCTTGGCTCAGAGGCTGTTGCTCGGATCTCTTCTTCTCGCGTTGGAGTGGACTAGGGTTGCAAATGACGAGAACAAAAGAGAGGAGAGTGTGTTTGTTGTGTGTATTTGATGAGGGCATTTAGGTCATTTGGTAAGTCACTAAATGCTAATTAAAACTGATGAAATCGTGGTTTAAAATAGTCCCATGGTTTATAGGCTAAAATAGTTATGTGGACTATTTTGTATGCGAACCGAACACCCGGCTTAATTTGTCCAACTACTTAAACCCCAGCCCATACCATGAACCGAACAGGCCTTAAACATGTATTTTAAGCTTTTATATGAACATATCGTGAACAATAACGAAGAAAAGTTCAAAATGCATCTTTTATACATTTATTGAATGTTCTTATAAATTGTTGTCTATTGAGAAGCATTTAAACTTTAAAAGGATTGATAGAAGCCCAAAGGCCTGCCTAGATTATGGCTTAGTTGTTGTCTAGGTGAGGAGGATCCTCTAAAAAACGTGTAGGTGAAGACAAGCAACATTGTGACCATAACTAGCTCCATTTTTCACAGCTTTTTTTTAGTAAAAACTAAGAGTTTTGGAAAAAGCTGTCTTTTACCATATCTTAAAGCAAAACACGCATTTTTCTAAACATATAGGAGCTGTTTCTTTAGCATGTGAATGTTTTTCATTTTTGGTCGCTTATATTGTAATTATGTGAACTTTGGTATTTTTTTCTTCTTTTGTTTGGAGAATTTCAGATGGATTTGAAGCAGATTTTATTGCGTATTAGTTTTTGTTGATAAAGATTTTTATTGGATTTTGTGACTGTAACTAATAGTTGTATAATTCGAGAGCGTCATTTTTCTCAATGACGATGCTTCTCAGATTCATGGCACCATCATGGTGTCATTTCCTTTGGCCATGAATTGTGCCTAGAGATAGATCCTTCTCTATGGTTAGTTTTAGTCTTTTAGAGAACTCCTCGTCAGTTGGCTCTTATTTAAATTTTTTTATTTACTTATGCTTCTGTTTTTTGCATCTTTTATTATTAAACTTTTTTTTTTTTGTGATTGTTTTCATCTAAGAATTTTTAGCAGTTTTTGGTGTATAAATTCCTTCTACAGACACCTTATTGCATTAGCGTGGTTCATATCTGCAGAACGGGGGGATTATATATATATTGATAGTAATAGGGGGGGTTATCATACATGGGACCTGTGTATGGAATATTGTATTCTGTGTTTAGATTTAGAAAAGGACGATGTATATAAGGAGAAAAGAAACGAAGGTGCATGGATGATGACATAATGTTACTGTCATTGTAGGAGCGTCATGCAATTTATTGTTTTTCAAAAAAAAAAAAAATTCTTTTTACAAACTATATAGTACCAAATTTCACTCCCGTCTAGGTTTCATTATGAAGATATGCATATAAACTTTTACTTGTGCATATGATCATGTGTATAAAACTAGTATTTGTTTGGGCAAGTACAGAACTCGTGAAAGAATATCTGTGAAGGAGAAATGCTAGAGCACCTTGACGTTTTGCTCACCTTGATATGCAGCTAAAATGGATTTTCCGCCTATCTATATTTTGTTGGAGTGTACTTGCTAGCTTAAAACTTCAGATATGCAATATAACCACTACATAAAAATGGTGTTTCTGAAAAAAGAAAAAAAGAAAAAAAAATAAAAGCGATGCTTAGAAGCTTGTTGCTCAGTGTTATCAAGGCAGTCTTATCAATTAAGAAAAGGCAATACCAAGGCGATTTTCCTTGGCTAGATGAGGTGTTGCATAGGAAAAGTATTTACTTAGATGCCTTTGTGGTCTTACTTACTTTATTTGAAAGTTTCTTAACAAAGCTCTACGATCATACATAACTTTTTCACCTTCTTCCATGTGCCCTTCCTTATATAGAAACACTGCTAGTTAAGCAATTTGAATTATTTTTATCAAAATTTTCTTACCAGAATTATCTTCAAGAGACTTAATCTTCATACAATGAAGTATTGAGCCATCAATCATTAGAAAAATCTAATGCAAATATCATCATAAGAGATAAGAAGAAGAACAAAAGTAAAAACGAGGGGGAGAAAGGTATGGTGTGAGGGTTTCACTTATATGTTAAGCTTTAGTTTATCTTTGTTTAGGTCAACCACCATTTGCCTTTCCTGCCACCTTGGTGGTGGTTCCAAAACATCAACTAATTAGCCTTGGGAATGCTGAGATGACACCTTAACGTCAATGCTTTTGCTTTTATGAAGTGATTCAATTGAAATTATTGAGACCACCTCATTGAAAGGAAAAAACAAATAACTAAATAAGTGAAGTAGACAAGTGAAACTATCGTGGATCATCTAACATCGAAGATATTCCTTGTTGAAAAACTTTTTTGTATGGTTTTATCTCATGAAGTTCAAGCTGGATTGAAGAAATGGAGGAGTGCGACAGGTGCGATTTGTGATCAAAATATTCATTCCAAGTTAAAAGGCAAATTTTACAAGACCGCAATTAGGTCAGTTATGCTTTATGGAAGTGATTGTTAGGCAATAAAGAAACTACGACTACTTAAAATAAACGTTGTATAAATGTGGATGCTTAGGTGGATGTGTGGTAAAACACGTAAGGATAGAGTAAGAAATATAGAAATTCAAAGAAAAGTAGAAGTAGCACCAATCGACATAAAGATTAGGGAAGGACGGTTGCGGTGGTTTGGACACCTCCAAAGACGACATACATATGCCCCCACTAGAAAATTCGACTCAAGGGAAACTAAAGAAATTCGATGATGTAGGGGTTGGTCGAAGCTAACTCAGAACACATTGATTAGGAGGGATTTGAAATATTTGGAAAGTACCCCATCAAGCACAATGGAAGATTTTGATCCTCTGTCCGACCCCAACTAATTTGAGATTGAGGCTTTGTTGTTGTTTTATCCCATGGAATTGGACACTACTAAAATTTTAGAGAAAGTGAATTTATTTCCATGATTGAGTCGATATATATATATACATAATCTACTTTTGTTTGTGTGTCTTGTCATTTCCGTATACTCTTTCTGACACATGCTAGCATTTAGCAAAGATTCATTTAAAACTTTAAAGGTTATAAATATTTGAAAACTCCCTTGTATTTAAACAGGTCCAGATGAGTTAACTCATTAATTCCAAAAGTTTCATTTGTAAGGAGTGTAGTCTTAAACAGAACCACCAAATGATTCCTTGTCGAACAGATAAAGGAGGTTTGCCAAAAGGATACCAGGATAAGATCTACCAAGGTTGTTGGGTGGGTCCCCTTCATGAACTTCATTTAGATTTTTAAGATGAAGAATATAGAAGGATGGACACATTGAAGATAATGTTGCAGTTACACAAATTTCAAGTGGATGGAAGAAATAGAGCGCTATAGGTGTGATATGTGATAGAAACCTGAGAAACTAAAAAGCTTTGGTGGATGTATGGTAATGCCCAAAACAATAGAATGAGAAATACAAACATTCAAAGAAAAGTACATGTAGCTCCAATGTTGGATAAAATAAGAGAAGGGAAGTTGCGGTGCGATTCGGACACATCCAACAAGCACCTAGAAATGCAATGGTTAGGAAACTAGATATTTTAGAAACTAAGGAACTCAATGTAGACCTTGATAACTTGGTATTTAGTAGTATTTACTAATTAAATAAATGAAAGATTACAAAAACACACCATTTATTGCAAGAATTCCGACATTGAGTGTAACGTTCGATTTATGTAGCTGACCCCAATTAATTTTGGGATTGAGGCTTTGATGTTGTTGTATTGATTGAGAATTGTGAGGTCCTACTGAACTAAAAGGTCTTTTCAACATTGCAAACTTCTTGTGATCTTAGAGATTCAAGTCATGATCAAACCGTCAATTCTTAGAATTTTAGTCCATATGGCGATCCAAACCAAAATTAATGGATTATTGGGGGTCATATATTTCCGATTCAGATCTTGATAACATTGTTCCCCAAATTACCATTATTAAACAAATGTTTTCCAAAATACAAGGCATTCTCTTTGCTAAGCCAAACTCTTGATTCAAAGTTGTGCCCTTTAAATTTGGTAAATTTGCGTAAACCTCCTAATATTTGTTGATAACCTGGTATAGATTTCAAATGAAGATTTGGTTGAGATTACGTTTAAATAGAAATTGCAACTTGTGTGAGATTGGTTTTGACTATGGTTTTCCTTATGTCAAAATTTAGTACTTATGAAATTTATATGCAACTCATTCACCAAATACAGCGAATTAACCCTTGTTTCTTTAAAGTCATCTAGCCAATATTATTTATTCATATATTCAAAATGTTTTCTTTATAATGCCTACGGACTTCTTGGAAGGAACTATTCAACTTTTTAGTTTGAAGAAACTCGGTAAATCAAGAATTTTCATATTTGAGTTGCCAAATTTGTTAAAATATTCTAACCTCTTACAACTTTTGTTATTATATCCTAACATTTTTAGATTTGTCATTATATCCTAATCTTTCTAAATTGCTTACTTTGTATCCTAAGATACTTTTGAACTTCAAATTGATGACATGGCACTTAAATAATAAATTAAAATTATAAAATAAATAATTATTTTAGTAATTATGGGTGATGATATGGCATTTTGAATTCATTATTTAGGTGTCACCTCATCAAATTTTGAGTAAAAAAGTGACATAGGATACAAATTAAGCAATCTAGAAATGTTAAGGCAATCTAGAAATGCTAAGAATATAATAAAAAATCTCAAAAGGTTCGGATATAATAACAAAAGTTGCAGAAGATTAGGATATTTCAACCAATATTAATCAGTTCCGGCAGTAGCCGGGAATACCCTGTACTGGTCCTATTGTGAAATCTGCCTTGCTTCTTGTAAGATTTTTCTTTTATTTTTTACTTAATGAATGCATCTCAAGGCTTGGGGATGATTCCTGATGTCCATCCTCAGCCCAATTTTTGTGTCCATGCGGGCACGTGGCTTTAAAAGAAATGGCAAGTCATTCAATATTGAATTACTTTAATATAAAAATTCATAGGAAAAATCTGGGCCTGAAAGCTTCTTATTGACACTATAGGTCATTTTTTGTCTAATGGCTAGTGTTTCAAGACGCTGTTAGGATAGTAATCCAGCTCTAGTTTCCTCCCTAGATCAAGGTAGCACTTTGACATTTCATATTCAAGAAATCAAGCTAAATTTATACGGCATAGTTTAACCTACCATGTTTTGTCCTTTAACTATTTAGTTACTGCCCTTTTTGGACAATCTTACCAGTGGAATTAAGACATCCACTGCTCAAGGGAGGTGGCCTTTGCAGACATCATTCTCAAGGTGTAGAATTCTAATTTTGGGATATTTTGAATTTGCATTAAGACTTGGTTTATGTTTTCAAAGATGTTCTCTTCTTAGTGACCCTATTTTCGTTTGGAACCTTGTTGTGTTCTTTTCATGCCCTTTATTGCTGGTAAAATGGCTTTTGTTCAGCTGAATGAATTTATCGTTTTGGTTTTTTGAAGAGTTGAGTTGGAAAATGTTCAGTCTTGTCTATTGCTTTAGCATTTAGCAATTTCCTCGACACCTCTGAAACAACACAAGTGGTAGTATTTCAAAGCCACTGGTTTAGAGCTTCTGCATCATATTAAGTGCACGTCGCGGTAAATAATGTCAATTATGATTAAATTTGATACTCTAAATCATGTAATGGAGTAACAGTGATTTCAATTTAAATATTTTATAAAAAAGACCGTAGAGAAGAAAAAAATACATGAAATAAAGTTCGAAACAAAGTTCACCTAATTTGATCCCACTGCAGCTCCCTGGTACTGACTAATAGAATCTCTTAAATCTCTTCAAAGCAGAAGCAATGAAAAATTTCAAAAACACTTCTTTTATCTCTCCTTACTATAGAATCCTTTCTTTATACGTTGCAAAGTTATCAGGATAGAAGATATGCAAAGTCATCTAATTAATTGCAGTTCCTAGGGCCTCAGTTCAGGATCTGTTGAGATATCATATTTTTTACTAGGACTTTTTTTTTTGAAACCAACTTGGACTTAATGGCTTGAGGTAGCAAACTTCACACACATTTATGTCTGTTTACATAATTTCCTATCCCTGAAAATGAGCAAATAGAACTACTGAATTTTAAGGACCGCTAATTATTTTGCATATATTAAAATCAAGAGACTAAAACTCTTTTTGTCTTATTGCTTCATCTTATGCATTTATTGGTGTTTGCTTACCTTAATAATAGAACGTACGTCTGTTATCCAGGTAAGTGGAATCCAGCAGACCTACGGACAATTTCATCATCAGAATGTACCTCACATTTTTAGTTCACAGCTTCCATTTCTTGTTTTCTTGGGACGAATACTTGTGGGTATTCCTACCATACTCGTCGTGAAATTCTGTAGCAAGGCTCTAGCCAAGCGCATACTTCCAGTGGCGTCCAACGCATTGGGGATCCCAATAAGATCATCATGCTACATCCCTACTCTGATTGGAAGTAGCGATAAAAAGTTTGAGATCAGTAAACAATCTGGGTATTTGCAGAAATTACTATTCTTTGCACGTCAGGACTCATTTGATATTGACACAGGTATAAGGTTTATTCAATATGCTGGACTAGCATGGTCAGCTGTAGACCTGGCTCCTTCATTGTTCCCATACTTAGGGTTGTGATTATCAGGTGCAACCTTATACCACTACTTGCCAGGTTTTTTTTGTCTTATGAGGTTAGGTGATAATTATCGGATTCTATTTCTTGTATCATATTCTAATCTGTAATTTTTTGCATGTTAAATATAGTGCATTTTCTACCCCTTTGTTTGTTCCTTCCTCCTTTTATCATATTCTATTTCTTGTATCATATTCTAATTTGTAATTTTTGCATGTTAAATATAGCGCATGTTCTACCCCTTTGTTTGTTCCTTCCTCCTTTTACTTCTTTCTCTTCTGATAGACTTAAAAATGAATCTTATAACTTCATGTGTTTGGATGTCTGCTTTCCTACAAAACTTGGTTGGATTGAAATTGAGTTTAATCTATTCTATCTAGGTTCATTGTGAAAATATTGGTGTTAGTCTTCCAGATACCGGGTGTTGTAAACCAAAAAAGAAAATATTAGTGTTAGGTTTGAAACATATCAAATAGGCAAATGCTTTATGCCCAACTGTGCTCAAATTTGGTGAATAAAGCAATCAATAACAATGCAATTCTAGAAACTTTTGTTGAAACAACAATCTACTCATCTGCAAATTACAATAATATATCTAAGTAAACTTAATAGCACAAAATTGAAATGAAATCAACACAATTTAAATATATCAGACGCTTGCACAGATGTTATGACCTAAGACAGATTTTTCACTCCAATTTGGTGATGAATCTCGTAGGAGTTATGTAATGGAATTTATCTTTTGATTAAACACCAACCGAGAGATTTTATAAGAATGTAATGGAGTTCATCTCAGAAATTAAGAAAATCAACAAAACCAATTCTAAAAAATTCATGAATTTGAAAATCACAAGAATTGGTTTTAATGAAGTTGTAACTTTTCAACAACATTGCAACTCAATTTTTTTTTTTTTTTTAGGATACGATCATTCGACCTTACACAGGTGGGAAAATGCCTTTTCCACTACACTAAGACTCCATTATTGGTGGTTTGTACTATTTCTTTAGATCACCAAACAATTATGTAGTTTGGATTTTGAATATAAATAAATAAAAGACGAAATTAAAACTGTATGTATTTGGAAGAACAAGCTCTAGCTCGATGGCCTAAGGCCCAATGGGTATTTGTGTAATGAAATTAGTTAAGGGTAAAAACTTGAAATATATATTAGAAAGAAAAAGGCAAAAAATGCTAGGGGATACATACTTTTATTACAACCTTTGACTACAACATTGATAAGGTGCATTGGATCATGCATCGAGATGCGTGCATGCAACATTCCAATGTGTGTCCAATGGACCCCATCACTGTTGCACATAAAGGTTGTACCCAAAGTATATAACCCTAGATGAGATATTACCCTTGTGGTTTACCATAGCGTGTAGTTTACCATGTGTTTTTATAAATATGCACTTTTGTCCCTCCTACAAATTCTTGTTTAAGCCATGGTTGAGTTATTGTGAAAAAAACTAAACGGATACTACAAAATAGAAACACACGAGGAAATAAAGACCTAGAAAATTTGTTTTCAAAAAAAAAAAAAAAAAGACCTAGACAATTTACTTCCCACTCACAAATCATGATTTTTGACAATTTTTTTATGTAATTTTTTGTGTTGGATTTGCATATAATTTAATTAATTAGCAGTTGATTTTTAGTGTTGATCTACTTACTCTTCTAAGCTCTAATGACATTTTGTGTTTATTTCAACATATTGTAGATTTTGAAAAGTGTATGAAGTGTCCCTAGAGATTTTTTTGGTGTGTTCTAGAAAGAAAAGGAGTGTGTGCTAGGTACAATAACACTATTAAAGATATGTACGAAGGAGTAGTGACAAGTATAAAGAATTTGAGGAATTACAAAAGAATTCACCTTAACAATAGGAGCACATCAAGGATCAGCTTTAAGCCCACATCTCTTTACTTTAGTTATGGATGAACTAACTGGACATATTCAAGAGGATATATCATGTTATATGTTATTTGCATATGATATTGTCTTAGTGAACGAAACAAGTTAAACCCTTTGGAAGGATACGTTAGAATCTAAAGGCTATAAGTTGAGTAGGACGAAAACCGAATACGTGCATTGTGAGTTAAGAAATACTAGGCATCAAGATGACGGAGTGGTAAGATTAGGGGAAGGAGTTCCTAATGTAAACCACTTTAGATATTTAGGATCAATCGTACAAAATGACAGTAACATTGAGAATGATTAATGATGTTACACGCAAAATTCAATCTGGATGGAAGAAATGAAGGAGTGCAATAGGTGTGATCAGTGATAAAATTTATCTGACAAAGTTTAAAGGAAAATCGTATAGGATCATAATTAGGCCAGTTATGTTTTACTGAAGTGAATGTTAGGCGGTAATGAAACAACAAATACATAAATCCCAGAAATAAAAAATTGACCCCTAACAACTATACGACTCTACTAAACTTCAGAAATCACTTTATACATGTTTAGTAGGGTCCATAAAACATGTCTAGACATCCCGAATAATTTGACAAACCCCGAAAATCAAAAATCTTGGTTTTATAAAAAACACAAGGGCTTTCTTACAAATATTTTTAATGTCAATCAAAAAGCCGTCTAAACACATGCTGATGCATTCAAAAACAATTTCGACACTTTGTGCACCTCAAATACATGATATAAAACTCGTTTGCATGATTTAAATTGTTTTGAAACTCGTGAAATCGAAAATCACAAAAATCATGACTTTAAGTTCTGAAATTTTGAAATTTATGGAATGCATGATTCTAATGCATTTGGCTTGTACGAATGGAACTTATATACCTTATGAAAGTTGTATATAAGATTATCTTGTCTTTCCGATTCTTGTTTTGTTGTATGATCCGAGTTTTGAACTTTTTCGGCTTTATGTTGTCACTTTGACTTGTTTTTGTACAAACTTCAACTTTCCCTTTGAACTTGATTCTAACAAAGTTTGATGTTCTGAAATACTTAACAAACTCGTTAGTACCATTCCACATTGTTTGTTGACATCAAAATCCTGAGTGGAGTTGTAAGTGATAAAACACTTAGTCCAACAATCAAGATAACGGAGTGGTAAGATTAGGGGAAGGAGTTCCTAATGTAAACCACTTTAGTTATCTATGATCAATTGTACAAAACGACTGTAACATTGAGAATGATCAATGATGTTACACACAAAATTCAATCTGGATGGAAGAAATGAAGGAGTGCAATAGGTGTGATCTGTGATAAAAATTTTTCAACAAAGTTTAAAGGAAAATTGTATAAGATCTCATAATTAGGTCAGTTATGTTTTACAGATGTGAATGTTGGGCGGTAATGAAACAACAAATACATAAAATGAACATATCAAAAATGAAGATGCTTAGGTGGATGTTGGCAAAGCATGTAAAAATAGAGTAAGAAATACAAAAATTCAAATAAAAGTAGGAGTAGCACAAATAGACATAAAGATTAGGGAAACACGATTGCGGTAGTTTTGACACCTCTAAAGTGGCGTATAAATGCCTCCACTAAAAAATTCAACTCAGTAGAAATGAAATAAATTCAATAATGTAGGGGTAAACTGAAGTTATCTTGGGATGCAAAATTATAGGAGAGATTTAAAGGATTTGAAAAGCATCTTATCTATTGCGGTAAGTCAAGCATAATGAAAAAGTTTGATATTATTTAAACTTATTGTAAAAGCTGTATATCAGGAACACAAGGTGGGAATTCAATTGATAGCTTAAACTTTTTGGTATAGACATAAGCAAGAGACATGTATGTTTATTTATTTCAAGGTGGAATGAACTAAAGGCTTTACTATTTTGCCTTTAATTACATTAAGATATGATGTGTCGCATTTTTTTCTTAGGACAATTGTACCATCAAATCTGAATCTCCTTTTCTTAGCTATTTAAATCACCTGATTTTTATTTTATTTTTTAATAAAAAAATCACCTAATTTAAATGGTAGCAATTGGTTGTCTAACTCGGGTCCATATGACATGACCGATCGAACATTCAAAGAATGTCTTACATTGCCTGAAATCGGAATTGAAATGTATATCGTTGCTTTCCTTTTTTAATTTCTTATCTTTACGTCGTCTTGGTGGTCCATGTCCTTTTGATACTTACGAAAATGTTAAGTGACTCATTAAGGACACTTACTATAAACATGCATCTTAATTTTTTATTTATTTTTACTTTTGTTTATAATTTTATGATTAAGGATAATACTAAGGTTACTCACTACGATTAAAAAATTGTTAAAAAAAAATGAAGGTGTGTGTTCGTAGGAGTATCTACAGTGGGTCACGTTAGCATTCTCCACATACATATATTAACCTTCATTTATTCTTCATCATCCAGTACATATTGAATATGGGGCTTTCTTACCATATGACCCCCTATTATGACACTCAGTGAGAGAAGTTTTATGATCAAGGTCTCGTTTGGTTCATTTTACTAACTTGCAGGGAAATTTTCTTTTAGGGAAGTTAATCATTAACGGAAGTTGCACTTTTCACGTTTGGTTCAACTTTGAACTTCCTAAGAAGTTTAATAGTAAAATAATGTAATTGATATAAATGTCCTTTTCACTATTTTGAAGTAAAAAAATAATAATTACAGTACCATTTTCACTACATGAATTACGAATTATTTTTTTTAAATAATCAAACTAAATAATGCACATAATCTTACAGCAAATTTATTTTATTTTTTAAAATAATTAAAAATATTAAATAATCATAAATTCTTTTTAATAATTATTAACAGCCAAATATAATAAAATATTTTATTTTTCAAATGATCTTTTCTTTGAGACATTAAAAAATACATTTACCAAAAAAATATTAATGCACCATGATTTGCATTAAATGAGGGCAAAATGATCTATTTAAACTCATGAAGATAATTCACTTGCCCCATAAGTGAGTTATCTTCTTCTATATGAGGGGAGATGGAGTCAAACTTTCAGAAAATTTTTTAAAAATATCCAACCAAATAAGGTGAGTCGAAACGTCTCTAAAAATTATCTTCCTTCCTTCAACTTTTTCCCTGAACTAAACAAGACGTAAATGATATATTATCCAAAGGGGACATATATGCTGAGCAAAGGTTTTTTTTTTTTTTTCAAGTGAGCGAAGGTTGAAATAAACTGATCAAACATGGGTATAAAAGACTATTTTCCATGCGTCTAGTATAAAGCTACTTAACTTTTCTCAGTAAATTGACTTTAAAGGCTACCATCTACCCTTCACCCACCCAATTTATATACTTCTTGTTGTGTTCCATAAAAGTCTATCTGTCGCTTTGCTAGCCACTTTTTTGTTGTTTTGTAGTTGCTAGCCACTTCAGTTCTTGCAGATCCAACATTGTCATTACAGTTGGAAAGTTTGACTTTCTCACTAAATGTAGATGGAAATGTGCCGTAAAAACAACCTTGCAGGTGTACCAGACTGTCCCAGACCCAGCTCAGACCAAATTTATTATGCTTGAAAAGACTGAGCTCTCAAGCCTCTCTAAAAAGGCTTTTCCATTTCTCAGTATTTTCATCTTTTTGTATTATATATACCTTCATGTCAATGTCCAAGCACCGTTCTATTGCATCTATCAATATTCTACAGTTTCAACTTAACTATGTATTTTTTTCTTTTTTTTTTGGTAGGAAGTTAACTATGTATTAACTCACTTTTGTTGTGAGTTTTCTTTGTTGCAATTAGATTTTGTCATTTTAAGGAAGAGTTTCAGATAATTACTTCTCTGCTTACATAATAAGGTAGATAAATTTGTAGGAACTGATTTACCTGTACTTTTTGTCATTGTAAATTTAAACATAGTATTTTAGTTTTTCTTTTTTTCTTTTGATAGGAGATAAACAATTGTGCACCTATCACGATTTGAACTCATATCCTCTTACTTCCAAATTGCATATTAATCCATTCAGCCATCCAATTGGTTGTATATTAGTTAAATGGATTGCACATAGAATTCTCTATTCAACGATGAAACAACTGACTTCTATATGTGCATTGTTGAGGAAAAAGAAACAAATATTCAATGGCAAATTCAAAGTTCAAATGTATTTTATTCATGATAAGACATTATCAGTTTCAAATTGATCTTGGTGTTCATATTATCCAACATGAATAATATGAACAGCACTTGAGATTTGCTGATGTATTTTTATTATAAACCCGACTCCCCTCGTTATCTCTCAACTCACATTTGAGAATGAGATATCTTCCCCACTCGCCCTAGAGGAGTTCTCTCACACAGGAGATATTGACAAAACTATCTCTTATAAATGTATTCTTTTCATCTTAAAATATTTTTTAAAGGTATTTATGTCAATTTTCATGTTTTACTATTTTTAAAATTTGTAACTTTCCTGTAAGTTCAAAGCTGAACTAAACATAAAATGCGAACTTACACAATGAGTTAACTCCATAGAGTTATCTCTGCCTATAAGAAAAGTTGTCCGTAAGTTGACAAAAACGAACCAAACGAGGCCTAAGTTGGATACCTTTAATGAAATGTCCGGGTTATATTTGTTATATTGTGTGTATTAAATGGGTAGTTAAATGGATACTTTTATGGATACTTAAATGGGCATCATTGAATAAATTTAATGAGTCACTAAATGTGTGTTTAAGCATATTTGGAGAGTATAGGCATTGGTATTAGGAAAATGATAATCTAACACAATTTGAGCGCACACTTGAGGCACACATTTTATATTTTAGCTTATTTATGGTATTTTGTTAAATGTCAATCCCACACCTAATGAGACAAAAAGAGTCATAAATAGGTTAAAAGACAAAGTGTACGACGAGTGTGTGCCTAAAGTGTGTTAGATTATCATTTTCTATTGGTATTATATATGAGTCCTGGTACATATGGCGAATTTTACGGGTACCCTACTTATTGACATCCGTATTCTTTATCAAAACACAGACATTTGGAAGTAAGTCTTGCAACATGAGACCTTTCTAAACAACAACAATTGCAACCGGCACTTAAGGAGGAGCTCAACAACGCCACCAAATTCAGCTTAATTCAGATTTACTAGCACCCACGACTTAACTATACATATACATATAAAGGAGGTTTCAAAAAAAAAAACTATATATGCAAGGGAAAAATCCCTCCACCTTTCAACGAAGGTGCCCTCGTCTACCCTATATCTTCACTCAAATATGAAGTACAGAGAACCCAATCTTCAGTGTCCATATGCTTTAAAAGTTTGGATGGTTTTCAAAGCACCAAACATTAAAAGTTGGATGATCCCCTGCAGGGCCTGCACTATCAATTTTTAGTAAGCACTAAACCCTAAGTAATCACTGAGCCGGACCAGTCCCCATTGTCATAAAGCCCAACCACTACTTGAGATCACAAAAGTGGTTCATGCTTTTGTGCATGTGGGCCCAACGGTGCTACGTGTCTGGCAAAGTGGCTGGCTGGGAACAACGTGGCAGAGTTGGGGAGGGTAATGATTTGGTGCGGTTGAGAGTGGTTCAAGTGGTTGGCTCTGTTATTTCCCAAGCATTTACAATTCTACATGTGCTGCCGGTGGAATTTAAATCCAACATTCTAAGATATCTTTTTGAAAAATGATAATCAACGCAAATTCAACCACACTTTCACACTCTATTGTCTTTTAATTATTTATATTATTTTTTCAGATGTCCTAAAAAGATAAAAAAAAGTTATAAATAGTTAAAAAATATGAATATATATCTAAAGTGTGCATTGAAAATAGTTCATTTTACCATTTTCATTCTTTTTTAATAAGGTGCCTCTTGAACTTGCATAAAGAGAGGCTCCAACTCCCAACCTCATTTATAGTATTTATAGTGTCTACATCTCAAACACTATAAAGCTACAACTCATAGGTGTGATGTTTTAACTTAACCACCCTCAACTCATAGGTGTTTCCAACTTGGATCAAGCCTCGACACTTATTAAAGGGAGATCCACATTTATATACTTTATTATAAAGTCATACTTATCCAATGCGAGACTAACTTTCAATCCACACATTTTTAACGCTCCACCTTAAATCGAAAATCCATTCAAGATTTCTTCACTCAGTTGAACCATCGATTATGATACCATGTTGTTAGACTTGCTCGCGACATGTTATCCACAAGCGGCCTGCCTGCGACACTTCTCTACGAGCCTGTGAATCTTTGTTAGTATCAATAATGTCTCAACTTAACTACTTTCAACTCACATGTGTGGAGTTTTACCCAATAATCTTCAATACTAATTGTAGGGAAATCCATACTTATATACTTAATTATTTTATTTTATCATTATTATTATTCTTTTTTTAGAACTATATGTATCCAAACCTTTTGTTTTGACTACTAATCCAACACACCAACCCTATAGTCAAGGACACAACTCACGAAATTAAATTATGTAGCTATCACGGCTTAACTCTGCCTTAGTCAACGCCCTAACACTCACTTTATTGCTTCTCCACCACTCCCATTGGGTGCACTTGTATATTTCATTATGAAGTCACATTTATCTCATGTGTAACTAACTTCCATTTCACACACCTCCAAGACAATGGAGCAAATATTTTCCTGAAAGTCTACACCACTCCTTTTCTAAGACTCAAACTATGCAATCTATCTGAAATTTCTATCAATTTTATAGATCTATGGTTGAGTGAAAGAGGCGTTTTCTAATGGAGATAACGATCACCATCCCATTGAGCCAAGATGAGTTCGATGGAGAACCCCACCCCGAATGTTGGATGAATTACTCTGAATACTCATGGTGCGGCTAAAGGAAATCCAAGCCAAGCTTCTTGTGGTTGCGTATTCAAAATCTTCCTCCAATTGCTTGTAAATGAGATTTTGGATTGCAAAACCAAAAGCATACAGGTCAAGCAATGGCTGGTTTGTTATTCCTCCATGACACTTGCAACTCATTGTGGAAGGAGGGAACGTAGCAGAAAACTAATTTTTAAGTACTAAAGGGTCTAAACGACACACATAATTAATTCAAGTTGGATGAAAAAAATTGAGGAGTGCAACAAATGTGATATGTGATAAAAATATTTCTACTAAATTAAAATAAAAATTTTATAAGACGGCAATTAAATCAGTTATGGTCTATAGAAATGATTGTTGGGCGGTAAAACAACAACTACATAAAATGAACATAATAAAAATGAGGATGCTTAGGTGGATGTATGATAAAACTCATAAAGATAAAATAAGAAATACATAAATTTAAAGACAAGTAGGAATAGCACCAATTAACATAAAGATTAGGTAAGAGCGATTGCAGTAGTTTGAACACTTGCAAAGACAACCTATAAATGTCTCCACTAGAAAACTTGACTCAATAGAAACTGAAAAAATTTAACGAGGTATGTGTAGACCGAAGTTAACTCGAGATGCATTAATTAATAGAGGTTTGAAAAGCTCAACATCAATTGCACTAAATCGAGCACAATGAAAGAGTTTGATCCATGTAACTAATCCCAATTAATTTAAGACTGAAGTTGTGTTGTTATAGGACCTAAAGACGATGAACATATCGACAATTTGACATAGAAAAAAAAAACCATGGTCAATAAAACAGACATACCATTCATTATGTTAGCGCATTTTTGTTTAACAACCTGCTAAAGTATCTGTATTGAGATGAGCGTCATATATAAAGGCAAGGTCGAGGGTTCAAATGAAAGCATCCCCAATAGTAGTTAAGTGTGGCTTGAGACCATGGATTGATGTCACTTCATGAATATGGGGAGAATGTCTATTATATATATATAGATATATGGAAAATATGAAAAATGATAATCTAACACACTTTGAGCTTACACTTTGTTTTTTAGCTATTTATGGCTCTTTCTTGTCTCCCCGGGCGTGGGCCCCACATTTGATAAAACACCATAAATGGCTAAAAAATAAAGTGTGCGCCCAAAGTGTGTTAGATTATCATTTTATATATATATATATATATTCAACATCAAAAATGATCTCCAATATACAATGTGAATTGAGACTTATTTTAACTTTTTTATTTTATTTTTATATATAATGAGACATTTGTTTTGTTTTCCTTTTCAGTTTTTATAACAAAAAATGATGAGGTGACAATAGAGAGAATGTTTACCGCAATGTCTAGAAATAGATGTTAGGGTAGATATATATAATCTCTATTTTGATTCTTTATCACATCAGCTGGACATTCACAATTTATAGTCTAATTGGAGAGCTCTTTCTAGGTTGAATGTATATTTCAACCTAATCAATGGTATCATTAGAGATGCTTTCATGTTGAGTTTTTAGTTGTGTAAGCTCGCATCCCGAGGTGGACACAAGCATTTGGGTAGGGGATGTTCATTCTAGGGATGTTATTATACTAGGCCACTTAAGGCAAACACAGCCTTGCAAAAAAACCTATTAGGAAACCTACAGTTAGAAACCCGAAAGGAAGAAAAATAGATTCATTCATAATTAAGACATTGAAGAGAGAGAACCTCAAAAAAAAAAGACATTGAAGAGAGATTAAGGAATATAACTAACAAACACATGATTTGTTATTTGAAGAAAGAAAGAAAAAACATATATTAACTTATTTTACAAGTTTAATACTACTATAGCTATGGTAAGAATGGCATAGGAATGAATTTAAACCTTGTATTCATAAAGCAAAAAAAAGAATGTAAACCTGTCCCTTGTGCTGGGCAAGTTCAACAAAATTAAATAAGGAGAATTAGTAGGGCAAGCTTTAATTGATGGAAAATGTTAGAATGACACCCCAAAGTTATATCCTATGAAGTGGCATGCGGGCTCATATCCTTAGTAACCATCCTTACGCGCCTTGGGAAATACACTCGGCGTGTTATGCACCTAATACGCAGCAAATACTATGTACCTAACACCCATTTTTACATGAAGCCCATACGTCACGTCACTGAGGTGTGAATTTGAGGTGACAAATGAAAATATGCTTATGCAACACACAAATGGTAACAAAGGAAAATGTGTAGCACACAAAAGACACACTTGTTGGTGTCCTTTGATTCCCGCATCGATGTGTCATGCAACTCTATGTGTATCGAAGTGACACTAATGAGTGCATCTTTTGTTGGTTAAATTAGCATTACCCATATATAAATACAAGTAAACTAACCAATAAACACCTCACTTTTTACTCACTGAACGTTATCAAATGTTTCCAAGTAAGGAAAGTAATTTTCCCTTCCCCTTCTATTTCAACTTTCCATTCTTTCTCCATATATATAAATATAGAACCAAAGAAAGTTTCAGCTCAAACCACTCTTGCCCATATCCCAAACCACTTGTTTCCTTGAAACTGCATTGTCACTCTCCTTAAACTATCAATCTTTTGGTACGTACGTAGTAATGGAGGCTTTGTTTCTAGACTCCATTTCAGTACCATCACCAATAAGGCGGAATGCACGGTCTTACTATTGCACTAGGTCAGCTAATTGGTACTTCAGTAGTCACTGCAATGTCTCTACTGCTAGTAGGAACAATAAGCTGAAACCTGCGTGTTGCTTGAACTCCGAAAATGCCAGAAGCGTGAAAGCATTGCCTTCACACGTCGAGGGGTTGTCTTATGTTTTAACAAAGGAAGAGATGATGACTCTTAACAATGTTGCTGAAAGAGACACTACTAGTAAATTTATGGAGAAGGTCTCATCAGATGGGATTGGAATTGTGAAATGCTTTAGTGGGAAGGTGCTTTTCATCACTGGTGCAACTGGGTTTTTAGCAAAAGGTGCATATGAGCTTATTTTATATATATATGGTACTTGTGTTGTTGCTTTTTCATGCAAAGACACGTTTATGTTTTTCTCACATTTTGTTATTTTCACTTTTTTTAATGAAAGATATTTTAACTTTTTTTTTTTTTTTTTTTTTTTTTTTTTTTTTTTTTTTTTTTTTTTTTTTTTTTCGCTTGTGTACATAATTTCAGTTCTTGTTGAGAAGATCTTGAGGACAATTCCTGATGTTGGAAAGATTTATCTCTTGATACAAGCTAAGGACAATGAAGCTGCCCTTGACAGATTGAAGAATGAAGTATGTTTTGGCAAAGTAGATTAACCAATTTATGTTTCAACTTTTATATTTTTTTCTTGATAATGATAGGTTGATTGTTTTAACTCACTTATTATCTCTGTCTTCATGGCCGGCATTGGTTTCTTCTTCTGAGCTTTTGCTTTGATTTTGTTTAGATAATCAACAAGGAACTATTCAAGTGCCTTCAACAAACAGATGGAAGATTCAATCAAGCTTTCATGTTGAACAAGCTGATTCCTGTGGCAGGAAATGTTTGTGAATCCAATGATTTAGGAATCCATCCATCCTTAGTTAATGAGATTGCAAGCAAAGTTGATATTATCATCAATTCCGCTGCCACAACTACCTTTGATGAAAGGTATAAACGTAACTGGATTCTTTTTTTTTTTTTTCTCTTTTCATGATGGTAGCACCATAATTTGAAATAATCATTTTTTATTCAAGTCCCATCAACTTAAACTGGTTCTATTAAATGTAGATATGATGTTGCTCTGGACATTAACACAAAAGGACCTAGTCGATTGCTAAGTTTTGCAAAGAAGTGCAACAAACTCAGGCTCTTCATGCATGTTTCAACAGGTGAGCAGGGTTTTACTGCATTGGTAATTAAAATCTTCACAGCTATGAAGCTACTTTAATGAGGTTTTGATGGATGTGTTTGGCAGCTTATGTCAATGGGAAGAGAGAAGGTAGAATCTTAGAGAAGCCCTTCTCAATTGGAGATAACTTGGCAAAGGAGATAGCTAGAAAATCGAAAACACATTCCATATCATATCAAATGTTAGACATTGAAGCTGAATTAAAAATGGCTTTGAATGCAAGGGAGAGTTTTGGAGATGATGAAGTGACTCAAAAGATGAAAGAAATGGGTCTAGAGAGGTGAATATTCCTTAATTTTTTGTTCATTTTGAGTTTTGACAAGGGGATTTCGAACCTTAATTTCAGTACAAAATTATCAGACTTCAATATATTCTCTGATCCGTAGTAAATGGCATCAGAATGTCTAACTCGATCTAAGCCTACAAGCTTTTGAGAAATTAATTAAAACCTCTACGTACACTTGCTAAATTGCTAACAAGTCCCACGCACGCAAGCACCCACACATAATAATAATAATAATAATAATAATAATAATAATAATAATAATAATAATAATAATAATAACAACAACAACATCTACAACAGCTACTACTTGATTTCAAAAAAAAAAAAAAAAAACAACAGTCCCAAATTAATTGAGGTCGGCTACATGGATCAAAATCTTCCATTATGTTTAATTTAGTGTAATTGATGATGA
The DNA here is from genome assembly GCA_039657345.1 of Stephania japonica. Taxonomy (NCBI): domain Eukaryota; kingdom Viridiplantae; phylum Streptophyta; class Magnoliopsida; order Ranunculales; family Menispermaceae; genus Stephania; species Stephania japonica. The sequence continues at coordinate 12,077,795 of CM077556.1, forward strand.
GCTTTCCAAACCAATCAAATCTCTCCTAATTAATGCATCCCAAGTTAACTTCAATCTACTCCTGCCTCATTGAATTACTTCAATTTCTATTAAGTCAAGTTTTCTAGTAGGGCATTTGTAGACCGTCTTTGCAGGTGACCAAACCATCGCAACCGCCCTTCCCTAATCTTTGAGTCAATTGGTGCTACTCCTATACTTGTCTTTGAATTTCTGTATTTCTTATTCTATCTTTTTCGAGTTTTACCGATTACCACACGTGATGTATGCAAATTCATGTTCATAGAGCAAGGACTTTTGGATGGGATGACACGTATGAGTTTACAAAGGCTATGGGGGAGATGTTGCTCAACAAAACCAGAGGAGACACACCAGTAATCATTGTTCGTCCGAGCATCATAGAAGGCACTTACAAGGAACCCAACCCTGGCTGGATAGAAGGATTCAGGTCCATAAAAACTTGTTCGCACTCTCTACTTTGAATTACAGTTTCTTACATATTTTTTGGCTTTCAATTCTTTTACTTTCCATATATATACAAAAAATTCTCAAAAAAGAGTACATGTGAGCATCTTCAGAATGTTGGATCCACTGATTTTATGGCATGGAAGAGGAAGACTAACAGGGTTTCCAATAGACGCCAATGGAGTCTTTGATGTGGTAAGCACGCAGATATCATTTTGAATTCAAAATTTATTTGGATTCTTTACACAAATATAAGGAGGATTGAATGCAGGTTCCAGCCGATATGGTAGTGAATGCAATGTTGGCAGCAGGGGCATCAAGGCTAAGCTCAGCAAGGTTGAAGTCAGGAATTGAAGTGTACCATGTAGCTTCATCAACTGTGAATCCATTAGGTACTGCAGATGTGTTCAGATTTTCATTGGAGCACTTCAGGACATTCCCTTACAAAGACTCTAAAGGGATGCCGACGCATATCGAGAAACTAAAGTTGTTCAACTCCATTGAAGATTTCAATTCGTACATCGAACAAGTTGGAGAGGCTTCGAATGGGAGTACGTCGCAAAGATTCAAGAAGAAACTTGCAGAGCAATCTAAGCACATGGCAAAGATGTATCAGCCATACACGTTTTACAAAGGAAGGTGAGTTTTTTTTTATTATTATTATTTTTTATTTTTTATTTTAATTGAGATATTGCATTAAACCAAGCACTATTGAAGAGTTTGATTTGTATAGTCGACCCCCAATTAATTAGGACTAAGCCTATGTTGTTGTTGTTGTTGTTGTTGTTGTTGTCGTCGTTGTTGTATTTTGATTGAGATACAACGGGCTCTTACAATGTTATATTATCATTTTCCCTTGTATATAACCATGAGATTCATTCAACTCGAATATTACAATTAGAAGGGAGAAGGTTCGACCCTTGAATCTTTAAGGTTGAGGATCAACTAATCCAGTAGATCATCGATCTATTATTTGTTCTAATAATCTTTGTCTATTTGCAACAAGAAGATGATATTGAAAAAGAAACTTTTTGCAGGTTTGACAATACAAACACACAAAAGTTGATTGATAAAATGTCTGAAGAGGAAAAGAAGAGCTTTGGGTTTGATGTGAGGAGCATAGATTGGAAAGATTACATATGCTACACCCATCTCCCTGGACTCAGGAGGAATGTGTTGATGGGCAGATAGAAAGTTTATTTTTATTTCTATGATGATATATATACACATATGTTGTTAATTTTTATCTACTGAAATTATATATATAGGAATATAGAATACCACAATACCCAATTAAGTTCTGAAGCTTTCTGTACTTATAAATTGACTAAATTACAGTGATTATAGCAAAAGTTTGGTTTATCAGCATATAATTAATAGAAATGTTAGTTTGCTACTGGTTGAAGCAATAAAGAAGGATGTGTGTGTGTGTCTTTTTTTTTTGGTGAGGCACAATAACTTTTTGTTTCTAATCCAAGTCGTGGGTAACTGGGCAAGCCAATCTGTTACCGTGAATACATATTACATCAAATTGTAGCACTCGGAACATAGACTTTTTTATGCATGGCACTAAGCCAGACTTGACATCTCCCAACAATTGGAGCTTTCACTCCCCCCGGCCAACGTGTGTGCTCTGTGCAAACATGGGAAAAATTTTGGATATTCTTCAGGGAAAATGATATATATTATTATTACACACTTTGGGTCACTCCTCCTTAAAAATTGTGTAATAACGTGTATCACATGATTTCCAAATGGTGTATGGCGTTAAGCGTGTAACTTAACCATGTAATTGGAGCACTGCCCATTCTTTATAGGAGCATGTTTGTTATTGCACTACCCATACTTATTTATAAAAATACATTAAGATATATCTCAAGAAATTAAAAATTCAAACATATGAATTAAAGAGACACAAGTCATTAACAACTAGGTCTCAACCATATCTAGTTTCAAAACTTCTTTTTTGTCGCTGTTGTTCTTGTTGTAGTAAATATGAGCACCTTGAAATAATAACAAAATAGAAATGTTTGATGTCGGAGGTCAGGGTTTAATTTTCTGTTACAAAAGGTATATACTAATTTGTTAATTTAGTTTCTTTGACAAAAGGTACATATGTGTTCCTTACATTAATTGATTCTAATTTTGTACGTACACGACTTCAGTTCTAGTTGAGAAGATCTTGAGGACTATTCCTAATGTGGAAAAGATATATCTCTTGATTCGAACGGAAAATACCGAAGCAGTAATGGACAGGCCAGTTGAAGAACGAAGTTTGTTTTGGCAGAAACATTAGCTAAATCATTCAATCTTTTTTTTTAATTATTTTTTATCTTTATTGATAGGTTGATGTATAATATTTGTTAATTAACTCATGACTAACTTCTAGTTATCTCTGCAATGAATGGCTTACCAGGTTTTTTTTTTTTTTTTTTTTTTCTAAATTATAAACAAGGAATTATTCAAGTGCCTTCAACAAACGAAGGAAGATTGTACAAGATTTCATGTTGAGCAAGCTGATCCCTGTTGCAGGAAGATTTCATGTTGAGCAAGCTGATCCCTGTTGCAGGAAATGTATGTGAATCCAATGATTTAGGAATCTCTCTCTCCTTAATTAGTTAATCAGATTGTAAATGAAGTTGATATCATCATCAATCCTGCCAAGACGACAAGGTTTTTTTTTCCTTTTAGGGGATTCACAACTCCATGGTAATTCTTTCTCACCATAATTAGTCTCACCAAATTGATTCTCTTATGATGTCGTTCTGGACCCAAATACAAAAGGACCTAATCAACTTCTAAATTTCGCAAAGTGCAGCATACTTTGGCTCTTCATGCATGTCTCAACTGGTGAGCAGTAATTAATGAAGTTTTTATACAATTATAAAGTTAATTACTGACATTAGTAAAAACAATTGAAAGAAGTTTGGTGACTTTTTTTTGGTTACACAAGTTTGGTGCAGCACTTCAATGGGAAAAGAGAAGGTAGGATGTTAGAGAAGCCTATAAATAAATAAATAATTATATAGAGACCTTTAAATAAATATTATTTTGTCTATCTAGGAATCATCTAGTCATCGTTTAGATACCGCCCACCTAAGTCAGAAAATTGCCTTGAGATCACCTTGGCACCTTGCAATTCTTAGTTCAATGTCATGACAAGGATAAACCTGTTTAAGACAAACCTCTCCCCAAAATTTTCATTCGTATGCTACTATTGAAAGAAAGCTAAAAGTTGATCCTAAATTTGGAGAAATTGAAAGCTCGCACTATTTCTGAAAACAACCCTGTTGTTTCAAGCTCAATCCAATAACGGGCGTTGTAGATTAACATGCAATTCATTGGAGACAATTAACTACTAGTAACTATACAGTGTATTTTATTGTAAGAAAAGATATGCGATTCTGTGTTTTCTATATGAACGTGAGTTAGTAAATCCTATATTGATTTGAAGCAGTTCCTTTGATTTCCCTCTATATAACTAAAATCTTTCCAACTCCACAACTACTACGACAATTTTTTTTAATTTTATTTGTTAATTTAAGAATTATGTGATTGACAAAGTGTGTCTGAAGGACTGTATCAACTGTGTAGCAAATGCACGTAGCAAGTTGTATGTCAGCTAATATCATTCCAAAATGCACATTGTTATAGTTATTTTCAGGTTAAAGTTGCAGATTGAAACAGATACGTTATTATACATTTGCACATCATTCCAGTTCAATGCCTAATTCCAAGACCAAGTTACTAGATTCTAATATTTTAACAAAGGTTCCTCCAATTTCTGCAGATATTTGAGTGACAGCAACAAATTAACCAATGCCTCCTCAATGAGTTGCATTGGAAGAGCTGTTATTGTCCAAGTTACTATTTAAAATTTGAGTTATTTGAATGATTCATATGTTCTATGTGGTTGAATATCCCTATGAATGGAATTTCTTATCTTGTTCTGTTTGTTTATTCCTATGAAACTTAATTCTCAAGCAAGCAACAGTGGGCCAATAAACTTTGCAACACAAAACAGGAGAAGATCATTGGGGATTAACAAAGAAGCTATATTAATAGTGATCATTAATCACCGTAAGAAACTACAGAAAAATAAGTCGAGCTTCAGTAGTCACATTATCATCTTCAAGTATGTTGATTTCTCTCTAGTCATAAAGTTGACTCGCCCGATTCAATCTTATGGGAATAGTCAAGCCTAAGTAGAGAGGAGCCAGACATGATTATGAAAAAAAAAAGAACTACAGATTATATGATTCCAAAACCATCTACAAAAGCCAGCTAAGACGCAAATTTTGATGAGCAATTACTATAAAGAAACAGAAAAATAAGTTGTGTCAGATTCAATCCATGTTCCTCATCTACTATATTCCACAAAACTAACAGAATACAAAGACGAATTTGATTAAAAGAAAAACAATAGGAGAATTGATTCCAAGGACTAAAAACAAAAGCCAAAACTAAACCATAAGATTTAATTAAGATGTGTCTCAGAATCCCCAACTCCTAAAGGACCTTGAGAAATATTGTGAATCTCAGTAATCCAAATATAAGGTGAACAAAATAATATCTAGAATATTTGGACCATTGGGTCTTGTTAGAGCACATGCACTTGAGCTAATTAATGAGCATGTTAAGCAAAAATTGATACTCCTACGCTGAACTCGTTCAGAAGAAACAAAGGCATTTCTCTTGATGAGGACCTACCTGTTCTTTGTGGATGTATTTTAAAACTCATCAACACATAGTTTATAATAATTATAATAATCTTAATGTGTTTTAAAATAATAAAAAAACTGGAATCTCTTTCTCAACATAATTTCCAGTCCTCTATAAATGTAGAACTAATTGATGATCAGTTTCAACGCAAATCAATCTTGCCAATATCCCAAAAAAAAAATAAACCTCTTTTTTTAACCATTTTCACTCTTCTTCAATTTTTCTTGTGTTGATTTGCAATGGAAGCTTTCTTCCTTGACTCCATTTCAATACAACCACCAAGGCTGAACCCAAGGCCTTACCATTGTAGGCCAGGTTGGTGTCTCAATTGTCATGGCAATATTTCTTCTAAGAACAAGATGATGAACATTGTGTGTTGCATGAGCTCTGAAAATGCGAGGAGCCCGAAAGCATTGTCTTCGCAAGTCAATCGGTTGTCTTATTTTTCAACAAAGGAAGAGATGAATCTTAACAATGCTACTAGTAAGTTGATTGACAAGGTCACTGATGGTATTGGAATTGTTAGAAGCTTGAGTGGAAAAGTGCTTTTCATTACTGGTGCAACTGGGTTCTTAGCAAAAGGTACATATTTGTAAATCTTCTTTTACACGTGTCTACATATATTATTCAAGTAAAAATGAGCTTCTCGCATCCATTCATTCTTAGTTTTGTGTTAAGGTTTTTGAGTTTTTCTCAATGTACATAATTTCAGTTCTAGTTGAGAAGATCTTGAGGACTGTTCCTGACGTGGGAAAGATATATCTCTTGATTCGAGCAGAAAATACCGAAGCTGCAATCGATCGATTGAACAATGAAGTATGTTTTGATTTGTTGATGTTTTCAGTACCTGTTAACTCATCAACTTCTATTTATATTTTCCTATATATAAATGTCTTTTGACTTTGTTTAGATTATAAACAAGAAACTATTCAAGTGCCTTCACCAAAAACATGGAAGATTCTATCAGGCTTTCATGTTAAGCAAGTTGATTCCCGTGGCAGGAAGTGTTTGTGAATCCAATGATTTAGGAATTCATCCTTCTTTAGTTCATGAGATTGCAAATGAAGTTGACATAATAATCAATTCAGCCGCCACGACATCCTTTGATGAAAGGTATAAAATAAATCTTCCCTTTGTTTTTGCTAGTTCATCGCGAGGTATCCAACAACAAGAAAATTCACTCGAATCATTCAGATCTTAGTTCCATCAAATTGATTCTCTATATATTGTAGATATGATGTTGCTCTGAACACAAATACAAAAGGACCTAATCGACTGCTGAGTTTTGCAAAGAAGTGCAACAAACTTTGTCTCTTCATGCATGTTTCAACTGGTGAGCTGTAATTAAGTTTTATTGCAACAATGGAGTTACCGACATCAGTAAAAACAAGTTTAATGAAGTTTGATGGATGTGTTTGGCAGCTTATGTCAATGGGAAAAGAGAAGGTAGAATCTTGGAAAAGCCCTTCTCACTTGGGGATAACTTGGCAAGGGAAATATCCAAAAAATCAGAGACAGATTCAAGATCATATGAAATGTTAGACATCGAAGCTGAAATAGAGATGGCTTTGCATGCAAGAGAGAGTTTCAGAGATGGCCAAGTAAATCAAGAAATGAAAGAAATGGGTCTAGAGAGGTGAATACTCCTTGATTTTCTGTGCACCAAGTTAAAACCTTTACTTATCTAGTTAACAGATGGATTTATGATACAATGTATATTATGAATGCCTTATTCATGTTCATAGAGCAAGGACCTTCGGATGGGACGACACATATGAATTCACAAAGGCTATGGGTGAGATGTTGATAGCCAACGACAAAGGAGACATACCGGTAGTAATTGTTCGTCCGAGCATCATTGAAAGCACATACAAAGAACCCTACCCTGGTTGGATAGAAGGATTCAGGTTTTATATCTATACATCCATATTTCTACTATCAGTACATTTTTTCACATGCTTTTTATCTATCTAAAATAAACTCCCAAAAAAAATACATAACACATTTAAAAACTTTTTACTTTTTAGAATGATGGATCCACTGCTGTTATGGCATGGAAGAGGAAGACTAAGAGGATTTCCAATAGACTCCAATGGAGTCTTTGATGTGGTAAGCACGCAATACTTCTATGACCACATTTTGAAATCAAGAGTCTTTTGATTTTCAACACACTTATATAACATACATAAGTGAGGGTTGAGTGTAGGTTCCAGCAGACATGGTAGTGAATGCAATGTTGGCAGCAGGGGCATCAAGGCTAAGCTCAGCAAGGTTGAAGCCAGGAATTGAAGTGTACCATGTCGCTTCATCAACCGTGAATCCATTAGGTACTGCAGATGTGTTCAGATTTTCATTGGAGCACTTCAGGACTTTCCCTTACAAAGACTCGAAAGGGATGCCGACGCATATCGAGAAACTAAAGTTGTTCAACTCCATTGAAGATTTCAATTCGTACATCGAACAAGTTGGAGAAGCTTCGAATGGGAGTACGTCGCAAAGATTCAAGAAGAAACTTGCAGAGCAATCTAAGCACATGGCAAAGATGTATCAGCCATACACGTTTTACAAAGGAAGGTGAGTTTTTTCTTTTTTTACTTTTTTTTCTTGAGATACAACAGGCTATACACCATGAGCTTCACTCAACTCGAATATTATGATTAGATGGGAGAAGGTTTGACCACTGAATATTATTTGGTTTCATAATCTTTGTCCATTTGCAACAAGGTGATATTGAAACATATACATTTTGCAGATTTGATAGCACAAACACACAAATATTGATTGATAAAATGTCTGAAGAGGAAAGGAAGAGCTTTGGGTTTGATGTGAGGAGCATAGATTGGAAAGACTACATATGCTACACCCATCTCCCTGGACTCAGAAAGAATGTGTTGATGGGCAGATAGACAATTTTATCCATTGAACTTATATAGGAGGAATAAAGAATACCAGAATACCCAAGTTATGGAGCTTTTTGTACTTGTAGTTACTAAATTGCCATGATTGCATAAGTTTGGTTAGTAGTTCTCCATGCATTAACTGCTCATTTCTTCCGTGTCAATTTCTTGTAATTCTCCAAGACAGGAAGCCAATAATTTATGTTGATTTTTAAAAAAAAAAAAATAAAAAAAACAGCAAGTGATATTGTCAATTCTTTGACGGATCACATTGCTTCCTTGATTGATTGATGTTTACACTCATCACACACATATTTATAGCTAACATGCAAACATCCAATACTTGGTCATATTTATAGCTAACATGCAAACACTCCAATACTTGGTCAACATGACCCATTCACATCACTATTACCACTACACAAATATGTCTAACCCACATCCTTATATAACTACCCATTATACATTCATGTACCAACTAACACACTTTTGTACTCATAACATAAAATTTGAATTATAAATTCCAACATAACTATCCACTACGCGGTCATGTACCAACTAACATACTTTTGTACTCATAACATGAAATTTGAATCATAAATTCCAACAATTTAGTCATTTCAGGGGACATACAAATCAGCGGCACACTACGGATCTGAACTCTTAAATAGCTTGACAACTACATTGGTTGATTGAGCTCTAGAAAGATCAATAGTGGAACAGTGACTAGTGAAGGTCTAAACCCCGTGGAGTAGAGAACATAATCAGTGTAATTATCGTGTGTATGAAAGAACTGTTGATTTTGGGGAGGATCAGCCAAATTCTCACGCTTGCATATGAAGAAAGGATTTGAGAATTGTAGGGCCTTGATATTAGAATTTGAGAAAAGATGTCCATGGGAGAGTGAATATACAGCAGTAATTATTCAACTCATACTAAAGTTGTGGCTGTCTAACGGAGATTGTTCTGGCAATGCAAGTCACATACTCAACAAAGAACCGTTTTTCATGCTTTGAGAATCATTAGACCAGTATAACATGAACAACCCACTACTGAGTGGCTCCCATTCTGACGAACAAGAAACTGATGGCATTCCGTAGCAGTGTTTACAAGGCCTTAGGCTTTTGGGGTTTTCCACGGCCAGAAAAAGAATTATTAAAAAATATTTTTATTGAAAAAATTATTTATTTATTTATTTATTTATTTTCTTGAAAATATCATTTATTCTTTTTTGAAAATATTTTTTATTGCAAAATGTGTGAAGTTGAAAATAAGGTGGTGACTTTGCAAAAAAAAAAAAAATATATGGCGGTGAGAAAGTACGCTCTTTCTTGTTGAGGGGCCTCTAAATAATTCAAATTATTTCTTTGGGGGATCTAAGTAATACAAAGGAATGTGAGAATGAAATACAAAGAAGAACAAATACAAAGGAAACAGAGACATCGCCCCAAAATTGTAGAATAGAAAAAAGTTATATATAATGAGATTGTGTTAGCTGTTCATTAGTGCTCTGCAAATCAGCACAACACTATTCATCAATAAGAAATAACATGGTACGAGAAGAAGACTTGGAATAATCAGCAAAGACTAAGAAAAATGAAATGAACCTCCAAACAGTGAGAATCAATTTGGTGGTTTTGTCTAGAATATGGTTTGATATTTGGTGTTAAACTTCTAAAGACTTTGGTTTCGCCTTTTGCAATTACATATCTTCGATCCTTCGTAATAATAAATCTTGGGTGTGACTATCAGCCTCCTGATTATCAGATTTTGAAAACTTTTGGGTGTCCATTTTTTCCTTATCTTCGACCATATAACAAACATGAATATCAACTTTGATCAGAAACGTGTGTTTTCTTAGGCTATAGTTCCATTCATAAAGGGCACAAGTGTTTTAGTTCTGCTAGGAGAGTGTTTATCACTCGCAATGTGTTGTTTAATGAGCATAATTTCTCTTACTCTAATTTGTTTCCTTCACCTAATAAGTCTTTTACTACTATTTATGTTCCTCATTCTTCCATTGATTTACATTCTGGTTCCGTGTCTACTAATGATCATTATGTTTCTACTTTTGTTCATATTTAGTCTTCTCCTTCTCCTGAGTCAGTTAGTTGTCCTAGTTCTAGTTCTCACACTACTAAGGAGATTAGTGCTAATGCTATGGCACCACAAAACACTCATCCTATGATAACTACAGCTAAAAATGGCATCAGTACGAAGAAAGTGTTTTTAGCAACTGACAGTGATATTGTGGATGGTATTCCTAAAAATGTTGAAATAGCACTCCAAAATCTTAAATGGAAGGAGGCTATGAATAAGAAATATCATACCCTCGTAACTAATGGAACTTGGTCTCTTGTACCTTCTACTGCAAATCAAAATGATGTAGAATAAGTGATCACTATCAAACACAATCCTGAGAGGTCCATCAATCGATACAAGGTTAGATTAATGGCTAAGGGATTTAAACAAGTTTATAGTGTCTATTTTGGAGAAACTACAGCCCAGTTGTTAAACCTTCAACTGTGAGGGTCATTCTGTCTATTGTTGTACACTTTGGGTGGTCTCTTAAGCAATTAGACATTAATTATACTTATTTGAATGACACCTGGGGTGAAAAGGTGTTTACAAACCAACCACCTGGTTTTATTACCTCCTAATGTCCTCACGTTTGCAAATTACATAAGGCGCTCAATGGTTTAAGGCAATCTCCTAGGGTATAGTTTGACAAGCTCAGATTTACTCATCTCTTAGGGCTTTCAGAATTTCTTAGTTGATGATTCCAGTTTCCAGAGGTGGTTACAAACCCTAATTAGGGTTTATGTGATTTAGGGTTTCATCACACACTTTATACCCCACCTCAAATTGAACCTTAAATCCATCTCTTCTTCCTCGTCTAATTTCCACACTCTACACCCCATCTCATCTCTGTCTCTAAACTCAACAATTCACCACCAAAGGCAACATCTTGATTATTGTAATTGGTGGAGATTTGATTCACACTTGTATTGGGTTTTAGCTTTCAAGGATCAAATAATTAATTTTGAATGCAACATGGAGCAAATTGAAGTAAGGAGAGAAGAAGATGATGTCCAACAAGGTTGGGTCACAAAGAGAAAAAAATAGTTCTTTTCATCTTTTTGAAGGAGGCAAACATAAGCTAGGGGTATATTAGGGAGTTTACTAATAGTTAACGGAGTGGTTAGAACATAGGGTATCTTATTGGGGGCTATAAACAACATTGAATTAAATGGGGGCTGAGATAAGGTATATGGTGTGTGGGCTCGCATCCTTGATAGTCATCTGTAAGCGCCTCGGGATACACACCAACATATTATGCACAAGGAACTATGTGTCTAACACCCATTTTTACATGGACCCACACACCAAGTATGATCCTTTATATGGAGAACGTCTATCACGGAACTTTGAAGGTGTCATTATAGCATCTTCCTTGCTAGAACAACTCTTCGCTTCCTTCAATCTACCAAAAAAATTGGTAGATTAAATTAAGCCCTAACCTTGGCGACCATGGTACTCGAAAAGAAGATAATTGTGAGTGACACAACCGATGAAATTTTTTTTTGATAGGAACACAACCGATGAAGTTTGTTCTTTGATGAAAGAGGAAGAAAACAACGCACGTTGCAGAACATCTTGTTATCTTTATTGTGCATCTACTTTGATTACAAGCAGGGCCGGCCCTGTCATTTTGGAGGCCTGGGGCGAACCTTAAAAATGGGGCCTTCTATATAAAAATAAATATATTTAAAAAAAATAAATTAAAGATTAAGTGAGTTATATATGAATAGCATGCAATGAACTTAAAATCAACAATTTTGAAATTAGCCTTTTCCCTCCTCCTCTCTTCAGACTTGGGACCGACAATGAAAAGTAAAACACTTATCACTGGTAGAGTTAAAAAAAGGTTTTGTAACAAGTCAAAATTAGTTAAAAGTATCATAACCTTTCACAACTTTTTTTTTATTGTATTCTAACTTTTTGGAATTCGTTATTGTATCATAACTTTTCTATATTAATTGATTTGTATCCTTGTCACTCTTAAACTATAAATTTGATGATGTATGTCACTTAAACGTTGGGAAAGATAATGATACTTTTAACCAATTTAGTCTAGTCGCATAAAGTGACAAAAATGAAAAAATAATGTATAAATAAAAATGATGCTTATACTGAGATAAAAAAAGATGTGCCAAAAAAAAAAAAACAAGCACTAGCATCAAAAATAAAATCGAACAAGTTCAAGACTAATTACTCTTTATTGTAAAGATTTGGCTAACTCATCTTGTTTCCTTTTTTTTCTTAAGTTTATCAAAACCGGAAGCATATTTTCTATGCATCACATATCTTACACTAATAAAAAAATTTCTAAGCGCTAAGAAATCTAAACCTTAAAAAAAATTGATCTAAAAGACTTGAAGGTCTATTGATGAGTACTTCACCGCCACCAAAAATCAATTATTTTTAGGTATAAACAAGTAACAATAAGAACTGTAATTATACTAAAAAAAGTAATAGTAGTAACTTAAAAGTATACTGAAAGAGTTTGTAACCCAAAAAGAAGAAATATACCAAAGAGTGAGAGATGATGCTGCAGAGGAGTGCTCAATTGAAGATCATTGAACAACCAATGATGTGAGACTGTGAGAGATGTTACTGAAAGATATTCTATATGCTCTTTAAACTTTGTCCTCAGTTTGAGGATGATGAGGATTGAGGAGAGATCTTGTGTGAGAGATTTTTTTTTCAAGTTTGCTGTAAAGAGAGATCTAGTATAAACGTGAGACTTGAGAGATCTAGCAAAGAAGAAGAAGAAAAGACTTTTTGCTTGATTTGACGGGAAAGAGAGAATAGTCGAATAGGTTACGTGTCGAATGAAAGGGGAGTTGAGAAGTCGTAGAGTTGTCGCAGATTTTTTTTGGAAGTTTCAACGTATTGTACCTTTAATAATCTATAATTAAATAAATAAAAATATGAAATTACAAAAATACCCCTACTTTAGTGCCAAATGGGGGCCTTGCTCACTTTGGGGGCCTGGGGCGGTTGCCCACCAGGCCCCCATGCAAAACCGGCCCTGATTACAAGCCCACTATATATAGATAGGGGATACATCAAAACAAACTCAACTCTATCTAAAAAATAAATCTATCTAAACAGCTCAACTTTATCGTAGCCACGGTATCTTAACATATCCCATGGAAGAATTAGCGCATGAAATTCATTTACATGTGCAGACGTCGGGCGTTAAGGCCCAAATACATGGTGAGTAACAAATTTAGATTATGGGTTCGTGTTAATTTTTCAAATGAAGTAGACTCAAATCGATCAAGTAAACAGATGAGTAAACACAATCAGGGGAACCATAAAAGTAAACATGGTGAAAAATAAAAAACCTTCAACCAAATTTAAATCACCAATACCCTAAAACCACTCACTAACAATAACCACTAAAAAACCAGAAAAATATGAATGGATAGATGGATGTCTGCCCATTACGGAAACATAGACATCCATCACAGAAACATAGATTATATAGAGATGCACAGAAAGGAAAACATGAATCCGAATCAATTCCAACCAGTTGACGCCATCAACTGGGAACTGGACATGGTGGATTTTGAAGAGACTGTTCGCGGTGTTGCTAATGACCTTCACTCAACAGTTTGGGAATGTTTAGAGTTCACGTCGTTTCAGTAGCTGAGGGAGGGAATTTGTAGATTGACCCAAAAATCCCCGGTGCATAACTGTTGGTTTTTGTGCGGGTCCCACACAAAAATAGAAAAGTCCAAACACATAAAGCAACAAATTGGAGTTTGAATAAGAATCTGATAGAGAGAGAAAATAGGAAGTGAAGAAATATATATGAGTCGATATTGTTGTGCGACTAGGAGACCAGAAAAATAAGAGGTATTCTAGAGAAGTCGACGAATAGTTCGGCTTGGTGTGCGCATAGGAGTGTATGTGCATTATCTCTCTAAGGTTTTCTCTCTACATTGAAGAACAACAAGATCTTGAATTCGAAGACTGGCGGTGAAGGCTTTGGTGATTTCTTGGTGTTCAAGAAAAGAGGTGCAAGGGTTTGATACAATTGGGGTAGTATTCTTTGTTCTTAGTGTGATCATCTAAGTTCTTGGAATAGGTATTTATGTATTACTCCATTGTTGGTGAATCTCATTAAATTGAGATATCTTGTACTTTTTGTTGACATAGTGGATTGTTCGGAGTTTGGCCCGTGGTTTTTACCTCTGATTTGGAGGGTTTTCCACGTTAAATATTTTGTGTCTTGTGGTGTGCTTATTTTATGCATTGATCGTGGTTTGGCGAAATTCATTATTCATCTGTTTCATTATTAGAAGGGGTTGAGTAAAACCCCAACAAGTGGTATCAGAGCCATGGTTAGTTCGTGCTTCGGGAATCTTTGTGGGAATCAAGATGGTGGATGATGATGATAAATCAAGCAATACGGTCAAGTTGACGGCTACGAATTATTCAATTTGGCAACCGATGATGGAAGATCATCTTTATTGCAAGGATTTGTTTGATCCAATTGAATTTGGACAAAACAAGCCAGAGAAAATATCTGATGTTAATTGGAGGAAGTTGCACCGAAAAACTCATTGGGACCATTCGAAAGTGGATCGATCTCGTATTTATCACCATGTCAAGAAAGAGGTTGATGCACGGAGTTGTGGAGAAAATTGCGAATATGTGTGAGAGGAAGGGGGCTCAGAACAAGGCTTCTCTAATTAGAAGGCTTGTTAATATGAAGTACAAAGATGGGCGGTCGATGATAGAGCACTTGAATGATTTCGAAGCATTGATCAATCAATTAAGTTCTATGAAGATTGTGCTTGAGGATGAGTTACAAGCACTTTTACTCTTGAGCTCGTTGCCAGAAAGCTGGAAAACCTTGGTGGTGTCTCTAAGTAATTCTGCTCCAGGTGGTGTCTTGTCTTCATCCATAGTGCGGGATAGTCTCTTTGACGAGGAGACTAGGAGAAAGGATAAAGGCATTGAACCTTCACAAGCTCTTGTTACTACTGCAGAACATAGAGGCAGAAGTCAGTTTAGAGGTCCGAGGGGGCGGAGTAAATCTAGAGGCAAGTCTCAAGGAAAAGGAAAATTCTCTTGTTATCATTGTGGCAAGGAATGACACATAAAGAAAAATTGTAGAGTGTGGAAAAAAGAACAGAATGATGAGAAAAATCAAAATAAAGCGAATGATCATAATACTATGGCTGCTATATCAGATGTAATTGAAGACTTGGTTGTGCTTCCTTTAGTTGAGGATCAAGGTCATGTCACTAATACAGATAGTGAATGGGTTGTTGATTCCGCAGCATCCTTCCATGCTACTTCGAGGAAGGATTTCTTCTCTGTTTATCGAGCAGGGAATTTTGGTAAGGCAAAGATAGGGAACAACAGTTTTGTAGATGTAGTTGGCATTGGAGATGTCTTTGTGCAGACAAATATGGGTTGCACGGTAATTTTGAAAGATGTGCGACATGTTCCGGATCTGTGTCTGAATTTGTTTTCTACTCATGCTTTGGACCTAGATGGTTACTACAACATCTTTGGGGGCAAGGAGTGGAAACTCACCAAAGGCTCAATGATTGTTGCTAGAGGAAAATTGAGCTATACACTTTACAAGACTCAATTGAAGACCGTCAGAGGTGACCTGAACGCAATTGAAGATGATTCTTCACCAGATCTGTGGCATAGGCGGCTAGGTCACTTGAGTGAGAAAGGGTTGCAGGTGTTGGCAAAGAAGTCTCACATTCCCTTTGCCAAAGGTAAATATTTGAACCCTTGTGATGATTGCTTATTTGGTAAGCAACATAGAGTTTCTTTTTCTTCATCATCTGAAAGAAAAAGAAATTTACTTGAGTTAATATACTCTGATGTTTGTGGTCCCATTAATGTGGAAACTATGGGAGGTGGCAGATACTTTGTTACTTTTATTGATGATGCTTCACGGAAGGTTTGGGTGTTTGTGTTGAGAACAAAATGTCAGGTTCTTGAGTACCTCAAGAAGTTTCATATGATGGTGGAACGAGAAAAAGACGTATCTTTGAAGTGCCTTCGTAGTGAAAACGGGGGAGAATACACTTCAAAGGAGTTCGAGAATTATTGCTCAGAACATGGAATCAGATATGAGAAGACTGTTCCGGGTACTCCTCAACATAATGGTGTTGCTGAAAGAACAAACAGAACCATCCTTGATAAAGTCAGATGTATGTTAAAAATGGCTAAGTTGCCCAAGTCGTTTTGGGGTGAGGCTCTCAGTATTGTTTGCTACTTAATGAATCGTTCTCCGTCAGCACCATTGGAGTTTGATCTTCCAGAGAGAGTTTGGTCTGGGAAAGATGTGTGACGGCCCCAAATTTCCAATGCATTTGGGTACGCCCGGCCTAGACCCGTGCAGGTCCCGAGTCAGTTTCTCAGCGAACCTGACGAGCCTAGTCAGCCTCAAATTTGTCAAGATTTCAAGATTTATGAAAGAGTTATTGCAATTATAACACAGCGGAAGCAAAATCACATTCTAATCAAATATTGAGAAATAACTCAATCAAAGGGAAATTAGGAATCTATATAAATGTGGAAAACCCTGATATAGTCATTTCCAAGTCAACAAAATGGATTGATAGAATCCACCTCAAAACATATTTCCCAGTCCCAAAACGATCATATATATATATAAACGTCATACAAAAAGAAATAAACATAAGCCTACATCTCGGTACCTCAAGTCCAAATGCTCACAAAAAGTCTCCTAGGCAAGGTCCCTTGCCCCTACTGCTCTCCGTCCTATCTGCACCCACCGTCACAAACTAGACGGTGAGCAACTAAGAGAAATTGAAAGTAAAGCCAGAAGAATATAACAGTAATTCATGAAATAACAAACAAGGCGATCTAAATATCATGTGGATGCTTGAAAGACAGAATTTAAATAATCAAGAATGCATGATAGATAGACGAAAATGATAGCAATCGAAACATGCGTGTTCCACGAGTCAAGAGAGGCAATAAGTGGTCTAAATTCCACAACAATTCCACAACAGCGATGTCGCAACATCGAAATCCACAGCAATATCCACAACAATCCAGTACATGGTATCATACAATCACTAGGGGTGGTCAAACACTCGTGCGCACGAGTGCCCGCGTTTTATCCCTTCTAGTGCAGGCCACATGTACCTTCGAGACACACACTTATGCCAAGAACACACATACAAGGAATATGGAATGGAATGCCAACAATTAGATAATAGCAAACACAACGGAATGAAAATGAATCACATGGTATTTTCTTAACTAGCTTACTAACGTACAAATGTTTTTTAAGGCAAGTGTACTTACCTGAACTATCGTAATCCGCGTACAACGCTCCCGCGAACCTTAACACGTATCCCCGAGTTTTCCGCTACCTGACAAGGTCGGAAACTCGTATTAATAGGTCAAGTCATTCACTAAACCTAGGTTTAAACTTATTATTTTCTCCAATGTTTTAAATGATTCGAACGACATGACAATTTAATCGAAAAACGAATACTCTCTCTCGGGTTTTGAACACACAATATTTATAAGCCTCATCGCGAATCATAGGCTCGGCTCGGTCGAATGTGGGTCATGTCATGGTCTCGAGGACCGGCGACATGACTACGACGTCATAACCACTCATCACCACGCGATGTTTCAATACAAACCAATACTCAAGCATAACTCTTTATGAAAGCCAAACTGACATGTACAAACAAACATGGAACCTCGCTGGTGTTTTCCGACATCGGGGAAGGGTTATCAAGGCATGGGAAAGCCGAAAAAGCCTCCATCAATTCGGAATTACGTCAACACATGCAAATATGGACTCGACGCCGACAACACATGAAATCACGACAAAACACATTGACAACGTTGTTTCGGACTTAACCAAGGGTTGCAAGACATCAACCAATGTTAGGTGAGATCTCAACAACCTTCACTGGTGGTGGCCCGGTCGGTAGCACCGCCGGCAGTGGCGGTTTTCGGCGAGGCTCCACCACACATATCACATGAAATGATGACTCTTTCGAGCAAAATAAAACTGTTTTTGACCACTCTTAAGGCTGTGGGGCCTACGTAGGAGTTTAGTGGGACCCCTAACAGTGTCCCGGTCGTGGTGTTCCGGCAGTGGCGCCGCCGGTGAGGTGGTTTTCCGGCGAGACTAACAATTAGGCAAAACAAGAAAAAAACACTCAAAAATGGACGTCAACCCACATGGGCCACAAACTCAAGGTGTCCCGGGGACTTGAGGACTCCGTGGGTCACCCTGACCGTCCCCAACCACCACGACTCACCACAACAGCGGCTAGGCGGTCGAACATTAGAGGAGAGAAAAAAAAACAATAGTAGCTCAATAACACAAGTATATCCGCCACCTATACGGGCTTCGAGACTGTGAAGCTGTCGATGAGGCACCTCCGGCCACCGTCCCGTTCATCGCCACCACTATTGTCATGCAACAGTCGAGAGAGAGAGAGAGGGAGAGAGAGAAGACCGAGAGGAAAGAGAGAGCTCGAGAGTATACAAGAGAGAGAGATCGTGAGAATGAGAGAGAGACCGAGAGAGGGAAGGAGGTAGGAAACCTCCGGTGAACTTCCCGGTCACCCTTGCACCTCCAATAACCGGCGAGGACTTGGCCAGGCCGAGACGAGTGAGCCGAGAGGGAGGGAGGCCGAGAGGAAGAGCAACCGAGAGAGAGTGAGAGAGAGAGAAGAGAGAACGTACCTCCGATGACAGCAACCTCTGGCGTCCCTGGTTCGTTCACCGGCAAGAGCAGAGGCGGTGGTGAGATGAGGGAGAGTGAGGCCGTGAGTGAGTGAGGGTAGGAGAGAGTGAAGAGAGAAGGAGATAGGGTAAGACCGTGGTGTATGTATGTATGGGGGGAAAAGTGGGGTTTTTAAACACCAAGTGATGGTGTGAACAAGTGATGTACGATAGATTAGGTGGGGTGTTGTCACATTTGTGGCTACTCATCTCTATCTAACCACACATCTCGAGGCCAATCTAAGGGCTTTCCACTATTATTCTATGTCACTTTAACAATTCTACACCATGGCCTATTTGTTGTATATCTACCCAACACCCGCATATTCCAACAATTTTTTTTCCGACCCATCTTGTTTCCTCGGTCCGTGTTTCCCCGTCACAGGCATATTTTCGCGTTTATCTCGTACAAATAAATAATTAAATTATTAGAAAATTCATTTATCTGTACTCTTTACAGTGTTTTAAATCCCCCGTGTACCCGTAACCCAATTTTCCCACTCGTTCACCGATTAAATCGTCCGGTCACTCAAATACGAGTATAAATACATATTACACATCATCATTCACAAATAACCAAATTTCCGAGTCATTACAAGATGTTACTTACTCTCAGTTGAAGGTGTTTGGATGCAAGGCATTTATGCATGTGCCTAAGGAGCAGAGACAGAAACTTGATGATAGAACTGTTCCGTGTATCCTCTTGGGATTTGGTGATGCAGAGTTTGGTTATAGGTTATGGGATCCAGAGAAGAAAAAGATTGTCAGGTCCAAGGATGTGGTCTTTCATGAATATGAGACCATAGCAGATTTGAAGACATCAAAGAAAATCATAGTTGATGATGATGATGTTTCTGTATTGGAGTCTCCTTCCATTACTGATGCCACACATGAGGGAGACTCATTTGAAGAACATAGGGTTGATGTGCCGGAACCAGGTTGATGATGATGAGCGGGGGAGCAAACTCCTCCACCAACAAACTTTAGTTGAACCTTCACTTAGAAGATCGAGAGAGGGTTGCTTCCTTCTACTAGGTACCCCAGGTTCGAATTATGATACAATTACGAAGAGGGGGAACCAGAGAGCTTCCAAAGAGTCCAGATTCACAAAGACAAAGCTCAATGGATGAAAGCAATGCAAGAGGAGATGAGTTCTTTGAAGAAGAACAATACTTATGAACTGGTGGAACTTCCCAAAGGTAGAAAACCTTTGAAGAATAAATAGGTGTACAAGTTGAAGATGGATGGAGATAAGCTAGTAAAACATAAAGCTCGTTTGGTAGTGAAGGGGTTCAATCAGAAGAAAGGAATTGACTTTGATGAGATTTTTTCCCCTGTTGTGAAGATGAGTTCTATTCGAGTGATTTTGGGTCTGACTGCTAGCTTGGATCTTGAGCTTGAGCAGTTAGATGTGAAGACTGCATTCCTCCATGGTGATTTGGAGGAAGAGATTTATATGGATCAACCTGAAGGATTTGAAGCGTAACAGGAAAAAACACATTTGGTTTGCAAGTTGAAGAAGAGCTTGTATGGACTGAAACAAGCTCCAAGGCAGTGGTATAAGAAATTTGACTCTTTCATGATTGGTCAAGAGTACACTAGAACAGATGCAGATCATTGTGTCTACTTCAAGAAATTTTCAGATGGGAAGCTTGTGATCTTGTTGCTCTATGTTGATGATATGTTGATAGTGGGGCATGATGTTTCCTTGATTGGAAACTTGAAGAAAGAATTATCTAGTTCTTTTGATATGAAAGACCTGGGGCCGGCAAAACAGATTCTTGGCATGCAAATTATTCGTGACAGGAGATCCAAAAAGTTATGGGTGTCACAGGAAAAGTATGTTGAGCAGGTCTTGAACAGATTCAATATGAACAAGGCTAAGCCAGTTAGCACACCTCTTGCTAATCACTTCACACTTAGCAAGAAATCATGTCCCTCCACTTCTATAGATATAGCGGAGATGTCAGATATTCCTTACTCCTCTGCAGTTGGGAGTTTGATTTATGCGATGGTTTGCACCCGACCAGATATTGCTCACGCAGTTGGTGTGGTCAGCAGATTTCTCTCAAATCCTGGAAAAGTTCATTGGGAAGTAGTGAAATGGATTTTGAGATATTTGAGAGGTACTTCGAAGATGTCTTTATGTTTTGGAGGCTCGAAACCTATTTTGGAGGGATATACGATTCGATATATGGCAGTGACCTTGATGGCGTAAAAATCTACTTCAGGGTATGTGTTCACTTTTGCAGGGGGAGCTATATCTTGGCAGTCAAAATTGCAAAAGTGTGTTGCTTTGTCCACGACAGAGGCAGAATATATTGCTATAACTGAAACAAGCAAAGAAATGCTTTGGTTGAAGAGATTCCTTCAAGAGTTGGGGTTGAAGCAAGAAGATGGGTATGCAGTGAACTGTGATAGTCAGAGTGCTCTAGATTTGAGCAAGAATGCTACTTATCATTGCCGCACTAAGCATATTGATATCCGATACCATTGGATTCGAGAAGTTGCGAATGATCATGAGATGAGTCGAAGAAGATTCACACCGATAAGAATCCAAATGATATGTTGACGAAGGTGGTGACTCGTGAGAAGCATCGATCCCCGCACCAAGTTGGTAGGGCGAGTTGTTATTGAGCAACAAATATAATTGAGATCTCCCCATGTGTTGGAGGGGAGATTGTTGGTTTTTGTGTGGGCCCCACACAAAAATAGAAAAGTCCAACACATAAAGCAACAAATTGGAGTTTGAATAGGAATCGACGAGAGAGAGAAAAATAGGAAGTGAAGAAATATATATGAGTCGATATTGTTGTGCGACTAGGAGACCCGAGAAAGATAAGAGGTATTCTAGAGAAGTCGACGAGTAGTTCGGCTTGGTGTGCACATAGGGGTGTATGTGCATTATCTCTCTAAGGTTTTCTCTCTACATTGAAGAACAACAAGATCTTGAATCCGAGGACTCGCGATGAAGGCTTTGGTGATTTCTTGATGTTCAAGAAAAGAGATGCAAGGGTTTGATACAATTGGGGTAGTATTCTTTGTTCTTAGTGTGATCATCTAAGTTCTTGGAAGAGGTATTTATGTATTACTCCATTGTTGGTGAATCTCATTAAATTGAGATATCTTGTATTCTTTGTTGACATAGTGGATTGTTCGAAGTTTGGCCCGTGGTTTTTACCTCTGATTTGGAGGGTTTTCCACGTTAAATATTTTGTGTCTTGTGGTGTGTTTATTTTGTGCATTGATCGTGGTTTGGCGGAATTCATTATTCATCTGTTTCATTATTAGAAGGGGTTGAGTAAAACCCCAACAATAACACGCTGGTAGAAGCCACATGGAGGGCTTTTGTTGGTCAATGTATGTCGAGGTGTGACTTACTCATTATTATTCTAACATTATTTTTTTTGAAAAACATTCTAGCATTTTTCGTATAGATTATGGAGTGTGGAAGTAATCAGTAGTGAGTGTTTGTGTTTTTTTTTGTTTTTTTGAGTTTGGCTATACGCACCTTTTACTTAAAAGCACCCCATCGAAAAAGTCAAACTTAAAGTACAAAAATGGCCCTTATGACCCTCATTGTAATTAGTGCACCCCCGCCATCCCTTTTCTCTCGTTTTGTGCAACCCATCATCATCCCTCTACACACTTACTTCTTGTGATTTGTAGGACACATCGAGTGGCTCTACCTCACAGGTATGAATATCTAGTTAGAGAGTCGATTTGAGCCCATTAAACCTCTAGTTGGAAAGTCGGTCAAAGCATGCCAAACCTTTAATTAAAGAGTCGGTTGGAACCCACCGAACCTTTAGGTCGGCAGTTGTCAACCAAATTTCACTAAAAAGATTTGGTTGGACAACACCGAACATAGAAGATAAGTCTCGGCCATATATCGCTGAACTTAAAATAGATGTCTCGATCAAGATTTTGGAGTTGGTGATTCAATTGGGATGAAGGGGTATTTTGGTAAAAATGTTGGATGCCCTCATAAATTAAAATTGAATTTGGAGTACACTGAAAATATGTGTCCTTATGGAAATGTGGGGTACGTATAGCTGGACTCTTTTTTTTTGGTTTTTTTTTTTTTTTTGGTCAAAAGAAATTTGTATTAATTGTTTCCAAACCCGAGTAAGATATTAGGGAAGTTGTACAATAACCTACTTTTGACACCTATTTGACATTTAATTTATGATTATCATTTAGCTAGTGTGATTACTAAATCCAACACAATGGAAGAGTTTGGTTCATGTAGCCAACTCCAATTAATTCGAGACTGATGTTATATTGTTGTTTAGCTAATGTGATTAAATGCAAATAGTGGGTGGATGAGGTGTGGTGCATAGTAGAGATATCTGAAGCTATAGTTTGGAATTCTGCAGCTGTGTTTGTGGGGAAAATCTTTTATTAAGCAATTTAGTGTTCGTCATTTGCTTGTTCAAGAGACTCAAGTCGTGCGTGGGAAGGAAATCACGTTGAGATTTGTTGTATTGTTCGAGAAATTTCTTAGATACTCTTTCGTTCTATGGTTAGATAATTACACGAACGTATTTCTTCTAACAGTATGCTTCAAATTTTTGGTTACATGGTGTTGTGTATATTTTCTTTTCTTGCTAGTATGCATGATCTTTGTTGAAAGAAAAAAGATTGGTTGACATGCTTTTAACACGTTACTGACGCCCTTTGAATTTTGTATTGAGATACATGCACACTTATTTCAAAGCATCTACTTTAAATTTTGTATTGAGATGCATGCACAACTGTTTCCAAGTGTTTCCATTGGGCCCATAACAATACGGCAAAAAATGTAGGCGTCGGAAGTGGGCTACTTAAGCACTTACCCGAACTCCAAACACAAACCCCAACCACATCGACAGTCTTTATCACCTCCAGATGCAATCTCAAACTATGCAATCTATCTGAAATTTCTATCAATTTTATAGATATATGGTTGAGCGACAGGCGTTTTCTAATGGAGATAACGATCGCCATCCCATTGAGCCAAGATGAGTTCGATGGAGAACCCCGAATGCTGGATGAATTACTCTGAATACTCATGGTGCGGCTAAAGGAAATCCAAGCCAAGCTTCTTATGGTTGCATATTCAAAATCTTCCTCCAATTGCTTGTAAATGAGATTTTGGATTGCAAAACCAAAAGCATACAGGTCAAGCAACGGCTGGTTTGTTATTCCTCCATGACACTTGCAACTCATTGTGGAAGGAGGGAACATTGCAGAAAACTAATTTTTAAGTACTAAAGGGTCTAAACGACACATAGAATTAATTCAAGTTGGATGGAAAAAATTGAGGAGTGCAACAAATGTGATATGTGATAAAAATATTTCTACCAAATTAAAATAAAAATTTTATAAAACCGCAATTAACTCAGCACGGTCTATAGAAATGATTGTTGGGTGGTAAAACAACAACTACATAAAATGAACATAACAAAAATGAGGATGCTTAGGTGGATGTATGATAAAACTCATAAAAATAGAATAAGAAATACATAAATTTAAAGACAAGTAGGAATAACACCAATTAACATAAAGATTAAGTAAGAGCGATTGCGGTAGTTTGAACACTTGCAAAGACAACCTATAAATGTCTCCAATAGAAAACTTGATTCAATAGAAACTGAAAAAATTTAACGAGGTATGTGTAGATCGAAGTTAACTCGAGACGCATTAATTAAGAGAGGTTTGAAAAGCTCAACATCAATTGCACTAAATCGAGCACAATGAAAGAGTTTGATCCATGTAACCGATTCCAATTAATTTAAGACGGAAGTTGTGTTGTTATAGGACCTAAAGACGATGAACATATTGACAATTTGACATAGAAAAAAAAAAAAACCATGGTCAATAAAACAGACATACCATTCATTACGTTAGCGCATTTTTGTTTAACAACCTGCTAAAGTATCTGTATCGAGATGGGCGTCGTATATAAAGGCAAGGTCGAGGGTTCAAATGAAAGCATCCCCAACAGTAGTTAAGTGTGGCTTGAGACTATGGATTGATGTCACTTTATAAATATGGGGAGAATGTCTATCCTATATGTATATATATATATATATATATATATGAAAAATATGAAAAATGATAATCTAACACACTTTGAGCTTACACTTTGTTTTTTATCCATTTATGGCTCTTTCTTGTCTCCCCCAGGTGTGGACCCCACATTTGACAAAACACCATAAATAGCTAAAAAACAAAGTGTGCGCCCAAAGTATGTTAGATTATCATTATATATATATTCAACCTCAAAATGATCTTCAATACACAATGTGAATTGAGACTTATTTTGACTTTTTTATTTTATTTTTATATATAATGAGACATTTGTTTTGTTTTTCTTTTTAGTTTTTATAACAAAAAATGATGAGGTGACAATAGAAAGAATGTCTACCGCAATGTCTAGAAATAGACGTTAGGATAGATATATATAATCTCTATTTTAATTCCTTATCACATCAATTTGAACATTCACAATTTATGGTCCAATTGGAGAGCTCTTTCTAGGTTGAATGTCTATTTCACCCTAATCAATGGTACCATTAGAGATGCTTTCATGTTGAATTTTTAGTTGTGTAAGCTCGCATCCCGAGGTGGACACTAGCATTTGGGTAGGGGATGTTCATTCTAGGGATGTTATTATACTAGGCCACTTAAGGCAAACACAGCCTTGCAAAAAAACCTATTAGGAAACCTGCAGTTAGAAACCCGAAAGTAAGAAAATAAGATTCATTCATAATTAAGACATCGAAGAGAGAGAACCTCAAAAAAAAAAAAAAAAGACATTGAAGAGAGATTAAGGAATATAACTAACAAACACATGATTTGTTATTTGAAGAAAGAAAGAAAAAACATATATTAACTTATTTTACAAGTTTAATTTTGGGATTTAGTTGTATACTACTATAGATATGGTAAGAATGGCATAGGAATGAATTTAAACCTTGTATTCATAAAGCAAAAAAGAATGTAAACCTGTCCCTTCTGCTGGGCAAGTTCAACAAAATTAAATAAGGAGAAATAGTAGGGCAAGCTTTAATTGATGGAAAATGTTAGAATGATACCCCAAAGTCATATTCTATGAAGTGGCATGCGGGCTCACATCCTTAGTAGCCATCCTTACATGCCTTGGGAAATACACCTCGCGTGTTATGCACTTAATACGCACCAAATACTATGTACCTAACACCCATTTTTACATGGGGCTCATACGTCATGTCACTGAGGTGTGAATTTGAGGTGACAAATGAAAATATGCTTATGCAACACACAAAAGGTAACAAAGGAAAATGTGTAGCACACAAAAGACACACTTGTTGGTGTCCTTTGATTTCCGCATCGATGTGTGAGCTCATGCAACTCTATGTGTATTGAAGTGACACCAATGAGTGCGTCTTTTGTTGGTTAAATTAGCATTACCCATATATAAATACAAGTAAACTAACCAATAAACACCTCACTTTTTACTCACTGAACGTTATCAAATGTTTCCAAGTAAGGAAAGTAATTTTCCCTTCCCCTTCTATTTCAACTTTCCATTCTTTCTCCATATATATATATATATGTTGTCTTTTATGATCTATATAACACTTTTAATTCAATCATAAATTATAAAATATAAACATACCTCCTTCCAGTGCCAATAAACTTAAGAATGTTTTTCCCCTCTCTGCCTTCTTCCTTAATATCACTGTTCTTGATGGTGAGATCTCAATGCGGTTTTAAATAAATCATATCCCAATAAGTTATTGGGGTCCGTTTAATTTGAAGAGAGGGGAGGGAATTAAAACCCCCGTACTCAAAACAATTATGCCCAAACTACCATCAAGTTTTGGGCTCAAAACATGAAGTATGTAACAATATAATATGGGCCACATATAATAGAGATTAATTAGGAAAAGATAATCTAACAATATAAATATAGAACCAAAGAAAGTTTCAGCTCAAACCACTCTTGCCCATATACCAAACCACTTGTTTCCTTGAAGTACGTAGTAATGGAGGCTTTGTTTCTAGACTCCATTTCAGCACCATCACCAATAAGGCGGAATGCACGGTCTTACTATTGCACTAGGTCAGCTAATTGGTACTTCAGTAGTCACTGCAATGTCTCTACTGCTAATAGGAACAATAAGCTGAAACCTGCGTGTTGCTTGAACTCCGAAAATGCGAGGAGCGTGAAAGCATTGCCTTCACACGTCGAGGGGTTGTCTTATGTTTTAACAAAGGAAGAGATGATGACTCTTAACAATGTTGCTGAAAGAGACACTACTAGTAAATTTATGGAGAAGGACTCATCAGATGGGATTGGAATTGTGAAATGCTTTAGTGGGAAGGTGCTTTTCATCACTGGTGCAACTGGGTTTTTAGCAAAAGGTGCATATGAGCTTGTTTTACATATATATGGTACTTGTGTTGTTGCTTTTTCATGCAAAGACACGTTTATGTTTTTCTCACATTTTGTTATTTTCACTTTTTTTAATGAAAGATATTTTAACTTTTTTTTTTTTTTTTTTTTTTTTTTTTTTTTTTTTTTTTGCTTGTGTACATAATTTCAGTTCTTGTTGAGAAGATCTTGAGGACAATTCCTGATGTTGGAAAGATTTATCTCTTGATACAAGCTAAGGACAATGAAGCTGCCCTTGACAGATTGAAGAATGAAGTATGTTTTGGCAAAGTAGATTAACCAATTTATGTTTCAACTTTTATATTTTTTTCTTGATAATGATAGGTTGATTGTTTTAACTCACTTATTATCTGTCTTCATGGCCGGCATTGGTTTCTTCTTCTGAGCTTTTGCTTTGATTTTGTTTAGATAATCAACAAGGAACTATTCAAGTGCCTTCAACAAACACATGGAAGATTCAATCAAGCTTTCATGTTGAACAAGCTGATTCCTGTGGCAGGAAATGTTTGTGAATCCAATGATTTAGGAATCCATCCATCCTTAGTTAATGAGATTGCAAGCAAAGTTGATATTATCATCAATTCCGCTGCCACAACTACCTTTGATGAAAGGTATAAACGTAACTGGATTCTTTTTTTTTTTTTTTCTCTTTTCATGATGGTAGCACCATAATTTGAAATAATCATTTTTTATTCAAGTCCCATCAACTTAAACTGGTTCTATTAAATGTAGATATGATGTTGCTCTGGACATTAACACAAAAGGACCTAGTCGATTGCTAAGTTTTGCAAAGAAGTGCAACAAACTCAGGCTCTTCATGCATGTTTCAACAGGTGAGCAGGGTTTTACTGCATTGGTAATTAAAATCTTCACAGCTATGAAGCTACTTTAATGAGGTTTTGATGGATGTGTTTGGCAGCTTATGTCAATGGGAAGAGAGAAGGTAGAATCTTAGAGAAGCCCTTCTCAATTGGAGATAACTTGGCAAAGGAGATAGCTAGAAAATCGAAAACACATTCCATATCATATCAAATGTTAGACATTGAAGCTGAATTAAAAATGGCTTTGAATGCAAGGGAGAGTTTTGGAGATGATGAAGTGACTCAAAAGATGAAAGAAATGGGTCTAGAGAGGTGAATATTCCTTAATTTTTTGTTCATTTAAAGTTTTGACAAGGGGATTTCGAACCTTAATTTCAGTACAAAATTATCAGACTTCAATATATTCTCTGATCTGTAGTAAATGGCATCAGAATGTCTAACTCGATCTAAGCCTACAAGCTTTTGAGAAATTAATTAAAACCTCTACGTACACTTGCTAAATTGCTAACAAGTCGCACGCACGCAAGCGCCCCCACGTAATAATAATAATAATAATAATAATAATAATAATAATAATAATAATAATAATAATAATAATAATAATAATAACAATAACAACAACATCTACAACGACGACGATAGCTACTACTTGATTTCAAAAAAAAAAAAAAAACAACAACAGTCCCAAATTAATTCATGGATCTAAATCTTCCATTATGTTTAATTTAGTGTAATTGATGATAAGCTTTCCAAACCAATCAAATCTCTCCTAATTAATGTATTCCACGTTAACTTCAATCTACTCCTGCCTCATTGAATTACTTCAATTTCTATTAAGTCAAGTTTTCTAGTGGGGCATTTGTAGACCATCTTTGCAGGTGACCAAACCATCGCAACCGTTATTCCCTAATCTTTGAGTCAATTGGTGCTACTCTTATACTTGTCTTTGAATTTTTGTATTTCTTATTCTATCTTTTTTGAGTTTTACCAATTACCACACGTGATGTATGCAAATTCATGTTCATAGAGCAAGGACCTTTGGATGGGATGACACGTATGAGTTTACAAAGGCGATGGGGGAGATGTTGCTCAACAAAACCAGAGGAGACACACCAGTAGTCATTGTTCGTCCGAGCATCATAGAAGGCACTTACAAGGAACCCAACCCTGGCTGGATAGAAGGATTCAGGTCCATAAAAACTTGTTCACACTCTCTACTTTGAATTACAGTTTTTTACATATTTTTTGGCTTTCAATTCTTTTACTTTCCATATATATACAATAAATTCTCAAAAAAGAGTACATGTGAGCATCTTCAGAATGTTGGATCCACTGATTTTATGGCATGGAAGAGGAAGACTAACAGGGTTTCCAATAGACTCCAATGGAGTCTTTGATGTGGTAAGCACGTCACAGATATCATTTTGAATTCAACATTTATATGGATTTTTTACACAAATATAAGGAGGATTGAATGCAGGTTCCAGCCGATATGGTAGTGAATGCAATGTTGGCAGCAGGGGCATCAAGGCTAAGCTCAGCAAGGTTGAAGTCAGGAATTGAAGTGTACCATGTAGCTTCATCAACTGTGAATCCATTAGGTACTGCAGATGTGTTCAGATTTTCATTGGAGCACTTCAGGACTTTCCCTTACAAAGACTCTAAAGGGATGCCGACGCATATCGAGAAACTAAAGTTGTTCAACTCCATTGAAGATTTCAATTCGTACATCGAACAAGTTGGAGAGGCTTCGAATGGGAGTACGTCGCAAAGATTCAAGAAGAAACTTGCAGAGCAATCTAAGCACATGGCAAAGATGTATCAGCCATACACGTTTTACAAAGGAAGGTGAGTTTTTTTTATTA
Source organism: Stephania japonica (assembly GCA_039657345.1). Classification (NCBI taxonomy): domain Eukaryota; kingdom Viridiplantae; phylum Streptophyta; class Magnoliopsida; order Ranunculales; family Menispermaceae; genus Stephania; species Stephania japonica. The sequence goes on from CM077556.1 coordinate 12,107,814, forward strand.
TTATTATTTTTTATTTTTTATTTTAATTGAGATATTGCATTAAACCAAGCACTATTGAAGAGTTTGATTTGTATAGTCGACCCCAATTAATTAGGACTAAGCCTATGTTGTTGTTGTTGTTGTTGTTGTCGTCGTTGTTGTATTTTGATTGAGATACAACGGGCTCTTACAATGTTATATTATCATTTTCCCTTGTATATAACCATGAGATTCATTCAACTCGAATATTACAATTAGAAGGGAGAAGGTTCGACCCTTGAATCTTTAAGGTTGAGGATCAACTAATCCAGTAGATCATCGATCTATTATTTGTTCTAATAATCTTTGTCTATTTGCAACAAGAAGATGATATTGAAAAAGAAACTTTTTGCAGGTTTGACAATACAAACACACAAAAGTTGATCGATAAAATGTCTGAAGAGGAAAGGAAGAGCTTTGGGTTTGATGTGAGGAGCATAGATTGGAAAGATTACATATGCTACACCCATCTCCCTGGACTCAGGAGGAATGTGTTGATGGGCAGATAGAAAGTTTATTTTTATTTCTATGATGATATATATACACATATGTTGTTAATTTTTATCTACTGAAATTATATATATAGGAATATAGAATACCACAATACCCAATTAAGTTCTGAAGCTTTCTGTACTTATAAATTGACTAAATTACAGTGATTATAGCAAAAGTTTGGTTTATCAGCATATAATTAATAGAAATGTTAGTTTGCTACTGGTTGAAGCAATAAAGAAGGATGTGTGTGTGTGTGCTCTTTTTTTTGGTGAGGCACAATAACTTTTTGTTTCTAATCCAAGTCGTGGGTAACTGGGCAAGCCAATCTGTTACCGTGAATACATATTACATCAAATTGTAGCACTCGGAACATAGACTTTTTTATGCATGGCACTAAGCCAGACTTGACATCTCCCAACAATTGGAGCTTTCACTCCCCCCGGCCAACGTGTGTGCTCTGTGCAAACATGGGAAAAATTTTGGATATTCTTCAGGGAAAATGATATATATTATTATTACACACTTTGGGTCACTCCTCCTTAAAAATTGTGTAATAATGTGTATCACATGATTTCCAAATGGTGTATGGCGTTAAGCGTGTAACTTAACCATGTAATTGGAGCACTGCCCATTCTTTATAGGAGCATGTTTGTTATTGCACTACCCATACTTATTTATAAAAATACATTAAGATATATCTCAAGAAATTAAAAATTCAAACATATGAATTAAAGAGACACAAGTCATTAACAACTAGGTCTCAACCATATCTAGTTTCAAAACTTCTTTTTGTCGCTGTTGTTCTTGTTGTAGTAAATATGAGCACCTTGAAATAATAACAAAATAGAAATGTTTGATGTCGGAGGTCAGGGTTTAATTTTCTGTTACAAAAGGTATATACTAATTTGTTAATTTAGTTTCTTTGACAAAAGGTACATATGTGTTCCTTACATTAATTGATTCTAATTTTGTATGTACTCGACTTCAGTTCTAGTTGAGAAGATCTTGAGGACTATTCCTAATGTGGAAAAGATATATCTCTTGATTCGAACGGAAAATACCGAAGCAGTAATGGACAGGCCAGTTGAAGAACGAAGTTTGTTTTGGCAGAAACATTAACTAAATCATTCAATCTTTTTTTTTTTTAATTATTTTTATCTTTATTGATAGGTTGATGTATAATATTTGTTAATTAACTCATGACTAACTTCTACTTATCTCTGCAATGAATGGCTTACTAGGTTTTTTTTTTTTTTTTTTTTCTAAATTATAAACAAGGAATTATTCAAGTGCCTTCAACAAACGAAGGAAGATTGTACCAACATTTCATGTTGAGCAAGCTGATCCCTGTTGCAGGAAATGTATGTGAATCCAATGATTTAGGAATCTATCCCTCCTTAATTAGTTGATCAGATTGTAAATGAAGTTGATATCATCATCAATCCTGCCAACACGACAAGGTTTTTTTTTCCTTTTAGGGGATTCACAACTCCATGGTAATTCTTTCTCACCATAATTAGTCTCACCAAATTGATTCTCTTATGATGTTGTTCTGGACTCAAATACAAAAGGACCTAATCAACTGCTAAATTCGCAAAGTGCAGCATACTTGAGCTCTTCATGCATGTCTCAACTGGTGAGCAGTAATTAATGAAGTTTTTATACAATTATAAAGTTAATTACTGATATTAGTAAAAACAATTGAAAGAAGTTTGGTGACTTTTTTTTGGTTACACAAGTTTGGTGCAGCACGTCAATGGGAAAAGAGTAGGTAGGATGTTAGAGAAGCCTATAAATAAATAAATAATTATATAGAGACCTTTAAATAAATATTATTTTGTCTATCTAGGAATCATCTAGTCATCGTTTAGATACCGCCTCACCTAAGTCAGAAAATTGCCTTGAGATCGCCTTGGCACCTTGCAATTCTTAGTTCAATGTCATGACAAGGATACTTCTCCCCAAAATTTTCATTCGTATGCTACTATTGAAAGAAAGCTAAAAGTTGATCCTAAATTTGGAGAAATTGAAAGCTCGAACTATTTCTGAAAACAACCCTATTGTTTCAAGCTCAATCCAATAACGGGCGTTGTAGATTAACATGCAATTCATTGGAGACAATTAACTACCAGTAACTATACAGCGTATTTTATTGTAAGAAAAGAAATGCGATTTCTGTGTTTTCTATATGAATGTGAGTTAGTAAATCATATATTGATTTGAAGCAGTTCCTTTGATTTCCCTCTATATAACTAAAATCTTTCCAACTCCACAACTACTAAGACAATTTTTTTTAGTTTTATTTGTTAATTTAAGAATTATGTGATTGACAAAGTGTGTCCGAAGGACTGTATCAACTGTGTAGCAAATGCACGTAGCAAGTTGTATGTCAGCTAATATCATTCCAAAATTCACGTTGTTCTAGTTATTTTCACGTTAAAGTTGCAGATTGAAACAGATAAGTTATTATACATTTGCACATCATTCCAGTTCAATGCCTAATTCCAAGACCAAGTTACGAGATTCTAATATTTTAACAAAGGTTCCTTCAATTTCTGCAGATATTTGAGTGACAGCAACAAATTAACCAATGCCTCCTCAATGAGTTGCATTGGAAGAGCTGTTATTGTCCAAGTTAATATTTAAAATTTGAGTTATTTGAATGATTCATATGTTCTATGTGGTTGAATATCCCTATGAATGGAATTTCTTATCTTGTTCTGTTTGATTATTCCTATGAAACTTAATTCTCAAGCAAGCAACAGTGGGCCAATAAACTTTGCAACACAAAACAGGAGAAGATCATTGGGGATTAACAAAGAAGCTATATTAATAGTGATCATTAATCACCGTAAGAAACTACAGAAAAATAAGTCAAGCTTCAGTAGTCACATTATCATCTTCAAGTATGTTGATTTCTCTCTAGTCATAAAGTTGACGCGCCTGATTCACTCTTGTGGGAATAGTCAAGCCTAAGTAGAGAGAAGCCAGACAAGATTATGAAAAAAAAAAGAACTACAGATTATATGATTCCAAAACCATCTACAAAAGCCAGCTAAGACGCAAATCTTGATGAGCAATTACTATCAAGAAACAGAAAAATAAGTTGTGTCAGATTCAATTCATGTTCCTCGTCTACTGTATTCCACAAAACTAACAGAATACAAAGACGAATTTGATTAAAAGAAAAACAATAGGAGAATTGATTCCAAGGACTAAAAACAAAAACCAAAACTAAACCATAAGATTTAATTAAGATGTGTCTCAGAATCCCCAACTCCTAAAGGACCTTGAGAAATATTGTGAATCTCAGTAATCCAAATATAAGGTGAACAAAATAATATCTAGAATATTTGGACCATTGGTCCAATAGTCAGAAATGGAAGTCCCTGCCCGCAGCGATTTTCCTCAATCACCGTGATAAAATCTCCTCGTATATATTGGGTCTTGTTAGAGCACATCCACTTGAGCTAATTAATGAGCATGTTAAGCAAAAATTGATACTCCTACGCTGAACTTGTTCAGAAGAAACAAAGGCATTTCTCTTTTCTCTTGATGAGGACCTATCTGTTCTTTGTGGATGTATTTTAAAACTCATCAACACATAGTTTATAATAATTATAATAATCTTAATGTGTTTTAAAATAATAAAAAAACTGGAATCACTTTCTCAACATAATTTCCAGTCCTCTATAAATGTAGAACTAATTGATGATCAGTTTCAACGCAAATCAATCTTGCCAATATCCCAAAAAAAAAAAAAAAACCTCTTTTTTTAACCATTTTCACTCTTCTTCAATTTTTCTTGTGTTGATTTGCAATGGAAGCTTTCTTCCTTGACTCCATTTCAATACAACCACCAAGGCTGAACCCAAGGCCTTACCATGCTAGGCCAGGTTGGTGTCTCAATAGTCATGGCAATATTTCTTCTAAGAACAAGATGATGAACATTGTGTGTTGCATGAGCTCTGAAAATGCGAAGAGCCCGAAAGCATTGTCTTCGCAAGTCAATCTGTTGTCTTATTTTTCAACAAAGGAAGAGATGAATCTTAACAATGCTACTAGTAAGTTGATTGACAAGGTCACTGATGGTATTGGAATTGTTAGAAGCTTGAGTGGAAAAGTGCTTTTCATTACTGGTGCAACTGGGTTCTTAGCAAAAGGTACATATTTGTAAATCTTCTTTTACACGTGTCTACATATATTATTCAAGTAAAAATGAGCTTCTCACATCCATTCATTCTTAGTTTTGTGTTAAGGTTTTTGAGTTTTTCTCAATGTACATAATTTCAGTTCTAGTTGAGAAGATCTTGAGGACTGTTCCTGACGTGGGAAAGATATATCTCTTGATTCGAGCAGAAAATACCGAAGCTGCAATCGATCGATTGAACAATGAAGTATGTTTTGATTTGTTGATGTTTTCAGTACCTGTTAACTCATCAACTTCTATTTATATTTTCCTATATATAAATGTCTTTTGACTTTGTTTAGATTATAAACAAGAAACTATTCAAGTGCCTTCACCAAAAACATGGAAGATTCTATCAGGCTTTCATGTTAAGCAAGTTGATTCCCGTGGCAGGAAGTGTTTGTGAATCCAATGATTTAGGAATTCATCCTTCTTTAGTTCATGAGATTGCAAATGAAGTTGACATAATAATCAATTCAGCCGCCACGACATCCTTTGATGAAAGGTATAAAATAAATCTTCCCTTTGTTTTTGCTAGTTCATCGCGAGGTATCCAACAACAAGAAAATTCACTCGAATCATTCAGATCTTAGTTCCATCAAATTGATTCTCTATATATTGTAGATATGATGTTGCTCTGAACACAAATACAAAAGGACCTAATCGACTGCTGAGTTTTGCAAAGAAGTGCAACAAACTTTGTCTCTTCATGCATGTTTCAACTGGTGAGCTGTAATTAAGTTTTATTGCAACAATGGAGTTACCGACATCAGTAAAAACAAGTTTAATGAAGTTTGATGGATGTGTTTGGCAGCTTATGTCAATGGGAAAAGAGAAGGTAGAATCTTGGAAAAGCCCTTCTCACTTGGGGATAACTTGGCAAGGGAAATATCCAAAAAATCAGAGACAGATTCAAGATCATATGAAATGTTAGACATCGAAGCTGAAATAGAGATGGCTTTGCATGCAAGAGAGAGTTTCAGAGATGGCCAAGTAAATCAAGAAATGAAAGAAATGGGTCTAGAGAGGTGAATACTCCTTGATTTTCTGTGCACCAAGTTAAAACCTTTACTTATCTAGTTAACAGATGGATTTATGATACAATGTATATTATGAATGCCTTATTCATGTTCATAGAGCAAGGACCTTCGGATGGGACGACACATATGAATTCACAAAGGCTATGGGTGAGATGTTGATAGCCAACGACAAAGGAGACATACCGGTAGTAATTGTTCGTCCGAGCATCATTGAAAGCACATACAAAGAACCCTACCCTGGTTGGATAGAAGGATTCAGGTTTTATATCTATACATCCATATTTCTACTATCAGTACATTTTTTCACATGCTTTTTATCTATCTAAAATAAACTCCCAAAAAAAATACATAACACATTTAAAAACTTTTTACTTTTTAGAATGATGGATCCACTGCTGTTATGGCATGGAAGAGGAAGACTAAGAGGATTTCCAATAGACTCCAATGGAGTCTTTGATGTGGTAAGCACGCAATACTTCTATGACCACATTTTGAAATCAAGAGTCTTTTGATTTTCAACACACTTATATAACATACATAAGTGAGGGTTGAGTGTAGGTTCCAGCAGACATGGTAGTGAATGCAATGTTGGCAGCAGGGGCATCAAGGCTAAGCTCAGCAAGGTTGAAGCCAGGAATTGAAGTGTACCATGTCGCTTCATCAACCGTGAATCCATTAGGTACTGCAGATGTGTTCAGATTTTCATTGGAGCACTTCAGGACTTTCCCTTACAAAGACTCGAAAGGGATGCCGACGCATATCGAGAAACTAAAGTTGTTCAACTCCATTGAAGATTTCAATTCGTACATCGAACAAGTTGGAGAAGCTTCGAATGGGAGTACGTCGCAAAGATTCAAGAAGAAACTTGCAGAGCAATCTAAGCACATGGCAAAGATGTATCAGCCATACACGTTTTACAAAGGAAGGTGAGTTTTTCTTTTTTTACTTTTTTCTTGAGATACAACAGGCTATACACCATGAGCTTCACTCAACTCGAATATTATGATTAGATGGGAGAAGGTTTGACCACTGAATATTATTTGGTTTCATAATCTTTGTCCATTTGCAACAAGGTGATATTGAAACATATACATTTTGCAGATTTGATAGCACAAACACACAAATATTGATTGATAAAATGTCTGAAGAGGAAAGGAAGAGCTTTGGGTTTGATGTGAGGAGCATAGATTGGAAAGACTACATATGCTACACCCATCTCCCTGGACTCAGAAAGAATGTGTTGATGGGCAGATAGACAATTTTATCCATTGAACTTATATAGGAGGAATAAAGAATACCAGAATACCCAAGTTATGGAGCTTTTTGTACTTGTAGTTACTAAATTGCCATGATTGCATAAGTTTGGTTAGTAGTTCTCCATGCATTAACTGCTCATTTCTTCCGTGTCAATTTCTTGTAATTCTCCAAGACAGGAAGCCAATAATTTATGTTGATTTTTAAAAAAATAAAATAAAAAAAACAGCAAGTGATATTGTCAATTCTTTGACGGATCACATTGCTTCCTTGATTGATTGATGTTTACACTCATCACACACATATTTATAGCTAACATGCAAACACTCCAATACTTGGTCATATTTATAGCTAACATGCAAACACTCCAATACTTGGTCAACATGACCCATTCACATCACTATTACCACTACACAAATATGTCTAACCCACATCCTTATATAACTACCCATTATACATTCATGTACCAACTAACACACTTTTGTACTCATAACATAAAATTTGAATTATAAATTCCAACATAACTATCCACTACGCGGTCATGTACCAACTAACATACTTTTGTACTCATAACATGAAATTTGAATCATAAATTCCAACAATTTAGTCATTTCAGGGGACATACAAATCAGCGGCACACTACGGATCTGAACTCTTAAATAGCTTGACAACTACATTGGTTGATTGAGCTCTAGAAAGATCAATAGTGGAACAGTGACTAGTGAAGGTCTAAACCCCGTGGAGTAGAGAACATAATCAGTGTAATTATCGTGTGTATGAAAGAACTGTTGATTTTGGGGAGGATCAGCCAAATTCTCACGCTTGCATATGAAGAAAGGATTTGAGAATTGTAGGGCCTTGATATTAGAATTTGAGAAAAGATGTCCATGGGAGAGTGAATATACAGCAGTAATTATTCAACTCATACTAAAGTTGTGGCTGTCTAACGGAGATTGTTCTGGCAATGCAAGTCACATACTCAACAAAGAACCGTTTTTCATGCTTTGAGAATCATTAGACCAGTATAACATGAACAACCCACTACTGAGTGGCTCCCATTCTGACGAACAAGAAACTGATGGCATTCCGTAGCAGTGTTTACAAGGCCTTAGGCTTTTGGGGGTTTTCCACGGCCAGAAAAGAATTATTAAAAAATATTTTTATTGAAAAAATTATTTATTTATTTATTTATTTATTTTCTTGAAAATATCATTTATTCTTTTTTGAAAATATTTTTTATTGCAAAATGTGTGAAGTTGAAAATAAGGTGGTGACTTTGCAAAAAAAAAAAATATATGGCGGTGAGAAAGTACGCTCTTTACTGTTGAGGGGCCTCTAAATAATTCAAATTATTTCTTTGGGGGATCTAAGTAATACAAAGGAATGTGAGAATGAAATACAAAGAAGAACAAATACAAAGGAAACAGAGACATCGCCCCAAAATTGTAGAATAGAAAAAAGTTATATATAATGAGATTGTGTTAGCTGTTCATTAGTGCTCTGCAAATCAGCACAACACTATTCATCAATAAGAAATAACATGGTACGAGAAGAAGACTTGGAATAATCAGCAAAGACTAAGAAAAATGAAATGAACCTCCAAACAGTGAGAATCAATTTGGTGGTTTTGTCTAGAATATGGTTTGATATTTGGTGTTAAACTTCTAAAGACTTTGGTTTCGCCTTTTGCAATTACATATCTTCGATCCTTCGTAATAATAAATCTTGGGTGTGACTATCACCTCCCGATTATCGATTTTGAAAACTTTTGGGTGTCCATTTTTTCCTTATCTTCGACCATATAACAAACATGAATATCAACTTTGATCGAAACGTGTGTTTTCTTAGGCTATAGTTCCATTCATAAAGGGCACAAGTGTTTTAGTTCTGCTAGGAGAGTGTTTATCACTCGCAATGTGTTGTTTAATGAGCATAATTTCTCTTACTCTAATTTGTTTCCTTCACCTAATAAGTCTTTTACTACTATTTATGTTCCTCATTCTTCCATTGATTTACATTCTGGTTCCGTGTCTACTAATGATCATTATGTTTCTACTTTTGTTCATATTTAGTCTTCTCCTTCTCCCGAGTCGCTTAGTTGTCCTAGTTCTAGTTCTCACACTACTAAGGAGATTAGTGCTAATGCTATGGCACCACAAAACACTCATCCTATGATAACTACAGCTAAAAATGGCATCAGTACGAAGAAAGTGTTTTTAGCAACTGACAGTGATATTGTGGATGGTATTCCTAAAAATGTTGAAATAGCACTCCAAAATCTTAAATGGAAGGAGGCTATGAATAAGAAATATCATACCCTCGTAACTAATGGAACTTGGTCTCTTGTACCTTCTACTGCAAATCAAAATGATGTAGAATAAGTGATCACTATCAAACACAATCCTGAGAGGTCCATCAATCGATACAAGGTTAGATTAATGGCTAAGGGATTTAAACAAGTTTATAGTGTCTATTTTGGAGAAACTACACCCGCTTGTTAAACCTTCAACTCTGTGAGGGTCATTCTCTATATTGTTGTACACTTTGGGTGGTCTCTTAAGCAATTAGACATTAATTATACTTATTTGAATGACACCTGGGTGAAAAGGTGTTTACAAACCAACCACCTGGTTTTATTACCTCCTAATGTCCTCACGTTTGCAAATTACATAAGGCGCTCAATGGTTTAAGGCAATCTCCTAGGGTATAGTTTGACAAGCTCGATTTACTCATCTCTTAGGGCTTTCGAATTTCTTAGTTGATGATTCCAGCTTCCCGTAGGTGGTTACAAACCCTAATTAGGGTTTATGTGATTTAGGGTTTCATCACACACTTTATACCCCACCTCAAATTGAACCTTAAATCCATCTCTTCTTCCTCGTCTAATTTCCACACTCTACACCCCATCTCATCTCTCGTCTCTAAACTCAACAATTCACCACCAAAGGCAACATCTTGATTATTGTAATTGGTGGAGATTTGATTCACACTTGTATTGGGTTTTAGCTTTCAAGGATCAAATAATTAATTTTGAATGCAACATGGAGCAAATTGAAGTAAGGAGAGAAGAAGATGATGTCCAACAAGGTTGGGTCACAAAGAGAAAAAATAGTTCTTTTCATCTTTTTGAAGGAGGCAAACATAAGCTAGGGGTATATTAGGGAGTTTACTAATAGTTAACGAGTGGTTAGAACATAGGGTATCTTATTGGGGGCTATAAACAACATTGAATTAAATGGGGGCTGAGATAAGGTATATGGTGTGTGGGCTCGCATCCTTGATAGTCATCTGTAAGCGCCTCGGGATACACACCAACATATTATGCACAAGGAACTATGTGTCTAACACCCATTTTTACATGGACCCACACACCAAGTATGATCCTTTATATGGAGAACGTCTATCACGGAACTTTGAAGGTGTCATTATAGCATCTTCCTTGCTAGAACAACTCTTCGCTTCCTTCAATCTACCAAAAAAATTGGTAGATTAAATTAAGCCCTAACCTTGGCGACCATGGTACTCGAAAAGAGAAGATAATTGTGAGTGACACAACCGATGAAATTTTTTTTTGATAGGAACACAACCGATGAAGTTTGTTCTTTGATGAAAGAGGAAGAAAACAACGCACGTTGCAGAACATCTTGTTATCTTTATTGTGCATCTACTTTGATTACAAGCAGGGCCGGCCCTGTCATTTTGGAGGCCTGGGGCGAACCTTAAAAATGGGGCCTTCTATATAAAAATAAATATATTTAAAAAAAATAAATTAAAGATTAAGTGAGTTATATATGAATAGCATGCAATGAACTTAAAATCAACAATTTTGAAATTAGCCTTTTCCCTCCTCCTCTCTTCAGACTTGGGACCGACAATGAAAAGTAAAACACTTATCACTGGTAGAGTTAAAAAAAGGTTTTGTAACAAGTCAAAATTAGTTAAAAGTATCATAACCTTTCACAACTTTTTTTTTATTGTATTCTAACTTTTTGGAATTCGTTATTGTATCATAACTTTTCTATATTAATTGATTTGTATCCTTGTCACTCTTAAACTATAAATTTGATGATGTATGTCACTTAAACGTTGGGAAAGATAATGATACTTTTAACCAATTTAGTCTAGTCGCATAAAGTGACAAAAATGAAAAAATAATGTATAAATAAAAATGATGCTTATACTGAGATAAAAAAAGATGTGCCAAAAAAAAAAAACAAGCACTAGCATCAAAAATAAAATCGAACAAGTTCAAGACTAATTACTCTTTATTGTAAAGATTTGGCTAACTCATCTTGTTTCCTTTTTTTTCTTAAGTTTATCAAAACCGAAGCATATTTTCTATGCATCACATATCTTACACTAATAAAAAAATTTCTAAGCGCTAAGAAATCTAAACCTTAAAAAAAATTGATCTAAAAGACTTGAAGGTCTATTGATGAGTACTTCACCGCCACCAAAAATCAATTATTTTTAGGTATAAACAAGTAACAATAAGAACTGTAATTATACTAAAAAAAGTAATAGTAGTAACTTAAAAGTATACTGAAAGAGTTTGTAACCCAAAAAGAAGAAATATACCAAAGAGTGAGAGATGATGCTGCAGAGAGTGCTCAATTGAAGATCATTGAACAACCAATGATGTGAGACTGTGAGAGATGTTACTGAAAGATATTCTATATGCTCTTTAAACTTTGTCCTCAGTTTGAGGATGATGAGGATTGAGGAGAGATCTTGTGTGAGAGATTTTTTTTTCAAGTTTGCTGTAAAGAGAGATCTAGTATAAACGTGAGACTTGAGAGATCTAGCAAAGAAGAAGAAGAAAAGACTTTTTGCTTGATTTGACGGGAAAGAGAGAATAGCTGAATAGGTTACGTGTCGAATGAAAGGGGAGTTGAGAAGTCGTAGAGTTGTCGCAGATTTTTTTTTTGGAAGTTTCAACGTATTGTACCTTTAATAATCTATAATTAAATAAATAAAAATATGAAATTACAAAAATACCCCTACTTTAGTGCCAAATGGGGGCCTTGCTCACTTTGGGGGCCTGGGGCGGTTGCCCACCAGGCCCCCATGCAAAACCGGCCCTGATTACAAGCCCACTATATATAGATAGGGGATACATCAAAACAAACTCAACTCTATCTAAAAAATAAATCTATCTAAACAGCTCAACTTTATCGTAGCCACGGTATCTTAACATATCCCATGGAAGAATTAGCGCATGAAATTCATTTACATGTGCAGACGTCGGGCGTTAAGGCCCAAATACATGGTGAGTAACAAATTTAGATTATGGGTTCGTGTTAATTTTTCAAATGAAGTAGACTCAAATCGATCAAGTAAACAGATGAGTAAACACAATCAGGGGAACCATAAAAGTAAACATGGTGAAAAATAAAAAACCTTCAACCAAATTTAAATCACCAATACCCTAAAACCACTCACTAACAATAACCACTAAAAAACCAGAAAAATATGAATGGATAGATGGATGTCTGCCCATTACGGAAACATAGACATCCATCACAGAAACATAGATTATATAGAGATGCACAGAAAGGAAAACATGAATCCGAATCAATTCCAACCAGTTGACGCCATCAACTGGGAACTGGACATGGTGGATTTTGAAGAGACTGTTCGCGGTGTTGCTAATGACCTTCACTCAACAGTTTGGGAATGTTTAGAGTTCACGTCGTTTCAGTAGCTGAGGGAGGGAATTTGTAGATTGACCCAAAAATCCCCGGTGCATAACTGTTGGTTTTTGTGCGGGTCCCACACAAAAATAGAAAAGTCCAAACACATAAAGCAACAAATTGGAGTTTGAATAAGAATCTGATAGAGAGAGAAAATAGGAAGTGAAGAAATATATATGAGTCGATATTGTTGTGCGACTAGGAGACCAGAAAAATAAGAGGTATTCTAGAGAAGTCGACGAATAGTTCGGCTTGGTGTGCGCATAGGAGTGTATGTGCATTATCTCTCTAAGGTTTTCTCTCTACATTGAAGAACAACAAGATCTTGAATTCGAAGACTGGCGGTGAAGGCTTTGGTGATTTCTTGGTGTTCAAGAAAAGAGGTGCAAGGGTTTGATACAATTGGGGTAGTATTCTTTGTTCTTAGTGTGATCATCTAAGTTCTTGGAATAGGTATTTATGTATTACTCCATTGTTGGTGAATCTCATTAAATTGAGATATCTTGTACTTTTTGTTGACATAGTGGATTGTTCGGAGTTTGGCCCGTGGTTTTTACCTCTGATTTGGAGGGTTTTCCACGTTAAATATTTTGTGTCTTGTGGTGTGCTTATTTTATGCATTGATCGTGGTTTGGCGAAATTCATTATTCATCTCTGTTTCATTATTAGAAGGGGTTGAGTAAAACCCCAACAAGTGGTATCGTGAGCCATGGTTAGTTCGTGCTTCGGGAATCTTTGTGGGAATCAAGATGGTGGATGATGATGATAAATCAAGCAATACGGTCAAGTTGACGGCTACATTACGAATTATTCAATTTGGCAACCGATGATGGAAGATCATCTTTATTGCAAGGATTTGTTTGATCCAATTGAATTTGGACAAAACAAGCCGAGAAAATATCTGATGTTAATTGGAGGAAGTTGCACCGAAAAACTGCTGGGACCATTCGAAAGTGGATCGATCTCAGTATTTATCACCATGTCAGAAAGAGGTTGATGCACAGGAGTTGTGGAGAAAATTGCCAGAATATGTGTGAGAGGAAGGGGGCTCAAAACAAGGCTTCTCTAATTAGAAGGCTTGTTAATATGAAGTACAAAGATGGGCGGTCGATGATAGAGCACTTGAATGATTTCGAAGCATTGATCAATCAATTAAGTTCTATGAAGATTGTGCTTGAGGATGAGTTACAAGCACTTTTACTCTTGAGCTCGTTGCCGTAAAGTTCGGAAAACCTTGGTGGTGTCTCTAAGTAATTCTGCTCCCGGTGGTGTCTTGTCTTCATCCATAGTGCGGGATAGTCTCTTTGACGAGGAGACTAGGAGAAAGGATAAAGGCATTGAACCTTCACAAGCTCTTGTTACTACCGCAAACATAGAGGCGGAAGTCGGTTTAGAGGTCCGAGGGGGCGGAGTAAATCTAGAGGCAAGTCTCAAGGAAAAGGAAAATTCTCTTGTTATCATTGTGGCAAGGAATGACACATAAAGAAAAATTGTAGAGTGTGGAAAAAAGAACGAATGATGAGAAAAATCAAAATAAAGCGAATGATCATAATACTATGGTCATGCTATATCGGATGTAATTGAAGACTTGGTTGTGCTTCCTTTAGTTGAGGATCAAGGTCATGTCACTAATACGAGATAGTGAATGGGTTGTTGATTCCGCAATCCTTCCATGCTACTTCGAGGAAGGATTTCTTCTCTGTTTATCGAGCAGGGAATTTTGGTAAGGCAAAGATAGGGAACAACAGTTTGTAGATGTAGTTGGCATTGGAGATGTCTTTGTGCGAGACAAATATGGGTTGCACGGTAATTTTGAAAGATGTGCGACATGTTCCGATCGTGTCTGCCGAATTTGTTTTCTACTCATGCTTTGGACCTAGATGGTTACTACAACATCTTTGGGGGCAAGGAGTGGAAACTCACCAAAGGCTCAATGATTGTTGCTAGAGGAAAATTGAGCTATACACTTTACAAGACTCAATTGAAGACCGTCGAGGTGACTCGAACGCAATTGAAGATGATTCTTCACCGGATCTGTGGCATAGGCGCTAGGTCACTTGAGTGAGAAAGGGTTGCGGGTGTTGGCAAAGAAGTCTCACATTCCCTTTGCCAAAGGTAAATATTTGAACCCTTGTGATGATTGCTTATTTGGTAAGCAACATAGAGTTTCTTTTTCTTCATCATCTGAAAGAAAAAGAAATTTACTTGAGTTAATATACTCTGATGTTTGTGGTCCCATTAATGTGGAAACTATGGGAGGTGGCAGATACTTTATTACTTTTATTGATGATGCTTCACTGAAGGTTTGGGTGTTTGTGTTGAGAACAAAATGTCAGGTTCTTGAGTACCTCAAGAAGTTTCATATGATGGTGGAACGAGAAAAAGACGTATCTTTGAAGTGCCTTCGTAGTGAAAACGGGGGAGAATACACTTCAAAGGAGTTCGAGAATTATTGCTCAGAACATGGAATCAGATATGAGAAGACTGTTCCGGGTACTCCTCAACATAATGGTGTTGCTGAAAGAACAAACAGAACCATCCTTGATAAAGTCAGATGTATGTTAAAAATGGCTAAGTTGCCCAAGTCGTTTTGGGGTGAGGCTCTCAGTATTGTTTGCTACTTAATGAATCGTTCTCCGTCAGCACCATTGGAGTTTGATCTTCCAGAGAGAGTTTGGTCTGGGAAAGATGTGTGACGGCCCCAAATTTCCAATGCATTTGGGTACGCCCCCGCCTAGACCCGTGCGTCCCGAGTCGGCTCAATAACCCGACGAGCCTAGTCACCTCAAATTTGTCAAGATTTCAAGATTTATGAAAGAGTTATTGCAATTATAACACAGCGGAAGCAAAATCACATTCTAATCAAATATTGAGAAATAACTCAATCAAAGGGAAATTAGGAATCTATATAAATGTGGAAAACCCTGATATAGTCATTTCCAAGTCAACAAAATGGATTGATAGAATCCACCTCAAAACATATTTCCCAGTCCCAAAACGATCATATATATATATAAACGTCATACAAAAAGAAATAAACATAAGCCTACATCTCGGTACCTCAAGTCCAGCTGCTCACAAAAAGTCTCCTAGGCAAGGTCCCTTGCCCCTACTGCTCTCCGTCCTATCTGCACCCACCGTCACAAACTAGACGGTGAGCAACTAAGAGAAATTGAAAGTAAAGCCAGAAGAATATAACAGTAATTCATGAAATAACAAACAAGGCAGTCTAAATATCATGTGGGTACTGAAAGACAGGAATTTAAATAATCAAGAATGCATGATAGATAGACTGAAAATGATAGCAATCGAAACATGCGTGTTCCACGAGTCAAGAGAGGCAATAAGTGGTCTAAATTCCACAACAATTCCACAACAGCGATGTCGCAACATCGAAATCCACAGCAATATCCACAACAATCCAGTACATGGTATCATACAATCACTAGGGGTGGTCAAACACTCGTGCGCACGAGTGCCCGCGTTTTATCCCTTCTAGTGCAGGCCACATGTACCTTCGAGACACACACTTATGCCAAGAACACACATACAAGGAATATGGAATGGAATGCCAACAATTAGATAATAGCAAACACAACGGAATGAAAATGAATCACATGGTATTTTCTTAACTAGCTTACTAACGTACAAATGTTTTTTAAGGCAAGTGTACTTACCTGAACTATCGTAATCCGCGTACAACGCTCCCGCGAACCTTAACACGTATCCCCGAGTTTTCCTACCTACGACAAGGTCGGAAACTCGTATTAATAGGTCAAGTCATTCACTAAACCTAGGTTTAAACTTATTATTTTCTCCAATGTTTTAAATGATTCGAACGACATGACAATTTAATCGAAAAACGAATACTCTCTCTCGGGTTTTGAACACACAATATTTATAAGCCTCATCGCGAATCATAGGCTCGGCTCGGTCGAATGTGGGTCATGTCATGGTCTCGAGGACCGGCGACATGACTACGACGTCATAACCACTCATCACCACGCGATGTTTCAATACAAACCAATACTCAAGCATAACTCTTTATGAAAGCCAAACTGACATGTACAAACAAACATGGAACCTCGCTGGTGTTTTCCGACATCGGGAAGGGTTATCAAGGCATGGGAAAGCCGAAAAAGCCTCCATCAATTCGGAATTACGTCAACACATGCAAATATGGACTCGACGCCGACAACACATGAAATCACGACAAAACACATTGACAACGTTGTTTCGGACTTAACCAAGGGTTGCAAGACATCAACCAATGTTAGGTGAGATCTCAACAACCTTCACTTGGTGGTGGCCCTGGTCGGTAGCACCGCCGGCGGGGCGGTTTTCGGCGAGGCTCCACCACACATATCACATGAAATGATGACTCTTTCGAGCAAAATAAAACTGTTTTTGACCACTCTTAAGGCTGTGGGGCCTACGTAGGAGTTTAGTGGGACCCCTAACAGTGTCCCGGTCGTGGTGTTCCGGCAGTGGCGCCGCCGGTGAGGTGGTTTTCCGGCGAGACTAACAATTAGGCAAAACAAGAAAAAAACACTCAAAAATGGACGTCAACCCACATGGGCCACAAACTCAAGGTGTCCCGGGGACTTGAGGACTCCGTGGGTCACCCTGACCGTCCCCAACCACCACGACTCACCACAACAGCGGCTAGGCGGTCGAACATTAGAGGAGAGAAAAAAAAACAATAGTAGCTCAATAACACAAGTATATCCGCCACCTATACGGGCTTCGAGACTGTGAAGCTGTCGATGAGGCACCTCCGGCCACCGTCCCGTTCATCGCCACCACTATTGTCATGCAACAGTCGAGAGAGAGAGAGAGGGAGAGAGAGAAGACCGAGAGGAAAGAGAGAGCTCGAGAGTATACAAGAGAGAGAGATCGTGAGAATGAGAGAGAGACCGAGAGAGGGAAGGAGGTAGGAAACCTCCGGTGAACTTCCCGGTCACCCTTGCACCTCCAATAACCGGCGAGGACTTGGCCAGGCCGAGACGAGTGAGCCGAGAGGGAGGGAGGCCGAGAGGAAGAGCAACCGAGAGAGAGTGAGAGAGAGAGAAGAGAGAACGTACCTCCGATGACAGCAACCTCTGGCGTCCCTGGTTCGTTCACCGGCAAGAGCAGAGGCGGTGGTGAGATGAGGGAGAGTGAGGCCGTGAGTGAGTGAGGGTAGGAGAGAGTGAAGAGAGAAGGAGATAGGGTAAGACCGTGGTGTATGTATGTATGGGGGGGAAAAGTGGGGTTTTTAAACACCAAGTGATGGTGTGAACAGTGATGTACAGTAGATTAGGTGGGGTGTTGTCACATTTGTGGCTACTCATCTCTATCTAACCACACATCTCGAGGCCAATCTAAGGGCTTTCCACTATTATTCTATGTCACTTTAACAATTCTACACCATGGCCTATTTGTTGTATATCTACCCAACACCCGCATATTCCAACAATTTTTTTTTCCGACCCATCTTGTTTCCTCGGTCCGTGTTTCCCCGTCACAGGCATATTTTCGCGTTTATCTCGTACAAATAAATAATTAAATTATTAGAAAATTCATTTATCTGTACTCTTTACAGTGTTTTAAATCCCCCGTGTACCCGTAACCCAATTTTCCCACTCGTTCACCGATTAAATCGTCCGGTCACTCAAATACGAGTATAAATACATATTACACATCATCATTCACAAATAACCAAATTTCCGAGTCATTACAAGATGTTACTTACTCTCAGTTGAAGGTGTTTGGATGCAAGGCATTTATGCATGTGCCTAAGGAGCAGAGACAGAAACTTGATGATAGAACTGTTCCGTGTATCCTCTTGGGATTTGGTGATGCAGAGTTTGGTTATAGGTTATGGGATCCAGAGAAGAAAAAGATTGTCAGGTCCAAGGATGTGGTCTTTCATGAATATGAGACCATAGCAGATTTGAAGACATCAAAGAAAATCATAGTTGATGATGATGATGTTTCTGTATTGGAGTCTCCTTCCATTACTGATGCCACACATGAGGGAGACTCATTTGAAGAACATAGGGTTGATGTGCCAGAACCAGTTGATGATGATGAGCAGGGGGAGCAAACTCCTCCACCAACAGCTTTAGTTGAACCTTCACTTAGAAGATCTGAGAGAGGGTTGCTTCCTTCTACTAGGTACCCCAGTTCGAATTATGATACAATTACAGAAGAGGGGGAACCAGAGAGCTTCCAAAGAGTCCAGATTCACAAAGACAAAGCTCAATGGATGAAAGCAATGCAAGAGGAGATGAGTTCTTTGAAGAAGAACAATACTTATGAGCTGGTGGAACTTCCCAAAGGTAGAAAACCTTTGAAGAATAAATAGGTGTACAAGTTGAAGATGGATGGAGATAAGCTAGTAAAACATAAAGCTCGTTTGGTAGTGAAGGGGTTCAATCAGAAGAAAGGAATTGACTTTGATGAGATTTTTTCCCCTGTTGTGAAGATGAGTTCTATTCGAGTGATTTTGGGTCTGACTGCTAGCTTGGATCTTGAGCTTGAGCAGTTAGATGTGAAGACTGCATTCCTCCATGGTGATTTGGAGGAAGAGATTTATATGGATCAACCTGAAGGATTTGAAGCGTAACAGGAAAAACACATTTGGTTTGCAAGTTGAAGAAGAGCTTGTATGGACTGAAACAAGCTCCAAGGTAGTGGTATAAGAAATTTGACTCTTTCATGATTGGTCAAGAGTACACTAGAACAGTATGCGATCATTGTGTCTACTTCAAGAAATTTTCGATGGGAAGCTTGTGATCTTGTTGCTCTATGTTGATGATATGTTGATAGTGGGGCATGATGTTTCCTTGATTGGAAACTTGAAGAAAGAATTATCTAGTTCTTTTGATATGAAAGACCTGGGCCTAAGAAAACAGATTCTTGGCATGCAAATTATTCGTGACGGGAGATCCAAAAAGTTATGGGTGTCACAGAAAAGTATGTTGAGCGGGTCTTGAACAGATTCAATATGAACAAGGCTAAGCCAGTTAGCACACCTCTTGCTAATCACTTCACACTTAGCAAGAAATCATGTCCCTCCACTTCTATAGATATAGCGGAGATGTCAGATATTCCTTACTCCTCTGCAGTTGGGAGTTTGATTTATGCGATGGTTTGCACCCGACCAGATATTGCTCACGCAGTTGGTGTGGTCAGCAGATTTCTCTCAAATCCTGGAAAAGTTCATTGGGAAGTAGTGAAATGGATTTTGAGATATTTGAGAGGTACTTCGAAGATGTCTTTATGTTTTGGAGGCTCGAAACCTATTTTGGAGGGATATACAGATTCAGATATGGCAGGTGACCTTGATGGCAGAAAATCTACTTCAGGGTATGTGTTCACTTTTGCAGGGGGAGCTATATCTTGGCAGTCAAAATTGCAAAAGTGTGTTGCTTTGTCCACGACAGAGGCAGAATATATTGCTATAACTGAAACAAGCAAAGAAATGCTTTGGTTGAAGAGATTCCTTCAAGAGTTGGGGTTGAAGCAAGAAGATGGGTATGCAGTGAACTGTGATAGTCAGAGTGCTCTAGATTTGAGCAAGAATGCTACTTATCATTGCCGCACTAAGCATATTGATATCCGATACCATTGGATTCGAGAAGTTGCGAATGATCATGAGATGAGTCTGAAGAAGATTCACACTGATAAGAATCCAGCTGATATGTTGACGAAGGTGGTGACTCGTGAGAAGCATCAGTCCTGCACCAAGTTGGTAGGGCTGAGTTGTTATTGAGCAACAAATATAATTGAGATCTCCCCATGTGTTGGAGGGGGAGATTGTTGGTTTTTGTGTGGGCCCCACACAAAAATAGAAAAGTCCAACACATAAAGCAACAAATTGGAGTTTGAATAGGAATCTGACAGAGAGAGAAAATAGGAAGTGAAGAAATATATATGAGTCGATATTGTTGTGCGACTAGGAGACCAGAAAGATAAGAGGTATTCTAGAGAAGTCGACGAGTAGTTCGGCTTGGTGTGCACATAGGGGTGTATGTGCATTATCTCTCTAAGGTTTTCTCTCTACATTGAAGAACAACAAGATCTTGAATCCGAGGACTCGCGATGAAGGCTTTGGTGATTTCTTGATGTTCAAGAAAAGAGATGCAAGGGTTTGATACAATTGGGGTAGTATTCTTTGTTCTTAGTGTGATCATCTAAGTTCTTGGAAGAGGTATTTATGTATTACTCCATTGTTGGTGAATCTCATTAAATTGAGATATCTTGTATTCTTTGTTGACATAGTGGATTGTTCGAAGTTTGGCCCGTGGTTTTTACCTCTGATTTGGAGGGTTTTCCACGTTAAATATTTTGTGTCTTGTGGTGTGTTTATTTTGTGCATTGATCGTGGTTTGGCGGAATTCATTATTCATCTGTTTCATTATTAGAAGGGGTTGAGTAAAACCCCAACAATAACACGCTGGTAGAAGCCACATGGAGGGCTTTTGTTGGTCAATGTATGTCGAGGTGTGACTTACTCATTATTATTCTAACATTATTTTTTTTGAAAAACATTCTAGCATTTTTCGTATAGATTATGGAGTGTGGAAGTAATCGATGAGTGAGTGTTTGTGTTTTTTTTTGTTTTTTTGAGTTTGGCTATACGCACCTTTTACTTAAAAGCACCCCATCGAAAAAGTCAAACTTAAAGTACAAAAATGGCCCTTATGACCCTCATTGTAATTAGTGCACCCCCGCCATCCCTTTTCTCTCGTTTTGTGCAACCCATCATCATCCCTCTACACACTTACTTCTTGTGATTTGTAGGACACATCGAGTGGCTCTACCTCACAGGTATGAATATCTAGTTAGAGAGTCGATTTGAGCCCATTAAACCTCTAGTTGGAAAGTCGGTCAAAGCATGCCAAACCTTTAATTAAAGAGTCGGTTGGAACCCACCGAACCTTTAGGTCGGCAGTTGTCAACCAAATTTCACTAAAAAGATTTGGTTGGACAACACCGAACATAGAAGATAAGTCTCGCCATATATCGCTTGAACTTAAAAT
The DNA here is from genome assembly GCA_039657345.1 of Stephania japonica. NCBI lineage: Eukaryota > Viridiplantae > Streptophyta > Magnoliopsida > Ranunculales > Menispermaceae > Stephania > Stephania japonica. The sequence continues at coordinate 12,129,532 of CM077556.1, forward strand.
AGATGTCTCGATCAAGATTTTGGAGTTGGTGATTCAATTGGGATGAAGGGGTATTTTGGTAAAAATGTTGGATGCCCTCATAAATTAAAATTGAATTTGGAGTACACTGAAAATATGTGTCCTTATGGAAATGTGGGGTACGTATAGCTGGACTCTTTTTTTTGGTTTTTTTTTTTTTTGGTCAAAAGAAATTTGTATTAATTGTTTCCAAACCCGAGTAAGATATTAGGGAAGTTGTACAATAACCTACTTTTGACACCTATTTGACATTTAATTTATGATTATCATTTAGCTAGTGTGATTACTAAATCCAACACAATGGAAGAGTTTGGTTCATGTAGCCAACTCCAATTAATTCGAGACTGATGTTATATTGTTGTTTAGCTAATGTGATTAAATGCAAATAGTGGGTGGATGAGGTGTGGTGCATAGTAGAGATATCTGAAGCTATAGTTTGGAATTCTGCAGCTGTGTTTGTGGGGAAAATCTTTTATTAAGCAATTTAGTGTTCGTCATTTGCTTGTTCAAGAGACTCAAGTCGTGCGTGGGAAGGAAATCACGTTGAGATTTGTTGTATTGTTCGAGAAATTTCTTAGATACTCTTTCGTTCTATGGTTAGATAATTACACGAACGTATTTCTTCTAACAGTATGCTTCAAATTTTTGGTTACATGGTGTTGTGTATATTTTCTTTTCTTGCTAGTATGCATGATCTTTGTTGAAAGAAAAAAGATTGGTTGACATGCTTTTAACACGTTACTGACGCCCTTTGAATTTTGTATTGAGATACATGCACACTTATTTCAAAGCATCTACTTTAAATTTTGTATTGAGATGCATGCACAACTGTTTCCAAGTGTTTCCATTGGGCCCATAACAATACGGCAAAAAATGTAGGCGTCGGAAGTGGGCTACTTAAGCACTTACCCGAACTCCAAACACAAACCCCAACCACATCGACAGTCTTTATCACCTCCAGATGCAATCTCAAACTATGCAATCTATCTGAAATTTCTATCAATTTTATAGATATATGGTTGAGCGACAGGCGTTTTCTAATGGAGATAACGATCGCCATCCCATTGAGCCAAGATGAGTTCGATGGAGAACCCCGAATGCTGGATGAATTACTCTGAATACTCATGGTGCGGCTAAAGGAAATCCAAGCCAAGCTTCTTATGGTTGCATATTCAAAATCTTCCTCCAATTGCTTGTAAATGAGATTTTGGATTGCAAAACCAAAAGCATACAGGTCAAGCAACGGCTGGTTTGTTATTCCTCCATGACACTTGCAACTCATTGTGGAAGGAGGGAACATTGCAGAAAACTAATTTTTAAGTACTAAAGGGTCTAAACGACACATAGAATTAATTCAAGTTGGATGGAAAAAATTGAGGAGTGCAACAAATGTGATATGTGATAAAAATATTTCTACCAAATTAAAATAAAAATTTTATAAAACCGCAATTAACTCAGTTACGGTCTATAGAAATGATTGTTGGGTGGTAAAACAACAACTACATAAAATGAACATAACAAAAATGAGGATGCTTAGGTGGATGTATGATAAAACTCATAAAAATAGAATAAGAAATACATAAATTTAAAGACAAGTAGGAATAACACCAATTAACATAAAGATTAAGTAAGAGCGATTGCGGTAGTTTGAACACTTGCAAAGACAACCTATAAATGTCTCCAATAGAAAACTTGATTCAATAGAAACTGAAAAAATTTAACGAGGTATGTGTAGATCGAAGTTAACTCGAGACGCATTAATTAAGAGAGGTTTGAAAAGCTCAACATCAATTGCACTAAATCGAGCACAATGAAAGAGTTTGATCCATGTAACCGATTCCAATTAATTTAAGACGGAAGTTGTGTTGTTATAGGACCTAAAGACGATGAACATATTGACAATTTGACATAGAAAAAAAAAAAAAAACCATGGTCAATAAAACAGACATACCATTCATTACGTTAGCGCATTTTTGTTTAACAACCTCGCTAAAGTATCTCGTATCGAGATGGGCGTCGTATATAAAGGCAAGGTCGAGGGTTCAAATGAAAGCATCCCCAACAGTAGTTAAGTGTGGCTTGAGACTATGGATTGATGTCACTTTATAAATATGGGGAGAATGTCTATCCTATATGTATATATATATATATATATATATATGAAAAATATGAAAAATGATAATCTAACACACTTTGAGCTTACACTTTGTTTTTTATCCATTTATGGCTCTTTCTTGTCTCCCCCAGGTGTGGACCCCACATTTGACAAAACACCATAAATAGCTAAAAAACAAAGTGTGCGCCCAAAGTATGTTAGATTATCATTATATATATATTCAACCTCAAAAATGATCTTCAATACACAATGTGAATTGAGACTTATTTTGACTTTTTTATTTTATTTTTATATATAATGAGACATTTGTTTTGTTTTTCTTTTTAGTTTTTATAACAAAAAATGATGAGGTGACAATAGAAAGAATGTCTACCGCAATGTCTAGAAATAGACGTTAGGATAGATATATATAATCTCTATTTTAATTCCTTATCACATCAGCTGAACATTCACAATTTATGGTCCAATTGGAGAGCTCTTTCTAGGTTGAATGTCTATTTCACCCTAATCAATGGTACCATTAGAGATGCTTTCATGTTGAATTTTTAGTTGTGTAAGCTCGCATCCCGAGGTGGACACTAGCATTTGGGTAGGGGATGTTCATTCTAGGGATGTTATTATACTAGGCCACTTAAGGCAAACACAGCCTTGCAAAAAAACCTATTAGGAAACCTGCAGTTAGAAACCCGAAAGTAAGAAAATAAGATTCATTCATAATTAAGACATCGAAGAGAGAGAACCTCAAAAAAAAAAAAAAAAAAAAAAAGACATTGAAGAGAGATTAAGGAATATAACTAACAAACACATGATTTGTTATTTGAAGAAAGAAAGAAAAAACATATATTAACTTATTTTACAAGTTTAATTTTGGGATTTAGTTGTATACTACTATAGATATGGTAAGAATGGCATAGGAATGAATTTAAACCTTGTATTCATAAAGCAAAAAAAAGGAATGTAAACCTGTCCCTTCTGCTGGGCAAGTTCAACAAAATTAAATAAGGAGAAATAGTAGGGCAAGCTTTAATTGATGGAAAATGTTAGAATGATACCCCAAAGTCATATTCTATGAAGTGGCATGCGGGCTCACATCCTTAGTAGCCATCCTTACATGCCTTGGGAAATACACCTCGCGTGTTATGCACTTAATACGCACCAAATACTATGTACCTAACACCCATTTTTACATGGGGCTCATACGTCATGTCACTGAGGTGTGAATTTGAGGTGACAAATGAAAATATGCTTATGCAACACACAAAAGGTAACAAAGGAAAATGTGTAGCACACAAAAGACACACTTGTTGGTGTCCTTTGATTTCCGCATCGATGTGTGAGCTCATGCAACTCTATGTGTATTGAAGTGACACCAATGAGTGCGTCTTTTGTTGGTTAAATTAGCATTACCCATATATAAATACAAGTAAACTAACCAATAAACACCTCACTTTTTACTCACTGAACGTTATCAAATGTTTCCAAGTAAGGAAAGTAATTTTCCCTTCCCCTTCTATTTCAACTTTCCATTCTTTCTCCATATATATATATATATATGTTGTCTTTTATGATCTATATAACACTTTTAATTCAATCATAAATTATAAAATATAAACATACCTCCTTCCAGTGCCAATAAACTTAAGAATGTTTTTCCCCTCTCTGCCTTCTTCCTTAATATCACTGTTCTTGATGGTGAGATCTCAATGCGGTTTTAAATAAATCATATCCCAATAAGTTATTGGGGTCCGTTTAATTTGAAGAGAGGGGAGGGAATTAAAACCCCCGTACTCAAAACAATTATGCCCAAACTACCATCAAGTTTTGGGCTCAAAACATGAAGTATGTAACAATATAATATGGGCCACATATAATAGAGATTAATTAGGAAAAGATAATCTAACAATATAAATATAGAACCAAAGAAAGTTTCAGCTCAAACCACTCTTGCCCATATACCAAACCACTTGTTTCCTTGAAGTACGTAGTAATGGAGGCTTTGTTTCTAGACTCCATTTCAGCACCATCACCAATAAGGCGGAATGCACGGTCTTACTATTGCACTAGGTCAGCTAATTGGTACTTCAGTAGTCACTGCAATGTCTCTACTGCTAATAGGAACAATAAGCTGAAACCTGCGTGTTGCTTGAACTCCGAAAATGCGAGGAGCGTGAAAGCATTGCCTTCACACGTCGAGGGGTTGTCTTATGTTTTAACAAAGGAAGAGATGATGACTCTTAACAATGTTGCTGAAAGAGACACTACTAGTAAATTTATGGAGAAGGACTCATCAGATGGGATTGGAATTGTGAAATGCTTTAGTGGGAAGGTGCTTTTCATCACTGGTGCAACTGGGTTTTTAGCAAAAGGTGCATATGAGCTTGTTTTACATATATATGGTACTTGTGTTGTTGCTTTTTCATGCAAAGACACGTTTATGTTTTTCTCACATTTTGTTATTTTCACTTTTTTTAATGAAAGATATTTTAACTTTTTTTTTTTTTTTTTTTTTTTTTTGTGTACATAATTTCAGTTCTTGTTGAGAAGATCTTGAGGACAATTCCTGATGTTGGAAAGATTTATCTCTTGATACAAGCTAAGGACAATGAAGCTGCCCTTGACAGATTGAAGAATGAAGTATGTTTTGGCAAAGTAGATTAACCAATTTATGTTTCAACTTTTATATTTTTTTCTTGATAATGATAGGTTGATTGTTTTAACTCACTTATTATCTGTCTTCATGGCCGGCATTGGTTTCTTCTTCTGAGCTTTTGCTTTGATTTTGTTTAGATAATCAACAAGGAACTATTCAAGTGCCTTCAACAAACACATGGAAGATTCAATCAAGCTTTCATGTTGAACAAGCTGATTCCTGTGGCAGGAAATGTTTGTGAATCCAATGATTTAGGAATCCATCCATCCTTAGTTAATGAGATTGCAAGCAAAGTTGATATTATCATCAATTCCGCTGCCACAACTACCTTTGATGAAAGGTATAAACGTAACTAGATTCTTTTTTTTTTCTCTTTTCATGACGGTAGCACCATAATTTGAAATAATCATTTTTTATTCAAGTCCCATCAACTTAAACTGGTTCTATTAAATGTAGATATGACGTCGCTCTGGACATTAACACAAAAGGACCTAGTCGATTACTAAGTTTTGCAAAGAAGTGCAACAAACTCAGGCTCTTCATGCATGTTTCAACAGGTGAGCAGGGTTTTACTGCATTGGTAATTAAAATCTTCACAGCTATGAAGCTACTTTAATGAGGTTTTGATGGATGTGTTTGGCAGCTTATGTCAATGGGAAGAGAGAAGGTAGAATCTTAGAGAAGCCCTTCTCAATTGGAGATAACTTGGCAAAGGAGATAGCTAGAAAATCGAAAACACATTCCATATCATATCAAATGTTAGACATTGAAGCTGAATTAAAAATGGCTTTGAATGCAAGGGAGAGTTTTGGAGATGATGAAGTGACTCAAAAGATGAAAGAAATGGGTCTAGAGAGGTGAATATTCCTTAATTTTTTGTTCATTTAAAGTTTTGACAAGGGGATTTCGAACCTTAATTTCAGTACAAAATTATCAGACTTCAATATATTCTCTGATCTGTAGTAAATGGCATCAGAATGTCTAACTCGATCTAAGCCTACAAGCTTTTGAGAAATTAATTAAAACCTCTACGTACACTTGCTAAATTGCTAACAAGTCGCACGCACGCAAGCGCCCCTACGTAATAATAATAATAATAATAATAATAATAATAATAATAATAATAATAATAATAATAATAATAATAACAATAACAACAACATCTACAACGACGACGATAGCTACTACTTGATTTCAAAAAAAAAAAAAAAACAACAACAGTCCCAAATTAATTCATGGATCTAAATCTTCCATTATGTTTAATTTAGTGTAATTGATGATAAGCTTTCCAAACCAATCAAATCTCTCCTAATTAATGTATTCCACGTTAACTTCAATCTACTCCCGCCTCATTGAATTACTTCAATTTCTATTAAGTCAAGTTTTCTAGTGGGGCATTTGTAGACCATCTTTGCAGGTGACCAAACCATCGCAACCGTTATTCCCTAATCTTTGAGTCAATTGGTGCTACTCTTATACTTGTCTTTGAATTTTTGTATTTCTTATTCTATCTTTTTTGAGTTTTACCAATTACCACACGTGATGTATGCAAATTCATGTTCATAGAGCAAGGACCTTTGGATGGGATGACACGTATGAGTTTACAAAGGCGATGGGGGAGATGTTGCTCAACAAAACCAGAGGAGACACACCAGTAGTCATTGTTCGTCCGAGCATCATAGAAGGCACTTACAAGGAACCCAACCCTGGCTGGATAGAAGGATTCAGGTCCATAAAAACTTGTTCACACTCTCTACTTTGAATTACAGTTTTTTACATATTTTTTGGCTTTCAATTCTTTTACTTTCCATATATATACAATAAATTCTCAAAAAAGAGTACATGTGAGCATCTTCAGAATGTTGGATCCACTGATTTTATGGCATGGAAGAGGAAGACTAACAGGGTTTCCAATAGACTCCAATGGAGTCTTTGATGTGGTAAGCACGTCACAGATATCATTTTGAATTCAACATTTATATGGATTTTTTACACAAATATAAGGAGGATTGAATGCAGGTTCCAGCCGATATGGTAGTGAATGCAATGTTGGCAGCAGGGGCATCAAGGCTAAGCTCAGCAAGGTTGAAGTCAGGAATTGAAGTGTACCATGTAGCTTCATCAACTGTGAATCCATTAGGTACTGCAGATGTGTTCAGATTTTCATTGGAGCACTTCAGGACTTTCCCTTACAAAGACTCTAAAGGGATGCCGACGCATATCGAGAAACTAAAGTTGTTCAACTCCATTGAAGATTTCAATTCGTACATCGAACAAGTTGGAGAGGCTTCGAATGGGAGTACGTCGCAAAGATTCAAGAAGAAACTTGCAGAGCAATCTAAGCACATGGCAAAAAGATGTATCAGCCATACACGTTTTACAAAGGAAGGTGAGTTTTTTTATTATTATTATTTTTTATTTTTTATTTTAATTGAGATATTGCATTAAACCAAGCACTATTGAAGAGTTTGATTTGTATAGTCGACCCCAATTAATTAGGACTAAGCCTATGTTGTTGTTGTTGTCGTCGTTGTTGTATTTTGATTGAGATACAACGGGCTCTTACAATGTTATATTATCATTTTCCCTTGTATATAACCATGAGATTCATTCAACTCGAATATTACAATTAGAAGGGAGAAGGTTCGACCCTTGAATCTTTAAGGTTGAGGATCAACTAATCCAGTAGATCATCGATCTATTATTTGTTCTAATAATCTTTGTCTATTTGCAACAAGAAGATGATATTGAAAAAGAAACTTTTTGCAGGTTTGACAATACAAACACACAAAAGTTGATCGATAAAATGTCTGAAGAGGAAAGGAAGAGCTTTGGGTTTGATGTGAGGAGCATAGATTGGAAAGATTACATATGCTACACCCATCTCCCTGGACTCAGGAGGAATGTGTTGATGGGCAGATAGAAAGTTTATTTTTATTTCTATGATGATATATATACACATATGTTGTTAATTTTTATCTACTGAAATTATATATATAGGAATATAGAATACCACAATACCCAATTAAGTTCTGAAGCTTTCTGTACTTATAAATTGACTAAATTACAGTGATTATAGCAAAAGTTTGGTTTATCAGCATATAATTAATAGAAATGTTAGTTTGCTACTGGTTGAAGCAATAAAGAAGGATGTGTGTGTGTGTGCTCTTTTTTTTGGTGAGGCACAATAACTTTTTGTTTCTAATCCAAGTCGTGGGTAACTGGGCAAGCCAATCTGTTACCGTGAATACATATTACATCAAATTGTAGCACTCGGAACATAGACTTTTTTATGCATGGCACTAAGCCAGACTTGACATCTCCCAACAATTGGAGCTTTCACTCCCCCCGGCCAACGTGTGTGCTCTGTGCAAACATGGGAAAAATTTTGGATATTCTTCAGGGAAAATGATATATATTATTATTACACACTTTGGGTCACTCCTCCTTAAAAATTGTGTAATAATGTGTATCACATGATTTCCAAATGGTGTATGGCGTTAAGCGTGTAACTTAACCATGTAATTGGAGCACTGCCCATTCTTTATAGGAGCATGTTTGTTATTGCACTACCCATACTTATTTATAAAAATACATTAAGATATATCTCAAGAAATTAAAAATTCAAACATATGAATTAAAGAGACACAAGTCATTAACAACTAGGTCTCAACCATATCTAGTTTCAAAACTTCTTTTTTGTCGCTGTTGTTCTTGTTGTAGTAAATATGAGCACCTTGAAATAATAACAAAATAGAAATGTTTGATGTCGGAGGTCAGGGTTTAATTTTCTGTTACAAAAGGTATATACTAATTTGTTAATTTAGTTTCTTTGACAAAAGGTACATATGTGTTCCTTACATTAATTGATTCTAATTTTGTATGTACTCGACTTCAGTTCTAGTTGAGAAGATCTTGAGGACTATTCCTAATGTGGAAAAGATATATCTCTTGATTCGAACGGAAAATACCGAAGCAGTAATGGACAGGCCAGTTGAAGAACGAAGTTTGTTTTGGCAGAAACATTAACTAAATCATTCAATCTTTTTTTTTTAATTATTTTTATCTTTATTGATAGGTTGATGTATAATATTTGTTAATTAACTCATGACTAACTTCTACTTATCTCTGCAATGAATGGCTTACTAGGTTTTTTTTTTTTTTTTTTTTTTCTAAATTATAAACAAGGAATTATTCAAGTGCCTTCAACAAACGAAGGAAGATTGTACCAACATTTCATGTTGAGCAAGCTGATCCCTGTTGCAGGAAATGTATGTGAATCCAATGATTTAGGAATCTATCCCTCCTTAATTAGTTGATCAGATTGTAAATGAAGTTGATATCATCATCAATCCTGCCAACACGACAAGGTTTTTTTTTTCCTTTTAGGGGATTCACAACTCCATGGTAATTCTTTCTCACCATAATTAGTCTCACCAAATTGATTCTCTTATGATGTTGTTCTGGACTCAAATACAAAAGGACCTAATCAACTGCTAAATTCGCAAAGTGCAGCATACTTGAGCTCTTCATGCATGTCTCAACTGGTGAGCAGTAATTAATGAAGTTTTTATACAATTATAAAGTTAATTACTGATATTAGTAAAAACAATTGAAAGAAGTTTGGTGACTTTTTTTGGTTACACAAGTTTGGTGCAGCACGTCAATGGGAAAAGAGTAGGTAGGATGTTAGAGAAGCCTATAAATAAATAAATAATTATATAGAGACCTTTAAATAAATATTATTTTGTCTATCTAGGAATCATCTAGTCATCGTTTAGATACCGCCTCACCTAAGTCAGAAAATTGCCTTGAGATCGCCTTGGCACCTTGCAATTCTTAGTTCAATGTCATGACAAGGATACTTCTCCCCAAAATTTTCATTCGTATGCTACTATTGAAAGAAAGCTAAAAGTTGATCCTAAATTTGGAGAAATTGAAAGCTCGAACTATTTCTGAAAACAACCCTATTGTTTCAAGCTCAATCCAATAACGGGCGTTGTAGATTAACATGCAATTCATTGGAGACAATTAACTACCAGTAACTATACAGCGTATTTTATTGTAAGAAAAGAAATGCGATTTCTGTGTTTTCTATATGAATGTGAGTTAGTAAATCATATATTGATTTGAAGCAGTTCCTTTGATTTCCCTCTATATAACTAAAATCTTTCCAACTCCACAACTACTAAGACAATTTTTTTTTAGTTTTATTTGTTAATTTAAGAATTATGTGATTGACAAAGTGTGTCCGAAGGACTGTATCAACTGTGTAGCAAATGCACGTAGCAAGTTGTATGTCAGCTAATATCATTCCAAAATTCACGTTGTTCTAGTTATTTTCACGTTAAAGTTGCAGATTGAAACAGATAAGTTATTATACATTTGCACATCATTCCAGTTCAATGCCTAATTCCAAGACCAAGTTACGAGATTCTAATATTTTAACAAAGGTTCCTTCAATTTCTGCAGATATTTGAGTGACAGCAACAAATTAACCAATGCCTCCTCAATGAGTTGCATTGGAAGAGCTGTTATTGTCCAAGTTAATATTTAAAATTTGAGTTATTTGAATGATTCATATGTTCTATGTGGTTGAATATCCCTATGAATGGAATTTCTTATCTTGTTCTGTTTGATTATTCCTATGAAACTTAATTCTCAAGCAAGCAACAGTGGGCCAATAAACTTTGCAACACAAAACAGGAGAAGATCATTGGGGATTAACAAAGAAGCTATATTAATAGTGATCATTAATCACCGTAAGAAACTACAGAAAAATAAGTCAAGCTTCAGTAGTCACATTATCATCTTCAAGTATGTTGATTTCTCTCTAGTCATAAAGTTGACGCGCCTGATTCACTCTTGTGGGAATAGTCAAGCCTAAGTAGAGAGAAGCCAGACAAGATTATGAAAAAAAAAAGAACTACAGATTATATGATTCCAAAACCATCTACAAAAGCCAGCTAAGACGCAAATCTTGATGAGCAATTACTATCAAGAAACAGAAAAATAAGTTGTGTCAGATTCAATTCATGTTCCTCGTCTACTGTATTCCACAAAACTAACAGAATACAAAGACGAATTTGATTAAAAGAAAAACAATAGGAGAATTGATTCCAAGGACTAAAAACAAAAACCAAAACTAAACCATAAGATTTAATTAAGATGTGTCTCAGAATCCCCAACTCCTAAAGGACCTTGAGAAATATTGTGAATCTCAGTAATCCAAATATAAGGTGAACAAAATAATATCTAGAATATTTGGACCATTGGTCCAATAGTCAGAAATGGAAGTCCCTGCCCGCAGCGATTTTCCTCAATCACCGTGATAAAATCTCCTCGTATATATTGGGTCTTGTTAGAGCACATCCACTTGAGCTAATTAATGAGCATGTTAAGCAAAAATTGATACTCCTACGCTGAACTTGTTCAGAAGAAACAAAGGCATTTCTCTTTTCTCTTGATGAGGACCTATCTGTTCTTTGTGGATGTATTTTAAAACTCATCAACACATAGTTTATAATAATTATAATAATCTTAATGTGTTTTAAAATAATAAAAAAACTGGAATCACTTTCTCAACATAATTTCCAGTCCTCTATAAATGTAGAACTAATTGATGATCAGTTTCAACGCAAATCAATCTTGCCAATATCCCAAAAAAAAAAAAAACCTCTTTTTTTAACCATTTTCACTCTTCTTCAATTTTTCTTGTGTTGATTTGCAATGGAAGCTTTCTTCCTTGACTCCATTTCAATACAACCACCAAGGCTGAACCCAAGGCCTTACCATGCTAGGCCAGGTTGGTGTCTCAATAGTCATGGCAATATTTCTTCTAAGAACAAGATGATGAACATTGTGTGTTGCATGAGCTCTGAAAATGCGAAGAGCCCGAAAGCATTGTCTTCGCAAGTCAATCTGTTGTCTTATTTTTCAACAAAGGAAGAGATGAATCTTAACAATGCTACTAGTAAGTTGATTGACAAGGTCACTGATGGTATTGGAATTGTTAGAAGCTTGAGTGGAAAAGTGCTTTTCATTACTGGTGCAACTGGGTTCTTAGCAAAAGGTACATATTTGTAAATCTTCTTTTACACGTGTCTACATATATTATTCAAGTAAAAATGAGCTTCTCACATCCATTCATTCTTAGTTTTGTGTTAAGGTTTTTGAGTTTTTCTCAATGTACATAATTTCAGTTCTAGTTGAGAAGATCTTGAGGACTGTTCCTGACGTGGGAAAGATATATCTCTTGATTCGAGCAGAAAATACCGAAGCTGCAATCGATCGATTGAACAATGAAGTATGTTTTGATTTGTTGATGTTTTCAGTACCTGTTAACTCATCAACTTCTATTTATATTTTCCTATATATAAATGTCTTTTGACTTTGTTTAGATTATAAACAAGAAACTATTCAAGTGCCTTCACCAAAAACATGGAAGATTCTATCAGGCTTTCATGTTAAGCAAGTTGATTCCCGTGGCAGGAAGTGTTTGTGAATCCAATGATTTAGGAATTCATCCTTCTTTAGTTCATGAGATTGCAAATGAAGTTGACATAATAATCAATTCAGCCGCCACGACATCCTTTGATGAAAGGTATAAAATAAATCTTCCCTTTGTTTTTGCTAGTTCATCGCGAGGTATCCAACAACAAGAAAATTCACTCGAATCATTCAGATCTTAGTTCCATCAAATTGATTCTCTATATATTGTAGATATGATGTTGCTCTGAACACAAATACAAAAGGACCTAATCGACTGCTGAGTTTTGCAAAGAAGTGCAACAAACTTTGTCTCTTCATGCATGTTTCAACTGGTGAGCTGTAATTAAGTTTTATTGCAACAATGGAGTTACCGACATCAGTAAAAACAAGTTTAATGAAGTTTGATGGATGTGTTTGGCAGCTTATGTCAATGGGAAAAGAGAAGGTAGAATCTTGGAAAAGCCCTTCTCACTTGGGGATAACTTGGCAAGGGAAATATCCAAAAAATCAGAGACAGATTCAAGATCATATGAAATGTTAGACATCGAAGCTGAAATAGAGATGGCTTTGCATGCAAGAGAGAGTTTCAGAGATGGCCAAGTAAATCAAGAAATGAAAGAAATGGGTCTAGAGAGGTGAATACTCCTTGATTTTCTGTGCACCAAGTTAAAACCTTTACTTATCTAGTTAACAGATGGATTTATGATACAATGTATATTATGAATGCCTTATTCATGTTCATAGAGCAAGGACCTTCGGATGGGACGACACATATGAATTCACAAAGGCTATGGGTGAGATGTTGATAGCCAACGACAAAGGAGACATACCGGTAGTAATTGTTCGTCCGAGCATCATTGAAAGCACATACAAAGAACCCTACCCTGGTTGGATAGAAGGATTCAGGTTTTATATCTATACATCCATATTTCTACTATCAGTACATTTTTTCACATGCTTTTTATCTATCTAAAATAAACTCCCAAAAAAAATACATAACACATTTAAAAACTTTTTACTTTTTAGAATGATGGATCCACTGCTGTTATGGCATGGAAGAGGAAGACTAAGAGGATTTCCAATAGACTCCAATGGAGTCTTTGATGTGGTAAGCACGCAATACTTCTATGACCACATTTTGAAATCAAGAGTCTTTTGATTTTCAACACACTTATATAACATACATAAGTGAGGGTTGAGTGTAGGTTCCAGCAGACATGGTAGTGAATGCAATGTTGGCAGCAGGGGCATCAAGGCTAAGCTCAGCAAGGTTGAAGCCAGGAATTGAAGTGTACCATGTCGCTTCATCAACCGTGAATCCATTAGGTACTGCAGATGTGTTCAGATTTTCATTGGAGCACTTCAGGACTTTCCCTTACAAAGACTCGAAAGGGATGCCGACGCATATCGAGAAACTAAAGTTGTTCAACTCCATTGAAGATTTCAATTCGTACATCGAACAAGTTGGAGAAGCTTCGAATGGGAGTACGTCGCAAAGATTCAAGAAGAAACTTGCAGAGCAATCTAAGCACATGGCAAAGATGTATCAGCCATACACGTTTTACAAAGGAAGGTGAGTTTTTTCTTTTTTTACTTTTTTCTTGAGATACAACAGGCTATACACCATGAGCTTCACTCAACTCGAATATTATGATTAGATGGGAGAAGGTTTGACCACTGAATATTATTTGGTTTCATAATCTTTGTCCATTTGCAACAAGGTGATATTGAAACATATACATTTTGCAGATTTGATAGCACAAACACACAAATATTGATTGATAAAATGTCTGAAGAGGAAAGGAAGAGCTTTGGGTTTGATGTGAGGAGCATAGATTGGAAAGACTACATATGCTACACCCATCTCCCTGGACTCAGAAAGAATGTGTTGATGGGCAGATAGACAATTTTATCCATTGAACTTATATAGGAGGAATAAAGAATACCAGAATACCCAAGTTATGGAGCTTTTTGTACTTGTAGTTACTAAATTGCCATGATTGCATAAGTTTGGTTAGTAGTTCTCCATGCATTAACTGCTCATTTCTTCCGTGTCAATTTCTTGTAATTCTCCAAGACAGGAAGCCAATAATTTATGTTGATTTTTAAAAAATAAAATAAAAAAAACAGCAAGTGATATTGTCAATTCTTTGACGGATCACATTGCTTCCTTGATTGATTGATGTTTACACTCATCACACACATATTTATAGCTAACATGCAAACACTCCAATACTTGGTCATATTTATAGCTAACATGCAAACACTCCAATACTTGGTCAACATGACCCATTCACATCACTATTACCACTACACAAATATGTCTAACCCACATCCTTATATAACTACCCATTATACATTCATGTACCAACTAACACACTTTTGTACTCATAACATAAAATTTGAATTATAAATTCCAACATAACTATCCACTACGCGGTCATGTACCAACTAACATACTTTTGTACTCATAACATGAAATTTGAATCATAAATTCCAACAATTTAGTCATTTCAGGGGACATACAAATCAGCGGCACACTACGGATCTGAACTCTTAAATAGCTTGACAACTACATTGGTTGATTGAGCTCTAGAAAGATCAATAGTGGAACAGTGACTAGTGAAGGTCTAAACCCCGTGGAGTAGAGAACATAATCAGTGTAATTATCGTGTGTATGAAAGAACTGTTGATTTTGGGGAGGATCAGCCAAATTCTCACGCTTGCATATGAAGAAAGGATTTGAGAATTGTAGGGCCTTGATATTAGAATTTGAGAAAAGATGTCCATGGGAGAGTGAATATACAGCAGTAATTATTCAACTCATACTAAAGTTGTGGCTGTCTAACGGAGATTGTTCTGGCAATGCAAGTCACATACTCAACAAAGAACCGTTTTTCATGCTTTGAGAATCATTAGACCAGTATAACATGAACAACCCACTACTGAGTGGCTCCCATTCTGACGAACAAGAAACTGATGGCATTCCGTAGCAGTGTTTACAAGGCCTTAGGCTTTTGGGGGTTTTCCACGGCCAGAAAAGAATTATTAAAAAATATTTTTATTGAAAAAATTATTTATTTATTTATTTATTTATTTTCTTGAAAATATCATTTATTCTTTTTTGAAAATATTTTTTATTGCAAAATGTGTGAAGTTGAAAATAAGGTGGTGACTTTGCAAAAAAAAAAATATATGGCGGTGAGAAAGTACGCTCTTTACTGTTGAGGGGCCTCTAAATAATTCAAATTATTTCTTTGGGGGATCTAAGTAATACAAAGGAATGTGAGAATGAAATACAAAGAAGAACAAATACAAAGGAAACAGAGACATCGCCCCAAAATTGTAGAATAGAAAAAAGTTATATATAATGAGATTGTGTTAGCTGTTCATTAGTGCTCTGCAAATCAGCACAACACTATTCATCAATAAGAAATAACATGGTACGAGAAGAAGACTTGGAATAATCAGCAAAGACTAAGAAAAATGAAATGAACCTCCAAACAGTGAGAATCAATTTGGTGGTTTTGTCTAGAATATGGTTTGATATTTGGTGTTAAACTTCTAAAGACTTTGGTTTCGCCTTTTGCAATTACATATCTTCGATCCTTCGTAATAATAAATCTTGGGTGTGACTATCAGCCTCCTGATTATCAGATTTTGAAAACTTTTGGGTGTCCATTTTTTCCTTATCTTCGACCATATAACAAACATGAATATCAACTTTGATCGAAACGTGTGTTTTCTTAGGCTATAGTTCCATTCATAAAGGGCACAAGTGTTTTAGTTCTGCTAGGAGAGTGTTTATCACTCGCAATGTGTTGTTTAATGAGCATAATTTCTCTTACTCTAATTTGTTTCCTTCACCTAATAAGTCTTTTACTACTATTTATGTTCCTCATTCTTCCATTGATTTACATTCTGGTTCCGTGTCTACTAATGATCATTATGTTTCTACTTTTGTTCATATTTAGTCTTCTCCTTCTCCCGAGTCGTTAGTTGTCCTAGTTCTAGTTCTCACACTACTAAGGAGATTAGTGCTAATGCTATGGCACCACAAAACACTCATCCTATGATAACTACAAATTAAAAATGGCATCGATACGAAGAAAGTGTTTTTAGCAACTGACAGTGATATTGTGGATGGTATTCCTAAAAATGTTGAAATAGCACTCCAAAATCTTAAATGGAAGGAGGCTATGAATAAGAAATATCATACCCTCGTAACTAATGGAACTTGGTCTCTTGTACCTTCTACTGCAAATCAAAATGATGTAGAATAAGTGATCACTATCAAACACAATCCTGAGAGGTCCATCAATCGATACAAGGTTAGATTAATGGCTAAGGGATTTAAACAAGTTTATAGTGTCTATTTTGGAGAAACTACAGCCCAGTTGTTAAACCTTCAACTGTGAGGGTCATTCTGTCTATTGTTGTACACTTTGGGTGGTCTCTTAAGCAATTAGACATTAATTATACTTATTTGAATGACACCTGGGGTGAAAAGGTGTTTACAAACCAACCACCTGGTTTTATTACCTCCTAATGTCCTCACGTTTGCAAATTACATAAGGCGCTCAATGGTTTAAGGCAATCTCCTAGGGTATAGTTTGACAAGCTCAGATTTACTCATCTCTTAGGGCTTTCTGAATTTCTTAGTTGATGATTCCAGTTTCCAGAGGTGGTTACAAACCCTAATTAGGGTTTATGTGATTTAGGGTTTCATCACACACTTTATACCCCACCTCAAATTGAACCTTAAATCCATCTCTTCTTCCTCGTCTAATTTCCACACTCTACACCCCATCTCATCTCTGTCTCTAAACTCAACAATTCACCACCAAAGGCAACATCTTGATTATTGTAATTGGTGGAGATTTGATTCACACTTTTAAATGGTTAGGACATTTATTTGTATTGGGTTTTAGCTTTCAAGGATCAAATAATTAATTTTGAATGCAACATGGAGCAAATTGAAGTAAGGAGAGAAGAAGATGATGTCCAACAAGGTTGGGTCACAAAGAGAAAAAAATAGTTCTTTTCATCTTTTTGAAGGAGGCAAACATAAGCTAGGGGTATATTAGGGAGTTTACTAATAGTTAACGGAGTGGTTAGAACATAGGGTATCTTATTGGGGGCTACAAACAACATTGAATTAAATGGGGGCTGAGATAAGGTATATGGTGTGTGGGCTCGCATCCTTGATAGTCATCTCAGTAAGCGCCTCGGGATACACACCAACATATTATGCACAAGGAACTATGTGTCTAACACCCATTTTTACATGGACCCACACACCAAGTATGATCCTTTATATGGAGAACGTCTATCACGGAACTTTGAAGGTGTCATTATAGCATCTTCCTTGCTAGAACAACTCTTCGCTTCCTTCAATCTACCAAAAAAATTGGTAGATTAAATTAAGCCCTAACCTTGGCGACCATGGTACTCGAAAAGAGAAAATAATTGTGAGTGACACAACCGATGAAATTTTTTTTTGATAGGAACACAACCGATGAAGTTTGTTCTTTGATGAAAGAGGAAGAAAACAACGCACGTTGCAGAACATCTTGTTATCTTTATTGTGCATCTACTTTGATTACAAGCAGGGCCGGCCCTGTAATTTTGGAGGCCTGGGGCGAACCTTAAAAATGGGGCCTTCTATATAAAAATAAATATATTTAAAAAAAATAAATTAAAGATTAAGTGAGTTATATATGAATAGCATGCAATGAACTTAAAATCAACAATTTTGAAATTAGCCTTTTCCCTCCTCCTCTCTTCAGACTTGGGACCGACAATGAAAAGTAAAACACTTATCACTGGTAGAGTTAAAAAAAGGTTTTGTAACAAGTCAAAATTAGTTAAAAGTATCATAACCTTTCACAACTTTTTTTTATTGTATTCTAACTTTTTGGAATTCGTTATTGTATCATAACTTTTCTATATTAATTGATTTGTATCCTTGTCACTCTTAAACTATAAATTTGATGATGTATGTCACTTAAACGTTGGGAAAGATAATGATACTTTTAACCAATTTAGTCTAGTCGCATAAAGTGACAAAAATGAAAAAATAATGTATAAATAAAAATGATGCTTATACTGAGATAAAAAAAGATGTGCCAAAAAAAAAAACAAGCACTAGCATCAAAAATAAAATCGAACAAGTTCAAGACTAATTACTCTTTATTGTAAAGATTTGGCTAACTCATCTTGTTTCCTTTTTTTTCTTAAGTTTATCAAAACCGGAAGCATATTTTCTATGCATCACATATCTCACACTAATAAAAAAATTTCTAAGCGCTAAGAAATCTAAACCTTAAAAAAAATTGATCTAAAAGACTTGAAGGTCTATTGATGAGTACTTCACCGCCACCAAAAATCAATTATTTTTAGATATAAACAAGTAACAATAAGAACTGTAATTATACTAAAAAAAGTAATAGTAGTAACTTAAAAGTATACTGAAAGAGTTTGTAACCCAAAAAGAAGAAATATACCAAAGAGTGAGAGATGATGCTGCAGAGGAGTACTCAATTGAAGATCATTGAACAACCAATGATGTGAGACTGTGAGAGATGTTACTGAAAGATATTCTATATGCTCTTTAAACTTTGTCCTCAGTTTGAGGATGATGAGGATTGAGGAGAGATCTTGTGTGAGAGATTTTTTTTTCAAGTTTGCTGTAAAGAGAGATCTAGTATAAATGTGAGACTTGAGAGATCTAGCAAAGAAGAAGAAGAAAAGACTTTTTGCTTGATTTGACGGGAAAGAGAGAATAGCTGAATAGGTTACGTGTCGAATGAAAGGGGAGTTGAGAAGTCGTAGAGTTGCCGAAGTCGCAGATTTTTTTTTTGGAAGTTTCAACGTATTGTACCTTTAATAATCTATAATTAAATAAATAAAAATATGAAATTACAAAAATACCCCTACTTTAGTGCCAAATGGGGCCTTGCTCACTTTGGGGGCCTGGGGCGGTTGCCCACCAGGCCCCCATGCAAAACCGGCCCTGATTACAAGCCCACTATATATAGATAGGGGATACATCAAAACAAACTCAACTCTATCTAAACAATAAATCTATCTAAACAGCTCAACTTTATCGTAACCACGGTATCTTAACATATCCCATGGAAGAATTAGCGCATGAAATTCATTTACATGTGCAGACGTCGGGCGTTAAGGCCCAAATACATGGTGAGTAACAAATTTAGATTATGGATTCGTGTTAATTTTTCAAATGAAGTAGACTCAAATCGATCAAGTAAACAGATGAGTAAACACAATAAGGGGAACCATAAAAGTAAACATGGTGAAAAATAAAAAACCTTCAACCAAATTTAAATCACCAATACCCTAAAACCACTCACTAACAATAACCACTAAAAAACCAGAAAAATATGAATGGATAGATGGATGTCTGCCCATTACGGAAACATAGACATCCATCACAGAAACATAGATTATATAGAGATGCACAGAAAGGAAAACATGAATCCGAATCAATTCCAACCAGTTGACGCCATCAACTGGGAACTGGACATGGTGGATTTTGAAGAGACTGTTCGCGGTGTTGCTAATGACCTTCACTCAACAGTTTGGGAATGTTTAGAGTTCACGTCGTTTCAGTAGCTGAGGGAGGGAATTTGTAGATTGACCCAAAAATCCCCGGTGCATAACTGTTGGTTTTTGTGCGGGTCCCACACAAAAATAGAAAAGTCCAACACATAAAGCAACAAATTGGAGTTTGAATAAGAATATGATAGAGAGAGAAAATAGGAAGTGAAGAAATATATATGAGTCGATATTGTTGTGCGACTAGGAGACCAGAAAAATAAGAGGTATTCTAGAGAAGTCGACGAGTAGTTCGGCTTGGTGTGCGCATAGGGGTGTATGTGCATTATCTCTCTAAGGTTTTCTTTCTACATTGAAGAACAACAAGATCTTGAATTCGAAGACTGGCGGTGAAGGCTTTGGTGATTTCTTGGTGTTCAAGAAAAGAGGTGCAAGGGTTTGATACAATTGGGGTAGTATTCTTTGTTCTTAGTGTGATCATCTAAGTTCTTGGAATAGGTATTTATGTATTACTCCATTGTTGGTGAATCTCATTAAATTGAGATATCTTGTACTTTTTGTTGACATAGTGGATTGTTCTGGAGTTTGGCCCGTGGTTTTTACCTCGATTTGGAGGGTTTTCCACGTTAAATATTTTGTGTCTTGTGGTGTGCTTATTTTATGCATTGATCGTGGTTTGGCGAAATTCATTATTCATCTGTTTCATTATTAGAAGGGGTTGAGTAAAACCCCAACAAGTGGTATCAGAGCCATGGTTAGTTCGTGCTTCGGGAATCTTTGTGGGAATCAAGATGGTGGATGATGATGATAAATCAAGCAATACGGTCAAGTTGACGGCTACGAATTATTCAATTTGGCAACCGATGATGGAAGATCATCTTTATTGCAAGGATTTGTTTGATCCAATTGAATTTGGACAAAACAAGCCAGAGAAAATATCTGATGTTAATTGGAGGAAGTTGCACCGAAAAACTGCTGGGACCATTCGAAAGTGGATCGATCTCAGTATTTATCACCATGTCAGCAAAGAGGTTGATGCACAGGGAGTTGTGGAGAAAATTGCGTAATATGTGTGAGAGGAAGGGGGCTCAAAACAAGGCTTCTCTAATTAGAAGGCTTGTTAATATGAAGTACAAAGATGGGCGGTCGATGATAGAGCACTTGAATGATTTCGAAGCATTGATCAATCAATTAAGTTCTATGAAGATTGTGCTTGAGGATGAGTTACAAGCACTTTTACTCTTGAGCTCGTTGCCGAAAAGTTCGGGAAACCTTGGTGGTGTCTCTAAGTAATTCTGCTCCAGGTGGTGTCTTGTCTTCATCCATAGTGCGGGATAGTCTCTTTGACGAGGAGACTAGGAGAAAGGATAAAGGCATTGAACCTTCACAAGCTCTTGTTACTACTGCAGAACATAGAGGCAGAAGTCAGTTTAGAGGTCCGAGGGGGCGGAGTAAATCTAGAGGCAAGTCTCAAGGAAAAGGAAAATTCTCTTGTTATCATTGTGGCAAGGAAGGACACATAAAGAAAAATTGTAGAGTGTGGAAAAAAGAACAGAATGATGAGAAAAATCAAAATAAAGCGAATGATCATAATACTATGGCTGCTATATCAGATGTAATTGAAGACTTGGTTGTGCTTCCTTTAGTTGAGGATCAAGGTCATGTCACTAATACAGATAGTGAATGGGTTGTTGATTCCGCAGCATCCTTCCATGCTACTTCGAGGAAGGATTTCTTCTCTGTTTATCGAGCAGGGAATTTTGGTAAGGCAAAGATAGGGAACAACAGTTTTGTAGATGTAGTTGGCATTGGAGATGTCTTTGTGCAGACAAATATGGGTTGCACGGTAATTTTGAAAGATGTGCGACATGTTCCGGATCTGTGTCTGAATTTGTTTTCTACTCATGCTTTGGACCTAGATGGTTACTACAACATCTTTGGGGGCAAGGAGTGGAAACTCACCAAAGGCTCAATGATTGTTGCTAGAGGAAAATTGAGCTATACACTTTACAAGACTCAATTGAAGACCGTCGAGGTGACTCGAACGCAATTGAAGATGATTCTTCACCGATCTCGTGGCATAGGCGGCTAGGTCACTTGAGTGAGAAAGGGTTGCGGTGTTGGCAAAGAAGTCTCACATTCCCTTTGCCAAAGGTAAATATTTTAACCCTTGTGATGATTGCTTATTTGGTAAGCAACATAGAGTTTCTTTTTCTTCATCATCTGAAAGAAAAAGAAATTTACTTGAGTTAATATACTCTGATGTTTGTGGTCCCATTAATGTGGAAACTATGGGAGGTGGCAGATACTTTGTTACTTTTATTGATGATGCTTCACGGAAGGTTTGGGTGTTTGTGTTGAGAACAAAATGTCAGGTTCTTGAGTACCTCAAGAAGTTTCATATGATGGTGGAACGAGAAAAAGACGTATCTTTGAAGTGCCTTCGTAGTGAAAATGGGGGAGAATACACTTCAAAGGAGTTCGAGAATTATTGCTCAGAACATGGAATCGTATATGAGAAGACTGTTCGGTACTCCTCAACATAATGGTGTTGAAAGAACAAACAGAACCATCCTTGATAAAGTCGATGTATGTTAAAAATGGCTAAGTTGCCCAAGTCGTTTTGGGTGAGGCTCTCGGTATTGTTTGCTACTTAATGAATCGTTCTCCGTCGCACCATTGGAGTTTGATCTTCCGAGAGAGTTTGTCCGGGGAAAGATGTGTGACGGCCCCAAATTTCCAATGCATTTGGGTACGCCCGCCTGACCCGTGCGGTCCCGAGTCGGTTTCTCAATGAACCCGACGAGCCTAGTCGACCTCAAATTTGTCAAGATTTCAAGATTTATGAAAGAGTTATTGCAATTATAACACAGCGGAAGCAAAATCACATTCTAATCAAATATTGAGAAATAACTCAATCAAAGGGAAATTATGAATCTATATAAATGTGGAAAACCCTGATATAGTCATTTCCAAGTCAACAAAATGGATTGATAGAATCCACCTCAAAACATATTTCCCAGTCCCAAAACGATCATATATATATATAAACGTCATACAAAAAGAAATAAACATAAGCCTGCATCTCGGTACCTCAAGTCCAGCTGCTCACAAAAAGTCTCCTAGGCAAGGTCCTTGCCCCTACTGCTCTTCGTCCTATCTGCACCCACCGTCACAAACTAGACGGTGAGCAACTAAGAGAAATTGAAAGTAAAGCCAGAAGAATATAACAGTAATTCATGAAATAACAAACAAGGCAGTCTAAATATCATGTGGGTACTGAAAGACAGGAATTTAAATAATCAAGAATGCATGATAGATAGACTGAAAATGATAGCAATCGAAACATGCGTGTTCCACGAGTCAAGAGAGGCAATAAGTGGTCTAAATTCCACAACAATTCCACAACAAATGATGTCGCAACATCGAAATCCACAAAGAATATCCACAACAATCCAACATGGTATCATACAATCACTAGGGGTGGTCAAACACTCGTGCGCACGAGTGCCGCGTTTTATCCCTTCTAAGGCGGCCGCATGTACCTTCGAGACACACACTTATGCCAAGAACACACATACAAGGAATATGGAATGGAATGCCAATAATTAGATAATAGCAAACACAACGGAATGAAAATGAATCACATGGTATTTTCTTAACTTGCTTACTAACGTACAAATGTTTTTTAAGGCAAGTGTACTTACCTCGAACTATCGTAATCCGCGTACAACGCTCCCGCGAACCTTAACACGTATCCCCGAGTTTTCCGCTACCTGACAAGGTCGGAAACTCGTATTAATAGGTCAAGTCATTCACTAAACCTAGGTTTAAACTTATTATTTTCTCCAATGTTTTAAATGATTCGAACGACATGACAATTTAATCGAAAAACGAATACTCTCTCTCGGGTTTTGAACACACAATATTTATAAGCCTCATCGCGAATCATAGGCTCGGCTCGGTCGAATGTGGGTCATGTCATGGTCTCGAGGACCGGCGACATGACTACGACGTCATAACCACTCATCACCACGCGATGTTTCAATACAAACCAATACTCAAGCATAACTCTTTATGAAAGCCAAACTGACATGTACAAACAAACATGGAACCTCGCTGGTGTTTTCCGACATCGGGGAAGGGTTATCAAGGCATGGGAAAGCCGAAAAAGCCTCCACCAATTCGGAATTACGTCAACACATGCAAATATGGACTCGACGCCGACAACACATGAAATCACGACAAAACACATTGACAACGTTGTTTCGGACTTAACCAAGGGTTGCAAGACATCAACCAATGTTAGGTGAGATCTCAACAACCTTCACTCGGTGGTGGCCCTGGCCTCGGTAGCACCGCCGCAGCGATGGGCGGTTTTCGGCGAGGCTCCACCACACATATCACATGAAATGATGACTCTTTCGAGCAAAATAAAACTGTTTTCGACCACTCTTAAGGCCGTGGGGCCTACGTAGGAGTTTAGTGGGACCCCTAACAAGGTGTCCCTGGTCGTGGTGTTCCGACAGTGGGCGCCGCCGAGGAGGTGGTTTTCCGGCGAGACTAACAATTAGGCAAAACAAGAAAAAAAAACACTCAAAAATGGACGTCAACCCACATGGGCCACAAACTTAAGGTGTCCGGGGACTTGAGGACTCCGTGGGTCACCCCGACCGTCCCCAACCACCACGACTCACCACAACAATGGCTAGGCGGTCGAACATTAGAGGAGAGAAAAAAAAAACAATAGTAGCTCAATAACACAAGTATATCCGCCACCTATACGGGCTCCGAGACTGTGAAGCTGTCGATGAGGCACCTCCGGCCACCGTCCCGTTCATCGCCACCACTATTGTCACGCAACAGTCGAGAGAGAGAGAGAGAGAGGGAGAGAGAGAAGACCGAGAGGAAAGAGAGAGCTCGAGAGTATACAAGAGAGAGAGATCGTGAGAATGAGAGAGAGGCCGAGAGAGGGAAGGAGGTAGGAAACCTCCGGTGAACTTCCCGGTCACCCTTGCACCTCCAATAACCGGCGAGGACTTGGCCAGGCCGAGACGAGTGAGCCGAGAGGGAGGGAGGCCGAGAGGAAGAGCAACCGAGAGAGAGAGTGAGAGAGAGAGAGAGAGAACGTACCTCCGATGACAAGAACCTCGGCGTCCCTGGTTCGTTCACCGGCAAGAGCAGAGAGCGGTGGTGAGATGAGGAGAGTGAGGCCGTGAGTGAGTGAGGGTAGGAGAGAGTGAAAAGAGAAGGAGATAGGGTAAGACCGTGGTGTATGTATGTATGGGGGGGAAAAGTGGGGTTTTTAAACACCAAGTGATGGTGTGAACAGTGATGTACAGTAGATTAGGTGGGGTGTTGTCACATTTGTGGCTACTCATCTCTATCTAACCACACATCTCGAGGCCAATCTAAGGGCTTTCCACTATTATTCTATGTCACTTTAACAATTCTACACCATGGCCTATTTGTTGTATATCTACCCAACACCCGCATATTCCAACAATTTTTTTTCCGACCCATCTTGTTTCCTCGGTCCGTGTTTCCCGTCACGTGCATATTTTCGCGTTTATCTCGTACAAATAAATAATTAAATTATTAGAAAATTCATTTATCTCGTACTCTTTACAAGATGTTTTAAATCCCCCGTGTACCCGTAACCCAATTTTCCCACTCGTTCACCGATTAAATCGTCCGGTCACTCAAATACGAGTATAAATACATATTACACATCATCATTCACAAATAACCAAATTTCCGAGTCATTACAAGATGTTACTTACTCTCGCTTGAAGGTGTTTGGATGCAAGGCATTTATGCATGTGCCTAAGGAGCAGAGACAGAAACTTGATGATAGAACTGTTCCGTGTATCCTCTTGGGATTTGGTGATGCAGAGTTTGGTTATAGGTTATGGGATCCAGAGAAGAAAAAGATTGTCAGGTCCAAGGATGTGGTCTTTCATGAATATGAGACCATAGCAAATTTGAAGACATCAAAGAAAATCATAGTTGATGATGATGATGTTTCTGTATTGGAGTCTCCTTCCATTACTGATGCCACACATGAGGGGGACTCATTTGAAGAACATAGGGTTGATGTGCCAGAACCAGTTGATGATGATGAGCAAGGGGAGCAAACTCCTCCACCAACAGCTTTAGTTGAACCTTCACTTAGAAGATCTGAGAGAGGGTTGCTTCCTTCTACTAGGTACCCCAGTTCGAATTATGATACAATTACAGAAGAGGGGGAACCAGAGAGCTTCTAAAGAGTCCAGATTCACAAAGACAAAGCTCAATGGATGAAAGCAATGCAAGAGGAGATGAGTTCTTTGAAGAAGAACAATACTTATGAGCTGGTGGAACTTCCCAAAGGTAGAAAACCTTTGAAGAATAAATAGGTGTACAAGTTGAAGATGGATGGAGATAAGCTAGTAAAACATAAAGCTCGTTTGGTAGTGAAGGGGTTCAATCAGAAGAAAGGAATTGACTTTGATGAGATTTTTTCCCCTGTTGTGAAGATGAGTTCTATTCGAGTGATTTTGGGTCCGATCGCTAGCTTGGATCTTGAGCTTGAGCGGCTTAGATGTGAAGACTGCATTCCTCCATGGTGATTTGGAGGAAGAGATTTATATGGATCAACCTGAAGGATTTGAAGCGTAACAGGAAAAACACATTTGGTTTGCAAGTTGAAGAAGAGCTTGTATGGACTGAAACAAGCTCCAAGGTAGTGGTATAAGAAATTTGACTCTTTCATGATTGGTCAAGAGTACACTAGAACAGATGCAGATCATTGTGTCTACTTCAAGAAATTTTCAAATGGGAAGCTTGTGATCTTGTTGCTCTATGTTGATGATATGTTGATAGTGGGGCATGATGTTTCCTTGATTGGAAACTTGAAGAAAGAATTATCTAGTTCTTTTGATATGAAAGACCTGGGCCGCAAAACAAAGATTCTTGGCATGCAAATTATTCGTGACAGAGATCCAAAAAGTTATGGGTGTCACAGAAAAGTATGTTGAGCAGTGTCTTGAACAGATTCAATATGAACAAGGCTAAGCCGCTTAGCACACCTCTTGCTAATCACTTCACACTTAGCAAGAAATCATGTCCCTCCACTTCTATAGATATAGCGGAGATGTCGATATTCCTTACTCCTCTGCAGCTTGGGAGTTTGATTTATGCGATGGTTTGCACCGACCGAGATATTGCTCACGCATTGGTGTGTCACAGATTTCTCTCAAATCTGGAAAAGTTCATTGGGAAGTAGTGAAATGGATTTTGAGATATTTGAGAGGTACTTCGAAGATGTCTTTATGTTTTGGAGGCTCGAAACCTATTTTGGAGGGATATACGATTCGATATGGCAGTGACCTTGATGGCGTAAAATCTACTTCGGGGTATGTGTTCACTTTTGCAGGGGGAGTCGTATCTTGGCAAATCAAAATTGCAAAAGTGTGTTGCTTTGTCCACGACAGAGGCGTAATATATTGCTATAATCGAAACAAGCAAAGAAATGCTTTGGTTGAAGAGATTCCTTCAAGAGTTGGGGTTGAAGCAAGAAGATGGGTATGCGAGAATCGTGATAGTCGAGTGCTCTAGATTTGAGCAAGAATGCTACTTATCATTGCCGCACTAAGCATATTGATATCCGATACCATTGGATTCGAGAAGTTGTGAATGATCATGAGATGAGTCTGAAGAAGATTCACACTGATAAGAATCCAGCTGATATGTTGACGAAGGTGGTGACTCGTGAGAAGCATCAGTCCTGCACCAAGTTGGTAGGGCTGAGTTGTTATTGAGCAACAAATATAATTGAGATCTCCCCATGTGTTGGAGGGGGAGATTGTTGGTTTTTGTGTGGGCCCACACAAAAATAGAAAAGTCCAACACATAAAGCAACAAATTGGAGTTTGAATAGGAATCTGACAGAGAGAGAAAATAGGAAGTGAAGAAATATATATGAGTCGATATTGTTGTGCGACTAGGAGACCAGAAAGATAAGAGGTATTCTAGAGAAGTCGACGAGTAGTTCGGCTTGGTGTGCACATAGGGGTGTATGTGCATTATCTCTCTAAGGTTTTCTCTCTACATTGAAGAACAACAAGATCTTGAATCCGAAGACTCGCGGTGAAGGCTTTGGTGATTTCTTGATGTTCAAGAAAAGAGATGCAAGGGTTTGATACAATTGGGGTAGTATTCTTTGTTCTTAGTGTGATCATCTAAGTTCTTGGAAGAGGTATTTATGTATTACTCCATTGTTGGTGAATCTCATTAAATTGAGATATCTTGTATTCTTTGTTGACATAGTGGATTGTTCGAAGTTTGGCCCGTGATTTTTACCTCTGATTTGGAGGGTTTTCCACGTTAAATATTTTGTGTCTTGTGGTGTGTTTATTTTGTGCATTGATCGTGGTTTGGCGGAATTCATTATTCATCTGTTTCATTATTAGAAGGGGTTGAGTAAAACCCCAACAATAACACGCTGGTAGAAGCCACATGGAGGGCTTTTGTTGGTCAATGTATGTCGAGGTGTGACTTACTCATTATTATTCTAACATTATTTTTTTTGAAAAACATTCTAGCATTTTTCGTATAGATTATGGAGTGTGGAAGTAATCAGTAGTGAGTGTTTGTGTTTTTTTTTGTTTTTTTGAGTTTGGCTATACGCACCCAACCTTTTACTTAAAAGCACCCCATCGAAAAAGTCAAACTTAAAGTACAAAAATGGCCCTTATGACCCTCATTGTAATTAGTGCACCCCCGCCATCCCTTTTCTCTCGTTTTGTGCAACCCATCATCATCCCTCTACACACTTACTTCTTGTGATTTGTAGGACACATCGAGTGGCTCTACCTCACAGGTATGAATATCTAGTTAGAGAGTCGATTTGAGCCCATTAAACCTCTAGTTGGAAAGTCGGTCAAAGCATGCCAAACCTTTAATTAAAGAGTCGGTTGGAACCCACCGAACCTTTAGGTCGGCAGTTGTCAACCAAATTTCACTAAAAAGATTTGGTTGGACAACACCGAACATAGAAGATAAGTCTCGGCCATATATCGCTGAACTTAAAATAGATGTCTCGATCAAGATTTTGGAGTTGGTGATTCAATTGGGATGAAGGGGTATTTTGGTAAAAATGTTGGATGCCCTCATAAATTAAAATTGAATTTGGAGTACACTCAAAATATGTGTCCTTATGGAAATGTGGGGTACGTATAGCTGGACTCTTTTTTTTTGGTTTTTATTTTTTTTGGTCAAAAGAAATTTGTATTAATTGTTTCCAAACCCGAGTAAGATATTAGGGAAGTTGTACAATAACCTACTTTTGACACCTATTTGACATTTAATTTATGATTATCATTTAGCTAGTGTGATTACTAAATCCAACACAATGGAAGAGTTTGGTTCATGTAGCCAACTCCAATTAATTCGAGACTGATGTTATATTGTTGTTTAGCTAATGTGATTAAATGCAAATAGTGGGTGGATGAGGTGTGGTGCATAGTAGAGATATCTGAAGCTATAGTTTGGAATTCTGCAGCTGTGTTTGTGGGGAAAATCTTTTATTAAGCAATTTAGTGTTCGTCATTTGCTTGTTCAAGAGACTCAAGTCGTGCGTGGGAAGGAAATCACGTTGAGATTTGTTGTATTGTTCGAGAAATTTCTTAGATACTCTTTCGTTCTATGGTTAGATAATTACACGAACGTATTTCTTCTAACAGTATGCTTCAAATTTTTGGTTACATGGTGTTGTGTATATTTTCTTTTCTTGCTAGTATGCATGATCTTTGTTGAAAGAAAAAAGATTGGTTGACATGCTTTTAACACGTTACTGACGCCCTTTGAATTTTGTATTGAGATACATGCACACTTATTTCAAAGCATCTACTTTAAATTTTGTATTGAGATGCATGCACAACTGTTTCCAAGTGTTTCCATTGGGCCCATAACAATACGGCAAAAAATGTAGGCGTCGGAAGTGGGCTACTTAAGCACTTACCCGAACTCCAAACACAAACCCCAACCACATCGACAGTCTTTATCACCTCCAGATGCAATCTCAAACTATGCAATCTATCTGAAATTTCTATCAATTTTATAGATATATGGTTGAGCGACAGGCGTTTTCTAATGGAGATAACGATCGCCATCCCATTGAGCCAAGATGAGTTCGATGGAGAACCCCGAATGCTGGATGAATTACTCTGAATACTCATGGTGCGGCTAAAGGAAATCCAAGCCAAGCTTCTTATGGTTGCATATTCAAAATCTTCCTCCAATTGCTTGTAAATGAGATTTTGGATTGCAAAACCAAAAGCATACAGGTCAAGCAATGGCTGGTTTGTTATTCCTCCATGACACTTGCAACTCATTGTGGAAGGAGGGAACATTGCAGAAAACTAATTTTTAAGTACTAAAGGGTCTAAACGACACATAGAATTAATTCAAGTTGGATGAAAAAAATTGAGGAGTGCAACAAATGTGATATGTGATAAAAATATTTCTACCAAATTAAAATAAAAATTTTATAAAACCGCAATTAACTCAGTTATGGTCTATAGAAATGATTGTTGGGTGGTAAAACAACAACTACATAAAATGAACATAACAAAAATGAGGATGCTTAGGTGGATGTATGATAAAACTCATAAAAATAGAATAAGAAATACATAAATTTAAAGACAAGTAGGAATAGCACCAATTAACATAAAGATTAAGTAAGAGCGATTGCGGTAGTTTGAACACTTGCAAAGACAACCTATAAATGTCTCCAATAGAAAACTTGATTCAATAGAAATTGAAAAAATTTAACGAGGTATGTGTAGATCGAAGTTAACTCGAGACGCATTAATTAAGAGAGGTTTGAAAAGCTCAACATCAATTGCACTAAATCGAGCACAATGAAAGAGTTTGATCCATGTAACCGATTCCAATTAATTTAAGACGGAAGTTGTGTTGTTATAGGACCTAAAGACGTGAACATATTGACAATTTGACATAGAAAAAAAAAAAAAACCATGGTCAATAAAACAGACATACCATTCATTACGTTAGCGCATTTTTGTTTAACAACCTGCTAAAGTATCTGTATCGAGATGGGCGTCGTATATAAAGGCAAGGTCGAGGGTTCAAATGAAAGCATCCCCAACAGTAGTTAAGTGTGGCTTGAGACTATGGATTGATGTCACTTTATAAATATGGGGAGAATGTCTATCCTATATGTATATATATATATATATATGAAAAATATGAAAAATGATAATCTAACACACTTTGAGCTTACACTTTGTTTTTTAGTCATTTATGGCTCTTTCTTGTCTCCCCCAGGTGTGGACCCCACATTTGACAAAACACCATAAATAGCTAAAAAACAAAGTGTGCGCCCAAAGTATGTTAGATTATCATTATATATATATTCAACCTCAAAAATGATCTTCAATACACAATGTGAATTGAGACTTATTTTGACTTTTTTATTTTATTTTTATATATAATGAGACATTTGTTTTGTTTTTCTTTTTAGTTTTTATAACAAAAAATGATGAGGTGACAATAGAAAGAATGTCTACCGCAATGTCTAGAAATAGACGTTATGATAGATATATATAATCTCTATTTTAATTCCTTATCACATCAGCTGAACATTCACAATTTATGGTCCAATTGGAGAGCTCTTTCTAGGTTGAATGTCTATTTCACCCTAATCAATGGTACCATTAGAGATGCTTTCATGTTGAATTTTTAGTTGTGTAAGCTCGCATCCCGAGGTGGACACTAGCATTGGGTAGGGGATGTTCATTCTAGGGATGTTATTATACTAGGCCACTTAAGGCAAACACAGCCTTGCAAAAAAACCTATTAGGAAACCTGCAGTTAGAAACCCGAAAGTAAGAAAATAAGATTCATTCATAATTAAGACATCGAAGAGAGAGAACCTCAAAAAAAAAAAAAAAAGACATTGAAGAGAGATTAAGGAATATAACTAACAAACACATGATTTGTTATTTGAAGAAAGAAAGAAAAAACATATATTAACTTATTTTACAAGTTTAATTTTGGGATTTAGTTGTATACTACTATAGATATGGTAAGAATGGCATAGGAATGAATTTAAACCTTGTATTCATAAAGCAAAAAAAAGAATGTAAACCTGTCCCTTCTGCTGGGCAAGTTCAACAAAATTAAATAAGGAGAAATAGTAGGGCAAGCTTTAATTGATGGAAAATGTTAGAATGACACCCCAAAGTCATATTCTATGAAGTGGCATGCGGGCTCACATCCTTAGTAGCCATCCTTACATGCCTTGGGAAATACACCTCGCGTGTTATGCACTTAATACGCACCAAATACTATGTACCTAACACCCATTTTTACATGGGGCTCCTACGTCATGTCACTGAGGTGTGAATTTGAGGTGACAAATGAAAATATGCTTATGCAACACACAAAAGGTAACAAAGGAAAATGTGTAGCACACAAAAGACACACTTGTTGGTGTCCTTTGATTTCCGCATCGATGTGTGAGCTCATGCAACTCTATGTGTATTGAAGTGACACCAATGAGTGCGTCTTTTGTTGGTTAAATTAGCATTACCCATATATAAATACAAGTAAACTAACCAATAAACACCTCACTTTTTACTCACTGAACGTTATCAAATGTTTCCAAGTAAGGAAAGTAATTTTCCCTTCCCCTTCTATTTCAACTTTCCATTCTTTCTCCATATATATATATATATATATATATATATATATATATATATATATATATATATATATGTTGTCTTTTATGATCTATATAACACTTTTAATTCAATCATAAATTATAAAATATAAACATACCTCCTTCCAAAGGCCAATAAACTTAAGAATGTTTTTCCCTCTCTGCCTTCTTCCTTAATATCACTGTTCTTGATGGTGAGATCTCAATGCGGTTTTAAATAAATCATATCCCAATAAGTTATTGGGGTCCGTTTAATTTGAAGAGAGGGGAGGGAATTAAAACCCCCGTACTCAAAACAATTATGCCCAAACTACCATCAAGTTTTGGGCTCAAAACATGAAGTATGTAACAATATAATATGGGCCACATATAATAGAGATTAATTAGGAAAAGATAATCTAACAATATAAATATAGAACCAAAGAAAGTTTCAGCTCAAACCACTCTTGCCCATATACCAAACCACTTGTTTCCTTGAAGTACGTAGTAATGGAGGCTTTGTTTCTAGACTCCATTTCAGCACCATCACCAATAAGGCGGAATGCACGGTCTTACTATTGCACTAGGTCAGCTAATTGGTACTTCAGTAGTCACTGCAATGTCTCTACTGCTAATAGGAACAATAAGCTGAAACCTGCGTGTTGCTTGAACTCCGAAAATGCGAGGAGCGTGAAAGCATTGCCTTCACACGTCGAGGGGTTGTCTTATGTTTTAACAAAGGAAGAGATGATGACTCTTAACAATGTTGCTGAAAGAGACACTACTAGTAAATTTATGGAGAAGGTCTCATCAGATGGGATTGGAATTGTGAAATGCTTTAGTGGGAAGGTGCTTTTCATCACTGGTGCAACTGGGTTTTTAGCAAAAGGTGCATATGAGCTTATTTTACATATATATGGTACTTGTGTTGTTGCTTTTTCATGCAAAGACACGTTTATGTTTTTCTCACATTTTGTTATTTTCACTTTTTTTAATGAAAGTTATTTTCACTTTTTTTTCTTTTTTTTTTTTTTTTTTTTGCTTGTGTACATAATTTCAGTTCTTGTTGAGAAGATCTTGAGGACAATTCCTGATGTTGGAAAGATTTATCTCTTGATACAAGCTAAGGACAATGAAGCTGCCCTTGACAGATTGAAGAATGAAGTATGTTTTGGCAAAGTAGATTAACCAATTTATGTTTCAACTTTTATATTTTTTTCTTGATAATGATAGGTTGATTGTTTTAACTCACTTATTATCTCTGTCTTCATGACCGGCATTGGTTTCTTCTTCTGAGCTTTTGCTTTGATTTTGTTTAGATAATCAACAAGGAACTATTCAAGTGCCTTCAACAAACACATGGAAGATTCTACCAAGCTTTCATGTTGAACAAGCTGATTCCTGTGGCAGGAAATGTTTGTGAATCCAATGATTTAGGAATCCATCCATCCTTAGTTAATGAGATTGCAAGCAAAGTTGATATTATCATCAATTCCGCTGCCACAACTACCTTTGATGAAAGGTATAAACTTAACTAGATTCTTTTTTTTTTTTTTCTTTTTTCATGATGGTAGCACCATAATTTGAAATAATCATTTTTTATTCAAGTCCCATCAACTTAAACTGGTTTTATTAAATGTAGATATGATGTTGCTCTGGACATTAACACAAAAGGACCTAGTCGATTACTAAGTTTTGCAAAGAAGTGCAACAAACTCAGGCTCTTCATGCATGTTTCAACAGGTGAGCAGGGTTTTACTGCATTGGTAATTAAAATCTTCACAGCTATGAAGCTACTTTAATGAGGTTTTGATGGA
Source organism: Stephania japonica (assembly GCA_039657345.1). NCBI lineage: Eukaryota > Viridiplantae > Streptophyta > Magnoliopsida > Ranunculales > Menispermaceae > Stephania > Stephania japonica. The sequence continues at coordinate 12,163,911 of CM077556.1, forward strand.
TGTGTTTGGCAGCTTATGTCAATGGGAAGAGAGAAGGTAGAATCTTAGAGAAGCCCTTCTCAATTGGAGATAACTTGGCAAAGGAGATAGCTAGAAAATCGAAAACACATTCGATATCACATCAAATGTTAGACATTGAAGCTGAATTAAAAATGGCTTTGAATGCAAGGGAGAGTTTTGGAAATGATGAAGTGACTCAAAAGATGAAAGAAATGGGTCTAGAGAGGTGAATATTCCTTAATTTTTTGTTCATTTTGAGTTTTGACAAGGGGATTTCGAACCTTAATTTCAGTACAAAATTATCAGACCTCAATATATTCTCTGATCTGTAGTAAATGGCATCAAAACGTCTAACTCGATCTAAGCCTACAAGCTTTTGAGAAATTAATTAAAACCTCTACGTACACTTGCTAAATTGCTAACAAGTCGCACGCACGCAAGCGCCCACACATAATAATAATAATAATAATAATAATAATAACAACAACAACAACAACAACAACAACAACAACAACAACAACAACAACAACGACGACGACAGCTACTACTTGATTTCGAAAAAAAAAAAAAAATAACAACAACAACATAACCTCAGTCCCAAATTAATTGGGGTCAGCTACATGGATCAAAATCTTCCATTATGTTCAATTTAGTGCAATTGATGATGAGCTTTCCAAACCATTCAAATCTCTCCTAATTAATGCATCCCAAGTTAACTTCAATCTACCCCTACCTCGTTGAATTACTTTAGTTTCTATTAAGTCAAGTTTTCTAGTAGAGCATTTGTAGATCGTCTTCGCAGGTGACCAAACCATCGCAACTGCCCTTCCCTAATCTTTAAGTCAATTGGTGCTACTCCTATACTTGTCTTTGAATTTCTGTATTTCTTATTCTATCTTTTTCAAGTTTTACCGATTACCACACGTGATGTAAGCAAATTCATGTTCATAGAGCAAGGACCTTTGGATGGGATGACACGTATGAGTTTACAAAGGCTATGGGGGAGATGTTGCTCAACAAAACCAGAGGAGACACACCAGTAGTCATTGTTCGTCCGAGCATCATAGAAGGCACTTACAAGGAACCCAACCCTGGCTGGATAGAAGGATTCAGGTCCATAAAAACTTGTTCGCACTCTCTACTTTGAATTACAGTTTTTAACATATTTTTTGGCTTTCAATTCTTTTACTTTCCATATATATACAATAAATTCTCAAAAAAGAGTACATGTGAGCATCTTCAGAATGTTGGATCCACTGATTTTATGGCATGGAAGAGGAAGACTAACAGGGTTTCCAATAGACTCCAATGGAGTCTTTGATGTGGTAAGCACGTCACAGATATCATTTTGAATTCAAAATTTATATGGATTTTTTACACAAATATAAGGAGGATTGAATGCAGGTTCCAGCCGATATGGTAGTGAATGCAATGTTGGCAGCAGGGGCATCAAGGCTAAGCTCAGCAAGGTTGAAGTCAGGAATTGAAGTGTACCATGTAGCTTCATCAACTGTGAATCCATTAGGTACTGCAGATGTGTTCAGATTTTCATTGGAGCACTTCAGGACTTTCCCTTACAAAGACTCTAAAGGGATGCCGACGCATATCGAGAAACTAAAGTTGTTCAACTCCATTGAAGATTTCAATTCGTACATCGAACAAGTTGGAGAGGCTTCGAATGGGAGTACGTCGCAAAGATTCAAGAAGAAACTTGCAGAGCAATCTAAGCACATGGCAAAGATGTATCAGCCATACACGTTTTACAAAGGAAGGTGAGTTTTATTATTATTGTTATTATTTTTTATTTTTTATTTTAATTGAGATATTGCATTAAACCAAGCACTATTGAAGAGTTTGATTTGTATAGTCGACCCCCAATTAATTAGGACTAAGCCTATGTTGTTGTTGTTGTTGTTGTTGTCGTCGTTGTTGTATTTTGATTGAGATACAACGGGCTCTTACAATGTTATATTATCATTTTCCCTTGTATATAACCATGAGATTCATTCAACTCGAATATTACAATTAGAAGGGAGAAGGTTCGACCCTTGAATCTTTAAGGTTGAGGATCAACTAATCCAGTAGATCATCGATCTATTATTTGTTCTAATAATCTTTGTCTATTTGCAATAAGAAGATGATATTGAAAAAGAAACTTTTTGCAGGTTTGACAATACAAACACACAAAAGTTGATTGATAAAATGTCTGAAGAGGAAAGGAAGAGCTTTGGGTTTGATGTGAGGAGCATAGATTGGAAAGATTACATATGCTACACCCATCTCCCTGGACTCAGGAGGAATGTGTTGATGGGCAGATAGAAAGTTTATTTTTATTTCTATGATGATATATATACACATATGTTGTTAATTTTTATCTACTGAAATTATATATATAGGAATATAGAATACCACAATACCCAATTAAGTTCTGAAGCTTTCTGTACTCATAAATTGACTAAATTACAGTGATTATTGCAAAAGTTTGGTTTATCAGCATATAATTAATAGAAATGTTGGTTTGCTACTGGTTGAAGCAATAAAGAAGGATGTGTGTGTGTGCTCTTTTTTTTGGTTAGGCACAATAACTTTTTGTTTCTAATCCAAGTCGTGGGTAACTGGGTAAGCCAATCTGTTACCGTGAATGCATATTACATCAAATTGTAGCACTCGGAACATAGACTTTTTTATGCATGGCACTAAGCCAGACTTGACATCTCCCACCAATTGGAGCTTTCACTCACCCCGGCCAATGTGTGTGCTCCGTGCAAACATGGGAAAAATTTTGGATATTCTTCAGGGAAAATGATATATATTATTACACACTTTGGGTCACTCCTTAAAAATTGTGTAATAATGTGTATCACATGATTTCCAAATGGTGTATGGCGTTAAGCGTGTAACTTAACCATGTAATTGGAGCACTGCCCATTCTTTATAGGAGCATGTTTGTTATTGCACTACCCATACTTATTTATAAAAATACATTAAGATATATCTCAAGAAATTAAAATTTCAAACATATGAATTAAAGAGACACAAGTCATTAACAACTAGAAGGTCTCAACCATATCTAGTTTCAAAACTTCTTTTTTGTTGCTGTTGTTCTTGTTGTAGTAAATATGAGCACCTTGTAATAATAACAAAATAGAAATGTTTGATGTCGGAGGTCAGGGTTTAATTTTCTGTTACAAAAGGTATATACTAATTTGTTAATTTAGTTTCTTTAACAAAAGGTACATATGTGTTCCTTACATTAATTGATTCTAATTTTGTATGTACACGACTTCAGTTCTAGTTGAGAAGATCTTGAGGACTATTCCTAATGTGGAAAAGATATATCTCTTGATTCGAACAGAAAATATCGAAGCAGTAATGGACAGGCCAGTTGAAGAACGAAGTTTGTTTTGGCAGAAACATTAGCTAAATCATTCAATCTTTTTTTTTAATTATTTTTTATCTTTATTGATAGGTTGATGTATAATATTTGTTAATTAACTCATGACTAACTTCTAGTTATCTCTGCAATGAATGGCTTACTAGTTTTTTTTTTTTTTTTTTTTTTTTTTTTTTGTCTAAATTATAAACAAGGAATTATTCAAGTGCCTTCATCAAACGCAGGAAGATTGTACCAAGATTTCATGTTGAGCAAGCTGATCCCTGTTGCAGGAAATGTATGTGAATCCAATGATTTAGGAATCTATCTCTCCTTAATTAGTTAATCAGATTGTAAATGAAGTTGATATCATCATCAATCCTGCCAAGACGACAAGTTTTTTTTTTTCCTTTTAGGGGATTCACAACTCCAAGGTAATTCTTTCTCACCATAATTAGTCTCACCAAATTGATTCTCTTATGATGTTGTTCTGGACTCAAATACAAAAGGACCTAATCAACTGCTAAATTTCGCAAAGTGCAGCATACTTGGGCTCTTCATGCATGTCTCAACTGGTGAGCAGTAATTAATGAAGTTTTTATACAATTATAAAGTTAATTACTGATATTAGTAAAAACAATTGAAAGAAGTTTGGTGACTTTTTTTTGGTTACACAAGTTTGGTGCAGCACGTCAATGGGAAAAGAGAAGGTAGGATGTTAGAGAAGCCTATAAATAAATAAATAATTATATAGAGACCTTTAAATAAATATTATTTTGTCTATCTAGGAATCATCTAGTCATCGTTTAGATACCGCCTCACCTAAGTCAGAAAATTGCCTTGAGATCGCCTTGGCACCTTGCAATTCTTAGTTCAATGTCATGACAAGGATAAACCTGTTTAAGACAAACTTCTCCCCAAAATTTTCATTCGTATGCTACTATTGAAAGAAAGCTAAAAGTTGATGCTAAATTTGGAGAAATTGAAAGCTCGCACTATTTCTGAAAACAACCCTGTTGTTTCAAGCTCAATCCAATAACGGGCGTTGTAGATTAACATGCAATTCATTGGAGACAATTAACTACCAGTAACTATACAGTGTATTTTATTGTAAGAAAAGATATGCGATTTCTGTGTTTTCTATATGAATGTCAGTTAGTAAATCCTATATTGATTTGAAGCAGTTCCTTTGATTTCCCTCTATATAACTAAAATCTTTCCAACTCCACAACTACTAAGACAATTTTTTTTAGTTTTATTTGTTAATTTAAGAATTATGTGATTGACAAAGTGTGTCCGAAGGACTGTATCAACTGTGTAGCAAATGCACGTAGCAAGTTGTATGTCAGCTAATATCATTCCAAAATTCACATTGTTATAGTTATTTTTACGTTAAAGTTGCAGATTGAAACAGATACGTTATTATACATTTGCACATCATTCTAGTTTAATGCCTAATTCCAAGACCAAGTTACTAGATTCTAATATTTTAACAAGGGTTCCTCCAATTTCTGCAGATATTTGAGTGACAGCAACAAATTAACCAATGCCTCCTCAATGAGTTGCATTGGAAGAGCTGTTATTGTCCAAGTTACTATTTAAAATTTGAGTTATTTGAGTGATTCATATGTTCTATGTGGTTGAATATCCCTATGAATGGAATTTCTTATCTTGTTCTGTTTGATTATTCCTATGAAACTTAATTCTCAAGCAAGCAACAGTGGGCCAATAAACTTTGCATCACAAAACAGGAGAAGATCATTGGGGATTAACAAAGAAGCTATATTAATAGTGATCATTAATCACCGTAAGAAACTACAGAAAAATAAGTCGAGCTTCAGTAGTCACATTATCATCTTCAAGTATGTTGATTTCTCTCTAGTCATAAAGTTGAAGCGCCCGATTCACTCTTATGGGAATAGTCAAGCCTAAGTAGAGAGGAGCCAAACATGATTATGAAAAAAAAAAGAACTACAGATTATATGATTCCAAAACCATCTACAAAAGCCAGCTAAGACGCAAATTTTTATGAGCAATTACTATAAAGAAACAGAAAAATAAGTTGTGTCAGATTCAATCCATGTTCCTCATCTACTATATTCCACAAAACTAACAAAATACAAAGACGAATTTGATTAAAAGAAAAACAATAGGAGAATTGATTCCAAGGACTAAAAACAAAAGCCAAAACTAAACCATAAGATTTAATTAAGATGTGTCTCAGAATCCCCAACTCCTAAAGGACCTTGAGAAATATTGTGAATCTCAGTAATCCAAATATAAGGTGAACAAAATAATATCTAGAATATTTGGACCATTGGTCCAATAGTCAGAAATGAAAGTCCCTGCCCGCAGTGATTTTCCTCAATCACCGTGATAAAATCTCCTCGTATATATTGGGTCTTGTTAGAGCACATCCACTTGAGCTAATTAATGAGCATGTTAAGCAAAAATTGATACTCCTACGCTGAACTTGTTCAGAAGAAACAAAGGCATTTCTCTTTTCTCTTGATGAGGACCTATCTGTTCTTTGTGGATGTATTTTAAAACTCATCAACACATAGTTTATAATAATTATAATAATCTTAATGTGTTTTAAAATAATAAAAAAACTGGAATCTCTTTCTCAACATAATTTCCAGTCCTCTATAAATGTAGAACTAATTGATGATCAGTTTCAACGCAAATCAATCCTGCCAATATCCCAAAAAAAAAATAAACCTCTTTTTTTAACCATTTTCACTCTTCTTCAATTTTTCTTGTGTTGATTTGCAATGGAAGCTTTCTTCCTTGACTCCATTTCAATACAACCACCAAGGCTGAACCCAAGGCCTTACCATGCTAGGCCAGGTTGGTGTCTCAATAGTCATGGCAATATTTCTTCTAAGAACAAGATGATGAACATTGTGTGTTGCATGAGCTCTGAAAATGCGAAGAGCCCGAAAGCATTGTCTTCGCAAGTCAATCGGTTGTCTTATTTTTCAACAAAGGAAGAGATGAATCTTAACAATGCTACTAGTAAGTTGATTGACAAGGTCACTGATGGTATTGGAATTGTTAGAAGCTTGAGTGGAAAAGTGCTTTTCATTACTGGTGCAACTGGGTTCTTAGCAAAAGGTACATATTTGTAAATCTTCTTTTACACGTGTCTACCTATATTATTCAAGTAAAAATGAGCTTCTCACATCCCTTCATTCTTAGTTTTGTGTTAAGGTTTTTGAGTTTTTCTCAATGTACATAATTTCAGTTCTTGTTGAGAAGATCTTGAGGGCTGTTCCTGACGTGGGAAAGATATATCTCTTGATTCGAGCAGAAAATACCGAAGCTGCAATCGATCGATTGAAGAATGAAGTATGTTTTGATTTGTTGATGTTTTCAGTACTTGTTAACTCATCAGCTTCTATTTATATTTTCCTATATATAAATGCCTTTTGACTTTGTTTAGATTATAAACAAGAAACTATTCAAGTGCCTTCACCAAAAACATGGAAGATTCTATCAGGCTTTCATGTTAAGCAAGTTGATTCCCGTGGCAGGAAGTGTTTGTGAATCCAATGATTTAGGAATTCATCCTTCTTTAGTCCATGAGATTGCAAATGAAGTTGACATAATAATCAATTCAGCCGCCACGACATCCTTTGATGAAAGGTATAAAATAAATCTTCACTTTTTTTTTGCTAGTTCATCGCGACGGTATCCAACAACAAGAAAATTCACTCGAATCATTCAGATCTTAGTTCCATCAAATTGATTCTCTATATATTGTAGATATGATGTTGCTCTGAACACAAATACAAAAGGACCTAATCGACTGCTGAGTTTTGCAAAGAAGTGCAACAAACTTTGTCTCTTCATGCATGTTTCAACTGGTGAGCTGTAATTAAGTTTTATTGCGACAATGGAGTTACCGACATCAGTAAAAACAAGTTTAATGAAGTTTGATTGATGTGTTTGGCAGCTTATGTCAATGGGAAAAGAGAAGGTAGAATCTTGGAAAAGCCCTTCTCACTTGGGGATAACTTGGCAAGGGAAATAGCCAAAAAATCAGAGACAGATTCAAGATCATATGAAATGTTAGACATCGAAGCTGAAATAGAGATGGCTTTGCATGCAAGAGAGAGTTTCAGAGATGGCCAAGTAAATCAAGAAATGAAAGAAATGGGTCTAGAGAGGTGAATACTCCTTGATTTTCTGTGCACCAAGTTAAAAAACCTTTACTTATCTAGTTAACAGATGGATTTATGATACAATGTACATTATGAATGCCTTATTCATGTTCATAGAGCAAGGACCTTCGGATGGGACGACACATATGAATTCACAAAGGCTATGGGTGAGATGTTGATAACCAACAACAAAGGAGACATACCGGTAGTTATTGTTCGTCCGAGCATCATTGAAAGCACATACAAGGAACCCTACCCTGGTTGGATAGAAGGATTCAGGTTTTATATCTATACATCCATATTTCTACTATCAGTTACATTTTTTTCACATGCTTTTTATCTAATCTAAAATAAACTCCCAAAAAAATACAAAAAACATTTAAAAACTTTGTACTTTTTAGAATGATGGATCCGCTGCTGTTATGGCATGGAAGAGGAAGACTAAGAGGGTTTCCAATAGACTCCAATGGAGTCTTTGATGTGGTAAGCACGCAATACTTCTATGACCACATTTTGAAATCAAGAGTCTTTTGATTTTCAACACACTTATATAACATAAGTGAGGGTTGAGTGTAGGTTCCAGCAGACATGGTAGTGAATGCAATGTTGGCAGCAGGGGCATCAAGGCTAAGTTCAGCAAGGCTGAAGTCAGGAATTGAAGTGTACCATGTCGCTTCATCAACTGTGAATCCATTAGGTACTGCAGATGTGTTCAGATTTTCATTGGAGCACTTCAGGACTTTCCCTTACAAAGACTCTAAAGGGATGCCGACGCATATCGAGAAGCTAAAGTTGTTCAACTCCATTGAAGATTTCAATTCGTACATTGAACAAGTTGGAGAGGCTTCGAATGGGAGTACATCGCAAAGATTCAAGAAGAAACTTGCAGAGCAATCTAAGCACATGGCAAAGATATATCAGCCATACACGTTTTACAAAGGAAGGTGAGTTTTTTCTTTTTTTACTTTTTTCTTGAGATACAACAGGCTATATACACCATGAGGTTCACTCAACTCAAATATTATGATTAGATGGGACTGAATCTTTATGTCTCGGGATCTACCAACTACCAATCCAGTAAATCTATTATTTGGTTTCATAATCTTTGTCCATTTGCAACAAGGTGATATTGAAACATATACATTTTGCAGATTTGATAGCACCAACACACAAATATTGATTGATAAAATGTCTGAAGAGGAAAGGAACAGCTTCGGGTTCGATGTGAGGAGCATAGATTGGAAAGACTACATATGCTACACCCATCTCCCTGGACTCAGAAAGAATGTGTTGATGGGCAGATAGACAATTTTATCCATTCAACTTATATAGGAGGAATAAAGAATACCAGAATACCCAAGTTATGGAGCTTTTTGTACTTGTAGTTACTAAATTGCCATGATTGCGTAAGTTTGGTTAGTAGTTCTCCATGCATTAGCTGCTCATTTCTTCCGTGTCAATTTCTTGTAATTCTCCAAGACAGGAAGCCAATAATTTATGTTGATTTAAAAAAAAAAAAATTAAAAAAAAAGCAAGTGAAATTGACAATTCTTTGATCGATTAATGTTTACACTCATCACACACATATTTATAGCTAGCATGCAAACACTCCAATACTTGTTCAACATGACTCATTCACACTACTATGACCACTACACAAACATGTCTAACCCATTACACATTCATGTACCAACTAACACACTTTTGTACTCGTAACATAAAATTTGAATCATAAATTCCAACAATTTAGTCGTTTCAGGGGATATACAAATCAGCGGCACATTACGGATCTGAACTCTTAAATAGCTTGACAACTACATTGGTTGATTGAGCTCTAGAAAGATCAATAGTGGAACAGTGACTAGTGAAGGTCTAAGGTAGAAAGCTCTTTTTTCAAACCCCGTGGAGTAGAGAACATAATCAGTGTAATTATCGAGTGTATGAAAGAACTGTTGATTTTGGGGAGGATCAACCAAATTCTCACGCTTGCATCTGAAGAAGGGATTTGAGAATTGTAGGGCCTTGATATTAGAATTTGAGAAAAGGGGTCCATGGGAGAGTGAATATACAGCAGTAATTATTCAACTCATGCTAAAGTTGTGGGTGTCTAACGGAGATTGTTCTGGAAATGCAAGTCACATACTCAACAGAGAACTGTTTTTCATGCTTTGAGAATCATTAGACCAGTATAACATGAACAACCCACTACTGAGTGGCTCCCATTCTGATGAACAAGAAACTGATGGCATTCCGTAGCAGTGTTTACAAGGCCTTAGGCTTTTGAGGGTTTTCCACAGCCTGCCCTAAATAAGGCAGGCCGTGTGCCTGAAAATAATTATTAAAAGATATTTTTATTGAAAAAATTATTTATTTATTTATTTATTTTCTTGAAAATATCATTTATTCTTTTTTGAAAATATTTTTTATTTCAAAATGTGTGGAGTTGAAAATAAGGCGGTGGTGACTTTGCAAAAATAAAATATATGGCGGTGAGAAAGTACGCTCTTTACTAATGAGTAGGAGTGGGCACGAAACCCGAAGACCCGACTCGGGTGGCGGGTCGGGTAGGGGAGTTTTAAAAAAAAATCGGGTCAAAAAACCCGACCCGTCGGGTATCGGGTCGGGTTTCGGGTATGTCACAAAGTGGACCCGACCCGACCCGACCAAAATACCCTAATCCCTAAGTAAGTTAAGCCCCGCGCGCGGCCCGCCCCCTCTGCGTCTCTACTCTCTGCTCATCTACTGATTCTGCTCTGTTGATCTGCTCCTCATCCCGACTCCTCATCCTGACGCCTCATCCCTCGCCTCCCTCGCCTTCCTCATCAATCATCCCCTCTTCCTCGAGCAGAGCCTCCCTCCGTCCCTCGCCTTCCTCATCGATCACCCCCTCTCCGGCTCTTCCTGCTTCGGTTCGCTCCACTGCACCGCCATCCGCTCCGCGCCATCCACCATCATTTTCTTCATCCTCCTCAGTCCTCACGGCCCTCACCTCTGCCTCACCTCCGCCTGCACAGTGACACATTCGCTGCACACATCCTCCGCGGCTCCGCCTCACCTCCGTCTGCAACTGCGTTGAAGATCTCTCTCTCTCTTTCAATCTTCATAATCATAGGTAATTGAACTCTTCTTTGAGCTCATGTTCTCATATTCGAGAGATTTGGGAGAGTTGTAGCCTTGTAGCTTGTAGGAGCAGAAACCCTAATTTAGCCCTAATTTGCTGTCTTTATTAGGTTTTTTATTTCGTAAGTGTGTGGTTTTGTTGATTTCATGAACATAACTGCCATCGTTGCCGCTCCACATAACATAACTAATTAAGTGTTCGTTTATATAATTATATAGTATATTGTTTGTGGGAAGAACGATTGATGTGGCAAGAGAGGACTTTGCCGCCATCTTGAACAGCCTTATAATGAAAATGTTTACAAGACAAAATCCGTTCTAAACAATAGATAAGTCATAAGTAAGAACTCACAAAAACGATTTTGCATTTCATTGAAAAGACATAATCCTACCTACAAACATACAATTCACAGAATGTGATTTGCATTCCATTGAGAATTCATATAAATGATTTTGCATTTAGTGAAATGCAATGCAAATAATACTTGCACAAGAAAATGAGAGAGAGAGCAATGGTACCAAACCAATGTTTGAATAAAATTTCAATAAATATGAACAGGGCATGCATAATGTCGTTGCGAAAATGATCTCCACGACCAGCACACTGATCTGAATGCTTTGCATGACATAAGGAACTCAATTTACGACCAAGAAGATTCAAAATACTATCAGGAACCTCCGCCCAACTGTTTATCAATCTAATCAGGTCCATCCTTCAACAATTCCTTCCCCTTTCTTCCTACCTAATACCTAATATTCCTAAATAACTCCAACATACTCGTCATAATATTAAAAATCAAACAACAACTATATAATTATATATGTTTGTTTATATAATTATATAGTATATTGTTTGTGGGAAGAACGATTGATGTGCAAAACACGGTTTTGGTGCTCATGGAGCACTCCTAATCGTTGTTGTTCATCTTTGTTGATGCATTGATAAAGGCCACCACTTTTATCCTAATTAATGCCTTGTTGTGCGTGCTCTTGATGAATCTAGTTTTGTGCTGTACAAATTTTTGGCTGGTATTTGAGATGATTGTGCAATGTTTATGTTTTTGAAGAAAGCTTTGAAATTTAATCATGATTGTTGCTGCAAATCATGGGTTTTTTGTTTGTTTTATTTGGTTAATGTTCCCTCATGAGGAAGGTTTGATTTATTTTTTTTCCTTTTTTGATATATTTGGTTGTTGATTTGTTGTACAATGGAAGAGTTTGAACCAATTGGGGTTGGCTACATGGATCAAAGTATCAAACTTTTCCATTGTGTTCGATTTAGTGCAATAGATGGTTAGTTTTGTATAATTTATTACGGAAAGTAGGGGAGTTTTGATTTTGAAGTTTGAATTGACTTATATTAATATATGTGCAATCATAAAGTTGACTTCTTATAGAAATCAAACTTTCTATTTTTTGTTTGATTCTTCAGATGACATCAACTTTTCCACATTCAATTCCAACTGTTTCAACTGAGTTAGACCTTAGTCAAGGTGTTAATCCATTCGACATTCCAACTCCAACTCCACATCCTCCAACTCCACAGCCTCCACCTCCAAATGAAACTAATGAATCAAGCCTCCCCTCATTACCACCTAATCCGGGTAATAAAAGAAAGAGAACTTCTGAAGCCTGGGATTATTTCACAATCAGAGAAGAGGAGCCTAACAAGCCTAGGGCATATTGCAAATTTTGTCCCAAATCCTATGCATGTCATTACAAAAGTTGTGGGACCAAAAACTTGATTTTGCATTTGGAGAAGTGTTCGAACCCCAATCATCCGTGAAAAAATGAAAATGAGAGGCATCCTTCCAAGCAAGCAAACCTTTGTTTCTCCTCTACTCATGATGGATCCTCAGCTGAAAGTACAGTTCACTTGTTCGCAACCACCTATGACTATCACAATTGTAGGAGATTGCTTGCTATAATGATTATTTTAGATGAGTTACCTTTCAAGTTTGTGGAAAATGATGGCTTTCGTGATTTTATTGCGGGTTTGAATTCTAAGTTTACTGTTCCATCAAGAAGAACAATTACAAGGGATTGTATGAGTCTTTACTCAATTGAAAGGACGAAGTTGAAGAAGATGTTTCGTAGGTCGTCTCAGCGTTTGTGCATAACAACGGATGCATGGCAATCAATACAAAAGATCGACTATATGGTGCTCATTGCGCACTTCATTGATAGTGAATGGAAGTTGCAAAAAAAAATCTTAAACTTCTTTCAAATTCCAAATTATAAAGGCGACACCATTGGGAAAGCAATGGAGAAGTGTTTGCTAGAATGGGGCATCGAACGAGTCTTCACTGTGACAGTTGACAATGCTACTTCAAATGATGTGGTCGTCTCTTACTTGGCGAGGAAAGTTAGGAATTGGGGTGGATTGGTATTAGATGGTGAGTTCTTTCATGTTAGATGTGTTGTTCATGTCTTGAATCTTGTAGTTAAGGAAGGGTTAGAGGAATTGGATTCATCTATTGAAAAGATCCGCTATTTTGTGAGGTATGTGAGGTCATCTTCTGCGCGGACACTCACCTTTAAGACGTGTGTGGAGCAAGAAAAACTTAATACTAATGGTGGTGTTTGTTTAGATGTAAGTACAAGGTGGAATTCCACTTTCTTGATGTTGGATGTTGCGTTGACCTACCAACGTGCTTTTGTGAGAATGGAAGGAGAAGGTGATGATTTGAATTTGGAAAAGATTCCATCTGATGATGATTGGGAAAAGGTAAAGATGTTTGTAAAGTTTTTGAAGTCATTTTATGAAATCACTAAACGAGTTTCAAACTCCTTGCATGTGACTTCTAATAGATACTTTCAAGAGATTTACTTGGTTCATGGTATAATTCAAAAGTATTGTGAGAGCAATAATGTGTATTTATCATCAATGGCTAGGAGAATGAAAGTAAAGTTCGACAAGTATTGGGGAAATATTGAAAAGACCAATGTTATGTTATATGTACCTGTTTTGCTTGACCCAAGATTCAAACTAAAACCACTTTCATATTGCTTTAATCTCATGTATGGGAAAGAAGTGGGTGAAGTTATGACGAAGAAGGTGAATACGACATTTAGGAGGTTGTACGAGGCGTACAAGGCTTTTTCTTCTAAAGACGATGATAATGATAGTGAAGATGATCGAACTCCAAATCCGACTATCCAGTTGATTTAGAGTTGGATGATATTCCACAATTTGGGCAAATCACACATCTTTATGAAGAAGAGAGCAATGGGAATAAGAATGAAGTAGACAAATATTTGGCGAGAGATTTGTGAAAAAAATGTGGAGCCATTTGACATCCTAAATTGGTGGAAAGTAAACTCTTCCAAATACAAAGTCATTTCACAGATTGGCGAAAGATGTCTTAGCAATCCCGATTTCTACGATTGCATCGAGAATCAAGCATTCGGCACCTGGTGGACGTGTATTGGATTCTTTTCGTAGTTCATTGAACCCGAACACCGTTGAGGCCCTTATTTGCACTCAAAATTGGCTCAAATATGGTAGTCCTCTCGATCTTAAAGGGGCTTTAGAAAGTTTTGGCGACCAATCTGGTAAGTTGCTTGTAGAAAGCATAAATTTACTAAATTTCTTACTTGCTACTAAGTGTTAAGTGTTTTATGAGTTGTAACTTGTAAGTCTAAACTCTTTTTTTTTATATTATCTTATTTTCAAGACTTGGAGGTTGAAGGAGAACCATTAGTCTTAGAGGAGCTTTGAGTTCTCATCATATTTTGTGTGCTAAAGAGTAGTTCTTGTAAGTTAACCACTAATCATTTATTTTATAAGTTCTCTTTCATTTTCTTATAAGTTGCAACTTGCAAGTAGTACTAAGTTACTAACTATATATTTGTTTGTTTCATTTTGTAGTTTGTTTTAGAGATGAAAACTTAAAGTATTGAAGATGGAATCATAGCCTCAACTCTCATGGACGTTGGAGATGAAGAATACTTATTTTTTTTGTGGGAAAGAAGACTTGTTTTAATTATTTTGTGGCTTTTGAAACTATTAATACAACATGTGTTTGTGTATTGTGTAATGTTTATCATGCATGTTATGGGTTGCTTAACTGCATTACTTATGTTGTGAACTTGTGATTGAGTGACTAGATCACTTGACTACTTAATCTTCAAGTGTGTCATCATGCTTTTTCTTTGTTTTTGCTGTGTTTTTTTTGCTTTTTTTTGCTTTGTTTTTTTGCTATTTTTTTTGAAGTATCGTCTCGAATCGAAGTCGTTTTTTTCTTTGCTATGGAGACCCGACCCGACCCAACCCGACGACGTTGTTTTTCATAAAACCGGGTCACCCGACGACCCGACCCGACGACCCGACCCTAAACGGGTCGGGTTTAGATCGGGTCTACTACCTGTCGGGTCGGGTTACGGGTCTGTTTTCCAGAGACCCGACAAGAGTCGGGTCGTCGTGTATCGGGTCGGGTCGACCCAAACCCGACCCGTGCCCACTCCTACTAATGAGGGGCCTCTAAATAATTTAAATTATTTCTTAGGGAGATCTAAGTAATACAAAGGAATGTGAGAGTGAAACACAAAGAAGAACAAATACAAAGGAAACAGAGACATCGCCCCAAAATTGTAGAATAGAAAAAAGTTATATATAATGAGATTGTGTTAGCTATTCATTAGTGCTCTGCAAAATCAACACAACACTATTCATCAATAAGAAATAACATGGTACGAGAAGAAGACTTGGAATAATCAGCAAAGACTAAGAAAAATGAAATGAACCTCCAAACAGTGAGGATCAATTTGGTGGTTTTGTCTAGAATGTGGTTTGATATTTGGTGTTAAACTTCTAAAGACTTTGGTTTCCCCTTTTGCAATTACATATCTTCGATCCTTCGTAATAATAAATCTTGGGTGTGAGTATCAGCCTCCCGATTATCAGATTTTGAAAACTTTTGGGTGCCATTCTTTCCCTATCTTCAACCATATAACAAACATGAATATCAACTTTGATCAGAAAAGTGTGTTTTCTTAGGCTATAGTTCCATTCATAAAGGGTTCAAGTGTTTTAGTGCTGCTAGGAGAGTGTTTATCACTCGCAATGTGTTGTTTAATGAGCATAATTACTCTTACTCTAATTTGTTTCCTTCACCTAATAAGTCTTTTACTACTATCTATGTTCCTCATTCTTCCATTGATTTACATTCTGGTTCCGTGTCTACTAATGGTCATTATGTTTCTACTTTTGTTCATACTTAGTCTTCTCCTTCTCAGTCAGTTAGTTGTCCTAGATAAAATAGGAAATATGGTAGCGGACTAAGTTACATGGGATTGGGAGTCTCGTCATTATCTTTTTATCCCATTTCGCCTCTTTGTTCGGATGAGGTGATAAACGTGGGTATTAGATAACTGAAGACATATGAAATTACCACTTTACCCCCTGCTTCAACAAAACGTGAAGCACATCCTTTCTTTCCTCACAATCCCGCGAAGAACACAAAAACAATCCCGCGAAGAACACAAAAGCCTCGAGAGCGAAGCCTCAAGTTCGATCGATTGTGCCTTCAACAACAACCCTTCGTCGCAACGCCTTCACATCAAGGTTTGATCGATTTCTTACTCTTTTCTTTCATGATTCCTTCATTCAATCAATGATTTATGGTTTAGGGTTCTATTTGATGAGATTTGATTTAGAGTTTCATCTGTTGGTTTTATCATGGTCTGCATTTTGTGCTCAATCTATGGTTCTATTTGAAGGGGTTTGATTTAGGGCTTTCCTTTGCATTTTCTGATCTGTTTATTTGTTTTGTGAATTTTTTTTTTGGGTGTTGTGTGTTTTGTTGATTTTTAAACAAAAAAGGCTCTCTATAACCAGAGAATAATATTGTTTCTGTTGATTTTTTTTTAGTGATCAATCTATGTTCCATTTGATGGGGTTTTGGTCTGCATTTCTTTTATCAATTGTAGTTGGCTTTTTCTAGATGACTTCACAGCGACGAGGTTCCCAACATGTATCAAGTAGTTTACCTCAACAAGGTGTCCGACCTTCCCGGCTCTTGGGTCAACAATCTGGTCGTCGTACTTATGAGCAAGGTGCCCGACCTCCACAACAAGGATCACAACAAGAGTCCCAGCCAACAAAAGCTTTGAGGCGCAAGTGGTCTCATATGGAGGACCTTGCACTACGAATGCGATGGTTGAGATGGTGCACACTGGGGTTTGACAGAGGGGACAATGGGTTTAAGCCGGGTACCTTACCCATCTTGAGGAGGCTTTGAAAACCTCTTGCCCAAAGATCGAAGATCAAGGCAAGACCACACATGTAGAGTCTCGTATCAAGACTTTGAAAAGGGACTGGTTCATCGTGAATGACATGATTCATGGGGTTAATCATAGTTCTAGTGGATTCGGTTTTAACAAAGACGTCCAATATGGTTGTGGCGAAGAAGATGTTTGGGATGACTACCTTGCGGTATACTCTATTCCTTGCACTAAATATGTTTTTAATTTTAGTGATCTTTGCCTTTAATAATGTGCATTTTCAATTGTTGTGTTGTAGAAATATCCAGATGCCAAGCAATGGCACTCTAAGTCATTCATCCACTATGAGAAATGTTGCATAATATTTGGAAATGATTGCGCAACCGGAGAAGATGCATTCGACGTTGTGGACGCTGTGGAAGAGCTTGGTGGCAATAATGAGTCTAATAGTGAGAATGGAAGTGATCCAATTGTCCCGAAGATGTTGAATTCACTTAAGAGACTTCTCGATCTCGATCCGTTACACGGAGGTTACCACTAATCCGAATAAGAGGAAGAAACGTACATCTGATGGAGGCGTCGCCGATATGATCACGGCTGCACAAATCCTTGGGTTTGAACTCTCGAAGGCTAGCAATGACATTAGTGCTGCCATTAATGCAGACAGAGATATGCGACATTTGGTCGTGGCAGCTATGGAAAAAGTTCTCGATATATCAGAAGTGGAGAAGACTATGTACAACGCCAAGATCATGGGGCGTCCTGAGCTCATGCAGGCATTTTTGTCATGCAAGCCTCCGTTTCATCTAGCCTAGTTGCGGAGAATGTTCCCGGAGATATGAAAGTTATGTTGTCACACCATCTATTTTGCATCTTTTTTCTTAAGAAGATTTACTATTCGAAACTATATATGACTATGGGGTTTTTTGAATTTATAGCTCTATGATCTTGACATCCTTTTTCAGAAATGTTGACATACTTTTTGTAACCAAAAAACTTGTGCCATTTTGGTTTATGGTTGTTAAAGCCTTCCTGTGTTTTTTTCATGGAATTGTGATGTAGCTGTTTGGTTTATGGTTTTTGAGATACATTATTGCAATTGTTGGAATTTCAATGATTAAACATTTAATTCATGTTCTTGCCAACTAAAGAGTGGATGCAATACAACACCATTTCTTTCTCATCAATTTTTTTTTAGTCAATCAAGTTTTTGAGTTAACTTGTGTTCAGTCAAGTATAAGAGTGATTTTGAGTGGCGAAATGTAACTTATTTGGACAAAAATAAGAGAACGAACACATTAAAGAAATAAATTCATTAAGTAACAAGAAAACATATGTATGTTTGTGCATCCTTGATTCCACAATGTACTTCAATAGGGTATGGTGATTAAACAAGTACAGAAGAAATGATAAAAGAATACAAGTTAATTGGCATGCCTAAAAAACACACTACTAAAAACATACAATACTAGTACATAAGAAAACACAAAGTGAGAACAAAGTTCAAACAAATGATGTTTCATTGCGACATGTGAACATCTCTAATGGTGAGGAGCCCTATAGTCATCCCAAAACGACATTGCTAGCTCATCTCGAAATGTGGTCCAGGCATTCGTTGACCCACGGTGGAAATTGTTTCAGTCGCTCATTACTAGCATCGTCATTAGCTCCCAATTCTTGACCTTCTGGAATTATAGTGTCCAACAAGTCATTTGGCACCTCCTTAGTAAGAAAGTTGTGAAGAATCGCACATGCGTGGATGATGAATGTCGTCATCTTCACATTGTAGTAACATGGACTTCACAGGACAGCCCATCGTTGTTTCAACGCACCAAAACATGTCTCAATAATATTCCTCGCTTTTGCATGTCGCATATTAAATACTTCTTCAGGTGTTTGGGCTGGTCGTCGCCCGGTGCTCCATTCTGAGATATGGTAGCGCTGGCCGCGGTAAGGTGCAAGGAAACCTTCACTGTTCGCGTACCCTGCATCAACCAAATAATAGGTCCCTGGCTGAACCTTTAAACCATTAGGACGAGAGACTGCATCTTTCAATACTCTTCCATCACCTGTCGATCCTTCCCAACCAGGAAGGATGTACGTAATTAACTTCTCTGGTGTACAAGCAGTCAAAACATTCAACGTTGTGTGGCCTTTCCGATTTCTGAATCTTGGCTTTTGGAAGTTACGCACGATTATTGGTATGAACGTCCCATCAATAGCACCAAGACAACCCTGCAAGAATTAAGCAGAACGTAAGTACAAAGTTAGAAACAAACAAATGTATAACCAAAATAATTGTCAAATGAAGTAGTCATACTCCAATCACCTGGAAATATTTCCATCTAATATCTCAGACTCTAGGCCAATTGGTTCTGGTGCTTGAGTAATATCGGATGCAACCTAATAATGGCTCGAATAGTTCTCCTAAACACCTTGCTAACAGTATCGCCTGACCTTTGGAACCAAGTGCTTATGACACGATTGCGTACGTTGTGCCCCAGTATGTGGAGAGTAATAGCCAAGTGTTCGTCTACTAGCACACATCATTTGTCTCTCAAATTCCCGTGCTCGTACAACATATCACGTAACTTGTTGAATCTCAGCCTATCCATTCATAGCATTTTATAGCACTTATCATCCGACTTGTACACAAGATGTTCAACCGCCATACGACCCTTTTCAAAATCTAATTTATAACGACGCTCAATTCTTGCACTTGCTCGTGCACCCGCATTGAACATATACATCATGGCCACGACAAGTTTCAAAGAAATTAGAAAAAAATTAATAAGCAATCGAACGTTCCTTGTGTTCGGATCAACTCGTAGGAAATTCAGATCCATTTATGCTACCCTGAAAATGAGACGTAGCCCAAAAGATATGGATACTAATGGAATGTTATAAAAGAACAAGGATTAGATTTGAAAATGCTTGGAAAACAGAGATGCTTTAGTATCAGAGGATTTGAGAAACTTGGAGATGGATAATTCTCTCAATTGAGGTTGTATATATAGATGGAGAAAATCATTAAAACTGAAATTGGCCAACAAACAGAGATGAGGATTGAGTGGCGAAGGGGGCATCTAAAGAGACATGTTCCATGAGAGTTCACATGGGTTTGCCCTCTAACAGTCTATCAAAAATAAAAATAGTTAAATAGATTTATTTGATTTTGCTCTAGGATTTGAAGTCTAACAGGACCTACAATATTACAAGTTCAAATTCATAGAGGACCTACGTGCATTTGCTCATGTTTGACAGATTTTTTAAACAAGCTGTGCGAAAGGATGCAATCAATCAACTTCCCACATTCAATCCCGTGTACCAATACAAATCCAAATTAATCAGTTCACAATGGATTGTAGGCACATATCATACCCCTTTACTATCTATATAAATGATGGTTGCATTTATCTATCTATGGAACCCAAGAAAAAGGACCCTATATATGACAGATTAAACAAATAGGTGAAAAAGATGTGTGGCTCACTAGGACTATATATAGTAATGACAATGAACAAAAGAAATAAAGAAATTTGAACACAACTAACAAGCAAGAGAACAAATAAAGCAAGTAAGAAACGTTCAAAGTTATTTGTAGATGTAGTACTCTTTCTTCTTACTTGATCTTCCTACATAGTTATTACTTGCATCAGTTTCGTAAAAACAAATTTATTTTCATGCATTCTTTGTCGAAGGACTTCATTACCCACTACTTTATGAGCAGATTCACAACAAAAAGAACACATTTTCTTGCAACTAAACAAAAGAACATATATGAAAACTAAGCACAACTTTTCAAAAAAAAATCAAGAATGAAGGGAACACCAATAAACCAAGTACCAAGAAACTCACAATTTACATACACCCAACAACAACAACATAACCTAAGTCCCAAATTAATTGGAGAATTTAGAGAAAAATTCATGAATTGCTCATAAATTAAATCAACTAGCACTACTTAATAAGCCAAGTTTCACAAATCAAACCAACAACACTACACCAAACACAACAAGACACCACCGCCATCAATTCATCACCACCACAAATGAGTGACACCACCGCCATCAATTCCTCATCACCATTAACGCATAGACCATGTCACACAAACAAACAACCAAACAAGCATTTCCCTCATGTTCACAACATCAAAAACAACATATGTATGTTCACAAACCCTAACATACCCATTACCAAATTGGTTGGGCAGATTCACAAACCAAAACCCTAACTCCAAGAAAGCAAAAATCAAAGAAATAATTGGGAGAAGGAAAGTATGAGATATGCACCTTTTGAAGAGGGCGATTGAACTGGAGATCGAAGTGGAGAGCGACGTCGAAGTTGAACTCAAGAGGAGAGAGGAGCAGCGAAGTCGAGAGGTCGAGAGGAGAGAGGAGCAGCGAGAGCAACGAAGTCGAGAGGAGAGAGGAGGCGAAGTCGAGCAGCGAGAGAGGAGCAGAGGAGCAGCGAGAGCTAATAAAGGAGAGGGGCATTATCGTCATTTCATTATCCCACACATCCGGACTAATAGTGATGCGAGAATTGGTGGGATATTTTAATTGGTATGAGTACCGATTAATTTGTACTTAGCGTTAATTTGTGTGCAACACGAACATCGGCCTTAAGCCTTATCCCGAGACTAATTGGTTTAGTCTAGCGAAGCAAACACACCATAAGGAGATTATTTCTAATGCTATGGCACCACACAACACTCATCCTATGATAACTACAGCTAAAAATGGCATCAGTACGAAGAAAGTGTTTTTAGCAACTGACAGTGATATTGTGGATGGTATTCCTAAAAATGTTGAAATAGCACTCCAAAATCTTAAATGGAAGGAGGCTATGGATAAGAAATATCATACCTTCTAACTAATGGAACTTGGTCTCTTGTACCTTCTACTGCAAATCAAAATGATGTAGAATAAGTGATCACTATCAAACGCAATCCTGAGAGGTCCATCAATCGATACAACGTTAGATTAATGGCTATAGGATTTAAACAAGTTTATAGTGTCTATTTTGGAGAACCTACAGCCCAGTTGTTAAACCTTCAACTGTGAGGGTCATTCTGTCTATTGTTGTACACTTTGAGTGGTCTCTTAAGCAATTAGACATAATTATACTTACTTGAATGACACCCTGGGTTCAAAGGTGTTTACAAACCAACCAGCTGGTTTTATTACCTCCTAATGTCCTCATGTTTGCAAATTACATAAGGCGCTCAATGGTTTAAGGCGATTCCTAGGGTATGGTTTGACAACCTCATATTTACTCTTATCTCTTAGGGCTTTCAGAATTTCTTAGTTGGTTATTTCAGTTTCCAGATGTGCTTACAAACCCTAATTAGGGTTTCTGTGATTTAGGGTTTCATCACACACTTTATACCCCACCTCAAATTGAGCCTTAAATCCATCTCTTCTTCCTTGTCTAATTTCCACTCTCTACACCCCATCCCATCTCTTTGTCTCTAAACTCAACAATTCACCACCAAAGGCAACATCTTGATCATTGTAATTGGTGGAGATTTGATTCACACTTTCAAATGGTTAGGACATTTATTTGTATTGGGTTTTAGCTTTCAAGGATCAAAGAATTAATTTTGAATGCAACATGGAGCAAATTGAAGTGAGAGAAGAAGATGATGTCCAACAAGGTTGGGGTCACAAAGAGGAAAAAATGGTTCTTTTCCTCTTTTTGAAGGGGGCAAACATAAGCTAGGGGTATATTAGGGAGTTTACTAATAGTTAAGGGAGTGGTTAGAACATAGGGTATCTTATTAGGGGCTACAAACAACATTAAATTAAATGGGGGCTGAGATGAGGTATATTGTGTGTGGGCTCGCATCCTTGATAGTCATCTGTAAACGCCTCAAGATACAAACCAGCATATTATGCACAAGGAACTACGTCTCTAACACCCATTTTTACATGGGCCCCACACACCAAGTCACTAGGGTGTGATCCTCTATATGGAAAACTTCTATCAAAAAACTTTGAAGGTGTCATTATAGCATCTTCCTTACTAATACGACTCTTCGCTTCCTTCAATCTACCAAAAACATTGGTAGATTAAATTAAGCCCTAACCTTGGCGACCATGGTACTCGAAAAGAGAAGATAATTGTGAGTGACACAACCGATGAAGTTTTTTTTTTTGATAGGAACACAACCGATGAAGTTTGTTCTTTGATGAAAGAGGAAGAAAACAACGCACGTTGCAGAACATCCTGTTATCTTTATTGTGCATCCACTTTGATTACAAGCCCACTATATATAGATAGGGGATACATCAAAACAAACTCAACTCTATCTAAACAATAAATCTATTTAAACAGCTCAACCTTATCGTAACCACGGTATCTTAACATATCCCATGGAAGAATTAGCGCATGAAACTCACTTACATGTGCAGACGTCGGGCGTTAAGGCCCAAATACATGGTGAGTAACAAATTTAGATTATGGGTTCGTGTTAATTTTTCAACTGAAGTAGACTCAAATCGATCAAGTAAACATGGTGAAAAATAAAAGACCTTCAACCAAATTTAAATCACCAATACCCTAAAACCACTCACTAACAATAACCACTAAAAAACCAGAAAAATATGAATGGATAGATGGATGTCTGCCCATTACGGAAACATAGACATCCATCACAGAAACATAGATTATATAGAGATGCACAGAAAGGAAAACATGAATCTGAATCAATTCCAACCAGTTGACGCCATCAACTGGGAACTGGACATGGTGGATTTTGAAGAGACTGTTCGCGGTGTTGCTAATGACCTTCACTCAACAGTTTGGGAATGTTTAGAGTTCACGTCGTTTCAGTAGCTGAGGGAGGGAATTTGTAGATTGACCCAAAAATCCCGGTGCATAACACTTTTGTTGGTCAATGTATGTTGGGTGTGACTTACTCATTATTATTCCAACATTATTTTTTTTTGAAAAACATTCTAGCATTTTTCGTGTAGATTATGGAGTGTGGAAGTAATCAGTAGTGTGTGTATGTGTGTGTTTTTTTTTTTTGAGTTTGGCTATAAGCACCCAACCTTTTACTTAAAAGCACTCCATCGAAAAAGTCAAACTTAAAGTACTCAATTCTACTGCAAAATGGCCCTTATGACCCTCATTGTGATTAGTGCACCCCCGCCATCCCTTTTCTCTCATTTTGTGCAACTCATCATCAAACCTCTACACACTTACTTCTTGTGATTTGTAGGACATATCAAGTGGCTCAGCCTCACAGGTATGAACATCTAATTAGAGAGTCAGTTTGGACCCATTAAACCTCTAGTTGGAAAGTCGGTCAAAGCATGTCAAACTTTTAATTAAAGAGTCGGTTGGAACCCACCGAACCTTTAGGTCGGCAGTTGTCAATCAAATTTCACTAAAGAGATTTGGTTGGACAACACCGAACCTAGAAGATAAATCTCGGCCATATATCGCTGAACCTAAAATAGATGTCTCGATCAAGATTTTGGAGTTGGTGATTCAATTGAGATGAAGGGGTATTTTGGTAAAAACGTTGGGTGCCCTCATAAATTAAAATTGAAATTGGAGTACACTCAAAATATAGGTGTCCTTATGGAAATGTGGGGTACGTATAGCTAGACTCCTTTTTTTTGGTTTTTTTTTTTGTTCAAAAGAAATTTGTATTAATTGTTTCCAAACCCGAGTAAGATATTAGGGAAGCTGTACAATAACCTACTTTTGACACCTATTTGACATATAATTTATGATTATCCTTTAGCTAGTGTGATTACTAAATCCAACACAATGGAAGAGTTTGGTTCATATAGCCAACTCTAATTAATTCGAGACTGATGTTATATTGTTGTTTAGCTAATGTGATTAAATGCAAATAGTGGGTGGATGAGGTGTGGTGCATAGTAGATATATCTGAAGCTATAGTTTGGAATTCTGCAGCTGTGTTTGTGGGGAAAAACTTTTATTAAGCAATTTAGTATTCGACATTTGCTTGTTCAAGAGACTCAAGTCGTGCGTGGGAAGGAAATCACGTTGAGATTTGTTGTATTGTTCGAGAAATTTCTTAGAAACTCTTTCGTTCTATGGTTAGATAATTACACGAACGTATTTCTTCTAACAGTTTGCTTCAAATTTTTGGTTACATGGTGTTGTGTATATTTTCTTTTCTTGCTAGCATGCATGATCTTTGTTGAAAGAAAAAAGATTGGTTGACATACTTTTAACACGTTACTGACGCCCTTTGAATTTTGTATTGAGATGCATGCACACTTATTTCAAATCATCTACTTTGAATTTAATTTTGTATTGAGATGCATGCACAATTGTTTCCAAGTGTTTCCATTGGCCCATAACAATACGGCAAAAAATGTAGGCGTCGGAAATGGGCTGCGTAAGCACTTGCCCAAACTCCAAACACACACCCCTGCCACATCGACCGTCTGATGCAAGCTCAACAAGGTTGAATTGAGTGTGCATTCCATTGTGCCCCAGATGTGCACTCTGAGGGTATCGCACTACCATTTTTGTTTTTTTTTTTTGTTTTCACGGTCTCTCAGTGCACAAGAGAAACCAAAAGAAACATAAATCTGCTAAAATATTGAAGATAGGGACTCAAACTTTCTGCTAACTTGATTCTCAACTAACTCTTACATTGATGGATTACGCAAAAATTATGCCATACTCGAGCACTTTGAGAATAGATAAAGAAAGCAGAACAAGTTCTACAGCAAGTATTGTAACGTGTAAAACAGTTCGTCTTTTAGGTGATCCAAGATAGTTGAGAAGAAAGCAACAGATAGCAAAATTAATGGAATTCCACGCAGTGACTAATAAAACAACAAATACACCCACTAGAACAGAAACTCTTCTAGCCTCTACATACCCCAAAAAAAGAAAAAAGAAAAAAAGAAATGAAAATCTAAAACAAAACAAAAAAAGAGGAAAAATACCACATGTTTTTTTGCTGAAAAATGATACATTCTGCTGCAGCGTCGTTAGCGCCACCGAGTTAATGAAGCCTGCACCTGCCCATTTACATGCCTTCGGAACCCAATCACCATCAAGAAGAAAGCATGGCAGGTTGAAACTACAAAATCTTAAATTCTGATAAACAGCGGTGAACAAGCTCTGGAATCGTCCCCCAGCCAGCAAGCAAGAAGAAATGCCGCTGCATAATCACCAATCGTAATTTGAAGGCGGAGTGATCAATTATAGGAAATAATCAGGTGTTCTTCGGGTGACATCTGGCTCTCCTCTCCTTGGGGCCGGCTCAAACTGTAACATTAAATAAAACTAACTCAACCTTTATTTTATCGTCCCAATTGTTAAGAACCGTAAATTCAATGCATCAACCTTCCAATCCAAAAATAAATAAATAAAATAAAATGCATCAAGCTGATCTTGGTAGGTAAGTCTGAATATTCTCATGCGTAAGAATGTGTGTGTGTGTGTGTGTGTGTGTGTGTGTGTGTGTGTGAGAGAGAGAGAGAGAGGAACCTGGATGAATGTATGTCCTTTGCAGTCATCAACTTCTAGGATAGATGCCATATTACCGCAACGATAGCAATAATTTGGGGCACTAAATATCGTCACCACCTTTTGTTCCTGTTGCAGGCACATGTTAGACATCAACAGATGATCATAAACTAACTTGAAAGGTAGAGAAACATCATACTAATCAAACAATATTCACTTACATGCCCCCAGTTGAATCCTTCCATAACAAGTTGATGGGCTCTAGCGATCAACTTCAAGTTGTTGGTATGGTTGAATTGCTCAGATATGTCCTGTAGTGAGAAACTAAGAAAGTAAATATACAACTACTTGTAATAGAAAGAAAAGGTAAATGTGTCCTTATCACAGTTATGCAACTGTGACAAAAGGATCTCGTGAAGTAGGCAGACATTACCTGGCCAAACGTATAACCGGCTCCACGTGGAGAAATACCCCAGCCACACCTATCATCCGGGTCTGACCAGAGGAGATCACACATCGGTCCTTCATGAGGAACCTCTTGAACACGGTCAAAATTTCGAATGTTATCAAGAGTCTCAATAGATGGAGATAAACCACCATGTAGGCAAAATATTTCGGATTCAACCTTCAAAAAAAGATCAGACCAAGATAATGAGATTTCTTACTTGAGCATAACTTGGAAAAGAAATTATCTTGACTCAACAAAGGATCTTGAAAATACCACAAACAAGTCTCCTATCAGCACAATCCAAAAAAGAGGTGAAAAAGGATTGTTATCCCACCACAATGACTCAACAGAGGTAACTCTTAGATTAGCAATCAAAATAAATTATCTTGATTGATCAATCCTGCTAGATACGCCTAAGAGTGGTATATCATTTCCCTTATCCAATTCTCAACTACGTCGCCCAACTACACCCAAATTCAGTGGACATGGAAAAATTAAGACAATGGAAAAATTAAGACAATGGGCAAATTAGAACTGCTGCGCCTGCACAAAGTGTGTGATAGACTATGTTACCCTAACTTTGTGTGGGTGCCTGGAGGTCACACTTGAATATTTTCTAATTTTATTTTTAAGGACTCGTGGACTCGGCTAAAAGTGTGAAAATTCAGACAAGGGTACTTTGATATGGCATACAAGTGAAGATGTCTCAAAATCTTTTACGAATTGTGATACATGTACATATACAAATCTAAAAATCTACCCTAAATGAACAACTTTAAAAAAAAAAAAAATAGAGAAAAGGGCATAAGATGAAATACACACAATTACACAAAAACCATCATCTTCAGCACATCATGAAATTGTAATAGGATCAAAATGCATCCAATGTTTATTAACGAAAGAAAATTAACTATAACTTGTAAGTTTTTAACAATGAGAGTGATACCTAACAAGGCCCACAATTACAATTCTATGTTCCAACTTTTTATGTTAATTTCTCTTGAAAAAAGTATGAAAGTGTTCAAAGTAGTTTTGAAGAGTCCGACACATATAAAGTATCGGTGTCCATGTTGCATTGTGTCATGTCGACACAGGTACTTGACCCCAAAGTGATGAGTGCAGTTACCATAGGTGACAGATAATATACAAACTTTTTGAATTTGTTAAAACTTCCAGTATTTTCTTCATCAAGAATATCAAAAATCTCTTTCATGCACAATCGTGATCTCCATTTCCTTTCTTCTTTTTTTTAATCTATGTGATCTTCATTTCAACAGGCAAGTCTGCAAGCCAATTTCTACCAACATTTTGGAATCTGGTTGTTCTGTCGACTCTATTAGTAAATAGTTTATGAAATTAAATGTGATTCTATCAATCAAATTCATGCATACACTCAAAGTCTACTTCCTTACAATCTTCATTTTCGGTTCCACTTTGAACGAGAGTAATCTAATGCCTGTTTTAATTACTATAATCTTAAGAACTCCATTTTTTTCTCATCAAAGCAGTATTTGCTAGTATTTTCATGACATGATTCATCAAATTGTACCTTGATCATAATCTTAAATATTTTGCTCGAAAAGGAAACCACAACAAGAAGAAGAAGGTAGCTTCAATCCCAAACGAAAAGGTCACTAACAACCAAAAAAAAAAATATTAAGTTCGTTTTGAAACATTAACATTGGTTCAAATCAAAAAACAAGTGATGGCAAAGACCATTTAAAGAAAGAATTTGGAGGAAAAACCCTACTCACCAAGGCAGTCAGTGGAAAATAATCAAATAAGTCAGTGAAGATTTTCCATACAGAAGCATTCCCATACCTGTCACATGAAATAAAACATTATTAGATCCCTACTCAAAGGATATTTAAATATTTCTCCAAAAGCCTCACCAAAAAGAACAAGGGACTTGCCCACTCAGTGCAGACAGAGTCAGCAATTGAATGGTGCATGATACAAAATTGTGTTACATATGCGAAAGCCAATTCAAAGATTTTTGATAGTCTTGTGAGTAGACTATTCACAGCTTAAGGAGATCCAGAAACTATCCGAATATTCAATATCTCATAATGTCATACATCACAATATACCCTTGGTCATGTACATATCCCCAAGACTTCAACTAATGTCATAAATTAAATATAATATTAATTTTAAAAAATCAATGTTTTCTAGACTTAGCCTTAGGCGTTTAGGGGTGCTCAACACCTAGTCCTTACTTAGGCAGGCGGTAGGCCTGAAAACAATTTTTGAAATTTTTAAGGGACGTCTCCATAATTTTAAAAACTTCTATTAATTATTTTATTATTTTTATTTGTTTGAAAAAAAAAATATTTCAAGATGTGTGGAAAAGTGTGGAGGTGAGCATATGTTGATGAGAATGTGTAGGTGAAAAAATGTCCCTTACTGTTGAGGAGTCTTTAAATAAATTAAGTTATTTATTAGGAAAGTCTAAGTAAATATTTTTTGTCCATGGCGGGACTAAAACGCCTAACATTGCCTTGAAAACAGTGATTGCAAGGCGGTCGCATAGGCGTCGCCTAGGTGTTTTGAGGAAAAACCGCCTAGGTCGCCTAGGCAAGCGGTGTCCTTCTAAATAATTTTTAAAAATTTGAAGGGGCAAATTATAATTGAGCTTGGTGCTATAATACCTATCAAACTAAAAAATCTTAACATAGATAATGTTACTTAAGTACCTAAAGCCTTGTTAGCATCCTTGAAGTATATATTGAATGCGAATTATATTTACCAATAAAAAATTAGTATTAATTAAGGACTTATAAATAAATAAATAATAATTCAAGGGCCTCTATATAAATATATTTTTGATCGCCTAGGCTAGGAAAATTGCCTCGGGTTCGCCTTGGCGCCTTGCAATCCTTGCTTGAAAACATTGAAAAAACTAAGAGAAAGTGTCACTGAAATTCAGAGATAATTCAATGTCTGGATCATGCAAACTTGCAAAGTTTGCAAACAAAGACAAAAAGAAAAAAAAAAAAAAAAAAAAAGAAAAAAAAAAAAAAAGAAAACGAAAAAGAAAAAAAGAAGCAATTCAGCATTCTCTGAAAGTACTCTACTGCCATGCAAATAACACAACACGCCCAAACATGTTAACTTGTCACAATGTCACAATGTCACCTCATAAACGCATATTCACTGTCACAAAAGTGTAAAAGTAACCAAGTATAAAGGATTCCCTACATTTAGTTACTTCAAAAATTGCAACTGAGCTTTAACTAGAAATTATGCAACTCAGATATAACCTACTAATGGCAATCATTGTCCACCACTGAAATGTTACTAATCTTCAACGTGCTACTCCAATATGAAACATTTTCTGCCATCTTGGGCCATGAGTTCTGTTGAAATGCTGGTTTACCATAGTTTATATCTGACATATTCCTTCCCACACTTCATGTCTTAACAAGTGAAAATGTTTTTCCTCATGACAAACCTTTGGCAAACGAATCTGGAAGCTACAAATGCATCTTAAACAAAAAGAGGAGTTGCACTCCTAAGTTACTAACGCATGCAGATTTTAACTCATGCAAATGCCAGCCAAACAACTCTAATAAGAAATAAAGCTGTATTTCTGTAAGTATCAGTTCAAGTTCATTACAAAAGATGGAGTTGGCATTCTCCTAGTATGCCTTCCTATAATAATTCCAACCAAACATCAACCAAGGTTCTCCAATTTCAATAACAAACATTTTCAGAACTCGGACAGATTACATCACATTGAGGAAGGGACAGTTTGCCTCATAGGAAAGTAAATGTCCTTGCACAGCGTAAAATAGCTCTCTCTTAAAGATTGAGTCTCCTCAGGAGGAGAAAGGAAGAATTATGCATTTTAATTAAAACCTTCGTCTTTGTCACCAATCTTCTTGTCTATCACACTAATTATACATAAAAATAACACAGCCCCCACAAATCATGGATTTATGATGTATCACTTCCCATCATGATAATGAAAATCATAAAATAGAATCCCACTGAGCTAACAATAGAAAGGGACAGAATTGACAAAGCAGCAATATTCCAATAAAGATTAGAAATAATCACCACAATACTAAAACAATAAAAATAGAGCAAGGAGTCACACTATACAGCCTTTCCCTCTCTCACAACAAGATTTTGCTAAGTATTAAGATGGGATGACATTCAAAATTGTAGGGACGTCAGGAAGAGAGAGCAAGTACTTAATTTAATTCCACATTTAAATTTTAGAAAGGTGAAGCATATCAAATAAAATCGAAAGGGCAATGAAACATGACAAATACTAATTCACAGTTAAACCTTCTAAAGACCACTGAAGTGTATCAAAAACTCACTTTCGTAGGCATTCATCATAGAATCCATAAACTTGTGTAATCTGCAATGCGAAAAGAACCACTTATCAATGAAACCACCATGTCAGACTACAAAACCACCAGAATTGTAGTCCTAGAAACACATTATACAAAGGACATATGCTGATAACAATCTATGGAACCCCACCTGAGCACTTCTTCACTTCATAAATGCAAGTTACTAGCTAAATGATAGGAATTCTCTGCCATATAAATCAAGTATGAACACCCCAAAAGAGCAAAATAAAAGAGACTTCAGTATAGCGTGTACCTGACGACTCTCATGATTTCCTCTAAGAATGGTAATGCGTTGAGGATAACGTACTTTCAAGGCCACAAGAAGCTGGAGAAAAAAGAGTCATGAAAATGTGAGCAACAGGGGAAAAGGGAGAAAACCCAAAAAGAAAAGGATTAAACATTTTCTTGATATTCTTAAAGCACATAAATATAAACTTCAAGCACGGTACTTCTCAACATCAACTACCAAAAACTATACCAAATATGTACCATTGGAATTGCTTATTAAATAATCAAAAAAAGTAAAGATTTCATTGACAAAATACCAGAATGACCCATACAATATAAACTCTTGTTAGAAATGCTTTTCCTCATAGTTCAACCAAACAAGTGATAAA
The DNA here is from genome assembly GCA_039657345.1 of Stephania japonica. NCBI lineage: Eukaryota > Viridiplantae > Streptophyta > Magnoliopsida > Ranunculales > Menispermaceae > Stephania > Stephania japonica. The sequence goes on from CM077556.1 coordinate 12,195,698, forward strand.
AGATTTGCAATGAAAAGAAAGAGAATTATAATCAGTACTGAGTAGGAGGAAAAATATCATCAATCTTACCGTCACAGTTTCCACAGAATAGTAGCCACGGTCCACATAATCCCCCATAAACAAGTAATTAGTGTCTGGACACTATCAACAACAAAAGAAAGAAATACAAAATTTAGAATTGAAATTCTAGCAAACATACTAGCTCACAAGAGCAAATAGATAAATTAGCAGCACACCAAGAATCAGATGCATTATATTGTATGCAATTATTACCCTACTAGCGACTAAACAAAACAAAAGAGTCTATAAACACAGTTACCAAACTGGCACAAACAAAACAAAAGAGTCTATAAACACAGTTACCAAGCTGGCACAAATCTTTAACACGAGCAAACTAAGAAGAGCAAAAGAAATTTTAAGAACGCAAGAACCTTAAAAAAAATTTGGCTTCAAGACTTAAGTCACGTAGCAAAAATCAACCCAAGAAAGGAATGCTAAACACACTAAGGTTTAAAGTCGAGAAATCAAGCACGTCTTAAAGCAGTACGTAAGGTGGACCTTGTGAGTTCTAGAATATAAAAGAAGGCATTGCGTGCTAAGGATGTACCTTAGGAAGAATAAGAAATTTTCCATTTGCTAAATGAAGAGAATACAATTGAGAAAATAGACAAAGATGTGTCTAACACTATCTACCAATTCATTGAATTTGAAGACTGCTAAAAGTGTCCAGAAATCTAAAAATGACACACAACAGCTAATAACAATTGCCCATGAGCTTACTTTCCTTTTATCTTCGCTTCTTCTAGTTCATTCTTTTTTCCACGTGTCTTCTCCTTACTTCCAGTTTTAATTACTTTAGGAAAGATATTTCTTATTGGACGTCAGTATTCTTTGCCTTTCCCTTTGATTCTTTACATATTGACTACTGATGGTAGAATGTCCATAATAGAGTATCCTATTATTTTTTAAATAGCCTGACGTATCAAGAGTCCATCACACTTAAGGATAAAACAAAGGGTTCTAGTAACTTAGACGTATGCTAGTTCTCAAATATTTGATTGGATAATAGGCAGTAAACCTACTCATTTTGTCTATCAGGAAATCAAAATCTACCGAAGACTTAAAAACCTTGCTGCAACTCAAGGTGAAGAAATCAACACAACCATGGAATACTTAACTTTGATAGAATCTGAAATAAATACAATAATGAAACTCACCTTTACAGACTGCCACATTTACCCTTTCAATACTTATTTTCACCCCTCATGTATAAAAGGAGAAAGTAAAACAAAGAAAAATATAGCCTCTTATTTCTCTTAATTTCAGAACATGTACACTTTTCTAGCACCAACAAAAATGCAAGACAAATCTCCTTTCTTTTTCTAAAGAACCGAAACAGAAAAGGTTGAATACTATCAGTATAGTGTTTCTGGAGGGCAACAACTTCAGATATTTCATTTTGAAGTTCCTCCAATTAAATTTTATGTTACTTAAGAATTTATAACAGTGAAAAAAATCAGAACATATCACCTACTATTTTAGTTGGTTAACCAATGGTTACAAGAACATGGCATTTGCTTAGGCAGAGAAACGTTAGTTGTCTTGTCTTTAGTACAGTTGAATTGCTTACATGAATATTATTGTTTCCACAAAAAAAAAATGATGTAAGATTTTATGGTTGTCAAAGCCTAGCACGGTAGGACCATAATTTGTTTTTATCATTTAACATTTCGTCCAATAATTTATACCAAAGAAAAGGCTCCCACCACCTCCGTGCATTCTTCGTTGGTTCAACATTGAGGTAACAACTTTAACAATGGTGCATTGAGAAATCAATATTACCGGGTGTCATGCAAGAATATGCAAAGTAACCAATAGTGATTTTGGATTATAATTTGAAATATGCCATGAAGCTTATTTTACACTCTAAATTCCCTCCTAACATCAATATTATAATTTTAATTTAAAAAAGAGACAACTTACGATTGCAGAAAAGACAAACACCAGTTATAACTATCAAAATTAACAAAATCTTACAAGATAGAGATTCAACTTTCCACAGCACCTCCCATGTCAAAATGACAAGGACTTCATTACAGAAGCATCTGCAATTTCAAAACTCCTACACCTAAATTACTCAACAATTCCTTCCACCAAAAGCACAACCAAAATACATTTGTAAAGACTTCTAGCCTCGTAACCTTCACTTAATAAATATGGAAATAGAACAACACTAATTACAATTTACCAGTGTTGTCAAACTCGTACGAATTACGAGTAAAATCATACAAGTTAACTCGGTTTAAAGGGAAAACGAGTCAAACGGGCCCATGATTCGCATATGCCCATGAATTGTGCGAGTTGCTATCGAATTGTGATTCAATTGGGTTCACTAAGGATAGTTCAACAACCCCTAAAATTCGACTTTTGAGAGGGAGGGAGGGAGGGAGGGAGGGAGGAGTCCAACTTGAAACAATCGAAGAACTGATCAACGGCTACGCAGATCTCATTGATCAAATCGAACCCATGAAGGCTTTTCTCTGTCTCCTAGAATTCCAATAAAAATTCTAACAATTCGTGAAGAGGGTATTTTTTTGTTTCCGTGGATTGGATGAACAGATGTGAATATCAAATGATGCTCTATTTTGGAATCCAAAACAAGGAAACATAATTGAGCATTGCATTAGAGGTTCTTCACCTATGTGTTTGAATTCACATTCGAAAGTGTTGAAAGTATAGCGCAAAGAGAGACTCTTGAAGGTGTTGTGCAGAGAGACAGAGAGAAAAACAACCAAGAGCGAGAGAGAGAGAGAGAGAGAGAGAGAGAGAGAGAGAGCCAATTACCATGGGCCCCACCACCACATGTTGTCAATTAAACTCATGGCCCTTTCTAACATTTTATATTTATACTAAAAATTACAATTGTAAACACAAATACATGCTACCTCACAACCACACTAATAAATGGAGTCTCTTTTTACTTTTTTCCAAGAAATTTTTTTACTTATTAAATGCATATAATATATATTTATACATACATTTAGAAGCATTTAAAAGCATTATTAAAAAATCAAAAAAAAAATCTTTCAATTTTACGATTCAATTTGAAACTCGCCCCAACAGATTTTGCAATTTGATTCCGATTTGACCACCTCATTATTTACTGAGAAACAAGGTTTTATGTAGTACGTACAGATTTTCTTGCACGACAATGTTTCCTACCTTCTCATGCTACGTTACATTGCATAAGAATCCCCAAATAAGAAAATTAGGGTAGGTCTGTGCATAACTTTGCATTGCCAAAGTCCCGGCCTCCACTTTTAACATTTTTTGAATAATTCTATGGCTATAACAGTACCATTCAAGTATGTTAGGAATTCTACATCAGTGAAATGTAAATTATTCATGAAACAATAACCAAGTAAGTGGCCCAATAGTTTAGTATGGTAATGTTGTAAGAGGGTGGGAGTTCGAGTCCCAGTGAAGGCAAGATAAAATGTTGGTTCTTTCTTATCAAAATAAAGAAAATAAAAAATAATTCATGTAACATTTTCTTTCTTCATTTAGATATGAAAAAACAAAACTACTCAATCAAAAGCACGCTTGGGAATCAAAAGAAAGCATCAACAAGAACAAATAATCAAACAATTCAATAATACAATTCAATGAACTGTGAAAGGTCTAATGGAGAATTCTTCTCGCACTAAAGTAGCTACAAAATGGAAGTTCGAACCAATGTTTTTGTCTAGACCTCATGATTGGCTAAGCCCCTTGCGCAATCCAATCACCAGAGCTGGATTCAAACAAAATAAAAAAGGTCTTGACGAAAAGTACATACCTTCCCTCCAATTCGAAAGAGCTCTGCCAAGTCGTGAAACTGTCCATGAATATCACCACATATTGTCACTGGACTTTTCACGGGCTGCAAAGCAGAAAAACCATGAGCTCAATTAAAATAGATAAACCTTATAATATAGCTACTGCAAAACGTAGAGATAAAATGAAACACAAGGAAAAGTAAAGGTCAATTAGTAATAGAGCCAATATATCAAAAGCTCGAACAATTGAATTAAATTGTGCGTGAGGCGCAACGCAAAAGCTTCAATGAGGCACACACCTTTGTGCAGTTCAATGTAACTTCAAAGCATGCACCTTGGTGAGCCTTGGTGAAAAATGTAAAGTTTTGGGTTGTATCTTTTTGAACCGAATAAAGAAAAAGAATGTTTTTTAGTTCTTTTTTAATCCAATCTATTTTTTTAGTTAGAAACAATATAGCTGCAACTCGCACCAACATAAAAATAGTTGTCTTCAAAAATAGTTGCCCCTTCAGCTCTATTTGTCTCCTTTCTTCTTTCGAACTTCTTTTTCTCCATTCTTCTATCCTTCTTTCTTTCCTTTTTTCCCTATGTTGTGTTCTTTTTCTTCTTTCACATTTGCCACCACAGATCAATGTAGTAAAACTTATTTTTCTAAAAGTAATATTTTTGTGCTTTCTTATTATCTAAACGAACTTCTTTAGGTGAACGACGAGAGGAATACAATGAAGAAACATATTTTTAAAATGCAATATTATTAAATATAATCTACACATAATATGCCACATAATTAAATGTTTGGCATCATTCAGGCGTGTGCCACGCCTTGCGCCTCTACCAATCATACCACAGAATTTTAACCATTCAATTGAAAATAGTAGAGAACAGTGCATGCAATCTCACAAACATTTTGTCGCATTAGTTGAGAAGTAACAATCTAACATTAAGTGACTTTTTTCGTATGCCATCATAATCAGTGCTTCTAAAGAATATCATAGAAATCACAAATATACGTAAGGTAAGAAGAGAAAAATTAGACAGGGAACACACCTGAACGTTGCTCTCTTCCATTAATATCTCCTTAGCCTTTTCACACAAGGCCCTAACCTGAATTCAGAAAAGCAAATCTCATTTTAAATCCATTTCCATCATGGAGTCATTCGGTTCAATTGAAAATTGATACAGTTCTATTTAACTATAGCCACCAGTAGATATCTGGGTAGAAGAATAATTAGAAGACAAAGCTTAAGACTTCTGCAGGTTTTGAGATTTCGCTAACAATAGCCCTTGGTTGGAAGTTTAGTTCACTACAGAATACCAAAGATTGAAAATGATGTATAATAACTTACAAAATTAAACCCAGATTTGCATCCTGAAAAACTAGGAAAGATCTCAACCTCAAGATTCAATGCATTCAAGATTCAAAATGTAGAGAGAACAAGAAGCCAAAGAAAACAAAAAATCATTTTTTTCAGAGCACTTACATATCAGAACCAAATTGCAAAGGTTTCAGAGTTAATTTTTCATTACTCCATAGCAAGATTACAATATTTTTCACTGACCTTCACTTGTGAACAAGCAAAACATTTGACAATCAATGAAGCGGAGAAAAGAAAAAGAATTGAAGCGAAAGAAAAAAAACCAATCTACTCTACTTCGAAAAAAGAATTTATCTTTGCTTTGAAACGAGTGAAGAGTGCAAAGAATTACATCGAAAACAAAAAAAAAGAAGATTCCTTTCTTTCGTGCTTGAAATAAAAAGTAGACATTTTGCAGAAATCCAACATCTCCGGTATTATCCCAATTAAATGAGCAACAAAAACACAAATCAAAGCACAAATCTCTTCACCAATCGACCTCCATACATCATCACGACCATCTAACGACAGATCCAGCAAATCTCCGTCAAAGCCCGAGCAAAACACTCGATCTCGAAAGTTGCACCAACAAATCACCTCAAAAATCTCAGATCACTCAAGAAAGAACCCGAAAATAACAACAAAGAACACAAATCAACGTTGATCTGTCACCACAACGCAACCGATCCGCTTAAGAACCGAAAAGATTTAACATTTTCGAACAAAACGAGATGCGAAAACACCGGAAATCGCAGAGGAGAAGCAGAACACCGACCTCTTGCTCGGACAAGGGCTTGCACTGCATAAGCTGAGAAATCTGCTCATCGAGGTTCCCGTGAGAGTTCGAAGACACCTGATCCACACTCATCTTCTTCTTCTTCTTCGATCAAACAAACCAAATCTATGAAATGGCAGATAGACAGATCGATTGATCGATGGACGATCGACAAACCCTAACCCTAATTTCGCTTCTCGTCGTCGCCTTCGTAACTCACGGAGAAACCGCGAGCGAGCGGAGGTGGAGGTGTGGCCGAAGAGAAAAACCCTCGCCAATCTTCGATCGCCTCTTTAATACTTTTCAAAGAAAAAATACTTTTTGACTTTAATGAGACGGCAAATATAACACTAAGGTGTTGTTGCTAGTCCGATGATCCTCGAGATTCTTATTAGTGCATTTTTGTGTACTACCTGTGGATATTAAAAATTGAAGTGTCTATTCGACTTTTATAGTGGTCTCTACACTTTTCGGAGTTAATAAGTTGGAGATTTGATGGATGTGATTATGCCAGGTGGCGCATTTTGGATGATGGTAGTATTTGTGAAGTGGGAAGGCTAGTGGCTCACTGCACTGGCGGTGTAAGATGTGCTGCCTACCTGAGCAGATAGGCCATGGAATTTTATTTTATATTTTTTTTTTTTTTTTTTTTTTGGACAACATAGGCTATGGATTTGGATAGAAGGTAGTAGTTGACCTAGCAGTATAAGTTGTATTATATTAACCTTGATATTTAAGGTTCAAACGCATTTTCTCAAGAGTTGCGCTATGTGCATCCCGACATTCACTCAGGGCACCCCAATTTTTTATATTTATATTGGTTCTAAAAGAAAATAATATATTTATCCCAAGGTGCCCAGAAAAATCGGTGGGGTGCCGACTGGGGTGCCCTGAATAATCGATAGAGTGTTCACAGCGTGATACTACATTAACTGACATTACGTTTTAGGTCTCGGTGGGAAATGACAAAACATATGGTCTCGAACACACAAGACCAATCGTGGGTTGTTATGTCAGTGTGTCGATCGAGACATACACACATGTCTCGGCACAAGGCCACTAAAACTACTTGTATAGTCTCGGTGGTCACATATCAAGTTGGGTGTTTAACTACCTTATTTTAAGTGTCAGTTGGTATAAACTGACAATGTAATATGGATGTCGGCAAGACAAGAACAAGTCCACTTTAACATGTGTCTTGGGTAGTGGGGTACGTTACTTCACAAACTATGGATATTTTGATTAAAGTTTGGGTGCCCTGAGAGGATACTGAGGTGCAAATAGCGTGACTATTTTTCTAATATTAATATTAAAAAATATTTTAAAAAAATTGATGGACAGGTTGGGCAGGCTTGGGCTTACATATACATACCCAAGTTCATCCCAAACAAAGTGGACTTAAGTGGGCCGGGCAGATATCCAAACCCGTGAACAAGTAATGTAGTAATAAAAAATTAGACTACTTATTCCACAGTCTACTTTTAAGTAGTCTAATAAACAAAGTACATGCTGATAACATTTTTAGGATACTTGACTACTCTAAGTTATAAATGACACGAACTTGTCAATGTTTATTTGATGTTTCACAAGATGAGTTCACATCGAGTCATGAATTATAAAAGCATCTTCCTACAAAAACAAAAAAAAACAAAAAAAAAAAAAAGGTGCTAGATAGTGGATAAAGCATGGCTTATTTTCATTTTTATTTTCTTGCGAAAATAGCAAGAATTTTTGTGAAATATAGGTGAAAGGGTAATTTAGTTCATGTAGTCTCGTCTAGTTGCTACCTCAGTCTATAAAGTCAAATTAGGTTGACTTGTTCAAACTATGTAACGCAGTCCAAATTAGCGCTCACCCTACAACTCTTTACGTACGTATTGTTTTTTTTTTTTTTTTTTCTCCTTAAAACCCCTCAATCTTAAGTATTTCTACAATTATGTCATGTGTCAAGCACCGAGAAAATTATCTAAACACACCATGGCGGACTATAACGGCTCGCAAATTAATAATTAATTTAATTTTTTATTTTCGTATTAGGACCCGTAGCTCAGATCCACGTAGATATCGCCGACAAGTTAGGGCACGCTTAGTAAGGTAATTAACGACTTATTTTTGAGTCATGTGTTAATTTGTTGTATTATTATTAAATATGTCGTGTCTCACTAGTGTTACGATTCCATTAGTCAAGATGTTCGTGTATGTTGAGAGAGTGGGACGCCTCGGATACATGTAGCGCTGGTATGAGATGAATCGATGACTTGAGTATTTGATAGCTTAGTTGAAAAAATAATTAGTGTTATACATTACCTAAGCTATAGTTCATTTAATTAATTTCAATGCCTAAAGTTAGGACATTAAGCTAACTTGGGTTGATGATAAAAAAAAAACACACACACACTCATCACCACTCTCTTCCTGGTTAGGAGACACCTCACCTACCTAATACCCTTAAAAAATGGTCTACCACTCACCTCAAATGCTCACACTCCCACTCTCCCTTAAATATAAAAGTTTAGGTGCACAACAAAAGTTAAAAATGTTCTGTAATCCTACCATAAAAAAAAAAAAAAAAATGTTCTGTAACTTTGAAGAGAGAGTGACAACAAGAGGTGGTTTTTCTTTAATTCAAGGAAGCTTTGGTGCCCAATAGTGAGACGAGCTCGAAGGAATCAACTCCAGCAAGCAAGAGTCATGGGAGTTAATTCCCCTTTTAGTTTTAATATATTTTCATGAAAATAATGGATGTGTTTTGTGGGTTTAACACTGTTAATGGTGTTGTTGTTGTTGTTGTTGTTGTTGTAGGACCGTGACTTGGCGGCCAGTCCTATATAACGATTCGGGCATTGACACTGAGGTAAATTAATAATTAAATTAATGTTTGCTTGTGTTTGATGTCATGTATTAGTTACTTACCTAACTATATACACTAGAACAGGCTATGGAGGATTGGTTGTTTTTTTGTGATTCTTTAGTTTGAACCACTGCCGATCTTCTATTTTGATCGGTGATAGTTCCAATAACAATCTTTATTTTGATTTATTCAATAAAAGTCAGAACTATTCAGATCTGAAATGTTTTATTTCATTCGACCCAGAGCAATTATCAGATTCATCATTGGCACCACTTGCCTCTCCTCCGAACATGTGTCTGCTATCACTCAATTCTGTCTTCACTTTTATATGCTTGTGTATGGATCTGCGTCAGTTGTTAGTTTGATATTTTTCATTAGGTTTTTTATTTCAGTAAGTTATTGTCTTCCCTTATTGGAAATTTGTATTTGTCTTCTCTCATCGGAAGTTTTTGTTCGCCTTCCATTATTGGAAGTTTCATTTCTCGTTATGGTTATATTATTGTAGATGCAAAAGACAAGCATTTAAGTTGCACACAAGTTTGCAAACTTTCGCAATGTCGATTTGATCTCAAAAAGAAGAAAAAATGGTTATTATTGATGTAATTTTATTGTTAAATCAGATATAATAGTGAGCAATTTTTATGAATAGAAATAACTTTTCATCAAAAAAAACTATATACACTAGAACAAAAATTAGTTTTTAAAACACTAATATATGTTTTTAAAAGTTACATCGTTAAAAGTTAATTGATATGCAACCAATATATTATAAATATTTGTTAATCGTAACAATTACAAGTGATGATTTGTTTAATTTTGTCAAATTTATAACTTATTATTATCTTTTGTTAAATATTAATTGAACATTCTACAATTTTGAACAATAAAAAGAATCTAAAATAAATTTTAACAATGCTTACAATAACAACATTATTAGATGTTGTAAAAAATACGGTTTTTTTGTAGTAATAAGTGTGCATGTTAATATAGGTTCAATCGTGAGAATTTGAGAGAAGGAACGGCTTTGTGATGTGTGCACGCATTGGATGTGTAGAATGAGGTTTTGGGTTAGTTCATAACTCAATTTGAAACTAATTACTAACCTAAGCCAAATTGTTTGAATTAGCCTGACTGAGTTTATTTGACTTGGACTTATTTACTAACTTAAAGTATGTGATGGTTAATTGATTTAGAGATTAGTGGATGTTGAGTGGAAAATATGGTGAGAGATCTTATGACTTACAACTCTTGATAAGTCTTGAGATGTGCTCACCTTCAAAAGTAAAGACTAGGATTTGATGAATTAATATATAAAAGAGTTGGTGCTTTTGGGATTCATGCAAAAAATTGAAGGAACTGCTGGACTCATGAGAAAGAAAGCTTGAGAGAGAGAGAGGGGGTAGCGCTGGATTTTGAAGATTCAAGGTCAAGAGTGAGGGATTGGATCACCACAAGCTAGGGAGACAAGAAAACCAAGTAAACAAACCCTAGGTATGATTGGAAATGCTTTTGTTCTCCTTGAAATTCTTTGATGTTTGATTAAGTTCAGCATGAATATGGTAGTTGTTGGGTGGTTTGAAAGAGTTTTTCAGAAATTTAGAAGCCATTGATGAACTTCAATTAGTGGTTTTCATGCCTTTGAAACAAAATCATGTTTGCAGCATCCTTTATCCCGATAAAGGCGATACCCTGCAACACTGCTTAAGTCTCGGTACACCATGTAACGACTCATTGTACTAAGTAGGTAATTAACATTAATCTAAATTTCAATTTACCTGAGTTAGGCTCATGACTAAGCTTGCATTATCTTGGTTAGTGTGTGCGCTAGTGAGAGTGTATTGTGTTTGTTTGACGTGAAAATTATAAAGGGAATTATAGACTATTAATGAAAACTTATATAAAGCCTATAGTGAAAAAACAAATAATTGATAAATTATAGGGCGCCTCATGACACGTGTGGGTCGCGGAGTAGGGTGCATGCCCGATTGTACTCGTTGGCGGCACGAATAATTTATAGGGCAGAAAAACATAGGTGTATATATATTTATATATACACAAATATATATTTAAACATATCCTAAAATAAAAATAGTTAAATCAATTGAATAATGTTAACCATTTGATGTATCTTGAGTTACAAAAGGTGACATGATTGGTGTAACGACCCAAATTAATTAAATCAGATTTAACGTTAATCACGGAGATTAATGAGCAGTGATTCGGCCCTACATGTTAAACTCAGTTGACTCGAACATGAGAACAGAGGGTGAATGTTATTTGTGAATGGTAGTTGACTATATTTGCGATGTTTAAAAATTATTATTTATCAAATTGCATCGCATGTGTGAGGATATATTGTCGTATAGGGTAAGATTGTGTGACGAGTAGTTGCATCAGGATGCAGGTCAATGCGAAGCATTGGGTACCGAGTAGTTGGGGGATTAGTGTGACTTTGGGTATGATTTATCAACCTGATGTGACTACCTAAATGTATTTATATAATTTAATTAATTGAATTAAATGCAAAGCCTATAGTTGGCCTAAAGTTGAGAAATTAAATTAGGAACCTTTGAGTTTTCAAAATAAATTAGGAACCTTTGATAATTATCAAGATGACCCTTAATGTGATCTAGGCATGACGTGTCAAGTATGTGTCACTTAATAGTTGGACATCTAGATCGATATTTTTTGTTGAAAAGGATAAGGCCAAGGGACCAAGTCCCCATTAAAGTTATAAATTGGAGTGTAAAGTGGTTGGATGGGGTGAATTTAAGCCATAGGATAAATGTAGGAATGGACAAGTGGGTTGAGATGTGGTCAGACCTATATATATAGGTGGGTTTACTCAAGTCCATCACCTTTTATCTCTCCTCATCAAACAAAAACGAAAATTGGGGTTGGTGTTGTGAACTTTCAAGTGGGAATCGAAGGTCGAGGATCGACCTACAACGCGTATTAAGGTGAGATCTCGTCTATTCGTTTAATTTTTGTCGTTTTGACGTAAGTTTTGTGGGTTTTCGTTGCGATATTCGAACATTGGGTTTGATACATTGATTTTTTTTTGGGTTATTCAAATTTTGATGATTTTGGGTTGAGTATGTTGTTGTTGCAATGGAAATTGAGGAAGAGTTATGGATTTTCGAATTTTTGATGAATTTTGATTAGATTTATGGATCGCGAGTTATGGACGTGTTTGTTATAGATTGGATGTGGGTTTGGGTTGGTATCGAGCTCCCTATGAATTTGGAACAGGCTCGGAACACAGCGACGTGAGTTGGGAGTTCGAAAACTCTGAAATTCTTAAACAGGGTTCAACGTCGCAAGAGATAGGGTAAGGTTCATAACCTTACAGCGTGTGTCACGACTGGATGGGCATTTTCAATGATATCACAGGGTTTATACCCCACGACATTAGTCACGACATCCATGACAATGAATGCCCTAGACACGTGTTTTGGGTGATGCCGTGGGTCCTTGACCTCCAAGGCGTCACTTGCAGCGTGACACTGCTCACCTGCACCAACTTTTGGAAATTTTTGAAAACTTTGAGACTTCTCTCAAGCATTCAAATGGGTTCAAATACGACTCTTACCCGAGAAATTGACCCAATTTGTAACGGCCCGAATTTAATTTGTTGTTATTTATGACGTATTACAGACATGGTGGTCAGTTCAGACACCCGTGGGACCCGCAGTTAGATAGAGCGCGCTTGGAGCTAGGTAAATAGTTATTTTTGTATAATTTTGTGATGTTTATGTTAAAATAGGTTAAACAACATCACGACGTGTGTAATTATATTTCAATTGATGTGTGAGATTGTGTGTTAAGTATTCGCCTTGATATGCGTGTCGACGCAGGTACCGGGTAGGCTAAAAGATGAAATACTAAGTCGAGAAAAATAATATACACATGAAATGAATTAAATGTGATAAAATAGTAAATTTAGTGGATTCCTAGTGATGCAGGGTCGTGGGCGACACACGTTGGGTCATATGGTAGTGTGCATACCCGAGTGCGCTCGTTGGCGCGCACAACGTAATTGTAAGCGTGAAAGTATAAGCGAATATATATATATATATTTATATGTAATTTAAAATATATATTAAAATCAGAAATAAAAAATTGTGAAATGACCAAAAAGGGCATTGGATTATTAAGGATGATGATAATAACATAGGGGTATTTTGGTCATTTGACTCTAAGATATCGATTCAGAAATCGACCGAAAGAAAAAAAATATATTGGATCGAACAAGAAGCTGAGCGGGGGAATCGACAAGAAGAGAGAACACCGAGCTCGGGCGAAAGGAGGCGAAAGTGAGTCTTTTGTTGGTCGTTATTGGCGTTGTTGTTGTGAGTGTTGTTGAGTTTGAAGAAATCAATGTTTTTAATGGTGGATTAGTGGTGCTTTATGTTGGTGTTGGTGTTGGTGTAGTTGAAGAAGAGAAGAAATAAAGAATTGAAAAAAGAAATTGAACGAAGGAGCTCCTGGTTCATATTGGGGAAGAAGGCCTCTTGGGCCGGGTCAGGGTCGGGTCAAACCCAACCCTATTCCATATATATATATATATAAAAAGAAGAATAAAATTTGAAAAAAATATTGGAAAAATTCCTAAAAATGGAAAAAATTCAGAAAAATGATATTTTGAACCAAATAAATAGAAATTAATGATTTTTTATGAAAAGTGAAGTATTCGAGATTTTGACGAGACTTTATGTCGATGTTTTAGCCTCGTAAAGCGTGAAATTAGCGAAAATTTCAGAAAATTATAGAAAATTCAGAAAATCAGAGAAAATATGAAAATTTTAAAACGAGTAGAAATGTGAATTTCAAGACATTTCAGGTGGTTGACACCCTGGTATAACCCAAAAAGTGTGTCATAACTAAAAATTGGAATAAAATTCTGATTTTTGTTGTCAAAATATAAAATCAATTAATTTGACACTAAATCACATAAAATGGTTTGTTCAGACACCAGAGACTTTGGAGATTAAAGTCGAGTGTCGGGCACGCATTTCGAGTCGTGAGCGGAGTCGAACTGGGGATTGTTTTCGAGACACGAAGCACGGTTTGAGGTGTATAGTATCCCAACTGAAATTACTTGAGTATTTACTTCTTTTGACATTTGAATTCAATTTCTTTCATTTCAATATTCTACTTTAGTTATGGCTATATGGACGGACGTTGAACGGGGCTCCCTCCGTTCCATTTCTGTATGTATGTCTAATACACCATAGCACGTGCTACCAGATCGGTCTCGGTGAATAGCACGACTCGAGTATCCCATCGTGACATGTGTCGGTGTGCCATAGGTGTAACGTCGGCCATCGAGCGGATCCAGATATTGACCCAGCTTGAGTCGGAATCGCCGATAGTATTCTATGGAAGAGTCTAAATTATGGTGGTAGTCTGACCCTAGGGGCTAGGAATACACTTTGAGCTTGTCCTATTATTTATTCATGCGATGACCGCAGTTGCCTGTATTTATTTCTGCATGTATATTTTAATAACTTTATTTAAATTCTAGTATTTACTTTCTGTATTGCTCACTTAATTTCTTTGGGAATACTCACTCTAGACTCGTCATCTGCCTTTTGTGATGGCTTGAGTGCAAATCCTAGTACGAGTAGGGGCAAGGGCAAGCTGCCAGAGTAGCGTTGATCTGAGATTGTCTGACTCGTACGTTCGTATTATATATATTTTGTTTCATTTTGGGTTTGGAGATTTTGAGATATTTTGAGATACCTTGTATATATTGATCTTTTTGTAACTTCAGAGGTATTTATGGTTATATACGGGCTTTCACATTAGGTTTATGGTTTATGTTACACATTTATAGTATCATTACCCGAGTAAATGTGTTAGTAAGGCTTCATCTGTGTGTGAATTTGAGGATTATATGATGACTTAACATATAATTTGATTTTAATACAACTTAATCAGTAAATGGACAATTAATAAGGTTTAAAAAGATAAAATGGAGGATATAATCTAATGTAAAGCACAACTGTCGCTGGTAAGACAGACTGTGGGTCCGCATTGGCCCCGTGGCGATCTATTAGGAAAATGGGTCGTTACACAATTATACGAATGATTTCGCAATATGGAAAATTGGAAATTTTAGGGAATGTAATGAAATTTGAAATATACACGGAAAAACACGACTATAATATAACCAATTGGGTTCAAATGACTACCAGAGCGTGTAGTTTAGTGACGGGCACACAGGGAATCGTTGGTGACGAGCCAAAGTCGTGTGAGTGCTTTTAGATTGGATCACAAGTAAATAAACCAGTTAGAAAATGTATAATTATTTCAATTGAGCTTTAATTTGTTATTGATATTGTTCTGTATCTGTCTTTGGATAATTATTTCAATTGAGCAAATGAGTCTAAAGTGATCTTTAAAAGGAGTGGTTATCTTAGGTACTATGCCAGAGCCATGACCTCGAAATGCACTGCACTGGTTACTGGTTCAATACGAGGTAAAAGTTCTTAGTTGGATTAATAGGAAGTTTCTCATTCGTATGGATTTAGGGCTTATTGGGTGTTGACCGCGTCTTAGAATTCGAGTCTTGTAGGATTTTTCTTGACTCAATGACTGTTTAGTCGAGACTACTTGCGCACTCTCTGCTTTGATTTTCTTGAAACTCATCTCTCAATTGACCATTGATTTATTTACAGTCTTTATTTATTCATGCGTTTCTTGTAACTTTCTTTCTATCTGCATGAATATAGACAACTTATTTATTTTGAAATGTTATATACATCTTACTTGACGTTACTTACCTAGACTTGTCATTTTTGTGTTTGACCGAGTATAGATATGCAGTCGAGCAAGGGAAAGGCTCTATAGTTAGGTGATTTGCTTTGAGGATACCAGAGCGGTTCTCCATCTCTAACTAATGCAGATGTTTTCCTGACTTTTGTATTATGTGTATATATGTATGTGTGTGTGTTTTATTATATTGAGTTTATGTGTCTGTGAGAGATCTTGGGACATGTATATGATACGATATTACTCCCCTTAACTTGTTGTACTTGATGATGATATACATATGTGGGGTTTCCACACTCTAGGTTGTCTTGACTTGTGTCTTTAAGTTTTTTCGATTAGTTTGAGGTTTTGATCACTTCTGCTATACTTTGATGACTCATTAACTTGAATAACTCATCTAAATTGTTATAATAATGCTTAATTAATAGATAATGGTAAAGAAGATTAACTATGCTTGCGTTGACTTCACGATGGTTGACTCGTGGTGCACGTACGTCTAGGTCAGGCGTGGCCCAATTTAAAGTTGTGAAACTGAAGCTGTCACACCTATTGAGGCTTGTAGCTGAGGTACTGCTTGGCTATGTTCTTTTTTGTCAAGGCGATCTCCTAGGTCACCGTTGTTCTTCCCCACTCATCGCGCCTTCATAGCTTTCGATGGTAATGGTTGAGATGAGGTTGTTGCCTCTAATGGTGCAAAACACGTTGGCCTCTTTAGTGGGGTAGTTGCCTTCCTTCGAGAGGTTGTTGTCCCCATCGTGTGGTTGTTTCCCTCCTCGTGAGGTTGGTGTTCCAGGCTTAAGTGAATTGTAATGTTTATTACAGTTGATGTAATAGATTGTTGTACTCGTTTTGGGTAATATGAGCATCAATGCAATAAATTTAACAAAAAAAAAACTTAATTTCCATGAATTTGGTATTCTTGAGAAAATATGAATGAATGCATGAATTGATGATGAACTGTTATAATCTATTGTTATCTAATTTTGTTGTTAGTGTTTGGATTCCCTCGTGCGACGAGGATGAGGTCGATGACGTTTGGAGACGACCGTATAGGTGTCGGGAGAAGAATTCTCGAGTTGAGAATTTTGTCACCCGACATAGATAGCGCGCTACCCAGGTCGAATAACACATTATCCAGTTTGGGTAAGCACCCAAAATTTCTAATAGTGGATTAGTCCCAAATTAAGGGTCACCAACCCGTAACGTAGCTCGAGAGCGGGTACGCGATCCAACACTCGGCACGTAGACCGAGTAATATATTATTTTTGAGTGATGAATGCCTAGTGTAATATATGTGTATACAGTGTGTGTATATATATATATATGCGAATATTTATTTAGTCGCTCGAGTCGTGAATGATGACACGCTTTGGGATGCGTGCAAGCATGGGAACCAGGTAGAGAGTAATTGGTGACTCACTTAAGTAATTGGAATTCTTATATAATTAACTTAGTCTATGGTTGTGATGATAGATCAAAATAATATGTACAAAACCTAAGTTGTAAAATAAAAATACTACACACATGGATGTACCTCAAGATATGAGTTGTGGGAGAATCTCATGAGATTTTGTGCAGAAAATGTGTGTCAACACAATAGAATTAGTGGTGGTAGGAGCTAATAAGAGCCATTGATAAATCATCTAGATGAACAAAAATTCATTAGATGCATGGCTACGATTAGGACAAAAAATAGACTATATGAAGACTTATTTTCTCTCAATGCAAGCACATGACTCTAGCACAAATGAAACTAGAAATTTTGGAGAAGAGCTTACTGTTCATTAATGAAATTGAGGAGGAGAGAAGCCAAGATCACTACCTAGGAGAGCAATCAAGTGCAAATGATCATCATCATCCCTAGGTAACTCAAGTTGCATGTTTTGTATTGAAATGGATGAATTCAATGATGGAATCAAAGGGGTTTTGTTTACAAATGAATTCATATGTTTATTTTAACTGATTTTGAACATATTGAACCTTGAATTTGGATTTTGACGTCTTAATTTCGAATTTACAAAGTTTTGCTCAAATAGGGATTTTGCATGAAACTGGTTTTTCCAAAATTAGTTATATAGATGTTTTTAATTTCATAAGCCAGTGGCATTTTCAAATTCCTCATTTTGGACTGCTAATCCAACTATTAAGAAGTTCTCAATTTGGGTTTAAAACTAAAAAAGTTATTGAATTTAAAGTTTAAGTATTATTAGACAGTTTTCAAAAAAAAGTGTTATTGGACAATATTGAATGAATGCATGGTCTATGGGTCTTGATTCATGAGGCTTTTATTCTAGATCAATATTTCAATTTATTTAAAGAGGTTTCGATCAATTATGAACCCCTTTGAGATTCCCTAAACCCAATTTTCAAAATTCATGTTTTGGTGAAAATTATAGTTTTTGTTCAGATCTGCTTTTTCAGCAATTTTAGTGGGCAAATGACTTCATTTTCAAATTACAATTTCATATTCAGATTCCTTGTGAAATTCCGCTAATTCTATTATGAAGAAGTTATTGATTTGGGTTTGATTTCATTAAGTTATGCATTTCCAAAGTTTTGTTCAAAATGAGTTCAAAAATTATGGGTTAAAGTTGCAGAACTTATAGCACACTAGTCAAACACTGAAAATTCAAGAACAAATATGTTTTAATAACGTAGTTAGCTAAAACTTACTTTTGACACACCGATTTTTTGATTTTGGGGTTTTAACGTATTTAGAAGGAATTAAACCGATAATACGGTTTTTAATAATTTATGGGTTTTGGAATGAATTTCGGTTTTATTAATTAATAAACACTAAATTGACCAAAAACCAATAATATTTGAACTAATATGATACCAGGAGTCTCGAGAGTCTGGTTGTGAGTTTTGAAGTGGTCGAAGCCTGTAACGACCTTAAAATCTAACTCGTGTCTTGTGTCAATTTAGGTCGTACGTGGGCCCATTTGTCGTGATACAGTTGTCCAATTCTTGGTAGTCGACACTGAGGTATGTTACTTTTGTTCGGTGTTTGTATTATATTTTATTACCCAAATGTAAATTCCAATATCCCAAACGTGTGTGGATGTTTGTGTGTGAGCGTAGGTGTTAGGAAACGGGTTCAGCCTGAGGAAAACGTGCGTGGCGGATTTTGGGTGAATTGTTGACGAATAATAAGCAGTCTGGGGATTAATTGAATTAAAAACACTGAAAAAATATAAATTTAATAATAAATAAACGTTGTGTAACGTGTTTAGTACGTTGGTATGTTTCGAAGCACACGATGTACGAGTCGTGGTGCAGTACGGGTATGGACACTAGGTGTGTGCGAGAAATGGCTAAGTAGTGAGGTGAAAGTCACCCATTGGAGTCACATGTTGAGTTAAAGTAGTTGGCTATAGTGAGGGAGGGCTAAAGGATGAGCCTCGGGATACGTGCGCGAGAAAAGATGAGAGGGGGGATTTATATAAACCACCCCACCAACTTTTCTTTCTCATCTTATTTCTTTCTTTCATCTCTCTCAACGTGAGAACCGATTGGGTTGTTTCAGAATTTTCGATGCGAACTGACGCTGAGGGATCGACATAATACACGTTTTAAGGTGAGATTCCGACTCTCCACACTATTCTTTACGTTTTGACGTCTATTTCAAGTGTTTTTGCGCGATGATTTCAGATAACATTTTGGAATTTCGATTTTATTGGATTTGTTTGATGGATTTGATGTTAATAGAATGGATTTAGTGTGTTTCAATGGTAGTTTTGATGATTTAGGGGTTGATTGGATTTTTTGTGGATTGTTGGGATTTTGGACGTGAATTGGTATCGGGGATTTTTGAACATCGTAGACAGGTTTTGTCGATGGTTTGGAGTTGTATTGGACGTCCCTAAGAGCTAGGGATGGACTTGGAATGCGACGACACGAGTCGGGGTTTCAAAAAAATCCCGAATGTATGTAGGGGTTTACGCCGTGGAGCATTAAACCTCACAACGTCGGTTACGGCTCCCAGAGCAGATGCTCTGGGGTCGTCACGCTTTAAGTGACGCCATGGAGGGGAATACCCCACAACGCCACTCATGGCGTCCGAGACAGATGGTCTCCAATGTCACGCTTTATGTAACAACGCAAGGTTCTGACCCCCATGACGCCACCTGTGGTGTGACACTGTTCACAGGAACATTTTTTTAATTTTTTTGGAAAACTTTGGAGATATCTCGAGTATCCAAATGAGTCTGAATATGACCAAATACCTTGAAAATTGACCCAATTAAACTACTGAATAAATTATAGAAAATTGGGTAAATTGAAAGTAAATTAATGAGAAAATTACAATTGATTGACTATCAGGGGTTATAGTCGCTGACGGGTCATACGGGGATTCGTAGGAGGCGAGTCAGACTTTGTGTGAGTGTGTATTTAGCTTATATACAGGTAAGTAAATCAGTGAGAATTTTACAGTTATTTCTTGAGCTTTAATTTGTTGTTATTGCTTTGTTCGTTATTTCTCTTGGAATTCCTATTGGTTGAGTGGTCCATTGACAAGTGAGTCATAGTTACTATTTTATTATGTGACATGACCTCTTATATGGGCACTGTTGATATCTTCCAATTGAGTGTATGTTGGGGGCACTTATCTGGGCACTATGGATATCTCATAGTCGTAAGGGTTAAGGCTGGTAGGCTATGTTCTCGTCCTGAAACTGAGTCTGCTGGGCTTTTGTCGCGACTCAACGACTTTTTGGTCGGGACTACTTGCTATTCAGATTTGTATTCTGAACCCTCACTTTTCGATTGATTTATTTATACTCTTATATATTCATGCGTTCCCTACTCATTTCTTTCTATCTGCATGAATTAAACTGCGTTATTTATTTCAAAATGTTGTATTTTATGTTCTACTTGATGTTACGTACATGGGCTCGTTATTTTTATGCTTGGCAGAGTGCAAATCCACAGTCTGGCAAGGGGAAGGCTCCACAGCTAGGAGATTTGATATAAGGATACAAAACAACTCTCCTCTTGTCTGCCATAGGTGATTTATTTTGTATTATTCTACGTATATATTTTGAAACACTTGAATTTGGGTTTTGAGAGATTTTGGCTATGTATATCTTGATGTTACTCTCCTCTAACTGTTCATTGATAATGATATACATATGCGAGGTTTCCACACTCTAGGTTGTCTTAACTTGTATATCTTTGAGGTTATTTAATTAGTTTGAGTTTTAAATGTTTCCGCTATAACTATGATAGCTCAATAATTGATTAACTCAACTTTTAATTTGTTTAATAATGGTAAATAGGAAGATTGACTAGGCTTGCGTGACTCAACGAGATTGGCTCGGTGGTCCACGTAAGTCTAGGCCAGGCGGGGACCAATTTAGGATTGTAGGTCCGGGGCAGTCATAAAGCAGATTAAGCTAGGAATGGTTGTGCTAATTGTAAGTAAACTGTTTGGACACTTCTCAAAATTTTGTTCTTAATTATAATTTGATTTCCAGTCCATTTGAATGATTTAGCCTTTGTCATCACAATGTCATGACATGTGTGTTATTCTCTCATTTATTGAGTTATCTACTTATGACATTGCATTATTTGATTTATTCGTTAATTCTTGTTTTCATGCTATTAATTCAACAGAAGAATTAATAGACATGATAAGTATGAAATAAATACATATGAAATAAATATAAAGTTCATGTCCTAATAGAGCATTATCCTAGTGCGGAAAACCCGACATAATGTACACTTTATATAAGGCGACAAAGTAACTCAAAAGTAAAGTATGTACATGTACAAATCTTTCAAGTCCCCTAATACCCAAAAATGAAATTAAAATATCAAAATAAACACCTACGAGTAGTGTGCCGAACAGTGGACAAGCTCAGAGGTAAGTTGTAAAGAATCGCTTTGCCCTTACTCATAGAAGGATTTGCACTCAATCATCACAACAAACCAGATGAAGAGTCCAGTAAGTAAATCCCCAGAAGAATACCACTAATCATTTATAATATGGAAGCCAATGATAATGTTAAATAAACATGCAAAATAAACAGACAACTATAAATGACAACGCTTGCATAAATAACACCGATGAAACTAAATGGATATGTCAAGCATAACAAACTAGGCCATACTTCGGACTCCCCAAGATCCACCTGGTCCTCTTAGCGGCCGGTGTAGACCTAAAATGCATCGACATGTGTACTGAAGTAACAAATCGAGTCGCTATGGTATAACGTGTTAGAGCCTATACAATACATCACAGAGTAAAAACTTGGTGGCCAACCGACTATACCAACTGTAAAAAAAGTAAATCCAACACGGAATAGAATATGAAACAGTAAATAAGCGAGGATAGATAGCAATGGAAACAAATAAATAAATCGTCAAGTGTGTTTCTTAAGGGATTTACGCACCTCAATCAATCACAAATAACCTTTTGAAATGTCCCGCGCATTTCTCGAGATGCATGTTTGACACTCGACTGTAGTTTCTTAAGCCTTTGAGAAATGTGCCCTAGGTCAATCCATTAGTAGTCTTTATGAATACATTTTAGTTAATAAAATAGAGGATTTCATTTGTTGTTTATTATAATTGATTTGCATGTTTACATTATAATAAGATCAATAGGTATTTATAGAAATATCCTAAATGTCCCTAGTCGATTATTATACTGGGAACTATAATGAATTAAGACTAGTGTGAGTCTTGATTGATGATCATACGATGATCATACGTATAGGAATACGAATCAAGATCATGAGTATTTGTTGGGGAACAAAGTACTGGACCGACCCGCTATGAGAACATTACATGGATTAAGTCATAGTTGTTTCTCATGATAGGTATATTTTTCAGTCCTCTAACTTGAGATTACCAGAGACTTCAACATTAGGAACATAGTGATTTAACACTGTCAAACGTTGTTTTTAACCGGACGATTATAAAGGTTGTGATTGGTTACTATGTGAGCAATGTGACGAAGTTGTGTAATCGAGATAGAATTTGTCCCTCTCATATAAAAAGAGATATCTAGTGGATCCCTCGATGTGTTAGACTGTTAAAAGGCCTAGTATAAGTGAATTGATATTGATCAATGTCACTTGGATGTTTTCAGTCTACCTAGAGATCGAGACTAGTACGATTGAACATGTTGGATGACAATTCTATATCTTATGTTTGATCAAAAGGATATCGTGTGACAAAAAGATGTTATATACACTATTGATTAGGTTGTATCGATTTGATATTTGTATAACTTGGGTAGTCATAATGTCTTGCTAGAGGCCGCTTATGACTTGTATACCAAAATTTGTTTTGGTACACTGCCAACGTTGTATGAGTCTATTGGGTCGCACACTAAGAATGGTTTTGCGAGATTTTAAAATGGTTCAGAAAAATGAATTTTATATGATAAAATTCATGACAGAAACGTCCTTGTAGTGTATTACACTTATACTTCTTTAAGTAGGGGTATATGTGTAATTTACTTAACCGTCCATATACAAGGGTTGTATAAATAGACGCTTTGAGTTAGAATACAATAATAAAAAGATTAAAAGGCCGAAACTCTATTTTCGTTTTAGAAACGACTTAGGGTTTTTGGTATGCTTTGGATCGTTTTGGAGAGAAACAAAAAAGCTTGGTATTCTCTTGAAGCTAGCACTTCAAATCTCAAATTCGCGTTCGTGTGTGAATTTCTTGATAGAGGCGTTCGTCGTTGGCAGCACCTTAGAGATCGATTAACCTTCAGAAATGTACATTGCGACTGAGGTATGATTAAGTTTTCATAGTTTAAACGTTTTTAATGGAATTATATTCATATCCTGTTGGGGTTTTTGTCAAAATTATTTTGTAATCTCCGTTGCGTATGAACCCCAAACACCAACAGGTCTGGGTACACGTGTTATGGTATAACGTGTTAGAGCCTGTACAACACATCACAGAGTAAAAACTTGGCAGAGAACCGACTATACCAACCGTAAAAAAAGTAAATCCAACACGGAATAGAATATGAAACAGTAAATAAGCGAGGATATATAGCAATGGAAACAAATAAATAAATCGTCAAGTGTGTTTCTTAAGGGATTTACGCACCTCAATCAATCACAAATAACCTTTTGAAATGTCCCGCTCATTTCTCGAGATGTGTGTTTGACACTTGACTGTAGTCTCTTAAGCCTTTGATGTCAGAATAAACCATTTTAAGTGATTTATAGTAAAATACGAAAGAGAAAAATAGTTCCAATCACCCGATAGACTAACCAAAACAATGTAATCTCAATGACAAAAATTACACAACACAATACAACATTAAAATTACACATGGAGATGGCAAATCTCAACACGTATCCAATGCACTTCAACATTATACTTGCCACCTTTTTTTGTCAAGGTGCAATAAATTGCATTGATAAAACGAGAACCCTTACATCCATAATACTCAGTTAACATTCAGTCATCGTGAGAAGAAAACGGAGGCAATGAGCCTCGTCGCGTCCACCATCGGGGCCTCTAGGGCACAAGTGATGGGAAAGAACTGTAACGACCCCTATTTTCGTCTAGGGCACCGCCCGGCCTAATCCCATAATTAAGCCCTAATTCCAACACGTAGGACCTAATTATGTATTAGTCAGCCTGTACTACCTATTTTTCTCTATATTTAACAATTTATTTATTTAGCGGAAGTCTTTACAAATTTAATGCGAAATTCTTTAATATTTTAGTGGAAGTAAATCTTATAATTATAAGTGTGGAAAACCAGGAAATAACAATCACTATATATATATGCATATAACGGCGGACATATATAAAACAAAGTGAAAGCCAAAAGTCGGGTGACTAACTCTCGTCCCAACAAAACAACCCAAGCAAAAGACGTATATAAAACATAATACAAAAAAATATATGACCTACATGTACAGCAGCTACGCGCTACAAATATATGACCTACATGTAGTCGTTGATCTTCTCCTTGCCCAGTCTAGTGCTGTTTGACGGACCTACACCCATCGTCACAAACTAGACGGTGAGTATAGTGATATTTAAGTGATAACCAGGGAATTCTATACTTTATTTCCAATTTAAAGACAAATATTTAAATGCATAATAAAGCAGAAAAAGGTGCTGAGAAAGTAATGCATATAAATATCACAGTTAACCAAGTTAGATAGACTGACACAGGCTAAGTCGAGATGATCTACGTCCGGTCGGCGGAGAAATATCAACCAACCTTTGTCCACTATCGTATGGAGATACTCTCAACATACTTTGTAAATTTTTGAATATATATATATAGAACTTGCCAACAACCCCGTAGTTCAAGCTACGTGATGCCACCCAAGTAATAGTGGTGAGTGCCGGAAACCCCGAGGTCTAGTGACCCCGTGAATCCACCCATCTCTCGTGCAATGGACACTAGATAATCTCCAACTTTTGTTTCAAGGATTTCATTTCTAAGATTCTACGATATCAACAATAAGTTAGGCTACAAAGCCTCAAAGGAAATGAAATACAAATCAATTACCACAGTAACCCTAATGCATGCATTTCTAACATCAATTATAACATTATTCATAATCAAATATGGCACATTAGGAAAGGAGTCAATGAAATCATCACAAGGCATCATGCTATTTCAACATTCAACTTGAATAGAGCAAGGAAAGAATGATGGTAGATTACTAATAACAAGCCATCAAATTGACTGAAAGAGAATTTAATATGAATAAAATAAAGTAGGGAGTTCCCACAATTTCACTTACAAGTCACAGGATAGCTATGGCTATCCGGCCTCGCGACACTCCGACTAGCGTTCCCGAACTCCCGTGACACCCCTAGGTCCCTGAAAAGTTATTTCATATCCTTTATTTATTTATTTATTAATATTTTGTTACATAGATATATTTTATGTATATATATGTGTATGTGTATATGTATATATATTTATATACATAAGTGTATTTGTATATATATATATGTATGTATGTATGTATATATATGTGTATTTGTATTTGTATATATATATATATATATGTATATGTATTTATCATTATTATTTGTTTTATTATTTTATTTTATTTTATTGTATATATACATGTGTATGTGTATATATAAATATACATACATGTATATATTATGTATACATATCCATATATGCATGTATGTATATGTATTACATATATATAGTATTTATTATTATTATTATTATTATTATTTTTTATTTATTTAATTTTTTTTATATATTTTTGGGGCTGGACCGGGTCAGACTCGGTCTGGCCCGACCGGTCCCCCTTCTCCTTCAAATGAGACGCATTGCAAGAATGCGTCTCTCGTTTCTTCTTTCCTTTTTTTTTTTTTTTTTTGATTTCCTTCTTTCTCTATTTCCTTTTTCAATCTATTACACAACCACAATACCATCAATCATCCAATCCACCATTAAACACATTGATTTCAAAAAATTCAACTTCATCATCACCATTAACGTCCTACAACAACAATGCCAACATCAACAACAAAAACTCACCTCGCCAATGTCGTCGTCGTCTCGATCTCCTCCGGTTTCCCTCCGTTGAGCGCTCTCTCTCTCTCTCCCAGACTCTCTCTCTCTCTCTCGGACTTTCTTCCTCTCTCTCCCTTTCTCTCTTCTTCCTCTTTTTTTGTGGATTATGTGTGTGTGGCGGTGGTGGTTGTTGGCATTTTGGGGGGTCAAATGACCACTTTACCCCTCCAACCTTATCCTTTTCCATATAAGCCAAAGCCCCTTTTTGTCATTTCACAATTCTTTTCTGATTTTTCTGATTTTTTTAATGTATATATATTTATATTATATATTTATATAATATAAATATATATATATATATATATATATATTTCCAATTCAATTTAATAAATTTATAACCATAGGCTATGATTTAATGTGCATTAATTTAATACATTGTATTTTACTAAATTTAGACTTACCGCAAGTCTCGCTATTCGGTACCTCTCGAACTTGCACACAACTCGAGGCGTGTCCCGACCACGTCTCGGCGTCGATAGCTGCAAATACTGACTTAATCAGCCTACACACATACAAAACACTGGGAATACATCAATACAAATATAAAATTTTCCTCGGCCACATGCCTTGGTCTGTGTGCGCATCTCATCCGGGCCCCACATCACGGATTGGCGATACTGATTAAGCAGTTATTCAAGATTAGCAAAATTGGGCCGTGACAAATATTCCCAACAAAATGGAAATTTCATCCTCGAAATTAATTCAGGTTAGGGTATACCTGACTCAAAAAGGTACGAAAAACGGTCTCGCATATAATCCTCCCGTTCCCAAGTGAGTTCCGACTCATTGTGGAACTGTCACTTGACTAGTACTTTCAGGATAGACTTGTTCCTTAACTGTTGTACCTTTTCGGTCTAGGATTTGGATAGGTTGCTCCTCATATGAGCAACCCTCGTTCAGGTCGATCTGACTCAAGTCAATTGTCGGTCGTGCGCCTGCCTTCGACTCAGCCAGTCGAAGCATCGATATATGAAAGACCGGATGAACACCTGACATATGCGGAGGAAGCTCTAACTCGTACGCAACCTTTCCAACCCGTTTCCTAACTCTGAATAGCCCGATGAAACGCGGTGCAAGCTTACCTTTTACACCAAATCTCTGCAGACCTCTCCGAAGAGAAACCTTAAGGTAGACATAGGCTCCCTCGGGATAAGTGAGATCACTGTGATACTTGTCTGCATACTTCTTTTATCTTTCTTGGGCTCCCTTAAGCTTCAGTTGGATCTGTCGTACCTTCTCTGTATGATCAATAACAATCTCAGGTCCTACAGACAATCTATCCTCTGGTTCAGCCCAACACGATGGCGAGCGACAAGGTCTACCATATAAAGCCTCAAATGGCGCCATCTCGATGCTAGCCTGATAACTGTTGTTGTATGCAAACTCACACAACGGTAGGTATTCCGCCCATGATCCGCCAAACTCTAGCACATAAGCTCGTAACATATTCTCTAGGACCTGATTGAGTCTTTCAGTCTGTCCGTCAGTCTGAGGGTGAAAGGCCGTGCTGAAATGTAGCCGTGTACTGTACTACTCCTGCATACTCTGCCACATCCTGGATGTAAAGTTAGCATCTCTGTCTGATACAATAGTCAATGGTACCCCATGCAGCCTGATGATCTCTTTCTCAAATAACACGCTCAACTGATCAAATGTGTAATGTGATGTCACTAGTAGGAAATGAGCAGACTTAGTTAGTCTGTCGACTATAACCCATATCGAGTCGTGTCGCCTGGCAGTCTTCGGTAAACCTCTAATAAAGTCTATGGCTATGTCTTCCCATTTCCATTTCGGAATGGGAAGTGGTTGTAAGAGTCCCCTGTGCCTACGATGCTCCGTTTTCACTTGTTGGCATATTCCACAATTCCTGATAAACTCTGACACGTCCGCCTTCATCCCAGGCCACCAGAAATGTCTTTTCATATCATGGTACATCTTAGTCCTGCCTGGATGAATGGTAAATCGGGAACGATGTGACTCCTGAAGGATTTCGTCTCTTAACTGTGGCACTTCGGGTATCCACAGTCTGCCCCTAAACCTCAGACATTGATCTGATGTCTCTGCCCAGTCAACACAATCTGAACTCTGTGATAACTCACTGAATTTCGTATACGACTCGTCGGTCCTTTGACCCTCTGCTACTCTCTCTGTGGACACGGTCTGTACTCTCAACTGTGCGCAAATCTCAACTCTAACATCCGTAGGAATATCTATCTGACTTGATGTCGCCGCTACGTCGAACATCTCATACTCACGTGTCATATGACAATTGGTTGTCTCCACATCTCCAACCGGTCTCCTACTCAGCGGGTCTGCAACTACGTTAGCTTTTCCTGGGTGATACTCCAGAGAAAAGTCAGTCCTTTAAAAACTCTAACCATCTGCGTTGCCTCATGTTCAACTCTTTCTGCGTGAAGAGATATTTCAAACTCTTGTGATCAGTATAGAGTGTGAATCTCTCCCCATAGAGATGATGTCTCCAAATCTTAAGAGCAAATATTACTGCTGCTAACTCCAAATCATGTGTAGGGTAGTTCTTCTCATGTATCTTCAGCTGTCTCGAAGCATATGCCACAACTCCACTACCCTGCATTAATACACATCCAAGTCCTGTGTATGAAGCATCAGTATACACTAAGAATCCCTGACCAGCCTCTGGTAACACCAACACGGGGGCGGTAGTCAATAATCTCTTCAGCTGAGCAAATGCGTTCTCACACTCTGCAGTCCAATTAAATATGACGTCTTTCTGTGTCAGCCTAGTCATCGGTGAAGCAATTTTGGAAAAATCCTTCACAAATCTTCGGTAATAGCCTGCCAACCCTAGAAAACTCCTAATCTCCGTCACGGACTTTGGTGTCGGCCAATCCATGACTGCCTGAATCTTAGCCGGATCTACTGCAATCCCTGCTGCCCCCACCACATGACCTAAGAACTTGACCTCTGCAAGCCATAACTCACATTTGCTGAACTTGGCGAATAACCTATGCTCCCTCAAAGTCTGCAACGTCTCCTTGAGGTGTTGCTCGTGGTCCTCTCGTGTCCTCGAATAAATGAGAATGTCGTCGATGAAGACTATCACGAAGCGGTCAAGATATGGTCTCAAAACTCGATGCATAAGATCCATAAACACAGCAGGGGCATTGGTCAGCCCGAAAGGCATGACCGTGAACTGGTAATGTCCATATCAGGTGCGGAATGCCGTCTTAGACCTATCCTCGTCCCTGATCCTAAGTTGATGATACCCCGATCTCAGGTCTATCTTAGAGAAAAACTGTGCTCCCCTCAACTGCTCAAATAAGTCATCAATCCTCGGCAACGGCACTTGGTTCTGACGGTGGCCTTATTCAATTGTATGTAGTCGATACATAGTCGTAGACTACCATCTTTCTTCTTTACAAACAAAACTGGTGCTCCCCATGGCGACATTGATGGTGTAATGAATCCTTTATTTCCCAAATCTTGAAGCTGATCCCTCAACTCTTCCAACTCTTTCGGTGCCATGCGATAGGGTGGTATTGAGATTGGTCTGGTGCCTGGCATAAGATCAATGACAAAGTCTATCTCTCGAGGTGGTGGTAGTCCAGGTAAGTCCTCCGGAAAAACATCAGGAAAGTCTTGGACCACTGGTATGTCCTCAAGTCGGGGTCCCTGACTCTCCGTTACGGCATACAAAGCTACTAGAGTCTCCATCTCCTCACTAGACGCTAATCGACCTCTCGTGGTGCTAATTTTCGGTGTACTACCTTGATGCACAAATAGTGGACGTCCAGGAATCTCAAATACCATTGACTTACTATAACAGTCAATGTGTGCGTGGTATGCTGATAACCAGTCCATCCCAAAAAGTGCGTCGAACTCTAACGTCTCGAGGACTCTAAAATCGGCAGGTAACTCAACCCCGCTAATCTCTACTGGGACTCTCTCAACTTGACTGTTAGGATAAACCTTATCCCCAGCTGCGGTACACAACATCAAATGTACACTAAGCTTCACCGGAGTTAATCCTAAGACGTTTTGTAACGGCCCAATTAATATTTACCGTTATTTTATGACGTCATTATAGACGTGGACGCCAGCGTGGATGTTCGTGGGTTCCACAACGAGGCTGGAGCATGTCTGTATTAGGTAAATAGTTATTTTGTTTGTTACTTTGACTAATTTGCGATGTTTATGTTAAAATAGGATAAACGACATCGCGATGTGTGTAATTATATTTTAAATTGACGTGTGAGATTGTGTGATAAGTATTCGCATCGATATGCGTGTCGACGTGGGTACCGGGTAGATTAAAGATAAAATTTTAAGTTGAAAAAAAAATATTACACATAAAATGAATTAAATGTGATAAAATATGTAAATTGTTGTGCGCCTAGTAAAACGCGGGGTCGTGGTCGACACGCATGGGTGGTACGTTAGTGTGTACGCCCGAGTATGCTCGTTGGCGCGCACGACAAAATTTTAGGCGCGAAAGTATAGGTAAGTATATATATATATATATTTATATATATATGTATATAAGGAATTTAATATATATATATGTATATATAAATATATATTAAAAATCAGAAAATAAATAAATAATAGTGAAATGACTAAAAAGGGTATTAGAGTGTGAAGGATGAGGATAAGATCATAGGGGCAAAATGATCATTTCACCCCAAAATGTGGATACACACAACACCATCACCACAGTTCCTCATTTTTCACCATTTCGATCGATCGAAAAGAGGAGGAGAAGAGAAATTGAGAAATCGAGAGGAGGAGGAAGAGAGAACAAGAGGAAGAGACCAAGGAGGTGAGGTGAGTTGTGTTGTTTTTGTTGTTGTTGTTGTTGGTGGTGGTGGTGGTGGTGGTGGCAGTTTGGTGGTTCGGTGGTGGAGGTGGGGTGAAGCTCGAGAGCTCGGACGAATTGTGAGAGCAATTCGTCTGAGAAGGGAGACGACAGTCGTCTCCCCTCTCCCCTTTCCCTCTCCCTCTCGATTCATGGAAAAAAAAAATTTGGTGAAACAGAGGCGCTGTGCGCCTCTGTTGAAGTAGAAGACCCAACCGGGTCGGGCCGACCCGACCCTGTCCTGGGTGGGTCAGGCTGACCCGGTTGGCCGGTTCGGTTGGGCCGAACCGGACCCGGGTGAACCAGGTCCGGTTCAGCCCAACTCTAAAAAAAAAAAAAACAGAAAACAATTTTGAAAAAAAAATCTGGAAAATTCATAGAAAACTCATATAAAATAGGAAAATTTCAGAAAAATTACATTTTGATTAAATAAAGGAAATTTGGGATTTTCTTGGAAATGTTGGCGAGATAATAGTCGGGGTTTTAGCCTCGAAAAATGAAAAATTGACATAATATATTAAATTGAAGCTAATTTAGTAATAAATGATAATAGGTATATTTCGGGTGATAATTTGAATTGTCGGCATTTATTGGAGATGGACTAAGGTTTGATTTTCGGGACGAGGAGTGCGATTTGAGGTGTGTAGTATCCCAATTGAACTTCACTTTAAGTATTTACAGTTTGATTTATTTGAATTCAGTTCCATTTATTCTCTACTCCATTTCATTATTGCTTTACGGTGGTTGAGTACTCTCAGCTCGTCGAGGGTATGTTATCTATATGCGATGTCTTCATGCATGTATTATTTGATTCCGGTAGTACCTTATCATTTATATCGGGACGTAGGGTCGGACAATTAGAATTACAGGTTGAGACTTTAGACCCACATCTTGTCCTCAATACGGCTGCTGGGGATAATATTTATCCTAACCGGATATACCGGAATTGTGTAGTAGAGATTGAGGGACACTAGTTACCTGTCGACTTTCGTGTCCTAGAGTATTTATAGTTTGATGCTTTATTGGGTATGGACTGGTTATCAACATATCGCGCACACATTGACTGTTTTGGTAAGATGATAGTATTTGATATTGAGGGCATTTCGGTATTTACTTTTGTTGGGACGGCGTCAGACTTACCGATTACCAGAGGTCGATTAGCTACGACACAGGAGATGGAGGCGTTTAGGACGGTGGTTGAGCCAGACCTGAGACCAGAGATTAGAGTGGAGGATGTCCCAGTAGTGTGTGAGTTTCCTAAGGTATTCCCAGACGATTTACCAGGTTTACCACCTCTTAGAGCAGTTGAGTTTATGATTGAGTTGATTCCGGGGACGCAGTCGATATATAGCCGACCGTATAGGATGTCAGCGTCGGAGCAGGGAGAGTTGAGGTCCCAATTAGAGGAGTTGCTACAGAAGGGTTTTATTCATCCCAGTATGTCTCCTTGGGCGCACCAGGTGCTATTTGTTAAGAAGAAGGATGGTTCTTTGAGGTTGTGCATAGACTACAGGAAGTTGAATCAAGTGACGATTCGAAATCGTTATCCACTTCCTAGGATTGATGATCTATTCGATCAGTTGGCGGGTGCTAAGTTTTTCTCGAAGATTGATTTACGATCTGGTTATCATCAGTTGAGGATTCAGGTGAGTGATATAGAGAAGACGACATTTAGCACGCGTTATGGATTGTTTGAGTTCACAGTTATGCCATTTGGAGTGACTAATGTGCCGGCTATCTTTATGGATTTGATGCACCGAGTATTACGACCATTTTTGGATCGTTATGTGATTGTATTCATTGATGATATCTTGATATACAGTAAGACTCGTGAGGAGTACGAGAGACACCTCAGAGATGTTTTGATGACGTTGAGGGAGCATAGATTATACGCTAAGTTCAGCAAGTACGCTTTTTGGCTGAGAGAAGTGAAATTTCTCGGATATGTATTGGTAGTCAAGGAATATCTGTTGATGGAGACAAGATTCGAGCAATAATTGATTGGAGGACACCTGAGACAGTTTCAGACATTCGTAGTTTCTTGGGGCTTGCGGGCTATTACCGGCGATTTGTGCAGGATTTTTCTTTGATTGCAGCGCCGATGACGAGGTTGACCAAGAAGGATGTCAAGTTTGAGTGGTCTGAAGACTGTGAGGCGGCATTTTTAGAGTTGAAGAGGAAGTTGACTTCGGCGCCAGTGTTGGCTCTACCTGAGACAGGGAAAGGCTTCTCGGTCTACACAGATGCTTCCGGGACTGGGTTGGGATGCGTGTTGATGCAGGAAGGACACCCAGTTGCATATTTATCGAGGCGATTGAGACCCCACGAGGAGAATTATCCAGTACACAATTTAGAGCTAGCTCCAGTTGTGTTTGCGCTCAAGGCTTGGCGACATTATCTTTATGGGGAGCGGTTTATGTTATTTACAGATCATCAGAGTTTGAAATATTTATTCACTCAGAAAGATCTGAATATGCAGCAAAGACGGTAGCTCGAGTTACTGAAAGACTACGATTTCGTGATTGAGTACCATCCTTGGAAGGCGAATGTAGTTGCTGATGCATTGAGCCGGAGTGGTGTAGAGAGTCAGACTGTGCTTTGCGGCATATGACACATGAGCATGGATTACTAGAGGCTGCGACGGTGTTGTATTTGTCAGATGCTTTTGCTGATGTTCATATCTATTGCCAGATGCGTACTCATGTTGTGTCGTTAGAGAGGGTCGCTGAGTGGCAAAGGGCTGACAGACATTTTGCTCGCTTCAGCTGTCTGGCTCAGGATCTGGGTTGCACAGATTGGTCTAGTGGTTCAGACCAGTGCTTGAGACACAGGGGCAGGTTGTGAATACCTGAGGTGCAGGAACTACGTGATAGCATTCTTGAGGATGCACACTGTTCGCGGTATACAGTTCATCCTGGCAGGACCAAGATGTATCATGATTTACGACGTTTAT
Organism: Stephania japonica; assembly: GCA_039657345.1. NCBI lineage: Eukaryota > Viridiplantae > Streptophyta > Magnoliopsida > Ranunculales > Menispermaceae > Stephania > Stephania japonica. The sequence continues at coordinate 12,229,604 of CM077556.1, forward strand.
TTGGTGGCCTGGGATGAAGGCCGATGTGGGTGCATATGTGAGAGCTTGTCATATTTGTCAGCAGGTTAATGCCGAACACAGGAGACCAGCTAGATTGTTATAGCCACTACTGATTCCACAGTGGAAATGAGAGCATGTTACGATGAATTTTGTGAGCGGGTTGCCACAGACTTCGTGACGTCATGATGCTGTGTGGGTTGTTATTGACAGATTGACGAAGTCTGCACACTTCATTCCTATATCGATTAAGTATTCATTTCCACAGTTGAGTATCATTTTTGAACGAGAGGTTGTTAGACTACATGGAGTACCGCTATCTATTGTGTCTAACAGAGATCCCAGGTTGACTTCGAAGTTGTGGGAGAGAATGCAGGAGCAGTTTGGGACGAGACTACAGTTCAGTACAGCTTATTATCCTCAGACAGATAGTCAGTCAGAGAGATTGATACGGATATTGGAGGACATGCTCAGAGCATCCATTTTGCAGTTTGGAGGTGCTTGGGAAGAGTATTTGGCGTTACTCGTACAACAACAGCTATCAGGCGAGTATTGGTATGTCACCATTTGAGGCTTTGTATGGTAGACCTTGCAGATCACCAGTTTGTTGGGCAACACCTGAGGATGTGGCAATGATTGGACCTGAAGTTCTTGTTGATCATACCGAGAAAATTTGGCAAATTAGATTGAGATTGCAAGCAGCTCAAGATAGGCAAAAAAAGTATGCTGATAGGTATCTTGAGGGTTTGAGTTATGATGTGGATGACTTGGTATATCTGAAAGTTTCGCCCTGGAAAGGACATCAGAGGTTTGGAATCAAGGGGAAACTAGCACCGAGATATATTGGACCGTTTAGAGTTATAACACGTGTTGGGACAGTAGCATATCGATTGGAGTTGCCAGAGTTAGCGGCGTTCATCCAGTGTTTCACGTGTCTATGTTGAGGTTAGCTAAGTCAGGACCGAGGCCGATAGTGGATATTAGACAGATTGAGGTTCGTCCTGATGTTTCATATGAAGAGCAACCCATTGAAATTATGGATCATAGAGTTCAGACTCTGAGGAACAGAGAGATTCCGAAGGTGTTGGTTCGATGGCGGCATCACGGGACTGAGGGACTCACCTGGGAGCTCGAGTCGACTATGAGACAGAGATATCCTTAGTTATTTACTGGTGAGTGTTGATTATAACTTAAATTTCGGGACGAAATTTCAATTTAGTTGGGAAGAATTGTAACGGCCCAATTAATATTTGCCGTTATTTTATGACGTCATTACAGACGTGGACGCCAGTGTGGACGTTCGTGGGTTCCACAACGAGGCTGGAGCGTGTCTGTATTAGGTAAATAGTTATTTTGTTTGTTGATTTGACTAATTTGCGATGTTTATGTTAAAATAGGATAAACGACATCGCGATATGTGTAATTATATTTTAAATTGATGTGTGAGATTGTGTGATGAGTATTTGCATCGATATGCGTGTCGACGCGGGTACCGGGTAGATTAAAGATGAAATTTTAAGTTGAAAAAAAATATTACACATAAAATGAATTAAATGTGATAAAATATGTAAATTGTTGTGCGCCTAGTAAAACGCGGGGTCGTGGTCGATACGCGTGGGTGGTACGTTAGTGTGCACGCCCAAGTATGCTTGTTGGTGCGCACGACGAAATTTTAGGCGCGAAAGTATAGGTAAGTATATATATATTTATATATATGTATATAAGGAATTTAATATATATATATAAATATATATTAAAAATCAGAAAATAAATAAATAATAGTGAAATGACTAAAAAGGGTATTAGAGTGTGAAGGAGGAGGATAAGATCATAGGGGCAAAATGGTCATTTCACTCCAAAATGTGGATACACACCACACCGTCACCACAGTTCCTCATTTTTCACCATTTCGATCGATCGAAAATAGGAGGAGAAGAGAAATTGGGAGATCGAGAGGAGGAAGAAGAGATAACAAGAGGAAGAGACCAAGGAGGTGAGGTGAGTTGTATTGTTTTTGTTGTTGTTGTTGTTGTATGTGTTGGTGGTGGTGGCAGTTTGGAGGTTCGGTGGTGGAGGTGGGGTGAAGCTCGAGAGCTCGGATGAATTGTGAGAGCAATTCGTCCGAGGAGGGAGACTACAGTCGTCTCCCCTCTCCCCTTTCCCTCTCCCTCTCGATTTATGGAAAAAAAAATTTGGTGAAACAGAGGCGCTGTGCGCCTCTATTGAAGAAGAAGACCCAACCGGGTCGGGCCGACCCGGCCCTGTCTTGGGCGGGTCAGGCCGACCCGGTTGGCCGGTTCGGTTGGGCCGAATCGGACCCAGGTGAACCGGGTCCGGTTCAGCCCAACTCTAAAAAAAAAAAAAAGTTTTGAAAAAAAAAAAAAAACTATTTTGAAAAAAAAATCTGGAAAATTCATAGAAAATAGGAAAATTTTAGAAAAATTACATTTTGATTAAATAAAGGAAATTTGGGATTTTCTTGGAAATGTTGGCGAGATAATAGTCGTGGTTTTAGCCTCGAAAAACGAAAAATTGACATAATATATTAAATTGAAGCTAATTTAGTGATAAATGATAATAAGTATATTTCGGGTGATAATTTGAATTGTCGGCATTTATTGGAGCTGGACTAAGGTTTGATTTTCGGGACGAGGAGTGCGATTTGAGGTGTGTAGTATCCCAATTGAACTTCACTTTAAGTATTTACAGTTTGATTTATTTGAATTCAATTCCATTTATTCTCTACTACATTTCATTATTGCTTTACGGTGGCTGAGTACTCTCACCTGGTGACTTTACGGTAGTGAAGTGTACTCCTACCTGGTGTCTTTACGGTGTTGAGATCACTCCCCACCTGGTGCTTATTCGTTATGGCCATAGAGTCCACTAAGTCATAGCACTTGTCTAGGCATACGTCGGTGAATAGGCTACCCGGGTATGGTAGGCTTGTGTGGGTGCGTCGTGGGTCTACGCCGACCACCTAGAGGGTCCAGGGCCAACCCATTAGTGTTTTTTCATGGGCCGTGCCTGGGGAAAAGTCCGAAGTATGATTTGGTCTGATTTTTATGTGCACGTACTTTGTTTCGTCACTATGTTTATGCATGCGATGATCTTTCTTTTATAGTTGTCTGTATTATTTCTTTGTTCTGCATGTTTAAATTATAGTATTTAAAATTTCAGTACTTTTACTTTCGTAATTACTTGGTGAATTTCCTTGGGATTACTTACTCTGGACTCGTCATCTGTATTTTTGTGATGGCTGAGTGTAGATCCTAATACGAGCTGGGGAAAGCGCAAGCTTAAGGACTATATCGATTGACAGCTCTAGCCCTACTCGTACGTATGTTTATATTTACTCGTTTTATATTGGGTTTTGGGCTTTGAGAGATAGGTTGTATATTTTGATATTTTGTGAATCTTCGAGGATATGTATATGATGTACATTTGATATGGTTTCCACTTAGACATTATGCTCATAATATACATGATAAATATTTGTGTGGTTAGTAAATATTCCGCTGCGTAATTTGAGGTTAAATAATATTAAAGGAATAAAAGTTAACTCATAACATCAAAGTTAACTAGAAATTGATTAATAATGGATAATTGGGCGTGGGACACAACTGGCGGTGACGTAGACAGTTGTGGGCCCGCGTGGCCTCCCGTGGCAGACCAATGTGGAAATTGGGGCTGCCACACGTCTATCATGCGACCCAAAATGAAAGATATGGTAGAGCCAGAATCAAATAAAACATAAGAGTCTCTACCAACGATAGAAATTGTACCCTCAATGAGACTCCGTGTGGCGCTGGCGTCTGGCTGAGCTGGCTGCGCGACCATATGTACTGCCTCCTGGGCCTGTGGTGGATGTACTGCGGCTGGCTGCGAGCACTCCCTGACTACATGTCCTGTCTGCCCAAATCTGAAACATGTAACATGTCTAGGCTGACCGAGCTGTCGTTGATAACTCTGACCCTGAGTATGTCTCTGTCCCTGACGAGGTCCCTCTCGACCTCTGCCTCTGCCTCGACCTCTGCCACCTTGCTGCTGATGGTGGCGTGTCTCTGGTGGTGCCGGAAGTGCAAATCTCTCCGGTGCCGGTAGTGCGGGTCTGGACAGCGGTGGGGGCAAGATCCGTGTTGTTGAACTCTACGCGGAGGTAGCATATGATGCCTGGGGCACGACCGACTGATGTGAGGTCGTCCCTGATCCCGATGCCCCTCGGTACCACCCTTAGGTGCCTTACCCCTCTGTCGCCTCCTCTCATACTCTGCTATCTGCTCAGACGACTAAGTCTGACCTGGAGCTGCCCTATCAGCTACTCTACTCAGATGGTAAGTCTCATGGGCAAGGGCGCGCTCATAAATGTCACCAAGAGTCCAGGCTCCCGTGCTGACCACATGCTATCCAATATCAGCTCTTAAGCCAATCCCAAAGTAGTGCACATCCTCTAGTTCCTCTCTAACCAAGTCCCCAGCAAACTATCGTAAGTAGCCATATCTGTCTCGATACTGCATAACTGTCTCATCCGGTCCCTGTCTCAAACTCATGAAGTCTCGCCTCAGTCTCATCCTAATCGCCGGCGGAAAGTCTGCGATAAAACTTGTCCTTAAACATCTTCCATGATGTGAAGTCCCCATCCGTCGCTATCGTCGTGCGCCACCAAACATCAGCATCCCTCAGCAATGTATACGATGATAACTCGGGGCGTAGCCTATCCTCAATGCCCAATATCCTATGAAGCTTCTCCTGAGATAGCACCCACTTCTCGATCATTTGAAAGTCTCGAGTCCCGTCAAAATACTTTGGCTGAAGCCTAATGAAGTCCTTAATCAGCTTAATCCCCACTGCTGAGTCCGATGATGTGGAGGTGCGAGTGGTCGTCGCTACTACTATATCTGTCGTCGGAACCGTGGCGGCTGGGAGAGCCTGTGCCATAAGAATCACATCGTAGTCGGAACAGTAGGGCGTCTCGATTACGGGTGTGGCCGCAGGAATGGAGGCTAGTACGGCAAACGGAGTGGTAGCAGTCGTAGTCGTTGGAATGGTGCCCTGTGGTATAGTGGGCTCTGTCGTCGGAGGCGTAATAACGGTATGTGTACTGGCGACTGCCTGTGTGAGCGCAATGATCTGTGCAGTGACGTATGCCATGAAGTCCACCAACCGCGCCCCGAGCACCACCCTGGTCGACGACCTCGTTGGTCGTCATCGGATGTGGTAGGAGGTCGATCGCTTGCTAGCATCCGAGTCACCTGTATCACGTGCGTCCGTCATCGTCGTCTGCATGTTGATAGCGACTTCGCATCAGCCACTATGAAGTGTATCGCATATATATATATATATACATAATGAAATTAACACATATACTTTAAAAAAAAACTCCCCAGCTCACCTTCACTCGATTCCCAACAATATAGTTCCTAGGCGATGTTCATCTGGTTTCCACTTCTAAGATTTATGTTTTACGCAAATTCGTATTTTTCCTTATTTGTCCCTAAGGCTCTGAAGCCTAGGCTCTGATACTAACTGTAACGGCTCCTATTTTCGTCTAGGGCACCGCCCGGCCTAATCCCATAATTAAGCCCTAATTCCAACACGTAGGACCTAATTAAGCCCTAATTCCAACACGTATGACCTAATTATGTATTAAGCCCTAATTCCAACACGTAGGACCTAATTATTTTTTTTTCTATATTTAACAATTAATTTATTTAGCGGAAGTCTTTACAAATTTAATGCAGAATTCTTTAATATTTTAGTGGAAGTAAATCTTATAATTATAAGTGTGGAAAACCAGAAAATAACAATCACCATATATATACATATAATGGCGAACATATATATAACAAAGTGAAAGCCAAAAGTCAGGTGACTAACTCTCGTCCCAACAAAACAACCCAAGCAAAAGACGTATATAAAACATAATACAAAAAAATATATGACCTACATGTACAGCAGCTACGCGCTACGAGCTCAGAGGTAGTCGCCGATCTTCTCCTTGCCCGGTCTAGTGTTATTTGACGGACCTACACCCACCGTCACAAACTAGACGGTGAGTATAGTGATATTTAAGTGATAACCAAGGAATTCTATACTTCATTTCCAATTTAAAGACAGATATTTAAATGCATAATAAAGCAGAAAAGGTGCTGAGAAAGTAATGCATATAAATATCACGATTAACTGTTAGATAGATCGACACGTGCTAAGTCGAAATGATCTACGTCCGGTCGGCGGTGAGAAATATCAACCAGCCTTTGTCTACTATCGTATGGAGATACTCTCAACATACTTTGTAAATTTTTGAATATATATATATATAGAACTTGCCAACAACCCCGTAGTTCAAGCTACGTGATGCCACCCAAGTAATAGTGGTGAGTGCCGAAAACCCCGAGGTCTAGTGACCCCGTGAATCCACCCATCTCTCGTGCAATGGACACTAGATAATCTCCAACTTTTGTTTCAAGGATTTCATTTATAAGATTCTACGATATCAACAATAAGTTAGGCTACAAAGCCTCAAAGGAAATGGAATACAAATCTGATGTCGTGGCAGTTTCGAGGTCATAACTTTTGATCCAGGAATCCGATTAACTATTATAATATCTTTTCGGAAATGACATTTCGTGCTCTACAGCTGTCCCAGGAGCCACGCTCTCCGAGATTGGGTTTCGCGAATCTAAATTCCTTTGTTTCGGCCTTCATCGGGAGTTTCTAATTTTATTGTTCGGTTAGGGTATTTTCGTAATTTACTTATTTAAGTCGTTTTTAGAGTTTTAGAAGGATTAGACTTTTTGATTCATAGAAAGATTATGAATTTGAGTTGTAGAAGGATTAGAGTTTCTAATGGGCTATATAAAGCCATGATTAGGGCTGTAATCATTATGAATTATTATCAATTATTATCAATTTATTCAATTTCGAGTTTTATCAAAACTTTAAGGATTATTCCTTGTTTAAGCGTTTACGCTGCGTCAAAATCAATTACCACAGTAACCCTAATGCATGCATTTCTAACATTAATTATAACATTATTCATAATCAAATATGGCACATTAGGAAAGGAGTCAATTAAATCATCACAAGGTATCATGCTATTTCAACATTCAACTTGAATAGAGCAAGGAAAGCATGATGGTAGATTACTAATAACAAGTCATCAAATTGACTGAAAGAGAATTTAATATGAATAACATAAAGTAGGGAGTTCCCACAGTTTCACTTACAAGTCACAGGATAGCTATGGCTATCCGGCCTCGCGACACTCCGACTAGCGTTCCCGAACTCCCGTGACACCCCTAGGTCCCTGAAAAGTTATTTTATATCCATTATTTATTTATTTATTAATATTTTGTTACATAGATATATTTTATGTATATATATGTGTATGTGTATATTAGGGGTGGGCAAACCGCGGTTTGGTTTGGAAAACCACCAAACCGCGACCAAACCGAGGGTCTGCGGTTTGGTGATTTTCCAAACCGCAACCAAACCGCAGATCACCAAACCGAACCGCGGTTTGCGCGGTTTGGTCGGTTTGGTTTCGCGGTTTTCATGCAATTTATTTTCGAAAAAAAAAAAAAAAAAAAAAAAAGCAAGCAAAAAAAAAAAAAAAAAACCGAAGCAAAAAAAAAAAAAAAAAAAAAAAAAAAAAAAAGCCAAAAAAAAAAAAAAAAGCAAAAATGAAAAAACAACGCAAGCCAAAATGAAAAAACAAAGAAGCAAAATGCCCTCGGTTTGGTTTGTATTTACCAAGATGTGAGATTTGTGATTTTTTTTTTTAATTTTTAGGGTTTTTGGTTTGTATTTACCAAAATGCCCTCGGTTTGGTTAAACCGCGGTTTTCTCAAAATGAAAACCGCGACCAAACCGCGAATCTACGGTTTGGTCGTTTTCCAAACCGCGACCAAACCGCGAGCTTCAAAAACCAAACCAAACCGTGCGGTTTGGTCGGTTTGGGCGGTTTGGGCGGTTTTTTGAAAACCGCTGCCCACCCCTAGTGTATATGTATATATATTTATATGCATATGTGTATTTGTATATATATATATATATATTTATGTATGTATGTATATGTGTATTTGTATTTGTATATATATACATATATGTATATACATATATATATGTATATGTATTTATCATTATTATTTGTTTTATTATTTTATTTTATTTTTTTGTATATATACATGTGTATGTGTATATATAAATATACATACATGTATATATTATGTATACATATCCATATATGCATGTATGTATATGTATTACATATATATATAATATTTATTTATTTATTTATTTATTTATTTATTATTATTATTATTATTATTATTTATTTAATTTTTTTTATATATTTTTGGGGCTGGACCGGTTCCCCCCTTCTCCTTCAAAGAGATTTTACAAAGTAAATGCCTCTCTCTCGTTTCTTCTTTTTTTTTTTTTTTTTTTTTTTTTGATTTCCTTCTTTCTCTATTTCCTTTTTCAATCTATTACACAACCACAATACCATCAATCATCCAATCCACCATTAAACACATTGATTTCAAAAAATTCAACTTCATCATCACCATTAACGTCCTACAACAACAATGCCAACATCAACAACAAAAACTCACCTCGCCAATGTCGTCGTCGTCTTGATCTCCTCCGGTCTCCCTCCGTTGAGCGCTCTCTCTCTCTCTCTCCCGGACTCTCTCTCTCTCTCTCGGACTTTCTTCCTCTCTCTCCCTTTCTCTCTTCTTCCTCTTTTTTTTGTGGATTATGTGTGTGTGGCGGTGGTGGTTGTTGGCATTTTGGGGGGTCAAATGTACCCCTCCAACCTTATCCTTTTCCATATAAGCCAAAGCCCCTTTTTGTCATTTTACAATTCTTTTCTGATTTTTCTGATTTTTTTAATGTATAATATATTTCCAATTCAATTTAATAAATTTATAACCATAGGCTATGATTCAATGTGCATTAATTTAAGACATTGTATTTTACTAAATTTAAACTTACTGCAAGTCTCGCTATTCGGTACCCCGGCTTTCACACAACTCGAGGCGTGTCTCTGACCACGTCTTAGCGTCGATAGCTGCAAATACTGACTTAATCACCTACACACTTGCATACACAAAACACTAGGAATACATCAATACAAATATAAAATTTACCTCGGCCACGTGCCTTGGTCTGTGTGCGCATCTCATGCGGGCCCCACGTCACGGATTGGCGATCCTGATTAACCAGTTAATCAAGATTAGCAAAATTGGGCCGTGACAAGAACACCGGAAATAACCCGAAAAATAGCCCTAATAACAAGAGGACAACCCTCAAGGAAACACTAAAACTAAACACATACAACTAAACTAAAACACACAACCTTAAACAAAAACATACATAAAAGATCAAACACAAACAAAGAAGAGGGACATTAAAAAAAAACCCTTATTCAAAATCAATATCCACTCATCTTTCTGTAGCAACCCAAACCAACTCCTTCAAAGCAAAACAAAATTAAAGAGGAGAGGACCAGAGCTGAGGGTAGAAGGGCAAGACACCTGGGATAATCGTGCCGTGAGGATCGTCAGCCAAACTGTACTCTTTCTTCTACAACAACTCCATCGCCAATCCGTCGTTGGACTCCATCACCGGAGTCAGTCTTTGACTTCTGCAGATCCGGCCAAGTGAAGCCTCTGTACTACTCAATCTCCTCAAAATCCCTCTTCTTCGCATTACCCACGAACACCTCTCACAACATCCACCCATACCCCTTGAAGAACTGAGGGGTTGGGAGGGCCACCATGACTGACATGGTTGTCGACTGCGCCAAGAGAGCGAAGGAGGAGGAAACTTTTCTTCAATGTACAATTCGGGCGTTAAGCACTCCAAAAACCTTCTAATCGGCACCGATTAAAAGAAAAATGGAGAGGAGAAGAGGAGGAGAAAGGAGGGAAGAAACAGCAAAAAAACAAAGATACAAAAGACACAAAAGAACAAAACATAAGAGGAGGGGGGTTACCGGCTGACGCAAGACTGCCGGAGCGCCCCCCTCGAGCAGTCACACCAATTTCTTGGTGAGCAAGGAAGGAGGGAGGGCAGAGGTCTCAAGTCCTCTATGTGTATTTTTATACTTGCCACCTAACTTCTTTTGACAGGATGTAACCTAATTACTTTACTTTTAAAATTATTAATATATATATATATATTTTAAGGACTTTAAATTATTAATATTAATCACTCAAATTCTTAATTTGAACCCAATAATTCAAGGGTTATTCCGTCATTTTAGTCAAATACCGTCACAATCCAAAGCACATAATTTGCACCATTCGATTTGGCCACATGTGAACCTCATGTTTATATTTAGAACTTTTTAACCCTTGGCTATAGCTTGGACGGACATCCCTCTTTTTATTTTTAGTTTTAGAGCTTATGACATACGAAAAATAGCACAAAATGAAAAGCAAAACAACAAAACAAGAGAGAGAAAAAAAAAAAAAAAAAAACACTGAACAAATTTTCCGGAAACAAAACGCGAGAGAAAAGAAAAGGAAAAGAAAAGAAAACAAAAGAAAAGAAGGAAAGAGAAGATATTTTGGTTTGGGTTTTTGGTGTTCCGATCTCTCTGCCTTCGAAATCGATTTGTCGTCTGTGGTCTGCGAAAGTTAGGGTTTCTGGATTTTTCCTCACCAGCTGCTGCGATTTCAGGATTTCTAATCTTCTTCAAACCTCTCAACTTCGATTTCTGTCTCAATTCCATCCCAAAGTTTCGTTTTTTTTAGGGTTTCCTCTTCAGATTAGGTGAAAAGATTGTTGCTTTTTGTTCCGAGCATGCGTACTTCGTGGGCGGATTCTGTCGCGAACTCTGCATCAGAGAACGATGGGTTAGCTTCCAACAATGCCGCCGCTGCCGGTGCCGGTGGCGGGTCGAGGTCCGGTCGATCTGCATACGTGCCGCCGCATCTTCGCAACCGCCCGGCTGCCTCGGCGGCCGATCCGCCACCGGCAGCTCCCGCTGCGGCGCCGTCGTCTAGTGGGAACCGCTGGGGGGGCGGGGGCGGCGGCGGTGGAGGTGGTGCTAGGGCTGATCCTGGCAGGCCTGGCGGTGGTTGGGGCAGCAGAGGAGGCGGCGGCGGCGGCGGGGGATGGGATCGGCGAGAGCGCGAAGTGAATCCCTTTGGGGATGACGGTGATGTGGACGCTGAGCTCGCGTTTCAGCAGGAGAACACTGGGATCAATTTCGATGCGTATGAGGATATCCCTGTGGAGACTAGTGGCGACAATGTGCCTCCTCCTGTGAACACTTTTGCGGAGATTGATTTGGGGGAGGCGCTGAATTTGAACATTAGGAGATGTAAGTATGTAAAGCCGACGCCTGTGCAGCGACATGCGATACCGATATCGCTGACAGGGAGGGATTTGATGGCTTGTGCTCAAACTGGATCGGGAAAGACTGCGGCTTTCTGTTTCCCAATCATCAGTGGGATTATGAACGGCCCGTTTGCGCAGAGGCCGCGGGGCGCGCGGACAGTGTATCCGCTTGCCCTCATCCTTTCTCCGACAAGAGAGCTTTCTTGCCAGGTAGGTTTTGTTATGTGAAGAGTACAATGTGAGTTTGTTTTGATTTTTTTTTTTTTTCTGTTTGACATTGTGGGGTTTAAATTTCATGTGTTTTTATGCAGATACACGAAGAGGCTAAAAAATTTTCTTATCAAACTGGTGTCAGGGTGGTGGTTGCCTATGGGGGAGCACCTATTAACCAACAGGTTATTATCATTTAGTTCTAGCTATTGATATTGTGCTTGCTTGGACGTTTTGTGGTTAATGCATTATCATCATCTTCTTGTTTGGCACATTTTTACCCATGTTTTAGTCTGTTATGGGTTCTGAAAGATAATGTGGTTGTTATTTGTGTTGTCTTTTGGGAAAAAAAATCTATGAAGTAATTTTAAGGGACCCATGAAAAGAAGCTTTTCTGCTCAGAAGTGCTTTTTCTTTTTCTATATTTTTAGTTTTTACACCTCTCATGTAACCTGACCAATCACATTTTACGATTTTCCTTCTGAAGTGTAGAATTTTTTTTTTTTTCACCCAAATTGGAGGTTCGCTATTTGATACACGCAAGGCTTTATATATATATATAAAAGAAACCAACTTGTCTCCATTGAGAGACTTGAACCCCAGCCTGATCTACTGAGGTTTGATAGTTAAGGATGAATGTTGAATTATATGCAAAAAACATTTACAAAAGTTAAGTAGATTGGTTTATACACCGTTTAAGACTTTAAGTTTGTGACGCGCCTTTGCACGTCCTTTTGCCACAACACTTTTTGGAGTTCATTTGATGCACTTCTAGCTTCACATGCGCAAATCTCGATGCAAAACCCCCATAATTCTAAAAAATTAGTTGGTGCAACTGTGCTAGAATACCATTTTCGTAAATTGACGAAATTGCAAATGCTAAAATGGATTTGTGGTCTTGATTCTTAGATCCGAAAAAAGTGTTGGATTTTTCGTAAAATGTTGAAATGAAATTATCAATGAAAATGTGCAAGAGACTAAAAAGGATGTACAAATTAGAGGTGAGATTACTGGTATGCTTGATTGCAAAGAAAATATCCCATAGAAAAAAACATTTTCTTCTAAGAAAGTCTTCTTGAGTAAATGTTCTTAACAAAAATTTCGTATGTGCATTTGATTGCTCATAAGAATTAACTCACCATGTTTTTTGAGGGCTACTATTTCAACCCGACAAACCTATCTTCCCACCCAACTGATTTTTTTTTACTAACATACCCATTAAATTGTGACCATATTATCCCTCTACAAAACCAACTCAAATCTCTCCCACCCTACCCAACTCCTTCTTTTGCTTGTACGTTGTTATTTTCCTCTCGACAACGGATTGCCGGCAGATCTCTCGCAATCTATTTATGAGATCAAAACTTTTCTCTTCTTAAATCCATATGTTATCATATAACGACCGTGTTTGATTCAGCTTGTGCTTCTAACTTATGCTTTGATGACGTGGATAAGTGCTTATGAAAAGCAAAAAGCATGTAGGGTGATGCTTTTTGAAAATCGCAGTCGTTATGGACCTTATGGTAGTTTTAGGTAGTTTTGGTTGCCAAGTCAGCGCCACGTCAACCAATTGCATATATTATAAAATATAACCAAACGGTAGAAAATCTGCTTATTGAGTGCCATGTCAGCAATAGGCAAGAGCATAAGCTGAACCAAATAGGGCCAAAATCATAAACACCCAACAATGAGGTTTCATGTAATTCTTACAGTTTAAAGACCAATAAAACCTAAGTTAGAAAAATGCCTTTGTCTTTGTGAATTTGGGTGCAAAGTTGTCGTGAGGTAGATTCCTTTTGTGGTGGGCACTTTTTTTCATCCCAAATACATCGAAATGTGGTTCTTGAATCACTCTTCTTGCCCTCTTTGTGGTTTTGAGCAACTGTTTGCTCAACCTATTCAAACTTTCGATGAATCAATGACAAAGAGTATCGTTTAAAGAGAAGAGAAAAATGTAGTATTGTATAAAGCTTTCTTTCTCCAATGTTCAATTTAGTTTGGATTAGGTTTATGTAGTCTAGAGGAATTGTACATTTAATAATTCTCGCTCGTGGCCATTCCCAACACCTTCTCTAGCGAGCGAGGAGACATGTATCAGTAACACCCCAAACCAACACAACTCTTTTTCAGAAATTGGGAAATGTAGTGGTTTCAGCCGTCCATTACAGTCGAAGGCCTCCAAGAAAACTCCGGCGGTGGAAAAATAAGGTTTTTTTGTCAAAGATTCGCTGGTGTTGAGTGCTTTTAGTAATTAAGAGTATATTAGGGATTTAAATGTTATTGTTGGGTGGGTAAATACTAAATATGGTTTCAATATATAATTGGGTTGGGAGATAGGTTGGTTGGGTTGAATTAGCAGCCCACTTTTTTTTTTTTTAAACAAATAGTGCAAGTTTAATAATTATACATTAAATATTAAAACTATATCAATTTTCACAACAAAGTATACAACTTAAATAAAGTGACTTGATCTCATAAAATTAAAATTTTGCTTATATTATAAATTATTATTATCATGCCTTTTTTAGTGTTTTAATTAGTTAATTTAGTTCATGTGTTTATTTAATACATCATGTTGATGCTACATTGGTATGTAGACCTTTCAAATTTTTTTAAAGAAATATAAATTTATATTTTTATAAATAGGGGCAAAACTATAATTTTATGGATAAAAGGGGCACTTTAGTAAATTAGTATATATTTTTTTGGGCAAAGTAATTTTAATAAGGTAAAAATATAAGGGAATTGCTAAAGTAACCTATTTTGGGCACCGAGATAGGCCCATGCGATACACCTCGAGATGCGCGCGCACGCGTGTCTAGGTGTATCGCACGGGCACCAAGTGGGTAGGTGTCCAATCTCGGTGCCCAAAGAAGCTTTTTCCAAAATATAATTTATGTAGTTAGGGGTATTTTAGTAAAGATATTCAATCCCGTAAAATCTCTTTTTAAGTGATAACTACCGCAAAAATTTATAACAAATAAAATCCTACAAGGACTAATATCCATTTCCTTATTTGTGAAAATACCAATTTTCGTTTCATCCTATATTTCTTTGAGTGAAAGAATTTTTAAAGATATCATTATTCCATAAGATTGCCTGTTTTTGCGACCCAAAAAAAAAAAAAGGAAAGCAAAGGACATTTGCTCCTCAAAACCATCCATATCTACCCTAGATATGTATGAAGAACCTACACACTCATCTAAAGCTATGTTACCCGGACCTTTCACTCTAACCCAAAGTACCCGTGTCGGACACTTGAAACAAGTCCGACACTTAAAAAAGACATGGATACTCCATTTATAGAGTTCATTGTATAAAAAGATTCATAATGCAAGAGAAGAAAGAAAAAAAATAACAAAAACTTTCTAGCGTAGAATACGAAATGAAAAATGAGAAAAAAAATATGGGTATATAAGCTATTATATATATGTAATAACATATATAAGCATTTGTGTCTCAAGTTTTTAGATTGTTTTTGTCGAGTCTCCGTATCCTAAAATTAGAGAATAGGTGGGTCCGACCTTTAGACTTATATCCTCACCCGACACCCGCACCCGAGTCCAGGTAACATAGGTCTAAAGCTAGCCCAACAATTGTAACTTGGAAAGTGGCTAACAAAAAGTATTTAGCTCAGTCATCAAAAGTCGAACTTAACTTATCTGTCATTTTTGGTGAAACACATTTTTCATTTCGATCTCATTAAGCTTTAGAGTTTGGATAATTTGTAGGCACTATCATAGATGTATTTAGAATATTTCAAAAATAAAATGTGTGGTAGGAGTTGAATTGATCATATCATTACAATGATGACTGATTTTTCATTATTCCATGCCCGTGAATGTTGGTTCCTTAAATTTGTTACTTGATCACTTGCACTTTTTAGTTTCAATGGCCCATTGGGTTTCTTCCAATAATTTGTTGGTTAGGTATGGTGAACTACTTCTCTCTCTCTCTCTGGGCTAGTGACAGTTTATGTATGAATAATGAGATGCCATGTTTGCTTGCCTTAACCACATAAAATGCTTTTGGCTAGCGTACGATGAACAATTACACTAATGCGGTTATGTTTTTTGCTCAGCTGCGAGACCTGGAGAGGGGTGTCGATATTCTTGTCGCCACTCCTGGACGATTAGTGGATTTGCTTGAGAGGGCTCGAGTATCATTGCAGATGATCAGGTATTTGGCTCTAGACGAGGCGGATAGAATGTTGGATATGGGTTTTGAGCCCCAAATTAGAAAGATTGTTGAACAAATGGACATGCCTCCACGAGGTGCCAGACAAACAATGCTTTTTAGTGCCACCTTCCCAAAAGAGATTCAGGTTAGCTTCTTTATTTTTTTTGTTCAGGTAGTTTTTTACTCCAATTTGTTGGTCACAACTTCCTTTTTTTACTTGCCTTTTTTAACTTGTAACTAGTAACTGTTTTGATAAAAAACGAACAACTTGACTCCAACTTGAGTCGAGCCCTTAACCTCTTCCAACATTGCCTTTTGGCAAGTGATGCGTCATCCATCTCACTAGAGATGCCTTGGCTGTAACTTGTAAAATTGTAATTTTTGATTTCTGTTGTATGAGTATTGTTGGAATTATTATTATTATGTAAGTAAATATCATTAATTGCTTTATTTGTAGCTTTTAATATTGCGTGTTCTAGATTTTGAGCTCATCGAGTGATTCGTGCAGTGATTGTGATTTATTTAATTGAGAACACATTGCCTTCAATAGAATTAACTGATGGCACAAAATATATCTAGACATTAGATATCTAGGATGTTATTATTCCCCTGTAGACCCTAAACCCAAACGTCAAATTATTTGGTTATGTGGGATGTGCTTAATCCTTTCCATTCTATTTAAACAGATTTCTCTTTTTTTTTTTGGCATTTATCTTTACCACGTGGTGCCATCTGCACTGACTAATCCATGTTTGGGTATAGGCGGGCCCCATATATGGGTCGCCTTCCCAACCTAGTTCGTCCATCCGTTGAATTAATGGATCACCTTTTTTGTTCATGAAGAGAACATAATTCTGTGATAAGATTGCCTTTGATGAGTGACAGCTAGTTGGAATCTTTAACTCAAACAATCAAACCAAATTCTAGTTAGTTTATATTTTTAATGCTATTCTATATTGGCCATTTTCTCAACAGTTTTTTTAATTTTGTGCAGAGACTGGCCTCTGATTTCCTTTCAAATTACATTTTTCTGGCTGTTGGAAGGGTTGGCTCTAGTACTGATTTAATTGTTCAGAGAGTTGAGTTTGTTAACGAGTCAGACAAGAGAAGCCACCTTATGGATCTTCTTCATGCTCAACGGGCCAATGGATCTGTTGGAAAGGTATGCTCTGGCTTTTCACTTATATATTTTATTTCCAGAAGTGGACATTGAAGGTTGTGTTTATATTTCTTTTTTGTTTATGTAGACGTGGTTATATTTCTTTGCTAATGCTTATTGTTTAGCTTTAATATTGCTGAGTTTAGATACTATTGTCATAATTGTATTATTGCATTTTGTGTATGATACTACTTGTGATGTGTTTACAGCAAGCTTTGACTTTGGTTTTTGTGGAGACCAAGAAAGGAGCTGATTCATTGGAATACTGGCTGTGTTCAAATGGTTTTCCTGCAACTACAATTCATGGTGATAGATCACAGCAGGTAATTCTGGTTTCTTGCTTGATTGGTTGTGAAAAAAAAAAAAAAAAAAAAAAATTCTGTTGTTTTCTCAGAAAAAAGTGCATTGTTTCATAGGGATGTCCTCACCAATGGCCCTATCAACTGTTTATTGTTTTACTTGCTGAGGTGCATGAATGGGCATTTTGTTGTATTATACGTCGTCTGTGTGGATTATTATGACATAATACATTTATCCTATCCATTGCCCTTTTGAATTATTGATTTGAGTGTAGCCGTGTTTCTTTCATACACATTTAGGGTATGTTTGGTTAACTTCTCTTGCACATAGTGTTTTACACCTTTGCACAGCTGTTTGACAATCATTTTTGGAGTTTTCAACCTTTTGAGTTTCTTTGGTATTTTGATAAAGAAAGCTTATGCTTACAGCCCTTTTTCCCCTTAAAAAGAAATTGCCCCATGTCTGTGAGCGAAATATCTTTTGTCCTAATGCTACCTAATTGGTTATATCACATGTGATTGCTTTTGAATAATTGAATGTGCCAATCAGTAGAGAAATAGTTGAGATAATTCAATGGAGAAATAGTCTTATTTTTTAAATTCAACTTCTTATTTGTGATTGTCTTAAAGCTTTGAGTGTAGGGAGTAGAGCTTGTGGTAACTCGTATTCAAGAAGAAGTTAAAATATAATGCATTGTAGATTTGCTTAATACCTGAAATGACGTTTGAACCTTCTCTTCCTAGTGCAGAGCTTAGACTGCTTAAAAGTTTTTATGACAAGATGATTTAGTAAGGTTTTAGAGCCTACTTATTGTGAAGTTGTGGCAAGCTCTCCGGAACATCAGATTTAGCTAACAAATATTAATCAAACCTTAAATACCTGAATCACAACAGACAAAGATGTAAAAACTAAGTTATGTTCTGGTATAATAGTGACCCTCTAATTTCTGTTAACATTAAAGGTCCAGTTTTTGTTAAATTGGAAAAACTCAATTTTCCCACCAAAAAAAAAAGAATCTGTTACCTTGTCCCTTTACTTCACACAGAGTTGATCAAAAGCAGCCTTATGAAGGTTTTACTTTTCATCCTGATCTTCTTCTCTGTATTCTTACTAAACAATAATGTAAAGATCAATTTGGAAGTTCTAGAAAATTGGACACTTGTGGAATTAAAATTAAGAAAACATTCCAAGAGCCAAATTTGCGCGACTAGGCAAAAGGATCACAATGGGAGTTCAGAAAAGTTGTTTTTGAGTTAGGAACTCAAGTGTTCATGGTCAGCAAAGTCGTACCATACAAGTTTCAAAGAAATTGTTCACTTCTCAGATGGCGTTGGAAGACATTACTGTTGATTGTTTCTTCTTTATTTTCAAAATTTCATGTCTAGTGATCTTTCTGCCTGGACCTCCACCTTTTTTGTTTTTGGTACACGACCTCCACTTCTTTACATTTCACTCATCACAGTGTTTTTACTAAATTGTGCATGACAATTATTTCAACCCTTTTTTTCAGGAAAGAGAACAAGCATTGAGATCTTTCAAGACTGGAGCAACCCCCATCTTGGTTGCTACAGATGTTGCTGCACGTGGCCTTGATATCCCACATGTTGCTCATGTTGTCAACTTCGACCTCCCTAATGACATTGATGACTATGTCCACCGAATTGGACGAACTGGTCGTGCAGGCAAGACAGGACTAGCAACTGCCTTCTTCAATGAAAACAATTCTTCCTTAGCCAGGGCGCTTGCCGATTTAATGCAAGAATCAAATCAAGAGGTACCAGCTTGGCTCACTCGTTATGCAGCCCGTGCCTATGGTGGCGGGGGTAGGAATCGACGTACTGGAGGAGGCCGCTTTGGAGGTCGTGACTTCCGAAGGGATGCTGCTTACAGCAGGGGTGGGAGCAATGTAGATTACTATGGCGGAGGGAGTAGTGGTGGATATGGTGGCTCTGCTGGAGGTTATGCCGGTGGTGGTTATGGTCCTGGGGTTACCAGTGCATGGGATTGACATCTCCTCCACTCATTGTACTACCTCTGAAATACTTTTGTTTAAAGGGTTTTCGTTGTTTTACAATCTTCCTAAGCGCATCTCCCACCATTGGAGCTTTTAGGTTGGTACAGGCACCACACTAGTGAAGTCAGCGATGTAGGCGTGTTATATCGATGTGGGCGGGCTAAGATTAAAGAAAAAACATACTAACAGATTAGATTTGGCCTATTTTCTTTTCATGTTTTACTATATTTACTTTTTGGTGTTTTTTTTTTTTTTGGGTGGGCCATGGGTTTTAGAATGTGTAAAGAGTAAAGAGAGGGAGGAATGGTTTTTTGGGCCGTTTTTATTCACTCTGAAGGATTACATGTTCTTTCAACCCAATTTGCTGTTGGGAGTCATTCAGGAAAGTCGTGCTCTATATTTTTATTTTCTCTGCTTAACTATAACTATAACTATTCTCTCCCTAATGTTACAGTGTGTTGTTTATATGTAATATCATGGTGGGTGATTGAAATAAATAGAAAGCTTTCATGCTATATTTTAAGGGTTCTGTTTCATAATTCTCAGTTTTTAGGAAGATGACAGGACTAGACCCACTTTGGACATGTCAAACGGATATACATTTGCTGGTGTGCCTTTGAATCAGATGTGTTGATTTGTGAGCCCACATACATCGACACAAATTAAGGGACTCTAACAAGTGTATGCCCATTTGACGAGTTCAAAGTAGGTAACCAAACCCTTTTCCTAGTTTTTAACTTGATAGGTAAGTAGGAAGTATCTACAAATGGAAGTTCAAGCTCTTTTCTACATCTTTCCCATCATGTTCATGCCTTTCTGGTTCTTTCTTTCCTTGAGGTGTAGAGACTTGTGTTTTTGGTAAATTGTTGCCCGGGCCTAGTCACTGCAGTCCCCTTTGTGTGGAGTCACCTCTTCTCTCTAAGTTATGGGGCTATTTTGTCAAGTTCCTTAGAGAGAGTTCCGTGTCGGTTTTGGGAGGTGGTACCCTTCTTGTTGAAGGTTGTTCGAGCATTTCCTGGGAGTATGGCATGGGTTACTCCAACGTTGTGGCACTTGGTACTCGGACATTGGCTCGGGGCATTTTCTCTAGCCCCTCTTACCCTTAAATTTTGTCTCCAATGGAGATTTTTTCCCTATGTGTTGCATCATAACTAAAGCCTATCGCAAAATTGACCTCAAGCTATCTCAAAAACATGATTTATCAGTAGACTAAATATCGCAGTTTGCTGAAACTGGGAGCAAAATAGAACTCAAACATGAGATGGGAGTACGTTTGTGAAGCCACAATCCCCCAAGTAACTAAATGATCAAAGATGAGAATCACATGGCATTTAATGTCGGAAGTTATATAAATCGAGCCCTTCGTTCCAGAGAAACAACAGTGCCAGATGAATGTAAACTGAGCATGAAGTTTTGTTTTAGGTATATAAGCTACTGGAAAGATTAACTCAATTCATTAACTCTTCTTCAACAATATCAATTAATTATGTTGACATTCAAATTTCGATGGACTCCAAGAATTTGTGAAGGGTAAAAATGAGGACATTAACCTTTCCAGGAACTATGAAGGTCCATTATATAGATAAAAAAAAAAAACTGTTTTAGGTTCAGTGATTAATGGCAAAACAACAGTTAAAGCAGGAACTTGTGAAAGTAATGTACAACCAGCAAACAAGTGACTCGATAAAGAGCAGAACAACAATGGTATGCAGAAAATCTTAGTGTTGAACTTCTCAACCACAACGTAATTTAGAGCTAGACAGATATTTACATGATTCCTGTAGAAAACAAGCAAAATATATGCATTCCCAATTACTAAGCATTGTAAGACAAAATATTCCTAGGTCTGCTTAAGTAAAAAGTTTTGACACTTAAAATTCAAGGAGTTCTTTACTACCAGCAGCATATCAAGAAATCTTTGTTTATGATCTCCTTATTATATCAATAATGTTGAGAAAGGTATTTTGAAAATATTGCTTTCTCATGCATATCTTAATGCATTTACTCGAGATTTAGTGTCCAAAATTTTCGAGGAAGTTGTGTTTAGGAGAATAATTAGAAAAGAACGATCTTACTTTGGTTAAAACTACAATAGGATTTTCTTTTCTTAGTTTTTTCCTTCAATTTATCATAGTTCACCGTTTCCTATTCAAGTTCAATCTCTTAGCTTGTCCCTTTTTAACCTCATAATCCTCATTAAACTTTTATGCTAACCAATTAAACAAGGAAACATAACAACCAAACACAACTAACCATGAAAATTCTAGCTAGAAAAAGAAGAAGAACAAAACAAACAAAAACAACAACAACCGCCTCAATCCCAAATTAGTTGGGGTCCGCTACATGGATCAAAGATTGATCAAACTCTTCCATGTAAATTAATATATAAGTTTCTACAAAAATGTTGTCATCATCAGTTTGATCAATCTACCATAATTTAGAAGAGGACACTACAAATCCATCCCAAAACTCCTAAATTCTGGTTTAGAATTTACCTCATTATGCCAGTGATACCTTGCTGAATGAAACACAAAAACGCCACCGACAACTTGTTGAATAAAATACAAGAGAAAAACTATTCTTCCTCATCAGATTCCTCCCCAACATCTGAGCTAACATCATCCTCGCAGTACTCATCGTCCGTCTCCACCCCTTCATCCGAATGTTCATCAACCGCATCACCTCCATCATCATCAAGCACACAGTTCTTATCTGATGTTAAGTCCACTCCCTTCCCTCTATAAAGAAGCCCCGTTTTCATCACATAGTAGTACTTCTCTCTTATATTCACAAGTGGATGGGGGTTCACCACTTTGCCACGCTGATACCCCTCTCTAAGGGCCACCGTCGTCGTCTTACATTTCAAAGAGAGGTAAAAAATTCCAGGATACCTGGTAAAAACTCGCGTAAACCTATGGGGCAAATTCAACTCCTCTCTCAATGCCCTCAAGTAATTCCTCTTAGTCTTTTTGTGAATTGTCAAGCTCAAAATCTCATGTAAGACCCCAACAACTCTCTTCTCCATAAGATCACTCTCAGGATCAATCCCACTCGAATCCTCATAAGGCGAAATATAAGGCAACTTGTGAAACTCATCCATCCAAGCCTTCACCTTCTTCTGCGCCCCATACCCCCTCGGAAAACTCATCGGAAACGCCAATGCCGATGCCGCCCTCGCCCTCTTAAACTCGCGATAACCGTCTTTCAACTCATCCCTCTCATGCCTTCTCTGCAACTCAGACACCCCAATTTCGTCCCTCCACTCACCAATACTCAAACACTGAACCCCATTATCCCCTCTAACGACCTTTAACCGATCCGGGTACTTGGGAACGATGGATGTAATCAAGTTATGAGGCAAACCCAGATCCCATTTGAGGGGATGAAGTGATTTAAATGGCAACATTTTGGAATTCGTCATCATGATGAGCCGACACAGCCTATCAACAGTGTCGGACTCATTGGACTGGTGTAGGGTCTGTTCGAGAGAATCCAATTGAAGTGCTGTGTCGGTGAGGCGAAAACAGGGGAGGGAGGGGTACCTTGAGTTGGGAAACTCATGAAACAGAGTTGGGTATCTGCGAATGAAGCGGAGAACGGGGATCGTGAGGCCCAAGTGCTTCTGCCATTCGGAGAAGGTGTTGGCGTTGAGGAATTGGGTTGGGGAGTGCTTGATTGCGTCTTTGAGGAGGCAGGCGGCCTTGAGATCGCTCTCTCTGTCGATTATGTGGTCGAGGCCTCTGTTTTTCACCCATTTCAGTCTCACTTTTGTGATTGATCTCCATTGCTGGAGGAGAGGGTGGGGATGATGGTTTTTTGACAAGAGAGACGAGAGGAGGGTTCTTCGCAACTTCATGTCACGCCTTCCACTGTTTCCGGATGGTAAAAGGGACACACACACTCGCACACATTTGTTAAGAAGATTCTTGGTTTGGAAAATGCTAAACATATATCTACCATACCATCCACAAATCCGTCCATCCAATTCGGTTCCATCCAACTATTGCGAATCGGCTTTCGACTTATAAATTCATATAATTCTCATATCTCGAGATTCATCAATGATTTCTAATCCTATGTAAAATAGATGAATGAATTTCATGAAACATGAAGATTTGAAGAAAGAGGAGAATCAAGCTCAATATTTGTTTAGTCTACAAATATTTGATTTTTTTTTCTTGTATTGCTTAATTTTTGAACTCGTACTTTTAATTTTTTAGTCCAACTTTTAATTTGGTCATATAATTTTCGTATTAAGTTGAATCAAGTATATTTTCTGGTATAAAATATCATGCACTTTATTTTATGTTGTTATTTAACAATTATCGAATTGTTCTTGACCAATGTGCATATTTTTAATTATGAGAAAACTAATAAGATGACAATCCGCAAACTTGATTCGACCCAATCTGTATTTTATTAATTGAATTGAATCGAATTGAAAAGTTAAATGAGTTGAATCGAATTAAAATTTTTCAATCCACAATAATTGGATCAAGTAACAAGTTGACCTTAAATTTGACGTGCTTTTCTGATGTACATGTGGCAGGTCCTGGTTGGTTTTGAAAATGCTAGTGTGACACGTAGGTCCGACGAGGGGCACCATCATTTTTGCCAAGTTGCAATGCGCGGAGACATCACGGGGATAATCGAAGGTGACCAAAATTACGTTAACATTCTCCAAATTCCTTCAAAATTACCCTGATTACTAATAGAGAGATAATACGGTAAAATGGAGACTTTACCAACCTGAAACAACCTAAATTATTGCAAAATTGAACTTAGTACTTTTACAGACTTATCAAACACTGCTAAACTTTGGACTTTACGCATCCCAAACAAATAAATATAGGATAAAACAAATTAATGCAATTAGATTCCTAATAATGCAAATTCTTTGAACTCACAAATCACAATACGTAAGAAAACAAACTATCCTACATGCCTCTAGCTCTACCAATGCAACTAAAGGGATCCTAACCCGATCATAACTAATTGGTTTCGTCCTGTCTTTAGGTTTTTCCAAATCAACATAACCTAGGACAGCTCGTAAACAAAAAGTGTCAAAATTGATTCTCAGCTAAACTTTCTCGAGAATCACTATTTCGGAACCTAAGCTTAGTCAAGACTAAAGGCATAAACCAAAAATGAGTTTTCTCAAGATATACACCCAAGCCGAAAATTTACAATCTCTTTAAGGCATGTAATGCAAAAAAACTCCATAAGCGAGAACTTATAAAAGCACTCTCCAATAAATATAGACGTGACACAATCATGGTTAATAGATATATAAGGATAATATAAAGGTTGGGAAAACTTAGATTTAACTCATGATAAATGCTTAAAAGAAGAACAAGAAGGGATTTCACAATTCACATCCATATAAACTGTCACCAAGCACTTTTAATTCTTTATTATGTGCTCTTGGTCCTTTTTTTTTCGTTTGAAAACAAGCTGCTCTTGCTCTTTTCCAACCATCAATTTCATTCAATTCTACAAATTATTTTTTTTCAAAGAGTAAAATTCATTATTTTTCTTTGAAGTTGTGGGACACTTTCGAAAATTCTCCCAAACTTGAGTTTTACATATTCTCGCTCATTTGCTCTTCTTCACTTAGATCTAGATTAATAGAGTTTCCAACTAGGTAAGCTTTCCACTTTCAATCCTTTACAACATGAACTACAGAGTACAGACAGAGCTTTGATTTGCCATGGCACAGAGGCAATATCATTTCATGTACCAAAAAAAGAAAACAAATAATACCATGTCCATGTAGAGTTTGAATAAAAAAACTGTTCTTGGCTGTGACAATTAAGACATATATAAAAGCTTTAAGCACTAAATGTAGGTAAATTTAGTGCCACGTGCGGATCAGAGAAAATTTCACGACAATTAACAGATTACATAAACCCCAAAGCATTTAAGGGAACATTAATAAAATATCTGCTGTGGGAAAATAGTGTTTCAACAAAAAGTTACTCAGTGAGAGCTCTTTTTCCTGTCCAAAAAAAAAAGAAAAAAAGAAAGACAAAAACTAAGAAGAAATGAAGATAGCTTCAAAAGCCCAGTGACGTTTTTGAAAAGAAAGACTTGGAAGCATGATACACTATAGCAGCTTCCGTTAAGGGAGAGTATACAGGCAGTTTCAATTGCATGGAATACAAAACAGAGCATATAAATTATAAACAGTTACTTTTATCGCGTATCAAGACTATTGGAAAGATATGCATCCGCCATGGAGTCCAAGTCCTGGGGAAAGAAGACCCTGCAAGCCAAATAGTCTCGATTCAAATGTTGATGGACAGGTTTAAGAAACAATTGCCCATATTGGAAATGGAGGTGAACAAATAAATAGCTGGAACTTGAACAGTAACTAAAACTTTAGTACTAGTGATTTAGAAAAAAAAAAAAAAAAAGAAAAAACTTTAGCACTAATGATACTGGTAGTCTGGTACCAGCAAGTATATTCTTCACCAAAGCTCCCCTTTTCTTACTTAAAATATAGTAATTAGTAATACTCACCGAACTCCGTTTGAAAAAACTGCCTTGTTTGTTTAAGTACTTAAAATCTGAACCAATTAAGCATTATAAGTTCAATGTTAAGCCAATTCACTCATGAACTAAACCTGTGGAATCCATATATTATTTTGATGATTACCACTCCAAAGATGCCACTTCCAAGTCAGATAGCCTTCAAATTTTACGTTCATAAATAAATCTAAAAAAAATTGATATTCAATGGTTAAATCACCTGCAGGTATTATGGTATATGATCTTGCTCAATTGATTTATATCATCAACACCTTTACAGCCAGCCAGCACCTCAAGAACTTGCCTGGAAAATATGAAAGAATTGTTCCAACAATGAGCCAGGGAAGAGGCATTCAAGTGGGACAACGGTAAGGTAGAGTTTTTTCCATCTAAATCTCTCCAAAATTATATATGATTATGAACCTTTGATGGAAAAGCGCCCAAAAAAAAGAAAAGGACAAGGAAAAAAGTAAACTGAAGAAGTGAGGTCATTGATGTTGTTGGTTCCGAAACTCAAAAGAATACCAATCAATCAATTTATTCCAAAGAGTCGAGATAAAATCTCACCCGAAAACCCTTTAAGACTATTTAATAGAGCATCTCTAGCTCTCATACGCAATGAAATAAACAACCACAAACTTCGAAATGGAATCATCGATCGGAAAAAACCATGTTTGGCAAGCTTAAAAAAAAATCAACAAAAAAAAAAGAAGAAACATGCAAAGAAAGAAAAGAATTGTAAAAATCCTCTTTTTGAACAACAAAGCCCTCAATCCTAAATTAGTTGGGGCCAGCCAATGGATCAAAATTTTCCATTCTACTCAATTCAATGCCCTTGATGGTATTCTTGCAAAATTCTAAACAATGCATCTCCAAGTTATTTTAGGTCTACTTCTATATCGTCGGATTTCTTCAGTTTCTAATGAGTCTAGTTTTCTAACTTGGACATTTGCAAGCTGTCTTTGGATGTGTCCAAATTACAACAACTGCCCTTCCCTAATTTTAGCATCAATTGGTGCTACTCCTACTTGTTTTGAATCTCCGTATTTCTTATTTTATATTTACAATTTTTACAATACAACCATCTAATTCTAAGCATCAATCCACTACATTCATTTTATGTATGTGTTGTTTCTTTGCCACCCATCATTACTTCAAGATTTTTTTTTGAAAAACAATTAAAATTATAAATGCAAATGATTATACTTTCTAAAGCATTTTGTTATTCATTGTCAAACAGTGGAAGAAAATAAAGAGAAGATTTTCAAAAATGCAATCAAATAACAATGGGAAATTCTTCATATAAATCTTCCCTAAATTTCATAAGAAAATTGTTTTTCTCATAGAATAT
Organism: Stephania japonica; assembly: GCA_039657345.1. Taxonomy (NCBI): domain Eukaryota; kingdom Viridiplantae; phylum Streptophyta; class Magnoliopsida; order Ranunculales; family Menispermaceae; genus Stephania; species Stephania japonica. The sequence goes on from CM077556.1 coordinate 12,256,700, forward strand.
TTCAAAGCTATCAAACACACCAATAGAATTGGAGATTTGACTTGTCAATCATGTTAACATTATTTATGTTCCAACCAATGATTGCAAATAAAGGATAAAGCACAATATAGTGAAGTATTGGTAACATATGTTATAAAAAAAAGAAGGTCAATTACTTCAATAAACAACAATCTAACAAGTTAATTGTTTGAATGGATATTGTCAAAATCAGTCCAACTTTTTAGTTATCCTCTCTAGAAAGCAGATGTAAATGAAATCATGAGTCGACTTAAAGGCATTCAACTGGGATAACTTTATACTCACCTAATTAGACAAGGCTCATTACGACCTTTAACAATACAATTTGGATCATGCTTTTCCTTTTTCTTGGCAGGCCACACTGACTTCACCAAACTGATCCCTGCGTGAGTATTCTTGATTTCACAATATGGTGAATCTGTCTCTATCATTAGTCTTTCAACAGGAATTTCTCTTACAACTTCAAGGTTCTCTGAACTCTTCAAAGAACAACCATTCACACCTGCGTAACCCATCAAAATGTGAGAAAACAAGAGTACAATGTCTTGAGATAACAATGGGCTAAAAGTTCTCAAGAGGTTAGAAATGAAAAAGATGAATATACAATGTAGCTTGTCCACATCCTTTCATCACTGCTGATGAAAGATCAAAGGATATCAAACTCAATTAAGTCTCAATCCCTTACCCTTCTTTGGGAAGAATCTTTGGTCTTGACTATTACATGATCAAAGACTAGAACAATATAACGTTCATTTTTTCTCATTTGACCAATCATCAAACAGATGCAAATGAGGAACCGTGATATTTCTCAACAAAACTTAAAACAGTGTCAAATAGATACGTAGAAATAAAAAAGATGAATATACAATGTAGCTTGTGCACATCCTTTCATCACTGCTGGTGAAAGATCAAAGGATATCAAACTCAATAAAGTAACAATACCTTACCCTTTTCTTTGAGAGGAATCTATGGTCTTGACTATCACAAGAAATAAAGACTAGAACAATATAGTGTTCATTTTTCCTCACTTGATCAATTGTCAAACAAATGCAAATGATGATGAATAGTTACAATTCAGAACAAAACTTAAGACTGTCCAATAGACAAGTAGAAATGAAAAAGATGAATATACAATGTAGCTTGTCCGCATCATATCATCACAGTCGATTAAAGATCAAGGATATCAAACTCAATGAAGTCTTTATCCCTTACCTTTTATGAGAAGAGCCTATGGTCTTGACTATTACATGAAATTAAGACTAGAACAATATAATGTCATTTTATTCTCACTTGATCAATAGTCAAGCTGATGCCATTGATGTGGCATCGTGGCAATTCTCAACAAAACTTAGGACAGTGTCAAATGGACAAGTCTTTCTCCACTTTTCTATTATCAAATAAAAATTTCAATAATAGCAGTAATGTGCAAATGATGAGGAAATCAGCATGCAAACAATAAATAAGCCGAATTCTCCATCAAGAAAGAATACATCTTTTCTCGAAAAAATCTCTAAGATTCGTCATAGCATCGAAGCCACAATTTTCAATACTCTCTGTCTCTTGTTTTCCATACCTTTAGTTCAATATCTTGTTCTTCATTATCTTGATCAAGATCTCGCTGGCTCATGTCTTCATACAACTATGAATACTCCTTGCTCTCTCTTAATGGCAAAAACTATTATGCCTAGGAATTCCATTTCAAGGTATTCATCAATTTTTTATTTTATTTTCATCAAATTTAAAAACCTATTTTTCAAAAAAGAAAAAATTAAACCTAATTGGGAAATGAAAACAAACCAGTTCATGCCAAAAATAAGAATGAATATGCCAAGTTGGGGGGTCAAGGATGCTACGATCATCACGCATTCTATGATCTGCGGAACCAAGCATTGTCCTGCATCTTCGACCTTTTAAAATCAAAAGTTCAGCTACCCTCATAGACAGTCATTAGATTAGTCAACCCTTAGATAGTGTTTCTCATCAAAACACACACACACACACACACACACACAAAGACACAAAACAACAGCCTTGATAGCCACCTTGTCCTCTATTCATGAAAATCCTTGACAATAAACTTGTGCTTTCCATTGAGATTTGTTTTGATGGATCCATAGGCCACTAGAACTCTAGATTGATTGTTTTTGGGAATAAGCAAGAGTATGGACTAGACTATGAAGAGAACTTTAACCCAGTGTCCAAAGTGACCACGAAACAAACCATGCTAATACGTGTTGTGTCTCACTTATGAACTTAACTTCAATTTGACGTGAATAATACGTTCCTCCATTGTAATCTCAAGGAAGAAGTCTACATAAAACTTCCATATAGTGTTTTCAAGGCATTAAAAGCCTCCAAGTAAACAAAAAAGAAAATTGCAGGGGGTATTTACAAAAAAAATAAAAAAAAAAATAGTTGACATATAACCCATTTGAACCCTAACACACCACACTCACCTACGGCAACCTCCCTCTTACACTCACCGCTCCCTCTCCCTCTCCCTCTCCCTCTTCCCCCTTTTAGTGGTCGACCAACAACTACAATTGTTCGTAAGGGGGGTTTTTCCCTCCTGCAAACAACCGAATCTCCCGTAAGACTTTATGGCAAGAGAGTTTTTCTCCCCTACAGTCAATCAAGAACCCCTCACAACTAATTGCAAGGAGCTTTCCTCTACTCTAAACAGTTGCAACCCTTGCGATCAGGGGGTATTTGCAACCACATTTCTTTTTTATTCGACAAATTTGCAGTCCCTTGTCGACTTTTTGTATGATGATGGAGTCATATTATGCTTCTTAATTTGTGTTTAATTTTTGTTAAAAAATATAATGGGTGAAACAAGTGTTTTACAAATTATTATTGAGGCATTTCTAAATAAATTATATTATTTCTTAAGGGGGTCTTAGTCAATATCATGTTTCCACCTAGGCAGGACCGCCTTGAAAACACTGCTTCCATGATTTAAAAAATCAATCAAATTCCCAAACTTTGGTGGTGAATTTTGTCAATTTTCAAAAACGGGGAAACGAAATTCATGTGTATGTAAACAAATGTCAAAATTCCCTTAAAAAATCTGACATGATTCGGGGAAGTTCGACATTATTTGGGGAAGTTCTACCAAATAGTGGCAACAATTGCAAAACTTCTATGACTACATGGAAGTTTCGCGGAAGATCAAGGAAGTTTCGGAGAAGTCTCATGGAAGTTTTAGGGAAATTTTGTAGAATATATTGCGAAACCATAACACCTCAAAAGGGAAATAGTTGGTGAATTGCATTACATGTTGTATTGCAAAATATTCCCATGTAATTGCAAATTGAATATTGCATGTTGTATTGAAAAATAACTATTTGAAACAATTACATTGTGACTCAAACTCCTATGAATTCCATACACCGTGAAACTTTTGCGTAACTTCCCCTCATGGATTTAAACTTCCCCGAATTATTTTTGAATTTTAAGTGAGTGAATTACAAGGCAAAGTCGAGGTTTCTAACCTTGTCTACTTTCATATGGTATGCCTAGTCATGGTTTGAAAATTCTCCGAAGTTCTCCAGATTAATTAGATCTATTAAAGCAACAAATTAACAATTAGATGTAAACAAAATGTGACAAAACTTCCATCGAAGTTAGAGAAAAATAATAGCATTTCCAAGTTTTAATACTAGTAAGAAAAGTGAAATACAATGGGTGACAATCTTTGTTAGAAGATACTCTAAAAAATGAAGATTCAAGACCAAAAATCAATCACTTACAAGAAATGGATCCCAACAAATCGCCTAATAAATAAAGAAATAATATCCCAAATGATCAATCTCAAACCCGGTCAGGTTGCCACAACGGTAAGGGCGAAGGCGGGGTTGTGTGAGTTAAGCGCATAACCTCAGTTTTGATTCCCCGCTGTGTCAAGATTGATTAGGCCACTGGGGAAGCTCCTGGTCGATTACCCCTAATGGGGAGGCTCCAGGGCCTTGTGGGATTAGTCTCACTCGAAGGGTACGGATACCCACAGTTATCAAAAAAAAAAAAGATCAATCTCATCAAAATTGAAATTGTAAAAACTTAAGATCAAGCATAGAAAGAGAAAAGATATGAAATATTATAAAAACTATACTTTTCTTTGATGCCTTTTGACGAAACTTAGATGTTCTCTAGTACTTAAATGATATCAATTTTACTTCTCTATGATGTCGAAATTTTACCATAACTCTCCACATTGGATTACACGTATACGAATTAATTCTAGTTTCTTAACAAACAGAGTCATAGGCAAAGTCAATTTTTTTATACAATTTGATCTAATGAATGTGAAATTGATAAAACATTGAGTTTTTTCTATGGAGCCTGCTAGATTGACTCGCGCACATCTCGAGGTGTATCACACAGGCACTGAGTGGGTAAGTGCTCAATCTCGGTGCCCAAAATGGGTCAACCAATCTTTATCCTTTTTCTATACAATGAATGAGAAATGGTGGAATATTGAATGCTTCCATAAATGGTATGCATTACATAGCCGGTCCCAAGTCCAAATAAAGTAGGAGGGAGCCCAAGCCCATTTATCCATACCCAGAAAATGGAGGAGGTCCCAAGCCATTTTTTCATACTCAAAAAATGGGAGAGGGAGATCCCAAACCTATTATCCATTCTAGAAAATGGTGGAGGGTTGCGATAAGTTGACAGGCAAGTTAAAATTTTTTTTCTCTCCCTATGAAAAGAATCAAATGCATCTTTATTAAGGGACACACGATACGAAGAAGTGTGTCCATTTGAAAGGACATGTTCAAGTCTATAAATACCTACACCTATTGATTGGTTTTGCATGGATTGAAATCCATCATTTGTGTATTCAAAGAAATGGGTATCCAAATCTTCGGTTTGACTGATCCCACAGGAGCTAGATAGACAACTCAGCCCCATAACCAAAATTGAACCTTTGGCCTCTGCCTCAATCAAAGTTGGTGTTCCTTTCTTTGCCACAAGACCACACCCCTTAGGGATTATGTTCTACATGATATTAGGAAAAGGGCATCACATTTTTAATCAGTTAATCCAGTTATTATAGATCTCTGTCCACCTCTAATGCCACCATAATAGCTTATGGTTTATAAACTTTTGCTTGTCTTGTCTTTTCTTTCCTTTCCTTTTTGGCTTTGAAACCTTCTTCTGAAAAATTAACCAAATAACTATGTTGCATGTTCTCTTTAAGCCTCACTAAAACAAACCTCAAGGGAATAATGGTAAAAAGATGGGATCCTAATATTGCTAGAATATCAAAGATGAAATTGCTTTATTTTTATTAGACCTGCATGCAGGAATGTAAAAATATTGAATAGATACAAAAACTCCAAATGATGTGTTACCTATATATAAATTACTGAATGACAACAATTTATCACGATCTTCAGCACTACCAGTGAATGAATGAGCAACCCCAGAACTGAACCTGTTGATCAAGTAGAAGAAACATAAGAAGGTATTAAACACAAATGCACATTGGAAAGTAGACACTTCCAGAAAGGTTATAAAATGATACCATTCTCCCAAGATGCATTTTCCAAGAAGACGAGAAAAAAGAGTAATTTTCATGGCAAAGGGGAAATATATGTATCTCAATTGTTTGAAACCAATTTCTAACATTGAAATTGAACAAACATGATGGTGCAGGGCTGCTGCAGCACTTTCAACATGTACCCCAAAAAAAAATGCAAAAAACTATTGGAACAATCCAGCTTGTCAGACTTCGAAGTAGTTAAAGTATCTTGAAATTACTTGTTGTGGCCTCAAGAAAAAAAAATAGTATCTTTTTTTTTAGATAAGAAAAAAAAGTATCTTGAAATTAAAGAAAATGCCATTGGAAGGGACAGTTCCACAGAAAATATGATCTATAGTTAATTTGGGTTCCTAACCTTTTTATTGCTTTGACCACAAGTACTTAGTTTGAACATAATGCACGCAAGACATATCTGGCTGAATATCAGCAAGTCTAACTGATAGTTGCAGCAAAACCAACCAATAGATGCAGATTCTGTTTAATTAGATTATAAAAAGTTTGACATAATCAGAAATGTTTGTCACGTGCTAAATTGTGTATCTAATAAATCTAATTAACTCACTTGTCTTTGTGTCGTGCAAGGATGTCACAAAAATCTGCAGCAGCAGCACGCATGTGCAAAAACATAGGCAGTTTCATGGCACTTGCTAATTCAAATTGCTTCTCGAAGTACCTAATTTGGCAAACATGATCAAACTATATCCAAATTGATGAAATTACTATAGAAAAATGGGTACAAATTCTAAGAAAAAAAAAGATTATTCAATGTGTGAGCATACTTCTTCTGGATTTCAGCAGAACAAAACTGAAGCCTGTCATAATCCAATCCACATTCGCCAATCGCCACTACCTGCTATGGGGGAGTACCAGGAAATAGTCTGAATCCTTCATATTTCTAAATTTTCATTTGGAAAAAAAAAATAGACCAATGAAAAGACTCATCTCAACATGTCCCCACTCCAATGTTACTCTGTGACAAAAGATCTCATTCTATAAATTTTGCAGGATGACACGATTGCTATCAATTGTTGCTCCATTCCTAAGGTTCCAGCAGCTAGTGACAACATCAATCATAATCAATCTAGTAAAACTAAAATGTCAAGTCAATGGTGCTATCAACTTCATTCCGCTCAAATTAATGTAGTTGAAGATGCTTTTCTTAATCCTTTATATCTTTCTTAATTAATGCTTCTAGGTTATCTTAGGTCTACACTTACATTATCTTATTTCTTCCAATTTCTACTACTACTTTTCTTTCAATCGTTGTAATTCGTAATTCTTATTGTATTTTCCGAGTTCCAACACACATCCACCTAAGGGCATTAACAATGGTTAAATAGAACAATAGTATAATACAAATGTAACTTCAACTTTTTAAAAAATATGTGGGACCCATAACTATTAAACCATCTTGTGCAATGGTTACCCCTCTATTAAACTTAAGATGAGGTCAACTATTGTACTACAAAAACCAATGGTGCCTTTTTTGGGGTTAATAAATGGTTAACATTAATCTCTCTCTGTTGCAAGAGGTTGGTGAGAACCAACCATTTAATAACTATCAAGTATCAACTAGTTAATAAGCATAGCTCACTAACCTTTTTGAATTTAAAACTCCAAAGCTAAGTGTTTGTAGTACAATAGTAGACCCCTCTTAAGTTTATTAGAGGGATAGCCATATTATAAGATGGTTTAATTGTTATGGGACACGCATATTCTTAGAAAAAAAAATTGAAGTGGCATTTGTATTATACTCTTGTGTCATTTAACCATTATTGATGTCCTTAGCTTTTGAGTTTTAAGTCAAAAAAGGTTAGTGGGCCTCCACTTATTAACTAGTTGATAATTATTAAATGGTTGGTTCTTACCAACCTCTTGCAATGGGGAGAGGTTAATGTCAACCATTTATTAACTCCAAAAAAGGCAACATTGTGGATGCCCTAAGAATCCTTATTTCTGCTACACTCATTTTATGTCTGTGTTTTTTCTTTATCATCACACATATACTTCCATAGAGCATAATTGGCCCCATTGAGATCTTTTAGAACTTTCCTTTCAACTTAACAGGAAAAGTTCGATTACATGTTGCACTTCACCGATTTTTCCATCCAACTTATTCTCTGTGTAATGTCATCCTCAATATGGTCATTTTTTTGTATGATTGATCCTAGATTTGTAAAATGGTAAACCTAAGAAACTTCTACTTTCACTAATTTTACTACTCCATTTCTTGATCTTTATTATTCATGAACACATAATACATTGTGTTTGTTCTTAGTCCTACTCAACTTAAAGCCTTTATAATTTAACAAATTCCTTGAAAGTTCTAATTTCCTATTCACTCCATCTCTTGTTTTGTCTACTGAAACGATATCATTTGCAAATCGCATACACCATGGTATATCCTTTTGAAAAGCCTAGTCAGTTCATTCATAACTGAAGTAAAAATTTATGGGCTTAAGGTGGATCCTCAATGCAATATTTATTGTAATGGAAAATTCTTTTGTAGTTACTCCAAATGTTTCTATACTTGTTTCCATTCCTTCATATCTTTAATAGTGTTTACACAATAAACATGCACCCCTTTTCTTTCCGGTACCCACCAAAGAAAATCTCTAGGAACCCTATTATATGCTCTTTTTGAAGTCTACAAATGCCATATAGAGGAATATCCCAACAGACCCAGTGTCACCAAAACAGGAAAATATACGAAAGATTGACACTATATGCGGTTTAGATCACTCTTATCCAAGGGGAAAAAGATTGGTTGACATACTTTGATACATACATTTGCTACATAGTTATTAATGTCTGTTAGATTTGACATTGAGATGCGCGTGCACACGTCTCGATTTATGTTGAAAATATCCCAACTGTTGTGTAACAAATGTATGTGTCAAAAGCATTTTACTCACTCATTTTCATATTCAATACCATTGACATTGAAAATCTTCGGACAGTATAAACAGTTAATACGAACTTGATTTGAAGGGAACTTAAACAAGCAGTCAATAGCTTAGCAAACTGCAAAATTGCAAATAACAGCAGAAGCAAGTACTAATTTGTACTCAAACATTCAGAGATGCCCTTCTAAATTTATTACCATTTCCAATTGCATCGGTGTATGGTGCAAAGCTGCATTTATGCTCAATCACACAAAGAATGCCATTTGAACTCATTACCATTTGTAAATGCACCGTAGAATGGGAGATTGTAACAATTTCCTCAACTTTTTCCTATACTTCGAGCAAAATGAAAAGTGGTCGAGAGGGAAAAGAAATCGTTTGAATTTTGCTCTACTTCCAATCGGATCACCAAATTTTCTAAAAACATATCATGAAATAGCAAGGACAAGACAGGTAATATTACTCTACCAGATGTCAAAAGATTCTTGTGGTCCCTTTAGTAAGCTACAGGTCAGGAAAAGCTCAAAAATAAGATAACAGTAATTTATTGAGATGCCAAAAAATTAGTAAGTTAGGAAAATGCAAGTTACACCTTTCCTTTCTCTACTCCTTTCCGAGCCAATGATATGAGATTCTGGAAGTACTTTTCTGGGTCCCCGCTGTCCTCAAATTCCTTAATAAAAATGAAACAAAAAATATCTATCATCAGCCACAAGTGATTTGAACACTTATTAAACCACGATATATGCCCCCAAACAATTAAGAACTTAAGAAGAAATAAAATACCTTGCACCGGGTAGGATGTACGCCAACTGTACAGAAAAGCCGCCCTGAAAACCATAATCAATAGGAACGTAAACAAGGAAACATTTAAATGCGGAGACCAACATAAACATAATTTTTATTTTTATTTTCTCTATTAGGATGGTAAGGTAAATGAAATGGAACAAAAAAGAGAGGATTAGCAAAACATAGCAAGACTTACCATCGGTTTCCGCAATGGCAAGAGCTTCCTTTGATTCCTCGAGAGAACCCCCAGTAACCTAGTCAAATATAATACCCTAGAGCAAATTCAGTTTCCAATTGTATAAAAGTACTACATCAATGCTCTCGAAAAGAAAAAGAAAAAAAAAATACTTCGTTAGAAATGATTCATGACACTTTCCCATAACCGATTGGGAACCAATTAAGAAAATGAAAATGATTTGGTGACATTTCTGGTGACACAAACTGGTCGCACTAGCACACATGTTCAATTTTAAGTGGTTGCTGGTGGAGCCCACTACAGACAAAAGTTGAACACATGTGTGCCATGTGTGTTATGCAATCGGTTTGTATCACAGGAAATGTCACCATATCACTTTCTGAAAGAAAAAGGGTATGGCTAATCCAACTAAATCAAGCAAAAAAAAAAGCTACTATCAAGACCAATCAATTGCACTAAATCGAGCGCAATGGAAGAGTTTAATTTATGTAGCCGACCCCAATTAATTTGGGACTGAGGCTTTGTTGTTGTTATTGTTGAAGACAAATCAGATATTTCGGAAACCAATGCAATGACGACTTACAATGATCCGTTCAACACCGGCGTTCCAAGCCCGACTAAGAACAGCTGAAACATCTGCTACGTGGCATTGTTTCCCATGGTAGATTCCCTTGAACATCGTATCTTAGAGAGAGAGGGGTTTTGATTCAGATTCAAATAGTAGAAAAAGAAAAGAGAGGGGGTACGTACAAACTGCACGCCAAGTGTTTGTTTAGTTGCCTCACCTGTGAAATTGACCGCTATGTCTGTTGCAAAGGATAATAAACAGATGTATTAGATGTGGGTGAGGCACGACGACGAAGGGATTGAAGAGGTGAAAAGGGTTAGAGATATGTACTTGCCTATCATCCGGAGAGACGCCATGAGTGAGAGGAGGAAGCCCTTCAGTTCCTACTGGATTTCACCTAATTTGAAAACGGCGGATAACTGCACCCCACTTTTTTCTATCTCTACGTCATTTCTACCCAACAGGCTGCCCAGCTTAGGCACGCTATATGGACACGCATGAAGTCAGAAGTGACAGCAAGTTGGCTGAGTTATAGCCTCACAAAATAAAAACATTGTTCAATTTTTATATTATAAGGCTCAATCCAAAGTGAGGAGAGTGTGGTGACTAATTTTATATATGGGTCATAAGTGTAAAAGTGAGGTTCACTCCAAAATGTCAAAACAAGATGGAGTATCCACAATCCAAGGTGAGGCAAGGTAGAGCGTACACCTTTGAGGCAAGATGGAGTGTTCACAATCCAAGGTGAGGAGAGCATGGTGACTAATTTTATATATGGGCTACAAGTATGAAAGTGGGGTTCACTCCAAAATGCCAAGGCAAGATAGAGTGTCCACTCCATACTTATGAACCTTCTTTTTTCTTTCTAAGTAGTCGATGTGGGACTATCCCAACATCTCCAACAAATATCACAAAAAAACAAAAAAAATGAGGAAAAGATGTTGAATGACTATCGTCAGCATTGATAGTTGTTGATTGACAGTCAGTGATGACTCAATTGCGTTGTAGCCACACAAAATTAATACTTCACAGACAAAAAAAAAACAAAAAAAAAGTGAAGAAAAGATGTTGATTGATTGTCATTAGCGTTGTCAGTTATTGATTGACAGTCAGTGATTACTCGGTTGTGTGTTGTTCCTCCATTTTCATTATGGGGTACGCTAGCATTTTTCTATTTGAAATAGGTATCTTCTTACATTGATAAGAAAGAAACCATTAGCACCCAAAACTCCAATCTTTTTCCCAAAAAACTCCATGGCAACGTCAGTTGATAATATAGTTGATAGCTGAAAAGTTAGTAGCTAGTAGTTGAAAATTGATAATTTAGTTGATCAATTAAAATTGCTTGGAAGAAATAGTTGAAGTAGCTAAGAAATATAAAATGACATAAAAACTGTCTTGTATATAACATTTTTTTTTTCGAGGGCAATGCATGACATTTTTTTTGGTAGATACAATATATGACATATTAGTTCAATAAATTACTTACAAAATTTCTCTACAATACACACATTATTTTTTGATATTACAAATTAGTTTATTATAATATTTCTAAAAAGAGATATTTGACATATTATATAATATATTTTAAATTTAGTTTTCAAAGTAATTTTTTTTAATTTAGTGTTAGTTAATATATTTTAAGATTTTCAAAAGAAATATACTTATGTAGGTAATATTAAATAACACATAACATACATGTTACTTTGATTAAAAAAAAACATGTATTATGACTCATATCATAGGGGTAGCGGCTAAAGTGTATTTATCTTTTTTTGGGTAGAAATATGCATTTACCTTTTGTTTTAACTAAACCTATTTATCTCTTATCCAAAAAAATAAATGTATTTCTCTTTTTTATCATAAAAAACTTATTTAAGCAAGACACATTATCATTATTATTATTATTATTTTGAAGTGAAGGCAAGTCACGTTACTAAAAAAATTTTAAAAAGAAAAAAAAAGAACAAAGGCACACTTATCTTTAAAGTAGTACGGCTTAAAAAAAAAAAGCAAAATCAAGTAAGTATCCCTCAAACTTTGAGGATTTTTTAGATTTGTTTTCTAAACTATTTTTATTTTATTTTTTTCTTGGGAGAAAACTTACGACCTCTCTAAACTTTATCTTTCGGCAAGTGATATCTCATCCAAATATGTTTTGACTTGTTCCCTAAACTACTGTAAAGTTAATTTGGGCATTTTAACTTTTATTTTTGCTTACACTAAGCCTTTCAAGGCTTCAACGTTAAGTTTCCCAAAAAAACATTAACCGTGTATCAAAAAAAAAAAAAAAAAAAAAAAAACTTCTTTCGTTTTTCGCTCGAGTAATACATTGTCGTTCTTGAGGATATCAATGGAAGTGGTGGGGATAGCGATGGTGGTTGTGTTGAGTCTTCTATTTATCTCTCTGAAGAAGTGGATAAGATATATATCATCTATATATGATACGATCACATCCTCCGCCTCCTAGCTTTAAGAGGATTTCTTCTATTAAATTTGTAGTTTCATTGATATAGAATCTGCAGTCTTATGGGTTGATTTAGCCATTGAAAAGATGGTGTTTGGGATGTGTAAACTGCAACAGTTGCTTAAAGTCTCTCCATATAGGAGTAATAATTTTACTCTTCTAGATTGATGGCACAATCTAGATGTGAGTTTTAATTTAATTTGTAGATTTGTAATTTATGTTCTTTACTTATAAAATAGATGAACTACATTCAGGTTTTGTATGCACTAAACTCTAAACATCTATATATTCATAACGTTTTTTTTTTTTTTTTTTTGTTAAACTCACGATTGAAGATCTAATTTGACTAAGACAATAGTTGAAGGGCTCGAATCACCCAAATAATGGGTGAGGGCCAAAAAATAAAATAAAATAAACTCAAATTTTCAGGGACATTCAATGTGTTTTGCCAAAAAAAAAAAAAAAACTTCAAAGCCACACAATTTGGGACCTTGAGGGCATCGAAAGGAAAAAAAAGTCATTTTTATTTTAACAAACCTTACTCAAGGCGGGTCTACAAAGCACAAATTAGCTTACTAGGTAGATTATAATCTAGATGTTACTAAATGAAAATGCTAGATTTACAAAAAAAAAAATAAAAATGAAAATGCTAGTGTGTCACACCTGCAACACACACTGGAATGCGTATCTATCCAACTATATTTTGAATCTTAAGATGTGTAAGCTTGCATCCCAAAGTGAAAACGGGCGACGGGTTGGAAGACATGTGCATTCAGGTGTGGTTTTGGGAGTGTCATTCAAGCACCTTTTTTTATTAAAAATGAAGATGATAGGGTGACATTTTTGGAACACTCATAATGGACACCTGGTTATTGGTGCCCATTCATTCATATGAATTTATATGTGCACAAACATCGATGCGTATATATAAATGAATGAATACCAATAACTGAGTGTTCATTTTTAGTGTTCCAAAACTGATCATTCTAATATTTTTCGGGATTTAATTATTGATTCTTGACATAGCTAGCGTCATCCCTCCATTTCATATTATCTGGCACATTTTGACTTGTGCACAAGAATTAAGGTGATGACTGTGCACAAGAATTAAGGTAATGATTAATTACTATTAAAATTTTATAATAAAATATATTACCTTAGCTCTCATAAATAACTTCATCTATTATAAGCATTGTATAAAAAAAGTAATTGATAGTGTCATTAACTAAGTAGAACGAGGTTATAATTGAAAATTAAATATTTAATGTTTTCTTAATTTTTTTTCCCATATGATACATAGTGGAAAAAAAAAAAAAAAAAAAGCAGAGATAACGTAATAATAGATAATATAGAAGTGTGGGAGCAGTAATATTTCAAGTTGGTTAGATCTAGAATTCTAGATAGATGGAAAGATTTATTCCACGATATAGACAAACTAATAAATTATCAATTAATACAGCAAAAATCTGAATGGAAATTAAACTAGGATCCGACATCAACCTTGATTTGGATTTTGATCTAGTCTGATGATCTGTATAATTACATAACCGGCCTTGCAGCCAAGGGCGCCGCCTCCGCGAGGGGAGTGGAAAGCGGGGTCGGGAAAGGAGAACTCCTGCAGAGCGGACACGTGGAGTGCATCCTCAGCCACGGGTCCACGCACTCGATGTGGAAAGCGTGCGCGCAATCGGGCAGCAGTCGCAGCACGTCGCGGCCCTTGTACTCGGCCAGGCAGATGGAGCAGCACGAGCAGGAGTCGTAGTACTTGAGCCGCTTCAACTCCGAGTAGAGGAGCTTGGGATACCTCAGAAGTGTGGCCTCGTCGATGCCGTGGATGATCTGGATCGAGTGCTGGTGGGGAGGATGATCGGACGGTTCGGGGTGGGTACTGGAGGATGAATATGATGAGTGGGGTTGAGAGTTGGAGGTGCCGGTGCCGGTGCCGCTGCGGGTGCAGAAGTAGGAGGTGAGGGTGATGGTGATGATGAGGATTAGAATGCCGATCGAGACTGTGATGCCGTATCCGAACCCGCCGATCTTGTCAGAGAAGAGTCCATCGGAGGGGGAGCTCATGGGGCTGTTCATCATTGATTGATTTCTGATCGATCTGCTTTTCGAGATCGAATTTCAGGACTGGATGAGGCCAGGTGATGGAGGTGACAAGTTGCTTGTTTGAAGGTATAATGAATGTCAACGGCGAAGGCATGGTTCGGGGTAATGTCGGGGAGGTGGAATGACTTAGTAATGGGTTTTTGCTTGTTTGAAGTGTATTTCAAATCAAGGAAAGCTGTAACTGAGAGGGTACTAGGATTTAAATAATCATTTCATTGTTATATAAAGTTTTAGAGGTCAACTGATTTAAAAAAAAAAAAAAAAAAAAAAACCCTTGCATTAGAAATGTTTGAGAGGTCAACGCTTCTCTTTTGCTAATTCTCTTGAAGTCGTGAAGAAGTTATCTTGAAATAACTAGTTGACGAGTTAAATCCACTGAGTTGCGACGGTAAAGACATCACTTGTCAAAAAGATAAAATCTCAAAAAATTATATTTCGATTTCCACTGAAGTCGAAAAAAAAAAAAAAAAAAAAAAACTAGCTGACAAATCACGTGGTATCAACAAATTAATTTCACACCCGCTCACTTCGCTGGCAAGTGCGAAAAAATTTTTTTAAGAGAAATTGAAATTTCATTAATCATTCATGGCTCCATATAAGGCCACACATAAAATCAAGTACATTGATTTGCTAATCTTATTTGCCCAACCAAGCTGTCATTAATTTGGTTGTAAATACGAAATTGAAACAATTTGACAATCAGAGACTGTTCTCTACAACGTTGAAACTTATAACGATACACACAACTACACTAGAACCACAAAACGAATAACAAAACTTTTCAACAAGGAGAAGATGTAACGACCCTCAAACTTAATTCGTGCCACGGGTTATATTTTTGGACTATGATCTGACTATCGTGACTTGTCGTACTGTCTAAGTTTCACGAGTCAACATCGAGGTATATTTTATTTTTTTGTGATGATTGTACTATTATTTATACCCGAATGTGAATGTCGTATGTCTTAGTGCGTAATTTTTTTTTTGTTTATCGCACCGAATTTGTGAGTGAGGTTTTGTTTAGGAAAACGTAAATTTTCAGATAACTGGGTGGAATTTGGGTATTTTAAATATAGAGAAATGATAATTGGTGAATTATTGAAAAATAATAAATGAATTAAATAATAAATAAACATTGTGTAACGTGTTCGGTATGTTGGAATGTTCGAGAGCACACAATGTGCAAGTCGTGAAGCAGTACGGGTCCAGGAACGCGAGGTTTTGAGGAGAAAATGACTAAGTTAGGGACGATAGTCACCTATTGGAGTCACACAAGTGAGTGAGAGGTGGTTGGGCTGGAGTGTGGAGAGACCTTAGGATGAGTCTCGAGATACGTGCGTAGCAGATGATGAGAGGGGGTATAAAACCACACCAACTTTTCTCTCTCCTCATCTCATTTTATTTCTTCTCTCATCCAAGCGAAACGTGATTTGGGCGTTGGATTTTTCGGTGTTTTCGAGCTCCAAGCGACGTTGGGGATCGATCAACTACGTGTTTAAAGGTGAAATCCCGACTCCACATACGATTATCTACGCTTTGACGCCTGTTTTGAGTTTTTTCGTCACGATGATTTTAGACGACATTTTGAGTTTCGATTTTGATGGGGTGTTTGTTGATGAATTAATAATTATTCCATGTGAATGAATGGAATGTGTTGCTATGTTGGTTTTGATGAATTGGAATTTCTGACAATTTTTCAGGGATTTTCGAACGATTTGTCAAAATCAAGATTTCTAGACATTTTCGACGAGGCTTGTCGATGGTTTTAAGGAGTAGTATCGGACGTCCCTGTGAGTTTGGGATAGGCTCAAAACGTGACGACACGAGCTGTGGTTCTGGAAAACTACGAATTAGAGTTCTAGTTTTCGCGTCGCAAGGGACACCGTGGAACATTAAGCCCCACGACGTCGATCATGGTGTCCAAACCAAAATAGTTGGTTTTGCTCGGAATCGCTTCATATTTTCGATTCCATCGAAACTTTGCACCCAAAATGCAAGATTCAAGTTCAAATCGAAGCCCTAAACCTAACAACAAAACTCCAAACAATACCGACTCAAAGAAGAAAAAAACCCAAAAAAAGGTCAAAATCTACATTAAAAAAGGTGAGGAATGCACCCACGACGTCGAATCGATGTAGTTTTGCTCGAATTTCATTAAATTTTGGGCTGGTGGTGAGAATGTGATTTGAGAGAGAGGTGATTGGGGTATGTGTGAGTAAAAACCCTTTTATATGAAGGGGTAGTAAGGTAATTTTATAAGGGTGGGTACGAAAAGTAAAACGTGGGGTGCGAATAGCCGGGGTCTTAAATTAAATAAACAAGAAAGGAAAGATTAATTAAAGATCATACAATCCCTTGACATATAACAAAGAGATGATCGAGCCCAATTAAATGGAACAATTAGTTGGCGTTTATATGGGAAAAAATAATGTAAATTTCATATAAGTTTGGAACAGAAGTAATTCTTTTTTACCAAAACAGGTGATGTACATTATTTTGTTGTAGTACTTTATTAGTATGGAACAAAGCTTTTTAAGCTATCCACACTATTTTAAAGGTCAAAAACACTAAAATGTGGATGGGCACTATTTACATGCAATTTAATGCCACCGTCATTGTGTGACATTTTCCACAAAAGATATGTACACAGTCTATGTTAATGTCCTTAACATTAATTAATTACCACTTTTCTAAATGTTTCCTCTGCAATAATTATTTATTGTTTGAGGATGACTTTGATATATTACAAGTTATTTTGAAATCATTTAATGTTTGAGGATGACTTTGATATAGCACTACTCTTAACTTAATCATTTCATGTGAAGTTTGATATAGCACTACTCTTAACTTAATTATTTTACTTGGACTTCCAATACAACCATCCATTTCATGCTAACTTATTTCAAGGTCTCCATTTACCACTTGCACGACTTTACTTCAAATATAGAGAATTGAGATCAACAAAGTATCTCTCGATTGTCCTAAATTTATGATCTACATATTGATCAACTTTAATGTAGATTTCTCATTATAAAATTAACAAGGTTGCGACACGACCTCCAACTTAAAGAGGAAAAATTGTTGCATCTTCGATTAAATATGTTATTCTCGTACGTCATATATGTGCATGTGTTCTTATGTTATTTTGAGATCTTTTTGTGTGTTTTTTTCATTGATTTTCGCACAAGTTCTCTTACGATTTTACCAAATTGGGAAGGGAAGGAGTGGGTTCCAATTATTCTTGCTTATGTGACCGTGGAGTGTGTATCTATCATATGCCCATTTCTCATGTAGGAATAAAGTCAATTACAATTCTAATTTTATTTTCCCACGTACCCAGCAAAGGAATTAACCCAACTTCAATGCCCACCTCTTAATTCTTATCAATCAAACACCGCCATAATAAAATTATAATTTTTTAATTGGAAGTAAAACAATGATTTAAAAAAATTCTTTTCCTATATAAATGTGCTTCATATATTTTTTTTTTGGTAGGAAATGTGCTTCATAATTATCGAACTTTAAAACCCTAAAATTCTTTTTTTGATTCACTTTTGTAATTTTTATTCTTGAACCACCGTCGATTCTCTCAACGATCGGCGGTGATTCCAATCAAATCTCTTTTGCTCTTTGTTCATTCAATAAACAACATATCTAATCAGATTTCTAGAGATTGATCCATCTTTGTTGCGGTGCATTTTCATCAACGATATTGCGTGGATTTGAGCAGTGAGCTAGATTGATTTATCTTTAGTTTTTACTTTATAGTTAATTTTTTTCTCTTTGTCTTCTCCTTGTTATAAAGTTTTAGGTCTTTTCCTTGTTGAGAAGTTTTGTAATTCATTTTGTAGTTCTAGTGCTTTTACGTACTGTCATGAGTTTCAATGTTGTAGAGAGTAGTCCCTGATTGTCAAACTGTTTCAATTTCGAGAAAAAAAAAGTCAAATTAATGGTAGTTTGTTTGCACAAATAGGATTAGCGAATCAATGTATTTGATTCTATGTCTGGTCCTATATTGAGCTATGAATGATTAATGAAATTTCGATTTCTCTTCAAAAAAACAAAATAAAATTATCGAACTTTATTGAATTATGCATTGAGATATGGGTGTGTTAGACCTGATCATAGGTGAGGTATCGGCCCAGCCCGCCCGCTAAGCCTATGAACAAATAACCGGGCTTAGGCAGCCTTTTTCAAGAAAAGCCCGACCCGGGCTGTAATAGCCGAAGTTAATTCGTCGTTATTGATGACATGTTTGCAGACGTGGCTAACAGTTCAGATGCTCGTGAAACCCGCAGATAGGTCAGGGCGCACCTGGAGCTAGATAAATAGTAATTTTTGTGTTGTTGTGCTTTAATTTGTGATGTTTATGTGTATTAGGGTTATTGACATTGCGATGTGTGTAAATTATTGTGTTATTGACAAATGAGATAGTGTGATGGGTATTCGCCCTGATTAGCCTGCAGACGCGAGTACCGAGTAGACAAATGACAGTACACTAGGTTGGGTAGTTATATACGCTTGGGAAATAATAAAATTCAATTAATAATTAATAAATAACGTCGTATATGCATTCGTTGCAAGAGGGTACACGAAGGTACGCGCGAGAGTCGGGTATCGAAACACCCGATGGTTTGGTGTTTTATTTGAGCAAAGACAAGTAAAGGGAGTGTGTCACCACCCAAGTCACCTTAAGCACCTTAAAGCTAAGTAAGGGAGATGGTGTATGAGGATGCACAAGTGAGGGAGATGCCTTAAGACTATAAATATCAAGTTTTTGGACCACTTACCACCTTTTCTCTCTCATCTTCTTCTCTTGGACGAAATGGTGATGGTGAATAGGGTTTTTTTGAATTTCAAGAGGTGATTTGGAGCATCAAATGACAAGGAATCAACGATCCGAGGTTAGCATCTTGTTCTCCATCTCGTTATCTACGTTTCGATTACAAAAGTTCAGATTTTTACGTGGGTTTCATATATGGATTTTGAGCACACTGGTTTTGGAGGTGTTGATGTGGATTTTGTGTTGTTTGAGAAGCAATTGTGGAGGATTTTGTTGAAGGGTTTGTTGTTGTTTTGGTGTTGGTAAAAATAGGGTTTTTGAAAGGATTTTGTCGGGGTTATGGTTCTGAACTATTTCCATCAAGGGGTTATGGCGGTAAATGGTTTTTATGTGTTTGTATGCGATGTTGGGAGGAGTTCGGACCGTGGCGACGAGTCGAGGGGTTTAGGGTTTTAGGGTTTAGACGCCGCCAGGGCGGCATCACCTGCAGCGTCCAAACCAGAGACAAATTAACAGGCCACGCTTTAGTTCACGCCGTGGAGATTTGTTCTTGGCGGCGTGGGTCACGACGTTCAGCACGACATGGGCTGTTGAACACGACGGCACCACTTGCGACGTCTAGACAAGAAATTAAATAAAAATTTTAAAATAAATTTTCTGAAATGGGTTTTTATAGGGGTTTTATTGAGGATTATAATCAATTTAATGGATATTTAAATTGATAAAAATGGACTTAGTTAGGATTTGGAATTTAGGGAAATTTACGGATAATCTTGATAATCAGGCTTTGGGTTGATTGATCGAGGATTGGATACGCATTGTGGGCGTGATTTGGCAGCAATTGGGATTAGTTGGAGTGCGGTTTGAGATTCAACTGAAATTACTTGAGTATTTACTTCTTTTGGCTTTCGAATTCAATTTTTGTTATTGCTATATTCTATTCCTGGTTGTGGTTTTAATGGACGAACATTGAGTGGGGCTCCCTCCATGTCATTCCAGTGCGTATGCTTACTAGGCCATAGCACGTGTTGCCAGATCGATCTTGGTGAATAGGGTAACCTAAGAATCACGTTGTGGCACGTGTCGGTGCGTCGTAGGTGTAACGTCGGCCACCGAGCGGATCCAGATACTGGCCCTATGACGACCCCAATTTCCCATAAAATTAGGCCCCACCCGGCTTAGACACGCATGGACCCCCGAGACCCTACTCGCGAAGTCAACGCATGCCTAGTGAGCCTCAATCCTTGGGTGACGACCCCAATTTTCCCATGAAATTGGGTAAGCCCGGCCTAAACCCGTGCAGGCCCCAAGTCATCACTTGGCAACCTGACGAACCTAGTCAGCCTTCAATTTAATCAATTTAGTAATTTATGAAAAAGTTATTGCAAAAATACAAAGCAGAAGACTAAACAGTAAATAACAAGGGGAAATAACTCAATCGAAGGGAAATTAGGAATTTTATAATGTGGAAAAACCCCGGGTATTCGATAAGCATATATACATGATAACAATCTCAATAATAATGCCAAGTTCTATAAACCAAAACATAAATATATAAATCGATATATAAAGTTCTAAATAGTCTCCAAGTCCAGCCTCAAATCCTCACAAAAAGTCGCCTAAGCAGGGCTCCTTGCCTTTACTGCACTCCGCTCTATCTGCACCCACCGTCACAAACTAGACGGTGAGTAACTGAGAGAAATCGAAAGTAATGCCAGAAGAATATAACAGTAATTCATGAATTATCAAACAAGGCAGTCTAAATATCATGCAGGAATTGAAAGACAGGAAGTTAAATAAACAAGGGGCATGATAGACAGACTTGAAATAATAACAATCGAAACATGCGTGTTCTACGAGTCAAGAGAGACCATAGGTGGTCTAAAATCCACAACAGCGATGTCGCAACATCGATAACCACAACAATCCAGTACATGGTATCACACAATCACTATGGGTAGTCAAACACTCGTGCGCACGAGTGCCCGCATTTTATCCCTTCTAGTGCAGGCCGCATGTACCTTCGAGACACACACTTATGCCAATAACACACATACAAGGAATATGGAATGGAATGCCAACAAGTAGATAATAGCAAACACAACGGAATGAAAATGAATCATATGGTATTTTCTTAACTGGCTTACTAACATACACAAGTTTTTAAGACAAGTGTACTTACCTGAACTATAGCAACCCGTAGACACTCTCACGTCCCTAACGCGTATCCCTGAGTTCCTGTTAAAGGTTTGAATCCCGAGTATTAGTTTAAGACTTACATTTAGTGCTAAGGTGGTCGGTGTAAGTTTAGGTTAAACCCATTTGTTAAGGCGAACTAAACCGTTGGAAAACAGCTCTCCGATATGGTTAACCTATTCATAATTTCTTAGGTATTAGGCTTGACATGCTCTTGTCCCTCTTTGGGATCTTATTGGGTCCAAAGTCTAACTCCATAATCATTTAAGTGTGTCACTTATTGGACCCTTGTTGGGCTTAGATGTTTAAGCCCATTAGTCTAATCCTATACCAAAGTTATGGGCCTTAAGGTGTGTTTATGTTATTGGGCCCTTGTTGGTCCTAACACAACCCATTTACATATCATTTATATTAGTCATGGGCCTCTATTATGTAATGTGTACGTTGGGCCTTAACACAAGCCTACAACAATTAATTAAAAGTGTCCATACACCTCATTTCCTTTTTATTCAACACACATGCATTAATACACACCACATCTAAATACACCCCATACCTCACTGTTATATACACACACATGATATATGCACCCCACTGTTATGTGCACACAACATGTTAGACCAGGGGAATTGCAAAGACTTCAAAGCGTGTAACACTGCCACTTTCCTAAAAGAATTTTTGCTCTCTACACTGTAAGAGTCAGCAAATATTAAAAGGATACGATGAAGTATACCCACCTTTCACTTTGCAGTAGTGAAAGATGAAAAACAAGAGCAATTGCTAGTGAATTTCGAGATTCCTACTTTCTCTCAAAACCTCCCCTTTTATAGAGCACTGGTCATGACCAGTTGGGGTGAAATGGGTCAAGCATTGATGCAATGGAATAATGTAGTAATTAATTCCTTTGCAGTTTCAATAATTTCTTAATGGAGAGCAGTTTCAATAATTCCTTAATGGAAAGCAGTTTCAATAATTCCTTAATGGAGAGTCGTTTCAATAATTCCTTAATGGAGAGCCGTTTCAACTGCACCCATTAAGCCACTCTACAGAGCCGTTTCAACTGCACCCATTAAGCCACTCTACTAACTATCCATTTAATTTGAAAATGTATAACAATCCCCCGTCATTTTCAAAATATTCAGATCATTCAATCCACGAAATCTCAAACATTATATGCATAACTAATGGTATCTTGCGATTTGAACCACTAACTTATGAAAAGTTCATTACATCATATCAGAATTACATGTTAGATACACTTTGAACCAATGATTTTATTCGATATGTAGCATAAACATATCACGCATATAACTTACACCAGCAAATAACCATAAATATCCTGACACATTTAACATTGGTCTTGTGTCCCGTATCTTCTCGTGAATGTCTTTGTAGCCAAGCCCTTGAACTCCTTGAAGCGGCTGCACTTCACATCCACATAGGTAGTCTCCATTCTAGTATCCCCGCAATTTAAGTACCTTTAGAAGACTATTAAGAGATCATCTCAACCTCCTCTATTTACATGCAGGTATCGAGCACTAACAACCTTGGGATGATTATTAAAATTTAGTGCTCACAGTCACACCTATAATGAATTTGACTGCATTGAACTCAAGACTTAACGTAATGTTAGGCGTCGAGTTGAGTTTTCACTATTGGTGAACTACAATTCATGATCTTGAGACCCATCCCCCTTGATGTTTTATTTACCAAGTCTCTTGGCAATCCTTAGTAAGGGGATCTGCCAAGTTTTGACTAGATTTCACATAGTCAATCATGATAATTCCTCTTGTTATCAATTCTCTGACACAACTATGTCTCAGTCCAATATGTTTGGACTTACCGTTGTACACTTGGCTATAAGCCCTTGCCAATGTGGCCTCATTATCACAATGGATAGAGATTGGAGCTATCGGTTTAGGCCACAATGGTATCTCGTGTAATAATTCACGTAGCCATTCAGCTTCTTTTGAAGCTGAGGCCAGTGCAATAAACTCTGATTCCATGGTAGAACCAGCCATTAAAGTTTGTTTCTTTGAAGCCCACGAGATTGCTCCTCCAGCAAGTGTGAAAATTCACCCACTTGTAGATGCATGATCTTGATCTTTCACAATCCAACTTGCATCCGAAAATCCTTCTAAAACTGAAGGATATCCTGTAACAACCCCAAAAATTTTTAACTGACTTGTGTTGCACTAGTCAAATTTGTGACCCGGCTACGTGAATACTGGACAGTATTTCGAACTTCGGGAGTCGACACCGAAGTGATTTTATGATTCTTTGATTGTGTGTATTAGTATTGTAGTATTTTACGGGTTTCGAGCCGTTCGGGCGGTATTTAATTGAGTGAGGTTTCGACTAGTTAAACGGGGGAGAAAAACGAGTAATAAAGAGAAATAAATAGAATGGTTACACACTTTAATGTGTAATAAAGATAAATAAATAGAATGGTTACACACTTTAATGTGTAATAAAGAGAAATAAATAGAAAAGTAAAAAGACCCATAAGGGCAATGGTTTAAAAATGGTGTAGGAAGTAAGTTGGGGGTGAAAAGGTCATTTGACCATATAAATATAACAACAACAAACAAAACCCTACACTATTCATCTTCTTCTTCAACATAACCGCCGCCCACCCTCCTTCTCCTCCATTTCGGATCTCTCTCTCACTCACGATCTCTCCTCTCTCATTCTCGTTGCTCTCTCTCTCTCCCACTCTTTCTCACGTTTTTCACTATTTTTTTTAACTTTGTTGCTGTTTTGGTTTCGCCGGAAAACGCCAAGCTTGGCGGCGCTGCCATGGGACCGCCGTGACATGAGGGGTTGTCGGAGACCCTATCACGTTCATGTTGGTGTCTCACAATCCCCCAAGCGTTCAAAACAATGGTGGTGAAGGTATATTGCTTCGTTGATTTTATGTGATGAGGTCGGGACACTTTTTGTTATTTTCGACTTTACCATGTCGAGGTGACTCTTCCCTGACATCGAACAACACAATTGAGACGTCATGGAGGTCTATGTTGTATTTTGTTAATTGGTTTTGGTTAGGGTTTGGCCATGGTGGTTCTTATTTGTTTATATAAATTGTTTTGAGGCTTCGATTTTTATATGGTGAACTTACTTTCCAACTTATCAAGGGTGATTGTTTATCTCGATGACCACACGACGTGTGTGAGAAATATAAGGACTTATGGTTTAGGGTTTTGGTTTTTGGTGTACTTCTCGGTTTGTAGGAAAACGGGTGGTTACTTTCGTGTATTTTAGTGTCGTTTTCATACATGTTAATACTACATTTTAATTGTGTTTAAGGTTGACGAATGGTCATGATGTCGTGGTTACGCCGTCGGTCCTCGAGACTATAGCGTGACCTATTTACGATCGAGAATGAGCCTAAGATGTGTGATTAGGCTTATATATGTGTTGTGAATTCAAAATCCAAAAGAGTTGTATTTCAATGGGTTTTTGGTCGTTGTATCGATTGGTTATTGAGTTGTCGAGTCATTAAAAACACGGGAAGTACTAAGAAGTTAACTTAGGTTTAATTAACGACTAAACCTATTAACACGAGTTTCCAACCTTGTTAGGTAGCTGGAAACTCAGAAATACGCGTTAGGGACGCGAGAGTGTTGTTACGCGTGTAGCGAATAGTTCAGGTAAGTACATTTGCCACAAGCATTTGTATGTTTGTAAGCCAGTAAGAAAATGTCATGTGATTCATTATCATTTATTCAGTCTTGTTATACTCTATTATTGGTATTCCATTCCATTTCTTGTTGTGTGTTTCCCGGCGTAAGTGTTTCGTCTCAAAAGTACTAGGACTGCCACTGCAGAGGGATAAAACGTGGGCACTCGTGGCCACGAGTGTGTGACCACCCTTAGTGACCGTGTGAAACCGAGTACTGGGTGGATGGGTTCGAGTCCCTTTCCAGTCATAGCTGTGCCTTCGCTTGTGTCGATGCCCGGGAAGACCTCGCGAGGTCTTCGCCGTTATGCTATGATTTAGACCACTTATGGGCCTCTTTTGATTCCTTGGAACACACTTGAATTTCGATTGATATTTATTAGTCTGTTTATCATGCATCTTGTCTATTTAATTTCCTGTCTTTTTATTACCGCATGATATTTAGACTACTTTATTTGAATTATCATGAATTACTGTTGTTTTCTACTGGTATTACATTCGATTTTATTCAGTTACTCACCGTCTAGTTTGTGACGGTGGGTGCAGAGATAGGCGAGAGAGCGCAAGGGGGCAAGGGACCTTGCCTAGGTGATCTATTGTGAGGATTAGCAGCTGGATTTGGAGACTATTTTATAGGTTTCTTTATGTTTTGCTTTTATGTATATTGTTTTATATATATATGCTTTGGGATTATTGAACTTGACACGTTTTGATGAGATTGGTATCATGTACCTTTGCATTTCGAATTGTACATGAATACCCGGGGTTTTCCACAATTATAAAATTCCTAATTTCCCAATTCTTGAGTAGTAGGTAATTTGCTTCCGCTGTGTTATAATTGCAATAACTATTTCATAAACTATTAAATTGATTAACTTGAAGGCTGACTAGGCTCGTCAGGTTGCCAAGTGATGACTTGCGGCTTGCACGGGTCTAGGCCGGGCGTACCTAATTGCACGGGGAAATTGGGGCCGTCACAGTTGGTATCAGAGCTTAGGCTTTAGAATCTTAGGGACATGGTATATAGTTATCTAAAAATTGTGATACCAACATCACAGTTGGTATCAGAGCTTAGGCTTTAGAATCTTAGGGACATGGTATATAGTTATCTAAAAATTGTGATACCAACATCACAGTTGGTATCAGAGCATAGGCTTTATAACTTTAGGGACAGAGTTTAAAGTTGTCTAAAAATTGTGATACCAACATCACAGTTGGTATCAGAGCATAGGCTTTATAACTTTAGGGACAGAGTTTAAAGTTGTCTAAAAATTGTGATACCAACATCACAGTTGGTATCAGAGCTTAAGGTTATAACGACCTGACTCTCAATTTAAAACACAAACCATTAAGACAGCGGAAGTTAGGAATGGTTGAACTTAGAGTGGAAACCCTATAATCCTTTTAAAAACTTAGATGGGGGAGTTCGGGATGAGTCGGATTTAAATTTGTACATGTTATGATTGTTGTGTGTATAATATGGTATGCGGTAGTTATGTATTGATCCGAAGTATCGCTCTCTTGGTTCAAACAGCGATGTCAGATCAGGCCGGTCCGAACGACGACAGCGGGACGGTTGGTTCTCGATTTGTTACTTCGAAGGAGTTTCGTGCTTGGACACAGATTTGAGGATCTAGTGCAGTCACTTTGGACACCTGCACAGGCTACTACGACGCCATCTACCCCAACTACGTTCCTTCCTACGAATACTACTCGGGGAGTCGAGATTCCGATTGCTGCGACGTTTGCGACTCCGATTTCGTTAGCGGCGATACCTGAGGGAGTTGTTGCGTCACTTGCGCAAACTGAGGCTGAAACACCACCGATAGCACAAGCAAAGGAGATACCTACTACATTAGCTACACCGGCGGCCAATGCTGAGACTACTTCAGTAACGACTCCATCAAAGAGTGTGGGAGCCACTACCAAGGCTAGGTAGTGGAGAGAGTTCAAGAGGCACGACCCGTTGAAGTTCTATGGTGGTACCAACATTAGAGCGGCAGAGCAATTCTTGAAGAATCATGAGAAGGTTCACACCATCATCGCTAATGATGAACGCATGAAGATGACGATCTCTTTGTCAATGTTGCAAGGGGAGACGGACGATTGGTAGACGATAATTGTTGCTACCCGAGGCATCCCGAGCGATTGGGTTGACTTCAAGACCCAGTTTAGTTAGAAGTACTTACTGCCGACTGTCCTTCGAGTGAAAAGGAACGAGTTCATTGCGTTGAGGCAGAGCGCATGCGAGTCCGTGATGGAGTTTAGGATTCAATGTTTCCTTTAGTACGAACTGATTTGGTGCATTTCATGTTTGGGTTATAATACGAGAAGACGAAATTAAGACCCTTGTGGGTAGCGTATGTGGTAGAGCGAAACAGGATGTCGACGCTGCTAAGATATTGAATCGCGTACGAGCATTTGTTACCCAAGGTTAGATTTTAGGACGCGTGTTTAGAGCAAACGGTGATGCAATTGATTTCAAGAAGATTTAAGATGTGAGATCGCTTATGCATTTGAATATCTGAAAGTTTGCAAGAAGAACTAATCAACCCATGACCTGGAGTGAGCTGCGATCGTGTTCGCGCTGATGATATGAGAACGTCATCAGTACAATGCTCGTTCGAGTTACGTAATGATCCTGAGAGCTTGAAGCACCTATTCATTCAGAGGGAGCTGAACCTGACACAAAAGCCTTGGCCTAAGTTCGTGAAGGATTACAACTTTTCGTTTTGCGTAGCATCCGAGGAATACCAACGTTGTCGCTGATGTGTTGCGTTGCAAAAGATTGGATGTGGAGGTAGGCGTATGTCAAAGAACCTACGAGCGTAGTTTACGTGAGGCAGTCAAGTTGATGAGTTCAGCGAACGTGCCGATGACTACCATGACCTATATACGTGGTCAAACGATGTTGCAGACCGTCTCATTTGGCATTGTGCGCGAGAGACAGCAAGACGATGCGTCATACCAGCGGTGCAGTGAGATGGTGGATATTTCAGATTGCCTAGACGAGTCGGTCGACAGACTCATGCTAGAGGTATCGCGGGTGACTGGGGTTTTCCATTGGTGGCTGATGTGTGTGAATAGTTACTTCAGGAAATTCATCGTTTCAGTTTTGTTGTGTATCCGGGTCGACCTAAGATGTGCACCGATATGCGACATTCTTTTGGTGGCCAGGGATGATTTCTGAGGTGTCGGAGTTGTTCGAACGTGTGACATGCCAGCGCGTAGAGGCTGGGCATCGACGACCTGGAGGACTACTACAGCCCCACCCATTTCTCGATGGAATTGGGTACATATTGATATGGATTTCGTTAATGGTTGCCCCGATCTCCTCGTGGTTACGATAGCATCTGGGTAGTCGTGAATAGTCTTGTTTAAAACTTAAGAGTGCCCAGTAGTGGTAGAAGAAATACTTGTCGAGTATCACAATGAGCTTCAGTATGATTCGGGGAGACTATAAATATCTGAAGATCTCTCCACTGAAGGATCACGAACGGTTCGGAGTCAAGAAATGACTCACTCTGAGTTTTTATCGGTCTCGTTTGGAGTTGCGAAGAGTCGTTAATCTAGTTTACTTATTAGATTAATTTCGGGGACGAAATTCTAATAAGTGGGGGAGACTGTAACAACCCCAAAAATTTTTAACTGACTTGTGTTGCACTAGTCAAATTTGTGACCCGGCTACGTGAATACTTGGACAAGATTTCGAACTTCGGAGTCGACACCGAAGTGATTTTATGATTCTTTGATTGTGTGTATTAGTATTGTAGTATTTTACGGGTTTCGAGCCGTTCGGGCGGTATTTAATTGAGTGAGGTTTCGACTAGTTAAACGGGGGAGAAAAACGAGTAATAAAGAGAAATAAATAGAATGGTTACACACTTTAATGTGTAATAAAGATAAATAAATAGAATGGTTACACACTTTAATGTGTAATAAAGAGAAATAAATAGAAAAGTAAAAAGACCCATAAGGGCAATGGTTTAAAAATGGTGTAGGAAGTAAGTTGGGGGTGAAAAGGTCATTTGACCATATAAATATAACAACAACAAACAAAACCCTACACTATTCATCTTCTTCTTCAACATAACCGCCGCCCACCCTCCTTCTCCTCCATTTCGGATCTCTCTCTCACTCACGATCTCTCCTCTCTCATTCTCGTTGCTCTCTCTCTCTCCCCACTCTTTCTCACGTTTTTCACTATTTTTTTAACTTTTTGTTTTTGGTTTCGCCGGAAAACGCCAAGCTTGGCGGCGCCGCCATGGGACCGCCGTGACATGAGGGGGGTTGTCGGAGACCCTATCACGTTCATGTTGGTGTCTCACAATCCCCCAAGCGTTCAAAACAATGGTGGTGAAGGTATATTGCTTCGTTGATTTTATGTGATGAGGTCGGGACACTTTTTGTTATTTTCGACTTTACCATGTCGAGGTGACTCTTCCCTGACATCGAACAACACAATTGAGACGTCATGGAGGTCTATGTTGTATTTTGTTAATTGGTTTTGGTTAGGGTTTGGCCATGGTGGTTCTTATTTGTTTATATAAATTGTTTTGAGGCTTCGATTTTTATATGGTGAACTTACTTTCCAACTTATCAAGGGTGATTGTTTATCTCGATGACCACACGACGTGTGTGAGAAATATAAGGACTTATGGTTTAGGGTTTTGGTTTTTGGTGTACTTCTCGGTTTGTAGGAAAACGGGTGGTTACTTTCGTGTATTTTAGTGTCGTTTTCATACATGTTAATACTACATTTTAATTGTGTTTAAGGTTGACGAATGGTCATGATGTCGTGGTTACGCCGTCGGTCCTCGAGACTATAGCGTGACCTATTTACGACTGAGCCGAGCCTAAGATGTGTGATTAGGCTTATATATGTGTTGTGAATTCAAAATCCAAAAGAGTTGTATTTCAATGGGTTTTTGGTCGTTGTATCGATTGGTTATTGAGTTGTCGAGTCATTAAAAACACGGGAAGTACTAAGAAGTTAACTTAGGTTTAATTAACGACTAAACCTATTAACACGAGTTTCCAACCTTGTTAGGTAGCTGGAAACTCAGAAATACGCGTTAGGGACGCGAGAGTGTTGTTACGCGTGTAGCGAATAGTTCAGGTAAGTACATTTGCCACAAGCATTTGTATGTTTGTAAGCCAGTAAGAAAATGTCATGTGATTCATTATCATTTATTCAGTCTTGTTATACTCTATTATTGGTATTCCATTCCATTTCTTGTTGTGTGTTTCCGGCAAGTGTGTTTCGTCTCAAAAGTACTAGGACCTGCACTAGAGGGATAAAACGTGGGCACTCGTGGCCACGAGTGTGTGACCACCCTTAGTGACCGTGTGAAACCGAGTACTGGGTGGATGGGTTCGAGTCCCTTTCCAGTCATAGCTGTGCCTTCGCTTGTGTGATGCCGGAAGACCTCGCGAGGTCTTCGCCGTTATGCTATGATTTAGACCACTTATGGGCCTCTTTTGATTCCTTGGAACACACTTGAATTTCGATTGATATTTATTAGTCTGTTTATCATGCATCTTGTCTATTTAATTTCCTGTCTTTTTATTACCGCATGATATTTAGACTACTTTATTTGAATTATCATGAATTACTGTTGTTTTCTACTGGGGTATTACATTCGATTTTATTCTAGCTACTCACCGTCTAGTTTGTGACGGTGGGTGCGATAGGGCGAGAGCGCAAGGGCAAGGGACCTTGCCTAGGTGATCTATTGTGAGGATTAGCAGCTGGATTTGGAGACTATTTTATAGGTTTCTTTATGTTTTGCTTTTATGTATATTGTTTTATATATATATGCTTTGGGATTATTGAACTTGACACGTTTTGATGAGATTGGTATCATGTACCTTTGCATTTCGAATTGTACATGAATACCCGGGGTTTTCCACAATTATAAAATTCCTAATTTTCCTTTGATTGAGTTATTTCCCCTTGTTATTTATTGTTTAGTCTTCCGCTGTGTATTATTGCAATAACTATTTCATAAACTATTAAATTGATTAACTTGAAGGCTGACTAGGCTCGTCAGGTTGCCAAGTGATGACTTGCGGCTTGCACGGGTCTAGGCCGGGCGTACCTAATTGCACGGGGAAATTGGGGCCGTCACATATCCACTATAGCATAAACCATAGTTAATTGTTTTCTTCAAATATTTCAAAACTCTTCGAATTGCAAACTGTAACGACCCAATTCTCGATGGCCGTTATTGATGACGTCATTGCGGACGTAGACGCTAACGGGGACATTCGCGGGTCCCACAGCGAGGCTGGAACACACCTGAACTAGGTTTACAGTCCGTTTTGTGTGCTCTGGTGATGAAGTTGCGATGTATAGGTCCAAGTTAGTTAAATGACATCGCAATATGTGTGTTTATATTGTCATTGACGTGTGAGATTGTGTGATGAGTATTCGCATCGATATGCGTGTCGACACGGGTACCGGGTAGATTAAAGATGAAATTTTAGATTGAGGGAAATATTACACACATAAAATGAATTTTAATGTGACAAAAATAGTAAATTGGTGAGCGCCTAGTCACACGCGGGGTCGTGGTCGACACGCGTGGGTGGTACGATAGTGTGCACGCCCGAGTACGCTCATTGGCGCGCACGACGAAATTTTAGGCGCGAAAGTATAGGTGAATATATATATATATATATGTATATAAGGAATTTAATGTGTATATATATATAAATATATATATATTAAAATCAGGAAATTAAGGAAATAATTGTGAAATGACTAAAAAGGGTATGAACTTTGTAAAGGATTGTGGATATAGATAGGGGCATTTTGGTCATTTCACCTCTAAATTGTTGATAAACACAACACCGACACCACATTTTTCACCATTTCGATCGATTGAAAAGAGGAGGAGAAGAGAAATTGGGAGATCGAGATGAGGAAGAAGAGAGAACAAGAGGAAGAGACCAAAGAGGTAAGTTGTTGATGTTGTGGTATTGTTTTTGTTGTTGTTGTTGTTGGCGGGAGTTGGTGTGGTGGTGGTGATGGTTTTAGTGGTGATGGTGGGGAGGAACTCGGGAGCTTCGACGAATGCGAGAGCGATTCGTCCGAGAGGGAGACGGCGCCTATGTCGTCTCCACTCCCTCCCAATTCCAATCCATGAAAAAAAGGGGGCTGTTGGAACAGAGCAGAATTCTGCTCTGTTCCAACGAAGAAGAAGGGGCCGGTTCGGCTCGGTTGAGCCGAACCGCCCCTAATTAAAAAAAAAAAAACAGTTTAAAAAAAATTCTGGAAAATTAATAGAAAATTCATATAAAATAGGAAAAATTTAGAAAAATTATATTTTGATCAAATAAAGGAATTTTGGGATTTTCTCGGAATGTTGACGAGACATAGTCGTGGTTTTTTTACCTGTAAAACGTAAAAATTGATATAATATATCAAATTAAAGTTAATTTAATGAAAATTGGTCTTAGGTACAATTCGAGTGGTAATTTTAATTTGTTGAGCATTTATTCGAGCTGGATCGGGTAATTGGATTTCGGTATAGGTGCGTAAACCCCAACAGAAACACATCTGGAGTATTTAATTCTTTAAATTCTTGTGTTTATTATTCTTGAAATTCATATTCATTGTGATCATGTGTTGGTCTGGATATTGGTTGGTGTTGAATTTGTTTTCATGATCGGAGTTTAGTCGAGACAGTTGTGGCACGTGATCAAGCATGCTAGATTGTAGCACGTGTACTTGCGCCGCCGGTGGATAGTGACCCGAGCCGCGGGGTGCACGTGTCCGGTAGATCTATGAGTGTTTTCGGTCACCGTTAGTGGTCCGGGTGGATCCCAGGTGTGATGTGTTTCCTCTGGGCGCTCGGATTGACGAAGTATGATCTAGTTTGTGAGCTTGCGTTCTATTTCTGTCTGGTTTTATCGGAATTGTTGTTGAGCATATTGATTTCAGTATGATTATTCGTTGATCATCTTGCGTGCTTGTTACCTACACATGCAGGGTTTTATGGTTGCCCATACTCTTTGCATGTGTAGCTAACGTTAGTTATTGGCCTCTGAATCTGTTTATTATTTACTCGATGGTTTTCTTTGGGAGTTTACTCACTGGACTCGTCACCGTATGTGTTGGGTGATTTGAGTGCAGGATTTGATATGTGAAGGGGCAAGGTGACACTTGAAGATTATTTGTGACTAACGACGGGGTCTACTTCCCTTATACGCCTGGTTGTTTGTATGTATGTATTTATTTGTTTTATGCTGGGTTTGGGATTTGAGAGATAGGTTGTATATTTTTGATATTTTAAGGATCTCGGATGATATGTGTATGATGTACATTTTGTATGGTTTCCACTTAGTTATTATGCTCATAAAATTCAGGTTAAATCTTTATGTTGTTCATATAATCTTCCGCTGCGTAATTTATGGTTTAATGATAGCTCATAACATCAAAGTTAACCTGAAATTGATTAATAATGGATAATTGGGCGTGGGACATAGCTGGCGGTGACGTGGTCAGTTGTGGGCCCGCGTGGCCTCCCATGGCGGACCAATGTGGAAAATTGGGCCGCCACACAAACCAATGCAATTCACTTGGATTATTGTAAATCTGCTTAACTTGCCTACTGCCAAAGCAATATTGGGCCTAGTGCATGTCATTGTATACATTAAGCATCCAATTAATCTAGAATACTCCAGTTGTGAAACTGGATTGCCTGTATTTTTCACTAGCTCAATACTTGAATCTAGTGGGGTAGAAACTGAGGCACAATTTTAAATGATTGAATCTATTGAGAACTTTCTCAATATAATGAGATTGAGTTAGAGTAATACTCCCCTCATCTCTTACAATCTGAATTCTAAGTATGACATCAGCTTGCCCCATATCTTTCATTTCAAATTGGCTTGAAAGAAACCTTTTGGTTAACTGAACTTGTTCCAAGTCAGTTCCAAAAATCAGCATGTCATCTACGTAAAGACAGATAATGACACCATTGCCTTTTCCATCAAACTTGCTATATACACATTTATCAGATTCATTTATTTTGAATCCAAAAGCAAGTACAACCTGGTCAAATTTTTGGTGCCACTGTTTTGGTGCTTGCTTTAAACCGTACAATGATTTTCGCAATCTACACACTTTATTCTCATGACCGGGCATAATAAACCCTTCAAGTTGTTCCATGTATATTTCCTCATCCAATTCTCCATTTAGGAATGTTGTTTTAACGTCCATTTGGTGGATGACCAACTTGTTTATGGCTGCAATTGCAATAAGCAATCTGATAGTAGCAATTCTAGCTACTGGTGAATATGTATCGAAATAGTCTATTCCATGCTTTTGGGTGAAACCCTTAGCAACCAGTCTCACTTTGTGTTTTTCAATGGATCCATCAACTCTTCTTTTCCTTTTGAAGGGAAATTTGTATTTAATGGGTTTACACCCAGGAGGTAGATCAACTAGCTCCCAAGTGTTATTTTCCATTATTGAATCCATCTCATCATTTAATGCCTCTTTCCAAAAAGCTGCATCTCTTTCTTTCATTGCCTCCTCTACTGTTTGAGGATCAACATCCATATTAAAACAATACAGAATTTGTCTAGTTACTGTTTCTCTACTTCCTTCAACTAGAAATGTATAGAAATCAGAACCAAATGACTTAATTTTCCGAGCTCGTTTGCTCCTTCGAAGTTCAGGAACTTCTACAATTTATTTGTCATTTTCAATTTCTATGACTTCCTTTCCTTTTTGGTTTTCTTCAGGAATACTTTTAGTAATAGATTTAAATCTTGTCTCATCAAAGATTGAATCCCTTGATTCAATTACAGTGTTTACTGAAATCGAATTATTAGGCTCAATCACCATGAATCTATATGCCTTACTGTGTTGTGCATATTCAATAAATATGCACTCCACTCCCCTTTCACCCAATTTCCTCTTTTTGGGTTCAAGTACTTTTACTACTGCTCTACAGCCCCAAACTCTTAAATAATTAAGATTTAGTTTTCGCTTATTCCAAAGCTCATATGGGGTGACTTTATTCCTCTTTTGTGGAATTCTATTCAAAATATGGCATGCAGTCAGCAATGCCTCTCCTTAAAATTCGCTACTCAAACCAAAGTTTGATAGCACAGCATTAACCATTTCGGTTAAAACACGATTTTTATGCTCAGCCACACCATTTTGTTGTGGTGTATAAGAGGTAGTAGTCTTATGGACTATTCCAGTGGATTCAAAGTACTTTGGATCATAGTACTCTCCTCCCCTATCAGACCTTAAACATTTTATAAAGGTCTCACATTGCAATTCAGTTTTTGCCTTATAGGCCCGAAACTTAACCATTGCCTCATCTTTGGAATGCTACAAATAAACATAACAGTACCTACTATAATCATCAAAAAATGTTATAAAATATTTATTGCCTCCTATAGATGGTGTACTATGTATGTCACAGACATCATAAAAATATTAAGTCTAGCAACTTTGAATTTCTTTCAACATTAGGAAATGGATTTCTAGTTATTTTTGTTTTCACGCATGTATTGCAATTTCCTTGATATTTATCAAAATAAGGCAGTAATTCCAGATTTACCATATCATATAATTTTCTGAAATGAACGTGTCCTAGTCTATGATGCCATAAAAATGAAGAAGACTCAACAAGATACGCAGAAACAACATTCTTATTAGATAAAGCGATTACATTGAGCTTAAACATGCCCTCATAAGCATACCCCTTCCCTACATATGCCCCTCCCTTGGAGAGTACAAACTTGTCAGCCTCAAAGACAAGCCTAAATCCAAACTTATTCAAAAGACCACCCGACACAAGATTTTTCCTCACTTCTGGTACATAATACACGTTAGTGAGTGTTACAATTTTGTTAGAAGTAAACTTCAGATCAACACTACCTATACCTTTAACAGGGACAGTAGCATCATTTCCCATATACAGGACAGTATTTTCATCTACTGCCTCCATGGTCTTGAAGAACCTCTTGTTCTTGCAGACATGTCGAGTAGCACCAGAATCAACCTACCAAGCCATATCATTTTCAACGACGTTGATTTCAGATATCATAGCAATGAGATCATCATTGTCGTTACCTGCATCTTTGGCAGCGTTAGAGGAAGCATGATATTTTCTTTGCTTTCTCTTCCAACGATTACATTCGGACTTGAGGTGGCCATCTTTTCCGCAGAACCAACAAGTGATTTTCTGCTTCCTTTAATTCTGGTTTTAGTTGTTCGGTTTTTCCGAAACATTAGGCTTTTTAAAACCTCTAAGCTTGTTAGGCCTGTTCAGCAGGGGCTTTTTGAACTTAGCCGCTTCCATCACATGCACCTTTAAAATTTCCTGAGCATTCTGCTCTTTTTCATTTTCCTGCATGCGACAATCTTCTTCTACACGAAGATGGTTAGCAAGTTCATCAAGAGATATTTCCTCTTTTTTATGCTTAAGAGTTCGTTTGAACTCCTTCCAAGATGGGGGCAGTTTATCAATAATAGAAGACACAACAATTGTTTCATCCATGACAAGATTATGTTGAGAGAAATTAATTCTAATCCTCTCAATTTCACGGAATTGTTCCATGACAGACCTTTCATCAACCATTTTAAAATTAATAAACTTCGATACGAAAAATTTCTTACTTGTCGCATCCTCCTTATGGTACCTTGCCTCCAATTTCTCCTACAGCTCCTTGGCAGAGGAGACATCATGGTAGAGGTTGAACAGTGAGTCTTTCATGGCGTTCAGAATGTGACCTCTGCAAGTGTTGTGATCTGTCTCCCATTTCTGCCTCTTCCTGATCTGCTCGACATTTTCATCGTCGGACTCCATAGATTTTGATGTATCCAAAACATACACCAGATGAAGAGCCACCAGCAGGAAATGTACTCGCTTCTGCCACCTCAGGAAATTGCCTCTATCGAAGCGATCCAACTTCACAATGTTAGCCGACAGTTCTTTGATTGAAGCCATTGCAACGAAGCAAAAAAAATTCCTTTAGATTGTTAGACCAGGGGAATTGCAAAGACTTCAAAGCGTGTAACACTGCCACTTTCCTAACGGAATTTTTGCTCTATACACTGCAAGAGTCAGCAAATATCCTAAAGGATACGATGAAGTATACCTACATTTCACTTTGCAGTAGTGAAAAATGAAAAATAAGAGCAATTGCTAGTGAATTTCGAGATTCCTACTTCCTCCCCAAACCTCCCCTTTTATAGAGCACTGGTCATGACCAGTTGGGGTGAAATGGGGTCTAGCATTGATGCAATGGAATAATGTAGCAATTAATTCCTTTGCAGTTTCAATAATTCCTTAATGGAGAGCAGTTTTCAATAATTCCTTAATGGAGAGCCATTTCAATAATTCCTTAATGGAGAGCCGTTTCAACTGCACCCATTAAGCCACTCTACGAGCCGTTTCAACTGCACCCATTAAGCCACTCTACTAACTATCCATTTAATTTGAAAATGTATAACACAACACCCGACTGTTGTGTGAACCCCAATTGTTTCACACACCCCACACACACATACATTTTCATTATACACCCACATATACAACTGTTGTGTGCACCCCATGCACACAACCCATACCAAAATCGTCACCTATACACACATTCACCAAACAGTCACATATGGGGGTCTTCTCCGGCCAGCAGAGTCGCCGGAGGGTGACCTTCGGCCAGCCTTGACCGACACCAACGTCGGTCATCCAAACCATGGCCACCACACTCATAAACAGTGAGAGAAAGAGGGTATGCTCACTGCCGAGAGAGAGAGATGGAGAGGTCGAGAGTTTTACCAGTTTCAGCGGCCGAGTTCCGGTAAGGTTCCGTCGTCCAGCGCCGGCGAGGGTGGTGATAACAGTCGGGAGAGAGAGGAGAGGCTACCAAGACGAGAGAGAATGTGAGGTCGAGAGGGAGGGACCGAGAGGGAGAGAGAGAAAGGGAGATACACACTTACTCCGGTGGCCTAGCCGTCTCCATCGAGTGTCCGTCGTCCCAACGCCGTCGAGGGGGGTGGTGGCTCGTCTGGCAGAGGCGGTGACTCGCCGTGAGGTGAGAGTGAGAAAAAGAACCGAGAGAGAGAAAGAAACCGAGAGGGGAGAGAGGAACGGAGAGCACGTACCTCCGGCGAGCAGTGGGACCTCCGACGAGGCTCGTGTCCTGTCGCCGGTGAGAGCAGGGACGAGAGGTGGGAGGTGTGTGAACAGTGTCGGCTGTTAGTGGGAGAAGAAGGTGAATAGTGACGTTTAGGGTTTTAGTTTGTTTATTTATATAAAACAAAGGTCAAATGACCATTTTGCCCTTCCACTTATTTCATACACATTTTAAAACAACTACCCTTATGAGTCTTTTATCCCTTGTTTGCATCTCAAACATACACGTATCTCGAGGCCGATTTGATGGTTCTTTCTCTTTGGGATGTGTCACTTTAACAATTTCCACTCCACAGCCCGTATGTCGCATAGTTAACCAACTCCCGCGTTCAAACGACGTTCTTCGTCCCGTATTGCCTTGCCCCGGCTCCCGTAGCGCGCGTAGTCTCGCCTTGTCTCGCCAATTAATTAATTAAATTAATTAAAAATTTATTTATTTGTACTCTTTACTTGTTTTTATCCCCCGTTTAACTAGGCGAAACCTCACTCAACTAAAAATCGCTCGAACGGCTCAAAACTCGTAAAATACTAAAATACTAATACACACAATCAAAGAATCATAAAATCACTTCGGTGTCGACTCCCGAAGTTCGAAATACTGCCTAGTATCACGTAGCTGGGTCACATTGTTAACAAGTGTAACACAAGTCAATTAAAAATTTGGAGTTGTTACACCTTGTTTCTTCATCGTTTTATCAATTTAATAGGTGAGTTATTAGATTATATTATTATCAGGTAAGTTTGCAACGAAAATCAACTATAGTCATGTAAATAACTCAAAATAAGGGAAATCAGGAACAACCTATAGTGTAGAATCTATTGTGACGGCCCCAAATTCCCAATGCATTTGGGTACGCCCGGCCTAGACTCGTGCAGGTCCCGAGTCAGTTCTCAGCGAACCTGACGAGCCTAGTCAGCCTCAATTTATCAAAATTCCAAGATTTATGAAAGAGTTATTGCAATTATAATACAGCGGAAGCAAAATCATATTCTAATCAAATATTGGGAAATAACTCAATCAAAGGGAAATTAGAAATCTATATAAATGTGGAAAACCCCGATATAGTCATATCCAAGTCAACAAAATGGATTGATGGAATCCACCTCAAAACATATTCTCCAGTCCCAAAACAATCGTATATATATATAAACGTCATACAAAAAGAAATAATCGTGAACCTACATCTCAGCACCTCAGTCCAGCTGCTCACAAAAAGTCTCCTAGGCAAAGTCCCTTGCCCTCTATACCGCTCTCCGTCCTATCTGCACCCACCGTCACAAACTAGACGGTGAGTAAATCTGAGAGAAATCGAAAGTAAAGCCGTAAGAATATAACAAGAATTCATGAAATAACAAACAAGACAGATCTAAATATCATGCGGGTACTGAAAGACGTGAATTTAAATAGTCAAGAATGCATGATAGACAGACTGAAAATGATAGCAATCGAAACATGCGTGTTCTACGAGTCAAAAGAGGCAATAAGTGGTCTAAATTCCACAACAATTCCACAACAAATGATGTCGCAACATCGAAATCCACAAAGAATATCCACAACAATCCAAGTACATGGTATCACACAATCACTAGGGGTGGTCAAACACTCGTGCGCTCGAGTGCCGCGTTTTATCCCTTCTAGTGCGGCGCATGTACCTTCGAGACACACACTTATGCCAAGAACACACATACAAGGAATATGGAATGGAAAGCCAATAATTTGATAGTAACAAACACAAAGAAGTGAAAATGAATCACATGATATTTTCTAAACTGGCTTACTAACGTACAAATGCTTTTTAAGGCAAATGTACTTACCTGAACTATCGTAAAACGCTCCCGCGACTCCTAACGCGTATCCCCAAGTTTCCCGCTACCTGACAAGGTCGGAAACTCGTATTAATAGGTCAAGTCATTCACTAAACCTAGGTTTAAACTTATCATTATCCCCAATGTTTTGAATGACTCGGACGACA
Source organism: Stephania japonica (assembly GCA_039657345.1). Lineage (NCBI taxonomy): Eukaryota > Viridiplantae > Streptophyta > Magnoliopsida > Ranunculales > Menispermaceae > Stephania > Stephania japonica. The sequence continues at coordinate 12,297,104 of CM077556.1, forward strand.
CGACAATTTAATCAACAAAGGAATACTCTCTCTCCCGGGTTTTGAAAACACAATATTTATAAGCCTCATCGCGAATCATAGGCTCGGCTCAGTCGTATGTGGGTCATGTCATGGTCTCGAGGACCGGCAACATGACCACGACGTCATAGCCATTCATCGCCACGCGATGTTTGATTACCAACCAACACTTAACCATAACTCCACGTGAAAATCGAACCGACATGTACAAAAGAACATGGAACCTCACTGGTGTTGTTCGACGTTAGTGAAGGGTTTCCTTAGCATGGAATGGCTGGGAAATACCCTCGAACATCGGTGTCCAAATACATTGACTAAACAATTCTCAAACTTAATATTTGTATAAAACATAACAATTTTTCCAACACATAAAATATTTCGGACACAACCAAGGATTTGCAAGACTTCCAACAATGTTAGATGAGATCCCCGACAACCTCCACTGGTGGTGGTCCGGTCGTAGCACCGTCAAGTCAAGCGATGGCGGTTTCCGGCGAGGTTCCACCACACCAAACACATAAAATAACAACATTTTAACTTGAAATGAAACTGTAGTGGCCACTCTTTGGGCTGTGGGACCCACGTATGAAATTGGTGGGGTCCCCGACAGTGTCCCCGTCATCGTGGTCCGGCGGTGGTGGTGCCGGTGAGGGCGTTTTCCGGCGAGAGGGTAAAAACCCTATAAAACCAACTTATTGTATGTACACTAGTAGGGACCTTGCATGGGCCATGAGAAGGGTTGCTCCGGGACGGTCTGGACTCCGGTGAGTCACCGGAGGTCGCCCACAACCGGTCCTCGTCACGGCACCCACTCCAGCGACCCCCCACACACACACACAAAAATGAAGAAAAACAAAAACAAGTGAGCCGAGGGAGAGAGAGAGAGAGAGAAAGAAATAGAGGGATGGAGAGAGAGGTCTCCGGGTGAGGGAGTGAACCCCGGTCACCACCATCTCCAGTGGGAGAGGTGGTGTCGTGAGAGAGAGAGAGAGCAACCCGAGACGAGAGAGAGAAAACCGAGAGGAGAGAGAGAGATCGAGTGAACACGAGAGAGAGAGAGAGGGGAGGATGTGGGACCTCCGGCGAGCTTCCTCGCCACCACTGCTCCTCCGACGACGGCGAGGACTCGACCAGCTGAAAGGTGAGTGGACCGAGAGAGAGGGAGACCGAGAGAGAAGAGAACCGTGAGGGAGAGAGAGAAACGGGAAGAGAATGCATACCTCCGGTTGACGGCCACCTCCGGCGTCCCTGGTTCGGTCACCGGCGAGAGCAGAGACGGTGGTGAGATGAGGGAGAGGGAGGCCGTGAGGGTAGTGAGAAGGAACCGTGAATGAGAGAGTGAGGAGAGGTTACGTGAGAGAGATGTGAGAGGTGTGTTTCAAGAGATAACGTGAGTGAGTGACGTAAGATGAGTGGGGGGTGTAAGAGTGTGATGTGAGTGAGTGGGGTGTGAGATGTGAGTGATGGGAGTGGGTGGGGTGTGAGATGTGAGTGATGGGGTTGGGTGAGTTATTTAAAATTTGAATAGGTATGGTAGGAATAGTGGGGTGTGTCCTAGTTGTGTCCACCCATTTTTACCAACCCACAAGTCTCAAACTTTAACCCAAGGGTTCCCCGACCCATCTTACCTCATCGACCCGTATTTTCCCGTCACGTGCACACTTTTACTTTTATCTCACACAATCGAACTATATAATTGTTAAATAATTATTTTAATTATCTTTTTACTGTATTTTCTCCCCCGGTTACCTAGGCGAAAACTCACTCATTTTAAAAATCGCCCGAACGGCTCGTGACACGCATTTAAACTATAATACTATTACACACATTAAAGAATCATAAAATTACCTCGGTGTCGACTCCCAAGGTTCGAAATACAGTCCAGTATCGCGTGGCTGAGTCACGGTCCTGACACGTGTCACACAAGTCAGGTTAAAAATCGAGGGATGTTACACCTATAAAGTGGATAAACATGCATATCTGATGATTATTAGTATTCAATAGCAATAATACATGATATCCCTAGTCACTCAATCCCAAGATCCCATTATATTCAAACCAATAATAAACAGTCAAAAGGCAAGGCAACACCTACTATGAAGAAAGGAAAGAGCCACTCCGAGAGTTCTCAAAGGAAGTCGCCTAGCGCTGACCTTTTACCCTTGCTTGCCTCTGCCCATCTGCACCACCGTCACAAATTAGACGGTGAGTGCGTGAAAAATTTAAAGTAATGCCAGAAGAACATAAACAGTAATGCAAAATTAAACAAATAAACAGTCCAGATATCATGAGGTATTGAAAGACAGGAAATATAATAGATTGCATGATAAACAGACTGGCAAGCATAGCAACAAAATTTAAGTGTCCAATGAGTCAAAGGAGACCCATAAGTGGTCAATTTCCACATCATTCCACAACCGTACCACATCCACAACCACAACCATCCACAACAATCTAGTACTCAGGGTATAACCCACTATTAGGGGGTGGATAACACTTCTGCAGAAGTGTTCACTTTTGCCCAGCTAATATGGACCCAGGAGTACCTTCACGACACACTTACGCCAAACACACTCAACCAAGAAAATATAGAATGAAATTTCAACAATAGCTCAATTCAAATATATATATCAATAATGAAAAATGAATTAATGTGCATTTTCTTACTGGCTTACAATTGTACGAGAATGTACCTCAAATACCGTAAAACTCCGATCCTCACATAACCATTTAACTTATCCCGCTCGAATTCTCAAAGTCTGGCAATCATTTAACCCAAATTTGTTTCAATCATTTCATTAGTATAATTGGGTAGATTTTTGGGGCATTGGGTCGTATTTGGACCCATTTGGATACCCGAGATATCCCCAAATTTTTTTGAAATTTTTATAAATTTTTCACTGTGAATAGTGTCACGTCGCAATGGCGCCGTAGGGTCAAACCCCTGCGACATCACTTAAAAGCGTGAACAGTGAATTGCTCACTGCCTCAAATGTTATGAACTGACACCGTGGAAGAAAATCTCCATGGCGTCCCTCACTTAACACATTTTTTCGGGTTTTCCAAAACCCCATCTCGCGTCACCGCATCCTGAGCCTATTCCAAACTCTTAGGGACGTCCAAAACAACAACAAACCCACCTCTCTTTGCGTCAAAACCCCGATTCATAAATCATACGAAAATTCATTAAAAATCCTCAAAAATACCAAATTGTTTCCAACACTCAAACCAATTCACAAATCATCAATAGATCACCCATTTGATTCCAAAAACAACACCCAAACTTATTTCTAACTTTTCCCGAAAATCTCGTCCGAAATCGCCGTGACGAAAACCTACAAAATTGATGTCAAACCGTAAATAAATATGAGGGGAGTTGGGATCTTACCTTTTTTCACATGATTGGTCGATCCCCGACGTCGCTACGATCTCGGAAACACCTAAAACCCTTGTTCTCTTTCATTCGATTGAGTGAATGAAAATTGAGATTGAGAGGAGAGAGAAAATGTGATAACCTTTTATACTTCTCATTTCATCACATACACACACGGATCTCGAGGCACATCTTGTGTCTCTCCTTTAATCCATCCACCAACTTATAACTTCAATGGGTGACTACAACTTCAATACTTAGCTAATTCTACTTCATACTGCTCGTTCTCGGATCCGTTCTACCTCACGACTCGCACGTCATGCGTTCCTGGACACAACATCGCTCTCGCATTTTATTTAATTATTTATTATTTTTTATAATTCACTTATTACCACTTTTTCGGTGTTATTATTTGTATTATACCCTAAAATTCATGTTTTTCCTATGCGAATCTCCCACAAAATTTTATGGCGATTAATAAAACAAAATCACGCATTAGGACATACAGAGTTCACATTCGGGTATAAATAATAATACAAACACCATAGAAAAATAAAATATACCTCAGTTTCGACTCCCGATGCTTGAGTAATATGACAAGTCACGACTGACAAGTCACAGTCCTGAAACATGACACATGTCACCAATTAGATTTGAGGGTCGTTACAGGTTCTGCTTGAGTGGGACTCGCCAGCTGCATTCTGTAAAAAAGTCCGAATTATGGTGCTAGTCTGGTCCTAGGCTCTAGGAATACACTTTGAGCTTTCACTATTATCTATCTATGCGATGAGTGCAGTTGACTGTATTTATTTCCGCATGTTTATTTAATAACTTTATTTAAATTCCAGTATTTACGTTCAGTATTGCTCACTTAATTTCCTTAGGAATACTCACTCTGGACTCGTCATCTGTCTTTTATGATGACTTGAGTACAAATCCTAGTATGAGTCGGGGCAAAAGCAAACTGTCGAAGTACTGTTAATTTAGACATACATAACCCGACTTGTACATTTGTATTATATGTATTTGTTTTCATTTTGGGAACTTGGAGATTAAGAGATGCTTTAGAACCTTGTATATTTTGATATTTGGTGATATCTGATTTACATTTTCTTGATATATAATAGTTTTAAGGGTTTTCCACACTAGGTTTATGGTTTATATCATATAATTTGATTTTTATTATTTGAGTTGATACGACTTTAAGACTTCCACTGTGATATTGAGGTTAAAATGATAATTTAACAGATGATTATAGTCCAATACAATTTAATCAGTAAATTGATGTTTATTAAGGTTTAAAAGGATTAAATTGAGGATATTTTCCAATGTGGGACACGGCTGTCGCTGGTAAGACAAGTTGTGGGCCCTCATTGGCCCTCATGTGGTCTATTTGGAAAATGGGTCGTTACACGGGCCCGAGCCCAGTTAGGTCCGTTTTAAATGGGCTGGGCTTGGGCCACCTTAAAAAGCCCAAGCCTGGCCAAGGCACGGCGCGAATATAAGTTTATAATTAATATATTTTAAAATAATAAGTGTCGTAGGAAATGTTTGAATCTAAAACCTAATGCACACAAGTGATGCTTACCATTTGAGCTACTCCTTATTTTTGCACAATCTATGAATATATTATATACATGTGGAAACACGTTTGTTGTTATAAAAGTCTATAAATAATTTATTAAATGAATAAATAATTTATTTATTAGATTTTCTAATATTAAAATATTTATTCATGGGTTTGATGGGTCGGGTTTGGGCTTTACATTTTTTGCATGAGTTGGGCTTGGGCCTCTATGTATAGGCCTGCATATATATAATGGGTCACGTTTAGGTTAAGGTTCTTAGGCCCATGCCCGACTCGAGCTCGGCCCATGAACAGATGTAGTGTGTGCACATTTAATCGTGTGAACATGTAATCATGTGCATATTATTAAGACGTGCTTTATAGGCTCAACAACTTTTTTCCTTTACGAAATATACCCCAACAACTTTATTTGTCACAATTAGCGTTGCCATTTTTATCAATTAACATGTTAAGAGATGGTGAAACTGTCCGATATATAAAAAACATAAAGAAAAATTCATGTTTCCACTTTCACAACACCATATCTCTTTTTGAAAAATCAGAGTCCCCTCTCATCTCCAAAACCCTAAAATACTTTTTTTTATTCATTTTTGTGATTTTTGTTCTTGAACCACCACCGATCCTCTCAATGATTGGCGATGGTTCCAATATAATCCCTTTTGCTCTTTGTTCATTCAATAAATAACATATCTAATCAGATTTGTGGAGATTGTTACATCTTTCTTGCAGTGATCTTTATTAACGGCGTTGCGTGGATTTGTGCAGCGCATTGGATTGATTTTTCTTTAGTTTTTACTTTATAGTTAGTTTTCTTCCTTAGTTGGAAGTATTTGATTTGTCTTATCCTTGTTGGAAAGTTTTATGTTTTCTTCTCCTTGTTAGAAAGTTTTGTTATTCGTTTTGTGGTTCTATAGTTCTTTTATGTATTGTCATGAGTTTCAACGTTGTAGAAAACAACTCTGATTATCAAACTGTTTCAATTTCGAAAAAAAATAATAATGGTTGTTTGTTTCCATAAATATGATTAACGAATCAATGTATTTGATTATATGTCTAGTCATGTATTGAGCCATGAATGATTAATGAAATTTTGATTTCTCTTCAAAAAAAAGGACAAAATGCACATACGCTAGGCGCGAACCCAAGGCCAGGGCTGCCCTAGGTTTCAATTCCTATAAATATACAAAAATCTCTACTAATATTTAAGTCCAGTTCTATTATAGCCCAACCCCCATTTATTTAAGGGAAGTGCTACAAGGCCAATGACAAGTCACACAACACACATTGACTCGTAAGAGCCATCCATGCCTACCTCGAGATATGGGCCACACAGAGATCCCGGTGCTAACAAGCGAGTCGAGGTCGCATGGAGGGCTCTTGTGGGCCAATGTGTATTGGGTGTGTCATACCCATTGTCATTCTAGTATTTTCCTTTATTTAATTTGGCCTACTTTATAAGCTCAACAAAAAAGACAATGAAACATTATGGTTTCTTTCCGTTTCGCACAGTCGCGTCCTTGTGAAACGAAAAGAATTAAAAACCGAAAAAATGCAAGTTGAAAAAAAAAAAAAAACATCATTCTTCTACTCGTCCCTTTATCCTAAACTTTATTTTTTAAGCTCTCTACCAATGTACAACCCAACAATCGCACATATTAATAGCTAAAATTAAAGAGAAGCAAATAGACAAGTGTGGTCGTACATTTTATTAATTTATTTTGAAAGTTAGGGTACCCCAACATGAATAGGCGAGTCAAACATGCGCTCATCATCGCCTAGCCATCGACCCACCTCGAGACGCATGCGCACCGAAAAATTAAGCGATGCTTACACCTAAGAATCAATAGCGGCTAGACAAGTGCATGTCTGATTCGATGTCGTAGTTGGTGTACCAAACATTTTTCAATAGTTAAGCACTAAAAAAATATACATAAGTTTTAGCCTATAGCTTCAAAAAAACCTAGCCCCCCATACACTATACATTGCCAATAAAAAATGAGTAAAATTTTTTGCATGCTTGTGAAACATAAAAGAAGGGAAAATGTAATGACCCTCAATTTTAACTTGTGTCACGTGTTACGTTTTAGGACTGTGACTTGACTGTCGTGACTTGTCATACTGTCTAAGCTTCAGGAGTCGACACCGAGATATATTTTATTTTTTTGTGATCTTTGTATTATTATGTATACCCGAATGTGAATATCGAATGTTCTAGTGCATGATTTTATTTTGTTTATCACACCGGATTTGCGTGTGAGGTTTTGTCTAGGAAAACGTGATCAAACAGATTATCGGGTGAAATTTGGGTAATTTTAACATAGAAAATGATAATTATTAGATTATTGAAAAAATAATAAATGAAATTAATAAATAATGTGTGAATACGCTTTGAGTGTTAGAATGGACATTTATATGCGACTTGCGAGTCGTAATGCTGTGTTGGGTGCCAGAATACCTGTAAAAGAGATACTTAATTGTGCAAATGTGAGATCCCATCTTTCCTTTCAATTTTGGGCATTTTAAATATAGTTTTGGGGGTGTTTCTTAAAAATCCGAATTTTGGGAGTTGTCTCCAATGAATTTGTGAAATTGTTGGGAGTGTTTAATGATCATTTATGAGACATTGGTGTGTGTATTAATGAGAGTTGAAGTAGTATTGAAATTTTTATATTTATGATGATTTTCGGGAATATTGGAGTAAATGAGAGGTTTGGACATTTTTAGTGGGGTTTGAATGAGGTTTTGGTTAGTAGCCGAAACATTAGAAATTCAATTCCTGCTAAAAGCGTCGCGAGTGGCGCAGTGGAGTACAAATCTCCACGGCGTCGATCACGACATCCAAACCAGTAGGACATGTTGGTGACGATTTAAGTGACGTAGTAAGCCTTTGCTCTTAGCGACGTCACTCATGGTGTCCAATCCAGTGAGACCCAAATCTCTCGTTTTAAGTAACGTCGTAAGGGCATGAACGTGGCGGCGTCACCCATGACGTTCCAAATAGTGAAAACTGATTATTTAAAAAAAAAAATTCAAAACTTTTGAAAAACTTTGGAGATTAATGTAGGGACATAATTTGATTCTAATACAACCAAATTGGGTCTAAATGAATATTAGGAATTTAGCAAATCAAATTTGGATGGACTAGAGCCGCATGAAGAACGGTTTTCATGTCGATTGAGGTGAGTTAGTAAGCCAATAAGGAGATACGTAGTAATTCATTTTTCCATTATTGTTGTTTTCCTTAAACATGAGCTATTTATTGGAATTCCATTATTGATATTCCTTAGATGAGTGTCTACGATTTAAGTGTGTCAAGAAGTTACTCCTAGGACTTTGGCTAGTTGGGCCAACACGAACACTACCTACAGGGGTGCGGCTACTCAACCTAACATGATTCTTCCCTGAGTACTGGATTGTTGTAGTTATTAGACCGTTTAGTTACCTCTTTTGAATAAATAGACACTCAGCTATCATTGAAATGTTTGTCAGTCTGTTTATCATGCGCTTTCGTGTTTTTATCTGTCTTTAAATACATGCATGATATTTGAACTGCTTTTCAAATATTCTTGAATTATTGTCTATCCTTCTGGCACTACTTTCAATTTATCACGTACTCACCATCTAGTTTGTGATAGTGGGTGCAGATCGAGCAGAGGCTAGCAAGGGAAAGAGACCGATGATTGGTGACTTCCTTTGAGGACTCTCGAGGCGGTTTCTTTTCTCTTATCACTGTATTTGCTGCCTTTTTGTTTTTGTTTGCGATTATTATACATTACTGTTTTTTATAACACTGGGAACAATTTGAGATCGAGTGACTTAGGATATCATGTATTATCATTTTGTATATTGTTGGTCACCAGATATGCATGTTTATCCGTTATTTCGGAGTTTCCACACTTTAGGTTGTTCCTGACTTATGTTTGTTGAGGATATTAAAAATGTTGAAGTGATTTCCGTTGCGTTTAATATTCGAGACTTACAAAATCTAATTACTCAACTTAAAATTGTTCAATTAATGAGGATAAAAATATTTGAGACTGATTAGGCTTGCGTTGACTTCGCGACTGTGGACTTGATGGTTCACGTAGGTCTAGGCCGGGCAAGGTCTAGTTTTATAGGGAACTGGGACCGTCACAACAAAGTTGGATATACATTATAGAAAACATAAAAGACGGGCAAAATTAGATATATACCGTACATTGAACAGTGTCAAAACTTATCTTTCTAAAAGCATTCGCAATGGACGTGCAATGGGGCTCATTGCATGCCCGCTTCACTGTACACCCACAATGGACGTGCAATGAATTAGTTGTTGAATGCCAGCGAACAACCAATGGAGGGCCCCATACACATTAATGTGCATGGGGACCGAAAGTTTAAGCCTTTTTTTTTTTTTTAAGAAAACTTGGTTTCTATTATTTTTTTAGAAATAAAAAGATTTGGATCTCTTAAAGTATGTAAATAAAGAGTTTCACTATTGTGGGAAAAATTGCAACAAGAAAAGTATAATGGAATGATGATACAGTACTCTACTGACCAATATGAGACTTCAAGTATTCCACGATTGTGAATGCCCTGATATAGTGGAGAGATAGCAGGTAGGTAGGTAGGTAATTTGGACCTAGTGAACTAAATGACAAGTCAAAAAAAAAATGACCATAATTCCCACGTGCATTACCACGTGGATCCATTAGCAGCCGATCGAGAACCACGTGGTTTGTGCGGAACTTAGGCAGTATGTATCAAAAAGATCGCGTGACTGCCTGATGATTAAAAAAACTCGACCGTTCGATTACAACATCATTGAAAATGATCAAACTTCCAATAGTTAGAATGATGGATCAAGTTATTTATTTATTTATTTATTTATTTAGCAAATTTGTTGCATTATTGCATGGATCAAGTTGAGTTGGTTCAATATGAAAAAATAAAAATAAAAATTGAGTTGGTTCATACTATTTTATGAAATGCAAAGGTGACTAACTTCTTTTTAAGCCTAAAAGGCACATTAATCGTCTTAATCTAAGAGGATAAACTAACAAATTATAACATTTCAATGAATGAAATACAATAAATATTACATTATATACTTAAACACATAACTACACTTATTAAAATAGAAAAAATTACCCGACAAAAAGAGAAAACTACTTCCACATAGAGGGGTCGACTACCTTAATTTGACAAAACTTCCACATGTGGAGATAGACCAAAATTAAACATAAACTAAACCTAAAACAAAACAAAAATTGAAACCTAAAATCAAATTAAACCTTATCAAAAGAGGTGAAAAATAGAGAAATAGTCCACTACAACATCACCGTATAACCGCCATGATCACCCACTGTCGGAACATCGCTTCACTTCAAAACACGTCATTGTGAACAACATTCACGACATTGTCATTGATAACAACATTCTTCTTCTCTATGGTTTAAATCTTAATTATACTTTTTTTTATTAAGAATATTAATCATATTCAACGATAGCAGTCATGAAAGTGGCAATATGGGTGGTCGGACTTATGAAGAGGGAGCTACGGCTCACATTCTTGAATAGATACGTAATTGAGATGCATCACACAAACCCTATCAATTGGCTTGGATTAATTTTCCAAGAGTTTAACCGATTGGGTATTGGGTCGATGGTTCAAGTAAACCAGTTCGGTTAAGGGCATAAAACCTCCAAAATTGCCTTATATGCTAAAATTGAAGAAATGTAAAAAGCTAGTACATGTTACTTCTGATTGAATTAAAAGTTTGTGTCGTTTTTGCAAAAATGAATAAAGTTGTGTTGTTTTTTATAGTTGTCCACCTCCCATTAACAAAAAAAAAAAAAGAGAGAGAGAGACAATATTCACTCAAAAATAAAATAAAACTTAGACGAATAATCATAACAACAAATCAAACAAAAGTAAAAACAAATTCTTTAATTATTACCAGAATCTTATATCTCCTCGAGACAATTGTTCCCCACCGTGTGATCGAAAATGCCTCTCAAAGATTGCCTTTTATGATTAGTTATATGATTAGGGTGAACTGATTCATGCTGTCTCCTATTAAACACAAAACTATACTTTATGAGATTCTTGTGGTTTTGTTTTATTCTCCACCTAAGAACATTTTGCTGGATATTTTCTAAGGTTTTAGGTTTGAACAGTTTCCTGGCTTTATGCAAGACAAATGATGGGGGTATATAGGTGAGTAGAAGTTTATAAGATTGAAGAACTGATCTTGGATTCATGTAAATTAATATGGTTTAATTAGTGGTAGGTATTATATTTCAAATAAAAAAAAAATTAGTGGTAGGTACACCGATAAAAGTTAGAAATTGCGATATGAGGAGCCATTTTTTATCTCCTTAATTTGCGGGTCTTATTCTCCAATCAATTAAAAACTGGTTCAGTAAGGATTGTGATATTGGTGATATGATTACATACATTTGCTAAACTTTGTTATTATTATTTTTTTGACTTCAATAAGAGTCAACTAGCCAAGCCATGACTTCCTCAAATCCTTATCATCATATATGCTTTGGCCATTTGCTTAATTTTGTTGAGTAAAATCCAAAATTACACATCAAAAATTTGTACATGCATATTTTCATGCGCAAACTAAAGACAGTAATTCACAAGACTCTCTTTGACCAAAAAATAAAATAAATTCACAAGTCTCCAATGACTTTGTTGAAAAATCATTTTCCTAAAGCTAAACGGGCTACTGGACAAGAAAAAAATTTCTAGTGCACCTGCACATAGAGATGCGCATAAGTAGGTGAGACCTGGTTTTGCGGTCACTATGTGGTTGGTTGGTGGTCCATATTTCAATTTCAACAAACCAAGCCTTCTTCTTTACTTGGTTTTGGGATTTGCAAGTTCAATTCCCCAATATTCACTCCAAGTCATTTAGAAAGGATTGAGAGAGGTGCATTTCAAAATCTATTAATTTTGTGAGACACTTCTTGTAGTCAATCATATTTTGAGTCTCGAGATGCATAAGCTTGTATCTTGAGATAGACATGAACGATTAAATAAAGATGTTGGTTAGGTTGTGAGCTCTAGGGATATTATTCTAGCAGTGTCCGTTGTTAAAATAAAAATTAGAGAAGTGTCAGATCAGGCGACATAGTTATCACGGTTAGTTGGTAATAACTGTTTACAATTACATCCGATTCTAGTTCCAAGTGCCCCAAAACCTTATCGATAATACTAACAAAATAATATAGTAATTTGAAGTGTTAAAAAGGTAGAATTTTTTTAAATAAGGCAAACTATCACTAATTATTCCAAAAGAAAATATTAGGATGACAAAATAGATGTCTATTCGGCCTCAATGTCCATGTTATGCACCGGAATCTAATTCTACTCTTGCAAAATAGAGTGTATTTGATAATCTAGATGTTAGGTGCTAGGCCAGAAACTTACTTTAGACACCAACTAAAAACACCTAACTGGGCACTGTAGACATACCTCAAGATTCACTTTTGAGGTGCATTGAATGACAATGAACTATTAGGTGTTTAAGATGGTTGGCCCCACAATTTGTTGGTAAGGCGAAGAAGCTTATATAACTTGTAAAGTATCCCAAATGAGATGGTAAAAGACAAAACTTTGGGACGTGGTAATTCGACTCTCACAACTTCTAGCCTTTTGAACGTTTAGGTAGTGGAGGTGGTCCCAAGGTGGTTGGTGAGGCGAAGAAAAGCTATATAACTCAAATCTCCAACTCCATTGGCTTCTGCCCCTTCTCACACACTCTCTCTCTCTCTCTCTCTCTCTCTCTCTCTCTCTCGCTTTCCGGATCTCAGCTACGCCATTGTCGGTCAGTCGGTCGGTGGGTGTTCCAGAAATGAAGGTGATCGACAAGATCCGAGAGGGCAACGATGAGGGACGCGTAGTCTTCTCCTTCGAATTCTTCCCTCCCAAGACCGAAGATGGAGTCGACAATCTCTTCGAGAGGATGGACCGGATGGTTGCTCACAACCCTTCCTTCTGCGACATCACCTGGGGCGCCGGCGGCTCCACCGCAGATCTCACCCTCGACATCTCCAACAAGATGCAGAACATGGTCCATCACTCATTCATTCCTTCATTCATTCCTTCATTGCCTACAATCTTAGATCTGGATTCGTGATTTTGGTGTTCAATTCAATTCTTGCAGATCTGCGTCGAGACTATGATGCATTTGACCTGCACTAACATGCCGGTCGAGAAGATCGATCACGCTCTCACGACGATCAAGTCGAATGGGATTCAGAACGTTCTGGCTTTGAGAGGAGATCCTCCTCATGGTCAGGACAAGTTCGTCCAGGTCGAAGGCGGATTCGCTTGCGCTCTTGACCTGGTAACCGATCGATCGATCAATCAATCAATCAATCGATTCCTGGATATGCTTGATTCTGTTTCTGAATTGTTTTTCTCTTCAGGTGAATCACATACGATCCAAGTATGGTGAATACTTTGGCATTACTGTGGCTGGTTATCCAGGTTTGCATTTTTAGAAACTTATGTAGTGCAATTTAATGCAGCAGTAGAGCTGAAAGTAAATGCGAAATAAAAATTGGTATTTGGACTTTGTAAATCTTTCATTTAGCCGCTAACGCGGTTCAAGTTCTTGTCTTGATCCACAGAGGCGCATCCTGATATTATCCAAAGCAATGGTGTAGCTACTGAGGAAGGATACCAGAGTGATCTAGCTTATTTGAAGAAAAAGGTATGGACTAAAATATTGCTTTGCCGTGACAAAATGCTGTTGCGGTTGTTTATCATTTGATCCCAAATCTGTAGATTGAGGATTCCAAAATTTACTTCAAGAAAGGAACAGCTTAGATTTGAAGTATTTACTGATTTGATTATTGTTCTCCCTTAATACTAACTTTATTGTTGTACTTGCTTATAGTTGCCAAAAATAGTAGCCTGAAACTCGATTAGTGCGAAGGCTATAACTTACCGCTGATTATAAAAATATGGAAAATGCTAAGGTGACCCACTATAGACACTCACTATGAGCACACGCCTTCATTTATTATTTTTTGCTACTTTTTTTTTACGATTTTGTGGGTAAAGGTAATGCTAAGGTTACACGCTACAAACACTCACTATGACCACAAAATTGTTAAGAAAATAAAAATAAATAACATGGAATAGTGGGTTACCTTAACATTCTCCTAAGAATATAATAACATGGAATAGTGGGTATAGAATTACCATATAGTATAATGTTCTATTTAGCATTAGCAGCCAAAGAAATGGTTGATTGGAAGTATCTCGTTACGTATATTTAATGTAACATACATTGGATATCCAAATCTAGAGCAAATTATTCCGAGTGATGCCATATATGTGACAAAACTTTAAATGACTTATGCCCCTAGTACTGTTATACAAATTTATAGTCAGTTGTTCATAACTGATCACAGCAATTTATATTAATCCATGCAATAAATTAAATTCACACGGTCTGCTCAAATATAGATACTGGTAATGTAGTCTCCAAATCAAATTAGTCCTAGTTTAGTTTGAACTCTTGGATTAAATACGAATTAAGATGTAAATTCCTAATAAATCTATGACACTGAACTATAGCGTCAATATTGAGCCAAATCTGATGCAGTAATCAAAGATCAATTAACAAGTTACCCACCGAAATAAAACTCCACCTTAAACAAACATTTTTGAATACCCAAATCATTAAATTGTCAAAACTCTGAGCCTAGGTATTGCAATAGTTCTAGTCCCTACTTTGTTGGCAGTGGTATGAGACTTGTTCACCTTTCTCTTTGGACATGATATGGCTTTTTTGCCGACAAAAAATGATAATCTTTCTCCATCAATGACTTAAAAATGTTAAGAGATTACCTTCTTGTTTGTTTCATCCAAATATATCATTTATTCCTTGTTCCCTATGCTAAAAATAGTAAATCTTGACGTGCTTTATTGTTAGATGGTCTCTTCCATTCAAATTACAACACCGTATTGTATTTGGTAATTGTATATGAATAGATCGAACTGAACTGAACAAGACAAATATTTTTATCAATATATTTATAAAATTAACGAAGTTGAGAACATGAGGTATCTATTTGAAGTCTGGAAAGCATTGACTTACACACGCACATTCCTTTTGTTAAAAAGAAAAGAATTGTAGCTATAATATTACTGTGCCAGGTAAATCTTTACTTATATTAAGATCTTGCAATTTCTTTCAATCTTACTCAAGTAGTAACCAACTTTGAAATGCTGAAACTCTTTATTAATCAACTCTATATTTTCTCTCAAAGACAATATGTTGGGTCCTTTTGCTGTCTCGAGATCCTAATCTATGTTAATTTTAATTTACAACCTATGGCTTTGTCTTAGTCTTGTACAAATACTATGAATCTTTATCTTCAAACCGAACTACCTTTAGTATAATTTGAACTCTTTAAGTAAATGCAATTAAACGCTAAAGTCCGTATTAATTTAGACTAAAATATCCTGATCTATACAAATTGCCAATTTGGGATTTATTTATTGCATTTGTGTGAGTTTCATCCTTCTTGCCTCTTGTTTTGCTTGATTTAACTTAGGTGCTGCCTGTTCCCTCTTTAGGTAGATGCTGGAGCGGACTTGATTGTCACTCAACTCTTTTACGATACTGATATATTTCTCAAGTTTGTCAATGATTGTCGACAAATTGGAATTACGTGCCCTATTGTTCCTGGAATCATGCCAATCAATAACTATAAAGGCTTCTTGCGAATGACTGGCTTTTGCAAAACAAAGGTAACCTTTCCTTCATTATATTCTTACAATTTGGTGCATAACAAATGCACAAGACTCTTGGAGCGGACTTTAAGTAGAAGCTGTTGTTGGTTCAAAAACATCAAACTCACCATCCCTTGGTCGCGAAACAGCATTCTTACTATCAAGCCAAGGCCTACCTGTCCTTTTTTTTTTTTTTTTTTCTTTCACTGCTCAAATTCTTAAAGTTCCTATTTCTCATCCGAGTGGCATGGAGAAGGCAGAAGCATGATTAACACTTTGTTGTCGTGATTTCCATTTATATTCCTTATAGAATATAGATTTTATTATATTAGACAAATACTTTGCCCTAAATTTCCTCCCACAAAAGTGCATTTTCTGTTAACACATCTTTTGTTGAAGTTGTTGTAATCGGCTTGTGTTTTGGTTACTGTTTGTTTGACCAATGGCCACATGATGTATCCATTAGTTATACTAGTATTACTTCTCTATGTAATGTTTTTTCAATTTAATTGGCAAACTTCAATTTATAACAGACCATAGCTAATCCTAATATATTTCACAAATAAACTATTATTTGACTTTAAAATCCTTTGTTTTGGTGGATTTATATGCAACCTATGAAAAGCAAGGCTAACTTGACTTGGTTGAAATTTTTCAGTGACATGCCAAATTCCTAACATGCTTGTATGCATATAATACTGTAGGTACCTTCTGAAATAATGGAAGCTCTTGAGCCCATTAAAGACAATGAAGAAGCTGTTAAGAACTATGGCATTCACCTTGGAACTGAAATGTGCAAGAAGATTTTAGCTCATGGGATCAAGACTTTGCACCTCTACACGCTAAACATGGAAAAGTCTGCAATAGCTATACTGCAGGTTGTACATATATTGTGTTCAACAAGTATTGCTTTGTAGCAATATGACTTAATATTAAATTTGTGCGTACAGAATCTGGGGTTAATTGATGAATCCAAGATTGCGAGGTCCCTACCATGGAGGCCCCCTACAAATGTCTTCCGTGTGAAAGAAGATGTTCGGCCGATTTTTTGGTATGAAACACCTTTAAGGAATGTAAATTGTGTTGTCTTAGTATGTCTTTGAGCACAAAAACACAAATCAGGGGAAGGTGGTCCAAGTTCATTTGTGTTTTTGAAGTATTTTGAGAGTTTAAGCAAGTTTCCATTGAGCATCTGATCCTCTTCTATTGATTGCAGGGCAAATCGTCCCAGAAGCTACATAGCAAGGACTGTTGGTTGGGATCAATACCCACGTGGGCGCTGGAGTGATTCTCGTAATCCATCATATGGTGCATTGACTGACTATCAGGTACATAGGCATGAATGCACTTAATCCTCTAAATCTTTGATACTGCAATCGAGCAATTGCTTCTATGGGACTGATCTTTTAGTCGTGTCAAAAAAATTGCATAAGATGATCCTCATGGTGCTACAGCATAGCCCATACTCCCGGCCTAGGTTTTTCTTTCTTTGTTCTTTCCCTATGTAGTTTCTCCAAAGGAAATACTGCTTCAGCATGATTATATGTTCATTCCTCGAAGATACAAGAGTTTGTTTCTACGAAATGCTGAGATTCTCCATGTATCCTAATTCTTAATCTATCTTTGTTTCTATCATCTTTGCTTTTTTTTATTTTTGAGTCGTCTCATCTTTGCATTAATTGGTTGCTATAGTACTCCAGCATATAACTCTACCATCTCTGCTATGTCGCCTTCTATCTGTCATCCATGCACAAAGTGAGTTAAGCAGATATTATTTCCTTGGTGGATTTGAATGTTTTATTGACCAACAACATTTTTAATCCTTGAGGATAATTATGTTTTGGAAAAAGATTGGATGGCGTACTTTTGGTGCATACATTTGCTACATAGTTGTTGGAGTTGTTAAATTTGTGCATCAAGATGTTTGTGCATACATCCCAATGTCTGTCCAAAGTACTGTGACGAGTGAGTATCAATAGTATGTCAAGCATGTCATCCATTCGCTGTCCTATTGTTTTCCATTTCCCTCTAATGTTAAATTCCTGGTGAAAACTAGTTAAAATGTTCTACCGTATTGTTAGTCTTGCCTTATTTTTTGAAAGATAGAAACCAACTTATCACCCCCTCAAACTTGAACCCTCAAACTCCTGCTTAAGAGATCAAATACCAAAGTAACCAAACTATTGAGCTACCACTTGGTTGGTGTTAGTCTTCTTGCCTATAGAACTGAGAACTGCTTGAGACTTGATTTGTTTAGCAACGCTCTTGGTCCTCTATAAGAAAATATACTGTATCTTTTTTTCATAGATTTCCTTTCTCGCTGTTTAAATACTCACCTTTTGATGGTTTGAAGTCAATGTATTTTCCAAAAAGTCTTTCCATAGAAGATAGCAGCCAGATGTTTGCCTCATGAAATGGGAAGAGAATCATCTGGTGCAATTTGTGTACTTCCTTTTTGTTGCCAATATTGTTGCGCCCTTTAAGAAAACTTGCCATCAAAGCTTTCTAGGGAAAAAAAACAATTTAGAAACAAAAAGTTATTTCATTATGGATCGTCCAATCGTCCAAACTATTTGCCTGAAGATATGCTTCATATTTTCTGTTTCTTCTTTCCAAGGTATCATTAAATATCTGAATTATTGGAGGCATGTAAAGTCTTCTTGATAATTAGAGTATTTTTCTTCTCTTTTTTACTGATGGCATTGATATGTGATTTTTTTCGTTCTTTTACTAACATCACAAGATATTATATATTTATCTGAATCTTTGTGGCAATGATTTTCATGACAGTTCATGCGTCGTCGTTCCCGTGACAAGAAGCTTCAGGAGGAATGGGGTGTTTCATTGAAATCTGTTGAAGATATTAATGAGGTGCAACTCTCTGCACCATGCAGCAATGTTATTATTATTTTATTAGCATATTTTGGTGTTGAAATGGCCTTTATTGTCTTTTATTATTTCAGATATTCAACAAATGCAGCCAGGGAGTACTAAAAAGCAATCCCTGGTCTGAGTTAGAGGGCCTTCAGCCTGAGACAAAGATCATAAATGCACAACTAGGGAACATAAACACCAAGGGATTCCTTACTATCAATAGTCAGCCTGCTGTTAATGGGGAGCCATCTGACTCACCTTCTGTTGGTAGGGAATTACATCCTTTCTCACTTTTGATCTATGTTACCTGGACTCGAGTGCGGGTCTCGGGTGCGGGTATGAGTCTAAAGGTCGGACCCACCTATTCTCTAATTTTAAGATACGGGGACTTGACAAAAACAATCTAAAAACTTGAGACACACATGCTTATATATGTTATTACATATATATATAATAGCTTATATACCCATATTTTTTTCTCATTTTTCATTTCGTATTCTACGCTAGGAAGTTTTTGTTATTTTTTTTTTTCTTTCTTCTCTTGCATTATGAATCTTTTTATACAATGAACTCTATAAATGGAGTATCCATGTCTTTTTTAAGTGTCGGACTCATTTCAAGTGTCCGACACGGGTACTTTGGGTTAGAGTGAAGGGTTCAGGTAACATAGCTTTTGATTATTTTTTTTTATTAACAGCAGACATGAGTTTTTCAGTTTGAGTGCCATACTAAGGAAGTATCATGACGATCATCATAGAGAATCACTGCTTCCGTATTGGTGCCATACTAAGTAGTTAGGCGATCATTGGATTGCTAACTTAGGATTCTATTTTCACTCTTAGATCCTTGTTTATATATATTACCTTTCCTTGAAACTCTACTGCATATATTGCCCAGAACACCAATATCTGTTAAAATCTTCATCAATGTCTTTGATGCAATGACTCGTACTAGTTTGTTACTGTGCCATGCATAAATGTTTTTTGGTTGGCTTAGTCATTCTAAGCCTATTTCTATTTTTCTATTTTTTATTTTACAATTCGTTGTTTAGCATACAATACGTAGTTTTTTTTTTTTTAGTTCGTCCTGTTTCAGTTTGAAGGTCTCTGGCCAATGCGAAAAGAATTGCTCTTGGTCACTTGTTTCTGAAATGAATGAAGGTCTATGTTTTTGCTTGTTTGCTAATGCTATTAGTATTCGAATCCTAGAAAATAGGATCATGATATTGGTTCCTAGGATTGTGAGTGTTAAAAACCAGATTCTAACAGCTAGTCTAACTCTTCTGTCTTCTGTGGTGAATTGCATCAATGAGTTTGTTGTTTGAATGGGATCAGAACTGAATCGACTGACTGTAATTTGGGATATTCCATTCTTTATTTACCAAGATAACTCAAAAAAGTCAGTTTCTGTGCAAATCTTACTTTGGCTGGCCTGGCCATTCTTGTGAGTGTCAGAATTTGCAGCTTGACAACCTTTGTTTTATGGCAAACTTTGATCTCTTTTGCTCAATTATGTTCTCACTGTGCACTTGCTTTGCAGGATGGGGTGGACCTGGTGGACGTGTTTACCAGAAGGCATATGTTGAGTTCTTCTGCTCACCTGAAAAATTGAAAGCCTTGGTTGAGAAATGCAAGAATTTCCCATCTCTCACTTACACTGCTGTGAACAATGAAGGAAACAGTGTGTCCAACATTGGACCAAATGACGTGAACGCGGTGACATGGGGAGTCTTCCCTGCAAAGGAGATCATCCAACCGACCGTGGTCGATCCTGCGAGCTTTATGGTGTGGAAGGATGAAGCTTTCGAGATCTGGACCAGGGTGTGGGCGCGTGTGTACCAAGAAGGAGATAGTTCAAAAACACTATTGGAAGGGGTAACGAAATTGCTTCTACCTGTTTCCCATGCTGCCATGATTTACATTTTTCTGTATTCAATGGATTTACGTTTCGAATTTAAATTGCTGTGTTTTTGTCATTGTTTCAGGTGCAAAAAACTTACTTCTTGGTTAGCCTGGTTGATAATGACTACGTCAATGGAGATCTGTTTGCTGTTTTCAACCACATATGAAATGAACATTTTTCGATCTCCCTCTCTTAACGTTCTGCCATAAAGATATTTCCAAGCACATCGGCGCTCGTCTTTATTCTTATGGCCTGCAATTTGAAGAAGAATATATTGTTTTTAGAGGATTGTTGTAATATGAAAAACCACAAATTGCTTCAGATGGAGCAGAGCCGTCTAGGTTGATTCTACTGTTTTATTGTTTTTCATGTATCAATAAATGATTGAGAAGTAACACCACTGCGCTTGGTATCTATCAGTAACTGATTTATTAGTTTACTGAAGGACCCAACTTGTTCTACAGCAACACCTTAAGTAGATGAATCCATCGACATTTTTTCTTTTCTTTTTTAAGTAAATATCCGTCTACATCTTTTGGCCGAGATATGTTTGAATGTTGTTTGTGATGTAATGAATCCAACCCAACCCACATTGGCACAAGTGTTGTCCATGTGGCCTCGACCAACGTGTTGTACATTGGGATTTGTGTGCGCCTGCATCCTGAGGTGCACACGAACGGCTGCTGTGGGGTCAATGTGTGTTGAGATGTGACTTCCCCGTTGTCATTCTAGCCTTATCTATGTTTTATTAGAGGCCCCAAAGAAGTTACAGCAATTCACATAGATCAAACGTTTCTCTTCCGCTTCATTCAGCCATGTTTAGTGCACTAAGTATCATTGCACATAAGTAGGCTGAGATGCTCTTGGTGACCAATATGATACGTTGGTAGCCAACTAACTCATGAGGTAAGTTGAGACTAAGTAGGAAGGAGCTGAAAAAAGATCCAAACGCTACTTAAATACTTATAACGAAAAAAATATAAGGTGAATGTTTTCTGTATCTAAAATAGCAAAACAAATTCTGAGATAAGAAGTGAGAAACAAACCACAAGAACGATATCTCTAAGATTAACTTTCCGAAGTACCATAAAAATAATGTATATGAAATTAATTAGAAAAACTTACAACGCCTCAATCCCAAACTAGTTGGAATAAGCTACATGGATCAAACTCTTTCATTATCCCCACGTCAAAAGAGAGTGGTCTCTCTTCTCGTTATATACAGGATCGGCTATCTAGGAGTGATATCTGAATTCAGCTACTAAACATGATCACACGGAGACAATTTGCATAGTTAAACAGCAACATTAGGCTAAACAAGCACAGCTTGCAATGCCATTGATTTTAATAGTTCTAACATAAAAACTTCTCTAAACTAGTACAACCTGCGAATTGCCATTGTTTCACAATACTCAATCGAACTTAAAGTAGTGAACAAAGCAAATTGATAAACAAAACAAGGTATTAGTGATTATCAACTAGGTTATGCGTGCACATCTTTGAAGAATCGTGGTTCTTTGGAACTGAAGTAGTGAACATATATGGCATGGCCAGTCTCAAATCCAAATGTGCGAAGTGCAAACCAAAAGCTATCTCGTCCAAAGTACGCGCAACCTACTACAGACTGCCATTTCCCAAGGAGCACTTTGCAGTGGTGGCGTCCAAGTTAGAGAGAAACCAAGCAACTGTAGTAATCCCCTATGACAGTCATCTACTCCTTGATGGATTTGGATGAAAATACATAGCTAAAAAAGGCCATAAGGTTGTAAGGTGGCCGCAGAATAGGTTCTCAAATATGATCACCAGAAAAGAAAAGAGAGAGAGAGAGAGAGAGAGAGAGAAGAAAACTTGAAAAAAAACCAAATTTTTTTATTCAAGAGAGTGTAACAACAAAACAACATAGCCTCAGTCCCAAATTAGTTGAGGTCAGCTACATGTATCAAACTCTTCCATTCACTCGATTTAGTGCAATTAAATTTTTCATCACACCCTAGTGGCAATTAAATTTAAAAGTGTAAGTACCAGCTTTTCAGTCAGGTACTAGTACTAAGAAACTATTGAACTCTGATAGAACTTTAAAATGTATGTGCTATTTACACACAACTAAATTCAGTTAGTTTTCAATCTAACCACAGGAATTTCACACAGTAGGAACAGTCAACTTAGTTCTGATTCCAATCTCAGCTAACCGAGCTTGGAATAAGAAATGCAAGCAAGGCCAATTTTTTATACGCATCGATCCAGTCAATCTCATGCAAGCATTTCCACCATTTATTTCTAAACATTAGATTTCGGAGATGATTGCACACAAAACTATACAAAATAATCGCTGCAGAAAACATAACGATTGAAGGAACAAAAAAGGAAAAAAGGCTAGTACATTCTCCAATTCAAACAAATGCAATTGCTTCTTTACCAATATTTGTAAGTGATTGAAATTGAGTCAAACTAATTAACAAATGAATCAGACATAAATCGACAACCAAAAAAAAGAATTCTAACAACAATTTGCATCGGCCAACTTTGTTGTGACTCAACTGTTAACTCCTCAGATGATCAGATTTCACAAAACATGGACAAATTTTATGGCACTGAAGGAGCATACTGTTTTTTGTAACCTAAAATATTTCACCGGGCCAAAAGATTGATGAACAATGAAATTATGTGTACAGAGTTCGAAGGAAAGCAGTTGCTCGAAAATTTGTGAATGCTTCCTCACTCAAAAATCCTTTCCCCAGTTGAGAACAAAAGAAACATGAGGGAACTGAATATGCAGAGGTACCCTGGTATATAGAAAACTGACCTCCAAGCTTCAGGACTAGAGATATCTGAATGGGCTGATTTTGCAGACTCAAGAAGGTGGCCTGTGAGACCAACACCGACAATACCTGCCAACGTACCAGCAGTATTAGAGACTCCCATTACAATTCCAGCATACCTGGGAGCAACATCCATGTGATTCACAGCAAACCCAGCTCTTCCCAAGGCCAGGAAACCGAGAGTTATTGAAGAACAAAACACAGCTCCAAAAGAAGTTCTAAACATGGGAAGTGCCACCAGGGCGCAGGTGGCCACAACGAATCCAATCGTGTTCAAAAATTTACGGGTTCTAGTAACTGACAAGATTCTCTTTGTGATTAAGTGGTCTGCTACGACTCCTCCGATATTTGAAAATAAGAACATGTTGAGATAAGGTAACATCTTAGAAGAGCCCATCTCCTGAAGACTAAGCTGGAGACCCTGCTCAAAGTAAGTGGGGAGCCAATTCATTAGAACATACAAGGCATAATGGAAGGTGAAGTTGTTAACCACGATTGCCCAAATTGGTAAGCTGAGAGAGATTCTTTTCCATGGAATTTTTGTTGCATGGCCTGCAATTCCTCCATTTTCAATTTTCTTGATAGGCAACAAAGACTGACCAAAACCAGTGGCAGTAGCCTTTGGGTGCTCCGAGCGAGGTGGATCGCTAGCAAATTTAAGCCATAACAGTGACCACATAGAACCCATTGCAGCCTCAGATAAAAATACTAATCGTGGTCCTTGTAACTTCACCAAGCTAGGTAGGAAAAGCATGCCAGCTGCAGCGCCTAGGTACATGCCAGACATTGTGAGGGAAACGGATCGAGACCGTTCATGGGGTGGAACCCATTGTGCAAGTACCGTGTGGATGGAGGGGAAAATGAAACCTTGAGCTACTCCAACAAGCAAACGAGCAAGTATCAATAATTTGACTTGACTGGGATCTGGTGGAACCAAGGCACAAATGAGAGACCACAACATAAATGAGAAGAGCAAAACGTATTTTCCTCCTATTCTTTGTGATGCCCATCCTCCTGGAACTTGTGAACAAGCATACCCGTAATAGAACGTCGATAGAATTATACCCTTGCTCGATTGGTTGATTCCAGCAGCGTCAGCTGCTGCTGTGTAAGCAATTGAGAAGCCCACACGTTCTACATAGCAAACACATGTACAGATGAATGTTAAAAGAACAATTACATAACGTGTTGGAACTCTTGTCATCTTCAAATGTATAGATGCATATTCATTTCTTCCCTTTGTTTATTCATCTCACAACTAAGAGGATTTTAATAAGGCAAGAGTTGAACCAAAAGCAGAAGCTCTGTTCAGAATTGTTTAAACACCTTCAAGAAATAGTTTGAGACCTGCACAAACGAAAGGAAATGCAAGAAAATGAGATTCTAAGAGGATAGTTGATTCTAATTGCCTATGGACTTCCAACGTGCACAGAGAAAAAAAATGCAACAACATCCTAGTGAGGAAAAAATGAGGGTATCAATTTACAGCAAAAAAATCCATAAGAATCTCTACATGGCTCCTGCATTTTCACCAATGAGAAAACAATGAGAAGCCTAATAGTAATCATGAAAGAAATGTGCTCCATGAAACAGGCAGAATATTAAATGAAAAAGTTTTCTACACAATAGAATGACACTAGCCAGTCATAATCCATTTCATCGAATTGGATGTTTTGTAATAAGTAAATGATTAATCTTGGCCAATTTGCTAGGTTTTTTTTCAATAAAAAAAATCTGGCAATCGCATAAAACTCATGTCACTAACCAAAACAACATGCATATTTGTATGCTTAGTTGATATTAATTAACTCAAGTTTGTTAATAGAAGCAACTGAAGAAGCCCTAAATCTTTGTATTGCATACAGTACGGACCCCACGAGATTGGGCATAAATTCATTAGTCGTGAAGTCAAAGATCCTGCAAGCCTGCTTGCACAGCTGCAGGGAAATGTATAAAAAAGGCCATTGACAATCTCCACAATGCAGTGACGGCGTTGAAGACCAAAGATTATTTGTGGGTTTCATCAATCCCGCTGCAAGTGCTGCAACAGAGTCAAGACTGATTGAATTCTGGAAAGCTGCAAGTGCTGCAACAGAGTCAAGACTGATTGAATTCTGGAAAGCCTTCAAAGC
This sequence comes from Stephania japonica, assembly GCA_039657345.1. Classification (NCBI taxonomy): domain Eukaryota; kingdom Viridiplantae; phylum Streptophyta; class Magnoliopsida; order Ranunculales; family Menispermaceae; genus Stephania; species Stephania japonica. The sequence continues at coordinate 12,322,554 of CM077556.1, forward strand.
CCCAATTTCAATCTCAATTTGAGATCTCAAACTCAAAGATCGAAATGAATCAGAAAAAGAACAAGCCAACATTAACAAAACAACCACATATCTAAAAGCCATAGCTCCAACAATCAGACGAACTCAGCAAATCTTTATATATACAGCAGAAGAGATCAAGATTGAACTCAGTTCCACCTCATCATTGATCAATCGTCCATTACAGAAGCCCAACTCATCCAAAACGTTAAAGCCCTACACAGATAAAAAAGGACTACAACTTTCCTCAACTTGACTAGTTCTCCACTTCAATCAGTCTCAAACTTCAGATTCATAAAAAGCAAACAAACTCTACAAATTAATTCAAATCCAATAGACCCATTTTGCAAAAAGACACTGATCTAAGAGACTGATAGATTCGAAGTAAAGCGATCAAAGCTCTTAAAGGGGGCGGTGGTTATATTAGTCATTTTCTTATTGCTACAATATATAAATAAGTAGTTTAGGGTTTCATGAGGGATATGAGAAAAGCGTTAAGAATTAGGATTCTACTCGGGTGAGTAGTTAGGAGAGTCCAACCTCTCGAATAGTTGTGGGTTTCTTGTTCCTCTTTATCATTATTGTTCCATTGCGAATTGTGAAGATCGAATCATTGATAGAACAGGGTTCTATCAGTGACCCACACATTAATTAACAAGTCCTAACAAAACAAGATCGTTAAATGATTTTTTTTTCACTTCTAAGAGACAGTAAAAACTAGATCTCTTGATCTCCCTCACCTCCTCCCTCTCTCTTTGTTTGAAGGAGAAAAAAGAACTGCCCTAGTCTCGCTTCTTTCTTTTTTTGGTTATTTATGTTATTAAAATAAAAAAAGAAAGTTCATGTAACATGTAAATGTATTTTTCTAGCTTACTAATTAATAGGTACATTTATTTATAGATTTGAGAGTTTTGCTTTCTTCTAAAAAAAAACCCATCAGTTAGTCTTTAAAGAAACCAATCACAAAACTCAACATTAAACATTTCAACACCATGTTGAGGTTTTAACCTTAAACGGTCCACTTCAAGAGAGTCGACCATTTTTAACCAAATCTGAATGGTGAATGAGAGTAATGATAAAAACGAAATCCATTGATTATTTGCCACTCAAACATTGCAGCTGACAATGACGAGAAATTGTAATATGCCCATATTCATTGAAGTAAATCCACTATATTGATTCTTTAAGCCAACCATGCAAAATCTTTACCTTCGGTCAAATAAGAATGTTCTAAATGTTAAAAGATGGAGAGAAGAATGGTACATGGAATCATACGACAAAAGTGCTAGTATCTATATAATCTATTTTTTATAAAAGGGTCTTCCACCAATCAAGTGATAAAATGGCCAATTTACATCTAGACCAACCCACATTTCATTGATTCATCTTCCTCTTTTCTAGATCTTTCATTGAGATTTTCTGAATAGTCGCAAACAAAGCCTCAACCCAAAATTAGTTGTGGTTACCAGTCGCAGAAACTCTCCCAAAAGTTTTTATGACACTAAACCTTGTTGCTTTAAATCTCCACAAAGAACAAAATTAAATAAAAATTAAAAAAAATTAAAAAAAAAAATCACGGCATATATACTCAAGCTTCGATCCCAGATTTTCCCATGCAGATTTCTCATTTTTACCATCAAGCTATGCAACATTTTCCATGGAAGTTTTGCTTCAAATTTGGCCTAAAAACTAAAACCACAGTCACAATCGCAGCATATCTCTTTCTTTTTCTATTTAACTTTGTTCTTTACCGGTTTTATATATTCACAATGGAGGGTATTCAAAACCCCGTATCCTAATGAGTCCCTTGGGACCATATCACATACCAACAAAAAAAAAAAAAACCTTTCTTCTTGGCATGGAGCTTTGAATTTAGATCTTCCCACTTCCTTCAAATGCTCAAATAAAATTAACAAAATAGTGTACGTGCATTCATAAGCCCCCCAACATTTTATTCAAGATTCAATCTCCAATCCATACAATAGAAAACAAACACAATAATATCAAGAACAGAGAAACAACATAAATCTAAGTTTCAGGTCTTCACTCCCCTAAATATTCACATGCAGATCCACACAAAACCCCTAAATGTGGAAAAGAGGGGTTTTCTTGCTGAGCACAAATTAGCATTGAAAGAAAGAAAGAAAGTTAGGTAGGCACAGAGATCTGAATAATCTAAGATAAGCGACTGACTAACCGTTATCATAACGGTTTCCACCGCCGCGGACGCCGGAGAAGAGAGTGGTCGGAGGAGCAGCGCGGCCACTGAAATTTCGGGAGTAAGAAGACTTCAAGACTGGAACGTGGGGAATGAGGAGACAATTTGTTTGGTTGACTCTGCTAAATCCACCCCACTCATTCAATGTAAACTATCTACCATCAAAGTTTACTTTACACCCCACCAACCAGTTGCCAGATGGCCTGGGTCGCTCCTCCCTTCACTAGAGGTTTGAGTTCGAGTTCGAGTTCTTGAAATGGCCAAACTTTAAGAAAACTTTTGGCTAGAGATATCACCCTTGTGGTATTACGCACTGGCAGATCCACATTTTGAGTGGATTGAGTTGTAGCCTAAGGCAACCTTTAAGTTTCCCGTCAAATTTTTATATATTTTTTCTCAAACTTTTGCTTACCCCACTTGAAAAAACTTGGGACTGCACAATAATGCAACTCAGCCCACCCAACTTTACTCTTACCAACCGACTATTGGAATAGTAATTACACTTCAACCTAGGGGTGTTCATGAAATTCATGAATCCATGAATCCACTCGATCCAATTAATTAACTGTAATCAGGGTTAGTCCTGATATTTTTGAGACCTGGGGCGACATGAAAAAATTGAAGCCTTTTATATTTGACTTTTTTTTCTATAAAAATATGTGTCTTATTATTCAAATTTATTATTTATATGCTTTATATACTATTACTAAATTTATATAATTTTGTTATCCAAATAAACTTTATATAATTTTATGGACTGCACATTTTCTTTTATATACGAAGCATGTGTTTATTAGACTTGCAATTTTTTGAAAAATAATATATATATATATATATATACTAGTTTACTATCGTGCTACACACGAATGAGCTCGTTCGCTGCACTCGCGGAAATTTGATGGTGTAATTTAAATATTATAAAAAGAATCAATCTTCATATGAAAAAAAAAATCTAACTTGAAAAAAGATACAGTATATGGCAAGGGCTACAAATAAAAATTACTTTAATATAAATAAATATATGTCCATTAAAATATAAAAATATAAGAGTTTATTTACTTCATTGTCTTACCTAGAGGAAAAAGAAATAAGCAATAATTAATTAAGCAAGTATACCTTTTTTGGTATAGCTTAAGAACCATAAAATGTTGCGTCCATAATAATAAACAGGTAGTGAGTCGCTCATTATTTGAGTCCAACCACAAGTCAAACTGATCTATCTACAAATGTGTCAATCAAATGTGTAATTTTTTAATCTTGTGAACTCTAACTATCCCACTCCAACATACTCCCTCCAGTCAAAGATACACGACATCTTGAGATTTTTTTGCTTTAAAAAATATATGACGTTTTCAGATTTCGAGATAACTTTGTACCTCTTATACATATTTTACCCCTCTTTTGATTCAATATTTAATTATAATTAAACACTTATCTTTCTTTTATTGGATGAAATAAAGAATTAAAATGTGGGTAAGAATATAACTTAAACTCACAATTAATGTTTTCTTAATATATGTGTTTTGAGCAAAAAGTCTTATATTTTTTATTGGAGGGAGTACGATTTTGATAAATAGTAAGTCAAACTGATGTATCCACACACGTGTCAATCACAAGTGTAATTTTTTCTTCAAAACTTGACAATGGCCAAAAAACAAAGCAAAGGGAATCGCACGAATTAAAAGGACAAAAATGTAACTTCAAGTCACGAAGGAAAAGAGAAGTATTCACACTTTTATATATCAATTAGATATATTTATTTATATAATATGTTTTTGAAGATATTATGATTAATATGGATGATAAAAAGATTAAGCAAAAAGTTTATTAGTTATAGAAAAGTTTGGTTTATGAATTTATTGTAATTGCCCAAAAAACCGTTTTCTTGAGTTTATTTATGCTAGGATTTGATTTTGGTAAGTTGAGAATGACAAGGTTATAAGGTTGACCTAACTACATGCAATAACTACATGCAACACGTAACATGTGAGGGTATTTATTTTTTAAAAGAAAACTTTTGTTTTAATTGTTTGTAATACCCAACATGCATATGTCAACCTTACAACATTGTCATTCTCAACTTTACTAAAACGAAATCCTGTTAATCATTTTTCAGTCAAAACAATTAATTAGATTCTATAAAAAATTTCACTGGGTTCTTTGTTAAGAGAGGGCAGGTAGGTAATTAGGTTAAAGGAAGGAGAGAGAGAGATTCATGTAAGTGGACCCTATGCCACATAATGAGCGATGACATTTAAGCCACTTCATTTCTCCCCCGTGAGTCTAGAACATAAATTGAAGAAAATCAGCTTTTGAAAAAAAAAAAAAAACTAATAAAATCGTCCCATACACATAGGGGTACCAGTATTTGGGGCCTATCATGGATTGGGGCCTAGGGCCCTACCCCAGAGCCAACCCTGGCTCTAATTAATTGCAGCATGTAGGCTTGGATGCTGCGAAAATATGAGCTCGCACTTTTTTTTTTTTTTAACAATTTTGTAGTTGTAGTGAGTGTCCGTAATAGGTAACATTAACATTATCCTCAAGCACAAAATTGTAAAAAAAAGTAAAAAAAAATAAAAAAATATGGTATATACTCTTAGTGAGTACCAATAGTGAGTCACTTTAACATTTTTCTATATGTATATATAGTATATTACAAAAAACTTAATAACTCCTGAGTTTGATCGTTTACTCAAATATTATTTATAGACTAAACATTTTTTATATTACAATATTTCAAATTTTTCTAAATTTTATTCTATTGATTTTCTCAAAAAAAAATCTATTGAACTTCTGATGGGAGATTAATGCACACATGCTACAATTAGGGTCATGTTGGGCGAGTTGTTAAGGAGCTAAAGGAAAAAAAAATACACTCAATACAGGTTGGACGCAATCTTTACCAAAAATGCGACATAAATCTCTTCACAAAAATCGCAGTCTAATAAAACGAGGCACGAAGCAAAGTTTATGATAGTTAAGATGAATACTGAGCTTGATATAATCTTTAAAACCAAGTAACTTAAGTTTGTGATTATCTAACCTATTTTCCCATAACTTAAAGAATATTAAATAATCCAATTTTTTAAGAAAAATATGTTATAGCATTGCGGTGGTTTTCCTAGGTTTCCCCAAAAGTAAGATTGATAAAGAGATTGCACATAAATTTGCAAGACTTTCGCAATGTCATGTTAGTTCCACGATTTGGGAAGAAGCTCCAATTGATGTAATATTTGCCATTTCATAAAATTAAAAAAAAAAAATGATAAAGAAATATGCAAAAGGATGCATTGGTCTTTTAATCTTAAGATTAATTTCAACTGCATGAACTCCAAACTTCAAATTAAACAACTTCTCTCCACGGATTTAGAACATGTTTTATCCACAATATTATTTTTTTGAAGTAAAACAAAAAGTTTCATTAATCATCAATGGCTCGATACAATACCAAGCATAAAATCAATTGCTCTAATAAAAGTACATTGACTCACTGATCCAATTTGTTCAAAAGAACTGCCATTATCCGTTTTGGGTGTGAATGCAATTGTAAAATTGAAATTGTGTGACAATCAGAGACTACTCTTTACATCTAACACACATGACAATACACAAACATTAGTAGAACCATATAATGGAAAACAAACTTCCGACGAGGGAAGAAAATCTAAGACTTCTAACAAGAGAAGATAAAATCAAAACTTTCAACTAAGGAATGCAAATTACTAGCTTATTAAATAAAAAGTAAAGAAGAGAACCAACCCACCAGTCACACAGATTTACGAACGATTGTTGAAAAAGATGCATCGCAACAAGAATGGGTCCAATCTTCACAGATCTGAAAGATCTACAGTATATAAATAAAACAGAGAGAGATATGATTGGAACCATCGCCGATCAAAAGAAAAAATCGGCAGTGGTTCAATATCTTGAATCACAGTTTATACAATATTTGTTAATTACATGATTAATAGATTCTAAACCACATATTTAGATGTTTAAAAAAAAAACCACATTCAGAGTTGAAATAATCTTTATGCTTACACATCAAATAACCCAAACTTTTTTTTGAACTATCAAATAACTCAAACTTAAATTGCTACTGTTTATTTTTTTCCTTTTTTTTTGGTTTCTAGTGTTAATCATCAACGACCGCCCCCAACTAATTTGGAATTGAAGCTTTGTTGTTGATAGCTACTAATGTTAGTCATCATCAAATCTAAAAAATAGAGCTTAATATTTCACTTGCACAAAAATAAAAAAGGGCTAACTATAGAAATAACACAAACTTTTGTAATTTTTGCAGAAATAATACAAACTTTCAATTTTTCATAAACAACCCAAACTTTTAACTTTTTTTCAATTATGGCACGTAGAACAATTTGGAGATTTTAGGTGCTAACGTGACAACATGGACCAATTTTTTTCTTGTCACACCATCAAATCCGGTTCAAGTGAACCAATGAATCAACCAATTTTATTAAGTAAAAAAACAATTTATCTAACCAAAAAAACTAATTTTATTAATTGAAAGCAAAAAAAAAGAGAAAAAAGACATTGGCCCATCCTATCTTCTTCGCCAAACTCTTCGTCCAAACCCATGTCTTCTTTAAATTTTAGGGTTTGCATCAATCTTGATTTGTATCTAATGAGAGGACACAAACCCAAGGCATATGTGCACCAAACTATCAACTTGTAAAATCACCAATACATGCCACCTAAAATGGATTCCTCGCATGATTTCTTTATGTAAGAAATTTTTAATCCTTAAATAACAATCAAATTATAGTTTACGAGAAACCTACTCATTGATGAAGACAAAGACCAATCTAAAAACAAATGGGCGCGGAACAAATGACACAATTAATACATCATACATATGATGTAAATACCAAAGAAATGAATAATTCTTTCTACCAAAGATCAAACAACGAAATTGGAAGATATTAGCTTTATCTAAAAACGAAAGTAGAAGACATTAATATTTGGCTGAGAAACTTATTGTACACGCTCAACATGTGTCAATTAGATATTTGTGTTTAATCTCACAATATTAATTATTTAAAATATATTAATTATTAAGTTATATTTAGGTTGGGCTTAACTAGGTTTGAACCGAATCGAAGTGTCATTTGAAAAAGATGCCCAAACCCAGGTAATTGTTTATAGACGGGCCGGGTAGGCCTCGGTCTTATGAAGGGTATTTAATTTTTGTCATTAAAGATATGATTAATGTCTTATTTTGACCAAAAAAATATATGATTAATTTATTTTTTAACTAAAAAAAGAGATATGATTAATTAATGACAAGATCAGTATTCATAACATCTAAATCTCCTCGTTATTTCATCAAACAGATTTTGGCGCATATTCGTGGCTTAACTATGGCGCCAAACACAAGGCGCTAAAATCATTCTATCGATATACGTTTTAACGAATCTCAAGAATAATCCAAGGTCCAAACACAATAGGATTTTCAATGTTGCGTCTTCCCACTATTAAAAAGCAAACCCTTTTGTCATTTAAGTTTTTCAGGGTAGAGAATTGGGTCCCTCGCGTTGTGCCATTCCACATAGCAACGCTAGCGAGCAGATCTCCTCTACCAGAAACTACATATGCTTGTCAAAGTCATAAGAGACAAGTCTTGAACGACGTTGTAGTCTCTTCTTTGGTGGAAATACTAATCTCCAATACTAAAAAGGTATGTCACTCTCTTTCTCTCCCTTTGAGGAATTGTGTTCTTCTTGCTTTAGTTGTCGGTGAGATCGATTATGTTTTGCTTAGAATGAATGATAATAATATGACATGATATGATACCTGAATACATGCAGTGATAGAGCCATCCCCTATGCATATGTACATATAAATGCTTTATTATATTATACGGTGCTATTTGGCCCCCTTCACTCTCCCAGCATTATTGTTTCTGATTTTTGTGTCAGTCAACCTGCAATTGACCCTTTTTTTCAATTAGACCTGCTGCAATTGATACATAATTAAGTTAAGTAAACGCAATTACATTAATTCCTACTTCAGTAGTTTGATACTAGATAAGCAAGTTTGAGTTAGTATCATATAAAACTCACTTTATTCGTTTCTTATATTAGCCATTAAACAATGGTACTTCTACATACATTGAATCCATTGTTTTTGTTATGCTCTAATTAATACAATAACTTCATTTCTATAAAAGATTTATATATACGCACAAGGGAGCATTATTCATCGTTTTCATTAGTAGTACTCTATAGCTTCATTTTTTCATTGACGGAACATAAAAAAAATTTTAGTTGTGAAAGATGAAGACAGTTGAGAAGAATTATAGTGGTTGCAAGAATACTTGTAAAAATGGAGCAATATATATATATATATATATTTTTTTATTTTTTTTTTATTTTTGGTAGGAAATTGAGCAAATTTTAATATAATTGTATGATAATCATGTAAATATTATATACATTTTAAAATTTGAAAATACATAAAGATTGCACCCCCATCTCTTAAAGTTTGGTTCTGCCTCTTATGCATGTTTATTTCGTGTATTCATTTAATTGTTCTTGTAATGTGGGATGACCGGTTCGAATAATGTTGGAATTTTTATTTGGGTAAAGGAAGAGTAGTGATGGAGATGAAGTCTAAGTAGGGTATAAACATAATAGAATGAAGCATTAGTTCAAGCAAAATTGAGCTCATTCAACGTCTTTGGAGTGAAAAATAGATAATATTAAATTCACTTCAACAAAATATATTAATAAAGGAAAATGATAATCTAACACACGCACACTTTATTTTTTAGCCATTTATGGTGTTTTGTTAGATGTGGGACCCATGTTTGGAAAGTGAAGAAAGAGCTATAAATGGCTAAAAAAGAAAGTGTGCGCCTAAAGTGTGCATCATATTATCATTTTCCATTAATAAATTACTTAAATTAGCAATTTTGAGCTTCTTCTCACAATCTTTTGAGACCTAGCCAGAGTTTTAAATCTTATTATTTGCTTATTTTTGGTTTTACTTTTTGCTTTGTTGTATTTTGCTTCTTTGGATTCTTGATTTTCTATGTCGCATTTTGTTTGGGAAATTAAATTGAAACGATTGATTGGAGTTTTTTTTTTTCGTTTTCCATTGTAGTGTCTGATTTAATTTACCTTTTGCTTTGTTCATTTGGAGAAAGCAGAGTTTTGCTCTGCTACTTATATACAAACATGGAATCAAAGCTTGAAGGAGATGTTGATTTATATGAAAAAGTTTGCATCTTAGAGGACAAAGAGACACCTAATGTCGTTGATAGCTGCAGAGTTGCTCCTTTTAGTGAAGGTACTCTTAATGCTAATAGAGAGAATGGCGAAGCTGTTACCAACTGTATGTCTACGATGAATTTTGTTGCATCAACTTCATTGCTAGCTTGTTCTGAAATAGTGGATCTTGATTTGAGCCCGCGGACTCCAATGGGGGATGTTTTTGACCCATTTGCTCCGGGACCAGATGAGTTGATGTTGGCTCCTCTTGTGAAGAAACGGATGGAGAAGGCTCCGAATCCTGTGTCGGTGTCGCGGAGGCTGAACTTTGGTTCTTGTTTGGAGTTGGAAGTAGATGATGTTGAAGAAGTTTTTCAAGATAAGGTATTGTTGGAAACATTATGTGAATCCATTTTGGAATTGATTTTGTTAAAGCAAGCTGAGGAATATGGACTAAAAACTCCACCAAGGGATGCAATACTTTGTGCTGGTTTTGACTCACCTGATTAGTTGCGTCTGTTAAATGGCATTGCAGAATCTTGTCTTCATGCCCCTGCAAAACCTAAGAGAAGTTCATTGAACATTGATTTGGGAATTTGCAGAAGGCTTGAATTTTAATGAAATTCATATTTTTAGATGGAGGTTCAGTAGTTCGAAGTGGTTGGGTTGGTGAAAATGGTATGGAATGTGAATTTTGAAAATCCAGACTAAAATACCTTTTCTTCATTGTAGGTTTTTTTCTAGGCGAGGTTGTATATGCTAATTTAAAGTCTGATTGCTTATTAGAGTTTAGTGCTTCTTGTTTTTCTTATGATGATGTTGCTCTTGGGGGTATTAGAAAGTTCTGTATCTTTATCAAAACATGCATAACAGTTGTATTTTGAATTGGGGTGATCTATGTTGGTAAACTAAACTTATGACCGTCAATAATACTTGATCTTACTTTTTTTTTTTTTTTTTTTATCATTTGCTTGTTTTTTTTTTGTTTTTCTTTTTTTGAGGAAAAAATATTTCTATTCATAAAAATTTGCTTCTTGTTGTAAGAGCTGGTTTCAAATGAATTATTATCATGTTTATTGATGAGCATTTTTGTTATTTTATAGACGTCGTAATGGTATAAATCTATGGGCATCTATGGGCCTTGTGAGTATTGGGCCATAAACGCATGTGTAGGTATATTAATGAGAATGAAACCTATCTAGCACAAAACCAGTTAGCTTATGCTGCGATCCAATCTAATCCAATTATATACCCACCAAGTATTGTAATATTTTGATGTGAGATTATATACTTCAACATTCCCTCTCATGTGCAAATGTGCCTGGACTAGTTGATATTTGTCAAACACATACCTACTTTTAAAGGTTCGTACATAGGCCTACCTTTAGACACTCTAGGCTCACGAATGGGTTTAGACTCCACTTCTAGCCAAACTAAGTTTTTAAACATGAGTCCAGGATCATCCTACTCTGATAGCCATGTAGAAATTCATGCATGAGCTTACAGAGTATTAGGAGACACACGCACATGAGGTATATTTATGGAGTTGGAACCCGTCTTGTACAAATCAATTGGCTTATGCTAGAATCTAATTTATATATACCACACTAACTCTTATACATATTTTCGATATGAGATTACATACTCTAATAGTAACTATACATAACATGCATGCTCTACCGATGCCTATATTCATTTTTGTTTTAAAGGTAAAGAAAAAAGAAATACAAATATTGGAGTTGTTCTCTCGAATTGCTTTTCAAAATTTATTTCTTAAAAATGTTCTGATGTCTTGTTTGATTAGTCATATTTATCATTATCAATTATGTTAGGGTCGGTCCTCACATTTGGGGGGCTTGGGCGAAACCTAAAAAATTGAACCTTCGATAAAATTACTTTATTTTACATTTTATGTTGCCATTATTTTAAGACATTTTTTCTTCTCGTTTCTCTGAACTTTAGATCGTTAGTGAAAAATGTAAGAATCTTCTAAGGCTTTGTTTAGTTGGGAGTGAAGTTGGAGGGAGTTAGATAACTTGTAGAGATGTTCCGACTAATTTTATTTGGTTGGTTTCATAAACTCAACTTTCCTGTAAGTTATCTCTCAACTTATCACGATCCGTTCCCATATATCCTCGAGATACTAATTGTGACCGGGCTAGATTGTCAATGATGTCCACAAACATCATTAAAAACCTTCTGCAACTTTTTTTTTTAATGTTAACTCACTGCACATGTGGCGGCCCCAAATTCTGGGGTCGCCCCGTGCAACAGAATACTTCTCCAGCTCATGCACCAGAAGTAACTGTCTCGTCATTTATCTATCCCATTATCTAATACTCTCACAATTAATGAAATAAATCCATAAGTAACAGTGAAAGTCTTGTGAATTATCAAAAATGTGTTATATTAGTTTTCATTATCCATCCTATAGTGGAAAACCCGAGCTGTACATGCATATAGGTGATTAACTGGAACAGTGTTATATACAAGTACAGTTATGATAGGTTTCTCCATCACAAAACACTACAAAATATTAAAACAATATATATATATATATATACCAGCACACGTACTAGCAAGTCTTGACGATGGTAAGTCAGATGTAATCGCCAAGAACCTCCTTACCCTTGTTGGTACCAGGATCTGCACTCAGTTATCACAAAAACCAGATAACGAGTCCAGTAAATAAAATCCCAAGGAAAACCACCAGGCATTTAATTTAAGGAAAACATAATAGAAGCCCAAAAATAGTGTGGAATAATCATGCACTTGTCAAGAAGAAAAATAATGCAGTCAACTGCTCAAATGGAATATGCATGAATATCAACACTCGGAAACAAATGGGTGTGAACCAGCTACATAAGAAGTGAACTTAGAACCAGTGGCCCGATCGTACTTTACTCCCATGACCCCGCAAATTGTGTCCTAAGTCACAATTTCTCCCAAGTGACCATACACCTGAAGGAAAAAACCCATCTGAACTCCACCGTTCCCATTAATAATAGATTCAGATTAACAAAGAATTTAAAGCTCAATCCGCGCTCAAATAAATGCAATAGTGGTGTTCAATTGGGTTTTACATACCTCAATCCGCGCTCAAAAACTCCGAATACCCTCGGTCTGATCCTCCACTAATTTCCCCGACTCGATTTTACTGTCTTGGGATTCATTTGTGAGGGTTTAAGGTCAATTAATGGGTTTATAATGTTATTTAGGCTCATTTCTTCATTTTCCAATTTTTAGATTCCAGTGGACAATTAGCGCGCTAATGAGATAAATTAGCATGCTAATTTATCTCATCACTGTTCATTATCGTCTTCAATAAGCGTGATTAGCGCGCTAATTTCTCCAATTAGTGCGCTAATTGCTCGCTGTGCAGAAAATTTCCAAATTAAAATTTTGAACTCCAAACAACTCACAAACCCATAAATTCAATTCCCATATTTCCGTAACACATCAATATCCTTAATTACACCATTTAAACATGAACTACCATAATCAAACACAAAAATCCACAATTTACCAAAAATTTCCATTTTCAAACCCATTTGCAAAACTATCCCAAATTCTCTCAAACTTGGTCAAATATCCAACCCATGTCATACCAAGCTTATGAACATGCTATTTCAACCAAATACACAATTTAACACCTCAATAATTCAAAATTTCTCAAATATCAAATCAACACCAAAAATTCACAACAACTCAACCTTGATAAATTCATACCTTAAAATCTTGTTGTTGGACGCCACAAATCACTTTCCACACCTTAGTTGATGATTCCCTCTTCTTCTCCTCCTCTCACGAATCTCTCAAAATCTCACTCTTTCCTCTCCCATCTGGACCGATCCTCATGTATATATATACTTGATTTTGATCAAGTGTGTGTACAAATCCCAAAGATAATCCTAAGGTCATTAACCCCCTTGTGTCACTCCTACTTCTTAACACCTTATCATGACACTAATCCCCTTAAATGTGCATCTCGAGAAACATCCAACTGATGCTGAATTTTCCAGTTACAACTATATCACTTTATTGATATCATTTGATTTAGCTTATATAAATTTCCTAAACCCTCAAATAAATTTCCATAAATTATAAATAAGGTTACACTAGTTTCCCCGACTACCCTGCACCCCATGCCTCGCGTTCGACACGCTTCCCGAGGCGGTCCCACACTTAGTGTAACTAATTTAATTATAGCCTAAGGTTATATTAACTTCCCATTAAATTTACTCCTCAACCTTAGTCATGTTTAATAACTTAATCTAATCAACCCCCCCAACGCCCGATCTCATAGCTCTCGAACCCCCCACGTTGACCTGCCTCACGACACAAACTCCTGCTCTCAACTTGCCCGATAAGATAAAATAAACACACACGTATGATGTATTTCACACAATTTATGTAAAAATACATCATAGAATTTGCCAACCATTAAAAATCAATCAATTACCTAAGTCAGTCTCAGGTCTGGTCGCTCCACAGCTTCCACCAGTCATCTGAGCTGGCGTTCTAATCTGATTAATTAAAATAATGACGTTAATTTATAACGGGCTGTTACAACACACCTATTTTTACGTGGGACCCACCGATCACGTCAACTTTACGTGACTTTGAAGTGTCATTGTAGCTTCTTCCTAAATAAATTGTGTACTTTTTTAATAGAAAAATTAGATGATTTTGGTTGAGATTTTAGATTCATAAGATATTATATAATATTTCATTTCACTCTTTTCAGTTATTAGATTTATTTTTATTTGATATGTTGGTATTCAATCTTGCCCGTGCGACCGACTAGTTCAAAAATAGTTAATTAGACGTGTTAGTATAGAGAAAATTAATGTTCCAACGGCGCCTTAGCGCAGTGGGAAAGACGTGCTTTCACCTATCTGGTTTGGTGGCAATCCAATCCTTACATAAACAAATAAAAAGAATGCAATGGCAGTTGAGCAAATGAGTGAAGCTTGAGGGTCAACGTTTGTTTTTCCAGGTGATTCTCAATCTAACATCAAGTAAAAGAGGAATCAGTGGGTCCAATAGGACAGCTGCATTAGAGAGTTATATTCCCTTGATTTTGAAGCAATATCTCTGTTTTGGTAGTAATAACTAATAATCACAATGAGTAGACGAATAAAATTATAATTAAGAACCACGTCTTGTAAATTAATGTAAAGGAATCCCAAAATTAACTCCCCTAATCCCTCTAATAAGAAACTTTAAAGTCCAAGGGCGGCTTTTTCCTTCTGTTCCTTCTCTTTCCCTTTTTAAAAAGCAGACTCAGCTTTCTCTCTCTATCTCTCTCTCTCTCTCTCTATCTCTATTTAAAAAAAAAAAAACTCTCATCATCTTGGCTTCTCATTCTCTGCGGAAAACCCTCGGCTGTTGCGTCTCTTCGGATCACTTTCGGCAGTTTTTGATGATCTGTGAGTGCAATTCCCGTTTAATGTTTCAGCTTAATTGCTTCTGTTATGGAATTTCGTTCTTCTTTGGTTGTTTTTGGTGTTAATTTGGGGGAGTCTTGGCGAATTAGGGTTTAGATTGTTGTTTTGAGCTGTGAATCTGGTTCAAGTTGTTAGCTTTGATGTCGGTTTCTGCTGGAAAGGTTAGATTTTTGTGTTTTTCCTGGTTTGTTCTTCTGCTCCAGTCCTGATCTTCAGTGTTGGGTCAATGCTTGTGGAGTTTTGGAGGGTTTGGGGTTTTTGTGATAGGAACTGTAGTTTGGCGCACGACCTCGGTATCGATTCCCCACGACAGCCAAACGTCGGGCCACTGGTGGTCTCTTTCCGCAATCCCAGGGCATGTGGGACTAGTCGGACTATCTGGATACCCATGGTTACTCAAAAAAAAAAAAGTGTAGTTTAGCTTCATGGGTAGTTGTTGTGTTTCTTGGTGGAGGTTGTTGGTGGGTGGTTAAGGCTTTGGAAACTTTGTACATTCTTCTGTAATTTGGGAATTTAAATTTCAGTTCTAGTTTTCTTCAATTTTTGTTAAGAATGGGTTAATTCCTTGCCAGAATTTGTGGCTCTTGAATTGCATTGAGTAGATTATTACTTAAGTTGTCATTGTTGCTGTTTTCATTTCTACTTTAGTGCAAGTTGACCTAGGGATTTTGGCTGACAATGTGAATTGAGGTTTTGTAATGGCGATTGGTTTTCGTTGTCCTTTTTTTTAGCCTGAATATATATATATATATATATATATATATATTTGGGAACAATTCTCCAAATTTCCTAATTCAGATCTGATTTTGCAATGTTACTCTTTTTGCCATTACTTCATGCATGTTCTTGATGGTCGATTTCGTGGGAGTGTATGGATTCGAAAATACATTTTATTCAGAAGCTATATTAGTTGACGGAATACACTCAGTGATGCACATTTACTAATCTTATTAGTACATTACGCCGTGCTTCTTGAAATGTCCTTGTTCAAACTTTTGTGGAGTGTTTATCTTCTTATTTCTGGGGGGATATGAATGCTTCTTTCTTTTCCTTTTTCCCATTTTTTATTATGAACAGAGGTCCCATATTGTTCCAATGACGAGGGTAAGTCGTGATTTTGCGGATACCATGCAAAAAGAGGCGGTTCCGTCGGTTGGTGCAGATGTGAGCTTTGCTTCAAATAAGTTTCCATATTATAAGATAGGGCCCAATAATCAAATTATGGAGCCAAAGGAGGAGCCTGCAATACCATCGATGAAGGAAATTGTTGCAAGAGAGACAGCGCAGCTTATAGAGCAGCAAAAACGTTTATCAGTTCGTGACCTTGCTACTAAATTTGAGAAGGGGTTGGCTGCTGCTGCTAAGTTGTCTGTAGAGGTTTGTGTCTTACATGTTTGATGTCTCTTTATATTTTCAATATAATTTCGATCAATTTACTTTCTTGCTTCTTAGTTTTATTTATTCATATAATATCAGTTTTTTATTATTTATTTTATTCTTTTTTCCCCTTTTTTTTATCAAACTGTGAATGTCAGTGTCTTTGGATGGGAGCAAGTGCATGATGTCTAGTTGTCTTGTGGTTTCTTCAGGCTAAGCTCAGAGAGGCAATTTCATTGGAAAAGCACGTGCTGTTGAAGAAACTTAGGGATTCACTTGAATCTTTGAAAGGACGTGTAGCAGGTCGAAACAAGGACGACGTAGAGGAGGCTATTTCAATGGTTGGCTAATTTATGTTGTTTTAAATACTTTCATGCACATATTATTACCACCTAATGCTTTATATACTTCCTGATGTGTTATATAAGGTATTAGGTTGTGTTTTTCATTGTTCATAACCCTTAAGTTTACTTAGAGCTAACTCCTTGCAGGTGGAAGCTTTGGCCATGCAATTGACTCAAGGAGAAGGGGAGCTTCTCCAAGAGAAAGCTGAAGTGAAAAAGCTTGCAAATTTTCTTAAGAAGGTAATGCCCCAATATTCTTTTTTTTAAACAGCTCTCTTGGATTTTTATTACACGTTAATATGTTATCTTCCGGTAATATCTCCTTTGCTTTCTTTTCTTTTTGTATCAATATGTACTTCTCAGTGTGTCTTACTCATGTTACTCTTTCTGTAACTTGTGACTGGTTTACATCCAATAACTTATTAGTGATCAATGTGGAACTTTGTTTGTGGGTTTTTCTTGGTGCTAATACATCTTGAGAGGAAAGCACTTGTGGAGCTGATGGTCATAGGCAATAGTCATTTGGAAGTGATGTTGTGGTATATGGGATGTATACCTCTTGTTTTCTCTCTATTTACAAGCATAACAAAGGTTTATGTGTTCGAATGCATATTCTGAGACAGACTATCTCATAACTTTTCTATTTTCTTCATAAGGTTCCTTCCTTGGAAGTTTCAAGGGCATGTAATAGTTAAATGAAAAATAATTTGAAATTTAATTGTAAATACAACCGCTTGTAATTTTCCAAGTTCTTGATATGTTTTCATAGCATAAAAGGTACTAAAATCAGAATTGTCTGTGATCATTTTGGTTGCTTGCTTCATTGTAGTCAATGTTTTCTTTTGATATATAATTCATTGTCATATCGTGGTTGCTGTTTTCATAAAACAGAAGATGCTGCTTTTACATGTATTTCACATTCTGATATAGTTGTACAAAAAGCCTTTTTTTTTTTTTTTTTTTTTTTTTTTGCAAATGAACTGGTTTAGAAAAACATACTAGTTAGATAGCCCGGATGTGGAGGGAGCTTTGTGTTAGCTCTGAATGTCGTATTCATCTTTTGCATGAAATCATCTTCCCAAAATTCCTATTACGTCATTTGTAGGCGATGGTTGTTTATTTCCTTTTAGAACGTAAGACTTGTACATGTTTGGTTTTT
This sequence comes from Stephania japonica, assembly GCA_039657345.1. Classification (NCBI taxonomy): domain Eukaryota; kingdom Viridiplantae; phylum Streptophyta; class Magnoliopsida; order Ranunculales; family Menispermaceae; genus Stephania; species Stephania japonica. The sequence continues at coordinate 12,340,355 of CM077556.1, forward strand.
CCTTTTTCTGATGTTTTTGTATTTTGAATTAGAATCGAAATTTCGTTGCTGCCTAGAAATGGTGTTGCCTGAGAACAGTTGATTTTTCCAATTATAAGTCGTATCTTGTTACGTTGCTGGTAATTTGGTGATTTTGTAGTCTTTGTGGAATGAATGTAGTAGCAATAGGAGCAAAGAAAAGCTCCACTTTTGGTGATTCTCCCTTGAAAATGGGCTCAATTTTGACTAATGAATGCAATCATTACCAATGTTATTTAATCCTCTCTCGAGGATGGAATGACATTGCTATCTATGATATTTTCTTAACTCTGGACTCATCATTGCTTTAATAATTTTTTCCTTGGCCAAAACGGAGGGGTTACTTAATATCTGCCTTTTTAGGAAGGAAAGGAGACTATCTCTTTTAGGCGATCACTGCCTTTTGTAGGATTAAGCATTGCTTGGATAATTTTTCATCAAAGATTCTCTTTCTTCCGCGGGAGCTGTACATTGCATTAATCAGAAACTAGAATTTTAGCGACAGGTCTCTTAGCTTGGATACTTGGGTTTTAGTAAGCCCCCAACTGGTCCACATTGAGATTTTTTACTTGAGGAGATATGATAACATGACTACTTAAATAACTAAGAGGACTTGGAAAAAAAATTCAATCATGAAATTGAGTATTACCAGGTTTACTTGGAAGATTTTTTACTATGTTTTAGTGCTTGAATCCAAACATATCTGTTAGTGATTTAGGACTCTTCGTTCATCATTTAAAAGCGGGTTCTTATTTTCTTTCAGGAAAATGTTGTCAGATTGAAATTGGTAGAAATTAAATTTTCTTTTTCAGATATGTATGGAGTAGTAACGAGTATAGACATTTGGAGGAACCACAAAAGAATTTCCCATTACAATAGGACTACATAATGGATCATATTAGGTTCTGGAAGGGTATAGGTTCCCTGTACTTCTGGTTAATAGTGTTTAATTTTGCTATTTTATTGTGGAGGATGTGCTTAAGATTTTACTTATTGTCCTGGACAAAAGCTTAATACTGCATGGTATTATTTGCATTAGTCTTGAATAATCGACATTGAAAGATCCTAGTGATATAACTTGTAAGAAACCTTTTTCCTTTCATCTTTGAGAATTTACATCATTTTTTATTTGAGCCTCTATATGAAAGTACATAAAAAGTTTACACAAAGAACATTGGTAGTAGTCTTTCCCTATAAAACAAGGACACTAAAGCAGGCCTCAGTTCAAAGTTAGCTGGGACATGGAATCAATTTTTCCATTTTGACACAGCAGATATAATTTAAAAAGTATCGTGCACTTACCAATTTCATGTATGTGTAAATTCTAAATAAGTAGGTTGAAACCATTAAAATAAAACTTGAGCAAACTCAATATTGGATACAAAAAGAAAAAGGTTGGAATATTGTATACTATGAGTAATGAATTCATGATATCCAATGTAGGAAGCGCTAGTTAGGTTTTTTTTTTTTTTTTTTTTGTATGTGAAAATTATTTAGATGATGGATCTTACTTTAAACCTTCAAATTGTACTCAAGTATATACCAATATTAACTCAAAAAAGTATATACAAATACATGAACTGTTGAACGTGCTTCTATAATTGGGTGTTTATACTTCCTCATAATGTTGAAAATTTACCGAAAGCACTCCTATTTCGATTCAATGTCTTTGAACTAAATTCATAATTTTCATTGTGCCTAAAGTTTTGAGGGAAAGTGAATTTTCAGTTCTTGATTTTAGCTAATAAATATTGCTTCTCGTGAATGGTTAGCAAATTGCAACATGGTTGATATCACAATCACAATTCACAACTGATTGGAGTGATATTGTCGGATGTTATCTGTTACTTTATTGAAACCCACTGCTCTATTTGTTGTCACTATTTAGCTAGCGAAATATAGCTGGTCTATGGTCTTATATTTTCATGGTGTAATTTGATCCAGTAGCTGTATTTTTTGTTGAAACGTAGGACATTGATTTCTTTCCATGCTTAAAGCTTTAATTCTGTCTTACTTTGAAATTGTAATGTGTAAACTAGCAAGAAATGATCTGTGGACTTGTTTCTCTCCACAAGCTGTGTTAAATTAGATAATTGAGAGATTTTTTTTTCAGATTTTGATAAGACGAGCCATGCCTTGTGGAAATGAATGTTGGGCAGTTAAGAAATGACACACACACTCATATATATATGGAAAATTAGTGGAGGCGATTATCGAGGTTTTGACATATCCAAACTCATCTTGCGAATGCCCCAATTAGAAAACCCGTCACAATATGAAGGAATTTGGCTCAATTGGGTTAGACCTAAGATACCTTGGGTTGGATTAATTATGAAGGATTTAAGTGAATATCAAAGCACACCTTCAATTGCATTGAATTGAAATGAATGGAAGTGTTTAATCCATGAAGCCAACCCCAACAAATTTGGGATTAAGGCTTTGTTATTGTTGCTCTTCTACCTGTATAATAGAGTTCTGTAACATATTTTCGTATAAAGCATCAATCGTATTTGATCTTGGCTTTCTGAGAAAGAATTTTTTTAGATTTATGTATACAACAACAACAAAGCCTCAATCCCGATTATTGTTGATCCATTTTGTAAAAAGCGTCAAGAGTTTTACGCTGGTTGTCAACCTATTGCCACCTTCCCCCATCTTTAGGATATGGAGACCTCTCCTCTTTTATCCGAACTTGGGACTGGCTATGTTGCACATACAATGTTCTTGATTTATGTATATTTTTTCTAAGTCTGTTATTAACATTCCAGGCCTCCGAAAACGCTAAAAAACTTGTCGAAGAAGAAAGAGCTTTCGCTCATGCTGAAATAGAAAATGCTCGAGCAGCTGTTCAAAGAGTTCAAGAAGCCCTTCAGGAACAAGAACGGATATCTAGGAGTTCAGGGCATCAGGTATTATGAGTGATTTGATCCTTTTTCTACTTGATCACCTAAACTTTAAATTTTCAATCTTGCTTCTGCTATATATATATACTTTTTTTTATTATGTATTTTCCTAATCTAGTGTATCTGGCTATATTTGACATTGAGTTTCTAAATCTGGTTGTTAAATGAGTGTATATATATATATATAAATGCTAAATTATGCATAGTTTAAACATTGCCTGATGTTCATGCCTTTAAGTGCCCTTGAATAGCTGTGAGGCAAGTTGCACCATAAACAATTAGGCTACTCGTGAAAAAGCAATTTTATGCAGCAATGCTTTATAAAACTAAATATTTGACCTTGAATTTACACCTCTTTGGCTTTTTGGAAATCAAGCAATTTGTATTGATATTTTATTATTTAGTCAATCTTTTGCGGAGCTTTGATGAAGTTAGATTCCTTTCTATATCGTTCACTGGATTAACAATTAGAACATTTTTTTTGGGTGCTATGTAAACTTCGATGCGTGATTTTGTGTGAACTTGTGGGAAAGGGGTTAAGTATTGTGAAAATGCTTTCAATTTGGATTCAGAATGAAAATCTAGTGTAGTATAAGTATTAATATGTATCTCTTTAAATTGTATGGTTTTTTAACACAACCTAGAGTGAAGCAAGTCTTGCTATCTGTGAATATATCAATCCTCGTAAAGTATGTTGCATAAATCTTGTAAGCATGTTTATGTAAGAAGTTACCCCTTGAGTGTTTTCTTCCTGGCCTCTGGATCATTTTTCTTGTTTCCGTTTCTAGTTTGTGCAAATAGATTCCTTTGTCATTTCTTAGGGGCACTATTGATGATGAATTTAGTTGTCTTAATAACAAGATTATTGTCTCTTGTTTTGAATGCATGCCACCGGGTGTATTTAATCGGATGGAGTGTAAGTCTCTTCCATGTAGCTGTCTCCAACTAATTTGTGGTTTAGGCTTTGTTGTTGTTGTAGGAATGGGTGTCTAAGGTTTTGGCTGGACTAGTCCCATGAGAGCTATTTAGGCACGTGGTGGATAGTTGGATTTGTGATAGAACCCTGTACCTTAGTTGGAATGAATTAACAAAGAAAAGATTAGGGGGGTGGACATGGGTCGGGTCCCGACCAACCTATAATCGGGTAATACGGTTACTTACCTGACACGTACTCGTCCACCTCAAAAACTCTACTCGTTACCTGTCGGGTAGAGCGGTTAAGGCAGGTCGTGTAGGATCAAATGGGTAAATATTAAATACTTAAAACTTTTTTTTGGTCTAGCCAACTTGGCCGAAAGCATATTGCCAAGCCCAACTTACAATTAGAGTTGTCGGCCTACTACTTGGCTGGTGTGAATGTGAAGAAATGGGTTCCTTAAAAGCAGTTCTCAACCTTCTCTCTTGTATGTAGTCGATGTGGGACTAAATGGGAGAGAAGTTTAGAGTTTGAACATTCCTCTTCTCATTTACATAGTGTATAGAATAAATATACAATAAACGTACTAAAGTTCTTGTTAGGGCCCATAAAACTGCTAGGTTATCCGGATTTGGATATGGGTACTTATCTAGGTGTCGAGCTTGGCTTTTCTCCAATTAGAGGACACGAGGACTCGGCTAAAAGTACCCAAAAATCTAGACACGGGTACTTGGATACGGCAAGGAAAAAATATATAAAATATTTATTTTATATCATGTATGAAGTGTAGTAAACATAAAATTCACTAATAAATATATAAAAAAACATAATTGCAACTAAATCAACAAATAAACAAAAAGTTCAATGATAATGAAATTATGATAGTGCGAGCATACCTTATATTCTGGTAAAGTGATGAATTAGACAATTGTTGAGATTGAGAAGTCCTTTTGAGTTACTCACGTAGGATGCTTCTTTTGTCCTATGAAATGCAACAAGTTACAACATTCAATATTATATTTTTTTGAAATAATATTCTTGAAAGTTGAAAAGAGTCTCGAATCTCGATGATTTATAATAGAATTAGAATTAAAACTAAGAAAATAAATGCAGTTCAAGACTTCAAGTTCACTTTCAATTCAAACTTTGACTTTGCAATAGAAAAGTTGAGTAACACCTCTCATATATGACTCTTAACAAAAAAACACATCGTATTTGAGAACAAAATGATAACATAAATCTGAGATGTGTGCAAAAGTAGTCTAACAAAAGCTAAAGTACAAAAAGATTCCTTCATGAACTCCTCACCTAGTTGTTTAAATTTTTCTGAAAGTGTTCACACTTCATTTCTTATAGTTGATTCATCATGAAACATAACAGCTTCTAACTCTGGTTCGTTAATTGACAAGTCAACAAGCTCTGCAAAAGTAGTTTCGTCAATGTCTAACTTATCTCCACCTATAACACATTAGAAAAAAGAAAATGTTAAATATTCAATTTCAGTAACTGTGCTACCATAAGTCTTCAAATCAATAATAGTTATGGCAAGAAAAAGCTTAACTTACATAAGTACCAATACTTAGATGGCCCTTCTTTGTATCCCTTTTTCATTCTTGACAATAAACGGATGTTGTAATGCTCTACTAGTTGTCAATCGATTCCTTTTAATGCTTTTAATGTTAGAGTATGTGCTCTAGTTCCTCTCACAACAAGATGATGATGCCGTTTGTGAGAGTAACTTGAATGCTAAAGACTGCAAGAGTGGTGTTGAAGCACCATGATTGGCCCACCAAGAAATCGTTTCTTCATAACTCCTAGCTTCAATAACAAATGGTTGACTAAAATAACCAGAGCTACTTGAAAATGATTCATATTCTGTGAATGCCTTTCAAAGATCATTTTGATTTTTGAAGAATCATTCAAAGCACTTCGCTCTCTTTTTAGAAACTTTATCATCTTCATTAGGAGCCAATCTTTGTTTTCCAATACTTCCACCTCTTAACCAAGCATCACTGTAGTAATTTGGAACTAATGGGTGAGCGAAACAATGCAAAGGGGTATTACTTTTGTTCCATCGGGACTCCAAGATTTTTTGAATGGCATCAAAGAATGATTCATTACTAACACATCTTTCCCCTCATGTTAAAATTTCTTTTGCTTTCCCTTTCTCAATCATTGTGTCCCACATGTCATAGATCAAATGAAGCACCGGAGCATCAGTATTAGCCAACCTTAACATGTCAATGATTGGCTCTGTAAAGCTTAAAAGATAATCAATCCTATCCCACTGTCCATCATCCACAATGCATTGCTTCACCTCGCGAGCTTTCAATTCATTTATGAATCTTTCATCACCTTTGAATGTTTTCCAAGCTACATCCATAACCATCATCTCAAGTGCATGTTTAACTTCTCTTAAGCGTTTGGTCATAATGATGCTCGAAGCGAATCTTGTTTCTGCCATCCTCAATAAGCTCAACTCTGAATAATTATTGAAGAGAGATAAAACCATCCCATGACTGACAATAAAATTGCGAATATTCTGAACATCGCCAATTAAGTCATTGACCCACTTGCATTGAGAGTAATGCAGTGATTTTTTCTGAAGGATCACATGTGCTCTTCAATGCCAAATTTAAACTATGCACCACATATGGTGTCCAAAAAATATGTGGATGTCTACTTTCAATAATTGAACCGGGTAGTTTGAAATTGCTTGCATTGTCTGTTACTATTTGAACAACATTCTTTGGTCCAACTTCTTGAATTGTTGAAAGAAATACATTAGCAACATACTCCCAATCTTTTACATTTTCACTTGCATCAATTGATCTTAAAAACATAGCTCCACCCACTGATGCAATCATCACATTTATCAACGACCTTCTTTGCCTATCAGACCATCCATCAGAGCATATGGATGCCCCTTTCTTCTTCCAAGAATGTCTAATGGGCAGCAACTTTCCATTTATGTGAGACTTCTCTTGAGCAAGTAATGTGGTTCGCAACCTATCAAATGTTGGAGGTGTGTGTACCCATATAAGTTGTTGTCTGCTAGTATTTGAGAATACTTAAAAAATTTGGATCTCTTGCAAGATTAAATGATAAAGCTGATGCATAAAACATTCTAGCAACGGTCTTATCAACCATGTCCCTAGGCGCAACATTGAAAGCTTTTTCTAAAGGTCCAACACCCTTGCGTTTCTTGTTTTGTAACAAATCCGAGCCTTCAAACTATGAGAGATATTCTTCTTTTTTTTTTTCTCACATTCAACTCAAGTTTGTTTCTTCTATACTCAGCTTCACTATGTTCTTTCTTGAGAGCTTCAAAAACATAGTCTTGTGACTTGCAAATCTGAACACCTTGCCCTGAAATCCTGAGAAGATGAGCTTTAACTTTTGAATAAGACCCAATAGCCTTCTTGTTATAGTAGTTAAAAGACTGTGTTCTATTTCCACCTCCACCAGCTGGAATGCTTAAGACTTTTTACATGATTCCATAATGGCTTGTCATCAAACACATCAAACTGCGACTTCAAAGGACGGAGGATTTTATTTCCCTTGTCCATCTCAAAGGTAAATGCTGTGTAAACAATCAAGTAGTTAGAACTTAGAGAGCATTTAAATGTTGCATTTTTTTACTAACCATTCACATATCAAAGAAAAAAAATAAATCTGTAAATACGATATGGATAAGAAAGAAAAAAAACTTGCATGGAAGTGGAACTTATAGTTCTGTAAGAATGAGAGCAAGAGGTGGAGAGTAGAACTTCTACGAGAAATGTGTTGATGTTCTTGGAATCTTGTGTATTGCAACCTTGTAGATATAGAAACAATTAATAAATTAAGGTAAGAAATAATGAATGCAAAGTGGTAGCATCAGTTTATAATGAAAGGCTAGTTTACCTTTTGTTGTGAGGAAGTTAGGAGTGAAGATATGAAGCTGCACCACACTGAAAATATGAGAGAATGGTGGAAGAAGAAAGTGGAAGCAAAGAAGATGGAGGGACGATTGATAGGGTGGTCATAGTCTCCTTTGCTTTTTTTTGCATTAAATGAAACAACATTCTCACTCCTCATTAAATGCATGTATCAATTGTGTCATAAGAAAATCGTTCCATCTTAGATTTCTTAGATTCTTAAGCACGGGAAAGGAATACTTTTGGTACTTTTAGTTGCATTTATTAAATATTGATAGATCTTATTCTCGTTACAATAAATATGATGGGACAAATGCCCAATTTAAATTTTATTATAATATTGATAGATTTTATTCTCTTTACAATATATATATATATATATATATATATCTATAACCTTTATATGTAGCTTTTATTTTCATATAAACCAAACTGGCACATATGAAACTTTTATACATTACTCCTTATTTCATAAGTTTATAACATTATATATATTTTATACATCATGAGATGCATTATTAGTTATAAAAAAGTTAGAAGATTATAAAATCATACGAAGTAGAAATAATTGGGCTATGTATTACACTATTGTTATGCTAATAGTAGTAGTAATTTGACTATACACTACAGTATTGTTATTGCTATTAGTTTTAGTAGTGTTAGTAGTATGTAGTATGTAGTATTAGTTTTGTGGTTTAGTGTTAGTAATTTCACTATTGTTATATTAGTTCTATGATTTAGTAGTATGTAGTAGTATTAATTTAAATTAGTATTTTGTAGTATTATTTGCATTGTTATTAATTTTGTGGTTTATATATATATATATAGTAGTGTTAATTTATAGTAGTAGTATTATTTGCATAGTTATTCTTGGTATACTGGAGTGAAATTAATTTAAGGTAATTTTACTATGCACTACAACAACAGTATAACCTTAGTCTCAAATTACTTGGGGTCGGCTACATGGATGACGGATCAAACTCTTCCATTGTGTTCGACTTAAAGCAATTGATGGTCAATTTTGCAAACCATTTAAATCTCTTCGAATTAATGTGTTTTAAGATAACTTCGGTCTCCCTCGTTCCTCGTCGAATTGCTTCAGTTTCTATTGAGTCAAGTTTTCTAATGGAGAGATTAATAGGTCGTCAAGTTTTCTAATGGAGACATTAATAGGTCGTCTTACTTGTCCTTGAATTTCTGTATTTCTTATTTTATCTATACGAAATACAGGAATTCATTGTTATTAGTTGCATAGGGTTTAGGATTTATGCTTTAGTAATTTAACTAGGGATTTGATTATGCACACTACTGTTATTTTTTTATTTTTTGTTTCTTCAGAGGTATTTTGTTGTTACGTTAGTCCTTTGATTTGGTAGTACTGTATTGTAGTGTTAATTTACATGAGTAGATTTGCATTGTTATTTTTGTAAACTAAAGTGAAATATCTATACACTACATTATTGTTATTATGTTTATGGTTTGGGGTTTAGTAATTTGATTATGTACGCATTTGTGTTTCTTTTTTGGGAGGTTTGTACACTATTGTTATATTAGTTCTATGATTTAGTAGTATGCAACAGTGTTAATTCACATTAGTGGTATTATTTTCATTAATTTTTATTATTGTTATATTGAGTGAATTCTAAAGTAATTTAACTATATGCTACTATTATTAGCTTTATCATTGTATTGTTGGGAGTAAGTAGTAGTATTAATTTAAAGTTGTGGTCTTATGATTTTGTTTCAATGGTTTTGTGAATTATTATATTAGATTTTATGATTTAGTAGTATAAATATTAATTTGCATTGTTGTTCTTGAAATATTTAAGTGAGTTCTAATAAGTTAATTTGATTATACACCTACATTGTTATTATTAATTGTATGATTTTTATTTTTATTTTTTATTTTTTATTTTTTATTTTGTCAACGATTGTTTTGTTTTCATTTAGCAGTAGCAGTACATTATTGTTGTTAGATTTATAATTTAGCGGTAATTGTGTTAATTTTACTCTCCAATTAATTAGGGGCTGAGGTTGTGTTGTTGTTGTTGTTGTTGTGTTAATTTTACTATTATTCTTGGTATATTGAAGTGAATTGTAAAGTAATTTGACTATATATTGCATCATTGTTATTACTTTTTAAAAAAAATAAAAATTGTTATTAGTTTTATAGTTGTATTGTCATAACGCATCTCCAACTAAACTCTATTTTAGAGTTTGGTATTTGGTGTTGGGTCACTCCTACCCAATGTCAAATCAAACGCTAAAATAGTGTTATCACTTTTTTTTATTACTTTTTAATATTTTAAGCATTTTAAAATTAATGTATTTACATTTAGTTTATATAAATAAAATATAATTTTTTTGAGTTTTTATTGATTAAATAATTTATTAAAAGTAATATAAATGAATAATAAACAAAGTAAAAGAAATGAGAAATAGAGTATTGGAATAGAAATAAAGTTTGATGTGACAAAACCGTAAAATAAAGAGAAAAATGGAGTTTTGTGGTTGGAGATGGCCTTAATATATAATAAGTAATTAGTTATAATATTATTATTATTATTATTATTATTATTTTTCAAAAAAATAAATTTGTGATAGTAGTTTATAAACTTACTTTTTTAAAAAATGGTTGAATTCAATGAACTTCAATCTATAAACTTACTTTTACAAACTAGAATTATATGAATATATATACATAATTATTTTAGAAATCCGTATATATTTATATACACATGAAATTTTATGAAGACTAATTATTAAAACTATTTGCTATGTACATACTCAGTACATTGTTTAAAAAGATTGAAGTAACATGAATTTTAATTTATGGGCTTCATTAATATTCTCCAATTAATTTGGGATCGAGGCTATGTTCTTATTGTTGTGTTGTGCTTAATTAATATTGTATATGAATATTTTTTGAGGCCATTGTATATGAGTTTTTTTTTTTAATTTCAAGAACTGTATATGAATGTTTGAGAAAGCTAAAAGTTATTAATTTTAATTGTTACATACTTTGGGTACATATATTGGACGCACAATGATGTACACACCATTGTATATCCAATGTATATACCCAAACGAAAAGTATGTCAAAAAATCAATTTTCTTAATTTAAATGTACATACCCAATACATTTTCTTTCAAAACTTAGTCTCTGGAGTGCCAAATACAATACAGTCAAGTTTTGTCACATGTTTGCTGGTCAAGTGTGTTTGTCACATGCTTTTTTCTTGTGGACGTTTTGTCACTGGAAGATTTTTTGTCACATGAAGGGTAAGTTTGTCATTTTCCTTGTTGCCCAAGCAACAAGAAAAGTCAAAAGGGTCAGATTTTCTTGGGCCCCAAAACACTCTAATAGTTGGAGAGTTGCTTGATGCCCTTTTTGATATATCATCATTCACATATCAGCCAAACTGTTCATCTTCCTTTTTTGATAAGCATACTGTTCATCTTCTTCATTTTGACTTCTCTTGTAAATCTTCTCTTCACTTTTTCAAATTGAAATCGTTTGCTTTTAAATATATACCAGTCCTTGGATCTGCACTTTCATCTTCTTTCTTTTTGTACTTGCAAAAAAATAGAGAACATACAAATGATCTTCATGCTGCAGCAACAGCCGTGTCCAACATCTAATTTGGAGGGTCGATACGGATTCCATGTCCGTATTCGTGTCAACTCGTGCGACACGGACCCTCCAGCCCAAAGTGCCGAGTCCGGGTAAGACAATCATAAAAGTTAAAGTGTGTTTGCATTCCATTGGCCATAAGGAAACTTCATTGCCAATCTCTCAAATTAACAAGCTTAGTTATTTAGCAAGGGTGAGCAATGTATTGTATTTAGTATATTTACCACTGCCTAGGAGGCTGGACATTTGGCAAGGGGCATTTGATTAAGAAAAGATATGATTCTCTCTATTTATAGAGAGGAGAATTATTACCCACTTGTACACTAACGGATGTGGGACTAAAAGGTGGGATGAGAAGTTTCACTTATGTCCCACACAAGCAAGAAATAAGTGTTGGGCGTTAACCATGACAACACTCAAACTTTTGTCTATTTATCCCACATCGCTTATGTGATGGTATAACAAAAATTTTGCCTATGTAAGTGGTGCTTCAACCTTTAACTCAATTCACTAACATGCCATGTAAGCACACTCTATGAAATGAGGAGCTTTAGGCATTGTAAAAATGACAGGTTGGTCAATTTGACCAATGCCTTTAATAAAGGTTTTGGACTGGTCGGGTTGGGTCGAAATAATAAATTTTTTCTCGAAATAATAAAATTTTTCCTTACTCGTTACTTGACCCATACAAATCGGGTAATTACCCAAAATCTATCGGGTAATTACCCCAAATCTATCCGTCCACCTCTTGTACTCGACTTGTTGCCCATCGGGTAGGGCGGGTAAAGCGGGTCGGGTAAACGGGTATTTCGCCTGCCTTAGAAAAGATAAAGAACAAGATAATTGAGAGAGAAGAAGATTTATTGCTGAACTGAGCCACGAAAGAATCCCCTCTACTAAACTTGTTCCCCTTTACTAAACTCTAGATGACTCTGTGTGGGATCCTGTAATTACTCGTCCCTTAAACTTTCACCTTGTCCTCAAGGTGGAAAGAAAAAGAAACATACAAAGGCCATGCTAGGATCCATATGAGCCTCGAAGTGACAAAGTAGGGACGTCGCTCAAGGCTTGTGTGATTGTTAGGTTGTTCTGAACTTCAACAAAACTCCGGCAACCACAAGAGAGATAAAAATCGCACTAGTAGTGAATCCAACATTGCCAAACAACAATTTGTCCCAAGGATGATTGGTTTGCAACGACACTATCCATCATGAGAGACAATCAAGACAAATGGTGGCCAACACTGAGTTTTGGTTGTGTGCACAAATGACCAACCAATGAAGTCATTCAAGCCATTCCCATAGCCAACCACAACCGACCCATGAGCGATCACCCGCAACAAATTGAGCATCAATGTCGTCCTTCCTTGTCCGTGCAATCACATGAGTTACCCCAATATATATGTCAAATAGAACAAGCCCATGCCCATTAGCTTCAGCATGAATGCAAATAAGCTTTATATAAGGTGCAATAACTAAGAGCTTGGCATCACATGATACTGTACGTCAAGTCCAACGTATGAAATGGAGCAAGATAACCTAGTCGATAACAACTCCCCATACCAACCGCCAAAATATCACACGAGGCGCTCAAAAAAACTCATGCAACAACAATTGGCATGTGCCCAAAGCATCATGTAATGGTTTAGAACTCGCAGACATCGGGAATTTCCTCATAGTTGAGGTGAGTGGTGAGAAAACAACATGAACAACTAGAATGCACAGAATAATAGAAGACAAAACAAGCGCCCTTTAATGATTCTCGACAACGCACAACTAAAGTGACCCAACACCTTTGATAAAATAAGTACCCAAGTCGAGGATAATCCAACGTCAAGTGACAAAGCACATGAAGTTCTGTGAAACATGTGCATGCATAAAAAGGCGTAATAGATACCTCGATGAGTTGTCGTCCCTCGCTTCGTCCGATCTCAAATGGTGTGTCAATCACAAAAGGTTGTCTCCCCAAATTCACTATCGTGCGAACGAATAAGAAAAGGAAAGATCATATCTTTCGAAGTTGGCAACGATCACTGGGTGTAGAGCAAATGGTGGTGGCCAAGGCGGTGGTTTGAAGTCATCATCAGTCAAACACTCCATTACAATTGTCGGATCTGATGGGCCTATGATTTTATTGAAATCTTTCGAAGCTCTAGAAACGTCCATTAGCAGAGAAGGTTGCAGAGGTGCCCAAGGAGGCAGATCGAGGATAGTGATGAAAACACCCATCGCGTGAAGCAGGAATGTCCGTCCAACACTGCGTCGCCTGGATCTGGTGGCCAATGCGACGGGGCGATGGTGGGAACAACATGATAGACAGAGTATATGCAGATCTAAGGGATCTGTTTGCAATTTGGTGGACATATTTAAGAGAAAACTAAAGTAGTGGAGATGCAAAGCCATAACTTTGACGTGATCAGATCTCCGCCCTTCGCGTTGCTGCTAATTTGAACTTTGCTTGGATCTGGTGGTTGAGGCATTGGTGTGGAGGCTTGCGTCCGTGGAACGTACAAAAACTTTGTATATGGACACAAATTCTTGCATATTGCTTACCTTAGGTCAGAAATGCTCTGAGGTGTGTTTGACTGCCAAATCTGGTAGTCTTAGTTCACCGGTGGTCATCAACTTCTCAGATAACCCTCGCTTTGGTGGATTTGGAACTTTCGTGCCATTAAATATTCCAATATGTTGTTCTCTCCTGACTGTTGAAACAATCCCTCGATATTGAAGAAAGAGGTCATCGAGCATATGAGCCAAGCCTCTGATTGCAATCTTCACTTCAGATCTGAGCTCTTTAATCGACACCTCAATAGCTGAAAGTCATTAAATACTCCGATCTGTTGTTCTCCTGTGATTGTTGAAGCAATCCATTGATATTGAAGAAAGAGGTCATTGAGCCTATGAGCCAAGCCTCTGATCGCAGTCTTCACTTCGGATCTGAGCTCTTTAATCGAAACCTCAATGGCTGAAAGCTTCTTCAGCTCCTCATCAATCCAATCTAATCGAGCTTCTGATGGTGTGGTATGATACCATTGATAGAACCCTGTACCTTAGTTGGACTAAATTATCAAATAAAAGATAAAGAACAAGAGAATTGAGAGAAAAGAAGATTTATTGCTGAACTGAACCTCAGAACAAACAATCCCACAACTTTCAAAAGACTGTACTCTCCAGGAACTCAAATGAGTTTCCCAATCAAGAGAAATGTACTGAATCCCCTTACAAGAACTGTCTACCCCTATTTATAATGCTCCCCTCTAACTAACTCTAGACAACTCTATGTGGGATCCTATCAAATTTTTTTTTTGATAACTATGGGTATCCGCACCCTTTGGGTACGACTAATCCCATAGGGTCAAGTCAGTTTCACCAAACCCATTGATCGGGAGAGACCACTAGGAGGGATCCTATCAAATTGATTCCACAAAGACCATTTCAGTTGCTTAACAACGACATCAATTCAATCGGGGGCTAGGATAGTTATTTAATGCCCTTGATATGTGTATGCTTTTCTTTCATAATTTCATTTTCTTGTGATTGGAAACTGAAAAAAAAAAAAAACTCTGACCATTTGTTCTCTTGTAATTTTCCGTTGATGTTATTAGTCTTTCTTACTTTCCATGTTTTGACTTTTTTTTCTTGTCTTCCTCTATTTATATGTACTCAAATTCAGGATATGGAAGAATTAATGAAGGAGGTTCAGGAGGCTAGAAGAATTAAAATGCTGCATCAACCAAGCAAGGCATGTTTAGAATTTAGATTATTTTCTTTTTTATTTGCTACTTACAGATTCATGGAACTGTTTAGATGCTTCTATGTGCGGGATATAGTTTTGGCTATTTTCTTTAAGCTATGGTTTTGATTTGGCCCGTCCGGATTATAAAATCTATATTTCATTCAACCCCTCATGAAATCAGATGGAAGGGGTGAATCAAATAAGTATTTACGTTTCCTTATGGAAGCTCACTTGATATGCATAGTTTTAGTTTGTAAATGATAGGCATTTATATTCGAATCTAAGAAGTTTCTGCTTATTATTCTGCTTATGATCAGAAGGAAAGGGGCTCTATTTATTCTGCTTATTATTTTGTTTACGAACTGAGATGATTTTCACATCTTGCGTAGCCCAAACTTTGCATCATGCTGAATCTGACTCAATTTGGGCCAGGTCTGCAGTTTTAGCGTGGCATAGGCACATGCGTATTGTGGGAGATAGTTTGTTTGATATTTTGCATTCTAATTTCTAACCCTGCATGATTATCAAGCATACTTATTGTAATTTGTCTCGAAGGCTTTGGTCCTTTTTACATTAGTTTAAGGGCACAATTTGAAAAGTCCTAGAAGTTTGAAAAACTTCTATAAATTAATTAGATTTTTTGAACCATTGAATTAGAATTAGATGTAAATGAAAATTTTCGAAACTTCCATCAAAGTTAGAAAGTAACGATAGGATTTACAAATTTTAATACTAGTTGTTGGAATAGTGAAATACCCTTGCAAAATGAAAACGTGTTGGAAGATATAAGAAATGGATTCTTACAAATTGCTTATTGAAGAAAGAAATAATATCCATAATGATCAATTTTATTGAAATTTAAGTTTAAAAAGCTTTATATCAAGCATAAATGGAGAAAAGACCTGAAATATTGTTAAGACCATGCTTTTTTGTTGTGTTCTGATAAGACTTAGATGTTCTCTGGCACTCAAATGAAGTTAATTATAATTCTCTATTATGTCGAAATCTTAAAATATTTCCCTACATCCAATTGAACTTCCCTGAATTAATTTGAATTTTAAGCGTGGAAAGTAATAGACGAAGTCAACCTTTTGATCCTTGGTTATGGGAAATGAGTACTTCAGTTTTGCATGTTCATGTTCCGGTTTCGAATCTGATCTCAACTCGAGGAAATACTACATATGCTAGTTAGATAAACCACAATGTCTTTGGTTTAACCATTTGTGAAACTGTATATTTTGTTCTTCATTCTCGCAGGGCTGAGATAAGTTTCCATTTGAGATTTTAGGTTTGATGGCCAAGTTATACCTGATTTACACCATTAGTACTTAGTTCAGAAAGGAAAAATAAGCCCTTTCATTTGCCCCCTTTCTCTTATGCAGGTTGGGAAGGAGTTTTAATTAGATTTTGGAATTCATTTTTTGAAGTCAGGAGTGAGAAGTAAAGGCAGATGGACTAGTTTAAATTGAATAATAGACCAAAATTTTGGAAAAGGCCAAGCAAGAAGGACTTTATATGGCTGTTGCATATTTCCTTGACACTGATTCTTAAATATAGAATCAATCAAACTAGGTCCGAGATGCTTAGATGAATTAAAATGATCCGAATTAATGTGTCTTGCTCATAGAGTAATTGAGGTCATTCTAGGTCCAAGATTTTGAGCATTGTGTCAGGGGTATGCTGATTTAGGCTTGTCAAGCTTTTAGTCCATTGCTTTATCTGTACCCATGCTGGTCAAAAAATGAACGCTCAGTCGCGCATGGATTCTAAAAGCTATTTATTTCTTGAAATTTTAGTTTTGGACTCTATTCAAGTCTCATTATATGAATGTTCTCTTTAAACAATTGGTGGATTTTGTTGGTGTTGGGGGACATGTTTTAGTTGATTTTTGAATCAATTACCATGATATTTGTTTTGACAGAATAGAATTAGTGGATTTTTGTTCCATTGGGGATCATTTTATATTCATAGAGCCTTGGTTATCACGATTTCCTTGTTCTTTAGAGTGGTTATGTGTCTTGTCAAATTAACTTTACCTTTCCGCGAAAGCATTTTGTTTTGATTTTCTGTTTCTGTTTGATATTTCTGACGGAGGAGAAAATGATACATGGCATAGGTAATGGACATGGAACATGAACTTCGGGCACTAAGAGTGCAACTGGCGGAGAAGTCTATATTTTCCCTTCGTCTTCAGAAAGAGGTCTATTTTCTCCCTTATGTTGCCTAATTTTCTTATGTATTTGGTTGATCTATATTGCAATTAAAGAATTTCAGTGTGACTCAATTTGATGATTATTATAGTTGGGCGTCAATAACTCTACATATAAAACTCTTATACTATTATTTCCTTGGATTCCCTTTCCTGTTGTGATAGGCTGGTGATAATTAAACTGCAATGGTGAGGCTTGATCCAGGTGAAGATTGTATTGGGTTTGGGTGTTCACCCTCTTCTTACCCTTGATAAGATTAACATAACGTGTTGTCAAGGTAACATATAAACATGTAAGAAGTAGTGCCATCTTGGTGACGTGATGCCTAGTCATTGGAAAAACTATTTAATTATAATTATAAATTATTAGAGTAATTTCACCCAAAAAAAATTATTAGAGTAATAATTAGTTAGTTTTTTTGCTCATATAATTCGATGTGTAACTGTGCATATTCCATTTCAGAAAACATTAAGAAAAAGGAAAGCCAGTCTCTGTTCAAGTGCAAAACTCATTATTCTCAGGCTATTCTACTTCTAATTCTGAACGGTAAAGATATCTGATAAACATAAGTTAGGAACAAGAGACTCTTAGGAAGAATCTCTATCGTTTGCCTTGATAGGTTCTGTATTTCAGTATTTGTTAATAATAATTATAGTAATAAAGGTGAAACCAGAATGAGGTTGGGGGTAGGTTGGAGCAGGAAAATCTAGGGGTCGCATTTTTTGACGATTATCCAGTTCTTTCTGTCTGTGGTTGTTTCTATTTGTGAAGTTCATTTTAGACAAGTTACCATCTGAAGTTTCTGGAAATGACAACCATGGACTGATGAATCTTAATAATGTCTGTCCCAATACTAAGCTGTCATATCATATGGAATTGTTTTAAATGTAGTATATGGGAAAAGATTTTGTGTTTCTTTTTATGACATAACTATCTAATTTGTTTCCTTCATGTCATTATAGTTGATAATTTGCATAATTGATGTTCTATTTGATATATGAATGAGTTTTTATCCTTTTTTTCTTCTGATTTTTTTTTTGGCTTCTTATGGAATGAGTTATGGCTGGATTATACTGGGAATAAACTTTTCTTTCTCTTGTTCTTTTTATGTTTTTTCAGCTTGCAAAGAGCAAAAGGCTTGGGGGAAATAGCTTGTATGAAATAGATGGTTCTGAAACTTTGGGATCATATTTGCGGATCTCTTCAATTACGGACAGTGCTCCAGAGCTTTCTAAATGTTCAATTCAATGGTACCGTGTAACTTTAGAAGACGGGAAAACAGAAGCTATTTTGGGTATGCATATAGTTTATTTTAATTTTTTGATTTCCTATTTCATTGTTCTGAGGACTCCAGTTGGGAATTTGTTAATGGGAAAAAATTTGGTGATGTATTTTTGATACACACAATTGCTGGAGTCATTAGAGACTGTTAGATTATGCATCAACTTCCGTGTGCATACATCTCAATATATGTCCGATGGGCCCCAACAACTTTGTAGCAATTGTGTATCAAAAGTATGTCCCTAACTCATTTTCTTTGTTTACATGACACAGTTCTCTTTATATGGTTGCGTACTTGAAATTTTTTACCTTCGCGTTACTTTTAAAATTTTTGTCTCATATTTTCCTGGATAATGACATTGTCATCAAGAATTAGCTTTAAAGTCACCTTCACCCTTCATTCATAGTAACATATAGCATGGGCCTCTGGAAATACTGCATGCTTATAAAGTGGACGCGATGGCTTTCTTTTAATCTTTGAAAATGATTTCCAGTGGGTGATGATATGATAGAATGAATCGATTGTCTTGGTTTTCATTTTCTATGATATAAAGATCACTGTGGACATTGCATATAAGACCAGATTTGAGTGGCTGAACAAGTGTATTTCATCCATGTCATATGATATACATTTGCTAGACCTCATTAATTCTAGTAATTTGATTTATGGAGATGAATTCTAGGTGTCTGAGAAACCACATAACAACCAACTCATGAGACATACATGCTTGTTTTGATTGAAAAACATAAAAAACAAATATTATCTTGGCATTTTCATTGTGGATGATTTTTGAATGGTGGGCATTGCTATTCTGAATGTAGGCTTAGCTAAGTTTCTGACTTACTGTATGTTGCGTCACTGTAGTTACTTGTTTCATTTTACTCGATTTTCCAGTTATGTGCTATTAAAATCTAATTACTTATCCTTTATTGATTGTGCATTTGCATGATGCATATACGATGATATCTTCTACATTCTTAGTGGTTAGGATATCTATGAGATAATGTGTTTATTCTAAATTTTGTTCTTTCCTTTTTTTTTTCTCAATTATTGGATTATTTTAATTGTTTCTGCCCTTCCACACATTGTTAGCCATTTAGTTATGTCATCTTGAACAAGATTGGGTTCCTCATGTGATTTATTTACAGCCTTTATGGACATCTTTGACAAGCACAGTTGGAATCATTTTTTTCTAAGTTAAATTCCATTTGAGAGAAAAAAATCCAAAAATAAGCTTATCCAAATCTTGTGACAGGAGCCGCAAATGTACGACAACGCAGTAGTGACTACGATCCAAACTAATGTTCAAGTCATGGATGTCGAACCACAAAGACGATTTAATACTAATTTGAAGTCTAACTAGAAAAGAAAGTAACCTTGATTTTGAGTTTGGATTTGAAATTGAACAACCAATGAACTCTAACTAATGCGAGTAATGTAAAATGTAAATTGTGTCTTAACTATAGAGTATGGAGAGATAGTCCCAAGGGTTCGATTTCATTAAGGTTGTATCCTTTCTATCCAATTACATCTCAAATATCCCAATTCAAGTGAAGATAAGCAAATTTCCTTAATTTTCACTCCGCCCCGAGGTCTCGGTGATGAAGATTCTAGCGTTGCACTGGACTCCACTAGTCGGCGTGAGTAGCGTAAGTGCAATGCCGCATTAAACGCCAAATTCCATTGCCTCCCTAGTCAATGGCCATTGGTCGATGCACCACATGTTCTAAGGTTGTGTTTCTCCAATTCTAGGCTAGAAACCCCAATGGTCATGGTGGATTTCAAACCATAAGTTCTACACCTAATTGGCCAAGGCAAGCATAGCATTACATTCAAGTAAAACACAAATCAACACAAAGAATTGAAGAGAACAAACAAAGTCACATTGAAATTGAAAGGAATCCAACTCGGGATCTGTCTATCACCAAGACAAAGTCGATTACCCCATATTGGGGCAAAAAGCAACACGATACATGATGTAAACTAGAGAAAGCATGAAATCAAATCTCAAATTCAAAGAGGAATCCACAAGTTTGCTCCACAAAACCCTAGCCTCCCAAGTGTTCTCCCGAGCAATATTTCTTTTAAAACCTGATTTCGAGTTGTATTTATACCCCTGAGGGTATTCTTGTACAAAATTCTCTCCAAATACCCCCCAAAAAATAGCTTCTTAAGTGGTTCCAACAACGAGCGTCGTGAGCTCCCAGCAAGTGCCAGGAACGACTATTTGGAGGAGGGTTTCGTTGTGGGCGTTGGGTGGACGCTGGGAGTATCTACCAAGTGCCCAAAAACGCTAGAATACGTGGTCTCCATGATGGGCACTGAGTGGGCGCTGGGTGGGCACTGGGAGCACCCACGCTAGGCGCCAAAGCTACTGAATCAATGATTTGCACTCTTCTCTCTTCCGGCCTTTCGTTCTGCACTGGCTCTCCTAGCTTGAGCTGCCACACCTTTCCAACACCTTCTTAGCCTGTCATGCCCACAAAATGCCTAAGATTAGTATAAACCCATTATTTATTTGCCCAAAGTACTAAGTAATTACTACTTAAAAGCGAGTAAAATATGCTTTGCATCATCTTGTAATATATTTTTAATTTTTTTCTTATTTCTAATCATTTTGTACTTATAGTTGCATTTAATTAGTATGATAATTATAGATTTAGAAACTAACTAGATATTTTGGGTATATCTATATTATAGTAATTTAACGTATTTGGGTACAAGTGTAAAACAATTTTTTTTTTTCTTTTTCCGTTTATAGACGTTGGGTTTAATTTATTAATTCCTTGGATGTTCCTATTCCAAAACAATTCTATTGTATGCTCTCATTACAAACATATTTGAGCCCATTAGTTACGCATCAGGATGCATATGTACAAATCATAATGCATAGTCCATTGTACTTGCACCTTTATAAAGAAATTGGGCCTATAACAATAATATAGTGCTTTATGACGAATTGTTTTTTTTTCCTTTTTTTTTAAATTTTAGTCAACATATGTTAGCCATTGGTTCCATGAAAACCAAATATACACTGCTGGATATTTTTATCCTTACTCTTTGTAGAATTGTTTTTTCTTTATTTCTTCGGTTTTATTAAGATAGTGCTTTTTCTTTGTTTTTGATCTGTAGGAGTTTGATCTCCATAATGAATATGACAATTGATACTGAAGGAAGTTTATGGTCTTGGAGAGGATTTTATGTGTTATGAATTTTTTTCTCCATACTGTGTGCATTACCATCCAAGTTAATCCATAGGCTTCTTGTTTTTTCAATCACTTGTCCAAATCATTGGGCAGTGTTGAGCTAAGACATCAATCTTTTTTTCAAAAAAATAAAAATAAAAATTGAAGGATGGAGAGCCAAATACTGAAATACAGTTAAGATGGGATAATGAATTCCGTTATAGGTAGCTGCTTTAAAAAGTTTTGTTCTTTTGTCCTGTTGACATGCATCGTCCAAGTTTTGCTTATCTGTTTTCATTGCTGATGGTATGCATGACCTGATAGTGTCTTTTGTTTTTTGAGGAAAGACCTGATGGTGTTTGTTGTCTTTTTTTTATCGTCTTTATTTTATATAATAGGAGCTACAAAATCAGTTTATGCTCCCGAGCCTTTTGATGTGGGGAGAATATTGGCAGCAGATATTGCTTTGGATGATCAAAGGGCCACCGTGACAACCGCAGGTCCCATAGATCCAGGTTTGATCTTGATCCTGTAACATCAGTACGTTAAATCAAACTTTGACATCTTATTTTTGGTTTTGGTAAATACTCGATACCCTCAAAAATCTGAAACTTTTTAATATTTTGTTTTTTTCGAATCTAGCCCAACCTAAAAAATTCATCAAATAAATTTAAACTTATTGCTTTGGTGTAAGTTAATCCCAAGACCAAGAAGGGGGAGTGTCTAAGAGAGTAACCTGTTTTTCTAACCCTAACTTTTTATTGTATTTCCTAAAATATCATTACATGCTAATAATAAAACTTGCATGAACTTTAACATACTTATATTATTTCTCGCACATCTAACTGCTAAGGACTGATATCTTTAACAGCACCAGCCACTTTAAAGTACCAGCCGCTCATAAACAACCTTGTCCTCGATGTTGAAAGTGTACAACCATTCAAAATTAGGCATGTGAATCTGATGCTCAACCCACCATAAAGGCTGGGTGTTGCATATTATCAGTTTATGTTAACCGGAAATGCTACTGACAGAATTTAGCAACCAAATAGCCTTCACACACTGTTCAAAATTTCCATGATAGAGGAGAAAACTCTACTCTTGTTCTAAACGAAGTGTCAATGCCTCATCAGCATGCCTCACGGTCTGATCTCTCAGATGTCCCTTTACCAATGTTTCTGCTCCACATCAGCATAAATCCACCCATCTTTGTCTTGGGATTAAATTGAATCAAAGCAATAAGTTTGGCATGAAAGTTGGTTTTGGCTAGATTTTCAATAAAATTAGTGAAAACTTTCTAAGTTAAGGATTTTTTTCAGTTATTGTACCCCTTTCTTTATCCTTCTAATTACGACCAAGTATTTGTCCAATCCCTTGTCTCTCTCCCAGCTTTCAGAGGTTTGGTGGTTGTTCTCAACAATTATCCAGATTTTGAGTCTTGTCTCTCTTTAAATATAGATGAATGGTCACATCTTGTCATTTTCATGTAACTGCTAACCTTTTTTGTTTTTCTTTCACATTAGTTAGATAAAACTGATTGAATTGGTATCAACAGCTCCAGGATTGGGGAACTATGTGGAGGCACTCGTGAGGAAATCTGACACACAGTTCAATGTATTCTCTTGTTCTTTTATGGTCTTTTTTTGATAGGAAAAAAAAAAAAGAAAGAAGATAACCACCTTCTCAGCCTACATACTTGCGTGATATTGCAGGTGGTTGTCACCCAAATGAATGGAAAGGATAACCCATCGAATTTTGTTCATGTACTACACGTGGGAAAGATGCGGATCAAACTGTGTAAAGGAAGAATTACAAAAGCTAAAGATTCCTATGCTCCCTTGATGCAGGTAACCTATATTTGGGATATAAGTTTCATCCGGTATGCAGGTGTTTTTTATTTTTATTTTTTTGATGTGAAAATGTTAAAGATGCCCATTCCAAGCTCACAAAACGTGAAGAAGCTTTTAAAGTTACAATAACTTCCAGTTTTAATTGGAATAAAGCCATCTGTTGAACTAGCTCTTTTCACAAGTATCTTTTGTTCATAAAACTGATCAAATTCTTAGGCGTTAAAGCTTCTATGTAGTAAGTAATTTGCTGAAGTTGTACATTTATGATGCGTTTTCTGTTGTCGTCATGGTTGATCAGTTATGTGGAGTTAGAGGTGGTGGCAATGCTGCTGCTCAAGCATTGTTTTGGCAAGTAAAACGAGGGCTTTCGTATGTGTTGGCTTTCGAATCAGAACGAGAAAGGAATGCGGCTATCATGCTTGCCAGGAGATTTGCTTTTGACTGTAATGTAAGCAAGTGTCTTGTATTTCATCCGTATTCTGTTGATTTATTAAGTAAATTTCTCTAATAGTATTACTGGTGACAAAAATCACAGATTATGCTCTGCGGACCGGGTGATCGAACTCCCTAGGAAACTAACAGATTTTCTAATTTTTCCTCGCAAAGAAGTGTAAGTACTTTCAGGTTTTCCCTAGTGTTTGTATCTATATATATGCGTGCTTGTAACAGTAAGGGAAAGGAAGAAAGAAAGAAGAGTGTGGTGTTGTTTTGTTGGGCTTCCACCATTCTGGTTGCGTCCCTGGATCAAGGCATCCTTTTTTTTTTATTTGCCTTCTTATTTGGGTGTAACAATTTTTTTTCCGGCTTATTCTCACAAATGGCTAATCTCAGTTTGATTTGTTTCAAAGTTCGTCCTTCATATTTGATTCTTGTGCAGTTTGTCACTTCAGATTACTTCGTACAGATATCAGTGACCTTGTTTTTTTATATAATCAATACTGTTTGAGGATTTAACTTGTGTGGGTACTCTTTTATACCATATATCTCCACTTAATAAGCAAGTTTATTGTGTTGTATCTTACCCAAAAAAAGAAACATTATTGTGTTATAGGACTTTGCTACGCAGAAATCAAGTAGCATACACCAAGAAAATAAAATAAAAAATCAAACAGCAATTTTGAGAGGCAGTGGTGCAACTCCTTTGTCATTTTTTTTCGTGGAAAAGTCCGGATAAAGGAGGACGGACAACTATTTTTCATACAGAAAAATGGGTAAGGGGGTCCCAAACTCATTCTTAATACTCAATGGAGGAGAGATGCTACAAGTCTATTTTCATTCTTGAAAAATGGAGGGTTATAATAGGTTGACAATCAATGTAAAACTTTTGTCACTCTTCATGAAATGGATCAAACATTTTCATTTAATTTCGGATTGAGGTTATATCATTGTTGATGTTTGTGAAGTGGTATCACGAACCAATTGGGTGATTCAATGGTATGGTATAGGATTCGGAAGTAAGAGGTAATGGGTTCAAACCTTGGTGGATGCAAAAGTTGTTTCTTTCTTATCAAAAAAAAAAAAACCCTAAAAATACGGTGGTAGCTAGGCCAAATACTTTTGGTAGAACCCCAAGATTTGATGTTTGCTTAGGGCAATTTTTAGGCCTTTTTACTTTTTTTTTTCAAGAGACCTTTTTACTTTTTTTAATAAGTGAAATGCCCTTATTTTACTTTCCAAAAATGTAGTTATGAATTTTTTTTAATGAGTTTTGATGTAGTAAGCTTTATATGACCAACTTACTTGCAACACGTACACGCTTGCTCCAACATGAGTTGAACCTCAAACCTTGTCTTTAGTAAGTGAAGTCTCATCCATCACTCTAGAGATATTTTGGCAATCTTGAAAAACTTTGTGGGGATATTCAACCAAACAAATAAGATCCACTACGTAATACAAAGTTGATATGAGTAGAAATTGCAATTAGATATTTGGTAAATATCACAATATATCTTTACGTTTGAAATTTTTACAAATTTATCTTAACGTTTTAATTTTTATAAATATGTCCTAATGTTTTTAAATTGTGTAAATAATATCCTATGAATAAATTTGGGCTGATTTGAGATTATCTTTAACTATGTTGTTGTAAATGGGAAGAGTTTCTCTCAATTTATCATGTTATGGACTAGAACATGTAAGGTTGGAGTAACTTTTCAATGCCATGTACTTAATTAAGATTTTAGGATAAATTTGTAAAAAAGTAAAACGTTATGATGCATTTGTAAAAATTAAAACATTAGGATAAATTTGTAAAAAAAATTTTAAAGGTTAGAATATATTTGTAAAAACTAAAAGTCTAAAACGTTAGGATAAATTTGTAAAACACTTCTAATGTTAGGATATGACGCGCGTCGAACACGTCAAAGTTAATTTCTCGATTTCTATAACAGAAACCACAAAGACTGCAGTAGTGGTAAGCTCGGGATCGAACCTCAAGGACTAGGTAACTTAACTTAAGCTTCTAGGGGAGAAGAAGAAATAGAGAATTTTATAAAACTTTTGGGAACTTTAAAAACTTTGAAGATAAAGAAATTCAATGAGGGTGAAGTCTAGGTATTCAGCTTTACGGTTTTCGCCATACAACTTGGAAATGATTTCATTAATCCTTGGTTTATGAAAGATTTGAAATTTAACTATGATCTAGTGCAGCTATAGACTTGATGACGCACTCGGTTCCTCGCACTTCCTAATCTCGGCAGCCAAGGTACGACCGTTGACTACTTCTATAACCAAACACACAACCTGATCGCTAGTGCTCTAAATTTAACACGTTGGCCGCATTACTTCGATTCGTGAAGCACTACACCTACAAAAGCGGATCTCTAGTGCTCCCGATTGAGCCTAAATAACTAAGGTACTTGATCGATTGGCCAACTGTCACAGGTATGAGTCTACCGCGTGGGATGGATGTTTTGACTTCAATGACTAAGGGCAATCAACCTAATATGCATTTACATGCCTTTACACACATTCAAATCTAACCCTAAGAATAAAAACAGTACCAAAGAGAATAAATCATGGAAAAAAAAAGCATAGATAGACCTCATAATAAAATCCCAAGTTGCAGGCTTGACCGATTCACCTTCAACCTAGAGGAAGGGGATTAGCTAGACATAATCAAACTAAAACCCTAGTTTCTAATGCAAAACATAAAGGTCCTTTCAAATTGGAGTCTATTGGTATTTATAGGGAAACCACAAAGATGGTTTAATCCCTAAAAATCTCGAAAAATATATAAATAATCTCGAGTTCGTGCTCATCAGGTCGCGGCGCGAGCGTGGCGCAGATGTTGTTTGACAAGTTCATGCGGCGTGGGCACGACGTCTCGGCGGCGGCGTCACAACCTCTTTCTCGAGCTCTCTGGTTCAGCTGCTGTCAGTCACATTATGGGTGATATTTGTTGCAGTGTGAGCGCGGCGTCAATGCTGGGAGCCTTTGGTTTCACCGTATACGAATGGTGCTGTGAAGGATTCTCATGGTAACGCCTCTGCGGTGTGAATTCTGTACAGGAATTCTGCCCTGACTTGCCTCACGATTTTGTGCCACTTCGAGTCCGAATCCTATGATGCTTGTGAGATGTGAAAATGTCCGTCTCGAAGTCTTCTTTCTAACAAGAGCAACGACGAGTCGTTCCGACTTTTGATGTGAAAGTTATCACATGTGAACTAAACTATGCTCAAACAGGTCCGAAATACACTTTTGCTCCAAATACGCCCGAATTACGCTAAATCCCTGAAATACATAAAACAAGCATTTATCACTACAAAATAAGATTAATATAATTTATTAACACCTAATATCCTATACTAACTAATATCTAAATGAACACTCATCATGATATATTATGCTATTTGCTCTTAAATATTGAATAGTTCACCAAATTTAATTTAACGAGTCTTGATCTATTTTTCTCGAGCTAGCACCATGTGAAATCTTCGTAAATAAGAAGGTTATTATTTTATTCTATCTCGTAAGCGTTTTTCTAACATAAAAAACATAGATCAATTTGTTCTCTCTCTAGCTTGTAAGCATTCTTTTAACATAAGAAATATAAATAAGTTAGAGAATTACCTGCGGAAGCTTTTAGTCTCCTAAATCACCAAGAACTTATCACCTTTATGAGCCTCAATACCTTCAATGCGTTCAAAATTTTAAGCTTACTACATTCTAACCTTTAATACGCACAATACCTTCAACACTTATCACCCTTATTAATTTTGAATTTCGCTCAAATTGGTAACTTAAAGGGAGACTTAATGGACATAAAGTGAATTAAAAATATAAGGTACACTTTTTGGTCATTATGTAATTTAAATAAAATAATGAGACAAATTAATAATGGTCTATCATTTTTATTTAATTAACCACCGCGAATCGTGATCATTCTATGAAACAATTGCAGCAGATTGCCTTACATCAAATGTTTCAAATCAGGTCTCTACCAAGGAATTACTTATTTCATTCATTAATTCACCATTCCCTTCTCCATGACAATACTACAAGATGTATTAATAATTAGCAGTGTACATATAATGATCATATATAAATTAAGAGTATACATCAATTGTGAGCAAGAGCAAAATCCCCGCGGAATTTGAACATCTCGATCGGTCTAAGTGCAATTTGGTGCAATTAGTATCTCAAGAAGCATCCCCTACATTTTCAGCACTGACTTGGAACTATCTGCGTCGTTCAAGTATATCCTACTTGAACTTGAGGAGCTTCTGGTGCTGAGCTTTCTAGTTGCGCTGTAGCAGTGTTTTCAGATTGTGTTGCAACTGAAGCTTCGACGGTTTCTGGTGGCTTAAACTTGTTGATATAATAAGTAAGGGATGGGCCAGAGTAGTCCAAGCTCTGCACCGGCGCCGGTGGTGGGTTCTTACCAACTTGGAAAAGAACCGAAGATGCTGCAGCAACAAAGAGGAGTGCCAACCCAGCAGCAACAGCTATTGTGTTCTCGGATCCATCAGCGGAAGCACCTCCACTCCCTGAGCTGATCGCGCTTTCTGCTACATACACAGCAGGCTACAACACACAGTATACATTGTTGTTATTGTTAATCAATCTTGATTTGCAATTTACCTTCATTTAGTGAATATGTGAGATTCTAGGCACTCATTTCGTTGTACATAAAGACTGTTGTTAATGACAATATTCCAAGTCCATAAAAAGTTTAGTGCTGCATTCATGAAGGCAGCGCAAAGTACTTATTTAAGCAAAATGTATTTAAACCAAAATGTATTTAAGCAAATTGAAACAATTGAAGTCCTTGCATTCAACTTTGCCGTTTAGAGTCCCACCTTGCAGACCACAAAATACAATGGCTGGAAGCATGTCTTTTATTTGGGAGTACTGCTATTAGTAGCAGATTTTGCTGTAAAGAATTTATCGATCGATACAACAGTGCCTATGACCATAGTTGAAAGGCTTATTTCAAGAATAGAAAACTAATAATAAACCAAAAAGAAAAAAAGGAAAACCAATGACTAGGCCCTTTCCCCTTCATTTCAAAACATCGGCAATCCAAATGGAACATTGATTTTTTGAAGGTGTGATGCAAATAAGAGTTTGTGTTAGATTAAGATTTTATTTATTTATTGGATAAGATGGTTTCGTTTAGTTGGATTATAAGCTTTGTGTCTTTTTTGTGTCAAAGTTAGAGTTTGAATAAGAGTTAATGGTTGTAAGAGCTTTATTAGAATTACAGTTAATATGTCTTTTGATATTCTATTAGAATTATGAGGTTTATTATTTTACAAGCCTATATAAAGGCTACATATGTAATAGTCACTGGCGGACCCAAGTGTAAGCTCCCCCTGGGCTGTAGCCTAGGGGAAGCTACTTGGAGTCCCCATGTACATATGATTTATCTCAAATAAAATTATAAAATGCTTGTTTCAGCCCATGGCCAAATCTTAATAAACTCAATGCATCCCTGTTTTAGCCCAACATAAAAATGTTTTTACCGATCAACAAAAATAAGAGGCAGGCTAGAATGCATGTTCACTCCACCAATATTCAATCCTATCTAAGTTAATTGAAAAGTAAAAAGATAGAGATGTAGGATGTCATTTATGGATACATGCATTTGCTACAAATTTATTGGATTTATTTGTTCTTACATTGAAGTGTATGTACGTATGGGATGCATAATTCAATGGAATAGAATAATATTATGTAACAAATGGCTATATTACTGGATATATAAATGTTAAACATTTTAAAAAATTAAAATTAAAATTTTAAAATTTTAAAATTTTAAAAAGGAAAAAAGAAAAAAAAATCTACTCTATTCAGTTATTATAAAAAGTTAACAAGCTTTACCAAAAAAAGAAAAAGTTAACAAGCTCATTACTCCATCATTAATTTTTTTTTCAGAACCTTCATTAATTAGTTAATTAAAGATTTGAATGTTTTTCTCAAAAAAAAAAAACAAAGATTTGAATGTGATTGTGCACATAGAGATGTTATTTTTGTGAGCTCTTGTCTCCATATAGACTGCAACTCGGGGCAAATCTAAAACAATCAATGTGGATATCGAGCGTAGCTTCGACTAAAAAAATGAAAGAAACTTATTTTATAGTTGTTTACTCAATCGAGAGTGATTTTGTGATCAGGATTCACTCTGTATGGTTTAAATTGTTCACGACCTAGTCAAGCCGCTAATAGTCATAACGGATCATGATTGAGCTATACCTCACACATATATGGTTAGCCCAGGGCAAGAAAAAATCCTGGGTCCGCCCCTGGTAATAGTTTAGGGGTGGGGTTGATTATTGATAGGGTTTAATTCTAGGGCCCTGAATTGCATTATTCATGTGTCGAATAATAAGTTTGGAAGGCTTCCATGCATCAACGAAAGAAATATAATGGAGAGTAATAATCGAAGAGAGAATTCAAAACCTTTTGTACGTACGTACCTCAACCGAGTATATGTTTGTTTGTCCGGCGGTATCCTTCTCAACATAGCCAGTCCATCCTCTTCGACGAGGGGGGAATGTCCCAACCACCTTAGTCTTCTCTCCCGCCAACCATTCCACACTAACCTTCCCAACCTGCAAAATTACTGAATTCAATTTCATGCCAGAAGTGAAATTTTTTTAAAATTGCAACAATATTGTCAGGAGACAAATAAATTGAATTGAAGGGTAAAGACAATGAAAACAATGTGAAAACATCTCAGGTGAGAAAGTAGAAATATTGTTTCTTAAAAGGTAAGGTCCAGGGAGGTTGTGGTTCGACTCGTATCGAAGTAAAAAAAAAATATATATATATATATATATATATATATATATATATATATATAAAATATATATATATAATAATCAAATATATAACCCGTGAAGCTCGCTCACCTCCTTATCAGGAGCGCACCCTTCATCGTTGCAGTCGTCTTCGGCGTTAGAAGAAGAAGCTCTGATCCTGAAAAGGGTACCATCGGGCTTCAATTTCTGAGATTTCTTGAGGAATCTATGAGATGGGAACACATGGGTAGTACTAGCAGAGATCATGTATAGAGACTGAGAAGAGCAACCCATGTGAGGAACTGATGAGAGCAAATGCGTGACAAGTTATGTGGCTCCTATTGGGGCTAATTGTGTGCTTTTGTCTCTCGGTTTTCTTAGAGTGATTTGGATGGATTGTATGTGGCTACGTGGCGCTTTCTCCTTTGCTAGTAGGATAAAAGGATGAGACGCTGAATGCATGTTAATAATAAAAAAGGGTGCAGAATGACATCCTAAGAACATCTCTAATGGTAAATATAAATTTTAGCTGTAAATTACTGTCACATCATCAATGTGAAGTGGATGTCCACTCTATGTGGCATAAATGTACATCCAACCTTAAAAAGTATCTCCAATGAGTAATGTGGATTGTACCTTCTATCTATGAAGTGACATATTTCTTTTTTTTTTTTTATAATTTTGTCACATTATTAATAATTATTTAACGATTATTATACATAAAATTATACTTATAAAAAACTGAATGTTATTTATATACATTTTTTTGCTACCTTCTTCATATACATTTTCCGTTATACATACTTGTATAAATAATAACAGCTGAAAAAAATAACCCTATTATTTGTATTTATCTTTTTTTCCTAAAACTTATTTGTAATTATCTTATATATATATATATATATATATATATAAATACAAAGAAAAAAAAACGGAAAGTTTGCAACCAAGAGCCAAAAATGAAAAAATTAAATGTCATGCCTATTTTTTCGTTTCTTTTAATGAGGTGGCATAACACACACTGTCTATCGCACCTTCTATTTTTAGAGGGTATGATAGACAGTGTTTATGCCACATCATATTTTTAGAGGGTATGATAGACAGTGTTTATGCCACATCACCCACACAGTGCCAATTCATATTCTCATTGGAGACAATTTTTTTATTCCAATGTCTATTCAATCTTATGTGGATACACATCCACTCCAATCCACAGCCTCATTGGAGATGCTCTAAGCAGATGATTAAGATTTTATAAGGAAGATATTAGGATGATACTCTAAAGTTGTACCTTTAGTGACGTGGCCAGGGTGTATATCTTGAAGAGCGCACAAATGACTATTTTTTTTAAAAATATGAGCCCGTATATCAAGTTTCATTCTAGCATTTATCATGCAAGAAATCCTAATCACCAACTTAGGTCTTAATTGTTACTGCATCAACACCTCTATAACGTGGCATGTAAGGCGGTATGTGAAAATGTGGTGCATACTTCAAGAAACAGTCAGACAGCCACCATGGATAAGGCTCATCCGTCTCTACGTGGCCAAACCACGTCCTATCTTAAAATTAAGCCGCGCCATCTCCAACTCTCCCAACTCTCTCGTTAATTTGCAGAGGCCATTTCATACATACATACATACATACATATGGCTGCTTCTTCTCTGCTCACCCCAACAACAAAACCACCACCACCAGCACCACCACATTTGCTCTTCTTCTCCACCACTCCAAAGCCACAACCACCTAAAACCACAACCACCTTCACCTACAAATGCAAATGCAATGCTCTCTTAAACAACATCTCACAAGATCTTGTAAGTAGCACTCTTGACCAATTGGGCAAACCCCTGGCTCAGTCGCCAATTCTGCAATCTGGGTACTCCGAAATCAGCAGAATTGCGGGGGAATTGCCCGAGAAGGAGCGATGGTGGGTTGCGGCATTGGCGGGGTTGAGCTGGATTTACCTCACAGCGAGGCCCGGTGTTGTTGTTGGAGCCATTGATGCTTACGTGCTCGCTCCGTTGCAGCTTGGGCTGGATACATTGCTGGGCCGGAGGAGCTTGAAGAGGACGGATTTCGTGATTGGAGTGAGATTGGGTGAAGGGTCTTTTGGGGTTGTTTATGAGGGTGTCATGGTTCCCAAGAATGCGAATGTGGAAGAGAGAGTGCGGAGGAGGGGAGGGCGGGCGGTGGGGCTTGATGTCAGCTTCAAGGAGAAGGTTATTCTTAAGAAGGTATCCATGAATACCTAGCTAAATTATGAATGCTATTGCGTTAAGATGAATGTATGCTTGAAAATGCTATTCAATGGCAGTGAAATGAAAAAGGTTAAGATGAATCTAGGATTAAAATATATATATATATATTATATTAAAAGAAGGGTATCTTTTTTTGGAACCTTTTCTCAGCCCCTCTTGATTAAATTAAGTTCAACTAATCCCGTGGGAGTTAGACTCGCGCCCCAACCCTATATATGTATATATATATATATATATATATATATATATCTTGGAGAAACCAAGCGTACCAAGGGGATATAATGTAGCTACTACCATAATTAGATTAGAATCCTCAACTTCTGTCTCAGTCAAGGCTACGTTTGATAATGAATGAATATGGAAGTGGTTGCTATATCTCTCTATAAGCCTTGAATTCAACATTTATGAGATAGGTTCTGATAAGATGATTTAGCCGCATGAAAGATGACCACTTGATTTGTTTGTTAAAATTAGTAAACGAATGTAGTTATAAGTAGTAGCATGGTCAATGTGATTATGATTATTAAATTGTATTCATTTTTTTTTAAAGGTCTAGATTAGTGTTGCAGCCATTGCGAATGCTTGAGGCAATGCTTATATGGTGCACTATTAGGCACTGAAGTGAAATGCAATGTCATTGCTTACACAATTAAACTTGAATAGAATAAGTGCTTTAACTTATTTGCACAAAGAACTGACGCATAATCATAAACCATTCAAGGTGAAATAAACAACTAAAAATGCTCAATGAATTTTTAGAAAACGAGAACCTTAATGAATGACAATGCCTTCTTGAATGATGTCTTATCATTTAAGAGGTTGAATAGTTTGTGCATTTAGATGAAAATATTAGATATTTTATACATGCATGCACTTCTAAAAATTTTGTAATTACATGGAAGTTGTGTGGCCTTCTCAAAGAGTTGTAGGAAGTGGGGTGAAAATTAGTAGACAATTTTCTAGGTGATAACATGAAGTTGTCTCTATATTGTTGGGAAAAGATTTTGTTGATATATGCTTATAATTGCGGCCTTTTATCGCTAATATACTTGTTTTTAGTTTTCTTGATATACCCACATAATTTGTATGCCATATGCCCATTTTGAAAGGTATATGCAAGTATTGCAAATGTTATTCATATCATAGACTACTTGCATCATTAGATGTGCCACATATATGGACCATAAACTTATACAAGAATACATTTTACGAATCTTTGTCAACAGACCAGTACTTTATACTATTCTACCAAATCAACCAATGAAGTCAAGGATTGGGAAGTTGCCATTTCACATGAGACTCATCATAGTGCTTCCCCATATGTCTTTATCTATTTAGGACCATCAAAGTTGATAACATAGCTGTGATGTGAATAAAATTTTTGCAGGTGAAAGTTGGAATTGAGGGGGCTGAGGAATGCGGGGATTTTGAGGAGTGGTTTAACTATAGACTGTCAAGAGCAGCTCCTGAAACATGTGCTGAATTCCTTGGGAGTTTTGTTGCTGATAAAACAAGCACGCAATTTACCAAGGGTGGGAAATGGCTTGTGTGGAAATTTGAGGTATTCTGTTATTGTATTCTATTTATTGTATTTGCGTATGCGCGTCTTACACCATATTTGCTGCTCCATTTCAATTCTCATTGGCTTTTTACCAGGAATATCTAAACCTTAATGCTTGATTAAGCTGTCTGGAGAATTGAAGATGATAATTGGTTGTCCTGACTTTCCAGTTTCACTTTTTTTTATGGATATAAATTCAGTATTTTTAATGATTTGGAAACTATGTGCTTTAATAATCTAGAATTCAGTTATCTTTGGAACTAGGTCTGCAATGCGACTACGTGTATGTGGTTTGTTTTTCTCTGAACAAACTTTCCTGTGGAGGATATATTTTTTATTTATCCCTATTACCATTAGTACTTGTTGCTGTTGTCTTTTTATACTACTCGTTGATGTCCATTTGTATAATGCTTTACATTATCCTTTAAAACACATTAATTATCAATTAAATGTTCATCTTGGTTTATAACTACTTTGAAGCCATTTTGCTTTATCAGTTATCTCGTTCGTTTATGGATAGAGATCTTCTTGTCCTTTAAGATATCAAAATATCATCAAAATCACTGTTCATAAACCAAAAAGAACAAGAATAACCATATATAAAATACATTGGATTTGCTTTTGAATGTTTTTTCTTAATTTCTCTTTGGTTACTTTCGTACTTATCACAGTGAAGTCACCTCTCAGGGTGATCGAACTCTGGCAGATTACATGAAGGATCGAAATTTCCCGCTGAACTTGGAGTCGATTATGTTTGGGCGTGTATTGCAAGGTCTAGATAATGTCGCACAGAATGCATTGATCGTCAAACAAATTATGCGTCAGATTATAAAATGTCTGAAGAAGATTCACGACACGGGTATTGTTCATCGAGATGTAAAACCAGCCAACATAGTCGTGACAGCAAAAGGACAAATCAAACTTATTGATTTTGGAGCTGCAGCAGATCTTCGGATTGGCAAGAACTATGTGCCAAACCGTGGTCTTCTTGACCCAGACTACTGTCCTCCTGAATTGTATGTTTTGCCAGAGGAGACACCCAACCCTCCTCCAGAGCCTATAGCAGCTTTGCTCTCCCCTATTATTTGGCAGGTGTATTTTTCCACTTTTGTTCTTGAGGTTCTATAAGATAAGCTGTAAGTTATTTTATGCATCAACACAGTAGTTGCGTGTGCTTTACGCCCCATTTTCTTGTGCTCTAAACATTTTCTTCCCCATCTGTCAAATTCATTTTTAAAAGTTTTGAATTAAGATTTCTTTGGATGCAGCTGAACTGTCCTGATCTGTTTGATATGTACTCGGTGGGTATTATACTCCTGCAACTTGCTATTCCAACCATGAGGTCTTCAGCAGGTTTAAAGAATTTCAATTATGAAATAAAGACGGTCGGATATGACTTGAAGAAATGGAGAGAAGTTACTCGATCAAGGCCTGATTTTCAGGTTCTTGACCTTGATTCTGGTAGAGGATGGGATTTGGCGTGTAAGCTTGTTTCTGAGAGGGGGTCCCTTAGAAGAGGAAGGTTATCAGCTGCTGCTGCGCTAAGACATCCATATTTCTTGTTGGGTGGGGATCAGGCAGCTGCTGCTCTTTCGAAACTAAGCCTAATCAAATAATTCAGTCTTGCTTGTCGATGTGAGTAATTCGTCCTGTCTGTTTACACCTGCAATTATTTCCATTTTGCGGATAATGTTGATCAATTCTCCTTTTCAAGATTTTAATATATGGAAAACTACACCTCTTAATAGCCCAAAATTTGCTGAAGTAGCAGTTCAGAAAATGCTTAGACAAGATCTCCTAGTTCTTTTATTTTTATTTTTTATGTGTGGTTTAGTTGCCAATTCATCCTACAAGTCCCATCTAAAGTGCACAAATGGAAGAACAGTTAAATGCTTGGAGATAATTTTATTTAGCATATATATATATGTCTTCTCATTTTTCATGAAAGACTTCATATTTTGTTTTCATTACATGGGCTGGGGAAACAAGAAAGAGGAAGGAGAAGAAAACAAGAAAATCTGCAACCTTGTTATTTGTTATGTTGACTCTTCATTCTTGATTAATGGAAAGTTTTTTTCATTAAAAAAGTTTATTTATATTGCACTTGGTTAAATTTTTAATTAAGGAATGCATGATTTTAATAGCTAAATGCTTTAAGTACTCAGAAAAAAAAATGCTTCAAGTAACTAGTGAAATTAATGTTCACAGATGATGAATTGTTTTCGGCTTCCCCATGACAGGAATGAAACTGCTTTTAAAGTTCATGGTAGAAAGTTCACAAGGTATGTTATATGCCTTACTTTTTACCCTGTTCTGCAAATTCATTGCTTTTATTGGAAAGTGATTGGGTGACATACTTTTGATGCACATATAAACCATATGGCGGTTGGAGTCCTGTGAACAGACTTTGAGATGTATGCAGCTATGCTCGCACATCTTGAATCTTGATTCACAAAGAGGACCAACTCTGTAGCTTTTGTACGTGTCAAAATTATGTTATCTTAAATCATTCCTTTGTAAAAGAAAAAGAAAAGAATTGATTGAAATACTTTTCCCCTTTGATGATAAACAATCGTTACTTTCATAACATTAAATCATTCAGGATCAAAGGGCTTATCTGCTCCATTTGTGGGAATCCTCCTATGCTGTGAATTACATCGATAGAGCGACATAACTTCTACCTTCTATATTCCCATGCTTAACAAGATATTCTGTGTAACAAACAACTCAAAGGTTTATATCATTTGTATTTCCCCCCCAAAAAAATGAAGTAATATAGCATCAAATGATTTGAATTAGATTACATGTTTTCATTGTTTTCCTTCTCTTGGTTTCTCCATTTGTGTTCCTCTTGAAATTAAGAGCATATTTGCAGACAACTTGTCCACTCTGTTTGGTAGCAAATAAAATCCCTACAAGTACAGCAGAGTTATCTGTATGTGCTAATGCTATACCTTGTAAGTTAGAATTATAATCTAGTTCTGATGGACAATTTATAAATGAATACATGGAGAAAAATGAATATATGGAAACTTCTAACACAAAGCTGGAAATTAATTGAAACTCCTTATTACATAGAAACAATCTTTTTTTTTTGAAGTTAAAATAGAAATTTCATTAATCATGATGGCTCAATACATTAGAATAGGACCAGACATAGCATCAATTACCCTGATAAAAGTACATTGATGCGCTAATCCTAATTGTTCAAAGGAATATTCAACTGCTACAAAGTTGATTTTGGAGAATTGTGACTGTAACCATGAAATAATATGGTAATCAGTGATTATTATCTTGACAAATGTATGGAACACAACTGTACACAAACACACTCTTAGAACCATAACGAAAAATAAAACTACCAACTAAGGAAGACAAACAAAAAACTTTCAACAAGGGCGGATAAACATAGACTTCTAATAAGGGAAGATAACTACTTACTGAATTAAATGACCTAATAAAAAATATCTAACCAACAACTGTAAGCACAGATTCATGCTCAAGCATATAAAAGTGGGGATGGAATTGAATGATGGTGGATGCATGTCTGAACGATGGGCAAGCGGTGTTGGTGATGAATCTAATAGCTATTGCAGGTCGAATGAAACTGAAAACTTCAGATTTGAATAGAACTTACTTTATTGAATAAAT
This sequence comes from Stephania japonica, assembly GCA_039657345.1. NCBI lineage: Eukaryota > Viridiplantae > Streptophyta > Magnoliopsida > Ranunculales > Menispermaceae > Stephania > Stephania japonica. Next base: position 12,378,725 of record CM077556.1, read on the forward strand.
AATAAATAAAGATTGTTATTGGAACTACCATCTATCAAAAGCGATCTAATTAGTTATCTTCTTAATCTAACACTACGCTAGTGACTAACTTAGGTTAGCGTGAACGAAGAATTCGATACTAATTCTGACTAATTATTTGATAGATTTTCTTAATTAGTTTATGTAAAAAAGGAGAAAAAAAAAAAAAAAAAAAAAAAAAAAAAAAAAAAACTATGCAGCAGTCTTCCCAAAATTTATGTGGGAAAGGTAGCATGTTGTTTAGATTTATAAACTGTGCCAAACATTCCTTGTCCTCTATTATTGCATGTATCAAACGCTAACAATTATCTTGGTGTGGTGGTTGAGACCTACTAGTTGTTCATTTATGCCTCTATGAGGTCTCACGTTCGAATCTCCTAATTTTTCGAGGAATATCTCTTGTAGGAAGTGGGTGTCCTGTGGAATAGTCTAGAACTTGGGGTAATCCTGAACACCATGGTATCAGGAAAAAAACTAAATCATCAACTAATAATTCATTAATATTTCTGAACATGAAGAGATGAAGATGTATAATGAAGTGTAATGTAGAAAAAGAAAGGTGGTACTTTATTGAATTCTCGTTTCTTCCTCCTTTGAAGTTTAAGTGTTCCATTCCCTATGCATCATCATCATTCACACAGAAAAGTAAATACATGACGGAATAATAATACGATTGGGTAACATTCTTTTGACAGCCATTTGATGCACGGTTGTCAGTTTTCTCTTTGCATTAAGATGTATGCTCACACATTTGGTGGGTGTTCAAAGGATGCAACAACTGTGTTGTGTCAAAAGTACGTCACCCTAGAATTTCCTGACGAAATATCATATTCTTCATTGTTTTTTGAGTAGTAATCGTGAAATGTGAAGCAAAACGTTGATCATGTATCCGACTATTCGAATCACAAATTTCCAAAGATTAATGTACCACTTAAAAACTGGCTGCAGAAGTGGCTCCAAGAATATCTTGTAAACCCTTAAAAGAAACTCTTCAACAATCTGAGGCTTCTCTAGAAACTCTGCTTGGACAAAATTCACAAACTTTTAATCAAACCTATATAATTCCTTGCAATACAAAATCATGCTTTAGTGAAAATTGATACATACTCTCTGTTGCTGAAGGGAATTCATCAAAAATATAGACAACAAGCTTAAAGAGAGCCTGAGATTTTTGACAATACGGTATTTCGTATGTATCAGTAAAAATAAATGTCATAATTAATGATAACAATCATTTTATCTATCAAGATTAATGTTCTGTCATAAAGTAGTTTTATCACTTTACTTTTTAAGTATTTCACATTTTATATATGTTAGTTGAATTAATTTTGCTTACAAGTAATAGTGATCCAGGCTTGATGGCTGGTTCAGTTACGATGATAGCTCGTCTGCATTAAGTACAAATGCAATATCAACAACAGAAAAGCGTCGATCCCCATAAATGAAACTGAGTAATATAATGTTGGTAGAATTGAAAACTAATGCAATTAATGATGGTTAATTTTCATATATACTTGATTACTAGTTTGTTTTCTTGTTCTGAGCACTCGTAGAAGCTGCACCCTCTTACTTTTATTGAATAGAACTTACTTTTATTGAATAAATAATAAATAAAGATTGTTATTGGAACTGCCATCAATCAAAAGCAATCTAATTAGTTATCTTCTTAATCTAACACTACGCTAGTGACTAACTTAGGTTAGCGTGAACGAAGAATTCGATACTAATTCTGACTAATTATTTGATAGATTTTCTTAATTAGTTTATGTAAAAAAAAAAAAAAAAAAAAAAAAAAAAAATGCAGCAGTCTTCCCAAAATTTGTGTGGGAAAGGTAGCATGTTGTTTAGATTTATAAACTGTGCCAAACATTCCTTGTCCTTTATTATTGCATGTATCAAACGCTAACAATTATCTTGGTGTAGTGGTTGAGACCTACTAGTTGTTTATTTATGCCTCTATGAGGTCTCACGTTCGAATCCCCTAATTTTTCGAGGAATATCTCTTGTAGGAAGTGGGTGTCCTGTGGAATAGTCTAGAACTTGGGGTAATTCTGAACACCATGGTATCAGGAAAAAAAAAAAAAAAAAACTAAATCACCAACTAATAATTCATTAATATTTCTGAACATGAAGAGATGAAGATGTATAATGAAGTGTAATGTAGAAAAAGAAAGGTGGTACTTTATTGAATTCTCGTTTCTTCCTCCTTTGAAGTTTAAGTGTTCCATTCCCTATGCATCATCATCATTCACACAGAAAAGTAAATACATGACTGAATAATAATACGATTGGGTAACATTCTTTTGACAGCCATTTGATGCACGGTTGTCAGTTTTCTCTTTGCATTAAGCTGTATGCTCACACATTTGGTGGGTGTTCAAAGGATGCAACAACTGTGTTGTGTCAAAAGTACGTCACCCTAGAATTTCCTGACGAAATATCATATTCTTCATTGTTTTTTGAGTAGTAATCTTGAAATGTGAAGCAAAATGTTGATCATGTATCCGACTATTCGAATCACAAATTTCCAAAGATTAATGTACCACTTAAAAACTGGCTGCAGAAGTGGCTCCAAGAATATCTTGTAAACCCTTAAAAGAAACTCTTCAACAATCTGAGGCTTCTCTAGAAACTCTGCTTGGACAAAATTCACAAACTTTTAATCACACCATATAATTCCTTGCAATACAAAATCATGCTTTAGTGAAAATTGATACATACTCTCTGTTGCTGAAGGGAATTCATCAAAAATGTAGACAACAAGCTTAAAAAGAGCCTGAGATTTTCGACAATAAGGTATTTTGTATGTATCAGTAAAAATAAATGTCATAATTAATGATAACAATCATTTTATCTATCAAGATTAATGTTCTGTCATAAAGTAGTTTTATCACTTTACTTTTTAAGTATTTCACATTTTATATATGTTAGTTGAATTAATTTTGCTTACAAGTAATAGTGATCCAGGCTTGATGGCTGGTTCAGTTACGATGATAGCTCGTCTGCATTAAGTACAAATGCAATATCAACAACAGAAAAGCGTCGATCCCCATAAATGAAACTTAGTATAATGTTGGTAGAATCGAAAATCTAAAGCAATTAATGATGGTTAATTTTCATATATACTTGATTACTAGTTTGTTTTCTTGTTCTGAGCACTCGTAGAAGCTGCACCCTCTTGTCAGTGGAATGCATTTGTCTTTCCAACCTACATATTATAGAGAGTAAGATCATCTAGTAAAACACTTGATGACCAAAACTGTAAGCTTGATCATTAGAAGAAATTGATGAAATTGATTAACTTACATAGGAAAAGGTAATGCATGTAATTTTTGTAGAATCTTAATCTAATGGTAGTACTAGTACATACTTATGTGCCATGTTAACGCAACCGTTGAACTGCCGTCTTGGCACACATTTTCGATAACAAACTTCACGTTCTTTCCCATGCAATCCATTAGCTGTTCAAAGAAACGCGCCACTTCCTGCATAAATACAGTGTAAATATACATGGTCCATTATATAGTGCACATGGAACTAAGCTGCAGGCTACAAAAATCACTAATTAACCTGTTTTCCCTTCAAGGGTTTGATGAATGAGTAATCTTCGAAGCAACAGTCCTTAGCAATGAGTTCCTTTAGATTCTTCAATTCCCTCTTGTTGATGCAAGTGTAGAGATCGATAATAGTTTCCAATGGCGAGACTCGATCTGGTTGAAGTTCGCCGGCAGCACCAATGCGCGGTAGCATAATTGGCTGAATATGGTTTCCGGGGTAACATATTTGATGAACCAACCTATTCTTGGATAAATACACACTCGCATTGTGTATGGTTTTCGCTGTTGTGATTAATCTTTCGGGCTTATATCTTACTGGTTGAGGAAGAATAGACAAACTAGTTTTAGATGAGCAGGCTCGGCTGTTGACGGTCAAAAATGGAAGATGGATTAGTGAAGCCATGAGCTAAACGAATGGACATGGTTTCAGGGGTTGTCTACAATGCATAAATCTGTGAAAAACTAAGGCATGCTGTGCCTACCTTGTAAGTAGAGCAATTATGAATTATGATTAGTACGTTCAAGCATCTTCGTGGCTGTGCCAACCTTGTAATCAAGGTAATGAATCACTTACAAGTACGTGAGATTCTTGTCGTAAATATGGTATCTCTTGCTCACTTTGGTCAATCAGAAAGAAAGTAAAGAATTTTAAAACATTAATGTTGCTCATTCCTCAAAAAAAATATTAATGTTTCTTCTATTCATTTGTTAATTATTAGCAAACAACCGTTTACTGAAAAAAAAAAAAAATCGTTACGTACACATCATAAAGGATATTGAAGAAATTCAGAACAAATAAGTTTGTAGGCACAAGTGGTTGCATTGTTTGAATCTATAAATGAATACAACTTTAAACCTTTTTTTTTTTTTTAATTAAAGGTCCACAACTAACTTGAATTAAAGGGTTGAAATCTAGCATAAATAAGTTTAGGTCAAAACAAGGTCTTTTTTTTTTCGAAAAAAAAAATTCCAAGGCTTTTGAAAAAAATTAAACACGATTAGGTGGTCTGTCCATTGAGCGTCAGTGAGCTTGTAATTGCTCCTCGTAAGCTTGTAATTGGGATAAGATTGTCCTTTAATAAACAAGTATGAGATTTGCCTATTTGAACTTTAAAAAACAAACAAAAAACAAAAACTTTTATAGGCTAAAGTTAAAAAAAAAAAACTAAATACAAAAAATCATTTGTTTAATAAAAGTATTTTTGGGTTGTATCCTACATATAAAAGGAAAAAAAAAAAAAAAAGAAAGAAAGAAGTGCATCACCAACTAGAGTCAGTTCTAGTTGCTCAACATTCGGGCTCCTTACGTTATGGTCTCAAGTCAAAACTCATGTAGTTTTTTTTTTTTTTTCTTTTGGAGAGTCAAAGCTCCTTATGAGCCTCCAGATAAATCGGAGCATTTTAACTTGAAAGATAATCTCAAGGTAAAGTGCGGCTCGAGGGAAGACGGAAAAAGTAATAAAACACCTTCAAAGTTCGAACTTATTGATGCCCAACAACATTTAGAAAATGAAGTGCAATCTTGATATTGCAACTAGCACTTGAAGTTGAATTGTTGGGAGGCATATGAATTTTCTAGTCACATTAGAATTGATTTAATAATGTTTGAAGTTTCGTTTTATTGTAACTTGCACTGGTAAGCTCATTTTTAGTAACTTGATGTGCCCAATTGCCCATTCAGTGACTCAGTATTCAAATCTACTTGACCCCCAACCTTTAACTTTGGAGCTCATGAATTTGTGTATAATTGGTACAGCTCTAAATACTGGCGATCCTGATTTATGCTCCATTTCTAAACAGCCGACGGTCCAGATACAACTAATCGACCACACAACACACTACAAAAATCGACGGTCCTGATTAAAGCTTCATTTCTAAACGGCACAGTGACACACTTCTATCAGCAGAAACCCTTGTTTCTCTCATTCGCAATTTCAGTCACCTCATCAACATGAAGTTCATCCGAGCAGTTTTTCTAGGGCATCATCGACCGCTGTCGAGGTTTCTGGGATTCCGCACCTTCGCTGCATCGACTGAAGAGTACGCGAAGAGAAACTACGCCAGCAATGTGTCCGAATACAACACTGTGATCACCTCTTTAACTTCTCAACGAAGGTGAATAGTGAGGATGACTTACTGATTTCTGCTTCTTTGTAGTGTTGTTTTTGCTGATATGTGTTGGATTTCAGGGCCTTCTTACTGAGAGATGTGTACGATGATATGGTTTTGGATGGGGTTCGGCCGTCGAGAGATACGTTCCATTCTCTGATTGCAGGAACGATGAAAGGCGCGCGCTTGCAGGATGCTTTCTACTTCAGAGATGAGATGAGGACACTGGGCTTGGTTCCTGATGTGAGTGGTTTTTACGTTTTTGGTTCGAATGTTGATTGTGAATGTTGGGTGGTAAAGCAACAACAACTACTTAAAATGAAAGTAGCAGAAATGAGGATGCTTAAGTGGATGTGTAGTAAAACTTGTAAAGATGGAATGAGAAATATAGAAATTCAAAGACAAGTAGGAGTAGCACCAATTGAGTCAAAGATTAGGGAAGGGCGGTTGCAGTGGTTTGGTCACCTGCAAAGATGGCCTACAGATGTCTCCATTAGAAAACTTGACTTAATAGACACTGAAGAAATTCGACGAGGTAGAGGTAGACCGAAGTTAACTTGGAATGCATTAATTATGAGGGATTTGAATGGTTTGGAAAGCTCACCATCAATTGCGCTAAATCGAGCAGAATGAAGAGTTTGATCCATATAGCTGACCTAATTAATTTGGGACTAAGGCTATGTTGTTGTTGTAGTGGGGTGTTGAGGATTTAGGTTTTAAGGTTTTATAAATGGTGGAAATCTCGCACACCCAAAAACAAAAGGTGGGAATCACATTTTTTATTTTTTTTGGTGTGAAGAAGGAAGCTACTTGTAACTATAGATCGCTCTCATTTCCTAAGATGTTCAATTTTTATCATTCTTTTATGGGAGAAAGAGAACTTCTTGTTTGCTTGCACAAATGTGTTTTGTGTTAACTTTTTGTTTTGCTCCTTCTTGGGTTGGCTTTGTGATTCTGAATTTATTTATTTATTTCTGCCTTAGGTTGCTTCGTACAATTTCTTAATCTCAGCATGTGGAAAATGCAAGAATTCTGAGCCGGCAATCAAAGTAAGCTTCTCTTCTGTCTTTGGATTCAAAAGGTCACCTTGGCACTCAATTTAGTTCTTGTGTTTTCTGTTTAGAACTCTTTATGCTGAGAAAGTAAGTTTGTAATTTGATATAATTCTTCTTGAATTGAAGATTTTGGAAGAGATGAAATGCATGGAGGTCAAGCCAAATGGGCAAACCTACATTTGTCTGCTGAATGCTTGTGCTGCGACAGGGAAAATAGATCAAGTGTATATTATTTTTCTGTTTCCTAATCTATAAGTTTGGTTTTTCGTTAGTTAGGCAGCGTGCGGCTCTCGTATAAGGGTTTTTTTTTTTTTTTTTTTTTTTTTTTTTTTTTTTTTTTTTTCACATTTTGCTCATCTGTAAAAAACTAATGACTCTTGTGCTTAAATTATTCATGGATTATAAGTGCACTGTTTTGTCATAATTTCAGCCGGGGAAGACGGTGGATTGGGTCATGGATTATGATTTTGAAATTGTTGATTATTATAGGTATGCAATTGTTCGTGATATGACTGCTGCTGGTCTTGGTTTAAACAAGTTTTGCTATGCTGGCCTGATAGCTGCACATAAAAATAAATCACCTATTACTGAGGAAACAACAACCAAAGTACGGGGATTATTTTCTTATAGATATTTCCTTTCTATGTAAACATCCTTAGACTTATTTTGACTATTTGCTTACTTCTATGCAAAAGATTGTTGAGCTTGTTGGGCAATCAAAGGGATGGTCCTCAGTAGAAGCATCAAGTGACACTGCAGAAAATGTGATGATGGGTGTTTCTGAGGAAGAGCTGTATGGAATCCCCACTGCAGAATTCACTCACAGGCGTGGATTCCTGAATAGGCAATTAACAGTTTACCACGTTGCATTTCAAGCTTGTGCAGATCTTCGAAGTGTGGAGGTATTATTAAGAAATATTCTGCTTGAATGTAACTTATGTTTTGTGCTTCTGATTGATTATTTAATATTTGTTATTTCATGGTTTCATAGTAAATATTATTGGCTAGAACTATGATTTTGTTAGAAATAAAAATGGTTTTCGTATATTTGCATACGAGTTTTGATGGTTGTTCTTGATCTAGACAATGGAAAGGCTATTGGGGATGCTCAAGATGGATGGTAAAACTCCCGACACCTTTATTACCATGCAAACTATGAGGTAATTGCTTAGAAATTATTAGCTCCTGAAGAAAATGAAATAGCGTGTAGCTTTAGGGAAGGCTTCTGTGGGAAATTAGCTAGATGGAGCCCTTGTTTAATGCCTTGTCTGTTTGGTCCTACCATCAATTTATTGGAGCATGTGATATAGTGTTACTTACCTGGATGAAAATTTTTATGGTCAGATTTCTCTTGGGTTATTTTGGGGCATTCAATATTTCAAGGTTAACATCTTGATCAATAAATTGGTAACTCATCATTTGACCCTGAATTAAAATCATGTTCATTAACTTTGGACTCATGTCATGACTATACCTCCGTTTTAGTTATCATCTCCAACAGGCATGATAAGACTTGCTCTTCCCATGCTGTAAGCTGTTTTTGACAGAATACGCTTATTTATGTCAAAGGATGGGTTTTAACCTTTTTCTATTAAATTAATAGCATGTCTCAGACTATTCAAAAAAAAAAAAAAAAAAAAAGAAGTCCACTTAGAACATGTTGGTTGAGATCTAGACACATGGAATGAGTCACTGAAATTATAACTGATAGGATGTGACATTATTCTTGGTTCATATAATGTGTTGATAATTGATATATTAGTCACAGATTAATTTGTTAATGATATTATAGTATTATTAAATCTCAGCTATTGTTAAGACAGTGGCCTAGCTGACCCCAACTAATTTAAGACAGTGACCAACTTGTTGCCCTTGTGCTTATTCTAAGCTATACTTTGCGTTAACATTCTGCTTGCTCCTTTTATTAGAATTGCACATTTATCTTCCTTGCTTGTTGTATCTGATGTTTATCATGTTGTTCTTAACATGGTATAGTTTATAGCAATTGATTACTCTGTTTCTGTTGTAACTGTCCTGCACTTCTGCTTTCAAAGGTGAAATCTGTACAACTATTGGTGTGATGCGTCTGACCTTACTGATGTTAATTTTTTTGTTAATATCAACTATTTGAATCAGGTGTTACTTACATTCCGGAGACATTGATGGTGGTCTTAAGGTTTTTGACGACTACATGAGTTCAAAGGCACCTGTGGTGGAACTCTATGTGGTGAGTTCAATGATGGAAAATTCTATTGATATCGATTATGAGTCCTGTTTTGAATGTTATTTTGGATAATTTAGGGTTTAGGGTTTAGGGTTTAGGGTTTGTACATAGCGTTTGTACGAATTACAAGTTTTAGCACCATGTGCAACAAGTACCACATGCTGCCTGTCCAATTGGATTTTGTTTGAACATCTTTTGTATCTATGCTTTGTTGGGAGGGTTTTGGAAAGATCCTCAGACAAATTTAATGATGTAGTCATTTCAGGATTCCTATAAATACTCTTTGCGGATTTCTATCCCTTAACTAGTTAAATTGGTTGAGGACCCTTTGAATTCGATAATCAATTTGTTTCATCATGTAGTGTTTGGAATGATTCTGTTCTGAACCCTTTTCACGGCATATACCTATCGTATAATACAATATGATGTAGCATGAGGCAATACAATATATGTTAGTTCTTACATCGGATGCATTTCTTGAACAGTCTTCGCTCATGTGGTATTTGTCAGTGGCATGCCAATTTGGAGGCCTAATCTTTTTCTCAAACTTGTTGTGTAATGATGGTCAAGTTGATATCATAATAAATGAAAATCCACACCGAGAAATAAATGTAAACTACAAATGCCATATTAGGATCTCGGAAGTTAAAGACGCATTGAAAAAGTTGAAAATAGGAAAAATATGTGTTCAAAGGGTTCAGAGAATCAGTTTGGCTGTGAAAAAGAATACCAATGGATTGGCATAGAAACACTTTTGTAGAGATATTCAATGTTCAAAATGTCAAAGAATTAAACTTATGAGTTATAATATTAAACTTTGCAAGAGGATAATTAGCAATAGGCTAATAAGAGAGACAACAATATCAGAGAATCAGTTTGGCTGTATGCCAGGAAGGTCCACTATGGAGGCGATTTTACTTGTAAGATGATTGATGGAAAATATAGAGAAAAGAAGGATCTTCATATGATATTTGTAGATTTAGAAAAAGCATATGATAGGGTTCCTAGAGATGTTTCTTAGTAGGTTCTACAAAGAAAAGGAGTGCATGCTAGTTACTGACACTATTAAATATATAAAGTAGTACAAGTATAAAGACGTTTGGAGGAACCATAAAAGGATTTCCCATTGCAATAAGTCTACATCAAGGATCGACTTTAAATCCATATCTCTTTACTTTAGTCATAAATGAACTAATTAGGCATATTCAAGAGCATGTACCATGTTGTATGTTATTTGCAATATTGTCCTAATAGATGAAGCAAAAGATGGAGTGAACAGTGATTGTAAGGCGGCGCTAAGGCGTTTTGAGGCAAAACCGCATAGGCACTCCTAAATAACTTTTAAAAAATTGAAGGGGCAAATTACAATTAAGTTTGGTATAATGATATCTACCAAACAACAAAATATTTACATTGTTGAATTAAATAAGGTTGGGGTATTAGGTTATCTAAGCCTGGACTTAGAGGTAAGACCATTGTTTGCTTGAAGTGTTAAGTAAGCAACGAGCTTACATAAACACTAAAGATAAGCCCACCCAATTTTTGAGGTGAAATGTCAAAAATGCCCTAATGATTTGAACAAAACCCTAGATTACATTCTTCTTCACATCGATCAATACTCGCCTACATTAATTAGGGGCATTTTAGACATTTCACCCACTTTTCCTTATGGGTTTATACTTGAACCAAACTACCGCACATAAAACTCCCATTGACTAATCTATATATAACTCCAATGTAAAGGCTTATTATAGTAACTAATAGTAACTAATACAAATTATCTTTACTTAAAGACCTATATATAATTAATTAATTAATTAGGGGCTTCTAAATAAATATTTTTTGCCGCCAAGGCGATCTAAATAAAGAATTTTTTTTGCCTAGGCATTGTCTAGGCACCGCTTCGCATAGGCTAGGGAAATTGTCTCGGGATCGCCTTGGTGCCTTAAAATCCTTGGGAGTGAATAGGAAATTAGAACTTTGGGGGAGTACATTAGAATCTAAAGGCTTTAAGTTAGTAGGATGAAGACTGATTGCATGAATTTAAAAATACTAGACATCAAGATGATGATGATGTAATTGTAAAATTAGGCCAAGTAGAAGTTTTTAAGGTAAATCACTTTAGATATATATAGGATCAATCATACATAATGATGTCACACAAAATTCAAGTTGTATGGAAGAAATGAGGAGTGCAACATCCAACAGGTATGATCTATGATCAAAATGTTCCTACCAAGTAAAAAGGAAAATTTTATAGAACCGTAAGTAGGACAACTATACTTTATGGAAGTGAATGTTGGCTAGTAAAGAACCATCAAGTGCATAAAATGAATGTAGCGGAAATGAGGATGCTTAGGCGTATATGTGATATAACTCATAGAGCTAGAATATGAAACACAAAATTTTAACGAAAAGTAGGAATCACACCAATTGACACGAAGATTAGGGAAGGATGGTTGCAGTAGTTTGGAGTTAGACACCTCCAACAACGGCCTACAAATGTCTCCACTAGAAAACTCAACTCAATAAAAAGTTAGAAATTGAAAAAATTCGACTAAGTAGGGGTAGAGTGAAGCTAATTTGGGACACATTGATTCGAGGGATTTAAATGATTTGGAAAGCACACTATCAATTGCACGTAATCGAACGCAATTGAAGAGTTTGATCCATGTAGTCGACCCCGACTAATTTGGGATTGAGCCTTTGTTGTTGTTGTTGTTGTAATGAAGCACAAGTTACCTTTGTATAATCTCTTTGCCTTTTTGCTTGCAGACACTCATTGAGGGAGCCATGGTTGGGCATACTCCAAGAGGAATGCAAGTAGCTCAAGACACACTGGTATATTTGGTTTTCGATCAACCTGGATCATTTAGTTCGTATTATTTCTTTTTGTTTTGTTTATGTTTCTTTTCATTTTAAACAGGAAAAGATGAATTCCAGAGGCTTCTTCTTGAATGCAAAGATGGGTAATGAACTCCTTCTAGCAGCAGCTGGTGAAAAGGTTGGTGAATATTCTTCTTTATTTGAAAAAAATTGTATTTCTAATTCCTGGTATCATCTAGTTAAACTGATTCTAATACTTATGTTTGTAATCTTGTTTGCAGACTGGTGGATACACAACTGCTAACTACATATGGGATCTTATGCAATCCCGCAAGATCACTCCTTCTCTTCCTGCTACTGAAGCATACTACAAGGGGTTGAAGGTGAGTTGTGTAGCTTTATGCACTGCCCAAGAACACTTGCACAATGAACTGAAGATGTTTCAGTGTTTCAGTTCCAATTCCAGTACTTTTACATCAAACTTTCCAAAATGTTGGCTACAATTTAGTTTGAAACATCAAAATGTTAAAAAATGATGAGATGCAAGAGTATATAACATCAAAAATGTTGAAAGGCAAGTACACCCTTTACCGCATTGGTGTTTTCACTGGCGGGAGGAGTACTGGAATCATCACTACATAAAAAAGATCATAGGGGAGAGAGTATATATTGCAGTCTTGGTTTTTTCACTTCCTTCACAAGTAGTTTGCTATGGAAGAGAAGTCTTGAACTTCATGGCATTCTTTGAAACGACCAAAACGTTAGTTCGCAATAATTTGTGAGTTTGAACACATCAGTTATAGGACAAAATTACTCAATAACTCGGCCGATTTGGTGAAAGGATTGAGTTTTGACGACAGAACTTACTTGCCCCGTGGAGTTGCCATCTGTTACCAAAATTTTGATATTATTATCCCTATAAATCATGATGGTCAACAAGGGGAAACAGCTGCTCAAGTGAAGTGCTTCAGACTAGTTTCTGCTTGCATTTCAAGTTGTGTTATCAGATTTCTTCCCTTTTGTCATTCTCTAACAATTTGATTTCTTGCAATTTAACAGGAACGCGAGATTCCTGCAGAAGATCCGCGGCTTTTAGTGGTTTCTAGGACATTGGACAACTTGCACTCCAGAAGTGGACCAGGAAGGGCCTAGTAGTTTAGCCAAATTTGTTCATCTGTGCCAGTCCTTAGTCTATTGCTTAGAAAATTTTGTTTTCCTTTCATGAAATTGCTGCTCTTCGATAAGTTCAGTGTGCTTCTTTTGAGTTTTAGCAAACACTGTATTCTTTGCGTACTGAATGCATTTCAATGTCAAACCTGTACATTTTTTACGAGTTTGATCCATGGGAGGCCTACTTAGATTAGAGCCTGAACCGTGTGGCAAAGGCTTATAAGGAAAATTTGTTGGGATCTCTTGAATTTTATGTCAACACGCAGCAATTAAAGCGTGTTATGCGACTGGAACAACTATGTAACAAGTGAATGTACCAACTTTATCTCGATGCTTCAAAATCTATTGCTGTGCAAAGGTTACAATCTAATAATACCTGACGCAAGTGTTGAAGAATTTGTGCATTGTAATGTGTGCTCACGCACAGGATGGTTATTTAAAGAAATCCATCAACTATTTGCCACTCAAATCACCTTATAAATTCGAAATATATTCTTCTTCTTTATCCTAATAGCATGTAAATTTAACCAAATCATCATTGTTTGTTATAGAAAGTTAAAAAAGTCACCATCCATGGTTTAAATACACATTATGTCTATATAATGTCACATAGATAGATATCTTCTCACATTCATGAGAAAGGCACCAATTCATACTCTAAATCTACATTATCGGAGATGCTATTAGTTTCAATCGTCCATCTTTGCACATTTTGATCCCTAAGGGCATCTCCACCACTATTTTGGCGTTGCCTTTTAGGGGACTTTTGGGGCATGGGACCCACATTTTTTAAGTTTTTCCCTTTCTTATATGTGATTGTGGGTTGAGAAAATATAGATTTCTAGTGAGGCCCACTTATCATTGTGATTTGGTGTAAAAATTAAGGTAATTGGGTTGGAGGGAAGAATAGTGATTTTTGTATTTTTTGCACTAAAATAGTGCAAAAGTTGCACCAAATGTATTGGAGATGTCCTAAATATTGTCCAAGATCTCTATTTGGTAAGGTTAGTAACAAAGTTGATTTGGTGTAAAAATTAAGGTAATTGATGTTGTTAGTTCATTTTCCTTTCCAATGTTAATGAATCCGGTGTGTTGTGGACCCGGGCCTTCCACCCCTGCCAACACACCGCATGGAAAGCTACATTTTTAGGCTACATTGTCTCTAATACTTGGGGCATGCCTGTTGCAAAAAAAAAAAAAAAAAAAATAAAAATAGAGCTAGATTAAAGGCACCCCAGCCTTTCATAAGGCCAATTCAATTTTGAGTGCAGCCAAAATTTAAATTTTTTTACCAAAATCTCCAAAATACCTATTTGTCCCAATTGAAGCACCCAACTATAAAAACGTTAATTGAGATATCTATTTTAAGTTTGGCGACACATGACCAAAATTTAATCAGGTTCGTTTTGTACAACCGAACTTAAAGTCTATGCGGGCTTTGAACTACTCGCCAACTTAAAAATTTGACTTGTGAAGTCGAACTACTCGACGATGCCCTACAAAATACAAAGAACATGTATAGAAGGATGAAGGTGAGATGTACAACAGAAGAGGAAAGGGGCAAGATGCATAAAACGCAGCGAGGGGGCACAAAGGGACATTTTCATTGTATTAAATGAAGGGGAATGCTAAAATGACCCCAAATCAATAGCTCCACACACAAAGGCTCCCCAGAGCCCCACAAGCAAGAAAATGTCCTTGTATGTGGGGTTGCCAACTTGTTTTCATTCTAACATTTCCCTTAAATGAAAATTTTTAAATTTGCTGGGTTGGTCCAATGGTTAGCTGAGTGCCTTTAACCTAGCTCTAAAAATACTTGGGCCGTCTGTGCCGGGGACACGTAGAAGGGTACGTTTGGAAAGAAAAATACACGTAACGCAACATTGAGAGAGGAGATCGTGCCCTAGCGGGCTCACTTATGTCGCATAGAGGGAAAGAAGATCCGTGAGGAGAGAAGACAGGGGACCGCGGAAGTGAGCACTGGACCAGAAAGAATTCCAGCAGTTCTTCACATTGGTGCGTGGATGCGTAGTGTTGATCACGTTTGAGGCTTTGTTGAGAATGGTTTCATTTAATAGATGTGTGTGCATTCTTCGATAATGTGCTTTAAAGTTGTGAATTAATATTATTAGAGAGTTGGCTTTGATTTGATTTTTTATGATAGAATTGACCACTAACGGAAACAGATCTGGTGTAGCACTTACACTTAAATTGGAGGGTTGGAAATTCACAAAATTGTGCATAACTTTTGTCCCAAATCTCTGATTTAATTCATAAAATTGTGCATCTATGGCATTGAAGCATAGATTTAGCATCTTGGCAAATTAGTAGAAATTAGTTTGCTTACAAATGCTATCGACGATGACGAATTCCTATGGCGGTTAAGATGGTAATTTCTTTTGTTAATTGTTCTTTTGGGTTGAAGACTTGCTAGAGCATTTATGAATGCAGTGAGCTATTTGTTAATTTCCAAGTATCTTACTTTAGGGCCAATAATAATGTGCTCGAGGTATGAGGAGATATTATTTTTAGAAATTTGCGAGATTGGAACTTTTGAGTCATCTAATATTGGATACAAAGATCCTAATGAAGATATCTCGAATACAAATGTTAAGAATGTTGGACCTATATATGACTACTAGGCATATTAAAGTTTAATTGTGTATATGGTGTATTAGATTTGTAAATAATTTTTTCATATTGTGTTAATCACGTAAAAACTCGGAAGTTCTTTTTAAGGATTTAATATAAGTGGATCGCCAAATGTGGCTTAATGGGCATAACACGTGATTTTTACATATGGCTCTTTAGCATGTGATAACGAGAATTATTTTATAGGAGGATACAGAAACTCGAAGACCAACACTATCATAGATCTCCTCACGACATCTTTGTTCAGATTCTACTGTATCTGACATGGTAAGAGAAGAAACATGAATTTCTAATTTTTTCACGGTTCGTACTGCGGTACGTGACTCGATTGTTCTTTGTGATGGTGCAGGCACCAAAACCAATCACCAGTCCAGTGCCAGAGGCCTGGTATCCATTGATGGCGGCTCTTATGCTTGTCTTTGGCTTGGTCTTCACAGCATCCTTCTTCATGTGAGTTATTTAACCCGACTCTTGTTCTTCTCAGTTGTTTCTTTTTCTTGCATTTCACTAGGCTTCAAAGTATTGGATGATTCTTTGGGGATGAATATGTAGAGATTGATGATCTACAACATTGTGGTGTGATTTTTTAAAACTCTTAAGTTGGTGGTGATGATCGTTTCTGCCTTCTGGTCTTGTTTTGGGAGGTGATGTCAAGTTTTTGTGGTTCAAGTGAAAGTACTGGAGATGTTTTGATTTCGTTCCCAAATATGTTTCTTTAAAGAAAAAGTTGAATTTTTTCTATTCATTATGCCCTTTATTAAGTCAACCATGAACTTGGAATTTGCTAGTGTTTCATTAGCAAGCAGAATGCAAGTTTCAGAACTTGAATATTATCATCGCGATTCTTAATATCCTAATATCTGTTTGGTGTTGTATTCAGAAGCTGTTTTCAAGAATGTTGATGTTAGAAAATGAAAACTTAATTGGTTCACTAGAAAGAAAATGTCTGGTGATTCTTAATTTTTTAATTGTGTTTGGATTACATTCCAAAGCTATTTCTAATCTGTGTAATATTTAAAATTAGAATTTCAGTTCATGACGTTAAAACAAATTATGTTAGTTAAGCTGTTCTTTTCAAGTTTTTATTCGTAACTAGTAACTTAGTGTTGTAGGATTGCAATGCAATGTTTCCTTGTGAGTCATAGAAACTAAATTCTTGGTGAATGATGGGAAAAAAGATTGTGGTTCTAGTCATGGTCTTGTTTTTTTACTTAACTGATGTATTACCTTTTTCTATTTGTTGATTATGAGAATTTTTCAAAGAAAAGGAAAAGAAATCTTTGTTGAATACTTCTTAATTCTATTATCAAACCTCAAAAACACACACAAAAAAAAAACTATTGCCAGCTCACAATGCGCTTTATTTGCTACATAAATACCTTATTTCTGTTTTCAAAAAAAAAAAACCTTAATTCTAGTTTCAGCCCAGCTGACTATAAAACTCCTAAAGGGTTAAAAAATAGAGATGTCAATAATAGAAAGCTTGTTGGGCTCAAAATGAACATTTCCATAGAAAATAAATAATAATGATAATAATCATCATCTTGCTACATCAATGGTGTGTTGCAATAGTGATTGATTTTGAGCCTATGCTTTGGGGTTGCACTGGTGTATCGAATGCATTATTCTCCCTAGCAAAGGGAGAGTTCACATCGAACTTTGAGTCGTCACTACCATCTCATTTACCGTATAAACACATCATCTTGTCTTTTATATTGTGCTCAAATTCAGACTAAGTCAATAGAGTAGAATTGCTGACTAAGCTTTTGTGAATCAATTTTCACACCAAGAAGCGTGGTTGTCAAATTCTTAGTTTAAATCCAAAATTCTTGTAACCTCAGCATTTCCACAACAATTTGAGTTTCTTGTAAATCGTTGAGTTCCTCTGTAAATTAGCTCTCAGTTGTTCAGCGATTCAGGCAACCATTCCTGTGTATTCTTCACTTTGCTGGCACACCGCTAACCTTCTCTGTTGCCGACTTATCCAACGATTTGTGTTTAATTTCATATCGTTGGCACTTCGCTGGGACTTTTTTAACTGTTGATCAAATTCTTTTCTTTTCTTCACCATTTTCCTTCATTTCTTCATTCTTCTCTGTTTTAACCTGAAATCACATAAACAAGAGAAAATCCAGTGTAATATATTCTTTTACATTCAAAATAACCCTAAATTATACAACACACTCTAATTATTGACTTGTCATGTGTCCATATGTTTGTATGATGTAAGCTGTTTTGTGAGAGAGTGAGCATGTGGCCATATGTGTATGAGAGTGTGTAAGAGAATTTTGAGCTGTTGTGTGTGCAACACGATGTGTTGACATGTATGCTCCCATGCGTCACTCGTCATGCAACTAGGTGTATCTTTTGTAAGGATGCATTATTTACTATAAATAGATGAGGATCCTTAGGTTGTGAAACTCAAGTCTTGAACACATTTGTTCGTTGTGTTATGTATTCCCACGGCTTTGTCTAGGTATGACCTTTTTCACTTATTTTGGAATTTTGAACTAACTAGATATGGATTTTTCTTGAAGAAGTAGGAAAGCTAGTGAATATTTGGATAGGAAATATTGATCCCTCAAATTTTTTTGATCAAGATCACCATAAGATGTGATCTGAGAGCATACTTAATATGATAAATTTAAAACATAATGGACAAAGGATAAATGACGAGGTAAAGAAAATAGTCATATGATATTTTATTGGCAAAATCTATCTTTTGGTCCTTGAACTTTCATAATTGCACTTTTGGTCCCTGAACTTTTAAAAGAGTGCACATTTAGTCTTTTCACCATTGAGACCGTTAAGACTCACTGATGTGGCAAACAAAAGTGCCACGTGGCCGTTTAATTTGACACGTGGGGTGCTTTTATGTGAACCAATGGTTCAAAGGTGAACCAGCCCAACCCAAAAAACCAAATTTCCCCGAATTAGACCACTGTCCTAACACCCTTAGTTCCCCCAACTGCACTGATTCATCTCTTCTCCCTCATTTCGTTTGAGTTGTAAGAACACATTTTATGCATTCAACAATGGAAAAGTTTCTTGTAAAGAAAAGATCCAAGAATTCAAGAATGGAAGTTTCTTGTAAAGAAAAAATTCAAGAATTCCAGATTCGTATTTACAGAAAAGATGCCAAAGCTATTGAATCATTCAATTAAAGATGGCACTGAAGCTTGAATCAACTACAATGAATTCAAAACCCAATTGTGTTATTCTCACATTTACATAAAAACCTAAAAGGATCAAAACAGAGACCCAAAAAAACCAAGAACACATTTACATAAAAACCAATACTTTACAAGACAATCTCTTGATCACCACAGATCTCTTAGGAAGAGTTCTTCTCCTCTATGGCTGAAGAACCAAATGATTGTACTTGGAAGGCAAGTTTATCACTCTTTGCCTCCTCTTTGGCTTCAAAATCACATCAATATCAATCTCGATTTCTTTCTCAATCACCTCTTTGTGTTGTTGTTTCTGATCTTCATTTTTGTTTTCCTTCCAAATAAATATGAGACATGAAGATCAGAGAGTATGTCGCAAAGTTGAATTGGCCGTTCACATAAGCCACCACATGGAACTTTCGTTTGCCACTTAAGTGAGACTAAATGGCAATGGTGAAAGGACCAAATTCACTCTTTTGAAAGTTCAGGAACCAAATGTGCACTTATGAAAGTTCATAAACCAAAAGCGTAAAAAGTGCAAATTTCAGGAACCAAAGGATAGGTTTTACCCATTTTGTTCACCAAGAAAGCACAAGAGAACTTCTGAGCTCTAATACCAAAAGAAAATACATAAAATAGCGCACAAATGTGTTCAAGAGTTGAGTTTCACAGCCTATTGGTCCTTATCTTTTTATAGTAGATTAGATAACTTTACAAAGATGACACCTAGTTGCATTATGTGTGACACATGAGAGCATTCATGTCAACACATTATGTTACACGCGCGCGCGCACTCATCAAAATTCTCATATACATTCTCATACCTATTCTCTTACATATAGACACATTTCCATTATCTTACAAAACAACTTACATCATACAAAGAAACAAAACACAACATGCCACTTACGACTTACAAACAAACAAACAAAGCACAATAACATCATGACTTCAACTTAAAATGCTACCCATATAGGTGTATTTTCTTAACCCTCATCTTCCCAAAATCACCATGACTCTAGTGTTGTAAAAATAACATTCTTGCAACTTGTTGAGATAACCCACATTCCAGAACTCCCATAAACTTTCCTTCCGTTGTTAAATCCATACCAAATGTTATATATTATCAAGAATACTAATAAACTTATACGTCCTTGTGTAACATTAATTTTGTTAAGATTATGTTGTTGGGTAGGTATTTAGTTCATCAAAAGTAATCAAGGATCCCGAGGTGTTATGGTGATTCTGAGACAATTTCCCTGGTCTAGGCGAGGCGGTGCCTAGGCGAACAAAGTAATATTTATTTGGTGGTTCCCGGATAAGTATTTATTTATAGGTACTTAAATAACACTAATTGTCTATTAATCAATATGATTATTCTTTAATATATATGCTTCAAAAATACCTTATGTAACATTAATTGTGTCAAGATTTTGTTGTTGGGTAGGTATTTTGTTATCAAATTTAATTGTAAATAGTCCCTTCAAATTTCTAAAAATTGCTTAGAAAGGTGCCGCACTGCCTAAAGCACCGCCTAGGCGATATTGTCTCAAAACGCCTAGGTGACCACTCGCAATCAATGAGTGTAATTGTAATCAACCTGTTTAACAACATCAACTATAACATAGCCTCAATCCCAAATTAGTTGAGTTGATGTCGACGTAATTAACCTCTTCAACTTTTCAAAAATTACCTAGGACACTGCTTGCCTAAATTACAGCCAAGTCAATGCTTTGCAATCATTGCTAACAATTTGGTTGAAGGTAGTATTTTTGTTTAACGAGCAAGTAGTACATGAGTTATGTTTTAGTGTTTTTGCTTTTTTTCTTTTGTTAGGAGTTGTGTTCTGTTATAGTAATTGGATTCATAACATAATGACTCAATAGAAGAATAGTTTTTGTAATATGGTCGTGCATCAACAAGTCAAAAGAGTATAAAGGATGCTTGTTACCTTTTTGGAGCTAGTTTTATAGAAAACTTTGAATCTTCTTCACGACTTGTGCAAGAACATCACACCTTATTTGCAGTTGAGATTGTTTTTGGATGAAACAATAGATGGATTGAATAAAACATGAGTTGCGCTATGTGCACCCTGGCTTTTTTTATTTATGTTGGTTCTAAAAGAAAATGAAACATTTGCCCCAGGGTGCCCAGAGTAATCGGTGGGGTGCCCATAGCGCGAGACTACATTAATTGACATTACGTTTTAGGTCTCGATGGAAAATGACCGAACCCATGGTCTCAGACACACAAGACCGAGACAAGTTGTTGTGTTAGTTGCTTTCGACCGAGACATACACACGTCTCGGCACAAGGCCACCAATACCACTTGTATAGTCTCGGTGGTCACCTATCGAGTTGGGTGTTTGACTACCTTTTTTGGGTGTCGGTTAGTATAGACCAACATTGTAATACGGGTCCCGGTAAAACATGACCAAGACTACTTTAACATATGTTTTGGGTAGTGGGGTGTGTTACTTCACAAAGTAGGGGCATTTTGGTAAAAGTATCATGGTCCCCTGATAAATTGTTGGGGTGCCCTGAGAGGATACCGGGGTGCACATAGCGCAACTCTAAAACATTAGAACTTTGAAGGAATACTTTAAAATTTAAAGGCTTTAAGTTGAGTAGGACGACGACCGAACACCTATGTTACCTGGAATCGGGTGTGGGTATGTACCTAGAGGTCAAACTTGTTTTTTTCTAATTTTTAAGACTTGGGGACTCGACAATAAGTGTTGGACACGAGTACTTAGGTACGGGAAAATATGTATGTATGCATATATGTAATTATATAGGCCATTTATATTTATCATTTTATCTATATGTGTGTGTTGTGTGTTGTGTGCGTGTGTGTGTGCATGTCTTTTTTTTGAAGTAATATATGTGTGTTAATTAATCAGGAAGTTTACAAAATGCTTTTGATTGAAAAATTAGGTAAATATCAGCCATCAAGATCTTCTCTATAAGTGATGTCACCATATTTTCTCTCACTACCGAGATTTTCTCTATCTTCTCTCTACCAAGATATTCTCTTATCTCTCCCGATCCTCTCTCTACAACTGAGATCTTCTCTCTCTTTCTCTCTTGAGATCTCTCTTAATCTCTCTACAATATCAACAACCACCACCACTGAGATCTTCTCTCTCAATCTCTACCACAGCCGTGTCCAACTACGAAACAGGGGTGTCGGCACATTCTGTGTTTGTGTCTGTGTTGTATTGTGTCGACATGGACATATCATCCCTAGGAACCGAGTCCAGGTAACAGAGCTGGACACATGCATTGTGAGTTTAGAAACTAGGCATTAAGATGATGAAGTGATAAGATTAGGGGAAGTAGAAGTTCTTAAGGTGAAACACTTTAGATATTCAAAATCAATAATCGAAATGATGGTAATATTGAGAATGAAGGTGCACATATAAGTCAAGCGATGGAAGAAGCGGAGTGCAACAGTTGGGATATGTGATCAAAATATCCCTATCAAACTAAAAGGAAAATTTTATAGAACTGCAATTGAGCCTGCTATGCTATATAGAAATAAATGTTAAGCAATAAAGAAACAGCTATGCAATATGAATGTAGCGGAAATGGGGTTGTTTAGGTGGATGTGTTGTAAAACTCGTAAATATAGATTAAGAAATTCATAAATTCAAAGAAAAGTAGAGCACCAATCGACGCAAAGGTGAGGGAAGGACGGTTGAGGTGGTTTGGACACCTCAAAGACAGCCCGACAAGTGGCCCTTTTAGACAACTCGACTCAATAGAAATTGAATAAGTTGACATTGTAGGGGTAGACCGATGCTAACTTGGAACGAATTGATTAGAAAGGATTTGAAAAGCATACAATCAATTATATTAGAAAAATTGATTAGAAAGGATTTGAAAAGCACACGATCAATTTTACTAAATTGAGCGCAATGGAAGAGTTTGATCTATGTAGCCAAACTAATTTGGGATTGTGGCTTTGTTGTTGTAAAATCTTGAATTTCTTAATTGCTATTATTTTGACGTGTTTCAATTCTCACCTTTTTTTGTTTATAGCACATAACAATAATTGTTTTAAACTTTAAATCTATTGTTTTGAATATGGTTCATATATGTAGTTTATGCTTTTACCACATTTATAGGTTAAATGATCTGGAAATTGGTTGCAACTAGTTACCTTGATGAGTTGTTTCTTGAGAGGTCAGAGCATCTCCAATGGTAATGTGGATTTAAACCATGGATTCATGCCACTTGGTGGATGTGGGGAGGATGTCTATCCCATGTTGCATTAGATAGTCATTCAAATTCCAAAATGATCTCCAATGGTAATGTGGATTTAGACCATGGATTGTGACTTTTTGACTTTCTATAACAAACAATGATAATGTGGCAATGGATTACAATGTCTAGAAGTAGACATGTACAATCCATGGTCCCATTGGAGACCATTTTTGAGTTGGATGTGGATTGTGTTCTAGGTGGATCCATTTCCACCCCAATCCATGGTCCCATTGGAGATGCTCTCACATTGCTTGGGGATGTTTACAATAGCATAGTGCTGTTAAGCTCGATTTTCTCTCAAGTCGTTCTTGAATTTTCATTATTTAGAATCCAAATCCTTTTGGAAATGATGCTGATAGAATTCTTGGCATCATGCTCTTAGCTTCCAAATTGTTATCACGTCCATTCCATGCAGGGGCCAAGATAGAAGTTCTTTTATAGTCCCAAAGGGAGCAAGATAAGTTGGTTTCTTTATGGCATTCTGATGTAATAATAAGCATACTTAAACCATCAAGGTTAAATGATACATTTACTTTTTGCAAGATATTCCCCCTATTCGATGGAGTAAGAAGTATTTCTATAATTCAGCTTGGATACAATTGGTTTCTTCTCTCTCATTTTTTGCATTTCTGGGAGTGGGGGTTAAGACGAGTCCTAGACTCCTAGTTCTCGTTCCCTAGTGATACTTGGTTAATCTAACTAATTGTATGCTCTTAAAAGGAAATGCACATATGTTGTCTGTCACCCAACATGGTTTGTTTCATTTGAATATTTTGTCCGTCTCCTTACCGTTGACAATCCTCTTATAAGGAAATGCGCATATGCTGGGTGGTTTCAGGAAGGGCAGTAATTGTTGCTTATTGCATTCCTTTTGCAGCTATGAGGCTACCTCATCTGGGAAGAACCGGAGCATAGCAAAGGAGCTTACGACTGGGGCTTTAGCTTCGGTGTTCTTGGTACCTAACTGGTTTTGTCAGTCTTATTTCTAATTGTTAATGAAATGAGCTTGTGTGATTTGACCAACTGATGAAGTGTGAATCATACCTTCTTGTTTTGCAGGGCTTCGGATCCTTGTTTCTGCTGCTTGCTACCGGTGTTTATGTTTAATTTATATGAATTCTATAGATTAAAAAGCAGATCATTTTGTTAGCTGAAACCAAGATTGTCTCTAAGAACATGCTTCCTTTTTAATTTAGACATATGAGTATAATTTTTTAATAGTGTTGGACTTTTCAGAAAATGCACTGGTATCAGTATGTTCAATTTATTATTTTACTCTTTTTTTGAATAGTCTTTAGGAACATGCTCGTCTGTGTGCTTTGCCATAAAATTAGGTAGGAAAATACTAGGATTACCGAGTATTGGTGTCCATTCATTTTTGCATCGATGTTTGTGCTCACACAAATTGATGTGTATTGCATGGATACTAACAATCGGGTGTCCATTCCGGGTCACCCTAGCATTATTGAGATCAAGTTCCTCACCGCAGCGAACCTCCTATGCATCATTTATCGAAGGCAAGAAATCTTGCTGTGGTAAAACCTTATAAATTTCTCCAAAATTGCAGAAAACTACCTAGATCTGTCCTCGGCCCTTCTATACATCACTCCCACCCAGAAATACCTAAAATACATGCAAATCATTTATCGGAGGCATTATTACCAAAATACTCTTCCCAAATGCTTATTTGAATTTAAAACTCTAGCTTTCGTTCTAGAATTAATCACAAAATACAACAAATTATTAGTAAATGCAGCCTAAAAGACACAAAATATAGATAAAACATTATATAAATAGATGTAAAAACATATATGTAACACTGATACAGAAGGATTTTTTTTGTAGAAACTCTTTATTTTTTTTTTTAGCAAAAGTAGAAACTCTTATTTATAATGTAGTTGAAGGGAGTATCTATATATCTTGCTAGGCGAGCAGAAAGAAAAGGACAAATCTGGTGTGGACAAGGAGTAGTTGTTTTTTCTGTGCTTCGTTATTGGCAAGTGATTTTTTTGATGAATGTTTATTGGCAAGTGATTGACGCTAGTTCCCCATCTATCTAAGGCATCGTTTGGTTAGAAATAGAGATATCTCTCGTGAGATAATTTGCAGGGAGTTAAAAATTAATCTTGTTTGGTACTCAACTTCCTTGTAAGTTATCTCTCAACTTACACCTTATGATGAGAGATTTATATTTTTGATCCGTCTCTCTCTTATTTGAAGGCCATTTATGTCAATTTATATTTTTTATTGTTTAAAAATTTACAACTTCCATACAAGTTTAAAGTTGAACCAAACATAAAAATATTAGCTCCAAGGAGGTAACTCCGAACTAACATTATAAGTTAGTAAAAATAAACCAAACAAGGCCTAAGTAATTTTTTTTTTTTTTTTTTTTTTTTGAGTAGGAGTTTTACTCACGAACTCCCAACTTGACTTTTGACAAGTGAATGTCTGTACCATCTCATCAAAAATGCTTTGATGGCTGAAGTAATAATTTTTAGAACACTCATTTGATGCCGAGCTTTGAGTGTTGCTGTCTTTTTAGTAATTTTGTTTAGACCTCTTACTTTTATAATGATCAGTTGATTCGTTTGCTTCTCAGAAAATGTACATGAATCTTTAAAAAAAACAGTAAATGTACAATTATACTGTGTGATAAAGTCATATATAATTTTTATTTGGACATTTAAAAAGCTTTAAATTAATATAAAAATTAATGTAATGGATCTCATGAGTTATCAATCAATGTCTTCCTGGTTTATTTTCATTTCTTAATGATGATGATGTAATGGGCGTTGCATTTTCCTAGAATATGTGGTACGTAACTAGGCAATTTTGCCTCTTCCTAATGCAAAAAAATAAAAATAAAAAAACTAATATAGAAAAATGAGATTATAAATGTGGACAGAATAAAAACAATTGAACAAGTTAGTCACAAAAATAAACCAAGTTTTGACGAGCTAGATTTCTCGATTTACATAATTGTTTTTTTTTTTCACACTGATGATCGGAAAGAAGTTAAAGTTAAGACTTATATTATTTGATTGACTTATTACGCTCAATTTTTATAGAAGTTTAACCCCAAACTTTTTTTACATAAGAGGAGATATCTCCAAAAGTGAGAGAGTTATCCTTGTTAGAGAAAGTTGAGAGTTATAACTCAATTGCCCATTTTTAAAGCCTTCTATCTCATTTCTCTTCCTATACTTCAATGAATATTTTAGACATTTACATTTTTAAAAATCAAATTCCCTAAAAAGTTGGCAAATGAACCAAGGTCTAAGAAACGAGCTCAACTCTCTTTGCAGACCGACTGATGTAGGTAAGTTTGGATATGAAAAAGTTGGAAATTTGAGGCGACGATCGACGGTCTGATTGGGGGATCGATCGCCACAAAGGTGAGTCTCCAAGTCAACCCTTTGAACTCATGCATCTCAAGTAAAAAGAAAAAAGTGGCCTGGCAAGTACCAAAAAAGTCGTTTGACGAAAAAAGTTGCTAAAAAGAAAAGTTGAGTTCCCGATGTGATTAAATTACTGTCTTCAATATCAATATCAATACAATACAAACGTGGTGGTTCCCAAAAACAGAGAATGCCAAATAGATGTAGGGTAACTGGGTAAGTGGCATTAAAACGTGGTGGTTCCTAAAAATTTTGAAGTTTTTTTATTTCAAAATATAACTTGTAAATTTTTTTTTATATTTGTAAAAGTTTCAAAAAATTTTTTTTTTAAATATAAATAAATAACCCCCCCCTCTTAACGTTTCAATGAAACTCATTTCTAAGCATAGCTTGGCGAATTAGGTGTCATTTTCTCCAAGAGCAGCTACACTGCTATCACCATACTGGCACGCAACTACTACACACACAGTTTTCACCAGTTTGCCAATGTGTAGGTCTGTCACTTTGAGCTGCATTAATTTATTTGCTTATTTATCTTTGCAAGTTAAGTACATCCCATAAAAATGAAAGTAAATGCTAATTTCTTAATGAATATACTTTCCTAACTACACTTGCTTAATTTTGCTTATATATGTGACTCAATGCTTGCATTGCTAGATAGCCGAATGTGGTTAGACAAGTGCGTTCATAAGTAGTCCCTATAGCATTTATATTTTCCAAACGTTGATGAAAAACTTCATAACATACTTTTGATCGTATATAGCTAGATTTTTTTTTTCAATAATAATGATCATATTTATAGATTTTCCTAGAAGTTATGTAATGAAAATATTTGTCAAAATTAAGTCACATCGAAGGCTAGGTACCAGATTGGCAGCTTGTACGTGGAATTAACCTACCAGCTTCATTTTGCTTATTTATTTATTTTTTGTCCATGAGGTTGTATTTACATGTTTAGTAGCCGGGGCAAGACATTACAAATTTATATTACATCACACTTAAGCTATGAACTAATTTTAAATGTACAGTCCCAACCTTAAGAAGCAATAACCCTCAAACAAAAGAACTACCCCGACACTTTAATAATGGGGACGAAATTTGCATGCATGAGAAGCAAGAACATCTCTAACTAACAAGACTCTAATTATTTTCAAAAAAAACAAGACTCTAATTAACTCAAAAACTAAATATGAATCATCAAAAACACTTATCAAATTAATCTTTGTCATAAGGGATATTCGATAAAAATAAAGTAGGAATACCCACCACCTTAATTCACATTGAGGGTTATACTCTTCCCTATTATATTAGAGTTTGGGACCTTCTTAGGTCATTGATACAAGACCAACTCCGACCTTTTTGGCGCTGGTAGGTGAATAGTGTTCACCGTATGGAGCTCCAATGGAGCATCAAAATCCCATCATTGTTCACACCCTACAACACTATTTACATTTTTTATTCTTTTTTACTTTTGTATTTTTTTAAAATTAGGTTTTCTTTACAATTATCACACCAATTTGGTAAATAGTATAAAAGATAGTATTGATGGGTTAGAGATGTAAATAGTATTACTATCACTATCCGAGGCTGCTCTCTACAATGTTGAAACTTATGAAACTCATGACAATATATAAAAAGTACTAGAATCATAAAACAAATAACAAAACTTTTCAACAAGGAGAAGACAAATTAAAGACTTCCAACTAGAGAAGAAAACTAACTATAAAGTAAAAACTAAAGACAAATCAATCTAATGTGTCGTACAAATCCACGCAACACCGTTGATGAAAATGCCTCGCAATAAGGATTGACCTATCTCTACAAATTTGATTAGATCTGTTGTTTAAAGAATGAATAAAAAGCAAAAGAGATTTAATTGAAACCACTGTCGATCATTGAAAGGATTGACAGTAATTTAAGAACAAAAATTACAAAAGTGAATCAAATTTTTTTTTTTTGACTTTGAGGCAGGTGCATATTGTTCTTAAGTTAACTTCAGAGTTATATAATTATTTTCCTTTTATAAAATTTTAGTAGTTTAAGAACATTGTTTTAGGTTTTTTTTACAATTATCACACCAATTTGGTAAATAGTATGTGAGATAGTGCTGATGGGTTGGAGATGTGAATAGTGTTACTATCACTATCAGAGACTGCTCTCTATAATGTTGAAACTTATGACAATACATAAAAACACTAGAACCATAAAACAAATAACAAAACTTCTCAAACAAGGAGAAGACAAATTAAATACTTCCAACTAGGGAAGAAAAATAACTATAAAATAAAAATTAAAGACAAATCAATCTAATGTGTTGTACAAATTCACGTAACACCGTTGATGAAGATACACCGTAAAAAATATTGACCTATCTACACAAATCTGATAAAATTTGTTGTTTATTGAATGAACAAAGAGCAAAAGAGATTTAATTGAAACCATCGCCGATCATTTAGAGGATTGACAGTAGTTCAAGAACAAAATCATAAAAGTTAATAAATTTTTTTTTTTTAGGATATTGAAGAGACGAGGAAGGTGCATATTGTTCTTAAGTTAACTTCAGGAGTTATAGTATTATTTTCCTTTTATAAGATTTTAGTAGTGAATCAATCATTTCTTTTAATTGCGAGAGATAGTATATTTAGGAACTCTCAATCGCAACCCACTGTGTGGATAAAAAGTGTAAGAGTGGAGAAGGTAAAAGTAAAATCACATCTCTATAGTACTGGTAACATACTTACCAACTTCACATTACCCAACATTAATTATCAAATTAATGGTCTCGGGAGTACTGGGAGGATAGTAATATTGTCATCGAGATTTGTGGAACATACACATCTATATGTGAATCCAAAGGCACGTCACTCAAATCACTATCAATGACAAGTCAGTAGTGACATGGCGCCAATATTAGGCGAGAAAGAAGCATCACACTAAACTGTGTTACACAGTAGCAGGCACCAGCGATAAACACCACGAAGAAGCGATGTTTGCGCGTTAAGACACATTAAAACAGAGAAAGCCGAAAAGGTACAAGTGCAAGCAACAAATCCCCCCCACTCCCCTATCCTTGTTGACGAGCAAACATAGATGACCTGCTACAGACTACTACTACTACTACTACTACTACTAAGTAGCACAGCGCACACCAATCGACACCACCCTCTCTCTCCTCTTCTCCTCGGCACCCACGTTCTCTCCTAATAAAATAGTCTGGTGAGGAAACACTAGTGAAATAGGGAGAGGGAGAGAGAGAGAGAGACAGAGAGATGGTGTGTGTGTATGTGGGTGTTTGTGGTTGGATTCCGACCGCCCATGTCCGGGTCTATCTGCTGTTTTGTGCTTGGATTTAGACCAACTCATCTACATAGCTAGGCTCGCTTGACTCACGCTCATGTACGCATGCCCCCGGAGGAATAAATAAACGTGTCTTCTTCTTCTCTTAATAATAGAGCTTAGTATTAGCTTGTCGCTGCAAGTTTCATGGCCGCTTGTGTTATGCTTGGAAGTAATCAAAGAAGCGATGGAAGCAGCAATACTAGTACTAGTGAGAGGAGAAACACATCGTCCTCACTAGCACAAGTGATATATCAATCACAACCACCACCACCGCAACAGCAGCAGCAGCTTATTTGGCCTACTTTGGAGGGGAAGATGGTGAGGAAAAGGGCTGCTTCGGAAATGGACCAAAGCAATACAAATACAAATACAAATGGTGAAGAACATCATCAGCAGCAGCATCAGCATCAGCATCAGCATCAGCAGCAGCAAAGGCGTACTAATCTTTTTAGTGATGGAAGCAGCTTTTCTTTGGGTTTCCATGAAAACCCTAATCCTATTGTTATCCCCATTGGCAATAATAACCCCAACCACTCCACCACTTCCACCCCCCTGACGTCATGCCTTTCTGGCTTCTCCCCCTCCACCTTTCCCAATCTTGACCCACATCCGCCACTGCTTCCATCGCTGTGTGGGTTCTCCGGTCTGCCCTTGTTCCCCTCCCAAAGAGATCCGCCACCCGTCGCGGCGGCCGCGGCGGCGGCTGCTCCTTCAATGGCGTCCGACGACTCTTCAACCGCCACGGCGTGGATTGACGGCATGATAAAAGACCTCATCTCCACCTCCTCCTCCACCGTCTCCATCCCCCAGCTCATCCAGACCGTCCGCGACATCATCTACCCTTGCAACCCCAGCCTGGCCTCCCTCCTCGAGCACCGCCTCCGCTCCCTCACCGACGCCCCGCCGACCTCCCGATCTACCAAGGACGTCGTCCTACTCCCCAACACCAACACCAACACCAACACCAACACCAGCTTCCCACTTCTGCCTTCCCACTCACCGACCACCACTACCTCAACTGGACCAACATCCCAACCCCAACCCCAACCCCAACCCCAACCGTACCAAATGAAGATCATCATCATCAACAACAACAGCAGCAGCAGCAGCAGCAGCTCCGCAGTCACCATCAACCTCAACAACAAGTCTCCTCCACCAAAACGCTAACCTCAACTGTGGTAGCGTCTATTGTAAACGAGACCCCGCCTCCGCCTCCGCCTCCGCCTCCGCCTCCACCACCAGCACCGGCGGTCCTGAAAGACAGAAAAGAGGAGCTTCGTCAGCAGAAGCGCGACGAAGAAGGCCTCCACCTGCTCACTCTACTCCTGCAGTGCGCCGAGGCGGTGTCCGCGGATAACCTGGACGACGCAAAGGAAATGCTCCTGGAAATATCAGAGCTATCCACCCCATTCGGAACCTCCGCGCAAAGAGTGGCTGCTTATTTCTCGGAAGCAATGTCAGCCAGACTGGTGAGTTCATGCTTGGGGATATACGCCCCACTCCAGACCATGCAGCACTACTCGCAGAAAATGGCCTCCGCTTTCCAGGTCTTCAACGGCATCAGCCCGTTTGTCAAGTTCTCGCACTTCACCGCCAATCAAGCCATCCAAGAAGCGTTCGAGAGGGAGGAGAGAGTGCACATTATCGATCTTGATATAATGCAAGGGCTTCAGTGGCCGGGCCTCTTTCACATCTTGGCCTCGCGCCCCGGGGGCCCTCCCTTTGTCAGGTTGACGGGCTTGGGGACTTCCATGGACTCGCTGGAGGCCACTGGTAAGCGCTTGTCCGACTTTGCCGACACGCTTGGTTTGCCCTTCGAGTTTCTGCCGGTGGCCGAGAAGGCGGGGCTTTGGATCCTGACAGGTTGAATGTCAGCAAGAGGGAGGCTGTGGCTGTGCACTGCCTTCACCATTCTCTCTATGATGTTACCGGTTCTGATGCCAATACTCTATGGCTTCTGCAAAGGTTAATTAATTAATTAATTATTCACTCACTACTCACTACTCACTACTTAATTCACTATTGCATTCTTTTTTTTTTATCACATTCCTTCATTCATACTTTTTTATCCATCCATGCATGCAAGATGCAACAATATTAAAGAATCTTGAAGGGTTTAAATCCATATCAATGTGAATGTGCGCAGCTCACTCTCTAATTACCTAATAATATTGTTCTTTTATGAATGAATGAATTAATTAAATTTAATTAGGGTTTATTTTGGTGAGATGTAATGTTAGTTTATTGATTTAAAACAGGTTGGCGCCGAAGGTGGTGACGATGGTGGAGCAAGACCTGAGCCACGAGGGATCTTTCCTAGGCAGGTTCGTGGAGGCCATACACTACTACTCGGCGCTGTTCGACTCCCTCGGAGCAAGCTACGGGGAGGAGAGCGAGGAGAGGTACATGGTGGAGCAACAACTTCTATCCAAGGAAATCCGCAACGTCTTGGCCGTTTGCGGCCCTGGGAGGACCGGAGAGATGAAGTTCCATAACTGGAGAGACAAACTCAAGCAGTCCGGCTTCCGAGGAATATCTCTGGCCGGCAATGCCGCCACGCAGGCCAATCTCTTGCTCGGGATGTTCCCCTGCCACGGATACACGCTTGTCGAGGACAACGGCGTGCTTAAACTCGGCTGGAAAGATCTTTCTTTGCTCACAGCTTCGGCTTGGAACCCCATCCATGCCACACACCACAGGTAGCAAGCAGCAGCAGCCTTTATGTAATCAATCTACTACCAAAGTTTTTCTTTTTCTTTTTCTTTTTTTTTTTTCCTTCTTTTGGAGTTAGAAAAGAAAAAGTGATGTTATATCAAGAAACTGGACGGAGTCATTGCTCTATGTTTTGTTTTGGAAACTTTGCATAAGTTCAGTTTGTCTTCAGATATAGCTAGCTAGTGAGGACGTCGTCGTATAAGAAATTTTACTTTTCCTTCAAACTGACGAGCTTTTTTTGCTTTATTGGATTGTTTTATTTTTGAATTTTTTTTTTTTTTTTTTTAAATGGAGTACTGCGGAGAAGTCCACGTCTTGTTAATTTCCTAACGTCCTTGTCTTGCTGACATGATGACCTGCATTCGGAGCAGCCACACTACTGTGCCGAGTACTGCGTTGTTGAAATATTTTTTGGATCCTATTAACATCCATAATCTGATAATCTGTATTCTTTTTCAAAGATCAATAATCTGTATTCTTTAATGAAAAACGACTATGATTCCTTAGTTTTTTTTTTTTTTTTTTTTTTTTTTTTTTTTTTTTTTTTTTTTTTTTTTTTTAATGCATAGTTATATATTGCCATTGATCATTGGGGGGTTAGCCCAGAATACAACTTCGATGCTCATGGAGCGCGTTCTTAGCTAGAGCATCAGCTCGTACAATTGTACATCTAGAGATATGACAGAAATGAGGTGGGTCATTATCATTGGCTAAACTATGAATATCAAAAATTAAAAGATCAAGATCACAAGTAGTTATAGCTGAGGAATTTAATGCCTCAATAACAGTCTTTGCGTATGAGAATACTTGTAATGCCTCCTCGATGTTACAACAATTCAGCAAAGCATGTAGTATGGCTTGACATTCTGCTACTTCGACTGAAGAGGGAATTCCGAAGAAGACTGATCCAGCTTTGATAATTTTGTCAGTTTGAGAGACGAGGACCCATCCAATTCCTATTTCTCCAGTAATTTCATTCCTTGCAGCATCAATGAAGATCTTAAATCTGTTTCTCTGATGCACACTTAAAGTGACATCGGTTGCTCAGGCATTCCATTCGCTTCAAAATTTGTAGGTTCTGCCTTGAACTACTGAACTTGGTGAAACACTTTGTCAACGACCCTGCAATGGTCCTCTCTTGAACTGCGGAAGACTACTTCATTTTTACACTTCCATATATTCCAAATCCCAAACGCACATCACTGGAGAATCTCGTCGACCCATCCTCTTCTAAAGCAGCAGGAAAAAAAGCTCATCCTAGAATTCAATAATGTCAAGAGCCTTCATTTTACAACAACGAAATCCCCAACGAGCGCCAAACCAAATCAAACCAATTGAGCAAATGCAAATGAAACCAGTAAGTGAAAGGGAGTTTCACTGCATTTACCACACATTGGGCACAACGGGTTGCGCGACATCTTACGCTTCCAGAGGGAGTGTCTGGTTGGGAGAACATCTTGTAAACATCTCCAAAGGAAAAATAGGATTTTCCTTGGTGCTTGAATCCTTCCATAAAGCATTCCACAGCTTGGACTGTGTATGCTCATTGCTCGGTCCACCAGCAGCTGATCCCTTCTTCCCATAACCTTCCATTTCAAGCTTAGTAGCTAGCTTATATGCTGATTTTACAGTGAAAGACCCTGATTTCTCATAGTGCCAAATTTCCTTGTCTAAACACCCATTTCTACTGATCGGAGTTGTCAATATGTAACCGACTTCTCTTCTACTGAACACCTCTCTGATCAAACTTTCATTCCATGCTACTGTGGATGGCTCGATTAAATCTTGTACCCATACCAAACCTTCTCGTCTTGGTGCCTATAATTTTGATCTTTCCCTCTTTGAGACCTAGTTATCCTCCCATATTTTCGTATTATCACCAGTGCCAATTCTCCACCTCAATCCCATCTTCAATAACTTCCTGCCCTCTAAAATACCTCTCCAAACCCAAGATGGTCTCGACCCTTCCTTAGTAGAGAAGAAGTTTTCATCCGCAAAGTACTTGCTTTTTAGGAAACTGCATAACACATGATTGTTGTTCTTCCAAATCCTCCATGCTTGCTTAGCCAAAAAACTGATAATAAAGAGTTCCAATTCTCTAAAGCCAAGCCTTCCAGCTCCTTTGGACTTGGTCATTCTTTCCCACGCGCACCAGTGGATGCCTCTGTCCTTCTTTGAGGACCCCCACCAAAATTTTGCCATGCTCTGCGAGAGAGCTCTCAATTTACTCTAGGAATCAGGAACATAGACATGAGATGATTAGGAATTGCTTGAGCTACTGCCTTGAGTAGAACTTCTTTTCCAGCAGGTGACAAGACTCTATTGTGCAATTTCTCAACTACACTACTGCACATTTGTTTCTTCGTCGGCCCCTCAGTGAGGTGAATGCCTAGATACTTCCCAAGTCCTCTTGAAGTTTTGAACTGAATCACTCCTTGTAGATGCCTTCGCACTAGGGGAGATGCGTTCTTACTGAAATGAATAAAGCTTTTATGGGTATTTATGTAACGACCTCTCTTTTAATCTAGGGCACCGCCTGGCCTAATCTCGTAATTAAACCCTATTTACAACCCGAATGATCTAATTACGTATTAGTCAGCCTGTACTACCTATATTCTCGTGGATCGAGTTCAGGATAAATAATTCACTAACATTACCAAATATTCATTTATTTAAGTTGTTTAGATAACGAAAGTTTTAAAGTGTTTAGCGGAAACATTTATGTAAATCCTAAATGTGGAAACCAGGAAATAATGATCACCATATATATATGCAAGTAAACGGCGAACATATAAACAAAGTGACAGCCAAAAGTCAGGTAGTCTAACATTTATCCCAATAACATCCCAAAATATGAAGACATAAGTAAACATAATAGATCGGGTCAGACCTGGTTTGGTCCCACCAGAGAATGCACACATGCACACAACTCGAGGCGCGTCCCCGATCGCATCTCGACGTCGATATCTGCAAATTTCGACTTAGTTAGTCTACACATGTAACGGCCCGATTTTCAATGGCCGTTATTGATGAGGAAATTGCGGACGTGGACGCCAGCGGGGACGTTCGTGGGTCCCATAGTGAAGACGGAGGACGGCCGGATAGGGTTTACAATCCGTTTTGTGTGCTCTGGTGGTGAAGTTGCGATGTATAGGTCCAAATTAGTTAAATGACATCGCAATATGTGTGTTTATATTGTTCATTAACGAGTGAGGGGTGTAATGCGGTTTCGTCGCGACGGGTGCATAGGCGTGCGGACCGGGCGGTGAATAGTTAATACACTAGGACGGGGGACTAGGTACACCCAATAAATAATAAAATTCATTAAATAATTCATTATAAATGATGTTGAGACGGTCGGTACCGTGGTTGTGCGCGAATGGCACCGGGCGAGGTTCGGAGCCGGGTATTGGAACGCCCGGGAGAACAAATAATTGGTGCCATTTGAATAAGACAAGGAAAGGGGTATGAGGTCAATTTTGGCATTTTATGGGACTATTTGACTTCATCTTGGCCCTTAAAACAAATCTTGAGATGTGTATTTGATTTGAGATGAAATGATGTATATATAAATGTGATTTTTACACTTTTGGTCATTTTTTTCTCTTCTCTCTCTCTCTTGGACGAAAATGGAAGGAAGAAAGACGGTTTGAGGTGTTTCATTTGAGGATTTGAAGGCTTTGTGAGTGGGGCCACCACATTTTGGTATCAGAGCTTAGGTTTAAGGAACCCAGGGAGTGAGGTGTGGGTTATGGTTACCTCTAATACCGCTACATTTTGGTATCAGAGCGAGGTCAAACCTTGGGAATTGGAGATTGAACAAGAGTATAAACTTGATGAATAAATCTTTTATGTGGAAACCACAAGTGAATGATTAAAGTCTTAGTTGGGAAGTGATGCGAGGCGGGTAGATTCAGGAAATTATATATATACGTGTATGTTTTGATTGTGTATTACATATTATACGTGTATATATACTGAGTCTGATCCAATGCACGTTGGTTGTGCAGTTTATGATGGACGGACAGACTCCTACTACTCCACCGACTACTCAGCAGGAGGTTGAGGAGACTAGTGACCATACCACTAGTGAGGTAGCTGATTTGCGAGCCATGGTGCAGAGACGCTACAGATTGTTTATGATAGGGCATTGGCTCGCGAGACATATTTGCTGCAGAGCGAGGAGCAATCAGATCATCGTACACCCAGAGATGATTTGCAGTTGGATCATGATTTCAGTGACGATCGTGATTCGAGGGATGATCAGTACGAATATGATGACGGGCAGATAGATTGGAGTCGCGAGGACGACCAGGACCAGACTAATGATCAATTCAATAATGACAATCGCCAGGTGGTACATGAGATTGTACCTATACCGATACAGCAACCAAGACACTCGTACAGACAAAATCAGGATCAGAGGGACTGGAGTTGGGGTCAGCGCTCGGAGGACTGACAGTCTGGAGTCAGGGACAGACGTAAGTGTTATCGGTGCGGACAGAGAGGTCACATCAGTGTGAATTTCCCTGGAGCCTCTCCAGCATCAGAGATTCCACAGACCGGGGAGAGAGTTTACATTATAGTACCGCCAATCAGAGAGACGACCCGACAACATGAGTAGGGTACGTTGTTTTACTAGTTCTTTTTCATGCATTCGTTACATATAGGCTGGTTAGTTTATTTTTGAACCAGCGTGTTCTAGTGGATGTGTTCACTAGGGTTATTGTGAGATTGTGAGATTAGTAGATGTGTTCACTAGGAGGTGGTTGTGAAACTGGTAGATGTGTTCACTAGGAGGTAGTTATGAAACTGGTAGATGTGTTCACCAGGAGATTATGAAACTGGTTGATTGGTTCACCAGGAGTCCATTTGCAACTGGTTGTTGTGGGATTGGTTGATGTTTTCACCAGGGACTGGTCGATGTGTTCACCAGGGACTGGTTGATATGGACTGGTTGATGAGTTCACCAGGGATTGATTTGTACAACAGGAGTGAGTGGACGACTGGTTGATCGGTTCACCACTGGCAGGTTGATTTGTTCACCTAGATTGAGGTTGATTTGTTTGCCAAAATTTGGGGTTGATTAGTTCACCGAAAGTGTTAGTGAAATAGTGATTGATTAGGTTGGCTACATTTGTTTAGATTAGTTGACCTGATAGATAATTGTATCTACGTTGTGGTTCTCTGAGACGAGATATTAGTTATCTCAAATTTCGGGACGAAATTTCAAATTAGTTGGGAAGAACTATAACGACCCGATTTTCAATGGCCGTTATTGATGAGGAAATTGTGGACGTGGACGCCAGCGGAGACGTTCGTGGGTCCCATAGTGAAGACGGAGCACAGCCGGATAGGGTTTACAGTCCGTTTTGTGTGCTCTGGTGGTGAAGTTGCGATGTATAGGTCCAAATTAGTTAAATGGCATCGCAATATGTGTGTTTATATTGTTCATTAACGAGTGAGGGGTGTAATGCGGTTTCGCCGCGACAGTGCATAAAGCGCGCGATCGGCGGTGAATAGTTAATACACTAGGACAGGGGACTAGGTACACCCAATAAATAATAAAATTCATTAAATAATTCATTATAAATGATGTTGAGACGGTCGGTACCGTGGTTGTGCGCGAATGGCACCGGGCGAGGTTCGGAGTCGGGTATTGGAACGCCCGGGAGAACAAATAATTGGTGCCATTTGAATAAGACAAGGAAAGGGGTATGAGGTCAATTTTGGCATTTTATGGGACTATTTGACTTCATCTTGGCCCTTAAAACAAATCTTGATATGTGTATTTGATTTGAGATGAAATGATGTATATATAAGTGTGATTTTCACACTTTTGGTCATTTTTTTCTCTTCTCTCTCTCTCTCTTGGACGAAAATGGAAGGAAGAAAGACGGTTTGAGGTGTTTCATTTGAGGATTTGAAGGCTTTGTGAGTGGGGCCACCATAACACACATACAAACACTAGGAATACACTATTACAAATATAAAATTACCTCGCCCACTTGCCTTGGTCGGTGTGCGCATCTCATACAGGTCCCACGTCATGGGTCAGTGAGCCTGATTACGGCTAGAATCTTGGATTAGAAATTTGGGCCGTGACAATTTACCTGCTGGCCAGAAATTATGGAGTAACATTTCAGAGTCTCCTTGATGGTATTCAAATTCTGGTCATTGGCTTTGCAGAAAATAAGTGTCATCTGCTAACATAAGATGAGAAATAGTAGGTGCAGACTGATTCAATTTATACCCCTGCATAAGACCACTTCTTTCAGCTTTAGAGATTAGAAATGATAAAGCTTCCGAGCAGATGACAAATAAGAATGAGGACAACGAACCTCCCTGCCTAAGTCCTCTAGTTGGAATGATCTTTCTTGATAGCTCCCCATTTACCAACACTCTGTACAAGACTAACGAGATACACCATTCGATCCACCTGCACCACTTTTGTGAAAATCCTAGCCACTCTAACACCTCTAACACCATATTCCACTCCATCTTGTCGTAAGCTTTCTCTATGTCTAGTTTCGTCACTAGATTCAGTGACTTTCTATTTCCATTAGCCATAGAATGAAGGATTTCGTGAGTAAGGAGTATGTTATTTGCTAATTGTCTTCCTGCAACAAAAGCATTTTGAAATGGGGAAATTCATTTGTTCAAAATAGATATAAGACAGTTAGACATAACTTTAGCAATAAGTTTGTAGGAGGAGTTGCACAAATTGATTGGTCTGAACTCTGAAACTGATTGTGGAGATTGGTTTTTGGGGATCAGCACGATGTGAGCTTCATTGAGACCCTGTTCGAATTGGTTAGAGGAATAAGACTTCCGAAACTCATGCATAATATCATCCTTAAATACCTCCCATTTGGCTTGGAGCAGCTTGTTTGTGATTCCATCTGGGCCTGGAGTTTTGTTAGGATTCATCTCTCTCAGGGTAGCTTGAACTTCCTCAGCATCAAAACATCTATCAAGCCTACACAACTCCTCTTCAGTGATTTTGGATGGCATACCGTCTAGCATAGAGAAATCTCTTACTCCTCTGCTTGTCTGA
Source organism: Stephania japonica (assembly GCA_039657345.1). Taxonomy (NCBI): domain Eukaryota; kingdom Viridiplantae; phylum Streptophyta; class Magnoliopsida; order Ranunculales; family Menispermaceae; genus Stephania; species Stephania japonica. The sequence continues at coordinate 12,418,287 of CM077556.1, forward strand.
TACACATTCTCAAAGTACTCTTCAACTATTTTGAAGATGCCCTTATGATCATGGACCATTATCCTATTATTGCTCATGAGCCCCATAATTGAGTTTCTTCTACGCCTTCCTTTTACATATGAATGGAAATATGAAGTGTTTCGATCCCCACTGTTTAGCCATTCAATATGTGACTGAGTTCTCCAATAGTCCTCCTCCATATCATTTGCAACTTTAAGATCATGCTCTAGTTTCCTGATTTTCTCCATATCAGAACTACCTTCTTCATACATGGCCCTTAATGCTTTTTGAGATTCCTTCCATAGTCTTTTTGAGTTAGCCAAAGGAGTTCTTCTCCAAAGCAGTATATTTTTTGCTAACAAAAGTATTTTCTCGCCTAGCGATGTTGTCATCATATTACTTGATGAAAATCCTTGCCACGTATGATTGATAATCTCTGAACAATCTTCATTTATCAGCCGCCTATTATCAAATTTAAATCGTACCACCTTGCAGATGAGTTTTCTGTCTTTTTGTAACAACAGAGCTACATGATCTAAACTATGAAGAACTAAGTGTTTCACGAAAGGATTAGAAAATTTCTCCATCCAAGACTAATTAGCAATTCCTCGATCTAATCTTGCAGCAATATGATGCTCTCCATTTCACCTATTTGACCAAGTGAACCGAACTCCTTCGTAGCCTAAATCAGTGCCATATATGTTATTCATAAACTCAACAAGTTCCATATTCTCTTCTGCTAACCTTGGTGCCCCTCTTGATTTCTCCTTTTGCGCGATCACTGCGTTGAAGTCACTAATAATCACACTAGGTTTGCCACATACTAAAATTCTATTTTTGATGATTTGTAACTGATGTTTACGAGTTCCCTGATCGGTACTAAGATAAGCACCAACTAATCTCTACAAATTACTAGGCTGATTGGTAGAGAGTTGTACTTCCATGAAGAAAGAACCATATTTTGCTACCTGCACCTGCGCCTCTGCATTCCAAAACACCGCTAGACCTCCTGTTGTACCTCGTGGATTAACCGCCAAAACATAATCAAACCCCAAATCTCTTCTGACCTTTTCAATTGTTCTTTCCTAGTATCTGGTTTTAACTAATACTACAACATCAATTTTCTGAGATTGAGCCGCGTTCTTCAACCCCACCATTATCAATGGGCTCCTCACACCCTGATAGTTCCAAACTAATGCCTTAGTCATTGATAACCACCCTGGGCCCTATTTTGGTTGGCTGCCTCCGCCTCCATTTGTACGTAATCTGCTTTTACTCTTTTTGCACACCTATTTGGGTTTTCGTTTTCCTTTCACAATTCTGCCTTCCTTCTTGGTGGGAGGGTAGGTGTCACTTTTCTTCCTTATAAACCAGGCGATGAAGCTACTTGTCCTCCTTCACCGACCATCGCCCTTAAAGCCTTTCCCCGACAAGTTACCGGCCGGGCGAGGGGGGGAAGAGCTGGGTGTGAGGAGGTAATATGGGAATTAAGGATTAATGGGTTTTGGGGAATCTGTGAGAACGGATGGTATTGGGTCTTCTGATCACAAAATACATCAAAAAACATACATGAACGGACTATATACCTATATCAGCGTGCTCTGAGTTAGCGTCCACATATGCAACCACGTGTCAAATAACAACAAACTAGGTTTGGGCCGTTACATCTTTAGAGGTGTCGACCCTTTGTAAGAGGTGTCGTGTAACGACCCATTTTCCAATAGACCGCCACCCACAGTCTGGCTTACCAGCGCCAGTTGTGCCTCACATTGAATCACATTCACCATTTTATCATTATTAACCTCAATAAGCCACAATTTAATGATTAAATTATTAATGAGCTTTAAGTCATCTATTAAGATAGTTTCAAACCTTAAATAAACCGTCGGAAGTCTTAAAATATGTTAATTCCGATAATAAACATCGAATTATGTGATATAAATCATAAACCTAGTGTGGAAAACCCATGTAATTGCCATATATCAATAAATACACATAAAAGTCTCAAAATATCAAAATATACAGTGTTCTAAAGTATCTCACAATTCCAAATCCCAAAATGAAAACAAATACATATAGTACAAACGTACAAGTCTGGCAACATGTCTCTAAATCACCAGTACTTTGGAAGCTTACTCTTGCCTTGACTCATACTTGGATTTGCACTCAAGCCATCACAAAAGGCAGATGAAGAGTCTAGAGTGAGTATTCCCAAAGAAATTAAGTGAGCAATACTGAAAGTAAAGGAAAATGATAATCTAACACACTTTGGATCCACACTTTATTTTTTAGACATTTATGGTATTTTGTTAGATACAGGGCCCACGCTTGGGGAGACGAGAAAGAGCTATAAATGGTTAAAAAATAAAAGTGTACGCCCAAAGTGTGTTAGATTATCATCCTTCGAAATAAATACTGAAATTTAAATAAAGCTATTAAATAAACATGCGGAAATAAATACAAACAACTGTGATCATCGCATGGATAGATAATAGTTGTAACAACCCCAAAATTTTTAATTGACTTGTGATTTCACTTGTCAAAATTGTGACCCGGCTACGTGAATACTGGACAGTATTTCGAACTTCGGGAGTCGACACCGAAGTGATTTTATGATTCTTTGATTGTATGTAATAGTATGTTAGTATTTTACGAGTCTCGCGCCGGTCGGGCGATATTTAATTGAGTGAGGTGTCGACTAGTATAACGGGGGAGAAAAACAAGTAAAACATACAAATAAATGAATTTTTAATTAATTTAATAAATTAGTTGACGGGTTGTGGCGAGAAAATGGACACGACGAGCCAATTGACGGAGAAATACGGACCGAGGAAAGTCGTTTGAACGTGGGAGTTAGTTAAATATGTAACATGCGGACTATGTGATTAGTATTGTAAAAGTGACACAACCTAATGGTAAGGAGCCATGAGATTGGCCTAGAGATGTGTGTGTGTACTAAGATGAGATGATGTGGTAAAAGACCCATAAGGGTAGATGTGTTTAAATGTATGAAGTGAAGGGAGAAGGGCAAAAAGGTCATTTGATGTTATAAATATATACAAACCGTTTCATAACAAAACCCCACTATTCATCTTCTCCTTCGTTGGAAAACCGCCGCCCCCTCCTTCTCTTCCATCTCGACCTCTTCACCACACCACTCACGGTCTCTCTCTCTCCCTCTCCATTTCACTCTCGCTGTTCTCTCACGTTCTCTCATCCTTCCCTCTCGGCCTCACATCTCTCTCGCTCTCGGTGGTCTCTCTCCCACCACCGCCGCCCCTCTCCATCGTCAGGCCAGTCACGACCTCGCCGGAACCCTCACCGAAGGTCAGTGGTCTCTCTCTCATCCTCTCGGTCTCTGTTCATACGTTTTCTTCCCCCTCCCCCTCTTGATCGATCCAAAGAAAAAAAAACAGAGGCGCACGCCTCTGTTGAAAAAAAAAAAGAGAAATTGAAGAAGATGAAGGCCGGTTCGGCCTTGAACCGGGCCGGTTCGGCCGAACCGCCCTTAAAAAGAAATATTAAAAAAAAAATGGAAAAGAAAATCCAGAAAAATAGGAAAAATTATGGAAAAATTCAGAAAAATCCAGAAAAATATGAGAAATTAGAAAAATGGTTCACAACTGAGTTTTGGGATTTTCTCGGAAATGTTGGCGAGATATAGTCGGGGTTTTAGCCTCGAAAAACGTAAAAATTGATCTAATGTATCAAATTGAAACTAATTTAATGACAAATGATTTGTTTGGCATTTATTCAAGCTGACTGGATAATTGGAGTGCGGGTTAGGAAATCGGAAGTCGCGTTAGGATCTCGGAGTTGTCATACGGTCACGATAGTTCGGGTAAGTACACTTGCCTTAAACAAGCATTTGTACGTTTGTAAGCCGCTTAGAAAATGCCATGTGATTCATTTTCATGCCATTGTGTTTGTTATTATTTACTTGTTGGCATTCCATTCCATACTCCTTGTATGTGTGATTCCGCGTAAGTGTTTTGTCTCGAAAGTACTAGGACCTGCACTTAGAGGGATAAAACGCGGCACTCGCGACCACGAGTGTGTGACCACCCTCGGTGATCGTGTGACACCGAGTAATGGGGTGGATGGGTTCGAGTCCCTTTCCGGTCATAGCCGTGTGCCTTCGCTTGTGTCGATGCCCGGAAGATCTCGCGAGGTCTTCGCCGTTATGCTATGGACTAGACCACTTATGAGCCTCTTTTGATTCTTTGGAACACACTTAACTCTCGATTGATATCCATTAGTCTGTTTATCATGCATCTTGTCTATTTAATTTCCTGTCTTTTTATTTCCGCATGATATTTAGACTACTTTATTTGAATTATCATGAATTACTTGTTGTTTCTATCGGCATTACATTCAATTTTATTCGATTACTCACCGTCTAGTTTGTGACGGTGGGTGCAGATAGGGCGAGAGCAAAGAAGCAAGGGCAAGGGACCCTACCTAGGAAATCATTGTGAGGATTAGCGGCTACTGAGTTGAAGACTATTTTATAGGTTTTTATTATGTTTTGCTTTTATGTACACCGTTTTATATATACATGCTTTGGGATTATTAAACTTGGCAAATTTTGATGAGATTGGTATCATGTACCTTTGCATTTCGAATTGTACATGAATGCCCGGGGTTTCCACACTTATAGAATTCCTTTACTTCCATTTGATAGAGTTATTTCCCAATATTTGATTTGAATTTGATTTTTGCTTCCGCTTTGTGTTATAATTGCAATAACTCTTTCATAAATCTTGAATTTTTTGATGTTTTGAGGCGACTAGGCTCGTCAAGGTTATCGAGAACCGACTCGAGGCTTGCACGGGTCTAGGCGGCGTACCCAAATGCATTGGGAATTTGGGGCCGTCACGATTGGTATCGAGCCTAGGTTTGAGGAGCCTAGGGATGAGGTGTAGGTTATTCTTTAACCCGATACCAACGTCACGCTGGTATCGAGCTTAAGGTTATAACGACCGACTCTCAAGTTAAAACACAAACCATTAAGACAAATGGGAAGTTAGGAATGGTTGAACTTAGAGTGGAAACCCTACAAGCCTTTTTAAAAAACTTAAATGGGGAGTTCGGGATGAGTCGAATTTAAATTTGTACATATTATGATTGTTGAGTGTACTATATGGTATGCGGTAGCTATGTATTGATCCGAAGTATCGCTTTATTGGTTCAAACAAGAATGGCGGATCAAGCCGGTCCGAGCGACGACAACGGGACGATCGATTCTCGATTTGTCACTTTGGAGGAGTTTCGCGCTTGGACACGAGAGATTTGAAGATCTAGTGCGGTCGTTGACGATACCCGCACCGACTATCGCGACACCATCAACCCCGACCACTCCTATTCCACCCGTTCCGGTTACTCGGGAATGGAGACTCCGATAGCTACGAATTCCACCGCCCCGATTCCGTTAGCGGCAATTCCCGAGGAATAGTTGATGCGACAGTACACGAGATCGAGGCGGAGACACCTCCATTACGAGACGGACATAGTACAAACGACGGAGACGCCGACTATGCCGATTTTTGCTCGCAGAGACTACTCCGATTACTACTCCGGTCACTACTCCGAGAAGAAGCACTAAGGCCACCGCCGAGGCGAGGCGGTGGAGAGAATTCAAGCGACACGATCCGGTCAAGTTCTTTGGTGGTACGGACGTAACAAACGCAGAGCTTTTCCCGAAGAATCACGAGAAGATTCATACTATCATCGCGACCGAGGATCACATGAGAGCGACGATTTCCTCATCTATGCTCCAGGGGAAGCGGATGATTGGTGGACGACTATCATTACTACCCGAGGCACCCCGAGAGATTGGATCGACTTCAAGACTCAATTCAACCAGAAGTATTTTCCACCGACTGTTCTTCGTGCGAAGAGGAATGAGTTTATGGCACTGAGGCAGAGCACCGATGAGTCAGTGATGGATTACATGGGTAGGTTTATTGCACTATTACCTTATGCTGGAGGATCTGCAGATACCGAGACTGATCGAGTCTATTACTTCACTGAGGGTTTGCTACCTACGATTGGAGGTTCTGTAGTCACTACACAGTCGGAGACTTTGCGATTTCGTACGAACGTAGTTTAGCGAGGAGAGTTACTTACTCACGCATCCGGATGAGGTTAGGGCGAACAGAGCGGAGACCGATCGATAGTCACTATCGCGGGACGGGAAGAGAAAAGGAGCAGATGGGAGAATCGTGAGCATCGGGCACGAGTGTAGGATCTGTTGCACAAGAAACCACACGTTTGGTACAAGCCGTTCCACCCGTGCCAAGCTTTGCCGATCATTCACCGCAGCCTAATCGACTTGACTTGACCCAGACGCAGAGGCAGATTTCTCGAGAACGGGGATGCGATCGAGGAGTTAGGCGAGAGGAGCACGCAGAGGTCTAGTCGGACCCAAACTCATGGTTCTACACAGGGACGAGGCCAGAGTCAGACTCAGAGGTCGCAGGATAACCGTACGTGTTACAGATGCGGACAGGTCGGTCACCTTCAGAGGGAGTGCCCTCAGCCAACAAGAGCATCGTCGCAGCATCACCAGTACCAGAGAGAGCGTGTTCAGGCTGCCGTTGAGCCAGACCAGGGGGCGTCCAGACACATTGATGAGGGTATGTTTTTCATTTGCGGTACTTGCATGCATATCATATTCGATTCAAGTTATGTTGATCCCTTGATTGTTGTGCGCTTGGTAGACCAGTTAGGGTTGAAAACTCAATAGACGTAGCAGACCTTAATCCTAGTCACAGTTGTCAGGATGCGATATACTCGAATGTGCATAGTCTTGACATTTCGATAGTGTTAGGGGACTACGAGTTGCCAATAAACATGCGAGTACTAGAGTTGTTAGAGTTCGAAGCCTTGGTTGGTGCGAATTAGGTATAAACATTACGTGCGTTGTTTGGTGGATACGAGAAGATCAACATTGTTGTTGATGCATTGCACTTCAAAGGATTGAATGCGGAGGTAGTCGTGTGTCAAAGAACCTATGAGCGTGGTTTACGTGAAGCGATCAAGTTGATGAGTTCAATGGACGTGCGATGATTACCAGGACCTAGATACGTGGTGAAACGATATTGCAGACCATCTCATTTGGCATTGTGCGCGAGGGACAAGAAGACGATGCGTCATACCACGGTGCGGTGAGATGGTGGATAGTTCCGATTGCCCGGACAAGAGTCGGTCGACGACAGACTCATGCTTGAGGTATCGCGGCGACCGGGTTTCCATTGGTGGCTGATGTGTGTGACCAGGTACTTCAGGAGAATTCACCGTTTTGATCCTGCTGTGTGTCCGGGTTGACCTAAGATGTGCGCCGGTATGCGACATTCTTTTGGTGGCCAGGGATGAGTTCCGAGTTGTCGGAATTGTTCGAGCATGTGACATGCCAGCGCGTAAAGGCTGGGCATCGACGACCTGGAGGACTACTGCAGCCCCACCCATTCCTTGATGGAAGTGGGAACATATTGATATGGATTTCGTTAGTGGTTGCCCCGATCTCCTCGTGGTTACGATAGCATCTGGGTAGTTGTGAGAAATTTTATTTGAGACTTAAGATTGCCCGGGAGTGGCATAGGAAATACTTGTTGAGTATCACGATGAGCTTCGATGATTCGGGAGATTATGAATACCTAAAGATCTCTCTCCGAAGGGTCACGAACGGTTCGAGTCAAGAAATGACTCACTCTGAGTTTTTATCGGTCTCGTTAAGAGTTACAAAGAGTCGTTAATTTAATTTACTTATTAGGTTAATTTCGGGGACGAAATTCTAATAAGTGGGGGAGACTGTAACAACCCCAAAATTTTTAATTGACTTGTGATTTCACTTGTCAAAATTGTGACCCGGCTACGTGAATACTGGACGGTATTTCGAACTTCGGGAGTCGACACCGAAGTGATTTTATGATTCTTTGATTGTATGTAATAGTATGTTAGTATTTTACGAGTCTCGCGCCGGTCGGGCGATATTTAATTGAGTGAGGTGTCGACTAGTATAACGGGGGAGAAAAACAAGTAAAACATACAAATAAATGAATTTTTAATTAATTTAATAAATTAGTTGACGGGTTGTGGCGAGAAAATGGACACGACGAGCCAATTGACGGAGAAATACGGACCGAGGAAAGTCGTTTGAACGTGGGAGTTAGTTAAATATGTAACATGCGGACTATGTGATTAGTATTGTAAAAGTGACACAACCTAATGGTAAGGAGCCATGAGATTGGCCTAGAGATGTGTGTGTGTACTAAGATGAGATGATGTGGTAAAAGACCCATAAGGGTAGATGTGTTTAAATGTATGAAGTGAAGGGAGAAGGGCAAAAAGGTCATTTGATGTTATAAATATATACAAACCGTTTCATAACAAAACCCCACTATTCATCTTCTCCTTCGTTGGAAAACCGCCGCCCCTCCTTCTCTTCCATCTCGACCTCTTCACCACACCACTCACTGTCTCTCTCTCTCCCTCTCCATTTCACTCTCGCCGTTCTCTCACGTTCTCTCATCCTTCCCTCTCGGCCTCACATCTCTCTCGCTCTCGGTGGTCTCTCTCCCACCACCGCCGCCCTCTCCATCGTCGGGCCGATCACGACCTCGCCGGAACCCTCACCGAAGGTCGGTGGTCTCTCTCTCATCCTCTCTGTCTCTGTTCATACGTTTTCTTCCCCCTCCCCTCTTGATCGATCCAAAGAAAAAAAAAACAGAGGCGCACGCCTCGTTGAAAAAAAAAAAAAAAAAGAGAAATTGAAGAAGATGAAGGCCGGTTCGGCCTTGAACCTGGCCGGTTACCGAACCGCCCTTAAAAAGAAATATTAAAAAAAAAATGGAAAAGAAAATCCGTAGAAAAATAGGAAAAATTATGGAAAAATTCAGAAAAATCCAGAAAAATATGAGAAATTAGAAAAATGGTTCACAACGAGTTTTGGGATTTTCTCGGAAATGTTGGCGAGATATAGTCGGGGTTTTAGCCTCGAAAAACGTAAAAATTGATCTAATGTATCAAATTGAAACTAATTTAATGACAAATGATTTGTTTGGCATTTATTCAAGCTGGACTGGATAATTGGAGTGCGGGTTAGGAAATCGGGAAGTCGCGTTAGGATCTCGGAGTTGTCATACGGGTCACGATAGTTCGGTAAGTACACTTGCCTTAAACAAGCATTTGTACGTTTGTAAGCCGGTTAGAAAATGCCATGTGATTCATTTTCATGCCATTGTGTTTGTTATTATTTACTTGTTGGCATTCCATTCCATACTCCTTGTATGTGTGATTCCGGCGTAAGTGTTTTGTCTCGAAAGTACTAGGACCCGCACTTTAGAGGGATAAAACGCGGCACTCGCGACCACGAGTGTGTGACCACCCTCGGTGATCGTGTGACACCGAGTACTTGGGTGGATGGGTTCGAGTCCCTTTCCGATCATAGCCGTGCCTTCGCTTGTGTCGATGCCCGGAAGATCTCGCGAGGTCTTCGCCGTTATGCTATGGACTAGACCACTTATGAGCCTCTTTTGATTCTTTGGAACACACTTAACTCTCGATTGATATCCATTAGTCCTGTTTATCATGCATCTTGTCTATTTAATTTCTGTCTTTTTATTTCCGCATGATATTTAGACTACTTTATTTGAATTATCATGAATTACTTGTTGTTTTCTGCGGCATTACATTCAATTTTATTCGCTTACTCACCGTCTAGTTTGTGACGGTGGGTGCGATAGAGGCGAGAGCAAGCAGGGCAAGGGACCCTACCTAGGAAATCATTGAGAGGATTAGCTACTGGAGTTGAAGACTATTTTATAGGTTTTTATTATGTTTTGCTTTTATGTACACCGTTTTATATATACATGCTTTGGGATTATTAAACTTGGCAAATTTTGATGAGATTGGTATCATGTACCTTTGCATTTCGAATTGTACATGAATGCCCTGGGGTTTCCACACTTATAGAATTCCTTTACTTCCATTTGATAGAGTTATTTCCCAATATTTGATTTGAATTTGATTTTTGCTTCCGCTGTGTTATAATTGCAATAACTCTTTCATAAATCTTGAATTTTTTGATGTTTTGAGGCTGACTAGGCTCGTCAAGGTTATCGAGAACTGACTCGAGGCTTGCACGGGTCTAGGCCGGGCGTACCCAAATGCATTGGGAATTTGGGGCCGTCACAATGAAAGCTCAAAGTGTGTTCTTAGAGTTTAGAGCCAAACTAGTGCCATAATTCAGACTCTTCCACAGAATATTGTCGGCAAGTCCTACTCAAGCAATGCCAGTATGTGGATCCGCTAAGTAGTCGGCGTAGTACCTATGACGTACCCACATGATCCCCGGGTCGAACTATCCACTGAGTTTCTGTAACGGCCCAATTAATATTTGCCGTTATTTTATGACGTCATTACAGACGTAGATGCCAGCGGGGACGTTCGTGGGTCCCACAGCGAGGCTGGAGCGCGTTCGCATTAGGTAAATAGTTATTTTGTTTGTTGATTTGATTAATTTGCGATGTTTATGTTAAAATAGGTTAACGGCATCGCGATGTGTGTAATTGTATTTTAAATTGACGTGGGAGATTGTGTGATGAGTATTCGCATCGATATGCGTGTCGACGCGGGTACCGGGTAGATTAAAGACGAAATTTTAAGTTGAGAAAAATATTACACACATTAAATGAATTAAATGCGATAAAATATGTAAATTGTTGGGCGCCTAGGGACACGCGGGGTCGTGGTCGACACGCGTGGGTGGTACGTTAGTGTGCACGCCCGAGTACGCTCGTTGGCGCACACGACGAAATTTTAGGCGCGAAAGTATAGGCGAGTATATATATATTTATATATATATATGTATATAAGGAATTTAATATATATATATATAAATATATATATTAAAATCAGAAAATTTAAAAAATAAATAAATAGTGAAATTACCAAAAAGGGTATTGAAGGAAATAAGGGAAATGGATATGGATAGGGGCAAAAGGGTCATTTTACCCAAAAATGTGATAAACACCACCGCCACCACCATTTTCTCACAATCGAAAAACGAAACGAAACAGAGAAGAAAATCGAAAAATCGAGGAAGAAGAAGAGAAGGAAGGGGGAAGAGATTGAGCTCGTGTTGGAGAGGCAAAGGAGGTGAGTTGTTGTGTTATTTTTGTTGTTGTTGTTGTTGTATGTTGTTGGCGTCGTTGGTGGCGATGATGGCGGTTTGGTGATTCGGTGGTGATGGCGGGGAGGAACTCGGGAGCTCGGACGAATCTGCGAGAGCGGTTCGTCCGAGGAGGGAGACGACTCCCATGTCGTTTCCCTCTCCCTCTCCCTCCATCGATTGAAAAAAAAAAAAAAAATGCGAGAGGCGCCGCTTGCGCCTCTGTTTGGGAAGAAGAAGATGACCAATCGGGTCGGGTCGACCCGCCGGTCTGGGCGGGTCGACCGACCCGGTTGGCCGGTCCGGTCCGGTTGGGCCGAACCGGACCGGGTGAACCGGGTCCGGTTCAGCCTCAACTCAAAAAAAAAAAAAAAAAAAACAGTTTTGAAAGAAGAAGAAAAAAAAAAAAAAAATCTGGAAAATTCATAGAAAATTCATAGAAAATAAGAAAAAAATAGAAAAATTATATTTTGATCAAATAAAGGAAATTTGGGATTTTCTCGAAAATGTTAGCGAGGTATTGTCGGGGTTTTACCTCAAAAACGTAAATTTGACATAATATGTCAAATTAAAGCTAATTCAATGATAAATAATCTTAGGTACATTTGGGGAGATAATTTGGATTATCGGGTGATTATTGGCGCTAGACGGGGTTTGATTTTCGAGACGAGGAGTGCGATTTGAGGTGTGTAGTATCCCAATTGAACTTCACTTTAAGTATTTACAGCTTTAATTTATTTGATTTCGCTCCGATTATTCGTTATCTCATTCCATTACGCTTTACGGTGGTTGAGTTCTCGTAATTGGTGTTTTTACGGTAGTGGAGTTTACTCCTACTTGGAGCCTTTACGAGATCACTCCCCACCCGGTATTTATTCGTTACGGCCATAGAGTCCACTAAGTCATAGCACTTGTCTATGCATATACCGGTGAATAGGCTACCCGGTTATGGTAGGCTCGTGTGGGTGCGTCGTGGGTCTACGCCGCCACCTGAGGGTCCAGGGACAACCTTTGTTGGTGTGTTTGAGGGTTGTGCCCAAGGAGAGGCTCGAAGTATGACTTAGTCGATTTTTACCGTGCACGTACTTTGCTTCGTCACTATGTTTATGCATGCGATGATCTTTCTTTTACGGTTATGTCGTATTTCTTTATTCCGCATGTTTAAATTATAGTATTTTCAATTCCAAGTACTTTTATTTCGTAATTACTTGGTGAATTTCCTTGGGATTACTCACTCTGGACTCGTCATCTGTCTTTTTGTGATGGTGAGTGCGGACCCTAAGTACGAGCCGGGGAAAGGGCAAGCTTGAAGAGTACATCGATTGACGCTTTAGCCCCACTCGTACGTATGTTTATATTTATTCGTTTTATATTGGGTTTTGGGCTTGAGAGATAGGTTGTATATTTTGATATTTTGAGGATTCATAGATGATATGTATATGATGTACAGTTAATATGGTTTCCACTTAGGCATTTTGCTCATAATGCTCAGGAATTCAGGTTAAATCTTTATATTGATAGTAAATCTTCCGCTGCGTAATTTAAGGATAAATGATATTAGAGGAACTAAAGTTAATAGGAAATTGATTGATAATGGATAATTGGGCGTGGGACACAGCTGGCGGTTGAGTGGTCAGTTGTGGGCCCGCGTGGCCTCCCGTGGCGGACCAATGTGGAAATTGGGGCCGCCACATTTTGGTATCAGAGCTTAGGTTTGAGCAACCTAAAGGATAAAACGATTATGATAGTTAACCTGATACCGCCACAATTTGCTACTTGGTATCAATGAATAAATCTTAGATGTGGAAACCACAAGTAAATGATTAAAGGCTTAGTTGGGAAGTGATGCGAGGCGGGTAGATTCAGGAAATTTATATACGTGTATATTTTGATTGTGTACTACATATTATACGCGTATATATTGGGTCTGATCCGATGCACTTTGGCGGTGCATAATTACTATGGACGGACAGACTTCTTCTATTTCGCCGACTACTCAACAGGGTTGATGGAGAGTTTAGCATGATCAGGGTCGACGAGATAGGCGTTTCGAGCAGCAGAGAGGAGATGAGAGGCAGGTAGTGTACGTTGCTGCACCTGCATCATTTGAGCAGCCACGACAGCGTATGCGAGATGGAGGAGGTCGTGGTAGAGGACAGAGAGGTCGAGGTCGTGACAGGGCTCAGGTACATATAGTATCACAGTCGGATTGGCAAGATACACGACGATGTTACAGATGTCATCAGGTCGGACATATACAGAGTAATTGTCCGATGTCAGCTTCATCATCACGACCGCAGATTGAGGCAGCTAGGGAGAGAGTTCATGCTGCTGCTACCGCACCTACTGTCGTACAGCCAGATCGTGATGCGACTCGTCGGCTTGTCGAGGGTATGTTATCTATATGCGATGTTCCATGCATGTATTATTTGATTCCGGTAGTACTTTGTCGTTTATATCGGGACGTAGGGTTGGACGATTAGGGTTATCTCGTTAAGACTTTAGATCCACATCTTGTCCTCGATGCCGTGGGGGATAAGATTTACCCTAACCGGATATGCCGAATTGTGTAGTAGAGATTGAGGGACACCAGTTACCTGTCGACTTTCGTGTCCTAGAGTATTTAGAGTTTGATGCTTTATTGGGTATGGACTGGTTATCGGCGTATCGCGCACGCATTGATTGTTTCGGTAAGATGATAGTATTCGATATTGAGGGTATTCCTGTATTTACTTTTGTTGGGACGGCGTCAGACTTACCGATTACCAGAGGTCGATTAGCTACGATTCAGGAGGTGGAGACGTTTAGGACGGTAGTTGAGCTAGACCTGAGACCAGAGATTAGATTAGAGGATGTCCCAGTAGTGTGTGAGTTTCCTGAGGTGTTCCCAGACGATTTGCCGGTTTACCACCTCCTAGGGCGCTTGAGTTCATTATTGAGTTGGTTCCGGGGACACAAAGATATATAGCCGACCGTACAGAGGATGTCGGCGTCGGAGCAGGGAGAGTTGAGATCCCAATTAGAGGAGTTGTTGCAGAAGGGTTTTATTCATCCCAGTATGTCTCCTTGGGGCGCACCAGTACTATTTGTTAAGAAGAAGGATGGTTCTTTGAGGTTGTGCATAGACTATAGGAAGCTGAATCAAGTGACGATTCGAAATCGTTATCCACTTCCTAGGATTGATGATCTATTCGATCAGTTGGCGGGTGCTAAGTTTTTCTCGAAGATTGATTTACGATCTGGTTATCATCAGTTGAGGATTCGAGAGAGTGATATAGAGAAGACGGCGTTTAGCACGCGTTATGGATTGTTTGAGTTCACAGTCATGCCATTTAGGGTGACTAATGCGCCGGCTATCTTTGTGGATTTGATGCACCGAGTATTACGGCCATTTTTGGATCGTTATGTGATTGTGTTCATCGATGATATCTTAATATACAGTAAGACTCGTGAGGAGCACGAGAGACACCTCAGAGATGTTTTAATGACGTTGAGGGAGCATAGATTGTATGCTAAGTTCAGCAAGTGTGCCTTTTGGTTGAGAGAGGTGAAGTTTCTCGGACATGTCATTGGTAGTCAAGGAATATCTGTTGATGGAGACAAGATTCGAGCAATCATTGATTGGAGGACACCTGAGACGGTTTCAGACATTCGTAGTTTCTTGGGGCTTGCGGGCTATTACCGGCGATTTGTGCAGGATTTTTCTTTGATTGCAGCGCCGATGACGAGGTTGACCAAGAAGGATGTCAAGTTTGAATGGTCCGAAGACTGCGAGGCAGCATTTTTAGAGTTGAAGAGGAAGTTGACTTCTGCGCCAGTGTTGGCTTTACCTGAGACAGGGAAAGGATTCTCGGTTTACACAGATGCTTCCGAAACTGGGTTGGGATGCGTGTTGATGCAGGAAGGACACCCAGTTGCATATTTATCGAGGCGATTGAGACCCCACGAAGAGAATTATTCGGTTCATGATTTAGAGCTAGCTGCAGTTGTGTTTGCACTCAAGGCTTGGCGACATTACCTTTATGGGGAGCGGTTTATGCTATTCACAGATCATTAGAGTTTGAGGTATTTGTTCACTCAGAAGGATTTGAATATGCGGCAAAGACGGTGGCTCGAGTTACTAAAAGACTACGATTTCGCGATTGAGTACCATCCTGGGAAGGCGAATGTAGTTGCTGATGCATTGAGCCGGAGTGGTGTAGAGAGTCGACTGTGCTGCGGCAGATGACACATGAGCATGGATTGCTGGAGGCTGCGACGGTGTTGTGTTTGTCAGATGCTTTTGCTGATGTTCATATCTGTTGCCATATGCGTGTTCCTGTTGTGTCGTTAGAGAGGGTCGCTGAGTGGCAAAGGGCTGACGGACATTTTGCTCGCTTCACTGTCTGGCTCAGGATCTGGGTTGCACAGATTGGTCTAGTGGTTCGGACCAGTGCTTGAGACACAGAGGTAGGTTGTGGATACCTGAGGTGCAGGAACTACGTGATAGTATTCTTGAGGATGCACACCGTTCGCGGTATACAGTACATCCTGGCAAGACTAAGATGTACCATGATTTGCGACGTTTATTTTGGTGGTCTGGGATGAAGGCCGATGTGGGTGCATATGTGAGAGCTTGTCATATTTGTCAACAGGTTAAGGCCGAGCACAGGAGACCAGCTGGATTGTTACAGCCACTACCAATTCCACAGTGGAAATGGGAGCATATTACGATGGATTTTGTAAGCGGGTTGCCACGATCATGAGACGTCATGATGTCTTTGTGTGGGTTGTTATTGACGATTGACGAAGTCTGCACACTTCATTCCTATATCGATGAAGTATTCATTTCCTCAGTTGAGTATCATTTTTGAGAGAGAGATTGTTAGATTATGTGACGGCCCCAATTTCCACATTGGTCCGCCACGGGAGGCCACGCGGGCCCACAACTGACCACTCAACCGCCAGCTGTGTCCCACGCCCAATTATCCATTATCAATCAATTTCCTATTAACTTTAGTTCCTCTAATATCATTTATCCTTAAATTACGCAATGGAAGATTTACTATCAATATAAAGATTTAACTCCGAATTCCTGAGCATTATGAGCAAAATGCCTAAGTGGAAACCATATTAACTGTACATCATATACATATCATCTATGAATCCTCAAAATATCAAAATATACAACCTATCTCTCAAGCCCAAAACCCAATATAAAACGAATAAATATAAACATACGTACGAGTGGGACTAAAACTGTCAATCGATGTACTCTTCAAGCTTGCCCTTTCCCCGGCTCGTACTAGGGTCTGCACTCAGCCATCACAAAAAGACAGATGACGAGTCCAGAGTGAGTAATCCCAAGGAAATTCACCAAGTAATTACGAAATAAAAGTACTGGAATTGAAAATACTATAATTTAAACATGCGGAATAAAGAAATACAGACAACTGTAAAAGAAAGATCATCGCATGCATAAATATAGTGACGAAGCAAAGTACGTGCACAGTAAAAATCAGACTAAGTCATACTTCGAGCCTCTCCTTGGGCACAACCCTCAAACACACCAACAAAGTTGTCCCTGGACCCTCTAGGTGGCCGGCGTAGACCCACGACGCACCCACACGAGCCTACCATAACCGGGTAGCCTATTCACCGGTATATGCATAGACAAGTGCTATGACTTAGTGGACTCTATGGCCGTAACGAATAAATACCAGTGGGGAGTGATCTCGTAAAGGCTCCAAGTAGGAGTAAACTCCACTACCGTAAAAACACCAATTACGAGAACTCAACCACCGTAAAGCGGTAATGGAATGAGATAACGAATAATCGGAATCGAAATCAAATAAATCAAATTGTAAATACTTAAAGTGAAGTTCAATTGGGATACTACACACCTCAATCGCACTCCTCGTCTCGAAAATCAAACCCCGTCTAGCGCCAATAATCACCCGAAATATACCTATTATCATTTATCACTAAATTAGCTTCAATTTAATATATTATGTCAATTTTTCGTTTTTCGAGGCTAAAACCCCGACAATACCTCGCCAACATTTTCGAGAAAATCCCAAATTTCCTTTATTTGATCAAAATATAATTTTTCTATTTTTTTCTTATTTTCTATGAATTTTCTATGAATTTTCCGATTTTTTTTTTTTTTCTTCTTTTTTTTTTTTTTTTTTTTTTTTTTTTTTGAGTTGGGTGAACCGGACCCGGTTCACCGGGTCCGGTTCGGCCCAACCGAACCGGCCAACCGGTCGGCTTGACCCGCCCAGACCGGGTCGGGTCGGCCCGACCCGGTTGGGTCTTCTTCTCCACGAACAGAGGCGCACGCGCCTCTTTTTCCCAACCTTTTTTTTTTTTTTTTTTTTTTTTATCGATTCTTTGGGGTTGGTTCTCACCCAACCCCGCTTCGATTTGGCAAGGAGATCACTCCTTGCATCACCACCCTCGTTTCCCCCGGTTTGATGCAACTCTCGGCCATGCTCCGCCATGACCGAACTCACACCACACCAAAACCACCAAACCGTCACCACCACCACAACACACACCAAATCAACAACAAAAACAACTCACCTCTTTGGTCTCGCTTTCGTTCTCTCTCTCTTCTTCTTCTTCTTCTTCTTCTTCTTCTTCTTCTTCTTCTTTCGATTTCACCGGTTTTTTTTTCTTTTTTTTTCTTTTTTTTTCTCCTTCTTTGACTTATCGAGAGAGAGAGAAGCGGTTTGATGTGGAATGACCATTTTGCCCCTCTCATTTTATCCCTTCCTTTACAACTTCCATACCCTTAATGGTAATTTTACATTTTCTGATTTTTAATATATATATTTATATATATATATATATATTTATATATATATATTAAATTCCTTATACACATATATATATATAAATATATATATTCGCCTATACTTTTGCGCCTAAAATTTCGTCGTGCGCGCCAACGAGCATACTCGGGCGTGCACACTATCGTACCACCCACGCGTGTCGACCACGACCCCGCGTGTCCCTAGGCGCCCAACAATTTACGTATTTTATCACATTTAATTCATTTTATGTGTAACATTTTTCTCAACTTAAAATTTCGTCTTTAATCTACTCATACCCGCATCGACACGCATATCGATGCGAATACTCATCACACAATCTCCCACGTCAATTTAAAATACAATTACACACATCGCGATGCCGTTAACCTATTTTAACATAAACATCGCAAATATCAAACAAAACAACACACAAAATACTATTTACCTAATCCGGACGCATTCCAGCCTCGCTGTGGAACCCACGTATGTCCTCGCTGGCGTCCACGTCTGCAATGACGTCATAATTAACGGCAATTACAAATTGGGCCGTTACAATTCTTCCCAACTAAATTTGAAATTTCGTCCCGAAATTTAAGTTATAATCAACACTCACCAGTAAATAACTGAGGATATCTCTGTCTCATAGTCGACTCGAGCTCCCAGGTAAGTCCCTCAGTCCCGTGATGCTGCCATCGTACCAACACCTTCTGAATCTCCCTGTTCCTCAAAGTCTGAACTCTACGATCCATGATCTCAACGGGTTGTTCTTCATATGAAACGTCGGACGAACCTCAATCTGTCCTAATATCCACCATCGGCCTCGGTCCCCGACTTAGCTAATCTCAACATAGACACGTGAAACACTTGGATGAACGCCGCTAACTCGCTCGGCAACTCCAATCTATATGCTACTTGTCCCAACACGTGCTATAACTCTAAACGGTCCAATATATCTCGGTGCTAGTTTCCCCTTGATTCCAAACCTCGATGTCCTTTCCAGGGCGAAACTTTCGATATACCAAGTCATCCACATCATAACTCAAACCCTCAAGATACCTATCGAGATACTTCTTTTGTCTATCTTGAGCGCTTGCAATCTCAACCTAACTTGCCGAATCTTCTCGGTATGATCAACAACAACTTCAGTCCAATCACCGCCACATCCTCGTGTCTTTGCCCAACAAGTGGGTGATCTCGCAAGGTCTACCATACAAAGCCTCAAATGGTGGCATACCAATGCTCGCTCGATAGTTTGTTGTTGTACGCGAACTCGCACAACGGCAAATACTCTTCCCAAGCACCTCCAAACGCAAAATGGATGCTCTAAGCATATCCTCTAATATCCGTATCAATCTCTCCGACCGACCATCTGTCCGAGGATGATAAGCCGTCTTGAATCGCTAGCCTCGTCCCAAATCGCTCTCGCATGCTCTCCCACAACTTCGAAGTCAACCTGGGATCTCTCGGACACAATAGATAGCGGCACCCCATGTAGCCTAACAACCTCTCGCTCAAAAATGATGCTCAACCGAGAAAATGAATATTTCATCGATATAGGAATGAAGTGTGCGGACTTTGTCAATCTATCAATCACAACCCACACAAAGATCATGGCGTCTCGCAGATCTGTGGCAACCCGCTCACAAAATCCATCGTAACATGCTCCCATTTCCACCGTGGAATCGGTAGTGGTCAGTAACAATCCAGGTGGTCTCCCGTGCTCGCCTTAACTCGACAAATATGACAAGCTCTCACATATGCACCCACATCGGCCTTCATTCCAGGCCACCAAAACAAACGTCGCAAGTCATGATACATCTTAGTCCCGCCAGATGAATCGTATACCGCGAACGGTGTGCATCCTCAAGAATGCTATCGCGTAGTTCCCGCACCTCGGGTATCCACAACCTACCTCTCGTGTCTCAAGCACCGGTCCGAACCACTAGACCAATCATGCAACCCGGATCCCGAGCCAGACAAATGAAGCGAGCAAAATGTCCGTCGCCCTTTGCCACTCGGCGACCCTCTCTAACGACACCACAGAACACGCATCCGGCAACAGATATGAACATCGAAAAAGCATCGACAAACACAACACCGTCGCAGCCTCTCCAAAGAATCCATACTCATGTGTCATCATCTCCCGCAAAGACACGCCTCGACTCTCTACACCACTCCGGCTCAATGCATCGCAACTACATTCGCCTTCCCAGGATGGTACTCAATCGCGAAATCGTAGTCTTTCAACAACTCGAGCCACCGTCTTTGCGCATATTCGGATCCTTCGAGTGAACAAATACCTCAAACTCGATGATCTCGTGAATAACATAAATCGCTCCCCGTAAAGGTAATGTCGCCAAGCCTCGAGCGCAAACACAACTAACGCAGCTAGCTCCAAATCATGTACCGGATAATTCTCCTCGTGGGGTCTCAATCGCCTCGATAAATATGCAACTGGGTGTCCTTCCCGCATCAACACACATCCCAACCCGCCCGGAGCATCTGTGTAAACCGAGAATCCTTTCCCGTCTCGTAAAGCCAACACCGGCGCCGAAGTCAACTTCCTCTTCAACTCTAAAAATGCTTTCACAATCTTCACCCATTCAAACTTAACATTCTTCTTGGTCAACCTCGTCATCGGTCTTTGTCAACGAAAAATCCCGCACAAATCGCCGGTAATAGCCCGCAGCCCCAAGAAACTACGAATGTCTCGCAAATCGTCTCAGTGTCCTCCAATCAATTATCGCTCGAATCTTGTCTCCATCAACAGATATTCCTCGACTACCAATGACATGTCCGAGAAATTTCACCTCTCTCGACCCAAAAAGCACACTTCTTGAACTTAGCGTACAATCTATGCTCCTCAACGTCATCAAAACATCTCTAAGGTGTCTCTCGTGCTCCTCACGAGTCTTACTTTATATTAAGATATCATCGATAAACACAATCACATAACGATCCAAAAATGGCCGTAATACTCGGTGCATCAAATCCATAAAGATAGCGGCGCATTAGTCACCCCAAATGGCATGATTGTGAACTCAAACAATCCATAACGCGTGCTAAACGCCGTCTTCTCTATATCACTCTCCCGAATCCTCAACTGATGATAACCAGATCGTAAATCAATCTTCGAGAAAAACTTAGCACCCGCCAATTGATCGAATAGATCATCAATCCTAGGAAGTGGATAACGATTTCGAATCGTCACTTGATTCAGCTTCCTGTAGTCTATGCACAACCTCAAAGAACCATCCTTCTTCTTAACAAATAGTATCTTGGCGCGCCCCAAGGAGACATACTGGAATGAATAAAACCCTTCTGCAACAACTCCTCTAATTGGGATCTCAACTCTCCCTGCTCCGACGCTGACATCCTGTACGGTCGGCTATATATCGGCTGTGTCCCCGGAACCAACTCAATAATGAACTCAACTGCCCTAGGAGGTGGTAAACCTGGCAAATCGTCTGGGAACACCTCAGGAAACTCACACACTACTGGGACATCCTCTAATCTAATCTCTGGTCTCAGGTCTGGCTCAACTACCGTCCTAAACGCCTCCATCTCCTGAATCGTAGCTAATCGACCTCTGGTAATCGGTAAGTCTGACGCCGTCCCAACAAAAGTAAATACGGGAATACCCTCAATATCAAATACTATCATCTTCCCAAAACAATCAATGTGTGCGCGATACGCCGATATCCAGTCCATACCCAATAAAGCATCAAACTCTAAATACTCTAGGACACGAAAGTCGACAGGTAACTGGTGTCCCTCAATCTCTACTACACAATTCCGGCATATCCTGTTAGGGTAAATCTTATCCCCAAAGCCCACTCGTGCGAGGACAAGATGTGGATCTAAAGTCTTAACGATAACCCTAATCGTCCAACCCTACGTCCCGATATAAACGACAAAGTACTACCGAATCAAATAATACATGCATGGAAACATCGCATATAGATAACATACCCTCGACAAGTCGACGAGTCGCATCACGATCCGGGCGTACGACGGTAGGTGCGGTAGCGCGAAGATGAACTCTCTCCCTACCGCCTCAATCTGCGGTCGTGATGATGAAGCGACATCGGACAATTACTCGTATATGTCCGACCCGATGACATCTCGTAACATCGTCGTGTATCCCGCCAATCCGATCGTGATACTATATGTACCGAGCCCCGTCACGACCTCGACCTCTCTCGTCCTCTACCACGACCCCCTCCATCTCGCACACGCCGTCGTCGTGGGCTCAAATGGTGCGGGTGCGGGTGCGAACGTACACTACCCGCCTCTCATCTCCTCTCTCGTCGCTCAAAACGTCTATCTCGTCGACCCCGATAATCATGTCTCTGTCGATCGTGTGATCTCTCTGTCTCTTCGGTCTTTGATCGACCGAGAACTCGTCCGACCCATCTCCAAGCTCACCCCGGTGTCGTAAATACGTCTCGCGAGCCAATGCTCTGTCAAAAACACTCGTAGCGTCTCCGCACCGGTCGCCGCAACAATCACCCCACCAATCCTCTCATCTAGGCCTCGATGAAGTAGTAAATCCAGTAACCTCTCCGTGTTAGCCACATCCATGGCATACATCATGAGATACCGAATCGATCCATGTCTTGCGACACCGACATATTACCCTGTCGCGAGCCCCAAGAATCGCTCCCTCACCTCAATCGCACCTCGGTAGGGATGTACTCATCGAGAAATAACTCGTCGAAACTCGCCCACGTCGATGGTGTAGAATGTATGTCGGTGTAAGTAGTCCACCATACCGCCGCTCGACCTCTCAAACAATACCCCGAGATATGCGCCGTCCGCCTCGGGTACCTCTAATAGCTGGTGTAGTCGTCGATGTGTCATTAACCACCGCGCCGCAACCTCGGGATCACCGACTCCGGTGAAGTACGTAGGATTAAATCTCATAAAATCCTTCACCATCTTCGCCGCCTCGACATCCTACTCCCGGCGCCGAAGTCCCTACTTGCGCTCCGTAGTGGTGGGTGTCACCACCGTAGTCTCGGTGGCACAACAACAGGCTCAACTCTCTCTATTACGTCTCGATCCACCTACCGTGTAGCAATAGCCGTGCTAATGCGGTGCTCGAGTGGTAACGAGTGTAACGCGCTCGGCGATCGGTGCTACTGCTGGCGTCCTCGAGCTACGAATGTACTCCATCGCCAAATGACCATTCGAGCTCGCTGCAATAATCGCTGCTCTCGTTCAATCGCTCGCTCTTCGATCGGCCTACGTATCATAGCTCGCATATCGCCATGTCACTAGTGGTGCGATCACTAGTATCTCCAACCTCTGGCTGAGTAGTGGGCGGAGTAGTAGGAGTCTGTCCGTCCATCCTAAACTGCACAACCATCGTGCAATGGATCAGACTCAGTACATATACGCGTATACTATGTAATACACAATCAAAACGTACGTATATGTATAATTCCCTGACTCTACCCGCCTCACATCACTTCCCAACTAAACCTTTAATCATTCACTTGTGGTTTCCACATCTAAGATTTATTCATCAAGTTTATACTCTTATTAACTCTCCAAACCGAGCCTAAGCTCTGATACCAAAATGTGACGGCCCCAATTTCCACATTGGTCCGCCACGGGAGGCCACGCGGGCCCACAACTGACCACTCAACCGCCAGCTGTGTCCCACGCCCAATTATCCATTATCAATCAATTTCCTATTAACTTTAGTTCCTCTAATATCATTTATCCTTAAATTACGCAATGAAGATTTACTATCAATATAAAGATTTAACCTGAATTCCTGAGCATTATGAGCAAAATGCCTAAGTGGAAACCATATTAACTGTACATCATATACATATCATCTATGAATCCTCAAAATATCAAAATATACAACCTATCTCTCAAGCCCAAAACCCAATATAAAACGAATAAATATAAACATACGTACGAGTGGGACTAAAATGTCAATCGATGTACTCTTCAAGCTTGCCCTTTCCCCGGCTCAGATTAGGTCCGCACTCACCATCACAAAAAGACAGATGACGAGTCCAGAGTGAGTAATCCCAAGGAAATTCACCAAGTAATTACGAAATAAAAGTATCTTGAATTGAAAATACTATAATTTAAACATGCGGAATAAAGAAATACGGACAACCGTAAAAGAAAGATCATCGCATGCATAAATATAGTGACGAAGCAAAGTACGTGCACGGTAAAAAAATCGACTAAGTCATACTTCGAGCCTCTCCTTGGGCACAACCCTCAAACACACCAACAAAGTTGTCCCTGGACCCTCTAGTGGCGGCGTAGACCCACGACGCACCCACACGAGCCTACCATAACCGGGTAGCCTATTCACCGGTATATGCATAGACAAGTGCTATGACTTAGTGGACTCTATGGCGTAACGAATAAATACCAGGTGGGGAGTGATCTCGTAAAGGCTCCAAGTAGGAGTAAACTCCACTACCGTAAAAACACCAATTACGAGAACTCAACCACCGTAAAGCAGTAATGGAATGAGATAACGAATAATCGGAACTGAAATCAAATAAATCAAATTGTAAATACTTAAAGTGAAGTTCAATTGGGATACTACACACCTCAATCGCACTCCTCGTCTCGAAAATCAAACCCCGTCTAGCGCCAATAATCACCCGAAATATACCTATTATCATTTATCACTAAATTAGCTTCAATTTAATATATTATGTCAATTTTTCGTTTTTCGAGGCTAAAACCCCGACAATACCTCGCCAACATTTTCGAGAAAATCCCAAATTTCCTTTATTTGATCAAAATATAATTTTTCTATTTTTTTCTTATTTTCTATGAATTTTCTATGAATTTTCCAGATTTTTTTTTTTTTTTTCTTCTTCTTTCAAAACTCTTTTTTTTTTTTTTTTTTTTTTTTTTTTGAGTTGGGTGAACCGGACCCGGTTCACCCGGTCCGGTTCGCCCAACCGAACCGGCCAACCGGGCTCGGCCTCGACCCGCCAGACCGGTCGGGTCGGCCCGACCCGGTTGGGTCTTCTTCTCCACGAACAGAGGCGCACGCGCGCCTCTGTTTTTCCCAACCTTTTTTTTTTTTTTTTTTTTTTTTTCGATTGGATTCTTTGGGGTTGGTTCTCACCCAACCCCAGCTTCGATTTGGCAAGGAGATCACTCCTTGCATCACCACCCTCGTTTCCCCCGGTTTGATGCAACTCTCGGCCATGCTCCGCCATGACCGAACTCACACCACACCAAAACCACCAAACCGTCACCACCACCACAACACACACCAAATCAACAACAACAACAACTCACCTCTTTGGTCTCGCTTTCGTTCTCTCTCCTTCTTCTTCTTCTTCTTCTTCTTCTTCTTCTTCTCTCTCTTTCTTTCGATTTCACTTTGGTTTTTTTTTTTTTTTTTTTTTTTTTTTTTTTCTCCTTCTTTGACTTATCGAGAGAGAGAGAAGCGGTTTGATGTGGAATGACCATTTTGCCCTCTCATTTTATCCCTTCCTTTACAACTTCCATACCCTTAATGGTAATTTTACATTTTCTGATTTTTAATATATATATTTATATATATATATATATTTATATATATATATTAAATTCCTTATACACATATATATATATAAATATATATATTCGCCTATACTTTTGCGCCTAAAATTTCGTCGTGCGCGCCAACGAGCATACTCGGGCGTGCACACTATCGTACCACCCACGCGTGTCGACCACGACCCCGCGTGTCCCTAGGCGCCCAACAATTTACGTATTTTATCACATTTAATTCATTTTATGTGTAACATTTTTCTCAACTTAAAATTTCGTCTTTAATCTACTCGGTACCCGCATCGACACGCATATCGATGCGAATACTCATCACACAATCTCCCACGTCAATTTAAAATACAATTACACACATCGCGATGCCGTTAACCTATTTTAACATAAACATCGCAAATATCAAACAAAACAACACACAAAATACTATTTACCTAATCCGGACGCATTCCAGCCTCGCTGTGGAACCCACGTATGTCCTCGCTGGCGTCCACGTCTGCAATGACGTCATAATTAACGGCAATTACAAATTGGGCCGTTACAGATTACATGGAGTACCGCTATCTATTGTGTCTGACAGAGATCCCAGGTTGACTTCGAAGTTGTGGGAGAGCATGCAAGAGCAGTTTGGGACGAGACTACAGTTCAGTACGGCTTATCATCCTCAGACAGACGGTCAGTCAGAGAGATTGATACAGATATTAGAAGACATGCTCAGAGCATGCATTTTGCAGTTTGGAGGTGCTTGGGAAGAGTATTTGTCGTTGTGCGAGTTCGCGTACAACAACAGCTATCAGGCGAGTATTGGTATGCCACCATTTGAGGCTTTGTATGGAAGACCTTGTAGATCACCAGCTTGTTGGGCAGCACCTGAGGATGTGGCAGTGATTGGACCTGAAGTTGTTGTTGATCATACCGAGAAGATTCGGCAAGTTAGGTTGAGATTGCAAGCAGCTCAAGATAGACAAAAGAAGTATGCTGATAGGTATCTTGAGGGTTTGAGTTATGATGTGGATGACTTGGTATATCTGAAAGTTTCGCCCTGGAAAGGACATCAGAGGTTTGGAATCAAGGGGAAACTAGCACCGAGATATATTGGACCGTTTAGAGTTATAGCACGTGTTGGGACAAGCATATAGATTGGAGTTGCCGAGTTAGCGGCGTTCATCCAGTGTTTCATGTGTCTATGTTGAGATTAGCTAAGTCAGGACCGAGGCCGATGGTGGATATTAGACAGATTGAGGTTCGTCCTGACGTTTCATATGAAGAACAACCCGTTGAGATCATGGATCGTAGAGTTCAGACTTTGAGGAACAGGGAGATTCCGAAGGTGTTGGTACGATGGCAGCATCACGGGACTGAGGGACTTACTTGGGAGCTCGAGTCGACTATGAAACAGAGATATCCTCAGTTATTTACTGGTGAGTGTTGATTATAGCTTAAATTTCGGGACGAAATTTTAATTTAGTTGGGAAGAATTGTAACGGCCTAATTAATATTTGCCGTTATTTTATGACGTCATTACAGACGTAGATGCCAGCGGGGACGTTCGTGGGTTCCACAGCGAGGCTGGAGCGCGTTCGCATTAGGTAAATAGTTATTTTGTTTGTTGATTTGATTAATTTGCGATGTTTATGTTAAAATAGGTTAACGGCATCGCGATGTGTGTAATTGTATTTTAAATTGACGTGGGAGATTGTGTGATGAGTATTCGCATCGATATGCGTGTCGACGCGGGTACCGGGTAGATTAAAGACGAAATTTTAAGTTGAGAAAAATATTACACACATTAAATGAATTAAATGCGATAAAATATGTAAATTGTTGGGCGCCTAGGGACACGCGGGGTCGTGGTCGACACGCGTGGGTGGTACGTTAGTGTGCACGCCCGAGTACGCTCGTTGGCGCACACGACGAAATTTTAGGCGCGAAAGTATAGGCGAGTATATATATATTTATATATATATATGTATATAAGGAATTTAATATATATATATATATATAAATATATATATTAAAATCAGAAAATTAAAAAAATAAATAAATAGTGAAATTACCAAAAAGGGTATTGAAGGAAATAAGGGAAATGGATATGGATAGGGGCAAAAGGGTCATTTTACCCAAAAATGTGATAAACACCACCGCCACCACCATTTTCTCACAATCGAAAAACGAAACGAAACAGAGAAGAAAATCGAAAAATCGAGGAAGAAGAAGAGAAGGAAGGGGGAAGAGATTGAGCTCGTGTTGGAGAGGCAAAGGAGGTGAGTTGTTGTGTTATTTTTGTTGTTGTTGTTGTTGTTGTTGTATGTTGTTGGCGTCGTTGGTGGCGATGATGGCGGTTTGGTGATTCGGTGGTGATGGCGGGGAGGAACTGGGAGCTCGACGAATCGCGAGAGCGGTTCGTCCGAGAGAGGAGACGACTCCCATGTCGTTTCCTCCTCTCTCTCTCCCTCCATCGATTGAAAAAAAAAAAAAAAAAAAAGCAGAGGCGCCGTTGCGCCTCTGTTTGGGGAAGAAGATGACCAATCGGGTCCTGTCGACCCGGCCCGGTCTGGCGGGGTCGAGGCCGACCCGGTTGGCCGGTCCGGTCCGGTCCGGTTGGGCCGAACCGGACCGGGTGAACCGGTCCGGTTCACCTCAACTCAAAAAAAAAAAAAAAAAAAAAAAAAAAAAAAAAACAGTTTTGAAAGAAGAAGAAAAAAAAAAAATCTGGAAAATTCATAGAAAATTCATAGAAAATAAGAAAAAAATAGAAAAATTATATTTTGATCAAATAAAGGAAATTTGGGATTTTCTCGAAAATGTTAGCGAGGTATTGTCGGGGTTTTACCTCAAAAAACGTAAATTTGACATAATATGTCAAATTAAAGCTAATTCAATGATAAATAATCTTAGGTACATTTGGGGAGATAATTTGGATTATCGGGTGATTATTGGCGCTAGACGGGGTTTGATTTTCGAGACGAGGAGTGCGATTTGAGGTGTGTAGTATCCCAATTGAACTTCACTTTAAGTATTTACAGTTTAATTTATTTGATTTCGGTTCCGATTATTCGTTATCTCATTCCATTACGCTTTACGGTGGTTGAGTTCTCGTAATTGGTGTTTTTACGGTAGTGGAGTTTACTCCTACTTGGAGCCTTTACGAGATCACTCCCCACTGGTATTTATTCGTTACGGCCATAGAGTCCACTAAGTCATAGCACTTGTCTATGCATATACCGGTGAATAGGCTACCCTTATGGTAGGCTCGTGTGGGTGCGTCGTGGGTCTACGCCGGCCACCTAGAGGGTCCAGGGACAACCTGTTGGTGTGTTTGAGGGTTGTGCCCAAGGAGAGGCTCGAAGTATGACTTAGTCTGATTTTTACTGTGCACGTACTTTGCTTCGTCACTATGTTTATGCATGCGATGATCTTTCTTTTACAGTTGTCTGTATTTCTTTATTCCGCATGTTTAAATTATAGTATTTTCAATTCCAGTATTTTTATTTCGTAATTACTTGGTGAATTTCCTTGGGATTACTCACTCTGGACTCGTCATCTGTCTTTTTGTGATGGCTGAGTGCAGACCCTAGTACGAGCCGGGGAAAGGGCAAGCTTGAAGAGTACATCGATTGACAGTTTTAGCCCCACTCGTACGTATGTTTATATTTATTCGTTTTATATTGGGTTTTGGGCTTGAGAGATAGGTTGTATATTTTGATATTTTGAGGATTCATAGATGATATGTATATGATGTACAGTTAATATGGTTTCCACTTAGGCATTTTGCTCATAATGCTCAGGAATTCAGGTTAAATCTTTATATTGATAGTAAATCTTCCGCTGCGTAATTTAAGGATAAATGATATTAGAGGAACTAAAGTTAATAGGAAATTGATTGATAATGGATAATTGGGCGTGGGACACAGCTGGCGGTTGAGTGGTCAGTTGTGGGCCCGCGTGGCCTCCCGTGGCGGACCAATGTGGAAATTGGGGCCGCCACATTTTCCCTGACACGCATGTTATGGCTTAGTGTGTTGGGAAATGTGCCATAGGTCAATCCATTAATAGTCTTTATGAATACATTTTAGTTAATAAAATAGAGGATTTCATTTGCTGTTTATTATAATTGATTTGCATGTTTACATTATAATAAGATCCATGGGTATTTACAGAAAAATCCTAAATGTTCCTAGTCGATTATTATACTGGGAACTATAATGAATTAATACTAGTGTGAGTCTTAATTGATGATCATACAATGATCATACGTATAGGAATACGAATCAAGATCATGAGTACTTGTTAGGGAACAAAGTACTGGACCGACCAGCTATGAGAACATCACATGGATTAAGTCATAGTTGTTTCTCATGATATATATATATATTATTCAGTTCTCTGACTTGAGATTACCAGAGACTTCAACATTAGGAATACAATGATTTGATGCAATCAAACGTTGTCTTTAACTGGACGATTATAAAGGTTGTGATTGGTTACTGTGTGAATAATGTGATGAAGTTGTGTAATCGAGATAGAATTTGTCCCTCTCATATAAAGAGAGATATCCAGTTGATCCCTCGATGTGTTAGACTGTTAAAAGGCCTAGTCTAAGTGAATTGATATTGATCAATGTCACTTGGATGTTTTCAGTCTACCTAGAGATCGAGACTAGTACGATTGAACATGTTGGATGACAATTCCATGCCTTATATTTGATCAAAAGGATATCGTGTGACAAAAGGATGTTATATACACTATTGATTAAGTTGTATCGATTTGATATTCGTACAACTTGGTAGTCATAATGTCTTGCTAGAGGCCGCTTATGACTTGTATAACAAAATGTGTTTTGGTACACTGCCAACGTTGTATGAGCCTATTGGGTCGCACACTAAGAATAGTTTTGCGCGATTTTAAGATGGTTCAGAAAAACGAATTTTATATGATAAAATTCATGACAGAAACGTCCTTGTAGTGTATTACACTTATACTTCTTTAAATAGGGGTATATGTATAATTTACTTAACCGTTTATATACAAGGGTTGTATAAATAGACGATTTGAGTTAGAATACAAATACGAAAGATTAAAAAGCCAAAACTCTATTTTCATTTTAAGAAACGACTTAGGGTTTTGGTATGCTCTGGATTGTTTTGGAGAGAAACAAAAAAGGTTTGGTATTCTCTCGAAGCTAGCACTTCAAATCTCGGCCGCCGTTTATGCGTGGATTGTTGATAGAGGGCGTTCGTCGTTGGCGGCGCCTTAGAGATCGATTAACCTTCAGAAAGGTACATTGCGACTGATGTATGATTAAGTTTTCATAGTTTAAACGTGTTTTAATGGAATCAAATTCGGATCCTGTTGGGGTTTTTCTCAAAATTGTTTTGTAATCTCCGCTGCGTATGAATCCCAAACACCAACATAGTGAGCATACACTGGAATGACACGGAGGGAACCCCGCTCAACGTCCGTCCATTAAAACCATAACCAGGAGTAAAATATTGAAAGACATGAATATGAATTCAAAAGCCAAATAAGTAAATACTCAAGTAATTTTAGTTGGGATACTACATACCTCTAACCGCACTCCTCGTCCCAAAAATCAAACCCCAATCTGGCTCCGCTGAATCCCTGATATCCAAACTATCGCCCAAAATGACTTATTTCCATTATAATGGATTTTTAGTCAATTTGGATGTATTTTATGTTGATTAGTATAGACATTAGGTCAAAATGCCCAAAAAACACGTATTTAGTTCTTGCAGCAGGGGTGGAGCGCGCTCCTCTGAAAGGGAAGCGCGCTTCTGTTCTTTACATGAGGTTGCCCAAAACGTGGAGCACGCTCTCCTGTAGGAAAAATAGAATTCCCATCTTGGGAATTCTGGTCTTCTAAGCATGGGATCCTTCCCCAATCCAGTCGACTCCATCCTCACCTCGTGGGGGATTCACAACACTCCAACAACGCCAAAGGCAATAATTTATACACATATATCCATTAAAACACAAGATTAAGGCAAACTTGTAAAAATCCAATTTCATGAAAACTTGCATAACCTTGCCAATTTTGAAAACTAACTTATCCAACAACCATAACACCATATTTGTCACCAATCAACACCAAAAATAATGACACACACAAAAATCCTGGATTCCACTCCAACACCCCAACAATGAGTACCAACATGAAGAGAAAGTGGAGGAGATTCAAGTTCTAACCTTGCTTTGATGAATCCAACACACCAAGTCCTTCAAACGATCAATTCAAATTGACCTCTCCACACTTTCCAATCCAAATGCTCATCTTTGATCCACGTTAAGCTCATTTTCCAGCCCAACTAACTCCACTAGTGACACACTTGCAACACTTTCTATTGTTCTCATCACATAAAGTCCTGTTTCTGGTGTTCCGACGTCCAGTTTCGCGCTACTACTCGCAACATAGGTGCACTACTACGACCCTAACCACCAAATTGGCATTACATATTAATTATTTAATTCATTTTATGTGTGTATTAATATTTTCGGCCTAATATTTCGTCTTTTAGTCTACCCGGTACCCGCGTTAATACGCATATCGAGGTGAATACTTAACACACGATCTCACACGTCAAATGAAATATATAATTACATACATCGCGATGTCTTTTAACCTAGTTGAACATAAACATCGCAAATTTGACAAATCAGCTCACAAAATAATTATTTACCTAACTCTAGGCGCGCCCTAGCAGAGCTGCGGGTCCTACCAGCGTCTGAGATGTTAGCCACGTCTTCAACCATGTCATTAATAACAACAAATTAAATCTGGGCCGTTACATGTCGGCTCTGTTTGTCCGATACCTCTTCTAAGGCATCGACTTTATTAGTCTGAAATGCACGGGTATGGGTTTTAGTTGTTGGTGAATGAGATTTGAGATAGAGGTAACTGGGGTATAGGTGAGTTGGGTGAGTAAGGTATGGTTGAATGGGGTGAGAAAAATTTTTTATATAGAGGGGTGGTTGAGTAATGTGACGACCCTAAATTCCACAATCTTAGAATTGAGCACCGCCCGGCCTAGACCTGCGCGAACCCCCAAGCCAGTCTCGTTGAGTCACGCGGGCATAGTCAGCTTTCCTTACCATTTACCATTTATTACGCATTCACAAGTGAAGTTAATCAATTAGTGAGTTATTATCAAATACAGTGGAAGCAATTAAACTCCAAACTACTCAATAAACTTCAAGACACACAAGTTAAGACAATCCTATGGGGTATAATCATATCCACCATATGAATCAAAAGAGAGTATCGATAATGTCTTACATGCCCAAGACCTCTTATAACCTATAATCTTATGTTCAACAAAACAATATAAATACTTAATACAAAACATACTCAATACGCGAGAGGAGAATGCCTCGTGGTCCTCGCCTTCAATCACCTAACGCTAATCCCTTGCATTTGTCTGTTCGCCGGTCTGCCTACCGTCACAAACTAGACGGTGAGTACAGTGATGTAGAGAGTAAAATACCAATAGAGTCTTAACAGCATTTCAAATGTCACATAAATGGCTAAACTAGTATCATGCATGGATATCACGAAGTTTATAAAAGATAGCATGATAAGTGAATCACAAAGATAACAATGAATAATGAGTGTCAAGAGCACAAAGCAAAAGAAAAGGAATCTAAATGTCCCAAGTCCACCAGGTTGCCACACTTAGTTTACAACCTGACTTCCAAGACAGATTCTGGACCTACATAAACCTAAGGCAGTCTAGAATAAGGCACTTAGCCCAGGTCACATTTAGTTCGCATACGGGCACCGCAACGTCACACACAGTTCAACTACGACCACCACAATCCCAAACTGTGAGTTTAACCACGTCAAGAGTCCGAGTACTCACGGTCTAGACCGTGAGCACCATATTGTCCACTTAGATCTAATAGACCACTCATTAAGGAATCCAAACAAAAACCGAGTTGATAAACCACTAAGGATAGATATAACCAAAGGGAATTCAACAATTCATATAATCTACAAAGAAATATGCTCAAACAAGGATAACAACTAAGTAAATGCACAAATGAAATAATGTGAATACTCTGGTTGGTTTTACTCACAAATACCGCGCATAACTCCACGCTCGCGGCTCTCACACACCACCAAAACGATTCCACTGGTAATCATTTTTTTATCCATTTACATCATGTTAGAGCCTATTTGGAAAATCTTGATTTCTAAATCCACTTCCCATATTTTCCTTGATTTTTTCTAAATTTTTTGGTTATTTTTGCCAATTTCGCGTTTTTCAAGACAAAAACCTTGACATAACGCCTCATAAAAACCCCAAATACTTTACTTTTCATGAAAATTCTCAAATTTCTCTTTATTTGATGAAAATATAATTTTTTATAATTTTCCAGAATTTTTCCTAGATTTTTCCTATTTTCTAGAATTTTATTTCAATTAAAATCCTTTTAAATGTATTTAATAGAAATAAATATTTATTTATTAATATAATAATGGGTGGGAGAGTCCCGGGTCGGGTCGGGTCAGGTCTGGCCTGCCCCAACCGGGTCATGGCTTAACCCGATTTGACCCATCCGAACCCGTTTGGGTCATCTTCTCTAGCACTGTTCGCTGAAAATTCTCAGCGATTAGCGCTGCAACTTTTTTTTTCTTTTCTTGTTTTTACAAACAAATCCGAGATAGGAGGGAAGGGAGACAACGACCATGTCGTCTCCCTCCTCGGACGAACTGTAAGAGCAGTTCGTCCACTCCCCCCATCACCATCGTCACCGACAGCCACATTCATCATCAACAACAACACAAACTCACCTTCGACTTGACGTCACTGTCATGCCTCAAGCTCTCGATCTCCCCGTCTCCGATGACTCTCTCTTCCTCTCTTCCGGACTCCCTCTCTCTTGGACTTTTTTTCCCTCTCTTCCTCTTGATAAATTGTGTGTGGTGGTGGTGGTTTTGGGGTTAAATAAAAAGGGTAGCTAAATTACTAAATTATCCTTCAATCTTATCCTCTTTCTTAATAAGCCAAAGCCCTTTTTTGTCATTTCACAATTTAAATTTCTGATTTTTAATATTTATATATATATATATATATAATTACATACATATACATATATAAATATATATTTACCTACAATTTTGTCGTGCGTGCCAACAAGCATACTCGAGTGTGCACGCTATCGTACAACCCACGCGTCACCTATAACCCTGTGTATCATTCCGCGACCACAAATTTATTTATTTTATTTATTTCTTGGTCGTCCATCAAATTCATTTCTCTGACTCGTGTACCCGTAATTCACCTATTGCCACCCTGTCGATACGTTTCTTAGGCGAACACTACTCGAAACTTGGCGTTCATCCTGTCACACAGACACGAGTATACATCGATAGTACACATCATCACATAGAAATTAATATAAAATTTTTGAGTCGTTACAAGTAATTTTACAAAACTAAAGTCTGTTTAGTAAAAAATTGGAGTCCATTTAGCCGTTGCCATAATTTTTTATATTCTATATTGTATAAATAGGTTTTGTGTTCATGTGTGGTTTAGGGTTCTTTTTTAATTAGTTGTAATGCAGTTCGGCAAATGGAAACTATTTTGGGAACTAGTTTGAGATTTGTTTAAGGTTTGAAATGGTAATCTAGGCCGATTAAACGCCCTAATAACATCGGATTTGACATTCATAACTCGGTGACGGATGGATAAGGAGTGTGCAGGTGTCTTCCAAGCATTTTCGAAAAAAAAAAAAAAACTTATTTAGACCTTTAATCGCGCAATTACAGGTAGCTTAATGTGCATCTCCACTCACAAAAATGGTTTTGTATGCATTTGATGTCCATGTAGCTTGTTTGTACTTTGTAGTAGTATTTATCATACACGGTTTACATACAAGAAGCACGTTTGAGTATTGTATGATGGATTAGTAGCAAATTAATAATAATAATAATAATGTAGGGCCAAGGTCAAGGAGAAAGGGCCAACTTTTTGAGGCTTTTTCTGACTAACTTTATCGGAAGTCAGAGAAAATTGAAATGAAAGAGAGTATCTCGTGAATTAGCTTACTGTTCACTCAACATCACCGACAGGTGTGGCAGATCCAAAATAATCCTATTGATCTTTCTTGCGCTATTCCCGACGCACGCATCTGTCATATCTGTGAACCAAATCTGGACTTCTCCGCCTCGAAAATCCTGCCCCAGAGAAAAAGGCATCCCTCTTTATCTCGCTGCCGAGGCATATCGGTTCGGACGACAAGACGGAAGAAGAAACACTGCTTGACGCGACTCACTTTGCAGGGTGGACGGCCTAGGAATGGATCATGGATTTACATAGAGATGTGCAACCATTAGGAAATGGATATGCAAGAATTCCATTATCATGAATTTGATTAAGAATAAAAAGAGGGAACCATATACCTTAGTAATTAGTTATGAAAAATGATAATCTTACGCATGCTCTTTTGAACGTATATTTTTATCTTTTAATTATTTATGATATTTTATCGGATCCAAGAGACAAAAAAAATTATAAATAATTAAAAAACAAATATATAAGCTCAAAGTGTACGTTAAAAATAAGTTATTATATCATTTTTCATTAGACATTAGATTCCACCTCCCTCGACTTTTCAGCACTCCAGCCTCACTTTCTCTCCCTCTCAATTTACCTGACTATGAATGTGAGCACTAACTTGTGCTTCTGTAATGAATGGACCCCTCATCTCTAGGCCATCAAAGGGTCTTTATTCACCAAGTCAACACTTGAATGATACAAACTCTCACTCACCTAGCCTTCGTAATCAAACTCTAGGATCATCTCAACACCATCAAAGGGCTATAAATTATCCATCCTAACTATAGGTTATCCTTTCAATGTAAATTACATTGTCTATCGTACTTGGACACATCGATATACTGGGTAATCTATTTAGGGTATTTATGTTAGTAAATTAATACTCACTCTATTATCTCTTACTACCAGTCACTCAGTGCCCCGCGCCTATGCATGCATCTCGAGGCACACCTTAGCTCATTATTTTGATTACTTAGGCTTAGTTAGGTTTGTACATTTCATTTCATAAATTTATTACGTTAGTTGAACATTTTAAGATATCTAGTGTCCCCGGCCCGCACATCTACCCAAAATCCCGCCTCGACATGCTTCCTGAGGCAATGTACCCGTTACATTAACTCACTTGATACGACAATATATTCACACATATACGATACAATATGATAATTAAATAAAAAATTGCAATATAAGCAACCAGCATGCAAAATTAACTAATTATACCTAGTCAATGCGCCCTAGTCATATCCGCGGCGTCCATGTGGGCCTGAGCTGCGTCCTAGTCTGTAAATGCCGAAATAAATGCATTAATAAATAGGGCCAGGCTATTTGAACCCCATCTTTTGTTTCTTTTACCCCATTTTTGAATTTTTACTTAATTTACCCTAATTTTGTTTTCAAAATTCTAAAAATACCCATGCTCATCTCATACCCCATCACCTTCACCCCAAACAACCCCTCAATACTCTATATTTCTCGATTTTAGTTATCGTAAAGCACTTGTACTAGGTCACCAAGTGTTGTAGAACTATTTTTTTCGTTGAACAAGGTCAGATGTAGTCGCGATGTGTCCTAGAAACGAAAAAGTGTTGCCCGCAGTGTTCAGTCGCACAGGGCTGACACATCTGAAGAGGTATCAGCCGACTCTAACTACGGCCTCTAAATGGATAACGGTCGAATCTGACCGAGACCTCTAAAGAGGCGTCAGTTAAATCCAACCGAGATTGTGAAGAAAACTCAGTTTCAGTGGGTAACGGAATGATCCAACTGAGACCTTTTTAGAGGTGTTGGCACTGTGTGGCCGACACCTCTTAAGAGTTGTCAGCCATGTGCATCTAACACCTCTTAAGAGTTGTCGGCCCTGTGCATACAAACCCCATGGGCAACAAGAAAGAACAATTATTTTTTCAAAACTCCTAAAAAATACATGAAAATGATAAAAAAAAAATAGTGAGTTTTGCTCTGAACCGCTTGATATATTCAAATCTATCCAAACTTTGTACCCAAAATGCAATATTTAAGCCCCAAATCAAAGCCCTAATCTAAACAACAAATTCATAAACAATACCAACTTAAAAAATGAAAAAACTTCAAAAAACCACAAAATCGACACTAAGAGAGATGAAGGATGTACCTATGACATCAAATTGACGGACTTTCACTCGGATTACTCAAATTTTAATTGATGGTGAAAGTGTGGTTGGAAAAAAGGATGACTGGAGTATGTGTGAGTGGGGTGATTGGGGTATGTGCGAGTAAAAACCCTTTATATAGAGAGATAATTGGGTTATTTTATATGAGTGGGATAAAAGAAGTAAAAATTAGGTCCGAATAGCTGCACCAATAAATATTGGGTCATTACACATTACTTATTGCATTTGAGTTCTCCTACCCTCCTACGTAGCTATTGTTTTTGTCTCGCATGGTAGGTGGTCTGTATGGTGGGGGAATTATCTTCATTTCTTTTGCTTCGACGTGTTAATAATCACATTTACCCTGCTGCTCATTTAGGCAACTACAAGTTCCTCCTCGTCGTCTAACCAACCCGCATATGAATTCCCTTCTAAATAGTTGGCTATTTCGTGGTTGTACTGCCCATAAACCACAGTGACACCACAAGAAGTCATGGTGTTCCTTGGTGTTGATAGCAAAAGGGCAATTGCACTTTTTAGTGTCTTTTCCTCCTCATTCCCTTCCCCTTTTTCATCATCTTAGGTGATTTTTAAGCATTTTGCTTGCTTTCTTTATCCCACTCTTTGAGCAAGTCTCCTTTATGTTCCAAACCTATCGCACATAAGGTTCATACTTCCCCTACGATCAGGCCTCCCAATATCAGAATTCTTTGTGACCAACACAATTAATTTACGTCGAACAATTTTCTCAACCCATTGCACTGCGGTCTGTCTTATTTATAACGACCCTTCGAGCTTGAAATACACTGAGGAGTCATGGAAATCAAGAGAAGATGACAATTCTTGTAACAGTTATACCTACACATTAAAATAAAAAACATGAAAAAAACTGTATTCCGTGGTACAGGGCCGAAACGTAAAAGAAATTATCGGTACAATCTAGTCGAGAGTGGCACGCCCCACTCCGTTAGACATGACCAAACAAAACAGACCCACCAAGTATAAAGGTCGGCCATCCTTGACCGAGGCCACAATAAAACACTCGACGGGCGTCAAACAAAATGTATGAAAAGTTTTCGGTCCTGCGTAGCCGACAAACTCGTAAATCGAGTGTCCCCAAATTTCAAACCCAAATGCAAGTGAAAAACCACAAAATCACCAAATATTACCTCCCCATACTGTGCATTCGCTTCCATATGCTGTTTGATGGCCATTTCAACAGAAAAACACCTTCATATCGCCCAAGAACCCTAAACCCTAAACGATGAAAAACATTGGTTAGAAATAGTCATTTCTCACATGGATACGATGCAAAAGAGGTGTTTTGAAAGTAGAACAATATTAAATATATACTTACAGAGTTTCTGTACGTACGTTGGTGCGTCTAAAACGATCGCCGACCAACAAGGGTGAAGGAGACAGCTCAGTTCTCACGAAAATTGGGGGGCACGGTTGCAACACACGAATGATGGACAAGTGAGGAATTCGGTCCTTTTGGAGGGCAAATATGACATTTTCATGGAGGGTATAATTGTAACTAACACCTTTTAAAAACAAACCTTCACCACCTTACAAAGTTTGTAAATTATTCTTAAACCCCCCTGGCCCTTCTCTCCTCTTTTATCTCAATTTTCATGACAGTTGCAAAGGCCTCCCTCTACTCCACACTCTTTCCCACTTAAATCCATAACTTATATCAAACTTAATTAAAACCAGCTCTATTGGCCTTTTTTTTTTTTTTTTTTTTTTCCGAAAAAACCCCCTCTATTAACTTAACCAAATCAAGTCACCTTCAACCTCACCTTTCAACCAAGAGACCACCAAGCAACATGAACTTCGAACCACAACCTCATTTTTTTTTTTGTTCTAGGCAGGAACCTCATTTTTATTCATACTAGAAAATGCTACAATGATGTCTTAAAGTCAAAACTAAAGTCATGCCAGGCGACGTGATGTGCGCCCCGCATTTTAAAGAGTCATCCGTGTACACCTCGAGACACACACCATAAGTGTTATGCACATAAAATTGTAGTTATTAAAAAAGTAAGATTGTTTTGCTTTAAAATTCATTAAATAGGGTAAATTTTTTTAAAACTACAAAATTAATGTATATAGCCTTTACTAAAGGAGTTATTAAGTGTGACATGGCAGTGGGCGTGTGATGTGACAATTTCAATTGTATGAAAATGAGTCATTCGTACAACTTATATTTCAGCCATACCCTTGCTTGCGTATATTAAAAATACTACACATACATCAACTCAAATCATACTAAAATATATATTGGGTGTGTTTCACACTAAATCGAGACGAATATAGATAACTCAAACACCAATGTGTGTTTTAGTATGTCCGTGTAGCATTTCTCAAATCTAATACCATTTTCATTGAATTTCTCTAACAATTAATTTTTCAAGTACACAATACGACGAAATTAACAAAGTTATATACAGGTCACAAGAAGTCCACCAATGTTTACGCTGGTGTCCACGTCTGCAATAACGTCATTAGTGTAGGTGTGTGTGACGTGGCAGGTGAGTGTGAGGTGGCAAGTGGATCACATGAATTACTCATTTTAAAAATGAGTCATTTGAACAAAATGTTAAGTATATGAAAATTTGCGTATATGTAGTGGCCTCAAAATTTATTGCCCGCCACGTCATGTGTCATGGGTCCACAACCTTGCCACAACACTACACAACTGTGCCCTGTGCGCATCAACATCTCAATGCAAATCCACGTGACATTGGTCATCACCCATATCACACAAATAGCACATTTTCCAAAAGCGCTATTCGTGTGTCGTGTGCGAAATAACACGAATGACGTATTTTGTAAAGACGTTATTCGTGTTACGTGGATCCACGTTACACGAATAACGCCTTTTGTAAATACGTCATTCGTGTACTTGGATTTTACTTCTCTAATTTTGCCTTTTCAAAAGGCAAAACATTTTAATTTGTCAATAAAAAAACTCACAATATTTTACGGATTTAAAAGTATATTAACTGTATGAATGTAAAATTTTCATAAAATTAAGTATCCCCACCTATTTTTAAATGGGCCCGCACACCATGTCACTCCCGCGTGACTTGGAGATATCAAAAAACACGAGAGTGAGTCCAACTCGTACAAAGTTACAACACCCGGGCTCTTTCAATGATATAGTGCGAATTCCGCGTCATTCTTTATTATTCCTCCGAAGGTGGCCTTTACCAAGTCCATTCTGATATTCCCCCCCGCGGCAACTCGACCCCTCTTCCTTCGTCAACCCAATCCCAATTGTTCTGTTTGTTGTGTTTGTGGGGATCGGCCATGGCATCGACGGAAGGATTAGTGCCCATAACCAGAGACTATCTCTCTCGCTACTACGACAAATACCCTTTCTCCCCTCTCTCCGACGACGTTCCTCGCCTCACCTCTCAGCTTCTCTCCATCGTCAACGATTTCAAGGACGGCGCTCCGCTCTCGCCAGGTCCTCTCTTTCTCTCCGACTTTTATCTTCTTTTCATCCAAATTTATGCGTAATTGTTAGTAAAATAAGTCTACATCAGTATTGAACAAGTACCCTTTTCAATGATTACCATTGACAGTCATGAATAATTTTGGAAGACATGTACAATTACAACAGAATTTAGGGAAATAGTGCCCTTGCCGGTTAAGAATGGGTTGCGTAGGTTTTGATTGATGTATTATAGGGTTGAATGAAGTGTCGCGGTTGCGTAAAGATCACTTGCTGAAATACCAAATTATAGGGAAATTATAGGGTTGGTGTATGTTCCGGGCTCAGACTTCGGCTATCATGGAAGTGATCGCGTTTGGCACTCTAGAGTCGGAAACTGGAAATAGGATATTTGGGCTTATTGTTGGTACTATGTATAGATTTGTCTTGGTACACTCTTCATGAGTGACTACTTCTTCGCACCTTCATTAGGGAAGTTCCAATCCAACACAAAGTTATGGTTCATGGTTTCTTACCTTGAAAAAAGTTAACGCAAGTGGTTTCCTCCAAAAGAGAAAGCTGTTTTTATGTCTATATTGAACTGGTGTATCATGTTAAGCAATTGATGAATTAGTGGATCATGATTTTATCCAATGTAGTTTGCGAATCAGGAATGAAAGAAGTTTTTAAAAATGTTTGGGGTTATATACTTTGTTGAGATATCTTGGGAGACCTTATTTGGAAGGATAAATGTAAGATGCGTTTGGCATTTTTTATTGTGGCATGTTGTGCTTGCATTACTTTTAGATATGTTGATGCGGAGTAATTGATGCATTTTTTAAGAATAATAAGGAGCTTGATGATTGAGATTTGGGGATTTGCTATGGATAGTTTGATGTTACGGATAACAACAATAACTAGTCTTTTGGAGTTTCTTGTGATGACTGGAGGAAGAATTGGTAAAGCATTGGGGATGAGTGTTAATGGATGCTAGATTGTGTGTGTGTGCACGCGCACGTGCGTGTGTTTACCTTGGAACATTTTATCTGGGTGTATTTATTTTTTTCGTTCATTTTCACTTTACTGTTACATATGTGAAAGCAAGCTTCTCATGAAAATTTTTTAAAACTTGGATAACTGACGTTATTCCTTTATACCATCTTAATTGCCATGTAATTTGGTCAGCATGGACTTAAATATTAAGTAGTAGAAAAGCCTTTTGGATAAATAAATCCATGGACGGTTTGGGACTAATTTGTTGCAAAACCTTGTTGCCATTTGGTTCCTCAAGCTTCTGTATAAAATAAAATTTACAAAATACTAGTAAGCGAGGCACGTGCTTCGCATGTGAAGCACAACTAGTTCTTTTAGATAATTTTTTTTAAACAAAAGACAAAATGCATGAAGAACTAATATGGCCGATCAAATTTAATTTGATGCTTATGTAATGGACACCGACTCGATTGAGCAGAAAAGGGGGGTTGCCTCGTTGAATAATTGATAAAAGAAATGTGAAGGAAATACAAACGCTGAGAGCCTAAGAACCCCAATGAGAAAGAGTGACTCACACTTCTCCTTAAGTCCAAAAGGTCTCCTCAATTACACAATCAAATTACAAAATGCCTACTGAGATGAAGAACAATATCTCTTATACTCTCCTCACTCAACCCCACCTAATGCTCTCACGCGCTTTACATGTTGTACTCATATAGACTGACCCCTGGGACCCACCTGACCCATTTTGTTCAGGTCGTACTCGTGTTGACCTAGTACCCTTGAACCACTCCTTGTGATAGACCTTGACCTTGGGCTTGGTTCCCTGGACATGAGCAGTTGGACTGCTATCATTATGTTATTATACTATTTGATTAGAAAATACAGAATAAATAATATAGTTC
This sequence comes from Stephania japonica, assembly GCA_039657345.1. Lineage (NCBI taxonomy): Eukaryota > Viridiplantae > Streptophyta > Magnoliopsida > Ranunculales > Menispermaceae > Stephania > Stephania japonica. The sequence continues at coordinate 12,461,350 of CM077556.1, forward strand.
CCATATTTATCGAAAATTACATGGATATATAGTAAAAAATATCATTACTTGCAAATAATAATAGTAATAATAATTGTTATTCCTATTTGCCATTTGGTGTGTTAAATATACATGAAGATCCCTATTCATCATTTGGTGTGTTAAATATACATGAATCGATGCATATGTATCTAATAAGCTCCTAAGTGATTGATTTTGCTTCGATGAATTATCTTCTTCAAAAACTTGTAAATTTCCCATCTCCATTAATTATGCTATCCATTTATCAACCTCTTGCCTCCCTCCTTGAAACTCCTACATCATGCGCTCTCTTTCAATCTTTATGTTCTTCTCTGAAAATGTTTGAATGTCCTACAAAATATTTTTTAATAAAAAGATTTATAAAAATCATGCAAAACAAAAATTTAGTGTTCTTCAAAAAAGATGTGTACCTTACATATAGTAGATGAGTCGTAGATAAATTGTTTCAGTTTCCTTGCTCTTTACAACCTCACCCGATTGTCAATCTATCTTTGCTTCTAATGCATCGTCTACTTTCATAGCAGAAGAACAAAATTAGTGTTTACTTCAAACATTTTGTGAAGACAATTAAAAGTTGGAAACATCGGTACTTGTCATTATTAGAGAAACTAATAAGCGAATACTCAACTGATGGCCTTGGGGAATTTCTTCAGACGCATTATCTTCAACACTTCGATTTCAAATTATTTGTGAATACACTTACTCACAAATCAAATAATCTAGCTATACCTTAAAAATTTAACAATCAACCAATGACTAATAATTGTTAGCCAATCTATTGCATATGTTGAATTAAAAATATAAAAACTAAAAGCCAACACCCGTGTTTGGAAACTTAGCCATGTAAAGGTTGCATATATTGCATATTTTCAACACTCATCAACCTCTTGTCTTGGTACTTTTACGTTAAATAAGCTACACAAATCCCAATTCCCACTCGTTCCTAAGATTTTGATGACTTTCCAAACACAAAGTAATAGTAACAAGATATAGGAAGATAACATATTTATTTGTTTTACCTACCAGCAAACGAATCTTGTTGATCTATGCCTCACACCAGTGAGAGAGGCACGTTGGAAATAGAGAGAGGAGGAGAGACTTGTGGGAGAGGGATAGAGAGCGCGCTATATAGAGAGCGTAAGACATAGCTTTACATTCCACAATTTAGGAATTTCAAAAGCTTCCAATTTGTAAACTGCTAACAATTGCTCACCACGATTTCAAGACCAATGAGGGAGAATTGTGATTGCGATTTTTGGGATTCGATTTTGACGTTTAAGGGGTGATTTAAAAAGGTTTTATTCATCCGAGTTTTAATTTTTGATGCAAGTACATTTTTGTACCTAGCCTATGCTTATTCACCTCTACTAATTAGTAAGGGCATTCTTGGGAGTTGTGTTGAAAAGGCTTCACCATTAACTGCCCAAAATTCTCATTATAATAGTATAGATATTTTTATTTATACAATTTTTAAAACATTTAAAGAATAGTAGTATAGATATGCTATGAATACGTGAAAACGATAAAAGGGGAACTTGTGGGTCTCTTTTGCCTCATGGATTTCATTTCTCCTCTTTAAAAATCAACAAATTCGTTGAAGAAATTGGGGAGATTTTGTCAATTTTTAAAACCTTGGCTGTAATGTTGCTTCAATTAATTCCACTCTTGGTTGTTGTCCAATTCATAATCATAATTTGTTTAATGAATGGCTGTCTTATTGATGTAATTTTGAGCAAAAACTTGTTTCCTTGAACAAAATTTTGATTGGTTTGTGTTTTCATGTAGCTGAAAGTATTGTGGCACAAGAGGCAGATTGCCATCCTCACAAAATTGATGAGAACATGTGGAAGAACAGAGAGCATATCGAAGAGATACTTCTTCTATTGGAAAATTCTCACTTGCCAAAATCGGTAAAACAATTCTTGCTTGTGTGGCAAATGCATTACCTCATCATTTATTAGTTCAACTTTAATGCATCCCTTTCGTTTGTATCAGTTGCACCAATTCAGATTCAGGCATCCGTTTTTCATGTTCATTTCTTTCACTTTCAGTTTTTATTTTTTATTTTTTTATATTTACAAAACAGCACCGCAACCTCAATTTCAAATTTGTTGGGGTTGGCCACATGTATCCTATATTTCCATTCAACTCTATTTAATTTATTTAGGTTGGGATTTAGTATTCTTATAAATCTTTTATAATTAATAATGTATCCCAAAGGATTTTGAAAGCACGCCATCAGTGCATTAAATCAAGCAAAGTGCAGGAGTTTGATACATCTAGCTACCTCAACTAATTTGGGACTGAGGATTTGTTGTTGTTTTAGTTGTATAATTAATGTATCCCAAATTATCTGAAGTTTAGCCCTATTCTTTTGTATTCACTCAATTTTTACCGGTCTAGTTTTCTAAATGGGGTATTTTCAGGTTAGTAGGTTGCCTTTGGATGCTTTCGTACCATCACAACAGCTCCTCTTTTTTTTTTCTCCATTGGCACTACATCTCCTTTTCATTGAATTTGTATATTACTTAGTCTATCCTTTTGATTTTTTTTAAACAAAAATAAATACCCCATCAAACATTTACCAAAGCATTCTCATCTCTTCTAGGATCATTTTATGTATGTGTTGTTTTTTACCACCTAACATTTACTCCCATAAAACATAGTTGGCCTTATTGCGGTCTACAAAACCTTTCCTTTAGTTTAATATGGATTTTTCTATTGCTTGTTACAATTGTTGCTCTCCTCTTGATCTACCATCTAGCTTAAGTTCTATGTGCAACTCTATCTTCAATTGACTAAATTAAAAAATAAAAAGAGAAATAAAAAAGATAGGCACAATGATTTACGTGGTTCGGTTCTATGATCTACATCCCTAAAAGAAAGGAGGGAATCTGGTTACAATAGCTCCATATTTATAGAGTTATTATAGGGATATTCGCAATTATGAAAACATCCAAAAAGATCTTTCAATTAACCAATCAATCATCATTCAATCAATCATCAATAAATTCTTTCCTTCTTTGTAACACTTCCTCTCAAGCTGGTGAATAAAATTTCGTCATTCCCAGCTTGGAAACATTTATTTGAAATGAAGAACTTTTCAGACCTTTAGTAAACACATTTGCTATCTGATTTTGAATTGAGACATAAGGAATACAATTATACAAATGAGCCCACTATCCAATTTCTCTTTGATAAAATGTCGGTCAATCTCGTTATGCTCGGTTCGATCATGTTGCACAGGATTACGAGCTATGTTGATTGCATACTTGTTATATCATAATAAAGTCTCATAGAGCCATTCCATTTGGTTTTTAGATCTTCCAAGATAATCTTCAATGTTAAAAGCTTACAAATTCCTTGAGCCATTGATCGAACTTCTGCTTCAACACTTAATCAAGCAACCACATTCTCTTTTCTTACTGCACCAATTCACCAAGTTCCCACCAATAAATGTGCAGTATCCGACAATTGATCTTTTGTCAACCCCTGAGCCGACGTCAAGGTTCGAAACTTCGAATTCACCTTAAAATTCGCTCACTTAAAATTCAAAAGTAATTTGAGGAAGTTAACTTCAACTAGGGAAGTTTGACAAAAATTCGCCAATGTACGAAAGTTTATGGAATCTCACTAGAAAACTCAAATTTCTCTATAAAGATGCTAGAAATATACAATCATATAAGTTTATATGCGTAACAATTGTTTATATATATATATATATGGGTAGTACTACCATGGGAAACATGAAAATACCCATGCCATGGGTACACTATATACAACCATTGGATTCTAATCCAGCACATTAATCGATGCATCATAAATGCACAAAGCATTTAATGCACAACACATTTTGAGAGGTTCCCATGGCATGAATATATATTTGGGCTCCATTGTAGAATTTCCCTATATATATAGCAACTATATATAATTTTTGTCCCTGAATGTAATATTTAGTCATATAATTTAGTTTGTTGATAAAAAATAATGTTGTTACCGAATCATTAAATTGTGTAGTGCATCCAAAATAGAACTAAAATACAATGCAGAAACACTTAAAAATCCTCAACAATTTTCAACCCTTCATCAATCACTAAAATTACATCACAATGCACAATCTAAGGCTAGATAGGGTGCCCCTTTTGCGTTTCGCGTTTCACAGACCCTAACTGCCTCTCATTCGTCGAGACCCCTCACTGCCCGGGTGCCCCTCCCCCTTCGTCGAGCCTTCGTTGCCCCTCCTCCTTCGCGTCGTTTGCCTCCCCTCTTTTGTGTTGTTGACTCTCTGCCTCTCTTCCTCGCCTCCTCCTTCGCGTTGTCTGCCTCTCCTCCTCGGCATCGTCGACTCTCTGTCTCTCCCCCTCGGCTCCTTCATTTTGCATGCGTTAGTATGCCACTACTCCTTCTCTGTACCTTTTCACATCTCATCTCACAAGTCTCAACAAACCTTAAGGTCTCTAACAATTATGAAGCTCAGACATGCCAGGTTATTAGGTATGGATTCAAGTTTTTTTGATTCTCCGTAAGGGTAAAATCAACATTTTTGTCGAAGTTCAACTAGTTTCGTTGAATCTTTATATTTTTTGGTCACTTTTGGTTTAACTTCGATCGAATTTATTGAGTTCGACGAAGTTCTTCAAAACATTAGGCGAAATTGTGATTTTTATTTTTGAAATCATATTTCGCTTCGCTTACTCCCAAATCGGCAAACTTCGGCCGAAGTTCAGCGAAATTTGTCGATTTTTCAAACCACGACCGACATATTAAATTTCTGTATAAGCTCCCAATACTATCCCTATATGTCTTTTAAATAAAAGGCCTTTTCCTGCCGTTCCCTTTAAATATTGCAACACTCTATATGCAACTTGTAAATGAACTTCTTTAGGATTGTGCATAAATTGACTAATCACACTCACTGCATACGCAATATCAAGTCTAGTATGTGAGTGAAAAATTAGTTGTCAACCAATCTTTGATACATATTTTGATCCACAACTATAGCTTCTTCTGCCTCTCCAAGTTTGTGATTTGGATCAATGGATGTACTAGCTGGTCTGTATGATGGCTTCCCTGTCTCCTTAAAAAGATTTGTAATATATTTTTGCTGGGATATGAAGATACTCTCTTTTGAATGTGCTATCCCTCGATTCCCAAAAAATATTCTAGCCTTCCTAGTTCTTTGATTTCTAATTCTTAAGCCAAAGGCTGATTTAATCTCTATTTGTTATGTTCATCATCCCCAATTGCAATAATGTCATTGACATAAACTAGAAGAGCCGTAACTCCCCTTGAAGACAAGTGTTTGATGAACAGAGTATGATCTCCTTTACTTTGTTTATATCCCACACCGGTCATCAATTTGTCCCTGTCATGCGACCATCAATAATAGTTAGGTATGATTCATTAGCCTTGGGCTCAGATAAGATTTTTGACCTAATAAGCGACTTAAGTGATAAATCTATGCTAAAGGGGGCAATGGATAATTCATCCTAATCCTTGTCTTCCATATGGAATTCTCCCACTAAGAGAAAAAGCGGAGTAATATGACTCGTGCTTATTGAAGATTACATCTTATGAGAAGAAGATTTTTTGAGAAGGTGGGTGATAACATTTATACCCTTTTTGAGTAGAAGAATACTGTATGAAGACACACTTGAGAGCTCTTGGATCTAACTTCCCCCTATTCAAATGGTTATGAACAATGGCGACGCATCCAAATATTTTATGAACCAAATTGTTTGAGGTTTTAAGGTTAGGATGAAGTTGATATAATACTTCCATCGTACTTTTAAGGCCAAGGACACGATAAGTTAATCTATTTATAAGATGTGCAACTATTAGAACTGCTTCCCCTTAATATGACTTTGGTTCATGGTGATTACATAGGAAGGCACAGGTTGTGTCCAGTAAGTGACCATACTTTCTTTTAGCCACACCATTTTGTTGTGGGGTTGTAAAGACAGGAGGATTCATGAATGATTCATTCCTTTTGAAACTATGAGGCGAGTTGATAAAATAGTTTCTGATACTATCAGACCGAAACTTCTTAATCTTAGTGCCAAATTGAGTTTGCATCATTATATGGAATCGTGGGAAAATGATACTCATCCAATTTGTTTTCGAGTTAAAAAATCCAAGTGACTCTAGTGCAATCATCAATAAAGGATAGAAAACAACGTGCACTTGAAATATTTGGAGTAGGTGTGGGTCTCCAAATATCCCTATGAATTAGGTCAAATGAGTGGAGCTTCTATTATTACTCTAAGAAAAGACGCACCTTTAGGTTTTGCAAGTTCACACACTTCACAATGAAAAATGCTAATATTTCATGACTAAAACAAGCGAGGAAACATGACCTTAAGGGTGCTAAAAGAGGGATGCCTGGGTCGACGATGATGAAACCACAAGCAATCTTTACTGAAAATGTTATGATCAGAAAGAAATGATAAGGCGTTTCGTGTAGAATGTGTTGGTGGTAACTCAAGGTAATTGAATCCATTATGTTATTTTGCAAGTCCAAATGTCTTTTCCATCTCCTAATCCTGAAATACGAAATGATTAGAGTAAAACGACATGGTTTAATGCTCGGATACCTGGACTCGCCACTTTGTGACGGAGTACCCACGTCGACACGTATCTGGACACGGAATACGTGTCGACTTGTAGGATCTGAAGTTGGACACGGCCACAGAGAGAGATGCAGAGGTGTTGAGGGAGGGAGGGGTTGTGTACCTATCTTGATGAAGGAGTCGATGACGCCGGCAAGGTCACGAGAGAGAAGGAGAGGCGAGTGATTGGTTGGGCGCCAAGTTGAGAAGAGAGATAGGGTTATGGTTAGTTGATCGCGATAGAGGAAAGGTGAGAGAAATTTGATCGTTGCCGCAGACTTGAGAAGGAGATAAGGTTAGGGTTAGGGTTTTTGGTGTTTTAAGTTAAAATTATTGAAAATACCAGTAATACCCTTATACATCATATAATTTTTAAATATAAAAAGGCATCAAATCAATTAACACAATATGTATACTATTACATTTACTTAAAAAACTACAATAAAATTATTAATATATATATATATATATATTTAGCCGAGTCCATACCTGTGTCCAATTAAGTATATATATATATACTTAAAAAACTACAATATTTAACCGAGTCCATACCTGTGTCCAATTATTTGGCCACATCAAGTCGAGTCTACGTATCCTTTAAATTAAAAAATAGTGAGCCCGACACCTATACATGTACACATACTCGACACCTGTACTCAAGTCCGTGTAACCTAGGTTTAATGTGAATCTTGGGTAAGTTTGTGCATAAAGATGAGGTTCCTTGAGAGCTTCAAACATGAAGGGCATCGTTAAGTATAAATGTTGATGAATGTCTCATATACTTGCAACTGTGATTAATGAGCCATCTATGGTTTTTCCTATTACTTGGCCAAGGGGCATTACGAGAGTTAGTCATTTGGTCAGTTGCTCCATAATCTATAATCCAAGAATTTGAAAATGATTTGATTGAGGCCTTAAACCCGATGGAAATATGTAACTCACCTGAATGGACCAATGAGTTGGTACCCGAGGATTTATCCAAACAGTTAAGTAAGGCACGTAGCTTTTCTATTTAATCACTATTAAAGTCATGTCTTCAGAAGGATTTGCTGCAATTGTCTAGTTTGCATCCAGGTTACATGGACTTGGGTACGGGAGTCGGGTTTGGGTACATATCTAGCTGTCGGACTTGTTATTTTCTAATTTAAAGGGCACTTGAACTCGGCTTACTTTATGTATATATATATTGATGATTTCATTGTATTTTTAAGTAAATGTAACATTATGCATATTGCGTTACACATTTAATGGCTTTTTGTTTTATTGAAGTGTCATATTATGAGAAGGGTATTTTTGGTATTTTGTGTAATTTTTACTTAAAAATAGAAAAACCTAACCCTAACCCTATTTCTCTTCTCTCGGCGCTACCCAACTCATCTCTCTCGCCTCTCCTTCTTTCCCACGACCTCTCTCACCTCTCCTATCTCGTGAGCTCCTCGTTTTTGTCGACTCTCCCTCGTCGGTGCAGGTACACAACACTCGTCTGTTCTCTCTCCCTCGCTCCCACTGCACCTCTGTATCTCTGCAACGTTCGAGTTCAGATCCACTGCGTCGACACATATTCTGTTTGGATCCATGTCGGATTGTGTCGACACGGGTATTCTAGCACAAAGTGCTGAGTTCAGGTATCCAAGGTTTGCATCAATGTTTTCAAGGCGGTGTTAGGCGTTTTAACCCCGCCCAGTGTAATGACGCCAAGGTGGTGCTTAGGCGTCACATAGGTAGACAAAATATTTACTTAGACCTCCCTAAGAAATAATTTAATTTATAAGTATTTTCAAACAAATAAAAAATAAATAGTAAAACAAGTTTTGAAAATAACAAAGAACTCCCTAAAAAGTTTTAAAAAGTTATTTTCAGACCCACCGCTTGCCTAATTAAGGATTAGGCAGTGGACACCACTAAACGCCTAAGGCAGGGCCTAGTAGGCGCCTTGAAAACACTGGTTTGTATATTGTACTCTCTTCGCTAATGATGATTCTGGCGATGAAGGCCAAAAATTAATTTAGTCTATAAAGTCGATGTGTGTTTGGCATTGAAGGCGATAGAAGAATTCCCAATCGAGTTCTAATGCTCTGATACCATGACATTTTTTTTATTTCAAAGGGATAAAATATAGACAATGATTAACATGGTTTGATTCTATGACCTACATTCACAGGATAAAGGAGAGGGAATGATTTCATTCATGCTTATTTAGTTACAATAGCTCTATATTTATAGAGTTACAAGGATATTTACAATTATGGAAACTTCCTAAAATATCTCTCAATCAACCAACCAATCAATCAATCAATCATCAATCAATCAACTATTAATCAATCATCAATCAACAACTATGTCTATCGATTTGTATAAATGATCCTAAATATGAAAGAAAGCAATTTCAAATTCTTTGAAAATCTTAGTTTTTACCTGTCATTATTTGTATTAATTGGCGAGGAAATCTTAAATTTGAAGCTATCTCTTGTAATGAAATTCTGGTTGACATATTGCAGCTCCAACAACAGTCTACTGCTGAAGATAAAGAAATTGCTTTGATTCTCGGAGAACTCAAACATAAGTTGCAGAAGACTTTGAAAGTTTTGGAGTCATTTCAATCCAAAAATGCCGAGAATGTATTTAACACAGGTTAGTTATTTGTTTCCTACTGTTTTCTTGAAAATTTGCATAAAGGACAATGGATTAAGTATTTTTGCGTCAAACATTTGTTGAGCCATTCAATTGTAACGTCAAATAAAATTTTTTACTTGATGGCAAGGAAAAGTTCGTAGTTGCTGGTGCGTTTTTGCTTGCTTTCTCATGCTCATAACTGAAGGGCTTAACATTCAAACTGTTTTTGGGCTCATAAATCTTGGCCTTCTCATAACTTTTGCACAACTTTTTTGTTTATGCCTTTTGCTACTGAAATAAGTTTGTATAAGAAGTTGTGCACTAATAAAAATTCCATTTGTGTAAGTACCATACACATTTGATAAAAAACCTGAGATCTGGAGTAAGGGCAAGAGCCAAAAAAAAAAAGACAAAAAGAAAAAAAGAAAAAAAGAACCTGAAATGAAGAAAAAGGAGAGGGAGAGGTTTGGAGTGAATGCGAAAAAAAAGAGAGCTCAATTTTGACTCTTTTTTACTACTAAATTGCCTGCTTGATGAAAATAGAGAAGGCCATAAGAAATAAAAGATAAATTATAGAGATGGGAAGATTCAAATGTGAACTTTGATTTCAACCATCAACGTGTTTAAGATCTTTTCATGATATTAACGTCGAAGTTATAATCTTATCTGAATTAAATGCATGATGCAACTAAAAATCATTTAATCTTAAATAACCCCTGATGTTCATTGGAGCATGGGTTGTAGACCTACCAAGGGGACCATAATAAACGGTGTGATTTCCCACATTTGTTTTTTTAGTAGATGCACCCTTATAATATTATTTGCAATATTTTGAAACATTTATAATATTTTCATTTTGTAATTTCGTTATATCTAAAGATTAAAACCTTCCTCACTGTGTTTTGTTGGCCATGGACCATGGTTTGTGGTAGGACTGGGATATGATATCCAGACCAGTTTGTCCACAGTTGTCCAGACTCACTTTTGATGTGTCCGGACACAATTTTTCTTAGAAACATACAGGAAGGGACATTGTTTATGCGTTCGTTTGAAAATGAGGGTATCCATTTATTGATTAATTGAAAGGGTATATTAGTAATTTCTCCAAAATTAACACAAAACGTATTATCAATTTATCATGTGTGTCCATTGTCCAGCCGCTCGACCAAGACAAATCCTTTCTTCCATACCTCCTCATTTGCCAACCACGCTCCCGTCTCTCTCTCTCTCTCTCTCTCTCACTCTCGCTCGCTTTCGCTCTCCAGTGACCTTCTCGGTTGCTTTCTCTCTCGCTTTGCCCTCTGCCTACTAGCGACTGTTCCCTCTCAGTCCTCTTGTTTATCATATAACAAATGCAATATGGATTTTCTTTAGATGTCTCGTTTTAGTTATATAATGATAATCGTTTTAGTTATATAATGTTAGCCTCTTCCTTGCGACATTGATTTTTATGTAGACTTTGTTAGTTTTTTAATGTTATTAAAGGCATCTTGTTTATCCGTTAAAAGAATTGAGCAATCTCATCAAGTTTATTTTCACATTTTGTACTTGAATTTCCCATAATTGAATTTATTGTTGGAGGTGCAGGTTGAATGATCATTTTCAAGTATAATAATTGTTAATGGGCTTGGGCGTCCATCTAATCTACCCATTCTCGACCAATGTGGATTGGGTTTGGGTATAAACTAATTCTATCTAGGCCAGACCCGATTTGTGTCTGCTTGAAGTCTAATATTGTTTGGTGAGCCTTGATTTGTATTTGCCCATTGAGGACTTGTCTTCTTATGATTAAATTTCATTGTGTGTGTGGCGAAATGGGTTGGTAGGTCATGTTCGTGTCAGTTTGACCTACTTAGGTGACATGATGTAGGTCAACATTAACACAACCCATTTATTTAATAGGTTGGCATGACACGACATGAGTTCTGAACGGATTGACATGGCACAACATGTTTAACAGGTTAAGTTCAATGGTTCATGCTAAGATTAATTCAACATGATCCATTTAAGTTACTAAACGTACTTTGTTTACTCCAACACAACTCATTTGATATATTTAACCTATTTATTTGACAAAACAACATACTTATTATATGCAAATATCTAGTCTAGTGTTAAATTATATGAAGTTAATTCGAGAGGGTAAAGCTTTAAACTTGTGATTTTATATCAGTTAATAAATCTTACCTTTGGTTACGTGGTATATAGATGAAGTGACATGCATTAGTTAATGGGTTGTAAACGAGTTGGCGTGTCAACCCATGACATGACCTGTTTAATGTGTGCCCGTTTAGGACATGGACCTACATAAGTTAAACCCTTACACGCTAATTCATTGTGTTAGGCGTGTTATGTTGTCGTCTCGTGACCCTTTTTTTGTGTCATGATCCATTTTTGCCACCCCTGTATATGCGTAAATATAAACTGAAGTGTAAGGTAAAGGATTTGAACTTTGAACCTTGGTCTACATATCCGTATTATTTATCATGTCACAAGCGCTAGGTTGGCCACCACTTTGTGTTTAATACTCAAAGTACAAGGTGGGTTTGGACAAATTACAAGGTGTAGCGGGCCTAGAAAATTTTAAAAAGCTAGGCCTGACCAAACCCGCCAAATGAAGAAGCAATGTTGACAGGTTTCTTGTCCATATATTTTACTTCTCTATTTGTTTTGGTAATTGGCACATACTTGGACATCATTCAGTTGCAATAATAAGAATTTCTTCATAACTGTTTATTCTAGATTTTTGATAATCATCAAAGGTGATATAGAAAGGACTTTGTTGCTTCTGCCCACTCTAAGATATCTTCTTGATAATGATCAGGGGATCTGTGAATATATTTGCAGTTATGACCTATTTGCCTCAAGATTTTCGAGGAACACTAATTAGACAACAAAGAGAGCGTTCAGAGAGAAATAAACAAGCCGAGCTTGATTCCTTAGTAAGTTCGGGTGGTAGCATACATGATCGATATGCTTTACTATGGAAACAACAAATGGAAAGGTGAATTATATATTTTCATACAGAAATTGCATGTTTTTTCATCTGTTTTGTTGGGGCTCCTACATTCTTGTTTATTAACTACAAATATTAACTACTTACTAATCAATATTATAAATCAGGAGGAGACAATTAGCTCAACTTGGATCCGCAACAGGTGTATATAAGACACTCGTAAAATACTTAGTGGGTGTACCACAGGTATGCTTGATTAATTTCTCTTGCTACAATTTATTTATTGCTAATTTTGAGGACATTTATGTATTTTCATCAACAACTAACAACAACATAGGCTCAATCCCGGATTAGTTGTGGTCGGCTGCATGGGTCAAACTCTTCCATTGCGCTCGATTTAGTGCAAATTTATGTATTTTCATCTAATTTTGTTATTATGCTGTTTGTACGTACTTTCTCTTTGTTGCGTCAACTATTGCATGGCGACCTGGAGCAGCGAGCCCCATGAATCCTGAGAAGAACGTCGACAACCTCCTAGGATCGAAAACTACAAAACAGACCCAAAGTGGGGGCCTCCGGGGAGAACACTCTGATGCTTAAGTTAGATCATGGACTTGGAAGATAGAGGATTTTGAGTTTGAGTGGAGAGCATACATTTCCTTCGAACGACCTATGTATTTATAGACTTATGGTTTACCCTAGTTAGTTTCCAATCAGGATCCTTGCCTTATGCTTTGCTTTCTTTGATAAATCCGAATTTCCTTTTTTTGGTTTGATTTTCTACACATCAGAATTCTCTAAAGATCTTGGGAATCCTTGAAATTAGGAATTCTTCCTTTACAAATTCGCTCACCATCAATTGCACTAAATCAAGTACAATGGAAGAGTTTGATCCATGTAGCCGACCCAATTAATTTGAGTTGAGGCTATGTTGTTGTTGTTGTTGTTTCGTTTACAAATTCATTTAATATCTGGGTATATCTTAAGGCTTACTCGAGATGTACTTACACAAATCTTGAGGCAAATAATAATATGGGCATATCTTAAAGCTTCCTTAAGAAGTGTTTTGACGGATCTCGAGGTGAATTATAATTTGTATTACACCACTCTTTATTGGTAGCAGGTTTTGAACTTTATTTTTAAATGATGTGAGCGTGCCATTCTTAGCTCCTTCCCATGTTTGTGTTTGTCCATGCTATGCAATTTGGTTTTGGATAATTTGGTATATACCTAGCGTTATGAGTTAGTGTTGTGATAGGACACCAACATGGTGGAGCCATGGGAATGTCAACCACCAACTCGGTAGTATTTGAACAGGTTATGGATTAGTGTTTTCCAATTGTTGCATTCGCTTTTTAGCAGGTACATAACTTGGAAGGTCCACATCTAGATTTCGCCCCTTTAAATAGCAAAAGACAATAACTAGGTTGAAAATACTGACCATGAAGAGTCAAAGAAGTAATTTTTTATTTTTGAAGTGAATCCCCAAAGCCTGGATGAACATGCAATCTTATTTTACTAAAAGATGTGGGAGGTGGTGAAAGGATGACTTGATGAAGGTGATAATGGAGAATGATATAGTCAATGCCAGTACAAATGAAAGCTAGCTTAAATTTTCAATAAAGAGCAATTTATTCAACAATTATTTGATGAATGTTCAAACCACGAACACATAATTGTGCACTTTTCAATCCTCACAAGAAAATATTCAATATTTCAAATTTGATTCTCTCTTGCATTAGCATCAAATGCACAATATTTAACAATCATACCATGTTAGAGACTTTTGCAGTTGCCCTAATTTGAAAGAAGGTAGCTCTTTTGTGCACGCTTTATTGTTAATGGAGATGGTGATGAGAAATTGTGATGTTGGTACAATATAGAAAATGCTAAAGGATTTTAAAGTACATGATCATGCTATTTGTTCTGTGACTAAGTTAGGTATTAAGTAAAGCTACAACCAGTTTTTTCCTTGCCCTCAAGGGTACGTGTATGAGAGGAAATCCTCAGCTTAAATGATGAAGATGGTGGGACTGTGGGAGTGAGGGAGAGAGAGATTGTTATGGAGACGGAAAAATCTTACATATTGCTTAAAACGATTTTTGAGTTTTCTTTTGTTTCTATTTTGTGGCACTTTATTTTTTCTATTTACTTAAAAGGTTGAGCCTCACAATCCTGTATTTTTAATTTCTTATATTTTTGGAGGAAATTTTCAAACTAGCTTTAACATTGTCTTTTTTTATTTCACCCTTGAATGTCAAAGCTAAAAGCTCAACTTATGGTATAGTCTTCAAATTGATTAGATTTTTAAGCATCAAATCACAAATTACACGTAAAAGAATTTTACAAAAGTCTATTAAAATTGGAGAAAAATGACTCAATTGACAAATCTAATTGAAATGTACATGTAAGAGCGTGAGGTCTTATGAGGATATAAGGAGAACTTGAGTTTTGCATAATCTAATGAGTATCTTGGGAGGATCACAAGCGTTTGAATGTTGTTGAGTTTATTGCGTTTGTAGTGAAAATTTACCTCTTTTATCAATAAAATTATGTACGGTGTACATTTTCTTTTTGAATTTGAATGTTTGTAGACGGTTTCTTTATCACAACTAGTTAATTTAACTAGTTGGGAAATGGGCCTCTTTGTAACTTTTAAAGACTAATTATTTGTTATTCCTTCCATTCCATTAAGTTATGGGTTTGTTTAGTGCTTCTTGACTTTCAATTAGGCGAAGTAAAGGTTGTATATTACGCTTGAATGTCTCGGAAGAGATATTTTACCAAATAAAAGAGGCATCAATTAGTTGAATTAAGTATATATATAATTTCTTTTATTAAAGAAAGGAACAGTGTAACGTTCGAGATGTATGTTTTTGACAACGTAATAACATTTTTTTCTCTTATATATTGTATTGTACAGGTTTTACTAGATTTCATACGCCAAATAAATGATGATCATGGGTAAACTTTTACTACCTCAGAAGTCTCATATGTTGTTCGTTGCCTCTTTAAATGGGTCTTTCCCCCAAATAAGCATCATTTGAAAAACATTAATTTCAGGCCAATGGAAGAGCAAAGGCAACGTTATGGCCCATCTTTGTATAGTCTTACAGAAATGGCACTTTCTATCCGATTATTTATTCTTCTCTGTTGGGGGCGATATGAGGCCAAAAACTTGTAAGGAAATTCTTAATTTCCTGGTAGTTGAGTTTGCAAAATCTACTATTAATGCAGACTTACCTAATGTTCTAAGTCATTTAGTCATATCACCCATGTTGTTAGTTGTTTGTTTAATTGGTTATTGATTTTTTCTTTGAATAGACAAAAGGACATATTTTCTAAGTTGGAGGAAGCAATTCATGTCTACACCTCCGAGATGGAACGCTATATTACTTTTATTGGGTACTTCTTCCTACATTTTTTTTCTTTTTCTAAAGTCCTTCTATGATGGTTTCAAAAGGAACGAAATTCATTAGAATTGCTTGGCAAAAAAAAAAAAAAAATGAAATTCATCGGAGTTTTCTCGGTAAAGAATACCTGGTACCATTTGCTTTTCATTCGCTACCACACTCGAAGCACATTGCCAGTTAACTGGTCATCTAGAGCCAACTTTAATGGCACACTTGGTGCTGTTATTTCTCTTTTAATGAGCAATAAGATGGAATGGCTGACTTCATGCTTTCAGTAACTAGTGGGTTCACAATTGTCACCATTTTACCGTATGTACTGATGCTTGTATTATATGTTGCACAGAGAAGTTTTTGCAAATTCTCCTTTCTTTATTTCAGCAGAGGATGTTGGTGTTATAGAAGGAAGGTTAGATCCATTGAATCTCAACCTAGTGTTCTTTCCATTTTTTTCTTTTCCTTTTGGTGGAAATTTGTACTTTGACTTTTATTGTCTAATATATCCTTTATATGTTCATGTTCATAGGAAAACTGATGATTTTAGAGATACGAACATTCCTGCCGGGAAAACATACGAGGTTTGTTTTGTGCACTTGAATTAAAAAAAGGAAAATGCTTGGGTGACCCGCTTTTATCACGCACATTTGATACACACTTGTTGGTCTCCCTTGATTTGTGCATTGATGTTTGTGCACACAAAATCGATGTGTATCTAAAGCGACACGAACAAGTGCGTGTCAAATGAGCTTTCAAAAGTAGGTCACTATACATTCTTCCTTTTCTTAAAAAAAAAAGAAGCGAGTGGCACTTTTGCAACTCATTTTTTGTTTTTGATAAGAAACTGTACGACGTATATTGTATTCTTGTAAGATTCACAAAATAAAGGATCAAATCAAAGTTTGCAATAAGCACATCCAACATTCCTTTTCTTTTATATTTCTATTCTTGTTGACTTTCTACCTATTTACGTTATGACAACTCAACTTCTCACCTAGTTTGCCAATGGGTGCCCTAATGTTTAAATGTTATTGAGGCATTTTGCTTGAGAGAAGCGAGGTGTAAGCCTTAGCATTTTATGAGAAAATGCTAAATATTATGAATTATTCATATAAACATCAATACATTCTCGAAGGCAATAATTAAAAACATATACATCACATTAATAAGTCAATAAGAAGTAAAAAGTAACTTTGGAGTTAATATATGACCTGCCTTATCACCCAAATGCATCTATTTACGTTATGACTGCTCAACTTCTCACCCAGTTTGCCGATGGATACCCTAATGTTTAAATGTTATTGAAGTGTTTTGCTTGAGAGAAGCGAGGCGTAAGCCTCAACATTTTCTGAAATAATGCTAAATATTATGAATAATTCATATGTTTATGGGAGAGAACAACTAGCAATTATCAAAAAGATTTTTCAAATTTATAAAAATCTGTACACTTATTGCTTGCTCCTGCTCTGTTTAGATATGTTGTTCAAGCAATAGTATTTTCTGCCGTTTGAACAATTTACTTGAGCTTTATAACTCCAGTTTCTTTTCCTTGTTGTTCTCTGTTGCCTAAACAAGAGTTAGTAAACATCAGTTATTTTTTGCTGCTCAAGCAACATCTCTACATTTCTAGGCTTAGATGCTGCTCGAACAACAATAGTTGTTTTATCAAAAAAAAAAAAAAAAGAAAAAAAAAAAAAGGAAAGGAGAAGCGTACCTCAAAACCGCTTTAGTCTCAATTTTTAGTCTCAAGTTTGATCCAAGGCTCCAACTATATTTTATAGGTTAGGGCAACTTTTTTAATTGAATTGAAGTTTTAAGTCAAAACATAACCAAAAAGAAAACATTTATACTTAAAAACACAAATAAAGTGAGGCGTAAACTTCACTTAAGTCTCATGCAACAACAACATAGCTTCAATCCCAAATTAGTTGGGGGTTGGCGACATAGATCAAACTCTTACATTGCGCTCGATTTACTGCTGTAAAGTGCATATTAAGGAATTTTGATTTTTTAAGCTTTAATGCCATAAAGTGTATGACATGGATTATAACAATAATTGTAACTTGAGAAATAATTGGATTATATCAAGTTTTCACAAGAACTCTCTATGTTGAATTGTACTTCCTTTAGTTAATTTAAAATTGTCAAATGAAAAAATGCTAATTTTGTATCTTTGTTTTAACGTACGTGCAAATTGCAATCTTTCTGATGACAAGCTTGTCCAGTTTGTAAGTCACTGCACAATGACTTGCAAAAAAAAAAAAAAAAAAAAAAAGCTAGTTGTGCCCAGTCCCCTCTGCTTGGCTTCATTCCCCCTGGAACAAAGTCAAATGCAGCTGTATGTGTTATTTAATATTACTTAACCATATGCTTAGGTTTATAGGAGTTTACTTGAATTTTAACTTGATGTTGGAAAGCTCATGGACTATTCTGATTGCTTGTGGATCTTTCAGATATATTTTAATGGTTATACTTAGGAAACCATCTTGAATATTTTCAGGTCACATTGACAGTGGAATCAGTGAACTCGTATATTGCTTGGGATTTCTATTTAGTGCAAGGCAAAATGAACCTGGTATGTAACGAAAATTTAATTGGTTGAGAGTTTTATTTTTTGGCCAAAATCTTCCATGTTACATTTGACTTTCTTTGAATGCCATGGAAACCATAGCTTTCTGCAGTCTTTTGTTGTTTTATGAAATTTGAATGCTTAAGAAAAGAAAATAACCCTTAGATGGTCATAGAAATATAATCAATACTTTGTTATGGTGCGTAAGTTGAACATGATGTAACTGTGCAAGTATTCCATTGACATTACATATCATTTTTTTACTACTTGCCATTATCTGAAGTAAGTAGAAAGAAGAATTTTGCAGAACAAACAGAATGATGTGTTGTCTTTATGTAAAAGTTACAAGCATTACAAGGCACGGAGGCAAGTTCTAGGTAGTTTACCTGACCCATGTGACCTGCCCAGACAATAAATGTATTACAAGTCCTTAAACAATTATTTATTTATTTATTGTTCAGTGTATTACTAATTATATATATATATATATATATATATCTTTCTACGATGGAGCCCAAATATATAACATTTATTGCACATTTAATGCAAAACTCATTAAATGCGCAACATCATTCACCATTAAGATTCCATGGTAATCCAATGATGAAAACACATAGTTCCCGTGTATGTTTGGGCTCTATTGTAAAATTACCCTATAGATATAACGGGTAGTTCTATCTGGTAGTTTAGGCATATATATTTTTACTTACTGATTCATATTTAAGAAAAAGTAACTTACTCTAAAAAAGGAGTAAACAATTTGATGCCTATGATGTTCGATTGAATGTAATTTGAGCTGTATTTTATTAATGCAAAATTACAACAACAATGAAGTCTCAGCCCCAATTAGTTGGTTGTTGAAATTTCTTGATCAAAAACACTAAATCAAATTACATTTGATCGAACACCTTTGTCATCAAAGATTCTAAATTCAGTCGCAAAATACAGTTCTTTAATACCAACATCTACTTTAATTTCAATTCTTTAATACCAACAACATCAATAATAAGCCTCATTCTCAAATTAGTTAGCCACCCAAAAATAAAAAAGATTTTCTAAGCTTAGCCTACCCCACTAAGAGAATTTTCACTTCTTGCCCACCCCCAATACAAACAAAAGCAAAAATTTCAAAAAAGAAGAGGAAAAAAATTAAAGCTCATTTTGAAATTAAATGAAATAAACAATATGGAAAAGCAAAAAAAAGTTAAGTAAAATTTAATGCCAATTAATCCATTGATCTAATGTTGTTATTGTTATTTGTCTTCAATTAATTCTTCAACTAGATTTTTTTTTTGGTTCTTAACTTACTGATTTATTCTTCGCAATTTTTAATTAAAGTATAAAAGATTCTACTATGGGGTTTAGTATCGGTGCCTTTTCCTTATTCTTGTAGATATTGCTCTTAGTCTATTTTTTGTTATCACTCATTTTTAAGTTTTTTACTTGAAATAAAGATGGAAGTGTTTCATCCATATGCCTGATCCTAACTAATTTGAGAATGAGGCTTATTATTGTTGATGTTGTTGGTATTAAAGAATTGAAATTGAAGTGGATGTTGTTGGCATTAAAGAATTGAAATTAAAATAAAATATGCTAGTTTTGATGTTGGTTTAGTTGGTGCAACAAGGATAATTTGAATTACACTTCGATCGTGACGATTACAAATCGAGTCAAAACTTGTGCTACGAGAAAGTTGTTTTTCTCTAGAATTGAGCAAATTATCTAATTAATTAAATGTTATTACTTTCTATCACTATCTAATTTACAAAAGAATCTGACTTGTTATATTTTTTCACACAAGTACTCAAGCAACAACAACAACGTAGCTTCAATCCCAATTTGTAAATTTGTACATATAGGAAGACATTGTTTTTTGTTTTTTTTTTTTTTTTAATGGCTAATCAGTACCAAGATAATTAACACTAGCTACATTGCTAAAAAAAATAAGCTTGACAAAATGGGTAGCTACATATATTGTCAAGCTTATTTTCCTTTAAAGAAAAAAGATAATTGACATTACCTAATATGTATGCATAGACAGATTATACTTAATTAGTTTTTTAATTTGACAAAAGAAAAAAAAATACGTATGTGTTAGTTAATTAAGTCTAGCCCATTGCAGCTCAAATTCCTGAATCCACCCGTCCTTCATAAATATTTGTCTGGCAACCATCCTCTTCCTATGATTATGTTGGGGCCCTGGTGTTTGATTTTCTTGTTTATGTTATTATTGCATCTCATTTTCAGCTATCTGGTCATATTGCAAGCACAGCAAGTTGGAACTACAATTTAAGAACCTTCACACTGTTTATTGTTAGTAAAAGTGAAAATAGGCTTCCCTGCATTAGGCAATCAAGATATGGCTTTATAAATCGGCCAAAGCCCAATTTCAGAATATGGTTTGAAAGATTCTGCTAAACATTTGCTTGTCCATTTTGCAACACTTTGTTAGGAGGTGAAGGGCAGTTGTGGTTGTCTGGACACATCTGAAGATAGTCTGCAAGTGCCATAATTAGGAAACTAGACTCAATAGAAACTAAAAAAATTGACGATATATGAGTTGATGGCTTGGAAGCATTCATTAGGAAGG
Organism: Stephania japonica; assembly: GCA_039657345.1. Taxonomy (NCBI): domain Eukaryota; kingdom Viridiplantae; phylum Streptophyta; class Magnoliopsida; order Ranunculales; family Menispermaceae; genus Stephania; species Stephania japonica. Next base: position 12,482,114 of record CM077556.1, read on the forward strand.
ATTTAAAGAATTTTGATAGCACGCCATCAAATGCATTCTAAGAACCATGAGTCTTGTGACCTCATTTTTCATTGTCAAAGTTTAATCACAAATATGAATGTGCTACTAATTAAATATTTCTTCTTAGTCATTCGCAATTCTCCATGTCCATCCCGAACTTCATCCAATACTTTGAGATGACAGAAAATGAAATAATCTTGAATAATGCTGGAAGTAGCAGACTTGTAAATTATCTGATATTACACTTGTCTTATTTGTTTCGTATCAGTCATATCATACCTCAAAGTGTTCCTTTGATTTTCAGGATATTGGTTTTAGTGTGGAGTATACAAGTCCGTCCGGAGAGATAATTGTAAGTGGTCATGTCTTTCTCATTTTCTACTGATTTCATCTTTGAAACCATCATTTAATGATCTTTTCTCTTCATACCTACAAGCCTAAGTTACCCTTTTATAAGGGTTCTGTATATTTCAGAGCCCATTTCTCATCCTGGAGGAATTGGTTTATGTTTCAGCATCATTTTCTATTTTAGCATCTTGAATTTGTTTTTCTCACATATTTTGGTGGATTATGATTTGTTGTGTTTCAGATGATCTTACCCTACAAGCGATACGAGTCTAATCAAGTGAGTTGTGGTTTTGTGGTTGGTCCTTGATTTTCTTTTTTTTTTTTTTTTCTTTTTCCTGTGTACTGATCCAGTCTTTTGCATGATCTTAAAGGGGAACTTCTGCACGTGTATGGAAGGGTCCTACAGGCTTATATGGGACAATTCATATTCAACTTTTTTCAAGAAGGTGCAGCACTTGACATTCTTATAATCAATAATTTATTTTTATTCTTGATACTAGTATAATCACTTCGTGATATTTTAGGGTCCTCTACCCGTATTGGTTTTGGTAAATACGCATAAAATGCATGATAGAGCAGCTTAACCTGGAACCAGTGGTACCTGTTGAACAGTAAATTATCTGGAAGAAATAAACAGGATATTTAAATTCTTTAACCGTTGATTGTGCATGCTGACGAAATTAACATTTTGATCAATTTCAGTTTCTTGGTAAGCTTGCGGGTACCATGTACATTGTCTTCTCATCTGGAAAGTGTTTAGGATTCTAGAGACTATGATGTGGACTACGTTAGCTAGCTTATTTTGTACATAGAGGAAAAAAATAAGTTGGTTGAGTTGGTGATACTGAAAGAAGACATTGAAGAACGTTAATTTAAGCTGATCACGGAGGCATGATTTGTGATGCTTGAGTTTTTTTTATTATATTCATGAGTCTGAGGTGGCTACACTTTGGAGTTTTCCCCCTTAGTTTGAGGTATGCATCAGTGCTTATACGTAGACCTTTTATATTGTAATTTGATGAGATATAGCCACGTTCAGGGGCTAATTATCACTGAGCCTGTGTGCTGTTATTGTGGCATAAAAGTTGATCAATCAAGTTGTTGACATGGGATTTGGATGGCCAATTGGGTTATGATGTGGGCCTGGTAAGAAAAATCTCCAAATCAATTAGATTTGCTGTGGCACTGAATTTAGAAATATAATGTAAACAAAATTTTAGAAAACTCCCATCGAGATTTGGAAAATATGAAATTATTTGCTGTTTCATTGCTGCTTGTAAAAAAAATTGAAAATATAATGTACCAACGATTGGTTGACACAACTAGAAGTGGGTCATTGTCCCTTAACTAGTGACTCGAGTTCGAGGCCTGAGAATGGGAATACCAACATTGGGAGCTCCCCCCACCTATATGGTGCGTGACTCGGGGCAAACTTGGAGTAGTCGGCTATTCCAGATACCGGGTGGTTTAGACCAAAAAAAAAGAAAAAAAGAAATATATAATGTGTCAATTTTGTTAAAAGACAGTCTTTAAGAATAAGAACATATTAGAGAATGCAAGACTAAAAGTCACTCTCAAATATGTGGAATGAATTTTAATGAATTATTTAAAGAAGAGAAATTATTTTCCTAGTTGAACTATGACCATTAAAAATTTTAAATTGAACTTTTGGCTGAGTAAAAAAGAGAGACATGAAATGCTATATAAACAACATGATTCTTTAATGTGCCTTGACAAAATTGGATACTATAAGCTGCAATGTCTGATTTTCACAAAAAATCCTTCGTTGAAGTAGACTCACCAAAATAAATTCCAAACCTTTGTTAAAATGATTGGAGTCTTATACAAAGTCAAACTTTGGTCCTTGGGTGTGGTGTTGATTGCGTTGCTTAGGAAATAATCATGGAGTCTGCAAAGTCTGTACAATTTTTCAGGATTTGATAGTGTCATTATAGTGGCTCTCCTCCTCCAGGTTCGTCATTGGTCCCTCCTTATCTGTATGATTGTGTACCAAGAAAACTCACCTTTTATTTTGGTACCAACGTTGTGAGTGAAAGCTAGCTCATTGTCTTTGAGTAGCTCTTTTTATTGGATAAAAATAATAATCTAAATGAACAAGACACAAATTGACTTGAGATGAATATAGCAAGAAAAACACATGCAAACCCAAAGATTTAGGTTAATGGAAAACACATAATTACAATAAATTGTAATTGTGCCAAAGCATCTCTAGTGTGAAGGACAAGGTTTCATTGGCCAAAAGCAAGGTTGGAGGAGGTCGTTGGAGTGAAGTTGTTGGTTTCTTATAAAAAAAATTAATAAATTGTAATTGTGATGTCAATTTGACTAAACCACATAATTAGAATAAATTATTTTCTTCAATTTTCCTCCTGTCGTGTATAAAACAGTATGTTTAAGGTCAAATGATAGTACCGAGTGATAAATTTCTCTTATATTCTGAAGCTGATAGAGTAAAATGAGATGTGGCCATAGTTCAAAAATGTAAAGTCTGTCTAATAATCCAATGCATTTAATCATTCGAATACTGAAAATTGGAGATTAATATCACTGCTGACCAGGTTTATGGTTTTCATATGAACAGTACCTGCGCTACAAAGTAGATTCCATTCCTCCAGTTACGGAGCCATTAGGACCTTCAACGGCTGATGCGGAAGCTTGAGGAAAGCTTATTATGTTATGCATTTTGTTTCTTGGTACGCTTATTCATTGATGTTCCTGTCAGCATGCCTGCAGGAACCATTTGTATATGTTAGTTTCCCAGTTTCTGTATAATCCTCGCGTCGTAATTGCCGCAGCATTTCAAATATTACAATTCATCTCCGTTGAAGGAGTGGGAGTGTTGACTGTATAATCCTCGCGTCGTAATTGACTGTTGGTTGACATTTGTTCGTGTGTAGCAAACACTCCACCAGAATTCAAACAAATTGTTTCTAGTGACTAACATCAGCCTCTTAAAAGCACAGATGCAATGTTTGTTTTTGCCTGTGCAGACCATCACTATGGATATTAATTTACCCAATGGGTTTACATTACATTTTGTATGTTAAATTTTGCATATAGTACTGTGGATTTTTATTTTTATTATTTTATTTTATTTTTATTTCAAGTGGGAGTCGAACCCGCAACCTCCCTAAACTTTGTCATTTTGGCAAGTGATGCTTCATCCATTTCACTAGAAATGCTTCGGCCAGGTTTTGTAGATCTTAATTTTTTGTTTTTTTTTTTACTTCAAATTTTATATTTTTGTTAGTTATACTTATTTTAGTCACGCTGAGTTCAAAAACATTACTTGTCTAGGAGCAAACTAATGGTTGCAATTTAATTTAGTTATAATGCGGAGTAATATTGATATCAAAGATTTCATTACTTCCTTTTTGTTTTGATTAATCGATTCAAAGCATTAATTTTGCCAATTGAAATTTGAAATTGTACTTGTGATAAAAAAGAAATTGAAATCGTACAACTCCAAATGAAGAAAATACGGTTAAATTCCAAAATTTAAATTAATGGCATGGAACGGATGAAAGGTGCGGGAACGGGATATGGCACGGAACGTGTTACAATGATCACCAACTACTTAGTTCTAATCCCAAATTCTAAATTAATGGCCTCAAAAATATTCTAAATTATTTAATTAAGGTTTGGTTACATGTATCAAACTATTTAACTCCATTGGATTTATTGCACTTGACGTGCTTTATTTTATTATTATTTTTTTTTACTTAAACGGGAGCCAAACTTACATTGACTTTAAACCTTGCCTTTTTGGCAAAAGTAGAGATACTTTCATTCTTAATAATTTTTAAGTAATAAGAATTGACGTGGGTGGTGACAACCATGATGATTCATGGAAATGTGCTTTTCATAAAAAAAAATAGCAGGTGTAAAACAAAGCCTCAGCTCCGATTAATTAAGGTCGGTTACATGCGTTACACTCTTGCATTGTGCTCAATTTAATATAATTAATAGTGTACTTTCCAAGTCCTTTAAATCTCCTCTTTTCTCAATGACTCTCAAGTTAGGTGTCAAGCTACCTCTACATTGTCTTAATTTCTTCATTTGCTATTTAATCGAGTTTTCTAATGGGGCTTTTGTAGGCTTTGTTTAAAGGTGTCCGAACCATCACAACCATCCTTACCTACTTTTTGCGTCAATTAATACTATTATTTTTCTTTGAATTTCTATATTTCTATTGAATCCATGACAGAACATGAAATAAACTGATTGCCCACAAGACATTTTCACACTCAGTCTCCTATATGATTTTCTCATTTCGTTAAATTCTGTCACCAAAAACTTACAAATAAATAAAATAAAAATAAAACTGAAGAGGCAAAAGAACAATAACAACTTGGGAAAGACAATTGAGACTGGTATTTAGCATCCCTAGAACTCCTCATGGTTACTCTTAAAATGCATAATACTACCCAACAAGGGATTGGTTGAGGCTATGTACAAACTACAAAGGAATGTTATGAATAGTATTAGGAGCACTCATATGCTGTCTTTGCAGAGTCAACAGTGTTGGCAAGCAGCATCGCTACTGTCATTGGTCCAACTCCCCCAGGGACGGGAGTAATGGCGGACGCCACCCTCACGGCTTCTTCGAAGCAAACATCACCTTTAAGGCAATAACCATGTTCACTATCAGGGTCCTGCAATCCACATTTTTCATTATTAGACACATCTTTATGCCCAAAAAATTGAATTGGCACTTGAAGAAAAAGAAGGTAAGTCTGCTGTAATAATGCCAATTAAATAAACCAAAATGAATGGAAGATCAGGAAACCATTCTGCAAGAAACAATTGCTTCGACAAACAAAAAGTCCAAAATAAGGTACTGATAATTCACCTCAACAGGATTTGTTCCCACATCAATCACAACTGCACCAGGCTTCAGCCAACTGCCGCGAACTAGGTTAGCCACTCCTGCAGCCGAAATTACAATGTCTGCTTCACGAGTGATCTCTTCCGGGTTCTTTGTGAAGGCATGCACAATGGTGACTGTTGCATGATGCCTCTGCCGAATGAGAAAAATGCCGCACGAAATGATCAGTTGAAGGACTGCAACTGAGTTTTCCTTTTCAAAATATAACTAGGAAATAAAATAAAATAATATTTTACCTGTAACAGCAAAGAAGTAGGCAGTCCAGCAATATTGCTCCTCCCAATTACCACAACATTTCTTCCCATGATCTCTGTACCGGTTCGGTGCAGGAGCTCAATACAAGCCTTGGGAGTGCATGGGATGAAAAGAGGCTTCCTTCCGCTCATCGCAAGGTTCCCCATGTTCATTGGATGGAAGCCATCCACGTCCTTTTCGAGGCTCACCGTATTCAAAATCTTCTCCTCATCCATATGCTGCTATCAAGATTTCAGTTAGCCAAAATACGTAACGTCATATTTGGTGGCAGTTAAAGCATTTAAAAGGGGAGAGAGGACAAGGAGAGGAGACCATATGTCTGCCCAACGTATGAATTATTATAAATATACTACCACCACACGATGTGCCCTATTATACAGTAAAAACTTGAGAAACCTATCTTCAAACTTCTTGGGGTTCTAGGAACCTAAAAATCATAGACTAATTCACCAGTTTACAGAACTTGCTATCATCCAAGGGGGTAAGTGACATCTGAATCTGTCACTTCATGACTAATGTGAGAAAGAGTCAAGAACAGGAAACATATCCATCAAGTTATAGCATAGTTTTAGAAATTACTTGAGGTAGAGGAAGTTGCACGAGAATACCATGAATGGATGGATTTGTATTGAACTTCAAGACAGCATTGAGCACTTCATCTTGTGAACAGTCGGCAGGCATTTCCTCTACTAGAGACATAATCCCCACATCTTCACAAGCTTTTATTTTATTACGTACATATGTCTGAGAATCCCTTCTTTGGCCCACTAAAACCACAGCTAATCCAGGAACCTTTTGAATGGCATTCTTCATTCTGCGTACTTCATCAGCAAGACCAGATTTTACATCCTCAGCAATCAACCTCCCATCGATGATCGTAGCTGTCTGCTCAATGGATGCTGCATATATATGTATCACATCACTAAAAAGAACTCTATTTTCATACTAATACAATATAACTAAAGATAGATTTTTCCCCCTAGGTGAAACAAGGATAACTATATCAAAAACAAAGAAAATTAAGTGTTCATTGACAAAAGTCTTTCTATATGATTGACTTAAATGTACTCTATGAATAGAGCATTAGAATCAACTGCAAACAGCTCATTGAGTAACTATATTTTTTCTTGTCATTCCAACAAGAAATCAACCGCGTAGAACATTATATACGCTACATAGCCAGTTCCAAGTCTAGATAAAGGAGTAGGACTCCCAAGACCATTTTCCATATCGAAAAATGGGGGAGGGAGGTCCCAAGTCCATTTTTTGTACCTTAAAAATGGGGGATGGAGGTCTCAAGCTCATTTTTCATACTCGAAAAACGGGGGCGGGATCCGATAGCTTGGCACAGCGTAAAACTTTTGTCACTCTTTATGAAATGGATCAAACACAAACGTTGAGGCTTTCCCACCTAGTGACATGCTGCATTGAAGCCCAGGTATAGGTGTGCTTCACATCGCCGCCTGGGTATAAAGAAAAATGAGCAAGGGTTCCCACACATAGGACCGGTGTGGGTATAGATGCTAGTCCCTTCACATTGCTACCTAGATGTGAAGAAAAATGAGCAATTGTTCCCACACAGAGGATGGCTATGAGTAAAGAAGCTAGTTCAAAATGAAAACAAAAATAATAGAATAATGAACCTAGATTTGTCAGACGAATGTAAATAGAAAAGGAAAACACACACAAAGGGAAGAAAATTTTGTTTAGATACATGGAACATAAGAACACTTACGGGGAGGTCAATTGAATTGGTGGATGCTATGATTAGGATAATCGATATTGCTTGCCTTCAAGAAACAGAATGGATAGGAGAAAAAAGTAGGGAAACACAGGGTTTAAGTTGTAGCGCACTAGCATAGATTGAAAATGCAATGGATTAGGGATTCTTACTTATAATGGTTATATGGATAGAGTCCTAGAGGTTAAGAGAATGGGATATAGATTGACCCTAGTTAAATTAATTATTGGCGACGAAAAAGTAACATACTTAGCAACTATGCACCACAAGTAGGATTAAATGACAACATCAAATGTAAATTTTGGGACGATATAGATGAACTAATGCAAGGTATACCATTCGATGAAAAGGTTTTAATTGGAGGGAATTAAATGGGCATGTAGGGACAAGGAGTGATTGTTTGAGAGAATTCATAGAGGATATGGATATGGTAATAAAAATGAAGAAGGAGAATCCGTCTTAGAATGTGATTCAACATATGATCGTCTTAGCAAATACAAGTTTAGGAAAAAGGAGTCGGACTTGATTTATTTTAGATTTATTTTCATAGTGGACATAACAAGAGTCGAGTAGATTTTCTTTTAACAAGAAAAGTAAATAGAAAAATATGTAGATACTGCAAAGTAATACCAAGTGAAGCACTTACTACCAACATAGGTTAGTAGTACTTGACATTAAACTAAAACATAACTAGGTGATGAATTTAAGGGATTTGGGAGCACCCCATCAATTGTACTAAATTGAGCACAATGACAAGGTTTGATTCATGTAACCGACCCCAACTAATTTGGTATGGAGGCTTTTTTGTTGTATTCCAACAAGAAATCGTCCATAGTGTTTTATCACTCAAGCAAAACAATCAATTATCACCATGTAGCGGTGTTTTCAAGGCAAAAATGTGGGGCCTACGTGAAGTCTAAGCGGATAGAAAAATATTTAATTAGATCCACCTAAGAGATTATATAATTTATTGAGACATCCTTCAATAGGATGCATATTTTCACCTACATATTTTCACCCACATTTTTTTATATAAAAATTAATCAGACGATGTTAAGAAGCCCAATACGATTCAATTTTTTTTTTTATAAGAAAGAAACCAACTTTCCTTACCCCATATAGGACCTTGCCCCATATAGGACTTGAACCCCACTCCTCTTGCAACAATACTACATACCAAACCATTAGGCCACCCACATGGTTGGTCACAATATGATTCACATTGATCTTATGTCATGCACAAGAAGTTGAAGCTAGTTGAGATTGTCACCTAAGGGGGGAGGCTAGGAAGTGGGGCTTTGCTAGAGTTGAGGAAGGTGAGAGTGAGGATCAAGGGTGAGAGGTGGTTAGGGTCGAATAGGGTACATATGAAGCATTTTCTCATATTTGCAAAGAACCCCTCTACTTTTTTTTATTTACTTAGAGGTTCGTCACCTGCTTACTCAATAGCCTAGGCAGTGGATCTATGAATCGCCTGATACAACTGCAGGGGCGGAGCTACAGCTCAGGGCATTTCACTACAAACCCCCTATATATTTGTAATTTTTTTAAACAAAAGAAAAAATTCTCCAAGCTTAGCCCACCCTATTAGAAGATGTTTACACCTAAGCCCACCCCATCTCAAATTCCTGGATCCACCCCTGATACAAGGCATAGGATTGGAAACATTGTCGTGTACAAGAATACTAGATACATCTCAAATTCATTAGACACAAGAAAGCAACATCTCAAAAATACTCTTCAAGGTTGCAACTTGATCTTTTTAGATCTCGTGCGACCAAGAAAAAATATCAGATGTAGTACCCTCTAATATAGGCTAGCTTAATCTTCTTTTGTCGAGGGTGGGCAGAGTTCTACTTTATTGAAAGGTAGCACCATCCCATCAGATAAAATAATTCAAGGTTTATTATTTTTTAAAGTGCAAGTGAGGCACTTTATTCAAGTGTGGTGAAGTGTAAGCCTCAAGTTAGTATGAGAATCAGATTATTAGGTTACCATTGATTAATAATTAATTAAAGAATATAACAAGAATGTTTAGAAATTCAATCAATAATGTAAAACTAATAATTTAATAACAAAATTCACAAACATGGGTTATGTAGACATCTAAACTTAAAAGGTGTTTACATACGCTAAAATTGTCACATGAACTGAAATCATCAAACTTGTGATAGTTTATTAATGTCCTCCCTCATTTATAGTCTTGGATCAATGGTGCTTGAGGTTACTAGCAATAAAAGTATGCTCTCCACTGCCACATGGAAGCAAGAATGACGTTGTACCACCGCTATTGGGTTGGCGGCAAGCCTTCTACGGCGTAACACCATGGTGTTCCAAGAATAACTGCTAGAGTGATGCTCAAGTAACACTCTAGCTAGTGGAGCATTGGTAGAATGATGTGTGCGCAAGAAAAAGAAGAATACATGCAGCACCGTGCTGCAAGTTCTATTTGTAGCATACGAAATGTACTAAGTTTTCAATGAACTCCAACTTCTTCTTGCCAATTAATGCATTAGGGTTCTTAGTCGTATGAAAAATTCCGTGAAGTGAAAATTAAAGTAACGAAAATGTAATATGATTCTACGAAGTAGACTAATTAGACAAAAAACATAAGATCATAAAACAATAAATGAAATGCCAATATTAGACATACGGAAACTTCGAAAGAACCAATCAACTATCTGTGTTTTCATATTCATCATTGTGATCCTATAGCCCATTTATTTTCGCACTCACACTTTATTCCCTCGCAACAAGATTCCCCTTAACAAATAAGCCAGTGCCACTATCTTTCTTCTAGAGATGATCATAGCAAACAATCATCTAGGGCACGTCGAAAGGCCTCAATGTAATAAATCTTATTTCCCTTTTTACATTCTCATTAAAACTGGTCAATAGCATTGAAACCCCCATTTCTACCCAAATATTAGTAAACCAAGTTTGCGCATTTGATTATTGTAATAATCTTAGACTCGAGGAGGGAAGGGCCCACAAGGGCAAGGGCGGGAACCTCTGGCCAAGAGTTTTAAGTATGTAAAAGCCTCCACACCACTCAAATATATATCAATTGTGGCAAGTAGTAAATCACAAGCAACAACAGCAATAGCGTACCGTTGTGATGGGGAGGAGTGATGATGGGCGGGGCCCATATCTCTGGAAGATTAGGGCCGATGATTGACGGAGCCTCCGTCAGACGGGGGAGGCCCTGCTGAGGCGGCGCAAGCGATGAGTGCTGCAACCAATGAGAAGGCGCTCCGTTTCTCCGCCAAAATGCAAGGAGTCCTCGTCTCATCATCGTCGTCGTCGTCGTCTGCCTTTCTCGGCTACTGCTCTCGCCGAATTATATAATACTTGGGACTTAGGAGGTGCTAATACAAGTGCATGTGTTATGGGACCTGAGAGAGTGGTGTCATGTGACTCTGTTGCTAGATCTGGCGACATGGTATTGGTGCCCATTCGCTAGGTAAGTATGGATATCAAATGTCCTCAAAAAAAAAAAAAAAAAAAAAAAAATCAAAATAAAATCAAAATAAAATGATATCAAATGGAAAATGATGGGGGTGTCTATAGACATCCTAAATTAGGGTTGCAAGTGGGCGCGGGGATTGGAGAATGGAGAATTTCCGTTCCCCACGAGGCCCTGCTCCGATGGGATAAATATTTTTTGCATTTTATTCCTCACGGGACGAGAAATGGGACAAAACCATGCCCTGCATAAAATTCTCTATTTATTATGTTTTTACTAAAAATTGTATAATATAAAATTATATTTAGAACATCATTGAAATATATTTACCACATTAATTTTATAAATCTTTTATATTTAATTAAGTATGATAACTTGTAACTCAATCAACATAACCATATCAAAAACAAAATAAAATCACATTAATCCTTTAGAGAAAAATAGTTTCTCTAAAAAAATTGATAAAGTAGTTAAGTGCCAAAACATTTAAGGAGTGGAGATCAAAATAGACATTTTCTTATAAAATTAATGGGGCGTGGGGATTTCTTGCCCCACCCTGCCCTGCCCCACCCCACTTGCAACCCTATCCTAAATGCACACACATTTTTTTTCCCTTAAAATATTAAAATTAGTGCTTCTATCTGCATAAAATTATATTTTTGCTCTTATTTGTAAAAATATGGATTTACCCTCTCTTTCCATTTTAATAGGTCCACACACAAATGTAATATCACACATGCTTGATATGTGCTACATAACATGTACATGAACTCATCAAAACACTAAAAATGACATAATAATAATAATAATAATAATAATAATAATAATAATAATAATAATAATAATAATAATAATAATAATAATAATAATTTTATTATATGGACAAATTTCTAATTTTATGCTATCAAGATATTTTATTTAAATATATTTTAAAAATATTAAAATCAATATATTCAATATAAATATTAAATTTATTGTTTTTTTTTTTTTTTTTTTTTTTTTTTTTTTTTTTTTTTTTTTTTTCAAATTTCTAGAGTTTTGAGGGAAAAGATTATTATATAGTTCTAATGGGCTTTAACATGTGTATTCTTTTTTTAGGCCCCCGTGTATTCATGTTGATATACCTTGTTTTCTCGTATTCCATGTTCCCGTTGCTTTACAAGTGTAACATAATTTAACTGCCATGCGAGATTTTAGGAAAGTACCCTCCGAATTCGCCTCAGTTTAATTTTCATGCTCTGAATGTTTCAATCTTACAATCTCACAATCTCACATACGAAGGATAAACATCAAGAGCAGAGAAAACTCAAAAACCACATCGACCAATTCTTTCTTAGAGCATGTAAATCAAATCGTTAATCCACTATTCATCTCTTGCACAGGCACCTATTTTAATTAACTTTCTTTTTTCTTGTTGGTGATGATTTAATTTGTTGTTGTTGATTTGAAATCCAGATTCAAAATGGTGATTGATCATGATAACAACGACGACAGCACTTCGACTGAACCTATGATGGACAAGATTCACCACCACGATGTTGCTTCGTCTTCTTCGGATTCTGAGTCCGAAAAGCACATCTCATTGAAGAAGAATCGGTTGTTTGGGAGGAAGAAGCCCGTGCACACAGTTCTCGGTGGAGGAAAATGTAAGAATGCTCTATTTGCTAAATATTCTGATTTCTTTTTATTAACCACGAGTATCCAGACACTTGTATGACTAGTTTAATGGACTCTGCGATTGCGGAAAGAGACCACCAAATTTTCTGATTGATGATTCAATGGAAGTTAATTGTTATTTCTTATTGTTATTGTTGTTGTTGACACGCACAATGAATTTTGATGCGAGACTCAATTGTTGTTGCTTTTTGTTATAAATTATTGATTTGATGCAACTATGAGTGTTAAATGTTAATGTATGGTATCTTATGATATGCAGAGTTTCTTCAGTGGTTGTTTAGATAATGCAAAGAGTCTTCATAGAGTATTAGTTTAGATTATAATATAAAGAGTCTTATTTTTGATAATAAATAAAGGGATCATATGTATAATGGCAATTTTCAAGCTAATTTTCAAATTAATGTCATCTTAAGTGGTTGATCGACTTATTTTATGAAACCACTCATTATAATTGCTTCTCTCAAATGTTTTTGCAATTTTATTTTATTTTTATTTTTATTTTTATTTTTGTGATAGCTTGATAACACGAAAGGGAAATTCAAATTACAAAGTTCGCATCACTATCTATGTGATGTGCAGTAGATCATGTTTAGGACTTGGGTCTCAATGCAAACTCTAGTTCATGGACTTAAAACTGATATAAGTAGCCAAATTCTAAAACTTTTACTATGTTTTTCTTCTTATATATCTTACTAGATAATAGCGTCTCTAGATTTGTGTATGAGAATTTTTATTGTCTCCCAAGTGATGTATGTGGCTGATCTCCTTGCTGATAAATATCAGCAGGATCCTACATTCAACTCATACTGATCTAGATACTCTCTTAGGAAGAATTAAAGAAGGAAATCATTTTTGCTTCGTCATTTCTACTAGACCGGCTGTCACTCTTATTTGATGTTTGACACTTTGAGGATTGTCTAACATTTCTATGTAATTAATAATTGATGAGTCTTCAAATGAAGAAGAGTTAAGAATATAAAGAAAGAAATGCCTCTAATGAAGAAAAATGCGAATAAGTTTTAGGAAAAAGCCTGAGAAAGAATATAGGACTCTTATATATCTATTTGAATCCAAATAGTTCCTCCATTAGGCCTAGTCCCTATTAGGTCTTTCTAATTTAGATTAGAACTCTAACAGTCCCTGCATCCAATAATAGGTCACTAATTGAATGGGCCGCGAAAGAACATGCACCCTGTTTGACATTAATACCCGATTTAACAAGTATCTATAAAGAGAACGTTAAAGTTGCAAAAGCGGAAATGTGAACTTTTGTTAGCAAGTTCATTGTCAATCGTGTTTTGATATTTTTAACATGTACCTGAAATTTGTATAGATTGAGACTATACCAGATGTCTATTGTTAATCGAGTTTGCTCAATTTTTTTTAAGATCTAATTGTTTTTTTTCCTTTCTTTTTCTTTCTTTTAGCTGCTGACATTATATTGTGGAGAGATAAGCAGATGTCAGCATCCATTCTTGGAGGCGTAACTGTCATATGGTTGCTATTTGAATGGATAGGCTATCACTTGCTTACTTTTGTGTGCCATTCTTTTATATTGTGCTTGGCAGTTATGTTCATATGGTCTAATTTATCTTCATTCATCCACAGGTGAGTTTCCTTCTTTCAGTTTGGCTGTTTCATTGTTTACGAATATATATGTTGTTCTTTCTCTTTTCTCTGTTTGATGCTCCCTTTCAACTTAACTTGATTAAAATGACAGACAATTGTCATTTTCATTTTATCTTTAAAAGTTAATTTTGCAATTATTGTAACACAGATTTAACTGATTCAGCTGTAATTATTTTTCCTTTTAAGATAGCCAGTCCCTTCTAATTTTAGATAGCGATTCAAGGGAACGAGTTATTTAACATTTCGTTGCTAGTAATCTTTAAACTTTGGCGAATCTTTTATGAAAGCCAGATAATCTTAGTACTGCAGTTCTATTGGCATTAAATAAATTATGAAAAATTAAATGACAATGGCTGGTAAGTTTTCTTTGTTACTCATTTTCTGACTTGTTTCTCAACTAAGATCCCCGCCCAAGTTTCCTGAGGTCATCTTACCGGAGGAGCTTTTTCTAACTATTGCATTCTCGGTGCGGGATGAAATCAACCGGGCTTTTGTAACATTCAGAGAAGTAGCCGCCGGAAAGGACTTTATAAAGTTTCTCAAGGTAACGTACTTGAACTTACGTGATTAAGGTTTGCTTTTAAAACTTCAATGGTAAATCTCTAAATTTGGAAATTGATTTTGCAGGTCGTTATCGTCTTGTGGTTGATATCAGTCATTGGCAGTTGGTTCAATTTCCTGACTCTTTCTTACATAGGTTAGATTTGATCTTAATCTCTTTCTCTATATATTTTGTAGCTAAATATTTTCTTTTTGACAGTGTATCCCAAGTAGGAAGTTATCAAGAAAAAGACGATTGCTAGGTTTCTGATCTACCTATTCCTTGTTTTGCTTTTGTTCAGTTCTTGTGATGTTGCATACGGTGCCATTTCTGTACGAAAAACATGAAGATAAGGTGGACACTATTGCGGAGAAAGCATTGGTGGAAATAAACAAGCAATATGCAGTGTTGGATGAGAAGGTGCTGCAAAAGATACCTAAGTGCTCTTTTATTAGTAAGGACCAAAAGCAGCATTGAAGAAATGTGAACATCAGCGTCACTTGCAAGGACTAGCCTTTTTGGCCATTTAAATTTTCTGTTATTTTTTAGTTGCTGTTTTTTGCGTGTTCTGCTTGAATTTCTGTCACTAGGCTTATTCTTTCACTCTATGATTTGTTACTTTGTCTGTTTTGGAGAATGCATGTCTTCGTTTGAATTCATGTTTTGGAGTTACTAATTAATGACGTTGCCTATATGTACCTATTGGAAAACTAAGAGAATTAAAGAAAACTAAGGTTCATTCAGCTTATATCAAGAAATTTTTTTTTTACATGGTGTATGTGTATAAGAGTGTTAAATCATTCAACTGGTTGATATAACTAGTTTTGAGGTGGTGTAATCGTTAGTGTGATCGTTGTATTCTAGGAGACTGTTTTTATTAAACCGTGAACACTGCAGTGGGATGGAATAGTCTTATATAGAGTCCAACTATAGCCTCGATCAATTGTATTAAGTTTTCTTGCATTTCACCCCTAGTTATCTCAAATATCCCCCAACAAATTGCCTAAAATCACAATAAGAATAAAGGAAAGTTAGGTTTTTTTGTGTTGATTAGGATAAAATGCACGTCTCTCCCAATTTCTACTCTTAACAGCAACCGATGCCAAATATGTGTGCGTATCATCTCCCACCATGCACATAAAATGTGTTTTTTTAAGCAACAAATAATGAGTTTAATTTAATTGCTAATAAGTTCCATTTATAGAGAACGATATATATATATATATATATATATATATATATATATATATATATATATATATAGCTTTTAGTTCTCATGCATATATACGAGTATTCATTCGATTGAACAAGTTACAAAACCAGTATACAATCATTATTTTAGACCTCATTGCTATATATATACACAGCTGTTAGGAGTATACAGCAACTCAAACTTTTAGAAGTGAATAAATCGCAATTTGTAGTTTTTGAAACAAATTAAACAATAAAACCTTGTCCAGATCTTACCTGAATTTATAAAATATGTGGAAATCCTTCTCTTTCAAGGACTGCACAATTGAGCTGGAGGGCCGGTCAAAAAATTGACATCCCTTATAGAATTACCGTAGGTCAGGGAGCATTGTTAGTCCTCCTGCAAAGATGAGAAACAAAAGGAAAATAGACCAAACCAGAGACTGCCGAAAAGCTTCTTCATTAACATCCTCTTCGCCTTGTCACAGGAGAAATTCTGTTCTCTATACGATACACGCCATCTTTGACTATGAAACTACAAGAGTTATAGCTACATTAAAATACAAAATACAAGAAAGACTAATATCACACTTTGTCCTTGTTTGATCCCGGCGGCAAGAATGATTCCCACCATCCATACTCATACTTAGGATATGGAGCAACCCAATTTTCTGGCTTCTCAAACTCTAAATTAGTAGGGTTAGATGCCAACGCTTCTTCCAAGCTATTGGATTCATAGCTTTCAGCTAAGACTCGGTCGAGCCTCAGCTTCATAAACCTGCAGATACGCAATATGATAAACACCAAACAATGAAAAGATTAAATTTAGAGTTTTGTGTGTAAATAAGTGTCAACTTAGAGAAAGAGGTTCACATCATGCCGACAAGTTCATCTCGGCGATGAATGAAAATGTTGCATATGCATAACATGGATAGAATATCATAGGTGAGAAAATCAAAATTGAATTTGAGCTTACGTGATCCATGGACCATTTGTTGAAACAAGAGCAACAGCAGGCCTCTTCAATCTTTTTGTGATGTCTGGGAATTTATCCAAGAATTTTGGTTCAATAACCAGCCAAAAGTCCTGTTCCTTGTTTCTTTCTCCATAAAGGCGAAGTCTTTCAAAGAGAAGTTCCTTGAAATGCTCTTCTTCATCAAGCATGAATTTCGCATTTGCAACTACAAAGTAGTACTTTTTCTCCACTTCCTGTAATTGTACACAAGTATCCGTATCAACCAATCAATTTCCAAATGCACCAAAATGAAATCGCTTCTTACAAGAAAATCGATGTGTAAATAATTGACTTATCCTATTTGGAGTGAATCCAACTGATCTAATTCTCGGATGACATATTTTTCTTCTTGAAAAACCACTTGTCTACAAGTTTAGATCTACCAATGTTATGAATTACATTCATGCCACCATCACATCACATGTATTTACATTTACATTACGGGATGGATTTCAAAGGCTATTCATCATTGTCATAGCACAATCTATGCGCTTTCACATAAAGGAACACACATCTTGAGAAAAGCTTTACATAGTTCTCTACCTCAACCCCGTTATGGGCCTTTACCACTGGGCCACAGCAGTCCGGGTTAGATAGAAGAATATATTAATTAAGGTGCTAACCTTTTGGGCAGGCTCTGAGGAATCAAGCTGATCGGTATCCGCTGCGACGGAAATGCCCTTGGTTCTGCGGAACAGGACAGGCTTCAGCAGGCCTCCATTGAATTGACAGTTGGAAATGGCGGTGGCGGTGGTGGTGGTGGAGGAGGAAGAGAAGGGGAAGAAGGGACGAGATCTAAGAGGGCGAAGCAGAGATATGTGGTGGGGGGCACATGTAGTGCCTAAGGAGATAGCAGCCGGAGTTGACATGGTGCGGACTAAGGAGGTTTCGAGAGGCGCCTTATCTCAAGCCTTCCTTCATAGGAGAAAGAAAGAGATGGGGGGAAAATCATGGACCTTATCTTTACTTAACAATGTCAGTGGATTGGTCCCACCGTCACCATGTCCTTTCCATCATGATGCCAGTTCTATTTTGGTCCATCCTCTCTCCCCCCACAGTCCCACACCCAACTTTATTAGGACGGGTTAATTATATAGAAGGTTATCCAATTAAAAAAAAAAAAAAAAAAAAATCATCCGTTTTGGTCTTATAAGACTGATCAGCCAATACAATATAGTTACCATTACTTTCCTAAAAAAAAAATAATTCTCTCTCTTTTAATTGGAAATTGTAGTGTTTAGGATTACTTCGTGCCACAATCATAACATGATAAAAAAGAGATGCAACCCCGAGTGGAAGTGGAACCGAACACTAAATATAACAAAACTTTATTGATCATCGATCATTCATGATCAATAACCACAAAACAAAAGATAAATCCCATATTTTCATATATAACATATACTATATACTATATACTATATACTATATACTATATACTATTACAGATGAATACGAATCATGGTGTAGTATTAAATTTGGAAGGCAAAGACGACGTAGTTGAGGTGGTAGCACAGGTGGTGCAGTTACAGGTGTTGGGAACAAAGGAACACACCCCGAAAGGCTTATCCGGGAGATCGCAGTCGATGCTGTAGCAGCACGCCATGTCAACGCAGGAGCTCGCGTCGCCTCCGGGAGCACAGCACTTGCACCGCAAGCATAGCTCAAACGGCACCAGCCTGCGCCGCTGCCCCTTGCTCTCTTTCATGTTGAACATCATGTACTTGGTCTCTTGTACGGGCAGCAACACACTGCTGATCGATGAAGCAGATCGATTTGAATGGAGTCCTGCCACTATACATGTACACGAAAAACTATTTTTAATCCTAGTCCTTATTTGCTCCTTAACTACTATTCAATTCCACGTACCTGGGATGGCATATGATGTTTGGATTATGATTGAAGTTGCTAGGAGTAGATTTAGGAAGCATTTGGATATTGCAAAGGTGTTCATCATGTGGAAAGATGAAAAGACAGAGAGGAGAGTGTGGAAGTAGGAAAATGAATGCTGTGGTGGAGAGCACATATTGAGGAATGCAGTGGGTCCCACTCGGACAGATTTATGACACTTGGTACGTTCCATCTAAAGTTTTAATGATTAACTAATATTCCATTCAAGTTGTACAAGAAACTCATTGCCATTGCCAAACCAACAACCGATTGTTCACTTGAAAGTCTTTTTTCTTTTAAAGTGAGAGATGTTTCTTGTATAATAATTAGAGGTGATCTGAACATAATATAAAAAAAAAGGTCAATTTGCAAACCTAATCTGATTTGTTAAAGTAGAATAATTAGCAAGAGGGACGAAAATAGTTCGGGCCATGTGAATTACATCACAAGGTATAGTTATTTAAAGATTACTCCTCGTGAGCTTGTAATAATACAATATGATAAAAAATAAAAAATAAAGCTATAACATCATTCTATTTAGAAATAAAAAAAACTAGTTTACTAGTCAAATGCTAAATTACGTTGCCTCATTTAAGATGTCTCCTCACCAGAGGGAGTTTGAATTCTTTAGAAAAATTCATGCCACAAACAGGTTCTTGTTTTTGCAGAATGTTAAGCATATGTGGTAGCAGCTTTCCTCTTCAATGCGCTCTGTAGGCCCTGTTGAATCTGATTGAAAAAACAATTAAACTAAAGAAAAATTATATTAATAATCTAAAGAGCTAGAAAAAAAAAAAAAAAAAAAGGATCTAAGATAATCTCAGATAAAGATCACAACTCAAAGTACCAAAGTGCTTATGAAGACATCTCTAGAAATCACTAGTAGCTGCAGAGCTATATGAATAGCATTAGAAACAACAGCAAACACAGACTCATTCATAAGCATGTTTCATAATCATTACACAAGTAGCTAGCAAGAGCTCAAAGAACACTGCCTCGTGCTACTTCAACACAAGGCACTTTCCCATGTCCGCTAGTTGTACAAAAAGACATTGAACAAGGCATTAAGTGAAGGAAAAGCCCTATTCTTACCGAAAAATATCACCGTCGAGGCCAACTTTCAGTGAAAGAAAACCAAATGGCATTGTTGAAGTGGTCATGGACAAGAACAATGCATTGGAAAGATTAAAAGTTGCCAAGAATTTGCAGCAAGAAAAAGAAGAGTTACCAATTGCAGAGTACAATAAATATAAAAAATAACCTGCTAAGGTATGTTCTCATACCTGACATTGCCAACGAGAGAGTTAAAAGCAGGAAAATGATAATTTAACACACTTTGGGCGCACACTTCATAAGATATCTTTGTCCCGTCTACTCTTTCTTTTTGGTTTCTCATGTGGTATCCGACTCCAACTGCACTAACTAATCGATGCTCAGGCATTGTCGAGCTCCAAGGGGAGTAGCCCTCCCAACTCAATTTGCTCCATCCACAAGACTTGAAACCAAGACCTTGCTTACAAGGAACCGAGTCCCTTGCCACTTAAGACTAATCAGTTGTTGGAAATTGTACGTGCCTTAATACTATTCTAGGATAATATAAAATCCTTTGTTTGACAATATAGACTATGCTATGTGGCATAGACTCCAACCTCTCTTGATATCAAACTTAATCCGTGTAAGATCCCAATATATGTCATGGCAATATGATGCAAACTAATTTTGACCATAACGACAATTATATATTAGCTAATTTCCTGATAACTATGTAAAAAAGCAAAATAAAATCACTCACCCTTTGAGTTCTTTCAATGGAGAGATTCGAGTAAATTCTCAGCTCCATTGTCTTCAATCCCAATGATCATTCCTTTTGGAAAAAAAATAAAAAAATAAAACTGTAACAATACTATTTTCCAGAATCACCAGCATGCACATACACACAATGGATCAACTAAACCCTATAAATAACATAAACATACACGAATAGAATCAACAAATAATACAGTGTTGATAAAATATAAACTAAACCCTATAAATACACATACACACATGGAATCAACAAATAATACTGTGTTAATAAAATATAACTCAAGACTGACCATGAACCTCAATATTTTGTGTCCAATGCACTGGTTCTGGAGCAAAAATTGGACTCATATGAACAGACTACTTTATTTGTTTTTCTAAACTAAGCAATTTACTTCTAAATAGAGCTAATAATTGAGGACCACTTAAAAGAAAAAAGTTATCCATTTTTTTTACATAACTGAAAACACAGGAAGAAAATTAGTTGACAGGAAAAATAAAGTTTCTCTTTGAACACCCTTTTATGGTTTTGGGAGTGTTATTTGATAAGCTACAGAGACAAGGGGAAGCTAAGGGTAGAATCCAAAGACAACAAGAAGCAAATGAACTCAACTAAAGCTTTTCTTTTTTCCTTACATGAATGCAAAAACTACCTACATAAACAAGCTGCCTAGATGAGAGGACAAAGGCATTGGCTTGAACACTGAAGAATTTGAAGGCAAATTGTCCTTGTCACACAATTCTTCATACCTTTGAAAGGTTGACTAACAATGGCAGTAGCTAGAACTCTTTACACTTGTGTTTGAGTGCTATGCTTGTGCGCGACAACATGTGACTTAAAGGTTACTTATCACTATAGTTCAATGTTCAAATCTAGAAAAAGATTAGGATCATTTGCATGAAAATGACAGCAGATTTCCATTCAGGAAATAATTATATGAGAAAGATTTGGATTATCAAAAAAATATATATCCAATCAAATATATAAATGAAACCAATTTTTTACCAGTAAGCTAGGTCTTCAACTATACCAAAATTGAGTAAATTCCTAATTCAACCAAAATCAAGAATCTACTAATATTTTCTTGAAGACATGGCATGGCAACAAGAAGTTCAAACAAAAGAACAGTATCCCAAACACAAATATCTCCAAACCTATAAAACAAAATATTAGAAATCCATTCACCAAAAAAAAAAGAAAAAAGAAAAACATAGCAATGCATTGCACACGCAAATTTGAAGTGCTAAGAAAATGAGAAACTCTAGATGAAGGTAACTCCAAAATCATGCCTCGATACCCATTTTCATCCAAACATAAACATCACCATGTCATTAACACTAACAACCCCTAAGATACTGAAGTGGCTGAATATAGAAATGATGATCAAACTGCAACTATGAGAAAAATCACCTCACAGAACGATCAACACACCGCAGACTATTCATTTTAAGTGTTCAATGACAATTGTTTTCCCAGCTTCAAAAGTGCCATCAACCGAACCATTGTTAACACCCTCTGTTTTAGATTTCTATCTCTTCCTTCTTACTCTTTGATAAGTCTGGCAACAAGTATGGAGGAGCAACTAGAGATGATGCAGATAGGATCAAGTTCTTCACTAATCGTAGCCAATTGAGATGTGCATGTACACATCACGACGCAAATCTCAACGATTACAACAATGTTTTAGCAAATGTATGTATAGCACGTTAATGGATGTCACCTTTCATTTTCCATATAATTAAGACATTATTTTAGTCTCCTTAATCTATATAATATTACTTTAATTTCTTTGATTGTGTGTATGATATTTGCTTTCGCTTTTATATGATTAAGTGAAGTTGATTATTACTGTACAATATTAAAATGTGTCAAGAACTTACTTAAAAAAATATTTCAAGAACTAAATCAAATAAAAATGCTATATATTTATTAACTATAATATGATATATATTTTCTCAAAAAAATATTATGCATTGTGTAGAACATTCTAAACTTGTATTTTCTTATTTTATAAATAACCAGTCTATAAGTAAATGAACCATCAACTAATCATGTTAATTCTAAAATTATATTAAAATTAGAAAAAGAGATCTATGTACGTAAATGATCTAAGTATAAAGGTTTAACACAGAAATATTATAAATTTAGTTTGCTCTTATCAAAGTTTTGGTTTCGAAACATAATGACTTTCAATTCTTAAAATATAAATTACTTTCTATATTTTAAGACAGAAAAATTAAAAATAAAATCACATAAATCATGCGAAGCATGTTGCCCAACTAGTAGATGAAATAACAAGATATATTCAAGATGATATTAAATGGGGTTTGCATTTGGTAGATAATATTGTTTTAATTGACAAAAACAAGGGATGGAGTAAATAGGAGATTAGAACTAAGGAAGAATATGTTGGAGTCTAAAGGCTTTAAAAAAGTTGATCAAAATATAAGCACAATTATAAAGCCTATGCCCCAATTTAGGTTAGAAAGATGAGTCAAAAAAGCAATCAGTTTAGATATTTAGGATCAATCGTAGAAAAGGAGAATTGTAACAAGTGATGTCACACATAGACAATAAGTTGGATGGAGGAAGTGGAGAATTGTAACATGTATGGTATGCCATCGAGATATTCTATGAAACTCCAAGGAAAGTTCAATCACTAAACCTAACCGCGAAATTCATCTCTCATTGAACTGAGCTCGCTTTCATCTATAGGTCACACTTTCAATCATCTCCTTGTAATCAATCAATCTATGCTGGGCTAACCATCAAAGAAGAAGATAATAAGTGGATCGTCCACGAAGTTAGTAATTCCACTGAGTGGGACACAGAGTGACTCATAGCTTAGCTACAGTGTTTCCGGTTGCTCCTTTGGAGTCCTTGCCAACCTTACCGCGGAGGAAAAAAGTGAAAAGGGCAATAAAAGAAGAGGAGGAACCTAAAGTAGAGGCAAGTAAAAATAAGGGTGCCCACGGATTGCACAAATTCGCATATCCGGTCTAATTCGAACCAATTATCACTAATTGGATCAATTTTTTGATCCCTTGGACTGGATTGGATTGAAAAATCATTAATTCGGCTGGACTGGATCGGATTACAGATCCTACATTAAAAAACCACGGATCCAATCCGATCCAGTCCATTTAACACATCAACACATACATATATTTCATCATATGTATTATAGTAGCTTAATTAGCATCAACTCAAACTATCAACTCTAAACTAAAATATCTAAAAGACTATATTTGTTCTTAACTCTTTTATTATGCTTTTGACCTTTTTATTGTAGGTTGTATGTTCAACGTACACTTTTTTTGTTCTTTTGTGAGGATGTATGGTGAAGATTTATGGATAACACATTTATTTATGTAGGAACTTATATTTTGAAGGCTATTGCGATAACAATTTTGTAGGAAATATGCTATATATTGTGGAATGTATGCTGTAAATTTGTCATTCATGAGATATATAATTCTTGTGATTCATTTGATTAAATCTAATTTCATAAATTTTGGATAGGAAAATGTCAATCCATAGAACTTGATCCAATCCGGTCCGCATTTTGCAAATTGGATTGAGTTGGATTGATGAATTATTTGGATTGGATTGTAATTTTCCAATCCGCAATAATTGGATTGGATTGCGGATTGACCCTAATTGGACTGGATCCAATCCGTGTGCACCCCTAAGTAAAAATGGTTCGACTGATGAAAAGGTTGAGGTTGGGAAGACAATAGTCATTGAAAATTTGTAATGAATTTTATATTATATGTTGATCGTTCAAGTGGTGTGATTTTGCTCGTTTTTCTAGTTTTTTTCATTTTTGTTTATTTTTTAGGCAATCCCAATGATTATTCTCTTTAGCTTTGACAACATAAATTCAACAATGTCATCATTCATATGTCCACACACGCACACAAACATATTAAATCAACAACTGAACCAATATATTTGGCTTTAAATCTGCAGAATTTGAAGGAAATTTGACCTTGTATACCCACAATTCTTCACACATTAGGCAGGCTAAAAATGTAATCAGTAAGAACTGGTTTTACAATTGTACTTGTGTTTTTTTTTGTTTCTCACGTGGTGTCCAACACCAACCGCACCGACTAATCCACGTTCGAGCACTGTCGGGCCCTCCCAACCCAATTTTTTCCATTCACAAGACTCGAACACGAGACCTTGCTTAAGGGGACCAAGTCCCTTACCACTTGGGCCAACCGGTTGTTGATATCGTACTTGTGTTTTTGCATGTGCAAAAAGAAAAGTGACCTAAATTTTGCTCATCGCTTAATTAAAATGTTCTAGAAAGAAATTAGGAGTTTAGGATCATTTGAAAGAAAATGACACCAGATTTACTAATTACTACTAATGCATTTCCTTCACGAAATACTACTAATGCAATATTTGGATTATCGAAAAAATATACATAATGAAACCAAGTTTTTTCATCATTTAGTCGCAGTCCTAGTAAGGTCTTGAGTCAAATCACCATCAAGTTATTCGTGGTTTCTAGAGATATTGAAGAGCCGGCGCCAAGTTCCAAATTCAACCAAATCAAGAATCCACCAATATTTTCTTGAAGACACAACAACAAGATATTCGATCAAAAGAATAGTTCCCAAAACACAATTATTTCCAGTCACACACAACAAAACATTAGGGCAAAAAAAAACCTTGATCCACAACATACAAATTTAAAGTGGCAAGGAAAAAGTAAAATCTAGATTAAGGTAACTCCAAAATCACACCTATACATCCGTTTTTATCCATACTTAAACATCATCGCATAATCAACACTAAAAAACCATAAGCTACTGAAATGGTAGAAAACAAAATAAAAATCAACCTCTACATATGAGCAAAATCACACCACATAGGCATCAATAACAATAAAAGATTCATTTTAAGCAATCAATGACAAGTGTTGTCACAACTTCAACCTTCTCATCTGTCAACCCATCGTTAACACCCTCTATTTTAGATTCCACTCTTTTCTTTGTTGCCTTCTTCACATTCTTACTCTTCGGTAAGCCCGGCGACAAGTAAAGGAGCAACTAGAGATGATGCAGTTGAGGCTCGAGTCCTTCGTTGAGTGACACTTGATGTAAGTCATCTTCATAAACAATCTACTAGTTGTTATCTTCGCCTTCTCTTTCAATGAAAAGCACCCTCTCATTAATAGGTCAAACTCACTCTCAACCAACTCTTTGTAATCAGCCGATCTCTGCTTAGTTAACCATCAAAGGAGATGACGAAAAAGATAGCTAGTGGACCGTTACAAAGTTAGCAACTACACCAAGTGGGACTAAATGAGTGACTCAGAGCTCAACTTTAGCGCTTTACGTTAGTCCCTTAGAGTTCTTGCCAAACTTACCGCGGAGGAAGAATGTGAATAAGGCAATAGAATAAAAAAAGAAATCTAGGCAAAGGTGGGTAAGAATAGTTTGACTGATGAGAAGGTTGAGACCAGGAAGACAATTGTTGTTGAACATTGGTAATGAATCTTCTATTATTTTTTTATTTTTATATGGCATGATTTTGCTCGTTCTCAAGGATTCTATGACATTCATTTAGTTTGTTTTCTGTCTTAAATTCTTGATTAGTTAGTTTTGTAAGATCTACATCACATTTCGTAAAATAAATATAATATAGGATTTTGCAAAAGTAATCCACTTTTGACACTGCCAAATGGACATCGACTAGGTTCGAGACTGTCCATTTACACCTCCAGATGCGCGCGCAAGGCGAATCGAACGGCGTGACCACAATCAGTGTCTATTTAGCAGTGTCAAAAGTGGGTTAGAAAATCCTTTTCCAATAATATATATAGGTGATTTTACAATGGGACCCAAATATAACGTATGTCATGGGAATTACGTTTTCCGCCATTGGATTACCATGGAATTTTAATCCAATGGTGAATATGTTGTGCATGTAATGTGTTTTGCATTAAATACACAACTAATGTTATATATTTGGGCTCCATTATAGAAGCACCCATATATATATATAGGGTACTTCTACCATGGGAACCAAACATATACCCATGCCATGGGTATACTATTTAGAACCATTGGATTTAAATCCAACACATTAATCTAGGCAACATAAATGCTTTAACACATTTTGGGGGGTTCTTATATATTTGGTC
Source organism: Stephania japonica (assembly GCA_039657345.1). NCBI lineage: Eukaryota > Viridiplantae > Streptophyta > Magnoliopsida > Ranunculales > Menispermaceae > Stephania > Stephania japonica. Next base: position 12,508,740 of record CM077556.1, read on the forward strand.
TTCATTGTAGAATTTCCCATATATATATATATATATATATGTATGTATGTATGTATGTATGTTTCATAGATTATGATGTGTTTAATTTAGCGAAATAGAGGATTGCAAAAGATTGAGGCCTCTAAGCTACTAAAGTGTTGATGTGGTTGTCTTTGATTTCTCACTTATTAGGAAAGCCAGGTATTAGAGCATAGCCAAGAAGGTTATTTCCATTTAACTGTACTCTTTGGACTAGGTAACTCTTCACCTCTCCTTCCACCTAGTGTGATTGGTGTCAGGGCTTGTATATAATACTGTTGAAAGGAACTCTTATCATTGAAGATGCATGACTCGCCCGAAAAATGACACCATCTTATGCATATTTAGTTTTATGAATAGGTTGTGTTGTTTTCTTTGTTCACGTCAACAATACCATGTGAATCTATTCTAAATGCAAGAATGGGGAGCTAGGAGACATATTTTAGAGAAAGCTGGCCTTACTAGTGACTTTTTGATGTTAGAATACTCTACTCATCCATGGCTTCAATGCATTTTTCAATGACTGGTTTGTACATCCAGTGGACATGAGAAAGTTCATTAAGTCTAACAAGCACCAGTAGGAAGGTGGTTTTTTGTGAATGTGTTATGTCACTTATCTTATTTATAAACAATAAGTTGTGTGAATCTCAAAAAAAATAAAAATAAAATAAAAATTGTGTTATTTCAGAAAGGCACAGACTACATAACATTTATTGGTAAAGAATTTGCTATCATCTTGTGTTCCAGTGGAAACAGAAAAGCAACAGCCTTATTTATGAACTGGAAACATATGCTTAAGTAAAAAGTTTTCTATCACCTTGTGCTCCAGTGCCCAGTGGAAACAGAACTGGAAAAGCAAAATCTAAAACCTAATGCCGACGCAGTCCTTACTCGAAGAATAGAAAAATCAGGTAGCTATAGACTCATATTGAATTGCTCATGCAATATTTTGTCGGTAAAGACAAATAATTAAAATTCTAAATTAATCTACAACAGAGGAAGCATATTTATATTTCCATTCAATACAAAGAGAAAAAAGCAAGAACATCTTCACATTTTTTCCATAGAAGTTCACTTATTCCCATATATTTTTATATCATAAAGGAGAAATATTGACCTATAAAATATTGCTAATACAACATCTTTTTTGACCATTTCAAAAGATTTGTTCGAAATATTAAATCACCATCACTTGTCATATACTCTGTCATCAAAGTTGTTAACTTGTTAAACAATATAAAATCAGAAACGAAATAAACAAAAAGATCAACAAGATACGTGAATAGAAGATAAAATCTTCCAAAGACACTGGTAACAACTATAATAAATTTAAGTCAATGATCTAACGGTAATCAATCACAATTAAACATATGTTTAGTAATCTATATTGAACATATGAAGCGCATCAAAACCAGAAAATAAAATTATTGTCAATAACTACATGGTCCGAAGGTCAGGAAAATGTTTCCGTTTCTTGTGAGTAACTATATCTGTGCAAATGGAATGAGAAGAATAGAAAATCACAAACAGGAAGTATATGAACTAAGTTGAAGTTCTACCTTGTGGTATCACCGCTGAACACTTCTCTCATGACTATGTAAAGCTGCAATATTATCATTATGATCACATAGCAGCGGAATGTCGAGCGACGACTCTAATCTGAATGAGGATTAGACTGGAGCATTTGTGGTCCAATTGAACTACTTTGCTACACAGAACAACTAATGATTGTGTCCGCCTGAGAGGCAGTTCCATTTCAAAAAGTGGGGAGTAAGGAACTTCACCCATGGATTTGAGTCACATCTGCAATTACTAGAAGAGGGAAAAAGTTTAATGCTTGCTGAAGCAACATCTGAACAAAACCCAAATGTATAATCTATACTCTTGTAGAGAAAATTTCATGGAAACCATTAAATTGTTGATTCATAACCAGTAAAAAATACTTGGCATGTATAATGCAAAAGATAATGCAGTTCTCTGGTGAGAAAAATAAAGAAGAATATGCTAGTCAGAGAAAACCCTTAAGAATTATGTTTAGGGTGCACTCAACCCTTAACTCCTGATGAAGCCTTTATCGTGCCTTTTACCAACACAGTTGCCCCAAAGATGTCTTGGTCATGGCAGGGTAGCCGATCACCTGATCTGACTGCTTGTAACTGCCTTCTCTGTTTCATAAACACAGAAAACACAATTCAAATTAGATGATATATTTGTTCCATTCACCAATCCAAAGCAGTACATCTCTAATTTAAATCAATTATTCAGAATACAAACCTTCTCTTCTTCAAGTATGTGCTTGCAAACAATCATAAAGAGAATTGGTTCAATCAAATGGAAAAATGTTCGCTATTCTATGGAGAGAATTGAAACAAATGATCTTCTATTTTCTTATCCAATATAACCATATATGTATTACATTATACATTGAGAAATGGGTATAGTGATCATTTAGGTTCAAGTGTTCAACAAAGAGAAACAACGAAGAAGAGGCCTATTTTTCTTTACAAGACAATCGATGCATAAATAAAATCTTAAAGAATGAATCATGGGCAAGGCTTTTTTCCACCCAGGAAAATGCTCAAATCAATGCATAGAAAATTGCTTCAATAAACATATCAACGCAAAGAGTATTTTCTTTTAAATCTGATATCTCTAGTCCTTCTTCACCCATATTTTGCAACCAAAGTTGACAATGATCCCTTTAAAAGAAATAACATGTGCAAATGTGAGCACTTTAACTTTCAATCAAACTCTCCAGGATTGGGATGACGCTTGTTTTATAAATAAGACTAAAGCAAAGTGTATTTCAAATACGTGCATTTATGAATAACATGAATTGATAGAATACTAATAAAGTAATCTGCGAGCCTGCCCCAACCACAACCAAAAGAGATTAGGTTAATGCAATAAATAATAAACACATATTATATAATTTTTTATGGTATAACTGAAAAAACAAATCATAATAACACAACTACTGAAGTTCACTCACCTCCCTTTCTTGTCATTAAAAGTTCATTTAGTGCACATGAATTTAATTTATTCAACAACTCGAATGTTAAATCCAATTCAAGTTGCTTTGAGCTAATTTCTTGCACGTATAACTTCCATCTGGTACGACTACTCTATAAATACCACTTTATCATTATTCTTGCTCCTATGATCCTTGTTTTGATTAACAAGTTTCCTTGCAAGATTGAAAATCTAAATGTTGGAATCATAAACAGAGTGATGAGAGAAGAATTCCAGACTCGTGTCGAGTTCTGAAGGGTACATTTAATGGTTGTCCTGTACAGAAGTGACCGGCCTTTAAAATATTCTGGTTGAACCTCACAGAGCATCATCCTCAAAATGAGAATTTTCTAAAGAGCAACTTCTACTGTAATCGTTCGGTAAGCGTGAGCAACAGCTTCATTTTACCAATGACACTGAAACGCGTAGTCATTTAATGAAGTCAGAAGCAATGACATGACCATGTAATTAGTTTCAATAGGTATAAACCAATATGAAAAGTAAGCAACTCAAGGACTTAAAATAAAGCACCTGGTCAAGAATTCAATGGTAGTTGTTAGAGATTTGCTCAGCCATGGTGCTCCATTGACATAAAAGTGTTCGATTTCACTGCAACACATATTGCAGTCAACATCTGTTTAACAATGGAAAGGCCTGTCCTAATCAAGACTTTGCTTGATCTCGTCAACCATTGTCCCGTATCAGATGTGATTTAACAACACACTGAAGTTCACACATTTTCTTGTCCAATGGAAGAGCTGGATCACCATAAATAATGTTTACGGCAACAAAATGCTAGGTTGAAGGAAAATGATTAAGTACCCTCAACCTCAAGTCCTTCCACTAGAATGTTGCCAACTCTGTCCTGCAAAACAAAATCCTTGGATGCCTCGGATAGTCCATCACCCTCTTCTCCAACAGAACTACCAATTAGCAAACCATGAGTAGTTGCATCTGGAACCCACCCCTTCTCCAACATAAGATCCAATAATTTACCAGCTTCATGCTTATAACCCTCCTTCCAGAGGCCACCAATCATCATATTGTACATATCTACTGCAATAACTCCTTCCATGCAAACAAGCTTTTCTACTGATTGAATCACCAAATGCAATTGAGAATTGCATGCCAAAGTAGAGAGCAGTTTATCCAAGGTCATTGAGCTCGGAATGAAGCCATCATCAACCATTTGCTTTAACAAATGTGCACAATCATTTGTCCTGTTCTGTAAATGCATGCCATCTATTAGGAGATGATACATCTCTGCATCTAAGGCACACCCCAAAACAAGCATTCGAGAGAACAGTATCGAACCATTCTTCACCTGGCCCAACTCATCCAATCCCTGTAGGATAGTCTTATAAGTGGCAACAATGCAAGAAGCATCGGAGTGATAGGCCAAAGAACATAGACTGATTGCCGCATCTAACTTCCCAAATAAACAAACACTTTTTATCAATATGTCGAATGAGGAAGATCTGATTGAACTGCCGCGCCTAGACATATAACAAAACACATCTGAAGCCTCATGGACCTTTTTCTCGTGACAAAGGCCTTCAATCAGTTCACTGCAGGAGCTAGAATCCAAAACCCAGTACCTAACACGAACCTGATGAAATAGCCCTAAAGCTTCTCCAAACTTACTCTCCCTGCAGAATCCAAATATCAGAGCAGAGTACGCGGCAACATCAGGGATGTATGAAGAAACAATCATTCTATTAAGAACTTCCAAGCCTTTTCTAGTCTTTGCCTTCTCGCAAAGTCCCCTAATAAGAATGCTCCAAGAAACATCATCAGCCACTTTCCTCACAACCATTTTCTCAAGATGATCATTTGCCTCGCAAAACCTTCCAGCATTACAATAGCCTTCGATCAAAGAATTATGAGGAGAAGTCATCAAAACCAAATTCTCCTCCAAGAAGTTACAAGCTTCGACAAACCTCCCTAATTTACACAACCCAATTACAATGTCCTCATACAACTCACTAGTAGGACCTAAGCTACCTTCTACCATCTGTGCAAAAAGTTTTTCGGCATCATCCAACTTTAAATTTTCACATAAACAATGGACCAAAAACCTATAAATATCCACACTAGGCGAAAAACCAGAATCTTTCATCATATAAAACAACCTAACTCCTTCATCTGGTCTATTAAACATACACAGTAAAGGTATGACATTGCTATAAAACTCACAGCTAGGGCTGCAACTATTCTTACACATCTCATCCAACATCATTACACACTCATCGACACGACTACTCCAGCAAAGCCCACATATCAACAACTCAAACGTCCTACTATTCGGACTACACCCTTTATTCCCCATTCTCCTAAATTGATCTAAAGCACAATCCACCATATTGTTTTCACACAAAACCTCAATCAAGTAATTCAATGTCTCAACATTGGGCACAGTCCCAGCTTTCACCATTTCCTTGTAAGCAAACAAGAATGTACAAAAATCCCTTCTTTGCTCAACAAGAATCCCTAATAAAGCATTACAAACACCAATCGAAACCCTAAATTTACTCAAATTCATAATCTCAAGAACTCTCACAGCCTCTCTAACCCTACGATTTTTCACAAAAGACTCAATCAAACCTCCAAACGCTTCCTCCGAATTAGGGCATCGCTCGCTCACCATCTCCCGACAAAGAATATCGAATTCCTCGCCATTTCCGGCCATTCCGGCCTTGAAGATCATCCACCTGTACGTATCGGCCGTGTGGCGAAACCGGTTTTGGAGAGATGCCCATCTGAATATCTCGATCGAGGAGTTCAGATCTGGCGCTGAATCAAGAACCCTAATTAGGGTTTCGGGAGTTAACATGTTCTTGAAAGATCGGATTTTGGGGTCGAATTCGTTGATTTTTGGGACGTTTTGATGGGTTTCTGGGGAGATTTCTGAAGGGTTAGCGCATGAGAGTGAAGAGATGTATGAATTTAGGGAAAACCATATGGGGATTTGCCTGGAAGTGACGAAGTTGGTGAGCTTCGACGCCATTGAAGCCATTGTAAAGGTAGAATGGCTAAGTGTGCATTTTCATAGAGAACATTTTCGTCTTCCGATGTTCAATCGAATTGGAACGTAGAATGAGACACAGAGGGTTTTGTCCATTAGATGTGACTCGTATCGTACAAGTAACGTTATTCGAGGTACGTTGTGCGCAATATTTCTTTCATTTGGTACCCTTCAGCCCCTAAACTGAATGAGAGAACAAAATAACCCCACACTCAAAAAAGGCTCCTTTTACCCCTTGGCATTAAATAATCAATGCCACATTAAGGGTGCGTTCAAAGAAAATGAAGAAAATTGTGAAAAATTGTTTGTTTTTGTTTTTTTATTTTATATAACCGTTTTATTCCCTATTTGATATAATTTTTAACCGCATAGAAAAAAATACCACACCACTAATTTTCCTCATTTTTTTTCTTTTGTTTTGGCGTGGAAATTCGTAATTTTTTTGGAGCGAATTCGTCTTCGACCCAAACTCAGACTCCTTCTACAAGAACTCGTCCAACGATCTCTACCAAATCTCTTTATAACCCCAACTAACTCCTCTCAAACAATAGTTTTGCCTCTGATCCTTCTCTCTCTCGCGCAATTCATTCACTTAATCCCTTCCCTACCTTCTCGTTCAATCCATCGCTCGCTCTCTTTGTCGTGAAGAATTGAAGGTACACACTTTCCGTCTCACTGTGAAAGTTTTGGTCTTGGCTTGATCGACTAAGATCTGAGATTTGGTGAGGATCGTGCTAGTGTTTTTTCTGTGTTTTTGCATTTCATAGAGATCGCTCTCTTCTGTTGTTTGATTTAGTGACAGTGGTGTGTTGATTTTGACTGATTTTGGTTATTGTTAGTTGAGATTTTGGTGCGTCGTTGTCGCTGCTGTTACCAACTTTGGAGTTCAAAATTTTTGGAGACTTTGAAAGCTCATAGAGGTACACAACACATTCTCAATTTTATTGTGGTTTCTCACTCAAAATCTGTTTCTTACATTTGAGGTGGATGCTATTACTGAGCTTCTTCTCCTATGTGGTTTTCTTTGATGTTGTAAACTATGCTCAGATAGTGTTTGATTATATGCTTCTCTAACATTGTGTCTAGAATCCCCGTAACATTGTTGTCTACAATGTGTTTGATTAAATGCCTTGTCGATTTACTTGTTTTTAGGGACTTCTCATTCACTCTATACATTAGAATATTTACATTCTCATCCAGAGCTTTCCTCTTATGTTCCATTTCTACCTCAAACTCAGCCATTTTTAAGTTTAAGGCACTTTTGAATTCCTCCTATAGCAGTCCAAGAGAAAACACTAAATTAGACATTAACGTTTCACCCCAAAAATTACAACATTGAATAAAGGATAGTGTTACAGTGACATACTGTTGATGCATACATGGGCTACACAACTGTGAAGTCCTTTGGGAAGACAAGAAGCTATGTGTACACACATCCAAATGCACAATAAAAAAATAATACATAAACAATACATAAATTTAAAAGAAATTGCGAATTATGCTAGACTTGTTTTGCCAAATTAGAATAAAACCCCCTGCGGAGTGGAGCTTGTGAGTATAAAAGGTGCAGTAGGTATAGGGGCTTACTTGAAAATGTTGTACTATTTGTGAGTGATGCATGACTGTATTTTAGTCCACGTATCTCATAATTTTTACCTTAGACTGAAACCCCAAGGTTCGCATTTCATGATCTTAGTGTGATACTCGAGAAACTTGTTGTTGTCATCTTGAAAGGAGGCAACTTGTGGAACACTTACAACCATATCTTGAGGAACTCTTTGATATCATTTTGGGAGAGGCTGTAACGGCCCAATTCTCGATGGCCGTTATTGATGACGTCATTGCGGACGTGAACGCCAGCGGGGACATTCGTGGGTCCCACAGCGAGGCTGGAACACACCTGAACTAGGTATACAGTCCGTTTTGTATGCTTTTGTGGTAAATTGTGATGAAAATGTACTAATTAGTTAAATTTCATTACAATATGTGTGTTAATGTAGTTTATTGATGATTGAGAAATTACCTCGGGGTGCGTGCGGACATGGGACACGGGGCACGGGGTGCCGGGTAGTCGAGGAACTAGTGTGGTCTTACCCATAAATTTTGGGAAATTATCGAATAGAGTAGATGATTAATATGAGCTAAATCCAATTTGAATCAATAAGTCCTATAGTTAAGGTGAATAAAACAACAACAGTTGGATGATTCTCGAGATGCACAATGGAGAGAATTGTGGTAGCAAGTGTCATGATAGGGTGTGTAGAGTTGGAGTGACACAGGGTGATCAGGAGTCCTCGGATTGTTCTCGAGATTTGTACACACACTTGATCAAATGCCAAATATATATATACATGTTTGATCGATCAAACAAAGAAGAGAGTGTGGTTTTGAGAGAGTGAAAGAGAAGAAGAGAGAATCGGTGGGAAGAAGAGGAGGAAGAACAACAACTAAGGAGTGAGAAAGAGTGATTGGTGGCGTCCAACAACAAGATCAAGAGGTATGAATACATCAATCTTGTATTTTTATGAGATTTTTAGTGTGGGTTAGGGATCTGTGAAATCAGAAATATTGAGGTGTTAAACTCTGTATTTGGGTGAGATTTTGAGTTTATAAGCTTGATAATCCATTGTTGTAATGATTGAGCAAGTTTGAGAGAAGTGGGATGATTTTGGAAAGTGGGTTTTGAAAACGTGATTTCCATGATTTGTGGATTTTGGTGTTTGATTATGGTAATTCATGTCTAAATGGTGTAATTAAGGTTATTAATGTGTTATAGAAATATAGGAATTGAATTTATGGGTTGGTGAGTTGTTTGGAGTTCAAAATTTTAATTTGAAAATTTTCTGGACAGCGAGCAATTAGCGCGCTAATCACGCTGAGTGAAGAATATGATGAACAGTGATTGAGACCAATTAGCGCGCTAATTGATCTCATTAGCGCGCTAATTGTTCACTGGACTCTCATAAATTGGAAAATGAGAAAATAAGTCAAACTAACATTATGAACCCATTAATTGATCATTAACCCTCACAAATGAATTACAGGAGTCTCGGAATAGTAATTGGAGTCGGGGATTTGGAGGAATCAGACTGGGGTTTGGGTTTCGGGTAATCGGAGTGCGGTATAGGTGCTTAAACCCCAACAAAAACACATCTGGAGTATTTAATTCTTTAAATTCTTGTGTTTATTATTCTTGAAATTCATATTCATTGTGATCATGTGTTGGTCTGGATATTGGTTGGTGTTGAATTTGTTTTCATGATCGGAGTTTAGTCGGGACGGTTGTGGCACGTGATCAAGCATGCTAGATTGTAGCACGTGTACTTGCGCCGCCGGTGGATAGCGACCCGAGCCGCGGGGTGCACGTGTCCGGTGGATCTGTGAGTGTTTCCAGTCACCGTTAGTGGTCTGGGTGGATCCCAGGTGTGATGTGTTTCCTCTGGGTGCTCGGATTGACAAAGTATGATCTAGTTTGTTCTATTTCCGTCTGGTTTTATCGGAATCGTTGTTAAGCATATTGATTTCAATATGATTATTTGTTGAGCATCTTGCATGCTTGTTACCTACACATGCAGGGTTTTATTGAGACGACCCTTCCCTAACCTAGGGTCAAGTCGCCCGGCCCAATACCGTTACCTAGACCCGATACGTGAACCAGGCCCAAATAACGGCTTGGCACGCCTAAATAAACCTGCGGAATAATCATTCTAACAAGATATATGATAATATGAGTGTAAAATTCAATCATAAAAAAATCATATAATCCTGAATATAATAATAAGATCTATAATCTTAAATATTTAAAAGTCTCATACAGCTTCATAATAATAATAAAGGTTCAAAACTACCCATTACTAATTCTCAAGCTAAAACCCACGTACGAGGTTTACAAAACGATTAATAATAATGTTAAACTTGTAATATATGAGTCTCACATATGAAGGCACTTCAAGATAAATCCTTTCCCTTGCCTTTCTTGTCTACTACGCTGGTAGAGGGACCTGTGGGGTAGAGTGGGGTGAGCTAAAGAACCAACGATGCTCAATAAGAGGAAAGACTCGCTCAAACATTAAATATGCAAGTACTACCTAGTACTCATGCAAATTCTACATGACATTCAATCCATACGCATAACACAACATGTAATAACCGAATACATGTAATTCATAACAAAATTATAAGCATATTAATTGAATACACAATTCGATACAATTTAAGATATGGTTCATGCTCATAGCAATTATAAAAATGGATTCATATTCCAAAAAGAATAAATAACTAATATTTCTATTTCCAAATTTATTATCCAATAATCTTCAAATCAATAATTTATGTCATATCCCATTCACATTACTATACATAAACATAACAATTTTACAACACATTTGATAAACATTCATTTAAGTCATGCATAATAATATTCATCATTATTCATTTATAAATTTACACATGACATACAAATAAAGTCACACGAAATATTTAAATAAAATGCGATAGATATAAATATTAATATAAGCCGTTGTTCCATTCAATGCGAACTAGATATTGGTAAGGATCCGGTGACCGAATCATCTATTTTCGAATTGGTACAATAATTAGTGGAAATGCAATGGCCGTTACGCCCTTTAGATAATCGCACCAAAACAATAATAGATTCATCCAAGCCGTCACCGCTACACGTTTCAAAGAATCATCAAGTAGCAAAGGATGGAACTCCAAACCCTTACCCTCGAATAATTCACCTTATGCATTCAATTAGTCAAGCAAACCTTCGGTGGTTAACTACCAAACACTCTGGGGTGTCCAAGATATAGACCACTTACTAATTTGGCCCGCGGTGGAACTCCACACACTCTGGGGCACCGAATAACATAAAAGGCAAAACAATGTATTCACAATTCCATAGATAATAGAGATCCAAACCAATATCACGACGCAACCCATTCCCAAGTCTTTACATTCAAAACATGCATTCCTAGTTATCTAATAATCAAGCCATATTTAATGCATGAGCGAAGCTCCCCACTTACCTGGACCTGTCGCGACGCCTACACCGACTCCTCGCGCGATTGGGGTCCCACGTGAACCGCCTCGCAAATCTAAACAATTCATACAATTCTATATAAGAATTTCACTAAATTTAAAGTTGTATATTCTAATTTTTTTAATTCATATTTGGGGACCCAAATGGTGTGGATCCCACGCGATGTGCCGTTTAAGGACTTTGTCGAAGGTATCGACACCCCTCGTAGGTTTTATCCTATTTTTTATTTTATTTTATAATTTTTTTAATTGGCTATTGCCACCCCCTTCTTCCTCACCATAATGGGGTGGCTAAAGCCACCCCCCATATTAGGCGGCGACATTGTCTTCTCCGGCGGCGCCACCAGGCGCCGCCCCCAAACCAGCGGCTCCCCTTGGAGTCGCCACCCCTATTTCCTTCTTCTTCAAAAAAACAAAACAAACCAAAGAAGAAGAAAAAGAAGAAAGAAAAGAAAAGAAAAAGAAGAATCACCACCACCACCAAATCAAAGAGGAAGAAAAGAAGAAAAAGAAAAATAAAGAAAACCCACCAAAGGATTACCTTCCCCTTTGTTGTTCAAGCCTCCCTCTCCAAGTTTAGGGTTTCAACACAAAAGAGGCTTCAATTTTATAAGTGGTTTATATAGGTAGGGTTTTAAAGTAGGGTTGTTCACAATTTAACCCCAAATTACGTAAATACCCCTTTTGGGCCCAATTCTCTCATTAAGTCCATTCCACCTATTTTCACTTAGTCCAAATCCAAATCTTGTTAATATTAATTTTTGTGTAACAATTTGATTTGCTCCCATATTTTAATATAAAATTAATAAAATACCTTTAAAATGGGTCGGAGAATATTTGGGTCGTTACAATATCCCCAATTTAAAGAATTTCGTCCTCGAAATTAAATCAAAGTCATACCTCAAGATTCAAAGAGAAACGGAAAATTCTCTATCATGTAATCCTCCCGCTCCCAAGTCAACTCTTGTTCCCCATGAAATTGCCATCATACTTGCACTATTGCGTATTCCTTATTACGTAATTTTCTTAATTTTCTATCCATTATTTGGATCGGTTGTTCATCATATGACACGTCCTCCCTTAGATCAACTTGCCCCCAATCAATCCTCGGGGTGTGTTTATTATGTGCCTTCCTCAACATGGAGATATGAAACACATCATGTACTCCCGCTAACTGTGGTGGTAACTTGAGACGAAAGGCTACTGGTCCCACCTTTTCCTTGATCTCGAATGGTCCGATGAATCTAGGAGATAACTTTCCTTTTAACCTGAATCGGTGATGCCTTTCATAGGAGAAACTTTCAAAAGCACAAATTCCTCTTCCTTGAATACAACATCTCGATGGTCCCTATCTGCATACTTTTTCTGACGGCTTTGGGCGGTTTCTAGTCGTTGCCTAATAATCTTAATTCTTTCTGTTTGATCATGAATCATTTCTGGTCCAAGCAACACCACATCTCCGACCTCGGTCCAACAAACTGGAGATCTACACGGTCTCCCATAAAGAGCCTCAAAAGGTGTCATACCAATGCTTGCTTGAAAACTGTTATTGTATACGAACTCGCACAACGAAATGTACTTTTCCCAACTTCCACCGAAATCCAATACACAAGCACGAAGCATGTCCTCAAGTATCTGGATCAATCTCTCGGTCTGCCCATCAGTCTGAGGGTGAAAGGCCGTACTGAGATTGAGTTGAGTTCCCATCTGGTGTTGAAACCCTCTCCAAAACTGAGAAGTAAATCTCGGATCACGATCCAACACTATAGTCACCGGAACCCCATGTAACCTGACAATTTCATTGACGTACATGCCTCCAAGTCTGTATGCTGAATATCCCATGGAAATAGGAATAAAGTGTGCTGACTTAGTCAAACGATCTACAACCACCCAAACCGCATCATGTCCTTTTTGTGTGTTCGGCAACCCCGAAACAAAATCCATGGCTATGTGTTCCTACTTCCATTGTGGAATAGGCAATGGTTGCAATAATCCTCCCGGCTTTTGGTGATCTGCTTTTACTAGCTAACATATCTCGCAGTTCTGAATGTATGTAGCGATGTCAACTGTCATTCCCGGCCACCAATACATTCGTTTCATATCTTGGTACATTTTATTGCCTCCCGGATGCACTGTAAACCATGATCTATGCGCTTCTTTGAGTAAATCATCTCTCAACTGCCTATGAGATGGTATCCATACTCTGTCTCGGAACCTCAATGCCCCATCACCTGATAATCTCCAGTCCTTATCATCAATGTTATCTGCCAATGACCTCAGACCGTCCATACTCAGAATCGGCCCTCTGACAGTCAATAACTCTAAACAATGCTATTGGCTCCGCTCTCATCTGAACATGCTCTTGATTCCTTATAACATCTGAGTCTTCCACCGGTACTTCATGTATTTGCATTACAACTTCGGACTCTGACTCCAATCGAACACGGCTCAAAGCATTCGCCACTACATTTGCTTTCCCCGGGTGATACTCAAGTGTGAAGTCGTAGTCTTTCAAGAATTCCAACCACCTCCTCTGTCTCATGTTCAAATCACTCTGAGTAAACATGTATTTCAAACTGTTAGAAATATTGTGCAATTAGGAAATGTGCACAAATCACTCTCGTAATTATATTGTGCACAAATCACTCTCGTGATTATATTGTGCACAAATCACTCCTATAATTATGTTGTGAAATCACTCCTATAATTATGTTGTGAAATCACTCCTGTAATTATGTTATGCACAAATCACTCCCTTGATTATGTGCTTCCTTATTTTAATGTTTCCTTTTGTATGTAATTGCATCTCTATATATAGAGATGTATGTAATAGATCAAATACAATACAATATAATAAACTTATTATATATTGACAAAATTGCAACATGGTATCAGAGCTTGGTTTCTAATCTAAGGTCGATCGACTTTTGAGTCAATGACCGATCCTTGATACATCTTAGTGTTTGTTCTTGTGTTCGATTATGCTCTTGTTTTGATTTCCTCTTGTTTCTCTTGTACATCTTCACACACGTCCGTCTGTTGTACCAGCCCGTTTGTCTCTTTCGCGTCGCTCAATCAGCCTCCATCACTCCATCATGAGTTCAATATACTCTCCAAATATGATGGCACATCAACCTTCGTTCGTTCGCGACCTTCGCCCATGCGTGCACGTTCGCATCGTGCACTCAAGCCCATGGTGATTAATTTTCGCCAATCGTTTTTCTCTCGTGTGCGATCTCTCTGCCTGTGCTCACGCCAGTGCTATTCTTCGCACTAACAATCATTATCCGCACCTATTCTCAAAATCGCACCAATCGAATCCCCAAAATCCACCATCAAAACCCCTAATTCGCGGAGAAATCGCTCAATTTGGATGAAATCGTCGAATGGGAGAAGAATTGACGAGCAATTCGAGGTTCCCTTCGTCGCGAACGAGTTCCCGATCGGTGATCGAGACGGTGAACGGGAAGCACATTGCGAATGAGAAGTTCACCGTCGGAGGCTACGATCAAGGCGATATACTTCTATCCGGACGGGAAGAATCCGGAGTACAATGCAACGTACGTGTCTGTCTTCATCGCGGCCGGCGAGCGAGGGGCCGATGTGAGAGCGTTGTTTGAGCTCACTCTGCTTGATCAGAGCGGGAAGGGGAAGCATAAGGTGCATAGCCACTTTGAGAGGTCGCTGGAGAGCGGGCCTTATGCGTTGAAGTATAGAGGAAGCATGTGGGGCTATAAGCGTTTTTTCAGGAGGGCTATGTTAGAGACTTCTGATTTCCTTAAGGATGATTGTTTGAAAATAAATTGCTCACTCTCTCTCGGCCACTCTCATAGTCTCCAAATCTGAGAAATCAGAGATCTCATCAGCATCAGCAATGGCGTTGCTTGTGGAGAAGACCTCGTCGGGGAGAGAGTACAAGGTGAAGGACCTCTCACAAGCCGACTTCGGCCGCCTCGAGATCGAGCTCGCTGAGGTCGAGATGCCCGGATTGATGGCTTGCCGTACCCATCGCAGCCGTTCAAGGGCGCTAGGATCACCGAGTTCCTCCACAGACGATCCAGACCGCTGTCCTCATCGAGACCCTTACCGCCCTAGGCGCCGAGGTCCGCTGGTGTTCCTGCAACATCTTCTCCACCCAAGACCACGCCACCGCCGCCATAGCCCACGATAGCGCCGCCGTCTTCGCCTTGAAGGGCGAAACTCTCCAGGAGTACTGGTGGTGCACGGAGCGGGCGCTCGACTGGGGGCCTGGAGGGGGTCCCAATCTGATCGTCGACGATGGCGGGGATGCTACGTTACTGATTCACGAGGGGGTGAAGGCGGATGAGGAGTTTGCGAAGAGTGGGAAGGTTCCGAACCCGAACTCGAACTCGATTGACAATGCGGAGTTTCAGATTGTGCTGACGATTATTCGAGATGGGTTGAAGTCCGATCCTAAGAAGTATCACAAGATGAAGGAGAGATTGGTGGGGGTTTCGGAGGAGACTACTACCGGTGTGAAGAAGCTGTACCAGATGCAGATCGCGGGGACTCTCCTCTTCCCTGCTATCAATGTTAATGACTCCGTCACGAAGAGCAAGTTCGATAACCTATACGGTTGCCGACACTCTCTCCCGGACGGCCTGATGAGAGCGACAAACGTCATGATCACCGGGAAGGTCGCTTTGGTGGCCGGCTACGGAGACGTCGGGAAGGAATGTGCCGCGGTGCTTAAACAAGCCGGCGCGAGAGTCATCGTGACCGAGATTGATCCCATCTGTGCTCTCCAAGCAACAATGGAGGGTCTCCAGGTGCTCACACTCGAAGACGTCGTCTCCGATGTCGACATCTTCGTCACCACAACCGGTAACAAGGACATTATCATGGTTGATCACATGAGGAAGATGAAGAACAATGTCATTGCGCTTGTTTGTTCCTCCAGATCTGGCGTCCCTCTGTTTGATTGTTTATTGTGCACGTGTGAGTGCGCCCATATGATTCGTTGATCATCCATATTCCATTCATATGGAAAATTATTTTTCTTTTCTTGGTTTTGATGCTTTTTGGCTTACCAATGTTCAATCGGTTGTTGTTCCGCAGTCGATTGTCAATCAGTTAACATTCTATCCGAATGTATTCATCATTTCCCAAAACCATCATTAGATTCGGTTTTGGTGTCTTCCGTTATGCGGAATCAATTCATTTCTTTTATTGGTCGTAATGCGTTGTGGCTGACCAATTTTCAGACGGTTGTTAGTCCACAACTGGTTGTTTCTCATATTTGGGATTACCATATCCCATTTTTTCCGTTCCTACGGAGTTTTCTTTTACTGGTTGTGATGCCTTGTGGTGGCAGCTTCTGAGACGGTTGTTAGTCTCGCAACCTGGTCGTTTCTCATATTTGGGACCACCATATCCCATTTAGATGTCTTCCATTCATCGGTTAGCAACCGAACATTTTCGCAACAGATCGTCCGTGCTTCTCGTCGGCCCTTCATCGTCGCCATCGTTTCTTTGACGGTCATATTCTTGTTCCAGATTACGATGTTCTTCTCGGTGACCGATTTCTCAAAACGAACAACTTTGCTAGCTAGTTGATCACTTTCACCAACTCTATTACTATCTCCATTTTTGATAAAGTATCTATTGGGTATTTATTTTGGTTTACAAACTCAAAATGGTTTCGTTGTTCCCACTTTGAGTTTGAGGGGAGTGTTAGAAATATTGTGCAATTAGGAAATGTGCACAAATCACTCTCGTAATTATATTGTGCACAAATCACTCTCGTGATTATATTGTGCACAAATCACTCCTATAATTATGTTGTGAAATCACTCCTATAATTATGTTGTGAAATCACTCCTGTAATTATGTTATGCACAAATCACTCCCTTGATTTTGTGCTTCCTTATTTTAATGTTTCCTTTTGTATGTAATTGCATCTCTATATATAGAGATGTATGTAATAGATCAAATACAATACAATATAATAAACTTATTATATTTTGACAAAATTGCAACACAAACTTTTGTGATCTGAATAAACAGTAAACTTTTCTCCGTACAGATAATGTCTCCATAATTTCAAAGCAAACACCACTGCTGCTAACTCTAAATCATGCACCGGATAATTCTTCTCGTGAATCTTCAGTTGACGTGAAGCCTAAGCGATTACCTTCTTGTCTTGCATTAGTACTCCTCCCAATCCAATCCCTGAAGCGTCGGTGTACACTGACAATTCCTTACCGGACTCTGGTAGGACCAAAATAGGTGCGGTGGTCAAACGCTCCTTCAACAATTTGAAAGCTTTTATCACTCCAAATATAAGTAACATCCTTCCGTGTCAACTCAGTAAGCGGTGAAGCAATCGACGAGAAATTTTGCACAAAACGTCGATAATACCCTGCTAATCCTAGGAAACTTCGTATTTCTGATGCATTTTTAGGTTGTGGCCATCTAAGGATCGCCTCAATCTTCGTGGGATCAACTGTTACACCTTCCGCATTCACCACATGGCCCAAAAATTTCACTTCGGAAGCCCAAAACTCGCACTTGCTTAGCTTAGCGTAAAGTTTGTGTTCTCTTAATGTCTGCAACACTTTCCTAAGATGCTTTCTATGGTCCGACTCAGTCTTAGAATATATCATGATGTCATCGATAAATACAATCACAAACTGATCGAGGAATGGTTTGAAAACACGGTGCATTAAATCCATGAACATGGCTGGCGCATTGATAAGTCCAAATGGCATCACTGTGAACTGAAAGTGACCATATCGTGTACTAAATGCTGTCTTTGGCATGTCTTTTTCTCGTATGCGTAGCTGATGGTACCCTGATCTCAAATCTATTTTCGAAAAGAATCTTGCTCCACTCAGTTGGTCAAATAAATCATCGATCCTGGGAAGTGGATACTTGTTCCGAATAGTCACCTTATTCAACTGTCGGTAGTCAATACACATTCTCAGACTGTCGTCCTTCTTTTTCACGAATAACACGGGTGCTCCCCATGGTGAGACACTTGGGGAAATTAAGCATTTCTGAGTCAACTCCTCTAGTTGCTTCTTCAACTCTTTCAACTCGGTAGCCGCTATACGATAAGGTGCCTTAGAAACTGGTCTAGTACCGGGAATAAAGTCAATTATAAAGTCAATGCCTCGATGTGGCAGAAGTCCTGGAAGGTCAGAAGGAAAAACATCTGGAAAATCCCTAACAACAGGAATCTTCTCAATTAGAACTTCTTGTCCCTCCTCTCCCATAGAAGTTAGACTCGCAATAGTCTCTATCTCATCAAAAGTCGCAACTCTACTTCGGCTGATAACATTAGCCAAAGAACAACCTCTAAACACAAATGGAGTAGTGCCCGGAATCTGAAAGATCACCATCTTATTGAAACAATCTATCTTAGCGTGATACGTCTCTAACCAGTCCATTCCCAATAGTGCATCATATTCTAAACATTCTAACACTCGCAAATCAAACGGCATAGTGTGATCCCCAATTTTAATTATGCACCCCTCACATGTCATATTAGGGTAAATCTTTTCGGTGGAGACTGTGCTCAAAATCAAATATGTGTGTGCTCTATTGGGTGTCAATCCTAAAGCATGTACCATAGCCCCCGAGATAAGAGAAATAGTAGAACCAGAATCAAATAATGTATGCATGTCACGACCCTTAATTGAAACCGTACCTGCGACTAACTGTCGCGCGACTCTCTGATCCTGTTCCGCCATAGCATGAACTCTTCCTCGAGCAACTGGGGCTGCACTCTCCTCAGATGATGGTGGATATGGACATTGATTTACGTAATGCCCCGCGTCTTGCACCGAAAACATACAATATGTGACTTCTGCGCATTCGGCTGTGGCTGCGCGACACTTCCTGATACACTCGACCTTGGCCCTACTGATCCCCTGCCACTATTCTTACTTTGTTGTGGTGGACGTGGCTGTTTAAATGTCACACCCTGGTTAGTCGAAGGTGTGGAAGCATGGGAAGGTGTGGTGGTCCCCGTCAAAGGGTGTGTAGCCTTCGATGCTACCACTGAGTGTGTCGGTGTGCTTGATGCTCCTCCAAACCGAAGTTTCTTTGAGTTCTTCTCATGTCCCCTCTGATAAATGTCAAAGTTTCTTTTGCCTTGACCATACCGACTAGATCGTGTCTCATCAATACGGAGTGCATCTTCACAGTCAAGTGCCCTGTTATACGCTTGCTGAAATGTCTCTGCCCCTGATGCTGCCACTTAGAGAGTGAATCTCCTTCGTCAACCCATCAACGAAACGTCTCCTCCGTGTCGTCTCAGATGGAACGTACTCATGCGCAAACTCTGCTAATTCATTGTACTTTGCATAATCTGCTACACTCATGCTGCCTTGCACTAAGTCAAGAAATTCTCAAATCTTAGCTCCCTTTACTGATTCAGGAAACCACTCATCATAAAACAATTTCTTGAACTGTGTCCAAGACATATTAGTCTCTTGCGCTCTTTCGATGGACAACCACCATTTGTGGGCTCGATGCTCCAACAAGAAAGACACTAGAGGCACCATAGTCCACTCATCAATACTTAGTGTCTTCATCCTCTTATCCATGTGCAAGATCCATGCTTCAGCCTCTACGGGATCCCTATCCCCATAGAAATGAGGTATGTCATACTTCATAAACTCGTTTTGTAATTTTCCTCTTCGGTATGCCTCTGTATCCTTGTCTCCTCCATGTACAGCTGCTGCCACCGTATTAGTGACGGAATTCGCGCCTTCCTCTGCTACTTGGTGCTCATGAACAGGTTCTAGTGGAGGATTAAGCCTCTGTCCTACCTGCACTTGCTCGACTGATCTAACATTTCCTTGTGTTTGAATAAGTTCCATAATATGAGCCATATTCCTTTCTTGAGCAGACGCCATTTCTTGCATGGTTTTTTGATGTGACTCCGTCAGGGAAGAGATGCGCTGCTCCATTTCCCTACGCCAATGTCTATCATCTCTGTCCTGAGCATCCCTCAAATTATGCGAACTTCCCCCATGGTTACTCATAGTGCACCGAAGAGCAACAAATGGCTAGTCCAATAATTTGAGGAATTTGTAAAAATATCTAACATTATAAATATATTACATTCATCAACATATAACAATATATTAACATTTCATCTTGGGTTTTCGATCCTTTCCCAATCTAAAATTTTGATATTTGTGCACATTAAGTCGACTCAAACCGATGTCCCATACCATGGATTTGTTCGACTTAAACTTGATTTTTTTTTATTTTTTTTATTTAAGGCTCTACAACTTAGGTTTTTCTAACCTAATGTTTCCCTAAGTTCTAATCCCTAGGTTCTGATACCAACTGAGACGACCCTTCCCTGACCTAGGGTCAAGTCGCCCGGCCCAATACCGTTACCTAGACCCGATACCTGAACCAGGCCCAAATAACGGCTTGGCACGCCTAAATAAACCTGCGGAATAATCATTCTAACAAGATATATTATAATATGAGTGTAAAATTCAATCATAAAAAAATCATATAATCCTGAATATAATAATAAGATCTATAATCTTAAATATTTAAAAGTCTCATACAGCTTCATAATAATAATAAAGGTTCAAAACTACCCATTACTAATTCTCAAGCTAAAACCCACGTACGAGGTTTACAAAACGATTAATAATAATGTTAAACTTGTAATATATGAGTCTCACATATGAAGGCACTTCAAGATAAATCCTTTCCCTTGCCTTTCTTGTCTACTACGCTGGTAGAGGGACCTGTGGGGTAGAGTGGGGTGAGCTAAAGAACCAACGATGCTCAATAAGAGGAAAGACTCGCTCAAACATTAAATATGCAAGTACTACCTAGTACTCATGTAAATTCTACATGACATTCAATCCATACGCATAACACAACATGTAATAACCGAATACATGTAATTCATAACAAAATTATAAGCATATTAATTGAATACACAATTCGATACAATTTAAGATATGGTTCATGCTCATAGCAATTATAAAAATGGATTCATATTCCAAAAAGAATAAATAACTAATATTTCTATTTCCAAATTTATTATCCAATAATCTTCAAATCAATAATTTATGTCATATCCCATTCACATTATATACATAAACATAACAATTTTACAACACATTTGATAAACATTCATTTAAGTCATGCATAATAATATTCATCATTATTCATTTATAAATTTACACATGACATACAAATAAAGTCACACAAAATATTTAAATAAAATGCGATAGATATAAATATTAATATAAGCCGTTGTTCCATTCAATGCGAACTAGATATTGGTAAGGATCCGGTGACCGAATCATCTATTTTCGAATTGGTACAATAATCAGTGGAAACACAATGGTCGTTACGCACTCTAGATAATCGCACCAAAACAATAATAGATTCATCCAAGCCGTCACCGCTACACGTCTCAAAGAATCATCAAGTAGCAAAGGATGGAACTCCAAACCCTTACCCTCGAATAATTCACATTATGCATTCAATTAGTCAAGCAAACCCTCGGTGGTTAACTACCACACACTCTGGGGTGTCCAAGATATAGACCACTTGCTAATTTGGCCCGCGGTGGAACTCCACACACTCAGGGCACCGAATAACATAAAAGGCAAAACAATGTATTCACAATTCCATAGATAATAGAGATCCAAACCAATATCACGACGCAACCCATTCCCAAGTCTTTACATTCAAAACATGCATTCCTAGTTATCTAATAATCAAGCCATATTTAATGCATGAGCGAAGCTCCCCACTTACCTGGACCCGTCGCGACGCCTACACCGACTCCTCGCGCGATTGGGGTCCCACGTGAACCGCCTCGCGAATCTAAACAATTCATACAATTCTATATAAGAATTTCACTAAATTTAAAGTTGTATATTCTAATTTTTTTAATTCATATTTGGGGACCCAAATGGTGTGGATCCCACGCGATGTGTCCGTTTAAGGGCTTTGTCGAGGTATCGACGCCCCTCGTAGGTTTTATCCTATTTTTTTATTTTATTTTATAAATTTTTTTTTAATTGGCTATTGCCACCCCTTCTTCCTCACCATAATGGGGTGGCTAAAGCCACCCCCCATATTAGGCGGCGGCGTTGTCTTCTCCGGCGGCACCACCAGGCGCCGCCCCCAAACCAGTGACTCCCCTTGGAGTCGCCACCCCTATTTCCTTCTTCTTCAAAAAAACAAAACAAACCAAAGAAGAAGAAAAAGAAGAAAGAAAAGAAAAGAAAAAGAAGAATCACCACCACCACCAAATCAAAGAGGAAGAAAAGAAGAAAAAGAAAAATAAAGAAAACCCACCAAAGGATTACCTCCCCCTTTGTTGTTCAAGCCTCCTCCTCTTCTCCTCCCTCTCCAAGTTTAGGGTTTCAACACAAAAGAGGCTTCAATCTTATAAGTGGTTTATATAGGTAGGGTTTTAAAGTAGGGTTGTTCACAATTTAACCCCAAATTACGTAAATACCCCTTTTGGGCCCAATTCTCTCATTAAGTCCATTCCACCTATTTTCATTTAGTCCAAATCCAAATCTTGTTAATATTAATTTTTGTGTAACAATTTGATTTGCTCCCATATTTTAATATAAAATTAATAAAATACCTTTAAAATGGGTCGGAGAATATTTGGGTCGTTACATTTATGGCTGCCCATACTCTTTGCATTTGTAGCTAACGTTAGTTATTGGCCTCTGAATCTGTTTATTATTTACTCGATGGTTTTCTTTGGGAGTTTACTCACTGGACTCGTCACCATATGTGTTGGGTGATTTGAGTGCAGGATTTGATATGTGAAGGGGCAAGGAGACATTTGAAGATTATTTGTGACTGACGACAGGGTCTACTTCCCTTATACGTCTGGCTGTTTGTATGTATGTATTTATTTGTTTTATGCTGGGTTTGGGATTTGAGAGATAGGTTGAATATTTTTGATATTTTGAGGATCTTGGATGATATGTGTATGATGTACATTTGGTATGGTTTCCACTTAGGTATTATGCTCATAAAATTCAGGTTAAATCTTTATGTTGTTCATATAATCTTCCGCTGCGTAATTTTATGGTTAAATGATAGCTCATGACATCAAAGTTAACCGAAAATTGATTAATAATGGATAACTGGGCGTGGGACACAGCTGGCGGTGACGTGGTCAGTTGTGGGCTCGCGTGGCCTCCCTTGGTAGACCAATGTGGAATTGGGGCCGCTACATTTTGGTATCATCTCTTGACGACTGAGCATTAAGGCTGCAACTCACCTTGATGACAATGCCTTGTCTTAAGTTGATACATCAGCTCTAATATCATTTAGGGGCCCAGTGGCTAGTGAATCTCCTCTGCTACTACTAACGTTCCCAATTTAACCACCTTAAGTTCATCAAGTGTGGGTTTTGCTCCAATCTCCAAAAGGCCTTGTATTATATGAGAGATACATACTTATATTCTTCATTTTTTGCTTGCGAATCTTATCTGCTACTACTAACATTCCTAATTTAACCACCTCAGGTGCTACAAGTGTAGGTTTTGCTCCAATCTGGAAAAGGCCTTGGTATTATATGAGATATCCGTACTTATATTTTTCATTTATGAGTATTCCTATCATCTATTACTGACAATATTCATCTATGAACTGAAATCCCAAGTTCTACATTGCATGGCCTCTATCAGCATCTCAATGAATTTATCGTTATCATATAATTTTTTTTAAATTATCATAGCCTCTTTAAGCCGTAGTATGAGGTGATACCTTATCTCATTAGCGAGTATTATTTTGGGTCCCAATACAAGTGGTCTTAGAAAAGCGTTCTCCATCACCTCTCGATCATAAGGTTACCCACACTGTGGCACCGCTCTACGCAATTCTTAAGTAAGTAGAGTTTGGTCACTACATAAATCCAAATCCTTGCAGTCATTGCAGTAGCTGCAAAGGAATTTCTAAGAAATCAGTACAGTAATCTTGTGTGAAAACTGATAAATGACAACCAGCTTCCTTGGTAGAAATTGGTAAAACACATGAAACTATGGAATAGAAGAAACTAGAGAGTTGAACGGGAAAAATTAAATAGCATTCATGACATCAATTACTCGGGCCTAAACTAAAAGCAGATGTCTTGGTGATGATTCAGGGAGGGCACGGTTCTATTAGGATATTGTTTACGACAATCATATGGACAAAAATGTCGAACCCAACTCCTACTAAAGTACACAAGCACTAATCTAGAGTCGGTCCAACAACAAAGTTGAGACCAGACTGCTTTCAGAACAAAGATTCAGAACGACACATCGCAGTAATTGTTCTTGATCAACCAGTCATTGGGCGCTATCAAGGAATATAAAAAAGCCAATAGGTCGTAGTTTGCCAAACACACACACAAAGATATGCTAAAAAAATACCAGCATGAATTCATTTGACTTCAACTGCAATATGTGCCCAAAACTAGTGAAGTCTAGTAGTAGTTATGAATCTATAAGAATGTAACAGATTCCTATCATTCATTATTCTGTCTTTAAAGAGAAGCTTGGAATATTCCAAAATGATCACTGTTATGTATAATATTCTAACCCCACCTTTGAACCTTACCAGTTGCTATTTCGCTTCCCAAACCTCATGTCTTCCCCATCCTTAGTATGCCCGTAATATGGGAATTGAGTTGGGCGCATTACCCCGTCAAAAGTATGAGAAGTTCAATGCCCTGTTGGCCAGCTTTGTTGATATTCATTGAGCTACCTCATATTTGATAGACTCCCAAATCATGTCCCTGTTGCTTGCATTGTTGTTGATAAGTTTAGATGTGCAAGTGATTCAGATCGAACTTTTTCAGTTTGTGTTAGATCCATATATAGGTAGCAATACTAAAATGATGTTTCAACTTTTTTAGGGAGCTTATATTTTAGCATTTGTTTCAAGAATTGTTTTACTATCATATCCTCATTGATTAAATATACATTTACATAGATGCCTGTTGAAGAAGATAAAAAAAGCAGCAACTATAATGATGATGATGTTGCTACTTGATTACGTACGACGTCGTCATTCGCTGAACATACAACCTCGAGTCAATAGAGATGAAGAAAGGAAACTAATATTAAAACGTTTTTACAAAGAGTCTGACAAAAATTGTAAGGAACAATTGTGATTGAAACGAGGTCCATTCAAAGAGCTTTGCAGAATTCTTCATACACATGGGCTAGTTAATGGACGCAGTGTTAAAGTAAAAGAACAAGTAGCTATGTTTTTGTTGATAGTTGGACACGATAATCGAAATAGATGGACGAACTTTGAATTTATTCATTTTGGTGAGACAGTTAGCCGCTACTTCCACATTACAAGAGCTCTCATCAGTATGTATAAAGACTATGTCAAACCTGCAAATATAAATAATTCTCCACAAGATAAATAATCGAACCTAAGTGCTTGGTATCACTATTTTGAGGAAATTGATTTTTTAGGATATTTTATTTAAGTTTGTCTTGTATATAGCATAATAATAAATAAATTATAATAATTTGTGTGTATAAATTAAATAAATATTTAATATTAGGATGCGGTTGGAGCATTAAATGAAACTCATTTTCCAGTAGCAGTACCAATTGAAGAGCAGTGGAAGTATTGCAATAGAAAAACTTTTACATCCCAAAATGTCTTAGTGTCTTGTACATTTGATATGAAATTTACATAAGTACTTGTCGGTTGGGAGGGCTCGACTCACGATGGTCGTATATTAAGAGATGTTGTTAGGCCAGGTCGAGTAGATAGACTAACTATACCACCAGGTTAGATACATTTGTATTAAAATTATTGTTATTACTTTTTCGTTCTTGTGATACTTTCAACTAGTAACTTTTATTGTGATATCATTTTAAAGTAGGAAAATATTTTTTGGTTGATACTGGGTACCCTAATGTTTCTGGATTTTTAGCACCTTATCGTGGTACAAAGTATCACTTAAAAGATCAAGTTGGTCGTACACCTAGAAATGTAAGGGAGTTGTTCAACTTTCGACATTCGTCCTTGCGTAACGTAGTAGAAAGGACAATAGGGCTTCTAAAAAAACGATTTGCATTTTTGAGGCACAAACTATTTTATAACGTTAAAACTCAATCAAGTGTCATTTTGGCATGTTGTGTGATACACAACTTTATGAGAGAAGAAGATCCAAATGATTTATGCGAAGATGAGAAAGATATTCATGAAGATGAAGAAGAAGATGATGATGATGATGATGATGATGATGATGATAGCACACATGAAGATAATGTCTCCATACGTCATTCTCAAATTTGGGTAGCTAAACGAGATGCATTGGCTGAGTTAATTTGGAATGAGTACCACTAATTTATACAAGTTTATTTAGTTTTTCTAGATGAAATGATATAATGTTGAGTATATGGGTTAGTAATATAGCTTGTATGAACTTTTTATTACTTGAATTTGATTTATTTGAAACTTTTCTTAATTAATAGATTGTCATATATAGTCTTTTATCGTATATTATCAAGTTTACCTTTTTTTTGTTAAACATATATACAACTTTGGTATCATCTAAAAATAGTGATGGAAGAATCAATTGGGAGCGTGAAAGTAGTGACAAAGGGGCAATTGCGATGGGATGACAAAATGGATAAAATATTGCTTGAAATTATTTTGGAAGAGTATGGATTAGGCAACGGTTCAAATGCTTCATGGAAGCCTGAGGTTTATACCCGAGTGTGCGTAGAATTGCTAAAGCAATTAAAACTAGAGGTGAACCATTCAAATGTGAAGGGTAGAATCAATACCTTTAGAACCAATTACTTCCTTACAAAGGAGGTAATTTCTCAAAGTGGGTTCGGATGGGATCCAGATACACAACTTGCCACGACAGATGTTTTGACTTGGAAAGATTATCTTGAGTTACATTTTTGGTTTTCTTAATTAGAATATACAGTCGTATTATTGATGTATATTAGCTAATTATATATTTTTGTGTGTTGGTGTATATGTTTACATGTAATAGAAACATCCAGAAAAGGAATCATACCGCAGGAAGCGTGTGCCGTACTACAATGAGTTGTCTATCATATTTGGAGACGATCAAGCAACTAGTAGGAATGCAATGACTGGTAATGAGGCAGACAGAGAGTTGCCCTCTTTGGAAGAAATGAGTGAGTAAACTTTGTAGAAATAATTGTTTATTATTACATTTTTATGCTCACATTGCATTTTTAGAAGAAATATATTGCATGACTTATTATTATTATTATTATTGTTGTTATTATTATTATTATTATTATTATTATTATTATTATTTGCAGGCAATGTAGAGAAGTCACTTCCAACTAAAGAAGAAAGTGATGAGGTAAATCGCTTGTCATTTAGTTCAAGTCGTATGGCAACAAATGGCCAAAGGATTAAAAGGAAGAAGATTAGTGACGTTGATCCTAACCAAGGACTAACTGTAGCTGCCAACCGACTAGCAGATGCATTTGCGCACACAGATTGTGCACGTCTTCAGAAGGAACTTCGTAGTATTCCTGAACTAAGTCGAGAAGATATAATGCGGGCTATGCTTTTGTTGGGAGGTGAAGTTAAAGATGCAAATATATTTTTTCAGTTGGACGAAGACTTGAAGAAGGATTTGGTGATCTTATATTTACAGAGGATATTTTAGATTGATTTTTTTTTGGGGGATGGTAGAAAAATTTTAGATTGATTTTGAAAGCGAAAAACATTAGTTTTTTTGAAGAACGTCGAAACATTAGTTATTTTCTTTCATTTATGTTAGTTATTACTTAACTTATGATTTTTTTGAGTTCATTCATGGTTATCAAAGATAGTTGTCTATTAAATTTTGATACATATTGTTGATTACTTCATCA
This sequence comes from Stephania japonica, assembly GCA_039657345.1. Classification (NCBI taxonomy): domain Eukaryota; kingdom Viridiplantae; phylum Streptophyta; class Magnoliopsida; order Ranunculales; family Menispermaceae; genus Stephania; species Stephania japonica. Next base: position 12,536,703 of record CM077556.1, read on the forward strand.
GGCACAATACTTGTAAAGTTCTGCTAACTGAAATGAGGTGGATGTGTGACTTGTTTTCTTTTGGGCTATGACGGTAATGTTATGTAGATGGTAGGAGTTTTTGGAGCTTAGGTGCACACTCTAATGGGTGGAGTTTTTGGATAATTGCTCTGGTTTAAGTGGTGATGGTTGTGGGGTCCTCGCATGAGTTTCAATTATTTTTTTTTTTGATGAAATCGCATGGTTCCATGATGTACTCATTGAAGTAGATGACGACATGATTTATGATTTATGATTGAGGTAATGTATGTTGATATTTTTGTCTCCTAACTCAATTTATTAGTTTCTTATATGGGTTCATGTCAGTATAATGTTTGTGTGATGAGATGGGATCGACATAGAGGTTTTTGATTGCATAAGCATAAATGGACAAATTGGGATCGAGAGATATCCTTTTTGAGATTAAGTTCCCATGGACTTGTTGAATTGTGACTCATAAGCATGTTTAAATTCGTGGGATTGCGAGAAAATCTAATAAAAAATTGAAAATTAAAGAAAATTTTAATTTCTTATCAAACACTAGAAAATTAAAAAATAAAATTTTTTCACGTGCAATCAAACAACATTGAGAAATTTTTCTTAAGAAAATTCTCTAAAGAAAATTTGCTAAAGAAAATAGTTTTTCTTATTAAATTTTATTTTGCTATCAAACACACCCCAAAATGTCAAAATATTTTTTGCCATCATAACCAAACAAAGAAAGAGCAGAAGCTGAAACAAAATCAAATAATTAATTGAATAAATTCAAAAAAATTTAAGGAAAGCATATCAGGTTTAGGCTACGAAAGTTTGTTCAAATTATTATATTAACGTCGTACCAAAAAAGGATTGATAGTTGTGTCTAAACGGAGAAGTGTTATGCACTACTTGTAGGGGTTCTCATTGCAAATCTCGCTCAAGCTAGGGCTCGAGTCTTTAAATCAGACTCGCAATTAGTGTTGCAAGTGGGGCGGGAAATCCGCACCGGCGGGGCGGGAATTCCCCGCATTTTTGCTTTCCTGCCTCGCCGGGGCGAGGCACGGAGCGAGAGTTCGCCCCGCATAACGGGGCGGGGCATGCATTTGCCCCGCAGTTTTCCCCGTAGAACCGCCCCGTCTCCCGCCCCACGGGGAATCCCCGTCGCCCCGCCCCGCATCGCGCCCCGTGCCCCGCCTCATACCCCGCCACACGGGGAATCCCCGTCTCCTTGCCACGTACTCCGTCCCACGAGGAATCAATTTTAAAAAACTAGTCAAAATCCCGCGCTTCGCGCACGGGTAAGACTAAGTGGCAATATATTAGTTAAAAAATAATTAACTTAATGAGAAAAAAATTTAAAAAATAATCTTACTACATAATCTCGAACAAATTTTAAGTGAAGAATAATATCATTTAATTTTTTTTTAGCAAAATTAGAGAATATATGTCTTGAAAGTTTAAAAACTTTTTGCATATGGTTATACAAAAATATAATCCTAATAAAATTAATTTGATGAGAAAAAGGAAGTAATAAAAAGAGAAAAAAAAACTTATGTAACATTGGTGAAATCCCAATTTAATACTTTATGAATACAAGCTATATTTATTTTGAAAATTGATTAATTAAAATTTTGTTGCCACAATAAAGGATATATAACAAATTGACATCTTGTTGAATAAACTAAAAAAAGGGAGGTCATTAATCTAAATAATGCACACAGAGATTGACGATCAGTATATGTCATTTTTAAAATATTTTTGTTTGCTCTTGAAAAGAAAAATAAAAAAGAGATCAAAATAAAAACTCAAAGGTAAAAATCTGAATATAAAAAACATTGAAAACCAAATAGCTATCAAAAAGTCGAAAAGAGCAAAAAAGAAGTTGAAAAACAACTAAAAGTAAAAATATGTTATGGTAAAAACGTGCGACATAAGGAAACTTCAAATATACAAATAAATTTTGTTAACAGTGAGGATATATAATAAAAACATATGATCTTGTCAAATAAACTTAAAATTGGAGATCATAGATCTAGGCAACACTTACCAGAGATGTCAACCACTACATATCACTTTTATAATCATTTTGTTATTAGAATTTTGATTCAATCCTAAAAGAAAACAAAAAAAATCAGAATCAAAACGAAAAGTAGAAACTTGACAATAATGAATATGCGTTGGAAGATATATATTCTCCATATGTGAAAAAACGCATTAAAATATGTTGTGGTTTGTTAGCATAGTTTGTTATTTTGTACCTATACGCCGCATAGTTTGTTATTTTGTATCTATATGCTATATAGTTTATGCTTTTGGGTTTTGTATATATATGCCACCTGGTTTATATTTTAAAAATATATAAGAATGCTCTTATTTATGTGTTTGTTGTTTGGAATGAAATGAAGCTTTTTACTTGTGTTTAAAGTTGAATTTATTTGTATTTACTATTTTCTTTCTTGAGGACAAAGTCTATTTTCTAGTTGTGTTCAAAGTTAAAATGTAATTTCTTTATTGATGTGATAAATATGTCAGTACAAATGATCCTGAATTAATAAAGAAAGGACATTCAATAATCCATTTTCTAGAAAGACGTCAAATATAAACCATTAAATGATTGCGACATCTTCCATATGTCTGCGGGGAATTCAGCGGGGCGAGGCGTGGGGCAGCAAATTTTGCCTTGCGGGGAATTTTTGAAAAAAATCCCCACCCTGCACCCCTGCGGATACGGGAACAGTATTTTCAATTTCCGCCCCGCTCCGCCCCACTTGCAACCCTACTCGCAATATGTAGTGGGGGCGATGAAACATAAATACACCATGGGACCCCTAGAACTGTTGATTAACGAGATTTCTAATCTCGGGACACGACATGGAGATTAGTATTTATTTACATATCGAGAGCGTAATTCTGTAACGCACTGTTTGGTCAAATTGGTCATGGAACGCAATATATGTAATGTCTGGGATGCTATTCCCATATGCATCTCATCACTTGCACTCTCGGATCTTCGATGATGAAATAAAATGTGTCCGATATCGAGCTTTCTTTTCCAAAAAAAAAAATTATGATATTTATATAGATAGATTATAAAAATATATTTATCATCAAAGAGAAAACTAAAGTTCAGAAGATAATTATGGCATGATTTTTGTCAAAGAGTTTACTGAGTGATTTATTGTTTTACTTTTTGCAAAAAAGGTATTTCTGAACCTCGCCTAACCCTAAAACAACTAGGTTTTCGTACACGCACCAAAAAAGACTACAAAAACAATTAAAAATTGACAGCCTTTTTAATGTATTTGACATAAAGAAATTTACTGTCTAATGAAAATCATTCATTAGACGAACAATAAACTGAAAGCAAAAAATAAGTGTATAACACATAATGGCTTACTCAAGGAACCAACTTGCAAGATTGAAGAGGAGATGGGTAATAACAATTTTGCAAATCAATAATTATAAGGTCAAAAAATAAAGTTAAATAAACTTGAGAGCAATATCAAGCGAAAACTTTGCAAAAATAAACAAAAAATATTAAAATAATCGCAAATAGGAAGGGAGGAGCGCAATCGATTAAAATGATTGAACTTAGAGCATCGCCTCCAACCAATCACTTATATAATTAAAAAACGAATAAGTTTTTTTTTTTTTTTTTTTTTGAAACCAAACGAATTAGGTTTTGAAGAGCGATTTTCTTCGTTTTAATGTGGATTTAGTTTTCGTGGGCCCTATATCTGTTGCTAACTCTCTAAAATGGCGACGTCACATCTCATCCAATTGAAGGGGTCAAATAAGATATTTTGAGACTTTTTTTCTTCGTTAATTAAGGGCTTATTTGATTTTTCTTGGGTGAACAAGGGCTCATTGTTACACAAACTTAAGAGTGTCAAATTTTTTTACCAGCTCGCTAGCCCCATTTTGAGCCCATAAAAAAAATAGGGTTTGGATAAAATTTCGATGTTCAAATTAAAATTCAGAATGAATCCAGACAAAATCCTATATTCCCTTACTCGGCCCGTATTTTAAAGCGTACATACAATTACTTAGAAAATTTATTTTCATACATTGTGCAATTCACAAAAAATAGCAATAAAAATAAGGAAACTACAAGCTCAATTAAAAATATATTATTTTAATTTTGAGACTTACTTTTATACATCAAAAGAAACATTATATATTTAGTAAATTAAAATAATAAATACAACTTGAACTTATTTTTTGGCTATCAATAAATAAAGTTTCGTTCCTATAAAAAATAAATATGACTTGAACATTACTTTATAAAATTATGTCAGGAGATTATATTATGTATAGTTTATAACAATTTTATTACTTTTTTTCTTAAACAACAATTTAATTATTTAAAAATACTTTTTAAACATACAAATTGTATTTTAAGAAATTTGAGAAATCTGGACAATTGGATACCTCGATTTTAAAGTAAACCGGATTTGGACAAAACATACTTGTATGAATTTAAAATCGGGCTGAGTTTAGACAATGAATATGTTCATTTATATTAAGGGCAGCCCGAACTCGATAGATCTAAAATTCCTTGCACAAATTATATAGTTCAGTAGCTGGAATGTCACTTAAGCCCCCAACCTAGAAAAGAACAAGGCCTTTGAATAAGAGAAGAAGGAAACAACAATATAGCTTTAATCCTAAATTAATTGGGATCGGCTACATGAAAAAAAAAAAAAAAAAAAAAAAAAGCGGCCTTTTATTCCGCAACTGTTGTTGAGGGGCCGAAATGTATCCTAGACCCAACCCTCAAAACTTGAAGAAACATGAACACCCAGGATAAATGTGGAGTCCAAATCTACAAACAAGAGGACTTCTCTTTCTGTGAGTCTGCTGGTTCATGTTCATGGAGGTTTTGCTTGAGGCCCAAGTAAGGGTATGGTTTATTACATTCACACATGGGCATGTCGACCAGTTTTTATACGAAGAGAAGTAATTTAGATAAACCTGTGCAGCATTTATCAGCGTGAAATCAAAGCCTGCTATAACGCTCAAGTTCCGGGACACATACTGCAGATGATATATGAATTAATGGTTAAACAGTGTTAAGCCATCACCATGCCACATGAAATAATTAGTAGCGAAGTACCAAATCAAATCCCAGATTGCCATCTAATCCACATCAATAATGGATTTGATACAGTAACAAAGCTCCGTCTTCTAGCAAACACTTCTACATGCAAATCCACAACTTGATGACAGCAACAACACAATTATACAAGCAAAACATTTGCAGACATCATCTACCTACCTATCTCACACGCAATGTCGATAAACTGCTTGGTGAACAAGCTGGGTTTGGCATTCGACAACCAGCACCATTGCCTACTAGTCTGCGATGCATTCGGTAGTCGGGGAAACCAACACCAGTTGGCCCCTGATTTAAGCCATCAGTTGAGCCACGACTGCTTTGCAAAGGCTCTAGCGTCTCTACCACATCACTCATGAGGGGCCTTGCTTTTGGATTCTGGCTCAAGCAATAGTATGCCAAGCTGCATGCTTTTTGCGCAGCCTTAACAGGGTACTGATCTTCCAATCTCGGATCAATTATCTGCAACAACTTTCTTTTGTCATTAAGCTTAGGGCGAGCCCAGTCAACCAAACTTTGCTCCTTGCTGGGTCGTGTCTTATCCACCGACCGCCTTCCGGTCAATAGCTCAAGGAGTACCACACCAAAACTGTATACGTCACTCCTGGCAGTCAGGTGACCTAAATGACAAGTTTATCCCATAAAACAATGACAGGATTAGGAAAGGCAGCTATTCCAATCAGAATCTGGGGAAAAATATTATACAAGTGAAATGGTTTTTCACCTAAACCAAAATTACAACCGAAAAGCCTGACTTTCAGAGAGCATACAAACACAACTTTTTTTTCTTTTTTTAAATAAGAAAGAAACCAATTTTTCTTGCCCCATTTGGAACTTGAACTCTCACCCTCTTGCAACAATATCATATACCAAACCATTGGGCCACCGACTTGGTTGGTCATAAAAACGCAATTGGTGCAAGGGTTTACGAAAGAATCTTTAGCTTACTCAAAAAATTTAGAGATTCAGTTTCTATCAGAAAGTACGTAATTATGTGCATAAATCAAATGAATTCAAATAATGGCAGGCAACAGTGTTATACTTGATGCAAACAAGGTGAGCAAAAGATATTGATTAACATAAAAATTGGTAAAGAAGGCTTGTTTAAAAATATAAAACATGTCTAATAGCAGATGAGAAGAGGTTCTTGTTCTTCTCATTAACCTAATATATAATCTCTCTTTCCCTCAAAAAACTTGCGATCAATTGGAGTTTATGAGCCTGGGACAGTAAATGGTCAAGATGCATTACCCTTTATGTCCAGATACTTCTATGGTTACTTATTGAGCGAAAGCTTTTAGTTTTGTCGATAGTACATTGACATTGTTGTTCTCCTCAGTTCCAAACCCAGTCTGATGTCACACAACATCAGCAATAAGGACAAGAATCAAGATCTACAAGGCTGTCGTTCCAGATACAGTTCATTGGGATTTTTACTTGGGGAAACAGAATAAGGATAACAGCATAATGTTCTAGAATCAGCAAGGATAACACTACCTGTCATCACATATTCAGGTGCAGCATAACCATAGGTGCCCATCACACGGGTTGATACATGGGTCTCATCCCCTTGAGGACCAGCTTTTGCAAGCCCAAAGTCTGAAAGTTTGGCTGTATAATCCTGCAGATATAAAGGAAATAGTTAACAAGCAAAAGACAACTGACCAAAACTTAATGAATTTGTACAAAGACTGCTTACAGAGTCTAAAAGTATATTTGAGGTCTTAAAGTCTCGATAGATAACAGGCCTTTCTGCATTGTGAAGGAAAGCAAGCCCTTTCGCAGCTCCTAGTGCAATCATCATTCTGGTAGCCCAAGACAACGGAACAGCTGCCTCTGAAATCAATCAACCAATGCCATTTATTTGGGTCAAGATAGTAATACTTTATCATTTATTTTACCACATGAAATGAAGAAAAAACGTCATACTGAATCCAAGATGAAATAATGTATTATTCCATGAACCAAAACAATTGAAGGCGATTTGTCAGTGCTCGTAGGAAACTATACAGAACATTCACATATGAAACCAAATCAAAGTTGAAGCTTAACCTTAAGGAAGTTTGGCACTACATGTATTTGACCAAGTCAACCTTGACACTAACCAGTGTTTACCACATGAACTAGGCAATCCGCCCGCCAAGCCTCGGTAGGGCCTAAGTGGCGCCTAGGTGGACAAAAATACTTACTTTGACCTTCCTAAGAAATCATATGATTTATTAGAGACCGCATGGTAGTAGGGCACATGAGTTCACCTACATATTTTCAACCACATTTTCAAATACAAGTTAAACACAAATTATGAAGCACAATATGATTTGCATTATCATACAAAAGGAGCAAAAAGTTAAATGCAATGAGGGGGTACCTGAGATTGTCACAGATGGTGGGAGGCTAATCGGAGGCGGGGGTTTGCCGGACTTGAGGGTGAGGGTGAAGGTCGGAGGTGAGGGTGGTCAGGTTAGGGTTGAACATGGTTTATATATGAAGCATTTTCTTATATTTGCATAGACCCCTCTTAAATACAAAAAAACCCCTCCCCCCTATTTTTCTTTTTTACTAGAGGCCCACCACCTGCCAAATCAATAGCGTAGGTGTTGGACCTCCAAATTGCCTAACCCATGGCCTAGGCGACACCTTGGAAACATTGAGAGTAAATGGTGTGTTCAATTTATTTGACCCCGACATCGAAGGGGTGACGGATTCGTCAAGATGGGATTTGCACTCATGAGATTCGACCTTAATCCCAGATACTAGTGGTGTGTTCGGTTGGGATGATTAAACTATTAATCCTATGATTAACTTTTAGTCCGATGTACGCTTGGGTAGACTAAGTTGTGAAACGGATTATATAATCTTGTATCCATGTGACTAAATAAAGTGAACCTCAACCCACCCACTAACTAATACAACCTAAAGGAAATAGATATTTTCCATTTTTCCCTCTCACTTGTTTTAAAATAATTCAAACATGAAGTATAATCACTCACATGCCTCTTCTCCACCACCTCTACCTCCGTCGCCTCTCCACCGCTACCACTGCCATCACCACAAAACCAAAGTCCTCCTCTCAAACCAAAAAGACCAGAGCACTCATCAAAATCATCAACAACCAACAATGGTCTCCCACTCTTGATTACCACTCTTAAATCATCCCTCTCCCCTTCTCCACCCACCTCTCCAAGACCACATTCCTCCAAACCCCCCACCTCATCCGATCCCCATCCAAAGCCCTCCACTTCTTCAACTGGGATCACTTCAACTCCAACTTCCCCTTCGTCCATTCCCACTGCACCTTCCTCCAACTCCTCGCCCGCTCTCGCAACCTCAACGCGGATCAAAACCACTTAAAATTCTATGAGGAGTTTGGGATCGCGAGTGATGATGAATATGTTGTGTTGGGTTTTTTATATGGGGAGGGGTAGAAAAGTCATTTTTGGCAAAATCACTTAAAATCCTATCCTATCAACCGAACAAGTCTCCAAATTCGAATTAACCTTATTCCATATCCAAATAATCCGATGCAACTTAGTCCAATCCTATCAACCCAACCGAACACACCATAGGAGGCTTAAAATAAGGCTACAGAGGTTTGCTCGTTGCCCCAAGTAAATATTAACCCTAAAATATGGCTACAATACTCATCTCAGAGACAATGGAGAATATAAGCAAAATCATTTCACCATTCATTTAAGAGGTCCGGGTTGTAGAAGGTGACAAGTGATTAATTTGGATCATCCATCTTCTATTCCTACAAATACAAATCTTCTTTCCCTTGAGTATTTTGGTATGAGGAGACAAGTAGGTATGCTCGTTGGCCCGAGCAAAGAATAAGGCTAGGAGGCTCAAAATAAGACTGTGGATTTGATTTCTCCAATACAACAAAAACTACAACAAAGCCTTTATCCCAAATTAGTCCTTATTGGATTTAGGGTTTAGGGTTTAGCTACATGGATCAACCAAGTCCACTTCACTTGATTTCTCCAATACAAGAGGCTATTAAAACTATGCCAACCTTTTTTAATCATAAGGACTGACATGCAAACAGTTTACTTTTTCAACTAAATTTCATTGTGGGAACATGTGAACATTCTTCTCAATTGTTTTTATACATTTTTAACAAGAAAAGGTATGTGGTCATCATAATGAATGCGGCTCTTGACGGAAAGAACACGAAACAACGAATATCACTTACAAAAATCAGCAACACGTATTTTAAAGTCAATTTACAATCCTTATAGAAGGACTAAGACAATTTTGAAAAGACAAACATGGAAATTAAGATTTGACCAGTACATTTATTCTAATTGACACAATAGTAGGTTTTATTCTTTTTCTTTCCTTTAATCTTTCAGGAATTATAACCTTCCATAACTTGAGTAACAAAAAGCTCAAGATATTGAAGTCCTTGACTATCCAATTTACAAAACAAATATGCATACAATGATAAGAGATCATACCAAACCCTAATAAGATCACACACATTCTTAACTTTTTAAAGAAAAAAAGTATTCGAGCATCATAAATAAATGCAGATATAAGTATTTTAAAGTTGGCCAACAATCTAAGCCGAAAAGAAATCAGCTTTTGTTTTTGAAAAGGAAACTTGCAAACTCAAAATTTAATATTGGCACATTGGAAGATTTTAATTTTTACTTTTATATAGCAAGATTATAAATTGAGTACAAGAGATGAAAATATTCGATCTTTAATCCAAATCACAAATTGGACGTGCATCAAGAGGCGTGAGAGAGGAAAAAAACTGTTATAACATTATATTAGTGTGAAAGAGTTGCAAACATTCCAGCATTTGCCTATAGGAAACAATCTTAATCATTTACGGAATTTCTTTAACAACTAGAAACATTGAGTGACTTAAAGTTGAGCACCCGTTGTATAAAGGAATGTGTCAGAAGGCTCTAGTTACAAATAATGATGGCAGTAACTTGTTATACGATTGGCTGATAACTTTTTTGTCTACTACTCCATATATATATATATATGCAAAATTTGCAGAATTATTCATTTTTGCGAATTTGATACACAATCCTAGAACTGCACTTCATATATTTCATGTAGGCGACAGGAAAATGTTTCCTAATAATGCAGAATGAACTTTGAATATCAATAAACTAAGAAAAAAGATTAGCAATAGATGCAACAAGGTAACTTCTCTAAAGTAAAGAATTTGTAACATCTAATGATACATATGATGTAGTCTTTCACACTTTGTGCGACCAAGGAAGAAATAAAGGCTTTGACAACAAGTACTGCTTTGGCACCAAAGCCATCATCAAGGTGAGGTAAAAAAAGGCAATACTGAATCATTCAATAAAAACAAAAGAAAATACTTAGGTCTATAGTTGATAAAGAGTTCATTGAATAAGGCCATAAGCAAAACCCAATAGATACATACACAATCTATAATATAATAATAAATAAATAAAGGAAATTGAACACCCGCTCATTAGTAATAATAAACTAAAAAATGCGGACAACTCAAGTTGTTAAATGGCTAAAATTTGATGAAAACAAACATCCAAAGAGAATTAAAAAGGAAAAATATAATACTTTAGAAAAGGACAGTTTTTAATAGAACTAGGAAAGATTTCATGTATTTAAAGCAATCCTCAAGTAAAAAAATATGACCTTTATCAATACTAAATAAACTTCTTCAAGCTTTCACACGATCTTAAAGCTGGTAGGTAACTAAATACCACCCAGGCAATTCTTCCCAAATTTTTTTTGCATATGCTTGTCAAGGTATAGCATGATATTTCCTTTGCAGTTTATAAGTACAATGACTTCAAAGAGGTAAATATTGAGTCAGCTGAACACCTATGTTACCTGGACTCGGGTGCGGGTGTCGGGTGTCGGATATGAGTCTAAAGGTCGAACCCACCTAGTCTCTAATTTAAGGACACGGAGACTCAGCAAAAAATGTCTAAAACTTATGTGACATATGCTTATATATATATATGTAATAACATATATTACATATATGTAATAGCTTATACACCTATATTTTTTTTCTCATTTTTCATTTCTTACTCTACACTAGAAAGTTCTTGTTAAGTTTTTTTCTTTATTCTCTTACATTTTAAATCTTTTTATACAAAGAGCTCTTCAAATGGAGTATCCATGTCTTTTTAAGTGTCAGACTCGTTTCAAGTGTCCGACACGGGTACTTTGGGTTAGAGTGAAGGGTCCGGGTAACATAGCTGAGCACAAACCATTCACGGAATCAAACCCACTATTATTCTCAACAGCACAATTTTCTACCAAATGCATTGCCTATAAACCAAGATGCCAACGCCTGACTTGCAATTTACCACAAATGTAAGCAACCACAGAAAGAATTCTGCATTGATGCTTCTTTTTTCTTACTTCTACTGGAGGTTTATAAGCTTCAAAGGAGTATTGCCTTGGTGCCTCTTGTTTTACCTCTTCTAGTGGCTTATATGCTTCAAGGGAGTATTGCATTGGTGCCTCTTGCTTCAATATTCTGGTTTTTATATGCTGTGAAGTATAGCAATAGCATCATACTTCTTCTGGTTGTTAATATGCTTCGAATCTTCATCTTCTGACAGTATAGAGCCATTCTTGTTTTATCAAGATGTATATCTACCGTTACATGCTTGAACAATGGTAGTAAGACATTTTTATGCCTCGCAACTGATAATCATGTACAATGAACCTTCTCACTAACTTTATGAAGAATCAAAATTAATAAAATCTAAAGATTATCCCACTTTCTAGACCTAAAGCACAGAGATTAAAGCTTCGGTATTTTTGTGTTTTTACCATGTAAAAGTGAAGATGTCCAAAATCTCTTAAGTTGTGGTATATAGCTTTCTATAATTCCCCACTATATAAATCACAAAGCATTATAATTTTCAAATGATCTCAAATGCAATGCACCGACGAAAACAAAACCATGATTTGAAAGCTCCAAATTGAAAATTTTCAAATCTCAGAGGCTATACTAAAGCATTAGAATCAAATCAAATCATTACAACATAAATCAGAAAAGGAAAGCACATACTTCGAAACAAGTGGTTCTCAAGGCTGCCACGAAACATGAACTCATACACAAGCAACCGGTGATCATCTTCGCAGCAATACCCAATTAGCTTCACCAGATTTGGATGCCTAAGCTGGCCCAGAAAATTAACCTCCGTCTACCACAAATCAAACAAAAACAAAATCAAGATAAACACAACAACAAACACAGAACGACACAGACGAATACGAACAAAATCCACACTAACCAGCCATTCCCTGTGCCCTTGAAGCCCTTGCTTGTTAAGAACTTTGACAGCCACCGGAAGCGATTTGAGCCCAACTCTCACATTTTCGTCAATGTAGCCCTTATACACAGTCCCAAACCCACCCTCACCGAGAATGTAATCAACGCGAAAGCTCTTCGTAATCGTCTCAAGCTCAAACAAAGTAAAAGAGATAACAGTGTCCAGCAAACTATTTTTCCTCGAATCCTCGCTGTTCTTCGGCGTCGAGGGATCGCTCAAATCCGAAAACGACCGGTTGTGCCTCCTCTCAGACACAGATTGGGCCTTAACAGGCATTTGCTGAACTAAAATTCAAAAAAAATCAAATCTTTCAAAACCTAACCAAGCTCAATCCAATCAACAACAACAAAATCAACACCACAATCATCAAAAACAACAACAAAAACAACAACAACAACAACTACTACTACTACTACTACTATGACTACCTTGTGCATTCGCAACTACAGCAGATTCTTCTCTGGTGCCGCAATTTCCCATCTTGAGCTTCTTGTGCCCTAACACAGACTCTCATTCTTCGATCAAGAGAGCTCGATTTGCAAATCCAAACCCTAATTGAGCAATTGAGGAAGAAGAAGAAGAAGAAGAAGTGCAGGATCTGTGTAGCTGATGCTCACTCCAGCGAAAGATTCCTTCGCTCCCCACTTTACCACTGAACGAAATTCTTTCACTTCGTTTAATGGTCTTCTTGTCCTCGTGTGAGGATATACTGAGTCGGAGTTTACGAAAGTGCCCTTGGGGGGAAGAAGGGGAAATTGTTTGCTAGAGGGGTTGCGTGGTCTTTCAGGGAGGTTTCGGATTAAAGATGCACACGTGCTTCCCATGTGGACCTGAGCGGAGCGTTTTTATTTTTTACTATATTTGTATTTTTCTCACTTTGTATCTCTTTTTAGGAGTGATTGTGGAAAAAGGGGCTTTTGCACTTTGAAAGTGAGTCTTGGGTTTGGGCAGAGCTGTAGAGGTCACTCATGCACAAACAGAAGAGAATGATGAATAAACTAATTTGTGAATTGATAAAAAAAAAAATTAAAAAGAAAAAGGTAAAGGATGATGTTAGGGTGACTTACTTTCGAAATTTAGTTGTTGGGGGACTGCCCGATACACCTTGAAACACAGCGCATACATATGTCGAGGTGTATCGGGTGGTCCCCCACGACCCTATGGCAAAAGTGGGTGTCAAAAATCAGTCCTAGAGCATTTTTTATTAAAAGGGAGAATACCAGCTCAAGTTATAATGAATACAATTTAGGGAACGAAACCCCAAGTCTTAGTAAATCAATTCTAATGTGCCTACGAAATTCATGTCTCCAACAGTCCAACTCCAATTAGTAGTTGCAACATCAAGATTGCTCTCCAATTTTCAAAAGCTTTTAGACATCAATTAGTTCGGTCCTAAAGCATTTTTCATACTAAAAAAAAACACAAACTTAGAAATTTTTTATATAAATCTAGCATCATCTTTAATTTTTATCAATTATATTACATTATGATGAGTGAGGGCTTGAGGTCTTACAATGGACGCTTTACCAAAATACAACGCGTGATGGTTTTTCCAATCCCAATGTATAGCCCTTTATATATTAACTTGAATATCCAATGTGAGATTATTCTTAACACTCCCTCACAAATTCAACGAGCGATAGTCAAATTAAGACTTCAATTAATTAGGACAACTAGCTAATTGGTACAACTCAAATCTAACAAGCATTGAACAACTTTGTGTAACTCAAATCCAACAGGCATTGAACAACTTTGTGCATCTAGCTAATTAGAATGATCCAACGAGGCATTGGTTAGCTAAGACCAAAAGGATAACCTACTTGGTAGATAAACTTGGACTTACGCTTTAGGCAACCATTTATCTTATTGCTTTGATACTACATTAGTATTTGTATTGATAGAGTGTCAAGTCCAAGTGAATGTAGGAAAAGCATATATGATGAGTGAGGGCTTGAGGTATGGAGTGGAGGCTTCACCAAAATAACATGGCAAAATGATATTTCCAATCCCAATTTGTATTGATAGAGTGCCAAAGTTCAACTTTAATCCCCAAATGTGGGATTATTCTCAACACTAGTGTTGTAAACGAGTTGACACGATTGAACATGACAATTCACTTAAAACCCATTTTAACTTTTTAAAATAATAATATAATGTAGATGTGTTATTTTATCATATCAATGGTGAATTACAAGTTTTAGAATTTAATAATATAACAGTGCTATTTTCAAAACCAATTTATCGGATTATAAAATAATTAATTAAATAATATATTAAATGAGTTGATGGGTTGACAACATAACATGGAAAGCTAAAGAGTCAGTGTTAGAGTTGAGCTTATGTGGGCTAATGTTAGAAACAAGTTAGACACCAATGTGATGCACTAACCCACTACGCCACCCAAAGCTCAATGTTGAGTCCTGGGCCACGCTAACATTCTCCATGTAAATAGCACCTAAATTGAAAACTGAGACCCTAGAGACTTGGACCTCTATTGAAAGTTAATTTGAACAAATTGAAAGCCAACATAGTCGTGTTATTTAAAGTTGGATTAAATACAACTTTAAGTGGCCATCATAACCCACTGAAAATTTGCGTCCTAATTCTTGGCAGAAATGGTAAACCCCTAACATATTTGCTTCCTAATTCCTTGCAGAAAATTTAGCACATCTTTACCTATTCATTGGGGCTGACACATTACCAACATCGGAAGGCATCATCAATGCAGTTAACTCTAAAAATCGGACATGTAAATATTCATAAATTTCCTGTTATAATCGGTAAAAATTAAAGTTCGTGCTAGAGATGCAAAAATATCACAAAATCCGAGCTTTTTTTAAGTATTAAAGTACTTACTTTAGTCTCTTTAAGATCGTTTTCAAAGAAAAAAAAAAGGCTAAAATGAAAACAAACCCCACATCATCAACAAAAACTATAAAACAGTCTTTGTTCTTACTTGTTTCTTAAATCTTTGAAAACACGTATTCTAAATGATGATAAGTATACAAGGGAAACTAAAGTGCATTTTAAAAAAAAAAGTGTGTGGACCTGAGTACTTTTCTTAAACGTCCTCAAAAAGAAAAAGTACTTTTCTTAAATGAATTTCACTCAAATAGTGTGAGCTTGTAACTTGCGGGGTATGTTCCCACAACCAAAGGTTGCAACCCTCCGTCATATTAGAATAACTTTTTTGATATCCTTAAGTATCAAGGCGGGTCTGACTATTCCCATAAAGCCTAGACATGATCAACTTGAGCGTATCTAGTGGCCCAAACAATCTTGACGCAGTGGGAAATCGAACATGGGACGATGCACCTAACCCACACAATCCGAAGCTCACCCTTACTGTTGGACCAACCCATCCGAGCTCATATTAGCAGAATTTTGGGTGTGACTTGTTACTTTATGAAGTACCTAACATGTGTCGTTGTACATTATTACTGATCTCCTTGGGTAATGATCAGGCAGTTATAACACAAAAAAGTGAACAGGAGGCACACCACTTGAAATAAACTAAAGCCCAAAACCACCGCAAAGCTACTCTTCTCTGCAGCACTGAACAAAGCACCACACACCTGCAAATAACAGCTCCATTTACTCTTCTCTGCAATATACACTACCCATCTGACTTCATTTGCCAAATACTTCAGCAAGCTGCCAAGTAGGGATGGAAGATGGCGAGGAAATTATCAAGGCGCACCAGGTATCTATGGGAGCAAGGCATTCCTCGAACTTGTTCGTCTCTCTCCAAATATGCGACACCTTGCCATCGGTTACCCAATTGAGAAGAAGATTTGCATTTCAGCCATGCCATGTCTTTTCCTCTGCAAAAATCTGCCAACGGTTCCTTATACAGGCAATCCAATCTGAAAAAGAAACATAAATCATTAAAAGATAGCGTTAATATTATACAAGTTCCTTGAGTTTGTCAGCAGATCACCGCTATGATCAACATCACCTTTGCTATTGCCAGAAAATAGTCAAGAGCAATATTTAAACATAAAGAGTCATGCAGCAATAACATTACTTATCTGGAGCTGCACTGCTAGAGTGCACACTTCTCTAGAGCAAGTTTTGCTGCATCTTTCTTAACGCTGTCCAAATAGGGGAACATTCTCGTTGCATGGGATCCATAATACAGTCGGAATATTACACTGAGCCGATTGATGGAGTCTGAAGCAGAGATGTGGTCATTGGTACATAGTTGAATTGAGGCTAGCTTCACCAATTCATTCCCAATGACGATATGCTTTGGATGGTAAAGCTTCTCAAGGATCTGTCGATCCAATGAAACCATAAAGTCAGACCTCATAAATAAGAAAAAAATAAAATAAAATTAACGCTCGTCATCAATTAAAAAGACGTTTTCTTTTCAAATAATTGGATAGACCGTATACATGGCTGCAAAAAGAGGTCAACAAGGGTATCTTGGTTGTCCCAAGAAGGGCAAGAGCCTCACCAGTAACGTGTGATTGATGCGGGAAAAGAGTATAAATTATGAAGGTCTGTACTAAATATTTTTAGAAAAGAGCAAGCAAATAAGCTTAATCATAAGTAACAATGAATAGATAGTTTCTTTTGTTGCATTTGATAGGTAAGGTGGCATGGTTGATATGGCCACAGATCATAATAGTATAGATTTATAAATTTCAACTACTATATTCAATTTGAATCCGAAATCAGTTGGGTTTGACACGTTTGACTATGCTTACCTATATGTCTAACCATTGAGCAAACTCAGCAGAAGGAAATCCTGCTGCCATTTGAACTTTTAGTATATGTTCGTAGTTGATATCGCCACAGATCATATTAGTATATATTTATAAATTTCAACTACTAAATTCAATTTGTATTTTACTTCTATAGACAATGAAAGGCTTTTATGGACTTTTATTGACATTCATAGACTTTTATTATTATATTTATTAACTTTTATAGATTCAAACATGTTTCTTGGACATTGGAGTAAATTTATAGAATTTTATAATAACCAAAAAATATAACACTTCATTTTCTGGTGAACACCAACATTATATATCATAAATGTCTGAAATAAATACAACAAAATTAATATGCACCACAAAATTACAAGCAAATAAACTTAATGCCTAACACTGTTCATGACCTCAACATTACTCCACATATCAGCAGCTATAGTAGCCCTCGATTCATGGGCATGATCTCTTTGTTGTTTTTGAGTCCCAACAGGTGGTTCGAAATCATTTTCTTGACTATCCAATGATGAGAAAGAGGAGACACCTTCATTATCTAGTTCAACTAAAAACTCATCAGAGCAACACTCCTTGCATAGAAAGTTATGCAACCTCGCACAAGCTAACAACAATTCTGCTTGAGTTTCACATTAAAATGAAGTAGCCGTTTTAAAAATTGTGAACCGCGATTTAAATATATCGAACGACCTCTCAATTATGTTCCTAAAATGCATCTCAAAGATTAAATAATTATTTGCAATTTTAGGGTCACGATCTTGGCCATGGAAGACTTAAAGATGATAACGGATACTTTGAAAATGTGCTAAAAACTAACTTCGATTTGGAAATCCACAGCCCACCAGAAAATATTTACCAAAATACATAAAACATTGTTGAGTTTTTTTTTTTTTTTTTTTTATAGGAAACAATAAAAACATTGTTGAATTACTACACGGCAATTGTAGTTAAACAAAACATCATAACATCACTCGATATTCTCAAATCATGTGCAGAACTTTTCCATCTACTTAGAACATAGATAAATTTCAAATCAAAGTTACAAGTCGTTAAAACATTTTTAAATTTACATTCTATTATTAGAGAAAAAGCAGACGCAAGATTTATTAGTATTGAAGAGATGTTGGCCACGCAATGAATCGAGCACAATGGAAGATTTGATCCTTGTAGCCAACCCCAATTAATCTGGACTGAGGTTATGTTGTTATTGAAGAAATGTTGGCCACACATTTACTCAGCGTAGGCTAAAACTCTCAATGTGTCTGTTCATAATATACTTGGCTGATCCCATCATACTACTAGCAGGAAATTTTACAAAATCTTAAAGGCAATAAACGTAATTGCAGTATATATGATGGTTAAGCTCGGAGTTACGACACCATAAAAAATAAGAGGAAGTGCAAGATTTTATCCTTACTTAAGAGGTAAATTATTGCTATTAAAGTCTAGGTTACCTGGGCATGCGTATGAGTAGTAAATACGAGTCATATCCATTAGATTTTGTAGGATGGAATGCCCAAGTCCAAATGGATATAGGAAGGAGAGTTTGTATTAAGTGAGAGCACAAGGCTTGGAGTTGAGCCTTCACCAAAATGCCAAGGCAACATGGAGTCTCCAATCCAAATTTATAACCCATTCTTTATTGACTTGAATATCCGATGTGGGACTATTCTTAACACTCCCCGTCAAGTCCAACGACATTAGCCAAGTTGAGACTTTAATTAACAAGCAACTAGCCAATTGAGGCAAGTCAAATCCTATGTGGCAATGGCCAACTCTAGGCAACTAGCCATCTGAGATAGTCCAACGAGAAATTGGCCAACTTAAGACTAAGAGAATAGCCCACTTGATAGATAACTTGGAATGAAACCTTGGGCAACTACATTTTGTTTCTTTGATACCATATTAGATTTTGTAGGAAGAAGTTCCAAGTGGATATAGGAAGGAGAGTGTATTGAGTGAGTGCTTAAGGTTCGAAGTGATGGCTTCACTAAAATGCCAAGGCAAGATGGCGTCTCCAATCTAAACTTTTTTTTAATAAGAAACCAACAAACTTAACTCCAACATGAGTCGAACACATGACCTCCCCCAACCTTGCCTTCTAGCAAGTCATGCCTCGTCCATCTCACTAGAGAAGCTTTGGCCACCCCTTAAACTTTTCAGAAATTCACAAAAGTCTACAAAAAAATCCAAATTGAATACACTTCCTAAGTCCTTGAAAGTCTATAAAAGTCCGTAGAAATAAAAAATTGTATACATCCCCAAACTTATCATTACGATAAAGTCCGTAATCACCTTTGTAGAAATCTAAAATGAAAATGCTCACACTTTACAATGCATAATAGTTCACAAACACAAAACACATGGGTCTATCTACGCAATCCAACATTTATGCTGACGTTTGCAAGGCCTTGCCTAGTGTTAACAGCTTCGCTATTGAAAATGTGCACACAACTTTATAGCATTACGCTCTTACTTGGTTTCACAATCACACAACCAATGTCACCATTTGATATCCCTTTGTCAAAAGGAATCAATCTCAATTACAAGAACTCACTCATTATCTAGGCAACATGTAGATTTCTATCACCTTCCTATTTTCCACATTGTTCATGACCCCTAACTATCTCAGGCATCTCGTATTTAGCAAGTGTGCACTAACAAGAAAGATCCCATTCATCTCAATCTTAGAATCTTCTTTAAATTGTGCTTATCGAATGAGATCAGCAAACACAACTGAATGCCCACGCTGTCAAATAAGGTATGTCTTAACAGTTAATATATGCTTCACAACTTAAATTAAGTCCTTAATGGAGAAAAAGACATGACGGAACCCAAGAAACAAGAAATGAAAAGCTTCTTCGCAAGTTGTTGGTGTTAGTGAAGAACAGAGTGGTGGGGGTTTGCCTATAGAGTCATCGTGGTTGTTTCTCTACGATGGAGAAGAGTGTTAGTGGTTGTAGTGGTGGTGCGACAGTTGCAAAACAAATCATGATGGTGACAAACCTCTTGGCAACATTGCAACAACTCATGAGTTCAGCAATTGGACACAAGAACACTAACAATCAAAATGAAATAGACACGATCATTTCAGTATGATGAGAGCCTTCTGACCATTATCACCTTTATCGAGCTGCTCCTAAGTCTCCTCATCATTATCACCTTCATTAAGTTGCTACTGAGACTTTATGTTTGTTGATTATCAACAATTTGAGTTGCATCGTTGTTAATCATTATGATGGGAGGGTGAGATGGGAGACTCATGTTATCCATCACTTCAACAAAGAGACTACAAGATTCTCTAAATTCTTCCACTTGATTCTTCATTTCCAAAACAATTTCATCAAGAAAGGAATATTTTGAATAAATCTCGGATGGATTGAAGATAGCAACCCACTCAGGATCAAGAGAGGATTATCACTAACTAGAATAGAACTTATATTAATCAAAGAGAAAAAGACCATAAAGAACAAGAACAATATGTATAGACTTTAAATAAGTCTACACACTCAGAACAGAACTTGAGACATGTTCCAAATGATCCACACGTGCTCTCAACACTCTTATTTATAGTGCTTACTCTAACCCACTACATATTACATAAGAACATATCATGTCACCTTCATCCGATCCGATCCGACCCGACCCGACCGCCCATTAGCACCTTAAAGCACGTATAGAGTGGTGGGAAGCCCATCTTCATAAGTGGCAGTCTCATTCCCCACATTTTCAGCTCATGTGGGACTATTAGTGTGAAGAGAGAGTGAGAGGCCACCGCTTCAGTGAGGTAGTGCCATTTTTTCCTTTGTATTCCAATCAATGTTGGACTAAAAAATACATATCTCAACACAACTTTTGTTCAACCTTTTAGTCCTACCTTGATTAGTGAAAGAAATGAAATAGTGTTGTGCTCTATCAAAGCTGAGGAAAGTGAGAAGTGTGAGTGTCAAAAGCTATGTGCTTTATGCTAGGGCTAGGGCTAGGGCAGTAAGCTTAGGAGAAAGCTAACTGCCTTTGAAAGGTAGATTTAACCATTTTGTTCTTGAAGAGTTTACCTTTCCAGGAGTTCAATAAACTGAATTGGCTTTTGTGGAAGTTATTTTCATCTGCCCCATCCGAAACTTGTCTAATTCTAGGTTGGTCGGATGGCGGATGATTGGATCATTTATTTTTCTCAAATTGGCCAGCCAAAAGATATACTGTTTCACATCTCTATTGCTTTACTTAACAAATAAATTTTATCATAAAAAAAAAAACAAAAAAACTTTGCAAATAAATCTTCCATGAATTTTGTTTTCTTCGCTAATTACCTTTTTGGATGTATGGGTAACACCAGAATACTAAATCATTGATGTTACCAACTGATTCCAACTTGTATCTGTTGCATTTGGCACTTCATAGAGGTCATCATGTCATTAACAGGTTGGTCAATCTCAATTCTTCTAAAAAAATTGCAAATGATATCAATAGAATTCTGATATATCATGCAATGACAATGGAGACAAGTAATTCAACAATAAGACCAGATGTTTTATCACACAAAGAAAGAAAAACAAAAGACGTAACATGAAAGAAAGGCTTGATGATTTTTTTTTTTTTTTTTTTTTTTTTTTTTTTTTGTGGGAACATACCCCTATAGATGCTTCACAGTGGTGTAAGGCCGACTGAAAATCCCCAATCAAACAAAGAGCCTTGGCAAGATTGTCTTCCGCCTGAATTATTAGACCATACAGATTCTCAATAAGATATATGCAAATATGCATATCTTCTCATGCAACATGAAAAAGAGAAGAGAGGAAGGGACTATGAGATGCAGGATATCTAACAGCCTATTTACAGAGTTTACAATTTCCATCGCTACTGCATGCATAAGTACATAAACCCAAGAGCTTATGGTAGGACTTCTCAAACAGGTAACAAAGTTATGTATTTGACTTTGTTCAACTATCATTGGCATGCCAAAGTCTTATTGACATATAGAATATAATACATATTAGTAACAAGCACAAAAAATTATTTCAAAATTTGTGAAATCAGAATGAACAAACTCACCTGAGCGATTTCCTTGTTATAAGCATGCAATATTGATCTCAAGATATCAAGATTGCATAAAGCATCAGAAAGAAGATTAGTACGGACTTCTGTAGAAGTTGTATCAGCTAGCATCCCGTTGAGATCTCTATAATTTATATCATGGAAATACCAAATCTTAGAAGACTAATGAAATCCATGTAAAACATCAGGAACAGCAAGCAAAATTATGAACCTATAACATTTAATACTGTTACTATGAGTAACAAGCTTGATATACGCTGAGAATAATTCTATTTGACCATAGTTTCTAAGTACTGAGTTTTTATTAAAATTTCTAGGTTATGTAAGCATTTAAGCATATTATCCATTTTTATAAAAATATAAATATCAAGAGAAAAATGCTGCAATAGTAGTTGTGGTAGTCCCCCTAGACTTCCAACTAAATCACTTTTCAGTACTTACTACTCCTCACTCGTATTAGGTAGTACCAATTGGACTTTGTGATGAATTAAGATGTGTTTCTTTCAGTTAAATTGTATTCCTTTTTGAATTTTCTAATTGTTTTACCTGGAATGCAGATGTTGGAATTGGGGAATTCTTTTAAGACCCCTGTTCTCAACACATTTGGAAGTGAGACCACACCAACAACACTTTAAGCGTGAATTGAGTAGTTACTTAGTTTGGGCGGGAAATTAGAGAGTATAAATAGATGTTGAGAGGTTGCAAAAAGTATCTTGTTTTGATTGTAATTGGGGAACTCTTTTGAGTTTGGGCTGAGAGAGTCTTGTGACTCTTGTTTGGGTTTTCTGATGTTCTTTACTTCTTGTATTCCTTGTTCTTCTCAAATCAATTGCTTGAAATCAATATTCTATCAGATTCTTTTAACTGGATAATGATTCCAAGATGCTTAGTAACGATTTCATGGATCAGTGGGCCTCTAGGACATCTAGCAAAGCTTGTTGTGAAACTGGCAATATATTAGTTACTTGGCATAAAGGCATCTTAATTACACTGCCAAAGAGTTTTAACTACTTGTGAAATGATTTAGAGTACATCAAAACAGGGAGAATATTTTAAACTTGTGCATTTTTAAATCTGAAATATGAAGTCTGCACAATCCTCAAGTTAGGAGGTCATGATCTATTAATCTGAGTGGCTGATCAAAATTACCCCAGCATTAGGAAGACTTCCACCAAGACAATTACATTTGTACAAGTATTCAAACAACCTAACCGACAATAAAAGTTTTCTCAACTCAACACATTCTTAGCAGATTTGGTTCGATGGAAGAATAATAAAAATATATCAAGGGTCAGGAAAATTAAAAGAAAATCAGTGCTAAATTAGTAATGACACAGCCGAACAAAGACGTAAAGAATATTTTTGTTTATATGACCTGAGAAAGTTATTTTTTAAAACATTTATAAACAACAAAAACAAGGGTCAAACCCAAATTAGTAGGGTAGGCTACATGGAACAAATGCTTACACTCAGCTTGATTAATGCAGTTGATTGTTTGATCCTTTTCATAAAGTGTGACAAATGTTTTATACTGATTTTCAACCTGTATAAACCCTCCTCATCTAAGCAGACTTTGGACCAGCTATGTAAAACATAGGAGAAGTCCATATGAACCATTTAAAAATAAATAAATAAGCCAAACAGTAAGCTCATTTCTAGCAAAGAAAATGTAGTGAAGTAAGATTTAGGGAACATACGGAATTGAAGACCAACACCCAACCAATACTTGAGTATACCTTTCCATATGATGTATTGCTTTGGTTGCTGCTAATCGTAAAGATTTTACTTCGCGATGTGAACCACAATTCAAGCAATATCCAGAAACCATTGTGCAGCTAACATCATTACGTTTCAATAAGCAACGAGCCACCTTTTCTATATCTTCTCTTTCCAGGTTATCAACCTTCAAAACAAGCAAATATTCAGTTCAAAACAACAACAGTGACATTCAATGAAATAATAATAGTTTCATTTCTTTAGTTGGGAAAGAAAATTTAATATCCTAGATTTTTCTATAAGAAACCTACTTTCATCCTTCAACAACAAGCACATGAAAATAAATACCCATCACCCATCCTCTAGTTTGTTCTAGTGTTATTCTTCAGAAAAAAGTTTGTTCTAGTATACCAACCATTGCCTTGGTATAGTAGTTAGGACCTACTAGTTGTTCTTTGAATCTCCTAATTTTCTGAGGCATATCTCTTATAGGGTGGTCTCCTGTGGAATAGTCAGGGATCCCAAAAACCACGGCATCAAAAAAAAAAAAAAAAAATGTTCTAGTGTTATATGTTTCTTCATATCAACAATATTTGTTCTTTACCAATTTTTTTAAAAAAATTATACAAGTTTACTTTTATAAGATGTGAGGTTTTGCACCACGTCACAAAAGGCATAACTCTAGCTTCCAAAAAAGAACCACCACGATAATGATCCTTGAGGTTTAAAAGTATGGAGTAACAATGATGCTATTTGTCGTGCGGAGGAATGACATCATTCCATGAAGAAGAAAATTGCTAACATAACTTCTACTCCAGATCCACCACACTGAATCACTTCTTTACCACATACTGTAAGTTTATACCAGTCAAGAGATCAAACAGCCATTCCTTATTAAGCACAACAGTGGTAAAAATTCTAGGAAAATGAATATAAATTGAAGTATATACGTACTGGAACAAGGCTTTTCACACTGAAATTTGTGGGAATTTGTTGAACACAATTGAAATTCATTTTTTCGAGCTTCAAGACGCTGTCATCCAAAACACTGCCAAAACAATTTGGTTCCGAGCATGAAAACGAACTGATAACAATATCAGAAACATTTAACTGCGCACAACCACTACAATTGCATTTGAATGAGTACTGGTCTTCTAGCAACTGTTGTCGTTCTTCATGGCTCCACTGACCAATCTGTAACAGAGAAAGGTTCAAACAATTATGCAACAATAATGATGAAGAAAGGTGTTGGCTCACTCATAAATAACATAAAAAATAGCTCCAATCAGAGCACATTAGTTCCAGTTCACTACGCCAACACAAAAATTTACTGCTACAAATTACTATCCATACAGAAAAGCAAGAATGAATAGAATTAACATTGGCGATGTAGATATTACTTGTGGACCATAAGATAACTCCAAGGGAAATCCAGCTTGTACAAATTCTGTGGATCGCACATAAAGAGTGCGTGAAAGAAAATATGTATGAACGTTTGGCCGGCATGAATGGTTGAACAAGCTACCAGTTGAATATATAGCTTGACCCAATCTGACCTATAATCGCAAAGAAACAAATAAGAGAACCATTTATTGACAAACCAAAGTATCAGTACAATTATAGTAGCAAGATAAAATACAAAGGTGAAAGTGCGGAACCTGCTCAACATTATTGGTCAAATTATCCTTATTATGTAAAAGATTTCCCAATTGCTCCACCGACCAAAATGCATCAGTTGACTTCATGTGAACAATTGCCATAGAATTCAACTTGACTTGAGACAAGGTTATAACCAACTGAAATAATGGATGGAAAACAAGAAAAGAAAAAAACAGAAAAGAGTTACAAGACAGTTCAATTTGAATAAATAAAATGAGGGGAAGCTAAATAATGGAGAAAGGCCTAACATTCTGAACAACAGAAACCAATTTTTTCTTATAAATGCAAGGTTAAGTTAGAAAACTCAATCCACTGCCAGCGACCTTGTATCAATCATAATTTGCAAATCCAG
Source organism: Stephania japonica (assembly GCA_039657345.1). Classification (NCBI taxonomy): domain Eukaryota; kingdom Viridiplantae; phylum Streptophyta; class Magnoliopsida; order Ranunculales; family Menispermaceae; genus Stephania; species Stephania japonica. Next base: position 12,562,638 of record CM077556.1, read on the forward strand.
AAGAAACATCCAAACTCTATCATAGGCAGAGACAACAGTATTGGGCATGCCCTAAAATCCGCCCACTCAAATTTCGGAATTAATTCGAGGAAGTTACTTCAACGAGGGGAAGTTTTACAAAAATTTGCCAGTGCAGGGAAGTTTGTGGAACTTCACTTTAAATGCTAAAAAACTCAATTTTTTTTCTATAAAGATGTTAAAATATACTTAATCATATAATAATGATGTATGATAGTCAAAATACAATAGCTTAAAGTAGTTATTTTGCAACAAAACACACAATTTATACCACGGGTGACATTAACATTGGTTTTTTTCATTGCTTTTTATACAATTAAAGTTGATTTTTTGCTACTTGGATGAAATAAATGAAATGTATAGACACATACTTGCTTTTTTATGTTTTTTTGTCAAGTACATATTTTTTGATTGAAAAAGAAAACTAATACACCTTTTTTCTTAAAAATAAATATAGGCCCCTGACAAAAAAAATAAATATAGGCTTATTTTAGGGTATTAACTTAAAAAACAAAAAAACACACTAAACTTTTTTCCTTTTTGAGAACACACACAGTTAAAGTTACAAACAATCACTTGTTCCTTAGATCATACTACTAGATCTGTGTGTTCCAAATCACAATGAATAATATAAAGATAGAAATAGATGGCGCATACTTATTAGTTATTAGTTACATACACTTACACAAGGAGATGCAAGAAATAACAGATTGATCTCTGTGAAACTCTTCGTTTTCATCACCTCGAGACTCCTCTTTCGACTTTCGATTCCTTCTCCTTCGACTCAACAAATCTTTGTCTCTTTGATCACTCAACTCTGTCAATCTCTGCCTCTGCAAAGTGCAAATCTTCTTTGCCTTTGTAGATCTAGGGCTTGCTCCTTTGTCAAAAGCAGATCTAGGATTAAGTTTAAGGTTTGAAGTTCAAAGTGATCTTAAATGGGTTGTGCATCTCGAATTCCTCTAAGGCTCAAGCTCATGTACGGTTTGAAACTCTACATCTCTAAGATTCAAAGATGCTAGGGTTTCTTTTTAGGGTTTTGTTTGACGCCTCCATCAAAAAATCGACAAACTTCCCCCAAAAATTGAAATCCCACAAATTTGTATACTATTTTAAGTGTTTTCTCCCGAACTTCGACGAAAGTGCCGAATTTTGTCAAAAAAGTAGGCGAATTTTGACATTTTTTACTTCGGATGTGGGTTTCGTTTTGCCACATGGAAGATCGACAAACTTCGGCCGAAGTTCAGCGAAGTTTGTCAATTTTCAAACCTTGACAGTGGGTATCACACATGAGTACATATAAGTTTTTGAGATTCATGTTAAGGATTTGGATTGATTGTAATTGGAAGCGTGAATCGTGGTCCATGGATTTGAATAAGGGAGCAGCTGGACGGAATTTGAATTTTCATTTCTTCACATACCCCACTTTTTTCAATAAAACCCAAACTACCCTCCCCCTTAACGACATACACCCATCCTCCTTGTCGATTCCCTTAATCTCTTAACTCTTCCATCTCCTCTCACTCACACATTTCGTCATCCCAAACCACTTTTACTAGGTTCGCCTACCCTATTTAGATTGATTTTGAGTTCAAACAAGAGCGTATTTGGGTGATTTTGTGCCATAGGAGTGACAGAGTTACGCACCATCAACAGTTGGTATCGTACTTGTTTCAGTTAGTTTTTTTGCTTTTTTTTATTCATCAACAATTGGTTTCATACTTGTTTCAAAACATAGGTTTTAGATTCGTTTCTTCGCAATGGAACAATCTCACACATTCGAGACATGTGTGTGTGGGGAATGGTCTGTTTTCATCGAGACCTCTTCAACTGGACTCAAATGGTTTCAATCGAGACTTCCCATTATAGTCTCGGATAGGGTACGGTTTGATGAGTGCTAGCCCACCCTCACTGGAGAGGGTCTGACTGTGTACTTCCAAGACTTGAGTTATCAATTAGGTCCTACACTGCCGAGATTCCATCCCTTTGTTCTCAATGATGTGGTACCAAACAATAAAGGCAGCCACCAAATCGACTAAAAATTACCTCATTGTGTTCGGTTTCACTTGCTCTTTGAACATCTAATCAAATCATACTTTGATGCCCTAAACACCAACAATCGCACCATTAATCCATCAAAAACCCTAAAAGGATAAATCGAATTAAAGGAGGTTGCACTTACAGAGTGAGTAGTAGTGGTTTGGCGAGGTTTTACTGGAGTGGATGTCTAAGTGTTCTAGAGGAGCGATGAGAGTAAGTGGGGATATGGGAGAACTGGGGAAGAAAAGGGCTTTTATATGGGGGTAGTTTGGTCATTTCACGCGAGGCAAAATTTGAAGTTGCCTATATTATTTTTGAGTTGCGTTATGTGCACCCCAATATCCTCTCAGAGCACCCCATTGATCAGGGCACCCCAGCAATTTATTAGGGCACCACGAGACTTTTACCAAAATGCCAACGCACCCCACTACTCAAAACAAATGTTAAAGTAATCTCGGTCATGGCTTGTCGAGACCCGTATTACAGTGTCGGTCTATACCAACCGACACCCAAATAAGGTAGTCAAACACCCAACTTGATGGGTGACCACCGAAACTATACAAGTGGTCTCGGTGGCCTTGTGCCGAGACATGTGTATGTCTCGGTTGACACCAACCAACACAACAACCTATGTCTCGATCCTGTATCCGAGACTAGGTTTGGTCATTTCCCACCGAGACCTGAAATGTAATGTCGGTTAATGTAGTATTGCGCTATAGGCACCCCACCGATTACTCAGAGCACCTTGGTAGGCACCCCACCAATTACTCTGGGCACCCCGGGGCAAATGTGTCATTTTCTTTGAGAACCAACATAAATAAATAAAAAGTTGGGGTGCCTTGAGAGGAAACCTAGGTGCACATAGCGCGACTCTTATTTTATTGGAGTAGATACAGAAAAATTGGGGTCTATCTAGCCACTCCCTTTAAATAATGACTCAAATTACTATGAAGAATACATATATAATAATATAAGAACTTCGACCAAAAAAAAAACTTGAATGGGTTTTTTTCCCCTAAAGTTTTAAGCCTTCAAAGGTTGTTTTAGTAAACATAGTTGGGTTTATTGTGGTTTTTACCCCTCAGGTAAATATTGCATTTCACTGTTCAACTCCCAACACTTCGATATTAGTCGGATATTACAAATTAATAGCTCCATTGCTTTACTAATGATTGTGTGTTGAGAACCTAGGATCCTAACTAATATTTGTATTTGTACTTGCATATTGAGGAACAAAGAACCAAATCCAATACTCGAAAGAGAAACGCCACTATAACATGATTGCGTTTAGACATAAATATATCACAAGCCATTTACCTTCAATAATATCAGAAAATTGAAGAGTGAATAAAGTTGATATTTTAGCATGCAGAAGTTAGTAGAGGGATAGTTTATATCATACTTGTGATACAGAAGCCCCAGTAAATGGAAATTCAGCACCATAGGATTGTTGAAGACAGCGCGTCAGAACAATCGAATATATATGGAAGTCTAATTTGCTTTCACAAGGCAATTTTCCAAAATTGTGTACAAGTTCCTGACAAGAAAATTAAGGCCACTATCATTATCGAGTTACAAGGAGATAAAATAGTATTAAGAGACAGCAGAACTAAGAATATTGTAAGAAATACCAAAGTTTCAGCAGATTTTGCGGTCCCTTCAGACCGTTTTCTTTGCTCTATTGATTTTACAATCATTCGAGCTGCTAAAATAATTTCTGATGGCAAAACAGCAGGCCAGTTTACACCTCCACATTCATGTTTATGTTCTGCAATCCATCCAGAGTCTGGATTTGCAGCACCAGATCGTGAATCAGGGGCCAAAATAATGCTTAAAATGTATCTTTGAAGATCAGTTGGCATCATTTCATGGAAAGAATAATCGCTCAAAAGATTTTCTCCTACCCCTCCAGCTCGTTCTTGGCACCACTGAGAACAATACAATGGTACTGAACAGGATGAACAAGGTACAGTATCAACTGGAAGTTCGTTCATGCAAAAATGACAATGAGTTTCCCGGTAATGCTTAGACAAAATCTGCAAAATGCTGCATCAGTTTAAGAGTCGTGGCATTTTAGAACAGGCAATCCAACCATTTGAAAGAGATATAGCAAATCATTTCAAAGGCTTGTCACCACCACAAGCAAATTTACGGAGTCAATGACTACACATAACACAAGAATATAGAATATGATGATAATGACTACAAGTAAACAGCAACAACACAAAGTGCTTGACATAACCAAGAGTTCTGAATCATAAAGGCCTAAAGGTAATGCCAGACTTCATAAATAATGACACTCGTACTAGTAACATGAATTTTTGTAAATGAGTTTCTATTTTCCTGTAATGTGCTTGGCAGCTACATTACATTCCCTTGTTATCTCTAGGGCTATGGTGTTGGGGCACTAGACTAGCCCCCGTAGGATTAGTCAAACCAAAGGATTGGATACCCACGGTTCTCAAAAAAACAAAACAAAACAAATCGCTCTCTATGTTTGACCCTTGCAAAATCCAAATTTACAATGCCTTGAAGTTACTAAAAGTCATGGTAAAAAAAAGTTACTAAAAGTCTAAAAGTGTTAAAATACAAGTCAGTAAACAAGAGTTCTATTTCTAATAAGTTCTTACACCTATATTTTTGTATTTCACAATTTAGCAACAATTAGGACTGTAACAAAATAGTTCTCATAATTAAGTAGGCCAAATTGGTTAAGAAATCCTAACCTCATGCAACTTTTGTTATTATGTGTTAACCTTTTTGAATTTGTTATTATATCCTAACCTTAAAAAATTGTTTGATTTGTATCCTAAGTCACTTTTTAACTTCAAATTTGATGAGGTGGCATCTAAGTATTGAGCTTAAAAATAAATTTTGTAATTATAAGTGATGAGGTGGCTTTTTAAAGTTATTATTTAGGTGCCACCTCATCAAATTTGGAGTTAAAAAGTGATACAAATCTATCAATCTAGAAAGGTTAGGATATAATAACAGAAGTTGTAAGAGGTTAGGATAGTTTAACCAATTAAGCCTAATTAAGTTTTTACCAATGTTTTATTCAAAAAACATATATCGAATAATTTATATTAAATAGGGAATGCAAACAAATTTATTTGTATAGTACTTTGTGCACCCACAAGATAAAAAATCAGCATAAGCCCACATAAAATTCTATAAATATTTTTATGGATAATTAAATGTAGTTCGAACCAAAATCCAACCCTAGTCATTCAATTTGGACCAATTATTTCAAAATCTTCATTCCTATATTACTAAATTTGAGTTTTTCCAACATCATTCACACAAAATTGTCCCACTTTTAAAATAGGATCCTATAGTTACAAATATATATATATATATCTTCAAAAGAGAGGGCTAGGCTTACCTTTTTACTTGAAGGATGATCAAAGCGTGAACTTCTACCTTGAAGAAAGTGATCAATCACAGACCTCCATGGTTAATAATTTAAGCCCATTCTTTGTAGAAGTGATGGATTTTCCAATAAGATCATTATTGCAAATAGAAGTATAAAATTTTCCGTTCAGCCACAAATAACCACAAATGCAGTTCCAGAATTGAAACAACTAAACCACAAGATGACCCAAGGAAACATCATACGCCAGAGTGGTTCACAAGAAAACCAAGCTTTGACTTCAGATCATCCTCTAGAACACTTGAACATCGGTGGAACTACACTTATGTTGAGATTTTCCAACACACTTCACCAACTAGCAAATAAACATCCAAACAAATGCTTGTCCACTCTAATCCATATTAAAGACAATGGTAATATGGACACCAACTCCTTAACCAAAGAGCATACAGTATAAATAAAACAAACAAGAATTGGAAAAGCAAGAAGGATAAAGAGGCTTTAACACAAAGAAATTCAACCACTTAGAACTAAGATTAAAGAGAAAAGGAATGAGGAAAAAGCTGAATTAATTACAACAACAAAGACTAGTTACCAAACTAGTCGAAAGAAAAAGACGAGATGGAAAAATGAAAAGGGGGTGAGTGCAGATGCTGTTGCTATAGTTAAGTGGCTTGAACAGTACCTACACATATGTACAGTACCTACAGGCATATGAGTTCGAAAGGTACATAATAACCCTATGTATCTAAAACAATCACTAAGATAGCATGCAAGTATAGATAGAAAAGAAAAAAAGAATTACAAAAGTTCAAAAAGAAAAAAAAAATTTCAAAGAATGCGTAAAAACACATTACGTGGATCAAAGATATTTTTTATCGTAACGTGGATCAATGATATTGTTGCACAACTAAATCGATTTTGAGGTTTATAGTTGTGAGTCATTTTTAGAGCATTTCATCTTTAACTTACTTGCTACAAAATGGGGTGCACTTAAAATATCCTATGACACACAAGGAAAAAGGCCACTAATAAACTATCGACCGAGAACATAATAAGAAGAAAGTCAAGCATGAAGGAGACGGTATAGCAATCTAAAGACTCAAAATAAGGAAAAGAGAAAGAAAGGCATAGAGAACATGTAAGAAGACTAGTTTTCTTATAAAGAAACATAGCAACAACAATCATTTGCTTCTTTTGTAAGAACAGAAAAGAAACATTTGCAGAAAAAATGTTCAGATTACAGGAAATAGATCGGGCATTATCTTTTATTTCAGCAATGAATCTTATTTAATTGATGTTTGAAATAATAACATCGTAGCATCACAGATTCACAATCTGCATGTACAGGAATGAGAACTTTTGCCTTATTTTGACCTGATTTCAGATCTCATATTTGATGCAGAAAACACCTTTATACACTGAAAAAATCCATTTACCATCCCAACTCCCGTGTTGAGCCACTAGCTTTGTTTTACTTTGAGAAGTGCTATTTATTTTACATTGAGCTGTTTCCTTTTGTAAATCCACCAATTCGAACAACTTTTAAGATTATCATATGTTTTGTTGTTATAATTCTTCATGTTTCTAATTCAATTCCTTTGTTTAAAAAATAATTCTAAATTTATCATTCCAATTGGACCAGTCTAGCTTTGAGTGAATTGTATCTGCATCTTTTATTGTTGAGACTTACATTGCTGACTATTACTTCCTTTTTTTTTGGTACAAACTGACCATTACTTCTTCAACACATGATTCAAATCATTTTATATGTCATTAAAAAACTGTCTGTATTAAGTTAATACTTGAATAAATGCTCAATGACATTAAATGCCAATACAAAAAACATGGTTCCCATGGGTATATATTTGGGCTCCATTGTAGAAACAAAAATTTAACATTCAGACAAATTTTGGACATTCAAAGAACCTGGTTTGGAAGTAAAATGGGTTTAAATAAGCAAGAATTGTTCAAATTTGAAACAGAGTGGTGAGGGGAAGTTGTATAGGGATTGTTTGAAACCCTTTTTTGACACCCCTAAACTTAAGTTGAATTAAACACAACACAAATTTTGTAATACAAAAATCAATCCATCGCATATTTTATTGGAACATCGCCAAATGAGCTTCATAAAAGTAATAAAAAGATACTTTCCTTTCCAAGCATTTATTGTACTTCAAGCAGTTTGTTTTCTCACATCGGCCATCTTACAAAAGACGAAAGCAATCTTATTGTCATTCTTCTTTATAAAAACCGCTCTTCTTAAGAGGTTCGCTTATGCCTTTCTTTCCTTTCTCCTTATCCTGAATAGTTAGATTAGTAGGACTCTCAAGTTCCTCATGCTCGGATTTTTCTTCCTCTTATATGCAAAGTCAATGTTGACCATTTCCTCATTTGCTATAAGACATTTCAAATGCATCGTATTCAAAAAAATAAAATGTACTAGAAATGACTCCATACGTCAACCTCAACCTGGTTTCATTGGCAAAAATATTTTTTATTTCCACAATGTGCTTTTGCATAACCCCTGAATATTCCTAAAAAGATCTTCATGAAGACGCATCAATGCTATATCTTACTTGCCAAAATTTTCACTGAAAAACTTTAAAATAACCTTTTGCATTCAAGAGTTGAGCCCCTTACACATTCATACATTAGACTTCATACGAATTATAATTATTTGATTGTCCTCATCAGTCATTTTATGCTTTGCAATAGGATACAAACACAAATCAAAACTGATCCTCAAAATGTACAAAACAAATTGTACTGTATTTGTGTGAGTGTGTGTGTATATATAGGGTGGGTTTGGTTTTGCTGCAGTCAAGTTATGTACGATTGTTGCGGTTCGCAATGTGGCTTCTCCTTGTTGAGCCCCTTGAAGCCAAACTGAGAAAAGAGGAGATAAAAGATGTATTTTCTTAAATCACCATGGATGGTGATTTTAAATCTTGACCATTGGATTTAGTCCAATGGTGAATATATCTTCTTGAAACTTGTGCACATATTTAAGAGTCATTAATGTAGCCTTGATATTCACCATTGGATTCAAACCTAAATCCATGGTGATTTTTTTCAATCACCATGGTAAAAGTCCCTATGGGAAATTCAACTATGGTGATCTTATTTCAAATTTTGACTATTGGATTTAAATGCAATGGTCAATTTGATAGCCACATTAATGATTGAGAAAAATCACCATACACGGTGATTGAGAAAAATCACCATACATGGATATGATAGGTTCTTGGTACTTGTGCATACATTTAAGTGTCATTAATGTGGCTATCAAATTGACCATTGGATTTAACAAAATTTGAAAAAGATCACCATAGTAGAATTTCCCATGGGTGCTTCTACCATGGGAACTAAGAAAATTCCCATGGCATGGAGACTTCTAATGTGACCTACTATAGCGGGTAATGTTGGTAACAAACCTATTAATGAATATAAACTTTATTTTGGAACTTTCAAAACATTTAATGTAAACTTGACTTTTATTCTCAAGAAAAAAAATGAGAACTACTTAAATCATGCCACGTGGCATATTAGATATGATGATCCTTGGCATATTATATTGATAAAAATTAAGAAAATAATTATTAATTTAGTTAAAAAATACATGATTTAAAAAATTAACACCTATTTTAAATTATAATGTATATTTCATTTGTAATTTTCTGTTAAAAAAATACATATTTCGTTTGTGTAAAAGTTATAATATAAAAAAAAAAATATACAACACTTGGTCAAAAAAAAATATGCAACACTTCAACTTTCTTATTTTGTTTTTTAACAAAAGGATATTATTTGTTGTAAGAAAATAAGTATATTATTTTATTTCCTTTTTTAATCATGTACCTATTAAGTATTAAATTACTAATTTTAGTTATGATATTTATTAAAAAAAAAAATATTCTGGTTTGATAATTATACAAATCACATAATATGAAAAGTTTGTATATTTGATTTCAAAATAAAAACTTGAATGTATTGTTTATCAAAAAAAAAAAAAAAAACGTGTATATATTGAATAAAATTAAGAATCTTGATTAATTTTCTTTTAATATTTAATAATATTACATTATTTTTTTTCGAGAATCATATTACATTATTAATTATTGTTAAAAATGAACTACAATTTTCTCAAAGTTAAAAGGACCATTATTTTTTTAAAACAAAAATAAATAATAGATTGTACAATGTTATTGACGTCATAGAATTTTAAAATTGCATGTATGAACTTGATGCTTTTTACTTCAAGAAAAAAAATACTTGATGTTTTTTATAAGTGGCATCATATATTTTGTTATATTGTACATAATAATAATAATAATAATAATAATAATAATAATAGCTTCAACAATAATAACACAAATTCAACCTCAAATAAATTAGAGTCGGTTTCACATATTCAAAGTTTCATTTAGCTCGATTTAATAAAATTAATATTTTTTTGAATTTTCAATTTTTGAACTCTTTTGGAGTTCATGAAATAAATTGATAATCTTATAAATCTTTAAAAAAATTACTAACCTATACTTTCAAATTCATTCAATTTTTCACACATTAATTTTTTGACTAAGTTGTTAATTATGTGTTAGGAAGTCTCCATATAATGATAAAGATTAATTTTTAAATATTTTAGTTTTTTTACTACTAAACTAGTTCTTATACTATGATAATCATATCGCATTAAAAAAAACTCAAATTATGTTAACTACCAAACACATTAAAGTGGTTGACATTTTGTATTTTACTAATTAGACATATTTATTAGATTATTTCCTACTATATACATGTTTTATAACGAGAAACACTTTCCTTATCACATAAATATACGAAGAATGATATATAAAATTCCCCCAAAGTGAAACAAAAAATTAGTTATCCCAAATTAATTATTTTAATTATAATAAAAACGTGAATAATAGAAGAAGATATACTTAGACCAAAATTCATCATATATTATATTTATTTTAAGAAAACCATATACTATAATTTAGCATGGTAAACTTCTATATAAGGTAAGTAAACAATATATAATTAAGAGTAATAGTAAAATTCTATATATGTATATTATTAAGTTAATTATTTTTTTGTATGTTATTTATCAATATGCATAAAGTAAACTATTCAATGCAAATAATATATCTATCATTTTATTTTTTATTTTTTTGAGAAAATATATCTATCATTTTAAACTACTACTAATTTGGGTTAATTATCATTTTATGTTTCAATTGTTAAATAAAATAATTGCGAGAAAAATTATAGAAGAGTAACATATATATGGAGGAGTTTTACTTAAATCTAATTTTAATGCATATTTTTATAATTTCTAATAAACTTTTTTGAATAATTTCATAGCTTTTTCTTGAAGCCAATAATTTCATAGCTTGTTCTACTAAATTATATATTGTACATAGCTTGGTATTAACAGTGTATCTAAAAATAGTTTTTTTTATGAATCTAAAAAAAGTTTTTTGATTTGTTTTTAACTAAAAAAAGATTTTTGTTTCATTTTTGTGATTTTTGTTCTTGAACCACCGTTGATCCTCTCAACAATTGGCGATGGTTCCAATCAAATCCCTTTTGCTCTTTGTTCATTCAATAAACAACAGTTCTAATCAGATTTGTGGAGATTGGCCCATCATTGTTGCGGTGCCTCTTTATCAACGGTATTGCGTAGATTTGTGCGGCGCGCTGGATTGATTAGTTTTTAGTTTTTACTTTATAGTTAGTTTTTTTCCCTAGTTGGAAGTCTTCGATTTGTCTTCTCCTTGTTGGGAAGTTTTGTTATTCGTTTTGTGGTTTTAGTACTTTTGTGTATTGCCATGAGTTTCAACGTTGTAAAAAGCAATCTCTGATTGACAAACTGTTTCAATTTCGAAAAAAAGCCAAATTAATGGCAGTTTGTTTGCACAAATAGGATTAGCGAATCAATGTACTTGCTTCTATGTCTGGTCCTGTATTTAGCCATGAATGATTAATGAAATTTTGATTTCTATTAAAAAAAAAAGATTTTTGTTTGTTTTTAGTTTTTTTATTCTTTTAATTAATCAATTATTTTGTACATTTATTGGGTTGAATAAGTAATTAATAGGCATAATTATCTGTGCATCATATTTATATGCATTAAATGTTGCTTTATAAAGAGAACCGGTTACACAACTTTTAAATTCATATATTACATTTGATTTGAACCGTTTGATTTTCATCAAACAGTCATTATATTAGTTCCCATGCCATGGGTATCATACCCATGGTAGAAATTCCCTAGATATTTAGGGAACCAAAATAAGTTCTCATGTCATTGGTACTATGTGTTTTGACCTTAAACATGAATAATGTGGTGCATTTAATGTCCCATGCATTTATTGATCATTAAATGCATTCAAATTTTTAATTCCCATGGTAGTACTACCCATGCGGGTTCGATTTTGTTGAAGTATGGCCACATGCGGGTGGTGATGTTGAATATGTGGCAGGGTGTGGATGCAACACGTGGTGGCTATAAAGAACAAAAAAAGAGGGAGATAATAGCTCAATTCTCCCATCTAAGATTTGCCCTCCTTGGAGAGTTTTATTTACCCCACTGTCCTTGTTATTAAACCTTTTCTATTTTCATCTCAACAAATAAAGTAGACACATCTGTTTTCAAAAATAATAAAAAAAAGTAGAGACATATTAAAAAAAAAAAGGAAATACGCTTTACAGGCGTTTTTAATCTTCCCACTTAGTCCCTAGCTTTCTCTTTTTTAGCGAATAGCCTAACTCTTTCTAATATGCCACGTTGTTGTTTGTTTGTATGCTATAAAATGGTTTCTCTATAAAAATTATTCGCTTTTGCTTTTATGATACATAGATGAGATTCCAATTTTTATGTACTAGTGAGTGAATTAGTTTGTGGTAAAAACTTTGCATGTGGGTTTCTTCACATAGGAGGTCGCATGTTCGAGTCCATGCATCAACAAGGACCCCATTTCTTGGTGGTCTCTCTTGGTCAATGGGTTTGGTGGGACCGACTTGACACGATGGGATTAGTCGTACCTGAATGGTGCGGATACCCATAGTTATCAAAAAAAATTAGCTAATGTGAAACTCAAGTTAATTTTTTCTAAAAAAAAAAAAAAAAAACTTGACTTAATTTTTTTTAAAAGACTAAGTTATCTTTTTTAAGTTTGATTTTAAGTTGAATGGTTGGTCTCTATCTCTTACTTCTTAAGATTGATTTTTCAAGTAGGGTCGTAGGGTCGATCTATGATCAACTATTTAGAGCTAGCACTTTTTACACTTATGAATTTGAATATAAATATATATAAGAAGTCGCCTTGGTTTAAAAAAAAAAGGACACCCAAAAACTTAAAAAGAAAAAAATAATCCTTTTTCTTGGTGAATAGTTCTTTTGAGTCATGTTAAGCATTTTCTTTTTATTTCTTAACAATTTTGAAAAAAAATATATATATTGTACATTCGATTTTTATATTTTTGATAAGCATTGATTTCGATTAATATTATATGTGAAAACATAAGGGCAGTGGGGTAAGTAAAATTCTCCAAGGAGGGCAAATAAAGATAGGAGAATTGAGCTATTAACTCCCTCATCTTCAGTTCATTATATCCACAACGTGTTGCATTCACACCCAGCCACATCATGAACATCACCACCCGCATATAGCCATACTGCAGCAAAACCAAACCGTACCCATGCCATGGGAACCGCTTAAAATGTGTTGTGCATTTAATGTTTTGTGCATTTATGACTCGTGTAATGTAATAATAAATGCACCAGAACATTGACCATTGGATTAAAATCGAGTGGTTGTATATTATGGTTCCCATGGTAGCAGTACACATATGAATGAAACCATTTTATTTAAACGAGATTGATTAAGAAACAGAAAAAAACCAATAATACAAACCAAACAAAACTAACAAGAGACTTGACTTTCAGAACTCAAAATCTCAAGCAATCTGAAAAATATATTCAAACGTACCACAGCATATGGCTCTTCTGAATGAACCAAGGAACCATCAGAAATGTCACCAATTGAAACCATGCCCCGGCCTTTATCTGGTGTTGAGACACATTGAAGTTTGATTTTGGGTGATTCATCTGCAATATGAATTTAAATTAAGTTAGCAATATAGGCTAACCATGAAAAAAAAATCAGAATAGGAGCTATTACAAAATCCAAATCTTTTTCCTTCCAACAACAACAAAGCCGCAATCCCAAATTAGTTGGGGTCGGCTACACGGATCAAACTCTTCCATTGTGCTTGATTTAGTACAAAATTGAGCACAATTAAATTTCAAACCATTAACATATAAAGGAAATAACAAAAGAAAACAAGCAACACACTCCAGGTAAGATTCTAGGAGGATTACCAGATACCAATGAAGAAAAATCTAAAAGTGCTTTGACGTAACCAGACAAAGAAGTTCACCCCATGAGGATGATAGAAGAGCAAAGGAACAAAAGGGCTAAAAATTTTTGCACTTATGCTAAGAAAGTCAGCATAGCTAGGACTTTGGCTAATCATAATCATAGCAAAGCAAGCAAAGCAAAAGATGAATGACCCTTTCTTCAAAATTGCTACTATCGACTATGAACGATATTTTTTATAGAAGCCATTGGATATTTTTAGTGCTGGCCACATAGAACTTAGATTTAAAGAAAAAAAAAAGTACATGCCTATAATGGCAATTACGCAAAGCTTTTCTCTGCATCATATGTTTTAAAGGGGCTCAAATCAAATCGGCGTGTATAATAATTGCATTTTTAATGAGATAAAATTGGAATTTTTCGTAACACTTGGACAATATTTGAACAACGAAAAAAACTTGGACGATAAATAAATGTAATATGCTTGCCTTCTTTACTTTGAGAAAAATCATACTTCAATAGCATTTTGCGTCTGTAACCATTAGGAATGTGTTCATGTGTTTGAATTACATGAGTCCAACACACCACATGAGTCGAACCTTTTTAGCTTCACCAACACAACTTATTATACGCTTCATTCACTATACAAAGGAAATAATTAGTTGCTCATATATGCCTAGTTGGTCTTCGGGAACCTTTGGAAGGTTGTTTACAGCTTACAATGCAAAATTCAAACTTTGAGCATAAGGGCATAAAGGTCTTCTGATGCACTTAACTAAGAAGTTGCATATGCGCACCTACTCACGTGCGCAATAGCCTAGTTCAGGAAAGAAACATACAAATCTCAAGGGCAGAATCAGATCTACGGCACTTGATGCAGACCACTCAACTCAACCAACCATAAGCACCTTGTTTCACTTCCTAAGTTATCATTTGAGGGTTCTTAAAAAGCCGCAGTGGCTACTTCCATGGTTCAAAAATTCTTCAAAGCTCTCTGAACTTCTCCAAATTTATTTGACTTTTTAAACATCATATTACAATTTACAAATCAGATAAAAGTAGAATTTTGCGAAATTCCCAGTGAAGATGGGTAAGAAGACATTCCAAGAAGAGCTGCTCCAAAGTTTCATTAGTTCAACAAGAAAGCGTACACCAACTAGGATAGAGTGTGAAATCAGGCAATATCTATTCAAGGCAATATAGATCTACTTAAGAGAAGCAAATTGAGGAAAAAAAAAACTTTGATTTTATGGGGATAGGATCCTTCCATACGAACTTCTCCCAAGGTTAAGGATGGTCCTATCCAAAGAGATAAAGTGGTTGAAGTTGAGCATAGACTAGCGCAAGTATTGACCACTTTCATCAAGCGGCCGAGTTCTAGTAGCTCATACCAAAAGGAAAATCCAAACAAGTTGAAGGATGGTCATGAGTTCTGATGTCTCACTTGTTAATTGCTTTTGCTTCCAGGTCAATTCGTGGTTTAGGAAAATGGAATTCCGACGAGTTAAGCTTATATACTCAACAAACTCTGAAATTGTGTTTTGTGCTTTAATGAAACGCAAAAAGGGATGAAAAGGCTAGATCATCACATCAAGGATCCTTCAAGAAAGGATGTGGTTCCCTTGGCCCGCCATAAACCTAGGAGAGGACTCCATTACTTGGCCTATGGAATAAATAAATTTCCACAAGCATAAGAAGGTAAAGGATGATAAAATTCAAATCAAGAACAAATTTTTCTTTTCCAGCAATGACATTTATTTAATACATTTCCCCTCTTTTTTCTCGAGTTGTTAAAAAGGAAAACACCAAAAAGAAAAAGAAGGCCATTAGCGAATTCTTTTTAATTACTTATATATCCTGGTGTGAAACGTCAGATGAGTTCATCGATCAGGATAAATCTGAGGACTGGCAAAAAAGGTGCTTCATAAGCAGTCTCATTGATAGAAACGTTCACTTTTCAGCAGTGTTCATGTAGCCAAAAAAATGGTGTTTTCTACAATTTATATTTTTCTAGAACAAAAATAGACCCAACTTGGACTTCCCTTACATGATAAAAACAAATAGCATATAAATTTCTTGTATTCATTAAACAGCAGAGTCTGACAAAAAAAAAAAAAAAAAAAGTAAGCAAATCAGAAAGCCCTTTCTAAGATCCTGCATAGCAAAAATGGAGTTGGCCTGATGTTAATAAGTACAAAATTGCAACACCAAGGAAAAATGACAAATAGATATCAAGAATGTTAAACATAATAACATAAATAGGAGAATGAATAAACAAATTTAAAAAGCAGTTTTAACCAATGATAATAGAAGAGATAGACAAATATAACATACCAAGGATGCCCACACTCCTATGGCAGGCTTCACGGAGATAACTACAAGTCTGTCGGTTATTTACAATCAGCTCAAGCTCTTCCCTTATCTGCCTTTTAAGACCAACTGATGGTTCCAAGTTCAAGGCAACATTCATATCACTAATTGCATCATCGTGACTTTTCAAATAAGCATTCACTTTTGCTCGGCGATACCATGCCTAAATAGGGGGAAAAAAGAATATAAACTAAATCAAAAAATTATGATGAAAGCAAAAAAATAAAATTAATACTTCACAATATTTGAATTTTGATAGCTTTTTCCCATATAAAAATGCTTGATTAGTGTTAGGTTTTGGGAAAAAGACTGAAGTTATTTATTAAGGACCAATAGGTCAATATATATAGTTACACATAATGGGCCCAGAGGGCCAAACCCTAAATACCCAATATACCTTAACAATTAGGAGACTTGAACTTAACCAAATCACACCGGTATATTTCTAGCTAACATCAAAAAATAAGTGCACGAATGGGGATTGCCATAAATAATTTATATTTAATAAGTTGATAGGAATCACAACATCAAAGCTCCTCAAACTATTGAGGAATTAAATTTATGAGTTATACAATGAAACTTTGAGAGAGAATACGTGACGATAGGCAAAGAAGTGAAACTATAGTATCGAAAAATCAATTTGGTCTCATGCCAAGAAGGTCCACTATGAAGATGATTTTCCTTATAAGAATATTAAGAGAAAAATATAGGGAAAAGAAGACACCTCCATATGATATTTGAAGACTGAGAAAAAGCAAGTGATAGAGTTCCTCGAGATGTTTTTGTGGTGGATTTAGAAAGAGAATGGGTGATGAAGATTAAGTTTGGTTGTGCTTAGTTTTGAGTTTGTTCTGTAATTCGTTGATGCAGATTAGTTTAGTTTGGAGAAATAAACATCGAGTCCTAGTTGTTTTAGGAGTCTTTTAAGTTGGTTTTTATCTAAATACAACTTGGTTAAGTTGTAGCCTGTTTAGGAGTTTTATTTAGTAGATTATTTATGCTTTTAGAATGTAATAGAAATCAAAACTATTATGAATTGAAAATTTCAGTTTTAATAGCTTTTTTTTTGCTCTTCCAAGTTGGGAAAACTGATTAGATTAGCAACAATCTGATTGTTGAATTGCTACGTTGCATCAAGTGGTATTAGAGCACGGCAGCGCTAGGCAATAGCAGTGATCTTCAAGACAGTGTTCAGAGGGCTGAGGCTCCTATTCAAGGAGAGAAAGCGTTGCAACGATTGGAGCAACGGATGGATCTCAAATTCCAGCGTTTCGAGGATCGTGTAGAGGAGATTGCAGAACGTATAGATGTTGTTGGGTTCAAAGCACATGGGAGGCGGAATGTCCATGAAAGGCCAAGAACAGAGGGAGATCTTGGTGACCATCGTGACAGGCCAATTCCCAACCTTAGGACTATTGATTAGGCAAAACCTCTGTGAAGGCAACGATGGCTTGATGATTCAAAAGAGGATGACTACTATGAACCAAACTGGTTCAATCGTTACCCATTGCACAAGGGGATTAGGAGAAAAGATGGCGGTTTCAATAGAGGCTTTGATAGAGGTTTTGAAGACTTTAGGCTGTAGGTCAATTCAATGCAACGCGAACATAGAAGAATTCATGGACAGGATAGTGGAAGTCAATAGGTTCTTTGACTACTTAGTGACCCCTCCTGAGAAGCGGGTTCGCTTGGCGGCTTGTCGACTAAAAGAAGGAGCCATTCGCATGGTGGGAACGACTTCAAGCTCATCGAGAGAGAGGTTCCTGTTAGGACGTGGTATATGATGAAACACATTGCAGCGACAATTCTTGCCGCCAGACTACGAGAAGATCTTGTTTCAGGAGTCTCAATGTTGCCAACAAGGAACTTGATCAGCGCATGAATACACAACTGAATTTATGATGTTAGCAGAACGCAACAACCTTATTGAGTCTGAAAGGCAACAAGTTGCTCGTTACGTAGATAGATTGAAACAGTCTTTGAGGGACAAAATAGGTGTGCAGGTCATTTGCACCCTTCTGAAGCAAAGAACATGGCGTTAAAGGCAGAGTTAATGCAACAAGAGCAGAATAGGAGTTATGATAACTATAAACCTGTTGGAGCATATGATGGGGGAAAAGACACCAATGTACGAGGCAACAACAGTGGAAGTGGTCGAAAACCGAATGATAAGGTGACAAACAAACAAGTGCAGTTAGTCAGGTACAACGAAATTCAAGAAGCTAGAAAATCCATGTCAGACCATCCATTAATAAGTGTTTCAAATGCAACGAGTCAGGCCACAAATCAAATGGAGGTCCTCTACGGAAGACTGCCAACATTGTGGAATGGAAATTGATGAGAATGGTGTTACATGTGAGGCGGATGGCGAGGATTACGAGGATGACCTCATAACTTGCGTGGTGCGGCGTTTAATGCTATCCCCTAAGCAAGCAATCAATAAACAAAGCCACCAGTTGTTTAGGACAAGATGCATCATCAAGATAAGGTGTTTGGTGTCATAATTGATAGTGGGAGTTGCGAAAACATAATCGGCAAAGAGGCAGTACGACAACTCGATTTACCGATAGAAAAACACCCCATTCCTTATACTTACGGGTGGATCAAGACAACAACAGTAAAGGTGGAGGTAACTGAATGTTGTAAGGTTCCCTTTTCAATTGACATGGATGCTTGTCAGTTGTTATTTGGTCGACCTTGGCATATGATGTCGATGCTCAATACTCAAGTAGGAATAATGTGTACAACTATAAATAGTGTTCGGACCCATAGCCATTTTTAAAACGGAAATCTTTTTTTTGTCTAATCTTGTATTTTTATAAAACATATGGGACCCGTTTTTTATCAGACCCATTTTAAATCTTAAAAAAATTAAAATTTTCTTAAAAAAATTATTGATAAACTCAACTTACCAAAATAAAAATATCCAAATACCATACGCTTTTTTAGAAAAAAAAAAGTCATCCAATTCACTTAATTGTTTCGTGATAGTGGCTTCGTTCTTCAATTCATAAAAATTGAATTCACAACAACCCAATCCCTCTATTCTAAAAACCAAACACTAGAATCACAACAACCACAAAGTAAAACAGATTACAAACCTTATATGAAAACCCCAAATAACAATCACAGACGCAGTCGTGTGACAATGCGAAAGAGAGTCGTGAGAGGCTGAGAGCTGTAGAGGGGTGGTGGGCGAGTTTTGTGTGGACTTGAGTCGTGAGATGAGAGAGACAAACTTGTGCAAAGAAAGCAAGCTTTTTTTACTTTTTATTTATATGATGAGGGTGAAATTATAAAAATACACCTACGAATTAATCGCTAAACCGATACTTGTTTTTCAAAAGCTTTGTCCGGACCCAGACCCGAACCCGGACCCGTTTTTCAAAATGGACTCAAAAAAATGTCTGGCCCTGTATTTTTTTAAGAAAAATCATGTTCGGAACCGTTTAAAGCGGGTCGGAAAAAATGCTGACAAACGAGTGTGAACACTTTTTGCCTGCCCTAGTGTGAAGTATGCATTGTTGCCTATACAGAGTAGGGCACAAAATGATGGGAACAAAACCAACCTATTTTCCATTTCATGTAATTTTGAGGCTGAGGTTAAAGAGACTAGGCAGATTTATGCATTGATAGTCAAACCACTGTTGATGGTGGCGGGTGAATTAGCACTGGAGGAGCACCCCGCATTAGTGCATCCTTTATTGCAGGAATTCCACGATTTGATGCCAAAGGAGATACCTGACGGGTTACCACCTATGCAGAACATCCAACACCAAATTGACCTCATCCCTAGAGCGAGTCTGCCCAAACTACCACACCACAGGATGAATCCAAAGGAAAGTGAGGTTTTGAGGGAGAAAGTCAAAGAACTACTACACAAAGGGCACATTCGGGAGAGCATGAGTCCTTGCGCAAACCCCACATTATTAAATTCTAAGAAAGATGGGAGTTGGAAGATGTGTGTTGATAGTCGAGCCATCAATCGAATCACAATGGACTACAGATTCCCAATTCCCAGACTGGATGACATGCTAGACAAATTGCATGGAGCTCAGTGGTCTTCTAAACTC
The DNA here is from genome assembly GCA_039657345.1 of Stephania japonica. Taxonomy (NCBI): domain Eukaryota; kingdom Viridiplantae; phylum Streptophyta; class Magnoliopsida; order Ranunculales; family Menispermaceae; genus Stephania; species Stephania japonica. The sequence goes on from CM077556.1 coordinate 12,582,902, forward strand.
GACTTGAAGAACGAGTATCATCAAATTCCTATTCGACAGGACGATGAGTGGCAGCCAGCCTTCAAGACAAAAGGACTATTTGAGTGGCTTGTTATGCCATTTGGCCTATCCAATGCTCCTAGTACTTTCATGCGCTTGATGAACCAAGTACTTAAAGCTTTTATTGGTAAGTTCGTGGTGGTTTATTTTGATAACATTTTGATCTATAGTCAATCCGAAATGGAGCACTTGTTGCATTTGCGGCAAGTCCTAACAGCTATGAAGGAGAACCAACTATATGTTAATCTTAAGTAATGCAGTTTCCTAACCAATAGGCTGGTATTCTTGGGATATATTGTTTTTGTTGACAGCATACAGGTACATGACACTAAGATCAAAGCTATTCAGGAGTGGCCAACTCCTACCAATGTCAGGGAGTTACGTAGGTAACATGGTTTTGCCACTTTATAAAGGCGTTTCATCAAGAATTTTAGTACTATTGCCGTCCCAATGACAAAATGTTTAAAGAAAGGCAAGTTTTGTTGGGGAGAAGAAGCATCTAACAATTTTGCTATTCTAAAGGAGAAGTTGTGCACTGCTCCGGATCTTGCCTTACCAAATTTTGATACATTGTTTGAGGTTGAGTGTGACACAAGTGAAGTTGGAGTTGGAGCTATACTTTTGCAGGAAAAGAGGCTTATAACATTTTTCAGTGAGAAACTCAGTGATGCTAGACAACAGTGGAGTACTTATGACAAGGAGTTTTATTCGGTGGTGTGTGCTTTAAAAACCTGAGAGCACTACCTAGTTGCCAAAGAGTTTGTGCTATACTTGGATCATGAGGCATTGAAGTTCATAAATAGTCAGAACGCATAAGCAGTGACATGCATGCTCGGTGGTGTTAGTTTTTGCGAAAGTTTCCTTTCGAGTTGTGACAGAAGTCTGGAATTCACAACCAAATTGCAGATGCTTCGAGTAGACAAGCATCTTTGTTTCTTACTTCGCGCAATGAGATCCTTGGGTTTGAACAACTTAAAGATGATTATGAGCATGATGAGGATTATGATGAGGTGTGGAGTAAGCTTTCTAATCAACAATTGGTTGATGATTTTTATGTGCTTGACGGGTTCTTAATGCATGAGAATCAGCTACATTTTCCTAAAACTTTTCTACGAGAACAGGTGATTAATGATTTGGACGATGGAGGTCTAGGGGGTCATATGGGGCGTGCAAGACTCTTGCAGCTGTTAAAGAGAGATTGCATTGGCCTCAATTACATCAAGATGTGTATCGGTTTGTTGAAAAGTGTTTTACATGCCAACAAGCAAAGGGACAATCCAAGAACACGGGCGTCGACATGCCTTTACTTATACCTGAAAATGTTTGGGAAGAGATGGCTCGCGAATTGGGAGTGGTGTGGCCCAATCCATAGTCTTTCGAGGAGTGCCTAGAGATCATGCCATTGCAGATACGTGGCGCGAAGCAGCGAGTCCTGTGGCAAGCGGAACCTTATGCATAGCTTGGGCCCTATGGATGGAGCGAAATAACCGGATCTTTCACGAATGGGAATGCCCTTGGTTGGACGTTTGTGATAGTGCGAAAAGGGGGGTAGCACCGATTCTGACTGGGCATAAGGAGTTCATGGGCCGAAACTGGTCCTAATTCACGGGAGACTAGAGTTTGCTTATCATGTAACGAGCCTTAAGATTGGTGGTTATGCGTTTTTGGGCGGCGTCACTTGGGGGGGGGGGTCAGGGGGAAGAGCGCTTATTTTTGACAATGAATGTGGTGGACCAACTGCTCCTCCCTTGAATGACACAGGTTTGGATGGTGGGTGGGAGTTTTCACGAGCCTTTAATGCATGTTGGATTTAGATGTCTGTTTCACTCTTGATTTCGTTTTGTAGAGTTCGCTTTGTGGTTTTTCTTTATTGCTTCGTGTACTGCTGCTTTGGGTGTTCTACACTTTGTTTGCAGGATTGTAGATGTCGATGATGGTAGGCTGATTGGGGAGGAAGTCGGCGCTCAGTCGCATCGTGACACTACATCTTGAACGCAGGTTTGTATATTGCTCTATATTTAGGGGCCTAATTTTGATGCGAGGCGATTTTCCCATTGGTCGGAAGCGATAGACAAGGGAGCTTGGTTGCAGGAGCCAACGGGCCGGGTTTGTTGTGATGCATGCTTCGCTTCTACTGACACGTTTTGGGGAAATATCCCTACATCTAGAGCCCATATGACAGCACCTATGGATTCCTAACTCCATTTTATCAATGTCGTGAGGATCGACATGAGTTAGATGGCGGGTTTTGGACATTACATGTTTTTGTTCCTAGCTTCTCCTAGTTAAGTGTTTACTCCAAGCCACACTAAGCTTGCGAGGAGAGCTAGGGGGTTGAGAGTGTTGACTCTACGGTTGGTTATGACCTTTTTCCGGTTGTCAGGTAGCATCTTATGAATCCACCTTTGTCGACATGTTGATGAAGAGGTGGAATCTGTGCACACCTTTCTCTCTGAATATAGATTTTTTGTATTTAACCAGCATGGAGGGTACAGAGCCCCTCCTTTGTACATTTCTTTGAGTTTATACAACATTCAGGAACTTAGCCTCCAGTTCTCTCAAAAAAAAAAAATATTTGGGAAGACTTTTCTATGAACTCTGTGTTGGGTCTACCTAGGACTCAAAGACATGTTGATTCGGTGTTTGTGGATGTTGACAGGTTTTCGAAGATGGCTCACTTTCTTCCTTGTAGGAAGACTTCAGATGTAGTAGGTATTGCTCTTTTGTTTTTCAAGGAAGTAGTTCACTTACATGGAGTTCCAAAGTCGATTACTTCTAATTGGGACAACAAGTTTCTTAGTCATTTTTGGTGTTCCCTATGGAAGTTATTTGATTCATCACTCAAGTTTAGTAGCACCGCTCATCCTCAAACTGATGGGCAACCCAAGGTTGTCATTAGAACTTTGAGAAATTTGATTCGAAGTATTTGTGGTGATAAGCCAAAGCAATGGGATCTAGCCCTTCCTCAAGTTGAATTTGCCTACAACAGTGCAATTCATAGTGCCACTACTTGATCTCCTTTCTCCATAGTTTATACTAAGATTCCACAGCATACCCTTGATCTAATTTGCCCACCAAAGGGTGATGGAGCTAGTGTTCGTGCAAAGCTTTGGCCAAACAAGTTATTGAAGTTCATAAGGAGGCAAAACAGAGGTTAGAATCAGCCAACAAAAAATACAAGACCACAGCTGATAAACACAGGCATCATGAGGTTTTCAATGTTGGTGATCAAGTAATGGTGTTTCTACGAAAGGAGCATTTTCCAGTGGGTATCTACAATAAGTCGCAGCCTGAGAAATATGATCCATATGCTATTTTGAAGAAGATCAATGACAATGCATTCGTAGGTAGATTTACCGGCTAGCATGGGTATTTCAAACACCTTCAATGTGGCAGACTTGCCTCAGTTTCATGATCCTAAGACTCCATTATATCCAAACTCGAGGACAATTTTTTCACAAGTGGAGGAGAGTGATGAAGATTGAGTTTAGTTGGGTTTCCTTTTGAGTTTGTTCTTTAATTCGTTGATGCAGATTAGTTTAGTTTGGAGAGATAAACATTGAGTCCTAGTTGTTTTAGGAGTCTTTTTAGTTAGAATGGTATTTAGATATAAGTCCTAGTTGTTTAGGAGTCTTATTTAGTAGATTATTTATGCTTTTAGAATGTAACAGAAATCATAAATTTTATGAATTGAAAATGTCAGTTTTATTAGTGTTTTTTTTTTGTTCTTCCAAGATGGGAAAACTTATTAGATTAGTAACAATCCGATTGTTGAATTGCTACGTTGCGTTAATGGGTACACATGTTTTTTCTCCAATCCATTGGCATTCAATTTGATTTTAAAATTTTATTCAAAAGTTTTGTTAACCAAGTCAATCCAATTTCTCCTAAGCATTTCCAAACCTCTATAGGTATTTCAACTGAGTCACATGTTTCTCCTATTTTTCACCTTTTTCAATGCCTTTTTAACTTCTGAGATCCTAATATTACGTGTGAAGTTTACAATTGCTTCTTGGTGTGGGTTTTCATCTATTATGATATCAACTTGGCCATCATTAAATAAACTATCAAAGTAATTTCTCCATTTCCCCTTGCGTTCGTCTTCGCGCGTTAAAATATTTTAAGTTTCGTCCTTAATAATTCTTACATGACTTAGATCTTGTTTTTGTCTATATCTTAATTTGGCTAGCTTATAAATACATTTTTTGCCATCTCTATTAGCTAACTTTGTATAAAAATTCTCCATGAAGTTTGTTTTTGGTTCACTAATTACTTTTTTAACTTTCTTTCTAGCTTTTCTACATTGATTATACGCATCCTCATCTTGACACTTGGGTAATTTCCTATATATCTCTTTTAGTCTTAATTGCTTTTTGAACATCTTCATTCCACCACCATGTTTCCTTCTTAGAGGCTCCTAAGCTTATAGATACACCTAACACATTCGATGCTACTTTCCTTATGCAATTACTCATTTTTAGCCTCATTGTATTGGCATCTACGTCAAGGTTCCAACCGTTTTCCTTATGTAGCTTTTCTCTAAATTCTAATTGTTTATTATTTTTAAGGCTCCACCATTTTCTTTTAGTGTCATTATCTCTTTTATTCCTATTAAGTCGTTTTAGCTTAATATCAAGTACTACTATCTTATGTTGGGAAGTAAGCGCTTCACCAGGTATTACGTTGCAGTCTCTACATATTTTTCTATCTATTTTGTTGTAAAAAAAATCCATTTGACTCTTGTTATGTCCACTACTAACAGTAATCAAGTGCGACTCTCTTTTCCTAAAACTAGTATTAGCTAAGATAAGATCATATGCCAAAGCAAATTCTAAGATGGATTCTCCTTCTTCATTTCTATTACCATAACTATATCCTCCATGAGCCCTCTCGAATCCGTCATTATTTGCCCCTATTTTATATCCCCTCCAATAAAAACCTTTTCATCTAATGGTATACCTTGAATAAATCCATTCATATCAATCTAAAATTTGCCATTGCCGCTCTCATTTAATCCTACTTGTGGTGCATAGGCGATGACTATGTTAATCTTTTCGTCCCCAATAATTAATTTAACTAGGAACAATCTATCTCCATTTTCTTAACCTCTACGACCCATCCTTATAACCATTATTGACAAGAATCCCTACTCCATTGCATTTTCCATCAAAGCTATTGTACCACAACTTAAACCCAGTGTTTCCAATTTCCCTACTCTTTTTCCCTACTCATTTTGTTTCTTAAGGCAAGCAATATTGACTCTCCTTCGAATCATAGTATCCACCAATTCCATTGACTTCCCTGTAAGTGTTCCTAAGTTCCATGTCCCTAAACGAGTTTTTTCTTCCCTTTGTGTTTGTTTCCCTTTTCTATTAAGATTGTGTATGCAAGACTTATTATTATTAAAACAACGACAAAGCCTCAATTCCAAATTAGGGTGGTTGGCTAAATAAATCAACCTTTTCCATTGCGTTCGATTTAGTGCACTTAATGGCGTGCTTTTCAAATCCTATATATCCTCCCTCATCAATATGTCCCAAACTAGCTTAGGCCTACCCCTACATAACCAATATAATAATCATATCAACAATACAATTTGGTAATAATAGTAACTCGTTAACACAAAGAGTATATGTTTCACAGAAAATTATAGATTCTTCAATCTAGATCATGTGGTAGTTTTGAACCTTTGATGAATGACTCTTACATTAAACAAAAAATTTGCAATCCAACCCTGCCAACATATAGTAAAAATCCAAATACCATTGTTGAATTAGAGAAGCAACAACAGTGACAACAATTACCTTGGCGTATGAAGGAGAAAGAACCACAGCTCTATCACAATCTCGTCGGCACTCTGTGAAAAACCCCATTTTCTAGGGGAAGGAAGGTATAACAATCAATACGCAAGCTAAAAGACAACTATTACAAATGTATTATCAACTTACGTAAAGACCAAAACTTTACATTTGTTTCTCAACGTTTTATAAAAAATTGCAAAATCAAACAAAGGCCACAAGATTGTAATCAATTAACTAATGCTGGGTTTCTTTCATCAACTAATACAAATGTATTGTCATTTTGGTGAATTCAATTGCGGCAAACAATACAATTATAGCCCAAATTAAGGGAGTGGATTTGAGCTATATTGATCAAACTCTTCCATTAGTACAATTGATGGTGAGCTTTCCAAACCATTCAAATCCCTCCTAATTAATGCATCCCAAGTTAACTTCGGTCTACCCCTACCTCGTCGAATTGTTTAGTTTCTATTAAGTCAAGTTTCTATTAAATTCAGGGAGTGAACTGAAACCCTAAATTATATAACCACAAAAACAAAAAGGCATCACAAGCAATCCCTAAAGAGAATGAATGAATGAAACTCACAAACAAAGAAGAAGCCCGATTAACGTACAGCGTCGCAACCAAGTCCCGATCATCCATCGGAGCAACACGCAGCGCCTGCCCATCAACAGACAAAAAAAACGATCACCACCGTAATAGAGAACCCCAAAAGAAAGCGAATTGGAGTGGAACAAACCCAGTCACCTGAGAATACAAATTGAGGGCTTTGTGGAACTGTCCATCGGAGAAGGATTCGTTGGCCTTGCGCTTGAGATCCAAAGCAGATGCTCTGTTCTTGGCGCAGAGAGCGAATTGAGGGTCTGCCAGCTCGCGCACGACGGAGTGGAAGAGCGGGTGAGAGAGGAAGAAATCGAGGAGCGCGGAAGATGTGCAGAGAAGGTCTTGTTCGGTTGTGGCTGAGGAGATTTTGGCTATGAGAGTGGGAGGAACCTCATGTTTCAGCCTCTCCATTTCCCTCTTCTTGCTGCCTCCGGTGAAGCATTTAAACGTACATACAAAAGTCATTAAGCAGCAACACAAATCTCAATGCATAGTATTTTTGGTCAAGGCCCCTATGGCATTTATGTGGCTGCGAGTGTCACTTTCGTGATGTGATTCTACTATTTTTCCTTTTCAAAATATTGATCATTTTGTTTATTTTATTTTGTTTTTTTTATGTTTTTTTTTTTTTTTTTTACTTTTGATGAATTGTTGCTCATTGTGGGTCTATATAAAAAGCGTGTAGTAGTAGTAGAGTATTAACCACTGTAAAAGAAAAGTGTAGCAGAAGATAGTTTACTAAAGAGGCCGGCTATGTGCACCCCAGTCAACACTCAGGGCACCCCATTTACAAGGGCACCCATCAAATTTATCAGGGCACCCCCCAAATTGGACAAAAATGCCCTTGAACCACTAAGGCCGGCACCCCACCTATTTCGGCTATACCCTAAACCCTAGAACTGGTTTCCATTTTTTCAAAACCTTATTTCCTACAAAAGCTCTCATTGCCATCGTGATTTGGAGGCGAAATCAACTAAATCACGTATTTTTCATCGTTCTCTCCCACTTATTCTGGTTTTTCGAGTTGGACGGGTTTTTTCGCCCGGTTGGAGTGGTCGGCGGCTAGGGACAGAGTTCGGGTTTGAGTTCATTGTGAAATCGAGAGGGAAAGTAAGGTACGTTTGAGTTTTTGTTCGATTTTATGTTCATTTGGTTCGTTTTCTTTGTAGTCGTCTATGAAAATGCTTAAAAATGCGGGTTTTTTTGCAAACCCGTAATACTCGGCCACACGGGACCGTGATATAGTCATTAATCTCGAAATACTATACCGAGACTTATGAGTACGTCTCGTTTGTATCCAAACGACACTTAGCCCATATAAAATTTCATTACATTTCGGACACAAGTAGCAAGAGATTCTTGGTTTTGTTTCGGTGACATTAAAAACGAAGGTCGTATATTACTTATGCGTAGGTTTAGTCTCGGATGATAAATACCGAAACTTTGTGATAGATCTCGGTTTCGTCATACCGAAATGTTTCCTTATGTTTCGGTTATGGTATACCGAAAATTTTGTTTTGCTATCGGTTGTGCCATACCGATTCGGTGTTGAAAATATATTTTTTGGGGTTTTTTTTTGCTTTTTACAAGAGATTATATGGTTACAATGTCTTTCTCTATCGAGATATGGCTCGAGGAAAATGTCTTGTTTCCGGAGAAGATGTCGATGGAGAGCCCACGAGAACACACGAGCACGAGCACAACGAGCATCGATCGTGGGCTGCTTGCTCTCTTCAGTCTGCTTGCTCCTACGGCTCTGCTGCTCTCTGCTGCTCTTCTGCTTCTCCTTCGTTCTGCTGCTTTGCTCCTCTCTCTTCTGCTTTGCTCCCTCGCTTGTGATGTCCGTGGTAAGAGGAAGGCACGAGCGCATCATATCGAAAGGCGAAAGTGCAAGCTATTGAGGGTGTACGTGGACGCGAGCCGGTGAGGGATAACGTCGAGGATGAGGCATCTCATGTCCCTGTGGGGAGCGATGTAGTCGGGGTGGTGCGGACGGGGGGATGAGGCCGCGGGGCGACAAGGAAGAAACCACCACATCCCACCACAAGTAACTAGGAGTAGTAGCGGTATTGTTGGTGGGAATGTTGTGGAGCCCGAGATGACCCATCTGCTCCTTTCCCTGGCGGTCTGTTGGCCAGCTCTTTGTTGAAGAGTTTTAAGGATCATGTTGCGGCGGCAATTTGGAATAATGAGGTATGTAGCCTTTTTTTGGCAAAATATCAATTCATTTTCAATCAAATTATTACTTTTGCTATTCATATACGATAATGTATTTATGAATTATGTTTTTTTTTGTAGCATCGGCCCGTTGCTTAAGTGCATAAACCACGGGGCTCAAATAGGCGAGTGGGATTTGCAATCTTATCACCCCGATACCCGGGGATTGCAAAGAATCATTCGAGAGTCGGGTTTGGCTCCACTAATAGGCTGCTCTTATCGGAAGGCCAATAAGGAGGTGATATCGGCTTTTGTCGAGCGGTGGCGGCGGAGACCAATACATTTCATTTACCATTTGGTGAAATGTCCATCACGCTCGAGGACGTGAGCATTTTACTGCGAAGATCCCGGTGACGGGCAAGGTGGTGGCGGTTGAGAATTTTTCAAGGTACACGAGAGGAGTCCCGAGGATGCAATTGAGTTAGTTTCAAAGCTGCTCGGGGTTTCTCTGACGAAGCGAGAGGAAGAGGTTAACATTACGAAGGGTCTCACGGTGCGAGTAGTTTGGTGAAAGAGTCATTTTTGCCCACCCAAGTCCAAGTCTTCCGGTACTTCCGGTTCTCCTACTACGTACCCTCCGGTGGAATGCACTTTGCACGTGCATACTTTTTGTACTTGCTCTCTTGCACCCTATTCGCCGATAAGAGTGGGTCACGAGTTTCAATTTCATTACGAAGCTTCGGAGAACTTGGATGAGGTCGGGACTTACGCATGGGGTCTTCTTTGCTCTAGCTTATCTTTACCGTCATCTCGGGTCGACCACCGGGGTAGAAGTGTCGCAGATTGCGGGGTACCTAACTTTGCTCGAGGTACATATTTCTTGTGCATTACTTGTGAATCGGCCAATACAAATCCGATTACTTTTTTTTTTTAATTTTTGTTGATTCTTTTTTTAGGGATGGGTATACGAGCACTTCCCACTCCCGACTTGCTTTGCGTCGAATGCGAAATACATGGACCACCTTCGACCACGTGTCTCGAGGTGGGTACAAAGACACGAGACGGTAGCTAACGTGGACAAGCTAAGTAGTATTCGTAGGACCCTTGATAGGTTACGACCAAGTGAGGTACTTTGTTTTATTACTTTGAGTTTGATATTCCAATTTATCAAACTTCATATTTTAATATAAATTGTTTGTTTCATTGGTGTAGGTGACGTGGGACCCATACGGTGACATCGGGACGAGCGGTATTGTTCTACCGATGGCCTTCTACTCTGGTTGTTTGAAGTACATGGAAGTTGTGGAGCCATACCATCCGGAGAGGTTCCTTCGACAGCTTGGCCATGTTCAAGGAATACCGCCGTCTCCATATCGCCCCCTCGAAGCAAATCGAGGCCGCACTTTGCAAATGAAATACTCGGTTAAGTACTCATTCCAACCGGAGAATTGGGAAAGGTGGCGTAGCCATTCACTCTCTGTTGAAGATCGAGGGAGAAGGCGAGGTTCGAGTTCATGGCTGCACCAGAATATCTGCCATGGTTCACACGAGTTTCACATCCTACCATTGAGAACCCAGCGCACAGTGATGACTTCCCTGATACGGTTGGTGATAATGAGTTATTGGAGGTAAGAGCCTTGCAACCATTTGAATTTAAGTTGGTTTATCACATTTCTTTTGTATTATTTATTCATAGTTTCTCTATTGGTTTTGAACAGCGTAATCGACGGGCATTGGATAGCGTATTGGCATGGATAGACTTGCCGGCGGGTATGGCCAAGATGGAGGCTGCTGAGAAAATGGCGAATGATGTCGTGGACTACTTGACGGGTAGGGGTCTTGGTACAGGTACCACCACCACCACGCGACCAACACCACAACACCGAGTGCACCTACTTGCTCCTTCACAACATGATAGTACCCCAACCGAAAGTGTGCCTACCCCAGTTCTATTGAGCCTTCGGTGAGAAAGAATGCCCTCTTGCCCACTCCAAGTTCTAGCCAGACCACCTAAGGGAAGTCCCCCACGACAACATATGTTAGTCGCAAAGCGAAAAGAAAGCAAAAGGGCTCAAGTGAAAAAACATGTTGTTTGTCTTGTTCAATTGGTATTGTTTAACTTGTTTGGTATTTGATGATGGATGATGTTTAACTTGTTAATTTGGTATTGTTTACCTTCTTCGGTATTGTTCTATTGAATTGATAATATTTGACTTGTTAGTCATGTTTGAATTGATGTGTTCTACTACTATTTGTTGTTCTATTTTTGTCACTGCCATGTTTGCAATAAGTTACCACAGCACAGAGAAATCCACGGTCACGCAGGAACGAGAACTACTGAGAATTATCGGTTATGCATGACCGTGATTGGTCCATCGAGCTCGGACGCCTCCATGCGAACCCTGCCATATTGGCCAAATTTTATATAGTATCGGTCATGCATACCCGCAAGTAATAATGTGTAAATTACGATCAAGGGGTACCGAAAACCTATGTATGGTCTCGGTAGTTCATCACCGAAATTATTACGCAACTATTACACATAACGACTCGGCCTCCTATTATCACAACTTTGCGAGATAAAATCGGTTACGAATACCGTAATTCATGAGTTAGTCTCGGCTATGAAATACCGATTGGTAATTAAGGGTCTCGGTTGCATTTGACCGATGCTCACATGCAAGGAACACACATTAAATCGGCCACATGCTACCGCAATTATTTGCGATAAATCGGTTATAATGTTACGTTACTCTGTCTCCTTTTCGGTCATTAGTCACCGTAATTTAGCAAGAATCTCGATGTCATGTAACCGAAAGTATTTAGGGCACCCCATTGTTGGATGCTCACGAACCTTAATGTCAGAGATTACAATGGGTGTCACGGTCTGTCTGTCCGAGACTTGGGGGTAGTTTTCGACCTTCACATAACATGTAGATCCTTTTAATTGAGAGTACAAACTTGGCATATCATTAATTTATCCATTCAACAAACATCAATTCAAGTTACATACATCAACAAAAGTACACAAAAGCATCATGCCAAGTTTCAAAGACATAATATTCATTCAACAACATCAATTCAAGTTTGCTTAAGGTGACGCTAAGTCTACCACGAAGGGCGTGTGTACATAAGAAGATTGAGCCGGGACTTGTGCTTGGATGTTAATACCAATACCCCACCCTTGAGCATCAACATTCGCGAAGGTCTTCCACACCAAGAATACGGGGGAACCGGTGCATTAGGCTTGAATATGACTGTCAAATGGAGGAGCAACATAAAAGAAAGAATAAGTAACGTGCATTGACATATTAACCAAAATTTAATACAAACGCTAAAAACTTACCCTAACCCAATGAGTGTCGTTGACATTTGTAACGCCAATAACTACCCGATCTTTCATAGGCGGAGGGGCATTACGTAGAGGAAGAAATGTCATGCAACAACCATATGACACGTTGACAAGCACAACATTAAATGTTGTTGCAATTAGAAGTCCCATGTCTGGAAGGGTCATCCACTTGTCAGACCCGACATCCTTACCTTCAAAGAATTGCACAACTCCCTTAATTTGGTCGAAGTAACTTCCAAGCAAATCCTTCCAAAACTCTTGGTTCTCTTGTAGTTCATTAACCATAGCTGTTCTAACCCTTTTCCAACCATCTATATCTGAGAATCCAAGACCGGCGGCAACACAACGAAAGCCACAATTTCCATCGCTATCCACATTTACTGTAGTCTCAACATGTTGAATCCAATCCGGTTGTATAGTGTGAATGAATCCAATCTCAGATACTCCCATAGATGCCCCACGTGTTCGATGTACTTTATTCCTAACTTGTTTTACTTTCCTTCGCGCCTTGGCTTTTCCTCGGCGGGTGTAAGTACATATTCAAAGCCACTTGGATCTCTCGTCGTAGAAGTATCATCTTCCTCGGCTTTCCTCTTCATCCCTCTCTTCCCTTTTTTCATTTTCTTGCTCCCTATAACATAATTACCAAAACTATCAAGACTCGGTCTCCCCCTTGTCTTCACTTTTGCACTGTGGTGCAATACATGACGTCGAGGAAGGACAACTAATCTCTCTTAGTTGTTGAATAGTCCTAACACGCGAATCCTCATCAACGAATGTTTCAAACTTAGACACAACTCTTTGAAGCTCGTCATTCAAGTTATAGGCGATCCGATTCAACGATGCATCGGGTACCATACTCAACTTCGCCAATACACATGTATGTCTTCAAGTGGTATAGGTGAACCAGCTAAAATATGTACATTAAGCTCGTGTGCACACGGAAGCCCACAAGTGGTACGTAGGTCACAACCACATAAGCTCAGGTCTGTCCCACATTCACCCCACGTTCAACCTCGTTACGAATCAACTTAAGCGCTTTCGGGGATACATAACCCCGCAAACGGCGATACAATCCATCCATATATCCATGTTGCACAACATTCAAACTAACCTCAAACGACGATTTGATCTGTTATGTTGTATGTCTAACATTCCATGAATTACACTCCACAACGCCTCAAAGTTTGCGGTACATGTGCTTGAGATCTTTGTTTGAGAGTGGAATGTGCGACTCAACCCTTTGCGTTGTGGTTTCTCCAAGATGAAAAAGTGGATTTGTCCATGCACGTACAAATCTATTCTTGTAATCCCGAACCAAGTATCCTCCAAATAATTAAGCAGACCTTTCATATCTGCATACTCAACACGTAACGTAGCCAACATAAGCTCGAATGATGCTTCGGTCGTAGCATACATCAAATCCGTCCACCTCTTATTGAAGAGTTGAAAGTCATCATTTCGTGCGAACATCTTTTTGGTGTTGGTCAACACCATTTTGTTGATATGCCATGTAAAAGTGGTGGGAACATTGTGGAAAAACTTCTTCAATTGCATTGATTAGGCCCAATTCTCTATCAGTGACAAAAACACTAGGTGTAGGCCACCCGTCTAGTAAACCTCTCAAAATGTTCAATGCCCATGTGTAGTTGGACATAGTCTCGAAGATAAAAAACAAAACCCAACCGAGAATGTAATGTCGTCGAAGTGACCCCAACAATCTCCAACAACGGCAATCGGTACCTATTGGTCTTATATGTGCAATCCATTAGAAGAACGTATGGAAAAGACCTCAATAAGTTTATGGAGTCAGGATGGGACCAAAACAAGTCTGTAACTACATTCGATTCGGGGTCCTTCCTATGCCATGACAGATACATATTGTCTTCCAATAAATGTAAGAGTTGTTGCATTTGAATTCTCCCACCAGCTTCTTTAATTCGATTCCTTTGTCGTGCATTGTATATTGTCCGCAATGTTGAAGCATTGTTCTTATCCCTTTGCCTCAAAGTGTTTAGGATCTGTCGTGGCCTAACATTAGCCTTACTCATCTGATCCAAAATAGGCCGCCTCATCTGAGTCAATCTTCCAAAGCATATGAGTGCCCTTCCAAGAAATTCGCGAGTTGTGGTTGTGCATGCCACATACCACACTTACATACCAATATGAGTCACGGGTGTTCCTTGAGTTGAATAAGAAAAGGGCACGGCATTTTTTCGTCTGCGGTGTTTGGTCTTGTGTTGTCCTCTTCCTCTGCGTTTGTCAACTTACGTGGCATCTTCTCAATTAGTTCAGCTTTAGCAATTCCAACTCTTTGGAAAATACCCCTATATGTTCCGGATCTCTCACACGCAATTGTGACCCTTCCCCTACGGCCATTCCCTCCGGCATCGGACTTCTTTATAACCGGGACAAACTTTCTAGCACGTCTGTCTCTTGAACCCATTTGAGTGCCTCTTTTCTAGTTTCAAATGGTGCATCCCGTTTGAAAAGATAAGATATATCTTGAAATGCACTTGTCGATGCTACTTCTGCAAGAATAATTCAAATATCATAAGTACTCGGTGTTAAAAGTTAGAAAATCCTTAAAAACGCAATTCTCGGTAGTACGGGGTCGACACGTAAAGGATAGTTTCGGTATGTCACAACCGAGACCATTCAATATATCTCGGCACATGACCACCAGAGTCCACTAGTAACCCATTACAAAAATGTTCGGTTATCTACTACCGAGAATTACGTTTAAGTATCGGTTGCGTGTCACCGATATATATACAGATATCTCGATCCTGTATGGCCGAAACAATCGTGTACATGGTACATTTGCATATTGCGAAACCCTAGACCTAAAAAAACTTTAAAACTCACCTCCAACTGCCTCGATTCATCGTCACTTGAGTTTTGTTCATCCATTGTACACTAAAACACCAAACGATTTGCTCCAAACCCTAAGTAAACGAGAATCATCAAACACCACCATTGTCAACACCAAAACACACCAAACGCAAGATTCAAACACTCAAAAACTGAACAATGGATGAGGATACCGACCTTGTATAAACTCTTTCAGCCAATAACGTCGTGACCGATTGTCGACGGAACCGAGGTATAGGGATTGAACGGGAGTAACCAAGCTCAAAAATGGGGTGGGGTGCCTTGGTAATTCTGATTTTTTGGGTTTTTGTTGTAGATTTAGGTTGGAGGGCACATCAGTCATTACACATACAATTGAAAAAAATGGGGTGCCCTGAGTGTTGACTGGGGTGCACATAGCCGGCCTCTTACTAAATTGGTGAGGTGACATTCTACTACGGTCAAAAAATTATTATAGATAGGGTGTCAAGGTAATAATTTTTTTTTTAATTTCTTTTGATTTCTTAGCCTTAGTGTCTTTTGTGTGGGTGTGTTAAAGTAGCTTATTTATATATCATTACTATCAAATTCCCATTGAGGAACGGGTGAAGACCATACATAATTAGCGGGAGAAGTAGATGCTCTCCTCACAAGTTTTTGTGCAATACAATTCCTATAGTTCTGTTTTCAAAAAAAAAAAAAAAAATTCCTATACTTCTAGGAACAATTGCAAAATCAAATGGGGCTTGGCCATGTGCCATTGTAGAAGGGCAATCCACATTGATGAACTGACCTTTTTTTTCTTTAAAAAAAAAAACCAACTGACATTTTTTGGTACAAGATTAAATGGCGTACTGCATAAGTGCAATCCGCATTTCGCATTGTAGATTTTCTACAGCAGGGGAAAATAGCTCTGCAGCTGATGAGAGCGTTCTCATAATTTGTCCTGAATTCTTTGTTCTTTACAGTGATCTAAATCAACTTCGTCGTCTTACAACTTTCAGTAGTGCTTGAAAACATTTATTTCCGCCCTGTACGAGAAATAAAGATCGATAGATTTTCCATGTGATTAACTGTATCATCATATAATTTCAAAAATGATGAAAACAGTGAGCCATTTCAGCATTTATGAATCTGATTTCTTTCAAACCTGCCCATTGCTGCACCAATTCAACTTGTAACATAAATTATTCCCAAAATTTCCATTAATGATCGCCCTCAATTCCATGTTTTTCTTACTCTTGAGATTTATGATACAATTAGAAATATCAACATTACCTCTGCCTTTAGAAATAAGGGTTGCATGGTAGCTCGTCGTTTGCAACAGTTTTAGGAGGTGAGAGCAAAGAGTAGGAAAAAACTCAAATGTTTCTTGAAATTAAGATTTTGAAAAAATAAATATATATGACTAGAAAGATTAAATACATGATTATCTATACAACAGAAATTGCTTTGTAGCCCTCCTTCTCAAGCTGGTCCGCAATAGAGATGTCACCAGTCTTTACAATTTTGCCATCCTCCTACAAAAAGTTCAAGCAATGCGAAGATTTTGGTAAGAAAGATTTCAAATGCAAGGCACAGATCTAGTGAAAAATGAATTAAGCAGACAGAACATCTGCATAGGACTACAAAAATTGATGCGATGATTAGTTTTCCATCTACTGAGCAGGATTAATTTTTCACTATGGCACTATGTGAGGCTTCGGTGAGAAGACTGATGTGCCAAGCCTACATCCCAACTATAGTTAAGAATTCCATGTTCCAAGGGCATTCAAAAAATACTAAATCACTAAACAACTCGAATTCAGTTTTAAGAAAAATCAAATCAGTTGCCCAGTACGGTACGTACACTTGCCATGTTGCCATTTAGTCTTCCAGTGGGATTCTTTATCCTAGAGAAAGCATAAAACCTAATAATGCGAACCTTCACCTCAACAGAACATAGAATTAGTGTACATCCAGAAGAAAGCAATTATCCAGTCACCAATCTTCACAAAAATCACTAATGCCATAAGTGCACTCAAATTAATTTAGGGGCTTGCTTGGTTGCAGCAGGAGAGTACAAGATCAAATCCATTTATCCACATCTCACAATGCCACCGATACTGGAACTTCGGCCTTTGTGTTGGATTAAACATCTGGTATAAACCCATACCAAGGGTACACAAGTCCCAAGTCCTAACCATAATTCAAGAATGGTGGTTGATCATATATTCCACTGCAGATTGTTCAGATAACCACTTCTATTTGAATCCTGTGACCACTATATCTGAAATTGCAATTGAATCCATTCACTTAAGAGAATGGACTATACAGGTTCACTCATGAAGAAGTATACTAATAAGTAGACATAATGATGCAAACTCAAAGTTCCAATAACTTTAAGCTAAGAAGAGATAACAAAACATATGCGGCAGCAGGTTCCGAGATAACTTACCATGACATGGACGTACATGGGCTTGATAAAGTCCAAAAGGCGCCGATAATGAGTGACTAGTAGGACAGAATTGTTAGGAGTCAAAAGTGCATTGATGGCTTTAGCCACGTCTTGAAATGCATCTACATCTAACCCAGAATCAATTTCATCCAATATGGCCAAATCAGCTCCAAGAACCTAAAGAAATAAACAAAATTAGAAACGACCATAAAAAAAAAGCATTAGGAATACTACATAAAAAGAACTATAAGGAAAAATATTATATCGATCAAGAGGCAACTCTGTGAGTCAATTTACTGAGTTAATAAAATAACCAAATAAACAAAACAATGCATGCTTCTACTAGAATTGAAAAAGGAAAACAGGAAGAGGAAAGTAAACTATATATGCCCGTTCATATTTTAAAAAATAAAATAAAACTCACTCATACTCTCACTAAATTTGGCACATCATAACTTTTTAAAAATCTTATAGCAATCAACTAGCACAAACTTCTTGCAATTCATAAAATCAGAGCACCTATTTATCATACGACAAGGCAATCTTATAAAACTGCATTTCTACATCTGAAATGCTCAGTTGAATATTAAGCAGAAACACGTTAGTAAAAAAGTATTCCAAATAGGATATCAACAAAAATGATGTTTCCAAGAATAACTTCTTGCAAATTATATCAAGAGTGGCAGTTCCGATTTCTGAATCTCACAAATCATGATAAGTTTTCAGAAGAAAAAGATTCTAACTACTAACGATGACTAACTTCTTCTAGTTACCATAGCGAAAGAAATTATACTTGATTCCTACTTTATACTGTCAAGTTTACAGCATTAATATTGGTATTTTGATGTTGAAAATATAGGCTATCAACAGCTATTAGGGATTAGTGTTGACTAGGATCAATAGGATTACGAAGAAATCCAAAAATGAGATAAAAGTTTATTTCCAGACATGTATTTCTCTTACAATAGTACCATCGTTGCAATTAGTAATTAAAGATCTACCATATACCCTCAACAACATAGCCTCAATCCCAAATTAGTTGGAGTCGGCAACATGGATCAAACTCTTCTATTGCGCTTGATTTAGTGCAATTGATGGTGAGCTTTCCGAATCTTTTAAATCCCACCAAATGAATGCGTCCCAAGTTAGCCTCGGTCTACCTCTACGTCGTCAAATTTCTTCAGTTTCTCTTAGTTGAGTTTTCTAGTTGGGGAATTTGTAAGCCATCTTTGGAGGTGTCCAAACCACCACAATTGGCCTTCATTAATCTTTGTGTCAATTGGTGCTACTCCTACTTTTCTTTGAATTCATGTATTTCTTATTCTATCTTTATGAGTTATCCACCTATGCATCCTCATTTCCGCTACATTCATTTTTATGTACTTGTTGTTTCTTTACCGCCCAACATTCACTTCCATGAAGCATAGCTGACCTAATTGTGGTCCTATAAAATTTTTCATTTAACTTGGCAAAAAAAACTCGATCATAGATCACATCTATTGCACTCCATTTTTTCCATCCAGTTTGAATTATATATACGCCATCAATTTACTATCACTTTGTTTGATTGATCCTAGATACCTAAGCGAACCTTAAGAACTTCTACTTCCCCTAATTTTGAATCTAAAGGCTTTAAGTTGAGTAAGACTTTAGAATCTAAAGGCTTTAAGTTGATCCTAAATACATGTATTTAGTCTTCGTCCTATAGTCTTACTCAACTTAAAGCCTTTAGATTCTAATATATTCCTCCAAAGTTCTAATTTCAAGTTCACTCCATCTCATGTTTCGTCTACAAAAACAATATCATCTGCAAATAATATAAACCATGGTATATCCCCTTGAATACGCCTAGTAAGTTCATCCATAACTAAAGTAAAGAGATATAGGCTTAAAGCCGATCCTTGATGTAGTCCTATTGTAATGAAAAATTCTTTTGCGGTTCCTCCGAATCTCTTTATATTGGTTACTACTCCTTCGTCCATATTTTTTCTAAATCGCCTCCATAGTCGACCTTCCTAGCATGAAGCCAAATTGATTTTCATATATCATTGTTTCTCCTCTTAGCCTATTGTCAATTACCTCTTCCAAAGTTTCATAGCATAACTCATAAGTTTAATTTCTCGATAGTTCAAACTTTGAATGTCTCCTTTTTCTTGAAGATTGGTACAAGAGTTCTTCTCCAATCTATTGGCATTCGTTTTGATTTTAAATTTTGTTAAGAAAATATCGTAAGTCAAGTCAATCCAATTTCTCCTAAGCATTTTCATACCTCTATGTATATTTCATCTAGGCTGCATGCTTTTCCTATTTTCATTTTTTTAATGCCTCTTTAACTACCGAGGTCCTAATGTTGCGCGTGTTTCTTTCTTGGTGTGGGTTTTCATCTATTATGATATCAACTTGGCCATCATTAAATAAACTATTGAAGTAGCTTCTCCATTTCTACTTAATGTCGTGTTTTCGTGTTACAACATTTTGATTTTCGCCCTTAATACATCTTACATGACTTAAATCTTGTTTCTTTTTGTCTCGTAATTTGGCTTAGCCTATAAATATATTTTTTTGCAATCTCTATAAAGATCTAAATCCTAGTTTAAAATATGTATAGTACAGGCAATTTGCCTATGCTTAATATAGTCGATCCAACAACAACAACAACATAGCCTCGGTCCCAAATTAATTAGGGTCGGCTACATGGATCAAACTCTTTCATTGTGCTCAATTTAGTGCAATTGAAGGTGAGCTTTCCAATCCACTTAAATCTCTCCTAATTAATGCGTCCCAAGCTAACTTTGGTCAACCCCTACCTCATCGAATTTCTTCAGTTTCTATTGAATCAAGTTTTCTAGTGGGGGCATTTATAGGTCGTCTTTGCAGGTGCCCAAACCACCACAAACGACATTCCCTAATCTTTGTGTCAATAGGTACTACTCCTACTTTTCTTTGAATTTCTACATTTCTTATCTATCTTTATGAGTTTTACGGTTTTACCACACATCCACCTAAGCATCTTCATTTCTACTACATTTATTTTGTGTAATTGTTGACGGCCCCAAATCCAAAAAAAGGAGGCGGGTACCTTCAAGCTGACAGCCAACGAATAACTACCACTTTATATGAATGTTAATTTTCAATTTCCTAAGAATTTTGATCTTTTTTAAATAAGAAAAGAAAGAAACAATTGCCCCACCGAGGTTCGAACCCGTGACCTCTTACCACCAAATACCATACCAAACCATTGGGTCACCCAATTGGTTGGTTAAGAAGTTTGATCTTTAGAGAATGATGTTATGACCTATGAGAGTAGTATATTAAATAAACAATTGAGGTCACCAATTATGGTCGCAGCCTCGCACACCAATACAATTCACTAATTTCCCATATAATTTGATTTGGATTCAAGCAACCTACAACGTCAGGCACAATGCAATTCTGCTTGGGAATGCTTAAGTTAATAAATAAAAAATCAATGCAATTGTTAGTCATGATGAAGAATTGAGTAAGATTGCAAGATTGAAACCAACAACAATTTTTAATGTCTTTATGTGCTGAATTTATTTTGAATTGATATACAAATTAAGGTCAGGGCACTCTTTCATCTCATTTTTAAGCTGATTACCATTAAATCAATCCCCAGACAATGATTTCATTTGTTAGCCATGCACATAGTATGTTTTATGCCATATATTATATGCCAATTTACATTGTTCAAAAACGTCATCATTACTAAGAATAAAAGTCAAATTGGCACAAAGAAAGTAGACCACGAATTATCTCATAAACCAGTCGATACCGCAAGTTGCAAAATCTCGTTGCGCTTCCTTTCACCACCACTGAACCCTTCATTCACATTTCGATTCAAGAAGGTTGCATCCATTTTTACAGACTCCAGCTTGGGATACAGGATGCTGTAGAACTGCATTAAAACCAGGAAAACCAGGAAAACAAGGAAAACGAAACATCAAGCCTTTGGAGATGTGTTTAGCACAATCAAGGGGGATAAGACATTCGACACTACATTATGAAAAAGAAACACAGCATGGACTTGCAAAAAAAAAAATCTATAACACAGCACCCACAGAGAAGTAGAAACTGACTTCACAAACTCATCCAGTAGCAAGAAATACAAGTAAAAATGCAATTTAAGTTCACTACTTCTGCATCTTAGAGACATGAATCAAATGATTTGCCTTAAGAGATAATTCCCAATGTAGATATGAAATCTACCATTGACTAGAGAGTTCAGCGATTAAAGGTGTCTCAAGGGTAAAACAGGCAAAACAATCAATTTTACACACAAAATAGAGCTAGGTTCTATGCCAATAAACCTTTCACTTCTTATTTT
Organism: Stephania japonica; assembly: GCA_039657345.1. Taxonomy (NCBI): domain Eukaryota; kingdom Viridiplantae; phylum Streptophyta; class Magnoliopsida; order Ranunculales; family Menispermaceae; genus Stephania; species Stephania japonica. Next base: position 12,604,490 of record CM077556.1, read on the forward strand.
TACCATTTCAAGTGAGTTTGGAGAATAATGACAGAATGAACATTGATCATCCCGATATTAATGGCAAGTATGATGACAAGTTGCGTCAATATTCCAAATTGTTGAGTAGGACATGAAAGACAGAGAGGTGATTCGATGACAAATTAATGGCTTAGGAGAACATTTTACAAATAACGACAAAGAGGACGCCATAATAAAATATACTGCTTCATGCTGGTCTTAACTAAGTGATAATGCCATGTCATCCGCGATGGAACTAGCCTAATTTAAAGCAGTATTTGAAGCAATTTGGAAGAGCCATTTCAACAGCACTTTCGCCTGAATGTAACAGCAATATTATGATGGCAAAGCTTAGAGGATTCAGCCACAAAATGGGCATCGGCCCTTCTGAAATGCCAGTTAAGCATGCACAAGCAGCGCCCAAATGACCAAACTCAGACTCCACATTATTTATTTAGAAGTTAATTACCTCAAACAAACACAGGTTAATGCTCAAACAAAGAAAAGACCAGTCTGTATGCAATATATTAAAATTTTCACCCACGTTGGATGAACAACATTTAGGCCTGAACACCATGACACCATCCATAAAAAACTAAACTCAGGCCTCGTTTGGTTCATTTTACTAACTTCCAGAGAAGTTTTCTTCCAAGGAAGTTTAATTTCCTGGGAAGTTAACCATCAAAGAAGATGCACTTTTCAAGTTTGGTTCAACTTTGAACTTCCTGAGAAGTTTCACATTTTAAAAATAATAAAATAATGTAATTGACATAAATGCCCTTTACACTGTTTTTGAGAGAGAGATTGTAGAGAATAAAGGTAGAGAGAGAGAGAGAGCATTAAATGAGAGCAGAAGTGTCCATTCCCACTCAGGAAGATAACACACTCACTCCCCCCCCCCCGGTGAGTTATCTTCCCTTATGTGGGGGAAGTTAGGGGTCAAACTTCCAGGGAAGTTTTTTGAAAACATCCAACCAAACAAGGCGAGTTGGAACTTCCCTGGAAGTTATCTCACTTCCTTCAACTTCCCCCCGAACCAAACAAGGCCTCAGCTATTGAATCTACTCTAACACAATCCAAATGCAGCACTTAATGCGCCCATTTTCATATAACACTCTACAAAGTACACCTGCTTAAGAACATCAACGAACAACACACGGCTTACAATATATTCTAGTTATGGAAGAAGCTTCACCCTCGTAATTCATGGTGCATAGCCTCATTTATGCAATAGAAGTGGTAAATATGTTTAGTTGTCAAAAAAAAAAAAAAGTGGCAAAAATGTTTTTACAAGAAATTGGGCCTTTGAATCAGCCTATACAAAAGCCTGATTGCAAGGATTAAAATGTAGAGAAAAAAAAACTACTGAGATGGCTGAGTTAGTAGAGGGAAAAGTTGGCTTATGACATATGAAGTACCTAGGCTTCACAATTCAAATGAAAGAGACTTTCAGAGTCAATAATCCCTACAATTCCAAAAGACAGATAGTTGAAGAAAAAGGCTTCCTGTCTAGAAGTGGTCACTTTTCTTTTATTTGATTGGTGTTGGCTGCACCAACATACTATCCTTCTCTTTTCCATCTCAATTTTGATGAAAAAAAGACGTTCAAAAGGAGTTTTTATATGGAAATAGTTGCAATGAAGAAGACAGACAATTAATCTTCGAAAAGGATTCTAGAATGGAAGAGAAAGGTGAAGCGTCCATAGGGGATGTGATTAACAAAAAAAGATAGAAAATTCGACTTCGCCTATAACTTTGCTTATGTAAAATAGAGTTAATTTGAAGAAGTGCAATTCGACGTAGGGAGTTTTTGTAAGAGTTAGACATGATAGAGAAGTATAGATAACTAAGTGTGAGAGAACATTCAAATTTCATCAAAACCCATTAGAAAAGCATTTTTTTATAATATTCTATGTTTTTTTCTCTATCTATACTTGATCTTAAGTTTTTTAACTACAATTTCGACTAGTTTGATCATTATGGATATTATTTCTATCTTTAAAGAATCTATTTCATATTAATGAGATTTGAGTTTTGATCTTCTATCTTCTAAATTGCCTTCATTCTTCAAGAGTGAAAACCATTTCACTTTTCCTACAATTAACATTAAAATTTGTATTTCTTATCATTACTCTTTATCTTCAATGGAAGTTTTGTAAAATTTCGTTCGCATCTAATTTTTTATTCGATGGTCCAAAAATCCAAATAATTCGGGTAATTTTTCAAACTTCGAAGAATTTTCATTCAATGAACAAAACTAGGACTATCTCCAACCAAACTCTATCTTCGAAGAATTTTCATTCAATGAACAAAACTAGGACTATCTCCAAGCAAACTCTATTTTTTTCTCTTTATTTTGCAACATCAAACTCCATTTCTCTCCAACCACAACTCTATTTCTTCTCCAAAACTTTATTTCCTATTTTCTGTTCTTTATTATTATTTAATCATACTAATTTTAATAAATTATTTAATTAATAAAAAACTTCAAAAAAAATACTTTTTATTTTTTTATAACCCAAAGTAAATATAACAAATTTTGAAGGTTAAGAAAAGTAAAAACTCAAAATCAAAATCAAAAACTCCAAAATAGAATTCCACTATAGCGGAACGCAACTTTAGCGTTTGATTTGAGGTTAGGTTGGAGTGGCTCAACACCAAATCATACCAACCAAACTCTAAAATAAAGTTCGGTTGGTGATGCTATGAGTTTGTAACCATACTAACTAATGCTATGACTCTCGAGAGGAAGACTTTAAAGAAAATTGTTGATTATACAGCTGAAAAAACCAACCATGTTTTCCTTCAGGCACCATAAGTAAATCGTATTTTTGAAGTCTTTTTTGTCCCAACTCTTTAATGTCATAGATAATGCACAATATTCTGTAGATTATGCATCCCCATGGATGGACAAATGAAACTCACCATTTTCAACTTCCTCTATACTATATTCCTTAGAAACTAATGCAATGTAATAACTCTAGTTTTGTTTTTCCTTTTCCATAGTATAACCAATACAATAGCCACCCTCTATCTCATGACATACTCACAAGTCATAAAACAACTAATGGGACTCACATTCAACCAACACTGAGACAACATAGCAACCACTGAGTTCGGTGGTTGACTTCATGTTGTAAACTTGTAATTTGTAATTATACAATGCCTTGCCAGAAGCATCTTTAGAGCTATAATAATACCATATTGACAAGTTAATCACCCTTACTTTGAAAGCATGGATATTGGGATCTTCAAAAATCTTTCTTTTTCCTTTTCATTCTTTCCGATGCAAAATAAAAACTTCCTCCAAAAAATCAACTTAAATCCAATTATGGTCTTGCTGTACTTTTACACTAAGGGATCTGATGAACCAAGCTTCCTACACTTCAACTCACACCCCCAAGGAATTACCATCGCACGGAAGACACGAACATCAATATATCTACATCACCAGCATATATACAATTGGAATGCATAATATTATATTAATATTAATACTTTTAATATTAAACATCGTAGTTTCTACAAATAAATATACAGATACGAGAATATGACAACATTATAATGAATATGATCTTAAATATAGCAAAGACGAAGATGTAACAGTACCTCTATGGGACCAAGCTCAGGAAGACCTTGTTTTCGTCTCCGTGCATTCCACGCCATATGTAGAAAATCAATGTTGCTTACACCCGGTATCTCAACTGGGGCTTGGAAGGTCATAAACATCCCGGCTAGGGACCTCTCGTCCGGTTCCATGTCAAGTAAGTTTTCTCCCTTAAACATCATGCTGCCCCCTGTAACCTCATAATCTGGATGACCGACCAGAACCTAAAATACACAACTCAATTAGCCATATGCATTCCCCATCCAAATCAAATTGAAACAAAACCAAATGCAGTCAACATGAGATCAAGATCCTAAGCGTAGATCATCAGCAAGCTTCTATTACTACTAAGCATTTTCGTTGTTGTATCAGTCTTAAAAATATAAGAAAATACTGAGATATGTCAGTTCAAAACTTGAATAACTTTCTAATTCAAGAGTTAATTCTCAAGACATGATTTCTATGCTACATATGATTCTAATAAGCACCTTCCGTGCAATTTCATAGTCATATGACTTGTTCGCTAAAACAAATCCCCCCAAAACAATTGAAAGTAAATTTATGAATCACGACATTTATTCAAAATTTGTTCTCTAAATTAAATTGCTTGTTAAGGCAAAGAAAACATTCTAGAAGAAAAAATAACACAGAAATACAAGTTGACCATTCTCATTTATTTAAGCATATGAAACCTTACCCACCACAATGCCACATAAATTGTTAAGCACATAGTTGTAATTTGCAACATCATACAAAATTTGAATGACTCGTCTAGACAGAAGAGTTATAGACAATTGACGTTCCATAAGGTTATGCTACATCTATATACCTCTTTTCACTCTCCCTTGAAGCTCTTCTTTTCTTTTTTCCTGACCACAATCCATTTGTAATTTTACATTTCCAATCTTAACTTTCTGATGAAAATTCAAAATATGCCCAACACGATGATGATGATGACGACGACGATGATGATGATGATGCGAGAAGACTTGGATAACGTAGAGTTAAGAGTTAAAGAGTTTTTTTTTTGACGAAAACGTAGAGTTCAGAGTTGTTGAGTTGTTTTCAGTATTTACTTTTTTATTTTATATTAACGTATAGTATTAGAAAGAAAGTTAATAGTTATCTTTGGTTGTCGGGGTTAAAAATTGTGTTAAATAATGAGTGTTTGTGTCGTTTGTTTAGGGTGTTAGAATATATGCAACTATAGGTGTTGGTTGGAGATTTAGTAAGATTAGAAGAGCTTTTGGTTCAGATGTGCACGTTGAATGCACACATATCATTTCGGTTACTTTAGTCTGTATATAGGCTTATTGGATATGTATTACGTGGTTGATTATTGATGTTGAATAAATTTTATGTTTAAGAGAGTTTATCTTTATTTGTGTGTTTTTGGTTTTTCTATACTTTTGTGTTTGAGGGAAAAAACGGTAGAGAAAAAAGTTTCTTCAATTCGGGTATTCGCAAAATCAACGAATTGGAAGAAAATAGTTCTTTTCTTTGTAGTGAGCAATTCACAAAATTTGTCGCTACGTCACTCACCTTCATTCGAACAAACAGTAGACTCTAAATTCCTTGCAATTTCAATTCCAAGGAATCAAATTCTCATGCATTCAAATTCCACCATTTATATTCCCAAGAATCGATTTCCTGTGCGTTTAAAATCCCATCCCAAATTCTTGCTTGCCAAACACCCCTTTGAGTTAATCTTTTCTCTTTGTTTTACTACCCCTACAATTAATAACTTTATTTATACACATTTCTATAAAGTTTTAAAGACATTTTCTCAACAAAGTAATAAGCAATGACTTCATTTATGCATACTATGACACTATTTGATTGTGATTCATATTTACTGTTGTGAATAGAGGAGATTGTATTCATGCTCATAATTTTCTTTTTCATTACAGTTTTTTGTAGTAAGCATGGTTCGTTTGCATCATTAGGAACTGCTCCAAATCATCAAAAAGAGAATTTAAATTTTTTTTTTTACTATTTGTATTTGAATAAAATTTCCCCCAACTTCTCTAAGTTAGTGAAATTCAACGAAAATTCGCCATACCGAATTAAACTTTCCCTAACCAAGACCCATTTCAAGAGGACAAATTACAAGGCGAAATCAAACTTTATTCGTAACATGAGATTGATTTATTGTCTAGCATTGTCCAATATGTTTTCATTCTTTATGAGCATCTCAAAACAAAAATTCCTTTACATATGATTTTTTTTCCCTCCAATTTAGCATCCAAAAACTTCCCAAGCTATGTTTTCTACCTAATGTCAATGAAAGGTTTGTGAAGTTTCATATACATACAAATTACAATACTCAATTTGGTGTTTAAAAAAATTTAATTAATTTGTAAACTTTGGGATGTTCGAAAAATTATTTTACCATGTTTGAGAGTACAGGTATAGAAAAGAAAAAGTGCTAAAAAAGAAAGAAGATTTTAGTCTAGAGTTTAAGACCAAAAAAATTTGAAGTCTTAATAGCAGTCATTCTTGACAGGCAAGAAAAATCAATCGATAATAGCACGAGAAAAAATAGCAAATTAAAATACAAAAAAAATAGGCTTGTTGTTCATGCCAATAACATCAAAAACCCACAAAATTCAAAGTCTCTATAACAACTCTTGCCTTTTTCTAGTCAACTATTCTTACTAATCTATCATAATTTTCACAATAAAATGTTGTTGTTTAATAGAATGTCCAAGTCACACCACTTGCAAATTACCACACTAAACAACAACAACACTAACTATTCACAGTAAAACTATTATTGATTTTTCATAAATAAAAAAACACAATATCAACCAACTAAAAACAAACACAAATATAAAAAAAATGATTAAATTTTACAAAGAACATATAATTCCACTAAAAAAGGCTTATTGGGTTATTTCATATTCCAATATGTGATAAGTCATTATTTTACTATGTTTCGGCGTGTATTTAGTGCTGATTAGGATTCATTAAGTCTCTTACTACTTATTAAACTCTCTTCTTTTGATATTGTAGGTAAAAGGACATGGTTTGCTGAGTTTTGAAGGTTTCAGGGCGAAGACAATCTAGCGAAATTGACAAATCGGACAAGTTCCAACAATTCTCAAATTGGACGTGTCTCAATGTTTTGGCCATCTCCCTCATTTCAAGTCCAAATATGATGTTCTTTTTTTGATGGAAAGAAGACTCAAAGCTCTACAACTTCATAACTCAGAAGGATTTCGAGATTCATACGCTTTGATGCCCACATTTGCGTTGCAAGTCAAAGCATGTGTGCAAGTTGTTGTAGGAAGCATTCCTGGTGCCACCTAGGCGCCGCGAACAAGCAAGACTTTAAAGGATTTTTTGAAATTCTAAGGGGGCTAAACTTACAATTTTACGGCTTTTTGAACCTAGGGTATAAAAAGGATGAGATTAGGGTTCAACTACATCTTCAACACTCTAGTTCTCTCTTGGTCGCTTAGTTTTTGGGTTTCTTCTGCCATTTTTTTTATAAGAAAGAAACTTAACTTACCCCCATTGAGACTCGAACTCCAAACCTCTTACACACATAACCACATACAAAATCATTAGGCAACTGATAAGACCCTGCTCATGCAAATGCAATGAATTGGATAGTAGGACCACATCATCACCACCTCAAGTGTGAGCATAGTTTGTTACCTAAATTGGGCAGGAACAAGTGCACATTGGTGTTGTGTGTTTAGAGAATTAGTGTTATTGAGAGTATAAATACGAGTGGGAGGTAGTGAAAAGGATTAGCTATTTTGATTGTAATTGGTGAACTCTTGTGACTTTTAGGCTGAGAGACAGGATCTTTGTAGGTTCTCTCTAGTTCTCACAATAACTAATTTAATTGCTCAATTGACAATTGAAACAACAAAGAGAACTAGAGAACCCAGAGAGACCCTATCTCTCACTCCAAAACTCACAAGAGTTCACCAATTACAATCAAAATAACCATATCCTCTTCACAACCCCTCACTACCTATTTATATTCTCCCATAACACAACACATCACCAAATTGCACCCGATCCCCCCAATTTAAGTAACAAACTATGCAACCTACTTGGTTAGTGTTTCTTCTGGCATTTTGAAGCTTGAAACTTCGGGGTTTTTTCCCATTTGCAAGAGAAACGAGGTTTGCAAATCGCGAAATCTCCACTCTCTTTTATGTTTTTTTATTGTAGTTATGGGGTAATCCCCTCTTTCTAGGGATAAATTGATCCTAATACTATGTAGAACCCTTACTTTGATTTGAATATATTTGTTCTTCTCTTTTCTTGAATGGTTTGTTTCTCTCTTTGTGCATGCTATATGATCCTTAGCCGAGAGTAAGTAGATGCTTAGACTTGGCAAATAACACTTGGAAGAGGGTTTGTCGAGTTGGAAATGAGACTCACAACTTAAACTAAGTTGAAACAAAAGATTGCTTTGGTTTTGAGAGATCCTAGGGATTTGAACCTTAATGCTTTGTGAAACTTATGCCAGTTTGCATCAAAAGGTGGAGTCTGAGCGTCACATTAGGATTATTGCTAGTCTCAGAAGGAGAGCAAGATGAATTGTAGGAAACCCGACCTACCATTCTATTTGTGAAGGGAATTTAGATTCAATTAAAGTAAGGTTTGTTAGTCTAGATGAAATTGACTCCTTAGAGCCTAAACTACTTGAATTTGTGTTAATTTTAGCTTGCTCGGTGATAATTACCTTAAATTGTTTCCTTCGTGTTAATTGTTCTTAATTTGCCTCAAAATCACAATTTTGTTACCTAAACTCATGAATTTAGCTACACCTAGTTGTAGACAAGAGTCACAAGACCGTTCATTAGGATTTGACAAACGTGCTAATATTACTACGTTGTGTCGTACACTTGCAGCTACAATCATCAATCAATATACACACATTCTAAAATGGAGAAAACCTTATCCATGAATTTGTAAGGTCAATGAGTGTTATTGCCTAACAAGGAAGATCATGCCCTTACATAAGATTTTTATTCCAAGAAATCTATATGGTTTACCATTATTGCACATTTTTTCCATCGAAAATAAACATGTTGGGTTTGAAGGCTAATGCTCCTGGTACTATTGTAGACATGAGTAGCAAACAGTTCTACCTTAGGGGTTATCTACGACAGTTGATCCTCCTTTTTTCTAATATTTGTGGGTGTCTAAGCCTTTTCCAACACCTCCTTACTTTGGTTTGACTAGTCCCGAGGGAGTTAATCGGGCGCGACCCAAACCCAAATATCCTAGAGAAACCAAGGGGATATAATGTAGCTACCACGATTTGAACCCATAACCTATGTCTCAATCAAAGATGGCAATTGAACTTTGAGAAAGAAATTATGGTATAGAACTAGAACATCCATACTTTACCTTGAAAACTTTGCAAAAATAAGATGGATTCATACCGAAGCTATGGAAGGGGAGGTGGAAAAAGTTGTAACCAACCTCATCAAATACATGGAGAAAAAGATAATGGAAATTTGAAGACCAAACAAAGTTAGGAATAGAGATTATTTAAAAAAAATTTAGTGTTAGAGATTTTTTTAAAAAAAATTTCAAATGTGAAAAAGGTCTTCAACCTAAAAATATAATTTGGGGAAAGACTCCACTTGGAAAGAGAAAAGCACTTGATGAATTTTTCAACCAAAATTGATTGTCATGTTACAAACATGAATATTGCATGTGTTAGTGCTATTTTGCATATGTAACTACGTAACAATGTTGATCAATTTGAAGTATCTATTGTATTATTGCTCTTTCAGCAGAGACGCAAGTGCCATTAAAGGAATAAAGCGGCCAGTTGTGTTTCAAGGCTTCAATCTACCATAAAAAAACAAATCGAAATCATATAGATTAGTTTGAGGTCATTCTGTCAATATAAAATAAGCATTGCCTTCAATTTAAACATAACATGATCAAATCAACCACACCCAATCATCTAAAATAAACATGTTGCATTCCCTTTCCCCCAAGTTTGTAAGATAGTAATCCTGTTATTAATAATTTATATTTTATGGAGCTTGTTTATTATCTGTATATCCATATTGTCGGACTGATAAAAAGCATTATTTATAAGGCTAAATTGGTTAAAATATCCTAACATTTTCACAACTTTTGTTATTATATCCTAACCGTTTTACATTTGTTATTATATCCTAACCTTTCTAGATTTATAAATTTATACCCCAAGTAACTTTTAAACTCAAAATTCGATTAAGAGGCACTTAAGAAATAAGCTTAAATAATAAATTTAATTATTATTTTAGTAATTAGAGGTGATGATGTGGCTTTTCAAAGTCATTATTTGGATGCCACCTCCCTCATCAAATTTGGAGATAAAAAGTGACTTAGGATATAAATTTATAAATCTAGAAAGGTTAGATATAATAACAAATTCAAAAAGGTTAGGATATAATAACAAAAGTTGTAAAAGGTTAGGATATTTTAACCAATTTGGCCTATTTACAATGATCAAACTGAAAAAATAAAAAAAAATAAAACAAAAAAAGAGGAAATAAAGAAAGAAATCAGGTACAAAAAGGAAAACATGGAAATGATCCATGAGACACAGTATCGAGGAGCAAATTTGGCAAACGCAATAATATAATGGAAAATGATTTTTTAACATTCTTTTGGTACATACATTTGCTACACAATGACGTAGATTCCCTCGGAATTCGTGTGGCACACATCCCAATCAAATCTACACCATTGTGTAGCAAATGTTCGTCTCTTAGGATGTTAACTATCATCTTTCCTAATATAATATAGTCATATATCACATGCTAAGTTGAGGAACTAAACAAAAATTGAACAGAAACATAAAAGCCCCAGTAGTTAACACTTCAACTTCTGAAACTTATATAGAACATGCTCTAATCAAATCAAACTACATAAGATAGAATCAAAACAACTGACGGGCTAGAATAAGATACCTTAGAGAATGTGCTCTTTCCAGAACCATTCTTCCCCATTATTGCATGGACCTACTAACCACATACAAAGCAAAATTAGATAAGAAAAAAAAATAACAAACTGGTATAGATATTCAATTTTTCAAACAGAACAAGATTCAAAGTTTACCCTTAGATAAAAGGATCAAACAGAAAAGATATGGATCCGCATGACATCCATTACTCCCAAAAATGTTAACCGGATTCAAAATATCTATGAGTTTTCCAAAAGCATCAACATTTACAGTGTTAATAGAGTGTATTACTCTATGACAGATGCCTTAATTGAGAAATATACCTTCATCGTAAAGGAAACATGGTCTCCACATGATATTTCAACTCTCAAACTATTTATTATAGACCTACTTCAGAGTCTATTCCCAAAAGGTTGCTAGAATGTGATAAACAGATATCACATGAGCCCAAAGCAGCAAATGTTGAACACGTTATTCAATTTGGCCAAAGCACGCAGAGGCAAACCAGCTGAGGGGAAGTGACAGGTTGTTCTCCACCATGTCTTGTGAAACATCTTTCCAGTTGCTTCCCAAACAACTCTCAATCAGATAACTTGCCCCTTGCATCTGCGTTGTCATATGCCATTCCCCAAGGTTTTCTAGACGTGGCAATTCCCCAGCCCTACTACCTTCCATTCCTAAAAAACCCATTTTTACAAAGCAGCCTTTCTTTGTTTTTAAATTTGAAATTTCTCATCTCTAGCAACCTCCATCAATCCCTCCACTAAAAGTGATGAATATTTTGAGTCAACACCCCCAATTGAAGCAATCTCTAGGTGTCATTCCCTTCAAGAAAATATTGTTAACTTAGATGGAACTGAACCTCCTATTACCTCACTAAAACAGAATCTTGCATACTACATCCGAGATAAAGTAACAATCACCTAATCCACCTTGATAAGGGTGTCATGCATAGCCCCTAACAGTTATCAATGTCCAAAAATACTTCATCAATGGGATCCACAATTGATTGCCACTTTCAAGTCATCCTAATTGAGTTCTTGCTTCTATTTTTAATTCAACCAGGTCATGCCTATAGTAACTTACTATTTCTCCAATGAAACTCAATTCCTTTAAGCATTAATGATACAACCACCAATAGCACACTCAACATTCTGCTCCAAAAAGCTGCTTTGTGCGAAAGAGTTTCCTCAAGATAAAATCATCTCACTAGTATTTTCAATGGACCTTGATCCAAGATAGTTGGTTTTTGATGATACCATCTCTTACTAGAGATGAACCTTTTAACTTATGTCATGAATACCTCCTTTCATTACACAAACAACAACAGAGCCTCAATCCCAAATTGGTTGGGGTCAGCTACATGGATCAAACTCTTCATTGCGCTTGATTCAATGCAATTGATGGTTTGCTTTCTAAATCCTTTAAATCCTTCCTAATTAATGCGTCCAAAGTCAGCTTCGGTCTACCCCTACCTCTTTGAATTTCTTCAACATCTATTGACTTAAGTTTTCAAAATAGGGGCATTTGTAGGTCTTTGAAGGTGTTCAAACCACCGAAACCACCCTTCCCTAACCTTTGTGTCAATTGGTGTTACTCCTACTTTGATTTGGATTTTTGTATTTCTAATTCTATCCTAATGACCTTTACTGCACATCCACCTAAGCATCCTCATTTCCGGTACATTCAATCTAAGTAGTTGTTGTTTCTTTACCGTCCAACATTCACTTCCATAAAGCTAAGCAAGTCTAATTGTAGTTCTATAAAATTATCATTTTCGCTTGGTAGGGATATTTCGACTAAATATCACACATGTTGCACTTTTCCACTTCTTCTATCCTGCTTGAATTCTATATGTAACGTCGTTATAGTGGGCAATTGTGGCCCTTGTGAGGTCCTTAATTGAAGCAATCTTAGTTGTCGAGTGTGAGGATTTAGTCATGACTTCATATGTATTTAAATTAGTAGTGTTGCATTACTGAAGAGCAGTGAATTATGAGTAAGATTTTTGGTTCAATCTCACCGTAAGAGAATTTTATCTTTAATCTTATTGACTTTGACAAGGACCCTACTAACAACAACAACATAACCTCAATCCCAAATTAGTTGGGGTCAACTACATAGATCAAACTCTTCCATTGTGCTCGATTTAATGCAATTGATGGTGAACTTTCCAAACCATTTAAATCCCTCCTAATTAGTTTGTCTCAAGTTAACTTCAATCCACCTCTACCTCATCGAATTTCTTTAGTTTCTATGGAGTCAAGTTTTCTAGTAGGTGCATTTATAGGTCATCTTTGTAGGTGTCCAAACCATCACAACTGTCCTTCCCTAATCTTTGTGTCGATTGGTGTTACTCTTACTTTTCTTTGAATTTATGTATTTTTTGTTCTATCTTTACAAGTTTTACCACATATCCACATGATCATCCACATTTATGCTACTTTCATTTTATGTAATTGTTGTTGGTTTACTGCCCAAAATTCACTTCCACATAGCATAACTGGCCTGATTGCAGTCCAATAAAATTTTCAATTTAACTTGATAGGAATATTTCGATAAGTTGCACTCCTCCATTTCTTCCATCCACCTTCAATGCAATGAGTGGCATCATTTGGTATGATTGATCCTAAATATCTAAAATAGTTTACCTTAAAAACTTCTACTTTCCGTAATTTTACCACTCCAACATCTTGATGTCTTCTAGTATTTCTAAATTCACGATGCATGTATTCGGTCTTCATCCTACTCAACTTAAAGCCTTTAGATTTTAATGTATTTCTAAGCTGCCAGAGACCCTATCAAAAAATCAAAATTTCAAACAAACAATTCACAAAAACTTAGTTTACAGGAGAACAAATCAACAATTAAACGCTAAGATTGAATCAACTGACTGCACAAAGGAGATTACCTCTCCTTCGTGCACCACTAGGTCGATGCCCTTAAGGATCTCCTGTTTCGATTCCGCAATCACGGCCGTCAAATTCTTCACTTGGAGGAGAACATTTGGTGAACCAGGAGTAGTGGTGAGGCTCGCTTTCACGGTTAGGGATTGACGGCGCGGATTGCGAAAGCGAGGAGATGGAGAGAGACGGAGTGAAGGATGAAGCGAGATTGGGGAGGGAGTAGAAGTTGAAGTTGAAGTGGTGGGAGCAAACGAAGAGAAAGGATTGGGAAAGGAAGAAGCCATTGGGATGGCGAGTCGTGGCTTTTCAGAATTTGAGGAAGGAAGCCCTTGGGTATAGTCAACAAAATGCAAACCGGTCGAGGTGCACGAACCTTTTTTTGTTTTAGGAAAACGTTAAGCAGCTAGTGCACGACTCAACACTAATGGTTGGGCTCAGTGCTTAAGTAAGCCAACCAAAACAAAAAAACAACAAAAAAAATACAAAAAAAGGTAACAACCAAATTGAAAAAAAAAAAATAAAACCTTTAAAGTGGAGCCACGGCAGCTGACTCAGCTGCACGCGTTGTGTGCTTTTGATGGGATACATTAGCATTTTTCGTACTTCAATTAGTTAAGAGTTGGGCTATAGGCCTCCCATCATTTTAACATTTTTTAGGGCAAATGCCCTACATTTCCCTTTATGTAGATGAGTCACCTCACTCACGAGCAGATCTAGGTAGCTCTAGCCCGGGGTTGTAGCCTAGGGCAAGGCCCAGACAATTTATTTCTTTTTAAGTTATAGTTGGCCCAAAACGTGGTCTTAACCCATCCCAAAAAAAAACTGACAACCCATCTAGAAAACCTCCCATGCCTGAAAAAAAAAAAAAGGTCCAACTGTCCTTCCACATAGCACGCTCTCTAAATAGTACACTCGCACGAACGACAACGTTTCGTCCCAATCAAACTTTGTCTACAATTTTCGAGGTTTATCCAATTTACCAAATAATGACAATAGATTTGATGTCTTTACAAAAAAAAAAATTGAAAACCATGTCTTCGCAAATTTAAATGTTCTTTTAATGTTTTCCAGCTTCATTTTTAGTCTTTGGATGCTAGAAGAAACAAATCAATCTCTTTAGGGTTATTTTCTTGAAACACTATTTTCGTTAGGCAACGGCTAAAAGAACTCCAGTTTTGTAAAATTATCCAACTACTCCTCTATGTAAAAGGGTTTTTACTCACTCATACCCCACTCACCTCTTTCTCAAATCTGAGCAAAACCGCATAGATTCGACGCCGTAGGTACATTCATCATTTCTTTTAGTGTTGATTTCGAGATTTTCTTTAGTGCGTTTTTTTTTCTTTTTGAGTTGTTCTGTTTGTGATTTTTTTTAGTTTAGGATTTCAGTTTAAAACTTAAATCTTGCATTTTAGGTACAAAGTTTTATTGGAATAAAAAATATTAAGCGATTCCAAGCAAAACCCACTATTTTTTCTACATTTTCACGTATTTTTCAGAAGTTTTGAAGTTTTTTTGTTTATTCTGGTCACCCGCAGGTTTCGGATTTACAGAGTCGAAACTTCTGAAGAGGTGTCGGACACACAGGGTCAACACCCCTGAAGAGGTTTCGGACACACAGGGCCGACACCTCTAAAAAGTTTCGATTAGATCCCTCTGTCATCCACTGAGACCGAGCTATCTTCACATTATCGATTAGAGTTGACTAAGATCTCTCAAGACGTATCACCCTTGTGTGTTTGAAATCTCTTCAGAGGAGTCGGCTCGGTTCGTCCGAAACTCGCGGGCGACACTTCTTCAAAAGTGGGGTATGGGTAATAGGGTGAGAGAGGGTATTTTTTGAATTTTAAAAATAAAATTAGGGTATATGAAGTAAAAATTCAAAACTGGAGTCTATTTAATAAAAACTGGGGTCCATTTAGCCATTGTCTTTCCTTATTGCTTAATATTTGATTTTTTTTGCTTGATTGCGGCATATTGCAAGAATAGACATGCCGATCTCTTGCATAATGCAAGCAATGACGTACACTAGTTAATTTTTAATTTCTCGTTTATATGTCTGCATTTTTAAAAGGGGCATGTCTTTGATGTAGGAATAATCTAATGCCACTTCACTTTATTTTTTTAGTTTATTTTTTTTACTTCAGCGGGAATCGAACCACGATTTCTCAAGGTCTTGCCTTTTTGGCAAGTGATGTCTTTAACATCTCACCTGAAAGGTTTTGACATTTTTTTTAGTTTATTAAGTGTACAGTAGTTGTTTACTTTATAGTTAGTTTTCTTCTTTAGTTATAAGTCTTTGATTTGTATTCTCTTTGTAGGGAAGTTTTAGATTTTCTTCTTCTTATTGAGAAGTTTTGTTATTCGTTTTGTAGTTCTTATACTTTTATGTATTATCATGAATTTCAATATTGTAGAGACTAGAAAGCAGTCCCTAATTGTCAAATTGTTTTAATTTAGAAAAAATCAAATTAATGACAATTTGTTTGCACAAATAGGATTAGTGAATCAATGTATTTGATTCTATATCTGGTCCTATATTGAGCCATGAATGATTAATGAAATTTCTATTTTTCTTAAAAAAAAAGTGTACAGTAGTTATTTATTGAGATTTGTCTTACATTTTTTTGGAAAAAAAATTGTTTCACTAGTTCCACGTTGTGATAACAAAAAATATGAAACAAAAAAAAGGTGTAAAACAAAAATATTTAGGACCTACTTTAATCTCAATTTTTACAAAGCCTCAAAAGAATCAATTCTAGTTTTCGTCAAGACACTTTAATCTAAGTTCTATATCACAATTTTGAAATAGTTTTTAAAAAGAAAATACTACAATGGCACCCAAAAGTCACGTTCAAAGACGTGGCGTGCGGGCTCGCATTATTGGGAGTCGTTCATACACCTCGCGTGTTGTGTAACGACAACTATGTGCACACATCCATTTTCACATGAGGCCCACAGATTACGTCACCGCGAACGTAACTTTTGAGTGTCATTGTAGCTCTGAAAAGGAAAACATTTATAGTTCAGGGCTATCAAAAATCCTGGACTCAAACAATAAAACAGTCTTATTTCCCATCATTCTCGGCTTATCTTATTTGCACATTAACCTTAGATCCGGACAAGCACCACACAAATATATTCATCATTTTCTTGCTCTTTTTCTTCATAATTGGTGGTTTTTAGGTGGGTTTTTCATGTTTTCACACAATTTGACCTCTTACAGGCGGTTTCGAGGTTGAGAGGGAGGTCTACTTCGTTGCTTTTGTTTTAGCGTTAAACGAGGGTAAGTGTCACAGGGCCAATGAAAGAGGAGTTTTCTTTAGGAAATTTTTCTCTCAATCGAACTTGTGGTGCCTAAAGGCCACCTTAGTTCAGCACACCAATACTCGAATTAAAGGGAAAGCAAGCAATAGGCAACAAGGAAATGTTTTTACTAGCTCTTAATTAGGAATACAACTGTAGAACTCTATGCTTCCCTAAGCTCAGAGCCCTTGGCTTTATAGACTAGCCATTAGGTAGTTACATAACTAACTAGGACACATGTCCAGTGTACATCGATCCATAGACCTGGTAAAACACCACTCCTTTAGTGGTCAAAGCAGTTGTCGAACTGCCTTGTTCCCTTGCTGCCATCTGGTTCCATAACCGCCTCCATTACTGGATCAATTAGCACATGCTCCATGTATTCGAATAAGCCTGGACGTGGCTTGGTCATGGCCCGACCATGACCAAGGTAGTTCCCCAACTACCTCGACTTGGTCTACTCACGTTTCAAGGAACGTGGTCCATGCTTCTCTAAGGGACAGGGATTGCGTCTCGTGGTGCCTGGCCATGTCCAGGCACGTTGGGTGCTAAGCCGGGGCTCGGTTGAGTCCCACCTGCTCGGGGTGGCCGGACCATGGTCCATGGGTCTTCGCCTTGGCATGGTGCCCAAGGCATGCTCGAGGGCCTTCCTTGTTACTCTTGCCCATGCCACCCATAGGAGAGAGCCCACCTCCCCTTATAGTAGACGTTAAGCTGTTTCCCCAACTCTAATAGGAAACATCCCAAAATGAGACCAAGCGTACTTTGACTAGGGTCAATGCCAGGGTCAAAAAAAGTCAACTGTGCCAAGGTCTTGCCTTGCCTGCCAAGGTCTTGACCTGGCTCGTGCTAAGGCATGACTTTGTTCATGCCAAGGCATATGCCAAGCTTTCGCTAAAGTACGCCCAAGTCATTTCCATGCTCTCCCCCAAGTCACCACTGTGCTCGCACCAGGGAGCGCCTTACCCAGTGCCAAGGTATGTGTCGTGCTCGTTAAGGTACGTACCGTGCCACACCATGCCCACTTAGGTAAATGTCGTGCCACATCGTGCTTGTCACGGTATGCTCCATGTCACCTCGCGCTCGTTACGGCACGCTTCGCGTCACTCTACGTTCGCTAGGGTACGCATCATGTCACTCCGTGCTCGTCACGGTAAACACTGTGCCCGCTAAGGTTTGCGCCTTGCTAAACCTTGCCCACACCGTGCCAAACCTTCCCCACTAAGGAAAAAATCGTGCACTGAACCCCAAAATGTCCCTTGAGTCCTCTGAAGCCTTTCGAGCCCACCGAGACTCGGTCAATTGCTGAGCTATCATGTTGCCCAGCCCAGCCCAGCATGCTCAGATCCAGCTTATTGGGGTGGTAACAAACCTCCCCCGACCGAAATGTTCGATGCCTTCATCGAACTGCTCGGTTCCTGCCGCTTCTGGTAGTCTGCAATCTCCTTCTCAAACTGCCATAGGGTAGTATCCCGCTCCCAAGTAGGTTCCTCCACATCAACCCACTTAATTAAGTAGAAAATATGCCTGTTTTTCTTACTTTGCCCACGCACCTCGTGGTTTAGAATCTGCTCGATCCCCATTGTAAATTCCTTTTGTATCAAGGGTGAAGCTCGTCTGCCTGCACTCCGCCTTAGATCCGCCTGATCTGAATGGAAAAGTTTGAGATAACTTACATGAAATGTAGGATTTCAATCTTTTTGGTAGCTTTAGGTGATAAGCTACCCTCCCAATTTGTTTGACCACCTCAAATGGTCCTTCGTATCGCTGGACTAGGCCCTTGTGTATCTCCTTCTTCTTGAATTTCTTCAAGATCTGAGGAGTAAGCTTCAACAAGACGAAGTCTCCCTCCTGGAACTCTAAGGGTCTTCTGTGCTGGTCTGTATACTTTTTCATTCTCCTGACAGCTTTGGCCAAACTGTCATAAGCTACCTCTCTCAGCTCCTGCTTGTTTCTTGCAAACCGATATGCCTCAGGGCTCGACCCCATCGACTTTGACTTGACTACTTCATGTGGAGTAGCCAGTTGTTGTCCTGTCGCCACCTCGAATGGACTCAGCTCCATAACTGAGCTTTTGTGCAGATTGTAGCAGAATTGGGTTGTATCAAGTAAATCCACCCAATTCGTCTGACTTGCATTCACATAATGCTTGAGATAGTCCTCCAGCAAAGCATTGACTCTCTCTATCTGCCCATCTGTTTGAGGATGGTTTTACTGTGGAAAACTTCAACTCTGATAGCATTAGATTGAACAAGGCAACCCAAAACTGTCCAGTGAACCGAGCGTCTCGATCACTGATTATGTCCTTTGGGATGCCCCAATACTTCGCTACATGTTTTAAGAACAACTTCGTCGTCATATCTGCATCACAATTCTTTGAAGCAGCTATGAATGTAGCATACTTCGAGAATCAATCTACCACCACCAGTACACTGGTCATTCCCTGTACATCAGGAATACTAGTGATAAAATCCATAGAGATGCTCTGAAAGGGCTTCTCTGGTATGGGTAGAGGCTCCAGCAACCCTGGTGCCTTCCTTCTCTCCGCCTTGTCTTTTTGGCATACAAGACAAGTCCGCACGGATTGATCCACATCCTCCTCCATCTTCGGCCAAGAGTAGGAACGTGATAAGAGGGCATAGGTGCGCTCCATGCCCGGATGCCTAGCCCACCGAGCATCGTATGCCTCCTTTAAGAGTAGCCGCCTTAATCCACCTGTACTAGGAACATATGGGCGTCCTCCTTTGGCATAGAGGACCCTATCATCACACCAGAACTTCAGAGTGACTCCTTCCGCTACTAGCTTCAGCAACTTCGTACAAGGAGGATCTTTGCTTGTCTCCTCCTTGATACGAGGCAGGAATTCACCTTCCAGCCTCACTACTGCTACTACCATCTCAGCCACCACCTTGCGACTGAGTGTATTTGGAACTGAATTGAGCCTATCAGGCTTGAGTTCGAATTGTACATCGAACTCTGCTAGGAAATCCAACCATCTTGCCTGCTTCTGGTTGAGCTTTTTCTGGCTCATGAAGTAGGTAATCACTAAATTGTCTGTCCGCACCACAAAACTGGTTCTCAGCAAGTAATGCCTCTAAAGATGGAGAGCATAGATCACAGCTAGCATTTCCTTCTCATGAGCCGGGTATCTCTGCTCCGCATCCTTTAATTTCCTGCTTTCGAAGGCAATGGGGTGTTCCTCCTGGACAAGCACTGCCCCTAATGCCCTATCTGAAGCGTCTGTATGCACCTCGAACGGTAGTTCAAAGTTTGGTAGTCCTAGCACTGGTTCAGAGGCAATGACCTGCCTCAACTCTGCCATAGCTTGATTGCATTGTTCCGTCCATTCCCAAGCTCGATCTTTTTCCAACAAATCTGTCAGTGGTGCCACCTTCCGTGAGTACCCCTCCACAAACCGCCGATAGTAATTTGCCAACCCCAGGAATGATCGTAACTCCGAGACCTTCGTAGGGTTTGACCATTCCATGATAGCTAACACCTTCTCTGGATCAATTTGCAATTTACCCTGGCCTACAACATGACCAAGGAAAGAAATTGTTTGCACAGCAAACTCATATTTCTCCCTCTTTACATACAAATGGTTAGCTTTCAAGGTAGTCAGAACCGTCCATAAGTGATCCACATGATCATGGAGGTTCTGACTGTAAATCACTATGTCGTCAAGGTAAACAACGAAAAATCGATCAATGAATTCCCTCAATACATCATTCCTTAAATTACAGAATGTAGCAGGGGCATTTGTTAAGCCAAATGGCATGACTAAGTACTCAAACGAACCATACCTAGTCACCATGGCTGTCTTTGGAACGTCACCAGCTACAATCCGAACTTGATAGTACCCCGACCTCAAGTCCAGCTTTGTAAAGTAAGCCGCACTAGATAACCGATCGAACAAGTCTGCCACAAGCGGAATAGGGTACTTGTTCTTCACCGTCAACTTGTTTAGTGCCCTGTAGTCCACGCACATTCGAAGAGAACCATCGTACTTGCGCTGGAACAGGACTGGTTCTCCGTAGGGTGCCTTGGATGGCTGAATGAATCCAGCATCCAATAAATTTTGCAACTGCTTCCTTAACTCCTCCAACTCCTTTGGAGCCATTCTGTACGGGGATTGTGCTGGGGGTTTTGAGCCGGGGATCAGCTTAATCTTATGGTCAATTTCCCTTTGTGGGGGCAATTGCTTTGGCAACTCTGTCGGCATCACATCTCCGAAGTCCTCTAGCACTTAAACGACTACGTCAGGGACCTTTGATGTTGTTCCTACCTTGGTCTCCACCAAGGCCGCTAGGAATGTGGGCTCCTCCTTCCTTAGTCCATCTTTCACCTGAATGACTGAAATATGGGATAGTTTCGTCTCCTTTCTTGCAATTGTGTTAGTCGCAGGAACAAAACAAGGGTGAGACTTGTTCATCACGAACAGTCCTTTCAAGAACGGCATCAATGCAATGCTCCCCAAGTGCAAAAAGTCGTTCCCTAAGATGACATCGAAATCATCTAAGGGAACAACCATTAGATTGATCTTTCCCTCCCAAGATCTAACCTTCAAATTTACGTCAGTGGTCATACCTTGAATTTGCTTTGCCTCCGAAGTCGCTACCTTCATTCGACTGGAGTTCTCAACGAAATCTAATACCAATTTCCCACCATATGGTCTGCCACGAATGAGTGAGTGGTTCTCGAATCCACCATCGCCAAGACTCATCTCTGGTTCACCTCAGCATCCACGTACATTAGCTCCTTCGAAGGGCTTATCTTAACTTGTTGAATTGTATTCAATAGCTGCAATGGGTTCATTCGGGGCTGGCCATCATCCTCCGCGATCAAGGCCGAAAGTTTCTCCTTTTTTGGACAGTCTCGTGCCCTATGAGGGTCATTACAAATGAAACAGCCCTTACCTGAAGAACTTGATGAGGGTTTCGGGTCTGCTTTAGGTGCTGGTTTTGAGCTCACTGGCTTAAGAGTAAAAGGCTTCTTCTTGCCCTTCTTCTCGTGGTTCTTGAACGGATTCTTCTCCTTGTTCTTCCCTTCGCTTGGGGAGGAACTAGTCTTGAAGTCCACAAGACTATCGCAGCCGCAACTGCCCCAGGCAAGTCCTTCATTCCTTGCCTCCTTAGCTCCATTTGAGCCCAAGACTGCAATCCCGTGGTGAAATTGAAAGTTTGTTGTAACGGCCCAATTTTCAATAGCCGTTACTAGTGACGTCAGTGCGGACGTGGACGCTAGCGAGGACGTGCGTGGGTCCCACAGCGAGGCTGGAACGAGTTTGGAATAGGTATACAGTCCGTTTTGTATGCTTGTTGTGGTAAAATGAAAAAAAAAATATATATATAGTAAATTGGTGGGCGCCTAGTGACATGCGGGGTCGTGGTCGACACGCGTGGGTGGTAGTGTAGTGTGCACGCCCGAGTACGCTCGTCGGCGCGCACGACGAAATTGTAGGCGCGAAAATATAGGCGAATATATATATTTATATATATATATGTATATATGTAATTTAATATATATATATATATATATATATAAATATATATTAAAATCGAAAAATTAAGAAAATAATTGTGAAATGACCAAAAAGGGTATGGAATTGTGAAGGAAAAGGATAAGAACTTAGGGGTATTTTGGTCATTTTACCTCTAAATTATTGATAAAAACACCACCGACACTCATTTTCTCACATTTAGTCGATCGAGAGGAAGATCGAGAGGAAGAAGAAGGGAACGAGAGAAGAAGAGAGATCGAGAGATCGAGGTCGGGAGCTCGTGGGATCGAGGCGAACAAGGTGAGTTGGTGTTGTTTTTGTTGTTGTTGTTGTTGTTGTTGTATGTTGTTGTGCGTTGTGTGGTGTGGTGGTGAGCTCGGCCATGGCTCCGCCATGGCCGAGAATTGGAATTTGTCGAGGAGGAAGACGACGTGTGGTCTTCTCATTCTCTTAATTTCATTGGAGAGAAAGAAAAGAGAAGAAGGAAAGAAGATCAATAGAGAAAAAAAAAATTTGGGAAAAAAAAATTTGTGAAGAAGATGAAGGGCCGGTTCGGCCCTGAACCGGTCCAGTTCGGCCGAACCGCCCTTAAATTAAAAAAAAGAGAGAGAAAATAAAGAAAAATGGAAAAGAAAATCCAGAAAAATAGGAAAAATTATGGAAAATCCAGAAAAATATGAGAAATTAAAAAAATGGTTCACAACTGAGTTTTGGGATTTTCTCGGAAATGTTGGCGAGACATAGTCGAGGTTTTAGCCTCGAAAAACGTAAAAATTGATATGATATATCAAATTGAAGTTAATTTAATGACAAATGATCTTAGGTACAATTCGGGAGGTAATTTTGATTTGTTGGGCATTTATTCGAGCTGGACTGGATAATTGGAGTGCGATATAGGTGCGTAAACCCCAACAGAAACACATTTGAGTATTTAATTCTTTCAATTCTTGCATATACTTGTTGTTGTTGCTATACATACTCATGAGGATCATGTGTTGGTCTCGCAGTTGTCGATGGGTGTTGGATTTGTTTTCTCTATCGGAGTTTATTCGGGACGATTGTGGCACGTGATCAAGCATGCTAGATTGTAGCACGTGTACTTGCGCCACCGGTGGATTGTGATCCGAGCCGCGGGGTGCACGTGTTCGGTGGGTTTGTGATTTGTTCCGGTCACCGTTAGTAGTTCGGATGTGGTTTAGACTTGATGTGCTCAGTCGGGGTCATCCGAATCTACGAAGTATGATCTAGTATGTGAGATTGCATTCTACTTTTGTCTGGTTTTATCGTAATTGTTGTGAAGCATATTGTTGGCATTATGATTATTCGTTGATCATCTTGCATGCTTGTTACCTACACATGCGGGGTTTTATGGTCGCCCATACTCTTTGCATGTGTAGCTAACGTTAATTATTGGCTTCGAATCTGTTATTATTTACTCGATGGTTTTCTTTGGGAGTTTACTCACTGGACTCGTCACCGTATGTGTTGGGTGATTTGAGTGCGGGATTTGATATGTGAAGGAGGCAAGGAGACACTTAAAGATTATCTCATGATCAAGACGGAGACTACTCCTCTTATATGCCTAGTTGGTTGTATGTATTTATTTGATTTATCTTTGGGTTTGGGATTTGAGAGATGGGTTGCATATATTTTGATATTTTGAGGATCTTGGATGATATGTATAGGATTTATATTTGGTATGGTTTCCACTTAGGCATTATGCTCATAATTTACATGATAAATCTTTATGTGGTTAGTAAATATTCCGCTGCGTAATTTGAGGTTATATGATATTAAAGGAAATAAAGTTAACTCATAACATCAAAGTTAACCGAAAATTGATTAATAATGGATAATTGGGCGTGGGACACAGCTGGCGGTGACATGGGCAGTTGTGGGCCCGCGTGGCCTCCCGTGGCGGACCAATGTGGAAATTGGGGCCGCCACATTTGTCCTCCTCCGACATGTTTTTGATGTCCAACAAGAGGGAGGAAAATTCCTTCATATAGTTACGTACCGATCCCGTCTGCTTGAGCTTGCGCAAAGCCTCCCGTGCTTGCCAAGCCACATTGGTAGGAAGGAGTTGATCCTTCAATTCCCTCTTGAGCACCTCCCAATCTATGATTTTAGGCCTCCTCGCAGCCGCATCATCATCCACTCTGGTTCTCCACCAAAGCTTCGCATCGCCCTCAAGGTACATAGGGGTTAAGATGACCTTCTGACTCTCCTCTGTGCCAACAGTAGCGAAGTATTGATCCATGTCCCAAATGAAATTGTCAAGCTCCTTTGCGCTCCGCTTGCTAGAAAATTTTTTTAGTTTCGACACCTTTGTTCGGGGCTTCGTCACTACTGTACCCTTCGAGGTTCCGCCTACAGCTCGCTTGAGTAAGCTCACCTCTACAGCCATTGTCGAGGCTGTTTCGGTGGTAAGTTCTCCCACAGACCGCACATTTGCTACAAGCTCCTCAAATCTCGTTTCCCACATAGCAATCATGGCCTCTTGTGACTCTCCCCTAGTCACCAATGAAGCCACCAACATTTCCAAGGCTTCAATACGTTGAGGCGTAGTTGAAGACTCTGCCGATTCTGTCGGAGTAGGCATCAATGCCATCACCTGCTCTAAGTGAGACAACCCTCTCACTTAGATCGCTTGCTGCTCGGGTCGTCATTGTCTCCGAACCTAGGCTCTGATACCAATTGTCACAAGGCCAATGAAAAAGGGGTTTCTCTTTAGGAAATTTTTCTCTCAATCGAACCTGTGGTGCCTAAAGGCCACCTTAGTTCAGCACACCAATACTCGAATTAAAGGGACATCAAGCAATAGGCAATAAGGAAATATTTTTGCTAGCTCTCAATTAGGAATACAACTGTGGAACTCTGTGCTTCCCTAAGCTCAGAGCCCTTGGCTTTATAGACTAGCCATTAGGTAGTTACATAACCAACTAGGACACATATCCAGTGTACATCGTTCCATAGACCTGGTAAAACGCCACTCCCTTAGTGGTCAAGGTAGTTGTCGAACTGCCTTGTTCCCTTGCTGCCATCTGGTTCCATAACTGCCTCCATTACTGGGTCAATTAGCACATGCTCCATGTATTCGGGACAAAGCCTGGACATGGCTTGGTCATGGCCCGGCCATGACTAAGGTAGTTCCCCAACTACCTCGACTTGGTCTACCCACGTTTCAAGGAACGTGGTGCTTCTCTAAGGGGCAGGAACTGCGTCTCGTGGTGCCTAGCCGTGTCCAGGCACTTTGGGTGCTAAGCCGGGGCTCGGTCGAGTCCCACCAGCTCGGGGTGGCCGAACCATGGTCCATGGGTCTTCGCTTTGGCACGGTGTCCAAAGCATGCTCGAGGGCCTTCCTTGTTACTCTTGCTCATGCCACCCCTAGGAGAGAGCTCACCTCCCCTTATAGTAGATGTTAAGCCGTTTCCCCAACTCTAATAGGAAACATCCCAAAATGAGACCAAGCGTACTTTGCTGGTGGCCCCAAATTCCGGGGTCGCCCCGTGCAACAGTATACTTCTCCAGCTCATGCACCAGAAGTAACTGCCACGTCATTTACCTATCCCATTATCTAATAGTCTCACAATTAATGTTATAAATCCATAAGTAACGGCGGGAGCCTTGTGAATTATCACAAATGTGTTATATTAGTTTTCATTGTCCATCCTATAGTGGAAAACCCTACTTTGTACATGCATATAGGCGATTAACTAAACAAAGTGTTATATACAAGTACGATTATGATAGGTTTCCCCATCCCAAAATACTACAAAATATCAAAACAATATATATATACCAAGACACGTACTAGCAAGTCTTGACGATGGTAAGTCGATGTAATCGCCAAGAACCTCCTTACCCTTGTTTGGTACCAGGATCTCGCACTCGCTTATCACAAAAACCGATATAACGAGTCCAAGTAAGTAAAATCCCAAGGAAAACCACCAGGCATTTAATTTAAGGGACCCATAATAGAAGCCAAAAATAGTGTGAAATAATCATGCACTTGTCAAAAGAAAAATAATGCAGAAATCGCTCAAATGGAACATGCATGAATATTAACACTCGAAAGAAATGGGTGTGAACCAGCTACATAAGAAGTGAACTTAGAACCGGTGGCTTGGCCGTACTACTCTACTCCCATGACCCCGCAACCGTGTCCTAAGTCACAATTTCTCCCAAGCGACCACACACCCGAAGGAAAAACCCATCTGAACTCCACCGTTCCCATCAATAATAGTTTCAGATTTACAAAGAATTTAAAGCTCAATGAACAAACAAATAAATGCAATAGTGGTGTTCAATTGGGTTTTACATACCTCAAACCGCGCTCAAAACCCCAAAAGTATCCCCCGGGTCTGATTTTCCTCAATTCCCGACTGAAATTACTGTTTTGGACACTCCTGGAATTCATTTATGAGGATTATGGGTCAATTAATTTGATTATATTGTTATTTAGGCTCATTTCTTCATTTCCTTAATTTTTGAGTTCCAGTGGACAATTAGCGCGCTAATGAGATAAATTAGCGCGCTAATTTATCTCATCACTGTTCATTATCGTCTTCAATCAGCGTGATTAGAGCGCTAATTTCTCCAATTAGCGCGCTAATTGCTCGTGTCCAAAATTTCCAAATTAACATCTTGAACTCCAAACAACTCACAAACCCATAAATTCAATTCCCTTATTTCCATAACACATCAATATCCTTAATTACACCATTTAAACATCAATTACCATAATCAAACACAAAAATCCACAATTTACCAAAAATTTCCATTTTCAAACCCATTTACAAAAATTCATCAAATCTCTCTCAAACTTGATTAATTTCACCACCAATGTCATACAAACCTCATGAATACTAAATCCCACCTAAAATACAGAATTTAATCACCCCTAAATTCGTTTGAAACCCAAATCATCCAATAACCCAAATTCTCATGAAAATCCAAGATAAAATGATTTCATACCTTAATTCTTGTTATTGATTGCCATAAATCACTCTCTAATCCAGCTTTGTTCCCTTCTTTGATCTCTTCTTCCTCCTCTTTCTCCAATCGATCTCTCTCAATCAACCTCACTCTTTCAACCCATCTTGACCGATCCTCATGTATATATATACTTGATTTTGATCAAGTGTGTGTACAAATTTCGAGGACAATCCTATGGTCCAACATCACTCTGTGTCGCTCCAACTCAAAAACACCTTATCATGACACCAATCACCTTAAATGTGCATCTCGAGAAGCATCCAAGTGTTGCTGATTTATCCAACTTAACTATAGGATTTTATAATTCCTAAGTGATTTAACTTATAACAATTATCAAATCAATTCAATAAATTTCTCATAATTTGTAAATAAAGCCACACTAGCCTCACAACCACTCGGCACTCCGTGTTCCGTGTTCGACACGCTTCCCGAGGTGGTCCCACACTTAGTGTAACTAATTTAATTTTAGCCTAAGGTTATATTAACTTTTCATTAAATTTACTCCTCAACCTTAGTCATGCTTAATAACTTAATCTAATCAACCCACCAACGCCTTGGTCTCACAGCTCTCGAACCCCCGCGTTGACCTGTCTCACGACACAAACCCCGACTCTCAACTTGCCTGATAAGATAAAATAACACACACCTATGATGACTTTCACACAATTGATATAAAAAAACATCATAGAACTTGCCAACCATTAAAAATCAATCAGTTACCTAAGTCAGTCTCAGGTCTGGTCTCTCCACCGCTTCCACGTGTCATCTGAGCTGGCGTTCTAATCTGAATAATTTAAAATAACGGCGTTAATTTATAACGGGCCGTTACAACCAGGGTCAACACCAGGGTCAAGGAAAGTCAACTGTGCCAAGGTCTTGCCTTGCCCGTGCCAAGGCATGACCTGGCCTGTGCCAAGGCATAACCTTGCTCGTGCCAATGCATGTGCCAAGCTTTAGCTAAGGTACACCCAAGTCGTTTCCTTGCTCTTCCCCAAGTCACTACTGTGTTCGCACCAAGGAGTGCCTTGCTCAGTGCAAAGGTATGTGCCGTGCCCGCTAAGGTATGTACCATGCTACACTGTGCCCGCTTAGGTAAATGTCATGCCACACCGTGCTTGTCATGGTATGCTCCGTGTCACCTCGCGCTTATCACGGCACGCTCCACGTCACTCCACGCCCGCTAGGGTACGCGTCGTGCCTCTCCGTGCTCATCACGATAAACACCGTGCCCACTAAGTTTTGTGCCTTGCCAAACCTTGCCCACACCGTGCCAAACCTTACCCACTAAGGAAAACACCGTGCACTGAACCCCAATATGTCCCTTGAGTCCTCTGAAGCCTTTCGAGCCCACCGAGACTCAGTCAATTGCTGAGTCATCATGCTGCCCAGCCCAACATGCTCAGATCCAGCTTATTAGGGTGGTAACAGTAAGTTAGCATATTTTGCTTTGAATTAACTTTTTAAATGTATTTCCATTATGGTTGTTGATGTCGTTGTTTGCAACCAAGTGACGTCATCCTCCCTCGACTACAATGGCGTAGCGGCGCTCCAATAAAATGGACATTGGGAATCAAATACCCATATCGTCCTTAAACAAAATCAATTGCAAAACAGATGGAGCCTGCTGAATGCTCAAGATTCCCTTTTTTAGGTTATAGGGTCCATTTATTAGTTCAAAATCCCTCTCAGTAACTGGAATCACAGAAATAATAGATCTTTTCTGTCAAAATGGAAATGGGTTGGGCTTGTAAGTTAATAATCATGGAATCGACTCTTTCAGTTTTCAGATGAGTGTGGCCATAGTTCGCAAAGATATTCGTGCTTCCTTTACATTCTCGATATACATGTTGGACCTTTTTTTTTACTTTAGTGGAATGATCTCTCAAGGTCTTTGTGTATTGACCCGTTACTTTAAGCAGGTGATTAGTGTTAAACTGAATAATAATTAATCCGAGTTAGACTCGTGATTACGACCGAATTGTCACGATTCACATGTGTGTGGAATTGCGTGATATATTGTGTTTGTTTGGTGTGTACTAGTATGTATAAATGAATAATCAGACCAATGAGAGAAGGCATAATACCATGTGTAGGTCAAGAAGGACACACATGAGACGCGAGATAGCGTTGACGCCCGAGTGTACTCGTTGGCGTGAATTATGTAATTATTGGCGTAATTATAGGCATAAATATATATTTATATATATTATGGATATATATAAATATATATATATATATTAAAATGGAAAATAATAAAATAATGGTAAATTATCGGGCGCAGAGTGATACGCGGGGTCACGAGTGACACATGTAGGACGTACGGTGGTGTGCACGCTCGAGGGTTCTCGTTGGTGAGTACAACGGAATCGTAGGCGCGACGATATCGACAAATATATATTTATATATATAATAACATATATATAAATATATAATTAAATCAGAAAATGGAAAATTACCTTAAATGGTATTGAGGTATAGAAGGAAAGAAGATAGGCTTGGGGGCATTTTGGTCTTCTTACCCAATTAACCACCTTCTTCTTCGATAAATAAAAGAGAGCAGAGAGAGAGATCGAACAGGAGGAAGAGAGTGTGAGAGAGAGAGAGAGGTTCGACAACGAGAAGTGAAGAGGCCGAGAGCTCGCGGTGGAGAGATGAAATCAAGGTGGGCTTGTGTTGTTGTGTTGTTGTTTTACTTGATGTGGTGTTGTTGGATTCGGTTAATGCGTGAGTAAGCTCGGCCATGGCCGTGAGTAGTGAAGGCAAAGGAGTGGTCTCCCTTGTCAGTTCGAGTTGGGGTTAGGATTGGGAGTCAACCCCAAGGATGAATAAAAAAATAAATAAAAAATAAAAAAAAATGAACAGAGCAGACGCTCTACTCTTGGGGAAAAAGAGGAACAGTGGTTCCTGAACCGGGTCGGTTCGGCTCGGTTGAGCCGAACCCGGTTTAGGGCTTAACCAAAATAAAAAAAAGGAAGAAAATGGAAAAGAAAATCCAAAAAAATTGGAAAAAATATGAAAAAATAGTTTTTTGACCAAACAAATAGAAATTGAGGGATTTCTATAGAAAATGAGAAATTCGAAAGTCGGAGGAGACTTTATACTGGGGTTTTAGTGTTCAGGACTTGGAATGAGGCAATGTACCATGATTTGGTTTTGTTTTATACAAATTGTTTTTGAAATGAGAAATGAATTCGGAAAGAGGTTTGACGGGACGAATCGGCCTGAGGTTTGGAACTATGATGGAGTTGCTAACTATCACCGCGCCCTTAGTGACTTGAGAATTATCCCGAACAATGCTTTCCATTTGAGTTGGTAGTTTATCAGTCATAAACCAATCAGATGAGCAGTGATTGGTTTAATGATAACGAGGGAGTGCGACTCTATGTTTTATGAGTTGGCGGCACATCGACAAGAACTAGTTAGATGCCCAGTGACTGGTTTTTGAAGATGTGAGAGGGCGACTCAATTCAAATGTCGAAATTGAAAATACAAATCATGGGTACATTACAATAGACCAATGAACTTGCATTTGTTAATGTATTGATTATATTAATTCAAATGTACTTTAAATATGCATTCGTTGCACATTGCTATATATTATCTCTTGATACTAATTGATAATTGATGATCTGTACGGGAGTCACTTACTGAGTATGTAGGAGCTCACCCACCTTGACATTTTCAGGTATGGATGTACGCTAGGACTTGAAACTCAGGAAATGAGAAGACCAGGAGTTTAGTATATTCTCTACGGTGCAGTGAGTTTCCTTGTTATATATATAAATAAATTGTATCACTTTATAATTTGTAATAGTTGGGGTAGGAATACGAGCTCAATACCAATGTTCATGCCGGTATTGTATATTTTGTATTTTATCGAAAATGTTTTAAACTTTTCGCTACGTTTATTTTATTTATTAATGTAATATCAAGATATACAGGCTGTTATCAGGAATTAGTATAAGGCTACTGGCTCTAATTATGTTTGATCTGATTTACCGAGACTTAATTAGAGTTTCAGGACGAACATTCTCTAATTAAAATTAGGGGCTGTTACACTTTGCCCTTTTGTCAAGTGATATTTTTACCATCTCACCTGAGAGGCTTTGACGATATGCATGTTGAACTTGGAAAAGTAACTAATCGTGGCACTTATTTTAGTAGTATTTTTTTAGTTTGGTTAAATCAAACCCTATTTATATTGTAACAATATAAAAAAAAACCATATTATAAGTTCACCCCACCTTTAAAAAAAAATGAATTGGCAATCTTTCTAAATTTTCACCCCTACTCCATCACGCACGTCCTAGTGCTAATTAATAATGTAGGGAGATTGCATTATTTTTAAGATGATATATCAACTTTTTAAAAATATAGGTGGGGTAAACTTATCAATATGGGTTATTACAACATAAATAGGGTTTGTTTAAGCCAAACTCTTTTTAATAAAAAAAAAAAAAGAAATACTTATTTTGGTAGGATAGCATGTAACAAATCAGGGTGTGATTAGCACACTCGATAAAAAATGAAAACTAAAAGCAACCCAAGGTGGCAGAAAGGGTTATAGTAGGTTGGATTGTTTCAATCTTTTCCTTCCGTCCCCTCCTTGTACAATAAAGAAAATCACAATGTGAACCATCCCTTCTGCGAACGCACATACAACAACCGAGCGAGCGTGTGATGACCTAAAAACCCAAAACACCTGCCTCGAGGGCAATTGGTAATTTACTATGATAGTTGTGTGTGGTGTGTAGTAAACTGTGTATTATGTTATTTTAAAACCAAATTACCAATCTAAACCCAAGTTAGAGCCACTAACATGATAAAAAATAAGCCTCTTTGGTGAGATGATAAAAATATCACTTGGCAAAAAGGCATGACCTAGGGAGATCATGGTTCGATTCCCATTGAAGTAAAAAAAAAATAATAACAAAAAATAAAATAAAATGAACCTAAACTAATTAAGCCTAGGGCATCTGTCACGACCTAAATTTCTAATTTAGATTTTGGTTGTAATCCGGTTCACCGACTCGTGATGTGGCCTGAGAGCGGACATGCGGACCAACACTCGGTATGGAGACCGAGAAATATATTATTTTTGGTGTGATGGATGCCTAGTGTGATGTACGTGTGTATTTTATACCCGAAGTTATTTAGTTAAATTGTTTTGTTGATTCGACGCGAACAGGGACACTTCTTGAAATACGTGCAAGTGTAAGGATTTGTATGGGGTTACCCGGGGATGCTAGGCTAGGCTAAATATAGTATATATTGTCTAGTTAAACCTTAGGCTAAGTCAATTAATTTAATAATGTAAATTATGGCGTGCCTTATGATGCGTGTCAGGGCAAGGGGCAATGGGTGTTGGATAGGTGGGAATTAGGGTAGCCTTATGTATGATTTATACACCTGATATGACTACCTAAATGTGTTTAGTGGATTTTAATAAATCAAATCAAATCATTTGCCTATAGTTTGGCCTATTAATTTGGAGGCTTTGATGTGTCTCAAGATGATTCTAGTTATGTGAATCAAGGCTGATGAGTGTCACATGTGAGTCACCATTGAGTATGGCCGATTTAAATGAGGGCCTTTCGATTGCCTCGGGATGTGAGTACACACATGATCAACTCAACACCGATAAACACAAGTTTAATGGAAAAGATGAGTATGCAAAGGTTGCTTTTGAAAATCTGAATAATTGACAGACTCTTGGCTGGAAATTCAGGAGAAATTGGGGGAAATAGGAGGCAAATTGGATGAAAAATCTTACTTGGAAGAGTAAATCAAGGACAACCCAAAGCTAGGTATGAATTCCTCTCCACTTTTTAAGTTCAAAACATGAAAATGGTGGTTTATACTTGCAAATTGAGGCTTTCTTTCAAAAAACGAAAATATGTTGAAAAGTTTGGCCAATGCCACTGTTTTTGATCAAAAGAGTTTGATTACAACTCTAGAATTTCTAGAAAACTTAGTTCAACACTGAATTTTAGCAAAATATGTATATTCTTGAAGTTATATTCCAATGCATGCTTAATCTTGTTAATTAATGCATATACTTTGATGTTGGAGA
Source organism: Stephania japonica (assembly GCA_039657345.1). NCBI lineage: Eukaryota > Viridiplantae > Streptophyta > Magnoliopsida > Ranunculales > Menispermaceae > Stephania > Stephania japonica. Next base: position 12,637,817 of record CM077556.1, read on the forward strand.
TTTTTGGCGAGACAACAACATGGCGTCAACGGGCCGTTGATGGGGCATCGGCGCCGGTTAACGTGGCGCGAGGAGCACCACCGAGGTGCTGGTTGGCCAACATGAGCACCACCGAACCAGCACGCCTGAACACACAAGAGGATGGGGCAAAGGGCTTGGGCTTCCTAATTTAATAAATAAATAAATAAACGTACAGGAAGCTTGGGGCCTAAATCGATTCATAAATATAATGTAACATATATGTGGCATAATATATATATATATATATATATATATATATATATATATAATCAAAAGTAAATTAATTGGTCTTGGGAAAAATGGAAATAAAGACTAAATTCAAGAAAAGTGGTCGAGCCGAGACTTGGCTAATTTGGTTCGGCTTGAGACGCGGTCAATGTGGCGGCCATCGAGAAAATTTCATATATTTTAAAAAGTTAAGGAAAAATAAAATTTTATAATTTTATATTTGATTCGAGTGTTCTAAAACCCAGTTATTGTGATCCAACACATTTATATTAACAAAAATGAACTTTAGGAACCTACGAAAAATTCTCGCGAATCCTAGTACGGGTTTTGGGGTGTCAGGAGGTCGGCAAAGCTAGGAATCCTTGCGTGACTATGAGTAATCTCGTAGAAATCTCTATTTACATTTCATATCCTTTTTATTAAAGTTGTTGGTAGTCCATGTACTATATGGTGCCCTTGTACTCTGGTGTAATGACCCTAAAATCTAACTAGTGCCACATGTCGTTTTAGGTCGTACGTGGACCCACTTGTTGTGATACACATGTCAAATTCTTGATCATCGACACTAAGGTATGTTATCTTTGTTCAGTGTTTGTATTATTTAATTATTACCCGAATGTAAATTCTAACGTCCCAAACATGTGAGGACATTCGTGTGTGAGCGTTGGTGCTGAGAAATGAGTTCGGTTTGGGAAAATGTGCATTACGGGTGTCGGGCGAATGGTTGTAGGGTAATTAGCTGTCCGGGGGGATAATTGAATTAAAACACTGAAAAAATGCAAATCAATTAATAAATAAACGTTGTGTAAGTGTCAAGTACGTTGGTACGTCTATGAGCACGATGGTGCGAGTCGTGGTGTGAGAACACTCGGGAAAAGCCTTGATATTTGTTTGAAAAGGATAAGGTATAAGGGAGAGTCACAAACTAAGTCATAAAGGTTAGGTGGCTGGTGTGATTATAGGCTAAGGGATGAACCTCGATAAACGTGTGTGAGAGTTGATGAAGAGAGTGATATAAATAGGATGTGTCAGTGGGTTTACTCACCAACTTTTCTCTCTCTTCTCTCATGTCTCAACGAAAACGATTTGGGAGTTTGGGGTTTAGTGATTTTCAAGCTTGGATTGATGTCGAGGATCGACCAACAACGTGTATTAAGGTGAGATCCCAACTCACCACGTGATTCTCGTTGTTTTGACACTAGTTTTACGCTTTTTCTTTGCGACGTTTTTCGGACACCGAGTTCGGTTTCAATTTTTCTAGACTTTTGGTGATGGTTTTGTGGAAGATTTGATGATCTTGCTGGTGATAAATGAGTTGTTATGATTGTTGGTTTTAAGTTGGGATTTTTGAGTATTTTTATGGATTTTGGGGAATTTTGTTTGAATTGTTGGAATCGACGATTTCCGGACATATTTGGTATAAAGTAACGATGTTTTTGGGTTTATACGGGTGTCCTTACGAGGTTGAGATAGGCTTGAAACGCAACGACACGAGCCGAGGTTTCGAAAAAAAATCACGAAATCTGTGTTATAGAGCTGACGTCGCGAGGGACGCCGTGGAGCCAAAAGCTCCACGTCGTGGTCACGACGCCCAGGGCAGAGAGCCCTGGGAAACATCACACTTTAAGTGACGCCATGCAGAGTTGATCTCCACGGTGCCACTCACGGCGTCTTGGGTAATAGGCACCCCAGACCCACGCTTTAAGTGACGCCGTCAGGTTTTGACTCATATTACGCCACTTAAGGTGTGAAACTGTTCACATAACAATTTTTGAGAAATTTTTGAAAAACTTCAAGGATCTCTCGGGTATCCAAATGGTTCCAAATATGATCTAATACTCGGAAAATTGACCCAATTACACTAATGAATAAAATTATGAAAAATTTGGATAAATTGGAGGATAATTAACAATAAATTGGAATTAAATGACTATTAAGGAATTTTAGTCAGTGACGGACACATGAAGATTCATGGGAGACGAGTCGGGACGTGTGAATGCGCCTTTAGCTTTGGATACAGGTAAGTAAACCAGTGAGGAGTTGTACAATTATTTTTTGAGCTTTAATTTGTTTTATTATTGTTCTGAGCCTAGTTTTGGCATTCTATTCCTATTGAGTTGTCCAAGGGCAAGTGAGTGAATGGTGGTCCTTGGAGGATGGTCATTTGAGGTAACATACCAGAGTCATGACCTTGGGATGCACTACATGTTGGATTTTGGGGTTCAAACGCAGCGGAGATTTCAAAACAATTTTGAGAAAAAAACCCCAACAGGATCCGAATCTGATTCCATTAAAACACGTTTAGACTATGAAAACTTAATCATACCTCGGTCGCAATGTACCTTTCTGAAGGTTAATCGATCTCTAAGGCGCTGCCAACAACGAACGCCCTCTATCCGTTGTCCACACACGAATGGCGACCGAGATTCAAAGTGCTAGCTTCGAGAGAATTTCAAACTTTTGTTTCTCTCCAAAACGATCCAGAGGATACCAAAAACTCTAAGTTGTTTCTAAAACGAAAAATAGAGTTTCGACCTTTTAATAATTCTTTCGTACTTGTATTCTAACTCAAAGCGTCTATTTATACAACCCTTGTATATAGACGGTTAAGTAAATTACACATATACCCCTACTTAAAGAAGTATAAGTGTAATACACTACAAGGACGTTTACGTCATGAATTTTATCATATAAAATTCATTTTTCTCCATCTTAAAATCTCGCAAAACCATTCTTAGTGTGCAACCCAATAGGCTCATACAACGTTGGCGTGTACCAAAACACATTTTGGTATACAAGTCATAAGCGACCTCTAGCAAGACATTATGACTACCCAAGTTGTACGATTATCAAATCGATATAACCTAATCAATAGTATATATAACATCCTTTTGTCACACGATATCCTTTTGATCAAACATAAGGCATGGAATTGTCATCCAACATGTTCAATCGTACTAGTCTCGATTTCAAGGTAGATCGAAAACATCTAAGTGACATTGATCAATATCAATTCACTTAGACTAGGCCTTTTAACAGTCTAACATATCGAGGATCCACTGGATATCTCTCTTTATATGAGAGGGACAAATTCTATCTCGATTACACAACTTCACCACATTATTCACACAATAACCAATCACAACCTTTATAATTGTCCTAGGTTAAAGACAACGTTTGATTGCGTCAAATCATTGTATTCCTAATGTTGAAGTCTCTGGTAATCTCAAGTCGAGAGGATTGAAAAATATACCTATCATGAGAAACAACTATGACTTAATCCATGTGATGTTCTCATAGCGGGTCGGTCCAAGACTTTATTCTATAATAAGTACTCATGATCTTGATTCGTATTCCTATACGTATGATCATCGTATGATCATCAATCAAGACTCATACTAGTCTTAATTCATTATAGTTCCCAAGATAATAATCGACTAGGGACATTTAGGATATTTACGTAAATACCCATGGATCTTATTATAATGTAAACATGCAAATCAATTATAATAAACAGCAAATAAAATCCTCTATTTTATTAACTAAAATGTATTCATAAAGACTGTTAATGGATTGACCTAGGGCACATTACCCAACACTACATTAGTTACTTTTGTGCGAGGAGTAAGTTCTTAGCTAGATTACCAGGAAGTTTCACTGGTTCGCTGGACTTAAGGCTTGTTGGGTGTTGGCCACGTCCTAGAATCCGAGTCTTGTAGAGTATTTCCTCAACTCAACGACCATTTGATCGGGACTACTTATGCATCTCTGCTTTGATTTCTAGGACACTCATATTCAATTGTTTACTAATTTACAATTATTTACTATCTTTATTTATTCATGCATTCCATGTATCTTTTTTTCTATCGGCATGAATATAAAGTGGTTTATTATTTTGAAATGTTGTATATATGTCCTGTTTGGTATTACTTACATAAGCTCATCATTCTTGTGTTTGACTGAGTGCAGATCCGTAGTCTAACAAGGGGAAGACTCCTCAGCTAGGTGAATTGATTTGAGGATACCAGAGTAGTTTTACTCTTGACTAATGTAGGTTTTTTATTTACTTTTGTATTATTATATATATTGTTTTGAAACATTAAGATATGGGTTATGAGAGATTTTGGGACGTGTATATTTTGGTGGTACTCTCTTCTGACTTGTTTATTGATGATGATATACATATGCAGGGTTTCTGTTGGGAAATGTGCCCTAGGTCAATCCATTAATAGTCTTTATGAATACATTTTAGTTAATAAAATAGAGGATTTCATTTGTTGTTTATTATAATTGATTTGCATGTTTACATTATAATAAGATCCGTGGGTATTTACAGAAATATCCTAAATGTCCGTAGTCGATTATTATACTGGGAACTATAATGAATTAAGACTAGTGTGAGTCTTGATTGATGATCATACGATGATCATAAGTATAGGAATACGAATCATGATCATGAGTACTTGTTAGGGAACAAAGTACTGGACCGACCCGCTATGAGAACATCACATGGATTAAGTCGTAGTTGTTTCTCATGATAGGTATATTTTTCAGTCCTCTGACTTGAGATTACTAGAGACTTCAATATTAGGAATACAGTGATTTGACGCAATCAAACGTTGTCTTTAACCGGACGATTATAAAGGTTGTGATTGGTGTTGGGGAATATGCTCTAGGTCAATCCATTAACTGTCTTTATGAATATTTTTAGTTAATAAAATAGAGGATTTCATTTGATGTTTATTATAATTAATTTGCATGTTTACATTATAATAAGTTCCATGGGCATTTACAAAAATATCATAAATGTTCCTAGTCGATCATTATACTAGGAACTATAATGAATTAAGACTAGTGTGACTCTTGATTGATGATCATATGATGATTATATGTATAGGGATATTAATCAAGATCACGAGTACTTGTTAGGGATTAAAGTACTGGACCGACTCGCTATGAGAACATCACATGAATTAAGTTATAGTTGTTTCTCATGATAGGTATATTTTTCAGTCCTCTAACTTGAAATTACCAGAGACTTTAACATTAGGAACATAGTGATTTGACACTATCAAACATTGTCTTTAATCGGACGATTATAAAGGTTGTGATTGGTTACTATGTGAGCAATGTGATAAAGTTGTGTAATCGAGATAGAATTTGTCCCTTTTATATAAAAAGAGATATCTAGTGGATCCCTCGATGTATTAGATTGTTAAAAGGCCTAGTCTAAGTGAATTGATATTGATCAATGTCACTTGAATGTTTTCAGTCTACCTAGAGATCGAGACTAGTACGATTGAACATGTTGGATAACAATTCCATGCCTTATGTTTGATCAAAAAGATATCGTGTGACAAAAGGATGTTATATACACTATTGATTAGGTTGTATCGATTTGATATTCATACAACTTGGGTAGTCATAACATCTTGCTAGAGGCCGCTTATGACTTGTATACCAAAATGTGTTTTGGTACACTGCCAACATTGTATGAGCCTATTGGGTCACACACTAAGAATGGTTTTGCGAGATTTTAAGATGGTTTAGAAAAACAAATTTTATATGATAAAATTCATGACAGAAACGTCCTTGTAGTATATTACACTTATACTTCTTTAAGTAGGGGTATATGTGTAATTTACTTAACCGTCTATATACAAGGGTTGTATAAATAGACGCTTTGAGATAGAATACACAGAGAAGAAAGGTTAAAAAGGCCGAAACTCTATTTTTGTCTTAGAAACGACTTAGGGTTTTTTGGTATGCTGTAGATCGTTTTGGAGAGAAACAAAAAGGTTTGGTATTCTCTCGAAGCTGGCACTTCAAATCTCGGTCGCCGTTCGTGTGTGGACTACTGATAGAGGGCGTTTGTCATTGGCAGCGCCTTAGAGATCGATGAACCTTCAGAAAGGTACATTGCGACTGAGGTATGATTAAGTTTTCATAGTTTAAACGTTTTTAATGGAATTAGATTCGGATCCTGTTGGGGTTTTTGTCAAAATTGTTTTGTAATCTCTGCTGTGCATGAACCCCAAAACTCAACAATTGGTTATTGTGTGAATAATGTGGTGAAGTTGTGTAATCGAGATAGAATTTGTCCCTCTTATATAAAGAGAAATATCCAGTGGTTCCCTCGATGTGTTAGATTGTTAAAAGGCCTAATCTAAGTGAATTGATATTGATCAATGTCACTTGGATGTTTTCAGTCTACCTAGAGATCGAGACTAGTACGATTGAACATGTTGGATAACAATTCCATACCTTATGTTTGATCAAAAAGATATCGTGTGACAAAAGGATGTTATATACAATATTGATTAGGTTGTATCGATTTGATATTCGTACAACTTGGATAGTCATAACATCTTGCTAGAGGTCGCTTATGACTTGTATACCAAAATGTGTTTTGGTACACTGCCAACGTTGTATGAGCCTATTGGGTCGCACACTAAGAATGGTTTTGCGAAATTTTAAAATGGTTAGGAAGAATGAATTTTATATGATAAAATTCATGACAGAAAAGTCCTTGTAGTGTATTACACTTATACTTCTTTAAGTAGGGGTATATGTGTAATTTATTTAACCTTCTATATACAAGGGTTGTATAAATAGACGCTTTGAGTTAGAATACACAAAAAAAAAGATTAAAAGGCTAAAACTCTATTTTCGTTTTAGAAACGACTTAGGGTTTTTGGTATGCTCTGGATCGTTTTGGAGAGAAACAAAAAAGTTTGGTATTCTCTCGAAGCTAGCATTTCAAATCTTAGCCGCCATTCGTGTGTGGACTGCTGATAGAGGGCGTTCGTCATTGACAGCGCCTTAAAGATTGATTAACCTTCAGAAAGGTACATTGCGACTGAGGTATGATTAAGTTTTCATAGTTTAAACATTTTTAATGGAATTAGATTCGGATCCTGTTGGGGTTTTTGTAGCAAAATTGTTTTGTAATTTTCGCTGCGCATGAACCCCAAACACCAACAGTTTCCACAATCTAGGTTATCCTAATTGTGTGTCTTGGAGTTAATTCATTTAGTTTGAGTTTTATTGTTTCCGCTATACTTTGAATAACCGACTAATTTGATTAACTCAACTTTTAATTGCTTAATAAATGGTAAACGGTAAGGAATACTGACTCGGCCTGCGTGACTCAGCGAGATTGGTTTGGGGGTCTACGTAAGTCTAGGTCGGGTGAGGTCCAGTTTTAGGTTGTGGAACTGGGGCCGTCGCATCTGGTATTATGATGTTTGTTGTTATTCTCCACTCGTTGATTTTGCTTATCATGATATGGTCTTATCGGTACATTCGTTGATTTCATTCTTGTGCCCTATGTCTTTATTTGTTGTTTTAATGATAAAGGAGTTTAAATAGCATGTTATTATGATAGATTGAAATTGTTTAGTTAAATTATTTATATTCAATTCGATGTGCTTCGTAGCACTTTATTTTTGTTGATGATCTTATGCTGAGTTTTCCTTTCACAACAAAAGGGTAGGGACCCCCGAGGTGTCGACACTCTCCACTACACTCATGCGACACACGAAGTAATGAACCGGGTGGTTGACGAGTATTTACCATTGTGTATTGACCTGTGTGGATAGTAGTAGTAGTAATAATGTGTTTGGTGGACGTCACTCCCTTCGATAGTAGAATAAGTCTGGTTTGATTTAACTCACAACCGACCGGACCTAGATCACTATTGCTTTGCCTATGTCAGTCTCAGTTTGAATACCTATGGTGTTTTTCAACATATGTTAGTTAGAGCAGTTTCACCGCTATTTTTATGCTTTAAAAACCTGTCTTGTTCTTAGAAATGTAAATAAACATATTTACGGAGTTACTGTTTTATTCTTGTACTCTCCATCTTTTATATGACTATGGATGCAAATCTGTCGAGCAGCAGGACGAGCAAAGAGAAGATTGGTGACTACCTCTGAGCCATCGACATGTTCTTGTTTTCGACTTTGTAGGTCAGTTGATGTTTTGTGTATTATATTGTATGACTTTCAGATATTCTTGGGGATTGTATACTGAGTTGAGTGTTTAGTTCCCCAACTTTTGATGGCCATCACACTGTTTATATTTGCCACTTGTTATATATCTATGTGATCTTTATTTCATGGTTTCCACACTTAAGATTTATCTAAATTGCTTCCACAAAAAATGTAAGACTTCCACTAAATAACTAAATTGATAAAAATTATAATTAACTCTAAAAATGTAATAATGACTTCATAAGTCTATTACTTATCCTGAACGCATGTGGACCTTTTTTTTGAAGTTATAAACCCTCACCATTATAATTATCCAAATATATAATTGTAAATTTTTTGTTGCGACTCTTCCCTTTTTTTGTCTTATGTACGATAACGATGGAGTATATTTTCATTAATAGGTAGAATTAATTAGTAAGATATTAGCTTCACATAAAACTAGGAACAACAAATAAAAGTAGCTAGTTATATACACAAAGATGCAATAAAAAACCTTTCAAAATGAAATTTTCGGCCAAAAAAAAAAGAAAATTAAAAAAGAAGAAGTTATATATACAAAATCAAAAAAAGGAAAAAAAAATCCACCCTAACATAATTAGAAACTCAAAATATGTAAATGCATATATAGAGCTTTAACAAGATACGAAATTATTAAAAATTAAAAATTTATTAATTAATTAGTACTCAAACGTTTCTTGATCGTTTGCTTTTTTGAATATTGCAAATAAGTTATAGATATGAAAAACAATAGCTTGAAGTCTAACTTATCTCCAAAACTTAAATGTGCTATCACGTTCAATTTGCAAGTAAGAGATAAAGAATTAAAAGAAATAAAAAAAAAGTCTTGAACTTTGATAGAATTAATTTCATTATTAGGAGTTTTTTTAAAAAGTTAACTTAATAATTTAAAGTTTTTTTACAGGATTTTAATATGTATTTAATCAAAGTTTCTAAATTTACATGTTAATTATTACGTTAAAGTTCTTCACTTTTTCATTTTATTTAATGAAAGTTTCTAAATTTAAAGTTTTTTTAAAGGATTTTAATATATATTTAATGAAAGTCTCTAAATTTACATGTTATTAAATGTTTTTTTTAAAGAAATCGAAATTTCATGAATCATTCATGCTCAATGCAGGACTATACTAAAATCAAGTACATTGATTCGCTAATCTTATTTATGCAAACAAACTGTCATTAATTTGGTTTTTTTCAAAATTGAAACAATTTGACAATCAATAACTGCTCTCTACAACGTTAAAACTCATGATAATACACAAATGTACTATAACCACAAAACTAATAACAAAACTTCCCAACAATGAAAAGAAAACCTAAAACTTCCCAATAAAAAAAAGACAAATCAAAGACTTCCAAATAGAGAAGAAAACTAATTACTCCCTCCAGTAAAAAAATATAAGATTTTTTGCTTTAAACACACATATTAATAAAGTATTAATTATGAGTTTAAATTACATTCATACCCACATTTAATTCTTTATTTCATTAAATGAAAGAAAGACAAGTGTCTAGTTACAATTAAATATTTGAGTTAAAAGAGGGGTAAAATAGGTATAAGAGGTACAAAGTTCACTCGAATTCTGAAAAAGTCTTATATTTTTTGAAGCCAAAAAATCCAAGAACGCCATATATTTTTGATTGGAGAAAGTATAAAGTAAAAATTAAAAACAAATCAATCCAACGTGCCGCACAAATCCACGTAACATCGTTGATGAAGATGTGCCGCAACAAGGATGAACCAATATCTAAAAATCTAATTAGATTTGTTGTTTATTAAATGAACAAAGAACAAAATGGATTTGATTGGAATCACCGTCGATCGTTGAGAGGATCAGTGGTGGTTCAAGAACAAAAATTACAAAAGTGAATCAATAAATGAATTTTTGGGTTTTTGAGATAAGGAAACAAGAAAAATTAAAGAATTATTATGTTATTATTTTTTTTTTACTTCAATGGAAATTGAACCATGATCTCCCGAAGTTTTGCCTTTTTGGTAATGTTTTTACTATATCACCTGAGAGGCTTTGACATATTATTAAATGTTATTACGTGAAAGTTTTGTGCAAATCACTAAATTACATGTGGTAACTGGTGAGTCATATGTTATTTTTACTTGCGTATATTAAATGTTTTAATATACTATAGTTTAAAAAAATCTTTAAAAATGGGTCCCCCAAAAAGTGGGGCCCACAGGCCATTGCCCTGACTGCCCTTGCTTGGGGTCGGCCCTGGCTTAGGGGCATTTTGCTAAAGTTACAAAAACCATACCCTAATGCACCAAGTATATTAACCCATTTATGGAAACCCTAGCTCCATTTTGTTCAAACACACAAAACTTTGAAAGAGAAAGGGAGATGGGAGTAAGTGAAAGATTCATGGTGGTATTGGTGTGCAATGAGTCAAAGTGAATTATTTTGAAGGTAACCATCATCAAGTGAATTATTATGAAGGTAACCATCATCCCTACACCATCTCTCTTTGTCTAAAGATAATTATTTTGAAGGTAACCATCATCCTTACACCATATCTCCTTGTCTAAAATGATTTTTAAGCTTGATGTTTGTTACAATAATGGTGGAAACTCTCATCTTTTTAATCTTGTTTGTGACGGCCCCAGTTCCCTATAAAACTGGGCCCCGCCTGGCCTAGACCTACACGGACCCCCAAATCCATACTTGCGAAGTCAACGCAAGCCTAGTTAGCCTCAAATCTATTTATCCTTATTAATTGAACAATTTTAAGTTGAGTAATTAGATTATGTAAGTTTTGAATATTAAATGCAGCGGAAATCATTTAAATATTTCTAATATCCACAATAAACATAAGTCAACAAAAACCTAAAGTGTAAAAACCCCGAAATAACGAATAAACATGCAAATTTGGTGACCAACAATATACAAAACGATAATACATGATATCTTAAGTCATTCGATCCCAAATGTTTCCAGTGTTATAAAAAATAGTAATGTACAATAATCACAATAAAAAAAGGCTGCACATACAGTGTAGAAGGAAAGAAATCGCTCCAAGAGTCCTTAGAGGAAGTCACAAATCATTTCTCTTGCTAGTCTCTGCCCTATCTGCACCGACCGTCACAAATTAAACTGTGAGTATGCAAAAAATTGAAATTTATGCCAAAATGATATAAACAGTAATTCATGAATAATTGAAAAGGCAGTCCAATAATCATGAGGGTATTTAAAGATAGATAAATAACGCAAAGTGCATGATAAACAGATTGACGAGTATTCACAATGATATTTAAGTGCCTATTGATTCAAAAGAGGTAACTAAGTGTTAGGTTTTGGGGTTCATGCACAGCGGAGATTTCAATACTATTTTGAGAAAAACCCCAACAGGATCCGAATCTGATTCCATTAAAACACGTTTATACTATGAAAACTTAATCATACCTCACTCGCAATGTACCTTTCTGAAGGTTAATCGATCTCTAAGGCGTTTCCAACAACGAACGCTCTCTATCAGCAGTCCACACACGAACAGCAACCGAGATTTGAAGTGCTAGCTTCGAAAGAATACCAAACCTTTTTATTTTTCTCCAAAATAATCCAGAGCATACCAAAAATCCTAAGTCGTTTCTTAAAACGAAAATAGAGTTGCAGCCCTTTTTAAAATCTTTCGTACTTGTATTCTAACTCAAAGCGTCTATTTATACAACCCTTGTATATAGACGGTTAAGTAAATTATACATATACCCTTACTTAAAGAAGTATAAGTGTAATACATTATAAGAACGTTTCTGTCATGAATTTTATCATATAAAATTTATTTTTCCGAACCATCTTATAATCTCGTAAAACCATTCTCAGTGTGCGACCCAATAGGCTCATACAACGTTGGCGTGTGTACCAAAACACATTTTGGTATACAAGTCATAAGCGGCCTCTAGCAAGACATTATGACTACCCAAGTTGTACGAATATCAAATCGATATAACCTAATCAATAGTGTATATAACATCATTTTGTCACATGATATCCTTTTGATCAAACATAAGGCATGGAATTGTCATCCAACATGTTCAATCGTACTAGTTTCGATTTCTAGGTAGACTGAAAACATCTAAGTTGCATTGATCAATATCAATTCACTTAGACTAGGCCTTTTAACAGTCTAACACATCGAGGGATCCACTGGATATCTCTCTTTATATGAGAGGGACAAATTCTATCTCGATTATACAACTTCATCACATTGCTCACATAGCAACCAATCATAACCTTTAGAATCGTCTGGTTAAAGACAACGTTTGATTGCGTCAAATCACTCTATTCCTAATATTGAAGTCTCTGGTAATCTCAAGTCAGAGGACTGAAAAATATACCTATCATGAGAAACAACTATGACTTAATCCATGTGATGTTCTCATAGCGGGTCGGTCCAGTACTTTGTTCCCTAACAAGTACTCATGATCATGATTCGTATTCCTATACGTATAATCATCTTATGATCATCAATCGAGACTCACACAAGTCTTAATTCATTATAGTTCCCAGTATAATAATCGATTAGGGACATTTAGGATATTTCTGTAAATACCTATGGATCTTATTATAATGTAAACATGCAAATCAATTATAATAAACAGCAAATGAAATCCTCTATTTTATTAACTAAAATGTATTCATAAAGACTGTTAATGGATTGACCTAGGGAACATTTTCCAACATCTCCCACTTGCTCTAGGGCCAATCATTCATGCATCTAATGCATAATGATCTAACATGACCATCATGTTTCGATTGTGGAAGAGCCTTTGTCAATGGATCCACAACGTTGTCTTCAGTAAGTACTCTGCAAATCTTTACGTCTCCCCTCTCAATAATTTCTCTGATGAGATGAAAATGCTTGAGTATATGTTTAGATCTGTGGTGTGATCTAGGTTCCTTGGCCTGTGCTATTGCCCCGTTATTGTCACAAAACAAACAAACAAGGTTAGCAATACTTGAAACTACACCTAGTTCAGAAATAAACTTTTTGATCCAAACTGCCTCCTTTGCTGCATCGGACGCTGCAATATACTCACTTTCATTGTAGAATGTCATGATCTCTTCTTCGAACTTTTCCATCTTACTGCACCCCCATTCAAAGTAAACAAATATCCAGACTGCGATCTAAAATCATCTATATCATTTTGAAAACTTGCATCTGTGTAACCATTTACAACTAGATCACTTTCAAAACCTCCATAGACCAAGAACACTTCCTTAGTCCTTCTTAAGTACTTAAGGATGTTCTTTACTGCTATCCAGTGACTCTCACCAGGATCTGACTGATATCTACTTGTAGTGCTCAAAGCATATGATACATCAGGTCGAGTGCATAGCATAGCATACATGATAGATGCAATAGCTGATGCATATGGAATCTTATTTATACGATCTCCCTCATTATTTGTCCTAGGACATTGATTCTTGCTGAGACTTATGCCATGAGACATTGGCAACAATCCTCTTTTAGAGTCTTGCAAACTGATTGTAACAACCCGTTATTTATTAACATCGTTATTTACCTTATTTCAGATTAGGACGCCAGCTCGGACGACACGTGGACACCGCGGATAGATTAGGCATGTTCTAGACCTGGGTATTGACTGTGTATTGTTGTCTTTCTAATTTCGGTGATTTATTAATATTTTCATTTTCTTTATAATGAGGTATTATCCGTCACCAGTGCGTAAAGGTAGTATTTGTCGGGCGACGTTGAGCGCCAGGGTCCGTTCGTAGGACAGGCCAACGTGGGGTTGGTAGCAGTGAGGCCGGGCGTTGGGGTTTAATTTGATTTAAATTATTTAAACATGCTATGGTTGAGGATTTATTTAATTAAATGTAGATATATAACCTTAGGCTAAGCTAAGGAAATTAATTTGGGTACACTAAGTGTGGGACCGCCTCGGGAAGCGTGCCGGATAGGGGGCACGGGGTGCCGAGTGGTCGGGGAGTTAGTGTGACCATATTTACAAATTTATGGAATTTATAGATGCCTAGAATAAATTATATAAGTTAAATCAAATTGGAATAAATAGAATCCTATAGTTTGAAATGAATAATCAGTACACCTAGGATTGTCATTAGGATGCACAACAAAGAAATTCGAGATACATGGTGTCATGATAGGGTGTCCAGGAAGTTGGTGACACATGGTGTTCAGTGGCCATTAGACCGTCCTAGGGATGCGTGTTCGCGATAGATTAAAATCACACCTATATATATATATACATCGATCGATCAAATGAATGCAAATCCAATATTTTCTCAAACAATTTGAGGGTTTAGTGAGAGAAATCGAGGTTTGGGAGAGACGAAATTAAGCTTGGAGAGGAGATTAAGCTTCACAACAACCGATCTAAGGTAATTTACCCTCATTTTTGTTGAATTTCCATTAAAATGGGTTGTTGATAAATTCAGATTTTTGAGTAAATTTATCACTATTTTTAATGAATTCGGTGTTATTGAAGTTAGTTTTGATGATTTACATTGATTTGGATCGAATTTGTGAAAATTTTGAGGTGATTTGGTAAATTTTTGGGTTTATTTGCATGTATTTTGATTAGAGAATATGGTGTTGTTTTGGTGGATTTGAGGTGAAATTTGGAGGTTTTAGAGGTCTTCAATGGAGTGAGGGTGAAGAGGAATCGAGAGGAGAGAAGAAGAGAGCCAATAGAAGAAATGAAAAAAAAAAGAGAAGAACCAGAAGCGCACAACGCCTCTGGGAAGAAGGAGATGAGGGAGGGGAGGCACGCACGCGTGCGTGCACCCCTGGGCCGGGCTGGACCAGCCCAGGCCCATCCCAGGTGGGTCGGGCCCAACCCGGGTGGGCCTGGACCGGGTCCGACCGGGATCCGGTCCAGGTGGGCCAAACCGGGCCGATCCGGTTGGGTCGAGTCGGATCCGATTCAGGGGACCCACCCCATATTATTTAAATAATATTTTTTTATTTTATTATTTTAATAAAAAAACAGTTTTAAATGAAATAAAATAGGAAAATAATTGATAAAAATATCAGAAAAATTGGGAAAAATTCTAGAAAAATATAGAAAATTAGAAAAAAGTAGAAAAGTAGGTACATGACTTTTCGGGTATTTTTGGAACCCCGACCCAGTCCGGGAGAGGTACTACAACTGAAAAATTAAAAAATATTAAATAAATATCATAAAATGATATGATATGTTTCCAAAAAGTATAAAACACTATAAATGGACTTCAGGGACTGGGAAACCATAGCTCGAACATCGAGGAGCTAGGTGGGCGTACTGACGGGTCCGGGAAGTTAGAGTGCGTATTTTCGGGTACGTAAAATCAAACTAAACACCACTACTGCATTTACTTATTTATTTCCATTGAGCTTTATTTCCTTAAAAATCTGTGAGTTATATTCCTACTGGGACGATTATGGTTCCGTCTATGTATCCACGGGTAGTTGAAGTCGCTGGCTAGGTGTGCAGTGCGTGATCTAGGAACTCGGTTGACGATATCCCGAGTTGGACTCCATTTCACGCGTTCGATTAGCCCATCAGGACTAATGCCGCTGGGATACAGTCGTAGGGTCGGAGATATGGGCCACGACCAGGGCTCCTGGTCCTAGTACATACTTAGTAGCTGTGTTCACACCCTTTGTCTATCAATGTGTTTATATACATGTGTTTAGCTTTGAGCAGTTGTCTGCATATTTTCCTTCCTTCCGCATGTTTATTTAACACTACTTATTGACTCTGTTAATTATTTCCATTATTTATGCACGGTGGTTTTCCTTGAGATTTTACTTACTGGGCTCGTCATCTGTCTTTTTGTGGTGGCTGAGCGCAGATCCTAGTACTAGCAGGGGCAAGGGGATTATCGACGATTTCATCTGACTTGCCTACACCGAGGCCTGCTAGTACGTGTGATGTCTATATTTTGATATTTTGTACTATCTTTTGGGTTGGGAAACTGGATACACACTTGTACTGGTATACATACTGTTATAGTTGATCGCCTGTATGCACAGTACAGCCGGGTTTTCCACTATAGGTTTGATCAGTAAAACTTATATATATATATGAATGCATTTTGTTAAACTTTAAATTCTTTCGCTATTAATTCCTTTAAAATGATAAATTAAGTGGCTTTAATGAATTACATGATAACTACCTAAAGTACGAAGGCAGAGAAACACGTGGCAGAGACTTCAGGTGCTGAGGCAGGGAAGAAGCTGACCACAGGGCGGCCCGAGAAAATTTGGGGCCGCCATACTGAACCTATTCAATACCTTGACTATGTAAAGACTCTGACTTAGATCGATTAGCCTCTTAGATCTATCCCTATAGATCCTTATCCCTAGGATATAGGCTGCATCTCCTAAATCTTTCATTTATAAACACTTCCCTAACCAAGACTTGACACTCTGCAATGTTGGGATGTCATTTCCAATGAGTAATATATCATCAACATATAGTACCAAAAAAACAACTACATTCCCACTGACCTTCTTGTATACACAAGGCTCATCTTCGTTCTTAATAAAACCAAAATCCTTGATTGCTTCATCAAAACGAAGATTCCAACTTCGAAAAGCTTGCTTTAATCCATAAATGGATCTTTGAAGGTTTTATACATCTTGAGATTCGAATTTCTCATTACTGATAGTCGTGATTTGTTGGTTATGGATCAAAATGACCCCACCACTTATCAGAAGGCTGTGTCTGGACCAGACTCAGATTTACGTGGACCTTGTGTCACTTGCGGAGGTTCAACTGGTTCAGAACTTTGTTGAACTTCCAGTAGCGGTTCAGTATTTATTTGTGATTCTTGAACTTCTTCAAGATTTATTTCTCTCCCACTAGTGTCTTTTGAAATAAATTGTTTTTCCATAAAGGCACCATACGGAGCAACAAACACTTTGTTCTCAGCGGGATTATAAAAGTAATATCCTTTTGTTTCCTTAGGATAAACCACAAATAAACACTTATCAGATTTAGGTGCTAGTTTTTCTAAGACTTGTCGCTTTACGTAAGCCTTACAACCCCAAATCTTAAGAAAAGACAAACTAGGTCTCTTCCCATATCATATCTCATATGGTGTTTTATCAACCGCTTTAGAAGGAACTCGATTTAGAGTGAAAGTTGCAGTTTGTAATGCATAACCCCAAAAGGATAATGGAAGATCCGTATGACTCATCATAGATCGAACCATATCTAATAAGGTTTGATTTCTTCTTTCAGAAACTCCATTCCATTATGGAGTTTCTGGTGGAGTCAATTGGGAGACAATCCCATAATTTCTAAGATGATCATCAAATTCTTGGCTTAAATACTCACCACCTCGATCTGATCGAAGTGTTTTGATAGTTTTACCAAGCTGATTCTGCACTTCATTTTGAAACGTTCGAAACATCTCAAATGATTCAGCTTTATGTTTCATAAGATATACATAACCATATCTGCTGAAATCATCAGTAAATGTAATGAAGTACTGATAACCTCTTCTAGCCATTGTGTTTATAGGACCGCATACATCAGTATGTATTAGACCTAATAAATCACTTGCCCTTTCACTGTGTCCAGTAAAGGGACTTTTAGTCATCTTGCCTCGTAAACAAGATACGCACGTTTCATATGTTTCTAAATAAAATGAATCTAGAAGTTCATCTTTATGGAGCTTCTTTATGCGTTTCTCATTTATGTGCCCGAGACGACAATGCCAAAGATAGGTTTGATTCAAATCATTTGACTTCAATCTCTTTGTATTTATGTTAAAGACTGGAGTATCAGTGAACTTTTTCATGCTTAGAATATAAAGACCATCACACAAATCAGCATTTGTATAAAATATTCCTTTACGAGAAATGAAACATCTAATATTCGCAATAATAAAATCAAAGCTATCCATATCCAAGCATGAAACAGAAATGATGTTTCTGCTCAAGGCAGGCACAAAATAACAATTATTTAAAGTTAAGATAAGTCCACTAGGTAAGACTAAGTCATATGATCCAACAGCAAGGGCAGCAATTCTTGCTCCATTCCCTACGCGGAGGATGACTTCTCCTTTTTTCAGCTTCCTACTTTTGGTGAGTTCCTGCACATTTATACAAATGTGATATCTATATCCGGTATCCAATACCTAGGAATCACTAGTGGATAAATTAATTTCAATAACATAAATACCTGAGGTGGTAGTCGCACTACCCTTTTTCTTCTTTAGATCTTCCAGATAAAGTTTGCAATTTCTGAACCAATGTCCAGGTGCATAGCAGAAATGACAATTTCCTTCCTTTTTCTTTTGGTGCTTTGAAATAGGAACAGGCTGGGGCTTGACTTGTTCCATAGGCTTTGCGACAGGTGCAGTAGCAGCCTTGGCAACTTTAGCCTTGCCTTTGCCTTTCTTCTTCATTCCCTTTCCCTTTTGGACCATCAAGACATTACTAGAGGGTTTCTTGATATTTTGTTCGCAGCTTTTGAGCATCAAATGCAACTCGAAATTGATTTCTCCATATTATTCATATTGTAGTTCATCACAAATTGTGAGTAACTCTCCGGTAATGAATTTAGGATCAAATCCGTAGCCAACTCTTGGCTTATGGGAAATCGAAGTCTATCAAGTTGGTCAACATAGCCCTTCATCTTCAGAACATGAGGACTAACTGACGCACCCTCAGTCATTTTACAAGTATGCAGGTTCTTGACTGTCTCGAACCTTTCTTGCCTAGCTTGCTCTTGGAACATTTCCTTCAGCGTTACAGCCATGTCGTAGGCTTCCATTAGTTCCATGTCCTTCTGACGTTCAGGAACCATAGTTGCCAACATAATGCATGCAACATCAGTAGAATCATTGACATGCATATTATGCACATCCTTCACAGCTTTCGTAGCATTGACTGGTGGGTTCTCAGGGATCGGAGCATCCAGAACATACAACTTGCGTTCATGCTTGAGAACGATTCTCAAGTTTCTGAACCAATCAAGAAAGTTAGTCCCAGATATCTTATCCTTCTTAAGGATAGATCGCAGTGATAGGGGATTATTGTTACTTGAAAAGGCAATTGATCTACAATAAAGATTATGCAGAGTTTATTTTAGTATAGAGGAATAGACTCCCACTAAATTAACAACCCTCCTAAAACATACTGTTTATTTAGGGGACTACATCCATATTTCACCTAATTCTATGACAGCTATGGCATGAAACACAGAACTAGATTATTTAGGTAGGTAATTGCTTACCAATTACATCTTATGTAATTTTAGATACTTTTATGAGATACAGGACATCTTATGTCTTAGCATGTTTTTATCTCATCATATGCCTAAAGTCCAAAACTATTTTGATAGCTTTATTAAGTCGGACCAATTTAAACATTTAGGTAACTCTTACCCAACTTATCTCACCAAGATAACACAATACATCCAACTATGGCTGAAATTATATTAGTGCGATCGAGGCCTTAAGTGTTTAAAATTGGATGGCACAAGACTTAAGATTTAATAGAGGGATTTTATTCAGTTTTAGTGATTTTTAAGTAAACAATGAAATATCATATATTTTATTGATTTGTAGAACCACTAAAAAATTTAGGAAATTTTTATGCTATTCATTAATAGAAGAATTTCTGTGCGCTAGGATTAGTTAGACGGCGGTCCCACTGGTCGGTCAGCGGGTGGTGGTTCCGCTGACCGGTCAGCGGACGGGGGAACAGGTGGCAGCGCCCCCCCCTCTTTTTTTTTTAGAAAACAAATCTCAATTCCGAAAATTGAAATTCGCTATAGAAAATCATATTTTTCACTGATTTTACTATACTAAATTTACCCCTTAATTTATCCAAAATTAAGTCAATTAAAACGTTTTTAATTAACTCGGGACCACTTCTAACTAATCATCTTATCCTAATCTAATTAGGACTTTAGATATTTGAATCATAGCATATCACCAATAACAAACTTCTCCATATTTATCTCCTATCCAATAGGGATAATGAAACCGATTTTGCATATATCTCCTAATCTAATTGTTATCTATCTTTATCAATAGAAACTTCATAACAAAATAGATATAACAAGATAAATAAATAATTTCGAAAATTAATTATTTGCAATTTCGATCTTCATCCAAATAATCACAAACATGTAATTGAATCATGAACTACTATCCCAATCGAACCTAATGGTGTCATGGATCATAGAACACGAAACTCAATTCATTAAAATTATTCAAATTAACCTAACATGGTTACTAGCATGTACGAAACTAATTTCAATTAAATCACGAATATATGTATCATATACACAAAACATGATAATTAATCTCACAGGAAACTTATGTATATCATATATACATCAACTATTAACATGCTTTCAATCATATATTATAAGAAAACATGCAATGAGTTTAATAGAATCAAACTCGAAGGCTCTGATACCACTGTTAGGTTTTGGGGTTCATGCGCAGCGGAGATTTCAATACTATTTTGAGAAAAACCCCAACAGGATCCGAATCTGATTCCATTAAAACACGTTTATACTATGAAAACTTAATCATACCTCACTCGCAATGTACCTTTCTGAAGGTTAATCGATCTCTAAGGCGCTGCCAACAACGAACGCCCTCTATCAGCAGTCCACAAACGAACGGCGACCGAGATTTGAAGTGCTAGCTTCGAGAGAATACCAAACCTTTTTGTTTTTCTCCAAAACAATTCAGAGCATACCAAAAACCCTAAGTCATTTCTTAAAACAAAAATAAAGTTGCAGCCCTTTTTTAAATCTTTCGTACTTGTATTCTAACTCAAAGCGTCTATTTATGCAACCCTTGTATATAGACGGTTAAGTAAATTACACATATACCCCTACTTAAAGAAGTATAAGTGTAATACATTATAAGGACGTTTCTGTCATGAAATTTATCATATAAAATTCATTTTTCTGAACCATCTTAAAATCTCGCAAAACCATTCTCAGTGTGCGACCCAATAGGCTCATAAAACGTTGGCAGTGTACCAAAACACATTTTGGTATATAAGTCATAAGTGGCCTCTAGCAAGACATTATGACTACCCAAGTTGTACGAATATCAAATCGATATAACCTAATCAATAGTGTATATAACATCATTTTGTCACACGATATCCTTTTGATCAAACATAAGGCATGGAATTGTCATCCAACATGTTCAATTGTACTAGTTTCGATTTCTAGGTAGACTGAAAACATCTAAGTTACATTGATCAATATCAATTCACTTAGACTAGGCCTTTTAACAGTCTAACACATCGAGGGATCCACTGGATATCTCTTTTTATATGAGAGGGACAAATTCTATCTCGATTACACAACTCACCACATTATTCACACAGTAACCAATCACAACCTTTATAATTGTCCGGCTAAAGACAACGTTTGATTGCGTCAAATCACTGTATTTCTAATGTTGAAGTCTCTGGTAATATCAAGTCAGAGGACTGAAAAATATACCTATCATGAGAAACAACTATGACTTAATCCATGTGATGTTCTCATAGCGGGTCGGTCCAGTACTTTGTTCCCTAACAATTACTCATGATCATGATTCGTATTCCTATACGTATAATCATCGTATGATCATCAATCGAGACTCACACAAGTCTTAATTCATTATAGTTCCCAGTATAATAATCGACTAGGGACATTTAGGATATTTTTGTAAATACCTATAGATCTTATTATAATGTAAACATGCAAATCAATTATAATAAACAACAAATGAAATCCTCTATTTTAT
The DNA here is from genome assembly GCA_039657345.1 of Stephania japonica. Classification (NCBI taxonomy): domain Eukaryota; kingdom Viridiplantae; phylum Streptophyta; class Magnoliopsida; order Ranunculales; family Menispermaceae; genus Stephania; species Stephania japonica. Next base: position 12,659,832 of record CM077556.1, read on the forward strand.
TAACTAAAATGTATTCATAAAGACTGTTAATAGATTGACCTAGGGAACATTTTCCAACACTAAGCGTCTTATATCCACAACAAGCCACAACAAACCACAACAATCCATTACTTTGGGAGAATCACATTAAGTTGGGTAGCCGCACCCTCATAGGTAGTGTTCACGTTGGCCTAACTAGCCAAAGTCCCAGGAGTACCTTCTCGACACACTTAGACCATAGACACTCAGCCAATGAATTCCAATAAATAACTCATGTCAATAAAACCAACAATAATGAGAAAATGAATTATTACGCATTTCCTTACTGGCTTACTAACTCACCTCAATCGACGCGAAAAATTGTTCCTCTCGCTACTCTAGTCCATTCAAATTTGATTTCCTAAATTCCTGGTATTCATTTAGACTCAATTTGGTTGTATTAGAGTCAAATTATGACCCTAAATTAATCTCTAAAGTTTCCCAAAAGTTTTGAAAATTTTTAAAAAACTTCGTTTCCCACTGTTTGATATGTCGTGGGTGACTTCGCTACGCTCAAACCCCACGACGTCACTTAAAACGTGAGACTGGGGTCTCACTGATCTAGACGTCGTGAGTGATGCCGCCAAGAGCAAAGTCTAACAACGTCACTTAAAGCGTCACTATAAAACTTTCACTGGTTTGGACGATGTGATCGACGCCATGGAGATATGTACTCCACGACGTCACTCACAGCACCCTTGAATTACTGGGGTTTTGAAAACCTTGGCTCACGTCGCCATGTTCTGAGCCTACTCCATCATCGTAATGACCTCGACTACTAACCAAAACCCCATTCAAACCATACCAAAAACGTCCAAATCCATCCATTCCTCCAATATTCCCAAAACCCAACATAAATGTCAAAAAATCATTACAACTTCAACTCCCATTAATACTCACACTAAAACCTCATAAATGATCACCAACACCTCCAACAAATTCATAATTTTAGTGGAGACAACTCCCAAAATTCAGATTTTTAAGAAACACCCCCAAAACCATATTCAAAATGCCCAAAATCAAAAGGAAATACAAGATCTCACCTTTACTGAGGTGTTTGATTGATTCTCCACTTTCAATCCTCACGAAAATCACCAAAAATTCTTCCCAATCTTCCAATTTCGTTGGTGAGTTGGTGGTGTGGTGTGGCGTGCGTTTGTTGAGTTGTAGGTTTTGGTGAGTTAACCCAAACAACTCCTCCTTTACTCACATTTGAGGTGTCCCAACAACTCTTAGACTTGGTTTAGGACACCCTAGTTCAACACTTAACCTTTTGCACAGTTCAATATCTCTTTTACGGGCATTCCGACACCCGACATAGCACTACAACTCGCAAGTCGCATATAAATGTCCATTCTAACACTTGAAGCATATTCACACATTATTTATTTATTTCATTTATTGATTTTTCAATAGTCCAATAATTATCATTTTTTGTGTTTAAATTACTTAAATTTCATTCGGTAATTTATCTAATCACATTTTCCTTGGCAAAACCTCACACGCAAATTCGGTGCAATAAACAAAATAAAATCACGCACTAGAACATTTGATATTCACATTCGGGTATACATAATATTATAAAGATCACAACAAAATAAAATATACCTCGGTGTCGTCTCCCGAAGCTTAGACAGTATGACAAGTCAAGACAGTCGGATCACCATCCTAAAATGCAACATGTGGTACGAGTTAAATTTGAGGGTCGTTGCATCGTTGGTGAAAATGGTGGAAGGAGGAGACCACAAGGGGCAACGCAATTCGACGATGCCGGTATCCCTGCGGTCGCTGATGCGAAGAAGACGGGCATCACCAAGGACGTCCCTAATAGGTTGAGTGGGAGAAGGGGTGACACATGGCCACCCCTCGCAATTCCCCCAACCTCTCGACCATGACTTGCAGGGGGATTGCCCCCCTTGGTGCCTCTGCCAGTCATACCGAAAAGGCTCTCAGTGTTTGGAAGGTGTTGGGGCCACTCTCGAGTTTTGAGCCCAAGGTTGGGGGAGCACTTGCTCTCCATCCCAAGTCCAAAGGGTAGTTAGGCATGGCTTTCTAGCTCCCCTGATCCAAGGATCTCAGTGTTCAGTTTGGCCCCTGTACCATCTTGGGCTGACCCTCTGAAAGGGCTGACCAGGAGTGATCGACCCTTAGACTCAACCAGGGGTCAGATTGGCCCTGCACAAAAATAAAGGAGGGGCAAATGTGTCTTTTTATATTGGAAACCAAGTAAATGGGGTGCCTTGAGTAATCGGTGGGGTGCACACAACGCTTTATTTTTATGAGGAGGCGATGTTTTTTTAAGGACAACTAACCGTGGTTTTTTTTTTTTTTGAAACCAACCGTGGTACTTATATACTATTTAATATATATATATATATATATATATATATATATATTTATTTATTTTTTTAACATTTTTGCACAAAAAAAAAAAAAAAAAAAACTTATTTTGGTGGTCATGTAACAAATCGGGTCGTGATTAGCAGCACCTGCACCCGTTAAAAAAATGAAAACTAAAAGCGACCCACCCAAAGTGGCAGAGAGGGTTCCAGTAGGTTGGATCGTTTCCATCTTCTCTTTCCGTCTCCTCCTTATAAGAACACAGCGCGAACCAACATCCCCTCTGAGAACGCACGCCCGCACACACACACAGCAACCGAGCCAGCGAGCGATCGAACGAGCAACCAACCGAGCCAATTGGACTCGCAAACCACACAACAGCGCCGCAACAACCCTAAATCCGAACAACCTCCATGGACGGCGTCACCCAAGTACCCGCGCAGCAAGACGACCACAAGAACGAAACCGAAGATGAAGCCTTGCTGTCGAGAGCGAACGATTTCATGGCCAAGATCACGTCTTCCCCTGCCAACCCTAGCCCCAAAGTTCTGCACGCCCTGGCTTCCATTCTCGACACTCAAGAATCCAGGTCCCCCTCTCTCTGTGATTGTTTTTTGCGAACCCTAATGTTGTCGAATGTGTGCGCGTTGAGGGATTGGTGTTCGTTCTTCGTGCGTTCTTGCGATTTTGACGAGTTAGGTTTGCGTTGGTTGGTGTCTTCGTCGCTGTGTGTGTTGTTTCCTTTGATTTTGGCTCTGGGACAGTGTTCGGAGTGGATTTTGGTTTCCACGCGCACCGCATTGTTGTTAACAGTAATTTGTTTGTCCATTTAATTTCCCTCCATTTGTTGTTGTGATGATTTCGCTTCGCCGTATAAGTTATTGAGTTTATTTGAGGCGAAATTTATTAGCTTTACTAGTTTATTAGAGAACAGTCTGTCACACTGTTGAGGCGGAAGTTACTGGTTTTACTAGATACAATGCTCCATTTGGCGTTGGGGTTGCAACACAATGAAAGTGCCTATGTTGGAAAATTTGTAATATTTGCTGTTCTGCCCATTTTGACTGCCATCTCTATTCAATTTTGATTTCAGTTTATTCACTTTATCAGTTCTTGTACTATGTAGAGAAAAAAGGATCTAACTTCAAAAGCTTTTGTCCATGTAGTCACTGGGAATTGGGATTGAGGGTTTGTTCTCTCTAAGAATTTAGTCGACTCCAAAAGCTTCCAAATAACTTCTGTAATTTGTTCATTTGTCAAACTTCTACTTTCACCTTTGTAGCAACTCTTGTCTTTTTTCTTTCCTGGAGCATCTGAATCTGAACGTTGAACTTAATTTCAGGTATATGGAAGAGGTGGGCCATTCATCTATCAGTAATGTAAGAGCTTCTCACAATATTGGGAAACTGGGTAACTTGGTTCGGGTAAGTAATTCTATTTTTTATTTTTATTTCATTTTTTATAAGAAAATTCTATTTTTGTTAGATTTTAAGCATAGCATCCGCATTAAGTCTGGAGGTAGCAATCCTTAGGGCTCGTTTGGTTCAGTTTAAATCTTACTAGCTTCTTCTGCAATAAAAATCATGTGATTCTTTTGCAGGATAATGATGAGTTCTTTGAGTTGATATCGTCTAGGTTTCTATCAGAAGCCAGATACTCTACCAGTGTTCGGGCAGCTGCAGCAAGATTACTTCTCAGTTGTTCTAGTACTTGGGTGGTGAGCTTTTCGTTTCCTTCCCATTTGCAAGTTAATTAGTGTTTTTTTTTTCTTTTAATTTATTTTTAAATCTTCAATCACATGTACTGCTTTTGGTATAAATGTTCTATTTTGTAGTTGATGGGAAATTCATTCTTGATTTGCAGTACCCCCATGTGTTTGAAGATGATGTCTTGGAGAACATTAAAAATTGGGCTATGGATGATAGTGTGAGATATTCTGTCGAGGAGAATAGTCGAAAGCATGTCCAGAGCAGAAGTAAGCCTTCAGATGCTGAAATGTTAAGGACATATGCTACAGGACTTCTATCTGTATGTTTGTCTGGGTATGCAATTTTAAAAAGCTTAGCGTAATTTTCTAGTTTCATGTAACCTCATTTATCTCTGACATCTCCATCTCTCTCTTTCTCTCTAAATGATGATTCCAGTGGTGGCCAAGTGGTGGAAGATGTATTGACATCTGGATTACCAGCCAAACTTATGCATTATCTTCGTATACGAGTTCTTGGGGAGACTAGTACAAGTCAAAAGGATGTTACTGGCTATCCAACAGATGTTAAGGGTGCTACTGGTTCTACATGTGCAAGAGGCCGAGAAGAGAGTAGGTCCAGGGTTCGTCAGGTTCCCGAGGCTTCGCATATTGACATTCCCAAGTTAAGTGATGAGGGGTTGTTTGATGATCAAAACACTGATAGAGATCAGGAAACAAGGATTTGTAACCGACAATTACATGGAGAAGAAGATCGGGGCAACTGTGGGGAATTTTGTCAAGCCCAACTTTTAGATCATGATCTGGGAGAAGGGGATGGCATATTTGAGGCAGAGGAGAATGGGGTTGAACAGACTGGAGAAGATGTAAGACAAAACCGGGAGTTGTGTGGCTTGAAGGCAAAATATAGTGACAGAAGCAGGTCTTCCAGAGATGAAGATGCCGAGGAGAATGCTAGAGATGATTCTTCAAGGCGTAGGGCTAACCGTGCATGGTCAAGACTTAGAGGGAGAGTAAGGAATGCTGAAGGTGTAAAGAATGATAGCAGGGCTATGGTCTCACCTGGATCTGGAGCACGATTAGGACATGGCCGGAACATTAGGGAGAAGAATGTGCCAAGAAGTGCTGAGTCGAGAGGATTGTCAGATGCCAAGAAGCAGTTGAGCAGGACTGATAATGAAGAGTTCACTGTGCACAGAGATGATACTGATGAACGCTTTCGAGATTGCCAAGTGGGTGCAAGGGATATCTCTGACCTTGTAAAGAAAGCAACTAGAGCTGCTGAAGCTGAAGCAATGGCGGCTGGTGCACCTGCTGAAGCAATTAAAGCAGCTGGTGATGCTGCTGCAGATCTGGTTAAGGGTGCTGCTTTGGAAGTATGCATTTGCTTAGATATTGTTTTTGTTATCATTTTGAAGTAATTGCTGTTTTTATAGCCTGACCTTTTATTTTTTAATTGCTTAGGTATTCAAATCTTCTAATGATGAAGAAACTGCTGTATTAGCTGCTTCCACAGCTGCAAGCACTGTTGTTGATGCTGCGAACGCAACTGAGGTCTCGAGGTATGCGGATGTTTATTTTCAGATCATTTAGCATTTTGTGCGGTTTCTGTTATGACTATTGTTGGCAAACAGGGTTTCTATCGCTACTGAGGAGTTTGATGCCTCAAGTTCAAGAGCCCAAGAAACTGAAGCAGAAGAGAATTTAGAAGGATACTTTATATTGGATAACAATTCTCTTGCACAGTTGAGAGAAAAGCATTGTATACTCTGTCTTGAGATTCTTGGGGAGTATGTTGAAGTTTTAGGCCCTGTTTTGCATGAAAAAGGAGTGGATGTTTGTCTTGCCCTACTGCAAAGAAGCTCCAAAACTGTAGAAGATTCCAAGGTCATGGAACATCTGCGTGGTGTTCTGAAGCTGATTTGCGCTTTAGCTGCTCATCGAAAATTTTCAGCCCTGTTTGCGGATCGTGGGGGAATGCAGAAGCTCCTTGTGGTGCCCCGGGTTGCTCAGACTTTCTTTGGTCTTTCTTCTTGCTTATTAACTATTGGCTCTCTTCAGGTAATTAAGCTGAAACTGCACCTCGTACTTGGTGCATATTATTTTTTTAGTCTAAATTTGAGGATGCTTACGTTTGTAAAGTGCTTGTAGGGTATCATGGAACGTGTTTGTGCTCTTCCTTCAGAAATTGTACATCAGGTTGTTGAATTAGCTCTTCAGCTTCTTGAATGCAACCAAGATCAAGCCCGAAAAAATGCTGCTATCTTTTTCGCGGCTGCATTTGTATTCAGAGCGGTCCTGGATGCTTTTGAAGTACAAGAGGGCTTACAGAAATTACTAAATCTTTTGAATGGTGCTGCGTCTGTGAGATCTGGAGGTAATTCTGGGGCAATTAACATGTCTAGTCCAGGATTGCTTCGAAATGATAGATCTCCTGCAGAGGTACTGACAACATCTGAGAAGCAGGTAGCATATCATACTTGTTTTGCTCTGCGGCAATTTTTCAGAGCCCACCTTCTCTTGCTTGTGGACTCCCTTCGTCCAAATAAAATTCATAGAAGCGTGGCTCGAAGTCTTCCAAGTGCAAGGGCCGCCTACAAGCCTCTTGACATCAGTAATGAGGCAATGGATGCCGTATTTATTCAAATACAACGTGACCGAAAGCTTGGCCCTGCATTTGTTAGAGCTCGGTGGCCTGCTGTTGACAAATTCTTGAACTCCAATGGACATGTTATCATGTTGGAATTGTGTCAAGTACGAGTTTATTTTTCATGACTCCAATCATTTTGTTTTTTGTTGCTTTATTTAGGAAACTGTCTTACTAACTTTAATGCCATGTCATTCTTTGCTTAGGCCCCACCTGTGGAACGCTTTTTGCATGAATTAGCGCAGTATGCCTTGGGTGTTCTGCACATTGTCACTTTTGTACCATACAGCCGCAAGCTGATCGTAAATGCCACATTGAGCAATGATCGCGTTGGTATGGCAGTTATTTTAGATGCAGTGAATAATGCTGGTTATGTGAATCCTGAGGTAAACATTTGCAACTTATTCAAATTCAATTGGCCTGAGGGGTGAAGCTTTGACCTGGTAGCTTTTGTCCCATGCATTAAGACTATTGGTCCAGCCTTTTTCTTAAAAAAAATGAAATGACAACTTATTCAGTTCGGATTTGATGTATTAGAATTTTGGTTACTGTTATGCGTGACATATTGCGTCTCATTTGAGTCGTTTCTTTTTGTTTTGGTAGGTTATCCAGCCTGCACTAAATGTCTTAGTCAATCTTGTGTGCCCCCCACCTTCAATCAGTAACAAACCATCTCTTCTCGCACAAGGTCAGCCTTCTAGTGCAGTTCAGACTTCAAATGGAATTGCTGTTGAAGCCAGAGAGAAACTTGAGAAAAACATGTCAGACCGATCTGTTTCTGTACCCAGCCAAAATGAGTCCAGGGAGCGGAATGTGGATTCTAGTGAACGTAGTAACTCAGCAGCAGTTGGTACTTCTGCCTTGAGCAGTACTCAGCAAACAGCTGTTAGTACTATCAATTCTGGGGTGGTTGGAGACCGTAGAATATCATTAGGTGCTGGTGCTGGTTGTGCTGGCCTTGCTGCACAATTGGAGCAAGGCTATCATCAGGCAAGAGAAGCTGTTCGTGCTAACAACGGAATAAAGGTCCTTCTGCATCTACTCCATTCTCGTATAATCACGCCTCATGCAAATCTTGATTGCCTTCGAGCTCTCGCATGCCGAGTCCTTCTTGGCCTAGCTAGAGATGATACAATTGCACACATTTTAACAAAGCTTCAGGTGAGCAAGTTTTGTATATTCTTTCCTTTATTATTTTTATTTTGTACTTGTATGGGCTATTCTTTGTCTCTCCTATATTAGTTGCAAGTCTCCTATATTAATTACAAATGATAATAATAGTAGTAATTGGTAATACCAAGGAAATGATAACTTGTTCTGTTCGGGTTTACGGTGATGATATACTCAAGGAAAATTGGAAATATGAGTCTTGAATTTTCCGAGTTTCTTAATTAGTAGTGTTTAATGTTGGCGAAAAAAATAATTGAAGCAGCTTGCTTCAATTATTTTTTGTTTGCCAACATTAAACACTACTAATAAAGAAACTCGGAAAAAAAAACTAGTCCGCTATGAAACTTCAATTTGATTCCTATCATTTTAGAATCTTTTATATATTATTAATCATATTAAGGGAGATTATACAATGGGAACCAAAATAAGTTCCCATGTCATGACAATTATGTTTTTTGTATTGTGCATTTAATGTTGATGGCATTAATGACACGTGTTTAGCATTAAATGTTCAAGTGTATTGACCATTGGATCTAAATCTAATGGTCTTAAAAATTGTTCTTATGCCATGAATTTTTTTTTTTCAGTTCTCATGGTAGTACTACCCTATATTAATATTAATGATAAATACTATGTACGTGAGTGTCTTATGCACACATTTGAGGAATGCATGGGAGTTTATCAACCAATTTATTTATATCTTCATCTATTTGAGATTCGAAGACCAAATACATGCACTGTGAGTAGGGGTGCACACGGATTGCACCAATCTGCGGATCCAGTTCAATTCAGGCCAATTATCATTAATTGGATCAATTTTTTGATCTCTTGAACTGGACTGGATTGAAAACTCATTAATCCGTCTGGACTAGATCGAATTATGAATCCTACATTAAAAAATCACGGATCCAATCCGATTCAGTCCGTTTAGCACATCAACATATATACATATCTACTCATATGTACAATAGTATCTCAAAAAAATCAACCCAAACTATCAACTCTAAACTATAATATCTAAAAGACTATGCTTATCTTAACTATTTTATTACGCTTTTGACCTTTTTTTGTGGGTTGCATATTGCAACGTGCACCTGTTTTGTGCTTTTGTGAGGGTGTATGATGCAAATTTATGGATGACATATTAATTATGTAGGAACTTGCATTTTAAAGGTTATTGTGATGACAAGTTTGTGAGAAATATGCTATATATAGATTTATGGGGTGTATGTTGTAAATTTGTCATTCATGAGATGTATGATTTTTGTGATTCATTTGTTAAAGTTTAATTTCATGAATCTTTGGATAGGAAAACGTCAATCCGTGGAATTTGATCCAGTCCAGTCCGCATTTTCCAAATTGGATTGAGTTGGATTGATGAATTATTTGGACTGGATTGGACTGTAATTTTTCAATCCGCAATAATTGGATTGGATTGCGGATTGACTTTAATTGGACTGGATCCAATCTGTGTGTACTCCTAACTATGAGTTTAGAAATACTAGACATCAAGATGTTGAAGTGGTAAAATTAGGGAAAGTAGAACTTCCTAAGGTGAACCACTTTATATATCTAGGATCAATCATACAAAATGATGGTGATATTGGGAATGATGTTACAAATAGAATTCAAGATGGATGGAAGAAATAGAGTAGTGCATAGGTGTGACATGTGATTCAAATATTCCTACCAAGTTAAATTAAAAAATTTATGGGATGACAATTAGGCCAGTAGCTAGCTATGTTTTATGGAATGAATTTTTGGGTTGTAAAGAAACAAGTACATAAAATGAACGTAGCAGAAATGATAATGCTTAGGTAAATAAAATAAGAAATACAAAAATGCAAATAAAATTAAGAGTAGCACCAATTGACACAGATTAGGGAGGGGTGGTTGCGTGGTTTGGAACCTCCAAAAATGGGCTGCAAATGCCCCTGCTAGAAAACTCGACTCAATAGAAACGAAAGAAATACACTTCCTTTATTTGATATTCAGGCAGTTACATAATTTTTTTGTACATCTTTAAACTTATCCATTTATTTGCTCTTTTTTTTGTTTTGACGAGAATTGCAGATGTTATATTTCTCTTAAACATATTGTTTTTCATTTTTAGTAGCTCAACTCTTAAGTTACTCGTACTGTATTATAACCCAAAGTATAATTGTGGATATTGACAAAAGGTTTTAATTTTAACAAATTCTACTTTCGCTTTCCTTGTTCTTTGTTGTCAAACTGTGGGGTCATATGCATAGTCTTTGGGGACTAATGTGATGTTTTAACTCTCTGTAATGATGGAAATTTTGCCTACTATTTGCCGTTGTTGGGAAATGCAGTGGTACTACACTTCCTAGATCTGGCCTAGACAATTTAAAGAAAAAGTTATAACACAATTGTATATTTCACTGAAAACAAAAGTAGAAATCATCCCCTCCTTTCCTCTTACCTTGGCAATCTTTTTTGTTTCCTTGTGTAGTGTGTTTTTATTGTCATGAAATTCCGAGAAGGAAATGAAGATGGTCATTTGTAGTTTGATTTCCTTTATGTAATTGTAATCTATATCAAGAATGTCTCATAGAAATGGGTACTTCTTGGCTGCATTTTTAAGGTGGTAGAGTGTGATAAATAGGTAATTGGCACTTCACTGGCAAGATGGTGTCAGTCATTTATTGCTTGGGTATGACAAGGAGTAGGTCATTTTACAGTGTAGGTGACCTAGTCTGTAATAATTGAGTGAAACATGTATAATAGTTTGATTATAATCTTGACATTTTAACTGTGAATTTTAAAATTTTAAAATTTGAGATTGTATCCAGAAGAAAAGGTAAAAGAACTTCGTTTAATTTATTAGATTTATTTCTAACGTTTTAGCCTTAGATTGACTTTTACATTTGGTTTTGTTTGTATCACGTTACCAGATCCCAAGTCCCAACTAACTCGGGATCAAGTTTTTGTTATTTTTTTTAATTTGTGTGATTGCATAGAGCCATTTTCACATTCCATCCATTTAGTCAAGCATTGTAAACAGTAATGCATTCTTCATATATTCGTTGAATTGTTTGACAGTGACTTTTTCGTAAATCAACTTTGTGATTTTAGGTGGGGAAAAAACTCTCTGAACTTATTAGAGATTCAGGCTGCCAGACACCAGGAAGTGATCAGGGAAGATGGCAAGCTGAGCTCGCTCAAGTGGCAATTGAGTTAATTGCTGTAAGCATCTTTGTGAACTTTTTTTTTTTTTTTTTTTTTTTTTTAATGTAATCAACCACGTTCTCAGCCTAACATAACGTTTTGCTTGATGTTGGAAGTTATGTTAGATTGTGTTTCTATTTCGGAAATAAAGAGTCTCGCATTTGTGATCTTTGTGTTTGTAGATTGTTACTGATTCAGGGCGGGCAAGTACTTTAGCTGCAACTGATGCTGCTGCCCCAACTTTAAGGCGCATTGAAAGAGCAGCTATAGCTGCAGCAACTCCAGTTACTTATCATTCTAGGTATTTAAATATAGGCCAAATTGGTTAAAATATCCTAATCTTTTACACCTTTTGTTATTATATCCTAACCTTTTAGAATTTGTTGTTATATCTTAACCTTTCTACGTTGATAAATTTGTATCCTAAGTCACTTTTTAACTCTAAATTTGATGAGGTGTCATCTAATTAGTGAGCTTAAAAAATAAATTAAATAATCATTTTAGTAATTATAAATGATGAGGTGGCTTTTTAAAGTCATTATTTAGGTGCCACATCATCAAATTTGAAGTTAAAAAATGACTTAGGATATAAATTTATCAATGTAGAAAGGTGAGGATATAATAACAAATTAAAAAAGGTTAGGATATAATAACAAAAGTTGTAATAGGTTAGGATATTTTAACCAATTAGGCCTTAAATATACTGCTTGTATTATATCCGATGGATTAACCTAATTTACTTTTTTTTATTTGTTCTTACCTAATTTACTTTTACTTTCTCATTTCTCTTTTGTATTACTTTCAGGGAGCTGCTACTACTAATACATGAACACCTCCAGGCTTTGGGTCTGACAACCACTGCTGCGTCACTCCTAAAGGAGGCTCAGTTGACACCTTTGCCATCCTTGACAGTGCCACCTCCCCTTTTGCACCAGAACTCTGTGCAGGAAACACTATCAATACAATTATACTGGCCATCTGGCCGCGCCCCTCGTGGATTTTTTTTAGATATTAAGTCAACAGCTCCCGATGAAGCAAATGCTTTGAAGTGCGACCAAGTCACAGGTTGTTCCAGGAAGAAGCCTTTGGTTTTCTCATCTAGCCTCAGCTTCCAGTCAAGGAATCAGTCATCTCATCTATCGTCAGCCAACTGGATATCTTCTGCTTCAAAAAATGCATCTGCAGCTTCTTTAGTTCCTGAGTCTCCATCGGCATCTGTAGTTAAGCTACACTCAGATGCAGAAAGCCAATGCAAAACTCCGATAGTGTTGCCAATGAAGCGGAAGGTTATGGACTCGAAGGATACTGGGTTGGCTTCTCCTGGTAAACGATTGGCAACTGGTGATCATGATTTTCGGTCTCCATTGTGCCAAACACTCAATGCCAATCGCAAGAGCAATTCATTATTGGATGTGGGGTTGTCTGCTACGCCAAGTTCCTTCCACAGAGATCCACTTGGTCGTACAATTCCAAATGGGATTCTATCTGATAGTTTAGAGGAGTCCCAGTGTGTCAGTACCCCTGGTGGTCCTATGACACATTCTGCTTCTCAACTTGGTGTTCCAGCAGATTCACAACCTAACAATCCTGAACGGGTAACATTAGATTCTCTTGTTGTGCAGTATTTGAAGCACCAGCATCGTCAATGCCCAGCTCCTATAACAACTTTGCCCCCCCTCTCTCTCTTACACCCTCATACATGTCCTGAGTCGAGGCACAGCTTTGATGCACCTGCAAATGTAACTGCTCGGCTGAGCACACGTGAATTCAGAAACTCATATGGTGGTATACATGGGAATCGTAGAGATCGTCAATTTGTATATAGCAGATTCAGGCCATGGCGCACTTGTCGAGATGATTCTGCACTTCTCACGTGCCTTACTTTTCTTGGTGATTCCTCTCAAATTGCTACTGGCAGCCATTCTGGAGAGCTTAAGATTTTTGATACAAATAGCGGTAACATGCTTGACAGTAACTTAAGTCATCAGTCACCGGTCATTTTAGTCCAATCTGCTCTCTGTGGTGGTACTAAGTTGGTGCTTTCATCTGGCTCATATGATGTGAAGCTATGGGATGCATCATCTATCTCAGGCGGGCCTTTGCATTCATTTGAGGGTTGCAAAGCAGCAAGATTTAGCAACTCTGGCTTGAAATTGGCAGCTTTAGGCACTGAATCGTCAAGGCATGAAGTTCTTTTGTATGATTCGCAAACCTACAATTTGGAGCTGAGACTGAACGATAGCGCAGGTGCTCCTACTGGTTCTGGGAGAGGGCATGTTCATTCCCAAATACATTTTAGCCCTTCAGACTCGTTGTTATTATATAACGGGGTGTTATGGGATCAACGTGTTTCTGGTCCTGTTCGTCGTTTTGACCAGTTCACAGACTATGGGGGTGGTGGTTTTCATCCATCGGGGAATGAGGTAGGCTCACTTTCTAAATATTTATGATATGATTGTAGGAAATTGCCTGGTGTGTATTGCTTGAACCTTTACGTTTCGCGCTATTATTTTCTTTTTCTTGATCATCTTTTTTTTTAGTGATTGATTCAGACAATATGTGTTTTCAAATAGGTAATTATTAACTCTGAAGTGTGGGATTTGCGAAAGTTTAAGCTCCTTCGCAGTGTCCCTTCTTTGGATCAAACAGTGATAACATTCAATGCGCATGGAGATATAATATATGCTATACTGCGACGGAATCTTGAGGACATAACTTCAGCAGTTCATACTCGACGTGTCAGGCACCCACTGTTTCCTGCTTTCCGCACTATTGATGCGGTTAACTATTCTGATATTGCGACAGTGACAGTTGACCGATGTGTGCTTGACTTTGCGACGGAGCCAGCGGACTCCTTTGTGGGAATGGTAACCATGGATGACCAGGAGGAGATGTTTGCTTCTGCTAGACTCTATGAAATAGGCCGGCGAAGGCCTACAGATGATGATTCTGACCCTGATGATGCTGAAAGTGACGAGGAGGAAGAAGAGGAGGACGAGTCTGAAGCTGATGAGGATCCATTGTTGGGCCCCGACTTGGATGGTGATATTGACAGTGATATAGACGACATGAGCAACGATGATGAAGATGATAGTGCAGATGAGCTTGACGATGAGGATGATGAAGATGGAGACTTCACCATGGATGATGTAGAGTTCGATACTGGTGGTGGGATTTTGGAAATTGTCAGTGAAGGCGAGGATGATGACAGTCAAGTGGTTGAGTCTTTTAGCAGCGGGGATGAAGGGGACTTTGCAGGAAATGGCTTTGGCTTCTAGTAAGTTCATACTAAATTGTTCCACAAAGGGATTACATGTAACTATTCTTTTCTTTCTTCTTTCTTTGTTAGGAAGGGAAAAAATAAAAAACTTTGGGTCCATTAACCTCGTTTGCTTTTGTACTTCTTGTCTCCGGCTAAGGCAAAGCAACACAAGAGGGGGCAGGGAGGTTGGACGAATGGGAATGTAAATTAAGAAATGATAAGTTTTTGTGATTAAAATTTTGATTTCTTGAGCCGAAATTGTTTTTTGATATTTTTTGGTGCTTTAATTAATTGGTTTCAATTGCATAAATTAATAAAGTTTAATTAACTAGCTTGAATCACCAAAAATATTTATAGTAAGATAGATGATGAATGAGGCATCACTTGACGTCAAGGTTCGGGGAGGTGGTGAGTTTGACTCGTATTAAAGTAAATTAAGTTGGTTTTTCATCATAAAGAAAAAATAAAAAATAAAATTGCATGAGTCAATTGTAAATTGTATATTTCTGATGGGTGTAAAACTTATATTTTCAAATTCTTAACTATGATTATAATGTATGAAGTCAAAAAAAAAAAAAAAAAGAAAAAAGAAAAAAGAAAGAACTATAATTATATATGTACGTGTTATAACTTATCTGAAGGATTTTGGTGTTTACAGAGTTTGAGCTGTGATGCAACTATAGGTTTTTCATTTTTTTTTTCAATATTAGATTAAGTTGTAGGATTAGGATTAAATTTTAATATGAATTAGGTTTATGGTTCTATATATATCGAAAGAATATATTAGGTTAGATTTAGATTTATGCTTTGAGTGTAAACTTATTCTGCCTTGTACATCATACTTTATTTATTTCTCACTGTTTCTAGGCTTGAGCATTGCCGTGGCACTTCCAATTTAATTTTCTCTATCTACAAGATTTGAAGTCAAGACATCGCTTTAGGGAAACGAGCCGCTTACTGCTCCAACCAACTGGTTGTTGGTACATTGTGCATCATATTTAGTGAAATGAATGTGAATATGCACAGTTTAAGTTGTAATAAGGTAGTAGACTAGTTTTGTCAAAAAAAAAAAAAAGGTAGTAGACTAGTAGTCCTTAATTTTCATTTGATTACCCAAATTGAACTCCTATCACTATTGGCCCTCCACCGAACTCTAAGCTCTAACCACCCGAATTGAGCTTATTAGTATTAATATTGTTGATTGGTTTGGTTAATTATGCACTAGTTAATTTAATTAAGCGTTTGAGACAGAGAAGAAAAGCTTAATTAATGTGTAAGTTCTATTATCCATTTCCAACAAGAGTACTAAGTGGAAGCTTAACCATGTTCCTCAATGAGGATGCAATTAAAGCAGAGAAATTAAGTTTTGTAATTGTTGATTCGAACGCACGTTGAATGCATGCGTTTGCCTTTAGATTATACGTTAAGATGTGCAAACACATCTGAATGCATGCCCAATGAATTCGAACACTTCGTACATAACGAATGACATTTTTTTTTTTTTTTTTTTAAAAAAATTTCTTTTGTATGTGTTGGACACTACAACAGTAACCGTCATGAAAGACCTTTAATAACGGTTTTTAATCGTTACAAGGCCCGTCACCTTATGAAAAGTTATTAAAACTCAAGGCCTTTCGTGACCCTTTTTCACCGTCATCTTATGTAAAATATTGTATCAGAATTTGGGCTTTTGTAACGGTTTTTAACCGTCATAAAAGCCTTACATTTTTATTTTTTTTAAAAGTGAACGTATTTTTTTGGTAGCCCCTACAACATATAACATTTTTTACAAAACAAAAATAAATAGTAATTATTAACAAATAAAATGAATCTTCTTAAAATCAAGATTTAACAAATATATCAATACATATGTTCTATAATTTCTTAAAAGTCAAGTTTTCACATACAAATCAGTATTGTGGTCTTGATCAAATCAAGGAGAAGGTCTCGATCCTTGCAACGCATCTAGAAAGGCATGTGGTCAGACTTGACTAAGGCAAGACGAAGCACTAAAGCATCAAGGAAGCCGGCTGCCCACCTCTTAGCCATATGAAGTGCTAAAGCACCTTCCCTGCATCGTGCCAAGCAAGAACATCATCACCATTGAGTATAGACACCAACATAACAGAGTGCGTGTGCCATTGTTCAGAGCAACTAATACAAACACAACAACCATGAAAACAACATTATATGTTTTAAGACATTAAAACATATAATGGACTGTAGACAAACTTACATTTATGATACTTGGTGTGCTAATAGCTGCATCCCCATGTTTCACATGCAAAGACCAAAAAACTTCATACAGGTAAGCTTAGCCAGGAACTGATTTGGTGAGTGCATCTCTGTAGTTGTGAGATGTAAAGTGTTTATGGTGGGGAGTTATGGATTTGGCTTTGTAGAAATTGAGACAAGTAGCAAAGAAGATGAACAAAATAAGGGTTTGGGAATAGAGAGCCATTGGAGCAGAAGTTTGTGTGCCCAACTGCTCTAACCAACCAAGCCCAATTGAAGTGCAAAGCAGTGGAGCTGCTCTCCCTCTATTTATGAGCAAAAAACAGTGCTATAATTAAGCCCAGTTTTTTTTTTGTCTCAAATCTGCCTTTGCTTTTACTGACCATGTTTAATTTGTTTAAGTAAAACAATTACAATAGCTAGTTGGAGCAACTAAAAGTCAGCTACTGTCTTTTAACTAATGACTCGTGTTCAAGTTTGGGAATGAAAACATCAACATTGGGAGCATCTAGGAATCATCTAGGTGTTGCATAGCATATGAGAATGAAATTCTTGCATTAAAGGAAAGACTCTAACATCATTGGCTTGGTTACTCCTTGAGACCACAAATAATACATTATCAGTTCAGATTGAATATGAAAATTCATGAAAAGTCTCAAACAAATCAAAGTGTAGATGACCTATGTTAGAAAACAAGCATTAAAGGAAAGAATCTAACATCCAAATAAGAAGGAAACAAAAAAAGAATTTTTTGACCCTGGCTTGGTCTTCTATAACACAATTCATATATACCTGTAGGAAATTTCCATTTGGGGCTCTAATATGAACACAATTTCGGTCATCATCGTTCCTCACAAATTCAAATACTTGTGATGCTCCAGTTGTGTTGGAGATGGCTACTAGTGTCGCACCATCTCCTTGTGTATCCAAATTGATGAACTGTGTATTGAAGATTCTTAAATTAAACCTGGTCTCATTAATCCTCCACAACTGCACATGAAAAACCATCGATGTTGTAGTAAACAACACTTGCACAGTTCAAGATCGCAAGACTAAATTTAAGGATGTGGAGGGCATTACGGAGATGCACCAGCTCTTTTTTGCTGGTAATCAACTTGAGGTCGACAGTGCAAACTTTTATAAAAGGTGTCGACAGTCTTGCACCTAAAGACAAGTCTTTTAAAAAGATAAAATTAAATTGTTGGACGTGTGGGAAGCCAAGACACAAGGCTTAAGAATGTTGTCGCTGCAATTACCAAATTGTTGGAAGTTCAATTGAACAAATCTCAATAAGTTGGCTAAAAAGAAACTGTCACCATTTGGATGCAACAACATTAAAAATTTAAAAAGTTAAGATTCTTGTTTACAAGAATGAAAAAACAATAACAAACAAGTACCAATAATTCTGAAAAACAATTCAATTCAGATTGAATTCTTGACTTCTAATTTTTTATTACTACTTGTCTCCTAATGCAATTAAATGTGGGTAGGTTTTCATTGCTATAGCTCTAGTCCTAGGTGATGGACTATACAACTTTGTTAAAGTAATTACATCAACCTCCAGGGCCATTTATGCTAGGTATCAGAAGCAAAATGCCAATATAGGTAAATGTGATATCCATAAAATTTATGGAAATTGAAACAAGTTTTTAAGAGGGTAAGCATTTCTAAAAACGAACAAAACATGGATCAGGATGAGTTGCATCAAAATAAAGTGTTCATGAGGAATCACGTACCAGTGAAAGTTGCATTAATTAGATATGTCCTATTTGCCGTTGTCTCCACCATTGTCATCCCCCACATGTTCCTGTAGCGGTCCCTATTTTCATCTAGGGCACCGCCCGGCCTAATCCCATAATTAAGCCTTAATTACAACACGTAGGACATAATTATGTATTAGTCAGCCTGTACTACCTATTATCTCGTGAATTGGGTTTAGGGATAAGAAAATCCCCTATCATTTTTATAAGAATTATCAAATTAGCGGAAGTTTTTAACGTATTAGCGAAAGTATTTTATATAAATCCTAAATGTAGAAACTAGGAAATAACAATCACAATATCAATATGCAATAAATGACGATCATATAGACAAAGTGAAAGTCAAAAGTCGGGTGACCTAACTCTCGTCCAAACAAAACAACCCAAGCAAAAGACGTATATAAACATAATACAAAAATATGACCTACGTGTACGGCAGCTACGCGATACGAGCTCAGAGGTAGTCGCCGATCTTCTCCTTGCCCGGTCTGGTACTGCTCGACGGACCTACACCCACCGTCACAAACTAGACGGTGAGTATAGTGATATTTAAGTAATAACCGAAGAATTCTATACTACATTTCCAAAGTAAAGACAGATATTTAAATGCATAATATAGCAGAAAAAGGTGATGAGAAAGTAATGCATATAAATATCACAGTTACTAGAATTAAATAGACTGATACAGGCTAAGTCGAGATGATCTACGTCCGGTCGGTGGTGAGAAATATCAACCAGCCTTTCTCCACTATCGTATGGAGATACTCTCAACATACTTTGTAAATTTTGAATATATATATACATATATAACTTGCCGATAACCCCGTAGTTCAAGCTACGTGATGCCACCCAAGTAATAATGGTGAGTGCCGGAAACCCCGAGGTCCAGTGACCCCGTGAATCCACCCATCTCTCGTGCAATGGACATTAGATAATCTCCAACTTTTGTTTCAAGGGTTTTCATTTATAAGGTTTTACGATATCAACTATAAGTTAGGCTGCAAAGCCCCAAAGAAAATGGAATACAAACCTTACACCACAATAACCCTAGTGCATGCATCTCTAACATCAATTATGACATAATTCACAACAAAATATGGCATATCAGGAAAGGAGTCAATGAAACCATCACAAGGCATCATGCTATTACAACATTCAACTTGAATAGAGCAAGGAAAACATGATGGTAGATTACTAACAGTAAGTCATCAAATTGACTGAAAAGAGAATTAAGATGAATGAAATAAAGTAGAGAGTTCCCACGGTTTCACTTACAAGTCACACGATAGCTATGGCTATTCGGCCTCGCGACACTCTGACTAGCGCTCCCGAACTCCCGTAACACCCCTAAGTCCCTGAAAAGTTATTTCATATCATTTATTTATTTATTTATCAATATTTTGTTACATAGATATATTTTATGTTTATATGTACCCATGTGTATATGTATATATATACATACATGTGTATGTGTGTGTATATATATATATATCTACTTACATATATACATGTATGTATATTCCTATATATATGTATATATACATATATATATATATATTTATTATTTATTGTTTATTATTATTATTATTATTATTTTATTTATTTATAATAATTATTTTTTTTGGGTTGGACTGTTGAATCGGGTCAGACCCGATCCAACCGAGTTTGACTTGACCCGGTCCAACCCGGTCTAACCGGGTCTCCCCCACCCTTTCCTCTCCAGCAGAGACGCTGTTGTTGCAGCGTCTCTGCTTCTCTTTTTTTGTTTTCCCTTTTCTTTTCTTTTTCTTTTCTTCAATCCAACAATCAACAACTCCAACACCAACATCAACACCATAGCATTAACAATTCACCATTAACACATTGATTTCAAAAAAATCAACTTCATCATCACCATTAACGTCTACAACAACAATGCCAACATCAACAACAAAAGAATCACCTCGCCAATGTCGTAGTCGTCTCAATCTCCTCCGATCTTCCTCCTCCGTTGAGCTCTCTCTCTCTTTTCCGAACTCTCTCTCTCTCTTGGACTCTCTCTTTCTCCTCCCTTTGTGTGTGGCAATGGTGTTTTTGTTGGTGTTTTGGGCTCAAATGACCATTTTAGCCCTCCAACCCCTATCCTTTTCTATATAAGCCAATGCCCCTTATTGTCATTTCTCAAATCTTTTTCTGATTTTTAAAATGTATATATTTATATCATATATATATATGTGTCCAATTCAATTTAATTAATTTATAACCATAGGCTATGATCTAATGTACATTAATTTAATTACATTGCATTTTACTAAATTTAAACTTACCGCAAATCTCTTTCTACCCGGTACCTCGACTCGCACGCAACTCAAGGCGTGTCCCCGACCACGTCTCGACATCGATAGCTACAAGTACTGACTTAGTCAGCCTACACACATACACAACACTAGGAATACATCAATACAAACATAAGATTTACCTCGGCCACATGCCTCGGTCTGTGTGCGCATCTCATGCGGGCCCTATGTCACCGGTTGGTGATCCTGATTAAGAAATTAATCAAGATTAACAAAATTTGGGCCTTGACAAATATTCCCAACAAAATGAAAATTTCGTCCTCAAAATTAATTCAGGTTAGGGTATACCTGACTAAAAAAGGTACGAAAAACAGTCTTGCATAAAATCTTCCCGTTCCCAAGTGAGTTCTGAGTCGTTGTGGAACTACCACTTGACGAGTACTTTCGGGATATACTTGTTCCTCGGCTGTTGTACCTTTCGGTCTAGAATCTGGATAGGTTGCTCCTCATATGAACAATCCTCGCTCAGGTCGATCTAACTCAAGTCAACCATCGGTCGCGCACCTGCCTTCGACTCAGCCAGTCGAAGCATCGATATATGGAAGACCGGATGAACACCTGACATCTGCGGAGGAAGTTCTAACTCGTACGCAACCTTTCCAACTCGTTTTCTAACTCTGAATGGCCCGATGAAACGCGGTGCAAGCTTCCCTTTTACACCAAATCTCTGCAGACCTCTCCGAGGAGAAACCTTAAGGTAGATATAGGCTCCCTCATGATAAGTGAGATCACTGTGATACTTGTCTGCACACTTCTTTTGTCTTTCTTGGGCTCCCTTAAGCTTCAGTTGAATCTGTCGTACCTTCTCTGTATGATCAACAACAATCTCATGTCCTACTGACAATCTGTCCTCTGGCTCAGCCCAACAC
Source organism: Stephania japonica (assembly GCA_039657345.1). Taxonomy (NCBI): domain Eukaryota; kingdom Viridiplantae; phylum Streptophyta; class Magnoliopsida; order Ranunculales; family Menispermaceae; genus Stephania; species Stephania japonica. Next base: position 12,681,363 of record CM077556.1, read on the forward strand.
GATGGCGACTGACAAGGTCTGCCATATAAAGCCTCAAATGGCGCCATCTCAATGCTAGCCTGATAACTGTTGTTGTATGCAAACTCACAAATTGGTAGGTATTTCGCCTATGATCTGCCAAACTGTAGCACACAAGTTCGTAACATATCCTCTAGGACCTGATTGAGTCTTTCAGTATGTCCGTCAGTCTGAGGGTGAAAGGCCGTGCTGAAATGTAGGCGTGTACCGTACTACTCCTACATACTCTGCCACATCCTGGATGTAAAGTTAGCATTTTTGTCTGATACAATAGTCAACGGTACCCCATGCAGCCTGATAATCTCTCTCTCAAACAACACGCTCAACTGATCAAAGGTGTAATGTGATGCCACTAGTAGGAAATTAGCTGACTTAGTTAGTCTATCGATTATAACCCATATCGAGTTGTGTCTCCTGGCAGTCCTCAGTAAACCTCTGATAAAGTCCATAGCTATGTCTTCCCATTTCCATTTCGAAATGGAAAGTGGTTGTAAGAGTCCCTCGGGCCTACGATGTTTAGTTTTCACTTGCTGGCATATCCCACAGTTCCTAATAAACTCTGACACGTCCGTCTTCATCCCAGGCCACCAGAAATGTCTCTTCATATCATGGTACATCTTAGTCCTGCCTGGATGAACGGTAAATCGGGAACGATGTGACTTCTAAAGGATCTCATCTCTCAACTCTGGCACTTCAGGTATCCACAGTCTGCCCCTAAACCTCAGACACTGATCTGAATTCTCTGCCAAATAAACACAATCTGAACTTTGCGCTAACTCACTGAATCTCGTATATGTCATTCGCTCATCTTTCTCCTCGTCGGGACGACCTGTCGGTCCTCTGACCTCTGCCACTCTTTGTGTAGACACGGTTTGTACTCTCAACTGCGCGCAAATCTCAACTCTAGTATCTGTAGGAATACCTATCTGACTTAATGTCGCCGCTGCCTCGAACAACTCATTTTCACGTGCCATATGACAATTGGCCATCTCAGCATCTCCAGTCGGTCTCCTACTCAACGCGTCTGCAACTACATTAGCATTTCCTGGGTGATATTCCAGAGAAAAGTCATAGTCCTTCAAAAACTCTAAACATCTACGCTGCCTCATGTTCAGTTCTTTCTGTGTGAAGAGATATTTCAGACTATTATAATCAGTATAGAGTGTGAATCTCTCTCCATACAGATGATATCTCCATATCTTTAGAGCAAATACTACCGCTCCTAACTCCAGATCATGTGTAGGGTAATTCTTTTCATGTATCTTCAGCTTTCTCAAAGCATATGTCACAACTCCACTACCCTGCATCAATACAAATCCAAGTCCCGTGTGTGAAGCATCAATGTACACTAAGAATCCCTGTCCAGCTTCTGGCAACACTAACACTGGGGCGGTAGTCAATAATCTCTTCAATTGAGCGAATGCGCTCTTACACTCCTCAGTCCAATTAAATATGACGTCCTTCTGTGTCAGCCTAGTCATCGGTGAAGCAATTTTGGAAAAATCTTTCACAAATCTTTGGTAATAGCCTGCTAATCCAAGAAAACTCCTGATCTCCATCACGGACTTTGGTGCCGGCCAATCCATGACTGCCTGAATCTTGGTCAGATCTACTGCAATCCCTGCTGCCCAACCACATGACCTAAGAACTTGACCTCTGTAAGCCAGAACTCACACTTGCTGAACTTGACGAATAGCCTATGCTCCCTCAAAGTCTGTAACGTCTCCTTGAGGTGTTGTTCGTGGTCCTCTCGTGTCCTCGAATAAATGAGAATGTCATCGATGAAGACTATCACGAAACAGTCAAGATATGGTCTCAAAACTTGATGCATAAGATCCATAAACACAACAGGGGCGTTGGTTAGCCTGAAAGGCATGACCGTGAACTGATAGTGTCCATATCTAGTGCAGAACGCTGTCCTAGACCTATCCTCGTCCCTGATCCTAAGCTGATGATATCCCGATCTCAAGTCTATCTTAGAGAAAAAATGTGTTCCCCTTAGCTGCTCAAATAATTCATCAATCCTTGGCAACGGGTACTGGTTCCTGATGGTGGCATTATTTAGCTGTTTGTAGTCGATACATAGTCGTAGACTACCATCTTTCATCTTTACAAACAAAACTGGTGCTCCCCATGGCGACATAGATGGTGTAATGAATCCTTTATTTCCTAAATCCTGAAGTTGATCCCTCAACTCTTCCAACTTTCTCGGTGCCATGCGGTAGGGTGGTATCGAGATTGGTCTGGTGCCTGGCACAAGATCAATGATAAAGTCTATCTCTCGAGGTGGTGGTAGTCCAGGTAAGTCCTCCGAAAAAACATAAGGAAAGTCTTGGACTACTGGTATGTCCTCAAGTCGGGGTCCCTGACTCTCGGCTACGACATACAAAGCTACTAGAGTCTCCATCTCCTTACTAGACGCTAATCAACCTCTCGTGGTGCTAATTTTCGGTGTACTACCTCGATGTACAAATAATGGACGTCCAGGAATCTCAAATACTAATGACTTATTGTAACAATCAATGTGGGCGTAGTATGCTGATAACCAGTGCATCGAACTCTAACATCTCGAGGACTCTAAAATTGGTAGGTAACTCAACTCCGCTAATCTCTACTGGGACTCTCTCAACTAGGCTGTTAGGATAAACCTTATCCTCGGCTGCGGTACTCAACATCAAATGTACACTGAGCCTCACCGGAGACAGTCCTAAGATGGCCATCATGCGACTCGAAATAAAAGATATGGTAGAACTGAAATCAAATAAAACGTAAGAGTCTCTACCAGCGATAGAAATCGTACCCTCAATGAGACTCCGTGTGGCGCTAGCGTCTGGCTGAGCTAGCTGTGCCACCATATGTACTGCCTCCCGGGCCTGTGGTGGATGTACTGCGGCTGGCTGCGAGCACTCCCTAACTACATGTCCTGCTTGCCTACATCTAAAACATGTAAGCTGTCTAGGCTGACCAAGTAGCCGCTGATAACTCTGACCTTGCATCTGTCTCTGTCCCTGATGAGGTCCTTCTTGGCCTCTGCCTCTGCCTCTGCCACCTTGTTGTTGATGGTGGCACGTCTCTAGTGGTGCTGGAAGTGCCAATCTCTCCGGTGTCGGTAGTGCGGGTTTGAATTGTGGTAAGGGCAAGATCCATGCTATTGAACTCTGCGCAGAGGTGGCATATGATGCCTGAGGCACGACCAAGTGATGTGAGGTCGTCCCCGATCCCGATGCCCCTCGGTACTACTCCCTAGGTGCCATACCCCTTTTTCGCCTCCTCTCATACTCTGCTATCTGCTCAGACGGCCAAGTTTGACCTAGAGCTTCCCTGTCAGCTACTCTACTCAGATGGTAAGTCTCATGGGCAAGGGCGCGCTTGTAAATTTCACCAAGAGTTCGGGCTCCTGTGCCGACCACGTGCTCTCCAATATCAACTCTTAAGCCAACCCCAAAGTAGTGCACATCCTTAGTTCCTCTCTGACCAAATCCCTAGCAAACTGTCGCAGGTAGCCGTATCTGTCTCGATATTGCATAACTGTCTCATCCGGTCCCTGTCTTAAACTTATGAAGTCTCGCCTCAGTCTCATCCTAACTGCCGACGGGAAGTACTGCTGATAAAACTTGTCCTTGAATATTTTCCATGATGTGAAGTCCCCATCCGTCGCTATCGTCGTGCGCCACTAAACATCAGCGTCCCTCTGCAGTTTATACGATGATAACTCGGGTGTAGTCTATCCTTAATGCTCAATATCCTATGGAACTTATCCTGAGATAGCACCCATTTCTCGATCATCTGAAAGTCTCGAGTCCCGTTAAAGTACTCTGGCTGAAGCCTGATGAAGTCCTTAATCAGCTTGATCCCCACTGCTGAGTCTGATAATGTGGAGGTACGAGTGGTCGTCACCACTACTATATCTATTGTCGGAACCGTGGTGGCTGGGAGAGCCTGTACCACAAGAATCGTAGTCGTAGTCTGAACAATAGGCGTCTCGGCTATGGGTGTAGCCACAGGAATGGTGGTTGGTACAACAACTGGAGTGGCGGTGGTCGTAGTCGCTGGAATGGTGCCCTGTGGTATAGTAGGCTCTGTCGTCGGAGGCGTAATAACTGTGCGTGTACTAGCGCGCTCTGTATGAGTGCGATGAGCTAGCAAGATGACGTATGCCATGAAGTCCACCAACTGCTGCCCCTGAACAGTCACCCGGTCAGATAGCCTCTGCTAGTCGTCATCAGTTGTGGTAGAAGGCTGACTGCCGCTAACATCTGAATCACCTGTATCACTTGCGTCCGTCATCGTCGTCTGCATGTTGATAATGACTTCACATCAGCCACTATGAAGTGTATCGCGTATATATATATATATGCATAATGAAATTAACACATATATTTTGAAAATCCCAAGCTCACCATCACTCAATTCCCAACAAAATAGTTCTTAGGCGATGTTCATCTGGTTTTCACTTCTAAGGTTTGTGTTTTATGCGAATTCGTGTTGTTTTTTTTCCTTATTTGTCCCTAAGGTTCTGAAGCCTAGGCTCTGATACCAACTGTAGCGGCCCCTATTTTCATCTAAGCACCGCCCGGCTTAATCCCATAATTAAGCCTTAATTACAACACATAGAACCTAATTACGTATTAGTCAGCCTGTACTACCTATTATCTCGTGAATTGGGTTCAGGGATAAGAAAATCTCCTATCATTTTATAAGAATTATCAAATTAGCGGAAGTCTTTAATGTAACGGCCCAATTTATAATTGCAGTTAATTATGACATCATTACAGATGTGGATGCCAGCGAGGACGGTTGTTGGTCCCACAGCGAGGCCGGAAAACACTCGAACTAGGTATATAGTCCGTTTTGTATGTTTGTTGTGGCAAATTGTGATGAAAATGTACAAATTAGTTAATTTCATTACAATATGTGTGTTAATGTAGTTTATTGACGAGTGAGGAGTTGCCTCGGGGTGCGTGTGGACACGGGACACGGAGCACGGGGTGCCGGGTAGTCGGGAGACTAGTGTGGTCTTACCCACAAGTTTTGGGAAATTATTGAATAGGGTAGATAATTGATATAAGCTAAATCAATTGGAAATCAATAAGTCCTATAGTTAAGGAGAATAAAACAACAACCGTGGGATGATTCTCGAGATGCACAATGGAGAGAATCGAGGTGTTAAGTGTCATGATAGGGTGTGTAAGTTGGAGTGACACAGGGTGATCAGTAGCCCTTAGATTTTTCTCGAGATTTGTACACACACTTGATCAAATGCCAAGTATATATACATGTTTGATCGATCAAACAAGGAGAGTGAGAGTGTGGTTTTGGAAGTGAAGAAGAGAGAAATCGGTGGGAAAAAGAAGAGGAGGAAGAACAGCCACTAAGGTGTGAAGAGGGTGATTTTGGGCATCCAACCATAAGATCAAGAGGTATAAACACATCAATCTTGCATTTTTATGAGATTTTTGGTGTGGGTTAGGGATTTGTGAAATATGAAATATTGAGGTGTTAAACTATGTATTTGGGTAAGATTTTGAGTTTATAAGCTTGGTAATCCATTGTTGTGATGTTTGATCAAGTTTGGGAGAGATTGGAGGAATTTGGGAAATGGATTTGAAAATGTGATTTTTGATGATTCTTGGATTTTGGGTTTAAACTTGATGAATTTGTGTTTAAATGGTGTTTTTGAGGTGGATGATGAGTTTTGGAGGTGTTGGAACCAAATGAATGAGTGTATGAGGAAGTTGGAGTGTGGATTTTTGAACCTGAAAAATCTAGACAGAGCGTCATTAGCGCGCTAATAGGAGGACCTAGCGCGCTAATTGCCCTTTGGAAAATGATGATGAACAGTGACTCAGATGAATTAGCGCGCTAATTCATCTCATTAGCGCGCTAATTGTTCACTAGAATCTGAAAAATTGGAAAAATAAGAAAATGAGCCTAACTAATAGTATAACCCAATTGATTGACTAATAACCCTCATAAATGAATTCCAGGAGTCTTGGAATAGTATTTGGAGTCGGGGGTTAGTCGGGAATTAGACCGGAAGAGATATCGGGGATTTGAAGGAATCGGGCCGGGGTTTGACTTGTGGAACGAGGAGTGCGTATTGAGGTGTGTAGTATCCCAATTGAACTTCACTTTAGTGTTTACCGTTTGATTTATTTGAATTCAGTTCTATTTATTCTTTACTCTATTTCATTATTGTTTTACAGTGGCTGAGTACTCTCACCTGGTGACTTTACGGTAGTAGAGTTACTCCTACCTGGTGTCTTTACGGTGTTGAGCTCACTCCCCACCTGGTGCTTATTCGTTACGGCCATAGAGTCCACTAAGTCATAGCACTTGTCTAGGCATACGCCGGTGAATAGGCTACCCGGGTATGGTAGGCTTATGTGGGTGCGTCGTGGGTCTACGCCGACCACCTAGAGGGTCCAGGGTCACCCGGTAGAGGTGTTTTCACGGGCTGTGCCTGGGGGAAAACCCGAAGTATGACTTGGTCTGATTTTACTGTGCCCGTACTTTATTTCATCACTATATTTACGCATGCTATGATCCTTTTACAGTTGTCTGTATTCTTTTGTTCCGCATGTTTAATTATAGTATTTTAAATTCCAATACTTTTACTTTCGTAATTACTTGGTGAATTTCCTTGGAAATACTCACTCTGGACTCGTCATTTGTCTTTTTGTGATGGCTGAGTGCAGATCCTAGTACGAGCCGGGGAAAGGGCAAGCTTGAGGACTATATCGATTGACAGCTCTAGCCCTACTCGTACGTATGTTTATATTTACTCGTTTTATGTTGGGTTTTGGGCTTGAGAGACAGGTTGTATATTTTGATATTTTGAGGTTCAGATGATATGTATATGATGTACATTTGGTATGGTTTCCACTTAGGTATTATACCAACAAAATACAAGATAATTCTTATGTTGTTCATTTAAGTTTCCGCTGCTAACTTGAGGTTATATGATATTAAAAGAATCGAAGTTAAATAGGATTGATTGATAATGGATAATTGGGCGTGGGACACGGCTGGCGGTTGAGTGGTCAGTTGTGGGCCCGCGTGGCCTCCCGTGGCGGACCAATGTGGAAATTGGGGCCGCTACATTTAACGTATTAGCGGAAGTATTTTATATAAATCTTAAATGTGGAAACCAGGAAATAACAATCACTATATCAATATGCAATAAACGGCGATCATATAGACAAAGTGAAAGTCAAAAGTCGGGTGAACTAACTCTCGTCCCAACAAAACAACCCAAGTAAAAGACGTATATAAACATAATACAAAAATATGACCTATGTGTACGGCAGCTACGCGCTACGAGCTCAGAGGTAGTCGCCGATCTTCTCCTTGCCTGGTCTAGTACTGCTCGACGGAACTACACCTACCGTCACAAACTAGGCGGTGAGTATAGTGATATTTAAGTGATAACTGAGGAATTCTATACTACGTTTCCAAAGTAAAGACAGATATTTAAATGCATAATATAGCAGAAAAAGGTGTGGAGAAAGTAATGCATATAAATATCACAGTTAACCGAATTAAATAGACTGACACAAGCTAAGTCGAGATGATCTACGTCTGGTCGGCGGTGAGAAATATCAACCAGCCTTTTTCCACTATCGTATGGAGATACTCTCAACACACTTTGTAAATTTTGAATATATATATATAAAACTTGCCGACAACCCCGTAGTTCAAGCTACGTAATGCCACCCAAGTAATAGTGGTGAGTGCCGAAAACCCCGAGGTCAAGTGACCTTGTGAATCCATCCATCTTTCGTGCAATAGACACTAGATAATCTCCAACTTTTGTTTCAAGGGTTTTCATTTCTAATATCAACGATAAGTTAGGCTGCAAAGCCCCAATGAAAATGGAATACAAACCAATTACCACAATAACCCTAATGCATGCATCTCTAACATCAATTATAACATAATTCATAACAAAATATGACATATCAGGAAAGAATTTAATGAAACCATCACAATGCATCATGCTATTACAACATTCAACTTGAATAGAGCAAGAAAAACATGATGGTAGATTACTAACAGTAAGTCATCAAATTGACTGAAAAGAGAATTAATATGGAAATAAAGTAGAGAGTTCCCACAGTTTCACTTATAAGTCACAGGATAGCTATGGCTATCCAGCCTCGTAACACTCCGACTAGCGCTCCCGAACTCCCGTAACACCCCTAGGTCCCTGAAAAGTTATTTCATATCATTTATTTATTTATTTATCAATATTTTGTTACATAGATATTTTATGTTTATATATACCCATGTGTATATGTATATATATACATACATGTGTATGTGTGTGTGTATATATCTCTACTTACATATATACATGTATGTATATTCCTATATATATGTATATATACATATATATTTATTATTTATTGTTTATTATTATTATTTATTTTTTTTATTTTTTTTATTTTTTTATTTTTTTGGGTTGGACTGTTGAATCGGGTCAGACCTGGTCCCCGGGTCAGACTCGGTCTAATCGGGTCTCCCCACCCTTTCTTCTCCAGCAGAGACGCTGCAACAACAGCATCTCTGCTTCTTTTTTTTCCATTTTCTTTTCTTTTTCTTTTCTTCAATCTAATAATCAACAACTCCAACACCAACATCAACACCATACCATCAACAATCCACTATTAACACATTGATTTCAAAAAAATCAACTTCATCATCACCATTAACGTCTACAACAACAATGACAACATCAACAACAAAAGACTCATCTCGCCAATGTTGTCGTCGTCTCGATCTCCTCCGATCTTCCTCCTCTGTTGAGCTCTCTCTCTCTCCCGAACTCTCACTCTCTCTCTCTCGGACTCTCTCCTTCTCCTCCCTTTGTGTGTGGCAGTGGTGTTTTTGTTGGTGTTTTGGGGTCAAATGACTATTTTACCCCTCCAACCCTATCCTTTTCTATATAAGCCAATGCCCCTTATTGTCATTTCTCAAATCTTTTTCTGATTTTTAAAATGAATATATATTTATATCATATATATATATATGTGTGTGTGTGTGTGTGTCCAATTCAATTTAATTAATTTATAACCGTAGGCTATGATAGGGGTGGGCACGGGTCGGGTTTGGGTCGACCCGACCCGATACCCGACGACCCGAGTCATATCGGGTCTATGTGAAACTGACCCGACACCCGACCCGATAGGCAGAATACCCGATATATACCCGACCCGTTTAGGGTCGGGTCGTCGGGTGACCCGCTTACCTGCAAAAAAAAATCAGATGGAAAAACAGTAGCAACTAGAGGCATAGTTTCTTTTGTGAGATGTCTAGTGGGCTTGTTGTGAAGACAATTCAAGGTTCTTGTTCTTTCATGTTTAAAATCAATGGATCGGAGAACCAATTATTTACGTTTACGAAATGCATATCTATCTATTTGTTTTCTTTGTATGACTTTTTTTAACCAATTGATTAAGGGATTGAACCAATTGATTAAGGGATTGAAAAAATTAAAGAAGAAGAAAGAAGGTTAAGTACCTTGGTGTCGAGAGGCGATGAAGAAGTTGATGAAATTGAAAAGGGTGAAGAAGATGATGCAGTGGATGTGGATGTGTGCAGCACGGCAACGCTTGTAGGCGGAGGTGAGGCGAATGGAGGATGAAGAAGATGATGGCGGATGGCGCGGATGGCAGATGAAGAAGATGATGCAGCGAATGTGTGCAGGGCTGCAGTTGGAGGTAAACCGAAGCAGGAAGAAGATGATGGCAGTGGCAAATAGCGCGGATGGAGGACGCCAGATGTGTAGCGGATGGATTAAGAAGATGATGGCGGATAGCAGCGGAGTCGCGGAAGGTGGAAGCAGTTGAAGTTGAAGTCGCAGATGGATGAAGAAGATGATGACGAAGAAGAAGCTGCAACAGAACAAAGAACTGAAGAGTGAAGAAGTAACAACAACAGTTGGGGCTTGGGTTATTTTATTTATTTGTTGTTGAAGTTGGGTCGGGTCGGGTACCCTGTTACTAATTACATAACACCCGAACCCGACCCGACACCCGACGGGTTGAACTTTTTTGACCCGACTCTTTATTTTCACTCACTCTACCCGACCCGTCACCCGCCACCCGATTCGGGCGACCCGCCCCGATTCGGGTACTCGGGTTTCGTGCCCAGCCCTAGGCTATGATCTAATGTGCATTAATTTAATTACATTGCATTTTACTAAATTTAGACTTACCACAAATCTCTCTCTACTCAGTACCTCAACTCACACGCAACTCGAGGCGTGTCCCCGACCACGTCTCGACGTCGATAGCTACAAGTACTGACTTAGTCAGCCTACACACATACACAACACTAGGAATACATCAATACAAACATAAAATTTACCTCGGCCACATGCCTCAGTCTGTGTGCACATCTCATGCGGGCCCTACGTCACGGGTTGGTGATCCTGATTAAGAAATTAATCAAGATTAACAAAATTTGGGCTGTGACAGTTCCCACTGCTTAAATTCAAGCTGCAATGAGAAAGCATAATGACATTAGATGATAGTTTTCTTTAAACAACAATAGCAACCACAAAACCAACAAAAACCTCAACAAATCAACTACAAATCAAAACATAAAGAGAAGGAGAGATGCAGAGGGACAAATTCGAACAAATCAACCACAAAACCAGCAAAAACCTCAACAAATCAAACAAAACTCACGATCTTCAACTGCGCAACTTCCTTGTTGATCCTGTTGAAGTCCTTCCGCAGATTGTCACATTCGTACTGATCTGAAAACACAAATCAAAACAAATCAACTGAAATCGAATGTGAGAAGGAAAAATATCAATCCATACGAGACCCTAAATCGAAACACATCAAGAAAGGAGATATATCGAGAGGGGTGAATTCGGACCTACACAACAAAACCTAACAAGGTGGAGAGAGGTCGAGAGATGCAGAGAGCTTAAAAGATGTAAAGAGAGATCGAGAGATACAGAGAAGCAATCAAACACGTAATCAAGTGGTACCTTATTCGCATGTTTTACTTCATTAAGAAGGCCAACACCTTTGGAGACATTAACCACTGGTAAAGATCCTTTTACTTGACTGCAAGTAACTAAACTGCAAGTAACTAAATAAACTGCAAGTAACTAAACTGCAAGTGTTCCTTGAACAAGGTCATGGATTGGAAACTTTCTAGGTTATCTTAGCTAAATACTAAAATCAATGATCAGAACTTGTCAGCTATTTCTCCATCTTCTAAATATTAAAGAACACTCACAAATACCAATCATACCTTTGTGTTCATAGAGACATTTCATCAAACACCTTCACATTTGCTTATGTCATCCGCAACCTCTCTACATCAGAAATTATGACTTCATCTTGCAGTTGCGTGAACACATTGACGACAGTCAATATCACAAATTTTAATAACCTAATCATAAAACTTTAACTTTTTAATTAGTAGTTTGCATAATTATAAAGAAACCTCACTTGCTAATCTTTTAAGGTCGTGATATTCGATGGCAGCTGCTTTCCTCTCTGGCCAGTTGAAATGTTTTAGCACATTTCTTTCATCATCCTGTATAACACAAGATGGGTTATTTATATATAGTCAGCATTATAATATATACTAGGAAGTTGGAAATAAGACTTTATAATCCTCATAGAGGATAATCAAAAAAAGAAACCATTGCACAATGTTGGATCTCAGTTAATGAGTAGTTCTATAATATTTATGAATTTCTTAAGGAACAAAATTAATGAAAACTGTGAACTTCATATTAAGAATACCGAGGAAGAGAGCTCATTATCAAGCCAGTCAACTAAGTAGAGCACATCTTCTATATCTGTGAATACTGCAGCCCAAATTTTCTCAAATAGAGACCTAATCAAGTTACCTTTGGCCTCGACATCCTTCCTTATATGCAAAACCTCATCAATATTAGCCAAATGCATTATGTTTGAGAAAGCAAGCATATAAATAAATAAAGTTCACACACAGATACTTACAGCTAACAAATGAGATGGCCAAAGAAATAGTTGACCATATCATAGATTTTGTACTCCCAAAGAAGAAGGAAATGCATATGGATCAGAAAACCACACCATGACAATTTTATCAAGATATAGTTGACCAAAGAAACCTGAATAGAGCAACATAAGAAATAGATCAAATATAGATTGGACTGGTACTAACCAGCAGCCTATTATAACAAAGTAAGCAATGGGAAAACTTGAAGAGTTGCATCAAAATCATGGAATATAGATTGTTGAATTTAAAACATCTTTTAAAACCTTACAAGCATGGGAAGGCGGTGTTCTCCCCTCTAAACCATTCTTATTTCAAAGTTCTAACACAAGGGTCATGAAAAAAGTAATGTGAAGGCTGATTCTATAGTAATGCTGAAATTGTCGATACAAACACATAGCAATGAATCAATCTCCAACAACAAATGAGACACATTCGCAATGCTCACCACATATTGACAATCCGGGGTGGCGCCACAGCATTAAAAAACCCCAATTTAGTTGGCTCATAGTCAGGATTCTGATCCTCCTTGCTCTTCACTCTTTTGCGATACTTCAGCACCTCTGGTTCCTCTTTCTTCTTCTCTCTATCAAACAATCAATCACTTGTAAAGCACGACACTTTCGAATCCCAATTCAATTCAAAACCCTAAAAACACTTAATTGAACTAAAAAAACATAAAATTTATGCAACAAAGAGTACTTTTGTAATTCTTCTTGTTGGACGCCATTATAGTGAATTATTAGCTTCAAATCGAGCTCTCTAAAGAAACAAAAACAAGAAATCGATCCAAAACATGCCCTAGCATCAAATAGTCGAGTGTGCTCGATCAACCAAGTATTTGTGAGTGTCAGATCGAGAGTAGATACGAAGAAGTTCGAGAGAACTGATCGAACACCTAGGGCTTCAAATCTCGCTCTTTCATCTCCATTAATGGTTGCTCCTTCTCTCAAACAGAGAATGTCGAGATCGAGAGCAGAGATGAAAAAGTTCAATAGATCTGATCGAACCTGAAAATCAGTGGCACAGTTGATTCTCAATCGATTTTTTGTGTGCTCGCATGAGAGATCGCTTTATGGTTCAAAACGAAAACGAACGATCGGAAGAGAAACCTTAGAAAAACCTCTCTCGCTGTTGAACGAGCGAGAAACAGAGAATCACAACGAGTGGCCAACGAGAGATAGAGAATTACGAATCTCATATTGATTTAGAGTGTTTTGAGAGAGCTGGAGAATGGTTGGGGATCGAGAGAGACGAGAGTCCGAGAAAGGTTTTTGTTTGGTTCTCGTAGGAGTAAAGTCGAGAGAGAGTCGAGAGTAAAGTTTGGTTTTTCTCCATATAACACTAACATAACGGTTACCGTCATCTCTACATGTCTTTCGTGACTGTCATTCTAAACCGTCATTAATTATTCTGTTATTAAATGTCATCAATGTTGTAGTGGGGGGTAAGTGATTAAAGGTTGCTCATGTAATAGAGCGATTTTCCCGTTGTATATGTTAGTCTGGTTTTTTTTGTTAGTCTGAAATATGAATAAAACCTTTTTATTTTTGGTTTTTTTTTTTTTTTTTGAGATCCATAGGTGTCCAAACCGCCTCTACTTTGCTTTCGATTAAAGTCTGATTAGTTCTACGGGGCATGCTTCGAAGCACCTTTCCCAACACCCCAAAATAATCGGATGACATAATGTAGTTCCCGCAACTTGAGCTTGGTACCATTGCCTCAATCAACATCTTATTTTAAGCTTGAGTTATTGCCATTGCAACACACAACTCAGGTGCATAAATATAATCTATATTTTATATATAAGGATAGAAAGATGAGTTCCATTAAGCGCACTTAGTCACTTTCAGCTTTCGATATAGAGTCAACTAACATGCAAATTGACACCCATTACGTATAGTTAATTATAATTCACGTGATGTATAACACACCAAAAAGCTGTAGAATAATTTGAGTGTCGAATTCAGTTATTAGTTATCAGATGAGATTAATTACGTTATCTACTACATTCCCACGCTGCTTCCAATAACATCGTATAAAAAAGCAAGGTTTGGCACGTACACGTACTTCATTACCATTACTGAATATCGTTGGTATATAATGGATAGTGAATGCTTACAAAGCTAGCTTTAGAAGCATTTAAGAATTGTGAACCAAATATTCTAGCTAATTGTCATGGAATTATTTTTTTGGTACGTAATTGTCATAAAATTTGTTAGTAGTTGTACATGTAAAAGCTATATAACCTAGCTAAATTGATTTTTAAAGGAAACCAAATGGGATGAGAACGCGTAAATACTTTTTGGATCTTCATGTGCAATAGTACTTATAGTCACAAACGTACTTGAAAACCGTGCACAATCTGTTAGGATGAATTGGAGAACTGTTTGTGTCATAATTACTACAATTCAGACTAGTATGTAATGGTATAGATTTTCTTCTTTTCTTGGATTGTTTTGCTCTATATATATATATATATATATATATATATATATATATATATATATATATATATACACACACACAATAGCGCAATAAATTTTATGCACAAATATTGTACGTACGTAAATGGAATTAAATTGTGATCAAAATAATATATTGTATCTTGGTAGGTGTAAAAGTTGTTTATTTCCTACAAAAAATACAAGTGCAATTTAACAAATGCTAATGAAAACTTGACTCTCATTTTTGGTAGATGAAAACTTGACTTTTAGTTGTGCTTGTAGTTTAATATTGATTTAACATATATTTACCACTCTACACAAGGTTGAGGGTTTTAATCTTGTCAAAATGGTTGTGAAAGAGGTTTAACAAATCTTTACAAAAGTCACTTAATATACCGAGTACGTGGGTGACCTTAAGAATATTTTTCTTAGTTTGAACGCATTATTGAACTTTATATGGAACGGAACGGAAGGCATTTAATAATATAAATTAAGGTTTGTGGCTGAAATTGTCCGTGATGTTAATTGGATGGATACATTAATTCAAAAGGTAACCCTGATTGGCCTGATTAAATAATTATTAATTAAACAGCCGATCGATTAACACAACTTGATTTATTAATTGTTAATTATTAGCGTTTCACTGTGAGGTATTGTTGATGAGTTATTGACTAATACAACGACTTCCAAAATAAAAGTACCGAACGTGGATAGATATATATGCACAATATACATTCACGGGGGAAACGCAAGAAAAGCCTTTCTCCTTTATTCAATTAATTAAAATACTCCTACCAAAAAAAATAAAAAATAAAATACTGATAGGTTTAGGCATAGTCCATATATAGATTTATTGATAGATTAATTATTTAATATCTGCGTACATCTTATCTGATGGCTTTAGGTTAAGATCATAATTATAATCAAGGTTTAAGTGCTGCATGACGCAAAAGCATTGTCGGTTAATATTAATCGGTCTAGTTTAAATTAAGCAAAGAATCTTATACTATAATAACCCACTTGTCATTTGCCAATATTCCACTTATATAAGTGGAATAAAATAAATTCAGGCAATCCAAAATAGGCACAAAGATAAATATTATTTTGGAGCTATAATTGATGATTGTGTGAAGTTGGTAACAGACTTGAGGTTCTGTAGTGTTTATTTTGTTCGTCGATCAGTGAATGTAGCGGCTCATACATTAGCAAGGGAAGCTAGTTCTATGTCTGGTCGAAACGAGTGAGATGTTGTATCCTCGTTTCTTTTGAATGTACTTGCGAGAGATTTGAAATGAATAAGAGTTGGTTGTGGTTTCAAAAAAAAGGTAGAATAGTATAAATTTCCCTTGTTCAATATTGTAATTTGAATACCTAATTAGTTAATTAAGGTTATAATAATTAATAATGGAAGCGGCTAAACGAACCTCGGTTTCAATTTCCCTTTTCGCCCCTCTGCGAAATGACATTTTTGCCCGTCCATTTAAAAAGGATTTTGCTCCCACATACCCCGCTCATCCTACTCAACCATACGTACCCCAATCACTCAACCGACTCTCCTCTCTCGAATTGCCCCTCACCTCCGACTAAACTCCGACGAAATACGAATGAAACCACATATATTCGACGTCACGAGTGCATTCCCCACCTCTTATCATGTCGATTTCTAGATTTATAGGAGTTTTTTGCTATTTTTGAGTTCGTTTTTGTGTTGTTGTTGGACTAGGGCTTTGATTTAGGGCTTGAATCTCGTATTTTTGTGCAGAAAATATCGATGGAATCATGAATATCTAGCAATCCCGAGCAAACCCCACTATTTTCTTGGTCATTTTCACGTTTTTTTGGAGTTTTGAAAAAAAAAAAATTTCATTCTTGTAAGCCGCAGGTTTCGAACTTACAAAGTCGAGACCTCTAAAGAGGTATCGACTGATTCCAACTGAGAACTCTAAAAAGGTCTTGACTCGATCCCTCCGTTAACCATCGAGACCAAGACTTCTTTGCAATCACGGTGGAAGGCGACCAAGACCCCCAAAAAGGTCTCATTAGAAAATCACGGAAGCTTTAAATACTTTATTTCCAAATCGAACCTCATTCTATTTATTTAATGACACCATCAATCACATTTTCTACCCAATATCCATAATAAATGAAGACATGTAATTATGGGAGGGTAATTTAGTCTTCTTATAATTTTTTTTTATTTTATGAAAATCTTAATGGTGAATCAATCATTATCTTAATTCTAGTGCACAAGCAAAAATGTGACTCATATTAAAGAGTATCTAATAATTCCATTGTTTCATGCAAATTGGTGTGGATAGGGTATTTTTGCTGAATTCATAAAAACAAAAAATATGTTTGGCCTTTTAGAGTTCAGACTTATAGGGGTGGTTTTGAAATTTTTACAAATATCAAATGAGTGTTACAAGTTGTTATTTTAAAGTCATTTATTGCTTGAGGATGAATTTTTATTGCACTAAGAGTCTGAACTCTAAGAGTCCAAATAACACTACTCTTCATAAAATTAATTAATTTGAATCATTGCATAAAAAGTCCACACGGACCATATATATATATAACAAAGAGTTGTACCTCGAAATATTTAACGATCAAATGTCTCAATATAATTAAGCTAGCTATGAATTATAATTTAGCAAATCTACTTGGAGCATATATATTTTGAGAAGTGCTACAATGACAATGGGAAGTCATATCTCAATTATACACATTGGCCCACAAAGAGCATCCATGCCACCTCGAGATACAAGTATACACAAATCTTAGTACATAACACCCGAGTTGAGCGATATGAAGGGCTCTTGTAGGCCATTGTGTATTGGGAGTGCCATTCTAGTATTTTTCATATATTTTTTCCAGGACAATGCTATTTGTTACATACTTTGAGTACATATATTGGATATATAAAAGTGTAGATTTCATAATTGGGATATGTGTCGTATCCAAATGAAATCTACATCATTGTGTGTCCAATTTATTACTCTAAGTAGGTCAAAAAATCATTTTTTTTCTATGTATAGCTAGCTAGTTTACAAATCAAAGACCATGCCAAGCTAGGATTTCTAGCTAGGATATATTGAATTGTGACCTAACCCAATTATAACATGCAAGTTAGCTTATATCTATGTAGACTACATATATTGAAACAACTATGCACAATTAGGTGATTGCTAATGAGATCAAATTCATATTAATAAATTTTTTCATAATTAATTACTTAGCCCTAACATGGCTTACAAATTGCTACAATATTATATATATAAACACTCTTTAGTAATTATTACGTGATCTTCAAACATATAGTAATCCTGGATTATTTATGAAATAAATCAAAAGAAAAGACAAATGGGAACACTCAACTTTCTTCACAATTTTCAACCCCTCTACTTTACATGCTATATGTACACTCTAAAGGGGAGTACTTTGGGCTACTAGAAGGCAACTATGTCCGCATGATTTCAGGGTTATTGGGGCCTATGACGTGCTATGATGTTTGAAAATGAATGCTATAAATTATGGCAAAGTAAGGCGACAACGTTGCCCATCTTTTTCTTACATGCAGTGCCAACCTTGTCTAAAACGTAAAGGCATGTTGATTTTTAAACTAATTAACCATATTGAACATTTGACGTAACTCATACATCTCGTTTCCATAATAAGTCAATCTAGTCAGCTTGGCGAGTTCTAGGGTCGGATATGCATGCATGGGGCGAGGCATGTTGAAAGAGCATATATGCAAAAATGATGTAGGTACGTATATAGGATAATCTTACAATGATACTAACAAACTACCGGCTCTTGCTTCTTCGCGGGTATATGGATCTCCACTAATATCGATACTATCTCCAATTTAATCACCTTTAACTCATAGGTGTAGGGTTTTAACTGTACTAGTTAGGAGAAAACAATCAATTACATAGTATTTCTTCATGAAGTATTCTTTAATTGATGTGGGACTAATTTCGGTTCACACATCTTCAATAGTTATATTTATATATGCGTGCAGTAATATTAAATATTAATGCACTATAGATTTGACAAAAAAATAAATAAAATGCACTATTGCTATTGACATTAATTTTGATTAAGATCCAATGGGCCGACCATGTTTAGTTTTGGCATGGAGACTTATACTTTTTTCTTTTTTTTTTTTTGATAGAAAAGAAACTTTGCACCCACCAAGGTTTGAACTCATGACCTCTTACTTTCAATCCCATACCATATCATTTGGCCACCCAATTGGTTGGTGACTTTTACTTATTCTAATATATGGGTTGAGACTTGAGAGGTATAAAAAGATTAATCTTATTAGGAACGGCAAATATTTTACGCTAATTTAACCTTATGCAATATTCCTTTATTCGAATATGGGACCAAAACTTCTACAAAGTATATGAGAATTAATTTCCTATGTTCTACATAATTAATGATGAAAATTTAATAATCGCGGGACCCTAATTCCATGGCCAGAGAGCAGATGCTTTATGCATGTAGTTTTAAAGGAGGCACATGTAGGGTACTAGCAGATAAAGGAATATGAAAACCAAGTACTAAATTGATGGGGTACGTTAGCAACAACGGTGGCACAAAGTTTGGACCCTCGTGAATGCCCTTTAAGAGACTGTATGTAGTTGGATTGGTTTCAAGAAAATCTTAAAGTCTCTTGTGGCGGCACAAAGCACTCTAATTAACTAACTAGCTATATAGCCTTCACACTTAATTAATTAACCACGCATGTTTTCCTCCTAAAAAAATACATTGTCGGATGTGCATCCAAACCATCCTTGACAAAAAGAGCTCCCTTTCCACGTCTTTAAATTCCACCACCCACTTTTCCCACCCAATTAATATATATATAAGCCCATTACCACTTATCTTTCAAATTGAAGTCTCATTGAAGAGTACCTAGCTAATTAATTTCACTGTTTGTGCTTCTAATTGTTTCATCATTTTTCTTGTTGAAGTATTGATCGATCGATAAGTACTATACAACATCGAGTTATACTTCGTCGAGGGAATATTATCATGATGTCGAGAGTACATCCGGCTTCGGAGAAAAAGTGCCACAAACAAGTAGCGAAAGAAGGAGGTACCGATGATGGCGGTGCAGGGGCGCCGTGTGTGCTGACGGTGTGGAAGAGATCGAGCATGTCGTTCCAGGGAACGGATGGATTTACGGTGTTCGACGACAAGGGAAGGCTGGCTTTTAGAGTTGATAACTACTCTAGGAGGACTGGGGGGTTGCTTCTCATGGATGGAGCAGGAAGAGTTCTGCTCACTCTTAGGCCCCAGGTAATTAATTTAATCTTAATTACTTTTGTAATCTTACTTTAGTCATTAATTTGCTCTTAAATCAAACTAATTGGTAACACTTGGCTATTCATTATACATGTTAATTATATAAGATCTAGTCATTTTATTAAGCCCAAGTCACACCCGAAGTCACACCTGCAGTCACATCGGACACATGAGCTATCTGTGCGTGCCTCGAGATTCAGGCATGCCTCATGGATGGCTCCCTGACTTTGGAGTGTGACTTGGGTGTTGTCATTCTAACATTTTCCTTTTATTAATTAGCATTTCAAGTATACAACTCTCTTTTTTTTGAGGTCAGTATATACAACTTTTTTAATTATTAACCTTTTTTTTACTTCAAAAAAAGTTACGAACTTTTTTTTTTTTTTTTTTTTTTCCTTCTATTGGGGAAAAATATATACATACAAGATTATATTCCATGTATATGATCAAGAAGTTCATTCATCGAAATAAACTAGCTAGTTCAGTGAGTACTTTTAGTGAGGTATTCTGGTATAAAACTCATGAGTTTTGTTTTAACAAGCGAGTTTTCTTCATTTATAATTGGCAGGTTCTGAGCTTGCAATATCAGTGGAACGGATTTGAAGGGGAGGAGGAATGTGGGAAAAGGTCATCAAATGGTACTACTACTCCAGTATTCTCGATGAGGAGAAAATCGATGCTCGGAAACAATGAGGAATCCGAAGTCTTCATCGGCGGCTGCACAAGGCATTCCAATAAAGCACCGGACTTTCGAATGGAAGGTTCATTTAGGAGACGAAGTTGCAGCATTAGAGGCCCCAACGGAGAGTTGGTGGCAGAAATATCTAGGAAGAAAGTGATCAACAAAGGAACATTGTTGTTGAGCGACGACGTGTTTAGTCTCGTTGTACATCAGAGCTTCGATCGCAATTTAGCTATGGCTTTCGTTATCGTCATGGATCGTATATGTCGCAAGCCTTTCACTCCCATCTTGTGCTCATGATTTTGCCAAGTAGAGATACTAGTGAATGAGTGTTAGTACTTGGTTCCCTGTGATCCCCTTTTCTGACGACCCAGTTATAACAATAATAATTGACACTCATTTGGATTTGATTGATTGTCGTGTAAATATCAAACGAGAAGACTTAATGCTGTATAACAAAGTTGTATCTAAGAAATCCTTTAAACTGTTTGAATTTGTTGAAAGTGCACATCAACAACAACAATTTTGATCCATTTTATATAGAAATTAACAAATATTTTACGGTCACAATCTTCCTGCTTTTACCCAGACTTAAGATTAGCTATGTACTCATATGTCAATAAGTGGAATCTAATCACTTCCAAAGTGCCACTACATCAAATATGTGCAAGGACATGAAGAATTGTTGTAAGAGTCGCATCAATTCGCACGTTAACCTTGCAAAAGCTACTTTCATGCACAAAAGTGCCTTCCATGTAGTTGGCTTCTCAGTTGATCCAAAATATTCCCTGTTTGTACTATTCAATCCCTCTTAAGCAACATGTTTGAGGGGATTTTGATGGAAAATTTTACATCAGTACTGTTCTTTTACTTTCAAATTTGTAAAGTACAATAACTTTTTTTTATTCGTTAAGTAATTTATTCTGGCTTTTGAAAAGGCGTAATTTGTGCGTAAAGAGTGAAGTTTCGGTTGTGGGATGAATCACACAAATAGCACATTTTGTGAATGCGCTATTTGTCTGACGTGGAGGTCCACGTGGATCCATGTCACACGAATAGCGCATTTACAAAATGTGCAATTCCGTGACATGGACTCCCTTGCAAAACACACGAATAGCTAGCGTATATGGAAAATGCGCTATTCGTGTGTTTTGAACTTGGTGTGTCTCCACGCGGAGGCCAACGTGGATCCATGTCACACAAATAATGCATTTACAAAATGCGTTATTCTGTGACAAGGACTCCCGTGCAAAACACACGAATAGCACATACGGAAAAGACGCTATTCGTGTGATTTGTATTTGGTATGTGTCCACATGGATCACGAATTGCACATTCCCTAAATGCGTAAATCGTGATCCACGCCTCCTTCTCACAGAGAATATATTCTCTGCCAAATCCCACTCTCCCACTCTAGCTAGTAGTAAGGCCTTTAATGGGTGGTTGAATCGTTAGGGATGGTAAGGTGAGTTTAATAGAATTAGTTGGGGAGTTTAAAAGAGGGAGAGAAGGGGTTTGGGTGTGAGAGAGACGAGGTGAGAGAGAGAGACAGACGAGTGTGGGAGAGAGACGAGGTGAGAGAGAGAGAGAGACAGACAAGGGGAGAAAGAGTAGCAGCGGCAAGGAGGCGACGAGGGGAGAGAGCACTAGCAGCAACAAGGAGGGACGAGGGGAGAGAGCAGCAACAACAACAGCAGCAGGCGATGAGGGGAAATAGTAACGAGGCGACGAGGGGAGACAACAACAGCAGCGAAGAGGCGAAGAGGGGAGAGAGCAGCAACAACAAGAAGAAGCAAGGAGGTCGAGAGAGAGAGAGAGAGAGAGTTGGGCCAGTTAGGCGGACTTGGGGGGGAGTGGGTTTGTGAGAGAGTTGAGTTTAGGTGGTTAAGGTGAAGGATTTTTTTAATTATTCTTGTTAAGAATATCCTTTTAGTTATTTAGTTTCCATTTGAAGAAAAGAACTAACTTCATTTTTTTTTTCATAAGGAATATTAATTTTTTTTGAAGGGCTGCAAATACTAAATTGAAGAACGAGGAGGGAATTATTTATTTTTTATTATTTTTATATTGTTTAATTGTGTAGTTTTTTTTAAGAAAAGGTGGTTAAGTAGCATTTGTTTATTGCATGGTATTTATACTTTAACTCTGTTTTTAATTATTTTGAGCTTTAAAAAACAATTTTTTTAATAAAAAGAAAATATTAGAATCCACAACTAGAAAGAAGGTTTTTAATACACATATATCGATGCATTTCATAAATGCTAGGAAACACAAGTCTTTTTACCAATGAAAAAAGCCGTCAAGAACACTATAGGATTATCATACGAATGACCAATCAAAGAAAGCGATTGAGCCAGAGAGATCGCGGAGTGTGCGCGGTTTGCGACTTCGAGTGAAAGCGAGGTTCGAGAGCGAATGTTAAACGAGTTTACGATTTTGGTAAATGTTATAGAGTAAAATGTTAAAAAAGAAGTGCGGTAGTTAACAAAATGTTACAAAAGTTAAACCCCATTAAGACCATTTAAATTAAAATCGATACTTATATGTTTTATTTATTTTATTTTTTTTGAAGTATTGCCTATGTCTTTTATTGCATTTAAGAAAGGTGGAATAAATCTAAGGCTATTGCTTGTATAAAAAGAAACAATAATTGAGTGATAAAAAATGAGAAATTGAATATGATATGTATTTTCTAATACCTAAAAAAGATAAAAAAAGACTCCATATATATTTGAAAATTGAATGTATTTTCTTTTCTTATTTTATTCTATTTTTTATTGTATGGAATTATCTAATTTTATATATGTATATGTATAGAATAGGATAATGGGTTGCCCAAGATTCGAACTCGCAACTAGTCGCACGGAGTAGATAATTCTTTTTTATTGAAAAATAGAAAATAGAAGAAAAACCCCTCCCCAAACCGTGCTTGCATTTTTCATTGCACACGGTTTTCTCTATGTATAAATCTAGACCTTAGTTAAGTTCTTTAGAATTAACTTGTTTTCTTTCCCAAGATGGGACTCTAAGAGGAGTCCCTTTAGAAGTCTGAATGATTTTTCCTTGATATCTGACATAATGCATGAAAGGCTTCCTGAACAACCCTACGATAAAATTCAAATCATTTTGAAAAATTAGTAGAAGATGCTCTATTTTTATATAGGAACAAGAATAATCTTTGATTATCTTTTTTTGAAAGTTCGATCACGCCTCAAATTTCCATTTTGATCATTTTTTGGCTTGATATATATGTAATCCTTTTTACATTATCAATGCGGTAAATTATGTTGGTCATGGAACATAGAAACATCCCATTTCTATTTTATGCATACGGAGAAATTGTTAAGGTTTATGCATACGGAGAAATTATTTATACATATCGTCACGTAATAACTCATCCATCAGGTTCACAGTATTTTATCCTCGTGTCATTCAATACGAGACCCACTTAGAATTGATGTGGTCAACAATGCAAATCTACTATTATCAGCGAAGGTAGAGATTTATTTAACCTTCGAACCAATCGAGCCTTTTTAAAACTCTACTGTGCATTTACAAGTGGTAGAAGAAGATGTCAGCATGACATACCCTACATCAATGATGGAAAGATTACATATGTAATTACCTATAGGTGATGTCGTGCAAGATAGATTTGTTACTCTAATTGATGGTGACATTAGTACCCCGAGTGATGATTCTAATGAGGACGATGACAATGACATTGACGAAGACGTATGTCCCCTCGAGGATGTTGCACTATCTGTTGATTGGAAAAATACAAATGTTGTTACAGACGACCTAACCTATGAACCTCCAGGGGCGAAAAACTTGCAAGATGATGAACAATTTGCTATTGACGAAGAGGATTGCATGGAAGAAGCAAGCGATGAAGAAGTTTACCAACCATTGTCGGTGTATAATGAAATTAATTGGGAAGTGGCTAATTCTATTGCAACCCAACATTCTCATCATTCGACTGGATGAGACATGCCTAATTTTGAATTGGAAAAAGGAATGTGTTTTGACAATAAGAAAGACTTGCAGCATGCCATCAAAGTATGGCATGTTACAAATATTGTCAATACCATGTTATGGAGTGAACTATAACCTTGTGTGTGGTGAAGTGCAGAAGTGCGCTGGAAGCTGGGTGCATGCGACGTCTTCATGCTTGTTTGCGAAAGAAGAAACAATTGTGGGAGATCACTCAATTAGACGAGCCGCACAGCTGTATAATTCATGACATAGAACGTGGCCATGCCCAACTCAACGCCAACATGTTTGCATGAGAGATACAAAGCATTGTCCAGATAGACCAGACAATTACTATCAAGGCCTTGGTAGAAATGATTAAGCTAAAATATGGATATAAAGTTCCCTACAAATGAATGTGGGATGCCAAAAGAAAAGCAGTTGCAAATGCATTCGTAGATTGGGACGCGTCGTGTGCTAGGTTACCAAGATGGTTGGCGGTTGTACTAAATAAGAGCCCAGGGACAAAGATTGAGTGGTCACATAGACAATGTGCAACAGATGAGATCAGGACATAGCATCCTCAATTCCGTCGTGTGTTCTTCGTATTCGAAGCATCAATCGAAGGGCTCAAACATTGTAGGCCTCTTCTACATGTTGGCGCGACGTTCTTGTATGGAAAATATAGTGGTAAGCTAATGATTGTCATGTATGTTGATGGTAATGGACACCTACTTCCAGTTGCATTTGCAGTTGCAGAAAACGAATCAACATACTCGTGGGGGTGGTTTTTGAGGATGTTGCGCAATCATGTAACCGATAGAGATAGTATTTGTATTATTTCTGACCGTTACTTTGGCATTCTCCAAGCTGTTAACGTACTAGCAAATGGTTTTTGCTCACCAAGAGGATACCTCCATTATTGTCTGCGACACTTGACTAGTAATTTTAACACAAATTTCAAAAATGAATCGTTGAAGAACATCATTTCTCGAGCTGTTATTCAACATCAAATGAGAAAATTTAATGCATGCATGGAGCGTTTTGTTTATTTGTCATCAGGAACTCCTCGAGCTGTTGTTCAACATCTATTCCCGAGGAACTATGGACTCAATCACATGATGGAGGCCTGCAGTACGGATGGATGTATTTTAATGGGGTTAGTATGCAATCAATATTAGTTATGTTTGTTATCCAATAGCTTTTTATCACTATGTTGATATTACTGACACGACATTATCTTACTATTATAGAATGTTTTAACGGTGTATTGAAAGGGGCACGATTCTTGCCAATAACAACAATGGTTTAAATGATTTACTATAGGTTAGTGACATAAACCAACCGACGCAAGCAGGAGATAAATGAAGCAATTTCGCACGAGCTCTATTGCACAAAATATGCCATGGATAAAATTGCACATTATGAACAATTTACAAGGAGGCATTACAACAAATTGATAAATCGAGACAATGATAAGTTTGAGGTGCTCACTGGACGTCATGGAGATCGCATTCATAAAGGCAACAATACACAAATTGTTATCTTAAAGAACTGGTATTGCAGTTGTAATAAATGGCAATCGTTTGGTTTCCCTTGCTCACACGTGTTAGCTGCATGTGCTCTTATTCAACTTGATTATACACAATTTATTGAGCCATACTACAGGATGGACGTGTACACACAATACTACTCCTCTCAATTCAAAGCCATCCTCGATGAGAAGTATTGGCCGACTTTTGCAACGAAGATTCTACCAAATCCAAGGTGTAGACGTGGCTGAAGGAGACCAAAGAGAACACGAAGGCAAAACGAGATGGATTTTCCTAATGTTTCGAGGACCTTGCGATGTTGCATATGTCATCAGGAAGGACAAAGACGAACAACATGTCCAAATAAAGATTGTGCTCGAGTCCCTACTAGGAGGAACCAATGCGGTATTTATTGTGTAGAGGGACATAACAAAAAAAAATTGTCCAACAAAAGCTCAATCCCCAATCCAAACCAATTATGGGATTTATATTTTGTTTGCAAATGGTGTCAGTCGGTAATTTGATAACATTTATATTTATATAGTATTCAGAAATATTACGTCAAGTAATATATAAGTCTTGGATAATGATTCGTTGACTTTTAAAACTACTCTACTAATTTTCCTAATCACACAATTGTAGCGAGTACACAAAATGGAACCAAGTTCATCTGATCCTTCTCTTCTACGCCTCCAATATACACACGAATCATCGCAATTCTAGAGGGGTTAGGTATATACATTTAACGTGTATGTGTCTAATATTTATGCAAAAACTTTTAATACATATATATCGACGCATTTTTTAATTATAAGGTACATGAAACAATGTATTTGTGAAGATGACAGGTTGTTGTTGATCGACGCGTGAATTACTATTCTCGAATGATCCCTTACCTCCGTTCTAGTAGCTTTTATGAGGTTTCACGCATAGAATTTTTCAGCCTTGATTGGGCTTTGATCACTACTTTCGTTGAGAGATGGCGTCTAGAGACACATACATTCCACATGCGTTGTGGCAAGTGCACGATTACACTTAAAGACGTTGAGATACAGCTCGGGTTACCTATTAATGGTATGTTTGTGACTGGAAGCACAGATACCGACTATCTCGAGGTGTGTGAGAGACTACTTAGTGCAAGACCTGATGCAGTTGACCTTTCTGGGAATAGAGTTCTTGTCTCATGGCTCGAAGAAAATGTACAACCTATATAGGATGATAGCGACGAGGGCACAGTTTGACATTATGTTTGTTCGTACATTCTACAACTTATTGGTGGTTGTGTCTTCGCTAACAAGTAGAACCAATATGTACATTTGATGTTTCTTCCATTACTTGAGGACGTTCAAACAGTTGGACAATATAGTTGGTAAGTGCATGTTTGGTTTATTTATACAAGGAGTTGTATCGCGGATCTCGCTCTGGTGTGCATGAGGTCGCTGGTGTGTCAATTCTTATACAATTATGGGTCTGGGATAGGTTTCCATTTAAAGCACCAAGGCGTCTACTTGTTCCTAGAGCTCGAACTCAAACATCTGATAGAGTAAACATGTCCAATGAAGTTCCTCTAGGATATCGGTAATAAAAATGTTTCTCATATTATTTTTAATTATTCATTGCGTCTTTTTAGTTTATGATTAATTTATTGTTTTGTATATAGATGGATAGTTGCATTTTCGGTTACTAGTACTTCCACACACATTTTAGCATCATATCGTGATGCATTTGACACGCAGAAGGAGAATGCCGAGAAGTGGCAACCATACGCTGATGTCCTCGAGTCACTTCCACAATTCTATACTCAAGGTCATGAGAGCTAGCGTTCGACGTGTCCTTTAATTTATTTCTATATAGTTGAGTGGCATCAACCAAAAAGGGTAATGAGACAATTCGGAATGACATAAGTCATGCCACCTAACTGTGATTTCGACACACGACTGCACCGCGTCCAATTGAGAGGACACCCTCAAGAAAATTGGGTTGTGTATCATAGAATATTTATAGAGTTGTGGGAAAATCGTGTTAATACCGTAGCCACAATGGAACAAGAGCGGGAACATGATCAAAAAGAGTGCATGAGGTGGTACCGATCTATCAGCAGGCGATTCATTGGACATGACGAGGCTCTACGCGAATATGCGGTAAGCTTGAAACTATTAGATTGTTATCCTCACGAGTCGTATTTTAAATTGTTAACTAACATTTATTTTTTGTATATTAATCTACATTTGCGTGTCAATTGCGGCGAGTGTTTATTGATGAAGGGACCGATCAATACATTGTTGCTCTTGATGAAGGTATTAAAATCTTAGATGAGGATGAACGACAGAGGACTACTATGTGGAATGATGAAAATGTAGTTGAGCCGGAAATAGATGATAAAGTTTCTCAAAAAGAAGAGAAAGAAGAAGATCAAAGCCTAGCAAATAGAGGGAGGAGAAGAAAAACAAGGACACAGACTGTGGGTGAGAGCAGCAGACGTTCTCCTCGACCACCTCCAACTCATCCAAGACCAAGAACGACAGAGACTGTTGGTGAGACACGTCCTTCTTCTCATGGGTACACTCCTTTGCCGCCCCCAATGCAACCTGAAGCTCATATGTTTGTACCTAAGACACCGAACATGAGTGTTCATCCTTATCATTTCGATCCATATGCACCTGGTCCCTCATCTTCCAACATGGACTATAGAATGCATACACATTCAATGCATGGTTCATTACCTCAATACATGTCAAGTCCATTTACTCTGCTATATTATAATTACAATATGTCATATAGTGAAGATGGCTCATTCACGCACTTATTAGGCATGCCACCTCATGTTCTTTTCACCCAACCACATACAGGAAGCCAATATGTCAGAATGGTTCAACCCCCTACTTTGACAACATTGGTAGTAGAGGTGAATCGAGTGAATGTGAGGAAGAAAATTAATCGACTCGCCGAGCTCAACAGACTCAGTCGGTGTTAGAAATATTGTGCAATTAGGAAATGTTCACAAATCACTCTCATAATTATATTGTGCACAAATTACTCTCGTGATTATGTTGTGCACAAATCACTCCTATAATTATGTGCTACCTTATTTTGATGTTTCCTTTTGTATGTAATTGCATCCCTATATATAGAGACATATGTAATGCAATACAATAGAATAAACTTATCATATTCTATCAAGATTTCAATATGGTATCAGAGCCTCCGTTCGGTTATGGATAATCTTTTGTTTGTCCTCTCTTTTCGTCGACTTCCTCAACTTTGTTTGTTGTCCTAATCTTTTGTGTGCATCATTCTTCCTTGTTACTGCTGTCTTAAATCTCGCATCACCACTATTGTTTTCGGTCCATCAATTCTTACTTCTCTATTTTTGTTTTGGTTCATGCCTTGCGCTTGTTTGATTCCTCCAGATCAGGCGTCCTTTTGTTTGATTGTTTATTGTGCGCGTGTGCGTGCGCCCATATGATTCGTTGCTCATTCATATTCCATTCATATAGAAAATCAATTTTCTTTTCTTGGTTTTGATGCCTTTTGGCTTACCAATATTTAATTGGTTGTTGTTCCGCAACCAATTTCTAATCAGTTAACATTCTTCTGTTAATGCGGAATCAATTCATTTTCTCTTACTGGTTGTGATGTCTTGTGGCTAGCTAGTTTTCAGCCGATTGTTAGTCCGCAACCATCTGTTTCTCATATTTGGGACTACCATATCCCATTTTTCGTGTCTTCCGTTCATACGGAGTTTTCTTTTACTGATCATGATGCCTTGTGGCTAGGCAGTTTCCATACGGTTGTTAATCCGCAACCGGTTGGCTATTTCTCATATTTGGGACTACCATATCCCATTTTTCATGTCTTTCGTTCATATGGAGTTTTCTTTTATTAGTTGAGATGTCTTGTGGTTGGCCAGTTTTCATATGGTTGGTAGTTAGTTATCAATCGTTTCTCATATTTAAGACCATCATATCCCATTTAAATGTCTTCCATTCATTTGGAATCATGTTTTTCTTCTTTTCCTGGTCATGATGCCTTGTGGCTGACCAGTGTCCAACCGATTGTTTTAGTCGATGAACCTTTTATGGCTAACTGGTTCTTGTATGATTGTTGATGGATAACCGCTTGCTGATGAAGTTTCAGATTACGATGTTCTTCTCAGTGACCAATTTCTCAGATCGAACAACCTGCCACTTGATCAGCTCAGCCAACTCTATTACTATCTCCATTTTTGATAAAGTATCTATTGGGTATTTATTTTGGTTTACAAACTCAAAATGGTTTCGTTATTCCCACTTTGAGTTTGAGGGGGAGTGTTAGAAATATTGTACAATTAGGAAATCTGCACAAATCACTCTCGTAATTATATTGTGCACAAATCACTCATATAATTATGTGCTACCTTATTTTGATGTTTCCTTTTATATATAATTGCATCTCTATATATAAAGACATGTAATATAATACAATACAACAGAATAAACTTATCATATTCTGTCAAGATTTCAACAGCCAGACGTACAAGCACAGATAAATCCAGGTCGAAATAGAGTACGTTTGGTTTGCCTCACGGATGAGCAACGTTGACGTCGATAGAACTACATCATACCTTTGTATGAGTTTCTTTCTTGTCATGGTAATTTCTTGGATTTGTATATTTGTTCGAGTTTTTTTTGCTACTTGTTTTTCTCTTACTTGTATGCAAATTTTCATATATGATGCAGATGGAGATAGAGGCAATCAAGTGCTAAAGTTACAATAAGACCAGTTTTTAGTTCCCTAATTTATGAGGAAAAGCCCGAATTAACAGTAAGATCTCCAAACTAACTATCTCTTTCAAAGCAATCAATGCAATTTCTTGGATTTTTCAATTTAGCTTTACTATTATGTCATTTGCATTTTCCATATCATGAATTACTTATGATACATGTTTCCCTAACACTATGTAAATGTGAAGGTAAAATGTCAATTTCGTTGTGTTGCGTACTTGAAAAATTAATTGTTAGAGGAATTCAATGAAAATGGTGTTAGGTTGAGGAATGCTACAAGGACATACCGAAACGTACCCTGGTGTGTGAGTTGTTTATATGCGCCTCGATTTAGAGTGAAACACATGCCAATGTGTTTTAGGGTGGTTTGGGTTAATGTATGTGTAATATTTTCAATTTAGGGGGCTAGGGTTCGATTGAGTGGGGAGATGCATGAATTACTCATTTTTAAAAGAAGTTCGTCACACTTAATATTTTGTTCAAATGACTTCTTTTGAAAATGAGTAATTCATAAAATCAAAGTGTCACATCATACACACCTCCCTCGATTACACCTTCTCAAAACACACCATACATTATTTTTTGTAATTTTAAAAAAATCATCCCTATTTGATGAATTTAATTAAAAAAAAAAAAAAAAAAAAAAAAAAAAACATTACTTTTTTAATAAGCCCGATTTTGATGTACCTCAATAAAATCCAGAATGAAGGAAAGCAAATGTGATGAAGAAATATGTTGATCTGCTGAGAAGATTACTAAGAAGAAACTGGATCCCCCGATCAGAAAACTCAAGCAAGGCTCAACTTAATAACCATTTCGCAGCACTCGGTTTAAGATTGTTCCTACAAGAAAAGCTTTTGGTATTCAGCTGCTTCTTGTTCCATCTCTTCTGGGCTCCTGTCCTTTCTTTCCTTGTCCAAGTCAAGCTTCTGCTTTAGTTCTGCCTCTTTCTCGTCTAACTGAAACAGCAGCGTCACAACATACAGAAGGATGAGAAATATTTATGTAAATCAAATATATGGAACAATGTATGATACTAAAAACTGCACCAAAGTAAACAGGTAACTTACAGCATCATAAATTTCATCATTTTTCTCAAAATCACCGACTTTCCGGGGGAGTATATGGATATGCACATGAGGAACTGTCTGTCCAGCCTGCGGTCCATCCTGATGTGCACATTAAGACATGATGTCACCCCAAAAAACATATTAGGTAAATATGTTATGAAGCAATCGACAAATTAACTTGCAGTGGTAAAAACGCTGAGAGATGCATGTTTTAATTCACAGAGAGGGGTGTGATATCACCAATTTACCAATCAATCCATTCAGCCAAATTGCAATGGTTGATGTAGGGAGATTCAAATACGGCATTTTTTCACCTTCTTCTCTCTTTTAGAAGAAACCATAATACTATTTCAAAAATTGAAAATGTCAATGGGGTGATTCTCGATGAAAGTGCATTTATTGAAGATGAAATCCATAAGTTCTTTTCGAACCTCTACAAGTCTAGAGGGGAGAGAAGAGTGAGTGTAAAAGACATTCAATGGATGCCAATGAGGCACAAAGAGCACAATTACCTTTTATCTATGAATTAGTAAAATATTCTTGTTTTAAACTTGTTGCATCGTTTTATTTGGGGCTTGCCATACGCACACAAACTAAATGCCCTTACACACACCACACAACGTACACCACTTTTTAAGACTTTTGACTAAAATACCCTCACCCCCACCCCCACCCCCACCCCCACCTCCACCTCCACCTCCACCTCCACCTCCACCTCCACCTCCCTAACTAAGTCGTCTCTCTAAAACTCTCTTGGGGAGTAGGATGGCCAAATCTGGCGACCTCTCTTGGCCAAATCTGGTTGCCCTCCTCCCACGTCTCTCGCACCCAAATCAGGCTGAAAAAATTGCATCACAAGGAAATTTTGTACTCTTTTTTTAGATATGCTAGAAGCGAAGCTTATACTATACTTTTTTTTGGTATTCAAAATGTTGCAATATTTAGTATATAATTTAATTAATTAATCTTAAAAAAGGTTTTCAAGATTTACATTAATTTTTAATTTAATGATAGTACATAAACTTTTAAAGTTAAAGTACTTATTATGTCAAAAATAAATTCTAAAGTTTAATTTTAGCTCACTCAGCCAAACATTGGAATTTGTTCTCTGCAAATTCAATTCTCAAGTATCAGAAATCCCCCGCATTTAAATTCCTCTTTTATTTTCCCTAGAATTGAATTCTCTTACGTTCAAATTCTCATCCTTAATTCGTTGCATGTCTTCTCTTGATGAACTCTTTTTCTAAAAGAAATCATTATATTTCTTTCATTCCCCATATTACCAAAGACCAGTCAATGTTGTCCATTCAATGCCATTTTTAAAATCACAATATCTCCAATGAAAATTCTACACGAAACGAGCATGTTCGACCTTTGATAGTAACACCAGCCTCTTTGAACTTTGAAAGCATCGTCCTCCTAATCCCGTAAGGTGTCGATTCAAAATAGATGCTCCAATATCTCATTCTCCCTACAGCATAGTATGCACCAACTAGGGGAAAGAGTGAAGAGGCAATCACATTTGAGGCCGATCACATGTGTTAATTTTTTTAATAATACAAGTTGAGCAAATACTTCAATTTTACAAGGTATAGGTGCTTTCCATATGCACCTATAGGGAATGTATGGATGACCATGTTTGTTGGAGATTAGGTGGTTAATCATGGATTTCATGTCTGTCAGTCACTCTTATCAAACAACCAACTTTTTTCTGTCATAAATCAAGGGGAAAAATCCTAACTGGCTAAATAATGGTCAATAAATGTGATATCTCCCTAGCTTCCCAATCTAGTAAGGTTCTAGAAAAACGGGAGTTCCAATTAGTTGGCTAACATTAGCCATAGTTGCACGAATCATAAACATAACAAATCATTGAGAACTTTACTAGAATTCAATCGAGATTTGAATCGTTGAATTATGAAATTCAAGATAACATAATGAACTTTACAAAAATTATATTACTCATTATTCTATTATCAATCATAAATCAAGTTCGCTAATCAATGAATGAAAGAATTCCTATAAAAATTAATGAAAGAAAAATTTAGAGGGGATAGAGGAAAGGAATTGAGTATATGATCAGTAGAACTATTGTGGGTTTTTGTCAAGTGTTAAGCTGGTACACCACAATCAAACAAAGACCATGGATTGTTGTGAATCGTTGAATCGTGGGGTCCTGCAAATAGTAGAATTTAGGACTAAAAATGACCTGAGAAGAATTATCTAACACTTGGATTTGGTATAATGATCCAAACGGTAGAGATGGGATTCGAATCCCAAATCGTGGACTTGAATCCCCATTTTGACTATCATGATTATAGCTACAAACAAATTGGTTGATGCTTAAATAACTCAAAAGTGTATCTTTTGTAAGGGATCACCATCGAAAGATCATGGAGTTAAGTTCATTGATGAGCGCAAAGGGCAAAGGCATCAAATTCTGCATTTGTTAAACCTTCATTACAGAATATGCATACAGCATATAGACGGAGGGGAGTAAGAGATCATCACTTTAGAAATTGAAGATAATTGAAATCCATAATTAGCAAGGAAACAATAACATTAGTTTTTTACACTTAATCAAGCTCAATGGAGGAGTTTGATCCATGTAGCCAACCCCAACTAATTTGGGATTGAGGCTTTGTTGTTGTTGTTGTTGTTGTTCAAAAGCTAGAAAAAATGGAAGCTAAGTAATGGAAAAACAAACTTACTTGGATTGTAATAGTAAGTGATGATGCTTCATGATAGTGCTCAATCTTATTCCCAACCTTTTGTGCTGTAAGCCATAAATCACTTGTCTCGTCGGCAGTGAGATCAACAAAGCGCTTCACTTCACGCCTTGGGCAAACAAGTACGTGTAATTCACGTCAAGTTGATCAAGAGAATCCTCAAACAGTATCAATAAATGCATAAAAATATACAAAACTAATTGAAAGATTACAAGAACCTAGATAGTCCATAGTATTCTCTGCTCATGTGTGTTAAGCCTACATTCATAAAGCTTTGGCATGGATACTTAACCTAGAAAAAGGTTAGGTTATACAAATGATTTTTAAATAAGTGAATGCATTTTTTATGATTTAATTGTCATTGCACAAGTAAGCAGAATTGTCCAAGATGAAGTCATGAACTCTTAAAAAATAGGTCATTTTTCAAAAAGTAGGAGGGAAAAAGGTAAAAGAAAGTAAGCATTCTAGCCTAGGAGATGAACATACTTTAATCAGCAAGTATTACGCCAAGCAAACTACACAAAATCCAGAATAAAGGATATGACCTGCAAAGGGAAAATTAAAAGGAAATATCAGAGAATAAAACTTCAAAGAAGAAAATACACAAACATTCAGCAACAAAAAGAAAGATATAGCATAGCATATTAATCAATGTTTTTAAGGTTGTAAGTAGGCACGACACGGAGTTAATGGGCTTGGGTTCAGAATAAATGAGTTTAGGTCAAAACAAGTCAAACATGGTTAGCCATTAAATTTCAGGTCATAAACAACCTGTTAAACCCAAAAAATGACAGTTTTAACACAATTAAAGTCACTACTTGTACTCACAGATATAAAAATCACTACCTGTACTTTTCTCAAAAAAAAAGTCACTACTAGTATTATGTTAATTGTTGTGTATGGGTGACTATAATTCTGGGTTTGTTCTTCAGACTTGATACCATAACTCCATAAAATTTAATGTTGTTTGCTGATATTATGTTACGACTTACTCCTTCTATCCAAAAATATAAGGCATTTTACCAACAACACCATTTTAAAAAATATAAGTCATTTTGTGAATTCGAGAGAATATTTATACCTAACCCAAGAATCTATAATCTTTTTGTGTAATTAAAGCACAAATTGGGGGTAAACAAGAACAAATAGAGTAAAACAGAGGACTAATGACATATAATTACAGCACCTCTTTTTTGGTGTCAATGGCAGAAATATAATTTAAACCTGTAATTAAAGCTATCCTCAATGTGTGTTTTTGGTCAAATCACTTATATTTTTGGTTGGAGGGAGTATTATATTAATTTAGATTTATGTCTGTTACATAGATAAATAGACACGATTAAAGCTATGTAAGAAGGAATGGTAACAGGTATAAAACAATTGCAGGAGTTACAAAAAAAATCCTCATTACAATCAAACTGCATCAAGGATCCGCTTAAAGCCTATATCTTTTTACTTAAGATTAGCTATATATGAACTAGCTAGGCATATTCAAGAGGATATATCATGATGCACATTATTTGCAAACGACATTGTTTTAGTGGACAAAACAAAAGATGGAAGTCAATAGGAAATTAGAATTTTGGAAGAATACATAAAACTCTTAAGGCTTGAGTAGAACTATGACTGAATATAGGCATTGTGAATTTACCAAAAGTAGAAATAAAGATAATGAAGTAGTGAAATTGGGGGAGTAGAAGTTCATAAAGTAAACCATTTTGGATATATAGGATCAATCATATAGAAACATGGTCATATTGAGTGTGATATGTGATATAAATATTCTTGTTATGCTAAAAGAAAAATTCTGTAAGACTGTATCGCGCGAGCTATCATATAGAAACATGTTCATATTGAGGATGACATTACATATGGAATTCAAGCTAGATGGGAGAAGCAGAGGAGTGCAACAAGTGTGGTATGTGATCTAAATATCCTTGTTCTGCTAAAAGAAAAATTATATATCTTACCTCGCGAGTTATGCTTAATGGAAGGGAGAATTGACGATAAAGAAACAAAACATACATAAAATGAATGTAGTAAAAATGAAGATGCTTTGATGTAAGGTAAAACACGTAAAGATAAAATAAGAAATACAGAGATTCAAACAAATGTAGCTCTAATCGATGCAAAAAACTAGGGAATGACAGTTGCAATGGTTGGACAAATCCAAAGATGGTCTGTAAATGCCCAATTAACAACCTCGACTCGATTAAAAATGATAAGAAATTTGACGATCTAGGGGTAGCCCCAAGATAACTTGGGACACATTGAACAAGG
This sequence comes from Stephania japonica, assembly GCA_039657345.1. Taxonomy (NCBI): domain Eukaryota; kingdom Viridiplantae; phylum Streptophyta; class Magnoliopsida; order Ranunculales; family Menispermaceae; genus Stephania; species Stephania japonica. The sequence continues at coordinate 12,718,178 of CM077556.1, forward strand.
AAAAATTTAAAGGATTTTGACAGCACGTCGTAAAGTGCGTTAGATCGTGAGGAATGAAAGAGTTTGATCTGTGTAGTCGATTCTAACTAATTTGGGATTGAGGTTCTGTTGTAGTATATGGATTGTAAATAGGTTATAAGCATGTCATAATAGGTTAAACATGTCAAAACTCAAAATTGGGTTGAATTAGGTTTATTAATAAACATGCCATGTTAGATTAAACATGAACCGAATATGACTTGCAACTTGTTTAATAAATGTGATAGTGTCATGTTTGGGACACCAGTTTATTTATCGTGTCGTGTAATCATGACATGATTAATAAACAGGTTATATTGGTGTGTGGCGTATCATGACCCATTTCAACACGACTCGTTATGACCCACCAACACAAATTGACATCCCTAGCAACAAAGTGGTCCCAAAGCCATACACCCTGCCTAAACAAGGCAGTGCCTAGGTGGACATTAAAGAAATTATTCATAAGCCCCTAAAAGAATAATGTAATTTATTTAAAAGGCCTTCAATAGTACGTCACATATTTCATACATATTGCATAACATATTTCTTGAGTACAAAAAAACTTGCACATATATATCTTTCTAAATAGAAATTGTATACAATAGAAATTAAATTAACAATTGAATAAAAAAACATAGAGAGAATTTGAGTTTCAAGCTGTTGTCGAAATCTTTGTCGGATTGATGAGGAGGCACGATGGAGTTGGAGTGTTTATCGTTGGAGTTAGAATTTAAAGATTTGGTTTGCATATTGACTTTCCTTAATTCTGAATATTTACTAAGGCCCTCCTAAACTTATTATTACATATTTGAAGGGTAAGTAGACTAATCTATTCCAAACTTACAAAAAAAATTTGTCAAATTTAACCCAAACTAATACATTGGATCTTAATTTTAATCCATCAAGATTTGGGTGAAAATTTTGGTTTATGTGGCAAAAAATATAAAAAATGGTAAAAAGGTGCCCAAAATTGTCGAATCGCCAAAAATAGGGAACTACAAGATGGTCGAGAGGAGAGATCGTGTTTGGGTCAATTGAGATAGTGAAGAGATGCGTGTCTTTGCAAAGGCTAGGGCTAAAAGTTGAAGATTTCAGTCAAGAAAGTAAGATTTTAAAAAATTACTCTCACGCCACAATTTTGAACATCTTTCCTACATAAGCCAAGACTCTCACCCCAAATCTTGATGGATCAATAAAAATAAGAAAGAAGTTACAAGCTATCTCTTCCTCTTACTAACCAGCTCGAATTTGGTTTTACTATGTTAATGTTGTTATAATCTTGTAATTCCACCTATGTAGAACATTATATGCTATATGATGTAGTAGCCATATGAGGCTAATATAGTAATTAGGATTTTTTATACCTGTAGGATACAACGCTTTGATGTACTAGGATTTTTGATGTCTTAGTATAAGAGATTGTAAAGACACTAGTATAATGAGATTTTTTGTCAATATGAATAAAAGAATTGAGTTGTGAAACCCTAGATTGGGTGTTCATGTGTTTATCTTCTTCGTTGGTTTGTTCTTTTCTTCTCCTCCTTTAATCCTCTCTACATCATGCTAAATAGTCAGTCGGCCAGTCCCAAGTCGGAAAAAGGAGGACTCTGAAGTCGATTTTCCATACCAGAAAATGGAGAAGGGAGGCCTCAAGCTCATTTTCCATTGGTTATGATAGGTTGACAACCAACGTAAAATTTTGTCACTCTTTATGAATGTTGTTGTAATGTTGTTATAATCTTACCAACCCTTCTTCAAATAAAGCAATAAAACAACAAAATCCAAGCACTCTATTTCTTCAATTGCAATCAACAATTTCTAATAAGTAGATGGCTCGTTGATTTGGCATGGGGTTACTTGGGTAAGAGGTCAAGAGTTCGAATAATGGACAAGTTGTGGTTTCTTTCTTCTCAGCAGTGATCAATCGCATCAATTGAACCAAAACACAAGCACCAAAACCAACATTGTCAATGCGAGTCGCAACGTACCAGGTACAAGAGGCCTGAGATTGACCACAGCGTAGGAAAGGCTCGTACTGTAGAACACTTCCTTTTCGCTTATTTTGTAGGGACCGAAAGCGAAGAACTGCGGCGGCGAAGTCGCCATGTTCAACTGAGATTGACCAGAAATTGAAGTCATTAGGGCTGAGGAATAGATGATGATCTAGCAAGGAAACATGTATGATTTACTTTTTGGTTGGTGATGGAGCTTGGTCTGAGAGAATAATCGAAAACGATCTTGCTAGAGATTAGAAGCACGTTTGATCCAGCGCGAGATTTAAGAGAGGAACAGAGGTTACAGAGCAGTTGCTTTACCATGCCCCAGTTTTCTTCAACCGTTGTGGACTTCGCTCTTTCCCCTAAAAGTTAAGATTTTGTAAACCTTGAGCCAAAGGAGAAAAGGAAAGGAAAATGATAAAATGACTCGCTTTCAACGCACTTTTGGCGCACACCATTATCTTTTAGTCATTTATAGTATTTTGTCAGATGTAAAGCCCATGCTTGGGGAGACAAGAGTCATAGATGTGCATCTAAAGTGTGCGTTAAAAGTATGTCATTTTATCATATTCCAAAAGGAAAAGGGAAAAATGGAAAAATGCTAGAACACATACCCTTAAAGTCAACACCATAATGCACGCCCGTATCCAATCGCGTTTTGAATCTCGAGATGTGTAAGTTTGCATCCCGAGGTAGACACAGGCGATTGGGATAGGGGGTGTCCATTACGGTGTGACTTGTAGGGGCATCATTTTAGCAAAGTCCAAGGTGGGGCCTAAGTAAGGACTTGATATCTTTAACCAATGTCGAGTTCGAATCTTATGAATGAAGAAAAATGAGTTGGGAAAGCTGCCCTCCATATAGGCTCATCTCTGATAATGTCCGAGTGTGGGTTAGTTAGTGTGGTTAAGTCGAGCACCACGTGAAAAACCAAAAAAAAAAAACCATTGTAGGTAGGTGCATCCTGCATTCATTTGTGCATTTAGGAGCGTCATTCTAGCATTTTGAGTGGCTCCGCACTCAATCTTTTAAGTAGTGGTCTTGAGTCTCGAGTTCGACTCCTATGAATAGAGTCCTCTCCTTGGAAGAGTTAAAACTTTACTTTGGCTCGAGTTTCAAAGTAGTTGGTTAAGTTTGTAGACTAAAGAAATCATCAGTACTTCCATTGTTGGATTTTTTTTTGTTGAGTGGTAATGGTTTTAATCAACTTAGTTCCCCATAAACAAAGCCTCGAGTTCAAATCTCATAGATAGAATAAATTGAGTTAGGAGGGCCGCCTTATTGTAGTCAAGTTGTGCCAAATGCCACATGGAAAACCATTGTTAGATGCTTTAAAGCATCTCCAATGGTAAAATGTGGAATCATGCTCTATTGTAGGTCACATGTCAAAAGGTGAGGTTTTCGGGGAGGTTGTGGTTCTACTCTCACCGAACTCAAAAAATAAAATAAAATGCTCAATTTAAAGCACACTGTGTATGTCCCAAATGTCCAAACGGTCCAAAACGATCAAGCGACTAGGGTTTTGAGATTTTCCACTTCTTTCTCCCTCCATGCCACCTGTGGAATGTGGAGGAGACCTTCATCTCGCACAAACCTTCCTCTCCTCATCAATGGCGAACTACTCAATCAAACTTCTCTCAATCTCTGCAAGTTTCGTACAATTTCTTCAAAGCCCATCACTCACGCCAGAAAACTCTCCAAAATTCTCAAACATTCCAATTGGAAGACCATCATTGAGTCTTCATCAGGCACACTCTCCATCTTAAATCAACAATTAATCCAATCGCTGCTTCGGCGCAACCAGGTGAGCAGAACTGTTGATGACCCCAAACGTCTCTTAGCTTTCTTCTACTGGTCGAAAAACCAAATGGGTATCTCCCAATCCTTGCATTCTTTCACAATCATGGCTGTTATTCTCTGTAACGCGAGTTTGTTACGCCTCGCCTGCAATTTGTTTGAAGAATTGATAACAACCCATGATTCTGTTTCACCATTAGTTGTATTGGATTCAATTCTTTGTAGTTATGGAGAATTTGAAGGGTCTAAGTCTCCTTTGGTGTTTGATGTTGTGATTGATAGTTATAGAAAATTGGGTAGGTTGGGAGACGCTGCTCAAGTGTTTTTGGGTTGTGAAATTAGTAAATTTGTTCCCAATATTAGGTGTTGTAATTCTATGTTGAAGGACCTATTGAAGGCAAATATGATGGAGATGTTTTGGGAGGTTTACGATAAAATGTTGGAGGTGAAGCTATCTCCTAATGTGTATACATATTCGATTGTGATTGTTGCTTTGTGTAATGTTAGTGATTTTCGACATGCTAATGCGATGCTAGAGGAAATGGTTTGTAATGGTTTGAAGCCTAATGTAGTAATATACACAAATCTAATTACGGGTTATTGTCAGGAAGGTAAACTTGATGAGGCGAGGGCTCTCTTTGTTGAAATGAGGGAGAAGGGGGCAATTCCAAATACTTTCACATATGGAGCTCTTGTACATGGTCATACTAAGGCAGGGAAAATGAATGAAGCTGAAAAATATTTAAACGATATGCTTGTTCATGGATTGATGCCAAATGTTGTTATCTATACGACCATGATTGATGGGCACTTTAAGGCAGGGGATGTAACAAAAGCTATGTCTCTTTTTTGGGGTATGCTAGAAAGAGGTTTCCTTCCGGACTCACGAACTTACAATGTTCTCATTCATGGTCTCTCAACTAATGAGAAACTTAATGACGCCATGAGAGTCTTTGCGGAACTAAAGGAGAGGGGTTTGGTGGTAAATGACTCTCCTTTCAATACTCTAATATCTGAGTTTTGTAAGAGGGGAGAGACAGCAAAAGCTTTTGGTCTTTTTTGTGATATGTGCAAAAGAGGTATTTGGCCTACCATCTTTACATACACTGCCTTGATAAATGGCTTATTCAAGTCAGGAGATATTGGAAGAGCTAGAGAATTGTTTGACATCATCTCAAGTAGGGGTCCATTTCCAGACAGTGTGACATGTGCTACAATGATCGATGGATTTTGCAAAACTGGAAATATAAATGAAGCGTTTAATTTGTTTGTTGAGATGCCCTCAAGGAAGGTTCCACAAAATGGATTTGTCTACAGTGCTCTCATAGATGGTTGCTGCAAGGAAGGGGACATGGATAAGGCTTTGGACATTTTTCATGAACATTTGCTGAAGGGGCTTGCTACAACAGTCTCTTTTAATACTTTGATTAATGGATTTTGCAAGTTTGAGAAGTTCGAAGAAGTCGGAAAGTTACTAAATGAGATGATATTGGGAGGGGTTATGCCCGACCTTGTGACCTACAATACTATAATTAGCTTGTACTGCAAGGTAGGGCACATGGATGAGGCAAGCCAACTCTTTTTTGTTATGCAGGAACGTGAGCTAATGCCAGACACTATAACGTACAACTCACTTATTCAAGGTTATTTTAGGAAAGGAAATATATTAAAAACATTTGCATTGTTTGATGAAATGGTGGAAAGAGGAATCAGGCCAGATGAAATTACATATGCTTTGATGGTTGATGCTTATCGTAAAGAAGGGGGCTTGAAAGATGGATTTGAGGTCTGTGACGATATTGTTGAAGAGGAGGCTCAAGAGCAATGCCTTCTATGAAGTACTAGTAGATTTTCTTTGCAAGAAGGGAAAATTTGATGAAGCATTGAAGCTGATTTATGAGGTGAAAGTGAATGGATTATGCTTGTTGCATGCAAAAAGATGATTTATAGTTGTCACACAACAAGCAATACTGAAGAGACATTGCAGGTTCTTACGTCAATTATAAGATTTGGGTGGTTACCAAACTCTATTTTCATACTTGACTTTGTTAATGAGAAGCACAATGAAAGGGATTATCAGGATTTGAGAAATGAGGCAAACCATATAAAGGTGATTGACTCATTGAAGTTTGAAATATGGGAATTACCCTTATCTGTGGTATATTCCTAGAAAGAAAAATACGGTGAGCTAAGGTTGGAAATATTTGAGGTTTTTGATGATGATGGTGGTGGTAGATTCAAACTCAACTCCTTTTGAAAGGTGATTTGAGGTACTTTTTATTATGTTTAAGTGGATATTAGAAATGCACCCTTTGGCTTTTATTCAGGTAGACTGTTTGTTAATTTTTTTATTGTCTCAGTGTTTATATATTTCTATAGCTTCAATTATTGTTGACATGAACAATGACAATAGTTAATGGTGCCTCCATCTAATAATATATATATATATATATATTTTTTTTTGAATTCAGTCGGAATCCAACCACGATCTCCCGAGGTCTTTCCTTTTTGGCAAGTGATGTCTTTATCATCTCACCTGAGGCTCTTTGACCCATCTAATAAAGCTATAACATAGTGATTTAAAGAATTTCGTTATTGTACTGAATAGTCTGAATTTGTAACATGTAAGATATAACTCCTTTTACTTTAAATTTAATACATCTCTTAAATACTATGGTTAGAACTTTTTGGAGCATAAATGTTCAAATGAATTATATCGTAACAATGGCAAAAAGGAAAAAATATAAAAATTTAGTTTCCATTGCATATTAGTTTTACTCTTATGCTTACTTGCGTTTTTTTATCAATCAAAAGACACTTGGAAGCTTCTCATTGACATATAAATGCAACAAAGATTTACAATTAGACACTCTTTGATTTGTTTGTGTACATTGTTTTTGGTATATTTGGAAAATTATTGCATTGAAATAAGTTCGTTATTGCAAGTTAGTGATTTATAAATACAATTAGATGCATGTTTCTTTCTTCATTTTATTTATGTATCAAATCATTCTAAAGATGTGGTATTCTTATACTTGATTAGTTGGCTTGCACTCTTGACTTAATGTGTGCCTTGGTTTATGTAGTATAATTTCCATCTTTTGATAAAGAATTAACTTTCATTAACACACTTCTCCATTTAATCTTCCCAATAAATAAAATTAGTGTGCACAAGTACCAAGAAGCTATATTATCCATTGGATTTAGACCCAATACTTAAAAATAAAAGTCACCAACTATGGTGATTTTCTCCAATCCTCATGGTAGAATCACCATATATATAATATGTCTAGCTTGTGTAAGAAAAGAGGCGAAGGCTTAGAAATCCTCCTTGAGAAGGCATAAGAAAGAACGACACCCAATCTTCATCTTTTATTTGGCAACGTAATAAAATATTATCAAATAGGTAAGTATTTAGAGATAGTTAAGGAATATTGGTGGAGGTTAATGTACTGATCCATCAACTCCTGCCTAGGGTGTGAAGGAATGTAGTCCTTCCCTTAACTTATGGTTCACTTAAGCCCTCAAACAAATATCTTCACCTAAACATTCTAAATGAGACTGAACTCTTTGACGCTAACGCTAGGTTGAACCTTGAACCCTAGAGTTACATTTTGACAAAACAAACTAGTTGAGCATTGTTCTTATCATACCAATTGAAGTAATCCTCAACGGTTAATATCATAATTGTACTTATCTATTTTGGTATTATCATAATTGTCATCATAATAAGGCCTAAACAATGGGTTCAAATGTTGGGGTGGCCTATCACTAGTCATTATGTTTAATGTCTGGTCTAGGAAATTGTCAGTATCCCTAATAGTCAGTCACCCTCAAAGATTGGATTACCCTCATAGACTTGAAAAGTGTAGGGGTCGGTCTTGAACATTTTTCCCATTTGAAAGGCTAGTTTCAAAGGAGAAAGGTTTCAATGGAAATATAGGCTCAACAAGAGTAGGTAAAATGTAAGAGGTAGGAATTGGACCACTAGGAGGGATATGGGATTTTTTTTTCTTGCAGATATGGGATTGATTTGAAGATTACAATTAAGTCAAGTGACAAATAGTAAATAAATATAGATCACAGTTACACAAAAATTCTGTAAGTAAAATAGAAACTTTTAATCACATAAGGACTCTAAGAAATAAAATCCTGATCTAGAATCAAGTTTTAATTCTATGCTTGAAGTACTTTGGAAAAGGCTCATGCATCTTAGATTATGATGTTTGTAGCAAGTGATTTGATAGTCTATGTTTCACAGTTCCTCCATGTTCTATGATGAACTTCTGATATTTTAGCCTTCCTACTTTGTAATTCTACTCCAAATTTCAAAGAATCTCTGAGCAATTGAGTTTGATCTGAATATGTGAGCTAATACTCTTTCATTGAACCTCCTATTAACTTTCACATATTTATGTTTATTTACATTTCTTCTAATTTAGATTTAATAATCTGGTTGAAAGTTGCAACTGTTGGAATGCTCCATGAATCAATTGTCATGCATGTCAAATCTAGCATGTGCACTACTAACCAAATTAACTGTTGTAAGTTTGTAACTTGTAATACTTATAATAAACTTTTGCTTACATATGTTAGGAGGAAGAAAAGGCAAGACAAAACTGGAGTAAGAATCATTGCTTGCTAATTGTTCGTAATCATTGTTGGAGACTTGCAAAATGTTTTGACGCTGGAAACTCAAGATTGATGAAAACATGTTTGATCACTGTTGCTGGGATTAGCCAAGCTCTTACCCTGCTCTCAATGCTGAAATCTGCTCTCAGCTTTTTTAACTTTCAACTGCCTTTAAAAAACTTTGGACACTGGCCTGCAGATATAGGACTTCATGTCGTTGCTCGATTTAAGTCATATGTCAGGTTGGTATATTTGGCTTTAAAATTTTACAGTCAATTTAAAGTTATAAAATTCTTCTTGGCAGGCTGAAACAGTCTAGGAGTTGGTTTCTTTCTATAGAAAAGAATGAAATTATTTTTTAGCATGCTACAAGTATCCTAGGAATCCCATAGTTCCTTACAAGGCTGTAGATCAAGGTCTAAATATGGCAGTTAGAGGTCCAAAAATGTATCCTTGTTACCCATTGCAGCATCAGTCCATTCCTGTTTCAGGTTTGTGTACTTTCAATTGCCAATATATTAGATTCTGAATTTCCCATTTGTGCAAGCTGTCATGTGTCATCTAGGTCTTATACTGCTGCTATGAGCTTACAATTTTCTTAATTTGAAGAAAAATCTTACTTCTGTCTCTCTGTTTACCTACTCTGTGTCAGTGTACTTCAAAATGTTGAAGAGTTCCTCATAAAAATTAGGCAATACCTATCTTTTGGTCTCTGAACTTTTTGTTTTTTATACTTTTGGTCCTTAAACTCTTATTACAACACATTTGGTCCTGTACTTTAAAAAAAAGAGTACATTTGGTCGTATTATTGGGACTGTTAAATTTGTTGATGTGGCTAATGGAACTTGTCATGTGGTCGATTTTTACTGAACCACCGGTTCATTTGTGAGCCAGACGTGCCGAACTCAAAAAATCCATACCTTCCCTAAATTCGAGTCGTGTGCTAATATTTTTGCCCCACCCCTTCACTTGTTCGTGCTAGAACTTCACCCTCCCCCTTTATCGATTCACTCTCTTTGCGCATGAAACTCTCATCCTTCCCTTCACTTCACACTATGGCCTCGTTTGGTTCAGCTTGCGCTCTTGCTTATTGATGATGTGACACTCAATAAGTAGCTTTTGTACCGTTTGGTTACATTTTATGTTTTTTGCGATTGGCTGACGTGGCACTGTCGTGGCAACCAAAACTACCACAATAAGTGCGATTTTCAAAAGCATCTCCCTACATGCTTTTTGCTTTTCATAAGTACTTATCCACGTCATCAAAGCATAAGTTGAACCAAACGGAGCCTATAAGTCTCAATCTCAAACAAACATAGATGATAGAGGTAGCATACGAGCATCACTAGAACAAATAAACGTGACAACCCACCAATTATACAGACAGGTAACACTTGTTTTCATATGGAAATTTTCAAATGAAATGGGAATACTTACATCCGGGTATACAGGGATTGCATTGAAGTTGAAAACCCAATTGCATATGCCTCACAATTGCAGAATGCCACCATGGTTGAACAACCAATCAGTCCTTAACGATGGTGTATTTTAATTATGTTTTCATCAATGGTGCCAGCACACATGTTCAAAATAGCAATACTGTTAGTGTAGATCTCACTGATTCCAATTGAACACTTTAAACACTTGGGACGTTAATCAAATTCTACGAAATGGGACATTAATCAAAATCTATAACATTTGGCAATGGCCAATTGAATCATTGATGTGATGTGTTTGCATTGTTGATGTGAATCGATAAAGGGAAGGGAGAGGGTGAGAGTTTCGTGCGCAGAGAGTGAATGGTGAAGGGGGAGGGTGAAGTCATGGAGAAAATGAAGGGTGCACGGCTTGAATTTGGGGAAGTTTGGGTTTTTTAATTCAGTTAGGTCTGGTTCACATATGAACTAAGGATTCAGTAAAAACCAGCCATATGGTCGGTTCTATATGCCATGTAAGCATATTTAACTGTCCCAACAATAGAAGGATCAGACATGCACTCTTTTTACAGTCTAGGGACCAAATGTGCTGTAATAAAATTTCAAGGACCAAAAAATATAAAAAGGTAAAAGTTCAAGGACAAAAAGATATGTTTTGCCTAAAGAAAAAGAGAAAAAAAAAAAAAATTGCTGAAGAAAAATGTCTGCAAAAGAACTGCCAAACTCTTTGAATCAGTTGATCCTTTAACTTAAGTAGTGGAATACTGACAATATTAATTTTAGTGTGCATCAGGTTTTTTCTTCTTTTTTTTTTTTCTTTTTTGGCATGATTCTGGCTATAATATCATTGAAATAATAGTAGAGTTGTGAGGATCTTTTTTTTTTTTTTTTTTTTAACTTTGCAATTAAATCTTGCAATGTAGAAAAATGTGGTTATCTAGAGACAAAATTACAGTGTTTGTTACATTTTAATAATTTACCTCTTATAATTTTTTTAGTAATTTTCCAAATGAAGATATTTTATGGAAAGTTGATCAGAGAGCCAAATATAGATGATGCAACTAAAGGAATGAAGCTTATGAACTGGCAAATGCAAAATTCAATTGGTAAACTTACACTGTCCTCTCGAGTGCGGCTGTCGAGTGCGGTTATGAGTCTAAGGGTCGAACCTACCTATTCTCTAATTTAAGGACACGGGTACTTAGCAAAAAACGCCTAAAACTTGAGGCACATATGCTTATATATTATACTACACATATGATAGCATATATACCTATATTTTTTCTCATTTTTCATTTCTTATTCTACATTAGAAAGTTCTCTTTAATTTTTTCTTTCTTCTCTTACTTTTTGAATCTTTTTACACAAAGAGCTCTACAAATGGAGTATCCATATCATTTTAAGTGTCGGACTCGTTTCAAGTGTCTACACGAGTACTTGGGGTAAGAGTGAAGGGTCCGGGTAACATAGCCACTGTCATCTTGGTTTTTGTCTTGTTCTTGTTTTCCTTAGTCCTTATTGTTTGTGTTCTTGCGGTTTAAAGGTGGTTTAGGTTGTGCAATACAAGATAGCTCTGGCTTCACGTAGTAGAATATGCAAACAATTCTAAATTGGGTTTTGAGAAAAAAAATCAATTGAGTGCAAGCAATTAGAAAATCTTGTTGCAAGGTATCTTGTTGTCTATAAATTTCTAAATCGTATAGCATTGAATATGCTTATCTTTCTTAGCAATAAAGACATATGACATGCATTTCATTTCTTTAATGCTTAGTGTTGTGCATCTCTCTTATTTTTGAAATTGTCGTGCTTCAACCCGAATTATAGCAAACCTGATATTTTGGAAGCTTGCCCTGAGAGGGAAATTTTCGTTGCTTTTGGCCTCCTCACTGATTTGCTACCCTTATGGGATTGTTTACAATTATTATATAAAAAAAAGTGAAAATCAGTAGTTTTGGGTTGATTGTTTCAGTTTCCGTTTCACATTATATGCTGCCTCAATCCTCTCAGCAATCTGATTTTTTTTTTTTTCTCCAAACAGGGAAAAGAACTAGGAAAGGCAAATATCTGAAAGAACAAATTCAGATTGTCAGATTGAAAAGTGTCTTTTATGTAGGTTCAAATCCCATGGGATGCATTTTTTTTTTCCGTCTATTTTTTATATTTTTATGTCAAGAAAAATACTCTGTTAGAATGATTTGAATCTGAGGCATTTATCAGCTATGGCTATCAGAATTGAAAGTGGAAATAAAGGTATGATTTATTCATATCAATATGTATATTCCATAAAAAAAATCCAACCTTTTTTTATTCTTTATTTTTACTCATAAATTGTTTCCAGCCAATAATGCAATTTTATTTCCACACCTAATATTAGCTTGGTTATTTGCATTGTGTTAGGTTCTTAGTACTCTCCATTCATTTATTTTTTATGTATAAATGCGCCAACAAGCTTATTTGATGAATAAAGGGATGATGTGTGTTTAGAACTTAGTTTTCCAATGAGAGTATTGATTCATTTTTTTCTTTTAATTTGTACAGCTGTGTTCTCTTGAACAGTTTCATCTATATATATAGCTTTTGATGTGCCATCTTCCAGAAGTTACAGGTACCGGGTTGGAAAAAAATGAAGGCTAAGGTTGATCTGCATTTGCTCCACTAGTGAAATGCATGTAAGTTGCATGGTTGAATTTGGTTGACTGTTGTGGTTTTGAATGTAGAGATTTAAGAAGACCTCCCCAAACCTTCCCTTCTGGCAAGTAATGATGCATCACCCATCTCACTAGAGATGTTTTGGCCGTAAGCGTATTTAGATTAAAAAAAATAGAGCATAAGTCAAAGTTGCAAAAAAAGTTTCAAGCAAATAATTCCTTTTTATAAGGTGGACTTAATATATAGAATTAAATAGTCCAGCGTTTCTTTCTCTTTCCTAGTTTTTTCATTTCTCGTTTATCTGTTTATATATTTTTTTTCTTTTTGGATTGCTTTTAGCTTTAACTGATATTTTGGTTCCCACATCTCCAACACTTCGCTTTGGAGTTTGGACTGAAATCGCCTACACATGCAGGCACAAGCCAATTGATCTCCGCCAGTTTTGATAATGTCTCCAACTTAACTACTTTCAACTCATAGGTCTGGGTTTTACTCCAAAAGGCATCATACTGTTTGAGGGGAGATCCACATATACTTCATTATGAAGTCTGCCTTAACTGATATGGAACTATTATTTCGGTCTACACATCTCCAACACGCTTCAAATCGCTTAGGATTTTCTTCCTTTTCTTCTTCATTTTGATTTGGCTTATGTAATGTGAAACATTTGGTGTGTATAAGATAAAGATTCGATAAGGAACCAATGGTTGGTTGACATAATTGGAATTGAGTTATTAATTCACTAGTGAATCGAGTTATTGCAAGAAAAATGTGTGCCACATAGGACGAAATGGACATTGAAACCAAATATATACTCTCCAATACAGATGTCTATAGGCATATTAGCTGACGTGGCATCAATAATGTCTATATTAAATGTCTATTGCTAGACTTTTGCACCCACAATGTCTACTTCTAGACATTCTCTACCCACAATGTCTAGAATTGTACATTAAATATGAAAATTATTGCTACTGTATCATCTCACATGCTAATAGACATTTGTATTGAAGATTATTTTTTTGGTTCTAATGTTAATTTAATCTTATGCGGCACTCATTTTTCTCCAATCCACATTTCCATTAGAGATAAAGGTTTGTTAAGGGGAACACTTATCTAAATGCCATCAAGCTCTTGCAGTGTGTTTTTAGAAATACATGATCAGCTGCATTAGTTGAAGTAGTTTTTCCTTTTCCGAATCACTATCCCTATTGAATCATTTAGGCATAGTTTCGTTTGGTTCAACTTCCCCAAAAGTTGAATTCCTGAGTCGCAAGAATTGATTGATGTGTTTGGTGAATTTTTTACTTAGGATGTTATGATTGACTATAATATTTATTTAAGAATTTAATTTTTATTTACAAGGACATACATATTAAGGGTGCGGCTATTCGTAATCTATTTTTTTACTTCTTTTACCTTATCCTTATGAAATGACCCAACTACCTCTCCATATAAAGTTTTACTCATGTATACCCCAGTCACCCCATTCACATAAACTCCAGTCACTACTTTTTCCAACCACACTTTCACCACCAATCCAAATCCGAGTGAAATTTCATCGATTTGATGTCGTAGGTGAATTCTTCATTTCGTTTAGTGTCGATTTTGTAGTTTTTTGAGGTTTTTTTTCCTTTTTAAGTCGGTATTGTTGGCAGTTTTGTTGTTAAGGCTTCGATTTGGGATTTGAATCTTACATTTGGGTACAAAGTTTTGATGGAATCAAAAATATCAAGCGATTCTGAGTAAAACTCACTTTTTTTGTCATTTTCATGTATTTTTTAAAGAGTTTTTGAAAAAAAATTGTTTGTTCTTTTTGCCCGTAGTGTTCGGATGCACAGGGCCGACAACTCTTAAGAGGTGTCAGACACAAATGGCCGACATCTCTTAAGAGGTGTCAGCCAAACAGGGCCGACATGCCGACACCTCTAAAGAAGTCTCGGTTAGATCCCTTCGTCACTCATTGAAATTGAGTTTTCTTCACAATGTCGGTCGTATTCAACCAACACCTCTTGGTCGAATTCGAGCGTTACCCCTTTAGAGGTTGTGGTCAGAGTCGGCCGACACCTCTTCATAGGTGTCAGCCCTGTGCAACCGAATTCTGCGGCGACACTTTCGTTTCTAAGACACATCGCGACCACATCTGACCTTGTTCAACAAAAAAACACTCCTACAACACTTGGTGATCTAGTACAAAGTATTCTACAATGACTAAAATCGAAAATTTTAGATGATTGAGGGGCGTGTTGGGTTGAGGGTAATGGGGTATGCCTGTATGGGTGAGCAAGGATATTGTTAGAATTTTAAAAAAAAATTGGGGTAAATTAAGTAAAAGGTGGGGTAAATGAAGTAAAAATTCAAAAAGGGATAAAAGAAGCAAAATGTGGGGTCCAAATAGCCTCGCCCACTTATTAATTGAGTGTTTTTTTAAAGGGAAGTTTCACTTACCCGTTAAGGACTGCACTTCCTCTATGGGTAAGTTGGCATCTCTACCTCTTAAGAAATTGACTCAAATACCGATTGTTATGCTCATTATCTACAAATTGCATTTCTCCCCTCACTTCCCCCAATCAAACGAGGCCTTAATCCATTGTGCTCAGTATCTACGATTTGGATTTGGGGTATGATAATTCAATTCAATTCAATCCAAGGTTTACTTTGGTTAAATTTCTCGAGAATATATGCACGTGTTTCGTTGAATTTTGTAGTTGTTGGTGTTCAATTTTCATAATATTGGTCCCAATCTAAGGTGAAAAGAGTGGTGACTATATTTATGTATGGACCACAAGTGTGAAAATGGGGTGTACTCCAAAACGCTAAGGCAAGATGAAATATCCACTCCACACTTAAGTAGTCGATGTGGGACGATCCCAACATTTTGAATAGTTAGAGAGTTATAATATTTTTTGATTTAAGACTAGAAAGTTTTTTTTTGAAGAAGAATTGAAATTTCATTAATCATTCATGGCTCAATACATGACCAGACAGAATCAAACACATTGATTCACTAATCTTATTTGTTCAAACAATTTGTCATTAATTTGGCTGTAAATGCGAAATTAAAACAGTTTGACAATCAATGACTGTTCTCTACAACATTGAAACTCAGAACAATACACAAAACTATTAGAATCACAAAACGAATGACGAAAGGAGAAGAAAACCTGAAACTTTCCAACAAGGAGAAGAAAACCTAAAACTTCCTTACAAAGAGAAGACAAATCAACTAGAGAAGAAAACTAACTATAAAATAAAAAACTAAAGACAAGATCAATTAAGCTCGATGCACAAATCTACGCAATATCATTGATGAAGATGCACCATAACAAGAATTGACCAATCTTCACAAATTGGTTTAGATCTGTTGTTTATTGTATGAATAAAGTGCACAAGAGATTTGTTTATTGGAACATCACTGATCGAAGAGAGGATTGACGATGGTTCAAAAAAAAAATCATCTAAGTGAATGAAGAATTTTTTTTTTTTAGAATTTTGGAGAGAAATAGAGGCAGCTTAAAACATATAGAATTCATTGAAAAAAGAAAAAAAATTGAAGAAAGAAAGTTGCAATGGCTGAAAAGTTGAATAGAAAATGTTAAATTGTGATAATCGACTATAATAATAACACCTATAAAGTATATTAAAAAAAGTATTGCATCGATTTATGTGCATTAGTATTTGCACGAAACTCGATGTGCATCAAAGTGATGACGCGCCAATCTCAACCCGCCCAAGGCCTATCCAAACCCAATCCCGATCAGTGAAGCCGAAATCCAGAGCTCATCGTCCCTCCAATGGCGATCGTTTCTTCAGCAACGACATGGTCCATGGCCTCTCTGTCCTCCGCCCTCCCATCCCCCTCTCTCCGCCCTTCAAGCCTCAGAATCTCCTCCACTTTTCAACCCCCCAAGCCCCTCATCATCTTCCAATCCTTCACCGGCCTCACCCCAATCTCCTCCGACCCCGCCCCACCTCTATTCCCCTTCGTCGACAACGGCGGCCGCGTCTTCGCGATGCGCCACGGCCGCCGCGTCCCCAAGCTCAACCGCCCGCCCGACCAGCGCCGCGCCCTGCTCAGGGGCCTCACCACCCAGCTCCTCAAGCACGGCCGGATCCTCACCACCAGGGCGCGTGCCAAGGCGGTCAGGAAGTACGTCGACAAGATGGTCACGCTGGCTAAGGAGGGCTCGCTCCACAAGCGCCGCCAGGCCCTCGGCTTCATTTATGAGAAGCAGATCGTCCACGCCTTGTTCGCCGAGGTGCCCGACCGCTACGGCCAGAGGGACGGCGGCTATACCAGGATTATTAGGACCCTGCCCCGCCGCGGCGATAATGCCCCAATGGCCTACATTGAGCTTGTATAGGTACTACTCCTCCTACCCACTACTGTGCTTGCCTCTTAATTTTGGATGTTGATTACTCTCCTTTTGTAGTGTTTTGTAATCTTTGCTCCTTGAGTTGCTATGGAAGAAAAAAAATAATTTCATTTTGAACAACTTTGTTTACTATTTTAATTGGTTAGTTCATGAGACAATGTAGACGGATTTCCAGCAGAAAAGGGATTTTTTTTTTTTTATAAGAAACCAACTTGCAGAAGCATCTGTGATGAGACGAATGAGGCATCACTTGCCAAAGGGTAAGGTTTAGAGAATTAGGTGGTTCGATTTGAGTCAAATCTATGACCTCCCCCAACCTTGCCTTTTGGCTAAGTGGTGCCTCCATTTCACCAGAAAAAGGGCAATTGGCCATTTTGTGTGGTAGTATAGTTTTGTCAATGGTTGTGTTGTGCAGTGTTCAAGTTTTTTCCAGGGGGACTCTTGTCGGGATGCAGGAATTTGAAGTCGACAGTTACTTCGAATTCAAGTTTGTCAACTGGGGAATTCTTCAAGAGGATGCTTGTGTTGGCAACCAACAGTGAGACCTTTTTTACTTCCCCTTTCAAATGCATGTTATATTAGGGATCTAGAATGGGAAAATTCTGTGGATACAATTAAGGCATTTAAGATTTTTGTTTCATTCCTTGAGCTTCTAATGACTCGTTGGTTGTGCCCATCATTAGGCTCATCCTTCTTGAACAAAACTTATTTGTTCTACCTTCTCTGTAGTTGCTTTTCCTTGGAACCGGATTTCCCATCATATTCGTTAAGTGAAGCTTCTTCATATTGCTAGCACTGCAGCTCGAAAGCCTTTAAGAATAACTCTGATTACTGTACTGCTCATATTATTTCCTAGGAGCTGTTATTTTCCGTCTAGCTAATCTTTGGCTTCAAATTTCCCTTCAAGAATAGCTCAGCTTTGCCTGTATAAGAATTTGCCTTTCAATTTACAATCGAATGTACTTCTATTGCAAACATGGAAGGTTTGCCTTTTCTATTAGCCCCATCGGATAGTGATACATTTTGTATTTCTCATACTAGCTCTTGCCATTTCCTTCTATTCAAAAGCTGGGGTTAGCTTAAAATTATCTCTTCAGTTGAACATTTGGTGGCTAGCCATCTCAATGATATTAATCTCGTGAACTTCTATGTGTGCATGTTATTACTTAGTAGATGCTGTGAAAATCCAAAGTCGTCGCTATCGCTTAGATTCTTTTGAGTAATCTCCAAGTTTGACAACTGAGACAATTATAATAGATCTGTGGAAGGAATCTGAAGTTTTGTAGATGAGTGAGAATTTGAAACATTTTTTTTTTTTTTTAATCTAGAAGTTAGAATATTTTTCGTAAAAAAATTTGTGAAGTTGCATAGCTGACGTAGCATTTTCAACAAAGTCTTGGCTAAGTTCTCATAATTTTGCCTTGTTATACCCAATGGACATCTATTTAGTAATTTACGAGAGACAACATAATTATTTTGCAAGAAAGAATACTTTACATTTGCTAGATATGAAAGTTGGATCACTTATGTACAAACTGGTTCTCTTTAATGCTTGAAAAAGAAGTGAGAATGGGTTTAGAATGTTTGGGGTTTTCAAGAATTAATATAGTTTCATGGTCTCATAGATGATGCTACTACTGTGGGAAATTGTCCAAAACATACTAAGGATATAGAGGACCTTCAAGAGTAGTGGTGAATGATAGCATTGAAGTCCCTGTGAGATTGGCAGTAAAGGGGAAAGTTAGAATGTAAACAAATACCTGGACATATCTGAATCGTTCATGCCTTATGTGGAATAATTTACTTCAGTCCTTTGGTCTGGCAACATCTTTTTTGGTGAACCATTATTCTTGTATCATTGAGGGAAATAGACTAGGGGTGCTCATGAAGACCAATGAATCAAAATAATCATCGGACTTGACTTGAGGTCGATTTGTAGGTGTGTAATTTTTCTTATCTTGATGGTTGTGCAGTTACAAATTTTTTATTTTTGGGCCGGGTGTCGGATATTTAGTGTCAGCATGCAGGTCCATCCGACCCAATATATATAGGATAGTAGAAACCCTAAGAGACCCATAGCTTTCCATTTGTGAATCTATACTTTTACCATCAAGGGAGTCAACAAAATCATTATCCCCAGCCATTAAAACAAGAGAACAACACAGATTTAGTTTTTTATTTTTTTTTGCGTTGAGAAAACACAAATTTAGTTTTCGAAGCCATAGACCACTACAAATCTAGCCATTGGAGCATGGGAACACCACATCTACCTCTTCTTTTTCTCGCAATGGGAACACCACATCTACCTATACTTTTTCTCCTTCTTCAATGAGGTCTAGTTGCCAAAAAGATTTCTTTTACTATTGACCTTAAAATCTTCATGCACCTCTTTGATACCCCCTTACGATTTCTTATAGCCCCAATAAATTTGGGACTGAGGCTATGTTGTTGTTGTTTAAGAAAACTCTATAGCCCCATTGTGCCTTGATTGACTACTCATGCTAGCAACAAGGCTTTATAAAACTAACATGCTTGATGCTCCATTTCCGGGACCAAGGCTTTGTTGTTGTTGTGTACGTTTTATCTGATTCTCCATGCCAAGTACATGAAATTAAGGGTATCACCTACATGCTCTATAATTCGTATAGAATTTTGTAGGTGAAATAGAAAGAAATAGGGTTGACCTCCCAAGGAGGACGAGGGTGTTGTGCATCTTAGTGGCAATATACCAAATTCTTGCAATTTATATTAAATCTTGAGGAGGAGCTCTACAATCATTTCTTGCATAAGTCACTTCTACATCAAAGTTAGTTCAATTTCTCTTCCAATATGTTATGGTTCGTGATAACATCAAAACTGGACCAATGGAGATGAAAGAATGTAGGTTGAAAGATTAGTTTTCTTTTGTTGCTTTTTGATATTTTACCATATCTATTTTCTTTGCAAAAATAAAAGGGTAACATAAAGTTGCCATTTTGACAAAAAAAAAAAAAAAGAAGTGGAGTTTATGTTTTTCTTATTGAGTCACCTGCTTTTCTTTATTGCCATCTTTTATACCTTCATGAATAATTTATAATTACCTTTATCTCTTTTACTCCCTAATACTTGACATTTTTATGTTTTTTAAACCCTAAACCATAATTACCTTTATCTCTTTTAGCTCTCTTGTTATTTGGTTGTTCTCCACTTTCTTTCCGATGGTAGTATGAATGGATCTAGCTGAATAAGTTATGATGTCGGACTGAAAATACTGTCGAAGAGTTGTAATCCCTTTGATGGTTGTTTGGAATGTCTTCCTCTTCCCCCCTCCTCCCTCGCCATGATCCACACTGTTCTAAAGTAACTTCATTGATGGCTGTGTTACTGTCAAAGAGTTGCAAAATGACTGTTCCTTTTTTGTTAATTTAAGCAAACAATCTCAATTCGTAGTAAAAAAAAGTGATTTGAATGCGTCAGCTAGTGCTCACTCACTTTTTTCATTTTATGGTATTTTCTTGAGATAGTTTGCTCATTATTTGATTTTGTGAGCTTAATATATTTTCAACATTAAAAAATGAGTGTAGCATAGATGAAGAAGCTTGGGTAGATGTGTCGTAAAACTCGTAAAGATAGAAAAGAAACGTGGAGTTCCAAGGAAAAGTCGGAGAAGCACCAATAGATACAAAAATAATGGAAGGGTGTTTGCGGTGCTTTTTCCAGTTAGAAAACTCAACAAAATTGAAATTTAAGGAATAGATAGTCCTAAGATAACTTGGAATGCAAAAATCAGGATGGATTTAAAGAGTTGTGAAAGCTCATAATCAGCTGCTTAATTGAGTTAAATGGAAGCGTTTGATCCATGTAGTTGATCCCAACAATTGAGGCTTGGTTGTTGTAAATAGTTTCAATATTTTTCTGGTTGTGTGTCGGCTAATCATTGGAGGGACACAGTCAAAAGTGAGGTTTATTACAGTCATGGAGAGTAGATGGTGAAAACATCTGATGCATCTTTTCAAAAGAAAATGAAGGTTATGATGTGTGCGTATATTCTATATCTTTGTGTGAAAAGTAAGAACTCTTGATTTAGGGAATTTCTCTTTAACTCACCTAAAATATGAAGTCTATAAATTATTATTTGATCTTGTCTCAGTATTTAGTTTCAATTCAATGATAAGAGGTGATTTGTGGGGATTGGTTTTCAAGTCATACGATGAGGAAAGGGGCTTGGTTGGTGGTCGAGTAAAGAAATCTTGAGCCTTATGGAGTTCTCTTATGCTTTCCATCTTGCACCTGAAGGCCGGGCAAGATAGTAGTTGTAGCAGTAAAGAAATTATTCAGTCTTGGATATCTCATATGTTTGTGTATGTCTCGTTCGTCCTGTTTCCTTTTTCGTTCTTGTTTATTCAATATTTTATGATTTGAAGTATTTATATTTCAGTATTGCCATCTATTTTAGACACTGATGAATGATCAATGTGGTTTATGAGCCAATCGTTCAAGAAGAATGAAACAGAGTAAACAAGTGTGAGATCTATTAAATTAAGGAAGATTGAGTGCTGGCTTCTGCAAACAAATACTCTAATCACATTAATTAATTGCTAGGAAGCTTTGGCTATTGGTAGGTGATGTCGGGAGAACATGGTCTAGCGGGATTGGGTGGTAGGAGATAATGAGCTTGATGGAGTCTTCTAGGACAAAGATTATGTTGATATACTTTTGATGCTTGCATTTTGCTATATAGTTATAAGAAATCTTTAGATTGTTATTTGATCAGAAAAGTATAGGATGATTCTTGGAGAACCATAAGTTGCAAGAAATCCAGGTTCAGTATGTTGATGGAAGGTTGTGTGAAACATGATTTCATTCTTAGATTTCATTTAAGAATGCTATTAGCCTATTAGTTCTTGTGCGGAGAAGAGAGAAGTCTATTGTATTAGCAACATTAAATTTCATTCTTAAGGATCCCCATTATTAATGTAGAACGGTATCTATTGTCCTCTTGGGGTATTCTATAACCACGGCATTTACTGCAGAAACTTATGCACTGAAAAAACCCCAACATCCGTAGATTGAAGTCTAAGATACAATCTTGAACCTTGTTCTAGACGACTCTAATCGACTTGCAGTGGAGCAGGGGCTTGCTCTATATATAATTTATGCTTTCAGTCTTCATTTATAAGAATAGCACATACTTTATTAATTTCTTACGGTTTGATGGGAATAATAGCCCTTCCGTGCGTGGCCTGAATTGTGAACTAGGCATACCCGATGCATAAGGCAAATATATAAAAGGATATTTGCATTGCTCAGTTGTTTGAGTGGAAAAATGGAATACTTCTAGGAATGCCTGTGAAGTTTCAACATCAAAGGCAGCATTGATAGAGAACATGCAGCGACGAGACTGTCAAGTTAGTAGATGAGTTAAATTCTATATTAATTCAGGTTTGAGAAGCAATGCAGCATATAATTTGCCTGTAGAAGGTATTCCAATGCAGGTAGTTCCATTGACAGTAGGGGATACTAATAGCCAAATAATCTTGTGCCCTAAGCAATTTGTGGCGCATTATTCATCGATAATCATCATATTGTCATTTAATGAAGAATCCCATCCCTTTTTTTCTACCAACATGATCATTTATAATTTAGCTTGCTAATATTTGACTCTATTTTTCCGCAAAAGAAAAGCACTATATTCGACTCTATTTATTCTTTGCGGAATGGAATAATATGGAAAATGCTACTGCAACCCAGGAAGTTAATCTAGAAATATGGTGCCGTGTGATGCACCTCATAATACGTGTGCACTGAAATAGACGATGAGTATAGACAGTAGCATTTCTCATGAAATGACTCCCAAGCCTCGTTAATCAACTTAGTTTATCAGAACGTGTAAACCGCAAAAAAAATGTTGGCTTGACCTACACAATAATTATGAGGCCCTCTCCTCTCCCAAATGAATGTGGAGCGTTCTCAAAACTTTTTTTTTTTTTTTTTTTTTTTGACTTGGGAGTTACGACCTCTTGAAACTTGCCTTTAACTCATTAGTAATTGTTGCCTTTTTTTGTGGCGAGTGATATCTTTACCATCTCAGAGATACTTTGACAAATGCTAAACTACTTGTTTTGTGGACCATTAGCATTTAGTGATGCATGTGAATAGTTGATTCTCATTAATTCACCCGCACCGTTGAGTCATGATAATTTTCCACCTGCGCACGTCTACATAGGGCTCGTGGATCTCTTCCAGTATCAATCTTGAAATCAACTTAACCACATTCATCAATTTAGATGTGTGAGGTTTTAACTCAAAAGGCTCGCATGGATCTCTTTTAGTACTAATATTGTCCCTGACTTAATTACTTTCAACTCATCATATATATATATATATAGATGCGGGGTTTAAACTCAAAAGACATCGGTACTAATTAATTGAGGGAAGATCCACACTTAGATATTTTATTATTAAGTTATTTACTTTATCGGATATGAGACTATTATTTCGATTCACACTATTATAATCAGACCATACCAAGTGAAAGAGTGTTGTTGCAGTCTCTAAGGATATGACCCAATTCCTATTTCTTTTGCTAGCTGATCTTGAGTCCATGGACAGTGAAGAGTAATTGTTAATTAGGTGGATGTTGAATAAATGAAATAGTAAAATCATAATATTAAAAAAAAAATCGTAATATGATCTCAATAAATACATATGTGAAAATGTGCACCAATTAAAAAAAAAGAAAAAGAAAATGTTTTCTGATTGACGACAATCTGTCTTGGTCATGTGACGTGTCTTGCGTTCTAAATCTTGTTATGAACAAGATTTCAAAAGGTGTATCAAAGGGGCCCGTCACGTGTGTTTCCCTTACACGTTGAAGCTCATGGGCCCAGTAATTAAAACACCCCATTGAAATTGGAAATAGGTATGGAATCTGTAGTTGGATGCAATTCATATGATGCCAAAGTCATGCATGTATGCTTGCAACAAAAGTTGCTCATCTTTACTTCGTTATATCACACTCATCTGTAGCTAAGGTTGCTACTGTGCATATCTGGCGTGGCCTACAACCACGTGAATGGTCGCTTTTGTGAGTTAATTAATATATGGTGTCAACTGTCCAAGCCAACTGCCTTGCCAATTGCAATTTATTTATTTCAAAGTTTTTCTTTCTTTAGAAGACCGAAAGATAAGAAATTGGCAACGTAGCAGTCCAAGTCTCCAACAATTTGTCTGTATCACGTAGCACATGTGTTGGTCTACTTGTTACTTGTATTCTTGGAAACCCGACAATGCTCATATCACTGATTGAGTACCACTTGTTCATTCATGCCCAACTATTTATTTGCACTTGCGTTCTCATCATGTTAATTTGTGTGGTGCAACAACTGATTCATTCATTGTGACAACTAAATTCTGGTCACGACTCACGATGTTACACTATGCTAAGATATAATTCAAAAAAATAAATTCAAAAGGTTATTTGCTATGTTAGTACACTTTTTTATTTTTATTTTTTTGACAAATTCCAGTTCTTAATACATTTATAACAAATTAAATTGATTAATTTGAAAAACACTAAAATAGCCTCAAGATCTTTCAACATGTTCTAATCCGACCCATACTACATAAAGTGTGCTACCGTTTTCCTTTTTGTTAAAAAAGTAATTTTTTGAAAAAAAAAGTAACTTTTTGATATTAAATATCTTTTATAGAGAACCTTAATTAATTTAGATTGAAGCTCGTTAATGTTATATTAAATATCTTCAAAGTCAGAGCGGTCCATGCACTTACAGTTGTTAGTGAATAATTTACAGGATGTGTATTTAAAGACGCACATAGATAGCTCTCATGGACAATGTGACTTTTCCGATTTGATGTAAAAAACACATATGGATAAAATATGTGGCGTTGTTATCCAATTTGGTGGAGCTAACATGTGAGCTGCTTTCCAATTTATACAATGTGATGTCAAGTCGCATATATGATTAATCGATCATAACTTACTAGCTAGCTAATTTTGTCTTTCATATATATAAATCAGAAATTCTATTCTCATCACAAATTAAAACACATCACAATATAATCATTGTTATTATGTTGCCGGACTAAAGAGGGACACAATTGTCCACTTTTCATCGACAAACACATTAATTTGATGTCGTTTTGTAGCCGAGTAGTCCTATACGTGTGAGTACACGGAATTAATATTGTATGCTCTACAGGGCCAGCATTAATAAAGATGGTCGTGATTTATAGCTCGTGCGATGTGTCCCCTTCGCTGTGCAACTAAGTACTGATTGATCATCAGCTACGGCTATTGGATGGTCAAATTAACAAACCATCTTGTGGTCCTCTGGAACGTTATTAACGTTGATGGCAATCTTATTATATGTGTATTGTTTACTAGCGATATATGGTCCACTTTTTCTTGGTAGTTTTTTTTTTTTTTTTTTGCGCAAAACATATTTTTTGATTCTTGGACTTTAAGTCTTTTATGTTTTTAGTCCTAAAACTCTTATTAGTGTATATTTGGTCCCTTAACTTTCATTGTTATACATTTGGTCCTTGAACTTTTGAGGTTTTATGCTTTTGGTCCTTAAACTTTGAATTTTTTTTTATATTTTTAAGGTAAATTAATTTTTTTCCAACTTTTGTTGGTCAATGTGAGTCGTCTGATTTAGTAATATAAACTACTTTACTCTTTTTGACTAGTTACGCGACACTTTTGTTACTCACGTTAGTAAAATTTAATACTTTAAATATTGAAGGACTAAATGTAGACCTTTGTGAAAGTTTAAAGATCAAATGTGTAGTAATAAAAGTTCAGGGGCTAAAAGCATAAAAAACACAAAGTTCATGAACCAAATGATGAGTTTTGCCTCTTTTTTTTTTCTTGGTAGTTTATTGTACTAGTATTTAGGAAATCTTATTTCCCTTTTTCTTTATTTTAAAATTGAGTCTTGTTGTCGTCGAAGTTTCCCTTTTTTTTTTTTTCTGCTAGACACAGTTAGAGATCACAATGTAGATTAGTTTACTCTTTTTCTTTTGGCGATTGAATAAGTTTACTCTAGTTGTTACTCTAATTGTTAATGAAATTTGAACCAAAAAAAAAAATTTGTTAATGAAATAAGGACGAGATCGATCAACTTCAAAAAATAAAAAAATAAAAAATAAGGACGAGATCGAGATCGAGATATTTTAGTGTTGGTTTATTTTGGCTCGACCCATAATTTCTATTTTAGTTTGTCACTAATTTTTTTTTTGGTACAAGTTTGTCACTAATTAGAAAGTTGAGTGTGTTAGGAAGTTTCTAATTTGTTTCGAGTTTGTTTTTAGATAGTGCTTATTTATGTGTTTTAGTTACATTAGAAAGTTTGACAAGTGTTGGTGTTTATATAAAGACCCTAAGGTTAGTTTGTAAAACACAATTTTTAGATTGATTGAGTAGAGTTTGTTAGGTTTGATTGATTGAATAAAGTTTTTGAGTTTGTGTCTTGTGAGATTGATTGTCTTCTGCTAATGTGCGTTGGTTTTTTTTTTCCGAACAATTAGTAGTCGATCATGAATGCCCGTTTTTTTTTTATTGGATATTTGCATTTCACATTGTAACCAACTCACTTATAGAAATTTCATTAATCATTCATGGCTCGATACAGGACCAGATATATAATCAATTGCTCTAATAAAAGTATATTAATTCGCTAATCCTATTTGTTCAAAAGAACTATAATTAATTTGATTGTAAATGCGATTGTGAAATTGAAATAATGTGATATCAGGGTTCCATGCCTTATGTATATATGTTGTTTTTATAACACTTGGGGAAATTCAAACGCCATACGTTTGATAACATATGCCATTCATTTTAATCCCTTGGGGATATTTCGCAAGATTCCATGCCTTAGGTTATCCCGACTTTATTTATTGAAGTTATTTAATTGTTTCAAGTTTATTTCCTCTGCGACTACATTAAAACTTGTGTAACTTAATAAATCAATTTTAAAACACTAAATTATTAATAATAATAATAATAATAATAATAATAATAATAATAATAATAATAATAATAATAATAATAATAATAATAATAATAATAATAATAATAATAATGGAGGCTTACTAGACCTGCATTGACCTTGCGAGGGCTGACTCGAGAGTCTACATAGGTCTAAGTCGGGCAGGGCCCAATTTGTGAGAACTAGCTTTGTCACAGTATGTGCACATAACTCTATATATGTTGAAATGATAAGCTCTACCATTGTGTAGCAAATGTATGTATATCAAAGGTATGTTACTCAATCACTTTTACGAGCCAAAAGCTCTCCAACTTAATTTTTCATTATTTCAAAGCTTCAAAAATGGGGAAATAACTAAAAGGTGATTTAATATAATCATTTTATTATTTGACAAAAAATTAGACAGAATTCAATTCTCTTCTCTTTGAACCCATAACCTCTTACTATCATATCTCATACCAAACTATTGAGCTACTTAATTAGTTCTTCTCTATTAATGGTATATTTTTTAGGCACTTTGGCGAGACGCATAAGCTCACATTATTATGCACGATTGCCAGATAGGGTACGTGAATTGCTAATTAATTATGCACCTCAAGACTTGTAATAAGCATGCATCCCAAGCAAGTACCACGTAAGCAAGTATGGTAAGTGAGTGTGTTTATCAAGTATAGGCATGAAGCATTTCCCTGAATGCACGTAACTTAATTATTTCTATGCGATCCCACGTTCATTAAAAGTAGTATTGGCAGTAATTAAAAAAGCTTAACTGGTTAAAATATCCAACCTTTCACAAATTTGTTATTATATCCTACCTTAGCTTTCTAGATTGTTGGATTTATATCCTAAGTCACTTTTAACTCTAAATTTGAGGAAATAACATTTAAATTAAAAATTCTTTTTTTGATAGGATGAATTAAAATAGTTCCTAAATTTATTATTTAAGTGTTACTTAATCAAATTTAGAGTTAAAAGTCATGACTTTGAATTCGAACGGTTTTGGTTTACTAGTAAGTGCGAAGATGAGAATGTGTGGGGTAGGCGCATAATCTCGCTTTCAATTTCCAACAACACCCAAACGTCAGACCACTAATAGTCTCTTTTCGCTATCTCAAAGCTCATAAGATTAGTCAGACAAATATTTGAATACTCATGATTACTCAAAAAAAAAGGGACATGACTTTAGATACGATTCAACCAATTTAGAAAAGTCATGATATAATAACAAGTTAAAAAAATTAGAATATAATAATAAAAATCCTAAAAAGTTAGGATCGATATTTCAACCAAATTTGGCTTTTAAGAAAGTGTGGTTTTGGTTCGATAACTTCGACTGCTTTCGATCTGCTTTATTAGTCTCCCATCTACATTCATGTATGGTGACCACCGACCCTCTAGAAACGAGAGGACGGCCTAGTTTCAGATAGCGAAAGCCTAAAAAAATCAGTGGATCAGTACTATAGAGATGTGGGAAAGTGAGAAAAAAAAAAAAAAGTCACATGGAAGTTGTGCTGTAACTTGTAATTAAGGGACAGGTCGACTTCGAAATAAAAAGCGATCATGTCTAAATATATGTCTCTATGTTTTTAGTCGGCACGTTAAATATTATCTACTTCCCACTTGTGGGTCGTTAGATGTACTTCGGTACACGTAACAAATGTGTCCCAAGGTACATCTGAAGACATTAAATGGCACTACGCATATTGCAGAACCCATTGTGTGACTTGTGTCTCACTGTAGTTTTTTTTGCGATAATATAAATTTTGTGTGTTCTAAGATGCACTCGCATTTCTGTAGCACTAATTAGTTTGACTCATGTTCATGACGCTGCACTGTTGTGTCATATACATTATTTTGACATGAATGAACTAACTAATTAATATTTTTTAAGAAATATTTATACCTCATTCAATTTAAATATATGTACAACTCTTTTTCTTCTTCTTTATTAAAAAAAGTTTATTGAAAGGTATCCTTGACAGGTTAAGGCGAGAATATTATAGGGTTTTTTTTTTTTTTTTTTTTAAGAAATTGGAGGACGCAAGCTCCAAAACGTTAGATCACCAAAATATGTACACCAGAACATCATAGTTATTAATTGCTTAAGATTTCTTATTCTATTATAATATATAGTATAGATATAAATTCGAATATGATAGTTTTTAAAGAACTAAATTTCATTAAATTAGATAACTAAATGCAAACTATTTGTGTGTGTATATATATATATATATATATATATATATATATATCCATCTAAGAGATAAGTATCAAGAAAAGATAAGATCAAATAAGAAATCATATCTAACACAAATTCTACTAACACTTTACCTCAAACTCAAGATGGGTAAAGAAAACCAACTTAAGGTTGATAATCGAATCAATAAACCCAAAAAATCAAGGGATTGGTGCGGAGATATCAACGACTACCAAAGGAGGCAGAGGCAGAAAAGCAGGCAACGGAATAATGGAGTTGACAGAATGACTATCGGAGCAGAGTCAACTGAACGACTGACGGAGTTGAGTTGGCGGAACAACTAATAGAACTGAGTTAGTTGAACGACTATCGAAGCTGAGCAAACAAAATCAGATTTATATGTCATTTCAGAGATGAACGACAATCTAAAATAACAGAGCAAATACATATGTCGTCAATGTCAAAGATATACAATTCACAATATACTGCCAAAGGATCTGACAAGCAAATATGAAGTGCACATCCATGTGAGCCGAATAATTGACAGATGATTAGGGAGCGAATTGAAAAGCAGATGGTCTCCAGATGATTGAACTGAAGTTTACGGTTGTTGTGCACAAACTACACAGGTAGATGATGCACAAAGAGACGCACGACAGATGGAGCGGATTGCGCAGATGGCAAAGACGCACGGGCAGCGGGCAGCGGGCAGAAGGCAGACACAAGCAGATGGTAGATAGAGACACGGGCAGATGGAGCAACGAAACAGAAGCTGATAGATAGGCAGATAGAATGGACATGTTGATGAGCCACACATGCGGTCTGGGTAGAATATTCCTTATATTCGAATCTAGCTAGTATGAGAGATTAAAGGGTAAAATTGAAATTGAATATTCTGCACGTCTGGCCACCGTTAATTTCTAATTAAAGTTTATATATATTATTGCAAACTTATTAATTGGAGTGGCAGTACTTTCAAGGAGTACGTGGTAATTAATCGAATAATTTAAAAAGTATGACAGTAATTTATATATTACAAATATGTTATATATGAATATAAATTTTGTTTTACGTACGGGTTCCTCTTTTTATGACATCTGATTTAAACTAAATTCATTTAGTAAAAGTAATATATATTTTTATCATTATTAACTACTAGTTGTTTTATTGCTGGTTTTAAATTAAAGACCAGATTCTCAAATTTTCTTAACCTTTTTTTTTTGGTGAAAAGATTTGTAAAATTTTAAATATGAAGTTGATGTTTTCAAAAAAAAAAAAAAAATGAAGTTCATGACGATATAGATAAGATGCTTTTAGCTGAAGTTTCACATACGCCCACTTAAAAAGTTCATGAATCTCAATTACGTTCACATATGTAGCTCGGGGGCACGCCCTATATATGTGCAGAACTGCAGATACGTTGCTCTAATTTGAGTACTGCATGCATGCATGTACACCATTACCATTAGTAATCTGTCAAGTCAAGTGCACAAAGCCAATCAGTATTTCATTTAATATTATATATGCATGGAATCAGATTCATAGATCACTTAAGAAAAAAAAACACTTTGACAAAAAAAAAAACTTAAGAAAAAAAAAACATTATCCATACTCTCTCTATATATATATATATATATATATATATATATATATATATATATATAATAATTAACTAGATGAAGATGCCTTGCATTATCAAACAAATATATATCTAAACAATAATAATCAATTGGATGACCCAATAATTTGATATGAGAGTTACAAGTAAGAGGTCATGAGTTCAAACCTTGGTGAGTACAAAAGTTGTTTCTTTCCTATAAAAAAAAACCTACACAATAATATAAGCATGCATTCACTCTGTAAAGTTGTATATACACACACTTGTCGTGCCTCAAGACATACATGTATATATATGAGGGGCACGCTTCTCACAACCACCCTTGACTTTCGAGGCGTGCATACGTCCTGAGGCATATTGAGGGCGGTTGGTGAGGTGCGTTCCCTTCGTGCATATCTATCCTGAGGCACGCTAGCACTATTCCTATATTGATTAAATGGAGTATGCTAGTTAGGGTACTTGTTAATTAGTCCGTTATATATGTCTCATAGTTCTAATTATTTACATAATGGCCAAAATTTGTAACTTATAATATTTTTGATTCACTTTATGTCTATTAAACCTTTCTTTTGCTTACCAATTTAATGAAAATTGGTATTAATGTGGGAATTGTGACGTCCCCAGTTCCCCATAAAATTGAGTCCCGCCCGGCCTAGACCTACGTGGACCCCTGAGTCCTCACTTGCGAAGTCAACGCATCCTAGTCAGCTTCAAAACCTCAAATTCATCATTAAGTTATCATTTTAAATGTGAAAGTTATAGGATTATATAATTATTAGAAAATTCGCACCGAAAATCAACTATAATCAACTAGTAGCTCAGTAAGTGGAAAATCAGAAAATACAACCTAAAATGTGAAAACCCTGAAAAATAGATAAATACATGCATATCTGGTGATCAGAGCTAAATAATATGATAATACATGATATCCTTAGTCACTCAATCCCAAAATATATTCCAGTGTTTTACAAAAGCATAAGGTATAATAATCACAAAAAAAACAAAACCTACTGTGGAGTAAAGGAAAGAACCACTTCGAGAGTCCTCAGAGGAAGTCATCTAGCATCAACTCCTTTCCCTTGCTCGTTTTAGGTCTATCTGCACCCACCGTCACAAACTAGACGGTGAATACGTGAAAAATTGAAAGTATAGCCAGAAGAACATAAACAGCAATTCATGAATAACCAAATAAGCAGTCTAAGAATCATGTGGTATTGAAAGACAGAAGATAACACAAATTGCATGATAAACAGACTGACGAGTATATCGATGATATTTGAGTGTCTATCGAGTCAAGAGAGGCTCATAAGTGGTCAATTACCACACCCACATCTACATCCACATCCACATCCACATCCACATCACAACCACATCCACATCCGCATCCACATCTGCATCCACAACCACATCCATAACAATCCAGTACTCGGGGTGAAACTCAATATTAGGTGGGCGGACAACATTTTTGCAGAAGTGTTCACGTTAGCCCAACTAATATGAACCCAGGAGTACCTTCACGACACATTTACGTCAAGACACTCAACCAAGGAATAGTAGAATGAAATCCCAATGAATAGCTCAATTTAATAGAAATATCAATAATGAAAAATGAATTGATGTGTACCTTCTTACTGGCTTACTAACGTTTAAAACGTACCTCAATAACACAAAACATCGATCCTGACACAACTCTCTAACTTGTTCAATTCGAATTTTCAAAGCCTGACAATCATTTAACCTAAATTTGTTTCAATTAGAGTCATTTTGTGACCTTAAATAGTCCCCCTAAAGTTTCTCAAAAGTTTGAAAATTATTTGAAAAATTATCTGTTTTTACTGTTCCAGACGCTGCCAAGGGTAAATCCCATGACATCACATAAAGTGTGGGTTACTGAAACCTCTCTGGTTTGGACGCCGCAGATGACGTCGCTAGGGTTTTGGACCACTACGTCATCTAAAGCGTGGATTCTTCAAACCAGTTCTGGTTTGCACGCCATGATCAACGATGTGAGCATAAATGCTCCACGACGTCCCTCGTGGTGTGAGTCCTTGAACTTATTTTTCGGGTTTTTTTGGAACCCCGACTCTCATCGCTGCGTTCCGAGCCTATCCCAAACTCTTAGGGACATCCAAAACAACACCAAACCCACTTTACTTTGTGTCGAAACCCCAACCAAAGCCCCAATTCGAAAATCACACGAAAAATTCACCAAAAATTTTCAAAAATTACAAACTTCTTCAAATCACTAAACCAATTCACAAAACACCAATGGATCATTCATTTGATCAACTAATCATCACCCAAACTCATTTACAAAATTTTGCAAAAATCTTGCCCAAAATCATCGTGACAAAACCCACAAAATTAGTACCAAATCGTAGACAAACAAGAGAGGAATCAAGATCCTACCTTTTTACGCGTGATTGGTCGATCCCCGACGTCGTACCGAGCTCGGAAAGTCCAAAACCCTCGTCACTCTTTCGTCCTCACGTTTGGAGAAAAATGGGAAATAGAGGAGAGAGAAAAGGTGGTGCGTATATACTACTCATTTCATCAACACACGCATGGATTTCGAGGAGCATCTTGTGTCTCTCACTTGTTTCATCCAACAACTATGACACAGTTGCATAACTCCATTAGGTGACTTGCCATCACAACTTAACCGTTTCTCACTCTCATTTCTCGTTCTCGGACCCGTATTGCTTCATAATACGCACGTTGCGCATTTCCCGAACACAACATCGCCCTCACATATTAATTGATTATTTATTATTTTCTAATAATTCACTAAGTATCATTTCCTGGTGTTTAATTACCCGTATTACACCCTAAAATTCTCATTTTTCCTAGGCCAACCTCACACACAAATCCGTGGCGATAAATAAAACAAAATCACGCACTAAGACATACATAGTTCACATTCGGGTATAAATAATAGTACAAACATCACAGAAAAATAAAATATACATCAGTGTTGACTCCCGAGGCTTGAGTAGTATGACAAGCCACGACTGTCAGGTCATGGTCCTAAAATATGACACGTGTCACCAATTAAATTTGAGGGTCATTACAGGAAGCCCAATTAATGGTTCTCTCTCAAGGCTATAAAAGGGTATTTGTACCATCAAACAAGTGTAGAAAAAACTTAAGGTTTGAGTGATAGGCTTTGGTGTTGTGAGTTTTGGCGTGGTGCTTAGAGAAGATCAACAAGATAATGGCTTCCGTAGGTAAAACTCTACTTGATCTATTTTATTAATTATGCTTAAGAATGTTTACATAACTTCCTTAACCAAAAAAAAACTTCCTTTTCATACATACATGCATTAGCTGTTAGAAAAATTTAATAATCTATTGGGGCCACACATGCAATATACAATGTGTTGCGTCATTATTAGGTTAGCCTAATTAAAGTGATCTACTAATGTGTAATGTTATTGGCTAATGTGCATAATTATTGTCATGAAACAATAATTAATGTTAATATACATGCATTTGATGTTAGAAAGACTTTATCATCTTCCTATTGAAATATGTGTGCAGTTAGGGTTGGTTCTGTCATTTTGGGGGCTTAGGGCAGAATAAAAAATTTTGGGCCTTTATATTTGAGACTTCCTTAAACTATCTTTTTTTGTGCATATAGTTACAACAACAAAGTCACAATCCCAAATTAGTTAGGTCGGCTACATGGATAAAAAAACTCCTCCATTTCCCTCAATTTAATGCAATTGATGATGCGTTGTATATAACACAGGGATGTACAGGATCTAGTAATCCACAGATCCAATTCAATTCGACCCAATTATTACGAATCTGATCAAATTTTATAATTAGTTGGACCAAATTGAATTGTAAAAATGTCAATCCGCACCGATCGGATTGACTTGCGAATTTTACATGTACAATCCACGGATCCAATCCAGTTTGATCTGCAATATTATATACATGTAGATCTAGCCTTTTTTTTATAGTAACCGTGGGTATCCAGACTCTTTGCCTGACTAGTTCCACGGGCTGACCTTGGGATTGCGCAACAAGACTGCCAGTGGCCCGACGTTTAGTTGTCGCGGGGAATCGATACTGAGGTCGTGCGCCTAACCCACACAACCCCATCATTGCCCTTACCACTAGGTCACACCCGTCCGGGTTTAGATCTAGCCTTATAGATACATATAGTTCTCAGCGGTTGTTTTGTCTACTTATATTTGATTTTCCTTTTTGTTGTATTACTTAACTTTTTATTCAACTTCTAATTTTCAGTCCAACTTTTAGTTTGGTCATATAGTTTTTGCATTAAGTTGAATCAAGTCTAATTTGTGGTATAATCATGCACTTTGTTTTATGTTTTTTAATGATTGTGGAATTGTTCTTAACCAATTAAGTGCATATTCTTAATTATGAGATAATTATATGATGATGATCCATGAACTTGATTCGATCCAATCCGCATTTTATTAATTGGATTAATTGAATCGGATTGAAAAGTTTAATGAGTTGGATCGAGTTGAAATTTCTCAATCTGCAATAATTGGATCAAGTATCGAGTTGACCTTAAATAGATCGAATCCGGTCTGTGTACACCACTAATAGCACACTGTCAATTGCACTAAATTGAGCGAAATGGAGGAGTTTTTAAAGAGAGAGAGAGAGAGAGAGAGAGAGAGAGAGAGAGAGAGAGAGAGAGAGAGAGAGAGAGAGAGAAAAACTATTTTAATTTTGGTTTTATTAAATTTAGTTGGTGGAAATGTAAACTTTATTTATTTATTAGACCAAAACTTTATTTATTCTGAAATTATAGAAAGAACCGCATTTAAGAGAGTAGAGAGAACATATAAATTAAATGATATTGTGTGACAATCGATATGCATAGGATGAATTAGTGCATTGATGATGTGTTTTTTGTACTTATAGTTGAGTTTTAAAAAATATATATTTAGCTAACTATTCTTTTACATAATTACTATGCAGACGTTAGGATCCACTCAATATGCATTGAGACGTGTGCTTACATATTATAATGAATTTTAAATGAACCCCAACAAATGTATACAAAGATGCTACTCTAACAATATCCCAACAATGTCCAAGTTGCGTCCCATCAAAAAGAGAAAATAAAAATATTTTATACTATATATCAAACATTTGTGGGGGCAAGTTGTTTGTTTCTTATATACATATAAAAACATTTTCTATCATATATAGGATAATGCTAAGGTGACTCAATATGAATACTCACCACGAGCACACACATTAATTTTTTATTTTTATTTTTTACAATTTTGTGGTTGCGAATTAAGGTGATGGTGTGTGTTGACAAGAAGGAGGTGGTGTGTGGGAGATCAGGAAAAAATTGAAAAAAAATTAAAAAATTAATGTGTGTGCTTGTAGTGTGTGCGTAGTGGGTGACCTTATAATATATTATACCACATCAAGAGTATGCCACACACTCTTTATCCATATACATAAAAATCAGGACATTAATTAATTATACCTCCTTAGAGGAAAACTATTGTGTTAATTCCATTCCGTAGTACTTTCCCGAATGAACATAGAGTCGATGATCAGTTTAATTGCATGTTTGTTTTTTTTTTTTGGTGCAAGTTTAATTGCATGTTTGTGGAACCTTTCCAATAACAAGAAGACAAAAAGGGAACTTTCGATGTCAAGCGATAGCATCGCACTAGTATACATTTAGCTTCAAGGACCATCGCAACAAATTCAAGTCACAATTTCCTTTTGCAAGCAGTCACGATTCACCTATACACACATCTCAAGATACATAACATTTATATTTTTGTTGTGAGCCTCACGTAGGGGTGTCATTCTACCTTTTTTATTAATTTGTGCAGTGTTGGAGATATATGTGAAATTGTGAATAGAAAATTAATTGGAAAAGTTAAATTAATAGTACCGAGGCTTTCCTCATAAGTCAATAAAAAATAAAAAAATAAATAGTACTGAAACCTTTTGAATTAAAACTTCACATCAATAAATTGAAAGTAATTAAGTTGAGAATACTATTAATATTATCAGAGATTCACGTGCCCACAAAGAAGTGTTAAAGGGAACATATATATATATATATATATATATATATATATATAAAAGGTGATGAGCTAATTAAGAGATCGAGCGAGTGGGAATTTTGGCATCCATTTTGAATTAGCGTTGGTTTGGGTGGGTGCACGTCACTGT
This sequence comes from Stephania japonica, assembly GCA_039657345.1. Taxonomy (NCBI): domain Eukaryota; kingdom Viridiplantae; phylum Streptophyta; class Magnoliopsida; order Ranunculales; family Menispermaceae; genus Stephania; species Stephania japonica. The sequence goes on from CM077556.1 coordinate 12,755,088, forward strand.
CTCACGCGTGAGTACACTCTCTTGGCATGCACCGCCGCACCACTCACTACTCATCGTATCCTCCCATTCTGTCAACGCCTTATAGTAATTATATTCTTTGTTCCTCATCTCCACCCATTTTCAAATTTGTTCGATTCAACTAACGTTATTCTTTATTTAAGATTAAAGTTTTTTTCTTTATTTAAGATTAAAGTTTTTTTTTTTTATAGGAAACGGGACATTATTATTAATGTATAGATAATATATTGTACAAGTACTTAAGAACGATGTGTTCTCCAAGAGTTTTATTTTATGTACAGTAGAAAGAAAATCCCTCTCAATCGGTACGACCTCCCATTCTTCTACCTACCAAAGTCGTCAATCCAACTAGGCTGGCCTCACGTTTTGGTGGCACCTTACCGCCATCAAGGTTTGAACCAATGTTTTGTTACTTTTTTTTTTTTTTGATAAGAAATAAACAATTACCTCCAACAAGACTTGAACCCATGATTTCTTACTTTCAAACACCATACTAAATTATTGAGCAACCCAATTAATTGGTTGGTTCTTAATATGAAAGTACGTGCTTATGGTTCCTCATATATAATTAGCTCGCCAAGTAAAGTTGCAAGCTGAAGAGATAGATGAATTTGGACAGTATATAAAAAGCTTATATATGCCGATGCACCGAATTATTTGGGTCTATGTTTTTCTATACATGAACGCGTGGGGTGCGGTGCATGCAAGTGACTATCAGCACTAAACACATGGAAAGTTACAACAATGAGGGAATGATGAATGGATGAGGTGGGTCCGTGAGACACCATGCACTATCTATGTGCGTGTGCTACGTTATCTACATATATGTGTGTTCATTATTTGCCTTTTCTTGCTTTGTGTCTCTGATTAAAAGCAAGTAGGGCTTTGCTCTAGTTCCTACAGGAATCAATGATTTCAGTCTGCTCAATTATCGGTATGGCATTTTATTTTATTTCATTTTATTATTTTACTATAGAGGCACTATATATAATGTAATATTATATTTTCAATCAAAAGCTAAAAACACCCCATTGATGATATTTTTCCAAAAGAACAAACCATGTTTGATTGTATGTAAAAGAAAATATTATAAAGAAAATAATAAATTACGTAGGAAAATAACAAGTGTTTGATAACCAATATTTTTCAACACAACATTTTTTCGGGATTGCCATTTTTCATCTGAAAACCCCATTTATTTTCTCACTTATTAAGGTGAGAAAAGTAAGTTTTTTCAATCAAAATTAAAAAAAGAAAAAGAAAAGAAAAGTGAGTTTAGAAAATATTTTTTTTATTATTATCAGGGTGTAACACCCCTGTTCTACACAAAACTGAGCCTTGCTCAGCCTAAGCCTACATGGACCCCGAGCCAACCTCCGCGAGGCCAACACATACCTATTCAACCTTCCTTTCCATTAATTTCAAGTCTTTCAATAATTATAAGTTAAGTTATTCACAATTCGCAAGTTTTACAAGTTAAGTAGCAGAATGTAACTTAAACAAATTAAATAACTTGAAACCAGTAAAGTCAGGAAAACCTATGGTGTGGAACCCTGCATATATACAAACAACATGTATATCAAGTAAGGAGAGTGTAAATGAAATCAATATACATGTATTGGTACGTCTCACAATCCCAAAATATCCCAATGTGACAACATAATATATAAGTCAAACAATAGTAAGAAAACCTATAAAAATGAGAGAGGAAGGGTCACTCCAATGTCCTCAAAGCAAATCACCTAATATCAACATCTTACTCCTGCTAGATTGTAGATATGCACTCGGTCAAACACAAGAATGATAAGCCCAAGTAAGTAAAGTCAGTGGGATATAAACAATTCGAAGTAAATAAAACAGTCCAAATTCATGCGAATAGAAAGAAAGCTATAAAGATTGCATGAAATGTAATAAGTCTATAAATGTGCAATAACAACGATAAATGAGTGTCACAAGAAACGAAAGAGAGGTGCCCAAGTAGTCATAACCACCGAGTGCGGGTGCCACAGGGTCAGGGTCATTGAGTTGCGGCAACACCAAGCAAACTTGGGTCCTAGGAAGCAGCAACGCCTACTGAGATATCTACGGTGCCCCGGATAAGAACCCTCATCCTGATCAAACAATCAACCAATCTAATGCCTCGGGGTCATGACTCCGGTAGCTAGTCGACAACCACTCTAATTAGAGACACTTGACTCACTTGGCCATCGAACACTCATAAAGAGTGAGAATTCCAAGAAAAGGGTATTAATGCAATTAACAATAACATTTAAAAGTTCAATGAAAATACTGTGCATCCCCTAGCTGGTTTACTTACCTCTGATCCATGCTAACACGGTCTCACGGCTTCGTCATGCCACCAAAATGAGTCCCCAAATGCCTATCACCAATCCACTAACTCTCTGTTATTCATTTGAATCAATTTTAGTTGTGTTAGCGTATTGTACCTTCATTCTATCGTTTTATTTCAATTTAAGTTTTGAATTCCAATTAAATTTTAAAACACTCATTCTGATCCCGTCATCCATTACATGTGGTTTAGGGTGGTTTTAAAAGTATTTGTTCATATTCAGACCAGTGGATATACCCGGGAGAGGCCCCCAAAAAGTTCGAGAAAAATCGGACAAAATTGTCCAATTTTTCCCCCAACGTTTTAGGTGGCACATTGTTGGTAGCGTTAGTTTGTGAGAATAAGTTTAAGGGTTTTCAAACTCTTGGCTTCGTCGCCGTGTTTCGAGCCTATTCCCTTCTCCTAAGGGCTTCCAAACCTACCATAGGACGTTCTCAACCAACCAATTACACCAACAGTATAATATCCCAACCAATTATCACCGAAAATTACTAATATCATCAAATTTCATAAATTCCATAATGATAATCAAAACACTACAATATCCATACTTAGATAGTTTAAAAACCTCCAATAACATCTAATCAAAACATGAAATTAGTGGGAGATGATCATAATCCCATTTTTCATCAAAAACCCCAAAAACTTATCTCAATTTGTTGAGAATTGAAAGTACAAGTGAGATCTTACCTTGATTGTTGTTGTTGGTTGTTCAATTAACTTCAAAACCTCCAAGAAACCACAAACTCTCCTCTCCTCTCTCCCCAATTTTTGGATTTGTCGTGAAAGTGTAAGAAAAGTTGATCAAGAAGATCCCATTTGATGATATTTATACTCCAATCTCATCATGTGTGTATACACGTATCTCGAGGACATCCTATGACTTCTAATTAAGCCATCCAACTACTTTAATGACTCTTTTGGGACATTCACTTTTTGACCTTATCCTCTTTGACTTCCAGTTCTTCGGTGTTTTGCTCGTCGGCACACAGTGCGAGTCGCGTCGTAAATTTTTTTTTTCGATTCAATGGCTTAGACTATAGTTTCATCATTAATATTTTGTCACCTTTACCTCAATTGTTTATAAAAATCATTTTCTAGTCCCTATATACCCATATTTCGCTTGTTTGTACTTGTATCAACACGTTTTCCTAGGTGAACCTTGCCTGTAAATTCAACGCGGTAATGAACACGAAATAATATGTTTGAACAATTGGATTTCATATTCGGGTATAAATAAATAATATAAACACTATACAAAAATAATATACTTCAATGTTGACTCCTGAGGCTTGAACAAGTACGCCACGTCGTTTGGGTCCCACGGTACAACCTTGAGATGAAACGTGGCACGAGTTAGAATTTCAGGGTTGTTACACAAGTTATCCAAGCCATAGCCACAATTAATCCCGGACTCAGGAAACCTACGTAAGACTACAAAGGTAACACCTCTAACCAAGAGTTTTAATTTTTTTCATTCTCAAGACTCGAACTCGAGACATCTAGTTAAGGGGGGATGATCTGTGTCATCCCACCACAACCTTTTAGATTTGATAAAATGATTATAAACACATAATGATCTTGATGTTCAACTACAATAATCATTATGCTTTTGTTAATGGCCCTTTAATAGAATGAGTGTACCATGTGAAGTTACCAAATAACCTAGTTATACAAAATTATTTTTTGCCTATATTATAAAAATTAAATTACTACAATCCCCCTAACTACATATGTAATTACTCCTTCCTGTCAACAATATAGGTCGTTTGGGGTAAGTTTCCTTGTTAAAAAATGTAATGTGACGACCCCTCTCCTAATCTAGGGCACCGCCTGGCCTAATCCCATAATTAAACCATAATTCGATTCGTAGGACTTAACTATGTATTAGTCAGCCTTTATTACCTATGCGCCTCGTGAATCGTATTCAGGATAAATAATTCACTATTCCTACCTTTTATGATTATTCAGAGTTATTAGATTTGCAGAAGTCTTTAACATTTTAGCGGAAACATTATTAATAACCTAAGTGTGGAAACCAGGAAATAACCGTTACAATATATATATATAAGTAAATGACGAACATATACACAGTGTGATAATCAAAAGTTGAGGAACTATCGCTCAACCCACAAAGTATCCCAAGTAAAAGACATAAATAAGTGTTATACAAAATATAAAAATACCCTACATGTATAGACAATAACACGAGTCAAGGCTTAAAGGTAGTCGCCAATCTTCTCCTTGCCTGGTCTGGTGGTTCTCGAAGGACTTACACCCACCGTCACAAGCTAGGGGGTGAGTATGGTGATGTTTAAGTGATTACTGGAGAATTTTATACTACATTTCCAATTTAATAAACATGTATTTGAAAGCATAATATAGCTGAAAAATGCTGAATAATTAATGCAAATAAATACCACAGTTATTAACCAAAGCAGGGGCAATTTTATTTGAATGACATGAATGCATGACCAATAAACAAGTGAAATACAATGCAGACTAATTAATTACAAATGCTGGTATAAAGATAATTCATTAAATAGTAGAGATCAATGTAGGGTTTACTTACAACCAACCACTTAAAGATAACTTTTCGTGGTTCCTGGAGCGTTAGATCACCTAGAAAGTGACTCCAATAGCTTCCTTACACATCCAATTATAATTGGGGTCAAGCTTCATGTGAATTCAAATTATGAAACCTCATGAAAACCGCGGCCAAAGTACGCTCGAGAACTATTTCTAAAAATAATATTTTATAACAATTCCAAATTGTTACAACTAGCCAACTAGGGTTAACTTTTTAACTTGGAAAACCTCAATATTGATCATGGTCACCGAAAAGGATCTCATAGAACACATTTCATATTTTCCATAGACTCTAAGAACATTCAATTCGGATCACATATAGAGAACATATGAATTTTCCCAATATGATATGTCGAATAGGCAAACTTTATTAATTTTGAACTTAGAAAACTTCTCCAAATTATTATTTTCGCAATTAAATTCTCAAAACTCGACACCAAACAACAGGAAACCACTCGACACTTGTAACGGCCCAGCCTGCCCCGCGAAGCACGCCAACTGGTACCGCTAGTCACAGGTAGTGTGGGCACCCTCAGGTCTCTCCCACACCATCTGCGTCCCCCCCTCACGTGACCCGCACGTGAGGCGCAGTTTTTTTCGCCTCCTACGACTCGAACTCGCGTCCTGAAGGCTTAAGAGCACGAGTTTGGCAAGTCGTGTACCACTGAGCTGGTCCACGAGTGAAAAACAATAATCTACTGTTTTGCATAGAAAAAACGAACTTAAGGAAGTCCACGAGTGAAACAAGGAGTGGAGAAGGGTTAGAGAAATGATTTGAAAATCGTTTGTTTTGAATTTTTTTTGTTGATTTTTGGTTTTTATTATATTTATATATAAGCCCTCGGCTGCTTAATTTCTTTTTATTTGTTAATTTTCAAAAGTCCCTACTTTGATGTATTTTAACTTTCGATGCTCGTTTTGGATCCCATTTTTCACCAAATTAAGCCAAACTCTCGACAAAGCTGCCCAACTCCATAAACCGTCCAAAACAGTGGTTTTGGTCACACAAAAACCCTCAAAATCTTACCTTTGTCAACGACATACCAAACTTTTATTGACTAATTCTCTTGACATACTTAACCAGACTTGCACCAATTAGAACTCAATCTCAACTACTGCTAATTGACACAAAACTCGAGGCAAGGTCTCACACCCATTTTGTTCTCATTTTGCACTACCACCAATCTCGACTTGCGCACAAACCGATGCAAAATCTTCACATGATACTTAACAATTGATTTACGAGTTTTCGAACAACTAATTATTTATTTTCCACTCATATCCTTCAACACGAAATCGCAACCCCGATTCATGACCAATTGAAGATACACCTCAACACACTTCGACTTCGCTACAAAGTACCATATAATACACACACTAGGCATTCACCAACGAAAAATAGCATTGACCTAGTGATTTTCCTTTTTTATTGATCCAAGTCTTAATCCACGCCATGTCTCATTATTAACACCCACTAATCTCGTAATTAACTCCTAATACAACTTTATTGAAATTAGGGATTTCACAATACAATATGAGATTCTCCCCAATTTAGTTGTATAATTATTGTCATGAAACAATAATTAATGTCAATATACATGCGTTTGATGTTAGAAAGATTTTATCATCTTCCTATTGAAATATGTGTGCAGTTAAGGTTGGTTCTGTCATTTTGGGGGCTTAGGGCAGAATAAAAAATTTGGGGCCTTTATATTTGAGACTTCCTTAAACTACCTTTTTTTTGTGCATATAGTTACAGCAACAAAGTCACAATCCCAAATTAGTTAGGTCGGCTACATGGATAAAAAAACTCCTCCGATCCATTTCCCTCAATTTAATGCAATTGATGGTGTGTTGTATATAACACATAGAGATGTACAGGATCTAGTAATCCACAGATCCAATTCAATTCGATCAAATTATTACGAATCTGATCAAATTTTATAATTAGTTGGACCAGATTGAATTGTAAAAATGTCAATTCACACGGATCGGATTGACTTGCAAATTTTACATGTACAATCCACGGGTCCAATCGAATTTGATATGCAATATTACATACATGTAGATCTAGCCTTATTTATTTATTTATTTAGTAACCGTGGGTATCCAGACTCTTTTTCTGACTAGTCCCATGGGCCGACCTTGGGATTGCACAACACCGCTAGTGGCCCAACGTTTGGTTGTCGTAGGGAATCGATAGTGAGGTCGTGCGCCTAACCCTCACAACCCCATCATTGTCCTTACCACTAGGCCACACCTGTCCGGGTTTAGATCTGTTGGTGGAATTTCCAAAACCTTGGTGCGAATAGAAGAAAAACTTGATGCAATTGATCGAGGCTTGAGTTATACTCAATGTCCTTAAGACTATTTCGCCCCGCTATGGTGCTCACGGTCTAATGACGATAGTCTCCCAAAATACAACAATCATACTAGTGATTTGTAGCACTCCGAATCACTAGCTACGAACCAATCTATGATTCAATACTCTCTGACTCAAAAGCATGTAAAATAGAGAAAGACATTTTGATTTGACCTATTTGTTTTTTCTTCTAATTATATATATCTTTTAAAACAATCCATCAAGTGAATATATATAGACTTTTATGTGTCTATTAGAAAAAGACACACCTCTTGGTGGATAGATACATCTTTTGGTCTATTATGTCTCTACACAATAGTACACACCTTTTCACATAATTTTCATTCAAATTATAAACAATTAAATAATATAATTAATTGTTCCAACAAGATCTAGCCTTATAGATACATATACAATGTCTCATGATTAACACCCACTAATCTCGTAATTAACTCCTAATACAACTTTATTGAAATTAGGGATTTCACAATACAATATGAGATTCTCCCCAATTTAGTTGTATAACAAGCCAATCAACCAATAAATCGGACGGGTCAGCCTAGTGGTAAGGGCGAAGGTGACACTTTGTGTGTTAGGCACATGGTCTCGAGTTTGATTCCCCACGACAACCGAGCGTCAAACAACTGGTGGTCTATTTTCGCAATTTCAATGCCCATGGAACTAGTTAGACAAGTGCATGTATGGATAACTATACTTAATAAGAAAAAACAATCAACCAATAATATTGCATCAAATTATTAGTTATATGTTGAACCCAAAAAATAATACTAATGACTCTATATTATCAACAGCTCAACTAATTAAATTATTTATTGGCAAGACCAAAAGAAAGAAATTAACTAAATTGAGCCCCTTTTGCCTTTCATAATAAATGCACCGAATGGATTTGAACCCTCAACATTTTACGCAAGTAACCACATGGTTGCCCGCTTAATTTTCATTAACTTTTATATATATATATATATATATATAATCAAAATGAAAAGAGAAAAACATATATATTTTCCTGGGCACAATGCATATCAAAATTTTTTGATAACTAGGATGTCAACATTTTCTTACGCGCCATAAGCATACCTGCTTATTTTTCATTACCTTATAATCAAAATGAAAAGCGAAAAACATATTTTTTTTCTATATCAAAAACATTTGATAACTAGGTTGTCAATATTTTATATTACTAGCCATAATTAAAAATTAAGAAGATAATATCCATAGATTAAAGTATATACGTACAAATTACTATTCCCTCCCGTCATTTTTATAAGTGATTCTACAAAACAAAACAAGAAAAACTCTATTCAAAATATAAGACAATTTTGGAATTTAGCATTTTTCATGTTTTCAAGAACATTTAACCCATTAAGAAAATCAGATTAAATAATGTCCAAGAATTTCAAAAGTTAATTAAACCAACTCGAGCTATATATACCTGCACTGGACTAGATTGAATTGTACACTCCTAAGATTGGTATTTATTAATTCATCGATATTGTGACAAAAGATTATTCAAAAATGTCAGTCAATACTCCAGATATTTCTAACTAAACCATGGGGGAAATTGGGCCCCAATTAATATGAGGATCTCGTCATAAAAGCAAGAAAAAAAAAAAAAAAGTCCTACGTCTGAGATTGAGAGTATATATATATATATATATATACTGTAGTTAGCTTTGCCTGTCAAATGTCTATACTCATGGTCAAAAATATCTTCATTAGCTAAATTAGCTGCTACATTACATTTACACTTACACAGTTACATAGATCACGGCCCTATTATAGGGCCCCTACATATACAATAACAAGTGCATGAGCCCCGTAACCCTTACCATGTTAGTAAACTTGGCAAAATTTAAATTAAGGGTGGAGAGCTCTCCTAAACTAGAAGGGATTAATTAATTTAAGGGATGGGATATGTAACGGCCTATTTTCCAAATAGACCGCCACAAAGGCCAATGCGAACCCACAGTCTGTCTTATCAGCGACAGTTGTGCTCTACATTGGATTACATCCTCCATTTTATCCTTTTTAAACCTTATTAATTATCCATTTATTGATTAAGTTGTATCGAAGTTAAATTATATGTTAAAGCATTATAAAATCCTCAAATTCACACAGCGGAAGCCTTTCTAATGCATTACTCGGGTAGTGATACTATAAATGTGTAACCTAAACCATAAACCTAATGTGGAAAACCCATACACAATCATAAGTACCACTGAAATCACCAAAAAGTTCAATATATATAAAGTTTCTCCAAAACCCCAAACCCATAATAAAACAAAGTAAGTATAATACAAACGTACGAGTCGTCATCCTTTGTTCAATAGTACTGCAAACTTTTGCCCTTTACCCTCGCTCAGACTAGGATTCGCACTCATGTCATCACAAAAAGCAGATGACGAGTCCAGAGTGAGTATTTCCAAGGAAATTAAGTGAGCATTTCTAAAAGTAAATACTGGAATTTAAATAAAGCTATTAAATAAACGTGCGGACATAAATACAGACAACTGTGCTCATCGCATGAATAAATAATAGGAAAAGTGCAAAGTGTGTTCCTAGCTCCTAGGGTCAGACTACACCATACTTCGGACTCTTCCACAGAATGCTGCCGGCGAGTCAAACTCCAGCAGGGCACGCATCTAGATCCGCTCGATGGCCGGCGTTACACCCACGACGCATCAACACATGCCACTACGTGACACTCGGCCGAGTTCGATCTGGTAGCATGTGCTATGGTGTAGTGGACATACACACAAGAATGGTACGGAGGGAGCCTCGCTCAACGTCCGCCCATATAAACATAACCAAGAATAGAGTATTGAAATGAAAGAAATTGAATTCAAATGCCAAAAGAAGTAAATACTCAAGTAATTTCAGTTGGGATACTACACACCTCAATCCGCACTCCGCGTCCCGAAATCCAACCCCGTCTAGCTTCAATAATCACCCGATAATTCCAAATTATCACCCCAAATGTACTTAAGATTATTTATCATTGAATTAGCTTCAATTTGACATATTATGTCAATTTTACGTTTTTCGAGGTAAAAACCCCGGTATAAAGTCTCTTCCGACTTTTGAATTTCTTATTTTCCATATAAATTCCCAATTTCTATTTATTTGGTCAAAATACAATTTTTTTCATATTTTTTCCTATTTTTCTGAATTTTCTTTTCCATTTTTCTTTTTTTTCTTTTTTTTTCTTTTAAGTGTGAACCGGGCCGAACCGGTTGAACCGAACCGGCCCGGTTCACCCTCTTCTTCTCCACCTCGCCAAGAACAGAGCCTCTGCTCTGTATTTTTTTTCTCTTTTCCCTCCATTAATGGAATCGAGAGGGTGGTCTCCAACTCATTCTACCCTCACGAAGCAGCAGGGAGACAACTCTCCCTGCTTTGCTTCTCGGTTCGGCTATGGCGACGCCATGGGTGAACCTCCCAACCACACACACACACAACGCCACAACACAACAACAACAAATAACTCACCTCATTCACCTTTCCACCACGAGATCACCACCTCTCCTCCTCTCGGTCTCTCGGTCTTCGTCTCGGCTTCTCTTCTTTCTCTTCGTTCTCTCTGTGTTTTTTTTTCTCGATTTGTCGAGAGAGAGAGAAGGCGGTTTGATGGTGGAATGACCATTTTGCCCCTCATGTCTATCTTTTCCCTTATTTACTTCAATACCCTTATTGGTAATTTCGCTTTTTTCTATTTATTTTCTGATTTCCATATATATATATTAAATTACTTATATACATATATATATATATATATACACACCTATATTTTGGCACCTACAATTCCGTCGTGCGCGCCAACGAGCGTACTCGGGCGTGCACACTACCATACTACCCACGCGTGTCGACCACGACCCCGCGTGTCCCTAGGCGCCCACCAATTTACCATTTTTAACACATTTAATTCATTTAATGTGTGTAATATTTTTTCTGGCCTAATATTTCATCTTTTTGTTTATTCGGTACCCGTGTCGACACATATATCGAGGCAAATACTTAAAACATCATCTCACACGTCAATTAAAATATAATTACACACACATCGCGATGTCATTTAACCTATTTTAACATAAACATCGCAAATTAAACAAAACAACATACAAAATAACTGTTTACCTAACTCTAGGCGCGCTAGCCTAACTGTGGGTCCCACGGGTGTTTGAGCTGTCTGCCACGTCTAGAATATATCACAAATAACAACGAATTAAATTCGGACCGTTACAGGCTAGCTAGCATAGGTGTTAAGGGTGGAGAGGTCTCCTAAACTAGAAGGGATGAATTAATTTGAGGGATGGGCTAGCTAGCATTGGTGTTTTCTATAAGTGTTTTAGTGATCAACTACGTACATGTATGGGGGGACACATATAAGGCAGTCATGCATGTAGTTTCGCCTTGCAAATAAATTATTGGCAATATATCTCTCAGAATTTTGGCTTTTATATAAACGTGGGTCTATGACTCTAATTTCTTGTTCATCAAAAAAAAAAAAAAAAACACATACTCTCTAATTTCTTCTATATACATATATATTTTTTTTTGTCAAAGTTATTTCTTCTATATGTTTGTTACAAATGGCGGTTGGTTAAATTACGTAATATTATTAATCATTTGACGGTGTTGCCAACATACTGTTATAATATTTCCAAACAAAATGAATATCAATAGCAACAATGACGCAAAAGGCCACTAGTAGTCATCGTAATTTAATTCTATATTAATTCTATATAAAGATCTAGGCCTAATGATATATCCTAAACTTTATAAGTTTATCAATTATATCCCAACCTTTTCGATTTAGTCTCAGTTCTATCGTCAACTAATTTGGATCCCTTTTTGCCTTCATAATCTATGTTCACACATCATTTCTTAAACTTTCTTGTCACAACCTTTATGGATTTATTCACACATGCATGCATTATAGACCAATATTCAAATATGTATATAATATACATAGGTGCGTGTATATGCCTACTCAATCTCATACATAATCTAAGAATATACTTCTTTGTAAAATTAAACAACTATTCTAATAATTAAGTTTTATATGTCATTTTAATATGTATATACACATGATTTTCAACTTACCATTGGTGCGAATAACTAATTTGAATTAAAGTATTAATGTATCAGTGATTTATGGATTATTATTTTTAGAAGTTCTCAAACTTAATTTAAACATGAAACTTAAAAGACTTTGACATAAATTGATCAATAAATTGATCAATATTGATGATTATGAAAAGAAAAGTTAAAAGATTAAGTTGATTTTGAAGAAAAAGTCCCCAAATTAATTAAGGATAGAATTGATACTAAATAAAAAAGGTTAAGATATAATTAATGAATTTCAAATCAAGGTTATGATATAATTGATACAACTTGTAAGGATTAGGATATTTTGACCATTATGCCAAAATTCTAATTTTAAAATACTAATTAATCTTAATCTTTCATGGACTTCAAAAAAAAAGGAAATTAATCTTGATCAAGGTGACTATTTAATTTTTTAGGCTTTAGTATGAAAGTAGGGGCTACGTGCACTCTAAAATGTCGAGGATGGAGTGTGCTTCGTACTCCACTCTCATAAGCTATATTATTATTTTTTATTTTTATTTTTTTACTTTAGTGGGAGTCGTGCCATGACCTTTCGAAGTTTTGCCTTTTTGGCAAGTGATGTCTTTACCATCTTACCAGAGATACCTTGATAGCTTTATTATTCTTGGCCTAATGATAAAAAATATCATAACCTTTACAAGTTGTATCAATTATACCCTAACCTTTGAAAATTATCGATTCTATCCTAACCTTTTCATTTTAGTATTAATTCTATCCTCAACTAATTTTTGCCACTTTTCTTTGAAATTAACATAATCTTCTAACTTTTCTTTTCATGATCATCCATATTGATCAATTTACACATTGAAATTTTGTAAGCCTCGTGTTTGAATTAATATACGAGAACTCGCAAAAAATAATTTATAAATCAATAATACGTTAATACCTTAATTAATTTTTTTTAGTTATTCATATGGCACAAATAGTAAGTTGAATCACGTGTATATACATATGAAAATAACATATAAAACTTATTAGAAGGTACCCATAGTTGTTCAATTTAACAAAAGAATTGTGTACTTGAATAGAATTATGTACTTAAATTATATGTATATGATTGAGTAGCATATGCATATACACTATTATATGTGTATTATATACATGAATACATAAAAAAATGAATATTAAGCTTTAACGCTAGGTATGAATAAATCTTTAACTGGTATAATAAAAAAAAATTTAAAATGATGTGTGGGTAAAAAAAGGTGTAAATTAGTTTTTATTTATTTATTTATTATTGACTGTGGGTGTCCGCAGCCTGTCTTCTATGACTAGTCCCACGAGGCCCTAGTACAGTTGGCCCACCTCGAGTTCGTCCTTACCATCCTAGCAACCCGATCGGGTTAAAGGTTTAAATTAGTGAAGGATATAATTGATATTAAATTTTAAAGGTTAGGATATAATTGATACAACTTGTAAATGTTAGCATATTTTTTTATTATTAGGCCATTATTCTTTTATAACTAGCTGATGTGGTGTACCAAAACAAAAAAGCGAAAAAACACTTGCTGGTGTGGGACTATATAAACCACATACCTCCAACAATACTTTTTTTTTTTTTTTTTTGGTAGGCCTCCAACAATACTATTGCACATCAAATTAGTATATACCAATTAAAATGTGACTCTCAACCAATTAGCTATTAATGATTTGGTATGTAATTGTTGGGTAAAAGGGCTAGAGTTCAAGTCTCAAAATAAGTATCTCGGTTTTGTTTCTTATAAAAAAATAAATCAATGTGATTCTCGAGCCACAAAAACAAGTACTGTTTATCAATTCTTGTTCAAAAAATTCAAAGGAAGTACTGTTCGACTACTTAAAGAAGCCATAGAAGAAGAAAATGACAAGGAACAAATAAATACAAGAGCCAATTATATGTTTAATTATGACCGACCTTACTATTTATATTAATAAATTTCTTACTTATCTAATTAAGCACATATTAAATATTATCGTGACCTCTATAAAGTTGAATGGGGAATTATCCCTTTTGTCGATCCCGATGGCTTCTTCTTATTGGATGGAATTTTTCAACTTTGATTAACAAGTGCTAATGCCAACATCAGTGACTTCGTGACTGCCAAGGTCTCAAATTGGTGCCTCTTATTGGATGGATTGTAAAATAATTTAATATAAACGTAACCAATAGCCTTTAAGATTTAGATATTATCGACCCCGTTTAACATATAGGAGTATATTTTAGTCTGGTTAGTGGGGGTTTATGTTAATAATATATAAGAATGGCCCTAATCTGCCGAGCCAAATTACTAACTAATTATATTGTTAGTATGTGTATTAGGGTTTCCAACTTATTTAATAAAATAATGAAGTGATGGCGACTTTTAAGTGAGTGGTGGCTTTTGATGCTAATCTTCAATTTGAAGGCGTAGTTTAACAATACCTCAACATAGCAGTATTGTCTAATGATATAAGCGTGAGGAGCAACAAAGTCACAATCTCAAGTTTATTTGCGCATGGATTAATAAACTTTTTTCCTCATTTTGATTTAATACAAATTATGATGTGTTTTTACTTATTTATTTATTTATATTTTGAGTAGTGCTACTTAGACTCATGAGTCCTAACTGTTAGGGTGGTTTTTGAAACTTTTTTATTTCAAAGTCATCTTCAAGCAATAAATAGCTTCAAAATAACAACTTACAAAACTCCTTTAATATTTGTAAAAATTTCAAAAAACACTTTATGAGTCCAGACTCTAAGAGTCCAAATAGATTTTTTGTTATATTTTTTAGAGAATGACGCATGGTTCAACGCCCTATCATTAATAACCAATTTGGTGGCCTAATAGTAAGGTATGGTGTTTGAGAGTAAAAGATCATGGGTTCAAACCTTGGAGGAAGCAAATGTTTCTTTCTTAAAAAAAATGCCCTATCATTATGTAACTTAATAACGTCAGCCTTCGAAAAAAAAAGTTGCAAAATTTTGTTTAATGAATACTATATATATTTGTCAAAGTGATTTGTATTGAGGTATATATATATTCTTAGTCCAACCGGACAAACATCTATTACAAAATAGATCTTACTAGTTGTTATATATATGTGCGAAGAATGTTTTCTCTATTTGTATTATTTTTCCAGTAACTTAATTTATGTACAATAAATCGAGTATAGCACGTGAATTAGTATAGATATGTAGTAAATTAAAATAAAGATTTGGTATTAATGTGTATATAACATAGAGGTATATATAGTTATATAATAATAACAGTATAGAGTAGATAGGAGTATATAGTAAATCAAAATAAAATTTTGGTATAGTCTATCAAGCCTCGTTGTTGTTTAGTTAAAAAGTAATTAAAGTTAAAAAGTAATTAAATGAAATATATATATATATATATATATATATATATATATATATATAAAGAAATAGGAAATGGAAATATGGTGGAGGAAAGTGTAAAAACGGACAAGAAAATTGGAAGTACCGTTAAAAAAGAAACGAAAATATAAAAAGACTATTGTAACCAAAAAAAAATATAAAGGGTGATATTAAAATTTCAAGTAATGAAGGAATCTTTAAACATTAGTGAGATTAAAAATTAATTCAAATTTGAGTATTTTAATTTTTATTATTATTGTTAGGATATCTGAGGCATAACCTTGACTAATTCTGAACTTAAGGAACGCATGACAACAAGGGATGCGCCTCAAGTCAAAAAGTTTTAAAGAAGTTTGAGTATGTCATTAAACTCTAAACTCTAAACCCTAAACCCTATTTCTAACTCCATTTTAATAATTGTAAACCAATACGGATTACAATCTATATGTTTGATAAGCCTTAAATTAATAATTACTATTTCAATCTTCGAATAGTATATATGTTAAGATATATATTTATGCAAATAACTTGTTTGACTAGTATGATCAGATATTGTAAAATATATATTATATACTTCAAGATATACAATACATGTAAATGATGTACATTCACAGTTGACTCGTATAATCAAATTGTAGGTTATCTTGTGGTTGTTCTTTTTACTAAGAACTAATCAAACTACCATTATTGAGATTTTCTTATAGAAACTTACATTATATATAATTTAATTATAAGAATTAATATCACTTTCAGATGAGAAATTAATGTACACCATGTTATTGTTTTATCACTTTCCTTTTGCATTAAAATGGATCCATATGATCCCCCTTTTTTTGTAGTAAATTTTTTTGTAGTAAAATAGAATTTTCATTGTTCATGATGGCTCAATATATTTGATATAACAGGACAAGACAGAGAATCAATTACCTTGATAAAAGTACATTGATTCGCTAATTCTAATTGTTCATCAGAATACTCACCTGCCATATGATGCAATTGAACGTGCACACTCAACTGCCATATGATGCAGAGTCGAACGTGTACAATAATTTTTTCGTATATTCCTATTATTTGTAGTAGTGATGAGTGGATATTGTCTCTATAGGGATTTTGCAAATTTCTTAAGAAATCCTACCAAAAAAAAAATCTTAGGAAGAAGGTTTTATTTATTTTTAATTTTGTTTATTTTAATTTAATTAAACATAAATTAACTTCTACTAAATTTAAACTAATATAATCAATTAAACTAATTAACGTAATGCAAACAAACTCTAAATAAATACAATCAATAATATGCAAATCTATATATAAAATATATAAACAAACACTCTTAAACAATGAAATTAAATCGGATCGCTTCTAAATATTCACACTTATTAGTTATTATATATTATCTCACATTATTGCATATTAGTTATAGTTAAATCATGAAATCACTAGTTCATTAAATCCAATATCGTATATAGGTTGATAGCCTTTAGTCAGTCACCGATTTTCCTTTTATCAATGGAATACCATATTCTTACCCATGTCACTCTAATAATTGGATAACACACAATTAATATAAGAGTACACGATAGCAGTAACACTATGTAAAAATTATGTCTAATTTAAGCCAATATTAAATGAAGCCGAATAATAAACAACTTAGAACACAATCACCTAAGACATCCATTCAGAAGCCCTATAGATTAACCATAGTTACTACTTTTATAATTGTTGTCAATAACTATAGATATAGATATAAAATATTCATATCACAATGCATAGTTGCAACTACACATGCAACACAAATCATTATTAGTTGTAATATGCAAAAACAACTTATTAAAACCATAATTAACGTATATGAATAGATCTAAAGCATTAAGTATAACATTCCATAACTATAACTATTATGTAACCCGGTTTAACTCATGTTTAGAGCATTGTTTATATTAATGAACTACTCACACATATTAATAATAAACATCGCAATAAATAAATAATTGAAAGACATTAATGTAAAATACCTCTATTAAATAATTCTAGAATGAAGTGTCTTCAAAAGCAATAAAACCTAATTGAAAAGACTTTAAAAATGAAATTGGCTAAGAGAGGGCTAGAGAAAGTAAATGGCTCTCAATAATGACCAAGGGCAATTAATCTTGAAGTCCTAGGTTGCATATATAGTTCCCTAAGGTATACAAGTCCTAGATAAACTCAAATTCTTTATTCTTATCTGAAAAACTCGTAACTGACTCTAGCGAATCCATAGTGTTCATGATTCACTGAGTTAATCGCCAGGTTCTCTACTCTGTGCTCCAGTGATTCCTAGTTCATTCCTCGATTCGTTGACAATTCGCTGGCCTCTTTTCTACTGCCGATTCCTCTAGCGATTCCTTGTCATTTTCAATTTGCTCTAAATTTGTTGGGCTTCTTTTCAAGTTGATTTTTTGACTTTTCTTCTTTTTTCTTTAATTTCTTCATTTTTCCTAATTATAACTTGAAATCACAAAAAAAAAGATAATACCCAATGTAAAATCATCATTTATATCTAAATTCAACCTAAATTACACAATAAAACATGTCTAATTATGGACATATCACGGTATAGTTGATTTTGAGAAACTGCGACTGCAACAATGAAACAATATAACAATCACTAATTGTTCTCTTGACAAACGTTTGAAACACTAGTACACAGACATACTAAGACCATAATGATAAATAAAACTTCTAACAAAGGAAGACAAACAAAGACTTCCGATAAGAGAAGATAAACTTCTAACATTAGAAGACAAATACTAAAATCCGTGCAAATCCGTGCATGAGCAATAGAAGTGCTAATGAACTTGAATGATGGTAGGTTTACACGTGAAAGAAGAGCAAATATTGGTGTCAATGATGAATTTGACCACTGTTGCAGGATTGAAACTCTCAAATTTGAATTTATTTGTGTTTTATTGAAGAAAATGCAGTACACACTCTTCATATAAAACCACCGCCAATCAAAATAGAGGACATACATGAATCTCAAAGGAAGTTAACAGAAAAAAAAAAGGAATTTAGGGTTTTGATCCATATGATCGCGTATAGTTATCTTGAGAAGTTTCTCGAAGACCATTTAATTAAAATCCTAACTTAATTAGCACAACCTGATTAAACTTTGACTTGTGTGTCTATCAGAGATGTTTCTTAAAAATATTTACATTTTCTATTAATCCAAAAACTTTCACTTTTTTTCAAAATAGAGATTTCATTAATAACTAATGACTCGATACCAGACATAAAATTAATTGTCCTAATAAAGAAAATACATTGATTTGCTAATTCTATTTGTTCAGAAGAACGCCTAACTACTATGAGTTTGACCGTGAACACGACTGTAATATTGAAATAGTGTAAACAAAGATTGTTCTCTACAAACATCTAGAATACATGTCAGTACATACACCACTAAAATCACATAATGAAAAACAAAAAAGAAATTTCAACAAGGGAAGAAAAAATAAAATTTTCAATAAAGGAAGACTATTAAAAACTTCTAACAAGCAAAGACAAACTACTTATTAAATGAAAAACCTAAAAAAAAAAGGACCAATTCAATATTTACATAAATATCAACTAACAGTTATTTAGAAAAATGTGTCGCAACAAGAATGAAACTAATATCAAATATCTATAGTTTTAAATAATTAAAGTACAAAAAGATGTATTTGGAATCACTATGATCAAAAGAGAAGATCAACAATGGTTCAAGATCGAGAATTAGTCACAAGAAATGATCAAAAGTAAAATTTATCTAATTTGAAGCCCCCTTTTTTTCTTCACCTTAATTTGTTGATTCTTACAAAAATTTTCTTTGATGTTGCCTCTTTTATCGACCTTTTACGTACTCTTTTTTTTTATCTAATTATTGGTATTATTATTGTTTTTTTTTTTTGTCAAAAATTGGTATTATTATTGTTATTTATTGACTTGACTGACAGTGCATCGCAGCGACATGCTTGTCTTGCAAAACAAGGTGTTAAAAAACTTGTTAAACATCTTCACCTAACGCACCCGCCACCCTTCCTTTAAAAAGGTTAAAATCTTTTCATCCTCTTATGTCTCTTTCAAGGATTTAGGCTTTAGCACACTTGCCAAATCAACGGCCCCTAACTCCCCCTTTTAAAGGTACCTTTGCATCAACAAAAACAATTCCAAAATCAACAAAAGGACTATAATTCTCTTCACTATTCAACCAAATTTTTTTTGTATTACCAAACAGAAAATATTTTTTCCAAGTCCCCCCTTACGTGTCCCCTCTCTCCACCATGCGTTACTCCCTCCACTCTTTCTTATTATTTTTTTTTTTGGTAGGCTCTTTTTTAGTATTCCCTTATTCTTTCACTCTTTTCTTTTATATAATTTATTGGAGGATGATAATCTAATATATTTTAAACGTACACTTTATTTTTTAACTATTTATAACTTCTCTCAAATGTGAATTTCATATTTAATAAAATATTATAAATAATTAAAAAATAAAATGTACGTTCAAATATATTAAATTACCATTTTTCTTTTTGATAAATATTTCTCCTTATACCGCCCCTTCCCATCACCTCACCTCGTGTTAACGTCACCCCTGCCTCCACTAAAGTCCACACGCTCGGCACCACCCCCAATCGTGTCACTGACATCAGGGGCATTTTTGACCTCCCCCGTATAAATAAGCCTCTTCCCCTTTCTTTTCCTTCTCACTCGGTAACCAAATCTCTCAAACACACATCTCTCTAAGAAGTAAACTCCTTTAGAACTAAATTATTTGGACTGAGATGCCGAAGGTTCACCCAAACTTGTCATCAGCATCATTGGCTACAAAAGGTCAGGCAGTCGATGACGTGCCGCAAGCCGAGGTCCTGACTGTGTGGAACAAGTCCCTCCTCTTCAACGGCAAGGGGTTCACCGTGTTCGACTCCAAGGGCAATCTCGTCTTTCGCGTAGACAGCTACGCCTCCCTCACCAAGTCCTCCGACATCCTCCTCATGGACGCCACCGGCTCCCCCCTCCTCACCATCCGTCGCAAGGTACGCATCTCTACATCGAGATCCGCACTCATTAATTATTTAATTAACTGTGTGCCGGTGCGTTGTAACTAATTAACTGGTTAATTACTGCAGCAGAGGCTGGGGTTGGGGGACACGTGGGGGGTGTACGAGGGGGAGGAGACGCGGACGGCGAGGTTCGTGGTGAAGAAGCACGTGAGCATCAGGAGCGCGAAGTCGCTGGCGCACGTGACGTGCAGCAGCAGCGGCGCCGCGGCGGCGTACGAGATCGAGGGGTCGTACGCGCGGCGGTGCTGCGCGGTGTACGACGGGGAGAGGCGGTGCGTGGCGGAGATCAAGAGGAAGGAGGCGGCGGTGGGAGGAGTGTCGCTCGGGGTCGATGTGTTCCGCCTCGTCGTGCATCCGGAGATCGAGTGCTCGGTGGCAATGGCGCTCGTCGTCCTCCTCGAGCAGATGTTCGGGTCCAGATGATGGGATCTGGGCCGTTGGATCGATCGATCGATCGATGTCTTGTAATTGGTTTTGATTCGGTATATAGACTGTCGTATGTATGTAGACGAAACTTGTGGATACGCCGCGTGACCCATCAGCGTTTCGGCAGATGATAGATGAAGATCTCATCAATTTGCTGAATCAGTGGTTAACGATGTGTTTGATGGACTCTTCTCCGAGGCTGAGAGAGGAGGAGACGAGTTAACTCAGTAAAATACATGCTATTATCACACAGTCGATCGCTGCTGTCCGTTGGATGGCACATCGAGATTTCAAGTACGTGTCTTGATGTGCGTCGTACGGACCATGTGATCCTACGATTTCTTCACTGTAGCATTTGAGCTTTTTTTTTTTTTTTTTTAAGCCAAAGCTTGGTTTTTCGTTTTAAATAAAAACCAGGCTGGAATGGTTATTTAGTGAATAGTACTACTGTATATAAAATTTGAAAAAAAAAAAAAAAAAACTTCTTGTAGCTTGTCAAGCAGAAGTAAATGAACAATCATAATAAAAATAATATAAGAATAATAATTGATCCGACTACCTATAGTCACATTTCTAGCTTCAATTTTCATTTGATGACTACCTTCTATAACAATTTTTTTGGGTGTATACCGTTAAAAAGAAATAAAAATTGGGTACCTCTTTGATCATCAGTCTCACCTTAATTATTTCGATTTTCTTTTTACTTCGGTGGGAATTGAATCATGATCTTTCGAGAGTTATCATCTTACCTGAGAGGAATCTTGTTGGTGTTAATTAGTTAATTAAGCACTCTTAACTCCTCAAGAGAAACCAAAAAAGTCAACCAACTTCTGCTTCTTTAAAATTATGTTACTCAACTTGTTGTGAATTTGTTATTGCACTACGCCTTTAGCCTTTTGTTAACAACTTTTAATAATGCTAGTTATGGATATGATCAAGTAGTTGTAACAAATCTAGAACAAAATTATTGAGCAAGGAAAATCAATAGTATATTTTGATTAATTAGGTTTATTAATTGCGTGTAGTTGTTGCCATGGTATTATTGGCTGGTGCAGTAAAGGCACGAATGGCGCTGGGCTTTTTTGAGTGTTATCCTCTGATATTTGTTTTTTAATAAGGGTATAAATATTTTGTAAAGTTTAGTTTCCCCCATTTTTTTGGCATTCTTTTTTGTAAAATTTGTGATAGATGAAATGCAGCTTACTTAATCCAAAAAAATTGTGGGTAGTTGTTGCCAGTATGTCTGATGGTATTGTGAATGGTAATATATACAACGACCAACGATGGACGATGATGACTCTTAAAGTAATGGGTGATGAGTATGTTGCCGCGGGGGCAATAATAACAACTATTCATTGTGCTCTGGTGGTGTTAGTGCTGGTTGTCGCTGCTGTGTTATTAATGCTAGTGGTCCTAACTGTCATGAGCGTTATAACTTTGTAAGAACATCTCGAATGAGACTATAGATTAGAGTAAAAATAGATCTACTTAGGACACAATTTACGTCCAACCCAAAAAGTGCTCTCTAATGGGATCATGAATTGTGAATGTCCATCATATGTGGCAGAAAATCAAAGTGGATGATGTATATCATAATGTATACTTCTAGACATTGTGGTAGACATTCTCTTCACTGCCATGTTATCATTGTTTGTTATAGAAAGTCAAAAAATTAACAATTTATGGTTTAAATCTACATTATCATTGGAGATCAATTTGAAATTTAAATGTCTATGTAATGTTACATAGGATAGACATCCTCTCCACGTGTATGACAAGACACCAATCCATGGTTTAAATCCACATTACCATTGGAATGCTCTTATAAAATAGATTGAGTGAAATATTTTTGGCACACATATCAGAGAATATCGTGTAACAATTGTCAATTGAGAATAACAAAAAACTTAAAATTCAAAGAAAATAAACGAAAGAACATTAATTAAAGCTTAACATCTTTCATCAAAATTAAATGAAGGCAAAAAGAATCATTTGGTCCCTCAACTTTCTCCATTTTCTTAATTTGGTCTTCAAAGTTTTATTAATTTACTTTTAGTCCATGAACTTTCATTTCCCTATAATTTTAGTCTTTTATTATATTTAAAAAGTAATTGTGTCTTATGAAGCAGTTCACAAACAGTTCACGGGCGGTTCACAAAAAATTGATTGTGAACAGCTAGTGAACTGCTTCGTTAGCGACATTCACTCTCTAAACTTGATAAAAAGAACTAAAAGTAAAGGAAAATAAAATTTCAGGGACTAATTGATGAAAGTTTGAGAACCAAATAAAAAAAAAAGGTGAAAGTTCAACGACCAAATGATACCATTTGCCTTAAACGAAGTACATCTCTTTTTTGTGAAATAAAGCTCTAAGGGTTTATGTGTAGTTGCTTGATAATTAGGTATAATTTTTTTTTTTTGAGGAAATATAACTAAGTATAAAGACAAATACACCCAAAATTAGTTCATCGAAAAAAAATACATTAACAATGAGGAATTAGAGGTGTTAAAGCATCATTGGTGAGATGGTAGAAACATCACTTGCCAAAAGGCAAGATATGAGGAGGTCGTGAGTTCGACTCCCACTTTAGTCAAAAAAAAATTGAGGAATTTAGGGTATTGTATCTGTATACCTCATCAAACTGTCTATATTTACTTGTAGAGCTATATATATATATATATATATATGAGTCTTTGAGTTTTTCATATTAAATGTTATTAATTGTTGGCCCAACCTTCTCTAAAAAGAAAAGAAAAAAAGGATTGAATCATGTATAAATTAAAATGTATATATTAAAAAAGACTTGTTCAAAATTGATTTACATATATATGAAAAGTATGTCAAAAATCATTTTCCTAATATATGCATGCAGGACATAGCATCAATTGAATGAGACATTTGGTTCATACAAGACAAGCTCTACCACACATATTTTTAGTAGAACCGGCCACTTCATTTGAATGCCGATTTATTTGACACCAATCTTTTGTCCCTTGATATGCGTATTCCCCATTCTTGTCAATTTAAATATTCCCATGCTACAAGTTACTGTTCAATGTCTTTAAAGGCTAAGCTTTTTTTTTTTTATGAGTATTAAAGGCTATATATGTTGTTAAAATATGTATTAAATAAACAATTAACACCATTAACACTTTGAAGTAAAAAAAAAAAAAAACAATAACAACAACAATTAACACTTTTTTAATTCTAAAGCGCAAGGTTTTTATAGATCAATAATACGGTGGTACATAATTAAATAAAGTGCATTGTTAATCTTATACTTATTATCTTAATTAGACTTATACTAGCTAGTAGTATACAAATTCATGATATTCTAAATTAACAATAAATTAATTATATCAATTAATTTTTAACAACATAATTTCGACAACATATATGCCATCAATTATTAAAAGATATATATATTTTTTGTTTAACCAAAAAAATATATTTTATTTATGAAATTAAATATATATTTTTATTATAGTGCAAATAGCATTTTCTATTTATTTTTGGTCGTTTAACGTTTTAATACTTCTTATTATTCGTTCAATTGAATGTCATCTTGTGTGTGTAGATCCCAAGGTCTTGTTTAATGGTTTTGGCGTCAACAAGTCCACTAAACGTGACTTGGATGTGAACTTGGTCCTTTGGCCTTATCCTTCTTCTCACCAATAATTGGTCCTCGGGCATTTCGGTACCCGGTATCGCACCACAACTCGCATCGTTCACGTACAACGACGATCCTAACTGCCAACGAAATTTTATATTAATTATTTAATTTATTTTTCATGTGTATAATACTATCCGACCTAGTGTACTGTCATTCGCATACCCGGTAATCGCATTTACACGCTAATCGAGGCGAATACCTATCGCACTATCTCGCGCGATTAATAATAATAATGTAAATACACACGTCGCGATGCATGCAATCTAACATAATTATAAATAAACATTGCGAATAAGGCACAACAACACAAAAATTTACTATTTACCTAGCTCCGGGCGCGCCCTGGCCTATTTGCGAGGTTCACAGGGTGCTGAGCTGTCGTCCACGTCTGCACACACGTCACAATTAACGGCTAATTAAAATTAGGCCATTACATTTGAGTTTGTACACTGTAATCAGTGTGCGTACATTTGGAAAACTACCATTTCTAATATATAGTTGTGTTGTTTTCAATATTGATTATTTCCTAAACCGTCGTATTGCCTTTTGAGTCTCATTCCCTTAATTAGACAAGCTTCCTCAATCTCTTTTGACCAAAAAAGATCCCACAAATCTTTCCCTAATTAGTGGAATCTCATAAATTTGGAGATCTTGCCCCTTTTGATTAGGAAAGATCCCACAAATCATTCCCTAATTAGTTGGATCTCATAAACGTGGAGAAGTCACCTCTTATGACCAGAAAAGTTCTCACAAATTTTTTCCTAATTCGTGTGATCTCATAAATTTGGAAATTCGGTTCCTTTTGACCAGAAAAGATCCCCACAAATCATTCCTTAATTAGTAGGATCTCATAAATGTGGAGATGTCACCCTTTTTGACCAGAAAGTTCTCACAAATCTTTTCCTAATTCATGGGATCTCATAAATTTAGAGATCTCGTCCCCCGAATATAACTTTCTTCACGTTTACGGAAAGTTTTTCAAATCTTATTATCAGTGAGTTTCCTTAATGGGACTGGGCGTATATTCTGGAGTCACTTCGAACCGCATAAAAGGCGTATCTTAAGGTGTAGGATATTCTACTATATCAATACATATTATTTTTTACATAATAGGCAACATTTTCACTCTGAAAACTTATATATATCAATCGAAAGAACTCATTTCACCAAACTTATACACATTTATTTCTGCACTATACTTAGGAGGTTTTTATTTTCTAGTATTTTTCTTGCAAATTGATAGTAGATCTAAAATTTTGGAGATTGTACTGCTGTGACTTCAAAATATGGGTTTCTTTCAAGCAAATATAGTCAAGATTAGTGAGTACTAATTACTTTAACAACTCTTTTTTTTAAATGTACATTTTTTATTATTTCAAGCAAATCAGTTTCTCTGTTGATTCATTTGTGTTTGATATGATGAAATGCATTTGAGTTTTGTTTACATATGTCTTTTGATGTAGAGAACGATTGTTGTTTCTGGAGAAAGAAAGGAAGCTTGTTTGCCTCTGTGAAGAAAGTGTTCAAGGCATCCTCTACCCCCCAAATTAATAAGGTGACATGATGTTTCATATTTCTTATGTTTTTGTTTTCACATTTCTGTATGATTAGAGTTGTGACCAGGGCTTGAGAATCATTATATTATTGGATCCCTTTGCATAACAAGTGGGTCAGGATGCGTTCGCCATGTCATATTCTAGCAAGCGCAAGGCCTAATTAACAGGAAGTGGTTTTGACTTGCAGAGAGAAAATGAAGAGATGTTGCAACATGACATGTCCGAAAGCATGTCTCTTGAAGTTGAACAACATTCCACAGTTGAAGAGACATTGCCATACGCAATAACAAATGATGAGAGTTCTGATCATGGCCAGTCTCTTGTAGGGGAGAATGACGAGAACCATGCTATTGATATTGCAATTGCAATGGCCGCTTCAGCAGAGGCAGCTGCTGCCGCCGCTCATGCAGCTCTAATGCAACTTAGAGCCGGGAATAGGCGCCGCATTAATTCCGGAGAAGAGAGAGCTGCAACACTAATCCAATCTCATTACAGAGGATATCTTGTTAGTATTAATATTATTGCCTTGTTATGTACATTGCTAAATTTGGTGGACATGTTTTAAACATCAATTTTGATTGTAGGCTCGAAGTGAATTGTGTGCGATGAGAGGGCTAGTGAGATTACAAGCTCTTGTCCGAGGACACATTCTGAGAAAGCAATTGAAGATTGACATGCATATGACAATGAAGTCTATGCAAGCAGTTGTTAGAGTGCAGATGAGAGCAGTCAGGGAGCGACGACAACTATTTGCCAACAAGGAACAACGAAATGAAGGCACAAAAATTGGTAATGTTACTATGACACCAACATCAGGCTCATTGGACTCAATGCCTACTTCCAACAACATCATGTCGCGACCGTCGGTTCGCAAGAGTCGGAGCCTGGAAAATCAGTCGATCTCTAGTATGATGAGGAGGCAGCCTAACGAGGATGAGGGAAATGGCGGAGGACAAGAGGCATCCTTAGAATTGGCGGCAATGCTTCGGACTTTTGAAAAGACGACAGAGGTGATCATGGAATCTCAGAGTCGAATGGCAGAAATGATTGCCGAGGCACTTGTTTCTCAACAAAGAATGTTGAAGAGAGGACTAAAGAGACCAGGAGCTTTTTAAGGATTAGAATTTTCTTCTCTCTTGTGAACTTGTTGGGGTTTTTGCCCTGCATTAGCCAACTTTTTTGCGTTGGGCATTGTTCATTTACTACTACAAGAAAAGTGAGTTTCGATGGCACATCAAATATGTCGTTAAAGCCTTTTCATGACTTGTGTTAGCATGTCGTTGAACCCACCGTCGTCTTAAGTCTAATCTTTTAATGAATTATTTTGCATGCCGTTGAAAGTGATTTAACGACTTAAACCATAAGCTGTTAAATATTTTAGAAAACATTAACTACTTATACATGTTTTTAGGACTTGTTTATTAAGCCGCGAAAAATGCTTTAGTAGCTTGTATTTTATGCTATGAAATATATTTAAATGACATATCAAGTAAGCCATTCAAATTAATTGTAATGATGATTGGATAATGAATGTTGCAATTCCTTCAAATTAATTAAAACCTCTATGAATTAAGTGTTATAGAAACTTTAATCATCTAATACATAGGGGTTACTCAAAAACTTCTATCAATTAAGTGTTATAAAAAGCCTAAATTGTTCTAGTGATTTTATATCAAGTAATAGAAAATTTCAAAAGCTTACACATACATAATTTTATTATGATAAAATTCAATACAATATTTACAAAGCCTTGTATATATCTACAAATATTTTTTAGACTTCTATACCAAATCTAAAATTAAAACATAATCGACCAATAGCTCAATCTTCTTCAAAAAACCTACAAAAAATATGAAGTTAAATTAGTCAATAATCTAGAGGCATAAGCAAAAGTAAGAAAAAAATGTTCTTATAACCATAAATCTTTAATTATTTATAATAATTGAACAACAAAGACAAAATTCAAATAATATATTAGGTAGAAATAATTGAAAAATAACTCCAAAATCAATTATTTATTAGTCAATATGAAGTTACATTAGTCTATGAGTAAAGATAACAATAGGTACCACTTTGGTTTTGCTTTTTCTTCATCAACATGTACATCTAAATAACCCCAAAGTCAGTATTTTTAAAATGATGGCAGTGCTACAATTGGCGCCTTTTCTATGCCTCTTGTGTTAGGTGATGAAGCCTTAATTCCTGAGGTTTAAATGATAGAAAACAAAAATCATCCATTGTGATCCTAAAAAAAATATAATAAAACTAAAATTAAAAAAAAGTAAGATGAGAACTACAAGAACCCACTACTTATAAAGTTTGATCAGAGAACTCTTAAAATCCAATACTTTTAATGCAAGAACTAACATAGGTAATATATGATAGTCGATACTGTAACAATTAGCTCAACAAAGGAAATAGTAGATTCCATAACCTTGAAGAAAATATGACATGCATAATCCAAACACATGAAAAAATAAAACAGTTGATCAAAACAAGAAAAAAAACAGTGTTTGATCCATTTGAAAAAAAAGCAAACAAACAGTGGGTAAAAAAAAATCCCCAAACAGTTGATCCAAAAAAACAACTTCTAGAATCAACAGAACAAGCCCATATATAGTTCTAGTCTCTTACCCTAAGCCCTTGCAAAACCCCTAAATCTAATTCTAAGGCCCTTTCTAAGAAACATATCAACAAAGAGAGAATAAGTTAGTAATTATTTATCTAAGAGATGGGTTAGTAGTGCAGACTTGCAATGAATGATCCCAAAATCTTCCTCATATTTCACTACTCGTAATAGAGCTTGATCATTATTATATATAATATCTCTCATGAATTAAATAATCGACCGAAACGTTTGCACACCTGAGGTAGGAATTCTCGTATATTCTTTATAAGCTTGTAACAACTTGTCAAGCGAGTCCCTCACTACAAAAATACATACACCAAACCATCATAAAAAAGTACATTCACTAAAACCAAAACATTTTGCACCACAATAGCCCATCAATTTCAATCATAGAAACCCTTGTCTCAATCACCGATAATCATTTAACTTGTAAACATATATATATATATATATATATATATATATATATATATATATATATATATATATATATATATATGGCCAATAAAAGTACCAGTTGCTCATGGTTTTAGACATCTGTAACAGGTAAGTTGAGCATTCGTACAAAAAGAGATGAACATGATTACTAATTACTAAGTAGCACACTTAACAATAATCAACATACTTGGACGGCATAGGAAAAGGTCGATAAGCCTGGTAGAAATGAAAAAAAAAAAAACATAAACAAAAAAAATAGTTTATATCAGATAAAGTTGTCTAAGGTGATAAGAATAAACTTTCAAAACTTTGAATGTTGTAAGGTGTGGCATACTTCGTTTACTTTATAAGGTGTCTAGATATCCAAGAGAAAAAGGTCAAGTGAAAAAAAATCAAAGTACAATGGGATAACCTATTATCTAAATTGAAAGAAAATGAAAGGAAAAGAAATACAATAAATAATTGTGCATTGGAAAGACATAACCTAGTTAATTATAAGACAACTTTACCTCTACTGTAGGCATGTCCTTAACTCCTAAATGCACCTTTGCAATCATCATTTCGTTGGGTAGTTTGTTGGCCAGCCCTGTCATTTTTGAGGCCTAGGGCGACATGAGAAATGGGGGCCTTCTACATTTGACTTATTTTCTATAAAAAAAATTTACGCTATTGTTAGATTCATATAATTTTATGAACTTTACATTTCTTTCTATATAGAGAGTTTTTTCTTAAGAAATAGTGGGTGTGTGTGTGTTTTTAAGAAAAATAAAATTAATATATAAAAAGTACTACATGTATTTAAAGATTTTATTAAAGATAATATGATCGATACGTATAATAGAAAAAATTAACCAAAAAGGTAATTATTTTTTGTATTAGAATTTTTTTGAAGTATTTTGTATTAGACTTATATATCAATTAAGTTATGTATATAATGCTAAGCGCTCATTTTTTCGGGTAGTCGTTAATTAGTTTTTAATCAAAACAGTAGTTGAATTTTTAAGTTTACGTATATTACTAAAAAAAAAACTTAATCAAAACAGTAATTAATTTCTAGAAGAAAAAAAATTAGATTTTATTAATTTATAACGTATAGAGAGACAAAGAGTAGTCGGGTAATATGATTTAAGGGGAGGGATGGTTTTTTTTAAACAAAAGGGGGGTGTTTCTTAAATAAAGAGATTCATCTCTTAAAAAAAAGATTCATGTAAATAGAGCACACACAATGAGTTGACTTACAATCATTCATCTAAAGTGGGGGCCTTCTACAACCCCACATAACAAATAAGGCGACCATGCACACTAATAGTTTAACTTAAAAGCCCATAAATACATATATACTAAAACTCCATTAGCTTTTCATAAAAAAAAATAATAAGAAAATAATACAATAGCAGAATTTGGGGGCCTATCCAGGGGTGGGGGCCTGAGGTGGTCGCCCATCCTGCCCACCCCCAAAACCGGCCCTGGGTAGTTACCAACATGGCTCGACTTAGCCCTTGGCATATAAAAAGTGAAATGATCAAGGATATTCAAACAAAAATGTCCAAGTGTCCACTACAACATAAAAAGGCTTTAATGACGGTTTTAAACCGTCATTAAAGACCTTTAATAACGATTATCCACCGTTACGAAGTCCGTCATGTTATAAGGAGTCATAAAAACTCAAGGCCTTTTATAACGGTTTTGGACCGTTATCTTTGCTCAAATTTGACATCTGAATAAACCTTTTAATGACGGTTTAAAACCGTCATTAAAGGGTGTTCTTTTTTTTTTTTTTTTTTTTTTTTTTTTTTTTTTTTCAAATGTTGATCTGCAAAGCATATAACTTTTTAAACACATTTTGTAATCAAATTAGTTGAAGAGTCAAATGTTGATCTGCAGCATATAAATGTTGATCTCAACATATATTAGTTGTAGAGTTAAACACATTTTGCAATCAAATGTTGATCTGCAGCATATATTAGTTGAAGAATTCTGAAAAAAAATGTTTCATCAAAGTACTTCACTAAAACATTACAAACATAGATGATCTTTTTCAAAAAAAAAAAAAACATAGATGATCAAATGAACTTTTTGAGTCGTGGTTATCAACGATCATCATGGGTGTCTTCATCCGCAGGTAATAGTCGATAATCGACCAGTCACGGGACTCCGGCTGCATCTTGAAGGCCTGAAATAAAATAGGTAGGTCAGCATTTCCTAGAGTTTCTTACAGAGAGCTTCTAATGGCCACTAATGGCTTCTCACAAGCTCACTTGATTGGTATGGGAAGTTATGGCCTGCATCACTTTTCATGTCAACCGTCCAGAAGCACTTTTCATGGCCTGCATCAGCCAAGCAGCATATATATGTTAATCATTCACTAATCTGCCATGAGCTAACAAATAGAGTATGAGAAGGAAAAGAAATACGAAAACTCACACGAGCTCCCTTGTGAGCTTTACAATTTTATCCTTGAGTACTGCTGCCCCAAGCCTTGTAATTTTGTGAGATGCCTGTAAATCTCATCATCAAATCATTGAATTTTCTCTGGCTATTGAACAAACATCTCACTCTATTTTCTCTAGTGAAGCTGGTAACAAAAGAAGAGTAGACAAAATATGGCCACAAACTGAAATTTCAACAATGGCATCTACATGCGAAATCAATTAAAATATGGTCATCACTATATATATATATATATACTTAATGCTTCAATACATAGTTAATTAGTACATATATACCTTGGTTTAAGGACTTTGCAGATTGCTTGATTCCACTCACCGCAGAAAGCACTGTGAACATACATATGTATATGCCACACTTAATTAATTAGGATAAACTAGCTAGCTAGAAATGAAGTGCATATATATGTTTAATTAGTAGTGATGAATTAGAGTGAATTAGACTGACCGGAGATGCAAGGAGTTAGAACACCATCACCAATGACCATGGAGTGCCAAGTATGGTGATCAAGAACAAGAGGAGTTTGGCCCATACAAGACATGGAAGTTCTGCTGCTGTGTGTTATCTGTATCGACAAAAGAAGGTAAATTCAGATAGAATTAAGCAGAGCATATATGTATGTATATTGATAATTTGATAGTAGTGATAGTTATACAAGACAAATTGAGAAATATATATATATATATGTGTGTGTAGATTAAAAAAAGACATTGAATATACCGTAAATCACTTTGAGGCATAATGTGGCCCATGACTACAAGAAAAAGTTCAACTTAACCAATGATGCTTCAACGACATATAATGATCCTAGAGTGAGTGTTCGATGACAAGGCATCTGCAGAAATTGTGATGTTACATTTAGATATGATGAATATATGTCGAAAGAATAAAGAGACGAACCGAAAAGATACTTGTCGAGGCTTCCATTGGGAACAAATTCATATATGAGTAGTTTCTCTACCTCTTGTGATTACCTGGCTTCTATAAAAAAAAAAATAGATGATCTTGTAAGCTTGGCGCGACATCGTCATGTCTTCGGGTCTTTGCCAGCAGTAGTGATCAGTGTCCCCATCTCCCACCTGGTCATCATCACAATGTACATTGATCAGTTAATGAAACAATTAATATATATTAGACAACTCGATTGATGTGTATGTTGAGGCAAAGCTAATAGTAATCGTTGACATGATGGATTAGCACATGATGTCTAGATCTAGGCAAGGTAAAGCTCATGTTTTAGAGTTCAAAATGTGATAAAGTATGGGGAAATAAAAAAGCATAATCTATCTCATAATACCTCCAGTAATATTATCTACAACAATTGATTTATACTCACACAACACGTAATGCTATTTTCAATCATCAAAATGGACAAGGAGATGAATGGCTTCAGCCAAACCAAAAGCATGGCCTCATTATCAAAATGTTACACAGATAAATTTGTTAGTTGTCATGGGAATACCTAATATGATGGTGATCTATGCAGCTTCATCTGACATGACAACAACAGGAGCAAACTGCAGAAGATGCAAAATGTTATAAGAGACTGCAATCTTCCCACAAAAATAATATGATAATGACCACACCATACAACTTTTGCAGCATTGCGAGAAACTAGGCAATTCTTTGAGTTTCCTCGTCTGCAAAAGAAAATGTGGTCAAACATGATTACAGTCAACTACATTGCTCGCTAGCACAAAGGAGAATAGGAACAAATTCAAGTTGGATAATTTGTATCTGGTTTGAGTTCCCCCAGATGTGGTCTGCATATTAGATGATTCAATGTTACATTACAAACTTGCAGTGACCAAATTTGAGAGTGTGAAATACAAACCCAGGTCAGAAGATCCCCATCAACAACTGAAGCTTCTTGCACCAAGGATAAGAATTCCTGTGACATGTAAACCAAATAATTTAAAACGTTAATGCCAATTAAATTTAAAGAAATGCTTGGTTCCAAGAATTTATAAATTTCATTGAAGCAACCCACTATTGTGGACATCTCGTTCAAAAGGGAGGAGAAAAAGGTCCCATCACACACTGCACATCAAATTAGCATAATAATCAAATTAGCCGATAATTGAGTTGCAAAGCCTGCATAAAGTATTCCCGATAATTGAGTTGAAGACTCTTAATTGTTAACACCAAGAACTTAAATCAGTTTTCTTGGTAGGACAGAACATGTTATATATTAACCGGTGCAAAACAAACATCACCTCCATTCTTGCTTAGAATCGAAAAACATATGGACGTCGACTTTTAAAAATATGAGAAGCAAAGATTGAGAAATCACAAGACTTCATAAATATACATCAACATTGTTTGAATTAACAGCTATCCAATTGGCTTAAATTAGTCATTCAAACCAGCCAGCAGTAAACCAGTTAGACAGGACAACAGGGAAAAAATTAGGACAGTGAGAAACTTTTGAAGGAATAAATTTAATGCACTCGGCATTAGCATTACACTGCATAGTTTCCTGTTACATGGGACTCGACTAGAAGAGAAACTAGCATTCCTATTGCAAATGAAGTCTGCTAATTCTTTGGCAAAACAATGGGTGTCCACTACCAAAGTTAATCTCAAATTGCACAAACTAAATTCAGCAACACGCTGCTCAAGTGATGCATCATATAATTTAATACAATTATAAATTACACTATCTGATACAAAGTATCTCAAGGAATAAACAGTACAATAAATAGACCTGCAGAACAAGGCTTCCTGAATAGTCTGCAATCCCACCCATTACATCCAGTCTTCCAGGCGCCCTTTGAAACACAAGTTACTGCACCATCTTGTTTAAGTTCAACTTCCAAATATGCAGGATGTATAACTTGATCCCTAAAGTTGTCTTCTCAGTGGCCAATTTAAAGAAAAATAGGATTCAGTTCAATATGAGGTGTTAGTGACGATTGCTCTATATGAATGACTTCAATGTGATTTACCTGATTTGAGGAGATTGGAGATCAGGAATTCCTTCTCCTTGATTGTTGTTTGTGCCTGTCCATATTTTTCTTCTAGATCAAGCAGTGAACTTTTAGTCTCCTCAAGTTCTCCCTGTGGAAAGTAGAACAATCGAAAATTGTTAAATTGATGAAAATAGCTGCACCTCAAAAGAGAATTTCCTCTCCACTCTACTATTGATTACCTGAGTCTTTTTGAGTTTTTCACTCAATTCAGTTGTATATAGCTGCTGAGAATTGCTAAGTTCCTGAAGTTCCATCAATTGTTGGTCACAACATGTGATTATTTTACTGGTTAGTTCCACAGTAATCTATACTCAATACATCTAAAAAGAAATCTAGAAAAATTGATCATACTTTGTCCTTCGATTCTGAATCAAGTTCCATGCGCTCTATTTTCACGGTCATGGCCTAAGTGGAGGCAAAATAGAAGGAATAAAGTTTACTGAAGATTTTGATAAGGGTATACATTCAAATGAAATTATTGTGTAAGATGTAAACCTTCTTCAGTTCAGCAATGAATTAAAACTCTAATAACAATTCATGAATTTGTTAGAAACCACTAAAAAATATACTTATTTTCATAAAAATAATGCATTGAGTTTTTTATTTTTACCTCTCCCTCACGAGCCTCAATTACACCTTTTCCCTTACCATCGCGTCGACGCATCTTTTATCTATTTCACAAACCTGCCCAAACATTCAAAATAAACATACAAATGAATGGATATATTTGCACATGCAAACATACAAGGGATAATGCACAATTTAGTTCAAAAGTAATGAAAACCATAAGAAAAAGTAACAAACCAAAAATAGAAATGCTTTAATTAGACAAACATAAAAGAGATGATGCACAAATTAAGGATTAAAAAGAAAAAACAAGGCTCATGAAGTATAATGTCCATTTTAGATAAGAGCATGAGCAGGCAAACGTCGTGTCCGCTATGCACGAGAGAGATAGAATGACCAAATCACCTCTATTGCAGCTGAAAATATATTTAGAGATACTCATTACGTGTTCTATAAAATATCACTTTCTTTCTGATTCATTTCGAAGCATGTTATCTTGGGCTCAAAAAAAAAAAAAACGAAGCATGTTAGTTTCATTAGTAGATACAACTACAAGAGAACACGTAAAGAGTAGCTTCCAAGTCCATGGTTTCCAAGGAAAAGCAGTCATGATAGTGCAGTTAACAATAACTACTTGCAATTACAACCAAGACACAAGTAACAATTAAGAAGAGTAACAAGTATACAAGAGTAACAAGACATAAGTTACAATTACAACCAACAACACCACAAGGAAGTTACAAATTGAAACATTAACTAGTTAAAAATTCAAATTAATAACTGAAATTCCTACATCTATCATCAACTTATATATTCAAATTAAAAACTGAAACTACTACAACTGTTAAGTTATTAACTGCTTGCATATTCAAATTAATAACCAAAACTATGATACCTAATGATCAGAAATTAAACTAGTCTTTGTGCTGTATTTTCTTCAGTCTATGTTTTGCTTGCTTATGACAAAGATATGTAACTCCAATTCAATTCAGTTCCGCAACAAGATATACATAAAGAAGAAAGAAACCTATCTTTTGGAGTATG
This sequence comes from Stephania japonica, assembly GCA_039657345.1. Taxonomy (NCBI): domain Eukaryota; kingdom Viridiplantae; phylum Streptophyta; class Magnoliopsida; order Ranunculales; family Menispermaceae; genus Stephania; species Stephania japonica. The sequence goes on from CM077556.1 coordinate 12,791,735, forward strand.
CTTACCTTTGCCTACAGAATGTGTTCCATACAATCATGATAGCATCTAAAAATGCAGCACCAACACCTCACATCTGCTTCAAATACCTGCAAACTACACACTTACTGTGATAATTCTCATTTTCTCAGTAAAGATTGTACATATGAACTAACAAATCGAATCTTAAAGGAAATGCACATCAACATATATACTAAATGCAATCAATCTGATTTAGAGACAAAACACAACACAAAACAATGGCAGCAAAGATCGATGGTTGAAGGAATTGATGAGATTGAAAGGATTCCATACCTTAGAAAGGAGATCTGACGAACATTGAAGCCGACGAAACCAAATCGAATCGATCAATCAATGCTTCAAAACAACAACAACAACAAATTCAGATCAAAACAGAGAGAGAGAGAGAGAGAGAGAGAGGCGAATTCAAACCTCCAAATGAAAACCTAAATCGAAGCCCTTGTTGAGAGAGACGAGCGGTCGAGAGAAAGGTCGTGAGTGTCGAGAGAGAGGTTGTCGGCGTCGAGAGTTGAGAGAGAGAGAGAGAATCGAGAGAGAGTCGAGAGAGAGATAGGGTGTCGAGAGAGAGTCGAGAGAGAGTCGAGAGAGAGATAGGGTGTCGAGAGAGAGTCGAGAGATATAGGGTGTCGACAGAGTCGAGAGCGAGAGGGTTGGGGTTTTTGGTGTCGAGAGAGGTTGGGTATGAGAGGTTGGGGAGGGTCTGTGTCGAGAGAGGGTTGGGGTTTTTGGTGTTTTCTTTGAACTATAGATAACGGTAGCCGTTATCAAAAATCTGCTACTCATTAATAACGGTTCAACTCAAACCGTTATTAATGTGTCTGTTATTATAACATAAATATGTTGTAGTGGTCAAAGACAACAACGGTTTTATACCCGACAAGAAAATATGTGGAGTAAAAGAACTATACCAAACTTGATGCAGCCCAAAAAGTGTCAAACACTTTTTTGGAAAAAGTTTGACCGAAAGTAATTTTGGTTACCTTTTGGAGGGTCTGACTACAAAATTTGGCAGTAAGGAGCACGTAGTTTTATTGGAAACGACGTGCTGAGCAATACTCACAATGTTGTGACTACGGTGTTTTTCGGCCAAATTCTATTGTTTAGGCCTCTGAATTAGCAATTTTTCTATTTTTAGTAAGTTTTAGTTTAATTACAAATCTTAGTAGGAATTTCCTTTTCGTAAACTGTTTGTGGTATTAGCTTTCCTATTTCGTCTAGTTTTCAATTTAGGGTATTTTAGACTTTTGTTATTTTTGACAAATTTTAGGGTTTTGTTATTTAAAGCACCCTTCTTGTTGTACTTAGACAGTTTTTGATTATTGAATAAATTTTGAACTTTGATTGAGTTCTTGTGCCTTAAATTGTATTGTTCGTGTGTCGAACATTCGATTTAAAAAATCTTCGCTGTGTCAAAACTCCAAAGATAAGGACAACATTAAGTTAATTAAAACCGTTGTTGTCTCTGGCACTTGGACATTGTTGTTTGAATATCCCTGATCATTTCACTTTTTATATTCCAAGGGTTAAGTCGTGCCATGTTGGTAACTACGGAACTACCCAACGAAATGATGATTGCAAAGGTATATTTAGGAGTTAAGGAGTGCCTACAATAGAGGTAAAATTGTATAAGTTTAGAGGTTTTGAAACATTCTCTCCTGCAATCGCCTATGTCAAATCCAACTGAAGAAGTTCAAGTTTTGTACTCCATTCCTTCGAACATGTACCTTTCAAGGCAAAAAATAAACATATATAATAATATTTTAGATTCAAAGTAGAGGAAACTGAGGCACAACAAACAATATACCACTAACAATGTCACTATCGCCATAATCCAATCCACAAAACCTACCACTTCGCATAATAACATTGAAAATCTCGACCACTTCTTCGTTCGAGACATTCAAATTTGCCGGACAATAGAAAAGTTTCAAGTTATTCAAGAAAAATTGGTATTGACAGAATCACTACAACTGAGGAGATGAAAAGAGAGCTTTTTTTACATTCTTCATGCTTAAGTACTCAACTCTTGCATTCATATTCGCTGAAAATCCCTAGCATCGATCAATAAGAGAGTCATGTTGCCAAAGTCCCAAGAAATATATATATGACATTACACATCTCAAGTTTTAACATAAATATATTTAAGCCCTTCAATCATTCGGTAAAAGAGCAAATAAGTAAAAGTTTTTCTATCCATAATGAATCCTACTAATTTCACCACTTATCTTTCCTCTTGAAGATGCATGCCTAGGAGATTGAAGCAAAATGGTAGATTTTATTTTAGCAATGTCTTCTTAATCATCAACAACAACAACAACATATCCTCAGTTCTAAATTAATTGAGGTCTGTTATATGGATCAAACTCTTCCATTATGCTTGATTTAGTGCAATTGATGGTGAGCTTTCCAAACCATTCAAATCCCTCCTAATTAATGCATCCAAGTTAACTACGGTCTACACCTACCTTGTCGAATTTCTTCAGATTCTATTAAGTCAAGTTTTCTAGAGGGGGCATTTGTAGGCCTTCTTTGCAGGTGATCAAACCACCTCAACATCCCTTCCCTAATCTTTGAGTCAAATGATGCTACTCCTACTTGTCATTTGATTTATGTATTTCTTATTCTATCTTTTCGAGTTTTATCACACATCCATCTAAGCATCCTCATTTCTGCTACGTTCATTTTATATAGTTGTTAATTTACCGCCCAACATTCACTTCCATAGAGCATAGCTGGCCTAATTGTGGTTCTATAAATTTTTCTTTTAACGTGGGAGGCATATTTTTATCACATATCACACCAGTTGCACTCCTCCGTTTCTTCCATCCAATTTGAATTATATGTGTAGCATCATTCTCAATATTGTCATCATTTTGTATGATTGATCCTAGCTATCTAAAGTGGTTGACCTTAAGAACTTCTACTTCCCCTAATTTTACCACTCCATCATCTCACTATCTAGTATTTCTAAACTCACAGTTCATGTATTTGATCTTCGTCCTACTCAACTTAAAGCCTTTAGATTTTAATGTCTTCCTCCAAAGTTTTAATTTCATATTCACTCAATCTCTTGTTTCATCCACTAAGACAATTTCAACTGCAAATAACATAGACTATGTTATATCCTCTTGAATATGCCTAGTTAGTCATCCATAACTAGCGTAAAGAGATATGGGCTTAAAACCGGTCCTTGATGCAGTCCCTATCGTTATGAAAATTTCTTTTGAGGTGAAATGACCATTTTGCCCCTCCATTCTTATCTCTTCCTTAATAAACTAATGCCCCTCTTGGTCATTTCTCATTTTTTTTTATTTCATATATATATATATATATATTTATATATATTTTATTTATATAAATACATATATATATATATGTACAATTATATTTATATAATTGTATTGTTCGCGCCTACAATTTCGTTGTGCGCGCCAACGAGTTCATTCGGGCGTGCACATTACCATTTGACTCACGCGTGTCGCCCACGACCTCGCGCATCACTCGGTGCCCATAATTTATTATTTAATTCCATTAATTATTTCTATTTGTATTTGTCAGCATTTTTATTTCATTTTCGTCCTACGGATTTTCAAATAACCATTTAGCGCGTTCTTTCATACCGAACTCGTTCAACGGTACCAACACACACTCACCACGTCCTCACACATTTAGGATATTGAATTTAATTTTCGGTAATAAATAAATAATACAAATCACCAAACAAACATAACATACCTCGATGTCGACTCCCGAGGACCGAAACAAGTACATCACGGCTAGTAGGGCCCACAATACGACCCTGAAATGTCACGTGGTACGAGTTAGAATTTTAGGGTCGTTACAGTCTCCCCCCCTTATTGAGAATTTCGTCCTCGAAATTAAATGAAAATACAGGGTAAGGCTTACCGGAATCAAAACAAGTTAGGGAAATGCTCGCGCATGTAAGACTCCAGTTCCCAAGTTAGTTCTTCGTCCCCGTGATGCTGCCACTTAACGAGAACTGAGGGAATTTCCTTATTCCTCAATACCTTCACCTTCCGGTCCATAATCTGAATAGGCTGCTCATCGTAAGTAATGTTTTCCCTCAGATCAATCTGACTCAGGTCCACAATCGGTCGTTTGCCCTCTCTCGACCTATCCAGTCGAAGCATTGATATGTGAAATACAGGGTGAACTCCTGCTAACTGAGATGGTAACTCAAGCTCATACGCCACCTTGCCTATTCGTTTCTTCACTCTGAACGGACCTATAAACCTCTGCGCAAGCTTACCCTTGATCCCAAATCTTTTGTGACCATTCAGTGGAGAAATCTTCAGATATACAGTCTCCCACCTCATACTTTAACTCGCCATGGTACCTGTCATAATACATTTTCTGCCTCTCCTGCGCACCTTTCAACCGAAGTCTGATCAGTCGTACCTTCTCTGTGTGATCCACTACAATCTCTGGCCCAATCACTGCCACATCCTCTAGCTCTGCCCAGCAAGATGGAGATCTGCACGACCTGTCGTAAAGTGCCTCAAACGGTGCCATACCAATACTGGCCTGATAACTGTTATTGTAAGCAAACTCACACAGATGAAGATACTCCTCCCAAGAACCACCATACTCTAATACACACATCCTCAACATGTCCTCCAACACCTTAATCAGTCTCTCTGACTGCCCATCGGTCTGTGGATGATAAGCTGTACTGAGATCCAACTTCGTGCCAAACTGTGCCTGCATACTTTGCCAAATCTGCGACGTAAACTGCGGCCCTCTGTCTGACACAATCGACAATGGCACTCCATGCAGTCGCACTATCTCTCTCTCTCGTACAAGCTCGCCAACCTATCCACTCGATGTGTGGTAGAAATCGGTATGAAGTGCGCAGACTTTATCAATCTATCCACAATCACCCAAATACTGTCATGTCTGTGCTGAGACCGAGGTAACCCACTGACGAAATCCATAGCGATGTGCTCCCACTTCCAGCGAGGAATAGGAAGCGGCTGCAGTAATCCACCAGGCCTCCTATGCTCAGCCTTAACTCGCTTGCATATCTCACAACCTCTAATATAATCACCAACATCGATCTTCATCCCCGGCCACCAAAATAGACGACGCATATCAGCTTACATCTTGGTCCTGCCCGGATGAACCGAAAAACGTGAGCGGTGAGCCTCCTGGAGAATCTCGTCACGTAACTCAACCCACTAATGGAATCCACAGTCTCCCTCTAAATCTCAGGCAGAAATCTGTCGACTGACTCCATTCTGGATGATCTGAACTCTAAGCAAACTCACTGTACCTCTGATACTGCTTATCAACCTACTGCCCATCAAGTACACTCTTGATAGAGATTGTTTGAGACCTCAACTACCCACAAATCAACACTCTAGTGCTGGTCGGGATATCAATAGAGTACATCATCTCAACCGCCTTGAGTAATCCATACTCATGTGTCACGCGACACGTCACAACCTCCGAGTCAACCCCTCTTCGGCTCAATGCGTCAGCTACGACATTAGCCTTCCCCAGGTGATACTCCAATAAGAAATCATAATCCTTGAGGAACTCTAGCCACCGTCTCTGTCTCATATTCAGCTCTCTCTGAGTGAAGAGGTACTTCAAACTCTTGTGGTCAGTAAACAACACAAACCTCTCTCCGTACAGATAATGACGCCAAATCTTCAGTGCAAACACCACTGCCGCCAACTCCAAGTCATGTGTAGGGTAATTTTTCTCGTGAATCTTCAGCTGTCGAGACGCGTAAGCTATCACTCTACCGTCCTGCATCAAAACACAGCCTAAACCGACCAAACAAGCATCGGTGTTCACCTCAAAAGCCTTCCCTGACTCAGGTAATACGAGCACTGGCGCGGTAGTCAATCTTTCCTTTAAAGTTTGAAAAGCCTGCTTGTTGGACTAAGTGTTTTCATACTTACACTTCACCATATATTTTGATGTCAACAAACAATGTGAAATGGTACTAACGAGTTTGTTAAGTATTTTAGCACAACAAACTTAGTTAGACTCACAAGTTCAAATGAAGCTAAACTTCACAAGCTCAAAAGAAGTGGAAGAAAAGACACCGGAAAAGCTCAAGAAGTGTTTAAGACAAAGAAAGGCACCGTATAGCATGTATGGAGTTATGTACATCATTTATAAGGTATAAGAGTTCAATTCCATAAGCCAAATGCATTAGAATCATGCATTTCATTATTTTTGAAGTTTCAATTACTTAAAGTCTTGAATTTCGAGATTTTTAATTCCGCGAGTTTCAAAATGTTTTAAATCATACAAATGTGTTTTATAGCATGTATTTGAAGTGTATGAATAATTAGAATCGATTTTGAATGCACCGGTATGTGTTTAGACGGCTTTTGGATTAACATTAAAAATATTTGCAGAAAAGCCCCTATGTATGTAATGGAACCGGGATTTTCCATTTTTGAGATTTGTAAAAATATTCAGACCACCCAAATAGGCTATATGACCCATAATAAACATGTATGACATGTTATATGAGGTTTGGTAGGGTCCCGAATGTGATAAAGGGTCATTAACTCTATGGTCAAAAATATTATTTTGAGGCCCCTGACTATTAGCGCGCTAATATTTTTATTAGCACGCTAGGTCAGAAAAGCGCTAATTTCGTTCCTGACAGCTTTTTTATAAAGCTGAAAAATTCACTTTAATTTGAATTTTTGATGAAATCTCAACCCTTGGATCCTCTACAACGGTCATAAACTAGTCTATAAATATATAGAACACTCCCAAACACAAATGGGACTTCTCTTGTTCAAAGAACACACACAAAGTGTCTAAATTCATGTTTTAGCAAGAAAAGTGAAGATCCAACATACACACTCACTTGGGGATTGTTGGAGCTGAACTTATGCACATCAAGTGAGGTCAAAGGAAGTGGTCTAAGGCTTACAACTCTTGCTCAAAACTGATTTTCAAATTTCACACTTGGGGTTGTAAGATTTCTTAATTTCCTACTCTTTTTGGGCTTAATCTATACTTTTTGTTTGGAGTATTGTTTGGAAATCATATGTGGTGTTCTTGAATATAGTTGTCTTTGGATTTTGAGCTTAATCTTCATATCATAAATCCTAAGACTAATTTGCACTAGTTGAACTTAAACTTGATTTTCAAAGTGCATGAAATTGGAGAAACTACATTGAACTTAATCTATATGTATTGTTGTTGGTTTCATTGAAGTGTGTGTAAAACACAACTTAAAGGGTTTTTGCACTTAAACTTGATTTTCCATAAACCCAAAATATTGAGTGCATTTGTTTGAACTTAATAGTGATTTTCTAATAGTGCACCATATTGACTTAAATCACTTGTGCTTAATCTATACTTGATTTTGTGGTTTCTAGCTTGTGTTAGTTTAACAACACATTTACAAGGGTCTTGTTCTTAATCTAAACTTGTTTGTGATCCAAGGTTTTGATTGCACAACTTGAACTTAAAATTGCATCTTTTATTTGTGTATCAATTAGCCATTTATTGGAACCAAGTTGAGCTTAATCTATACTCTTCTTAATTGGTTTCAATATTAAGAGTTAGCCTATAAAAACTTAAATGTACAAGGCATCTCAATTGGCAAAGTCTCACTTGCATTGATTCATATTAGGATTATATTTGGCTTGTGAGAGGAGAACAACTTATACTGCTTTATCTTGTAAAGCACAATTTCATTGTATTATTCAAATCTTGATTGTAAGACTTAGTGGGATCTAAGTCGAGAGGGAAGACCTAGTTGAGGCTAGGCATAAATCCTAGTTGCGGCTAGGTGAGAAATATCCTAGGTGGGTCTAGGTGGGAAAATCCTAGTTGCGGCTAAGTGGTTGTATAAGACCTTATTGCGATAAGGCATTGTGTAAAAGACCTAGTTGAGGCTAGGCATTTACTAGGCTAGTTGGCTTAGGGTGTAACACTTATTGATAATATAAGTGGGGGTTAAAAATCCTAACCGGGGAGGTTAGGTAGTGGATGTAGATCGGTTGGATCGAACCACTATATATCGTGTGTCTTATTTCCATCTCTTCTACCCCATTCACTTGCATAGCATAGATATTTATCATTGGTGTATGCATTATCATTACTATTTGTGCATAAAGTTTTAAAAAGGTGATAATCACTCGGTAACCCAATTCACCCCCCCTCTTGGGTGACCTTCACTGCTCACAACTATCATCCCACTGAAATCTGACTTCCTTCTTCGTCAATTGCGTCATCGGTGCCGCAATCTTTGAGAAGTCCTGCACAAATCGTCTGTAATAACCAGCCAATCTCGGAAAACTCCGAATATCAGTCACTGAACTCGGTGTAGGCCAATCAACAACTGCTCTAACCTTAGCAGGGTCTACTGACACTCCACTAGCTCCGACAATATGACCTAAAAATCCAACCTCTGTAAGCCAAAACTCACACTTACTGAACTTGGAATACAGTCTATGCTCCCTCAGCGTCTGCAAAATCGTCCTGAGGTGCTCCTCGTGCTCCTCACGAGTCTTAGAATAAATCAAAATGTCATCAATGAACACTATAACAAATCTATCCAAATATTGTCTCAATACACGATGCATGAGATCCATGAACATTGCTGGGGCATTCGTCAACCCAAACGGCATAACGATAAACTGATAGTGTCGTTATCTCGTGCGAAAAGCCATATTCTCTCTGTCCTCTGCTCTAATCCTCAACTGATGATAGTCAGATCTTAAATCAATCTTCGAGAACCACTGCGCTCCAGTCAGCTGATCGAACAAATCATCAATACGAGGTAATGGATACTTGTTCTTCATCACACCCGGTTCGATTGCCTATAGTCGATACACAATCTCAAGTCTCGCCGTCTTTCTTCTTCACAAACAAGACCGCACACCCCAAGGTGACATACTCGGGTGAATAAAAAAACCAAATTCCAACAACTCATCTAGTGTGATCTCGCTCCTCCAACTCCTTAGGAGCCATCCGTCTGATGGAATTGATATCGGTTTGGTTCCAGGAACCAAATCAATGATGAAATCAATCTCTCTCGTCGTCGTGGTAACCCGAGAAGCTCTGCTGGAAACACGTCCGGAAACTCGCACACAATTGGTACCTCATCGATTTTTGCCTCAGCTCTTCCTACCGTACTTAAAACACTCATAAACGTCTTAATCTCACTGTTCGTGGCTACTCGGCCTCTGGTAACTCTCAACTGAGTCGCACCGCCATGAAAAGTAAACTTTGGCTGTCCGAGAATCTGAAATGTGACCGTCTTGTCGAAACAATCAATCTGTGCGTGATAAGGTCCTAACCAATCCATGCCTAATAACGAATCAAACTCCAGAAACTCTAACACTCTAAGATCTATTGGTAACTCATGTCCCTCTATCTCTACAATACAACGCTCACAAATCATGTTAGGGTAGATTTTATCCCCAGCAGCTGTGCTAAGAACTAGAGGTCTCTCTAACCTAACTGGTCTTAACCCTAACTCATCAACCATGCGCCCGTAAATAAAGGAAACAAGAGAACCGAGTCAATCATAACATACATCAAATGACCACAAATGTAAATCATACCCTCAACGAGGTTGAGTCGCTGAGAGTCGGCTCAAGAACAACATGTGCACGTTCCCTCGTATGTTGCTGACGTGGTGCTACTCTCTGCTGAACATCAACAGGCTGTGGACACTCTTTGATGTAATGTCCCGTCTGTCCACATCGATGGCAAGCTCCCGCAGGTCTCTGTCGAAACTCAGCTGGCTGTGGGCACTCTCTAATAAGATGACCCATCTGTCCACACCTCCAGCAGGTCTCTGTGCTGAGTAATCTCGCCTACTCGATCCCTGACCTGACATCTCGTCCCCGTCGTACACTACCCCCTACCTCTCTGCCTCCACCATCTCTAGGCGTTGCACCTTCGTGGTATGCCGGGGTGGTCGACTCAGGGTAACTCTGTGTCTGAGTAGGTGTGGTGACATATGTCTGAACTGGCTGCGAAGATCGTGCGATCGAGCTACACTCGAGCTCTACTTAGATCGTCTTGAATCTTCCATCTATTCCTCTTCCTCCCCCCCCTAAACGGCCTTTACCCGCTCATCTCATCTTGTACCTCACGGGCCGATCATATCCCCAATGCGGGATGTGTCCTCGATATGCCTCCTCGCCAAACTACGGTCATAAGCATCCCGTATGTAGGAGGTAGAGTAGTGACCACCGTCCCTCCAATAGGGCAACAAGCCCTCGGTAAAATAATAGACCCGATCTCTATCTCTCGCCTACTCCATCAATCAAAAAAGGAAGTAAGTGTTGATATCTCGCCAATATAAGTCATAACCGACTCTCCTAATGCCTCGTCGGATATGCATAAACTCGTCCCTCTTGGCTATCATAGTTTGAAGGTGGATAAAACTTCGATCGAAATATTTCTTGAAGTCTAACCAGGTAGTCGGCTCTCCATGTGTGGATACTAAATTTTTCCACCACATCTTTGCATCTCCAGTCAAAGAAAATGCTGCCAACCCAGGTTTTTTGCTATCCTCGATCTTGAGAAGTTTCTGAACCTTCTCGTGACTACGAATGTACAAATCCGCCTCATCTACACTTGAACCGCTGCTGAATTTCTTTGGTTTATACTTCTCATACTCCCGAGTCCACCTCACCTCTGAAGTCAGGCGTGAATCAATATCATCATGAACACGTGACTCCACCGCAATCTCTGCCGGAACAACTGCGGTGATAGGTGGTGCAGGTACTGTACTAGTAGTAGTAACCGGTGGAGTAGCTGAGGTGTAAATGACTCACATCTGTCTAGGAGCTATCCCTGAAGTCGATGGAGATGGCAACTGCTGTGCTTGTCCCCTGAGAATATCCAATATCTCGTCCATCCTCCGTCCCTGTGACTCTACTCTCTGAGTCCAGGATTGTAACTCACGTGCCGAGCTGCAACGTCACTCGACGCATCTGGTGGAGGATCACGGACTCCACTCTGATCTCCAGCATCAGGCTGGTCAGCCATCGCAATCTACAATAGCAAATGAAGAGCCTCGATCAGTCTAACGTAACGATATATTATATTACACATTAAAATTTAACATGCCCAAAATAATATATCATTTCCCACTTCCCAACTATACTTGAGTTAAGTTCTTAAGATTTTCCACACTAAGTTCATTGGCTTGTGCTTTATGCTTATTCAGAGTCATGGTGATAAACCTTTAGGCTCTGATACCAACTGTGACGGCCCCAGTAACCACAAACTGGGTCCCGCCCAGCTTAAACTTACGTGGACCCACGAGCCAGTCTCCGACGAGTCAATGCAAGTCTAGTCAGCCTTAACTTACCCATTACTCAATAAATTATTCACTCACTCACCCTGGATCACTCTTTTTGATTCACCTTAACTCTATCTCATCTTTTATCCTTAATTGTAGTTAGGTGTGCAGCGGAAATGTTTTTAACACCAACTTAAAATAGTTTACTACTCAGTCAACCTAGTGGTGGAAAATCTTATCCAAACAACTTCACATGTGTATAACAGATGAACTGAGAACCCAAAAGGAACATATATATGTATCAACAGTTAGGTTCAACTCCCCAAAGTCCCAAAATATCAAAACAAATGGATACATAGCCAGAATATACAACAAAAGGACAAAAATACCTACAAAGTGAGAGCAAAGCTAATGGCTCTGAGCGTGCCTCAGAGGATATCGCCAAGCATCGGCGCCTTGCCCCTACTCTTCTGTGAATCTGCACCCACCGTCATAAAAAGGACGGTGAGTACAAAATATAACAGTAAACAGCAACAATAGATATCTCAACATGAATTACTGAATTTTCAATAATCACAAGTCTATAAATCATGCAGTGTATAACAAGAAACTGAAATAGATAGCAAATCGCATGATAAATAGATTCAACAAGTACAAACAACGATAATCAAGTGATCAGGAAACAAATGGATAGGTGAATAGATAGTCCCAATCAAACTGCGGGTCACAAGACCTCATCAGCTTGTGATCGACACGGTAGGCCAAAAACTGCCTTCCTGCTCAATCCACCCGTACGAACCAAATGGGCCCGAAGGTCGCCTCCAGAACGCACACTCGTTAGGAAAAGCCACGACAAAGCCGTTGCTAAATTCCTAACACACTACCGAAAGAAAGCCACAATCACAAGCCCGATGTTAAATCATTTCGATAGGCTCCAACGAGAAGCCACATGATCTATCTTGCCATTTAAACTCGTTGAGACTTCTCATCACAGTCGGACTACCTAAACCCTAGGTCACCTGAACTAGAATGGAATACAAAGGGCTTGCATTTCAATAATAATTAATCAATAAATAGAAAAGCAATTATGTTGATTCTATTGTTGCCTTTACTCACCTCAAATCCCGCTAAAGACTCCCTCGCGTAGCTCCACACGTTCCTCAATTAGTTACCAACACTCTGCTCGTCACCTGACAATTATTTCGACCAATTTTCGTTAATTTTTCCCTAATTATTCCAAGTATTCTTCAATTTTTCTTAAGTTTAACTCATTTTCTACAATTTTCTAAATTATTGTTCCTTTGCTCAATTTGGGTCACTAATCCGGTATTGGGTTCCATTTAAACCTATTAGGATACTCGAGCGAAACCTCATAATTTTCATACAATTTAGAAAAATATTTTTCAATATTTTTCTGGCTATTTTTAACAATTTCACGCTTTACGAGACAAAAACCCCGACAAAAGTCTCGTCGCAAATCTCAAATTCTTTATTTTTCATAAAAATTCCCAAATTTCTATTTATTTGGTTGAAATATAATTTTTCAGAATTTTTTCCTATTTTTCAGAATTTTCCAGATTTTTCCAATATTTATTTCAAAAAAAATAAAAATAAAACATATTTAATTTATTTATTTATTATAAATAAATAAATATATTATTATTTTAATAATGGTGGGTCCCCGGTCGGGTCCGACCCTCCACCCACCCCAATCGGGTCGACCCGGCCGACCCACCGGGTCGGGCCGGTCTGCCCGGCCAGCTGGTCGTCCGGTCACCATGACCCGACCCACCACTCTTTCTTCTTCACGAGACGAACCGGATGGAATTCTAGTTCGCCTCTCGCTTCATAAATTTTTTTTTCTTCTTTTCTTTTATCTTTCTCTTTCTCTTTCAACAATAAACAACAACATCAACCTCAACAACAACAACAACATCAACACCAATCAATTAAAATCCAATTTCTACCAAAATTAACCACTTAACAACAACCCCAACTATAATCAACAAACTCACCTTCACCAACTCGATCTTCTCTTCGATCTAAACAATCTTCACACCTTCAATCAACCGATCTCCTCTTGATTTCTTCTCTTCCTCCTTCAATTCTCAATTTTTTTTACAGTGAATGGTGAGAAAATGATGGCGGTGGGATTTTGTTGATAAATTTTGAGGTGAAATGACCATTTTGCCCCTCCATTCTTATCTCTTCCTTAATAAACTAATGCCCCACTTGGTCATTTCTCATTTTTTTTAATTTCATATATATATTTATATATACTTTATATATATATATGTACAATTATATTTATATAATTGTATTGTTCGCGCCTACAATTTCGTTGTGCGCGCCAACGAGTTCATTCGGGCGTGCACATTACCATTTGACTCACGCGTGCCGCCCACGACCTCGCGCATCACTCGGTGCCCATAATTTATTATTTAATTCCATTAATTATTTCTATTTGTATTTGTCAGTGTTTTTATTTCATTTTCGTCCCACGGATTTTCAAATAACCATTTAGCACGTTCTTTCGTACCGAACTCGTTCAACGGTACCAACACACACTCACCACGTCCTCACACATTTAGGATATTGAATTTAATGTTCGGTAATAAATAAATAATACAAATCACCAAATAAACATAACATACCTCGATGTCGATTCCCGAGGACCGAAACAAGTACACCACGGCTAGTAGGGCCCACAATACGACCCTGAAATGTCACGTGGTACGAGTTAGAATTTTAGGGTCGTTACAGTCTCCCCCCCCTTATTGAGAGTTTCGTCCTTGAAATTAAACGAAAATACAGGGTAAGACTTACCGGAATCAAAACAAGTAAGGGAAATGCTCGCGCATGTAAGACTCCAGTTCCCAAGTTAGTTCTTCGTTCCCGTGATGCTGCTACTTGACGAGAACTGAGGGAATTTCCTTATTCCTCAATACCTTCACCTTCCGGTCTATAATCTGAATAGGCTGCTCATCGTAAGTAATGTTTTCCCTCAGATCAATCGACTCAGTCCACATCGGTCGTTTGCCCTCTCTCGACCTATCCAGTCGAAGCATTGATATGTGAAATACAGGATGAACTCCTGCTAACTGAGATGGTAACTCAAGCTCATACGCCACCTTGCCTATTCGTTTCTTCACTCTGAACGGACCCATAAACCTTGGCGCATGCTTACCCTTGATCCCAAATCTTTTGTGACCCTTCAGTGGAGAAGTTCAAGTTTTGTACTCCATTACTTCAAACTTGCACCCTTCAAGTCAAAAAATAAACATATATAATAGTATTTTAGATTCAAAGTAGAGGAAACTGAGGCACGACAAACAATATACCACTAACAATGTCACTATCGCCATAATCCAATCCACAAAACCTACCATTTCGCATAATAACATTGAAGATCTCGACCCCTTCTTCGTTCGAGACATTCAAATCTGCCGGACAATAGAAAAATTTCAAGTTATTCAAAAAAAATTGGTATTGACAGAATCACTACAACTGAGGAGATGAAAAGAGAGCTTTTTTTACATTCTTCATGCTTAAGTACTCAACTCTTGCAATCATATTCGCTGAAAATCCCTAGCATCTAGGGGTGGGCAGCGGTTTTCAAAAAACCGCCCAAACCGCCCAAACCGACCAAACCGCACGGTTTGGTTTGGTTTTTGAAGCTCGTGGTTTGGTCGCAGTTTGGAAAACGACCAAACCGCAGATTCGCGGTTTGGTCGCAGTTTTCATTTTGAGAAAACCGCGGTTTAACCAAACCGAGGGCATTTTGGTAAATACAAACCAAAAACCTTAAAAATAAAAAATAAAAAACCACAAATCTCATCTAGTCATCTTCTCCAAACAACCCACACCGCCACCTCTTCTCTCTCGATCCCATCTCACTCTCTTCTCCCTCTCGATCTCTCCACTCCCATCTCACGATCTCTCCTCTCTCTCTCGGCCCTCATCTCGCTCTCTCTAATCTCACGCACTCTCTCACTCTCGTTGTTCTCTCTCATCTCCCTCTCGGTCTGTTCGTTCTCAACCGGAAGCCACCACCTCCCTCCCGACACTGGGACCTCGACCATCCATAGGAGACACCTAGGTGAGCTTCTCTTCTCTCCCTTTCTCTCTCTCTCTCTCTCTCTCTCTCTCTCTCTTTCGTTCTTACTGGTTTCTTCTCCTTTGGACGTCGCTGCCGTGGGTGGTGGTGGTCGGGGACGGTTTGGAACGGGCCTTCGTGGCCCACCGGAGCTCCCTTATCCCCGAGAGACCTTCGAACATTGCATAAATTGCTGTTTTTTGCTTGCTGTTTTTTTTTTTTTCCTGCTGGTTTTTTTTTCCTGAAAATAAATTGCATGAAAACCGCGAAACCAAACCGACCAAACCGCGCAAACCGCGGTTCGGTTTGGTGCGGTTTTGGTGATCTGCGGTTTGGTTGCGGTTTGGAAAGTCACCAAACTCTAGACCCTCGGTTTGGTCGCGGTTTGGTGATTTTCCAAACCAAACCGCGGTTTGCCCACCCCTACTAGCATCGATCAATAAGAGAGTCATGTTGCCAAAGTCCCAAGAAATATATATATGACATTACACATCTCAAGTTTTAACATAAATATATTTAAGCCCTTCAATCATTCGGTAAAAGAGCAAATAAGTAAAAATTTTTCTATCCATAATGAATCATACTAATTTCACCACTTATCTTTCCTCTTGAAGATGCATGCCTAGGAGATTGAAGCAAAATGGTAGATTTTATTTTAGCAATGTCTTCTTAATCAACAACAACAACAACAACAACAACATATCCTCAGTTCCAAATTAATTGAGGTCGGCTATATAGATCAAACTCTTCCATTATGCTCGATTTAGTGCAATTGATGGTGAGCTTTCCAAACCATTCAAATCCCTCTTAATTAATGCATCCAAGTTAACTACGGTCTACCCCTACCTCGTTGAATTTCTTCAGAATCTATTAAGTCAAGTTTAATAGAGGGGGGCATTTGTAGGCCATCTTTGCAGGTGATCAAACCACCTCAACATCCCTTCCCTAATATTTGAGTCAATTGATGCTACTCCTACTTGTCATTTGATTTCTGTATTTCTAATTCTATCTTTTCGAGTTTTACCACACATCCATCTAAGCATCCTCATTTTTGCTACGTTCATTTTATGTAGTTGTTGATTTATCGCCCAACATTCACTTCCATAGAGTATAGCTGGCCTAATTGTGGTTCTATAAATTTTTCTTTTAACGTGAGAGGCATATTTTTATCACATATCACACCAGTTGCACTCCTCCATTTCTTCCATCCAATTTGAATTATATGTGTAGCATCATTCTCAATATTGTCATCATTTTGTATGATTGATCCTAGCTATCTAAAGTGGTTGACCTTAAGAACTTCTATTTCCCCTAATTTTACCACTCCATCATCTCACTATCTAGTATTTCTAAATTCACAGTGCATGTATTTGATCTTCGTCCTACTCAACTTAAAGCCTTTAGATTCTAATGTATTCCTCCAAAGTTCTAATTTCATATTCACTCAATCTCTTGTTTCATCCACTAAGACAATATCAGCTACAAATAACATAGACAATGTTATATCCTCTTGAATATGCCTAGTTAGTTATCCATAACTAGCGTAAAGAGATATGGGCTTAAAACCGGTCCTTGATGTAGTCCTATCATTATGAAAATTTCTTTTGCAGTTCCTCCGAATGTCTTTATACTAGTTACTACTCCCTCGTACATATCCTTAGTCGTGTCTATGTATCTAGCATGCATTCCTTTTCTTTCTAGAACCCGCCAAAGAACATCTCTAGGAACCTTATCATATGTTTTTTCTAAATCTACAAATATCATATGAAGATCATTTTTTTTCCTTTCTCTATATTTTTTTATATTTTCAATGTCTTCTCAATCGAACTATTAATTTGTTTACTCCATTTTTGGAGAGAAATATCATCTGACTTAAGAAGCCCGACTTTATTTTAGACTACATTAACAATACTAAAAGTGGAAATAGTGAAAGATCTAGAGCTTAAAACTAATGAAACAAGTATTTAGAACAAAACAAAAACACTTAGGCATAGAAAATGACCACTGGTAAATCAAAATACAAAAGTAGTGAATATATTATTTGAAAAAAAAAATTACTGCCACAAATGCAAAGATAAACCCCATTTAAGTCTGAATTTGCAGAGGACCAATGGTGCATGAAATTTTAAGCCACATTAGTGTTCCCTTGTGTCATATACATAGGTGTAGATTTTATGTGTCAATCTATAGCTACCCATTTTAGTATTCCCAAAGCCATATATCCCTTTTGCTTGCATTCTCCTTGATACTTATCCCGAGCTTGTCAACTTATGACCTGTTCGGTTCACATACATGAGTGTCCCAAGATCATGGGTTAATTTTACACTAAGATTATAACATGGGTTTGGGTACTAGTCCGGTTAGAGTGACTTGTTCGGTTAGGAGTATTGAGGGTTTGATTATGTGTGTATTTGATGGGTGACATTACTAAAATGCCCCCTCTATTTATATACCCTCAAATCGTTTCCATCGAGAAATCCCTAGTTCATTTCTTATTTCTCATGAATTAAAAGGGGGAGGGATGGCGATGTGAAGGCGGAGAAAAGGTTGCGCAAGGACAAGAGTTGGCAGTATGGTGTGCGGCAGCCCTGGCCAGTAGCGGGACCACTCTAGCGATGGTAGCGACAGGGTGGCGGTGCTCATAAGAAATATACACAGACAACACAAAGACTCCACAGCTAACCACACAATCTCATTGTTTTTCATCAATTCAGCCTAAAATGCAACGACAATGTTTAATTGTTAAAAGCCTGATCTTCATCTTTACAAGGAAAAACTCCAAAACAACACAGCATAGTGAAAAACTACTCCTTTTCATGCTTGAATTTGTTACCCAAATCAATATATAAAAATAAAACTAAAAAAAAGAAGATAGTGATTAAAAATTCTCATTATCAACCCAACAAGATAAACCCTGAGAATGAGTGTGATCTACAAAGGTCGTAAAGCCACCCCATAGTAGATAATGTAATTGATAAAATCCCTATCAACCACAAAATTGTACAAGTGCAATAGCCTCATACCAAGAAAATGTTAGAACTTGAAAAATGTATCAAGTGAGTTTGAATAGAAAACCTCTTTAGTCCCACATTGCTCACTTCAAAGAGTACAAACTCTTTATATACAAACATCTACTCTAAAGATTTGCTTTAGAGAAACCCAATGGATAGAGTCCAAATTGGCACCCATTGGGTAATAGGTGTAAATATATATATATATATATATTTATATAATAAATATGTATATATAATTATATTTAAAATCAAAGATAGGGCCTTGCACCTTAGGGCCTTTGGGCTTAGATTTGTTAGCCTTGTAAAATCAAATAAGTTTTTATTTTATTTTTTATTTTCGAAATTAATTATTGGTAGTTAATTTAGTTATTTTGTGAACAGTGCATCATTGAGAACAAGTGCAATCTGTTGAGAATAGGTGTGATCTGTTGAATATATTGTTTTGAACAGACACATTGGTTTGAACCAAAGATGCCTCAAGTTCTATTTAAGTAGAACTAAAACACTTTGAAATACATATATTTTCGAATTTCGTTTTTGAGAGAGAAGGAAAATCACGGTTTGCGTGACTTTTGAACTTGGTGATTTTTGGTTCGAAAGAGCATCCGGTTGTATCCTGGGGCGATCTTTGAAGAAAATTCAATCACCGAATTCAAGGAAATTTCTGTCTTAGGACATTGCTTCTGTGCAAGCCTCCGGTTAGAAATTTATTTTGTTGATTGATTCTGTTATTAATTATTTGTAAAACTTGTTCATTCATATATATTAGTATCATTATTTATTGTTCTGGACAACAGAAAAACCCTAATTGCTCTCTGAAAATTCAAGGCAAAGCTAATTTAATCATTTGGTCAAATACAAAACTAGTAAATGATGTACAATCAACAATTCAATAAAAAAACAAAAGAACGGGTTTAATAAAATCATATCTCAGTTGTCATTAAGGAAACACAATTAGTTTATTTTTCCTTAATGAAGAGAATGGAATTGATGTACTATGGGATCTTCATATCATACAAGAAGCCTTCAACTCATAAAAGTACTTCTAAGAGAACTGGAAAAAAAATGAGGATGTTATAGAATAAAACATCAACTCTGTCAGTTTTAGTAAATTAAAAGACAGTCTTTTGGCTTAAAATGTAACAAACAAGTCTAAAAATATATAATCAGAAATCTTTTTCTATTTTCAATCCATGAAAAAAATACCATCGAAGCAACATTTTACATTGAACCAGTCAAGATGCCATATTAAAAATAAAATCTAAATTCCAACTGTACTTAATCTTGTAATGGAGAGAAGTCAAATTTAACAAAGAAAGAACTGTTTAGAATGTCCAAACTTTCTAGCTTGAAATAACTTAATCAATTCCTTGTAAAAACACCACTAAATAAGAATCCATGATATGTAGTATATGCGTGCAAGGAGAAAGCATGTACAATAAAAAAAAGAGGTAACCCCCACCACATCTTAATTGGCCTTGAACACATCTCAACTAGTATTATGCATTAGGACGTAAATAAATGAAAGCAAGTGACACTGAACAAAGTATTGAAAAAGAAAAGTTTAGCCCACTAGTAGATGCCAATTATTTGCTACGGATCAAACTAAATCTCATATAGACATGTCATCAAACATGTTTAGCCCACTAGTAGATGCCAATTCTAGAAAGTTTTACATGAAGCTTTCTTTCATGAAATACTTCAAAGTATTGAAAAAGAAAAGAAATGATGAAGTGGAATAGCTTCACAACATATCTTTATTTCGATAAGGGCAAAACAAGCATTGTGTACGTATATCTAAAGTCAGAGCAACCAAAACAAAAAGTACCTCAAATTTGTTTTGCTCTCAAAACAAACAGAGAGATAGAGATGACCACAATAGAGCTCAGCAACAATCACCTCAAAAGATATCAACAAGAATTCCAAAGCCAAAACCAAACCCCCAAAACAATCATTAAGAAAACCAAAAGATTCTGTAATGAAGTAATCGCACACAAACATAGAGATTTAGAGAATGATTGAAAGAACTAAAAACCTGCCAATGCAACTAAAACCTTTTGATCCCCAAAGCTTGCTCCAACAACAACCCAACAACTCAACCATGAACATCTTCGATTGAACTTACAAATAAGAAAACACAAACACATTGATTCATAGAGACTGATAGAGCAAGCAACAAACCAACGCACCTTAGCCCCTTTGAGCTTTGAAGACTAGCAACACAAATAACGATAAAACTCAAAGCCAAACTCTCTTCGATTCCGCTTTCCGCACATCTATTTCTCTTCCTTTTGTTTCACTAGATTTTTTTTAGGCAAAACGTATTTTTTGGTCCTTCAACTTTGATTCTTTTATGCTTTTGGTTCCTGAACTTTCAATAGTGTACATTTAGTCCCTGAACTTTCATTGTTATACATTTGGTCCCTGAACTTTTAAGTTTTATGCTTTTGGTCCCTGAACTTTGAGTTTTTTATATTTTTGGGGGGAAATTAAATTTTTTTTTGACTTTTTTTGGTCGATGCGAGTCGTCCGATTCAATAATATAAACCATTTTACTCTTCTTGACTAATCACACAACACTTTTGTTGCCCACATTGGCATAATTTAACATTTTAAATGGTGGAAGGACTAAATGTAGATCTTTGTGAAAGTTCAAGGACCAAATGTATAGTAATAAAAGTTCAGGGACTTAGAGCATAAAAAACTCAAAGTTCAGGGATCAAATGATAAGTTTTGCCTTTTTTTATGGTGGTGAGTTTCGCCACACTTTAGGGTTTCGAGTTTATCGATTTAGTGAAAGGAATAAAGGGATATAATAAGTGTTTTAAAAAAAAATTAGTGAATTATTTCACTACAGGTATGAACGTTGTGTAAAATAGTTACAACAACTATGTATAGGACAAACGCTGTTAAAATTACCATAAAGATTCAACAACGTACTAGAAAAGAACAGTTTTAGTATGTGACATTTGGCTACACTTGCCCATGAACGTTAGACGTTGTCATATATAGTTTTTCTTGTAGTGACATAAGAGTTCTTGCATTGCCCATATTAGTTCTTGTATTATAAGTAATGGATTTTAAGAGTTCTCTGATCAAACTTTATAAGTTGTGGGTTCTTGTATTTCTCATCTTACTCTTTTTTAATTTTAGTTTTATTATAATTTTTTTAGGATCACAATGGATGATTTTTTTTTCTATCATTTAAACCTCAAGAATTGAGGCTTCGTCACCTAACACAAGAGGCATAGAAAAGGCGCCAATTGTAGCACTGCCATCATTTTAAAAATACTGACTTTGGGGTTCTTTAGATGTACATGTTGATGAAGCAAAAGCAAAACCAAAAAGGTACCTATTGCTATCTTTACTCATAGACTAATGTAACTTCATATTGACTAATAAATAATTGATTTTGGAGGTTTTTTTCAATTATTTCTACCTAATATATTATTTGAATTGTGCCTTTCTTGTTCAATTATAATAAATAGTTGAACATTTATGGTTATAAGAATATATTTTTTCTTACTTTTGCTTATGTCTCTAGATTATTGACTAATTTAACTTCATATTTTTTGTAGGTCTTTTGAATCCTAGAAGAAGATTGAGCTATTGGTCAATTATGTTTTAATTTTAGATTTGGTATAGAAGTCTACAAAATACTTGTAGATATACACAAGGCTTTGAAAATATTGTATTGAATTTTATCATCATAAAATTATATATGTGTAAGCTTTTGAAATTTTCTATTACTTAATATAAAATATGGTTTGTGGTATTTTCTGTTTGTTTGATATTAATTTGAAGGAATTGCAACATTGATTATTCAATCATCATTACAATTTGAATAGCTTACTTGATATGTCATTTAAATATATTTCATAGCATAAAATACATGCTGCTAAAGCATTTTTCGTTGTTTAATAAAGAAGTTCTAAAATATTTAACAGCTTATGGTTTATGTCGTTAAATAACTTTCAACGGCATGCAAAATAAGTCATTAAAAGATTAGACTTAAGACGACAGTGGGTTCAACGACATGCTAACACAAGTCGTGGAATGGCTTTAACGACATATTTGATGTGCCATCGAAACTCACTTTTCTTGTAGTAGTAAATGAATAGTGCCCAACGCAAAAAAGTTGGCTTTTCTAATGCAGGGCAAAAACCCCAACAAGTTCACAAGAGAGAAGAAAACTCTAATCCTTAAAAAGTTCCTGGTCTCTTGAGTCCCCTCTTCAACATTCTTTGTTGAGAAACAAGTGCCTCGGCAATCATTTCTGCCATTCGACTCTGAGATTCCATGATCACCTGTGTTGTCTTTCCAAAAGTCCGAAGCATTGCCGCCAACTCTAAGGATGCCTCTTGTCCTCCGCCATTTCCCACTTCCTCGTTAGGCTGCCTCCTTATCATACTAAAGGTCGATAGATTTTCCAGGCTCCGACTCTTGCGAACCGACGGTCGCGACATGATGTTGTTGGAAGTAGGGATTGAGTCCAATGAGCCCGATGTTCGTGTCATAGTAACATTACCAATTTTTGTACCTTCATTTCGTTGTTCCGTGTTGGCAAATAGTTGTCGTCCCTCCCTGACTGCTCTCGTCTGCACTCTAACAACTGCTTGCATAGACTTCATTGTCATATGCATGTCAATCTTCAATTGCTTTCTCAGAATGTGTCCTCGGACAAGTGCTTGTAATCTCACTAGCCCTCTCATCGCACACAATTCACTTCGAGCCTACAATCAAAATTGATGTTTAAAACATGTCCACCAAATTTAACAATGTACAATGATATTAATACTAACAAGATATCCTCTGTAATGAGACTGGATTAGTGTTGCAGCTCTCTCTTTTCTGGAATTAACGCGGTGCCTATTCCTAATGGCAATTGTGGTAGGCATTCTCTCCACTGCCATGTTATCATTATTTGTTATAGAAAGTCAACAAATTCACAATCTATAGTCTAAATCCACATTACTATTAGAAATCATTTTGGAACTTAAATGTCTATTTAATGCTACATGGGATAGACATCATCTCCACATTCATGGCAACACATCAATTCATTGTCTAAATCCACATTACCATTGGAATGCCCTTATAAAATAGATTGAGTGAAATATTTTTGGCATACGTATCAGAGAATATCGTGTAACAGTTGTCAATAGAGAATAACAAAAAACTTACAATTTAAAGAAAATAAAACGAAAGAACATAAATTAAGTTTAACATCTTTCGTGAAAATTAAATAAAGCAAAATGAATCATTTGGTCCCTCAACTTTCTCCATTTTCTTAACTTGCTCTTCAAATTTTTATTAATTTACTTTTAGTCAATGAACTTTCATTTCCTTCTAATTTTAGTCTTTTATTATTTTTGAAAAGTAATTTTTTCTGACGAGGCGGTTCACAAGTAGTTCACGGGCGATTCATTGTGAACCGCTAGTGAATTGCTTCGTTAGCGACATTTACTCTCTAAACTTGATAAAAGAACTAAAAGTAAAGGAAAATAAAATTTCAAAGACTAATTGATGAAAGTTTGAGAACCAAATCAAGAAAAAATGTGAAAGTTCAGCGACCAAATGATACCATTTGCCTTAGATGAAGTACATCTCTTTTTTGTGAAATAAAGCTAAGGGTTTATGTGTAGTTGCTTGATAATTAAGTATAATTTTCTTTTTTTTTTGAGGAAATATAACTAAGTATACATACAAATACATTCAAAATTAGTTCACCGAAAAAATACATTAAAAATGAGGAATTTAAGGTGTTAAAGCATCTTTGGTGAGATGGTAGAAACATCAATTGCCAAAAGGCAAGTGAGTTCGACACCCACTTTAGTAAAAAAAATTGAGGAATTTAGGGTATTGTATCTGTATACCTAACCAAACTGTCTATATTTACTTTTAGAGAGCTATATATATATATATATATATATATATATATATATATATATAGGGTTCTTCATATTAATTGTTGGCCCAACCTTCTCTAGAAAAAAAAAAAGAAAAAAAGGATTGAATAATGCATAAATTAAAAAAATTATATGGTCTTCTACATTGGAGTCCAAATATATACCATGTCGTGGGAACCTCTCATAATGTGTTCATAATGTGTTATGCATTAAATGTTTTGTGCATTTATTGCGCCTCGATTAATGTATTGGATTAGAATATAATGGTTGTAAATAGTATACCCATGACATGGGTATATATTTGGTTCCCATGGTATATATATATTAAAAAAGACTAGTTCAAAATTGATTTACGTATATATGAAAAGTATGTCAAAAATCATTTTCCTAATATATGCATGCAGGACATAGCATCAATCGAATGAGACATTTGGTTCATCAAGACAAGCTCTACCACACATATTTTTAGTAGAACCGGCTACTTCATTTGAACGCCGATATATTTGACACCATTCTTGTCAATTTAAATATTCCCATGCCACAACAAATGACTGTTCAATGTCTTTAAAGGCTATGTTTTTTTTTATGAGTATTAATGGCTATATATGTTGTTAAAATATGTATTAAATAAACAATTAACACCACTAACACTTTGAAGTAAAAAAAAACAACAACAACAATTAACACTTTTTTAATTCTAAAGCACAAGGTATTTATAGAACAATAATACGGGGGTACATAATTAAATAAAGTGCATTGTTAATCTTAGACTTATTATCTTAGACTTATACTAGCTAGTAGTATACAAATTCATGATTTTATAAAGTTAACAATAAATTAATTATATCAATTAATTTTTAACAACATAATTTCGACAACATATATATACCATCAATGTATTAAAAAAATATTTTTTGTTTAACCAAAAAAATATATTTTATTTATGAAATTAAATATAATTTTTTTATTATAGTGCAAATAGCATTTTCTATTTCTTTTTGGTCGTTTAACTTTTTAATACTTCTTATTGTTCGTTCGATTGAATGTCATCTTGTGTGTGTAGATCCAAGGCCTCATTTAATGGTTGTGATGGAGTCAACAAGTCCACCAAATGTGACTTGGATGTGAACTTAGTCCTTTGGCCTTATCCTTCTTCTCACCAATAAATGGCCCTCGGGCATTTCTAACACAAAGATATCACTGCTTACAACTCGAGTCGTTCGCATACATCGACGGTCCGTACCGACTCAATGACGTTTTATATTAATTATTTAATTCATTTTCCATGTATATAATACTACCCGACCTAGTGTATTGTCATTCGCCTACCCAGTAACCACATCTACACGCTAACCGAGGCGAATACCCATCACATTATCTCGCACGATCAATAATAATAATGTAAATACACACATTGCCATGCAATGTAACAAAATTACAAATAAACATCGCGAAAGGTCATCTTCCTCAATATCTCTTTTGACCAAGAAAGGTTCTACAAATCTTTTCCTAATCAATGGAATCTCAGAAATTTGGAGATCTCGCCTCTTTTGATCAGGAAAGATCCCACAAATCATTTCCTAATTAGTGGGATCTCATAAATGTAGAGAAGTCGCCCCTTTTGACCAGGAAAGTTCTCACAAATTTTTTTCCTAATTCGTGTGACCTCATAAATTTGGAAATCTAGTCCCTTTTGACCAGAAAAGATCTCGACAGATCAATAATTAGTAGGATCTCATAAATGTGGAGATGTCACCCCTTTTGACCAGAAAGTTCTCACAAATCTTTCCCTAATTCATGGGATCTCATAAATTTAGAGATCTCGTCCCCCGAATATAATTTTCTTCACGTTTAAGGAAAGTTTTTGAAATCTTATTACCGGTGAGTTTCCTTAATGGGACTGGGCGTATATTCCGGAGTCTCTTTGAACCGCACAAAAGGCGTATCTTAAGGTGTAGAATATTCTACTATATCAATACATATTATTTTTTACACAATAGACAACATTTTCACTCGGAAAACATATATATATCAATCGAAAGAACTCATTTCACCAACCTTCTACACATTTATTTCTGCGCTATACTTAGGAGGTTTTTATTTTCTAGTATTTTTCTTGCAAATCGATAGTAGATCTAAAATTTTGGAGATTGTACTACTGTGACTTCAAAATATGGGTTACTTTCAAGCAAAAATAGTCAAGATTAGTGAGTACTAATTACCTTTAACAACTTTTTTTTTAAATGTACATTTTTTTATTATTTCAAGCAAATCAGTTTCTCTGTTGATTCATTTGTGTTTGATATGATGAAATGCATTCGAGTTTTGTTTACATATGTCTTTTGATGTAGAGAACGGTTGTTGTTTCTGGAGAAAGAAAGGAAGCTTGTTTGCCTCTGTGAAGAAAGTGTTCAAGTCATCCTCTACCCGCCAAAATAATAAGGTGACATGATGTTTCATATTTCTTATGTTTTTGTTTTCACATTTCTGTATGATTAGAGTTGTGACCAGGGCTTGAGAATCGTTATATTATTGGATCCCTTTGTATAACAAGTGGGTCAGGGTGCGTTTGCCATGTCATATTCTAGCAAGTGCAAGGCCTAATTAACAGGAAGTGGTTTTGACTTGCAGAGAGAAAATGAAGAGATGTTGCAACATGACATGTCCGAAAGCATGTCTCTTGAAGTTGAACAACATTCCACAGTTGAAGAGACATTGCCATACACAATAACAAATGATGAGAGTTCTGATCATGGCCAGTCTCTTGTAGTGGAGAATGACGAGAACCATGCTATTGATATTGCAATTGCAATGGCCGCTTCAGCTGTGGCAGCTGCTGCCGCCGCTCATGCAGCTCTAATGCAACTTAGAGCCGGGAATAGGCGCCGCATTAATTCCAGAGGAGATAGAGCTGCAACAATAATCCAATCTCATTACAGAGGATATCTTGTTAGTATTAATATAATTGCCTTGTTATGTACATTGTTAAATTTGGTGGACATGTTTTAAACATCAATTTTGATTGTAGGCTCGAAGTGAATTGCGTGCGATGAGAGGGCTAGTGAGATTACAAGCGCTTGTCCGAGGACACATTCTGAGAAAGCAATTGAAGATTGACATGCATATGACAATGAAGTCTATGCAAGCAGTTGTTAGAGTGCAGACGAGAGCAATCAGGGAGCGACGACAACTATTTGCCAACGAGGAACAACGAAATGAAGGCACAAAAATTGGTAATGTTACTATGACACCAACATCGGGCTCATTTGACTCAATGCCTACTTCCAACAACATCATGTCGCGACCGTCGGTTCGCAAGAGTCGGAGCCTGGAAAATTTGTCAACCACTAGTATGATGAGGAGGCAGCCTAACGAGGATGAGGGAAATGGCGGAGGACAAGAGGCATACTTAGAGTTGGCGGCAATGCTTCGGACTTTTGGAAAGACGACAGAGGTGATCATGGAATCTCAGAGTCGAATGGCAGAAATGATTGCCGAGGCACTTGTTTCTCAACAAAGAATGTTAAAGAGAGGACTCAAGAGACCAGGAACTTTTTAAGGATTAAAATTTTCTTCTCTTGTGAACTTGTTGGGGTTTTTGCCCTGCATTAGAAAAGCCAACTTTTTTGCGTTGGCACTGTTCATTTACTACTACAAGAAAAGTGAGTTTCGATGGCACATCAAATATGTCGTTAAAGTCTTTTCACGACTTGTGTTAGCATGTCGTTGAACCGACTGTCGTCTTAAGTCTAATCTTTTAATGAATTATTTTGCATGCCGTTGAAAGTGATTTAACGACATAAACCATAAGCTGTTAAATATTTTAGAAAACATCAATAACTACTTATACATGTTTTTAGGACTTGTTTATTAAGCCGCGAAAAATGCTTTAGTAGCCTGTATTTTATGCTATGAAATATATTTAAACAACATATCAAGTAAGCCATTCAAATTAATTGTAATGATGATTGGATAATCACTGTTGCAATTCCTTCAAATTAATATCAAACAAACATAAAATACCACAAACCATATTTTATATCAAGTAATAGAAAATTTCAAAAGCTTACACATACATAATTTTATTATGATAAAATTCAATACAATATTTACAAAGCCTTGTATATATCTACAAATATTTTTTAGACTTCTATACCAAATCTAAAATTAAAACATAATTGACCAATAGCTCACATTTCTTCAAAAGACCTACAAAAAATATGAAGTTAAATTAGTCAATAATCTAGAGGCATAAGGAAAAGTCAGAAAAAAATATTCTTATAACCATAAATCTTCAATTATTTATAATAATTGAACAACAAAGGCAAAATTCAAATAAAATATTAGGTAGAAATAATTGAAAAATAACTCCAAAATCAATTATTTTATTAGTCAATATGAAGTTACATTAGTCTAAGAGTAAAGATAACAATAGGTACCTCTTTGGTTTTACTTTTTCTTCATCAACATGTACATCTAAAGAACCCCAAAGTCAGTATTTTTAAAATGATGGCAGTGCTACAATTGGCGCCTTTTCTATGCCTCTTGTGTTAGGTGATGAAGCCTTAAAGAAAATATGACATGCATAATCCAAACACATAAAAAACTAAAACAGTTTATCAAAACAAGGAAAAAAAACAGTGTTTGATCTATTTGAAAGAAAAAAAGCAAACAAACAGTGGGTAAAAAAAAATCCCCAAACAGTTGATCCAAAAAAACAACTTCTAGAATCAACAGAACAAGCCCATATATAGTTCTAGTCTCTTACCCTAAGCCCTTGCAAAACCCCTAAATCTAATTCTAAGGCCCTTTCTAAGAAACATATCAACAAAGAGAGAATAAGTTAGTAATTATTTATCTAAGAGATGGGTTAGTAGTGCAGACTTGCAATGAAAGATCCCAAAATCTTCCTCATATTTCACTACTCGTAATAGAGCTTGATCATTATTATATATAATATCTCTCATGAATTAAATAATCGACCGAAATGTTTGCACACCTGAGGTAGGAATTCTCGTATATTCTTTATAAGCTTGTAACAACTTGTTAAGCGAGTCCCTCACTACAAAAATAAATTCACCAAACCATCATAAAAAAGTACATTCACTAAAACCAAAACATTTTGCACCACAATAGCCCATCAATTTCAATCATAGAAACCCTTGTCTCAATCACCAATAATCATTTAACTTGTAAACATATATATATATATATATATATATATATATATATATATATATATATATATATATATATATATAGCCAATAAAAGTACCAGTTGCTCATGGTTTTAGACATCTGTAACAGGTAAGTTGAGCATTCGTACAAAAAGAGATAAACAAGATTACTAATTACTAAGTAGCACCCTTACCAATAATCAACATACTTGGACGGCATAGGAAAAGGTCGATAAGCCTGGTAGAAATGAAAAAAAAACATAAACAAAAAAAAATATTTTATATCAGATAAAGTTGTCTAAGGTGATAAGAATAAACTTTCAAAACTTTGAATGTCGTAAGGTGTGGCATACTTCGTTTACTTTATAAGGTGTCTAGATATCCAAGAGAAAACGGTCAAGTGAAAAAAATCAAAGTACAATGGGATAACCTATTATCTAAATTGAAAGAAAATGAAAGGAAAACAAATACAATAAATAATTGTGCGTTGGAAAGACATAACCTAGTTAATTATAAGACAACTTTACCTCTACGGTAGGCATGTCCTTAACTCCTAAATGTACCTTTGCAATCATCATTTCGTTGGGTAGTTTAACAGGGCCAGCCCTGTCATTTTTGAGGCCTAGAGCGACATGAGAAATGGGAGCCTTCTACATTTGACTTATTTTCTATAAAAAAAAAATTTACGCTATTGTTAGATTCATATAATTTTATGAACTTTACATTTCTTTCTATATAGAGAGTTTTTTCTTAAGAAATAATGGGTATGTGTGTGTTTTTAAGAAAAATAAAATTAATATATAAAAAGTACTACATGTATTTAAAGATTTTATTAAAGATAATATGATCAATACGTATAATAGAAAAAATTAACCAAAAAGGTAATTATTTTTTGTATTAGAATTTTTTTGAAGTATTTTGTATTAGACTTATATATCAATTAAGTTATATATATAATGCTAAGCGGTCATTTTTTCGGGTAGTCGTTAATTAGTTTTTAATCAAAACAATAGTTGAATTTTTAAGTTTACGTATATTACTAGAAAAAAACTTAATCAAAACAGTAGTTAATTTCTAGAAGAAAAAAAATAGATTTTATTAATTTATAACGTATAGAGAGACAACGAGTAGTCGGGTAATAAGATTTAAGGGGAGAGATGGTTTATTTTTAAACAAAAGGGGGGGTGTTTCTTAAATAAAGAGATTCATCTCTTAAAAAAAGATTCATGTAAGTAGAGCCCACACAATGAGTTGATTTACAATTATTCATCTAAAGTGGGGGACTTCTACAACCCCACATAATAAATAAGGCGACCATGCACACTAATAGTTTAACTTAAAAGCCCATAAATACATATATACTAAAACTCCATTAGCTTTTCATAAAAAAATAATAAAAAAATAATACAATAGCAGAATTTGGGGGCCTATCCAGGGGTGGGGGCCTGAGGTGGTTGCCCATCCTGCCAACCCCCAAAACCGGCCCTATGTAGTTACCAACATGGCTCGACTTAGCCCTTGGCATATAAAAAGTGAAATGATCAAGGATATTCAAACAAAAATGTCCAAGTGTCAAAGACAACAACGGTTTTATACCCTGCAAGAAAATATGTGGAGTAAAAGAACTATACCAAACTTGATGCAGCCCAAAAAGTGTCAAACACTTCTTTGAAAAAAGTTTTACCGAAAGTAATTTTGGTTAACTTTTGGAGGGTCTGAAAACAAAATTTGGCGGTAAGAAGCACGTAGTTTAATTGGAAACGACGTGCTAAGCAATACTCACAATGTTGTTACTACGGTGTTTTTCGGCCAAATTCTTTTGTTTAGGCCTCTGAATTAGCAATTTTTCTATTTTTAGTAAGTTTTAGTTTGATTACAAATCTTAGTAGGAATTTCCTTTTCTTAAACCGTTTGTGGTATTAGCTTTTCTATTTTGTCTAGTTTTTCAATTTAGGGTATTTTAGACTTTTGTTATTTTTGACAAATTTTAGGGTTTTGTTATTTAAAGCACCCTTCTTGTTGTACTTAGACGGTTTTTGATTATTGAATAAATTTCGAACTTTGATTGAGTTCTTGTGCCCTAAATTGTATTGTTCGTGTGTCGAACATTCGATTTAAAAAATCTTCGCTGCGTCAAAACTCCAAAGATACGGACAACATTAAGTTAATTGAAACCGTTGTTGTCTCTGGCACTTGGACATTGTTGTTTGAATATCCCTGATCATTTCACTTTTTATATTCCAAGGGTTAAGTCGTGCCATGTTGGTAACTACGGAACTACCCAACGAAATGATGATTGCAAAGGTATATTTAGGAGTTAAGGAGTGCCTACAATAGAGGTAAAATTGTATAAGTTTAGAGGTCTTGATACATTCTCTCCTGCAATCGCCTATGTCAAATCCAACTGAAGAAGTTCAAGTTTTGTACTCCATTCCTTCAAACATGTACCCTTCAAGGCAAAAAATAAACATATATAATAGTATTTTAGATTCAAAGAGGAAACTGAGGCACAACAAACAATATACCACTAACAATGTCACTATCGCCATAATCCAATCCACAAAACCTACCACTTCGCATAATAACATTAAAAATCTCGACCACTTCTTCATTCTAGACATTCAAATCTGCCGGACAATAGAAAAGTTTCAAGTTATTCAAGAAAAATTGGTATTGACAGAATCACTACAACTGAGGAGATGAAAAGAGAGTCATGTTGCCAAAGTCCCAAGAAATATATATATGAAATTACACATCTCAAGTTTTAACATAAATATATTTAAGCCCTTCAATCATTCGGTAAAAGAGCAAATAAGTAAAAGTTTTTCTATCTATAATGAATCCTACTAATTTCACCACTTATCTTTCCTCTTGAAGATGCATGCCTAGGAGATTGAAGCAAAATGGTAGATTTTATTTTAGCAATGTCTTCTTAATCAACAACAACAACAACAACAAACAACAACAACAACAACATATCCTCATTTCCAAATAAATTGAGGTCGGCTATATGGATCAAACTCTTCCATTATGCTCGATTTAGTGCAATTGATGGTGAGCTTTCCAAACCATTCAAATCCCTCATAATTAATGCATCCAAGTTAACTACGGTTTACCCCTACCTCGTCGAATTTCTTCAGATTCTATTAAGCCAAGTTTTCTAGAGGGGGGCATTTGTAGGCCATCTTTGCAGGTGATCAAACCACCTCAACATCCCTTCCCTAATCTTTGAGTCAATTGATGCTACTCCTACTTGTCATTTGATTTCTGTATTTCTTATTCTATCTTTTCGAGTTTTACCACACATCCATCTAAGCATCCTCATTTCTGCTACGTTCATTTTATGTAGTTATTGATTTATTACCCAACGTTCACTTCCATAGAGCATAGCTGGCCTAATTGTGGTTCTATAAAATTTTCTTTTACGTGGGAGGCATATTTTTATCACATATCACACCAGTTGCACTCCTCCATTTCTTCCATCCAATTTGAATTATATGTGTAGCATCATTCTCAATATTGTCATCATTTTGTATGATTGATCCTAGCTATCTAAAGTGGTTGACCTTAAGAACTTCTATTTCCCCTAATTTTACCACTCCATCATCTCACTATCTAGTATTTCTAAACTCACAGTGCATGTATTTGATCTTCCTCCTATTAAACTTAAAGCCTTTAGATTCTAATGTATTCCTCAAAAGTTCTAATTTCATATTCATTCAATCTCTTGTTTCATCCACTAAGACAATATCAGATGCAAATAACATAGACAATGTTATTGTTAGATTATGTAAATATTTAGTCAAAAATATTAAATATTTAGTCAAAAATATTAGTCAAATTAGGATTCCTAATTTATAGGTAACCTATACATTAGAATTAATTAGTAGTCAATTTAGTTCCTAATTTGTATCCTAACGTTACGTTGTCAATGATGTATATTAACCTATTGAATTAATGAGAAGGGACACGGCAAATATTTTCTTATATGGTATCAGAGCAGATCTCTGCAACCCTAGTAGCCGCCCACCTCTCATCTTCTTCGTCCCTTTCTTCTTCTCATCTCCATGGCTGACGCGTCCCAAGTTGCATCCTGCGCAACCACAACCACCAACATAAAATCCTGCATTCCTATTGTTCTTGACTATGAAGGAAGTCAATACAACAACTGGGCTACCCTCTTCAAGCTCCATTGCCGAGCAAATTTGGTAATTGGTCACATCTTACCTCCTACCTCCACCACCGTCTCATCCACAACAACCGAAGTTGCGGAAATTCCTGCAAAAGTTCTATGGGAACGGCTAGATGACATCGTACGACAATGGATATATGGTACGATATCCAATGATCTTCTCAACACGATCATTGATCAAGAGGACACCGTAACTGAGGCATGGAATCGTCTTGTTCATCTCTTCCAGGACAACAAATTGGCTAGGGCTCTTGCTTTTGATGCAAAATTCACGAACACCAAATTGGTGGATTTCCCAAACGTGAAAGCATATTGTACCAGGCTCAAGGTTCTTGCAGACAACCTCGCCAACGTCGGCTGCAAAGTATCTGACGAACGTCTGGTGCTCCGTCTTCTGCGTGGGTTATCAGAAGAATACAAGCATTTTCGAACAACAGTGCAACACCGTACTCCTCTCCCATCCTTTGAAGTTGTGCGATCAATGCTCGATCTTGAGGAAGACAGCAATGGCGAGGACGCCATTCATGAATCAGGTTCGAATGCCGCTCTCATTTCCCACAATATTAATCCTCATAATTTCTCTGTTAATGGGCAGCCCAACAATTCTGAAAATACCTACAATAATCGAGGAAATTCCCACAATCGTGGAAAGAAGTACAACCGTAGTCGTGGTGGTGGGAACTGCAACAACAATCGCGGTGGCGCTAGAAATGGCCGAAACAGTGGCGGGGCAACCGAACAACCACCGAACAGTCTGTCCACACGCGTCGCAAAGACCAGGAGCCCCCGCCCATCCTTGGTCTTTCCCTCCTTGGGCTTCTTGGGGCCACGGCCATGGGCCACACCACCGTGTCCCTACCCCACCACAGGTGGCAAGCGCCACATCCAACTCGGTCGCAGCAAAGAAGGCATTCTCGGTACTCGCCCTCCCCCCCGCCTCTTTCTATTCGGCGGCCCGCCATCGCAAAGCATGGTGGTGGGTATGTGCCCACGGATATTGATCAGGCTATGCATACGATGTCCTTGCATCCGCTTGATGACAAAAATTGGTACATGGACACCGCGGCCACATCTCATATGACCAACTCCAAAGGTACTCTCTCGTCTTACTTTCAATTGAGCAAAAATAATGGCATTATTGTTGGTAATGGTAACATAATTCCAATTCATGGTTGTGGTCATACTTCACTTCAAGTCAATCCCTCCCTAAACCTAAAAAATGTTTTACATGCACCTAAACTCATCAAAAACCTTATTCCATACGTAAATTTACTATGGCTAATATGGTTTCTGTTGAATTTGATCCTTTTGGGTTTTCTGTGAAGGATTTACGGATGGGGAGCAAACTCATGAGATGTGAGAGTTCGGGTGATCTTTATCCATTCTCCAAAACTTACCGAGTCATTCCCTCATCTGCAACATCTGCTTTTACTGTCATTTCTCCTCATATTTGGCACTCCCGTTCCAGTGGATGTAATTTTAAGTTCTTTACGTCGTCGTAATTTGATTAAATGTACTAAGGCTCGAAACAATGTTTGTCATTCTTGTCCTTTGGGGAAATTGATTAAAATGCCCTTTTATGACTCTCTTTCAACTACTATGATGCCCTTTGACATTGTTCACAGTGATTTATGGACTTCACCCGTTCTTAGCTCTTCCTAGGTCCACGTATATTATGTTTTCTTTGTTGACAATTATACTAATTTTCTTTGGACTTTTCCCATCCAAACAAAGTCCCAAGTTTATGGTATTTTCTTGTCTTTTCGGACTTTCATTCGCACTCAATTTGAAAAAGAAATCAAAACTTTTCAATGTGACAATGGACGTGAATTTGATAATGGTCCTTTTCATAAATTTTGTGAACAAAACAGGATGCTTTTTCGATTTTCGTGTCCGCACACCTCACCCCAAAATGGTAAGGCGGAACGGAAAATCAAATCCATAAACAATATTGTTCGTACACTCCTTGCCCATGCATCTATGCCGGCCTCCTATTGGCATCATGCCTTGGCCATGGCCATGTATCTACACAATATTCTCCTTTCTAAAATCTTGGCATATAAAACACCCACTCGCAGATCTTTATCAAAAGAATCCATCCTACTCTCATCTCCGGGTTTTTGGTTGTCTATGTTTTCCTCTCTTCCCTTCCACACAAATTCATAAACTGCAATCCAGGTCCACTCCTTGTGTTTTCCTAAGGTATCCTTCCAATCATCGGGGGTACACATGCTATGATTTATCGAGCCGAAAACTAATCATAGCCCTAAGATGTGTGGTTTGATGAAAACTCTTTTCCTTTTTCAAAAATAAATAATCCAATTCCTACCTCATATGAGTTTTTGGATGATGACAATTCTCCATTAAGAATACAATTGTTGCATGATCAGGCCAATGCTACTCCACCTAATGGGTCAGTCCCACAAATGCAGCCATTAAGGCCCACGTCCCCTCCTGCCACCCACCAACTACATTCACCCATTTCCTCTCCTCTTTTGTTATCTCATCATCAAGAGTGAGCACTCCCACCAAGACACCCCGTCCCTGCCAAATTTCCATCTCACCTACATTGCCACCAGTTCCTCGCATGACTACACGTAGTCAACATGGGATATTTAAGCCGAACTTGAAATACAAAAAGCATGCCTTAAGTGCCACCATCACCTCAATCTCTCCTATTCCCCGAACCCGGTTGGTGCACTTAATGACCCGAATTGGAAAAATGCTA
This sequence comes from Stephania japonica, assembly GCA_039657345.1. Taxonomy (NCBI): domain Eukaryota; kingdom Viridiplantae; phylum Streptophyta; class Magnoliopsida; order Ranunculales; family Menispermaceae; genus Stephania; species Stephania japonica. The sequence continues at coordinate 12,828,135 of CM077556.1, forward strand.
TGCAGGATGAATATAATGCTCTTATTGATAGTAAGACTTGGGAGTTGGTCCCTCGTCCTTCAAATGCTAATATTATTCGTTCTTTGTGGATTTTCGGCATAAAAAGAACTCTGATGGTTCTTTTGAGAGGCATAAAGCCCGTCTTGTAGGTGATGGCAGTTCTCAGCGGGAAGGTGTTGATTGTGACGAGACTTTTAGTCCGGTTGTCAAACCGGCAACTATCCGTGTGGTTCTTACTCTTTATCTCACTCTTGGCCCATTCACCAACTTGATGTAAAGAATGCTTTCTTACATGGCAACTTGAATGAGACCGTCTATATGTATCGCCTTCGGGATTCCGGACCCGACTCTTCCCGATCATGTTTGTCTCTTGCGTAAATCTCTTTATGGCTTGAAGCGAGGCACCACGGGCGTGGTATCGGCGTTTTCTTTGAATTTGTGGCAACCATTGGTTTCTCGCATAGTACATCTCGATAACTCTCTATTCATTTACTTGTCATGGAAAAGATATCGCTTACATTTTGCTATATGTGGATGATATTATTCTAACCGCATCTTCGATTCTCTCGGACTCAGTATTATGTCCAAGTTAGCTACGAATTTGCAATGAAAGATTTGGGTCCATTGAGCTATTTTTTGTGGATTGCCGTCTCCCGAGACAAAAATAGTCTATTTATGTCTCGAGTTCTTATGCGAGAGGATATTCTTGACGGGCGGGTATGTCACAATGTAATCCTTGCCCCACACCAGTTGATACAAAGGGAAAACTCAGTGCCACTTCGAGCGCCCCATATGAGGATCCTACGAAGTATCGCCGTCTGGCAGGTGCTTTGCAATACTTGACATTTACTCGGCCAGACATATCATATGCAGTACAACAAGTTTGCTTGTTTATGCATGATCCCAAAGTTGAGCATATGAACGCATTAAAACGCATTTTGCGCTACATTCGAGGTACGATTGATTTTGGTACACATTTATACAAAACCTCTCTACAATCACTACTATCATATACAGATGCAGATTGGGGAGGATGTCCAGACACTCGACGCTCCACATCAGGTTATTGTGTATATTTTGGGGATAACTTGATTTCTTGGTCTTCAAAGCGCCAACCTACTCTATCTAAGTCTAGTGCTGAAGCTGAGTATAGAGGAGTTGCAAATGTAGTTTTTGAATCTTATTGGATTCGTAATCTGTTGCTTGAAATCAATTGCCCTATTCGTAAAGCAACTTTGGTCTATTGTGACAATGTGAGTGCCATTTATTTATCTGGAAATTCGGTACAACATCAACGTACCAAACATATTGAAATGGACATTCATTTTGTTCGTGAAAAGGTGAGACGTGGAGAGGTTCGTGTCCTACATGTTCCATCCCGTTATCGTTATTGCGATATTTTCACCAAAGGTCTTCCGCGCGTACTATTTGATGATTTTCGGGACAGTCTAACCGTTCGTAAATCTACCGCTTCGACTGCGGGGGTGTGTTAGATTATGTAAATATTTAGTCAAAAATATTAAATATTTAGTCAAAAATATTAGTCAAATTAGGATTCCTAATTTATAGGTAACCTATACATTAGAATTAATTAGTAGTCAATTTAGTTCCTAATTTGTAGCCTAACGTTACGTTGTCAATGATGTATATTAACCTATTGAATGAATGAGAAGGGACACGGCAAATATTTTCTTATAGTTATATCCTCTTGAATATGCCTAGTTAGTCATCCATAACTAGCATAAAGAGATATGGGCTTAAAACCGGTCCTTGATGTAGTCCTATCGTTATGAAAATTTCTTTTGCAGTTCCTCCGAATGTCTTTATACTAGTTACTACTCCCACGTACATATCCTTAGTCGTGTCTAAGTATCTAGCATGCATTCCTTTTCTTTCTAGAACACGCCAAAGAACATCTCTAGGAACCTTATCATATGTTTTTTCTAAATCTACAAATATCATATGAAGATCCTTTTTTTTTTTCCTTTCTCTATATTTTTTATATTTTTAATGTCTTCTCAATCGAACTATTAATTTGTTTACTCCATTTTTGGAGAGAAATATCATCTGTCTTAAGAAGCCCAACTTTATTTTAGACTACATTAACAACACTAAAAGTGGAAATAGTGAAAGATCTAGAGCTTAAAACTAATGAAACAAGTATTTAGAACAAAAGAAAAACACTTAAGCATAGAAAAATGACCACTGGTAAATCAAAATACAAAAGTAGTGAATATATTATAGGAAAAAAAAATTTACTGCCACAAATGCAAAGATAAACCCCATTTAAGTCTGAATTTACAGAGGACCAATGGTGCATGAAATTTTAAGCCACATTAGTGCTCCCTTGTGTCATATAAATAGATGTAGATTTTATGTATCAATGTGTAGCTACCAATTTTAGTATTCCCAAAGCCATATATCCCTTTTGCTTGCATTCTCCTTGATACTTATCCCGAGCTTGTCGACTTATGGCCTGTTCGGTTCACATACATGAGTGTCCCAAGATCATGAGTTAATTTTACACTAAGATTATAACATGGGTTTGGGTACTAGTCCGGTTAGAGTGACTTGTTCGGTTAGGAGTATTGAGGGTTGGATTATGTGTGTATTTGATGGGTGATGTTACTAAAATGCCCCCTCTATTTATATACCCTCAAATCGTTTCCATCGAGAAAGCCCTAGTTCATTTCTTATTTCTCATGAATGAAAAGGGGGAGGGATGGCGATGTGAAGGCGGAGAAAAGGTTGCGCAAGGACAAGAGTTGGCAGTCGTGCGGCAGCCATGGCCAGTAGCGGGACCACTCCAGCAACGGTAGCGACAGGGTGGCGGTGCTCATAAGAAATATACACAGACAACACAAAGACTCCACAGCTAACCACACAATCTCATTGTTTTTCATCAATTCAGCCTAAAATGCAACGACAATGTTCAATTGTTAAAAGCTTGATCTTCATCTTCACAAGGAAAAGACTCCAAAACAACACAACATAGTGAAAAACTACTCTTCATGCTTGAATTTGTTACCCAAATCAATATATGAAAATAAAACTAAAAAAAAGAAGATAGTGATTAAAAATTCTCATTATCAACCCAACAAGATAAACCCTGAGAATGAGTGTGATCTACAAAGGTCGTAAAGCCACCCCATAGTAGATAATGCAATTGATAAAATCCTTATCACCCACAAAATTGTACAAGTGCATAGCCTCATACCAAGAAAAACCCTAATTGCTCTCTGAAAATTCAAGGCAAAGCTAATTTAATCAATTGGTCAAATACAAAATTAGTAAATGATGTACAATCAACAATTCAATAAAAAAACAAAGGAACGGGTTTAATAAAATCATATCTCAGTTGTCATTAAGGAAACACAATTAGTTTATTTTTCCTTAATGAAGAGAATGGAATTGATGTACCATGGTATCTTCATATCATACAAGAAGCCTTCACCTCATAAAAGTACTTCTAAGAGAACTGGAAAAAAATGAGAATGTTATAGAATAAAACATCAACTATGTCAGTTTTAGTAAATTAAAAGACAGTCTTTTGGCTTAAAATGTAACAAACAAGTCTAAAAATATATAATCAGAAATCTTTTTCTATTTTCAATCCATGAATAAAATACCATCAAAGCAAGATTTTACATTGAACCAGTCAAGATGCCATATTAAAAATAAAATCTAAATTCCAACTGTACTTAATCTTGTAATGGAGAGAAGTCAAATTTAACAAAGAAAGAACTGTTTAGAATGTCCAAACTTTCTAGCTTGAAATAATTTAATCACTTCCTTGTGAAAACACCCCTAAATAAGAATCCATGATATGTAGTATATGCGTGCATGTACATATTGTAAGCCATCACAAACGCGTAGAAGTGACATGTATTGTCATTGTTTGATTCTCTCGTCGAGAAGTGCATGTACATATCTTCATGTGTATATCGCACAAACACGGATGAGTGCGCAATAGAGTACGTTTTTGATGACCAACTACTCCTCAAGTCGGCTACGAAGAAGATCGTTGGATTGCGGAACCACTTCAATTAGTACTACTTAACACGTTAAAATCGTGGACCTAACCGACCGAATTCTACCACCATAGCCCCATTCGTCTCGAACTCCTCCAAACGGACGCACCGATCACTAGATCTAGTGTAGGTAAGCGCATCTTGTGCATCTTTCGATTCCGTTCCTTGATTGATCATATATACTTTTATGGGTTTGATTAGATGTTGTTCCTCTTGGTTGATTTTAGTGATTCTGCATAGTGTTTGGTTGAAGATTCATCTAATAGTTTGATTGTATTGATTTTCATGCTTTTTGATCTCTGATTTGGTCATTGGAAGCGCAAAATTGAATTGGGTAGCTCTGAATCCTTTTTTGTTTTCATGTACTACACTTGTTTGATGAAATGCCGCACTGGTTAGGAGGTCTAGATAGCAATCAAGTTTTTGTACACGTGAATTTTTGGGATTTTGGAATTGATTTCAATTGCTTCAAAGCCTAGAAGAAAAGAGGATTTTTTTTTTTACTTTCTTGTTTATTAAGGGCGTTGAATCGAGCAGAGTGGAATAGCTTCACAACATATCTTTATTTCGATAAGGGCAAAACAAGCATTGTGTACGTATATCTAAAGTCAGAGCAACCAAAACAAAAAGTACCTCAAATTTGTTTTGCTCTCAAAACAAACAGAGAGATAGAGATGACCACAATAGAGCTCAGCAACAATCACCTCAAAAGATATCAACAAGAATTCCAAAGCCAAAACCAAACCCCCAAAACAATCATTAAGAAAACCAAAAGATTCTGTAATGAAGTAATAGCACACAAACATAGAGATTTAGAGAATGATTGAAAGAACAAACAACCTGCCAATGCAACTAAAACCTTTTGATCCCCAAAGCTTGCTCCAACAACAACCCAACAACTCAACCATGAACATCTTCGATTGAACTTACAAATAAGCAAACACAAACACATTGATTCATAGAGACTGATAGAACACGCAACAAACCAACGCACCTTAGCCCCTTTGAGCTTTGAAGACTAGCAACACAAATAACGATAAAACTTAAAGCCAAACTCTCTTCAATTCCGCTTTCCGCACATCTATTTCTCTTCCTTTTGTTTCACTAGATTTTTTTTATGGTGGTGAGTTTCGCCACACTTTAGGGTTTTGAGTTTATCGATTTAGTGAAAGGAATAAAGGGATATAATAAGTGTTTTAAAACAAAATTAGTGAATTATTTCACTACAGGTATGAACGTTGTGTAAAATAGTTAAAACAACTATGTATAGGACAAACGCTGTTAAAATTACCATAAAGATTCAACAACGTACTAGAAAAGAACAGTTTTAGTATGTGACATTTTGCTACACTTGCCCATGAACGTTAGACGTTGTCATATATAGTTTTTCTTGTAGTGACATAAGAGTTCTTGCATTGCCTATATTAGTTCTTGTATTATAAGTAATGGATTTTAAGAGTTCTCTGATCAAACTTTATAAGTTGTGGGTTCTTGTATTTCTCATCTTACTCTTTTTTAATTTTAGTTTTATTATAATTTTTTTAGGATCACAATGGATGATTTTTTTTTTCTATCATTTAAACCTCAAGAATTAAGGCTTCATCACCTAACACAAGAGGCATAGAAAAGGCGCCAATTGTAGCACTGCCATCATTTTAAAAATACTGACTTTGGGGTTCTTTAGATGTACATGTTGATGAAGCAAAAGCAAAACCAAAAACGTACCTATTGCTATCTTTACTCATAGACTAATGTAACTTCATATTGACTAATAAATAATTGATTTTGGAGGTTTTTTTCAATTATTTCTACCTAATATATTATTTGAATTGTGCCTTTCTTGTTCAATTATAATAAATAATTGAACATTTATGGTTATAAGAATATATTTTTTCTTACTTTTGCTTATGTCTCTAGATTATTGACTAATTTAACTTCATATTTTTTGTAGGTCTTTTGAATCCTAGAAGAAGATTGAGCTATTGGTCAATTATGTTTTAATTTTAGATTTGGTATAGAAGTCTACAAAATACTTGTAGATATACACAAGGCTTTGTAAATATTGTATTGAATTTTATCATCATAAAATTATATATGTGTAAGCTTTTGAAATTTTCTATTACTTAATATAAAATATGGTTTGTGGTATTTTCTGTTTGTTTGACATTAATTTGAAGGAATTGCAACATTGATTATCCAATCATCATTACAATTTGAATAGCTTACTTGATATGTCATTTAAATATATTTCATAGCATAAAATACATGCTGCTAAAGCATTTTTCGTTGTTTAATAAACAAGTCGTGAAAACATCTATAACTAATTATTGATGTTTTCTAAAATATTTAACAGCTTATGGTTTATGTCGTTAAATCACTTTCAACGGCATGCAAAATAAGTCATTAAAAGATTAGACTTAAGACGACAGTGGGTTCAACGACATGCTAACACAAGTCGTGGAAAGGCTTTAACGACATATTTAATGTGCCATGGAAACTCACTTTTCTTGTAGTAGTAAATGAATAGTGCCCAACGCAAAAAAGTTGGCTTTTCTAATGCAGGGCAAAAACCCCAACAAGTTCACAAGAGAGAAGAAAACTCTAATCCTTAAAAAGTTCCTAGTCTCTTGAGTCCTCTCTTCAACATTCTTTGTGAGAAACAAGTGCCTCGGCAATCATTTCTGCCATTCGACTCTGAGATTCCATGATCACCTCTGTTGTCTTTCCAAAAGTCCGAAGCATTGCCGCCAACTCTAAGGATGCCTCTTGTCCTCCGCCATTTCCCTCTTCCTCGTTAGGCTGCCTCCTCATCATACTAGAGGTCGACAGATTTTCCAGGCTCCGACTCTTGCGAATCGACGGTCGCGACATGATGTTGTTGGAAGTAGGCATTGAGTCCAATGAGCCCGACGTTGGTGTCATAGTAACATTAACAATTTTTGTACCTTCATTTCATTGTTCCGTGTTGGCAAATAGTTGTCGTCGCTCCCTGACTGCTCTCGTCTGCACTCTAACAACTGCTTGCATAGACTTCATTGTCATATGCATGTCAATCTTCAATTGCTTTCTCAGAATGTGTCCTCGGACAAGTGCTTGTAATCTCACTAGCCCTCTCATCGCACACAATTCACTTCGAGCCTACAATCAAAATTGATGTTTAAAACATGTCCACCAAATTTAACAATGTACAATGATATTAATACTAACAAGATATCCTCTGTAATGAGACTGGATTAGTGTTGCAGCTCTCTCTTTTCTGGAATTAACGCGGCGCCTATTCCTAATGGCAATTGTGGTAGGCATTCTCTCCACTACCATGTTATCATTATTTGTTATAGAAAGTCAACAAATTCACAATCTATAGTCGAAATCCACATTACTATTAGAAATCATTTTGGAACGTAAATGTCTATTTAATGCTACATGGGATAGACATCATCTTTACATTCATGACAACACATCAATTCATTGTCTAAATCCACATTACCATTGGAATGCCCTTATAAAATAGATTGAGTGAAATATTTTTGGCATACGTATCAGAGAATATCGTGTAACAGTTGTCAATAGAGAATAACAAAAAACTTACAATTTAAAGAAAATAAAACGAAAGAACATAAATTAAGCTTAAAATCTTTCGTGAAAATTAAATAAAGCAAAATGAATCATTTGGTCCCTCAACTTTCTCCATTTTCTTAACTTGCTCTTCAAATTTTTATTAATTTACTTTTAGTCAATGAACTTTCATTTCCTTCTAATTTTTGTCTTTTATTATTTTTGAAAAGTAATTTTTTCTAACGAGGCGGTTCACAAGTAGTTCACGGGCGATTCGTTGTGAACCGCTAGTGAATTGCTTCGTTAGCGACATTTACTCTCTAAACTTGATAAAAGAACTAAAAGTAAAGGAAAATAAAATTTTAAGGACTAATTGATGAAAGTTTGAGAACCAAATCAAGAAAAAATGTGAAAGTTCAGCGACCAAATGATACCATTTACCTTAGATGAAGTACATCTCTTTTTTGTGAAATAAAGCTAAGGGTTTATGTGTAGTTGCTTGATAATTAAGTATAATTTTCTTTGTTTTTTGAGGAAATATAACTAAGTATACATACAAATACATTCAAAATTAGTTCACCGAAAAAATACATTAAAAATGAGGAATTTAAGGTGTTAAAGCATCTTTGGTGAGATGGTAGAAACATCAATTACCAAAAGGCAAGTGAGTTCGACACCCACTTTAGTAAAAAAAATTGAGGAATTTAGGGTATTGTATCTGTATACCTAACCAAACTGTCTATATTTACTTTTAGAGAGCTATATATATATAGGGTTCTTCATATTAATTGTTGGCCCAACCTTCCCTAGAAAAAAAAAGAAAAAAAGGATTGAATAATGCATAAATTAAAAAAATTATATGGTCTTCTACATTGGAGTCCAAATATATACTATGTCGTGGGAACCTCTCATAATGTGTTCATAATGTGTTATGCATTAAATGTTTTGTGTATTTATTGCTCCTCGATTAATGTATTGGATTAGAATATAATGGTTGTAAATAATATACCCATGACATGGGTATATATTTGGTTCCCATGGTGTATATATATATATTTAAAAGACTAGTTCAAAATTGATTTACGTATATATGAAAAGTATGTCAAAAATCATTTTCCTAATATATACATGCAGGACATAGCATCAATTGAATGAGACATTTGGTTCATCAAGACAAGCTCTACCACACATATTTTTAGTAGAACCGGCTACTTCATTTGAATGCCGATATATCTGACACCATTCTTGTCAATTTAAATATTCCCATGCCACAACAAATGACTGTTCAATGTCTTTAAAGGCTATGTTTTTTTTTATGAGTATTAATGGCTATATATGTTGTTAAAATATGTATTAAATAAACAATTAACACCACTAACACTTTGAAGTAAAAAAAAAAACAACAACAACAATTAACACTTTTTTAATTTTAAAGCACAAGGTATTTATAGAACAATAATACGGGGGTACATAATTAAATAAAGTGCATTGTTAATCTTAGACTTATTATCTTAGACTTATACAAGCTAGTAGTATACAAATTCATGATATTATAAAGTTAACAATAAATTAATTATATCAATTAATTTTTAACAACATAATTTCGACAACATATATACCATCAATGTATTAAAAAAAATATTTTTTGTTTAACCAAAAAAATATATTTTATTTATGAAATTAAATATAATTTTTTTATTATAGTGCAAATAGCATTTTCTATTTCTTTTTGGTCGTTTAACTTTTTAATACTTCTTATTGTTCGTTCGATTGAATGTCATCTTGTGTGTGTAGATCCAAGGCCTCATTTAATGGTTGTGATGGAGTCAACAAGTCCACCAAATGTGACTTGGATGTGAACTTAGTCCTTTGGCCTTATCCTTCTTCTCACCAATAAATGGCCCTCGGGCATTTCGGAACACAGTACCACACTGCAACTCGAGTCGTTCGCATACATCGACGGTCCGTACCGACTCAATGACGTTTTATATTAATTATTTAATTCATTTTCCATGTATATAATACTACCCGACCTAGTGTATTGTCATTCGCCTACCCGGTAACCACGTCTACACGCTAACCGAGGCGAATACCCATCACATTATTATCTCGCACGATCAATAATAATAATGTAAATACACACATTGCCATGCAATGTAACAAAATTACAAATAAACATCGCGAAAGGTCATCTTCCTCAATATCTCTTTTGACCAAGAAAGGTCCCACAAATCTTTTCCTAATCAATGGAATCTCAGAAATTTGGAGATCTCGCCTCTTTTGACCGGAAAGATCCCACAAATCATTTCCTAATTAGTGGGATCTCATAAATGTAGAGAAGTCGCCCTTTTTGACCAGGAAAATTCTCACAAATTTTTTTCCTAATTCGTGTGACCTCATAAATTTGGAAATCTAGTCCCTTTTGACCGAAAAGATCCCAACAGATCAATAATTAGTAGGATCTCATAAATGTGGAGATGTCACCCCTTTTGACCGAAAAGTTCTCACAAATCTTTCCCTAATTCATGGGATCTCATAAATTTAGAGATCTCGTCCCCGAATATAATTTTCTTCACGTTTAAGGAAAGTTTTTGAAATCTTATTACCGGTGAGTTTCCTTAATGGACCGGGCGTATATTCCGGAGTCTCTTTGAACCGCACAAAAGGCGTATCTTAAGGTGTAGGATATTCTACTATATCAATACATATTATTTTTTACACAATAGGCAACATTTTCACTCGGAAAACTTATATATATCAATCGAAAGAACTCATTTCACCAAACTTCTACACATTTATTTCTGCGCTATACTTAGGAGGTTTTTATTTTCTAGTATTTTTCTTGCAAATCGATAGTAGATCTAAAATTTTGGAGATTGTACTACTGTGACTTCAAAATATGGGTTACTTTCAAGCAAAAATAGTCAAGATTAGTGAGTACTAATTACCTTTAACAACTTTTTTTTTAAATGTACATTTTTTTATTATTTCAAGCAAATCAGTTTCTCTGTTGATTCATTTGTGTTTGATATGATGAAATGCATTCGAGTTTTGTTTACATATGTCTTTTGATGTAGAGAACGGTTGTTGTTTCTGGAGAAAGAAAGGAAGCTTGTTTGCCTCTGTGAAGAAAGTGTTCAAGTCATCCTCTACCCGCCAAAATAATAAGGTGACATGATGTTTCATATTTCTTATGTTTTTGTTCACATTTCTGTATGATTAGAGTTGTGACCAGGGCTTGAGAATCGTTATATTATTGGATCCCTTTGCATAACAAGTGGGTCAGGGTGCGTTTGCCATGTCATATTCTAGCAAGTGCAAGGCCTAATTAACAGGAAGTGGTTTTGACTTGCAGAGAGAAAATGAAGAGATGTTGCAACATGACATGTCCGAAAGCATGTCTCTTGAAGTTGAACAACATTCCACAGTTGAAGAGACATTGCCATACACAATAACAAATGATGAGAGTTCTGATCATGGCCAGTCTCTTGTAGTGGAGAATGACGAGAACCATGCTATTGATATTGCAATTGCAATGGCCGCTTCAGCAGAGGCAGCTGCTGCCGCCGCTCATGCAGCTCTAATGCAACTTAGAGCCGGGAATAGGCGCCGCATTAATTCCAGAGGAGAGAGAGCTGCAACACTAATCCAATCTCATTACAGAGGATATCTTGTTAGTATTAATATAATTGCCTTGTTATGTACATTGTTAAATTTGGTGGACATGTTTTAAACATCAATTTTGATTGTAGGCTCGAAGTGAATTGCGTGCGATGAGAGGGCTAGTGAGATTACAAGCGCTTGTCCGAGGACACATTCTGAGAAAGCAATTGAAGATTGACATGCATATGACAATGAAGTCTATGCAAGCGCTGTTAGAGTGCGACGAGAGCAATCAGGGAGCGACGACAACTATTTGCCAACAAGGAACAACGAAATGAAGGCACAAAAATTGGTAATGTTACTATGACACCAACATCGGGCTCATTGGACTCAATGCCTACTTCCAACAACATCATGTCGCGACCGTCGGTTCGCAAGAGTCGAGCTGGAAAATCTGTCGACCACTAGTATGATGAGGAGGCGACCTATCGAGGATGAGGAGGGAATGGCGGAGGACAAGAGGCATACTTAGAGTTGGCGGCAATGCTTCGGACTTTTGGAAAGACGACAGAGGTGATCATGGAATCTCAGAGTCGAATGGCAGAAATGATTGCCGAGGCACTTGTTTCTCAACAAAGAATGTTAAAGAGAGGACTCAAGAGACCAGGAACTTTTTAAGGATTAAAATTTTCTTCTCTCTTGTGAACTTGTTGGGGTTTTTGCCCTGCATTAGAAAAGCCAACTTTTTTGCGTTGGCACTGTTCATTTACTACTACAAGAAAAGTGAGTTTCGATGGCACATCAAATATGTCGTTAAAGCCTTTTCACGACTTGTGTTAGCATGTCGTTGAACCGACTGTCGTCTTAAGTCTAATCTTTCAATGAATTATTTTGCATGCCGTTGAAAGTGATTTAACGACATAAACCATAAGCTGTTAAATATTTTAGATAACATCAATAACTACTTATACATATTTTTAGGACTTGTTTATTAAGCCGCGAAAAATGCTTTAGTAGCCTGTATTTTATGCTATGAAATATATTTAAACAACATATCAAGTAAGCCATTCAAATTAATTGTAATGATGATTGGATAATCACTGTTGCAATTCCTTCAAATTAATATCAAACAAACATAAAATACCACAAACCATATTTTATATCAAGTAATAGAAAATTTCAAAAGCTTACACATACATAATTTTATTATGATAAAATTCAATACAATATTTACAAAGCCTTGTATATATCTACAAATATTTTTTAGACTTCTATACCAAATCTAAAATTAAAACATAATCGACCAATATCTCACTTTTCTTCAAAAGACCTACAAAAAATATGAAGTTAAATTAGTCAATAATCTAGAGGCATAAGGAAAAGTAAGAAAAAAATATTCTTATAACCATAAATCTTCAATTATTTATAATAATTGAACAACAAAGGCAAAATTCAAATAATATATTAGGTAGAAATAATTGAAAAATAACTTCAAAATCAATTATTTTATTAGTAAATATGAAGTTACATTAGTCTAAGAGTAAAGGTAACAATAGGTACCTCTTTGGTTTTACTTTTTCTTCATCAACATGTACATCTAAAGAACCCCAAAGTCAGTATTTTTAAAATGATGGCAGTGCTACAATTGGCGCCTTTTCTATGCCTCTTGTGTTAGGTGATGAAGCCTTAAAGAAAATATGACATGCATAATCCAAACACATAAAAAAATAAAACAGTTTATCAAAACAAGGAAAAAAAACAGTGTTCGATCCATTTGAAAAAAAAAAAGCAAACAAACATTGGGTAAAAAAAAATCCCCAAACAGTTGATCCAAAAAAACAACTTCTAGAATCAACAGAACAAGCCCATATATAGTTCTAGTCTCTTACCCTAAGCCCTTGCAAAACCCCTAAATCTAATTCTAAGGCCCTTTCTAAGAAACATATCAACAAAGAGAGAATAAGTTAGTAATTATTTATCTAAGAGATGGGTTAGTAGTGCAGACTTGCAATGAAAGATCCCAAAATCTTCCTCATATTTCACTACTCGTAATAGGGCTTGATCATTATTATATATAATATCTCTCATGAATTAAATAATCGACCGAAATGTTTGCACACCTTAGGTAGGAATTCTCGTATATTCTTTATAAGTTTGTAACAACTTGTTAAGCGAGTCCCTCACTACAAAAATACATTCACCAAACCATCATAAAAAAGTACATTCACTAAAACCAAAACATTTTGCACCACAATAGCCCATCAATTTCAATCATAGAAACCCTTGTCTCAATCACCGATAATCATTTAACTTGTAAACATATATATATATATATATATAGCCAATAAAAGTACCAGTTGCTCATGGTTTTAGACATCTGTAACAGGTAAGTTGAGCATTCGTACAAAAAGAGATAAACAAGATTACTAATTACTAAGGAGCACCCTTACCAATAATCAACATACTTGGACGGCATAGGAAAAGGTCGATAAGCCTGGTAGAAATGAAAAAAAAAACATAAACAAAAAAAATAGTTTATATCAGATAAAGTTGTCTAAGGTGATAAGAATAAACTTTCAAAACTTTGAATGTTGTAAGGTGTGGCATACTTCGTTTACTTTATAAGGTGTCTAGATATCCAAGAGAAAAAGGTCAAGTGAAAAAAATCAAAGTACAATGGGATAACCTATTATCTAAATTGAAAGAAAATGAAAGTAAACAAATACAATAAATAATTGTGCGTTGGAAAGACATAACCTAGTTAATTATAAGACAACTTTACCTCTACGGTAGGCATGTCCTTAACTCTTAAATGTACCTTTGCAATCATCATTTCGTTGGGTAGTTTAACAGGGCCAGCCATGTCATTTTTGAGGCTTAGAGCGACATGAGAAATGGGGGCCTTCTACATTTGACTTATTTTCTATAAAAAAAAAAATTTACGCTATTGTTAGAATCATATAATTTTATGAACTTTACATTTCTTTCTATATAGAGAGTTTTTTCTTAAGAAATAATGGGTACGTGTGTGTTTTTAAGAAAAATAAAATTAATATATAAAAAGTACTACATGTATTTAAAGATTTTATTAAAGATAATATGATCAATACGTATAATAGAAAAAATTAACCAAAAAGGTAATTATTTTTTGTATTAGAATTTTTTTGAAGTATTTTGTATTAGACTTATATATCAATTAAGTTATATATAATGCTAAGCGGTCATTTTTTCGGGTAGTCGTTAATTAGTTTTTAATCAAAACAATAGTTGAATTTTTAAGTTTACGTATATTACTAGAAAATAAAACTTAATCAAAACAGTAGTTAATTTCTAGAAGAAAAAAATTAGATTTTATTAATTTATAACGTATAGAGAGACAAAGAGTAGTCGGGTAATAAGATTTAAGGGGAGAGATGGTTTATTTTTAAACAAAAGGGGGGTGTTTCTTAAATAAAGAGATTCATCTCTTAAAAAAAAGATTCATGTAAGTAGAGCCCACACAATGAGTTGACTTACAATTATTCATCTAAAGTGGGGGACTTCTACAACCCCACATAATAAATAAGGCGACCATGCACACTAATAGTTTAACTTAAAAGCCCATAAATACATATATACTAAAACTCCATTAGCTTTTCATAAAAAAAAAAGAAGAAAATAATACAATAGCAGAATTTTGGGCCTATCCCGGGGTGGGGGCCTGAGGTGGTCGCCCATCCTGCCCACCCCCAAAACCGGCCCTATGTAGTTACCAACATGGCTCGACTTAGCCCTTGGCATATAAAAAGTGAAAGGATCAAGGATATTCAAACAAAAATGTCCAAGTGTCAAAGACAACAACGGTTTTATACCCTGCAAGAAAATATGTGGAGTAAAAGAACTATACCAAACTTGATGCAGCCCAAAAAGTGTCAAACACTTCTTTGGAAAAAGTTTGACCGAAAGTAATTTGGGTTAACTTTTGGAGGGTCTGACTACAAAATTTGGCAGTAAGGAGCACGTAGTTTTATTGGAAATGACATGTCGAGCAATACTCACAATGTTGTGACTACGGTGTTTTTCGGCCAAATTCTTTCGTTTAGGCCTTTTAATTAGCAATTTTTCTATTTTTAGTAAGTTTTAGTTTGATTACAAATCTTAGAAGGAATTTCCTTTTCGTAAATTGTTTGTGGTATTAGCTTTCCTATTTCGTCTAGTTTTCAATTTAGGGTATTTTAGACTTTTGTTATTTTTGACAAATTTTAGGGTTTTGTTATTTAAAGCACCCTTCTTGTTGTACTTAGACAATTTTTGATTATTGAATAAATTTCGAACTTTGATTGAGTTCTTGTGCCTTAAATTGTATTGTTCGTGTGTCGAACATTCGATTTAAAAAATCTTCGCTGCGTCAAAACTCCAAAGATAAGGACAACATTAAGTTAATTAAAACCGTTGTTGTCTCTGGCACTTGGACATTGTTGTTTGAATATCCCTGATCATTTCACTTTTTATAGTCCAAGGGTTAAGTCGTGCCATGTTGGTAACTACGGAACTACCCAACGAAATGATGATTGCAAAGGTATATTTAGGAGTTAAGGAGTGCCTACAATAGAGGTAAAATTGTATAAGTTTAGAGGTCTTGATACATTCTCTCCTGCAATCGCCTATGTCAAATCCAACTGAAGAAGTTCAAGTTTTGTACTCCATTCCTTCAAACATGTACCCTTCAAGGCAAAAAATAAACATATATAATAATATTTTAGATTCAAAGTAGAGGAAACGGAGGCACAACAAACAATATACCACTAACAATGTCACTATCGCCATAATCCAATCCACAAAACCTACCACTTCGCATAATAACATTGAAAATCTCGACCACTTCTTCGTTCGAGACATTCAAATCTGCCGGACAATAGAAAAGTTTCAAGTTATTCAAGAAAAATTGGTATTGACAGAATCACTACAACTGAGGAGATGAAAAGACAGCTTTTTTTACATTCTTCATGCGTAAGTACTCAACTCTTGCATTCATATTCGCTGAAAATCCCTAGCATCGATCAATAAGAGAGTCATGTTGCCAAAGTCCCAAGAAATATATATATATATATGACATTACACATCTCAAGTTTTAACATAAATATATTTAAGCCCTTCAATCATTCGGTAAAAGAGCAAATAAGTAAAAGTTTTTCTATCCATAATGAATCCTACTAATTTCACCACTTATCTTTCCTCTTGAAGATGCATGCCTAGGAGATTGAAGCAAAATGGTAGATTTTATTTTAGCAATGTCTTCTTAATCATCATCAACAACAACAACAACATACATCAGTTCTAAATTAATTGAGGTCTGCTATATGGATCAAACTCTTCCATTATGCTCGATTTAGTGCAATTGATGGTGAGCTTTCCAAACCATTCAAATCCCTCCTAATTAATGCATCCAAGTTAACTACGGTCTACACCTACCTTGTCGAATTTCTTCAGATTCTATTAAGTCAAGTTTTCTAGAGGGGACATTTGTAGGCCATCTTTGCAGGTGATCAAACCACCTCAACATCCCTTCCCTAATCTTTGAGTCAATTGATGCTACTCCTACTTGTCATTTGATATCTGTATTTTTTATTCTATCTTTTCGAGTTTTACCACACATCCATCTAAGCATCCTCATTTCTGCTACGTTCATTTTATGTAGTTGTTAATTTACCGCCCAACATTCACTTCCATAGAGCATAGCTGGCCTAATTGTGGTTCTATAAATTTTTCTTTTAACGTGGGTGGCATATTTTTATCACATATCACACCAGTTGCACTCCTCCATTTCTTCCATCCAATTTGAATTATATGTGTAGCATCATTCTCAATATTGTCATCATTTTGTATGATTGATCCTAGCTATCTAAAGTGGTTGACCTTAAGAACTTCTACTTCCCCTAATTTTACCACTCCATCATCTCACTTTCTGGTATTTCTAAACTCACAGTGCATGTATTTGATCTTCGTCCTACTCAACTTAAAGCCTTTAAATTCTAATGTATTCCTCCAAAGTTCTAATTTCATATTCACTCAATCTCTTGTTTCATCCACTAAGACAATATCAGTTGCAAATAACATAGACAATGTTATATCCTCTTGAATATGCCTAGTTAGTCATCCATAACTGGCGTAAAGAGATATGGGCTTAAAACCGGTCCTTGATGTAGTCCTATCATTATGAAAATTTCTTTTGTAGTTCCTCCGAATGTCTTTATACTAGTTACTATTCCCTCGTACATATCCTTAGTCGTGTCTATGTATCTAGCATGCATTCCTTTTCTTTCTAGAACCCGCCAAAGAACGTCTCTAGAAACATAATCATATGTTTTTTCTAAATCTACAAATATCATATGAAGATCCTTTTTTCCCTTTCTCTATATTTTTTATATTTTCAATGTCTTCTCAATCGAACTATTAATTTGTTTACTCCATTTTTGGAGAGAAATATCATCTGACTTAAGAAGCCCAATTTATTTTAGACTACATTAACAATACTAAAAATGGAAATAGTGAAAGATCTAGAGCTTAAAACTAATGAAACAAGTATTTAGAACAAAACAAAAACACTTAGGCATAGAAAAATGACCACTGGTAAATCAAAATACAAAAGTAGTGAATATATTATTTGAAAAAAAAAAATTACTGCCACAAATGCAAAGATAAACCCCATTTAAGTCTGAATTTACAGAGGACCAATGGTGCATGAAATTTTAAGCCACATTAGTGTTCCCTTGTGTCATATAAATAGGTGTAGATTTTATGTGTCAATGTGTAGCTACCAATTTTAGTATTCCCAAAGCCATATATCCCTTTTGCTTGCATTCTCCTTGATACTTATCCCGAGCTTGTCGACTTATGGCCCGTTCGGTTCACATACATGAGTGTCCCAAGATCATGGGTTAATTTTACACTAAGATTATAACATGGGTTTCGGTACTAGTCCGGTTAGAGTGACTTGTTCGGTTAGGAGTATTGAGGGTTGGATTATGTGTGTATTTGATGGGTGACGTTACTAAAATGCCCCCTCTATTTATATACCCTCAAATCGTTTCCATCGAGAAAGCCCTAGTTCATTTCTTATTTCTCATGAATGAAAAGGGGGAGGGATGGCGATGTGAAGGCGGAGAAAAGGTTGTGCAAGGACAAGAGTTGGCAGTATGGTGTGCGACAGGGTGGCGGTGCTCTTAAGAAATATACACAGACAACACAAAGACTCCACAGCTAACCACACAATCTCATTGTTTTTCATCAATTCAGCCTAAAATGCAACGACAATGTTCATTGTTAAAAGCCTGATCTTCATCTTCACAAGGAAAAGACTCCAAAACAACACAGCATAGTGAAAAACTACTCCTTTTCATGCTTAAATTTGTTACCCAAATCAATATATGAAAATAAAACAAAAAAAAAGAAGATAGTGATTAAAAATTTTCATTATCAACCCAACAAGATAAACCCTGAGAATGAGTGTGATCTACAAAGGTCGTAAAGCCACCCCATTGTAGATAATGTAATTGATAAAATCCCTATCAACCACAAAATTGTACAAGTGCAATAGCCTCATACCAAGAAAAACACTAATTGCTCTCTGAAAATTCAAGGCAAAGCTAATTTAAACAATTGGTCAAATACAAAACTAGTAAATGATGTACAATCAACAATTCAATAAAAAAACAAAAGAACGGGTTTAATAAAATCATATCTCAGTTGTCATTACGGAAACACAATTAGTTTATTTTTCCTTAATGAAGAGAATGGAATTGATGTACCATGGGATCTTCATATCATACAAGAAGCCTTCACCTCATAAAAGTACTTCTAAGAGAACTGGAAAAAAAATGAGGATGTTATAGAATAAAACATCAACTCTGTCAGTTTTAGTAAATTAAAAGACAGACTTTTGGCTTAAAATGTAACAAACAAGTCTAAAAATATATAATCAGAAATCTTTTTCTATTTTCAATCCATGAATAAAATACCATCCAATCAAGATTTTACATTGAACCAGTCAAGATGCCATATTAAAAATAAAATCTAAATTCCAACTGTACTTAATCTTGTAATGGAGAGAAGTCAAATTTAACAAAGAAAGAACTGTTTAGAATGTCCAAACTTTCTAGCTTGAAATAACTTAATCACTTCCTTGTGACAACACCCCTAAATAAGAATCCATGATATGTAGTATATGCGTGCAAGGAGAAAGCATGTACAATAAAAAAAAGAGGTAACCCCCACCACATCTTAATTGGCCTTGAACACATCTCAACTAGTATTATGCACTAGGACGTAAATAAATGAAAGCAAGTGACACTGAACAAAGTATTGAAAAAGAAAAGTTTAGCCCACTAGTAGATGCCAATTATTTGCTACGGATCAAACTAAATCTCATATAGACATGTCATCAAACATGTTTAGCCCACTAGTAGATGCCAATTCTAGAAAGTTTTACATGAAGCTTTCTTTCATGAAATACTTCAAAGTATTGAAAAAGAAAAGAAATGAAGTGGAATAGATTCACAACAGATCTTTATTTCGATAAGGGCAAAACAAGCATTGTGTACGTATATCTAAAGTCAGAGCAACCAAAACAAAAAGTACCTCAAATTTGTTTTGCTCTCAAAACAAACAGAGAGATAGAGATGACCACAATAGAGCTCAGCAACAATCACCTCAAAAGATATCAACAAGAATTCCAAAGCCAAAACCAAAACAATCATTAAGAAAACCAAAAGATTCTGTAATCAAGTAATAGCACACAAACATAGAGCTTTAGAGAATGATTGAAAGAACAAACAACCTGCCAATGCAACTAAAACCTTTTGATCCCCAAAGCTTGCTCCAACAACAACCCAACAACTCAACCATGTACATCTTCGATTGAACTTACAAATAAGCAAACACAAACACATTGATTCATAGAGACTGATAGAACACACAACAAACCAACGCACCTTAGCCCCTTTGAGCTTTGAAGACTAGCAACACAAATAACGATAAAACTCAAAGCCAAACTCTCTTCGATTCCGCTTTCCGCACATCTATTTCTCTTCCTTTTGTTTCACTAGATTTTTTTTATGGTGGTGAGTTTCGCCACACTTTAGGGTTTCGAGTTTATCGATTTAGTGAAAGGAATAAAGGGGTATAATAAGTGTTTTAAAAAAAATTAGTGAATTATTACACTACATGTATGAACGTTGTGTAAAATAGTTACAACAACTATGTATAGGACAAACGCTGTTAAAATTAGCATAAAGATTCAACAACGTGCTAGAAAAGAACAGTTTTAGTATGTGACATTTGGCTACACTTGCCCATGAACGTTAGACGTTATCACATATAGTTTTTCTTGTAGTGACATAAGAGTTCTTGCATTGCCTATATTAGTTCTTGCATTATAAGTAATGGATTTTAAGAGTTCTCTGATCAAACTCTATAAGTTGTGGGTTCTTGTATTTCTCATCTTACTCTTTTTTTAATTTTAGTTTTATTATAATTTTTTTAGGATCACAATGGATGATTTTTTTTTCTATCATTTAAACCTCAAGAATTAAGGCTTCTTCACCTAACACAAGAGGCATAGAAAAGGCGCCAATTGTAGCACTTCCATCATTTTAAAAATACTGACTTTGGGGTTCTTTAGATGTACATGTTGATGAAGCAAAAGCAAAACCAAAAAGGTACCTATTGCTATCTTTACTCATAGACTAATGTAACTTCATATTGACTAATAAATAATTGATTTTGGAGGTTTTTTTCAATTATTTCTACCTAATATATTATTTGAATTGTGCCTTTCTTGTTCAATTATAATAAATAATTGAACATTTATGGTTATAAGAATATATTTTTTCTTACTTTTGCTTATGTCTCTAGATTATTGACTAATTTAACTTCATATTTTTTGTAGGTCTTTTGAATCCTAGAAGAAGATTGAGCTATTGGTCAATTATGTTTTAATTTTAGATTTGGTATAGAAGTCTACAAAATACTTGTAGATATACACAAGGCTTTGTAAATATTGTATTGAATTTTATCATCATAAAATTATATATGTGTAAGCTTTTGAAATTTTCTATTACTTAATATAAATTATTGTTTGTGGTATTTTCAGTTTGTTTGATATTAATTTGAAGGAATTGCAACATTGATTATCCAATCATTATTACAATTTGAATAGCTTACACTACAACAGAAACAACCTTTCGTGACGGTTTAAAACCGTCACAAAAGGATTTCATAACGGTTTTAAACCGTTACGCAGACCGTCATGTTATGAGACGTCACAAAAGCCCAAGGACTTTTGTGACGGTTTTAAACCGTCATCTTATCTAAAACATTGTTTTAAAATTTTGGGCTTTCGTGACGGTTTAAAACCGTCACGAAAGGGTTTTCAATTTTTTTTAAAAGGACATTTATTTTCCTGCAAAATAGTTATTTTAACATATATAAATCATCACCACTACTACACATAAAATTAGATCACAAAGTTATTCATTTGAACTTTTATAAGAAGTAAATGCCACACTTAGTTGTCTTGGAAGAAAGAAACAAAACAAAATTAGAATACACAATCTCAAAATTCCCAAATTCTGAATCATATCCTTCACAAACTGTAATAACAGTTCACTCAACTGCTTATCAAACTGTCTAGCTGAGATCACTACAACAAAAAAGACCTTTCGTGACGGTTTTAAACCGTCACGAAAGGCTTTAATAACGGTTTAAAACCGTTACAAAGTCCGTCATATTATCCACTGTTATAAAAGCTCAAGGCCTTTCGTGACGGTTAAAAACCGTCATCTTATCTAAATCTTTCGTGACGGTTAAAACCGTCATCTTATGTAAACCCAAAATAACAGAAAAAACCTTTCATAACGGTTTTAAACCGTCACGAAAGGGTTTCCAAACATTTTTAAAAAAAAAAATAAACATTGTTTCCTGCAACATATAGCAAATTACATATAATTAAATTACATATAATTAAATTACATATAATTAATCTGAGCCTTTACATGTCCTTCACCAATGTTGGCAATGTACAATGAGTTTAGGTTTCTCTTTTACAGCATATAAATGCAAACTCATTAACAATTCAACTTATAGCTAAAACTCATTAGCAATCGAACGAGGTGCAGGGGAGGGTTGCGTACACATTCTTTTCTTCTCTTCTCTTGTTCTCTTATCCCCGTAATTGCTCCATACAGTCCTATCCAACCAAGCGATGTTGTGAGTATGAGAAAAAAATCAACCAAGCTGAATACGACATTACCAATCATAAATATTCTTACAAGAGATATGTCATTTCATATAGGATAATCAATGTTCAAGTTGTACCATGTCTTTTGATAAGGTAGTCTGCCACTTGCGGACGAGTGATCTAAGCTTGTCTGTGGTGAAATCCATCCCCTACAAAACACCCAAGGAAGAAGAAAATTTAGTGTATATACTAATTACAGAATCCTAAACCAAACAAGATTAAGATTTCATTTACAAACCCAAAAGTTGGTGAGAATATTGCGGCCCTGCACATCCTCAGCACGGAGCCGAATCTTTCTGTAGGACTGGTCCTCGTCACCCTGGAGATCAGCAAGACTGATCTCAAACACCCCGTGCTTGAGCCCTTCGGACGCGATCTGGAAGCATCAGAAGAATATTGCAAAAAGCCATTAGAATAAACAATAGTAATAAGAAATTGTAGGCTACAATGGAAGCACCTCATCGTCTATGGCAGCGTTTGAGAGTCACTAATACAAGTATTAACTACACTAAATCATCAGAACCAAACCAAATGAGGCAGTAGTTTTTTCGTAAGAGTTCCAACCGAATGTAAGTAAGGACACAATGGGCTTACCTACTAATAGTTGAGATGAACATTTACAGTACACTAAAGCATAAAATCACAAGTAAATCCAATTTAGTTCTACAAACAGATGGCAGCAAGCAACAGAACTCAATACCAATTCATCTACTGAATACTTAATATCGTATTGGTCGTAATAAAGTCATTGTTTGATTGCATGAATCGCATGTATATCAAGGAATAGTAGTCTTCAGAAGGACTTGCCAAGCATTCTGATTAGATTTAACATGAGAATGTGGAAACTGTATACATCACAGATTATGCATAATTAATTGTTTGATTATACTATCAATATGTGTCCTAAATAAGAGATCTTGGAAGTACATAAGGTAGGATGTATTAAGCGGTAAAATTGAGTAAAAAGGGGGGGGGGGGGGGGGGGGGGGGTGGAAGAAAAAGATGTTACCTTTGTACCCTGGGTCCTGGAGACTAGGGTTTTACCGACAGTGCGAAAAGAATTCATATCAAATTGGTCTCTGATTAAGACAATTTTTTTTTGTATATATGTATTATGTATGTTACTTACTAGTAGAAGGGCAGACAGAGATGAAGCCACCAAGTGATTCAGTGCTGCCTAATCTTTTCATCACTGAAAAAAATAAATGGTTCTCAAGATAAGATTGGTGTGAGCTGCAGATGAAAAGGACTTGTCAGTGTAAGAGAAGGTGTTAAACTCTTGTGCATAGAAGAAAGTGTGTTTCTGCCCAATCACACCAGCTTGTTCGCAGCTGATCCCATCGAAATAGAAGAAGAAAACAAGCACTAAACCAACCCAGCCCATGTGGAGTTCGTATGAAATACAAGCAAACTAAGTTCTTAAGACCATGTAAAGCATATATGATATATGTTATTGCCACTTCACTTCAGAGTGCACTAGTTATAAAATACAAAATGATTCTAAAGCCAAAAGAGAAGAAATATGTATAGAGAGAAAGCTAGAGAGAGGGAGAGATAAACCAGTTCACTGCCCTCCGGGCACCACCAATGTGTCTCTATAAATAAACACTTGAAGTTACACACCATGTCTCTACACTCGCACTTAAATGAAATTCACCCAAATTTCGTCCAAATGCAACCCAATCCTGCTCATTGGGCCATTTGCTTTCCCCTGTTTTTTCAACTTTGACATGTAGGTTTGCTTTAGCAAGTGTTCCTATACTAAGTTTCTCCCAGCTAAACAAGTCGATAAATTTAATTTATAAGTAAGAAAGCAAGAGAAAAATCAGATAAATACTATGATTCAAGCCACAGAGAGAGATGAAAAATTAGTACAAATGTTAACAGAAAAACAAACAATGATTAAAGAATTACTGGAATACTCACTTGAAGAAGAAGATCAAGAGGTTTCAATCTATTCTTGACATCCACAACATGGCTTCAGATTCTGCAAAATCAACAACTATTAGAAAGGCACGGCACAGTGTCTTGGATGTTTTCTCTAACGAGCCCTTGGACCACAAGTACCTAAGAAGTCCAACCATGAATCAATGGCAAAATGATGATCTGACCTTTGATAAACAATCTGTTTCTTCATGAAAGAGGGCAGAATTTGACTACTAGTATAACTTAAGAAACAGCACTCTCATGACAATGTTCAGGAGTACTTCCACGACACACAAGGAATTCAGTGCTAGCCTCTAGCTTTGCTTTGTTGAAGTATTGATGTCTTGGACTAGTTATTAATGCCTTCGACTATAGAGGCAGAGAGACTGCAAGTCTGCAAGCAATTTTCCATTAGTCTGACATAGACAAGAGCTTCCAATGGTCGTATATTTCTGCATTCATGTGTGATACATATCTTGGCTTGGACAGACACCAATCAAGTTACCCAACTGCACCTCATTGAGTCTCTCATCTAGAATTCTGCAGTGCCAATCAACGCTACTTCATTCATCAAAAATAAATAAAATAAATAAATAAATAATAAAATAAAAAAATTATTATTTGTATTTGAACCGTTTAATTCCCAAATCTCAAGTTAGCAAGTTGCATGAAGTAAAATGGAACTAGATGATATCAGTATAGGAGGAGGAGAGGTAGTAATAATTGGTTTCATATTGAGAGAGGCATTTTTGAGAGGTTGAGAGAGGGGGTCACACTAGTGAAGTTAGTGATATTGTTGTGTTAGCTAAGGTTGTCATGTTTATATAGAGGAGAAGAGATTGGGTGTTAGAGATGATTACAATGTGTTGATGTAACAGCTTCTTGGAAATGGACCAATTGGTGATTGGATTTCCACGTAAGTGTAGCTGTGTATATGTGTAAATCTTTAATCAGTACAAATGAAAATAATAGCACTTTCATTTTCTTTAAATTAATATAGTGTCACGCAGCATTTTAATTAATGTACAATTACATATATAATTATAAATGTATTGTCAATATTCTATATAACTATCATAAAAATAGTAGCTATTCAATTTATCCTCGTCACAATTTGAACTTTGTCATACCTATTCTTCTAGATTCATGATTTTTTTTCAATTTTCAACAATATTAGTTGTACTAAATTCAATAATTAAAAGTTGAACTTTGTCTTACCCATTCTTCTGATATACATAAATAAAACTTTTCTAATTTTTCATTATAAAATATGTTTACTTTTACTTTAAAAAAAAGCTACAAGATAATGAACGTACTACTGTTGACTTTGACAAGAAAAAAAGCTAGTTGATGTAAAATTACTGAAAAACATTTTTTTTTGACACTGGGTTGTTAACAAACACCAAGGAACATGAGCAGATATGTTGAAGGCATTAAAACACATAAATTTCAGACTATTCCAATGCATTCAAAACATATAAAAGGACTTTCAAGCACAAGGCAGGCATACCAATGTAATTTATAGCAAAATGCTGCTCCAAATTGTCCTTGGAAAGCATGAAGTGCAGACTCAAGATACCTGCATTGTTACTTTGAACACAAAAGTTAGAATTAAGTTCCCCTTTTTTGTCAAGCTAATGGGTGAAGATGGCAATTGAGGAAGCAAAACTAAGTAATGACAATTGGATATCAACAAACACATACTGATGAATAAAACAGATTTGTCACTTACATGAGGATGTTTAGTGGAAGGCCCAGGGAATTGAATTCATGTACAAATTTCCTTATTGATGCCATTGAGCCGAGGTCTAACTCCAAAAGGTCAACTTTAGCATCAGGTCTTTGTCTGCAACAATAACTAGTCTCACCTTTATTTCCGCTTCAACAAGTTTGGCTGCAGAGGCAAGTTCTTGGATAGATTTCACAAGGGGTTGTACAGATACGCTTGAATCCAACATCTTACCCAATACATCTGTATGCATCTGTACATTATGAAGAATTTTAATCCCACAGTCAGCGAAACATTTTAAACATATAAATGCCAAGCCTTGTAAAAAAAAAAACTGCATAATCTTATCTATATGGTTATAATAAGAAAGGTTCCGAGCAAAAATGCTTCTCCGCAGATTAGAAATAATGATATCCCCAACTCTAGATTCAGGTATGGTGCTGCATCGATGTCAAGTAACATTAGAAATGTCTAAGATCATACTCAAACCTATAAGATGAATGGCAAACAGGCGTCTTTGAATTCAAAATCCAAATATAATTGGACATGGGTGTTTAGAAAACACACATATATCAACAATTGCTCAAGACATTCATTGTTCAATATACAAAACAGTAACACAATATCTCTCAAAGAACAATCAAAACAATGAACTAACTCACCTTCTCATTCTCTCCACCATTCGAGCCTTCATCGACACAAATTGATTCAACTGGACCTAATTCAAAAACCTGAAATTCGCACAATCAACAGAAACTCAGAAAACCGAGCACCAAAACCAAATCAAAACAACACAATCACAGCAAAACCAGACACGCCATCACAAGTTCACAACCTGAGCACTCCGAAGATCAACACGAACAACAACATTGCTGAGCTCCGCTTCGTATTGAAACCTGAGCTGCGCAGTTCCAGATTCGACGACGAACCGCGCTGCTGCCGCCGCCGCTTCGCCGCTCTCCTTCGAGAACGGGAGCTTGGACGCAGAGACGGGACTGAATTTGTGCCGATTCAGCTTCTGCCCTAGCGATCAGATAGCAGAGATTCGGAGACAGAGAAGACGAAGAGGAGAGGGAGCGGTGAAACCCTAACGAACGAAGAGCTCGAGAGAAGAGACGAAGAAGTTCGAGAAATCGTTGTGTGAGAGAGAGATCTGAGAGAGAAGGTCGATCGACGCGATCGAGAGAGAGAGAGTCGCGAGAACGTAGAGGGAGAGTCGCGCGAGAGGGAGAGAGTCGCGAGAGAGAGAGAGTCGTGAGAGGGAGAGAGCAAAGTCGTCGAGAGAGGGGTTTATGGTGTGCGTGGTTTGGAAAAGACCCTAAGATAACGGTTACCGTCATCCTTTCCTATCTTTAATCACGGCTTTCCTAAACCGCCATTAATGGTTCTGTTATTAATACCCCTTATTGTTGTAGTGGATTGTTCAATCCAGCTAAGTTCCGCTCCCCTCCAATCAAATTCTGCGACAGATTCAGGTACCTGAGATTGCTGCACCGGCTAAGATCGGTCGGGATTCCGCCCCCAATCGTGTTCTGCGAGAAATCCAAGCTGTCTAGCTGTGTTAACTGAGAGAAATTGCTAAACCCAGAAATGTTGCCTGATAAGTTGCAGTTTGAGAGATTGATTCCAGTGACTCTCTCTCCAGCACAAGTGATTTCCGGCCAGTCACAAGGCAACGAAGAACTGTCGTTCCACGCCGAGTATCGACCTGGGTTCACCTTGTTCTGGTCTATTAGGTATGATTTCATTTGTAGTAAGACCTCTTTGTCTGTCTCTATTGAGCTTCCTGAGACAATCTGACTTGCAAAATACATAAATAAAAATAAATGATACCCAGAACAGAACAGACTCAAATCAATCCAAAATGGCAAAAACTGGACACACCCAACTGACAAAAACATCAAAACTGAACTGCTAATAAATGATTTGAACTCTCTGATTGCGAGTTTCAGAATAAGGAGCAAATACACAGCCATTGACGCATTTTCTTCTCAAGAACTTGCAGGCTCAACATGGAGATCCAATGCCTGTCATCTTTGAGGGATTGGTTTCGGTTGTTGAGATTACTTAGTTGCACTGGCAACTTTTGCTTGAAATCAATCACTACTGCAACATTTATAAACAAAGGATAGAGAGAGATGGTTCAGTTTCTATTCAATATTTAATCACTCTTGGTCTCCCTAATGGGTAGCAGACTTTATTTTAAACTAGTAATTAATTAGCCCCATCCCTCCTCTCAACTATCTTAAGCTAATGTGTATATAAACATCAAGATTCCATTCAATCCTTGAAAAACAAAAAACAGGGCAGCTGCGACAATTGGCTTCATTAACAGATCAAAAACAAGAAAAGAAAAGATGGGTACCTGTGATCAAGAAGAGCAGAGGTAGAATTATTTTTGGTGATGAAATGCTCTGCTTCTCTGTCTCTCTGTCTCTTTCTCTTTCTCTGTGTAAATTATTTCTCTTAAAGCCTATAAAGAATGATGAGAAGAACAATAAAAACAAGAGTAAAAAAGTGAAGAGGGTGGGGTGGGTTAAGAAGAAGTAATTGGAGGTGGAGGGAGGGAGGGAGGGAGGGAGGGAGAGTCGCCATTTTGATACCTTTTGATATTGATATTGAGACCTCAGATCCGTAGTGACTAAGTCGACAAATCACACAAGCTAGTTAGCTTGAAATTAATAATTAATCAAGTAATTGCGAAGAAAAAGAAGAAGAAACTGAAAAAAGAGCTTACATAGATAGAGTATGGGGAAGGAAGAGGAGAGAGACCTTGGGATGGGGGTGTAGCAGTCCAGTCCAGGTGAAAGAAAGCAGCTTGGTGTAGCTTCCATGTGTTCTGCTTTGATGGATCAGTCATTTCTTTCTCTTTTAGTGTTGCTGCCTTGTCCAACACCCTAAACACAATCGATATAAGTATCATACTTAAACAATGTAAAGGTAAAAAAAAAAAAATCTTTAGAACATTTTCGACGACGTCTATACGCTTGCCAGAAATTGTCGCTGTGATAAATTTTTCGACTTCCCTTTATGGCAGACTCGGAACCTTCTAACTCATACTACTCATCCCCGTCTGTTGGAACGGATACCTTCCGTTTCTTGCTTGCCGCAGCAAATGCTTGAGCAACGCGCGTTAAGGGTTCCCGCAAGGCTTATAGTGTCGATACCATTTAGTCCCTATTAAGAAAAGAAGAAAGCCAAGTAAGGCAGCACCAGCGGATGCCCAAAACCCTGCAGTCCAATGTCCTGAATCCTCAAAGTAGACTAAAACTGTGTTTGATAAGAGAGACCCAGCATTGAGTGCAAAGTAAAAATAGCTGAAGAACATTGCTTTGGACTGGTTTTCAATAGGGTCTGCCTCACTGAACTGGTCTGCTCCTAGAGTTGCAATTGTTGGCTGGTGCCCTCCATATCCAAGTTGTGGTGAATTATAATTGAAAATAATTTGCTATCCATACCTAAATCCTAACCAAGTTGATTTCTCATTTTCTCGACACTTCTTAAATATCCATCTAAGGGGCAATTAGCACACATGTTTAAATAATACAATCCATTTTTCTAGTTAGACTATACACCGGTTGAAAGATCAAAATAGAGAAGCATTATGAGATATCACATCTTGACAACTTTTCACAGAATGAGACCAATCAACTAGCAAAGCCTTACAGTTAACAACAAAGAGATTGAGGAGATAAAAAGACCAAGCATATAGTTTGGAGACAAATTCATAGAAAGAGACCAATCAAGCAACATATTTCTTAGTGTTAACAGCTAAGTTTATACATGGGCACTTTATCAAAAAATACAACTTAAATAGATTGATCACTGTCCCAAATGTAGATATTTAGTGAAACATACTAATAACTATATTCACAGATGATTACTAACCACATAATTCCCCACTGAAAATTCATCATAATTAGAAAGATTAGAGAGGTAAATAAAGTGTGAGAAAGAGAGATCTTCAAATGGTAAAATCACCTTTTTTTCTGGTACGAGTGATACTGACTTGGAAATGGTTGCTTCTGCATATAATGGGGTGCTGAAACTGAAAGACAGTGAAAAATCATCAGATGACTCTAAAAGGATTGGATGGGATTAGATAAGACCAAACAATTATTGATACAACTCAAATTATGCTGAATATGACCATACACACGAATTCAAGATATTGGAATTTATTGAATAGATGCAAGGTTTACAATAATAATCAATTACTTGCACATTCATGAATAATAGCATTGTGTAAGTTAAGTACATCCATGGTTGTAAAATCTGTCTAGATCTTCTTGATTGTTCCACAGTGAGGAGCAAACCATGCTGGGCACAGATTGCAGAGACAGCAGGATTTCATCAGGAATTCACTGCTTCCTCTGCACAAGACAACTGGGTTTCTATGTGGGAGCCCAGACTTGGTCATCAATTTCCAAGTATCTAGAGGTCTCCATAACATATTAAATTCATCATGAACTGAAGATCAAAGAGATTAAATTGTGTAAAGCTTGGAAAACATTAGTTTCCATAGTAACACCGCTTATACAGATGAATTATTTTTGAAACCATGCATTTAAAATCCTTCATCCTGACTCAAATACAAAGAGAAATGCAGGTGGAAATGGAAATGACTTGAACTATAATGCCAAAATCTAGATTACTTTCAAGTTTTCCCTCACAAATGCTCTAATTAGTTTACATTCAAGCCCTTGAATCTTTTTGTTTTTTGGCCTTCATATTCTTAAACTATTCACGGAGATCAGTTACACAAATACATTTTAAAAGACATGTTGCAAGAAAAAGTACTTTTGCGCTTCCTTTTGTAAGAACTAACAACTATATTCCTTTTTTACAGTTGAACTAGTTGAATTATGAAGAAATGGAAAGCATAAAAAAACAATATAATGCACTTGGTACTTGGAAACTATTTTATTTAAAACAAGAAAAATGAATTCAAAGGAAAATTACAGAAGCGGCGTAAATTAACTTCTTTCTATTCTCCCGAACAAATGGAAAAAAGCTAAACGAAACGTCTAATATGCTCACTAAGTGCATTCGTGACTAGGTGATGGCTACAGCATTGGCCAGGTCAAGAAGAGGTTCACAAGGAGCGGACTCTAGAGGAACAGCCCAGATTATGTGAGCTGCTGAGCTAAACAATTTGGCACTTTGTCATCATAAGCTCTTCTAATCTAACTATAACTATAAAGAAATGACTCATTAACTGATCCGGAGAACTTAACCAATGCTTCCTCACTAAGGAAATCAAGTGACTACCACTGGAACATGTAATGTCGACAAAATAATAAAGCATATCCCATATAGCATTATGCGTATATCATAAGTAAAGCTAGCTGCAATCAACTGATAAAGTTAACACAAAGCACGCACCTCTCCGTATACTACTATCGTCTAATACATCATCATGTATTAAGCTTGCAATATGGATCATCTCAATGACCTCTGCTAAACGTCGATGTTTTGGCGTAAGCTCCCTGGATTGAGGCAGTAAATTAACATCCAGTATTGCACAGAAATTATAGAGTAGCATCTTAATCAGATAAGTATCGTAAGTAAGGGTACCTTTATTATATAGTCTAGTATTTTCCAAGTTCACAATTATATTGCTAGCAGTGTAACATGTACCTTTATTATATAGTCTGTTATTACACTAGCTTCTTGACCGTCCAATGCTGCAGCCTGTATCATTAACAAGAATAAAATATCCTTAGCTTGAATAAGTAGTGTTCTTGTCATGTAAAATTAAGGTATTCAATGAAAATGAATCTTCTTTTCACCTTCATGAACAAATCAAGATCAGGATCAGGTTTGATGTTTGCTTCTTTCTCTCTTCTTGAGAGCTCCAACAACAATGCTACTGCAAAAAAATTACAACTAATCTCTAGATTCTTTACTACTTAAATTCTTGGGCAGCTCTTTAAAACTAAATGTATAACACTTACCATGACCAGCACCAACTCCTTGAACTCTTGCAGAGAAGGCCAAGGTCTCCCCCATAGTCATTTCTCTTATGTGAACAGTAACTAAAACTCTAAGACCATATCTAAATGTAGCAGAATCAGTAATTTTTTTAATGAATGTCGGAACAGTCATATAAATATATTTCATAGCATAAAATACATGCTGCTAAAGCATTTTTCGTTGTTTAATAAACAAGTCGTGAAAACATCTATAACTAATTATTGATGTTTTCTAAAATATTTAACAGCTTATGGTTTATGTCGTTAAATCACTTTCAACGGCATGCAAAATAAGTCATTAAAAGATTAGACTTAAGACGCAGTGGGTTCAACGACATGCTAACACAAGTCGTGGAAAGGCTTTAACGACATATTTGATGTGCCATGGAAACTCACTTTTCTTGTAGTAGTAAATGAATAGTGCCCAACGCAAAAAAGTTGGCTTTTCTAATGCAGGGCAAAAACCCCAACAAGTTCACAAGAGAGAAGAAAACTCTAATCCTTAAAAAGTTCCTGGTCTCTTGAGTCCTCTCTTCAACATTCTTTGTGAGAAACAAGTGCCTCGGCAATCATTTCTGCCATTCGACTCTGAGATTCCATGATCACCTCTGTTGTCTTTCCAAAAGTCCGAAGCATTGCCGCCAACTCTAAGGATGCCTCTTGTCCTCCGCCATTTCCCTCTTCCTCGTTAGGCTGCCTCCTCATCATACTAGAGGTCGACGATTTTCCAGTTCACTCTTGCGAACCGACGGTCGCGACATGATGTTGTTGGAAGTAGGCATTGAGTCCAATGAGCCCGACGTTGGTGTCATAGTAACATTAACAATTTTTGTACCTTCATTTCATTGTTCCGTGTTGGCAAATAGTTGTCGTCGCTCCCTGACTGCTCTCGTCTGCACTCTAACAACTGCTTGCATAGACTTCATTGTCATATGCATGTCAATCTTCAATTGCTTTCTCAGAATGTGTCCTCGGACAAGTGCTTGTAATCTCACTAGCCCTCTCATCGCACACAATTCACTTCGAGCCTACAATCAAAATTGATGTTTAAAACATGTCCACCAAATTTAACAATGTACAATGATATTAATACTAACAAGATATCCTCTGTAATGAGACTGGATTAGTGTTGCAGCTCTCTCTTTTCTGGAATTAACGCGGCGCCTATTCCTAATGGCAATTGTGGTAGGCATTCTCTCCACTACCATGTTATCATTATTTGTTATAGAAAGTCAACAAATTCACAATCTATAGTCGAAATCCACATTACTATTAGAAATCATTTTGGAACGTAAATGTCTATTTAATGCTACATGGGATAGACATCATCTCCACATTCATGACAACACATCAATTCATTGTCTAAATCCACATTACCATTGGAATGCCCTTATAAAATAGATTGAGTGAAATATTTTTGGCATACGTATCAGAGAATATCGTGTAACAGTTGTCAATAGAGAATAACAAAAAACTTACAATTTAAAGAAAATAAAACGAAAGAACATAAATTAAGCTTAACATCTTTCGTGAAAATTAAATAAAGCAAAATGAATCATTTGGTCCCTCAACTTTCTCCATTTTCTTAACTTGCTCTTCAAATTTTTATTAATTTACTTTTAGTCAATGAACTTTCATTTCCTTCTAATTTTTTTCTTTTATTATTTTTGAAAAGTAATTTTTTCTAACGAGGCGGTTCACAAGTAGTTCACGGGCGATTCGTTGTGAACCGCTAGTGAATTGCTTCGTTAGCGACATTTACTCTCTAAACTTGATAAAAGAACTAAAAGTAAAGGAAAATAAAATTTCAAGGACTAATTGATGAAAGTTTGAGAACCAAATCAAGAAAAAATGTGAAAGTTCAGCGACCAAATGATACCATTTACCTTAGATGAAGTACATCTCTTTTTTGTGAAATAAAGCTAAGGGTTTATGTGTAGTTGCTTGATAATTAAGTATAATTTTCTTTTTTTTTTTTTTGAGGAAATATAACTAAGTATACATACAAATACATTCAAAATTAGTTCACCGAAAAAATACATTAAAAATGAGGAATTTAAGGTGTTAAAGCATCTTTGGTGAGATGGTAGAAACATCAATTGCCAAAAGGCAAGTGAGTTCGACACCCACTTTAGTAAAAAAAATTAAGGAATTTAGGGTATTGTATCTGTATACCTAACCAAACTGTCTATATTTACTTTTAGAGAGCTATATATATA
This sequence comes from Stephania japonica, assembly GCA_039657345.1. Classification (NCBI taxonomy): domain Eukaryota; kingdom Viridiplantae; phylum Streptophyta; class Magnoliopsida; order Ranunculales; family Menispermaceae; genus Stephania; species Stephania japonica. The sequence continues at coordinate 12,862,448 of CM077556.1, forward strand.
TATATATATATATATATATATATATATATATATATATATATATATATATATATATATATATATATATATATATAGGTTCTTCATATTAATTGTTGGCCCAACCTTCTCTAGAAAAAAAAAGAAAAAAAGGATTGAATAATGCATAAATTAAAAAAATTATATGGTCTTCTACATTGGAGTCCAAATATATACCATGTCGTGGGAACCTCTCATAATGTCTTCATAATGTGTTATGCATTAAATGTTTTGTGTATTTATTGCTCCTCGATTAATGTATTGAATTAGAATATAATGGTTGTAAATAGTATACCCATGACATGGGTATATATTTGGTTCCCATGGTATATATATATATATATATATATATATATATATATATATATATATATATATATATATATATATATATATATTAAAAAAGACTAGTTCAAAATTGATTTACGTATATATGAAAAGTATGTCAAAAATCATTTTCCTAATATATGCATGCAGGACATAGCATCAATTGAATGAGACATTTGGTTCATCAAGACAAGCTCTACCACACATATTTTTAGTAGAACCGGCTACTTCATTTGAATGCCGATATATTTGACACCATTCTTGTCAATTTAAATATTCCCATGCCACAACAAATGACTGTTCAATGTCTTTAAAGGCTATGTTTTTTTTATGAGTATTAATGGCTATATATGTTGTTAAAATATGTATTAAATAAACAATTAACACCACTAACACTTTGAAGTAAAAAAAAAACAACAACAACAATTAACACTTTTTTAATTCTAAAGCACAAGGTATTTATAGAACAATAATACGGGGGTACATAATTAAATAAAGTGCATTGTTAATCTTAGACTTATTATCTTAGACTTATACAAGCTAGTAGTATACAAATTCATGATATTATAAAGTTAACAATAAATTAATTATATCAATTAATTTTTAACAACATAATTTCGACAACATATATACCATCAATGTATTAAAAAAAATATTTTTTGTTTAACCAAAAAAATATATTTTATTTATGAAATTAAATATAATTTTTTTTATTATAGTGCAAATAGCATTTTCTATTTCTTTTTGGTCGTTTAACTTTTTAATACTTCTTATTGTTCGTTCGATTGAATGTCATCTTGTGTGTGTAGATCCAAGGCCTCATTTAATGGTTGTGATGGAGTCAACAAGTCCACCAAATGTGACTTGGATGTGAACTTAGTCCTTTGGCCTTATCCTTCTTCTCACCAATAAATGGCCCTCGGGCATTTCGGAACACAGTACCACACTGCAACTCGAGTCGTTCGCATACATCGACGGTCCGTACCGACTCAATGACGTTTTATATTAATTATTTAATTCATTTTCCATGTATATAATACTACCCGACCTAGTGTATTGTCATTCGCCTACCCGGTAACCACGTCTACACGCTAACCGAGGCGAATACCCATCACATTATCTCGCACGATCAATAATAATAATGTAAATACACACATTGCCATGCAATGTAACAAAATTACAAATAAACATCGCGAAAGGTCATCTTCCTCAATATCTCTTTTGACCAAGAAAGGTCCCACAAATCTTTTCCTAATCAATGGAATCTCAGAAATTTGGAGATCTCGCCTCTTTTGACCAGGAAAGATCCCACAAATCATTTCCTAATTAGTGGGATCTCATAAATGTAGAGAAGTCGCCCCTTTTGACCAGGAAAATTCTCACAAATTTTTTTCCTAATTCGTGTGACCTCATAAATTTGGAAATCTAGTCCCTTTTGACCAGAAAAGATCCCAACAGATCAATAATTAGTAGGATCTCATAAATGTGGAGATGTCACCCCTTTTGACCAGAAAGTTCTCACAAATCTTTCCCTAATTCATGGGATCTCATAAATTTAGAGATCTCGTCCCCCGAATATAATTTTCTTCACGTTTAAGGAAAGTTTTTGAAATCTTATTACCGGTGAGTTTCCTTAATGGGACTGGGCGTATATTCCGGAGTCTCTTTGAACCGCACAAAAGGCGTATCTTAAGGTGTAGGATATTCTACTATATCAATACATATTATTTTTTACACAATAGGCAACATTTTCACTCGGAAAACTTATATATATCAATCGAAAGAACTCATTTCACCAAACTTCTACACATTTATTTCTGCGCTATACTTAGGAGGTTTTTATTTTCTAGTATTTTTCTTGCAAATCGATAGTAGATCTAAAATTTTGGAGATTGTACTACTGTGACTTCAAAATATGGGTTACTTTCAAGCAAAAATAGTCAAGATTAGTGAGTACTAATTACCTTTAACAACTTTTTTTTTAAATGTACATTTTTTTATTATTTCAAGCAAATCAGTTTCTCTGTTGATTCATTTGTGTTTGATATGATGAAATGCATTCGAGTTTTGTTTACATATGTCTTTTGATGTAGAGAACGGTTGTTGTTTCTGGAGAAAGAAAGGAAGCTTGTTTGCCTCTGTGAAGAAAGTGTTCAAGTCATCCTCTACCCGCCAAAATAATAAGGTGACATGATGTTTCATATTTCTTATGTTTTTGTTCACATTTCTGTATGATTAGAGTTGTGACCAGGGCTTGAGAATCGTTATATTATTGGATCCCTTTGCATAACAAGTGGGTCAGGGTGCGTTTGCCATGTCATATTCTAGCAAGTGCAAGGCCTAATTAACAGGAAGTGGTTTTGACTTGCAGAGAGAAAATGAAGAGATGTTGCAACATGACATGTCCGAAAGCATGTCTCTTGAAGTTGAACAACATTCCACAGTTGAAGAGACATTGCCATACACAATAACAAATGATGAGAGTTCTGATCATGGCCAGTCTCTTGTAGTGGAGAATGACGAGAACCATGCTATTGATATTGCAATTGCAATGGCCGCTTCAGCAGAGGCAGCTGCTGCCGCCGCTCATGCAGCTCTAATGCAACTTAGAGCCGGGAATAGGCGCCGCATTAATTCCAGAGGAGAGAGAGCTGCAACACTAATCCAATCTCATTACAGAGGATATCTTGTTAGTATTAATATAATTGCCTTGTTATGTACATTGTTAAATTTGGTGGACATGTTTTAAACATCAATTTTGATTGTAGGCTCGAAGTGAATTGCGTGCGATGAGAGGGCTAGTGAGATTACAAGCGCTTGTCCGAGGACACATTCTGAGAAAGCAATTGAAGATTGACATGCATATGACAATGAAGTCTATGCAAGCAGTTGTTAGAGTGCAGACGAGAGCAATCAGGGAGCGACGACAACTATTTGCCAACAAGGAACAACGAAATGAAGGCACAAAAATTGGTAATGTTACTATGACACCAACATCGGGCTCATTGGACTCAATGCCTACTTCCAACAACATCATGTCGCGACCGTCGGTTCGCAAGAGTCGGAGCCTGGAAAATCTGTCGACCACTAGTATGATGAGGAGGCAGCCTAACGAGGATGAGGGAAATGGCGGAGGACAAGAGGCATACTTAGAGTTGGCGGCAATGCTTCGGACTTTTGGAAAGACGACAGAGGTGATCATGGAATCTCAGAGTCGAATGGCAGAAATGATTGCCGAGGCACTTGTTTCTCAACAAAGAATGTTAAAGAGAGGACTCAAGAGACCAGGAACTTTTTAAGGATTAAAATTTTCTTCTCTCTTGTGAACTTGTTGGGGTTTTTGCCCTGCATTAGAAAAGCCAACTTTTTTGCGTTGGCACTGTTCATTTACTACTACAAGAAAAGTGAGTTTCGATGGCACATCAAATATGTCATTAAAGCCTTTTCACAACTTGTGTTAGCATGTCGTTGAACCGACTGTCGTCTTAAGTCTAATCTTTCAATGAATTATTTTGCATGCCGTTGAAAGTGATTTAACGACATAAACCATAAGCTGTTAAATATTTTAGATAACATCAATAACTACTTATACATGTTTTTAGGACTTGTTTATTAAGCCGCGAAAAATGCTTTAGTAGCCTGTATTTTATGCTATGAAATATATTTAAACAACATATCAAGTAATCCATTCAAATTAATTGTAATGATGATTGAATAATCACTGTTGCAATTCCTTCAAATTAATATCAAACAAACATAAAATACCACAAACCATATTTTATATCAAGTAATAGAAAATTTCAAAAGCTTACACATACATAATTTTATTATGATAAAATTCAATACAATATTTACAAAGCCTTGTATATATCTACAAATATTTTTTAGACTTCTATACCAAATCTAAAATTAAAACATAATCGACCAATAGCTCACTTCTCTTCAAAAGACCTACAAAAAAATATGAAGTTAAATTAGTCAATAATCTAGAGGCATAAGGAAAAGTAAGAAAAAAATATTCTTATAACCATAAATCTTCAATTATTTATAATAATTGAACAACAAAGGCAAAATTCAAATAATATATTAGGTAGAAATAATTGAAAAATAACTCCAAAATCAATTATTTTATTAGTCAATATGAAGTAACATTAGTCTAAGAGTAATGATAACAATAGGTACCTCTTTGGTTTTACTTTTTCTTCATCAACATGTACATCTAAAGAACCCCAAAGTCAGTATTTTTAAAATGATGGCAGTGCTACAATTGGCGCCTTTTCTATGCCTCTTGTGTTAGGTGATGAAGCCTTAAAGAAAATATGACATTCATAATCCAAACACATAAAAAAATAAAACAGTTTATCAAAACAAGGAAAAAAAACAGTGTTTGATCCATTTGAAAAAAAAAAAGCAAACAAACAGTGGGTAAAAAAAAATCCCCAAACAGTTGATCCAAAAAAACAACTTCTAGAATCAACAGAACAAGCCCATATATAGTTCTAGTCTCTTACCCTAAGTCCTTGCAAAACCCCTAAATCTAATTCTAAGGCCCTTTCTAAGAAACATATCAACAAAGAGAGAATAAGTTAGTAATTATTTATCTAAGAGATGGGTTAGTAGTGCAGACTTGCAATGAAAGATCCCAAAATCTTCCTCATATTTCACTACTCGTAATAGAGCTTGATCATTATTATATATAATATCTCTCATGAATTAAATAATCGACCGAAATGTTTGCACACCTGAGGTAGGAATTCTCGTATATTCTTTATAAGCTTGTAAAAACTTGTTAAGCGAGTCCCTCACTACAAAAATACATTCACCAAACCATCATAAAAAAGTACATTCACTAAAACCAAAACATTTTGCACCACAATAGCCCATCAATTTCAATCATAGAAACCCTTGTCTCAATCACCGATAATCATTTAACTTGTAAACATATATATATATATATATATAGCCAATAAAAGTACCAGTTGCTCATGGTTTTAGACATCTGTAACAGGTAAGTTGAGCATTCGTACAAAAAGAGATAAACAAGATTACTAATTACTAAGTAGCACCCTTACCAATAATCAACATACTTGGACGGCATACGAAAAGGTCGATAAGCCTGGTAGAAATGAAAAAAAAACATAAACAAAAAAAATAGTTTATATCAGATAAAGTTGTCTAAGTTGATAAGAATAAACTTTCAAAACTTTGAATGTTGTAAGGTGTGGCATACTTCGTTTACTTTATAAGGTGTCTAGATATCCAAGAGAAAAAGGTCAAGTGAAAAAAATCAAAGTACAATGGGATAACCTATTATCTAAATTGAAAGAAAATGAAAGGAAAACAAATACAATAAATAATTGTGCGTTGGAAAGACATAACCTAGTTAATTATAAGACAACTTTACCTCTACGGTAGGCATGTCCTTAACTCCTAAATGTACCTTTGCAATCATCATTTCGTTGGGTAGTTTAACAGGGCCAGCCCTGTCATTTTTGAGGCCTAGAGCGACATGAGAAATGGGGGCCTTCTACATTTGACTTATTTTCTATAAAAAACAAATTTACGCTATTGTTAGATTCATATAATTTTATGAACTTTACATTTCTTTCTATATAGAGAGTTTTTTCTTAAGAAATAATGGGTATGTGTGTGTTTTTAAGAAAAATAAAATTAATATATAAAAAGTACTACATGTATTTAAAGATTTTATTAAAGATAATATGATCAATACGTATAATAGAAAAAATTAACCAAAAAGGTAATTATTTTTTGTATTAGAATTTTTTTGAAGTATTTTGTATTAGACTTATATATCAATTAAGTTATATATATAATGCTAAGCGGTCATTTTTTCGGGTAGTCGTTAATTAGTTTTTAATCAAAACAATAGTTGAATTTTTAAGTTTACGTATATTACTAGAAAAAACTTAATCAAAACAGTAGTTAATTTCTAGAAGAAAAAAATTAGATTTTATTAATTTATAACGTATAGAGAGACAAAGAGTAGTCGGGTAATAAGATTTAAGGGGAGAGATGGTTTATTTTTAAACAAAAGGGGGGTGTTTCTTAAATAAAGAGATTCATCTCTTAAAAAAAAGATTCATGTAAGTAGAGCCCACACAATGAGTTGACTTACAATTATTCATCTAAAGTGGGGGACTTCTACAACCTCACATAATAAATAAGGCGACCATGCACACTAATAGTTTAACTTAAAAGCCCATAAATACATATATACTAAAACTCCATTAGCTTTTCATAAAAAAAAATAATAAGAAAATAATACAATAGCAGAATTTGAGGGCCTATCCAGGGGTGGGGGCCTGAGGTGGTCGCCCATCCTGCCCACCCCCAAAACCGGCCCTATGTAGTTACCAACATGGCTCGACTTAGCCCTTGGCATATAAAAAGTGAAATGATCAAGGATATTCAAACTAAAATGTCCAAGTGTCAAAGACAACAACGGTTTTATACCCGGCAAGAAAATATGTGGAGTAAAAGAACTATACCAAACTTGATGCAGCCCAACGGTTTTATTTTTCGTTGTTTAATAAACAAGTCGTGAAAACATCTATAACTAATTATTGATGTTTTCTAAAATATTTAACAACTTATGGTTTATGTCGTTAAATCACTTTCAACGGCATGCAAAATAGGTTCAACGACATGCTAACACAAGTCGTGGAAAGGCTTTAACGACATATTTTATGTGCCATCGAAACTCACTTTTCTTATAGTAGTAAATGAACAGTGCCCAACGCAAAAAAGTTGGCTTTTCTAATGCAGCGCAAAAACCCCAACAAGATCACAAGAGAGAAGAAAATTCTAATCCTTAAAAAGTTCTTGGTCTCGAGTCCTCTCTTCAACATTCTTTGTTGAGAAACAAGTGCCTCGGCAATCATTTTTGCCATTTGACTCTGAGGTTCACCTCTGTCGTCTTTCCAAAAGTCCAAAGCATTGCTGCCAACTCTAAGGATGCCTCTTGTCCTCTGCCATTTCTCTCTTCCTCGTTAGGCTGCCTCCTCATCATACTAGAGGTCGACAGATTTTCCAGGCTCCGACTCTTTCGAGTCGACGGTCGCGACATGATGTTGTTAGAAGTAGGCATTGAGTCCAATGAGCCCGATGTTGGTGTCATAGTAACATTACCAATTTTTGTGCCTTCATTTCGTTGTTCCTTGTTGGCAAATAGTTGTCGTCGCTCCCTGACTGCTCTCGTCTGCACTCTAACTGTGGCGGTCCCAAATTTCCAGGGTCGCCCCGTGCAACAGGTACTTCTCCAGTACACACTCCAGAAGTACCTGCCACGTTACTCATTCATCCACCTCCTCACTATATCCACATATACTCTGTGAAGTGATGTTCCTGAATTTCATACTATTTTATCCATATATTACCATTTCACAGCGGAAGACCTTAATACAGTCAAATACTTTAATATAGTATTGGTTAGTGCACCGATAGTGGAATCCCGAACTGTACATGCATACATGCGATTAGTTTGAAACAGTGTGTATATACAAGTACAAGAATAACAAGTTTCCCATCCCAAAATACTACAAAATATCAAAACCATATATGTACCAGCACACGTACTAGCAAGTCTTGAAGTGGTAAGTCAGATGTAATCGCCAATGACCTCCTTACCCTTGCTGGTACTAGGATCTGCACTCAGTTATCACAAAAAACTAAATAACGAGTCCAGTAAGTAAAATACCAAGGAAAATCACCAGGCATTGCAATTTAGGAATATGAATAGAAACCAATAAACAGTGTCAAATAATCATGCAATAACAAGGAAATAACGCAGGTTATTTCAAAATGAAGAAATGTGGTGGCGGTGATAAGTTTATCAAAATTTTCAGGTAAAATGACCAAAATGCCATTATATCCATCCACTTTTTCTAAACAACCACATACCCTTTTTGGTCATTTCACTATTATTTTCTTAATTTCCTGATTTTTAATATATATATATATATTAAATTACCGATATATATATATATATTCGCCTATACTTTCGCACCTAAAATTTCGTCGTACGCGCCAACGAGCGTATTCGGGCATGCACACTACCGTACCACCCACGCATGTCGACCACGATCCCGCGTGTCCCTGTGCGCCCACCAATTTACTATTTTGTCACATTTAATTTATTTTATGTGTGCAATATTTTCCTCAACTTAAAATTTTGTCTTTAATCTATCTGGTACCCGCGTCGACACGCATATCAATGCGAATACTCAACACACAATCTCACATGCAATTTAAAATATAATTATACACATCGCGATGTCGTTAACCTATTTTAACATAAACATCGCAAAATTAAACAAAACAACACACAAAATACTATTTACCTAATACGGTCGTACTTAAACCTCATTGTGGAACCCACGAACGTCCCCGTTGGCGTCCACGTCTGAAATAATTATAACAATAACGGCGTTAATAAATAACGGCCATTACAATTCTTCCCAACTAAAAGAATTTTTGTCTTGAAAATTAACTTAGTGTAAGACTTACCGTGAAATAGCTGAGGATAACGATCCCGCATGGTAGATTCCAACTCGCAGGTACCTCCAAATTGCAAAATACAAGCTCGAAGCATATCTTCCAAAATCTGTATCAATCTCTCAGATTGACCATCGGTCTGTGGATGATAAGCAGTGCTAAACTGCAACCTGGTGCCAAACTGTTCCTGCATCGCCTCCTAAAATCTCGAAGTGAATCTGGGGTCCCTATCATATATTATGAAAATCGGTACCCCATGTAATCGAACAATCTCCTGCTCGAATAGTCTGCTCAACTGAGTGAACGTATATCGCATCGAAATGGGTATAAAATGCGTCGATTTCGTTAGTTTGTCTATTACCACCTAAATTGCATCATGTCGTCTGGAAGTTTGTGGTAACCCACTAACAAAATCTACAGTAACATGTTCCCATTTCCACTGAGGAATGGGTAACGGTTGTAACAATCCACCAGGTCGCCTGTGTTCCGCCTTCACCTGCTGACATATGTGACATCCCCGAACATACTCTCTAATATCAGTCTTCATCCCCGGCCACCAAAACAATCTCCGCAAATCGTGATACATCTTGGTTCCGCCTGGATGAACTGTATAACGTGATCGGTGAGCATCCTCTAATATATCATCCTGTATCTCTGGCACCGCAGGTATCCACAGTCTTCATTGGTATCGCATGCATCCATCAGATGTCTCCGACCAATCAGTGCACTCGGGATCCCATGCCAACCAGCCGAACCGCTCATAAAGCCCATCAGCCCCCTGACACTCCGATACCCGCTCTAGTGACACTATTGGTACCCTCATCTGCCCACAAATTTGTACATCACTCATAGATGCACCCTCTACCATGCTCATAACCGATGCTACCTCCAACAGTCCCATATATTGATTACTGGTTTGACTGTTAACTCTGCATCTACTCAGAGCATCTACCACCACATTAGCCTTGCCAGGGTGATATTCAATGGTGAAATCATAATCTTTCAACAACTCTAGCCATCTCCTCTAACGCATATTCAGATCTCATTGCGTAAAGATATAGCGTAAACTCTGATGGTCAGTGTAAATTTCTCCCGATACAAATAATGTCTCCAAGCTTTGAGCGCAAATACAACAGCTGCAAGCTCTAAATCATGTACAGGATAATTACACTCATGTGGTCTTAATTTCTTGGATAAATAAGCCATAGGTCGTCCCTCCTGCATCAAAACACATCTGAGTCTAGTTCCTGAAGCGTCAATGTAAACAGTCAAACTCTTCCCTTCCTCAGGTAACGTCAATACTGGTGCAGAAGTTAACCGCTTCTTCAATTCCAAAAATGCGTGTTCACACTCTTCAGACCACTCAAAAGGAACATCCTTCTTTGTCAACCTCGTCATTGGTGATGCAATCATAGAAAAATCTCGCACAAAGCGACGATAAAAATCTGCTAGACCCAAGAAACTCCGTATCTCAAAAATAGTCTCCGGTCTCTTCCAGTCAATCACCGCTCTAACCTTATCTCCCTCAACAGAGATGCCCTGATTGCTGACAACATGCCCAGAATTCACACTTACTGAATTTCGCGTATAGCCGGTGCTCTCTCAACGTCGTCAACACTGATCGAAGGTAACTCTCGTGATCCTCTCACGTCCGGTTGTATATCAATATGTCATCAATAAAAACTATCACAAATCGACCCAAGTAAGGTCGCAGCACTCGATGCATCAAATCCATGAAAACCGTTGGAGCGTTCGTCAATCCAAAATATAATACCGTAAACTCAAACAGTCCATATCTGGTACTGAAAGCAGTCTTCTGGTGTGACGGCCCCAAATTTCCAATGCATTTTGGGTATGCCCCGCCTAGACCCGTGCAAGTCCCGAGTCAGTGCTCGGCGAGCCTGACAAGCCTAGTCAGCCTCAATTCCTCAAATTTCAAGTTTTATGAAAGAGTTATTGCAATTATAATACAGCGGAAGCAAATTTAATACTAAATCAATTAAAGGGAAATAACTCAGTCAAACGGAAATTAGGAATCTATATAAATGTGGAAAACCCCGATCTTTGCATGTCCAAGTCAACATAACGAATTCATGGTATCCACCTCAAAATCTATTCCCAGTTCTAAACAAAAATCGTATATATAAAATGTCATACAAAAAGAAACAAACATGAGCCTACATCTCGGTACCTCAAATCCAGCTGCTTACAAAAAGTCTCCTAAGCATGGTCCCTTGCCTCTACTGCACTCCGCCCTATCTGCACCCATCATCACAAACTAGACGGTGAGCAACTAAGAGAAAACGAAAGTAACGCCAGAAGAATATAACAGTAATTTATAAACTAATAACAAGGCAGTCTAAATATCATGCAGGTATTGAAAAACATGTATTTAAATAGACAAGATGCATGATAGACAGACTGAAAATAAGTAGCAATCGAAATATGCACGTTCTACTAGTCAAGAGAGGCCATAAGTGGTCAAAAATCCACAACAAATCCACAACAAAGATGTCGCAACATCGAAATCCACAACACTCCAGTACATGGTATCACAAAATCACTAAGGGTGGTCAAACACTCACGGGCACTGTGGTAATCCCGATAAATCCTCTGGAAACACATCTGCGAAGTCGCACACAACTGGTACCTCAGTAATACAAATCTCATGCTTTGCCCCAGTTCTCATGACGCTCGCAACAACCTCAATCTCGCCACTATTGGCTTCCCTGCCTCTGGTGATAGGAAGTACCGACGCCGTACCCTGAAAGCTGAGCTCCAAACCATCTACTAATGGAATTGTGATCCTCTTCTCATAACAACCGATGTGAGCATGAAATGATCCCAACCAATCCATGCCAAGCAAAGCATCAAACTCCAAAAACTTGAGCACTTTCATATCCACTGGTAACTCGTAACCCCCTATCTCTACCTGAATATCGAAGCACAACAAATTCGGATAAATCTTATCTCCAGCAGTAGTACTAAGGATGAGGGGTTTACTAAGCCTAACAGGTTTCAAACCTAGCTTATCTACCATTCGACCAGCAATAAACGAAACAGTGGAACCGGAATCGAACATTGTATGCATGAAAGTACCGCAAATAGAAATCATACCCTCAACAAGGTTTCGGGACGCCCCCTGATCTGGCTAAACAGCTACCTGAACACCTCCCTCTGGTGCTGGTGATGCTGTGGCGGTGCTCTCGGTGGTTGAGGGCAATCTCTCTGAATGTGGCCAACCTTTCCGCACCTAAAACATGTGCGGGTATCCTGCGATCCCTGAGTCTGGCTCTGGCCTCGTCCCTGTGCAGAACTCTGAGTCTGAGTCTGACTAGACCTCAGTGTCCTCCTCTGCCTATCTCCTCGATCAGTACCCCTACTCTCGTAGACTGCCTCTGCGACTGCTGCCCTGGTCGACTAGGCTGCGGAGGATAACTGGCAAAACTCGGTACTGGTGGAATGGTCTGGGTCGGACGAGTAGTCTGTTGTGCAACACACTCTGAGTCTTACGGTCACGAAAATTCCACCTGTTCTTCTTCCTCTTCTTGTCCTGATGGTGCTCCTCCTATCGGAACTCTGATCTGGCTGGTCTAGCCTCATCTGGATGAGTAAGCAGGTAACCCTCCCATGTTAAACTCCGCTCATACGCAATCTGCAAGGTCTTCGGCTGTGTGGTGACTACGGAACCTCCAATCGCAGGTAGCAAACCTTCAGTGAAGTAGTAAATCCTATCAGTCTCTGAACCGGCTGATCCTCCCGCATAAGGCAATAACAGAATGAATCTGCCCATGTAATCCATAACTGACTCAGTAGCTCCCTGCCTCAATGCCATAAACTCATTCCTCTTTGCTCGAAGAACAGTCGATGGAAAGTATTTCTGATTAAACTGGGTCTTGAAGTCGACCCAGTCTCTCGGAACACCTCGGGTAGTAACGATAGTCGTCCACTAATCATCTGCCTCCCCCTGTAACATAGACGAAGAGATCGTCGCTCGCATGTGGTCCTCCGTGGCAATGATCGAGTGAATCTTCTCATGATTCTTCAAAAATAGTTCCACTGCCCTAACATCAGTACCGCCATAGAACTTCAATGGATCATGTCTCTTGAATTCCCTCCACTGCTTCGCCTCAACGGTGGCTCCCGGACTCTTCTCTGGAGTCAGAGTCGGAGTAACCTCTGCAGTAGCTACTGGCGTAGTCGGTGTCTCTATCGCTCGTACTATGTCAGTCTGTAACGGAGGTGTCTCTGCCTCGGTTTGCGTAACTGGCGCAACTGCTTCTTCGGGGATCGTCGCTAACGGAATCGGAGCCGTAGATACCATAACAATCGGAGTCTCTGCTCCTTGAGTAACGGAAGGTGGCAATGGTGTAGTGGTAGCTGGTACGAGTGTCCTCAACAGTCGTAACATCTCCTGTAGCTGCTGGTCCTGGGTCGCAACTCTCTGTGTCAAGGCGTGCACATCGTCCGCGCTAGCATATCGTGTGCCGGAAGTGCTGCTATCGTCGCTCGGACCAGTCTGATCCGCCATCGTCGTCTGAATCAAGAGAACGAACTTCTCGGATCAGTGGATAGATACCGCATACAATATATTACAATCAACAATCGTAATATGTATAAACATCACATCTGACTCAACCCATTACTTCCCCAACTAAGTTTCTACAGGATCATAGGGTTTTCACTTCTAAGTTCGACCGTTCCTAACTTACTCTGGTTTTAATGGCTTGTATTTTATGAATTTACCTCAAGAGTCAAAGTCTTTAGAACCTTGCGCTCTGATACCAACTATGATGTATGGCACCTCGAAAGCTTGAGGAGTTGAGGAGTCAGCTAGATGAGTTATTAGAGCTTGGTTTCATTAGTCAGAGTATGTCTCCATGGGGAGTGCCAGTGCTATTTGTGAAAAAGAAGGATGGTAGTTTGAGGTTATGTATAAATTATTGCCAGTTGAACCGAATCACAGTGAAGAACAAATACCCATTGCCGCGCATTGATGATTTGTTTGATCAGTTGACTGGAGCGCAGTGGTTCTCGAAAATAGATCTAAGGTCAGGCTATCACCACTCAGGATTAGGGCTGAAGATCGAGAAAAGATGGCGTTCAGCACGAGATACGGTCACTTTCAGTTTACAGTCATGCCATTCGGCTTGACTAATGCGCCAGCAATGTTAATGGATCTCATGCATCACGTGATGAGGGAATACCTTGATCGGTTCGTGATTGTGTTCATAGACGACATCCTCATCTATTCCTGGACTCGTTAGGAGCACGAGAGGCATCTACGAGTAGTGTTGCAGACTTTGAAGGATCACCGACTGTTTGCTAAGTTCAGCAAGTGCGAGTTTTGGCTGTCAGAAGTCAGATTCCTTGGTCACGTAGTTGGAGCTACCGGTGTTGCCGTTGATCCAGAAAAGATTAGAGCCGTGATTGAGTGGCCTACTCCGACTACCGTTACACAAATTCGTAGTTTTCTGGGATTGGCAGGATACTATCGTCGATTTGTGCAAGACTTCTCCAAGATCGCCGCACCGATGACGAAATTGACTCAGAAGAATGCGAAGTTTGATTGGAATGAGGAGTGTGAACATGCATTCAACACTTTGAAGGAAAACTTGACTACCGCGCCTGTGTTAGCGTTGCCCGAGACTGGGAAAGACTTAGTTGTGTACACTGATGCGTCAAAGATTGGTTTGGGTTGTGTGCTGATGCAAGAGGCCAGAGTTATCGCTTATGCATCTCGACAACTGAAGGTTCACGAGAGGAACTACCCGACACACGACTTAGAGTTGGCTGCGATAGTGTTTGCATTGAAGATATGAAGGCACCACTTGTATGGCGTACGCTTCGAGTTGTTCACAGACCACAAGAGCTTGATGTACTTATTCACTCAGAAAGAACTGAACCTGAGCCAGATACGTTGGCTAGAGTTCTTGAAAGACTATGACTTCTCGTTAGAGTATCATCCGGGGAAAGCTAACGTGGTTGTTGATGCATTGAGCTGTAGAGGATCTGATGCTGAGGTGGTCGTATGTCAAATGACCCACGAGTATGGTCTTTTTGAGGCAACTGAGTTGATGAGTTCAGCGGACGTACCGATGACTACCAGGATACAGATTTGTGGTCAGATGAGGTTGCAAACCGTTTCGCTACGATCGTTTCGTTCTCGAGGACACAGGCGATGAGTCGTACCAGCATTTCAGTGAGATGGCAGACAATTCAGAACATCCAGAATGGAGTCGGTCGACAGACTCTTTCTTGAGGTATCGTGGGCGACTATGGATTCCATTGGCGGCTGACTTACGCACCGAGATACTTCAGGAGGCTCACCGTTCTCGATTTTCTGTGCATCCGGGTCGAACCAAGATGTATGCTGACATGCGACGTCTCTTTTGGTGGCCAGGGATGAAGTCCGACGTGTCGGAGTTTATTAGAGCGTGTGAGATATGCCAACGCGTGAAGGCTAATCATTGACGGCCTGGAGGATTGCTGCAGCCCCTACCCATTCCTCGATGGAAGTGGGAGCACATTGCTATAGATTTCGTCAGTGGCTTGCCCCGATCTCCTCGTGGTCATGATAGCATCTGGGTAGTTGTGGATCGATTGACGAAATCTGCTCATTTCATATCGGTATCCACTACACACCAAGTTGACAAACTGAGCATTATTTACGAGCGCGAGATTGTCAGATTGCACGGTGTCCCATCGTCGATTGTGTCAGATCGAGGAGCGCAGTTTACATCCTTGCTGTGGCAGAGCATGCAAGCTCAGTTCGGCACCAGATTAGAGTTAAGTACGGCGTTCCATCCGCAGACAGACGGACAGTCCGAAAGGCTAATCCAAGTGTTGTAAGACATGCTCAGAGTGTGTGTGTTGGAATACGGCGGGTCATGGGAAGAGTACCTTCATTTATGCGAGTTTGCTTACAACAACAGTTATCAGGCTAGTATCGGTATGGCACCATTTGAGGTGCTCTATGGCAGGCCTTGTAGATCACCTTCTTGCTGGGGTGAGCCAGAAGATGTTGTGATAGTGGGTCCTGAGACTGTTGTTGATCATACTGAGAAGGTACAACAGATTCGGCAGAGACTTAAGAGTGCCCAGGAGCGGCAAAAGAAATACTATGATCAGTATCATGATGAGCTTTAGTACGACGTGGGAGACTATGTATACCTGAAAGTTTCACCTCTGAAGGGTCACAAACGGTTCGGAATCAAAGGGAAACTCACTCCTAGATTTATCGGTCCTTTCAAAATTGTGAAGAGAGTTAGTAAAGTTGCGTATCAACTCGAATTACCGTCAGAGCTTGCCGGCATTCATCCAGTGTTTCACATTTCAATGTTTCGACTAGACAAGTCAGGCGGAGGACGGTGACCGACAGTGGACCTGAGTCAAATTGAATTGCAAGACGATGCCACTTACGAAGAGCACCCAATCCAAATTGTTGACCGCAAGGTCAAAACACTGAGGAACAAGGAAATTTCTTCGGTTCTAGTGAAATGGCAATTTCATGGGAACGAGGAACTAACTTGGGAGTTAGAGTCGTACATGCGAGAACAC
The DNA here is from genome assembly GCA_039657345.1 of Stephania japonica. Classification (NCBI taxonomy): domain Eukaryota; kingdom Viridiplantae; phylum Streptophyta; class Magnoliopsida; order Ranunculales; family Menispermaceae; genus Stephania; species Stephania japonica. Next base: position 12,878,864 of record CM077556.1, read on the forward strand.
TTTCCCTATCTATTTGATTCCGGTGAGTTTTAATTTAGTTTACTTATTAGTAAATTTCGAGGACGGAATTCTAATAAGTGGGGGAGACTGTAACAACCCTCGAATTTTAACCCGACTTGTATGATACTTGTCAGGACCGTGACCCGGCTACACGATACTGGACAGTATTTCGAACCTCGGGAGTCGACATCAAGGTAATTTTATGACTTTTTGGTTTTGTGTATTAGTATTTTAGTATTTTACGGGTCTCGAGCCGTCAGGGCAAATTTTTAGTTGAGTGAGGTTTCGTCTAGGTAGCCAAGGGAGAAAATGCAGTGAAAAACTTAAATAAAGGAATTATGTAATAATTTAAATATTTATTTGTAAGGGACATACGAAAATATGCATGTCACAAGTCGGGGAAAATTGTTGGAAAATACGGGCATTGGTTAAATACACAACAAATAGACAAATGTGTAGTATTGTTAAAGTGACACTACTTGATAAGGAGACCCATGAGATTGGCATTGAGATTTGTGGGTGGTTTGAATTAGGATGATGAAGTGAATGACTAACAAGGGCAATTGTTTAAATTGGGTGAAAAGTAACTTAAAGGGGCAAAAGGGTAAATACACATTGTTACATATATATATAGGTTGTTGAAAACAAAACCCTAATCCTACCCCTCTACTGCCGCCCTCTCATCTCTCTCATTTCATTCCCCTCCTCCACTGTTTCTCTCTCGGCCTCCCATCTCTCTCACCATCACGATCTCTCCCCTCCACTCACCGCCACTCTCTCATCTCCACTCTCTCGATCTCTCTCATCTCTCCCTAACTCTCGGCCTCTCCATCTCCACTCTCCATTTCCTCACTCACCTCACGGTCTCTCACCCTCACGGTCTCACTGAAGTCGCCGCCGCCCTCCTCTCGCCGACGAGCTGCATGTCCCCGGGAAGCCTCATAAGCCGAGGGTAACTCTCTCTCTCTCTCTCGGCCTCACACCTCTCACCTCACGGTCTCCCTCTCTCGGCCTGTGCTCTCTGCTCTCACTGGTGGGGTGCATGAGGTGATGTGTGGTGTGTGTGGCCAGTTTGGTGGTGTGTGTGGTGTATGCATGTGCAGACATGCGGGTGTATGTTCATGCATGCATGTGTGTGCATGTGGGTATGCATGTGTATGCATGTACACCCCACGGATGGTGTGTGGTGTTGGTGTGGTGTGTGATCGTGTGTGTACACCCACTAGTGGGGTGCATGATGGGGTGTGGGCAGTTTGGCAGTGTGTGGTGTGTGCATGTGCATGCATGCATGTGTGTCAGTGTGTGCATATAGGTGTGCATGTGTATGCATGTACATCCCACGAGTGGGGTGCGTGATAGAGTATATGTGTGGACTGGACAACCAAGGTAATATGGAGTGGGGTGTGGACAGTTTGTTAGTGGGGTGGTGTGTGTGTAGTGTGAATGGGATGTAAAACAACGTGGTGCACACAACAGTGGGGTGCACACAACAGTGGAGTGTTGTGTGCACACAACAGTGGGGTGTGTCATAACATGTGTGTGTGTAAATAAAAAAAAAGAGTATGGATAAATTAGAAATATCATAATGTATGTAAATGGGCTTGAGTTAGGGCCCAACATAACTAATATACAATAGGGCCTATAATAAGTGAATAATTTTAATGGAAATGGGCTTAAGTATTGGAGCCCAACAAGAGTCCAACAAATGAAATACTAATGTGTATATGGACTTAGTGTTTGAGGCCCAATTAGGGCCATAAGAGGGACAAGTTTATGTTAAGGCTCATAACCTATAGAAGTAGGAATATATTCACCGTATCGGGGGACTTTTCCCAACAGTTTGAGTCGCCTAAACAAACAATCCTAAAACAAATTTATAGACTCACCCTAAGACTAAATACAAAGACTTAAACTGATATTTGAGACTTAAAACCTTATCAGGTAGTCGGGAAGTCACGAGGATGCGTCAGAGTCTCGGAGTTTATTACGCGGGTCGCGATAGTTCAGGTAAGTACACTCGTTTTAAAAACTTGTGTACGTTAGTAAGCCAGTTAAGAATATACCATGTGATTTATTTTCATTTCGTTGTGATTTCTATACCTACTTGTTGGCATTCTATTCCATATTCCTTGTATGTAGGAGTGGGCACGAAACCCGATGACTCGACTCGGGTCGGGTCACCCGACTCGGGTGGCGGGTGGCGGGTCGGGTAGGGGGGTTTTTTAAAAAAAATCGGGTCAAAAAACCTGACCCGTCGGGTATCGGGTCGGGTTTCGGGTATGTCACAGAGTGGACCCAACCCGACCCGATACCCGACCCGACCAAAATACCCTAATCCCTAAGTAAGTGAAGCCCCGCGCGCGGCCCGCCCCCGCTGTCCACACTGCGTCTCCGCGTCTCTGCTCCTCAGTCCTCATCCCAACTCCTCATCTCTCGCGTCTCTACTCTCTCTTGCCTCATCCCTCGCCTCCCTCGCCTTCCTCATCGATCATCGATCGATCATCCCCTCTTCGTCGAGCAGAGCCTCCCTCCGTCCCTCGCCTTCCTCATCGATCACCCCCTCTTCGGCTCTTCCTGCTTCGGTTCGCTCCAGCCTCCACTGCATCGCCATCCGCTCCGCGCCATCCACCATCATCTTCTTCATCCGACTCACGGCCCTCACCTCCGCCTCACCGCCGCCTCATCATGCTTTTTCTTTGTTTTTGCTGTTTTTTGCTGTTTTTTTGCTGTTTTTTGCTGTTTTTTGTTGCTATGGAGACCAGACCCGACTCGACCTGACCCGACGACGCTGTTTTTCATGAAACCGGGTCACCCGACGACCCGACCCTAAACGGGTCGGGTTTAAATCGGGTCTACTACCTGTCGGGTTGGGTTACGGGTCTGTTTTCCAACGACCCGACAAAAGTCGGGTCGTCGGGTATCGGGTCGGGTCGACCCAAACCCGACCCGTGCCCACTCCTACTTGTATGTGTGTTCTTGGCATAAGTGTGTGTCTCGAAAGTACATGCGGCCTGCACTAGAAGGGATAAAACGTGGGCACTCGTCCGCGCGAGTATTTGACCACCCTTAGTGATTGTGTGATACCATGTACTGGATTGTTGTGGATTTCGATGTTGCGACATCTTTGTTGTGGATTTGTTGTGGATTTTACACCACTTATGGCCTCTCTTAACTCGTAGAACACGCATATTTCGATTGCTACTTATTTTCACTCTGTCTATCATGCATCTTGTCTATTTAAATACATGTCTTTCAATACCTGCATGATATTTAGACTGTCTTGTTATTAGTTTATAAATTACTGTTATATTCTTCTGGCGTTACTTTCGTACACAAGTTTTTAAAACGAGTGTACTTACCTGAACTATCGCGACCCGCGTAATAAACTCCGAGACTCTGACGCGTCCTCCGCGACTTCCCGACTACCTGATAAGGTTTTAAGTCCCAAATATCAGTTTAAGTCTTTGTATTTTGTCTTAGGGTGAGTCTATAAATTTGTTTTAGGATTGTTTGTTTAGGCGACTCAAACTGTTGGGAAAAGACCCTCGATACGGTGAATATATTCCTACTTCTATAGGTTATGAGCCTTAACATAAACTTGTCCCTCTTATGGCCCTTATTGGACCTCAAACACTAAGTCCATATACACATTAGTATTCCATTTGTTGGACTCTTGTTGGGCTCCAATACTTAAGCCCATTTCCATTAAAATTATCCACTTATTATAGGCCATATTGTAGATTAGTTATGTTAGGCCCTTATTGGGCCCTAACTCAAGCCCATTTACATACATTATGATATTTCTAATTTATCCATACTCTCTTTTTTTTATTTACCACACACATGTTATGACACACCCCACTGTTGTGTGCACCCCATTGTTGTGTGCACACAACACCCCACTGTTCTGTGCACCCCGCTGTTTTACATCCCATTCACACTATACACACATGCATGCACATGCACACACACACCACCCCACTAACAAACTGTCCACACCACACTCCATATTACCTTGGTTGTCCAGTCCACACATATACTCTATCACGCACCCCACTCGTGGGGTGTACATGCATACACATGCACACCTACATGCACACACATGCATGCATGCACATGCATACACATGCATGCACATGCACACACCACACACTGCCAAACTGCCCACACCCCATCATGCACCCCACCAGTGGGTGTACACACACGATCACACACCACACCCCATCCGTGGGGTGTACATGCAACACATGCATACCCACATGCACACACATGCATGCATGAACATACACCCTCATGTATGCACATGCATACACCACACACACCACCAAACTGTCCACACACACCACACATCACCTCATGCACCCCACCAGTGAGAACAGAGAGCACAGGCCAAGAGAGGGAGACCGTGAAGTGAGAGGTGTGAGGCCGAGAGAGAGAGAGAGTTACCCTCGGCTTGTGAGGCTTCCCGGGGACATGCAGCTCGTCGGCGAAAGGAGGGCGGCGGCGGCTTCAGTGAGACCGTGAGGGTGAGAGACCGTGAGGTGAGTGAGGAAATGGAGAGTGGAGATGGAGAGGCCGCGAGTTAGGGAGAGATGAGAGAGATCGAGAGAGTGGAGAGGAAAGAATGGCAGTGAGTGGAGGGGAGAGACCGTGATGGTGAGAGAGATGGGAGGCCAAGAGAGAAACAGCGAGGAGGGGAACGAAATGAGAGAGATGAGAGGGCGGCAGTAGAGGGGTAGGATTAGGGTTTTGTTTTCAACAACCTATATATATATATGTAACAATGTGTATTTACCCTTTTGCCCCTTTAAGTTACTTTTCACCCAATTTAAATAATTGCCCTTGTTGGTCATTCACTTCATCATCCTAATTCAAACCACCCACAAATCTCAATGCCAATCTCATGGGTCTCCTTATCAAGTAGTGTCACTTTAACAATCCTACACATTTGTCTATTTGTTGTGTATTTAACCAATGCCCGTATTTTCCAACAATTTTCCCCGACTTGTGACATGCATATTTTCGTCTGTCCCTTACAAATAAATATTTAAATTATTACATAATTCCTTTATTTAAGTTTTTCACTGCATTTTTTCCCCCAGTTACTTAGGCGAAACCTCACTCAACTAAAAATTTGCCCGAACAGCTCGAGACTCGTAATGTGACGGCCCCAATTTCCCCGTGCAATTGGGTACGCCCGGCCTAGACCCGTTCAAGCCCCGAATTATCACTCGGCAACCTGACGAGCCTAGTAAGCCTCATATTTACTCAATTTAGCAGTTTATGAAAGAGTTATTGCAATAATACACAGCGGAAGACTAAACAGTAAGTAACAAGGGGAAATAACTCAATCAAAGGGAAATTAGGAATTCTATAATGTGGAAAATCCCATGTTCATGTACAATTCGATAAGCATATATACATGATACCAGTCTCACCAAAACACCAAATTCAATAATCCCAACAGCATAAGTAAGAAACGATATACAAAAGAGCAAAACATAAAACCTACTCTAAGGTTCCTCAAGTCCAGCTGCTCATCCTCACAAAAAAACGCCTAAGCAAGGCTCTTTGCCTCTACTGCACTCCGCTATATCTGCACCCACCGTCACAAACTAGACGGTGAGCAAGCGAGAGAAATCGAAAGTAATGCCGAAAGAATATAACAAGAATTCATGAATTATCAAACAAGGCGATCTAAATATCATGCAGGAATTGAAAGACAGGAAGTTATATAAACAAGGTGCATGATAGGCAGACTGGAAACATTAACAATCGAAACATGCGTGTTCTACGAGTCAAGAGAGGCCATAAGTGGTCTAAAATCCACAACAATACCACAATAATATCCACAACAATCCACAACAATCCAGTACATGGTATCACACAATCACTAGGGGTGGTCAAACACTCGTGCGCACGAGTGCCCGCGTTTTATCCCTTCTAGTGCAGGCCGCATGTACCTTCGAGACACACACTTATGCCAAGAACACACATACAAGGAATATGGAATGGAATGCCAACAAATAGGTAATAACAAACACAATGGAATGAAGATGAATCACATGATATTTTCTTAACTGGCTTACTAACGTACACAAGTTTTTGAGACAAGTGTACTTACCTGAACTAATCGCAACCCGTGTAACAACACTCTCGCGTTCCTAGTAAGTATCCCCGAGTTTCCCGCTACCTGACAAGGTTGGAAACTCTAATTAATGGGTCGAATCATTAACTAAACCCTAGGTTGGTACCCTAGCATTTTCTCAGTGTTTTAATGACTCGAACACTTCGTTAACTCAATCGGTAAGTCAAACCAAAAATACAACGAAACATAATGACTCTTTTGGGTATTATAACCACACTTATGTAAGCCTAATTATAGGTCTTAGGCTCGGCTCAGTCGCATATGAATTACACCATAACTTCGAGAGCCGGCGGCGTATTCACGACGTCATAACTAATTCACAAACTTCAAACACTAAACCATAAACCATAACCAATTCCCGACACGAAAACACACCTCCATGACTTCTCATTGTACCCTAGTCATGCATTAACATCATATGGAAAACGATTCAACCATTAAACCAGTCATTACACGTTCTTTATAACCTGATGTACACAAATCCCATACATTTAACGGAGTTGTCTACTCACAATGAGTTCGGCCATGTCAAGAAAATTACCATGATCGAACCCTAAAATCAACCATTATCGAGCAACAGTTGAGACAACGACTACCTTTATAACAACTATGTTGGTGTTATCTGACTTTGAGGAGGGGTTTCCTCGGCATGAAAATGGCCGGAAACACCTCACCTAATCAAAACTCAAACGTACACATACAATGGGCCTTTGTTAAAGAAGAGTATGCTATTGGGCCACTAATTGGGCCCATAGAACAACCGTTTAAAAGAAAGAGAGAAGAAAAATTAGCATACTATCATCCCTTCCCTTCATGTCATCACCGTGCAATGCTGTTGGAAAGATGAAGAGAAAAAGAAACAACAACAGGGCATAGCCCCAAACAACCTTGTTGTACACATTGTGAGTTGGGGCTCCAGAGGTTTGGGACTCGGTGAACTACCAAGGATTGTCCCCAACAGCCTCCATGGTCATTGCCATCACAATAACCCAACCAACTGTAACAATTTAAATACCTTGCTGCTGCACATGGAGGGGGTTATCTCCGACCAGTGAGATCGTCGGAGAGACACCTCCGACCAGCCTTGACGAGGACAGACCCACCAAGTCACGACATCCCTAACACATTAGCCAAAACAGTCCCAAAAACACCCCAAAACGTCAAAACAGTTTGAAAAGTGCCATCCTAACTTGTTAGAAAAGTGACCCACTCGCCGGGACTTGAGGCTCTCCGGAACGTCGAGACCTACGTGGGTAGTCTACGCCCAAGTTCCAAATCGGAGGTGACCTACGGTGGCGGAGGTGAGTGAGAAAAATGTGTATACGGGGCCGAGTTTGTGGACCGGTGAGAGAGAAAGTGTCTTTGAGAGGGGAAAACCAGTGAGAATGAGAGGCAGAGAGAGAGAGAGAGAGAAAACCTATGAAGTCCAGCGAGAGCTCCGGCGAGGGTCGTGGTCCGGTCAGCAAAGAGAGCCGAGAGGGGAGGGTCGAGATGATGGCCGAGAGAGAAGACCATGAGAATGAGGGAGAGATCAAGAAAATGAGAGAGAGACCGAGAGGATGAGAGGGAGAGATCACGGATCTCCAGTGAGAACACGAACCTCCGGTCACCAAGGGAGAGGGGAGGAGAGGAGGGGCGGCGGCGAGAGAGAATGGTAGGCTCAGGTGTGTATGTGGTGAAGATGATGAATAGTAGGGCTTTTGTTTGTATATATATATGGAGCAAATGTGAAATGTCTCTTTTGCCCTCCAATTTACTTCTTACACAAAAACAAACAATTGCCCTTATTGGACTTTTTATTTATTTATTTCTTTTATTACACCTTGTTGTAGGTGTGTGTTGTCACTTGCATGGCCCCCCATCTCAACACCCACACGCATCTCGAGGTCAATCTCATGGCTCCCCACCATTGGACTGTGTCACTCTAACAATTCTATACATATTAACCTATTAAATTAACCCCATTAATTTTATTAAATTACCAATAAGGCTACACAACTTTCTCGCCTACTCGGTGCACCGTGTCCCGCGTTCGACACGCTTCTCGAGGCGGTCCCACCCTTGGGATTTGAATAAATTCCCTTATGCTTATGTTATACTTTATTGTAAAAATTTATTTTCCTCACCTTAGGTCATGTTTTTCATTTGGCTTTGTTTATTAATAAAATCCACTAAAACGGTTCCCGAAACACCCCGTTTAACTAAGCGACACCTCACTCAATTAAAATATAGCCCGAACGGCTCGAGACCCGTAAAAATACTAATATACTAATACATGCATTATCATCCACAAATAACCAAATTTCTGGATCGTTACACGTAAAATACTAAAATACTAATACACAAAACCAAAAAATCATAAAATTACCTCGATGTCGACTCCCGAGGTTCAAAATACTGTCCAGTATCGTGTAGCCGGGTCACGGTCCTGACAAGTATCATTCAAGTCGGGTTAAAATTCGAGGGTTGTTACATCTGGATATCTTCTTCTCGAATCCGCAACTGATGATATCCTGAACGTAAATCAATCTTTGAGAAGAATTTTGCACCTTTCAACTGGTCAAATAGATCATCAATCCTCGGAAGTGGGTAATGATTCTTGATTGTTACCTGATTCAACTTCTGATAATCTATACACATCCTTAATGATCCATCTTTCTTCCTTACAAATAATACAAGTGCTCCCCAAGGTGACATACTAGGATGAATGAATCCTTTTGCCAACAGATCCTCTAGCTGTCTCCTAACCTCTTCCTGCTCCACAGGTGACATCCGGTACGGTTTGCTAGAGATAGGTTGGGTCTCTGGTATCAACTCTATAACGAACTCTATCGCTCGAGATGGTGGTAATCCGGGTAAATCATCAGGAAAAACATCAACGAATTCTCGGACTACGGGTATGTCCTCAATCCGGGTAGCCACTCGAGTCTCAGGCTCAACTACCGCTGCGAACTCCTCCATCTCTTGAGTAGTCGCTAATCTACCCCTGGTAATAGGTAACTCCGACGCAGTCCCGGTCAATGAAAACTCCATTAAACTAGGAATACTAAAGTCTACCTTTTTCTCAAAACAATCTATCCGTGCATGGTACGCTGACAGCCAATCCATTCCAAAGAGTGCGTCAAACTCTAAATATTCCAATACTCGTAGATCGGCTGATAACTGATGTCCGGGAACCTCAACCATGACATCACGAACTATCCGATTAGGGTAAATCTTATCCCCAGCAGCCGTGCTAAGAACAAGATGGGTCTCAAGTGTGTGTGCATCTAACCCTAACTCTGCAACTAATCGTCCAACAATAAAAGAAAGAGTACTACCAGAATCAAACATGGCATGTACAAGTCTACTATAAATATACAACATACCTTCCACTAGCTGGTGGGTAGCTCCTGAATCTGGTTGTGCTAATGCATGCGCTCTGTCCCTATTGGGACCTTGTTCCAGTTGAGGTGATGATGCTCCACACTCCCATCTCAAATGCCCTTGCTGACCACATCTATAACATCTGCGCGGGTCCTGCCTCCTAGTCCGCTAGTCACCAGATCCCTGACCCTAACCCCGGTCTCTCTGACCCCTGTCATGGTCATCCTGATGCCTCTCCTGATGTTGCGGCGGAGGTTGTAGTTGTTGCGGCTCCTTCGGAACTACCGTATTTACAGGTTGTCTAACGTTCACTCTCCGCTGCTCTGGACGCCTATCTCGTCTACCCTGATCCTGCCTTGGCCGATCAAACTGATCTTGCCATCTCTTCGGCCTCTGGTCTGAATATGAACTCTGACTAGACCTGTCCCCAAGCTCACCCCGATGTCGTAAGTAAGTCTCATAAACAGTTTGCAATGTTTCGGCTCCACTTGCAACAATCACACCTCCGATTCTCTCATCCAAACCTCGGATGAAATAGTAGATCTGGAGTCTCTCGGTATTTGCCACATACATAGCATACATCATAAGATATCTAAATCTGTCCATATACTGTGACACCGTTATAGTACCCTTTTCAAACTCAAGAACTGCTCCCCCAATCTCAACTGCACCTCCGTGGGAATATATTCATTCAGGAATATCTGCCTAAACTCCGCCACGTTACTGGTGTAGTATGTGTGTCCATGTAGGTGGTCCTCCAAACTGCTGCCTGACCCCTCAAACAATAACCGGATATACGTGGCTGGTCTACCTCCGGTACCTCTAGCAACTGGTGTAAACGTCGATGTGTCATCAACCATCGACCGACAACCTCAGGATCACTAACTCCAGTGAAATATGTAGGGTTAAACCTCATGAAATCTTTCACTATCTTCGCTGCCTCGGACATCCTACTTCTGGCAGTCGAACCTCCTACACGTTGCTCAGTGGTAGCTGGTATTACTTACGTAGTCTCAGCTATCGTCCCAAGAGGTTCAGTTCTCTCTCTGTGCCTCTATCCCAGCTACCTGTAGGTCATCTGCTGGTGCAATCGCCACTGGAGTAGTAGATGCAATTAGCTCAGCAATGGGTGCTGCTACTGGTACTCGCGAACTCTGTATGTACTCCATCGCTCGACCATCCGAGTCGATGCGATGTTATTGATCGCAACCTCTCGTACCATAGCTCGCAAATCTGCTACCTCCCTACTAGTATGATCACTCGACTCCCCAACCTCTTGCTGAGTAGTAGGAGAAGTAGTAGGGGTCTGTCCATCCATGATGATCTGCACCAATTTGCGTATCCTCATTAGTTCCCGATATACGTATGCGTATAGTACATATATATACGAAAAATACATATATCACATAACAATCTAAACTTTACCCATTCCCTTTCACTTCCCAACTAAAAGTTATAAGCAATTCATCGGGTTTCCACATCTAATTTGTTTACAATTTATGCTCTTTTCCACTTCCCTATTTACTTCAAGGCCCTATCAACCTTGCTCTAATACCAAACTGTGGCGGCCCCAAATTTCCAGGGTCGCCCCGTGCAACAGGTACTTCTCCAGTACATACTCCAGAAGTACCTGTCACGTCACTCATTCATCCACCTCCTCACTATATCCACATATACTCTGTGAAGTGATGTTCTTGAATTTCATACTATTTTATCCATATATTACCATTTCACAGCGGAAGACCTTAATACAGTCAAATACTTTAATATAGTATTGGTTAGTGCACCTATAGTGGAATCCCGAACTGTACATGCATACATGCGATTAGCTGAAACAGTGTTATATACAAGTACAGTAATAACAAGTTTCCCATCCCAAAATACTATAAAATATCAAAACCATATATGTACCAGCACACGTACTAGCAAGTCTTGAAGTGGTAAGTCAGATGTAATCGCCAATGACCTCCTTACCCTTGCTGGTACTAGGATTTGCACTCAGTTATCACAAAAAACCAAATAACGAGTCCAGAAAGTAAAATACCAAGGAAAACCACCAGGCATTGCAATTTAGGAATATGAATAGAAACCAATAAACAATGTCAAATAATCATGCAATAACAAGGAAATAACGCAGACAACTGCTTAGAAAGAAATACATGAATACCAACACCAAGAAAACAAACTGGGTGTGAAATAGCCACCCCAGTGAACCTAGGACCAGTGGCCCGATCGTACTCAACTTCAATGACCCCGCTGACTATGTTCTAAGTCACCATATACTCCAAAACAACCCACACACCCGAGTAACAGCCGGAACTCTACCGTTCCCATAATAAATGGATTCAGATTGACAAAGAATTAAGCTCAACGAATAAAATAAGTAAATGTAATAGTGGTGTTCAATTGGGTTTTACATACCTCAATTCGCACTCCAACAACCCTGAAATCCAAACCCCGGTCTAGCTCCAATAAACACCCAACAATCAAAAGTATCACCCCAAATTTACCTAAGATTATTTATCATTGAATTAGCTTCAATTTGACATATTATGCCAATTTTACATTTTTCGAGGTAAAAACCCTGGTATAAAGTCTCCTCCGACTTTTAAATTTATCATTTTCCATAAAAATTTCTCAATTTCTATTTATTTGGTCAAAATACTATTTTTTTCATATTTTTCCCTATTTTTCTGGATTTTCTTTTCCATTTTCTCTTTTCTTTTCTCTTTTTTTTCCTTTTTGATTAACCCTAAACCGGGCCTGAACCGAGTTCGGCTTTAATCTATCCGGTACCCGCGTCGACACACATATCGATGCGAATACTCAACACACAATCTCACACGTCAATTTAAAATATAATTACACATATTGCGATGTCGTTAACCTATTTTTACATAAACATCACAAAATTAAACAAAACAACACACAAAATACTATTTACTTAATACGGCCGTACTTAAACCTCACTGTGGGACCCACGAATGTCTCCTCTGGCGTCCATGTCTGAAATAATTATAACAATAACGGCGTTAATAAATAACGGCAGTTACACTAACAACGGCTTGCATAGACTTGTCATATGCATGTCAATCTTCAATTGCTTTCTCAGAATGTGTCCTCAGACAAGCGCTTGTAATCTCACTAGCCCTCTCATCGCACGCAATTCACTTCGAGCCTACAATCAAAATTGATGTTTATAACATGTCCACCAAATTTAACAATGTACATAACAAGGCAATGATATTAATACTAACAAGATATCCTCTGTAATGAGATTGGATTAGTGTCTCTATTCTTTGGAATTAATGCGGCGCCTATTCCCGGCTCTAAGTTGCATTAGAGCTGCATGAGCGGCGGCAGCAGCTGCCTCTGCTGAAGTGGCCATTGCAATTGCAATATCAATAGCATGGTTCTCGTCATTCTCCACTACAAGAGACTGGCCATGATCAGAACTCTCATCATTTGTTATTGTGTATGGCGATGTCTCTTCAACTGTGGAATGTTGTTCAACTTCAAGAGGCGCTTTCGGACATGTCATGTTGCAACATCTCTTCATTTTCTCTCTGCAAGTCAAAACCACTTCCTGTTAATTAGGCCTTGCACTTGCTAGAATATGACATGGCAAACGCACCCTGACCCACTTGTTATGCAAAGGGATCCAATAATATAACGATTCTCAAGCCCTGGTCACAACTCTAATCATACAGAAATGTGAAAACAAAAACATAAGAAATATGAAACATCATGTCACCTTATTATTTTGGTGGGTAGAGGATGACTTGAACACTTTCTTCACAGAGGCAAACAAGCTTCCTTTCTTTCTCCAGAAACAACAATCGTTCTCTACATCAAAAGACATATGTAAACAAAACTCAAATGCATTTCATCATATCAAACACAAATGAATCAACAGAGAAACTGATTTGCTTGAAATAATAAAAAATGTACATTTAAAAAAAAGTTGTTAAAGGTAATTAGTACTCACTAATCTTGACTATTTTTGCTTGAAAGAAACCGATATTTTGAAGTCACAGCAGTACAATCTCCAAAATTTTAGATCTACTATCGATTTGCAAGAAAAATAGTAGAAAATAAAAACCTCCTAAGTATAGCCCAGAAATAAATGTGTAGAAGTTTGGTGAAATGAGTTCTTTCGATTGATATATATAAGTTTTCCGAGAGAAAATGTTGCCTATTGTGTAAAAACTAATATGTATTGATATAGTAGAATATCCTACACATTAAGATACGCCTTTTATGCGGTTCGAAGAGACTCCGGAATATACGCTCAATCCCATTAAGGAAACTCACCCGGTAATAAGATTTGAAAAACTTTCCTTAAAAGCACGTTATATTCGGGGGCGAGATTTCTAAATTTATGAGATCCCATGAATTAGGGAAAGATTTGTGAGAACTTTCTGGTCAAAAGGGCCAAATATTTGAGATCACGAATTAGGAAAAAATTTGTGAGAACTTTCCTGGTCAAAAGGGGTGACTTCTCCACATTTATGAGATCCCACCAATTAGGGAATGATTTGTGGGATCTTTCCTAATCAAAAGGGGCAGATCTCCAAATTTATGAGATCCCTCTAATTAGGGAAAGATTAACACGTAACAAGTAAATGAAAAGTGCCCAGCCTCAAGCCTCTTTTATAAAAGGTATGGATAAGCTTGAACGATTAACAAGTAACAAAAAAGCTGGCCTTTCTAATGCAGGGCAAAAACCCCAGCAAGTTCACAAGAGAAAAGAAAATTCTAATTCTTAAAAAGTTCCTGGTCTCTTAAGTCCTCTCTTTAGCATTCTTTGTTGAGAAACAAGTGCCTCGGCAATCATTTTTGCCATTCGACTCTGAGATTCCATGATCACCTCTGTCGTCTTTCCAAAAGTCCGAAGCATTGCCACCAACTCTAAGGATGCCTCTTGTCCTCCGCCATTTCCCTCTTCCTCATTAGGCTGCCTCCTCATCATACTAGAGGTCGATACATTTTCCAAGCTCCGGCTCTTGCGAACCGGCGGTCACGACATGACGTTGTTGGAAGTTGGCGTTGAGTCCAATGAACCCGATGCTGGTGTCATAGTAACATTACCAATTTTTGCTCCTTCATTTCGTTGTTCCTTGTTGACAAATAGTTGCCGTCGTTCCCTAATCTTTCTCGTCTGCACTCTAACAACTGCTTGCATAGACTTCATTATCATATGCATTGACATCTTCAATTGCTTTCTCATAATGTGTCCTCAGACAAGTGCTTGTAATCTCACTAGCCCTCTCATCGCACACAATTCACTTCGAGCCTACAATCAAAATTGATGTTTAAAACATGTCCACCAAATTTAACAATATACAATGATATTAATACTAACAAGATATCCTCTGTAATGAGACTAGATTAGTGTTGCAACTCTCTCTTCTCTGGAATAAACGTGGCGCCTATTCCCAATGGCAATTGTGGTAGGCATTCTCTCCACTACCATGTTATCATTTTTTGTTATAGAAAGTCAACAAATTCACAATCTATAATCTAAATCCACATTACCATTAGAAATCATTTTGGAAATTAAATGTCTATTTAATGCTACATGAGATAGACATCATCTCCACGTTCATGACAACGCATCAATTCATTGTCTAAATCCACATTACCAATGGACTGCCCTTATAAAATAGATTGAGTGAAATATTTTTGGCATACGTATCATAGAATATCGTGTAACAGTTGTCAATAGAGAATAACAAAAAACTTACAATTTAAAGAAAATAAAACGAAAGAACATAAATTAAGCTTAACATCTTTCATGAAAATTAAATGAAGCAAAATGAATTATTTGGTCCCTCAACTTTCTCCATTTTCTTAACTTGGTCTTCAAGTTTTTATTAATTTACTTTTAGTCAATGAACTTTCATTTCCTTCCAATTTTAGTCTTTTATTATTTTTGAAAAGTAATTTTTTCAAACGAGGTGGTTCACAAGTAGTTCACGGGCGATTCATTGTGAACCGCTAGTGAATTGCTTCGTTAGCGACATTTACTCTCTAAACTTGATAAAAGAACTAAAAGTAAAGGATAATAAAATTTCAAGGACTAATTGATGAAAGTTTGAGAACCAAATCAAGAAAAAATGTGAAAGTTCAGCCACCAAATGATACCATTTTCCTTAGATGAAGTACATCTCTTTTTTGTGAAATAAAGCTATGGGTTTATGTGTAGTTGCTTGATAATTATGTATAATTTTCTTTTTTTTTGAGGAAATATAACTAAGTATACATACAAATACATTCAAAATTAGTTCATCGAAAAAATACATTAAAAATGAGGAATTTAAGGTGTTAAAGCATCTTTGGTGAGATGGTAGAAACATCAATTGCCAAAAGGCAAGTGAGTTCAACACCCACTTTAGTAAAAAAAATTGAGGAATTTAGGGTATTGTATCTGTATACCTCACCAAACTGTCTATATTTACTTGTAAAGAGCTATATATATATATGTATATATATATATATATATATTTAAGGTTCTTCATATTAATTGTTGGCCCAACCTTCTCTAGAAAAAAAAGAAAACAATGATTGAATCATGCATAAATTAAAATATTATATGGTCTTCTACATTGGAGTCCAAATATATACCATGTCGTGGGAACCTCTCATAATGTGTTCATAATGTGTTATGCATTAAATGTTTTGTGCATTTATTGCGCCTCGATTAATGTATTGAATTAGAATACAATGGTTGTAAATAGTATACCCATGACATGGGTATATATTTGGTTCCCATGGTATATATATATATTAAAAAAGACTAGTTCAAAATTGATTTACGTATATATGAAAAGTAAGTCAAAAATCATTTTCCTAATATATGCATGCAGGACATAGCATCAATTGAATGAGACATTTGGTTCATCAAGACAAGCTCTACCACACATATTTTTAGTAGAACCGGCTACTTCATTTGAATGCTGATTTATTTGACACCATTCTTGTCAATTTAAATATTCCCATGCCACAACAAGTGACTGTTCAATGTCTTTAAAGGCTTAGTTTTTTTTTTTTATGAGTATTGAGGGCTATATATGTTGTTAAAATATGTATTAAATAAACAATTAACACCATTAACACTTTGAAGTAAAAAAAAAAAAAAAAAAAAAAAAAAAAAAAAAAAAAAAACAACAATTAACACTTTTTTAATTCTAAAGCGCAAGGTATTTATAGAACAATAATACGGGGGTACATAATTAAATAAAGTGCATTGTTAATCTTATACTTATTATCTTAGACTTATACTAGCTAGTAGTATACAAATTAATGATATTCTAAAGTTAACAATAAATTAATTATATCAATTAATTTTTAACAACATAATTTCGACAACATATATATACCATCAATGTATTAAAAAAAATATTTTTTGTTTGACCAAAAAAATATATTTTATTTATGAAATTAAATATAATTTTTTTATTATAGTGCAAATAGCATTTTCTATTTCTTTTTGGTCGTTTAACTTTTTAATACTTCTTATTGTTTGTTCAATTGAATGTCATCTTGTGTGTGTAGATCCAAGGCCTCATTTAATGGTTGTGATGGAGTCAACAAGTCCACCAAATGTGACTTGGATGTGAACTTAGTCCTTTGGCCTTATCCTTCTTCACACCAATAATTGGTCCTCGGGCATTTCGGAACACGGTACCACACTGAAACTCGAGTCGTTCACATACAACGACGGTCCGTACCGACTCAATGACGTTTTATATTAATTATTTAATTCATTTTCCATGTATATAATACTACCCGACCTAGTGTATTGTCATTCGCCTACCCGGTAACCACGTCTATACGCTAACCGAGGTGAATACCCATCACATTATCTCGCACGATCAATAATAATAATGTAAATACACACATTGTCATGCAATGTAACATAATTACGAATAAACATCGCGAAAGGTCATCTTCCTCAATATCTCTTTTGACCAAGAAAGGTCCCACAAATCTTTCCCTAATCAGTGGGATCTCATAAATTTGGAGATCTCGCCCCTTTTGATCAGGAAAGATCCCACAAATCATTTCTTAATTAGTGGGATCTCATAAATGTGGAGAAGTCGCCCCTTTTGACCAGGAAAGTTCTCACAAATTTTTTCTTAATTCGTGTGATCTCATAAATTTGGAAATCTGGTCCCTTTTGACCAGAAAAGATCCCCACAAATCATTCTCTAATGAGTAGGATCTCATAAATGTGGAGATGTCACCCCTTTTGACCAGAAAGTTCTCACAAATCTTTCCCTAATTCATGGGATCTCATAAATTTAGAGATATCGTCCCCCGAATATAACTTTCTTCACGTTTAAGGAAAGTTTTTCAAATCTTATTACTGGTGAGTTTCCTTAATGGGATTGGGCGTATATTCCGGAGTCTCTTTGAACCGCATAAAAGTTGTATCTTAAGGTGTAGGATATTCTACTATATCAATACATATTATTTTTTACACAATAGGCAACATTTTCACTCGGAAAACTTATATATATCAATCGAAAGAACTCATTTCACCAAACTTCTACACATTTATTTCTGCGCTATACTTAGGAGGTTTTTATTTTCTAGTATTTTTCTTGCAAATCGATATTAGATCTAAAATTTTGGAGATTGTACCACTGTGACTTCAAAATATGGGTTTCTTTCAAGCAAAAATAGTCAAGATTAGTGAGTACTAATTACCTTTAACAATTTTTTTTTAAATGTACATTTTTTATTATTTCAAGCAAATCAGTTTCTCTGTTGATTCATTTGTGTTTGATATGATAAAATGCATTTGAGTTTTGTTTACATATGTCTTTTGATGTAGAGAATGGTTGTTGTTTCTGGAGAAAGAAAGGAAGCTTGTTTGCCTCTGTGAAGAAAGTGTTCAAGTCATCCTCTACCCGCCAAAATAATAAGGTGACATGATGTTCATATTTCTTATGTTTTTGTTTTCACATTTTAGTATGATTAGAGTTGTGACCAGGGCTTGAGAATCATTATATTATTGGATCCCTTTGCATAACAAGTGGGTCATAGTGCGTTTGCCATGTCATATTCTAGCAAGTGCAAGGCCTAATTAACAGGAAGTGGTTTTAACTTGCAGAGAGAAAATGAAGAGATGTTGCAACATGACATGTCCGAAAGCATGTCTCTTGAAGTTGAACAACATTCCACAGTTGAAGAGACATCGCCATACACAATAACAAATGATGAGAGTTCTGATCATGGCCAGTCTCTTGTAGTGGAGAATGACAAGAACCATGCTATTGATATTTCAATTGCAATGGCCGCTTCAGCAGAGGCAGCTGCTGCCGCCGCTCATGCAGCTCTAATGCAACTTAGAGCCGGGAATAGGCGCCGCATTAATTCCAGAGAAGAGAGAGCTGCAACACTAATCCAATCTCATTACAGAGGATATCTTGTTAGTATTAATATCATTGCCTTGTTATGTACATTGTTAAATTTGGTGGACATGTTTTAAACATCAATTTTGATTGTAGGCTCGAAGTGAATTGCGTGCGATGAGAGGGCTAGTGAGATTACAAGCTCTTGTCCGAGGACACATTCTGAGAAAGCAATTGAAGATTGACATGCATATGACAATGAAGTCTATGCAAGCAGTTGTTAGAGTGCAGACGAGAGCAGTCTGGGAGCGAAGACAACTATTTGCCAACAAAGAACAACGAAATGAAGGCACAAAAATTGGTAATGTTACTATGACACCAACATCGGGCTCATTGGACTCAATGCCTACTTCCAACAACATCATGTCGCGACCGTCGGTTCGCAAGAGTCGGAGCCTGGAAAATCAGTCGACCTCTAGTATGAAGAGGAAGCAGCCTAACGAGGAAGAGGGAAATGGCGGAGGACAGGAGGCGTCGTTAGAGTTGGCGGCAATGCTTCGAACATTTGGAAAGACGACAGAGGTGATTATGGAATCTCAGAGTCGAATGGCAGAAATGATTACTGAGGCACTTGTTTCTCAACAAAGAATGTTGAAGAGAGGACTCAAGAGACCAGGAACTTTTTAAGGATTAGAATTTTCTTCTCTTGTGAACTTGTTGGGAAAGGCCAGCTTTTTTGTTACTTGTGTCGTTCAATCTTATCCATGCCTTTTATAAAAGAGGCTTGACGCTGGGCACTGTTCATTTACTACTACAAGAAAAGTGAGTTTTGATGGCACATCAAATATGTCGTTAAAGCCTTTTCACGGCTTGTGTTGGCATGTCGTTGAACCCACTGTCGTCTTAAGTCTAATCTTTTAATGACTTATTTTGCATGCCGTTGAAAGTGATTGAACGACATAAACCATAAGCTGTTAAATATTTTAGAAAACATCAACTACTACTTGTACATGTTTTCACGACTTGTTTATTAAGCCGCGAAAAATGCTTTAGCAGCATGTATTTTATGCTAAATATATTTAAACGACATATCAAGTATACCATTCAAATTGTAATGATAATTGGATAATCAATGTTGCAATTCCTTCAAATTAATATCAAACAAACAGAAAATACCACATACCACATTTTATATCAAGTAATAGAAAATTTCAAAAGCTTACTTATACATAATTTTATCATGATAAAATTCAATACAATATTTACAAAGCCTTGTATATATCTACAAATATTTTTTAGACTTCTATACCAAATCTAAAATTAAAACATAATCGACCAATAGCTCAATCTTCTTCAAAAGACCTACAAAAAATATGAAGTAAATTAGTCAATAATCTAGAGGCATAAGCAAAAGTAAGAAAAAAATATATTCTTATAAGGCAATACTAATTAAATGGCCCTCAAACTTTAAAGTTCTTATAAATTTGGCCCTCAACTATGGTTTGAGTGAGCCCCTCAACTTTTATTTTAATTGAGAGTGTGTCCTTAAACGTTAAGTTTAGGGTAAAATGTTAAGTGATCGTTCGATCAAAAAAAGAAAAGTTCTTGAAATTCTTGTTGATTATATGTTTTAGGATGTTTTTGGTGATGACGTTGGTGTAGTACCCATTAATGTGGTATTCCAACACAAAGAGATGGTGGGTCATTGGAGGGTCATTGGAGACTCATGCTATGTTGTCGATCAAGGACTCCATAAAAATCATCTCGCTTTCTATGCACATTATTCAATTTCTCATCCAATTTAAGAAACCGAAACAATGTTAATGGAGGGAATAAATCCCCCAACCCCATCTTCATGTTAGGGACCAATCCAAAAGACAACAAATCACCCTCAACAAATAAAAAAAAAAGCACTGCGTTCTCTTCTTATTCAAGCCCTAACAACCAATCCAAAGGACAACAACCCAATTCATCAATTTCACCCTTCATTCCTCCACCCCACCCCACCCCACCCCACCCCACCCCACCATCAGAATCTCCCTCCATCCCCCTCCATTGCCTCTACCATGATTCTATGGTGATGTTAGTAGGGGTGCACACATATTGTACTAATCCGCGGATTCGATCCAATCCGGACCAATTATCACTAATTGGATCAATTTTTTGATCCATTGGATCGGACTGGATTGAAAAATCACTAATCCGACTGGACTGGATTGGATTAAATATCCTACATTAAAAAACTGCGAATCCAATCTGATCCAGTACGTTTAGCACATCAACACATATACATATATGATTGTATATACTTTAGTACCTTAAAGAGCATCAACTTAAACTATTAACTCTAAACTATAACATCTAACTATGTTTGTTCTTTAACTCTTTTGTTATGCTTTTAATCTTTTTTTGTAGGTTGCATATACGTGACTTTTTTTGTGCTTTTGTGAGGGTGTATGGTGAAGATTTGTAGATGATATATTTGTTTATGTAGGAATTTATGTAGGAACTTGCATTTTGAAGGTAATTGTGATGACAAGTTTATGGGAAATATGCTATATATAGATTTATGGAATGCATGTTGTAAATTTGTCATTCATGAGATGTATAATTCTTGTGATTCATTTGATTAAGTCTAATTTCACGAATATTTGGATAGGAAAACGTCAATCCGTGGAACTTAATCCAATCCGATCCGCATTTTGCAAATTGGATTGAGTTGGTTGATGAATTATTTGGATTGGATTGGACTGTATTTTTCCAATCCGCAATAATTGGATTGGATTATGGACTGAATCCAATTCGTGTGCACCCCTAGCTGTTAGTTCTCCTTTTCTTTTGACTTTGAAAGGACCCAATGTAAACTAAAGTAGAAGTTAAAGGGCTTAATCCACCCAAATAATAGTTGAGGGGCCAAATCTAAAATAACCTCAAAGTTTAAAGGCCAGTTAATAGGTTTTGCCTTCTTATAACCATAAGTCTTCAATTATTTATAATAATTGAACAACAAAGGCAAAATTCAAATAATATATTAGGTAGAAATAATTGAAAACATAACTTCAAAACCAATTATTTATTAGTCAATATGAAGTTACATTAGTCTATGAGTAAAGATAACAATAGGTACCTCTTTGGTTTTGCTTTTTCTTCATCAACATGTACATCTAAAGAACACCAAAGTAAGTATTTTTAAAATGATGCAGTGCTACAATTGGCGCCTTTTCTATGCCTCTTGTGTTAGGTGATGAAGCCTTAATTCCTGAGGTTTAAATGATAGAAAACAACAATCATCCATTGTGATCCAAAAAAAAATATAATAAAACTAAAATTAAAAAAAAATAAGTAAGATGAGAACTACAAGAACCCACTACTTATAAAGTTTGATCAGAGAACTCTTAAAGTCCATTACTTTTAATGCAAGAACTAACATAGGTAATATATGATAGTCGATACTGTAACAATTAGCTCAACAAAGGAAATAGTAGATTCCATAACCTTGAAGAAAATATGACATGCATAATCCAAACACATAAAAAAAAAAAAAAAAAAAAAAAAAAAGCAGTTGATCAAAACAAGAAAAAAAAAACGGTGTTTGATCCATTTGAAAAAAAAAAAAAAAAAAAAGCAAACAAACAGTGGGTAAAAAAAATTCCCAAATAGTTGATCCAAAAAAACAACTTCAAGAATCAAAAGAACAAGCCCATATATAGTTCTAGTCTCTTACCCTAAGCCCTTGCAGAACCCCTAAATCTAATTCTAAGGTCCTTTCTAAGAAACATATCAACAAAGAGAGAATTAAGTTAGTAATTATTTATCTAAGAGATGGGTTAGTACGTAGTGCAGACTTGCAATGAAAGATCCCAAAATCTTCCTCATATTTCACTACTCGTAATAGAGCTTGATCATTATTATATATAATATTTCTCATGAATTAAATAATCGACCGAAATGTTTGCACACCTGAGGTAGGAATTCTCGTATATTCTTTATAAGCTTGTAACAACTTATTAAGCGAGTCACTCACTACAAAAATACATTCACCAAACCATCATAAAAAAGTACATTCACTAAAACCAAAACATTTTGCACCACAATAGCCCATCAATTTCAATCACAGAAACCCTTGTCTCGATCACCGATAATCATTTAACTTGTAAACATATATATATATATATATAGCCAATAAAGGTTTGACTTGCACACAAGTACCAGTTGCTCATGGTTTTAAACATCTGCGACAGGTAAGTTGAGCATTCGTACAAAAAGAGATGAACAAGATTACTAATTACTAATTACCACACTTACCAATAATCAACATACTTGGACGGCATAGGAAAAGGTCGATAAGCCTGGTAGAAATGAAAAAAAAAAAAAAAAAAAAAAAAAAAAAAAAAAAAAAAAAAAAAAAAAAAAAAAAAAAAAAAAGTTTATACCAGATAAAGTTGTCTAAGGTGATAGAATAAACTTTCAAAACTTTGAATGTTGTAAGGTGTGGTGTACTTCGTTTACTTTATAAGGTCTCTAGATATCCAAGAGAAAAAGGAAAGTGAAAAAAATCAGAGTGCAATGGGATAACCTATTATCTAAATTGAAAGAAAATGAAAGGAAAACAAAAACAATAAATAATTGTGCGTTGGAAAGACATAACCTAGTTAATTATAAGACAACTTTACCTCTACTGTAGGTATGCCCTTGACTCCTAAGTATGCCTTTGCAATCATCATTTCGTTGGGTAGTTACCAAATATGGTTTGACTTAACCCTTGGCATATAAAAAGTGAAATGATCAGGGATATTCAAACAAAAATATTCAAGTACCAGAGACAACAACGGTTTTATACCTAGCAAGAAAATATGTGGAGTAAAGGAACTATACCAAAGTCCATCTAATAAACTTCTTAATGTTGTCCTTATCTCATTGTACGGTGATCCTAATAGGTTAGAGAGAAGTTAACATATATCCTTATGAGAAACTGAATAAAGAAAAAGGTAAGAGATATGGGTTTCTATAGGGGAAATCATTGAATGACTGTTGATTGGGTGGGTCTGACGCAGATTTCTATGAGTTGATTTAAGCTAAACAAATCTTTATCACGGGCTAAGTGACAAATTCTATCATGGGCTTGGGCTGGGCTTATATAATATATCCGCTTTTAATATTCATAATTAATTCAAGAACAATTATATGGCGACAGCTTTTTGCTATATACACAGTTGTTGGGTAATAGCAAAAGGTTATAGTAAAAATTAATAAAATAGATGATTTATTGATTTGATAAGGGTAACTTTATGTATGAGGTTAGAAGTTTCAACCTTATAGCGAGCAATTTGTATGATTTATTTCTTATCAAAAAAAAGTTGTAGCATATTGGATTTCACTTCAGGTTAATAAAGTTAGGGCCTTATAAGAATTATTAAGGATAACCTCAACACCACACGAATAAAAAAAAAAAAAAAAAAAAAAGAGGTTATAGCAAAAGACGTCACTTTAAGATTTTTTAATTTTTTTAATTTTTTAATTTTTTAATTTTTAATTTTTTTATTTAGGGCTGAGATTAAGGTTTTAGCTGCAAAGCCTTCTCTTTGGATCTGTACACATTGATTAAGGTTAAACACGCAAGCTGCTTTTCTCTTCTTTTTTTTGACTCAAAAAAATCTCTCTTATTTGAGATAAAAAAACAAAAAAATATCTACCTCACGTGGATCATTATAGCATTTTTATCTAAGGTTTCTGATTATCAATTATCAATGCCGACCGTTTGGACCACACATTATAGTCGACCCAAAGAAGCTGAGTCTTTGTAGAAGAGTGTGTACCATTATTGATGTAGCAAAGGTCAAAAGTACGTAGTAGCAAATTTGGCCACGAACTTCAGGACCTAAAATGATGAAAAGAAGGTTCTAAAATAAATGATCAGTACTAGAAGATATTTATCTATTCTTCTTGATCATACGCAAAATCTATGTTGCAGGTTCAAAGAATGGATATTCTCCACAAGGTGCTAACTAATAAGAGGACCAATTTTAGAAGAAAGTTCATTTTTAAGGCATCAAATTAATTTATATAAGCAAGGTCGGTCCTGTCATTTTTGGGACTTAGGGCTAAATAAAAATTTAGAGCCTTTATGTTTGGTCGATTCCCTTGAATATCCACCCTCTTATACTACTAACCACATACCAAGCCATTATACCACCCTCTTGATTGGTTGATTTTATTAAACTTAGTTGTTAAAAATCTAAATTTCTTTTATTTATTTATTTTTTATGACCGAAATTTTATTTATTTTAAAATTATAAAAAGAATTGCATTTAAAAGAGTGATAGCTTAACCCCATTTTTTTGTACATTATATATTTTTTGACATGGAATGCAACTTACGCTATTCAAAAAAAAAAAAAAATTGCTACACAGTCGTTGAAATCGATCCACTCAATATTTGCGATGAGTGCTTGTATAATATAATGAATTTTCAATGAACTTCAACAAATGTGTAGCAAAGATGTTACGTACTCTAACAATATCCCAAAAATGCACAAGTTGTGTTTCATGAAAAAAAAAAAAGTAAAATTTTGTAGCATGAGGCTTGAATTCAGGGGCCTAGGGTGGAGGTGGGAGCCTATGGTGCCCACCCGCGATGTCCAACGCCGGGCCTTTTAATATAAGGTCCTAATTTGTTGTCATATTCACTTCAAATCAGGGGTGGATTGAACCAGCCTTGACTTTGAGGGGAACCAAGTATTGTTGTTTGTGCTTTAAAATTTTTGTAATTGATTATGATTTAGTATGTCACCTTTGTTTTAAGGTGTAGCAATATTTATATTAGTGTTATCATTGCATTCTATAAGACTATTTTTTTTTATTGTGTAAATTTGTTGTCAAATAGCACCTAAAAAAATACGAATATATATATATATATATATATATATATATATATCACTGAAAAAAACAAATTGGTATAATATGTTTTTTGTTTTCAAATATAAATGTAGGTGAGATGGTAAAGACATCACTTGCATAAAAGGTAAGAGAGATCGTGATTTGATTTCTACTGAAGGAAAAAAAAAAAAAAACAAAAAAAAAAAAAAAAAAAAAAAAAAAAAACAAACAAACTAATTATGGATTTTTCTTGTAAATAAAAAAACTGATTATAGATTTCATATGAAGTACTTTAATTGGGAAATGATTGATGCATTGTGTGACATTCTTTTGCTACATATTTTTATGACATGCTAGTAAATCTTATTTTTTGCATGGATGTTTATATTATGCACACGCATTACAATGTGCATCTAAAGGACACCACACATTTGTAAGGTCCCAATTTTGAAAGAAAGGTCATTTTTAAGGGATCAAATTCTCTATAAAAGCTATTTGTGTAGGTTTGATGACTAACGATAAACATTGAGGCAAAGCTATATATACGGCTTCAAGGCAGCTTGCATGTGGCTCCATTATATATATGTATATGGATCAATATAAAAAAAAAAAAATATTTAGGCTTTTAGCCCACCCCTCAAAGTGATGCCTAGGTTGCCCTTAGTCTAACCCAAAGGTGTTTGAAATCTTGGTTCCACCCCTCACTTAAGTTAGATTGTTATATACAGACACATGACTGACACACAGTTATTATTATCATTTATGTGATGCAAAATTTAAGGGATGTAACACGTCGGTCACGTGTATTTGTGATCATCCTTACGATAAGAGATAGAGAGTTTTTTAGATGGGTTTAAAAAATAGCTAAACTTCGTAAGAAAATGCTAGTGTAATCTTGATAGAACATGCACTTGTGCATGTCACTTGATTTTCACCGACATGTGTGCGCACTTGCATCTCGAGGCGCACAAGTGTGCCATATCTAGGTAACCCTAGCAGGGTCCAATTTCATATACTATATATATATATATATATTTGTTTACAGTAACATTGATTAATAAATAAAAAATTCTTGACAATCAGAAAAAAAAAAAAAAAAAAGAAAAATAACCCAACATTGAATTTCTATTTGCCACAGTTGACACTTCTCATCACCGTTGCTTCACTGAGAGTGAATGCCAAAGGTGGATCTGCCTGCCTTGCGCGCCTTTCTTTGTATTCAAACGAAGTATTTCTCACTCGCTCACTCACTCCTCCATTGCCCATCGATGCTGCGTTTTGTATGCAGAAGTGGGAGATCGCTAGCGAATCCCTCCAAGGAGCACTCATTCGCAACCCTACCAACATGTCGTCTCATTCAATCCATCCCCGCTATTTCAACAGGTTATTCCTCTCTTCTTTCCCTATTTAAGACCTACGGCTTCACCGAAACCCAGATCAAACACGTCATCCAAATGCGCCCCAAATTGCTTATCCTCGATCCCCACAAAACCCTAAAACCCAAATTAGATTTCTTCCGCTCTGTAGGCGTCGCTGATCGCCATCTCCCCAAGTTCGCCACTGTGAATGTGATGAGGCGGAGCTTAGACAAGTGTATTATCCCTGCATATCATTTGCTTAAAACTATTGTTAAAACGGATACCAATATGATTTCTATGATGAAGCGCTCCATCGCGGTTCTTCTGCAAAACCCGCAGAAGCCATTGCTCATCAATGTTGGGGTTTTGAGAGATGAAGGGGTTTCCGAGTCCAACATTGTTTTCTTACTGGTAGACCAACCTAGGGCATTGCTTTATAATTCTGATAAGTTCAGTGCCGTTGTTAGGACGGTTAAGGGAATGGGGTTTGATCCTTCCACTCGCGTGTTCACAATTGCTATACAAGGGTTGACGTCGATGAGCAAATCCACGTGGGAGTCGAAGTTGGAGGCGTATAGGAGTTGGGGTTTGTCTGAGGAAGACGTTAGATTGGCATTCAGAAAGCAGCCTTTTTGTATGATAGCGTCTGAGGAGAAGATTATGAGAATTATGGATTTTTTGGTGAACAAAATGGGTTATGACGCCACATTGATCGCTAAATACCCTGCAATTATATTGCTTAGCTTAGAGAAGAGGATTGTCCCAAGGTGTTTGGTGGTACAAGCTCTTGTGTCTAAAGGTCTGTTTGGGAGGAGAAAGTGCTCCATATATTCAGTGTTGAAGATGACTGAAGAAAACTTCTTCAAGAGGTTTGTAGTCAAGTTTAAGAAGGAAGTCCCTCATCTGTTGGACTTGTATGAAGGAAGATCGGTAAACGTTTCTAAATGCTAGTAATAATATGGAGATTGTTGTGCTAAAACATTGATCCATGAGGAGGTTGGATTTCTAGTTCTTTGCTGAGCTTTTGGAAATTGGGAAGAGGCTTCATGGCCATTATCATTGCTCCACTTTCATTTGATAGCATATCGATCGCTCTATCTCTTCACATCAGAGGCTTTGTTGTCAAGTACGAGCATCGGTCTCAACAACAAGGATTGATGACATGCTCGATTTTTCTACTATTGACATTTTGATTTCAGGTTCGTACTTTGATTGAATGATTGGTGAGATCAATATTGCTTGTTTATATATTTAAGATGGTTTTTCCTTCCTTTTCTTTTAATTTTTAAATGGATAATGCAGTCCAGATTGTTGGGTGTCATACTTGTTTGTTTGTTGGTTCTTGGTTCGTGATTCTATATCTTCGGTTTTATACTCAGTTAATTTTAGGAATTTGGATTGTTCTCTCCTCCCGCCCCCCTATAGTCGACACACTAACTAGAACAAGAATTAAATGTATAGTAAGAAGCAATATGCCCAAAGATAACTATTCATTCTGTCAAACATTTATCATGAATGATAACTATTGGTCTATAATTGAAATAAGACACATACAAGTTAAAACAAGTCTTAAACATGCAGAGCAAATGATTTTAGTAAAACAATATTACAACATTTTGACTATCAACATCCTTCTGTGTTTCTGTCATCCTTTCTTTTCTAGCTTAATTATTTCACCCGCAACTTTCCATTTTGTAGAATGCCAAACATTTTAGGATCTTATGTAGCTTATCAAATCAATCCCCCTCACTTTTTGGATCTTCAACTAAAGATATGATCTGCAATCCAACATAGTAAAATAAATGTCACGGACATGCGAAATAAAACTCATACGTTGTGCTACAATTACACTCTAAAGAAAATTCACATACAAAGTTTGATATTCTTAGTCAGAATTTAAATATAAACAAAGCTTTTCGTTGTCACACAACCCTTTTTTATGAGGGTATTTCCATAAGAATTATGCAAATATTAAATTTCACAATTAGTGTAATATATAGTCAAAGAGTTTGGTAACATGAATCAAACTCTTTCACTCTACTCAATTTAATGCAAATATTATCTATAATTATGAAGGAAAAAAAAAGAACTGAAAATTATTTTGTACAACAGGAAGTTAGATTTGCTGTTCTAGTTCACCTATTTCCATAGAAAAATAATTCTGTAAATGTAATCAAGACAGAGAAAAAAAAAGCAATCTATACAAGATGTTATTTGTCTTCACTGTTCTTTAAACTTCAAAAGATTATTTGTATATAATATAATAAACAGAGTATCGCCTCCTTTCATCAAAAAAAAAAAACTTCAAAAGATTAAGGACTACTTGTTGCATTAGATGATATTAATAGTATAAAAATTTTAAACTTTTAATTATCCAAAATTAATTATTTTTATTAATTTAAAGATTTTTTTTTAGATTAAGTTAAAGATTTTGGTTCTAAAAGAAAATTTTCTTATTACATAGGTAAACTTGTTCTATTGTAGTTTATATTTTAGTAGCTTTAAATCTTCGACAAGCTTACAAATGCAAATGATATATAATACTTCAGATTATATTTTCATGATGAAAAGAATTAATAATTTAAGAGTCTCATATATACTTTTCGAAATACGCGCACATAAGATCACGATTCAAAATTAAAGGACCACAACTACAATGTCAAATATAGGGGGTCACTCAATTAATCATTTTCTTAATAGGCTTACTTTCTAAATATATGGACTAGAAAACTTTTTAGATTTCTCAACAAAAACTATAATGACCCAAATTTTCTTGTATAACATAAAATTTCTTTTAGTCACCACCATTACTACTAAATGTATTTTCTGAAAGAATTTATATTGTAGAATGGAAACAAATATAAAGAATGCTTTGATATATAGACATAAGAGAGTTTTTAGTTGAACTCACTTGATTTTTCTTTGCATGTCTTCTTTTCATTGCACTTTGATCAACTGCAATGCCTCTTTCTTTTAAGAATTTACATGCTTCCAATTTGGATCGCATCATTTCACCGCTAGGGGCATAATAAAACTTCAAAAAAGCATTAAAATTGAATCAATCACATAAAGAAGAATGCATCTGCTTCAAAGGTTTTATTTTGTAAAATGATTGGAAAGCTTTAAATCATAGTAACTGCAGTCATATGCATTTATTTGTATAACATAATATATTAATGTGTAAACTCCACACAAACACAAACATGCGTGCGCGTGCACATGCTCACACACGCGCGCGCGCGCGCACACACACACACACACACACACACACATATATATATCGACATCACGTACAGTCCCATATTATTTCCTTAATGATCGAATGAGAAAGTGGTGAGAGAGAAGAGTGGAAGAGAAAGAAACACGAGAAAGAAAAGTAGAGAACAATGTGCACAAAACTAACCCCTAGTGAATATAATTATTTTTTTTAAATGCCCTTGTTTAATTGTTTTACTTTCTTCAAATTAATAAAACAACAAATTAATGGCAATATATAAAATAATAAGTTTCTGTCTTTATTCAACCGGGGAAAACGTACGCTAGTATCCATATAATGCAAGTTTCAAAATCATTGTCAAACATTCCAACTAATCTTCCTAATTAATACTACTTATGGGATTTATCCCTAGAGAAAAATATGAAATAATTCATGCCATACAATATAATTATTGAAATATAAATCAGTAGTCTGCTCGGTACATTATAACTTTAACTAAATAACTTTATTTATTGGGTATTGTAGTGAAGACAAAATGGATGCCCCTATTTTTTATCCAACAAAAAGATATATGTAACAAATTAAAATAACAAAAAACTCATCTCTCCAAATAAAAGCGGATATATGTAACTTTGAAAGAATTATAAATTAGATTGTATATTTTCATGGGAGAATGTTTGATTCGAGCTTTAAAAATCTTTCCTTTTTTCACTATTAAGTTCTAGCCAATTGAAAGAATATTCTTAACTATTGAAGACATCATTATAGTTGTATTATAAACATTCAAAATTTAAACAGTCACTTATCAAGAACTCAACAATTGCAAAATTATCGATATATTGAGATCCTAATTAAATATATTTAAAAAATTTATTAATTTTAAGTGGAAAGAATATAATACTAGAACCATATATTAATTTGCAAAACAATTTTCTAAATATTCTTCAGTATCTTGAAACAAAATGTGAAACGTAGTTAAAAATATTGACATTCATAATGGTTAATGGTTAATCAATGGGGTGAATGTTGGGGAGGTTGAGTCCTCATCAGTGAAGGAGAGGCAGCGGGTCATATGTTTCTTCATTTTGCATTTGTCAAGGGATTGTTGAGTAAGTTGACTAATCATATCATAATTCAGTTGGTTTTACTGATGAACTAGAATGTAAGATTACACATCTCGAGGCGCATAGCACAGTCGCCAGTTTGTTATTTTACCTTCTTTTAAAAATAAAATTGTTTAATGAATTTGAGCTCCATGTTTCATTTCTCTTCTTGTAATGAAGAGCTTTTGATGAGTATATACACCTTTTACTTTTGCTCAAGTTTCTGCCTTTGTTGTGCATTTTTACTCTTTTTTCTACTTGTTTGTTGCTTGCATTGTAGTTTTATCTTTCTAGGCTACATAGGAGAGGAAAAAAAATTGGTGTTAGTGAAGGTTGATCCCATCACTTAGAAAACCTAGGGATGCACACGGATTGGCTCCAATCCAATTAGTTTCAATCCATAATCCAATTCAATTATTGTGGATTGAAAAATATCAATTCAGTTCAGTCCATTTATTTCGCTAATCGAACTTGATCCAATTTACTAAATGCAGATTGGACTGGATCAAGCTATGCGGATTGGCAATTATAAAATTAGTATAAATAAAACTAAAAAAATTAATTTTTTTTAAATTAAAACTTAGGTAATCTCAATGAGTAATAAAGAACGTTATAATTTAGTGAATATGAATTTTAATTCAAATATATTAGTTTTAACATTTTCTACATTTATTTGACTATATAGCTTTAAAATGTATACTTGAATATGAAAAGAATTAACTTAAGTTGTGAAAATTTAGATTTTTCAAATGTATATGATTAAATAATAGGTGAAGGAAAATGCTGGGCATCTAATTCGGTGCACCTACCAAGGAGCGTTGTATGATACACCTCGAGCGCACATATCTAGGTGTATCGAAGGTGCGCCAAATTGGTTTCCAAAGTGGGACCCTAATCATTTTCCATATTTAGTGGCATAAAAATGCGTAAACCATTTAAATATAGTTCAAGATTTTAAGAGTATGTGTGTATATCTAATGTAATGCATATAAATGTTAATTGGACTGGATTATGGATTGGACTCACAGATTAGTGCCCAATCTGCAATTCAGTCATATCCGTGCAGATTGCAACTTTTGCAATCTAATCCAATTTAACGAACTCAAATTATGAACCAATCAAAGGTAAATAGATAGGATCAAATTGGATCCGCTGATGCACAAATTTTATGAACACCCCTAAGTCATCTAATGTTTATTGTTTAGGAAAGAAAATAATAAATAAAACAAGATAAGAGAAGACATATACAAGCTCTGTCTTTAATTTGTTAAACTTATTTACTTATCTTTACATAATTCTATTTGACTAATATATTGGTAATTAGTGCTGGTTACTAGTGTGTCGGGTTTCATGGGTCAGGTTCACTCGTTGTCACAAAACTGTCAAAACTTTCTTTTAAAAAAACTAGTCACAAAACTTTTTCAAACTTTGATTCATGTCATTCTATCCATTTTTCATTAAGTAACCCTTAAATAAGGCATGTGGCACCGACGTGACAATGATGTGGCGTGCGTGCCTAGATATCAAATTTACTCAATTTTTTTTCTAAAAAAATGTCAAATTATTTTTTAAAACTAAAAAAGAATATTCTCCTCACTCTTTTTCAATGTAATTACCTCCGCACTCTTTTTTTTACTCATTTGTCAGACTTCACGCACCACCTGCCTCCTCACGCAACAATTAACGAGATCATGGTAATAGGTGAATGCAAAATAACATTAACCAAAGTATAAATTTAGTTTAACGGATGATGAAAAAGGAGAGTGCGGAGGTAATTACGTTGTGCGGGAGTGAGGAGAATATGTTTTAGTTTTAAAAAATAATTTTGATTTTTGTTTTAAAAATTGGAGTAGATTTAATTTTCGACTCCACAAATGAATGTCTTAACCGGTCAAGAGTGTGAATCAAATATCTACCAAATGCAATAATCAAGATGTATTTGGTTGTGAGTTGTTGAGTATAGAGATGAAGATATGAGAATTGGTGCAGAGAGTGAAAATTAGAAGAGGGAAAAGGAAGGGATTTAGGGTTCAATTTGAGGCAGGTGTAAAGAATGAAAAGTAGAAGATGAGAAGAGGATGAGTTTAATTTAAGGTGGGGTGTAGTAAGTGGGTGGAGAAGGTGATCTGTTGAGGGTTAAATTTGGGTAAGGGTCTAGAAAGTGAAAAGTAAAATTGGGGAGGGGTGTAGAGAGTGGAAAGTATAGGGAAAAATGATATGAGTTTATGTTTTAATTTAGGGTGTGGTTATCTATGCCATGAGAACTATGTGTTTCACTAACGGATTACCATTAAATTTTAATCTAATAGTGAGTATATTGTGCATTTAATGTGTTTTGCATTAAATGTACAATAAATATTATATATTTGGGTTCCATTACAGAAATATATACTATGTCTATTTGTTTCTTCACCTTCTATGTGTAAGGGTACTTAAATAAAAACATAATGATTAACATCATGACACTCAATATTTCAATGCTAATTAAAATCAAATTAAAACTAAGTATATATTAAAATATATTTAGTAGATAATAATCAGCAAAATAAATGCAAAACTTTAAACACCACATCAATCAAATCTCGACAAACCATAACATCAAAGAAAGCCAACTAATTAATGAATCAACCAATCTAAGGCATAGTCATTGAAGGGAGGGGATTTGCTAATGTTGGTAATCTCTACCAATAGCAAAGTGTCATGTGGACAAAATAGATGTGCTTCTACATTTTTGCCCTCCTCACTTTTAATCTTTTGTCCACGAGGCGTGTTGCTATTAGTAGACATTACCAATATTAGCTCCCCAACATTAGCAAAACTCATTCCGTCATTGAAACTCTAAAATCAAAATCACTACATAAACATAAACATGCATAAACAAAATGTTTGACATAAACACCACAAACATTCAATGCGCAATTCAAAGTACATAAAACAACTTAGCAGAACATGTATAAGTCACCTGGTCATGCATTTATTTTGCATGATCATTGTCATTTACCTTGTCAATGCGACCATCTGCTCGAGTTCTCTCCTCAGCTTTCCAATCGGTCGGCATCCATGCATAATCTTCAGACATGTTATTCAGTAGCTTGGATTCCTTTGTCTCAGTGTTTTTTTTTGCTTTATTTGGCACAGAAGTTGGTTGCTTAGGAGAGCCAGGAAGTACAGGGCTTGGTGGTTTGGTGTCTACTGGTGAATCTTCATTCTTTTTATCAGGAGAACTAGGAGGGGTATCAAGATCAATTAGAATACCCGCGGAAGCCGCTTCACCTTTGGTGAACTCCTCAATCAAGCCTGTTTCTTGTGACACAAATCGCAGTGGTGCCACCATTAACGCGCCCTTATGTCTGGGAATCTTTTCTCCTCGTTCATTAAGAAATACATTATTTCCTTTTTTCTTACTAGAACCCATTTTTATCACAAAAAACACAGACACGAGAAGATGTGTATTCGCTCTGATAAGAGTAAGAGTGAGGGGGATGAATGGTTAACTAAGGAAAAGAGATGGTATGATCCATTGAATTGAGAGTGAGTTTCAATTGAAACAGATTTTCATTATAGCAAAGAAAATAAATGTATCATTTATTGTATGGTCTGAATTTGGTTTATACAAATCAGTAGGGGATTCTTGAGAACAAAATTCGTTATTTTGAATTGATTAGCTATCTCTACGTAATAAATGTCTTACTTTTATAAGAGATTCCCTATTAATTATGAACACCTTAATTGAGTTTTCTTTTATTTCTAGCTCATGATCAGCCCCCTCTAATTAGAGGCAATTTTGTCTCAATTACAAGTTGAATGGGAGTAATTTCAAGCTTACTCGCATTCAATGGACAAACATAATCAATCATAATAGATTCATATAACCTAGGTGTGTCCTCACAATAAACTCATAAATCCTAAGTGAACCTAGTATACGCCTGATAGGCTCCCATAACCACCAAGATCCACATTGGACCTATATTATTCTAACAAGATACTCCCTCCGTTCCATATTATCTGTCACATTTTATCTTGTGCACAAGAATTAAGGTGATGATTAATTGTCATTAAGATTTTATAACAAGACTATATTACGCTTCCATAAATAATTTCATTTATTATATCTATTGTATAAAAAAAAGTGATTGGTGGTGTCATTAACTAAATAGAATGGGGTTAGAATTGAAAATAAAGTATTTAATGCTTTCTTGATTTTCTAATGTGACACATTGTGAAACAAAAAAGAGAGCCTCTAATGTGACAAACAATATGAAACGAAGGGCGTAACTTGAAATAAATATTAACTAAATGTCTAGGAGAGGGGACTTGGTAATGTTGGTACTTGGAAGGGTGAAGTTGGTAAAGTCTC
The DNA here is from genome assembly GCA_039657345.1 of Stephania japonica. Classification (NCBI taxonomy): domain Eukaryota; kingdom Viridiplantae; phylum Streptophyta; class Magnoliopsida; order Ranunculales; family Menispermaceae; genus Stephania; species Stephania japonica. The sequence goes on from CM077556.1 coordinate 12,914,650, forward strand.
CCAATAGCAGCGAGCCATATGGACAAAAGAGTAAAAGTGAAGAGAACAAAAGTGTAAAAACACATTACATCATACATGTGATATGTTGCTATTAGTAAACTTTACCAACTTTACACTTCCCAACATTAACAAATCCACTCCCTGTGCTCTCAATGTCTAATACTTGTTTTGTATTCCACTAGACTCTTCATCTCGATAAAAATGTTGCTAGACCTTAGCCATCTTAGCTACTCTATGGTTGTTGCCCATGCGCCACCTCAATTAATTTATAAGTTTTCTACTAATCTTTATTTTTTGAAAAAAGAGAGTATTAAATATTAATTTAAAAGAAATACAATAGCACCCTAAATGGTCATAGTTTAAAGTCCAGTTTATTGGAAATATGCAATAATATGTTTGGAGACAGAATAAACACGTGCATCTTAAGGTTTCCAAAATAATTATGTAATTATTTTAATTTACAAAGTACTTCAGGTTATGAAAAAACTTTTGACAAAAAAAAGGTTATGAAAAAACTAAGGTTTTCGTACAGAAAAAAATAAAAAATGGCAAGGGTTTAATACACACTCCAAAAGTTTCACAAATATTAGCATTCAAGAGAATAAAAAACATTTAAAACTAAAAATAAAAGTATTTTTTAACGGCAGCAAGTGTACAACCATGTAGTAATAAGTGATTGGAGGTTGCCTTCCAATTGCAGTGGTTTAGTACATATTTTCTTTTGATCAGCGGTAGTTTCAATCTTCATCTCTCCGTATTTTATATGTTCAATAAAGTCCAGATCTGAGAAGATTGGATCTACTTGTTGCGGTACATCTTCCTCAACGCTCATTTTTGGATCTGTACGACTATTGGGTTGGTCCTTATTTTAGTTATATTTTTAGGTAGTTTGTCTTCCCTTTGTTGGAAGTTTTGATTTTGTCTTCTCCTTATCGGGAAGTTTTAGCTTTTCTTCTCTTTGTTTGAAAGTTTTGTTATTCGTTATGTGGTTCTAGCGAGTGTTTGTGTATTGTAATATGTTTCAATGTTGTAGTGAGCAGTCCCTGACTGTTTCAATTTCACAATTGCATTCATAGTCAAAGTAATGACAGTTCTTTTGAACAAATCGGATTAGTGAATCAACGTACTTTTTTTATTCTATGTCTGGTCAGCCATTAATGATTAATGAAACTTCAATGTTTCTTCAAAAAAAAAAAAAAAAACTTTCACTATCATGTAATCTTGCAATTAATGAATACAAATGTGGTTCTTATCCATAACTGAATAGACGGAATTCTTATATAAGTAACCCTATTGTCATGAGTTTTCCCTCCAAGACTCATTTAAGTCCCAATTCCAATGCCTCACCTAGGATCACCCAAGTATCAATAAATCTTTAGATCCAACGTGAGACCCCTACGAGCATAGTTACGCCTCGTTTAACTTATGGAATCAAGTATTTCCACCTAACTCACGTCAACTAGGTAATGGCCATACCAAAGGCGACAACGTAAGGCTGCCACTATCAAGATGCATAGACTTCCCATGGCCTAAGCCCTAAACCTAGATGGTTTCACCATGGCCCCTTATCAGTAGACATATGAAGTATGAAATGGGATGTCATAGAAGCATAGTCTTAGAAAATTAAGTTTCCATTCTCTCAATCCCTTGGAAAGTAAAGTCTAAGGAAATGGCAGATTTGGTGTCTTCAAAATACTATATTTGTAATACTAGGTACAGATATTATGTCTAAGATTGGCAAATTTTAACAAGAGACTCACTGAAGAGAGAAGTGGTGACCAAAGCTGACTTTGCCAGAGCTTGCAATTCGATTGATTGAGATTTTGTTCATCATTTGGAATTAATTCACTTTGGTGCGAGAGGTTGTTGAAGATGTTGGGATTATCCCATAACTACTACTTAAGAAAAAAAAAAAAAAAAAAAAAAGTCGTACAAGCGTGGAGTGATACTCCATCTTGCCTTGACATTTTAGTTTGAACCCTACTTTCCCACTTAAGCCTATACATAAACTAGTCACCACACTATATTATTAGAAAAATATTGAACAGAGGTCCTGAGTTCTATTCTTGGAGTGCCCCGGCCCCCTCCTGGGAATTCCATAACTCAAGTCTTCAAGTAGGTTTTGGGAGTTGTATCAGAAAACAGAGATTTTAACAGAGAATTAATGCAAAACAGATGTTAACTTTACCAAACGAAGGCATCTCCCCATGTTTTGTACTGACATCCGATGTATTACATCTATTATTCAAAAGTGAAGTTTAACTATTAGAAAGAGCAATTGTTATTTTCCGAGGAGATACAAAGTATAACGACAGTACAAGTAGCAAAAGATCCTCAGAGTTCACAACTTATTTAAGCCCCCAAAACAAACTCGCGAACATCGGAAATCCTTTAAGCTCATACACAATCTTTCGTGCTAACCTCACTCTGCATAATACCAAGTAATTTACCTTCCAGACGTTGGAGGACATTCTTTCTGGTACAGTTCACTGGCATATTTCCAATTCACCACCTTCCAGATATTCTTCAAGTAGTCAGGTCTCACATTTTTGTACTGCACCCACAAAAAAATGGTCATGCAGAACCCAAAAAGGCCCAATGCAAATAAGGAAACTCACAACGGCTTATTACTTTCTCAGCAAATAACGATATAAAGTAACTTGCACATACCATGAACATAAGCAAAAGTTAAGTCAGCAAAACTTCACATGTTAAGAACTAAGCAAACAAGGATCACATCAAAACATAAAGAGCATTTCCCACGTACCAAATGAGAAATCAGTTTTTATCAAGACATAATTCCCTACTTATCGATTTATTATCTTAAATTTTACAGTTCCTAAAGCCAAAAACATTAACATAGGCATAAGAGGGACCAAAGAATCTCTAAATAGGTGGGATGACGGCAAAAGCAACTTCAGTGCATAAGCATGTTCGGTGTACACTCTTAAGGGTGTTTGTGAACGTTATTCAAGAAGAATGATACAGATATAGACTATTTGTAGTGAAGTACCTTAAAAGGTGTTATTGTTAGCGCTGGCCAGTCTGAGGTTGTATGTCTCATTATCAAGCATGTCAATAGGGGACCATGAGGAATTGACAAGTCGCACAGGCATGTTTTGGTCTAGCTTGTGCCAATTTGACGTTTCTTCCATTTAGCATATCATGTTTTGCCTTAATATATTTTTCCTCGAAGCAATTTGCTTGCCATGACCTATGAAAATAAAATACTGATCGCTTTACACTGTTGTGTTGTGGTCTCATAAGGCTTTGGCTCAGTATTAGCAATAGCTTTGGTATTGCGAACTAGGAGTCATTTTGGCACTCTTACTTCTACCTTGGTATAAATAAAGGCGTTTTTTTTCGTAGGCAGTTGGTGTGCAAATCGCCTAAATTGACATTAGGCTTATAAGAGAATCTGTAAGCAAATACACAACGGTAATTGAAATAATGTATACAAAGCAGAACATGGACCTGATTTTTCATTTGATATTTTTTTGGTTATTACTTTTAATTTATATTTGTGTACTAGTGTACTCTCTATTCTCTCTCACAATTTTCTTTCCTCTTCTATATATACTTGTCCTTTTTTTTTTGAGAAGTGTAAATATATTTATTATTATAGAATGAGATTAGATAGAACAATCAAAACATGAAGAGGACCTGCATTCACTATATAATCTTAATTATGCCACTCAATTTCTGTCCATAGTCCACCCTTTTCCCCAATCAAACTAGATAACGAGAACCTTATACCCACTTTATTCTTAATCTAAAAAGATTCAAGTAACTTGATTGAATCCCAAACACTAAACCAGTCAAGCCTCTTCTCCTCAAACAAGCTCTTATTTCTCCCCAACCATACGGACCAAGCTGTGGCAAGGATCATTAACTTATTTCTCTCTATGCATACTATCTTACTGTCATGCTTTCCACACTTGATAAATATACATATTGAAACACAGGGCCTTCTTATGACTACTGACACTATAGAAGTACACCAATCAAGGATTCGTCAAATTCTACTTCTCACAACAGTTTTCATTTGTCAATAGTTTAGGTTTTTTACAAAAAAAAGAAAAAAGATATTAAAATATTTTTGGGTTGTGTGCTTATTTTCATTAAAAATTCAATTGATAATACTCAATTCAATTTTACCTCTAAGTTAAACGTCCGAATGGTGCCAACAACCAAAATTTGGCAGTTGGCCACGGAAATATTTCTTTTAGAAGTTTAATTGGAAGATCCAAGTTGTGCGTTTTATGAAAAAACAAGTGAATAGTGTGCCAACAATTTTAACTCTAAATAGAAGAATAGATTAATAAAATGTGACGACAACTTGATCTTGGTAGTTTCTTTCTCACAAGCACCTATCACTACAACAAACAATAAGTTGCATTGAAAGTTGCAATCAACTATAGCAAAGTCTATGATGCCTGATATCGATAGTTGTTCAAAGTTTTAGCTGGACCGACACCTTCATTAATTAACTTGGACAAAAGCTACCAAAACAGCTGCTGCTGCCGCACTGTAGTTGTTCCACTTAAAGTCCCTACAAATGTAATCATACAACTGATTTGGGAGGTGATGCTACCCTTAGACAATAAAATATAATGAAAGAAATAATGAAGCATAAACCTACTCATTTCATGGGTGACATGAGCTTAAAAGCGACTGAGGATTGGACTATAAATATGGAATAGATAGCACCGACAACCACCAATTTCCTTAAAATGGTTTGACCACCCAAAATTCTTTGCACCTCATCAAAAGTTCTTATGGCGTGTAGACGCAACCTTTTTCTTCTTCTATCCTCTCAAAACCCTCAAAATGCCTTATTGTTCCAACCAATATTCTTTGCACCTCATGAAAAGTTCTTCTGGTGTGTAGACGCAACCTTAGCGGCTTCTCCCCCCAGTATAAACCTTTGTATTCTTTCTTCTGTAATTACATTATCCTAAGCAAACTACGATAATCGTGATGAACTTTACTTGCTTCAAGTCATACTCATAGGTTGAAGTGTTTACTTTCTAGAGTATAGAAGTCAACATGTTTCTTGTACCAAGGAAAACTGACCCTAAAATAGTTCGATGAAGTATTAAGCCCATATTTTCACCTCCTCACTTGTATTTAGCACTAATAACCACCATCAGAGAGCATTACTCCCAAATGGGTTTCAGCCACAAGTGCTAAAACCCTAGTTTTCACCTCCTCTTTAGACGTGTGTCTAGAGATCAGATTTGGCTATTTTTTGGGACTCCGAGATTTTGTTATAAGCATCCAAAACCTTCAACACAAGTACTCGAACACAAATAAAAATTGTGACTTAAATATTTTTCTTTATTTTTTATAATTTGGAAATAAGAAAATTTGTTTTTTTTTATCTTTTCAAATCAAACTTTTTTCTTAATAAAAAAAAGTTTTCTCAAATAATACCAAAGAGTTCCAAAAATATTGTTTATGCACAACTATTGTGTGTAATGATGTGTCCAGATGTTGCTACTAAAATTGCAACTAGGGAGAGGCGGGGCATGGATTTCCCATCCAACTCCCTGACTGGGGATCCCCACCCCCAGCCAATTTTTTTTTTTTTAAACGATGACAATTTGTGTCTAAATAGAATTAAGTGACTATGTATAGGATCAAAACAAAAATATGGTATCTCATGTTAGAATTAGGCCACCACTTAAACCAAAAGAATGTGGTCGCTCAACTCTTAGTGTATTACATTCGATTTCTAATTATATTATTTAAGGATATATAGTTTCTCAGATTAAATTTACGTTCATTAGACTAGTTTTCCAAATCATGGTTAATTGATGAAACTATATAACTAGGAAGGGTATCGCATTAAGTGTAAATGTACATAATCATAGTAATTGATCAAAAGATTCAAAACTACCTAATAGAAGAATTGTTACTAAATTAAAATATTTAAATTTCTATGAATATTATACATCACGTACTAAATCTAAAGGCATTACATTAGATTCTAATGGTTAACTGATCAAATATTATCTAGTAAGATGTATAAGTCTAGTTTTTACAGGTGTACTGTATCTAATGTTTAGTTTAAATATATATTTTATCAAGCATAAACATTAGTCCATCAATAATTATTTAGTTAGATTAATTTAATCACAAATTATTACAATTTATATCGTATTAAATCTAAATATATTGCATTAGATTTCTAAATCATGATCATAACTTTAGGGGGTTAGAGGAATTCGCTAAAAGATTAACATGAATAGTTAATAGTTAGAATTCATGGGATCGGGGCAGAGATTCCCCACAGGGTGAAGACAATCCTTATACCCGCCCTGCTCCCCACAGCAAGAAGGGATTGCCCACCGCTTGCATCCGTAGTTGTTACTTGTTAGGTTTCAGAAATCTCATTTATGCCAACAGAAATGTAGCATGTGCAGAAAGAAAGCAAAGCAACATATTTTTAAGAATGAATGGTCATGGTAGGAAATATCGAGTTTCCAACAAGAGGATATAGATATTAATTAATGACATGGCAACGTAGTAATTGTTGTTATCTAGTAATTTAAAATAGTTGTCATTTTCAAGAATGGTGATGTTTTCGACAAAGATGAAAACTACGGATCATGACACCCAACACTGACTTTAAACACTTTTGGCATGATACTACTCACGTGATCTGCTAGACAAAGTCCATAAACTGGGAATGAAAATTAGTGTAGTTAATTTAAAGAACAACAACATTAAATTTTAAAGTAAGAAGTTTGAAATATTTGCATTCGCATAGAAGGATTCATGGTGAAAAAATAAAAAGAAACAAAAGAAAGAATCACCTGCAAATAGTAGGCATGTTCCCAAACATCTATACCCAACAAGGGAATCAAATTTGGCCCCTTTGTAACCAGTGGATCCTGCAATAACAACCAAATGATCATCACAGAAGCAGAAACTTCAACTTCAACAAAATTGAAAACGGAAAATTATAATTATACCTGTCAATGGAAGGACAGTAGACAAAGCAATCATTTGCAAGAGAGAGAGACATTCAAACAATAGTAAGTAGCCCAGTAGCATACATACACAACAATTGACAACCAATACCAACCAAGTGGGTAGCCCAATAGTTTGGTATGTGGTTATTGGAGTAAGATGTTGGGGGTTCAAGTCTCAATGGGGGCAAAAATAAAATTAGGGTTCTTTCTTTTAAAAAACAAACAAACAATTGACAACCAATAACCCTAGGGTTCCTAGTTATGGTACCAACTAAATCATATGCCTCGGTTGAGTAGTAAATGCACCCAGTGACCAATGCGGGTTTGAACTCGTGACCTTTTACTTCGTAAGGTGAATGAAGTCTTGGCCACCATCCAAACACTGGATTGGTCATTTGTAGTTTCCAAATGAAATTAAAAAGGAAAAAAACAAAAAGACTAGAAAATCATTAGAAAAAACTTTAATTCTTATAAAGAACACCCACAATGTGAAACTTCATTTCAGTCGATAGACCAGATCATGGCGTTCCATGATTTTCTGTTCACCGAACGCTCTTCCAAAAGTATGCAAGTGGTCCTTGTTCCAACTTAGTAGAAGGAATTTTTTAACTTGAAAACAATATGAATAACTATGATTACTCGATATACTTCTTGTTGAAAAACTACTACTATGCCCAAAGCACAATACAAAGACAACAAATTCTCAAACCTATGTATGATCGACATTCAGAATCCAAATTGAAAGACCAAAAATACATCAAGTATCCTTCAAAATGCTATGATTTTTTCAATTAATAAATAACACAGGCAAGATGGAAAATGCTCAGGTACCTGGTTTCCTGTGGTTTCAATAACAAGTTTCTTCAGTTCTTTGTCAAGGCCAAGCCACTGTGCACAAGAAAAGTTAGAAAAAGAGCACGTTAAGAAAGCTAATAACAATACCATAAGATGGCGTTATACCCATAAACAGTAAATTATTAAAAGGAGCCAAGATAAAAGATAATTGAATATACTTACCACCCATCCAGATCCTTGCAAAGCAGCACCCTCTGTGTTCATCTTCTGTACTAATGACTCTAAGGATCCAAAATCAGTATCGATAGCCCATCCAAGGGAGCCCTTTGGAGGCTCACCACCCCCTTCCTAGAAAAAGAACAAACCAAAGAAGAATAAGCTTAGGGTTTGCGAAGGTGAAACATGAAAGGAGAGAGAACTATATTTTAACAGACTTACATGGGTTGGAGCTAGACATTTCCAGAAGATAGAGTGATTTACATGGCCTGAAAGAGAATTTAGGTGGTTGCCCATTAAATTAATTTTTGTAAAAAAAAAAAAAAGAGATATTAAAAGAGAAAGAATGTAAAGTAAAAGAGAAAGAATATCCTTGACAAGCAATTTGTTCCATAAAATCCAATTTCGACATTAAAACTTTAAACTGCTCCTAAATAACATCTATGCAAAGTCAACCAAGAAAAGTTCAACTTCCCTAGGTGGCTAGGTCTTTCCTCAAAGTTAACTGACAATGTATATTGCACAAAAATATGGTCCCATGTCAATTTAATACATAATCAACTTCGTAGAAAACACTAAAATTAGATGACATTTGTTTCATCCATTCGTAATTAGTGACAAAAATTTTAGGCTAGCTGCCAATCTATTGCAACCCACCACCATTTTTCAGGTACGATAATAGGCTTCGGACCTCCCTCCACCATTGTCCAGGTATGGATAATGGGCTTGGGACCCCCTCCCCCATTTTCTAGTTATGGATAATGGGCTTGGGAGCCCTCCTACTTTATCCAGACTTGGGATCGGCTATGTAGCACTTACTATGTTCTACATAGGTAGAGTTAAGTATGGAAAGCCACAAGGGAAAATTTGAAAATGGGAAATATATTATCACAGTCTTTCACCCAAGGCCTCTTAATCTCTTTAAAACCTAAACTTCAATACCATGATAGACTAATGCTGAACTGCCATGCTCATATAAAAACAGATAATAACAGCAATTGCAATTTATCTGAACCCAATTAATTTAGGATTGAAGCTCTGTGGTGGTGGTGGTTACTGATGTTGTTTCTGCTGTTGTGTATATATACCTATCCCTGTGTTTTATAATATATGATTTTGCATGCAGCCAGAATGATTCAGCACAATACCCCTATCAGGGTCCATTACGAATACGAACATATGCTTTGAATTTTGTATATTCAGCGTTTGGGGTTATGGACTTAATATCTTCAAAAAGGATTTCCTTTTCTACAACAAATGAAATACTCATTCCATATTATTTGTCACATTTTAACTTGTGCACAAGAATTAAGGTGATGATTAATTACCATTAAGATTGTATAACAAGACTATATTACCCTCCCATAAATGACTTCATTTATTATTTGTATTGTATAAAAAATGATTTGTAGTGTCATTCACTAAATAGAATGACGTTAGAATTGGAAATAAAGCATTTAATGATTTCTTGCTTTCCTAATGAGCCACATATTGTGGAACAAAAAAAAGAACCCCTAATGTGACATAATATGGAACGGAGGGAGTAACAAATAAGAAAGGGCACGAAAAGCATTATCATTGACGGCGAAGAAATCATCTAAGCTCTAAACCAACATACTTAAAATAGAAAAAATTATGAATGAACTAGAGACTTCATGTTATACCTTTCCTTTGTTTTGCTGTCATTTACATTGTAATTTTTCCTCCCAGGCACAATGCCATCTCCAACTTCCACCAGATTCTGATATTGCTATTTTTTTTATTAGACTCCCACATTAATGATACAAAAAAGCCAAAATCTAATTGAGAATTTACCAACAATCCATTGGTTTGAGTGGTAAGGGACTCTGCTCCCCTTAAACAAGGTCTCGATTTTGAGTCTTGATGATGGAGCAAACTAGGTTGGGAGGGTCACCCTACATATGGGGCCCGACAATGCTGGAATAAGGATTGGTCGGCACGGTTCGTGTCGCATACCATGTGAGAAACCAAAAACAAAATCTAATTGAAAATTTGGCTTTGTCTATGTTACGTATTCCATAACAACGACGCTTCGTGGTTTTGAGAAGACAAAGTGTATCCCTTTCGTGCTCCTTGTGTTTACGCATGTTCTATCTAGCTCAAGGAGACTGCTTTGGGAAAATTATCCAACGCCTCAATTGTCCAATTTTAACTTTGGTTTCATTTACAAGGCTGATGAAGCTTTCAGACACCAAATTAAGCGATTCACACTATCAGGTCAATCACTTCCCAACACGGCCACTACCACACGACGACACCAATCAATAACAATCACAATCACATTCACACTCACAACCTTCATAACTGAACAAATCAAGATCCACACACGCACACTAAAGCACCGACACCAGAGAGAATTCACAAGAACACAAACCTCCGCCATTGAACTTGATGGCGCTCTGCAACTTGACGACCGTGGAAGCGTCGCCTTTCTCCATGGCTTCGTGGAGCTGCTGGAGAGCCTTGTTGTAGTTGGTGATGTAGGTCTGGTGATGCTTCTGGTGATGAATCTGCATGATCTGTCCGCTGATGGCCGGCTCGAGAGCGCCGTAGTCGTAGGGGAGATCCGGGAGAGTGAAGGTCTGGAGATTCCGAGCATGGCGTGATAGAGCGCCGAGAACTCCGAATCCGGAACCTAGGGTTAGGGTTTTTCTGCTCAACAAGCTTCGCATCGCCATTGAAAAGATGGTGAGAGTGGGAAATTGGCCTTCAGTGCCTTCTTGTGAAAATGCCGACGACAAAGGTATGGCTGAGTGGTGATGGTGGTTGATGGACGGCTCAGATGCATCCTAGTGATAAAGGCTAGAAAATGCCAAGCGTTGGGGAAGTCGATCTGAATTGTGTATATCCCGAGGTGGTAGAGCTTATTAGTCAATTAGAGAGTGACATGTAACTTCGATTCGGCATGTAGGTTGGACACGCTTATGTACATCCCCGCTTGTGTACATCCCTTTGATGCGCTTCGAGCTATATGTCCGTACGCATCTCCATAAAAATGAACAGACAGGCGCATGTTAATTTCACAAAACTTGAGTTTGTACCAAAAAAACTCATCAAAACTTTTTGAAATATTTCAGTAATGTCACTTTGCAATGAGACACTCTTGTAACACTTTTAATAATATCCGTTGGATGCACAACATGATATATATTCTTGAATCTTGAAAAAAAATAACTGCATGCTCGTACTTTTTTGTTGGAAGAATAATCGAAAAATGGCCAAAGTGATATAACTAAAACATTTCAAAAAATTTGATAATTTTTTGGTACAAACTCAAGTTTTGTTACAAAGTATAAAGATAGGTGACCTTCAATGAAATTAACCCAAACACGCACTTGTGCATGCCAAACCTACTTGCTCGAAGTACATGTCACACTAACGTTTTTCTAGACACACGGTCTCTTCTCTTTAAATGAAAATGGAAATATTTTTCATTTTTTTTAAATGGAAGTCAACCCATAGTCTCTTCTCTTTAAGTCTTAATTATCTTCAATTAACTTTTTTTTCGTTTTTCTCTGCTAATCCTCGTTGCCTGCCCGATCAGTAGTGTGATAGCTTTGTTCCATTTACAAAGAGGAGATAGTTCCTTCGAAACTGAAACCTCATTTAGGATTACGCAGCATAGTCTCCCTTGTTAGTTGTTTCTTTTTTTTTTTCTCACTTCATTAGAAATCAAACCCCAATCTCTCGACGTTTTAACATTTTGTCATTTTGACAAATGATTGTCTTTACCATCTCACCTAAAAGGCTTCAACAATTAGTTGTTATCTAACTTCGTATTGCTACTGTGCACTTTTTTTTTTTTTTTTTTTTTTTAAGACATCGCTACTGTACACTTGTATCCTATCCTCGCAACGCTTGGAAATGTCTGCTCCAATGTTATTTATTATTTATTATTTATTCTTTTTCTTTTTAGTTCATAGGGGCTTGACTTCCTAGTTCAAGTAGGCTGTAGTTTCTATGGGCTTGACTTGCTGGTTCTAGTAGAACCATTGATAATTTGGTGTACGCCAGATTTGGTGTTACACAATAACCACAAATTACACAACTACAAACTTGATTATCTCTTAAAAAAAAAAAAGACACCACATTCTTACTAAGAGGTTTTCTTTTGTCAAAAATTAAGAAAACTTCTTCATTTTTTTTTCTTAAAAATAAAAATACAACCAATCACCTTGACAAATTGATTCGTTAATCCTAATTGTTCAAAAAAATATTTAACTGTCATCAATTTGGCTTTTAAGAGTTGTGATTGTAATAATATAATAGTTTGACAATCAGGAGTTGTTCTCTTAACAAATATTTGGAACACGATAGTACACAAATACATTACTTGAACTATAATAAAAATAAAAATAAAAATTCCATCCCAAGGAAAGTAACCACAAAATTTTCAAGAAGAGAAGATAGTCTAAACCTTCTAACAGGGGAGAAAACTACTACCTATGAAAATAAAACTTAGTGACAAGTACTAACTCCATAAACTTAAATTTGCACACGGTCTTGAGAAGGATCAATTCTGAGATAAAGTGAGTGTTGTCGATAGTGAATCTTATGACTGCAACGAGGATAAAACTACTCATTTCATTATATCTAAATAGATCTATCTAAAACTTATTTGATAAATACAAAATAAAAAAGGTTATTAGAGCCACCTCTTATCAAAAGTATAGATCGGTGGGGGTTCAAAAGGTAAGAATACAAGGGAGGGAGAAGCCGAGAAGAAATATAATGTACTTATATTTTTTTTTTGATAAAAAATTACTTATATATTTATACATAAGCAGGCTTATAACCTAAACTACAACAAAGGGTCAGATAGCAAGAGGTCAATACAGCCATCTTAAATTTGAACTCATTAAAATAAATAACATGAGTTTTCTTTTAAAATTTTCTCCTTCAAGTCAAAGTTACAAGTTATTTTAGTAAAAGGCCGCTTCAAAAATTATAAGTAATTTCCAAATTTCCAGAAAATATTTATTATTATTTTACCTATTTTACCCTTATACGACCAAAACATTTATTACAATTAAAATTCTTCAATTCTTCATTTTACATCAAACAACAAACAAGTAAATAACCTTCATAATTAATTACGACTACCTTAATTAGTGTGCTTCAACCAAAACAACTTATAATTTTGACTGAAACATTATAATTCGTTAAACCAATATAGATCATTCTATCAGCTTTGAGACAAAATGAAATTTGTTAATTTTAGAAAGTTAATGTTGGTAATGTCTACTAATAGCAACACGCCACGTGGACAAAAGATTAAAAAATGGGAAGGGCAAAAATGTAAAAAAACATTCATTTTGTCTACGTAACACATTACTATTGATAAATATTACCAACATTAACAAATCCCCTCAGTTTGAGACGAGTATAGATATGAATAATAAGAAAATGTTTTTTTGACTCATTTTCCCGCCCACTTGATTGTGACGGTTGAATTTCGCATTAATTTGTATGAGCACGAATATGGATGTGCATCAAGGGGCCCATAAGTGCATATAAAATTGACATGTGTAAAATGGATAAATAACAGGAATTGTAAATAGTTCTATGAGAATTCAAGATGTATTCAATGAGTTTGGTACGGGGTGGGCATTTGAGCAGGCAAACTTTCTGCTTAATTCAGCACTGCATGAGGCTAACTTTCTGCTTGTACAAAAACTGAAATTTTCTCTTGCTTGTGGCATGTGGCGTAAGCTGATGGAGGTATTGAAAAGGTAGGACTAAAGCTCAATAGAATTTATGGCTTCGAAAAATTAATGGCAATAGCAACTGAAGCATTAAAAGGTACGACAACTCAAGAGGCTTCTTGAAAACAATGTAATATTAATCGAATCAACATCTAAAACGACAAAATTGTTGTAAATTGCATTGAGACTTGCTAGAACTAGAGAAGGAAAGTAGAAAAATTAAAAACTTCTACTACTACAAAGAACTACAACTACAAAGTAGAAAAGGAGAAATGAGAGAGTTGAAATGAGAAGTTGTATAGAACTTGGTGTGTTTTTACAATGAGGTTGATACCCTTTATATAGGCCCTTTGGTGATGATGATAAATGTATTAAGACAATATTTACAAGTTACACATACATCACATGCCATACAATTCTTTACAAGCAATGTTGACAACACATGAAATAATGAGTACATTAGATATGAATGCAAGTAAGAGCCATGCTTGATATTACCACACAATGTAAGAGCCACGCTTGACAATGATTAGTTATACAAAGTCTTAATCAATTGTTCATCCATATCATAACAAAAATGAAAAAAAAAAGGCAAAGTGACAAATGAGTCGTACTACGTATGATCTATCAGAAAGGGAATATAACGTAAGAATTCAATATAATGATTCCACTTACTGCTCATTTCCCCTCCTTTGGATTTTGGCGATCAAGCCAGCTCAAATTATTATTTTGATTTTATTTGATAATTAACTTGAATCATGTGTAATTTCCTGGATATGAACCTGCACCTAAACATACCACGTTCAAAATTTGCATGCCAAACAAGCTGACAGTGCCATCAACTCAACAAAGACTTGAATAGAATGTCGCGGACATCTTAAAGGCTTCAAGGTCTTCAATGCTAGAAACATGTTCCAATGATGTCTCTCGAGCTTGCATATCTGTTTCGCATCCCCAGACTCGGATTGCTAGTCGTCTGCACTTTGGAGAATTCGGTCCCAAATATGTGTTGTACCAATCTATAATGTCACTTTTGTGGATGCCTTTGAGCTCCTCTGCTTCCTTCTCGGACATATCAAACAAATACCTGGAATAGCAAACATCATCAGTTTCAAACACTAAGAAAATTTACAGCAAGTCTATAACAGCAAACAAATTACACTACTTTTAATATTCAATTGGCTATTATCTTCTAACTACACTACAAATCCCACAAACCATTACTGGCTAAATGCTTAAATTAAGAATACCCACATCAAGAGATTGTAAGAATTATGGATATGACAAAAAGGGTAGACCATTAGCATTTTAACATATAAAACCTTGGGGGAAGCATATGTATCTTTCTTATAAAAAATAAATAAAAAAAAGAAAAAAAGAAAAGAGAAAAAAGAACAGTTTCATAGTGAAGTAATCAGAAAAGTTAAAATGAAAACCTTTCCCATGACTTGAAAGGTCCAATACGAAGTGCACTCTTGGGAAAGAAATTCAGAAAGAACTACTTTATGCAGAGAATGTGCAAATAGTTCCCAATAGATTTTGCCTCATTGACCGTTGAAGTAGAAGGAAAAATGAGCAGAAGTGAAAAGAAGGTGATTGCTTCATATTTTACCAGATGGAAAGAAGAATAATATAGGTCGTTACGAATGCAACTCACAAAAATGATAGAACTCATAGCAATTAGTTAGTTTTATCCATAGAGCTGTTTCAGGGTTTCAAATAATCTACCAAGTAATGACTAATGAAAAAACAGATGCCGTAAGTGTCATGCATTTGATGGGAATTTCACAGATGGTCATCCATCCAACTCTATAGTTTGTACCACTTTGGTAACTAAACTTACATTCGTATCAAATAAGTCACTCAACTTTTTAAATTGTTTCAAGAAAGTCACTTTGATCACCCTTTTAACAATTAATGACAATTCTACCCTTCTTGATAGAGAAAGATGAAAGCATTAGGTTTCAAAGGCTTTGTGGAGTTGAAGTGAAGGGGGGGAGAGAGAAGCAGCAGCGGTACTTGAAAGGGGTACTGCTGGCCGAGATAGGGTGAAGGATGCAGGGAGGGACAAAAAGCTGTGTTTGGTGACAGATTTTGAATTCAATTAGCTGATCTAAGGATCGTTGTTGTTGAGTGCAATTGTGTTGTAAATATGTGTTCTTGTTAGAATTTGATGTTTTTTTTGGATCAGTGACTGTATTTGTGACCTTTTTTTTATAGTTTTGTTGAGCACTTTAATTTTATGAATATCAGTTTTTAAAGTTTGGTTTGGATGTTAGGCTGCGTGAAGTGGTGGCTCTATTCACAGTCAATCGCCACTCTTGTCCATGCCCACAGCCTTCACCCTATCTCCGCCGCTGCCACTCCTCTCTCCCCCTCCCTTCAACTCCACGGAGTCTTTGAAACCTAACCTTCTCATCTTTTTCTATTAAGAAGGGTAAAATTGTCATTAATTATTAAAGTGTGATCAAAGTGTCTTTTTTGAAACAATTTAAAAAGTTGAGTGACTTATTTGATACGAATGCACATTTAGTTACCAAAGTGTTACAAACTAAAGAGTAGGATGACCTTATGTGAAATTAACCCTGCATTTGATGGTCACTGCATGTGTAGAGCATATATTAATATTAAAATGACAATCTATACATTAAGAGCAAAGTACGTCTTTTCACATTGGTCAGGAAGAAACATGTAACCCATGTAAATAATTTCAAACAGGAAACACAAGACAACTTGTGGGTCTCATTAAATGGTCTTCTAGTTCACAAAATCATTGTTTTATCTCAAACGAAATTGTTGCACCAACAAAAGAATTTTGCAATGCTCCAAGAAGGCATAATAACATACCAATCAATATCACACTATTCTCAGATCCTGACAAGCATGAAACATGGATCACCGACCCTTTCAAACATTCTTTATTTTCTATTTTTCTTTTACTCTTTTTAGTTTTTTAACCATTTCAGGCGCCAACATAAACACGAATAGGTACAAAAACAACAGAACCACTAGCATGAACAAAAGTGGAGTACCTTTTATCTACAATTTGTCCCCACAGATGATTGGTTTCATAATTAAGGGAAGGATACTTCTCCAGCTTCTTGGCTATCAAGCCACTTTTGTGATTTTCAAAGGATTCAGCATCTAGCCCATCCTGCGCCACCAACCAAAACAGCATACGTGTCAAAAATACAGTTACAATGTTATCAGGAATAGCAACATATACCCATCATCTCCGATAAAGACTATGACCTAATTTTGAGAAAGTCATCTTTTGAAATGGAAGACTAAACAAGACACCTGACTAGCAATTAGGATTACGGAATGTTGCATCAATGTAATAGCAAGGGAGAGTTGTGTCCAATTGTCTGTTTATTGGTTCTGGTATACAAGTTCTACGACGACATTGCAGCCTAGAAAAATCCATAGCAAGGATGTTTAAGATCATGCATTGATCTGCCAGTATAGGTTGTCCAAAGTGTTTTATTCGGTGGCTTTCGTCACTTGTTTACTAGTATGCATGGCTGCGTATACATCTTACAGTTTAATTGAAATATTAAAATTGTGATGCATAATCCATAAAACCATAAAACTTCATCAAAGATGCCAAACATAGGAAAGAAGTTAAAGATTCAATTTCTACAAAAAAAATAGACAAAGGAAACGTACCATTAATTTTTTCAGGCCACTTATAAAGCTGTCAATTCTTGCATGTAAATGTAGTGGATCAAACTTAGAAGATTGAACACAGAAGCAAAAACCAAGTATACGATATGTGAGACGAGGACCACATTCAACAACATAACCAAGTTGCTCCTTAGTTCTGCATCAAATATAATTCAATGATCAACAATTTAGTCACACATTTCAAGTATTATATTTAAAAAATTGGATGGCAGATAAGTCGTATCATATACTACTAACACCGTAATAAGTAAGCACCATGAAGCATGATATATACAATGAAAAAACAATGAAACGATTTCAGAGTAACAACTCATGGATACGCATGCTTGGCAAAGTGGATAGAAATGACACAGACAAGAAGCACAACATACCCTATGATTATGCACAAGCTTAGAAAAAAAGATAGAAACACACAAACATAAGAAACATAGTAAATCCTTTGACTAAAACTTCCATATCATTCCTTAGTCCTTTTCTTTAAAAAAATAGGAGGGGAAAAATATTTATTAACAACAAAGAAGTAAGTGCATCATAGACAACCAGAAGTCATTAGGTGAACATTAAAAGGCTGAAACCTGAAAACAAGTCTAAAGCACAGCAGATCACCCAATAAAACTGCAACAATCACATGGCGTGCCAAAGGCTATTATTTATGCCCCTATAGCATGACAAAAAACCCCCAATAAGCAGAAGTAAGAAGGAAGAGCAACTGCTGTTCCACGACCTTCCATCAAATTTCTTGGCCTACAGCTACAGGTGCTACGTATTTGGTTTTCTACAAATGCACTCCAATTCAACACAAATAATTGAAGAACAAAGATAACTACAGAAATTATATTGACACTGGTGAAGAAATACCATAAGAGGAACAAGAACCCACAGCTACTCGAGAGGCTGGATTCTCCCCAACTACTCACCAAAGTAGAACCTAAATTCTAAACACTAGTCTCATATCCCCCATAAAATCCTAGTATCCTATATCACTTATTTATACACTTTGATACTTTTTCAGACTAAGAACATACTTGAATATTATGAAAATGACTATTATAGACGCCCCTTTAAAAGTTAAGTCGCGCTAAAGGCACCCTGGCTTTCCATGAGGGCAACACAATTTTGAGGGCACCATTGAAAAATATAAGGGCACCCCGGCTTTTTTACCAAAATCCCCAAAATACCCTTCGTCCCAACTGATGCACTAATCTCCAAAACCTTAATCAAACCCTCCTGAATCAAGTTCTTCGCTTCTTCTTGGTGTTTTCAATAAAAGTTGTCAAACCGGAATTGAATCATAAAATCGGCAGCGTGTTGGGTTGTGAATCGAATCGTAAATCACAAGATTTTTTTCGATTCTTTTAAAATGCTTCTAAACACTTTTAATTTGTGTATTCATTGATTTTCCTTCAATTTTAAATGGTATATAATAGTTTTAATAAAAAGTTAATAAGAAAAACTATTTCTTTGTGTAAGAAAAGGTGATGTTTTACTAACGTGCCCAACTTCTTATTTTACGTACAATGTGTGTGACACGGCGTGTATTTAGTAGATTCGATCTCTCTCTAACTCTCTTCTTTTGGTTTCATTCTTAGACCTCCAGATTCTTCCTTTTTCCTTACCCTGATTTTTCACTATTTTCTTTTGCTCATTTCTCTCTCCTCTTCCATTTTGTTGATATCTCTCTTTCTCCTTCACTCTCTCCTTTTGGAGAATCAATAAAAAAAAAAGAAACTTGGGGTTACTAGACACCCTAGCGACCCCTTTATCGAGTTAAATGGGTTAACTCGCAAATCGTACAAGTTAACTCGTACGAGTTACAATTCTTGTAGGGTTACAATTTAATAGCCAACTTGACTTGTTTTTTCCCTTGTAGATAGTTAACTTATAAGAGTTTGACAATAGAGTTTTCAATCAATTGGGTGGTGTTACCTTGCATTTCTGCGCTTCGTTGGATCCATTTCTTGGTTATCGATCACTTTACCTCAATTTGACCATACCCTTCGATCGTATAGTGATATTTGTACGTTTTGGTCTGATTTCATGCAATTTAGGGATGTTCTTTCATTTTGCTGGTCGTTTGTTGAGTTTTTAGGTAACTTTTAAGTCGTTCGTATGATTTGGGGACACATGACCGAGACAACTATTATAGGTTCAGCGACACATAGTTGAGACTTATCTTCTAGGTTCAGTTTTGTCCAACCGAACTCTATTAAAATTTGGTTGACACTGCCGAACTAAAGGTTCGGTGGGCGTTGTCTGACTCTCCAATTTCAAGTTCGGTGGGATCCAATCGACTCTTCAACTAGAGTTTCAGATTTGCGAGGCCGAACCAATCAATGATGCTCTACAAATCACAAAAGGGAGTGGTGTGGAAGGATTAAGATGGGGCACACAAAATGAGAGGAAGGGGGGAAGGTTGCACAAAATGCAGTGAAGGGCAAAAGGGTTATTTTCATTAAAAATAGCATTTACTAAAATGTGATGTGGAAAGCAGAGGTGCCTTTAGCGCGACTCTAAGAGTTTTAATCATATTTACTTGGGATATGGGAGCCTATCAATATCCCATTAACTTTTGCAAGTCATTTAAATTAATATTGTTAAGTTTCATTAATTCAATATCTTACTATCAAATAAATGTATTAGGGATCTTTAAATTTTTTAAATGCTAGTTCATATATACCATTAAAAAAAAAAAAATTTGACGCTAAAGCTTCTTAATCCCAGCCTTGGAGAAATAACTTCTTCAATGTCTCCCTCTTTATTGATAACAGTAAAGGAAGACAAAAAATTAAAAATAAAAATAAAAATAAAAAACATTCAGACTCCCTGACTCCTTTGATACCTGCTATTATATTATATTAAAATTATTTTGTCTTTGTACTGCAAGTTTTGACACAATGGATTTTTCCAATTGGATTGTTTGCATTTCAAATTTTCAATAATGTTGGTGCGTTACTGCAACGACATTGAATCCAGAACCATGCATCACCTTAGTTGATTAAAAAGTGGTTCCTCCACAATATCGCTGAAAAGGTCGGCCAAGGATCTCCATCTGGTGCTATCAACCCCAAAATCTTGCTCAATTTGATAATAAACCTGGTCAGAAAACGGACAGAGAGTAGAATTTAAAATACTAAAGTGAATGGTTGAAACTCATAAGAGAATTTATGGTGTTGTGAAAAATCTATAAGCAGTAAATCGAGAAATTGCATTTTTGTTACCTGAACAACAGAATTAACTTCCAACTTATTCTTTACATGAATGTCTCTAACGAGATTGGCACCAGAAGGCAGACACAAAACACGATCCTTGTGCCTTAGTTCCATTGGTAACAACGAAGTGGATAATTTACTTCTAAGAATATCCGATATAGCAAGTACTTCTTCTTCTGATAAATTCCCATGGCAGAGACCCTCTATGTACAGCTGCAATGAGGTATAAAAAGAAAAGCGGAGATATGTCAGCTTCAAATAAAGAGCAATGTCCAAAACGTCATGGATTAGTTCAAGAAATACTTATCATCAATGTAACTAGATTCTTGCTGTTTTTAGTAAGAATAGTTAGATGCTTGCTTAGATGTTGTTGGATCTTTTTGCACTACCTTCACTGAAGTGTCATAGTCCTCTCTCATTGACTTTGATTAATAAATCCTGGTTAGAGTCATTCGACCCTACATTGCAGATCCATCCATCTAATTGCCACAATGGATCAACAGAGACTATAAGAAGGAAGAATAGTATGATGCCTATCGATTTTTTGTGATGATTTCATGTAACTGATGGACAACTTAAAATCTACATGCAGAGGTCATGGGTTCGATTCTTGGCAGCAACATTATATTTCCTTGGTTTCTCCCAGGTTATGGGGTTGAGGCGCCTAACTAACTCCCATGGGACTAGTCGAATCAAAATAAGGAGAGGCTAAAAAAGGTTCGGACCCCATGGTTATCAAAAAAAAAAACCCTTAAAATCTACATGCTTTGTATAATGTGGTTGGTTTTAATGTGTCACATAAGGATAAAAGTTTTGAGTTCACCAAAAACTTTCATACACTTAAAATTCAGAACCCATTCAAAGAAGCTCAATTTAATTTGTACATTTTTTGCGAAAGAAAAAACACACACACACACACACACACATTGAGAATCACTGTCCAGGTTCACATACTTAAATTTAAGTGTTCTAAAGATCCATGTTTTTGTCCAAATCTGCTACAATCAACTTGACAATATATAATTAAAACATGAAGAATTCAATGTTAAAAGCATGATCCTTAACATTGATGAGGCTTGACAGAGATATGTTGTGCACCAAAGTATCTTATGAACTGACTCATATTTAAACATACATATGGGTCTAATGGGTTGTTTTATTAACCACCACATTCATTTTATCACTAATTTGTAATTTAAATTATAAGGATGAAAATACTTGACAAAAAATGTAGAGAAGTTTGATGAATCTTCATAATAAGGGTTTATGTCAAATTTTAGAACCAAGGCCTCAAGGATGTAGAGTTAAAAAAAGCAGCAAATGAGAATTAGAGCATGAACAGATGACCCGTTATTTAAATACCTGAGAAAGGAGCCCAGAGACAAACATCTTTAGATCAGAAAGAGACAAGTTTGTGAGGCAGACCAATTTTTCATCCACATCATAGAAGTTTTCACGAAGAAGCTGCAATCTTAAGTAAGTTGAATGATTTAAGGGCTTCATATTGGTATTTCTGAAGGCCCTCGCCATATCCTCTTTAATGACCTGTCATAATTACATATAAATCAACAATTTCTCAAGTCAAAATGGCAGTTAAACCGATGAATATACTTTTAAAGACATGACATGTACTATCAAGATTGAGACACAATGACACATGAAACAAATCTACATAATTTGCAGTCAACTGGTTTTTCTATAAATGTTCATAAAATAAGAGGGAAAATAGTACCTGCAAAGCAAGACCGGAGAAATTTACAAATAGTTGGCGTTAACTTTTTTTTCCAAGTTACATAATTCAATCTAAATTTGATCTGTTTTGCAACTTAAGCCTTTTTTTCCACTATTTCATACTATGTAAAAAATCATTGGAAATACAAAAAGAACAAACTGATAAATTGATAAAGCATGGCTATGATTATTGCAAATGTCATTTAACATAAATTTCCATTTAAAAATCTAGATCAAGGAAGGAATGAGAATTTGGCATAATTATATAAACTAAGAAGATTTTATTTTTGATGAGAAACCAACTTAATTACAACACCCCCTAACCTTACCTTTGGCAAATGATGCCTTGTCCATCTCACTAGAGATGCTTTTGGCAAAATTAAAATTTAGAATCAATCCAAAAAACTTAAAAAGAAAAAAAAAATGAGTGGAAGTAGTTTCTTATTGCATATGAAAAATTTTAATATATAATGAGAATTCTCTAAACATCTATAATTAATTTTGAATTTACAGTATAGGGCGAAGAGTCGAAAACAAAATTTCAATCATTAAGATTTGGACAGAATAGTAACAAGACACTATAATAGAAAGATACTAAAAAATCTCATTCAGGGCAGAGAGAAAAATAAAACTACAAGTCAATAACTAGAATTGAAACGGACTTGGGTTATACAAAGACTAGATTAGTTGTCAAGTGCTTTGCCAATGCCTTCAGTTGCAGTAAATTAAGATGCAAATTCTTAGTGCAGCTTTTCCAATGAAATAAATATGCAGATGAAGTAGCCAATTCCTAGCTATAGAGTCATACCTTGAATCGATCATCTGCAGGCAAAAAGGAGCTTACTGTGGCCAAGATTTTAGATAATAGAACAGGTAATTTATCATTGAAACCGTAGATCTTTAGTTCAATCTTGTCCCCAATGATAGACAAGGCAGTCCCCAATTTTGCAACACCAGCCTGCATATTCACAACAGCTGTATACGTTATAACTGTTTACTAAATAGAAGGCTACCAATCCGAGTGGCTTAATCAATTGGAAGACAACTTTTTGGATAAAGAGTTGTAAAACCTTGACATTTTTTCAATGAAGAGTTGAAAAACCTTATTTATTTACTAGGCTTGCTCATACACATAAGTCTCAATGCATTTACGTTCCTCTAAGCCACAAATTGGAAGAGCACAC
The DNA here is from genome assembly GCA_039657345.1 of Stephania japonica. Lineage (NCBI taxonomy): Eukaryota > Viridiplantae > Streptophyta > Magnoliopsida > Ranunculales > Menispermaceae > Stephania > Stephania japonica. The sequence goes on from CM077556.1 coordinate 12,938,178, forward strand.
AAAGATGTTTTCATTGAAATAAAAAAACTCTTGCTTAAGTCTTCCTTTTTTTTCTTATAGGAAATTACATTTTTACGTTTTTCTTAGTGTAACTTAAGTCTGGCATAAAATGTGCCCTGATTAATGTTTAATAACTTAAGATGGGTTATGGAATGGTGTGAGTGCTGTGTTAAGGAGAGAACAGCCCTCTAGAATGACTGTGTAACTGCGTGTGTTCTCTTTTGATGCTAGTTTGCTGCTCATCTCTGTTCTTACTTTCTGAGTTGCTGTTATAAAGTCTTCGAATCTGTGCTCTCTCTGAATTGTTGGTTGAATTAGTTCATTAAGGGATCTGGGTGATAATCTTACTGTTACATTGTAGTTGTTGGTTTGGGCTTCATCAAAAGTCCTTAAAGCAGAGAAAAAAAAAATGCAATATCAACCAATCTTTAAAATTTTTTGACAAGATTTATCAAAAAAAAAAAAGACGAGAACCTTATACATGCTACATGAAAGAAAGCCTAAAAAACTGCATCGTGGATCATCTCCCAGCACACAACATCCAAAATCTCCACAAAGATTCTATGCTTTGGTCAATCCAACCAGAAAAACCAAATGGATATAAAAGGCCACTTAAACCACTTTTGTCGTCAGTCCACAAACCCATAATATGTTATGCAGGCTTGTTACATGATCTAAGGGATTTGTTTAAGATATATGGCATTGGTTCAAACGAGATTCATCAAAACATGTTTCTCTTTGGTGTGCAATTGCTGCATTCAGGAAAATTTACATGAAGATCACGATACTTCTAATCAGCAGCAAAGCGCATCATGATTCAAGATTTCCAGATTCGACATTTCACATCAAATATATAACAAAGCAACTTAACTGTGCCTCAAATTGGTTTTCTTTAATCTTTCTTCCTCAATCTATTACCTTTTGGTTACAAATGACATTAAACAACAAAAAGATGTTTTTTCTTTTTCATTTAAAATCAATTATAAAAACATTTTGAAAATTAAGAATTCATGACAACAAACAAACAACGGACTACAGGTTCATGAATAATTTAAAAAAGAATCGCAAAATACCTGATACAATATTTCATTGAGCTCATCTTTGAGAAGGTTTATGAACAGTTCTGTTAGCACACAACTTTTGACATCATTGTACGCCCTCTTCACAGTGATGAGGAAATATGTATTTGCACGAGGTACTTTGAATGTCTTATCAAGTTTGTACCATAATTTCATCATTGGTTGATCAATTATACATTTTGGAAGGCATGAATGTGTCGGGTGATTCGGTGAATTTACACAGTGAATGGTAAAATCACATGGCATAAACTCATTCTTCGAAGGCAAGTGAAAGGACGGCTCAACTTCAGGAGGATCCCTCCATAGTTCCAAAAGAGACATTGGAATTGGCTCTTCAATATATTGTGATCCAAACCATGGTTCATACTTGATATCTAGAGAAAAAAAAGTTGTCAGATGAAAAAAGTTAATGTCCCAAGAAAATAAGAAATTCAAATCAAAGCACCTGAATTGCCAAAGAACAAGACTCTCTCTCTATATATATATATACATAAGCCACTTTTATTCTATTCATTAATTGATTTGTTACACCTGTGGTAGTTATCAACAACAAACATTACAAGTAACATATTCAATCAGTACAACGGAGCATGAAATGTTCATAAAAACTCTCAAGTGCCATCGCCAAACAGAAAGTAATCCGCTAATTTAGTTTAATCCAATTCAATGCATATGGATTGGGTTTGATGGGTAGTTTTGTAATCCATGTAGAATCGCAAATTGCATTGGATATATTTCTCATATGTAAATCATAACGTAAAACATCCTAACATTTGTAGATCATCCCACAAGTCATTATACTTCACCATCTTTAATGGAGAAGCATGACATAGCTTCCGCCTCTTTGAGGTTGAAAGTTCAAATCCTCTTAAATCCCATATCACCTAATTATGGGTTTGATGTGCAGTTTGATGATGTGATTGGTGAAAAACTTTGACTCAAAGTGATATTTATAAAATAAATAAATAAATAATCATTGGTGTGAAATTCTTTTCAAACTATAGAACAACGCAAAGGAGAACTGCAACATATTGGCTAGAAATTACCTTTTGACTGCTTATCAATTATTTTTGTCATCAAGTCAACTCTCATGTTTTCTGGCTTCAAAAAGCTCAGAACGTGTTTTATAAGCTTCTCATCCCAAATCTCATATGCGTAGTCCCCATATATTATATGCTCTTCTGGGTACAGGAGCATGTTAGCTGCAAAAGAGAGTCCAAAGAGAGTTAGTTTTAAGAGGACAACAACGTATAAAATAGTTGTCAAATAATACTAGAAAATTAGCTAATAGCTAATGTTGAATTCTAATTATGGAATCCAATTACTTCATACATCAGCCAAAATAGACCAATATGAGTTTATGTCTCAAAAGAGCAAAATACAAATAATTATTAGGAAATGTGAAGATTTAGCCATTAATATGGAAAAGTAAGCCTCCCATGTACTTAGACTTTGCTGAAATCTTTTATTGTAACTTCTTCCTCTTCCTCTTCCGGATAATTGGTATTTTTGAACTGATTATTGACTTCATCAGCAAAATAACTCTCAAATCGTCAACAACATTCATATTAAACAAAATAATACAACATAAAAACAAATAAACCTGCTAAATCTGAAGCATAATCATCTTGTGGTTCCTCCTCGGCAAACTTAAATTCCATGTTTCCAATATCTTGCAGCTCCTTAAAAACCCATTCCTGTGGTTCATCTTGACGAAGCAATTTAAGGTATTGGTAAACAAAACCAATTACCTCATAAATCTGTCAAAACATCAAAAGAAAACAAAGAGACAAGGAGTTTTTCAAAGGTCCCAATATTTTGTAGCCCGTTATATAAAAGATCGATCATACATACAAATGTCAAATATAAACCAGAACATTGTCGATTTGGGTTTATCCAATGGATGGAATGATGTTGATTGTTCCTTCATTAATGCAGGAGAAGTAAGCTACTAACACATCAACCAAGAACAAAATACGTAAACTACCTTCTCTATGCCAGCATCAGTAAGGTATATGGCCATGCTAAAGATATATGCTACAGAGGATAGTTGAATTCCATCATCCCCAACACCAGCAGATAATGAAGTTGCTAATCCTTTAGCTTTTAGAAAGTAAAGCAAGCTTCCTTTCCCCTCTGAAAAGTAAATGTTTTGACAGGTTAACATAATACCACCATCTAATTGAAAGAGCACCCGTAAACAAATCACACTAACACCTTATGAAGTCAACAAGATGTATATTTGAGCAAGTACGAATTTAGATTAACAAGTACAGAAGTATCAACCCTTCATGGATCTATAAAAATTACCATATAATTCGAGGACCAATATTTAAAAAAGCTAATGAGACTTAAACCTTTAGGAGCACCTAAATTCACTAAACCTTAATGAGACTTGCACCTTAATTCACTAAAAATAATTAAGAAAAGAACGGATTTGAGATTTAACCCTCAGTGCATGCACAGTGAATCTTAAGCCTCATTTAAGTGAGGCACCAATGAAGCTTGACTCTATTGACATATTAAACAACATTTTGCAATCTCTTCCTTTTCATTCAGGTTGAAAATCTTCACATTTACAATGCAATTGCATATACATTTCATCTCAACATTTTGAAAAGGGACCTACTCCGTTATTCTCACTCTTCTTTTCTTTTTTCAATCAGTAAGTACAGCAACTCAGCTTCCTTAAAAAAGAACAATTTCTTTGGCAAAAAAATAACAATTTATTTTAGACTATTGTAGTTGGTACATTTCTATAGAATTCGGAAAAAAAAAATGATTAGTATACTCTACATTCACAGATACAAACTTACTATTGCTAGGCATATTCACGAGGATATACCATGGTTTACGCTAATTGCTGATGTTATTGTGTTGATAGACAAAATAAGTAGCAAATTAAAACTTTGGAGGAATATGTTAAGAGTCCATGTGTGTATTGAGAGTACACAATTAATAAAAAAATCAAGATAATGAGGCAGCAACTGTCTAAGGTGCACTGTTTTATATATTTAGGCTCAATCATACAAAAAAATGCTCAAATTGAGGATGATGCCTAACATAGAAATCAAGGTGGATGGAAGAAGAGGAGCACAACGGGTGTGATACATGATTGAATGTCCTCGTTAAACTGAAAAGAAATTTCTCGAAGGCCACAATTAGGCTAAGCATGTATTATGGGATTGAATGTTGGACGATAAAGAAACAACAAATACATAAAAAGAGCATAGCAAAGATGAGGATGCTTACGTAGATTTGTTGTAAGATCAACAAGGTTGGAAAACAAAAAACAAAGATTCAAGGAAAAGTATGAACTTAGAGAAGAGAGGCTATTGTTGTTTGGAAAGATACATAAAGACCAACAAATGTACTGTTAAGAATAATCCCACAACGGGTATTCAAGTAAGAAATAAGTGGGTTATGAGTTGGAATGTTGAGACATAATCTTGCCTTGGCACTTTGGTATATACTCTCCCTAACTTGAGCCTCACTCACACCACATTCCTACAAAAATGTAAAATGATATCAAATTCAAAGCATTAAATGGTTGCCTAAGTCCAAGTCATCTGCCAAATTGGCTAATGCCATTGGTTTTAGTGATCCAAAGAAGTAAAAAGTCCCAAGTTGGCTAATACCCCATCTTGGCAAATGCCACGTTGAATTTGAGTTGGCTAATATACTCGTCCCAATTGCCTAGGCCCGAAGTAATTGTAGTAATGCATGTTGGACCTGAGGATCCCATTAAAAATCAAATCTCAAATACGCTAATGTTGTTGAACTGAGGGGGGGAGTGTTAAGAATAGTCTCATATCAGATATTCGAGTTGGTCTCCACTAACCCATCTTGAGTTTGAGAGGATGTTAAGGAATGAAATGTGTATTGGTATAGTAACTTGTATCTTAGGAAAGATGTACATTATGAAATCTGAGTGCTTTAGGAAAGTCGTATAATTTCTTTAGTTGTGTATTTCCTTCTTTGTATATAACCCTATGTGTATAAATAAGGATCTATTTATACACATATGGCCCATTTGCTTCAGGTGTTAGCATAGCTAAGGCTTGGCTTAACTTTAAGATTGGTGTTTGGGTTCGGGTGTTAGCTAGCACTTGGTGCTACCAAAGCATCTAAACTCCCTCTTATCAAAAGATACACCTCCCCCTATCTTTATGTAGCCCAACTTAAAGGGGCAAAAAGTACAACTTTACCTTCTACCTATCAAAAGAAGACAAATATGAAGATGATGTAGAATAGGCATAACAGTCCAACAAAAAATCTAATCTAACACAATTTGTGTAGAGGCAAACAAAAGATTAGCTAAGATATGGCTTATGTTAGGCAAGCAAATGTGGAAGGAATGAATAATTCCTTAACCAAACAGGCCAATAGGGTTAAATACAAAGAAGGAAATACACAACTAAGGAATATATAAGTTTCATAAAGTACAAGGATTTCCTAATGTCCAATCCTAAGATACAAGTTATCACACCAATACATATTTAATTCTTTAACACCCAGTGATTGCAAGGCGTCGCCTAGGCATTTTAGGACAAAATCGACAAAATCGCCAAGGCCCTACCTTCGACGGGAATTGTCCTTCTAAGTAATTTTTAGAAATTTGAAGGGGCTATTTAAGTTTGATAACAAAAATACCTACCCAACAACAAAATCTCAACACAATTAATGTTACATAAGGACCTAAAGACTTATTAGTATTTTTAAAGTATATATTAAATAATAATCACATTGACTAATAGGCGATTAGTGTTATTTAAGGACCTATAAATAAATAAATACTTATCCGGGGACCTATAAATAAATATTAATACCTCTGGTAAAAAATATAAGACTTTTTGCTTAAAACACACATATTAAGAAAACATTAATTGTGAGTTTAAATTACAATGTTACCCACATTTAATTCTTTATTTTATCCAATGAAAGAAAAACAAGTGTTTAATTATAATTAAATGTTTGAATTAAAAGAGGGGCAAAATGGGTATAAGAGGTAGAAAGTTCTCTCGAATTCCAAAAACGTCTTATATTTTTTGAAGCCAAAAAATTCCAAAACCTCATATTTTTTACTAGAGGGAGTATTTTGTTTGCCTTGGCACCGCCTTGCCTAGGTCAGGGAAATCGCTCGGGGGACTTAAGTTTACCAATCAAGTCATAAAAGAGTCTCAGGAGATGAGTTTTGGTGAAGATGGCAACCTTGGGGGCATTAGCCAACTTGAAACTTTTTACTTCATTGGATCCTTAAGACCAAGGATATTAGCCAAACTTGGTAGATGATTTGGACTTAAGCAACTATTAACTCTCTGCTAGATTTGTTCATGGGCTCGGGTACCTGCCTGGCCCGCCCAAGCCCACTTTGTTTGGGATGGGCTTGGGGATATATGTACAAGCCCAAGCCCGCCTGACCCGCCCACAAGTATTTAAAAATATATTTTTTAATATTAATATTAGAAAAAAAGTACTTGCAGTAAGTTTTGAACCTTAGACATCAAGGATAACATGGTACAACTTATACCACTAGGCCAACTACTACTTTATATTCATTTTTAAATATTTATTAAATATGTTTTCTTTATTAAAAGTATAAAAATTAGTCTAAAATTTCTAACATGGGCGGGCTTGGGTGGGCCTGGGCAAGGACTTCAAAGCCTAGGCTCGACTAGGCCAGGCCCGAACTCGCCCAGTGACTAGGTCTACTCTCTGCTACCATATTAGATTTCTAAATGATGGAATGTCAAGTCCAAGTTTATATAGGAGAGAGTTTGCTTATGAGTTAGGGCTCAAGGTTTGGAGCGAACATTCACCAAAATGTCAAAGCAAGATGGTGTCTCCACTCCAAACTTATAACCCATTCTTTATGCATTTGAATACCCGATGTAGGACTATTATTAACATTCACCCTTGATTTTTAATTGGATCATTAGGTCCAACTGATGTTAACACAAATCTGTCGTGCCACAAATCCAATAGGCACTAGGCAACTGAGATGGGCATATATTGGCCTCGTTTGATTTAGCTTTTGCTTTTTTGCTTATGCTTTGACGATGTGGATAATTGCTTATGAAAAGTAAAAAGCTTGTAAAAAGATGCTTCTAGAAATTACAATGGTTTTATAGTTTTTAGTAGTTTTAGGTAGTTTTGGTTGTCATGTCCATGCCACGTCAACCAATCTAGTAAAGGAAACCAAACGTCCCAAAATATGCAATTGAGTGCCACATCAGTGATAAGCGAAAGCAAAAGCTAAACCAAACAAGGCCATTAGTCAATTGATACTTGAAATCAAAGGATCTTTGAAGTCAAGGGGATAGCCTACTTAGTAGATATAACTTGGAATGAAACCTTTGGGCAACTTTTTAATTACTCTGATAAGTGATATCATATTAAAATTTTCTATGATGCAAAGTCAAGTCCAAGTTTTATATAGGAGGGAGAGAATGTCTAAGTGAAGGCTTAAGGTTTGGAGTGGAGGACTCACAAAAAATGCCAAGGGAAGTTGGTGTCTCAAATCCAAACTTGTAACTTGTTCTTAATGTATATGATTAAAATTTATATAGGCTTTGTTTGGTTCGGGGGGAAGTTGAAGGAAGTGAGATAACTTCCAGGGAAGTTCCAACTCACCTTGTTTGGTTGGATATTTTCAAAAAACTTTCCTGGAAGTTTGACCCCCAACTTCCCCACATGGGGGAAGATTACTCACTTAGGGGAGGTGAGTAAGTTATCTTCCTGAGGGGGAAATTGACACTTATACCCTCATTTAAATGTTCTTTCTCTACCTTTATTCCCTACAATCTCTCAAGAAATAATGAAAAGAGCATTTATGTCAATTACATTATTTTATTGTTTTTAAAATATGGAACTTCCCAAGAAGTTCAAAGTTGAACCAAATATGAAAAGTACAACTTCCTTAGTGGTTAACTTCCCAGGAAATTAAACTTCCTTGAAAGTTAATAAAATGAACCAAACGAGGCCATAGTCTACATTTACATGGAGCTAATGCAATCTAAATTCAAAGAATCTTAATTAGTGAGTTTAGGGAAAAGAAACAACAAAGATGCGCCTTGACAGGTAGACATTTGCAAAGGAAGCTACCCAAAGGCACCATGGCATGGTCTAGCATAAAGTTGCAAGTGAAAATAAATACAAGAACATAACAATGGCGATACAAAAATATATAGATAAAAATGAAAACCAACTACAGATCAAAAAACAATAAATGAAGACAAAATAAAAAATAAACTTAGTCATACTTAAGTAGCACTTCCTCTTCAAACTACACTCTAGGACAATAGCACATCAAAAACTAAAGGGCAGACTCTTCTCATAATTTAGAGAAAAATTTACATTAATGAATACAGCTATAGGAATAAGAACTAAGAAAATAAAAAAATGAAGAGAAACAAACAACTTTTAGTGTGTACTACTCAAGCTCTTGTGCTCTAGAATGTTAAGAGTTTACAATTTCACCCGCTTTGAGCATGAGAAACGCCTTCATTAAAAGCAACACTTTAAACACTAAATTAAAGCCAATCCCCTACGTGTGCCCCAATATAAGTGCAATTTCATGTCACATATCTTGAATAATTTAGCTTCATTTTGTACATGTAAATTTCTATGCACTAAATAATTTGTACATTTACTACTTGGACAAGCATTTTAAAATAATCAAAAGGTGAAAAAAAGACAACATGACAAAAAAAAAAATCTAAGAAAAAAGACAAACAGGGGTATGGACAGATAAAAAACTCAATATTTGTCAAGTGCTTTGCCACAGCAAGACCAGCTCAAAGACAACAATGAAGTAGTTATACTTGATAAATTTCTCATTGAGAAGGCCACAACCAAGAAATTATGTTTAGTGAGATTAAAAATAACAAACAATTAACAAAAACAAAAGATTGTTCACTTATTCATCTCATAACGAAAATAAAACAGAATCCATGGAAACTTACAAATTTAACATGAATTAGGTCTAACAAACTGTAATTAGCTGGTTCGCAAAATTGCAATTAGCAAAGAATATCCAGGCCAAGAAATGCTTACCATGCCCCAGGAGGTGAGCTAAATAATCCTGAGGTTTCTGTAAATACTCTTTATGAAGACATGGCATCGTCCAATTTAAATCAAGGATATGAATATCTTTAACAGCTTCTAATCTGTAAAGGTTATCAGATTTCCAGATAGGAGCCTCTTTATAAATCTTTGTCTTAACAGGTTGCCCTTCTTTGACATTACTAAATAGCTCCAAAACCCAATCCTGAAGAGTATCTAGGGGCTCTGCAATATTGAAAAGATAAGAAAACCAATTGTATTAATTTATACTTAATATTAATCATGTCTCTAAAAAATTAAAAAAAAACAAGAAAAATAAAATAAATTGCAGATTATTTCTCTTTGTGCGTCATCTTCTTGTCCAAGTATCTTTGTGATCATGAGATAAGGGCAAATCACTTTTTGTGCCAAACAAAAATGGAGAAAGATCACAAAAAATAAGAAGTAGATTTTCCCTTACGAGAGAGAATTTATCACATAAGAAAATTATGGCTTGTAGTTGTGGGTGTTGATTTGAATAATCATACTTCTATGATTTTGATCTAAAGAATGGATTGAAAAAATGGACTCTACATTTACCTCCACCAATGACAACTAATTTCATTACACCGCCATGGTAATTTTTTCTATAAATGCGCAAAATATGTCCCCGTAAATCAACTCCCCTCTCCATAGCATCAACCAGGCTCTTTCGGTTACCTTCAAAATAAATAGAGTTTGTTGTCAATTCTTCATACAAGGAATAAACAAGATCAATACATTGTAGAATCGGAGAGTGGATATATACCCCAAAAAAATCCATTAAAAGGATGACCAGGTGCAGATGTATGGCATTGAAGTTGTTGAAGGCGACAAGAATCACTTTGCAAAACTTGATTGAATTCTATATTCGATTGAGTATATAATATAGCATTATAACACACAAATAGAGAGCAAAGTGTCAATGGATCCAGAATATGCAGTAGTGTGACCTCGCTTTAAACTGAACAGTATAAACATATAGGAGAGTACCTGAATCTACTGCTAAAACCTCTCTCTCCATAGCTTCAACTTTGACTAGTGGGGAAATAAAGAATTGAGAAAATCTGAGAAAGCAAAGAATAAATAGCCGTCAACATGTGCTTCTCCAATAAAAATGACTTGTAAATAAAATATATAATCAGAATTATAAGGTGTTAAGGCAGTCCTTACACCGCCCCTCGCCTAGGCAGAAAGAAAATATTCATTTATACTTTAGAGGCTTATAATGGACAAATAAGTCCATTATTTCATGCTTTATTACTTGTGTTTTTACGTATTTTCCTTGTAATTTGTCTCCGATATTACTGATTTCCCTTTCGTGTGTTTGGTGGATGTTTCGGTGCATTTGGAGCTTTTATTGCAAAATCTTGGAAAATCACCTCGTAAAGCGTGTTGAGTGTGGATCTCAAGGAAGGAAATATGGAAAATGGTGGATCTTTATGCTGATCTTATTTTTAGAGCATACTTGACTATTCTGAAGGTTCCGAAGCGGGAAAAGAAGTTCCAAACAAAAGGTCAAACTTTAGCGCGTAATTCCAAATTAGAGCAATTGACGCATCGTTCAGAACAGCGGCCATATCTCCTTCATTACAAATCCAAACCAGCTGGGGTTTACGGCGTTAGAAAGAAGACTAAGAGTCAAACAATTTTGTCTCTCAAGAGCAGAGGCCATTTCTGATCAAAAGAGGTCCAAACGGAGGCGGCGGCAAGCGAGGAGATTTGTTGGGAGCCGAAGCAAGTGGCAGAACTGGGCAGCAAGGTGACGACCGCAGTCGTCTGAGTCAGACAATAGAGAGAAAGTCAGAGAAACTTCTACTTTTTACACGAATTATTTTCTAATTATTTAGGGTCTAAAAAAATATTATTAAAACATATATTTGGAGACTTTTTCTCAACTTTAGATCTGAGTTTTGAGAGAGGGAAGGCTGCGTTTGTTCGGATCTAGATACTATGGTGTTATTTAAGTTTTCTTCAACAATGTATAAGGATTTTGACTCCTCTACAGAACCCTAGCCATTCCTAGAGAGAACGCTGCGTTGTTCGTTTGTTTGCCTGTTCGTTTGTTCGTTTGTTCGGATTTTAACTATGGAACCCTAGCCATTCCTATTATGATTTTTGTTCTAGACGTTGTGGTTTTCTTGTATATCATGTGATTTCTTTAATCTTTTGTGGTTTAATGTTAAGATTTGGCATATGATCAATTAGTTGATTAGACTAGGGGCATCTATGACAGTAGGGACCTAATGTGGATAATTCTAAATCAAATGATCTACGACAGTAGGGACCTAATGTGGATAATTCTAAATCAAATGATCTACGACAGTAGGGACCTTACTACAATAGTGTTATTGAATGTTGGAATTTCGTTTAATCATATGTATGCAAGAACAACATTTGTATTTGGATTCATTTCATGGTTAATGGCTAGTGGGCAAGTTAATCCCTAGTTATTCACATTATTGTTAATTCATTAAGTTTACTTGCTTGTTAATTGTTAGTTTAGTTTAATTAATTTAAAAACCCACCGATTTAGTACCTATCTATTTGACTTGACTGTTTCCTAATATCACTACGATTGTCTCTGCGGGATCGACATCCCTCTAGTCACTTGTTACTACACCAAAGTCGTACACTTGTAGCCGCTGGTCGGAGGCCCCTAAAGAACGATGCATTTTTTTAAAAGTCCTTCAAATTATTTATATATATTACATAACAAACTTGACTCGAACATGAGTTGAAACCTTCCCCAACCTTGCCTATAAGCAAGTGAAGCCTCATAAATCTCACTAGATATGCGTCGCCAGAGAGACTTAATATGTTAGCCTTAAAGAGACTAAATATGGTAGTCTTAGAGGAGTAAACATGTTACATTAAATAGATAGAGAAGAGAGGACTAAAGGTTTGAATTCTTGTCGGAATTGTCGCCGGATTGGTTAGGAGGAGGTGGACAGAATGGGAGTGTTAATCTTTGGGCTTACGATTAGAAATATGGCTTACATATCGACTTTTCTTCATATTTACAGAAACCCACCTCAATTTATTATTATTTAGAAACATGTGCACCACCTACCCAAGGTTATGCATTCTGAATGACAAATAAACAGGAAAAAGGGAGGTAAACCATGACCTCTCTTCAAAAAGAGCATAAAAGGAAAACGGTTCAAAAAGCATGTGATCAATTTTTTTCACAAGGAAAAGATTTGCAGTCTATAATCACAGCAGAAAAAATGGGGAACAGAAAAGGAATGGAAAAAAAAAAAAAAGTTTGGAGCAGTTAACAGCAAATCTATAACAGTCAAGGATTGCAAGATGCTAAGGCGATCCCGAGGCGATTTCCCTAGTCTAGGCGAGGTATTGCCTAGGCGAATGAAATAATATTTATTTAGAGGTCCCCATATAAGTATTTATTTATTTATAAGTCCTTAAATAACACTAATCATCTATTAATCAATGTGATTATTACTTAATATACACTAATAAATCTTTAGGTCCATATGTAACATTAATTGTGTCAAGATTTTATGTTCGGGTAGGTATTTCGTAATCAAACTTAATTGTAAATAGCCCCTTCAAATTTCTAAAATTACTTAGAAGGACACCGCCCGCCTAAGGCACCGCCTAGGCAATTTTGTCCCAAAACGCCTAGGCGATGCCTTGCAATCACTGATAATAGTCGCAACGAATATTACCCATTGCAAGGTAGCAAAATGGTAGTCCTAGTTAATTACTCACATGATCATAGACTTAGTGGCATTTGGCAAAACAATATCAACATAAAGTCAGGAGAATCAGAATAGTAAGAACTTCTAGTTCCTTTCTACTACAATGTCAAGTACATGACATCTATATGCAAGGCTCAACAAGAGTGGATAAAAGAAGCATTGGTGTATACCTTTTCAAGGCTCCCTTAAGAAACTCTCTCTTCACATCAAAATAGTAGCAGGTATGCTCTGTTTCTGTGTAAGCATTTGAAGAACCTCCGTGCTTTGACAAGTAACTATCATACTAAAACACCAAAAGTAAAAAGGGACACTAACGGCCATAAAACCATTCCAGTAAATCAATATCTCGTCAAATTTAATGAATGGTTATTCACAACAATATTGTCTATGACATGGATAGCAAAGGGAGATAAAGACGAGAAATCTGAAAGAGATACTTACAATGAGAAAACAGTATCAGAAATTTAAAACCATAGCCGTCAAAATAAAAACATCAAGTATCTTGTGCATAATACAATAAAACATGCAGCCAATCAATTAATGTGTAAAAAATAAAAATGTAGTGGCCATGAATCTTCCATGTCTTTTTCTTTAAATCTCAAACCAGTCGACTGCAGGTTAATGCACTGCTTTGGACGATTCTATCCAGGATGTCCAAAATGTCAGTCTTTCCCGTAACAAGCCACTAAAAAATATTAATTTTATTAGAATAAAAGCTTTGGAGGACATTAAAGATTGTGATTGGAGGATGACATTCAAAAAAACTCAAGGCTCATCACACTGAAAAAGAAAATAGAGAAAGAGATGTGCACTCTGACAAAATCCAACCACGACTAACTTATCATCATAGACTTCCTCATGTATGAGGTTAGGTAGGACCGTAGGAAATATGTTTCTTACACATTCAAAAGGTAAACAACACCAAGGCCAAGCACTTCATGTTCTAGTCCATAATACACAATGGCAGCACCATTATTAGAAAAGGAGTTTCCAAGACAACTGGCGATTAACTCTATATCATAGTTCACAAGAACGCCAGGTTGCATGAATATTATTTGACAAAAAAAGGGTAGTCAAGAGTATTCAAGGATTTGTTAAAATAGAATAAGAGACACGTATTAACATCCAAGGACTACTGGACTAAAAGGTGAGAACTCCACAAGCCAACCAAAAAAAAAAAAAAATTCAAAGAGAACGAATGCAACAAAATGGATCAGCCCCTTTTCCTGATCAATACGGAAATGCCATTGCACAACTTATCGAGTAAATCCATCATACCCTAAATTGAATGATGTTCACACAAAAGCACTCCTTTGTACTGCCAAGTTCTGAAAACCTTACTGTTAATCTCAAACAAATGTTTCATGATAGAGTTAGACAAGAGGCATAGCAAGTCAAATATATCATCAATGATTATCAGAGTTGCCAAAGACTCATCCAATAAAACCTCTAAGTAATTTAATTTTAAGATAAATTAAAAATTCACTCCTAAGACTTGCTAAATAGGTTACCTACAATGACAAAGTTACCGAAATGTGGTTTGACAAACCTTCAAGTGACAGAATTTTTAGATAATCATTTTATTAAGGGAAGGAAAAGAAAATGAAAGGAAAAGTCTAATTAGACCTGATTCATATATGATTAATACAACAATAACAACAACATATCCTCAGTCCCAAATTAATTGGGGTCTACTACATTGATCAAACTCTTCCATTGTGCTCAATTTAGTGTCGATTCATATATGATAAATAAGCAAGTTAAATTAAGGGACTAGGTCTGAACTTTAATTCTAGTCGGATGTTGACTATGTTTACCTATTCAGCTTTAGTCCCATTAGTTAACCAAAAGCACCAATGTGAAAGCACAACTAAGCAACAACTTTCTTCTGGAAAAAGTAGAATAACTACAATAAGTAATTGTTGAATGGTCAAAACAAATATTGCCTCTTTCATTTTCACATCCATTGTTCGAACTTAGTAGCAAAGCCTGGTTAATTATGGCTCATCTTCTTTTTCTAAAGAATCAATAGAATGTTTAGTTTTTCTCAAAGGAAACGGCTTAGCTATACGCTACAGCGGTAAATTAGTAACAATAAAAAATTATCAATGTCTTTGAACCTTCAGTTTGGCAAACAATAAGGACATAAGGTTTTAATGGTTGAATGATAAAATATAAATTTACATATAAATAAATAAATAAATGTCTTCATTAAAGAGAAGACAAACTAGCTAACCTCATTTTCATCAGGAAATTCAGCACTTCCCATAAAAAGCATATGCTCTGCAAGAAAAAAAAAATATAAGATCTAATACCCATCCAAAACTTAATTAAAAAGTTTTTTCCCTAAAATCTTTGTTTCCTATCACCATCTATTATGTGATAACCAGCTTGCCAGCCACTTCACAACTAAACGTGGCAAGAATCTTAAACTCGACTGCCTTAATCAGCATTCAACGGTAACATATATAATATGAACAATCTATTCATGTCAAGTTAGACAGATAGCAAAAAAACTGGGAGAGGGAACATCTCCTAGATTGGTCTAGGAAATAACTGCGAAAGCAGTTGCTGCATAAGTTCTCCATTGAAAGAAAATCAAAGAATCATAAAGTAACAACCTCATCTGCATGGGGAAAAATTATAAGAAAAGTGTTAATTTCTATATTACGTCTGCTTGCACGAGTCTGTGAATCTCCACTAGTACCAATATTGTCCCCAACTTAACCACCTCCAACTCATAGGTGTGGGGTTTTAACTCAATAGGCCTTGGTGCTATTTGGAGAGACATCCAGATTTATGTACTTCTTTATGAAGTTACACTTAATCGATGTGGGACTATTGTTTCGGTCCACACATCTCCAACACTCCACCTTGGACCAAAATTGGCGTCTTCTCTCAGGTCCAGCTGAACCGTACGCTCTTATACCATGTTAATTTTTATATTGGGTCCGCCCGTGTGTGCGGGCACTATAACGACCCTAAAATTTTATTTGTGGATGATGGCGTGTATATTGCCTAGACTTATAGTGCACAATTTTGTTGTTTTATTGGCTGTTTTGTGAGTGACAGTCGCCTCAAGATACGTGCGTGCAACGAGTAAATGGGTAGGTTGGTATAGGCGTGAAACTTGGGTTGGTCTATGACTTGGGTTCTAACTAAATTTATTAGAGTGCCAAAGTTATGAGGAAGAGGTTAATTAGTTAAGTGAATTAGCCTAAGTTCATAAACTAAAATAGCCTAAGTAAATAAATTGATAGATAATAAATCCTAAGTATCAATGGAATATTATAAACCAATGGATGATGAGTGCATATTGATGTGTATGATAGGTATTTAAATTTATTTACAAATTGAATTCTTAAGTTAGGAATGGACTATTAGGGTCGTTATATACACCTCGAAATACGCGTGCACGAGAGTGAGACTAGTTTGGCAAGGCTCAAAAACCTTAGGCAATGTCCAATAGCTCAATTTATGGGTTAATGACCAAAGACTAAGATACAGAACTAAGCTTAGTTAATTATGGTTAAACTATAGAATTGAATGTAAATAATGGACTATGATTTGTTGTAGGGAATGGTGAATCCTTGATGGGCCAAGAGATGAGGACAAATTAGTCATTAGGTAAATAGAGAGTTAAATAAATAAAAGGGGCGACTATTTCCACCCATATATGTGCTCTCAGCACCCATGATTTACTCCACCTATAGAAGTGCTAGGTCCACACATAAAAATTTTCCAAAATACCCTTTATTAGTACAAACGCCACCCATTTATTCATCTTTGTTCATTTTGCCCACCCACAGTAGTGCGTTTTACATCTCGCCAAAACTCTTGTCTCTCTTCACGTACTCCTCCTTGCAGGCCATCGGCGCCACCATCAAGATCAGTCTCCACTTCACCGAAGCCGATGACTTGGCTCTTCCGATTTTTTGTTTCAATCAGACAAGACTTGAACACATTGTGTTCCGATAGGACAAGGCTGGAACTACATCTTTACACTCCAGTATTGTCCAACTAGGAAGGAACACCATCATACCCCATTTTCAATTTCGGTTAGACCAACTGGGACCATAAGCAAAGAACCCAGTCAATGGCAACCGGACATCAAAGCTTGTGTTCCAGTCTGATCGAGCTAGAATGCTTCACAATCACACAGGATTGGAACAAATGACGAAAAAATAAGGGATGTGCAACAGAAATACATATCTTAGCACGGCAAAAAATACCTCTAGGTCTTCTAAACTTTCTTCGAAACACAATTTTGGTTCCATTGTATGCTAACGCCAGAGTTTTAAGGAAACAAGCATGAATGAGAGAGCGTTAGGGTGGATGGTACATTTAAATAGGGTTAAAAATGTCAATACAAATAAGGGCTTTTTGGTCTCAAGTTTTATTTTTCATTTCAGGTTGTTGAAAGCACATAGACGGGTGGAAATAATCGCTCCCTAAATAAAATGCACGTGTCGCTTGTTGATGGAGCTATAAGTGATAAATGCAACATTTTAAAATAAAAGAACAAGGATTGGAAATTATGTGGCGGTGGAGACTTGTTTTCTAAGCAAGAAAATGAGAAGAGAGTCATCTCTCTCATTTTTTATCATTTCATCTTTTCCTCTTTTAGAATTGGTGTAGAGAGGTAGAAGCTTTATTTTATGTTTCATTTGTTCTAGCGGGGTGGATCAATGAGATGGGATGAAAGGGTCCTTGGTGTTTTCATTTTGACTTTGAGAGAGAGAGTCAAAGCTTGTTGGGAATTCAAGAGAGAGAGCGAGATGGTTGAAGGTGATTAGCTTTGGAGTAGGGAGCAAATCAAGCTTGTGATTGGGGAAAACTTAAGAGGCATTCTTGTGTAATGTTCTTGTGAATGTCATAGTGGTGCTATTGAGCTAAATATTGGGGTGATGAAACGTGGATTGGAGCTGCAGGTGTTGTTCATGATATGGGATTTAATAAAGGTTATTATTCCGCACTTCCTAACAAGGTGGCAAACTGCCAAACTCATAAATTCCAGTTTACATTGAAGATTTGGTAATGAGATGACGCCTAATTGGGTTCGATATCATGTGTATTAAATAATCTCGAATCACCATGACTTGTATAGTTTAATTCTCTAAATGTGTGAGTATCTCTTACAAATAGTGGATTCTTTGTTGTGGTACATTTGACAATAATTGCATAGTTGACATTGCTTGAGATATTTATGAATCAAATGGCGAAGTCCTTTACACAAGTTTTTGGGTATATAATGAGATTTTAGTACCATTATAATAGGAGTTGGAGTTGAGGCTCTTTGAGAACTAGACACTAATAGTTAGTGTTGTCATATGTCAAGAAATACATATATGATTAAGCTTTAGATTTTAGGGAAATCATTTGGAACTTGGATTTTAAATTATTTTGAGGTAATTGATCAACTTTGATTAGAACTAATGGGTTAATATTTCTTTCATGATACATGTGTACACAATGGTTTGGAAATTTTAAATCAATTTAGTCTATATGCATTTGGAACCAAGGTTAATGAAGACAGCTTAATTAATCTAGTTTTCATTCAAAATACATTATTATACATAAAGAAATTCAAGTGATACGGGATTTGTTTGAGAATCTAATTGAGTTGGTTGGCATGTGTTGGTGAGATAAGAACCTCAACTTGGTTTAAGTTAGGATTTGTCCGGGAATTTCACATTAGGTGTCACCACGTGTCCCAACACTAAGGAAACACACATGCATTACGTGTTAGGTTGAACCGAGGGGTTGGCGTACTTCACAGATTCGAGAACCCCAGCTGAGGCGAGGAAATAGAGATCGTTAAGTAAACCAGTAACAAGCTCAATATGAATTCATTTTCGTTTTTTGTTGTAAATATTAAAAAAATTAACACTGTTTGGATTCCATTCCTTTTATTCGAGTGTCCTAGGGTATAAGTTGTCAAGAAGGTACTCACAGGTGCGGTGTTCGACTTGCCATTGTTAACACCCCTATATTTACTAGATATTTGAGTGTAGTCGCAGGTGCGATGTTTGGAGCTACTGTTAACACCTTTGTGGACTATACTCCACTTTGAACTTGTCGACTTGGGGAAGTCGGCAGTTCTTGGAAGTCGAGGTTGTAGTTGCATACCCGCAGCTTGATGGATTTGGACCACTTAGATGTCTATCCTTTCGTTTCTTCGACATTATCATTGTCATCTCACTTATCCTATTTATCAAGCATTTAATTTATTTCCTGTCTATTTACATTCTTGCATTATCTTTCGACTTATTTACTGATTTCATGAAATAGCGATGACACTCTTCTGGCTTTACTCGCTGGAATTGTTGCTTCCGGTGACAATTTCAAGTCCCTCGTCTATCAAGGGAAATGAGTCAGTGCTTGGTAACTACCTCTACCTCTGAGCTATCCTCAGAGCAGGCTTCTAGTGTTGTCATATTGTAGTTTTCTTTTGTTGGACGTATTTGCTTATATGATATTGTTTTGTAAAACGGGGTTTATTTTGGAATTCGTAAGATACGCTGGGTACATGTATATAATTCCCTCTCTTGTCACCTGATATGCATGAGATCTTTTACAGTGTTCCACATTTAGGTTGTCTCGATTTTCGTGTTCATTTATAGTTGCTTAAGTTATTTACTTTAGTTGCAAATTGTAAATTAATACTTGTAAATCTTAATAACATTAAATAAGCGACTAAATGATAATTAAACGATTAAAGAGGCTTGACTAGGCTTGCGTTGACTCCGCAGGCGTTGACCAGGGGTCTACATAGATCTAGTGTTGGGTTGGGACCACTATGTGGGAACTGGGGTCAACACAGGCCCGAGCCTGTGAATCTCCACTAGTACTGATATTGTCCCCAACTTTACCACCTCCAACTCATAGATGTGAGGTTTCAACTCAAAAGGCCTCGGTGCTATTCGGAGAGACATCCACAGTTATGTACTTCTTTATGAAGTTACAGTTAATCGCTGTAAAACTATTATTTCGGTCCACAAATCTCCAACAAAGAGAAAGAAGTAATGCATTACATAGTTGTGAAGGATAGAAAGATGTTATACAAATAGCAAACAGTTCTAGACTAGAATGTAGACCAACATGGACTCTTAATCAAACGGAGACAATTTGAAACCCTTTATAAGAATGTGGAATTCTTGAAAACCCAAGAAGCATATTTAGGTATTGTCTAACCTAGAGTTTGAATAACCACAGATTGCCAACAACTAATAAGAGATACAATCCTAATTTAGGTACATGCAATGATCGAAACTTTGATTTCGCTTAATAATTCGTCCTCTAGATAATCAGGATTAAGTCAATTAACTTAGCATCTCGGAGAAGTTAATTCGACGCGGAGAGTTTTTGTAAGAATTCATCAACTTAAAAGAAGTTTCTATTTAAATGGCAGATAAACTAAAATTTATTTTTATGAGATGCTAAAACAAGTACGATTATGTATTTTTAGCATATATAATGACACTTCAATAGTTCTCAAGCATTTTTATTAAGTCCTAACTTCATTTTGTCAATATTCTAATATGGTTTTCTAGCTTCTTTTTTAAAAAAATAAAGGAAATCGTTTTCAAGCCATTTAATTGATACACACTGTCACTGATTTAAAATAAATAAATAAATAAATTTTTTTAAAAAAATTGATAAAACACTATCACATAATTTAGAATATTAGCCAAAGTCATTTTTATATGGACCAAGATTAAAATGTTGAAGGAATTAAATATATTGATTGAATCTTGATGCAAATCAAGGGCATACAGAGCCATGTAGATATGTATGTCTTTAAAACGAGTTCTATTCAATCACCCCTAACCTTCAAAATCAATTAAATGTCTCCCTCGACTATCAGCTCCTATTACGCATAAAGGATAATAAGGGCACCTAGTGTTGTAGAGAAGCAAAGAAAAGGAGAGAGATGGCTTGAAAATTGAACATGAGAGACAGTAGGTGAGCAAGGTTGTGAACTTGATACTTGCAGGAGTAAAAGTTTGGGGTGTATAGATCCAGAGAGGAGCAAAAAGGGAAAAAAAGAGAGGAAGGCCTGAGAATTGAGGAAGAAGGGTAGTAAAAATGAGGAGACTTGCTCCAAAATTGCCGGTTTGTGTGAACTTGATATTTCTTGTGATTTTAAGGTTTGTAAGGCTTTTCGATCAATTTTTGCCGGTTTTTAGCGTCCCAAAACAAAAGGTTTTGATTTTTGTTAAAAACTTTGCCGAAGCTTTGCAATTTTTAAGTTACTTGTGAGTTTTGTTTCCCCCTTGAAATATCAAAAACGATCACCTAAAATTCGGCAAATTCTGTAGAATTTTTTATCCTTGGGACAGGTCCGTCGTCCACTTACGTAATAATGCCTTACTAAACCAAGCACAAGATTCGTGGTTCAAAACTAATAATTTGACAAGAATTATACTTCCAAGGAAAAGCATATGTATGTCAAATAAGTAAAAAAATGTTCCCAAAATAACATAGTCCTATAGTAGCAAAATTCCCCCATGACCGTCATACGATGAGCTTCGATGCCACTTACAATATTTCCTTTGAAAAGGTCCATCTAAACCATATGAATCTGGTGATTTCCTTCCTTCACCTCACATATGGCTTTTATCTAAATCTGATTGTTAATATATCTCTACACCGCTTCTTTTCCTTCAACTCAAATACGGCTTTTATCTAAATCTGATTGTCAATATATCTCTGCACCGCTTCCCCAATCATGCTCACTAAAAGCTTCGTGTGCCAATATCTTTAATTCCTCGAGACTATTTTTGAAGAATATAATCTTTTAAAGTAATTGGTCAATATCTTCCATGTCCTACTTTCTTATTCCACTATGCCACCACTTTTTCATTTCAGTTTTTGATGAGTTAGTTTATTTATTCCATGAAATATATTGAGTACGAACCCTCCTCCCTTTCAATCAAGTAAGCATAACTTGTTTGGCTTCACCTCCTTCAATCAAGTCACATGGCATTTCCAACAGCCATTCGTACTTTCTTAAAAAGTTATGTTCCAACATCCCTTCTAGCAATGCTCAATCATTTTATCAATTTGCTTGGCCTTCAATTTTAAGCGTTATCCAAGCTGTGAAACACCTTAATAGTTATTTAACCTATTTCCTCATATTCCAAGAAGAGTCACCAAGCATCCTCATATGGCTATGCTCATATTATGTGTGTGTTATTTTTCCACTTCCCATCACTCACCACAATAAAACATAAAATTTTCCTCTCAGCATCAAGCAAATGAAGTTATAATTACATCGAGTAAATAGGTGTGAAAATAGGTAGCATCTAGACTGTGAAGACCTCTAAAAAATCATTTATAAGTAAAAAAATCTATATATGTTAAAGAAAAATTCAATAGTTCGAGAAAATTCTATGAATTCCATGAAAGAACTTCATCATTTTTCGAATTGTCTTTCATGAAATCCATGTCTCACATTCTATCAATTCTGAATGACAGATCGAAGTTTTCCTTTCATGTTACCGACGCTTGATTAGTTTTTTATCTTTTAGAAAATGAATTGCAATGTCATGCTCTGTAAAATACAGTAGTATGAAGTCTCATCAGTTTGTTAGTTGAAGGAGAAACTCTTCTGTTTGAATAAAAAAAATACAGTAGTATGAAAGAAACAAAGCAGAATCAGACAAAATCATACCTAGAAAATGAGAAAGACCCTGCGCCTCGGCAGGATCAGAGAAGCTTCCCATCCCTACACACATTGCCGCTGCTGCCTGCACATAAAAAATAACAAAAACACATAAGAACACAAGTCCAGAAACAAACTCTACTACAATTAAAGATTCACTCTACAGCACTTGCAGAAACTATGTAGAAAATCAGTGATATATCCATCTCAAAAACACAAATGATAACAAAACCTAAACAAGACAACCAACGATCCTAAAATTAAAGATCCTATTAATAAATTTAAACTAAAATTCAAGTTACAATTCAGTTTCCAACAAAAATCGTCAAAGCGAACATAGGCATCTGAGAATGAAAGTAACACTACACATCAAGCAAACTGGCACTAATTACTAAACCAATCCACGCATCAAAGAGACAGAAATGCGTTATTTCATTCACGAACCTTCTTAGTCGGAGGAGCACTGCCACTCTTCTTCGCATCCGTCTCCACATTCTCAGCGTCCTCTTCATCGTCATCTAAGCTTTCTTCCTCATCTTCCTCATCTTCATCATCATCTACGTCGTCTTCGTCGTCGTCTTCTTCTTCAAACTCTTGTTCGTGGCCATTTTCTAGGGCATTGGAAGGATCGGGAGGTCCGTCGGGATAGATCTCGGGATCGTGAACAAGAACGGCGCAGAGGCCGTTGGAAAAATGAAGAACTCTGTAGAGGCGGCGATCTGTTGGAGCCTTCACTACTAGATTGTCTGATGAGAAAGTTATCGCCATAGCTCGAGCTTTCGTGCTGGAGAGGCACAAGAGAGACGAATCAGATAGCGCCACTTCTTTCGAATAATTGGTAATTGTGGTGCCGAGACCTGATAGTGTAACTCCGATAGGAAACTCGAATAGAACATGCAGAACGGACCTCCATTTTTGCTGAGTGCACCCCACTTTTAAAAAAAAAATTAAGTGAAATTACTAAACTGTCTTCCAAATAAAAGGGTTTTCTTGCTCACTAATACATTCATACTCCACTCACCCTATTCACCCTCTCAACCCGTCCTAAGGCCTTATTTGGTTAGAGGTAGAGTTATCATCTGAGAGATAACTTGCAAGGAGATAGAAACAAATTTTATTTAATTGCTCAATTTCCCTGCAAATTATCTCTAAACTTACACAATAGAGTGAGAGATATCTCCCCCACACCCATACAGAGTTATCTCCCAAGAGTTATGGACACAATTACCTTTATTAATAACCATTTTATTACCCATCTCTTTTTTATTTAAAAACTATTTATGTCAATTCATATATTTTATTGTTTAAAAATTTACAACTTCTCTATAAGTTTAAAGTTGAACAAAACACGAAAATATTAACTCCAATGAGATAACTCCAAACTAACATTGTAAGTTAGCAAAACTGAACCAAAAAAGGTCTAATCCCACAAAACTCGAGCAAAATCACATCAATTTGACAACGTGGGTGTGTTCCCTACCTTTTTTCGTGTCGATTTAGGACTTGAATCACGCATTTTGGTCAAAAAATGTCGATAAAATTAAGCATATCTAGTGATTCTAAGCAAAACCTACTAATTTTTTGGTCGTTTTCATGTAATTTTTGAAGTGTCAAAACTTTTTTGTTCGTTCTTGTCGCTTGCAAGTTTCGAACATATAGGCTCAAGACCTTTAAAAAAGTCTCGACCGGCTTACCCCAAGATTTCTTTATAGGTCTCGGTGGAAATCAGCCAAGACCTTTAATGAGGTCTCGGTCACCTTCTACTGAGATCGAGACTTCTTCAAAAGTCTCAGTAGGACCTGGATGTAGTCGGTTAAGACCTATAAAAAGGTCTCAACCCTATATGTTTGAAATCCACAGGTCGACAAGACAAGGATATGTTTGAGTAATGAGGTATTTTTAACAAAAAGTGGGGTACATTTTGTAAAGGTATTTTTGGGATTTTGGAAAAAAAGTGGAGTATGTTCAACAATTAAAAATAAAAAAATGTGATTCCAAGAAATTCAAAAAATGGGGTAGAGTGAGTAAATGCAGTAACTTCAACAAAAAGTGGAGGCCGTTCGGACGCTTCCTTTTCATTTTTTTAAGTGATATAGAGATTTCATATATATTAATGACTCGATACATGACTATACATGGATATATATATATATATATATATATATATATATATATATTAAAGTTGTATCTTGGGTGTGCCACGTGGCAGTTTCGAGCTTCCTCACAGGGCCACGTGGCACACCCAAGACTCCCTATTTATTAATATGAGTTTCTTAAGTCTGCAACTTTTTATTCTTTCTAAAATAAAATTTTAATAAATATGAAAATTTAATTTACGAATTTAAAATAATATAGGTTACGAAAAATTCTAACCCTTCAACTTCTGCAACATCACCAACACCAACTTTAATGGGAATAAAGTTATATCTTGTGTTGTCACATGCACCTTCCCTTAATAGTAATTTCTCACGTCATAAACCTCACACATTAACTATTTCTCAAGCCTTTCTCAAAAAAAAAAAAAAAAACTATTTCTCGAGCCTCATAAGCCATACATTAACGGTCCATTTACTTTCTTTTGGCCTCTTGATTTTCCTATTTTGATGTAACTACTAAGTTAAATAGTTATTATTATTATTATTATTATTATTATTATTATTATTATTATTATTATTATTATTATTTAGAGAAAGTTAAATAGTTATTATTTAATCATTTATAATTAGACATTAATTATTTTTTTAGTCTTTTGATCTCCTTAGGTAGGTATGTAACACAACACTAATTTAAATATTCTCACAACCATTTTTGTTATTACAACTTAATTATTTATTTTTGGTATTTTGATCTCTGAATGTAATTATCTAACTTATCATTAATTCCTAATTATTTTCTCCACTATATAAGCCAAACCTTTTGTAGAACTCGCTCATCTCTCAAAATTCTCTTTTAATATCTAATTTTATAAGCATTTATCATCGCTATGAGTCTTTTGAGGCCAAAAGAGGAAGAAACGTATGTGATGAATGTTGGGTTTTGGGGTTCATGCGCAGCGGAGATTACAAAAAAATTTTGAGAAAAACCCCAAAAACAGGATCCGAATCTGATTCCATTAAAACATGTTTTAAACTATGAAAACTTAATCATACCTCAGTCGCAATACTTTTCTGAAGGTTAATCGATCTCTAAGGCGCTGCCAATGACGAACGCCCTCTACTAGCTATCCACACACGAACGGCGGCCGAGATTCAAAATGCTAGCTTCGAGAGAATTCCAAACCTTTTGTTTCTCTCCAAAACGATCCAGAGG
Source organism: Stephania japonica (assembly GCA_039657345.1). Lineage (NCBI taxonomy): Eukaryota > Viridiplantae > Streptophyta > Magnoliopsida > Ranunculales > Menispermaceae > Stephania > Stephania japonica. The sequence goes on from CM077556.1 coordinate 12,964,040, forward strand.
ATACCAAAAACTCTAAGTTGTTTCTCAAACGAAAATAGAGTTTCGGCCCTTTTTAAATCTTTCGTACTTGTATTCTAACTCAAAGCGTCTATTTATACAACCCTTGTATATAGACGGTTAAGTAAATTACACATATACCCCTACTTAAAGAAGTATAAGTGTAATACACTACAAGGATGTTTCTGTCATGAATTTTATCATATAAAATTCATTTTTCTGAACCATCTAAAAATTTCGCAAAACCATTCTCAGTGTGCGACCCAATAGGCTTATACAACGTTGGTAGTGTACCAAAACACATTTTGGTATACAAGTCATAAGCGGCCTCTAGCAAGACATTATGACTACCCAAGTTGTACAAATATCAAATCGATAAAACCTAATCAATAGTGTATATAATATCCTTTTGTCACACGATATCCTTTTGATCAAACATAAGGCATGGAATTGTCATCCAACATGTTCAATCGTACTAGTCTCGATTTCTAGGTAGACTGAAAACATCTAAGTGACATTGATCAATATCAATTCACTTAGACTAGGCCTTTTAACAGTCTAACACATCGAGGGATCCACTGGATATCTCTCTTTATATGAGAGGGACAAATTCTATCTCGATTACACAACTTCACCACATTATTCACATAGTAACCAATCACAACCTTTATAATCGTCCGGTTAAAGACAACGTTTGATTGCGTCAAATCATCGTATTCCTAATGTTGAAGTCTCTGGTAATCTTAAGTCGAGGACCGAAAAATATACCTATCATGAGAAACAACTATGACTTAATCCATGTGATGTTCTCATAGCGGTCGGTCCCAAGACTTTGTTCCCTAACAAATACTCATGATCTTGATTCGTATTCCTATACGTATGATCATCGTATGATCATCAATCAAGACTCACACTAGTCTTAATTTATTATAGTTCCCGGTATAATAATCGATTAGGGACATTTAGGATATTTTTGTAAATACCCATGGATCTTATTATAATGTAAACATGCAAATCAATTATAATAAACAACAAATGAAATCCTCTATTTTATTAACTAAAATGTATTCATAAAGACTATTAATGGATTGACCTAGGGCATATTTCCCAACATCTCCCACTTGCTCTAGGGCCAATCATTCATGCATCTAATGCCTAATGATCTAATGATCTAACATGACCATCATGTTTCGCTTGTGGAAGAGCCTTTGTCAATGGATCCACAACGTTGTCTTTAGTAGGTACTCTGCAAATCTTTACGTCTCCTCTCTCAATAATTTCTCTCGATGAGATGAAAACGCCGAGTATATGTTTGGATCTGTGGTGTGATCTAGGTTCCTTGGCCTGTGCTATTGCCCCATTATTGTCACAATACAAACAAATAGGGTTAGCAATACTTGGAACCACACCTAGTTCATAAATGAACTTTTTGATCCAAACTGCCTCCTTTTCTCTTTGCATCGGACGCCGCAATATACTCACTTTGTTGTAGAATCTCCGCCACGCCTCTCTTGCTTCGAACTTTTCCAGAATTTTTCGTACCCCCATTCAAAGTAAACACATATCCAGATCGCGATCTAAAATTATCTATATCGCTTTGAAAACTTGCATCTGTGTAACCATTTACAACTAGATCATTTTCAAAACCTCCATAGACCAAGAACACTTCCTTAGTCCTTCTTAAGTACTTAAGGATGTTCTTTACTGCTATCCAGTGACTCTCACCTGAATCTGACTGATATTTGCTTGTAGTGCACAAAGCATATGATACATCAGGTCGAGTGCATAACATGGCATACATGATAGATCCAATAGCTGATGCATATGGAATCTTATTCATACGATCCCGCTCATCATTTGTCTTAGGACATTGAGTCTTGCTGAGACTTATGCCATGAGACATTGGCAATAATCCTCTTTTAGAGTCTTGCAAACTGAACCTATTCAGGTACCTTGTCTATGTAGCACTCTGACTTAGACCGATTAGCCTCTTAGATCTATCCCTATAGATCCTTATCCCTAGGATATAGTCGCATCTCCTAAGTCTTTCATTGAGAAACACTTCCCTAACCAAGACTTGACACTTTGCAATGTTGGGATGTCATTTCCAATGAGTAATATATCATCAACATACAAGTACTTACGAGAAAAACAACTACACTCCCACCGACCTTCTTGTATACACAAGGCTCATCTTCGTTCTTAATAAAACCAAAATCCTTGATTGCTTCATCAAAACGAAGATTCCAACTCGAGAAGCTTGCTTTAATCCATAAATGAATCTTTGAAGCTTGCATACCTTCCTAGAATTCTCAGGATGTACAAAACCTTCGAGTTGTGTCATATACACGACCTCAAGCAACTTTCCATTAAGAAATGTTGTTTTTACATCCATTTGCCATATCTCATAGTCATAATATGCGAATGGCAATTAAAATTCTTATGGATTTAAGCATGGCTACGACGAAAAAGTTTCATCATAATCAACACCTTGAGTCCGCTCAAAACCTTTTGCTACAAGTCTTGCTTTGAAAGTATGTACTTTACCATCCATGTCAATTTTCTTCTTGAAAACCCATTTACATCCAATGGTCTTACCACCTTCATGTAAATTAACCAAGTTCCAAACTTGGTTATCATATATGGATTGCATCTCTGAGTTCATGGCACTTAGCCATTTATCTCGAGTCCGGTCTAGACATAGCCTCCGATAAGTGGTGGGCTCATTTTGATCCATAAGCAACACATCACAACTATCGCAATGAGAAATCCGAATCTCTCTCGGCTCATGTCTTACCCTACCGTATTTACGTGGGCCTTGTGTTACTTGCGGAGGTTCAACTGGTTTAGAACGTTGTTGAACTTCCAAGAATGTTCAGTGTTTATTTGTGATTCTTGAACTTCTTCAAGATTTATTTCTTTCCCACTAGTGTCTTTTGAAATAAACTGTTTTTCCATAAAGGCACCATACCGAACAACAAACACTTTGTTCTCACGGGATTATAAAAGTAATATCCTTTTGTTTCCTTAGGATACCCCACAAATAAACACTTATCGATTTAGGTGCTAGTTTTTCCGAGACTTGTCGCTTTACGTAAGCCTCACATTTCCCCAAATCTTAAGAAAGGACAAACTAGGTCTCTTCCCGTACCATATCTCATATGGTGTTTTATCAACCGCTTTAGAAGGAACTCGATTTAGAGTGAAAGTTCTGCTTGTAATGCATAACCCCAAAAGGATAATGGAAGATCCGCATGACTCATCATAGATCGAACCATATCTAATAAGGTTCGATTTCTCGCTTTTAGAAACTCCATTCCTTTTCTTTTGGGTGTTTTAAAGCGAGAACAGTGGGGCTTGACTTGTTCCACAAAGCGACAATTGCAAAGAAGAAATTTCCTTGGCAACTTTAGCCTTGCCTTTGCCTTTTTCTTCATTCCCTTTTTCTTTTGGACCATCAAAGACATTACTAGAGGGTTTCTTGATATTTTGTGCAGTAGTTTTGAGCATCAAATGCAACTCGAAATTGATTTTTCCATATTATTCATATTGTAATTCATCACAAATTGTGAGTAACTTTCCTAATGAATTTAGGATCAAATCCGTAGCCAACTCTTGGCTTATGGGAAATCCAAGTCTATCAAGTTGGTCAACATAGCCCTTCATCTTCAGATGATGAGGACTAACTGACGCACCCTCAGTCATCTTACAAGAATGCTGGTTCTTGATCGTCTCGAACCTTTCTTGCCTAGCTTGTTTGTTGGAACATTTCCTTCAAATTACATGTACCATGTCGTAGGCTTCCATTAGTTCCATGTCCTTCTGAAGTTCAGGATCCATAGTTGCCAACATAATGCATGCAACATCAGTAGAATCGTTGACATGCTTATTATGCGCATCCTTCACGGCTTTCGTAGCATTGACTGTGGGTCCTCAGGGATCGGAGCATCTAGGACATACAACTTGCGTTCATGCTTGAGAACGATTCTCAAGTTTCTGAACCAGTCAAGACAGTTAGTCCCAGATAGCTTATCCTTCTCAAGGATAGATCGCAGTGACAGGGGATTATTGTTACTTGAAGAGGTCATTGATCTACAATAAAGATTTTGCAGAGTTTATTTTAGTATAGAGGAACAGACTCCCACTAAATTAACAACCCTCGTAAAACATACTGTTTATTTAGGGGACTAAAATTCATATTTCACCTAATTCTATGACAGCTATGGCATGAAACACAGAACTAGATTATTTAGGTAGGTAATAGTTACCAATTACATCTTATGTAATTTTTAGATCTTTTTATGAGATATGAGACATCTTATGTATTAGCATGTTTTTATCTCATCATATGCCTAAAGCCCAAAACTATTTTGATAGCTTTATTAAGTCGAACCAATTTAAACATTTAGGTAACTCTTACCTAACTTATCTCACCAAGATAACACAATACACCCAACTATGGCTGAAACTATATTAGTGTGATCGAGGCCTTGACAAGTGTTTAAAAATTGGATGGCACAAGACTTAAGATTTAATAGAGGGATTTTATTCAGTTTTAGTGATTTTAATTAAACAATGAAATATCATATATTTTATTGATTTGTAGAACCACTAAACAATTTAGGAAATTTTTATGCTATTCACTAATAGAAGAATTTCCGTGCGCTAGGATTAGTTAGACGGCAATCCCACTGGCCAGTCAGCGGGCAGGGAAACAGGGGCAGTGCCCCTTTTTTTTTTTTTTTTTTAGAAGACAAATCTCAATTCCGAAAATTGAAATTTGCTATAGAAAATCATATTTTTTCGCTGATTTTACTATACTAAATTTACCCCTTAATTTATCCAAAATTAAGTCAATTAAAACATTTTTTAATTAACCCGGGCCCACATCTAACTAACCATCTTATCCTAATCCAATTAGGACTTAGATATTTGAATCCTAGCATATCACCAATAACAAACTTCTCCATATTTATCTCCTATTCTAATTTGTTATCTATCATTATCAAATAGACACTTCATAACAAAATAGATATAACAAGATAAATAAATAATTTCAAAAATTAATTACTTATAAATAAATTTCAGATATTTGAATCCTAGTATATCACCAATAACAAGATTCTTGATATTTATCTCCTATTATAATTTGTTATCTATCTTTATCAAATAGAGACTTCATAACAAAATAGATATAACAAGATAAATAAGTAATTTCGAAAATTAATTATTTATAAATAAATAATTTAGAAAATTAATTATTTATAAATAAATAATTTAGAAAATTAATTATTTGTTTTGGATTTAAGATATTTGAATCCTAGTATATCACTAATAACAAGATTCTTCATATTTATCTCCTATTCTAATTTGTTATCTATCTTTATCAAATAGAGACTTCATAACAAAATAGATATAACAAGATAAATAAATAATTTCGAAAATTAATTATTTATAAATAAATTATTTCGAAAATTAATTATTTATTTTGAATTTAAGATATTTGAATCCTAGTATATCACTAATAACAAGATTCTTGATATTTATCTCCAATTCTAATTTGTTATCTATCTTTATCAAATAGAGACTTCATAACAAATTAGATATAGCAAGATAAATAAATAATTTCGAAAATTAATTAATTATAAATAAATTATTTCGAAAATAAATTATTTATTTTGGATTTAAGATATTTGAATCCTAGTATATCACTAATAACAAGATTCTTGATATTTATCTCCAATTCTAATTTGTTATCTAAATTTCGAAAATTAATTATTTATAAATAAATAATTTCGAAAATTAATTATTTGCAATTTCGATCTTCATCCAAATAACCACAAACATGTAATTGAATCATGAACTACTATCCCAATCGAACCTAATGGTGTCATGGATCATAGAACACGAAACTCAATTCATTAAAATTATTCAAATTAACCTAACATGGTTACTAGCATGTACGAAACTAATTTCAATTAAATCATGAATATATGTATCATATACACAAAACATGATAATGAATCTCATAGAAAACTTATGTATATCACATATACATCAACTATGAACATGCTTTCAATCATATATCATAAGAAAACATGCAATGAGTTTAATGGAATCAAACTCGAAGGCTCTGATACCACTGTTGGGTTTTGGGGTTTATGCGCAGCGGAGATTACAAAACAATTTTGAGAAAAACCCAAAAAACAGGATCCGAATCTTATTCCATTAAAACATGTTTTAAACTATGAAAACTTAATCATACCTCAGTCGCAATACCTTTCTGAAGGTTAATCGATCTCTAAGGCGCTGCCAATGACGAACGCCCTCTACTAGCTATCCACACACGAACGGCGGCCGAGATTCAAAGTGCTAGCTTCGAGAGAATTCCAAACCTTTTGTTTCTCTCCAAAACGATCCAGAGGATATCAAAAACTCTAAGTTGTTTCTCAAACGAAAATAGAGTTTCGGCCCTTTTTAAATCTTTCGTACTTGTATTCTAACTCAAAGCGTCTATTTATACAACCCTTGTATATAGACGGTTAAGTAAATTACACATATACCCCTACTTAAAGAAGTATAAGTGTAATACACTACAAGGATGTTTCTGTCATGAATTTTATCATATAAAATTCATTTTTCTGAACCATCTTAAAATCTCGCAAAACCATTCTCAAGTGTGCGACCCAATAGGCTCATACAACGTTGGTAGTGTACCAAAACACATTTTGGTATACAAGTCATAAGCGCCTCTAGCAAGACATTATGACTACCCAAGTTGTACGAATATCAAATCGATACAACCTAATCAATAGTGTATATAATATCCTTTTGTCACACGATATCCTTTTGATCAAACATAAGGCATGGAATTGTCATCCAACATGTTTAATCGTACTAGTCTCGATTTCTAGGTAGACTGAAAACATCTAAGTGACATTGATCAATATCAATTCACTTAGACTAGACCTTTTAACAGTCTAACACATCGAGGGATCCACTGGATATCTCTCTTTATATGAGAGGGACAAATTCTATCTCGATTACACAACTTCACCACATTATTCACATAGTAACCAATCACAACCTTTATAATCGTCCTAAGTTAAAGACAACGTTTGATTGCGTCAAAAATCATCAGTATTCCTAATGTTGAAGTCTCTGGTAATCTTAAGTCAGAGGACTGAAAAATATACCTATCATGAGAAACAACTATGACTTAATCCATGTGATGTTCTCATAGCGGGTCGGTCCAGTACTTTGTTCCCTTACAAATACTCATGATCTTGATTCGTATTCCTATACGTATGATCATCGTATGATCATCAATCAAGACTCACACTAGTCTTAATTTATTATAGTTCCCAGTATAATAATCGACTAGGGACATTTAGGATATTTTGTAAATACCCATGGATCTTATTATGATGTAAACATGCAAATCAATTATAATAAACAGCAAATGAAATCCTCTATTTTATTAACTAAAATGTATTCATAAAGACTGTTAATGGATTGACCTAAGGCATATTTCCCAATCTCTTCCCTATCTCTTTTTAGGATTAGATCTGTTTTTTTATTTTTTGTCTACGTTGAATGATTTGTTATTGACCTTAAGTTCATTAAAGGTTTTACTTAAAAAGGACTCATTTTTCTAGCAAATTCACTTTTTTATTTAATACATGATACTTGGCTTGCCTGCTTGCGAAGCGCGCGATGTCGACTAATATCCTAATAAAAATGCATCGATTCATTAATCCTATTTGTTCAAAAGAACATTTACCTGCCATAAATTTGGCTGTGAATATGACTGTAACTAAAATAGTGTGACAATCAGGGATTGCACTCTACAAACATCTGAAACACAAGACAGTACACAAATATCACTAAAACTATATAATGACAAACAAAACTTCCAACAAAAGGAAAGAAAAACTAAAGACTTCCAACAAGGGAAGATAAAATCAAACTTTCCAATAAGGGAAAGACAAACTACATACTAAATGCAAAAACTTGAAGAAAATACCAATCCAACAAGCGCTTAAATCTACGAACAATCGTCTAGAGATGTGTGTTGCAACAAGAATGGAATCAATCTTCCTATATCTGCATAGGTCTATAATTTATCGAATGAATCAAATATTCTTATTTTCTAATGTTCAAACTACGTCTCCATTACTCTCACCCCCATCATCCCTCTACCCTCTCACTTTCTTCTTTTTAAGCGAGATTCTTCGATTTTTATTGAAGTAGCCATCAATACTTTTTTCGTGTCGATTTCTGAGTTTTCTTCTACAAAACACAATAGACATTAAAGATTCATCATTACTTCTATATTCAAAAACCAATCACCACTTCTTTTTCTCTCAAATCGCACACTTAGCCCACCCTAAATCCTACAAAATTTGAGCAAAACCACTTCGATTTGATATTGTGGGTGCATTCCCCACCTTTTTGTGTCAATTTTGAGTTTTATTAAGTTTTTTTATTGTTTTTTGAGCGGTTTTCTATTTGTTCATGTCGCCCGCGGGTTTCAAACACATTAGGTTGCAGCCTCTAAAAAAGTCTCGATTCGCTCACCTCGATATTTCTTTATAGGTCTCGGTGGGAGTCGACAAAGGTCTCAGTCGCCTTCAACAGAGACCGAGACCTCTTCAAGGGTCTCAGTGGGACCTAGATGAAGTCAGATAAGACCTCTAAAATGGTCTCAGCTTTATGTTTGAAACCCACAAGGTGACGAGACAAAGATATGTTTGAGTAATGGAGTATATTCATCAAAAAGTGGAGTATATTTAGCAAAGGTATTTTGAGGATTTTAGGAAAAATTGGGTTATGTTCGACAATTAAAATTAAAAAAAAAAACCCATGGATTGGTGTTTTGTAATGAATGTGGGGTGGATCTCTATGCTATGTGGCTCTAGATAGACAATTAAATTTAAAAAATGGTCTCCAATGTACAATGAATTTGGACCATAGATTGAGACTTTTTTTGGCTTTCTACCATAAACAATGATGACGTGGAAATGGAAAAAATGTCTATCACATTGTCTAGAAGTAGATATTGTGGTAGACATACTTTACTTTGATTCCCTACCACATATGATAGACATTCACAAACTATGGTCTCATTGGAGAGCAATTTTTGGATTGGGTGTGAATTGTGTCATAGGTGGATCCATTTTTACCTCAATCTATGGTCCCATTGGAGATGCTCTAAAGTGAATGTTGTAGAAATGAGGATGCATTAGTGTAGGTAAAATTGGTAAAGATAAAATAAGAAATGTAAAAATTCAAAGAAAAACACGAGTAGCAATACTAATCAATGCAATGATTAGAGAAATACGGTTGTGGTAGTTTGGACACATCTAAAAATGCCTACAAATGCCCTAGTTAAAAATCTCGAATCAATAGAAACAAAAGAACTTTAGTAGGTAGGGGTAGACCAAAATAAAAGATGGAGTGAATAAAAAATAGAACTTAGGAGGAATAAATTAAAATCTAAAGGCTTTAAGTTGAGTAAGATGAAGACCAAATACATGCGCTGTAAATTTAGAAATAGACAATATTGACAATGATGTTACACATAAAAGTCAAGCTGGATGGAAGAAATAGAAGAGTGCAACAGGTGTGATCCGTGATAAAAATATCCCTACCAAGTTAAAATAAAATTTTTATAGGACCGCAATTAAGCCAACTATACTCTGAAAGTGAATGTTGGGCGATAAAATAACAACAATTACATAAAATGAATGTAGCAAAAATGAGGATGCTTAGGTGGATGTGCGGTAAAATTTGTAAAGATAGAATAAGAAAAACATAAATTCAAAGAAAAGTAGTAGCACCAATTGACACAAAGAATAGGGAAGGGCAGTTGCAGTAGTTTTGGACACATGCTAAGACGACCTACAAATGCTCCTACTATAAAACACTCAATAGAAACTGACGAAATTCGACGTGCTAAGAGTATATCGAAGTTAACTTCGGACGCATTAATTAAGAGGGATTTGAATGGTTTGAAAAGCTCGCCTTCAATTGCACTGAATTGAGCATGATGAAAGAGTTTGATCCATGTAACCAACCTCAATTAATTGAGACTGAGTTTTTTTTTTCTTTCCCAAACCGAAACTAACTTGGGACATATCAATTAGAATGGGTTTAAAGGATTCGAAGAGCACACCATCAATTGTAGTAAATCGAGCGCAATGGAAGAGTTTGATCCATGTAGCCAACCTCACCTAATTGGAATTGAGGCTTTGTCGTTGTCGTTGTCGTTGTCGCCGTCCTCATCTTAGTAGTCAGCACCCTATTTAGTGAAACCCTCCCAAGTGATATTTAGATCCCCATCACCTCGCCGTCCTCATCTTAGTAGTCAGCACCCTATTTAGTAAAACCCTCCCAAGTGATATTTAGATCCCCATCACCTGAGACTTTTCTTGGTTGATCTGTGAAATGTGGAAACACCATGATAGTAAGCTCTGATCATAAGGGCGATGAAATGGAAGGAACTTCTTAATTGGGAGTCATCAAAGATAGCTGCGGCGTACTCAAGAATGCCTGATGCGGATGCATTAAAGAAAGTAATATAATGAGTTTAGCCAGCTAAGTGTGATCACTGAGCCCTGTGTTGGTAAGAACTTGAACTAGTTTCAGCTCTCACAATGTAGATTGTTTTGAAGCCATGCAGAAAAGGACTGAAGAAGCTAATAGCAACAGTAACAAGAGTACTAACCAAGCACTTGAGTTGTGATAAGAAAATTCGAAAAGCCTAGTAGCTTAATTATTCAATGGCATTGAAAAGTGATTGATGAGCTACTACAATAAGAGAGATGCCACACATCAACAGCCAACTTTTCAGGAAATACAATAACCACTGTTTACTAGAACATGACTGCTGCTGTAAGCTTCGAATTCTATTCCAACTTGGCAACTCCGGATACCTAAATTTACTTTAATCTTGGAAAAGAACACAGTAAAAAAAATCAATGATTTAAACAATCAATCAAATTCGCCAAAATAAATCACCTTTCTTTTCCACGTTATGCTTCTTCTTCCATGTGCACTCTTCACTGTTCTTTCCCATGATCCTACACCCAGAATCTTCCTTGCCCCCCATTCAGTCCATCATTATTTTTTACTAGAATGCCTCTTAGCCATCTCAACGAATTCAATCCAAGACTATTGGTATGATTGAAACCCTTAGTCGTCTTAACTGATGAGATTAGTAGAGAAGAACACTCCTAGCTCTCCTCCCCATAGTTCGACAGACAGAAGACTCTTCCTCCCAACGATTCAAGCAAGCTCACTACTACAAAATAAAATGCATGTTAACAATCTTAAAAGCTGTGGTGTGTTTAAGAAAGAAACTAAAGCTGTGCTTAAATCACATCACCTCTTCAAGTATCAATCTGAGTGCATAGGACCATCCAACAAATGCAGAACCACCTGGAATGCCTATAAGATGTAAAAAGACATTCTATAATATAAACGTACTTTCGCCTAATTTGCATTCACTCTCTTTCTTTCCTGAAAATAAGATACTGTCAGCAACATAGAAACTAGAAACCCAAGCACCAAAGACGTACTATTATATTCAGAGAAATCAAGAACGTTTTACAAATACTTTTTTTTTCTTTCTTCATAACAGCGTTTCAAAGGTTGCCCTTAATTTCTTGTTGAATCCTCTCCATACATCTTTATAAATCGAACTTATTTACAACAATCTGACAAAGAATATACAACAATAGAGCCTCAGTCCCAAATTAATTGGGGTCGGCTATATGGATCAAACTCTTCCATTGTGCTCGGTTTAATCTGACAAAGAATATACCTAATCAAAAAAGAAAATGGTTCCAAACAAAATCTGTAGTATGGCTAACCGTTCTAACAAAGGCAGAGATGGCTAGGTAACTGCTAAAAGTGAAACTGATGACAAAATATGTATACGATAAATGCAAGCATTACAATTTTTGAAAGATGGATGTTTTAATAAGCTCTAATAAATTGAATGGATCAGTTCTGCAAGAGATTCCATAGTAGCAGTCCCACCCTTTTCGAGTAGGGAAAGTGCGAGTTCAAACTCATGCCAACCTCTCAATCCGTTCGCCAATTTCTGGAGTGTCTCCTTATCCACATCTTGTACCCACGCTGGAACAAAAGTCACCAGTAAGCCAACAAAGCAAGACACATAAGCTTTCCAGGTGGCAGGATTGCATCCGAGTGATATGCTACACTCTAGTGCCCTTACAACAAAATCCAAATGTACCTTTAGAACATTTGCTCGTCGAGAGAACGTTCGGAAATGAGGCCTTTTCCCAACACTCCATATAAAAGATCCTGATAGGATCAGCAGATAAGCCATTGCATATCCCTCCAGAATACAATGCATGGGGCACATCTCCTTCGCTGTCTGATCCCTTGTTGAGAGAAGCCAAGTTGGTACAGTTTCTTGGTATAACATCTGCACAAGCTGGAAGCCACCTGCCACACATCCTAAACTTGCACCAAGCATGGCTGCTTCCTTTGCCTGAGCTGCGGCAGAGGCCAAAGATTCCTCAAGTGATTTCAAGTGGCAAGGATTGGTGTGAAACCAACGTGAAGCTGCTTCACTCACTGATTCCGCGATAATTTTTACGATTGCATCATTTAAAAGGTTGACATTCTCTACTGATATACATGAATGAAGAAACAAGAAACCAGGTGCTATGGAGGTGCGAAGTCCATGAGTTGATATGGTGGTGCCTAGAAGGCCATTGATGCCCCCCGTGTTCATAGGATTTGCAACATGTGACCCAAGAAAGAAATTGAAACAGCTTCTCAGTAGCGGGACCACAGCCTCCTGACTCTGTTTAAAGAGGGAATAGGAGCACGACACAACTATGAAGTCATGCCAACGTCGAACCTTTTGCGCCCATAAAGCCCCCATCTGGGGCATGCTAGGCCAAGGGAGACTTGATCCAAGATTTTCCATAGCGGCTCCTGCAACGTGACTAATATAGTCTATGCTTTTGTCAAGCTTGAATGTTATGGTTAAAGCAACAAGGGCTGCCACTGGCAATGGAAGTGTCAAAGGAGCCGCTCCTGCAGAAACACCATTGAATAATGAAATGAATAAAGAAAAGAGTTGGACACTGAAAGAAGATGACCATGCAAGAATAAAAAAATCAGTCATGACAAATACAGGTATAAATCTGCATTAATACTCTCTTTTGCATTTCTGGAAACCTCTGACTCCAGTCCCAAGTTAGATTTTCACAAATTGTTTCCATGATTAACTGAGCAAAATTCTTTGTTGCCCACAGTATAATTTAGATCTGATGTTATGAAATTAAAAAGCTGAATCAACAACAGAATCTCAGTCCTGAATCACTAATGTGAACAAATGTTATATTTCAGAAGCTCAAACTGAACAGATATCCGTCAAACATACAACTGAGGGCAGATGCTAAATGGTAATCGAGCTACTCACCATTAACACTATGCATATATATGCAAAAACTATGTAAAATGTACCTGCAGGTGGCATGGAGATGGTGACACCAGCAGCAGAAAGAATTTCCCTTACTTCAGACTCAATTGATGGAAGATAGGCTGCTGGACTAGGCCAGTCTATTCCATTCATAGCAACAGGTTTCCAGATGCCCCGAGTAATTTCAGCTGAGAAATAGCTAATAATGGTACCAAGTGAAGCTGGAAGAAAGTCCACCAAGCCCCTCAAGCCTGCAAAACATTCATGAGATTATGAGGGAGATACCAGTTGATTTTGTTGGTTGAATATCTCCAAAGAACTTCACTACAGGTTAGCAAAATGCTATTGGTTTATGGCTTTTTAGTTACCTGATTCTACTCATGCATTTTCCATTAGACTTAAATTCTGATGTATCATGTAGTAGCCATAAAAGGCTAAGTAGGAGAATTACATTTTGCTTTATTTAATGGTGTGTTGATGTAATAGGGTTTGGGTATAAATAGATGTAAACCCACTAGAGTAGGTAGTTTTTGTCAAATGAATTAAAGAATTGAATTGAAAGACCCTATAACATGTCATCAACACACTATGTCCTATACATATCACAAAATATATTTCTCTTAAGGCCTTAAAAGGCTGCAACATCAAATTCACTTGTATATGGAACAGTGAATTAAATAAGAAAAATAATTTAAATGGAAAATGCACAAGTAAAAAACAGTCTAATGCATCAATATATTACAGAACGAGCAAATGGATAAACAAAATCATGAAACACAGAATCAGGTAACTTGAAAAGACGTAAACCAATAGCATTTGGCTAACCTGTAGTTAAGTCCTTTGAAGAAAGTTGTCCATGGGCACAGGCAGTGAGTACGGCCTCAAGAACATATGGGGTGGCTTCCAGAACATCCCATGCAGGAAGCATGGGTCTTTCACAAGCATCTTCCCCAGTAAATCCTGGGGACCCACTCAGTGTGTTGATTGAATTGGTTGAATGGCCACTGGATGCTGGTGCGCCTTTCTTAATGTTCCAGCAAATCATAAGTAAGATCTTATTTGCAACTTGGTGAACTGGATTTGCATGAGAGAAACCAGAAAGTGTTGAAGCTATACACGCTTTGTTTTGACAATACCATGCTCGCAACTTAGGAAATGAGTCAATATAGACAGCTTTGCTCAATGATGGTTCAAGTGAGCAAACGGTTTTGTCAAGTGTTTTCTTTGAAGCAGAATTATGCAATGTAATGCGGCTATTGTGCAAACTCAAAAGATACTCCAGCGTAAGATCTGGCCCAGAATATCTTCCCCCCTCCATCATACAGTGTTCATGAGGAGGCCGATAAAATTTCCACAAACGAAGAAGCAGGAGAAATGCAAGAGAAAAGATTTTGTATGTTGGCATCTCATCTCCTCTGCTTGGTTGGTGAGATGGTGTGGGTGCTAGTGATCCAAAAACCTCACAAAGTGGCATTAGGGAAGCTGCAACTTCAGGTACCTGTAATAGAAATTTTCAACTATCCTTTAAAATAAATTGCACCAATCAAGCAATGTCATATTAAAGTGTATGGCAGTTTATTTTCACATGCACAAGCTTAATTGGAATTTGGTATGTTTCTCGTCTGTTATTGTACTTGAATACTTGAATATATACCAACAGTCATTAATACTTAATGTCACTGACAAAAAGATGAGATATATTAAATTGAATATTTATAGTTTTATTTGTGAGTAGCCTTTTTTGGGACTGTGGCTATGTTGTTGTTGTTGTATTTGTGAGTAACCTTTATAAACAACAAGATAGCCTCAATCCCAAATTAATTGGGGTCGGCTGCATAGATCAAACTCTTCCATTGTGCTCGAATTAATGCAATTGATGGCAAGCTTACCAAACCATTTAAATCCCTCCTAATTAATGCGTCCCATGTTAACTTCAATCTACCCCTACCTCGTCGAATTTCTTCAGTTTCTAATGAGTCAAGTTTTCTAGTGGTGGAATTTGTAGGGCCGTCTTTGCAGGTGTCCAAATCACTGCAACCGCTCTTCTCTAATCTTTGGAATAATTGGTGCTACTCGTACTTTTCCTTGAATTTATGTATTTCTTATTCTATCTTTACGAGTTTTGCCACACATCCACCTAAGCATTCTCATTTCTGCTACGTTCATTTTATGTAATTGTTGTTGCTTTACCGCCCAACATTCACTTCCATAGAGCATAGCTGGTCTAATTGCGGTCCTATAAAATTTTCCTTTTAACTTGGTAGGTATATTTTAGGGGTGGCAATTTATGTTGGCAAGTCGTAAACGTGTCATGTCGTAAACAAGTCATAACCCATATATTGCAAACCCATGACATGATATGTTTATTAATCGTGTTAATTGTTTTCGTGTCTAAGTGGGTCGTGTTATAAACATATCGGTATTCGTGCCACATGCTTATTAAATATTTTACTTAAACTTTTTTATTTATTTAAATTTTTATAATTTGTTTACTACATTTTTAAAAATATCTATATGAATAATTTTAAATAAACATAATTAAATAGACAATAAAATATAATGGAGATGTAGTCTTAAATTTTACTTTACTTTTTCATTCAAGTCTTTACTCATTAGTGTTTATAATGAAGGGAAAATGACTCATAGCAAATAACATATACATGACAACAAGAATCCTCCAAAAAATGTATAAATTTTCATATTTTTTAATAAATAATTATTAATAAAGCTTTAAACTTGAATAATATATTAAAAGTAAATATTTCCTCTAAAAATAAAGTTAAGTAAGGAAAAGGATGTCTGCAACTAAAAAATAAATTACGTTATTAACATGTATTTAAATAGGTGAATACATAGGTGAATTTTGCAATAATTTATTTATTATTATATATTTATTATTTATAGATCACTCCTTAATCGTATTAAGCGAGTCATAAACGAGTCAAACAGGTTAACATGTTAATGACTCATTTATTAACTGTGTATAAACATGTTAACTTGTTTATGACCCAGACTCACTTATGCCAAACCCATGACATGTTTATTACATGTCGTGTCGTATCGTGTTAAACATTTCATGACCCAAATTGCCAGCCCTAGTATATTTCAATCACATATCACACCTATTGCACTCATCTGTTTCTTTCATCCAGCTTGAATTTGATGTGTGACATCATTCTCAATATTGCCATCATTTTGTATGTGATCCTCGATATTTAAAGTGGTTCACCCTAGAGGTTACTCGGACTCAGGTATGGGTGTCAAATACGAGTATGTATCTAAGGGTCGGACTTGTTATTTTCTGAGTTAAAGGATATGAAGACTAGTTAAAAGAGTCCGACATGGATACTTGGACACGACAAAAGATAAAAAGATGTACATATATACATGAATAAGTACATAGGTAATAAATTTATATTTTCATTGTAGCTTGGTAATTCAAATTATAAACCTATATTATATTAATTGTAGGGATATTTGTTATCAATAAGGAAATTGTAGTTGTACTTAATAAGGGGGGCAGCTAGCCCCCATATTGCAATGATATGACAAAAAGAATTAATATTGACAGCGTGTAGGGCCTATCTTAGAAGAGTCAACTACTTCTCCCCCGTTTTGATAAATAACGGTTTTCTTTTCACCCGTAACTATCACGAGCCACAACTGCAACTATCATGATGGGTTCCCTGTCCCTTTCTATCGTTGCATCTCTCAAGCTCTCCTTACACTCAAATCAGGTATCTCTCTCTCGCTCAGATCTATCGTTGGTTGCATCTCCCCTTCAAATCTATCACACACACACACTCTCTCTCTCTCTCTCTCACAGATTTGTTGCTAGTTGCATGTCCCCCTCTCAGATCTGCCGTTGCGAGTCCTTCATTCTCCCTATCTCAGATCTATCGTTGCAAGTCCTTCACTCCTTGTTAGTCATTTTGCATTGCCTTTTCTCATATCTGCCGCATGCGATTTTGAATCTGCCGCATCGACACATATTTCGTGTCGGATCGTGTCGACACAAGTACTTTGGCACTTTTGTGCCGAGACCAAGTATCCAATGGTTCACGTTAGGAACTTCTACTTCCCCTAGTTTTACCACTCCATCATCTCGATGTCTATTATTTCTAAACCCACAGTGCATGTATTTGGTATTTGTCCTATTCAACTTAAGGCTTTTAGATTCTAATGTATTCCTCCAAAGTTCTAATTTCCCATTCACTTTATAATATCAAATGGTTAAAATGACACTTCCATTCGTCTGCATTGTAGCCTTAAAATATGTATAGAATTTAAGTTATTTTGTTTGTGACTTGTAGAATGAATGACCTTTAATCTAGGATGGTTGAAAAATATTTTTTACTTATCATTTTTTTTTCTTTTTCAACCTAGTATGTTATTTGTAGATGACATTGTCTTGGTGGACGAAACAAGAGATGGAGTAAATAGGAAACCAGAACTTTGGAGGAATACATTAGAATCTAAAGGCTTTAGGTTGAGTAGGACGTAGACAGAATACGTGCACTGTGAGCTTAGAAATATAGAGATGAAGTGGTAAAATTTGGGGAAGTAGAAGTTCCTAAGATGAAACACTTTTGATATCTAGGATCAATCATACAAAAATGATGGCAATATTGAGAATGATGTTACGCATAAAATTCAAGCTAAATGGAAGAAATGGAGGAGTGCAATAGGTGTGACCTATGATAGAAATATCCTGACCAAGTTAAAATGAAAATTTTATAGGACCAAAATTAGGTTAGTTCTATGGAAGTGAATGTTGGGCAATAAAACAACAATTATATAAAATTAACGTAGAAGAAATGAGGATGTTTAGATGAATGTGTGGTAAAACTTGTAAAGATAGAATAAGAAACACATAAATTCAATGAAAAGTAAAAGTAGAACCAATTAACACAAAGATTTTCTTGGTTTCTCCCGGGTTATGGTTTTGGGGCACTCAATTAACTTCCATGGGATTAATCGAACCAAAGGGCAGAAAAAAGTCCGGACACCCATGGTTAAAAATAAAATAAAAAATAAAAAATAAAAAATAAAAAATAAAAAATAAAAAAATAAAAAAATAAAAAATAAAAAATAAAAAATAAAAAATCTTTGAAATCAGTAGTAGCACTGGTACCCTACAGACCTCTAAATAGATTATGGTAATACACGTTCGATGTTTGGGGATTTCTCAAATGGGGTTAAACCAACCTCTAATGGTTAGATTTGAAGAGGAATGGGGATTTATCTTGAATTCATGTTTAAGAAAGTTATTCTTATTGTTTTCAAGAGATTTGAAGTTTAGATCTTGGATTTATGCTGAATATCATTCTTGTAGTTGTGGGGTTGTAGGGGATATAAGGCCCACTTTTAGGGGTGAACCACATGGCACCACTTAGGACACCATGGTGGTAACTAGGTGGCGTCACCTTAAAAGAAAAAGAAAGGAAAAAGATTGAGCTTTCAGTCGAGCTCAGGTTTTAGGTTGGATACTTAGGGGTTTAGGCTTCCTAATAGACCTACTTAAAAGTGTAATTAACCTAATTAAACATGCGTTGATGTAGATATACGCGTTATTGACTCTAAGAAGATCGGGAGGTCGCTCAGACTAGGATTTGTGAGCATGAGGTAAGTGGGGTTTTAGATTATATTTTATGCCATGTCTATAGTTATATTAGTTTCATATAGCTTATGAAATGGGAATGCAAGCCGTATACTGTGACTTCAATGCTTTTGTTTCTAAGATGAAAGGGATGAAGTGTGAATTATTCGTGCTTGAAACCTATAGTTGGTGACAGACATGGGTGTCATAGGACCATGCATTCATCTTGGCCTATGTGTAAATCAAAACCCGACATATGTGGTGTCATGGGTTTAGATTCCTATTTACTAAGTGGCTTGGTATATAACCAGTGGGATGTAGATAGACTACTAGAGAGCACATTGATGGGTGTGTTGGCCTATGGAGTCTACCTTCGTGGCAATGGGTAATTGGCCACTAATTTTTGTAAAACAGGTATCAAGAGTATACGTGCTATTAACTGAATGATTGCATGCTACTATCTTGTTACAACAACAACAACATAGCCTCAATCCCAAATTAATTGGGGTCGACTACATGGATCAAACTCTTCCATTGTGCTCGATTCTGTGCAATTGGTGGTGAGCATTCCAAACCATTCAAGTTCCTCCTAGTTAATGCATCCCAATTTAACTTCGGTCTACTCCTACCTTGTCGAATTTCGTCTGTTTCTATTGAGTCATGTTTTCTAGTGGGAGCATTTGTAGATCGTCTTTGCAGGTGTCCAAAACCACCGCAACCGCCCTTCCCTAATCTTTGTATCAATTGGTGCTACTACTTTTCTTTGAATTTACGTGTTTCTTATTCTATCTTTACAAGTTTTATCACACATCCACCTAAGCATCCTCATTTCTGCTACATTCATTTTATGTAATTGTTATTGCTTTACCGCCCAACATTCACTTCCATAGAGCATAGTTGGCCAAATTACGGTCCTATAAAATTTTCCTTTTAACTTGGTAGGGATATTTCTATCACGGATCACACCTATTGCACTCCATTTCTTCCATCCAGCTTTAATTTTATGTGTAACATCATTCTCAATATTGCCATCATTTTATATGATTGATCTTAGATATCTAAAGTGTTTCATCTTAGGAACTTCTACTTCCCCTTATTTTACCACTTCATCATCTTTATGTCTAATATTTCTAAACTCACAGTGCATGTATTCAGTCTTCATCCTACTCAACCTAAAGCCTTTAGATTCTAATGTATTCCTCCAAAGTTCTAATTTTCTATTCACTCCATCTCTTGTTTCGTCCATTAAGACAATGTCATCTACAAATAACATACACCATGGTATATCCACTTGAATATTTCTAGTTAGTTCATCCATAACTAAAGTAATGAGATATATGTGCTTAAAGCCGATCCTTGATGTAGTCGTATCGTAATGAAAAATTCTTTTGTAGTTCCTCCAAATGTCTTTATATTTGTTACCACACCATCATACATATCCTTAATAGTGTCTATGTATCTAGCATACACTCCTTTTCTTTCTAGAATCCACCAAAGAATATCTCTAGGAACCCTATCATATGCTTTTTCTAAATCTACAAATACCATATGTAGATCATTTTTCTTTTCCCTATATTTTTCCATCAATTTTCTTACAAGGAAAATCGCCTACATAGTTGACCTTCCGGGCATGAAACCAAATTGATTATTTGATATTGTTGTTTCTTTTCTTAGTCTATTGTCAATTATCCTCTCCCAAAGTTTTATAGTATGACTCATAAGTTTAATTCCCCAGTAGTTTGAACAATTTTGAATCTCTCCTTTGTTTTTGAAGATTGGTACAGGCGTGCTTCTTCTCCAATTCATTGGCATCCGTTTTGATTTTAAAACTTTGTTGAAGAGTTTTGTTAACCAAGTCATTCCAATTTCTCCTAAGCATTTACAAACCTCTATGGGTATTTTGTTAGGGCCACATGCTTTCCCTATTTTCATCTTTTTCAATGCCTCTTTTACTTTTGGAATTTTAATATTGCATGTATATTTTACATTTCTTTCCTGGTGTTGGTTTTCATCCACTATGATATCAACTTGGCCATCATTAAATAAACTATTGAAGTAGCTTCTCCATCTCTCCTTAATATCATCTTCGCATGTAAAAACATTTTGATTTTCATCCTTAATACATATTACATGTTTTAGGTCTTGTTTCTTTTTATCTCTTAATTTGGCTAGCCTATAAATATATTTTTCGCCATCTCTATTACCTAACTTTGTATATTGATCTTCCATGAAGTTTGTTTTAGCTTCACTAACTACTTTTTTAGCTTATTTTCTAGCTTCTCTATATTTATTGTACGCATCTTCATTTTGACACCTGGGTATATTCCTATACATCTTTCTTTTAGTCTTAATTGCTTTTTGGACATCCTTGTTCCACCACCATGTTTCTTTCTTTGGTGGTCCCAAGCCTTTAGACATACCTAACACTTTTGACGCTACTCTCCTTGTGCAACTACTCATTACTAGCCACATTGTATTAGCATCTAAATCAAGATTCCAAACGTTTTCTTTTAGTAGTTTTTCTCTAAACTCCACTTTACTATTTTTTTGGTTCTGCCACTTTATTTTAGGGTCATTGTCTCTGTTATTCCTATTAAGTCGTCGTTTTAGCTTAATATCAAATAATACTAACTTATGGTGGGTAGTAAGCGCTTCACCGGGTATTACTTTGCAGTCTCTACATATTTTCTATCTATTTTTCTTGTTAGAATAAAATCTATTTGACTCTTGTTATGACCACTACTAAAAGTAATTATGTGCGACTCCCTTTTCCTAATACTAGTATTTGCTAAGACAAGATCATACACTGAAGCAAATTCTGAGATCGATTCTCCTTCTTCATTTCTAGTACCATAACCAAAACCTCCATGAACTCTCACAAGCCCATCATTACTTGCCCCGACATGCCCATTTAAATCTCCTCCAATAAAAACCTTTTCATCTAATGATATACCTTGCATCATGCTACTATCTTGTAAATATGTAATATTTCCTTGATGCCCTGCTTTAGCTATTTTCTCTTTCATGCAATTACTTGCATTAAGGTATTAGTGGATAGTTGACACCTAAGGAAATACCCACTTTACCGAGCCAGTTTATATGCTCACCCCTCAACATTTATGGCACATCAAGCCGTGGAAAGGAAAAGGCTTAGGCATTTAGAGCCTCTCTTCAATGTATGTGATGGAAGCATGAACTATATCTACTTTTGTATTATGGTTAAATGCATATGTATGAACACAGGGATTGGGTAGGCTTCGTTAAATCGTTTTATCGTGGTTTTGTAAGACAACTTCGAAACTGACTTTCATATATGCTTCCCCACTTTGATTTCAAATGTTTTAAATTTATTGGTTTTCAAGCATATGTAGGATGTGATTGCTAGGTACGAAAGCTTACTAAGGCGTTCATTAGGCTCACCAACGCCATCGGGGGTTTAGCGATCGTCTTAGGCCAAATGACCCCCTCGCGGGAGTCAAGGTTGTTACACATTGAATATGAATTTGGATTGGATTGTTGTTGAAACATTGAGATTTAATCGAATTATAATTGTTTGACAATTTTTGATACATTTCTGAGTAGTTGGGAGTTGGGACTTAATTTGATGATGTTTGAAGATATTTGAGTCGAACTAGAGGTTGTGGGATTGTAATTTAAAGGAGAAGCCTTGAAATTTTGGGTTATGCAGACAACTCTATGAATATTGAAGTATGACGATAGTGCAATGGTAACTAGCAAACAAAAGACCAGATTGCAGCCAGGGCCATGAGGTTGCACACAAGGCGATGGTCATGACGACGCGCATCGTTGTACCGTTAAAAGGTATGGCGATGGGACAATGATGAGGGGATGAAATTTTACAGTTCTGCAACCATCACCATAGTAGAGATAACATGGTGACAGCCGAGGTGCTGGTGTTTGAAAGTGTAAAGTGAACGAAACTTTGGGAATTTCGGAATTGAGTGGTATTCTAATGTGTTCTCAAGTGATAGGAGGTACAATTGAGGTTTAAAAGGTGGATTAGGAACCCATTATAGGGATAGGATTGAATTGTGTGTACTGTAAGTAAAACCATATGTAATTTCAAGTATCATCATATTGCATGCTATATATACAAATGTGATGCATTCATATGATGTTGAGATAACGAGACATGCATACATGCGACAAATGTTAGTAATAGATCTGGAGATAAGCAATACTTTGTTTAATTTCTTTCTGAGCTTTTTGGGCCCCACTTAACAGAATTTTTTCCCGAAATATTTTCTCACTTCACTTCTATTTGTATCTGATGCAAATTCGAAGTTGAATAGTAAGTAGAAAATTCTCTATATTCGCGCATATGAAGTGACCATCTAATTTTTTTAAGCCATCAGGGCCTACAATTTCACAAATTGGTAAAGATGCTTTCTTTTTGAGCTCTCTGGCCCACTCGAATGGATATGTAGGACCAATTTTGCACAACGTGTGTTCATACCATAACAATTATCAATTGGCAACTTGCCATTGACTTGTCATAACGAGAATGTGGCAATGGACTTCATATATCGTTTTTACTTGTATACCATTTTCTTGCATATTATATCTATTACCATCTCTTATTGGCTTTTATTGATGTGTATACGTTGAGTCGTTGACATATATCAAATATTCCTACCAAGTTAAAAGGACATTTTATAGGACTGCAATTAAGCTTGCTATGCATTATGGAAGTCAATTTTGGACGGTAAAGAAACAACAAGCACATAAAATGAACGTAATAAAAATGAGGATGCTTAGGTGTATGTGTGGTAAAACTAGTAAAGATAGAATAAGAAATACATAAATTCAAAGAAAAACAAGAGTTGCACCAATTGACACAAAGGGAAGGAAAGTTGTGGTGGTTTGGACACCTCCAAAGAAGGCCTACAAATGCCCACACTAAAAAACTTGACTCACTAGCAACTAAAGAAATTATACAATGTAGGGGTAGACCAAAGCTAACTTGGGACGCTTTGATTATGAGTGATTTAAAGGACTTGGAAAACACATAATCAATTATAGTAAATCCAACGCAATGGAAGAGTTTGATCCATGTAGCTGCCCCCAACTAATTTGAGATTGAGGCTTTGTTGTTATACGTGATGACATATGGAGTTTACTTGTTGGGTATGTTGGTTTCTCATCCCAATGTATACTCCCTCCCAAAAATATAAGTCTGTTTGGCCAAAGTTCCCTTTCAAAAAATATAAGTCGTTTTGTGAATTCAAGAGAGCATTTATACCTATTTAAACCTATTTTACCCCTTATTTAATCAAGTTTGTACACCCTTTTTGCATAATTAAAACACTTAGTGCATTTATGATAAGGGATGAAAATGTAATTTAAACTAGTCATAAAAGCTATATTTAAAGCTTTCTTAATTAGTATGCTTCATCCAAAACGACTTATAATTTTGGATGGAGGGAGTATTTAATAAGGTTCAGGAATAGACAAGGGAAGGCCAAGATTGTTTAAGCTAGGGGAATGAGGAACACACCGCTTTTGTATGTGATGTATAGTATGTTGATTTTGTACGTATATAGTGTATTACAAGGATTTGGGATTTTGTGAGAAAGGAATAAGTGGTAATACGATATACAACTCTGTAGTATATAAACGATGTGGTACACACTTTTGATGTGAATGAAAAATTTTATCTTATGGTTTCTCAGGTTCTACCTATAGTATTGATTTTTGAATTCTATATTTGATTAGTGCATTTGGGTTCCTTTACTCTGATTACATTATGAGGATTATCAGGTACTGATGAACTAAGGGTGAATTGGTATTCTAGGTCGGTTGGTACTCTAAGTTAAGTAGGGTCCAACAAACACTTTTCTTACATTGTTAGTTTGCAAGTAAGATGTCGAGTAGGTGGGGCAAAGTTTTCTACAATGAAAATCAACAAACCTCATTCTTAGTTCAGTTATTCCAATGTATTGAAGTCAACCTTAGGAGCAAGGCATGTGAGATTAGATTATATGGTCTATTTGGAAAGAAATAAGATTTAAGATTTTTTTTAGGACAAAGAGAAAGCACTTATAGGTTTTTGGAGAAAGATAGATTGCTAGGGGCAGAATCGGGGATAAATAGCAAAATAGGGGAGGAATACTCTTTGTCGAATTGGTTCATGGTTAGGATTGGGATGATATAAAGTGGAAGATTCTTAGTTAGGGGCAAGGTCTTTGTATGTAGATGATGATACAAGAGAATTGTTGATTCCTAGGCTTTGCTTGTGAAGTTGCTATTCTTACTATTTTTTTTAGGGAGCGGTTCAACGGACTATGCTTTTTACTTAGAGGACCCCATTACTCCTTTGTACCCCACTTTTTTGCATTTCAATTTTTGCTATACAATGGTTAAAACTGAGAAAAATGAGAGGATTGAGGGGTGTTGGGGTTAGGGTGATGGTGATGGTATTCTTAGGAGCTAAGTATTAATGCCATTGATTTATGACACTAATTAAGGAATTATTAGCAATAATTGTATAGTCAATTACATTAATGGTATAGTCAATTACATTAATTGTATAGTCAATTACATTAATTGTATATTTTGTTGCCAAATTTAGGCTGTACATTATTCTTATTTAAGGAGAAAGATCTCAAGGAGAAAAGACATTCAACCATTTTGCTTAAACTTTGTTATGGTATCAGAGCTTGCAATTTTTCTTCTGATCATCTATTCTAGGTTGTTTTCTAGTTCTTTTCTTTTGTCTTCTTCGTTTCGGGTTGATTTATTATCAACAATTTGGTTTTGTAATTTTTCGATTTATGATGTCTACCGAAATTTTTTCTGGCAAATCTTCGAAGACTTTTGCCATTAGACTCACAGGCAAGAATTATCCTGCCTGGGAGTTTCAGTTTAGAATGTTTTTGAAAGGGAAAACCATCTGGAATCACATTGACGCCAGTTCTTCGGCACCTACAGACGCTAAGGATCTTACGCAATGGGAAACCAAAGATGCTTGCATCATTTCTTGGATCTTAGCCTCTATTGAACCACGTATGGTTAACAATCTACATTCTTTTGGTACAGCGAAACAAAATGTGGGATTACTTGAGACGCATATACCACCAAGAAAATACTGCGCGACGCTTTCAACTTGAACTTGAGATCACTCAATTCAGTCAAGGTAATCTCTCCATTGAGCGATATTATTCTGAATTTATTAACCTATGGAGCGAATATTTTAGTATTATCTATTCTAAGGTCTCTCAAGAGACGTTGGAAGGTCTTCAGGCTGTTCATGAAGAAAGTAAACGGGATCAATTTTTGATGAAATTGAGACCAGAATTTGAGATTGTACGGGCTGGATTGTTGAACAGAAATCCGGTTCCTTCATTAGACATATGTGTTGGTGACTTATTGCGCGAGGAATAGAGAATGGCTACCCAAGCTGTTATAAGTGGGCCTAAAGAAACTCCTGCTTTGGTCAATCTGGCTTATGTTGCACAAGGGAGGAATCGAGGGAAAGGACAATCGCAATGCTATAGTTGCAAGGAGTTTGGGCATATCGCACGCAATTGTACTAAGAAATTCTGCAACTACTGCAAACAACAAGGGCACATTATCAAGGAGTGTCCTACTCGTCCAGAGAATCGGAAAGCCCAAGCCTTTCAAGTTGTTGTTTCGTCTTCTACAGTTAATGACGGTGTTTTTACGACCGCAAACGCAAATCAGCAAACCCTTACTCCAGAAATGATACAACAAATGATTCTCACAGCATTCTCTGCTCTTGGACTTCAAGGTAACAGTTAGCCTACTACTTTTCCTTGGATTATTGATTCTGGAGCATCCAATCATATGACTGGCTCACCTAATTTATTACATAACGTACGGGAGTATACTGGCACACAAAGTATTGAAATCGCCAATAGCAGTAATCTTCCAATTACAACCATTAGTGATATTACGCCTTCTTTTTGTCATGTATTTGTTTCTCCTGGATTGTCTACTAGCCTTATTTCTGTTGGTCAAATGGTGGATAATAATTGTGATGTGCATTTTTCTCGAAATGGTTGTCTTGTGCAGGATCAGGTGTCGGGGAAGGTAATAGCAAAGGGCCTAAAGTGGGCAGAATTTTTCCGCTGCAATTTTCGGTTCCTAGAAATTTGTCTTTATCTTCTATTATTGTTGAGAATAAGGCTGCCATTTGGCATAAACGTTTGGGTCATCCGAACAATGTGATTTTGTCTACTTTAATGAATCGTGGTTTTCTTGGTAACAAAGATCAACATTTCCACTTTGATTGCTCTACCTGTAAGTTGGAAAAAAGTAAAATTCTACCTTTTCCTTCATATGGAAATCGTGCTAATACATGTTTTGAGATTATACGTTCCGATGTTTGGGGTATTAGTCATGTTATCTCGCATGCACAATATAAATATTTTGTAACATTTACTGTTTTTCAAACTTTTCTAGTCTATATTGAGACGCAATTTTCTACATGTATTAAGATATTGCGGTCTGATAATGGAGGGGAATACATGTCACATGAATTTCAAGGATTCTTGCAAAATAAAGGTATTATATCTCAGTGATCGTGTCCTTATACCCCTCAACAAAACGGGGTGGCTGAATGTAAGAACCGCCAATTGTTGGATATGGTTCGAACATTGCTCTTGGAGTCCTCTGTTCCAGCTAAGTTTTGGGTGGAAGCTTTATCCACTGCAGTGTATTTAATCAATCGCTTACCTTCTCAACAATTGAAGTTTGATTCTCCTTACCATCGTCTCTTCGGTTCACATCCTCAGTATGACATGTTGCACACTTTTAGATGTGTTTGTTTTGTTCACCTGCCTTCTCATGAGTGTCACAAACTTATGGCCCAGTCAGTAAAATGTGCTTTTATGGGGTATAGTAATACTCAAAAATGATATTTGTGCTATGATAGTGTTGCTAATCGCATGCGTATTTCTAGAAATGTGATTTTTTTTTAAAGCGAGTATTTTTCCCAGCAGCACGTATCTCATTTTGATAATGTTTGTCTTCCCACCTTTGATAATCTGTCATCACCCATTGAGCGTTTTAAACGCGACCATGTCTATCAACGAAGACGGCCCCCCTCTCCACAAATCCTTCCCGACCCTGATCCAGTAATTGCTCCGGTGACTGCTCCAGTGGCTCTCCGACGATCACTC
The DNA here is from genome assembly GCA_039657345.1 of Stephania japonica. Classification (NCBI taxonomy): domain Eukaryota; kingdom Viridiplantae; phylum Streptophyta; class Magnoliopsida; order Ranunculales; family Menispermaceae; genus Stephania; species Stephania japonica. The sequence continues at coordinate 12,992,265 of CM077556.1, forward strand.
CGTACCATTCATCCTCCAAATCGGTATGGTTTCTCTCGCCATTTTAGCCGACACTGCAGTTCCAACTTGTTATTCTCAAACAGCTACACAGGCATGCTGGACGAAAACCATGCAAGAAGAGCTTCAAGCTCTTCAAGAGAATCATACTTGGGATATTGTTCCATGCCCTACAGGTGTAAAACCCATTGGATGTAAATGGGTATATTCCATAAAGCTCCGCTCTGACGGGTCTCTTGACAGATATAAAGCAAGGTTGGTGGCACTTGGTAATCAACAAGAGTATGGAATTGAGTATGAAGAAACATTCGCACCAGTTGCAAAGATGACTACTGTGCGACTTGTTCTTGCTATTGTCGCCTCTCAAGGTTGGCCATTGCGTCAAATGGATGTTAAGAATGCTTTCTTACACGGAGACCTTAAGGAAGAAATCTATATGACTCCACCACCTGGATTATTTTCTACACTATCAGCGGATGTTTGTAAGCTCAAACGATCACTCTATGGCTTGAAACAGGCACCACGTGCCTGGTTTGACAAGTTTCGGTCTACACTTGTCAGCTTCTCCTTGGTCCAGAGTCAGTATGATTCTTCTCTGTTTCTTTGCAAAACTTCGAAAGGCATAGTTTTACTCCTGATTTATGTTGATGATATTGTTATTGCGGGTACTGACTCTACTTTGATTTCACAACTTCAAGAGCGTCTTCATCACTCCATTCATATGAAGGATTTAGGTCCTTTGCAATATTTTTTAGGTCTTGAAGTGCATTCAACTGCTGCTGGTCTTTTTTTACACCAACATAAATATACTCAGGATCTTATTTCTTTGGTCAGTCCAAAGATGGTCGCTCGGTTAACACCCCTTTAGAGGTAAATGTCAAATATCGTCGGGATGATGGTAATTTTCTTTCCGATCCCTCTTTGTATCATCGCCTGATGGGGAGTCTAAATTATTTGACGATTACTCGGCCGGATATTTCATTTGCTGTTCAACAAGTTAACCAATTTATGCAAACACCTACGCACATCCATCTAGCGGCTGTTCGTCGCATTATTCGCTATTTGCAAGGAACTTCTGATCGCGACCTTTTCTTTCCTGTGGGTACTTCCATTCGTTTAATTGCATATAGTGATGCGGATTGGGCTGGTTGTTCTGATACCCGACGTTCTATTACCGGTTGGTGTATGTTTGTTGGTAACTCTCTTGTATCATGGAAAAGTAAGAAGCAAGACAGAGTTTCTAAATCTTCAACTGAGTCCGAATATCGTGCGATGTCCTCAGCATGTTCAGAAATTGTTTGGCTTCGGGGATTATTGGGTGAACTTGGATTTTCTCAACCTGAGCCTACTGCACTTCATGCGGATAATACTAGTGCCATACAAATTGTCGCCAATCCAGTCTTTCATGAACGTACGAAACACATTGAGGTGGATTGTCATTCTATTCGTGGTGCCTATGATAGTCATGTTATTTCACTTCCTCATATCAGTACTGCACTTCAAACAGCTGACGTGTTTACGAAGGCTCTTTCCCGAGACCGTCATCAGTTTCTGGTTGACAAATTGATGCTTCACAATCATCCAGCATCAATTTGAGGGGGGGTATTAATGGCATTGATTTATGACACTAATTAAGGAATTATTAGCAATAATTGTATAGTCAATTACATTAATGGTATAGTCAATTACATTAATTGTATAGTCAATTACATTAATTGTATATTTTGTTGCCAAATTTAGGCTGTACATTATTCTTATTTAAGGAGAAAGATCTCAAGGAGAAAAGGCATTCAACATTTTGCTTAAACTTTGTTACTAAGGTTGGGAAAGTACACTTTGAAGTGGGGTGAAAGAAGTAAAGGGGTACATTTAGCCATTGCCTTTTTTTATTGTTTCTACCACTAATTTTTGCAATACATAAAAAGCATTAACCCATTTTTTATTGATTTTTTTTAATTATTTTGAGTTTCAAACTTGATTTATGGTTTAAAGACATTTTAGTTTATATTGCCTAAAGATGAGCATAGAAGGTAACCGTTAAGAGACTTCAATTTTCTTAACGGCTGAAAGAAAATTTTAAATTACCATGAAATCATAGGCATAGCAACCTGTAATCAGTCTTTCTCCATCTCAGAAGTTCAACGCAAATGTTAGAAAATTCCAAGAACCATTCAATTGGCCTCCACTAAAAGAATCTCCCTTCTACTTTCACATATACTTGCGTCTACTCAGAAAAGTTTGACACATGAATCTCTAGATATGAGTCAAACCATAAGGGCAGATGACTCCCCAAATAAGTGTTTGACTATCAATTAGGAAAAATTGAACCATTCTTTTGTCTACTAACTTTTGAACTACTTTCATATCCAACAGTACCTAGCACTCGAAGCAGAAAAAATTTGATTCATAATTAGTTGGGATTTCCAAACTGATGGAAGTAGGAAGCTTACCCAAAACATGAAGAAAAGAAATACTACTATATGAAAAAGTAATGAAACGACACTACTCTCTCCTCAAAATTTTCTTGTCAAGAAGCAATATATTTATAAGTTTCAGTCTTGTTATTTCTTTTTTGGTACGTATGGAAAACAATTAAACCAAATGCATACTAGATAATCTTCGAAACCAATTTGAAAAAACTTACAACTGATAAATCAATAATTATCACTTCAGAATATTATGCGTAACTTATCTTAGTAATGTTTAGAAGGTCTGGGTTACATATTGGATTTACCCAGAAAAGTACTTTAAGCAATTTCTATACCCAATGTTAAGTGAAGGTGCAGAGATATAAGATTCAGTTAAAAAAAAAAAAAATTCATTTTACTCATTCAGTCCCATACACACTTAAATTGTAGTTGTTTCAGTCGAAACACATTTGACTTAAGACCTATTTGATTTACCTGATCTCTGTGCTGACTATTGACCCAAGGGATGACCCTAGTTGATGTCAAGGTGTTTATTAGCTTGCTTATATCATCCATCCTAAACATGGTCGTTAGAACAATGATACTCACAGATTCCACAAAGTACAACAATTTAGAGTGAAGGACCCACAAACAACAACTACATAGCCTCAATCCCAAATTAGTTGGGGGTCAGCTAAAGGGATCAAACTCTTCCATTGCGCTCGATGAAGCACACCCTTGCACATTTTTCACTAAACTTTGGGCTCCAATGCAGCGCGTCGCTAGGTTGGAACGACCCAACTCTTATATATGTTTGATCCATTTCATCAAGACTAAAAAAAGTTTTACACTGGTTGTCAACCTGTCGCAACCCTCCCCTATTTTTCAAGTATGGAAAATGGGTTTGGGACCTCCCTCCACTTTTCAGTATGAAAAATGAAACATAGGCACCAAGAGCATGTGACCACTAAGAACAATGTTCGCGTAAAAAATATATGATCATTCAATTACATCGTGTGTTGAAAAATGCACTAGAACTAAAATAAATATATATATATATATATTTATATATAAAACAAAATATAAAACAAAACATAGAACTAAAAGAACATAATGGAAAATCACTTACCATACCATGCAAGGATATAATATGAATAACATCAACTGAGGACATCCCAGAAAGAATGGCGCATAGCATAGGCAAGTGGTCCACCAAATAACTTCCAGGTCCCGCAAAATTGTGCGGCAAAGGAGGAGATAAAAGCTTAATAATGTATTGCAGCACATGTTCCTAAGCATGTGAAAGATAGAGGAAAGCAAATTCTCAATAAAATTAAAAATTGCATAAATTTAACTATCAAAATATGAAATTGAGCCATAAACTTATTCCCCCAAGATTCGAAAGTTCTAGAACTTAAAGCTAGCATATGTTACCTGAACTCGGGTACTAGTATCAGGTGCGGTACGTATCTAGAGTTAAGACTTGGATATCTTCTAATTTAAGGACTCGGGGACTCAACTAAAATTGTTCAAAATTTTGGACACGGGTGCTTGGAATCTGCACATATTAATCAATAAATCTAAATATAATATGTAATTGTAGTTAAATATGTATTATTTCATTAGAGTTTATGTTTTTATTTTTATTCATATTTTGCTGTGGTTTATTCAAAATAAGCTACTATGCATGTAAAAACCTAAAAAAATAAGCCCGCATTAAACTAAAAATACAATGAAGTCAGCCCAATATAGATAGAGATCGGAAAAAGAGATCTCTTAACACCTTTCGATGTTCATCACTTCGCCGTTATCTCCAAGTTTTTGTATTGACCTCCTTGCTCGGCAAACCAGGTGTGCAATTTGTTCCTATCAATGACTCGCTCTCGCTTTTCAAGATTGCAATTCATTATATCTCTTCATCGCATATCTCGCGTATTCGTTATTCATGATTCTTCTTTCCCTATTCGTCAAACTATCTTGTGATCTTCTCCCTTGGATCCTTTTATCTCCTTCTTTCTCTCAATGGTAGATCACTCTATTAAACATCTGAGACTGAATTTAAAACTGCAGAATAGACATAGATTTTGTGACTACGCCATGTCGCGTCAACACTAGCACTTTGACCCTAAGAGGCGAGTCCAGGAAATAGAGATGCTAGCAATCAATACAAACTTGTGTGAAACTGTAGCTACTAATGTTCATTTAGAGAATTCTTAAGAATAGATAATTCTCGAAATACTTTAGAACTTCTTGGAGAAATATTTTAAGAACGTAAAGAACAAAAAGAAATATAAGATTGGTTACACTCACATTTTTCTTTTATACTCTAAAATAGTATTGTGATTCTTGCTCAACAAATCTCAGTTGAGATACAAAATTCACTAAGGAGGTCTTGTTGAGTGTTCACAAGAATTGAGAGCCGTATCTAGCTTGTCATAGAAAAAGGGCGCTATAGTCATAGAATAACTTCCATTAGCCAAAGAAGATAATAGGAGTGCCATCTAGATGACATTTTGTTGGTTCAATCATTCTGCTTTAGGAGGAATTATCATTATTAGTTTTGACCATGAGAACAACAACTCCTCAAAGTTTAGATACACATCCAAACAACTATGTAGTATGATTTTTGAATTTCCTACGTGAGCTGCTTCCTCACCAAAAGGAATTTTCGTAAGGAAGATGTGGATTAGTAACTATTGAACCAATTAAATCTAACAAAAAAACATAAAAAAACAAGGAAGTTTCATCAAATCTACAAAGGCCTCGTTTGGTTCAGCTTATGAGCCTGCTTATTGATGATGTGGCATCGCAGCTTAATTGAAAAAGGGTGTTTGGATAATATGCGATTGGGTCCCAAATCGCAGCAAAGCTACTTTTTGGATAAGGATCCCTCCCCATGCTTATCAAGATTGCGAATGCGATTTGATAAGATTTTCTAAGTAAAAGTACTTTTTAAAGTGATGAACCAAACACACTAAATTTGCTTATACCAAAAGCAATTATGACATAATTGCTTAAGCTATAAGTAATAATCAATAAGCAAAAGTTGAACCAAACGGAGCCATAATCTTACACATACACCAAATTAAAATAGTATTAAAATAAAGCAGTTAATATTATTTTTCTAAGTATAGTTACTGTTTTTCTTTTTCTTTTTTTTTAGAGGAAGTAAAACGTATCCCTAATGTGAAGACCGAGCACATGCACTGTAAGTTTAGAAATACGAGACATCGAGATGATGAAGTGGTAAAATCAGGGGAAGTAGAAATTCCTAATGTGAAACACTTTAGATATCTAGGATCAATCATACAAAATGATGGCAATATTGAGAATGATGACACACATATAATCCAAGAAGGATGGAAGAAATGGAAAAGTGCAATTGGTGTGATCTGTGATAAAAATATGCCTACCAAGTTATAAGGAAAATTTTATAAGACCGCAATTAAGCCAACTATGCTCTATGGAAGTGAATGTTGGGTGGTAAAACAACAACAATTACATAAAATGAACGTAGCAGAAATGAGGATGTTTAGGTGGATGTGCGGTAAAACTCGTAAAGATAGGATAAGAAATACAGATATTCAAAAACAAGTAGGAGTAGCACCAATTGACTCAAAGATTAGGGAAGGGCGGTTGCAATGAATTGGTCACCTGCAAAGACGGCCTACAGATGCCCCGACTAGAAAACTTGATTTAATAGGAACTGAAGAAATTCAACGAGGTAGGGATAGACCAAAGTTAACTTGGGATGCATTAATTAGGAGGGATTTGAATGGTTTGGAATGCTCACCATCAATTGCACAAAATCGAGCACAATGGAAGAGTTTGATCCATGTAACCAACCCAATTAATTTCGATTGAGGTTATGTTGTTGTTTTGTTAAGTAAGATGTATCCCTACTATAATAAAAAGGAGATAATGGGGAACTGTTCGTTGTACAATACAAGGAGAACTATGCCCTTCACTTTAGTCTTTACACCAACTTCTCACGTTATCTCATTTATTTATTTATTTATTTTGAGGTCATGTCATCTCATTTGTTAGATTATGACATTATGTGTACAGCTTTTCACAAGACAACCTTACCTTTCTCTTTTGTTTTTTATTACATGAATTGCTATCCGAAGTCATTTGTTTGCTTGCCCTTTTAAGAAAATGTAACATACTTTATGCCGTTATGCTTCATACTCTACTTTGATTATCTTTTGTTCTTAAATTAAGATGTGTGAATGCTGAAAACGAAGAATATCCAAAAGACTCTAACAACATGTGTAGCAGCTGTATGTAGCAAATATATGTTAACTATCCTTTTTTAGTTGGAAATAAATACTAACTACTACTCATAAAATATTATATAATAGCTTGGAAATTCACACAAATAGTTAGGGTTTGAAGAATGAGCTTAAAAGATTATCTAAGAAGAACTAAACTAAGTCATTTAAACAAAATCTTTAGAAAAGAAAAAGCAAAATTTAAGCCGTTTAATTTGATTGATATAATAAGATTTCTTTGAAATAAAAATTCTAATTTGTGTAAGTAACTCTATGAGAAGTTTTTTTTCCTTAATTTTAAAAGAAAATACAATTAATGAATTAATATTGCGTGTTCCCTTTTCTCATTGACAAACTTATAAATGAACATTACTTTATCTCTCACAATATATGATATGCAATATAAAAATAAGACAAGATTTGGTAGACATTATTCAGAAGTATTTTCTAATTGTACCGTACAATTTGTTTGATATACATCCAGTCAATCCAAATTGACCCTAATGTATCAATATGTTACAATTGTCTTGAGCGTCATCAATTGCTTCATAAAATCACTCAAATAAGATTAAATGATTTCTTTGAAAGGTAATTCTTTGTGTTGGTGTCTCTAAACCTACGTTTTTTTTTTCTTAATTTGGTTTTAAATCTGATGTCTATTGAAAGAGTGATTATGATCAAAACTATTAATTATTGATATTTAGTATTTGATATCACATATATATATAAGTTGATAAACCAACGAATTCATTTATAAATCAATTTTTTTAAGTATATTTTTTTGTTAATGTTTATTATTATATTAAAATTACAAAAAGAAACTACGTGCAGTAAAAAATTACAAGTGTCACAAAGATAGTACTAATTTTTGTTGATGTTTGTATAACATATCATCAGAAATAAAATTATTTTATATTTTAAAATTTAAAAAATTTGAACCCCAAGTATTAGAAGCTTAAACTTTTAGGATATAATTGATTAACTTGAAAATTGAAATAACATAAAACGTTGGAAGCACAGTCCATGACTAGTACTCCCTCCTTTCCATATTATCTGTTACATTTTGACTTTTGCACAAGAATTAAGGTGATGATTAATTATCATTAAGATTTTATGTAAAGACTCTATTACCCTCCCATAATTGACTTCATTTATTATATGTATGGTATAAAAAAAAAGAGATTGATGGTGTCATTAACTAAATAGAATGGGGTTAGAATTGGAAATAAAGCATTATATGTTTTCTTGATTTCCTAATGTGACACATATTGTGGAACAAAAAAAGAGTCCCCAATGTGACAGATAATATGGAAAGGAGGGAGTAGTTACTAAAATAAAGCAAGTAGTTCACAAAACCTATTGAGAAGATGAAAAGGGATTACTCAATCTATAATCACAAAACCTTCTAGAAGTCAATATTCTCATTGGCATTGTCAATGACATAAGGAATGCGTTGAACAAGATATGTAAATAAATGAACCTGGATATTCCACCCTCGGCTAAGGGATGAACCACACAAGATCGTTGCAGCAGATGATCTTTCTTCCTCTGAACCATTCAAAGCAATATGATATAACTTCTCAATCTCTGCCAAACTGAAACAAGGAAAAAAATTTATACTCCAATGCGTTGTTATAAACATAATCAGTTGAATGGAAAACATCTTAAAGTACCTCGGAGCAGGAGTGACAATTAAGGAGTTTTTCAAAGGACCGGCTAACTGAGCTCCTTCCTTGAATGCAGACCAAGGAGACCCTTGACCCATATATGAATCTGATTTTGAAGTTATAGGATAAACTACATACCCAGGCCAATAGTATATCGACGTGTCAATCAGCTTTCTTGCAATACAAGCTTCGGTAATAAGATGGAACATATTACCACCTTACGAAGAAATACATACAGGTCAATATAATTTCCAGAAAGACTTAGAAAATTTTTAAGACACAAAAGACGAGAAACACAAGAATGGTATAGCACAAGGTGGGGCAGCGTTCCCTTCCAGAGGTTACATTGGTGGCACATGAGAATCATTTTTATGCAAACAAATGAGAAAATTTTAAATGTATCTTTACTTGGCTTTATTTTATTAGTCTTCAAGCTTTTGTTACATTTCTTACGGTAATTGTTTGTTTAGCATAGCCAATTTGATTTTATACCGATAATGAGTTGGACATATATATTTTAAGAAAAAATAATAAAGCCGATATCATAAGAAATTAATAATTTATAATTTATTTGCTTACGCTATTCAATCGTATTATCAAATTATCAGTTATATAAAAGTAACTAATCGTATCTAACAAAAAAAAATATAAAGAAGAGCAAATGAATTTGATTCTATAATTTATATGCTCTTAAAACAATAAACAATGATGGCTCAAACAAAGAAAAAGGAAGGCTTAAATATCTTTCAATAAAAAATATATTTTATTAGTAAACATGTTATGCTTTAATGCGTGCACAATTATTAATTTTCTTGGTAACATGTGCAGTTATTGTTCGTTCATTAAATTGCATCTAGATTCTGGTATAACCTAAGTCGTCTATAAATCGTTTATATTAATCTAACTGTGGTCATTGAATGCAATTGGTATCTTTTTGGTTCCCATCGCAGAACCACCAAGCATCCTTGGGTGCTTCTACAATGAAAACCAAAAAGATAGCCATGTCATGGGAACTTTATTTAGGACCATTAGATCTTAATTTAATGGTCAATACACTAGTATATTAATTGCTATACATGTCACAAATGCTCAACAACATTAAATGCAACACAAAACATAATTCCCATCAACATTAAATGAGAGAGAGATTACAAAAATCACCTGTTTTATCATAGCTGTCTCCATGACAGCACCCATCGATAGTGTCCTTCTCATTCTTGGAGCTACAAATGAAACTAATTGCTTTTCTATAAGCAATGTTTGCAGCAGTCACCACAGATGCAGGAGGAGAGAGGAGACTATTAAATTTTCTAAGCACCTGAAGTGAGCAGATAAGGCCATTCGTTATTGAAGCGGCATCAATTTCATGTTCCTGACTAATAGCTTCATTACCGAGTCCACTAATAACTTGGGTAGAAGAATACATTTCACCCTCATTTTTCAAAACATGGAAAATAGCCAATGGTGTGATACACAAAAGCATACAAAGTCGTGCATCAAGATGTGGAATGGGCCCCTCTAGAGGATCACGCTCCTACAAGAAAGTAAGGAAAAGAGTAACTGTAAGACGAATTATTTTCCTGGAAATGCATAACTTTGATAAAAGGGATTATCATAACTCGTTGCACTAGTCGAAGAGCTGAAACCCAAAGTTCCAGGAAGGTTTGCTGCCAGCTTGCTCGGTTCATTAATTGGAGAGTTATGATCAAATCTGCAGATTGGCCAGAGAAAGTGAGAACAATAAAATCTCAAAATGTTTAACACAAAAACTAATTGACAACATTAAAGTTCCATGATTTTTTGTTACCAACAAAAAAACTCCATGATTTTTTCTCAACATACTTTTAGTATTTCAAAAAGTTACTGAATTTTGTGATTATGGTTATGTCTATCTACACATGGTTTTCATAAAAATCTCATATGCAAGGTAGATTTGAACTGCAGGTACTCAAGCTGTAACAAGTTTCCCACGACTTCTAATTAACAATACTTTTGACATGAGTCAGAAATTGCTGAAACGTCTCTTTTCCCATCTTTTGTCAAGAAATTTCAATAGCTGCCTTTCTGTTGAAGCTGCATCAGTAATAACTTGTTTCGGCACAAATAAATTATGTTGCCTATTACTTCAAATGAATAAAATTTGAAGTTTCTTTTGTAATTGTTCACAATTATCACTGTTGCTGTTTGAGAATTGTTTCCATGTTTATGCATATTTTTTCAAGATTTTCTATGTTGATTTGTTCTGAGCCCTAAACATGTTCCTTATGTTTCCCAACTTCACCAAATTTTCAGTTTTACAGAAACTTTGCCCATCTCAACAGACAATGTTGTGGCTGGAACTGATTAAATATTTTAACTTAAATTACATAAACCACATAGTAACATTGAACTTAGACTCTTGAATTCAACCTGCAAGCAAATCAACTGCTGATGTTGCAGGAAGTTGCTTTGCCTCCATTGCAGTCTCCATATATATATCAAAAGGAGCCCAACCAGCAGCCATTCCATTTCTGAAGTTGCAGGAAGATAAAGAGCCACATGATCCAAGATCAACCAGGGCTCCAACAATGTTACGTTTGTTTGAATGAGTTTCAAAACATATGGCTCTCTGCATGTCCCCCAATAGTTTTATCACTGTTGGAGTTTCCAAAAAACTGAATAAAACCATTTTCCTATCTTCAAAAAATTGGAATCTCCGCAATAGGCCAGCCCACTTATCAGGCCTATAACATGAAAGAGCGAATATAGCAAAGAATCATGTTAGAATAACTCAAATGAGTCAAATCAGCTTATGTCCCAACAAAGACAGCATGGCCATTATAGATATATTATGAGAAAATAACTAATGTGAAACAGGCACAATGACAGTGACATATAACAAGTTAACAATGTTCATAAAGTAAGCCTTTGAACCTTATCTTTGAAGTTTATATTTGTAAGACAAATGAGTTCAGCAGTCTTAAGCAGCCAAAGGTATTCAGAATAGATTTCCTTACCATTCACATAAATGTAATTCATTTTTATCATATATTCTACTATGATCATGAATCTTTTTCAATTATTTAAGAACTAAAACCTGGAATCTAAGTGTTAAAATAAACTTAATTATCATTAGGAAGCTCTTAAAGTCAAGTACCAAGAATTGAAGAACGATTCAAGTAAAGTCAAGCTAATCATTTGGTATTTGTGAAACATAGTTCATCAGGAATTGTAGTGCTTGTTTATGTTGATGACATACTCTTGTCAAGTAGTGATGCAAGTGACATTGAAGCAACCAAGAAGCACAGGCAGCAACAATTTGTTACCAAAGATCTGACCGATCTTGGTCAGTTAAGATACTTTCTTGGTATTGAAGTTGCCTCGTCGTAAAGATGGTTTCATACTAGTAGTCTCAAAGGAAGTATGCAACTGATCTATTACAAGAAGCAGGTTTACTAAGTGCAAAACCATTAGATACCGACCCAATCTAGACTTGTAGAAGGAGAATGACAACTTTGCAGACTATGGCATAAATTTCAATTCAAACAATAGACCCTAGTAGTTATTGTTGTTGTAAAATAACTCAAATATTAAAAAATCAAATAAAATTTTCAAGATTTGGAAGAAATCAAAAAAATTGGGTAACTTGGTTTTGAAGTGGATCAGGTCTACACAGTATAGCCTTTTCCAAGTCCTAACAACCAATAGGTTTGTTTGTAAGGATTTGCTGGATCCAGTTTTGTCTTATCACAGTTTTCTGCTACCCCTACCTATAATCATGTTTAAAATAAATTAGGAAAGCATGAAACAATATTAATAAGAGGATGCGCATATTTTTTGCCACATCGACAAAAGGTTAAAAAAAATTAAAAAAGTAGAACAGGGTCTATGTTCTCATGCAAGTAACACAATCAGCAAAAAAGTAGGTGCTTAGTCTTACATGTTCAAGCGGATAAGACGAAGCAAAAGTAAGGCCTTCTTGTTCATCATAAGCTTTCCCAAGACTCTAAATGTTGTCAAAGTACTTGATCTCTGCAGCTGTTCTCGATGCCCATTTCTTTCCTCGTTGCAATTCCCTTTAGAGTCAATATCCATATCTATGAGCACTTCACTATCAAATATATTACTAAGAGTGTCAAATGATGTTTGTTGCAAATTCAAATCATACAACGTGCAGTCTGTTAAACCAACCACTACACTGAAAAGGAAAAATGCCGATGCAAGCCCAAAATCCTGTATATTAAAGCCATAAGTGTGTGAAAGTTGTAAGGCTTCATCAATGGATTTTGAGACCCTGCAAAAAATCATGAGAAATGACAACTAAAATCTCCGCTGTTAAGAAATGACCAGAAGTAACTAAAGCAAGAACAAATTTTGTACGATAAGATAGACTGAAGGGATAATTGGCGCAAACATGGAGGAACCCACTGCCTTGGCTATGGTTAGAGGCCAACCATTTGTGAACTTGAAAAGGCTTGTCATTGTTTTGGACAAACTTTTCCTAGGTCCTTAATCTAACATTGTTGTATGCGACGACAAATGCAGAATAAAGTTTAGACATAATAAAAAGCACCAAGAGTTAGCCCGCATGTATTATTAGCCTAAAGTTTAGAATTGGGCGAGCCTAAGCCGGGCTAGGCCTGTGGAGATTTTAAAAAGCCTTGTTCAGGTCTACCCAAGCTCAACTCTATATGCAAACTGCTCAAGCCTACTCATGCCCGCCCATGCCCGACACATATCAAGCTTGGGGTATTAAATGGACCAGTTTACTTTTTAAAATAAATATATTTATTAAATGTAGAAAATAAATGCAAAATAAAACTTGGTTTAGTGGTGGAAGTGAAAGCAAACTACAAGGGAGCCTCAGGATTGAATCCTATTTCTAACACTATTTTTAAGTGTGTGTGTGTGTGTGTACTAAAGATAACGAGGCTAATATGTTTGATTGGTCATATTGGTAGTTGTCGAGTTTAACAAAGATTAAAATATATTTTGAGAAACATATAAATAGGCTTATTTATGTTTTTAGAAGGTTGGTCGATTTTATTATTCAGAGAGTTTTTTTTTTTTGAAAAATTATTCAGAGATGTTAACAAAGTTATTGTTTTAGAATTTCTCGAGTGATTTTATCTTTTGTGTTGAGATCCAATTTCTTTCAATTTCCAATCTGCACCACAGGTTCAATTACAATGGGTGTTTACTGTTATTTATTGAACAAATGAGTTATGTGGCTAAGGCTTATAGTCTTAATCATGCTAAGGAGGTTAGTCTGATTGCAGGCGAGTCCACTTCAAGCACACGCACACAGTATTTTTATGCTTTCAGCATAAGACCCTGTTAGGATTTTGGAATAGTTATCCAAGTGAGAGGTCGCCACTCTAGTTTTTCCTAGTTGATTGTTTAAAGTTGTGTTTCTTTCGCTCATATAAATATATATATATATATATATATATATATATATGTAGTTTCTTCTTGAAAAAAGGGAAAAGAAAAGAAAAGAACAGGTCCAAGCCTACGTGACTTGTTAAGGCGATTGCACATACAATTTAATGTTTGTTCTTAACTTTTATAAATATACAATAAGTTCTTACAAAAGAATAAATCTTCAACCACCAAACTAAAAAAAAATATTATTTGTATTGACTACGCCTCATTTAAAGGAATCAAATTGGCTTGACCTCACACCCTCACCCCACTACCTTCTCAGAACAAATAACTTTGAGACTTCTAGTGACTAGGTTTACCATATTGAAGTGTATGGTGGTCTTTATGATCAAGATAGAGAAACATTGTTGGGTGATAGTTCAACAAGGCGCGACAATGCAAGGAGAGGCTTCAATGATCGTAAGAGAGAAGGAAACTTGTAGTGAGATTCACCAATCTAGCAACAACTAGATCAAATGGAAAGAATTGATGACCAAAAGAAAGATAAAAAAGAGTGTGTGAGTGAGTGTGTGTGTGCGTGTGCGTGTGCGTGTGCGTGTGCGTGTGCGTGTGCGTGTGTGTGTTTGTGCGTGTTCGTGTGCAACTAGATAAAAATATTTTTTTTTAAAAGGAAATGACCATCATAAACAATTAAGAATATCACCTTTGTTAAAAAAGTTAGGGAATGCAATGTAAGTAGAAAAAACAATTCCAAATTTCAACATAAATTTTAGATTAATTTGGACTGAAAATAGATCAAAAGCAATGCGCTCACTTTTTTCTGCTTGTATCCCCCATCAATGTAGACAAAAATGCATATTGGCTTAGAAGTTCTAGATATAGTCTGTAAGCCTCAGGTTGATTTCGTCGATGAGCAATTACCCTAACAAAAAGATATCAACAGAGATAATAAGTACACAAATTTAGCGGATTGTGCCTATAGAAGATATGCCGGCAAATTAGTTGCCTAAAAAGTATTACAAATACCCCGATAAATGACTAGAAACTAAATACAATTCCTGGATAAAGATTTAAAGTCAAGAAGATACTCATAGACCCCCAATCTGCATTGTGTGAAGAACAAAAAACAAAAGTATAGCACTACCAAAAAAAAGTATAGTACTTTTGTCTAAGTTCATCAAAATGCACTGAACAGAACGGATATATGGATTGATTTGAAAGCACCTACTATGCAATCACTTATTACTTTCTGCAGCAAAATGAATAAGACCAATTAACTAGCCTTTTCTGTGGTTGATCATATATTTTTCTTCATTTTAACATGGCACCTAGGATTAAACAAACAGTACATAAGAGTAGGCAAATAAAGTTCACAATCAAACTCAACAACGCATCAAATAACAGTTGAAACTGCAGCCCAGAAAAATTTCTCAATAACTATATCATGAAATTCAATAGAAATGACTAATTGGTCTTGAAAAAGGAAGTTTGGTAAAGGTAAACAGGGATATCTTTTAAACCTACCAAAACCTACCACTGCAGCTAAGATATTTACTACTTCCCACCAGAAGCCAGAGATCAATTTCATCAAGCTTCATCTCAACACAACTGATAGGCCATAGAACTAATTGCAGAATCTGGTTTATCAGTATTTTAAGCTGAAACAGAAACTAAAGTTAACAAATGCTATGTGGGAACTTGTCAACACTTCAGTTAACATATTTGACATCAAAACCCACCAGAAATCCGATAGACTACCAATGGTTCGAACTTCAAAGGTCTTTTTGTATATAGTAATACAAGAAGAATAAAGGGTCAGTTGCAGCTGATGAGGAAGGGCATGTGGTAGGTACTGAAGTGGCCAAAGGTTCAGATGCACATTATGATTGAATTGAAGTGGCAGAGTTAGTTGCTGAGATGGCTCCCTAAAGTTTAACAGCTGAGAGTACTTAAGGATTGTTACTGATGTAATAAGGAGAGTCTTTGTCTAGGAGAGTTGATTGTCCTCTCATAGACTATTGAGTGCTCTGTTAAATTCTGTCTCTGCTTTGTTCCTTTTCCATTCAGATTTCTGTTTTTATCTGAATAAATTCTGTTCGCATTAGTTTTAAGGTCCTGAAAAACACAGACTAACGAGTTTTTTCTCGCTTCCTTTTATATATACACTTCTCTATTTCACAATTGAGATCAATCGTAACCATAAATTAAATTGATCCAGCTTCATCTCAACTCAACTAATAGGCTGTTACGTTCCTTAGCATAGAATCTTGTCACAAGATGCAATGAAGTGGAAAACGAAGGCTTCTTCGAATTTGCCACATTTTTCTTGGTTGGATCTATCATTGACATGATCTCAATTCAAGACGTGGAATGGTCCAAAGTACTTGGGAGAGAGCTTGTTAGGTAGAGTCCATTGGCCCATGAACTTGGGCCCATCTACTAAGGCCTCTTAGGTGTTTTGTGCATTGCAAGTCCAGTCGAGCTAGCCCGAATAGAAGAGACGGTCACCCTGCACTTGCCCTACCCCTTCTAGTTAAAATCTGGCTGGACGACTTTTGGTTTAAACAGAGCTTATTGTAGGCCCTTTTAGAAATGGTGAGTTGATTAAGATTAGGGTGAAGGTGCAACCAAACACAAATCACCTACTGCGAATATGATGTCACGAACTCACAATGCTCTAAGTCATATATATGGTTCGAGCAATTTTGAGCCTGATGTAGAAACATAGATGGTCACGAGCGGGGTAAAGCAGCTGTGTTTGCATATGAAGAGCTTGATCCACTGAATCAACTCTAGTAGAATCTGGTTCATAGTCCATAGATGCACTGATTCGCGTCCATATACCAATATGGAAAGGGGTGAGGAAAAATGAGTGAAAAGAAGTGTTGTAGCAGTACACGGCACAAGGAAGCCACTTAACAATGCCATGGTTGTTCCTTGTTCACCAGTGAAACAACAAAGATACATCTCGATGGTGCGATCGATGACCTCAATTTGTTTGTCAGTACAAGGGTGATAGGTCAAAAAGAATGATAATTTAATACCTGAGAAGTGAAAAAGTTCCTTAAAAATACCCACTAAAATTTTATCATGATCCAAAACAATGGTCTTCAGTAGTCCATGCAAGAGAAACACTTTGTGAGCCACAGATTGCACTGTAAAGGACTGGCCAATGGGAATGAAGTTTGCATATTTAGACAATCAGTCCACAACAACAAATAAAACAGACTTGCCTTGCACTGGGGGCAGACCTTCAATGAAGTCCATGGAGATGTTGGCCCATATTTGTTGCAATATGAAAATGGTTGTAGGAGACCAGCTAGGCGCAAGTTTTCCCATTTGTTGTGTCAACAATGGAACGACTCTACTCATGATCTGCAATGGTGAATTTCACCCCCCTATCAAACAAAATTCACTCATGATGCACTAGAGAGTTTCTAGAGATCTTTGTTTGGTGATGCATTTAAGCAAATATTTAAGTTTTTCTCCCAACACAGTAGGTTATGTAAAACTTATTATACATTGTAGCCTACAACAACAACATAGCCTTGGTCCCAAATTATGTAAAATTTATTATACATTGTAGCCTGAACATGAAAAATTATCATGTCAAGCGACTTCTGTTCCAAGCACGCCGACTTTGAAACAACCTAACACCCAAGCACACGCGACTTTCACTAATTACATGCACTATGGAGCTGCCAAGGACTTATGGGATAGTGTAAGCCAGATGTACTCTGATTTTGGCAATCATTCCCAAGTCATTGAAATCAACTTTAAGCTAGGAGAGGTACGTCAAGGTGAAAACAGTGTCACTAAGTACTTTAATTCTCTTAGAGTCTCTGGCAGGATCTAGATTTATTCAATGACTATGAATGGGAGTGTCCTAAGGATTATAATCATTACAAAAATAAATAGAATTTTTAAATTCTTAGCTCATCTTAATGTTGGCTTTGATGAGGTCAGGGGGAGATTTATTGGCAGCCAGCCTCTTCCCTCTATTGGAGGTATTTTCTGAGGTCCGTCGTGAGGAAAGCAGGCGCCAAGTAATGCTTGGTAAGAAACCTCAGCCCCCTTCTATTGATAAGTTGATTGTTGGTAGTGTTGGAGGGCATGGAAAGAAAAGCAAACATAGAAAGCGTGTCACACTTGAGGAACCTACTGGAAGCTTCAGGCATAGCAGCCAATTGGTATGAAGGTAAATACTCAAGAGTACCTTCTGTGCATGAGGGAGACCAATCCATTCAGCTAGGAGCAGATCAACTGCATTCAAAAACTGATAAGGCCTAAGTCAGAATCATCCAGTGCCCCTAACGTGACTGTTGCACAAGCAGGTAGTGATTCTAGTGTTTTCTCTTGTTCTTTCCCTATTAAGACCACTCCTTTGATCATAGATTCAGGAACTTTTGATCACATGACCAGTTTACCTCATTCATTTCACTCATATATTCCTTGTTCTGGTCATGACGAAATTCGTATAGCAGATGGATCTTACTCTCCGATTGTTAGAAAAGGTTCTATACATCTTTCTCCTCGAATTTGTTTTAAATAAGTCCTATATGTAGCTAAACTTGCTTGCAACCTTCGATCTGTAAGCAAGCTAGCCCTAGATTCTAACTGCACAATCACTTTCTTTGATTCTCATTGTGTTTTTAAGGAGTAGACCTCGGGGAAGATGATAAGCAGTGCTAAACTTAAGAATGGGCTCTATGAAGAATCTGAGAATAAAACGGCTCATGGCTATAGTAGAGTGTCTGTTCTACCTCAGTTAAGGATCAAGTCCTACTCTGGCATAATAGATTAGGCCATCCTAACTTCAATTATATTAAAATTGTGTTAACTCAATTTAAAGAAGTTGATTGTATGTTGTTTGTGAAAACTGCATTCTTTCAAAGAGTCATAAAAATAATTACTCTTTGAATCCTTATAAGCCTTCCAAACCTTTTTATTTAATACATAGCAATGTATGGGATCCAATGTCCAAGAAAGATAAAAACTAAGCATGGGAAAAATGGTTTGCTACATTTATTGATGATCATACTAGGCTGGGTTGGGTTTTCCTAATAAGTGAAAATCAGAAGTGGCTCACATATTTCAAAACTTTTATAACATTTCAAACTAAAATCTGCATTGTACACCATATTAAAACACCATTTCAAACTAAAATCTGCATTGTACACTCTGATAATGGAACTGAGTAAATGAATGAGATCTTAGGCAGTTCTTTAAAAGAGAAAGGGGTCACTAACCAATCAACATGTGTTAACACCCCACAGTAAAATGGTGTCGCTGAGAGGAAAAATAGACACTTAGGAGAAAGGGATCACCAACCAATCAACATGTGTTAACACCCCACAGCAAAATGGTATTGCTGATAGGAAAAATAGACACTTAAAGAAAGTAGCTAGAGCCCTAATGTTCTCTATGAATATACCTAAATATGTGGGGTGAGGCTGTTCAAACTGCTGCATATCTAATTAATAGAATGCCCAACAGAGTGTTAAAGCACAACTCCCCTCTAAATGTGTTTAAAGCACAACAGAGTGTTAAAGCACAACAGAGTGTTAAAAGACAACAGAGTGTTTAAAGCACAACAGAGTGTTAAAGCATATCTAATTAATAGGTTGTTCTCTGATCTCCCTCTTAAAGTTTTTGGATGTTGTGTCTTTGTTCACTCAACTGGACAATCTAAACTTGATCCTAAAGCTATCAAATATGTCTTCATAGGCTATGCTCCTAATAAAAAAAGGATACAAGTGAAATAATCCAGTAACTAGGAAAACAGTTGTTTCTATGGATATCACTTTCTTAGAAAACCATAAACACTTCCTTCAAGGGGAGAGTTAAGGTACCGAGGAAGGAAATTATGGGACATAATACCTAATCCCTTACCAACAATGATAGTAGAGAGTGAACACAATTTAGAAACTCAAGTTGAAGCTAGAGCAAATCAACCTAATCTAACTATACAGAATGGCATTGATCCTACATCAGTGGAAGAAACACTGCAATCCATTCTTAAAGACAAATCATGAGCTTCTGGTTTATACGAAGAGGAGGCATCAACAAAGTAGTAAAGCTGAGGCACAAGTGGACCTAGAACTGAATATCAATCAAGGCCAATCACATTCCCCAGAGACTGAACCTAGTAACTAGTAACACTCTAAATTTGGGTAATCCATCAGCTACTTTGCCTATCGTTGTAAATGAAACTGATTTTAGCATTCCTATAGATAACTATGTTGAATTACTTACTGATTGTGATTTGCCCATAGTCCTGAGAAAAGGTAAGAGGTCTTGTACTACTCACCTTTTATTTAAACACTTGTCCTATTCCAAAATCATATTTCATTTGTCCTAAGATCACTAACCTGTTTGTTCCAAAGAACATTCAGGAAGCGCTAGACGATCCTGACTGGCACTAATGCGTAATGGAATGAGTTGAATGGTCTAGAGAAGAGTGAGACATGGGACCTAGTTAATATGCCCAAGGATCAGAAACTGGTTGGTTGCAAATGGTTGTTCACAATCAAGTTTAAAGCTGATGGCAGTATAGAAAGGAGAGAGTTGAGATAGGTGCCTAAAGGGTTTACTCAAGCCCCTATGGAGTGGACTATCAATAAACCTATGCTCCTGTAGCAAAGATAAACACAACTAGAATTTTGCTGTCTCTAGGAGCAAACCTTGATTGTCAGCTACACCAACTAGATGTAAAGAATGCTTTCCTACGTGGAGACCTAAAAGAAGAGGTGTCCATGCGTCTGCAGCCTGGTTTTGAAGGTATATAAGGATTGAATAATGTATGCAAACTAAAGAAATCTCTATATTGCCTAAAGTAGTCCCCTTAAGCATGGTTTGACAGATTTGGAAAGGCTTTAAAAAGTCATTGGTGTCTTCAAAGCCAAGTTGACCATACCATGTTTTACAAAAGATCAGATGAAGGCAAACTGACACTGTTACTTGTATATGTTGATGATATTATCATAACTAGTGATGATGAGATTAAAATATAGATGAACAAAAAACTAGCTCAAGATTTTGAAAATGAAGACCTTAGAACACTAAAGTACTTCTTCGTGTTGAAGATGTAAATATGTGTTGACCGAAATCATAGTCCCACATCGATTAGTTGAAACTTCATAATGAAGTGTACATAAATTATGAACCCCTCAATTAGTACCGAGGCCTTTTGAGTTAAACCCTACACCAATGAGTTGAAGGTGGTTAAGTTAGGGACAATATCGGTACTGTGCGGGCGTGTCCAATGTGAAAATTAACATGATATCAAAGTCAATGGTTCGGCCAGAAAAAGCCCCTCCTTGGATTTTCGGTCCAAGGTGGTGTTGGAGATGTGTGGACCTAAATCATAGTCCCTCATCGATTAAGTGAAACTTGGAAATGAAGTACATAAGTGATGATCTTCCTTCTAATAGTACCAAGGTCTTTTGAGTTGAAACCTTACACCTACTAGTTGAAGGCGGTTAAGTTGTAGACAGTATCAGTACAGGCAGAGAACTACAGGCTTGTGCTTGCACGTGCGGGTGGCCCAATATGAAATTTAACATGGTATCAGAGCCAACGGTTTGGTTAAAAAAGCCCCTCCTTGGATTTCGGTCCAAGGTGTAGGGTTGGAGATGTGTAGACCAAAATCATAGTCCCACGTCGACTAAGGAAAAAGTTTGAGATGAAGTATATAAGTGATGATCATTCTTCTAATAGATCAAGGCCTTTTAAGTTAAAACCCCATACCTAAAAGAGTTGAAGGTGGTTAAGTTCAGGGCGGTATCGATACTCTAGTGGAGGTCCACATGCCCACGAAGAAGTATCGCGGGCAAGTCGCTTGCATATATTGTGCTTTCTGGTGGAAAATTTAGCATGCCATCAAAGGCGATGATTCGGGGTCGGCTGGGACATGAAAGAAGACACCTAGGATGGATTTTGGTCCAAGGTGGAGTGTTGAAGATGTGTGAACCAAAATCATAGTCCCACATCAATTAACTGAAACTTCATAATAAAGTGTATGTAAGTGAAGATCTCCCCTCAATTAGTATTGAGGCCTTTGAGTTAAAACCCACCAATGAGTTAAAGGTGGTTAAGTTAAGGACAATATTGGTAAAGCCGGCACTTTGGTTGGAAAGCCTCTCAGATTTTAGTCCAAAGTAGAGTATTGGAGATGTGTGGACCGAAATCATAGCCCTAAATCAATTAACTGAAACTTCGAAATGAAGTATATAAGTGATGAATCCCCTTCTAATAGTACCGAGGCCTTTTGAGTTAAAACCTCACACCAATGAGTTGAAGGTGATTAAGTTGAGGACAATATTGATACTGGCAGAGATCTACAAGCTCGCACCCACGTGTGCAAGCAGACGCAATATGAAATTTAACATGGTGTCAGAGCTGACGGTTCAGTTGGAAAAAGCCCCTCTTTGGATTTTGGTCCAAGGTGTAGGGTTGGAGATGTAAACCGAAATCATAATCCCACATCGATTAAGTGAAACTTCTGAATATAGTATATAAGTGATGATCTCTTTTCTAATAGTACCGATGTCTTTTGAGTTAAAACCCCACACCTATAAGAGGTGTAAGTGGTTAAGTTAAGGACAATATCAGTACTCTGGTGGAGATCCATATGTCTGCGAAGAAGTGCCGCAGGTAGGCCGTTAGCACAGGTTGTGCCCATGAGTGAAAAATTTAGAATCCGACTAAACGCACCCCAGTGTTTACTTAGGGCACCCCGATTTTGAGTGCATCAAATTCAATTTTCAATTTATGAGGGCACTCCACATTTTTACCAAAATACCCCTTTATCCCAATCGAAGCATCCAACTCCAAAACCTTGGTCGAGACATCTATTTTAGGTTTGGCGACATATGACCAAGTCTTATCTTCTAGGCTTGGTGTTGTCTAACCGAACCTATTTGGTGAAATTATGTTGACAACTGCTGACCTAAAGGTTCGGTGGTTCCGACCGACTCTCCAATCAAAGGTTAGGCGGGCTTTGACTGGCTTTCCAACTAAAGGTTCGGTGGGCTCTGATCGACTCTCTAACAAGAGATTCAGGCATATGAGGCCGAGTCACTCAATGATGTCCTACAAATAACAAGAAGAGAGTGTGTGGAGGAATGAGTGTGGGTGCACAAACTGAGAGAAAAAAGTGGTGGGGTGCACTAATCACAGTGAGGGGCATAAGGGTTATTTTACAGTAAAATTGACCTTTTTTTAGGATTGACTTTTTGGTTGGGGTGCCCTAAGTAAATGTTGGAATGCATTTAGCCGGACTCAAAATTTAACGCAGGCAGGCCCAATATGAAAATTAACACTTTGGAATGGAGTTTGCTAGATCAATTTGTTGGGAAATGTGCCCTAGGTCAATCCATTAAAAGTCTTTATGAATACATTTTAGTTAATAAAATAGAGGATTTCATTTGTTGTTTATTATAATTGATTTGCATGTTTACATTATAATAAGATCCATGGGTATTTACAGAAACATCATAAATGTCCCTAGTCGATTATTATGCTAGGAACTATAATGAATTAAAACTAGTGTGAGTCTTGATTGATGATCATACGATAATCATACGTATAGGAATACGAATCAAGATCATGAGTACTTGTTAGGGAACAAAGTACTGGACCGACCAGCTATGAGAACATCACATGGATTAAGTCATAGTTGTTTCTCATGATAGGTATATTTTTTAGTCCTCTGACTTGAGATTACCAAAGACTTCAACATTAGGAATACAGTAATTTGACGCAATCAAACGTTGTTTTTAACCGGACGATTATAAAGGTTGTGATTGGTTACTGTGTGAATAATGTGGTGAAGTTGTGTAATCGAGATAGAATTTGTCCCTCTCATATAAAGAGAGATATCCAAAGTGGATCCCTCGATGTGTTAGACTGTTAAAAGGCCTAGTCTAAGTGAATTGATATTGATCAATGTCACTTAGATGTTTTCAGTCTACCTAGAAATCTAGACTAGTACGATTGAACATGTTCGATGACAATTCCATGCCTTATGTTTGATCAAAAGGATATCGTGTGACAAAAGGATGTTATATACACTATTGATTAGGTTGTATCCATTTGATATTCGTACAATTTGGGTAGTCATAATGTCTTGCTAGAGGCCGCTTATGACTTGTATACCAAAATGTGTTTTGATACACTACCAATGTTGTATGAGCCTATTGGGTCGCACACTGAGAATGGTTTTACGAGATTTTAAGATGGTTCAGAAAAATGAATTTTATATGATAAAATTCATGACAAAAACGTCCTTGTAGTGTATTACACTTATACTTCTTTAAGTAGGGGTATATGTATAATTTACTTAACCGTCTATATACAAGGGTTGTATAAATAGACGTTTTGAGTTAGAATACAAGTACAAAAAGATTTAAAAAGGGCTAAAACTCTATTTTCGTTTTAAGAAACGACTTAGGGTTTTTTGGTATGCTCTGGATTGTTTTGGAGAGAAACAAAAAGGTTTGGTATTCTCTCGAAGCTAGCACTTCAAATCTCGGCCGTCGTTCGTGTGTGGACTGCTGATAGAGGGCGTTCGTTGTTGGCAGCGCCTTAGAGATCGATTAACCTTCAGAAAGGTCCATTGCGAGTGAGGTATGATTAAGTTTTCATAACAATAAACGTGTTTTAATGGAATCAAATTCGAATCCTGTTGGGGTTTTTCTCAAAATAGTTTTAAAATCTCCGCTGTGCATGAACCCCAAAACCCAACACAATTAAGGTATATTTGTAAATCAAAGAAAGTATATCTTAGATTTACTTAATGAAACCTGGCTACTAGGATGTAAAGCTGTTGATACACCAATAGAACCAAATGTGAAGCTCAGTGCAGCCAATCCTGGAGATGTAATTCACAAAGACACGTTCTAGAGACTGATTGGCAGGATAATATATTTGTACACACAAGGCCAGACATTGCATTTGCAGTAAGCATGATAAGTCAGTTCATGCACTCACCAGGCCAAGTTTATTTTGAGGCAACTTATTGTTGGGATGTGTGGACCGAAAAGTTTAGTCCCACATTGGTTATCTATGGCTTCTTGAAAAAGTTCATAAGAGTGGATGTTTCACCTCATAGTACCGAGGCCTTTTAAAGTAAAACCCCACACCTAATGTTGAGGTGATTAAGTTGGGGACAATATCAGTACTAGCGGAGATCCACGTGCCCGCGCAGGTGTGTGCGCGGATAGAAGCCCAACAAAGTGGTATCAGAGCCGATGGTGCGGCTGGGACAAGGCATGTCTGTTGGCGGTCGCATGTGTGCCTCGAGTTATGCTCTCCCTCGAGATGGTAGCGACGACGGATCATGCGGCGTGCCCATCTTGGATGGATTTTGGTTCAAGGTGGAGATTGTTGGGATGTGTGGACCGAAAAGTTTAGTCCCATTTTGGTTATCTATGGCTTATTGAAGAAGTTCATAAGAGTGGATGTTTCATCTCATAGTACCGAGGCCTTTTGGAGTAAAACCCCACACCTAATGTTGAGGTAGTTAAGTTGGGGACAATATCGGTCAAGACTAGACAATGTGTGTTCATTGGCTATGGGCAAGATGAGTTTGGCTACAGGTTTTATGATCCAGTTCAGAAAAAACTTGTAAGAAGCAGATATGTAGTGTTTATGGAGGATCAGATCATTGAGGACATAGAGAAGACAGTTAGTTTAGTGCCTAATGCCAGTGGCGATTTGGTTGATTTTGGGTCATTTGCTCCGCCGCGTGTTCAGACACAAACCTTAGATGCAGTTCATGATGATCAACACAATAGTGGTGATGTTGATATTCCGCCAGAGGTCGAGTTACGTGATGATGATGATGATAATCATGAGCAGTTACCAGCAGTGCCAGAGGCTCCAATTATTGTTCCAACTAGGAGATCTGAGAGACAGAAAATGCCTTCTAGTCGATATCCGCCTAGCGAGTTTGTGTTACTTAGTGACGGGGGAGAACCTGAATGTCATTCAGAAGCTATGCAAGATGAGCATAAGGAGAAATGGGTTGAGGCAATGGGTGATGAGATGAAATCATTGCATGATAACCGTACTTTGAGTTGGTTAAGTTACCTAATGGCAAGAAAACTTTGAAGAATAGGTGGGTGTATAGAATGAAGTATGAATAGCACACTTCACAACCTCGATACAAAGCTTGATTGGTTGTTAACGGTTTTAGTCAAAAGAAAGGCATCGATTATGATGAGATCTTCTCGCCGATAGTCAAGATGTCATCTATTCGAGTTGTTTTGAGTTTGGCAGCAAATCTTGATTTGGAGGTTGAGCAGATGGATGTAAAGACTGCCTTCCTTCATGGTGACTTAGATAAAGAAATTTATATGGAACAACCAGAGGGTTTCAAAGTGCATGGAAAAGAAAATTATGTGTGCAAGTTGAAGAAAAGTCTTTAAGGCTTGAAGCAAGCACCGAGACAAAGGGTACAAGAAGTTTGAATCGCATGGGGAGCAAGGCTACCATAAGACTACTTCTGATCATTGTGTTTTCGAGCAGAGATTTTCTGATGATGATTTCATTATATTGTTGTTCTATGTTGATGATATGTTGATTGTTGGCAGGAATGCTTCGAGAATTGCAAAGTTGAAGAAGCAGTTGAGCAAGTCATTCTCCATGAAAGACTTGGGTCCGGCAAAGCAAATTTTTGGTATCCGTATTTTGCGAGACAGAAGTTCCAAGAAGTTGTCTATGTCACAAGAGCACTATATAGAGAAAGTTCTTAAGAGGTTCAACATGAACAAGGCTAAGGTATTGAATGCTCCTTTAGCTAGTCACTTTAAATTGAATGCTCAGTAGTGTCCTTCTACAGATGAAGAGAAACAAGATATGGAGAGAATTCCATATGCCTCCACATTGGGAAGTTTGATGTATGCTATGGTGTGTACCAGACCAGATATAGCATATGCAGTTGGTGTAGTTAGTAGGTTCTTATCTAATCCGGGACGAGAGCATTGGGATGCAGTCAAGTGGATTATGAGATATCTACGAGATATGACCGGTGATTTGGATACTCGGAGGTCCACTTCAGGTTACTTGATGACTTTCTCAGATGGGGTAATATCATGGCAGTCCAGGTTGCAGAAATGTGTTGCACTTTCTACCACTGAAGCCGAGTTCATTGCAACAACCGAAGCATCTAAAGAGTTGTTGTGGTTGAAGAAGTTTCCTCAAGAAATTGGTTTCAAGCAAGAAAGATATGTTTTGTTTTGTGACAATCAAAGTGTCATTCAAATGAGTAAGAATGTTTCATTTCACTCGAGGACTAAGCACATTGATGTAAGGTATCATTGGATACGAGATGTTCTCAATGAAGGCTTACTTGAGATTGAGAAGATTCACACTGATAGTAATGGTTCTGATATGTTTACAAAGGCATTGCCAAGTTTGAAGCTTGAAGTATGTTGCCACATAGCGGGATTGGTGATCCCCCCTACACATAGTTGAAAAAGGGAGAGATTGTTGAGTTTTTCAACTCATTAGTGAAGGGCAAATTAGTCAATTTGCTTGCCTCCTATTTAAACACTTGCCTTATTTTGGAGAGAGAGAGAGAGAGATAACGACTTTGATTAAGGAGAAATTTGTGGAAAGATTTGTGTTCTTCAAGCCTTAATTTGGAAGCATCATTTAAGCGCTTGATTGAAGGTCCAAACGGACTCCGTTTGAGGCGAGATTGGAAGGGGAGATTTGCGGCGTCGAGCTCTACATCACCATTGGTAGAGATGTCACTTTGCCCTCTTCTATGTGACATCCTCCACATCTCTTGTATTAAGTTTTTTGGCCAATATATGCTTCTATGCTTGATGTCTTGATGATTTGTGATGTTCATACCTCTAACTAGTGTTTGAGAAGACTTTTGTATTCCCATTTTCAGAGGTGTTAGTCACCTCGTGGTTTTACTTCTCACTTTGAGAAGGTTTCCACGTTAAAAAGTCTTGTTTGTTGTAATTTGATTCTTGCACTTCCATTGTTCTTTACTTGTTGGATTGTTCATATTGTGGTTATGATCTTTATTTGGCGACACAAGAGAGGGGTAGATTATTTGTTCGTGTAGGTTCACCCCATCAGAGTGACCACTGACAGACATGCGGTGTGCCCATCTTGGATGGATTTCGGTCCAAGGTGGAGATTGTTGGGATGTGTGGACCGAAAAGTTTAGTCCCACATTGGTTATCTACGGCTTCTTGAAGAAGTTCATAAGAGTGGATGTTCCATCTCATAGTACCGAGGCCTGTTGGAGTAAAACCCCACACCTAATGTTGAAGTGGTTAAGTTGGGGACAATATTGTTACTAGCGGAGATCCACGTGCCCGCGCAAGCGTGCACGCGGATAAGGGCCCAACAAAGTGGTATCAGAGCCGATGGCGCGGCAAGGACAAGGCATGTCTGTTGGTGGTCGCATGTGTGCCTCGAGTTGAGCTCTCTCTCGAGATGATAGCGACAACGGATCATGCGGGGTGCCCATCTTGGATGAATTTCGGTCCAAAGTGGAGATTGTTGGGATATGTGGACTGAAAAGTTTAGTCCCACATTGGTTATCTATGGCTTCTTGAAGAAGTTCATAAGAGTGGATGTTTCACCTCATAGTACCGAGGCCTTTTGGAGTAAAACCCCACACCTAATGTTGAGGTGGTTAAGTTGGGGACAATATCGGTACTAGCGAAGATCTACGTGCTCGCGCAGGGGTGTGCGTGGATGGAGGCCCAACACTTATAGAATATTAAAGTACCTAAAGGGAACTCCAGAGCAAGGACTGTTGTTCCAAAGGGAGAATAATCTCCGAGTGGAAGTTTTTACTGATGCAGATTGGGCTGGAGAAGAAACTAATAGAAGGTCAATCTCTGGATATTGTACCTTCATTGAAGGGAACCTAGTAACTTGTAGGAGTAAGAAACTGAGGTGTTTTGTCTGAAAGAGGCAAGGTGTATGCCTCAGTGCGGAATGAGGCATGAGCCTCAGTAAATTTTGAAAAACCCTGTAAAATATTTTCAAAAACTCAATAAACATGAATACATTTACAAATACAACTATTGTAGACAAATAATAGTACTCAATAAAATAAAAACAAAGTAAAATAAGTAAATTTGACGTACCTAACCTTGTCACTCAAATGCAAAACATGCTTACTAACAATGTTTACAACAAATATCCATATAAGTTTTTGAAATGGAAATGTGAATGTACCCAATAATCCAAAACATTCTAAAATCATAATTTTCAAACAATAGAAGTAAAGTTTAAACTTTAAACTTCAAATTGGCATTCTTGTAGTACAAAGCAAGCGCGTAGCTCCCAAATGCCCTCAATCACTTAGGTATTCTCAATTAATTCCAAAATCAACCGAATCGGCAACAAATCCAAACCCCCTAAAACCTCAATTCCTTCTAAAAACCAAACAAACATCCAACAAAAGACCTAATCAAGCCAAAATTGAAGAACAAACAGTAGTAGTAGCGCGTAGTAGCAGCAGTAGCAGTAGCAGTACCTGACCGAGAGCAGCGCGAGAACATGAATCGAGGAGACGAGGCCAGTGGAGATGGCGTGATCGAGAAACTTCCAGAGAGAGGGGGTGTTGTGCCGAAAGCAGAGATTGGACACCAAAACCTCCCCCAATTCGACGCTCGGAAGCTCAAGCCCTGCTTCGCGGACGCGCCTCGAGACCTCCATCCCCCACGCCAATGGCGAGTCCCTGCGCTCCTCGCACCACTTCACCGTCTCCATCACTCCGTCCCCGAACCCTCTCGCCCCCTCTGCCATCATCGCTCGCGACGGAGCTGTGGTGGAGATGGATTTATAACGGGCTCATCGAGAGCGCGATTGGAGGAGACCGGCAGTTGGAGAAGTGGTGGTGGTGTTGCTCGCTGAGGTTTGAACTGTGAAGCGCTTTTCTTTCTTTTTTTTTTTATTCTTTTTTTATTTTGGCGGGGTCTACATTTCGACAAAATTAACGCTGAAATGGATATATGCCACGCTTGATTGTACATTCAACTCACGTGCCTCTTGCCAACGTATCCTAAACCACAAACTACACTTTCTTCCCCGTTTGTTTGTTGTTGTTTTTATCAATTTGACTGGTAGGTTGAGACCGACAAACAAGAAAAGGAATAGGATAGAGTAAACTAAAATTTCTTTAGGAAAATTATCCAATAACCCGTTATATATTGAGTAACGTTATAAGTTTATGAACAAAATATCCAAATGGATATAAGTAGGGTAAAGGTATTAAAATCTACCATCCATTTTACCCAATTACTTGCCCATATATCTATTTATATTATATTTTATATATGTATACTATAACTTCATGGTTAGATGATGGAGCGACAGCGACCGAGCTACTGTGATGGACAGATAGATACATGGTGGTCATCGAGAACAGGCGTTGTGTGTGCAGAATTGAAGGAGAAGTGCCGTTGGAGAAGTGGTCCGAAGGAAGGCTTCAAACTGTGATGAAGCGCTTTTCTTTCTTTTCTGTTTGTTGGCGGGGTCAATACTTCAACAACATCGCCCACGCGCTTGGTGGTATATTCCAACTCTTTTTTTTATTGGCTCAATTATTTAAAATATTCTAATCTTTCTAATTTTTTAATTTGTATCCAAGTCTAGGGGTGCAAATGGGTAAGGTAATCTCCATAAGTGACGTGAATTTACCTTAACGAGTACAGGTATGAAAATTTCAAATGGGTATGAAGACGGAGATAGATACAAAATCTCATACCCACACGAGTATATAGATATGAGAATGGGTAATAGAATATATCAACAGGGATCCCCATGGTAATCTCCACAGAAATACTCATGGGGATCCCAATATTGATCAATTGATACCATATGATATTTATTATTTATATATACACTATTATACACAAAAAAAAAACCTTAATGAGATTTATATTTTTAATTTATTTGGTTAACTATATGTTTCGATTTGAATTGTTTGCAACTATATTTATATTTTATAATTTTAATTAGGATAGCATGTACTAAAAAAAAGAATTATGATCAAATGAGAAAAATTACAAAACCGTACTTTACAAGATCCTCCTAATTATTTTTCGGGGCCCCTAGGTGTTATTGGCTTTATATATATATAAAAAGTATATAGTTTATATTTATATATACATGTTATAAATTTTTAATTTATTGACATTATTGTTTCCGCCACGTGATACCACATCCTTACAAAAATTCTCATGAAAATCCCCGCAGGGATCGTGAATGGAATGGAAAAAAATTCCCACGGGATTCCTCATCCCCGCAAAAATTCTCAATGGGGAATGAAATAGGAAAAAAAAATCTCTCCACAAGGATTTGATGGGTATGGGATGGGTATGAGAATTCATCCCTAAATGAGTATGGGTATGGAGATGAGTGATGAATTTTTAAGTGGGCATAGGTATGGGGATAAGGTCCTCATCCCCTACCCTACCCAATTGCATCCCTACCCAAGTCAATTTTTAGTTTAAAATTTGACAAGGTGGCCCCTTAATATTAATTTAAAAATCCACTTAATCATCCATAGTTATTAAAACAATTATTAATTTTATGATTTGAACTCATTATTATAAGTGTCACATTATCAAATTTAGAGTTTAAAAGTGGTTTATGATACAAATTAAACAATCTAAAAAGATTTTGATATAATAACAAATCTCAAAAGGTTAGTATATAATAACAAAAGTTGTGAAATGTTATGATATTTTAACCAATTTGACCTCTATTATTTTTTTTATTTTTATTTTTTAACTTTAAGTGGGAGACGAACTTCCAACCTCTTCTATATGTTAGGAAACTAATATTATGTAACGTCTACACTAATTCTGTAATGCCTCCACTGATTTAGTTATGCACCATTTTATAAATAGGGCATCATAGTGTACATTCGAATATATACAATAAACTTATTATATTCAGAAACTATCATTGTATCAGAGCTTGATTTCTAACCCAAGAATCGAAGTCGACGACCGATCCTTGATACATCTTAGTGCCTATTCTTGTATTCGATTATGCTCTTGTTTTGATTTCCTCTTATTTCTCTTATGCATCTTCACACACGTCTGTCGGTTATATCAGTCCGTTTGCCTCTTCTGCGTCACTAAGTCAGCCAATCCGCCTACCATGTTCGCACAAATTTGATGTCTTCTAACTCGCATAACCATATGCTATCTCGATATCCTCACTTCTTGTCCTGCCTGCCGTCAACTCTGGTGTCGATCTGTTGTCGACTCTGTCGTCTGTCTACTCCGTTGTCCTGTCGTCAACTCTGTCGACTCAACTATCTGTTAGTCGTTCTGCCAACTCTGCTCCGATAGTCATTCTGCTAACTTAGCTTCGTTAGTCATTCCGTTGACTATGTTGTTTTGTTAGTCGTTCCGTCGATTATGTTGTTCCGTTAGCGTTCTGCCGACTATGTTGTTCCGTTAGTCATTATGTCAACTATGTTGTTCCGTTAGTCGTTCCGCCGATTTGTTCTGTTAGTCATTCCGTCGACTCAGCTCTGTTAGTCATTCCGTCGACTCAGCTCCATTAGTCATTCCGTCGACTATGTTGTTTCGTTGTTCAGTAATCACGCCCGTTATCCGTCTACCTATCTGAAGATTCTGTTCGTGATCACTTACATCTGTTCATCGCGATCTGGTGTCCCCACGCAGAATTGTCGCTGACTTTGTGTATCCTCATCTTATTCGTTTGCAAATTTAAGTGGTTTTGTTGTCACCACTTTGAGTTTGAGGAGGGATGTTAGGAAACTAATATTTTATAACGTCTATATTGATTCTGTAACGTCTACATTAATCGCGTAATGCCTCCACTGATTATATAATGTCTACACTAATTTTGTAACGCCTCCACTGATTTAGTTCTGTACCATTCTATAAATAGGGCACCAATACATTCGAATATATACAATAAACTTATTCTATTCTAAAACTATCACTATACCTTATCTTTTGACAAGGTGATGATGCATTTAATCTCATCAGAAATGTATGTTCGGATAAGTGAGAGGGAAAGGGGCAATTTTGAATAACATAGAGAAGGGGTTATATATCTTGTCAATTTAGGCCTCGTTTGGTTCATTTTACTAACTTTCAGGGAAGCTTAACTTCCTGAGAAGTTAACCACTAAGTAAGTTGCACTTTTCATGTTTGGTTCAACTTTGAACTTCCTAGGAAGTTCCATATTTTAAAAACAGTAAAATAATATAATTGACATAAATACCTTTTACATTGTTTTTTAGAGAGAAATAAAGGAGGATATAGAGCATTAAATGAAGGTAAAAGTATCTATTCCCCCTTAGGAAGATACTCACCCCTAAGTGAGTTATCTTTTCCTATGTGAGAAAAGTTAGGGCTCAAACTTTTAGAGAGATTTTTGAAAATATCCAACAAAACAAGATGAGTTGAAACTTCCCTTAAAGTTATCTCACTTTCTTCTACTTTCCCCTAACCAAACAAGGCCTTACCCAAAGATTTTTGTATATCGTTTGATTTATCGATGAAATAAGTCTTCCATTATTTTATCTAATTGAATTTTAATATTAGTCAATTGTTGAGATATACTCGTGATTCTTTATTAGGTACAGAAGGCTTGCTAGAGCATTAACTTATACAGTCTTGTATAAGGGTCTAAGTTGTGACTAAGCCAAACGACGTACTAAACACTAATCAAAACAGGGGCGTTACATAGAGAATTAATAGTAATTCTAAAAAAAACAGGGGCGTTACATAGAGAATTAATAGTAATTCTAAAAAAAAACACACATTTTATTCTTAAAAACCAACTCTTTACATATCAATAAGCCTTCGCATAATAAAAGAACCTTCCAACCTAGCCTTAAAAAGTGCAACTAAATAAAAATAATAAATTAGCAACTAAATAATGCATCAAAAACTCTAGCGTGGCCTCAAGTTTGAGTCTCGTGAATGAAAACAACTAAGTTGAGAAGGTCGCCCCTCATATGAAGTCCAACAATGCTCAAGTGTTAATTAGTTTGATGCAATTGGCTTTGGATCAAACCATACTATTTAAATAAATAAATAACTTGGCACAACTTTCGATCTCCATCTCCATCAAAATGGCATTGTTTCCTTACCCTGACGAGCTTCATCCAACAATCTCCATCTGCTCCTTGAAAAAAAAAAAAAAAAAAAAAAAAAAAACAAAACAAACAAACAAACAAACAAAACAATCTCCATCTGCTAAGTCGTCTACTCTCTCTATGAGACATCGAACAAGTCCTTCGTGGCTACAAGCAATTAGAAGAGAACAAGAAGAGAATAAAATGTAATCCTGTTGGGAACTTCCTCCACATAAGCTTCTTTGCTTACACCGTGAACAGCCACCCAATGATGATCTGAGTTCCAACAACTAACATAGTTTCATTACTTTTGTTGGAATATAATTCACAATGAAAATATAATAAGAGTTAGTGTAGTATAAAATGGTGTAGATAGGATCCTAACACAAGCCAATTGGTTTTGTGCAAATATGAACTCCAACCCCATTTATATACCCACCATGTGGCCCAACACTCTCTGGGCCCATAGATTTATATATGGTATCAGAGCGGAACGATTCTGGGCTCGTATTTGAAGACTTGATTAGGCTAGCGGTGGAGTCTAGACCCGTTTGTGGACCTAGAGCATATAAAAAAAAGAGGCCTAGGCATATTTACGGACTTATAAAGAGTAAGTCTATGTTTGACAAGTGACAACTAGTTCAGGCCCGGTTGCACTTGAGGGGAAGTATTGGAATATAATCCCACATTGGAAATATAATAAAAGTTGGTGATGTCGAGGCAGTTGTAGATGCTTTGAGGGACCGTAACTTTTGATCCAGGAACGCGATTGTCTATTATATTACCTTTTCGGAAATGATGTTCGTGCTCTACAGCTATACAAGAAGTTTCGCTCTCTGGGATTGGACTTTACGGATCCAAATTCCTTCGTTTTGGGCTTCATCAGGGGGTTTTCTTTTATTTAGGGTATTTTGCTAATTTTTAAGTTGTTTGTGTATTTTTGTCTTTTAACATACATTGCGTTAATGTCGGCTACATAAAATTGTGTTATGGTTGTTTTTGAAGTTAATCAACTATTAGCAATTTTATTAGATTTCGAGTTTTTTTACAAAAGCTTTAATGATTTTTCAATTTCTTTGTTTGAATGTTTACGCTGCATCAGTTGGAATCAGAGCGTGAATTTCGTTCATACTAACGATGCCTTGCAAACCAAAGTGGAGGCTCGAGAGGCGGCAATAAGAACCTTGAAGGCAAATCTCGATCAACAATTCCAGCGTATAGACGAACGCCTTGATGCGGTGATAAACAGATTTGAGCCATTGGGGTGAATGCCAACAGACACGAGGGTGATGGTGAACAATGTCCAAGAGATCAGCGTGCTCGAGGCGATGTTCCTATTGCACCAGTGGCTGCGAATGTTAAAGGTCGGGTTGTTGGTGGTGACTCCAGTGACGAGGAGGAAGATATGGTTCTGGTCGAGGATCAGGGCAGACCTGCTAGGAGAGATCGAGGCAACATATATAATAACAATAATAATCAGTATAATCGTGATTATTATGATGGAGGCAACTTTAGGTTGAAAGTGGATATTCCTAGTTTCTCTGATAATCTGAACATTGAGAATTTTGTTGATTGAATTGCCGAAGTAGACCATTTTTTGAGTATATGGATATACCACAAGAGAAAATGGTGAAATTGGTGGCATGTCGATTGAAAAGTGGAGCATCTGCTTGGTGGGAAAGGGTGTAGAGTAGGTATTATAGGGAAGGTAGACAGCTTGTTTGAACGTGGTATAGAATGAAACAATTGCTCCAACGAGATTTTCTGCCTCCAGATTCACATGATACTTGGATGGATTGAAACAACAAGTTCAGGATAAAATTGGAGTGCAGGTTATAAGGACGGTTACAAAGGCAAAAAATTTAGCCATTAAGGCTAAATTAATGATGCAGGATAAAGGTGGAGGTCGATATAAGGGCAATAGGCAAATCTATGGTAGTGATAATTACCAGGGGAATAATAGTGGGGAAGAAACTTCAAAGAGTTTTGCAGATCGGAGTACGTCCACCCAGGACTGGAATTAGGGTACTGAACGGAAGGAAGATAAGGGACCTGGAAAGAAACTTGTTGAACAGAAAGAGGGACAAAAGGTAATCGCAAATCCTTGTGCTAGGCCTATTGTGGGCAAGTGTTATCGTTGTGGGCAGTCTGGCCACAGATCGATTGAATGTTCTAGTAGAAACAGGTTAATGTGATTGAACAAGATGAAGAAGAGGAAGTTTATTGTGGTCTTGATGGAGAGGATGATGATTGTGATGATAATGATGAGGGAGATGAGCAGAATTGTGTGGTAAGGAAACTGATGTTAACTCATAAATTAGAAGATAACAGTCAGTGACACAAGCTATTTCGGACGAGATGCACTATTAATGGTCAGGTGTTTGAACTAATCATAGATAGTGGAAAGTTGTGAGAACATCATTGGTAGAGGTACAACCGAGGCACTGAAACTGAAGATGGAGAAGCATCCCAATCCTTACTTTATAGGCTGGATAAAGGCAATTGAGAAAGTGCAGGTGACAAAGCGTTGCACGGTACCTTTTTTCATTGGTACTTAAAAGGATGAGGTGTATTGTGATGTGGTAGATATGGATGTCTGCCATATGTTGTTTAGACGACCTTAATAGTTTGATGTTAATGCACAACACGCTGTGAGAGACAATGTATATAAATTGGAAAATGAGAGAGTGACGTTTAACTTGTTTCCTTTAAAGGCGAGTAACCGTCCCAAGACTTCTAAAGTGGAGGAACGGTCTTTCCTTATAATGACACAAATTGAGTGTAAGATGGACGAAGCAGTTAAGGAGTCACAGGTGGTGCATGCGTTGGTGCTGAGACAGATCCTTATAGGGAACGAGAAGCAGTTAGTTTTTGAAATACCAGGGCATATTAAACCATTGCTGGAGGAATCTGCTGAAATTATACCAGAAGAGTTACCTGTTGGATTACCTCCTATGTGCGATATTCAAAACCACATTGACCTGATTCCTGGAGCTAGTTTTTCGAACCTCCTACATTACAAAACGAACCCAAATAAGAGTGAGGTCTTGTATGACAAGGTGCAGAAGTTGCTACAAAAAGGGCATATCAGGGAGAACATGAGTCTATGTGTTGTTCCTGCACTGTTAACGTCGAAGAAAGATGGAAGTTACAAAATATGTGTTGATAGTAGGGCAATTAACAAGATTACAATTGGGTACATGGAAGATATGTTGGATCGACTGAGTGGAGCTCGAATATTCACCAAGATTGATTTGCGGAGTGGATACCACCAGATTCGTATCAGGATAGGAGATGAATGGAAGACAACTTTTAAGACGAAGGACGGTTTTTATGAGCGGTTGGTCATGCCTTTCGGGTTGTCAAATGCTCATAGCACTTTTATGCGACTTATGAACCAAGTTCTCAAGCCATTTCATGACAAATTTATGGTGGTGTACTTGAATGATATCCCGATTTATAGTCATTCAAAAGAAGAGTATTTAGATCATCTGAGGAATGTGTTGACTGTGCTGCACGAGAACAAACTATATGTGAACCGGAAAAAATGTACCTTTCTAGCTAAGAAGTTGTTGTTCCTGGGGTTATTGTGAGTGCAGATGTAATTTAGGTGGATGATGAGAAAGTTCGAGCAATTAGAGAGTGGTCAGCTCCGAAAACAGTGTTTGAATTGCGGAGTTTCTTGTGGTTGGCTAGTTTTTACCGACGCTTTATTTGACATTTCAGTAGTGTTGCAGCCCCTTTAACTAAGTGCCTAAAAAAAGGAAGTTTCAATGTAGTGATGAGACTGAGTCTGCCTTTGCTTTGTTGAAGGTGAAATTGTGTACTGCCCCAGTTTTAGCTTTGCCAAATTTCTCGAAGTTGTTTAAGGTGGATTGTGATGCGAGTGGAGTTGGGATTGGTGCAGTTTTGTCACAGGAGAAACGACCAGTAGCATTCTTCAGTGAAAAGCTTAGTGATGCTAGACATAGTTAGAGTACTTATGATAAGGAGTTTTACTATGTTGTGCGTGCCTTGCGAACTTGGAAGCATTATTTGGTGGGTCAGGAGTTTATTTTGTATTCTAATTGTGATGCTTTGAAACACCTGAATAGCTAGACTCGTATTAGTAAGGATATGCATGCTCGACGGACTCAGTTTTTACAGAAATTCCCATTCAAACTGAAGCATAAGGCGAGAATTCAAAACAAAGTTGTTGATGCGTTGAGTAGGAGAGTTGCTTTGTTGGTAACTTTGAGTAATGAGATAGTGGGGTTTGATTGTTTGAAGGAGTTGTATGCTGATGATGCTGAGTTTGGGCAGGTTTGGGGTAAATGTAGTGCTTGGCAGCCTTGTGACGATTTTCACATTCATGATGGGTTTTTGATGAAGGGTAATTAGTTTTGCACTCATGAGTCGTCTTTGAGGGAGAAGGTGATTCGTAATTTACATGGTGGGGGCTTTGCTGGTCATCTAGGCAGAGATGAGACTATTGTTGTAGTTGTGGAACGTTTCTATTGGCCATATTTGCGTAGGGATGTGACCAAGATTGTGCAGCGATGTTATGTGTGTCAGATAGCCAAAGAGCATTCACAGAAATACTGGTCTTTACACACCTTTGCCCGTACCGCAGGATATTTGGGAGGACGTGTCGATGGATTTTGTCCTTGGTCTTCCTCGTACTTAGCAGGGTTCGAATTCTGTTTTTGTCATTGTTGATCATTTCTCGAAGATGGTCTATTTTATTCCTTGCAGGAAGGTTGTTGATGCTCAGAACATTGCTAAGCTCTATTTTGAGCAGGTTGTCCATTTGCATGGTGTATCGAAGTCTATTACATCTGACAGAGACACCAAATTTCTGAGTCACTTCTGGCGGTCACTTTGGTACCATTTTGATTCTTCTTTGAATTATATCAGTACAGTCCATCCTCAGATAGACGGACATACAGAGGTTACTAACAGATCCTTGAGTAATTTGATTCGCAACATTGTGGGAAATCAACCAAAGAAGTGGGATACTATGTTGGCACAGGTTGAGTTTGCTTACAACAGTTCAGTTCATCGTACTACAGGGATGACACCTTTTACATGACACCTTTTGTTGTAGTTTGTCGAAAAGCACCTGCCCATGCTTTAGATCTGCTGACATTGCCAAAGGAGAAAGACAACAGTGTAGCAGCTAGACGCATGGCAGAGAATTGGCAGTTTACTACAGAAGTAGTTCGAATGAAGATTGAGGAGTCTAATGCCAAGTACAAGTAAGCACCTGACAAGCATCGCAAGGAGAAGTTTTTTTCTGTTGGTGATCAGGTTATGTTGTTCCTGCAGCGAGAAAGATTTCCAGTTGGCCAGTACAACAAGTTGCAGTCCAAGAAATATGGGTCGCATTCGATTGAGAGGAAGATCAATGATAATGCCTATGTTGTTGGTCTGCTTACTAGTATGGAAATATCCAAGATATTTATTGTGGTGTATATTTTTTCATTCTATTCAAATGATGAGCCTTTGTATCCAGAAAACTCGAGGTCAAATTTTTCTCAGGTGAGAAAGAATGATGTCGAGGCAGTTACAGATGCTTTGAGGGACCGTAACTTTTGATCCAGGAATGTAATTACCTATTATAGTATCTTTTCAAAAATGGTGTTTCGTGTTTTACAGCTATCCGAGATGTTTCACTCTTCGAGATTGGGTTTTGCGAATCTAAATTCCTTCATTTTGAGCTTCATTAGTGGTTTTCTTTTATTTTGGGTATTTTAGTAATTTTTAAGTTGTTTGGGTATTTTTGTCTTTTTACATACATTACGTTTTTAGAGTTTATGTCAACTATATAAAGTTGTGTTAGGGTTGTTTTCAAAGTAAATCAATTATTAGCAAGTTTATCAGATTTCGAGTTTCTTTACAAAAGCTTTAAAGATTTTTCGATTTCCTTGTTTGAAGGTTTACGCTGCGTCATTGGTGTGACATAAAGTGGTGTAGATTGGATCCTAGCACAAACCAATTGGTTTGGTGCAAAGATAGGCTCTAACCCTATTTGTATACCCACCATGTATGCATGTGGCCCAATACTCTTCGAGCCCATAAATTTCTATAATTGACTTGTGCTAGGATCCAATCTACACTACTTTATACCACACCAACTCTTAATATATTTCCAAACGGGAAATTATATTCCAACAACTTTCATCTCACAGAACAAACACTTCGCAAGCATAATTCAAGTCCTCCACTTGGCATGCATGTTCACAAGGGCAGTACCAAAGAACCATCTACTCTGTCCCCCATGACGCGACTTAAGAATCTTCATTGCCCCGATTCAATCCATTGTTATATATGACTAAATGCTTCTTAGTCGTCTCAATGAAGTCAATCTGAAACTGGTGGTATGAAATCTTTAGTCATCTCAACTTATGTGAAGATCGAGAATAAGATTATTAGCTCTCCTTCCCATGATTCAGCTGACCGAAGACTCTTCCTCCCAATGATTCGACCCGGAGGCCGGCTATGTGCACTCCGGTCAACACTCAGGCACCCCATTTTTTTCAATTGTATGTGTAATGACTGATGTGCCCTCCAACCTAAATCTACAACAAAAACCCAAAAAATCAGAATTACCAAGGCACCCCACCCCATTTTTGAACTTGGTTACTCCCGTTCAATCCCTATACCTCGGTTCCGTCGACGATCGGTCACGACGTTATTGGCTGAAAGAGTTTATACAAGGTCGGTATCCTCATCCATTGCTCAGTTTTTGAGTGTTTGAATCTTGCGTTTGGTGTGTTTTAGTGTTGACAATGGTGGTGTTTGATGATTCTCATTTACTTAAGGTTTGGAGCAAATCGTTTGGTGTTTTAGTGTACAATGGATGAACAAAACTCAAGTGACGATGAATCGAGGCAGTTGGAGGTGAGTTTTAAAGTTTTTTTAGGTCTAGGGTTTCTCAATATGCAAATGTACCACGTACACGATTGTTTCGGCCATACAGGATCGAGATATCTGTATATATATCGGTGACACACAACCGATACTTAAACGTAATTCTCGGTAGTAGATAACCGAACATTTTTGTAATGGGTTACTAGTGGACTCGGTGGTCATGTGCCGAGATATATTAAATGGTCTCGGTTGTGTCCTACCGAAACTATCCTTTACGTGTCGACCCTGTACTACCGAGAATTGCGTTTTTAAGGATTTTCTAACTTTTAACACCGAGTACTTATGATATTTGAATTATTCTTGCAGGAAGTAGCATCGACAAGTGCATTTCAAGATATCTCTTATGTTTTCAAACGGGATGCACCATTTGAAACTAGAAAAGAGGCACTCAAATGGGTACAAGAGACAGGACGTGCTAGAAAGTTTGTCCTGGTTATCAAGAAGTCTGATGCCGGAGGGAATGGCCGTAGGGGAAGGGTCACAATTGCATGTGAGAGATCCGGAACATATAGGGGTATTTCCCAAAGAGTTGGAATTGCTAAAGCTGAACTAATTGAGAAGATGCCACGTAAGTTGACAAACGCAGAGGAAGAGGACAACACAAGACCAAACACCTAAGTACGAAAAAATGTCGGTTGCCCTTTTCTTATTCAACTCAAGGAACACCCGGACTCATATTGGTATGTAAGTGTGGTATGTGGCATGCACAACCACAACTCTGCGAATTCCTTGGAAGGGCACTCATATGCTGGAAGATTGACTCAGGATGAGTCACCTATTTTGGATCAGATGAGTAAGGCTAATGTTAGGCCACGATAGATCCTAAACACTTTGAGGCAAAGGGATAAGAACAATGCTTCAACATTGCGGACAATATACAATGCACGACAAAGGAATCGAATTAAAGAAGTCAAGTGGGAGAACTCAAATGCAACAACTCTTACATTTATTGGAAGACAATATGTATCTGTCATGGCATAGGAAGGACCCCGAATTGAATGTAGTTACAGACTTGTTTTGGTCCCATCCTGACTCCATAAACTTATTGAGGTCTTTTCCATACGTTCTTCTAATGGATTGCACATATAAGACCAATAGGTACCGATTGCCGTTGTTGGAGATTGTTGGGGTCACTTCGACGACATTACATTCTCGGTTGGGTTTTGTTTTTTATCTTCGAGAGACTATGTCCAACTACACATGGGCATTGAACATTTTGAGAGGTTTACTAGACGGGTGGCCTACACCTAGTGTTTTTGTCACCGATAGAGAATTGGGCCTAATCAATGCAATTGAAGAAGTTTTTCCACAATGTTCCCACCAAATTTGTACATGGCATATCAACAAAATGGTGTTGACCAACACCAAAAAGATGTTCGCACGAAATGATGACTTTCAACTCTTCAATAAGAGGTGGACGGATTTGATGTATGCTACGACCGAAGCATCATTCAAGCTTATGTTGGCTACGTTACGTGTTAAGTATGCAGATATGAAAGGTCTGCTTAATTATTTGGAGGATACTTGGTTGCGGGATTACAAGAATAGATTTGTACGTGCATGGACAAATCCACTTTTTCATCTTGGAGAAACCACAACGCAAAGGGTTGAGTCGCACATTCCACTCTCAAACAAAGATCTCGGCACATGTACTGCAAACTTTGAGGCGTTGTGGAGTGTAATTCATGGAATGTTAGACATACAACATAACAAGATCAAATCGTCGTTTGAGGTTAGTTTGAATGTTGTGCAACATGGATATATGGATGGATTGTATCGCCGTTTGCGGGGTTATGTATCCCTGAAAGCGCTTAAGTTGATTCGTAACGAGGTTGAACGTGGGGTGAATGTTGGGACAGACCGAGCTTATGTGGTTGTGACCTACGTACCACTTGTGGGCTTCCGTGTGCACACGAGCTTAATGTACATATTTTAGCTGGTTCACCTATACCACTTGAAGACATACATGTGTATTGGAAGAAGTTGAGTATGGTACCCGATGCATCAGTGAATCGGACTGCCTATAACTTAAATGACGAACTTCAAAGAGTTGTGTCTAAGTTTGAAACATTCGTTGATGAGGATTCGCGTGTTAGGACTATTCAACAACTAAGAGAGATTAGTTGTCCTTCCTCGACGTCATGTATTGCACCACAGGCAAAAGTGAAGACAAGGGGGAGACCGAGTCTTGATAGTTTTGGTAATTATGTTATAGGGAGCAAGAAAATGAAAAAAGGGAAGAGAGGGATGAAGAGGAAAGCCGAGGAAGATGATACTTCTACGACGAGAGATCCAAGTGGCTTTGAATATGTACTTACACCCGCTGAGGCAGCCAGTGCGCGAAGGAAAGTAAAACAAGTTAGGAATAAAGTACATCGAACACGTGGAGCATCTATGGGAGTATCTGAGATTGGATTCATTCACACTATACAATCGGATTGGATTCAACATGTTGAGACTACAGTAAATGTGGATAGCGATGAAAATTTTGGCTTTCGTTGTGTTGCCGCCGGTCTTGGATTCTCAGATATAGATGGTTGGAAAAGGGTTAGAACAGCTATGGTTAATGAACTACAAGAGAACCAAGAGTTTTGGAAGGATTTGCTTGGAAGTTACTTCGACCAAATTAAGGGAGTCTGTGCAATTCTTTGAAGGTAAGGATGTCGGGTCTGACAAGTGGATGACCCTTCCAGACATGGGACTTCTAATTGCAACAACATTTAATGTTGTGCTTGTCAACGTGTCATATGGTTGTTGCATGACATTTCTTCCTCTACGTAATGCCCTTCCGCCTATGAAAGATCGGGTAGTTATTGGCGTTACAAATGTCAACGACACTCATTGGGTTAGGGTAAGTTTTTAGCGTTTGTATCAAATTTTGGTTAATATGTCAATGCACGTTACTTATTCTTTCTTTTATGTTGCTCCTCCATTTGACAGTCATATTCAAGCCTAATGCACCGGTTCCCCCGTATTCTTGGTGTGGAAGACCTTCGCGAATGTTGATGCTCAAGGGTGGGGTTTTGGTATTAACATCCAAGCACAAGTCCCGGTTCAATCTTCTCATGTACACACGCCTTTCGTGGTAGACTTAGCGTCACCTTAAGCAAACTTGAATTGATGTTGTTGAATGTATATTATGTCTTCGAAACTTGGCATGATGCTTTTGTGTACTTTTGTTGATGTATGTAACTTGAATTGATGTTTGTTGAATGGATAAATTCATGATATGCCAAGTTTGTACTCTCAATTAAAAGGATCGATTCTGAAGGTCAAAAACTACCCCCAAGTCTCGGACAGACAGAACCGTGACACCCATTGTAATCTCGGACATTAAGGTTCGTGAGCATCCAACAATGGGGTGCCCTAAATACTTCGGTTACATGACATCGAGATTCTTGCTAAATTACGGTGACTAATGACCGAAAAGTAGACCGAGTAACGAGAACATTATAACCGATTTATCGCAATAATTGCGGTAGCATGTGGCCGATTTAATGTGTGTTCCTTGCATGTGAGCATCGGTCTAATGCAACCGAGACCCTTAATTACCAATCGGTATTTCATAGCCGAGACTAACTCATGAATTACGGTATTCCGTAACCGATTTTATCTGCAAAGTTGTGATAATAGGAGGCCGAGTCGTTATGTGTAATAGTTGCGTAATAATTTCGGTGATGAACTACCGAGACCATACATAGGTTTTCGGTACCCCTTGATCGTAAGTTAGACATTACTTGCGGGTATGCATGACCGATACTATATAAAATTTGGCCAATATGGCAGAGTTCGCATGGAGGCGTCCGAGCTCGATGGACCAATCACGGTCATGCATAACCGATAATTCTCAGTAGTTCTCGTTCCTGCGTGGCCGTGGATTTCTCTATGCTGTGGTAACTTATTGCAAACATGGCAGTGACAAAAATAGAACAACAAATAGTAGTAGAACACATCAATTCAAACATGACTAACAAGTCAAA
Source organism: Stephania japonica (assembly GCA_039657345.1). NCBI lineage: Eukaryota > Viridiplantae > Streptophyta > Magnoliopsida > Ranunculales > Menispermaceae > Stephania > Stephania japonica. The sequence goes on from CM077556.1 coordinate 13,036,980, forward strand.
TATTATCAATTCAATAGAACAATACCGAAGAAGGTAAACAATACCAAATTAACAAGTTAAACATCATCCATCATCAAATACCAAACAAGTTAAACAATACCAATTGAACAAGACAAACAACATGTTTTTTCACTTGAGCCCTTTTGTTTTCTTCGCTTTGCGACTAACATATGTTGTCGTGGGGGACTTCCTCTTAGGTGGTCGGCTAGAACTTGGAGTGGGCGAGAGGGCATTCTTTCTCACCGAAGGCTCAATAGAACTTGGGGTAGGCACACTTTCGGTTGGGGTACTATCATGTTGTGAAGGAGCGTAGGTGCACTCTTGTTGTGGTGTTGGTCGTGGTGGTGGTGGTACCCGTACCAAGACCCCTACCCGTCAAGTAGTCCACGACATCATTCGCCATTTTCTCAAGACCTCCATCTTGGCCATACCCACCGGCAAGTCTATCCATGCTAATACGCTATCCAATGCCCGTCGATTACGCTTTGTTCAAAACCAATAGAGAAACTATGAATAAATAATACAAAAAAATGTGATAAACCAACTTAAATTCAAATGGTTGCAAGGCTCTTACCTCCAATAACTCATTATCACCAACCGTATCAGGGAAGTCATCACTGTGCGCTGGGTTCTCAATGGTAGGATGTGAAACTCGTGTGAACCATGGCAAATATTCTGGTGCAGCCATGAACTCGAACCTCGCCTTCTCCCCTCGATCTTCAACAGAGAGAGAATGGCTACGCCACCTTTCCCAATTCTCCGGTTGGAATGAGTACTTAACCGAGTATTTCATTGCAGTGCGGCTTCGATTTGCTTCGAGGGGGCGATATGGAGACGGCGGTATTCCTTGAACATGGCCAAGCTGTCGAAGGAACCTCTCCGGATGGTATGGCTCCACAACTTCCATGTACTTCAAACAACCAGAGTAGAAGGCCATCGGTAGAACAATACCGCCTGTCCTAATGTCACTATATGGGTCCCACGTCACCTACACCAATGAAACAAACAATTTATATTAAAATATGAAGTTTGATAAATTGGAATATCAAACTCAAAGTAATAAAACAAAGTACCTCACTTGGTCGTAACCTATCAAGGGTCCTACGAATACTACTTAGCTTGTCCACGTTAGCTACCGTCTCGTGTTTCTGTACCCACCTCGAGACACGTGGCTGAAGGTGGTCCATGTATTTCGCATTCGACGCAGCAAGCTAGAGTGGGAAGTGCTCGTATACCTATCCCTAAAAAAAGAATCAACAAAAATTAAAAAAGAAGTACTGGATTTGTATTGGCCGATTCACAAGTAATGCACAAGAAATATGTACCTCGAGCAAAGTTAGGTACCCCGCAATCTACGACACTTCTACCCCGGTGGTCGACCCGAGATGACGGTAAAAGATAAGCTAGAGCAACGAAGACCCCCCATGCGTAAGTCCCGACCTCATCCAAGTTCTCCGTAAGCTTCGCAATGAAATTGAAACTCGTGACCCACTCTTATCGGCGAATAGGGTGCAAGAGAGCAAGTACAAAAAGTATGCACGTGCAAGGCATTCCACCGGAGGGTACGTAGTAGGAGAACCGGAAGTATCTTGGAAGACTTGGACTTGGGTGGGCAAAAACGACTCTTCACCAAACTACTCGCACTTTGTGAGACCCTTCGTAATGTTAACCTCTTCCTCTCGCTTCGTCAGAGAAACCCCGAGCGCTTTTGAAACTAACTCAATTGCATCCTTGCGGGACTCCTCTCGTGTACCTTGAAAAATTCTCAACCGCCACCACCTTGCCCGTCACCGGGATCTTCAAAAATGCTCACGTCCTCGAGCGTGATGGACATTTCACCAAATGGTAAATGAAATGTATTGGTCTCCGCCGCCACCGCTCGACAAAAGCCGATATCACCTCCTTATTGGCCTTCCGATAGAGCAATCTATTAGTGGAGCCAAACCCGACCTCTCGAATGATTCTTTGCGGTCCCTGGGTATCGGGGTGACAAGATTGCAAATCCCACTCAGCTATTTGAGCCCCGTGGTTTATGCACTTAAGCAACGGTCGATGCTACAAAAAAACATAATTCATAAATACATTATCGTATATGAATAGCAAAAGTAATAATTTGATTGAAAATGAATTGATATTTTGCCAAAAAAAAAAAAAGGCTACATACCTCATTATTCCAAATTGCTGCCGCAACATGATCCTTAAAACTCTTCAACAAAGAGCGGTCAATAGGACCGCCAGGGAAAGGAGCAGATGGGTCATCTTCGAGCTCCACAACATTCCCACCAACAATACCGCTACTACTCCTAGTTACTTGTGGTTGGGATGTGGTGGTTTCTTCCATTGTCGCCTCGGGGCTCATCCCCGTCTCGCACCACCCCGACTATCGCTCCCCACAGGGACATGAGATGCCTCATCCTCGACGTTATCCCTCACGGTCTCGTCCACGTACACCCTCAACAGCTTGCACTTTCGCCTTTCGATATGATGCGCCTGCCGCCTTCCTCTTACCACGGACATCACAAGCGAGGGAGCAAGCAGCAGCGAGCAGAGAGGAGCAGCAGCAGCGAAGCAGCTAGCAGCAGCAGAGCCGTAGGAGCAAGCGAGACGTAAGGAGCAAAGCAGCCCACGACCGATGCTCGTTGTGCTCGTGCTCGTTATGCTCTCGTGGCTCTCCATCGACATCCTCTCTCGGAAACAAGACATTTTCCTCGAGCCATATCTCGATAGAGAAAGACATTGTAACCATATAATCTCTTGTGCGAAAAAAAAAAACCCCAAAAAATATATTTTCAACACTGAATCGGTATGGCACAACCGATAGCAAAACACAATTTTCGGTATACCATAACCGAAACATAAGGAAACATTTCGGTATGACGAAACCGAGATCTATCACAAAGTTTCGGTATTTATCCTCCGAGACTAAACCTACGCATAAGTAATATACGACCTTCGATTTACTGTCACCGAAACAAAACCAAGAATCTCGGTTACTTGTGTCCGAAATGTAATGAAATTTTATATGGGCTAAGTGTCGTTTGGATACAAACGAGAAGTACTCATAAGTCTCGGTATGGTATTTCTGAGATTAATGACTATATCACGGTCCCGTGTGGCGAGTATTACGGGTTTGCAAAAAAACCCGCATTTTTAAGCATTTTCACCGACGATTACAAAGAAAACGAACCAAATGAACATAAAATCGAACAAAAACTCAAACGTACCTTACTTTCCCTCTCGATTTCACAATGAACTCAAACCCGAACCTGTCCCTAGCCGCTGACCACTCCAACTGGGCGAAAAAACCTGTCCAACTCGAAAAAACCAGGAATATGTGGGAGAGAACGATGAAAAATACGTGATTTAGTTGATTTCGCCTCCAAATCACGATGGCAATGAGAGCTTTTTGTAGGAAATAAGGTTTCGAAAAAATGGAAACCAGTTCTACGGTTTAAGGTATAGTCAAAATAGGTGGGGTGCCTCAGCCTTAGGGTTCAAGGGCATTTTTGTCCAATTTGGGGGTTGCCTTGATAAATTCGATGGGTGCCCTTGTAAATGAGGTGCTCTGAGTGTTGACCGGGGTGCACATAGCCGCCCTCTTCGACCCGAGCTCATCACTGAGGAAAAAATGCATGTTGATCATCTCAACAGGTGTGGGGAGTTTAAGCAAGAAACATAAGCTTCATTTAAATCACATTACCTCCTCAAGTTCAAATCTGAGTGCAGGGTATCATCCAACGAAAGCAGAACCACCTGTAATTTAAAAATACTCTCGGTACTATCACCGATTTTGCTGTCTTTTCTACTTTCCTGAAATTAAGATAGCATTAGCAAGTAGCAACAAAGAAATCCCAGCACTGAGACAAACTATAATTCAAAAGAATGCAAGAGTTTTACATTTTTTTTTCCGACTCAAAAAATGCCATTAATTTATACTTCAATTGCGTATTTACATTAATCTGACTTAATGTCCTAACAAAGCCAGCCGGACAGATAACAGCACATAAAAAAATAACTCATCCGTGCATGAGAGTTTCTAACACTACAATTTTTTGAAATATGGGTATGTTCATTGGAGCCCTAATAAATAGAATGGATCAGTTCTGCAACAGATCCCATAGTAGCAGTCCCACCCTTTTCAAGTAGGGAAAGAGCGAGTTCACACTCATTCCAACCCCTCAGCCCATTCGCTAATTTCTGAAGTGTCTCTTTATTCACATCGTGTATCCACGCTGGAACAAAATTCACCATCAAGCCCACAAAGCAAGACACATAAGCTTTCCACGTGGCAGGATTGCATCCGAGTGATACGCTACCCTCCAATGCCCCTACCACAAAATCCAAGTGTACCTTTAGAAGATTTGCTCGTCGAGAGAATGTTCGTAAGTAAGGCTTTTTCCCGACACCCCAAATAAAAGATCCTGAGAGGATCAGTAGATAAGCCATTGCATATCCCTCCAGAGTACAATGCATGGGGCCTACCTCCTTAACTGTCTGGTCCCTTGTTGAGAGAAGCCACGTAGGTACAGTCTCTTGGTATAACAATTGCACAAGCTGGAAACCACCTGCCACACATGCTAAACTTGCACCAAGCATGGCCGCATCCTTTGCTCCAGCTGTGGCAGATGCCAAAGATTCCTTACTTAATTTTAAGCGGCAAGGATTGGTGAGAGTCCACTGTGAAGCTGATTCTCTCACTGATTTTGCAATAAGCTTGACTATCACATCATTTAAGAAGTTGATGTTCTGTACTGATATGCATGAATGAATAAACAAGAAACCAGGTCTTATGGAGGTGCGAAGTCCATGGGCTAATATGGTGGTGCCTAAAAGGCCATTGATGCCCCCTGTTGTGGTTATAGGAGATGCAACATTTGACCCAAGAAAGGACGTGAAACAACTTCTAAGTAGCTGGGCCACAGCGTCCTGATTTTGTTTGAAGGGGGAGTGGGAGCACGACTCCAGTATAAAGTCATGCCAACGTCGAAACTTGTGCACCCATAAAGCCCCAATTTGGGGCATGCTAGGCCAAGGGAGACTTGACCCACAGTTTTCCAAAGCGGATCCAGCAATGTGACTAATGTACTCTATGCTTTTGTCTAGCTTGAACGTTATGGTTAAACCGACAAGGGCCGCCACTGGCAATGGAAGCATCCAAGGAGCTGCTCCTGCAGAAAGACCATGGAATGATGCAATAAATAAAGACTTAAACACCAAATAAGAAGATCATGCAAGAACAAAAATCAGTGATGAGATAATGACAGAGCATACAGGTAAAGATCTGCATCAATGTGCCCTTCTACATTTTTGGGGCACCTCTACTCGAGGACAGAGTTAGATTTTCACAAATAGTTTCCATGACTAGCGGAGCAAATTCCTTCGATGCCCACAATATAACTTAGATATAAAGGTATGTTATTGAAAAGCTGAATCACTAATGTGAATGTTTTTACAGAAATTGTTCAAATTGAACAAATGTCTGCCAAACATACAAGATACAACTAGCGGGCAAATGCAAATAAATACCTGCAGGTGGCAAAGAGATAGTAACCCCAACGGCAGAGAGAATTTCTCTTACTTCAGATTCAATTGATGGAAGATAGGCTGCTGGACTAGGCCAGTCTATTCCATTCATAGAAACGGGTTTCCAGATACCCCGAGTAATTTCAGCTGAGAAATAGCTAATAATGGTACCGAGAGAAGCTGGAAGAAAGTCCACCAAGTCCCTCAGGCCTGCAAGATATTCAAGACAGTGAGGGAGGCCAGATGATTTTGCCGGCTAATATCTTCAAAGGACTTTACTAAAGGTTAGCTAAATTCTGTTTACAGTGAATTAAATAAGACAAGCTCAATCCACATTTTAAATGGAAAATGCGCAAGTAGAAAGTAGTCTGACGCATCAATATCTTATTGAATGAACAAATGGATGAACAAAATCATGAAACATAGAACTCGGCAACTGAAAAAACTGTACACAATAGGATTTGACTAACCTGTAGTTAAGTCCTTTGAAGAAATTTGTCCATGGGCACAGGCAGCAAGTACAGCCTCAAGAACATAAGGGGTGGCCTCCAAAACCTCCCATGCAGGAAGCATGGGTCTTTCACAAGCATCGTCCTCTGTAAATCCTGGGGACCCACTTATGTTATTGCTCGAAATTGTTGAATGGCCACTGGATGCTGGTGCACCTTTCATCATCTTCCAGAAAATCATTCGCAAGATCCTATTTGCAACTTGATGAACTGGATTTGCATTACAGAAACCAGATACTGTTGAAGCAATACAAGCTTTGTTTTGACAGTACCATGCTCGCAACTTAGGAAATGAGTCAATATAGACAGCTTTGCTCAATGAAGTTTCAAGTGAGTTGGATGTTTTGTCAAGTATTTCTTTTGAATCAGAATTATGCAATGCAATGCGGCTATTGTGCAAACTCAAAAGATACTCTAGTGTAAGATCTGGCCCAGAATATCTTCCTCCCTCCATCATACAGTGTTCATGAGGAGGCCGATAAAATTTCCACAAACGAAGAAGCAAGAGAAATGCAAGAGAAAAGATTTCGTACATTGGCACCTCATTTCCTCGGCTTGGCTGGTGAGAGGGTGAAGGTGCAAGTGATCCAAAAATCTCACAAAGTGGCATTACAAAAGCTGCAACTTCAGGTACCTGTAAATGAAAACAATTCAGCTAGCATCTCAAAGTAGATGGCATTTTATTTTCACATACACAGCCTTATTGGAGAGCAGTATGTTTATTGACTGTTAGCATCTGAATATTTGAATATTTAGCGACATGGTCATTAACACTGAGAATATGATGAAATACAATCAATTAAATAATTTTAATTTTATTTGTGGGTAACCTTTAGAATATCAAACAGTGAAAATGGCACTCCCATTTGTCTACATTGTGCCCTGGAACATATATAGAATTTAAGTAATTTTGTTTCTAGTTTGTCTTAAGATGAGTGACCTTTGTTCTAGGATGGTTGAAAAATATTTTTTTACTTACCAAAGTACTTTTTTGACTTGAACGAAAGAATTTTGTCATCAATATTAGCTCTAGCTACAAAGAAAGAGCAAGAGAAAGTTTCATATCCTATTACACACAAGCGCCCTCATTGAAAATCACAAAACTAGAAGAAGGATTGAATCTGCCCATGTAAAGTAAACTACAACTCTAGATTTATCCCTTGAAAACACTATCATGGTTCCTACAAATATTAACTATGGTGTACTCCTGAGAACATATCCTCTACATGTAGTATAACATGTATTGTACAGATTCAATTTGTTGGAGCATCTCAGAGACATCAAGATTCCTCAATCTTTCGTCAAGGCTACACAAGTTACAAACAACTAATATTTACATGACTTGGTAACCAATGTGTTTTAGAGACAGACACTATGAAAACAAAATTTGGAGAGTTGGTAAAAAAAAAAACGAAAATTGGCAAAAAGGGAAAAACAGAAATCTAAAAATAAATAAAAAAGAGAAGAGAATATAGTGAAACACCTTTTCTCTCCATGTCGATATTCCCTCGTTGTCTCGTTACATCTCTCTTACTAGATATATTAGTCTTTTTTCTCCAATTTATGAGGTAGACAACCCTTTTTGGTTTAACATTGTGATTCTTCTTATAACAATAAGTTTTCGTTCTGCCTACTTTAATTACTATTGTTGTTTGTTTTAGGTCTTCTGCACAATTATATCATCGTGGGAAAATATCACCAATTGTGAATATCGAGGAAGGTACTGACGTAGCAATGATAAAATGTACATAAGGGCTTAACTGGTTAAAATATCATAACCTTGTGAGATTTGTTATTATATCTCAACCTTTCAAGGTTGTTAAATTTGTATCTCAAGTCACTTTTAAACTCCAAATTTGATTAGGTGGCACCAACAAAATGAATTTAAAAAGCCACCTCATCAATTATGATTACTAAAATAATTACAAAATTTATTATTTAAATTCATTATTTAGGTGCCACCTCATCCAATTTGGTATTCAAAAGCAACTTAGGATAGAAATCAAACCATCTAGAAAGGTTAGGATATAATAACAAAATAAATAAGGCTAGAATATGATAACAAAAGTTGTAAAAGGTTAGGATATTTTAACTAATTTGGTCGTAAATAAATGTAAGCAAAAGAAATGGCATGCGATGAATTATTTATAGGTTAAAGATAAGAGTGTTCATCTCTTGGTTTCTTTATGACTTTCAGTAAGGAGTAGATAAATGTGCTAGAACATAAGAGGTTTGATCACACTCTAGGGTTGGCAACCCAAGAATTGGCTAGATGATTCTAGTGGATATACTCTAATGCAACTCCACATTGCAAAATGCATGTACGAGTCTATCTATGCTATTATTTGATGCAAATAGTCCACATATCTGCATGCACATTTTTTTACTTGAGGAAATGAACGATCAAACAAGTTGATGTACAAAGTTGCAATAAACAGAACTTGCACACACCAATCTGTCCAAACCATATTTATAATACATGGATAGATTTTGAAAGCATAGTTTAAATTTGTGCCGATGCATGGTTAATGATGCTAGAAATCAACCTTGGGATTTATCTCAAATTTTCAGTTAACAATAGGGTGGTTCCCCACTATCTAGTAAAGATTCAAAATGCTATTGATAAATGAAGAACATTGTATTGGGTTTGTTATTTGACATTATATTCTAGTATCTACCTAATTTAGGAATGATATAATTATTTCTGATTTATAGGCTTAATTGAGAGCTGTTTACATATCACTATTCTTCTAGACTTTCATATTAGGACTTCTTGTATACATGTGTTTATATTACCTAAAGATGTAAATGATACACAAAATATACAACTTTGTTTCTTTACAATTCTGAGTTGTTCATGGTATCAGAGAAGGCTTATTCTAACATTGTTTTTTTTCTTTACTTTTTGTGAGGGTTAATCAATCCCCTCTTGTGTGATTGATTTCTTGTACCTCTGTGTTTGAGGTTGTGTCTTTTCTTTACTCGAATTTGTAATTCAAGATGACAGATGGCATGACCAACTCTGATTTGCGTGCTTTTGTAAGCATTGGTCAACTACGATTTGAGTGCTTCTGTTGGAACAACTAATAAGTTTAATGGCAGAAATTATGCCCTTTGGTCTTAATCGTTTTGTGCCTTGGTTCTCAAGGTCATGATCATCATCTAGTTCAAACAACGGCAGACACTAAAGATTCCAACCAAGTAGCCTGGCGTCTATCTGATTGTGCAGTGAAAACATGGCTACTGAATTCCTCGGAACCTGAGATTGCCGCCTCCATTGGCTTGATGCAAGTGCTAAGGAGATGTGGGATTCCATCAAAGAGATGTTCTCTAATAATGGTAATAATTCTCGTATTTTCTCATTGTTTCAACAACTGGGTGATAATAAACAAGGTGAAAATCCCTTCCTGAATTTTTGCTGCGGCTGCTGCCCATAGAGGAATTATCAATGAGTTTCGTGAATCTAAATGAACATTATAATGCTCTTAGAGTCAATTACTTGGAGACACCACTATGCCTACTCTTCAGTCAACTTTCTTTCCCTTGCAACTGCCTCTTTAACTTCGTCATCTCCTAACTGTTACTCTTGAACAATCTACTATGGTTGCAAAGCACAAGCACAAGGACACAATAACGGTAAGAGTGGAGGACATGATAGACTGTGACTTTTGTGGCAAAAAAAAATCATACTGAAGATACATGTTGGGACAAACATGGTAAACCTGATTAGGCTACCAAACATACCAAAAAAGACACAAGAACACTCCTTAGGCTAGAAGTGGGCAAACCGTGGTTTGGTGGTAAAAACCTTCAAACCGCTACCAAACCGGGGGTTCACTGTTTGGTAATTTTGCAAACCACCACCAAACCGCGAACCCTTAAAACCGTAACTAGACCGACCATATTTTGACCATAGTTTGCCCAATTTGGTCGGCCTAGTTTCGTAGTTTTCTCTATTTCACTTTAAGTTCTTTTAACAATCTCATCTCAGATACAACAACATAACCTCTATCTCATCTCAGATCCAACAACTCAACACATTTGTAATCAAGAAAATCATACCAACATTAACAACAACATAGCCTTAGTCCCACATTAATTGGGGTCGGCTACATGGATCAAACTATTCCATTATGTTCGATTTAATGCATATGTGTTTGATCCATTTCATGAAGAGTGACTGATTTTACGCTGGTTGTCAACTTTTCATAACCCTCCACATTTATCCGAACTTGGGGCCGGCTAAGAAAATCATACCAAATCAAACTAAAATCACAAATTCCACTAAAATAAAAAGGCAAACACAATTTGAAAGAACATCAGAACAACTTCAATAGCAAAATCATAAACACCAAATACATTATAGAAACACCAATCTTTTTACAAATACACTAATATCTTCATAAAAAACATAAAAACACCAAAAAAAAAAAAAACCCAACCCTCATAAGAGCGAATTGCTACCATGGAGAAGTGAGAGCAAACGATGGGAGCTAGAGAGATGAGTAAGACAGTGAGACACGATGACAGATGATAGGCGAATCAAAAAGGTGAGGTCACGTGGCCATGAGAGGCAAAGTGCTTTGGAGACGACGAAGGGAGACAGGAAGTCAATGTGGATGGCCGAAAGCTTTGGTTATACGACTCCACGACTTAGCGATGTGGAGAGAGAGGGGAGGCGAGGGCTTGGCGAAGCAACTTATGGAGAGGGTGACTGGTGAGTGCGTAATGTGAGGCGACGACGCAAAGGGAAGAATGCTAATATGTTTTGGTAATAGGTTTAAGGTTTGGAGTGTAAACTGATTGAAATTCCTATTGTACCCCTAAATCGGTCAGTTTGGTGAACTGCAGTTTTTGGAAAAGGAAAACCGCACACCAAACCGGGTGTCACGGTTTTTAGATTTTCTAAACCGTCCCCCAAACCGTGACATTAAAAAACCAGACCAAACCAAGGCGGTTTAAGCGGTTTGGGCATTTTTGCAGAAACTATTGCCCACCCCTACCTTAGGCGGTTGCTTTTACATTAACTTCTGATGGATTATTTCTTCAGTTCGACTAGAGAATGTTATACAAATTTGAAAAACAGAGTTTGAACGGCTAATTCACTCACTACCTCATTTTGTAACCACTCGTACTCTCCAAACAAGTGTTGTTGCTCTTGCATCTCTTTCTAGTAGTTCTTGATTAATTGATTCAGGTGCATCAAATCACATGCTGGTGACCAATGCCAATTTCTTAATATTACTCCTAATTAATCGTTGTCACCTATTACTACTGCAAATGGATCTATTTCTATTGTTTCTTGTTTTGTACTTTTTGGAATTCTTAACCTAGTCTTACATGTTCCAAAATTATCGTTTAATATTCTTTCAGTGAATTAAATTACAAAAACTTTATATTGTTTTGTAACTTTCTTTCCTATTCATTGTATTTTTCAGGATCTCCAAACGAATAGATTGAATAGACACGACTCTAAATCAGGATGTTTTTACTATCTTAATTGTTTTGTTGGTGGTGGTGGTGGTAGTGGTGGTGGTGTCACCTTATGATTGGCATTGTCGTTTAGGCCATCCTAGTTTTTCAAAACCAAAAAAAGTAGTGCCTTTTGTTTAGTCTAGTTTATGATGCATGCCAGTTAGGAAAGCGTCACAGAGCGTCTTTTCCTTCTAATGATAGTCAAAGTTCACGTCCTTTTAAGCTAGCTCACTCTGATGTATGGGGTCCTTGACGCTATCCTACTTTGTCCGATCACAAGTACTTTATTACTTTTGTAGATGATTATTCTTGAATGGCATGGATTTATTTGTTAAAAGACAGGTCATTTGTCCCTAAGGCGCTCAAATCGTTCACATCCAACAGATCTAGAAGCTCAACTCCATTAGATTCTCTGATGTGATGAATACTTGAGATCTTCAACGAGTTAGTGCGAGGTTGAAGAACAGGCTCGTCAATCTTCACCGCTAACCCTAGAAACTCTAATTTCACCTCAGATCTACAATCCTGCAACTGTTTATTCACTAGATCTGAATGACTAACAATCGAAAACAACTTCGACACTGCCAAATTTGGCGGATCGGTGGAGATCTAATGTGTTTGACCACAGGCTTCGTCGATCTGGCTAGATCTAGACGCGTGCATGTTAGGATGAAGACGCATGGACATCAATCCTTGAACCTCCGATCACAGCTTGCCAATGGCACTCTCCAAGGCTAAAATGTTCTGAAGATCGACTGGAATTTGCTTAATTTGCTCCTCCAAGACGTCGATCCGAGAATCTATCTTTGACCACGTATTGATGCTCTGATACCAGTAATAGAATACCGATATTCAATCGATTGATTTGAGAATTCAACAACGATTACAAGGGCAAGAACACCAAAGTAACCCAAAGAAGAGTATTAAAACTCACTCAACCCAAACTCCTAAGAGTTCCCAAATTACATTCAAGATAACAAGATGTCTTTCTTTCCCTTACAACCCTTATTTATACTACAACTTCAAACTTACTCAACTACCCTTGCAACTAACTTCGACTAACACTGATAGTATTGTGGCAGCCCCCCTAGCATCTACTGAAACTTTTCTTGTCAGAAAGCAATATATCTCCAAGTTTTAGTTTGAATCATAATCATCGAAACCAATTTGAATAAGTTAAAGGGTTATCACTTCAGAATATCATGGAACTTATCTTAATAAGGTTTTTAGATGTTTTAAAAAGATTTTGGTAAGTAGTAACATTCTAGAGTTACCAAGAAAAAGATTGGAAGCGAACTAGCAATTCTCATGCACAATGTCAAGGAAAGGTGCAGAGAGTAAGAGTCAGTTTCAAAACAAATTTCTTTTAGTCATTCACAGTTAAATTATAGTTGCTTAACACATTTGGCTTTAGGGCTATGTGACTTACCTGATCTCTGTTTTGACCAAAGGGAATTTAACTGAAGTCCTTATGTGCTAGATAAAGAGCTTTGTGTTCGGTGTTTATTGGCTTTCTTATGTCATCTGTCCTAAATAGGGTGTTTAGAAAAATCATACTCACTTATTCCACAAAAGACGACAGTTTAGTGAAGGATCTATGCAATCATACTTAAACATGGGGACTACAAGCATATGATCACTAAGAACAATGGTAAATACCAGGATGCATGAGAATTGGATTACTTACTAAAATAAAAATTAAAACAAAACATAGAACTAAAAGAACATAATGGAAAATCACTTACCATACCATGCAAGGATATAATATGAATAACATCAACAGAGGACATCCCTGAAAGGACGGCACGTAGCATGGGCATGTGGTCAACCAAATGACTCCTAGGTCCCACAAAATTGCACGGCAAAGGAGGAGATAGAAGCTTGAGAATGTATTGGAGCACATGTTCCTTCCATATGTTAAGACAAAGGAAGAACAAAATCCTTAATAAAATAAAAAAATGAATAAATTAGATGAAGACTGAGCCATAGATTTTCCATCCAAGATCCAGTGCCCTAACATAATGCTAGCAATCAGTAAAACTGTAAAAACTTGTATCTGAAAAAATTATGCTGCTGACGTTGCTTTAGAGAATGTCTTAGATTGGGAAATTCTCCAGTGAAATTCTAAAAATACTTTAGAACTTGGAAAAATATTTCAAGAATGGGAAGAAAAAAGAAGAAACATTAAGTCCAGCTCACCTCTCCCCCTTGAGTGAAAAGCAGAGACACAGAATTCAGTACACAAGAGGTCTTATTAGTGGGAGGACTTTGTTTTCCCAGATATTGAATTTAAAGAAGCCAAAAAGGCTACCTAGCAATAAAACACTGAACTCCATTTCAGAATAAACATTCACATTTTTCATTTATACTCTAGAATATCATTGTTATTCTTGATCAACAGATCTCAGTTGAGATACAAAATTCACAAAAGAAATGTTGTCAAGTGTGTCCAGGAACTGAGAACCCTATCTAGCTTTTCACACAAGAACGCAATAGTCTGGATGCTCATAGACAAGCAACCATTAGTCAATGAAGATAATGACAATGTAATCTAGACAATACTCATTCTGGTTAAGGAGGAACTGTAATTCTCACTTTTGAAAATGAGCAATGACAAATATGCTAAGTTTAGATACGTATGCAAACCGATCATGCAGTATGTTTCTCGAATTTCTCATATGGGTTGCTTCCTCGCCAAAAGGAATTTTCATAAAAAGAAACAGATTACCAACTATTCAACTAGTTAAAAAAGGATTTCTCAATGCAAATGACATAAGAATGTGTCCAACAAGACACGTAAGCAAATGAACCTGGATATTCCACCCTCTGCTAAAAGATGAACCACACAGAATCATTGCAGCAGCTGATCTCTCTTCCTCTGAACCATGTAAAGCAATATGATATAACTTCTCAATCTCTGCCAAACTGAAACAAGGAGAGGGTTTTAATACTCCAATGCCTTCTTATCAATATTATCAGTAGAATGGAAAACATCTTTAAGTACCTTGGAGCAGGAGTGGCAATTAAGGTGCTTTTCAAAGGACCAGCTAACTGAGCTCCTTCCATGAATGCAGACCAAGCAGACCCTTGACCCATAGATGAATCTAATTTCGAAGATATAGGAGAAAACACATACCCAGGCCAAAAGTATGATGATGTGTCAATCAGCTTTCTTGCAATGCAAGCCTCGATAATAAGATGAAACATATTACCACCTTACAAAGAGAGACAAACAGATCACTATCATTTCCAGAAGAAAGTAGAGAACTTTGAAACACAAAAGAAACGAAATGCAAGAATTATATAACTACAAGGTGGTATACCCTTCTAGAGGTTGGGATAGGGGTGGCACATGGTAATAACATTTCATGCAAAAAATGAGAAATTAAAAAATGTATCTTTAGTTTGCTTTATTTTAATAGCATTCAAATTCTTATTAAGTTTCTTACTGTAATTGTTTCTTTCTTTGGTTTACACCTTTTATTTATTGTGGATAGTATGTAGAGTTGCTTAAATTACAATTGATATATTTACATTTAATGCAATAGGTTGTGTGTTAAACAAAGAGTTCGAGCAATCATTGATAATAGAATAAAATTATTATTCTCCCTGCATCAAATTTTATATGAAACTGGAACATTCAATATTTTCAGATGAACATTAGGAACATGAAGAAACAGTATTATATATAAAGCGTCGACAGAGTTTAACCACCTATTATAAAAATCACCTGTTTTAGTATAGTTGTCTTTGTGGCTGCTCCCATTGACAATGTTGTCTCCATTCTTGGAACTAGAAATGAAGCTCATTGCTTTTGTACAAGCATTATTTGCAGCAGTCACCACTGATGCAGGAGGAGAAAGGAGGGTACTAAATTGTCTAAGAGCCTGAAGTGAGCAGATAAGTCCATGCATTCTTGAAGTTACATCAATTTCATGTTCATGACTCATAGCTTCATTACCGAGTCCACTAAGAACCCGGGTAGAAGAATACATTTCTCCCTCATTTTTCAAAACATGCAAAATAGCCAATGGTGTGATACACAAAAGCATACAAAGCCGTGCATCAAGATGTGGAATGGGCCCCTCTAGAGGATCACGCTCCTAAAAAAGTATGGAAGAGAGTGAATGTTAGCCTATTTCTTTTCCATGAAATGTATAATTTTGATGAAGGGGCTTATCTTAACTCGTTGCACCAGTCGGAGGGCTGAGACCCAAAGTTCCAGGAAGGTTTGATGCCAGCTTGCTCGGTTCATTACTTGAAGAGTTTTGATCAATGCTGCAGGTTGTCAAGAGAAAGTGAACACAATAAAATCTCAAAAAGTATAACCAGAACAAATTAATGTATTAAAGTTTTATAGCTTTTGGTTTGAAGAAAAAGTTTATTGGCTTTTTCTCAACTGGGATTTGAGATTTAAAGAAGTTACTGAATCTTGTAATTGTTCTATGTCTATCTAGACAGTTTTCCTTAAAAGTTTAAAAGGCAAGGTATATTTGGATTGCAGACAATCAAGTTGCAACAAGTTCTCCACAATTTTCAATTTACAAGAATTCTAGCATACGTCAGGAATAGCAGAAAGGTTTCTTTTCTCAATTTTTATTACAAGATTTCATTAGCTTCCCTTCTGCTGAAGCTGCATCAGCAATAACTTGTTTCACAACGAATAGATTATATTGCCTATTATTTCAAATGAATAAACCTTAAAATATTCTATAATTGTCCACAATGATGACTGAACTTGTTTGAGATTTGTCTCATTGTTCAAGCATTCTTACAGTCTAAGCCTGTTTTTTCAAGATTTTCTATGTTGATATTTTTTTCCTGAACCTGAAACTTGTTCCTTATGTTTCCCTCCTTCACCTATCCTTCAGTTTCACTGAGACTTTCCCCATCCCAGCAGACAAAATGTCGTGGCTGGAACTGATAAAATATTTTAATTACATAAACCACACAGTAACGTTGAAGTTAGAGTCTTGTGTAGAACCTGCAAGTAGATCAACTCCTGATGTTGCAGGGAGTTGCTTCGCCTCCATAGCCGTCTCCATATATATGTCAAAAGGGGCCCAACATGCAGCTAAACCAGTTCTGTAGCTGGAGGAAGATGCAGAGCTACATGACCCAAGATCAACCAGGGCTCCAACTATGTTGCGTTTGTTCGAATGAGGATCAAAAGATGAGGCTCTCCGCATGTCCCCCAACAGTTCTATCATTGTTGAAGTTTCCAAAATATTGAATAAAAGCATTTTCCTATCTTCAAGAAACTGGAATCTCTGCATCAGGCCAGCCCACTTATCAGGCCTATATGAAAAGAGCAGATATTAGGAAATAATCATGTTACAAATAACTCAAATAAATCAAATCCGTCTATGTACCAACAAAGACAGCATGACCATTATAGATAACATCATTATGTGAAAATACATATTGTGCAACAGGCACAGTGACACTAACATATAACAACGTTCATTAAGTATGCCTTTGAACCAAAAAATTTGAAGTTAATATTTATTCAATGAATGAGGTTTAGCAGAAATGTTTACCAACAAAAAATGAATCTTCATGTTTCAAAAATGGAATCATGTGTTTGCTTGAACAACAGTCTTACCTCTTAAGCAGCCAAAAGATTGTCGAATAGTTTTCCTTACCATTCACATAAATGTAAATTTCTCATTTTCATATACTTTCTACCATGATCATGAATATTTTTCAATCATTTAGAACTAAAACCTGGTATCTAAGTTCTAAAATTAACTTATTTATCATTTGGAAGCTCTTGCTAAAGCAAAGTATCATGAAGAAAACTAGGGGATAGTATGATTTCTTGATTAAAAATTGAAGCACGTTAGTAGTAAAAGACACAAAATGAAAGGAGAAACAACTTCTTGTTGGAAATCTTAAATAGTTATTCGTTAAACTACTCTTTTTATAGAGCTGAAATTACACAGAAACACTTAAATTCTGCTAACAATCTCAAACAATCAGTCAATGATCTGAAACCTAAGAATCTGGAAAACACGTCTATTGACAAGATAAAGTCTGTATATTACAAACTAGTCTATCCTTGAACTGGGCCTCATATATATAAATAAATAAACATCCATTCAAGAGCTACTAATCATATTGCATACGATTATCCAAGTTATAGAAGAGTAAAAAGATCCTAATTGCATACGATTCATCCAACCACAATGATTGGTCAAGGAAAAGGTAGTGCTACACCATCTTTAAATCTTCAAAACTGTCTCCATGTTCCAAAACTTTCTACAAACCTAATAACCATTCAAGAACACACCAAACTTTTGCATGGTAAAGCAATGCTTTCCTCAACTCATTACGCATTTCAGGGACTAGCTAGAGTAAAGATAGTTGGGCTTGTTAAAGAAAGAGATGGGCTAAACTATCATGAGATTGCGGGAGTGGTTTAAGCAAAAACAATCATCCTACTTGGTCTCTCCTAATTGAGACTTCTCACCAATAAAGAACAAATATGTTTCATCATTTTAGACTTGGTCATCCTTCATTTTGTGCTCTTTTAAAGTAAGCTCCACCTTCAAAAAAAAAAATAAGTTTACTGATCTAAAAGATCTGCATTGTGATGCTTGAGTTGGCTAAACATGCATCTAGCAAGTCATTTGAGAACAAAAAAGTAATTATTTTCCAATTTTCTTGACATATAGTGACATTTGGGATCTTTCATCATGGATGTTTGATGTTTTCAGGGCAAAGAGGTCTGTCTCATTAATTGATGATTACACAAGAATGACCAGAATTTTCCTGTTGAAACAAAAATCTGAAGTCATCCATGTCATCCACAAGTGCAACTTATGATGGAGCAACTGGATGGTCAATGGGAAGTGCGCACGACCTACTTGGGCTTGCCATTGGCCAGAATCCAATGAGATGGTGGAAATAAGGATTATGACACAACGAATCAAGATTCGAGAAAGTATAAGGCAAGGGTATAAGCAGTTACATTGTAGAAAAACAATAAGCCTCATATATAAGATACAACAGCAACAATGTAGCCTCGATCCCAAATTAGCTGAGGTCGGCTACATAAATCAAACTCTTCCATTGTGCTCGATTCAGTTCAATTGATGGTGAACTTTCTAAGCCATGTAAATTTCTCCTAATTAATGCGTCCCAAGTTAACATTGTTCTACCCCTACCTTGTCGAATTTCTTCAGTTTCTATTGAGTCAAGTTTTCTAGTGGGGGGCATTTGTAAGCCTCATATATATAGATAATTTATAATAAATACCATTTGTAGAATAACTCCAAAGGGGGTGCATAGCAAGACATAAGATGTGCATTCAATGAAAAGGGGGTTTATCAACACAAAATTCTACCAAGGAGAATAAAATTGTCCAAGTCACTTGAACAATCAATGCACTACATCATAGAAAATAAAGTAATCATAATCTCAAATGCTTTTGACTAAATTGAAGTAAAGATAGCATTGACTGAGATTTAGGATTAGAATTTTTCCCATGTTGGCAATCATACAAAAGGACTTCGCCCACGATCATCAAAAACGATTTGCAAAAAAGACCTAAAAGAAAAGTTGATGTAAATACACTTCTATCACAGATTCCAGTTAATTTTTATGTTGGGCCCACCCGCACACGTAGACGCGAGCCCGTGGATCTTCGTCAGTACCGATATTGTCCCCAACTTTACACTTTCAACTCATAGGTTTGAGGTTTTAACACAAATGGTATCGGTTTTGATTGGGGAGAAATACACACTTATATATTTCTTTATGAAGTCATATTTAACCAATGTGAGGCTATCACTTCGGTCCGCACATTCTAACACTCCATCTTACCAAAATCCATTCAAGGTGCTACATCGCATGCTTTTCATGCCTTGTTTCATCGACTCTTATACCACGTTAAATTTCCTGCCTACGCACATCCGCGCGGACCAGTGGACCTCCACCAGTACCAATATTGCCCCCAACTTAACCACCTTCAACTCATAGGTGTGGGATTTTACTCTAAAAGGCCTCGGTGCCAGTTCAAGTGAGATCCACACTTATATACTTCATTAAGAAGCCACACTTATTCAATGTGGGACTAACTTTCAATCCACACATCTCTAAAACTCCACCTAGAACCAAAATACAACAATCCCATATCACAAGCTACAACTTTTTAAGGGCTTCCACCTAAGAAATCAATCAATCACCAGCTAGGGTTGGATAAAACTTGCCTCAACCCGATGAAATGGTTTTGTATAACCCGATTGAATAGGCTTTCACACAAAAATTTTAAGGGTTTGGAAAGGCCCTCTTGGCTTATACATAGTCCTAGTTTCAATTCAAATAATAGATGACCCTAGCTAACGTTGAAAGAAAAATCATAGACAAAGCCACACTATTGCAACACTAAACGCACTATCTTGGAATTTTTCTTTTTGGGATGGCGTAAATTGTAAATCATCATTAGCCACTATTAACACTTGATTTTCTTATCGAATGTCGGTTCACACTTCACACTACTTGGGTTGCATTGGTGGTGTTGTTACTTGTTATTATTTTAGTAAAATATTTAAAATATTTAAAACAACACAAGAAAGCCTCAATCCCAAACTAGCCGGGGTCGGCTACATAAATCAAACTCTTACATTGCGCTCGATTTAGTACAATTTGATGTGTGTTTCTTAAATCCTTTAAATCCCTTATATTCAATGTGTCTTAACTCTCAAGTTAGCTCGTCCTATCCCTACATCATCTAATTTCTTTAGCACTTGTTTAGTTCGGGGGGAAGTTGAAAGAAGTGAAATAACTTCCAGGGAAGTTCCAACTCACCTTGTTTGGTTGGATATTTTCAAAAAACTTCCTTGGAAGTTTGTCCCCCAACTTCCCCCATATATGGGGAAGATAGCTCACTTAGGGGGGTGAGTGAGTTATCTTCCTAAGGGGGAATTGACACTTTTACCCTCATTTAATACTCTCTCTCTACCTTTATTCCCTACAATCTCTCGTTCAAAAACAATGAAAAGGGCATTTATGTCAATTACATTATTTTATTGTTTTTAAAATATGGAACTTCCCAGGAAGTTCAAAGTTGAACCAAACATGAAAAGTACAACTTCCTTAGTGGTTAACTTCCCAAGAAATTAAACTTCCCTGGAAGTTAGTAAAATGAACCAAACGAGGCCTTAGTTTCTATGAGTCAAGTTTTCTAGCGGGGGCATTTGTAGCTGTCTTTGGAGGTGTCCAAACCACCACAATCGCATTTTCTTAATCTTCGTCTTAATTGGTGTTACTCCTACGTTCCTTTGAGTTTATGTATTTTTTATTCTATCTTTATGAATTTAATTTAAATATTAAAAACCAAAACAAAATTTTCAAGATTTGGACGAAGTCCTGACAATTTTGTAACTAGGTTTTAAAGTGAATCGAGTCTACACAAGATAGCCTTGCCAAATAGTAAAAGTAGGTAATGTCCTAATAACCAATAGGTTACTTTGTAAGGCGTGGTTGGATTATGTTTTGTCCGGTCACAGTTTTCTTCCACCCCTACCTATAATCATGTTTAAAATAAATGAGAAAAATATGAAACCATATATTAATAAGAGTATTCACATATTGTTTGTCACATCGACATAAAACAAAATTAGAAAGTAGATAAAAGGAATATGTTCTCAAGTAAGTACACAAAGAGCAAAAAAGTAGGTGCTTATTCTTACATGTTCAAACGGATAAGATGAAGCAAAAGTAAAGCCTTCTTCTGTGTTATAAGCTTTTTCAACACTCCAAATGTTGTCAAAGTATTTGATCTCTGCAGCTCCACTCGACGTTCATTTCTTTCCTCATTGCAATTCCCTTTAAAGTCAATATCCATATCTATAGCGTCTTCATTAACAAATATATCACTAAGAGTGTCAAATGATGTTTCTTGCAAATTTAAATCATACAATATGCAATCTGTTAAACCAACCACAACAATAAAAAGGAACAAAGTCGATGCAAGCCCAAATTCCATTGTATGAACGCCATAAGTGTGTGAAAGTTGTAATGCTTCATCAATGGATTTTGAGACCCTGCAAAAGATCATGATAAGTGATAAGACTTTTAAAATTCACAATGTTAAGAAATGACCACAAGTAACTAAAGTGAGTACAACGTAAGAGACTTGCACTACTTGGGCAAAATTTATTACATGCCATCCGACTCTTTGTCGCACGAATCGAATGGACAGCAAAATTAGTTCGGCTAAATGGATCAAACTATTCCACTGCGCTTGATTCAGTGCAATTGATGGTGTGTTTTCCAAATCATTTAAATCCCTCCTAATTAATGTGTCTCAAGTTAGCTTCAGTCTACCCCTATCAAGGTTCAAAACTTCGACTTCGCTTAAATTTGGTTCACTTAAAATGCGGAAGTAATTCAAGGAAGTTAACTTCGACGAAGGAAGTTCGACAAAAATTTGCCAATGTACAGAAGTTTATAGAATTTCACTTTAAATGCTACAAAACTCAAATTTCACCATAAAGATGTTAAAAATATAATTAATCATACAACAATAATGCATAATAATCACAATACAACCGTTTAAAATAGTTATTTTACAATAAACACACAATTCACAACATGCATGACATTAATATTTATTTTTGTACTGCTTTATATGATAAATTTTGACCTTTTTTGCTACTTGGATGTGAAAATTTTCAAATTTTCTTTTATTTTGTGTTGTGGGTTAGGTAATTGGTTTGACAATCAAGCATCTATAAACAAGTGAACCAGTAGTGAAAAGGAAAGTTCGAATGATCTCATTAAAGCACTTGGACAATGAGTATCAAGTATCAACCATTAAGTACACGAGTTGCATCACTGTTGAACACCACATAGAGCGACGCCCTTCCTTGTCGTTGTCGTTACTTGAGTTCCACACCCTTCCTCATCGCCATCGTCTTCGTCTTCTTGTCGAGGTGGTTGCATTGATGCTTCCGAGAGCTCCACTAATTTTCCATGTACAAGAATTTGCATCTCCTCTTACAACTTTGTGGACAATTAGAATATCTTTTGACATTTTTAAAACCACCTACAAGATGTTTCAAACGCAATACTCCTCCAGATTTGTTTTCATGTTCATAAAACATGCAGCGGGATTTTTGTCAATCTCCATTGATTGTATTCCCGTACTTCCAAGAAAGAACCAAATCTTTACGCATTCTATTCTATGCCATCAATCAGTAATTATTGTGACATGAAATTAATCTTATTAGTCAAATATTGACAAAATCCAATAATTTTAAATTTATTCTCATAAAAAGGACTAAGAAAATATATAAAAGGTAAATAAAAGATGTATTTCGATCTACCAAAAAGTCACAAATATACTTATACTATTATATGTTTAATTTATATTTGACAAAAACACATCATTTTTTTAGCAAAAATAGACCATGCACTCTTAATTTGATGTAGTCTCAAAAAAATATAGTATCTTCACCAAAAAAAAAAAACGTAGTAGGCTTAAAATAAAATTTAGTAGATTACCCAAAAAAAAGTCTCCTTAAAAACATGTCTAGTTAATTACTAAGAAAAAAAAGGTCGCGTTTCAATAAAAAATAATGAGTCTACCCCAACTAAGAATTGTGACACAAAAAAAAAACAACTTGTTAACCCTTTACCAAGCATCAAGATTATCATTTACGTATCACTAAGCAAAATCTAAAGCAGTTAGTGAGAGTGTCAAAATTTATGTATAAATTCAAGTCACTAGGTGGCGAAACCCAAATAGAAAACTCCCTAGCACACACGAAAAAAACCAGCTTCACGACTTCTTCAATTTCATTTTCACCCTCCTTCCTCCTCCATCGCACAAACGAAGCGATGAGGTAATCTTCTAATCTCCTTTTCTTTTTGACAGATTCTCCACTCACATCTTTACCCTCCTCTCGACCTTAACACCTTGATTTCTCCTCTTCAACTAGTTTTTTATATTAAGGCATAAGAGACTTTTGATGAACGATGTTAGGGCAAAAGAGATTTGAAGAAGAAGATTTGAAGTTGGGACTTGGGACTTAGGAGTAGGGGTGCACACGAATTGCACTAATCCGCGGATCCAGTCCAATTCGGACCAATTATCACTAATTGGATCAATTTTTTTATCCCTTTGACTGGATTGGATTGAAAAATCATTAATCCGGCTGGACTGGATCGGATTACGGATCCTATATTAAAAAACTGCGAATCCAATCCGATCCAGTCCGTTTAACACATCAACACATACATATATTTCATCATATGTACTATAGTAGCTTAATCAGCATCAACTCAAACTATCAACTCTAAACTAAAATATCTAAAAGACTATACTTGTTCTTAACTCTTTTATTATGCTTTCGACCTTTTTATTATAGGTTGAATGTTCAACGTACACTTTTTTTGTTCTTTTGTGAGGATGTATGGTGAAGATTTGTGGATAACACATTTATTTATGTAGGAACTTATATTTGAATGTTATTGTGATAACAATTTTGTGGGAAATATGCTATATATAGATTTGTGGAATGTATGTTTTAAATTTGTCATTCATGAGATATATAATTCTTGCGATTCATTTGATTGAATCTAATTTCATAAATTTTGGATAGGAAAACGTCAATCCGCAGAACTTGATCCAATTTGGTCCACATTTTGCAAATTGGATTGAGTTGGATTGATGAATTATTTGGATTGGATTGGATTGTAATTTTTCAATCCCGATAATTGGATTGGATTGCGGATTGACCCTAATTGGACTGGATCCAATCCGTGTGCACCCCTACTTGGGAGAGTAAAGGTTGAGTTAAAGTGGGTGACCTACCGGATTGAATACTTTTGAAGGTGATGCATTAGAAATTTCAGAGATTCCCCTCATATCAGGTACGGTTTTAGCTTTTTTTTGTCGTGTTTTGTATTTAGGGGCAACTTCGGTAATTTCCACCGAAACTTTGTCAATATTATGTGCATTTCCTTTTTGCTTTCTTACTATGGTTTTAAGTGATGCCGTCAAGGTCCGTCGATGTTGTCGAAGTTTTAGTCGAATTTATGCAATTTTTACATTGCCCTCTAGTTTCGTTTTGCTATTTTCCTTATCAACAAACTTTGGCTAAAGTTCGGTGAAGTTTGTTGAATTTTTAAACCTTGATCTTTATTCCGTCGAATTTCTTCAGTTTCTACTAAGTTGAGTTTTTAGGGAACCGAATCAAGCTTCCCTATATCAATAATGCTTAAACAAATCAAAGAAATAAACAAAATACGAACCAAAATAAATCAACTCAAGTTAATCATCACCATCCTCACTAGAATTGAAGAAATGGAAAAATGGTGGTGTGCCTTGTATTCTTACTTAACTTGAGTAGGAAATGATGATCACAGACAATTAAGGAATCTCACCTTTGTTAAATTAAGGACTGCAATTTAAGTAAAGAACATTTTTAAATTCCAACTTCATAAATTTTAGACTATATAATATTGACAAGATTAGTAAGCATTTGGACTTGAAAATAGATAAGAAGCAACGTGCTCACTTTTTTCTGCATGTATCCCCCATCAATGCAGGCAAAAGTGCATATTGGCTAAGAAGTTCTAGATATAGTCGGTATGCCTCGGGTTGAGTCCGTCGATGAGCAATTGTCCTAACAAAAAGAGACCAACTGAGACAAATAAGCACATAAATTTGGCAGATTAAGCCTACATACGATATGCCAGCAGATTATTCACCTAAAAGTCTTACAGAAACTTCAAAAAATGGCTAGAAACTAAAAACATTATAACTTATAAGTCAAGAAAATAATCATATATCCTTAATCTACACCCTGTGCAGAATATAAAATAAAAGAAAGTATAGAGCTTGTTCTAAGTTCATCAAAATGCATTGAACGGAACAGATCTATAGAATGATTTGAAAGTACCTATTATACAATAACTTATTACTTTCTGCAGCAAAAAGAATATATTACCGATTAACTAGTTTTTTTTCTATTCTCAAAAAACTAGTCTTTTTTCTATATTATTTTATATTTTTCTTGATTTCAACATGACACCTAGGATTCAACAAACAATACAGAAGATTAGGCAAATAGAGTTCACAAACAAACTCAAGAATCAACTACCAGTTGAAACTGCAGCTTAGAAAATCTTCTCAATAACTATATCATGGAATTGAAAAAGAATAAATAAATAAATAAAAAATGATCAATTGCCAATTAGTCTTACAAAGGTAGACAAGTTTGGATAAGGTAATTGGGTATATCTTTTAAAGCTACCAAAACTAACCACTGCAGCTACCGTATTTGCTATGTCCCACCAAAAGCCATAGATCCATTTCATCTAGCTTCATCTCAACACAACTTACAGACCATAGAACTAATTGCAGAATATGATTTATCAGTATTTTAAGCTGTAAGAGAAACTAGAGTTAACAAATGCTATGTCAAAACTTGTCAACACGGCAGTTAACATATTTGACATCAACATTCCTCAAAAAAAAAAAAACATATTTAACATCAACAACCCAACAGAAACCCAATAGAATACCAATGGTTAGAAGGTATTTTCGTGAACACAAGAAGAAAAAATGGTCAGTCTCAACCGATAGGTGGCAGGTGCTTGAAGTGGCCAAAGGTTCAGATGCGCATCACGACTGAGTTGAAGTGGCAGAGTTAGTAGCTGAAGTGATTTCCTAAAGTTCGACATCTTAGAGTACTTAACCATTGTTACTGATATGATAAGGGAGTTTTTCTCAGGAAGTCTGTCTAGGGGAGTTGATTGTCCTCTCGAAAGACTATTGAGTGCTCTGTTTTGTTCCAATTCTTTGTCTGCTCTGTTCATGTTCTATTTAGATTTCTATTTTCGATCGGAATAAACTCGTACACGTTAGTTTTAAGGTCCTGAAGAACAGAGAATAAATAGTTCTTTCTCCCTTCCTTTTATATACACACCTCTCCATATGAGTTTTATCAAAACCATAAATTAAATTGATCAAGCATCATCTCAACTCAATTGATAGCCATAGTACTAATTGCAGAATTTGATTCAACGATATTTTGAGCTGTTAGATTGACCAGAGTGACCAAAAACTAACATTAGAAATAGTGTCACCGGCCTGATTTAGTTTTGGCTAGAATTATATAGGAATGATATTGACATGGCAATACAAAGCCTCCGTCCCAAATTAGTTGGGATTGGCTCTATGGATCAAACTCTTCCACTGCGCTCGATTGAGAGCAATTAATGGCGTGCTTTCCAAGTCCTTTAAATCCCTACTACTCAATGCAGCCTCCCAAGTTAGCTTCGACCTACCCATGCATCGTCTAATTTCTTCAGTTTGTTTCTATTTAGTCAAGTTTTATAGCAAAGGCACTTGTAAGCAGTCTTTGGTGGTGTCTAATTTAACAAAAACTGAACACCAAACGCCAAACAAACATCCAACAAAAGACCTAATCAAGCCAAAATTGAAGAACAAACAGTAGTAGTAGCGCGTAGTAGCAGCAGTAGCAGTACCTGACCGAGAGCAGCGCGAGAACATGAATCGAGGAGACGAGGCCAGTGGAGATGGCGTGATCGAGAAACTTCCAGAGAGAGGGGGTGTTGTGCCGAAAGCAGAGATTGGACACCAAAACCTCCCCCAATTCGACGCTCGGAAGCTCAAGCCCTGCTTCGCGGACGCGCCTCGAGACCTCCATCCCCCACGCCAATGGCGAGTCCCTGCGCTCCTCGCACCACTTCACCGTCTCCATCACTCCGTCCCCGAACCCTCTCGTCTCCATCGCTTGCGTTGTGTGATCGAGCGAGCGAGCGAGCGAGCGAGCGAAGGAACTGTGTAGTGTGAATTGTGATGAAATGAATGTTATGAGTGCGCGCGTGCGGGCTTGAGAGTAAACAGTCGTTGGAAAAGTGGTCCGAACTCCGAACTCGCGGAGCTTTGAATTGTCAAGCGTTCCTACGCGTCTTTTTTTCTTTTTTCTCGCAAATCGAAGTGGCATGACCGTGGATTCGATCGGGTGAATTTATAATCCAATCTAATTTATTACAAATGCACCCACTAATAAAAATTAAAACTTTAGGAAAGTTCTAATATTTAACAAAGGAAGATATGATTAGCAATTGGATGGCTCAATGGTTTAGATTGGATTACAGATTGGATCTGAGGATTAAGGTGCGTGTAACGACCATAAAATTAACTCATGTCACGTGTCATTTAAGTCGTACGTGGACCCTTGCCGTGATACGTGTGAACAATTTTTAGTCGTCGACGCCGAGGTATGTTATTTTTGTTTGGTGTTGTTTATTATATGGTATTTCATTATGAAGTTAGAGTTTGTTGAGATATAACCTCAATTTTCATTATAATCGGAATCAATGGTAGTGTAAAATGAGAATGAAATTAGTACAAGACCTTGCCTCGAGTTTTGTGTTAATTGGCGGTAAACGAAGTTAAGATTTGATCTAAATTAGTACAAGTTTGGTAAAGTATGGTAAGATAATTGGTCTATAAAAGTTTGGTATGTCATGAACAAAGTTAATATTTTTGGAGTTTTTGTGTGACAAAGACATGTATTATAGACTTTTATGAAGATGGATTGTTTTGCCGAGAGTTTGACTCAATTTGGTAAAAATCGGATCCAAAACGAGCACTGAAAGTCAAAACACGTAAAAATAGAGATTTATGAGAATTAATAAACAAAAAAAAGGTTTAAAAAAAAGAAATAAAGCAGCTAACAAGGAAGTAAGGGTTTATATATAAATATAAAAAATCAAGAATTTCAATCGTTCAACAGAGAGCGAATTGAAATTTTTGGTTTCTAAAGCTCTCCGACCCTTCTCTCACACACAGAGCTCCCTATATCCTATTTTCGTCCGGTTTCTCTCTGCAAGACAATAGAACATCGTGAGACGATAAATTTGAGCCAAGTTGTCGAGGTGAAAACAAGGGATTCGACCTAAAATTTAGTAAAATTTCAATTCATAGTGTTTTTCCTTAATTCAATTTGAAATCTCACGATTTTTCTATTTCTTTCACAGGGTTTTCATAAAAATTGGTATCAATTGTTGTGAATTGATGTATTAGATTGATTTGCATCAATTTGGAATAAATTTCACTGGCATGGGTTAAAGTTTTTGTGATTTAAAGTAATGTGATTCATTGATAATTGTTATGAAGATGTTTTTATAGTTGATATTTATTTATATTGGGATTTTGGATAGAAAAATGATAATCTAGCACACTTCAGGCGCACACTTTGTTTTTAGCCAATTATGACTCTTTCTTGTCTCTTCAAGTGTGGCCCCACATCTAACAAAACACCATAAATGACTAAAAAACAAAAATGTGCGCCCGAAGTGTGCGCTTAAAGTGTGTTAGATTATTATTTTTCCTTTTAGATGAATTAAATATTAGTTTTGATCCAAATTGACTCTACTGGCTATGGAAATATATAAAAGTTAGTATCGAGTAGTTTTGTGGTAGTTATTGGCGAGATTTGAGGATTTAACTGCGAAAATATTGATTTGGAGAAATTTTTTCAATTCAAAATAAATAAAGTTTGTCTTGTCAATGGGCTATATTGGAAAATTCATAACTTCTCCGTCTGTGATCTGATTTGAGGGTTCTTGGAGTTTTTGGAAAGTATGAAATGTATACTACAAGTTTCTTTTTGGTGAGCATGACAAATATTGAGGTTTATAAGATTAAAAAGTTACTCCCAATTTAGCTAGTTGAAGTTGTTATAAATAATTATTTTTGAAACTAGCTCTCGAGCATACTTGGTCGCAGATTTCACGAGGTTTCGTGATTTGATTTCACTTGAAGCTTGACTAAAATATAATTAGGTATGCATGGAAGCTATTGGAACCAGTTTTAAAGTGATATGACGCCCCAAAAACCTGAAAAGTCTGTTGAAAATTGGTTGGTTGTAGTCAGTGACAGTACAGGGGATTCGCAAGTGACGAACCTAAGTCGTGTAAGTGCATAATAGCATTGGATACAAGTAAGTAAACCGGTGGAGAAATTTACAGTTATTTTTTTATATTTAATTTGTTATTGTTATTGTTCTATCATATTTCTGAACTCTACTCTATTTGAGTGGTCAAAGGACAAGTGAGTCAGCGTGATCCTTGTGAGATCGGGCTATCTAGTGTTATACACTAGGAACTAGGAGCTGGGGATGCACGATGTTGTTTGGGTTCTATACGGGGTGAGAGTTCTTATCTGGACTACCAGGGAATCTCTTATCCGCGTGGATTTTAGGATGGTGTGAGTGTACCACGTCCTAAACTTCGAGTCTGGTAGTTGATTTTAGATCCTTGACTCAATGATTATTTCTTAGTCGAGACTACTTACGTCTTTCTATTATTTCCTGGACACTCATTTTCGATTGATTCAGATTCATTTCCAGTCTTTATTTATTCATGCGTTCCTTGTACTTTTCTTTCTATCAGCATGAATATAGATTCTTAGTTACTTTTGAAATATTGTAAACATCTTATTTGACATTACTTACTTGGAACTCGTGATTCTTATGTTTGATTGAGTGCAGAACCATAGTCGAGCAAGGGAAATAATCCTCAGCTTGGTGATTTACTTTGAGGATATTTGAGTTGCTGATCCTTTGGTCTCGATTTAGGTTTGATTTTATATTATAGTATATATATATATATATATGTTTTGAAACATTGGGTTTTGAGTTTTGAGAGATCTTGGGCATGTATACTATGATATTCTCTCATGTGGCATGACATATGATGGTAGTATACATATGCAGGGTTCCACACTCTAGGTTGTTCTAACTTATGTTTTGAGGTTGTTAAATTAGTCGGAGATTTTAAATGCTTCTGCTTATTTTTTAATAACTCACTAATATTAATAATCTCATCTTAAATTTTTAAATAAATGGTAAAAGGTAAGGTAAGGTTGACTAGGCTTACGTTTACTGCGCGACGGTTGATTCGGGGTCTACATAAGTCTATGCCGGGTGGAGTCCAGTTTTAGGTTTGTAAAACTGGGGTTGTCGCAGTATGCAATCCACAATTCAATTCAATTCATGCAGATTGCAACTTTTGCAATCTAATCCAGTTTAACAAATTTAAATTACGAACCAATTAGAGCTAAATGGGCTGGATCGAATTGGATTCGTAGATTTGCAAATTTCATCAACATCCCTAAACATGCCTCTTGTGTTGAAAAAAAATCCATAAAATACCTAGCATGAGTGCTAGATTATATATGTTATTTTTTTGAAGAAAAACAGGAGTTCCATTCATTATTAATGGCTCGATACAAGGCCTGACATATAATCAAAAACTACATTGATTGACTAATCCTATTTATTTAAAAGAAGGAAAATGTTGGAATGCACCAAATGAGACAGTCACAAACTACACCCAATGACTTAACAACGACGATCGATTATTTATCAGTGTTGTAGTCAGTAGTCTGTCTGTCATTGGTGTACACTGCACAACTAATAAAAACATAACAATTGTCTGATACAGACAACAAAAGCAAGAAAAAATTAAGGAAAACAACTTTTTATGTGGGCCCCACACCTACTAACTAGATAAAGTGTTTGTTTTGATTGTTTCATTTTGTGCATTCTAGCACTTCTCTTAAAATAATAGTTTGTAATGGCCCCTTTCCTAATCTAGGGCACCGCCTGGCCTAATCCCGTAATTAAGCCCTAACCACGACACGTTGAACCCAATTACGTATTAGTCAGCCTTTACTACCTATATTCTCTAATTTAAACAATTAATTTTGTAGGGGAAGTCTTTACAATTTATAGCGGAAGTCTTAAATATGTTAGTGAAATCAAATTTTATAATCATAAGTGTGGAAACCAGGAAATAACAATCATCATATATATGCAAATAAACGACGAATATATAAACATAGTGAAAGCCAAAAGTCGGGTAATCTAACACTCATCCCAATAACATCCCAAAAGTATAAAGACATAAGTAAACATAATACAAAAGTACCCTACATATACGGGCAGCTACTCGCTCAAAGCTCAGAGGTAGTCGTCAATCTTCTCCTTGCCTGGCCTGGTGCTGCTCAACGAACCTACACCCATCGTCACAAACTAGACGGTTAGTATAGTGATATTTAAGTGATATCTGGGAATTCTATTACTACATTTCCAAGTTAAACAAAAGGTATTTAAAAGCATAAAGTAGCTGAAAGATGCTGAATAGATAATGCAAGTAAATACCAACATTAACAAATATACATAGACTAACACAGGCTAAGTCAAGATGATCTATGTTTGGTCGGTGGTAAGAACTATCACCTAGCTTTTTCCACTATTGTATGGAGTTATGCTCAACATATAATAATAATATCTTTTTTCTATATTCTAATAACCTCAAGTGGCGGAGCAATGCTCTACGTGATGGTGTTTGGGGCTCATACGCAGCGAAAATTTCAAAATAATTTTGAGAAAAACCCCAACAGGATCCGAATCTGATTCCATTAAAACGCTTAAACTATGAAAACTAAATCATACCTCGGTTGCAATATACCTTTTAAAATGTTGATCGATCTTTAAAGCGCTGCCAAAGACGAACGCCCTCTACTAGTTGTCCACACACGAATGGTAGCCGAGATTCAAAGTGCTAGCTTCGAGAGAATACCAAAAGTTTGGTTTCTCTCCAAAACAATTCAGAATGTACCACTCAACCCTAATTCGTTTCTAAAACGAAAATTAGAGTTTCGGCCCTTAATTTTCATACATGTATTGTAACTTAAAATGTCTATTTATACAACACTTGTATATATAGAAGGTTAAGTAAATTACACATATACCCCTACTCAAGAAGTATAAGTGTAATACACCATAGGGATGTGTCTGTCATAAATCTTATCATATAAAATTCATTCTTCTGAACCATTTTAAAATCTCGCAAAACCATTCTTAGTGTGCGACCCAATAGGCTTATACAACGTTGGCAGTGTACCAAAACACATTTTGGTATACAAGTCATAAGCGGTCTCTAACAAGACATTATGACTACCCAAGTTGTACAAAGATCAAATCGATACAACCTAATCAATAATGTATATAACATCCTTTTGTCATACGATATCCTTTTGATCAAATATAAGGCATGGAATTGTCATCCAACATGTTCGATCGTACTAGTCTCGATCTCCAAGTAGACTGAAAACATCCAGGTGACATTGATCAATATCAATTCACTTAGACTAGGCCTTTTAACAGTCTAACACATCAAGGGATCCACTGGATATCTCTCTTTATATGAAAGGGACAAATTCTATCTCGATTACACAACTTCACCACATTATTCACACAGTAACCAATCACAACCTTTATAATCATCCGGTTAAAGACAACGTTTGATTGCGTCAAATCACTGTATTCCTAATGTTTAAGTCTCTGGTAATCTCAAGTCAGAGGATTGAATAATATACATATCATGAGAAACAACTATGACTTAATCTATGTGATGTTCTCATAGCGGGTCGGTCCAGTATTTTGTTCCCTAACAAGTACTCATAATCTTGATTCGTATTCCTATACGTATGATCATCGCATGATCTTCAATCAAGATTCACACTAGTCTTAATTCATTATAGTTTCTAGTATAATAATCGACTAGGGACATTTAGGATATTTTTCTAAATACTCATGGATCTTATTATAAAGTAAACATGCAAATCAATTATAATAAACAACAAATAAAATTCTCTATTTTATTAACTAAAATGTATTCATAAAGACTATTAATGGATTGATCTAGGGCACATTTCTCAACACGCGTATAAATCATTTATACTTGCCGACAACCCGTGGCCCATACCACATGTGCCGCCCAAGTGTAGCGGCGAGTGCTGAAGACCACGAAAGACCGAAATCCCGATGAATCCGTGCATCTCGTGTGTAATGGACACTAGATAATCCCTACTTTAGATTTCAAGAATTTATATCCTACAATACTGTGATTTCAACAAAAGTTAGGCTGAAAAGCCCCAAGGGAATAGAATTCAAGTCCAAACATAACAGATAACCATATAGCATGCATTTACTAAAAATTCATAATTCCTTTTCATAGCCAATCATTAAGCATTCAGGAAATAGAGTCAATGATAATAACGCAAGGCATCATGCTATATCAACATTCATAATGAATAGAAATAAGGGAAGTGTGATGTGGGAATTTAAATCAGCAAATCTGCAAATAGACTGAAAAATGATAAATGACCAGAATGAAATAAAGTAAAGAGTTCCCACAGTTTCACTTACAAGTCAACGCAGTAGTCCTAGCTATCCGGCCTTCCGACACCCGACACCCGTGTCCCTCGAATCCCGGTACGCTCTCCTAAGTCCTGGTGTGTTTAGATAATACTTAGGTTCGATGTGTGTCGGTTGTATAGGTCGTACATTTGATTGGTTAATTTAGTCCTTTAATATTTTAATTTAAAAGTGGGTTGTGAACAATGCCCAACGCGCTGATCATGTACCCAACGCGCTACTGTTCCTGGGTGAACAACACCCATCGTGCTACTGTTCTTGGGGTGAATAGTACTTCATCTTCCCTAGAACAGGCAGTGTAACAACCCTCAAATGTTAACCCGACTTATGCCGCACTTGTTAGGACCGTGAACCGGCTACATGATACTAGATAGTATTTTGAGCCTCGGGAGTCCATACTGAGGTGATTTTATGTTTCCATGATGTGTATTAGTATTATAGTCCATTACGTGTCTCGAGTCGTTTGGGCAAATACTAGCCTGAGTGAGGCTTCGCGCAGTTAAACGGAGGAGTAAAACACCGTTAAAATATAAATAAATGAATTTTTGGATAATTTAAATAATTATTTAAAGGAACAAGGTAGGACTACACGCGTGATGAGTCGAACTGGACCGAAGAACGTTGTTTGGACACGGGGAGTTTGATAACTAGCAACATACAGTTTATGTGGTATAGATTGTTAAAGTGACACAACTCTGAATGGAAGAACCATGGGATCGACCCCGACATGTATGTGTGTTTTGAGAAGAAATATAACAAGATCAAGGGGTATAAAGGTCATTTTGGATAAATGGATGTATATATATATTTATAAGAAGAAAAAACCTAATACTACACATACCTCACTCCCACCGCCCTCTCTCCTCTCTCACTTCATCTCTCTCGTCAATCTCCCACTTCACCCTCCTCCACGACTGTGCCACGAGCTCGTCGGAGTTCACTCACCAGAGGTACGTTTCTCTCTCTCTCTCTGTGACAGCCCTAAATCTTCCGGGGTCGCCCAGTAACCCACGCCCTCCGCCTGCAAACCCAACAACGCCTGTCACATCACCGGACACGTCATCACTGCTGCTACGTCCGCAGCTCTGTGAAGTGACGCTCCATGTAACTAATCTTACTATATTAAGTTGTCTGACACATCTAGCAGGTTAGTTAATAATTACAATTTCATTATTAACGGAAGCATTTAATTTATATTTTATGAGAATTTATTTAACCTAAGTAGTGAAAATCTCGGATATAAACACCATGTATATAACTGAGACGAAATGAACAGTAATCCATATACATGTGATAAAGTTCTAAAGTCCCCAAGACCCAGCAAAATAGTATATACATACATGATATCAAAACACAAACTATCAGCAGCAACGACCTCAAAGATAGTCGCCTAGTACCTCCTTTCTCTTGCTCTTGCTCGTACCAGGATCTGCGCTCAGTTGCCCGACACATAGAGCAACGAGCGCAGTGAGTAAATTCCCAAGAGAAGTCTACATGTTAATCATGAAAAACCATAATACTCTGCAAGACATGTGAATATGACCCTGACGATAGGAATCATATTCCTATGGCTGGCAGTAAACAATATTCACAACTAATATGACGATCACACACAATGAAGATAAAACAAACTAAAAGATAAAACAACATTCGAGTAAACCGATTCAATTACGATATCAATTAAAACTAGATGGAAGTGTGACGGAGTCTAACAAAACTAGATTATACTTCGTAGATTCGGATGACCCCGACTGAGCACATCAAGTCTAATCCACATCCGAACTACTAACGGTAACCGTAATAAATCACAACCCACCGGACACATGCACCCCACTACGCAGGTAGCTATTCACCGGTTGAGCCCAGCACATGCGCTACAATCTAGCCTGCTCAATTCCGTAACACAACCATCTCGATTAACCTCCGACCATGTGAGCAAATCAAACACCGACCAACACATGATCATAATGTATAAACATGACAACCAGTTAAGTAACAAAGCGTTAAATAAACAAATTGATAAACAATCATTTACATGGACACACCACGAATGAAATAAAGTGTAACATTCTCAAGGGTTTTACGCACCTGTAACTACGCACTCCGACTTTCGACCCATCAATCTGACCCGCCTAGCTCCCCTATGCCCGAGCTATAGTTCCCAGTCCCTGAAATCCATTTATAGTGTTTTATATTATTAATAAAACACATTTATCAAATTTTATGATATTATATCATATTTTCAAATTTGAGTTGTGATACCTCTCTTGGATAATGTCGAGGTTCCAAAAATACCTGAAAAGTCCCGAAACCACTTTTCTACCTTTTTCTTAATTTTCTATATTTTTCTAGAATTTTTTCCAATTTTTCTGATATTTTTCATCTATTTTTCTATTTTCCAAAAAATAATATATATATATATATATATTAATTTAATTTTTTTTGATATGTGGGACCCACTTGAACCTGTCCGCCCAGTCTGATTCGGTCCAGGGACGCACACGCGCGCCCTTGCGCGCGTGTGCTCCCTTCTCCTTCCTAGAGACGAACCAAGAACCAGAGGTTCCTAGTTCGAAATTATTTTTTTTTTTCATCTTTTTTTTTCTCTTCTTCTTCTTCCTGCTTCAACCTCTCACCCATTAAAGACCTCTAAGACATCAAAAATTCCATCACAAATCCACCAAAACAACACCAAATTCTCATATCAAAATACATGTAAATAAACCCAAAATTTACCAAATCACCTCAATTTTTCACAAATTCGATCCAAATCAATGTAATTCATCAAAACCAACTTCAATAACACCGAATTCATTAAAATCAGTGATGAAATCCTCCAAAAATTCAAACTAACCTCAACCCACAAAACCCACATTTTTTTCATAAATACAAGTTTATGAGGATAAATTACCTTAGATCGATTATTGTGAGGCTCGGATTCCCTCTCCCAAAGCTCGAATTCTCCTCTCCAATCCTGGATTTGTTCACTGTTCTCCCAACAATTTGTTTGAGAAATGTTTTATTTTGCATGTTTGATCGATCGAATTGTATTTACACATTGGTTATAATATGTCCATGTGCACGCATCTCGAGGACGATCGGACAGTTCCTGATCACCCTGTGTCACCCAAGTTCTTGACACCTTATCCTAATAACACATGCCTCGTTTCACTCCGTTGTGCATCTCGAGAATCATCCTGTGCACTATGATTAATCCTATCAAACTATAGGATTTCTATTTATCTATTAATACATTTATTCAACATTAGGTTAAATCACCTTAATAAATCATATAAAATTCATACGTTAGTCACATTAACTCTCAACTACCCGGCAACCCATGCCCCGTACCCCGACTATCCCGTACCCAGTACCCGATCCTCGACACGCACTTTGAGACATATACAAGACTAGTAGACTTGCCCGATGTCAACTTACACAGATGTGATGTTTATATAAATAATAATAAATTCTCACATCACAATAATAGACATACAACATACACAAATAACACAATATAACTTGGGTACTCTTATCCAAGTCCACCCAACTGTCCCCGTAACGCCCGAATTACTCGTTAATCATCGTGATTAACACAAATCCTGATTAAATTAATTTAAGTCGTTACACATATACACACACTCTCTCTCTCTCGGCTTCTCTCTCGATCTTTTCCTCCCTCAGTCACGCACGCCCCCTCTCCCCACTGTTGTGTGGCTGTCCATGTGTTGTCGGATTAGGATGGTGACCACGACGTCGAAGGCGGTCCTAGGTGGTCACCGGAGTCGAGGTTGTTACCTCACACATACTCTGTCTCACTCCTTCTCGGTGTCTCTCTCTCGATCCATCTCTCTCGGTCACACTCTCTCACTCTCTCGGTCCATTCCTCCCCAACTTGGCCTAGCATACGACCGATCGTCGAAGGTCCCGAGGAGGTTGGGGTTCACCACTCACGGGAGATCTCTCTCTCTCTCTCTCCTTCCCTCTCGGTTCTTCTTTCTCTCTCTTTTCCTCTCTTTCGTCCTTTTACTATTTTTGTTTTTGCCACTATTGTGGGTGGCTGCCGTGACTGGCTTCAGGTCAGAGGCGATGAACGGTGAACCACCAAAGCCCCGACGAACCTGGAGCACCCCCATCGCAGCGTTGGTGTAGAGAGGATGGTGGTGCAGTGTTTTTGGCTGAGTTGTTTCGATTATGTTGTTTCACGTTGTAGAAGTAGGTTCGGCCTCCAGTTGGAGCTGGTCAGAGGTGCTCCTCCGGCAACTCCACTGGCCGGAGGTGATCCCTGAAAGGGCTACAATTATGGGATTGTTGGGTATGCTTTATGACTGTCGTGATGTTGGTGTGTGTACAGTTTCGTGTGGGGTGCGTACAATGTGTGGGGTGTGTCATGTGCGAGGTGTATTATTGTGTGTTGGGTATGTCACCATGGGCATACATTTTCTTAGTGTTGTAATGGTTAATCGAGGTTCTTTATTCGTGTTGTCATTTCATGCGATTCCGTTGTCTAGTTGATTAACTTGTTTTTGATTAAATGACCGGACTCGTTGTAGTTTCTTATCGATGATGAATGGTTTCAAGTTTCAATCATGGTAGTATTGGTGAATATGGTTTTGGTTTAAAGATTCACGGCATGTCCACATTATGGTGATTCCGGATCTATAGTGAGACATTGTATTGGTGAACTATTGGATGTTTATATTTTCAGATTGAGTGTATGGTCTGGTTAAGTTTCGTGTCGAGACTTAATTGTGTTATACGTTGACTGAATGGTAGTGACGTCGTGGTCACGCCGCCAGTCCTCAAGACTATGGTGTGACCTATTAACGACTGAACCGAGCCTATGATTTTTGAATAGGCTTACATACATGTTGTGATCTCAAAACTCAAGAGAATCGTTATGTTTTCATTTTGTTTTTGATCGAGTTACCGATTGATATATCAAGTTGTTGAGTCATGAAAAACATTGGGAAAATACTAGGGATTCAACCTAAGTTTAATTAACGACTTGACCTATTAATACGAGTTTCCAACCTTGTCAGGTAGTGGGAAACTCGGGGATACGCGTTAGGGGCGCGAGAGAGTGTTTACGGGTTACGTATAGTTCAGATAAGTGCACTCGCCTTAAAACTTGTGTACATTAGTAAGCGAGTAAGAACATTGCATGTGATTCATTATCGTTCATTGTTGGTTGTTGATGTTCGTTGTTGGCATTCCTATCTTGTTGATTCTTTGGTATGTGTGTTCTTGGCGTGAGTGTGTTGATGTAGTTTTTGAGGTATGCGTCCGTCTTTATCAAGTTGCGCTAGTGTCGTGACATTGCCTAGGAAGAGCCAGCGTCCTCTTTTCGTATGCTAGGAGGCCTGTGTCCCTCTGATGCTGCGCTAATGTTGCGACATTGCCCGGGGAGAGCCAGCATCCTCTTTCCGTATGCTGTGATTTTGACTGCTCACTGCCTCGTTTGTTTTTCTCAGAACATGCATGTTTTCGATTGATATTTGATAGTCTGCTTATCATGTACCTTGAACTTGTTATATTGTTTGTCTTTCAATTTTCGCATGATATTTAGACTGTTTTATTTGATATTCATGAATTATTGTTATATTCTTCTGGCATTACTTCAATTTTCTCTCAGTTGCTCACTGTCTAGTTTGTGACTGTTGGGAAATGTGCCCTAGGTCAATCCATTAACAGTCTTTATGAATACATTTTAGTTAATAAAATAGAGGATTTCATTTGCTGTTTATTATAATTGATTTGCATGTTTACATTATAATAAGATCCATAGGTATTTACAGAAATATCCTAAATGTCCCTAGTCGATTATTATCTTTGGAAACTATAATGAATTAAGACTAGTATGAGTCTTGATTGATGATCATACGATGATCATACGTATAGAATACGAATCAAGATCATGAGTACTTGTTAGGAAATAAAGTAATCTTGAACCGAGGCCCGCTTTAAGAACATCACATGGATTAAGTCATAGTTGTTT
Source organism: Stephania japonica (assembly GCA_039657345.1). Taxonomy (NCBI): domain Eukaryota; kingdom Viridiplantae; phylum Streptophyta; class Magnoliopsida; order Ranunculales; family Menispermaceae; genus Stephania; species Stephania japonica. The sequence goes on from CM077556.1 coordinate 13,076,759, forward strand.
CTCATGATAGGTATATTGTTCTGTCCTCTGACTTGAGATTACCAGAGACTTCAACATTAGGAATACAGTGATTTGATGCAATCAAACGTTGTCTTTAACCGGACGATTATAAAGGTTGTGATTGGTTACTGTGTGAATAATGTGGTGAAGTTGTGTAATCGAGATAGAATTTGTCCCTCTCATATAAAGAGAGATATCCAGTGGATCCCTCGATGTGTTAGACTATTAAAAGGCCTAGTCTAAGTGAATTGATATTGATCAAAAGGGAAAGGGAATGAAGAAGAAAGGCAAAGGCAAGGATAAAGTTGCCAAGGCTGCTGCTGCACCTGTCGCAAAGCCTATGGAATAAGTCAAGCCCCAGTGTGACGACCCCAATTTCCCCGTGCAATTGGGTGCCTGGCCTAGACTCGTACAAGCCCCGAGTTATCACTCGGCAACCTGACGAGCCTAGTCAGCCTCTTATTTACTCAATTTATTAATTTATGAAAGAGTTATTGCAATAATACACAACGGAAGACTAAACAATTATAACAAAGGGGAAAATAACTCAATCAAAGGAAAATTAGGAATCCTATATATGTGGAAAACCCGGGTATTCATGTACAATTCGATAAACCAATATACATGATACCAATCTCAATAACATTACCAAGTTCTATAAACCAAAACATACATATATAAAGCGATATACAGATGAGCAAAAATTATATAACCTACTCAAGGGTTCCTCAAGTCCAGCCGCTCACATAAAGTCTCCTAGGCAAGGCTCCTTGCCTCTACTGCACTCCGCTCTATCTGCACCCACCGTCACAAACTAGACAATGAGTAACTGAGAGAAATCGAAAGTAATGCCAGAAGAATATAAAGTAATTCATGAATTATCAATCAAGGCAGTCTAAATATCATGCAAGAATTGAAAGACAGGAAGCTAAATAAACAAGGTGCATGATAGGCAGACTGGAAACAATAACAATCGAAACATGCGTGTTCTACGAGTCAAGAGAGGCCATAAGTGGTCTAAAATCCACAACAATACCACAACAATATCCACAACAATCCACAACAATCCAGTACATGGTATCACACAATCATTAGGGGTGGTCAAACACTCGTGCGCACGAGTGCCCGCATTTTATCCCTTCTAGTGCAGGCTGCATGTACCTTCGAGACATACACTTATGCCAAAAACACACATACAAGGAATATGAAATGGAATGCCAACAAGTAGATAATAGCAAACACAACGAAATGAAAATGAATCACATGGTATTTTCTTAACTGGCTTACTAACGTACAAATGCTTTTTAAGGCAAGTGTACTTACCTGACTAATCGCGACTCGGTATCACTCCGAGACTCTAACGCGTTTCCCCACGAGTTCTCGACAACCTGATAAAGTTTTGAATCTCGAATATTAGTTTAAGTGGTTTTGCATATGCTTGTTTTACAACCATTTGTTGATGCGACCAAAATAGTTGTGGATTAAACCATCTCTATGGTCATGGCTCATTTATTTTACAAAGCATAATACTCTTTAGGCTTTTGTTGAGCCCATTTATCAAGTCTATCCCTACCTAAGTAGGCTATTTGTGTGGGAAATTATTGGGCCTAAATATATAGGCTCATCCTTATATTTTATATATTTGTTTTGGGCCTTAAGTTGTGCCTATTATATTGAACCTTTATTGGGCTTTACACAACTTATAACCACCCCATTTGTAACTTGTTATGGACCTATATTAAAATGAGTGTATTGGGTCCTTGTTGGGCCTTATTATAAGTCCGTGTTCAATTAAAACAAGTGTCCATACTTATAATCTTGTTTACTTATTTTCAAACATACAATAATTCACATTATGGTCATACACACACAACTATTGTGTACACCCCATTGGTGTGCACACTCACACTTTATACACCCCGCACTTGTGTGCACCCCACTGTGATTTACCATGTTCACATGCATTAGTACATCACTTTATTACTTAAAACTATATTATATACACATTTTTACCATGCACGCCATTTACAACTATTATGTACACCCCATTGTGGTGTACACCCACAGTGTTGTGTACACCCCACTATGGTGTACACACCCACTGTTGTGTACACCCCATTGTGGTGTACACCCCTTACACAACATTCACACCCCAAAATAGTTTCCATGCAAACCGAAACCCACCAATACATCTCATGAAAATAGTCCCACTACAATGTACACACCCACACCCCAACTGGGGTGTGTACACACATAGCCACACACCCATACATATAGAGCAGCCACCCCACACACACGCTCACCAAAATCGTCACCTACATACACAAAAACAGTCCACATACACTTTAAACAACCACAACTACACACTCCAAAACAACCACACATGGGGTCACCTCCGGCGACCGGCCAGCAGAGTCGCCGGAGGTTGACCTCCGTCAGTACCCCCCAAGACAGTGGTGCAAATCGTCCATAATAGTCCCACAATCAGTCCAAAAGAAGACGTGAAAACAGTGAGTAGAGGAGCACAAAAGGTAGTAGAGAGAGAGAGATGATCAAGAACGGCTCACCTTGGTGTCTCAGGTGGTGTCTGAGGCTTCCAGTGCCGTGAGGGTGAAGGTGGTGGCGGTTCGGGCAAGGGTGATCTGTCACCGTGGAGGTCGAGAGTCATGAGAAAAAGAGGAAGAGTGAACTGCCACAAGAAAGAAAGATAAGAGAGAGGAAGTGAGCACGGACTGAGAGAGGAAGTAACACACTCACCTACTCCGGTGGCGAGGTAAGAGGCGGCGGTGGTGGCTGTCCAGCCATGGGAGGAGCAGTCGAAAGTGAGGCCGAGAGAGTGAACGTGAGAGGAGAAGACCGAGAGTGCGTGAGTGAGGAAACGAGAGAGGAGAGGAGGGAGACGCCGTCCTGGTCTCCGGCCACCTCTGACCTGGTCGAAGATGCGGTGGCGATGCACGACAGTGGGGGAGAGAGTGGGGAGGGTGAATAGTGGCGGCCAAGTTGGAGAAGGAGATGAATAGTGTATTAGGGTTTTAGGGTTTTGTCTGTTTTTATATCAATGAGTTAGGCCAAAATGACCCTTTTGCCCTTGAGTTTACAATTGCCCAACCCTTGGACAGCTACCCTTATGAGTCATTTGGCTCATCCTCCTAATCTAACCCATGTACACATCTCTATGACCATCCAATAGTCCTCCTCACCCAAGTGTGTCATTTTAACAATCCTATCCATATTAACCTATTAAATCAACCTTATTAAATTATAAATAAGGTCACACAATTTTTTGCCTACTCGGTGCACCGTGCCCCGCGTCCGACATGCTTCTCGATGCGGTCCCACTTTTGGGATTCGAATAAATTCCCTCATGCTTTTGTTATACTTTATTATTAGAATTTTATTTCCTCAACTTAGGTCATGTTTTTCATTTGACTTTGTTTATTAATAATGTCCATTAATACGGTTCCCGAAAGCCCTGTTTAACTAGGCGCCATCTCACTCAATTAAAATATAGCCCAAACGGCTCAAGACCGTAGAATACTATAATACTAATACACAAAGTCAAAGAATCATAAAATCACTTCGGTGTCGACTCCCAAAGTTCGAAATACTGTCCAGTATTCACGTAGCAAGGTCACAATCCTGACAAGTGTAACGCAAGTTAGTTAAAAATTTGGGGTTGTTACACCCAGCTTGTTCCTGCTTCAAAGCACTAAAAGGAAAAGGAAGGAAATTGTCATTTCTGCCATGCGCCTGGACATTGGTTCAGAAATTGCAAACTTTATCTGGAAGATCTAAAGAAGAAAAAGGGTAGTGCGACTACCACCTCAGGTATTTATGTTATTGAAATTAATTTATCCACTAGTGATTCCTGGGTATTGGATACTGGATGTGGATCTCACATTTGTATAAATGTGCAGGAACTCACCAAAAGTAGGAAGCTGAAAAAAGGAGAAGTCATCCTCCGAGTAGGGAATGGAGCAAGAGTTGTTGCCCTGGCTGTTGGATCATATGACTTCGTCTTACCTAGTGGACTTATCTTAACTTTAAATAATTGTTATTTTGTGCTTGCCTTGAGCAGAAACATCATTTCTGTTTCATGCTTGGATATGGATGGTTTTGATTTTATTATTGCGAATAATAGATGTTCCATTTCTCGTAAAGGAATATTTTATGCAAATGCTGATTTGTGTGATGGTCTTTATATTCTAAGCATGAAAAAGTCCACTGATACTCCAGTCTTTAAAATACAAAGAGATTTAAGTCAAATGATTTGAATTAAACCTATCTTTGGCATTGTCGTCTCGGGCACATAAATAAGAAATGCATAAAGAAGCTCCATGAAGATGGACTTCTAGATTCATTTGATTTAGAAACATATGAAACGTGCGTATCTTGTTTACGAGGCAAGATGACTAAAAGTCCCTTTACTGGACACAGTGAAAGGGCAAGTGATTTATTGGGTCTAATACATACTGATGTATGCGATCCTATAAACACAATGGCTAGAGGAGGTTATCGAAGACTTCATTACATTTACGATGATTTCAAAGAGATATGGTTATGTATATCTTATGAAACATAAAGCTGAATCATTTGAGATGTTTCAAACGTTTAAAAATGAAGTGCAGAATCAGCTTGGTAAAACTATCAAAACACTTCGATCAAATCGAGGTGGTGAGTATTTAAGCCAAGAATTTGATGATCATCTTAGAAATTGTGGGATTGTCTCCCAATTGACTCCAACAGCAACTCCACAATGGAATGGAGTTTCTGAAAGGAGAAATCGAACCTTATTAGATATGGTTCGATCTATGATGAGTCATGCGGATCTTCCATTATCCTTTTGGGGTTATGCATTACAAACTGCAGCTTTCACTCTAAATCGAGTTCCTTCTAAAGCAGTTGATAAAACACCATATGAGATATGGTACGGGAAGAGACCTAGTTTGTCTTTTTTTTAAGATTTGGGGTTGTGAGGCTTACGTAAAGCGACAAGTCTCAGAAAAACTAGTACCTAAATCTGATAAGTGTTTATTTGTGGGTTATCCTAAGGAAACAAAAGGATATTACTTTTTAATCCCACTGAGAACAAAGTGTTTGTTGCTCGGTATGGTGCCTTTATGGAAAAACAATTTATTTCAAAAGACACTAGTGGGAGAGAAATAAATCTTGAAGAAGTTCAAGAATCACAAATAAACACTGAATCGTTCCTGGAAGTTCAACAACGTTCTAACCAGTTGAACCTCCGCAAGTGACACAAGGCCCACATAAATCTGGTAGGGTAAGACATGAGCCAGAGAGATTCGAATTTCTCATTACTGACAGTTGTGATGTGTTGCTTATGGATCAAAATGAGTCCATCACTTATCAGGAGGCTATGTCTGGACCAGACTCAGATAAATGGCTAAGTGTCATGAACTCTGAGATGCAATCCATGTATGATAACCAAGTTTGGAACTTTGTTGATTTACCTGAAGATGGTAAGACCATTGGAAGTAAATGGGTTTTCAAGGAGAAAACTGACATGGATGGAAAAGTACATACTTTCAAAGCAAGACTTGTAGCAAAAGGTTTCAAGCAGACTCAAGGTGTTGATTATGATAAAACTTTTTCGCCAGTAGCCATGCTTAAATCCGTAAGAATTTTAATTGCCATTGTTACATATTATGACTATGAGATATGGCAAATGGATGTAAAAACAACATTTCTTAATGGAAAGTTGCTTGAGGACGTGTATATGACACAACCTAAGGTTTTGTACATCCTGAGAATTCTAGGAAGGTATGCAAGCTTCAAAGATCCATTTATGGATTAAAGCAAGCTTTTCGGAGTTGGAATCTTTGTTTTGATGAAGAAATCAAGGATTTTGGTTTTATTAAGAACGAAGATGAGCCTTGTGTATACAAGAAGGTCAGTGGGAGTGTAGTTGTTTTTCTGGTACTGTATGTTGATGATATATTACTCATTGGAAATGACATCCTAACATTGCAGAGTGTCAAGTCTTGGTTAGGGAAGTGTTTCTCAATGAAAGACTTAGGAGATGCAGCCTATATCCTAGGGATAAGGATCTATAGGGATAGATCTAAGAGGCTAATCGGTCTAAGTCGAGTGCTTACATAGATAAGGTGCTTGAATAGGTTCGGTTTGCAAGACTCTAAAAGAGGATTGCGCGAATGTCTCATGACATAAGTCTCGAAGAATCAATGTCCTAGGACAAATGATGAGCGAGATCGTATGAATAAGATTCCATATGCATCGCCTATTGGATCTATCATCTACGCCATGCTATGCACTCGTCCCGATGTATCATATGCTTTGAGCACTACAAGCGATATCGATCGATCCAGTGAGAGTCACTTGGATAGCGACAAAGAACATCCTTAAGTACTTAAGAAGGACTAAGGAAGTGTTCTTGGTCTATGGAGGTTTTGAAAATGATCTAGTTCTAAATGGTTACACGATGCAAGTTTTCAAACGATATAGATGATTTTAGATCGCGATCTGGATATGTGTTTACTTTGAATGGGGGTGCGATGAAGTTTGAAAAGTTCAAAGCAAGAGATCGTGGCGATTCTACAACGAAGTTTGAGTATATTGCGAGCGTCCGATGCAGCAAATGAGGCAGTTTGGATCAAAAAGTTCATTTCTGAACTAGGTGTGGTTCCAAGTATTGCTAACCCTGTTTGTTTGTATTGTGACAATAATGGGGCAATAGCACAGGCCAAGGAACCTAGATCACACCACAGATCCAAACATATACTCAGAAGTTTTCATCTCATCAGAGAAATTATTGAGAGGGGAGACGTAAAGATTTGCAGAGTACCTACTAAAGACAACGTTGCGGATCCATTGACAAAGGCTCTTCCATAAGCGAAACATGATGGTCATGTTAGACCATTAGGCATTAAATGCATAGATGATTGGCCCTATAGCAAGTGGGAGATGTTGGGAAATGTGCCCTAGGTCAATCCATTAACAGTCTTTATGAATACATTTTAGTTAATAAAATAGAGGATTTCATTTGCTGTTTATTATAATTGATTTGCATGTTTACATTATAATAAGATCTATAGGTATTTACAGAAATATCCTAAATGTCCCTAGTCGATTATTATACTGGGAACTATAATGAATTAAGACTAGTGTGAGTCTTGATTGATGATCATACGATGATCATACGTATAGGAATACAAATCAAGATCATGAGTACTTGTTAGGAAACAAAGTACTGGACCGACCCGCTATGAGAACATCACATGGATTAAGTCATAGTTGTTTCTCATGATAGGTATATTTTTCAGTCCTCTGACTTGAGATTACCAGAGACTTCAACATTAGGAATACAGTGATTTGATGCAATCAAACGTTGTCTTTAACTGAACGATTATAAAGGTTGTGATTGGTTACTATGTGAATAATGTAGTGAAGTTGTGTAATCAAGATAGAATTTGTCCCTCTCATATAAAGAGAGATATCCAGTGGATCCCTCGATGTGTTAGACTGTTAAAAGGCCTAGTCTAAGTGAATTGATATTGATCAATGTCACTTAGATGTTTTCAGTCTACCTAGAAATCGAGACTAGTACGATTGAACATGTTGGATGACAATTCCATGCCTTATGTTTGATCAAAACGATATCGTGTGACAAAATGATGTTTTATACACTATTGATTAGGTTGTATCGATTTGATATTCGTACAACTTGGGTAGTCATAATATCTTGCTAGAGGCCGCTTATGACTTGTATACCAAAATGTGTTTTGGTACACTGCCAATATTGTATGAGCCTATTGGGTCGCACACTGAGAATAGTTTTGCGAGATTTTAAGATGGTTCAGAAAAATTAATTTTATATGATAAAATTCATGACAGAAACGTCCTTGTAGTGTATTACACTTATACTTCTTTAAGTAGGGGTATATGTGTAATTTAATTAACCGTCTATATACAAGGGTTGTATAAATAGACGCTTTGAGTTAGAATACAAGTACGAAAGATTTAAAAAGGGGTTGAAACTTTATTTTCGTTTTAAGAAACGACTTATAGGTTTTTGGTATGCTATGGATCGTTTTGGAGAGAAACAAAAAGGTTTGGTATTCTCTCGAAGCTAGCACTTCAAATCTCGGTCGCTGTTCGTGTGTGGATTGCTGATAGAGGGCGTTCGTCGTTGGCAGTGCCTTAAAGATCGATTAATCTTCAGAAAGGTACATTGCGATTGAGGTATGATTAAGTTTTCATAGTTTAAACGTGTTTTAATGGAATCAGATTCGGATCTTATTGGGGTTTTTCTCAAAATTGTTTTGTAATCTCCGCTGCGCATGAACCCCAAATCCCAACAGTGACAGTGGGTGTAGATTTACAAGAGCGTTCGAAGGGTAAGGAACCCTGCTTAAGAGGCTTTTGTGAGAAATTGCGTCTGGATTCGAGCATCTTAACCTAGGTTATGTTTGATTTCTGCTTGTATGTTGGTTTCTTTATATATATATATACATCATGTTGGTTTAAACTGGGGATCATTTTTTTAGATGGATACGATGAACACTCGGGGTTTCCACATTTATATAGAATTCTTTATTTTCATTTGATTGAGTTATTTCTCACTACTTGATTAGTTTTTCCGTTGCGTATAATTGTAATAACTCTTTCATAAATTATTAAATTGATTAATTGGAGGCTGACTAGGCTCGTCAAGCTCGCTATGTACCGACTCAGGGTCTGCACGAGTTTAAGCTGGGCGTACCCAAATGCATTGGAAATTTGGGGCCGTCACAGATAGCGCGCTGGACACTGTGCCTAACACGCTGGACAACGCGAAACCCAAAATTTTTCAGAGGGAAATTCTAGTTTTCTGGGCGTCCTGGGTACCACCAACTCAGCGAAAACAACATGCATGATCATAGTATAACAAATTAGACTAAAAAACTACATAGAAACACAAGAAAACCTTGGTTAAACCGAATCGATTCATGCATGGACTCTTTACAAGTTTTCACCCAAAAACCCAAATTTTTTCAAAAATCGAATCAAAACCTTAGATAACAGTTGAAACAAACATGATATGGAAGAATAACACTTTAGAAACCAAAATCCCAGTTCAAATTCGATTTAAACACAAAACCCCTCATTGTACCCATTTTAATGGAAATAGAGAGGTGGTGATGGTTACCTTAGTTAGATCTAGTTGATCTTCACTCCCAGCTCAAAAATTCTCTCTCAAATCCCCCCAGAAATTCTCCCTCACTCAACACTCTCTCTGAATTTTGCATGTAAATAGTGGCAAATCCACTCATCAAGTGCTATTTATGTGTTATCCTAATCTTGGTGACACTACATAGGTGACTCTCAACATGCGAGTGTGTGGCAGCACGGATCCCGAGGTCTGTCCTAAAGTTAGTTTAATTCAATACCAACTATAGGACATAAAAAAGTGATTTTAATTATTTATTAAAACAATAGAATACAACCTAATATGTATTCACTTAAATACCAAGGTTGTGTACTAATTTATTATAAAACGTATTTAACTAAGTTTAGACTTACCACAAGTCTCGCTACCTGGTACCCCGGTTCGCACACAACTCGAGGCACGTCCCCTCTCGCGTCTCGACGTCGATAGTTACAAATGTACTGACTTAGTTAGTCTACACATATACTCAACACTAGGCATACATTAGTACAAATATAAAATTTACCTCGGCCACGCGCTTTGGTCAATGTGCGCATCTCATGCGGGCCCCACGTCATGAGTCGGTGATCCTGATTAAGCGAATTATTCAAGATTAGGAAATTGGGCCGTGACATTATCATTAATTTGGTTGTGAATGCGATTATAAAATTGAAACAATTTCACTATCAGGGATTGATCTTTACAATATCTAGAACTCTAGAACTCATGACAGTACACAAAATACCATTATATTATATAGGTTAGTAACATGGGCAAACCAATTTTAAGGTTTCCCTAAACTGAAATTGAAAATAATGAAGCGCCTTCTACATAAAAAACAATGAAGCACTCTGACTTTTTTGCCTAATAAAATTGTAACAACCCAATAACTAATTAATGCGCTTATTCGATATTTTTCAAATTATGATGCCAGCTCAGACCAACGTGGATGCTGCAAATAGAACCAGTGCATGCTTGACTAGGTATAATAGTTATTTTTTAGTTTTGTTTTGCCTTAGCTGTGATGTTTTATTACTTATTTAATTATATTGCATAGCATGTGTGTATTGTATGAGATTATCGAGCATGTTAGTGCGACGGGTTCATCGCCTCGTAAAACGTGTTGATGCGAGTATCAAGTAGGCGATGTGCGAGAATATTATGATAACTTAATTTAGTCAACTAATGCAATAAAGCCTAAGTTAAAGTAAGAAGATATGATTAATGAAACCATAGTCTAAGTTTAGATGAATTGAAAATACAAGATATGCCACACCTCGAGATACGCGCATAGGCACGAGGCATGGGGTGGCGTGTACTCGGAGACTAAGTTGAGTTGTAATTACATCAATAATGGGCCTAAGTGAACCACATGATGTATTTAAGCGCTTAATTAGGCTAATTATGCCCAAAATGATAATAGGTATTTCATAAACAACCCTGTTAACGCTAGTTAATATACATTAAGTATTTTTGGGTAATTGAGGGTAAATCAAACTTTTTCTTTACGGAGCCCGTTGAATTTGTTGCTCACCCCACTTCTCCCCTCTGTGACATCTGCAACTGCTTTTGGCAAAGGAAGAGGGAAGGTCATCACACAAAAGGTCTTTTTTTTCCTTATGTGGGTTTAGAATTATGTTAAGGTAAGGATTCTCTGTATTGTCATTGTTTGTCACAACCTTGGGTCGGTCAATAAAGGAAACTAATTTTCATGATTCACATATCGCTAAGTTTTTCCTTTATGAGATTGCGCCCACAAGAATTTTGTTAGTCTGTGGGCACAAACATATATCCTTTGACAGATTAACGCATATCTCACAAGATCAACAATATATTGGGAGATTACAAAATATTTGCATGCAGAATTCGGTGAGAATATCCTTGCACAGTCAACATATGAATCTAACATAATATGGTGGGAACCTTCAATTCAAACAAGAAGTTATTAATGAAATGTTGATCTCATTGGATATTCTATGAGGAATATATTTCCATTAAAAAGAGAAGATTGACACAAAGGTGGAAAGCAGGATAATCCTGAAATCAAGTTAAAGACTGTATAGAATAATTTCCTTGTAATATCAGTTTCAGTTTTCTTTATATGATGTTAATCATGAATAACGGCATCTTCACTTGTGTGATTGATTTTTGATATTCATTGTGATACAAGTAAATCATTAGCTAAGCCTTTTAGTTTACACACACATTTGCTAAGGGGACTTAGCTTTGTGTTGGGGTATGTGCCCTAGGTCAATCTTATGAAAATTGTTTATGTCATTATTTTGGTTAATAAAATGAAGAATTTCATTTGTTGTTCATTATTATAATTGATTTGCATGTTTACATTATAATATGATCCATTGATGTTTACTGAAATATCATAAATTTCCTTAATCTGTCATTATACTAGTAACTATAATGAATTAAGACTAATGAGAATCTTGATTGATGATCATGTGTTGATCATAAGTATAAGGTGTCACGGCCCAATTTCCTAATCTTGATTAACTTGCTTAATCAGGATCACCGACCCGTGACGTGGGGCCCGCATGAGACGCGCATATTGACCGAGGCACGTGGCCAAGGTAAATGTTATATTTGTACTAGTGTATGCCTAGTGTTGTGTATGTGTGTAGACTAATTAAGTCCATCTTTGCAAACCATAGACGTCGAGTTGACGTGAGCGGGGACACGCCTTGGAGTGCGTGCAAGTATGAGTACCTAGTGGAATTACCGGGGTAGCGAGACTAGGCTAGGAAATAACAATTTATTTCAAATTTCACTTAACATAAATTAAGTTATTTAATTTAGTTGGAAAATACGACGTTCGACGCACGGGGAAAACGCCTCGAGTTGCGTGCGAGTCGGGACGCCGAGTCTTGGGAGTTAAGAGTCGGTGTGACCATTTAGTTAAATTTTATAAATTTGTGTGACAAATTAATTATGGTCCATATGGGATTAATGTACATTAATCGATTTAACCTATAGTTATTTAATTAAGAAATCACATTTTTATACCCTATAGTTTGTTGTGAATTAAACTAACCTTAGGATGGACCTTGGGATCCGTGCTTTGCCACACACTCCCATGATGAGAGTCACAAATTTGGTGTCACCAAGAGAGTGGACTACCTAGTTAGGAACCCTCGTATTTGCCTCGAGATTCGTGACGCACACTTGATTACACAAACACATATATAAATATCACAAGATTAATGGGTTCCTCATTGTTTCTCCAACCAAAGAACATGCAAAAAAAAAAAAAAAAAAAAAAAAAAAAAAAAAAAAAAAAAAAAAAAGGCTTTCACGCGAACCGAAGCTCGGTTCGCGTGAGGAAGAAGGTGCACACGGCCGGGCCGTGTGCATCTTCTTCTGGGCGGCCGGGGGCTGGGCGGCTCGGCCCATGAGCCGAGCCCGACCCAACAGCTGGCCAGGCCGGAATCGGAATCGAGTCGGAATTCGGGTCGACCCTGAGACTTGAAAAAAAAAAAAAAAAAAAAAATAATTAAAAATAAAAATAAAAATAAAAATAAAAAAAGGAGGATATATATATATATATCTTTGATTAAATAAATATATAATAAAATAAAATAAGATATATCATTATTAATTAATAATAATAATAAATTAATATATATAATTATATACTTATATATATTTATATATATATTAATTTAATTTCGGGAAAATAAGGAAATAGTTGAAAAATTCCTGAAAAATTGGGAAAAATTCTAGAAAAATATAGAAAATTTGAAAAAGGTAGAAAAATAATTCGGGACTTCTCGAGTGTTTTTGGTACCCCGATATAACTCGAAAAATGTGCCAAAATTAAAGATTGACATAAAATTATATATTTTGGTTTAATATTATAAATTCACTTAATGTCGTGGCTTTTAAATAAAAAAAAATGATATAAAATGAACTTCAGGAATTAAAGGGAATTCTTGGAAGTTAGGGTGCACGAGTCGGGGTGTCGAGAGGCCGGATAGCTAGGATTACTGCGTTGACTTGTAAGTGAAACTGCGGGAACTCTTTACTTTATTTCATTCCAGTCATTTATAAATTTTTCAGTCTATTTGTAGACTAGCTAATTTATTTCCCACATCATGTTTTCCTTGTTTCCATTCGTATTGAATATCGATATAGCATGATGCCTTGTTTATTATATCATTGACTCCATGTTTCCTATATGCTCAATTTTTGTCTTGGAATGTGGCTAATGAATATTTAGAAAATGCATGCTATAGGGTTATCTATTATGTTGGATTTGTGTTCTACTTCCTTGGGGCTTTGTAGCCCAACTCTTGTTGAAATCATAACATTTTAGGATATATATTCTTGAAAACTAAAGTAGGGATTATCTAGTGTCCATTGCACACGAGATGCGCGGATTCACGAGGATTTCGGTCTTTCGGGGTCTCCGGCACTCGCCACTACACTTGGGCGGCACACGTGGCATGAGCCACGGGGTTGTCGGCAAGTATAAATGATTTAAATACGCCGAGCATAGCTCCGCCATTTGAGGTTATTAGAAAGAAAAGAAAAAGAGAGAGATTTATTATCATATGTTGAGCACAGCTCCATACAGTAGTGGAAAAGGTTAGGTGATAGTTCTCACCGCCGACCGGACGTAGATCATCTCGACTTAGCCTGTGTCAGTTTGTGTCTCTGTTAACGTTGGTATTTACTTGCATTATTTATTCAGCATTTCTTCAGCTACATATGCTTTTAAATACCTTTTGTTTAAATTGGAAATGTAGTATTAGATTTCCCCAGTTATCACTTAAATATCACTATACTCACCGTCTAGTTTGTGACGGTGGGTGTAGGTCCATCGAGCACACCAGTAGGGCAAGGAGAAGATCGGCGACTACCTCTGAGCTCCGAGCGCGTAGCTGCCCGTACACGTAGGGTACTTTTTGTATTATGTTTACTTATGTCTTTATCTTTTGGGATGTTATTGGGATGAGTGTTAGATTACCCGACTTTGGCTTTCACTTCGTTTATATATGTTCGCCGTTTACTTGCGTATATATGGTGATCGTTATTTCCTGGATTCCACACTTAGGCTTTAAAAAAAAAAAAAAAAAAAAAAAATTCGCTAAAATATTAAAGACTTCCGCTAAATAAAATGATTGTTTAAACAAGAGAACACAGTAATAAAGGTGACTAATTCGTAATCGGGTCCTATGTGTTGTGATTAGGGCTTAATTACGGGATTAGGCCGGGCGGTGCCCTAGATTAGAAGCGAGGCCGTCACAGTTGGTATCAGAGCTTAGGCTTTAGAACCTTAGGGGCAAAGCATAGTGTTTAATAAGGATTTTGATACAAATTTTCCGATTGGTATCAAAGATTATGTTATCAAGGAGTAAAACATAAATTCGCATAAAACATAAACCTTAGAAGTGGAAACCAGATGAACCTTGCCTAGGAATTATTTTGTTGGGAATTGAGTGAAAGTGAGTTGGGAATTTTTATATATATGTTATCTTTTTCAATATGTATACGTATATACGTGGTATACTTCGTAATAGTGATAGGAAATCGTTATCCACATGCAGACGACGATGACGGATGCACGCGAGACAGGCGATGGGGGTGCTAGCAGTAGTCAGCCTCCTACTACATCGACGACGACTATCCAGAGGTTGGCGGATAGAGTAGCGGCACCAGGGACAACAGATGACTGATTTCATGGCCTTCATGACAGCACAGATCACCGCCCTTACTCGGCCGTCGCCACTACTCCTGCGACTACCACACATCCGACGACCGACCTACTACTATACCACCCGTTCCCGATATCGCACCCGTACTTAGACCCACCTATTGTTCGGGACACGGTAGTGACGCCGACTCTTCCGTAGTGACCGTTTCGACGGCGGAGGTAGCGATGATGACTCCGACTTCCACACCTACACCTTCGGGCTCAAGCGGTGGGGATTCACCATTTGGTGAAGGACTTTCTCCGCCTTCGGCCAAAGGTGTACTTCGACGGGGAGAGAAACTTTGAGAAGATTGAGGGATGGATATTATCACAAGAGAAGCTACATCGGATTTTGGGGATCGAGGATAGACTACGCCCGATTTGTCTTCTTATACGCTACGAGAGAGATGCCGACGTGCGGTGGCGTACCACCATAGCTACGATGGGGACTTTGAGTCATGGACGGCCTTTAAGGCCAAATTTTATCGCGTACTTCCGCCGGCGATCATGATGAGGTTGAGGAGAGAGTTTATGAGTTTGAGGCGAGAGCGAGATGAGTCGGTTATGGAGTACCGAGATAGATACGGGTATCGAGGCGGTTGCGGGGGATTTGGTCCGAGATGAGTTGGGAGATGTGTATCATTTTGGGGTGTCGAGAGCGGACATTGGCTATCACGTAGTCGCACGGGCGCTAGGACACTTACCGAGATATACGAGCGTGCACTTTCGCACGAGACCTACTACCTTGGT
This sequence comes from Stephania japonica, assembly GCA_039657345.1. Classification (NCBI taxonomy): domain Eukaryota; kingdom Viridiplantae; phylum Streptophyta; class Magnoliopsida; order Ranunculales; family Menispermaceae; genus Stephania; species Stephania japonica. The sequence goes on from CM077556.1 coordinate 13,092,382, forward strand.
GTAATAGGCGACAGGCGGGCCTAGGGCGAGAGATTGACATTAGAGCGGCCGTAGATTTTGAGAGGAGACGACGGGGTGGCAAGGCACCTAGGACATGGGATAGAGGTTCTCAAGGATCGGGGATGACTTCACGTTTCACATCGGTGGTACCTCGGGTGTCTTATGTCGCGTCGGCACGAGCTCGGGAGAGGACGTTCCTTACCACCACCATCGATTAGGCCAAAGATTACCGGCGCCGAGAGAGACTTACTCTTCCCAGGCACCATCGCACCACGACGACGTATCGCCAGCGAGGTGGTAGAGGCCGAGCAGGGTCGAGGCCGAGAGGACCCCGTCGGGACAGAGAGCAGACTCCGGTTCGGGACGACCACGAGCCGGCCGGCGCGAGACGGTTTCATGTTATAGGTGCGGACGGGTGGGACATTTGGTGAGGGAGTGTCCACGGCCACGCGCAGCGAGTGTATCCACCACAGCGAGTCGAGAGGCGCTCACATGGTGGCACAAATGATACTAGCGCTACGCGGAGTCTCATTGAGGGTATGATTTCTATCGCTGGTAGAGAGTCTTATGTTTTATTTGATTCGGGTTCCACTATTTCCTTCATTTCTGGACGCATGTTAGGCATACTAGGATTGACACCGATTAGGCTTGGAGTACATTTGATATTGAGCACCGCCGCCGGAGATAGGGTTTACCCTAATAGTCTAGTGGAGAAAGTTCCAGTAGAGATTAGTGGGATAGAGTTACCCGCCGACTTTAGAGTCCTTGAGATGTTAGAGTTCGACGCTCTCTTCGGGATGGACTGGTTATCAGCATACCATGCTCACATAGATTGTTTTAGTAAGTCTTGTGATATTTGAGATCCCAGGACGTCCGATGTTCGTACACCGAGGTAGTACACCGAGAGTCGATACCACGAGAGGTAGATTGGCGACTAGTGAGGAGATGGAGACTCTAGTAGCCTTGTATACTATAGCAGAGAGAGTCGGACCCCGACTTGAGGACATACCGATCGTTAGAGAGTTTTCCGACGTCTTTCCTGAGGAGTTGCCAGGACTACCGCCGCCGCGAGAGGTAGACTTCATTATCGAGTTAGTACCGGGCACCAAACCGATCGCGATACCACCTTACCGCATGGCCCCGAAGGAGCTAGAGGAGTTGAGGGCTCGACCTTAAGGACATGGGGGAGAAAGGATTCATCACACCTTCGATGTCACCGTGGGAGCGCCATTTTTTGTGAAAAAGAAGGATGGTAGTCTACGACGTGCATCGACTACGTGCAACCGAATAAGGTTACAATCAAGAACAAGTACCCGCTACCGAGGATTGATGATTTGTTTGAGCGGTGAGAGGAGCGCAGATTCTTCTCCAAGATAGACTGAGATCGGGGTATCATCGCCTTAGGATCGGGGACGAGGACCGGTCCCAAGACAGCGTTCGCACCGGATATGGACACTACCGGTTTACGGTTATGCCGTCGGGCTAACCAATGCCCCCGCCGTGTTTATGGACCTTATGCACCGAGTATTCGGGCCATTTCTTGACCAATTCGTAGTAGTCTTCATCGACGACATTCGATCTATTCGAGGACACGGGAGGATCATGAGCGGCACCTCGGGGAGACATTGCGGATGTTGAGGAAGCACCGTTTATATGCCAAGTTCGGCAAGTGTGAATTTTGGCTTTCGAAGTCAAGTTTTGGGTCACGTTGTTGGAGCAACGGGGATTGCCGTAGATCCGGCCAAGATTCGAGACGATTATGGATCGGCGGCACCGACGTCGCGACGGAGATCGGGGTTTTACGGGGTTAGGCTGGCTACTACCGCGGGTTTGTGAAGGATTTTTCTAAGATCGCTTCGCCGATGACTAGATTGACACGAAGGACGTCGTGTATGATCGACGAGAGGAATGCGAGAACGCATTTGAGCAGTTGAAGAGGTTGTTGACGACCGCACCAGTATTGACACTGCCTAAGGTTGGACAGGGATTCCTAGTATACACTGATGCTTCACACACGGGACTTGGATGCGTGTTGATGCAGGGTAGCGGAGTTGTGGCTTATGCTTCGAGACAGCTGAAGATACATGAAAAGAACTACCCGACGCATGACCTTGAGTTAGCAGCAGTCGTATTTGCGCTGAAGGTGTGGAGACACCACTTGTATGGAGAGAGATTCACACTTTTCACTGATCACAAGAGTCTGAAGTATCTCTTCACACAGAAGGAACTGAATATGAGACAGCGCAGGTGGTTAGAATTCTTGAAGGACTATGACTTTTCCTTGGAATATCACCCAGGAAAAGCGAATGTAGTAGCCGACGCACTGAGTAGGAGACCGACCAGAGACGCCGAGGTTGTCGGATGTCATATGACGCACGAGTACGGATTACTTGAGGCGACGATGACATGAGGTCGGTCGACGTTCCTATCGATACCGGGTGAGATCTGCGCACGCACGAGACGAGTACATATCGTGTCTATACGAGTGTGTCGAGGGTCGAGGGACGACAGTCGTACCAAGAATTCAACGAGCTAGCGCGGAGTTTAGATTGTGTTGATTGGACGAGACATCGATCGGTGTCGAGATTCGGGGGATTGTGGATACCCGAGATGCCGGAGCGAGAGAGAAATTCTTCGGGATTCACACCATTCCCGATTTATCGTTCATCCAGCGGGACTAAGATGTATCACGACATGAAGAGACATTTCGGTGGCCTGGGATGAAAGCGGATGTGTCGAGTTTATCGAATTGTGAGATTTGTCGGCAAGTGAAGGCGAGCATCGTAGACCTGGCGATCAAGTTACAACCATTACCCATTCCGAGATGGAAATGGGAAGACATCGCCATGGACTTCATCGAGAGGGTTGCCGAGGACGACCAAGAAACATGATTCCATTTGGGTGATAGTTGATAGACTTACAAAATCTGCTCATTTTCTCGCGGTTCGGCGCACTACACGTTTGATCACCGGTGAGTATACTTGTTCGAGAGGAGATCATTAGGCGCATGGGGTGCCGTTGACCATCACATCGAGAGAGATGCTACGTATACTTCCGGGATGTGGCGAGTATGCAAGAGCAAGATGCGGTACACGCCTACGATTCAAAGACAGCTTTCCATCCTCGGGCCCGACGACGGACGAGAGAGCGAATCGGGTTCTAGAGGACATGTTGCGAGCCCGTGTATTAGAGTTCGGCGGATCTTGGGAGGAGTACCTACCATTGTGTGAGTTTGCATACAACAACAGCTTATCGAGCTAGCATTGAGATGGCACCATTTAAGGCTTTATATGGCGGACGTGTCGCTCACCCTCGTGTTGGGAGCCGAGAGACGAGTGACAATAGGGCCCGAGATTGTTGTTGACCACACTCGAGAAGGTACGATTAATTCGACAGAGACTCAAGGCAAATTCAAGAGAGACGAAAGAAATATGCGAGACAAGTACCACAGTGATATCACTTATTCCGAGGGAGCCTACGTTTATCTTAAGGTCTCCCTCGAAAGGGTTTGCGAGAGATTTGGTGTGAAGGGCAAGCTCGCACCGCGTTTCATTGGGCCATTCGAGTTAGGAAACGGGTTGGAAAGGTTGCATACGAGTTAGAGCTTCCTCCGCGATGTCGTGTTCATCCGGTCTTCCATATTTCGATGCTTCGATGGTGAAGTCGAAGCGCAGCGCACGAATGACAAACGATTGACTTGAGTCGATCGACTGAGTGAGGATTTCTCATATGAGGAGCAGACTTTATCCGGATCCTAGACCGAAAGGTACAACAGGTTGAGGAACAAGTCTATCCCAAAGGTGCTCGTCAAGTGGCGGTTCCACAACGATTCGGAACTCACTTGGGAGCGGGAAGACTATATGCGAGATCGTTTCCCGTACCTTTTCGAGTCAGGTATAATCCTAACCTGAATTTAATTTCGAGGACGAAATTTCCATTTTGTTGGGAATATTTGTCACGGCCCAATTTCCTAATCTTGATTAACTTGCTTAATCAGGATCACCGACCCGTGACGTGGGGCCCGCATGAGACGCGCATATTGACCGAGGCACGTGGCCAAGGTAAATGTTATATTTGTACTAGTGTATGCCTAGTGTTGTGTATGTGTGTAGACTAATTAAGTCCATCTTTGCAAACCATAGACGTCGAGTTGACGTGAGCGGGGACACGCCTTGGAGTGCGTGCAAGTATGAGTACCTAGTGGAATTACCGGGGTAGCGAGACTAGGCTAGGAAATAACAATTTATTTCAAATTTCACTTAACATAAATTAAGTTATTTAATTTAGTTGGAAAATACGACGTTCGACGCACGGGGAAAACGCCTCGAGTTGCGTGCGAGTCGGACGCCGAGTCTTAGGGAGTTAAGAGTCGGTGTGACCATTTAGTTAAATTTTATAAATTTGTGTGACAAATTAATTATGGTCCATATGGGATTAATGTACATTAATCGATTTAACCTATAGTTATTTAATTAAGAAATCACATTTTTATACCCTATAGTTTGTTGTGAATTAAACTAACCTTAGGATGGACCTTGGGATCCGTCTTTGCCACACACTCCCATGATGAGAGTCACAAATTTGGTGTCACCAAGAGAGCTGGACTACCTAGTTAGGAACCCTCGATTTGCCTCGAGATTCGTGACGCACACTTGATTACACAAACACATATATAAATATCACAAGATTAATGGGTTCCTCATTGTTTCTCCAACCAAAGAACATGCAAAAAAAAAAAAAAAAAAAAAAAAAAAAAAAAAAAAAAGGCTTACGCTCACGCGAACTAGAAGCTCGGTTCGCGTGAGGAAGAAGGTGCACACGGCCGGGCCCGTGTGCATCTTCTTCTTCCGGGCGGCCAGGGGGCTCAGGCGGGCTCGGCCCATGAGCCGAGCCCGACCCCAGCGCCGGCCGAGCCCGGAATCGGTCGAGTCGGGTCGACCCGAGGCCGACTCAAAAAAAAAAAAAAAAAAAAAAAAAAAATAAAAATAAAAATAAAAATAAAAAAAAGGAGGATATATATATATATATCTTTGATTAAATAAATATATAATAAAATAAAATAAGATATATCATTATTAATTAATAATAATAATAAATTAATATATATAATTATATACTTATATATATTTATATATATATTAATTTAATTTCGGAAAATAAGGAAATAGTTGAAAAATTCTGAAAAATTGGGAAAAATTCTAGAAAAATATAGAAAATTTGAAAAAGGTAGAAAAATAATTCGGGACTTCTCGAGTGTTTTTGGTACCCCGATATAACTCGAAAAATGTGCCAAAATTAAAGATTGACATAAAATTATATATTTTGGTTTAATATTATAAATTCACTTAATGTCGTGGCTTTTAAATAAAAAAAAATGATATAAAATGAACTTCGGGAATTAAAGGGAATTCTTGGAAGTTAGGGTGCACGAGTCGGGGTGTCGAGAGGCGGATAGCTAGGATTACTGCGTTGACTTGTAAGTGAAACTGGCGGGAACTCTTTACTTTATTTCATTCCAGTCATTTATAAATTTTTCAGTCTATTTGTAGACTAGCTAATTTATTTCCCACATCATGTTTTCCTTGTTTCCATTCGTATTGAATATCGATATAGCATGATGCCTTGTTTATTATATCATTGACTCCATGTTTCCTATATGCTCAATTTTTGTCTTGGAATGTGGCTAATGAATATTTAGAAAATGCATGCTATAGGGTTATCTATTATGTTGGATTTGTGTTCTACTTCCCTTGGGGCTTTGTAGCCCAACTCTTGTTGAAATCATAACATTTTAGGATATATATTCTTGAAAACTAAAGTAGGGATTATCTAGTGTCCATTGCACACGAGATGCGCGGATTCACGAGGATTTCGATCTTTCGGGGTCTCCGGCACTCGCCACTACACTTGGCGGCACACGTGGCATGAGCCACGGGGTTGTCGGCAAGTATAAATGATTTAAATACGCCGAGCATAGCTCCGCCATTTGAGGTTATTAGAAAGAAAAGAAAAAGAGAGAGATTTATTATCATATGTTGAGCACATACTCCATACAAGATAGTGGAAAAGGTTAGGTGATAGTTCTCACCGCCGACCGGACGTAGATCATCTCGACTTAGCCCGTGTCGGTTGTGTCTCGTTAACGTTGGTATTTACTTGCATTATTTATTCAAAGATTTCTTCGCCTACATATGCTTTTAAATACCTTTTGTTTAAATTGGAAATGTAGTATTAGATTTCCCCGCTTATCACTTAAATATCACTATACTCACCGTCTAGTTTGTGACGGTGGGTGTAGGTCCATCGAGCAAAGACACCAGTAGGCAAGGAGAAGATCGGCGACTACCTCGAGCTCCGAGCGCGTAGCTGCCCGTACACGTAGGGTACTTTTTGTATTATGTTTACTTATGTCTTTATCTTTTGGGATGTTATTGGGATGAGTGTTAGATTACCCGACTTTGGCTTTCACTTCGTTTATATATGTTCGCCGTTTACTTGCGTATATATGGTGATCGTTATTTCCTGGATTCCACACTTAGGCTTTAAAAAAAAAAAAAAAAAAAAAATTTCCGCTAAAATATTAAAGACTTCCGCTAAATAAAATGATTGTTTAAACAAGAGAACACAGGTAATAAAGGCTGACTAATTCGTAATCGGGTCCTATGTGTTGTGATTAGGGCTTAATTACGGGATTAGGCCGGGCGGTGCCCTAGATTAGAAGCGGGGCCGTCACATAAGGATACAAATAAAAATCAAGATCATGGTGTGATGGCCCCAAATTCCACAATCCCATAATCGGGCGTCGCCCGGCCTGGACCTGTACGAGCCCCCGAGTTGGTCTCGCTGAGTCGTGCGGGCCTAGTAAGCATATCCTTACCATTCAATCATTTATTAAGCATTTAACAGTGAAATCAATTAATTAGCGAGTTATCAAAGTAATAAGTGGAAGCAATCAATCTCAACTAATCAATCAACCTCTAAAGCTCCAAGTTAGGACAAAACCTAGGGTGTGGGAACCCCGTAAATCATGTATACCAAGTGAAAACAAGGAGAGTATCCTCAATGTCATACAAAACTAAACAATATCTCAACCCGTAACCCCATGTTCGAAAAATAATACAAGTAGATAATACAACAAAAAAAGTCACCTATATTAAGTGGAGGAAGGGCCGCTCAAAGTATCTTTCCTAGCTGTACAACCTTCCCCTTACTAGATTGCGGATCTACACTCGGTCAAACACAAGAATGACAAGCTCAGGTAAGTAACGCCAAACAAGAACAACAATAACAACATTTTGAAATAAATAAATTAAGCAGTCAATTCATGCAGATAAAAGAAAAGATAAGGAGCGCATGAATATATAAACACTGTAAATAACTGAATAGGCAATATAAATTGAGTGTCCCTGAATACAAATGAAAGGCATAAGTGGTCCTGACCAATCAAGTCGTTTGAGCCGAGGACAAAATCTCTTCAAAGGCTCGGAGTCGATGACAGAATCACATCTAAGACCCCTACGCGAGTGTAGGGTCTCCAACAATCTGGTTGAGAACTCTCACCCCGCACACGTCATCACCACCAATCACGTATCTGCAGCCGTAAACCACCCGGTATAAATACACCGAAGGCCCAAAATTCTGCAAGGGTCGCGTTTGACTCACTTGCCATAGGATAACTCATAGGAATGGAATCTCAAGATAGTATTGAAACAATATCAATAATAAATTTAAAGCTCAAGAAATAACTGTAATGTTCCTCACTGGTTTACTTATCTCAATCCAAGCTAATCGTACTTTCACGGACTCTGACTCGTCCTTATGTAGTCCCACGTGCTAATAATCCCGATAATACAATTTATTGTGATTTTCTATTAATTTTTATCCAATTATCCTTATTTATGTTTATTGTGTTTTCGGGTCAAATTTTGGGTTATTTGGTCGTATTTGGACCCGTTTAGGTACCTCGGGAAGTCCCCAACTCATTTTGAAGATCCACAAAAAGTTGGAAAATATGGGGTTTGGGCGCCCCCAAGATGCCGTGAGGGTTTCCCCTCAGCGACGCCTCTACGGCGTGGGGCAGAGTGACTCTGCCCCAAGCGTCTGTGGGGTGCGTCGTGAGGGTTTACCCCTCCACGGCGCCCCCGACACCTTGGGGACAGAGAGATCCCTTTCTGTCCCCAGCGCCGCGCCTGGCGTCGCCACCTGAAGGACTGTCGGGTGCCATCTGAGGCGCCACCTGAGCCACCTTGAACCGATTTAGTCCATTTTTCTTACGGGACGCCACACCATTTCAAAAACACCTTCGACACACTACAAAACGTCTGAAATCATCGATGGAAAACCCAAAACAAAAATCATTCAAAAAATTCCCAAAAGTCCAAAACTCCTCAAATCGAATACCGCCATCACAAAACTCGTATTGATCGTCGTAAGGATCGCCAAAATGTCGAGAGTTCGATCGAGTTCGAAATCTTGACGTGGTGTCCAAATTCCATCGCGACGAACACGACTAAAACCCATACCAATGCGTAGGGAATGACGAGGAGAGTAAGAATCTTACTTCAGATCATTTGAAATCGTCGCCTCTGATGCCACTCTGGCCACACCAGTCCAGTGGTTGCTTGAGGAAGAAGTTAAGGAAGAATAAGAAAGAGAGAGAAATGAGAGATGAAGAGAGAGAAAAAGGTGGGTGTTGAGTTTTATACCCCTCACCTAATCTTGGCCTAACACACACATCCCTAGGCCCATCTAATTGCTCATAATCACACTATCCTACCTACTTAAGTGACTCTATCGGATGACTTTAGTTGACTTGCCCCTCACTCTAGCCTTTCCACTTCATCCCTTGTGCATCCGGACTCAAACCATGCCACACCCCGCATGTCTTACGCACTTGGTCGAATTGCGTACCAATTAATTCGATAATTTTTAGCATTTGTATTTTATCAGTGTTTTTACCCCCATACCACTAAATATCACCTCACATAACCAACACTCGCACACAAACGTCCTCACACGTTTGGAACATTAGAAATCATTGTTAAGGCTATACAATATAATACAAATATCGAATAAACATAACATACCTCGGTGTTGATATCCAAGAATTGATGACTGTACCACGACGGAGGGCCCACGTACCACCTGTATTTACACTTAGCACAGGTTAAATTTTTAGGATTTTGTTACACATGGTGCATGGATTAAGTCATTGGCATGAAGGCCTCAATTTATGAGGTTGTCCCGTGACCCATGCCCTCAGCACGTAAGCCTAGCAGCGCTTGTCACGTCACCGGATACGTCATCATTACTACGCCACGTCCGCAGCTCTGTGAAGTGACGCTCCGTTTAACTAATCCTACTATATTAAATTGTTTAATTCTCTTAAACATCTAGCAGCTTAGTTAATAATAATAGCTAGGGGTGGGCAGCGATTTTCAAAAAACCGCCCAAACCGCCCAAACCGCACGGTTTGGTTTGGTTTTTGAAGCTCGCGGTTTGGTCGCGGTTTGGAAAACGACCAAACCGCAGATTCGCGGTTTGGTCGCGGTTTTCATTTTGAGAAAACCGCGGTTTAACCAAACCGAGGGCATTTTGGTAAATACAAATCAAAAACCCTAAAAATAAAAAATAAAAAACCACAAATCTCATCTAGTCATCTTCTCCAAACAACCCACACCGCCGCCTCTTCTCTCTCGATCCCATCTCACTCTCTTCTCCCTCTCGATCTCTCCACTCCCATCTCACGATCTCTCCTCTCTCTCTCGGCCCTCATCTCGCTCTCTCTAATCTCACGGACTCTCTCACTCTCGTTGTTCTCTCTCATCTCCCTCTCGGTCTGTTCGTTCTCAACCGGCAGCCACCACCTCCCTCCCGACACTGGGACCTCGACCATCCATAGGAGACACCTAGGTGAGCTTCTCTTCTCTCCCTTTCTCTCTCTCTCTCTCTCTTTCGTTCTTACTGGTTTCTTCTCCTTTGGACGTCGCTGCCGTGGGTGGTGGTGGTCGGGGACGGTCTGGAACGGGCCCTCGTGGCCCACCGGAGCTCCCTTATCCCCGAGAGACCTTCGAACATTGCATAAATTGCTGTTTTTTGCTTGCTATTTTTTTTTTTTTTTTTGTTTTTTTTTTTCCTGAAAATAAATTGCATGAAAACCGCGAAACCAAACCGACCAAACCGCGCAAACCGCGGTTCGGTTTGGTGCGATTTTGGTGATCTGCGGTTTGGAAAATCACCAAACCGTAGACCCTCGGTTTGGTCGCGGTTTGGTGGTTTTCCAAACCAAACCGCGGTTTGCCCACCCCTAATAATAGCGGAAGCCTTAAATGTGTATATTATGAGAATTTATTAAACCTAAGTAGTGGAAAACCCATAAATAAATACCATGTATATAACTGAGACGAAATATACAGTAATCCATATCATGTGACAAAGTTCTAAGTTCCCAAAACCTAGCAAAACAAAATATACATACTAGGTAATCAAAACACGACCTGTCAGCAGCAACGGCCTTAGAGATAGTCGCCTTGTACCTCTTTTCCCTTACTCTAGTTCGTACCAGGATCTGCGTTCAATTGCCCAATACATACAACAACGAGCCCAATGAGTAAATTTTCAAGAGAATTCTACACTATAACCATGAAAAACAACGGTAACCTGCGAGACATGTGAATATGACCCTAGACATAGGAATCATATTCCTATAGTTGGCAACAAACAACATTCACAACAAACATACCGATCACATACAGTGAATATAAAACATTATTCAAGTAATCTGATTCAACAACAATAACAATGTAAACTAGATAGAGGTATGACGAAGTCTAACAAAACTATATCATACTTCGTAGATTCGGATGCCCCGGCTGAGCACATCAAGCCTAGACAACACCCGAACCACTAACGGTGACTGGAAATACATCACAACCCACCGGACACGTGCACCCCACTACTCGGGTAGCTATTCACCAGCTGCACCAAGTACATGCGCTACAATATAGCTTTCTCAATTTCGTACCACGACCATCCCGATTTATCTCCGACAATGTGAACAAATCAAACACCGACCAACACATAATCACAGTGCATATGCATGGCAACCGTTTAAGTAAACAAAACGATAAATAAATAAATGAATAAATACTCGTTTACATGGACAACCACACATAAATTAAAATGTAACATTCTCGAGGATTTTACGCACCTGAATATTTGCATTCCGACTTTCGGACCCGTCATTCCGACCCATCTAGCTCCCCGATGCCCGAGCTATAGCTCCTTAGTCCCTGAAGTCATTTATGATGCATTTAGGGTCAATTAGGTGAGTTTGTATGTTAATTAGGCCTAAATCATGTGAACACTTGTTGGAAAATTTCCAGTTTTAGGTCCTCAGCACGCTAGGGAAAATGCCCAGCATGCTGGGCGATTCATCGTCACTATTAATCTCCTTTAGGCTGCCCACAGCCGCACTGGTTTTCATCACCCAACGCGTTGGTGCGTGCCTCCAAATGCACAAAATCCATCAATTGAACACCAATTAAATACGAATTAAACCCAAATCAGGGGATCTAAACGTGCATGTCCATAAACATGAAATCCTCAAATTGGTCACTAAATCCTCACAAATCCGAGTAAAACCAATATATTTCATCATAAGAGACCTCAACAACATCAAAAACCAATATAATCACTCAAAAACTCGAGATCACCACAACACCCATTTTAATGGAAATCCAATAGAATGGAATGATACATTACCTTAATCTCACTTTTGAATCCTCAAATCTCCTCTCCAAAGCTAGAAATCACCTCTACACCCTCAAAATTCTCATCTTTGATCTCACAAGATTGTTTGGAAAGCTTGGTGTTATGCATGGACGCCATTGATCGTGGTATATATATAGTGTGTGTTCTAATCTGGTGTGTGCACGCATCCCAGGACAATCTAATGGTTTCCTAACCAGCCTGTGTCACCTAACTTTTAGATACCTTATCATGACACTAATTGCTTTGTGTTGCCCTATTGTGCATCTCGAGAATCATCCTATGCTTCCCAATTTTCCTAGCCATACTGTAGGATTTTGATTAATCAATTTAATCTAACTTATACACCTTATTTAGGCACTGCAATAATTCCACAAAATCATAGGTAAGGTCACACCAACTCACAGCTACCTGGCAACCTATGTCCCGTACCCCGACTATCCGACACCCGATACCTGGTCCTTGACACGTACTTCGGGATATATACCCGACTCATTGCCTTGTCCGATATCAACGTTCACACATGCGATGTTTATTTACATAATTAATAAATACTACACTCAACATCGCAATAATAGGCATCACACCATGCACAAATATCATAAGTATATCCCGAGTTCCCACATCCGAGTCACCCAGTTGTCCACGTAACGCCTAAATTAACCGTTAATCCTCGTGATTAATATTAATATTTGATTAAATTAATTTGGGCCGTTACAATAGGTGTTACCCATGATAAATATATCAGTTAGTCGTTTGACTTGAGATTACCTATACTTTAACATTTACGACTTTAGTGATTTGACACAATCAAACGATTTCATTAACTGAACGATTATAAAGGTTGTGATTGGTAACCATGTAAATAATGTGTGAATGTATGTAACCGAGATAGAATTTGTCTCTCTCGTATAGAGATAGATATCAGTGGATCCCTTGATATGTTCAACTGACAATGGTCAAGTTCATGTGAATTGATATGATCAATATCACTTGAATGTTTTCGGTCTACATAGAGATCGAGACTAGTATGATTGAACATGAAGGATGACTTTTTGTGTCTTATTTTTAATAAAAAGATATCGTACAGGAAAAGGATATGATATGCATTATTGAGTATGTTGTATCTATTTTGATATTCGTGCAACTTGGGTAGTCATAATGCATTGCTAGAGACTGTTTATGACTTGTGTACCAAAATGGTTCTGCTTCACTTTCAACGTTGCATGAACCTATTGGATCGCACACAAAGAATGATTTTAAGGGATTTTAAATAACTCGGAACAACGAATTTTATATGATAAAATTCTTAACATAAAAGTACATATGATGTGACATATTAATACCACTTTAAGTATGGGTATAATAGTAATTCACTTACCTGGGTTTATACAATGGGTTGTATAAAAAGACATGTTTAGTGAATTGACATTACGAGAGAAATTAGGGTTGGAATCTAATTTTCATTTTGAGAAAAAAACCAATTAGGTTTTCTAGCCGTTTTTAAGTTTACGGAGAACAGAAAAACTGTTTACGTGTTCTCTCAAGGTTAGCACTCGGAATCTCGACTGTAATTTATGTATGGATTTCTAATAGAGGACACTCATCTCTGGCAATATCTGTAACGGCCCGGAAATTTGGTTATTTGTGAATGATGATGTGTAATATGTATTTATACTTGTATTTGAGTGGCCGGACTGTGAAGGCGGTGAACGAGTGGGAAAAATCGACGCGCGGGATTCAACAACTGGGTTACGAGTACACGGGAGACTAAAAACATAATTAAAAGAATTATTTAACAATTTTATAGTTTATTTGTGTGAGACAAATGTAAAAGTGTGCATGTGACGGGGAAATATGGGTAGAGGAGGCAAGATGGGGCGGGGAACCTTTGGGTTAAACTTTGAGATGTGTGGGTTGGTAAGAATATGGGTGGATACAACTAGGACACACCCCACTTATTAAACTATTCCTACCATACCCATTTAAATTTCAAACACCCTACCCATTCCCATCACTCACATCTCCTCACACCCCACCCACTCCCATCACTCACCACCCACCCCTATCACACACGTCACCTCACCTCACACTCTCCCATCTTATTTAAACACACTCTCATCTCCTCACTCTCTCATTTCACTCATCTCTCTCTCTCTTCTTCACTCTCCTCACGGGCTCTCTCTGCTCATCACTCACGGTCTCTCACTCTCCCACCTCACCACCGTCCTTGCTCTCACCGGAATCGGACATGAGCCTCGCCGGAGGTCCCACTGCTCGCCGAAAGTACGTGCTATCCGTTTCTCTCTCTCCCTCTTGGTTGTTCTTCTTCTCGGCCTCCCTCTCGGCTCACTCATCTCTCGGCCTGGCCAAGTCCTCGCTGGTCGTCGGAGGTTCAGGGGTGACCGGGAAGTTCACCGAGGTTCCCTACCTCCTTCTCTCTCTCGGTCTCTCTCTCGTTCTCACGATCTCTCTCTCTCTCTTGTATACTCTCAAGCTCTCTCTTTCCGCTCGGTTTCTACCTCTCCTCTCTCAGCTCTCTCAAGATGAGCCACCACTGGCCCTGGCCGAACTAGTGGTGGCCAGGGTTCACTCCCTCACCGGAGACCTCCCTCCCTCTTTTTATTTCTTGCCTTCTTTTCCTCTCTTGGTTCACTGTTTTCTTGTTTTTGGGTTTTGTATTTCGTCACTGTTAGGGGCTGCCGTGACGGGGACCGGTCGTGGACGACCTCCGATGACTCACTGGAGTCCAGACCATCCCGGAGAACACTCCCTCATGACCCATGCAAAGTCCCTACTAGTGTACACACATTAAGTTGGTTTTATAGGGTTTTTACCCTCTCGCCGAAAACGCCCTCACCGGCAACGCCAGCACCTGACCACGATGACGGGGACGCTGTCGGGGCCCACCAAACTCATATGTGGGTCCCACAACTTTAAAAGTGGCCGAAAACAGTTTCATTCCGAGCTAAAGAGTCATTATTTCATGTGTTTTGTATGGTGGAGCCTAGCCGGAAACCGCCACTGCCGGTGGTGCTACCGGCCGAACCACCACCAGTGGAGGTTGTTGGGAATCTCATCTAACATTGGTTGAAGTCCCGCAACCCTTGGTTAAGTTCGAAACAATGTTATTAAGGCGTTTTGACGTGATTTCATGTGTTGCCGTCGTCGAGTCGTAATTTGTGTGTGTTGACGAAATTTCTGAACTGGTGGAGGGTTTTCCAGCATTACCCATGCCACGATAACCCTTCCCCCAACATCAGACAACACCAACGAAGTTCCATGTTCGTTGGTACATGTCGGTTCGATTTTCATGTGGAGTTATAGTTAAGTGTTGGGTTGGTATTGAAGCATCGCATGGCAATGAATGGCTATGACGTCGTGGTCATGTCGCGGATCCTCGAGACTATGACATAACCTACATAAGACTGAGCCGAGCCTATGATTCGCGATGAGGCTTATAAATATTGTGTTTTCAAAACCCGAGAGAGAGTATTGATTTTTCGATTAAATTGTCATGTTGTTCGAGTCATTTAAAACATTGGGAAAAATAATAAGTTTAAACCTAGGTTTAGTTAATGACTTGACCTATTAATATGAGTTTCCGACCTTGTCAGGTATCGGGAAACTCGAGGATACGCGTTAGGAGTCGCGGGAGCGTTGTACGCGGGTTACAATAGTTCAGGTAAGTACACTTGCCTTAAAAAGCATTTGTACGTTAGTAAGCCAGCTAAGAAAATACCATGTGATTCATTTTCATTCCGTTGTGTTTGTAATTATCTACTTGTTGGCATTCCGTTTCATATTCCTTGTATGTGTGTTCTTGGCATAAGTGTGTGTCTCGAAGGTACATGCAGCCTGCACTAGAAGGGATAAAACGCGGGCACTCATGCGCACGAGTGTTTGACCATCCCTAGTGATTGTGTGATACCATGTACTGGATTGTTGTGGATATTGCTGTGGATTTCGATGTTGCGACATCGCTGTTGTGGAATTGTTGTGAAATTTAGACCACTTATTGCCTCTCTTGACTCGTAGAACACGCATGTTTCGATTGCTATCATTTCCAGTCTGTCTATCATGCATTCTTATTTATTTAAATTCCTATCTTTCAGTACCCGCATGATATTTAGACTGCCTTGTTGGTTATTTCATGAATTACTGTTATATTCTTCTGGCTTTACTTTCGATTTCTCTCAGTTGCTCACCGTCTAGTTTGTGACGGTGGGTGCAGATAGGACGAAGAGCAGTAGGGGCAGGGACCTTGCCTAGGAGACTTTTTGTGAGCAGCTGGACTTGAAGTACCGAGATGTAGGCTCATGTTTTTTTTTGTATGACGTTTACATATATATGATCGTTTTGGGACTCGAAAATATGTTTTGAGGTGGATTCCATCAATCCATTTTGTTGAGTTGGATATGACTATATCGGGGTTTTCCACATTTATATAGATTCCTAATTTCCCTTTGATTGAGTTATTTCCCAATATTTGATTAGAATATGATTTTGCTTCCGCTGTGTTATAATTACAATAACTCTTTCATAAATCTTGAAATTTTGATAATTTGAGGCTGACTAGGCTCGTTAGGTTCGCTGAGAAACTGACTCGGGACCTGCACGGGTCTAGATCGGGCGTACCCAAATGCATTGGGAATTTGGGGTCGTCACAATATCTTACAAATCGTTTAACATAGAGAAGAAAACTTGCACTTGAGGTTCGGTTTAAATTACGTCAATCAGTTTAATGAAACTCAAATTTGATCCTATTGAGGTTTTTCAAAATAAAAAAAATAAAATTTCAGTTGCGTTTTGAACCCCAAAACCCATCACTTTGAACTAAAGGGACTTGGGTTTTCTGTGAGAGCAAAGTGTAAGGGGCAGTGTGTGGCGGCCCCAATTTCTACATTGGTCCGCCACGGGAGGCCACGCGGGCCCACAACTGGCCACGTAACTGTCAGCTGTGTCCCACGCCCAACTAAGCATCATTATCAATTAATTCCGCCTAAGTTAGTCATTAATTAACATTTTAATATTTGTAAACAGCGGAAGCTTAAAATATGTCATTTTCTCAAATTATAGAGCATTAATCCTATGTGGAAAACCCTAAAGTACACGTATTCAACATAACAAAATGTGATACACTCATGCACTGGTATCTCAAACAGTCCCCATAAACCCAAAAATAAGTCAATACAGCAAAATAAAAACATACAAGACGAACTCCGTCGGTGACAAGGTCACGAGATAGTCCGCAAGAGTCTCCTTGCCCCTGGTCGTAGTAGATCCCGCACTCAATCATCACAAGAAGTAGATGACGAGTCCAAATGAGTAAAACCCGTAAGTACACAAACTTTATAATAAAGGAAGCCAATAATCGTTAAATAAACATGCGCGATAAAGCAGCAAAATCTGTAATTAAGACGCATGCATACATAACATCGATAAACACCAATAATGGATGTGTGTTAGTGTAGCAGATCGAACCCTAATCCGGACATCGGTATTCCCTCGGTGGCTTCTCCAACCCCTCACCGGTCCGAACCCTTATTCGTCCCCCTATTGTCCGCCTACCCAAGTCCGCCCACACATCACGAGTAAACCGGAAGATCCGGCGGTGAATGACAAAACCAACCGTGCAACATATGTATGAATATGGAAATAGAGTAAACAAAGATAAACAATAATAGCTGGAATCAAATGAAATCAAATAAATAAACACTCGAGTGTGTTTCTTAAGGGTTTTACTTACCTCAACCGTACTCCAATTACTCGATATACGTTCCGATATGATCCCGCTCTCGCCTCGGGATACGCGCCCGACACCCGACTATGGTCTCCTAAGTCCCTGGTGTCCGAATAAGTCATTTTATGTGATTTAGTATCAAACTAATTGATTTTATATCGTGACCATAAAAATTAGAATTTTATTCCAATTTTTAGTTGTAGCACGTTCTTTCGAGTTACACCGGGGTGCCAACCACCCCAAAAGTCTTGAAATTCACTTTTTCAACCATTTTCTAATTTCTCACATTTTCTCTGATTTTTCAGAATTTTTCCATAATTTTTCTTATTTTTTGGATTTTCTTTTCCATTTTTCTTTATTTTCTCTTTTTTTTTCTTTTAATTTAAGGGCGGTTCGGCGAACCGGACCGGTTCAGAGGCCGAACAGGCCCGGTTGGCCGAACCGGCCCTTCTTTCTTCTTCTCAAGAGCGAGCGTCGCTCGCTCGCTCGTTTTTCGTTTTTTTTTTTTTTTTTTTTTTTTTTTTTTTTTTTTCATTTATGAATCGAGAGAGGAGAGGGAGAGGGAGAGGGGGGGAACGACATGTTGTCGTCTCCCTCCTCGACGAACCGTCTCTCAGTCGTCCGAGCTCCCAAACTCCACCCCGCCACCACCAAACCACCATATCCGCCAACACCACCCTCCAACAATGAACACAAAAACACAACAATAAACAACACAACAACTCACCTCGTTTGCCTCTCCACCGCGAGACCACCACCTCTCCTCCTCTCGCTCTCTCGCTCCTCGTCTCGGTTCTCTCTTCTTCTTCTTCGGTCGATCAAAATGTGGAAAATGGTGGTGTCGGTGGTGTTTATCCACATTTTTGGAGTGAAATGACCAAAATGCCCCTCATGTCTATTTCTTTCCTTCTTTCCTTCAATACCCTTTTGGTAATTTTGCATTTTCTATTTTATTTTTCTGATTTTTAATATATATTTATATATATATATATTAAATTCCTTATATACATATATATATATACATACTCACCTATACTTTCGCGCCTAAAATTTCGTTGTGCGCGCCGACGAGCGTACTCGGGCGTGCACACTACACTACCACCCACGCGTGTCGTCCCACGACCTCGCGTGTCACTAGGCGCCCACCAATTTACTATTTTTTGTCAAATTTATTCTATTTTTATCGAACTAAACGCATTCCCGACCTAGTGTTCCCGCGTCCGCACGCATTTTTAGGCGAATACCCGACACTAAATCTCACCCGATCTAAACAATATTAAACCACACCTGCGATGTAATGAGTCATAGTCTAGTCATTATCATCACAGTCAGTCAAACAATCAATCAAAAATAATACTTCCCGCCCAACCAGGCGTATATTCGCCGGTCCGTGGCGTCTCCATGGACCTGAGCTAGCGTCCACGTCTGAAAATACGCGAATAACGGCCTTAATAAAATTTGGGCCGTTACACAGTGATTAGCATAGTAAGGCTTGGTGAGGGATCACTACTAGATGAGGGGTTCACTAGTATAAGTTTTACGTAAAATTGTAATCATTACTTCTTAGTGCATCTTACACCTGGGCGTGGACCCACAAACATATGACGAGAGGTTTGAACTGCAAAAGCAAGTTCTCGACGTTGTGGTTTATTTACTTTCACTATTACTTTCAGGTTTGCATTACTTGTTGCAAGGCATTGAACGTATCAAACTATATTCTATTTTTCTTTTGAAACTATTATGTATTAAAACATGGGTTTTTTACGAGTAGACTTTTGAAACTCGTAGTTTACTTTGATTATAATTGTAAGACTTTCTACTTTATATTCTGCACTATATAGACTTGAAAGTTTTTTATATTTCACACCTTATAGCTTTAGTTGTATATTTGTATATTGTCTTATTGTATTCTATGTGTTAAGGTTTACATGATCATCGCCCAACTCATCAAGTCATCTCGAGGGGTTTAGTGATGGTTCGTGTCAGGCGATCCAACTCCATAGAGATTTGGGTCATCACATCTTCCTTGCAGCTTGATCTCTGTTGTTAACATCCATGGGTCTCAGAAGTTGCTCTATGCCTTTAAAGATGTCTGTTATTACATATTCCCAATCAGATTTTTATGTTGCTTAAGCAGAATATCCTGCAGTTACAGATGTAACCTAAACCAGATTTAGTCTTTGTTGATAAAAAAAAATATATATATATATGTTCTCCTATTCATTTGGAGACAACTCAAAATAATTACTAATACTTCTCTCCCTCTCTCAAACATGATTAAGTTTAGAAATTAGGGTGACCCCACGCAGTTAGGACGCCGTCAAGAATCACCGTTTATCAATCTCCCTTCTCCTCCTCATCCTACTCAAATTTTGAATACCGAATATAGGACGGACGTGTCAGGCCACACTCCAAAACCAAAACCCCATCTTTAATTGCGTCCGCTTTTCTCTTCGAAACACCCCAGATAAAAATTAAGAACCCACACACCCTGTCCCCTTCTGTTTTTTGTTTCTTTCTCGTTCATCTGTTTTCTTCTTCGTCACTCTCTCTCCATCTCTCTCTCTCCATCTCTCTCTCACACACACACACACACACACACTTCTCTAGGGCTCAATCAATGGTGAGATAGTCTGCGTCGCCGTTGTCGTGGTTGCTTCTTCTGCGTATTGGGATTTCTCGGACTGAGTGATGGAGGGGAAGCGGATCTCGGTGAGCCCTCGCCCGTGCAGCGGCCGAAGGATTCTGGCGAGGAAGAGGACGCGCATCGACGGCTTCGTCAACAGCGTCAAGAAGCTTCAACGGCGGGAGATTTGCTCCAAGAGAGACCGCGCTTTCAGCATGAGTAATGCTCAGGAGCGCTTCAGGAATATCGGGTTGCAGGTCAGTCGTTCATTGGTTGTGTATTGATTTCTGGACCAGATTTTCTGCTTTCAATTTTGGGTTCTTGGTTTTCAAATTAGGGTTTCGGTGGGTTTCAATTTTGAAAACTGAAAGTTAGGGTTTTGGTGCTGGACATGGAAACTCTTGATCTTTCGTGGGAATTTGCGATGAAGCGGTTTAGGTTTCAAAATGCAAATTCTTCGTCTTTAGTCCCTTTCAAGAATTGTGTTTTTGCGTTGCATGCTGTATTAAGTTTCAATATTGAATTGATTTTGAAGATCTGTTTTGCTAGGGTTTGAAAGTTTAAACTTGACTGTGGATGGTGATAACCTAATCTTATGATGAACAGCTGTTTAATGGTGTGATGTTGATTGAACCGCAGTTATGCTTCGTGTCTGCATGCAAGAATAAGAATGTAAAGTGGTTGATCCATTCCACTCGGTCTTGAGGTTATGGGATGGGACAAGACGAAGTTTGGTCGACAAAGTTTGTTGATATCTTAGCCAAAATGGGAAAAATTGTTGGACAACTAGGGCTGAAGTTTAATTTCAAAGATGCAATTTTTCCTTTTTTGAAAGCACTGTAGGTTGATATGTTACTAGTTTACTACTAACAGTTGGCGAATCCTATTTCTGCACGTGCCGATATCTTGCGAGTGACTTATTTGGGAACAAGTTTAGTTCTGTACTTTATATATATGTATCCCAATATATAGAAAGGAAGTTTTTTGATTTTTTTCTTCTTTAAGCAAGAGTTTAGATATTGTGGACGAGATCGTCTAACAAACAAAAAGGAAACTCCTTATTTGAGTCTTGAAACTTGCGTTTGTCTCCTTTGTTTTTTCCCATATCTTTTACCCTCGAATTCACCTCACTACTTGAGTACTCTTCCTCCCTTGGATTCATTTCTCAATTAATCTCTGTCCGATTTTAGGCTTTTAGCTTATCAATCTCATGAAACATGATAGATTTGAAGGTCTGAAGATCGTGATTTAATAAGTTTTATTTTCTATCTCCAATTTTAACTACTCCCTTTGGTCAAAAATGTAAGTCGTTTAAGGTAAAGGCACAAGAATTAAGAGAGCCTTAATTACGAGTGTAATTTACATATATGTCATTTGACATTAAATGAAATGAAGAATTGAAGAATCATAAATGTTTGGATTGCATAAGGGTAAAATGAGTAAAAAAACAATAATCACATTCTCGAATTCTGAAAACGACTTACAATTTTGAACTAGGGTTTTTGCTAGAACAACTTATATTATTGATCGGAGGGAGTACTTTTTAGTGAGAAATCTAAATAATTGTAGGTAAATAAATATGGTCAAAATTATGGTTTATAGGAATTATGGTTTTGAATAAATTGAATGTGAGAATTGCCATTAGCATGATTTCGTTCAAAATGAACAACTTACACATAGTGTGCGAAAGTTAAGGGTGCCGATATAAAATTTGCCTTGGGCCCATAACCACTCTTGGAAAAGGGGATTTGGATAGGAGGCAACTAAAATTCTTGCTACAGATCCTCACATATGTTTTGAGATCTATTATGTTGATTTTGTTAAAATTAGAATTAAATAAAGATGGTTCATAGAAAATATGACTCTAGATGGGGGATTACCATAAATTTCGTTCAAAATGAACAACTTAGGTTTGTGTACTAGTATATAAAAGGTAAGGAGCTCCGTGTTACATTTTGCCCTGGGTCCACAAATATTGCCGGCCTTGAAAAAGGGGATTTGAATAGGGAGGAAATTGAAGTTCGTGTTGTTATCATCTACATCTTTGTAAATTTGGCCAAGGGAAATTAATGTTTTTGGAGGGGAGACAAATTTTTGTTTTCTACCCAAACACCACAACAACATAGCCTCAATCCCAAAATGTTTTCTACCGAAATAAAAGAGAAAAATGATGTGGGCCTTCAATATGGAAAGTTGCCAAAGCATTTATTTATTTATTTTTAACAAGTTGCATTTGTAATGGGAAAGAGGAGCAGGAGGGCTTTGCGCATTTGGCCACATCTAAACAATCTCACTATAGGTGTAGGCACATCTTATGGTATTGAAAACTTGAAATTGACTGATGAATGAGTAACCAACATGGCATCGGTTTCAAATTTTTTGTTCAAATAGACTGAATTTTGCCATATTAAGAATTACAATCTATGCATGAATCCATTTGCCATGTTGATGTTGACCAAAATTGACATAACTCACACTTCACTTTTTGGCAATGTGTATCATAAATAAAAATAGCTTTACTTAGAGTTTGTTCAGTGAGGGATGCTAAGGCTAATTCAGATTCAAAGATTTTAAATTTAGTTGCTCGAGTTGTTGGGTTTTTGGGTAGCAGGGATGCTTTTGGTTTAGATCAAATTTTCTAAAGTTTTTGTCTGAGTTAGTAGATGTCTTCTGATGTTACCTTTTTGGGCTTTGTGGTCACTGACTCACTGGTTGGTAAAGAAGATTGTTGAGGGTGTGCTTCTGTTTCATTGGCAGCCGGGGCTTGGGTTTTCCATTACAAGGGATTCCTTTCTATATTAATAGATTGGCCAATGCACGGCTTCTTATTTTATTTGGTCCTTTTTTTATGCTTTGCTCCTGTTGTATTCTGTTGCTTTGCATGTTTATTTGCTTCAATTTTGATTTCAGGTCCTTTTGTTGATGCACACTACATTGAACAAATATGCATTTTTTTCGCTTTCATATTCCTAGATTTGCTTTCCTTTTGCCACCTGGACTGCCTTCCAGGTGGTCTTACCCATGATTGCATCCAAACATTTAACGATGTGTATTTGTTAGTTGAAAGTGCTTTGGTCATGAATCAACCTTTGTCAAGCAAAATCTCGAGTTATATGGTTCTCTAAAAAGCCTAAAATATTTTGTTTCTATTATAGTAGATGCTGGGCTAAATCTTTCTTATATTTCCTTTCGGTTGCTCCTATGAAAATTGAAAATTGATGCACTTTGTGCTTACTCGATACCATTCTTAAATTGTTCCATCAGATTGTGTTGGGCCAGCATGTTCTGTAACTTCTGTTGTTCTTTGGCTTTGTACCTCAGTTCAGTTTGAGCTATAGGGATAACTTAGAATTCTACATTTTTTGTGATCAGGAGGAATATGATACACATGATCCCAAGGGTCACTGCCCTTTGGTACTGCCTTTCTTGAAGAAAAGATCAAAGATTATTGAGATTGTGGCCGCCCGTGATATTGTTTTTGCTCTTGCGCAATCTGGTGTTTGTGCGGCATTCAGTAGAGGTTTGTTTTATTGATTCTAAGTTCTCAAACGGTTGGCACTACAATAATGTTTTGCTTCTTAGTACTTATCATAAATAATAAATTTCCTAGTTAAAATGTTCTGACAAGTTATCTTTTGTATTGCTGTTGAAAATCCAGAGACAAATCAGAGGATATGTTTTTTGAATGTGAGTCCAGATGAAGTCATTCGGAGCTTATTTTATAACAAGAACAATGACTCGTTGATAACAGTTTCAGTTTATGCTTCAGACAACTTTAGCTCGTTGAAGTGTAGAACAACAAGAATTGAGTGAGTGAAGCACCTAATTTGTTATTTTAATTTTTTCCGCTGATTCTAATATTTTAATGGGATCATAGATAAATGTATCTTTGTTCTTTACTCTAAGTCGAAGTTGCATGAGTGGATTAGGTATATACGAAGGGGAAAGCCAGATGCTGGCTTTGCACTTTTTGAGTCAGAATCGCTTAAATGGCCAGGATTTGTTGAGTTCGACGATGTAAATGGGAAGGTTCTTACTTATTCTGCCCAAGATAGGTGCTTTCCGAGTCATAATGCTTTGTCCTTATTTTTCTTCTTAATGCTTTCCATTAAATCTAATTTTTTCCTCTGTTTTCATTCTTTTAGTATATATAAGGTGTTTGACCTGAAAAACTACACATTGCTCTACTCAATATCCGATAAAAATGTGCAGGAAATTAAAATAAGGTACGTTTTAATCTTGCAAGAGCTTGGCTTCTGTGCCAGTTGGTTCCTTACCGTTATTCTTTTTTTCCCTCACCTGGTTATTCTCTTTATTCATTGGAGCTGAATTTCTGGTCTTTTTTTGGGAGTAATATGTAGTCCTGGTGATGCATGTTATTTTGTTCTAAGCATTTTGTGTTGTTCCAATGTCATGACCAAGTGGTGTCTTAGAAGACAAACATGGACATAATTTATGGTTCGTGGTAATATTTAATTCTGGAGAAGCATGTGGGCAATAAATATGGGATAGTAGCTAGGATTAGCTAGTTCTTTTGTTGAAAATTGTCTGTTAAGTTGGTGGATTTATTCCATTAGATGGGAAGAACACTTGGATCACATCATATCCACATCGGCTGCACTGTGTGGTGCACACTGCACGCACAACCTTAAACCTATTGTTCATCAATAACATGGAGATTCTTGAAAATTGGTGATCTGTATGATGAACACTGTTTTTTTTTTTTTTTTTTTTTTTTTTTTCCAATACATAAGAGTCAGAGTGATCTATTTGCATAATTTTTTTTTCACTGTGCATGTTCCAACTCTTGATAATGTTTGATTAGGACATAGTTGATTGTGACACCCTTTTGTTGTTTCTACTCACTTGATTTTTTTCCAGATCTTAGTAAGAAGTTATTGGGTGTATATCTTGTCTCGGGGCTTGAGACTACTTGTGTTCTTGGCAGCAAGGACGTGATTTTTTTTGTTGCTTGGGAATCTTTTTTTTTTTTTTCCTTATAAGGTTATATGCTGTTTTGGGGCTTGAGAGTACTTGTGTGTTATCTCTAATGGCTCTCTTAACCCCGTACCTTTTTCCTATTCATACCTCCTTTACTTTTTCTTTCCTTCTATTTGTTTTTCTCTTCTTTCTTTATGGATGTGTTCCTCCATTTTTAGATGGTGCATGATGCTAAAGTCATTAGATTCTTGAACGGCCTAAAATGAAAGTAGCATAAATGAGGATGCTTAGGTGGACGTGTGGTAAAACTTGTAAAGATAGAATAAGAAATACAAAAATTCAAAGAAAAGTAGTAGAACCAATTGACACAAAGATTAGAGAAGGGTGGTTGCAATGGTTTGAACACCTTCAAAGACGACCTACAAATGCCCCTACTAAAAAACTTGACTCAATAGAAACTAAATAAATTAGACTGAAGTTAACTTGGGACGGATTAATTAGGAGGGATTCGAATGGTTTGGAAAGCTCATCATCACTTGCACTAAATCGATTACAATGGAAGAGTTTGATCCATGTAGCCAACCTCAATTAAGTTGGGACTGAGGCTATGTATATATAGCGACCGTCAATTGTTGAATATGTGGATTTGGTGTAATCAACATGTGTTATCTCTCTCTCTCTCTCTCTCTCTCTCTCTCTCTCTCTCTCTCTCTCTCTCTCTATATATATATATATATATATATATGTATGTATGTATAGCTTGTTGTTTTTAGGCTTTTGATCGATGGGCATTGGACATTATTTAGAGTTGATAAGCTTTCACCTTGGTTCTCAGGTTTAAGCCTAGGATTTTGTGAAAATTATAAAGATTCAATTTTACTTTTAGGTTTGTGCTAGAATATTTTTGGCCTAATGCTTGCATTGTTTTTTAGTTGTGCACGCGGATTCATGAATGGATCTCTATTTGTTATAATGGGCAATTTTAATGTTTTATAGTTGCGCACTTAAAAATCTATATCAAGCTACGTGTACCACTAGTGATTAAGTAAAAAAGGGCCATTTTTTGAATACTTTTCACATGCAATATTGTTATATATTTGGGACATTAGAATTGTTGGAAATGTAGACCCATCATCTATTTAACACATCAAGAACGCAACGAATGCCAATACTTAAGTTAAAATTTGCTTTGGATTGGTTCAGTTTTATGATTACCATGAACAGAGCCTTAAAAAGTCACCCCTAAAGTGTTTCTTCTTTGCTTTTGGTCTTGAAACTTCTCTTTTCTGAATTCAGTCTCTCTCCTACCAGCCAATCTTTCTTTAGAGAGAGTTTTGGGACACAAAAGTTAAGTAGAATTAAGAAAATCATAGCTTACAATGAAATATGACAATGATGCTATTCCACTTGAAATCGAAGAGCACAAGCGCATATTTAGATGCACGAGGAGCAAGTGAAGTTTTTAGGAGTTGGTGGTGAAGGGTATTTGACATTGTCATCTTTGATGTTAGCCTGTTGGTGTTAGAATCCTTGGAGACAACACTGCCAGTCTGCCACTGAAAGGGAGCTTGTTGACTGTGAGAGGAATGAAAACGGTAGGGGTAAGCTGGTAAGTGGCAGTGGTGGAGTGGCGACAACAATGAAAAGCCATGTGAGTAATGAGGAATTGAGGGGATTGGAGGTTGGTGTTGCTTTTACCTATGAGTTGGAAGGAGGAACGGGGGAATTACTAGTCATCTTGGTTGGAAATGATAGAATTTGCCATGACCAGAGAGAAAGGGAGGGGAATTACTAGTAAAAGAAATGTTTACCCCCTTTTTGGATGTCTCTTTAGTAGGACATGTTTTTTTTTTCAAGGAAAAAAAATAAAATTTAACTCTTTAGTAGTACATGTTGTTCAATAAAAATTGTTCATGTATACGACATTACAAATTTTACAATTCTTAATTGTGGCAAATTCAAATTTGTTTATGAACTTTTACTATGTCAATCTTTTGAATTTTATGACAAGACCATGGTGCATGGTTTTAACGACATAAAAATGGATGTAGTTAGGGTATTGCTTAAGCTTTAATGAATGATAATTGGTTCATATGACATACAAAACCATACAGGAAAGGATAATGCAATCAAGCAAGTGTCTAGGTTAATTTCTTATTCTTGGGGATTGAGGGGGTGGGGGAATGCTTCGGATCACTAGGAAATAATTGCAATATTTGCAATTGGACTAGAAAAGTAAATGGTAATGAGAGCAATCTTGGTGTCAAGTAGAAGGTAGAATTTTCTTTGTTCTTTGAGAATTTTATGTAGATAGAATAAGAAATAGAAAAATTCAAAGATTGATGCAAAGATTAAGGAAGGGTTGTTGCGGTAGCCTACAAATGCCCCCACTAGATAACTTGACTCATTAGAAGCTGAAGAAATTAGATGTAGGGTAGACCAAAGATAATTTGGGACACATTGATTTGGAGAGATTTAAAGGATTTGGTAAGCATGTCTTTAATTGCACTAAATTGAGTGGAATGTAAGAGATTGATCCATATAGCCGATCCCAACTAATTGGGATTGAAACTTTGTTGTTGTTATTGTTTGAGAATTTTATGTAGACACAAGTTACCTAAAAGTTAATAGAAGTTAGGCAAAATAACATTATTTACATATTTTCATTGTTAAATTATGAAAAGGGATTATAGCTCTTGTCAAATTTTTGTTAGAAATGCTTTTAAAGAGTAAAAACTTACAAAATTGTATTAGAAAATAAACCAATCTTAATCATGAGGATTTTGTTTAGAAGAATAGTATTTTCAAAAAAAAAAAAAAAAAAAAAGTTTAAAAGAATTGCATGAAGGGAAGCTATTGAAAGGTTTAAAACCATTATATGGAAATAAAAGCACTTAAAATATTATATATATAAATAATGGCAACTAATGCATTGTGAGTTTATATAATTTAGATGTTAAGGATAACAGTTCTTTGTTGGTTCTTGCTTACAAGTTACAACATGCATAGTAACCATTGTACATATTATAAATATTACTTCTAAATCATCTGTGTATAATCAAAATATATTTGAAATGCACATGCTTCTCTTTAGCATGATTGATCAAACATGAAAGTTGACAACTATTAAATGAAATTTTGTACATGATTTCAAATCTTAAACACCTACCCTCTAAATCATAGTGCGTACTCAAATGCGCATAAACTTACTTCTGTTTAGTATGCTTGACCAAACATGAAGGTCGATGACCATTAAATGAGATTCCGTACATGTTTTCATAATTTTAAAATTCACAAAATTTCCTTTTATTGAATTAGACTTCCTCAAAATAATTTAGAATTATAGGTAACCACAGACTTGGGCAAAAAACCAAGGTTTTGTTACTTGGGTACAAAATTTGGTATGTGAAGCACCAGCTACCTTTTGAGTGAACTCTCTTATATAAATGAAGCTGATTTGTGATTACGATTTTCCGATGGTATGTGTAAAACATTTGAAGATTTGGTGAAAAATTCTGACGTGTATTAATGGAGAAAAGTGGAACTAAATGCAATTCATGTCTTGGAATTATATTATAGCACCTTGCATCTTTCCAAAAACCTCACAATTTACAACTTTGTCACCAAAACTAGAGGAAGAAAAAAAAAAGAAAGATATTTGATGATTATTTTCCAGTGCTGTGGAGTTTCTTGTTGAATATCAGAAAAGTATTTAAATTGCAGGATGTCTTTATTGATTAGCATGTTTCCTATGCAAAGCAAAGACATTTTGAAAAAAAAAAGAAAAACAGAGAGCAGAGTTTAATTACTTTAAAACCCTTTGTCCCGCTAAGTGTCTCATTAACTCCATTTGTTTGCAAGTTGTGCATATAATGGCTAGCTTGAATGCATTTCAGTTTAAGTGAGAGCTTTCTTTTAGATATATCTTTGCTCATGAATTTGTGTATTTCTGATGTACAACTTTCTTCTTTTCCATTTGCATGTGGCAGTCCTGGCATTATGCTTTTAATATTTACAAGAGCTGGTAGCCATGTCCCTCTCAAGATTCTGTCGATAGAGGATGGTACAGTCCTTAAAGACTTCAAGCATCTCCTCCATAGAAATAAGAAGGTCGATTTCATAGAACAGTTCAATGAAAAGCTTCTTGTCAAGCAAGAAAATGAGAATCTCCAGATTCTTGATGTAAGTTGGTGATTTTCCCATTGGAAATGACTTTGCTTTTACCTCTACATTAAGTTCATGTCTTATTTTTATCAAAGGTACTATCATGGTAAACTTGCCTATTGATTTTTAGGTGCGAAATGCTGAGCTCACCCAAGTGAATAAAACCCAGTTCATGACACCATCAGCATTTATTTTCTTGTATGAGAACCAGTTGTTTTTAACATTCCGGAATAGGACAGTGGCTGTTTGGAACTTCAGGGGAGAGCTCGTGACATCATTTGAGGATCACTTATTGTGGCACCCAGACTGCAACACAAACAACATTTACATTACAAGTGATCAAGACCTTATAATATCTTATTGCAAAGCAGATTCAGATGATCCATTAGAAGGAAATGGTAACCATTCTTATCTTAAATCTGGTCTTGCCTACTATGTATATGCACAATTTTATTTTAGATGCGTGTTACGGAATTTTAGAGCTTAGTCTCATTTCCATAATATCTCGTTGATGCCTTCTCAGATTTGAGAAGAGTGACTTCTTTTTTGGCCTCTGATCTATTATTAAAATCTAGTTGCTTAATGCACACGGTTACTTGTGTACCCTGAGCTCCTGTTTCGGCTTGGAATCGTTGTTCTTGCTATCCTGAGGCAGGTTCTGTTTCCATGCAGCTGGTTCGATCAATGTGAGTAATATTTTGACTGGAAAGTGTCTTGCCAAGATTCGGGCTAGTAACAGCAATCCTGAGGAAGAGTGCAGCAGGAGTGGTGGGAAATTAAGATTGAAGAAGCGTACATACTCGTCTAGGATTAGAAGCTCTGTCGCAGAAGCATTAGAAGACATCACTGCGCTTTTCTATGATGAAGAGAGGAATGAAATCTACACTGGGAATAGGCAGGGACTGGTTCATGTATGGTCGAACTGATGATGCTAGTCAACCTTGTGCCCAAACCAGTTGAATATCGTAGCATTGACACTTCCTTCAGTTGCCGCTGCACTTTATGCACTTGTATGAGTAAGCAATTTAGTTTTTTTTTTCTTTTTTCCCCCTTGTATTTTTCTGTTATCCCCTTGTTCTTTTTAACCCTCTTTGGGGACGATAACAAGTAGTAATATATCAACTTCAGAATTATTCAAGTGTGTTTTAGATGATACTGCAGATGAAGATACCAACACTAAAGTTGGCTCCATCAATTGAAGGTGTTGATATGATGTTATCTCCAATAACTATCTGTGTTGATTGTTTACTAATTTATAAAGGCCTTACTGTTTTATGCACCCATGTTTTAATATTCTCCCATGTTTTCTGTTATAGCTGCTTGGGTTATGCTACCAATTGTAATTTAAGAGTTGCGTTAGGAAAATGCTTTGATGCTTCAACACAGACGTGCACGTGTTAGTGCTGGTTGTCGTTTGTGTATCGGGATGAATGTGCATGCATCTCAATGTATATCATACTGGACATCAATAGTTGTGATCTGGTACTATCGCAGGACAACCTCTTGCTTTAATTCCAATGGAGACATCCCATGTCTTCTAATACTTTGCAGACACTCGTCAGTAGGATTGCGGTTAACCTTAACATCCGCAGATATCAAAGAAAACATTTCATAGTAGCAGATTTCAGTGAAAAAAAGGAGCAAAAAAAAAAGAGAAGAAAACATTTCATACAAGTTACTGGAGATGTAAGTTTTTGTTTTTGTTTTGAAACCTGGAGATGTAAGTTATTTAACCATTGTAGAATAGATAGTATGACCAAGGTCTAGTTATTCACAGGGGAGAATAAAGTTCAAGTTTTGAGGATGATGTAATAAAGGCTCCAACTGTAATTTTTTAATTTTTTTGAAGAGAAATGCTCCAACTGTAGTTTATATTTGAGTTTGTAACAAGACTCCCAACGATCAAATTTCATTTCTATGAAAAAATTTATTGAAGATGATATGTTGGTCTCGAACAGTCGCAGAAACTACTTTTTTATGTTCGATGGCATTGTTTCCAAGGCAATGCCATTTTTATTTTTATTTTTTTGAAAAAAAGGCAATGTCATTTAGAAGTACACTTAAGTTGTTTTTTTTTTTTTTTTTTTTAAGAGAAGTACTCTAAGGTTTTTCTCTCAAATACTAGTGTTTATGATGGCACGGAAAAGAAATTAAAAAAAAAATGTTTGAATATCACTACCATCGAAAAAGGTAATTGGTATACCCAAAAAAAAAAGGGACTTGGGCCTAGTCCATGGTAATCATGAATGAATCTCGTGAATTGGGTGCTAATGAGAAGGTGCAAATCTTCTTCCAAACTCTCCTGTCTGCCTCCCTTCTTTTTGGAATCACCATTCAATTCCTTCAGTTGAGAAACCTAACATAACTAATGCAGATAACACTGTTAGGAAAATGATTTGGTGACATTTTGCTACATGCATAAGCTATAAAGTTGTTAGAGTCCGTTGAACATCCATTGAGATGAGTACACACTTTTTTTTTTGAGAAATTTAAATTTCTTAGTTACTTCGCAATGGTAGTGAAATCCGGTTCCCATATTTATACATTTCAATTTTCAACCTTTATCAAAACTTTAGAGGCCTAATGAAAAAAAATATCTTAACCTTTACAAGTTGTATCAATTATATTCTAACTTTTGAAATTTATCAATTATATTCTAACATTTTCAATTTACTATCAATTATATTCTCAACTAATTTGGGTTTATTTTTTCTTTCATAATATGTGCCCACACATCATTCTTTTCAACTTTCTTTTTATACTATTTAAAGATTTATTTATACATATGTATTATAGCTCAATATTCTTTCTTTTTTGCTTTATTCATGTACATAGTTGTCCTACCAAAAAAAATAATACACATAGTTGTGTGTACATATAACATACATAATTTAAGTACATAATTATATTGTCAAATCAAATAACTATGGACAACTTTCTAATAATTTTTTTATGTCATTTTTATATGTATATACACATAATTATCAACTTTCTATTGGTGATTTATGAATAGCTAAATTTTGTTTTATTTTTTTTGGTAGGAAATAACTAAATTTTATTACAGTATCAATATGTATCATTGATTTATAAATTATTATTTTTTGAGTCCTCATACACTTAATTTAAACATGAGGCTTAAATGATTTTGATGTAAATTAGTGAATGTGGATGATCATGAAAAGAAAAATTAGAAGATTAAGTTTATTTCAAAGAAAAAGTAGTCCAAATTAGTTGATGATAGAATTGATAGTAAATAAAAAAGGTTAGGATATGATTGATACAACTTGCAAAGGTTGAGATATTTTTTATCATTAGGCGAACTTTAAATACTATTGGATCCCATATAATCTGCCAAAAAAAAAAAAAAAAGAGTCACAGTTAGGTGAAAGAGTAAGGAAAATGATAATCTAACACACTCTCAATGCACACTTTATAACACTACAATTATCCACTACCACCTTCTTAGGGGCACCGCCTCATTTCCTAAAAAAATAAAATAAAATAATTAATCAATTAATTATGCGCTACCACCGGCCCGTTCATTGAGTTATTCAAATTGACTCGACTAAAAAAAAAAAGTTAATTAAAATTGACAACCAGCCAGGGGACAGATAAGTAATTTGGCAAAACTTATCATTTGGTCCCTGAACTTTGTGTTTTTTGTGCTCTGGGTCCCTGAACTTTTATTACTATACATTTGGTCCTTGAACTTTCACAAAGATTTACATTTAGTCTTTCCACCATTTAAAGTGTTAAACTATGTCAATGTGGGCAACAAAAGTGTTGTGTGATTAGTCAAGAAGAGTAAAATGGTTTATATTACTGAATCGGACGACTCGCATCGACTAAAAAAAGCCGAAAAAATTTTAATTTCAAAAACATAAAAATCTCAAAGTTCGGGGACCAAAAACATAAAACTCAAAAGTTCAAGGACCAAATGTACAACAATGAAAGTTCAGGGACTAAATGTACACTATTGAAAGTTCAGGGACCAAAAGCATAAAAGACTCAAAGTTGAAGGACCAAAAAATACGTTTTGCCTAAATAATTTTACTACAAGGACTTTTTGTCTTAATGGAATTTATTTTTTAATACTCGCTCATATCATGAAATACAATAAAAGAGCACAAATATTATTTTCAAAGATTTAATAGCATTTTTTGGGAACTTTTTATGCTATAAATGGAGATTCTTTTAATAAAATGGGATAATGGAGAATTGTGAAAAATCATTAATACTATATAGCCTCCATGGTACTCAATGGTAAATTTAGAGAGATGCCCTTGATATATAATGAAGAGGTGACGAAATTTGAATTCTATCATTCAAATTCAAATATACAACTGGTTTAATTTCTCTATCAGGATTTTGGGTTAAGGGTTTTTTTTTACCTTATAAAGATATTTGTGAAGGTTCTTGCGACACCCACAATTATATGTGGTAATATAATAGTTTTAAATTGGGTCTTCAAATACCACTCGACAAAGGTAGCAGAGTAATATAAGTATTACATGAGAATTTTTTCACATGAAGGGGTCGCATGTTCGAGTCCTTATGTCGACATTGAAACTATTTTCTAGTAGTTTCTCCTAGTCAATAGGTTTGGTGAGACTTGATCTTATAGGATTAGTCGTACCCAATGGGTGCGGATATCCATACTTAATAAAATAAAATAAAATTGAGTCTTCAAGTGAGTATTGGGTCGATTATATATAAGTTGGTATGTGGGGAATTATTTTTATTTTGGCATTTTGGTGTAGGTTGTCTTCCAACTTAACTCAACGCTCATCCCTCTACACTTGGATCTGGGACATTTCATATAATACATGCGGCTCTGTTTTTTACGCACAAATTAATTTATCAGCTGCTCAATTATAATCTACTTTGACAAAAAATTTCGTCTGATTGCTTAATTATTTTCATAATAAACTGGATGATAAGCTAGGATTATAAGCGCTATGCCTACAAGCGTTTTATTTTCTAAATGGCAGATAGTGTTTTGGTTTCCGTATGCAAATAGCGGAAGTCCAATTTCTCTTTTTTCGAAAACATTAGTAACAAAACACGTGTAACCATGTAAACATATACAAATCGATAGGACCAATAAAATATTATTTTATTTTTGCTTAAAAAAATTTTATTTCTTATTATAATAATTAAATTAGATGTATATGTATCACACGAACATAAAACGTGAACACCATGAACTTATACTAAACAAAGTTTCAATTACAAACTAAATAATACTTTATTTTATATGTACATATGAAACGGACATTACTTAATATTAACTTTGCAAAAAAAAAGACAATTAATATTAATAATTTCAGTGTATATGTAAATATATATATATATATATTCAATTAAAATCTAACAATAAGTAGTATAGTTATATATTCATATTACATTAACTAACAACTTTTTCAAGACATTAATATTTTAAATAACGAAAAATATATTTGTATATTTAATATATTTAATTTTAATTAAGAATGTATTTTTATGTCATTTTGCATTGATTTGTTACTCAATCATCTAGTTTTTCCAAACGACTTTACTTGATTAGCTAAATTATCAACTTTCAACTATCAACTACTAATTTTTTAGCTATCAGCTAGATTATCAGCTAATATTACAAAATAGAGCCACAAAATTTGATAAATATATAAAAAATATTATAAAGGTCCTTTAGTAACATTTTTTGTATGACAACTTAATCGTCGCCCGACTGCTCCAGTGTCCAAAGCTTAGCCTTAAAAATTATGGAAAGGTCGAAAGGACTTTTCTTGTAGTGCTTATTCCGACTACGGCCCTAATGAGTCTTGATATATTGTTTTGGTTGAATTAGATTTTATAATGAAGATTAAATCTAATGAAGATTATGCCGTGGGAGAAAAGCATGCCCTCAATTTCCCAAACTAAAATATAAATCTAAAAATTAATGAGATCTCAAAATGAGACCACCGACAAGCCCCCACAAGACTAGGGAAAAGCAACCACCAACAGCACCACCACACCAATCTTGGCTTTCACACCACTACTCTCCTCGCCACCCAAAACAACAACAATAAATTAACAAATGTTAGATACTAAAGATACATGCTCACGTCCACATCTACTCATGCCCAAATTATGGGCTCTCCAAGTCTCCAACGAACTTTGACGTTTGGAAGCGGTTGGAGGTTCATTAATTAATTTAATGAATTAAAGGCAATTTTTCTTTTCTCGTCTATTCTGTAGCAATTTTGTTTTTGGCAAAAACATATTTTTTATTTTTTCGTCATTCAACTTTGAGTCTCTTATGTTTTTGCTACCAACTTTCATTAGTGTACATTTGGTCTCTGAACTTTTATTGTTGTACATTTGGTTCTTAAACTTTTGAGTTTTATGTTTTTGGTCCCTGAACATTATGTTTTGGAGGAAATTAATTTTTTGGGGCTTTTATTAGTCGATGTAAGTTATTCGGTTCAGTAATATAAACCATTTTACTTTTCTTGACTAATCAAGTGCACTTCAGTTATCCACGTCGGTGGAATTTAACACTTTAAATGATGGAAGGACTAATGTAGATTTTTGTGAAAGTTCAAGGTCTAAATGTGTAATAATAAAAGTTCAAGGACCAAAAACATAAATAACACAAAAAATCAGGGACTAAATGATGGTTTTGCCTTTTTTTAAGCCAATTATAACAAATTTATTTCAAAGTCATTCTCAAACAATAAATGACTTCAAAATAACAACATGTAACACCCCTTTGATATTTGTACAAATTTCAAAAACTTTCCCTATTAGTCTGAACTCTTAGAGTCCAAACAGATTTTTTGTTTTCCAAAATTGAACTGGCCGGTCCGTACCATATATGTCAATCACTAACAATTCTAGTATGCCATCACATATATACATTCCTATTTCTTTCCAGAAGTGGGAACTTAAGACAACCTTTACTACCAAATTAATTGCATCAATCAGCTAATAAATGTATGAATCAACATTTTGAAAAAAAAAATGTATAAAAATCAGCATAGGAGGGGGTTGATCTCCATATTTATAAACAAATTTGAATTCAATAGTTATAAAAGTTGGTAAAATCTCTAATTTGTTAATTATATAACCAATCAATTTAATTAATTAGCATACTTTTGTTAGGGTGGTTCTATACTGTTATATGTCTCAGAATGTATTGCACAATTTCAAAATAGATACATATTTGAAAGCCACAAATGACAGTATTTGTTCCCATTGCACATGCACCTTCTCTCTTTACATTGTACCATGGCCCAACTCTAACCTAACAGACTGAAAGCATTGGTTAATATTCTGCTATCTCTCTATAGCCAATTACCTGGTGCGCACTATATGCATTATGCATATGCACGGGTGGGGGTAAAGCTGACAATGTGGAGCACGTCACTAGCTATGCCACTCGCTAACGTCTCACATGGAAGAATCTATGCTACAAGTAAAATCTTTGCTGCTTTATAAATTATATATATAACACGTGAGATGATATATACTACTATTAGTTAGGAGTTCGAAAACCTTACTGTGATCTGTTTGGACTCTGGTGTTTTATGGCAATTCATGAAAGGACAAGCATGCTTTTTGTACGTGGCAGTTTTTCTTTGAACATCATAAACTGATAAAACGACATCCCTTTTTTTTTTGGTGAAACATGCCTTCTTTTAAATTAAGGAGTTTGCTTTGTGTATGTTGGCTAATTAACTTATTATACTGGATTGAAAGTAAGGGAGTATTAATGGTGGCGTGCAGTGGCAAAGAAAGAGCAGTATCATTTATTCTAATTGAGGTAGATATATTGGGACTCTAATAGAATTTCTTTTGCAAAAGGGACTCTAATTGGATGTCACATTTTGATGTGAACAATAATAAAATATTAAGGCCTATTTGATTCAGCTTGTGCTCTTGTTTATCACTATCGTGACATCTAATAAGTAGCTTTTGTATTGTTTAGTTGCATTTTATATATATTTATTTGCAATTGGTTGAAATAGAACTAACGTGACACGGACATGACAACCAAAACTATATAAAACTATTATATGCACTGCAATTCTCAAAAACATCTCCCTACATATTTTTTACTTTTTATAAACATTTATCCAAGTCGTCAAAGCATAAGCTAAAAGCAAAAAACTGAACCAAACATAACCTATATAAATTTTACATAAGTATGGCTTTAGGCTGGTAAATACAAACTCAAGTACGCCCATTAATAATCGGGACTTAGTGGGCTTGAGCCGTGCTAGCTGTTACCACCCCAATAAGCTGGATACGAGCATGCTTTGGGGCAGCCTCGGATTGGGGTTTAGTACATGGCTCGGGCCTAAGTGGGCTTGGCTTGGCACGGACAAGGTAAGGTGGGCAAGGCCAGGCCAAGGCGAGGCCAGGCCAAGGCAAGGCGGCCAAGGCCAAGGCAAGGGTTGGCCAAGCCACGCGCAGGCCGGGCAAGGCCGGCCCCGAGGCCCGAGGCAAGGCACGGGCACGGCAAGGCCAGGCCTAAAGGCAAAGCAAGGCCGGCCAGGCCAAGGCAAGGCCGGCAAGGCCAGGCCAAGGCAAGGCAAGGCAGGCCAAGGCGAGGCTAGGCCAAGGCAAGGCGAGGCTAGGCCAAGGCAAGGCGAGGCAAGACCAAGGCAAGGCAAGGCAAGGCAAGGCAAGGCAAGGCAAGACACGGGCAAGGCCAAGGCAAGGCCGAGCCAAGGCGAAGCGCAAGCCCTTGCACAACGATTGACTTTCCTTGACTCGGGCATTGACCCTGGTCAAAGTACGCTTGGTCTCATTTTGGGATGTTTCCTATTGGAGCCGGGGAAACGGCTTAACATCTACTATAAGGGGAGGTGGGCTCTCTCCTGGGGGTGGCATGGGCAACAAAGGTGACAAGGAAGGCCTCGTGCACGTCTTGGGCACCATGCCAAGGCGAAGACCCACGGACCATGGTCCTCGCCACCCGGCCGGTGGGACTCGACCACGAGCCCCGGCTAGCACC
The DNA here is from genome assembly GCA_039657345.1 of Stephania japonica. Classification (NCBI taxonomy): domain Eukaryota; kingdom Viridiplantae; phylum Streptophyta; class Magnoliopsida; order Ranunculales; family Menispermaceae; genus Stephania; species Stephania japonica. Next base: position 13,130,629 of record CM077556.1, read on the forward strand.
CAACGTGCCTGGACACGGCCAGGGCACCACGAGACGCAACCTCCACTGTCCCGTAGAGAAGCATGAACCACGTCCCTTGAAATGTGGAAGACCAAGTCGAGGTAGTTGGGGAACTACCTTGGTCATGGCCGGGCCATGACCAAGCCACGTCCGAGCATGACCCGAATACATGGAGCATGTGCAAACCGACCTTGTAATGGAGGCGATTCTGGAACCAGTGGCAAGAGAGGGAACAAGGCGGTTTAGCAATCGCTTGACCACTAAGAGAGTGGTGATTTACCAGTGTCTATGGATTGATGTATGCTAGACATGTGTCCCGGTTGGTTATGTAACTACCTAATGGCTAGTCTATAAAGCCAAGGGCTCGAGCTTGGGGAGACACGAGTTCCACGGTTGTAATTCCAATTGAGAGCTAGTAAACGTTTCCTTGTTGCCTATTGCTTGCTTGTCCCTTTAATTTGAGTGTTGAGTCTTTGAACTAAGGTGGCCCCAGGCACCGCAGTTCAATCGAGAGAAAATTTTCCTAGTGAAAACCCCTCTTTCATTGGCCCCGTGACAATTGGTATCGAGCCTCGTTTGGAGACAATGGCGACCCGAGCAAAGCGAAGCGATCTAGGTGAGAGGGTGTCTCACCTAGAGCATGTGATAGCAACGATGGCCACTCCGACGGAATTGGCGAGTCTTCAACTACGTCCCGACGTATTGAAGCCTTGGAAATGTTGGTGGCTTCCTTGGTGACTAGGGGAGAGTCACAAGAGGCCATTGCTATGTGGGAGTCAAGGTTTGAGGAGCTTGTAGCGGATGTGCGGTCGGTGGGAGAACTTACCACCGAAACGGCCTCGACAATGGTCGTGGAGGTGAGCTTACTCAAGCGAGCGTGGGCGGAACCTCGGAGGGTCTTTGTTGCGGCAAAGCCCCGAACAAAGGTGCGGAACCAAAGAAATTCTCTCCGCAAGCGAGTGCAAAGGAGCTTGAGAATTTCATTTGGGACATGGAGCGATTTGCTACTTGTTGGCACGGAGGAGAATCGAAGGTCATCTTGACCCCGATGTACCTTGAAGGTGATGCGAAACTTTGGTGGAGAACCGGGGTGGATGATGATGCGGTACGCGGGAGGCCCAAAATTGTAGATTGGGAGGTGCTCGAGGGAATTGAAGGATCAATTCCTTCCTACCAATGCGGCTTGGCAAGCACGGGAGGCCTTGCGCAATCTCAAACAGACGGGATCGGTGCGTGACTATGTGAAGGAGTTTTCCTCCCTCCTACCGGACATCAAAAACATGTCGGAGGAGGACAAACTTTTCAATTTCACCACGGGATTGCGATCTTGGGCTCAGCGAGCTAAGGAGGCAAGGAGTGAAGGACTTGCTGGTGCAATGCAGGCTGCGATAGTCTTGTGGACTTCAAGACTAGTTCCTCCCCGAGCGAAGGGAAGAACAAGGAGAAGAAGCCGTTCAAGAACCACCGAAGAAGGGCGAGAAGAAGCCCTTTCCTCCTAAGCCGGCGAGCTCGAAACCAAAGCACCTAAAAACGCAGACCGAAGCCCTCATCAAGTTCTGCAGGTAAGGGTTTTTTATTTGCAATGGTCCTCACAGGGGCACGAGATCGCCCAAAGAAGGAGAAATTGTCGGCCTTGATCGCGGAAGATGATGGCCGGCCCGAATGAACCCATTGCATGCGCGAATGCAATTCAAAGCAAGCCAAGACGAGCCCTTCCGGAGGGGCTAATGTACGTGGATGCGGAGGTGAATCGAGAGACGAGTCTTGGCGATGGTGGATTCGGGAGCTACTCACTCATTCGTGTGCAGACCACATGGTGGGGAAAGTTGGGACCGGATCTCGTTGAGAACTCCGGTCGAATGAAGGCGATGAATTCGGAGGCTAAGCGAATTCAAGGTATGGCCACGATGTGAATTTGAAGGTTGGGTCTTGGGAGGAAAGATCAACCTAATGGCGGTTCCTTGGATGATTTCGATGTCATCCTAAGGAATGACTTTTGCACTTGGGGAGCATTGCCTTGATGCGTTCTTAAAAGGATTTGTTCGTGATGAACAAGTCCCACCCTTTTTTGTCCCCTGCGACTAACACAATTGCGGGAAAGGAGAAGACGAAGCTATCCTATCTTTCACCATTCGGGTGAAAGATGGACTGAGGAAGGAGAACCCACATTCTAGCAGCCTTGGTGGAGACCAAGGCAAGAACGACATCAAAAATCCCTGAAGTAGTCGCCGAGTGCTTGGAGGACTTCGAGAGACGTGATGCTTGAGAATTGCCAAAGCAATTACCCCCAAAGAGAAATTGACCATGAGATTGAGCGATCCCCGGCTCAAAACCCCAAAGACAAGCCCTGCAGAATGGCCCCAAAGGAGTTGGAGGAGCTAAGGAAGCGATTGCAAGAGTTGTTGACGCTTTGGATTCATTCGGCCATCCAAGGCCCCCACGGAGCACCGATCTGTTCAGCGCAAGCACGATGGTTCCCTTCGAATGTGCGTGGATTACGGGCACTAAACAAGCTCACGGTGAAGAACAAGTACCCTATTTCACTTGTGGCGGACTTGTTCGATCGATTATCCGAGTGCGGCTCTACTTTACAAAGTTCGGACTTGAGGTCGGGGTACTATCAAGTTCGGATTGCACTGGTGACATTCCAAAGACGGCCATGGTGACTAGGTATGGTTCGTTTGAGTACTTAGTCATGCCATTTGGCTTGACGAACGCCCCTGCTACATTCTGTAATTTAATGAATGATGTACTGAGAGAATTCATTGATAGATTTGTCGTCGTTTATCTTGACGACATAGTGATTTACAGTCAGAACCTCCATGATCATGTGGATCACTTACGGATGGTTCTGACTACCTTGAGGGCTAACCATTTGTATGTAAAGAGGAGAAATGTGAGTTTCTTTGCGCAAACAATTTCTTTCCTTGGTCATGTTGTAAGCCGGGGTAAAGCTGCAAATGGATCCGAGAGAAGGTGCGGGCTATCATGGAATGGCCAAACCCCACGAAGGTCTCGAGTTGCGATCGTTCTTGGGTTTGGCGAATTACTATCGGCGGTTCGTGGAGGGCTACTCACGGAAGGTGGCACCACCGACAGACTTGTTAAAGAAAGATCGAGCTTGGGCATGGACGGATCGATGCAACCAAGCTATGGCGGAGTTGAGGCGGTCATTGCCTCGAACCGATCTTTGGGACTACAAACTTCGAACTACCGTTCGAAGTGCATACGACGCTTCGAGATAGAGTGCGGGGCGGTGCTTGTCCGGGAGGGACACCCCATTGCCTTCGAAAGCGAAAATCGAAGGATGCGGAGCGAGAGGTACCGCTCACGAGAAGGAAATGCTAGCTGTGATTCATGCTCTCCATCTTTGGAGGCATTACTTGTTGGGAACCAGTTTTGTGGTGCGGACAGACAATGCGGCAATCACCTACTTCATGAGCCAGAAAAAGCTCAACCAAAAGCAGGCGAGATGGTTGGATTTCCTTGCAGAGTTCGATTTACAATTCGAACACAAGCCTGGTAGGCTCAATTCAGTTCCGGATGCACTTAGTCGCAAGGTGGTGGGCGAGATGGTGACAAGACAGTAGTGAGGCCGGGAAGGTGAATTCTGCCTCGAATCAAGGAGGAGGCAAGCAAGGATCCTACTTGTAAGAAGTTACTAAAGCTAGTAGCGGAGGAGTCACTCGGAGGTTACGGTGTGATGATGGGGTCCTCTATGCCAAAGGAGGACGCCACTTATGTCCCAATACAGGTGGATTAAGGCGGCTACTCTTGAAGGAAACACATGATGCTCGGTGGGGTGGGCATCCGGGCATGGAGCGCACCTATGCCTCTCTTATCACGTTCCTACTTTTGGCCGAAGATGGAGGAGGACGTGGATCGGATGTGCGGACTTGTCTTGTGTGCCAAAAAGACAAGACAGAGAGGAGGAAGGCACCAGGGTTCTTTGGAGCCTCTACCCATACTGAGAGAGGCCCTTTCAAAGCATCTCGATGGATTTCATCACCGGTCTTCCGATGTGCGGGAATGACCAGCGTATTGGTGGTGGTTGATCGATTCTCGAAGTATGCTACATTCATAGCCGCTTCAAGAATTGTGATGCGAGACATGACGGCGGAATTGTTCCTAAAGCATGTGGCGAAGTATTGGGGCATCCCCGAAGACATTATCAATGATCGAGACGCTCGGTTCATCGGACGATTTTGGGTTGCCTTATTCAACTCCGATGGGATCGAGTTGAAGTTTTCCACGGCAAACCATCCTCAAACAGATGGGCGGACGGAGAGAATCAATGCTTTACTTGGAGGACTATCTCGGGCATTATGTGAATGCCGATCGGACGAATGGGTGGATTTACTTGATACGGCCCAATTTTGTTACAATCTGCACAAAGCTCGGCCATGGAGCCGAGTCCATTCGAGGTGGCGACGGACAACAACCGGCTACTCCACATGAAGTAGTCAAGTCAAAGTCGATGGGATCGAGCCTCGCGGCGTATTGGTTTGCAAGGAACAAGCAAGAGCGAGGAGGCGCCTCATGACGGTTGGCCAAAGCGTCGGGAGGATGAAGAAGTATGCGGACCAAACAGACGGCCCTTGGAGTTTCGGGAAGGAGACCTCGTCTTGTTGAAGCTCACTCCTCAAATTTTGAAGAAATTCAACAAGAAGGAGACCCATGGGGTTTGGTCCAAATGATATGAAGGACCATTTGAGGTGGACAAACGAGTTGGGAGGGTAGCTTATCGCTTAAAGCTACCGAGAAGGCTAAAGGTACACCCTACATTTCATGTCGGTTACCTTAAGCCCTTCCATTCGATCGGGAGGATCCGGAGCGGAGCGCGGTCGACGAGCTCCACCACTTGATACGGAAGGAATTTGCAGGAGAGATAGAGCAGATTCTAAACCACGAGGTGCGTGGTCAGAGTAAGAAAAATTGGCGGATTTTTTACCTAATCAAGTGGGTTGATGTGGAGGAACCTACTTGGGAGCGGGATACTACCCTATGGCAGTTTGAGAAAGAGATCTCGGACTACCAGAAGCGGCAAGAACCAAGCAGTTCGATGAGGGCATCGAACATTTCGGCGAGGGGAGGTTTGTTACCACCCCAATAAGCTGGATACGAGCATGTCGGCAAAGCGGCATGATAACTCGACAGATGATCGAGTCTCGGTGGACTCGGGAGGTTTCGGTGAACTCCAAAGTCGGATTGGGGTTTAGTACATGGCTCGGGCCTAAGTGGGCTTGGCTTGCACGGACAAGGTAAGGGCCGGGCAAGGCCGGGCCAAGGCAAGGTTGGCCAAGGCACGGCGGCAAGGCCAAGGCAAGGTCGGCCAAGGCCAAGGCAAGGTTGGCCAAGGCACGGCAAGGCTGGCAAGCGAGGCCGGCCCAGGCGCAAGGCAGCACGGGCAAGGCCGGGCCAGGCAAAGCAAGGCCGAGCCAGGGCGCAGGCAAGGCAAGGCAAGGCCGCGAGCCGCGAGGCGAGGCCAGCCAAGGCAAGGCAAGCGAGCGAAGGCGAGGCTAGGCCAAGCAAGGCGAGGCAAGACCAAGGCAAGCGCAAGGCGAAGGCAAGACACGGGCAAGGCCAAGGCCAAGCAAGGCCAGGCGAGGCCAAGCAAGGCCTTGCACACAACAACTTCTGACTTTCCTTGACTCGGGCATTGACCCTGGTCAAAGTACGCTTGGTCTCATTTTGGGATGTTTCCTATTGGAGCTGGGAAACGGCTTAACATCTACTATAAGGGGAGGTGGGCTCTCTCCTGGGGTGGCATGGGCAACGGTGACAAGGAAGGCCTCGTGCGCGCCTTGGGCACCATGCCAAGCGAAGACCACGGACCATGGTCCGGCCACCCCGAGCTTTGTGGGACTCGACCACGAGCCCCGGCTAGCACCAACGTGCTGGACACGGCCAGGGCACCACGAGGCTGCGATCCTGTCCCGTAGAGAAGCATGAACCACGTCCCTTGAAATGTGGAAGACCAAGTCGAGGTAGTTGGGGAACTACCTTGGTCATGGCCGGGCCATGACCAAGCCACGTCCGAGCATGACCCGAATACATGGAGCATGTGCAAACCGACCTTGTAATGGAGGCGGTTACGGAACCAGTGTGCGCAAGAGGAACAAGGCGGTTGGCAATCGCCTTGACCACTAAGAGAGTGGTGATTTAACAGTCTATGGATTGATGTATGCTAGACATGTGTCTCGGTTGGTTATGTAACTACCTAATGGCTAGTCTATAAAGCCAAGGGCTCGAGCTTGGGAGAGACACGAGTTCCACGCTTGTAATTCCAATTGAGAGCTAGTAAACGTTTCCTTGTTGCCTATTGCCCCCTCTTTCATTGGCCCTGTGACACTAGCCTATATGGTGCTATCTTTTAAACTCAAACCCGACCCTTATTGTGTGGATTGGGCGGACACCATCAATAAGCTTATGTTAAAGCTCACTCATCCTAATTAAATTTTCTTGTTCGGCTAGTCCAACAAAATCTTTCGTTAATTTCTTTTTTGATAATGAGTTTTTAAACTTTTTCTTTTAAATCCCTTTATTTTAGGCTCGACTAATCCTACAAGAGGCAATCGAATGCCCCAATCTCATGATCTGAGATAGAAATTAATATATTTGAAGTTGGATGACATCATTTGATCTCTCATGGCTTTTATTTGGAATTAGATGTGTTAAAGCAACTATATAGTTGTTATATTTGTGTATTACGTTAGTTGTTATATCTGTGTAATTATGGTAGTTACTATATTTGTTTGATTACAACATTTTATGTATTAGTTTCCTTGTGTATTGTAAGGCTCTATAAATAGGAGCATTCTTTAGTATACAATGCCCCCCCTTTTACCCTAATTAATACAAAGTTTAATTATGTTCATAAGATGACATCATTGGATCTCCCATGAATTTTTGGTAATGAAAGCACACATTTATCTCCCATGACTTTTAATACCGGTTTATTTATTGTGCTTCCTACAGTTATGATGAGAATGTATGACTTTATTCTTCACAAAGAAAATTAAGATTTACTCTTCTTTTTAAGATTATTTAGTAGACTAACTTTACCTATTGGTTTGATTTTCACTTTGGTCTGATTTAGACTTGAAAAATCTTGTGGCCTGTCAAGAAAAAAAAAATCTAGCTTATGGCCTCACTTACTCTCGGAAATTGCAAATCCACTAATTACAGTCTTTTTTTTTTTTTCTGGTAATAATTATAGTCTAGTTTGCGTAGTTCCACTCGAGACTTTGCGGTAAGTCTAAAAATGATACAACAAACGACACACACCTTCCTGGGGCCCTTGATGCTTAATAATACACATCTTGAGGTGCATCTAACGGATGCAAATAAGTACGTGTAACTTTTACATATCTTTAATATTTAACGTCAGGTCTAGAAAAAAAAATGAGAGGAACTTTCTTAATAAAAAAAAATACACACAAGCGACACACACCTCCTAAGGCCCTTGATGCTTGTTAAACTCATCTGGAGGTGCATCTAACGGACGCACATAAGTACGTGTCACTTTTACGTATGTTTAATGATTACGTAGCGGTTCCTAAAATCGAGTAGGCATCTCATCGAATAGCCGAGGTAGTTAAAATCGAGAGGGGCATTGTCGTCACTTTGAAAGATAACTCCCACCCTCTCTCTCTCTCTCTCCTCTCTCACAGTGAAGAGTGAAGAGTGAACAGTGCAGGTGATTGCTCTGCCTGCGCTGTGCTTTCTTTCATTCTACGAACCCCAACCCAAACACTCCCCATCTCCCTCTCTCTCTCTCTCTCTCTCCAGATCTCAGACAACATTCACCACAGAAGACTCTCTCTCTCTCGCTCTCGCTCTCGCCATTGATCAGATCTGCGTAAATCTCCATCTCAAGCTACCACTGTAATCAAATCTCTTCAAATTCCAATCTTGCATTGCCTTTTCAACGCTTCCAATCAACCAATGCACGCTCGTTCTCCACTTCCTTGCCCTATATTTCGACCTTCGCTACTTTCTTCGCTAAATTCTTCTTGTGTAAATTATGTTTTTGAATTTGAGCTTTTTAATGGAGATTCTGTCGTAATCCGACTCGTTTTGGTTGGATCTGCGACTCATTCGACGAGTTTCAGCGAGGGATTTGATTTTCATTTCTCATTGTACTTTGTTCTTCTTTTTGTTGTTGTTTGGTGTTGATGTTGTGATTTCTACTGGTTAGGTCTGCGCAGAAATCTGTATTGGATGAGTACTTGCGAAGTTCAAGCTTCGCTGAAGCCCTACTTGCTTTTGACGCACGTTTTTCTGCGTTGAACTGATAATCTCTTCAGATTTCATCCAAAAAAATAATCTCTTCAGATTCTGGAATTTGAACTGGTGTTGTGTTTGATCTAATCATCAATTTCAGTTCTTCATCTGATTTTGTGTTTTTTCTGCGTTTTTGATGTTGTCTCTTGATGTTTGTGCATTTCTAAATTTTTTTCCCTGATACAGATACTGTTCTCCATTTTCAGGTTATATTGGGGATCTTGAACAAATTTCATGTCCTTTTTAGACGAGTAAATCGAGATGGAAGGAGGAATACGTGACGACGTTTCTTTAGATTATGTTGCATTCAAGATATTTACAACTCAAAACAGGTTATTCCTTTTTGTTCTTCTTTTATTATGCATTGCCTTGATTTGCTGAGCCATGGATTTTGTAATGTCCATGATTATTTTCATAATTTTTATTCTTTTCTGCTTAGTGCTTACTCTAGTTGGTGGGTGGTGTCATCATACTTTTTCCGATCTTCTTTATTGTGAAGTTTAGCTGAAATCAACGAAATATTTTTCATGACACTCCTTCATGTTTTGCTATTCTCCCAGTTTGCTTTTACAAAGACTCAAAAGTTGACATATCAACAATGTGAGTGCTTGAGTGAATTTGAAGATGTATAAATAATTTGAATACTTCTGAAAAAAGCCTTCTCAAAGCTGTAAGGGGTTTTTAACTGTGCATTATTGAAGGAGTAAATACCTGAAAAGGTTGCTGCAAGCTTCCACTTTATGCATTATATGGGAAAAAGCTTATTCTTCAATGTGATTTGAGGATCCTATTCTCTATTCACAATTCTTTCACTTGGCCTCTTGTCAATGTTTGTTGCTGCAACTTACAGCTTATGTGCTTCTAAATAACCATTTCTGTCCTTGAGAATTGGAGGAACAAGTTTGAGTTGCTTGAGATTTTGGAATCTATCATTACTTTTGAGTTAACTATTAGTGTTTGATAGAGTTCGTAAGTTGTTACCCATACGACATGTATTCTATAGCTAATATGCTTTGCTCCCCGATATAATATTTCATCAATTTTATGTATGAAAATAAAAATAATTGCAAAAAACTTAGAGAAGTCTATTCAGCATGAGTCCCACCGGCTAGAAAAATCACTTAGTTACTCTTAGATTCTATTCTAATTTTTGGAAAATAAAGATAACTTTTAAAAAAATTTAATTAAAGCCTTTGCTTGCTCAAGTATAAAATTGACTAGCCAATAATTTGAAAATGTTTCCAAAGTACTGCTATTTTATTTTTAGGGTGTTTAAATTAAAAATCTTGGAGCATACATGTAATTTGTAGACAATATTGTTCTAGTAGATGGAAGAAGAGACGGGGTGAATTACAAATTAGGACTTTGGAGGTATACATTAGAATCTAAAGGGTTTAAGCTGAGTAAGAATAAGACAAATATATGCATTGTTAGTGCACAAATAATAGAGATTAGATAATGAGATTAGATAATGGAGTAGTAAATTCGGAGAATTAGTTCTTGAGGTGAACCATTTTAGATACTTATGATCAATCATACAAAAAGACAGACATTTCAAGAATGACTTTATACATAAAATTTAAGCTAGATGGAAGAAGTGGTGGAATGCAATAGAGGTGGTATGTGATTGAAAATCATATATCCCTATTAAGTTAAAAAATATTGCAATTAGGCTAACTATGCTTTGTGGGAGTAAATGTAAGACGATAAAGGAACAACACATACATTAAATGAATGTAGTGGAAATGGAGATGCTTAGATGGATGTGCGACAATATTTGTAAAGATAGAATAAGAAGTACGAAGATCCAAAGTAGTAGCACCACCAATTGATGGAAAAAGTTAAGATGTGCCTGTGGTTGTGGTGGTTTGGACACATCCAAAGATGGCTTGCAAATGCCCTAGTTAGAAAACCCGACATAATGGAAATTGAAGAAATTCGACGTGTAGATGTAGATTTAAGATACCTTGGAATGCATTAGTTAGAAAGAATTTAAAGGATTATGAAAGCGCTTCATCAACTACATTAAATAGAATGGAGAGTTTGATCCATGTACGTCCCAATTAATTTTGGATTAAGGCCTTGTTGTATGGAACAATTGCTTATGGAGTTATTGCTAAACATTTTTCAATGTGTAGGTATTGCTAAAGCATTGCCTGTGTACACTTCACCAAGATAGGCCAATTGTGACGAACAATTTATATGTCAATATTTCATACTCTTGCACTAGGATATAAATACAGTGAAGAAGAGGCATCCTCTTCACAGAAGGTTATGATCACAAAATTGAGTCAGAAACTTATTAGTGGATCTAGCATGTGCTAAAGGCATGAGTAGATTCCTCAAAGATATTGATCACTATATAAAGTATGAATTTGTTACAAGGAACTATATTGATGTGATTGAATGTTCTGTCAGGAAAACAAAGTTTCTTTGTATTATCTCTGTAGGAAAGCATCATTAGTATAACTTGATATTCATTTTCACCTACCTGACAGCTATTAAAGGCTAAGTTGTGGCCTAACTTGGTACCAAAACTTTGGTTTTCGAGAGATCTCGATTGAAATCTTTGCGCATTTGCATATATCTTTTTCAATTTGCAAGATTGGCATTTTTTGCTGCTCTCATCATGCAGGATGGGTTAGAAATTCAGGGATAGGGATCTTGTTAAAACAGCTTGACATTGAACTCGTTGGTTTACGATCTGGAAGTAGTTTTATTTTATTAAATATTTCAAAAAGCTGAAGAACCAGGGAGATCTGTTTGATTTATAGAGATCCATATTTATAGATTCTGAGCCAAATGCCTCCTCAATCTCAACTATCATCCTTTTCTTATCATTTTAAAATTCAGCTTGATATATTAAATGTTTCTACTCATTTCTTCTTTTTTTATTATTTTTGTGTGTGTTTGATTTGTTCTTGTACCTTGTTTCAGATACGAGGCATTTGTATGCTATAATGGGAAAACAGATGAAATAGGATCTGGACTTATAGAACAGCTTGCATCATTCTTACCAGAAGTGAAAAATCTCCTGACTAGCAACAATGATGAAATTTTGAAACTGCAATTGCCTGAAAATCTGAAGGGCTCAGCATGGTTCACCAAATCTTCTTTCACCAGGTTTCTTGGGATTGTCCCCCTCCACTTTCATGCATGTTTATCTTGGCATATATGGTATAAATCCTAAAACTTTGTGCAAACACAATGTGCTTCTTCTTAGGTTTTTGCATATTGCTGGGGTGCCTGAATTCTTAAGAACTTGTAATGCAATTCGAGATGAGATGTCTCAGCTGGAGGAAGCCAGAAAGTTTCATCTTTCTTTGTATGTCAAGGTAACCTTCTTCCATCTATTGCTTCTTTCTTTCGGCCAACTAGATTTAATCAGTAATCAGATGTACCTTTTGTTTCCTAGGGTAATCAGGAGCATCCTGGACCTGGAAGACTAGAAGAAGGTATGCTATGACTATTAATTTTTGAGAAAAACCTATCAGATACCTCCTGCATTTTTTTATTGTGGTGATAAACAAATTTAGGATTGATTTGGTTCTTCTTTTAGACTGCTATATCAATTAGCAACCATTATTTTGAATCGAAAGAGTCGTTTTATTTGGACCAATTTATCAACCTAACCTGCCCTCTTCTAGGTTCTGCAGGAGCTTTTTGCTTTGACATCTGTGTAATGACCTCTTTAAAGAAACCTTAGATTGTAAGTGAAAGATTCAAAGGATCCAATAATCTCCTGTGCTAGTGATTTTACGTGATATTAGATGTGAGAAAACTCAAATAGATAATCTAAACTAAAGTACATTAAAGGGTGATTCAACAAGCATGAACTATTCTGATGCAACAAAATATGTGCTGTCCTCTACAACTGACTACTCTGATCCTTCCCCTTCCTTTGCAAATAAAACGTGAAAATTTTAATGTTTGGACAATGTTTGCAGCATATGCTAGAAAAGAAACATCTCTTTTTTGTTGTCTTACTAACCATCCATTTGTAGTTGGTATTATGATGTGCAGAGAGTTGGGCGAGTTAATTTTTTAATGAACTTGGTAAAAAAATTCTAGCAATCCAATATTTCATTGTTTTCCTTTTCAGTAATTCAGTTGATTTGTATTACTAAAGCTCAATTCATTTGGAAGTTTCTTTTCTCTTTTGTTTTATAACTTCTATATGGCATCTGCAATCTGTGTATGGGAAGGTAAATAGCCTTGTTTTATAACTTATAAATGGCACGTGATTTAGGTCTATCATAAATTTTGGAGAGGGAGTCTGCTACTGTTTTGAGCATTGGCCATATTTGAAAGTAGAGAAGTTTGCTTGCAATTGTTAAGTTCAGTCTGAAAAGAGCGCAATGTCATTAATGTTGCAAAATAGATTTTCATAATAACATTGCATTCTATTCATTACTGAAAACTTAAATTCATTTATTTCATTTCTAGCAGGTTATTCCAACTCAAATGCCATAGGGATGGCAGACAAGGTAAATGCCTTTTCTTTATTTTCTAAAGTATTTTTTTTTTCTAATGTTATCTTGTCTAGCAACAGTTTGTAAAATCTCACATTCTAATTTATGAAAATTTATGTGTAGCAACAGCCTGAACTCCAAAGTACGCTGTTAGATCCTACAAAGTATGTCTTATATACTTTTTTCATCTTGTTAAGATATTTATGTTCAATGTCGTTTAAGAAAAAAGATATTTATTTTCCTTTCACGTCTGAATTGGAAGAGTTATGCTGTCAGGAATGAATTACTTAGAGCCATGGACTTAAGAATCATGGCTCTAAGAGAGGAGTTGGTTTCTGCTTTTAATGTGGCTGCTAGTTCCACTTGCTCCAGTGAACAGATTGCTGAAATGGTTTCGTTTTTGCGGTACTTTCGAGCGATGGATTTAAGGTATCTTATCTAATTGTATATTCACTTAATAGTGTTAATACTTGAACAAGGGCCTAATAGTTGCATCAGTCGACATTTTTCTTGCTCTTAGAAGATGACGTCAGCTCAAGAATTCAATTTTTGAAGAGAAACCTATATGCAAATCCATTAAAAGGCTTAAATGTTCACGATCACTATACATAGAAGCTACAATTTTGAAGAAGGCCAGCATCATGTGTTTGATAAAGAAACTTGCACCGAAAAATGTCGGAAAGCAAAAATAGCATTAATTTTTCAGAATGTAGGCTCTAGCTCAATGGACGCTTAGAAGATAAGATAAACGTGTAAGTGGTTCCCAAGGGGAAATAGATAAAGGAGAATGCTAGTGTGACTTCGGTCGCGCACAAGTGATCCCATCGATGCGCTTCATGATGCGAGTGTGCATGCATCTTAGGAAAAAATAAGGACGAGCACACGTGTGTGCCCGATGTGCATGTCACACTAGCATTTTCCTAAGATAAAGCATCATCTACTTATCGTCAATTTATAGGCTATTGACCTTACTTAGAGGATGAAGTGAAAAAGTATTTATGTTTTTGTTTTTTTGTTTTTGTATTCCAGCCTTAAGAGCTCCATTTTAACCACCCCCATCATACATGTTTTTCTTAAGTATTTTTTAATGTCACGCTAAAGTTAATCACATATAAAAAATGTTTTGATTTTTGAAAGTTCTTTTGATCCAAGAAACAGTATTCGATGAGCAACATTATTTATAGTTTTTATCATTTTTTTCTTGGTCTTGAACTCTTGAAATTTTTTTTATATAATATTATTGAAATTAGGTAAACGTATGTAAAAGTGACAAGTTATTGACACAATTCTTTTGTGCAACTATAACCATATTATGATAGCAATTACAAAGTCACAATCCTATGTAAACATTCAATTCCCAAAAAAGATGTGTAAGCCCCTTTTATGTTGTTGATTGTGCGTCAAATAGCTCTAAACACTTGATTTCAGCCCTGCAGACAGCACACTAGGGCCTCATGCTTATCTGTTGTTTGAAGTTGATGTTAATATAGCATATCCCTTAAAAAGTCTCATCTATGCTAGTAGGATTTGGCTGCTAGAATCTCGCTCTACCACTTAAGCTTGTTTGGGGTCATATTTTTGTTGTGCATCTCATGTACCAAATACTTACATAATCCAGTTTCTCTTCTTTACCTTGCATTTTCATGGGTATGCCAAAAATTCATAATAGTTATTTCTTATGCATTCTGAATAGTTGTTTCTTCCCAGGACCTTTACATCCACTGATTTCAAAGTATGTCCCACTAATTTTATGTTTCTGACTCTTGCCAGTTAACATTGTCTAGAAGAATGCTTATTCTTTGAATTCTGATAAGCATTTTGGCTACTTTCTGATATGTTTCCTTGTGCTAAGGAACGACAATTTGTAAGATAACGCACGACAAGATTATCATTCATGAGGAATGAATTCAAGAGAATCCCAATAAGAACCAATGCTAAACTTAAAGTACAGCGTTGTATATTAGGAAACAAAAACATGAAATTAGAGAGGTCTAACCCAGCTCATATATATCCAAGTTCAGTATACATATGTTGTTGCCTGCGAATGTGTTTTGAATAGTTAATGTCATTATATAAACGGCACATCTTAATTTAGACCATATCGTTTAGTCTAATATATTTTATGCACATAAACATGCTTCTTTAGTAGATTAGATGAATGTTTTTATCGGAAGTATATTAAATGAAATTATCTTTACTTTTCTGTAGGACCAAAACTTTTCAAAATTTTCAGTTGTCCTGTTTGTAGTGTTAGACTTCCCAAGCTTAAATCCAAAGTTTGGGTGACCCAAGTCTTTGGCAAAGACTTTCATACATTGTTCTCATGAAGCAGATGATCTCATTTTTTCTTGCCTAATCATTGTCCAGGTCCTTGGGCAAGCTTCCTGCTCTCAAAGAATGACTGATTTTTCAAAAATTGATGTTTCTCAGGAATTGTTTGGTCAAGAATTTAGCAGTTGGCCTAAAGAACCAAGCTGCGGATGCCCAGGAAGTCTCTCTAATCATTTCATGTGATTTGAGGAATGACAGTGAAAAAATGGTAGATGGGTTGGTTCCAGAGGCTTCTTCTGCCAATGCAGCTAAACATGTAATGTATCGTGCTTCTCCTGCCAAAGCTGCGCAAGTTGAACGTCAAAGCTTATCAGGAAGTGATGAATCTTCTTCTTGCACTGATGAAGATAGACCAAATACAGAAAGAAGCCGATCTCTCGTACGATCTGCTTCACCTCGACGATCAGCATCTCCAATGAGAAGGGTTCAAATAGGAAGGTCGGGCTCTCGCAGACCTACTGCACTAGCAATAAAAAGCCTCGGTTATATTCCAGGCAGGGAAAGGATATCTTCAAGCAGAGATGCCACTGGCAACAGCAGTGATGAAGATTTACGCGATCCACCAAAGAAAACGGAGTATAATGCGACAAGGATTAGTGTCCAAGATGCGATTAGTCTTTTTGAGAGGAAACAGAGAGATCAGAACCCAGAGCTTCAAAAGATGAGGTCTTCAGTGGACACCTCTGTTAGTGTGAACAAATCTGTCTTGAGAAGATGGAGCGCTGGTATGGGGGATTCTTCTACGCAATGTCAACCAGAGAGTGGTTTTGAAGGTTCAAACGAGAAAACAGAAAATTCATTGGCAGATGGAGAAAGTAAGATAAATGCAGAAGAAGTGAAGCACGAGTCGGATTTTAATGATGAAATAGTTAAACCCAACGAGACAGCTAATACTGAAGCACCGTCGGCGACAGGGGAGAGTAGACTGTCTTATTCTGCAGATAACATGGAAGATGTTGTTGTGGCCCAGACTGAAGAAATTCATGACAAGGTAAAACCCTCTGATGAATGGAGTCGTCAAAAGGAAGCTGAGTTGAATCAAATGCTGTTAAGGTACCAGAGCATGGTAATGTCTAATAGCAAAAGCCAAGAGTTCCCTAGTGAGCAGAGGGGCAGTTACTATGATCACTACAAGCAGAAAAGGGATGAAAAACTTAGAGGAAATACTTCTGGAAAGCAGCCGGGAAAGGAAGGCAAAGCGTTGCAGGAAAATCTCAACAAGAAGAAAGCTGGGCTCCCCACCAAAAATGTGGCCGTCGCATCTAAACAGGAGTCTTTTGTTAGACCTAGAAAGTCACAGAAGGCCTTATCTCCTTCTATTCAACCCAAAAAGGATGTATCCAGACCTGCTCTAAAGAAGACTTCGCCCAAAGCACCCTTGCCAGCAGCACGCAAGTCGTGGCCCTCGGCTCCATCCTCCAAAACAGCCATTCCTACTCCACCTAAAACTCCCAATAGTATTTCCTCTGTTGGCTCTGCCCCAGTACGTAGGAAATCCTTGCCTATATCATCACCATCTAAACCAAGCCTCAAAACTGAAAGACCTGAGCAGCTGAAGCCCATTAAAAAGACTCCAGATGAGAAAAAGAATGATTTGAAAGGCCAGGAAGGGAAGAAACCGGTAGTGAAGAAAAGTAGCAATGTTGCAAAAACTAAACCTCAAACCATGACTGAGGATGGTTCCAGCAATGCTTCTGCCAAACAGAGTTTCTATAGCAAGGTAACAAAAAAGGGCAGTGTGGTACCACTGGAGTCAAAAGACTCAAAACCATTTCTTCGTAAGGGCTCCAGAATAGGCCCTGGCGTTGGCCCTGTTGCTAAGAAGAAAGCTCCCCAGTTGGATGAAACTTTGCAAAACAATGGGAGTCTGATACCAGTTCATGATGAGGTGGTAGCAGAAATCCCAAACCTGGTAACGCAGCAAGAAGAGGGAGATCTAGACCTTCCAGTAAGTGACAATGTGACTCTAGAATCAGAAGTTTCAGTAAATAGTCAAGAGAAATGTGAAAATATGGAGAATCATAGTCAGTTTGTTTCGGAAACTGAGGCTAATTTTGCAAATACTGCCGAATCTCCTGTAGATATTCAATCTGATGAAGTAATGACCATCTCTCCTGTTGCTTGGGTAGAAATAGAAGAACATCCAGAACCACCTATTCTTTGTGACAGTATCGAACCTCAAATACCAATGCCCAACAATATTGCACCATCAGCATCAAGTCCACGGGTTCGACATTCTCTCTCACAAATGTTGCAGGAAGATAATGGTGAACCAGAGATTGCTGAGTGGGGAAAAGCGGAAAATCCACCTGCTGTGGTCTATCAAAAGGATGTACCAAAAGGATTGAAGAGGCTCCTAAAGTTTGCCCGGAAAAGTAAAGGTGATGCTAATATTACTGGTTGGTCCAGTCCATCAGTTTTCTCTGAAGGAGAAGAAGATTCTGAGGAACCTAAAGCAGCTAGCAAGAGGCATGCCGAGGTTCTCATGCGAAAGTCAGCACAAGCAAATGGATTTGGACACCAGAAGAGCTTGTTGGTTTCAAGCTACGATGGTGGATACTCAAGCATGAGATCCATGGATAGTGTGCAGCCTCATGACTTACCCTCTGGTATGCTCTCTGGACCAACTTTAAATGTTCTTTTTCTACTGTTAGAAATCCATTATTCACAAATCATTGACAGACATCTTTCAGTATCTCGTTTTATTTTTATGTGCCATTTGCTTTGATATGGAGCATTTCTATAATTCAAGTCGTTCAGTTAGTAGCCCTTGCCCTGTGACCAAAATACCTCGTCACGCATATGCTCTCGAGTCCAATGGGCAGTCTTTGTTGATAATGTTTATTTTAGCAGGAATGTCGACTACAAGAAAATATTCTGCTCAGGGTTCTCACAAGCTGCAGGAAGGAAGGGATATGTCGGCTGGAGCCACCTCAATGAAAGGTTTTGTAGTTTTCCTATTCTCATATTTAAGTTACACTTAAATTACTTTTCTGACATTTCTCTTGCTCCAGAAAGTGTTCCTTCATGGTTTCTAATGTCCCATTCCATTTTTCAGCTAGTCGATCATTTTTCTCACTGTCGACATTTAGGAGCAGTAAATCAAATGAAGGAAAGCTTCGATGATGAAGAGTCAAAAGTATATGGCAATTGCCGCCTCTAAAATGATGGTGTAGTGATAGTCAGCCTAGGATCGTATTCCTCCTGATTTTTCGGTTGTCTTCTTGCTATTTTATTTGAATGATTTATAATTCCACTAGTTGTATCTGTGGTGATTCTGTAAATGCGATGTGATATCAAGAATAGAAACAATCTGTCTTGAATATTTGGAGTGTTCGCTAACTGAAAGCTAGGAATAGAAGTGTTTGCCTAGATGTAAAGTTTGTACTTAAAGAGCAGAGCTTCTGTGTTTGTATTGTATAACATGTTGATTCAATTGGAAGGATTGTTCTGAAGTAAATGCTACATTTCTGATTTTATATCTCATTCCTTGTTGCATGTGGTTGGCGTGCTGATTAATGTGTAGCAAAACTCAATAAACTTTTCCTAAGACCGTGGTTTTGGATAGATTCAAAATATTATAAGAGGTGAAAGGGTTTCTCCAATCTAGTATATGAAATGTTAGACTAGTGAAGTTTTTGAAACTCGAGTCCACATGGTCATGGCTTGACATCTATATGGTGCAACAATGCGTACAAGAACACTTCAAATAGCCTCAAGAGTAGCTATATAATGGATGTTAAAAATGCTCCGGGGATTCAAGTAAATTAAAAAAAAAGGTAATAAGTTGGGATTGAAGCATCATCTTGCCTTCTATTTTGGCGAAGCTTCTACTTCAAACCATAAGCTCTGATTTATATACACACTCCTTCCTATATAAACTTGGACTCAAAAATTTCATCCAACAAATCTTAATACTAGAGGTTGGAATTGAACTCAATTCCCAAACCAACTAAGCAACCCCTAAATTTTTGGCTAAGGACTCATTATGATTTATACTCTTTTCATTTTTCAATTCTTCCGTGTCTTTTTCTTTATCTAAAAACTCAACAGTATCACCCAATTGATGACAAAAAGTACAATTTGTTTTCATTACTGCTTCGTGAGAAAATTGAAATTAAAATCGGTTGGTCTAAATGGTAAGGACTCCATTTTTTTGCACAAGTTCTTGGTTTGTGGACGGAACAAACTGTTTTGGGAGGGGCACCTCTATATAAATTCTTTAATAATATACCTAAATATGAATTAATCAATGTATTTGACGTCAAATAGCACTTGAAAAAAAAAAACCTTTAACTTCTAAGTTTTCTTGTAAAAAAGCAACTAATTACTTTCACTCACAAAACTAATTACCATGTCCAGACAAGTGGTTGTTGATTTTTAATTTTTACAGTATTTTAGGAAAATGATAATCTAACACATTTTAGGCGTACACTTTATTTTTTAGTCATTTATAGTGTTTTGTGAGATGTGGAGCCCACATTTGGAGAGACAAAAAAGTGTCATAAATGATTAAAAAATAAAAGTGTGCGACTCAAAGTGTGTTAGATTACCATCCTCCATTTTTTATATAGGAAATCGGTCATTGATTTAAAGGGCAATTATACTCCAGAAGACATGTTTATTAAAATAAGGATTAAAGTTTAAAATTTTGCTGACGTTCCTGATGACAAATCCCCATTATATATCTAAATTTTAACTATGCAAAACTTCATTTGGCAACAAAAAAATATCATACAAAATTGATTGACTTGATATATAGTTAGCTTAATTTACAAGTTATTCTTAAAGAAATTTTTATTAAAAAAAGGTTTTCTTAAGGATATTGCTTGGATTTTCTTCTTTGATATTATATAATAGATACATACATCATCCATAACGTTAGCCTTCCCATACCTACCCAGGCTACCACTAGCAATAAATTTTATATAAGAAAGGAAATGGATTCAAGATGTATGCTGTGGTTAATTAATTATATATGAGCCCCCCAAAAAAAAAGAATTATTGAACCCAAAAAAATTGGGATGGGCCGACGTATACACTTTTGATACACAAAGGAAAAAAATAACCTATGAATAGTGTGAGGGATCGATTTGTATATACCTATAGTCGACCTCAATTAATTTGGGATTGAGGAAACTAATTGGGTGGTCCAATAATTTATTATGATTTTTGAGAGTGAAAGGTCATTGGTTCAAATCTTGGTGGTAGCAAATTATTTCTTTCTTATCAAAAAAATAAACTTGGGACTAAGGCATTGTTGTTGATGTTGTATAGCTAGAGCTATCTTTGGCGCACTACAAGTATATTATTTTTGAGTAGTGTTATTTGGACTCTTTGAGTCTAGACTCTTAGGGGTTTTTAGAGTTTATTTATTTCAAAATCACCTCGAACAATAAATGACATAGAAATAATAAAAAAGCCTTTTGATATTTGTAAGAATTCAAAAACCTCTATAAGTGTCCAAACAGATTTTTTGATTATTTATTTGTTTTCAAAACAAACACATACATAGAATGATATAGAAGAAGGATCAGCTAATAATTCTCATTGAGGAAAACAAGGCATTGAAGTACTAGTACTCCCAGTGCTTTTTCAGTGTTTACTCTACAATGAAATAATTGAATGAGCAAAAAATGTAGTGAGGCTCATAAAATAGCTTTATGTGTTAATAGGACAATTATACGTGACGTTTTTTTTTTTCTTTTTTTTTTAGAGAATTATATTTGATTTTGCTTTGCTGCATGGTTGTTGAGAGTCCTGCTGCCCATGTCTATATATAGAGAGAGTACAAAAACAAACAGAAAAGACATATCTTATTATAGATTAGGAGACGTGATCCCCAACAATAACAAAAACTAATTAACCTATATAATGTATCTGATGATAAAGTATTATAGATAGGTAGGTAGAGATGGAAGCAACAGAAGCAGGGCTGCATTTCGTGCTTGTTCATGGGATCGGCGGGGGCGCATGGTGTTGGTATCGGATTAGGACCATGTTGGAGAGGTGCGGCCACAAGGTCTCTTGCGTCGACCTCAGGACCGCTGGCATCGACCCTACGGATCCAAACGCTGTTGTGTCTTTTGAAGATTACAACAAACCCCTCATCGACCTTCTTCACAATTGCTTCTCATCTCAAGATCATCATCAAAAGGTAAGTAATTTTCTACTGTTTTCTATGAATAATGCTTCTTTTACCCACTTTGACACGCCCTTTGATTGTTTCATCAATGAGAGCATGAAACTCGATGTACATCTAAGGGACTCCTAATGAATGTGTGCCAAATTGGTATGCCAAAAGTAAGACTTATGTTCTATCTCTTATTTTCCTACCCACGTGCGCATATGTAATGAGAGATATTGATACTACCGTGCATAGCTTTAGTAAAGTTGCTTGGAATTAAAGTCACGAGTATATGAATTTCTTTGTAATTCTTCAAGGCATATCACCACGGTGGGAAATGTATATCTTGTGAAATATCAATGAGTAACTATGTCCCAACCTATAGTGGTTTGATATAGGATCACTTGTATAAAAAGTTGGTTTTAAAGTCACAAAAGAAGCAAGTTAATTGGTTTCTTTCTTATCATAAATTAGGGATAATCCTGAAGGACCTGAACACTACATATATAGTATTCCAAAATAAATGAGGGAAATAAAGAGATCAAATGTGAAGAGAGATGAGAAAGAGACGTGGATTTAAGGGGAGAGATCAAAGCACGTGTGTATGTACACTAGTATACAATATATACACTGAATTACAACAGTTTGTTTTTTGTTTTTTTTTTTTGGATTATGAACCAACTTTACAACAACAACAACAACAACAACAACATAGTCTTAGTTTCAAATTAATATGTGGTTGGTCCATTTAATGAAGAGTGAAAAAAGTTTTAGACTAGTGGTTGTCGACCTATCGCAACACTCATCTATTTTCTAAGAATGAAAAAGAGCTTGGGGCCTCCCTCCCCCATTTTTTCGAGTATGAAAAATGAGTTTGAGACCTCTCATCCATTTTTCGGCATAGAAAAATAGGTTTCGAAGACCTCCTTCATTCGGACTTGAGATCGACTGTATAACACACATAATGTTCCATATAGATAGAGTTATAACGGGCCAACTTTAATTAACTTATGAAAAATAATTGGTTGACCCACTTTTGACATATACATTTGACATTTAGTTGGTTGTGGTAATATTGCAAAGAGATGTGTGCGCACATCTCGAGGTCTTGACTCCAACACGAGTCTAACCTCAATCTTGCCCTTTAGTAGTGATGCTTCATTCATCCCATCACTAGATATGTCTCATTCATCCCAAATAATAGCATTTACGGTGCATTTGGCAAAACACATTAAATTAAATGCACAGCACTGATCACTATTTTTTCTCAAGAAAAAGAAAAACATTGATCACTATTAGATTAAGATTTCGTGGTAATCTAATGTTAAAAATATAATTTTCATGACATAAGTATATATTTGGACTTCATTAATTTCTAAAATTACCCTATTAAGTTTTTTTAATTTGAAATTCAATGGTGTTTGTTATTAATAAATGTTTTCCATATATATGATCAGATGATATTGGTGGGACACAGTGCTGGAGGACTAAGTGTCACTGATGCTACCTACAAATTCGGCAAAAAAATCCATTTGGCCATTTATGTTGCTGCCACCATGCTTAGATTGGGGTTTCATACACCACAAGATGCCTCAGACGTAATTTTTTTATATCTTATATATCCACTTTCTATCTCCACTATAAAAATTATTTACGGAAAAAGAAAATATAGTACTATTACACAAAAACGATATCAACATACAATTAATTACCAAAATGTTTGAAGTAAAAAAAAAAAAGGAAGCAAAATATTAGGAAGACGGAAGTAAGGGGCTACAAATATGCTTCTTAAAAAAAATTACACATATCGAGATCATGAAAAGTGACTCAATACTTATCTAATTAATGAGTCACGTACCCTTAAAGTTAAATGTAGTCTTAATCACTCAATCAACCTTTTTATGTGTGTGTATATATATATATATACATACAATATAGATTTCTCCATTATAATTCTTTCTTTTTTAACACAAGTACATATAGTATAGATAATATAATAAGGAATGTTTCTTTGCAAGTGAAAGCCAAAGCCGCCTTGAGAAAAAAAAAAAAAAAAAGAAAGCCAAAGCCGGCCTTTGAGTTTAGAAGAAACAAGGTCAAAAGAAAAGCCGGCCTAAAGAATCGCTATACAATGACTTTTGCGCACAGTTTTATTGCACGTCACCTAGAACTGCAAATGGTCTCATTTTGTGCTGCCTCTTAAAATTTTGGCGGGTCAATATGTAATTAAATGTTTATAAAAATGATAAAATGACATACTTTTAATGCACACTTTAGCCTCACACTCTTGTTTTTTGGTCATTTATGACTCTTTCTTGTCTCTCCGTGCATGGGCCCTACATCCGATAAAACATCATAAACAGCTAATAAAAGGATGTGCGCCAAAAATGTGCGTTGATAGCGTATTAGATTATCATTTTTCAAATGTTTAATATCATTTTATCAATATAGATTTTATTATTTCTCAATACTATTTTTTTAATTGATTTCTCAACCTAACTTGTGATATATATGTATTAATGTAGCATATATACATATGATATTATATGATGTAACAGGGTGTTCCGGATTTATCTGAGTTTGGTGACGTCTATGACCTTCAATTCGCGTTAGGATTGGACAAGTATCCCACAAGTTCTATAATCAAGAAGGAGTTTCAACATAAAATTTTATTCCAAAACTCTCCACTAGAGGTAATTAATTAAGACTTATATGGTATATTTTTTCTGAATTCTATGTTACAATTTATACATGCATGTCCCTATCGTTATATTTTAGGATAAACAACAAGTTAAAAACAAATTAATATAAAAAAAACAAGTTAAAAACAAATTAAATTGTCGTATATTCTTCATATAAAAAGAAAAAAGAAACTTCTTGTATATTCTTCTCATATTTTTTTGTGAAAAATATTCTTCTCATATTGTATTTACTTGTTTTCTGTTATAATTTACATGCTCATGATGAGTGCAAATTGTGCAATCCCCCATCTTTAATTTCTAGTTATAAGTTCACTGATTATATGTTTGGTCCTGTATTGAGCCATAAATAGGGCTAACAATTTAGTGTTCGGGCTGCCGGACCGGTCTTGTCCGGTCCGGATTAAAAAAAAGCTCGGACAATATCTTGATAAATTTAAATCGGGTCTGGACAAAGATCTCTTGTCTGAATTTAAAACTGAGCCAGGTCTGGACAATGCCTTGGACCCCTTACCCCGGACCTGGTTTGAATTTTAAATAAAGTTAAAATATATTTGATGAAAAGGTATATTAGGAACTTAGTACTTATAAAATAGATTAACAAACAACAATCTACTCTAATACACAAATTAATGTACTAAAGATATCTTTGATTGTAAAATAAAATAAATTTTAATTTTTTTTTTATACTTGAACGTTTATTTCTTGACATTAAATGATTTAATTACATTAAATTATTTGCCGTAATGATTTATAATTTGCAATATTTGTTGAGACTTTGGCATTACTTTTTTAATGTACAACATACAGGATTATAATCTATGTATATTTTAACATTTGAAGAGGTTTTCAATATGAGAAGTAAATTTTCAAAATTGTGACAAATTCGGACAAACGGACAACCCGAATTTTAAGCAAACCGAGTATGAACAAGCTAGTTTTGTTCGAATTTAAAATCCGACCGAGTCTGAACAATGAATATACCCTTTATAATAGAGTTTGTCCAAACCTGAACCTGTCCGAACTCGAATTTTTGACACCCCTAGTCATAAATGATTAATGAAATTTCGATTTCTCTTAAAAAAAAAACATGAGCAAGTGATTAGGAGTTCGAACCTCTTATTATGCATGTGGTAGTTTATTTCTTATAAAAAAATAACTTATAAGTTCACGAATAGTAATTTTAGACGCTCATATTCAGTAGACAAACCGAACAGATTATGGCAGACTTGTACAATTTTGATGGGTTACAACAAATATATTAAATCTATGTAACCTTAGATTATTCTTTCATGAATTTGGACAGACTAAATGTATTAATTAAAAGTCTGATATTTATTTTATATATTGCATGAAGACATTTTTTTGACAAAATATTGCACCGAGACTTAAATTCTTATTAGTCCCAGTAAATTATTTTTACCTTAAAAATAAGGATAACAACAAAATTTTAATCATAAATTAATGAAGATGGGCTACAACTTTTCACGGTTTAATATGTACCGAGTAATTTGATAATCAGGACTCGACGTTGGCTTCGATGTTGATAAAGCCAGGACCACTTACTGCCCTGCTGAGTGCGCAATTCGAGGAAAAATGGAATGCCGAGCAAGTGCCACGTGTGTACATCAAGACCACAGATGATAGAGTGATCAAGCCTGCTCAACAAGATTCCATGATAAAGCGTTGGGCGCCGTCGGATGTGTTTGTTTTGGAGAGCGATCACAGCCCCTTCTTCTCCGCTCCCGTCGAGTTATTCGGCATGCTCGTCAAGGCTGTGAACAGCCCATGCATTCTCGCGACAAGCTCCAACAGTAGCTAGACCCATCATTTTTTTTATTTTTATTTTTTTTTTAATGAAAAGATATTTTTATTTATAAAAATTGTTATTACATCTGATTTAACAATGAAATTACATTAATAGCAATTTTTTCTCACTCCTTAATGAGATCAAATCGACATTACGAAAGTTTGCAAACTTATGTGCAACTTATACGCTTGTATTTTACATCTTCAACAATATAACCATAACGAAAAATTAAACTTCTAATAAGGGGAGACGAACAAAAACTTTCAACGAGGGAAGACAAAATCAGACTTCCAACTAGGGAAGATAACGACTTATTGAAAAAGACAACTTAGTGAAAACGTCAAACCAACATTAACGCAGATTCATAAATGAACATATAGAAGGGTGAACGAAATTGAATAATAACAGATACATGAGTAAAGGAGATGCAAGTGATGCTAATGATGAATCTGACAATTGTTGCAGGTTAAAAGAAATTGAACATCTCATATATGAATAGATCCAACTTTTATTGTATAAATAAAAATAAAGATTGTTATTGGAACCACCGCCAATAGAAAGAGAAGATCGACGATGGTTCTAACTAAAAAATCACAACAAAACAACCAATCATCATTTTTGTTTGTTTGTTATGGACTATTGACATCAATTATGTGTCTTGAATCACAAAAGAGCTACCATTTACACCTTATTTGTTTGGTTTATTTTTGCTAACTTACAATGTTAGTTTGGAGTTAACTCCTTAGAGTTCATATTTTCATGTTTGATTTAACTTTAAACTTGCAACGAAGTTGAAAATTTTTAAACAATAAAACATATGAATTAACATAAATAGTCTTCAAACAATAGAGAGATAGTAATAAAAATGTCATCATTAATGAGAAGTAATTGCGTCCACAACTCCTGAGAAACTTCTCACTTTTCTCTGTAAGTTGGAAGATAACTTAGGCCTCTTTGATTCATTTTTGCTAACTTACAGTGTTAGTTCAGAGATATCTCTTTAGAGTTAATATTTTCATGCTTGGTTCAACTTTAAACTTACAGAGAAGTTATAAATTTTTAAACAATAAAATATATGAATTGACATAAATATCCTTCAAATAAGAGAGATAGATGATTATAAAAGGGTCATTAGTGAGATGTAATTATGTCCACAACTCCTGGTAGATAACTCCCTATGGGGGGTGAGAGAGATATCTCTCACCCGTCCTGTAAGTTGAGAGATAACTTGTAGGGAGGTTGTCAACCAAACAAGATTAATTTTCAACTCTCTATAAGTTATCTCCCCGAAAATAACTCCACCTCCAACCAAACAAGGCCTTACATGTGCAAAATTCAGCAGATGACATGCTTATTTGAGGGAAAGAGACTCGGTAAAAAGGGTACATCCAACCAACATGTTTGTTTCTTAACTTAGTCGTAGCAACAAAAAGAAGAGAGCACCCTAGTTGTCAACGACTTCGATTAAGGTTGGTTCATAATCACTAGGAGCCTCGAAACCGTGGAGATTCATCACAGTTGCAGCGACATTTGCTAGCCCTGCCGAAGGAAGGTCCTTTCTGAATCTCACTCCAGGAGCCAATCCAGGACCTCCAATCGCAATTGGTACCTGAACAACAAAAAAATATATCACATCATTGAAACAACTATTTGATGAAACTTCCAAGTTCAAAGAGTTCTGCAATGTGAGATAATTTTCACAGGAATTGAAGAGGAAACAACAAACACCTGAAAAGAACAAGAATACGTAATGAAAGAGTAGATAGACAGTGAAATCACAGAAACGTGAGATAATTTTCACAGGAATTGCCTAAGCTTTTAACGAAGATAACTGAGATATTAAGCCATTTACAATTTTACAATTTAACAAAGGTTGACAAGCTATGGTAGATAACTGAGATATTAAGCCATTTACAATTTTACAAAGATACAGGTTAGAAAGAAATGGGTCAAGATGGAGGAAATGTGCCTAACATCCTTAAAGCAGATGGAAAAACAAGTCGTTGTTCTATCCTCTTGTTTCTTAATTATTTCCCTTTCAATTTTTTTCTATGATTATACAACTCACTTACCGGTTGGAGAGTATGAGAAGTCAAGATTTGAATTTTGCCCTCTTTATCTAAAAGCGGTTCTCCCTTCTTATTTCTCTTCACCATGTCCTCAGCATTTCCATGATCTGCAGTAACAACATAAATTCCACCAACCTGCTCTATAGAATCAAGGATCATCTGCAACCAAAAAAAAAATATGAAGTTGTTAGGCAAGCAGATAAACTTATGTTAGCTGAGTTTTCAAAAAAAAGAAAAAACTTATGCAAGCTTCCACCACAATTCCAGTATACAATCAAGTAGGATGGTGAAGAATAAAGACCACTTACATCTAGAAATATGCTTTCCTAACAACCAAAAAAAATACCCTTTCTTAGCGCACATCACTATGTACAAGGACATTCTAATGTGCCACAAAGCATAGGGATATTCTTATGGTGGCAAAAAGGGAAGAGGAGTTGGTAAGTCGGACCAAAGAAACGGATCATTTAAAACAAATCAAGATCAGGAATCATGTCAACAAAACTCGACTACATTTTCACTTTCTTCCACTGATGCCAGCAAAAATCAAGCAAGTCAAAGCTTGTGATTTTCATAAAAATAAGAACATTGTATTGTATGCGATTAAAGCACTTTTTTTTGTTCTTTCCCTTTCCTTTTTTTTTGAGGAATGGGTGGTAGCACTTGTCACCGTACAAAAACATTTCTTCAAAACACACTGAAAAAAACATAAATAAAAATAAAATAATAGTACAACAACAATGTATTTAAAATATTACCTTAACTGCTTCATCAGCAGCCTTGCATGCCATAACAGTAGCTTCTATGTCCCCTGTATGTCCTACCATGTCACTATTAGGAAGGTTTACACGAACCTACAAAAAATAGAAAATAAGATAAAAACAAAGAAGAAGAATTAGATATCCTTCCAAGCAGCAACTTATTCCCAACACCAAGTAGGATACCAAGATTATACCTGGTCAAACTTGCGACTAAGAATAGCATCTCTTGTTTTCTCAGCAATTTCCAAGGCCTTCATTTTCGGTTTCACATTAAATGTGATTCCACTATCACTAGGAATTTCAACATACTCCTCCATATCTTGGTTAAAATAGCCTGATCGATTCCCATTCCAGAAAAATGTGACATGTCCAAACTTGACTGTCTCACTGTCAAACAAATGATCGTGTTCATAGGGTCAGAAGAACAATGCCAAAACCAAAGAAATGTGGAAACTATCTTAATAGAACAATATTCCCAAATGCAGGCTTGCATTATATGGTTAACAAAATATTTTTTATTTTTACTTTTTTTTGGGTTTTTTTATTTTTACTTTCCAAAAACACAAGAGGAGAGGAGATTGAGTATAAGTGAACATTAGATTATGATGATCTCAAATTTAGGTTCAATTTTCTGTTTTGAGAAGATTATTGGTTTTATAACTTTTATTACTATATCTTAAAAGCTTTTTTTCTTTGAAAACAGGCTTTCAAATTAAATCAAAATATATCAAACAAGAAACAAAACTAAATCGACTATGCATGCATAGACAAGATAATAAGAAAGTGTTGTCTTACCTGCAGGCAAAAGTGCGAACTCCATTGTGTACTAGATATTCACCAGATGTTCTTTCAATTTCTGGAGGAGAAACAAGATAATAACTTGGAAGTTTCAATTCACCATCATACTGTAACATTCCAGCGTAGCGAATTTTTGGAAAGCGTACACGGTCAAATTTATCAAAATCTTCATACTCCAAGGCTTTTGCAAGCATAACCATTCTATCTGCTCGAAAGTTGAATGTTACAACAGCATCGCCATCAACGATGGGGCCAACAGACTTTCCATTGTCATCAACAATGACAAATGGTGGCAAGTACTGGTCATTAGCTTTAGTGTCTTGCCGCAGAGTCGTAACAGCTTCCAAGCCACTTTTAAACTTGAATGGTGCCTCACCAAGAACTTGAGCGTCCCATCCTCTTTTCACCACTTCCCAGTCATTCTAGGAAAGGTTAAAGGTGATATTTAAGTTTTTTTACATGATAATGAATCATAACCTCAAAAGATATGCTCAAGGAGAGAGTTTAACACTCATAGTCGCACCAATAAACTAGTAGATTTCACTATCCGGTGCACAAAATCAAAACATTTAACATGTTGCGGTCAGTTTGACCACTTCCAAAGGTGTACAAGTCATTCGTAATTTCAAGGTCAGTTTTTTCCAGACAAATGCCAATTCAATCCATGAACACAAACATAAAGTAAATGGAAAAAAAAAATGTAAAAGACGAGGGGTAGAACTGAACATAAAATTGGGTTCTGTCATAATGAGTCAGGTTTAGAGTCCACTTCCCAAAGCACGATCCAACTACACACGCATTCATTTTTCTTATGCATCTGAAACTGTACCTAAAGTTTTCATCACCCAGCAATGGACTCAAAAAGAGAGAAATAATCAAGTACCTCATAGCGGTCCATGGTGACATACATGCGACCACCACCAGAAGCAATTTGCGCATCGACTCCTTTGCCTCGTAGCTTTGCAAGGTCATTCTCAAGAGTTTCCACAAAACCAATACTTGAACCATCAAGAACATCACGACCATCAGTGAGGATGTGAACACGAATCCTTTTCGCACCATGCTCACTAGCTCCTTTAAGCAGTAACTGCTCAGAAAGTAGAAGCTTAAATGCTAGAGAGCTTGAAATAAACAATTATTTCCTTTTCTGGTTAACATAAGCTATCGAAATAATAAACTAGCCAAAGAAGAAACATGTGATAACCAAGAATAATGCCGCATTAGAGAGGTCAAAAGGAAAAACAACAGAGTTATAAGCCAACATTAGTTTAGAAATACAGCATGTTAATTTCACAAGTGCTCCCCCAATTGGCTTTGATGGTTCTCCTAAAAGTATTGAGTTTCCAACAACCTAGGGGGCATTAGAGGTCAACAAAGTTCCCGATTAAGATACCTAGTTAACTTGGTCATGGGTAATCCACTAATTGGTCAAATGGTCCGCTCCTAGTAGATATGCCAATCAAAAGTAAATAGTATTATTATGTACTACTCAAAAAGGAAATTATACAGAGGAAAAAAAAATGATAAGCAAAAGTGCAATGGGAAATGTGAAGTTATTAGTAAATAATGAAACCTGCAATTGATCTAGGCGGGAATGGACGCCACCATCACTCAATAATCCAATTAGGTGCAAGGTACCAGTTTCAAAGCTCTCCTTGATATATTTGAAACCTTCTCCTTCATAGATTTTTCCAGTAGCAAGTGCGATGTCCACAAGCTTGGCACTGCATAATGAAGCAAATATAAACTGGCAATCAATCAAAAACAAAAGAGAAACTAGAATAACAGCTGCATCTTTCTGATTCCGTTTTTTTTTTCCTCCTATTGACCTGGTAGATGATTTTTGGAATAGTAAAGACAGAAGAGAAAACTGCTGGGTGGAACAAGCTTCATTAACATTTGCATATGTCTCACAAATTTAAAATCACGTTCAATTTAGCTGGTACTAGCTTTGGAGATAGATGGTATGCATCATCCTAGCTAGTAGTGTTTAGCCACTTGGGTTGCTCAAATGAGATATTAAGGTAAAGTAAGATATAATCAAATAAGAACTCACAACACACAGCTAGGCAAGAACACCCTTACAGGGCAATTGAAATATCAGGACATTCAAAGAAGCATGGTGATGCATAAAGCACAAAGCATTAACAAGCAATGGTGTTGAGCATTTAATTGTAAGATTTGGAAATCTAGGACAGGCACTTTTAGTCATTTGAACTCGTAGGCTCTCTGATGTGGATGAACGCTCAACACATGATCAAGTAGAGAAAAATAGTGCAGAAATGAAATGATACAAACACCAAAGGAGTTTATAGAAATACGTCACGGTAATTTACATGGAGACACCAAACAAAATACAAACATAGGTAAGAGAAATCCATATCAGAATTATTTAGCAAAGTGCACCGCAAACCAAGCTTAAGAGCGTACCCTTGAGCATAAATCCTTCCGGCTCCAAGCGCATTATGTCCGACTTCACTGTTTCCCATATCATCCTCAGTTGGAAGCCCAACTGCTGTCCCATGCGCCCGTACCAACCTCCATTTATCCGGTGCTCCCTTTAAAACAAAATTGTCTACTATGAAATGTTGTTCACAAAAAGGTCAAAAAGAAAAAAGAAAATGGAAATTCACATTTAAGATAAATAATCAGCCAAATGAGTATAAAAAGACAATATTTATGTTTTTTTTTTTTTTTTACATCAACAGGAGTCGAATCCACAACATTCTAAACCTTGCCTTAAGCTAAAGATTTATGTCTTTACAAAGACACTGTTGTTGATGATTGAACAAAACCTAAACAAACCAATCATAAGTGCACATCCAACAATTTGGCCCACTTATGCTCTTATGCTCTTGCTTATCACAGATGTGACATTCAATAAACAGCTTTTGTATCGCGCACTCAATGGCTTCATTTGGTTCAGTTTATGAGCCTACTTATTGATGATGTGACATTAAACTTAATTGTGTTTTGGATAATATGCGTTTCGTCCCAAATAGCAGAAAATTATTTTTTGAATAAGCATCCCTCCTCCTACTTATCAAGATTATCAATGCGATTTGATAAAATTTTCTAAGAAAAGTAGTTAAGCAATAAATAATAAGCAAAAAGCAAAAAGCAAAAAGTAAAAGAACCAAAAAAAGCGCCAATAAGCAGCTTTTTTACCGCTTTTGTCGATTACATGACAACCAAACCCACCCAATAAGTTCGATTCTAAAAAGCTATCATCCTACATGCTTTTTGGTTTTTTAATAAGCATTTATCTATGCCATTAAAAAGTATAAGTTAAAAAGCAGAAGTAAAACCAAACAAGGCCAAAGAATTGATTTTTCCAATTCGACCTAATCACACTTTCATATACCTGTTTGAGCGAGTCCATGGTGGGCGTCTCGGCGACGTGAATGCAGTTGAACTTGTCGGCATTCGCTTCGCCCCATCCATCCAGAACGATCACCGCGATGGGCTTCCCCTTCGGAAGCTTCGGGTGGTCCGCCAGTTTCCATGAAAAATCAGTGCTTCCCATCGATCTTCTTCAGAGCTCAATTACCATATATAATCAGATATTAGACTAATTGTGATTCGTGATCGATTTTCGATGATGGTCACTTCGTCGATTTATAGAAATGATTCGTGCGTTTAGGGCAGCGACAGAACGACCAAACGACTCGCGTGATTCGTGTTGCTTTTTTTTCGCTTTAGAAATATCGAGAAGGTACGCCGATTGAGAATATGCGAATTAAAATTATTTTTTTGAGGCATCAAGTTCGTTTGAGACACAGTTATTTGATGACCTTTGGACACAACTCGAGATGAGTGACACACATCCAATTATTTTCCATGTCCAGATACTGTACATTTATGTCAACTTTGAGATAGAAACTCGCTCTATAATAGAGCAACGCGTGGGTGACTACGTGTGATTTTAACACGTTTTGGTTGATAACTGGGGGAGTGGAGATTTAAAATGACTGTAAGGCTGTACAGTATCTAAGATTCTAAAGTAGGTATGTGATGATGGCATGGCAAAGGAACTTGTTTTTTCATTGATAAAGTTTGCAATGGGCGCCGCGTGTTTGATGACAGCACACAAACTCAGTGTTTTGGTGTAAAACGAAGCTGACTTTGTGATTGTGATCGATCTTTTAAAGTTATTTTAAATATATTTTAATTCATGTTTTTTTACAAAAATATACTAACGTTTCGATGTTGACGAAAATATTATACCCTTTTGATTTCTTATTAATTGTATCTTCACTTTATATTTTTGAGTAAATTACACTTAAAAATTTTAAAAATTATGCACACATAGTTAAAAATATTTTTTCATATAATGCATTGTGTATACAATCTAATGATCATTCATCACTTTAATTGGGTTTAACACATGATAACTACACAAGGATACAATTTGATTGAAATAAAAAAGTTAAGGTATTTTTGCAAAAATTAAAATGTTTATATATTTTTGCAATGTGACATCCCAGATTTTAGTAAACATGTATTATGACTTAATTACGAGATTATTGGGTCTTAATTACGACATGTGTTGTAGATTATGACTTGAATTAGTGAAAAAGGAAAATCACCAGGTTAATGTTATTTTTCGTTCGTGAATGCCTAGTGTGTGTATTATATGACATTTCGTCATGAAATTAGAGTGTGTTAAAGTGTATCCTCAATTTGTCATAGTTAGTTGCAAGTAAGTGTTTGAAAATAAGTGTTTGAAGAACACAAGTAAAAATAAATAATTAGCTGCTCAAAAACTAATTAATCAAGTCCTAAGCCTCACATTAAGTTTTTGCCTCGGTTTACATGCAAGTTGGAATCGATGATAGTGTAAAATGATAATGAAGTTGGTACAAAACTTTGCCTTGAGTTTCGTGTCGATTGGCAATGGTCAAGGTTAAAATTGGCTCCAAATTAGTACTAGTTTGACTTAGTACGAAAAAAAATTATTCCATAAGAGTTTGGTATGTCTTGGACAAAGTTATGATTTTTGGAGTTTTGAGGTGACCAAAACCAGTGTTATGAATGTCTTATGAAGATAGACTATTTTGTCGAGAGTTTGACTCAATTTGCTAAAAAATTTGATCCAAAATGAGCTGTTAAAACACGTCAAAATAGAGATCTTGAGAATGAGTAAAAAAATTAAGCGTTTATATATAAAAAAAATAAAAACAAAAAAACCAAACGTTTTGTTTACAACAGAACGATTTTAATCGTTGGCTCCCTAAACCCTTCAAGTGGGTTTTCAGCTCCTCGTTATCTCTTCGTATTTGATTTTTGTTTGGTTTCTCTCTAAAATAGTAAAGCATCACAAGAAAATCAGCTTAAGCTAAGTTTTCGCAGTGAAAATGAGGTATTCGACTCAAAATTCGGTAAATTTTCAATGCCTGGCATTTTCCTCAGTTCAATTTGAAAATCTCGTAATTTTTTGATATCTTTCAATTTTGAAAAATCTTGCAATTTTGTGAAGTGATGTATCGAGTTGATTTACGTTAATTTGGGATAAATTTCACTAGTGTGGGTTAGAGTTTTTGTGAATCGAGTTGGTGCGATTCAGTTGATAATTGTTTTGAAGATGTTTTATAGTTGATATTGATTTATATTGAGATTTTGGAATATTGGTTTTGATCCAAATTAACCTCACGGGTTGTGGAAATATTTGAAAGTTGGTAACTAGTGGTTTTGTGGTGTTTGTTGTCGAGATTTGAGGATTTAATAGCGAAAAATATTGATTTGGTGAAGTTTTGTTAGTTAAAATAAATAAAGTTTCCCTCATCAATGGGTTGTATTGGAAAATTTATAACTTCTCCATTTTATGATCCGATTTGAGAGTTCTTGAAGTCTATGAAAAGTATGAAATGAGAACTATAAGTTTCGTTTTGATGAACATAACAAATATTGAGGTTTTCAAAATTAAAAAGTTATCCAAGTTGACTAGTTGATAGGCAGTTGAAATTATTATAAAGTATTATTTTCGAAAATAACTCTCGAGCTTACTTTGGTCGTTATTTTCATGGGGTTTTGTGATCCAGTTTCACTTAAAATTTGACCCTTAATATAATTGGATATATAAGGAAGCTATTGGAGCCACTTTCAAAGTGATATGACGCTTTGAGAACCCCGAAAAGTTTGCTTAAAATTGGTTAGTTGTAAGTAAGCCCTACAATGATTTTTACTATTTATTGAAATATCTATATACCTCCATTTGTATTAAATCTGCATTGCATTTCATTTTCTTGGTTATGCATACACATGATAAGGTAGGCTTGTTGGCTCCAAGCGACAAGAATTTGATTTCGATCATAGCTGCACGACTGTCAGTGGGGACTGGTCAGGGCATGGATAATAAGGTGCCTTGGCATTCATGATCTTCCAGTACTATTTGCGTACTATAGTTGGAAGTGCACGTCTGTCTATAATTAGGAAATAGGAGCAGGGTTGATCTCATTCACATTGTTGCGTATTTTTATTGATTTACTTGAAATGCAATTACATGTCTCCATTATCATATAAACAATTGCAAGAGTATTGATCAGTGTAGATGTTTACTTATCTAACATTCTCGAGTTGTTTTTGATGATGTCAGGTAGTGCAAAAGTAAGAGAAGAATAGCCATAAAAATCTGATAGTGATTTTCTTTAACTTCTTTTTTTGATCGTATATTATTTTTGTTAAATATTGTGTTTTGAGATTCTCGGGTTGTGAGTAGGTCGTGGTTTGATTATAAAACTTTTACGAAAACATTATGAGACATTTGAGAGTATTTTGAGATGTTTTATGGTTCATTATGATATAAATATGGAATGTGAAGCTAATATCATTGTAAATAAGTTTTAACATTGAAGCTTGTGTACTTGATACGAATTCAATCTTTTTAATTGGATATTATATTGTGAATTGTTATGGAGAAGTGAGTCCTTCTAGCTATTCCCCCACTGTTGTTTATTAGTACTGAATTTTTCCCATAGTCCATTTTTAGAGGAGACTCTGCCAAAAATTTTATAAAATATGGAAGACTTAATAGAATATTTCCTAAAATGCTCCACATTTGGTGATTTTGACTTTGAATTTAAATATTGAGTATGAACAATAATCTTGAGGATTTTGGAGAATCAATGTCAAAAATATAGTTGTTCAAGGAGATTAAAGTCTGACTAGATTATAAGAGGGTTTGGGTTAATCTTAGTTAGTCAGATGCCCTAATGACGAGGAGTCTGACATGCAAAAACTTAAAAACATTATGATATATTTGCATAGTAGGTCATCTTTTAAATGAAAAGCTTTCAGAGTGTTCAACTCAGGAGGGTGTGGCGCGTTGATGCGCGTTGATGCATCATCCTTTAGTCCAACTTAGACTGCTCACAAATCTAAAACTAATAAACTAATACTTTAAATCAAAACATATGATTTGAGTAAAATAAAGATTCATTAATGCAAAACAAGGAAAAAGTTCATAGAATTTAGTTTTCTAACTTAAATCAATTCCAATCGGCTAATCACAACAAAAAAAATACAAAGCAGACCTAAAGGTCGATTTTGAATTAAAATCCTCAAATTGCAACTTTTCGTTGAAAATCCATTGTCACGACCCATTTCCTTGAGTTGGTGATTAGCATTAATCAAAACTCTAATTAACTTGAGTTAGAATCGTAATTATGCCCAACATATCTCTATTAGTGTGTGGGTTTGTTGGCGTGATTGTATTGTGTTTGGTTGATGTGATAATGAATTAAGTAAATTATAGGCTATTAATGTAAATTAATGTAAGGCCTATAGTTGAAAAATAATTAATTGATAATAAATTGGGAGTGCGCTTAATAACACGTGTGGGTCATGGGTGACACGTCTAGTTCATAAAATAGTGTGCATGTCCGAGTGTGTTTGTTGGCGAACACGGATAAGTTATAGACGTATAAATACATAGGTGTATATATATTTAGATATATTAGTTAAGGGCCCATTAGTTTATATATATAATCCTATGTTTTGGATTTAATTAAAGTGAAATGTTGGATTAGCTTCCAGATGAACACAAGTGTGGATGGAGTTAAGATCGGCGTCATAATAGTGACATGTTCTCTTCAAGTTTTGACACACATGATATGCCTCGAGATGCGTATGGATAGCTCACTATAATGATCGAGTGATGCATGGATGTGCTAGGTGTCGAACATACTAGTGAGTGCGTTGGGGTGGTTGGGAACCACATATCAACCTTGAGATTAGGGCGAGTGTGGTAATTTGTATCATTTTAAGAAAATTCCCCTTAGATTTGCTTTGAGATTCGTGCAATGTGAATCTCCAGAGATGTAGAGATCGATTGGGAGGAGCAAGGAGGGTTGTTGATTCAGCAGAGAAGAGTGAAGAGGAGGACCGACTCAGCTAGATTTGTGATCCCTACAATGAATTGAGGGTGTATTGTGAGTTTTTCCTTAACTTTCTCAATTTTCTCTTTTGAATCATAGGGGTTTTTGGTGTTGGGGATTGTTGCGATCGGTTTTAGTGTGTTGGAAGGCTTGATATTGTTTACTAGAACCCTTTAGTATTGAGAATTCATGGGTTGAATTGGTTGAACTAATTGTTCATGTTTTAAGTGGAGTTTTTCATGTTTAAGTGATGATTGATTAATTATTGTTAATTACGGTGTGTTTGGTTGGGATGACTATTTGGTTAGTCATAGATTAAATTTTAGTCTAATGTTCGACTAAATTGTGAAACGGATTACATAGTCTAGTATTCATTTGACTAAATAAAGACAACCAAGACCCACTTACTAATTAATCCAACTCAACCGAAAATTTCATTTCTGATTTTGCTCTCATTTGTTTTAGACACATCTAGTTCATTTCCTAGTTACACAAGTTCCACATCAACTATTATAGATAGTAGATAAGACTGAGACAGATATATGATATATATATTCCTCATTTCAAAAATATAAATCTTTCTAGCAAAAGTCTACTTCCAAGAATATAAGTCATTTTAAGAATTCGAGATAGCATTTATATCTATTATATCTATTTTTTTTATTAGCTAACTTTTTTTATATTAGTATTATATCTATTTTACCCTTAGTTTAACTAAGTATTTATACCTTTTTTGTATAATTAAAACGTTTGTTTCTTGTGTCAATGGGTAGTATTGTAATTCAAACCCATATAATGCTACCTTTAATATGTGTGATTAAACGAATACATGGTATATACATAAATTTATGGCCAACTAATACAATGCACCTAGTTACGTGCAAGATACATTCCACGTTAACTATTATATATAGTAGATAAGACTGAAATACGCGATATATACATACAAACAAATTTATGACCAACTAATACAATGCACCTAGAATACATGGTATATACATAAATTTATGGCCAACTAATACAATACACCTAGTTACGTAAACGGACATGCAGACAACAATACATATATAAACGGACATACAGATAGATAGCTTCATAGTTGCATCTCCTGCGTTGGCCATGCTCCACTGCCCCAATGTGGCTCTAGACCTGTCTATGTTTCAATTTTTGGACATCCTAATGGTTCTGTGTAACGCAACTCCTAACTCTTCTTGGAGATGAAAAACCTTGATATAATCCTTCGCCAATGAACCAACAACATATCATTAAAAAGCATTAGGGACTCTTTCAGCTAGTCTTATGAAAAAACAAGGGCTCACAATCTCCAACATGCCTTTGTCCTCATTCTTGATCTGTTCTCCATCGTCGCATTCTCGTAATACTTCCTTGTCCTTGTCCTTAAAAAGCATAAGAGATTGAGAGGATGAACATGGAGATGCAAGAAGAAAATTGGGTCTCAGTGGCCCGAAAGGGTCATCTAAACGGGAACACCATGAGGCAAGCACTCAACGGTGGTGGTGGTAAGAACAATCGGTGGTACTTTGTGGCAGGGAGAAAACAATTGGCGGTAGAGAAGCTTAGGAACAACGCTATCCGGCTAATAGAATATTCAGCAAAACAAACCTTCTCGGTGGTAATTGACAACAGGGCTATACGTTGGTTATTGAAAGAGATTTCACAAGGAGGTGGTCAGACCAAGGATAATTTCTCGGCGAGCTATTGGCATGAAGGAATGGTTACAATCTTTGTTCAAAGGATTAAAAATGATCGTGGTTTGGCCTTGAAGATCTTGAAATTGACTGGTAATGGGAGGCAGATGATCCTTATCCCCGAAAGCAACGGGATTCACCCTTGGGGAGGATTAGTGGAAGCCATAGAAGGTATTGTCAGATTGGGGGAAACGCAAAATAAAGGAAAAGAGGTCGCAGAACAAAATCAGATGGGTATGAAGGAGATACACCAAGGGAGCAATCTGAAAAGTTTGAGATCCGGGAATGACGGGGACAGAGCAGTGAGGGGAATACCAAGGTTGCCAACTGCAGGGACGATGTCGACCACCTCAACAAGAGATCCAGGGACGAGTAAAAGTGCGACTCCCTCGACATCAACCACCACTGAGAGGGCACTAAATCCGAACTAGGAAATCCAACTTCTTCAGTACAGAGGGCATCGACAACCGTTGAAGGAATGGGAACCGGCAATCGTTGTATTTAGGTCGTCGATCTTTTGCCCTTGGGAACTGATTGAAGAAAGGCTTACGAAGGAACTAAACCGATCGGCTAGCCTCAAACCCCTCGGAGAAGACCGAGCAGTCCTTTTTTGTACATCAGAGATCGAGAGGGATAAATTACTCACTCGGACAGCTGCGATAGGTGGCGATCTTATTGACAAGGCATGCACATGGAAACCTGAGGTGCCTTTGGGAGGAACGTCGATGGGGAGCGCCAATTGTTGGATTTCTCTTTCAGGAATCCCCATAAGTATGTGGAACTGGGAGGCTTTTGCGAAGATCGCAGAGAGATTTGGGGGTTTGCTAGAAATTAACATCCTAACCCTTCAGAGACAGAACTTGGAAAGAGCAGTAGTGAAAGTGAAGGGCCGCCTGAAAGGTTTCTTCCCTACAGAGGTGGTGATACCCAGCCCTGAAGGTGTGTTCGCCAAGATCTCAGTTGCAAAATTCAGGGTGGAAGACCGATGCGTAGATCCGATTCAGATGCGAGAATTCCTTGGGCTAATCGGCGCAAATGAACAAAGGATGCCAGTTGATGATAACGGTGGCGACTTGGATCTAAGATTCAAAAATGCGAAGGACTGCAGGGTGGAAGACCCAACGACGAAGAAGAATCAAGTCAACATCGAGATTCTCACTAATTCTGGCAAGACTGCACAAACGGAGAAAATAACTCCGGCCATCCCAAGGGCAGAGGCGACATCTCCAGCGACCACGAGGGAGGAGACGATGACGCAAGCAGCGATTCTAAGGCGCTGCAAGGCCGTACAAAGTGCTGCGATAGAAGGTACAATGCCGGCTAATGATAGTCCAGCTGTAGCGTATCCGACAGTCACGATTCCAAGCGGGGTCAATGTTGGCATGCCCAATCAAAATCAAGAAATACATGTGCCTCCAACGACTTTAAAGCATTTATCACCACTGCAACGTGGACCCAAGACGTCGGAGAAGACAGCTTGTCCCCCATGTAATCAACAAGAGGAGCCTCGGACTCAGTCTTTCCTGATGGATGGTAGTTCTAGAGGACTTGAAGACTCCCAACAAATAAAGGCATGGGCGCGTCTCTTCGGGTTTTTCTTAACTACATGGGCCGGTCCATTACAGAATAAAAAGGCCCAATGGAATCAGGGAATGGGCTCGAACAGCAAAGAACCGAACACTGAAGGACTTGACACAAACAAGGTGCAATCAGAATCAAGTGAGTAATGTGACAAAGACAAAAAACGGACGAGTGTTTCATTTGCAGTTGGGGATATCCATGGTTTTTCCGATCCGCCACAAGAGGGAACCTCAGTTGTACTACAAGAACATGAGAATCAATTAGCTGAGGAGCAGAGAAGAAATATTCAAGCAAAGGAAACAAATACTTTGAACGAGGAAATCATTGAGGTCGAAGTGGAAAAAGAGGGAGAAATGATCTCGGACAGTGAAGAAAGCAATGGTACAACAGAGGCTTTAGAGGGAGAACAGGTGGGTCAAGCTGATACTGATGAGTGGGAAGATGAACGGGTTATAGAAACACCAAATCCAACAGCAGTGGCCAAGGTTGAGGAACGTCTAAGGTCGATTATTGAGGCGGAGATCATCTCTATCAACGCGGCCATGGCGCAGAGGGAAGCTCTAGGCCTTTCTCCGTTGGGGTTTGAGCCTTTACCTCTGTGTGTGGATCAGCCTGATCAATTTCGGCCCTCTCAACCCTCAGAAGAGTTATCGGTGCTGAGGATATTGTATGATCCAGGCGGTCTAGAGGTACCACAAGAAGTTCACCTTGGCTCATCTATGGAAAATTCCCCTCCAGATGAGCAATTGCTAACACAATGTGGACTTCAACTCCGACGAAAAGAGAAAGGCAATGCAGTAAAAGGAGATTCCAACACTTCAAAAGAAATGAAACGACTAGCTTGGTTCGTGAATGAGGTCCCGGATAGGAGGGGTACCAATTGCTCTTAATGCGGATGGTTTCATGGAATGTAAGGGGAATGAATGCGACTAATAAGAGAAGGAAAATTAAAGAGGAGGTTAGACTAATGAATCCGGACATACTAGTCATCCAAGAGACTAAGAAAGTGGACATCGATAGGTGGGATATAACTAACATATGGCGAGGCAGATTTAAGGAATGGGTTTTTCTTCCAGCAGAGGGCACTAAGGGAGGCATAATCATTGTATGGGATGTCCGAAAGATCAAAGTGGTGAATAGTATTATTGGGGAGTTCTCCGTCTCTGTTCAGATTGAGGAGTCTGGCGGTTCTATGTGGTGGTTGTCAGGGATTTATGGTCCTTTTTCTTCTAACGGGAGGGATAGGTTTTGGGAGGAGATAGCTGCGTTAGGAGGGTTTTGTGGATCATCTTGGTGTTTGGCAGGAGACTTCAATGTAACACGATTCCTTAGTGAGAAGTGGAATAGCAATAGACGAACAAGCAGTATGGTTCAATTTGATCAGTTAATTAGAGAATTAGAGTTGATTGACCCACACTTGAGAAATGGCAGTTTCACATGGTCTAATTTCCGTGATACCCCGACTTGTGCTCGGTTAGATAGATTCCTTTACACAAAATTGTGGGGTGAGACATTTCATGATGGGAGACAGACGTTGGGGAATAGAGTGACATCCGATCACTTTCCGGTGCTCTTTGATACTGGTTATGCCAAATGGGGTCCTACACCATTTCGTTTTGAAAACATTTGGTTATCCCATAGGAGATTTTGTCACACTTTTCAGGAATGGTGGAACCGCTATGATGCTGAGGGCGGGCCAGGTTACAAGTTCATGAGAAATTTGGGATTGGTTAAAGAAAAGTTGAAGGAATGGAATCGCAATTCGTTCGGCAATGTGCAAGCACTCAAAAATGACAAAAGAAGGATTATTGAACAACTTGATAAAGAGGAGACTGAGGGAGATTGGAACACGCACAAACGTACACAAAGAGCAACTGCAAAGCATGAATTGGATAGAGCATTACTTTTGGAGAACCGTATGGCTAGTCAAAAAATGAAAGTAAAATGGGCGAAAGAGGGTGATGCAAATACAAAATTTTTTCATAGAGTATTGGGAGCACGGAAACATAAGAATTGTATTGAGAGGCTTCGATTAGCCGATGGATCCTTCTCAGAAGAACCCGAGAAAATTAAAGATAATATAGTGGATTTCTTCAAACACCTTTACACAAATGAAATGGAATGCTCTTGGGAGATCGATGGTCTTGAATGGCAAGGGATTCCTAGTGTGGTGGCGACTGACTTAGAAAGGCCTTTTACAAAGACAGAGATATGGAATGGTGTTTGTAACAGTGCAGGTGATAAGGCACCCGGTCCGGATGGATATACATTTGCCTTTATTAAAAAGTGTTGGGTGATTTTGAAGCAAGACATCATGGCTTTCTTCCTAGACTTCCATCGAAATGGTGTAGTGAATCAAAAGGTAAATGAAACTTATATTTGCCTCATCCCGAAGGACAGTCAAGCTGGGACAGTTGAAGACTTTCGTCCTATTAGCCTCCTCACCTCTCTTTACAAATTGTTGGCAAAAGTATTGGCCGACAGACTTAAATAGTGCTATGACTCACACGATAGCAAGTGAACAAAATGCTTTTGTGCCTGGTAGACAAATGTTGGACTCAGTTCTCATTGCAAGTGAAACAGTAGAGTACGCCAGAAAAAAAGGAAGGAAGGGCTTTGTGTTAAAGCTTGACTTTGCTAAAGCATATGATAGAGTGGATTGGGACTTTTTGGATTTTGTGATGAAAAGGAAAGGGTTCGGAGATAGATGGCGTAAATGGATAATGGGTTGTATTTCTTCGGCCAACTACTCAGTTATTATCAATGGCAGACCAAGAGGGAAATTTCGGGGCGAACGTGGGCTACGACAAGGAGACCCTCTTTCTCCTTTCCTTTTTATTTTGGTGGCGGACGTGATGGGAAGGATGATAGAGAAAGCTAGAGATCATGGGCTGGTTGAAGGCCTCCGGATTGGAAGGGAAGATATTCACATTACTCATTTATTTTATGCTGATGATTCATTAATGTTCATTAAAAATTCCCTCAGGGCAGTTTCGAATCTTATGACTATTGTTCACTCTTTTTGTTCTATCTCAGGTTTAAAGCTAAACTTGGAGAAGTGCAATCTCTTGGGAATCAATATTTCGGAAGAACGAGTGGGTGATGTAGCTAATGCAATTGGGTGTAAAATGGGCAGGTGGCCGTTAAAATACCTTGGTCTACCACTCGGAGGCTCTCCACTTGATAAGACCTTTTGGGATCCAGTTTTGCAAAAAATTTCTAAACGCCTTGATGGATGGAAATGCGGCTATTTATCGAAGGGAGGTCGAGTTACCTTAATCTGTTCAATTTTGGATGCGCTACCGACTTATTTTTTGTCGCTTTATTTTTTACCTGCAGAGGTGGAACGACGGATAGAGAAATTGATGCGTGACTTTCTATGGCGGAGGATACATGCGGATAAATCTTGGGCTTTGGTGGAATGGTCACAGGTTCGCCTT
Organism: Stephania japonica; assembly: GCA_039657345.1. NCBI lineage: Eukaryota > Viridiplantae > Streptophyta > Magnoliopsida > Ranunculales > Menispermaceae > Stephania > Stephania japonica. The sequence continues at coordinate 13,175,087 of CM077556.1, forward strand.
CCTAAGAATCTTGGAGGCCTTGGTTTTGGCAATTTGACAAAAAGAAATAGAGCGCTCCTTTGTAAATGGTGGTGGCGTCTTTCAAAGGACGAGCACCATATGTGGGCGAAACTTATTAAAAGTATATATGGTAGGAGTAATAATGGGTGGGACCCGGGAGACGACTTCAACCCTACATACCGATCCCCATGGCGTTTCATTAGGGATATTCATCAAGACTTTTGTAAGGGCATCTTTTATGATATCGGAAAAGGCAATCGTATAAGTTTTTGGAACGATCATTGCGCAGGTAGGAAGTGTTTTAGAGATGAGTTCCCGGGTTTGTATGCATTGGCAAGGAGGAGATACGCTATGGTGGAAGTCTTTTTCAGTGATCAACATGCTTGGTCTATTCCATTCCGTCGGGACCTCAATAGTGGCCTTGTCTCACAACTAAACTCTCTCATGGAGTCAATTTCAAATAAGCAACCAAGACCACTCCATGATGACATTAGAACATGGAAATGGGATGCCTCTAAGAATTTTACTGTGAAATCTTGTTTCTATAATCTATGCGTTGAGGAATCGAACGGACCTTGTGATGTGTATAAGACTATTTGGAAGACTCACGACAATGAAATCACGGGTTACGGCTTGGCTTATATGGAAAGGTAAAGTTAATGTGGCGAGTGTTTTGCAAAAACGATGCCGTATCTTTACATCTCGCCGGCGTGGTGTATTCTATGTAAAAGGGATAACGAAACAATTGATCACGTCTTTCTCCATTGTTCTTTCACAAGGCGTGTTTGAAATGAGATGAGAACCGAAATTTGGGATGGTATGGGCCTACGCACAATCAAGTTCAAGATGCAATGAAGGACGACGAGGCTCATCCGTTAAATGGGAGGAGAGGAACCTTATGGAGAGCGGGTATGTTAGCCTTATTATGGGTCATATGGGAGGAAAGAAATAATCGAATATTTCGGGGAGAGGCACACGAATGGGAGGATATCACGGGAAAATATTAAGAGAAGAGTGGCTGCAGTTTTGTTGGAATCTAAAGAGTTCAAAGCGTGGAGTTGGTCAGACTTGGTTGGTAACTGGAGTAGGTTAAGATAGTATTTATCATGTTTGGGCCTTTCTCTCTTACGTCGATTACTGCCCAAGTTCGGTAACTGAGTACGGAGAGAGATGGGACCTCGATGAGGGATCAAGTTGTTGGTGTCGGTGGCGGCTTTGAGGCTTGTGCTTTGGAGAGACGACTTTGAGGCTTGGGGGGATTCACTTGTATATAAATACTTATTATATCTATATTTTTTGTATCAGAATGTGGAACAAAATTCCCATTCTATTTTGTGAAGTAATACAAATATCTCTTTCTGATAAAAAAAAAAAAAAAATGTGGCTCTAGACCTAACTAGGGGACTATGCAGCCGGGCATTCCCCACCAACACCCCAACCCCGACCTCAACTCCAACCCCGCCCAACCCTAAGCGACGTGGGTTTGGCCAACACCCTGGTGTTGGGTTTATTGGGAAAAGTGACTTCGCTATCGCTATCGCTATCGAGGATCGCTTGTCGACGGCGGCGGCCCCGTCGTCTCTGTTGTCCCAATCCGAACCCTTCTTTGATTGGGGACGATTGCTCGTTGAGAGCTGTGGAGACGACTAGGGAGATTTTACTTGAAACAAGTCTCTCAATCTCATAGCACACTAGCTAGTTCATGTCTATTTTCTTCAAAACTTTAGATCGCACTTAACCTTTAAAATGAAAGAAACAAATAACTCATTAGCTTATTTAAACAAATAGGCTTTTCTAATTCCAAAATCACATTAAAATTCATATTGACTCCTTATTGAGATTGTTTCATAAAACTAATTAGGTCTTATTAATGTGAATAAAAGTGTGTAAAATCAACTTCTAATCTTTAAAACATTTATATATGGTGAAGTTTATTAAATTAAACAAATCAAAGCTCATATTAATTTCTTCTTCAAAAGTGAGAAATTAGGAACACTCACTTTTTTAGGAATTTCCTCAAACACTTGATAAGCAAGTCAAATGGTTACATCTTCTTTTTTTCAGGAAAAATAGTTATATCAAATCAACACAAATCAATCCCAACTTGATACAACCAACTTGAATCTTTTCCAAAATCCATTGAATTAAGATTTCAAAGTAAACGAGAGAGCAAATTTTTTAGTACGATCAAACGACATTCAAAATTTGGAATGAAACAAGTAAAACCTTTAATACTTATTAATTTCATGTAAAATCACAACACTTCCTCAAATCTCCAAATTGGTATTTATAAACTTGAAAACTTCTCAACAATTGGGTGTAAAACCATGAAAACATTTTCATTGTATCCTCAAAAGCTAAATCAACACCCAAAAAATGGAATTTGAGAGAGATTGAAAGAATGCATTACTTAGGGTTTCTTGTTGACTTGGAATGCACAGAATCTAAACTTGTGTAGCATGGATCTAACTCCATTTCACTTGCTCCACAATCCCCTAGATTGAAATCCATTAAAACTCTCACCAATTTCTCCCACGTTCTCTCTTTTCCTCTCTCTCACTCTCTTGATACACATTTAATGTGGTTTTTGCATGCTTTGAAAGAAAGCAATATATATATTAGTTACATCTCGTCCCTTGATCTTCCACTTGTGCAAATTGCAAGGTTTCTCAATAGACACCATTTAGACAACACATTTCCCACTATCTAAATACTATTCAGCCTAATTACCAAAAAAAAAAAAAAAAAAAAACTACTATTCATCCTAAGATTCCTTTCTTAGTTCATCACTAGGATGATCTTGTGGTTCATAAAACCAAGTAGGAACTTGGGGATCTTTTTTCGTGAATTTGATTCAACCAAACTTAGGCAATTGATTTCACAATTTACTCCAACCTAACTAGAAAAATAAATCATGAAATAAATTATGCTTATTCAAATTCTCTTAAAATGTTCAAACACATAATTAGGTAACAATTATTATTGTATATATTTTTTTAATTTGATAATTTCACCGATTGCCCATTCATTTATACTTTGATCTTAAAATTTGAACATTCACTTTTAATTCAATTTGGGTTTAGTTGGTCGACGAATCAATCTAGGTTGTCAACATAACTATGACAGTCCAAAATTTCTAAACACGATGTCGTCCGGCCTAATCTCGTAGTTAAGCCCTAATCCCACCCACGTAGGACTCAACTACGTTTTAGTTAGCCCATTTAACATATTCTCCTCGTTCCTCACGTTCAGGATAAGTAAATACACGTGTTAATCCCTTACTAAATTTAGGGTTAATTTCAAAGTCTTAAAACTCTTAACATTTTAGCGGAATAAATCCTAAGCGTGGAAACTAGGAAAACACGATATTAATTTACATGTAATCATCGGGTGGTCTTCTCTACTCATTACGACCCAAAAGTATATAAAAAACGTAAATAATAAGTACACAAAACATCAAAAGGCATACAACGTTTGTAGTTCAACGTAGTCGTCGAAGTCTTAACATTTTAGCGGAAGCATTAGGAGATAAATCCTAAGCGTGGAAACTAGGAAAACACGATCACATGATAATAAACACAAAGAGATGATACATGTATAGCGTGTATGGGTGTGTGTTGGTGAATGCAATTGTGTTTGTATGGTATGTATTATATAATTATGTAATACATATAAGTAGGAAGTGGGATAATTCGGAAATTTCTCAAGGCTTGAATGCCTAGTAGAGTGGCGAGAGCGAAGCGCCACTCGAGTGAACTCTTGTTTAAATTTGTGAACTGTTGCAGGAAAGATAATAGGAATAAGTGGTTGGTGAATGTATAAATTTGTGCGACCCAGGAAAAGCTATATGAAATAATGTGAGGTTGCGGGAAATGTTGTTGCTGGAATATGAATGTGTAGATTTGGATGTGGTTTAGGAATTGTTGCAGAACTGTGCGAGAACTGTTGCAGAAATGTTGTTGCGTAAATGTGTAATTTGGAAGTTGTTGTACACAAAAAAGTTGATAAATTGGTAGATTGGAATGTGATTTGGGTTTTAAATATTGTTTAAATCATCATAAATTGTAAAGTTAAGAATATTGAGGTTAGTTAAGGGAAATTTTGTAGAGTATGGATTTAGATTTGAATTATAAATCATACAGATTATAGGTTGACATTAGTTAATGTGAATAGGTTTTCGAACACATGAACACTAAGTGAACTAGTCAAGGTAAGTGGGACTCGTGTTTTTCATCAATTATGCAACGTAATTAAATACTATTAGAGCATATAGTATTAGAGACTGGGGATGGGGCAATGTGTTGTGACTTAAACTGCTTTGTTATTGTTTTACAAATGAAAATGAAAACCGGAAAGAGGTTTGGCGGGACGGATCGGCTTGGGGTTTGGAACTGTGTTGGGAGGCCACCCATCATCGCTACCCCATGACTTGGGAATTATTCCGACCAATGCTTTCCATTTGAGTTGGCGGCACACCATTTATGAATTATCACCGAATCAAAGGAAAACCTAAGTCACAATACAGTTGCAAAAGACTTATGAAATTGCATCTCTTATGTATTGGTTATATTGTTTAAACACCCTCTTTAAATATATGTTGAATTCATATTGTTATGCATTGATTTTGTTATTTAGTTGATAATTGATGAATTATTCGAGAGTCATTTACTCGAGCATGTAGGAGCTCACCCAACAATTCATGGATTCTGCCCCACTTGAAATTTCGTCATAAAAATGGACTCAAGTACATATGTATATATTGTTTGATTATGTTATATAAAAAGTAAATCAACAAAGTTTTGTGTAATATAGTTTTGAGATATTGTTTAAGATTACTATAAAAGCTTTAAATACCACATTTCCAAATATATTGAAAGAAATAGGTCATCATCTCGGTGTACAACATTTCGAAGTCCTCTAGTAAGAAAAGTCTAGTTAGGCCTGATCTGAAAAGCAAGGCTATAATTAAATGGACGGATCGTTACATGATGCCATAGTTAAACAAATTAAATCAAACCAAGACGAAATAATAATACTCTAGCAGTGCACTCATGTACCACTCTGTTGCTTATAAGTTACGTCACATCAACCTCAAGTAATAGTCAGTATCACTAGTGCATCCAATATCACCCTATTGGTCATCGAGATCCTCATGTGATCAATGGGTGAAACTAGTGCAGTTTGGTATTACCTTATTGGTCATGAACTACGTCACTTCAACTGCAAGTGGTAGCTCAGTGTCACTAACTAGGGAACAAACAAGAGTACATTTCCAACAACTCAACTACATTAATAACATGCTATTCACAATCCCAATAATAAATCAAACAACAAGAAATAGATAAGGAACCGGAATGGAATCAATGAAATCATCACAATAGGATATCATGATAAGAACACTCAACAATTGAGTAGAGCCAAACAATAATTCATGATACTAGATTTTCCAAGGCATAATCAGTCCTAAACGAACCACAAAATAGTAGTAGAAAATGGAAATGAAATGTAGGTGAGAACCTTGACATAATTACTTACAAAGCATGCAAAATTTCTAAGTTCTTCGGCCTCCCGATACCTCGAAACTCGACGAATCGCGTCCTATTCCTCATAAATTCTCCCTAAGAATTTGTTTATGTTAAACTTAAATTTATTAGAGAAATGAAAGTTTTGATATATCAACTTGTGAGTTGATTTCAATCACCAAAATGTTTAAATTCAGAATTTTGGTACAAGAAGAAATTTTTAAGAATATGTCTTAGCTTTCCAAAATCATAAGGAACGCGCAATTCTGATTAGAAACGAGAGAGATATGAAACTTCTATGACAATCACTTAAAACTGTTTTCAAGTCTGACCAACAATTTTGTACAATTTATTTCTCCTAAACCATAGCTTCAATAATCATGATTTTTTACTTAAGACTAAACACATACCCAATAACATCATACTAAAATATGAGCTCAATCTAATAAGAAATTATTAGATTATTCCTCAAACAACAAGACATTATCAAAATAGTGAAGTCCAGAAAATTTAGATTCAACACCAAAGTTGCAGAGGGTTTTTGGACAGGAAAACGTTTGAATTTCAAAATCTTTCAGCAGGCAAAAGTTTTTCCCCTTTGAGTTAACTTTTCAATGCCACCAGAATGAGTCCATTTCGATTTAAAATAAGAAAGTTATGACTGAAACACATAGGCTGGTTTGAAATGGTAACAAACAGAATTTCAGCGAGGTTCTTGCCTACATTTTAGCGAGGTTATTACCTACATTTCATTTCCATTTTATACTACTATTTTGTGGTCCGTGCGGGACTAATTATGCCTTGAAAATCTAGTATCATGAATTATTGTTTGGCTCTACTCAATTGTTGAGTGTGCTTATCATGATATTCTATTGTGATGATTTCATTGATTCCATTTCGGTTCCTTATCTATTTCATGTTATTTGATTTATTATTGGGATTATGAATAGCATGTTATTAGTGTAGAAGAGTTGTTGGAAATGTACTCTTATTGTTCACAAGTTAGTGCACTGAGCTACTACTTGAGGTTGAAGTGACGTAGTTCATGACCAATAGGGTAATATTAGACTGCACTAGTTTCACCCATCGATTACATGAGGATCTCAATGACCAACAGGGTGATATTGAGCGCACTAGTGATACTGACTATTACTTGAGGTTGATGTGATGTAACTTATAAGCAACAAGGTGGTACCTGAGTGCGCTGCTAGAGTATGATTACTTCATCTTGGTTCGATTTAATTTGTTTAATTGTGGTATCATTTAGCATACTCTTGTTTTCATTTTCTCTTCATTACTTTATGTTGTTTATACCTTTCAATATATTTGGAAATGCAGAATAAAATCTCCAGATTTTACTTTCTACTTTATTGTACTCACCGTCCTTTTTATGACGGTGGGTGCAGATCCATCGATTAGCAGACTCGATAAGGAGAAGATCGACGACTATCTCTGAGCCAATAACTCAATCCTACTTCAGACGTTATAGATTTTTTGATGTTTTGTGTATTTATTACTTATGTCTTTCATATACTTTTGGGCTGTATATTTGGGTTGAGAGACTAGCTCCCTGACTGATGCATAATTACTGTATCTATTATCATGTGATCATGATTCCCTGGTTTCCACATATTTATCTCATAATGCTTTCGCTATAATGGTTAGACTTCCGCTAAATTTAATGCTTCTGTTATAATGGCAAGACTTCCACTGTAATTAATATATTGTTAAAAAGTTTTAATTAACTATAAATTAATAAGGGAATAACACATGTATTTACTTATCCTGAACGCGAAGATCGAGGAGAATAGGTTAAAGAGGTTGACTAATACGTAATTAAGTCCCATGTAGATGGGATTATGGCTTAAGTACGAGATTAGGCCGAGCAACGCCGTGTTTAGTAGAACGGGCCATCACAATAACATCCTTGTGTTTTCTCCTTTTTTTGAAGAAAAATGAAAATTTCATTAATCATTCATGACTCAATACAGAGATCAGACATAGAATCAAGTACATTGATTCGCTAATCCTATTTGTGCAAACAAACTGTCATTAATTTGGTTTTTTTCAAAATTTAAACAGTTTAACAATCTGGGACTGCTTCTCTACAGAGTTAAAACTCATGACAATACACAAAGTACTAGAACCACAAAACGAATATATAACAAAACTTCCTAACGAGAAGATATAGAAACAATTTGTATATTGATTTTGAATTATTGTGTTTTAGGTATTTGGGCTAAGAGTTAGCCCGTGATACAGTTTGTGGTAACTATAACTACTTAAAATTTGTTTTGATATCGTTGGGTTGCAAAATTTAAGGTTTTAAATTATGTTTTGATAGAGAAATAATTTTGTAGTTCCAACTACAAAATTGTTTCAAGATCCGTATAGAAAGCTTATTAGGTTTCAGTTTGATTTCAAACTTTGATATATAAATTGTTATTTGAATTGGTGAGATGTGAGTCCTAGACATCCTCACCCTATTGTTTACAGGTAGTTTGGATTTTCGGCAACCCAGTTTATAAGGAAAATGAAGCTGAATTTTTATTAGAAATGTATATTCAAGAGGGGATATGATTTCCTAATTTGATCATGATGAACACATATCTTGAAGATTTTACAGAATCGTTGTCAAATAAAAAATCAATAAAGAAGTTTATAGGCTGAATAGATTATCATAGGATTTGGAATAATCTAAGTCAGTTAGATGCCATGACATGACAATGAGAGGTATGACAATCAAATCCTAAAAACCCTTTTGATTAAGTGAGTCACCGGGCGAAAGTCCCAAATATGTTACTGGACATGATCCATCCGACACCCAATTTGTGCAGCTCGAAATTGAACCTTCTCAGCTACACTGACACCCACAAGCATACACTTGCTTTCATTCAACTTAGTTCCGATGCTTGATAAGAAAATATAAAAAATATACTATGAATTTATATTGCTACTTTTATTAATTATATTTTATATCGTAACGTTTATTAATTGAGATCAAATTATTTGGAAAAGGTGTTATTCACCAAAAAAAACACGTACTATGAAATTTCTCTATTTTCTAATATATTTTCCTTTTGCCCAATCAAATCATATATAGTTCTAAGAACTTTTTTTTGAAGAAAATATAGTTCTAAAAACTTAGCACATTTAAATCAGGCATTTGAGCAATTAAAAAAAATCATCACTCATGAGTGCACATCCAATATTTAATTCCATATTTGTTGTATTGTGATCAAATAAATCCATTAAAAAATAAATTTTCATATTCGTAACCTGAGGTCTAATATTTATCTCAAGAAAAAACCTAAGGTCTAGTATTAAAGAAAATTCAAAAACAAATAAAGATATAAAATTAGGCCAAATAAGGAAATAAAATCCAAAGATTGTGCTAAAGTTACAAAATAATCTTGAGGTGTTAGGATAGATGATTTCCTCTTACTGTCGGGTTTATATATTTTGCTCCTAACCGAATTTATGAGTAAGCCAATTTATTATATTTCATTATAAACCAGAAGTATAATCTGCATCAATAGTAGTCACAAACCTTGACATTTTCACAATTTTATGGTCTTATTTGGTTAGGGGGTGGAGTTATTTCCTTAGTTGGAAACTAATCTTGTTGGTTGCCTAACTTGCCTGTAAATTATCTTTCAACTTTTATCCTATGGTGAGAGATATCTCCCCACAGACCCCCTTCCACAGGGAACTATCTCTTAGGAGTTGTGGACACAATTTCCTTATTAATGATGACACTTTTATTACTTATTTCTTTTTTTCATTTGAAAACTATTTATATCAATTCATAATTTTTATTATTTAAAAATTTTAACTTTTTTTACAAGTTTAAAATGAATCCAAATATGAAAATATGAATTGTCGTGAATTAAACTAACGATGTACGTTGTAAAAAACAAACCAAATGAACGCCTATAATAGGTTGTGTATCACAAACTTCTTAGCAACATCATCATTAAAAACTCGCCAGCTCAAACGTCAACTAGAGTCAAATAAGCGTGACTAAAATATGTAACTATAAGAGTAGGATTCAAACCTGCTACCATAAAGTTGAGATTCTCTCCCCTTGCCAATAAGCTAAAGTGTCCTTAAAAGGTTGGGTTCTAAAAGGTATGACACATGAACTCCATTTAAAGTCACACCTTAATAAGTTGCATATAGTGACATGACATATGAACTCCACTTAAAAATGAGTGTGAGGCACAAAATTTTCACTACATAACTCTCGGGGTATGTATCTCGAGGCGTGCACATCACAGGATGTAACTGGGGGTGTCAATAATAATCTTTTTTTGTTTATTTAATAAAAGTTGAATTTATTCAAATATGAAATGTTTAGTTTCATTTGACCTGCAACAATTGTTAGATTCATCATCTACACCACTTGCCTTTTATTCACATCTGTATTTGCTATCATTCAATTTTGTCCCCGCTTCTATATGTTTGTGTATGGATCTGCGTTAATTGTTGGTTTGATATTTTCACTATGTTTTATTTTTTAATAAGTTGTTGTCTTCTCTTGTTAGAAGTTTATATTCGTCTTTCTTCTTTAAAAATTTTTGTTCGTTTTTCTTGTTGAAAGTTTTATTTTTCATTATAGTTTCATTGTTGTAGATGCAAAAGTCAAGCGTATAAGTTTCACATGAGTTTGCAGACATTCGCAACGTCGATTTGATCTTATTAAAGAGTGGAAAAAGATTGACATTAATGTGATTTTATTGTTAAATCAAGTGTAATAACAATTTTTATGAATGGAAATATCGTTTTTTGTTGAAAAAAAAAGAAAAGAAAGAAAGAAAGTAGTGGCACGCGGAATCTCACGAGGCTGCGTCCCAGAGAGTCCCAGCGGTTCCTTCCCATGTGCGGTGTGGTGCGTGCGCCAAACGATCGCGACGAGCACAGAGCAATTTGACTCAGACTCATCACTTCGACATCTTTCTTTCTTTGTAATTGTAGGTTGAGATTAATTGGTTTTGGTTTTTCTGCTCGCAACTTGTATACACAGCACAACACAACACAACACAGAAGAAAAGAAAAAAAAAAAAAAAAACAAAAAACTCACAACGTCCAACACTCGCGTCCCCTTCCTTGAACATAATCTAAACCCACCTTTTTCCAATCCAATCGATCTCGCCATCTCAAAACCTAATTCCACCTCTTCTCTGCCCTTCTTGCCCCAATTCTTCCAATGCCTTGCTCTTCTTTGATTCCTTCCGACCTTTGATTTCTGGGGGTTTCGTTCATTCGATTCTTCGGTTACTCGACTGCATGGGCGAGCTCCAGTCTCTGCAGCCGAACGGCTTCGCTATCGCTATCGAGGATCGCTTGTTCGCGGCGGCGGCGGCGGCGGCCCCGTCGTCTCCGTTGTCTTCGTCGTCGTCGTCGGCCAATCCGGACCCTTCTTTGATTGGGGACGATTGCTGGTTGAGAGCTGTGGAGACAACTAGGGAGATTTTAGGTCGGATTCAGCCCACCGTGGTGTCGGAGCGGAGGCGGGAGGCGGTTATCGATTACGTGCAGAGGTTGATTAGGGGTTTTCTTGGATGCGAGGTGAGGATCTGGACTGCCCCATTTGTGTTCCTCCCCCCCCCCCAAATTGTTTGTGGTGCTAGTTGTTTGAAGTTGGAATCAACTGGTTTTGGTTGTGGATTAGTTGACTGTAGTGCGCCGCTGCGATAGCTGCAATTTGATGTGTGATTTACGTACCGAAAAGGGTACTAATTGGGGTTTGGGATTCAAAGTATGATTTTGATTCGCTGGTTTATGATTTTGATTGACAGTACTTTTTGTTGTGGTTGGCATTGTAGTTGTTCATTATCTTTTTCAAGTGATAAGTTTTGGTAGCATCATTTGAAGGTGAATATGGCTAAATTGACACTAGAACGCCAACCTACCATATCTTGATAATGTAATCCGTGACATTTGTCTATGCATCTAAAAATCTATTGTGAATAAAAGAAGCAGAATTAGTTCTGGTGGGTGTCTGCGACTTTGTGAACATGTGGCGATATAAATAGCCATGACGCCAAAGCATCTCTGGTGAGATGGATGAGGCATCACGGGTCAAAGGCAAGTTTAGGGGTTTTGACTCATGTTGGAGTCAAGGATGTTGTAATTAAGTTGATTTCTTATGAAAAAGAAAACTATGACCACTTGTATATGGTGCAAAATTCTCAACTTTGCATTCTAATGTGGAAGAACTTTGACTCCCTGGTTTGCACAATCCCTTTTCTTTCTTCATTACATTGTCTTTTAAGTAATCACTGGAACTTGGCCTTTTTTGTTTGGACAAGGGAGTTGAGGAATCATTGTCTTTCAGGATTGTGAAGATAAATAGTTTTCTTATTTAACCGTGTTATGTTTTGGCCGATGAGATTTGAAATTTTAAAGTTAGCAGAAACCTATGGCAGTAACATTATGACTTAGCCACTCACACTCTCCTAGAAAGAAAATTCTAGACCACTAAAATTTAACTCGTTATTATTTGAAAAATTGTAATTGTTCTTCCAAAGCTCTTTTTCAATTAATTAACATATCTGCAGATTCCAAAGCCAAATAAAACACTGTTGAAGATTCCTTTACTATTCTAGATTATAAACCTAAAAGTATATGATGTTGGATATCTGGGGATAGTTTATTAATTAGACGACGAGTTGAACAATGAGATTTAGGATTCATTTGTGTTGATGAATTTGATAATGCAAGTTGAAGGTGTTAATGACAAAATCAAAGCCAATCTTGGTCACTATACTGTGATGTGGAAAACAATGATATTTTGATCCAAAAAAACATGGTATTGGACGTGGTTTAATAGTGGAAATGATTGTGAAGGTAACTGCTAGTGGTTGAATAATGGTTTGTTTTCTGTCATCGGTGGTAATTTTTTTTGTAACTCATTGGTGGTAATTTTGAATACTATACTATGTTCAGGAAAATGATCCTATGCCTCATATATTTAACTCCTATTTGAATTTGGGTGCAGTTGCCCACCTCTTTATGTATATTTTAATTTACTGTTGTTGTACTCCTTTTCTTTTAACAATTTGGCATCAAACACAGTTGAAATTCTTGTTTTTAAGTTAAACCAAACAAGTTTGGCTAATTCTTACATAAATAGAAAGCAAATTGAAATCATTTTGACCATATTGTGCTAGAATACTTTTTCTGATGTATATGGAGCTAATAGTAGGATATATTGACACACACATAACTCACTAGTGGGTCAGCTCATTGGCAATTTGGTCTGAACTTTGGATAGAATCGTTCTTTCTTTTTTTGAGAAAAATACTAACTTTATAGTAATAAGAGATAGAAAAGAATACACAAGAAATGTCAATTGAGGACAAACAGTCCTAAAAAGCAGACACTTGTTCTTGTTCTCTAATGATCGCGCCCTCAAGTTATAATCTTCCAAGGATTACAAGGCATCAAGGCGATCCCGAGATGATTTCCTTGGCTTAGGCAAGGCGGTGCCTAGGCGGCCAAAATAATATTTATTTAGAGGTCCCTGAATAATAATAATAATAATTTTTATTTATGGGTCCTCAAGTGACACTACTTGTCTATTATCACTGTGATCTATATTCAATTCAATATATGCTTCAAGGATACTAATAATCCTAAGGTCTTTATGTAACATTAGTTGTGTTAAGATTTTGTGCTGAGTTAGATGGAGTGTATGATTGAGTACATAAATATATAATGTGGTGGCTTTTATGGAGTCAACTTCCCTTATAAAGAGTGAGTGCATATGATTTACCCGTTGCAATGGTAAAACCAAATGAGGTATTTCTGTTTGTTGTGTGTAAGTTAAGAAGGAATGAAAATTTAATAAATTAGCTGAATTTTAGGGTTTACATCATTTATTTAGAGTCGCGCTATGTGCACCCCGATATCCTTTAAAGGCACCCCCATTGATCAGGGCACTCCAAAACTTTTACCAAAATGTCCCTAGTTTGTGAAGCAACACCCCCACTACTCAAGACACATGTTAAAGTGGTCTCGTTCATGTCTTGTCGAGACCCATATTACAGTGTCGGTCTATACCAATCGACACCCAAATAAGGTAGTCAAACACCCAACTCGATGGGTGACCACTGAGACTATACTAGTGGTCTCGGTAGCCTTGTGCCAAGACGTGTGTATGTCTCAGTCGACACCAACTGACACGACAACCTATGTCTCGGTCTTGTGTGCTCGAGACCAAAGGTTCGGTCATTTCCCACCGAGATCTGAAACATAATGTCGATTAATGTAGTGTCGCTCAATGGGCACCCCATTGATTACTCAGGGCACCCCGGTAGGCACCCCACCAATTACTCTAGGCGCCTCGGGGCAAATGTGTTGTTTTTTTAGAACCAACATAAATAAAAAAGCTGGGTGCCCTGAGAGGATACCGGGGTGCACATAGCTCGACTCTTTATTTATTTATATTTTCTAGATTGTCTAGTTATCAAATTTTGGATTAAATGAAAGATGAAAATACAAAAATTGGACAAATTTATCCAGTTTAACGAGTTTGTTGAATTAATTCAGAGGTTTTTCTTTAAATTCTTTTCATAGAAGATTGAAAAAAGAGAAGACATCCTTAAAAAAATAAAATAAAAGAGAATTAGATAGACTAAAGAGTATAAACTAAAATAATAGGTGGGAGCAACAATAGATTTGCATTAAAGAATTAGGACAGCAGGATTATTGGTTTAGGAATTTGATGATGCATTGGTTGAAGAGAAATTATTCTTATAACCAACTTCATGTAAGTAGGAAAGAACTCTGTTGAATTGGAGCTGAGAGTATATTATTGGGATGCCGATGATTCTCTGAATACTATACTGATTCTTCTGTTGTTAGTTGTAAAATTTCTATTTTCATGAATCGTTCCACTGTGCACCATTTACAGGTTTTTCCGTTTGGGTCAGTGCCACTGAAGACTTATCTTCCAGATGGAGATATTGACTTGACCGCGCTTTGCATCCAAAATGTTGAGGATGCTCTGGCCAGTGATGTCCGTGCTGTACTTGAAAGGGAGGAACAGAATAAGATTTCTGAATTTGAAGTAAAGGATATACAATACATTCATGCTGAGGTATTATATTCTATTTCCTTTTGAGCTCTTACGTAGAAGCATCTCGCAAAACCATTGTGGTTTTATTTATATAGAGCTTCGCTTATCGAAAACTGAGAAATTTCTTTTCTTTTTTATTAAAATTTGGAGTGAATTTTCTTTGACCTTTCTCACTCTTATCTCTTCTTTGCCTTTCTTTTATGATGTCATTTTAGCTGCTTTGTACTTGTGATCTGTTTTAATGATACTTTTCACATAATGAGGAGTTGTTGATCTTTTCACATTTTCGTGATTTCATTGGTTTCATTATTTTTTAGATGTTGGAATTTCTGGTGGCAGGTTAAACTCGTTAAATGTCTTGTACAGAATATTGTTGTGGACATATCGTTCAATCAATTAGGTGGCCTCTGTACACTATGCTTTCTGGAGCAGGTATGATGTAGTCAGTTGTTATCTTAGTGTTCCATATTTTTTATTTATAATAAGGAAATTTGTGTTGTGATGCTTTGCGTTGGAACCTTTATCCTGGGACAAAATGACCTTGAAGTTAAATGATCCACCTTTCTTGAACAAGTGAAAAATGCTAAGAAACCTTAAGACAAAGCATAAGTTTAAAATTATTTGGATGAGTAAATTTTCAAATCGATATTAGTTAGGTGTATAGTACATAAAGCTAGTTTTCTCATCTTGCTAATTTTAGGTGTAACTTAATAGAATTGGGTAAACAAGTTGAATGGAATTTGAACTCGTATCTTTTTAGAGTTAGTTTCAAGTGCAAACATTTTGGATTGCAGTTATTCTAATTTGGTTGATGGACCTGAATCAATGATAAACTATCATAGATCTTTAGGCATGATTCTAGATGGATGTTATTTTTCTGATAAAAAAGATAGACGATATGTTGAATACAATTGCAAGTTTGTAAGTTTAGGCTTCAAATTATTTATAAGTCAATAGGTGAATCTGGATTTAGTTTGTTTATGTGATTAGTAATTCAAACCCACAAACTGAAAAATATGATAGAACTGTCTATTGCCTATATTAAACCTATTAGAAAATGAAACAATCTTGCTTTGGACATTCATTTCATACATTCTAATTCTTGGATTCTGTACATGATGTTTTGTATGCCAAAACAGTAGACAGAAAGCAGAACATAATTCTTTTAAATAATGTTTTGCATCAAACATTTATTTCCTCCTCCATCCCTAACACCACCCAACCCTAGATGTTTTGTTCTTCTTTTCTTTTCTTTTTTTTTTTTTTTTTTTGTTTCTTGATGAGACTCTAGATCTATTATGAAATTTTAATGCGTCCAAACTGAACTTTCCAAATATCACTAAAGAGCCTACTCTTGCAATTGAATCCTTTACCCTCCTTGGTATTCTCATCCACTGTTTATCTACATCAACGGATCAAAATTCTACTTTGCCTATGACTTTGGTTATTTAAAATTCAAAAGTAATTCGAAGAAGTCTAATTTGATTTGGGGTATTTTTGTAAAACTGGCACTAAAGAGAAGTTCTGGTAACTTCATTTAAGTATTTTAAATTCAATTTTGATGGTTAGGAATTAGGATCCTTTATATTATTTCTTTCTTTGTTTTAAGTCTTTGACAATTAGTTATAGTTTATTTCTCATACTTGACATTAATATCTAGTCTGGCATTGCATAATATGCTCTCTATTCTGTAGGTTTTTTTTTTTTTATTCAAAATTGATTGATAATAGTTGTTATCTTTTTGTTACAAGGTGGCACATAAACTTCCACATCACATGTTTCTCTTACTTCCAATTTTCCAAATGAATTTATGTAAAATTTCGTTTTGCATTTAATTCTTAATTTGGTAATTGAAATAATCTAAATAATTTGGGAATTTCGCTGAATTTTAATGCCATGACAACATCTTTTTCTTAAATATCTTTTCCTTACCCTTTATTTGTTTGTTTGCTATGGCATCTTCCTTCCCTACACATGAAACGAAATGAGCATAGAGTTTTTTGTTTGAGTTGTAAAAGGCTTTATTTGAGTAGGCAAAAACCACTTATGTTGTGAGTTCATGAACAATAGAGATCGTGTTAATTGAGTAATAACGTACTACAATAAGGAGTAGAAGTTTCAAAGGTAGACCATTTGAAAAAGTGGAATAGGCGACCAAAATATCCATGTTAAATTAAAAGAAATATTCCATATGACTGCCATTTGTGAATGTTTGACAAAGCATACATAAAGTGTGTGTAGCGGGGATGGGAATGCTTAGGTGGATGATGTATGATAAAACTTCTAAAGATGGAGTAAAGAATTACAAAGATTCAAAGAGACGTGAGTAAAATTCCTAAGGATAGAAAAAGACACACAAAGATTCAAAGAAAAGTTGAGTGCCATTAGAGAAAGAAAAGAGGAGAGAGAAGGGCTGTTATGGTGGATTAGTTACATTGAAAGATGACCTACAAGTGTTCCATTTATAAAACTAGGCTCACTAGTACTTGGAAGAATTTGAAGGGATAGGGGGTATACCTAGTATAATTTGGGGCCCATTAATTGTAAAAGACTCATAAGGTTACCTTGTCACATGAGACATCATCCATTGCATTGAATAGAGCCAAATGGAAATGATGACTTATGTAACCGGATTGAGATTGGTTTTTGTTCTTGTTTTCTAAAAGTGAAGACACAATAATTTCTGAAGTTGGCCACTTCGGTTTGCAAATGAAGTGGTTATGCCACTCCTACTTCACTATTTTGGTGGTTACCACTCGAGCCAGTTCATTAGTTATGAACACTATATTTTTTTGTTGTACTTAATGTAGTGGAATTTAATATCATATGCTAGTTTTCTTCTTCCTTTTTTTTTGTAATATTTTGTATGTGTAACTAAAAGAAATGTCAAAAAGCTTCATCTTTTCGGGACTAGAAATATTTCCCAAATTTTTTTTGATTTTTTTGCCTTTCTCATCAGTCAATTCTTTTTTTATAAGAAGAAAAGAAACCAACACAACTTTGACTCCAACATGTGTTGAACCTAGGGCTGGCAATTTAGTGTTTGGGCTCGTCGGCTCGGAATAAAAAAGGTTCAGACAATGTTTTGATAAATCCAAGCCGGGTCTGGACAAAGACCTCTTGTTCGAATTTAAAACCGGGCGTGGTCTGGACAAGGCCTTGGAACCCAGACCCGGACCCATATCCGGACTTGGTTTGAATTTTAAATAGAGTTAAAATATCTTTGATAAAAAGGTATATTGAGAACTTAGTACTTATAAAATAGGTTAACAAACAATAATCTACTCTAATACACATAAATTAATGTACTAAATATATCTTTGATTTTAAAATAAATTAAATTTTAGTCTTTTTTATACTTGAACATTTGTTTCTTAACATTAAATGTTTTAATTGCGTTAAATTATTTGCAGTAATGTTACAATGATTTATAGTTTGCAATATTTGTTGAGACTTTGACGTTACTTTTTTAAATTACAACATACGAAATTATAATCTGTATATATTTTAACATTTGAAGAGGCTTTCAATATGAAAAGTAAGTTTTCAAAATTGCGACATATCTGGACAAACGGACAACCCAAATTTTAAGCAAACTGGGTATGGACAAGCTAGTCTTGTCTGAATTTAAAACCGTGCCGGGTCCGGACAATGAATATACTCTTTATAGTAGGGATCCGAAACCGAATTTTTGCCACCCCTAGTTGAACCCATGACCTCCTCCAACCTTGCCTTTTAGCAAGTGATGCCTCATCAATCTCACCAATCCATTCTTAATGACATTCTTGAAACCTTTAAATCCCGTTTTTACTTTTCAACTCATTTCTCATTTTCTGGATTGCCTTTTGTCCAAATGTAGATCTTGAAAGTATTCTCTAAAAATAAAAAGCAATCACCATGCTATTTATGATGTTTGCATCATTACTTGTGGATTTGAGCTAGTTAGGCTTTGAGGATCCGTTTTTATGAATCTATTACCCTTGTTATGTTTACATTTATTTTTTGAGGAAAGATGCTAGGGTAACCAACTTTTTTTGACACACACTTGTTAGTGTCCTTTATCGATTTTTATGCGCACACTAATCGATGCACAAATCAAAGAACACCAACAAGGTGCATGTCAAATGTAGGCTACCCAATCATTTTCTATTTTTCAAATGTAGGAAATACATAATTATGGAGTGATTTGTGTGTGTTTTGTAATGTTCATAAAATTCATAATAATTAGATTTCTATAACATAAACTTTTCTTTAACATCCCCCTTAAACGCAAGGTGGCGATGACGATTCCAACTTTAGCTTGTTAGCCGATTCATTGGAGCGTGCATGGACGAACCGATGCAATCAATGCAAGAAACAATAACCATGATAGAATCAACAAAAGATCCTTAAACAAGTCCAAAATTGAACAAGATCCGAAATGTGCAAAACAAAAACATAGGCGAAATGACACACCGATGTCCACAAAATTTGCATGAAATGGAATAGCGAACTAAAAACTTGTTGCAGCCAAACATAAGCAAAATTAATTTGCACACGATAGGATTGCTAAGCTCCTACTGGCGATGAATTGGACATTTTGAAGACGGGGACAACAAACCCATAAACATGGACAAACAAATCTAGGGCATATTAGGATGACACACAAATTAGCAAACAACCCCACTCTTCTAATTGGTTGCAACAAAGTGACCAACGACATAACAAAACAACAAAGTTGCTAGGGATCAACGATTCGACGGACAACAAAACAATGAGGATATCAACAGTTATGATAAGATGATGCATGGGCATATCAGTTCAAATTAGATTGTAATGGCTGATCATAAACTTGGAGAGTCGACTTACCTAGAATTATATCTTTGATACATGTAAACAATAGAAAAGAAGATGAATTTATGCTATTGTGTATCTAGAGCTTGTACATTCTCTATATATAGAGATTGAAAACACTCATAAAAGGAAATACATAAATAAGGAAATACATAATTATGGAGTGACTTGTGTGGGTTTCCTATTGTGCATAATATGTCTAATAATTAGATTTCATAACATGAACTTTCCTTTAACAACTGCAATTAGGTTAGTTATGCTTTATGGAAGTGAATGTTGGGTAGTAAAAAAACGATGAGGATGCTTAGGTGGGCGTGCGATAAAACTCGTAAAGACAAACTAAGAAATACATAATTCAAAGAAAAGTATGAGTAGCACCAATTGACATAAAGATTATGGAAGGGCAGTTGCGGTGGTTTGGACACCTTCAAAGACGGCTACGAATGCCCCATCTTGAGAACTTGACTCAGTAAAAATCGAGGAAATTCGATAAAGTAGGGGTGAACCGAAGCTGACTTGGGACACATTAACTAGGAGATATTTAAATGATTTGGAACATCAATTGCACTAATTTGAGTGCAATGGAAGAGTCTAATTTGTGTAGCCAACCCCAACTAATTTGGGAGGGTGATGGGGCATTTGTGGGGGAGGGCGGCATTGGTGGTGGGGGTATGTTGTGTTTGGGTTGAAGAGGTGGTGTGTAGTCTAAGGGTAGTTTAGTCAAAGAAGTTAAAAATGGTGTGTGCTTGTGTGCATGTAAGGTGAAAGGGGGTATTATGCAAATTGCAACCCTACTAAGTTTTATTAACATAGAAAGAGAATTAGATTGTGTAGAGTTTTAGAGGTGGATTGATTATAATGCCCTTTAATTTTAGATTCATGCATTTTTCATTCAGATATGGTTCTTTCTTGTAAATTTTTTGCCCTATCTTTAGGTGATAGTTCATTGTTCACCAAAGTTCTGACATTGATTGATTTGTTTGTTGCTCCAACAAGTACTGTAGACTACAAATGGAGCAATTGCAGTCCTATCCATATAGACTTGACGAGATATGACATATTAGTATGAAAAATTAAATACAATAAATTACTTAAATTTTCTTTTTCATCTTCTCTTGTTGTAGCTCACATCTTTGCCTTTGTCGATTTTTTTTGCATTTTGATCCATATCCACTTCTCTTTGGAATCCAATTACTAAACGCATTTAAGTATTGGCCCAATAATATGTTGAATTTTCTTATACCACATGCATTTCAGGCCCCAATTTCAATCTATCTGCGGTTAGTCCATCTTTGATTGATTGGTGTTTTTTATTCTATCAAATTTTAAGTGTATTCTTTAATTTGGAAGATGAATTTTGGTTCTGATTCTTCTGAATCGATTACCCATCTCTTTCAAAAGCAACCAGTTTACAATGGGACTATCGTCTCATCTCTTGTTTGTTTTTCTGGGCTACTATTATCATTGAAAATGACAATATTTTAGGGGGTGATATTTGCACACCATTTATGGACTTATACACATCATAAAAAACACGCACCCCAATCAAGCTCATTTTACTTAAAACATACTAACCCTCCCAACACCTCTCACACAAACACAATCCCATCAACAGAAACATATCAACACATTCAACCAATGCCTCCCAAACCAAGTTGCTCACCCTCTCGCACTCATTGCCTATCTCCCTCCTGCTTCATTGTCGTCATCTGCCATCCATCTACAGCTTCATGCACACCTCATTTTTCTCTTTGACATTGTCTCATGTGTTTGGCCCTTTGTGACCGAATGCATATGCACAATGTTAAGCCAAAGGTGATTGAACCTGCACTTGCATGGTCGTTTGTGTTTGCTAAATGTGGTGTTGAGAAAATGGTGGCGTCGTTGGGAATGGGGATGTGTGATTCTTTGTGGTGGGCAAGGTCCAAAACTTTGACTTCACCCTAACTTCACCCACACAAAATTTGAAAGTATTTCGGGAAAGTTAACTTCAATGAGGGGAAGTTTTATAAAAACTTGTTGATATAGGGAAGCTCATGGATTTTTTTTTAAATGTTAGAAAATTCAAGTTTCTTATAAAAGGTGTTACAAACATAATTAAGCACTAAATTGAGCGCAGTGGAAGAGTTTGATCCATGTAGCCGATCCCAACTAATTTTGGGATTGAGGTTATGGTGGTGGTGGTGTAAATAAACATAATTAGGCAGCTATAATACATTAAAGTGTACTATAATTGTCTAACTCAATTATTTTGACATACAACACGCAGTTTGCAACTTGTGAAACATTAATTAGTGCTCTTGTATAGCTGTGTGACAAACTTTTCCATACCTATATCTAAATCAATATTTATTTCATAAGAATGCATTAGTTTTCTATACAAAAACACAAATATATATATATATATATATATATAATTCGTCTTATTGAAAATTAGAATTAATTCGGAGAAGTTTAATTCGACGTGGAAAATATTTGTAAAAATTGGCCAACTAGAGAAGTTAGGAGAATGTTTATTAAAAATGATGAAAAAACAAAATTCATGTTCATGTATGCTAAAACAAGCCTAAGTATGTATTTCAGACATAAAAAACTAACAATTTAATGATTTTGAGCCACATATATTGCATTACTTGTGCATTGTTTTTTTTTTTAAAAATAATTATATTTTCCATGTTACATATTTCTTTTTTTTTCAGGATACGTATTATATTTTAATTTGACTTAATGTAGAAGAATATTATAGACTTTTATATTTTGAGTTGACTGTTGACATGGAGAATAATGACAATCCTGACATAAGAAAGAAATGAAAAGACATTAAAGTGACACATTTACATCAACATTAAAAGACACAAATCGATTCATTATGTGTTTCTTTTTAGCTTGTTTGACAAGCTTCCTTCATCTCTCTTCCCAAGTGCACCACCCTTCCTGCTCCTCTCTTCATATTTTATGCACCTAATAGGTATGCCACACCATACATATCTCCTAATCCTTCCCATCCTATCCTCTCCTCTCCTCTCCTCTCCCTCTCCCACTCCCAAACGGCTGAGTCAGCATAACAGAGGACAAAAGAGTGGTGATGACGATTTGCGATTCAAATCAGTCTCATTTCTAGGTCTTGGATGCCGACTGCATAGGTTAGAGCAAATTTCTTATCGATTTTTTTGAGTTTTTGGTTGATTTTTTGCCTTACATATCGAGATTTTGTGTTTTTTGCGAAATTTATCAAAACCTTCGGTGAAGTTATGTAATTTTTAAAATACCTTTGAGTTTTGTTGTGACCCCTAAAATATTGACAAAATTCGCCTAAAATTCGGCGAATTTTGTCGATTTTTTCTTCCTTGATGGGAATTATGTGTTTTCATCATTGGATTACCATGGAATCTTAATCCAATGGTGAATGATGTTGCGCATTTAATGTGTATTGCATTAAATGCGCAATAAATACTATATAATAATAATAATAATAATAATAATAATAATAATAATAATAATAATAATAATAATAATAATAATAATAATAATAATAATAATAATCACCAATGTTGAAAGATTCCTTCGTCACTTGAATGATCTTTTTTACCATTTTGGTTTTCCGTTTGGTTACCTATATTTATTACCTAAAAAAGAGCCGATCTTTATTCATATTTAAAATAGTTATAATAATTCATTGACTATAATTTTATTTCTATTTTACTATAATACAAGCACTAATATCAATTTTGCTATTGACGCATGAACTTTTATTTTTTAGCTTTTTTTTTTTTTAAAAAATAAAATAAAACCAGCATACAAGTCAAATAGTATATTTTTTAGATAACAAAAATAAATTATTATATTAATTAAATTTTTGCAATCACAACAAGCGAGTACAAATGTGCGTAGCATGTATATAGAACTAGTTTGTCTATATATATACATACATACTACCATGGGAACCATAAAAATGTTTATGTAAGGTTTAAAAAATTGACAAACTTCGGTGAACTTTGGTAGAAGTTTCGATAATGAAAATGGGGAAGTGAAACTATGTGGCGATTTTAAACTTCCAAAGTTTCGCGTGAAATTTCGACATGTTTCGCCAAACTTCAATTGACTTTGATGGTTTCCATCGAAGCTATTAAAAGAGACAAAAAATGTAAGAATTCAAAGAAACCAACAAAATTTTTGGGGAAGTTATCGAAAGTTTTGGGGAAGCTACCGAAGTTACCCTTGAATAAAATAAAATTTGAAAATTAACTTCTTTTCACATCAAGAGCAAATAAGGTCAAAATTTATCATATAAAGCAATTTTAAAACAAATATTAATGTCCAGTGTGTAGCGAATTGCGTGTTCATTGCTAAATAATTATTTTAAACAATTGTATTGTGATTATTATGGATTATTGTTGTATGATTAAATATATTTCTAACGTCTTTAAGGAGAAAAACTTGAGTTTTCTAGCATTTAAAATGAAATTCCATAAGCTTACGTACACTGGCGAATTTTTTATAAAATTTCTCTTGTCGAAGTTAACTTCTTTGAATTACTTCCGAATTTTAAGTGAGCAAAGCTTAAGACGAAGTCAAAGTTTCGAACCTTGTGTCCATGCCATGGGAACATCATTTACAACTATTGGATTTTAATTGAAACACATAATGAATGAGTCATAAATGCATAAAACATTAAATGCACAACACATTTTATGGAGTTCCCATGGCATGGGTATATCTTTGGGCTCCATTGTATAATTACCCTATGGCAAAACATATTTTTTGGTCCTTGAACTTTGAGTATTTTATGCTTTTGGTCCTGAACCTTGAGTTCTGTATGTTTTTGGGTAAAATTAAAATTTTTTTCGACCTTTGTTGGTCGATGTGAGTCATCCAGTTCTATAATATAAACCACTTTACTCTTTTTGACTAGTTACGCGGCACTTCTGTTGCCCACGTCGAAGGAATTTAACACTTTAAATGGTGGAAGAACTAAATGTAGATCTTTGTGAAAGTTCAAGGATCAAACGTGTAGTAACAAAAGCATAAAAAACACAAAGTTCAAGGACCAAATGATGAGTTTTGCCTTACCCTATAGATATGTATAGATAAATAAATAAATTTGACTAGAAATTTATGTATGATACGACACATGATGTGCACATAACTTAAAATATCAATCATTGATGGAGCGTACCACAACACAAATGAGAAGCAACAATGATCGATATTAAGTAGCTTTTTTAACGAAAAAGAGAGAATCACGTCATGCCATCGTGAATCACTCTTTCTTCTCGGCCCGTGTTCTTCGTCTTCAACTCTTCTTCTTCCTCTCTCACATGGGTTCTATTCTTCTTCGCATCACTGATCATGTTCTTCTCCAGGTTCTTCATCATACCTATCAAACTGTAGTTGGTTGGACTCTCTTGCTCTCCTAGAAGTTCTTAGACCTCTAGATGTTTCGATTCTCATGGTGAATGGAGTGATTTTAAGCGAAGGGGGTTTTGAGCTTCATGCACCACTATGACTGGGAGTGCACCAGAATCTTGGAAGTCTTGCCAAAATCCGATAAAACTTATGTTAGGTTTTCTTCAAATTTGAGAAAACTTTGCCAAAATCTTGAAAGTTTTGCAAATCTATACACTTTTTGACTCTACTTCGTCTTATTTTACCGAATTTCAGTGACTTTTAGGCGTTTTTTACTTTTATTTAGCGGTCCTTGAGTTTTGTGTCGCCGTCTTGTTGATTGATAAAATTCAACCGAACTTCGGCGAATTTTGTTGAATTTTTAAACCTTGGTGGTGGGTGTGAAAATGTGAGAGTAGGTACATAAGGTGTAATCCTGATTTTTCACCAAAAGTCAAGAGGTCAAAGAATTATTATTCAGGTGGTGTGTGCAAGCCCAAAAGTGTGTGCAAATAGCAACTGTCTTAAGCAGCCTGAACAAATTTGAAATGTTGACTTATTTAGCAATTATACTAACTGAGAATTCATTTGCATTTTAGTTTTTGTACATTATGGGCATTTGACGACTTCATAATTAGATTAGAAATACTTCTTTTTTTAATACAAAAGAAAAGACATGAATTGCCCTTGTAACAAGAACGAAGAACCAATTTGCTCGCAAATTATCTGTTTTCAAAAGAGAGCTTTTGCATTAACTAGTGCAAAGAGTTCAAAAAATAAAGTCTCTTTTCTAACAACTGCTTGCATGAAGAGTCAAAACCGATAAGTGCATAGATAAGCAGTATTATTACCAGTACTTATTCTGGTTTTGGTTCTATTATATCTGTTATTGTGCTTTTACTTCTTTCTTCTGTCTCTCTTTGTGCATGCCTAGTGTTTCTTTCTTCTCTTCCTCTATAGAAGTGTGATCATTCTGAACAGGCTTTGATCTGAAACTTCTGTATATAATTTATATCCAATGACTCTGAAGAGGGTTTTAAGCTAACTTTATGTTCTCCCATTGCTTGTCCGTAGGTTGATCGCCTTATTGGCAAAAATCACCTTTTTAAGTACAGTATTATACTGATTAAAGCTTGGTGTTATTACGAGAGCCGCATTCTTGGTGCTCATCATGGTTTGATTTCTACTTATGCCTTGGAAACCTTGGTCTTGTATATCTTTCATCTGTTCCACAGTTCTTTAAACAACCCTTTGGCGGTGAGTGCCACTTGCAGAAAAATACATGTTCTCTGATGGTGCCCTTAATCCACTGAAATTAATTTATTGAGGTGTTTCTATTACAGGTTTTATATAAGTTTTTGGATTACTTCAGTAAGTTTGATTGGGATAATTATTGCGTCAGTTTGAATGGTCCAGTATGCCTTTCATCTCTGCCAGAAATCGTGGGTGAGTAGCATATCCTAGGTCTTGTTAGAAGTCAGATTATTTTACTTGTTTTTCTTCATATGATAATTTTTTGTTCTTTTAACAGCTGAAGTACCTGATAACGGAGGTGGTCCTTTGTTGCTAAGTAAAGAATTTCTTCGGAATTGTGTTGAGACATTTTGCGTTTCTTCAAAGGGATTTGAAAGTTCAAGGCCTTTTCCACAGAAGCATCTCAACATTATAGACCCACTGAAGGAAAATAACAACCTTGGACGTAGTGTTAACAAAGGTATGAAACCATTATTGTCTCTTAAGGCGGTATGTCATTGTTGTTTGAACCGTGCTTACAGAATCCCCATTTGAATTCATGAATTCTGTTATTCGTGATTCAATTCAGTGGAAATAGATCGGAATACAACAACATAGCCTCAATCCCAAATTAATTGGGGTCGGCTAAAAGTTAAAGAATCCTATTATTTAACATAAATGTCAATACTTCTTTAATCCCCCAAAAGTTAAAGAATCCTAATATTTACGATTCATGTACTATGATTCAAGGATTAATGAGCTTTTTCAAGGGATTTCATATAAATTGCAAGAATAATTCAATTTAAGTCGACATGATATTAATTGTAACTTCATAGTTGTTATAGCATCATTTAATCTTGAGACAAATATCATCGAAGGATGTGTAACAAAACAAGTAATATGGAATTTGCACAGCATGAAAAAAAAAGGAATGTGCACAGCATGGGGATTGAAGATGCATTAAAATGACAACTTTTTGTATGATTTGCTATCTTTCAATTCAAATGTACACCCTATTAATTTAGTAGGAACTCTTATCACAATATTCTTTTTTCCAATCACATTCTAGTTACTATGGTTTGTTAAGGCTTTATGCATTCTGGTTCTCTCCTGGAAGATATCATGGCTTCTTTGCACGAGTTTCGTTACAAAAGAATGTTAGTTTATTTTTGGTATCTTTATGTCCTGATGATGATGCATATGTTAAAATGTAATTTTCAACAGTTTAAAATCAAGTATATTATTAGCTTCAATTTACTAGTGGAAGCCCTGTAAAGATCACAAGTCCTTGATAAGTGTGTTGTTCTTCCTTATCAAGATATTTATCCATGATTCCTGACAACAATGAGATCTTTTGTCTTTGGGTTTCACGCCTATTAATGAAGTTTTCAGGACATTGTATCAAGTTTTCATATGAAAATAAGTTCATGGTCTTTTATAGTTTTGAATATGTGGACCAATTTTAAATATTGCTAGCTCTGTTGTGTTCTAATTTTTTTTTTTTCTAGTTTGTTTCTATTTTCTACCTATTGGATTTTATAATGAATTGAGGTGTTTCTTATAGGCAATTTTTATCGCATACGTAGTGCTTTTACATATGGAGCTCGCAAACTTGGGCAGATCCTATTACTATCAACTGAAAGTATTCCAAGTGAACTCAAAATTTTTTTTATGAACACATTGGATAGGCATGGAAGTGGACAAAGGCCTGATGTTCAGGATCCTGTACCTGTCTTCAGTGTGAATGGGTCAGGTCCTGAGTCGTCAAATTTCAATGATGAAAAATCAACCAATGTGTTAAGGAACTCAGAATCACATTGCATAAACTCCAATGGCACCGAGGAGGGATCCAGGTGCATACCTCGGGATTTGTTAGTTGAGGGGATTGCTGACATTGATGTGTCTGGATCAGAGGAAAGAATATCAGTTCAATGCAACGGCATGGTTGAGGATTCAAGAATTAGTTCCTTGACGCCTTGTGATTCTGAAGATGGTTCTAGCTCCAGAAGTCAAGGGCAAGGAGATTCAGATATATCTTCTGCATCATGTAGTGAGCCTGAAACTTCAAAATCTGTCAGCGCAAGTTTCTCACCCCTTTGTGTATCACAAGTGCCCATGGAAAATGGAGAGCACGGAAATGAAAGCCCAATTCGAAGTGCCGGTGCAAACTCATCCGTCTTTGACAACAAGCTGTCGTTTAGGCTCCCACCATCATTCAGTGGAGACCCTGGCCTTGTTGCACGGCAAGGTCCTGAAGAGACAGAGTTGGCAAGCACAAGTTCCGTCCTTTCATGCAGAAATCATGAGACTCCAGCCACAGCTATTCGAAAAGATGGTTTCTCCATTCCAAATTGTGTTTCTTATACATCAGAGGACTCTTGCATTGATTACAGGGAATGGGACCAAGGAAATGGTTCCGTTAGTTGCGGAACTGTAACATCCTTTTCAGACCTGAATGGGGAGTATGAAAGCCACTTCAACAGTCTGTTGTATGCTCTATGGTGCCATGAATATGTCTTTTATGGTCCTGTTCCTCCCTTTCCTTCACCATTGCCTTCTCAATTCTGGAGCAGGCATGCATTTGAAACTGTACATCGGTCATTGCAGTTGAAGCGTAAAATGTTTCCTCATATGAATGCTAATGGCATTGTCCAGAGGCCACATTTCTACTCTGTGAACCCTCAGTTGTTATCTGGTGCTGCTTTCGGAGCAGATGAAGTGCCAAAACATCGAGGAACAGGAACTTACTTTCCTGACATGGTACATTCATTTTGATTGATTTTATGGTCAATGGACTAATTGTGTTTCTTGTTACACTATAGACATAGTGTTCCCTAAAATTGTTAACCACATGGGCTGTTGCAGAACCATCTTGCATACAGGGATAGGAATATTTCTGCAAGGGGAAGGGCTGCATCACCAGTTGCACATGGCTCTGTGCACAGACTGAATCGTGATAATAGCTGGACAACAGCACAATCTGAGAAGAGCCCGGTCGATAAAGGCAGCAATGGTCCAATTCTTTCAAGTCGTGCAAGACCTGGGCCTTTGGAGTTCTTCCAAGCTAGCCGCACTCCCTCAAGATGTCTCCCTCATGGTAACAATGGCTTCTTGGTGCCAAGTCAGAAACTTGAATTCGGGTCTCTGGGACAGATGTCGTCAGATGCTCCATCAGAGTTAAATAGGCAGGCTCCTTTTGCACCACATAGCCAGGTCTCTTCGTCGGTCACTTCTCTTACAGAGAGCCCTGGACCAGACCAGGCTGCAAATGCAGAAAGGTATATGCTTTGGTTCATTCAAGACTTAACTTAAGTGTATTGTATAGTTTAAAGAAAGCTTATCTCAGCAAAATTCTGCAGTATTAACTGACTTTATACCGCTCGTTTAAATATCAGGGTTTCTTTACAATCATATCATCTGAAAGATGATACGGATTTCCCCCCTTTATCCAGTTAACTGAGGAAGAGGAGGATTATTTTACTTGGGAGCTAAAAGACTGCAAGAGAAGCAGTTTGCATGCTAACTAACCAAAGCTGTCAACGAGTGTTGGCCTGCATTGCACCATCCCTATTGTTTGGGAAGTTGGAGAGGTGTTGTATGGCATCTGTACATTCTTTATTCTTTTCCCTATCAATTTCTCATCTGATTAAAGCTGCTTTTCACGAGAGTCGTTAATGATGATTATCTGTTGGTCCCTTGTTTTGTTTTTCTTTGCCGCTGTGGGTGATGTTAGTCTATGGATAGGATGGGTATTGAATGACTTACATACTTAGTAGCTCGCAGTTTGGTTTTGTATGCAATATGTATGGCATTAGAATTAACCATGTGTTTCATTCATGTTACATGTATCCTTCCCCTTACTATTAGACCTTTTTTGTTTTGCCTTGCTACCAAATGCCTTTGTGGGAGACAGGTAATTAATTACAGGAAATGATAGTTTTTGTATTGTATTTCTTGTTTCCACCTAGTTATACGTCGATGTCGGGATTTTCTTCTCTTTCTTAAATCTTATTTCTGCTTCTTTGTGATGGAAATTTAATTAAGGGATCTCTAATTCTATGTCAGATGGATAGCTGAGATTAGAAAGTAACTTGAATCCTTAGGTCTATGCATCCTTCGTTCGTGGAATTAAAAAGGTTTATTGTGTATGTTTCTTATATGAGTATTTGATTAAAGAAAGGTTTGGACCAAAATTTGAAGATGGTGGCCTATAAATGCTTTAGTTAAAAAACTGGCATTTTAGAAACTGAAAATTTTGTGTTGTAGGGTAGATTGAATAACTTGGGACGAATTGATCAAGAAGGAATGAATTTTGAAAGCACTTCATTGCATTGAATCGAGCGGAGTTTGATCCATGTAGCAAAATGTAAATGTACGTGTTTATAAATTGTTGTATTGAACATGTGAATTAAGTAACAAGTGTGCGTATTTCATGCCACCTAAACTTTCAATTATTTTTAGGAAAGGATTTTAAATGTGAAGCGTTTTGTTGGCCACTCTAGTTTGATGATTTATTAAAAACAATAGTGTAAAAAACTGTATTGTCGATTGTTTTCGAGTTATCAGGTACATGTCATTCATAAATTGTTAATTTGAGCAGGCGTGAGCATAGATGCATTTCTTTCATCAATAATACATCATAGACTATAGCAATTTTCTTGAAGAATTTAAAAATGTTTAATGAGTAGGTTGTCACAAATATATGAAGTTTCAATTCTATATCCCAAGAACCAAAAAATTGTCTAAGCTAATCTCAAACTAAAGTTAGTCTTAAGGAAAAGACTAGCTTCTTCCGTTATCTTAATTTTATTTCTAATAAATTGATAAAGGTTACAACAAGAAGAAGGGGTCAATTCCAAATTAAATTGGTAAAGGTTATGATTTGGAGAGAGAGGGTGGGAGGATGGTGGTGGGGGAGGGTGATGGTAATGGCGATGGTGGGAGTATGACAGCGTCGCGGAGGAAGACATGGGTGATCAAATACTGAGTCATTAATTGCCAAAAAAAAAAATACCGAGTCATGAAAAAGTAATGGACTGAAAATAATCTTGACAAACTTCTCGACATAAACTTGTGCTTAAGAACACTTCTTTTTTAGAAAGATTGTGATGCACTTTTTATTTCAAATCAGCATATAGTTATCAACAAGAAATGAGGGCATTGTAGTCCACTCAAATCGATTATACATATAACTAGCCTCCTTAGCAATCGTATGAGCTGCTAAATTCACTGACCTACGAACAAAACAAACTTTACAAGACTCCATGTCCTTTAACAACACATTACAATCATAACCTAAAGAGCCATAATATGATAAAGTAATGGACTGAAAATAATCTTGACAAACTTCTCAACATAAACTTGTGCTTAAGAACAATTCTTTTTTAGAACGATTGTGATGCATTTTTTATTTCGAATCAGCAGATAGTTATCAACAAGAAACGAGGACATTATAGTCCACTCGAATTGATCAGACATAGATCTAGCCTCCCTAGCAATCGTATGAGCTGCTAAATTCGCTGACTTACAAACATAACAAACTCTACATGACTCTATGTCCTTAAACAACACATTACAATCATAACCTAAAGAGCCAAAATATGATAGGTCATTCGCATTGCTCTTCAGTGCAGTAGTCACCATTTGCGCATCCGTCTCCATCGTGGCTCGGTAAACCCCCCTCTCCTTGAGCCAACTTAATGCTTCTCGTACCACAATGGCCTCTACTTCCCTAAGATCCATAAGCACGAAGAATAGGTCCTCCAATAGCCGCAATGAAAACATTCACTTGTTTTTCACAAATCGAAATTCACAACACCACTCAAGCCCTATTTGAGACCCTAGTAATACTCTTCACATTAGATGTTCTTCGTCATTATCTTCTTTGGGTAGCTCAACAATACCATAACAAAGTCGAATAATTTGAATCCTTGCAACCAAATCATTTCCGTAGAACACCTTAACATTGTGTTCTAGGGTTTTTTTCCTTGAACACCTTTTGGTTGGGTCTCCGAAAAAAATGGCTAGATCCGGATCCTCATAGTATCACATGGATTGACAAGTTAAAAAAAGGCCTATTCTCCCCAATTTTTGCTTAGGACCACATTATTTCAATGTACTCCATTTTTAAATTTTTCTTACTAAACGGACCCCACTTTATTTTTTGAAGTCCCTAGAATACCCTTGTCTTCAACAAACAAAAAATCACCCAAACCCGTTTTCAAGGTTCATACCCCAAATCTAAACCTTCACAAAACTTCGAAAAATCCTACCTTATTCGTCTTTCACGATCACTGAGGTCGAGGAGGGTCTATTTGAGTAGAACCCAGGAAGATCTGTCATTCGTGTACTAAAATTCAAAGATACAGTTTGGTGGGGTCCGTGTAGTAATTTGGTGGGGTATAAGTAAGATTGTAGTTTAGAAAAATCGAAACCTCTATAGGTGTAACAGTCTTTGTTAATCGATATTGCCAGTAATATCGCAGACTTGTACTCCAACAGCTAACCGAAATTCCAATATACAATTAGATGGGGTCCGTGGAGTAAACTGGTGTTATAAGTATGATTACATGTATACTAGCCGAAACCTTTATAGGACTTACGATCTATAGTAGACGATAATACTGGTAATATCGTGGACAATTGTGTCTGACAGTTAAGTTAAAATTTTGAATATCCAATGTGGTGGGGTCCAAGTAGCAACTACGTGGGGTATGTACAATATGTCGGCCAAGGCAACAAGCAATGTTTGTTCAAAGTAAACCGACACTTACTCATAGCTATCGGCGTCTTTTTGCCGAGATGTGTATACACATCTCAGCCTTGTTACTCTGCATAGCACGGGGACACCAACCAAAAATGAAGGTTCTTCCTCGATGAAAAAACCAAATAAAAAGCCATAAAATTGCCTCGTTGTGGCGGCCCAAATTTCCACATTGGTCCGCCACGGGAGGCCACGCGGGCCCACAGCTGTCCACGTAACTGCCAGCTGTGTCCCACGCCCAAATAACCATCATTATCAATTAATTCAGCCTAAGTTAGTCGAATTAACATTTTAATATTTGTAAACAGCGGAAGCTTATAAATTATGTAATTTCCTCAAATTAGATAGCATTCATCCTATGTGGAAAACCCGGTAAAGTACACTGTATATAACATAACAAAATGTGATATATACATGTACTGGTATCTCAAACAGTCCCCATAAACCTAAAAATAAGTCAATATAGCAAAATAAAAACATACAATTCAAACTCCATCAGCGACAAGGTCATAAGTAGTCTGCGAAAGTCTCCTTGCCCCTAGTCGTAGTAGATCCCGCAATTCACAAGAAGTAGATGAATCCAGTGATCCAATGTTTATAATAAAGGAAGCCAATAATCGTTAAATAAACATGCGCGGTAAAGCAGAAAAGCATAATTAAGACGCATGCATACATAACATCGATAAACACCAATAATGGATGTGTGCGTGTATGAACCCTAATCCGGAATATTCCTCCGTGGCTTCTCCAACCCCCCACCGGCCGAACCCTTATTCTGTCCTATTGTCCAAATTATGAGTCCGCCCACACATCACGAGAGTAAACCGAAGATCCGCAAAACCAACCGTGCAACATATGTATGAACATGGAAATAGAGTAAACAACGATAAACAATAATAATTTGGAATCAAATGAAATCAAATAAATAAACACTCGAGTGTGTTTCTTAAGGGTTTTACTTACCTCAACCGTACTTCAATTACTCGATATACGTTCCGATCTGATCCCGCTCTCGCCTCGGGATACGCGCCCGACACCCGACTATGGTCTCCTAAGTCCCTGGTGTCCGAATAAGTCATTTTATGTGATTTAGTATCAAACTAATTGATTTTATATCGTGACCATAAAAATTAGAATTTTATTCCAATTTTTAGTTGTAGCACGTTCTTTCGAGTTACACCGGGTGCCAACCACCCCAAAAGTCTTGAAATTCACTTTTTCAACCATTTTCTAATTTCTCACATTTTCTCTGATTTTTCAGAATTTTTCCATAATTTTTCCTATTTTTCTGGATTTTCTTTTCCATTTTTCTTTATTTTCTCTTTTTTTTTTTTTAATTTAAGGGCGGTTCGGCTTAACCGAGCCCTTCTTCTTCTTCTCAAGAGCGTAGCGTCTCGCTCTCGCTTTTTTTTTTTTTTTTTTTTTTTTTTTTTTTTTTTTTTTTTTTTTTTTTTTTCAACTGGGTTGGCTCTCAACTCCAACCCCTCCTCTTTTATTGGCATGGGAGACATCTCCCATGCCATATACATCCTCGGACGAACGCCATGGCGTTCGTCCGAGCCTTGCCCCCCCCCCCCACCGAACACCACACAACATACAACAATAACAACAACAAAAACAACACCAACTCACCTTGTTCGCCTCGATCCCACGAGCTCGTCGCCTCTCTCTTCTCCCTCCTCGCTTCTCTCCTCTCGCTTCTCTTCTCTCTTCACTTTCGATTGATCGAAAATGGGGAAAATGGGTGTCGGTGGTGTTTATCAACAATTTTGGGGGTGAAATGACCATTTTACCCTTGCATTCTTATCCTCATTCTTCATCATCAAATGCCCTTTTTGGTCATTTCACAATTTTTTTTATTCTTTTCGATTTTAATATATATTTATATATATATATATTTTAAATTACTTATATACATATATATATAAATATATATATTCGCTATATTTTCGCGCCTACAATTTCGTTGTGCATACGCGCCGAACGTACTGGGTGTGCACACTACACTACCACCCACGCGTGTCGACCACGACCCCGCGTCACTAGGCGCCCACCAATTTACTATTTTTGTCAAATTTATTTTATTTTTATCGAACTAAATGCATTCTCGGCCTAGTGTTCCCGCGTCCGCACGCATTTTTAGGCGAATACCCGACACTAAATCTCACCCGATCTAAACAATATTAAACCACACCTGCGATGTAATGAGTCATAGTCTAGTCAATCATCACAAAAAACAATCATAAAAATAATACTTTCCGCCTCGTATCTTCGTCCCAGTGTCTCCGTGGACTGGTGTCTCTTAAATAACGACCTTAATAAAATTTGGGCCGTTACACTCGTCGTTGTCAAGGTGGCTTCATTTTGACGACTCCAACATTTCGCACCAAAAATGTGGAAATCAACAACAAATCAAAAGCCCTAAAAATCAAACAACCAACATCAATAACAGTAAAAATGATGGCCAAAAAACACAAAAAACCACCAAACAAGCGAAAACAATGAGAGAACGGACTTACCACGTCGATTCCATGTGGATTCATACGTTTTTGGTCTGCCGAAAATAAGGGTGTGGAGTCGGTTTTGGGGTTTCGAAAGTGATGAGCCAGTTAAAGAAAAGAGAGGGTAGGGTTTAGTGAAGAAAAAACTCTTTTATATGAGGGTAACTTGATCATTTCCTCGATGGGTAGAATTGGAATTCCTAAAAGAAATTAAAACGAGTCTTCTAAGCAATAAGAGCATCTCTAAGGGGACCATAGATTGAGGTGGAAATGGATCCACCTTGGACTCAATTGACATTCAATCCCAAAAAGTTCTCTAATGAGACTATGAATTGTGAATGTTTAGCTGATGTGACAGGGAATCAAAGTAAAGAGTGTCTAGCTTAATGTTTATTTCTAGGCATTATGTTAGACACTATCTCAACTACTACATCATCATTATTTGTTATAGAAAGTCAAAAAGTCATAATTCATGGTTTAAATCCATATCACCGTTGGAGATCATTTTAGAATTTAAATGTCTATTTAATGCCACATAGGATAGACATTTTTCTCACATCCATGACAAGACAACAATCCATAGAGTCAATTTAGCATCTCCAAAAAAGGAAAATGCTTGGGTGACCCAGTTAGAGACACATTTTTGTGTACCCAGCTGACGTGGATAGTGGGACCCATTGGGTGCATAACACTTTAGCATTCTCTCACAAAAAAAAAAAAAAAAGGCCTAAAAACAATCCGTACTTTCGAGTAACATATATACACGGCGACCTCAAGGTCCTAAACTGCCTATTGAAATAAAAGAACACTAGTTTTATAGTACAATATAAGTAAAATAAAGTAATGGTGAAATTAAGGAAGCATTATTGAAGATGGTTAATAATTAAGTAGTCGTTGACAAGTGTTAAATGAAAAGGCGTACGTAGAGTCAACCTTGGCTAATAAAATCTCGCATCCAAACAAAGAGAGGAATGCGTCACTTGGAAAGAGTAGTATAGTTGAATGAAAAGGACCTTAGACCCCACGACCTAGAAAAAGTAATTAGAAAAGCATAAAACGAGTGGAGAGGCATATTTTCAAAACAGAAAGGGCACCCAAATTAATAATTGAGTAGAGAAGGGCTAGCTCCACTAGTCAACTCTTCACTTCATAATGTCGTTTAATTTTCCTTTTTTATATATATATATATATATATATATATATATATATATATATATATAAAATTTCAATCATAATTTTATTGAAGCTTAACACAGGTTACAAATATGAAATTGCTTATACATCAATCGGTGTCACGCTCCAACAATTAGTACCAACATGACTTCACAAATTCCTTCCATATCACGAGCCAATGAATTCACTTGTCTTCTATTTTAAAGGAACTTCCATAAGGGGTGTCTAACCAATAACCTCATACATTCATCTAAGATTACACCAACTTCAAGCATATTTGAATTTAGATTGTTGATGACATTCACTGTCAGTAGTGAGTCCGATTCAAAGATGACTTGTGTGAGTCCTAGCCCATCCATCCAGCTCAATGCCTCCTTTATTGCCATAGCCTGAGCCTCAACAGGGGTACATCTACTCGTGAAAGTCCTTGTGCGTCCATAGATCAATATGCCCATGTCATTTCGAACAACACCACTCAGGCCTACTTTTCCTTCCTCATCGAAAAGAGCTCCATCGGTATTGCATTTGAACCAACCCGTTACAGGAGGACTCTACTGTTCATCGCGATCGCCAACAGTTTCTTAGGGTGTCCCTGTTCGATTACTCCTCTTCGCCTCAGTCCATGCCACAAGCCATTCCATGGTCTGCCTAATAACCACATGTAATGGGGCTCCATTATTTCTCCATAATAGGTTGTTTCTATACTTCCAAATCGCCCACATATACATACATATTTTTTGTATTTAGGTATCCTCCATCACCTGGAAGAGCTGGAAAAACCAACCCTTGAGATCGGCTTCATCCCCATCATACTGACTTGGCAAGACTCCCCTCCAACATTCGCGTATCCTACTGCAATGAAACATGAGATGTCCATATGTCTCGACTTGACTTGTGCAACAAACACACCCGTCATCAATCAACATGCCTCTCTCTACCATTCTACTTTTGCTAGGAATACATCTCCTCATAAGTCTCTACATGAAATGTTTAACTTTTGGTGGGAGCTTGAGGTTTCATAACTTCATCCAATCCCTAGGAATACATGCTAAATCATCATCCTTATCCATCTCTACCGCCACTCTATACCTGGAGTTTACTCTGTAAATATTGTAACATATATATTTTATTCTGAAACCGTCACATATTTTTATTTTTTTTAACTGGAAAAAACCGTCACATTTTATTTTGATAGGAAAACATATTACATTTTTTTTGAGAAATATTACATTACAAATTTTTTTACGTACATCAAAAGGATGTTATTCAATGAAAATTATCCATTATCCAAAAAAAAGGATGTTATTCAAAAAAGAAAAAAAAAGAAAGGATGTAATTCTTACGTACATATTATTTTTATAGGCAAGTCTTAAAGGTCTTCAATGAAACTAATATTATCTCAACCTCAAAAAAAAAAAAAAAAAGAAACCATTATTATCTCAAACGATATAATATGCAGTGACAACGAGATGAGAATTAAAAATATTTAGCTATATGATTGAGGCAAATGTTGCTTATTCTAAGCATTAATTTTGGGAGCAGGTAAATGGACTCCATTTTTTGTTGATCTTACTCCATTACTCGAGTATATCCCGAATTCGAATTTCAATTACTTACAAACGTACATACCTGCTTATGTTTTCGAAATCCCCAAAATACCGTAGCTCCTAATGTTCAAAACCTAAACCACAAATCCTCTCCATTTTCTCGGTTTTTGGCCATTATATAGCACTTGTACTAACTCGAAAGTGTCGTAGGAATTTTTTTTTCGTCGAACAACCTCAGATATGGTATTGTTAGTGCCCTAGGAGTGAGGGAGTACTCTGGAGCAACTCATTCACACAAGGCCATGACCTTTGACGAGGTTTCATCTGAAAGATTTTGAATAGATTAAGTTTATTGTATTTTATGTTATGTATTGATCTATTACATGTCTCTATATATAGAGATGCAATTACATACAAAAGGAAACATCTAAATATGGTATCACAAATCACTGCACATAATCAAGGGAGTGATTTGTATTCAGCGTAAAGGAAATATCTAAATAAGGTAATACAAATCACTGCACATAATTAAGGGAGTGATTTGTGCTCATCGTAGACGTTACACAATCAATGCACATAATCAAGGGAGTGATTTGTGTGATCTTAATTAATGTGTATGTCTAACATCCCCCCTCAAACTTGGTGGTGTAGCACTAACGCCAAGTTTGAACCTCTTAAATTGATGTTTAGAAGTGGAAAGTCCTTTGGTGAGGCCATCGACCAATTGATCATCAGAAGGCACGAAATGGAGATCCAGTTTATGTTGGATAAGTCTATCTCGAATGAAGTGAATATCAAGCTCTATGTGCTTTGTACGAGCATGAAAGACAGGGTTAACAACCAATGCATTTGCGCTTTGGTTGTCACACCACAAAACAGAGCAGGAGGTAGGAACAAACTGGATTTCCTTGAGAAGTGACTCAAGCCACATGAGCTCAGAAGTAGCTTGTGCAAGAGCCGGTATTCAGCTTCAATGCTAGACCTTACGACAACATTTTGTTTCTTGGAGCTCCAGGACACAAGTGTGGAGCTAAAAAAAATACAATAACCTCCAATCGACTTTCGATCCTCTTATGATAAGGCCTAATTAGCATCCGAGAAGGCAACTAGGCGAAGTGAGGTGCTAGGCTTGATGTGAATTCCGAGGTCCATTGTGCCAACAACATAGTAGAACACGCTTAAGAGCTTGCCAATGAGGAATTCGAGGGAACTATTGAAACTGGCTTAGACGATTGATCCCAAAGGAAATGTCTGGTCGAGTATGTGTTAGGTATTGAAGACCACCAATAATTTGTTGATAGAGAGACATAAGAAAGTAGTGGGCTTGATTCATTGTGATCAAGCTTCAAGGAAGAGCAAGGAGTGGTAACAACCTTTAAATTGGAGAAACCTGCTCATTCAATAAGAGATTGAGCATAGTGTTGCTGAGAGAGATAGAAACCAGTGTGATTACAACGAACTTCAATCCTCAAGAAGTAGTGGAGTTCCCCTAAGTCCTTGAGAGCAAACTGAGCATGAAGAGAATCAATAAAATGTGTGATCATAGAACTAGAATTACCAGTGATTAAAATGTCATCCACATAGACCAAAATATAAGTGAAATGTGTCCCAGACTTATGAATAAACAGAGATGAGTCTGTCTTTGAGTGAGTAAAACCCCATGACGTTAAGGCTTGTCTGAGACGATCAAACCAAGCATGAGGGGCTTGACGGAGACCATATAAAGCCTTGTGAAGTTGACACACATGTAAGGGATATGCAGAAAAAATAAATCCTTATGGTTGAGAGATGTACACCTGTTTAGTTAAGCGTCCATTGAGAAAAGCGTTGTTGATATCA
The DNA here is from genome assembly GCA_039657345.1 of Stephania japonica. NCBI lineage: Eukaryota > Viridiplantae > Streptophyta > Magnoliopsida > Ranunculales > Menispermaceae > Stephania > Stephania japonica. Next base: position 13,214,968 of record CM077556.1, read on the forward strand.
AGTTGTCGAACAAGCCATTTGAAAGAGGCAGTCAAAGATAGCATAAGGCGCACGGTAGAGGGCTTAATCACAGGGCTATAGGTCTCGTGAAAGTTAACCCCTGGTTCTTGGCTGAATCCTTGAGCAACAAGTCGTGCCTTATGTTTGTGGATAGAACCATTAAAGTGACATTTGACCTTAAAGATCCACTTTGTGCCGATTAGCTTTTGACCACCAGTGGAAGGAACAAAAGACCATGTATTATTCTTAGAAAGAGCATCATATTCTTCTTGCATAGCTGCGCGCCAAACAGGATATTGTAATGCCTCCTTAGTAGATTTAGGAGTAATTCCATAACAGTTGAGGATGTGTCCTCAGTGACAGATGTGTTGAGTACTTTTCTTTTGAAGATGTCATCCTTAGCTCTAGTGATCATGCGGTGAATATTTATTGGTTTAGAAGAAGTAATTGGAGTTGGGACCGACGAAGGTGTGGAAGAGAAGGGATGTAGTGAGTGGAGTAATGGTGGGGTTAGATACTGGAATAGGTATGGATATAATGGTGTGAGGCTCATATTATAAAGGAGGATCGTCATATGGAGGAACCATTGATGGATAAAGGGAAGTCATATTCATAAAAAATGGCATGACGACTGATGTAATATCTGTTGGAAAGACTTAAAAATATGTATCCTTTATGTGAAGAGTTGTAGCCAAGGAATAGGCATTTGAGGGACCGAAACTGATACTTATTGGAATTGTAGGGTCGAAGATAAGGGTAGCATGCACACCCAAACACTCGAAGAATTGAATAATCAGGTGAGACTTGAAAGAGAGTTTGATACGAACTGATAACTTTGAGGAATGGAGTGGGTAATCGGTTTATGAGAAAAACTGCTGCTGAAATGGCATCCCATTAGAAAGTAGTAGGGAGTTTTGCCTGAACAAGTAATGTAAGGGACATCTCAACTATATGCCTATGTTTACGTTTGGCCCTTCTATGTTGTTGGTGAGTATGGGGACAAGGATACTAAAAAAGAATCCCATGATTGCGAAGATAACCTTGAAATGGACGATATTCCCCTCCCCAATCAGAACGAATAGCTTTAATAGGGCATGAAAACTGTTTTTCGACTAGTATACGAAAGGTAATAAAGGTTTGGAATGCCTCAGATATATGTTTCAAGGGATAGACCCCATGTACATCTACTATGGTCATCAACAAAATGTATGTAGTACAAGTAGCCCTATGGTGAGGGGTGGGAGAAGGAACCCATAATCCTGTGTCCACAAGATCAAGAATAGAAGTTGCTCTTTTACTATTCAATTGAAAAGGTAGAGCGTCTGATTTTCCATATTGACAAGCACTACAGACTCGATGAACATTAATTGGACACTTTTTATTACAAACTCGAAGAACTTGTTGAACGATAGACTGAGAAGGATGACCCAAACGAGAGTGTCATAACTCGAAAAAAAAGAAGAAGATGACCTAGTGGTAAGAGTTGCAGCATATGATTGAGGAGGAGATTGACTTGATGAAGGAGAAAATTGGTAGAGGCTATTTTTAAGGATCCCCTAATGTAAAACTTTATGAGTATGAACATCCTTGATAAGACATTTATCGACATGAAATTCAAGGGACACAGAATAATCAGTGGTGAGTTGAGACACAGAGTGTAACGGCCCAAATTATTTTAATCAGGATTAGTATTAATCACGAGGATTAACGGGTAATTCGGGCGTTACGGTGACATCTGGGTGGACTCAAATAAGAGTACCCAGGTTATATTGTGTTATTTGTGTATGTTGTATGTCTATTATTGTGATGTGGAAATTTATTATTTATATAAACATCACATGTTGACATCGGGCAAGGCTACGAGTCGGGTATATGTCCCGAAGTGCGTGTCGAGGACCGGTACCGGTATTGGGTAGCGGGTACACGGGGCATAGGTTGCTTAGGTAGGCTGAGTGCTAGTGTAACGTACTTATGAATTTTATATAATTTATTAAGTGATTTAAGCTATAATGTATTAATGAATTGGTTGAAGTCCTATAGTTTGATAAGAAAAATCAAGCATGCATAGGATAATCCTCGAGATGCACAACAAGGTAATTCAAGGCAAACGTTGTCATGATAAGGTGTCAAGAACTTTGGTGACGCAGGGGTGTTCAGAACCGTCCGATCTTCCTCGAGATGCGCACACACGCTAGATTAAAACACAACTATATATATCACATTGATTGATCAACATGCAAAGAGGGAAAACGGTTTCATCAAATCGTTGGGAGATTTTGTGAGAGAAATCGAAGTTTTGGAGGGACGAAATCGAGCTTGAAGAGGAAATCCGAGCCTCACAACATCGATCTAAGGTAATCTCTACCATTTTAATGGAAATTTTTGATAAAAATGTGATTAAAATGGGTTGTGGTGAATTCGGATTTTATTTATTTTTACTGGTTTTAGGAGGTCAATTTGGTGTTCTTGAGGTTTAGTTTGATGAATCTTATCAATTGGGATCAAATTTGTGGAAAATTGAAGTGATTTGGTAAATTTTGGGTTTATTTGCATGTATGTTGAATCCGAAAATTTGATGTTGTTTGGGTTGATTTGAGGGAAAATTTAGAGGTTTTGGAGGTCTCCAATGGAGTGAAATGGAAGAGAAATCGAGAGGAGAGTGAAGAAGAAGCAAGAAGAAGAAATGAAAAAAAAAAAAAAGAGAAGAAACCGAGGCGCGCTGGTGCGCCTCTGGTGGAAGAAGAAGAAGGGAGGGGGCACGCACGCGTGCGTGCGTGCGTGCGCACCCCTGGGCCGGGGGCTGGCCGGCCAGGGCCCATCCCGGTGGGCGGGCCAAACCGCCCCCTGCCCAACCCGGGTGGGCTGGGCCGGGCCCGACCCGACCGGACCAGAGGGCGAACCGGCCGACCCGGTTGGGTCGGGTCCGACCCGGTTCGGGGACCCACATATATTATTTAAATAATATATTTAAATAATATTTTTATTTATAAAAAAAAAAAAAAAAAAAAAAAGCAGCTTTTAAATTACGGAAAATAGGAAAAATAGGAAAAAAATATCGAAAAATTGGGAAAAAATTCTAGAAAAATATAGAAAATTTGAAAAAGGTAGAAAAGTAGGTACGGGACTTTTCGGGTATTTTTGGAACCCCGACATTGTCCGGAAGAGGTACCACAACCGCAAAATGGAATATATGATATAATATTATAAGTGTGTTATTAATAATATAAAACACTATAAATGGACTTCGGGGCTGGGAACCATAGCTCGGGCATAGGAGAGCTAGGCGGGTCGGATTGACGGTCCGGGAAGTCGGAGTGCGTAGTTACAGTGCGTAAAACCCTTGAGAATGTTACACTTTAATTCATGCGTGGTTTGTCCATATGAATGATGTGTTTATTCATTTGTTTATTTATCGCCTTGTTACATATTTTGGTTGCCATGTTATGCACTTTGCGATCATGTGTTGGACGGTGTTTGATGTGTTCACATTGTCGAGGTTAATCGAGATGGTTGTGGTACGAATTGAGTAGGCTAGGTTGTAGCGCGTGTCTTGGGCTTAGCCGGTGAATAGCTACCCGAGCGAGCGAATGGGTGCACGTGTCCGGTGGGTTGCGATTTGTTCCGGTCCACCGTTAGTAGTTTGGGTGTGGTCTAGGCTTGATGTGCTCAATGGGGCATCCGAATCTACGAAGTACGATCTAGTTTGGTTAGACTCAGTCACACTTCTATCTAGTTTTCTTATAAATGATATCGTGGTTGGACCAGATTTCTCGAATGGTGTGTTATTTTCTACTTGTGTTGTGATCGAATGGTTTTATTTTGGATCTTGTTTACGGCCACCATAGGAATATGATATCAACTAATCTGCTAGATGTGTCGACAACTTAATATAGTAGGATTAGTTACACGAGCATCACTTCACGTAGCCGCGGACGTGCGCGCGTGATGATGACGATGTCCGATGATGTGAATGCGCTTACTGAGAGGCGAAAGCGTGGAGTTACTGGGCGGCCGGAGATTTAGAGATTAAATTAAATTCTTTTTAATGGAAGGAGCACAAAGGGTATCAGGCATCTTAAGAAGAGGACTTAAATTGGTTGAACCAGTGAATGTGATAAGAACTTGAGAGCCATTACCAACCATAATCTGTTCATTACCTGCATATTCTGATCGATTGTTCAACATAAACGGATCAAAAGTGATATGGTTAGTAGTGCCACTATTAAAGAACCAACCAGAATCAGCAACTGAAGGGGTTGATGCTAGGAATGCTGAGGAAGGAGCCTGTTGAGGATGTGGCTATTGTGGTTGGAAATTGGGAACCGATCCCATATAGGCATTATATCCACGATGATAACAATAAGCTGCAGTATGCCCGATTTTCTCACAGATCTGGCAAGTGGGACAATTGTTGTTGTTGTTAAATTGGCGTCCCCCTCCACGACCACCACCTCATATAGATCTGAATCCTCCTCGAAATGGTTTCTAAGAGGTATTTGAAGAAAAGCGATTTGAAGTGTTGTTGGTGCATAGTTGAGTCAGATTTGCCGTGGGTGTTGAAGAATTTGAGGTTGGTGCACTTGAGTTGTTCACCAACAAGGTAGATAGGGCTTGTAGATTCTGCAATTGAGTCAATCTTGCTTCAAAATTTAATAGGGAAGCTTGTAGGGCAGGCCATGTTAAGTCGGCTTTCTCTTGGAGAAGAGTAATAGTAGGAAGATACTCCCCATCAAGCCCAGTTAGAACACAAGAGATGAGATCACTAACAGGATAAGGTGCACTAACTGTAGCCAAATTATATGAAAATTTCTTCATCAGATTCAAATAAGAAATCATGGATTGAGTACATTTCCTTGTGGTTTGAAGGTTTGAACGACAGATATGGATCTTGGCTCGATTTTGAGCACCACACAGATCTTCGATGGTTTTCTAGAGCGAGTGAGCAGATGTGCTAGATCCAACAATCGGTGTGGAGATATCTGGTGAAAAGGAGTTCAGAAGCAAGCAAGTGAGCATTTGATCCTTGCTACTCCAATCTTCATACTCCGGGTTGATCTCGCCAGATCCGAGCAATAGAGGAGGACACGGCTTCGTGCCATAGAGAAAACCTTCAAACTTGATTCCCCTCATAAAGGCGACAACGATAGACTTCCAGAGGATGTAATTGTCTTGATCCAATTTGATGTTGATTCCTTGAGTGAATGAATTTCCGAAGGGAAAATTGAGATTGCTCGTTGGAGCAACCCCCATTGAAGGCGTTTAAGAAGAAACATAACTAGGACTCATAGTTGGCGTTCATTCCGCCATGGCAAAGGCCTATACGGCTCTGATACCATGAAAGATTTTGAATAGAATAAGTTTATTGTATTTTATGTTATGTATCGATCTATTACATGTCTCTATATATAGAGATACAATTACATACAAAAGGAAACATCTAAATAAGGTAGCACAAATCACTGCACATAATCAAGGGAGTGATTTGTACTCAGCGTAAATGAAACATCTAAATAAGGTAGCACATAATCAAGGGAGTGATTTGTGCTCAGCGTAGACGTTACACAATCAATGCACATAATCAAGGGAGTGATTTGTGCAATCTTAATTAATGCGTATGTCTAACATCATCCAACTTCCATCGATAATGAGTCCACTTTAAAGTGGAGGAGCCGGTTAAGACCTCTTCAAATTAAGGTCTCGACCCTGTGTGATTGAACCCCTCGGGCAATAAGAACGAATACAAATTATTTGAAAATCCAAAAAAAATCCATGAAAATGACCAAAAATTACTTGATTTTGCTCGGAATCACTAGGTATTCTCAATTACATTGGCATTTTTGTGCTCAAAATGTGAGAATCAAGCCCCAAATTGAAGCCATAAACCCAACAACAACAACACAAAAATTGACTCAAGAAACAAGAAAAAAACCCAAAAATCGGCCCGAAAAGATGTGGGGAATAGGCTTATGGCGTCGAATTAATATGGTTCCACCAGATTTTCGCCAGTTTGGTCGGAGGGTAAGGGTGATGTTCAAGTGATGGAGAGGTGTGTTCATTATCGTGAGAGTGAATAAAGCCCAATTTATATGGAAGACATTAAGGTCACTTTCATGTAGTGGTAAAAATAGGATGCCCAAAAATATTTACTTGGGTAAGATCAACAAAAATTGGGGTCCGTGTAGGTGATTCCTTTTTTTTACCTAGTTGATTTATGATACTTGATTAACTCTTACGAGAGTAATCGAGTCAAAGTGAGGTTAAGAAAGGCTTTATTAGACTAGGGATCGATGTAAGTGGGGCAAAAAATCCCTATTCCTTATAGGGATCTACCCCGACTGAGTTGAAATTTCCTGAACTTACCTTCCTCTGGTTGAGGGATGAAGTGGGAGTCAGAGAGGTACAAGGATTGCTCTATCCCCGCCCTAATAGAGAGTCCTGCAATAAATCCGCACTCCATAAACAATTGTAGATTTGTTCTTAAAAAGTTAATGTATATAAAAGAAGTTTAATTTATTTGAACATTAATTAAAGATCATTTATATTATTCCAAGTGTTAACTATTACAACATTCTTAAGGTCGTGTAAATAAGTGTTTATAGCCATAACCTATACATTATATTTACATCTAAAGTATATTTCAAGATTATAATTTTAACTAATAGCTTTTTTTAAGGATATATATCTAACTAATAGTTATTATCTATATAATTATGATTTTAGACATCAAATATATATATATATATAGATTTAATAAATATCGTAATTCATTCTAACTAAAAAGTTAATATAATTATACCAATAAGTTATCATTCAATTTGCATTAGTTTTGATATAAAACTTGATTTATATACAAAATTAAAAGGAGTGGGGATTGCGTCGAGAAATTGGAGATCTCCTCATGGTGAGGAGTGATGGGATTAACTTTTCTAGTGGGGAATATCTGGCGGTAAATTCTCGATTCACTCCTTGTGGAGATGGGGGCTTCCCCCGCTCGCCCCATTTGTCCCTAGCTTAGAACCACAAATATAGAAGGAAAAAATATTATATTGAAAATTCATCTAATACTAATCAAGCATTAGATAATTACATTGGAATGCTTAGCTTTTTCTAATCAATTGGTCTTTCTCCCTCGAATTTAATTCATATTACGTATCAAACTTGTCTAATCAATTAGTTCATTAGAATTTTTTTATAAGAATTAGTTAATTAAAATTTTGAAATGGCTCATGAGCCGATATGCAGCCTGCCCAACCTATGACTCACTAGTTGCAACGCACTTGGACGAAGGAATCAACTTGTGAAAAAAAACAAAAAAAAAAAAAAAAAAAACTTGTAGTGGCAATTTGACATTTGACATTTGACAACTGACATTTCCGTCTCTTCCAGTACTAGTATACTCTCCACTACCACCTACGCACTACGGCATTTGTTTCAGTTTTGGTGGCTTCAGGGGCCATATGTGTTTCGTATGCAATAGTACTAATTTAATGCCAAGCATGCAATTACTATAAAAATTAAAATCAATGATTTAATTTCGTTATTTTTTATAAAATTTTTTAAAAAAGAAAATTTTGTCTCCAAATAAAATATTAATATTGAAATATAATAAAATTTGAGTTGGTTAGATATATGAGTTTGATTCATATAATCAACTGCAACAAATTTTGGGTTGAAGTCTTATAATTGTAATTATTTAGAGAAGACCTTAATGATTAATATCTCTAACGTAATTTTGATTTCAATACTCAAAAACAATTTGTACACAATACGAAAATATAAAATAAACATTTTTTTATGGTAATGTACCCAAATATATTGATGCATATATTAGTACGTAGTTTTATAGTTTGAGTAGTTGATGTACTCATGTAAAGAAATATATAGGCACAAATAAGTAGCAATGATAGTTTAGTAATTGTCATGGACCATGAAAGTCTTTATAAATAGTTGTGTTAAAAAAGATGAAAAAAGAAAAGAAATAAATGAAATGAAATATCAAGTTCTTCCCCAAATTCCTCCTCTCTTTTAGTCTCTAATTCTATTTCTTTGCCTCTAATTCTTCTTCCTTCAACTCTAATTTTCCTCTAATTCCAAGATGTCTTCATCATATACTTTTATATATAAAACGCATCTTCTTATAATTGACATCACAAAATTAGAGGCTTGAAATAAAGAGAGAAGGGTTTAGCTAGGGAGTAGGTTTCAGTGTGTAAAAATATAATCATATATACTAAGTTTTTTTTTTTTTGACAGGGAATCGAACCATGACCTATCGGAGTTTTGCCTTGTTGGCAAGCAATGTCTTTACCACGTACCTCATCAGAGAAGCTTTGGCCAATATACTAAGTTTTAAATCGATCTATAGTTTTTTTTTTTTTTTAAATCTATAGTTAATTATTCAATGAACCTAAATTTCTTCCTTTTTTTTCAATAACATATTATTGGTTGAATATACGTGAACCGCTTTATGTTCAATTTTTATAACATAGGGTCCAATCCAAGGTGAAGACAGTGTGGTGACTAATTTTATGTATGAGTTACAAGTGTGAAAGTGAAACTCACTCCAAAGTGCCACTTATTTTTCTTTATAATAAGTAGTCGATGTAGGATTATCCTAACATCTCCAACATTTCCCCCTCAAGTCCAACTTGAACTTGACCACAATACATCAATCAATCATTTTTGTTGGATGTCCTTGGACAATGGGCTAATTAAGTCAACCATCGGCTTTGATACCATGTTCAATTTTTATAATATAGGGCTCAATCAAAGGTGAGGAGAGTGTGGTGACTAATTTTATGTATTGGATGCAAGTGTGAAAATGGGATTCACTCCAAAATGTTAAGGCAAGATGGAGTGTTTGCTCCACACTTATAAGCCTTACTTTTTCTTTCTAAGTAGTTGATGTGAGAGTTTGCAAAAAAAAAGTAGTCGATGTGGGACTATCCCAACATCTCCAACATTCTTTTTTTACTTTTAAACCCTGAATTTTTTTTCTTGGTTCTCTTTTGTTATTTTTGTTCTTGAACCATCACTGCCGATCGAAGAGGAGGATCGATGGTGGTTCCAATCTAATCCCTTTGCACTTTGTTCACACAGTAAATTGCAAATCTAGTCAAATTTGTGGAGATTGGTCCATCCTTATTGCGGTGCATTTTCATCAACGGTGTTGCGTGAATTTATGCGGCACGCTGGATTGATCTTGTCTTTATTTTTTCATTTTATAGATATTTTTCTTTCCTAGTTGGAAGTCTTTGATTTGTTTTCTCCTCGTTAGAAAGTTTTAGGTATTCTTCTCCTTGTTTTGAAGTTTTGTTATTCGTTTTGTGGTTTTAGTGGTATGTGTATTGTAATGAGTTTCAATGAGCAAACTCTTATATATTGTCAAACTATTTCAATTTCGCATTCACAACCATATTATTAGCAGTTCGTTTAAACAAATAGGATTAACGAATCAATGTACTTAATTTTATGTCTGTTTGGTTCTGTATTGAACCATGAATAATTAATTAAATTTTGATTTCTCTTAAAAATAACATATTATAGGCTAAAATTAAAACTTTGGGATACTATGACCATCTAAATTATATATACTTCTTATGTTCCTAAATATTTGTGTCATTTTACAAAAAAGAAAAAAAGAAGAAGAAGATATTTGTGGCATTTGTGATATTTTATTTTTATTAGAAAGAAACATTTTGTTTCCCCAACATTTGAACTCATGCCTTTTACTACAAAGCACCATATATTATAATTGGACCACCAATTAGTTTGTATTTGGAATACTAATTTTTAATGTTTCAAAAAAATTAACTCTAACCGCATCACTTAATATAGAGTTATTTTTAATAAAATCATTAATAGAGTTACAACATTATTAAAAAAATTTCGATATTGATAGTAAATAAAGTCGTTTATAGGAAATCAATTCAATCTCATCGCGAAACTTTTTATTGAATCAACTAAGTTTTTCTAAAAATTTTGTGCAAAAGTCAAACTGGAATGTAGGAATTAGGAAATAGCTGAATAACAACAGTTTCTAAAAGAAAAAAGAAAATTTTAAAACTGATAGCATCAGAGCCATCCAATTTCATCGTCTTAAATCTTTTTTTTTTTTTGGGACTTCGTTCTTACATCTTGACTCTTGAGGACATTCCCATGCTTGACCCAAATGCCATTCTGCTCCTTTTGTCCTCTAAAAGTTGCATTTTAAGACATTTTTTGTTTCAAGAACATGCAACTTTTAGAAATGAAATCATTTAGGAGATGGTAATTAGTGCTATTTAATTTTCTTGTAAGACTTTTATGTTGGATCAATTATTTTCTTAATTTTTGAGGCAAAGTTAAATTGCCACAACTAGTATGAGATGTATAGATAATAATTATGAAAAATGATAATCTAACACACTTTGAACGTACACGTGAGATGTAAATTTTGTCTTTTAATTTATTTAAGATATTTTGTTAGATGTAGAGCTCATGCTTAGGAGACAAGAAAAAATTATAAATAAGTTAAAAGACAAAGTGTATACTCAAAATGTGTTAGTTTATCACCGAGAGGTTAACTTAAAATAAGTCTACGTCACCATTGGTAAGTTTGACTAAAACCTTAGCCAGATGAGCCGAGCCGAGCTGATCCGAGCCGACAAACAAAAACTTAAAACCGGCCTTCCGTTTAATGTAACGCCGTCAAATCAGATAACGTCAGGCAATCTCGTCACGACTCCTTCAAATCCGGCCACCTCCTCTCCGTGGGCCCCACAGATGCCGTTTGCAACTTTGCAGCCCCATCTTATACATGCAGTCACCCCCCCTCCCTTCACCATATACACACTAATTCCCAAAACAACAAGAAGTACACAACAACAGTTCAAAATCTCTTCTTTTGATCTTACTTAATTTTGTCACAGCAACACCACTCTCATCAATCACTTCTCTCTCAACCACAAATGGTACCAACAAAGTGTAGCCACAGATTTTTCAAGTTCAGATCATCATCAACACCTTCCTTATCTCTTAATCTCACTAATTAAGGCATTAATTAGCTAGCTGGACCTCCAAATTAGACTTAATTGCGTTCTTGGCCCCCCATAATTAATATTCCTCTCTATCACCAAAAAAGATATTTCTTGAGCAACTTTTTCTCCACACCCATCACCCATCTCTCACAAACAGCTACTACATAATACTTTTTGTTGGTGGCCATATATCTCTATCACGCGTACATCAAATGTTTGGCTGCAACGACTACGATTTCTCGCGAGTTGTGGTAGAAATGGCTTGGATAATGCTGAGGATTGACTACTCTCGACTATTTTGGGTTCTCTTTGGTGTCTTCTCCTACGAAAACCATGAAGGGAAGCCTCGGATCTAGCACAACGTTTTTTCCATTAGTCTTCATACTTACGTGTGGTTAATTGAGTTTACTACAACACATACGGTGTGTGTAGTGTATAAGTCTTCTATTAGCAAGTAGTAGCAATCACAACGTTTGTGGATGGCAAAGCTGGACTGCTGTGGATATGTAGAAACCGATCCTACTGGTCGCTATGGTCGGGTGAGTTAATTAATTTTGTTTTCTTTTTTTTTTTAAGTGAAGTTTCAATATATATTAATTAGCTATATGGAGTATATATTAATGATTCTTTTGTTAATTTTGGGCTTATGTTTGATTGAAGATATACTCCATATGTGTGCATGTTGATTGTTGAGTTATTTTGGACAACTGGACAGGTGTGTTAGATCATTTAATTATAAATTATAATCAAGGAAAGCTTGGCTCATGAATCCAAATACACGTAGCAAACATGCATCCAGCACGCAATTCAAAGCTTGTCTGAAGCTATGCTCTATTAATTTGTTGTTCTTTCTGTGGTAGAGTATATCCATACATATATGTAATTAATTAATCACTTGGAGACATCAATCAGGCGCAAGTCACTTTGTGTGTTCAAATGTGCTTCGAATCATGCATAGACATATATAGACACATGGTTTTGAGGTCTATTCCTTGGTGATTGATGTTCATGCAAGTAATACTCTTTTTTTTTCTTTTTTTGACAAGAAAGAGACTTATGAATTTGATCCCTAACACCTTTCACCCATAAACCAAGCACCTAACCATTGGACCACCCCCACGACTGCAAGTAATACTCTTGTGGGTGATTTCCCCTTAATTAATATTTCACCAACATATATACCATTAATCTCAGAATATCTTTTATTTTATATTAATTAAGATGGGCATCAATGGCTATATCTCGATATTCAATGTTTGATTTCTTTTGTAAGAAATGGACTTTAAAAAATTCATTTTTTTATTTCAAAATAAAAATTCAATTTTGAGTAATCAGAAAAAAAAATATTCAATTTTTTTTTCTAGCTTATGGGACGAATTTAGTGTCAATTTATAGCTGACTCAACTGCCTTTATATTAAATTTTTTTGATCAGAAATACCAGGCAGGTTGAAATAACTTGAAACTGGTGAAGAAGTTAGTTTGACGTCATTTGCCATAAAGAAACTGTGATGTTGGTGGTGGTTGGTAATGAATATTTAAAATATATATATATATATATATATATATATATATATATGTGTGTATGTATGTATTTTTTTTAAGCACAATATATATGATGAGATCTTACTACTACTTTAACTTCTGGTTTAGAAGATAATATATAGTTAATTCGGGTTGAGTTTGATAAAAAAAAAGGGTTGACTTTCTATAAAAAATTTATAATTAAAACATTTTTAAATTTAATTTCGAGTTGCCAGGTTTCATATCTATTGGATCTAGATAGATTGTTTTTGCATATGTACCTTTATTAGTTTTAGAACAGAAAATGATAATCTAACACACTTTGAGTGTACATTTAGAGTGTATACTTTGTCTTTTAGTTTATTTATAGCTCTTTCTTGTCTCCTTATGCATGACCTCATATCTAACAAAACACCACAAATAGGCTAAAAGAAAAGTGTACGCTCAAAGTGTGTTAGATTATTATTTTCCTTTTAGAACACATCTAACGAAATCGAACAATATGTATATTATATATATAAAAGCATGAATCTTTAATTTTTGAGTGGTAAGTAAAAATCTTTTTGCCCTTATTTTTCTGTTATTTTACATATATCTCCAAATCACGTTTTTGTGAATTGCATCACTCCAATCTCTCTCTCTCCCCCTATCTCTCTCTATTGGTCTCCTTTTGCTCACACTCGCCCTGTTTTCTCCGTTTTTCATGTTTTGATTTTTTTGCCTAGGTTCAATTCCTTTGGATCTTCAATTTATAAATTGTTTTGTTATGTCTCATTTCTTTGATTTGTGCACTATGTGATTCACATTATAAATTGCATGCTTGTAACCTTACACTGTTCTAAAACCTTATAGTATAAACTCAATAAGATCCGGTCATGAATTCTCGTAAGTGTGGCGAGCGAGCTCATTTGTGCGAAGCACGTAACTAAACTTATCCATATAAAGGTCAACCATTAATTAACTGGAGGCCCCCTGAATTCTCTGTCAACAATTGGATGTTTGTTTTTTCTCTTAATTGCCAATTCAGAGGATGTTGGTTTATTTGTTTATTTAAATTTGGCAGCAACATCCTATGATGATTTTCAAATTAATGTATCAGTCAGAAAATTCAACATATATAATACTCCCTCCTTCATTTTCAAAAAAAAAAAAAAAAAAAATCTCCCTCCTTCCAAAAATATAAGTTTTTCTAGCAAAATAATGCCAAATTAATGTTGGTTTATTTGTTTATTCTCTTATTGATTGTAGGTCACTTAAATAAGTGAAAATTGATAGATACAAAGAGATAACATCAAATACACAAACAAGCTAACTATAGATACAAAAGATATACAAATATTTATTAGCAAATAATAATCCTTATCAGGACAAAGTGTAGAAGTTTCATCAAAATGCCAAGCTCATTGAAAGTCTCAATCTATAGTTATTGGCCATGTTATTCTTTTTTAAAGGAAGCGGTTGAACGAACCCCGAGATTTGCTCAACGTTCTCCATTTCTCTAGCATACCCCGACTTTGAATTTCAATTGTTGAACGTACTCCACTTTTTTTAAACCCTCGAAATACCCTTGCTCACCCATCATGTACCCTCATCCTCACCCCACCCCTCTTAATCATCTCCATTTCTCAGTTTCGGCCATTGTATAACACTTGTACTTGGTCAAGAGTGTCGTAGGATGTATGAGTGTTTTTTTTTCGTCGAAGAAGGTCGAATCTAGTCTCGTCGTGCCCTAGAAGTGAGGAAGTGTCACCCGTGGGTTTCAATTGCATAGACATCTCTTTAAAGGTTTTGGCTAACTCCGATTGAGACTTTCAAAAAGGTATCAGTCGCCTCTCACCGAGACTGTGAAGAGGTTTCAATCTTGGTGGGAGGTGGAAGGAGCCGGTCAAGACCTTTGAAAAGGTCTCGATGGGAGTTAGCCGAGAAGATATGAAAGATTTAAGCCCCAAATTAAAGTCCTAAACCCAACAACACCACAAAAACCGATTCAAAAACAACAAAAAGTTCTAAGGAAACTTAGAAATCGACATGAAAAGAGGTGGGGAATGCACTTACGACATCGAATCTATGTGGTTTCACTCGGATTTAGTTGAATTTGGGTCATATGTGAGAGTGCTATTTGAGAGTGGGGTTCAATTGATAGTGATTAGGGGTATGAGGGAATGAGGGTGAGTGCCCTTTTATATGGAGGGGCAATAATGTCATTTCGCGCAGGGGATAAAATGAAAATATGAATTGGGGTCCTTTGAGCAAGTTTTGGGGTCTGTTTAGCTGCTTTCTTTCTAAGTATATAACCATGTGGACTATTATTCTTTATTGACATAAATAATTATTAGTTGCCTATGCATATATATTCTGCAGTTCAAAGATGTACTTGGAAAAGGTGCCATGAAGGTAGTATACAGAGCATTTGATGAGGTGCTTGGAATGGAGGTGGCGTGGAACCAAGTGAAGCTCAATGATGTATTCCGGTCACCAGAGGAGTTGCAACGTCTATATTCAGAAGTCCACCTTCTCCGTACTCTTAGCCACGACGCCATCATGCGCTTCTACACTTCTTGGATCGACGTCAATCGGAGAACCTTTAACTTCATTACCGAGATGTTCACTTCTGGCACACTTAGAGAGTAAGACTATAAGTGGTTTAAATATTGAACGTAGTGTGTAAGTTTGTGTCCTCTCCGATGGCCATATATAAGCGTGATAATATAACATTGTCATATTGTAGAACTATTATGAACTCAAATATATATATATATGCAGGTTTAGAAAGAGGTATAAGCGAGTTGATATAAGAGCAGTGAAGAGTTGGGCCCGTCAAATACTTAGTGGGCTTGTGTGCCTACATGGCCAAGACCCACCAGTGATTCACAGGGACCTCAAGTGTGATAACATCTTCGTCAATGGACATTTGGGCCAAGTCAAGATCGGTGACTTGGGCTTGGCTGGCATTTTACGTGGCTCACAGGCCCACAGTGTCATTGGTAATCCGTCGCTTATTCTTTTTTATTTCTATTTCTTTTCCTCATCTATTACATAGGAAGACATCACACATGGTCTTTAATGAATTAAAAGGAATTATCAACATTTTGAAAAAAATAATTTATGTTAGTATGACAAACAGATTTGGTGACTTATTCTTTATCCCTTGATCATCATTTTCCATAGTAAGGTGTTGCATCAAAGTCCCAGATGGTATTTGTGCTCACATATGCTAAGGTGGGTCTAAAGGACTCCAACAACAAATGTATGCACCAAAATTAATTGCGTGCTTAGCTAGCACATGATCATTTTCCATAGTATGATAACATGGTAATTAGGTCTTTAGACTTTGCAATATTTTAATATGCTTGCAACTATATATACTTATTTTGATGCATCTCTAAATTAAGGACTTGGATAACTATACATGTAGTAAATATATATTGTATAAATATTTTCACGTAGTATATGTCATCGAATCACTATACGTGAAGTACTTCTTCACTTCATATTTTGTGTGATGTGAAAGATATTTACAGTACGTACTACTTTTTTTTTTTTTGGTAGGACAGTACGTACTACTTCAGTTTAATTGACTTATATATTTTGCTAAACCAAGAAGAATTAATGGTTTATTCAAAAAAATGCCCTCGTCTCTTTTTATCCTCAACAATGCAATGTAATGCTACCAATAGTTAACGAAACAAAGGACATTTTTGTAGTTGCATACACACATTTCTCCAAAAAAGTAGGCTGGTTATCAAGTTTATTAATTCTTGTGCCACAACCAGAACGACAGTTGATTAACCAAAGGGAATACAAAATACTACTCCTATATGTTAGTCTGTTTTTCCTTAATTACATGTCATTGTACAATGGTCATTGCATTTAATCATTACGTACTAGCAAAACAATGCTATTCCTTTTACCCAAAAAAAAAAAAAACATTGTTATTCCTACATCCTTAATATGTGACAATCTATTTTGTTTTGTATGTAAGGCACACCGGAGTTTATGGCACCAGAGCTGTACGAAGAAAAGTATAATGAGCTTGTTGATGTTTACTCTTTTGGCATGTGTGTTTTAGAGATGCTTACCTCCGAATATCCTTACACCGAGTGTTCAAATCCAGCCCAAATCTA
Organism: Stephania japonica; assembly: GCA_039657345.1. Taxonomy (NCBI): domain Eukaryota; kingdom Viridiplantae; phylum Streptophyta; class Magnoliopsida; order Ranunculales; family Menispermaceae; genus Stephania; species Stephania japonica. The sequence continues at coordinate 13,231,632 of CM077556.1, forward strand.
CAAGAAAGTAACATCGGTAAGCAACAATGCATATTCAAGCTATATATGCTCCTCTTTCACATAAAATTCAGTGCAACAATTTGGTGATTTTGTAATGAGAGCATCCCATAATGGGATCTCAATGCTACTCATTGAGTAGTTGCTGAATTTTATGTTGTGCCTTATATATAGCAAAACACTAAAAAGTTGCAAAAATGGCAAGATTCTAGAAGGCCATAATAACCCTAATAAAATAGAAACTAAACAAAAAATAAAAATAAAATGCTGCAAATGGCATACAAAAAAATTGGAAACCCTTGTCATAGTTATGTCAAGGCATCTTCGATGAGATGATAAAGACATCTCTTCATGGTTTGACTACCAATAAGTAAAAAAAACATAAAAAGCGGGGGCATAAACGACTTAATTCAAATTAGAAACAACATCAATATATGCCATAATTTTAAGCAGTAACGTTAATGTAATATTTATTTATTTTATTTAAGGATAAAGTAACCCATATAAATCTCCTTGTAGCTAAGCATATATTTCGATGATTTGATCCTAAATATAATTTGCAACAAGATTTAATTAATCTCTAATAAGCAAATTCTTTTATAGCTAAATCTTGTTTGTTTTATGCTAAAGGGAAAGTTGCCAGATGCTTTTTATCGAATACATGACTTGGAAGCTAGAGACTTTGTGGGTAAATGCTTGGAACCCGCCTCCAAAAGACCATCAGCTAGGCAACTTATGTTGGATCCATTTCTTGCATTTGATGAAGAAGTGCTAATGCTTGACTCTAGGATCAACAAGCACAACCAAAATCACAATGAAAGCACTTTGTACCTTCCATCATCGCCTATAAGAAGCACCAACATGAAGATCACGGGAAAAATGAACCCAGAAGACGATACCATATTTCTTAAAGTTCAAATTGCCGACAAAGACGGTACATTTTCCTTTGAAATTATATTTAAATTTGCACATCTATGAAGTCAACATATTAGTTTTATCATTGACTCTTATGATCGATCGTGGGTAGGGTTGGCAATTTAGTGTCCAGGTTTGCCGACCCGGAATAAAATGGTTCGGACAATGTCTTGATAAATTCAGGTCAAGTCTGGACAAAGACCTCTTGTCTGAATTTAAAATCGGGTCGGTCTGGACAAGGCCCTGAAACCCTGACCCAAACCGGGTTTGAATTTTAAATAGAGTTAAAGTATCTTTGATAAAAATGTTTATTGAGAACTTAGTACTTACAAAAATAGATCAACAAACAATAATCTACTATAATACCATAAATAAATGTACTAAATATATCTTTGATTTTAAAATAAATTAAATTATAGTCTTTTTTTTGACGCAGCGGAGATCTTCTAAATTGATTATTCGACACTACGAATAAAACAACCTAGGGCTAAAGATAATTAACACCAAATTCTCAAGAAAAGAAATTCAATTCTTTATAAAAATCAATAAAATCCCCCTAAAACTATTACATAGCCCTTATATATATAGGTTTTTAAAAACAAAAGACTTCCAACTTTAAGATAAATATAAATAAATAAAACTCCTAAACTAACAACTTTAAGATAAGTGCAAACAAATAAAACTCCTAAACTAACAACTTTAAGATAAGTATAAATAAATAAAACTCCTAATCTAACACAAATTCTAATTTGCATCATTCTCTCCCGGTTGAGAAAATTCATCCTCAAATTCAATGCTTGAATAATTATTCCGCACATGACGTCTATGGTCTCCATCTTCATCATTCTTCCCTTGTTGATAAAAATTCGTCCTCGAATTTTCGTACCCTCGCACGTCTTCTCTACTTTGACGATGAAATCATCACAACTAGTCTCGACGTGCTTGAAAAGATAAATTAGGACATTATTCTTACCCGAAAAGTCATGCAAATATCCATCAACGCAAACGTCGTCATTGGTTACAAATTTGAGTACTTGCCTTTGCAATGAGGCCAAGGGAGTCATTTTAACGTTGACATCACGAACCACCTCTTCAAGCTCTTGAGGAACTTCAAACAATGAAACCACTTCGATGACTAAGCCGTCCTCTCCAAAGATTAACTTGTCCTCGACGAAGTTGTACCCATCACTGTCAAACTTTGGCTCTTCGTCAAAGTTTTCGAAGTCCTCCTCAAAGAAGATTGGCTCTATTCGTCGCGCGTCGCCGTAAAAAGAAAAGAACCCCATCTATTTCTTCCTCGGATACAAATTCCTCCTCATCAGAATAGGAATATTCCAATTCTCGTTCCTCACCAAAGCCAAACTCCACCCTCAGTTGCATGATTCATCCAAATCACACGTGACGATGGCTCTGATACCAACTAACGCGGAAGATCTTCCAAACCAGTTGAACGAATTCACGAATAACTCGATCTAGGTTAGAACTTAAGCCAAAGTTCAGAAAAATCTTTTATTTCAGCAAAAAACTGCGAATTACACCCAATAGGTCGCTTAAATAGTGAAACCCTAAAATTTGCAAAAAATAGTAAAAAGTCCAAAAAACCCTAAACTAAAAACTAGACAAAAAATATAAACAAACGTCGCAAACGACAATAAAAATGAAAATTCCTAATGAGAATTATAGACGAAATAAAACTTTCCATCGTTTCGCCCTCCGAAACGGCAATTTTGCTATTTTTGGAAAGTTTTATTTCGTCTATAACTCTCATTAGGAATTTTCGTTTTTATTGCCGTTTGCGCGTTTGTTTTTATTTTTCGTCTAGTTTTTAGTTTAGAGCTTTTTGTACTTTTTACTATTTTTGACAAATTTTAGGGTTTCGCTATATAAGCGACCTATTGGGTGTAATTCGCAGTTTTTTGCTGAAATAAAAGATTTTTCTGAATTTTGGCTTAAGTTCTAACCTAGATCGAGTTGGTTGTGGATTCGTTCAACTGGTTTGGAAGATCTCCGTTGCGTCATTTTTATACTTGAAAATTTGTTTCTTGACATTAAATGTTTTAATTGCATTAAATTATTTGCAGTAATGTTACAATGATTTATAGTTTGCAAGATTTGTTGAGACTTTGACGTTAATTTTTTAAATTACAACATACGAGGTTATAATCTATTTATATTTTAACATTTGAGGAGGATTTCAATATGAGAAGTAAGTTTTCAAAATTGTGACAAATCTGGACAAACTAACAACCCGAATTTTAAGCAAATCGGGTATAGACAAGGTAGTATTGTCTGAATTTAAAATTGGTCCGAGTCCGAAAAATGAATATACTATTTATAGTAGGGGTTGTCCAGCCCCGAACCCGGACCCGTTCGAACCCAAATTTTTGCCACCCCTAATCGTGGGCCTCGTCCAAGCTCAAAATGTGAATATTTGAAGTATCCATTGTATTTTCTTACTTGGATTTCATAGCTAGGTTTCTTATAATCCTTAAGATTCTTGTTTTGGGCTATTAAGCCATCAAGAGGTGAGATTGGGATTAATGTTTGAGGAGGCTTTCCAAATTAATTAAGTCTTAGTAGGAACAAACATCCCTGACAAAAGGATTTTGCAAATGAGTAGTGCTATTTAGACTCTTAGAGTCCAGACTTCTTAGGCAGTTTTTGAAAATTTTTTATTTCAAAGTTATCCTCAAACAATAAATGACTTTGAAATAAAAACTTATAGCTCTCCTTCGATATTTGTAAGAATTTCAGAAAAACCCCATATGAGTCCGACTTTAAGAGTCCAAATAGATTTTTTGTTTGCAAATAGTCATCTATTTAATTTGCACATCTTTATGAAGTCCTCGCACTGTTCTCTTGGATATAAATTACAACCAAACAAAAAGGTTAGGATTAAATCATTTATTTTTAAAAGGTAGGGATTATTCTGCCAAAAGTTTGAAAACATTCATATATTAATTTGTGCTTATTAAATGTCAATTAAACACTCTGGAATTTTTCACTCCAAATTTATTATTTCACTTGTTCCCAATTAACAAATGAATTATCACCAACAATTTTGTCTTCGTATTTCATCAGAGCGTTGGAGATTTTGGTATGTATATAGTAGATATATCAAATTGATCTTAATGTAGCTAAAGTTACTTAACTTGCTCTATTGGTTTATATAGGTTGTGTTCGCAACATACATTTTCCATTTGATGTTACTAGTGATACTCCAATTGACGTAGCGACTGAAATGGTAAAAGAGTTGGAGATCTCTGATAAGGAGCCTGATGAAATTGCACAAGTGATCGAGAAGGAGATTTCTAGTCTAGTTCCACAATGGAGAGAATGGGATCACTCAAACGAGCACAATCTGCAGCATAGCTTTAACTACGCAGACGATGATGATGAAAATGAAGACCATGGCGAAGTCCACGTCCACCATCCATTTTATTCTTTCTCCTCTTGTTCTTCGTCCCAGGCTTCACTCTCTGGTTTGCTTACTTCATCAAATAGAGAAGTTTTCCAAGAGGAGAACGAATATAATGATCATGATTGGCCTCCAGGTGTGTTTATAAATTAAGTTTCACTTTTATATGCATTAATATTTAAGAGATATATAATTAAGGGCCTAACAAATTTTAAATTTATCATGGAAGTTAAGTTTGTGGTTTAAGATTTTTATGAATAAAAATATGTTGCTAATTTATAGAAACAATTTTTTTTTTAATATTAATGCTTTAATACGAGAAACAAAAATTGTTTCTTGCTAAAAATAGTATGAGAAAACTTTGCCTTAAAATTAGGAAAATGTTTTAGTGACTAGCTGATGTGGACAGTGGGCCCCACCACTGTCAGTGAGATAGCAAGAGTATGTGTCTAATATGAAGGTGTTGGTTATGTACAAGATACATTTGATGAAAAACATAAAAACCAACACTAAACTTTTATTTCATTTCTTAACTTGTTATCATCTTTGTTTAATTTAAAATTGTTTACCCAGCTATGCATTTGATTGAAGAAGATATTATTGTGATCAATCTTGAAGAATTAATTATCTATACATGCACGTTTTGCTTCTTTTGTAGATGATTTCCTAATCGATGATGATACGGGCTCGCAAAGCTCCTTCAACTCATGTAATTACTCCAACATAAATTACAGCTCCGGCCCTGAATGTGACTTTGATGTCAACTCCGTCGAAAAAGAATGTCACCATCTCATTTCAAATAACAAGAAAGTGATGACTACAAGGTTTTGTCCCGAGGAGAAGACAAGAACCAATTACCATCACCATCACCATCACCATCACCTCAACGTAAAATGTCAAGACCAACACAAGGCGTTTATTAATGGTGAGGGTTCTAGCTCCATGACCTATGGAAGGTCGGAAAACTGGCAATTGGGGAGGATGCGGTCGCTGTTGGATATTCGAAGTCAGTTGTTGCATCGATCTTTAATGGAAGAGATTCACAAGCGAAGATTGTTCAAGACAGTTGGAGCAGTTGAAAACATTGGATATGTTGCGCCACCAAGCTTTACAAGAAAAGATCCGCAACCAATAGCAAGAGTGAGTTGTTCATCAATCAGGTCTTCCAATAGAAAACATATATAACTGATCTCGTTTGAAGTTTAAAAAGGTTTGTGTGTTTTTATTTTATGTTCTTGGGTACAAACATGTGATGGTTTGTTTAAGTGAACCAAATATTGTACATATTGTGTATGATACCTTTTGAATAAACCTATATATTCCCTCTCTTGAAACCACTGTGATGGTCAAGTAGGGTGGAGAAAATTGGTTTGAGTGTAATAACGTTTTGATGAGTTTTTGCTCGATTGATACATGATCAAACATAGAAACATAGAATTAATAAAAATATATAGATTCGCTAATCTTATTTATTCAAAAGAAGTGTCATTAATTAATTGGCATGATACCTTTTGAATAAACCTATTCCCTCTCTTGAAACCACTGTGGTCAAGTAGGGTGGAGAGAATTGGTTTGGGTGTAATAACGTTTTGATGACTTTTTGCTCGATCGATACAATAAACCTATTCCCTATATTGATTCCAATCTTATTTATTCAAAAGAAGTGTCATTAATTAATTGATTGTAAAGTTGAAACAATATGATGTGACATGATTGTGATTGTGAAGTTGAAACAATATTATGTGACATGACTGCTTCTTTACAATAATTGAACACATGACAATACATAGACACCACTAGCGAATAACTAAACTTTTAACAAGGGAGGGCAGACAAATAAAAAACTTTCAACTATGGAAGACGAACTAACTATAAAATTAAAAAAAAAAAAATTAAAAAAAAAAAAAAAAAGACCAACCCAGTGGGTGCTGTACAAATCTACACACAAGCGTTGAGGAAGATGTGCCGCAAAAAGGCTGAAACCAATCTTCACAAAATTTGATTAGATTTGTAGCTTATTAGATGAATAAAGTGTAAAAATATGTGATTGGAACTACCGCCAATTGAAAAGCATGATCGACTGTGGTTCGAGATTAAAAATCAAGGAGAATCCAGACAAAAAAAAAAGGATTTGGAGGAAGAAGGCGAAGCGGCCGCTGAAAAAAATTGGATGTGGCGTCTAATAAAGAAGTGGAAAATAAAATTGCTATTTTTAAGACCTTATTAAGTTAGGAAGATGCTACAATGGCATCCAAAAGATATCCAAAGTCACGCAGGGTAGGGATGCAGGTGGGACGGGGGATGTGGGAGGTTTCACCACTACCATGCGAGGCGGGGTAAGGGTGGTATTATTCGTCACCTCATAGGAATTTTTCGCCCCGCCTTAATATGGAGATTCCCCACGGGGATATGTAATTAAGTTTATCAACTCTAAACAAATACAACTAAGTTTATCAAGAAAAAAGTAATATAACTTGAAATTTATATATAATAATGTAAGTATATTATTTAAAGTATTTAAGTATATTATTTAAAGTATTTAAAGTACATGAAGAAAGAGATTTTTTAATGATTAAATTTTTTTATCTATAATTTATTTAATCTTTTTTTTAGATATTATATCAAAAAATAGTAAGGGGTGTGGATCCCTGTCGGGTGGGGAATGAGGGTGAAAAATTCTCCGGTGAAAAATTTTAAACGAGAAATCCCCGCCCCACCAAAAGTGGGGATGGGGTGGAGATTGCATCCCCCGCCCCAAACCCACACCACCTGCATCCCTACACCGGGGGGATGTGGCGTGTGGACCCTATGTGAAAATGGGTGTGTGTATCTCGAAGCGCACACATATGACTCAAGAATATAGACCTGCATGCCACATCACTCGATGTGATTTTAGGGTGTTATTGTAGCATTTTCTATTAAGTTATTCTATGTGTTATAAAGGTAGTTTTTCATTAAAAAAAACATAGTTAATAGGTCCACCGCGGATGAAAAAAACATAGTTAATAGGTCCACCGCGGACCTGCGTTATGCATGTGTCCACAACCAGAGGCCATGCTTATCAAAATCCAATCCAGTCGAATTATCCACAAATTTCTGTTCAAGAAAAGCCCAAAAGAGTTACAAGCCCAAACGGCTTTTGTCATTTATTATACTAGTTTTTTTTTTGAAGAGATTTATTATACTAGTAGTCAATTAGGAATGTTTTCAGTTGGAGGTAGAGAAGTGTTGATTAAGGTTGTATTACAATGGATACCTACCAATGTGATGAGCATATTTAAGCTTTCAGTTAGCCTTCAAAATGAACTAAATGCTACCTTAAGCAAGTTCTGGTAGGGGTGAGAATAACGACAGGAGGAAAATCTTGTGGGTGAGCTGGAGAAAGATGTGTAGACCCAAACAAGATGGGGAGTGAGATTCCGCGATATTGGTTTCTTCAACCAAGCGTTGGTTGCAAAACAATCCGATTACTTTGGCAAGCAGTCCTAAAAGGGAAATATTTCTCAGAAGGGGAGTTCCTATCCTCAGAAGCGAAAGCCAATAGTTCATATCTGTGAATGAGGCATTTTGTGGGGAAGAGAGTTACTAACTAAGGCTCTGGTGTGGAGGGGTCGGCAGTGGGGAGAACATAAAGGTTTTTAGGAACAAGTACTGGGTCCCCATACCTACAAATTTTCAAGTAATTACACATGCAAATGAACAAAGAAAGGGTCTTACAGCAGCTCGAGACTTCATCCTTGACGGGGGCCATTGGGATATACCCAAGCTTAAAAGTGTCTTCCAATCGGATGATGTGGGTACCATCTCTTCTTTCCTCTTCAGTTCTAGACCAACTATAGACGTCCGGATTTGGTATCATGAGAAAATGGTCGTTACTCGGTGCGGAGTGGGTATAGAGTGTTAGAAAGGGAAAATGATGCCTCGGAGGAAGCTATGTACCTCTTGATTAAGACCACGGTGGAATGCAATGTGGAACCTTCGAATCCCGGCCAAGGTGTAACGGCCCAAAGTTAATTCTTCCATTATTAATGACGTGTTTGCAGACGTGGCGGACAGCTCAGATGCTTGTGGGACCCGCTGATAGGTCGGAGTGTGCATGGAGTTAGGTAAATAGTAAATTTATGTGTTGTGATTTATCTTGCGATGTTTATTAGTAATTAGGTTATTGGCATCGCGATGTGTGTTAATTATTGTATAATTGACGTGTGAGGTTGCGTGACGGACATTCGCTCTGAAAAAACATGAAAATGCAGGAACCGGGTAGCTAATGATAGTGCACTAGGTCGAGGAACTAAATACACACAATAAATGGTAAATTTTATTATATAATTAATTAAATAACGTTGTATATGTGTTCGTGGTGCGAAAGTACGCGGGACGCGAAGTTACGTGTAGGAGTCGAGTTCCGGAATGCCCAGAGATCGATGGTTGTAACTAGAAGAATAAGATCAAGGACCAAGTGTGAGTCAAGTGTGTCACATGGAGTGGACCCTTTGACTCCACCAAACCATACAATGAAGCCTTGAGATTGGGGTGTGAGATGAGATGAAGAAATTAGTATAAAAATCACATTTTCACCACTTCTCATCAACTTCTCTCTCTCCTCTAGTGTGTTGGACAAAAATTAAGTGTGGTGGTGAGGGTTTTGTGAATTTGTGTAGATTTGGAGCTCAAGAACTTAAAAAGATCGAAAACAAAGGTTAGATCTTTGATCACATCTCTTTCTCTACGTTTCGGCATAATTTTCTCGGGTGTTGACGTGGGTTTCGGGAATCAAATTGAGCACACCGATTTTTGGAGGTGTTGCTATGGATTTTGCATGTGTTCTTAAGCATTTACATGGGTTTTGGTAGAAGAGTTGAGGTGGATATGAAATTTTGGAATAAAACCAGGGTTTTAATGGTTTTTGTCGGGGTTTTGATTTTGGACGACTTTTGCCAAGGGGTTTCGATGGGAAACAGTTTATTAGTGTTTTTATGTGATATTTGGACGAGCATAAACCCCGGCGACGAGTCGAAGGGGTTCAAAAATATCAAAAACCCCATTGGCACAGACATCGCGAGAGGCACCGTGGTGAGGTAAACTCACGACGTCACCACACGTACATCTCAGCCAGTGACCCAGGGTCTCACGCCGTGAAGAACAAAAACTCGACGGCGTCAGTGGCGGCGTCTTGAGCAAAGTCGAAATGTAAGGAAATGGGAAAAAACGTCGTGAAGGCGCCGTGCAGGATTGTACATGACAGCGTCTCAGCGGCGTCTTTGGGCAGTTTTGAATTAAAAATTTTAAAATAAATTTACTAATTGGGGTTTATTAGGGACCTATATGATCTATTTGGGGTATTCAAATGATGAATTGATCGTGATTTGGGTATTTAATCGGATTTACAAGGTTTAGGAATTTATCAAATTTATCGGGAATTAATGGTATTAGGTGGAGTTGCGAAGATTTGACATGCATTGTGAGCGTGATATGGTGACGTTTGGGGTTAGTTGGAGTGTGGATTGAGGTGTGTAGTATCCCAACTGAAATTACTTGAGTATTTACTTTTTTGGCATTTTGAAGACAAACATTGAGTTAGGTTCCCTTCGTTCCATTCTAGTGTGTGCGTCCACTACACCATAGCATGTTGCTAATGATCAAACTCGGTGAATAGAATGACCCGAGTGTCACGTGTGCAATGTGTCGGTGCCCCGTAGGTGTAACGTCGGCCATCGAGGTACTTGTCCTACTTGAGTAGGACTCGCCGACAGTATTATGTGGAAGATTCCGAATTATGGTGGTAGTCTGACCCTAAGGGCTAGGAACATACTTTGAGCTTTCCCTATTATATATTCATGCGATGAGCACAGTTTTACCTGTATTTATTTTCGCATATTTATTTAATTGCTTTGTTTAAATTCCAGTATTTACTTTCAGTATTGCTTACTTAATTTCTTGGGAATACTCACTCTGGATTCATCATCTACCTTTTGTGATGGCTTGAGTGCAGATCCTAGTATGAGCAGGGGAAAAGGTAAGCTGCTAGAGTATCGTTGATTAGAGATTGCCTGACTCGTACGTTTGTATTATATATATATATATGTATTGTTTCATTTTGGTATTGAAATTTGTGAGATACCTTGTGTATATTGATCTTTTGAGACTTCAGAGTTATTTATGGTTATATATAGGTTTTCCACATTAGATTTATGGTTTATGTTACACATTTATAGTATCATTATCCGAGTAAATATGTTAGTAAGGCTTCCGCTGTGTGTTAATTTGAGGATTTTATGATGACTTAATATATGATTTGATTTCAATAAGACTTGATCTGTAAATCGATAATTATTAAGGTTTAAACAATAAAATAGAGGATATAATTCAATGTAGAACACAGCTGTCGCTGGTAAGATAGACTGTGGGTCCCCATTGGCCCCGTGGCGATCTATTTGGAAAATGGGTCGTTACACAAGGTGAAGATTTTTGTATGGAGATTATACTTCAATGCCCTCCCTACTCAAGTGAACTTACAAATAAGAGGGCTCCAAGTGTTGGACTAAGTGGTTAGTCACTTTACTCCATCCAGGATTTTGATAGAAACAAACAAGGTGAAAAATATATTAATAAATATCAAGTATATTTCAGTTTTGTCAAAGGTTGCAAAACATCACATCACAAGTATTCGAGTATTCAAGCCATACAAGTTCAAGATTTGACACACATAAGGGAACAAAAACGAAAGATCGAACTACGTATTGTAATATTGATGTTAGGGATACAAGTTCATTTACGCAAGTCTATTGTATTAGTTCATGCACATTGAGCTTTTCAAATGGATTTTCAAATGTCAAGTGATTACTTGAAGTTTTAAGTTAAACTTAACACTTGACTCGTCTTATAAGTTTAAATAATGTTAAACTATGTGTTTATGTTCACATCGCATTTTGAAAACCATTGTGGAAGTTTTCGAAAAAGAAAAACTTATTTTTGAAAAGAAAACTGCATATTTGCAGAAAAACCCCTTGCATGACATGAAACCAAAATTTTCTGTTTTCGAGATTTGTGAAAATATCTGGACCACCCAAATAGGCTATATGACCCATAACAAACTTGTGTGACATGTTATATGAGGTTTGGTTAGGTCCCAGAGCGCGATAAAGGGTCGCTAACCAAAGGGACAGAAATATTTATTTTGAGGTTCCTGCAGTTAGCACGCTAGATTTGAATATTAGCGCGCTAACTGGTTTCCTGACAGCTTTTTATAAAGCTGAAAATCGCACTTTATTTTGAATTCTTAATGAAATATGAGCCCTTGAATTTCTAGAACTGTCATAAACTGATAAAAAAGAATGTGAAACATTCTCAAACCACCAAGAACATTGTTTTGTCCTCACAAGCTAGAAAACACGCAAGTGCTCAAAACTTTTAAAATGAGAAGCTTGAATTTTGTGAAGAACACAAAGAATATTCTTGAAGCTGTCTATTCACTCTCAAAACCAACATCTTTGAGGCTTTCTAAGGTGTACAACAACCTCTCCAAAATAGATTTTCAAGTCACTTTCTTGGGGTTGTAAGAAAGTCTTTTGTCCTAGCTTTTCTTGTACTTAAATTACATAGTTTTGTGTGTTTGACTTGAAAAATCATTTGTTGTGTTTTTGAACACATTCATCTTGGGTTTTGCACTTAAACTTATTTTATTAAACACTAGATTGGTTTGGACAAAAGTTTGCACTTAAACTTGATTTTTATCAAACTTATTGTTCTTTGGCTTTGAGACCAGTTTTGCACTACTCAATTAGTTTTTGAAATAGTTTCATATTTGAGACTTGCACAAATTAGTGATATATTTGCATATCTCATTTGTTTTCATATTTGCATGTTTTAGAGTGATTAGGCTCTAGGAGGCTTGCTAGTATTTGAACTTGGTGTCACTTTACTTTGTATAGTGTATTTCATTATTTTCAGTTATTGGTTGTAATTGGATGATTGTAAGACTTAGTGGAATCTAAATCAAAGGGAAGACCTAGTTAAGGCTAGGCATAAACCCTAGTTGCGCTAGATAGGAAGTCCTAATTGTGATTAGGCACTCTAGGCTTGTAAGCTTTGGTTGTAATACTTATTTGCAATATAAGTGGGGGGTTTAAAAATCCTAACCGGGGAGGTTAGGTAGTGAATGTAGATCATTGGATCGAACCACTATAAATCGTATGTCACTTTCCATCTCTTCTATTCCATTCACTTGCATAGCATCCATATTCGCGTTTTGATTAATATATAGCATCTTGATTATTGAACTAAATTAAAAAGGCAATAACTTTTCAATACACTCAATTCACCCCCCTTATTGGGTGTGATTTCAATCCAAGTCCCTATTTCGTGCCAAATCTACAATGGAAACCTAGAAACCCTATCACACCTAATGTTTGAATACCCTAAAGCAAAGAACTTTTAGAGGAAATTTGATACTTGAGACTTTTCTGAAGGGTTATATGAAGGCGTCGATTGTCTCCTCAACATTTACAACTCACCTCATTGCCACCTCCTTGACATCTGGTGTGTAGCGGTGTGGTTCATTTGGCGAAGACAGAACACCCTTCTCTTTGAACCAGAAGTCACCCCGGTGGTACTGGATTGGGAGATACTAGGAAGGTGGTTAAAGTAGTTTCAAGCCTAAACGTCTCTAGATCTGTAGAAGCTCGGTTCTCAAGAGATGAGGAATCAGCATCCCCAAGAGTAAATGGCTACCACCTGAATCGGGCCAGTTAAAACGTAATGTTCACGCAACAGTGCTCCTCAACTCGTATACTGTTGGGCTTAGTGGAGTTATTCAAGATCACAAAAGGGTATTCCATCGGGTTTTTGCTCAGAGATGGGAAGGTTCTCTCTCTCCAACAACTGTCGAACTTCTCACCATCAGAGAAGGCATCAAGATGACGAAACGCCTTCATCTCTCTGTAGATCGAATAGAGTACGACTCTAACACAACAATCGATAGCGTTCGACACTCTTACACCAATAGTTTCAATGGAGCCATTATCACTGAGATCAAAGAATTAGTTGGTCATGAAGCTCGAAATATGGTTTGCTATAGCCCTATATCCACAAATGAGGTGGCTCGTATGTTAGCTACTAAAGCTAGGTCTGAACTTATGTTTGCTACATGGCATCACTATATGCCTCAGTAGCTATCTCATATTGTAATGAACAATTTTTTCCAAATTAATTAATGAAAAGTAAGTGGGTTATTTAAAAAAAATCCTTACCTTTCATAACTTTCGTTATTATATCCTAACTTTCTGATATTTGTTATTATATCTTAACCTTTCTAAATTGATAAACCCTTTTTTAGAGTCGTCGCCTCCAAACCCTAAATTCTATTTTTTTAACCTTTTGATTTCTTTTGTGACTCCTGCGTAAACCACTACTGATCTTTTAATTGATCGGTGGTGGTTCCAGTAAGAATGTTTACTATATGCATTTTCTTCAATAAAACACAGATTTATTTAGACCTAAGGGTTTGAGTCCTACAACAGTTATCAGATTCATCATTGGCGCCATTGTTTGCTCCCCTTCCATGTCTGCATCTATCATCATTCAAGTCCATCTCCATTTCTATTGCTTGTGCGCAGATCTGCACTTATAGTTGCTAGTTTGATAGTTTTATGGTAGCAGCTATTCGGACCCTACTTTTTTGCTCTATTTACCACATTACTTCGTTGTACCCCAGTTTTAATTTTTTTTACTGCTTTTACCCCACTTTTTGTAAATTATTCCAAAACTTCCCTCATCTTCAACACACCTAACTAAACTTATCAACATCCTCATTGCTTTGTTTTTCTTGTCTTATCGAACGTTCGTTTGAGATCATCGCTGCATTATGAATGTTTTAGTGCTCGAAACCTTCCAGATCTCGCGAGGACCGCCATAATTATCTTCATTTTCTTTTGGTCATTTGAATAACTTTTTTCCCCTAAAACTTTGTGGGTTTTGTTCCCCATGTGATTCTCAGTGTATTGGTAACATTTTTTGTGAACTTTGTGGATTTTCTTGGTTTTTAGTTAGAGGTGTCGAAATGCATGACCACACAGGGCCGAGACCTTATAAATGGTCTCAACCAGGTTTAACTGGGAGGGCTGAGAAGGTATCAACCACACTCAACCGACATGTTTTTATTGGTATCGGTTCATCAAAATAGAGACTTATGATTGTCTATCGGTCATGTCCAGCGCTATGTTAATAGATATTGCGGTTTCGTTCCTTCAATAGTCTATTATAGAATAAATAGACTATTATGGGGTGCGCAAAACAATTTGGTTGGGTATGACTAGCATATCAGTGCATAGAGTGTGAAGTTATGAGATTATATCGAAGATCTTTGACAGAAACACTTGAGTGGGTTTGAGTGGTGTCTGTTAGGGTGGCGTATAAAGAGTAATTTGGTGGGGGTACGACCAGCATTTTGGCGCAGCAAGGCCAATACTTACAAGTGTTTCTCAGTCACACAAAACTTATATGAAACTACGGATTTCGACTAACATACACCACTATGTACTATACATTGTCGGACACATATGACTGAAACACATGTTGTACATCTCGGTCATGTGTGTCTGCATAGTCATGAAAAGCAACGAAAATTATCTTGTACTACTCGGGCTTACTTCGTTTTGGTGGTTCCTTTAACATTCTCCTCCCTACAATGTGCCAATCAACGTCAAACTCAAAGCCCTAAAAAAATTGTAATAACCCTAGAACAATCAAATAACCACCAAATAACCCAAAAGACACCAAAAGAAAGGGAATCGACTAGAGAACGACTTTATCTAGTTTTTGTGTGGTTTCACACTTATTTGGTCAATCGGAGGTCAAGTATGGGGGTGGAGTTTGTGAGTTTTTCTTAGAGTGCTCTTGGTTCAAAAAAAATTCGTAGGAGTAGTGGGGTATGAGGGAGTAAAACATCTTTATAAATGGGGGCATCAAAGATATTTCATAAGGGGGTTAAAAAACTCAAAAACGGGGATAAAGAGCAAACAGTGGGGGTCCAAATAACCACAACCTACTTTTATTAGGTTACTTTTTTTAATAAGTATTTCTTTTCTAATGTTGAATGTTTGTGCGTTGTCTTTCCTTGTTAGAAGTTTTATTTTCGTTTTGGTCATAGTATGTTTGTATACTCTTGGGTTTCAGATGTTTGTCAAGAGAACAATCACTAATTGTCAAATTGTTCTATTGTTACAGTCACAATTTCTCAAAATCAACTTCATGGCACTAGAATGTTCTAATGAACAATTAGGATTAACAAATTAATGTATTTTTATCAAGATAATTGATTATATGTCTCGTCTTCTTCTATCGAATGTATTGAGCCATCATGATTAATGAAATTTCTATTTTATTTTTTTAAAAAAAAACTTTCTAAATTGATGAATTTTTATCCTACGTTATATTTAAACTCCAAATTTGATTAGGTAACACCTAAATAATAAATTATAAAAGTCACCTCATCAATTATAATTATTAAAATAATTACTAAATTTATTATTTATGTGTCGCCTCATTAAATTTGGTGTTCAAAAGTAACTTAGAATACAAATCAAACAATTTAGAAAACTTAGGATATAATAATAAATTAAATAAATGTTATGATATAATAACAAAAGTTGTAAAAGGTTAATATATTTTAACTAATTTGACCTATTTAAACAATTACACGAATATTATTTTAGTAGGAAGTTGAATAAAAAAGAAACAATATGTACCTACATGGTTGTCGCATTATATATTTTCTACAAAAAAAAAGAGATAGAACGAATATTGATATAAAAAAAACCCTAAACCTAATTTTCTCTCTTTTCCACTCCTTATTAGGCCAGTGACTGCAATGGTTGTCGGTGACATTTCTCAACAACAACTGCATCTATGTCCAACCAACCTTCTCAATAAAACAATGCTTCGGTTGCTTTTGTCTTTTCGTTTTTCTTCGTATGTTCATGTTGCTTATTCTTCCTCTATTTTCCTTGTTTCTTAGATCTAAAGATATCTTATTAGATATATATCTTTTCAATGAGATTGAGGCAGATGGTGTAGTAATGGTGAAAGAAGGTGAGATCGGGTGATGACAAAGACGGAAGATTTTAGAATTTTATAAGGTATTTTAGGGGTTGTTGATGGCCCCGGTGGTGCTCAAGCAATGATGATTGTGGGTAATAGCAAAGCAAGCGGAGTCTTGCAATGGCGTTGTAGTGATGGAGTTTCGTCTTCGAGGAATTAACAATCTATCTTGGCAAAGTGTTTCGGGTGGTCTCCTTTATTTAATTTTTTTCCGTTATGATTTAATTTTTGTTTTGTTGTAGGCTTAGTTTATGTTTAATTTTTTTTTTAAAACTAGTTTATATTTAATTTAAGTTTTGTTTCCTCAGGCGATTCTTTCGTCAAATTGAGGTAGGTGTCCCCCTTTTATGGGGGTAGTTCTCCTTATTTTATTAGGGTAGTTTCGGGCTTCAGTATGCAGTGTAGTATCTATTGTATTTCCTCGTTGTAATAGGTTGGCTTCCCTCTTATGTTAGGAACAATGAATGTGCCTTTTTAGGCTTTAAAAACAAATGAAATTGTCGAATTATATATTTGTTTTTTTTTTGATGAAAAGATATTTTCATTCATAGAAATTGTTATTACATCTTATTTAACAATGAAATTACATCAATAACAGTATTTTCCCACTCCTTAATGAGATCAAATTGACGTTGCAAAAGTTTGTAAACTTATGTGCAACTTATACGTTTGTCTTTTGCATCTACATCAATAGAACCATAACGGAAAATAAAACTTCCAACAAGAGAAGACCAACAAAAACTTCCAACGAGGAAAAACAAACAAAAACTTCCAACAAGGGAAGACACCAACTTATTGAAAAAGAAAACTTAATGAAAACATCAAAACAACAATTAGCACAGATTGATACACGAGCATATAGAAGTGGGGATAAAATTGAATGATAGCAGATGCAGGTGTGGAGGAGAAGCAAGTGGTGCCAGTGATGAATTTGACAACTGCTGCAGGCCGAATGAAACTGAACGTCTCAGATTTGAATAGATTCGACTTTTATTAAATAAACAAAAATAAATATGATTATTGAAATCACCGCCGATCAAAAAAGAAGATCAATGGTAGTTCTAACTAAAGAACCACAAAAAAGCATCCAATGCTCCAAACCCTAGTTGATGCATTATATATTTGTTTCCTTCTTTTTTAATTGGTGATGTTTATATAGGATTATTACCCTTATCATTTCTCATAAATATATTCCACCCCACCTCGAGATATCTCATCAAAAAATTAGAAGATTCAAACATGTGGTCTTAAAGAGGCACAAGTGAACAATTTTGAAAATTATTTCATCCAAAAAAACAATTTTGAAAATTGATGCTTTATGTATCATTAATAAAATAATAGAAGCTTTCTCAAAAAAAATAAATAAATAATAGAAGCTTCGTTGTTTCATGAGTTAACTTTTTTAATTAAGAAATCAAAAAAATTGTTTAGACTTTTTGAGTCTGAATTCATAGAGGGTTTTTAAACTTTTAACAAATATTAAAGGAGTTTTACAAGTTGTTATTTTAAAGTCATTTATAGTTTGAAGATGACTTAAAAATAAAATTAGTTTTAAAGGCCCCTATAAATTAAGAAATTAAGATTAAGTCACCAATCATGCTTGGGTCCAATTAATGGGTGCTTTCAAACATATATAAGTTTGGTGTTTCATTAATCAGTAAGCTTAACGTATACTTTTGCCTTAATCAAAACGATTTTTATTTTTATATGGAGACATGGTCACTAATTCGTCATCAACAATAGCTTAATTTATCGGTTCAACTACGACCGAGTACCAACTTTGCTATCGCCTGTGCAGTATATTATATGATTAAAGGAAAGTCTTAGAAATATTGATGGGATATTGACCCTGTGACAGCTCGCCACGTAGATAATATGAATCAATTGATTATAACATCTTCGGTTATCTATATTTTATATGGTTGGTAAGTTTGATTTGTTTTTCTTAGTTTTTTATGGCATTTTATATGATCGGTAAGTTTGATCATATGTTTTTCTTTAGTTTTTTAAATGGAAAATGTTATAATCACACCTTGTAATATGACGTGTGGGCTCAGATCTTTAATAGCCATCCGTGCACTCCTAAGGATATACACCTTATGTGTTATGCACCGAAAACTTTGTGTCTAATATCCATTTTATTTGGGGCCACCGTGCAACATTAGTAAGATATAACTTTAGAGGTGTCATTCTTACATCTTCCTTTTTATATAATATTGCTTGCTTAAATGAGATGATCTCTTCATACATTTTAATTTCAAGGACTCGAATCAAGTCCCTTTATCACTTGACTAGTTCTTGTTACGCTTTGACATCTTTAATCTTCTGAGATATATACTAGAGTTTTTTTTTTTTTTTTATATGAGAAATATATTAACTTTATAAAGCTGTGCGGCTTGTTCATGGTGAGCCACTTGTACGTTTATAAGACGTGAACCCCACTAACAGCAACGCATATAACGCTTTGCTACCTTTTGTGCCTTTTGCTTTGTAGAAAAATCAAATATTATGACAAAAGTTGGACTTAATATTTTTTAAAAAATTTATGATCTAACACACTTTGGACGTATACTTTATTTTTTAATCATTTATAACTTTTTTTTGTCTCTCAAACCTCACATCTAACAAAATATCATAAATAAACTAAAAAATAAATTGTGCACTCAAAGTGTGTTAGATTATTATTTTTCTATTCTTTGTGATGCCAGTGTATCCATCTTGATGCATCAATCGACGGACTCTAATTCGGCAGACTAATTAAGTGCACATGCGTTATATTTTGTGCGTTACACGCCGTACGTAACATTTTTAATTTGTTCATTAATTAGAAAAGGTTGCTCCAACGGCCTATATACAACACCAATTTTCCAAACCAACCTCTTTAGAGTTTTCAAACAATCCAATCGATCTCACCATCTCCCAAACACAAAGCAAAGCTAACAACCTCATCTTCTATTCCTTCAACAGCACTCTGTCCCCCCTCACTCCAATGAAAGACAAAGCCTTGGTTGCCTTCAAATCCAAGCTTTTCATCAACCCATGCAACAAACTTCTCAAACTCTTTAAATTCAGGTTCAAGAGGCCCCTAGGCCTACAATTTAGACGAAGGCGCCGTGGCAGCGGTACTACTACTACTACTACTTCGACCACTACATGCAAGTCATATGGAAAGAATCGATTTCGAGGGCTTTTATCTATTTTTAGAACGAGTCCACGAAAGGAAAAGGAATTTGTAGCTATGGAAGATCATCAAATAGGAGAGCATGCGAGTATGAAGGATACAAAACGCGAGAGACTACTATTTCCATCGCCAATCACTCCGAGTTACGTGAAGGTTAAAACGGTGGTTGGTAGTAAGGGAAGCAGTAGTAGTCAGGGCGAGGTCGATGATGCTTGTCGTAGTTTTGAGAATTATTTGAGTGACATGATTGTGAATGAAGGGAAATTGAGGGACTTGAATGATGTTGAGGAGCTTTTGTACTGTTGGAAGAATTTGAAGTCCCCTGTGTTCATAGACTTGATTTGTAGATTCTATGGTGAGCTTTGCAAAGACTTGTTCTCAAGTCAAGATCAAGAAGAGACTATTGACAATTCAAATTAAATTACATTGATGTGTTTGTTTTTAGGGTGTTCATTTGTTTTTGTATTGGTTTGTTTTTTCTTTTATATTTTACTTTTGATTAATTCAATGATTTTTTTTTGTGTATCATGATTGATATATACATGGTATATATTTGGTCTCTATTGTAAAATTTTTCATATATATATATATATTCATGTTTGATATGCAATTCATTATTAATTTGTTTATTCTAATTAACGACTAGCACAATCAACTAGTACTTTTTTGAACAAAAATCACTTTTTTTTTTTTGAATTCGTACAATGAAAAAAAAAACACACACAGAGAGTTAGTACTTACTCCATGACCTTTGAACTTATGACCTTTTACTCCAAACCCCATATCATATCATACCATTGGACCATCCAATTAGTTAATATAGTTAGTACTTAATTTAGCATACCAACCAAATTAGAACCAGACCAATATGTATGCATAGAACCAAGAATTTAGCATACCAAATTAATTAGCGTATCAAATTATGTAGCAACGTATTATGTATGTAAATTAGTAAATGATTATCTCTTTCATTAATTTTTGTGACATCGGACACTATAACTCAAATCGGGATCGAACGAAAAAAAGGAAGAAATGCTGGAATGACAACGTATATGTTATGCTTCAATACACATTGGCTCACAAAAGCCATTTAAGCGCACCTCAAGTGCAGACACATACAGATCTCGGTGCATAACATGTAGATCGATACCGCATGAACACCTCATCTAAGCCAATGTGTCTTACATATATAGGATTTTTTTTTTTTTTTTTTGCTTTAGTGGAAATGAAATCACGATTTCTCAATGTTTTGCCTTTTTTACAAGTGATGTCTTTACATCTCATCGGAGAGGTTTTGACACAAATAGAGTTGATAGGAATGGAATTTGCCAATGATAGAAAAGTAATGCCGGTAATATTTACCAATAACATCAAGTCATATGTGCAAATATAGATGTATTTTTACACTTTCGCCCTCCATTATTAATTGTTGTCCAATGTGGTATGTGGATGTCTATGAGACTATAATCGTGTTTCAGGTGAGTTTTTGAGGTTCAATTCTTGTTGGTTTTTGGTGATTTCTTAGTTAAGGTTTGTGCCGGCAACGTGTTTGACGAAATGTTTGAGAGAATATGTGAAATAAATTTGGAGTCCCCTTCAATTGGCATGCTTACTATAATATGTTGCTTGACTTGAATTGAATCAATGAGAGCAGTAAATTGGGAACTCGGTTTGCGTTTCACTGCCCGAATCAGATTTTCAACTGCTGTTCAGGTAGTTGAAGATTTGAATCAAAAGGGTGTTGTTGAGACTACAATAGATCCTCGGATATTCAGTTGCCTATTGAACACATGCTTGAAGGAATTCAAACAAGTTCCCGCCCACCAAGTGTTCGACAAAATGACTCAACGAGTTAACAACTCTAAAATCATACATGCCCAGGTCCTGAAATTCGGGATTGCTTCTCGGTCTGATCCAGGCCATGCCATTGTGGATTTGTATGCGAAATGCGGGGATTTTGATTATGCCCGAAATGCGTTTGATCGCCTTGATGAGAGAGATGGGTGGGCTTGGAACTCGATCATATCTATGTATTCAAGAGGTGGAATGGGTGAAGAGGTTATGAGGGGTTTTGGGTTGATGAGGGGAGCCAATGTGGTGCCGAATCAGTTCACGTTTGCGTTGGTTCTCTCGGCTTGTGCTAAGATGAGGGCTGGTTGTGTAGGTAGACAAGTTCATTCTTGTTTGATAAAGTTGGGTTTTGAACATGTTTCTTTCTGTGAAGGTTCTTTGATAGATATGTATGCCAAATGTGGTTACTTAGCTGATGCGCACAGAGTATTTGATGAAGCTGATTCCTTTGATACTGTGTGTTGGACTTCCATGATTGCGGGTTATGTTCGAGTTGGATTGCCTGAGAAAGCGTTGGACCTGTTTGAGCATATGCAAAGACTAGGTGTTACCCCAGATCAGGTAGCTTATGTCACTGTTATCACAGCGTGTGTTGATTTAGGCAGGTTGGATGATGCGCTCATTTTGTTTAACCAAATGGCCGATCCGAATGTGGTAGCTTGGAATGTGATGATTTCAGGACATGCTCGAAGCGGGTTTGTGATTGAAGCTGCTACTATCTTTCGAGATATGCGACTTGCTGGTGTTCGTCCCTCACGGTCTTCTTTAGGAAGTGTGCTGAGTGCTATTGCCAATCTAGTAGCTCTTCATCTGGGCCAACAGGTTCATTCTGAGGCATTCAAATTGGGGTTAGATTCTAATGTTTATGTTAGAAGTTCATTGATCAATATGTACGCTAAGTGCCAGGTCATGGAAGATGCAAGGAAGGTGTTTGACAGTTTAGATGAGAGGAATCTTGTGATATGGAATGCAATGCTTGCAGGTTATGCATTGAATATGTTCCCTACTGAAGTAATTGAAATGTTCTTGCATATCAGGGATCATGGTGAGAAGCCTGATGCATTCACCTACACCAGTGTTCTTAGTGCATGCGCTTGTTTGAAAAGCGTAGAATTGGGTGAACAGCTACATTCATCTTTTATCAAGGGCAACTTGGCGTCAAACTTATTTGTGGGAAATGCCTTGGTTGACATGTATGCTAAATGTGGGGATATGACTGGGGCAAGGCAGCAATTTGAACTCATCCCATATCGGGATAATGTTTCTTGGAATGCCATCATCGTTGGATATGTGCATGAAGAAAATGAAGATGAAGCACGCAACATGTTTCGACGAATGAACTTTGATGGACACGTTCCTGATGAGATCTCCTTATCCAGTATGCTTAGTGGTTGTGCTAATACTCAAGCCCTTCAAAATGGAAAGCAAATTCATTGTTTCTTAGTCAAATACAGTCTTGACAGGAATGTCTATGCAGGGAGTTCGCTGATAGACATGTATGCGAAAAGTGGAAAGTTTGAGGCTGCAAAAAATGTACTCGCAAGGATGCCTGAGCGCACTGTTGTCTCCATGAATGCTTTAATTGCTGGATATGTTCAGTATGACAACAGTGAAGAAGCTATAAATTTGTTTAGGGAAATGCAGGCAAAATGTGCGAAGCTGACTAAGTTTACTTTTGCAAGTATTCTTGCTGTGCCAAGTGGATCTTCTAGAGTAAGTATGGGAAAGCAGGTGCACTGTCATACATTGAAGTCTGGCGATCTACACGATGATGTCTTCTTAGGGGTGTCTCTTATAGGCATGTACCTGAAATCCTTAAACAATAAGGACGCATGCAAGTTGTTTTTGGAGTTCCCCAATCATAGAACCATAATTTTATGGACTGCTATGATTTCTGGGCATGCCCAAAATGGTTATTTTGCAGAGGCTTTGTCAATGTTTAGAGAGATGAGAAAAGATGGTATTTTGCCTGATCAATCTGCTTTTGCTTGTGTTCTTAGTGCTTGTGCTGGCTTAGCTGCATTGAAAGATGGAACAGAGGTTCATTGTCTCATTGTACGGACCAGTTTTAATCTTGATGAAAACACATGTAGTGCGCTCATAGACATGTATGCTAAATGTGGTGATATAAGAAGTTCAAGTCAAGTTTTTGAAGAAATGGACTTCAAACAAGATGTTATCTCTTGGAACTCAATGATTGTTGGATTGGCAAAGAATGGTTATGCAGAGGGTGCACTATGGGTGTTCCACCACATGGAACATAGCAATGTAAAGCCGGATGATATCACATTCCTTGGCGTTCTTACTGCATGTAGTCATGCTGGAATGGTTTCTGAAGGCCGAGGATTTTTTGATTCAATGATCAACTATTATGGTATTCAGCCAAGAATGGATCATTATGCTTGCATGATCGACCTCTTTGGCCGTCGGGGTCTTCTCAAAGAAGCTGAGAAGTTTATTAATGATTTCTCATTTGAACCTGATTCCAAGGTGTTGGCGACACTTCTTGCTGCTTGCAAAGTACATGGAGACGATGTCATGGGAAAGTTGGCAGCTGAGAAACTTATTGAATTGGAACCCCAAAATTCTTCACCGTATATATTACTATCTAATATATATGCTGCATCGAAGAACTGGGATGGAGTCAATGCTGTAAGGAAGCTAATGAAGGAAAGAGGGGTGATGAAGTCGCCTGGGTGCAGCTGGATTGTCATTGGTACAAAAACCCATTTATTCATTGCAGGAGACAAATTTCATCCTAGTGCAGATGAAATCTGTGGTGTTCTGAAGGATTTGACTGCACTTATGAAAGAAGACGGTTATGTGGCCGCAATCAATTGCATCTTAGAGGAGGAAGACTTCATAGAAGTTTAGAGGATAAAAAAAGTCATGATATCAGGGAATGCAATGTAAGCTGCAACCATGAAATGGGAATGCACTCGTGAACTAGAAGAAAAATTATAAGAACTGCACTTACGAGCCGAATGTTTAAACTCAGTCATTCTTCTAATGAACTACACTTATTCACACTCTCGTACTACTGGCATCCTCTTGGTAAAATATCTCTTGGTTTATCTCCCTACTCCTTTCCTGAGCTTTAGAGTATTTAACGTTCTATATTCACATCTATTCATTTCGCTATGTGAATGATATCATCCATTGAAATGCCAAAGCTACTTTCAATGGTCTTTTGAATTATAAGTGGAATACCCCTTTAATTATGCTTTATATTCTCTGTTCTTGTCAGAGGAGGCCATGCGAATATGCAATCAAGCAAAAGAGGAAGAAGCCAAAGAAATTCTTTTGGGTAGAATCAAAAGACTAATCAAGCTCATACTTGTTTCATCAAAGAATTCGGTTTGATAAATCTAGTGTTCAGCATCACAATTCTTCCATCCAATGATGTAAGTTTTTATTTTTTTATTTTTATTTTGTCATTTGTGTTTTACAATCAAAGTTTAGAGTGCTAATCCGAGCATTTGATTGTAAGAATGGTTGTGTAGACTGTAGAAAATTAGAAATCCATGGGCATGGAGAGTGTTAGGCCACATACACACATGTAGGTATATAAATGGGTTGGAACCTATCTCGCACAAAACCAATTGGCTAATCCTAGGATCCAATCTATTCCACTTATATACCACACCAACTCTTATTATATTTCTGATGTGACATTACATACTCCAACAGGTTGTATTGTTAAATGTGATCATGGACAATTGAACCTTGAATAACCGTTAAAATAAAAAAAATGGACGAAATCTTGTATACCATATTGCAATCTTAGCTTGTTATTTTGGAGATCTAAATAGGAAAGGATTTATCTCTGGCTAAACTTGGTGATCTTTGGTCTTATTGAACTGAAAATTCTTTTACTCCAATTAGAATTTGAAGTATTAGAGTTTCATATTTGTGTTTGCTGCTAGCTTGGTTTTAAAAGGAATTTTAAGTATCTCAGTCAGTTTGCATTTCTTCATAAGCAATAAAATGTCTACATGGACTGTTTTCTCATTGCATATAACAGTTTCCACTATAGCTTATGTTGCAAAACATTTACCACACATTCTCACTATTCCATCTCAATTTATTAATCGACAAATTCCGGAATACAGATGCAAGGCTTAGTTAAGGAGATCCAGGAGAAAAGGAGGCAAATGAGGATCATCTCTGGTTTATATGCTGCAGGTAATTAAGTGTTTTTGGTTTCTGACTTTTAGTCCTTTGTCCTCATATTTGTGCTTGATGATAGATGACTCTGCTCAAATGAGATGCATTTTTCTCAACAACGACAAAGCCTCAATCTCAAATTGGTTGATATTTGTGCTTGATAGTTATATTTCATGTAATGCTCTTACATCTCCTACTTGAGAACTTGACTGTATTAGAGACCTGATTAGATGAAATAAAGAAGGCCAATAAAGAGAGAAATTTCATGAACTTAAGGAGAGCCCCGTTTGGACCATTTATAATTAAGCAGTTTTAAAGACTATTTAAAGCAGTTTCACATTTGTTGAGTCAGTCACGCAGAGAGGTCTGGAGCAATGGCGAGAGTATGGAATTCGCAATTCTGAATCGAATCGCAATTTCTCGGCCTCCTTGGTTGCTGATCAGAGCAGGGATTGCGTCATCTTCTTCGTTGTCGTGGGGTGTGGCTGAGGGAAGGCAATTCAGGGGAGGCGAAGCCAGGGAAGAAGTTCGCCGACCAAATCACCTCCATCATAGGTGCCATCCATGATTGGAATCTCCCGCCTGAGCTTCACAGTTGGCGCAATGCCGTCAGGTTGGTGGGTAGTCTTTAATTGTGTTTGATTTTGTGGTGAATTGATTGAATTTAATGGTGGATTGGATTGGTTTCTTTGATTAGGTTAGCAATCTTGATGTGATGTTGTTGTTGCTTTTTGTGGTTTCTTCATTGAATTTGGGATCCCTTTTTGTTCATTTAGAGGGAATTGATGAAAAGATTAGGTTTTGGAAGAATTGGTTAGGTGGAATTTTGGGATTTTATGGATTTGATTTAAGTGAACACTGGATTAGTAATATCAAGCTCTGTATATGCAACCAAGATGGACACAATTATTACAGAAACCAATAGCTTCAAATATGAGCTTTTTAGCATGAGTACTATTAGAGAAAGGCAAATTTTTAATTTTTAATTTTCAATGTCAAGGTGATGTTGGTGATTAGGAAGATTGAAAAACTGTTGGTGTTGCATTGCGACAATCATCTGCTTCATGCATTTGAGAAGACGATAAGTTTTCGCTAGAATTTGAGTGAGAGCACAAAAAGGTTAGACCACAGGGTTAAGATAGGGCCGCTAGCGACCTCAGCTTTCTTATTTTCTTATTTTGTGAAAAGTAGAACGTGAAGAACTTGTCAAAGCCTCTCAGATAAGATGGTAAAGACATCACTTGCCAAAAAGGCAAAACCTCGGGAGATCGTGGTTCGATTCCCACTAAAGTCAAAAAAAAAAAAAGAACATGAAGAACTTCAATGAGGTGGAATCTACATGTGTTATAATTGAAGCTGCTATTAATATCAGCATTGTTGAATATTAATGCATAAATT
The DNA here is from genome assembly GCA_039657345.1 of Stephania japonica. NCBI lineage: Eukaryota > Viridiplantae > Streptophyta > Magnoliopsida > Ranunculales > Menispermaceae > Stephania > Stephania japonica. The sequence goes on from CM077556.1 coordinate 13,258,655, forward strand.
ATTGGTGATATGATAAGATCTACTTCAACCTTCAGTTAGGAATATGTCAAGTTTTTTAAATAACTTTGAATTATCATCAGTCTTAGGATTTTGAAATCATTGTTTTTTTATTTTTAGAGATGTTCTATTGCTGAAACTGGGAATAACAAAGACACCGAACAAAACTTTCGAGAGGCTAGACTCCCCTCAAACCCAAACATTCAACTCAATTCATTTCATACTTGTCACAGCACACCAATCTACTTATTTATAACAGCCGTATAGCTTGGTGGTCAATCTTGAATGTGCATATGAACTTTCAGCAGGCACATAAACATAATAGAATAAAATGTGCGATTAGAAAGTACATATGCAGTTGACAGTGTACTATCACCTTTGCTTTATGTTCAAACTTTCCAACGCATCTTTGCCAATTTGTGATCCTCTCTTTGTTTTTCCTACTTTGGACAGGTCAGAAACAGATATTATTAACGCATTTGAGCAATGAATATGGAATTCGATGGAAGAGGGGCAGTTTGAGAACTTACTAGGAAAAGGGAAGCCCCTTATAATCTTGTGGATCCTGCAGAAGATACTTTGTACAGGATCTTCTCCAAAAATGAATGTCACTAAAATGGATTGAACTCAACAAGGGAAATACGAAGCAATGTCGTCAATGATGTGCGCCATCAATGATAAAGTAAGTATCAATGTGCAATGAAACGCGAGTCGGCTTAGAAGAAATTTCTTGTGCATCTTAAGAGAAATAGAGTATTTGCATTCAATCGTTCACAACCTTTTCCATTGGCAGTGTTTATGGTTCAGGAGTGGTATGTGAAGTAGCCTTTCGTATGAATCTGAAAACCAACCATTTTTTAATGAATCTGAAAACCTACTATTGCTTCCTTTGTACAATTAATGCATTACTACTTTCTCTTATGTTGCAGGTTTTTCGCTATAATCTCATCGTACTTTTGGTCGCCAGATGTTTGGATTAAACTGGGAGAAGGAACTGGATAGATTGAAAAACCTGGAGTAAGTTTTCCTTCATTCGCCACGCAAGAGCCGTGCCCCTTATAGTTGTAAGCCAGAGGGCTTGTACTACCTGCCTAACCTTGTTAATATAGATTGGTTTCTTCTTCCTTTTTGTTGTTCTATTTGAATTTTACTTTCCTCCACTCTAGTCTCCATTGATTTGGTTGTATCGATAGATCTTAAGTGATATAAGCATAAAGGGATATATGTAAGATAATTTAGGTTACATTAATTATGAAGAATTTAAAAAATTGAAAAACATTTTATCACGAACAAATTTGTGCAAGTGCGGAGTTAAAATTTCAAGTATCCTTATGCTAAAGTAAGGGCAACCTAGACATTGATTTAATGGGTGGGTCAATCTAACTATTTTTTTTCCTATTGATCTTTATGTAAATAAGGGGGTCACATACAAGCTGATCATGAGCTACAGCCAGGGTATCTATATATGTGGGAGGCCCTTGAATTTGTGGCTTGAGTTTGAATCATACGAATGGAGATACGGCCGTTAGGAGCTCTTTTCCTTGATTGTAGGCTGACTTCGAGTAAGCTCCGAATAATCGATTTAGTCCAAATACTGGGTGAACATGGCAAATTTTTTTTACATAAACAGCCTCAAAATAAAAAATATATATATATACACATACACCATTCCGATTTCCGGATAAAATAAAAATAAAAATAAAAATATATAGATGAGGCTACGGTGATCCATGCCCCTTTTTTTTTGGCTCGAACTCTCGAGTCTCGACTAACCTTTCGATTCCAAAGGCCATAAAACGGGCCACGTCGTCCAAAGCAAACAACTTGTAACAAATTGTAACATTCGCTTCACTTTCTCTTCTCTCTGCCACGTGTCAACAAAATAGTGGTCCAAATAAGCAAAGCTCAGCCTATTGTATTTGTTAGCCACAATTTTGTCCTAAACAAAAATCGAAACATATAGAGTATTAATTACTACAAATTGCTGTTTTTGCTGCCTCTGCCCATCATCAGTCATCACTAACACAGATCGATGAAGGCCCTTACACTGTCTTCCTCTCAGGGTTACTGCCCTCCATGTTTAGGGTATGTGCCACAAAACATTTGTACACTACAGTCCCTTAACTGCTCTTACAAGTACTCTACTAGTGGGATTAAGGCCAAACAAGATGAAGAGAAAGGCAAGAAAGGAGGATCATCAAATAATAATGATAAGAAGCAGAGCTTGTTTTCTAGTGTGGCTGAAGCACTGGATTTTTCGCAAGTTCGGTCCGCGCAGGACGCCGAGCTTCTAGAAGAAGCAAGGGAGACCACTAGATCGGGGAAGATGATGAATAGAGAGCAGGCAAGTTAATTATTACTCATTAACTAATTACTTACTACTAATCACTGCTAGAATTTATATCTTATTATTTCCTTTTGTTAGTCCTAATTTTGCGTACTTGAATGTGACTAATGTTCATTCATGCAGTATGGGGCGCTTCGGAGGAAAATTGGAGGAACGTATAAGGATTTTTTCAAGTCTTATGTTGATGGTAATTCAAATTAATCTAATTACTTAATTGGTTTGATGATTCTCATAATTTTGACTTTCTGATTGATTTTTGTGGTGGAGTTTGAAACTAATTTGCTTTTCTCACGACCGCGCCACACATGCGTGCGTGAGCTCGTAGATCTATTTCGCTAGCACTGATATTATACTCAACTTAACCACCTTCAACTCATAGGTGTGAGATTTTAACTCAAAAGACCTCAGTGCTAATTGATGAGAACTAATCACTTGTGCACTTGTTTATGAAGTTACATTTAACTGACACAATCTTCAATAGCTATGGTGTTTTTGCCTTTATAAGTTGTTTACTTTTATGCTTTTGAGTGCTTAATTTGATTCTAGGCATGAAATTAATGATAATCAAATATCGATCCCATCAATAAAGAATTTGACTTCTCTCTATTTTCATACCCAAAAGGCTAGCTTTGGAGATAGGATGACATCGTCTCTCCTCTCTTAACAAGGGATCTTGAATTTGAACTTGGAAATAAATTTGCTTTAAACTGTTTCAGTAGATGCCGTACGTCGGTCTTGAGGTCCTAATTTGCTTTAAAGCAACCAGTTTTAACATCTACATTTTACACTAATTGTTTTATTGTCTTTTGGATTCACTTCGAAGTACGGGCACACAAATACGTTTATCAGTTTAGTGACTATTAAAGGAATTTTAAAAGATTAATTTGTTTTTTGAAGTCCGGAACACATTCATTTAGTATTTAACATTTTTTGAAGTAAAAAAAAAAAACAAACAAACAAACAAATTTTTTTGAAATTTAATTAGTATTTAACTTAATTTAAGTGGTAAAGCACATCTTTTATGTGTAAGAAAGAAAGATTCACATTTTGCCTCTTTTGGAGAACCAATTATACTATGACGAAGTAATCTACTATGTTCCTGTTTGAGATGCATTGCAACAACTACGTATACATTCACATTTTGTTATTAAATTGTTGGGCTATAATGTTTGATACAGTGGATGGGCAATATGTGGAAGAAGGTTGGGTAGACAAGACATGCAAGGTTTGCGGCAAAGACACGAGAGGTGAAGCGAGACAGGTTGATAATCTGGTCGCTATGTTCATGTCGACTGCCTGGAGAAATCCAGATCTGGCAACTTTTTTACACGCTTGTTCTCCAGATAGTTAATTGTGTAGTAGTACTTCAATTTCTAACATCTTTTCGTGGCTTATACTCATCTCTTCACTCTATACATAATTATGCAATGTCCAATTATATATACATTTCGAATGTTTTACGAAAATTGATGAAGGTCAATATATGAAACACTTAAATGTAGATAGACAATTTTCATATTTTCATATTAAACACTTAGGGAGAGCACTTTTTTTTTTTTTTTTGATAGGAACGACACTTTATTTTTATTTTTTTTTTGGTAGGAAACAACACTTTATTTAATATAGCCAATATATATAAGGCAAGAAACAATTTGTTTCTATTAAATAAAGTCAAAAAAATTGTTACTAATGTAGTAGAGGAAAAACATATCGTCCTAGTATGAATAAATCTACCTCTCCACAAAGTGATGAAACGAAAACCATCCCCTCGTGGCACCATGCTTCCACCGAATTTGCTAGGCTGAACCCACATCCACATAGTGAGAATTACAAAATGTGTGAAAAGAATTACATTATTTCCTCTTCTACACTCCCCCTCAAACCAAAGCCCAATTACTGTCCAAAAAAATCCATCCCCATTTAGGGAGAACACGTTCGTATATTTACCGAAAAAAAAAAGTACACTTGTCCCATCTTTTCTTTTATAAGAAACCAACTTAATTTTAAGAAGTAGAAAAAAATAAAAAAATAAAAAATAAAAATAAAAAACCGACTTATTTGCAACACTATGGACCCAAATTAATATGTGTCGAACTTGCAACCTTTGGCAAGTGATGCTCATCCATCTCACTAGAGACGTTTTGGCAGGACACTTGTCCATCTATGAGCGTATAAGAAATTCACGCTTTAGAACCAATTGAATTGGTATAGAATTTAGAAATAAGAGATCATACGTTTGAACATTAGAGGCAAATTGTTTCTTCTTAGAAAAAAATCACACTTTTAGTATGTGCACTAACAATGTCTATCCCCCAAGGGTAACTCCACACTTATATATTTATTTAGATTAATGGACTGGTACTCTAATATATGGAATATTGTCTTCTATATTTGTTTTAAATTTGATATTAATTAAGTATTGCGACTAGACAAGGTTACACTCCCTCCTGTCTTGACATTTTGGAGTGAATCTCATTCACACTTATGGCTCATACATAAAATTAGTCGACACACTCTTCTCACCTTGGATTAGGCTTTATAATATAAAAATTGAACAGACTAAGCCATTTTTTTTCTTTTGACCCCTCTGATGTATCTTGGGTTAGATTTTTTTTTCAAGTGTATATCGGGTTAGAATGGTTTAGTGTTGGTTGGTGTATCTACTTAAATAGAAATTGAGTGGCGGCTCAAAAACCATAATTTTCTTCTTTGGTTCTCCTCCTTGATTCTACCTTATGAACCACCGTCAAGCGTCTCTTTTGATCGGCGGTGGTTCCAATAACCTAATTTTCCTTTTATTAATCAAATAAACTCTTAGATTCGATCAGATCTGATGATTAGTTTCATCCTCGCTGGGACCATCAGATTCACTATTGACAATAGTCACATCTGTATGTATGCATCCTTCTCAAAGATTGTGCATAGATTTGCAATTATGAGGTTGGTACTAATTATTAGGTTTTGGTTCATAGGTAGTTGTTTTCTTCTCATGCCAGAAGGTTTAGTCTGTCTTCACTTGTTGGAAGTTTCATATTTACTTCCCTTATTAGAAGTAGGGGTAGGCACGGGTCGGGTTTGGGTCGACCCGACTCGATACCCGACGACCCGACTCATATCGGGTTTGTGTACAAATGACCCGTCACCCGACCCGCCAGACAGAATACCCGATATATACCCGACCTGTTTAGGGTCAGGTCGTCAGGTCGAGTGTCGGGTGACCCGCGTGACCTGCAAAAAAAAATTCGATGGAAAAACAGTAGCAAGGCATAGTTTTAAAAACCACAAAAACCCTACAAAAGCATGTTGACACACTTGAATATTAAAAACAGCAGTTAGGGACTTAGGGTTATTTGTTATGGACTTTTGAAGTTGGGTCGGTCGGGTCGAGTACCCTTTAACAAATATGATCACACCCGAACCCGACGGGTCGGCCTTTTTTTACCCCGACTCTTTGTTTTCACTCACTCTACCTGACCCGTCACCCACCACCCGATTCGGGTGACCCGACCCGAGTTGGATACTCGGGTTTCATGCCCAGCCCTAATTAGAAGTTTTAGTTTTCATTGTGGTTCGAATGATGTATCTTTGTACTATCATATTTCAGACGTTTGTCTAAAGAACAGTGACTTATTGTCAAATTATTTCATTACAATTGCAATTCTTGAAAGCCAATCTTACGGTAATTGCATATTCTTTTGAATAATCAAGATTAGCGAATCAATTTGCTACAATAATTAATTCTATGTCTCGTTCCATCGAATTTGCTACAATAAATGCATTGAGAGTCGATTAATGAAATTTTTATTTCTTAAAAAAAAAAAACAACTTGGAATTTAAATATGTTATATGGGTCAGATTTGGGCAGCTGGAGCTGGGCCTAAATGTTTGTTGAAACCCAACTCATATAGAAAACTCAATCTGAAGCCCGACCCAAAAACCAACATATTAATAAAATATATAAAATAATTAGTTGTTTATTTGTTCAAATTATTGTCTTCACTTCAAAAACAAAAATTGCCTTCTTGTTTTTTTATTTTTATTTTTAGTGGGAGTCAAACTCTCGCCCTCCTCAAATTTTACCTTTTAGCAAATGGTCTTTACCATTTCACTCGAGATGCTTTGACATTTGTTTAAATTGTTTTATATACATACAAACATGAAAATAAATACAAGCAGTAGAAAAAAGTTAACATTTGATTATATATGCGTGTAATAAATATAAGTTTTTTCACATCGTTACTTAATATAAAAAAATGTATAAGATTAGATAGGGCTTGTCTTTTTGAGGAGTGATGTCTCATCCATCTAAGAAAGGTGTAGCTTAAATAGTAAAGTGACAGTCTAATGCAACCAGAAAAAAAAAGGGGCATTCCAAATTTTTGGAGATTCTCGGTTTAAAATATGGTGTCTAATGCCATATTTCTTTTTCAAATTAAATGTATTTAACACTTGAATTGAGCCGGACCCATTATATAGAATACCTATTCTTTATGGGCTTGGGTGGACCGGATAAGCTTTCCAGACCATGAATACGTCAAGATGATTTACTCCCTCGATTTCTTTATCATAATTTAACCTTTGCACCAAAATTAATAAAATGATCACTTTCTCTGGTCATTCTTACAAGTCTTTCTAGTAATAAACCCTTTTTCAAAATTATAAGTTATTTTTAGAATTTAAGAGTACACTTATTGGTTTTTATCTATTTTACTCTTAAACAACTCAAACATTTATAATTCTTTATTTCTTCAATTCATTTTATGTCAAAGAACACATATGTAAATTACTCTTACAATTAAGGTTGCCTTAATTTGTATGTTTTAGTCAAAACAACTTATATTTTTGACTAAATAGAGTAATTCACTAAATTTTATAAGTTTTTTTTTTGAAGGGAAATCGAAATTTCATTAATCATCCATAGCTCAATACAGGACTAGACATATAATCAAGTACATATTTGTGCAAACAAACTGCCATTAATTTGACTTTTTTCCGAAATTGAAACAGTTTGACAATCAAAGACTGCTCTCTACAATGTTGAAACTCATGACAATACACAAAAGTATTAGAACCACTAAACGAATAACAAAACTTCCCAATAATGAGAAGACCTAAAACTTTTCAACAAGGAGAAGACCTAAAAACTCTCAAACAAGGAAAAGACAAATCAAAAACTTCCAACTAGAGAAGAAAAGTAACTATAAAGTAAAAGTTAAAGATAAATAAATCTAACACGCCACACAAATCTACGTAACACCGTTAAAAATTTTATTATTTTATTGATTGGACTAGAATTGGAAATGAAGCAATCAATGTGCTTTCTTAATTTTCTAATGTGTGACACATTTGGATCCATGCATGATACAGATTTTTGGGAAGGACTGTATTTTTTTCCTAGAAGTAATATACTACTACTTTACAACTTTAGATATGAATACTTCAAAAAAAATTCTGATAAAAAAAGAGCAATGCTATTTAAACTCATAGGGGGGTCTTTAATACTTTTTTATTTGAAAATCATCTTCAAACAATAAACGACTTTGAAATAACAACTTGTAAAACTTATTTGATATTTGTAAAAGGAAACTTTAAAAAACCCCTATGAGTTGGAGTCCAAACAGATTTTTTAAACAGAAAATCTGTTTGGATATGAAAAAACACTTTGGATATGAAACTTTGGCTTATTAATCTTGAGCAATAAATTAAAAGTGTTGCCTCTCCCTGATGTAAATCATGTCTTATGTACAAGTAGAGTTGTGTCTAATAAATACAAAAAAAGAAATTCCTGCACTGATTCTTCAAAACATTAAATATGCATCTCCCATTCCTCCTCAGCCTTTAGACTTTATAGTTCCAACCAGTTAGTCTCAAACCTGGCTCTTTATTTAATTAGACCCTCCTCTGCCCTTCAACCAATACTCTCCAATTCTCCAATCTAAGACACCATTCAAAGATGAACACAAGTGGGAATCCTTCTGTGCCAAGCAGAACTATATCCAAAGAGAGGTCCAAAGCAGACTCATCACTCAGATTCTACTATGGAGTTGCATCTGGTGCTGTGCCATTCACTTGGGAGTCCCAACCAGGCACACCAAAGCACAGATCTTTTTGTGACACTTCACTGCCTCCACTCACGCCCCCTCCTTCATACCATCTAAAATCCAAGAAAAACCCCTCCAAGACTAAGACTCCAAGAGCAAAGTTTTTGAAAGGTATGCTGCCAAGTTTAAGCCATAGAAGGACTCATTCCATGCCGCAATATTCGTTTTCATCGTTGTCGTTTACTACGACTATTTCGCATTCATTTTCAATTTCCTCTGCTCCGAGGACATCGTTCGATTTGAGCCGAGAGGTGGAAGATCCTGCATTTGATGAAGTGATTAGTGCTAAGAGGAGGAATTGGTTCAGGAGCATGAAGAGGGCCTTGTTATCCTTTGTGAGTGTCAGGTCAAGCCAAGTTTGATCATAATGAAGATGTTGCAATTGTACTGTTTATGTATTAGTTTGGCAATTCTATTTGATTATTGTTGTTGCACTAGCTGTTCATGTTAAATAATATTGTAGAGATTATTGATCTAAGCGGGGCGGAAGAACCCCCTTCGTAGTACCTTGTCCTTCGACACCATTCCCGTCCCTCATCTCCTCTCTCGCCCCCCTTTATCGTCGACACACTTCTCATAGACTATAATATAGACACGCAACAGGTGAGTGTCGAAACCTATGAAGAAACTTAGGTTAAAGTTTGCCCCCCTTTATTAAGTTTTCTAGTTCCGCCATTGGATCTAAGTAGCAATAATTAAGTTTAATCATACATTAAACATGTAATTTAAGAATGGCAATAGCTTTCATCATCATATTCATCTTCAATTGTTGTTTGATGAGGCTACTTAAATTGAGGGCTAATAAATTAGTACTTCATTTATTCTTGACGTGTATGTAAGATATTTATTGTGGTAAAGCTTCTTAACTAAAAAGCAAAAACTGCATCAACTACTTCACTGAAGCTCAGCTCTATGTTGATGACCGCTAGGTTCATTAATATTAGATCTCGTGAATAAGCCGAAAAATAAGTTATCTCACGTGTACTATTTTCTTTTTGTCAATTTTCTTGATAATCCTCTTTACACTTAAAGAGCTCAACACTTTTGCCGTCTTACGTTTACTCTTTTGCACATCTGACGTTTTTCTAATAGTTAACATTACAAACATCACAAACCAATTGCAGCAAAATCCCCTCCCCTCTTAACAACGGTAAATATTGCGCCAATCATTGATTCATTGGTGATCCATGAAGTGTGCACCATCATATACTCCTTTAATTTCCATTTAAAAGAGAAATCCAAGACTTAATCTCATGACCATCTTAAGACAATAAGATTGAATGGGCTAAATTTGAATTGGAAAATGAAAATCTAACACAACACACATTGTTTTTTAGCTATTTATGGTATTTTGTCCTATGTGAGGCCCACAAGACAAAAAAAAAAAGTCATAAATGGCTAAAACTTAAAGTGTACGCTCAATGTGTGTTAGATTATCATCCTCCATTTGAATTACCTAGATATATTGCACGATATTTTTGAGATTTGTGTATGAATTAAAATGCAACATATGGGTTGTAGGGTAGTTGTAGAAAAATGGTTGGAGGATGCATCGAATTGAATTAAATGCAATATTGAAGAGAGGACGAGTGAGCTGGTATAAGTAGACATCATCCTTACTACTCAATGTCTTAACATGGAGGGAAAATTATTAAATATCCAAATGCCCCACTTTTCCTTTCAATGTTTTAAATGAACTCTAGCCTAAAGAGGGAATTATGTTAGATAGGTGGCATTTGCTCATACTATCGATCTAAGAACAACAAATATAATTAACACTTTATTAATTTTTATATATCCAAAGTTTAAGGGCATTTAAATCTTCAACCATCTACAATTTATATTATATGTTGGGCTACACTGCACTGGTTTATACTATCTCCAAATCAACCACATCCGACAAACGGTTGTAAAGTACTAAAGTTTTACTTCAAAATGCCTCTATACTATTGAGTGAGAGAATCACACTTATATCCTCCCTTAGGAATTCTTTATTAATAAATGTAAAACTATGTTTTTAGAAAATAGATCCCCAACTATCTTCATCTTGAACTTAAATCTATCTATTAGAGTCCATATCTTATGAGAATCTAAGCACATCTTAAGCGTTCCGTTTTTCAATCAAGTACTCATAACTCTCAATACATATTATTGACTCTCATCTCTTCGTAGGATAGTGATTAGCATACTTTTGACCCAACCTCTGCTACACACATAGTTGATTGAGATGTGCATCAGTGCACATTAATGCATAATCCAACAAGTTCTAACTGCGTCCTAATTGTAACACCATCTTTTTCTATCTTCACAATGCATTTCTTTAGATTCATAAGCATGTCCCGAATTACATCAAGTCTCCATAAACAGCAAAAAATCCATCTTCCCAACATTTTCTAGCAACTGCATTCGCAATGGTATCAGAATCTTTTCCCTCTTCACAATGCTCGTCGCTAGATTATTCATAAGCATTATTGAACCATTATCGAGTCCCCATAAATGGCAAAAAATCCATCCTTCAACACCAAATTAAGGGATTGCCTATAGAGAACCCTCTTGTTACATTACCTTCTTCATTTTACACAACGGGATCCCTGCCTTCTAGTTTCTAGCCAATTCTAGCCAAGTTCATCAACTCTAATAGGCTTCAACAAGCCTTCTTCTATTTCCCATGTATTCTCTTTTCAGAAGCATTGCTTCCACATGGCTAACGAAAGGACCGAGAATTCCGAATCTCCTTCAATCTCCATTATAAGATAGGTCAATAATCTGATGAAAAAAAAAAGACCCTAAATCTGAAGATGGGAAGAAAAATGGTTCTAGGAGGCAGGAAGGGAAATTCTTATTCACAGTCAAATTTTACTAGGACTAGTCTATGACCAACTAATAAATGTCAGTGACTACTACCTTTCAAATCTTCTATTCTTGAGAAAGCTACAAGGATTGCCATCGCAGCTTTACTTGCATAGGCTGATAAGAAAGCGTACAATCTTCCAAAACACAATGCTCCAATTATTTCGGTTTCGAAGTCTGCTCTACGTCAATTTCTGAAAGAATACTTGCATGATAATCGCAACAATTTGATTCTACAAGAGCCTCCACTCATGATGATGATTTTTATCAGTATGCGCTCCATCTGATCTTCTGTTTCGCCATTCGTTAATATGAGCTACCAGAGAATGTAACTATCGATCTGGTACAACAACAATTTGTCACTGGCATAAATAGCAAAAGAAGCTAAACAATACCAGAGAAGACATACTAGTTAGGGCTGCAAGTCAATACCTGACAACTCCAACCAAAATGGAAGACTTATAAGCAATTAATTTCAACACCACCGTATCCCAATGATTCTTCTCTAGGGCTCTGCATTCATCAAAATAAACATTCGGAAGAACCTTTCCAGCACCCATGCGAAGTGTCCACCATGAAATTTCAGTGCAGCTTCAGTGACACTAAGTTGAGGTAACTCAAATTTTCAGACCCATAGATGTCACCCCGCCCATACCTAGCTAATTTGCTTCTTCCAGTACATTTATGAAACAGCATAAATACAAGTGTTTACGCAAAGGCTAATTTACTAGGGCACAAATATCCAAATTTAAGAAACAGGAGATTATTGAACATGCCATAAAGAATTCAGTTTAGCTGCAAATCATCTTAACTATTTGTTTTTTTGAAAAAAAAAAACCATATGAACAGCAACAGCAGCAAAAACAAAGAGAGGGAGTCGCTTCATATTTAACCGAAATGAAATTATTATATCCGCAAATTATTGAACTTAAGCTACAAATTTTTCAGCTTCAAATACTTTTGCAGAAAAAACAAAATTGCATGCAAATGGGGTTAATGATTCAAATTACCCAGGCAAGAAAGCATAATGAACACATGAAACCAACCAGCAGTTGCACCAAAAGCTGCCACTCATTACACATAATAGCCTGTGAATGTAAATCCTCTGCCCACAATCTCGCCGGCACAGAACCAGCAGAAGACCTCCAGTCCAAAAAGGGCAGCAATGCCTGCATCTTCAACCTTCAGGTCCTGGCGGTTCTTCCACAAGTGCTTGACGTAATCAAGTTCCTTCCAGAATGCCTCATTACGAACTGGAATACTGCAGACCGGAATCAATCACGTTCATGATTTCCAAGACAAATAAATACATTTCAACCAAAGGAAAGCCAATCAGAATTCGACAATTCAACCGACACCAAGCAATTAAATCAACTTTGCAGTTTGAGAACATATATGACATTATTCAAAGGAAACGCTAAACAATGTTCTTTTAAGTTGGAATCACAAACGATGTTTCACAATGACATTTCTAGATTTAGGTAGCCAGCCCATCTATGCCATGAACTTAAGCATGCTGCTAAGCACCTTTACCAATTCAACCATGGCAAATTCAACAATAAAAAGGCCCAAAGGTTATATAGGTATCAACTCTGTAATCATAAAAGCCTCTTTTACGTGAAAGAATTCTTTGCTACAACCTTGTTTAAGAAAATTTTATGAATGATTCATCTTTAAACAAATAGCAAACAGTGATCACGTGAAACGATTGAGCCAAAATCCCAAATTTATACTACTCACCCAGCATCCACACAAAGCTTCATTAATAGCATTTAGCAGAATAGAAGCTGCGCAAGTATCAACATACAGAAATAGAAATGAAAAGCTGAGTAAATTCTATGGTATTCAGATTTGTTCATTGATTCCATGTAAAATCAGCTATACAAAAATTTGAGTTTCTTCTAGTTCCCTCAGCTCATAAAAGTGATAGTGCAATGGAGCACCACCTGCTAGCAGATATGACAATACTGATTACTTCAGTTTCTATATTTTACAATCTGAAATTATGAATCAAGGGAGCTCTAATCATAAAACCATCTCATCGCAGAAGCAAATTCACTCGGATTAGTACCAAGTCAAAGTGGTCCATCAATGCCACAAAGCAAATACACTAGAACGACAAATCCTATTTCCGCTCCCATTCGAAAAAAGAAAAACGATAACATTCTGCTTTAAAAATAAAATTAAAAAAATGATGTTTCATTTTCCCACAAATTCATCAAAAGTTTTCCAATAGCTCTAACAAGTTCACCCAGCAAATCATCTACTATTAGTTATCATGTTTCAGAAGCTTCTGTACCTTGAAACTACTAACAAAATGGAGAAGACATTCATGAGCGTAAGGATGATGGAATAGCAGCCATTTAGTTTCATTGAAGGAATGGCTCCAGAAACAATTTAAGTAATGAGAAAGATTAGTCAAAGGAAAAATAGTGGGGAAAAGCTTAATACTAGTATTACATTGTCGTCTAGATCGCGAGATATTTGAGAAAAGCGTGAAAGTATCAGTTATCAAACCATCACTACCCTTCTCGACGATGAAGCCCATCTCCCAAACTCAGTGACCAATATTGATCATTTGAAGCCACAACCAGAATTCTAAGTTTTCCTCAATCTGGTAGCTCACTTGCAGCTCGCATTGAAACAATACTTTTCCCACAGATCTCCAATAAACTACAATACCTGAAAACATTTCAGTGGCCCTTGTGTAGATATCCTTTCAACATAACATAGGTCATTTGCAGGTCGATGACAATGCACCAAAGCCCTAATCTTTAGGAAAACAAATTCCTATTAGAAGAGTACATAACCGCAAGTGATAAGCTCATGCCAACGCATTAGTTTAAGATCCAATTTGGGATCTTCCTTGGAGGTATCAGGTAAGAATGGAATGCAACAATATCATTTCAAAAACAGGAAAAGGTTCCCTATTGATCCAAACGTTATTCCTATAGGATGGTATGGAGAAAAAGGAAAAAAAGAAAATTTTCAAATCATGGTATGGTACTTCTGATTAAAAGAAATCTGATTCATTCCGTCCCACTTGATCAATAGGAGAACGAGTTTGATTCTATAGGGCCAAACTTATGGGGCAAAGGGAATGATGGAAGGGGCAAAAAGGAAAATAGAAATAAAGAATAGAAGAAAAAAGCTAATAAAACGAAAATAAATAGAAGAAACAAATCAAAATTTCAAATAAAGAAATTTGAACTTGAAAAGGATTTTTTTTTTTTTGGAATCCTGAAAAGGATATTTTCACCTCTATGTAAACAAAGGCAGAAGAATTGAAAGGGAAAATATTTTGTTCATATTCTAAGATAACAAGATTAAGATCATGACTTTCTCCACATATGGTTGGTAAAAAGATGAATCTTCCACTTGAAAATAATAAAAAAGGGGAAGTGTTCAAATGGAAGATGAAAATGTGACTGGATTATCCTAGTTCTTCAAAGCAAAGTGAAAGAAAGAAAGAACATTCTCAAGTAAGGAAGATTCAATGACTTGAAAGATTCAAACTACGAACCTTATGACGAGAATTTTGCGTAGGTTCTGAAGAGTAACGACAAGGGTGACTCATCTATTTTATCAACTTTTCCAAATTCATTTCCCAAAAAACCAATCTTTAACTTACGCAAAGTTGCTAAAAGATGATTACCCAGTGAGCAACAATCAACCACTTATTAGAAAAGCAGAAGCCAGGAATGTCAAAAATAAAGCAAGTGCCTTGTTAAACCAATTGCAGTGAGCCATAAAGGTTAAGAAAATATTTCATTTGGGAAATGTTTTGAACCTTGCAAGGCGAGTATAGAACAATTGTTTTGATAGCTCACTGCACTTCTCGATGGTAGGCGGGTGCTGGACGTAATGCTTGTTCTTCTCTAACAATTCTTTGTAGTAGGCAGTACCATGTTTGGCCACAAATTGTGAGGCTTGAGTTGCCTTGGATTTCAGTTGAATTAGTTTTGATGCCATGGACTTCCCCAACTCTGGAAAACAAACAAAATCCATCATATGATATCAATCTCATAAAATCATATCCTTCTAACTCTACAAGCATTAAAAAACTTCTGAACAAATGCCAGAACTTTGAAGAAGGAATTGAAAGACAACTAAAGAGCTGATAACCTGACACAACAAAAAGATATATATATATATATATATATATATATAAATTACTAACAGAAAATTCTCAATGAATCTTTTGATTAGCACATTCTAACAAGAAGGTAACCACCCTTATCAATCAGTTCGCGATGAGCTGTTGTTGACTTAAAATAGTCGGTGCACCCATCTATTTTCTTATTAAAAAGAGAATGATCTACAATTTGTAATCACTTCAGGCTTCAGTAATAAGAAATCCAACAGCGCCATTAAGGTTAAATTATTAAGAGCATATAAACATATCATGCAAATTGTAAAATAATAATTTGATGCTAGAATTAGTAATGGAAAAGGTTTAGAATAATAGCTTGAATATATTCATTTTTACGCATCCTTGTTTGTCAAAACTCATAGTATTATTCTGACAGATTACCTGAGTTAACAACAATAACATCTCAATATGCATTGTAAGCGCGCTATTATCTACTTAGCCAATGAATTGGATCAAAGAAAATAACTTATCGATGTTCATTGCATGTAATGTTTTCTATTTAGCTACTAGAAAATAAATACAGTATAAGGACTTGCGTTTTAACTAATATAATAAAGGTATAGTTTTTTTGGTAGATAATAATGGCATACTTTAAGTTATTATTCTAAACCTTTTCCGTTACTACTTCTAGCAACAAATTTTCTGTTATAACCCTTTGTATTTTTCTAACAGATTACTTGATTTAACAATAATATCCCAATATGTATTGTATGTGCTATTATCTACTTAGCCGATGAATTGGTTCAAAGAAAAGTAACTTATCAATGTTCATTGCATGTAATGTTGTCAATTTTGCTGCTAGAGATTAAATAAAGACTTGCCTTTTAACTCATACAATAAAGATGTAGATTACAGAATGGCACATTAATACATCCAAATCGAAATATACGAAACAGAAAATATGTTAGAACACAACTTCAAATAACAAAAATCCAGTATTAAACAGCGCCATTTATCATTAAAAGAGTTTAGCTCATAAATCCCCATATATGTTATGACCAATAGCAACTAAAAACAATTACATGTCAATCATCAAACAAAACTGGTCCTTTGCATTCCTTGGTGAAAAATCCAACTGTGCCTTGGCTGAGACACAGTTTAGCATATACAATTTGATAATCAAATCCAAATAATTGCCCACACTTGGAATTCTTTTTTCTAAATCTAATTTCCAATCTTTCAGCAATTTTCCATTCAAGAATTCTGAACACTTGACAATTCATTCCTAATTTGGGCTACGAGAAGACCATTCTTATCATTTTCTTGAGTCATTTTTCAATACTATCAAGGCACAAAGTTATTCTTATACGATCTTCA
The DNA here is from genome assembly GCA_039657345.1 of Stephania japonica. Lineage (NCBI taxonomy): Eukaryota > Viridiplantae > Streptophyta > Magnoliopsida > Ranunculales > Menispermaceae > Stephania > Stephania japonica. Next base: position 13,275,420 of record CM077556.1, read on the forward strand.
CACTAAACAAAGCAATCCCAAGACATTGCCTAACATAACCTAACAGATGAAACTTAAAGGAATTATATTCTAAACTTATTATTGTCCGTATCAAATAAACATGAAAGAGTTTGATCCATGAAGTCAACCCAACTAATTCGGGATTGAGGCTTCGTGGTTGTTGTTTGTTATAGTTCTTATACATATGTATACATTATTGTTTTACGGGAAATAACAACTTACATGAACAGCTATTTTAAATAATTATTTGTTATACGGGAAATAACAACTTAAATGAAAAGAACAAAAGTTCAAAATATTTTTTATACTTCTCAAAAGTACTTTAACAACTACTGTTTCAAATATTAAACATCACACAGAGTAATGACCTGCTTAGAATGTGGCCTAGGCAATTTCAAAGTCAAAATATCTACATGATGGAAGTATTGCTAATTTGATACTCAGCCACAACAACTTAACACAAGTATTTTTATGGAACTTTTTTTCATCTTAATTAGCTTTTTCATGACTAAAAAGGAGATGAGAAATCTATTTTTAGATTATACTAGCTTCTATTACTGTCTTTAATTTGGCCAAAAAAAAAATGAAAATTATAATCTCATTTAATTCATCATTAAAGTCTAAAAACTGTCTTCAATCTCCAAAGGAATGGAATTCCATTCAGTGTTAGATTTATTTTTAGAATTTGTAGGAACCTGGGAGAACAATTATTTTTCTACCTAAGGCACTCACAATGTTCTCTAATAAAGGCATCTAATGAATACATATATATAGAAGAATAGGAAAACCAATTAAAAAAAATCACAAACAAAAAGATACTGAGGTAATCCTGAACTTAGTTTACCATCAGAAGATAATGACCACAATGCAAAACTAAGTGAATTCTGCAGTATTAAGTTTAACAAATTGAAACTTGAGCAACTTGCTGAATCCTAAGGAAACAGTTCACCCAAAAAAAAACCTAAGGAAACAATGTTGAAAAATGAAAATGGTATATTGAACTTGAAGCTTAAGGAAGTAACCATAAAGGCTTTCTCAAAAGAGGGGAAAAAAGGATGTCGATACTACCTTACAAGTTATCTCATAGTAATTCAACCAAAAGAAAGATGTCCCACTATTGCTACAATGAGCAACGAGTTTGGAAAAACCACGCATAGAGTAAGAAAAATCCAATGACAACCCTGCAAATTCCCCAGACAGAAAACTACTATATGTTCTAGAACCTAGAAATAGAAAAAACTCAAAGATATGGAGGTAAGACTTATGATATTTCGGAATGCATCAATTATGAAAGATTTCAAAATAACCAAATCGCATTATCTAGAGCAACAATCCGAGCAAAATGGAGACATTGGATCCGTGTAGCTAATCCCAACTACTTTGGACTGAGGCTATGTTGTTGTCTTCGTTGTAAAATAAGCAAGTCTTCCTAGCTTCAATCATGCATAAGTAGACAAGAACCAGTTAGAGGTTTCTTTTTCATAACTTTCTGAATATTTCTCTAAATTCCCAAATGATTACAAGGGCTAAAAATCAATGTTCAAGAGTTATTGAAACGTGTCTGTGACTTTTTATTTGAGTCTTTGAGAAAAGCAACAGGTAAACCTCAGTTTTTTCTAAATAACATGCTAAATATTATAAAAAAAAATCATACAAAAATCCATATATCTAATATAAGTTTTATTTATTTATTTATTTATTTATTTTGATAACCCTGGGTATCCGGGCCTTTTTCCCGACTAATCCCAAGGGGCCTCGAAACCAACCCGTAAGAAACTCCAGTGGCCTAAATGCAGCTTGGCACAAGCGAAGAATCGAACCTGGGACCGTGTGCCCACCACACAATCCCGAGTACGCCCTTACCGCTACGCCAACCCGTTCGGGTTACAAGTAAAATTTACTTTGGTATGAGTGCATTACATTTGTCATCACTCAAATATGAATATGTAACATCCCGAGTACGCCCTTACCGCTACGCCAACCCGTTCGGGTTACAAGTAAAATTTACTTTGGTATGAGTGCATTACATTTGTCATCACTCAAATATGAATATGTAACACACGGCTAACAGTGCTAAGCAGCAAATATCCATATAAAGTTATGAAATAAAATTTTCAATAAGCTACTAATCCAAATTATTTTAACCATGTCAATGGACCTATATGGCTATGACAGAAAATTGTGAACTATCAAAATTCAAAAGTCTAAATTCTAATACAACAACAAAGCAAGTTCAGTGTACTACAAACACTGAGGCGTGCCTCAAACCATATACTTTAGCTCGCTTTTTAAAACATTGCTTAAAATAAAAGAAAATACAAAAGATGACTGACGGCTTTCCTAGAGAGCCACATAGGCTATTCATGATGAGAATTTTGGATTAACATTATGGTTTAAACTAAGACAACAACTTGGACCCCCTTGGTTTAGCATGGAAGTAGGCAAAAGAGAGAGATTTTGAGAGTGGTGATGTTGGAATGAGTGAGACAAAGAGATAAAAACCAAATCAATTGACTTTATAATTGTTACTCGCATTTCTATTTAATGATAGATCAAATCCAAATTATTCCTACATGATAAGCCAGATCTAATGATGTCGTTAACAAAAAGTTAAAACCTACAATAATAATTAATTAATTGACCAAGAGAAAAAAAAAAAAAAAAAAAAAAGAATGAGAATTCTTTTCAAGCATGGAGCGTTGGACATAACAAATAGATTTGAAGGATGTATTATGAAAACTCACAGTTAACATATTCATTATTGAACCTATCAATTGAATAACTAAAAGCTATTTTCACGGTTGGGCATACTTGCTTTGATCTACTTGTACGCGATTCAGCAGTTAGTTTCGATTATTTTCCTTCTGATCAACAATGTCTCTAATCAGAAAAAGGAATTGTAGTTTATTTCAAGTCATTCCACTAGTCCAAGTCTCAAAGAAGACAGATAATCCCCTTTCCTATCAAGTACAAATGAGATCACAAAGACTGAGACCGTCACCGACCAATCAAAAGTTTAAAATCTTTTTTTTCCAACCAGATTGCAAGAGTTAACCTAGAAATCCAATTCAATGAACGAAAAAGGCGAACCACAAACTAAGCACAATTTACGACAGTCACAATAGATCCGAAACCAATTACAGCAAATTCAAGACTTTTTGGAGACACGCAGATCAGATCAAGTAATTTAGCTAACAAAAACACTTCACGACTATTCAACTGATTATCGCCATCACATCCGTTCATTTCAGAAAAGCATTCAAATTGTGAAAGAATCGCTGCAGATCTAACAAAACCTAGGTTCGAAAAACGAGAACAGAATCAGATCGATTGATCGAAGAACTCACCTTCGGAGAGAAAGAGAGATCACTTTGTCGCGTTCCGGATGAGCCGAGCTAAAACCCTAGCGAGCGAGAACAGCAGAACAAATGAGCGAGCGCCTGACCTGATCGAGATTCGTGATAAACGGGTTTCGGCCGTAGCACCTACGGTGTATTGTATCCTTTCTAAAATTGGAGTTACTATTAACACCGGACTAAAAATGACAAATGGGTATGCACTTGTATTTTTCCATGATTTATGTATGAAAGCACAAGTGAAAATCTATTTTGTATGTTTGTTTTGGGTCACCTAATATATCCAGTAACGCCTCAACCTCATAAATCAGGTGAGCAAAACCAAGAAAATATAAGGAAGATGCTAAAGGTACATTGTTAGGACACTCGGATGGTACATTGTGAATCTGTGATCATGCACCGTCGATACACCTTGAGATACACATTTGAGGTCGATCGGATGGCGCACGATCGCAATATGCCTATCTGGGTGTCTAAACAATATACCCCAAGCATTTTTCCAAAATATAATATGAAAAATGATTGGGGTACCTTCTTTGGGCACCCAATTCAACGCGGCAAGTGCGTCGTTCAATACACCTATATTAAATGGTGCACCTAAGTAGGTACGCGAAATTGAACTCCCAAAGTGAATATGTTTAGCACGTTCTATATAATATAGCTACCAATAATCAAACCATGAAAGCTACTAAACAGACACCGACGTAACCTACTTGTTAAAAAAAATTGGTTAAACGTATCCGAAAGCTACCCAAAATGACTCAACTACCCTTCAATATAAACCTCGACTACACGAACTCCACTTTTTTGTGAACATACCCCATTTGAAACAAAAAAAGGAAAAAAAAAAATCACCCCACTCTCACTCTCATCTTTCCCGTGCCATCAAGCCCACCTGCTCCGGTCAATCCACCAAAAAATATTTCCGTTAACTCAATATGTTCCTCCTTTGTTTTGCTTTCGATTTATAGATTTTTTAGTGCTTTTGGAGGATTTTTTTTTCTTATTTGGTTATTGTGTTGTTGGTGTTGGTGTTGGTGTTTAGAACACTGATTTATGACCAGTGGCGGATCCAAAACAAGGGGGCGAACCTTATTTAAACGGGGCGTGTGTCGACTATAGGAGGGACGGGAAGGGGGCGAGAGTCAGCAAAAACGTAGGGGTACCATAGAGTGTCCCCGAGTTCATCGAAACAAAATTCAAATATAAAAGATAAACATCAAAAGAAAACAGTTCATTGCTATGACAACTTTACACAAATTGAAGCCAGAATTCAACAAATACAAAACAAAACTTGCACCAGACCTTCCCCTCAAAGTTCATTGCTCTATTGACATCGGAATCAACGTTGAAATGGCTACACCTCAGCCTTCCATCAGACTTTCCCCTCAAGTTCTAGCAGCACTGAGAATATCAAGATCCAACTGTCTCTTCCTCGAACCGATTCGCATTAGACCTTCTGAATAAGTAGCTTTGGCCAAGCAGCAAAATGCCAAAGCACATAAGAAGATAAACACAAATTGAAACTTTTGCCCCTTCATCTGATGTATATTGAGTTCAAATCCCCTGGTAAGAAAAAGTTCACAAATATGGAAATTTAACTGTTATAACTGCTTAGAGTTTTCCAGTTGCAAAAGATTACTATGTATATATGATATATGAAACAACATCAGATTTCTTGTCAAAAAACTCTGTAAGATATACAGACAAGTGAACAAAGAGCACAAAATAAGAAATACTTCTTAGTACACTGATCAGCATTTTATCAGATGGAAACATGTATAGATAATGCAAGTTTCATTGTGAACAGTCAATGAGAATCAAGATGTCCATCTTATTTAACTATATGTGAAGCTTCAAATGATGTGATACAGTTTAGGGCTTAGGGTTTGGTGACGATTGAGAACCTCCTTTAACTAGCCCTAGTTACAAATTTTTGCAACTTATACTTCAAAAGCAATCTAGTCTATCTCATCAATTCACCAAAAGCCAATAATAAGCTCTTAAAACACATGATTCCTACAAATTAAATACAACATAAAGAATGGCCCGACTTACCTTCAAAGCTTATGGTGCCATTCCTATCAAAATTAAACATCCTGCAATCTCCCCAAACAAACCCCCAATTAGAACACCACAGCAAAACTGTATTCAGATTCAGATTAGCAAATTACGATTACCAGTAACTGAACCAAGCTAAGCGAAACAAATATATTTTAGAAAGGTATGCATCAAAAATAGCTTCAGATTTAGCAAATTATATGCTAATATCCAAACGCCACAAGCATAAAGTCTGTCATGTGTTAGGTTCATTGATCCTTGCACCAAAAGACTTGATTTCAATGATTCATCAGAATCATCACCCACTTGGGAGCCAAATAAGACAGTTTTTTCCCTCACATAATCTATTAGTATGGTGGCTGGAAGATTGTTGTGGCATTCAAAGGAAGCGGAATCATATTCCTGCAGATTTTAGAGAGTTCAATTTTCCATGATAACCAGAAACATTAACAGCCTGTTTGGTTGGAGTATTGGCTTATTTAAGTCTGGGCTTAGAGATAAGACCATTGTTTGGTTGAAGTGTTAGGTAAGCAACAGGCTTACCTAAGCACTTATACACTAGCTTATGTAATGACAGGGGGGACCCTGTCATTACATAAGCCCATCCAATTTTGACGTGAAATGACGAAAATACCCTCATGATTTGAATATGGTGGGTGGTGGTAGGTCAACCAACATTAAATAGGGGCATTTTAGACTTTTCACTCACTTTTCCTTGTGGGTTTATACTTGAACCAAACGGATGCACATAAAACTCCTATCTCTCACAAAGACCAGGCTTATCTAAGCCAATCCCTACACCTTACACATAACTCCAACCAAACAGGCCATAAGTGTTTTATAAGCAATAAAATGCCAGCTTAAGTATATAAGGATTACCCCCCAATCAGATTTATTTTCACCCAAATAGTTTGAGAAAGCCTTCTGACCCCAAGGGCAGTTCATTGGATTCCAAATAGGTGTGAAAGCAGACACAGACTAGAAAAAGGGAAAAAAGAAAAAAAAAAAAAAAAGAAAGAAAGGCCTCATGAAATTATATTTGAAAAGGATTGTTATTTCCATAATGAATTAATACAAGTCCAAGATAAAATACCTTATAATTGTGAAGGTTTTTCAAGTATACTGTGCTTATAACCCAAAAAAATAATAAAGCGGCACCTTTCAAGACCAAAACCGAACAAGACAGGAAGAAGCATCATACCTCTTGCAATATATTTGCATCCCTTTGCAATTCGGAATGGTAAATTGATAGAATTTACTAAAACCTGTAAAAGATAAATTTAAACTTCAAATAACTCTCATTTCTACAGACAGCTCATTTCCATGTGTTAAAAAGAGTGCATTTTCAATCAAGGAACCATTCAAACGAGCCCTATCACCCCCTTTCAAGGAATTCCAACTAAAAAGGAAAATGAACTCGCATAGAAGAAAAATAAAAAGCAAGCATGGGGAAAAATTAAAAACTAAAGCTAGAAAGCTTCAAATATAGACAACAAAAATCCACACTGAACAAAAGAAAAATATACAATCAAAACTACTTAACTCGAGTGGAAGAAGAAGCAGTTTAAGCGGCCAAAGCCAAGCAGTTGAAAAAAATTGTTGTTGGGTAATAAAACTTATTGAACTGACCTTGAATAGCAATGCACGATGCGGACAAAGGCCAATGGCTAGATTTCCCATAGGAAGCACAACAGAACCTAAACAATCTTTTAAAACTTGAACACATTCTTTCCATTGTGGATCCAAACTACCCTCAGTAACAGCTGTACTACTTGTGATTAAGAAAAAGAAACAAAACACCCTGTTAAACAGAAAGGATATAGATTTATAACACATTTTACTAAATATATATTGACAGCTTGCACCAACTGATTAGAAACAACTCAAACAAGCATTCCCTATAGGAAGGCGGAAGCTAGAATCAAGTGAAGATATATCTCCTGAAATCGAGTGAAGGAATTACACTAACAACAAGTAGACAATCTAACAAACCCTTAACAACATCTATGTGCACATCTTCTCTCTTTGCATCAGGCACACATTCAGTCTGGTAACAACATAGTTAATCATACGAACAATGCAGACAACCATTAGGAAGCAATTCATTACTCTGCGTAGGACATTACGACAACAGATGATACAAGAATAAAAAATAATAGGTATATAAATTTATTAAAACATTTTATTGGTTCAACTTCTGTAGGAGAGCTTAGTTTAGAGCTATTTTAATGATTACCAGTTACTGCAAGTTTTAAATAGGTCATTAAAATAGTTTGAATCTTCAAAAGACTTTGATCAATTAGTCTTGACAAAAGCCCTTCCCACCGTCTCTACAAGCACAAAATCACCAAGCTCAGAGACACAAGATGAGTAAGAAACTAAAATAGTAATTCATTGACAATGATAATTCATTTTAGTAAGAACCAAATGTTGGAACATACTTTTTCAAGTGCTAAGTAATAAGACTTGCTCTTTGGGCCATGGAATTGATTCCCCCAAAGCTTGCACCATTGTCCTAATATTGGATAGAGTCCTCCATAGCAAAGCATTGGGATCAATAACTTTTTGCACCCACATCATGTAAGTACCAATCCAAATATGAGCACCCTCCACAACATGCAGCGGATCATGTATCGCAATCTCTCCTTCTGCCACTATCTTGGTAGCAACAACCCAATCAATCATCTTGCACTTCATTCCAAACTTATATGAAGTTCGTTTTATGAACGCAATAGAAATTTATTAAGTTTCATTATTCATAACACTTATGCTCAATAGATTAATATTTTCTTACCTGGCGTGTAGGAGTGTGCCCGTCCTCTCCTTACTGACCCTATCATAAAAAATAACCAACAAAATTTAGGAATGAATTTTGATCACGATATACATATATACATACATGTCTATTGAAAATATAAATTTGTACCTCATTCTATTGATTGTAAGCAAATGAAGCTAGCTCATCATATTTATCTCTCAAATAGATTATTTCACCTCAAAGTTCTTTAAGGAGAGAGTTATTCTAAGCCGTCGCACCCACACTGGAAGGAGTTGCTTCGAAACCAAGACCTCTCACTCGACCTTGGTGTTCAGGACCATTTTCTATAGTTAGTTTATTCTCACGGCAACGGTCTGGATTCCATCTTTTTATTGTAAGTTCACCAACATTGAACCTTTCTAAACATGAAGGCAAGCTTGCGTCTTGGTCATTTTTCTTGATATTAAGAACCAACAATGTTTTAGTCACACTTCCACAAAGACGAATTGTGCAATGAAAATCGGACCAGACCTTGAGTTGTGGGTTTTCCTCATTGGCGTCTTCAGATGTCACGATCACAGCATATTCTGAATGAACCAATGCAGGATGGTGACGATATGCGACAAAGTCTACACCATATTGAGATCCGGAACGAACTACCCAATTTTTCGTCCGGAGATGAGAATAGGCCTTGTAGAAATCTGGGAACATGCTCTTCTTTGACATCATGTACCGCCATACCTTATCGTAGCTCTTTGGGCACTTATCATCCCCAATAATTTTGAGACTATTCAAGTCATTTGAAAGGTAAAATGCTTCTTCCAGGCTAAGCTGAAACCACTGCTTGTCTGCATCAGCATTGACAATTGGTCTGCCAAAGCACGCACGATAGAGTAAATCGCTTAGTTCAAGCATTGCCCCAATAAGAACAGCAGAACCAAAGAGTAAATCACATGTTTCCAACTGAATCAGAGAGGACCAAAGATTTGCAACTATTCTTGACATGGGATTCGATGAAGCAGCAATTTCTGATCCCTTTCCCTTCCATCTTGCCCCCATGGTGTTGTTATCAAATGACAAGGGCAGGAAGTTCAAAATGTAAATGATGGGAATACTTTATAATGAAGGGAGAAGAGGATCTCAAACAGCTAGCAAGAACACCTGCAGGACACTAGACTGAAGGAAAGAACTCTTAGGGAGGTTAACATAAACTTTTCTACCCTAAGAACATCAAATACCTGACGAAGATGACTCAAGGAAAGAACACTTTAGGTGGTTTAACATAAGACTTTGGAGAGGGGTCAGAGCAAGATCAAGATGTTGAGCATTGGTTGGGAAAATTTGAAATTGTTTGTTTTCTTTCGAGATTTTTTTGATAAATCTATGAATGATCTTATCTACTTTTAGTGTTTTTTTAAGGGTGATTGGTGGTGCATGGACTTCATTATGAACCAATTGGGGATTACAACAACAACAACAACATAGCCTCTGTCCCAAATTAATTGTGGTCGACTATATGAATCAAACTCCTCCATTGTGCTCGGTTTAATGCAATTGATGGAGAGTTGTCCAAACCATTCAAATCCCTCCTAATTAATGCATCCCAAGTTAACTTCGGGCTATCCCTACTTCGTCGAATTTTTCAGTTCTTATGAAGTCAAGTTTTCTAGTGGGGGGTATTTTTAGGCCGTCTTTGCAGGTGACCAAACCACCACAACCGCCCTTCCCTAATCTTTGAGTCAATTGGTGCTACTCCTACTTGTCTTTGGATTTTTGTATTTCTTATCCTATCTTTACAAATTTTACCACACATCCACCTAAGCATCCTCATTTCTGCTACGTTCATTTTATATAATTGTTGTTGCTTTACCACCCAACATTCACTTCCATAGAACATAGCTGGCCTAGTTGCGGTCCTATAAAATTTTCCATTTAACTTGGTAGACATATTTTTATTAGAGATGAAACAAACTTGTTTGCTTAGGTACGTCTCTTTGTTTAGAGCTGAATTGATGTTTGTTTATGGTTTATTGGATTTATTGATTTGTGTTTTATTTTGTTTCATTTGTTTCTTTGAAGAAAGTCTCTGATCTGCTCATTGTTTTAATCTGATTAAGACAATGAATTAACTTGCAGTTTGTTTCATTTTTGACTTTTGTATATAATGAGATAATGAGACATGTATAGATACAGATTACAATTGGTGTGTTTGAGTTGTAGCTTTCTTTTATACCGATCTTGATTTGCTTGTCTATGTTGATGTTGCAATTGTTTGAAGAATTGAATTGAATTTGACTCAGTTCCTGCATAGTAATTGTGAAGATCTTAACTTGTGTATAGCAGTTAATTGTTTTTGCAGTGTTTTGTTTTTTCAAGAAGGATTGTGAAGTAATTTTGGGGGAGTTGACTGTGTCATGGAAAACTCCTCGAATGTTATATGTACTAGGCCAATAATTAAGACAATATAACCTAAATTTAGAGGTGCACACGGATTGTACTAATCCGCGGATCCGGTCCAATTCGAACCAATTATCACTAATTGGATTAATTTTTTGATCCATTGGATTGGACTGGATTGAAAAATCACTAATCCAGCTAGACTGGATTGGATTACGGATCCTACATTAAAAAACCGCGAATCCAATCCAATCCAGTCCGTGTAGTACATCAACACATATACATATATGATCGTATGTATTTTAGTACCTTAAAGAGCATGAACTTAAACTATTAACTCTAAACTATAACATCTAAAAGACTATGCTTATTCTTTAACTCTTTTGTTATGCTTTTAACCTTTTTTTTGTAGGTTGCATACACGTGCACTTTTTTTGTGCTTTTGTGAGGGTGTATGGTGAAGATTTGTAGATGACATTTTGTTTATGTAGGAACTTGTGTAGGAACTTGCATTTTGAAGGTCATTGTGATGACAAGTTTATGGGAAATATGTTATATATAGTTTTGTGAAATGTATGTTGTAAATTTGTCATTCATGAGATGATAATTCTTGTAATTTATTTGATTATGTCTAATTTCATGAATCTTTGGATAGAAAAAGGTCAATCCGTGGAACTTGATCCAATCCGATTCGCATTTTACAAATTGGATTGAGTTGGTTTGATAAATTATTTGGACTGAATTGGACTGTATTTTTCCAATCCGCAATAATTGGATTGGATTACGGATCGACCCTAATTGGACTGGATCCAATCCGTGTGCACCCCTACCTAAATTGACACGACGACTTTGTAGGGTTAGAAATCTACATACCACGACAAGTTCATCACTATATGTGCTTTTTGATAGTCATAGATAAAACCTATCAGATTAGTGAGCATATCAGGGAAAAAAAATCACATTAGTGGTCAATGACCACTATTTATCGCATACAAGCACACACTTAGTGAACGTGTCACAATTAATTTTATTCTTTCACTTGTATGTGCTGTTTGAACAGCAGGGTTAAGAGCATAATAAATACTTTTGGTCGACCAACAACACTTTTTCTTTGGAGAGGGGTTAAGAGCCTAGCTTCTTGCACTCCTTGTGTTCAAACAAAAGTCAAACAAGAATTTCTCGCCCTCCTTGCTCAATCAAACCCGAACTTTTCTTCTCAAAATTTCAGATCAAGGCAGTAGAAAATGTAAGAGGGCACCTTGTGTTAAATTGAAATTTGTGGTCGTAAAATTACTACAAATACAACAGTTAACATTTGAAACACACACAAACGGGGAAAGCCTCTTTTAATATACACTTATTTTTTCCCAAAAACACTGAGGTGTGCCTCAAACCATATACTTCAATTTTTTTTTTTTAGTCAAAGAGTTGCATTGCATTGATGTTCCTAATCTAAAAGGGACAACAATCTAGTACAACGAGAAAATAATAGATATTTTGTTACGATGAATCTCGGAACTAAAATTTGACACCCGCACCTATGATGGTGCAACCCCACCCACAATGAGTACAACTACTCCACAAGTGGGAAAACAACCCCTCACATAAAGGACAACTATCCTCTAGTGGATCCAAGAAAACCCTAGGTCTGGCCAAGAAGAAGTAACTAAAAAGACATCTCATAACTCAAGCAACCAGTGGCATTCGCCACTCACTAAAATGCTCACCATCCCATAGGATCAGTCATCGACAATCACCGCCTTTGACTTAAAAAACACCACTTTGTTTCAATGTCTCTCTTCCACTTGGTTAAGACTCTAGGCACCAAAAGAGGGCCATAGACGTCTTGGGGTCAAAAACCCAGCAGCTTCACAGCACTACCGACTGCTGAAACTGCCAACAAAAAAAGGGGAGAAGGAAGGAGCAAAAAAAAAAAAGAGGAGAAAGTGGTACATAGTGTAGAGGATCCTTAGAGCTTCAACAATGCTTGTGGGCACCAGATCTGAGGTGGCGTTACCGAAACACCCAAAGAGGAGGAGAAAAAATGGAAAAGAAAAGAATAAAGAAGAAGAGTGGACAAAGAAGGGAGCACACAGGGAAGGCCCCCTTTCCCATGCTACTTTTCTTTTGCTCCTTCTTCGTCCTTTCCTCCCCTTTGCCTTTCCTTCTCTGTTCTTTTTTCTCACTCTTCTTCTTTTCCTCGAGTGTTCTGGCGACACCGCCACCATATTTGATGGTAAATAGCGACGTCGGTAACCCCGGAGGGCCCACTCGACCATCTTTGCGTTCTTCCTCTTCTTTCTTCCCCCTTTTTGTTGATAGTTCCAGCAGTTGTGATATGTCATGTAGTTATTGGGTTTCTAACTCTGCAACATTGATTGCCTTCTTTTGGCGCTTAGTGTTTTGACTAGGTGGAAGAGAGATGGCGAGATAAAGTGTTGGTCTTCAAGTCAAGGGCGGCGAACGTCGACGATAGATCCTGAGGAGGTGGAAAGCGATGACTTGAGTGGCGGATGTCGTCCGTGGCTTGAGTTCCGGCATGTCTTTCTAGTTGCTTCTTTATCAATTAGATCTAGAGTTTTTTGTTCGCACTAGTGGGATGTTCTCCCCCGTATGAGGGGTGGTTATTCCTACTTGTGAAATGGTTGTCCCCGTTAGGGACTGGTGCCGCACCACCGTATGTGCATAGTGTGGATCATAGTTTCGAGCTTCATTGTAACAAATTGTAACAAAATATCTATTAATCTTTAATAAATTGTTGTACCCTTTTGGATTAGAAACATCAATGCAATGCAACTGTTTGAGACCAAAAAAAGAGTCTCAAAAAGACAATCCCCTTTCCTTATAGCATCTCCAATGGGGCTGTGGATTGGGGTGGATGTGTGTCCACATAGGATTGAATAGACATTGGAGTAAAAAAAATTGCCTCCAATAGGAATATGGATTGGCACTGTGTGGGTGATGTGGCATAAACACTGTCTATCACACCCTCTAGAAATAGAGAGTGCGATAGACAGTGTGTGTTATGCCACCTCATTAAAAGAAACGAAAAAATAGGCATGACATTTCATTTTTTCATTTTTGGCTCTCGGTTGCAAACTTTCCGTTTTTTTTTCTTTGTATTTATCATATATATATATATATATATAAAAAGATAATTACAAATAAGTTTTAGGGAAAAAAGATAAATACAAATAATAGGGCTATTTTTTTCAGCTGTAACGGAAAATGTATATGAAGAAGGTAGCAAAAAAAATGTATATAAATAACATTCGGTTTTTTATAAGTATAATTTTATGTATAATAATCGTTAAATAATTATTAATAATGTGACAAAATTATAAAAAAAAAAGGAATATACCACCTCATAGATAGAAGGTGCAATCCACATTGCCCATTGGAGACACTTTTTAAGGTTGGATGTGCATTTATGCCACATAGAGTGGACATCCCCTCCACATTGATGATGTGGCAGCAATTCACAGCCAAAATCTACATTTACCATTGGAGATGCCCTTAGTTTCCTATCAAGTACAAATAAGATCACAAGGACTGTGACCATCAAAGACACTGTTACACATTTCATTTAAGGCTAAAATCTTTTTTCCCCATTTCAGAGTTATCCGAATCCGATCAAGGAAAAACCATAATCAACCAACCAACCAGATTGCTAGAGTTAACCCAGAAAACAACCAAAACATTTTCGTGAACCCACTCTTTACCCATTAAAAAGCTTCTTTTGGATTTCGATGAAGAACATTACAAATATAATCAGACTGCTCTCCCAGAAGATTTTCTATGAAAAGAAGAACGTCTCGATAAGCCCAACCCACTGATAATATGAGAAATTAATGAATCAGAGAGTAACCTAAAAAATCGAACTGATTAACAAGCACAATTGTGAAAGAAATTACTGCAGATCTAAGAAAACCTAGATTCGAAAAACGAGAACGAAATCAGTTGGCCAAGCGCACTGTTTCAGAGATGGATGGATCGGTTGATGGAATCATGGAACTACAAATGCACAAAAAAAAGGAAGAGATCGTAGTGCGAGGAATCAATGTATGTGTGTGTGTGATAGCTAATATGTTATCAGATCGAATGAATGATCGAAGAACTCACCTTGGGAGAGAAAGAAAGAGTGAGAAAACTCTGTGGCGGATGAGCAAGAGCTAAAATCGCAGCGAGAACTGAATAGCTATGACGACTTCAGCCTTGCATCTTTGAACAAAGGTCCCATTTTTTCACGTATGAACAAATTACAAGTTGTAAATGAGACGTCACGGTGCAAGATACATTTGCTTATATGAGTCATTCACGCGCATCTTAGTACGTCGACATATATAGATCTCAGTGCATAATAAATTTTAATACATAACACGTGAATTTGAAGAGTAGTCCATGTGCATTTTAATATATCGATATACACAGATCTCAGTGCATAATACATGGGTTAAGGCCGCATAGACAACCTCTGTAAGTAATGTGTCTTGCAATGTGACATATACATTGTCATTCTAGTATTTTTCTTAGTCTAAATAATCTCAAATATACTAACTATATGAGTGACCCAATAGTTAAGTATGGGATTATTAAAATAAGAGGTTGAGGTTGAATTCCACCAAGAGCAATAACAACTTTCTTTCTTATTAAAAAATAAAAAAATCAAATCAAATCAAATCTTAAACTTTTCATTAAGTTTCCATTTACCTTGAAAAAAAAAAAATCGGAATTATCTCAAACTAAATTATTTGGTCTCAATTTCATCGCCTTTGCAAATTGTGGAGAATATTTTCTTACCTCTCAACAAAAATTCACAACTAAAATGATCGATTGTCCCATTTTGGATATCGACTTAGACACACTTACCTGTAGATTGTAGGTGTCATTTGATGCAAGTACGACTTGCATCTTGAGGTGTATTGTGTTGTTTCCACCTGATAAGTGCACTTATTTTAGTTGGTCAACGTGTAGCAACTAGGGTCGGCGTAAGGAATGGGCGGGCGGGCGGCGCCCAAGGTCCCCCACCCCCACCCCCACCCAAATCCAAGGCCCTCTAGATGATGTAGGTTTTTTTTTTGTATTTTTTTTTAGTTCGACTAAATGCACTTTACATTTTTATCAAAATATTTTTCATCCGAACCGAAGCACCTAACTTCAAAACTTTGATCGAGACATCTATTTTAGGTTTGACAACATGTAGCCGAGACATATCCATCAAGCTTGGTGTTGTCCAACCGAACCTTTTTGTGAGATTTAGTTGACAAATGCCGACCTAAATGTTTAGTCCGACTAACTTTCAATTAAAGTTTCGACAAGCTATGATCGACTTTCTAATAAGAGATTCGAACTTTCGAGGCCGAACCACTCGATGATGCCTACAAATCACAAAGAAGAGAATGTGTGGGGTGCATTTAAAATTGTAATGGTGTTCATTGAAAATTCATTGTTAATTATATTGTTGGATATTGTTAAAGTAACATTTTTTACACATTTGTTGGTGTTCATTGAAAATTCACTGTTATATGCAAACACTCATCTCAATGCATATTGTGTGAATCCTACAACTGCGTAGTAAATGTATGTAAAATAATAGTTAATTATAGTATTTTTTAAACAAAATATCTGTTTCAACTCTTAGAGTTCAGACTCATAGGGTTTTTTTGAAATTTTTACATAAATCAAATGAGTGTTAGAAGTTGTTATTTCGAAATTATTTATTCCTTGAGGATGACATTGAAATAAAAAATTTTCAAAAACCCTCCTAGGAGTCTAGACTCATGAGCCAAAATAACACTACTCACTACTCTTTTTTAAAACTCAATTATTAAGTACAAAAAGCACACCATGAATGACATTAAATCATTTAGGTACATTGAATGTCACACAATCATTTATTTTATGAAAAATGCTAGAGTAGTCCACATTTGGTACCGACCACTTTGGATGTCGTTCATTCTGACCTCGCGATGCTCACGCACGCATCTCGAGGTGGTTTGGACGACATCTACGGAGGTCGGTGCCAAATATGAGTTACTCTAGCAAAGCTTTCTTTTATGTGTTCTCTTACTTTTTAAATGCAACTCTTTCTATAATCTCAAAATAAATAAAAAAATTTATCATAAAAAAAGGTCTCAAAAAATAAATAAATAAAGCTTAGGTTTCTACCAACTATGTTTAATAAATTCGAGTAAAATAATAGTTAACTATATATATTTGTTAAAACTTAATTGCACTAAATCGAATAAAATGAAGTTTGATCTATGTAGTTGACTCAACTAATTTGGAATTGCGACTTTATTGTTCTAACTATATGCATAAAAAAATTTATTTTAAGTCAAATATTAAGGTCCCAAAATTTCAATTCGCCCTAAGCCACCAAAGTGATGGATCCGGCCCTGGCAACCTCCAATTCACAAAGGTAATGGTGATTTAGGTGAATTGATGGCATAATAAATTTTATAAAGGTTATCATGGTGATTTTGGTGAATTATACGAAGCATTAAAGAAGAGGAGGCTAAAAGATTATTTTCATTTTTTTTAAGAAATGAAGAGTAACTCGAGAAAGTTGCATTAATCATAAAGTTACACACACTAGAGGGATTGTTTACACTCAACCTATATAAAAGAATGCTATATAAACGGATGAATGATTCAAAAATAATGCCCCCTCCTACAAAAAAAAAAAAAAACAAAAACAAAAACAAAAAAAAAAAAGCAAATAGCTTTCTCCGCATAGGAGAAAAGGCTGTAGCCAACATAGAGTCAAACTTTCATCCATCTAGCTCTCCTTGCAAATGCATAGAAATTTGGAGTCACAACTCAACTAGAAGATGTTATGAAGGTTATTGATGCACCACTCAGTATTTTGAAAAATTCATTGGATCTCAACTCATTTAGGTTCGAGTTTGGTAGAGGACCAATGCTCTCCCAATAAATGTTTGATTCTCAAAATCAAGACCTTCACATTTTTTTATATTATATATTTTTATATTAAGAGCTCACAAAAGGTACAATTCTACTTCATTAAAAAGCAATCTTGTTTCAATAACAAATTCACAATCGATGAGTCATTACAATCTTACTAACGTTCCTACATATCTAACCAATAATATTAGCCTTTAAAACCCAAGTGAGTCACAATGAAGTTAATGACTCTAGCTGAGCCTAGTAGGCCTGATGATAGACTCAATTAAATATCAAATAAAAGTCTTCACATTTATTATGTATATCTCAAGACTGCAACATTGGTTCTCCGGTAGCTACTCTCTACTGTGTTCAAGACCTTTAGTCAAAAAAAGAATCAAAAAATGAATTAATGACCCACACCTAGTAGGCCTGATGATAGACTCAATTAAATATCAAAGAGAGTTTTTAAGATTTTTGTAAATATTAAAGAGTGTTACAAGTTATAATTTTGAAGTCATTGATTACTTCTATGACTTTAAATAAAAATTTTCGATCCTTCAACAAGTCGTTGACTTGACTTTAAATAAAATTTTCAAAAAACCCCTGAGTCATGAAATTACTCTTAAGGAATACGATCCTTTCAAACCTTTTTTTGATATGTTTTCCAGGACTTTCCTTTTTCAAATTTTGATACTTTCATGCATACATTTGGTATACATTTCTTGCATTCCCACTGGACATACATAAAGATACAGACAAACATACACAATTCACTATACAACAAATCAAGTTATCCGACACCTCAGAAAAAATGAAGGTGTCTACTGAACCATCAAAAATAGAAGATAAAATAAATAATGAAGGTGTCTAATTCACTCAGAACACTTTTACAAAGAGAAAAGACAGGTATGAAACTGTGGACACTTTGCTTTGGGTTTAAGTTGGCTCTTTTTCTTTTTTTTATTTATTTTTTTTTTTGGTTTCCCACGACCCACTAATCCACCCTGCATCGTTGGGTCTTAGCTCTTGCAACTTAATTTTTCTCATTCTCAAAATTCAAACTTATGACCAAGAACCAAAATCCTTACCACTTGCCCATGGTTGTTCTTTTCTTTTCAATTGACAAAAAGAAATTTTGAGAATTTGTGCTTTCTTCAACCTGAAAAATATGCACAGTACCCCCACAGAAAAAAGAAAATCAAAACAAAAAACAAAAATTACTCAAAAACAATAATATTATATAGTATCATATATGACATATTATATATATTTACACATATATAATGAACAAAAAAAATACTGTAAAAACCGGATCCACAAAAAAAAACTGAAAAATCCGGTAATTAGTTTTCTTTTGCTCCTTTTTGTGACTTTTGCGTCTCTCTTTATTCAACAGCGACTTTTTTACAACCACAACAACTGACTGCCCGGAAAACTCATCAGAATTCAACAATTAACAACTCGACTGATCATCGATCAACCCACGAACCTTATGTTTCCAAGCCTCCTCAAAAAACCGAACCTCCACAACCACCAATCCCTCCGTCAATCGATAAACCTCGATTTTCGCAACGCACTCCCCTTTCTTCCCCAACAACAGCACCACCGAGTCCTTCCTCTTCACTCCCAATTCCACCCTCTTCGCTCCCTCCTCGACCATCTCCACAACCTTATCAGTCGATTCACTACGCACGAACCGCTCCGTCGCCACCGCCACGCAATTCCCAGAATCGCTGAACAACCCAGACAGATCAAACCCGGTGGAGAACGATATCAGATCGAACGCGTTCAAAGAATGGGCAGCGCCGCCGCCGCTGCTGCTCTTCAACAAGTAGTCATCGTACTGGCTATCGTTGATCTGACCATGCTTTACGTAGTAGCTCTTCTTCCCCTTCACGAACCACGGATCGCGCACGATGTCGTCGATCGTGATCCGTGTTTCAGGGGCCGTGTCGAGAAGTCGAGACAAAAAGCGTTTCAGATCTGGGGAGAACCATCTAGGGCACCGAAACTCCCCTTTGTAGATCTTCCGGTACAGCACCATCAGATTAGGGTCATTAAAAGGAAGAAACCCAGCACACATGACAAACAAAATCACCCCACAAGACCACACGTCGACCTTGGCCCCATCGTACCCTTGCTTGGCCAAGATCTCTGGCGCCACATAGGCTGGCGTGCCACAGAGAGTATGTAATAGTAATCCTGGTCCTCCTCCTCCATGATTGTCATCTTTGATTGTGCTCAATCCGAAATCTGATACTTTGAGATCTCCATTGTCGTCGAGCAGCATATTCTCCGGTTTGAGATCGCGGTGGAAGACGCCGCGGGAGTGGCAGTAGTCGACGGCGGAGATGAGCTGTTGGAAGTAGCGACGGGCGAGATCTTCGGAGAAGCGGCCCTTGGCGAGGCGGGAGAAGAGCTCGCCGCCTTTGAGGAACTCCATGACGAAGTGGATCTTGGACTTGGAGGCGAGGACCTCGTGGAGCTTGACGATGTTGGGGTGGGAGAGGCGCCGCATGATCTCGATCTCGCGCTTGATGTGGGATGCCAGGTTGGGGGATTTCGACAGCTTGTGCTTGGAGATGGACTTGATGGCCACGCTCTGGGAGCTCTGGACGTTGCGCCCGTGGTACACCTTCGCGAACGCGCCGCACCCCAGGAGCTTCCCGACCTCGTATTTCCCGAACAGGGCTCGCTCGCCGGCCGGAGGCGGGGCCTGCTCGATCTCTGCCATGCCGGCCAGCAGAGATCGGCCCTCCGTTGGCTGCGTCAGAATTGGTTGCTTTCGTTTTTGTTTTTGTTTTGTGTATTTTGGGGATGGAAATGGGGTGGTCAGTGATTGGGTGATTATCTTTAGATTTAAAGATGCCCTGGTTTTGCGGGGGTGGGTGTGAGGAGGACTTTCGAGGTGGCGGTATGGGTGGTGCTGCTGGTTTTCTGTTGTGTATTTATAAGGACCACGTAAGCATAAAACTGCAATCACGAGTTTTGATTTGTCTTTTTAGTTGTTTAGGTGGAAATTACGTATGACTCCTTGTAACGAGTGGTTTTTACGGGACTTGCCATCCTATGACTGGTATTTGCTTGCTAATTCCGGCGTTTGGTAACATAAATTCCACTCAGTTAATTCTTATGTTTGGTGCAGAATGGAATTAAAAGACAATTATGTTTGGTGCAGAATGGAATTAAAAGACAAAATTAATAAGTGTACTCCAGCTTTGCGGTACGGCTACCACAAAATGTTTACTAGGTGTTTTTTTCTTTTTTTTTTTTGGACGGTACTCGCAAGTTTTAAGATGATTGGGCCTTTCAAATCTAATTGATGTGAATACGTAACACCGTAATCATTATATTTATACCTTTTTAAATTGTTGTTTGGTCTCTTCATTTCTTAAAATCTGTGATTTAACCTCTATGAAGGTAGGGTCGTTATTAATTTACATTATTGATTTTTTTTTTCAATAATATTGTATAGAGTCATAGCTCTGGACTCATAGAGATTAACCCTAAACTTAAAAGTTAAAGAGATCGACAACTATTTTTTAAAAGTTTTAGGGTTTAGAGCTCCGAACTCATAAAAGTTAATCCTAAACTTAAAAGTTGAAGAGATCGACAACTAATTAAAAAAGTGCTTATTTGGACTTCGTGAGTTATTTCAAATACAAATATAGTGATTATAGTGATTAAAAAAATTATAAATATAGTGATTATAGTGCTATTTGTATATAGTCTCATCAATTAGAGATAGATTACTCTATGAATCAGCTACTAATTTTGAAATTGTTGACTGTATAGACTTCATGTAGCACTACCTTTTTTTTTTAACTCTGACAAAGTCAAACTCATAACTTCCCGAAGGTCTTGTTTGGTTTATTTTTGTCAACTTATAATGTTAGTTCGGGAGTTAACTCCCTTGCTTTAAAGTTAAAAAATTTTAAATAATAAAAAATATGAATTAACATAAATAGCCTTCAAATAAAATAGAGACAAAAGTAATAAAATTAATGAATGGTAGTTATGTTCATATGATGTAAGTTGGGAGATAACTTACAGACGAGTTGAGCAATCAAACAAGATTAGTTCTCAACTCCCTATAAGTTATTATCTCCCGAGAGATATCTTCACCCCTAACCAACAAGACATAAGTCTTCTCCCTTAAGTCTTTTATTTTTTGATATCATTCTCCCCTGAGTCTTCTCTTTTGGTATTGGTAAGTGATAGTATCTCGTTCTTGATGACATAATTAAGCATGCTTACGAAATTAGTTGAACAATAAACTGAAACAACATTTCAAAATTTACCCTTTGTAAAAATAAAAAATAATAATAATAAAAAATATCCTGTATTAAACAGTTATAAACATTTTTTTTCTAATCAAAAGGTATTTTTATCAATTTCAAGCTTTATTAAAGTCGAATGAATAAAATTTTAGTAGGCCACATCGAATCTATAGAACTTAAGTGAGTCTTATAGACTCGACAAATTTACATAGCTACAAGAATCTATATATGCTGATATGAATTATTTTACATATTAATATCCATGATATACTTTGATTATATATTAATTGAGGGTCTAATATTTATTACGTATTTCATAATATTTGAACCGTATTATCTCGATAAAATTACTTGATTTTGGCCATCTTTATTATCCTATTACTAAATTGATAGAGGTAATTCAAATGTTTGGTGCCAATTTATGACTTTATTTATTTAACTTAATTACTTCTCTCGAGAAATTTGAGGCTTCTGACGCGTTAAAAAAATCTAATAAGCCTTCTTGACAAAGAAGTAGAATTAACTTTCAAAATTATTAAAATGTTGGACCCGTAATTCGCACATAGACATTGCGGACTCAGAGAGATCGAGTCATAACTCGAAAACACAGCTATTGGTGTCCCGCTCACACTTTATTTTGAGCCCAGCTATATACACCCCACGCGGATTTTGAGTGCTGAGGCAGAGGCAAAGGTGTGTTAATTTTGGAGGCAAAAAATCTATTTGGACACTAAGAGTCCGGACTCAAAGGGAGGTTTTTTAGATTTTTGTAAATATTAAAGGAGTGTTACAAGTTATAATTTTGAAGTCATTGATTGCTTGAGGATGACTTTGAAATAAAAAATTTTCAAAAAACCCCATAAGGGTCGGGACTCATGAGTCCAAGTAGCACTACTCTTTTGGAGGCAACCCCCCACCCCCCTCCCCTCTCCTTTAGGATGTGTGTATGGACTTATCTCAACACTAGAAATGAAGCATTCTAATGAAATATATTGTTGTTCTTAATTAATCAACTTTATTTTTTAAAAAATTAATCGACTTTCTTGACACTGTTTGAGGTGCTCTATATATTGATTCATCGATAGTCGATCATTCTCTTTATTTTATTTTTTTTTTTGTAGAAATCATTCTCTCTATTTTACATGCAATATTGCAACCTCAACTAATAATTTATTCAATAGTGTTTCATAATCTCTAACAATTTTCTTCCGATCACAATATATTTCTACTAGTTATCTCTCGAATATAACTTTGTCTAAAAATGTCTCAATCAAAACCTATTTTCATGCTCTTTCTTACTAATTCATTCACCAATTAATGATTGTTGATGTTTATAAAATAATATGAGTTGTGTTGTATAATTATTATTTTTTTCGTGTTAAATATTTGATGAAATTAAATTAGAGTGTTAATTAGCAAGTGAATCAAATAATCGAATTTTTTATAATAAGTCATAGATCAAGTTAGTAGTTAGGCTTATTTGATTGATACATAGTAATGATTATATACTATACTTCAATTTAATTACTAAGGGTACGCCCAGAACAAAATATTTACATTTGAGCTTAACATGATGAAATTGAGGCAACATAATGGATAAGTTATTTTTATTTATTAAGTCGAATAATCTATAATAGAAAATTTGGCCCCCCCTGTTTCAAGAGTATGGCTCCGCCCCTCTTTGAGTGCACCCCAACATACCCCTTCATCCAAATCGAACCACCAAGCTCACCAAACACCAAAACCTTGATTGAGACACCTATTTTATTTAAGTTCGATGGTACATAACCGAGACTTACTTTCTAGTTCGGTTTCATCCAATTGAACCTCTTTGGTGAAACTTAGTTGATAATTGCCAACCTAAAGATTTAGTGAGTTTCAACCGACTCTCCAATTAAATGCTCGGTGTGCTCTGACCAACTCTTTAACTAGAGATTCAGACACGCGAGGCCGAGCCACTAGACGATGCCGTACAAATCATAAAAAAAGAGTGTGTGGAGGGATGATGGTGGGTTCACAAAATGAGATAAAAGATTGGCAAGGTACAATGAGGGGCATAAGGGTCATTTTACATTAAAAATATATTTTTTTTAAGTTTCTTCGCTTTTTTGTTCGGGGCGCCCTTATGAAAGTGCGGTGCATATAGCGGTTCCTTTTTTTTTTTAATAGCGTCCCGCCGCCCATACTTGTATGATGTGTCTACAATTGTACTGTTAAAATTGACCAAACTGTCCCCATATAAAACCACATTTCCCCCTACAACGCTTGCTTTCAAACATCTATAGTGACTCCTCTCTCGCCCTCCGAGCTACTGGAGTGAAACTCTGGTGAATCCTCGATAAAACGCTTCCGTTCAATTATTAAATGCATTTTTCTTTCGTTTTTAATTCAATATATAGATTTTTTTTTACATTTTTGATGGTATAGTAATGTGATCTTTGCGTGATCTTTGTTGATGTTTAGGACATCGAATTGAGCTTGATTCATCGTTTCTTTGCCGCAAAAATGTATGCTGGTTCAAGAAGAACAAATGATTTCAAGCACAATGAGGTAAATTTTAGTCAATCGATTTGGTATTTTTTGTGTCATTTAGAATTTTTTCTTGTCTATGGCGTTCGTCGTGTTATTCAACACCACGACTAAAGGAGTTGATATATATATATATATATATATATATATATATATATATATATAGTTGGTAATATGATGTAAATAAGAGGGTAACAAGATAATGTATGACCTTTTAAGTTTATAAATAGGTGTAATATGAAATAATTGAGAATCAAGCAAATGAAAACTTAATTCATCTACTTGTCTTTTTCTCTTCTCTAGCTCTCTCTCTCAATTCTATCTCTCTAATATCTCTTATATCTCTTCAATGTCTCTTTAATCTCTAACTCTTCTATCTTCTTCTCTAATTCTTTATAATTTTAAGATGACTGCATCAGGGGTCTTGACAGCACGAAATTTGACCAAGTGTTAGAAACTCATGACTGTGTTGTCCAGAACAATAAATTATGATACTAATATATATGAATAAACAAGTTTTACTAATAATTAATAACAAAATCAATCAACAAAATAAAATTCTAACCAAAGGCTTGCACAGAAACAATGTCCTAAGACAAAAGTTTCCTTGAATTTGGTAATAGAATTTTTTTCTCAAAAAATTTACCCCCAAGATACAACCGGATGCCCTTTTCGAACAAAAAATCACCAAGTTCAAAAGTCTGCCAAACTGTGATTTTCTTTCTCTCTCAGAAAAACTAAATTCGAAAACCAGTAAGTTTCCAGTGTTTTAGTTCCACTTAAATAGAACTTGAAGCACTAGTTCAAACCAATGTGACTATTCAAATTCGAAAACAATATATTCAACAGTCGCACCTGTTCACAAAATAACGAAATTAACTGTCAACAATTAATTTTAAAATAAAAAATAATTTAATTTTACAAGGCTAACAAATCTAAGCCCAAAGCCCCAAGGCCATATTTATGATTTTAAATATAATTATCATATATATATATATATATATATATATATTTACACATGTTGCCCAATGGGTGTCAATTTGGACTCTATCCATTGAGTTTTTCTAAAACAAAGTTTTAGAGTAGATGTTTGTATATAAAGAGTTTGTGCTATTTGAAGTGAGCAATGCGGGACTAAAGATTTTTCTATTCAAACTCATTTGAAGCATTTTTCAAGTTCCAACAGACTCAACCTGCATGTTCAATTGGACCACACCTAGACTCAAGGGTGAAGTTCAGATACCAAACATCGAACCACTTGGATTAGTCTCGGACAACGTAGGTCGAACATGCACACATGTCTCTTAGATCTATGTTATCGAACGAAACCGAAAAATGACCAATATCTAGGTTGCAAATCGAATTGAGGAAGTGTTTAAGTATACAAGATCAATAATATTGGTTGTTTTACACAAAACACAAATATTAAGAAAATCACCACACAGGCATACACCTATCTTCTTGTCCAACTTTTTTTCTTCCCGCCGTGAAGTAACTTGGCATATTGGCTGGCGGCCGCGGCGAATTAGACGGTTCTCGACGCTTCGAGAAGTCAATGCGCAGACGGCACGACTTCTGTATGCACTGTGCCGTTCTAAGGACTAAGGAGGTGTAATTAGTCAAACCGTGTAGTGTGAACCAAAAATGGGGTGGTTTACACGGGCGGTGCACATGTATAGAATTAGTATATCTAGATGTCGGTCCCTAATAACATTGACAATGACAATTAGATGTGCTCTCACGCTCTTTCAAATATTTAGTATATACTTTTTTGACAAAAAAATATTTAGTATACTTTTGAAAAATAAAATATTTTGTATACAAGAAAAAAATATTTTAGTGTACTTAGTCAAGAACTTTGGTGTCATCATAGAGATATAAGAATCTTAAAGGAGTATTGCCAATCTAAAGCTCCAATTTTACAGTGTCATTTTTACAAATACTACTACTCATTGAGATTTAAGAGTTCCATAGATATACATGATTTTTGTATGCTTACACATAGATGCAATAACGAATAGTTACAATCAACTGTGTAAAATTGAGATCACAAAAGTATTTTCAAATTTAAAATAGTTATTTCTTTAAAAAAACAAATGATTCACGTAATTAAATATTATTATATTTCTGATATAAAATTATATAATTCAACGTGTTACGTGTTGAAAATAATATTGTTAAGATAGTCTCACATCGACTACTTATAAAAAAAAATAAAGCTTATAAAGTGTATCTTGCCTTGACATTTTGGAGTAAATCCATTTCGCACTTGCAGCCTATACATAAAAATTAGTCACCACACTCTCCTTACCTTGGATTGCGCTCATAATTAATTGAAGATCTTCTTTATGCAATTTACGAACAACAAACTCGCTCCTTTTACTATTATAGATCGTTTCACTAAATAATAAATGAGTAGTGCTACTTGGATTCATGAGTCCAGACCCTTAGGGGGTTTTTTGAAAATTTTTTATTTCAAAGTCATCCTCAAGCAATCAATGACTTCAAAATTATAACTTGTAACACTCCTTTAATATTTACAAAAATCTCAAAAACCTCCCTTTGAGTCCGGACCCTTAGTGTCCAAATAGATTTTTTGATAATAAATATCAATGACTTCAAAATTATAACTTGTAACACTCCTTTAATATTTACAAAAATCTCAAAAACCTCCCTTTGAGTCCGGACCCTTAGTGTCCAAATAGATTTTTTGATAATAAATATCAAGGAATGCTTTAATTATAGAGTTAAATTACTTTCTTACCCATTACACAGAAAAAAGAAACAAGTGCTTTAATTGTCTCATTAAAGTTATTTCTCCCTTATTTACTCTAATTCTTTTGAATGTCATTTGTACTTCAATTGCAATTAAATGTTGGGAGTTAAGCAAGGGCAAAATGGGTAAGTTATGCATAAAAAGTTTAAAACGACTTGTATTGTTGGAAATACCTTTTGCCAAAACGATCTATAATATATCCCGGATGGAGGGAGTATATATTAGCAACTGATTCTCATAAATAAATATATCAAAAAATTTATTTGGAGTCTAAAAGTCTAGATTCATAGGAGGGTTTTTGAGATTTTTTCAAATATCAAAGGAGTGTTACAAGTTGTTATTTCGAAGTCATTGATTGCTTCAGGATGACTTTGAAATAAATTTTTTTTTAAAAAACCCCATACTTATGAGTCCAAATAGTACTACTCTATATATATATATAAATCAATAAATAAAACTAAAAATTTCGGTGTCATTCGTGGCATGGTTTTTTGACTTTATTGTTTGCCTAGTGGGTTGAGATAAATACTCGAGTAGAAAACATGTATACAATCCAATTAAAGAGATCGGAATTGGTCGAATGGGGGACGTAAAATCAATACATTGGGAACATCATCTACAACTATAAAAACAATTAATCTATGAGTAGTGCTACTTGGACTCATGAGTCTAGACCCTTAGGGGGTTTTTTGAAAATTTTTTATTTCAAAGTCATCCTCAAGCAATCAATGACTTCAAAATTATAACTTGTAACACTCCTTTAATATTTACAAAAATCTCAAAAACCTCCATTTGAGTCCGGACCCTTAGTGTCCAAATAGATTTTTTGTTAATCTATATAGACTCAAGAGTCTAGACTCGTAGGGATGTGTGAATAATTTTTACAAAAGTTAATGAGAAAGCACTAATTTCTCTTGGGTGTTTCAACAATAACACTAACTTTTTGAATGATGAATTTAAAATAAATAAATCTATTATATCTGGACTCTTGTGTCAAAATAGCAGTACCCAAAATAGATATTCATGTCATGAAAATCACTACCATGAAAATCAATACCTCATGTCATGAACATTATCTACAAGACTACAATTGTTGGATTTTAATCAATACATTAATCGATGAGTCATAAATGCACATGCAAAACATTTAGTGCATCACATTTGAGGAGTTTTCATGACATGAATATATATTTGAGCTCCATTGTAAAATATTTTTAATAAATAGAAACTTCCGAGGCCTTGTCCTCATTCTCTTAAAAAAATGAAAAATAAAACTCGATCAATAGCTAGAATTGATCAATCACAAATTGGTCTCATACCATATATGCTGAGCGAGAGCTTATTGTTTTCAAAGCTATTTTGATCATTCAAGTGGAGCTTTTGAAAAAGGCGCGGGAGCTAACTTCCAGACACACAACACAGGTAGTATAAGGCCTTTTGGCCTAACGTTCATCATGATGATTTCCAATTAAAGTTAGGATGAAATTTGAAGAGGCCGGCCACTTCATGATGGCCTATATTATTTTATTTATTTTGTTTGAAAAATTGAAATTTTATTAATCATTTAAGACTCAATATAGGACTAGACAAAAAATCAAATACATTGATTCGTTAATACTATTTGTTTAAATAATTTGGTTGCATGTGAATGTGATTGTGAAATTGAAACAGTTTGACAATCAGAGACTACTCTATATAACGTTGAAACTTATTACAGTACACAAACACTATTAGAATCACATAACGAATAATAAAACTTTCCAACAACGAAAAGAAAATCTAAAATTTCTAACAAGTAAAAGACAAATCAAAGACTTTCAAATAGAGAAGAAAAACTATTTATAAAATGAAAATTAATGACAAGATCAATTCGACAGGCCGCACAAATTCACGTTACACCGTTGATGAAGATGCACCGCAACAAATATCTAAAATCTGACTAGATCTGTAATTTATTGTATAAATAAAATGTAGAGGGATTTGATTGGAACCACCGTCGATTGAAGAGAAGGTTCGACGGTGGTTCAAAAACAAAAATCACAAAAAAGAATCAACAAAAATAAATTTAAGGTTTGAGAGAAAAAGAGAGAGCGGCTGTCTCTACTGCAATATGATATACCAAACTCGGCCTGTATTAACCTT
This sequence comes from Stephania japonica, assembly GCA_039657345.1. Lineage (NCBI taxonomy): Eukaryota > Viridiplantae > Streptophyta > Magnoliopsida > Ranunculales > Menispermaceae > Stephania > Stephania japonica. The sequence goes on from CM077556.1 coordinate 13,304,628, forward strand.
TTATCTGCTTCAATTGTTGCAACTTGTAAGGGCCACATAGTTTTTCGATCATTTTCACTAAAATTCTCAATTGAACGGTATATGCTCCATCGTGATCATGCACTTGCTTTATATGAACCCAACGGTCATTCTAGTAATTATGTTAGTGAGCCCACTGTGTGTGAAAAGTGGGTGATGACCAAGCTCTTTGCAAAATAATTAGTAACCATAGCATTAAAAAGAGATCATTGAAGTGGATGACATAAATACAATTATATGAAGGTGATGTAGATCATTGCTCACCATCGATCAAGAGGTCATTAGGAGGATACTATAAATTAAGGTACTTGAATGGAGTCAACCTTTAGTATGCGATTAATGCTAAAGTTTGAGTTTTTTTTTTTTTTTGACTTTAGAGAGAGTCGAACTACACCGTCTTAAAATCTTGCCTTTTGATAAGTAATGTTTTACCATTTCACCAGACATGTTTTTACAAGTTTGAGCTTTTTAGTCATCCTTTGTGAAAGAAAAGGGTTTGAGGCGCTTGTGGATTCACGTACACAAAGACTAATATATTTAGGTTATACTGTAATTAACATTTTAAATTAATATGTTTAGCATTTTCCATTAAGGAGATCCAATCTGCATGATTGTACATAGGGTATCTATAAACATTTAGGGTTAATTGATTTCATGTCAGTCCTTTTCTATTGAATGTATTTAGAGTCTTAATTGATGATTAATAAAACTTTTATTTCTTCAAAAAATAAATTTCATCGTTTCAAATCTTGGTGGGTGGGTGCAAAGTTGTTTATTTTCTATGAAAAAAATACAAAAAATTTGTTTGGACCCTTAGGGGGGTTTTTGAATTTTTACAAATATCAAAGAATTTTTACAAATTGTTATGTTAAAGTCGTTTATTACTTTGAGGATGATTTTGAAATAAAAAAATTTCAAAACCCCATAAGAGTCCAAATAGCACTACTCAAAAAAATAAAATTGTTATGTTATCTTTTAAAGTATGAAATCTATGTGTGTGCTTTTTCAAAAATTTTATCGTTTTTTTTGGTATAATTAATAGACAATTCACACGCAACTTATATCTAAAAAAAGGCTGGCTATATGCACCCCACCTTTTATTTAGGGCACCCCAACGAAAAAAACAAACTTAAAAAAAGTCAATTCTACTGCAAAATGATATTTATGCCCCTCACTGCGGTTAGTGCACCCACCACTCTTTCTTATCGTTTTGTGCACCCCACCATCATCCCTCCACACACACACACACACACACTCTCTTTTATGATTTGTAGGGCATAATTGAGTGACTCTGCCACACTGGTCTGAATCTCTAATTAGAGAGTCGGTTAAAGCCCATCGAACATCTAGTTGAAAAGTTAGTCAAAGCTTGCCAAACCTTAATTGGAGAGCTAATTGGAATCCATCGAACCTTTAGGTTGGCAGTTATCAACCAAATTTCACCAAAGAGATTTGGTTGGACGACGCCAAATCTAAAAGATAAGTCTCGGTCATATGTCATTAAACCTGAAATAAATGTCTAGACCAAGGTTTTAGAATTGAGTGTTTCGGTTGGGATGAAGGGGTATTTTAGTAAAAATGTTGAGTGCCCTCATGAATAGAAATTTAAATTTGGGGTGCACTTAGAATCTGTGTGTCCTTGTGGAAATGTGGGGTGTGAATAGATGGGCTAAAAAAAGACATTTCACGCAACTAGGAGTATATAAGAGAAATTTCAACTCCCTTCGAAAAAGAAAAAAAGAAATTGGCAAATGGTATCATTTAGTCCATGAACTTTTAGTTTTTATAGATTTGGTTCTTAAACTTTCATCAGTCTACTTTTGGTCCCTGAACTTTCATTTCTCTCTACTTTTGGTCATTTTGTTATATTTAAAGAATAACGGATACTTATAAAATGATTCACAATCGGTTTCTTAGGTTGATGAATCAATTGTGAACCACCAGTGAATTATTCGTGAAATGCTTAGTTGGCTACCGTTGTTCTTCAAATTTAACAGGAGGACAAAAAGTAGAGAAAAATAAAAATTCATGGTTACCAAATTAACAAAATTTTGAAAGTTTAGGGACCAAATGATACTTTTGCATAAAGAAAATCCATCTCGATTAGCTATTAGCCCATTGGCCTTTTTATTTTTTATTTTTATTTTTATTTTTATTTTTTTTATTTTATTTGTGACGGTAAATGTGAAAAATAAACCCACCTAGAAGTTGATCATTTTTTTTGCCCACGTAGAGTTTGGTACTTAATTAGAGTAACCACCAACGCCCAAGATAATAAAAAAAACTATTAATTACGTTTCACTATTAGAAGTACTTTTCACTGCATATTGTCGAGGTAGCGAAGTCACACCTAGCAGCATGGAAAGCAGCGAGACAGAGAAGGCATACCCTCCAGGCTGAGCCATCGACTGTGATGCCAACCCAACAAGTTGGCAACGACCGAGGGAAGGGTTTGTCACTTGTAATGTAGATGCAATAGTGTTTGAAGAGAGAGGGGTTAGCTCATATAGAGTGGTTTTAAGGGACAATGGTGGACGATTTGTGGCTGCCTTAACAAGAAAATATGAAGGAGTGTTCGAGGCAAGGGTAGCTGAGACTATTGGAGTTTAGGGTTTAGACTATCCTGACTGAAGGACAAAGGTGAGAGAAGAATAAAGTTGGAGTCTGATGCACTTGAGGTGGTTCAGACAATCTAAAATAGGCACAAAGATAAATTCTATTTTGGAGCTATAAGTAATAATTGTGTGAAGTTGGTAACGGACTTGAGGTTTTATAATGTTTATTTTGTTCGTCGATCAGCGAATGTAGCGACCCATATATTAGCAAGGGAAGCTAGTTTTATGTCTGATTGAAACGAGTGAGATGTTGTACCCTCGTTTTTTTTTATTGTACTTGCGAGAAATTTGAAATGAATAAGAGTTGGTTGTGGTTTAAAAAAAAAAAAAAAAAAAACTTTTCGCTGCAAAAAATTGGACTTTGCGCGTACTTGTTTGTTATTAGTTCCCTCAAACCCTATATAATGGTCAATAGTTCATTCCTTCATGGATCCTTTCCCTAATTGATATTATATCTCGAAAGTCTTCCATTCTATTTGCATATGTTTTCTTCAGATATCTATTGTAAGCGTAATTAGTTTTTATTTATTTACTTATTTTTTTTCACTGCAAGCGTAATTAGTTATCTTCTACTATTAATTATAGATTATGAATTTAAGGTAAAAATCTCCTATCACATTTGACGAGTATCTCAAGGCACAACCACAAATTATTTATTTTTTCCAAAAACTTTAGATAAGAATATTTTGCTGAAAGGTAATTAAGATTGGGAGAGGTCACAGGTCTAATTCATGTTGGAGTTACTTATCAAAAAAAAAAAATCACAATCAACAATGTCAACTACAATGATGAAAATCTCATGATCACGAAGCCTAAAAGGCATATACATGAGCACATTACATTTATATGGGAACTGAATTCTTATTATAAGTATTTTTAAGTTAAAAAATAAAAACTATAAGTAATAGAACTCTACTTTGCTCTTCAAAAAAAAAAAAGAAACTCTACTTTGATTATTAGGGTGAGCACTAACAAAAACTTTAATCATTTATTTTGGTTGCCTGGAGCCTTTTATTGGGGGTTAAAGTTGCAGTTAACTTTCAATTTCAAGTTGCAACTTGCAACCTTTTTTTTCTTAGTATGTTTTTATGAGTAGCAACTTGCTGCTTTCGTTTTTATGAGAGTAGCAATTGTGAACTTGGATCCCTTAACTCAGTTTAAGTCCTACAAAAGGATGCGCAGCCGCTGTGACCTCTTATTTCGATTACAAGTTATAGGGTGTGACTTTGAGGTGTCATTCCAACATTTTCCTTTAGCAAATCCCCCACCAAATCCACTTACCCTTTTTCAACCACACGTCAAATGTGACCCAAACGGCTACTGGAAAATCAAAAAATCTCAAACCACTTTCCCTCTCCTTCACAAAAGTCCCGTCCGTAATTGCTGTCTGCTTTCAAGGGCAATTTCCATTTCCCACACTCACCCGCACACTTCCCAAAAATCGAACGTTTTACTTCCTATTCTCTCTTCTCTCTTCTCTATACAGTCCGACTCTGAGACCACCTTCTTCACCAACACCACCTGCATTTCCTCCATAAATTTCTAGGGCTTCTCTCTCGATCCACACTTCTCCAAAACCGCATTTTGCGCACTTGTCAGATCTTCACCAATGACGGAAGAAGCCCTTGTTGATTCAGTGACCAAATCAGTCGTGGAGGTTTCCAGTAATGGCGATGAGAGGAATGTGGAGAGGAAGGGGAGAGCGGAGATCGACACCTCGGCGCCGTTCGAGTCGGTGAAGGAGGCCGTGAGTCGGTTTGGGGGAAGTGCGGTTTGGAGGCCGCACAAGAGTGCGGGACTGGAGGTAGGTTTTTGGGGTTTTTTTTTTTTTTTTTTTTTTTTTTTTTTTTTTTTTTTTTAGTTGGATTTGATTTGTTCTTGTTTGGGGCCGAAAGTTTTGATTTTGGAGGGTTTGGTTTGATGAGTAGGTGATTTTGTGTAATGGGTTGACACCCATTACATGGTGTTGATTTAGTAATGTTGGTACTTGATTTTGCCTTACATGGTGAAGTTTTCATTTGGTTTGGCTATCTTGTGTGGTGATTTGTTCTGATAAAGTAAAGTTAACTGCACTACTTGCTATTTTAAGAAATGGGTATTTGTTGGGAGGATCAATTGCTATTGTGGATTACATTTCTTCACTTTGTGGCATGTATGAGGAGCATCTTGTATGCTCTACATTGTGCCGATCCCAAATTCGGATAAAGGAGGATGGGTCTCAAGTCCATTATCCATTTCTTGGTCATTCTCTATGAAATGGATCAATTTGGGTTGAGGCTTTATTGTTGTCGTGCTACATAACGTGGTATTCATTTTGGCCTTTTTTAGTACCATTGTGTTGAAACAAGGGGCTGGAATGGAGGATTGGTGTTTCGTAGTCTTTTGTGAATTTGGTGAGTTTTTTTATGGCTTATTCGAAGCTTGTTTTATTATGAACAGAATGGTCTGTCGGAGGTCGAGGTGAAGAAACTTGAAGAGGAAGCTGCGCTGTTGGAGAAGGATTTGATGGTGAAAGAACGGGAAACTCTTGAGGTTTTAAAAGAACTCGAAGCGACAAAGAGGAACGTGGACGGGTTGAAGCTGAAGTTGCAGAAGGATTCGTCTGTAGCAATTGCAAACCCAAGTTCAGATTTGGATGAAATGAAAAAAGATCACATTGTTGAAGAAAATGGAAAGCAGATTCTGGAGAATGAAGGCGCGGAAAATGTCGTCGGATCCAATGAGAAGATAGAGGGAGACTTCATCTTGTGCCCATCTTCATCTCCTGGTCTAATACTGATGGAGTTGAAGCAGGCCAAGATGTATCTGAGCAGGACAACGGATGATATTGCAGGTATTCGGGCGTCAGTTGAATCGCTGAACAAGAAAATATCGAAGGAGAGAGTATCTATCAAGAAAACCCGTGACAGGCTTATGTCTAATTCAGCAAAAATCTCATCTCTAGAGGAGGAGCTCAGCCAAACTAAGCATAAGCTGCAGATTATCAATAATTCTGAAAAGAAGGATGGGCCTGATAATTCCTTTGATATTACGACAGAGCTCCAACAACTGAGTGCTGAAGCCGAGAGATTTAAGAAGATGGCAGAAGCTGCAAAATCTGAAGTTGTCAAAGCTATGTCGGAGATTGAACGAACTAAAACAAGTATAAGGACTGCAGATATCAGATGGGTTGCTGCCAAGAAAATGATGGAAGCCGCTAGAGCAGCAGAAGCAGCTGCTCTGGCTGATATGAAAGCTATTTTGAAGACTGAGAGCTCATCTCCTGTCTTCCTGCAACAGCATGACGGTGTAACTCTTTCATTTGAAGAATATTCCTCTCTCACCAACAAAGGTTACGACTCTGAGGAGAGGTCAAAGAAGCGGGTTCTGGATGCGATGCTACAGATTGATGAAACAAATGTATCAAAAATGGAGATATTGAAAAAAGTGGAGGAAGCTGCAGAAGAATTCAGAAGCAGCAAACAGGCTCTAGAAGAGGCTTTAAAAAGGGTGGACTCCGCAAACAAAGGAAAACTTGCTGTTGAAGAAGCTCTTAGAAGATGGCGGTCTGAACATGGTCAGAAGAGGCGCTCAATGCACAAATCAACTAAGTTTAAGAATTCTCACCCATCTCACCAAAGGAAAGATTCTAGGCTGCTTAATGTCAATGGAATTAATCTTGTAAGCGACGATTTGAAACCGGTTCTGCAGCCGACCTTATCAATTGGGCAAATATTAAGCAGGAAGTTGCTCATGCCTGATGAGTTTGAGGTGGGAGTGTTGTTGGAAAATAACACGGAGAGAACAAAAGTCTCACTGGGTCAGATGCTGGGGAAGACAAGTGAGGTTCTGTCACCACCTACAACCACTGAAAATGAAGCAAACACTAAGAAGCCGCTCCCTGCAAAGAGGAAGAAGTTCAGTTTCACACGAATGTCCATCTTATTGGCAAAACAGCATAAGAAAAAGAAGCATGCAATGACGCCAAGGTAAGTGACAGACTAGATATGAGTTTCTTTTGATCCTCTATTTACATTTCTTCATATGTATAATGCTGGCATGCTGGAAGCCTATTATGGTTACCAAATTGTTGCTTTTAGAAAAAGTGGCATCGTTTTCGAGTCTTTACTTGTAAGTCTGATGAAGTGTAACAATTATAATTTGTGAGACCTGTTGGTGCAGGTGGGGTTCATGCAGGGGGAGTCTCTAAAAACATGGCTTCATGCGACTGACCTGGTACAATTGATTGTAAACAGTGTGTGTGTCCTTTGTATCGCCACTACTAATATGAGTTGTGTGTTTATAGTAGAACTTAAGTTTATTATTAGAATGAGTTGTGTGTTTATATTAGAACTTAAGTTTATTATTAGAATATTTATGAAGTGTTCTTTTGTTCTTTGGTTGATTATGTATGGTGGATTCATGCTCACGGTAATATATTTTATGCAAAGCAAATTGCATTGTTTTCTGAATTTTCCAGTTAATTCAATCTATATCGACTTTTTGTTGACAATAGAATGCTGTTACCTTCGCTCTTGGTATCATCTTCTTGCAGGTGAATACTGATATTCCTAATTAAATAGAGCCATCTTCTTGCAGGCAATTATTGGTAATTCCTGAATCCTAATTATACTTGTATTTTTTTTTTTTCACAACAATAATTGTATTACTTGTTTAGAATGAGCATAGGGAGTATGTTTTTACCAAGTAGCTGTTACTGCGATAGCGTAAAAATCCTAAAAGGGGCCTAGAGTTTAAGGTTTATCCAAGAAGGATTTTGTCTTACTATCAAAACATCTTTCATCACTGTGGATGTGGTGCCTTGGTAGGTTGGGTAGCTATGAAATTGATCAAGGAATAAGAGAAGCTAATCTTCTAGCTTATTCGTATGGTGGTCCAGAAAGCATAGTTCCTTCTATTTTATGTTTTTTTTTTTATAGTAAACTTTTTTTTTTTTTAGGAAACTTTATGATTTTTAACTCTGTTAGAAAATGGTTTATGGTAACTTCTCTGAGTCCTCCGTAAACTTCTAGATTGCCGTTGTCAAAGCCTTTCTGGTGAGATGGTAAAAACATCACTTGCCAAAAATGTAAGACTTCGGGAGACTGTGGTTCGATTTCCACTAAAGAATTAAAAAAAGAAATAAAATCCAGATTGCCGTCATACACCCTTCCAATACTTAGGAAAACTAGCTTAATTAAAGTTCATATATTCACAAGGGAGGCCGAAGAACAAAATAAAAACCATTTTGATCAAACTTATAAGAGTATCATGTGTACAGTGCAGTACATACTACTGGCTTTTCACGTGTTTTAATGCGGTATTATGGACTTGTTTAGTTTTGTTTTTGTTTTTCTTTAACATTGGACACATGCTTTGGAACCATTGTGTATGAATTTTTAACGTTGCATACCATTTTAGCAAATTTATTAGGAAAATGATAACATAAACACACTCTCAACGCAGACGTATATTCTTGTATTTTAGTCATTTATGACTCTTTCTTGTCTCTCCAGGCATCAGACCCACATATGACAAAATATCATAAATAACTAAAAGACAAGGATGTACACTTAAAGGAAGTATACCGAATGTACTGAATTCTTTTCTTTAACATTTTACTTTTGAATCTAACTAGACACGATCAATTTGTTCCATCGGTTTAGTATGATTTGATGTGCACCATGATAACAAAGCAACTTGTGAGACCTGCTTGTATTTCAAGGTGCAGTCTTTGAAATGAATATTCAAGTGCTGGCCTTTTTTTCTATTTCAAGTTGCACATGTATTTCAAGCTGCGGTGTTTGAAATTTTAAAGTACAAAAAAATAGTCCCTCAACTAGTACCGAGGCCTTATGGAGTAAAACCTCACACCTGTGAGTTCAAGGTGGTTGAGTTGAGGATATTATCGGTACTGACAGAGATTCACGGACCCGTGAATAAGTGTCGTGGGCAAACTGCTTGCTAATGTTATGCCCACGAGCGAGAAAACACCTTGGATGGATTTCGGTTTAAGGTAGAGTGTTGAGATATATAGACCGAAATAATAATCCCACATCGGATAGGGACCTTTTGAGATAAAACTCTCCACACCTAAGAATTGAAAGGTGGTTAAATTGTAGACAATATTGCAAATTAGATTTGGGGATGACGTGCTGCGAATAAGTAAAAAATTTAGCAAAAGTCTCTAGCATAATCAAACGTCTTTCTATTTGTTAACCATTAATTTTCCCCGGTGCTTGTAGTTTTCAAGTAAGTTAGTTAAAAAGAATCTAACTGAAAGACCCTTGGGCATCTCCAATGCATTGGTGCAACTTTTGTACTATTTTGGTGCAAAAAGTATACAAAACATTATTTTCATCTCCAACCCTTCACACAAAATCCCTAAAATATTCTAAGCATATTTACTATTTATATTAGTATTAAATCTATGAGGTAAGGCTCGCACAAACAAAAAAATAATTAAAAACTCGTTGATCCCACCACACAAAACACAAGAGGCATTACGCTTTTTTGGATAGGAATGCAATCCAACGCTATACACCCATCTCTTAAAATAGCGTTGGGTTAGAGATGCCTTAGTGTATTTACTGGGATCAACCATTTATTTACGTAACATCACTAACAAATGGCATCTTTTCTATTTTTTCATGATACTCAAAGCACAATATGGCTTAAGTTCATGCATGAAAACGACGGGAAACTTGAAACTCCAATTCTGACTCTATTATGGTGAACACTACCAACCAATTGAGCGGCACAATAATTTGCTATGGGATTTGAGAGTAAGTGGTCATGAGCTCGAACCTTGATGGAGTGAGGTGTCTTTTCTTATTAAAAAAAAATGAATAAGCTGTACACTTTTAACCGGAATAAGATAAGATAAGATAAGAAATGTAAATGGTAACTTCCTTGTGCAAATCTCAACAATTATATCAAAAATGTGTTGATCTTTTCTCCCATTATTAAGGTGCACCGCTATTCTTGCAAATGATTGTAGACTGTTATTGTGCCTTCAATTACTTGTGGTTGGGGGAGATTTTATTTTATTTTTATCTTTTAGGTCTAAACTTGCATAGTGGTGTAACTAGTTTAAGGTAATTTTTGAACTAAATGATTTTGTATTATTATTAGGCAAATGCTAGAATGACATTGCACATCAGGGGCCCTTGACCTACGTGTTTTGCATCGAGATTTATGTATGTCTACATCTTGAAGCATATACGGATGGCTCTTATAATCTGATGTGCGTTGCGGTGTGTTTTGGTGATGTCATTCTAGTAGGGTCATTATTATTTAACTATTTAACTTACAAAACATCTATAGCGTAATAGAAGAGACACACATCACTTGTTAAAAGACAAAAGTTAATTATATGACGTTGTGTGTACAAATTTTTTTGGATAAAATTTTACCTAAAGTCACCTCAATAACAATCTCATTGGAGTGATTGTATTTAAGCTTTTTGTAAAATACTAATAAAAAGAAAATGAGCACACCCTTCTATTTAATTGTATTTTGAATCTCGAGATACGTAAATTTACATCTCGAGGTGGATACAGACGATTGGGTAGGGAAGTGTCATTCTGGTAAACATCATTTCTTAAAGTTAGGTAACCACTAATAATTAAAACCTATTGTAATATGTATATATTTCTTTTGAAGAAAACCATCACAATATTTATTGATTATAAATAATAAAAAAAAAAGTTAGGATTAGCCGATTAGGTTAGTTTGGTTGTTATTCCAAAAATTAGGTGGTTGGTCCACAAGTTGAGTTGCCACGTCAGACTTGACAGTGAAGACTCCTCAATAATGCACGAGATAAGCGTCTTCCAATAAAATCAACTCGCGTACGCTTCGAGACTACTGTCAAATTCTCGCTGTCGCGACACTGTAATTTTTGCTAGAGCCGATGTCATTACTATTTAATCACCTTCAACTCTAAGGGTAAGATTTTATCTCAAAGGAAAATTATAATCTAACACACTTTCAACGTATACTTTGAGTGCACATCCTTGTCTTTTAACCGTTTATGATATTTTATCATATATAGAACCCACACTTGAAAAGACAAAAAAAAGTTATAAATGAGTAAAAAATAAAGGTGTGCATTGAAAGTGAATCATTTTATAATTTTCTTATCTTAAAAGCTTTAATACTATTAAAAGTTATTATTTAATCACTTCCAACTTTAAAGGTAAGATTTTATGTCTTGGTATTATTAAAGGTAGATCACCTTTTCTCCTTTAGTCAAATAAAAAGAAAAAAAAAAATCTTCAACTCTTCTTCTCTTCAGGTCTTCAGGACCAGGTTAATTATCCCCAATTCTCTTTGCTTTCGATTCTGATTTTTTCTCTCAATCTCAACTGGATTACATCAAATCCTCTTTAGCTAGGTGTAGAAGAAATTAAGGTACGAGGTCATGGAATTGGTTATGACTTGTGAATCTGTTGAGCTGTGTTGAATCTGATCATGATTTTCTTTTCCAATTATGTGTTTTTCCTTGATGTAGGATTGCTGCCCTGGTTGGTAAAAACCAAAACTTTAGGTATCATAGGGTTCTTATGCGTTAATAATCCTCTTTTCCCCTTTGTTTAGTTAATGGCTTTTCTGGGTCTTAATTGCATCTATGAATTTAGGAATTCAAACTTATTGTTTAGAAATTCTGAAATTGCTTCTTATCTGCTATTATATGCTACTTGACTATATCTGATAATGAGCTATTTTGATCATTAGAAGGCTAATTAGTGGTTTCTACACTTCATAGGTTAAGGAAAAAGCAACATGATTCCAAGAGTTGGGATTTTGTGTCTCTTTGTGATGGGCATCACTTGGGCTTTTGCAGATGCAAGGAGTTTAGTGATCTCTGACTTTTCAAGTAAGCAAGAGTTTTGTTACCTTTTTTTTTGGGATTTCTCCTTTCTATAGGATGCTTTATATTGCTCAATTGAATTTGTAATTGATTGGAACACTAGTCGGATCATCCAATTATGAACAAATCATTATTTCTCGCCATATTTCAGCCCAAAGAGATGGAATTTGTGCATTAACAAGATTGGTATTTGGAGTTATAGTACGTCTGATATCAAACATATCTTTTCTCACCAGCTACTGGTGTCAAAATGTCATATTTAAGCATTGTTTTTAGGTTTTTTATTATGTAGTTCGAGATTTAGCGTATTGATGTTCATTTCAAAATTGGGTTCTTCTACATCATACCTAAGGGTGAGGGAGAAAACACAGGTGATATCACAAACAACAATGTATAGCTTCTAAAAGTGGTGGCAAGATTCAAAAAGTTGTTTGAATCCAAGCCATTTGTGTATAATTTTGGTCTTATTTTGCTCAAACAAAATATAAAGTCGAATCTCTTATTACTATTAGAAAAGCCGTTTCTGATACAAAAAAAAAAAAAAACAAAAACAAAACAAAAAACAAAATATAAACCAGAACCAAGAATGAGGTTACACATTTAAAGAGGAAAAATCATCTTTGACCTAGGCATCTACTTGCAAAATTTACTAAATAAGACTTATATCTAAGAGAAAGAAGTCAATTCTGACTTTATTTTTCTGGGTGTGAAGACTAGACTCATATGGGAATGATCAATTTCACAAGTTTCAAGTTAGTCAGTATTCCTGCATTCAAGAGATCTCTTATGTGATTGATAGTATCGTCTTTTTCATAGCGGTAAAGATGTTTCTTGGTAAAGCTTAACTTTCATGAACCAAAACTGAATTGTGAGCCTTGACCTATGTAATGCTGGAAACGAAGCAGTCTTAGTCATATTTTTTATTTGGTATGTTCTTTAATTATTAGTGTTTGGTTGAGTCATACCATGTGGAGTTTGTGATTCCAATCAAAGGGAGGCTTGATTCTTTGTTTATTTTAACTACTATAGTTCATAAGTTGTGTCAGTTTTAAGATTAATGGAAAAGAATTTTCTGTTCTCCTTGCTCCCACATTTTTCTCTCTTGCTTCTCTTGTTTATTCAATATTTGACATGCTCCCATTCACACATGGTTGGAAGGTCAATAAATGTGCATCGATCAGGATACATGTTTGTTTCTATGACCATCACATTCAATACCTCGTAAAACTTTTGGGAAAGATGGAACTTAGGTCAATTCCATCATACATTCAATGAACATCGTAGAAAATTTTCAGTTATCACCTAAAACTTTCCAGTCGACATCTATTTTTTTGACACTATGAATGAGTATTTACCTGCATGCTACTTATGGTCTTGAACATGTTATATTCCTTTTGTTTTGTTGGAGAATGAGGACTTTCACCATGTGTATGCAACCGAAATGTGTCCGTACAAGAAAATTTTAAAAAAGTATATCTTTGTTTGCTGCATCAGCATTGCTTTCCTAGAAGCAAATAATACACCATTATGCTAGCATTATGTATGCATTTCATTTTACTGTTTGGACAAATATTAAATATAGCTTGAAATGAAACTAGTGTATGCTTTCTAATTTTCTTTCTTTACAATTTTAGCCACGCGGGTCAACCAGAAGTTTAACATTGAAGCTGCTGAGCATGAAACAGTGGTAAAAAATGATAGGGTTTGTGCATTATGCGAGCAATTCACTTCCCAGGCAATAACCTACCTTGGCGAGAACAAGACCCAAACTCAAATAGTCGATAAACTGCATCACACGTGCTCTGAGCTACCCTATTACAAAAAAGAGGTGAGTACCTACTTTGTCTTGGCATGAGAGAACATCTTCAGTTGTTAGCACAGGACAGAGAACCATTGAAAAAATTGTCAACTAGAAAAGTTTAGAAGTATTTTACTAGAAATGTTATTAATGTCAATTGACATCTAATGCATGCCATATTTACTAATTCGTAGATTCCGTTGAAAAAGTAATGATTATTCACTTCAAAAAATAATATTCAAACTTAAGTTTTTTTGTTTTTTTTCAAGTTTTGTCTAATACTCGTTCTCTTAAATGTGGTTGATCTACGTTCTCTATTTGCATTCTAAGCATGAATTTGGCTACTTGAAATTTGAAAAATCAGTAGACATTTTATTTTTTACTCCTATGTTTGAGGTTTATGAGTTGATTTACATATAGTTTATTCCTAAAACTCTACTTTTTTGGGCCAACATCGTAATCATTATTCATTATACTCATATTTTCTCAAAATATAGTGTTTCTTTTGTTTTTTGTTGGTTATATAATTGAGTGTCAACCACTCATGACTTCAGTTTTAAATCATTTATTAATTTCATAGTTCACACTTCACACCATTTATCATGAGACACATTAAGAAATGAACAGTTATATGAACGTACCGGTACTTGTTTATTTGCATTGCACACATTAAGAAATTAAGTGTCAGTCACTAATGTTCATTGACATGAAGCTGTTTTAATTATTTGTGCATAATAATTATTTAGGAGTGCTTTTTAAAATATCATTTTAGAAGACCAGATGAAAGCACTTCTGTAGTTGTGCACTTTTATAGTTGTGATTATGTGATACTTTCTCACAAGAAATGAGCCAAGTGGACATTTTTAGCGTCAAATTGAAATAATCATATTGGTAAAAGTGATAATGATGGAACTGGGTAAAAGTGGTAATGATGGAACTTGATGAAACTGTTCTTTCCAAATTTTCCTTAAAGTTATTTCAACTTTTCAAGTTACTCAAGTCATGCTTGTTTTAAAATTTTTTTTTACTTTTATTTCTATCCTTCGCACGTTTCGTGCATTTGATTGTTTGATTTAAAAAAAGTCATTGAAGTGTAATGGAACTCTTTAAGGAATAAAAATTTGTTTGAGGACAGTCAACTTGTAGCAAGATAGACTTGGGGAAATTTCATTTGGTGATTTCTTAAGACCATAAAGCTAAAGGAACTATCTGCAACACAAATCCAAAGATTATCTGATTGATTTACTTATGAACGCATAAAATAATGATGGTATAAATTCATCTTTTGCCACTCGAACTAGGTTTCGATTGCATTTTTGGATTTGGGGGGATTTGAAATATGCCTTTTTCTAACCAAGTTCACCTTGACTTATTTGTTGTTTTACTTGGTGATATTTGGAGCAGTGTTCCAGATTGGTGGACTATTATGCTCCTCTTTTCTTTCTAGAGATTTCCACAATCCAACCTGAAACTTTCTGTGAGAAGTTGAATCTTTGTGATGAGACACTATTTACTCCTACAGATAGTTGTGACGTGTGTCATAAAGTTACGGCAGAGATTCTGGCCAAACTAGAAGACCCAGAGACTCAGGTTTGTTTGTACAGTCATTTTCCCAAAGTTACAACCTGATTATACATTTTAATATTTTATACTATGATTCCTTATGTTTCTCAGCTTTCAAATATTTTCCATAATTAAACTGAAAATCTTATTTTTTATTCTTTTGTTAATAATTCATTCTTGAGACTTTGTGCTTTCTCCTACATTCTTTAATTATTATAGACAGTAATTAGGGGAGCATGGGAGATCTCTATCCAATCTATTTTTTCTTCTTTTTAGCTTCCCTTTAGTCTTAAGGTTATGATGGTATTTGGTAATGTAGTGACCATTCAAAAGCTGGATTAGAATTGAAAGGCTTGCCAAGTTTTGCAAAGTTGTTGCTGTATTTTTTTTCCAGTTGCAATTTGTTGAAACCCCAAAATTAAAATGTAGGCAATTAAATAAAGTGTATCTTATAGAACTCAAAAATTATAGTTTGAGTTGCTAAATTTCTTTGACTGAGGCAGAGAGGTCTTGGGTTCGATTCTTGATAACTGCGTATATTCCCTTCTCCTGGGTTATGGGGATGGGGTGCCCGACTAGTTCCCATGGGTTTAGTTGAGCCAAAGTAAGTAGGGGCTGAATAAGGTTGGGACACCCATGGTTATCAAAAAGAAAAAAAAAATTCACAAGCCTCGTTTGGTTCATTTTACTAACTTTCAGGGAAGTTTAACTTCCTGGGAAGTTAACCACTAAGGAAGTTGCATTTTCACGTTTGGTTCAACTTTAGACTTCTTGGGAAGTTTCACATTTTAAAAATAGTAAAATAATGTAATTAACATAAATGCCCTTTACATTGTTTTTGAGGGAGAGAGAATATTAAATGAGGGTAAAAGTGTCCATTCCCCCTCAGGAAGATAACGCACCTCCCCTTCAAGTGAGTTATCTTCCCCTATGTGGAGGAAGTTGGGGGCTCAAACTTCCAAGGAAGTTTGTAAAAATGTCCAACCAAACAAGGTGAGTTGGAGCTTTCCTGGAAGTTATCTTACTTCCTTCCCCGAACCAAACGAGGCCATAGTTTGTTAATTTTCAACATAACAAAACTTAGTCATTCAAACTCAACTACTTCAATCAAATGTAAAGGTTCACCTGATTCATTATATTTGTGTTTTTTATTCTTAGGGAAAATACCTAGTTTGACAAAAAAAAAAATAGTTAATATTATATCTTTCACATTTTATTTTGTGGCTAATGCTTAGTATGATGTGGATTTATTTCAATGAAATAATTTATATTTTTCTTGTATCATTAGCTGGTACCTAGTACCTGATTCATTATATTTCCAGTTGCTTCATATCTGATTGTAAAATGCTTAAAATTTGTACTGACTACTGATAAATCAGACATTTGTCTTTTTATGTGGCTATTATTTCAGCTAGAGATAATCAAGAACCTCCTCAAATTATGTAATGTGGTGGAGAATTATGAAAAAAAGGTGAGAATACAAGAATGAACTTGCAATTTCGGAAATGCTTTTCATTTCTTCATGGATAGATCAGCCAAAGGAAACATTTTTCCCCTGATCCACCCAAGGAGATTGATTATGTAATTTATGTGAATGTTTGATTGTTGGGTTCTCAAAACTCACCAAGAAGCGTCAGTGTTTTCATATATGTTCTATTGGTCATGCCCAAGTCTTCACCACCATGTCATAACTTAAATTCCATATGTTTGAGCCTTATAAAAGAAAAATTTGCATATGTTTGGACAGTTGATAACTGGATAGATGATAGTATTCCAATCTTTTTGGTCCACAAGTAGGGGCATTGCATGAAGTTTAACAGGTGGAAATTTAGTAACTTCTATTTGGTCTTTCTTATGTCTTTCCTTGGTTTGTTATGCAGTGTAAAGCGCTAATTTTCGAGTATGGTCCCCTGATACTGGCAAAAACGCAGAAGTTTCTGGAAAACAAGGAACTATGCAATATTATTCACGCCTGCAAGGGTCCTAATGGTGGAGCTGAAGCAGAGTCCTCCCCGTTCGAGGTACCACTGATTTCCGATTCTTAAAATAACATTGCAGCAAAAGAAAGCAAAGCCTGCAAGAGTCTGGAGTAGAAAGAGCGCTGTGCAATTTGTAAGAAGCTTGGAGTCCATGTCCATTCTTTCCAGTGGAGAGGTTGTGCCGAAAGGTTGTGCCCATAATCTTCGTTCCTCGTGTGTTAAAACAATCATATCTGACGCTGTATAATTATTTTGGAAATAAAACCTTGTAATCTAAGTGGATAGATCATATTTCATTTGACACATTTATTTGTTGTTATTCTATGTTGTATATGTATATAGAAAGCCATAAGGCTAATTGGAACTGGTTCCATGCATAATATCAATACAAACTGAAATCTATAAAGGTTTTAGACAAGAATGGGTAAATGGTTACTATTTGAGACCTACCATAATGCACGCCAATATGTCATCAGTCATATTGTGTTCTGATTCCTTTTTAACATAGCTTGTGTTCTGATATGATGTTATAATCATGCATCAAAAACTGATGTTACTGTTCTTAAAGTGTTTCAAAGTAAAGGAATTGGAGCATATGCATAGTAAAAGTGGGTAGTGAATTAGTGATTAGTAAATACATAGAGAGTTTAGTTTCAACCATCAAAATAAAGGCATATCAAAGTATTCAAACAACAACAGCAACAACAACAACAACAAAGCCTCAATTTCAAATTAATTGTGTTGTTCTTCCATTGTGCTCAATTTAGTGCAACTCAATAGTGTGTTTTCCAAATCTTTTAAATCCATTATAATCAATGTGTTTCAAGTTAGCTTCGTCTACCTCTGCCTCTATATCGTTGAATTTCTTTAGTGTGATAGAAAACGTTTTTTTAGCTCCATAATCGCTTCAATGTTCCAATGATCTTTCTATTGTGTTGATATCCTATACAACATTACTATCTTTTGAACCATAGCTGTTTTAGCTCTATTAGCTCTTGTTTGAGCTCCATAATTGCTTATCATACTTAGCACCCAACACCTTCTGATGATCCCTATTCGTTCTACTTCAATTTCTCTTTCTAGAAACACAAATATTCTTCTATATTTTTCAGCTCTGAAGCAGTACTCAACAATTCACCGCAAACTGTTTGATGAAATTCCTCACAGAAGTGTTGTGTTGTGGAATTCAAAATTTACCATCTCTAGCTTGGCTTCTCATCAGGGATTTGTAGGAAATGAGTTTTCTTGTAATGGGCAGTCTGCTTTGATTGAATGGACAGCTACTATTTCAAGGTTGGCTAGGAGAGGTAGTGAAGAAGAGGCTATTGAGACATTTAAGTCAATGCTTTTACAGGGTCTTAGACCTAATCATGTGACGGTTTTGAGCATGATTAAAGCTTTTGGCGCCTTAGATTGCGAAGAGACAACTTGGGTGATTCATGGATTTGTTATCAAACTCGGGTTCAATTTTGAAGTCTCTATTGTTACTGCTCTTCTTAGTCTCTATTCCATGCAAGATATGGCAATGGTGTGGCAACTGTTTCATCAAGTGTCCACAAAAGATGTGGTCCTATGGAGTGCATTGATTGCGGCGTGTTTGAAGCATGGACTATTCGTCGAGGCGGTTGATGCTTTCCGAGAAATGCAGGTTTCTGGTGTACCACCTAATCATGTAAGTGTTGTGAGTGTTCTACCAGCTTGTGCTGATTTTGGTGTGGTTACTCTTGGAAAACAAATTCATGGATGCTCAATGAGAAGGGGTTTCTTTTCAGTCATCAATGTCCAAAACTCACTGGTAGATATGTATGCTAAATGTAGAGACTTCAAGTCTTCAGTGCTATTTTTCGAGAGGATTGCAGAGAGGGATTTAGTTTCATGGAACATCATGATTTGTGGGTGTATGGAAAATGGACGTCCGAGGGAGGCATTGGACGTGTTTGTGAAGATGCAAAATACATCCTGCAGACCAGACTCGCGTTCTCTTCGAAACTCCCTCGGAGCCTGCTCTCAAGCTAAAGAACTGGCATTTGGACTGGGATTGCATTGCTTTGTGATTAAAGTTGGTCTATTCGCTGCCATTTCCGTTGGAACTGCACTTCTAAGGATGTACGCAGATTTTGGTGATCTCCAAGCATCAAGAATTTTATATGATGGTCTCCATCAGAAAGATTTTATCGCCTTTAGCGCGATGATATCAATATATGCTCAAGCTGGGTATCCTCATCTTGCATTGAACACATTCAAACAAATGCAGTTGGGTGAAATAAAGCCAAATGAGATTACTTTAGTTAGCTTGATTCAAGCTTGCTCTAGTCTGGATACAGTACAGCAAGGGCAGATCATCCATGCCCATGTCCTTAGAGTAGGGCACTCATCAAATGCATACATAACATCAGCTTTGATTGACCTATACTGCAAATTCGGGAAGCTGAATCAAGGAAAACTGTTGTTTGATAAGCTCCAAGCCAAGGATCTAATCTGTTGGAGTTCAATGATAAATGGTTACGGCGTGAATGGTTGCGGTAAAGAGGCCTTGAAGACGTTCTGCGACATGTTAGATGGTGGCGTCAGACCCAATGAGGTTGTTTTCATATCTATTTTATCTGCTTGTAGTCACTGTGGCCTGGAAAATGAAGGTTGGTGGCTCTTCAATAACATGGAAAGCGAATTCAGTGTCACTCCTACCCTTGCACATTGTGCTTGCATGGTGGATATGCTTAGCCGTCGAGGGAGGATCGAAGAAGCGGTTGAGTTCATTAACAAGATGCCATTGGAACCAGACACAAGTATATGGGGAGCTGTTCTTGCTGGCTGTAGAGCAACTCAAGGGGCTACTGAGCTAGCAGAATTAGCAGCAGAGAACCTTATAAGGATGGACCCAAAAAATACTAGCTACTATATAATCTTGTCGAACCTGTATGCGGAGCGTGGTCAATGGAGGGATGTGGAGAGACTGAGGATGTATATGAAAGAAAAGGGTTTTAGAAAGACGGCGGGATATAGCATGATTGAGACAACATAATCTATAGGAGTAAATCACCTTTGTAAGCAACTGTGTTCAAATATTATGTACTTCTAGGAGCTTTTTTTGGAGATATTCTTTTGACAGTAATGAATAAACTATGATAGGATTTAATGAGAAACAAAATCATATAATGGAAAAGACAATTGTAATTTGTTTATTTGTTCAACTTTATTACTTATTGTACTTCAAAGGAAAAAATGGTAACGTTTACGATGAAATAATCATTCTATTCCATTAAGCTTTGGGAGTTTTATTTCTTATCCATGTCAAGTTCAGAAGGGCTGTTGTGAAGGAACTTGCTTATTTGCTCTAATAAAAAATGCAGTAACAATAGGCTAAAACTCATTTCTTAACTCTTAATTGAATGTTTAAACGAAGATTAATTAGTTCCACTACATGAATAAGCAACTGTGTTCAAATATTATGTACTTCTAGGAGCTTTTTTTGGAGATATTCTTTTGACAGTAATAAATAAACTATGATAGGATTTAATGAGAAACAAAATCATATAATGGAAAAGACAATTGTAATTTGTTTATTTGTTCAACTTTATTACTTATTGTACTTCAAAGGAAAAAATGGTAATGTTTACGATGAAATAATCATTCTATTCCATTAAGCTTTGGGAGTTTTATTTCTTATCCATCTCAAGTTCGGAAGGGCTGTTGTGAAGGGACTTGCTTATTTGCTCTAATAAAAAATGTGGTAACAAAAGGCTAAAACTCATTTCTTAACTCTTAATTGAATGTTTATAAGGAAGATTAGTTCCACTACATGAATAATATAAGCTTTTAATTTTAAGTTGTACTCCTAGTAGAAATTTTTATTTATTTATTTAATTATTTTTGGTAAATTTGACTTCCATCTTTTAGTACGCAACTTAAAATTCAATCAGCCCTTCTCTTTTCTTTTTTGTTTTCAATTTCAGAATCATAAAGGTGATTGTATAGCAGATAGAGCAAGGTAATTTCAGTTTTAAAAAAAATTCTACAAGAAAACCAGTGGAAGGTGTTTCTAAGCAGTTGAAAAAAAAAATCAGGGTATAGAGAACTGTCAAACTTTGTCAAAGAGAAGGACAAGAATGAAACAACAAAACAAACTTACTAAAGCTAGCCAAGTATAGTACATTATCAAATTCTAAACTGACCTAGATGGAACAATTAAACTCTATGATGCTTCTTATTATGATAAGCTAGACAATGGTTCATATCGCCCATCCAATTTTCTTCAGTCTTACTTCGGCGGTTTCAAAGAACACTAGTCTTGAAGGGTTAACATTTTTCAAGAAATGAAAGTCCACCTCAAGCATGCATATGAAAAAAAAAAAAAAAAAAAAAAAAATATATATATATATATATATATATTTTGTGCAAACATCAAGAACAATCAAACTTGATTTTCAATTGAAACCACCACAAACACAATAGATTCAGACAGAGTGGCATACACGAGCCTTTTGTGAGGATTAAGATATCCAACACTATACCTTCTCATAAAAAAAAAAAGATATCCAACATTCTATAATTGGATGTAACCAGGTGAATTGGTCAAATCAATTATTTCATATGAAATCAAAGAAGCTTTATTATTTCGAAGGAGAAAGGGAGTTGCCCTCTCAGGAGATGGAGTAGCCACATTTATTACCTCAACTCCGTGAGAAAAAGAATTTGTTGATAGTTGCTGATCATCCTTGTCCTTTAAAAGAGTTGCCAATTGGCGCTCTCTACCTCTTCTTTGTTTACTTTTATTTCCTTGGAACAGCCGACAAGGAATTTTATCATCGACTGTTGTCACTTTTTCAGTAAAACTGATAGTGCTAGAAGATGGAGGGGAATCCAGCAGATTGAATGTTACTCTATGATCTTCATCGGGCAAAATGAAGGAGTCCTTTTGTTTTGTGGAATCAAACTCTGAAGAGCAAAACAGACTTCTTGCATACTGCAGTTGTTCTTCTGGTTTAGACACTGAAATTGCAGATTCCAGTTCTGTCGATTGCTTCAACAGACAATTTTCAATAAAATCCGAGGAAGTTCTTGATTGATCTGAAGTGGAACTATGATTTCCTGTAGATGGCAGTTGATCAATCTCAGATGCAGTTGAAGCAATCAGTTTGCAGTAAGTTGACAGTCTCTCGTAGTTGCTTCTTTCCTCACTAAATTGAAACAAATTGTCATTTTCATTCGTCTTCCCAAAACCATCCTCACTGGTAGGAATGGAAACTGGCATCACTGGTGAATCGACAAGAGAAAACGGTAATGTTTGCTCTTTTTGTCTAGCATGGGGCTCGATTAGATCCTTTTCTCTACTGGCTGCCTTCCCTCTCAATCCATCATGTGAAATCTTGACAATATTACTAGGATGGGGATCATATTGATGATCCTCATCTTCATCTGCATTATCTTCATCTAGAAGTACCCCACCAACATAGCAAGGAAGTTCATCCATTGGACAAACTTTAACTCTCATTTGCTTTGGCAAGCTCGAGCAACCAACCGAATGTTTTGTGTACTTAGTTGAGAAAAAGTTCACGGTGAGTTTCATGCTGTCAATGCAAAAAAAAAATATTTTGACTGTGGTATATAAATATGCAAGTGCAATAATGAAATTTGGAAAAGAGTTTCCTATAGGAATCTGACTTACCTCTGCCAAGGAGAAAGGTTGAGCATCAGGTACACAAGCTTGATCTTATTGGCGATCCCAGAATGAGATTTCAAACTTGCAGCAGCTTGCCGAACACATAGGGACTCTTTTGGGTGCTGCCAGGCCCATTCAAACTGCAAACCTCAATTATGCATAAAACTTTCAGTAAGAGGAAATTAGAACAATCGAGATGTACATATTTATTTTTTAATACAACCAAATACCATCATAGTAAAAGTATAAATTGCACAGTTTGGGTTCAAGAGAAAGCCTCAGCGAAACTTTACACAATTACTAAGTTGAAAGAATGATGCAAACAGTTATAACTTATAATGGAAAGAAAAGCAATCAATTCCAATTGTCATAGGCGCTTATAGGCGAAAATGGTCCATAACACTAAATATCTCCAACACTCCTAGATAACTTTTCTTGGGCATCTACAAAGTAGATTTTTGTTCCAAACATAAGAGGATAGAGGATGTAATAACAACCAAGACTCAACCCGAAATCAGTTGGGTTCCGCTGCATGGATCAATCATTTCTACTCAGCTCAATTTAAAGCAGTTGAAGAGGATAATAATTTAAATTCTTCCATAGAGCATCGCTATCTAAAAACTTCCCGAATATTTGAAAGTTTGTTTGCAAGTAAAAATCCATAAAACATAGCTCCAGATCACACAAGCACCAATCAAGGGCTTTCATCAATTCACACAAAAGGGATCCAAAACAGGCGACAAGAAATCGGTAAACAACACAAACAACCAAAATCATAGGACATTCAGACCAGATCACAAACTAGAAGAAAAAAAATGATAACTTTGAGGGAGTTACTATATAACCTGGAGAGCAGAGACATTGGTGGGGAAGCCATAGACGCACAGCACCATCTCCCAAGGGCGCTTCCTCTTCGTCCTCCACGCGCCGCTCGTGATCTCCCCATTGTGCTGCCTAATTCTCCGCCGAGGATTCACCGTGAACCTGCAATATCAAGACAAGACAAATACAATCCCCAACAAATCGACTCAATTTCGGTTGAAGAAATTGGGGAAATTGAGATTTGATGGCGTGTTTGGGTGGAATTACCCTATGTAGGTGTGGCCTTTGAATCTAGGGCTCAGAGAGCAGAGAAGATAGCATGCGAAGAACCCTTTCACAGCTTCTCCTTCTCCTTCTCGTTCTTCTTCTTCTTCGACGCTGTTGTTATCATCTTCGTCGCCGTCTTCGCTTCTTCGGTCTTGGTTTCTGGAATCAAGAATTAGGGTTTGCGTCTCTTCGTTTCGATCCTTTCTCTTCCTTGTCATCTTGAGAGTTGAGTACAGAGTGAACACAGAGCGTAGGGTTTGATCCGGTTCTAGTGTAAAATATGACCGTTGGGAGCCCCATTTTAAACTTGTCTAATTTTCTGTGATCATCAAAACCGATTTTATTTTTTTTATTTTTTACACCTGGTTGATTTTTTTCTTACAACACGAGCCAACGATGCGCCTCGAGATGCATGTGTGAGGCACATCCAACTGTGCTCGTGCATGTCGGGCCTGTGTGTCCAACCTTAGTTACGTTTGCAATTCCTTTTTTCGAATGAAAAATGTTGTCGTAACTAAGGTTGGGCATGCACGTCCGACACGCACACGCACACAAGTCATCGATGCGCCTCGAGATGCGAGTGCAAGGCTCATCAAATGGTTCGCATGCATGTCGGACTTTGGCTAATGATGTATTGTCCATGTCATTGATGATGTTTTGATGCACATAGTTCTTGTGAGCATTTGATTAATGCTAGTTCTTGAATTTCTTTGGATACACTTAACTCTACCTTTGTAGAATACTATGTGTGCTACATACTATTTACATAGTCAGTCTTATGTTCGGATAAAGGAGGAGGGTTGTGATAGGTTGATAATCAATATAAAACCTTTGTTACTTTTCATATAAATGTATTATAATTAGGTTAGGAACCTTGAATGAATCAATACAAATTTACTTTGACAAAAAAAATTACCAAAAAAATAGACTGTAAAAGATGACCTATGTAGAAGAATACTAATTAATACTAATTACATGAAAACCAAAAATTAAAATACTAATTACATCATTTTCCATGGTGTTTATATGTAATGCGGAAAACCTATGTAGTCGAATACTAATTACAAATTTACAATTTTCTTCTCTTTGTTTTTTTTGAGAAAATTTACAATTTACTTTGGAGAGCATATAAAAGAGGGGCTTAAATATATACATCATCTTCTTTTGAGGTTTGGCAAAAATATTGTAATCTTAGTTTTTTTATGACCGTGGGGTCCGAACCGCTTCATCCCTCTCGATTAAGGCCAAACGAATCTCATGGGGCTAGCAGGGCGCTCTTACTAGTTACTACCAGCCCAAAATTGAAAGAAAATGGTACAGTTGTTACAAATCGAACTCCTCGCCTTTACCTTAATTAGAGTACTTATAAGACTCTATTCGTAGCCAGTCCACCACATCCTTAGAGACAAATGTTGTAATCTTTTTTTTTTTTTTAATTCAATATTGTTGTAATCTTTTGAAATAAATAATATTGTAATCGTTTAATTTCATATAAGCTGCATAAGTATTCTTTTTCTTGATAAACAAAATAATTAATTGTATAAAGTATTATTTTGTCACTTATTCTACAATATTAAATAGCCTTGCGTTAATTAAAAAATAAATAAACAAATTTTAATTTCTTTGATTTAGTTAAAATAACACATTTATTAATATATTTATGTGAAACAAAAAATACATTAATATTTTTTAAGAATAGACTTAAACTCTAAATCGTTTTCCATAACTCTTAAGCAATAATAAGAAAATATAAAACAATTATTTATGACATTGCAAATATCGATTTATTTTTTAAGGAATGAGGCTTAGCTGTTGTTATTTTGTAAGAGGTGCAATGTAATGACAAAGAGATGAGTACCATATGGGGCCCGACAAGGCCCGAGCGAGGATTAATCGGTGCGGTTGACGCCAAACACCACATGAGAAACCAAAAAAAAAAAAAAAAAAAGAGATTACCACCATAACTTCAATTAAAAGGTTGAGCGAGAGATTGCTCCACTTTTGGTAACTACATTACATCTATTCCATGTGATTAGTCGAATCAAAGTAAGAAGAAATTAAAAAAGTTCAGATACCTTCGAACATGTATATAGAACAAAGGGATTTTGACCACATCTCTACCTTCCTCTCCCTTTCTTCTTCCTTGTCTCTTTTTCTCCAATATAAAACAAAGGGATTTTGACCACATCTCTACCACATTATATGAGGTTTAAAATGAGAACATCCAAAAGCTTATCTAGAAACGACTCAATGACAAAACTCAAAACAATAAAAACTGAATAGATTTGACAGTATATAGTGATTTACTTGAGATAACTTAGATTTGACAGACTCAAAAAGATTTTAAACTTAAAATGAGTATGTTACAAACACTTCAGAGAGCATTCATTTCGGAATATTGACTCAATTATCAAACATTTGAAACAATGACCTGACTCCATAGCTTCTGTTCTTTTCGTCTTTACTTTATTCAAAACCCTCACGAATTTGCCAGTTGCCACATTGTAAATAGCAGTGGTAATGACCAAGCAACGAATGTCTCTCACATGTGCAGTCACTTTCTGTCGAACCTAGATAATAATATAGTAGAATCCAAATTGAAAGCCTATGATACAACAAGTTTTGTCTGCAAACTATAAGAGCTTATCTCACTTTCATTTCGTCTGCTATCAGATATTCTCATCTCAATAACAGCATCTGAAGTTTACGGTATACATTACCTTAGGCCTAATATCACTTGTCTTGAACCAAATAAATGAGACAATGCTCATATTAAGATGGGCTGTATTTGTAGAAACAGCAGCATCTTTACTTGGGAAATAATCAAAGACTGAAACACAGCATGGCGTCATAATCATCGGGTAATGAAAATGAAAACTATCATAGTTTCGTACTGAAGTCGAGAAATAAAATATGTTTTGGTTTATAAAGCAAGCATTGAAACACGGCACTATATTTTCTTGTTGCAGATAGTTTCGAGTTTCATCAGTTCTTATTTTATTTTATTTTTTTGGTAGAATCAGTTCATATTTTTCCCCTCAATGAGATTCTTACAGTTGATGGAATGGAGAAAAATCAAATGGTTAACGGGGTTGACTAAGCCTAAGAAAACAGTTATAAGCCAAAGCAAAACCTCTTCATCCTACAGAAAGCAATAGCGAATGGATTGATACTTGAAAGTCAATTTTATATTGGGGAATAGATTGGACTACAGTAACAGAATTGCTGAGGAAATCAAAAGGAATAATCTCACATTCCCATACTATCAAACATTTTCTGTTTACCTAAGAGAAAGTTATTTCGACATCTAAAGCACACTTAACATGAATAGCTCAAAATAAAATCTTTGGAGTGGTTGTACGAAATCAATAAAACAGCTCAAACACATCCATAGGCTGAGTCAAACTGGTGTCACTTCTACAGAAAGTAATTTCACAAAAAGAAAAAACGATGTAGGATACTATAGTACATTGCCGACTAGATCAACAGCATATTCTTTTTACCCTAAAAAGAAAGTTAATATCGACATTTAAAGCCTCCACATGAATAATTACACTAAAATCTCTGGAGTGGTTGCAGGAAATCAATAGAGCTCAAAGACATCCATAGGCTGAGTCAAACTGGTGTTACTTCAACAGAAAGTAATATCACTAAAGGAAAAACGAAGTAGGAGACTATAGCACATTGCTGACTAGATCAACAACATATTCTTTTTACACTAAAAGAAAGCTAACATCTACATCTAAAACATACTCCACATGAATAACTAACACTAAAATCGCCGGAGTGGTTGTAGGAAATCAATAAAGGAGCTCAAAGACATCCATAGGTTGATTAAAACTGGTGTTACTGCTATAGAAAGTAATTTCACAAAAAGAAAAACAAAGTAGGAGACCCGAGACCGTACTACATTGCTCACTAGATCAACAACATATTATGCCCAATGAGAAGTATGCACATAGGAGATGCTAATGAACTCCACTCGGCATTGATAGACTCACGTAAAGCGAACAAAGCTTTTAAAGGGGGCAATGGTTATATTAGTCATTTTCATATTGTAAAAATATAAGTGGTTTAGGGCTTTATGAGATGCATGGCATGAGAAATGTGTTGAGAATTAGGGTTCTACTTTACTGAGAAGTTGGGGAGAGTTCAGCCTCTAGAATAGTTGCAGGATTTTTGTCTCTCTTCAGTATTATCAATGAAGTTTCTTGTCTCTCTCGCATTCGATCTATTAAACTCTCAATTCATTGTTCTTTGTGTGTTTGTTTGGTTTATTCTCTTGTTAGAACTTTGATAGAACTAGAGTCATATCGGACATACGACTAAATTCCATCAGGAAGTCATCCCCGAGAAAGTTATCTATTTTTTTTTTGAAAAATATTTAATAAACAAAACATACAAATGGAGAAAGATGCTAAAAAATTATATATATCAAGCCAAACTTAGCACCAGGATAGGCTCCCAAATTTACTGAACCTTCATATAACTGCATATCAGACTAATAGCCTTGAAATTGACTCGAAGCCTAAAAATCATCCAAAATACCTTTGCTGCCATTACAATTTCCGGAAGCTGAAAACACAAATAAATAGAAACGCAGGAGAGGGTCACCATAACCAATATCTCAATAACCTCTGAGCTTTCATGGAATTGTTGCATTTGCCCAGAAGAAAAAGGCTTATATGACACACACACACAGAATCACAGATGAGTAATTCTTTTTCTAGTAATTTATCCTATCAAGGTCAAAAATGAAAAAGCTTCTGGTGAAGGATTTCAAATTATTTCAAAACTAACAAAAAGAGAAACAAACAGTACACACATGCACGAACGCACAAGGAAACTTCCATCATCTACTCCGGATAAATCAAGCTCAATGAGTATTTTATCAAAGTTCTTCAAAAGACTAGTCCAGTAATAACTGGGGTACAAGCAAGAGTAACAAATATTTAGGCCTTGTTTGGTTAGAGGTGGAGTTAACTTCCGAGAGATAACTTACAGGGAGTTGGGAACTAATCTTGTTTGGTTGCCCAACTTTCCTGCAAGTCTCAGTCTCCTAACTTACAGGGAAGGGTGAGAGATATCTCTCCCACCCCCTCTATAGGGAGTTATCTCCCAGGAGTTGTAGACACAATTACCCCTCATTAATGACCCTTTTATTACCCATCTCTCTCTCTCTTATTTGAAGGCTATTTATGTCAATTCATATATTTTCTTGTTTAAAAATTTATAACATCCTTGCAAATTTAAAGTTGAACCAAACATGAAAATATTAACGCCAAGGAACTCCAAGGAGATACCTCCGAACTAACACTGTAAGTTACTAGAAATGAACCAAACGAGGCCTTACATTTGAATCTTGGCTAGTATGGCGGCCTAACCAACGTGAGGATTGACAAACATAAAGTTCTTTCATAAAGAACTGACTAATGCACTCTCCTTGTTTTCTTATGCTTATAAGTTATCAGCCTAAGATTTACAATTGCATGGAAACCCCCTCTATATCAAAACTTTTTTTTTTGCTCTATTTCTATTCTTCAGCTTAAAAGAAAAGTGAATTGGTTTACAGATTTATCATTCTTCAGGAACCCAAGCAGAAATCCTATAGCTCTCTTTGATGATTCTATCAAAATCAAATCATTCTAATTTCGTAATTTTGCAAATCCATGTAATTCATTCAGGAAGGATGTTCCACAATATCTTAAATTTGACAGGGCGGAAAATGAGTAAGAAACTTAATGCCGTACAAGTAAAGAAAATTTATGAACTAACTAATTACAAGGACTGAACATGTGGTTTCAAATACTATGGTGTTTCCTTCTATATATTTCATTGGTCTTTACTTTAGTTTTAATTGAAGCATAGAACTTGTTGAGGCTCTCCATACAAAACAATAAAGAAGCAAAATTTAGGAATATTTTCTATTACTTATCGGAAATGCGAGAGAAAGCACAACCTTCCGTGGAATTTCAAGTGCCAAAAGAAGTGACAACAGATCATGACAACAAACTTCATTACAATGTACATTTTTGGTCGAATTCTACAATTCCAATTCCATCCCCACCTCTACAAATCCTTCACTTCCTCACCAACATCAATTACAACAGACAAGTACACAATCAATCAACAATCACAAACACAATTCACGAACCTCATTCCGCAGAAATCAATCACGACTGCTTGAAATGCCTCCACAAGTACCGCCCGCTCGCCATGTCGACGCAGGTCCAGAATCCCGATCCAATTGCAGAGAAGACCTAATCCAACCAAAATGCACCACAAATTAGATCCAACAAATCCAATTCCAAAGCAGAAACCCTAGAATGTTAAAATCCGAATTGCAACACACCGTCCATACCTTCTTCGACCGAGGCAAGTCGTCGACAGGCTTCACCAACTCATCCGAATCGCGAACATCGTCATCGTCAGCTCTGGATTTGAGGTTCTTGAAGACTAGGAATCCGGCGAGAGTTGCAGAGATGAAGAGGAGAATGAGGCGCAGAGGACACATTGCGGAGGAAGCGAGCGCGTTGGGTCGGTTAGGGTTTTGGTTTGTTCAGAAGAGCTCCATGAGCGAGAGCGAGAGAGAGAGAGAGAGGGATTGGTGGGAGCAGTTGAAGTTGGTCGGTTTTGTTGCGCAGAGAGGATGTTAGGTGAGAAAATGGGGCATGTGGCGCCGCCCTGAGTTGGACTTCTCTCAAGCGTTGCTACTGCTGCCTCGGAAAGCACTTGTTATCATTAGTGGACTTTGATGTAATGTGCCACCAACTCTACACCGCACGTCTCCTAATCCTCCTCCATCTTCTTCTTGTTGTTCTTGTTTTTTTTTTTTCAATTATTATTTTTTATACTTTTTTTAGAAAATGTTAATCTCACATAGTTCCTCTTTATTTTTTTAACCATTATTTCTCGTCTTCTTAAGAGTGGGCGCAATAAAACACTATAGATAATTAAAAATAAAGTGTACGTTCAAAGTGTGTTAGATTATTATTTTCATTTTTCTTAAGACCTTGCCCCTTGAAATAACTTTAGGCACCAAGATAATCACACATAATGAATTCAATGCACGATGCATTTTGGGATGTCCGCACAAAGATTATAGTAAATATTTCATTGAAGACGTATCTCAATCCCCATTTCACAAAAAATATGTCTCCATCTAGGGGCGGAGCCACATGTCCCGCCCCGCCCTGCCCTGCCCTGCCCCTCCCCTACATACACTATGTATTTGTAGGGGTATGTATACTTCTACTCACTTGGTCCTACTCACTTCCAAGAAAAAACACGCTTGCCCCTCTTCACTCTCCCAACATTTCCCAACATTTTGTTATATTTGTGGTTAAATCTTGACTTTACGTGGTATATATATACACGTAAAGTCAAGATTTAACCACATATATATATATATATATATATATATATATATATATATATACTTACGTGCACATGCATTTAAGGATAAAAATTCAAAATGTATTGTTTTATTCTTACTTTTATGCAAACCAGAAAACTATCAATTTCTAATGAAAAAATACATGGGATAATCTCAAACTTTTTTTATCTTAAAAAAAAAGGAACAACTGATAAAGATATACGGTTCTCCATACTAAAAGTGAAAGAAAATTGATAAAGAGAGAGGCCATTGCATTGCAAAAAGAATACATGCAAGTATGTCTACGTATAATCATATGTTAATAATGTAAATTTTACAATATATTCGTTTGATAGATTAATTAATTATACATGCATTTGTTATATATTTTGACAATTCCCATAGCATCCGTTCGCTTTAGATAATTGGAAAGTTAGTGACAAATAGAGCGCATGTAAACATTGCACGTCATTGCGACACATTAGAATTTTTGAATGCTTAGACTAATGTATGAAGGGCATGTGATTTTTGACTATAAACTCTCGACACAATAAAATGCAAACTACACACAGTAAGAGTTGCCCCTATACTAATAAATAAATACTAATAAATGGATTGATAAAGCCTCTCAGGTGAGATGGTAAATACATCAAATACATGCTTGTCAAAAAAACAAAACCTCGAAAAACATAGTTGATTTCCACTGAAATTAAAAAAAAAAAAAAAGCAACAACAACGTAGTCTCAGTCCCAAATTAATTGGGGTCGGCTATATAGATCAAACCTTTTCATTGTGCTCGATTCAGAGCGATTGATGAGGTTTGATTAACAAAGTAACATGATATTTTTTTTCTTAAATCACAAAGTAACATCATATACTTTATAATTAGAAACAAAGCATGCCTATTGAGGCCTTGAAAAAAGATAGTCATTGCCTTGGTGTTTAATTGAGACCAACTACTTCTTGTAACTTATTCACAGTTACCTCTTAGAGGTTATAGGTCTAAATCATCTAACTTTTTAAGGCATGTATCTATCTTATAGTGTAGGGTGCATCTCCTCTAAAATATTCATGGATAATTTTGGACACTACAATAATCATATTAAGTCAATCTAAGATTCAAACCAATTATCCCCGATTGAGAAGTACTGGATCAAGTTAAGTGGATTAGCTATTATATTAAGGAAAAAGACACTATTTTCTCAAAAAAAAAAGAAGGAAAAAGACACTACATTAAACGTTGAAGTATATATACATGCATCTTTTTCCTTCTCTTTTATTGCATCTCTATACTTGATTTATCTCCAAATTCAGATTTTGTGTGTTTTTAGATCAGGTGCTTTGTTTTTAATGTTTGTTCGCAATTGATCAAACGTTTAAATAAAATATTTGAGCATTAAACTATATATACATGGCTTTTTCTAATATAGAAATATATTTAGTTTAATTTGTTTTATTTTTTTGTTTTTTTGTTGTTGAAAGAGTAAGGTCGGTCATCTCTCCACTTGGTAAGGGTGAAAATTTAATTTCTCAATTTTCATATAAGTTTAATAATTTTTTGTTAATAATTTTAAAATTTTGGATTTCATAAAATAGTTTCAAGCTTAATATACAGCGTCTTTTTCGGGAGGAGGGAAGCGGCGTCGATGACGGTGGCAGTGAGGATGGAAGAAGGTCGTGGTGGTGGTGTGATTGGATGAGAAATGTGGTGTGTGTGAGTGAGGGCGCAATGTCTGAAAAACAAAAAAAAGTGTGTTAAGGTCATTTTGGGTGTGTGTAAGAAAATGGACAATTAGAGTACCTAGCTAATTAGATAAATACGTTTTTTTTGGAAAAAATAATAAAATGACACACTTCCAACACACACTTTGGCCACACACACTCATCTTTAATTTTAGCCATTTATAGCTTTTTCTTGTCGTCCAGGCATGAGTCCTACATCTCACAAAACATCATAAACGACTAAAAAATAAGGACGTGCACCCAAAGTGTGCGTCGAGAATGCGTTAGATTATCATTTTTTTTCCTATTTTGTCAAACAACTCGATAAGATATTTTGGGGTGATTGGTCAAAACTATACATTATATATCCATAAATATGTAGGCGGCACCCTAAATTTTCATGAGGCGGATCAATTTTGAGTGCACCACAAATTTAAAATTCAATTTATGAGGGCACCTCGATTTTTTTACTAAAATCTTCAAAATACTATATCGTCCCAACCAATGCACCCATCTCCAATACTTTAGTTGAGACATCTATTTTAAGTTCGACGACACATGAGTGAGACTTATCGTCTGAGTTTGGTTTTGTGCAATCGAGCTTCTTCATTGAAACTTGGTTCACAAAATCACAACTGTCAAACTAAAGGTTTGATGGGTTATGTTCGACTCTTCAACTTAGAACTCGGTGGGCTCCAAATTACTCTCCAAATTTAGGGTTCGATGGATTTTGACCAACTTTTCAATTAAAGATGACACTTG
Source organism: Stephania japonica (assembly GCA_039657345.1). Classification (NCBI taxonomy): domain Eukaryota; kingdom Viridiplantae; phylum Streptophyta; class Magnoliopsida; order Ranunculales; family Menispermaceae; genus Stephania; species Stephania japonica. The sequence goes on from CM077556.1 coordinate 13,338,062, forward strand.
ATGATGCCCTACAAATCACAAGAGGCAGTAGTGTGAAATGATGAAGGTGAGGTACACAAAACGAGAAAAAAGGGGGGGGTGCACAAAACGCAATGAGAAGGCTAATAACACTTACTAAAGAAAAATGATACTCTAACACACTTTGGGCACATACTTGAGGCACAAACTTTATTTTTTAGCCATTTATAATTTTTTCTTATCTCTCTATATATGTGGGCCCACATCTGACAATTATGGCACACATTAGGGTTGCCCTCATGAAAAGCTAGGGTGCCTTAAACGCGTCTCCAAAAGTCAAAGTCATGAATCAAATTAGTTAATTAAGAGCATCCTGACAATTTTTCAACATGCATGCACGTAGCTAGGGAAGCACATGCAACCCAAGTTAAACTAACAAAAAAAATGTTGACCCTGAAATCGATCCCAAGATTCCCAACACAAGTTGCGAACTTGTGATAAATTATGAACGTATTAACAACAAAATTATTCTATGGATTATAATTTAATCAACAATTAGTCATGGTCAACTATATATCGTTAATACCAATACACCAGTGCATCACTTGTCAAAAGAAAAGAAAAAGCTTAAGGAAATGAATCTTCAACTTAATTATTTTATTTTATTTTATTCATTGAGTCTACTCTCTCATCCATCTCTATTTAATCAATTAAGCTCTTCATCTCCAATATCATCACAAAATGGTGAATGGTAATAACATTGTAGTTTTTGTTCTCTTTGTTATCGTTGCTCCTCTAGCTATAGTAGTGGCTCTGCCCACAACTACTAGTGCTACAGGTCAGCCATGCCCCTGCTATTCATATGTCAATAGTTGCAGCGATTCTTGCAACAGAGCAGGAGGGTCAAATTGCGCTCAGATCTGTACCACATATTTGGCTCCTTGCTTTAAAGCAATGTGCCCCTCAATTACAAGTGCTAAAGATGAGTCATGCGTCTGCTATTCATACCGCCAGAGCTGCCTCAATTCGTGCAACAGTGCAGGAGGGTCCAATTGCGCCCAGGCCTGTTCCTTGGCTTCCTGCTTTAAGGCGTTGTGCCCCTGACTCCATGACCAACTCCTCACCATAATTTGACAGTAGTATTAGTTTTAATTTGATGTATTAATTGTTGTTGTGCAAATAAAAGCGCTCATGTAACCAATCAAGTGGTAGCTCTAATGATTTAATAATCACTTGTACATTGTGGTTGAAGGTTCAAGTGTTTCCCGTTTGCAAGATTGAGGGATATTATTTTATTTTTTAATGATGATCGTGGATGGGTACGTGTCCGAACACCTCTCTTAATAACAACAAAAAGTAGTGTCCGGACCTGTACCTATTTTTGAAATGGACATATTTATTGTCCAAATATTTTTAAAACATACCAGACCTGTTTTTTGTCCGGACCCCTCTTTTTAATATAATAAAATATTTTTTCCACTTAATTATTCACAAAAATACATAATTTTTTTTGTTACAATGCATTCCATTACTACATAAAGACACGTAATTATATATTCAAAATTAAAATCTCACAAGTTTCCATATAAAAATAACATTATCATTAGTAAAATTACAATGCAATTATTATGAAAGTTTTCAAATACCCCAATAAATAAATAAAATATTATTCGAATCAATCGCTAAACGGCTACCTGTTTTATAAAAAAATTGTCTCTACCCATACCCTTTTTAAAAACGAACAAGAAAACATGTCCAGACCCGCATTTATTTTGAGAAAATCATGTCCAGGGTCTGGAAAAGTGTGAACAAACGGGTTCGCACACTTTTTGCCACCCCTAGGTGTTGGAACTGCCTTGGCCCCTCAGATTAACCTTCAACTATATGTAGAACCTTCACTGCACTCCTTGGTGGCAGTTTGACGGTTATTATAAAAAATAAAGCGCACGTGTATGCCCTCGAAAGCAATGTGGCTACATATAACTTTGGAAGATGCTAGGGTGACACCTGAAATGAGCACTTGATTGTTGGTGTCCATTCATTAGACATTAATTTGTGTGTGCATAAACATCGATGCAGAAATAAATGAACACCAATAATTGAGTGTACATTCCTGGCAGGCGTAACACGCATTTATAGCCCATTTGGTTGGAGTTATGTGTAAGGTGTAGTGATTGATTTAGATAGTTTGGTTTTTGTGAGAGATGAGAGTTTTGTTTAAAGACGTTTGGTTTAATAAGTACAAACTTAGTAGTATATTGGTCATTAAAATAAGGAAAAGTGGGTGAAAAGTCTAAAATGCCCATATTAATTCCACATCAACTAACACACCCACCACGTTTAAAATAAGAAAACCCTAGTTTCACCCCCATTTCTCAGTCGTCTTTGTCATCGAGTCTGTTGGTCATCTCGGTCGACTTCGTCATCCACATATCGGCTCGTTCTCGATCGTCTTCTCCGTCAACTTTCAGCGTCGACAATGTGAAGAAGATGATGAAGCTCGGATCCCTACCACGCACGATGTGAAGAAGATGAAAAAGCTCGGCTCCTTGGCACACACGATGTGAAGAAGATGATGAAACACAAGATGTGAAGAAGATGATAAAGGTTGGCGATGTGAAGAATGATGTGAAGAAGATGATGACGTTCGATCTCATTTGTGTGGGTTTTGTTTGGATCATGAGGGCATTTTCAACATTTCATCTCAGAAAATCAGTGGGCTTATCTAATGACAGGGTCCTCCCTGTCAATTGGTAAGATGGTGTATGGTATTTATGTAAGCTCATGTCTTTACTTAACACTCAAACTAAACAATGACTTTACCTCTAAGCTCAGACTTAGATAACTTAACACTCACCAAACGGGTTGCTAATGATTTAGTGAGTTGCCAGTTTTGCCACATGCGATATGTACAATATGAGAGTTTGTGATTCATCACTACTCACTAGCGAGCGCATGGCATCCAATTATTTTTTGAGAATCATGGCATCCATTTATGATTTTCTTTTCTTCCAGTTGTGGTGCGTGCTAGTGGAATATTATTACACGATACACAATTACTTGAAAAAAAAATTTTTTTTTTTTTTAAAAAGTCAAAACTTATGGATCAAATTAATTAAGGGAGCTGGAACCAAAAAAATTAATTAATTAATTAAGGGAGACACCAAATAGACTCTACTTTTTGCTAAATATACCTCTACTTTTAAAAAAAATTAATCTGTGCATATATAAAATGACTTAACTACCTTTCATATAAAATATATTTTGCTCATTCATACTTGAGTCACTCAACCAACTCTCTTTCTCGGATCGCACCTCACATACGACTAAACCTAGAAAAAATTCGTGTTGAACCACGTTGATTCGACGCCGTGATTGTATTCTTCATCTCTTTTCGTGTCTATTTTTGAGTTTTATAGTTATTTTTTGAATTGGTGTTTGTGGTGTTGTAGTTGGGATTAGAGCTTCAATATGGGGTTTAAATCTCACATTTTGGCACAAAATGTTGATAGAATGGAGAATATTTTTAGTTATTATGAGCGAAACCTACTAATTTTTGGTGGTTTTCATGTATTTTTTTTTAGAGTTTTGAGATTTTTTTATTCGATAATTGTTGCACGTGGAATTCGAACCTGATTCGAAACCCACGGGTGACACTTCCTTCTAGATCACCGACAGACTAGATCTAACCTTATTTGACGAAAAAAACACTCCACCACTTGTAGCCTACTACTAGTGCTTTACAATGGCAAAAAATTGAGAAAGGAGAGGGATAGAGGGGTGATGGGTTGAGCAAGAACATTTCTAAGATTTTAGAAGAAAAAAAAAAGTGATTTAGAAGAAAAAAAAAAGTGAGGTAAGTTAAGCAAAAAGGGGTCACTCATCTTCCTCTTTTTAGTCGTGCTTCCTTAATTAATGAAACATGACACAATTTCTCAACATGTATGTATAGCTAGGGATGCACATGCAACTTAAATTAAACTAACAAAAAATGTTGACCCTGCAATTGATACCAACACAAGTTGTGATAAATTAATTAAGACGAATTTATTTTAAAATTATTTTACCGATCATAAATTAATCTACACTTTGTCATTGTCAACTATATTCAAGTTATCAATACACCAATACCTCGAATACATATATCAAGTAAAGTCTTCGACATTTTCTTAATCACAAAGTCTTCGACCTAATTATTTTAATTATTTCATTAGTTGAGTAATTTTTCGATCTGCCCTCTCATCCATCTCTATTTAAACCAATTATATTAGCTGCTCAGCATCTCTAATTATCATCACAAAATGGTGAATTGTAATAACATTCTAGTTGTTTTCTTTGTTGTGTTTGTTGCTGTAGCTTTAGTGGTGTTGCCCACAAGTGCTACAGATCCGTCATGCGTTTGCTATACATACCAAGCGAGCTGCCTCACTTCCTGCCGAAGCGCTGGAGGGTCCAATTGCGCTGAGGCCTGTTCTTTGGCTAACTTCGCTTCCTGCTTCAAGTCGTTGTGCCCATGATGTCCATGACCAACTCCTCACCTTGATTTGATTTGATTTTTTTTTTTTTTTTTTGAGAAGCACCTTAATTTGATATTAAGCTCTTCCTCTAATTACGTAGTTGATACATGTACTTTGTTTTCATTTCTTTTTAGTAATGTCGGAGTAACCCACATTTGGCACCGACCTTGGATGCCGTCCATTTTCAACTCGTAATGCGAGTGCATGCATCTCGAAGTGATTTGGACGACATCCAAAGAGATTGGTGTCAAATGTGGGTGTCAAATGTGAGTTACTCTTGTAGGCTCTTGATTAATAAAGGGTACATAAATCATGGCGTCCCCAAAATTTGTTTTGATTGATGCCATATGTTATTAGTGCTTGATCTAATTGATAAAATACACAACAAATTTACTGGATCGAAAAAAAAAGTACGCAACAAATTAGGAAAAAGTCAAATGAAGGAGTAATATAATTTTTGGGGTAATGATAAAAAATATCCTAATTAACCTTTACAAGTATGTATCAATTATAACTTAACTTTTGAAATTTATCAATTACATTTTAACATTTTCAAATTGGTATCAATTATATCCTCAATTAATTTGAGACACTTTTTTTTTAAAAATCAACGTAATCTTTCAAACGTATCAATAATATCCTTTAACATATCAATTTATCACTTATATATTAACTTTTCTTTTCAATCATCTATATTGATCAATTTAGATCAAAATCTTCTAAGCCCCATGTTTAAATTAAGTTGATGATGACTCATAAAAATAATAATTTATAAATCAATAATACATTAATATTATAATTCAAATTTAGTATTCATAGATCATTAATGGCAAGTTGAAAATACAATCCAATTAATTGGATGACCCGATGATTTGGTATGAGGTTTGAACGTCTCTGGGCTGCCTCCATCAACTCTGATCAGCATTAACCATGTGTCTCGTGGCACGTCAATGGCTGCTTAAGCTAGCATCTCATCAATACTTGTCTACTTAGTCAATTTTATTGCATTTTCTCCAACTTTAGGCACTCCAATCCTTTAGCACATCAACCAATCACCATCCTAGCTGCTTCAAGTGGATCCGACACAACTGCCTCGAGATGCGTGCAACCGTGGTTTATGAGATGAATACCAGAAAGCTTTTATAAAAAAAACCTCGCTTTTATTTTTTTGTTCTACACAATCTAAAAATATCAAATAAACAAAAATAAGTAATTATTAACCAATTTTGGAGACTTTCAAACATCAAAATATAACATCTACACACTAAATTGGAGCACAAATATATAACTATCATATATCTTTATGATACAATATGTGTGGTAGAATTGATTTAATAATAAAAATGAGTTGTATAGTTGAAGATCTTGAGTTCCATTCCATGTATTACATGTCTTTTTTTTGAAATTACATAATTTTTTTAATAAAATATAAAAGAGAGGATTTTATGCAGGACGTGGGGCGGGAGGTAGGGAATTCTTGCGGGGATCCTTGTGGGGCACAGGGCGAGGAATCCCCGTGGAGGGAGAATAATCCCCGACCTCACCTTGCCTGCGTAATAGGGCAATTTGTGTGTAGGTCAACCACTGCGCGGGGCAAGGTTGTAGCGCAGGACAATTTGTATGTAGCCACTTATTAGATATGGTTAATTTCATTGAAAAAACACTAGAATACAAAGATTAGTCCACCGTATTTTCCTTTTTACATCAGCAAGCCCACCCTAAGGCAATGTTATTTTGACACGCTAAAAGTTAAACACTAAGCCGCACAACTTCTTGAAGGCCGTATGGTGTGTTTTGAGATGTGTGCACACATATTTTCAAAGTTTATTGCACAATTGCTAAATAGACGAGTTACTTAGTGTGACCTTTATGACGCCGTTTCCCTAAACATGACACCGCCCGGCCTAATCCCATAATTAAGCCCTAATATCAGTTACGTACGACTTAACTACATATTAGTCAGCTTTTATATTTTATACTCCTTAATATACGCGTTTAAGATAAGTTATACACTTGTCATACCATTATTAGAATTTTATAGTTGATTGAAACTTTTATTGATTTAGTTGCATTAGCAGAAGCAGTCATAAAATTATCCTAAGTGTGAGAACCAGAAAATAACGATCACATAGATATATCATGAAGTGGTGAATATAAATAGTGTGATAGTCATTAAAAGTCGGGAAACTAAATGCTCAACTCAATATACAACCTCAAAGTGTATCAAAAGACATAAATTATGTGATACACAAAATATTGAAAAGACCTACAAAGTTGGAAGCAGGAACACGTTACTAGCTCAGAGGTAGTCGTCAATCTTCTCTTTACCTGACATGCTGTTCGACAGATTTGCACCCAATCATAAAAAGGACGGTGAGTACAAGAATAAAACTGTAACTCCCGTAGATATGTTTATGTACATTTTCAAGAACAAGACAGTTATTTAAAAGCATATAAATAGCGATGAAACTGTTCTAACTAACATATGCTGAAAAACACCACATATATTCAAAATGAAACTAACATAGGCTAAACAATAATAATCTAGGTCCCGTCGGTTATGAGTTAAATCAAACCAACCTCACTCCATTATCGAAGGGCGTGAGCTCTACCAAACACATTATTATTAATATTACCATCCACACAGGTCAATACTCACTGACTACCCCAGTTCATTACTCTGTATGTCGTGCGAGTGTAGTGGAGAGTGTCAACATCCCTGGGATCCATACCCCGTGTGCCACCCACTCTATATTGTGCAATGGACCCTATATACTAAAACTACTTTTGTTGTAAAAGAAAGACTCGGTATAAGATCATCAACAAGAGTAAAGTGTTGCGAAGCACATCAAATTGAGTACAAATATTTTAACTCAAGCAATTTTCATCTATCATAATAGCATGCTATTTAAACTCCTTTACCATTGAAATAACAAACAAAGACATATGGCATATGAACGGAATAAATGAATGCATTAACAAGACAATATCATGATAAGCAAGTTCAACGAGTGAAAATATCAACAAACATCATGATATTAGAGTACAGGGGCACCATATAGTCACATAGACTGCTAACAACAATAATGTGACGGCCCCAATTTCCCCATGCAATTGGGTACGCCCGGCCTAGACCCATACAAGCCTCGAGTCATCACTCGGCAACCTGACGAGCCTAGTCAGCCTTCAATTTAATCAAATTAGTAATTTATGAAAGAATTATTGCATCGATGAAACAATGAAGACTAAAATAATTATAATAAAGGGGAAATAACTCAATTAAAGGAAGTAGAGGAATTCTATAAGTGTGGAAAACCCCGGGTATTCATGTACAATTGGAAATGCAAAGGTACATAATACCAATCTCATCAAAATTTGCCTAGTTTAATAATCCCAAAGCATATATATATAAAACGATATACATAAAAGCAAAACATAAAGAAACCTATAAAATAGTCTCCAAATCCAGTAGCTAATCCTCACAATAGATCCTCTAGCGGGGTCCCTTGCCTTCTTCGCTCTCCGCCCTATCTGCACCCACCGTCACAAACTAGACGGTGAGTAACTGAATAAAATCGAATGTAATGCCAGAAGAAGATAACAATAATTCATGATAATACAAGTAAATCAGTCTAAATATCATGCGGTAATAAAAATGACAGGAATTTAAATAAACAAGATGCATGATAAACAGAATAATAGATATCAATCGAAAGTCAAGTGTGTTCCAAGGAATCAAAAGAGGCTCATAAGTGGTCTAAACCATAGCATAACGGCGAAGACCTCGCGAGGTCTTCCTGGGCATCGACACAAGCGAAGGCACAGCTATGACTGGAAAGGACTCAAACCCATCCACTTAGTACTCGGTGTCACACGGTCATTAAGGGTGGTCACACACTCGTGCGCACGAGTGCCCGCGTTTTATCCCTCTAGTGCAGGTCCTAGTACTTTCGAGACGAAACACTTACGCCGGGAAACACACAACAAGAAATGGAATGAAATACCAATAATAGAGCATAACAAGACTGAATAAATGATAATGAATCACATGACATTTTCTTACTGGCTTACAAACGTACAAATGCTTGTGGCAAATGTACTTACCTGAACTATCGCGACCCGCGAAATAAACTCTCGTTTCTAATGCGTATTCCCAAGTTTTCCGCTACCTGACAAGGTTGGAAACTCTAATTAATTGGTCGAGGCATTAATTAATCCTAGGTCGATACCCTTCACATTTTCCCATCCTTTTAAATGACTCGAAAACCTCGACAATTCAATATGTAAATCAAACCCAAATTGACAAAACTTTGACTGAAAACTCAACACCGACGTCATCAACAAAGAATGATCAAAACACGAAACCACGCAACATTATTAAGAAACTACAACGAGTCCAATTGTTTAATAAAAATCGTAACAAGTAATTCGTCAAAATAACAATATTAATAGTATTTTAGATGAACCAAAACCGTGAGAGACCATCGAGGACATGAGCAAGATCCGTGATAACCCCCACACCAGTGATGGTTCAACCAGCAAATCCTTTCAAACATGCGATTTTACGGCAAAAGAAAGAATAAAAATAAGATAAAATACAACACAAAAACAATCACATGAAATAATAAAACTGTTTTAAAACGCAACTGAATTTCGGACACACCGGAGGGTTGTAGGACATTAGTATGGGCGAGATCTAGTCCCCGACAACCTCCCTGGTGCGGCGGTCCGGCCAGTAGTGCCGCCAAGCTTGGCATTTTCCGTCGAAACCAAAACAACAATAAATTAAAAAAAACAGTGAAAAACGTAAGAAATAGTGGGAGATAGAGAGAGAAAGCGGATCTCCTAGAAGGTTCGCGAGGGAGACCGAGTGGGAGGCACGAGAGAGATGAAGGGAGGAAGAAGATAAGTGGCGGCAGTGGGTGTTTGGAGAAGGAGGTGAATAGTGTAGGGTTTTTTTTTATATATATATAAAGCCAAATGACATTTTTACCCCAACTTAATTCCTACACACTTTTAAAACACTACCCTTATGGGTCTTTTTGCTTTTCTATTTATTTCTCTTTATTGCACATTAAAGTGTGTAACCATTCTATTTATTTCTCTTTATTACACATTAAAGTGTGTAACCATTCTATTTATTTCTCTTTATTACACATTAAAGTGTGTGTGTGTTGTCACTTGCATAACTCTCCACCTCAACACACCCACATCTCGAGGTCAATCTCATGGTTCCTCACCATTGAACTGTGTCAATTTAACAAATCCAATTCCATAGACCATATGTTGCGTAATTAACTAACTCCCGCGTTCAAACGACATTCCTCGGTCCATTTTTCCTTGTTCCGACTCTCGTAATTCGCATAGTCTCGCCTTGTCTCGCCAACTAATTAATTAAATAAATTAAAAATTCATTTATTTGTATGTTTTACTTGTTTTTCTCCCCCGTTTAACTAGTCGAAACCTCACTCAATTAAATACCTCCCGAACGGCTCGTGTGGCGGCCCCAATTTCCACATTGGTCCGCCACGGGAGGCCACGCGGGCCCACAACTGTCCACGTCACCGCCAGCTGTGTCCCACGCCCAATTATCCATTATTAATCAATTTCCGGTTAACTTTGATGTTATGAGTTAACTTTTGTTTCTTTAATATCATTAAATCACAATTTACGCAGCGGAATGTTTACTATCAATATAAAGATTTAATCTAAACTTCCTGAGCATTATGAGCAAAATGCCTAAGTGGAAACCATATCAACTGTACATTATATACATCTCATCTGATCCTCAAAATATCAAAATGTACAACCTATCTCTCAAGCCCAAAACCCGACATAAAACGAATAAATATAAACATACGTACGAGTGGGGCTAAAACTGTCAATCGATGTACTCTTCAAGCTTGCCCTTCCCCCGGCTCAGATGCTAGGGTCCGCACTCACCATCCAAAAAGACAGATGACGAGTCCAGAGTGAGTAATCCCAAGGAAATTCACCAAGTAATTACGAAATAAAAATCTTGGAATTGAAAATACTATAATTTAAACATGCGGAATAAAGAAATACAGACAACTGTAAAAGAAAGATCATCGCATGCATAAATATAGTGACGAAGCAAAGTACGTGCACATAAAAATCAGACCAAGTCATACTTCGGGCTTTCCCCCAGGCCACGGCCCATGAAGAACACACCAATGGGTTGGCCCTGGACCCTCTAGGTGGTCGGCGTAGACCCACGACGCACCCACACAAGCCTACTATACCCGGGTAGCCTATTCACCGGCGTATACCTAGACAAGTGCTATGACTTAATGGACTCTATGGCCGTAACGAAATAAGCACCAGGTGGGGAGTGATCTCAACACCGTAAAGACACCAGGTAGGAGCATCCTCCACTACCGTAAAGTCACCAGGTGTGAGTGCCCACCGTAAAGCAAAGATGAAATGGAATAAAGGATAAATGGAACTGAATTCAAATAAATCAAATGGTAAATACTTAAAGTGAAGTTCAATTGGGATACTACACACCTCAAATCGCACTCCTCGTCTCGAAAATCAAACCCCGTCTAGCGCCAATAATCACCCGAAATATACCTATTATCATTTATCACTAAATTAGCTTCAATTTAATATATTATGTCAATTTTTCGTTTTTCGAGGCTAAAACCCCGACAATACCTCGCCAATATTTTCGAGAAAATCCCAAATTTCCTTTATTTGATCAAAATATAATTTTTTCTATTTTTTTCTTATTTTATATGAATTTTCCAGATTTTTTTTTTTTTTTTTTTTTTTTTTTTTTTTTTTCAAAACTGTTTTTTTTTTTTTTTTTTTTTTTTTTTTTTTTTTTTTTTTTTTTTTTTTTGAGTTGAGGTGAACCCGGACCGGTTCACCGGTCCGGTTCGGCCCAACCGACCGGACCGGCCAACCGGGTCGGTCGACCCGCCTTAGGGACCGGGCGGGTCGACCCGACCCGATTGGTCATCTTCTTCCCAACAGAGGCGCAACGCGCCTCTGTTTTTTTTTTTTTTTTTTTTTTCAATCGATGGAGGAGAGGAGAGGAGAGGGAAACGACATGGGAGTCGTCTCTCCTCCTCGACGAATCTGCTCTCGCAGATTCGTCCGAGCTCCCGAGTTCCTCCCCGCCACCACCACTAAACCACCAAACCACCATCACCACCAACGCATACAACAACAAACAACAACCAAAACAACAATAACACAACGTCAACAAACTCACCTCCTTCACCTCTCCCACAAGCTCCCGATCCCTCGATCTCTCTTCCTCCTTTCTCCCGATTCCTCCTCTTCCTCTTCAATTTCACTTTTTTTTTTTTTTTTTTTTTTTTTCTTCCTCTTCTATTTCGATTTATCGAGAGAAGGCGGTGATGGTTTAGGAAAATGACCAAAATACCCCTCTCATTTTATCCTTTCCTTTACAACCCCAATACCCTTATTGGTAATTTCACTATTATTTATTTATTTTTCTGATTTTTGATATATATTTATATATATATATTAAATTCCTTATACATATATATATATATATATATAAATATATATATTCGCCTATACTTTCGCGCCTAAAATTTCGTCGTGCGCGCCAACGAGCGTACTCAGGCGTGCACACTAACGTACCACCCACGCGTGTCGACCACGACCCCGCGTTTTACAAGGCACCCACCAATTTACAATTTTTATCACATTTAATTCATTTTAATGTGTAATATTTCCCTCAACTTAAAATTTCGTCTTTAATCTACCCAGTACCCGCGTCGACACGCATATCGATGCGAATACTCATCACACAATCTCCCACGTCAATTTAAAATACAATTACACACATCGCGATGCCGTTAACCTATTTTAACATAAACATCGCAATATCAAACAAAACAACACACAAAATACTATTTACCTAATCCGGACGCATTCCACCTCATTTGTGGAACCCACGTATGTCCTCGCCGGCGTCCACGTCGCAATGACGTCATAATTAACGGCAATTACAAATTGGGCCGTTACAATTCTTCCCAACTAAATTTGAAATTTCGTCCCGAAATTTAAGTTATAATCAACACTCACCAAGAAAATAATCGAGGATATCTCTGTCTCATAGTCGACTCGAGCTCCCAAGTGAGTCCCTCGGTTCATGATGCTTTGCCATCGTACCAACACCTTCGAATCTCCTGTTCCTCAAAGTCCGAACTCTACGATCCATGATCTCAATGGGTTGCTCTTCATATGAAACATCGGACGAACCTCAATCTGTCTAATATCCACCATCGGCTCTGGTCCTGACTTAGCTAACCTCAACATAGACACGTGAAACACTGGATGAACGCCTGCTAACTCTGCTGGCAACTCCAATCTATATGCTACTGTCCCAACACGTGCTATAACTCTAAACGGTCCAATATATCTTGGTGCTAGTTTCCCCTTGATTCCAAACCTCTGATGTCATTTCCAGGGCGAAACTTTCAGATATACCAAGTCATCCACATCATAACTCAAACCCTCAAAATACCTATCAGCATACTTCTTTTGTCTATCTTGAGCTGCTTGCAATCTTAACCTAACTTGCCGAATCTTCTCGGTATGATCAACAACAACTTCAGGTCCAATCACTGCCACATCCTCAGGTGCTGCCCAACAAGCTGGTGATCTGCAAGGTCTACCATACAAAGCCTCAAATGGTGGCATACCAATGCTCACCTGATAGTTGTTGTTGTACGCAAACTCGCACAACGACAAATACTCTTCCCAAGCACCTCCAAACTGCAAAATGGATGCTCTAAGCATGTCCTCCAATATCCGTATCAATCTCTCTGACTGACCATCTGTCTGAGGATGATAAGTCGTACTGAACTGTAGTCTCGTCCCAAACTGCTCTTGCATGCTCTCCCACAACTTCGAAGTCAACCTGGGATCTCTGTCAGACACAATAGATAGCGGTACTCCATGTAATCTAACAATCTCTCTCTCAAAAATGATACTCAACGAGGAAATGAATACTTCATCGATATAGGAATGAAGTGTGCGATTCGTCAATCTATCAATCACAACCCACACAGCATCATGACGTCTCGTAGTCTGTGGCAACCCGCTCACAAAATCCATCGTAACATGCTCCCATTTCCACTGTGGAATCGGTAGTGGCTGTAACAATCCAGCTGGTCTCCTGTGCTCGGCCTTAACCTGTTGACAAATATGACAAGCTCTCACATATGCACCCACATCGGCCTTCATCCCAGGCCACCAAAATAAACGTCGCAAGTCATGATACATCTTAGTCCTGCCAGGATGAACTGTATACCGCGATCGGTGTGCATCCTCAAGAATACTATCGCGTAGTTCCTGCACCTCAGGTATCCACAACCTTCCCTCTGTGTCTCAAGCACTGGTCCGAACCACTAGACCAATCTGTGCAACCCGATCCCGAGCCGACAGGCAGTGAAGCGAGCAAAAAATGTCCGTCGACCCTTTGCCACTCAAATGACCTCTCTAACGACACAACAGAACACGCATATGGCAACAGATATGAACATCGAAGAAAAGCATCGACAAACACAACACCGTCGCGCCTCTCCAAAGAATCCATGCTCATGTGTCATCTCGCCGCAAAGACACGCCGTCGACTCTCTACACCACTCCGGCTCAATGCATCAGCAACTACATTCGCCTTCCCAGGATGATACTCAATTGCGAAATCGTAGTCTTTCAACAACTCGAGCCACCGTCTTTGCCGCATATTCAGATCCTTCTGAGTGAACAGATACTTCAAACTCTGGTGATCTCGTGAATAACATAAATCGCTCCCCATAAAGGTAATGTCGCCAAGCCTTGAGCGCAAACACAACTGCAGCTAGCTCCAAATCATGTACCGGATAATTCTCCTCGTGGGGTCTCAATCGCCTCGATAAATATGCAACTGGGTGTCCTTCCTGCATCAACACACATCCCAACCCAGTTCCGGAAGCATCTGTGTAAACCGAGAATCCTTTCCCTGTCTCAGGTAAAGCCAACACTGGCGCTGAAGTCAACTTCCTCTTCAACTCTAAAAAGGCTGCCTCACAGTCTTCAGACCATTCAAACTTGACATCCTTCTTGGTCAACCTCGTCATCGGCGCTGCAATCAAAGAAAAATCCTGCACAAATCGCCGGTAATAGCCCGCAAGCCCCAAGAAACTTCGAATGTCTCGCAATCGTCTCGGTGTCCTCCAATCAATTATCGCTCGAATCTTGTCTCCATCAACGAGATATTCCTTGACCACTGATGACATGTCCAAGAAACTTCACCTCACTCAGCCAAAAAGCACACTTGCTAAACTTAGCGTACAATCTATGCTCCCTCAACGTCATCAAAACATCTCTGAGGTGTCTCTCGTGCTCCTCACGAGTCTTACTGTATATTAAGATATCATCGATGAACACAATCACATAACGATCCAAAAATGGCCGTAATACCGGTGCATCAAATCCATAAAGATAGCCGCGCATTAGTCACCCCAAATGGCATGACCATGAACTCAAACAATCCATAACGCGCGCTAAACGCCGTCTTCTCTATATCACTCTCCCGAATCCTCAACTGATGATAACCAGATCGTAAATCAATCTTCGAGAAAAACTTAGCACCCGCCAATTGATCGAATAGATCATCAATCCTAGGAAGTGGATAACGATTTCGAATCGTCACTTGATTCAGCTTCTTGTAGTCTATGCACAACCTCAAAGAACCATCCTTCTTCTTAACAAATAGTACTGGCGCGCCCCAAGGAGACATACTGGAATGAATAAAACCCTTCTGCAACAACTCCTCTAATTGGGATCTCAACTCTCCCTGCTCCGACGCTGACATCCTGTACGGTCGGCTATATATCAGCTGTGTCCCCGGAACCAACTCAATAATGAACTCAACTGCCCTAGGAGGTGGTAAACCCGGCAAATCGTGCTGGAACACCTCAGGAAACTCACACACTACTGGGACATCCTCTAATCTAATCTCTGGTCTCAGGTCTGGCTCAACTACCGTCCTAAACGCCTCCATCTCCTGAATCGTAGCTAATCGACCTCTGGTAATCGGTAAGTCTGACGCCGTCCCAACAAAAGTAAATACGGGAATACCCTCAATATCAAATACTATCATCTTCCCAAAGCAATCAATGTGTGCGCGATATGTCGCTAGCCAATCCATACCCAATAAAGCATCAAACTCTAAATACTCTAGGACACGAAAGTCGACAGTAACTTGGTGTCCCTCAATCTCTACTACACAATTCCGGCATATCCGGTTAGGGTAAATCTTATCCCCAGCAGCTGTACTGAGGACAAGATGTGGATCTAAGGTCTCAACCTGTAATCCTAACTGTCCAACCCTGCGTCCCGATATAAATGACAATGTACTGCCGGAATCAAATAATACATGCATGAAGACATCGCATATAGATAACATACCCTCTACGAGCTGACGAGTCGCATCACGCTCCGGCTGTACGGTAGTAGGTGTAGCATTTGCATGAGCCCTCTCCTAACGGCTCAATCGCTCAATCGTGGTCGTGAAGATGAAGCTGACATCGGACAATCTCTATGTATATGTCCGATCTGATGACACCTGAAACATCGTCGTGTCTCCCGCCAATCAGACTGTGACACTATATGAACCTGAGCCCTGTCACGACCTCGACCTCTCTGTCCTCTACCACGACCTCCTCCATCTCGAACACGCTGTCGTGGCTGCTCAAATGGTGCAGGTGCAGGTGCTGCAACGTACACTACCTGCCTCTCATCTCCTCTCTGCTGCTCGAAACGCCTATCTCGTCGACCCTGATAATCATGTCTCTGTCGATCAGACTGCTCTCTCTGTCTCTTCGGTCTCTGATCAGACCGAGAACTCTGTCCGGACCCATCTCCAAGCTCACCCCGGTGTCGTAAATACGTCTCGCGAGCCAATGCTCTGTCAAAAACACTCTGTAGCGTCTCCGCACCGGTCGCAACTATCACCCCACCAATCCTCTCATCCAGGCCTCTGATGAAGTAGTAAATCTGTAACCTCTCCGTGTTAGCCACATCCATGGCATACATCATGAGATATCTGAATCGATCCATGTACTGTGACACGACATGTTACCTGTCGTCGTAGTCCCAAGAATCGCTTCTCTCCTCAATCGTACCTCAGTAGGAATGTACTCATCGAGAAATACCTGCCGAAACTCTGCCCACGTCGATGGTGTAGAATGTATGTCAGTGTAAGTAGTCCACCAAA
Organism: Stephania japonica; assembly: GCA_039657345.1. Classification (NCBI taxonomy): domain Eukaryota; kingdom Viridiplantae; phylum Streptophyta; class Magnoliopsida; order Ranunculales; family Menispermaceae; genus Stephania; species Stephania japonica. Next base: position 13,354,802 of record CM077556.1, read on the forward strand.
CTGCAGCCTGACCTCTCAAACAATAGCCTGAAATACGTGCCTGATCTACCTCAGGTACCTCCAACAACTGATGTAGTCGTCTATGAGTCATCAACCACCGGCCGGCAACCTCAGGATCACTGACTCCAGTGAAGTACGTAGGATTAAATCTCATAAAATCCTTTACCATCTTCGCTGCCTCTGACATCCTACTCCTAGCAGTCGAAGTCCCTACCTGCTGCTCTGTAGTGGTGGGTGTCACCACCGTAGTCTCTGCTGGTACTACCACAGGCTCAACCCTCTCTATAACTGTCTCTGACCCAGCCGCTCGTGTAGCAGTCCTCACTGCGGTGCTAATGCGGTGCCCGTGGTAGTAGTGTAACTAGTAGCGCTCGGCGGTCGGTGCTACTGCTGGTGTCCTCGAGCTCCGAATGTACTCCATTAGCTCAGCCATCTGAGCCTGCTGCAATAGCTGCTGCTCCCGCTGAATCAACTGCTGCTCAGTCAGCCTCTGAATCATAGCTCGCAAATCAGTCACGTCACTAGTGGTATGATCACTAGTCTCTCCAACCTCTGGCTGAGTAGTGGGCGGAGTAGTAGGAGCCTGTCCGTCCATCCTAAACTGCACAACCAACGTGCAATGGACCAGACTCAGTACATACGCGCATATTATATATAGTACACAATCAAAACATACGCATATGTAATTTCCTAAATTTACCCGCCTCACATCATTTCCCAACTAAGCCTTTAATCACTCACTTGTGGTTTCCACATCTAAGATTTATTCATTGATTTTATACTATTGTTCAATATCCAATTCTCAAAGTTTGACCTCGCTCTGATACCAAAATGTGGCGGCCCCAATTTCCACATTGGTCCGCCACGGGAGGCCACGCGGGCCCACAACTGTCCACGTCACCGCCAGCTGTGTCCCACGCCCAATTATCCATTATTAATCAATTTCCGGTTAACTTTGATGTTATGAGTTAACTTTTGTTTCTTTAATATCATTAAATCACAATTTACGCAGCGGAATGTTTACTATCAATATAAAGATTTAATCTAAACTTCCCGAGCATTATGAGCAAAATGCCTAAGTGGAAACCATATCAATCCGTACATTATATACATCTCATCTCGATCCTCAAAATATCAAAATGTACAACCTATCTCTCAAGCCCAAAACCCGACATAAAACGAATAAATATAAACATACGTACGAGTGGGGCTAAAACTGTCAATCGATGTACTCTTCAAGCTTGCCCTTCCCCCGGCTCAGTACTTAGGGTCCGCACTCACCATCACAAAAAGACAGATGACGAGTCCGAGTGAGTAATCCCAAGGAAATTCACCAAGTAATTACGAAATAAAAGTACTGAAATTGAAAATACTATAATTTAAACATGCGGAATAAAGAAATACAGACAACTGTAAAAGAAAGATCATCGCATGCATAAATATAGTGACGAAGCAAAGTACGTGCACATAAAAATCAGACCAAGTCATACTTCGGGCTTTCCCCCAGGCACGGCCCATGAAGAACACACCAATGGGTTGGCCCTGGACCCTCTAGGTGGTCGGCGTAGACCCACGACGCACCCACACAAGCCTACTATACCCGGGTAGCCTATTCACCGGCGTATACCTGACAAGTGCTATGACTTAATGGACTCTATGGCCGTAACGAAATAAGCACCAGGTGGGGAGTGATCTCAACACCGTAAAGACACCAGTAGGAGCATCCTCCACTACCGTACCGTAAAGTCACCAGTGAGAGTGCCCACCGTAAAGCAAAGATGAAATGGAATAAAGGATAAATGGAACTCGAATTCAAATAAATCAAATGGTAAATACTTAAAGTGAAGTTCAATTGGGATACTACACACCTCAAATCGCACTCCTCGTCTCGAAAATCAAACCCCGTCTAGCGCCAATAATCACCCGAAATATACCTATTATCATTTATCACTAAATTAGCTTCAATTTAATATATTATGTCAATTTTTCGTTTTTCGAGGCTAAAACCCCGACAATACCTCGCCAACATTTTCGAGAAAATCCCAAATTTCCTTTATTTGATCAAAATATAATTTTTTCTATTTTTTTCTTATTTTATATGAATTTTCCAGATTTTTTTTTTTTTTTTTTTTTTTTTTTTTTTTTTTTTTTTTTTTTTTTTTTTTTTTTTTTTTTTTTTTTTTTTTGAGTTGAGGTGAGCCGAACCGGTCCGACCGAAACCGGCCGGGTCGGTCGGTCGACCCGCCCAGACCGGGCCGGGTCGACCCGACCCGATTGGTCATCTTCTTCCCCCACAGAGGCGCAACGGCGCCTCTTTTTTTTTTTTTTTTTTTTTCAATCGATGGAGGAGAGAGGGAGAGGGAAACGACATGGGAGTCGTTCCTCTCCTCGGACGAATTGCTCTCGCAGTCGTCCGAGCTCCCGAGTTCCTCCCCGCCACCACCACTAAACCACCAAACCACCATCACCACCAACGCATACAACAACAAACAACAACCAAAAACAACAATAACACAACGTCAACAAACTCACCTCCTTTCACTCTCCCACAAGCTCCCGATCCCTCGATCTCTCTTCCTCCTTTCTCCCGATTCCTCCTCTTCCTCTTCAATTTCACTGTTTTTTTTTTTTTTTTTTTTTTTCTTCCTCTTCTATTTCGATTTATCGAGAGAAGGCGGTGATGGTTTAGGGAAAATGACCAAAATACCCCTCTCATTTTATCCTTTCCTTTACAACCCCAATACCCTTATTGGTAATTTCACTATTATTTATTTATTTTTCGATTTTTGATATATATTTATATATATATATATTAAATTCCTTATACATATATATATATATATATATATATATATACTCTATATACTTTCGCGCCTAAAATTTCGTCGTGCGCGCCAACGAGCGTACTCGGCGTGCACACTAACGTACCACCCACGCGTGTCGACCACGACCCCGCGTTTTACAAGGCACCCACCAATTTACAATTTTTATCACATTTAATTCATTTTAATGTGTAATATTTCCTCAACTTAAAATTTCGTCTTTAATCTACCCAAGCACCGCGTCGACACGCATATCGATGCGAATACTCATCACACAATCTCCCACGTCAATTTAAAATACAATTACACACATCGCGATGCCGTTAACCTATTTTAACATAAACATCGCAATATCAAACAAAACAACACACAAAATACTATTTACCTAATCCGGACGCATTCCCCTTTTGTGGAACCCACGTATGTCCTCGCTGGCGTCCACGTCTGCAATGACGTCATAATAACGGCAATTACAAATTGGGCCGTTACAAGCTCGAAACCCGTAAAATACTACAATACTAATACACACAATCAAAGAATCATAAAATCACTTCGGTGTCGACTCCCGAAGTTCGAAATACTGTCCAGTATTCACGTAGCAAGGTCACAATTCTGACAAGTGTAACATAAGTCAGTTAAAAAAATTTGGGGTTGTTACAAATAAATAAATGGAAATGAAATGTTAATAGAAATATCCACGAGATTACTCACAAGTCATGCAAAATATCCAAGCTTCATCGGCCCCCCAACACTCCGAAACCAGCTACCGAACTCCCGAGATGTTCTTTGTAACGGCCCAAAAATTTGGTTATTTGTGAATGATGATGTGTAATATGTATTTATACTCGTATTTGAGTAACCGGACTGTGTAGCCGATGAACGAGTGGGAAAAATGGACGCACGAGATTCGACAACTGGGTTACGGGTACACGGGAGACTAAAAACATAATTAAAAGAATTATTTAACAATTTTATAGTTTATTTGTGTGAGACAAAGGCAAAGTGTGCATGTGACGGGGAAATACGGACCGAGGAGGTGAGATGGGTTGGGGAAAATGTTTGGAAAATATACGGGTGTTGGGTTAAAAATTTTGCAGAGTGACAATCAAATAATGGGGAACCCTTGGGTTTAACTTTGAGATGTGTGGGTTGGTAAAAAAATGGGTAGACACAACTATCATACCCATTTAAACATTCAAACACACACCTAACCCCATCACTCAACTCACCTCACACCCCACCCACTCCCATCACTCAACTCACCTCACCACCCACCCCATCACTCACGTCACTCACATCACTCACGTCACTCACATCACTCACGTCTCTCTCTCCATACACTCCATGCACACACCTCACCCCCCCTCATTTAAACACTCCCTCTCAACGTCACTCTCCCATTTTCACTCATCTCTCTCACGTATCTTCTCCCTCTTCTCACCACTGTCCTCTCTCGTTCGCCGGTGACCGGAGTGGACGTCGGAGGTTACGTGTAGACCGAGGTATGCATCCTTTCTCTCTCTTTCTCTCTCTCTCTCTCTCGGCTTCCCACTCGTTTCCTCTCTTTCTCGGCCATGTACGCCTTCTCCCTTCACAAAGTGGCGGTCTTTGTCCATGCACCGCCGGACCGGAGTGTTGGTCATGGTCGTCGGAGGCGGTTCTAGGTGGTCATGGGAGTCGATTCCACCCCTCGTCATCACACTCCCGGTCTCTCTCTCCTCTCGATTTTTCTCTCTCTCTCTCTCGTCTCGGGTTTGCTCTCTCTCTCTCACGACACCACCTCTCCCACTGGAGATGGTGGTGACCGGGGTTCACTCCCTCACCGGAGATCTCTCTCTCCATCCCTCTATTTCTTTCTTTCTCTCTCTCTCCCTCCCTCGGCTCACTGTTTTTGTTTTTCTTCATTTTTTTGTGTGTGCATGTGGGCTGCTGGGGTGGGTGCCGTGACGAGGACCGGTTGTGGGCGACCTCCGGTGACTCACCGGAGTCCAGACCGTCCCGGAGCAACCCTCCTCATGGCCCATGCAAAGTCCCTACAAGTGTTACACACATTGAATTGGTTTTATAGGGTTTTACCCTCTCGTCGGAAACTGTCGTGACTAGCGGCGCCACCGCCGGACCACGATGACTGGGACATTGTTGGGGACCCCACTAAGCTCGTACGTAGGTCCCACAGCCCATGGAGTGGTCAAAACAGTTCTATTTAATGTAAAACCATTGTCATTTCATGTGATAGAGGTGGTGGAGCCTCACCGGAAACTGCCACTCTTGACGGTGCTGCCGGCTGGACCACCACCAGTGAGGGTTGTCGGGGGTATCACCTAACTTAAGTTGAGGTCTTGCAATCCTTGGTTGTGTTCGAAATATTTTATGTGTTGGGAAAATTGTTATGTTTTATACAAATATTAAGTTTGAGAATTGTTTAGTCAATGTGTTTGAACACCGATGTTCGAGGGTATTTCCCAGCCATTCCATGCTAAGGAAACCCTTCACTAACGTCGAACAACACCAGTGAGGTTCCATGTTCTTTTGTACATGTCGGTTCAGTTTTCACGTGGAGTTATGGTTAAGTGTTGGTTGGTATTCAAAAATCGCGTGGCGATGAATGGCTATGACGTCGTGGTCATGTTGCCGGTCCTCGAGACCATGACATGACCCACATACGACTGAGCTGAGCCTATGATTCGTGATGAGGCTTATACATATTGTGTTTTCAAAACCCGAGAGAGAGAGTATTCCTTTGTTGATTAAATTGTCGTGTCGTTCGAGTCATTCAAAACATTGGGGATAATGATAAGTTTAAACCTAGGTTTAGTGAATGACTTGACCTATTAATACGAGTTTCCGACCTTGTCAGGTAGCGGGAAACTTGGGGATACCCGTTAGGAGTCACGGGAGCATTTTACGCGGGTTACGATAGTTTCAGGTAAGTACACTTGCCTTAAAAAACATTTGTACGTTAGTAAGCCAGCTAAGAAAATATCATGTGATTCATTTCCATTTCTTTGTGTTTGTTATTATCAAATTATTGGCATTCCATTCCATATTCCTTATATGTGTGTTCTTGGCATAAGTGTGTGTCTCGAAGGTACATGCGGCCTGCACTAGAAGGGATAAAACGCGGGCACTCGAGCGCACGAGTGTTTGACCACCCCTAGTGATTGTGTGATACCATGTACTGGATTGTTGTGGATTGTTGTGGGATTGTTGTGGAATTTAGACCACTTATTGCCTCTCTTGACTCGTAGAACACGCATGTTTCGATTGCGTTTGTTTTCCAGTCTGTCTATCATGCAACTTGTTTATTTAAATTCTTGTCTTTCCATTCCCGCATGATATTTAGACTGTCTTGTTTGTTATTTCATGAATTACTGTTATATTCTTCTGGCTTTACTTTCGATTTCTCTCAGTTACTCACCGTCTAGTTTGTGACGGTGGGTGCAGATAGGACGGAGAGCAGTAGGGGCAAGGGACCTTGTCTAGGAGATTTTTTGTGAGCAGTTGGACTTGAGGTACCGAGATGTAGGCTCATGTTTACTTCTTTTTGTATGACGATTATATATATATGATTGTTTTGGAACTGGGGAATATGTTTTGAGGTGGATTCCATCAATCCATTTTGTTGACTTAGAACTGAACATGTTGGGTTTTCCACATTTATATAGATTCCTAATTTCCCTTTGATTGAGTTATTTCCCAATATTTGATTAGAATATGATTTTTGCTTTCGCTGTGTTATAATTGCAATAAATCTTTCATAAAACGTGAAATTTTGATGTTTTGAGGCTGACTAGGCTCGTCAGGTTCGCTGAGAACTGACTCGGGACCTGCACGGGTCTAGGCCGGGCGTACCCAAATGCATTGGGAATTTGGGGCCGTCACATTCTTCTAGGTCCTTAGTAGTAATTTATATTGTTTAAAGTCGGTTTAGACTAGTGGTTAGTATCTTAGGTTAGGTTAGGGTGTTGATGTTTGAATTAAGGGAGTGCAAGAAAAAATCCTGTTGTGCAGGTGTAACGACCCGATTTTCAATGGTCGTTATTGATGATGAAATTGCAGACGTGGACGAGGACGTTCGTGGGTCCCATAGTGAAGACGGAGTACGACCGGATAAGGTTTACAGTCCATTTTATGTGCTCTGCTGGTGAAGTTGCGATGTATAGTTCAAATTTAGTTAAATGGCATCACAATATGTGTGTTTATATTGCCATTGACGTGTGAGATTGTGTGTTAAGTATTCGCCTCGATATGCATATCAACGCGGGTACTGGGTAGGCTAAAAGACGAAATTTAGGACGAGGGTAAATACACATAAAATAAATTAAATGTGACAAAATAGTAAATTGGTGGGCGCCTAGGGACACGCGTGGGTAGTACGATAGTGTGCACGCCCGAGTACGCTCATTGGCATGCACGACAAAATTTTAGGTGCGAAAGTATAGGCGAATATATATATGTATATAAGTAATTTAAATATATATTAAAATCAGAAAATTAAGAAAATAATTGTGAAATGACCAAAAAGGGTATGTGATTGTGAAGAGTGAGGATAAGAACATAGGGGTAAAATGGTCATTTCACCCCAAAATATGATAAACACCACCGACACCTACATTTTTCATCACTGTTTGGATCGAAACCGAGAGAAGTCGAAAGACTGAGGGAAGAAGAGAAAGAGAGATTGGCCAAGAGAGAGAGCACGATGACGTCAAGGTGAGTATCGTGTTGTTGTTGGTTTTGTTGTTGATTTGGTGTGCGTTGTGGTGGTGGTGACAGTTTGGTGGTGTTCGGTGGGGTGCTCGGGCTCGGACGAACTGCCATGGCATGGGAGATGTCTCCCATGCCAAGAGGAGATGAGGGGGTGGGGTTGAGAGCCAACCCCAACCCAAACGAAGAAGAAGAAGGGCCGGTTCGGCCCTGAACTGGGCCGATTCTGCTTGGTTGAGCCGAACCCAGTTTGGCCCGATTCAGGCCGAACCGTCACTAATTAAAAAAAAGAAAGTTTTGAAAAAAAAACTGGAAAATTCATAGAAAATTCAGATAAAATAGGAAAATTTTAGAAAAATTATATTTTGATCAAATAACTGAGTTTTGGGATTTTCTCGGAATGTTGGCAAGATATTGTCGGGTTTTTTTACCTCGTAAAATGAGAAAATTGACATAATATGTTCAATTGAAGCTAATTCAATGACAAATGGTTTTAGGTACAATTCGGGTGATAATTAGTTATTGGAGCTGGACCAGGGTTTGGTTTTCGGGACGAGGAGTGTGGTTTGAGGTGTGTAGTAACCCAACTGAAATTCAATTTAGTACTTACTGCTTGATTTATTTTAATACTGTCCTGTTTATTCAATACTCTCTATTTCCTATTGCTTTACGATGATTGTGTTCGTCCCCACCTGGTGCTTATTCATTGCGGCTTATTACTTTGCGGTGGCTGAGTACTCTCATCTGGTGCCTTTACGGTAGTTGAGTTTGCTCCTACCTGGTGTCTTTATGGTGTTGAGATCACTCTCCACCTTGTGTTTATGCACGCACTTTGATTCTTCTGCTATATTTATGCATGCGATGATCTTCCATAGTTGCTTGTATTCTTTTGTTCTGCATGTTTATTTATAGCATTTTTTATTCCAGTAACTTTACTTATGTATTTACTTGTGAATTTCCTTGGGGTTACTCACTCTAGACTTGTCATCTGCCTTTTTGTGATGGCTTGAGTGCAGATACTGGTACGAGAGCGAGAAGGGCAAGATTGGATTATTTATGATTGACCGCAGACTGCCCTACTCTTATGTTTGTTTATATTTATTTGTTTTATGCTGGGTTTTGGGGGTTTGAGAGATAGTTTTGACTTATATATGACTTGGAAGATGTATTTTGATATTTTGAGGACCTCACTTGATATATATATTTTTGAACTACATTTTAGTATGGTTTCCACATTAGATCAATTGATATTTAAACGTGTTACATTTGGGATCATTTAATGATTTCAGACTTCCTCTGAATAATTTGAGATTAAATGATAATAACGAGTCCATAAGCTAACTTGAACTATAATTTAGGAAAATGACATTAAGTTAGCAATAATTGATTGGTAATGGGTAATGAGTGGCCGTGGGACGCAGCTGGATGGTGAGTTGGCAGAGTTGTGGACCCGCGGTGTACGCCGTAATGGCCAATGGAAATGAGGTTGTTACAGCAGGTCACCTATCAAGAAAACCTTCCGTATTTAATTTGAGTTTTAGACTTACACAGGGTCTTGTAGTTGGTTATTCGATCTCTCATATTAGATCGGACCCACATGGCTTCACTTCATTGATAGTTTAGTAAGTTAATTTGGATTGTGGACTTACCTAGAGTCGCTTAACGTACTAGTTTTACGTCATTTCTAATGACAAATTTACACAGAGTTACTTCTTGTCAGACTTACGCTACGAACCCTAAATCTACACTCATGCCATAACACTAAAGTAAGTCTCACCCACAGTAGGGTGTCGTGTCGGTTCTGGATCTGGATCTGTAACAGCGTGGGCCTTTTCTCTGGGCTTTGTGGCTGTCACGCAGACTCCTGATAGTTCAGAGGTCGCAAACACTGCCTGACCATGTGTCCAGTCTGTCGAAGTCAGTTGACCGTGTGTCATCCTCTGTTTCTTTGATGGAGTGTATGGATTTCCATTCTCTCCCTATTTTTGTGGACTGAAACTGTCAACTCTGACTCTGCTCTCGATACCTTGCAGATGAGAATTCGTAGGTTGTGGACGTTGACGAAACGATGTGTCCAACTTGGCGACATCTATAACATGTCGGTGGTCTCCTTCATTTCGTAAACATGGTATGAGTCTACTCTTGTTTCGGTGTATTTCAGCCTCAGTCACCTGACGATGCTGAATTTACGAAGGCAATAATACAAGTCTTGCCTGAGATGGTATGGAAAATCCGCTCACCGACGGTGGATTGCAGTGCATTATGTGTCCCTCCTGACCACATCAGAAACATATCGTATAACACATTTGCTCTGTCAACCCAGTCTTAGAAGTTCGCCACTGTGAATCTTTAGCCGATATCATGTGCTAACTATTGTTGGCATTACCATCTTTGCTCTCGTGTTGATCTGCCATCGTGTTATGCAAGTCGATAGCGTACATGTCCTTAGCTACTACGTAAATATTGCGTATATATGCATATAAAACATAACTTGTACATATAGCAATCCACAACTCACTTTCGCTTACTTCCCGACTAGTAGTTTCTAGGCAATGATCGTCTGGTTTCCACAACTAAAGTTTGTGTTTTATTCGAATTTGTGTTTTACTTATCCAGAACCTAGGCTCTGATACCAACTATGACGACCCGTTTCCCTAAACACTGCACTGCCCGACCTAATCACATAGTTAAGTCCTATGTGGTTGAGATTAAGGCTTAATTAAGAGATTAAGGCTTAATTAAGAGATTAGGCCGGGCAGTGCCGTGTTTAGAGAAACAGGCCGACACACCTTTTTTTTATTAAAGGAAGGCTAATCGCCTATTTACATCAACTTATCAAATTAACACACAAAAAAGAGTCTATAAAATCATTAAACATCATGTGGCACATCCCACAAACTCAACTTTAATCTTTCATATGTTGTGATCCATCGTTTAGATCTCTTTTGCTCAACTTAGTGTGTGACTTTAAGTGTGTCAATGTAGCATTGTTCTGTAAAATAATGTCAGTTTTAAAATTGTTATTTTAGCTCTCAAAATATTTTTCTTACTTTCAATCTTTCTTAGCTATGGGTAGAATAATGCTAGATCTGACGTATTTTTTGTTACATTAGATTTGCTAAACAGTTATTATTCAGTGCCATTTAGATAATTTCAAGATAGACATAAACGCTCCCAAGGGGTGTGGTGTAGTCGTCAAGGAAGAACACTGTAAATTTGATTGAAGTAGAAGTCATGAGTTCAATTCTTGTAATCTACATTATATTTTTTAGTTTCTCTTGAGTTATAGAGTTGGACGCCTAACTAATTCTCTAAAATTTGTTGAATATATATATATATATATATACATATACATGCATGATTCAATTGACATCAATAATTACCTAACTCAATAACTTATGATATTTTTTTTTTCTTTTTGAAGTACACATATAATAATATGTTTTTTTTTTGAGAAAATATAATAATATCTGTTACAAAAAGCAAAATTGTGATTCATTGAATTGTTGATTTATTAAAAAGGTGAAATTAAATTTATAAGAAAAAGTGAAATTTAAAATATTAGTTAATTTAGGGATTCTATAGCAGCAGTCGATATCTCTTTTCAGTCATGCTTTAATCTAAAGCTATCGTGACCAACACATATTGCAGTTAAGGTATAACATAGGTAAACATAAATTTTTGGGTCTACCATTGCCCCGCGCCCTACTTGTAACTCTATAAACTCGATGACAAGAAATTTACTCCCTGTCGGTGGTAGTTGAGTTTAATTTAGAAAATACTTTTACAGACCTAGTTAAGAACTTGTTTGTGTAACGTGCAATGCGCCTCGAGATGCATGGACACTAAATCGAGACGGTCTGCACAACCAAAAATAGATGCCCCTTGATCACAGCAGCTCACTGAAGGTTAAAAAAAAAAAAAAAAAAAGTTCTCATACAAGAGACCTTTCTCGGGAGTCGATCACAGCCGTTGATCCGAACACGCGCGACGAAACTAGAGACAGAGCGAGCCAGAGAGGAAATCGGAAGAACAGGCAGCGAGAGAGGGCTAGAAATTCAGTTTTGACTCCCAACTGGTGTGAAGGAGAACTGCTGCAGAGATGAGCGTGATCGACATTCTCACGCGCGTCGACTCGATCTGCAAGAAGTACGACAAGTACGACGTCGACAAGCACAACGATCTCAACGTCTCCGGAGACGATGCCTTCGCTCGCCTCTACTCCGTCGTCGAATCGGACATCGAAGCCGCTCTCCAGGTTTCGTTTCATTTCATTCGATCCATCAATCACTTCGACTTTCTTCTTCGCAATTTCTAGGTTTTCTGATTTCAGATCTGTTTTGCGCTGTTTTTCGATTCAGAAATCGGAGGTTGCTTCGAAAGAGAAGAATAGAGCCGCTGCTGTTGCGTTAAACGCCGAGATCCGGCGCAGCAAGGCTCGGTTGCTTGAAGAGGTTCCGAAGTTGCAAAGATTGGCTCTTAAGAAGGTTCGTTGCCTATGATTAACTCGTCCAGTGGAAAATCTTCAGCTTTAGTTGTTGAATTTGAGTCAATTTAGGTCATTAACAGTCGATTCTTATCAAGAAACCTAGATATTCGGTCTGCATAGATTCAAGCATTGTGAGTGTTGTGAAAGTGTTGAACTTTGCTGTCGGAACAGAGATTTCTATGTTGGTAGATGATGGATCATTTTTTTGTCTTAGTACATATTAGGTTATATTATATGTTGTTTGGGCGCGGCGACATTGAGATGCACAAAGATGAGAAATGCAGTTATTGATGGTGAGGATCATGAGATTATAATCCATCAGTATCACATGTTAATTTTTGAGAACAAATGAGAAAAATGTGCTTTATTAGGGCATCATTTTGGATTTGGATCAACTGGCTTCTAATATTCGCAATTTTAGCTATGAAATGGTGTTTTTGTATTAGTCAATGCCTATTGTACGTTGAACTGAAAGTAATCAATTAGAGAAAGATCACCTTTTATGACGACAATATTTACTACAGGTCAAAGGTCTCTCGAAAGAAGACCTTGCAACGCGCCATGAGCTTGCTCAAGCATTGGCTGAGAGAATTCAAGCAATACCAGATGGTACTGCTGCTGCGGCAAAGCAAACTGGAGGTTGGGCAGCTTCAGGTTCTCGCCAGGAAATAAAATTCGACTACGCTTCAGGTTACAATTTCAAGTTGTGAAGTTTGTTGAGGTCCAATTTGCATCAGTCTTGTCTATGTTGATGTTACTTTCAGTAGTTGTTTTTACTTACAGCTTTTGCCAATCTGTCACAGATGAAAGGTTTGAGAGTGAATACTTCCAGCAAACTGAAGAATCAAGTCAATTTAGACAGGAGTATGAAATGCGGAAAATCAGGCAGGCAAGTATTGTGCTATAAGTTGTTTCTTTTTTTCGACATGCTTAACGGTAGAAGTGCAACACTTGTTTGTAACATATGTTGTGGGTTATATATATGTTGCTGGAAACTTAATGTACATTTTTCGGTCATGCAGGATCAAGGCCTTTCTGTTATTTCAGAAGGTCTGGACACACTAAAAAATATGGCTCATGATATGAATGAGGTAGGTTGCTTTAGGTAGTCAATTTTCAAGATGCTGGAAAAGGTTGAACAAGTCATTGATTTATATGGGTAATATGCGCAGGAATTGGATAGACAAGTGCCTTTGGCTGATGAGATTGATGATAAGGTGCGTGTGTGTAGTTTCTTAGCTTTCGTTCTCAAATTAGCTTAGAACAAACTCTGTTTTAGAGAAATAGGCATGTGATGCTCATCCTTTGTACCATTACAGGTGGATAAAGCTACTTCTGACCTTAAGAACACTAATGTCAGACTCAAGGATACAGTTAATCAGGTAGCTCAGATTTGATTGTATTGAATTCATATTGTCAGCAAATATTTGCTCTGTACAATTTGTGCCTTGCAAATTTTGTAACTTAACAGTGTTCTTATGCACGGTCTATTTTTTGTTCATTGCAGTTGAGATCCAGTAGAAACTTCTGTATTGATATTATTCTCCTGTGCATAATTCTGGGAATTGCTGCCTATTTGTACAAGTGAGTTCTATACCTTTCTTCATCTAATTTAGGATTTTATTGAAGATGCTTGCGTTTATTGTTTTACATAGATCAAAGTAGTTTCTTGTAATCTACTATTAGAATTTCTGGAAAAGGACTCTCATAAATAGTGAAGTTTTTGGAAAAAGGTGGATAGTGTACTTGCTCAAAGACTTGAATGAAGAACTCTGATTTCCGTTTGCATAGTATGTTTCAGGGAAGTCACATCTATTTTAGAAATAGTCATCTTCTTTTTTCTTTTCTTTGAAAATGAAGTAGTGTGTAAATATGTTTTGAATTGAGCTAGCGATTTGGCAAAGAAAGCTGGTAAAGAGGACAAGGACTTATTTGATGCTAGAAAGCCACGAAAACCAAAAATATTAAAGTTTATCGTATCAAGCAAGTTTGTGCCCTTATACTTGTTGAACAACTGCTATTTTATGGTTAACTATGATTGTAAGGTGTTTGCCTAGGTACTCACTTAAGCATCAGCTAGGTGTTGTGGGCAAAACTACCTAGGTGGCCAGTGTCCTAAGTAATTCTTGAAATGTCAAAGGGGTTGATTGCAATTAAGTTTTTTGATGTGAATTGGCTGGTCACAGAACATTCCCATCCAATAGGTTGTGTGTTTTCAGAAACCCCTTAAGAGCCAAAAATTGAAAATAGTTGTGTTATAGACCTCACGTTCTTCTAGTGCAGTTGAATGCCATTATTATAGGCTTTGAGCTTCAGTTTGGCAATTGTTCACAATGGTTCATGAGCCCTAAAAGTCTCTTGGGAATCTGATAGCATCAGAGGGAGACCACCTTTGTATAAGGTGTATCGTAGGAAGGGTGCGAGGAGCAGCGGATCAAGCGGACTGATGGTGGGGCCCACAGCTGCGTCAGAGAACCAACTGGATGACCATGCGTGAGGTGTGCGGTGTCCAGTGTGCTCACATGCGTGAGGTATGTCAAGTAGGTAGGTGTGTGTGTGGGGTGGGTATAAAAGGGAGGAGGGAAAACAGTTATGGGAGGAAGAGTTTTGTAAACAGGGATTAGGTTGGAGGAGAGAGGGTGTTCTCGAATCCGGGGAAAATAGGGTTTTCGTCACCAAGGTGTATTTCTTGTTGTGTTCATCAATAAAAGTACAGAGGCGAACCCCTCTTTCGATGAGTGCGGGAGTCGATCTAACAGTGGTATCAGAGCAACGTCATGGCGAAGAAGAACGATTCTCGGATCGATACTTTGGAAGAACAGATGAAGGCGATTCCGACAGAGTTACAGCGCATCCCAGCGTTGGAAAGTTCGTTTGGGGAGCTGAGATCAGAGGTACAAGAGCTGATGAAGCAGATCCGGATGATGCACGCGATCGGGAGTATACACTTCAGATCCACCCGACCGGTGAACCCAAGTGTGCATACGAACCGAGATCCAAGGAGATCCACCGATCCGGACCGGGTTCGGCTTTGGAAACGGGTTGGCGATCGATCTAATCGCGCCCGCTTATAGATCGGGGCCTGGACATCCGGAAAATCAAGATGCCGCAGTGTAATGGGGACGACTTGTCTTGGTTTGGTTCAACCAAGCGAGCATTACTTCGACCTTCATGAGATGCCGAGGTTTCGAGGCCGCGCGCGCGCTCGTATTTGCCTCGTTGGTCCCAAGCACGATATGGTTGCAAACGAGGAGCGCTCAAAGCCGTTTGAAAGCCAGGGTGAGCTAAAGGGACAAACTAATCCGAAGGTTCATGGAGGCGCACCCTTTGAGCTCGTACTCAACAGCTTCTTCTCCATTAAACAGAGTCTACAAAGTGGGTGAATTCCGAGAACGTTTTGAGCTTCTCGCTGCGAGCTTAGAAGGTCTCACGGAGACTCAAGTTAAGGCCGTCTTCATTAATGGCTTAAAGGATCGAATTAGGTTACAAGTGATGGTAGATCCGCCACAGACTCGTCAAGCTGTGTTCGAGAGGGCCACCCAGGTGGAGCGGATGATCCGAGACAGTGATGCTCTGGGGCTCGGCCCATCTCCAAGTTCAAAGGCCCAAGCTACAGCGAGTCCGAGTGCAAAGCCCGACCCGAAGCCACCTGGGTGGGTGACCCACACAATCGCTAGCCCATTTAGAGTGGGTGGGCCGAGCTCAATGAAACCACCAAGCCCGAGTACTGCAGCTACCAAAACTAGCCCAACGTCTTCCGGTTCCTCTTCGAGCCCATCCTCGTCTAAGACCGTGACGCCTCACGTGTCTCCACCCAAGTTTAAGAGATTAACGGATTCAGAAGCAGAAGCTAGAAGGAAATTAGGGCTGTGTTATCGTTGTGACTCTAAATGGTTCGCTAGACACCGTTGCCCTAGGCGTGAGTTGCAGGTTATGTTGGTAGACGATGACGACACGGACTCACCAAAACCGTCGGAGGATGCGAGCAGTGAACAACCGGAGCTGGTGACTATGGAATTATCCGACCATGCAGTCGAAGGTCGACCAATGCCTCGCACGATCAAAGTCAAGGGCCGTGTTGGTGACGTGGAGGTGGTGATTCTGATTGATAGTGGCGCCTCTCACAATTTTATCTCCCCCGCCTTGGTGAGTACTCTTAAGATTCCCATTTCTGTTACAACTGATTACGGTATTCTTGTAGGTGGAGGCACTCGTATATCCGGATCAGGTGTGTGCCAGGGAGTGTCGGTGACCTTTCAGGGCTTCACCGTATCTGCGGATTTCTTTCCGATCCCTATGGCCAGTTCAGACCTAATCTTGGGAATGCAATGGTTGATGACGTTGGGCATGACGGCAGATGATTGGCCCAACTTGACGATGTACATCCAGCAAGGAGACCGATGGGTACCCTTGAAGGGAGATCCAACCCTCCATCGCGCATTGGTATCATGCAGGTCGTTACACAAGTCCTTAGATTCTATGCTGGGTTGTTTCCTAGTGGAATGCCTGAGCGGAAGCCCTCCATCTCGTGAGAATCTGCAGAGTGATGTGGAACCTTGCATCCGCGAGATCTTGGATTCTTTTCCCTCCCTTTTCGTGTCTCCTACTTCCCTACCCCCTTCTAGGGGGTGTGACCACGCTATTGTCTTGAAAGAGGGTACTGAGCCAGTGCGGGTCCGGCCGTATCGTTACCCCCAAGTTCAAAAGTCGGAGATCGAGCGCTTGGTGAACGAGATGTTAGCCGCTGGAATCATACAGACGAGCAATAGTCCTTTCTCCAGTCCCGTACTGCTAGTTAAGAAGAAGGATGGCAGCTGGCGGTTCTGTGTTGACTACCGCGCCCTGAACAAGTCCACAGTACCTGATCGATTTCCTATCCCCAACATTGATGAATTGTTGGATGAACTACATGGGGCATGTGTTTTTTCCAAACTTGATTTGAGGTCCGGTTATCATCAAATCAGGGTGAAACCTGCCGACGTGCCTAAGACAGCATTTCGGACTCATGACGGCCACTTTGAATTTTTGGTGATGCCTTTCGGGTTATCGAACGCTCCGCCACTTTTCAATCCCTCATGAATTCGGTGTTTAAAGGGTTGATCCGTCGGTTCGTGTTAGTGTTTTTTGATGACATCCTCGTGTACGGTAAGACGATGGAGGACCACCGCCTTCATCTCACTCAGTCTTATCCATCCCGCACTCTAATTCCCTTTTTGTGAATCGAAAGAAATGTTGCTTTGCTAAGTCCAGCTTTGGATTACTTGGGTCACATTATTTCTAGGGACGGGGTGCTTGCGATCCTGACAAGGTGGTCGCTATGGACCAATGGCCTCTACCACTACACCACACCAAAGACCTTCGCGGGTTCCTTGGCTTGACGGGGTACTACCGCCGATTCGTGCGTAACTACGGCAAAATAGCAGCTCCTTTGACGCAGTTGTTACGGAAAGATGCATTTCAATGGGGAGAGGAGGCTACCTTTGCTTTCAATCAATTGAAAGAAGCGATGAAATCCGTTCCAACACTCGCCTTACCTGATTTCGATGGGCTATTCATCATAGAGACGGATGCCTCGGAATGGGAGTAGGGGCGTTCTTCTTCACGGAGAGCGTCCCATTGCTTTTTTCGACAAGCGTTGTCACCCAGGGCCCGAGCAAAATCGGCGTATGAACGAGAACTGATGGCGATTGTATTGGCAGTCCAAAAGTGGAGGCACTACCTTCTGGGACGGCGGTTTGTGGTTCGTACCGATCAGCGCAGTCTGAAGTTCTTGCTGGAACAACGAATGGTGGCCCCGGAATACCAGCGTTGGCTGTTGAAGTTATTGGGCTTTCGGTTGACATTCACTACAAACCAGGGCCCTCCAATGTGGTGGCCGATGCGTTATCTCGTTACCCTATTACCACGGAAGTTCTTTCTATCACTCTCTTTTCTAATGACGAGGACACGACTCTCATGGCTGAGATCGATGCCGATCCCTTCCTGAAATCAATTCGGGATGCGTTGGAGGTAGATGCGACTCTAAACCAGTTGGTCAATCCACCACGGGCGATTGTTATATCGAATCGGTTGGCCATTCCAGCAAATTCCTGTCTCAAGTCCAAACTTCTGTTGGAATTCCATGCGGGGCCAATTGGGGGTCACGGAGGGGTGCTGAAAACCTTCAAGCGCATGGCGGCTGAACTGTTTTGGGTCGGTATGCAGAGAGATGTGAAGAATTTCGTCGCAGCCTGCGACACTTGCCAGCGCCAGAAGTACGAAACATTGGCTCGGGGGATTGCTTTGCATCCGTTGCCCATCCCAATGCGGCCGTATGGGAAGACATCTCCTTAGATTTCATTGAGGGATTACCATCGTCACGAGGATACAATTCCATCTTCGTAGTGGTCGACCGGCTGAGCAAGAGTGCACATTTTCTTCCCCTCAAACACCCTTACTCGGCCAAAACTGTTGCTGAGGTGTTCATCAAGGAGATAGTTCGTCTCCATGGCTTTCCCCGCAGCATCGTGTCCGATCGAGATAAGATTTTCTTAAGCCACTTCTGGACAGAGCTTTTTCGCCTTCACCATACCCAGCTCAACTGCAGTTCGGCCTATCATCCTCAGAGTGATGGCCAAACCGAAGTCGTCAATCGGTGCTTGGAGACTTACCTGCGCTGTTTCATAAGTCAGCGACCGACACAATGGTCCGATTGGCTCCACTGGGCGGAATACTGGTATAACACTTCTTTTCATTCTTCTCTACAGTGCTCCCCTTTCAAGGTGCTGTATGGGCGCGACCCTCCTCCTCTACTTCGTTATGGTATTTCCTCGCAGTCCGTTCAGACTGATTTGGACGTCCTGCTGACGTCGCGAGACCAGGCCCTCCGAGAGCTGCGAGACCAACTACTTCTAGCTCAGAACAGAATGAAACAACAGGCAGATAAGGGGCGTCGAGAGGTCATTTTTGAACCAGGTGATTTGGTGTTTTTGAAGTTGCGCCCGTATCGGCAGCAATCGGTGGCTCGCCGCACGAACATGAAACTCGGACCTAAGTTTTTTGGTCCATACAAGGTGGTGGCACGCATCGGCACTGTTGCATACAAGCTCCTTCTTCCGCCGTCCGCGAGCATCCATCCAGTTTTTCATGCCTCTCAACTCAAGAAGGCCATAGGTACATCCCAAGTTTCATCATCCTTACCCCCTTTTTCTGGTGACGCCCTCACAGTTCAGGTGGAACCAGAGGCCGTATTGGCGTATCGTTGTTTGAAGGCTGGTCCGGAGGTTTTGATCAAGTGGACTACCCTTTCGGCGGCTGATGCTTCGTGGGAACTGGTGCGTCACCTGCGCAAGTCATTTCCAGCCTTCCACCTTGAGGACAAGGTGGATATCCAGGGGGGGAGTATTGATAGCATCAGAGGGAGACCACCTTTGTATAAGGTGTATCGTAGGAAGGGTGCGAGGAGCAGCGGATCAAGCGGACTGATGGTGGGGCCCACAGCTGCGTCAGAGAACCAACTGGATGACCATGCGTGAGGTGTGCGGTGTCCAGTGTGCTCACATGCGTGAGGTATGTCAAGTAGGTAGGTGTGTGTGTGGGGTGGGTATAAAAGGGAGGAGGGAAAACAGCTATGGGAGGAAGAGTTTTGTAAACAGGGATTAGGTTGGAGGAGAGAGGGTGTTCTCGAATCCGGGGAAAATAGGGTTTTCGTCACCAAGGTGTATTTCTTGTTGTGTTCATCAATAAAAGTACAGAGGCGAACCCCTCTTTCGGTGAGTGCGGGAGTCGATCTAACAGAATCTTTTTTGGCTGTAATAAAATTTAATGTAGTGAGAAAAGGGAAAAAATTGAGCTGTTTTTTGAATTATGGGGCAAGAGTTGATATGAAATCAATGAATTCAAATTTAGTGGATAAGCTGGTTCGTTTGATGTTGCTCCCTTGATGATTAATACCCATCAAAGAACAACTTTTTTTTTTGGGCCTAGGCAAATATATCCTAATGTTATAAATTAACGAAAATTATATCTTTGGTCCCAATATATCCAATTATGCCATTAAAATTTTTGACCAATTCACGTTGGATAACACTGTTAAGTTATAAAATTAAGCTACAGCTTTGGAGGGATTTGATTGGTGGGCTTAATCTGTTTCATTGATTCATAATATATGTTTCTACTGTATTTGGCATATTCTCGTAGCTAAGTTTGGGTTAGGGTTTCAAGGAGTCGATTTGTGAAGAACGAGTTGTACGATTGAGAATTGGAGATTTTTTATAACTCACGTGGAGGCAATTGTTGGTTGTGGGATCCCGGCGCATCCGCCACACGACGTTGGCGGATGGCTGCACAGGGTGGGGCTATGGCGTGGGAACTACTGTATTATTAATTGGATATATTGGGACAAAGGATATAATTTTCGTCAATTTATAACGTTAGGATATTATTGCCAAAATTGAAACGTTAGGATTAATTTGCCAAAATCGCCAAACATTAGGATATATTTTGCCTATTAGGCCTTTTTTTTTGGCGTCAGAGGGATTCAAACTCATGACCTCCCCAAACCTTGCATTTTGGCAAGTGATGCCTCTACCATCTCATTAGAG
Source organism: Stephania japonica (assembly GCA_039657345.1). Classification (NCBI taxonomy): domain Eukaryota; kingdom Viridiplantae; phylum Streptophyta; class Magnoliopsida; order Ranunculales; family Menispermaceae; genus Stephania; species Stephania japonica. The sequence continues at coordinate 13,375,402 of CM077556.1, forward strand.
ATGCTTTGGCATCAAAGAACATATTTAAGAACCTTATTATGTGATTATTGTTAGTCTACAAATATCATATGGACGTCTTTGTTTTTCCTTTTTCTCTATATTTTCTCATTTATTTTCTTTGAAGGAATATCACCTCCATAGTTGACCTTCCTGACATGAAGCTAAACTGATTTTCTATACCATAGTTTCCATTCTCAACCGATTGTCGATTACCTTCCTTCAATGTTTCATAGTATGTTATGTAAGTTTAATTCCTCTATTGTTTGAACAAGTTTTTGAATTTCTCATTTGTTCTTGAAAAAAAAATGATTAAAGAAAAAAAAAAAATGGAGATCTAAAATATTCGTTCTTGAAATATGCCTCCATTTACCCAAGATTATTTAACAAGCATGAGAAGGATACAAAACTAACAATTAAATCTTGCTAAGATAATTTGATTTTTAAATATAATTTTTGATGCATAATCTAGCAAATATCATGATATTTTTTTGGATTGGGTTAGCAAAATTGGTTATGTAATCTATAATTCAATAAACTTTGTGGATTTTAGAACTTGTAGTCCAATTGGTCCAGTCCGTGTTTCAGTTCAATCCATAAGTGGATTGCATTGGATTAAGCTGAGTCACTGATTTATGGTCTCTTTTTAGACTTCTAATCATAATCAGAAAAGGGTGAGAAAGTTATGGGCGGATGGGATTTTTCTGTATCAGATGGATTTGGGATGATTGGCATTGAAATAATAACCATGTCACTAGCAAGATAATGATGATTAATGCTAAATCCCAACTAAAACTTAGCTATAGCTGATAACGAACTTGGTTTGCCATGGTGCTTAGTTTTGCATGATTTGTAAACACTAGATAGTTGCATGTACTCACATTCTCCAGAATTTAATAATTTTATATTCTGTTCTCAGCATAGCTGTCTGAAATGCTCGCATCTTTAATAAGTTCATATTTCGTTCTGCTTCTATTGACTGAAATATATTTGACTTCATGCAGTGTTTTGAAGAAGTGAATGGTCCAAATGCTACATTTATCTGCTGGTATTTTCTTCATTATCATGGTGTGTCCTCTGTTGCTCAAGGATTGTCTATGTATACTTGGTTGTGTTTACAAATTCTTTTTCCTGTAATTTGGGTTTTCCTTTTTACTTAAAATATTTTTTGGTTGTTTCTTGTGGGGCGTTATTGTGTTTGCCTATGTGTCAGCAAATTCGTAACTTTTATGATGGGCGTTGGTACATTATTATTTCTTCACAAATTCCGTGGGGGTCACTAACGTGAATACTTCATTTTTTTTTTTTTTTTTAATTTTTTTCCTATAAATTTGATTTCCTAGCTCTCATCTTTTTATGCACATCCTTCAAATTCTTGTTGACAAGTTATACATATCAAAATTGTCCATTTTGCTTAAGAGAATCGAATAATGTCTTTATTCAGCTTGTCAGGGGTGATTATATTTGGATGAATTTTTAGTAACTCTTTATAGCTCATCTGCTTTATAATGTATAATTCCATTTGCCCTTCTTGCGGCTAAACGGCACTGCAAGGATTTTACCACATGATCGTAGGATAACTAAGCCGATCAGGGAAGAAATGGGGTTTTACATGACATAATTAATTATTAATGTATATCGTAAATCTATATCTGAAGAACAAACATCTTTTAAGAATTTGTACTCAAATTCTTAGAGAAGTTGTGAATTAAAAGCCCCTTTTACCCTTTGGATAGTTTTAAAACTCAAAACTCCATAAGAATCAGATCCAATGTTGAACTTTATGTAGAAAATCATTAATTTGATTCATTCTTAATAGCCATGAAATGATGTCTTAGGGTGATCCTATTATACTCGTAGTCTATGAAGGACGAGGCCTTTTTTAAGAGGAAACAACCCTCGGTTCCAATTGGGCCTCTCATGGACCAGGTCCGGTTTTTATTCCCATACCAGTACCAATTCATCTTAAGCTACTCTAAATTATCTCATCCTATCCAACTTTATGGTTGAAGTTTTATTCTTACACCTTGAATTTATTTATTTATTTATTTATTTTTTGAGTTATACGCCTTGACTTAAGAGTGCAAATACTGAGACTAAGCTCTTCAAAATGCAATTATAATAAAGGCAAAACACATTATTTGGTCCTTGAACTTTACAACTTTTATATTTTTGGTCTTTGAACTTTTAAAAATGCACATTTGATCCTTGAACTTTCATATGGATATACATTTAGTACTTCCATTAATAGGGTTGTTAAATTCTGCTGACTTGGCTAACAGAGTGCCATGTGGCCATTTTTTGATGAACCACCGGTTCAATCGGACCAAACAAAAAAAAAACCTCTCTTCTCCCTTTCTCTCCCCCGTCTATTGGATCCTCTCGTCTCTTCGGCTTCAAAGAGCTTCAAGTTACTAATTCATGTATTATCTTTCTAGTTTTATCGTAGGATCATCTCTCATTTAAAGAAGAAGTGGGCATGACATCAGATTATGCAAAAAAAAAGACGATAAAACTGGATACATGAATTAGTAACTTGAGCAAACAATCCTGAAAAATTTTGATCAATAGATACATATGAGTACAAATTACAAGTTAAATCGTTTATTTATCCAAAAGTACAGTTTACAAGTTGTATTTAAGTAGAAAGATAGACACTCCAGAACAATCAATCAAAAAAACCCAAAATCGAAACACACCGCTTTCGTTTTACGGACTCCTTCGTGCTAAACTCATCTTCTCAATCTCTCTCCACTTCTCTCAGCAGGTCGCAAAGTCGCGACGGAGTCATTGAGTCTTCCCATCTGATTCGCTGATGCTTTGCTATTGTTAATCGATTGTCTCGATCCTTCAAAATCATGTGGAAGATTGGGTTTTAATTGAATGTCGAAATTCACTCGTTTTTTTGAAGTTTTTGATGGATCGATTGTCGATTTGTGGTTTATTTTTTTTCTTATTCGATTTCTTCTCCAGTCTATTGGTTTACTTGATTGGGGCTTTGAAGTGCAATTTGGTTGATAATGGCTTTTAAACATGAAGCCCTAGGCATCAGAACTAGGGAGTAACCCAAAAATCGAGCAAAATGAAAATCCAATCTATCAAACAGAACATCCATTTGGGTCAACAATTCTACTTGAGATGCAGAAGAAAAGGAAGAGACGTCCGCGCGTGAGAGAAAGAGAGATGAGAATGACCGATTGAGTGAGAGAAAGGTAGAAAAAAGGTTTTTTTTTTTTTTTTTTTTTTTTTTTTTTTTTTTTTTTTTTTTTTTTTTTTTTCTGGTCCCGTTGAAACGGCGGTTCATAAAAAATCGGTCATGTGGCACTCTGTTAGCCAAGTCAGCAAAATTTAACTGCCCTATTGATGGAAGGACTAAATGTATACCCATATGAAAGTTCAAGGATCAAATGTGCACTTTTAAAAGTTCAGGGACCAAAAACATAATAGTTGTAAAGTTTAGGGACCAAATAATGTGTTTTGCCTATAATAAAATGAACAAGCCTGCATGTGCTTCTTACTTAACCCTGACGTGCATATAGAGAGACTATTTAAAACAAGACTTATATAATCCTGAAATGTCTAGCTCACCTGGTAATTATTAAAATGTTTGAGCTCTGCTTAAACATTTATCTGTGTTTTGTAATCTTTGAACTTAATTAAAGCTCATGTAGTATTTGCTGCCATTCTATAGCTTTTTCTATATTTCCATTTACTTTGAAAAATCTGTACAGATATTAAAAAATAGTGAAACTAATATTTCTATTTGACAATGTTAAAGTTATTCTGAAATTAGAGCCTGATTACTTTAGGTTAATATCAACTGTCTCAGTCCCTAGCTCTCTGTTGATTAATAATGGCAGAATAGTGGTGGACCTGCTGGAAATAGCTGACAAGAATTTGTTTATTAACTTAGTTTAGGAGATCTGATCCATTCGTTGAGCTATTTTATTTGAAACACTGAAACTAACAATACAAATGAGGATGAAATTCATACAACTTAATGAGAAATGGAAAACAAAGGGAAAATAAGCCTCAGAACTGGGAGTACCCGCCCTCATCACAGAACAAATTAATATTTGATATTGCTAGATACATGAATGAAAGACATTATTCAAAACCACTCGCCGATCACAAATCAATCGGTTCTCAACCAATCAAAACCATATTGGCACTAGTAAACCAGACTCCACCAAGCAGAACCAATGTCCAACACAATATCCTTACCTTCACTCTTTGATCGGCTATAAAGAACAAGCGACAATCAGTACTGCGAACACTGCCCATGCATTAATCTTTATTAAGGTCATTGCATCAGAAGAATCTGATGAAGCTTTGCCTGGAGAATCTTTAGCATCTGAAGCAGATGGAGCAGAGCCTTTCTCAGGCTTTGGCGCCGCAGCTGGGGTTGGCGGGCCAAACAGGTTCAAAGGCAGCAGCACCTTGTCCACTTGATACACTGCAAGCTGCCCATCAGTGTAGATTGTGTTAGCAACGACGGCATCATCTACACCAGTAGTTAAGTTCACCTGACTTCCTGATGTTGTCACATTGAGAGGGAACTCTCCGTTGCTGGCATCGCCTGCTTGTGTCCTCAACGGGTTGCTCACTGTCTGGAATTGTGAGATGGAGAGAAAGGTTGGGAGCACATGGAACTGCAGCAGCGCCACTTTCTCCTGGTCGTTAAGAGAGTTGAGTGTGCCTGATTTGAGGTTGGAGAAGGCATTGTCTGGTGGTGCAAAGAGAGTCATGCCCTGGTTTGAATTGTTGAGCTGTGTGTTGATTTGGTCTCCAACCTGTGTGCTGCTCAGTAGCTTCAACAATGTTTGATACTGACCGGCCTTCTCGAGGATCGCGGAGATGTTTGTAGGCCCTGCTGGTGCTGGAGCTCCTGCAGGAGACTGCGCCGAAGTTTTCGTGCAATGCAGGATCGCAACCACGAGTGCGCAGTAGAAGATAAACTGTTTCATCTTCGGGGGCAGTGGTGGTCTGGCCTTAATTAGATAAACTATAGGAAGAATAACTATGAGAAGAAGAATATAAAGAATGACACTTGAGAGAAAAGTCTGATGATGTCTTGGGAGGAGGAGAGGGTTTTATTGAGGTGGTGAGATCTGGGAAGTCATCAATGTTAGGTGCAAGAGTGCCATCCTTGTCGGACCCTGAAACCCTACATTTTAACTTTCTTGGTTAAAAAGGATGATTCAAGGGAAGGGGAGGCATCAAATCTTAAGGATATCAATATGGAACCCTTCTGCAAGCCTTTCCAGTTTGATATACAAACCTTTTTTTTTATGTGGACCTTGATTTGGTCCATCAAATTAACATAGGTGATGATGATACATATCCATTGTATTTTTGTTCTAATCTACTTGTTAGTTACATTGATACATAAACCTCTTTGGATTATATAATTCAATGAGATTTGAGAGTAGTAACTAATGCAAATGTGATTGTAGAGTTAGGCTTGCAATTTCTGTGATTGGATTTTCCAACGGCTTTTGCTTAGTTTGCTTTGAGAGGGAGGAAAAGATGTGTGAAGTGGGGTATGATATGGTACCAAATAATTAGTAGAACTGGCAGGTATGAGTTGGAGGGATCCATGCCAACATTATGATGGCAACTCTTTTGTTTAAAAAAAATGAATTTTGTTGCTGCCATCTTAAGAAATAAGGGTTATCTGCTGGTCTTTAGATGCTCCAACTACCCTAATAGAGCTAAAGAGGGGCACTTTGATCAAGTGGATTTGTGGTCATCCACTCCATGCAAAAGTGGACAACACTCATCATCAGTATCTCACCAGTTTTAGCTCTAGTATTACATAGAAGATCCTTAGCAGTTTTATGTCATCTCAGATTATATAGTTAGATGAAAGCTAGAATGACACCCTCAACACTAATCTCTCGTGGATTTATTGGTGCCGCACATTTTTTCTTGGCAGGAACCCCTTATATTTGGATGCTAAAAATATTTATGATGTTATCAACCAATTACGTGGCTCAATGATTTGGTACGGAGTTTGGAAGTAAGAGGTCATAGATTCAAACCTCAGTGGAGGCAAGTTGTTTCTTTCTCATTGAAAAAAAAAATTATGATGTTCAGTAGCTTCTCAACTTCTCGATGACTTCTCTTGCGTGGCCACAGTTATATATGTTGAAGACTTAATGCACATAGAAGTCACAATGCCCTAATCTAATTGATGACCATTTTATATATGAACCTAGGGATCGATGTGTGTGTTGCTTAACCCTATGATCATCTGACCGTTTGCAATGTTTGTTTTGCTTAACCTTGTGAACAATTGTTTTTTTTTTTTTTTTTTTTTTTTTTTTTTTTTTTAACTTCAACGGGAGTTGAACCTGCGACCTTTCCAAACCTTATTTTTTAGCGAGTGATGAGGCATCTCACTAGAGATATGTGAAGTGTGAACAATTGTTCTTATTGTAGTTGTGTTTATGATGTATCTGTTTCTGGTATAGCTTCGACTTGTTGACTTTAGAAATCTGCACACAAGTGGCATAACTACAAACATGCATGCGTACAATGTCTTTATATAAGTAGCCTTGGATTTTAAGTTTCGTGTAACTGAAGTTGGAATTTTCATTCATTTTAAAATAATACATTCGGAGGTACTGTGAAATGAAATAACAATTAATATAGATGTCTCATGTCTTAAGATTCAAGTGGCAGTGCCAAAAACATATTTAGTAAGATTGACAAAAACATCACTTGACAGATTTAAGGAATCTGTGGTTCGACTCCCGCTGAAGTCAAAAAAAAAAAAAAAAAAAAAAAAGGATTCAAGTGTTAGCATCAATGGTTTGGTATATACATAGTCAATTGTATATGAGGTTGTGGGCTAAGTCTCCTCATGTGCAAGTTTAAGGATATGTAAAAATCATAGTTGTCTCCATTGTCAATGATTAGGATCCTTATCTACTTAAATTTCTACAACTAAAAAAATTCTGAAGTATTTTGTACGTGTTCAACAAATGCCATTTTAATGTCTATGGTGTCCAAACCTATTTCAACCCCTCTTTGCTTCGGTTTGACTAATCTCACAATTCTATCACCGGGGAGAAAAGGAGATATACTGTTGCTACAAAAAATTATTCCCTCAGTCAAATTTAGCGTGCTCATTAAACCAAACCCTATGGGGTTTCCAATCTCTTACTTTTGAGGGACATTTTTTTTATTGATTTTTCAATTTATTCTTATTCTAATATTTTGTATACTTTTGGTGCCTTAGCCAAGTGGTAAGGCGGGGGACAGCAAATCCTTTCCCCAGTTCAAACCCAGACGTCACCTGATCAACAAAAAACTAAAAATTGATAGAAATTTAAAAATTCAGGACCGATGGAAGTAGAGAACCATTACTACTTTCTCTATTTCCTCCCAGTACTACTGTCTACTAATACTAACTGGAGGAAATCCTAAACACAATACATATTGCTGATCTCCAGTACGAATTCTAACAGTTTGGTGTTCTTAAGCCGATTTCAACTTATTTGAATTGAGGCTTTATTGTTAGTAGTGGTGTTAGTTTGGCTGGTTGCGCCGCTTTATCTCCGGCGCTGTTAATATGTTATATCATCCAGCACCATCAATAATACCTTGAACCAATTTAGTTTGAAGGTCATCAACTAATAATTGCCTGCCTGAAAGAAAAAAAGTTCTTCAAAGATTTCGATTGAAACCTTCAGATTCCTAATCCTTGTTTAATATGCCGCAAAAGGCAGGGAAGCGAGGGACCAAAGAGAGACAAAACAGCCTGTGTTAGGCAAAGACAAGCAGTGACAACAGATAGGCATCACGAAAAAGCAGCAATTCTTGTCTCTCTAATTTTACGAAGTAAATTGAACGTTTGGACATAAAGTGCAGCAAGAGCTAGTTCTCACTCATGAAGTCACAAGTAACCAGCACAAAATAGCCACCCTTGAAGGGTTAAAACCTATGAAAAATGCTATTTAAACTCACTTTTTACGCACCAATCTCGCGCGCCCTTGATTGTTGCATTGATATGCACACAAAACTCGATGAGCACCCAAGGTACTGTCAAGTGTGTACCAAATTGGCGTGCTCAAAGTGGATCAAAATAGTAGGACTCAAAAAATATGATGGGTGTTCAGTAATGCAAGGGAAATTTTAATAGGTTAACTTTTCACTAAGGGGGGTCTCTATTATTGTTAGTATAGGACCACTAATTGATTGGCGACATACCCTTCACCTAGTACAAGCTCATTCAAATAACCACAAAACGAAATGTTCACTAGATAATCAGTCAGCATGGCCCAGAAAAAAAATTCCTGTCTCTATCATTATGAATTATTAAATGATACACTTAATACTTCGAAAGTATGGCTCAGCAACATAAAGCATCGTGGCACTTATCGTTATGAATTATTTGAGTATAACAAGTTAACAACCATGACTTGTTGAAACTTTTAACAAGCCCAAATACACAAACAATAAAATCATGCCAGAAGGATATGTTTAGTGCTCATGTCCAAGCTAGAACTAGTAAATGGAAATTCCGTCGAACCGACCTCAACTTTATACCTTTTTTCGATAAATACTACAGCATCCAGTTTTATTTTAGAGAGATGCATAGCAAAGAATGGGTATTGCATAAACCATGATAGGATGAAAACTGGGAATAATGGCTATTGTATACAACACAAAAAGATGATACCTGAGAGTATGATTCCTTAACTAAAATGATTCAGCTACAAAATTGAGGCATGCGCTCCATCCACGCTCGCAACGAAATTGACCAAAAGTCCTTGAGCCAAGGTGATGTCTAATGTGGTTTTGGTATGTACCCATCAACAGCAAAGTTACGAGTTGCTGAAGGTAATGCAAGGCGAATCCCATCAAGTTCAGGCTTTGCAATCACTTGACATCCTAGCCGCGACCTGAACAGCCAAGGCAAACAATTCAAGATCAGTTTGTAAGATAAAATGTTTGTGAGTTTTGTCGTGAAGCACTTACGTCTCTGTAAGACCAAAGGCAAGATCTAGCATATCATTCTCCTCATCTGTTGGATCTTCAAGTTTATTATAATATTTAACATCCTAAAGACGAGATTTAGCAGTCAGCAGCAGACCAAAATTCATTAGTACTTTTCAAGATTGTCAAATAGTAACCTTAAGCCTATTAGATATCAATCAGTCCATGAGTAATCAGCATACCATAATAATAACATGGCAAGTGGAACATGCGAGAGAACCTTCACAAGCACCTGGTGTAAATGGAATTAAATACAGGATCGTTAGAATTTTGTTCCTGAACTACTAAATTTGATGTCAGCAAAACTAACAAAAATCAATAGATGATAAAGTGCCTGTACTAACCTAACTCTAGATATTTAGAAAAGCAATAAACGTTTTTGAAAATAAAAAATATTTTGGGTGAAATGTAGAAGACTGGTGAGGAGCAAAACGCATAAAAAAATTATTCCACGCACCTTCAAGTTCTATGTCATTTTCATGGGCAGCCTCAAGCATGGACATTCCAACAGGAACATTGATGTGCTTCTCCTCCCCATCCTTATCGACAAACGTCACAGATATTCTGCAAAAGCGTTTACATATCCAGGAATCAGATAGCATGAATATCTAAATGCAAACCAAAGCTAAGCAGGTATAATTTGAAGTTCATAATCACATTTACACAGTTACAATACCGTACATCAGAATCATATTTTTTTCAATAACAAGGAGAGAATCATGAGTCATGACTGTAATTCAATGCAGAGGTTAGGAAAACAGAAATTACGTTTCTTTCTGCTCAGTCCCTTCCTCATTAGAACCATTGCCAGATGATGTAGAGAACGGATGATATCTCTGTGAAAGTAACACAATGAAGAAATATTAGGATTTCTTCCACTGCTGTTTACAGACGATACTTTTATCACATACAACAAAACAGAAACACCCATTGTCCATCATTGAGAAATATCTCATCCCAAATTTAGTGGTTGCTGGTTGGCAATATAAATTTTTTCAGCAGAATTTTCCTGGGCCGACCGAAACTGTACTGTTCACTAAAGTTCATCTAGGTTCAGAAATTCTTAGACCATATATATGCATTGAACAACACAGTGGTGGAGGAACCAATAGCTGAAAGATTACAAATGCATTGCTAAATTGTTGCCATTCTTCTCTTAAACTATTGAAATTGTTTGGCAATGGTGATTCTTATTCTATAAGCCAAATCTACACAAATCTCTCTGTATAATGCTACATGAAAAAATAAATTCAACAACAAAAACCAGAATGGCATTGATGACTGAAGCACGCATAACTCATAAAAACAACATTAAAATTCCAAGTAGAATAGCTTGTCAGTTAGGTAGGTCAGTCCAGATATGAAAATAGAAAGATAAGAAAGTCATTTTATAACAAAAACCAGTTCCCCCTTCTAATCTTGAAACCAAAATTACTCTACATCTAATAGGAACTCCGAGTATGAATGAAGTAAATGGAATAAATTTGACCAACTTGAGGTTCTCAAAATTATAAAACTCAAAGCACCTCAAGGTGAATTGCATCGAATGGATTCTACTGTTTCATTAGGGCATGGTTTGACTAAATTCAGTATCCCAAGACCCATGGAGTTATCTGTTCTTTTAACGAATAGCTAATCTAATAACTATGCCCATTGGTCTCACCAACGACCAATTAAAAAAGAAGATATAAGAGAAAATCCATCTCTTGGCAAGGTGTATCACAATACTAATGTCACAACATATGCCTTCAAACTTTAAACTCAGAACTATAAGGTCTCCATCCAAGATCAGTTCTCTTTGACATCATTAGTTCCATTGACACACGCGACATAACAGCTCAGTCTAAACTACCCCTTACGGTCAAAAGAACGGAAAGGGCTCTAAGGAGAAAACATATTTAATCCAAGAAGTAATTAGCAATTGTAAGTCTCCTAGGCATCAATATATGGCCTCAGAATTTCTTCTCAACCTTCATGGTGATACACAGTTACACAATTGTAAGGTTCCCATCTAAAGACCTGTCCACCTCCACATCTAACTGCATTGGCACAGAACATATATCTCAATGTAAACTATGTCAGTGGTCAAAAGGAGGGATCCTTCAATGAGATAATAAAAGTGCAGGTGATCATGCCACCAAATAAACTTTACTTCTCAACCAAACATTTAACCTAAATCCACCACACTGATCCTCCATGTCAATCCATAAGAAAGAGAATAAGGAGGCCATCTCGCCTAAAAGCACCATCTTTCCCCAGCCCATTCTTGAGCTTCTCATGCACATAGTTTGCGAAGTCAGCAGACTCAGCACCAGCTAAGATCTCAACACAATAAAAGGGCATCTCCCTTCCATTAATCAACAAAAACGTAGCTCGTGTTTGCCCTGAGAATCTATTTGTTGAAAAGCATAAAAAGCTTCTAAGTTCTAATCTCACTAAATTTTCTTTTAAAACGACTGACCCACATAATCAGGAGTCAGCAGTAGGCATAGGCCATACCATTTCCCACAAGGACCCAATTTCATTCAACTTTCATTCTTCAACTATTGCCATTGTAAGGACGTGATCTTACTGGAAAATAACAAAACAGAATATATTATTTATTTTTATAAGATTTACCCATTACCTACAAAATAGGAATGACACCTAAGGTTCTAGGTACTTAAAAGCTAGAACAAGCAAGAAATATATCCAAACTATACCACTTGGAGCTACCTTTGATCTCTTGTCATGTCAACTAGCCAAAAGTAAAATAAAATATAAGAAAAAATGCCCAAGAAAGTCAAATTTGAAACCAGCAAACAAATGCTAGTAGAATAACTTATCAATCAAGCAAGTCAGTCCAGATATGGAGACTTGAAAGTTAAAAATTCAAATTTTATACCAAAAACTAGTTCCCCCGTGTCATCTTAAAATGCAAATAACTCTAGATCTATAAGGAATTCCAAGCATGATGGAGATAAATGGAATAAATTTGACCAACTCAAGGTTATCAAAATTATAGACATCTACTCAAAGCACCGCAAGGTGAATCCATCTAACGAATTTACTGTTTCATAACTTCATTAAGGCATAGTGCGAGTACATTCAGTATCCCAAAACCCTTTTGAGTATTATTTATCAGTATGCACTCTAATTATTTGCCCATTTGTCTTACCAATCAAAAAACAAGATACAAGTGAAAGTGCATCTTTATAGAAAGCTGGTTACAATACCAATGCTGCGCCATATGGCTTAAAAATTTACGCAACTAACTATAAGGTATCCATCCAATATTCTTCCAAATCACTAGATGCATTGACACAAGGGGCATAACACCTCAGTCTAAACCACCTTATAATCTAAAGAACAGAAAAGGCTCTAATGACAAAACAAAAGTGTAAAGGAATACAACAAAGAAACTGAGCCAATTATTTGAATTTAACCCACTGCTCTCATTCCCCATACTGAGCCACATCACCATGCATGAATTTATAGAAATAGACAAAAACCCATCACTTTGAAAACGCATATATTATCAATATAATCCAAGAAGCAATTAGCAGTTGTAAGTCTCCTGCGCACCAATATATGACCTTAAATTTCTTCTCAAAATTTCATGATGAATACACACTTTAATCATAAGGTTCCCATCTAAAGACCAATCCTCCTTCACATCTAGTTGCATTGGCACAAAACATACGTCTCAATGTAAACTATGTCAATGGTCAAAAGAAGGGATCCTTGAATGAGATAATGAAATAGCAGGGAATCACATTAAATGAAATTTACTTCTCAATAACCGCATACAATTATCATTCAATGTGACATCATCATGAAACCCAAGTTAACATTCGCACAATAAACTCATGATAAGAAGAACAAAGCAGGCGCCTTTATAGCTAAAGAGAGGAAAGCAAACCAAAGGCTGCACATGGCGACTACAAACTCCCACTGAATACCCTCTTCTTGACACAATACTGAATCGACCTGCCAAAAAAACTTGTACAAATCAGATAAAGCTGTGCCTTTCACCAAATAAACAACAAATTTCAGCATTGAAACTGCAAATCCTCTACACACAGTACCTCTTATAAGCTCCATGATCGCCGATGAACTGACTTGAGCAAGTTTAGATTTCAAGATATTCATCTCCTACACCTACAACAAGACCTTCAAGTAAATGCCTTTTCAACCAATTCAAAACTGTTGGCAGGCCCTCACAACCCTAGCTCTGACATTCTTGTTCCGTAACGAAGAAAACCGACATCGAATCCTGTGTTGCACACAAATAAATTCAAGTAAGAACAAGCAAGATCAACGATAAAAACGTTAACAACATAGTATCTAATGATGAACAGGTTACCGTTTTGGAATTAGAGATGAGCAACAAATAACAACTGAATTAGAACCCGGACTATGTCATCAATAGCAGAGAAAATTCACAAATCAAAATCAATTACAAGTCAATGAAAAACAAACAGGCCCATCATTACAGATCCAACAAAGAAAAAAAGCAAACCCTTCCAAAACATCAATTTAATCTCGAACGTTATGAATTTTGGGATTAGCGAATTTGTGAAACAAATCAAATTGTGTTCCTTACCAGAGAGGAGAGAACCCGAAGCTCTCGACTGTGATTGGGGTTTGGACTCCACTTTTTTAAAATCCTAAGCCCTGAACCGATTTCACATTCGGAACTAAAACCAAAATTTACTTGGACAGCCCAGACCTAGTCTAATTAGGCCAATAAGGAACCGCTAACAATGTGATGTTAGTATTACCCTACTAAGAGCTTGGTGGTTGGGAGCCCAATCCAAGACTATGGCGATATAGGCAGGCACAAACTATCATATCAAAGCTTATTATCTTTGACCAAAAAAGGGTAAAAATACAAATTAGTCCCGTGTTTTCAAAAATATGCACATTAGTCCCTATAGTTTACCTCCAGTTAATCAAAAGCATCCTTGCGTTAGTGTCAAATCAAGATATTATTATTGCATTGCTTTTAAAGATGTGACACCTTTGTTTTACCAACAATACCCTTTATGTTTTCACAAATTCTCTCTTTCTTAACCAACACTTATATCTCTCATATTTAGAAAATAAATATCAACTTTTGTCCCTTAACTGTATGTACATATGCCAAAAAAATTATCTCTAACAACTTTCCAAAAAATTGGCAAAAAAACTTGTACTTTCTTTCCCCTGACCATAGTTTGTTTTTATTTTGAAGTCATCAAATACATTGATTGCAATATTTGAGCTTTGGAGCAATCAGCATTTACTCACTCGTCTTTACACACATGGCATACCTGAAAAAGTATAGTTTCTATGGAAAAAATAAAGAAAACGTAAGTAGTTCATACAAAATTGTGTAACAGAGAAACCACCAGGACTCCTAACATTTGAGGATAAATGGAGGAAGTCACATACACATAGTAATACACCATTCATTAAAATAAACCAACCACTTACCATGATAACCTTCAAACCACCATCTATAGCAAGACCAAATAGCAACTGTAAGTCTGTAGGTTTTATTTCATTTCTATATCTTTGATGTACTACACAAACGCATATCTTTTTTTTGGCCTGTTTCGTTGAAGCGCTTATTTAAATTTATTGCATAAATGCAATTTTGGTGGTTAAGATCAAACATGAATTTATGTCTAAAATAATTGAAGAATTAAATAAAGCTTTTCTTATGCTTCTCGTCGTGGTCTATTGTTCTTCGTCTTCTCTTAATAATTTTAACGACCGAGTCTTGTTTCTATTCCATTCATCAATCGTATCTACAATGTGATTTAGCATGAATATGTTGAAGAAAGTAAGGAAAATGCTAGCACAGATTCTCCTCAACCCACTTTGGTGTTTACTAATACATAAGGTTTGTATGTGCATGCGTGAGTCTAACGAACTCCAACAACATTTAAAGAAGAAAGTGTGCTGGGAAAGTATTTTCCATCTTTCAATATTATTGGATCAACTTGAAAAGAAAGAATGGTCTTAGAACCATGTCAAATCATTTCAAAGTATCTATAAACAACATTAAAATGGTAAGCGTACAAGTACAAAGAAGTAAAATCATAACAAAGAATAGTTAGTTAATAACTCGTAAGGTTATTCAAAATGGCATTCTATACGATTCTTGGAAAAACTTCAGATGGTTAAATTGTTCTGAAGGCACGATCTTAAAGGGCTTCCGTTTCCCCATTCTATTTCAAATTTCACAATCTGTACGGCTTCACGGGTTTCACCTAATTCTTGACAATAACTCTTTGCAATCGAAAGATGAACAAGGTCAAAGAATTTCATTGTAGAAGAGAAACTTAGAATCAACCAAAAAACCGATTTATCCATTGAATAAAATAGTATAGATATATTAGGCATCACCATAAAACCTAAAGATAAAATAGGGTGGTAACAAACAAGAAATGCTTGTCACTGTCTTACACGAAAGAAATGCTTGTCACTGTTTTACACGAGAAGCTTCTAGAAAAACTGCATGTTTTTGACATTGTCAAAGCATCTCTGGTGAGATGGTAGAGAAATCACTTGCCAAAAGGCAAGGTTTCGGGAGGTCATGGTTCGATTCCCACTGAAGTAAAAAAAACTGCATGTTTTTGACATCTGAATTACTATTACAATTCTAGATGTTGAACACAAATTAAATTCAAGGATCAAATACATAAAGGCTGGTATTTTGTATAATTCCCAACAAGGCTTTGTTTTTCGTTTTAAATCACTTCTCAAATGATCCTCCTTTAATTTGATTGTATCGCCTAATAACTTCAAACTCCTAAGACTTACAAGCACATTTGGTGGGTCCTATATCCTTAGCACTACAACTAATTTGAGCACATTTTATGGAAAAATTTGGCAGACACCATATTGAAGCTGAAGCAGAAAAATCATATAAATTGACTATACTCCCTTCCTACCCCCAAAAAAATAAAAAATAAAAATAATAATAAAAAAAAGGGTCAAGACTTCCATGTCGAAATTCTTATTAGAAGGGAATTCATATTGAGATTTCAACAAAAACCTCCTCTCCACACTCAAGAAACTATTCTTGTTCAAAATTTCGATCATCTACAACTAAAACATCTTCGCGAAGCTTCAATAAAAAACCTACCTTTCATTCAATGATTGCAAAGACCCATTAAAATTCACCAACTCACCTCAACACCAACTGATCTTCTCTATCTCTTTCTTCAATGGTGAGAGAGAGTGCTCTGTTGTGCTCTGTTGTGCTCTGTTGTGCGTTGAGAGAGGAAGAGTCGAGATGAGAGGGACGAACTGTTGAGGGGGGGAGGGTTTTAATCGAAACCCCAATTCGTTTTACTCTGTTTTGTTGAATTGAGTGCCCAAATGACCCTTTCGTCCCCTCATTCTCATAGCTCCTACTTTTCCAATCTCTTCACATTACTCTTGCCCCTCCTTGTCTTTTCATATTTTTTTTACTTTTCATTTATTTACTTAACCAATTAGAGTTGCTTATTTTATCCCTTTTCGGTAATTTTTATTTCCAAAAAAATATAATACACACCCTAGGCACAAAAAAAATTACCTTGTGATCTCTTATTCGAAACGCATGGATCCCACTTCGGATACCTAAACACAAATATTAAAATATGAAAATACTTAAATAGTTGCCTAATTAAGTTTTATAAATTCTTGGATTTCACAATTTTTTCCAACTACTTTCAATTTTAGTCCTCTAAATTTAAACTTCTAAGCTACTTGGATTAAAAGAGATATAGGAGACGATCTTTCATATAAGACTCTCGCTCCCACGTTAGTTCTGAATCTCCATGAAATTGCCACTTGACGAATAAAAGTGGAATTTCCTTGGCCCTCAACTTCTAAAACTTTTGATCCATGTTTTGAATAGGTTGTTATTCGTAAGTGATATCATGTCTCAAGCCACACTCATTCCACTTTGCTATGTGATGAGAATCTGGCTCCTTCTTGCGAAACATAGAGACATGAAACACATCATGAACTCTAACAAGGTAAGGCAAAAAACAATCTTGTAAGCAATATTTCCAATCTTCCAAACAATCTTGAACGAACCAATAAACCTATGAAAGAGTTTCCCTTTCAATCCAAACATGTAAAGACCTTTCCAGGGTGAAACCTTCAATTACAACCAATCGCCTTCATTGCATTCAACAACTCGGTGGTAGAGATCATAATAACTCTTTATGCTTGTCCTGTGCAGCATTTAGCCTATGATGAATCTGCTCAACTTCTTCCGTGTGATCTCGTACACAATATGTGGTCCAACTCCACTAGTACTTTCGATTTAGCCCAACACGATGGTGCTCTGCAAGGTTGACTATATAAAGCTTCAAAATGAGTCATTTTAATGTTCGTTTGATATATACTTGTTATTGTACGAAAACTCACACAACATAATATATTCCTTACAAAAGCCTCATATTCCAAAACACATGATCTCAACATATCCTCCAATTTCTGAATCAATCGTTTTGACTGACCGTGAGTCTAGCTACGAGTGAAATGCGATACTAAATTGCAATTACGTGTCAAATTGTTCCTTAGACTCTGCCATAACCTAGAGGTGAACTAAGTACCTCTAAGAGAAAGTATAAAGTGGTACTCCATGTAAACGTAGGATCTCACACTCATAAATGACACTCAACTTAGAAAAATCATAATTAAGAGCCACTGGAAGAAAATGTGCAGATTTCATCAGTTAGTCAATGATAACGTAACTAAGATACTATCATGTTTCCTTTGAGATCTAGATAGATGAGTCACAAAATCCATAGCAATATGCTCCCATTTCCATTTAGGAATGGGTAGTGGTTGTAACGTACCTCCAATCTCTGCCTTTCGGCCTTGACCCCTGCTGGTAAATCTCACAATGTCTGACATAATCGACAACATCTAATTTCATCCTTGGTTACTAATACAAACGACACATGTCATGATACATCTTAGTTCTGCCCAGATGAACATTATATCTGAACCAGTAAGACTCCCTAAGAATCTCCACTTAGATCTTAGTCACCGATGGAATCCAAAATCTATCCCTGAATCTTAGACTCGAATATGTAGACTTCGTCTAATATGAGTTATCGTTGCTCTTTGCCAAACATCTGAACTTTTCTCTCTCGGAATCATTCAACTGGCTATTTATAACTCGCTGAATAGAGACAATCTGACCTTGAGATGAGCAACAATCGATAAATCATGTGACTTGGGAAGATCTGACAAAGATATAGCCGTGGGCACCTCGAGCAACTCATACTCTACGTCATATGAAAAGTCGCCTTCAATGTCTCATTCTGATTCCTACTCAATACGTCAGCCACAACATTAGCTTTCTCTGGTACATAAGGCACAAGAGGTTTAGATTCTGGAATTGAGACCATTGTAATTGTTGGAAGAAACACCTTCGACCCTTAAACCCTTGACCATTGTTAGTGTTTAGCTCCTCCCATCTACAAGTAATCACTCATATAGTAGCATATAACAGCCACATGTAATGTCTTACTACATATTTGACATATTGGACCATTATTAGAGCCAAACTTCCCTTTACCTCAATCTTTATTCCCTCGACCACCATTAAAACCAACTCTATAACCTTCATTATTCTTAGATTGTGGTTCTTGAAATTTCTGATCAGATAGAATTTGCTTGTGGCCTCATCAATGCAACATTAACAGACGGAGTCACACTCATGTTATTGAGATTAATGGTTACATTCTGAATGTGCTATAGTTGAGCCTCAAACCCGCCTAACAACGATACGTCCATGCCTTGCCAATTTCACATTGGTTGACATGTACTCAGAATCAAGGCCAGTTAGAGCACTTGTAATTAGATAAGACTCCGGAATTGGTGCTAAAGGCGCAGCTAGGCTATCAGAGTTCTCTTTCAAGAAACAAAGATATTGAGTGATCGGTTATGCATGTGTGCCTTTTCTTGTTGTTTGAATAGAAGTATACGAGACACTTGAATTCGCGTACTCGTACTCGATTGTTTGTACCTCACATCTTCACAATCGCATTCCAAACTTGATTAATTTGCCGTCGAAACCTTAGCTCCGATCACCTCTTTAGCCACATCAGGCGTTAATAAGAAATTCAAGATCCAACCTAGTAAATGTGAATCTTTTGAGATCCAATCCTGATACCTCGTATTGATCATTCCAGTCTCTAGTATCATCTAATTACTGGTAGCAAAAGAGTTTTCTGGAGAAGAAGATTTGTTGAATCCAGCTTAACCGACGTGGAATATTGACTCAATGAATGACCAAATATTGGAGCAATTGCAGTCATCGCTCTTGCGAATGGAACTCCATTGTGGTATTGTGTTGCCATGGGACTTGTATGACTCGATCACTCTAGTACATGAGGTATACGTTGCCATTGTAGGGGCATGCGTTGCCATTGCAGGTGCATTGATGTTCGCATCTGCCATTACAGTAATTGGATCCTAAGCTATAGACATCGCCACTTTAAAGCTCTGATACTATGACGAAATACAAAAACAAGTATGAAGAATCAAATAGGCGGGAAATATTTCTCCAGAAACTTTGATTGTATTTCTTGGTCACACTTTACAGATCAGTCCCTCTATATATATATATATATATATATATAGTGAAAGGCCTTTTGATAAGAGCCATACACGTGTCCATTGTATCACTCACATACACCGATTACATTCGCAAACACCCTCTCATGACTATGCTTAATCACTCACATACACCGATTACATTGTACAAGACACATTTCCCACATACAACTAACACTCTGTGACTATACGTTAAACACAGAGAACAGTTAGTGAACTGATCTTACAAAGCTCAATAGTATTGAGTTTCAAATTAGAGGGCGTTACACGCTATTTTCAAAACGTACGTGTTTGATGCTAACACTAAATTGCCCTTTGTTCGATGCCTTGAATTTCACGATTAATTAATGAAAAATGCTAGAATAAAAACGCAAAATGCATTACGCCTCCATCCCACTGTGTAGTGCACCTCTAGATGTGTAAGGCCGCATCCAAGGCTTGCATGGACGATGAGATTGGTGTCCGGTTGTACAACTCATTGTTATTCTAGCATTTCCCTTAATTAATTCGTTGAGTGCCTCTAACTTGAGGACGTGCATGCTTGGCAAGTTTCATGGTGTCTAGGGATTTGCATATATATATAGCTATGAGCATTTCCCTATGAAAGCCATGAGCCTCTCAAAGCTTGGGACTTCACATGGCAGGACAATTCTGTCATGATTATCAAATCCATACTCCTCTGCGGCTCTGTCCAAGAGTTCTTGAAACACCGGGTTTTTCAGGTAAGACGTGGGAACCACAAATCTTGTCTCTTCACTCCCGACGTATACTGCAAAGTGACCCTTTGGAGCTTTTCTCTTCATCATTTCATGCTCTCGCGTTCTTGGCATTTCCGATCCACACATGCAATTATTTAATCAGCTAGCTAGCTAGCTTGCTAACTTAGAAGCGAAGCGAGAGAGAGAGAGAGAGAGAGAGAGTGTATATATTAAATGGATCAGGCATGTGTATACAAGGGCAGTTGCCGACAGTGATGATGAGTGATGAACTATATATATGGAAGGCTTGGGCGCTAGCTAGAAGATGTTTTGAATGAGAGGCAAGGCAATGGAAATATATATGTCTAGGAATTGGGGATTGTGCCATTCATCATGACAGATAAGGTAGCATGAGAGATGGGCATGATCTGAGTATGGCAACTCTCAAAATGGTAAGAACGTGAGTTTGTCTAGTTGATTATCACATGCATATTTACAAGCATATGATATGTCGCAGTCATGACTATT
Organism: Stephania japonica; assembly: GCA_039657345.1. Lineage (NCBI taxonomy): Eukaryota > Viridiplantae > Streptophyta > Magnoliopsida > Ranunculales > Menispermaceae > Stephania > Stephania japonica. Next base: position 13,396,227 of record CM077556.1, read on the forward strand.
CTAGCTAGAGCGACATACCCTACAGGGACAATTTATGAACTGTATGTATTTCACTAAATTTAAGTATATACTTCATTAAAAGCCTAGCTTGGACGATGATGGGAATCCAAAGTCTGTTCTTCGATGTATATGCAAATATATACTAAAATTAAATGCCTAGCTATATAAAGGCTTAACTTGATCACTTAATGTTGGGAGGTTGATTATTTGATTAATTAAATTAAATCTGGGTTTTAAAGAGAATTTTTTTTTTTTTATGTGTTTCTTTAATTATACTTGTGTAATAATTTGAGGGAAATCACTGCAGGTAGAGAAACGAGTATACTTCAATTTGAGTATTCGTGAAATCAACGAATTAAGAATAATTGTTCTTTTTTATAGCGAATAATTTTGTGGGATTCCTCTGTATATATATCACAATCTCTTAGTTCCAATACGGGACCATTAATTGAGTTATACATCCATACATGGTCGGTATACCTTCTCCAACATACCTTTTAAATTTTTTCTTTTTGATAAGATGTCTCCACATATAAACCTTAATTAATTATGGGCGACTTGATTATCGACCACATTTGAAACTTCGGTAACATGCATCATGTGCTTGGAAAGAGCAGTTTGGTGCAAACTTGGTCCGTGTCTTGTGCTTAAGATTATACTACAAACACAAATTTTCAGTAAAGTGTATTGACTGCTGGTAAATTTATGCACAAAACCGATGATCATCTGCCGCCTCATGGACAAATCGAGCATTTTTTTTTCCATAAAAAAATCGGCGTGGTATGCTCTTCTTTTTGGTGAATAAAACTTACTCTTCGTTTTGGTCAAAGCCTCTCCTCTCAAGTGAGATGGTAAAAACATCACTTGTTAAAAAGGCAAGACCTCGAAAGATTGTGATATGATTCCCATTGCAGTCAAAAAAATAAAAAACTGCTCTTCATTACATCACCAACAATTACAAACACAACCCAACACGTAGCACTCGAGGAGACTCAAACTGTTAAATATGAGGACATATATGTGGTGAAGTTATCACATAAGTAGCTTAGTTTATATATTACCTAACCTTTTTTTTAGTCACATGTTAAGAGGAAAAATATAAAATAAAATTTGCATGGTACAAAGAAAAGAGAGAGATTTGCAATTTTGCATGGTACACATTACAAAAACGTGTGCCATTTAAAAAAAAGGGCTCGTAATAATGTCAGCAAGTTTATTAATGATACAACTAACATAAGAAAAAAAATGACTTTTGAGACCGGAGCTTCCTTATGCAACGATTAATGTTAGATCCGTCGGCTTGGATCAAGATCAATCGACAGTCAACTAAATCGGCCAAAATTGCATCTGTTGTACAGAAAGGAGTCATAGGACTAACAATGAGTCAAGTTTTGCAACTTTCTTCAAGACTAATTTAAATTTCTCTTTTTCAGTGCAAATATTGGGCTCCACGGACATGTCCAATTGCAAATTTGTAAAGGTAGGTCAATAAAAGTTCGTGTGACCCTCATAATATTTTTTCTAACTCTATTTAATATTTACTAATAATGCTAGTCACATTGAATAAGAAATTACTACAAGAAGAATGAGATATAAGGACATGGTGTTGAAGATGTACATGGACCCCAAATTAGTCCAGATAAATATTACTTCATGATCAATCATATAAGTGTGGATGTCTCCGTAATTAGTGATCTCTCAATTAGTACAGAGACCTTTAGAAGTAAAATTCCACATCTATGACTTGTTGTACTAGCAAAGATCTATGGGCTCGTGCGGGTACGCGACGGGTGAAAAAGTAACATGGTATCAAAGCCTGGCTAAGATCTGGAAGAAAGTAGCTTTTGGATGAATTTCAGTCGAAGGTGGAGTATTGAAGGTGTAGACTGCAAAGTTAGTCCCACATTAAAAATTAACATGTATATGGAACTAAGAAAAAATAGAGGGGCATAAAGGTGGACGAATGAGAGACGTCTATGAGTATCTTTTAATAAGAAACATTCAAAAATGACCATCAAATACATCAAAAGTTAGTCTCACATTAAAAAACTAACATCTATATGGGCCGTCAATCAGGCTCACTAGCTAAGTATAGCAGTTGAGGATTATTTGATGGTTGGAAGCCGGCCCATAGTCATACAGTTCTGCTTCTTCAACATTGTATTTGATTTCAGCAATAAAAACTTTTGAAACGATTGCGTTTTCTTTGCAATTCGCATATCAGTTACTGACCAAAAATTGAAGTGAGACTGCCAAAATTTCAGAACTGCTTACATTGCTTTTATGAAGACCAACAATGTAAGCAGTTTCAAACTGCAAAATGATTTACCATTCATGTGGTTTTGCCAAATTGGTTACCTTTGTCAAATCCCATCCTCAGAAATAATGAACACAACAGGAGTTCTTTCTTTAGCTGTGAATTAATCTCTGACTCTCATTAGATTGGATAATTGAAGCATTCCAAGTTGGCCAATCCATAGACCTACAAATCGTTAAGATGATATAACATAGTACAGAGTTTGAAACTCGGACAGCGAAAATAAACATATTCCCTAATCCAAACAAAATGAAATAATTTTACAAGGCCTAAATTCCAAGAAAAACCAAATTTATGAAAATTTCCAAGCTCAAATCAACTTTATACCAGCTCCAACCAAGGAATCAATCACAGCCTTAACCTTGCCGTGATACCTTTGTTTCCCTCTTCAAAGCAATTGTGACAGCGGGAATATATGTTCTTCTCAAGCAAAAGAGTCATAACATTTTTATAGAGATCCATGGGCCTGGAGAGTGTTGGGCCACACGCGGTAAATAAATGGGATTGGAGCCCATCTTGCTCAAAACCAATTGGTTTGTGTTAGGATCCAATCTACACCACTTATATTATATACCATACCAACTCTTATTCTATTTTCGATGTGGGATTATATATACCAACAATTTTCCCAATATGAGCCGCTGCTGCAATATCCCGAGTGGATTCAATGTACTCCTCAAGGCCTTCTCCTGTGAACTTGCGACAGAAGCTACTGTGGCCGTTGGGTTGTGGATCACTTGAGCACTCACGTACTTGTTTGTGAAGTGCATCTTCAAGACATATATGGCTTGAGAAAATCTATTATTCTAGGTGGCCTTACAGGAGGAGGATAACCATTGCTGTTTTGAGACAAAATATCAATAAGAGAGAACAACACAAATTAAATGCATAGCAGACTATTGACTGTAAACATGCTTTACAAAGTGAAGATAATGGGCATCGTATAGAAATTGCTATTCTTGTGAGCTCTTCCATCATGAAGAAACAGAAAGGGATCTTGAAAATTGTGCTACTACGCCTAGGCGTGAGCATTTTATTAATCAAAACCATGACAATTAATTCACTCAATAACAAATATTATTCTCATCATGCAAAAATGTTAAGAGTCAATGTCTAACCAATCTCTACAAAAGTCTTATATATTAATTAGAATACTGAATTCAGCTATTTAATTGGAGAGTTCCTCATGATTTAGTTTTTCCAAGGCTAAGGTTATAATCACTGTCTTTCAACAAACTCATTTTGCTAATAACATACTAACATCTTTTTGTTCCACTTAGTTCAGCAAACTATTAGGCATTTCCTTTCCTTTCAACATTAAAATGGGGTGTTGGGTTTGTCTTTTTATGAGATTTTGATGTAGGGTTATGTGACACATCAGTGCCTTGTTGTGACATTGTATTGTCACTCCAGCATTTCCCTTAATCTTTTTATCCAACCGGTGCAAAATTACTTTCCGCCTGACTCCTCAAATTTCTTGTCCTTCTCTTTGACAAGGTTTGAGAGTTGTCAATCAATCAGGAACTTGTTTTCCACCACCTTTATGATTCTTAAAATTGAAAATAGAAAAGAAACGAGGAAAGGCTGAATGAATTTAAAGTTGTGCATAAGATGGTACGTAGCAGAGTACTTAATTACTAAACAAAATTCAACTAGAAATACAACTTAATTCAAAAATAAAAGCTGGCCTATTTTGTTCATGCCCGAGTCAGACCTGTTTTGAGTCATGGTTGGTTTGATCGACGGGCTTATCAAAATTTAACCTAATCCTGTCTGATTGATAATGGAAAAAAAAAACAAATTGTGCACGGGGACAAGTGACGTTCAAGTGACGAGCTTTGAATTTGAGAATGAATTGACTAAGATTAACATTACTACAGGTTGTACGTGGTTGTGGTGCAATGACAAATAAAAAAGAGTTCTAAAAATTCTAATTGAGGCAGATGTCATGAGCTTGATTCTTGATAGCTAACATTATACTAACTTTTACTGACTCCTAATTAGGATGCAATTATTTTTTTGTACTACTAGTAGCCATTTTGTTTTTAGATTTTTTAACTAAAATGGTCACTATTATATATTTTTAATTTTGTTTTTCATCTAATTAGTTGATATCCCAACTCTTCTTAAACTGGGTAGAAAATCTGCAAAATTTTCCCTAGCCGTACTTGTTTATAAAATTAATAATGATATCTACCCTTCACTTATTACAATTACCATGCTCTAATAAGAGTGTAAACAGATTGGGTAAACCTTTTGTCACCCATACCTTAAATAAGCTGCATAATGATATTAGAATTGAATATAGGTAATTGTATTAGCAATTTAATCCCCTTTATGATATACTTAAATCTGAAACAGAAAAGAATGGAGAAAGGTTGAATAAATTTGAAGTCGTCTAAAATATGGAAGCAAGACTTACTCTTTACTAAATAAAATTGAACTAGAAATACAACGTAAAAAAATAAAAGCCTATTTTGTTGATTCCCGTGTGAGAGGTCTAAGTCTCAGCAGAGGTGGTTTCATCCGTGAATGGGTTGGGAAATTAAATTGCTTATCTCCCTCTTGTCAGTTTGAAAAGGAAAAACAAGATATTGTGCACGCGGACAATTAACTTTCAATTTTGCACCCTCAGAAATCTTTCTCGAATCATAGTGAATGCCAACCATTTGAAGATCTCGATTGTCCCGAACAACCAATCCTGAAAAGGGAGCAATGGAGGCGAAACCTAGAAGGGTGAATCTACAGGCTCTATTGGGTGGGCACGGGTCGGGTTTGGGTCAACCCGACCCGATACGCGACGACCCGACTCGGGTCGGTATAAAAATGACCCATTACCCGACCCGCCAAACAAGAAATCCGACCCGCCACACAACATACCCGAACCCGACCCAACCCGACTCATATCAAGTTTGTATCAACTACCATGCATAGTTTCAAAAACCCTATAAAAGCCATGATGACACCCGAACCCGACCCGACCCGATACTATCCCGACCCGAACTCGACCCGGCCCGACACCCGATGGGTCGGGTTTTGATGACCCAACTCGTTTTCTCCACTCATCTTACCCGACCCACCACCCGCCACTCGACTCGGGTGACCCGACCCGAGTCGGGTACTTGGGCTTCGTGCCCAGCCCTCTATGTAGCTCTTAACCATATTCCACACTGCCTCTTTCTTGTTGACGTAATGTACCATAACCCAAATTTCAAGAGACATGCACGAGGCTTTACCAATAACGTGGTGAATCAACCCGAGCTTTCCTTTGTAGTCCATTAATTTGTAGCAGGATTTACCAGAGCCAGCATGAATGGCATCCTCATTGACCTTCTTTGGCATGTTATACCGATCCACGTTATGTCTTCCCAAACTCTCATCAATCTCCATGTTAAAAGCAAGGAACCTATAATTATTCTCCAATGTTTTGAACAGCCAGTGGAATGTGGCATCAACTAAAACAACTTGGCCGCGGTGGATTTGGCAGCATGGTAATTTTACGCAACCTACTTCCTTCCACGATGAATCACTTGCTGCGAAGTCGAACAACTCGAAATAATACTGTATTTTCTTCTCCGATGGTCCTTGGGGCTTGGAAACTCGAAGGACTTTGTAGTGTAGGAAGCCTGCACAACTCTTGTACTGGACCACCATTATCTCCATAGCAACTGTTTGGGAGGTGTGGTCAGGTTCTGGGAGTTGCATGTCTTGTTTGGTGTCACTCTTGCAGATGAAGTACCGTGGGTTTAATACGGAGTCGGGGTCGTCGGAGAGGCAGTAAATGTCGGTAGAAGTGTTGAAAGAAGAAGTGGAAAAGATGATGTAGAGGGGTTATCATATTTATCATCGGTGGTTGGGGAGTATGGACATGGAATTGATGGAATTGATGGAGTTGATGGAGGGTAGTCGTAACGAATTACTTTGAGGGTATACAGGGTGCCATTGTTGTAGCAGCTGCACAACTTCTGATACGACAGAAAAAAACCAAGTTGAGTTCTCTCATTGTTGAGGTGTCTGAAGTGTTGGGTTGTGTGGACTGAAATAATAGTCCCACATTGGAAAGTAAAATTTCTAAATAAAGTATATTAGAGATTGTCCCCCCTCTAATTGTACCGAGGCCTTTTGGAGTAAAACCCCACACCTAATGTTGAGGTGGTTAAGTTGGGGACAATATCGGTACTAGCGGAGATCCACGTGTCCGCACATGTATGCCCGGATGGGGCCCAACATGAAGCGCCAGCCCCACAGAAAATCCTGCCATTCCTTGCAAACACTTCTGTAGAGAGGATAAAGGTTGTCGATGGGCAATCTCGACAAGATTTGTTCAAAGATTAAATCAGTAGGCAGTTCTCGCGACTGCTGCTTCTGCTTCTCTTCCTCCATGAAAAAACCAACTCGACTTTTACCCTGATCTATGGCTCTATCTCATCACTCAACTTAAATATATATCACGCCTTGATTTTGAAGTGGAGTTGTAATACGATATGGAAACTTTATTTTATTGGCAACAAATAATTTAGCAGTAATACAATTTCAAATTAATTAGCAATTTTTATTTACAACCGAAATAGTAATATTTGATAACTGTTCTTTTTTTTTTTCCTTTATTCTTTTTGGTGGGTTCAAAACTTGTCGGAATGGGAAAATGCATTGGATAAATTGGAAATGTGAATAAATAAATCATTTGGAAATTATTGTTATACTTTTGTACTCACCGTCTTTTTTATGACGGTGGGTGCAGATCCGTCGAGCAGTAGACCTGATAAGGAGAAGATTAGCGACTACATCTGAGCTTGAGAAACATGCTACTGTCTGACTTTAGGTTTTGTTATTTTGTATAATTTATTTATTATGTCTTTCATATTTTTGGGTTGTATATATTGCGTTGATTGTTAGTTCATCGACTATTGACTATCACACTGTTTATATGTTCGCCACATATTTCATATATATATATATATATATGTATTGTGATAATTATTCATGGTTTCCACACTTAGGATTATTAAATTGTTTCCATTTGAAATGTTAAGACTTCCGCTAACTAATTAACTGTTAAATATTATAAACAACTTTAAATTATTGAAATTTATAGGGCTAGTATATTATTTGTCCTGAATGCAATGAAGCTGGCAATTAGGTTGAAAAGGCTATTTAATACGTAGTTAAGTCCTACAGACCAAATTTTGGCTTAATTAAGGGATTAGGCCGAGCGGTGCCCTAGATTAGGAGAGGGGCCATCATAGCAGTATATCAAGATATTGATAGTAATTGCTACTGTAATGGAAAATAGTGAGAAATTTCTAATTTTCAATACAATTATCACTCGAACTTCAGTTAGTTGGGTTTGTGTAAACTAGTTGTAGATCCATAATGGAAATTCAAGTTTGATGAATGAAAATTGTGATGCTAAGGTTTCAGGAAGTATGTCTATCAGAGTTACTTGAAATCTTATCATAATTTAAGTAAGGATTCATCAATTACATGATTTTCAATACCCAACCAGTGATTAATTTCATTTTACTTTGATGTATTATAGGAATTGCATAAGTTTGAGAAACCAATTCGAGTGATGAGTTAAATTTTAATGACCCATTTTCCCCAATGAACCGCCATGAGGGTCACTCGGGCCTACAACCAGCCATGTCGAGGCCAGCTGTGTCTTACGGCTATCATCAACTCCAAATCATCATTAATACCTTATTATTCCACAATTTTATAGTTTAAACTGCTAGTAAACTAAAATCATCAGTTAAATATCATTAAAACCTCAAAATCACAACAGAAGACTTAAAACACGACATGTTATATTAAAAGCATCAAAGTCATGTCACTTAATCATATGCCTATTGAGAAAAACCCATATATCATCATATAACTGTAATAAACCTCGAGTGTGTCACAAAATATCCATATACAGGCCACAAAAGTGTCTCACAGTCCCAAATGCCAAAATGAAAACAATAATACATATATAAATACACGTACAAGTCTGGCCTGTATATATGTTTGAAGTAACAGGTAGTCTGTAAGCTTGCCCTTGTTGCGACTCGTACTCAGATTTACACTCAAGCCATCACAAAAGGTAGATGACGAGTCCAGAATTAGTATTCTCAAGGAAATTAAATGAGCAATCACGAAAGTAAATACTAGAATTTAAACAAGCTATTAAATAAACATGTGGAATTAAAAACAGACAACTGTGGTCATCGCATGATTTAAATAATAGCGAAAACTTGGAAAGTGTGCTTAGAGCCTAGGGCCAGACTAGCACCACACTTCGAACTCTTCCACAGAGCACTGTTGGCGAATGACCCTCAAGCAAGGTTAGTCTCTAGATCTGCTTGGTGGTTGGCATCGTACCTAGGACGCACCGACATGTGCCATGACGTGATCCTCAGGTCGAACTATCCACCGAGATATCTGGCACACTTGTTATGGCCTAGTGGACATACACACAAGAATGACACAGAATGAGAGCCTCAACGTTCGTCCATATATACACCACAACAGGATATAAAATAATGAAACAACAGTATTGAATTTAATTTGCAAAAAATAAGTAAATTCTCAAGTAATTTCAGTTGAGATACTACACACCTCAAACCGCACTCCTCGTCCCGAAAACCAAACTCCAGTCTGGCTCCAATAAACTCTCGACACCCGTACTATCACCCAGAGTCACATAATATCATTCATTAGTGATTTAGATTGTATTCGTGTTATTTAGTTAGGCCTTAAACTTATTTTCCCCCAAAACACACTTATTCAGTTATGGCAGCAGAGGTGGAGCGCGCCTCTCTGAAAGGGGAACGTGGTCCTGTTCTTCACAGGAGGGCTGCCCAACTTGAACCGCGATCTTCTGAGAGAGGAGCGCGTTCCCCTGTTGAATTACAGGATTTCTGAATTGGGAATTCTTCTCTTCCAAGCAGCTATAGCCTCCCCAAGTTCATCGACCCCATCCTTACCTTATGGGGGAACCAACAACACTTCAGCAAAGCCAGAGGCTGAATCAAACATCCAATATACTGAATTAAAATTCATCAAATTAGCCAAATTTTCAACACTGAGACTTGAACAACTTGAAAACCAACTTACAATTCAAAAACAACAACACAACCATGCTCCATATATCAATAAACTAACCCAAAAACCAGTGACATAACCCTAATTCTTGGATCATACTCAAACATCAAAATTACCATCAACACGGATAGAAAGATGAGGTGATTAAAGATATAACCTTTATTTGTCGATTCAACATGCCCAAGCCCTTCAAATGATCGAAACAAAACTCATCAAACCTCACTCACAAGCTCAATTTCCGGATTCAAGATATGGAGAGAGAAAAGGTGATAGGGTTGTCAGTTTTTGACTATTTATCATCTCTCCTCACCTACCAATCCCAAAACACATCAAAAGGACCCCATTTGGTCCATATCCATCCAAAATAACACCATTTGAGTGACTCATATATGTGACTTTCCCTTGTATGTAACACCTAAAGCCGCCTCTCGGACGTTTTGACGTCCAGTTTCGCATCACAACTCGTGACATATGCGTACTAGCGCGTCACTAAACCTCAAGTTGGTGTTTCATATTAATTATTTATTACATTTTATTCATTTCCATGTGTGCATTACTATCCGACCTAATGTAATGTCATTCGCTTACCCGCTACTTGCGTCTACATGCTAATCAAGGTGAATACCTATCATATTGTCTCGCACGATCAATAATAATTAAAATACACACATCGAGGTGTGAATGTACTACTTTCTAAACCCCAAGTTTGGTAGGTGTTTTCCCTCGACTTAATGAGAGTTTGGAAGGTGTTTTCCCTTGACTCAACGACTTTTTCACTGGTCGGGATTACTTGCGCCTTTTCTTTTGATTCTTAGACACTCATTTTCAATTGATTCAAATTTATTTTCAGTCTTTATTTATTCATGCATTTCCTGTAATTTCCCTTCTGTTAGCATGAATATAGACTGTTATTTACTTTCGAAATACTGTAAACATCATGCTTGACGTTACTTATCTAGAACTTGTCATTCTTGTGTTTGACTGAGTGTAGATCCACAGTCGAGCAAAGGGAAAGCTCCTCAACTTGGTGACTTACTTTAAGGATATTGGAGTTTTTCATCCTTTAGTCTGGATGTAGGTTTGATATTTGTATTACTATATATACATGTTTTGAAACATGGGGAATTGGGTTATGAGAGATCTTGGGCTTGTATACTATGATATTCTCTCCAATGACATGACATATGGTGGTGGTACACATATATGCAGGGTTTCCACATTATAGGTTATCCTAACTGATGTCTTAAGGTTGTTTTATTAGTTTGAGGATTTTAAATGCTTTCGCTTATCTTTGAATAACTCACTAATATTAATAATCTCATCATAAATTATTGAATAAATAGTAAAAGGTATGGTAAGGCTGATTAGGCTTGCGTTGACTGCGCGAGGACTAACTCGGGGTCTACGTAAGTCTAAGCCGGACAAAGTCCAGTTTTAGGGTGTAGAACTGGGGCCGTCACAGAGTCCCTGGTGACACTTGGGTTAGAGTCCCTTGTGATATTATGATTATCGAGTTACTGTGACGCGACTCATTACCGATTGAACCTAGATCACTACTACTTAGCCTAGTGTCACTATCACTTGGGTATGGGGTTCGAGTCCATCTTGCACAAAACCAATTGTCTTGTGCTAGGATCCAATTTACACCACTTATATACCACACCAACTCTTATTATATTTTTGATGAGGGATTATATAGTTTGACACTCCCCTCAAGTGCAACTAGGCCTAAATTAGTTGTCACTTGTCAAACATAGACTTACTTTTTTAAAGGTTTAGACAAACATACCTAGGCTTATTTGTATAGTCTTCTAGATTCACAAACGGGTCTAGACTCCACCGCTAGCCCAACTAAGTCATCAAATACGAGCATATGATCGTTCATCTCTGATACCATATAAAAATCTATGGGTCCAGAGAGTGTTGGGTCAAACCTCTCCTCGTTCTCGTTGTCGTTGTGGTTGTGGTTGTGGTGGTTGTGGTTGATTTGAGGATTGTGCAAAATTCGATGGCAAAATCACTTTTAATTGTTTTGTTTATGAAGGGTAAATCGGGGAATATGGAAAGTGTGTAATAAATGCACTTTTTCCTCACACTACACCATGTGTCATAGGGCTAATGAAAGAGGGGTTTTTCACTAGGAAATTTTTTTTTCTCTCAGTCGAACCTGTGGTGCCTAAGGGCCAACTTAGTTCAGCACACCAATACTCGAATTAAAGGGACAGCAAGCAATAGGCAACAAGGAAACGTTTTTACTAGCTCTCAATTGGAATTACAACTATGGAACTCTATGCTTCCCCAAGCTCAGAGCCCTTGGCTTTATAGACTAGGCATTAGGTAGTTACATAACCAACTAGGACATATGTCCAGTGTACATCAATCCATATACCTGGTAAATCACCACTCCTTTAGTGGTCAAGGCAGTTGCCCAGCGGCCTTGTTTTTTTGTTGCCATCTGGTTCCGTAACCGCCTCTACTATTGGGTCAATTAGCACATGCTCCATGTATTCGAGACAAGCCTAGACATGGTTTGGTCATGGCCCGGCCATGACCAAGGTAGTTCCCCAACTACCTCGACTTGGTCTTCCACGTTTCAAGGAACGTGGTCCATGCTTCTCTAAGGGACAGGGACTGCGTCTCGTGGTGCCTGACCGTGTCCAGGCACGTTGGGTGCTAAGCCGGGGCTCGGGGTTGAGTCCCACCAGCTCAGGGTGGCCGGACCATGGTCCGTGGGTCTTCGCCTTGGCATGGTGCCCAAGGCATGTTCGAGGGCCATCCTTGCTACTCTTGCCCATGCCACCCCTATGAGAGAGCCCACCTCCCCTTATAGTAGATGTTAAGCCGTTTCTCCAACTCCAATAGGAAACATCCCAAAATGAGACCAAGCGTACTTTGACCAGGGTCAATGCCAGAGTCAAGGAAAGTCAACTGCTGTGCCAAGGCCTTGCCTTGCCTTGGCCTGCCTTGCCTCGCCTTGGCCTTGCCTTGCCTCGCCTTGCCTTGGCCTTGCCTTTCCTTGCCTTGCCTTGTCCTTGCCTTGCCCAGCCTCGTCAAGCTTTGCCCGTGCCTTGCCCAGCCTTGCTCGTGCCAAGCCGCACTTTGCCCAAGCCTTGCCAAGCCTTGCCCGTGCCAAGCCACGCCTTGGCCGAGCCTTGCCCAACCATGCCCGAGCCTGGCCCACTTAGGCATGAGCCACGCACTAAACCCCAATCCGTCTTTGGAGTTCACCAAAACCTCCCGAGTCTACCGAAACTCGGTCATTTGCTGAGTTATCATGCTGCCCAGCCCAACATGCTCAATTCTAGCTTATTGGGGTGGTAACAAACCTCCCCCGGCCGAAATGTTCGATGCCCTCATCGAACTGCTCGGTTCTTGCCGTTTCTGGTAGTCTGAAATCTCCTTCTCAAATTGTCATAGGGTAGTATCCCGCTCCCAAGTAGGTTCCTCCACATCAACCCACTTGATTAAGTAGAAAATTCGCCTGTTTTTCTTACTTTGCCCACACACCTCGTTGTTTAGAATCTGCTCGATCTCCCCTGCAATTCCTTTCGTGAGCTCGTCTGCCTTTACTCCGCCCTGGATCCTCCTGATTTGAATGGAAAGGTTTGAGATAACTTACATGAAATGTAGGGTGTATCTTCAACCTTTCTGGAAGCTTTAGGCGATAAGCTACCCTCCCAATTCGGTTGACCACCTCAAATGGTCCTTCGTATCACTACACCAGGCCCTTGTGTGTCTCCTTCTTGTTGAACTTCTTCAAGATCTGAGGAGTAAGCTTCAACAAGACGAGATCTCCTTCTTGGAATTCTAAAGGTCTTCTGTGCTGGTCTGCATACTTCTTCATTCTCCTGACAGCTTTGGCCAAACTGTCATGAGCTGCCTCCCTTAGCTCCTATTTGTTCCTTGCAAACCGATATGCCGCAGGGCTTGACCCATCGACTTTGACTTGACTACTTTATGTGGAGTAGCCGGTTGTTGTCCTGTCGTCACCTCGAATGGACTCAGCACTGTAACTGAGCTTTTGTGCAGATTGTAACAAAATTGGGCTGTATTAAGTAAATCCATCCAATTTGTTTGACTCGCATTCACATAATGCCTGAGATAGTCCTCCAGTAAAGCATTGATTCTCTCTGTCTGCCCATCTGTTTGAGGATGGTTCGCTGTGGAAAACTTCAACTCTAATCCCATAAGATTGAATAGGGCAACCCAAAACTGTCCAGTGAACCGAGCGTCTCGATCACTGATGATGTCCTCTGGGATGCCCCAATACTTCGCTACATGTTTTAAGAACAACTTCGCCGTCATGTCTACATCACAATTCTTCGAAGCAGCTATGATTGTAACATACTTCGATAATCGATTTACCACCACCAGTACGCTGGTCATTCCCTGTACATCAGGAAGACCAGTGATGAAATCCATAGAGATGCTCTGAAAGGGCCTCTCTGGTATGGGTAGAGGCTCCATCAACCCTGGCGCCTTCCTTCTCTCCGTCTTGTCTTTTTGGCATACAAGACAAGTCCGCACGTACTGATCCATGTCCTCCTCCATCTTCGGCCAAAAGTAGGAACGTGATAAAAGGGCATAGGTGCGCTCCATGCCCGGATGCCTAGCCCACTGAGCATCGTGTATCTCTTTCAAGAGTAGCCGCCTTAATCCACCTGTACTAGGGACATAAGGGCATCCTCCTTTGGCATAGAGGACCCCATCATCACACCAGAACCTCCGAGTGACTCCCTCCGCTACTAGCTTTAGCAACTTTTTACAAGTAGGATCTTTACCGGTCTCCTCCTTGATACGAAACAAGAATTCACCTTCCAGCCTTACCACTGTTGCTGCCATCTCAGCCCCCACCTTGCGACTGAGTGCATCTGGAACTGAATTGAGCCTACCAGGCTTGTGTTCGAATTGTACATCGAACTCCGCAAAGAAATCCAACCATCTCGCCTGCTTCTGGTTGAGCTTTTTCTGGCTCATGAAGTAGGTAATTGCTAAATTGTCTGTCCGCACCACAAAAGTGGTTCCCAACAAGTAATGCCTCCAAAGATGAAGAGCATGAATCACAGCTAGCATTTCCTTCTCGTGAGTCGGGTACCTCTGTTCTGCATCCTTCATTTTCCTGCTTTCGAAGGCAATGGGGTGTCCTTCCTGGATAAGCACCGCCCCCAATGCCCTATCTGAAGCGTCTGTATGCACCTCGAACGGTGGTTCAAAGTTTGGTAGTCCCAGCACTGGTTCAGAGGCAATGACCTGCCTCAATTCCGCCATAGCTTGGTTGCATCGATCCGTCCATGCCCAAGCTCGATTTTTCTTCAACAAGTCTGTCAGTGGCGCCACCTTCCGCGAGTAGCCCTCCACGAACCGTCGATAGTAATTTGCTAACCCCAAGAACGATCGCAACTCCGAGACCTTTGTGGGGTTTGGCTATTCCATGATAACCCGCACCTTCTCTGGATCCATTTGCAATTTGCCTTGGCCTACAACATGACCAAGGAAAGAAATTGTTTGTGCAACAAACTCACATTTCTCCCTCTTTACATACAAATGGTTAGCCCTCAAGGTAGTCTGAACCGTCCGTAAGTGATCCACATGATCATGGAGGTTCTGACTGTAAATTACTATGTCGTCAAGGTAAACAACGACAAATCTATCAATGAATTTCCTCAATACATCATTCATTAAGTTACAGAATGTAGCAGGGGCATTTGTCAAGCCAAATGGCATGACTAAGTACTCAAACGAACCATACCTAGTCACCATGGCTGTCTTCTGAACGTCACTAGCTGCAATTCGAACTTGATAGTACCCCGACCTCAAGTCCAGTTTTATAAAGTAGGCCGCACCAGATAATCGATCGAACAAGTCTGCCACAAGTGGAATAGGGTACTTGTTCTTCACCGTTAACTTGTTTAGTGCCCTGTAGTCCACGCACATTCGAAGAGAACCATCGTGCTTGCGCTGGAACAGGACTGGTGCTCCGTAAGGGGCATTGGATGGCTGAATGAATCCAGCATCCAACAAATCTTGCAACTGCTTCCTTAACTCCTCCAAATCCCTTGGAGCCATTCTATACGGGGCTTGTGCTGGGGGTCTTGAGCCGGGGATCAGCTCAATCTCATGGTCAATTTCTCTTTGTGGGGGTAATTGCTTTAGCAACTCTGTCGGCATCACATCTCCAAAGTCCTCTAGCATTTCCACGACTACGTTAGGGACCTTTGATGTCGTTCCTTCCTTGGTCTCCACCAAGGCTGTTAGGAATGTGGGTTCCCCCTTCCTTAGTCCATCTTTCACCTGAATGGCTGAAAGATGGGATAGCTTCGTCTTCTCCTTTCCTGCAATTGTGTTAGTCGCAGGGACAAAACAAGGGTGGGACTTGTTCATCACGAACAGTCCTTTCAAGAACGGCATCAATGCAATGCCCCCCAAGTGCAAAAAGTCGTTCCCTAGGATGACATCAAAATCATCCAAGGGAACAGCCATTAGGTTGATCTTTCCCTCCCAAGATCCAACCTTCAAATTTACATCAGTGGCCATACTTTGAATTCGCTTCGCCTCTGAATTCACTGCTTTCATTCGACTGGAGTTCTCAACGAGATCCAGTCCCAATTTCCCCACCATATGGTCTGCCACGAATGGGTGAGTAGCTCCCGAATCCACTATCGCCAAGACTCGTCTCTGGTTCACCTCAGCATCCACGTACATTAGCCCCTCCGAAGGGCTCGTCTTGGCTTGCTGAATTGCATTCAACAGCTGTAATGGGTTCATTTGGGGCTGGCCATCATCCTCCACTATCAAGGCCGAAAGTTTCTCCTTCTTTGGGCGGTCTCGTGCCCTGTGAGGGCCATTACAAATGAAACAGCCCTTATCTGAGGAACTTGATGACGATTTCGGATCTCCCTTAGGTGCTGGTTTCGAACTCGCCGACTTAGGAGGAAAAAGGCTTCTTCTCACCCTTCTTCTGGTGGTTCTTAAACGGTTTCTTCTCCTTATTCTTCCCTTCGCTCGAGGAGGAACTAGTCTTGAAGTCCACAAGACTATCAACAGCCGCAATTGCACCAGGAAATTCTTTCACTCCTTGCCTCCTTAGCTCGGCTTGAGCCCAAGACTGCACTCCCATGGTGAAATTGAAAAGTTTGTCCTCCTCCGACATGTTTTTGATGTCCAGCAAGAGGGAGGAAAATTCTTTCACATAGTCACTCACCGATCCCGTCTGTTTGAGCTTACGCAAAGCCTTCCGCGCTTGCCAAGCCGCATTGGTAGGAAGGAATTGATCCTTCAATTCCCTCTTGAGCACCTCCCAATCTACAATTTGGGGTCTCCTCGCAGCCGCATAATCATCCACTCTGGTTCTCCACCAAAGCTTCACGTCACCCTCAAGGTATATATGGGGTCAAGATGACTTTCTGATTATCCTCCGTGCCAACAGTAGCAAAGTACTGCCCCATGTCCCAAATGAAATTCTCAAGCTCCTTTGCACTCCGCTTGCCAGAGAATTTCTTTGATTTCGGCACCTTTGTTCGGGACTTCATCGCAACAGCACCCTCCGAGGTTCCGCCCACAGCTCGCTTGAGTAAGCTCACCTCTACAGCCATTGTTGAGGCTGTTTCGGTGGTAAGTTCTCCCACCGACCACACATCTGCTACAAGCTCCTCAAATCTTGATTCCCACATAGCAATCATTGCTTCTTGTGACTCTCCCCTAGTCACCAATGAAGCCACCAACATTTCCAAGGCTTCAATACGTTGGAACGTAGTTGAAGACTCCGCCAGTTCTGCCGGAGTGGACAACGTTGCTATCACATGCTCTAGGTGAGACACCCTCTCACCTAGATCGTTTGCTGCTCGGGTCGCCATTGTTTCCAAACGAGGCTTTGATACCAATTGTCACAGGGCCAATGAAAGAGGGGTTTTTCACTAGGAATTTTTTTCTCTCACTCAAACCTGTGGTGCCTAAGGGTCACCTTAGTTCAGCACACCAATACTCGAATCAAAGGGACAGCAAGCAATAGGCAACAAGGAAACGTTTTTACTAGCTCTCAATGGGAATTACAACTGTGGAACTCTATGCTTTCCTAAGCTCAGAGCCCTTGGCTTTATAGACTAGCCATTAGGTAGTTACATAACAAACTAGGACACATGTCCAATGTACATCAATCCATAAACCTGGTAAATCACCACTCCCTTAGTGGTCAAGGAACCGAGAGGAGACGACGAGCTCGCGTGATTATAGAGTCGAGGTGAGCATATGTTGTTGTTGTTGTTGTTGTTGTCGTTGTGTATCGGTGGTTATGATTGGGTGAGGATGAGTGAGCTCGGCCATGGCGGAAGCCATGGCCGAGAGTGGTGAAGGCAAGGGAGTGGTCTCCCTTGCCAGTTCGGGTTGGGGTTGGGGTTGAAAGCCAACCCCAACGATGAATCGAAGAAGAAAAAAAAAAAAAAAAAAAAAGAGAGAGGCTCGCTCTGTTCTTCGTGAGAAGAAGGTCCTGAACCGGGCTGGTTCGGCTCGGTTGAGCCGAACCCGGTTCGGTCCGGTTCAGACCAATCCAAAAGGAAAAAAAAAAAAAGAAAAAAATGGAAAAGAAAATCCGAAAAATAGGGAAAAATATGGAAAAATAGTATTTTGACCAAAAAATAGAAATTGAGGGATTTCTAAGAAAAATGAGAAGTTTGAAAGTCGGAGGAGACTTTACACCGGGGTTTTACCTCGAAAAACGTGAAATGATCAAAATAGGTTATAAACTAGGTCTCAGAATTCTGGATTCCGATGGGACTAGTTTAGGAATGTTAGCAAATGAATATTAGACTTAAATTGATGACAATTGGTTTATTTTAGGTAATGAATTGATGTGAAAAGGTTTGAGGACTCCGGAGAGTCGTACAAGTCGGTAAAACATAGAAGCTCAGGACAGGTAAGTGGGACTCGTAGCTTTTATTAATTATGCAATGTAAAATAGTATTATTAGAGCATGTAGTGTACTGGACTGGGAATGGGGCAATGTACCGTGATTTGACTGTGGTTTTACAAAAATGTTTTGAAATGAAAATGGATTCGGAAAGAGGTTTGACGGGACGGATCGGCATGGGGTTTGGGAACTGTGGTGGAATTGCTAACCATCACTGCGCCCCAGTTGCTTGGGAATTATCCCGATCAATGCTTTCCAGTTGAGTTTAGCACTCATTAGTCATAAACCAATTAGATGAGCAGTGATTGGTTTAGTGATGATGAGTAAGTGCGACTCGGTGTTTTATGAGTTGGCGGCACATTGACAAGAACTGGTTAGATGCCCAGTGATTGGTTCTTGGATATGTGAGGGGGCGACTCAATGCAAATACGAAAATGTGAAATACAAATCACGGGTATATTGCAATGAACTAAAGAACTTGCATATGTTATTTATATTGTTTATATTGATTCATATGCTCCTGTAGATATGCATTTGATTCATATTGTTATACATTGCCTTGATATTAATTGATAGTTGATGGTTGGTATGAGAGTCACTTACTGAGCATGTAGGAGCTCACCCACCTTAACATTTTCAGGTATGAATGTACGCTAGAACTTGGAACTCAGGAAAGGAGAAGACCAGGAGTTTAGTATCTTCTCTACGGTGCAGTGAGTTTCCTGTTATATATATATATTGTATTGCATTATGATTTGTAATTAAATGGGTGGGAATACGAGCTCAATACCGATGTTCATGCCGGTATTGTATAACTTGTATTTTATCGAAAAAGTTTTAAATTTTCCGCTGCGTTGGTTTTCGTTTATTTTATTTTGTTAATGAACATAAAGATATACATGTATTGTCAGGGAGTTTTGATAAGGCTGCTGGCTCTAATTAGGTCCGATCTGGTTTACCGGGGATTAATTAGGGTTTCAGGCCGGACGTTCCTTAATTGAAATTTAGGGATGTCACAGTTGGTATCAGAGCCAAGGCTTTACAAACTTAAGTTTAGTATTGGTCTCGAAGTCAGAGACAGTTTTGATATAGATTGATATAAGAGACTATGTTGTAAAGCTTGGTTTGATTATTCCACTGAGAAGTCAATGGAATAACTCTGATATAGATTAGTATCGGAGACTAATGTTGTCACTTTCGATCCAGCCAAGTGATGTGATAATACTTACCGTTTGGATTAAAATTTTGAGTTGTACTCGTATATTAAAATTAAAAATTTAGGTTAACTGACTTGGAGATTGATTCTCAAGTCAGGGATAAACCAAGATTAAATGAACGGTTTTATCGATGTTTTGGGGGGTAATGAAAGATAAAAGCTTGAGACATGTATTTGTGAGCTTTATATTATATCTATGCGTTAGATATAGCTGTACTGTCTTGCCTTGGAATGAATCTGAAAGTCTTATCTCACATCTATGACTTGGTAAGTCAAATGAAAAAATGGTGAGGGTTCTTTGGAACTTGGACTTCAGATATAACGAGATAAAGGAAGACAGTGAAACGATAATAAGATGGGTTATATCCGTCTATGTCTCGTGAAATGAGAATGTATATATGATGAGGGTTAGGGTTTATGGAACCTTGAATCCAAATGATATAGATATGGAAAAGAGATGAGTTATGAATAACTCTTTTATTGAGTAGTCTCTAAGGGTCTTGATTCTCACTTGATATTATCTTATGAGAAATAGTCGGTGTTGAAGGAATAAAGGACTCAGACTAAGAGACATAGGTCGATGGAATGACCATACAAAGTAAAAGGAAATATGAAATGATTGACAACGAAACTCAAAGGTGATGAGTCACTTTGAGTAGAAAATATACTAGTGTTGAAACTAGTTCAGTGAGATGAAAAGTTATTCAATGACAAAGATTGGTGGTAAATGGTGATGAGAACCTGGTTGAGGTTAGTTAATCACTATATTATTCATACTTCATGAATGATTATGAAGTATAAAATTTCAGTTATAGTGCTAGTCTATATTGATAGAGTGAGAAAGAAATTCATTAATATGGTTATGGTATAGCCACACATACTGAAAGTTAGGTAAGAAAGAAGTTTATTAGTGTTGTGGTGATGTAACTACAAACACTAATAGTATAATAATAAGGAAATCATCAAGATAGTTGAGATATAGTTGTATATACTGAAGGTAGAATAACAAGGGCTTATTAGTGTTGTTGTGGGTAATCACACTCACTAATAGAGTAATAAGAGAAATGAATGATAATATGGTATAACCATACATAAAGAAATGAGACGTGAGTTTACTAAATGGATGGGTAGATCAATGTTGGATGTAAGGATACCTGGTTAAGGTATAGATCAAAGAGGGAATATACAAAAACGAGTTGAAGGTAACATTACTCTAAAAGTGAAGAGTTAAAACAAGAAATGAGAGATGAAGGATTTGAGAAAGAAAATTGTGCTCTTGATCAACTCTATCTTGTTTGATGAATAGAATTATTTATAAGGAAATGATAATTTGAAAATAAAATGAAGAGTAAGTTGCAAATATATACGCTGAAGAACTGAAAGGGTTAAAGTTTGAGGCTTAACATCAAAGTATTTGAGATTTTTTTGGTATTAATACATAAAAATTCATAGATATGACACTCTTGTCATTAGAGACATCTGATGTGGATAAGAGGTGTACAGTTCAGGTAATTGAGAAAAACATAGCAGTGAGCTATGAGGTGTTTTAAATTTGATGTTTAGACTAGTACAGTATAAATTGGGGAGAATGAGTTGTTAGAATGATGTACAATACTAGAAATGAATAGGTGCGCAGCATATCAAGATGTTGGTATTGACTGCAATATATGATGAAAAATGTTGAAATTTATAAATTTTGGGAATGAGAATTTGTGGAAATTTAGTTAATCAATCAAAACTCAAATGGTTTGGGTTGAGTAAACTGATGATAGGTCAATAAAGAGAAAAGCAAGCTTGATGAATGTAAGATTGTGAGATTAAGGTTTCAAGTAATGTGAATATTAGAAAGGCTTGAAATCTTATCACAATGTAGGATAGAAGATTCATCAAATTATTTGGATTGTTGACACCAAACCACTGATTAATTATATCGTACTTGAGGTATTATAAGAATTGTAAGAGTTTAAGAACTCAAGTGGAGTGATAAATGAATGTGAAGTGAATTTCAAGGAATAGTGATTTTCAGGATTGACAACTCAAGGGTGTAAATCAAATGAAACCAATAGTTCTCAAAAGTTGATTGAGATTTGGTTGTCATGAAGTAAAGATAAGAATTTAAGTGTATATGATCAAACGATGGGTTGATAAGTGGATGATTATGGGGTAAAACCATAGAAATTCATTAGAGCTCACGCTATGTTTATTAATGAAGATGTAGAGTTGTTAAACTCTATTGAGATGAGATCGTCAGTAAGTTGACAATGATGACAAATATGAAAATAGTTGAAACTGTACCAAATGCACAAAGTACTGTTACAGAGTTATGTGAAACTCTGATAATAGGTTAGTATATACCAAAAGTTGTATGTGCAATGGATAAGTTTCACCTATAAATCTTGAGATATGTGTTGAATTTGAAAGTTATGAGTCAAAGGAATTGACTGAGATTAAGACGATTTGAGAATTATCTTATATTCAACACAAAGAATGGAAAAGTGATGGAACATGGAATGATTGAAGCATACAAACAACGTGTATAGAGTTGTAATATAGTTGTATTGTATGATCAATTAATCTAAGAATGGAATAACACTATAATGAAATGAGGATGAGTTGTACATGATACAAAGGATGCCTTAAGGAAATTGGGAATGTAGTTTGACTACATTAGCTGCTTAATTATACTTGGATTACGGAAAAAAAAAAAAAAAGTTAGAGTTAGAAGGGTATCTTAATATTTTATCTAAGTAGTTGTCGGTTGACACAATAAAGCGAGAGATTGTAGTAAATACATTTGAATTAGTTCATGAGGAACTAATGTAAAGTAATTGTGTTGGTAAGAGTGCCAAATTATTATAAGGCATCAGCTGATAATGAAGAATTGAAAATATACATTTCAAATGATAAATTGAATGAATTGCAAGAATAAGTATTAGAGGAAAGACTGTAATATGATAAGATAGGAATGATTAAATGGTAGATGAGAAAAAAAACTTTGAGAACCAGTGAAACTGGTAGAATGTGAATTGAGGAAAGCTTCAAATTATGGGAGTTTGAAGGAAATTGAGGTGGAATAAGTCACTTGAGGGTGGAAATAAGCAACAGTGAGACTCGATGTACTCACGTGCACTTTGAAATACTTGGTGTCAAACAGGAAATAGTGGAGTGGTGGTGTAACCACACTCATTAAATTGAAAAAAAAATAATGAAATTGTAATTCAGTTATATTTGAGTTAATAGGAAAATGAGTTAGTAGCTATTTTGGGTTTCAATCACTCTGAGAAAGTACTCACACAAAGTGATAGACGGTGGTTAATACTTGAATGAAAGAAAGAGGCATGAGGGGTAATTATAATAGGAACTTCTCAATATTATCTCATCAGTAGGATAGATAATAATTGATGAATGAATGAAGTCCTGCGCAGGCACATCATCAATTGAGAGGTTGGAATTGATAATTACCAGTCCTTTCTTTGGAGTTCAGAATGAGACTGAACTCAGTAAATGTATGAATTAATGAATGATTGGATGAGTGGGTTGAGAAATCTAATCGGAACTACTCAGTGTGTTATAGATTGACTATGAATGAGTAGTGTCTAGGCTTGATATTGTAATAAAAATTGTGCTGGACATATTAACCTCTGAAATGGAAATTGGATTCAGGAGGAAGGTTAGACAAGAATGATTTTGAATATCTCAAGAATTTCTATATGATTGATATATGTAATGCTATACCACATTTGAGTATAATATTATAAATTTTTAGATGAAGATATACAGAGAGGTTCTTAATTTTGAGATGATGATATACTATAGATTATAAATAGGTTTAGATGAGGATATACAAGGAGATTATGAAGAGATATGGGATATGATCAGTATGTGATGTTGACTAATGAAACATGAAAAGTTAGATTCTTGTCTATACCTGAGAAGAGAACAAAATATGATTATAGGCTTGTGGTATGAAATAGACGTCAGCACAATGAATTATAGTTGATGAGAGAATCCAGTCTGCAAGATTCTTGACAGTGAGGGCATATATGATGTTCGAAAGGATTGAGCAAAATAGTTGTATGCGAGATGTGAGATGGTATGAAAATTAAAAATGTTCCGGATAGAGATCCGAGACTTGCTTCCACTGAGGGAAGAAGTTATTGATATAAATTAAAAACCAGTCTCAATCTCGATACAATATTTTCCTTCATGTTGACGAAGAGATTGTGTTACTAATTTTAATTCAATGAATATGATTGAGCTTGTGTCTCATCATGATAATCACTGAAAGAATCGATTTATCTGTGTGAGTTCTTTAATGATCTTTAGTAACCGAGGGGTTACAGAATGAACTATACTCTTTCCTATCCTACCATGAAGGTGAGAGATAAGAATGAGAATTATTGTACTAGAATGAATGAGGTAATAAAGAACTACACGGAGAAGATAGAGCAGACTAGGTACTGTATAACTACAATATAAAGGAAATAAATAATTTAAGGATAAAGTTGTAGTGTATAGATTGACGAAATCTATTAGGTTCAAGCAGGTATCGAGAAAAAAAAAAAGAAATGAAATGAGAATGATGATGATGAGAATGTTGTGTTATTGACCTTGCCATTCACCGATGGGTGGAATGGAGGTAGGAAACACACATATGTTGACCTTGCTGTTCATTTGTGGTGGACAGAGGTAGGAAATGTGATGCATACATATGCTGACCTGGCTGTTCATTTGTAGTGGACAGAGGTAGCAGACATGATGATTGTCGACCTTGCCGTTCAGTTATGAGGTGGACGGAGGTAGGAGACACGATACTGTTGATCCTTAGTAGATTCGTCAATGCTTGAGCTACAAAAATCCTTAAGAAAAAGAGAAACGTGACAAATATCATAGGGTATAGATGTATCAAAAGATATATGGGATCTTTTGGAAATCTCACCTATGAACGGGCTATAGAGATTCGGATTAAGTGAAATTAATGGAATAGGGTTATTGGCATTCTATTAAATTGAAAAAGAAGAATGAAACGATAATTTAGTTACGTTTATTCTTCAAAGTAAAGTTGAGATAAGCTTTGTGCTAGTGATATGGTGGTAGAATCACATATACTAGACAAGCAAGGAATGAGAAAGCTAAAGAGTAGGAAATATAATGGAATAGTGAACTCCATTACTGTTTGAGATCATTGGTGACTTGTACGTTGTCCTAATTTCGAGGACGAAATTGTTACTAAATTGGGGAGACTGTAACGACCCGTTATTTTAAGCACGGGATTAACAGTAATCCGAATCCAAATTAATCAGAGTTAGGTTCGTGGTTAAGCCCGATTTGTCACGACTAACGTGTGTGTGGGACTGCGTGATGTATTGTGTTTGTTTGGTGTGTATTAGTACATATATGTGAATAATCGGACTAACGAGGAAATGCCTAATACCATGTGTGGGTCATGTGGACACACATGAGACGCGAGATAGCGTTGACGCTCGAGTGTGCTTAACGGTGGAAATTACGTAATTATAGGCGTAATTATAGGCATAAATATATATTTATATATTATGGATATATATATATATATATAAATATATATTAAATGGAAAATAATAAAATAATGATAATTTGTCAGGCGCAGAGTGATACGCGGGGTCACGAGTGACACGCGTCGGACATACGGTGGTGCGCACGCCCGAGATGTTCTCGTTGGCGTGCGAACCGGAATTTGAGGCGCAATGTATCGATAAATATATATATTTATATATATAAATTAGTATATATAAATATATATAATATATTGGAAAAATGTAAAATTACCGTTAAGGGTATTGAATTAGTAAAGGAGGAGATAATATTTGAAGGGCATTTCGGTCATTTCTTCACCAAAACCGCCTTCTCTTTTGTTTAAATGTGAAAACGAAGAAGAAAGAGAGCAGAGAGAGAGATCGAGCAGTGAGGAAGAGAGGGAGAAGAGAAGGAACCGAGAGGAGACGACGAGCTCGCGTGATCATAGAGTCGAGGTGAGCATATGTTGTTGTTGTTGTCGTTGTGTATCGGTGGTTATGATTGGGTGAGGATGAGTGAGCTCGGCCATGGCGGAAGCCATGGCCGAGAGTGGTGAAGGCAAGGGAGTGGTCTCCCTTGCCAGTTCGGGTTGGGGTTGGGGTTGAAAGCCAACCCCAACGATGAATCGAAGAAGAAAAAAAAAAAAAAGAAAACAGAGGCTCTGCTCTGTTCTTCGTGAGGAAGAAGGTCCTGAACCGGGCTGGTTCGGCTCGGTTGAGCCGAACCCGGCCCTCGGTCCGGTTCAGACCAATCCAAAAGGAAAAAAAAAAAAAAAAAAAGAAAATGGAAAAGAAAATCCGAAAAATAGGGAAAAATATGGAAAAATAGTATTTTGACCAAAAAATAGAAATTGAGGGATTTCTAAGAAAAATGAGAAGTTTGAAAGTCGGAGGAGACTTTACACCGGGGTTTTACCTCGAAAAACGTGAAATGGTCAAAATAGGTTATAAACTAGGTCTCAGAATTCTGGATTCCGATGGGACTAGTTTAGGAATGTTAGCAAATGAATATTAGACTTAAATTGATGACAATTGGTTTATTTTAGGTAATGAATTGATGTGAAAAGGTTTGAGGACTCCGGAGAGTCGTACAAGTCGGTAAAACATAGAAGCTCAGGACAGGTAAGTGGGACTCGTAGCTTTTATCAATTATGCAATGTAAAATAGTATTATTAGAGCATGTAGTGTACTGGACTGGGAATGGGGCAATGTACCGTGATTTGACTGTGGTTTTACAAAAATGTTTTGAAATGAAAATGGATTCGGAAAGAGGTTTGACGGGACGGATCGGCATGGGGTTTGGGAACTGTGGTGGAATTGCTAACCATCACTGCGCCCCAGTTGCTTGGGAATTATCCCGATCAATGCTTTCCATTGAGTTTAGCACTCATTAGTCATAAACCAATTAGATGAGCAGTGATTGGTTTAGTGATGATGAGTAAGTGCGACTCGGTGTCTTATGAGTTGGCGGCACATTGACAAGAACTGGTTAGATGCCCAGTGATTGGTTCTTGGATATGTGAGGGGGCGACTCAATGCAAATACGAAAATGTGAAATACAAATCACGGGTACATTGCAATGAACTAAAGAACTTGCATATGTTATTTATATTGTTTATATTGATTCATATGCTCCTGTAGATATGCATTTGATTCATATTGTTATACATTGCCTTGATATTAATTGATAGTTGATGGTTGGTATGAGAGTCACTTACTGGAGCATGTAGGAGCTCACCCACCTTAACATTTTCGGTATGAATGTACGCTAGAACTTGGAACTCAGGAAAGGAGAAGACCAGGAGTTTAGTATCTTCTCTACGGTGCAGTGAGTTTCCTGTTATATATATATATATATATATATATATATATATATATATATATATATATATTGTATTGCATTATGATTTGTAATTAAATGGGTGGGAATACGAGCTCAATACCGATGTTCATGCCGGTATTGTATAACTTGTATTTTATCGAAAAAGTTTTAAATTTTCCGCTGCGTTGGTTTTCGTTTATTTTATTTTGTTAATGAACATAAAGATATACAGGTATTGTCAGGGAGTTTTGATAAGGTTGCTGGCTCTAATTAGGTCCGATCTGGTTTACCGGGGATTAATTAGGGATTCAGGCCGGACGTTCCTTAATTGAAATTTGGGGATGTCACAGCCCACCTCCCCTTATTGTAGATGTTAAGCCGTTTCCTCAACTCCAATAGGAAACATCCCAAAATGAGACCAAGCGTACTTTGACCAGGGTCAATGCCCGAGTCAAGGAAAGTCAACTGCTGTGCCAAGGCCTTGCCTCGCCTTGGCCTGCCTAGCCTCGCCAAGCTTTGCCCGTGCCTTGCCCAGCCTTGCCCGTGCCAAGCCGCGCCTTGCCCGAGCCTTGCCAAGCCTTACCCAGCCTTGCCCAGCCTTGCTCGTGCCAAGCCGCGCCTTGCCCGAGCCTTGCCAAGCCTTGCCCAGCCTTGCCCAGCCTTGCCCGTGCCAAGCCACGCCTTGGCCGAGCCTTGCCAAGCCTTACCCAGCCTTGCCCAGCCTTGCCCGAGCCTTGCCCGAGCCTTGCCCACTTAGGCATGAGCCACGCACTAAACCCCAATCCGTCTTTGGAGATTACCGAAACCTCCCGAGTCCACCGAAACTCAGTCATTTGTCAATTATCATGCTGCCCAGCCCAACATGTTCAATTCCAGCTTATTGGGGTGGTAACACCATGCATAATTGCATACTCGCCTCGCTGATCACTGTCACGACACCACCACTACTCTAGTACGGCTCACTCCTGCACTCAAAACCCCCATCTCCTCCTACGATCATATATGATGGTTTCCCTACGTTTCTTCCGCCCTTCTTCACCACTTGCTCTTAAGAACAAGTTCGCGGCTCTCGCACTCCTGGGCGACCAGGAATGGGTTGATGAAGGTCCAATTGAAGATAATCCCGCTCCGGCTGTCCCTGATGTCTACGTCGTGCAAGCTGCTCCTGCTCCTGCTCCGGCTCCGGTTGTCCTTGATGTCTACGTCGTGCAAGCTGCTCTTGCTCCGGCTCCGGCTGACAACGACGATGAAGAGTTAGGGTTTCCTGATTTCTCTGATCTGATTTTATTATTATTATTATTATTTGTTTGCTATAAATTGTTTTCATATATTGTTGTTGTGTAGGATTATTCATTATTCGCCAAAAGGAAATGACAAATTGGCCCAACGGTATGACCGAGCCAGCCGTATTCAGGACAAGTGAAGTGTTGAATGGAAAGTGGAGAGTGTCCCAAGTGCGGCGGCGCAATAAGTTGCGGACCGATTTGGAAGAAGAAGAAGAGAAGAGGTACTTAATTTCGGATTTATAGTTTAGCTAGTTTGTCAATATTATGTCAATATATAGTTTGGATTAGTACTTTCGGACTGTAACAAGATATTGTAGTTAAGGTCCTTTAATTTGGTCTCTTGGTTATCAGTGTTTTTGGTTGTTAGATATGATCTGCCAATGGGATCGGAGTCCTCTTGACCTTCGTTTTCTTGCCCTTATCGGCGCCCATCCTCGCTAAACCCAATAACCCCCTAAAACCCTAATTTATCTCTTCAGAGAGAGAGAGAAAGAGAAGTACAGAGAGAGTCATGGAATTAGAGCATTTGCAGTACAACAGCGAGTGGTATAAACCCTGTAACCGAGAAAAAAGGGATACCACGTTAGGTCCTTTTTGGGTATTTCCTTAATAGTATTTGTTACGGTGGATGTGGGCCCCGCGTTGTGTATGAGTAAGAATCGTTAGGAGATATTTAGTCTGTGTTGCAATTACTTTTTCAATGCTCTGGATGAAAATGTTTGTGTTTGATTTTAACAAAACTGAACAAAGTTACAATATGAAGAACTCAAATGACCAATCCGTTCTAGCTCTTTTTTCTCAAGACAAAATCCGTGGTAGCTCTTTATAACGATTTGGTTTTGATTTGAGTGAGAACTCGAACCTTGAGAGAGAGTGAGAGACATAGAGATGAGGCTTCGCAGATATGCATACAATGACTTCTCTTAGCCGCTTTCTCGCGGATGAACAAAGCTAGACCAATAAAAGAAGGAGTCGCCGCTAAGGCACCCCGCAATCCTCTCAAGGCACCCCGCCATTTTTAATTAAAATTGGATTTGTAACCAATTGACAAAAATGCTCTAATCCAACCCAACAATTCACATGCTCATTCAAATGCCCTCTCAGCGCACCCCACTTTTGAAAACTCAATTTTTTACGAAGTTAAGTAAATCCGTCGTGGGCCGGACTTCGCGTTTGCCAATCAAAGAGTGCGCACTAGCCCTTGTCAATTGCATTTGTCGATCCGTCGCCGCCCGAAGATTCGACGAGTTTTAAGTGCTTTTAGAGTCTAATGGTTGAAGAAAATAAGTGGGAGGCGGACGTCGCACATGACATGTTAGTTTTTATGGTTTTTGTGTGGTTCTTTTTTACCATTTTCGAATGTGAACCACGGATGTGAATTTATCACTCACATAGGACTGAGACATATTGTAGTGTCTCAGTACCCTATAACCGATAACTAACAAAAAATGTCGGTTATTACCAACCGAGTTTAATCCCAAACGTAGCTTTTTATTACACTTTAGTTGGAAACAACCGAGACATAGTTTAATGTCTCGGTAACAGGTCACCGAGACCAAAACTAGTAGTCTCGGTGATACACAACCACGTGGTCTAAGGGTTTTTCTCACTTAGGTGTCAGTTGATATAAACCGACACTTACACAATGGTATCGACAATGGACGTCCGAGACCAAAAAATAGACCACGACCCTGTGTGACCGAACACTACGGGATTGAAGTTAAGCACATCGTTCGACCATAAAAACAACAAATCTACCTTAAACAATCAAGAAAGTGAGGAGATTTGGTATATTGAGGTCTTGATGTCGTGATGGAAGGGAGAAAATAAAGGTTTTATTCGATTTGGTGGTGGGGTGCTCGCACTTCAAATGAAATGGTACTTTGGTAAAAATACCGGGGTGCCCTGAGAGGATTGCAGGGTGCCCTTAGTGCGACTCTAAAAGAAGTTGAGAGCTTCCTATATACACTTTTTGGGAGTCATAGCCTCCGTTAACAGTATAGACTCTTCTAATTTTGAAATTGATTCGGTTGTATTTGATATCAAACATCTAGGAAGAAGTAGTGATCCATTTGAATTTTGCTATGTTGCTAGGCAACACAATGTTCGTGCTCATGCTCTAGGGCTGCGTGCGTTAAGATCGCAGAGTAACTGTACGTGGGATTACCCCCCACTGTGATGTTTTCTTAAATCAATGGAATAGCTAATCCTTGTTTCTGAAAAAAAAAAATAAAAAATAAAAAATAAAAATAAAAAAAATGCGATGAGCAATGGATAATATAATTAAAAAGAAAGAGAGAAATGTGGAATTCTTTTGTAAACAGTTCTAAACTCAAAACCCCTATAAAAACAAATAATTAAGTTTCCTTTTTCATTTGCAGGCATTCGTTAACACAATATACCATTTTTTAAGAAAAAATAACAATGACATGCCATTCTCAGCATTCAGCAAGTACAAGCCATAAAGTCAGTCACTTGACACTTCAAGAAGGGACCAAACTTATAATCGAACACAAGTTTTACCACAAACTTTGGCTTAATATCTAAATTCAGCTTGTACACCAAGGTTGAGACTCCGACCTCAAATACTTAATTACAGTTTGCTCAACATTTGATTTTCTTCACTAGATTACTACATATTGTTTGTACATAGTGCGGGCAACGAGCATGAGGGCGCAACTTAAATAAGTCCATTTTCTTACATCTTGATTCTTATATAATTTGGGGGTTTATTTAGTATCATTTTTATTCTTTGCACAATTATATATGATTTATATTTGATTCTATATACATTTTTTTTCAGAATATTTGAGTCTATATTGTTTGTGTTTGTTGTTGCCACACTTTTCATTGATCGTGCCATATTTGTAACAAGTATAATTTATTTAAAAATATTTAATAATAAAGAAAATATTTTAAAAAATATTTTAACTGAACGCTATAAAAAATTTTAGATCCGCCATGTACGGCATGCGTAAATATTTAAGTCGGATATTTTTATGTATTGAGTTAGATTGACACGACACTAGGAAACGTGGTATGTTGGCCGCATCCTTAAAAGTTGTCTATGCGTACCTTGAGATACACACTCCACGTGATATGTTTGAAAACTATTTGCATATAACCATTTTCACGAGGTGGCAGATGACACGCTGCTCCTTGGTACGATTTTGACGTGTCATTGTAGGGGAGAGGATTTGCTCAGGCGAGTGGTGTGGGACTGTGGGTGGATATGAAGAGTATCTTTCTGACAGAGCCGTACAGCGCGTGAGGGAGGGGAGAAGTGTGAGCAACACACGCCCATTTATTAGTTATACACCTCACCATTGATTTCCAAGTTTATCCCTATAAATCTTTTTACATACCAACTGCAACCAACTGCAACGGCAAAAGTATCATTTTAGCCCTTAAACTATACATCAAGGGCGATATTTACATAAAATTATTTTGGGACCATCACACTTAAATTGAAAGGAAAAGGATTTTCACCAAAAAAAAAAAAAAAAAAAAAAAGGGTACTAGCAAAGATCTACGGGCATTCTTTGGTTAATTTTTCATCCATTCATAGTTATAAGTGTGGATCTCTTCGTAATTAGTGATCTCTCAATTAGTATCGAGACCTTTAGAAGTAAAATTTCACATCTATGACTTGTTGTACTAGCAAAGATCTACGGGCTCGTGCGGGTACGTGACGGGCGAAAAAGTAACATGGTATCAAAGCCAAGGGTTTGGCTAAGATATGGAAGAAAGCAGCTTGGATGGATTTCAGTCGAAGGTGAAGTATTGAAGGTGTAGACTGCAAAGTTAGTCCCACAGTAAAAATTAACATGTATATGGAACTAAGAAAAAATAGAGGGACATAAAGGTAGACGAATGAGAGACGTCTGTGAGTATCTTTTAATTAGAAACATTCAAAAATGACCATCAAATACATCAAAAGTTAGTCCCACATTAAAAAACTAACATGTATATGGGCCGTCCAATCAGGCTCACTAGCTAAGTATAGCAGTTGAGGATTATTTGATGGTTGGAAGCCGGCCCATAGTCATGCAGTTCTGCTTCTTCAACATTGTATTTGATTTTCAGCAATAAAAACATTTGAAACGATTGCGTTTTCTTTGCAATTCGCATATCAATTACTGACCAAAATTTGAAGTGAGACTGCAAAAATTTCAAAACTACTTACATTGCTTTTATGAAGACCAACAATGTAAGCAGTTTCAAACTGCAAAATGATTTACCATTCATGTGGTTTTGCCAAATTGGTTACCTTTATCAAATCCCATCCTCAGTAATAATGAACACAACAGGAGTTCTTTCTTTAGCTGTGAATCAATCTCTGACTCTTATTAGATTGGATAATTGAAGTATTCCAAGTTGGCCAATCCATAGAGCTACAAATCGTTAAGATGATATAACATACAGAGTTTGAAACTCCGACAGTGAAAATAAACATATTCCCTAATCCAAACAAAATGAAATAATTTTACGAGGCCTAAATTCCAAGAAAAACCAAATTTATGAAAATTTCCAAGCTCAAATCAACTTTATACCAGCTCCAACCAAGGAATCAATCACAGCCTTAACCTTGCCGTGATACCTTTGTTTTCTTCTTTAAAGCAATTGTGACAGCGGGAATATATGTTCTTCTGAAGCAAAAGAGTCATAACATTTTTATAGAGATCCATGGGCCTGGAGAGTGTTGGGCTACACGCGTTAAATAAATGGGATTGGAACCCATCTTGCTCAAAACCAATTGGCTTGTGTTAGGATCTAATCTACACCACTTATATACCACACCAACTCTTATTATATTTCCGATGTGGGATTATATATACCAACAATTTTTCCAATATGAGCCGCTTCTGCAATATCTCGAGTGGATTCAATGTACTCCTCGAGGCCTTCTCCTGTGAACTTGCGGCAGAAGCTACTGTGGCCGTTGGGTTGTGGATCACTTGAGCAGTCGCGTACTTGTTTGTGAAGTGCATCTTCAAGACACATATTGTAACGGCCCAAATTAATTTAATTGAGTATTAGTGTTAATCACGATGATTAACGGTTAATTCGGGCGTTACGGTGACAGCTGGGTGGACTCAAATAAGAGTACCCAGGTTATATTGTGTTATTTGTGTATGTTGTATGTCTATTATTGTGATGTGGAAATTTATTATTTATATAAACATCACATGTGTGTAAGTTGACATCGGCAAGACTACGAGTCGGGTATATGTCCCGAAGTGCGTGTCGAGGACCGGATGCCGGTATTATTAGGTAGCCGGGTACGGGGCATGGGTTGCCGGGTAGCTGAGTGCTAGTGTGACGCACTTATGAATTTTATATAATTTATTAGGTGATTTAACCTAAGGTTGAATTAATGTATTAATGAATTAGTTGAAGTCCTATAGTTTGATAAGAAAAATCGGATGCATAGGATAATTCTCGAGATGCACAACAAGGAAATTCGAGATAGATAATGTCATGATAGGGTGTCAAGAACTTTGGTGACACAAGGTGATCAGTGGCGGTTGGATTTACCTCGAGATGCGTGTGCACGTGAGATTAAAATACCACCTATATATACAACCCGATGGATCAAATGCATGCAAATCTAATATTTGCTCAAATCGTTAGGAGATTTTGGTGAGAGAAATCAAAGTGTTGGAGGGACGAAATCGAGCTTGGAGAGGGAAATCCGAGCCACACAACATTGATCCAAGGTAATCCTTACCATTTTAATGGAAATTTTGATAAAAAATGTGATTAAAATGGGTTGTGGTGAATTCGGATTTCATTTATTTTTAATGGTTTTAGGAGGTCAAATTCGGTGTTCTTAAGGTTTACTTTGATGAATTACATCAATTGGGATCGAATTTGAAGAAAATTGAGATGATTTGGTAAATTTGGGGTTTATTTATATATATTTTGATCCGAGAATTTGATGTTGTTTTGGTGGATTTGTGGTGAGATTATGATGTTTTAGAGGTCTTAAATGGAGTGAGGTTGAAGAGGAATCGATAGGAGGGAAGAAGAAGAGAAGAAAGAAAAAGGAGAGAGACGAATCGTCTCTGTAGAACCAGAGACGATTTCGTCTCTGGAGGTAGGGGACGCACGCGCGTGGCGCGTGCGTCACCCCTGACCCGGGTCGGACCGGCCAGCTAGGCCGGTCCAGCCACCTGGACCGGACCGGTCCAGGTGGGCCCCCCTCCCCAAATAAAAAATAATTCTTTTATTTATTATTAAATTAAATAATATATATATATTATATATTATATATTATTGCTGGAAAATAGGGAAAATAATTGAAAAATATCAGAAAAATTGGAAAAAAATTCTAGAAAAATATAGAAACTTAGAAAAAGGTAGAAAAGTGGTTTCGGGACTTTTCGGGTATTTTTGGAACCCCGACATTGTCCCGAAGAGGTACCACAACTGCAAAATGGAATATGTGATTTAATATTATAAATGTGTTATTAATAATATAAAACACTATAAATGGACTTCAGGGACTGGGGAACCATAGCTCGGGCATAGGAGAGCTAGGCGGGTCGGATTGACGGGTTCGGAAAGTCGGAGTGCGTAGTTACAGGTGCGTAAAACCCTTGAGAATGTTACACTTTAATTCATGCGTGGTTTGTCCATATGAATGATGTGTTTATTCATTTGTTTATTTATCGCCTTGTTACATATTTTGGTTGCCATGTTATGCATTGCGATTATGTGTTGGACGGTGTTTGATGTGTTCACATTGTCGGAGGTTAATCGAGATGGTTGTGGTACGGAATTGAGTAGGCTAGGTTGTAGCGCGTGTACTGGGCTTAGCCGGTGAATAGCTACCCGAGCAGCGGGGTGCACGTGTCCGGTGGGTTGCGATTTGTTCCGGTCACCGTTAGTAGTTTGGGTGTGGTCTAGGCTTGATGTGCTCAGTCGGGGGCATCCGAATCTACGAAGTACGATCTAGTTTGGTTAGACTCCGTCACACTTCTATCTAGTTTTCTTATAAATGATAACGTGGTTGGACCAGATTTCTCGAATGGTGTGTTATTTTCTACTGTGTGTGATCGAATGGTTTTATTTTGGATACTGTTTACGGCCAGCCATAGGAATATGATTCCTGTCGTCAGGGTCATATTCATATGTCTCGCAGGTTATTATGGTGGTTTTTCATGATTAACGTGTAGACTTCTCTTGGGAATTTACTCACCGGGCTCGTTCTTTGTATGTGTTGGGCAACCGAGCGCGATCCTGTACACGAGCAAGCAAGAGGAAAGGAGATACTAGGCGACTATCTCTAAGGCCGTTCTTCTGCGATAGCTAGTGTTTTGATATCATGTATGTATATACTATTTTGCTGGGTTTTGGGGACTTTATAACTTTATCACATGTATATGGATTACTGTTTAGTTCGTCTCAGTTATATACATGGTGTTTGTATCCGGGTTTTCCACTACTTAGGTTAAATAATTTCTCATAAAATATGAATTAAGTGCTTCCGTTGATGATATAATTGTAATTATCAACTAATCGCTAAATGTGTCGACAACTTAATATAGTAGGATTAGTTACACGAGCATCACTCCACGAGTTGCGGACGTGGCGCAAAGATGACGTGTCCGGTGATGTGACAGCGCCGCCGGGCTTGAGGCGAAGGCGTGGGTCACGGGGCGGCCCCGGAGCCGTCCCCCACCCACTCGCAGTGGATCCAGGGCACACACCACGCAGGCTCCACGGGGGCGCACCCCACGGCACGCTAGTCACGAGGGGGTGGTACCAAGCCTACCCATCCGTGTCCCCACGCGGTCTTTCGCCTCCTCGACTCAAACCTGGGTCCCGAGGGATAAGATTCCAGATTTCACGAGTCGAGTACCACCGAGCCGGGAGGACTTCCCGGAGGTCACCCATCCCGGTACTACTCTCGCTCAGGCACGCTTAATTGCGGAGTTCTGATGGGATCCGGTGCCTTCGTGCTGAACCAGCTCAGTGGTACTCGACTCGTGAAATCTGGAATCTTATCCCTCAGGACCCAGGTTTGAGTCGAGGGAGGCGAAAGACCGTGCGGGGACACGGATGGGGTAGGGCTTGGTACCACCTCGCTTCGTGACTAGCGGTGCCGGTGGGTGCGCCCCCGTGGAGCCGTGCCGTGGTGTGTGCTGCCGATGATCCACTGCGCGGGCGCTGGCTGAGGTGGGCCGTTACATAAAAGGCGCCTTTTATGTAACGGCATATCTTAAACCCTAAATACATCTCTCACACGAGTTTTCTAATGACATGAGGGTTTGTTCCGTGCTTTCCCTCTACCACCTAAAAAGCACCGATGCCTCCGTGCCCACCGCCCAACGTCGTTGCGCCCTGGAGTTGGCTTGAAGGGGGTCTTCTTGGCGTTCGGAGGACACTTCGCGGCACCGATTGCCTCGCCACTCCACCACCCTTTCTTTTAAGAAAAAAAAAAAAAAAAAAAAAAAAAAAAAAAAAAAAAAGGGAGAGACGAAATCGTCTCTGTAGAACCGAGACGATTTCGTCTCTGGAGGTAGAGACGCACGCGCGCGGCGCGTGCGTCACCCGACTTCGGCCGGACCGAGCCAGCTAGGCCGGTCCAGCCCACTGGACCGGACCGGTCCAGGTGGGCCCCCTCCCCAAATAAAAAATAATTCTTTTATTTATTATTAAATTAAATAATATATATATATTATATATTATATATTATTGCTTTGGAAAATAGGGAAAATAATTGAAAAATATCGAGAAAAATTGGAAAAAAATTCTAGAAAAATATAGAAACTTAGAAAAAGGTAGAAAAGTGGTTTCGGGACTTTTCGGGTATTTTTGGAACCCCGACATTGTCCTAAGAGGTACCACAACTAAAATGGAATATGTGATTTAATATTATAAATGTGTTATTAATAATATAAAACACTATAAATGGACTTCGGGGGCTGGGGAACCATAGCTCGGGCATAGGAGAGCTAGGCGGGTCGGATTGACGGGTTCGGAAAGTCGGAGTGCGTAGTTACAAAGCGTAAAACCCTTGAGAATGTTACACTTTAATTCATGCGTGGTTTGTCCATATGAATGATGTGTTTATTCATTTGTTTATTTATCGCCTTGTTACATATTTTGGTTGCCATGTTATGCATTGCGATTATGTGTTGGACGGTGTTTGATGTGTTCACATTGTCGGAGGTTAATCGAGATGGTTGTGGTACGGAATTGAGTAGGCTAGGTTGTAGCGCGTGTCTTGGGCTTAGCGGTGAATAGCTACCCGAGCAATGGGGTGCACGTGTCCGGTGGGTTGCGATTTGTTCCGGTCACCGTTAGTAGTTTGGGTGTGGTCTAGGCTTGATGTGCTCAGCCGGGGGCATCCGAATCTACGAAGTACGATCTAGTTTGGTTAGACTCCGTCACACTTCTATCTAGTTTTCTTATAAATGATAACGTGGTTGGACCAGATTTCTCGAATGGTGTGTTATTTTCTACTGTGTGTGATCGAATGGTTTTATTTTGGATATCATTTACGACCCACCATAGGAATATGATTCCCGTCGTCGTGGTCATATTCATATGTCTCGCAGTTATTATGGTGGTTTTTCATGATTAACGTGTAGACTTCTCTTGGGAATTTACTCACCGGGCTCGTTCTTTGTATGTGTTGGGCAACCGAGCGCAGATCCCGGTACGAGCAAGAGCAAGGGGAAAGGAGATACTAGGCGACTATCTCTAAGGCGTTGCTTGATAGCTAGTGTTTTGATATCATGTATGTATATACTATTTTCTTTGGGTTTTGGGGACTTTATAACTTTATCACATGTATATGGATTACTTGTTTAGTTCGTCTCGGTTATATACATGGTGTTTGTATCCGGGTTTTCCACTACTTAGGTTAAATAATTTCTCATAAAATATGAATTAAGTGCTTCCGATGATATAATTGTAATTATCAACTAATCTGCTAAATGTGTCGACAACTTAATATAGTAGGATTAGTTACACGGAGCATCACTCCACGAGTTGCGGACGTGGCGGCGATGATGACGTGTCCGGTGATGTGACAGCGCTGGCTTGAGGCGAGGCGAAAGGCGTGGGTCACGGGGCCCCGGGAGCCGTCCCCACCGCGAGTGGATCCATTGCACACACCACACGGCACCGGGCTCCACGGGGGCGCACCCACTGCACCGCTAGTCACGAGCGGGTGGTACCAAGCCTACCCCATCCGTGTCCCCACACGGTCTTTCGCCTCCTCGACTCAAACTGGGTCTGAGGGATAAGATTCCGATTTCACGAGTCGAGTACCACCGAGCTGGGAGGACTTCCCGGAGGTCACCCATCCCGGTACTACTCTCGCTCGAGCACGCTTAATCGCGGAGTTCGATGGGATCCGGTGCCTTCGTCTTGAACCAGCTCGTGGTACTCGACTCGTGAAATCTGAATCTTATCCCTCGGGACCCAGGTTGAGTCGAGGAGGCGAAAGACCGTGCTGGGGACACGGATGGGGTAGGGCTTGGTACCACCTCGCTCGTGACTAGCGGTGCCGGTGGGTGCGCCCCGTGGAGCCGCTGCCGCTGGTGTGTGCCAGTGGATCCACCTGCGGGTGGGCTGGGCTGGGCTGGGCCGTTACATAAAAGGCGCCTTTTATGTAACGGCATATCTTAAACCCTAAATACATCTCTGTCAACAGAGTTTTCTAATGACATGAGGGTTTGTTCCGTGCTTTCCCCTCTACCACCTAAAAAGCACCGATGCCTCCGTGCCCACCGCCCAACGTTGCGCCCTGAGTTGGCTTGAAGGGGTGTCTTCGGCGTTCGGAGGACACTTCGCGCACCGATTGCCTCGCCACTCCACCACCCTTCTTTTAAGAAAAAAAAAAAAAAAAAAAAAAAAAAAAAGAGGGGAGAGACGAAATCGTCTCGTAGAACCGAGAGACGATTTCGTCTCGGAGAGGTAGGGACGCACGCGCGCGTGGCGCGTGCGTCACCCCGACTTCGGGCCGGACCGGCCAGCTAGGCCGGTCCAAATACCTGACCGACCGGTCCAGGGTGGCCCCCCCCAAATAAAAAATAATTCTTTTATTTATTATTAAATTAAATAATATATATATATTCTATATTATATATTATTGCCGGAAAATAGGGAAAATAATTGAAAAATATCGAAAAAATTGGAAAAAAATTCTAGAAAAATATAGAAACTTAGAAAAAGGTAGAAAAGTGGTTTCGGGACTTTTCGGGTATTTTTGGAACCCCGACATTGTCCTAAGAGGTACCACATGGCTAACGCAAAATGGAATATGTGATTTAATATTATAAATGTGTTATTAATAATATAAAACACTATAAATGGACTTCGGGGACGGGGAACCATAGCTCGGGCATAGGAGAGCTAGGCGGGTCGGATTGACGGGTTCGGAAAGTCGGAGTGCGTAGTTACAAAGTGCGTAAAACCCTTGAGAATGTTACACTTTAATTCATGCGTGGTTTGTCCATATGAATGATGTGTTTATTCATTTGTTTATTTATCGCCTTGTTACATATTTTGGTTGCCATGTTATGCATTGCGATTATGTGTTGGACGGTGTTTGATGTGTTCACATTGTCGGAGGTTAATCGAGATGGTTGTGGTACGGAATTGAGTAGGCTAGGTTGTAGCGCGTGTACTGGGCTTAGCCGGTGAATAGCTACCCGAGCAACGGGGTGCACGTGTCCGGTGGGTTGCGATTTGTTCCGGTCACCGTTAGTAGTTTGGGTGTGGTCTAGGCTTGATGTGACTCACTGGGGCATCCGAATCTACGAAGTACGATCTAGTTTGGTTAGACTCCGTCACACTTCTATCTAGTTTTCTTATAAATGATAACGTGGTTGGACCAGATTTCTCGAATGGTGTGTTATTTTCTACTTGTGTGTGATCGAATGGTTTTATTTTGGATATCTTGTTTACGACCACCATAGGAATATGATTCCCGTCGTCGGGGTCATATTCATATGTCTCGCAGAGTTATTATGGTGGTTTTTCATGATTAACGTGTAGACTTCTCTTGGGAATTTACTCACCGGGCTCGTTGCTTGTATGTGTTGGGCAACCGAGCGCGCAGATCTGTACGAGCAAGAAGCAAGGGAAAGGAGATACTAGGCGACTATCTCTAAGGCCGTTCTTCTTGATAGCTAGTGTTTTGATATCATGTATGTATATACTATTTTGCTTGGGTTTTGGGGACTTTATAACTTTATCACATGTATATGGATTAATGTTTAGTTCGTCTCGAGCTATATACATGGTGTTTGTATCCGGGTTTTCCACTACTTAGGTTAAATAATTTCTCATAAAATATGAATTAAGTGCTTCCGTTGATGATATAATTGTAATTATCAACTAATCTCGCTAAATGTGTCGACAACTTAATATAGTAGGATTAGTTACACGGAGCATCACTCCACGAGTTGCGGACGTGGCGCAGTGATGACGTGTCCGGTGATGTGACAGCGCCGCTGGGCTTGAGGCGAAGGCGTGGGTCACGGGCGGCCGGGAGATTTAGGGCCGTCGCAGCTTGGTATCGAGCGAGAGTTTTGAGGAACCTCGGATAAAAACTTTCAAGAGCATAAACTTTAAAATAAAGTAGTTGTGGAAACCCGAAGATCCTAACTTAAAATCTTAGTTGGGAAGTGGTATAAGTCGGGTAGAGTAAGGACTTATATGTGTGTTATGATTTGGTTGTATGTTATATATATACGGACTACGTAATAATTTGACGCACGACTTTCGGTGCGAATCTTGATGGACGGATCGCAGAGCACCGTCGTGGTCGTGGACCGGCCAAAGCGAGGATCATACGGAGATGAGGTTATGGATCCTGCGAGTTGCAAAGACGACTTGCCGCTCACGATAGGCGCTTTGAGCTATTATCGGACATGATGAGAGCTCGGACAGTGCCATGCATAATGTACTCTGACAACATCGAGAGACCCGATCTGCGATTGCGGTGCATCGACGAGACAACAGCGACGCCATCGAGAATCGGGCCGCAGCCAAACAAGTAGAGCATGAGACACGATCGTTAAGACTACACCGATGGTGGTGCCACGGAGATAGTAACTCCGGCACCTCTATCGGCGGCTTGTAATCTGCTATCGCGATTTCTACTACTCCAGAGTATAGGATGGATCCACAAAGCAGCGAGAGAGGCGAGGGATTTTCTTAAATTCCACCCATACTTTTATGGCGGTGGAAATCCCGAGGCGACAGGAGACTGGATTGTATCGCATCGGCGCCGCACAAAGAGCGAACACGAGGAGAGGCATAGGGCAAGATTATCCGGAACATGCTTCGGTCCGACGCAAAGAGTGTGGTGGACTAATTCCCAAGAGACACATGCCGATCCAAATCCGACTTGGGCGGAGTTTCGAGAGATCTTCTACGATCGCTTATTCCTATGGAGGTTCGACCGAGGTTGAGAGAGGAGTTCTTATCCCTGAGGCAGGGAAATCGTACGATGCTACAGTATATGGACCGATACCGCTATCTTCTGCAGTTCTCTATGGACATTGCCGGAACCGAGCGTTTGCGATTTACTACTTTGTTCGGGGGTTGAGGAGGTGATTGCGAGTGCGATTGTGT
Organism: Stephania japonica; assembly: GCA_039657345.1. Classification (NCBI taxonomy): domain Eukaryota; kingdom Viridiplantae; phylum Streptophyta; class Magnoliopsida; order Ranunculales; family Menispermaceae; genus Stephania; species Stephania japonica. The sequence continues at coordinate 13,438,013 of CM077556.1, forward strand.
CGTGCAGGGCTTCGACGTTACGGCTATGTTCGAGAGAGCCTTGACTTATGAGACATTCCTACTACAGAAGAATGGCATTCCAGTGACCGCGTCGGGCTGGAATAGAGAGAGGGCGGGGTTCACGGCCGGATGGGAGGTCGAAACGGCAATGTGAGGAATCTGATAGAGATAGTAGGAGTGATCACCAGGACAGTAGACCCCGATATGAGGATAGACAGCGGGATCGACGGCACAGAGGCGATGACCGAGACGGCAGGGCATATGCGGTGTCAGCACCACAACAACCTTATACACGGGACCAGAGAGGTAGAAATCGAGATCAGATAGATCGTAATTATAGACATCACTCTGAGGGCCGACCGTCTGGAGGAAGTGACAGACGTAGATGTTATAGGTGCGGTCAGAGAGGTCACATTAGTGTGAATTGTTGTAGAGCCTTTCCAGCACCAGAGATTCCACAGACCGATGAAAGAGTTCACGCTGTAGTATCGCCAGTCAGAGAGATGACCTGACAGCATGAGCAGGGTACGTCACTATTATGTTTTTCTATGCGTGTGTTGCATATAGGTTGATTGATTCATTATAGTTGTTGTTCTTGTTGCATTTCATGCATTCGTTGCATCTATGTTGATTCGTTCACTTAGATTAGTGTATCATAGTTGATTAGTACACTAGAGGATGGTGGAATACTGGTTGATTTGTTCACCAGGTTTTAATAGAAGATTGGTTGATGTGTTCACCAGAGATTGATTTATTGGTACACCAGGTTTTGGTGGGATACTGGTTGATTTGTTCACCAGGATTTTGGTTGAAGACTGGTTGATTTGTTCACCAGGGCCAGGCTGATGTGTTTCCCTGGGATGGATTGATTTGTTCACAAGGGTCAGGTTGATGTGTTTCCCTGGGATAGGTAGATGTGTTCCCTAAGAATTTCAGTTGATTCGTTCACTGAAGGGTTAGAGTTGAGTAGTTCATTTAGACTACGGGTGTCGAGTTGAATAGCGGGTAGTTGCGTCCATTTTGCAACTTCGAGAAGAGATATTGGTTATCGTAATTTCGGGGACGAAATTTTTCCTAGTTGGGAAGAATTGTAACGGCCCAAATTAATTTAATTGAGTATTAGTGTTAATCACGATGATTAACGGTTAATTCGGCGTTACGGTGACAATTTGGGTGGACTCAAATAAGAGTACCCAGGTTATATTGTGTTATTTGTGTATGTTGTATGTCTATTATTGTGATGTGGAAATTTATTATTTATATAAACATCACATGTGTGTAAGTTGACATCGGGCAAGACTACGAGTCGGGTATATGTCCCGAAGTGCGTGTCGAGGACCGGTACCGGTATTGGGTAGCGGGTACACGGGCATGGGTTGCGGGTAGCTGTGCTAGTGTGACGCACTTATGAATTTTATATAATTTATTAGGTGATTTAACCTAAGGTTGAATTAATGTATTAATGAATTAGTTGAAGTCCTATAGTTTGATAAGAAAAATCAAGCATGCATAGGATAATTCTCGAGATGCACAACAAGGAAATTCGAGATAGATAATGTCATGATAGGGTGTCAAGAACTTTGGTGACACAAGGTGATCAGTGGCGGTTGGATTTACCTCGAGATGCGTGTGCACGTGAGATTAAAATACCACCTATATATACAACCCGATGGATCAAATGCATGCAAATCTAATATTTGCTCAAATCGTTAAGAGATTTTGGTGAGAGAAATCAAAGTGTTGGAGGGACGAAATCGAGCTTGGAGAGGAAATCCGAGCCACACAACATTGATCCAAGGTAATCCTTACCATTTTAATGGAAATTTTGATAAAAAATGTGATTAAAATGGGTTGTGGTGAATTCGGATTTCATTTATTTTTAATGGTTTTAGGAGGTCAAATTCGGTGTTCTTAAGGTTTACTTTGATGAATTACATCAATTGGGATCGAATTTGAAGAAAATTGAGATGATTTGGTAAATTTGGGGTTTATTTATATATATTTTGATCCGAGAATTTGATGTTGTTTTGGTGGATTTGTGGTGAGATTATGATGTTTTAGAGGTCTTAAATGGAGTGAGGTTGAAGAGGAATCGATAGGAGGAAGAAGAAGAAGAGAAAAAAAAAAAAAAAAAAAAAAAAAAAAGGGGAGAGACGAAATCGTCTCAGTAGAACTGAGACGATTTCGTCTCTCGGAGGTAGGGACGCACGCGCGTGGCGCGCAATGCGTCACCTGACCGGTCGGACCGGCCAGCTAGGCCGGTCCAGCCACCTGGACCGGACCGGTCCAGGTGGGCCCCCCTCCCCAAATAAAAAATAATTCTTTTATTTATTATTAAATTAAATAATATATATATATTATATATTATATATTATTGCTGGAAAATAGGGAAAATAATTGAAAAATATCAGAAAAATTGGAAAAAAATTCTAGAAAAATATAGAAACTTAGAAAAAGGTAGAAAAGTGGTTTCGGGACTTTTCGGGTATTTTTGGAACCCCGACATTGTCCTGAAGAGGTACCACAACTGCAAAATGGAATATGTGATTTAATATTATAAATGTGTTATTAATAATATAAAACACTATAAATGGACTTCGTGGACTGGGAACCATAGCTCGGGCATAGGAGAGCTAGGCGGGTCGGATTGACGGGTTCGGAAAGTCGAGTGCGTAGTTACAGTGCGTAAAACCCTTGAGAATGTTACACTTTAATTCATGCGTGGTTTGTCCATATGAATGATGTGTTTATTCATTTGTTTATTTATCGCCTTGTTACATATTTTGGTTGCCATGTTATGCATTGCGATTATGTGTTGGACGGTGTTTGATGTGTTCACATTGTCGGAGGTTAATCGAGATGGTTGTGGTACGGAATTGAGTAGGCTAGGTTGTAGCGCGTGTACTGGGCTTAGCCGGTGAATAGCTACCCGAGCAGCGGGTGCACGTGTCCGGTGGGTTGCGATTTGTTCCGGTCACCGTTAGTAGTTTGGGTGTGGTCTAGGCTTGATGTGCTCAGCCGGGGGCATCCGAATCTACGAAGTACGATCTAGTTTGGTTAGACTCCGTCACACTTCTATCTAGTTTTCTTATAAATGATAACGTGGTTGGACCAGATTTCTCGAATGGTGTGTTATTTTCTACTCGTGTGTGTGTGATCGAATGGTTTTATTTTGGATATCGTTTTTGACCACCATAGGAATATGATTCCTGTCGTCAGGGTCATATTCATATGTCTCGCAGGTTATTATGGTGGTTTTTCATGATTAACGTGTAGACTTCTCTTGGGAATTTACTCACTGGGCTCGTTGCTGTATGTGTTGGGCAACTGAGCGCAGATCCTGGTACGAGCAAGAGCAAGGGAAAGGAGATACTAGGCGACTATCTCTAAGGCCGTTCTTTGCGATAGCTAGTGTTTTGATATCATGTATGTATATACTATTTTGTGGGTTTTGGGGACTTTATAACTTTATCACATGTATATGGATTACTGTTTAGTTCGTCTCAGTTATATACATGGTGTTTGTATCCGGGTTTTCCACTACTTAGGTTAAATAATTTCTCATAAAATATGAATTAAGTGCTTCCGCTGATGATATAATTGTAATTATCAACTAATCTGCTAAATGTGTCAGACAACTTAATATAGTAGGATTAGTTACACGGAGCATCACTCCACGAGTTGCGGACGTGGCAGCAGTGATGACGTGTCCGGTGATGTGACAGGCGCTGCTGGGCTTGAGGGCAGAAGGCGTGGGTCACGGGGCGGCCCCGGGAGATTTAGGGCCGTCGCACATATGGCTTGAGAAAATCTATTATTCTAGGTGGCCTTACAGGAGGAGGAATAACCATTGCTGTTTTGAAACAAAATATCAATAAGAGAAAACAACACAAATTAAAATGCACAGCAGACTATTGACTGTAAACGTGCTTTACAAAGTGAAGATAATGGGCATCGTATAGAAATTGCTATTCTTGTGAGCTCTTCCATCTTGAAGAAACAGAAAGGGATCTTGAAAATTGTTCTACTACTCCTAGGCGTGAGCATGTTATTAATCAAAACCATGACAATTCACTCAATAACAAATATTATTCTCATCATGCAAAAATGTTACAGTCAATGTCTAACCAATCTCTACAAAAGTCTTATATATTAATTAGAATACTGAATTCAGCTATTTAATTGGAGAGTTCCTCATGATTTAGTTTTTCCAAGGCTAAGGTTATAATCTCTGTCGTTCATTTTGACTATATATGGATGGTAATCTGATAGTATATTGCATCATAGAAGCATCTCCAATTGAGGTACTTTTCATTCCTTATGTCAAAAAAAAAAAGAGCACTAAAAATTCTAACTGAGGCAGATGTCATGAGCTCGATTCTTGATAGCTAACATTATACTAACTTTTACCGACTCCTAATTAGGATGCAATTATTTTTTTGTACAACTAGTAGCCATTTTGTTTTTAGATTTTTTTAACTAAAATGGTCACTATTATATATTTTTATTTTTGCTTTTCATCTAATTAGTTGATATCCCAACTCTTCTTACACTGGGTAGAAAATCTGCAAATTCCCTACCGGTACTTGTTTATGAAATTAATAATCATACCCATTTTAATCCACATATCTACCCTTCACTTATTAGAATTGCCATGCTCTAATAAGAATGTAAACAGATTGGGTAAACCTTTTGTTATTCATACGTTAAATAAGCTGTGCATAATGATATTAGAATTGAATATAGGTAATTGTATTAGCAATTTAATCACCTTTCTTATGATACTTAAATCTGAAACAGAAAAGATTTAAATCTGAAACAGAAAATAATGGAGAAAGGTTGAATAAATTTGAAGTTGTGTAAAATATGGAAGCAAGACTTACTCTTTACTAAATAAAATTGAACTAGAAATACAACTTAAAAAATAAAAGCCTATTTTGTTGATTCCCATGTCAGAGCTTTAAGTCTCAGCAGAGGTGGTTTCATCTGTGAAGGGCTTGGGAAAATTGCTTATCTCCTTCTTGTCAGTTTGAAAAGGAAAAACAAGATATTGTGCACGCGGACAATTAACTTTCAATTTTGCACCCTCAGAAATCTTTCTCGAATCATAGTGAATGCCAACCATTTGAAGATCTCGATTCGTCCCGAACAACCAATCCTGAAAAGGGAGCAATGGAGGCGAAACCCAGAAGGGTGAATCTACGGGCTCTATGTAGCTCTTAACCATATTCCACACTGCCTCTTTCTTGACGTAATGTGCCATAACCCAAATTTCAAGAGACATACATGAGGCTTTACCAATAACGTGGTGGATCAACCCGAGCTTTCCTTTGTAGTCCATTAATTTGCAGCAGGATTTACCAGAGCCAGCATGAATGGCATCGTCATTGACCTTCTTTGGCATGTTATATCGATCCACGTTATGTCTTCCCAAACTCTCATCAATCTCCATGTTAAAAGCAAGGAACCTGTAATTATTCTCCAATGTTTTGAACAACCAGTGGAACGTAGCATCTACTAAAACAGCTTGCCCGCGGTGGATTTGGCCGCATGGTAATTTCACGCAACCTACTTCCTTCCATGAGGAATCACCTGCTTCGGAGTCGAACAACTCAAAACAATACTGTATTTTCTTTTCCGATGGTCCTTGGGGCTTGGAAACTCGAAGGACTTTGTAGTGTAGGAAGCCTGCAGAGCTCTTGTATTGGACCACCATTATCTCCATAGCAACTGTTTGGGAGGTGTGGTCAGGTTCTGGGAGTTGTATTTCTTGTCTGGTGTCACTCTTGCAGATGAAGTACCGAGGGTTTAATACGGAGTCGGGGTCGTCGGAGAGGCAGTAAATGCCGACAGAAGTGTTGAAAGAAGAAGTAGAAAAAATGATGTAGGAGTTGTAATCATATTCATCCTTGGTAGTGGGGAAGTATGGACATGGAATTGATGGAATTGATGGATTTGATGGAGGGTAGTCGTAACGAATTACTTTGAGGGTATACGGGCTGCCATTGTTGTGGCAGCTGCACAACTTCTGATACGACAGATAAAAATATTGTTCAGTTCTCTCATTGTTGAGGTGTCTGAAGCGCCAACCCCACATAAAATCCTGCCATTCCTTGCAAACACTTCTGCAGAGAGGATAAAGGTTGTCGATGGGCAATCTCGACAAGATTTGTTCAAAGATTAAATCAGTAGGCAGTTCTCGCGACTGCTGCTTTTGCTTCTCTTCCTCCATGGAAAAACCAACTCGACCTTTACACTGATCTATGGCTCTATCTCATCACTCAACTTAAATATATATCACCCCTGATTTTGAAGTGGAATTGTAATACAATATGAAAACTTTTTTTTTTTATTGTAGCAGTAATACAATTTCAAATTAATTAGCAATTTTTATTTACAACCGAAATAGTAATATTTGATAACTGTTCCTTTTTTTTTTTTTTCTTTATTCTTTTTGGTGGGTTCAAAACTTGTCGGAATGGGAAAATGCATTGGATAATATGTTCTCTTGTTGAAACCCTGGATCGCCTTCCTTCAACAGCCTGAGAACGAGCATCAGCGCCTTGAGCGCCACCACCCAATCCTTAGTCTTGCCGAGCCGCTTAGACACCGTGTTCACGTACGCTCTCGAGTAGGATGTCAGTGTCAGAATCGCTCTCACGTACTTCTCCGCCGCCGGATCGTCGTCGTGAGTCATCGCTTTCACGATCGCCACTTCCAGATCTGGCGCAGTGTTGCTCGAGACCTTCGCGAGTTCGATACTCGTCTGGTCCTTCACCGCGCCGATCGCCTTCCTAATCGTGCTCGAAGACAGCGCTACACCACTCCAATTACTCACTCACCCACCCAAGAACCCTATATTATACTTGTACCAATCAGATCCGATCTCTAATTCAGTCACAAAAAAACAACAAATTAAATTCAAGGATCAAATACATAAAGGCTGGTATTTTGTATAATTCCCAACAAGGCTTTGTTTTTCGTTTTAAATCACTTCTCAAATGATCCTCCTTTAATTTGATTGTATCGCCTAATAACTTCAAACTCCTAAGACTTATATCCTTAGCACTACAACTAATTTGAGCACATTTTATGGACAAATATGGCAGACACCATATTGAAGCCGAAGCAGAAAAATCACATAAATTGACTATACTCCCTTCCTACCCCCCCAAAAATAAAAAAAAATAAAAATCCACTACCTGAGCAAAATTGAACCAAAGGACTTTGAAAAAAAAAAAAAAAAGTTTAGACTTCCATGTCGAAATTCTTATTAGAAGGGAATTCATATTGAGATTTCAACAAAAACCTCCTTTCCACACTCAAGAAACTATTCTTGTTCAAAATTTCGATCATCTACAACTAAAACATCTTCGCGAAGCTTCAATAAAAAACCTACCTTTCATTCAATGATTGCAAAGACCCATTAAAAATCATCAACTCACCTCAACACCAACTGATCTTCTCTATCTCTTTCTTCAATGGTGAGAGAGAGTGCTCTGTTGTGCTCTGTTGAGAGAGGAACAAACTGTTGAGGGGGGGAGGGTTTTAATCGAAACCCCAATTCGTTTTACACTGTTTTGTTCCCCTGAATTGAGTACCCAAATGACCCTTTCATCCCCTCATGGCTCATGGCTCATGGCTCATGGCTCATACTTATCCAATCTCTTCACATTACTCTTGCCCCTCCTTGTCTTTTCACTTTTTTTTTTTTTTTAACTTTTCATTTATTTACTTAACCAATTAGAGTTGCTTATTTTATCCCTTTTCGGTAATTTTTATTTCGAAAAAAATATAATACACACCCTGGGCACAAAAAAAATTACCTTGTGATCTCCTATTCAAAACGCATGGATCCCACTTCGGATATCTAAACACAAATATTAAAAATATGAAAATGCTTCATTAGTTGCCTAATTAAGTTTTATAAATTCTCGGATTTCACAATTTTTCCCAACTAATTTAAATTTTAGTCATCGAAATTTAAACTTCTAAGTTACTTGGATTAAAAGAGATACGGGAGACAATCTTTTATATAAGACTCTCGCTCCTACGTTAGTTCTGAATCTCTATGAAATTGCCACTTGACGAGTAAAAGTGGAATTTCCTTGGCCCTCAACTTCTGAAACTTTTGATCCATGTTTTGCATAGGTTGTTCTTCGCAAGTGATATCATGTCTCAAGTCACACTCATTCCATTTTGCTATGTGATGAGAATTGCAAAACATAGAGACATGAAACACATCATGAACTTTAACAAGATAAGGCAAAAAACAATCTTGTAAGCAATATTTCCAATCTTCTGAACAATCTTGAACGAACCAATAAACCTATGAAAGAGTTTCCCTTTCAATCCAAACATGTAAAGACCTTTCCAAGGTGAAACCTTCAATTACAGCAAATCACCTTCATTGCATTCAACAACTCGGTGGTAGAGATCATAATAACTCTTATGCCTGAGCCAAACTTCCCTTTACCTCTATCTTTATTCCCTCGACCACCATTAAAACCAACTCTATAACCTTCATCATTCTTAGATTGTGATTCTTGAAATTTCTGACCAGATAGAATTTGCTTGTGGCCTCATCAATGCAACATTAACAGACGGAGTCACACTCATGTTATTGAGATTAATGGTTACATTCTGAATTTGCTATAGTTGAGCCTCAAACCCGCCTAACAACGATACGTCCATGTCTCGCCAATTTCGCATTGGTTGGCATGTACTCAGAATCAAGGCCAGTTAGGGCACTTGTAATTAGATAAGACTCTGGAATTGGTGCTAAAGGCGCAGCTAGGCTATCAGAGTTCTCTTTCAAGAAACAAAGATATTGAGTGATCGGTTATGCATGTGTGCCTTTTCTTGTTGTTTGAATAGAAGTATACGAGACACTTGAATTCGCGTACTCGTACTCGATTGTTTGTACCTCACATCTTCACAATCGCATTCCAAGCTTGATTAATTTGCCGTCGAAACCTTAAAGTGTGACCAAGAAATACAATCAAAGTTTCTGGAGAAATATTTCCCGCCTATTTGATTCTTCATACTTGTTTTTGTATTTCGTCATAGTATCAGAGCTTTAAAGTGGCGATGTCTATAGCTTAGGATCCAATTACTGTAATGGCAGATGCGAACATCCCATTGGCAATGTATACCTCATGTACTAGAGTGATCGAGTCATACAAGTTCCATGGCAACACAATACCACAATGGAGTTCCATTCGTGAGAGCGATGACTGCAATTAGGGATGCACACGGATTGGATCCGATCCAATTAGGGTCAATTCGCAATCCAATCCAATAATTGCGGATTGGAAAATTACAATCCAATCCAATCCAATTTGTAAAATGCGGATTGGATTAGATCAAGTTTCGCGGATTGACATTTTTATATCCAAAGATTTATGAAATTAAAATTAATCAAATGAAACACACAAATCATACATTTCATGAATGACAAATTAACAAATACATCTCACAAAATCTATAACATATTTTTCAAAAACTTGTCATCATAATAAGCTTCAATATGCAAGTCTTACATGAATAAACATGAAAATTAAGTGCATGTTGCAAACATAAAACCCACAAAAAAAGGTTTGAAACATAACAAAAGAGTTGAGAACAAGCATAGTCTTTGAGTTCTTATGAAAACCTAAACACAACATACAAGTGAAGTGATAACAAAATAGGAAACAAAAACTTTCTTTCATTGCTAATCTCTATTTTCTTCAAGCCTCTTCTCATGTCTTAGTTATATGCTTCCCACCTGAGTTTTTCAAATTAAAAAAAAAAAAAAAAAAACACACACACACACAAAAAACAAAGAATAGAAAACATGAATCATGATTAAGTAAGGTAATTTCATATCATTGAAAGAAAATATATACAATGCATAGCAATATAGCAATATATATACTTGTCCTGCTCAAGTCAAGTCATATTATCAATCATCAATTTTAGTTTGAGATGATACGTTCAACCCTATGAATTCTGAAAGAAGATATATAAATATGAAGACAATATATTTTAAAATATAAATACCACAAGTTTAACTATGTAAATGAGTTACCTTGCTCAATGCTTTCATATAAACTAGCTTCTTCAAAATAATCGCATGACTCATTTGGTTCAAGTTTTGACTTTAACCAATTTTGCGAGCAAATCAAAGCTTCAACTGTGATAGGGCTTAATGAGCTCCTAAAACAATCAAGTACACGTCCTCCAATGCTAAAGGCGAATTCAGATGCAACAGTGGACGACCCTTGAATTGCCAACACATCTCTTGCAATTTGAGATAAAATTCCATACTTGTTGCTATTTAGTTTCCACCAACCCAAAGTATCAAATTCTTCTAGGGAGGGAGAGGCGAGGCGAGGAGTAACGGAGAAGGAGAGGCGAGGTGAGGCGATGAGCAACAGGGAGGGAGGGAGATGCGAGACGAGGAGCAGCGAGCAGCGGAGAGGAAGGGAGAGGCGAGGCGAGGCGAGGAGCAGCAGATAGGGAGAGACGAGGTGAGGCGATGAGCAGCAGGGAGGGAGGGAGATGCGAGGTGAGGAGCAATGGGGGACGGGGAGGGATTTTTTGTTTTAGTTTTAGATAGTGAGTTAGGGTTTTTCATATGTGCTTATGTAAACGGACTGGATTGACCGGATCCGCGGTTTTTCATTGAAGAATCCGTGATCCAATCCAGTCCGGTCGGATTACTGATTTTTCAATCCAATCCGGTCCAAGGGATCAAAAAATTAATCCAATTAAAGATAATTGGTTCGAGTTGGATCGGATTCGCGGATTATGTCAATCTGTGTGCACCCCTAACTGCAATTGCTCCAATATTTGGTCATTCATTGAGTCAATATTCCATGTCGGTTAAAATTTGGATTCAACAAATCTTCTTCTCCGTAAAAACCCTTTTGCTACCGGTAATTAGATGATACTAGAGACTGGAATGATCAACATTAACACGTGTCGCGGGCCGTTCGTGCAATAGTCAATGTGAGTGAGGTCCCGCCTAGGTAACCGGGGAGAAAATACAAAAAAAAAAAAAAACTTAATTAAAGGAATTATTGGATAATTTAAATAATTATTGGTGCGAGACAAGGTGAAAGTATGCATGTGACGGGAAATACGGACCGAGGAAGTGAGATGTGTCGGGAAAAATATTTGGGAAAATACGGGTGTTTGGGAATCCTTGAGTTTAACTTTGAGATGTGTGGGTTGGTAAAGAAATGGGTGTACACAACTATCACCCCATTTAAAAAATTCAAACACACACCTACCCCCATCACTCTCATCACTCAAATCACCTCACACCCATCCCATCACTCACACCCATCCCATCACTCACATCACTCTTTTACACACTCACTCTCTCACGTCACTCACCTCCCTCTCCCATCTCATGCATGTCATGCAAACACACACTCCTCCCTCTCTCACGTCACTCCCTCTCTCATTTTCACTCTCATTCACGTCACTCCTCTCTCTCTCTCTCTCTCATTTTCTCTCATCTCACGGTCTTCATCTCTACCCTCACTCTTCACTCTTCACGGCCTCCTCACCCACCATTTTCTCACCACCTCTCTCCTCCTCCGGTGGCCGAGTCGAGACGCCGGAGGTAAGCACTCATCTCCTCTTTCTCGAACTCTCGGTTCTCTCTCTTAGGGTTTGCTACCTGCGATTGGAGGTTTTGTAGTCACTACGCAGCCGGAGACCTTACTGCGATTACATATGAGCGGAGTCTAGCGCGTGAGGTTACTCCGCTACTCATCCGAGAGGAGGCTGGCCGGCGATCGAGTTTCGATCGGAGGAACACCATCAGACAAGAAGAGGAAGAAGGGTAGGTGGAATTACCGCGACCGTAGGACTCGAGTGTAGGTCCGGTCCGTTGCACAAGCAGACTCACTCGTCCGACACGTACCATTCCATTCCTCCGATCAGTTTTGCTAGTCATCCACCGCGCTTAGTCGACCGGACAGACGATCGCAGAGCGACCACTGCGAGAGTAGGGGAGTACGAGCGAGAGACAGCAGAGGAGAACACAGAGGTCCGGTCAAACTCGGACTCGAGTTCCGCACAGTGACGAGGCCGAGCAGGACTCGGGGATCGTGGATCGCAGATACTCGCACATGTTTTAGGTGCGGAAAGGTTGGCCACATTCGGAGGAGGGAGTGCCCTCAACCACCGAGAGCACCGCCGCAAGATCACCAAAGACTGCAGGGAGCGTGTTCAGCAGCTTGTTGAGCCGCACTGGGGGCGTCCGAAACCTTGTTGAGGGTATGATTTCTATTTACTGATTTTCATGCATACCATGTTCGATTCCTGGTTCTAATCCACCGTTTCGTTTATTGCGGGTCGAATGGTAGATAAGCTAGGTTTGAAACCCGTTAGGCTTAGTAAACCCTCATCCTTAGCACTCGCTTGCGCTCGGAGATAGGATTTATCCGAATTTGTTGTGTTTCGATATTCCTAGGTAGAGATAGGGGTTACGAGTTACCGAGAGATATGAGAGTGCTCGAGTTTTTGGAGTTTGATGCTTTGCTCGGCATGGATTGGTTAGGAGCGTTTCATGCTCACATTGGTTGTTATGAGAAGAGGATCACGATTCCATTAGTGGATGGTTCGGAGATCGCATTCGAGTGGGCACAAAGATCGCTACTTCCAATCACCGGAGGCGGGAAGCCAATAGTGGCGAGATTAAGGTTGTTGCGAGCGTCATGAGCACCGGGGCGAAACAAGAGATTCGATTACAAGTACCGGTCGTGTGCGACTTCGCGAGATGTGTTTCCGGAGGACTTACCAGGATTACCACCGCCGAGGAGATCGACTTCATCATTGACCTTGTACTGGGGACTAAGCGAGATCTCGATACCACCGTACGATGGCACCTCGAGAGCTTGAGGAGTTGAGGAGTCGGCTAGACGAGTTGTTAGAGCTTGGTTTCATCATCCGAGTATGTCGCCACGGGGAGCACCGATCAAGCTGTTTGTGAAGAAGAAGGATGGTAGTTTGAGGCTATGCATAGATTATCGCCAACCGAACCGAATCACAGTGAAGAACAAATACCCGTTGCTTGCGCATTGATGACTTGTTTGATCAGTTACCGGAGCGCAGTGGTTCTCGAAAATAGATCTAAGGTCGCTATCACCACCAGATTAGGGCGGAAGATCGAGAAAAGACGGCGTTCAACACGAGATACTGATCGGTCACTTTCAATTTACAAATCATGCCATTCGGCTTGACTAATGCGCCAAAGAATGTTCATGGATCTCATGCATCGCGTGATGAGGGAATACCTTGATCGGTTTGTGATTGTGTTCATAGACGATATCCTCATCTATTCCAGGACTCGTGAGGAGCATGAAAGACATCTACGAAAGCGATCGCAGACTTTGAGAGATCATCGATCGTTTGCCAAGTTCAACGAAGTGCTGAGTTTTGGTTGTCGGAAGTCCGATTCCTTGGGCATGTTGTTGGAACTACCGGTGTTGCCGTGTTGATCCGAGAAGGTTAGAGCGTTGATTGAGTGGCCTACGCGACTATCATCGTTACGCAAATTCAGCGGTTTCTCGGGATTGGCGGGATACTATCGCCGATTTGTGCAAGACTTCTCCAAGATCGCCGCACCGATGACGAAATTGACTCGAAGAATGCGAAATTTGATTGGAATGAGGAGTGTGAACATGCATTCAACACTTTGAAGAAGAAATTGACTACCGCTATGTTAGCGTTGCAAGGCTTCGAGATCCTGGAAAGACTTAGTTGTGTACACTGACGCGTCGAAGATTGGTTTGGGTTGTGTGTTGATGCAAGAGGGCAGAGTTATCGCTTATGCATCTCGACAGCTAAAGGTTCACGAGAGGAACTACCCGACACACGACTTAGAGTTGGTCAGCGATAGTGTTCGTTCGCATTGAAGATATGGAGGCACCACTTGTATGGCGTTCGTTTCGAGTTGTTCACGACCACAAGAGCTTGAAGTACTTATTCACTCGAGAGAACCGAACCTGAGACACAGACGTTGGCTAGAATTCTTGAAGGACTATGATTTCTCGTTAGAGTATCATCCGGGAAAGCTAACGTGTTCTTGATGCTTTGAGCGTAGAGAGATTTGATCTTGAGGTGGTCGTATGTCAAATAACCCACGAGTATGGTCTTCTTGGGATCAAAAATTAATCCAATTAAAGATAATTGGTTCGAGTTGGATCGGATTCGCGGATTATGTCAATCTGTGTGCACCCCTAACTGTAATTGCTCCAATATTTGGTCATTCATTGAGTCAATATTCCATGTCGATTAAGCTTTGGATTCAACAAATCTTCTTCTCCGAAAAACCCTTTGCTACCAAGAATTAGATGATACTAGAGACTGGAATGATCAATACGAGGTATCAGGATTGGATTTCAAAAGATTCACATTTACTAGGTTGGATCTTGAATTTCTTATTAACGCCTGATGTGGCATTCGCTTGATCAATCCATGCCGATCAAGCTCGACGCCAATAACTACATCTTGTGGAAGTCTTTGCTTCTGCCTCTTGTTACTGGCAACAATCTTGACGGAATCTTGCTCGGAACAGTGCCATGTCCAGATCCAGTGAATCCAAGCATCGGAGCGCCAAATCTGCAGTTCATGGAGTGGAAGTCTTAAGATCAAGTGCTTCTATGGTGGATCTTGAATTCACTAACTCCAGATATGGTTCGTCAGGTCGTTGGTCGCAAGTGCAACACAGCTAATGAAGCCTGGAACGCAATCGCATCGTTATACGGTGCTACCTGCAGAGCGAAGGTTCAGCTATGTCGCAAGAACATCCAGACGACGACAAAAGGAGGCAAAACGATGACGGAGTACCTGCAAAAGATCAAAGAATATGCCGATTGCTTGGCTACCGCCAGAGTACCGATGTCTGAGTCAGATCTGGTGTCATGTGCACTTGCTGGTTTCGATCCAGAGTATTTTCCGCTCACAACCGTCATTGAACGAGATGCAGAGCTCACTTGGACAGACATGCACACATCACTGATTAACTTCGAAGCAAAGCTTCAACAGATTCAAGACGTACAACACAAATTGGCACACATAACAGTCGCTCCATCAGCCAACGCTGCATTTGTCAAAAATCAGAGTGTTCACAACAAATCAGGAGAGTCACAAGGTCGAGGTACTAGAGGAGGTTTTAATGGTGGTCGTGTACATCGTGGTCGTGGTGGTCGTGGCCGTGGTTCTTCGAATCGACCGATCTGCCAGATCTGTGGAAAGACAGGCCATGTGGCGGCAGTGTGTTACTATAGATTCGATTATGCATACATGGGGTCAATGCCGCAACAGTCCAATAATAATAGTCAGTTTACTCCTCCTCCACAGGGATTCCGACCTCCATCTTCTCAACAGAGTGTCTTGTATGCAAATCCAAATTCTTTCTTTGCATCTCCTGAATCGGTGGTGGATCAATCGTGGTATGCTGATAGTGGCGCATCGGCTCATGTCACTCATGATCCTTCTCAACTATCTAACAAGTCGTTCTTTGCAGGTAAAGATCAACTTGTAGTTGGTAATGGTGCTTATTTATCGATTTCACATATAGGTTCAATCAAGTCAGCTAATTTGCATTCATCTTTAAAATTTTCTAATGCATTATGTGTTCCATCTATTACCAAGAATTTGCTCAGTGTGTCCAAAATTACTAATGAGAATCCTGTTTTTGTGGAATTTCACTCGGATCATTGTTTAATCAAGGATCTCAACACCAGACTGACTATACTCAGAGGGAGTCTTAAAGATGGTCTCTACTCCTTTCATTCTCGTCCATCTGCGTCTGGTGTTCCATACAATAAAGTGTTGATGGCAACTACATCAACAAATTTTTTTTCTCAATGGCATTCTCGCCTTGGGCATCCATCTGTTAAGGTTCTAACTCAAGTACTTAATTCTTGAAATGTTCCTGTTAATAAGTCTTGTGTGTCTGAGTTTTGTGATGCCTGTAAATTAGGGAAGATTCATTCACTTCCTTATTCTCTTTCTTCATCACAAGTTGTTATGCCTTTAGTTTTGATTCACACAGATGTTTGGGGTCCTTCCCCTTATAAATCTCGTGATGGTTTTCAATACTATATACACTTTCTCGATGACTTTACTAGATTTACTTGGATTTATCCTATAAAAACGAAAAATGAGGCATTCTCTATTTTTCAACAATTTAAATCTCTGGTTGAAAATCAATTTTCCTTACGAATTAAATGTGTTCAGTCTGATCGGGGAGGTGAATACAGATCTTTTCAGAATTTTTTATCCAAACATGGTATTCATTTTCAACATCCATGTCCCTATGCTCATCAACAAAATAGTCGTGCTGAAAGAAAACATAGACATATTATTGAAACTACCCTCACTTTATTAGCTCATGCTAAACTTCCTTACTCTTTTTGGTGGGAAGCTTGTCATACTGCCGTTTTTTTCTTATAAACAGATTACCTACACCTGTTCTAAAAAATGTTTCTCCTTATGAATGTCTTTGGAAAACTTCACCTGATTATTCTCTTCTACGGGTGTTTGGTTGTGCATGTTTTCCCTACTTACGAACTTTCAATAAACACAAATTTAATTTTCGATCAGAGAAATGCATTTTTATAGGGTATAGTCCTATTCATAAAGGCTATAAATGTCTGAGTCCTCAAGGGAAAGTGTATATCAGTAGAAATGTACTGTTTAATGAATCAGAGTATCATTTCTCTCAGTTGTTTCCATCTGTTTCTCCTACCACTGTGTCTGAGTTGTCGATTCCCTATGCTGTAGTTTCTTTTTCACCTTCTTCTTCTCCTCCTACTCCTACTCCTGCTCCTCCTACTCCTGCTCTTCCTCCTAAACATACTATCCATGCTGGTCCTATTCTTTTACCTGTTCCTCCACCTATAGGATCTACTCATCCCATGATCACACGAGCAAAAGCTGGTATTGTTAAACACAAAGTGTTATCAGTCATTCATAATGCTTCTTTGCCTATTAATTCTGAACCTAAAACTGTGAAAGAAGCTATGAAATCAGTGTCTTTGGTGGAAACTATGAACACTGAATTTAAAGCTCTTCAAAATAATGCTACTTGGTCTTTGGTTCCTCCTTCATCTGATCAACAGCTTGTAGGAAATAAGTGGTTGTTTAAACTCAAATATAACACTGATGGTACTGTGCATAAACATAAGGCACGGTTAGTGGCGAAAGGCTTCACACAGATTCCAGGTGTAGATTTTTCTGCTACTTACAGTCCAGTGATTAAATCTTCCATAATCAGAGTTGTTTTAACTCTTGCAGCTTCTTTTCAATGGTCTGTTAGACAATTGGACATTAATAATGCTTTTTTACATGGCTTTCTCTCTGAGGTTGTGTATATGCCTCAACCTGAAGGTTTTGTAGATCCTCAGTTTCCTGATCATGTATGTAAACTGAATAAGGCGATCTATGGTTTACGCCAGTCACCCAGAGCATGGTTTGATCGATTTAAACCACTCTCTTATCTTGGAAATTTACTAATTCGAAGGCAGACTCATCCGTATTCATTTATCATGAAGGGTCTTCTCTGGTGTATGTCTTGATTTATGTTGATGATATTTTGATTAGTGGTAATTCCTCTCAGTTGATACATCAGTTCATTTCACAGTTGAATACTGTGTTTGCTTTGAAAGACTTGGGTGATTTGAATTTGTTTCTTGGCATAGAGGTCTCTCGTGATTCCACTGGGTTTTATTTAAATCAAGCCTCTTACCTCCATAAATTGGTTCAGAAACTGGGTTTACAGGGTTTAAAACCTGTCTCTACACCTGCAGTGTCCTCTAAACAACTTCATCTTCATGATGGTCCTCGTTTTGAAGATGTTACTCTATATCGCAGTCTCTTAGGGGGACTTCAGTACATGACTAATACTAGACCTGAATTAGCTTTTATCATCAACAAGCTCAGTCAATTACAATAGTCCCCTACATATACTCACTGGCAGGCCTTAAAGCGCGTAGTTCGCTATCTTCTGGGTTCCCCACATGGTTCACTGCATATTAAAGGTTTTTCTCAGTTAGCACTTACTGCATTCTCCGATGCTGATTGGGCTTCCTCGCCAGATGACAGAAGGTCCATTGCTGGGTATAGCATTTATTTTGGTTCTTCTCTGGTGTCTTGGCAATCCAAGAAGCAACATGTGGTGGCTAGGTCGAGCACGGAGGCGGAATATAGAGCACTGGCGCATTCTGCTGCCGAACTGACTTGGCTGCAATCCTTGCTACAAGAACTTTGCTATACACCTACATCGGTTCCAGTCATCTGGTGTGATAATCTCAGTGCAGGTTCATTAGCGTCTAATCCAGTTTTTCATGCACGTACTAAACATATTGAAATAGATATACATTTTGTACGTGATATGGTTCTTCGTCAACAGCTGGAAGTTAGGTATGTACCTACTTCTGATTAGATTGCAGACTGTATGACTAAGGCTTTATCTCACTATCGATTTACTTATCTTCGTCGCAAGCTCGGTGTTATTGAACTACCTGCTCGCTTGAGGGGGGATGTTAGGACAGCACATTAGTGATGTCATGTATATGGTATGTAAGTTGTAGTGTGATGTGAGTTAGAGTCTCATCGAGATATCATCTAGGAAATGGATGAACGTACGAGATGAAAAGACTTTTTGTATATAAGCTGTATTCAGTTACATTTTACATAAGGAGAACGATGAATTTCAGATCTGCTGTTCTTCGTGAGTTCTTGATTTCTTGTTCTTCATAGATTCTTTCACTCCTCTACGGCTCTGTCCAAGAGTTCTTGAAACACCGGGTTTTTCAGGTAAGACGTGGGAACCATAAATCTTGTCTCTTCACTCCCGATGTATACTGCAAAGTGACCATTAATTGAGTAATACATCCATACATGGTCGGTATACCTTCTCCAACATACCTTTTTAATTTTTTCTTTTTGATAAGATGTCTCCACATAAACCTTAATTAATTAGGGGCGGCTTGATTATGGACCACATTTGAAACTTCGGTAACATGCATCATGAGCTTGGAATATTGAGCAGTTTGGTGCAAACTTGGTCCGTGTCTTGTGCTTAAGATTATACTACAAACACAAATTTTCAGTAAAGCTAGTGTATTGACTGCTGGTAAATTTATGCACAAAACCTATGATCATCTGCCGCCTCATGGACAAATCGAGCATATTTTTTTTTCCCATCAAAATAACCGGCCTGGTCTGCTCTTCTTTTTGGTGAATAAAACTCTTCGTTTTGGCCAAAGCCTCTCCTCTTAAGTGAGATGGTAAATACATCACTTGTCAAAAAGATAAGACCTCGAAAGATTGTGATTTGATCCCCATTGAAGTCAAAAAAAAAAAAAAAAAAAACCTCTTCATTACATCACCAACAATAACAAACACGACCCAACACGACTCTTAAATATGAGGACATGTGTGGTGAAGTTATCACATAAGTAGCTTAGTTTATATATTATCCAACTTTTTTTTTTTGGTAGGAACCCAACCTTTTATTTAGTCACATGTTAAGAGGAAAAATATAACAAAAAATCTATTTGGACACTAAGGGTCCGGACTCAAAGGGAAGTTTTTGAGATTTTTGTAAATATTAAAGGAGTGTTACAAGTTATAATTTTGAAGTCATTGATTGCTTGAGGATGACTTTGAAATAAAAAATTTTCAAAAAATCCCCTAAGGGTCCGGACTCATGAGTTCAAGTAGCACTACTCAAAATATAAAATAAAATTAGCATGGTACAAAGAAAAGAGAGAGATTTGCAATTTTGCATGGTACACATTACAAACACGTGTGCCATTTAAAAAAAAGGGCTCGTAATAATGTCAGCAAGTTTATTAATGATGCAACGATTAATGTTAGATCCGTCGGCTTGGATCAAGATCAATCGACAGTCAACTAAATCGGCCAAAATTGCATCTGTTGTACAGAAAGGAGTCATAGGACTAACAATCAGTCAAGTTTTGCAACTTTCTTCAAGACTAATTTAAATTTCTCTTTTTCAGTGCAAATATTGGGCTCCACGGACATGTCCAATTGCAAATTTGTATTTGTAAAGGTAGGTCAATAAAAATTCGTGTGACCCTCATAATATTTTTTCTAACTCTATTTAATATTTACTAATAATGCTAGTCACATTGAATTAGAAATTACTACAAGAAGAATGAGATATAAGGATATGGTGTTGAAGATGTACATGACCCCAAATTAGTCCCACATAAGATAAATGCTACTTCATGATCAATCATATAAGTGTGAATCTCTCCGTAATTAGTGATCTCTCAATTAGTACCGAGACCTTTAGAAGTAAAATTCCACATCTATGGCTTGTTGTACTAGCAAAGATCTATGGGCTCGTACGGGTACGAGATGGGCGAAAAAGTAACATGATATCAAAGACAAGGGTTTGGCTAAGATCTGGAAGAAAGCAACTTGGATGGATTAATTTCAGTCGAAGGTGAAATATTGAAGGTGTAGACTGCAAAGTTAGTCCCACATTCAAAATTAACATGTATATGAAACTAAGAAAAAATAGAGGTACATAAAGGTGGACGAATGAGAGCCGTCTGTGAGTATCTTTTAATTAGAAACATTCAAAAATGACCATCAAATACATCAAAAGTTAGTCCCACATTAAAAAACTAACGTGTATATGGGCCGTCCAATCAGGCTCACTAGCTAAGTATAGCAGTTGAGGATTATTTGATGGTTGGAAGCCGGCCCATAGTCATACAGTTCTGCTTCTTCAACATTGTATTTGATTTTCAGCAATAAAAACATTTGAAACGATTGCGTTTTCTTTGCAATTCGCATATCAATTACTGACCAAAATTTGAAGTGAGACTGCCAAAATTTCAAAACTGCTTACATTGCTTTTATGAAGACCAACAATGTAAGCAGTTTCAAACTGCAAAATGATTTACCATTCATGTGGTTTTGCCAAAGTTACCTTTATCAAATCCCATTCTCAGTAATAATGAACGCAACAGGAGTTCTTTCTTTAGCTGTGAATCAATCTCTGACTCTTATTAGATTGGATAATTGAAGTATTCCAAGTTGGCCAATCCATAGAGCTACAAATCGTTAAGATGATATAACATACAGAGTTTGAAACTCCGACAGCGAAAATAAACATATTCCCAAATCCAAACAAAATGAAATAATTTTACAAGGCCTAAATTCCAAGAAAAACCAAATTTATGAAAATTTCCAAGCTCAAATCAACTTTATACCAGCTCCAACCACCGTGATACCTTTGTTTCCCTCTTCAAAGCAATTGTACCAACGGGACACTACAATATTAAGGTTTATTAATATCAGAACAATGGATGACGGTGTGAAAAAATCGATAGGAAAGAAAAGTTTAGATGACGGTTACCGTCTTTGTAGGGTTATCTATATATACCAAAAAAAAAAAGCCCTAATCACACTTCAACTCTCTCTCTCTCTCAACTCTCTTTCGACTCTCTCTCTTTCTAGACTCTCTTTCGACTCTCTCTCTCTGAAACCCTAAAACTTCAGTCGATCGATTTCAATCTTCGATTTCAACACCAGATTTCTCTCTCAATCTTCGATTCGACCATGGAAACGATTCTTCAAATAAATTGTACAGTTGGTCATTCCAGATCTCTCGCATTGTAAAGACGACTCAAGGCCTCTTCGCTTCTCCTCTTCGAATTCGTGCTATCACAGGTATGTTCGTGAGTCAAGGTTTGTGGTTCTAGGTTTTGGTTTGATTGGATTTGTCATATTTGTGGTTATTTGAGTGAAATTCGTGGTTTTAGATTGATTTGTAGTTCTTTGCTTGATTGTTAAGATTGTTGAGATTGTTGTTCAAATTTCAGTTTTGAAGTGTTTGGTTTGGTTTTGGTTGTGTTTTTTTAGGTTTAGGTGCGTGATTTCTTGGTTCTTTTTTTGTTTGTTTGTTTAATTTTGTTATTTAGTTACAATGATGAAGGGTTTTCAAATTTGATTGTATTCGTTTTGTTTTTACAAATCTTTATCAAGGAATATAGTTGGGGGAGACAATGGAGACATTGCCGATGACCATTACCATAGATATGAAGTACAGATTAATTTATTTATGATTTCATCATTAATAATAGATATAAGCCCATTTTCATATAATTTCATGACTGTTAGTATCTAACTTAGTGTCTAATTTGTTGTTCTTTAATTTGTTCTTAAAAGGAAGACATTGAGAGGATGCATTATATGGGTATAAATGCTTATCGTTTCTTGATTTCATGGGCTAGAATACTACCCAGTAAGCTCTGAAGACATACATATATGTGTTTTTCAATCCGATTTTGGATCCATGAGCCTGGAGAGTGTTGGGCCACACGCGGTAAATAAATGGGATTAGAGCCCATCTTGCTCAAAACCAATTGGCTTGTGTTAGGATCTAATCTACATCACTTATATACCACACCAACTCTTATTATATTTCGATGAGGGATTATATATACCAACAATTTTTCCAATATGAGCCGCTGCTGCAATATCTCGAGTGGATTCAATGTACTCCTTGAGGCCTTCTCCTGTGAACTTGTGGCAGAAGCTACTGTGGCCGTTGGGTTGTGGATCACTTGAGCAGTCGCGTACTTGTTTGTGAAGTGCATCTTCAAGACATATATGGCTTGAGAAAATCTATTATTCTAGGTGGCCTTGCAGGAGGAGGAATAACCATTGCTGTTTTGAAACAAAATATCAATAAGAGAAAACAACACAAATTAAAATGCACAGCAGACTATTGACTGTAAACATGCTTTACAAAGTGAAGATAATGGGCATCGTATAGAAATTGCTATTCTTGTGAGCTCTTCCATCTTGAAGAAACAGAAAGGGATCTTGAAAATTGTTCTACTACTCCTAGGCGTGAGCATGTTATTAATCAAAACCATGACAATTCACTCAATAACAAATATTATTCTCATCATGCAAAAATGTTACAGTCAATGTCTAACCAATCTCTACAAAAGTCTTATATATTAATTAGAATACTGAATTCAGCTATTTAATTGGAGAGTTCCTCATGATTTAGTTTTTCCAAGGCTAAGGTTATAATCTCTGTCGTTCATTTTGACTATATATGGATGGTAATCTGATAGTATATTGCATCATAGAAGCATCTCCAATTGAGGTACTTTTCATTCCTTATGTCAAAAAAAGAGCACTAAAAATTCTAACGAGGCGAGGCAGATGTCATGAGCTCGATTCTTGATAGCTAACATTATACTAACTTTTACTGACTCCTAATTAGGATGCAATTATTTTTTTGTACAACTAGTAGCCATTTTGTTTTTAGATTTTTTCAACTAAAATGGTCACTATATATATATATATATATATATATATATATATATATATATATATATATATATATATATATATTTTTTTTTTTTTTTCATCTAATTAGTTGATATCCCAACTCTTCTTACACTGGGTAGGAAAATCTGCAAAACTTTTCCTACCCGTACTTGTTTATGAAATTAATAATCATATCCATTTTAATCCACATATCTACCCTTCACTTATTAGAATTGCCATGCTCTAATAAGAATGTAAACAGATTGGGTAAACCTTTTGTTATTCATACTTTAAATAAGCTGCATAATGATATTAGAATTGAATATAGGTAATTGTATTAGCAATTTAATCACCTTTCTTATGATACTTAAATCTGAAACAGAAAAGATTTAAATCTGAAACAGAAAAGAATGGAGAAAGGTTGAATAAATTTGAAGTTGTGTAAAATATGGAAGCAAGACTTACTCTTTACTAAATAAAATTGAACTAGAAATACAACTTAAAAAATAAAAGCCTATTTTGTTGATTCCCATGTCAGAGCTCTAAGTCTCAGCAGAGGTGGTTTCATCCGTGAAGGGCTTGGGAAAATTGCTTATCTCCTTCTTGTCAGTTTGAAAAGGAAAAACAAGATATTGTGCACGCGGACAATTAACTTTCAATTTTGCACCCTCATAAATCTTTCTCGAATCATAGTAAATGCCAACCATTTGAAGATCTCGATTCGTCCCGAACAACCAATCCTGAAAAGGGAGCAGTGGAGGCGAAACCCAGAAGGGTGAATCTACGGGCTCTATGTAGCTCTTAACCATATTCCACACTGCCTCTTTCTTGACGTAATGTGCCATAACCCAAATTTCAAGAGACATACATGAGGCTTTACCAATAATGTGGTGGATCAACCCGAGCTTTCCTTTGTAGTCCATTAATTTGCAGCAGGATTTACCAGAGCTAGCATGAATGGCATTGTCATTGACCTTCTTTGGCATGTTATACCGATCCACGTTATGTTTTCCCAAACTCTCATCAATCTCCATGTTAAAAGCAAGGAACCTGTAATTATTCTCCAATGTTTTGAACAACCAGTGGAACGTAGCATCAACTAAAACAGCTTGCCGCGGTGGATTTGGCCGCATGGTAATTTCACGCAATCTATTTCCTTCCACGATGAATCACCTGCTGCGGAGTCGAACAACTCAAAGCAATACTGTATTTTCTTCTCCGATGGTCCTTGGGGTTTGGAAACTCGAAGGACTTTGTAGTGTAGGAGGCCTGCAGAGCTCTTGTACTGGACCACCATTATCTTCATAGCAACTGTTTGGGAGGTGTGGTCAGGTTCTGGGAGTTGCATATCTTGTCTGGTGTCACTCTTGCAGATGAAGTACCGTGGGTTTAATACGAAGTCAGGGTCGTCGGAGAGGCAGTAAATGCCTGCATAAGTGTTGAAAGTAGAAGTAGAATAGATGATGTAGGAGTAGTAATCATATTCGTCGTCGGTAGTGGGGAAGTATGGACATGGAATTGATGGAGTTGATGGAGGGTAGTCGTAACCAATTACTTTGAGGGTATACGGGCTGCCATTGTTGTGGCAGCTGCACAACTTCTGATACGAAAGATAAAAATCATGTTCAATTCTCTCATTGTTGAGGTGTATGAAGTGCCGGCCCCAGAGAAAATCCTGCCATTCCTTGCAAACACTTCTGCAGAGAGGATAAAGGTTGTCGATGGGCAATCTCGACAAGATTTGTTCAAAGATTAAATCAGTAGGCAGTTCTCGCGATTGCTGGTTCTGCTTCTCTTCCTCCATGAAAAAACCAACTCGATCTTTACCTTGATCTATGGCTCTATCTCATCACTCAACTTAATTTGTCTCCTTAATATATATATATATCACGCCCTGATTTTGAAGTGGAGTTGTAATACGATATGAAAACTTTATTTTATTGGGAAAATTGCTTATCTCCTTCTTGTCAGTTTGAAAAGGAAAAACAAGATATTGTGCACTCGGACAATTAACTTTCAATTTTGCACCCTCATAAATCTTTCTCGAATCATAGTGAATGCCAACCATTTGAAGATCTCGATTCGTCCCGAACAACCAATCCTGAAAAGGGAGCAGTGGAGGCGAAACCCAGAAGGGTGAATCTACGGGCTCTATGTAGCTCTTAACCATATTCCACACTACCTCTTTCTTGACATAATGTGCCATAACCCGAATTTCAAGAGACATACATGAGGCTTTACCAATAACGTGGTGGATCAACCCGAGCTTTCCTTTGTAGTCCATTAATTTGCAACAGGATTTACCAGAGCCAGCATGAATGGCATCCTCATTGACCTTTTTGGCATGTTATACCGATCCATGTTATGTCTTCCCAAACTCTCATCAATCTCCATGTTAAAAGCAAGGAACATGTAATTATTCTCCAATGTTTTGAACAGCCAGTGGAACATGGCATCAACTAAAATAGCTTGGCCGCGGTGGATTTGGCCGCATGGTAATTTCACGCAACCTACTTCCTTCCACGACGAATCACTTGCTGCGGAGTCGAACAACTCGAAACAATACTGTATTTTCTTCTCTGACGGTCCTTGGGGCTTGGAAACTCGAAGGAGTTTGTAGTGTAGGAAGCATTTACAACTCTTGTACTGGACCACCATTATCTCCATAGCAACTGTTTGGGAGGTGTGGTCAGGTTCTGGGAGTTGCATTTCTTATCTGGTGTCACTCTTGCAGATGAAGTACCTGGGTTTAATACGGAGTCGGGGTCGTCGGAGAGGCAGTAAATGCCGACAAAAGTGTTGAAAGAAGAAGTAGAAAAGATGATGTAGGAGTTGTAATCATATTCATCGTTGGTAGTAGGGAAGTATGGACATGAAATTGATGGAATTGATGGAGTTGATGGAGGATAGTTGTAACGAATTACTTTGAGGGTATACGGGGTGACATTGTTGTGGCAACTGCACAACTTCTGATACGACAGAAAAAAATCATGTTGAGTTCTCTCATTGTTGTCAGCCCCACAGAAAATCCTGCCATTCCTTGCAAACACTTCTGCAGAGAGGATAAAGGTTGTCGATGGGCAATCTCGACAAGATTTGTTCAAAGATTAAATCAGTAGGCAGTTCTCGCGATTGCTGGTTCTGCTTCTTTTCCTCCATGGAAAGACCAACTCGACGTTTACCCTCTATGGCTCTATCTCATCACTCAACTTAAATATATACCACGCCCTGATTTTGAAGTGGAGTTGTAATACGATATGGAAACTTTATTTTATTGGCAACAAATAATTTAGCAGTAATACAATTTCAAATTATTTACATCCGAAATAGCAATATTTGATAATTGTTGCTTTTTTTTCCTTTATTCTTTTTGGTGGGTTCCAAACCTTGTCGGAATGGGAAAATGCATTGGATAAATTGGAAATGTGAATAAATAAGTCATTTGGGAATTATTGTTATACTTTTGTACTCACTGTCTTTTTTATGACGGTGGGAGCAGATCCGTCGAGCAGTAGAACTAACAAGGAGAAGATTGGCGACTACCTCTGAGCTTGAGAAGCATGCTATTGTCTGACTTTAGGTTTTAATATTTTGTATAGTTTACTTATTATGTCTTTCATACTGTTGGGTTGTATATATTGGGTTGAGTGTTAGTTCCTCGACTATTGACTATCACACTGTTTATATGTTCGCCACATATTTCATATATATATATATATATATATATATATGTATTGTGATAATTATTCATGGTTTCCACACTTAGGATTATTAAATTGCATGTTTCCATTTGGAATAAAGATGCTAGAATGACGCCCCAAAGTCACACCCCAAGTCACACACTAGTGATGTAGTACGTGGGCGCCCCATGTAAAAATGAGTGTTGGGCATGAAATCTTTTGCACATAACTCGTGGGGTGTTTATCTCGAGGCACACACAGGTAGCAATCACAGATGCGGGCCCACATGCCACATAACGGGGTGTGACTTTAGGGTGTTACTCTAGCATTTTCTTTGGAACAAATTGTGTGTCAAAAAGTAGAGGGGGATTGGGTTTCAAGGAACTACATAGTTTTAATCAAGCTATGTTTGCAAAGCAATGATGAAGAATAATTAAAACATATTTTCTGAGGGGAGATTTTATTTAAGCTAAAATTGGTCATAATTCAAGTTTTACTTGGTGAGACATTCTTACTGGAAAGATGATCTTAGAGGAAGGGTGTCATTGGAAAGTGGGGGATAAGACTCAAATAAAAGTGTAGGGGATTTGTAGTTGAAATATGAGGATAACTTTTTCATATCTACAGATTAGGGGTGGCAATTCATGTCCAAGAGTCGTAAACGCGTCGTGTTGTAAACGAGTCATGACACTATTACCCTAAACATGGACACGACATTTGCCTACTAATTGGGTAGCTTAATGGTAAGGTATGGTGTTTGAGAGTAAAAGGTCATGGGTTCAAACTTTGAGGGAGCAAATGTTTATTTTTTATAAAAAAAAACACGAACACGATACGATTATTAAACGTGTCGCAGTATGCAAACATGGACACAATACGTTTATTAAACTGGTGACCTGTATACGACATGTTTAACACATTTAATAAATAGGTCGTATTTAGATAATGTGCACCCCAGTCATTACTCAGGGCACCCCATTTACAACGGCACCCATCGAATTTCTCAGGGCACCCCTGAATTAGACGAAAATGCCATTCTTCATCAATGTAAGGCACCCCACCACCAAATCTTCTTTCACACTCCTTCCCATCACAAATTGACGCCTCAATCTACCAAATCTCCTCATTTATTTGCTCGTTTGCCCCTCGATTTGTTATTTTTTAGGGTCGGGTGAGTGTTTGCGGTGTTTGTGAGGTGAGGGTTTGAATGATGACTTGTGGTAGATGGCTGATGTTGAATCGTATAGGGTTCGAGGGTGTTTTTCGTTAAGTTTGTTGTTCCTTTATCTTGGTTGTTGTTGTCTTTCATGGGAATGTACCCATCACTGAGTTCAACCACAATCCCGTAATGTTCGGCCACACAAGTCTAAGACTATTGAGTAAGTCTCGGAACTGCATGAAAGAGACTCTGCAGTACATCTCGGTACCAAGTAACCGATCGAACAAGTAACTTAATTCACAATGGGTTCGGTTATCAAAGAGACCGAGACATAAGAGGATGTCCTGGTTGTTGGTAACCGAGACATCCTCTTATGTCTCGGTACTCGATAATCGATCGAACAAGTTACCCATTTCACAATGGGTTCGGTTAGAAACGAGACCGAGACATAAGAGGATGTCTCGGTTGTTGGCAACTAAGACATCCTCTTATGTCTCGGTCCTGTGCGTCTGACACTTTCGTGTATGTGGTACATTTCAAAATGCGGGAAACTCTAAATACAAAAAGGTCAAAACACACCAAAACTCATGCTTTCAACCCTCAAAATGGGGTGGTGGGTGCCCAAAGTTGTGTCTGACCGTCGACGAAGACGACAGGATCGGTTGGGAGCACAAGGGTGGTGGAGTTCAGTGGTCACATATCAAAATGGGGTGGTGGGGTGCCCAACGTTAGTTTTTTTTTGTTTTTGTTGTGGATTTGTGTTAGAGGGCATATGAGTCATTACACATACAATTAGAAAAAAAAAATGGGGTGCCCTGAGTGATGACTGGGGTGCACATAGCGGGCCACTTTTTTTTTTCCTTTATTATTCTTTTTCGTGGGTTCGAAACCTTGTGGGAATGGAAAAATGCATTGGATAAATTGGAATGAAGATGCTAGAATGATGCCCCAAAGTCATACCCCAAGTCACACACTAGTGATGTGGCGCATGGATGCCCTTTGTAAAAATGAGTGTTAGGCATAAAATTTTCTGCGCATAACTCGTGAGGTGTTTATCTTGAGGCACACACATATGGCAATCACAGATGTGGGCCTACATGCTACATCACAGGGTGTGACTTTGGGGTGTCACTCTAGCATTTTCCTTGGAACAAATTGTGTGTCAAAAAGTCAGGGTGTGACTTTGGGGTGTCACTCTAGCATTTTCCTTGGAACAAATTGTGTGTCAAAAAGTAGAGGGGGATTGGGTTTCAAGGAACTACATAGTTTTAATCTAGCAATGCTAGCAAAGAAATGGTGGAGAATAATTAAAACATATTTTCTGAGGGGGGATTTTATTTATGCTAAGATTGGTCATAATTCAAGTTTTACTTGGTGAGACATTCTTACTGGAAAGATGATCCTAGAGGAAGGGTGTCGTTGGAAAGTGGGGGATAAGACTCAAATAAAAGTGTAGGGGATTTGTAGTTGAAATATGAGGATAACTTTTTCATATATACAGATTAGGGGTGGCAATTCGTGTCCATGAGTCATAAACGTGTCGTGTCGTAACGAGTCATGACACTATTAAACACGGACACGACATTTACCCAACAATTGGGTGGCTTAATCGTAAGGTATGGTGTTTGAGAGTAAAAGGTCATGAGTTCAAACTTTGAGGGAGCAAATATTTCTTTCTTATAAAAAAAAACACGAACACAACACTATTATTAAACATGTCGCAGTATGCAAACATGGACACAACACGTTTATTAAACTGGTGACCTGTATACGACACGTTTAACACGTTTAATAAATAGGTCGTATTTAGATAATGTGTTAACCTATTTAACACGATTCATTTATTAACCTATTTATTGACATGTTGAACCTGTCAATAAATAAATGATATCTGATTTTTAAAATCCATACAAACAATAGAAAATCTACCAGGCTTCAAAAAAATCTACCAAGGTACCAAGTTATATCACATAGAAATAGCAAAAATATAACTTCTTAAGAGATAAATTCAAGTTTTTTTTTTTTGAAACCAGATAAATTCAAGTTTAGTAACCTAAACTATCAAGTTATATGATGTTAAATCGTGTTAAGGAAGTCATAAAGGAGTTAAGCAGGTTAACATGTTAATGAATCATTTGTAACAGTATATAAATAGGTTGACCTATTTATGACCCAGAACCACTTATGGTCAACTCTTGACATGTTTATTACATGTCGTGCATGTGTCGTGTTATCGTGTCATGACTCAAATTTCCACCCCTACTACAGATCGTGTTGAAGATATGAAGGATATAACGTTTAATGAATTAATGATGTATGCTTGTGGTTTTTTTTTTTTTAATTTAAATCATAAAAACTGTGATCTCATCTCCCGTATGAACCTGAGTAGAAATGGAGAGGACAACTTAGTGTGACTTCTCATCTCCCGGATGAATCCTGGATCAGTTATTAATCTAGGGATTTAGTTAGGTCAAATAAGCTATATGTTCTTTTTTGTTTTTTGAGATTATTGTTACTTAGAAGTATATATAGAATGGTTAATTGATTCGATTCATTCGACAAACATATAAGTTGCACATGAGTTTGTAAACTTTTTACAATGTCACTTTAATCCTAATGTGTGAGAAAGAGTTGTTATTGATGTAATTTCATTGTTAAATCAGATGTAATAGTGAACAATTTTTATGAATGGATATCTTTTCGTCAAAAAAAATAACGGTAAAGTTAAATCAAGTTATTGGGTTACTTTTTTTTTTTTTTTTTTTTTTTCGATTGAAGGAGGGTAAAGTTATCCAAGAAATACAAAACAAAACTCCGAAGAGATTACAAAGTACAGTTTCTAGGAAGTTTTTGCTTTGAGCATGAAGAATGAGCTTGATTTTCAAAAAAAAATGAAGGCAATTGGAGTAAACTTTGGAAACTTCTAGTCCCTCAAAAGTAAAGCATTTTATGTGATGCTTGTTGAGGGATCATCTCCCAGTTAAAAGGAAATTAATTGAGAAAGGTTTGCATATTCTTGTTCAATGTGGCTTGCGTAAGATGGGAGTGGAATCTCTTGTGCATCTTTTTGTTGATTGCGGTATGCTTAGAAGCAGCTGGTTGGGTGTGTTACCTACTCCGAGGTCTAACAACTCTTTTGTATGCTCTACTTGGGTCTTAATTTGCTATGAGAGTGAGCGGCGGAGACTATACTTTTGAAAATGATTGTATTTTGGTGCATTTGGAAGCATAGGAATGATTGGCTATGAAATGGGAGGGGTAAATCTCTTGGGCAGACAATAAGGGAGGGTCCTTTGCGGTGTGGTGTGAATTTCCACATGAAATTGTTGCGCTTAATTTATAGGATGTAATTTCTTATGGAGAATTTGGAAGAATGTTAAAGTGGCTTACAACAGACACTCCTACGAGTATACACTTTGATTTTTTTTTTAACAATTTTGTGGACGTAGTGACAGTCCGTAGTAGAGAACCACTCAATTAGTCAAAAAAATAAATAAATAAAAGAAATAAAAAAAATCGCATTACTGAACAAATTCTATTAATATATAATGATTCCCACTTAAGTAAATTAAAATGATTTTAATAAAAATGAACAAATTCTATTAATATATAATGACTCCCACGTAAGTAAAAAGAAAAAAGTAAGAGAATTAATTCCCTTCTTTGTGGAACACTCCAAATTAGCTATGTTTTGAAAATAATAATAATAAATAAATAAATAAATAGCTATCTTTCTTGTTCTCTACTTGTTTAGAAATGGACAGGGATAGAAATATTTCTTTCGTCACAAGTATCTTCTGATAAAATTTAAGGTTTTAACTATCTCAATTTTGATGTAGGAGATAGTTCAATGGTTGGTCCAATACTTTGTGTGCTGTACTTAGAAGTCTTAACAAGAGATGGCGCAAGTTCTGTACTTCACGTACATGAGTTTTTTTTTTTTTTTTTTTTTTTTAAATAATTAGCAAAAGCTAAGAAAAGAAAAAGGAACACACTTAAAATCCGCTAAGTCATGCTCACTGATTAGTAGATAATAAATAAAACTAAATGTCAAGACAAACTATTATTAGACTCAGGGCCGGTCCATCTTATTTAGGGGTTTAGGGTCTGATCCTAATAAGAGGCCTCTTAATTTGTGTTTAATGAAAAAATGATTCAAATAAAAGAAAATTAATAACTATTTTTAAATATTTTGTGTTTTATCACATCAAGAATCATACTTTTATTTTTATTTTTATTTTATAATTATATTCTTTTTTAACTTACGTGAAACTCAAACTCACGACCTTCTTGCCTTTTGACAATTTATGTTTCTACCATGTCACCGGATATGCTTTGACGCCATATTTACATAGTTGAATTAAATTTTATGTAATAAATAACAAAATAGAAAGTCTAAACATCAATCTATTTAAAAAGATCTAAATAGAAAATATTAATAAATCTTTAAATATTACACAAAATCATGAACAACCTTTATTTATAAAAAAAAATTAAAAATTAAAATAAAAATTACCACATAAAAAAAAAAAACCTGACAACAAAAATAATTTCAAATATCAGCAGCTTTTCAGTTTCATGACTTCATAGTAATTGGAGATCAACCTTATTTGGTAAAGGATTGATAGAGTAAAAATTTTGGAAGTCCATACATTAAAGAAAAAGTTAGAAAAGGTAGAGCGTGATTAATGGTTGAAATTTTAAAAGGAAAATACTTGAATTATTCAAAATGAACACCCGAAGATTGATGTCCATTCATTTATGCATTAACGTTTGTACACACACAAATCGATGTGTATTAAATAGCATCAGTGATCGAGTAATCCTAGCACCTTCCATTTTAAAATACATGGAGAGAGACCTGATAAGTCATATTTTGTGTAGTATTTATTAGGTTGATTTATATATTTTATGGTAAAGTCTTTAAAATATTAATCTAAATGTTTGTATTTGTCATTTTCAAGTATTATGAACTGCACAATTGAAATTGAAGCGAAAAATTGTGTTTAATGGAACTTTCATATGCCTCGATATATTTTAGAAAAAAAAGAGAGCTAGCACGGCGGGTCCACCACGTGAGGAACGTGCTTTGCATGTGCAATGACGTGGTAAGTGTTGAATGGTGGAGGCCTCCACGAGAGAGCCGAACCACTTTGTTTAGTGGAGACGATGATCCGGTGTAGCGAGGAGCATGAAAGTTGATATGTGTGTATAAAGATATCCATAAGATCAATCTTGAGATGTACATTACGTGGATCAATGAAGAGCCATATGGCAGTGCAGGGCAGGGGATAGGATTTTGTTATATATATATATAAACGGAGGGGACTCTCGGCTCTCTCCTCCGTGGACTTATTTTTCTTCCTTTCCATTCTTTTATTTTTCTTTGTATTTTGAGTTTTTCAACCATAAAAGGTTAAGTTCATAGCCTAGGCAAGATTGCGAGAAAAGTTCAACTGTACATATTCAATGGAATTGTAAAATTTATATATTTTAATTGCAAGTTTTCATTATTATTTTATTTTTGTTGGTATTGTTGAATAATTGAGGTTAAACACTAATTTAAATATTAATTTACATGTCAGTAAGTCGTAAGTACCGGTCCTTGTGCTATAAGACCACAGTAGTGGCGCCCGACCATACCAATTGATCAGACCTTTTTGGGACTGGTTGAATACCATAGAAATCTAGGCTAAATCAGACACACGAGTGATCCGATTATCTAGGTGTAGTGCCTTCACGAATCGAAGTAATGCGACCAACGCGTTAAATCCGGAGCACTAGCGATCAAGTTGCGTGTTTGGTTAGAGAAGTAGTCAACAGTCGTACCTTGGCTGCCGATATCAAGAAGTGCGAGGAACCACGTACGTTATCGGGTCTATAGCTACACTAGGATAATTTGATTTGTATCGTTTAACATAAGTTGACGACCAAATTTAATCGTTTTATCGAACCGAACTTGTATGCCTTGACCTAGGTCTTATTTTTATTATTTTTTTAACTTTATTTTAATTGCTTTTATTTATTTTGTTTATATTTAGATTAGGTAATTAACTCATTTTTTTAAAATATTTTTTTATTATTTTTTTGACTTTAAAAGAAAATCAATCACTGTGAAATTGACTCTTTACTATTATTTACAAAATAATTAATTTAAAAAATATATTTTATTAATATGTTCGACGTGCATGAAGACCTTCAAAGTTACTGGTTTTATATAGATGTTATATAGATGTTATATTTAAAGTTAGTGGTTTTGTAAAGTTTATGCATAAAGAAGAATTGGAAAGTGGGGCCCCACTTAAAAGGGCGGCCCGGGGAAATTGCCCCGCCACATTGAATAAAAATCCCAGCAGTGAGCAGCCGTGCCTATGCTTTATTAATATTCCTCCTTGCACTTGAACTGAATTGAATTCGAAGCAGAGCCATAAGAAACGTGAGGCCCAACAACAACGACGACGACAATAATCTCTTCTCTTACAGTCTCTCTGTTGTTGTTGTTGCTTTGTTGGATCACGCACAATGACTATTGGTGTGCTCGCTCTTCAGGGGTCTTTCAACGAACACCTAAAAGGCATGCACTCTCTCCTATTCTCTCTAAAAGGTTTTTTTTTTTTTTTTTTTTTTTTTTTGATTTTGGTGTTGGGGTTGTGTTCGATTCTTTGTTTGTTTGGTTGATTTGTGCAGCTTTGAGGAAGCTTGGAGCGAAGGGTGTGGAGGTGAGGAAGGCGGAGCAGTTGGAGGGCATAAGGGCACTCATCATTCCTGGAGGAGAGAGCACCGCCATGGCTAAGCTCGCCGAGTATCTAAACTTGGTTTGTAGAGTTTTTCAACTTCTTCTTTTCATAGAATTCATGATGGGTCGGTGTGTTAGGGATTGCCCCTTTGCCCCTTTTTGTTATGTTTGATTTGGGTCATGTTCATGTTAAGTCTTTTGTTTTGGAGTCTGATTTTGTGGAGAATAAGAGAGATTCAATGATAAAATTAATGGGGTTTTAGTGTCTTGTGATTGATTGCTTTTGCGCCGACTAATCCACACTCAGGCACTGTCGGGTCTTACACACAGGTGGTCTCAGTATCTAGTTTGCTTCATCGCGATACCTCGCTTAAGGGTTTTGTGTTCCTTGCCACTCGGACCAACTTAATTTACTACGCCCTTGACTACAACATGAGTTGAACTCCTAACCTTGCTTTTGGCATTTGATGCCACATCCATCTAACTAGAGATGCTTTGGCTGCCACTCGGACCAACTAGTTGTTGGTATCTTGTGATTGCTTTTAGTTATTACTGAAACAGTGTTTTTTGTTGTAATTATATCACTTGCTTGATCATGAGTGGGATTCATCCTTCATGGGAACAATCGAGAGATTTGATTTCCCTTGTATGCATTGAGCCATTGAGTAGACATAAACCTAGGCCATTGCAAAACTCAAAATCTCTTCTAACCTCTTGTAGTTAATCTCGAAGGGATTGCATTGCTAGCTCTTTCATTTGTGAAAACTTTCTGATGAGATCTTAATTTTGCAGTTTCCTGCGCTGCGCAAATTTGTTAAATCGGGGAAGCCTGTGTGGGGGACTTGTGCAGGGCTCATCTTCTTAGCCGACAGAGCAGATGGTTAGCCCCTCCCTGATTAAACTTCATTACCTTTTTTTGGTTGTTTATATTAAGGATAGAAGATAACTTAGAATACTAAGATTTTTTAGGCCAGAAAGAAGGCGGACAGGAGCTTGTCGGGGGCATTGATTGCAAGGTTCACCGCAACTATTTTGGGAGTCAGGTAATTCTGATTCTCAAAATGTTTTTGAGTTTGTTATAGAGCTTGAGCTGTTGGAGAGAATTGATGAAACTCCTATCTGTACAAAAATTATAGATATAAGTTTTATACTTTTATAGTTCATCGTTGAATTCTTAAACAAAAACCTGGTGTCTTTTTTACTTCTTAAGTTTTTGTTTTGGGCTTGGTTAATGGCTATTACATCATTGTTGCAATTCTACCTACGAAATTGATTCGGCTGAATGGATGTGGTTGCAAAGATATCCTGACCTTTGGTATATGTTCCTTATATTTGAGTATGTTTGATGGTTTTGCAGCTTGATAGCTTTGAGGTAGAGATTCCTATTCCCGTGCTCGTAGCTCAGGAGGGGGGCCCTGAGACTTTTCGAGGTGTATTTATTCGTGCTCCTGCAGTTGTGGAAGTCGGGCCAGAAGTTCAAGTACTAGCTGAGTGCCGGGTGATGTCATCAGCAAAACAAACAAATCAAGAAACAGTTTCAGAGAAATTTCAGGTTAACTATTGATGTGTGCATTCTCTTTGATTTGGAATAGTCATGTGCCATATAATTGCTTATTTTATCTTGTTTGTTGCCACTATTCTTTATGTGCTACCGATTCCTGTATGTACTAGGAAAGCATCAAGGAACAGTTTCTGCTTAATTTTATGTACCGTGTCTTTTTATTTTTTTGATAACCATGGGTGTCCTCACTCTTCGGGTATAACTAATCCCATGGGGCTAAGTCGGTGGCACCACACCCAACAGCCGGAGAATCAGGC
The DNA here is from genome assembly GCA_039657345.1 of Stephania japonica. Lineage (NCBI taxonomy): Eukaryota > Viridiplantae > Streptophyta > Magnoliopsida > Ranunculales > Menispermaceae > Stephania > Stephania japonica. The sequence goes on from CM077556.1 coordinate 13,474,743, forward strand.
AAATACTGGCTTCAAACGTGAGAGCCAGGATTCGAAACCCTTGTACGACCCCAACACCACTTCACCACAACCGCCTGGTGCTGTACCGTGTCTTTTGGAAGTGTCCATTTTGGTTTATCGAAATGGATTATGCTTTAGTTTATTTATAGTTGCTGCATTAGTGCTAATATTTTGAATGAGCTTGAGATCAGTTTCAAGAACAACTATCAGATACTAACTGTCTGCACTCTTTTCCTTTTTTACTTCATACAGTTGTTTTCAGGCTTTGCACCTAAAACTCTCTCCTTTCGGCATCTTAAAATATTGCAGTAAACTTGTTGTATCTGAATTTGCAATCCTAATCTCCCATTTGTGTCTGAATTGGATTACCATTGAAATTTCTACAAAGTGTCCTGACTTAAGTCATGCTGCCGGTGATTTACCAGTCATGCATATCAGTTTTTGCTTTTGAGGAAACATCTGATATGAAGGATTCTGATCTTTTATTAATATTGGATTTTTTTTTTTTTTAATCCATTAATGATGGAAGTTATGGTCTTTGATTTCACAAGAAGCGTAAACCTGCTGCATTTTTTTTTTCAGAAAACCTTGCTGCATTATATCTCTAAAAGGGTAAATAGTTTAAATCCTAAATCTTTTTTGCTTTGCTTGATGCGCAGCCTCCATTTCCACCACCACCAGATGGAGAAGTAGTGGTTATAGCCCTAAGGCAAGGAAATATACTTGGTACCGCATTCCACCCTGAATTGACAGCAGACACCCGATGGTACGTACCTATATTCATAGATTGCAATTTACTAGCATTACCTTAAAAAAAATTGACTTATTAAGGTCTCTTTTTCCCTGAACTATTGTGCACATTTTGTTTTGCAGGCACAGTTTCTTCTTGAAAATGCTTGGTGAGAGCAGTGACTCACATGCAGTGGCAGCGGATTCCGAAGACAATAACCCAAAGAACCCTGATCTCCCAGTATTTCAGTAGCTCACATCTATAATTAGTCTAAAGTTCACCACCTTTTTGTTGTTTATACATTGTTCTATCCTTCCATCCTCATTCACAACAAAACTACAAAGTTCCTTAATAAAGCATTTTTTTTTTCCATTAGCTTTCAATGACTTTAGATGGGATTCTGCTCATTATAATTGATGAAGTACAACTCAATTTGACAACTACATCGCATATTAGATGTTGATGAAGGGGTGTGGTGTTGTGTGGCAAAGAAAAGAGCGTATCATCACTCTAATTGAAGTAGAGGTGGTGAGTTTGATTCTTGATAGCTACATAATATTCCCTTGCTTTCTCCCTAGTGGGGTTAGTGCGCTAACTAACTCCTATGGAATTAATCGAGCCAAAGTAAGGAGAGGCTCAAAAAGGTTTGAACATCCATGATTAACAAATGAACAAAAAATAGTGTTAATGAATCAGCAAAGAAAATGTTAAGTTTGCAAGGATTCAAAATTTTCAATAGCTAATATATTAATTTTGCTCAATAAGTTATTATAAGGCTATTGACACCATAGATGTGTGGATTCCTTTTTTCTTCTCTCCATCACATCCATTTATTGTCATAAATATTAGACAATAAATATTTGATATTTTTCTGCAACATGGCACTACTTAAAAAACCAGTGGTGACTATCCTACTAAAATATCTTTCATGCACAGGTTGCTTCTACTGCTAAACTTTTTGCAACTCCTTTGCATGGATCTCCAAATTCCTCAGCAGACACGCCAATGCGACAACTCTTCGATCCAACGCAAGCCTGTAAAAGTTTTGGTTAATTACAGATCAGGCATGATGGTAATAGTAAACACGATAAAATCAAAGATCAATGACTTGTGCGAACAAGCCGTTGGTCATTCGATCAAAACGTAACTAAAGCTTCCATTTTCTTAGAGCCAAGATAAGAGGGGAGTGGTTGTTGTACCTTCTGAACAATAGCAAGAGCCCTTGGGCTGCTGCATCTGCCATGGCTGTAAGTTCCGCAAGCCCCAAGAGGTGTTCCAAAACTTGCAAACTTGATCGACGAGATAGTTTGATTAGGTAAAGGGCATTCCAACTGAAGGACTGGCCCTGATTTTATTCCTGTCTTCACATATGAATCCCACATGTCAACAGGGGATGGATGTGATTCGGACACATGCGAACACAAGCTTCCTTGCTCTCTTGTGCCGAAAGAAATCAGCATAGGATCTCCGCCTATCTCCTCAAACAGCACCAAGGTGTTACCACTAGGTTTGGTCCATGAGCGTGGAACATGGTACCTGTTAAATAAATTAAAGCACAACTATCATCGCCTAGGAAGAAACATGAACGAGTATTTTCATTACAGGGACTTGTGACTATAGCTTACAATTTTTGAGAAGGCTTCCCACAGTTCTTGAGGCATTTGCTTGAGCTAAAAGGCCCTCTGAAGTTGCAAGAATCGGAACAACCGCTTTGAGGAGCAATGTTAGTAGGCCAATAACGACCAATGCTTTGTCCATTCACCCATGCCTCACCTTTCCCTAGTCCCGTCATGTCTAGTGCGATTGGGTTGCTACCAGCAGGAACATCAAAGGTGGTCTGATAAAACAAACATACCAGTGTGTAAGAATTTATGAAGGGATACAAAATTTAGCAAGTCGTTATTATAGGGAAACAAGTTGCAGGAGGAAACTAATGCAGCTGACAACAGAATTTCTTAATAAATACTGGGGGATGTTTAATAAAACTGAAACAGTATAAAAATGCTTCAAGTAGATCACTAAGGCTGCATTTAGTTCATAATTGTAACAAAATACGAAGTGTTCAAAAGTAAAGAACAACATCCAAATAGATTTTGGATTTGATATTAGCAAATTATAACACAAATAAAGATGGAGGAAACACCTGTTTTTTTTAACTTTTTTGTTTGTATAGGAAACTAGTCTCTGAAATCAACAAGAACACTGTACATTCTTAATAAAAAAACAAACAAATGAGGCGAATAGTTCCTTTTCTTTTCTCGCATCGCATTATCAGTACTGATTAAAAAAATGTTTTACTGCGAGATAAGTACCTTGTACCACATCAAGGGTTGGTTCTTTGGCAAGGCAGAATTTGAGACCCACTGAGACGAGCTCCCATCAGATAGGCCTAAATCTTCACCTTTTAGCCCAATCTGCAATTTCGTACAGATGAGGTTTAAGTAACTTCAACAATGAAATTCTTTCAAAGTCTCTCATGAACATCCACATATACATTGAAGAAAAAACAGAATTATCTTTTGCATGACACTTCCATGAGATATCCAACATTTTTTTCACAATACACATGCACATGCATTTATTTCTTTTGATCTACCTGATTGTAGATTATCAAAGTTCCAATTTGTAGACTATTGATTAAATTATTACGCATGTCAACAAAACATTTTCAGCTCAAAATAGAATGTACCTGATATGTCCAACTGTTTGAGGATAGATCAATATCAGTGCCGTTTTTAGTGCCCTTAAGCTTGACAGGACCCGTAATTCCAGCTCCAGTTTTGTCATAAAAGGCTCCGTAATTCTAATAAAAAAAATATGAAAAAACTCAGAAAGACCCGGAAGCATTTGTAGTTCAAAAACTGTACGGCCAACTCCTAGGAATTATTACTAGAAATTAATGGCATTCACCAAATCGGAACAGTACTCAAAATATAAACCAGGAGAGTTGATAGCAGTGCAAAGGCCTTGGTCAGATAAATTTACAATAAGTAGTACACTTGCATCGAAAAGAAAATGTGTGAGATGATGAGGAAATAGGTGGATGGAGACATCAATAGTATGGCTAGCACCCTTGGTAAAACCTAATTTGTTAGAGCATATACAACTATACAGAGTACTGGAATTTACAATTATATCTGGCCAATCTCAAAAATTTAGGACGATACCTAGATTATATGATCAGATTTCAAAGGAAATTGTACGACATAGTGAACATTCTTAACAAAGAATATTGGGTGGGCTTGCACCATGGAAGAAAAAAAAATCAGTAATGATATAGGAAAAACCTGCAGCCCCACAGTCAAACTCAAGAGATCGATAATGTTCTTCCCAGGTACAAGTTTAATTGGCTTCTCTAACGTTACTTTAGCGTTGCCACTATTCCCAAATGCACTCCCTACAGAATCACTCGTCAAAACAGTTTTGGTTAAGCATTTATTGAATTAATGAAATGACTGAAATAAATTCTAACAACTATTCAAGAGCTATTTGAAGTTGTTCAGTTATTAATATATAGGACACTTTTATAATTCAATCAAGACTTGTAAACTTTCTCCGCAACAAATATTGAAAGAAATTGTGATCAAATAATGATTCATAATCTATTTGCATAATTATTTTGCATCACCTGCAAGCTTTCCATTAATGAAAGCATGAAGACCGTGGCCAAGTGAGTTCACATGAAGAACAGGTGATACATCATTTCCTTGGACTCCAATGCTGCCAAACAAGAAAATAATTATTTGAGAGCAAAGCATCAAGGTTACTCATTTAAGAGTAAAATAAACTACAATACCTGGTCGAATACCACAAGTAGTCGCTACGATCAGCAGTTGTACTTATTTGCTCAAAAAGTCCAGGCTTCACAATTGCATTGCTATTTGAGATACCCACAGGTTCATTTATCCAACTCCAGCTTGACTGGATTGCTTGCACAGCAACACTATCATCCACTGATTGAATTCTAAAATTTGCAGTCACAACCTGGGAATTAACCTGTAAAAGTAACCAAGTAGTGAAAATTAGGTGCGGAATAAGCAGGAATGTCACACTGGATTCTGGAAAAATGGCAAGTGGCAGCTATAAGAAGGTTTGCGCATGTAGGCTTACGGAAATCTTCTCAGGAAAAGGATTAGGTGACATACATATGATACAGTTGGAGAATATAATCCCACACCGCAAAAATAATAAGAGTTGGTGTGGTATATAAATGGTGTAGATTGGACCCTAGCACAAGCCAATTGGTTTTGTGCAAAGATGGGCTCCAACCACATTTGTATACCTACGTGCATGTGTGGCCCAACACTCTCTGAGCCCATGGATTTCTATATGGTGTCAGAGCGGAATGATCCTGGGCTCGTATTTGAAGACCTGGTTGGGCTAGCGGTGGAGTCTAGACCCCTTTGTGAAGCTAAAGCCTATAAGAGTAGGTCTAGGCATGTTTGTACGGAACTCTAAGAGTAGGTTTGTATTTGACAAGTGACAAATTGTCCAGGCCTAGTTGCACTTGAGGAGGAGTGTTGGAGAATATAATCCCACATTGAAAAAATAATAAGAGTTGGTGTGATATATAAGTGGTGTAGATTGGATCTTAGCACAAGCTAATTGGTTTCGTGCAAAGATGGGCTCCAACCACATTTGTATACCCACGTGCGTGTGTGGCCCAACACTCTCCAAGACCATGGATTTCTATAGATACATACATTTGTTACAAATTTGTCAGTCCTTGTGTTTGTGTGTCAAGATGTGTGAGCATATACATATGTCTGGCAAAGGACTCCATCAACTGTTTAGCAACTAGGAAATGTATATGTATCAAAAGAATGTCTCTGTTACTATCCATCTCAGAAATTCTCACAAGAAATAACATAATGAGAACAGAGGATAATATGGTGGACTGAGTATGTCTAGTCAAACAATGCTACATAAAATTAACAACACCATATACCAAAAAAAGATAATAATAATAATAATAATAATAAAAAATAACAACACTAAAGAGTGTTCTTGAGCATGTCGAAGTGTAAAAAATCTATTTTCAGATTTTGCTATATAATTTCCAAATGAAAACAAAAAAAATATATATTTTCCAAAATGAGAGTCTAGAGAAAAGATTGTTTATCACCAGTATGATCAAATATTATAAGGGTATGTCTAGAGATATATTTTTCAATTCCTAAGGAAGCCTGAGAATTTTTTTTTTTTTTAAAGACAAAAGTTTAGGAGTAGACTGTAATATCAATAGCATTTCGGTAGGTGGAAATGCATTTGATAGTAGTTAGCACACTTAACAAGTTATTGACATGACTCTAGAGATTTGATAAACCTGTTCATACATGAAATATTGGGATTGGTCTCAAAAAGATTATTGAAACAAAGCGATAGCAAAACAGATGTTATGAATCATAGTTTTCGAACAAATAAATAAAAAATTTTGCAGCCACAAAAATCGTAAAATGGAAATGATTGAATATGACAAACAACACAGAACAAAAGCCAAAAGGAATCAGAAAACTAATACCTATTTATGCCTAGAAGACGAATAGTAGAATATGCTTTCATAAGAAAAGGGTACAAATGTTCAAAGAAGAAAGAAAAAAAAAAAAAAGATTTTTTCATGGTGAGGATAAAAAAGAGAAAGCCCCATCACTTCAAAATTGAACCCCAATAATAATAATAGTCATATGTCTATAAGAAGACCAAGCAGAGGTCAAATTGGGGCTTCGAAAACTATGTTGGCACAAAAACCAACTAGGAATGTTCTCTGAATGCAAAATCAAACAGCACAACTGACAATAAGAAGTACATGGACCTTGCACCATCACTAGCCTAACATATAAGATCACAAAATTATCATGGTGAAAACTAGATTACTACCACCATTTTTAAAGGCCACCAATTAAAAATTAAGAATTTTAACCAGAGAAAACATTAAAAATCTCCTCAAAAGTCAAAACACATTCTAAATATGCAATCCTAGATGGACAAGAAAATTGACTAATCAATGTTCATTACCCGAACAATGAAAAGCAGACATCGTTATCATTCTTATTACTCCATAAATCTGCGATTTAGTTCTACACTCAATTTGATCTTATTCAGTTATTCTAAACAAAAAGAAGCAAGTGAGAGGATGCAAGAAAACATATTTAAATCAATATAGTTCTTACTGCAAGAAAAAAAAAAATCAATATGAGTTATTGTTTTCTCTATAAAAAGAAAAGATCTAAAAAAACATCCAAACCAAGTGTAGCTGCTCAGAGGATTTAGGGGTAGCAGAAAGTTGTTCAATAGGAAAGTTTCACAAGATGTGTTCTTGAAGACTTGATTTTCTGGTTCAAACAAAAAACTCTAAGAAAAATCAGTAAACTTTGAGGCGCCTAAGAACTTATCCAGCCAAAACTCTACAATAGCTGAATTCAAATAGCAGAGCAGTCTCCAAAAAATATCTCTAACAGCCTTTATTTCTATAATGATGTGAATAAAATTCTTGTTGAAGTTGTAATAAGCAAAAATACTGCTGTTAGTTGTTACCAAACACAGCAGCATTAAGGCATACCTTTGCAGTATTAAGTACAACATTTTTGCAGTCAGGCAAGATGCTAACAGACCATGCAGGCAATTGATACGAATTGCCATTGAAGTTAACCGTAGCATCAGATGTAGTTCCCACATTGGCAAGAAAAGCAGCACAGGCTCCTGATCCTGTCTTATAGACATGGGCCTGAAGTAAAAATATCGAATATTTCAATAAAACTCAGTAATTACCATGAAGGCATGAACCAGGATAATATTACAAATCAAACAGGTGGAACTCTTCAATTCATTTATTAAGGATTCAGGTTTTTTTTTTTTTTTTGTCAGGCCTTTGATCGTTTCAGTATTCAGTACGATTTACATATTTCTCTTTTAGTGGGATTCTTCTTTTCTGATTATACTAAAAAGCAAAATTCAGTTGGGTGTATATACATAATCGTAGTACAAAACTACAAACTGTATGAAGGGATTTATTCTGCCCATTAAGAAATCCAATACAACTATGACACTTCTTCTCACTCACTTTTCTTCTTTCTTTTTGACTGTTTCAATAAAGCAGAGAACTTACACTGGACAAGGGGAATAGAGTGTTTTTATGAAACACTGGGGAGAAAGATCAAGAACAGATAATAACTTTCAAACACATTCCTATGGGGAAGGAAGATCTCACTGACGAAAAGGGGAAATCAACTAAAAATTGATTATTTTTATCAAACACTAAGATTTGGTAAAGAAAAAGAGATCAATTTTCCATGCCTCAGAATCCTTGATTCATTCAACCAAACAAAGTAGTTGTCCAATGAAAACCCTTGTGAATGTTGCATGTTGTATCTATTGTTATTGAACTCCATGTAAATGCGGTTGGTCTTATCAGCATTTTGTAAGACTCCCAATGATTTGAACGTATATATTGTGTCACCAAAGAGAAGCGGAGAGCTAAGACATGTTTGTTCTTCGAAACTTGAAATGTAGACCTTAATTTCTCATCAATCAATTTTGTGAATGTCTTGTCATTCTTTTATTATTAAAATAAAAAAAACATTATGGGGCACAGGAGAAGTAGGACATTTGTTTTGGGAAACTTGAAATAGCTGTGTAAATCATAATTTTTCATCAATCAATTTTGCAAATGTCTTATAATTCTTCTATTATTAAAAAACATAGAACCAGCAACCAAAGATAGAGATCATTTTTACAATGAAACAGTGAAATGTTCATATTAGGGATCAGTTATTATCTTATATTTCATGGTCCAGTTAGTTATCAATATTTCCCTATTTGAGTAGCACAGAAGTTGTTGGTTATTTCAATTTAGAGGAACTCTGTTTTGTCATTTATGTAATTCTAAGTTGAAGGTGGTTTTCATTATACTTCATAGATCTCAAAGTCCCGGTCCCCTGGATGTAGTAACCAGATGTTGGCGTTAGAAATTATTATTTCTGTAACAAACAAAAGCTGAATGAATATGCGTTGGGTAATTTTCTTCCTTTCCTGGTCATTTCTTCTTCTCACTAATATATCTTCTGCCCTACATTAGTCTACTATTGCGTCAAAATAAAAGAGCTGGTAGAAGTTTATTATTAGATACTAAGACATAAATAGTAATACATACACTACTCACTACTGTTCAGAATATTGATTGAGATTTCAATCAAACTGTTCATTACCTCTAAATTTGGACCAAGAGAAGTGGATGTTGGGTCAGTGGCTATTAATGCCTCCTCACAAAGCTTTATTGCCTTGTGCAAATCTTTTAAGTGTCCCCACTTACGTTGCCTAACAATACCTGAAACTCATGAAAAACAGGTAGATGATTATCAAACATCAGAAAACATGGATAATAACAGGCAACTATGATTTCAAGAACAATCCCTCCTCTTTTTTTTAAGCTTACAAGTGTCCAAATTCGTTTAGTCAAGTGAAAAAAAATTGAAGTAAAGACTTTCCTAACAAGCTTACCATACTCATCTATAGGAGCATCGTAGTCATAGCTTGTAGCAATAAAGGGTCCACCAGATGATCTATCAAAGTTGGTTCCACCATGATACTGTTCATGAGCAAAAACTTATTTACATGTGAAAGTAAAACACAATCGGAATAGATTTCAAATTAAAATTATCTAATGGAAGAGAAATACAATGGAACAGGTTAAGAGTGAAAAATAAGATCATCACCATGTAATAGTTTTGAAAAGTGCCACCTCGCTGGAAAAAACGAGCAACAGAAAAAGCAAGATCCTCAACTGGTCTGTATGGTACAGCACCGCCAAATGAAAGAAACCTAGAGAAATGAATAATCAAGTTATGAGAAGCACCAAAAATTTGTATTCTAATAAAAAGGGGAAAAGAGGCTTTTACTTTAAGAATAATACTAATCAAATCATCCTGGCCATAATACCAAGAAAAACCAATTGTCTTACCATCCAGTCCAGTTTTCAGTCCACATCTTGGGTTTTTTGTCAGAGTTTGGGGTAAACTGGTCGCAGTAAAATCCATTGCAAGTGTTGATCTGCAAGGTTCCACATGAAGTGTCAATGTTGAGGAAAGTAAACATCAAAGAAGTGAGAGAAACAACTAATGATTGAAACGGTAAAATCTATTAGCGGATTGTCTAAGGACTGTCTCAGACTCTCAGATATATGGTGAATTAATTTTACATGGAGAACCTAAGATGCCTAACTTTATCAAAAACAAATTTTGGAAGAAAAAAATATGAACTCACTACTGGATCAGGAGCATCTGATTGCTGGCACATAACCCATGGAACCCCTGTATCTAAAGATGTTGCCATGGAGGCTGCCCATTTGATGTAGGGCTTAGCAGCTGCACCATAGGCAGAATCAACATTGCCATATTCGTTTTCAATCTGCCCAAAAACAGAGTCATCACGAACAACACTTTCAAGCGGGTAATCACAATTGGAACTGGCAGCACCAAAGCAGGCACAATATTCCAATGCAGCTTCAAAAAAGGTAACGAATTTCTCTTTACTAATACATAATTATAGATACCAAACCAACCTGGGAAAGGATTATGGGTCCACCTTGAGAGGCATAGAGCTTCTCTTGCTTCATCATATCAACAATCTTCGCCGTGAACTTTTGCATCTCTTTCTACAACATGAATAAGAAGAAATAACATTGAAACATTTGATATTACTACGAACCCGTTAAAACTAATGTGTCAAACATCAAAATGCACGGAAGAAACATTAATAAAAACCTTGAAGGGCTCGTTATCAGTTCTAAGCTCGATTCCGGGGATGAAATGCAACCAAAGAGGGAATCCTCTGCATTGGTATCAAACAATTAATTCAATTCTTCCACAAGAACACAATTTTAATAGCAAGAAATGATCACAATTCACACACACCCATAGTTCCATTCCGCGCACACGTAAGGACCAATCCTCAAATGAACATACATTCCAGCTTCCCCAACCAACTTCACAAACTTCACCAAATCCTTCCTCCCTTCAAAATGGTACTGTAAAGCAACCGCGCAAATCCGAAACACCATCACAAACCGATCAAACCCCCAAAATGCACCAAAACCAATCACAGAACACACAACACATCAACAAGAACAATCACAATCACCTGGTTCTGAACCGGCTCGTGCAGATTCCAGAAAACGTAGGTCTCGATCACATCCAGACCTCCGTCCTTGGATTTCTGAATCAAATCCGGCCACATCTGCAAATTCACACAGTCGCAATAAGGATCGATCACAAAACAAACAAACAAACAAACACACACAAAATCATCGCTTCATTCACATCTCTCAAACCGCACCTCCGGAGTACTGCGAGGATAATGTATGGAGCCAGAGATCAACACTCTTCGCTTTCCATCGATCACCACCGCTCTGTGATCGTACGTCACGTCCGCGCTCAGCACCGACACTGCCAAGCTCAAAACCACCAAAACCACCGAAACCACCGAAATCGTCCTCATCGCGCCCTAGCGACTCTCGCACTAGCTCTTCCTCTCCTGATCTTATACAGATATTGTAATGCACATTGAATCGACTGGTTTTGGTTGCTTTGATCCTGGTTTTGGTTTTGTGGCTTGTCCGCTTAGTGAAGCGTAACGAAATCAAACCACGCAAGTCATCTTCTCCGTATAATTCGTCGCTGCGGAGCGCACGCCATTGTTTCTTCAAGTCTCGTCGTCCGAGTCTGCTCTGCATTTCTGCTTTTAAAGCGAACAGCACAGGCGGACAGACACAGAGAGAGAAAGAACAGACATGTTTTTTTTTTCTTTTTTTTTTTTTTTGCTCTTTTTTGGTTTTGTTTTTACTGTGACGTTTGATCCGTATAGAGAGTAACACCAGAGCGTAAAACTGTTTGTGGGCCCGGGACCGGACTTTTAGGTCCAACCATTTGCGGGGTCCGCAGCGCAGGTACAGTGATGGAGTTTTGCTGTCTTCTTCCGGTTATCTTCTGCCACGTGTCACACTTATGGTGACCAACTGTATCATCTAATGTGGTAGCGACGCGTGGTGAGAATAGTCGTGCACGCGTTGGGACATGAGTGCGCCTTGCGGACTTGTTGGGTGTACAATTTTAATGCAATGGTGTTGGCGTTACTTCACTTGTAACACTAAATTGCAACTTTCCTTGACAAAAATAAAATAAAATAAAATAAAATAAAAACACTTAATTGAAACTTGTGGTTTTTTTTTTTTTTTTTTTTTTTTTTTTTTTTTTTTTTTCAGATTTTGATCAAACTTGAAACTTTCGTTATTGGGATGTGTTAGTGGGCATTATAATTTTTAAAGCATAGTTAATAATATGATTTTGTCAAAAAAAAAAGTATAATATATGGCACATGTGCTGTAAGCTATTGCTGAGTTTTGGAGGGAACCATTTGATTTCTCTGTCACAATAATATTATTCGATTTGGTAGGTAAAGATTTTATTTTAAAGTGGTGATAACGTGAGGGAAGTTGATTCGTATCATGCAATGTGGGATATGTTGTCCTCATTTAGAATTTACTTCCTTTCCGTGTTAAACCCCACACGACCACACCTACGGTGATCGTCAAATTATTTTGAGACTTGATTCTATTTACATTTCATACTTCTTTCAATGTCTTTTTTTCTTTTTTCTTTGGATTAAACATGGGCATCATACATTTGTTTGACTAGTCTCATAACCCTGGAATTGCAGAAAGAGACTATAATAATATGACGTTTGACTGTAATAAGAAATCAAACTTGAGCCCATACACCTAACGTAAGCATATAGTCTCTCATTTGCCCTTTATCACTAGGCCAACCCATTTTTTAGTTCTTCTTCAATGTTATGTTTGCTTCATTTATATTGTTAGATGGACTTTAAGCTCTTCCTGAATGAACCAACCACTTGTTTGTTGATTCCTTAAGACTAATTAAGGTTTATCCAAAAAAAGACTAATTAAAACCCTAACTTATTCCATAATAGACATTCATGCATCGATGCGTTGATGATCAAATCTTGTCAATTCAACTCCAAAATTAAGTTGTCATGAAATGCAAAATTAAGTTGTCATGAAATGCGATTGATGGCCAATAATAGTTGGCATTTAACTCCAAAACCAAGCCTCTTCCTCTCATAAGGGATATTTTATTTCAACCAATAATGTAAGAACAAGCTAGTGTTTTATTTGTAATTGTTGATTCTTAGAAGTATATAGTATTAAGTTGGTGTTGTTTAGATCATAAAGTTGAGGAATTCACCAACCAATTGAGTGACTCAATGGTTTGATACAAGATGAGTTTGAGAGTAAGAGGTTATGTGTTCGAATATCAGAGGCAAGTTGTTTTAAAAAAAATAAAGTAGGGGAATTGAACTTTCTTAATGATTTTTTATTTATTTATTTATCTAACTCTCTTGAGTCTTTGAGGTTAGTCGAGCTTAATTGTGGAAGGGCTAAAAAAAGTCTGAACACTTATGATTATAAATATTACTCCCTCCGTTCCATATTATTTGTCACATTATGGGCTATTTTTTTTTGTTCTACAACAAGTGTCACATTAGATAATCAAAAAAGCATTAAATATTTTATTTTCAATTCTAACCACATTCTATTTAGCTAATGACACCACCAATCACTTTTTCTATACAATACATTTGATAAATGAAGTCAATCACTTTTTCTATACAATACATATAATAAATGAAGTCATTTATTGGAGGGTAATATAATCTTATTATAAAATCTTAATAACAATTAATCATCACCTTAATTTTTGTGCACAAGTCAAAATCTGACCGATAATATGGAACGAAGGGAGCATTAATAATTAAAAATTAAATGCGTGTAGAATACGCCTTAATATTAAATGGATGCAGATGATAAAATTAAACTACTTAAATGTTTACATAAACGGTGTCTTTACTGCTCATTATGTCCGAAGTGGAAGCCATAGTGCCGTCCACGAAATGACAACAAAATGAGCACCATATCTAAATTAATTAAGTCATGAGATAACGAAATGTAAATTTATAATGGCCTCATCGCTTTCATGCTAGTTGCAATGGTGTCCACAACTCAGCCATCTCTTAGAAAATCATAATTTGGCAAGGTCCTTCTTGTTTTGTTATATCCATCCATGCAAACTCAAATTCACCATTTTTTTTACATGGATGTGCAGTCAAGTATTCGTGAGCTTGGGATCTTAGAGAGATATTGATCTATTATTTCTTTTTTGATGTCAAACCACGACCTCTCAAAGTTTTGCTTTTTTAGAAAATGATGATCTTTACCATCTCCGATTTTGGAAAGGTTGAGAACTTCAAGGTTGTAAGGTTGACTTATCTAGGTGCGACACACACTACAAAAAAATATGGAATAGCAACAAGTTTCCCCCGTCGCTAAACTCGTACAACCCGTCGCTAAATGTAAATAGCGACAGGGCCCGTCGCTAATTTAAAAAAAAAAAAAAAATTACACCATAAAAATTAGGGCACCGACGAGGCGGAGGTCGATAGAGAGAGATCGAGTGTCCGAGAAAGAGGGCGTATATGGACAGAGAGCCGGAGGGTAGTGGATGGCGGATTTGGACAAAGAAGGTGTGATCTACACAACAACAACAACAACAAAACCAAAATAAACATTAAATAAAAAACCCTAACAAATCACAAATCATAAAACTAAAATAAAAAACCTTAACAAATCACGAACCCTAACCTCGCGTGGGGTAGCGACAAAGAGATAGCTAGAGAGAGTAGGGACGAGGGAAGCAGAGCAAGGCGGATCAGATCTGGGGCAGTGGAGTAACGAAACAGATATGAGCAGTGGAGTAATGGTGGTGGTACAGGATTTAACTAGGGACGAGAGGATCTGAGCATGGAAACGAGAGAGTCGATTGGTTAGAGAGACGATGTAGTGGTCCCAAAATTCAGACCGCCACGTCAAGCGTCGCGAGCCCACAACCCTGCCATAACTCGGCTCAGTTGTGTCCCACGTGCACCGCGTACCATTGTAATCCCAATGACTGCTAACTTCTTATTAATTTCACAAGTTTAATTATCAAGTTAGTTATTGGACTCCATTATTTCATCTGTTTATTATCAAATTGTTTTCAGCGGAAGACTTAAAATCATGATTATCATCAAAATAAGGCAATAAATCATGTAATCGAGCATTTTCCTAAGGTGGAAACCCAACCAGAAGATCAACAATATATAATATTATCCAAATGTTTCCAAAATATCAAAATAAACCTTAAAATATTCATATAAATGTCCAGTGTCTCTTATATCCCAAACCCAACATAAAACAAAGAAAAGTAAACAAACATACGAGTCAGGCATAAAGTTGATCAAAAGTATTCCTCAAGTTTGTATTTTCCCCTTCTCGTACTAGGTTACACTCCATCATCATAACAAAATAGATGACGAGTCCAGAGTGAATAATCCCAAGGAACTTCATCGAGTAAATAATATAAATAAATGTTAAAATTTAAAATACTATTAAATAAATATGCAGAAGAAAAGAATTAGACAACTGGGAGGACCCTCGCATGAATATAAAATAGTAGTGAATCAAAAGTGCGTGCAAGATCTAAGTTAGACTAGCACCATACTTCGGACTATCACCCAGACACTACCAGTGAGTAAACTCGAACTGACTGAAAACCCTGAATCCACTCGATGGCCAACGTCGACCACGACACACCAACATGTGCATAGGAAAAATCAACAATCGGGTTGAAAATCCACTAACATACCCCTAAAACACATGTTATGGCCTAGTGTACCACATGCCAATGTAATAGAATAAACCCTGGTGAGAGTAAACTCAACCGACCATAAATAAATATTGGAAATGAGTTTAATTGAACAACATGACATGAATTCAATAAACCAAATAGTAAATACTCAAAGTGAATTTCAGTTGGGATACTTCACAACTCAAACCGCACTCCACTAATCCAGTAATGTTAATATACGCCACCAACCGTATGTCAACTACCCGTCAAAAGAACCTAAAACATGATTTTTGATAAACCTAATCAATTCTCGAACCTCGAAATCCCCCATTCCATACCTATCCTCATCAAATATATCCATTAATCACTTCATATGAGTTATATATACAAACCCCTAGGTGAACCCTCAATAAGCCAATTTATTTTCAAATTCTGTTTGGGACACCATGAGAGGCGTTGTGAGCAAAAGCTCACAAATCCTGGGCGTCGTGACCCACGCCACCAAAGTGTTGGGTTTTGGGGTTCATGCGCAATGTCACAAAACAATTTTGACAAAAACCACCAAAGGATCCGAATCTAATTCCATTAAAAACGTTTAACATCTTAAAATCTCACAAAACTATTCTCGATTGTGCGACCCAATAGGCTCATACAATGTTGGCGTGTACCAAAACACATTTTGGTATACAAGTCATAAGCGGCCTCTAGCAAGACATTATGACTACCCAAGTTGTACGAATATCAAATCGATACAACCTAATCAATAGTGTATATAACATCCTTTTGTCACGCGATATCCTTTTGATTAAACAAAAGGTATGGAATTGTCATCCAACATGTTCAATCGTACTAGTCTTGATTTCTAGGTAGACTGAAAACATCTAAGTGACATTGATCAATATCAATTCACTTAGACTAGGTCTTTTAACAGTCTAACACATCGAGGGATCCACTGGATATTTCTCTTTATATGAGAGGGATAAATTCTATCTCGATTACACAATTTCACCACATTATTCACACAGTAACCAATCACAACCTTTATAATCGTCCAGTTAAAGATAACGTTTGATTGCATCAAATCACTGTATTCCTAATGTTGAAGTCTCTGGTAATCTCAAGTCAGAGGACTGAAAATGTGACGACCCGCCCCCGTCCTAGGGTCGGGTCGCCCGACCCAGATCGCCAGTTGGACCCAATACATGAACCAGGCCCAAATAACAGTCTGGCACGCCTAAACAAATAAACCTGCGGAATAAATATAAAGAAATATCCTAAAGCCAAAAAATTTAAGTTCATAGAATATTAATAAAATTATACATAATATATATCAACTCAAAGCTCACATCAAATGAAGACTTCAAGCTCGTTTCTCTCTTGTCTCAATTCTAGCGCACTCGTCGATGAACCTGTATTGTAAGTGGGGTGAGCTAAAAGAACCAACGGAGCTCATTAATGCGAAAAACACGCTCAACCATCAAATATGCAAGTAATACCTAATAAGCATGCAAAGTTTAGCATGTATTTGGAAAACAACCAAACAAGGATTCATGGAATAATAACATGTAGCAAGATTTCATAAGAGATAGACTTATAAATGAATCATCAAATACTATCATGGACATAAGGTTTGTAAGCCACAAATAAATAGGATTTCATCCTTTCATAACAAATATGATGTATTCTTAAGTCATCAAATTATAACAACAATAATCATGCATAGCATTAAAGAGATTGACAAATCATTTCATAATTTCAAACTTTCATATAAATGAGGGGGTTTCGCGAGATTATGTATTATAGAATATAATAATACGATAAGTCGATGTTTCATTCAATGCATACTAGATATTGGCAAGAATCCGGTGACCGATTCTCCTACTCTCAAAGTGATAAAAATAACCAGCTAGCACACAGGCCTTATGTGCCCTCTCGTTTGTCCCATCAAATCAACAGTAGGTTCGTCCAAGCCATCAGCGATGCACATCTCTATGTCTCAAGAGTACAAGAGAAAGTAACTCCAACTCATGTCCCTACATGACATACTTATGAATTCAATTAGTCAAGTAAAGCCCTCGGTGGTAAACTCCACACCCTGGGGTGTTAACGACCCTCGGTGGTAAACTCCACACCCTCTGGTATTAACGACCCTCGGTGGTAAACTCCACACATTCTGGGGCCATGAATAACAGTGCATTCACATTCCATAGATTCGTAGATTCGAGCCAATACCACGACGCAACCTATAAATCTCAAGTCTTTAATTCAAATTATGAATCCTAAGCATAACTAATAATCATGCCATATTTGATAATTGAGCAAGCTCCCCACTTACCTAAACTCGTCGCGAATCCTAGTATTGATCCTTTCGTACTAGGGCTCGATTTGAATGTTCAATCCAAACTTCTTTGATCTCTTTGACTTTTCAAAACTCATTCTCACCATTCCAAGCTATCTTCCCTTAATCTCCTATCTTTTTCCAAATAGTGTAGAACAACAAGTGGTGGCTAGGTTTATTCAACTTCTCCTTTTATAGGCTAGGGTTAGTTTAGGTTACATACATCCTTTTGTATTAAAGACTAAAGTGCCCTCCTACTTGGCCTTAAGTCTAACCCCCTATTTAATATATTTTAGACCGTTTTCATTAATTTATCTTAATGAGCATTTTGACCAAAAACGTTTCCACAAATCTTTCCTTAATTAATAGGATCTATTAAATTTGGTTTAAGAAACGTTTTTCAAATCTTTATTTTCTTGTGAGTTTTCTTAATAAGAATGTGCATATATTCTGATATCTCTTTAAACCGCATAAAATGTGCATCTCGAGGTATAGGATATTCTACTATATCACTAATAATCCAATCTAAAGAAATCCAACACAAGAAATCAAACACATATTTAGTATTTAAATTACTAAATTGCCCCTAAATCGGATCGGGGAAGATTCAGGTCGTTACAGAAAAATATACCTATCATGAGAAACAACTATGACTTAATCCATGTGATGTTCTCATAGCGGGTCGGTTCAATACTTTATTCCCTAACAAGTACTCATGATCTTGATTCGTATTCCTATACGTATGATCATCGTATGATCATCAATCAAACATTTTCCAACACAAAGGTCCACCCCCACGGCGTGACTTAAAACGTGGGGTGGAGGGTGGCCTATGGTTTGAACGCAACGTGTGACACCGTGGGATTTAACCACCGCAGCGCCCACAGCAAAGATCATCGAACCGAGACGCCTCCTAGGGTTCTCGGACTCCCTCAGTTCATCGTCGCAGTATGCACTCGTCCCAATCTCTCATTAAACATCCAACCAACTATGAGAAATCAAAAACCCTCGACAAAACCTGTTCGAGATGAAAACCCCGAGATTTCTCGACTAAAACTCGAAAATCCAACATAACCCAAAAAACAACAACAACAACATCAATATCAACACCAAAAACCATCCATTATGCTTCAAGTCAAACCCTTACACCATAGCAACACCCATACAAACTGGTGTGCTTAACACATACCCCGAAACCCTCGTTAAAACACGAAAAATTACACCCCAATAAATAGAGAACGAAGAGGGAGTTCGAATCTAACCTTTTCTATTGATTTCCAAGCCTATTAATGCTTCAAATTGGCTCCCAAAGCTCAACAAAACCCTACCATTCTTCCAATTTTTCATACTTGAGAGAGTGGGGAGAGAGAAAAGGTGATGGATGAGGTTAAATAAAGCTTTTTATACTAAATTTTGTCATCTCTTGTATTTGCACATCACTAGGCTTGATCCAAGGGTCCTTGTGAGGTCAATTAGTCCACCAAATGGTAACGTGTTTATGTAAGTTGAGCCCTTTTCCTCATCCTTTCTCCACACATCAAATGAATCAATAGGCGCTCCGATACCCGGCCCCCACACTGTGTCGAAGTCAATCCGCAAACTCGCATCACTAACGTCTAAACAACATTTTATATTAATTATTTAATGTATTTTATCATTTATTATGTGTGTATAAACCTCCAGCCTAATATGATAGTCATTCGCCTACCCGATACCCACGCATTTACATGCTATTCGAGGCGAATATCCGTCACACTCTCTCGCTTGGTAATAAATAATATAAACACACATATTGTGATGCAATTTAACTAAATTGAACATATACATCGCAAAACAAATCAAATAGCACACAAAACGAACTGTATACCTAATCCGGGCGTGCTCCGACCTAGCTGCGGGGTCCACGAGCATTTGAGCTATCGTCCACATCAGTAATGATGTCATAAATAATGGCAAATTAAATTTGGTTCGTTACATACAGAGTGGAGTTGTCAGGAGATCTATCAAGAAGAGATCGAGAAAAGGTCGAATGGTTGGTGACGATGGAGAGGTAGACAACAGATATGGTAGCAGGGAGACCGAGAGGGAAGCAAAGATGGAGCAGAAGAAGCCAGTGGGGAGGCCGATAGGAGCAGATGCGGAGATGGCAGAGGGGAGGCAGAGCAGCGGCAGTTGGAGGGAGCTGAGCAAAGCAGAGTAACGGCGAAGTAGTATTGGAAGGACAAATCAGTGTTGAAGTAGTATTGGAGTGGAGGCTAGAGTTTGGGTGTTGAAGGTCTGGGTTTGGATTTGAGTTTTGAAGGTTTGTTTGTGCGAGGAAAATATGCGTGTGGAGTAATAGGGTTAAAGAAATGGCGCGTGGGGGGAGCTCTGCTTGTTGAGCTATGTTTGCTAATTAGCGACGGGGTTTGTTGCCCCCGTCGCTAAAATATCCGCCACTGGTCCCGCCTAACAATTAGCAATAGGGGTCGTCGCTAACCCTGTCGCTAAATTGGTCAATAGCAACGGGAAATAGCCCGTCGCTATTTCTGGTTGCTATTCCTTCATTTTTTTGTAGTGACGTGACATGTTGGATATTAAAAGGAATCAAAATAAAAGGTTACTCTTCTTGCTTTTAATACACAACATGCCACGTGTCATATCTAGATAGGTTAATGTTACAATATTGCGATTCTCAACCTTACTAAAACCAAATCCATCACCAAAAATACTTTAACAATATCGATCTATTATTTTTTCTTTGACTTCAGTGGGAGTCAAACTACATAACTTCACAAGGTCTTACCTTTCTAGCAAGTAATATATTTATCATGTCACCAGAGATGCCTTGACAATATCGATCTATTATTTGATCATTTGATTTGATGTTCATATATATCGAATATATAGTTTTTCAATTAAAATAAAATCAAAGACACTCAACTAATTATAGACATGTCACGTGTCAATACAAGTTTAACCTCATAAAGCTGCCATAACTTTTTCAAACAAGCAAATCCAAGGATTTCCATAATAGTATTCAATGTGACAAAAGAAAAGTAGAAAAACTTGAGAAAAAAATTGGTTAGACGAGATTCAAGTAGTAAAGACAAATTTAAACGCAATGAAGCTTATATGGTAACACAACTTACATGGTCTAAAAACAACAATGCCCTTATTTGCACTTAACCTTCAATTGAATTGACTAAATACAACACATAAGCGTTTCATATATAAGTGACTTTACCCTACCAACAATATTAGTTAGGTTGAATAAAGTCGAGTCGAGGGTAAAGTAGTATTATACTAATCGAGGAAGTTGGCCTTGAATTCTAAATAGACCCCAAAAATGCATCCCAGAAATCCACTTGTGGTGGGGATAAATTAAGAAACAGCTTTTGTTGACTTGTGGATGGTCACTTTTGTGTACTGCTCCACTTTCCCACAACTTAATAAAAGCAATGACTTCTGCATGAATTTCTTGTACATTTTAAGGGAAAGAGGAGTCAGTCGCATGTTCTCACAAGAGGTCATGAATGGTGACGAACTTTAACTGATTAAAATGCATTTGGGGTTGGTGTCTACTTCCATGTTTGTTGATCAAAGAAAATACCTACTAAAGATAGACATTAATTATTACCAACCACAGCACAACTACCAACCCAGCAAAAGCAAATCAAATAATACATGCTCTTTCATGGCTTCTACACCTAGAGTCATTGCTCCCTTAAACACATAGAGTTGTTTCTGCGCTCCTCGCATTGTCACTGACTGTTTCGCCATATATCTGCTCCTTCAAAGCCCTTTCTCTGAGTGTTCATCTGTTCCACGAAAGTTTCAACTTCACAATTCAAGCTTTCGTGTCACTCATGACAACTTGCTACGATAAGGGTCTAGTCATTGGCCTAGACAAATTAAAGTCCAATTAGTGCATGGTTACCTATCTTAATAAGGGAAACAAAAGAAAAGAAGAATAGAAAACAAGATGGGAGGAAAGTAACTAGAGATCGAGATATTAATATAGCCAAGACTAAGAATGATTGGAAGCAATTAATAATAAAAATAAGCGATGAGAGAGACTATAGGAGACGCAAGATAGAGAGGAAAGCAATCCATGACCCTCTCTTTCTCTTTGATTTTCTTTGTACTTACTAAATAACTTGACTTTATTGATTCAATGCTAGTAGTCTTTTTTAGATTAATTTGCCTACAATATAGAAGAACAACAATGAGAAATACAAACGCCAAATTAAACAACAATACAAATAGAAAGACCTACTATATATAACTACTAAAACATAAAAACCATACTACTAACAACTTCCTAGAACAAGGGAACTGGTAATTTCTTATATCTCACAGATGTGTGAATTTTTTTTCTTTCTCCACTACATCGTCTTATTGTCATAATTATAGACAATAAATAACTGATGACATTATTCTGCAACAGGCTCTATTTGCTTAATTATAAAGCCCAGTGGGAACTACCATGCTACTTAAGATCTTTCAAGTGCAGGTAGCTTCTACAGCTAAACTCTTTGCAACTCCTTCACATGGATCTCCAAATTTCTCAGTAGACACGCAAACCCGACAGCTCTTAAATCCGTCGCAAGCCTGTGAAATTTATGTCATTTACAGACCAAGCATCAAAAAATCAGTGACTTGTCCAAACAAGTTTTAGGTTAATTAAAAAGCCCTCTGAAGTTGCAAGGATCCGAACGACCGCTTTGAAGAGCAATGTTAGTAGGCCGGTAACGGCCAATGCTTTGCCCATTCACCCAAGCCTCACCTTTCCCCAGTCCAGTCATGTCTAATGCGATTGGGCCGCTACGAGCTCCATCAAAGGTGGTCTGATATATAATTAAATACACCAGAGCGTAAGAATCTTTTAAGGATCCAAAATTTTATAAAGTCTATAGCTGCAGGGCGACATGTTGCTCGTGAGACTAATGCAGCACGGTAAAGAGTTAAGAAATAAACATTGTACCCTTCTTCAAAAAAAGTAGTAAGCATCAACGGAGAGTTAGGAAAATTGTTACAGTACAAAAATGCAATATAAGTGGATCACCAAGGCTACATTTGACTAAGTAAACTATAACATAAAAAGTGCAAACAGAGGAAACGCCATTTTCACAATCTTTTCTGTTGAGTCTGGATACTTGTCTTTGAAATCAACAAATACGTTATTAACATTAAAACAAAAGTGGTGCAAAGTTCCTTTTCTTTCCTAGTATTGCATGATCAGTAGAGATGCAAAAAAAAAAAAAAAAAAAAAATGTTTAACAAGAAGAGACAAGTACCTTGTACCACGTCAAAGGTTGGTTCCTTGGCAAGGCAGAATTTGAAACCCGCTGAGAAGAACTTCCATCAGATAGGCCTAACTCTTCACCTTTTAGTCCAATCTGCAATTTTTGAAGATGCTAAAAAGGCAGTTCAAATAACACTAGTAACGGAATCTGTGAACGTAATATGAAATTGTATTGATTAGGGCAATTCAGTTTCAAACAGTTATTTCTCTTTCACCATTTCAACCAGTTACTTCTCTTATCTTATTTTCCTCTTCATTTACTCTCTCCTTATCATGCTAATGGATTTCTTACTCCTCTATATCCATTGATTTTTTTTGGTTCCTCGAGTACAGGGTCAAGTATGGGAATGGTTGGTTTTGGTTGTCATGGACATCTCATCATTGATTTAAAGTTTTGTACATCAGTGATCTTGATAGCACGAGAATGGGTAGAGGTCTTTAATGGAGAAACGAAAAGAAGATAAATGAGAAAACTAGAGGTTTAGTGCGTTATTTTTTCTTAATTAAATGCTTCTGTATTTTGTGTTTAGTTTAATTATTGTTCTATCATCATTGGCAGTTTCTTTCATTTTTCTTTTATTTTATGGTGAGGTTTGTTTTACTTGATATCTTTATAATAACCCATGATGAATTTATTTTTTTCTTGCAAGGTTGAATGTTGGAGAGGTGGTCTATTCAGTTTCAAAAAGACTTGGGGGATGATGATTGCCATACCACTTAAAAACTATGCTAGCATCACTGCAAGACATCTCTCCAAGGGCAGATCGAGAGAACTGGAGTTCAAGTCTTGGCAGTAGATGGAGTTCACTGGACATTGGGGAAAAGGTCACCTAACACACCTAATGGCTTAGGCATAATGGGGCATTTTCCATTGGTGCTTACACATGTTTTGTATGTGATGACCATCTATTTTTTGACGGGAAGGGACTAGTTTTTTTGTAAATACTAACCATTTTTTGGGTTGGAGAGACAAATATCTCTTAGGGTACATTCTCTTAGAATTTTGTTTAATAAAGTCCTTTCTCATCAAAAAAAAAATGTTGGAGAGGTTCTAACAATATTACTCTCTCACCTTATATTTGTCCCTTAAGCAATGTAGATGGAGAATGTATAGATGATGTCTTCTTGCATTTTTCTTTTACCAGTTATTTATCTCAGTCTTTTTTTTGAGGAAATATCTCAAAATTGATTGGTGCTGATTTAGATTGCGATGTGGATCCTCCAACCTCTATTGTCGGACGGCAACAAGAAGTCATAGGAGTATTGGAAGTAGGGACTATTATGGAGTGTGGAAATAGTAGTTTGGACAAAGTCTTTCAACATTGGTTGTCCCTAATCTTTAATTTTTATTGATAATATACTCCTTGAAGAAATATTATTCTTGGGGATATAACTAAGACAACATTAGCTAAAAGAAATCAAAATACTATGAAATTAATTAAGAACGCTATCAACTTCATTAAAAAGAGCACTTCATATCCTACCAAAAAAAAAAGGAGCATTGCATAGCACGATTTTTATCCATGTAAAGATTTTGAAAAAATTTTATTTCTTACTTTACTAAGTTCGTTATGTTATATATATATATATATGGTATATTAAATATTTATTTTACATTGCTTTTCTAATTTTAATATTTTTACGGACCTTGCTTAAGTAACCTACTATGAGCACAGACAAATGAATATGGACCGAATGGACGTTGTGCAATTCATCTCAAGCAATGTGCGCAATATATGCATTTCAAGGTCCATTATCACACGAAAAAAAAAAAAAGCCAAATATGATTCATGTGCCCATCGACTAGTAATAATAATAATAATATATAATACACATTGTTTCTCCTCGTGTACATTTTTGTTGAAGAAATAGAAATTTCATTAATTATCAATGGCTCTCAATACATTCAATGGAACAAGACGAGACATAGAATCAATCATCGTAGCAAATTGATTCGTTAATCCTAATTGTTCAAAAAAACATTCAATAGTCATAAGGTTGGCTTTCAAGAACTGCGACTGTAAAAATTGAATAGTTTGACAATCAGTGACTATTCTCTTGACAAACGTCTGGAACACGAGAGTATATATATACATCATTCAAACCATAACAAAAAATAAAACTTTCGACAAGGAAAGTAAACACAAGACTTCCAACGAGGAAGACAATCTAAACATTCCAACAAGGGAAGAAATAATTACTTATTAAAAAAACCTTAATGACGAGTACCCACCTCATAAATGCAAATCCACGCACAATCTTCAGATGTAGAGACGTGAATTTTGCTAATAGTGAATCTGTGGCGGCAACGGGAATGAAACTAATCATCTCATCAGATTTGAAAAGATCTGAGTTTATTTAGTTAAAAAAATAAATAAATAAAATTATTGAAACCACCACCGATCAAAAGAGAATTGGCGTGGTTCAAAAGGTTGTATCAAGGAAGAGCACCAAAAGGAAAAATTAGGATTTTTGAGAGGATCACATTTCTCATCATGTACATTAGTACATATATTTTGGCTATACTAAATTAAGTCTCGTTGGAACCAAAATAAATAAATAGAGTCCCGTTCCTGTTCGAAGAAAGAAAAGTCCTAATACAAAAAATTAAAAATTAAAAATTAAAAGAATCTTATCTTAACACCATATTGCTCATGTGCGTCAATACAACAAAATGAGGACCATATTAAGGTACGAGATAACGATCAATACAAATTTATGGCGTCCCCATCATTTTCTTGCTTCGTTGCAATGGTGTCCACAAGTTCGGTGACTTCGGTCATTTCTTATTAGAAAATCAAATTTATGCATGCAAAACTCACCGTGAGAGAATATTAATTGATTTGATTTGATGCTTATTAGTTTTTCAGTACAATAAAACCAAATTATATGCTAAAGCAACTCAATTAGTATAAGAGCACCTCAATGATATAATTTTTTTAATTCTCCTTAAAAAAGGCTTTTATGCGCTTCACTAAGTCTAAAATATATGCGTTGGTGTCCCCAAAAAAAATGTGGAAAGTAAATGTATGGACCTATTCGCATGATTTATTTATTTATTTATTTATTTATTTTTATTAACATGCAATTTCATTTCATTACCAATTTAAGTCATGTAGCACGGTGGAAGCAATAGCAAGAGGGATGACATCAATCCGCTCCCCACATAAGTTTTGGGACATGCAATAAATCAGCTTCGCCCAAAAAACAAAAAAAAAAGACCTTAACTATTCAATGACTTCTTCTCTTCTAGAACATATCTTTTTTTTATAAGAAAGAAACCATAACTTGCCACTATGAGGTTCGAACACCTGACCTCATATCCAAATAACCTCATACCAAATCAGTGAACTATCAACTTGGTTGATTCAATCGCATGTTCTCGCAACATGGTGAATGCTTACAAATTTTAATAGACCAAAATGCATTTGGGGTTGGTGTTTTCGTCCATGGCGATCAAAGAAAATAGCTACTGAAAGACATATACCAACCTCAGCACATACCTTGCGCAAAGAGTACTTGGAATGGCTGGCCTCAGCTACCAAGGGTCTGCAGACCTGCAATGTTGTTCTTCAACAAAGATGTTGAAGGCCAAGAGAATGGCAGATTCACATATATAGAAAAACCATATTGAAGATAAAAGACTGATGATTGTATACAACAACAACATAGCCTGAGTCTAAATTAATTAGGGTCAATTACATAGATCAACTCTTCCATTGTGCTCAATATAGTGCAATTGATGACGAGCATTCCAAACCATTCAATTCCCTCCTAATTACTGCGTCCTAAGTTAACTTTGGTCTACCGAGAAGATTGAATAGCATATAAGAATTCCATACAAAGTATGAGCTCAACAAAACAAAATGTCAACAACTTCCATTATTTATGCAAGTCACTAGAAACATTGTACCAACAGAACCATTTTGTATAACCTGTTGCTAGTTTGCTTACAAGTTGGGCACTCTTTGTTTTTAGGCCTTGTTTTTATCATCCCTGGCAATTTTATCCTAAAAAATGTACAATGGAACCATAGGTTAACCTCATGGCAAGCACATTGTGTAGTGACAGCCCAACAACCTGTAACCTTTACATTGCTCGATATCAATTGGATGAAAACCTTCACTAAAGCTAACAGAAGGCGATGAAGTTTCGCAAAAAAACTCGCAAAGTTACGTCTCAGGTCTATAACTGATAATTTATTGTTTGTAGCTGCCAACTTTACTCGACAGAAGAGGCCTCTCCTTCAAACTGTTACTTAAAACGTTCTCAGAGCTGCTCGACTGGTTTTCACAGTGCGCTGGTCTCATCCAGATTTTTATGTGTCCTTCCCGGCATGCTGTCAGGACGGATTCCTGGGTGAAGATCAAGTCAGAGAGTGGCTCATTATGCACGCGATGCGCAACTAGAGGAGATAGTTTTGGCACATCTCTCATGCTTGGCGCAGGTTGAAGAGTGCCCACTGGAGTGAGACTATCCCAATTAGCAGATTGGCTTCCGGTACTAAATGTGGGGGAACCACCAGAAGGCCGGCGAAGCGGCACCACGAGCTCATCCATGACAAGGTCCCATAAAAGTAATTGAGTGTCCTGCTCAAAATAACTTAGTTGCATTAATCTTTTTGTAATATATCAACATAATATGTTTTGGTGAGTACATACATATCACTAACAGTATTTTTAAGGAAAACATTGGGCATATATACTTCTTTTTTTTTTTTTTTGAAGCCGTCATATATACTTTTAATTTAACATTTTTCAACTTATAAAACCAAGCGATCGACCCTCGCCAAGAGATGATACTTCAACAATTCAACAGACCATTTTCCAAGTATTAGGGATACACTTGATCCCCCTTAGATAATGACATCACAGATATTAGTATATGAAACAACAATCTTCTTTTTTATTATCTTTACTTTTTTCACTAGGTAATCTTAGAAAACAAAATGGCAACCGCTAAACAACGGCTAAACAAACCCCAATTTCGAATTTTTACTTCATGTACCCCCACTTTTTACTTAGTTTACCCCACTTTTATTTTTAAAATTCCAAAAATAACCTTGCTCACCCCATTACCCACACCTCACTTTTGAAGAAGTGTCGCCCACGGGTTTTGAACAAACCGAGCCGACACCTATAAAGAAGTTTCGGACACACAAGGTCGATACCTCTTTAGAGGTCTCAGTCGTCTCCAACCGATAATGCGAAGATAATTCGATCTCAGTGGATGACGAAGGGATCCAACCCAAACCTCTTTAGAGGTGTCGGTCATGTGTGTCCGAAACCTCTTCAAAGGTGTCGGACACTTCAGAGATTTCGGCCCTGTAAGTCTGAAACCCGCGGGCGACCAGAATAAACAAAAAAATTTAAAACTCTCGAAAAATACATGAAAATTGTCAAAAAAATAGTGGGTTTGAAGTGCTTAATATTTTCAATTTCATCGAAACTTTGTATCCAAAATGCAAGATTCAAGCTTTAAACCTAAACCTTAACTAAAATAAAATAAAAAAACAAACAAACAAACAAACCTCGAAATCGTCACTAAAAGAGATGATGAATGCACCCACGGCGTCAAATCCATGTGGTTTTGCTCGGATTTCATCGGATTTGAGTTGTTGATGAGTGCGATTTGAGATAGAGGTGAGAGGTGACTATGTTATGGGTGAGTAGAAAATGGGTGAGTTAAAACCCTTTTATATAGAGGGGTAGTTGGGTAATTTCATAAAAACTAGGGTCCTTTTAGTCCCTGCCAACAAAATTAAGGAAAATGCTACAATGGCACCCCAAAGTCACACTCAGTGACGTGGCATGGTGGCTTGCATCTTTGAGAATTGTTCGTGCGCACCTCAGGATACACACCCCGAGTGGTATGCATCGGAATCTACGTACACACACTCATTTTTATGTAGGGCCCACACACCACATCACCTTGGGTGTGACTTTGGGTGTCATTGTAGTATCAAAGTGTGTCATCATCACAGAATAAGGGAAACCGAACTAGGAGCGGCAAAATGAATAGAGTTGCAACTAACATTAAAAAAATGAGAGAAAATAAATTGAAATGAAAACTTGAAATCTATTTTGGCTTTTGCCTCATTCCATTTATCCAAAAAAATAAAATAAAAAAGGGGATGAATCAAAGATTCGGGGCCGAAGTTATATGATATGTTAAATTTGGTAATGGATGCAAAAGAAATGGTAATGGAAACAATTTTAAAATGCAGCGGCTAAATGGACCCCAGTTTTTACTAAACATACCCCGTTTACTCACCATACCCCAATTTTTGAATTTTAATTGCTAAACATGTCCCTTTTTTTTTTTCTTCTGAAATCTCCAAAATACCCTGCTAAATGTACCCCATTTTTTGCTAAATGTACCTCATCATTCAAATATACCCTTGTCTCCCCAACCAATTGGTTTCGACCATACTGGACCAAGATCTCTAAGAGGTATCGAATGACTCCCTGTCCCACCGAGACCTTTTTAAAAGTTTCGACCGCTTCATCTAAATCCCATTGAGACATTTGAAGAGGTATCGATCTTAGTAGAAGGCAACTGGGTCTCGACTAACTCCCACCGAAATCTCTTTATAGGTCTTGGTGGGAACCGACCGAGACCTCTAAAAAAGTCTCGGCCCTGTGTGTCCGCAACTTATGGGAGACAAGAACAAAAAAAAAAATCTAAAACTCTAAAAATAAATGAAAACGACTACAAAATTATTGAGTTTTGTCCGTAATCACTTGATATTCTCGATTTCATTGACATTTTTATGTCCAAAATACAAGATTCAATCCCCTAATCGAAGCCCTAAACCCAACAACATCACCAAACCAACTCAAAAAGGCTAAAAAAATCACGAAAGCCCTCAAATCGGCACAAAAGAGATGGGAAATCGCACTCATGACATTGAATCAATGGGGTTTCATCTAGATTTTGTCGGATTAGAGCCGAAGGTGGGTGCAATTTGAGAGTGAGAGAGACGGTGGTGTGACTGGGGTATGGATGGATGAGATGAATGGGGTATGGGGAGAGCAAAAACCATTTTATATGGAGGGTAGTTGAGTCATTTCACATTTTTTTAAAGAAGTGGGGTATGTTTAGCAAAAACTGGAGTCCATTTAGCAGTTCCCTTTTAAAAATGCTCAGAAGAAGTCCTCAATCATATTAGGAAAAGGGATTACTACCACACTTTCTCCTACTACCACAGTTTTTATTTGTTTTGTTTGTATTTGAAGCCCTCGAATTCCTCAAAGAGTGGCTTCTCTCGCACGGAGTCTTCACTCTAAGTCTCTAACTGACCCTCAAAGGGACCTGAGATCTGGGTTATAATCATTCACTTATTGCCATATGATTATACCATCCCTTGAATTTCGGATTACTAAGTAATAATGCTTGGTCAGTCCTCCATGCAAAATTGTCAGACTCCAGAAAATAGGGTTGCATATATATGAAGGAAAGTAGGAAATCAACGAGAGGTCGTTTCATTCACCATCTAGCTCAATTGACCATATGTTTTTTTTCTCCAGTTCTACTTCTTTGCCTCATGTTTCTTGTTTTTTTCTCCAGTTCTACTTCTTTGTCTCGTGTTTCTTTTTTATTCGTTGACCCACTAACGCCTATGAAGGATCAACAAATACTCGTTAAAAACTAAAGCAAATCAAAGCCACCATAAATTCTGATATATAAAAATAGATTCGTGGTTAAGCTGCCAGAGGAACTCACAAGTCACAAGTACAGCAAAAAATAGCAGATCATTCGGGGCATCACAGATTCACAAACAACAACAATAGTTGATCATTTAGGGCACAACAACAACAACATAGCTCAATCCCAAATTAGTTAGGGCCGGCTACAAGGATCAAACTCTTCAATTGCGCTCGATTTCTTGCAATTGATGGTGTGATTTTCAATTCATTTAAATCTCTCCTAATCGATGTGTCCCAAGTTAGTTTCGGTCTACACCTACCTCATCGAATTTCTTTAGTTCATATTAAGTCGAATTTTCTAGTAAGGGCATTTGTAGGCCGTCTTTGGAAGTGTCCAAACCACTGCAACCGCCCTTCCCTAATATTTGTGTCAATTGGTGCTACTCCGACTTTTCTTTGGAATGTTTGATCAATTTCATAGAGTGGCAAAAGTTTTACGTTGGTTGTCAACCTATCGCAACCCTCCCCCATTTTACGGGTATGGAAAATTAGCTTGAGACCTTCCTCACCATTTTCTGGTATG
This sequence comes from Stephania japonica, assembly GCA_039657345.1. NCBI lineage: Eukaryota > Viridiplantae > Streptophyta > Magnoliopsida > Ranunculales > Menispermaceae > Stephania > Stephania japonica. The sequence continues at coordinate 13,506,065 of CM077556.1, forward strand.
GAAAATGGGCTTCGAAGTCCTCCTTTATCTGGACTTAGGACCGACTATGCAACACAAAAAATGTTCTGCATAGTGGAGAAACACCAATGTTAAAGCCATTTTAGAGCAACTTGAGGATAAAGTGGGAGAAACACCAAACAGGATTTACAAGTAAACAGCAAGCAACGACATCAAGGACACTGGGGGAAGAATCCACCAAGCTTACGGCGACCAAAAAAAAAAAATAACAAAATAAAGAAAGTTAAACTCTGAACGTGTGAAAAGAAGTAACATCAGACTCGTAGCTTCTAAACTCAATGGCATGCATGACAATTAAAAACTAATAGTAAGAGGGGTGAGAGGAACCATAAACTCCATTTGAGAAAATAATGGAGGAAACAAACACGTCTGATGTAAAGGAAGATTCTGCCATTACAGAGTATTGCAGAAGTGTGTACAGGATTGAAAGAAACAAATAAGCAACCTCAATTACTCCAAACTTGAAAGAAAAAAAAGTTTTAATTACTAGCATAAAGTCTATTAAAATGCAGTAGCAATGGACACTGACACATCAACATATTATCTGCCCTAGATTAATTAAGAATGAAGAACACTGTTGGTAGGAGAAACTTTACATACCTGACCAACAGAACCAAATCTGTACATGACACTTTCTACATCTCCCTCTGAAGTAGGGGATGACCAAAATGGGTCAAAAGAAACTCCACTAACCTGCAAGACATCAAATCTGTGAAATCTTGAGTATACTAAAGCACGAATACAACATTTGGAAGAAAACCTACCCATGAATTATGCCCTTCACCCCAAGCTACTACCTTTCGCTCATCCATACTCCAGACTTGAACAAGATCATCTTCACCTCCAGTCAAAATATATTTTCCATCCATGCTATGGGACATGACAATTGAGCAAATGATAGGAGTTGCACTTAAAAGAGACAACATGGTTGTTATAATTGAAGACTAATTAAGTAACTCATATGGCACGTACTAAAATATATATAAATATAAATACAAAGACATGCATAGGAAAACAGAAAATTTCTATTTACCTCCAAGCACAACATAATAGAGCACCATAGTAACTTTTTACACCACAAGTTAGCTGTTCCTTCGAATAGTCAAAAACTCGTAAATAACCTGCATGAGGTACTTGATAGTATCACATCATAAAACAAATGTGACAGCAACGCAAAAATATGAGTTAAAGATCAGTATATTACCATCTCTTCCAACAGTTGCCATAAACGCACCATCTGCAGAAAAAGATATACTGTTGATAGAACCTTGACATATATGCCACCTAGAAACAGGATTACTCTGCAAATGAAAGGGAAATATGTTGAAAGCTAGAAGATCAATAGATGCCCATCGCAAAATTATTCAGTCAGAAAGATCAAAGTGAAAAAGAAGAAAGATTGTCCACACCATAGAGCATAATGGCTTCCACCACAAATCCAAGTTTTCAATAGATGTAAAATCTTAATTTGGAAGATTTGCTACCCATCATAGTTTGCAGTGAATGGCTCGTAGAACATAATAAGCTTGAATTTAACTACCAAGCCATGTCATAACAAATCCATAGATGCTGAAAATGGAATATTTTGTGGCCAGACATGATCGGTGTCATTTACAAAATGATGATGACTAACTGTTTAGCTTCTGATTCATCTATATTTCTGCACAGTGGGAGTGTCTAGGGGAGAAGAAAAATAACCAACCAACAATAGAAGAGTAACTTGCATAAAGCAGAATGTTGCCAGCACTCCACTAAAATTAAAGCTAACTTGAAGGCACCAACATAGGTCAAAGAGGTTAATTGTCGAACAAACCTTTTTACAAACCCATCTTCGACACGTATACATACAAATACATTGTCTGTTTCCCTTTCTAAAAAAGAGTGAATTTGATAAATATCTGTACTATTATAATGGGAGCTCTTGGCAGTTAATGGTGAAGCATTTTTGTGACAAACTGCCAAGAATGCTCTCTTACTATTTTGTGCCACTTACGATGATAGGCAAAAAGACATTATTTAATAAATTATATATTTGCTTGAAAAAGAAATCAAATCCTCGTCCACTTCAGGCTATGAATTCAGTAACCAACGGTTAACCAACTCACTCATGAACGGGATCAACTCTTTGTAAAGAAAGAACATGAGCATTGTATAATTAACCCCTACATGTATGCACCAAATGTGGGCCTGGAGCAAGGTGGTTGATATATCTTCAGCGTGTGTTTTGCGGTTGTGCGCAATGGGAGAGATTTAAAACAATGTCAAGTTTGAATTGCTCCTATACATGTATATCATATTAAATCGTTATTAGGAATTTAGAAATTGATAGGTGGACACCCAAGTTCTTCTCTGCAAAGAGTTATTCGTGTAGCTGTTGTATGGAAGAATAATGATGTTACTTACCCAAAAAAAAAAAAAAAGAATAATGATCTTCATGATGCTTTGTTCTCGAGTAAAGAATTGAAAAAAAAAAAAAGAGTTCAGATACGGGACTGCCATTTTGTTGTAGAGCAAGAAAACAACAATTGAAATAGAATCAAAGAAGAAGTTGTGATTTGTTCTTAATCTTGAAGAGTGAGATATATGAGAAGTGATCTTGTTTCTTTTACAACAAAGAAGCAATTTTGTTTACAAGTGATTTTGTTGTGGATGAAGAGGTACAATGTCAAAGCATCTCTGGTGAGATTTCACTTGCCAAAAGGCAAGGTTTAGGGAGGTCGTGGGTTCAACTCCCGTTGAAGAAAAAAAGAAGAGATTCACTGGCAAACTTGCAGTGACCTCCCACAAAAGAAGAGTTGTAGACTTCTCATGGTGGCTTGAAGTTGAAAATAGTGAGTGGGACCAACCTTAATTCTTAAAGAAGAAGTTGAATGGCGGAAAGGAGTTTCAATTGGCATTTGTTATTTTATCTTTTTGGAGGTATTACTTGGTTTTAAAGAAGAAAATTTTTTTTTAACAATTTCAATATTTTATTTTACTTTGATAAATAGTTAAGTTGTTTTATGATCTGTTTTCAAAAAAAAAAAATTTGTTTTATGATCTTGATCTGTTGTTCCTTATGCTATACATTGTTTGCTATGATGTAGGATTTTTTTAAATTTAAATTTGGCCTAATAGGCAAATACATCCTAACGTTTCATCAATTTTGCAAAACTATCCTAACATTTTAATTTTTGCAAATCTATCATAACATTTGATTTTACTTCAAATTGTATCCTTAAATGAAAATTGGACTTTATAACCCCTAATTTAATGTGACTTACTAATAAGTTTTTTTTTTTCCTTAAAAAAATACCAATAACTAAGCCTAATTACAGCAACCACAACAAATCGCTCCAATTTGGTGTCTCGTCCTCAACTCTTCTTCAACTCTACGTTACCTAAATATAAACATCTAATTATCTAATTAAACCTAATAACCATCAAAGAAAACAAATTGCCCCAATTTGATTTCTCGTCCTCACAACATGTCAAAGCCTCTCATAAACACCACACTTACACAAAACCTCAATGAGATCATCATCTCACAATCCTCTTGCTGCTTCATCACTCATCACCATCTTCTTTTGTAAACTCCAATAAAGGTGGCTCGATCCACCACGAAGAAGACCAGATTCCACAACATTGAGAGCGGTTGAAACCTTGACCTCGTCTCTTGCGCACTAGTTCCACCTTACCAGATTCAATCATTCGACAAAACTTTTGATCCTCAATCAATAATCTCCACCTCTTCGATCTCATCGCCCACGCTACATAGTTCACCATTGTCGATGACGTCGACTGTCCGTTCTTCATCGCCAAGGGAAACCCCAATTTGTTGTGATCCTCCCAGTTTCTAACTTAATTTGTTAATTAGGTTTTAGTTTTATTTCATGTAAGGTTGTGTGTGTCAGTGTACGATATCTCTGGAGCTTTTTTTATGTTCTTTGGAGCTTGTTAATTATTGTTTTTGTTTTTTGTCCATTTTATTGTTGTTTTGTTTTTTTAATTTAAAAACATTAATCACGTTAACACTTAAATAGAAATTGAGGGCAAAAAAGTCCAATTTCTACTTAAGGATACAATTTAAAATGAAACAAAAACATTAGGATAGATTTGTGAAAATTAAAACATTAGGATAGATTTGCGAAAATTAAAACGTTAGGATAGATTTGCAAAATTAGTGAAACGTTAGGATATATTTGTCAATTAAGCCTTTAAATTTTTACTACTTTACAGATATTTTCTCCAAGATATTATCTCATAGATCTTGAGGTGGAAAGCTGAGGTTTAAATGATTCATGGGTATTAGTGCTTAAACCATCATCATTGAAACCCCTTAAAACTTATGAGTCAAAATAGAAAAGAACTAATTCTTTTCCATCTAAAAATCCAAAAGTAGTCATGGTGAAACACAAAATACATGCAAATGTTGTGACCAAGAAAAAAAAATACATGCAAATGCACAAGTCAAGATAATCAAATGCAATTCACGTGCAGAGCACACACCATTCTACTAGTGGAATGTAAGAGATGCATGTGGTTTTACCACTCCGACTACAAATTTTTCAAATAAATATGGATAATTTATCCATTGCCAAGGATATCAACTCAATCACACTAAATTTGAGCGCAATGGAAGAGTTTGATCCATGTAGCCAACCCCAACTAATTTGGGATTGAGGCTATGTTGTTGTCATTGTCAATGGCAAGGATATCAACATATCATATCATATCATAAATATATAAAATGTGCAATCATTACTGGCTAAAAGCAGCAGTCACAACATCTAATGAAATTTGGTTTTTTTTTATAAGAAAGAAACCACAACTTGCCCACTGTAAGACTCATACTCTTGACCTTTTACCCAAGTAACCCCATACCAAACTGGAAGGCCATCCACTTGGTTGGTACCTAATGAAATTTGGTATTTACATATTCAAAAGCAATATCATGATCCCCAACTTTTACTGAATCTTTCCTAGCAGGTTAAGGCAAATATAAGGTCAAACATTTGATTAGCCCACAGATGAAACACCATGGCATGGCATGGAAAAGAAATTGCTCTCATTTAGCTAAGCATTACCCAACTCAATAAAATCCTTTTCCCAATTATTTGAACTAACAAATCATGTAATAATTCAAAGCGTAACGATCGGATAGGTAATTTTGCATACCAATCGTGTAAGAAGAGAAGTAGCGACTACAAGAATAATGTAGCATGTAATTTGTTTTCTATGTCCTCATGATACATGTTAATGATTAGTCCCACTTAGATACTCTGGTTGATCCCTAATCAGGGATATTTTGACCATACACTAATGGGTTGGTTACAAAACAAGGAGTTATAAATAGGAGTGAAAGAGTATTTTCTATCTTCAGTTTTAACATTCCCGAGTTGATCAATACAAATTCATTGAACTCTTCTATCTTCAATTAAAGTTTTCTAGATTCAATTAGAGATAGTTGAGATAGGTTCTTACTTCTTGTGATATTCATGGGGTGTCTTGCCCATCCTAGAGAACAGAAAAGGGACATTACCACATTTCGCCCACTGATTTATCTCAATAAGTATTTTGATAATTGATTTAAAACAGAATGGACAAATTGAACACATAATTCTGATTAATGACTCCAGTTAGGTAATATAACCTTCAAGTTGTTCTCACTAATTTAGGCAGGATTTGAGGAAAACAGTAAGAACAATTATAAATTTTGGAACCAAATACAGTCTAAATATAGCACTTAAACCTCTTTTTAAATTCCAGGAATTAAGTAATTCAAAAACTGTGCTGGATATTTACTCAGGAACATTTGATGGGAATATTTGAACATAAATGGAGCATGGGTTAAACAAAATATTGCCAGCATAGACAATTAGATAATTAGTTCATTGTTCATACAAATACTCAACATCCACTTACATATAGTTGTTCACTTGATGCAAATTATAAGCATGGACTAGGGCTTGATTAAGTACATTTTACGGATATTGTTCGCCTTAACGCAAGTGATAGTAATGCATGACATGTTGGCCCACATTCACACTAAAAAAAATTGTATCCAAATTCATATGGAACCAACAAAAGTACCTTACTGGACCTTGCATGTGCCACTGAAAACTGTGTTTGATCCTTGATGACAGGAAATGAAGAATCACCAGTACCATCCTTGCCCTGGACAAATACTAGCAATTTATGATCTATAAAAGTTTATTCGGCAAAGAAAATTCAAATTGCTAAACACATGAACCATTTTTTCCATTAAAAGTTTAAGGTTTACCTTCTCATACACATATAGGTTTCCATCTGCATGGGCAACAACAAAAGCACCATCCCCTTCAGGCGCCCATGCTATACTAGTGCATCGACTGAAAATGACCAGTATTTGTATAAGCAGATTAGCACTTCAAGTTCAATGTATAATAGAAATCCATAAAAACCACATAAAAATATAATTAGAATCAAACAAAATATAACAATATTTTACAACTTAGTATGAACATAAGCAAAAACTAGAAGATAACATCCCAACGGCTTTTGCTCTGGAATATGGCAGATTCTTGGACAAAAGGACAAATGTCATTTACAAGTAAAGACAACAAGGGCCCTACTCCTGCTCACCATTAGTTTTCAAGATCATCAATTGCAATAGAAAATTCCACACTGGTAATTTTTACTAATCCATGTATCAGATCATAATTATTCTTTTTTCCAATTGAATTGATAAGCATTAAGCTTGTCTGTACCATTCTCATGATCTTTGGTTTTTTCAAGTACAAAAGGGTTGTTTCATCCTCCAATGGAAGAAATTGTACAACTATGTTTTCTCATACTATAGGTGCCATGCTTTGATAAATAAAACATTCAACTTGATACTGTTTTAGAACCCAAATAAGCAACTAAATACGGACTTTGCACAATTTAGAAATTTATTTAAAGATTGCAACCTGTCATTGTTTCAGTGCCATTGTAAACGTCTCCAGTAAATGATCGAACTCACCAAAAACAAAAAGAAGAACAAAAAAAATCATGCCAAGAAATTAATAGCAAAAGCAAGCTCTCAACTTAAATAATTTGTGAATGCACATACCAAGCCGCCAAGCACAAACTATATGAGTAGCTAACCAAAAGTTATGAGTGACCTTATCCAATGTAAATGCTACCAAAACCTACACGAACCAAGCAATGGACGATAACCTAGTCTAAAAGGTTATGTGAAACAACAGATTGCGTATAATCAACCCCAATAGCTAAGATGAGTGGCGTTCACAGTTGCTATTACTTGGTTTCTATCGCAGAAAGTGTTGGCATTAATCTAAGAATAAAGTTAACAAACACCACAACGAAACACGAAACATATAGATATGAGGGGGGAAATTTGAGTGTAACCAACACCCATGGGTAAGACTGGTCACATTCGTAGTTGCTTTTATTTTATTTTTTCAAGATAGAACTGTAGAAGGTGATGGAATCAATCTAAGAACTAATACCATTTTGAAACACCAACATATACGTCCCTCATAATCTGATATTTAAACACACGACATAGCTGATTTCACATTATTAAAAATATACCTTATATCAAATGTATATCATGTAGCAAACATATAAGTGATAATAAAACCAAAGTGTGGGAGACTAATACAAAATCTCATCTGAACAGAACTTTTTCCAACTTAGAAATCCAACAAGTCAATCTATCAAGTATAAAATAAACTACCATAACATGAGTGTTTGTTTCTTTTTGTTAGTGTGCAACAGACTTTCCGCATGCCTCTAAAGGTATGTTTGCTATATGCAAAGCACAAAAGCTAAATTATAGAATATTGACAGATTTGTCAAAGAGTATAAAAAGTGCAAATGACCCCTCAATACCCTTTTTCCCAACTCCATCTAAATGAATTCATCAAAACACTGGTATCAAAGCGCGAAAATGACAATATCCATGTATCACTATACAGTCTATACCATAAAACAGCTTCACCTAGTCAGCAAGCTCTTACGCAAGCTCAGACAAAGAACTAATACTGTTTGCACAACCTAAAATGATATGAGAAGCTTTACAGACAGGAATCTGTTTCCTTTTTCTTTTTGAGATACAAGGGTCCCGTTAGACTCAACTATTTCCTAAAACCAATTTTTTGATGTTTTGGTCATATGAAGGAGCGTGGTGTCACTGTTGCAGTTTTGCTTAGCAATTTGGTAGGGGCAAGTAAATGTAGCCTCCTTCCCAAGTTGTAGAGTTTTAGTTCAAAATTATTATACTTATTTACTTTCTATCTTTCCTCCATTGAACAAACTATACTAGGCTTACTAGCAAAAGAAAACAGCATGATTGAGTTTGAATAAAAAGGGGAAAACAGGAGGGAAAGATACTATAACAAAAACAATAAGAACAATTAATAACAGGTATGTTAATCATGACTTGCCTGCTATTAATCGAACCGTCTCTGTTGTAATGTTGGGCACCAACAAGCTTCTTTCCAACATCTTGCAACTGTTGTCGCAAAGACACCGAATAAACTACAAAGGCCATTGAGAGATAACAAGCAAGCCATTAAGCAGAGTAAATTAGCAAAAACATTGCATGATCAAAAGCTCTAACTCTTTCTTACCATCTCCGGAGTTCAATCCAATAAGCAAATCATGCCCATCCTTAGCATCAGCATCAAAGGCATGGCACACTGGGTTTGAATTACTGAAATGTATCGACTTTATGGGATCCTACCATTCTCAAAACCACAACTTAAACATTCAACAAACAATTGAACAACAGTGCCCCATTAAAGAACAATCAATCAATCAATCAATCAACAGAAACAATACCTTATCTTGTGAATTGAAATCGCTGACATACACAGTATCCCCAACATTGAAGATCAAGAAAGTCCCTTTCCCATCATAATTGGAACACATGGAGGCGGAAGCACTCGAACTGGACACCCCCATTGAACCAATCCTACCACTCCCCGCCACGGCCTTGCTCGCCCCATTCCCTCCCACAAAACTCAGCGCCCTACTCCCATTCCCTCCCCCCAAGAGCCTCGCCGCCGCGGATCTCACTCCGCCAGCGCTGGAACTCCCCGTCCCCGTCGGCGTCGGGGGCAGCTGCGCCGGCTTCTCCTTCAGCTGCGCCAGCGTCACCTATAGATAGATAGGGGCATATTTCAGATCAAATTCAATTCCAGTTTCGATTCCGATTTACAATTAATTGAATGAAGGAATGGTTGATGGATTGAAAGGACCTGAGTGACGGCTTTGCCGTGGGCGTAGTGAAGGAGGCCGGCTGGGTGGGTCTTCTCGAAGTGGAGCTTGTAGCGGCCCTCAGGGGTCTTGAAGTAGGTCTTCAGACCGACGGCCGATTGGGAGTTCCCTACCGACGAAGACGCTGCTGAGGAGGACATCATCCCGTTCCCGCTGCTGTGGATCATCGCCTCGACTGTCAATCCCTAGGCGCAACAAGATCATCACATTCCTCCGCCTGCTCCTCCCTCCCTCCCTAGTGTCTCCACTTCTCTCCACGTCTCTTCTCTTCTCGTTCTTCTGTGCGAGTGCAAGTCGAAATCGAGGGTTTTGATTGGTATCGCTGGGTTGGGCCTAGAGATGTCTCTCTCTCTCTTCGTTCGCAGAGTTCTTCTGGTGGGCCCTGTGAAGGGGCCCGCGGGAGAAGTGGCTGCGATGATCCATGTCGAATTTGACGGGCGGATAAGCGAGCTACTGCTCGTTGAGATTGCGACACGTGGTGCGTTCGGTGGGTCATCGAGGTTTCCTTCCACGTGGAGTAGACTGGGCTGTGGATTATAAATTTATAATCGCCCTATGTGCATCGCCATCCTATTAGAGCACCCCATTCATCAGGACACCTTAGGACTTTTATCAAAATATTCTAATTTATGTAGCAACATACCTCACTATCTAAGATACATGTTAGAGTAGTCTCGATCAGGTCTTACCGAAATCTGTATTACAGTGTCAGTTTCTATCAACTGATACCCAAATAAGGGTAGTTAAACACCAACTCAATAGGTAGCCATCAAAACTATACAAGTGGTCTCGGATGCTTTTGTGTTGAGACGTGTATGTCTCAGTTGACACCAACTGACACAAACCTATGTTTCTGTCTTGTGTGTCTGAGACCATGGGTTTAGTATTTTCCCCTGATACCTAAAACGTAGTATGTTATGTAGTGTCACGCTATAGGCACCTCACCGATTACTTTGTGCACCCCAGTAGGCATCCCACCAATTACTCTAGACACATTGAGGCAAATGTGTCATTTTCTTTTAGAACCAACATACATAAAAAATAGTCAGGGTGCCTTGATCATAAGTCGGGGTTCACGTAGCGCGACTTTGAAGAAGAGAAATCAAAATTTCATTAATCATTCATGGCTCAATACAGAACCAGACATTGAATCAAGTACATTTGATTCGCTAATCCTATTTGTGCAAACAAACTATCATTAATTTGTCTTCTACAGTTCTTACAACTAGAGGTTTATTTCAAAACAAATTAACACAAATTTTTGTAACATACAAACAAAAACTATATTTTATATTTATAAATAAATAAAAAATAAAAAAAAAACTAAATTTTATAAGTTCTTTATTGGAATGCTCTTTGTACTAAAATACTCTTGGTGAGCTTAGAACAATAATATGCTTCATAAGGGCGATAATATTTTTTTTTAGTTTGTATAGTAATACTAATTAAAAAGGGAATACTTTAATAATAATAATAAAGGTTTTTCATAAAAATAAAAATAATAATAAAGGCTTCAAAAAAAAATTAAAAAGGAAAAATGTTGTTGTGCCTCGTATGGGACACGCATATGTCACACGAACCTTCTCAACTGCTTTTGATTCACAAAGAATGCACGCATCTCGAGGCATGTGGAGGGTGAATGAGCTGGTTGATAGTGTGATGACCCCAATTCCACAACCTTAAATTGGGCTCCGCCCGGCCTAAACTTACGTGGATCCCGAGTCAACACTCGCGCAATCAACGTACCCTAGTCAGTCTGCCCTTACATTTCCATTTATTAAGTCATTTAAGTTGAGTTATTCATATTAGCGAGTTATCAGATCATAGCGGAAAACCTTAAAAATTCTCAAACTAATAGCAATAACCCTAAGATACTAGTCAGGACAACCTATAATGTGGAAACCCCGCATATGTGTACAAACATCAGATACATTAACTCATAGTAGAATACAACATAGTATACATGCCCAAGATCTTTTATAAACTCAATGTTTTCAAAACATATACATATGATACATGGGACCTACACAATAGGCGAGATTTGATCACCTATTAGTTCTCCATTTCAATCGTCTGTCGCTGGTCCTTTACCTTTCTCAACCCTGCAATATGACGAGGCTGCACCCACCATCATAAAAAAGGACGACGAGTACAAAAAGTATAACAATAATAACCAAATGGAGTTCCAACATCATTTTAAAAGTCAAATAAATGACTAATTAAGTATCATGCGTGAATATCACAAAAGTAATAACATACATCACGATAATGAATTACTGAGATATCAACGATAAATGAGTGTCGAGAGCACAAAACAAAAGACATATAAGTGTTCTAAGTCAATCAGATTGTCACACAAAGTTTACAACCTGATTTTCAAGACATATTACGAACCTAAACAAAATTACAAACAGTTTAGTATGAATCACATTACTGTAGCCCACACATAGTTCAACTCACATCAGACTCCAATCCCTAAACATGCGAGTTTAGGCACGTTCATAATCCATGTAATCACGGTAGTGAGAGAGATCACTAAGTAAACTCACTGAATTCGTGACCACCATATCGCCCATTTAGACCCACAATTACACTCAATCCGAAATCCAAAAAAAACCAAACCGATAATCCACTAATAAGGATAGATACCACGACGGAATTCAAGAAATCATATTTCACCAAGAAATGCTGCTCAAGAAAGATAATAACCAAGTAAATGCACAAATGAAATTATAATAGTACTCCAATTGGTTTTACTCACTATACAACGCGACACTCCGAGTTCATGGCTCTCAAAAGCCCCCAAACCGAACATGTACATAAGTCACTAGTCCACTAGACGCCTGGTAATCATTTTTTAATCTAGTTTGGTTGCGTTAGAGTTTTATTTTCATTTAATTGTAATTTTTCCCATTTCCTATTATTTTGGGTCAATTTCTCGGATGGTGGGTCGAATTCGATCCCATTTAGATATTCGAGAGATTCCTGAAGTTTTAGTAAATTTTCAAAAATTTAGTTATGTTAGCTTTACCGAGGACAAGGCTTACCCACTATCAACTCAAACTTAAAACATAATTTATATTATAAAAATCAAGAATAGAACATCGTTAATAGTTAATAATTTTACGAGGAAAACTATGTCACATATTACTTTTTGATTTCTAATGTAGAAGATCGTGCAAGACGCAACTACATGACAAACTTTCATAGTCAGTGTGACATGCGCCGTGCATAAATAATGTATACTTGATACCTTATAAAATGTTTAATAATACGTGGCATTGTTACTCCAAATAACATCTTATAGAGCCAATAGCCCCACATCTTTTGGGTTCCAGCCTCTATATTATATTGTTAATATATTGCTTTGCGTAAAACAATGTGTATACATATGTGCATGATGCATATAGTAAAGATGCAAACCTTTCATTTGACAACAAAAAAAAAAGATGCAAACCTTTCATATGTATAAAATAAAAATAGAATGTTGAAGCAATGAGGTGTTTGGTAACTTTCTACCATTTTTTTAATGATGATAGTTAATATGCTAACTAGTTTACAGTAATAAAAAGGTATGAGGTTGCAAATAAGTAACCATTGAACAAATATCAATTGAGCTTCCAACTAGCACACAACTATTGTGTGCACATTGTACATAAACATTGTACATAACAAACCTCATTTAATAATCTACTTTAGTGGAGTCTATCAAGTGCACAATAAAGCAAAAAATTAGAGATATATTTGCAAACCGTGGTCATGAGTTACACGTCAAATCATGAAGCTTGGAGAGACAACTTGCATACGTTTTCTCCATACTAAAAACTGTAGAAATTGGAAGCAAAGAACCCATCTCTTAATTACATAACAAATAACTTGAATTGAAATAAATATATCAAAGTCAAAAGGAAAGTTGCACTAAAAACGTTGGTAGTTTTTATGTTGTGCATTGACCATGATGTAAGGGGGCAAAAGAGTGTAGGTTTTATAGTGATTTCCAAATGGCAAAAAAAAAAAAAAAAAAAAAAGAAAAATGTATGTCCTCAATTCGGAAGCATAAAACCATGAATTATTGATCACATTGCTAAAAACAATTCCTATAATATGACTAGTGTACCTTAAGTTACCAAAGCCTTTCTTTTTGTCACAGTCACGGAAGTCTTCTTATATATACAAGAAAATGTGAATGCATCAAACCAAGAATGAACCAACCCATGTATTAAAAAACTATTGACCAAGAAACACCAAAAGAACAGACACCCATAGAGACATTTTTAATCTCATAAATCAAGTCAATGAAGCACTTAACAAGCTTGGGTAAGGACCCCCTCTCTAAATTCGGTTGACATTTGTTGGTATTCATACCCAAGTTCTCAAAGTACAAAATGGGAACTGAACGCAAAAGATATGTCTCTAAAAGCAATCACAGACCAAAATTGAGAAGCCAACTAATGAATCAGCTTCACCTCCTTATCAAAGTAGGCAAAAATCACCAAAAACCAAAAAAAAAAAAAAATGAGCCCAGGATGGTCTATCAGTTTGGTAGCAAATCGGACAATCAGTCCGACAAATTAGCAGTTGAATTTTTTAAATTAATCGCCGATACTCTTCCTCTGTCCACATAAGTGAAAAACTACTTATTAAAAAAGTTAAAAAAACTTAACTTATTTGTTAAGTGGTTTTTCCTCTTATTTTGTAAAAGGTTTGTAAAAGGCTTGTTAAAAATAAGAGGTAAGAAGAAACTAACCAAACATACTTATTTTAATAAACTTCTTTTAAAATAAGACTTATAGATAATAAAAGGAAAAAGAAGACTTACCAAAAACAACCAAGAAACCATATATATATATATATACATTAATCATTATTTTTTATTTTTTATTTTGGTAGGAATCATTATATTTTGATGTAATACATTAATTATTATTATTAAATATTATATATGTTTATTATCACTAATTATACACGCACATTAAAAAGAATTGCATAGATTTTACAATATAATATGACATAATATCATGTAGGCATATTAAAAAGAATTGTATAGATCTTGAACCACTGCGGATCCTCTCAACGGTCGGCGGTGGTTCTAATCAAATCCCTTTTACTCTTTGTTCATTTAATAAATTACAAATCTAATCAGATTTGTGGAGATTGATCCATCCTTGTTGTGTATGTTCATCAACGATGCTGCGTAGATTTGTGCGGGGTGTTGGATTGATTTGTCTTTAGGTTTTACTTTATATTTAGTTTTCTTCTCTAGTTGGAAGTTTTTGATTTGTCTTCTACTTGTTGGGAGGTTTTGTTATTCGTTTTGTGGTTTTAGTACTTTTGTATATTGTTATGAGTTTCAACGTTGTAGAGAGTAGTACCTGATTGTCAAACTGTTTCAATTAAAAAAAAAGTCAAATTAATGGCAGTTTGTTTGCATAAATAAGATTAACGAATCAATGTACTTGATTCTATGTCTGGTCATGTATTGAACCATGGATGATTAATAAAATTTCGATTTCTCTTTAAAAAAAGAAAGAAAGAAACTATTAATAAAAATACCATTACAAAAGTAACGTATTTTAATTAATATAAACATATTTTTTTATGCCATTTTGTATTTCTCCTCTACTCAATCAACTATTTTTCCAAACAATTTTCAGTTGGTCAGCTAGATTATCAATTTTTCGCTACCACCTACTAGATTATCAGCTAGATTATCAGTTGGTGTTGCTAAACAAAGCCATCATGGACCCTCGTGAAATCGTGATGCATTAAAGTATTAGCTTTGCTTCACATACTCCCTCCGTTCCACAATATCTATCACATTTTAGTTTGTGCAAAAGAATTAAGGTGATGATTAAGTAATTCACAATTAAGATTTTATAGCAACACTAAATTACCCTACTATAAATGACTTTCATGCCTTTATTATATGTATTGTGTAAAAAAAGTGATATATAGATGGGTTTTTTTTTTCTTGAGATATATTGATGGTTTATTAACTATAGAATGAGATTATAATAAGAAATGGAACACTTAAGCTTATTGATTTCTTAATATGATATATATTGTGGAATAAAAAAGTGTCCAAATGCGATATATGTTGTGGAACGGAGGGAGTTTTTATATGTTCGGATTCGGTCAGTCCAACTCAAATGGCGTCAATTGGACAGCAGAGACATCAAGACATGCCTTTCAGTACTACCATTAGTCATTAGTGTTCCATGCATGTTATTTGTTAAATTGTTTGTGTTCATATCATCAAGACATAAACGAATATATAGCACCACCAGAAAAGGGTAAATTAGTTGTATGTAAATATGACTGCTAATAAACTTAAAAATTATACGGTATTTTGCTTCTTTTTTTTTTTGACAAAGTAATTTGCTGTTGTTAATTAGAATTCCATGTTTTTTTTTGAAGAATTAGTATTACATGTTGTTTGTTCCATTATCTATGCTCAATAGATTTTTTTTTTCTTTTTTTTTGTTTAAGAAAGAAACAACTTGCCCTTAGAGTTTGAACTCACGACCTCTTACTCAAAAACCTTATACCAACCACTATGCCACCCAATTGGTTATCTGTGCTCAATAGTTTGCAACAATCTAAAGCATATGCATGATATGATTTTCTTCATTTTATAGGAAACGAGAAAATTTCAATTTATAAAAATGATAGAAGACCAGAGATTCTCATGATACATATGGATTTGTTGCTTGTAAGAAAAAAAAACATTTGGACTTTCAGAAGAACATCTTTTTTTCTCCTACTTAATTAATTTCTTTTTTTTTTAATCCAAGTCAATAAACTAATCGTAGTTTAAAGCTAAATTTAGTAATTTTCTAGGCCCAAACATGCTGAATTTAATGATTATGAACTCGAGCTCTTTTTTTTTTGGGAAGAATTATGCATGGACTCCAGTTTTTGGTAGGTGTTTTAACCATAAGCAGTTCGGATCATCCTCCATTATGTCAGGACTCATGAGTCAGGAGTGCTTTGCATATCAATCATTGATTAACATGGTTGAGTATTTAGGGCTGCTAACGGGTTGCATTCGGGCATGTCTGAACCGACTGTCGACAACCTAACTTCATACCTGAAAAATACTCAACTTATATTTTTACGCATTACTTACTCGCCAATCCTCAATTTCCAGGCGAGCCCAGGGGCATAGGCCAAAAACTAGACTTGTTTATTGGGTCTGGTGCTTTCCAAACCCGCCCACGCTCGCCCTATAAGGCCGGGCTTTGGTTTAAAAGTACGAATTCTTATTTGATGGGCCGGCATCAGGGCATGGGTTTTCATGTGTGAGCCAATGCCTGGCTTGGCCTGTGTGTATGTTAAAGTACTTTTTTTTAATTTTTTAATTTTTTAATTTTTTAATTTTTTAATTTTTTAATTTTTTTTTTATTTTTTATGTATATATATATATATATACATAAACAAATGTGTCAAAGTAGGAATGAACGTTTGACCTGTATTAAGTGAGGATCTTAGCTAGGGGTGCACAAGGATTAAACTAATCTGTGGATCCAATCCGGTCTGGATCAATTATCACTAATTGGATCAATTTTTTGATCCCTTAGACTAGACTGGATCGAATTACGGATCATACATTAAAAAATCGCGGATCCAATCCGATTCACTCCGTTTAACACATCAACACATATTACATATCTACTCGTATGTACTGTAGTATTTCGAAGATCATCAACCCAAACCATCAACTCTTAACTATTATATCTAAAATATTGTGGTTGTCTTAACTCTTTTATTACGCTTTCAACCTTTTTTTTTGGGCAATATGTTGCAATGTGCACTTTTTTTGTGCTTTTGTGAGGATGCATGGTGTAAATTTGTAGATGTCATATTTAATTATGTATGAACTTACATTTTAAAGGTTATTGTGATGACAAGTTTGTGGAAAATATGCTATATATAGATTTGTGGGATATATGCTGTAAATTTTTCATTCATAAGATGTATGATTTTTCTGATTAATTTGTTAAAGTTTAATTTCACGAGTCTTTGGATAGAAAAACATCAATCCGTAGAACTTAATCCAATCCGGTTCGCATTTTACAAATTGGATTGAATTGAATTAATGAATTATTTGGACTGGATTGGAGTGTAATTTTTCAATCCGCAATAATTAGATTGGATTGCGGATTGATCTTAATTAGACTGAATCCAATCCACGTGCACCCATTCTTAGCCACTAGACTAACTTTTTGAAAAAAAAGTAAAAATTGGTCAATATTTTAAATTTAAGAAATATAAATTAATTGTTTTAAAAATATGTATATATAAAAATTAATTATCTAAAAAAATTATTAAACTTTACTTGGCCTGCCCAAGCTTGGCGCTTGAGCGGGATTAGGCCCAACACCTTTAGAACCTTACTTGGGCGGTGTTGAATAGGGCGCGCTTTAGGAAAATAGATCTGCTTAGCCCACCCAAACTTGCCTATAATTAGCTCTACATAGTGACATCAAGAATGGAAGCACTAACGTTGGAAGTTTCCCCACTTATACAGTGTGTAACTTGGGATGAACCTAGAGTAGTAAGATGGTGCACTTATCGAGTGATTGACAAAAAAAAAATGGATGGATAAAAACAAATCATTTTATAGTTCTAATGTAAAATTAACTTTATTTTTCCTTTGTGCTTTGGACTCATGAATTCAGACTCAATTATTTTTTTTCAAAATTGTCCTCTAAAAATTATAAGATTAGACAGTTAATGACTTAATGTGCTTATAAAGAAATAAGGCCAGTGGAGTATTAAATTGTTTTGTGCTAAAATCAATATGTTGGGGGGTTATGTAATTAAGAGTAATGCATGTGAAAGGTAAATCAAACCCGGACCCCGACTTATCCCACACGTAGTAAGCCTCGCGCGCTCGCGAAGGTATGCTTCTTACCATATGTGGAAGACCTCACCAGGGGCGGACCCCTCTGTATCTCGGGACCTCCTCTAGGCACGCCACCCGCACCACTCGAACTTTTTCCATCCCTCCATACACACTTCCACCGTCGGCCTATTCTAACCTCGTTATTATCAACACTCTTCCAGTAGAATAATTGATCATGTAATAATTGACCATGTACCCCAACTCGGTTCCCCCTTCATTTTCTATAAATACACTGGTGGACCTAGGTTCAACATGGAGTGGGCTCTCACACTTGTTTAAGAGAAACCATCAAATCTTCTATTAGCCCACCCCAATTTGTAAAAGAAAAAAACTAGCTCACCTCATCAAGAAAATGACTAGTCAACCTTAATAAAAATTGAGAGAAAACGATCAAAAAGTTTGTCTATTCATTTTTTCTTTATGATATGTTCATCATTATTAATATTATCTTTTTCCTAAGAATTATTTATATTTTCTTTATCTTTTCCTAGTTAAATCTTGTTAAGTAGTTCAAAGTCAATTCAAGTTTGATTTTATCTTTTCTTAAAAAAAATTATTTGTATTTATATATAAAAAATTTAAGCTTGTTAAGCTCTATTTTTACTAATTTCTTGTAAATATCTTTGTTGCATATTTTGACATCTTTTTGAGTTTTGTTAATATTAGTTAGTTGGTATTTAATTAGTTAGATTTTAATTTAATTTCATGAATTCTTCCTTACTTTTGTAAATAATTATTTAGTTTTGCTAAATAATTGTTTAGTGTTATTCAATGTGTGTTATTTTTTTTTAGTTTCTCACGTAGTGTCCGGTGCCAATAGCATCAACTAATCCACGCTCAGGCTCTGGATCCTATATGGGTGGAATGTGTATTAGTTTATGAAGTAAAGTTATTGTTAATATCTTGGTATAGCTTCGCAAATTGAATTGTCCATTAACAACAAATTAAGCCATGCTTCATTCATAACTCGCTACACTTGAATGCTTTATGATAAAAATAAAGTATGATAAGTTACCTTGACTATAGCCTAATGCACTTCAAAATCCTGAGTCCGCCACTGTATAAATACTCCCACTCCTACCCCCACCAACACCAAATTCATCTCCTCTTACCCAAACATTGTATATCTCTCTCTCTCTCCCATCTTCACCACTTGCCTTCAAGAACAAATTCTTTGCTCTTGCTCTCCTAGGAGACTAGGAGATAATGAAATGGGTTGTTGAAAGTGAAGTTGTTCTGACTGTTGCAGATGGTATCGATGATGATGTCGTGGAAGTTGCTCTGGGTGTTGCAGATGGTTTTGATGATGTTGTCGTGGAAGTTGATCCGGCCGTTGCAGATGGTGCTAATGATGATGCCGTGAAAGTTGCTCTGGTCGTTGCAAATGATGTCGTGGAAGTTGCTCCGGCTGTTGATGATTGTTTTGTCAAAACTTATTAAACACATAATTAATACATAAATAAATATTATTTTTTAAAAACAATATTAACAAAAGTTTTGTGATGTGTTGATCATACTATATTATTAATTTTATATTATTTGATACATCATTTTGTATTAATGTACAAGATTAATAGTGTGCTATAGTATGTCGATTATATATTGATTAAGTTTTAACAACGTGAATTTCAACAACATTTAGAGTCTCGTAAAATATATATTTTCTTGTAGTGGTGCAATTGTTAATGATGAACTTGTGAAAATTTTGGACTTGAATGTAATTTTTCAAAGATATTAGAAATTGATTAAAAGCATAGGGTTTGTATTAAAAACTAAAAGAAATGGGTTGACCAGGTCTCGGGGAACACAAATCTCGAGGCACATCAAGTGATGGAGTGGGGTGCTCCTAAAGAAATCCCATGTATAAAACCTTAAGTTATAACCCTAGCCACCATACGGAGCACAAAATCAAGATAGGAAGATGGATGAGAGCCAAAATTGGTGTTATGGTAGATTTGGCCCTCAACAACCAAGAAGAGCTTCTTTGAAGGAAATTCATGTTCTCTCCCATCTTTAATATCTCATTTGGTGTTCTTTAATGGTGGCAAGCCTCGTTTTGGGGCTTCAATGTGGTGGAAAGTAGTAGTGTTAGACACCACCACCAACATCAGATACATTAACTCATAGTAGAATACAACATAGTATACATGCCTAAGATCTTTTATAAACTTAATGTTTTCACAACATATACATATAATACATGGGACCTACACAATAGGCGAGATTTGATCACCTATTAGTTCTCCATTTCAATCGTCTATCGCTGGTCCTTTACCTTTCTCAACCCTGCAATATGACGAGGCTGCATCCATCATCATAAAAAAGGACGGTGAGTACAAAAAGTATAATAATAATAACCAAATGGAGTTCCAACATCATTTTAAAAGTCAAATAAATGACTAATCGAGTATCATGCGTGAATATCACAAAGGTAATAACATACATCACGATAATGAATTACTGAGATATCAACGATAAACGAGTGTCGAGAGCACAAAACAAAAGGCATATAAGTGTTCTAAGTCAATCAGATTGCCACACAAAGTTCACAACCTGATTTTCAAGACAAATTACGAACCTAAACAAAATTACAAACAGTTTAGTATGAATCACATTACTGTAGTCCACACATAGTTCAACTCACGTCAGACTCCAATCCCTAAACATGTGGGTTTAGGCACGTTCAGAATCCATGTAATCACGGTAGTAAGAGAGATCACTAAGCAAACTTACTAAATTCGTGACCACTATATTGCCTATTTAGACCCACAATTACACTCAATCCGAAATCCAAAAAAAAACCAAACCGATATTCCACCAATAAGGATAGATAACACGACAGAATTCAAGAAATTATATGTAACGACCCAATTTATAATTGCCGTTAATTATGACGTCATTGCAGATGTGGATGCCAGTGAGGATGGTCGTGGGTCCCACAGCGAGGCTGGAACACACTCGAACTAGGTATACAGTCCGTTTTGTATGCTTGTTGCGGACACGGGACACAGGGCACGGGGTGCCGGGTAGTCGGGAAACTAGTGTGGTCTTACTTACAAAGTTTGAGAATTTATTGAATGGAATAGATAATTGATATAAGCTAAATCAATTGGAAATCGATAAGCCCTATAATTAAGGTGAATAAAACAATAACAGTTTGATGATTCTCGAGATGCACAACAGGGTCATCAGTGTCAAGATAAGGTGTATGGAGTTGGAGTGACACAGGGTGGTCAGGAGCCTAGGATGGTTCTCGAGATGGACACACACACTTGATCAAGTGTCAAGTATATATATATATATACATGTTGACCGATCAAACAAAGGAGAGTGAGAGTGTGGTGTTGAGAGAGGTAGAAAGAAGGAGAGATCAGTGGGAAGAGAAGAAGAAGAACAGCCACTAAGGTGTGAAGAGGGTGATTTTGGGCATCCAACCACAAGATCAAGAGGTATTGATAAGTCAATATTTATAGGATTTAATAGTATATTTTAGTATAATTTAGTGTGGAAGTTTATAAAACATATATTTAATTATATTTAGTTTTGGTTTTTAGGTGAAACGGAGTGCACGGTTGAATCCGGGGCAGAAAAATACTCAAAATAGAGTATTTACTTACATTAATTGGATACCGGGAGAGTTAGTCTCGAAATTTACACCGACAATGGGGTAATTGGAGTCGCAATGCCACGTGTCAACAACAGATTCGTCGAGACGCATCACATACAGCCGATTCCGCCAATGAGAGCAAGCCACGTAGGCAGTCCAGCAATGTCAGCACCACTCATGTCCAGGCACGTGGACAAGACAACAATCTCCTCTCTCCAGCTCGTCGATCTGCCTCGAGATGCGCATCCACACGAACTCCCAGATTTTCGGTAAGAGTCGCGTGAATTCGCCCAGCACAGTATTCCGCCACGTGTCGCTCCGCGACTAGTCCAACAAGGCGCATTTCCAGCTCCAACATATCACAGATCGCCATGTGTCACGCTCACCCCTCTCACGTACGTCACCGCCTCTCTTCTCCTCCAATTGCGTTGCGCCACGTCAGTCGGTTAACAGACTTCATCCAATCATCTTCTGACACGTCAGCAAGCACCAGAATTCAGCCAATGAGATGCTGACACGTGACAAGGACGAAAATACACAAAAAATAGTTTTCTCTCTCTTCCATACACTAATTTTAGTAGTTTTACATATTAGGACTTTAGGTATAAATAGAACATCTATTATTCTTTAGAACTCTCTCTTTCTGCATTATTTTGTGAGTAGCCATGTCTGGCTAATCAAGCCATTGCCTAGGTCGGAGGTGAAGCAATTCAGGATTATGGATTCATGGCATAACTTGTGAGATCTTTTATTTTATTATTTAATTTAATTTAATTTCTTCTATTTCATTGTTGTTGGTTTTCATGAATATGGTTTAAATATAGGGTATGTATGTGGCCAGTGCATGCTTTTAGGTGGATAATCTATAGTTAATTGACTCATTAGTATCCGTAATTGTACTTTTGAGACAATATAAGTAACAAACATTCACCCGATTGCCGTCAAAACCTTTTGGTTCTTGAGTGTGCAACAATTGAATCTAGGTTAAATCGGGAGCGGACGCGATTCGGTTATCTAGGATTAGTATTCCTATAGAAGTTTATTACTGCGGTTAATGTGTTAAATCTTATGGCAGATGTCTAGGGTTATACATTAATTAGAGAAGTAGTTAGTGGCGGATGTCCTAGCTATCGAGATTAGGGGAATTAGAAATTTCTGGCGGATGTCTATTTTTCATAGCTAATCTAGGGGAATTTGAATTAATAATTGTTTTGGGAAAGATTGACGACCATAGTAATTAGATTATTTAATTTAGTTATTTTCTCTAAACCCTTATTCTCGTTTCTTTTAAAACTTTAGAAAGACTACCAATCTCTGTGGGATCGACCCTTTACCACCATCTGCAAATAGTTGGTTTAAGGAATTATTTTATTGACGTGTTCGGCGCGCGTCAATTTTTGGCGCCGTTGCCGGGGATTGGTTTTTCTTTCTTTGGTTTTATTTATTTATTTTTATTATTTGTAGTTACTTTACACCCTTGTCTCTAGCATGTTTGCAGATAACTCCACGATGGCCTCCTATTCTGACAATTATAGTCAATTCAAAGACTCGTACTGTGAAAGTATGAATGGGGTAGGTATGTCAAATTATGGACATGAATTTTCTAATTGGCCTTCTTTTGTGCAACAGGTTGAGGTTTGTGAAATTTGCGGAGATAATACTCATCCTACCGATGTTTGTCCTTACGAGCCTGAATATGAGAGTTATCCTTATCAAGGTAATGTATCGCCACAACCTGACTTGAGTTATCCCTTTTCCAGCCCACTGACTCCTAAAAAAAAGGAGCAATCTCTTGAAGATATGTTCAAAGAACACTCCTCGGTCAATCAAAGGTTTCATCAAGACATCTTACAATATAAGGAAAACTCCACCATGGCTGCCTCTTCACACCATTCTTTTAGCTGGCCCTATGCAGTACAACAGGAACCTATCAAAGCTTGTGATCTTTTTAGTGGTTGTCATCATTTTCCTAATGTATGTCCCTGTGACTAGTGGAGTAATTCATCGCCACAGCCTGACAAATATAGTTCCATGCGGAACAGACCTTTAAGGGATAAAATAAGTTTTCTTTTAAAGACTGAGCAGGACATATACCTCACCGAGTAAGAATTAGACCAATGGATTCAAGAAAAGAATAAAAAAGCTGAAGATGAAATAAAGTTAATTCTCCAGAAAAGATCAGCGAAT
Organism: Stephania japonica; assembly: GCA_039657345.1. Lineage (NCBI taxonomy): Eukaryota > Viridiplantae > Streptophyta > Magnoliopsida > Ranunculales > Menispermaceae > Stephania > Stephania japonica. Next base: position 13,530,031 of record CM077556.1, read on the forward strand.
ACCATAAGTGCAATTCCATTAAATAGTGTTGAGGTGCAAGATGAGGAATATATGAGTGATTACGAAGAGTTAAAGGGAGAACTTGAAGTATCTCAATCAGAGCCGGAGATCGTTATGGCATAAACTTATGAAGAAGAAACCGAAAAAGAGATTGAAGTCACTTTAACAAGGCCGGAGGATCTACAACAAGAGAGCAAGAGGTATGAACACATCAAACATGAGTTTTATGAGATTTTTGGTGTGGGTTAGAGATTGCGAAAATCCGAATTTGTTGGGGAATTAAACACTTGGTTTTGTTGAGAGTTAGTGTTTATAAGAATGGTAGGAGATGGTTGTGCTTTTGAGCTAATTTGAGAGAAATTGGATGATTTCCTGAAAATGGGTTTTAAAAATGTGATTTTGATGATTCTTGGATTTTGAGTTTAAGCTTGATAAATTTGTGTTTAAATGGTGTTTCTGAGGTGGATGATGAGTTTTGGAGGTGTTGGAACCAAATGAATGAGTGTATGAGAAAGTTGGAATGGGAAAATTTGAATCTAGAAAATCTGGACAGAGCGTCATTAGCGCGCTAATTACCCTCTGAAAAATGATGATGAATAGTGACTCAGATGAATTAGCAGCGCGCTAATAGTTCACTGGAATCTGAAAAATTGAAAAATAAGAAAATGAGCCTAACTAATATTTTAACCCAATTAATTGACTAATAACCCTCATAAATGAATTCCAAGAGTCTCGGAATAGTAATTGGAGTCGGGGGTTAGTCAGAATCAGACCAGGAGTAATATCGGGGATTTGGAGGTATTGAGCCGGGGTTTGACTTGTGGAACGAGGAGTGCGTATTGAGGTGTGTAGTATCCCAATTGAACTTCACTTTAGTATTTACCGTTGATTTATTTGAATTCAATTCCGTTTATTCATTACTCTATTCCTTTGTTGCTTTACTGTGGTTGAGTACTCTCACCTGGTGTCTTTACGGTAGTGGAGTTTACTCCTACCTGGTGTCTTTACGGTGTTGAGATCGCTCCCCACCTGGTGCTTATTCGTTACGGCCATAGAGTCCACTAAGTCATAGCACTTGTCTAGGCATACGCCGGTGAATAGGCCACCCGGGTATGGTAGGCTTGTGTGGGTGCGTCGTGGATGTACGTCGACCACCTAGAGGGCCCAGGGTCACCCGATAGAGGTGTTTTTACGGGCTGTGCCTGGGGGAAAACCCGAAGTATGACTTGGTCTGATTTTACTGTGCACGTACTTTGTTTCATTATTATATTTATGCATGCGATGATCCTTTTACAGTTGTCTGTATTCCTTTGTTCCGCATGTTTAATTATAGTATTTTAAATTCTAGTACTTTTACTTTCGTAATTACTTGGTGAATTTCCTTGGGATTATTCACTCTGGACTCGTCATCTGTCTTTTTGTGATGGCTGAGTGCAGATCCTAGTACGAGCCGGGGAAAGGGCAAGCTTGAGGACTACATCGATTGACAGCTCTAGCCCTACTCGTACGTATGTTTATATTTACTCGTTTTATGCTGGGTTTTGGGCTTTGAGAGATAGGTTGTATATCTTGATATTTTGAGGATTCAAATGATATCTATATAATGTACAGTTGGTATGGTTTCCACTAAGGCATTTTGCTCATAATATACATGTTGAATCTTTATGTTGTTAGTAAATTTTCTGCTGCGTAAATTGTGGTTAAATGATATTAAAGAAACTCATAACATCAAGGTTAACTGGAAATTGATGAATAATGGATAATTGGGCGTGGGACACAGCTGGCTGTGACGTGGACAGTTGTGGGCCCGCGTGGCCTCCCGTGGCGGACCAATGTGGAAATTGGGGCCGCCACATTATATTTCACCAAGAAATGCCGCTCAAGAAAGATAATAACCAAGTAAATGCACAAATGAAATTATAATAGTACTCCAGTTGGTTTTACTCACTATACAACGCGACACTCCGAGTTCATGGCTCTCAAAAGCCCCAAAACCGAACATGTACGTAAGTCACCAGTCCATTAGACACCTGGTAATCATTTTTTAATCTAGTTTGGTTGCGTTAGAGTTTTATTTTCATTTAATTGTAATTTTTCCATTTCCTATTATTTTGGGTCAATTTCTCGAATGGTGGGTCGAATTCGATCCCATTTAGATATCCGAGAGATTCCTGAAGTTTTAGTAAATTTTCAAAAATTTAGTTATGTTAGCTTTACCGAGGACAAGACTTACCCACTATCAACTCAAACTTAAAACATAGTTTATATTATAAAAATCAAGAATAGAACATCGTTAATAGTTAATAATTTTACGAGGAAAACTATGTCATATATTGCTTTTTGATTTCTGATGTAGAAGATTGTGCAAGACGCAACTACATGACAAACTTTCATAGTCAGTGTGACATGCGCTGTGCATAAATAATGTATACTTGATACCTTATAAAATATTTAACAATACGTGGCATCGTTACTCCAAATAACATCTTATAGAGGCAATAGCCCCACATCTTTTGGGTTCCAGCCTCTATATTATATTGTTAATATATTGCTTTGCATAAAACAATATGTATACATATGTGCATGATGCATATAGTAAAGATGCAAACCTTTCATTTGACAAAAAAAAAGATGCAAACCTTTCATATGTATAAAATAAAAATAGAATATTGAAGCAATGAGGTGTTTGGTAACTTTCTACCATTTTTTTAATGATGATAGTAAATATGCTAACTAGTTTACAGTAATAAAAAGGTATGAGGTTGCAAATAAGTAACCATTGAACAAATATCAATTGAGCTTCCAACTAGCACACAACTATTGTGTGCACATTGTATATAAACATTGTACATAACAAACCTCATTTAATAATCTACTTTAGTGGAGTCTATATCAAGTGCACAATAAAGCAAAAAATTAGAGATATATTTGCAAACCGTGGTCATGAGTTACACGTCAAATCATGAAGCTTGGAGAGACAACTTGCATACGTTTTCTCCATACTAAAAACTGTAGAAATTGGAAGCAAAGAACCCATCTCTTAATTACATAACAAATAACTTGAATTGAAATAAATATATCAAAGTCAAAAGGAAAAGTTGCACTAAAAACGTTGGTAGTTTTTATGTTGTGCATTGACCATGATGTAAGGGGGCAAAAGAGTGTAGGTTTTATAGTGATTTCCAAATGGCAAAAAAAAAAAAAAAAAAAAAAAAGAAAAATGTATGTCCTCAATTCGGAAGCATAAAACCATGAATTATTGATCACATTGGTAAAAACAATTCCTATAATATGACTAGTGTACCTTAAGTTACCAAAGCCTTTCTTTTTGTCACAGTCACGGAAGTCTTCTTATATATACAAGAAAATGTGAATGCATCAAACCAAGAATGAACCAACCCATGTATTAAAAAACTATTGACCAAGAAACACCAAAAGAACAGACACCCATAGAGACATTTTTAATCTCATAAATCAAGTCAATGAAGCACTTAACAAGCTTGGGTAAGGACCCCCTCTCTAAATTCGGTTGACATTTGTTGGTATTCATACCCAAGTTCTCAAAGTACAAAATGGGAACTGAACGCAAAAGATATGTCTCTAAAAGCAATCACAGACCAAAATTGAGAAGCCAACTAATGAATCAGCTTCACCTCCTTATCAAAGTAGGCAAAAATCACCAAAAACCCAAAAAAAAAAAAATGAGCCCAGGATGGTCTATCAGTTTGGTAGCAAATCGGACAATCAGTCCAAATTAGCAGTTGAATTTTTTAAATTAATCGCCGATACTCTTCCTCTGTCCACATAAGTGAAAAACTACTTATTAAAAAAGTTAAAAAAACTTAACTTATTTGTTAAGTGGTTTTTCCTCTTATTTTGTAAAAGGTTTGTAAAAGGCTTGTTAAAAATAAGAGGTAAGAAGAAACTAACCAAACATACTTATTTTAATAAACTTCTTTTAAAATAAGACTTATAGATAATAAAAGGAAAAAGAAGACTTACCAAAAACAACCAAGAAACCATATATATATATACATTAATCATTATTTTTTATTTTTTATTTTGGTAGGAATCATTATATTTTGATGTAATACATTAATTATTATTATTAAATATTATATATGTTTATTATCACTAATTATACACGCACATTAAAAAGAATTGCATAGATTTTACAATATAATATGACATAATATCATGTAGGCATATTAAAAAGAATTGTATAGATCTTGAACCACTGCGGATCCTCTCAACGGTCGGCGGTGGTTCTAATCAAATCCATTTTACTCTTTGTTCATTTAATAAATTACAAATCTAATCAGATTTGTGGAGATTGATCCATCCTTGTTGTGTATGTTCATCAACGATGTTGCGTAGATTTGTGCGGGGTGTTGGATTGATTTGTCTTTAGGTTTTACTTTATATTTAGTTTTCTTCTCTAGTTGGAAGTTTTTGATTTGTCTTCTACTTGTTGGGAGGTTTTGTTATTCGTTTTGTGGTTTTAGTACTTTTGTATATTGTTATGAGTTTCAACGTTGTAGAGAGTAGTACCTGATTGTCAAACTGTTTCAATTAAAAAAAAAGTCAAATTAATGGCAGTTTGTTTGCATAAATAAGATTAACGAATCAATGTACTTGATTCTATGTCTGGTCATGTATTGAACCATGGATGATTAATAAAATTTCGATTTCTCTTTAAAAAAAGAAAGAAAGAAACTATTAATAAAAATACCATTACAAAAGTAACGTATTTTAATTAATATAAACATATTTTTTTATGCCATTTTGTATTTCTCCTCTACTCAATCAACTATTTTTCCAAACAATTTTCAGTTGGTCAGCTAGATTATCAATTTTTCGCTACCACCTACTAGATTATCAGCTATCAGCTAGATTATCAGTTGGTGTTGCTAAACAAAGCCATCATGGACCCTCGTGAAATCGTGATGCATTAAAGTATTAGCTTTGCTTCACATACTCCCTCCGTTCCACAATATCTATCACATTTTAGTTTGTGCAAAAGAATTAAGGTGATGATTAAGTAATTCACAATTAAGATTTTATAGCAACACTAAATTACCCTACTATAAATGACTTTCATGCCTTTATTATATGTATTGTGTAAAAAAAGTGATATATAGATGGGTTTTTTTTTTCTTGAGATATATTGATGGTTTATTAACTATAGAATGAGATTATAATAAGAAATGGAACACTTAAGCTTATTGATTTCTTAATATGATATATATTGTTGAATAAAAAAGTGTCCAAATGCGATATATGTTGTGGAACGGAGGGAGTTTTTATATGTTCGGATTCGGTCAGTCCAACTCAAATGGCGTCAATTGGACAGCAGAGACATCAAGACATGCCTTTCAGTACTACCATTAGTCATTAGTGTTCCATGCATGTTATTTGTTAAATTGTTTGTGTTCATATAATCAAGACATAAACGAATATATAGCACCACCAGAAAAGGGTAAATTAGTTGTATGTAAATATGACTGCTAATAAACTTAAAAATTATACGGTATTTTGCTTCTTTTTTTTTTTGACAAAGTAATTTGCTGTTGTTAATTAGAATTCCATGTTTTTTTTTGAAGAATTAGTATTACATGTTGTTTGTTCCATTATCTATGCTCAATAGATTTTTTTTTTCTTTTTTTTTTGTTTAAGAAAGAAACAACTTGCCCTTAGAGTTTGAACTCACGACCTCTTACTCAAAAACCTTATACCAACCACTATGCCACCCAATTGGTTATCTGTGCTCAATAGTTTGCAACAATCTAAAGCATATGCATGATATGATTTTCTTCATTTTATAGGAAACGAGAAAATTTCAATTTATAAAAATGATAGAAGACCAGAGATTCTCATGATACATATGGATTTGTTGCTTGTAAGAAAAAAAAAAACATTTGGACTTTCAAAACATCATCTTTTTTTCTCCTACGTAATTCATTTCTTTTTTTTTAATCCAAGTCAATAAACTAATCGTAGTTTAACGCTAAACTTAGTAATTTTCTAGGCCCAAACATGCTGAATTTAATGATTATGAAGTCGAACTTTTTTTTTGGGAAGAATTATGCATGGACTCCAGTTTTTGGTAGGTGTTTTAACCATAAGCAGTTCGGATCGTCCTCCATTATGTCAGGACTCATGAGTCATGAGTGCTTTGTATATCAATCACTGATTAACTTGTTTTAAGTATTATAGGGCTGCTAACGGGTTGCATTCGGGCATGTCTGAACCGACTGTCGACAACCTAACTTCATACCTGAAAAATACTCAACTTAGATTTTTACGCATTACTTACTCGCCAATCCTCAATTTCCAGGCAAGCTCAGGCATAGGCCAAAAACTAGACTTGTTTATTGGGTCTGGTGCTTTCCTAACCCGCCCACGCTCGCCCTATTAGGCCGGGCTTTGGTTTAAAAGTACGAATTCTTATTTGATGGGCCGGCATCAGGGTATGGGTTTTCATGTGTGAGCCAATGCCTGGCTTGACCTGTGTGTATGTTAAAGTACATTTATTTTATTTTATTTTATATATATACTTTAAACAAACGTGTCAAAGTAGGAATGAACGTTTGACCTGTATTAAGTGAGGATCTTAGGTAGGGGTGCACATGAATTTAACTAATATGCGGATCCAATTTGGTTCGGAGTAATTATCACTAATTGGATCAATTTTTTGATCCTTTAAATTGGACTGGATCGAATTACGGATCTTACATTAAAAAACTGCGGATCTAATCCGATTCACTCTGTTTAATACATCAACACATATTACATATCTACTCGTATGTACTATAGTATTTCGAAGATCATTAGCCCAAACCATCAACTCTAAACTATTATATCTAAAATATTGTGGTTGTCTTAACTCTTTTATTACGCTTTCAACTTTTTTTTGTGGGCAATATGTTGCAATGTGCATTTTTTTTGTGCTTTTGTGAGGATGCACAGTGTAAATTTGTGGATGCCATATTTAATTATGTATGAACTTACATTTTAAAGGTTATTGTGATGACAAGTTTGTGGAAAATACGTTATATATAGATTTGTGGGATATATGCTGTAAATTTTTCATTCATAAGATGTATGATTTTTCTAATTAATTTGTTAAAGTTTAATTTCATGAGTCTTTGGTAGAAAAATGTTAATCCATAGAACTTAATCTAATCCGGTTCGCATTTTACAAATTTGATTGAATTGAATTGGTGAATTATTTGGACTGGATTAGAGTATAGTTTTTCAATCCGCAATAGTTCGATTGGATTGCGAATTGATCGTAATTGGACTGAATCCAATCCGTGTGCACCCATTCTTAGCCACTAGACTAACGTTTTTTTTCTTAATTTTTTTTTGAAGCTTAATAAATTCTAGTTTTGGTCAATATTTTAAATTTAAGAAATATAAATGAATTGTTTTAAAAATATGTATATATATAAATTAATTATCTAAAAAAATTATTAAACTTTACTTGGCCTGCCAAAGCTTCGCTCTTAGGTGGGATTAGGCCCAACACATTTAGAACCTTACTTGGGCAGGCTTGGATAGGGCGCGCTTTAGGAAAATAGATCCGCTTAGCCCACCTAAACTTGCCTTGTAATTAGCTCTACATAGTGACATTAGGAATGGAATCACTAACGTTGAAAGCTCCTCCACTTATACGGTATGTAACTTGGGGCGAACCTAGAGTAGTAAGATGGTGCACTTATCGAGTGATGACAAAAAAAATGGATGGATAAAATCAAATCATTTCATGGTTCTAATGTAAAATTTACTTTCTTTTTCCTTTGTGCTTTGGACTCATGAATCTAGACTCAATTATTTTTTTTTCAAAATTGTCCTCTAAAAATTATAAGATTAGACAGTTAATGACTTAATGTGCTTATAAAGAAACAAGGCCAGTGGAGTATTGAATTGTTTTGTGCTAAAATCAATAGGTTGGGGGGTTCTGTAATTAAGAGTAATGCATGTGAAAGGTAAATCAAACCCGGACCCCGACATATCCCACACGTAGTAAGCCTCGCGCGCTCGCGAAGGTATGCTTCTCACCATATATGGAAGGCCTCACCAGGGGCGGACCCCTCCACACCTCGGGACCTCCTCTAGGTACCCCACCCCCGCCCTTGCCCCTACCCCTACCCCTCGAACTTTTTTCCATCCCTCCATACACACTTCCACCGTTGGCCTATTCCAATCTCGTTATTGTCAACACTCTTCCAGTAGAATAATTGATCATGTAATAATTGACCATGTACCACAACTCAGTTCCCCCTTCCCTTTCTATAGATACACTGGTGGACCTAGGTTCAACATGGAGTGGGCTCTTACACTTGTTTAAGAGAAACCATCAGATCTTCTATTAGCCCACCCCAATTTATCAAAGAAAAAAAACTAGCTCACCTCATGAAGAAATGACTAGTCAACCTTAATAAAAATTGAGAGAAAACGATAAAAAAGTTTGTCTATTCATTTTTTCTTTATGATATGTTCATCATTATTAATATTATCTTTTTCCTTAAAAATTATTTATATTTTATTTATCTTTTCCTAATTAAATCTTGTTAACAAGTTCAAAGTCAACTCAAGTTTGATTTTATCTTTTCTAAAAAAAAATTATTTGTATTTATATATAAAAAAATTTAAGCTTGTTAAGCTCTGTTTTTACTAATTTCTTATAAATATCTTTGTTGCATATTTTGACATCTTTTTGATTTTTGTTAATATTAGTTAGTTGGTATTTAATTAGTTAGATTTTAATTTAATTTCATGAATTCTTCCTTACTTTTGTAAATAATTATTTAGTTTTGCGAAATAATTGTTTAGTGTTATTCAATGTGTGTTATTTTTTTTTTAGTTTCTCACGTAGTGTCCGGTGTTAATAGCATCAACTAATCCACACTCAGGCTCTGGGTCCTATATGGGTGGAATGTGTATTAGTTTATGAAGTAAAGTTATTGTTTATATCTTGGTATAGTTTCGCAATTGAATTGTCCATTAACAACAAATTAAGCCATGCTTCATTCATAACTCGCTACGCTTGAATGCTTTATTATAAAAATAAAGTTTGATAAGTTACCTTGACTATAGCTTAATGCACTTCAAAATTCCGAGTCCGCCACTGTATAAATACCCCCACTCCTACCCCCACCAACACCAAATTCATCTCCTCCTACTATCATGGCTTCCCCAAACATTGTATATATCTCTCTCTCCCATCTTCACCCCTTGCCTTCAAGAACAAATTCTTCGCTTTTGCTCTCCTAGGAGACTAGGAGATAATGGAATAGTTGTTCTGACTATTGCAGATGTTGTCGATGATGATGTCGTGGAAGTTGCTCCGGGTGTTGTAGATGGTTTTGATGATGTTGTCGTGGAAGTTGATTCGACCATTGCAAATGGTGCTAATGATGATGTCGTGAAAGTTGCTCTTGTCGTTGCAGATGATGTCGTGGAAGTTGCTCCAGCTGTTGATGATTGTGTTGTCAAAACTTATTAAACACATAATTAATACATAAATAAATATTATTTTTCAAAAACAATATTAACAAAAGTTTTATGATGTGTTGATCATACTATATTATTAATTTTATATTATTTGATACATTATTTCGTATTAATGTGCGAGATTAATAGTGTGCTATAGTATGTCTATTATATATTGATTAAGTTTTAACAACGTGAATTTCAACAACATTTAGAGTCTCGTAAAATATATATTTTCTTGTAGTGATGCAATTGTTAATGATGAACTTGTGAAAATTTTGGACTTGAGTGTAATTTTTCAAAGATATTAGAAATTGATTAAAAGCACAGGGTTTGTATTCAAAACTAAAAGAAATGGGTTTGATTAAAAGCATAGAGTTTGTATTAAAAACTAAAAGAAATGGGTTGACCGAGTCTCGAGGAACATAAATCCTGAGGCACATCAAGTGGTGGAGTGGGGTGCTCCTAAAGAAATCCCATGTATAAAACCTTAAGTTATAACCCTAGCCACCATTTGAGTACAGAGCACAAAATCAAGATAGAAAGATGGATGAGAGCCAAAATTGGTGTTATGGTAGATTTGGTGCTCAACAACCAAGGAGAGCTTGTTTGAAGGAAACTCATGTTCTCTCCCATCTTTAATATCTCATTTGGTGTTCTTTAATGATGGCAAGCCTTGTTTTGGGGCTTCAATATGGTGGAAAGTAGTATTGTTAGAACACCACCACCAAGTCAATGGTGTTTTGGTGTTCCAAGAGCGCCATTTTAGTTGGAGATTGCTTTTCATGGAGGTTTGAACAATTTGGAGAAAATCGGTGACTCTAACGCATTGGAGAATCTCAAAAGGTGGACGCGCCACCGTGGCATCGTCGGAGAGGAGCGTCGGCAACTCCGCCGTAGATGCTGAAAAGGGGTGGAAGGTCACTGTCGCTGCTTGGAGGAGGGGCCTACTGTAGGAGGCCCTCTAAATGAAACTCGAGTGAGGGAGGTTACTTATTGGCCACTCCGCAACAATCACCCATCAAGGGTTGGTAGGGTGCCCCTAGAACTTCTTCTCCCCTCTCGCTCTCCTAAGCGACAAGGAATGGGTTGGTGAAGTTGCCCTTGCTGAAGAAGGTGTTGATGTCCTGAAAGACAAAGATGGTGGTGCTACAAACCTAGTTAAGAATAATTTGGAGTAAGAGTTCCTCTCTCGATCATCACTTCTTTTTCTCTTGTTTTTTTTGATTTGTTGTTCAATGTTTTGTAGGCTTGTTTACAAGTTTTACGCTAACCCTTGTCATTAGGACATCTAACCGGCCTAAATTAACCCAAATCCTTTGATAATCTAGTCAGCATGTAATCTCCTTGAATAATTCCTCACTTGGCATCAATTCTATAAAATCCTTAAGATAAGTGTTTATCTTCAAAGTTATATTCAAATTCTAAATCTTTAAATGTACAACAACCAAGGAAATCATTTGTGGCGGCTCCAGATTCTGGGGTCGCCCCGTGCAACAGATACTTCTCCAGCCCATGTACCAGAAGTACCTGCCACGTCACTTATCCATCCCATTATCTAATAATCTTGAATTTCATATCATTTATCCATAAATAAAAGCGGAAGTCTTGTGATTTAAACAAATATGTACTATATTAATTTAACTCGTTCAACCTATAGTGGAAATCCCGGCTATACATGCATATAGGCGATCAAACTCTATCAGTAATATATATAAGTACAGAAGTGATTACGGTCTCCCATCCCAAAGAAAATATAACACAAAATATCAAAAAGAATTAACTACCAGTGCACGTACTAGAAGGCCTCGGCGTAGGTAAGTCAGATATAATCGCCAAGAATCTCCTTACCCTTACTGGTACTAGGATCTGCACTCAGTTATTACAAAAACTAGATAACGAGTCCAGTAAGTAAAATCCTAAGGAAAACCACCATACATCATAATTTAAGAAATGTAAATGACAATCAATAAATTGTGTAAATCAAACATGCGAAATAGAAGGAAATTGCAGACGACTGCTCAAAGCTCATCGCATGAATGTAAACACAAAGATAATCAAATGGGAGTGAACCAGCTATCCAAGATGTGTACTGAGGACCAGGAGCCCTGTCGTGGCCTACACCATCAACTCTACAACTGTGTCCTAGACCCCACACCTACTAAGCGACCACACAACCCAGGATACATAGACGGAAACTAAACCGTCCCAGTAAGAATGACTCGTGGATTATAAATAAATTTACAGCTCAAACGAAATACAATAAGTAAATGCAATAGTGGTGTTCAATTGGATTTTACGTACCTTAAAACCGCGCTCATAACCCCGAAAATACCCCCGGTCCGATCCTTGACTAGTCCCCAACTCCAATCACTGTCCCGTGACTCCTGGGATCTAATTCCGAGGTTTATTGGTCAATTAATTTGGTTTTTAATCAGTTGGGTTCGATTTCATATTTTAATTAAAATCCAGAGTGACATTAGTGCGCTAATCAGATCAATTAGCGCGCTAATTGATCTTAGTCACTGTTTATCATTATTTTTTCCAGAGTGATTAGCTTGCTAGTGTTCATCACCTAGCGCGCTAATAGCGCCATGTCCAGAATTTCCAGATTTAAATCTCTGGATTCCAAACACCTCCTAAACCCAATTAAACCATCCAAACACCTTCAAAAACTCATCAACACCACCAAATACATCATCAAACATGAATTTATCAAAATTAAACCCCAAAATCAAAGAATTTAATTTCACGTCCAAAAAACCCATTTCACAAAATCATCCAACTTCACTCAAATTTGATCCAATCCACAAAACCATGTATTACTAAGCTCATGGGTATGAAATCTCAACAAATACAGTGTTAAATTTCTCAAAAATTCGAATTTCCTTTAGATTCACCAAAAACCATATTTTTTCCACAAACTCAAGTTTTTGATGAATCCATACCTTAAATCTTGTTGTGGATTGCCTTGATTCATTCTCTCTCTCTCTCTCTCCCTACTCCAGCTAATGATCTCCTTCCTCTTCTCCATGGATTCCTCTCTAAATTTTACTCTTCCCTTGTTGTTTGATCGATCAAGCCAATATATATATATATAGTTGGTTTTTTATCTATTGTGTGCACACAAATCGAGGAACATCCTGTGGTCACTGATCACCCTGTGTCACCGAAATTCTTGACACCTTATCATGACACTAGCTGCCTTGAACCTCTCCGTTGTGGATTTCGAGAATAATCCTAGGTGTGCTGATTTATTCAGCTACAACTATATGACTTTATTGATATCATTTGATTTAACTTATATAAATTATCTATGCCCTCAAATAAATTCCATAAAATTGTAATTGAGGTCACACTAACTTCCCAACCACTCGACACCCTGTGCCCCGTGTTTGGCACGTACCTCGAAGCGGTCCCACACTTAGTGTGCTTATGTAATTTTCTTATCATGGCCTAAAGTTATTTTTAAATTCCATTAATTATATTCCTCAACCTTAGTCACATTTTAATTATTTAATTCCAATCTAATCCCCAACACCCACTCTATAACTACCGAACCCTACGCGTTAGCGTGTTCTTCGAACCGAAACCCCCAGCTCTCACTCTTGCCTGACAAAATAATTGTAAATACACACCTGTGATGAATAGTACATAAATGGTATAAAAATACATCACAGAACTGGCCAACCATCATCACAAAGTCAGTCACCTAGGTCAGTCTCCGGTCTAGCTTATCCACGCATCCACGTGTCGTTTGAGTTGGCGTACTAATCTGAATAATTAAATTAACGCCGTTAAAATTATAACGGGCCTTACATCATATTATTAAGATTTCCATACTTCATAAAAATTTCGGCAAAATCTACCATAAAAGTGGCTTTTGACTCTGAAATCCTGATAAAAACAACTTTGAGAGAAGGCCTAAAAGGACTTATATCTCCATAACAGTTCACAATATAATATCAAAATGAATTAATATACCAAATTCATATCAAGACCACAAATTTCAACCTTAAAATTCATTTACAGTCATATTGATGCGGATTGTGTGGCAAGATCTTAACCAACTGAAATTACTAAAGTCTAAGAAGAAAGCCCATAAATCAATCACATTGATTGATTTAACAATTTAATCAATCAATCAATCATGAGATTCATTGTAATATTTTCAATTTTGTTATTTCTTTCTATTTAGATGTGTTTATGACACCCTATAAGTATGTAAACCCTACTATAGTTTGAGGAATTGAATTATTGAATAAAAAATAACTTTGCCCTCTTTGCTCAAGTCTGAGTGTTAAGTTTCGGTGTAGAAACTTATTATCTTCTTCTTGTTAGTTGCTTGGCCCCAAAGCAACTTAAAGTCTAGCTCATATGCATTACGTGTGTGACGATTTATGCCATACTAGCTTTCTAATGTTGTTGTTTAGAAAGTGGACATATGAAAAGCTAATTTTGGAGAAAATTAGCAAGTGACCAAATTGGTATCATTCTCTCATAAAGAGAATTGAAAATTAATTGATAGCAAGGAATTAGGAAGGCCAATTAATATAGAAATTCACGAAATTGGAGTTTCGTGAATTGGGGAGTCGCAAGTGTATGTAGACTATATAATTGGAGAAAGATTAGGAAAGTTTCCTAATTACAAAATTATATAAACACTGAATTGGTGTTTAAGGAAAAGTTGACTTCATGGTTTTCGACTTGAGAACCGAAACGAAATTTGGGGAGTATGACTTTATGAAAGGAGAGACTGAATAGGGATTTCGGTAGAAGGCTTCGAGAATTTGACTTGAGGGATAAGAGAAGGCTTTGTCAACTTGTATGATCGACAAGAGAGGTCGACGAGTTGTTCGATATTGTGAAAGAGATTGTGATCATCTCTCGGTTCTCTTAGGCGTATGTGCACTTGGGTTGAAGTGCATGGAATCTCTCTAGTTTTCTTTTCTCCACATTGAAGAGCAACAAGATCTTGAATCAGAAGACTCGGGGTGAAGGATTTTGTGATTTATTGGTGTTCCAAAAAAGAGGTGCAAGGGTTTGATACTGTTATTCGTTCTTAGTGTGATCACCTAAGTTCTTGGAAGAGGTATTTTTGTATTATTCCATTGTTAGTGAATCTCATTCGATTGAGATATCTTGTACTCTTTGCTCACATAGTGGATTGTTTGGAGTTTGGCCAGTGGTTTTTTCCTCTAATTTGAATGGTTTTCCACGTTAAATCTTGCGTGCATTGTAGTGTGTTTATTTTGTGCATTGATTGTGGTTTGGTTGAACTTGGTACTCATCTGTTTCATCTTTCGAAGGGGTTGAGTAACCCCACCACTTCTAAGGCTTAATCAAGTGTTAACCTTATTTATTCTCGCGTTATTTGCTACGTCGCATATCAGCTCCACAACCCATATTAGCTTCAAAATGAACCATAAGCCGTATTAATGTTCGCTCAATCTGTCTCATAAAGTTTTCATAATCAAACCACGACCTACTCTCAACACGTGAATCCCAAAACACAATACTTAATAAAAACAATATTCAATATACAAACGAAGTTAAAGGAAACCACCAACAGATTCTACGCTTGTTCTTTTCTTTTCTTTTGCACTGTATACCTAACATTGTTAAAAACAACTCTAGGATGTCAGATACGTAAATTCCTACATTGATCTATACTTATGCATTTGTTAGTCTGATACATGGAGACATGCAATTGCATTTCAATGTAAATCAATAAAAAAATGCAACAACGTGAATGAGACCAACCTTGTTCTTGTTTCCCAACTATAAACGGACGTACACTTTCAACTATAATACGCAAACAATACTAGAAGATAATGAAGGCCAAGGTACCTTGTGAGCCACGTTCTAATCGAAACCAAGTTCCTATTTAGCTTGGAGCCAATAAGCCTACTTTATCCTGTGTATGCATGACCAAGAAAGTGAAATGCAATGCACACTATGATGCAATTATAGGTACACGGATGTTCTATCAAATAGTAAATATCATTGTAAGGTTTACTTACAATTACAAGAAGTTTTCGATTCTAAAATCATGGTCTCCGGCTCGCTTCAATTAACCTTTCCAAGTAAGGCTCCAAAATAGCCTATATCTCAAATATATATGCTTCAATTAACCTTTCCAAGTAAGACTCCAAAATAGCCTATATCTCAAATATATATATATATATATATATATATTTGCATAATCTTAATTGGTTAAAACATCATAGGAAGATGATATGGTGACATTCTCCGTGACACAAATGGTAGCACGGCACACGTGGCGCACATGTGTTCAACTTTTGTCTGCAGAGGGCCTCACTAGCAACCACTTAAAATTAAACACGTGTGCTGGTGTAACCGGTTTGTGTCACCAGAAATGTCTCCAAATCATTTTCCAACATCATAACTATTTACAACTTTTGTTATTATATCTTAACATTTTTGAATTTGTTATTATATCATCACCTTTCTAGATTGATAAATTTATTCTTAAGTCACTTTTTAACTTCAAATTCAACACTTATAATTACTAAAATAATCATTAAATTTATTAATTAAACTCATTACTTATGTGTCACCTCATCAAATTTAGAGTCAAAGTGTAACTTGGGACAATAATTTATCAATCTAATAAGTTTAGGATATAATAACAAAAGTTGTAAAAAGTTAATATATATATATACATTAGTTTTGTTACGTACTTCGCACGAATGAGCCCGCTCGCTACGCTCATGAAAATTCATAATCGGACCTTATTAAGTTCATACTATGTACAAAGTTTAGAACTGTGTAAGGTTACAAGTATGCAATTTATAATGTGAATCACATAGTGCGAAAATCAAAGAAAGGAGGCATAACAAAATAATTTATGAATTGAAGATACATAGGAATTGAACCTAGGCAAAAATCAAAATATGAAAAATAGAGAAAACAGGGCAAGTGCGAGCGAAAAGAGACCAATAGAGAGAGAGAGAGAGAGAGAGAGAGAGAGAGAGAGAGAGAGAGAGAGAGAGAGAGAGAGAGAGAATTGGGATGATGACATACATTGATGTATATGAGTGCAATAAAATGGCAAAAAAAATGATTTGGAGATGTGTGAAAATAACACAAAAATAAGGGCAAAAAAGATTTTTTGCTTGCCACTAAAAAATTGAAGATTCGTGCTTTCATATAATTGATTGATATATATATATATATGAGTACTTCTACCATGAGAACCAAATATATACCTATGTCATGGTTACATTATTTAGAACCATTGAATTTAAATCTAACACATTAATCGAGGTGACATAAATGCACAAAACATTTAATGCATAACACATTTTAAAAGGTTCCCATGACATGAGTATATATTTGGTTTCTATTGTAGAAGAACCCTATATATATAACCATGCCATGAAAACCCCTCAAAATGTATTGTGCGTTAATTTAAGAATTTTAGAAATTTAGGGAGAAAAAATACAACCGTACAGTATATTTTCTTTTAAATTCGTAAAGTACAGTTGTTTTTTTTAATTTATTTTAATTTATTTTAATTTATTTTTTTATGAAAATAATGTATTACGCCTTTAGTAAAGGCGTTATTAAGTGTCGATACAGATTACACGAATATGCCTTTTGTAAATGCGCTATTCGTGTAATGGTTGAGATGATGTGGCTGCCACGTGTACAAGAATAACGCATTTTCTAAATGCGCCATTCGTTCCACGTGTAACATGACGTGAATTAATTGTACACGAATAACGCCTTTTCAAAAGGAGTCATTCATACAATTGGAATTGCCACCTCACACACCCACGCCACGTTACAATTCCAATTGTATGAATGACTCCTTTTGTAAAGGAGTCATTCATACAAAGTCACATTGTATGAATAACTCGTTTTGAAAAGGAGTCATTCATACAAAATATGAAATGTATGAATGACTCATTTACAAAAAGAGTCATTCATACATTTGGAATTACCATCTCACCAACCCACCGCTATGTCACGTCACGTCATCCTCAATAACGCCTCTACTAAACCTCTACTAAAGGAGATATACATTGTTTTTAAAATTTTAAAGAAATTTACCCTATTTAATGAATTTTAAAGTAAACCAACCCTACTTTTTGAAAAACACCCGTTTGGAGCACGACATTGGTGGGATACTCAGACTAGAGGTGTTACACAAAATGGTGAATTAAAATTCATGACCTGTACGTTAGCAAACCAATACCATACACTTACAGTTACACCATTTTTATTCACTATTAGTCTCTGATTTTTCTTGCTTAATTTTCACTATAGATCTCTAAATCCTCAAAGCCCGATTCCAAAATACCTCTATCAACACATTTCGCATTAATATTCCTTTAATTTTTTTTTTTGGTAGGAAATATTCCTTTAATTGATTAACCCAAAGTAAAACCCAATTATTTTTTTGGGTCATGAAAACCCAAATATTTTCATTGCATATCAACTCTAGCTATCAACCATATCAAGTGACAACTAGCTTTACTAAAATTAGAATTCATATTTATTTAATTTTCCTTTAAAGAGCTCATATTGCTATGAGTGTCCATCACCTTCAACGCCACTACCGCAGTGAAACAGTTGGAAAGAGATGAACGAGACGTGAATGTCTCTGATTAGTACCTTAATACTCCACCTCCAACTCTCTTCAAAACCCACTCACTTGGCTTATATGATTGACTCCTAATTAGGGTGTTTTGATTTTTCTATCTCTTGGCCATGAGTCCATGACAAATTAAAGTGAACCAGAGGAGAAATTTTTATTTCTCTTAGTCCACAACTACAACAATACATGAGGAAATGGGACATCACATGCTCCCAATTTTATTTTTTTCTCTTTTTACTAATTAGATATTATTTCATAACCAATTGCCACACACACCCGTATCCATTGAGTAAGACATTTTCTTATTAATTACTATTATTTTTACCATCATTAGCAGTATTATGCCTCCCTTCTGACCTCAATTCCATATAAGTTTAGTTATGCATAATTACTTTGCCCCTCAATTATCCCCATACACACACACACACACATTTTTGCCCACCCCATAATATTAGTACGCCCTCCTCCTTTAAAAAAAAAAAAATAACACCATGGCCCCCTCTTCCTACTTATATTCATGTACTTTCCAATATTATTCATGATAAATGTAGTAATAAATACATTTGCTCCAAAAAAAAAATTTAGTTGTTTTGATGCACACTAAGATTTGTGTATATGCATATGTCTTAACACAAATAAGGATCATTCTAATAATTGTAGTCCTTAATTATTAGACTTTCTTAATTGACATAATGGATAAAATGTTATTAAAGTTAACCCAAGTTGGTAAATGCGGATCCCCATGCTTTTAGAGTTTGGCTCTGTCGCTCCATATGTATGAATTTGCTTTAGCGCAATCTGACTTGGTTGAATCTCCTCACTTCACGCACTCCATCCACCGTCATCTAAACTCAAAGAAGCATTAGTTTTG
This sequence comes from Stephania japonica, assembly GCA_039657345.1. Classification (NCBI taxonomy): domain Eukaryota; kingdom Viridiplantae; phylum Streptophyta; class Magnoliopsida; order Ranunculales; family Menispermaceae; genus Stephania; species Stephania japonica. The sequence continues at coordinate 13,549,026 of CM077556.1, forward strand.
GTTCTCTTCAGAATTAAAAAAAAAAAAAAAAAAAAAAAAAAAAAAAAAAAAAAACCCTCAATTCTTCTACAAGTTATTGGTGTACATATATATAATTAACTTAAAAATGATATTATACATATATAAAATATAGGAAATGCTACAATTTTTATTTTTTTTTTATAAAAAAGAAATAACTTTACACCCACCAAGGTTTGAACTCATAACCTCTTACTTTCAAATTCCACACCACACGATTAGACCACCTAATTGGCTTCCGGAAATGCTACAGTGACATCCTAAAGTCAAACTCAAAGTCACACCGCATAATGTGGCGTACGGGCCCGCATCCTTAAGAGTCGTCTGTGTACACCTTGTGATATACAACCCGCGTGTTATGCACCAAGAATTATATATATGCACACACTCATATTCATATGGGGCTCGCACACGACATCACCTGTGACTTTGGGTATCGTTGTTGCATCTTGCTAAAATATATGAGAGATCAAAGTTTTCTAGTAAATTAAGAGGTTGAGAACTTTAATTTAACTATAGAGGTAGTGTCGGCTGTTGGGGCGAAATTGCGAGCTTAGAGAATTATATGTATAGTATATGTGGATAAGAAAATGATAATCTAATGCTCTCAACGCACACTTTAGGCGTACATTTTTATTTTTTAGCTATTTATGATTCTTTCTTGTCTATTCAGGCGTGGGGCTACATCTGACAAAACACCATAAATGACTAAAAAATAAGAGTATGCGTCTAAAATGTGCATTGAAAATGTGTTAGATTATCATTTTCCATGTGGATATTATAAGGAGGTATCAAACTGTCCCCCTTTGGCTTCACCACTTTTCTTTTTTTCTTTTGATGACCTTGGGGGTGTCCAAGCTTCGCTCGGCTAATCCCCCCAAGGAGGCTCTGTTGTCTCTATCTATGGTAGTTTGATCAGTGGCCCGTCAAAGCTTGACACACCGAAAAATCAAAATGGGTACTTGCTCTTAACTCACACTTACCCAACTTCATCCTTACCGTTATGATTACCTGACTAGATTGCACAATTATCTTCGAACGAGCTTTACATCTAGAATCTCTTTGGAGGGGAGTCTTTGATCATTTCAAAAGGAAATTATAAGGAATTACAGAGAGTACGTACTGATCACAACATTCAAAACCAAATTAAAGAAGAAATGAAATGAATTAAAGACTCCCACCAAAGAGGTGCCAGATCCAAGCTCGACCTTCACTTATGAGACCACACCTATGCTTTGCCAAGCATGGTGACGTCCAATTTATAGTCACAACTTCTCATCTCAACCGTACATCTTGTTCAATCACATTTTTTTAAGTTGCAAAACATTTGGAATGTGTATACGTAAGAAAAAGAGACCTTTGTATAAAAAAATAAGGCACTAATTATTTTCTATTTTACAATTAAAAAAGTTTGGGTGGGAAAATTTTGATACACATTCGCTATACCATCATTTGTTGCACAATTGTTGAATCCGTTGGATACGCATCGAGATGCTGTCTACCTATTCATCTAGATGCATTATCCTATGACTGTGTATACATGAATAGACATGCTCATTTTTATAATTTAAAAGTATACAAATGGCACGAATTGAAGTGGAACTAACCAAAAGAGTCCGGCTAAGTGCACCTCAGAAAAGTCAAACTTATAAAAAATGATCAATCCTTCTACAAAATGACCCTTATGTCCTTCACTGTGATTAGTGTACCCCACTACAATTTCTAAGTGCACTCTAAATACTATCCTCGTGATTTGTAAGCATCATTGAGTGGTTTCGCCTCGAAGGTTCGAATCTCTGTTGAAGAGTCGGTCAGAATCCACCAAATCTCTAGTTGGAGAGTCGGTCACAGCATGCTGAACCTTTAATTGGAGAGTCGATCGGAACTCATCGAACCTTTATGTCGGCAGTTGTCAACTAAATCTCACTAAAGAGGTTCGGTTGGACAACACCGAGCATAGTGGATAAGTCTTTGCTACATGTTGCCGAACCTAATATTGATGTCTTGACCAAAGTTTTAGAGTTTGGTGCTTTGATTTGGATGAAAGGGTATTTTGATAAAAATGTGGGGTGCACACTTAGCCGGACTAAAAAATTATTAAGGTTTACGTAAGCAGAGCAATTTTTTTTATCATACCAAAATAGAAAACCTAAAAGAAACACACCGACGTACAAATACAAAAGAAGAAGATGCGTTATTTTAATGGTGCGTGATTGCAATGATTTCAATTTGGTTACATTCTTTTCGAGAGCGACATATTATCAATGATTCAATATTATAGCAAAAAACTGTGGAACGCACAAGTCTTTTCAGTGGTGGAGAGTAGAGACAGCATTCTATTCTATTATTCTAAATTTTGTGATATTCTCTACTTTAGTGGTCCACAAAGTTGCAAGTACTATATGCAGATGCATGCCCAACTCTTTTTTTTCTTTGCTCTACCTTACTAAAAAATTAAAGTTTTTCTTTTAAGAAATGATTAATTGCCTCTTCAAAAAAAAAATGATTAATTGCATTGTGTGACATAGTTTTGACACAAATAATTTAAACAGATGTTAACTCAAAAAAATTTAAACAGATGTAAGATGTTGATGCCACTTGTTGTGCATTGAGATATGTGCGTGTACAATTAAATGTATCATATGTCAATAATTGTGAATGTATGAAAAGAATATTTTTTGAATTTAGAAAATGAATTTCAATGCTAATTATATACATATGCAGATTGCTTTCCTTCATTAACCACACGACAACCACATATTGGACCAGAATTTTGAATATTGTTTTAAAAAAAATTTCTTAAACAAAAGTATTGACATGATTTGTAGACACCTACCCACAATATATGAAAGTAGTTGTGGAGATAGAGATTGTCTTTGCGGTGTCAGCTTCGCGTGTTAACAGAAATTTGAATCAAAGAATATTTTTTGTTTCAAAATCTATTTTATCCTATATGACACAAATTTTCCTACAATCCGATTGGATTGGAGATGTATTGGATATGTTGAGATAGTCCCATATCAACTAGTTAGAAAGAAAAATAAGGCTTATAAGTCTAGAGTGAACACTTCATTTAGGAGTTACCCAGTTTCACACATACAACCCATACATGAACTAGTCACCACACACACGCCTTAGATTGAGACCAATATTATAAAAAATTGAACAAGATTCAACTATGAATTGGGGTGAGAATGAATCCACATAGTATACAATGAACATTCAATCTACAAAGAGGCTCTCCAATGCAACTATAGATTGTGAAAGTCTAGTAGATGTAGAAAGAGTCAAAGTAAAGGTGTTTGCCTCAATGTCTACTTGACATAGTGGTTGATATTCTTTTCACTGCCACATCATTATTTTTTAAAATAGAAATTAAAAAAAAAAAAACAACGAAGATTCGATTCCATGTAAAAATAAAATAAAAAGTCAAAAAAAGTCTCAATCCATAATGTGCATTAGAGACCTTTTTGAAGTTGAATTAATGCCTTGTCTAGTGAAAATGGATGCTACATAGATAGACATTCTCCCCCCATTCCCATTCATGAAGTGGCACCAATTCATGGTCTCAATCCACATTTACAATTGGAGAAGCATTTCCTTTTCCATGGCCCACGAATTGATTTTGTAACTAATTTAACCCGTCCTCACCACCTATGCAGGAGGTTGAGAACTTTAGTCTTCCCATATAGTAGTAGTTTTGAGTTTATAATTTTTCCTTTTCGAAGAAAAATAAGCTCCATTACTTCATGTCAACTTGTATTATGTAGGTTGCACAAAGAACTCCAGCTCTAGCAAGAACATAACCTGCATAATCCGTAGATCGCCTAGTATATTCCACTTTAACATTGCTTAAAGCATTTAACACAAAACAATTAAAAAAAATAGGTTTCTTACTAAAAAAGGGCAATTCTTATATACATTATTATTCAAAATATAACGAACATGTTTTGGGCCCCATAGAAAATCTAAAAAATAAAAATGTGTTGAGACTTTTTTTTTATCTTATTGAGTGTCAAGTGATCCACTCAATATGTTTTCTTACATTCCGCAATAGAACTGTACCTCATTTGGTTAACGAAATTAGGACTTCCAACTCAAATGATGAATCTTGGCTTTTTGAATTGTAAAAAAAACTAATTCTTACCAGCTAACTGAGGATGTAATTTCAACTGCTTATGTTCTTTCTTCTCTGCGCTAACATGCTTTACATGATCATTTTATTTTCTGTGGTGCCTACGACTGACTGATATTGAACAAAACTTCATTGACGGGAGACCATCAAAAAGGTTCACAGCCCCATTTTCATTCGGATCTGCCGGTGGATATGTACAAGGAACTCGGAATAAGATGGGCCCCAGGGAGTCTTGTTTTCGGTCAGGTATGATAAGAAGAGGTTTCCTGCACATCAAAATCTTAAGTGTGAGGATTATGATTAGCAATGAGAGAGCAAATGAAACACAGATGATTGATTAAATAACCAGTAAACCAACCAAAACTGGTGAGAACAACGAAAAGTAATTGGCCGGCAATCATTAAGTTCCTTAACGTATTCCGGCTTGTGCAAGCTGAATTAATATTCTTGGGTTAACAACTATGCTGTTTATTCCACTGCGCCGATGCCTTCTTATTAATTTTTAAAGCCTGTTTAAATATTAATCGCAGAGGACCTAATTATTGATTCTATATGCCCTTTATGCCATGATTTCGAAAACTAAGCCATGCAGAAACAGCAGGCATGGGATATAGTTTAACAGCTGCTTTCAGTTTTACGATCAGTTTGTAACTTTTGATACCCCAATTCAATGAACAAAGAAAGGAAGATTGTCTAGGAGGCTAACCTGACGGATCCCCTCTTTTGCAAAAGCGCAAGCTGAATAAGAAAACCGACTCACGATTAGACATGAAAAGTGCAGCCACGTATCAAAAATGTTGCATAAACATCATTCATTTAGAGATGCTTACCGTAAGTATGAACATCTCTCCCGTCTTATCTCATTCATCAAATTATTCAGCTTCTTTGACAACTCATTGTCAAACTGCTGCAAAACAAACTGAAGACATACATTGCTAAAAAAATTGCCCATCCTTGATAGAAAATTACGAAAAAAAAAAAAACAAACACACACACACACATACACACAAACATCTGATCAATTTATATCTCCATGAATGATGAAATCAGTAACAATTTTCTCAGGAAATGGCATGTCACTTCACTGGTTTCAACCACCAAAAATCCTATGTGGGTGAACAACAATTACTAATGTAGTACATGTTTTATAGAAGAAGAAGCTAGCAGAAAATTAGTTTTATCACCGGTTACAAGAGTTTAAATGGACTACTAGGCACGGCATAGCATCTCCATTTTGTTAAGAGGAAAGTTTCATCCGTTATCTTAGTTTCCAATTTCTATCATGACCTCAAGTCTAAATAAAAGCTGTTCGCACCACCAACAAAGGAATGTAAAATAACTCTAAAGATAACAAATTGGAATGCAAGAACTATCATTCTGGAGGACTGTCATCACCTCTACAATAAATTATTGTACTAGGAGTTGTTTCGCTATTCCATCCATCTATGCATTCATAAAGTAACAATTTCAAGTTGAGTTTCTTGTTCACCTTCCTTCTATGACTAGTGTCAACAGCACCGATTATCGTTGTTTATACAACAATGACAACTTTTTAAAGGAAGAGTACTGGAAGAAAGAACAAGAACAAAACACCAAACGATGGGCGAAATACCCAAAAATACGATTCTCTCTCAAGTGTTAAGAGTTGGTAATTCAATTATTTCTTCACAAACTGATTTCTTCAAGAGGAGACAACTTCAAGTAATAAAAAAAGATAGTGCAGTACCTGCAAAGGAATTTCCTCGATGAGTTTGGCACCAAATAACTGTTCCACTGTATCAGGATTCACTTCCTTGCCAACATAGAATAAACCGTCTTCACCATTCTCTATGAAAAATATTCCATCATCCGTCAAATTATCACTGGAAAGAGGAACAGTGGCGGAAGCAAGAGATTCATCACCCTCCTGCCCATGATGAGATATCAGACAGTTTTCATCTATTCATTACTAAACCATATTTTTTTAGTCTAAGAGGAAGTGATAAATAAAGAATCAAACCCACATTACTAATTCCTTACCTTTAAGAGAAGATTATGAATTGCCAACATCCTTGGATAAACAAAAGGCAACGCTAAAGAAATTGGGAGTGAGGTAGCACGACTAATCCAATAGGACCGATCATCTAGTCTCCCATCATTCTGCATCCCTACACTCTTTGTGACGGCTGAGACATGTGAAACAAATTAATGAACTAGTACAGTGAAACCTCCCAGAATGCAGCGCGCACACACACACACAAAGAATTCATACTTTCAGGTAATACAAGTGTGAGAAAAAAGTGAAATCAAGACTAAAAAAGCAAGAGTTAATACTTGAAGAAAGATGAAAACAAATTCATAGTGAGCTCTAGCCTAAAGTCATCTATGAAATCACAAATCAACTACTGCAAAACTGAATTTTGTCTGGAAGTCGCATATCTGTCCTCATTCTGTTATAAGAATTAAGGTTTAATAAGTAAAAATATCCCAAACTTTTAACTTTTTTCTTATTATATTCTAACTTTTTGAAAATTGAAATAATAGTCTAACCTTTGTATATTGAGTGGATTTACGTCCTAGGTTCTTTTACTTTCAACCTGCTAAGGTGGCGCTGAGAAATCAATTTGAAGAACCACACAATCAATCCTTTTAACTAAATGGAATGGAAGAAATTTTGTTTTAAAAAAAAGCAAAAAAAAAAAAAAGAAAAAGAACAAAAAGAAGTGCCATCATGAGTCCCTATCTTGTTGATGTATTATTGTTTGTGATGCAAGGAGTGGTTGAGTTTTTATCAATTTCTCCTATATATATTATATGTATGTGTGTATATATATATATATATATATGTATTCTATATATTCTACCATGGTGATTGGAAAAAATACTATGGATGGTGATAGCGTTTACGACCTTTGGATTAAGATCCAATGGTCATTTTGATAGCTATATTAATGAATCTTGAATGTGTGCACCAACACAAAAATAACTATATTATTCATTGGATCTTAATCCAATGGTCAAAAATAAAAATCACCATCATCACCATGGTATATATTTGGGTTCCATTGTTGAATTACCCATACATACATACCGAATACGTTGATTAGGATATATATGGTTATTTGATACATGTCAAATATGTCCATGCACATGTATATATATTCTTGTGTATTTTTTGTTATTTTTGTTTTTAATTCTTTTATTCTCTTTAAATAACAATAAACTAATTAGGTAGCTTTTAAATTGATTTTTTTAATGCCACCTCAATAGATTTGAGAGTGAAATAATCCAGGATACAAATTCACTCAGCATACAAAGGTTAGGATATAATTTCAACTTTTAAAAGGTTATGATAGAATAACAAAAACATTGAAAGGTTAGTTAATTTTCACCTATTTGGCCAAAAGATTAATACCTTTTTATATATAATTCAGGTGGAAAACCATAATATGATGGTCAATTCTCTTGTGCAAGCAACAACAACAAGAAGCTTCAATTCCAAAATAGTTGGGTTGACTACAAAGAACAAATCTTCCACGCTTCTCGATTTTGAGCACTTGATGGCATGCTTTCAAAATCCACTAAATTCTTCCTAATTAATGTGTCCCAAATTAGTTGGGTTGGCTACAAAGAACAAATCGAATTTCTTCAATTTTTATTGAGTCACGTTTTCTAATTAGAGCACTTGCAAGCTATCTTCAATTTAGACGTAGCCAAACCACCGCAACCATCCTTCCATAATTTTTGCGTTCATTGGTGCCACTCCTACTTTTATTTAAATCTAAGTATTTCTTATTGACTCTTTACAAGTTTTACCATACATCTATGTGAGTATCCTCATTTCCACTATACTCATTTTATATATGTGTTGTTTCTTTACCACCCTACACCCACTTCCACAAAGTATGGCTAGCCTAATTGTGATTCTAAGTCCAAATAAAGAAGGAAGGTTGCGATAGGTTGACACCCATTAGAAAACATGTCACTCTTTAAGAAATGGATTCTTTGGCGCAATCAACAACATACCCGACCCCAAATTAGTTGGGGTTATATGGATCAAACTCTTCTCTTGTGTTCGACTTTTATTTAGTGTTTATTAAAGGTGTGTTTTCCAAATCATTTAAATCTATAATGCGTCCCAAGTTAGCTTCGGTCTACTCTTACCTTGTCGAATTTCTTCAGTTTCTACTCAGTCGAGTTTTCTAGTAAGGGAATTTATTGGTCTGTCTTTGGAAGTGTCCAAACCACCGCAACCGCACCTCTATAATCATTGTGTCAATTGGTGTTTACTCCTACTTTATTTGAATTTATGTATTTCTTATTCTATCTTTACGAGTTTTACCACACGTCCATCTAAGCATCATCGTTTCTGCTATGTATAGCTTATGTACTTTTTGGTTCTTTACAGCCCCACATTCACTTCCATAAAGCATAATTGGCCAACTTGCGATCCTTTAAAATTCTACTTCCCTAATTTTACGACTCCATCATCTTGATATCTAGTATTCCGAAACTCAAAATGTATGTATTCGATCTTCATCCTATTTAACTTAAAGCCTTTCGATTCTGGTGTATTTCTCCAAAGTTCTAATTTTCTATTCACTTCATCTCTTGTTTCATCTACTAGGACAATATCATCTCCAAAGAACATACATCAAGGTATATCCATTTGAATATGCCTAGTTAGTTAATCCATAACTAAAATAAAGAGATAAGGACTTAAAGCCGATCCTTGATTGTAATGGGAAATTTTTTAGTAGTTCCTCTAAATATCTTTATACTCGTCACTACTCCTTCGTACATGTCTTCAATAGTGCCTATGTACCTAGAATGCATGCACTCCTTTTCTTGCACAACCATGTAAAAGTAAAAAGTCAAAGATAGGCACAAATGTTCAAGTAACTAATCGAACTTTTTTTCATGAATGATAAAAAGAAACAAGAAATAAAGTTCTCTTGCATGCAAGAGTAGAGAACTTTCATTGACGCAACCTCTTAGAGATCGAACAAATTTCATAGTAAAATAATGATCGACTGCAAAAAAATACCTAAGGTGTAGAAAGGCAATAGCTTGAGTGATTCAGGAAGAAGAAGTTGTATAGATGATGATACTGTAGAACAAAATTTGCGATACGCATGTAGAATGTCGACACAATGATCAGTTGTCTTCTCCTGGACTCTAATTAAAGGGGTTGTAGGAATGTCATTTGCAACTGGAAAAAAAAAGGAAAATTCAGAAAAACATAATAGTAAAGAGCAGACAAAAAAACACATGCATTCTGACTTTATTATGAACTGTAATTCATCTTGTTTATGAGAGCCAAGATTCTTAAGAAAAGAAATCTCAAGTGAGAACTACACAATGTTACAAACATACTAAACCAAAGGCTAACTGCTGCTGTCACCCTGTACAAGCTCCATATGGATCCCTAAATAAACACTAACTATTCATACACATGAGTAGCCGGGACCAAACAAATAGGCAAAACCAAGAGATTTCAACTCTGACACAGACGTTTCCTTCTCCCTAAACAACTACATAGGTCAGAATTGCTCAACTTTTAAAAAGACGGTAGAGAAGTCCTCATTGCCTATGCAGAAGAAGCATTTAAGAATACCACTGTATCTAGTGCCCAACCTACTCAACAAGTTCTTACAAATAGTTTACTGCACTGTTATCTAGGCACCCATTTCCCATAGAAGTCCCCTTGATAATTTTAAGTCTACCATGTAGCAAAACCCAACTTTTCCAATCAATCCTACCAATGATTAGGTATTGCTTTTCAATTGTATCAACAAAGGGTACTAATTACCATTGCACAATTGATAAAAAGTGGATTGAGATCAAGTATGGAAGCAGTCACCTTGCTTCAAAATGCAAGCAAACTGAGTTTCCATATCAGCTGTGCGGAAGAGATCACAAGTACTTGCTGTGCAAGGAAGTGATAACGTAGAAACACGGATTCTCCGTTGGCCATACACTGTTGTGTAAAGAAGTGCACACTGAAACTCATAATATCAAGATTTTGAAGAGAACTCTTCATCAGTAATCTGGAAACTAGGGAATCCCAAACATCAATTTGGAAACTCAAATGTATAAGATGTTGGAGACTTTGCCGACAGGAGATTGTTAATCACCACAAAAGATTACAAATTTACCTGAAATGTGCATTCAGAGCCCGCAACAAATTTATCATCATGTTTGAAGGTGACCATGATAGTTTTATCACAATCAATCTGCAAGAAAAAACAGATTTCTATTTTGTATTACAGAGGACAGAAAACTTCTTCATTATCAGATAAACTTAAAGAGTACATGTCTTTTCAAAAAAAAAGTGCATATGCTCATTCAGAAAAAGTTATGAATGTGATTAGAAAAATGACATCAAATTGTTAAAACTATACAAAAAAGGTCAGCTACACAACATTTAATTTACTTGTCAAACACATCATAAGTACGCAGGTTCAACAGAAAAAAAAAAAAATGGACAACTCAGTGGCTGACCACTAAGTTGCAATTACTCAAACCCTTTCACATAGGAAACTTTTCTTTTATCGCCATTTTTTTCAATCAAAGATTTCTTTTGAATTGCAGTAAGAAAGATTCATTCCTTCCTTGAATGGGCAGCGAAAAGTACTGATGTAACAGGTTACAGAAAGTAAATAAAGCGACGTGGTAAAAGATTTAGGATTTTACATACTGAAATAATATCCGTGAACCAAGACAAGCATAAAATTGGGAGGATGTAAGCACCATAACCAAAAGGAACAAGATAGTTTGAAAAAAAATAGTATGTTCATATACACTGAATCGTCCTTCTATCAATGTTTTGTTTCTTTAGTTGTTACAACATCCTTTCTTTTGCTTTTCCTTCGCCCTTTGGCTACTAATGATTGGATCTGTTATAAGTTAATTATAAATTTGCAACCCCTCAGGTAAAACATGTTTCTTTATTGCCAAAGAAAAACAATAATAAAGAAAAACTAAAAAAGTGGTGGGTACATTCAAAAAAATTGCCGCAATTGAAACAGTTAAAGCCATAGGTAGGATCAATAAGTGAAATACTGACCGCAGGGAGATCGACATCAGTAGGAATCCGCTTACAAAAATTTCCAGAGTACTCCTGAACTTGAAGACCCTGCAAGAGTGATGTCATACTCAGATTATAAGTTAGAGTAATTTGCATATTATCACTCCAAAACAATAGCTTAAGGAAGATGAAGAGTAGGATAAGGCAATAACGAAATAACCTGACTGCATCTAACGCGCATTACGGCCTCAAAACCTTGAGGTCTTGTTATATTCCATCTAAGATCATTGTAAAGCTTCCCCGAATCAGAAACAGCAGAAAAAGGGTAATAGTAATACACCTTCACCAAGGAAAAACAAACAAGTAGGTTACACACACCAAACCTTGAAAAAATAAAAACAAAATAACCATGCAAAAAAAAAAAAAAAAGTTTCAGAGGCTGCCTCCTAAAATAGAACTATCAGATAAGATGCAAATGCATGGATCCACTCTACATAAAAATTTTTTTAAAAAAATGATGAAAAAAACAACATAAATTGGAAGACGAATATCAGCAAAAACAGGCCTACGAGTAAATAAGTTTACAATATAACGAAAAATTTGTGCAATCCAATCAATCTTAATATTACAAACTCCGGGCCAATATCACTCTCCTTACAAATGAATCGGGATAAGCCTCCCCTTCAATTCTAATAGCCCATTTGGTTCATTTTAGAAAAAGACCAACGGAATCTTGCAAATTAGAGACTGCGTAGTACTGTCTGATTTTTGTTTGGCTCTTACAAACAAATGAATGGAGTTATTAACAAATTGCTTTCTTTACCCCTGGCCATCTCTCCCTTCTTCGAGCTAGATCTTAGAGCAGACCCCTCTCCCAATCACCAGATCAGAGAGCAGATCTGAGCCAAACACAAATCTCTCTCTACCGCTAAACATAAAATTTTCTAACTGCTGCTAAAACACAGACCGCTCTCCCAATCACTCAATTCATAGAAGTTCATGGAGGATGGAAGGAGCTGTGACAAACACGGAGGACAAAATCCTCCATGGAAACTAACGGTGCTGTAAGAGTTCATAGAGAAGAGGGTGGAAACGAAATCCGGAGGTGATGGTGTCTGTGAAGTCTCATGGCGGTGGTGGAGTCCGTGAAGGCTCACGGCGGCAGAGTTCATAGAGAAGTGATGATTTGCAAGGAAGAAGATGATATTGGGCGAGCATAAAATAGTATTCCTGAACTCACCAAGTCAGGCTTAACTAAAGATAGGGAACACTTTGCAGATTCGCATACCCATGACTCGCCAAGCTAACACCCCCAAGCAAACAGGCTATAATCTTAAAACTGCAGGCCAGTGTAACTCAAAACTAGAACAATAACGACTGCACTTGACTCCACACACAATACAATAACACCCCCTAAGCACTTTTGAAGCAAGTCCAAACACAATACAATACAATAAACAACATATAGTTAGAAAGCTAAGGCAAACTAGCCGTATAATACCTGACCCCCAGTAGTTCTTGGAACTACAGAAATAGAGGCAATGTCTACATATGTCTGGCAAGTGATGAAAATGTCCACACAAACCTGTAGAACAGTTATCAGTCATAACTTATAAGCAAAGTCCACATTATTCATTGACAAAATGACAGGAATATTCAAAAATATTAATCATCAAATAGTTGGAGGGAATAAGAAAAACAATTCTATCAGCAGTTGCTTTTGAGCACAAATTGAAAATCATCTCTCACCTGGTACTCAGCAAATTCTGCTGCCATGGTTTTGAGAGTCTTATCTGCAGGTTGAAGCAACTTCTGGACCTCCTAAAACCCAATGAATACTCAAATAAGAAATCAACAAATTTGGCAATTAACTCCAGAATTTGTTGAATTAAAATGGATGAACTTCTCTAAAATTAAAATAAACAAAGTACATTGCTGCTTTCATTGAGTCAATTATCAAGACTTATCCTATGCAGGATCCCGCTTTTAATACCTTTGGAAAAATTTACTAGTAATAATTGAAGATTCGAATCATCACACAATCTCCACAAACAACTTAAAAATGCATGACTTAACTAATGTGGACTCTGCAATTTATTGACACCAATTCAATTTGCCAAGCCTTTGAACAATCTATTTCCTATTGGAGGTTACATTTGCAAACAATGTAAGGCAACTAAATGTAAAAAACAATCTTACAACCCCAGATTGATTGAGCGATGGAGCAGCATAGGAATCAGTAACAGCTGAGTCACAATACATGACAATGATATAACTCTCATTATGGAAAATTATACCACAATCAAGCCATCTATAAAATTTAAAGAAATGTGTAAATGAGGAGGCTGACTAAACGTAACACCAAGAGCTTGGTCAATCATGTGGCGGGAAAACAAAACAGATACAAGTTCACACCTTCTCTCCAGCAGAGGCATTAGCTCGCCCAACAGTTTCTCTTGCAGAAAGTGCTCCAAACCCAACCGAAGGCAAGACTGAAAAAGACCAAAGAGAGAATAAAAGAGAATATTCTTAAATGCAGAACAGTATTAATTTAATGGCATAATCATAAAATATGCTGAAACAAAGAACGAACATAAAAAATATAGCATTAACTTTCAGCAAGCAGTAGGTACAACCAAAGTCACTCGAAGTCCCCATGATCATAAGGGAAGTTCTTTACATTGCAGGGTACCTCATCTGAAGGTAACACAACCATATGGACTGATTCTGCAGGCTTGTTGTGTAAATAAAAAAAAGGTGGGAGGGGGTGCGCTCTATCACGAGAAATATCTTGTGTTATCATTCATAAAGGGGACGGATTATTCCTATTTGTCTCCCAGTACATTCTAAGGAAACAGCAGCACTGCTTATTTATGTTCTTGGCAGCATCTTAAGTTTGAAAAAACACCTACAGGCTTTTATTATCATGCTATTCAAATTTCTAATCGACAATTTTTTTTTTTTGAGTTCTCTACTCGACAAATTTGATTGGAGCAGAAACAGATGCATTTTAGCATAATTAAAAGATCACAAATCACAATGTAGCTATGAAACAATAATGAAACACGCAGGTGTATGACTTGCCTGACTGAAATACAAAAAGCTTTCCCCCTGTGCTCTTCATTGCCAAAAAAGCCGCCTGAACAAAAGGTTAAGAGCTATATCAATTATATGCTACAAAAAAGACGAAAACTAAAAAATGGCAAATAAAGTCAAAGTGCAACATTTACTATTACTGCAGATATCCACATAATAAATGTCATAGACAACTACAAGTAACTATCAAACTCACTAACCACCAACTTAAGCCACAAAACAGACCTTGCTCGCTGCTCCAAATGCAGATTCGGCTACTCTGCTACCTTGAAACATGGTAGGAATATTCTCCAGCAATTGCTCCAGATGTTGACGGCACTAAATTTTCAGAAAAGCAAGAATTTATATTACACTCGTAAACTTTGCCAGATAGGATTAATTTATAAAGCACAAGGAATATAAGTCCAAGGCCATGTTAAAACCTCTGAGAGTTGAACGATCAAATCAGATTGAAGAGGAGCATAAACATCTTGCACATCAGGAACAATGAGCATCAAAGGCTGCAATGGTTTAAATAAGAGGTTAAGAAGGAAACACAACAACAAAGCCCCAATCCAAAATTAGTTGGGGTCAGCTACATGGATCAAACTCTTCCATTGTGCTCGATTTAGTGCAATTGATGGTGTGCTTTCCAGATCCTTTAAATCCCTCCTAATCGATGTGTCCCACGTTAGCTTCGATCTACCCTACATCGTTGGATTTCTCCAATTTTTACTGAGTTGAGTTTTCTAGTAGGGGTATTTGTACTTGTTACAATTAAATCACCTCCATAATGGACCTTCCTAGCATGAAGCCTAATTAATTTACAAATATTGTTGTTTCCCTTCTTAGCCTATTGTCAATTATTCTCTCCCAAAGAATTCATAGTATGACACATAAGTTTAATTCCTTGATAATTTAAACAAGTTTCAACGTATCCTTTGTTTCTGAAAATAGGAACAAGAGTATTTCTTCTCCAATCCATTGGCATTCATTTTGATCTTAAAATTTTGTTAAGAACTACTGTTAACCAAGTCAATCCAATTTCTCCTAAGCAGTTTCAAACCTCTATCGGTACTTCATCTGGGCCACAAGCTTTTCTTATTTTTATCTTTTTCAATGCCTTTTAACTTCCGAGATCCTAATATTGCGTGTGTAGTTTACATTTATTTTTTAGTGTGGATTTTCATCTACTATGGTACCAAGTTACCAACTTGGCCATCATCAAATAAACTATTTAAGTAACTTCTCCATCTCTCCTTATTGTCATCTTCACGAGTTAAAACACTTTGATTTTCACATTTCATTCATCTTACATGACTTAGATCTTTTTTTATCCCTTAATTTGGCTAGCCTATGAAAATATTTTTTCGTCGTCTCTATTAGCTAACTTAATTTATAAATCTTCCTTTAAGTATGTTTTAGCTTCCGTAACTACTTTTCAGTGTTTTTTCTAACTTCTCCATATTGATTATACACATTGTCATCTTGACACTTGGGTAATTTCCTATATATCTCTCTTTTATTCTTAATTGTTTTTTGGACATTTTCATTCCACCACTATGTTTCCTTCTTTGGAGGTCCTACGCCTTTAGATGCACCTCACACGTTCGATGCTATTTTCCTTATGTTACTTCTCATTTCTAGCCACATCATGTTGGCGTCTACGTCAAGATCCCAAACATTTTCATTAAGTACCATTTCTCTAAACTCTAATTGTTTATCATTTTTTAGGTTCCATCACATTATTCTAGGATATTTGCTTTTCTATTCATATTAATTCGTTTCAGCTTAATATCAAGTACCACTAGATTATGTTGGGTAAAAAGCACTTCACCAGGCATTACTTTGTAGTCACTACTTAGTTTATATATAGAGAGCTACTATTAGCACCCCTAATACTTTCTATCAGCCCCCCATTTAATTTAATACATTTTTGAACTAAAATGTCTTTAGGCAAAATTACATAAATAACCCCTCTCTAAATCATGAACCTATTTTCTTTTCCCCTTCTACTTTTCACTCTCTACACCCTTCCTCAACTTTACTTTTCACTTTCTACACCCCTCCCTAAATGAAACCTTCAACTCATCCCTAACTCCTATCCCACTCATTACACCCACCCCAAATGAAACACACCCCTTCTCCTCTTCTACTTAATTTTCACTTTTCATACCTCAATCAAAGATTACAAAGGTGAATAGATGGTTTCTTTGGGGAGTGAGGGTGACATATAAATTAGGGGTGCATTGGGAAGTTTACTATCAATTAAGGGGGGTGCTTAGAACATGAACTAACTAATCGGGGGCTAAAAATAACATTAAATTAAATGGGGGACTGGTATAAGATATAGAGGTGCTAATAGTCGCTCTCTATATATATTTTTCTAGCTAAAAGAAAATCTATTTGACTCTTGTTATGTCCACCACTAAAGTAATCAAGTGCGACTCCCTTTTCCTAAAACAAGTGTCAGCTAAAACAAGATTGTATGTAGAAGCAAATTCTAAGATGTATTCTCCTTCTTCATTTCTATTGCCATAACCATATTACTCCATGAACTCTCTCAAACTCATCATTACTTTCCCCTGCATGCCCATTTAAATCCCCACCTATAAAAACCTTTTCATCAAATTACCTTACATAAATCCATCCATATCATCCCAAAATTTGTGTTTGACGCTCTCATTTAAGAAGGAAAAATTTATATTAATTTTGTTTCAACTTTTTTCCTATCTAGTAAGTAAAAAACCATTATCCATGCATATGAACCAAAAACGAGCTGAAATTATTTTTAAAAAATGATGATAAAACAGAGAGCCCGAAATAGTGGAATTCCAACAATTTTCTTTTTCAAGATTTCAGTTCCTCAACTTGAAAATTCAAAGGAAAAATGAACCAGGAGACAAATAAATATGGCTAACTCCTTACCCCTTTTCCTAGGCTTCAGCCAACAACTGAACAACCTTTGAGAACTGAGGCAAATTGCTTATTTCAGTGACATAAATCAAAAAAATTTACCTGTTGTAGAGCTCTTTTAAGATTGTAAAAATGGATTGTTGAGTCAAAGGTTGCAATGCCGACCATTGTACGTGGACCCTCCTGCAGATATAAATTACACAATAAAATGAACTTTCAAGTTGTAGCTTTCCTCTCTATTGCATGCAATTGCACATGCGTTCTTCAGTCTTCACAGAGACATTTGCAAGTGCATATAAGTATATAACTTATAAGTATATCCACCACTCAATTGAACATTCGATTAAAACTGAATGTTTCATGTACGCTCGTAGAAATATGTCCGGTACAACAATAATTGTTTACATGGTCAAATATGCTCATAAATTGAGAGGGTCAAATCTCAAAGTTATGCAATCAAAAGATCTTGGAAGCGACTAAAAAGATGGTGAACTGCATCCAAACACACGGATATATAAAGAACAATGTACAATAGGGATGAATGCTTTGAACATGGAGGTTCTTCACCAATGTAACCGCACAAAGCCTTCTCTAAATTGTGAGCACTATAAGGTAAGTTCATTACATAGACTCATTCAAAGGGTTGCTTGCAATAGCTCATGCATTCTTAACAGATAGACATTTGCTAGTGCACTATTACTGCATAAAGCTGTCATCAGCTCATTTTCATTTATTTCCGCTCACAGCAGGTACTCCTTCATTAATCATTAGGACTCCCACCCCACCCCACCCCACCCCACCCCACCCCAACCCAACCCAACCCACCCCACCCCAGAAAAAGAAAGAAAGAAGGAAAGGAAGGAAGGAAGGAAGGAAGGAAGAAGAAGAAGAAGAACAGAAAAGAAAAGAAAACGACAACAACGTCAATAAAAAGAAAATCATGACAAATGAGAGTTCCAGAGGATACTTACTGGAAGATTAGCAACCGCTTGGCTTATGGCACTGCACACAGCAGCAGTTGCACCAGTTTGTATGGCATTCATTGAAACGTCAACAAGGAAAAAGAAGACAGCTGGCATTGGATCACGGATCTAGAAACAGTTGGAAAATGCAGAAATTTAAGTTTCTGATGGCAAAGGTGACATGAAACTAAACAAACAAGTTTTTAAGAAGCAAGAAAAACTATTAAGAGGAAAAAAATTAAATGTCCAACTTCAAAATTATAGAAACAAAACAGTATATTAGCATAGCCCTATACTGAGAATTATATGCCATAAACATTGTCACACATAATGGATGTAGACAATGAAGCTACTTATGGCACCTTAAGCGTAAGTTATATTAAATTGGTAGCAGTGATGGCAGGAAAACAAAATGTAGAAAATGAACCAACGGCCTCACTGAATCATTAAATGAGTAATTTACATCAAGAGATTAGCATCAAATATATACTCCTCTCCCTCTTTTAAATACTTTCAATTTGTTTGTTGTCAGTCTCACGCCCTTAATAACACAAGAGAACGAATAGCCCTTAAACAAGCTCTCTAATGGAATTCCCAGATAAGAGTTCACTAAAATGCAAGAGAAAAATTATCTATTGTTCATTGCACTACTGGCAAATTCATATTAGATAGTGAGCTAATTGATTGCCTATAATCTTTTTACCTAAGGTACATGAAGCAACAATCACCTTGTAAGATTATTTACAAGGATTGCAAGGAGTTAAGGCAATCCCGAGGCGATTTCCCAGGCCTAGGTGAGGCGGCTCCTAGGCGGCGGACAAAATAATATTTATTTAGAGGTCCCCAAATAAATATTTAGTAATTTATAGGTTCTTAAATAACACTAATCATCTATTAGTCAATGTAATTATTATTTATTTTAAAAAAATGTAATTATTACTTAATATATACTTCAAAAACACTAATAAGCCCTTTTAGGTCCTTATATAATATAAATTGTGTCAAGATTTTGTTGTTGAATAGGTATTTTGTTAAAAAAAACTTGGTTGTAACTAGCCCTTCAAAATTTTAAGGCCTAATAGGCAAATATATCTTAACATTTCATCAATTTTGCAAAACTATCCTATCGTTTCAAATTTTGCAAATCTATCCCAACGTTCGATTTTACTTCAAATTGTATCCTTAAGTATAAATTGGACTTTTTTACCGCTAAATTAATGTGATTTACTAATAAGTTTTTTTTAAAAAAAAATACTAATAACTAAACCTAATTAGGATTGCAAAAAAATAAAATAAAAAAATAACTAAACCTAATTACAGCAATCACAACAAATCACCCCAATTTGGGTGTCTAGTCCTCACCTCTTCAACTCTACGTTACCTACATATAAACATCTAATTATCTAATTAAACCTAATAATTACCAAAGAAAACAAATTGCCCCAATTTGATTTCTTGTCCTCAACTTAGCACGACATGTGAAACCCGCTCATAAACACCACACTTACACAGAACCTCAATGAGATCGTCATCACCATCATCATCTCACCATCCTCTCTCTGTGTCATCACTCATCACCATCTTCTTTTGGAAACTCCAGCAAAAGTGGCTCTCTCCACTGCCAAGAAGACCAAATTCCACAACATTGAGGGCAGTTGAAACCTAGGCCTCGTCTCCTGAGCCACCTAGATCCACCTTACCGGATTCAATCATTCGAAAAAAGTACTGATCCTCAATCTCTAATCTCCACCTCTTCAATCTCATCGCCCAAGTTGCATTGTTCACCATTGTTGACGACGTCAACTGTCCAATCTTCACCGCCAAGGGAAACCCCAATTTGTGATCCACCCATTTTTTGAGCGTGATCCTCCCAGTTTCTAACTTTGTTAATTAGGTTTAGTTTGATTTCCTGTGAGGTTGTGTGTGTCAGTGTATGATGAGCTTCTTTTTCTTTTTAATGTTCTCTAGAGCTTGTTAATTAGTGTTTTTTTTTTGTCCACTTTAATATTATTTTTTAATTTAAAAAATACTAATCACATTAACACTTACATAGAAATTGAGGGCAAAAAAGTCCAATTTCTACTTAAGGATACAATTTAAAGTTAAACAAAAAACGTTAGGATAGATTTGCAAAAATTAAAACGTTAGGATAGATTTGCAAAAATTAAAACGCTAGGATAGATTTGCAAAATTGGTGACACGTTAGGATACATTTGCCTATTAGAGTATTAGGCTAATTTTTAAAAATTATTTGGAAGGACACCCCCTGACTAAGGCACCGCTTAGGCGATTTTGTCCCAAAACGCCTAGATGATGCCTAGGCAAACGCCTAGGCAATTACAAATTAGCATTTGAATTATCAATTATATCATTCACAAAGCAGGATTCAGTAAAGTGTTACCATAAATTCTTTTGTAGCAACAAATTCAACAGTTCCTCTACATAATTCAGGCCTTTCATCAGCATCTCTACGCCTGCCATCTGGACCTAGATTGCAGTGATAGTCCCTAGGAGTTTCATCAGTGAATCCTGCAAAAGCAATAATGTTTTGGAATTAAATAGAGAGAGAAAAGACCTCTAGAAAACAGTAAAAGACTAAAAGCGAAGATATAAATAGAGCACCAACAGTCATCCATGCGACAAGGTTAAATGGAAGCAAAGGGCTAAAGAAAAAATGAAGCATATCAAGCTCATATATGCCAGGCTGTCATATATCAAAGGCAGCACATGCATTATATTTAACACTGTTATTATCTTTTGACCTCGAGAAAAATTACCTTTCATGAATTTGCATTCACTAACAAGACCGACTCCAAATGAAGATCCAAGTTCTTTTTTTTTTGACAAGAAGACCGAGATTGCTTTACCCATTTAGTGGTGCCAAAATTTTCTTAATTTAATTAGCCAACCCCAACTACTTTGGAATTGAGGCTCTGTAAAGTTTTCCTAATTTAATGGGGATAGCATCTCTTCCATTTTAAAGTGAAATTTAGAGGAGCTTTTGTATTAATTGCCATAAACAAGTAGAAGACAAGAAAATAAACTATCAACTGTTGCAAGAAAGAAGAGTACCATAGTTAATAAGGCAATTTCGAAGAAAGAAGGAAACAAGAGTTTTTATCATATTGTTTCCATCATAGAAATTAAGGTCACAGCAATTCTGTTATTTTCATCATGTTGGACATAAGGCAATCACTATAATCAACTAATTAGTAATTAGTAATCTACTAATGCATCAACTAGGACTTAATTTTCTCAAATTTTTTGTCTTCACTCGGCCAACCCCACTCCAAATAGATCAATAGTTTCAGCAACATAGAACTGCCAAATGACTAGGCTTATGATACATTTCTGAACCTTCTCAATATATCAAGGGACATATTGCTTATAACACATGAACTATTTCCTTTCTTGATACTTCAAGCCTTCAAAGACAATTCATTTTGCTTTTTTGAACATGGGAAAAAAATACAACATTCTTCCAAGAATTAAGAGATGAACCAAACATGAATGCATGATATGCAAAACAATTAGGCAAGCACAGATGTAAATCTTCATATCACATTGCAGTTTGACCAGAAAGATTAGGCTTTGCACATCTGTTCAAATTTCAACTCAAATAATAAACACATACCACATAAGTTACAAATGAAACGCCTTCCTTGGTCAATGAATTTCATGAAAGGATTTATGTAACCTTTGCAACGGGAGCAACGAACAGGCCCACTCTCACCAAGATCGACAACCTATAAAAAAGAGTAATTTTAACATCATTAAATATTACAAAAGTCCCACACTGAACCAGTAGCAGCAGAATTGATTCTAAATCAACTTCCTCAAATCAAATAGATAATTACTAAATATAAGGCTAAAACTCAAGGTTGTCCCTTGGACTGACAAATTCCTCCATTCAGCTCTCCTAGTGGTTTTCTTAAGAATTGAATTTCACACAATATTATATGATTTGAAAATGGGAAATTGATTACTAATTATAAGTTAAATGTAGATAAGTTTTACGATTTTCCAGTGAGATTTTGGAACTCGTAATTTTGTTTGTTAATTTCAAAACAGATTTCATCAAATACAAAATATCGCCAATGATTACCCCAACATCACATATTTGTTTTACACAATTAAATATACAAAAACAAGGGAAACGGGAACAATATTACATGGATAGGTTCCTCAGACGGATGAGGAAGAGCCAATGGTTGGACCATCAAAGCCAACTGCATGCAAGATACAGACAAAAGATCACCAGTGCATGGAACCTGAAATAGAAAGAGCAAGAGGGATTGCATTTAGGGTTTAGGGTTTCATAGAGGAGTTCAAATACTGGCATATAGAGGGATTGCATAGAGGAGTTCAAATACTGGCATATAGATGTATAGTGCACCTTAAACATACACACACAAACATTTAGCATAACCTGATAGATTGTAGATCTCATGTAACGTGGACTGCAGTTCCCATTGTCTTTGACAATATATTCCCAAGTGGCAGGCTTTGAAAAAAAAGAAAGAAAGAAAGTTATTTGTACAATAACAGCATTAAAAATAACAAACAGAAGGTATGTTTCACCAACTTTAAGCTTCTTTCTCGTCAAAAAAGAAAGAGTAACTGTTTTGCTAAGCATCATGATAAATGTGTATCTATCAAGCAAAAATGAAGAGATGAATATTTGAATGAAAACACACACAAAAAAGTAGAAAAAAAAAAATCAACGGTGTGAATCTCATGTTAAGCAAATCATTTTGGCATTGGCATACATATAAGAGAAAAGAATAACATACAGGGCATGGATAATTGGCTTCACCACCCTGCCGAGTTTCAAAGAAGATAATAGAAGAAGAAGGCAATGGTCGCGGCATCTGATCAACATCAACTTGGGACAGTCCAGTAGTTGGTGCACCAGATACAGGCAAAGAACCCATTACAGGAGGTACCACAGGCACAGCTTGACCAGGTAGAGGGGGTGCCATCCCGTACATCCTTGGTGGCGGCATAGTACCTAGATGTGGCAGATGCCCCTAACATAATTACCCAAATGCAATCAGCAAAAGAAAAAGAGAACTTGTAAATCTCATTCCAGCAAGAACCAGGAAAAAAAAAAAAAAAAAAACGAAACAAATAATGGCAAAACTTGTGCACAAGTAGATAGAGCAATGCAGCATAACTAGATTAATCAAGTTCCTCGTCCAAAATGCTCGAATAGAAGGAAAAAATAATTCACTTACAAGCAGCGGACAAACAGACTCACCTGCGCTGGTTGCATCTGCTCCGCATGAGAACCATAAGAAGAAAGTGGTGACGACGGCACAGCTTGAGTTGCAGCAAGAAAGGTCGGAGGAGGCTGTGAAAGCTGAGTGGATGGCCCACCAGGAGGAGGACCTAAAAGGGGACGACCTGTTGGATCCAACGGACCCCTAGCTGATGTTGTAGGAGGAGGTCCAACAAGGGGAGGAATGCGCGCATTGGGCGCCGCCCCCGGTGGCGGTCCAATTGGCGGATGGTGAGAAGCGGTGGTAGACCCAATCACAGCACCGGGTAGAGCTCCACGAGGCAGCATGGATGGACCATGCGCACTAGGAGGAGGCAAACTGTGTGATGCCAAAGGAGTAGAAGTAAATGCAGCCTGAACCAGTGCACCACCAAATGGCGGGGGTTGAGAAAGTGGATTCTCCGATGACATTCCGGGACCAGGTAGAGTTCCGCGAGGCAGCATGGATGGTCCCCCACTTGATGGAGGAAAGCTATGTGAAGAAGCCAAAGGAGTAGAAGCGAATGCAGGCGGAAATGGCGGCGGGGGTCGCGAAAGTGGAGTTCCCTGCGACAATGCAGTTTGCGGAGGACCTAATGCCGGTGGGGCTGGCCTAGAGAGGGCATGGGGTGGCGAATCACTAGGGAACAGCGCGGGCAAAGCATTGGAAAATGCAGATGAAGGGGGTGCTGAAGGGGGGGGACCTAACGCAGGAGAGGGCACATTTGGAGGACGAAGAGTATTCGCCGGCGCCGCAGGATTGTAACCAGGCGGATAGTACCCTGGTCTCGGCGCCCCAGGCGGCACAGGGGACGCCATGGACTACAAACTGCTCCTCTAAACTCTCTGCAAACTATTCACACACGAATCCATGAAACCAAATCAAATCATCAAAACCAATGCCATTGTTGTTCACACAAATAAAAGTAACCTAACTTCATCAAAATGCGAATCATCTAACACATTTACAGAACAAGAATTGACGACTCAAACCTGCTTTGATCAGATGGTCACAGATCGTACGAGGTGCGAATGGGGATTGGCGACGATCGGATTTGGTTTTTGGGAGTTTTTTAGGTTTTATGGTATGAAAGGAAAGAATTTCAAAGGAATTTGAAAGAGATCCGTCGGAGTGGTGGTAGCGTCTGTACTACTACATTCACGTTTGAAGCGTACGGCACACGCGTAGTGGGACGTAACCGCGCATCTCGATGTGTATCGAGAGTGATGGGTTACGGTGATGTAAATGCGCCTGTCGTGAACTTTTATTGATCCAGAATCAGAGAATTTCTTAACTAATTCTGTTCGAAGAGTGTACGGGATTCCGGCAGTGGATTGGAGTTTAATGCTTTTGCGGCCGGGGAGGTCATCTAGAACCGGAATGGTTTTGAGAAGTTCCGGGATCTGTTCAATTGGCGTCGTCTAGAACCGGAACGCAGAGCTATATATGGCAACACCTCGCACGGTCCAAGCGCACACCGCACACATCAAGTCACCAACTATCAACTGGGTGAGACAGCCCCTCCACCTCGGTTAACCTCTATCCACGTTTGTAAGGGCCTTGTATAATGGACCGAAGCCCATTTGTCGCGCCCAATTGATGATTCACTCCAAAGTACAAGGAAATTATAAAAGTCTGTCCCTTATTCAGTGGCTCAGAGTTCAAGTTCAAGTTCTAGTTCTAGAGATAAAAACACTAATATTAGGAGCTCACCCCCTCCCACTTATACGATGTACGACTCGGGCCAAACATAGAGCAGTTGAATAGTTTGAATACTAGATAATTTAGACCCCAAAGAAAGAAATTAAAATAGTGGTGATGGAGTTCCGTGAGATGAGAACCCGCCTCCACCAAAATGTGGAGGCATGTGGAGCTGTAAGGGTGGCAAAAAAGGGTTTCGAATACCACTCCTTAATAACAACTAAATTAGTGTCCGAACCCGTACCCGTTTTTGAAGCGAACACTTTTTTTTGTCCGAACCCGTATGTTTTTAAAACATACAAGACCCATTTTTTGTCCGAACCCCTTTTTTAATATAATAAAATAAGTTTTTTAACTAATTATTCACAAAAAAAATTGTTATATATTCACAACTCAAGTCTTACAAGTTTTCATATCAAACTAACATCATAATTAGTGAAATTACAATGCAAATATCAAGAAAATTTCCAAATGCCCCTATAAATAAATAAAAATATTATTCAGATTAATTGTTAAACGGGTACCCATTTTTTAAGAAAAATTGTCCAAACCCAGATCCGTTTTTTAAAACGAACAAGAAAACATATCCAAACCCGTATTTATTTTGAAAAGATTATGTTCGGACCGAAACAATAGTCTACATCGGATAAGTGAAGCTTTATAATGAAGTAAATAAGTGATGATCTTCCTACCCAAAAAATAAAGATAAGTGATGATCTCCCCTCGATTAGTGTCAAGGCCTTTTGAGATAAAACTCTACACATATAAGTTGAAAGGTGGTTAAGTTGTAGACAATATCGGTACTGGCAGAGATAATAGGCTTGCGGAGAAGTGTTGCGGCGAGTTGCTTGTTGTTGAGATGTGTGGACCAAAATAATAGTCCCACATCGGATAAATGAAACTTCTAAATTAAGTATATAAGTGATTGTCTCCCTTCTAATAGTACCGAGGCCTTTAGAGATAAAACCACACACCTAAAAGATGGCGGGTGGTTAACTTGGGGACAATATCTATATTGGGGAGATCAATGGCTCGTGGAGTAGTGTCGCAGGTAGCCGCTTGCGGGTTAGCAAGATGGAAAAAGTCAACATAGTATCAGACCGGAACGATCCTAGGCTCGTATTTGATGACCTGGTTGGATTAGCGATGGAGTCTAGACCCATTTGTAAACATATAGCCTATAAGAATAGGCCTAGGCATGTCTATACAGACCTTTAAGAGTATGTTTGTGTTTGGCAAGTGACAACTAGTCCAAGCCTAGTTGCACTTGAGGGGGAGTGTTGGAATATATAATCTCATATCGGAAATATAATAAGAGTTGGTGTGGTAACTAAGTGGGTAGATTGGATCATAGCACAAGCCAATTGGTTGTGTGCAAAGGTGGATTCCAACCCTATTTATTTACCCACGTATGCGCGTGTGGCCCATCGCTCTCCAAACTTATGGATTTCTACATGGTATCAGTGCCGACAGTTCAATTGGGACATGTCGAGAAAAAAAAGTCACTTTGATGAATTTCGGTCTAAGGTGGAGTGTTGAGATGTGTGGACCGAAATAATAGTCCCACATCGGATAAGTGAAACTTCTAAATTAAGTATATAAGTGATTGTCTCTCCTCTAATAGTATCGACGCCTTTTGAGATAAAACCCCATACCTAAAAGATGAATAGCAGTTAGGTTGGGGGAGATCAATGGCTCGCAAAGAAGAAGTGTCGCGGGTGGTCGCTTGCGGATTAGCAAGACGAAAAAAGTCAACACTTGCGGATAATGTCCCGCATGCATGAGAATTTAACATTTTATACCCAATAAAGTCTTGACATTATTCAAAAAGTGATCAACATTTATATGCTTTGGTATAAAGTTTTACTTAACCAAGGGGAGACTATTTTTCAACAAATGCCTCAACAAATACTTGTGATTTTTACGCCAAAATTAGTATAAGAAAAATATGATTTTACAAAAAAATAATAATAAAATAAAATAAAAAATTTAATTTATTGTCATGACGTCAAATTCAATAAAGTGAAGGAGTAAATAGATTCCCCCTTCTACCTTATATCACCCTCTATTTGATTTAATATATTTTCAAGTTAATATACTTTCAAACTAAAATGCCACTAGGTAAAAACACAAGAATAATCACATGCCCAAAGTAAAACGTAAACCTATCTTTTTTTTCCGTTCTACTTTCCACCCTTGGCCCTCTATACCCCTCCTCAACTTTACTTCTACTCTCCACAACCTTTCCAAATCCACCTTTAACTTTCATCCGTTTCTTCTCCCACTCACTACACTACTCTCCAAATTAAACTTGTCCCCTTCTCTTCTTCTATTTTTCACTCTCTATACCCCACCTCAAAATAAACTCTAAATATGTCTCCTTTTCCTCTTATACTTTATGCTCTCTACACCATTCCCCATCTATTTGTTTTTATACTCAACAATTCAGCACCAAATGCAACATCTTGATTATTGTATTTTGGTACAAAATTTATTAACTTTTTTGAATGGTTAGGAACTTACATTAAAAAATGGCGAATTCAATCTGATCCAGTCTGTTTAGTACATCAACACATATACATATATGATCGTATGTACTTTAGTACCTTAAATAGCATCAACTTAAACTATTAACTCTAAACTATAACATCTAAAAGATTGTGCTTATTCATTAACTCTTTTGTTATGCTTTTAACCTTTTTTTGCAGGTTACATATACGTGCACTTTTTTTGTGCTTTTGTAAGGGTGTATGGTGAAGATTTGTGGATGACATATTTGTTTATGTAGAAACTTGCATTTTGAAGGTCATTGTGATGACAAGTTTATGAGAAATATGTTATATATAGATTTGTGAAATGTATGTTGTAAATTTGTCATTCATGAGATGTATAATTCTTGTGATTTATTTGATTAAGTCTGATTTCATGATTCTTTGGATAGAAAAACGTCAATCCGTGGAACTTGATCCAATCCAATTCGCATTTTGCAAATTGGATTGAGTTGGATTGATGAATCATTTGGCTTGGATTGGACTGTATTTTTTTAATCCATAATAATTGGATTAGATTACGGATTGACCCTAATTGGACAGGATCCAATCCGTGTGCACCCCTAGTTGCAGTTAGGGGTGGCCAGAAAAGGGGCACGACGTATGCATTTGGACACCATCCTTAATAACAACTATAAATAGCGTATGAACTCATACTCGTTTTTAAAACGAACACTTTTTTTATTCGGATCCATATGTTTATAAAACATACAGGACCCATTTTTTGTCCGGACCCATTTTTCAATATAATAAATTAATTCTTTTTCACCTCATTATTCATAAAAATACATGATTTTCATGTCACCATAAATATTATATATTCAAAATTTAAGTCTTACAAGTTTCTACATAAAAATAACTTTTTCATGGGTAAAATTACAATATATACATCATAAAAGTTTTCAAATACCCTATGAATAAATAAAATATCATGCGAATTAATCGCCGCTAAACGGGTACCCGTTTTAAAAATTTTTGTCCTAACTCGGACCCACTTTTTAAAATGGATAAGAAAACATGTCCAGACCCATTTAAAGTGGGTCCAGACAAATCCGGACAAGCGGATCCATACATTTTTTGCCACCCTTAGTTGCAGTTGCCACTAATAAGATCAATGCTAACTCGGTAGAACTGTAAATTTAAACCGATGGAAAAATTAAATACTTTTGAGTCTGAACCATCTTCACGACAAGACTTGCAAGATCATTACAACCTAAAAATGCATAACTTATTCTCACGCCATAAGTGTATGTTTGAAGTTGGTGTTCCAATATTACATAGTCATATGTAGAGAAATCATTAGAATAAATCTTAGATAGCCGAAAAAGCATATCATGATCAAACCTATAAAATGAGTTTTTTGGATAAGACAATCAATGCATTTCAATAACACTGTAGAAGCTTCACTAAATCAATTATTCATCTTAGCAACAAATAAGTCAACTACAACAATAAAAATCTCAACGTGATAATAGTGATAAATAAGTAATTCATTGTCCCTCACGCCTTAAACGACCTCAAGCCGTTATATTATCTTCCTTATTTAGCATCGAAGTAGACATTTTAATACAAAATGCATTAACCTCCTCAAACAATGAATCCCATCCATTTTTCCTTAAAACTTGCAAAAGATCTTTTATAATTGCAATCAACCCCATAACTTTCTAATTAAGTGTTATTTTTTTTTAGTGTGCTCTGTTGTGAGCAAATAGAGAGTGAGTGTTCTCCTATTATAAAGAGAGATATTTTCGTGTTTCTCCTTTATAAATAGAGAGATTGTGTAACACCTATTATTTTTCTCATAGTAAATTCTTCTATCCTTGCCCGTGGTTTTTACCCTAATTTGTTTGGGGTTTTCCACGTAAAAATCTCTGTGTCCATTTTTCTTCACTTTTATTATCCCAAATTATTTGTCGTGGTCTTGCTTTATTCTGGTTATTTTTACAACAAGTGGTATCGAGCCTGGTTGAGATAATTTGTGATAGAAGCAATGGCGACAAAAAGTTCAAGATTGAGAAATTCAACGGAGTAATTTCTCACTGTTGTGGAAATTAAAGATGAAGGCTATCCCGAGAAAAGGATAATTGTTTGGCGGCCATCGCGAAAGGCCACTGATTTCGAAGACAACGCCAAATGGAACGAGATGGACGAGAATGCTATTGCAAATCTTCATCTCATCACTAGTGATGGAGTATTGTCAAGCATTGAAGAGAAGAAAACGCCAAGGAGATCCGGGATCACCTTGGAAAATTGTACGAGGCCAAGTCACTCCACAACAAAATTTTTCTCAAGAGGAAATTATACACTCTACGGATGGCGGAGTCTACTTCGATGACGAGCACATCAATGCGATGAATACACTATTTTCTCAACTCACATCATTGAGTTATAAAATAGAATCGCAAGAACGTCTTTGAACTTCGCTTCAAAGTCTACCGGATTCGTATGATCAACTCATCATCAATCGACAAATAATCTCTTAACGGATTGTTTAGCCTTCGATGATGTTGCAAATTTCTTGTTCTAGAAGAAGAAAATCGGCGCAAGAACAAAGAAGACAGCGAGCCGCTTCACAACAAGTGGAGGCCCCGATCGTGATGAGAGGAAGATCAACGAACGTGGCCCCAAATGGGAGTCACAATCATGGTAGATCAAAGTCAAAAAGCAAGAAGAATTTTAAATGCTACAACCAAGTGGCAAGAAAGGTCATTTGAAGAAAGACTGGAGTTTGAAAAACTCCAATCCTCAAGGAAATGTGGCTAGCACTTCAAATGATGGAGCTCGCATTGTGTTGCGAGGCGGCAACAACAACTAAAAGCGGGAGAAAAGATTCTCTCGATGCCTGGATTATCGACTCAGTGCGACGTATCACATGACCTCTCGAAGAGAATGGTTCCATCACTATGAACCTATTTTAGGAGGATCTCGTACAGCTTGTAATGACCATGCTCTAAAGGTCATTGGCATCGGAACCATCATGTTGAAGATGTATGATGATCTTGTTCGCACTATCCAAGAAGTGCGACATGTGGAAGGCCTCAAGAAGAATCTGCTATCTTTGGGACGATTTGATGATCTTGGCTGTGAAATCAAAGTCAAGAAAGGGATCATGAAAATCAGTCGAGGAGCGCTTGTACTTATGAAGGGAGAAAAGGTTGCTTTGCAAACTTGTACTGCTCACGGGAGAGACTCTTCAGAAGCGCGAAGCATCGCTTGCTTCAAGTTGTTCAAGTGAGAGATCTACAATGATCTGGCACCAGAAACTTGGACACATGTCCGAACAAGGAATGAAAATCCTTGTTGAGAAGAAGCTACTTCCAGGCCTCACAAAGGTGTCACTACCATTTTGTGAGCATTGTGTAACAAGCAAGCAACATCGGTTGAAGTTTAACACATCAAATTCTAGAAGTAAGGCTATTCTAGAATTAGTCCACTCTGATGTATGGCAAGCACCAAATCACATCAATAGGAGGAGCAAATTATTTTGTGTCCTTCATTGATGATTACTCCAGGAGATGTTGGGTGTATCCAATCAAGAGGAAGGCAGATGTGTTCGAAATCTTCAAAGTGTTCAAGGCGCGGGTTGAACTTGAATCTGGGAAGAAGATCAAGTGTTTGAGGACTGATAATGGAGGAGAATATACTGGCAATGAGTTTGATAGCTTTTGTAAACAGAAGGCATCAAAAGACAGTTCACTACAAAGATACACTCCTCAAAAAATGGAGTGGCGAGCGGATGAACAGAACTCTACTAGAAAGAACAAGAGCTATGTTGAGTACCGCAGCTTAGAAAAAAGTTTTGGGTCAAGCAATCAACACCGCCTTATTACGTGATAAATCGGGCTCCATCAACGGCAATTGAGTTGAGGACACCGATGGAAATGTGGACTGGTAAACCAGCTTGACTATTCAAACCTCCATGTATTTGGAAGTCCAGTGTACGCTATGTACAATACCCAAGAAACTACAAAGCTAGATCCGAAATCCAGGAAATGCTTATTCTTGGGGTATGCTGACGGAGTGAAGGGGTATCGCTTGTGGGATTCCACTACCCACAAGTTTGTAGTCACAGAGATGTTCTCTTTACGAGAGGACAGGTACAACAAATAGAGAAAGATGATAGCATGTCGAAACTACAACAAGATGCAGTGGAATGTGAATCTGAAAGAAAGGATTCTTCTGAAGCTGTACTAGAGTATGAGGAGAATGAACCAGGTGAACCTGAAGTTCCAGAACCTCGTAGATCATCTCGCACGAGAAACGCACCGACCGGCACTCGATTATATTATGGAAAGCAATGTTGCATACTTGTCTTCTAACCGAGGAAGGAGAACCATCAACTCTTCAAGAGGCAATGCATGGCTCGGAAGCATCTCGATGACGGCAAAGAATGCAGAAGAAATCGAAGCTCTCCATAAAAATAAAACATGGGAGCTAGTGCCATTACCAGAGGCGGAAGCCCATTGGCAACAAATGGGTTTACAAGATCAAACGAAACAATGATGATCAAGTGGAGCGGTATCGTGCAAGATTGGTGGTGAAAGGATATGCTCGAAAGAAGGCATTGATTTCAATGAGATATTTTCCCCGTGGTTCGACTTACAACAGCTTCGAGTAGTTCTAGCGATGTGTGCTATCTTTGATCTACATCTAGAGCAGCTAGATGTTAAGACAAATTTTTCTTCATGGAGATCTTGAAGAAGAAATTTATATGCTCCAACCGAGAAGGATTTGAAGAACAAGGAAAGGAGAACTTGGTTTGTCGGTTGAACAAATCTCTCGTACGGCCTAAAGCAGCGCCGAGGTGTTGGTACAAGAGATTTGATTCCTTCATAATGAGCCTTGGTTACAACAGACTAAATGCGACCACTTGCGCATATTGCAAGAGATTTGGTAACAATGATTTCATTGTTTTGTGTTGTATGTAGACGACATGTTGGTATCGTGCCCCAACAAAGATCGTATTCAAGAATTGAAGGCTCGCTTGGCTAGGGAGTTCGAGATGAAGGATTTGGGACCAAAGAAACAAGATTCTAGGGATGCAAATTCATCGAGACAGAAATAATAGAAAGATTTGGCTTTCTCGAAAAATTATTTGAAGAAGATCTTGCGTCGTTTCAACATGCAAGACTCGTAAGCCAATTTCTACCCCACTTTCTATTAATTTCAAGTTATCCTCAAGTATGAGTCCTAGCAAAGAAGAAGAGAGGATGGAAATGTCTCGAAAGCCGTATACATCGGCGAATGGGAAGCTTAATGTTCGCGATGATTTGTACACGACCGTACATTGCCCAAGCAAATGGGAGTAGTTAGTCGGTACATGGCGAATCCCGGCGAGAGAGCATTGGAATGCTTCAAAGAGGATCCTACGATACATCAAGGGTACCTCAAATGTTGCATTATGTTACGGAGGATCGACTTTATTGTCATGGATATGTTGATTCGATTATGCGGAGATCTCGATAAAAGCAAATCCACCACCGGATATGTGTTCACACTTCTTGGACGAAGAAGTGGGTTTCAAAATATGATCAGTTGTGGGCTACGTCAACAACAACAAAAGCGAGAATATGTCGCACTACACAAGCTAGTAAAGAAGCAAGATGGTTGAAGATGGTGTTGGAGGAACTCGGGCACAAACAAGAGAAAATTACTTTGTATTGTGACAATGTCAGAGTGCCCTTGCATCTCGCAAGGAATCCAAATTTTCATTCAAAAACAAAGCATATACGAGTTCAAGATCACTTCGTTCGTGAGAAAGTGGAAGAAGGAACCGTGGACATGCGAAAAATTCATACTACGACAACCTAGCGATTTTCTCGACGAAGACGATCAATGCCGACAAATTTATCTCGGTGTCGATCCTCATGCGCTTGACGAAATGTAAGCAACATGGAAATAGCAAGGAAGAAAGAATGGTGTGAAGATCTGATTGATTCTCAATCAAATCTTCAAGTGGGAGATTGTGAAGAAACATGTGGGCCCCACACGTGGGACCCACATGCAAGGAAAATGCACTAAACGCGTCTTACGCGTCATTGATTGATTGATTGATTGATTGTTTGATTGATTGATTGATTGATTGATTGATTAATTGATTGATTGATTGATTGATTGCTTTGACCAATGCGTCTTTGGTTACCTATAAATAGGCCCAACGCGTTAGAACAAAGTGTTTATTTGTCGTGGTCTTGCTCTATTCGGTCTATTTTTACAACAATTTTTTCCCTTAGTCGATTTTTTGCCTATGACTTTTAATCTGTAACTCAGAATTAAGATCCATAAAACTCTTGTGAAAATAGACTTTGCAACCTTTTCAACAAGTATTTGTGACCCATTTAGAGTTATAATCTTTTTATGTAGTTTTTGCAAGCTATTACTTACTATATACATAAATAAATAAAAAAAAACTTTTTTTTTCGATTGTACTATACAATACACAATTGAAATCATAAGATATACACTTAAGACACTCCAAATACATCATATGAGCAACTTTACATACTATATTTATAGTCTGTTCGGTTCATAGGATAGGGCAGGATAAAGTGGAGGGATTAAATAATACATGTGTTCAGTTCGTGTATAGAAATGTCCACAGGACT
Organism: Stephania japonica; assembly: GCA_039657345.1. Taxonomy (NCBI): domain Eukaryota; kingdom Viridiplantae; phylum Streptophyta; class Magnoliopsida; order Ranunculales; family Menispermaceae; genus Stephania; species Stephania japonica. The sequence continues at coordinate 13,583,257 of CM077556.1, forward strand.
AATCCAAACCACGATTTGAACGGTATTATTCTATCCCAATGTTGGTCACTTACAAAAGACTGAAATATCCTCATCATAAACACATAAACACATCTAGGACCCCTTCCTCCCTACGACACCTCTAAGCCCTAGTCACCTCTCTCACGGCTCTCCATCATTTCTCTCGGCTCTCCGACCTCTCTCCATCCCTTAACCAGTCCTTTTCGAGGTTCACAAGGTAATTCGACTTCAACCCCCCATTTCTCTCTCTGCTATTGTCGATTGTGACTATCCTAGCGATCTCTCTCGGCTCTTCCTCATTTCTCTCAGCTCTCCGACCTTTTTCCATTTCTTAACCAAGAATAGCGTGGTGAAGACTAGAGCACAACCACGCATGTGATAGGGATTCGGTTTAGGGTTTGTTATTCAACCGATTTTGGGTATATAAATGGAGGGGCATTGTAGCGGCCAAAATCCGAAGTCCGCCACGTTGTACGCCATAGACCTACAACCCTACCTATATCGGCCTAGTTATGTTCCACGCGTACCAAATTATTTGTCAATTCATTATCGATAACTTTCTCAAATTAAATTAGGCCAATTAGCTTGTGGACTTCAAATCATCTGTTAAACTTTAAATAATTCAGCGGAAGACTTAATCAACAAATCATTTTTAAAAAACTTTAATCAATAAATCATTATGTCAAATAACTATAAATTATGTGAGAGCATCATTCCTAATGTGGAAAACCCGTCAAAATTATCATCATGCATATCAGTCATGTCCAGTCAAAACATAAAATCAACTCAACAGGTAAATATACATGTCCCATATCGCTCAAATCTTAATACCCAGCATAAAAGGAATAAAAGAAACACACATACGAGTAGGGAATAGCAATTCAGTCAGAAGAAATTATCAAGCTTGCCTTTCCCTCTACACGTACTGGGGTCTACACTCAGCCATCACTTAAAATGCATTTGTTCATTTTAAATCTTTTGTTGAAAATCAATTTTCTTTGAAAATTAAAAAGGTTCAATCTGATTAGGGTGGTGAGTATAGGTCATTCAAACCTTTTCTTGATTTATGTGGCATTGGATTTCAACATTCTTGTCCATATGTTCATGAACAAAATGGGAGAGCAGAGCGTAAACATCGTCATATTATGGAAATGAATCTTATCCTTCTTGCTCAGCCTCATATGCCTTTAAAATTTTGGTGGGAAGCATGTAAGACATATGCCTTCTTAATTAATTGTCTCCCTACAAGAGTTTTATAAGTTTTCTCTCCCTACGAGAAGGTTTTCCACAGGCCACCTGATTATTCTATTCTTATAATTTTTTGGTGTGCTTTTTCCTTTATCTTTGTCCATATATTTCTCATAAGTATCAGTTCATATATGATAAATGTGTTTTCTTGGGTTATAGCTCCTCTCATAAGTACTATAAATGTCTTCATAAGTCTGGTCGTATCTACATTAACTGTCATGTCTTGTTTCATGAAGCTGAATTTCCTTATAATGAGTTGTTTCTTCTACTATGTCTATCCCTACTCTTACACCTGAGTTGACTGTGAGTATTCCTTTTTCTCTTTTTTCTGTGGGTCAGTCATCATCAGTGTTGCCTAAGGATTCTACTTTATTTAGTTCTCCTCAGGACGTGTATTTGTCTCCTATAGGGTGTGTTTCTCAGTCTGCATCATCTCTACATTCTGCTTCTTCTCCTCCTATTGTGTCCAGTTCTACTTCTAGTTCCATCCCTATTGTCGCAGAAGTCCCTATATTTATACCTACTTATCTTAATTCTTCTGAGACTAATAATACTAATAATGTTCACCCAATGGTGACTCGAGCAAAGGATGGTATTTTCATGAAAAAGCCTTTGTGGCTACTACTTCATTCCCTCATGAGGGGATTCCTACTAGTGTTATTGCTGCAATTCAAGGACCCTAAGTGGCGAGAGGCTATGGAACAAGAATATTATGCCCACATGAGGAATGCAACTTTGTCCTTAGTTCCTGGGAACAAATGGGTTTTTTTAATAAAGCAAAATTTTGATGGCTCAATTAATCAATACAAATCTATATTAGTGGCTAAAGGCTTTAAACAATTATCGGGTATCGATTTTGATGAGACCTACAGTCCTATGGTTAAAGCGTCCACAATTCGAGTTATTCTCTCTCTAGCAGTTCATTTTAATTGGTCTATTCGTCAACTTGACATCAATAATGCTTTTTTGAATGGTTCTTTGGTGGAGGAAGTTTATATACACCAACCTCAAGGCTTTGTGGATGAAACACTCTCATCTCATTTCTGTCGATTACATAAATCATTATATGGTCTTCGACATGCCCTTCGAGCTTGGTTTGATAAACTTCGTACCACCTTGGTGTCATGGGGTTTTTTAAATTCAAAATCTGATCATTCTTTGTTTATTTTGAAAATTCAATCAAAAGTTTTTGTAGCGACCCTAAATTCTAACTTGTGCCACATGTCAATTTAGGTCATACGTGGGCCTATTTGTCGTGATACAGTCGCCTAATTCTCGGTTATCGATGTCGAGGTATGTTATTTGTGTTCGTTGTTTTGTATTATATTATATTACCCAAATATTTAATTCCAATGTCCCAAACGTGTGAGGACGTTTGAGTGTAAGCATTGGTACGGGAAACGGTTCAGCTTGAGGGTTTCATGAAATAACGGGTCTTCGGGTGAATGCTGGTTGGGTAATTAGTAGTCCAGGGGACTTAAATGAATTAAGAACACTGACAAATACAAATAAATAATAATTAAAAGTTGTAAAATGCATTTAACACGTTGGTACGCTTGGGGCGACACGACAAGCAAGTCGTGGTTCGAAACGGATTCGAAAATGTGAGTATTGTGTGAGAAAACGGTTAAGTGTTGTGGTGAGTCACTTATTGGAATTACACATATATGTCATGGTTGGTGGCTGAAATGCATTGAGGGCAAGGATTCGTCTCGAGATCCATGTGTGAGTTGAGATTAGAGGGGGGTATCCACCCATCAACTTTCATCTCATTTTCTTGTCTCTTTCATCAAAATCTCAACGTGAAAATGGGAGTTCTGGGGAGATTCGTCGCAATTTTACGCCAAAGGAACGCTCGAATTTGAAATCTAAGGTTAGACCTTGAAATCTCCAAGAGTTTACCTACATTTTGGCAGTATTTTTGTGTATTTTTGTCGCGATAATTTCGGACAACGAATTGAGAAATTTGATTTTTTTGGAGTATGTTGATAAATTTGGAATGAATGAAATGATTAATTAGTTATTTGTGAAGTGGTGTTGGTGTTTGAGAAGTTTCTGAATTTTTAGGATTTTTGAAAAATTTTGAATGAATTACTCACAATCGATGGTTTTGACGCGAGCCGAAGGTGGTTTAGCATTGTATCGAAAGTTTAATCGAAGTTGGGATAGGCTCAAAGCACGGCGACGTGAGCCGGGGTGTCAAAACCGTTTTAGAGGCGTTCTGGATCGAACGCCGTGAGCATTCTAGCTCATGGCGCCACTCACGACGTCTTGGGCAAAGGCCCACGCCGTAAGGACGCCGCCAAGACCAATAGGGTCACGGCGTCACCCACGGCATGTAGGGCAGAGAGCCTTATTCTCACACCGAGGAGATGCCGCCTAAGCCAATGGATGCCACGGCGTCCCGACGGCGTGACATTGTTCATAGGGATAAATTTTTATTAAATTTTCAGAAACTTTCGGGATCTCTCGGGTATCGTAATGGGTCCAAATACGACCTAATACTCGGGTAATCGACCCAAATTATGTGAACGAATAAGTTATGGAGATTGGATAAAATGAGGATAATTAACGAGAATTTCAAACTAAATATATATTAGGGATTTTAATCATCGACGGGAGACACAGGAGGTTAGGAGATGTGTCGAGGGTCCATTAAATGCGTATTAGTTGGATCATAGGTAAGTAAACAGGTGAGAACTTTTACAGTTATTTCTTTAGCTTTAATTTGTTGTTATTGCTATGTTTATCACTATATCTTTTGGAATCTCTGTTGTTTGAGTGGTCCATTGGCAAGGGAGCTATGGTTATTATTTATTTGTGATATGAGCTTTTATCTAGACATTGTCGATATCTCCCAGTTGAGTGTAAAATTAGGGCTCTTATCCAGGTCTATGGATATCTCATAGTTATAAGGGTTAGGGCTGGTAGGCTGTGTTCTCGTCCTGAACCGAGTCTTGTAGGTTTTACCTCAACTCAACAACTATTGTCGAAAATCCTTGCTATTTTATTTCGTAACTCGGACACTCACTTTTTGATTGATCTATTTACAGTCTTACACGTTGATGCGTTCCTTATTCCTTTCTTTTTATCAGCATGAATGTGGACTGATGTTTATTTATTTCGAAATGTTGTATGATTTTTCTGCTTGACATTACTTACCTGTGCTTGTCATTCTTGTGTTTAACGAAGTGCAGATCTACAGTCCAACAAAGGAAAGGCTCCAGAGCTTGGAGATTTGCTTTGAGGATACAGGTGCACGCTTTTCCACTTGACCGATTAAGTGATTTTTTGTATTATGTATATATACATTTTTTTTGAAACATGGGTTTGGGTTTTTTAAGAGATTCTGGGCATGTATATCTATTAGGTTGTTCTCCTCTGACTGATCATTTATTATGATATACATATGCGGGGTTCCCACACTCTAGGATGTCTTATTTTTTTAATATGGTTGTGATTACTTGATTAGTTTGAGTTTTTTGCTTCCGCTATATTGACGATAATTCACTAATCAAGGTCATAAATTGGTAAATGAATGGTAAGTTAAGGCTGACTAGTCTTGCATGACTCGTCGAGACGGGCTCTGAGTTTTACGTAAGTCTAGGCCGGGCGGGGCCCAGTTTAAAGACTTTGAAAACTGGGACCGTCACAGTTTTATATGTTCTTGTTTATGTCGACGATATTATTATTATTATTGGTCGTATGCTGCGTTGCTTAAGGATTTTGTTACTCGATTGAATACTTGTTTTGTTTTAAAAGATATTGGTGAACTAAATTTGTTTTTGGGTATGGAAGCTAGGAGAGATAACTCTTGACTGTTCTTGACTCAATCTGCCTATATTAAACAACTTCTTCAGAAATGAGGTATGATTCAGGCTAAACCTATTGATACGCCTGCAGGAGTGGTAAACCTTTATTTTCTAATACATCTATTTCTTTCATTGATCCTACATTGTATAGAAGTTCATTGGATGGTTTACAATACTTGGTTAATACTCATCCAGATATTGCTTTTATTGTTAATAGATTGAGTCAGTTTCAACGTACTCCTATTGTTATTCATTGGCAAGCTCTTAAGAGGGTTTTGTGATACTTAAAAGGTACCATCGATTGGGGTTTGTGTTTACGCCCGAGTTCTTCTTTGTTTTTAACAAGTTATTCTGATGCGGATTGGGTTGCGTCACCTGATGATCATCGGTTTGTGTAACGGCCCGAATTTAATTCTCCATTATTTGTGACGTATTGCAAATGTGGCGGACAGCTGAGACACCAGTGAGACCCGCAACTAGGCTAGTGCACACCTGGAATTAGGTAAATTGTTGTTTTAAGTGTTGTTTTGACTAAATTGACGATGTTTATGTTTAAAATAAGTTAAACAACATCGCGATGTGTGTAATTATATTTTAATTGACGTGTGAGATTGTGTGTTAAGTATTTGCCTCGATATGCGTGTCGATGTGGGTACCGGCAGACTAAAAGGCAAATTATTAGGCTAGAAAAAATAATACTCACATTAAATGATTTAAATGTGATAAAATAGTAAATTGATAGGTGCCTAGAGACACGCGGGGTCGTGGTCGACATGCGTGGGTGGTACGGTAGTGTGCACACCCGAGTATGCTCGTTGGCGCACACAACGAAATTATAGGCGCAAAAATATAGGTGAATTTATATATATTTGTATATATATATATATAATTTAAAGTATATATGTATATATATATTAAAAATCGGAAAATAAATAAATAATAGTGAAATGACCAAAAAGAGCATGAACTTTGTAAAGGATTGTAGATATGGATAGGGGCGTTTTGGTCATTTTACCAAAAATGAGGATAAACCACCACCGATACCCCAATTTCACCAATGATGATGTTGTTTTTACTTAGAAACTTGCAAGACTTTAATTTTAAATATATAATTTTTTTTCCTGGTAATGGAATGTATGATAACATAAAAATTATGCATTTGTAAATAATTTGGTGAAAAAAATAATTTTATTATATTGAAAAAAGAGTTCGGACAAAAAAAAGTGTTCGTTTCACAAATAAAATGGGTACGGGTCCAACACTATTTTCAGTCGTTATTCAGGGGGGTTTTCAGACCCGTACCCATTCAAACCTTTTTTTACCACCTCTAGTTGGGGATAGTGGTGGCAAATCAAAGAGGTACAACACTTTAAAGTTTTTTTTTTCAATTTCTTAAATTTATTTCTAGTTAAACGTAACACATTCGAGTTCCTTTCTTTTTTCTTTTTATTAAAACGCAATCAAGTCCCTATTCTTAATGTATTTAAAACATAAGTTCTTAATTTTAATAAAACTACCATCGATTTCTCAAAAAAAAAGCTACCATTGAAGAAAAAAATTAAATAGAAAATGTTGATACGACTACAAAAAAAAAAAAAAAAAAAAGTGGCACTGACACTTGGGAGGCCCAAATACTAACCTCTGCATTTGTCTTTCAACGTAGCTTCTTGGCTTGAATTGGTTCCAAGGCCCACCATGGCGCACAACGGTCCCACCTTTCTTCTTATGCCACGTGCATGTACTCTAGTCAAAACCGCGATCGTCGTGTACTGTCCACTCCGCCACCGTCTCTTTGACCTCATTAGCAACGTCTCCTCCAAATCACCTGACCACCGAAACAGACGTCACACAACCGATGTTTCTCGACAATCAAAATTATATTGGTGGTGAATATCTCAAGGAACGCGGCGGTCTTTTAAAGTTATGCCCCCTCTGCGTGCGTTATATATCAGTGGGACCCACCCATGTAATCCTGTCCCAAGCAAAAAAGCGGCAAGTGGATGCTGATGTCGCAGCCTGTCTGTACACGGCCTGTGGGCCCACAACCATAGTGGTAGAGGGAAAATTCAAGAGTTTCTAAGCTAAAATTTTCATCTACTCTATATTTCTTCCAAATTCAGATACATGCATATCTAGAGTAATTGTATAAGATACCATTGTGCATGTATATATGGTAGTTGCACAAGATACACATTTTAAATTTTAGGATTCAAGACGTAGGCTCAATGGTGGTGGTATGGATAAGCCTTGTTAAAAATGAATGATATTTGAATAAAATTGAATTAAGAGTACAGTGCCCTTATTTCGTAAAAAAATGTCACACATACTAGTTGAACACAGTCACCAGTTACCTAACTGTACTCCTATGTGTGGCACACGCTAACAATATGTTATGAATCTTGGAGCATATATGTAAGCTTGCATCTCGGTGAGTGTGGTCACCGAGTATGGGTAAGGTGAACCACTATGAATACGTACCTTTGATTTTTATTTTTTTTTATTTTTTATTTTTTATAATTTTGTGGTTAAAGATAATGCTAAAGTTACCTACTACGAACACTCACTGTGACTATAAAATTATTAAAAAAAATATTCCATCCGATCAATAATATAAATCGTTATAGCAAAAACTCTTTATTCAAAATTGTAAGTCGTTTTCGAAATTCAAGAGTGTATTAATTACTTTTTTACCCATTTTATCCTTATGCAATCCAAACATTTACGATTCTCAATTCTTTCGTTCATTAATGTCAACGGACATAATGTAAATTTCACTCGTAATTAAGGCTCTCTTAATTCTTGCGCATTTACCTTAAACGACTTACATTTTTTACCAGACGAAGTAAAACATAAAAAAAATCAAGGTACATGCTCGTAAAAGTACTCGTAGTGTGTCACCTTAGCATTCTCCTTTCTTATATATACTGATTAACTAGTTTGGGCATAAAGGATTTGAAAGTACCTTGCAAACTTTTTTTTTTTTTTGGTAGGAACCTAAAATCTTTTAATTCAACTAAACTTGACAGTATTCGCGTGATTGTGTTTGAGAGCAGCTTCCAACTAATCTAAAATTTTTGTCAAGATACTTTAAGACGATGGTGAATCCAATGGTAAGCCCCAACATATGAGTCGAACTCATGACACATCCAATGGTAAGCCCCAACATATGAGTCGAACTCATGACACCGCACTGCTTAGTAACCCTTATAGCGCACATATACTAGCCCACTCCAAATTTGGCACGGGAGAGGAATGTTTGGCGTTGGATTGATGAGTTGTTGCATGGGCCCAAGTGATTTTTTCATGGTTAGTCGGCTTATTTGTGAGGCGATGAACATTAATTTGTGGTGGCCCACTTCTTTATTTGTAAAATCATTATAATTTAGTGTAAAAGTAATGTATTTGAGTTAGAGGGAGAAAACAATAACTTTTGTACTTTTTATATTCAAATAACGTAAAAATTACTCTATTTTAATACAATGCATTGGGGATGTTCTAACATTATTAAGTTGAGGGTAGGTGGTACTAGTAACCTTGATTCGTCTTAGAAAAAAAAAAAAAAAATCTTCATTGGAATCTCAAGAAAATGTAATACTCCTATTTAGGAAGTTAGGAACATTGATGAATCCGTCAAAAGAAAAGAAAATAATGATATCTGATTTTTTTTGGCAAAATTTTATGTGGATAATTAACACATGCAGTCAAATTTAAACCATAATAACAGCTTGTGGGCCTCATTTGTCTAATCGGAAAAGGTAAGATTAAGGACAAATGATTGGGACCTTTCTAGCTTCTCACACGTTCGCACGAATCCTTTCCTCCCACTTTTTCTTTCCAAGTCGATGTACCTACTTTGCTGCCGACGACTGCATCAAACTCCCCAAACCCCTTCCTCTACTCCAAACAAAATATTGATACAGACACTTCTCCTCAACATTACAATATCGCAAAATTCACATCGGTGTAATTTTAATTTGCCACATGCATGGTATTTAATATCAGCTTTACCGACTAATCAAACTTAGCTCGCTTCATACACCCAGTTTTTAAAGAGAAAATTGAATTCTTTGTTACTACGTCCAACTCGTTATTTACCTTATTTAATTTTTTATTCCTCACATAATGTGGTATCAACATACTGACTAATTTAAGTTTGACACTCTCAGATTGATCCACATATAGGGGTGACTCTCCAAAGACTCGAACTTTAGAAGTTATTGAAGGAAACATAATTTTAATCGCATCGACCAATTTGTTCTTGGCTGTTGATAATGGATGTTAATTTAATAGAAAATGATAATCTAACATAGTTTGCTCTATTTGGCAATATTAGCTGATAGCTAATAATATAATTGAAAGCTGATTATCTAACTGATAGCTGATAATTTAGTTACTGGTAGCTGATAGCTGATAATCTAGCTGATCAATTGAAACTGTTTGGAAAAATTAGCTGATCAAGTAGTTGATAAATGTAAAATGACACCAAAGGACATACTTGTATAATTATTGAATACTTCAAATTATTTGTTAATAATTCTACAATATACCCATATATATAATATACATTTTTTTTTTGCAAACAAATATGTACAACATATATTTATTCTTAGTATTATGTTTGAAATTTTTTTAAAGAATAATAATTTTTGAGTTGGCATATATGAGTAACTTATATTAATATGCATGTTATATAATATTAAACTAGTACATTACTTATATAACAATATATTAAACTAGTGTAATATTACTAAACACAATTACGTTACACATGTTAACGCAAATACATGACACATGTTAACTTAAATAGTACATATAAGAGAAGAAATAGAAAAAAAAATTCGTATATAAAGTTCGGCTTTAAAAAAATAGAAGTTTATCTATTTTTTAGGACATTTGTTGAATTAACTGCACAAGGGCATATAAAGGAAAGATAAATTACCACACCATTTTTTTTTTCCATATACGCTATGTGGATTAGCGTTTGAATTGAGAGATGATCATCTTGATTATTTTTAAAATAATATGCTAACCAAACACAACTTATTTATATAAATTAGCTAATAAGTTATTTTGGACTTGCGAAAGAGAACTTTTATCTTTTAGTCTATTTATGATGTTTTGTTAAATATAAAGCCCACACATAAGGAGATAAAAAAAAATTATAAATAGGCTAAAGGATAAAATTTATATTACCATTTTCCTAGTTTAATAATCTACTTAATTAAATTTGGTAACTATTATTTATTTATTTTTGGTAAAAATTTGGTAACTCTTTAAAGAACTAGAGTTTGACTTGCGCTGACGCTGATGCCAGTAAGGATACAGTTTATTAGTATTTCAAAACTGAAACGGACGTCTGCACCAAGTGGGGTTTAAACGTGGAATCCATGCTGTCCTACCATTATCAATCTCTGATAATGGCTTAAAAGAAAGCGAGAAGACACATTACCAGATTTCCCTGATTGGGACGGACTGTAAACAAATCCCAAATCCCAAATCCAAATCCAAATCCAAATCCTCTGTTTTCGAAACAGAGTGTAGTGTGTGTGTGCTCTGCTGCGTTGATGAGAATTCTCAAACAAACCCAAATTCAACGCACCTCCAATGGACCAAATCCAAATCCCTCTCCCCCCATTTTCGATCATCCTCTTCACTCTAATGGGCATCTCCATTAATGACGTTCTGGGGCTGGGATCGACGGGTCCGATCGCCGCCGCTTTCGGCGAAAACTGGTTCTTCTGCGCCATCGACGCCAGTGGAAAGCAACAGATTTTCTGCTGGGACAGGAATAGCTCCTCTGCCTCTTCGTCTTCAGCTGTTTCTAGCCGGTTCAGCTCTGTTCCTTCACTGGCTTCTCTCAGCGGCGGAGATGGGTTTCTGTGCGGCATTTCGTCAAACACTTCCAAGGCGTACTGTTGGAGCTCGATCGACCCAGGTATGGATCTCGTGCCACCCAGTTTTAGGAACACTGATTACTCCAAGATTGCATCTGGGGCTAACCATGTTTGTGCTGTTAGAGGGTTTTATGGTTCGAGCAGTGAAATGGGTAGTGTTGATTGTTGGGCAATTGGTGGGAAATTGAACAAATCGAACCAACCGACTCGATTCGATGCGTTTACGAGTGGTGTTATTGTGGGAGGGATTGTTTCTGGGGAGGGTTTTAGTTGTGGGGGTGTTGGGGAGAAGGGGATTGTGTGTTGGGGACCAAGAGCTGGGCATTTGAGGGTGTTAGCAAGTTCAGGGGTTTATGTGGGATTGGCCGCGAGTAGGGATGCAATTTGCGCGATTTCGGGAGGTTTGGGAGAGTTGAAATGTTGGGGGGAATTTAGTTCATTTGACGGTGTTCCTGGTGGGATTAGATTTGTGGCTTTGACAGCAGGTGCTCAGCATTTTTGTGGAATTAGAGAGGATGATCATGGGATTGAGTGTTGGGGGAGGAATGATTTGGCATTGGTGCCGAAGGGTTCATCGGGGTTTTTGGCGATTGCGGCTTCGGATTTTATTACTTGTGGCGTTAGAGAAGACGATTTGATTATTGATTGCTGGGGGTCTCAAGGTTCATTGCCTTCTGATTATAGTCCTCCATTGCAATTGTGTAGTCCTGGGCTTTGCACTGCTGGGACTTGTGGTGAGAATAAGTTTGCTTTCAATGCTAGCATACTTAGCGTCCCGGATTTGACTAGTCTGTGTGTTAGGAGAGATTTGAAGATATGCTCGCCTTGCGGGCTCAATTGCTCAAAAGGTTTTTTCCCGTCTAGTGCATGTAGTGAGAATGCCGATCGAGTTTGCACAGCTTGTTCACTTTGTCAAAATAGTTCTTGTTGGGATGTTTGTGGGCTTATGTCGACATCTGAAACGCAGCAGCAGAGGCAAAGGCAGATTCAGATGCTTGCCATTGTAATTGGGTCTTCCATTTCAGGTCTCGTACTGCTGTTGCTTGCTTGGTGTCTTTTGCCGTGCAGGACTACCGTTAGGAAAGAAATACAAAAGAAAAAACAATGTACATCTTGTATAGGTAAGCCTGAGGTGGAAGTTGACACAACTGCTGATGCACAGCCCACGCTATCTTTAGTTCCCTGTATTGGGACGGCCCAAGTTTTTCGACTTTCTGATCTAAAGGATGCCACTAACGGCTTCAAGGAGTTCAATGAGCTTGGCCGGGGAAAATATGGTTTTGTCTACAAGGCTATTCTTTCTGATGGGCAACAAGTTGCAGTCAAAAGGGCCAATGCTGCCACAATAATTCACATAAATAACCGAGAGTTTGAATCTGAATTGGAAGTCCTCTGCAAGATTCGGCACTCTAATATTGTAAACTTGCTGGGTTACTGTGAAGAAATGGGGGAAAGGTTGCTTGTTTACGAGTACATGCCTCATGGCACGCTGTATGATCACCTTCATGGGGAGCTCTCTCCTCTTAATTGGACTCTCAGGTTAAAGATCTCATATCAGGCTGCAAGGGGACTTGAATATCTTCACAAAGATTGCATGCCGCCAATTGTACATTGCAATATCAAATCATCAAACATTCTCTTGGATTCCGATTGGGGGCCCGAATCGCAGACTTTGGCCTTCTGAGTACATGCAACAAGGACCAGAGTGGAGATTTGGTGAGCGATATATACAGCTTTGGCATAGTCTTGCTGGAGATTCTAAGCGGTAGGAAATGTCACGACAAGGATTATACACCTTCTAGTATAGTTGATTGGGCACGTCCCTTAATTAGACAAGGCAAGGCGGCTGCAATCATCGATCGAGGGGTAGCTCTTCCAAGAAATGTAGAACCTTTGCTCAAGCTTGCTGAGATCTCAGAGCTTGCATTGAAAGAGGATCATAATCAACGACCTGCCATGTCCGATCTGGTAATGTTGTTAGAGCCACTTGTGAAGAGCGGATTGACTTTCTAATGACAATGGCATTTTTCGAATTGAATGAAGGACACATATTTTTGGTGAACTTCTTGTACAATGAGGTGATACATTCTTTTTTCCTTCACAAAGTGAGGGAGATCGTAATTGATGCAGCATTGATTTTGTATTTGTTCTTTGAATGGAATCTCTTTTTCTGGTTGTACATGTAAGTATCAGAAACTGATGCTTTCATGTTTTCTACTATTCCCATCCGTCAAAAGTAATCAGGATGCTTGTGCTTTAATTAAACTGTTTTGTACCACTTTGTGACTTTTACTTAATAAAAGAATATTTATTCTCCATTAATCCACTGAAGGCAGTGCACATCTACCCTTCCCCCACAGCGGTGGGTGGCTTGTCTGTTTTTTTATTTTTTATTTTATTTTGATAACCTTGGGGTATCCGGGCCCACCTCGACTAATCCCCAAGGGGCCCCGGAAACCTACCCGTTAGAAACTCCAGTGGCCTAGTCGAACTTGACACGGGGAATCGAAACCGAGGTCGCGCGCTTAACTCACACAACCCCGCCTTCGCCCTTACCGTTGTGGCAGCCCGACCGGGTTGTGGGAGGCTTGTCTGTTGCCAATTTGCCATATCTTTCTTTTTATCTTTTTTTTGCTCGGACTCATTATGTTCATTAACATATTTCCTGAAATTGTTTTATGCTTGCTTTGATCTCTCATACATTCATCATAGTGTGAAGTGCTCTAAGTTTCTGCATATAATTTATATAATTTATACTTCCTTTATTGTATTGGATGAAGTATTTGATAATGCAACAAGCACTCTGTTGCCTCTTTCACATTCTGCTATATTTGTCATTTCGTTGCGTTCAATTGATCCTTCCCCCTTTATATGCTTCTCTCTCACACTGTAGGCACACTGCCCCATGGTTTGTTTAAAAGTTAATGAAGTTTTTTAGTGTTTGAAGCTTTAGGTTACTGGCTGATGTAGCAGCAAAGGAAGATTCGCAATTGTGAGCTTCTATGATGATGGAAGCTTAAAAAGAATTAATTTAATGCTCATGTTGCGCTAAGGTTTGTTCTCTATTCAGTATTCCTCAACCTATTATCCTCTATTTGACAAATGATGTTCTCATGGTACATGTATGATGTGTCATGAAGATAAAAGTTCTATGGTTCGGAAATTACCATTTTTGATGTCATTATGACAACTATTTTGTTTAACTGTTGCAATTTCGTTTTCCCTTCTATACATGAAGTTCACCTTGATAGAAAATTCATGGAGGCTCAAAAACCCCACAAATGCATAAAACAACCCTAAAATCATGGCATAGAAAAGCAAAGGCTAAGCAAACCTTGCTGGTAAAAAAAAAGAAGCTCCCTCTAATTCAGTTTCTCTATATTTCTATTTTGTACTTTATGGTAATAGCTTTCAGGTCTGGCTTTTTTGAACTTACTAGAATCAGTCAATCTTTTTCAATATCTAGGTTTTGGATCCAATCAACTTAATCTATCACAATTTTGTTTGATCAGGATTTTTTTTATCTGATCCAGTGTTTTCAAATGGAATTCCTATGGAGAGTTCAATTTTCCTTGCGTTAACTAATTTAATGTCAGCTTGGGATTCGGAAGGATTTTGTGTGTAACCTAGATGGAAAGTGTGTGGGAATTATTTGTGTTATTACATTTCTTTCTTTTTCAGATTTGGCCTCGGATTTCTATTTAGGAGGGTGTCTGAAATTGTCTTTCATAAGATTTTTTTCATTAGATGAACAGATTAAACTGAGTTCATGAGGATGTAACTGATAGGATTCTCAACTCTTTTTGCTCAAATCAACAATTACAAGCATACATGTTTGAATCTTCCCCGACCCCTCCCCCACCCACCCCCCCCACAAAAAAAAAAAAAAAAAAAAAAAAAAAAAGTGACACACTTGCATACATGTTTGAATCTTCCTGCTTAACAGCCTTAAGTAACACATCTGGTGTTTCATTGGTGGTCCCCCTAATCTCTAGTTAACTGGGGTCTTGTCAGTAATATTGATCCTCAGTGACATTCTTTTTGTTTTGCAGTGAGAGAGGGAGAGGTAAAAGGAAGTTAAGAAAGTTCTTGAATAGAATGGAAGGCTCAAGATAGAAAGTCTTTTTTAGGGATTGATTGCTCGTAAGACTTGTATCTATTAATTCCATAGTTAGCTCTCAGCTCCTGGTTCCTTTACTATGAAACATCGTTTTTATATTAAGTTTACTGAAAATTGAAATCTTAGTAATTGATATAAACACTAACAAATAAGTTTTTTCTTATCATGTTCTGCAGGTCTTTGATGATACTATTAATGATCCTTGTGGTCCGCTCGTGGACTGCATATGGCAGACATTCACCATACTACTTGAAACTAGTAAGTATTTGTTCGCAATATTTTCTCGTTTAAGATGCTGTGTCAAAATGCTTAGCATTTCTATAGTCATGATATCCAATGATCATGTTGATCATATGGAAAATTCTGGAAAGAGCGCCCTTTACTTCGCTATAGGAGGGAAAAAAACAAAAAAAAAATACTCACCCTTATTAATTTAATTGGTTTCTCTTGGTTTATGGAAATTCAATCAAATTAAATTAGATATCTGGGTCGAAATGGAGTGTATATGAAGCTTTTTGATCGTTCATTGTTCTCATCATTTTCTATATATTTGCTGAAGTAGTCAGCTTCTTTTTGTTCGCCCAGCTAAAGAAGTTTTCTTAGAAATAGTCGTTTATATTCAGCTAATTAACTATGCTTAATTATCCTACTCCTTATGTAGATGATTCAACTTACATGGTTGCTATTTTGCGACTTGCAAGTACTTTTGGCTCATACCTTGTTGTCTTGTTGTCTTGTTGAACTGTGCATCGATTGTAGAATTTGAAAAAACTCCCAAAGGTGAACTGGAGATTTGCATTTGAGTATGACTACAAATTCTGCCTATACTTCTATTTTGTGTTTCTGTGCGAGGAATTGTGGGTTCTCGATTTTATTACTTGTCTATTTGAGTACTGCTTTTATGTTTAGTTTCTAAAAAAATTATTTATGTGTCTGAACACTGTGCTTGCATAAAAAAGAATGCCTTTTGTTTGACATTGTCTGATTTTCAGTATATTGATTCTAGAGGGAGAGATCAAAAGAGTAATGTGATGAGAAAAAGGAAAAGTCAGTTTCGTGGGCCTTTAATCTCGATCCCCCGCCCAATTCCAGCCACCGCACTTGGCTCCGACCACTCTCTGGTCTCTCTCCTCCTCGGGTCCCCCTCCTCCTTGTCTGCCGCCTCGCCTCGCCTCGGGTCCCCCTCCGGCTCCTTATCCGCCGAAACCTAAACCCCCGCCCTCGCCTCGGGTTTGGCGCCCCCTCCCCTTTGTCCGCCACCTCCAACCACCCCACTATTGTGCCGGTGCCGCATTTCGTGGGCCGTTTAGGTATATTTTTTAATTATTTTTAAAATTTTTTGAATGTATTTTTTAAAATTATTTAGGTTTTTATGTTAAAAATTGTTGTATGTAAAATTTTTTTGGGACAAATTTGTGTAAAAGGTATTTTTTAGACTTATTTTTAGTATTTATGAATAAAATTTGTTTAAAATAAAATTTTAGATTATTTTCTTATGGAAGTATAATATTTTTTTTGAAAACAAATGGTAGTATAATATTTATAAATTAAACTTGTTTAAATTAATACCAAGACTGTTTTTGTGTTTTTATTTTATTCAAATAATATTTATTTCGAAATTATTAATTAATTATTAATTATTATTAAATTATTAATTATTTAATAATTATCCAATTTCCAATTAATATTTATTTTAAAATAAATTAAATACCAAAAATATTTTTTTGGGCATTTATTATATTAATATAATATTTATTTTATTATTATAAATTTATTTTAAAAACCAAAACTTTTTGAAAAATTAATTTTTTAAAAATAGCAACGGGTCCCGTTGCTATTTGCTGTGACGTGGCACACCAAATTCTAAACCCTAAACAAAAGGCAACAAGTTTTTGTGACACTCTGACACTCGTCGCTAATCCCGTTGCTATTTTGTTTTGGTAACGGGACGTATCGGATTAGCGACGGTATATCTCGTCGCTAATCCGAAACATTTTTGTAGTATGAGTTTTAATTGTTGATTTATGTTTACTAACACTGAAATTGAGACTCGAAGCCTTTCGAAGTTATTTTTGGGTGTTTTGAGTCATTTGTAGAGTCATTTAGATTAGTTAAAAGGTGATGAATGACTATAAACTAAATATGGACTGAAAGGAACTAAATGGACTCTAACACCTAGACCAACTAAAACGAATACCAACAACTAAACGGATAGAGTCGGCTAATTCGGGGGCGTGTTAGAGCTGCAGGGGCGTATATTAGCATGATATGAAGTGAGTAATCCCGTTGATATATTTATTTACTTTTCATTCCATTTAATAATCCTTGATGGCAGTATTTGAACTATTTTGTCTATTTAGTTATGATATTACCTTGGCTTTCATTTTCATTATTATGTCCATGGGATGATTCATATTCTTTAATTCGTTGTGAATAAATCTGACTAACTTTGACTTGATCTTTGGTTTGAGTGTGACTTGGTGTAATGTTGTCATCCGAGAGGGGCGGTGTTCCAGTAGGATGGAACTATCAGGTACATCCCACGAGGACGTGTGGAGATGTGTTCCTAGTTAATACCATTATGGGTAGAATGAGTTCCTTAGTTTGTCACGAAGGACTTCTACCAAACTTGGGCTCGCCATAGGAATGGGTTCCTTGCGAATGTATCAAAAGGACTTCTATGGAGACAGAGATGGGTTCCTTCATGTGGTATGGGGAACGTCGATAGGTCGGGATGTATTCCTCCACATAGTCCGAAGAACTTCTGTCGTTTAGTCTAGGATCTCCCACGTGTTCAAGCTTAGTATCACTCTATTACACCTTTAGTTTTTGTTCCGCACTCAATGGCTTTCTAGTTTTACTATGGTAACTTCTTGCATATGTATCTTGTTGGCTTCTATTTATCGTTTTTTTTGTACCTAGTTACCTGTCTTTCTTTATTCGAAATGTGGATAAACATGTCTTTGGGAGTTACCCGTCATTTTTATGATAGTGGGTGCAGATCCGTCGAGCAGTAGGTCGGGCCAGGAGAAGATTGACGATTACCTCTGAGCCTCGAGCACGTTACTGTCCTGACTTGTAGGTTGTTTTGATATTTTGTATTATACTATTATTATGTCTTTTATATTGTTGGGTTGGATATTGGGTTGAGCGATAGTTCCCCGACCTTTGACTTTCATATTGTCTATATTCGCCACTCGATATATATATATATATATATATATATATATTGTGATCGTTACTTCCTGGTTTCCACACATAGGGTTTAATTAATATGCTTTTGCCAAATTGTTAAGACTTCCGTTGTGTTTAATGCATCGTTAGAAAGTTTTAATTAATTCTGAAATCTATAAGACAATGTGACAAGTGTAATACTTATCCTGAACGCGAAGAACGAGGAGAATAGGTTGATAATGCTGACTAATACGTAATTAAGTCCTACGAGATTGAGATTAGGGCTTGATTACGGGATTAGGTCGGGCGGTGCCCTAGATTAGGAAAGGGGCCTTCATCATGAGTTTCCATCTGCCAGTATAGAGCTAGGCTGTAACGACTCAGAAAATGTGACATGCTTATATGGTTTGGTGTAGTACCTATTATTACTTGTGTCTGGGTGTACTGACGATGATGTCGGTATACGAGTAAGGTTTGGCTCGAAAAACGTGATGAACGGGGGTTGGGCAAATGAAATATGGGTACTTGGTGCTAAGGAAACGAAATTGTGGGCGACCTGTAAATAAAACACACTAAATAATTAACTCGAGAAAAGGTTTGGGTCATTAGTATTCTATTCATGCGTGACAAGGTGAGTTGTAGTGCGTTTTAGAGGTGGAAATGTGGTCGGGAACGCGACGTGGCACGTAAAGTCTCCCAGAGAGTCACCAATTGGTGTCAGCAAGGAGGCGATGGCGGAAGCGGTGGAGGTGGTTGAGTGAACTAGGGAGTGATATGCGTTCGCGGGGAGATGAAAGAGATGGATATATATATATATGTTGCTCTCTCTCTCTCTCCTCATCATTGTTGATCTCACTCTCTCGTCTCTTATTTCTTTCGCTGGCAGCGATAACGACTTGTTTCTAGAGCTCGCGACGATGCGAAAACACGACAAACACTCGAGTGGAGGTAAGATCTCGACTCCCTGTGATGTTCTCGATGTTTTGACGTGGGTTTAGATGGTTTTGGTGAACGTTGGATTTTGGGTTGGTGGTGGTTTTGGTTAGTTTTGGTGGTGTTAGATTGGTAATGACGTTCCGAGGGCTTTGGAATTGTAACAACCCATAATTTCAATTAGAGAACATTTGGCCTGAAACCCTAATTAAGCCCTGGTAAACCAGATCGGACCTAATTAGAGCCAGCAGCCTTACCACATTTCCTAACAACAACCTATATATCTTGATATTAATGTGAAACCATGGAAATAATGCAGCAAAAAATTTAAACCTTTTTCAATAAAATACAAAATATGTAATACCGACATGAACATCGGTATTGAGCTCGTATTCTCACCCCAAATGTTACAAATTATAAAGCGATACAACTTATATATATAATAAGGAAACTCACTGCACTGTAGATAAGATACTAAACCTCTGGTCTTCTCATTTCCTGAGTTTCAAGACTTGACGTACATCTATACCTGGAAATGTTAAGGTAGGTGGAACATGCTCAGTAAGTGTCACGGTCGTTATTTATTAACGATGTTATTGTTATAATTATTTCAAATTTGGACGCCAGCTCGGATGATATGTGGACGCCGCGTATGGATTAGGCGGGGTTTTGGAATTAGGAGTTTTGACAGTGTGTATGTTGGTTGTAAATTCTGTGATGTAATTGATATTATAGTTCATCACAGGTGTGTATGTATATTATTTTGGTTCGGGCAAGATTGAGAGATGGGGTTTAGTCATGATTGGCACACGTGGGGGGTACGACAATGTGCACGCCTGAGTACGTTCGTTGGTGCGCACGACGAAATTATAAATGCAAAAATATAGGTGAGTGTATATATTTATATATATAGGTAAATTGATATATATATATATATAAATCAGAAAATAAAAATAGAAAATGCGAAATTACCAAAAAGGGTATTGAAGTAAATAAGGAAAGAGATAGACATGAGGGGTATTTTGGTCCTTTTCCTGATTTAACCGTCTCTGCCTTTGTTTTCTTTCGATAAAGAAAAAAAAATAGAGAAGAAGAAGAGAATCGAAAAGCCGAGAGGAGAGACGAGGAGAAGCCGAGAGGAGGAGGAGAGCGGGAGTTCGAGGAGATCGAGGTGAGTGATGTTGTGTTATGTTTATGGTTGTTGTGCATTGTGTGGTGTGGTGGTGAGCTCGGCCATGGCCGAGAATTTGAAATCAGTCGAAGAGGAGGACAACGTGTAGTCTTCCCATTCTCTCGACTCCATTGATGAAGGAAGAGAAAAAGGAAAGGAAGAAGAAATCGGGAAAAAAAAATTACGAGCGCGTGGCTCGTTCGTGAAATGAGGAAGAAGAAGGTGAACCGGCCGGCTCGGTTCAACCGGTTCGGCCCGGTTCACACACACAACAGGAAAAAAAAAAAGGAAAAAAAAAGAGAGAAAATGAAGAGAAAATGGAAAAGAAAATCCAGAAAAATAGGGAAAAATATGGAAAAATAGTATTTTGACCAAATAAATGGAAATTGAGGAAATTTTATGGAAAATGAGAAATTCAAAAGTCGGGGGAGACTTTATACCGGGGTTTTCACCTCGAAAAATGTGAAATTGACATAATATGTCAAATTGAAACTAATTTAATGATAAATAATTTTAGGTACATTTGGGGTGATAATTTGATTGTTGGGTGTTTATTGGAGCTAGATCGGGGTTGTTGAAGTGCGAATTGAGGTATGTAAAACCCAATTGAACACCACTATTGCATTTACTTATTCTATTCATTGAGCTTTATTTCTTTGTTCATCTAAATCTGATTGTCATGGGAACGGTAGCGTTCCAGCTATTTTTCGGTGTGTGGGGTTTGTTTTTCTCAAATATAAGTGGTGACTAGGATACAGTCAGCAGGGTCATTGGAGTAGGGTATGATCGGGCCACTGATCCTAACTTCACTGGCGGTATTCATTGCACACCCATTTGTTATCTTCGTGTTGGTATTCATGCATTTCCTTTTGAGCAGTTGCCTGCGTTATTTCCTTGATTATTGCATGATTATTTAATACTGTTTATTGGTTTCCATTTATGTTTATAAATTGAAATGCCTGGTGGTTTTCTTTGGTGTTTTACTTACTGGACTCGTTATCTGGTTTTTTTGTGATAACCGAGTGCAGATCCTAGTACCAGCAAGGGTAAGGAGGTCGTTGGCAATTACATCTGACTTACCACTTCAAGACTTGCTAGTACGTGCGCTGGTACATATATGATTTTGATATTTTGTAGTATTTTGGGATGGAAAAACTGGTTATTACTGTACTTGTGTATAACACAGTTTTAGTTAATCGCATGTATGCATGTACAGTTCGGGATTTCACTGTAGGTGAACTAATCAATCCTATATTAAATTAGTTGACGGTATTAAGGTCTTCCGCTAAGAAATGGTAATATATGGATAAAATAATATAAAATTCAGGAACATCACTTCACAAAGTATATGTGGATATAGTAATAGCTGAAGTGGATGGATGAGTGACGTGGCAGGTACTTCTGGAGCATAGGCTGGAGAGGTATCTGTTGCACGGGGCGACCCTGGAAAATTGGGGCCGCCACAGTTTGGTATCAGAGCGAGGTTGATAGGGCCTTGAAGTAAATAAAGGAAATGAAAAAGAGCATAAACTTTAAACGAATTAGATGTGGAAACCCGATGAACTGCCTAGAACTTTAGTTGGGAAGTGAATGAAGTGGGTATAATTAGTATTGTTATTTGATATATGTATTTGTTGGATATAAGTATGTACTATACGCATACGTATATCGAGAACTAATGAGAATATGCAAATCGGTGCAAGATCATCATGGATGGACAGACCCCTACTACTTCTCCTACTACTCAGCAGGAGGTTGAAGAGCCGAGTGATCATACCAGTAGGGAGGTAGCGGATTTGCGAGCTATGGTGCAGAGGGTTACTGATCAGCAACTACTATATCAGACTCGGATGGCTGAGTTGATGGAATACATACGGAGTTCACGAGTACCAGTAGTAGCACCCATTGCTGAGTTAGTTGCACCTATCACTCCGGCAGTGATTGCACCAGATGATGACATACAGGCAGTTGGGATAGAGGCAGAGAGAGAGAAAGAATTGAGCCTCTTGGGACGACAGCTGAGACTACGAAGTGATACCAGCTACCACTGAGCAATGTGTAGGAGGTTCGACTGCCAGAAACAGGATGTCCGAGGTAGCGAAGATGGTGAAAGATTTTATGAGGTTTGACCCTACATATTTCACTGGAATTAGTGATCCTGAGGTTGCCGGTTGATGGTTGATGACACATCGACGTTTACATCAGCTACTTGAGGTACTGGAGGCAGATCAGCCACGTATATCCGGATATTGCTTGAGGGGTCAGGCAGCAGTTTGGTGGACCACCTACACAGACACACATACTACACCAGTAACGTGGGCGGAGTTCAGGAAGATATTCCTCGATGAATATATTCCCACGGAGGTGCAGTTGAGATTGAGGGAGCAGTTCTTGAGTTTGAAACAGGGTAATATGACAGTGTCCCAGTACATGGATCGGTTTAGATATCTTATGCTGTATGCTATGGATGTAGCAAATACTGAGAGATTCCAGATCTACTATTTCATTCGTGGTTTGGATGAGAGGATCGGAGGTGTGATTGTCGCAAGTGGAGCCGAGACATTGCAGACTGTTTATGATCGGGCATTAGCTCGCGAGACATACTTGCGACATCGGGGTGAGCTTGGGGACAGGTATGGTCAGAGTTCACGTTCAGACTAGAGGCCGAAGAGACGACAAGATCACTTTGATCGGCCGAGCAGGACCAGGGCAGACGAGATAGACGTCCAGAGCAGTGGAGAGGGGACGTTAGACAGCCTGTGCATACGGTAGTTCTGAATGAGCAACAGCAATGACACCCTCCGTCGCAACATCAGGAGAGGCATCATAATGACCGTGACCGGGTCAGAGAGATCGGGGTCAGGGTCAGGGATCTGGTGATCAAGGTTAGGAGGCAGGAACCGCGCGCAGATGCTTTAGGTGTGGTCAGCAAGGGCATTTGAGGTGGGAGTGTAGAGTATCATCACCTCGACGGGAACAGCGTCCCAATAGGGACAAAGCACATTCACTAGCACAGCCAGATTCAGGAGCTTCTCGTCAGCTAGTGGAAGGTATGTTGTATATTTACAGCAGACTTGTACATGCCATGTTTGATTCTGGTAGTACTCTTTCTTTTATTTCTGCACGATTAGTTGGGGAGTTAGGATTACATGCACACACACTTGATACCCATCTTGTTCTCAGCACAGCTACTGGGGATAAGATTTACCCTAATCAGATAGTTCATGATGTCATGGTTGAGGTTTCCGGACATCAGTTACCAGCCGATCTACGAGTATTGGAGTATTTAGAGTTTGACGCATTCTTTGGAATGGATTGGCTGTCAACGTACCATGCACGGATAGATTGTTTTGAGAAAAAGGTAGAATTTAGTATTCCTGGTTTAATGGAGTTTTCATTGACCGGGACTGCGTCAGAGTTACCTATTACCAGGGGTAGATTAGCGACTACTCAAGAGATGGAGGAGCCCGCAACGATAGTTGAGCCTGAGACTCGAGTAGTTACCTGGATTGAGGACATACCTGTAGTCCGAAAATTTGTTGATGTTTTTCCTGATGATTTACCCGGATTACCACCATCTCGAGTGATAGAGTTTATTATAGATTTGATACCAGGGACCCAACCTATCTCTAGCAGACCGTACCGAATGTCACATGTGGAGTAGGAAGAGGTTAGGAGACAGCTAGAGGATTTGTTGGCAAAGGGATTCATTCATCCTAGTATGTCACATTGGGGAGCACCTGTATTATTTGTACAAAAGAAAGATGGATCATTAAGGATGTGTATAGACTATCAGAAGTTGAATCAGGTAACAATCAAGAATCGTTACCCACTTCCAAGGATTGATGATTTATTTGACCAGTTGAAAGGTGCGACATTCTTCTCAAAGATTGATTTATGTTCATGATATCATCAGTTGCGGATTCGAGAAGAAGACATCCAGAAGACTGCTTTCAGTACCAGATATGGACTGTTTGAGTTTACGGTATTACTGTTTGGATTGACGAACGCTCCAGAGGTTTTCATGGATTTGATGCATCGAGTATTGAGACCGTACTTGGATCGATTTGTGATAGTTTTTATTGATGATATATTGATATACAACCGAACGCGAGAGGATTACGAGACTCACCTTCGATCAGTGTTGACGTCGTTGAGAGAGCACCGGCTATATGCAAAATTCAGTAAGTGTGAATTCTGGATGAGGGAAGTAAAGTTCTTAGGACATGTTGTCGCAATCGTGGCATCTCTCACAGGAGATTAGGTTAGAGCGGTGATTGACTGGAAGAGACCGGAGACTATTTTTGAGATACGGAGTTTCTTAGGTCTAGCGGGTTATTATCGTCGCTTTGTGCAGGATTTTTCTATGATTGCATCACCGATGACGAGGTTGACAAAGAAAGATGTTCCTTTTGAGTGGTCTGAAGAGTGTGAACACACATTCTTGGAATTGAAGAAGCGGTTAACTTTTGCACCAGTATTGACGTTACCTGAGGCAGGAAAGAGTTTAACTGTTTACACTGACACTTCAGGAACGGGACTCGGATGTGTTCTGATGCAGGAAGGACGACTTGTGGCTTATTTATCCAGGAAATTAAGACCACATGAGTGTAATTATCCCGTACATGATTTAGAGCTTGCAGTTGTTGTATTTGCGCTCAAAGCTTGGAGACATTATTTGTATGGGGAGAAATTTATACTTTACACCGATCATCAGAGTTTACGCTATATTTTCACGCAGAGAGATCTGAATATGCGTCAGAGGAGATGGCTAGAGTTGTTGAAAGATTATGATTTCACCATTGAATATCACCATGGCAAGGCCAATGTGGTGGCAGATGCTCTGAGTAGATGCGGAATCAACAGTCAAACTAGTAATTATCATATGAGACTGTTGGAGATAACATCGGTTATGAGCATGGTAGAGGGTACATCGATGAGTGATGTACAGATTTGTGGTAAGATGAGAGTACCAACAGTGTCACTGGAGTGGGTAATCGGGTGTCAGCGGGCTGATGGGCTCTATGAGCGGTTCGACGGGTTGGCACGGGATCCCGTGTGCACTGATTGGTCGGAAACATCTGATGGATACATGCGATACCAGGGAAGACTGTGGATACCTGCGGTGCCAAAGATACGAGATTGTATACTGGAGGATGCTCATCGATCACGTTATACGGTTCATCCAGCCA
Organism: Stephania japonica; assembly: GCA_039657345.1. Classification (NCBI taxonomy): domain Eukaryota; kingdom Viridiplantae; phylum Streptophyta; class Magnoliopsida; order Ranunculales; family Menispermaceae; genus Stephania; species Stephania japonica. The sequence continues at coordinate 13,608,801 of CM077556.1, forward strand.
GAACCAAGATGTATCATGATTTGCGGAGATTGTTTTGGTGGCCAAGGATGAAGGCTGATATTGGAGAGTATGTTCGGGGATGTCACATATGTCAGCAGGTGAAGGCGGAACACAGACGACTTGGTGGATTGTTACAGCCATTACCCATTCCTTAGTGGAAATGGGAACATGTTACTTTGGATTTTGTTAGTGGGTTACCACAAACTTCCAGACGACATGATGCAATTTGGGTGGTAATAGACAGACTAACGAAATCGGCACACTTTATACCCATTTCGATGCGATACACATTCACTCAGTTGAGCAGATTATTTGAACAGGAGATTGTTCGATTACATGGTGTACCGATTTCCATAGTATCTGATAGAGATCCCATATTTACTTCGAGATTTTGGGAGGCGATGCAGGAGCAGTTTGACACTAGGTTGCGTTTAGTCCTGCTTATCATCCACAGACTGATGGTCAGTCTCAGAGACTGATACAGATTTTGGAAGATATGCTTTGAGCTTCTATTTTGCAATTTGGAGGTACGTGGGAGGATTATCTACCTCTGTGTGAGTTTGCTTATAACAATAGCTATCAGGCTAGTATTGGTATGCCACCATTTGAGGCACTATATGGGAGGCCCTGCAGATCACCAGTGTGTTGGGCAGAGCCAGAGGATACAATTACCGTGGGGCCGGAGATAGTTGTTGATCACACAGAGAAGATTAGACAAATTCGGCTGAAGCTTCGAGCAGTGCAAGATAGACAAAAGAAGTATGCGGATAGATACCATGAGAATTTGAGCTATGAGGTTGGCGACATGGTTTACTTGAAGGTTTCTCTTTGGAAAGGACAGCAGAGGTTTGGGATTAAAGGGAAACTAGTGCCAAGATTTATTGGACCATATCGAGTTGTAGAGCGAGTTGGTCGTGTGGCGTATAGGTTGGATTTACCGGTGGAGTTATCAGGGATTCATCCTACGTTTCACATTTCGATGTTGAGATTGGCTAGGACAGGGCCACGACCTATGGTTGATGTGCGACAAGTTGAGATTCAACCTGACACGACTTACGAGGAATGACCAATAGCTATATTGGATCGTAAAGTTCAAACTCTCAGGAATAGGGATATATCTAAGGTTCTCGTACGATGACAGCATCATGGTACGGAAGGACTTAACTGGGAGTAGGAATCGACCATGCGGGATCGTTATCCTTAGCTATTTCACGGTAAGTCTTACAGTAATTTAATTTTCGGGATGAAAATTCTTTTAGTTGGGAAGAATTGTAACGGTCGTTATTTATTTACGCTGTTATTGTTATAATTATTTCAAATTTGGACGCCAGCTCGGATGATATGTGGACACCGCGTATGGATTAGGCGGGGTTTTGGAATTAGGAGTTTTGATAGTGTGTATGTTGGTTGTAAATTCTGTGATGTAATTGATATTATAGTTCATCACAAGTGTGTATGTATATTATTTTGGTTCGGGCAAGATTGAGAGCCGGGGTTTAGTCGTGATTAACACGCGTGGGGGGTACGATAGTGTGCACGCCCGAATACGCTCGTTGGCGCGCACGACGAAATTATAAATGCGAAAATATAGGTGAGTGTATATATTTATATATATAGGTAAATTGATATATATATATAAATATATATATTAAATCAGAAAATAAAAATAGAAAATGCGAACTTACCAAAAAGGGTATTGAAGTAAATAAGGAAAGAGATAGACATGAGGGGTATTTTGGTCCTTTTCCTGATTTAACCGCCTCTGCCTTTGTTTTCTTTCGATAAAGAAAAAAAAATAGAGAAGAAGAAGAGAATCGAGAAGCCGAGATGAGAGACAAGGAGAAGCCGAGAGGAGGAAGAGAGCGGGAGTTCGAGGAGATCGAGGTGAGTGATGTTGTGTTATGTTTATGGTTGTTGTGCGTTGTGTGGTGTGGTGGTGAGCTCGGCCATGGCGGAGCCATGACAGAGAATTTGAAATCAGTCGAGGAGGAGGACGTGTAGTCTTCCCATTCTCTCGACTCCATTGATGAAGGAAGAGAAAAAGGAAATGAAAAAGAAATCGGGAAAAAAAATCACAGAGCAGTGGCTCTGTTCGTGAAGTGAGGAAGAAGAATGTGAACCGGGCCGGTTCGGTTCAACCGGTTCGGCCCGGTTCACACACACAACAGTAAAAAAAAAAAAAAAAAAAAAGAGAAAATGAAGAGAAAATGGAAAAGAAAATCCAGAAAAATAGGGAAAAATAGTATTTTGACCAAATAAATAGAAATTGAGGAAATTTTATGGAAAATGAGAAATTCAAAAGTCGGGGGAGACTTTATACCGGGGTTTTCACCTCGAAAAATGTGAAATTGACATAATATGTCACATTGAAACTATTTTAATGATAAATAATTTTAGGTACATTTGGGGTGATAATTTGATTGTTGGGTGTTTATTGGAGCTAGATCGGAGTTGTTGAAGTGCAAATTGAGGTATGTAAAACCCAATTGAACACCACTATTGCATTTACTTATTCTATTCATTGAGCTTTATTTCTTTGTTCATCTAAATCTGATTGTCATGGGAACGGTAGCGTTCCGGCTGTTTTTCGGTGTGTGGGGTTTGTTTTTCTCAAATATAAGTGGTGACTAGGATACAGTCAGCGGGGTCATTGGAGTAGGGTATGACCGGGCCACTGATCCTAGCTTCATTGGCTATATTCATTGCACACCCATTTGTTATCTTCGTGTTGGTATTCATGCATTTCCTTTTGAGCAGTTGCCTGCGTTATTTCCTTGATTATTGCATGATTATTTAACACTGCTTATTGGTTTCCATTTATGTTTATAAATTGAAATGCCTGGTGGTTTTCCTTGGTGTTTTACTTACTGGACTCGTTATCTGGTTTTTTTGTGATAACCGAGTGCAGATCCTAGTACCAGCAAGGGTAAGGAGGTCGTTGGCGATTACATCTGACTTACCACTTCAAGACTTGCTAGTACGTGCGCTGGTACATATATGATTTTGATATTTTGTAGTATTTTGGGATGGGAAAACTAGTTATTACTGTACTTATGTATAACACAATTTTAGTTAATCGCATGTATGCATGTACAGTTTGGGATTCCACTGTAGGTGAACTAATCAATCATATATTAAAGTAGTTGACAGTATTAAGGTCTTCCGCTGTGAAATGGTAATATATGGATAAAATAATATAAAATTCAGAACATCACTTCACAGAGTATATGTGGATATAGTAATAGCTGAGGTGGATGGATGAGTGACGTGGCAGGTACTTCTGGAGCATAGGCTGGAGAGGTATCTGTTGCACGGGGCGACCCTGTAAAATTGGGGCCGCCACAGTAATTGACTCTCATACCAACCATCAACTACCAATTAATATTCAAAGAATAATACCAATGCATACTTAAAGGACCATTTGAATCAATATAATCAATACATAAACAAATGCAAGTTTATTGGTCTATTGCAATGTACCCATGATTTGTACTTTTAATTTCGGCATTTGAATTGAGTCGCCCTCTCACATCTTCAAAAACCAGTCACTGGGCGTCTAACTAGTTTTTGTCGATGTGCCGCCAACTCATAAAACATAGATTCGCACTTCCTCATCATCATTAAACCAATTACTGCTCATTTAATTGGTTTATGATTGATGAACCGCTAAATCAAATGAAAAGCATTATTCGGGATAATTCCCAAGTCACTGGGGGCTCGGTGATGGTTAGCAACTCCACCACAGTTCCAAACCCCAGGCCAATCCGTCCCGTCAAACCTCTTTCCAAATTCATTTTTCATTTCCAAATAATTTGTGTAAAAAAAACCAAATTATAGTACATCGCCCCATTTCCAGTCCTGAACACTATATGCTCTAATAATAGTAATTAACATTGCATAATTGATAAAAAGTACGAGTCCCACTTACCTGTCTTGAGCTTTCTGTGTTTTACCGACTTGTACGACTCCCTGGAGTCCTCAACCTCTTTCTACATTGGTTCATTGCTTAACATAGACCAATTGTCATAAACTTAAGTCTTATATTCATTTATTAATACTCATAAACTAGCCCCATTCGAATCCGAAATCTCGGGACCTAGTTTCAAACATATTTTGACCAATTCACATTTTTCGAGGTAAAACCCCGGTATAAAGTCTCCTCCGACTTTCAAATTCCTCATATTCCATAGAAATCCCTCAATTTCTATTTATTTGGTCAAAATACTATTTTTTCATATTTTTCCTATTTTTCTGAATTTTTTCAGAATTTATTTTCCTTTTTCTTTTATTTTTATTTTCATTTTTTATTTAGTTGCCCCTGAACCGGGCTGAATTAGCCCGGTTCAGGGGTCATCCCTTTCCTCACGACTACAACAGAGCTATTGCTTTGTTTTGTTTTGTTTTGTTTTTTCTTCTTCTTTTATTGGGGTTGGTTCCCAACCCCAACCCCAACTCGGTTTGGTTAGGGAGACTACTCCCTTGCCATCTCCACCTATGTATCGATTTCAATTCTCGGCCATGGCTGCGCATGGCCAAGCTCATCAACACACTATACCAACTTGAACGACAACTATAACAACCACACACGCTCACCTTGCTTCGATGTTCTCGAGCTCCCGAGCTCACTCCCTCTCCTTTCCTCTCCGTGCTCTCCTTCTTTGTTCGTCTTCTCGGCTCTCTCTCTGTTCTCAACTCACGTTTTAGAGGAGGAGGAGGTAGTTGGGCTTGGGAAATACCCAAAATGCCCTCAAGCCTATCTTCTTTGCTTCTATACCTCCATACCCTTAAAGGTAATTTCACAATTTCTAATATTTATTATATATATATATATATATTTATATATTCTAATATATATATCTATATATATTTATTGATATATTGCGTCTAAAATTCCGGTTGGCACGCCAACGAGAACTCTCGGCCGTGCACACCACCGTACGTCCTACGCGTGTCACTCGTGACCCCGCGTATCACTTTGCGCCCAACAATTTACTATTATTTTATTATTTTCTAATTTAATATATATTTATATATATCCATAATATATAAATATATATATTTATGCCTATAATTACGTAATTTACTCTAACAAGTACACTCGGACGTAGACGATATCCCGCATCTCATGTGTGTCCACATAACCCACACGTGGTATTAGGCGTCTCATCATTGGTCCGATTATTCATTTATACATACTAGTACACACCAAACAAACACAATACATCACACAATTCTATGCACACGTTAATCAAGACAAATCGAACAAGCTTAACTCAGATTAATTAATATTTAGATTATTATTAATCACATGCTTAATGTAATGGGTTGTTATAGGGATAGCCTCGGAATGCGGCGACATTAGCCGGGGTGTCGAAAAATCCCATAAATACGTTCAGGAAGTGATGCCGCGAGGGACGCTATGGAGCTTGTGAGCCACGACGTTAGTCATGATGTCCAAAATAGAGAAGGTTAGGGAATTGGCGCTTTATATGACGTCGTCAGGGATTTTTCCCATGGCGTGAGTCATGACGTTTGGAACAGTGTTTGTGAAAATGAGACGTTTTTATCGACGCTGCCGGGTATTTTTCTCACGAAGTGACACTGTTCACAACATTAAAATTCTGAAAATTTATAAAAACTTCGGGAATCTCTTGGGTATTCAAATTGGCTCGACTACAACCCAATATCCTGGTAATTGACCCAAAATAATGAAAAATGAATAATACTTGGAAAATGAGAGAAATTACAACAAAATGAGAATAGAACTCTAATACAACCAAACGGGGTTTAAATGATTAACAGGTGTCTATGAGACGGGTGATTAACCTACGTGATCGGTTTGGATATTGTTGAGAGCTGCGAACATGAGATTTCATGTTGTACTGTGAGTAAAACCAGTGGAAACTTTAATATTATTTCATTTGTGAAATTACTTGGTTGTTATCTTTCTTGAGCAGTATTTCTTGATGGAATATGAATTCTTGAATTCTGTTTGTTATATCTATCCTTGTTAGATTATCGATTGGTTTTTCTTAGATTCCTAATGAGTGGTCTTTTGGGGTGGGCAATATGGTGGTCATGTGTTCGATGAGTTTGTTGCGTGTCATTCTCATTTCCATGATTACACGAATGTTTGGACTTGTTCAAATCCACGGGTTGGGATTGGGAGTTGAACAATGGTTATTGTGGATGAACTGCTAATTGTTCTACTCATTCTAAACTATTAATAATTTATTGAAGTCCAGGATCTGTCTGGGAAGTCGAATTGTTTACTATATGTGGCAATCTGATGGACTTGACACACTTAGATATTGTTTGCTTTACGTTCTTAACACTTATTTATCGTTGGTATCTTAGTAATTCATTATCATGCTGTTGTTTATTATCTTTGCGATATCTAAGCATGATACTTGATTAGTTGTTTATTTGACATTTGAAATGATATTGGATATTCATTTGGTTATTACTGTTTTACTTCTGTACTCACCGTTTTTTTTAATGACGTGGGTACAGATTCATCGTATCGCAGGGCAGAGAAGGGTAAAGGACCAGTGATAGGTGACTGAAGTGAAGGACTATTAGGTGATTAAAGCTCGCCTATTAGGTAGGTCTTATGTACTATATGTATATGTTTTATAAACTTTGGGATACACGTTTATGAGAGATCTTGGGCATGTATACTATGATGTAATCTCTTCGGACTTGATGTTGGTATACATATACAGGGTTTCCACATTTTAGGTTATCTTGACTAGTGGTTTAGAGTTATTATTATTAGTTAGATAATTAATTTGCTCCCGCTATGATCTAATGACTCACTAATAATGAATAACTCAACTTAATTAACTTAATAGATGGGAAAGAACAGGGAAAACTGACTAGGTTTACGTGGATTGCATGAGTAGGGACTCAGAGTTTACGCAAGTCTAGGCCTGACGGAGCCCAATTTAGGGTTGCAAAATTGGGACCGTTATATAGGTTGCTAAAGAACTTATCCTCCCACTTTTACTTGGTCTGATCGATCAAATTCCCCACCATATCTTAGGGTGAGTTGCATTGTTTTTGGTGATTTATCTTCATGTTTTTGCATGTTTTATGAACAACCACCTTGAGCTCCTCAACGCTCTCCTCCAGTCTTGTAAGCCTGCTATGAATCTCCCGTTGTTCAATCTGATTAGTGGTATATTCTTCATCATATTTTGCATGTGTTTCGCCTTGGCTAAAGTGTGAATGAGTGCCTTCTAAAGCTGCGAAAACCATATTTGTAATGACCTGAAAAATGTGACGTGCTTATATGGCTTGGTGTAGTACATATTATTACTCGTGTCTGGGTGTATTGACGATGACGCCAGTATACGAGTAAGGTTCGGCTCGAGAAACGTGTTGAATGGTGGTCAGACAAATGAGGTATGGGTACTTAATGCCCGAAAACGATAATTGTGGGTGATTGACAAATTAAATACACTAAATAATTAATCCGAGATACAGTTTGGTTCGTTGGTATTTGATTTATGCGTGACAGGGCGAGTCGTGGCGCGATTTGGAGGCGAAACCATAGTCAGGAACGCGACGTAACGCGTGAAGTCACCCAAGTGAGTCACACATTTGTGTCACCTGGCTGTTGTGGGCTGAAACGGTGGAAGCGGTGGAGAATATAGGAGTCGATGGATTAGTTTTGAGAGTCACGTTCGTGGGGAGATGAAGGAGGTGATATATATAATTGTTTCTCTCATCTCACAATTTCACTTGTCTCAAGTTTCTCTTTTGATACAACAGAGGAGGGAGAGGAGAGGAGCTCGTGAACGTTGAGGTGCGACAACGAGATCAAGGTAAGTCGTGGTTGTTGTTCTTGTTGTTGTGTTGATGCCGCTGTTGTTGTGTGATGTCACGACTGTTGTGGTAGGAGGAGCTTGGCCATGGCGGAAGCCATAACCGTGGTTGGAGATGCTCGTCCAACCAACTGGGGTTGGGGTTGGGAGCCCAACCCCCAACTAAGAGAAAAAAATGAAAAATAGAGCAGAACAGGGTGATGCGGTGGGGAAAATGACCCCTGAACCGGGCTGGTTCGGCTTGGTTGAGTCACAGTTCGGTCCAGTTTAAGGGCAAATAAAAAAAATCATAAAATTAATAGAAAATCCAAAAAAATAGGAAGAATTCAAGTAAAATTATATTTTGACCAAAGAAATGGAGATTTATGAGTTTCTATGAAAACTGAGGTATTAGGGAATTTCTCTAGTGTTCAAATAGGTTTAACTACGACCCAAATACCTAGGAATTTACTTAAAATGTAGGGGAAATGGATATAATTATGAAAAATGGGGAAATGAAATTAGAACTCTAAAGTTACCCAAATATATTGAAATGATTACCAGGTATTTAGGAGACTGGCGATAAGCTTGTGGGGCTAGTTTGAGAACGTATCAGAGTGGCAAACATGAGCTGTCGTGTTAAACTGGGAGTATTGTGAGTAAAACCAATGAAAATTTAATATTATTTCATTTATGCGTTCATTTGGCTAATATCCTTGTTGTTGAGCAGTTGGAATTGTTATTGTTTTGCTATATCCTGTTTTGGAACTCTATTCTGATTGAGTGGTTCAAGCGCAAGTGAGTCAACGTGATCCTTAAGAGTTGTGGGTTAAGCTGGTGCTGTAAACCAGAGGCCAGGCACTTGGGAAGCGCGATATGGTTTGTGGTTTTATACAGAGTGAGAATTACTTCACTAGATTGTTGAGGAGTTCCTATTCAAGTGGATTTTGGGACGGTGTGAGTTGGCCACGCCCTAAACTCTGAGTTATATGGGTATTTTATTCCTTGGCTCAAATGAGTGTTTCACTAAGTCGGAACTACTTGCGCCTATCTTTTTATTTATCTGGATATTCATTTATCGTTGATATCTCCGTAATTTCTTATCATGCTGTTTCATTATCTGTGCTGGCTTTACGTATGATATTGAGTAGCCTTTTATTTGACATTGAAATGATATTGGATATCCATTTGGTTATTACTATTTTACTTTTGTGTTCACTGTCCTTTTTATGACGGTGGGTGCAGACTTATCGTGTTTCAGGATCGATAAAGAGAAATGTTGAGGTGAAAATCATAGCAGCTGTATGCTAGCCTACTAGGTAGGTTTTCCTGTATTATATGTATATGTTTTGGAAATCAAGGTGTAGGTTTGTGAGAAAGGGTTGAATATGTATACTATGTTGTATCTCCCCGGACTAAATGTTGGTATACATATATAAGGTTTTCACATTCTAGGTTGTCGTAACCTGTGTCTTAGGAGTATTTATATTGGTTGGAGTTAGTTTGCTTCTGCTATATTATGATAATTTGCATAACTCACTAATATATAATAACTCGACTCCCTAATAAAATAAATGGACATAAGCAGGGAAGACTAACTAGGCTTACGTAGGTAGCATGGGTGTTGACTCAAGGTCTACTTAAGTCTAGGCTGAGCAGAGCCCAAATTTAGGGTTGTGGAATTTGGGGCCACTACAATATCCTTGTTCATCAACTGCTTGGCAAATGCTTCCTTTTGCAACTGATCAACAATGGGCGTGTCTGGCTTATATGGATGGCCTCCATCGTGGTGGTTGTTGATGATTTCATGACCCTAATTTTCTGAGCTTCGCAGGATATGCTCTCCTGATACACGACACCAACAACAAACAAGACAAGGTATATTATAAGTACAACATATCATCACAAATTTACAAATAATTATAGGTAAATAAAAAAATCAACAAAGAAAGTGTTGGTTGATAATTTAACAAAATATTGGTTAATAAATTAATAGTAACTCCTAACTTTGCTTTGGAGATGTACTTTGGCGATGACATTTCCAATGGATTGGCATTCGTTGGTTATGATACCTTTTGGTGCCTTCCCCATACACTCAAGCCATGTTTCAAATAGCCGCTGGTAGCTTTCTTTGGTCTCGTCAGCCAATAATGCACAACCGATCAAAATAGATTGCTTTTGATGGTTCACACCTACGAAGGGAGCAAAGGGCATGTCGTACTTGTTGGTTAAGTAGGTTGTGTTGAAGGAAACCACATCCCCTAAATACTCATAAGCAGATCTATACCTACTATTAACCCAAAATACATGTTTGAGTTCATTTTGTTCACCAAGGGCCATTAAATGGAAGAAGTTGGGATTATGCTTTTGCTTTACATTGCCATCACCTAGCCTAAGCCTTCGTGCAAATTTTATGTGGTTCCCTATAGCCCTTTCATTGAATGTCATATTTTCAAACCCTCCAACACGAATTGACTTGCAAGGTGGGATTCCCATGTTGTCGTTCAATTCAAGTCTCTTTTTGGTCGAAATTGACATGAACTTGTTGCACTAATAGAACCTCACATTTGAAGGACTCATCGCATGATTATGCTCTAGAAACACTTTGGTGAGGTGCCACTTACCATCAGGGAACAACCTGGTTGTCACTTGTCTACGACATCCACACTTTGAAGTTAGGTCTCGTAATCTATATATGCCTTTCATTTTCTTATGGTCTTGCTTAGCACACGTGAAAACATACTTCCAAACCACATCATTCTCTCTCTTTTTCGTTGATCGAACTTTGATTGCAAACCCAATCCTTTTGGTATATTGATTGAAGAAAATTTTCACATGCTTAGGGGAGTATCATATCCATCTCAAGGGCAGAGGCAGTTGCAGTATTGGAGCCCTCAACCACATTATCGGTAACAACCTGACCACTATCCCCAGTTGGTCCCATTGCCTCAACTGATCCCACTGCATCAGCTGATCCCGTTGCCTCAGTAGATTCCATTACCTCAGCTGACCTTACTTCCTCAGTTGATCCCATTGCCTCAGCTGATCCACAATCAAAATTACCCATATATTTGAACCTAATCAATTGTAGCTTCGATATGCTCGTTCAAATCAATGATGGGCTTCATGACGGTAACTACAATGAAGTACACAAGAATTTAGATTAGATTCCAATAAAGCCCTGACAACCAAGTTTGTAAAAACTTATTGCCATTAGGTTGAAAAGTAATAAGCCTAACATATGCAATAAATCGAGTCAAGCCCTGACATATGCAGTAAATCAAGCCCCATTTAATTGAAAATTAATAAGCCTTAATATATACAATAAACCCAACCCCATTTCATTTACTCACTAACTTGTAAGCCCAAAAAATCCTATTAGTAGTAAACCCTAACAAATGCAAGCAATTGAGCCCTATTTCACTTAGCCACTAACTTGTTAGCCCTAAATGTCCAATATGCAGTAATATAACCCTAAACGAATGCAATAAGTAGAGCCCCCTATTTTGCTTAGCCATAAAATTGTAAGCCACAAACTTCTAACCCCTAGATGGTCCCATCCATGCCTTGTAAATAAAGTAGAATCTCCATACAAAACAAGACAAAAAAGAGAAGAGTGGATTACTGACTGACTTGCTAAGTTCCAAGAAGGAGAATCTTGCACGGGCTATGGGATGGTCGTCCTCCTTAAAAGAACTGAGATTCCCTACCTCAACAATGAAGAACGGACACTTTTTTTGCCCTCCGCTTAAACGCCTAGTCGATTGTTCCAACAGAAAGCAAAAATCAAGCATAGAGCCGACTTTCCCTTCAATTTTAAGGTTTCAGCAAGGGATGATTTATGGGTTTCTACAGAGGAGGTATTTCTGTAAGGGAGGTGGTGGAAATGAGAGCGAGAATGAGTGTAAGTGGGTTTGTCTCGAAATGAAAAAAAGGGAAATTCAAAATTTTTAACAAAATCAATAATACAGTCGGTTCTAAACTGACTAACAAAAATTTTGAAAAAAATTCAAAAAGTTGGTCTGTGATTATGACTGACTAATAACCGATGATCGATCATCACTTTGTCAATTAGTTAGTGATCGCTTAGAATCACAGACCAACTTTTTGACATTTTTTTCAACATTTTTCATTTTTTTATTTGCTTGAGAAGCTGATGGGGTTGGTCTCACTTCCCATGTCCATGTAGGCGCCACGTCAGGTAGGTGCACTTACAGTATGTCCCTCTAGCATTTCTCTATGAATTTTATTGCAATAGCTATATGAAGAACTCAAAAGTAGAATATGTAGTACACATATTTACTAGAGGAATCAGTGGTTAGGATACAGTGAAAGAAATAGCACAATTTGCATGCATCATACTGGTGCAATATTTAACCAACAAAACCACATGCATCAACTTGACCATTAATTTCTTCACTCGTTACTCCACCGGGTGCTGTAATTTTGACATTTTCCTTTCTTATTTGAATTGCATAGGGTGGTCTTTGTTTCTATTTCTCTTATTGAGATTTTTCTGTTTTCACTTGTTGAATCCTTTCCGATTGATCATTTTTTGTTTTCCCAATACAACATTTTAGATTACTAACTGAGGAACCTGAGCTTGTAATTGTATCTATTCCAACAGATACTGCATGTGTTGATGCTTTTAAAGTCTCTAAAAAGCAGTTGTGGTGAATGTAAATGGGAGTACGACTCAAAGAAGGGTAGAATTCTGGAGTGGATTTGGAATTTGGGGGTACCACAGACCGAAAGTTAAAACTTTCATGTGAAGTGCAGTCCTCAACTACTTGCCAACAACAATGAACCTGATTAGTCGGAGAGTCCCAATTGAGCGGATGTGTGGGGTATGTAAATTGGAAGCTGAAAATGTATTCCATGCTTTAGTAGGATGTATTAAGACAAGGAAATGTTGGAAAGAATTGAGAATTGGTACAGCTCAAGTGCACAATTTTTTTATGGAATAGATGAGTGAATTGTTCAATGACTCTATAAAAGAAGTGATGGAAATGGTGGCAATGGTGACATGGAGCTTATGGAATAATCGAAACTCTACAATCTGGAGTAATCGACATCAGTCACACACATATTGTCGAGGGAGTGAAGTCACACCTGGCAGCATGGAAGACACCGAGACAAAGAAGGCATACCACTTAGGCCGAGCCATCGACTGTGATCCCAATAAGTCGGCAACGACTGAGGGAAGGATTTGTCACCTGTAACGGCTCGAATTTAATTTTCTATTATTAATGACGTGGTTGCAGACGTGGTTAACAACTCAAATGCTCATAGGACCCGCATATATGCCAAGATGCACCTGGAGTTAGGTAAATAGTGATTTTTGGTGTTGTTTTGTATTAATTTGTGATGTTCTAATGTAATTAGGGTTATTGGCAAGGGATCGACGATAGGCGACTGAGGTAAATGACTACTAGGTGATTAAAGCTTGCCTATTGGGTGGGTCTTATGTACAATATGTATATGTTTTGAAAACCTTGGGGTACGAGTTATGAAAGATCTTGAGCATGCATACTATGATATAATTTTTGACTTGATGTTGGTATACATATGCGGGTTTCCACATTTTAGGTTATTCTAACTGGTGTTTTAGGGTTGTTATAATTAGTTTGAAAATTACTTTGCTTCCGCTATGAGTTGATAACTCACTAATAATGAACGACTCAATTTAAGTTAACGTAATAGGTGGTAAGGGGTAAGGAAGGTTGACTAGGTTTACGTGGAATCCCGAGTAAGGATTCGGGGTTTACGTAAGTCTAGGTTTGGCGGAACCTAATTCAGGGTTGTGGAATTGAGACCATTACACGGTGATTCAGAGATATTGAGCCCGACTTGTACATTTGTATTATATATATATATATATATATTATTTTAGTTTGGGGATTTGGGATTACGAGACACTTCATGACCTTGAATTTGTGATATTTTGAGACCGTTGAGGTGTATTTCTGGATATATGATGATTACACTGGTTTTTCCACACTAGGTTTATGATATATCACATGAATTCAATGTTATCTGAATTAACATATTTTTAAGACTTTTGCTGATTTTCTTGAGGTTTGGAAATTATCTTAATATATGACTTAAATTCATAAATAATTTAAACAATAAATTGTGGCATATTAAGGTTAATAATGATTAAATGGTGGATGTGATTCAATGTGGGGCACAACTAGCACGGGTAAGCCAGGTTGTGGGCCCACATTGGCCCCTGTGGCGGTTCATTTGGAAAAATAGATCGTTACAGGTTAGCTCATATGGAGTGGTTTTAAAGGACAATGGAGGACGATTTGTGACTGCCTTAGTAGAAAATTATGAAGGGGTGTTCGAGGTAAGGGTAGTTGAGACTATTGGAGTTAGAGAAACACTATCCTGGCTGAAGTACAGAGGTGAGAGAAGAGTAAAGTTGGAGTCTGATGCACTTAAGGTGGTTCAGGCAATCCATAATAGGCACAAAGATAGATTATATTTTGGAGCTATAATTGATGATTGTGTGAAGTTGGTAACGGACTTGAGATCCTATAATATAGCGACACATACATTAGCAAGGGAAGCTAGTTCTATGTCTGGTCGAAATGAATGAGATGTTGTACCTTCGTTTATTTTGAATGTACTTGCGAGAAATTTATAATGAATAAGAGTTAGTTGTGGTTTCAAAAAAAATAAAAAATTGCAAGTGATTAATGATAACTTACATAAATAATAACAACGATTGTCCGCTATACTAATCAAATTCTTCTTCACTCAATTAAATCCTTTGCAATGATAACTCGCGAAACTCTCAAATTTGTCTTTTCGGTGGAAAAAAGAAAGTCAAGATAAGATAGAGACAAAAAAGCCTTACAAGCTTAGAGATGTAAATGGTGAGCGCAATGGGGATGAAGATGGAGAATTTAAACTGGATAAAAGTCTCTCCTTCACCACTTTGATCCATTTATGTATCACCTACCAGAGATATACTTTGGACACTACATTAAAATGTACGTTAGTTTAAGTCATGCAAACCTCCTTTTCAAGAAAAACTGAATTATTTAAAAATGTACATTAGTTTAAGTCATGCAAACCTCCTTTTCAAGAAAAAATAAATGATGTAGGCGATTAACTCAAAAATGAAAAACGATGCAGGCGATTGTGCATATTTCAAAGGATTATCAATAATTGATATATTATATTTGAAAAATACTAAAGTGAGCCGCTATTGACACTTACTAAGAGCAAACACCTTAATTTTTTATTTATTTTTATTTTTTTTTACAATTTTGTGCTTGAGGATAATGATTAGGTTACCCTACGGACACTCATTACAACTACAAAATTGTTAAAAAAATAAAAAAATTAAGGTGCGTGCTCATAAAAGTGTCTGTAGTGAGTCATCGTAGCATTGCTCATTATTTTTTTTTGTGATGTTAATTTTTTTTTATGGATTAATGATTGTGGTTTCAGGTGGTATTATTATAAGAGAAAATAAATCTTGATTACCAAATGAAACTGTGTTTTAATTGAATGTATAATTCTTTTCATGTAATTAAGGATTACTATTGTGATGCATTAATATAACAACATGCGGTTTGGTTGCCCATATTACTATAGTGAAAATAGTTGAGCTTAATTAAAAGGGTTGAAAAATTAGCAACTCAAACTTAAGATAATGAGTGAGACAACCATCTCAAGTTTGAGTTACAACAACTACATTATGCCCTTTTAACTATTTTGAGGTTTTGGAGAAAGTATTTTTGATCATCACTCGTGAAACTAATTAGACTTTAATCAGAAAGGAGCTGAAGGAGACACTCATGGATCTTAAAAAAAAGCTTACGAAAAAGTTCAGTCCCACAATTGTTAAAAATAAAATGAAGTAGTAGGCTGAAAAAAATTTAAAACTCGTATGTTTTTTTTAAATTTGCAATTTTTTGTTTGGTGGAGACAAATTTGTAACTTTAATTTGTACAATCCATGAGTGGGGGGTGGGGACCAAGACCGGTGTAGGTGGGGCCATCGTGGCACCAAAACCACTCTTCGGCTCGTCCGGCCGGTCCGCTCTCTCTCTCTCTCTCTCTCTCTCACGCGACGGACAAACCTAAAAAGCTCTGATCGCAACGCAAACAAAACCAAAACCAAAACCAAAACCACTCTCAATCTCACGCGACGGACAAACCTAAAAAGCTCTGATCGCAACGCAAACAAAACCAAAACCACTCTCAATCTCACGCGACGGACAAACCTAAAAAGCTCTGATCGCAACGCAAACAAAACCAAAACCAAAACCAAAACCACTCTCAACAAACCAATCTTCTCCTCGTCGAATTCCTCAAATTTCTCTCCGCAATACCATACCATTCTTCTCGCGATTCCCAATTCCAACGCACAATTCAACCTTCTCGCGATTTCAAACCCTGATTCCTACAATTTGTTCACAAAACAGATTTGGAGATCGAAGAGGCTCACTTGGGATTTCGTTCCTTCGGCGTGTGAGTTCGTAGCTAGGGTTTCGTTTGGTTCATTATTTGCTGAAAATCGAACCCTTATTAGAGATTTTGGTTTAAAAATGCGATTTTGATGGCGTCGGAGATTTCTATGGCGGTTTTGGAGGTTCAACTGTTCGGTGTGGAATTGGGTTTTTATTTTATATAGGAATGAACAGTTTTTGTTGCTGATACAGTGATCCTGTTCAAGTTTATGTTTTTTAATTAAATGTGGAGCTTTCAGGGATGTTAGGTTTGAGAGGGAACAGTGTCGAATTCGATATTTGTCGCGTTCTGGTATGCGAGTGGAATCCATTTGAATAACAAATACTCAATGTGCCTCTTCTGGGTTTGACCTGATCGATTGAGGTAATTGTGCTTTCGATATGTTTCAATCAGTTATGTTTCTTAGTTATCGGTACCCGCTTTACGTTTGATGAGTATAGAAATCATAAAAAACTAAAATGGTCATCATCAATGTTTGCCGCATACCTGGATTGATGCCAATCTATGTTGTGAATTGTGTTTGTGTAACAATGGCTTAGATGAGAATTGGTTTTGAGCTTATTGTTTGATTAGGTTACATTGACACGCGCAACAGCTGTTTGGTTCTGAGTTAGATGGAATAGGAGTTTAAATTTCTTGTAATTAAATTTGAATTCCCCCCATATATTTTGGTTTTCGCTGCAATTCTGTTTCTCGTGTTTGTTTTTGACTTAAAAGGCTCTGTAATTTCGATTGTATAATTTGTATCGTGCAGGTGTAGTGATTCAATATTACTTATTTTAATATTGTGGGGCTTTGTTGGAGTTCCATATGTTTTTCAAGAGCGATTCCTTCCAGAGGCTTACAGAAATGGGCATCTGTAGTTGTTTTGGACTTATAAATAAGCCCAAAAGAACAGCAAGAGCCATCACTTATACTAGGAAAAGGGATTCTCAGGAATGTTTGTTGCCCGATGGTCTAGATGATGAGGATGAGATGCTATATAATGGGGAATCAACCAGTGTTCTGAATGAGAGTGATGGGGAATGCAGGAGTCAAGCAAGACGATCTGAAGAGATTCTCTTGTTTAGAATTGAAAATGGAATGATATGTAGGGAAGTTCCTGTCAAGGAAACTCATCAACTTATCCGAACTGAGGTAAAAAATTTGATTCGATTTAGCCTTAATATATATTGAATGCAGAAACTGAAGAAATTCGACGAGGTAGGGGTAGACCAAAGTAAACTTGGGATGCATTAGTTAAGAGGGATTTAAATGGTTTGGAAAGCTCACCATCAATTACCCTAAATTGAACACAATGGAAGAGTTTGATCCATGTAGCTGACCCCAATTAATTTGGGACTGAGACTATGTTCTTGTCGTCGTCGTCGTTGTATATATTGAATGCATCATTTTTATTCACATAAAGCTTTGCTATGTGATGCACTTGAAACCTTGAACCTTCTTATCGAAATCAATGTAAAATTTCATTTCTTTTCAATAAACATGATCTCCTTCTAGTTCCAAAACAGTAGGTATGGATAAGACAAGATTACATCTCATTCCACTGAGTTACAGTGTTTACGTTCATTATTCTGTATGTTATAGTTCTGATATGAATTATAACAAATTAGGTTAGGAATTCATCTATTTTATTCTCTTTGCCATTTTGGACATGTTATTTTATGTATGCGGTGTCTTCTACTTGATTCATTAGGTCACATATTAGGCTACTGTTTCATAAACAATCAGATTGTGTCTCCTAGCTTTTTCATACATTAGCTGGAATAATTATTGTTCTTGGTTCTTTCTAACCATGCCTGCATTCTGATGGTGCCCTGATTATATTTTATAAAACCTCAAGTTTTAATCTGAGAATTTTGTGTCCATGACATTTTTCTTGTATGTACTCAAATTCCCCCAATGGTTTGTCAAATCAAAGGTCCAACTGTTAAACATTTTATTTACTCTTAACTTGCATTTTTAGCATGTAACAAAATTACTTACTTTCTATTTTTAATGTGACATCAGGATGAAAATGGCAATAAAATGATCAATGAATATGTTCGAGAATGCAGGATTGGCTCTGGTAGTTATGGAAAAGTGGTAAGATTAGTTCTGTTGATTCAAAATTTGCCAGACTATTTCTTTCCAAACTTTCTGAACTAATGAAAGTAGTTTTCTTCTGCTTTTGAAATTCATTAGGTCTTATATCGAAGCAAAAGTGATGGGAAACATTACGCAATTAAGGTAGATTGTCTTCTTCTCAGTCTAGACGCATGAAATATTTCTCCTTTGGCTGACCACCTTTTGTCTATCTTTTTATTGTTTACATTAAAACTTCTTCTATCAGTTTACTTCTAACTAACTCTAAATTACTCTCTATATGGGATTCTATCAAAGTATGACTATGTGACCATTATATTGGAATGGGAGGTCTGCGATTCACAGTCTATATTTCCTTGCTAATATCATGTAATTGTGAATCACTTTCTTTCTGTTCATTAAAGATGATAGAAAGCTGTCTTAGTAGTCATTACCCGTAAAATTGATGGGTTGAAAACTTTGCATTACAACCTCCTCTAATCTTTGTCTGGTTTTCCATTGGATTATTTGTTGATTTGTTCTGTAACTTTCATTCAAAACAGCGTCATATCTTTAATATAGCTGCATTTTGTTGTTCTTGAGTGACACTGATCTTGATTTCTTCACTGTGGATATTGTTTATTTGGAGTTTCTATTCTTTGCAGGCTTTTCACAAGTCTCATTTGTTAAAGATGCGCGTGGCACCAGCAGAAACTGCTATGACAGATGTTCTTCGTGAGGTTTTTCCCCTTCTCTACTACTCTATGATTTTCACAAGAAGAACATCATGTAGACATACTGTTGTGTTGTACTTATTTTCATCAAGGAGTTGAGGCTTTGCCTATGCCAAGGGTCCTTTTAAAAAAGTGGTGATAATGCAGTGCCTCAGCAAGGCCTACGTGTTGATAGGAAAAAAAATGTCATAGTAATTCTTTGAGTAATTAATTCAATGGTTTTAGTAATTCTCTGAGTAATTAATTCAATGGTTTTAGGGTCTTTGCCCATACTCTATTTTATGAAAGTCAAATATTCTATTGATCTAAGGAAGATAAATAGTTAAATACATCAATTTCATTTCGACAAAATGAAAAATTGGAAATTATTGAAGGGAAATAGATGAGCATAAATAGAAGCTAACATGATGTGACAATCCTTGAACCTAATAATTAGAATGAGCTCTATGCCTGGTGCTATCAAACTGAGTGTTACCTGGGTGACACTTTAGCAACAATTGACCTTTTCTTAGTTTTTCATGTATTGAAATGCCATTTAGATCATTAGATGTTCAAATGGAGTCTGAAGAATAAGGCTTACCATTTAGCATCCCCTTCCAGTACCAAATGGCACAAGATTGAAGTACTTTGAGCTTTTTATGAATGTTGTTGACTTTCAATTAATCATGAACTTAATAAATGAAATGGTATAGAACTTACTGTTGTTATAGTATAAAAATTAACTGCTGTTATGTAAAGAATAAAATAATCTGCAAAAATAAATAAATGTTCTGCAACTTTACACTTGTAAAAAGAAATTACTTGTAACAGCAAAACTTGCGTTTATCAAAAACTTCAGTGTTCCTTTTTATAATGTTTGTAAAGAAAGAAAACAAATGCATGAGATTTGAAGCTTGATTTTTGTTATATATGGAAACTCTACAATTGAGTAGAAATGGAAATGGCCTATGGTGTAATCTATAAATTAAATTCTATAAGTCTAAATCTTTTACATACTTTAGAAAAAAGTCATTAAACAGTTTATTTTAAAGGCACTGCGACGTTTTAGATAATAACCATTGGTTCCTATTTTGAGAAGAACGAAAGAAGTAGCTGATAGCATATAAACAGACCAAAGTGAAGTATATTGAGAAAAAAGAAATATGCTGAGTTGTTCATTATGTTAGTTGAGAGAAGGAAAAGAAAAAGATTTTTTAAAGGCTTGGTTCAAAAACAGTCTCTTTGACTTCTCTCAACATGAAATATGTACAAGAAGCATTTTTATGATGCTGACATATCAACAGAAAGCCAAGATCCTAGTGTCAGCCAAGATCCTAGTATCACACATATGTAAGACCTCTTTGAGTGCGCAATATAACTGATAACTAACTAAGACAGTAACCTACAATCTGAAGTACATAAGAAACCACTAGCATTCTGACTAACTAAGGCGGTAACCTACAATCTGAAATACATAAGAAACCACTAGCATTCCGACTAACAAATAAACCCACGACCACGAAGTGAAATAAAAAAGAAAACATGCTCCTAAAAATGAGCTACTAACATTTTGAATTATTCTTTCAACGCATTCTTTGTAAAGAGAAGCAAATGAATACATAACATCCGTTACCTTGAATTATTTTAGGATTTTGAATGGTTGTGGTTTAGGCCGTAGTCACATTTTTCAGTCTTTGGCAAGTGATCTGAAACTTATGCTCCGTTGAAGTACCTTTTTCAAACGCTTTCACTTGGTTAGACACCTAGATGGACAAAACTAATGTATCGAAAATGTGCTTTTAAAACACTGACATATCTGAAATAGCCTTATTAATGAGAATGAATGGCAAATTTGTTTAAACTCTTTCTTTTTTGATCTAAATGGTGCTCGTGGTTCTGGCTCTATCTTCAATTTGCTCTTCTTTTACGTACAGGTTTTGATCATGAAAATCTTGGATCACCCTAACATAGTCAATCTCATTGAGGTGATTGATGATCCCAACACTGATCACTTCTACATGGGTATTTTTTTACACTTTCCTTTCTCTAGAGTTTAGACTGGTTCCTCACTTCTGTATTTTTTTTTATTGAGTTAGTTGTATCTTCTAACACCAATTTAAAAGAACTAGTAACATCATCAACTGTTTCTCTTACTAAAAGAAACTTCATTCTGTCGATTAGTTCTTGAGTATGTGGAAGGCACGTGGGCTTCTGGAGGTTCTTCTCCATTGGGTGGCTTGGGGGAAAGTACTGCTCGAAAATATTTACGAGATGTTGTTGCTGGGCTCATGTATCTCCATGTTCATGTATGATCTTCATGGCACAAACTAATGGTTTTCTGAATGTTTCTATTGATTTCTGGAATATTCTTTTTTTACATTTCAAGGTCTGTCTTGTGACTACACAAATTTTAATGCTTTCATTGCTTCTTAATGAGAATTTTATCCAAATCGTCTTTATTACGAAAATATTTGGTCATGCTTAGACCTGATCATGGGCTCTGGTACCCACCCGGCCCGCCCAAGCCCGTGAACAAATAACCGGGCTTGGGCAACCCTTTTCAAGAAAAGCCCGGCCCGGGCTCGGGCCTGAGCCCAGTTAGGCCCGCTTTTAAATGGGCTGGGCTTGGGCCACCTTAAAAAGCCCAAGCCCGGCTTAGACCCGACCTGAATATAAGTTTATAATTAATATATTCTAAATAATAAGTGTTGTAGGAAAGGTTTGAACTTAGGACCTAATACACACATTAAGTGATGCTTACCATTTGAGCTACTCCTCATTTTTGGACAATCTATGAATATACTATATACATATGGAAACACATATGTTGTTATAGAAGTCTATAAAAAATTTGTTAAATGAATAAATAATTTATTTTTTAGATTTTTTAATATTAAATTTTTTTCATGGGTTTGATGGGCCAGGCTTGGGCTTTGCATTTTTTACATGGGCCGGGCTTGGGCCTATGTATAGGTCCGCATATATATAGTGGGTCGAGTTTGGGCTAAGGTTCTTAGGCCTGGCCCGAGCTTGGCCCCGAAGCTGGCCCATGAACAGGTCTCATGCTGGTGATAATGATGAAAGAAACTCCCTGGATCTTGTACTTGTCTCTTTTCTTTACTTAATGAGTTAATCTAAGTGACTTGTCATGTTATGCCTTCCAACTCAAGTAGCTAGCTTGATTAAGAGAAACTTTTTGCCCCAATCATCTGGTTACATACTCATGATGTTGGAGCAGGGCTTATTCTATTCTAAACCATCAGAAAGAAGAAACTCCTTTCACTTATATCTGTAATGACTTATGAGAATGTTGCAGATTCATGAGTGAGTATTGAATCTATTGATGAATTTGCATTGGAGCTGGATTTACCTGCAATTTCACTTCCCCCCTTCAGATTTTTGTTGTTTTAGAGTACATCTGCAGTATTCAATACATAAATTTGTCAAGTTGGTGTTTGTAAACTGAGGGCTTGTTGCTTTTGTATTAGTTGTAATATTTTGTAGTTGAAATCGCCAGGTTCTTGTTCAGAGTCAAATCTTACCTTTCTTTCTTTATATCATCTTGGGCCTCCTCGCGTCGTTGAAACAATAATTTGTTGAGTTTTAGAAGGAACCACTGCGTTGGTGGTGTCGTTACGTTTATTCTTTTATTACTGAAGCTGATTGCCTGATATATGTATGTTAGTCTTGTGATTATTTTTTTAAAAATTAAATATTCTGGAATGTGTTAATAATTTGATGTTGTTCTATATTCCTGTTTTCCATGATAAAAACTGAATTCTTTATTTTCTCACCCCAAATCATGTACCTCTCTCAACCTCCCTTTTTTTTTTTTTTTTTTTTTTTTTTTTTTGTTACTCTGAAGAACGTAGTGCATGGGGACATCAAACCAGATAATCTTTTGGTTACACGTTCTGGTACTGTGAAGATAGGAGATTTCAGCGTCAGTCAGATCTTCGAGGTAAGTTACTTCTGGCCTGCTTATTGATAAAGTAATTACATTTCATTTGCATATTCTACTTAAAATCATGTGTTAAGAGATACTACAGTTGAGCATGGTTTGAACATATCATGTAAGTGCTTGGCATCTTTTCTTCCTTTGCGTTAAGGCCATAAAATATGTCTGTTATCGCCTTGTTCTTTACTGCAGCAGCATTCAGTTTGTTGCCTAACAATTTAAATTTTTCCTTATTTTGTGATTATCTACTAAATAGTTATTAAGGTGTTTGTGTTTCTCCATCAGGAACCGTGACTTGAATCTGTATGTGGCATCATGTGTTGATTGATTGTTAAATCTTTGAGTAAACAGATTCTTTAACTTGCAGTGTAAATATTTTCATGTGATGTAAGTTAGAAAAAAATTTATGATTGTAAAGAGGTTGAAAATAACTTGTGCATTTAATGTTGCATTTCATTTTTTTGAATAAGTTTATCTGTTGTTTTGTGGCTAACGACCCATCTAGTACTAACATTTGATTGATGCTGCAAAAGTACGATTCTGAGCTATCTGGCTGCTCAAAATTGCCCAAGATTGGACTCCTTGTTTTGCTTTCCGTGTTTTTATAGTTCTAGTCCTTTGTTTTTAACCAGCCATGTCTTTTTATATGTGGTCCTGTCTGCGGTGTGCATTCTATGTGGATCTTTCTATACACCAATTTACTGAATAGGTTATCATGCGGAAATCATGCTGGTGGTACTTAAATGTCCACTGAATTATTATGTATCACAGGATGACAATGATGAGCTTCGACGGTCTCCAGGGACTCCCGTTTTCACCGCACCAGAATGCTGTTTGGGTCAGTCGTTAGTCTATCTAGAGATTTTATTAAAAAAAAAACTGAGGGCATCAGGAAGGTGTTGGTAACATACTTTTTATGATAAGCAGGTCTAACCTACCGTGGTAAAGCTGCAGACACATGGGCCCTGGGTGTTACCTTGTATCATATGGTGCTTGGGCAATATCCGTTCCTTGGAGACACATTGCAGGATACATATGACAAGGTTTGCGGTCGCTAGTTTTCTGCTGTTTCTTTGATGCCATATGGGTGTAGTTTTCTTTTTTCACTGTTTTTGTTCGATAGTGATTGTTTCTAATCACTTGTCACTATAATGCCACTGTTCTTATTTCTTTCTACAGATTGTTAATAATCCTTTGTTCATACCGGAGGGAATGGACTCACAGTTGAGGGACTTGATAGAAGGACTTCTTTGCAAAGGTCAGTGATCCCTACTCGAAATTTACCTCAATTACATGGTTAAATTTGTTGGTAACTGGTATCTTAGTGTGATTGTTATAACGGGACCATTTTATGATTGAACATAACAGATCCAAAACAAAGAATGTCCTTGAACGGTGTTGCTGTCCATCCGTGGGTTGTTGAAGAAGAAGGAGCAATCCCTCAGTATTTATGCCGTTGCAAGCGTAAAGTTTTGCAGATAGAGAAATCTGACAACAGCGAAATGATTCCCATACAAGAACCGTACTGACAAAATCACGCTGCCGAACGGCTCTGTACAGTAGCGAAATGTGCTCTTTTTGACCCGGGAAGCTTTTCTTATGTTGAGGCAAAAGGCAAAGGACCACTTCGAAAATTACAGAGAATTGAGTTGCTGTTTGTGAGTGAGTTTCCACTGATTGCTCTCAAGGCACTTCCTTTCTTTTCCAAAATCAGTATACATAACTGCAAGTTGTAGTGAAATATGAATCTTCTCTCATCGCAAGTTGTTCAAGGACCACCCGTCGTGTTCTCCCGCTCCGTTTTTTATGTAAAGTATGTGAAATGGATTGAACTGAAAAAAAGTTCTCTAAAAGAGCTCATTCCCATTGTTTCTGATCAATTATGGCTGATTGGTTACTTCACGTTTTAGTTCTGTATTTTTTTCAGCAAAAATTATGATGATCATCAATAGCATCAGCAGTTGAGCTTGAGAGCAGAAAGGGACGGGGTTTGTAGTTACGATGTGAGTGTGCTGCGAATGTTAGCCTCCAACAAACTCCCCAGATCTCGCGCGACCATTTCTGACTCCTGCGTCAACCTTTTAAGTACGCAATGCAATTACTACTCAAAGAAAAGAAAGAAAGAAAAGTCAATATAACTGTCCATACAAAAGACCCACTACTGCTACAGCGTCTTTTACATTTTCACCCAATTGAGAGCACATCTCTGTTTCTAAATCTGTTCTAGTGTTACGTCTCTGGACCTAGTGGGTCATATGTATGGCTAGTGTAAAATTTTATTAAAGTGCGTTACCGTTAGTGAGTGCACAGATCATTTAGGTCCCACCATGTTTTTGGCCAAGGTAGAATAGCTAAGATGATCAAAGTCTAAACATGATTCAATTGTAGATCCCTGGTCTAGCTGTCTATGGGGAAGAGCTTGGTTCAAGTTTGGCAAATGAAAGCTATAGATCTTGGTAGTAATGTGAGCCCGTTAGTGTTTCACTTAGGCTCTATGAATTTACTGTGAACAATCTAGGCTTTATAGTCACAATCATGTATATCTGTCCATTGCATTTGATTAAGACTGATGCTTGCTATAATGAGATATTGGTTGCTAGTCGTAAACTTTTAATAGAAAAATCAATAATGCTTTGCAACCCAATTTTCGCATGCCATTTTGACACCTATGGCTCTTAATTTTTGCACGGGCAAAAATTGATGTGCATGTAAGGGACACCTAATAACCGAGTGTCAAAAATGGCATTAGAGTACCATGACTAGAAGGTAGATGTTACGGTGCCCCAATACGAATACACAGGTCGAATAGACACTTATCGTTTGCTTTCAATATACTTTGAGATGCATGCACCCTCCAAAATCAAGGGCGGTTGAACAAGTATGTGTCTAACCACCATGCTAGGGCACCAAAACATTTTTGATAAAAATAGTCATGTCCCAACACGGACACACATGAGGTAAACACTGCTTCAATCGCTCTAAATTCATAGGGCATGCACACATCCTGAGGTGTATCGAGGGCGAATGACGAGTGTGTGTACGCTAGCATGCTACAAAAAAAAAGGAGAATCACACAATACACCTCAAGATACGAGTCGCTCTAAACAACATCCACAAGTACGTTCGCTTAAGTCAGTGTCCAAAGTGGATCAACCAATCATTTTCCCTCAAAAAAAAAAAATTTGCCAACATGGTAATTTGAGGTTCTCGTTCAACAGTTGCACTTCATCCTCACATTTTGTAGATCTACACCACAAACTCATCGTCAACGTGGTAAAATAAATAAATAAATAAATAAAAATAAAGAGAGAGAGAGATAGAGATGAAACGGAAGGAAGCCCAAAGAAGATCCAATCTAAAGTACGACTGAGTAAACGAAGTTCCTTTGTTTTTTTGTTTTTTTTTTTTTTTCTCTCTCTCTCTCTCTCTCTCTCTCTCTCTCTCTCTCTCTCTCTCTCTCTCTATCTCTATTTCTCTCAATTGTGTTTTTTCAACACTATCTTTTGTGGGTATAAATACCTCTCGTTTTTTCTTCTTATTATTATTAGTCTCATGATCGTTGTTGTTCGCTGTTGAATCGATCGACGCTTCACAATCCTCGCTCGCAAATGCCCCCATCAGGTATCTGTCTGTCGATTACTTTGATTGATTCCACTGATTGAACCGACGAGCGTTTTTCCGATCGATCGATTTCGATTTCGTGTTTCGAGAATCTGTTCTGTTCTTCCTTCGCTCGCTCTTCAATTCTTCGTTTGTTTGGTTGGATGTGCGACACGCCTCGCCAGAATCCAATTCATCAATCTGTCAATCTCGATCGAGCATAGAATCGATTGAATCGACACAATCGACAGAATCTGGTTCCGCAATGCCTTGCTTACTCAGATCTGATTCGGTTTTCGACTTCTAATCGCTTGATTCTCGACGTCTGTTTTTCGGATCTGATTCTTACATGTTGTTCATTTAAATTCGTCTTCTTTGATACACAATTCGATCCAAAAATCGAGAAATCGCTGATAATTGTGATTGATTTGGGGGTTTTGGTGTGGTTGGTGGAGAAAGATGTGAAATTTGTGTGAATTGGATGTGTTCTTGTGTGGATCTGTGTTGTGAATTGGTTTGTTTCATGGTGGATTAGCTAGATTGAGCGGCGTTGTCGTCGTCGTCGGCAAGGTTGTGTGAATCGGTGAACCATGGGGGATGACGGGATCATCTTCCCTTACTAGCTTCTTGTGAAATTATGTATGTGGGATGGGTTTTGTGTTGGGTTGAGTTCATGGTGCACTGAGAATTATGTTTGTCGCGGATCGGGGTTTGATCACTAGTTATTGGAAGCAGGGAAGGGTTCTCGGCGGCATAATTGTGAGATTATTATGGTATGGATCAAAACCCTTATCTGCTTTAGGTTGTGAATTTTATTTCTATTAACATTTGTTTATGAATTGGTAGGTGTAAGATAATACTCAGTTGATTGTCGTTGATGAGCGTTGTTGATCTGTAAGTTGTTGGAGGAAGAAGTGTTTTTTTTTTTCAATAAAGATGGGATCTTTGGGAGGAGATAATGATGTCCGGAGCCGCGGACGCAGCCGTGTTGGATCAAGTGATTCTCTTCTCCCTGCTTTCCATGACGATGTTGCCCTTAATTGTCTTGCGTGGGTGCGTCTATCGGATTATGTTTCTCTCGCCCGCGTCAATAGAAAGTTCAATTCATTAATAAAGCATGGGGATCTGTATAAATTGAGGAAACAGATGGGTATTTTAGAGCACTGGGTCTACGTAGTTTGTGATCCGAGGGGTTGGGAGGCTTTTGACCCTACGACAAAAAAGTGGATGAAGTTACCTAAGATCCCTTGTGATGAATGCTTTAAGCATTCAGACAAAGAGTCATTAGCTGTAGGCAGTGAGTTACTGGTGTTTGGACGGGAATTAATGGAATTTGCGATCTGGAAGTATAGTTTGGTCCGTCGAAACTGGATCAAATGCCACAGTATGAACCTTCCTCGTTGCTTGTTTGCTTCAAGTAGTTCTGGTTCAATTGCAGTTGTTGCTGGAGGCAGTGATAAAAATGGAAATGTTTTGAAATCTGCCGAGCTGTACAATTCAGAGTTGGGTAATTGGGAGCACTTGCCGGATATGAACTCTCCGCGCAAGTTGTGCTCTGGGTTTTTCATGGATGGGAAATTCTATGTGATAGGTGGAATGTCTAGTCCTACAGAACCCTTGACTTGTGGGGAGAAATATGATTTCCAAACAAAGGAATGGAAGAAAATAGAAGGCATGTATCCAAATGAAAATAGAGCTGCCCAGGCTCCTCCACTTGTAGCTGTTGTAGATAATCAGCTGTACGCAGTTGAATACTTGACTAACATGGTGAAAAAGTATAACAAGGAGACAAACAATTGGAAAGTATTGGGAAGGCTTCCGGTCAGAGCTGATTCTTCAAATGGTTGGGGCCTGGCTTTCAAAGCTTGTGGAGATCAATTGCTTGTTGTAGGCGGGCAGAGGGGCCCAGAAGGTGAGGGTATTGTGCTAAATTCTTGGCGTCCTAATTCAGGTGTCAATGGTGGAGCATTGTTTTGGGAGGTGCTAGATGTTAAGGAGAATGCGGGGGTATTCGTCTACAACTGTGCTGTGATGGGTTGTTGAGCTTCATTCAACAGGCTGATGCAAATTAAAGACTCGAGATCTTCAGTCTAATCTGACCAAAGTTTGTTTGCTGTTTACTTTGTCTCTCAACTCAAGGAATTATTTTTCTTTTAATCTCTGTACTCGATGGTTCTCTCTTGCCTGATTCTGCAGTCTCACAACATCCAAGAGACTACTAAGCAGGGAGAAGGTGAACTTGTTCTTGCCTTGGTTTTGTAGTTCAAAACCGATTTCTGATCCACTGCCAATTTTCTTTCCTTTAAAAAAAAAATGAAAGTTATATTGTTCTAGTTTCTTCATATCCCTTCCTGTTGATGCTTGTTTTTTTCTTGGAGATGGTTTGATGTTCTTCTATTTTTTAGGATTGACAGGGTTCTGCTCTCTCATCATCATTTTTTCCATTATTCTGACTTTTTTATCATTATAAATATATTTATGCAGTTGTTCTGCTCAAGGTTATTGGTATATGATAGTTGTTTCTTCCATCAAGGACATTATGTCTCAGATCCTAATAAAATATTAAATATCTTAACTTCTTGTGGCTTGAGTTATGGACTAATACTAGTTCATGAATAGTTTTAGTTCAAAGTTCATATCATCTTTTTTGTTAGACATCGTTTTTTGTCCTATTAATACTTAATGGCAGAGATCATATTATTATTATTATTATTATTATTATTATTATTATTATTATTATTATTTTTGGTAGAGATCATATTATTTTACCTTTCTCTACAACTGTGAAAGTTTTTGCGTGAAGTTCCCAGCAATTATGATGACATCGCTGGGAAACATTTTTTTTTCTCAAATCATGGAATAAATGTTTGCTGGGACATAATGGGTTTTATAGAAACTATTTATTCTACAACACTGTGTTATGTTATCTTGTGCAGTTAGTTTTGCTCTTGGTGAGATCAGTCCCCTTGCTTTGTACTTGAAATGCTTGGCATGTGTCGCTTGCCATATCGTGTGTCTTATAGATAATATTTATTGCAAAGCACCTTCAAATTCATGACATGTGTTTTGAATTGTGTGCTTCATGAGATCAATGCCCCATTTATGCTTTTGTGCCTGGAATTTGTTGTTGCTTTACTCTCTGAAATCGATTTATCTAGATCTTGCTATATGTTCCAATGATTTTGTCATTTTTTCACCACTTTCTGCATTTGGATATTCTTTTATATGTTCCCTGCTGTTTGCTGTTAATTTATTTTCTCTCTTATTTTGGTTCATTCCTGCAAGATTGCTGGTGATGCAGAATGTTTAGGTTATATGGGAAGTCTTCAAGAATCAGTTGCTTCTTGAATAAGATTTATTTGTTTTGTGTTCTTGGATAGGTTCTATTTACTAGACTGTGCTTTAGTGCCCATTTGATTTTTTGTCATGCTCTTCTATTCAATTGGCAACCTTTTTCTCTTGTTCAAGAATCCACTGTTCCAACTTCCAAGTTGCATAATTTCTGCACTTGCAGCTATGCTTGCTTGTTTCTCCCTGTTTTAAGTAACACCTTTACATGCCTACATCTGTTCCAGCAATAATATTTTGGTATTAAGCATGCATCAGAAATAGTCATTTGATAAACTCAATTCCAGTTGCACCCTACATGGATCAAACTCTTCCATTTCGCTCGATTTAATGCACTTGATGGCATGCTTTCCAAATCCTTTAAATCCTTCATAATCATTTGAGAGACTAAGAAAAAGGAAAGGAAAATGAAAAAGAAAAATCGCTAAACTAACTGACTAACTTTTTTTGTGGGCTTGCGTTATTATCATCACTCTTTCATCCCAGTTGTTTGATCAGCAATATAATCTTACTTCGCAATTTGTTTTACTCTTCATTTCATCTATTTTCTCCTTGTCTTCTGAGATTTTCTTGATGCCATTTTTCATCAAATGTTTTCTATCAGTTATTGATAGCCTGAATTGAGAGCCTGATTTGCATTTTGTCTTAACTTTTCTTTTTTAGTCCTGTAATGTATACATTTCAGAATCCTCATTGAATTTTCAGAAAATAGTTTTTCAATGGAATTAGGTTTTATTCTTTTTTTTTTTTTTTTTTTTTTTTTTTTTTTTTTTTGCAATTGTCATCTCTGATATGCTTATTTGATCAACATATGTCTTGGCAATTGGATGTCTTTCTTCTTTATGCATTTATGGTCTAAACTAATTTGTTATGTTTCCTTGTATTCGGTGGTCTATGTTGAATGTGTTTCATTTTGGACTGTGGAGTTTGTATTCAGTCTACATAATGTCCCACTCATGGATACTCTTGATCGTCCAATTTGTCGAGCATAGGCCTGTTCCTCTCTCTGGGGTGTGCAGTTTTAAGATAGGGAAGGAGGGAGGGAGACAGGGCATGCAGTTATCTTTTAACTATAACTCCCTTCCATGTAGCGGTGTTCCTCTCAATTGAGAGCCTCTTATTTTCCTAAAACCTCAGACTGATACATCAAGGCTTTAGTAGTGACTTCATCTAAGTCATTTTCTACATCCTCGATGATTCCCTGGATCAGAGTCTTCCAGAAACACCAGCAAATAACTACCGGAAGTTATTTCATATTCTATATTCTATCAAAGGGAATGGCCCAACGTGGTCAGCTAATGATTCCCAGAAGCTATCTTGGTTTGAATAGTCTCTATTAGTTGTCCTATTTTCAGCCAACATGGTGTTGGTCCAATGGCCTCGACTTTGCCTGGAGAAGAGTTTTTTTTTCCCTGAATCTTCAACTCTGTTGGCCAAGTAGGGACAACTTATCCTCGATCAAGCAGGGCTTTTGAGATTAGATGGACACCATAACTTGGAATCCCCAAGCCATGAAAGGAAGAAATTGCTCAAGTTTTGTCACTGAAACCTTTGGAGATCGTTTCTAGTAGCCATTCAGCGATAGTGTAGTTCAGAAGCAAGGTTTAATCGATAAGCAATGCCCGTTATTATAGTATTGAACTTGGTTCAGTTAGATTTTTCTATATCATCTCCATGTTTTTTCTCCTGTAATGAACCGGGCCACAATTAAATGTTGTACTGCGATTCCTCCTTTAAGTTTTGATTATGGGCAAATATTTGTTAGCTATATAATTAACTTGATTCTGTTTGACTTTGATGTTTCATCTCTGTGTCCTTTCTGCTGCCCTGAACTAGACAGCAGTAAATATTATTGGTTTTCTTACACACGCACACTGCGGAAATATTCTCAATGACCTGCCAACTCACTTAAATTTATAGATTTTTTTTCTCTGATTTTATTTCAAAATGACCATTAGAATAGGCTCTCTTTTTAGAAGAATTTCAATTGGAGTGACCAGGTAAATAATGGGAATATTAATCACCACCGCAAGAACCTTGTAGATTTATCACCTTTTCTACACAGCTACGTCCAGTTTAAATGTGCTGTAGGTTCATACATTTGACTTTGCCCAGTCTCTTTACCCTCCTATGTTTTGGCTGCTTAAAGTAACGAATGTTTTGAATTGTCTTTTAGATTTTTTGAGCTGTTTTGAGTTCATAATGCAAAAAATAGGTTATAAGAATTTCAATTGCTTTAGGTAAACTGAAGGTCTTTTTTTTTTTTTTTTTTTTCATTCAATGATAGAGAGCCATACATAAATTAGGAAGACTCAATAAGGGCACTCTCTTTTGGCTGGGTTTATTTGTGAATTAGAGGGTACTAAAATGTTCGGACTGCCACCCTTAAATGAGCTTATAATCATCCTAATGAACTCGACACACTGTACTTTATTTACAACGCCATGAATTTTCTATCCCCCTTATTTTTAATGCTTGCCTGGTTGACAGCTAATCCAACACCTTGAAGTCTAATGATTCTTTTTTGTGCTTGAATATATGTGAAGAAGTTTAGTGCATGTTTCATCTCTTCTGCATTGCATGTATTGAACAAAGGTATTGCATGTTTGTGACCATTTGCCAAAAAAGAATGACCAACAAAGCCATGATCTACCAGACTACCACCAAATCCAATGGTGCTGTGGTGTTTTAACTGATGATACACATTGATTATATTTGAAATTCTGGGAATATAATGGCTGGAAATACTGTGACTAACACATGAATTTCCTGGTAAAAAGAGAGTCCTTTCCTTCATCATGCATGCAATCATTCATAAAGTCCATATTGCTACAAATGCAGACAAGGACTGGCAGAGAGCCCAACCATTTCCCCCCACCGCAGATCGGTTTCCGAAATCAAAGCTGAAGATGAGATGAAATGAAACTGAGCTTAATTTCTTGCAGGAACTGATTTTCAATATGAGATTGGACAATAGTCCTTGCATGACTTCATAGTCGTCATCTTCTGCTCTTGTAGGCCATCTCATTCTTCTTATAAACACAGATTTCAGTTCATTTTTCAATGGTACCAACATCATGAATTGATGTGGCCTATGGTCTCTTGTTCTGCAGGTACTTTGATGTGCCAGTGCTTAGCCAAAGGGTATTGATACCCTTACCATGAGAGCATATGCACATATGGTAAGACATCGACGTACTTTCGATACACTTGTTTGCTTCACTGTTAGTTTTTGGAGTCTTATGCATATCTCCATTTGTATCCAACGGGCTCCGACAACAGTGTCACAAATATACGTGTCGTAAAGGGCGTATACCGGTTGAACTACTATATTGATAAGTGAATCAGGGTTGGCTTGTTAACATATTTGGATGATTAATTTGATGTCTGTAGCGCTGGATGATGAGTGTTGTATCTGTCATGCATGCTGTGAATCCTGTCATTCTAAAATCCAAAAAAAAAAACTTAAGTTGTGGTCCCTTTGTTCCTGACTTCTGCATTGCATCTTAAAGCCAAGACTGTGCCCTCTTTTTAGTGCAGGATCAAATATGGTATTGGCATTCAGATTGCCCGTCCCATCAAGATGCATTGTAGTTGAATGAAATTTCAACTTTTTTTTTTTTTTTCTCTTATCAAAAAAAAAAAAAAAAATTCAACTTTTTTCTCATCTATCACTCTTGAATTGGCCTGGGAGAGAACACTCCTATCACATTGGTAAATACGTGGTAATTATAACTAGCATCCCAGATTTCACTCTTGATGATTAGAGTATAACACATGGTAATATATGGTTTTACAGCTTTAGGGCATTTACAAATATACTGTGATGTTGTGTTCAGGATTACTTCAGGTGGAGACTCGGAAAATTAACTAGTCTAATCAAACATGTGTCCTCAACTAGGCACGATTGAATTTGATTGAAATGTTAGCTTATTTAAGTCTAGGCTTAGCAGTAAGGCTATCGTTTGATTCGAGTGTTAAGTAAGACATAGGCTTATCAAAACATTCATACACCATTTTATCAAATGACAGAGAAGGGACCTTGTCATTAGATAAGACCACCGATTTGTTTGGATGAAAAGTCAAAAATGCCCTTATGACGTGGTGGGTGGGTTGGTTGATGAACAATTAATATGGGCATTTTAGACTTTTCACCCACTTTTTCTTATTTTAATGGCCAATATACTGCTACATTTGTATTTGAAGCAAATACTTTCAAGTAAAACTCTCATCTCTCACAAAGACCAAACTTATTTAAGTCAATCCCTACACCTTTCATATAACTCTAACAAAACGGGTTGTAAGGGTTTGTTTGGATAGAGTGATAGTTTAGCTAAGCCTGAGCTTTGCTGTAAGACTAGTATTTGGTTGGAGTGTCAGCTAAGATGCAGTCTTACCAAAGTCCTTATATACATGTTTACCAAATGACATGGGGATATGTCATTAGATAGTCAAGGAAACAAAAATTACATTTTTGCCCTCATCTTCAACATCTTCTCCATCATGCTTGGGTGATCCATGATGGGACACTGGTATCGGGATTTGTGCGTACACATTGATGAACGAATGGATGGACGTCTTTTTTTTTTTAAGGAACGAGATTTTCTTTTATATAACCAATAAGCTTATGTACATGGGGAAAAACAATGTTTCTCTAAAACAAATTAAAAAAAACTCTAACCAGTGTTGTAGGAGAAAAACGCGTCATCTCTATATTAGTACCTCTTTCCCCCCGAATGGATGAACATCATCACCCGGTGTCTATCTTGGGTGTCATGGTGTACCAAAACGGATCATTCTAGTATTTTGCATAGATTTATATACAGATGTGATCAAGATGGATCAAGTTTGAACCTTTGGATTGTGTATTGAGATATGTGTGCACATATATCGATGTAAGTGGCGGAATCACCATCCTTTCGGAGTATTTTTAAAATTTTAATAATATTGGGAGAGTAGAGGAGATGATGCGATGGGGGAAGTGAGTAAAGAGGGAGAAATAGAGCCTGGATTAAACAAGGAGAGCAGCAGAAAACACAAGGGAAGGGTGAAGCAGAGAGAGTGGTGTTTTCAAGGCAAAACCAAAAAAGAAAAGAAAGAACGTGAAGAGCACAAAATAAAAAGCAGCAGCAGTAGGCATGGGAAAGCGGGCAGGGGAGGAGAGAATCTGCACAGCACAACTTCCCTCCAAACACCAACCCTTTCTTTCTTTCTGACACATGGATTCCCACACACATACACTATCATCTCATCAACACACCACTCCACACCACTTACTATTACTACTACTACCACTACCAATAATAATAATACTGATAAATGTTCTCTTCCAAACCTCTAAGCGTCAAAACACTTACCATTTTTAATCTCTCTGCCTTTCCCTCACTAGTCACTACATCTTCTTTTGTATAATATATATCTAATTGATAACTATCTATTCTCCCATTCCCTTCTCATTCTGCAGATTCTCTCCTCTCCGCCCACTTTTATCCTATATTTTTATGGAAATATTACAATGACACTCCAAGTTATGAGAGAGCACATAATGGATCTACATATTCACTTCGAGTAGCGAGTTTACACATTTTAAGGTGCATAATGTGATTATTAATTAGATGGGAGTTAATTAATTATTTCTTTTGCCCCCCTCGATATCTAAAAGCTTATTTCGATTAATCCAACCTCAAGCTTGATCAACCAATAAAGGAGTGAAGCTCTTTAATGAAAGCTATTGTTTTATCATGCGACTTTTTTAACGGACTAGGGCCAAGCCACTAAGACGAACTTCTACATGTGTGTTTCTTTTTTTTATTTTTCAAAGCTATAGGTGTGCATTTGGTTGGTGTATTTATTATTCTAAGTATTTCTCTTTTTTATAATAAAAAAATATATTTGTGAATGTCCAAATAGAGTAGATTGGACGATTATTTAATGCAGATGTTTTTTCTCTATTGTTTGTGCAGCTTTTTCTAGACGTGGAAGAGCGATTGGCTCCTATCACTGCTTCTGTAGCTCTGTCCCCGTCTTCTTTCAAGTTTTATTGACCTGCCCTTCTTATTAGTTCTCTCCTACATGCTTTTAAGTACTTTGTTTTCTTTCATTCTTTTATGAAGCTGTAGTTTTGGCAGCAGGATTTTGTTGTAATGTCCATTTAATTGTGTGTTATTCCACTATTTCATATTGATAATTGACTGGTTTTATTTTTAAAACAAAATTGATTGGTTTTTAACTTGCATACAATCACGTCATAGCCTATTTTGAGTCGCGCTATGTGCACCCAGTTGTTGCTCAGGGCACACCATTGATATGAACACCTAAGCTTTTTCTTAGGGCACCCCAACACTTTTCTCCAAATACCCTTGGGCCTTGGTTTGTGAAGCAGCGTAACCCACCACCCAAGGCACGTCAAAGTGGTCTCGGTCATGTCTTGTCGAGACCCGTATTAAAGTGTCGGTATATACCAATTGGCACCTAAATAAGGTAGTCAAACACCCAACTCGATGGGTGAGTCTTGGTGGCCTTATGCTGAGAAATATGTCTCAATTGATACCAACCGACACAACAATGTATGTCTCAGGGGTGTGTGTTAGATACCATAAGTTTGATCTTTTCCCACCAAGACTTAAAACGTAGTGTCAGTTCATGTAGTGGGGCAAATGTGTCATTTCCTTTTAGAACCAGCATGAATAAAAAAGTCGGGGTGCCATGATCATAAGCCATGATCATAATGCACCCGCCAGCCCCCCATAGGATTAATCAGACCAAAATAAAGAGGGGCTAAGGGGCTCGGACTCCTTAGGATATCAACAAAAATAAGCTCTCTAATTAACAAGAAATAAATAAAGAAATTAAAGGAAAAAATGAAAAAGGGTTTTAATTTCTAGACAATATATATGTAAATTAGAGGGTTGGGTCAAAGAAGGGAAGGTAGCATAGGAAAACCCAGGAAGCATTAGATGGTTTGATGAGGTTAATAGAGGAAACAAATGAAAAAATAAAACAAAACTACTGAAAAAGGGCATGCTTTTATAGGCAAAAGTACTGGTTCTTGGGTCAGAAACGATGGACGTTATAATGATTAAAGTGTGAGGCAGGTACAGTTGAATTAGAGATCATCAAAGGAAGTTAGATTAATTTAAGGTTCGGACAACAGTGAATATGTTGAAAGAAATATAAAAATTAAAGAAAGTGTGTGAATGAAATGAATAAAGGAATCCAAGTAGTCCAAGCACTTGCAGACAAATCAGTTTCAGAAAAGAAAAGCAAACTTTGCTTTCCGATCCAGAAAAAGGAGATCTCAAAACCAACAAAACCATAAGTTTAGGAAATTGCGTGGTTGCCCATATGCACTACTACCCTTCCTTCTTTCTCTCTATATATTTAGAGAAGCTGTTGCTGTGGCTATGCATATGGAATGCCTTCACTTCACATCTTTTTTTTTTTTTTTTTTTTTTTTTCATTTATGTGTTACATGTTTGTACATGTGTATGTGAGTGTGTCACTTTTTACTTAAAATTAGGGGAAAAAATAAAGGAGAGTAGTGCCCGGGGTGGTAGTCGTTTCTTCAGCTCGGCCTCTTGTTTATGCCAACGCAAAAGGTGCATTGTTTGTTCAGATTTCATTCTTCAAACCCATCACTTTTTTGTTTAACAGTATCACACACACACACACACACTATATATATATATATATATATATATATATATATATACCCTGCAAGCCCTCTTCAATATCATCACCTTATATATGTATGATCATCACAATATATAGATCCATATCTTTTTCTTCATGATTATGGATATGTATGCGTTTGCATGTTTTTATGAAGCAGTAATTGATAAGATGGTGCATGCGTGAAATTGATGGATACATGGATATGTGCCTGGCTCCCTGTATGCCATTTGCGGAGTTCATCAAAGCGTCGATGATCTTCTTGTACATGGCGTGCGAGGAGCCAAGCATTCATATCGATCGTATGTTACCATACCTCCATATATTTTTATTATATGTTGGCTTGCTACACTAGCACTAGAATTTTTTTTTTTGTAAATCTTTAGTTATATTCTTTGACTATTAAAAAAATCCATGTAATGGCAGTATTGTATATATTACCATTTTTAGCTTTTTTTTCATTGTTGTTTCATTGTTTTCATCATGAACTATGATTAAGAAAAACCTAGCTAGCTATTTATTTTTTTTGAAGGGCTTTTTTTTTTCTTTTTCCTTTTCTGGTTTGTTGGCTAAGGAAGATGCATGTCTGTCTGTCAAATTTTGTTGCACGTCTGTTACTATGGCATTTTCTTATCTTATGATCTTCATTAATGTTATGATCAGGAGAGAGATTATGCATGTACTGTATTAGATGATAAAAAATTGCAGTTTAGCTATTTGGTTGTACGTCTTTTTTTTTCACACAAAATAAATACACTTAAGGCAGAAATCTAGAAAGAAAAAATAACTAATTAAATTAATATATATTATTGTGCATGATATGTTGCGCAATTAATTTTTATTATATTACATATGCAGCTAAACCTTGTTTTTTCAGTCATTCCTTTGGATGCTCAGAACATTACTAGGGAGTATATTGGCTAGGAGCATGTCTGCAGCCTTGCTTAAGCTGCGCTCGTACTATGTATTCCATATGATCATCGTCCTACATCTTGTTCTCTTGCCATTCCATTTAATTAATTATTTTTAATTTCTTGCGGATCATGTATATATATATATATAAGTTCTTCTACAATGGAGCCCAAAAATATATCGGAACCCCTTAAATTGTATATATATATATATATTCTGGCATATATATGCTTTTTTTTTCAAAGTGATTGTATTGATGTGTTCCTAGCCCATGTGTGGGGCAAGCGAATCTATTAAAAATATATATTACTTACGCACTCAAGCTCAGAACTAATTCCATAACATGTACACTAATGTGCGGCCCGAACTCTAGGAAGGGACAACCCTAAACGACATGTATATACCTTTTTTTTGGTCATGAAACGACATGTATATACTTGTTTCTCCTTCATATCATCTTTTTTTTTTTCTTTTGTTTTTTTTACCGTGGGTATCCACGGTTTTTGAGACTAATCCCACAGGACCCTGCTGGTGCAGTCGACCATTGCGTGCCACAGTGGCCCAATTAAAATTGCTAGAGGGCACGAATTGAACGTCCGCCATGTTGTAAGGAGTGCCTTATAGAGCCGACACTCCTTCATATCTTTTTGTGTATAATGTACATCTCTTTATATATATATATATATGTGTGTGTGTGTGTGTCTGTCTAAATGTGCATATACGAACTATACGTATGTACGCGCATATAATGTACATCTCTTTATATATGTGTATACAATTCATAACAAAGCCTCGACCTTCTCAAATCAGTCAGTCAGGGTTGGTGATATGGATCAACTGCTTTTACTCATTTCTATATTGTTTTACCTGAAAAAATCTTGCCTTTGGCAAGTGGTGCCTCGTTCCGGCAATCAAATTTATATATCTGTTAATTTATGTATAAAAGCTAGTATGATTAATTTGCTTCAGTTGCACAACTGAAATGCGCAAGATTGTAAATTTGTAATGTCTACAAAAAAAATGCAAGATTAATTGTAATGACGTGCATTAGAGTATACTATATATATATAACGTCATCAAATTTGGTGGCTATATATCTGTTATTTTATGTATAAATTCTCTAATTAACTTGCATAGTTGTGTTTAGGATTTTGGAAAAGATGTACTCCCTTCAGTCAAAAATATATGATGTTTTGAGATTTCTTGGCTTTAAAAAATATAAGACGTTTTCAGAATTCGAGAGAACTTTATACCTTTTATATCTATTTTACCCCTCTTTTAACTCAAACGTTTAATTGTAATTAAACATTTTCTTTCTTTCATTGGATGAAATAAAGAATTAAATGTTGGTAATAATGTAATTTAAACTCACCATTAATGTTTTCTTTCATATGTGTGTTTTGAGCAAAAAAATTTATAATTTTGACCGAAAGAAGTATTAATTAATGACTAACGAGTACGTACTAGCTATATAGCCACCAAATTTGATGTGTAGTAATATATACGTACCCATATAGAACTATGTTTTTAATTTGTGGTAGTGATTAAACTACCATTCAAGGATTTAGAAATTGTAATTAATTAGGGTCTTCAAAAAAAATGTAATTAATTATGTTGAAGCTATAGCTCATCGATTAGTAATTGGTTTTCAACACCAACATCACCATTTCCAATTATTTCCTTAATTAATTAAAGTTGGTGAATTTGCAGGTCAACATAGAGAGTTCTAGGGATATACATCATACATTCGTACTCTCGATGGATCGATCTACTCATCAACTTTAATACCATAATCAATATGAATATACCTTGCTTACTATATACCTCCAATTTGTCCATGTTTAGGGTTTATGGCGGAGGCAGGACATGCATGCGCTCGCCGAGATGAACGTGATCGTGCAAATGGAGGCGGTGGAGGCCACATTCAATCATTATAACAAATATTCTACTGTATTAGCAATTGATTAATATTTTTTATTACAGCATGCATGCAACTGATTAATATTAATTTATAATGTTAGCTAAACTTGTTTTTATATATTTATTCCACATTTTTTTGTTATCAAACCAAACACATTTTGTTTATATATATTTTTGATGTGGTAGGGCTTATTGTCCAAATATGATTTCTCGAGTGGTTTTTAATTTTTTTTTTTAATTTGTAAGAAGGAAACCAACATCATATCTTGTTGGGACATTTCGTCCAAAAAAAAAAAAAAAAAAAATCTTGTTGGGTCCCGAAGTACTCCACCCTTTTACTACATATACCAAATGGTCCAAATCATAGGGCCACCCTCTAAGTTGGTCTTTTTAATTAGAGTGAATCAATTATTTTCTTTTAATTTGTGTATATTTCGTCCAAAATAATTGATATATAGTTGGGGGGAGGATATTGTCAAATTGTTTTTTACATTCTACGTGATTTTTTTTTTAAGCCCAAACATGCGATTAAGTTACAAATATATTGGAGCAGTTCTGCACCTTTAAGAGGGATCTTAATTTGTCCCACTTACTTGCAAGCTCACAAGGAGCAATTAGCATACTAACATTCCGCGAAAAGGTCTAATTATTCGGACACATAAACCCATAAAACCTAGGTTGGTCACAATGCACAAGAGAGCCTAAGTGAGCCTACATCCAATAAGTCACTGTAGCTACCAAGGTCTATATAGATCTGAATCATTCTACCAATATTCATAATGAACTTGGAGGACAAGTGGACAACCCCACCAAAAAAAACAAAAAATACAGAAGGCCATTCACAGGAAAGCACTCTTTGGAGTTGCGTGTTGGAGCTTATATATGGTACTTGTGTAATGACTGCATGTTTGGGAACCATAAGATCTCAGGACAGGAGCTAGTGAGATCTATCCAGTTTAGGATTGACGAAGTGATCCGAGCTGAAGGTCTCTTGTCCAAATCGCCTACTGCTCAGGGAATGAGAAACCTTTGTCGATATGCATGGGCACCTCCAGAGGATGGTTGGGTCAAGATGAATTGCAATGGTGCGGTTCGACAAGAAAGTGGACATGCTACATCAGCTGGAATCCTACGGAATAGGAAGGGGAAATTTCTAAATGCGTTCCAAGCAAAAATTGGAAGGTGTTCTCCGATTTATGCAGAATTGTGGGGGGATCCTTCATGGGCTCCTTGTTGCTTGGGATAAAGGCTACAGGAAGGTAGTAGATCAAATCACAAACCTGGGCCCAGTCAGTTTAGAGACCAACCCGTTGCGGATATCATAAGGGAGAGAGCAAAGGACTGGACCGTGTTTGTTTGTCATACGTTTCGTGAGAACAATGCTTGTGCGGACCATCTGGTGAAGGAAGCATATGATAATGATGTAGAGTTTATCGTTTGGGACAAGTGCCCTAACTCTATTGTTTTTCTTATTGAGCAGGATAGACTGCATCTATGATAATATCTAAGCCAGTTTGGATGTCTTTCACCAACGAAAAAACAACAAATCTAACATAGTTAGAAACACTAGAAAAACTTTAAAAAGAGGAAATGCAGAAATCAGAACACATTTAAACGATTACCAAATACAGTAAATGAATTAAAGAGAGCTTGATGAATCAATTCATTTATGTAAGAATATTGTTTCGTCTAGCATTTTTTTCCCCTGATGTACTCATATTTTAAGAGATTACCATATAAAATTACTAATTGATCAGTTCAATCAAAGTTGAATGAAACATATTTAAAGTTGAAATTAACATTAGTAGCTTAATTCACTGCTCAAGTTCACTTGTCAAAATGCTATATAGATACCCTTTCTTTCAATATATAGTTATAACATTTTTTGTTCTCATGTTACAATTTTAAATTTTTAAAGTTTCATCCAGCAAAATGAATGATGATTTTTCATAAAAAAATAATATAATATATTTTTAATTATACAACTTTACTAGGCGGCAA
Organism: Stephania japonica; assembly: GCA_039657345.1. Classification (NCBI taxonomy): domain Eukaryota; kingdom Viridiplantae; phylum Streptophyta; class Magnoliopsida; order Ranunculales; family Menispermaceae; genus Stephania; species Stephania japonica. The sequence continues at coordinate 13,651,285 of CM077556.1, forward strand.
CAACAACAACATAACCTCAATCAAATTTAATTGAGGTAAGCAACATGAACTAAATTCTTCTATTACGCTCAATTTAGTGCACCCCGCAATCCTCTCGGGGCACCCCGCTGATTAGGGCACCTCAACAATTTATCAGGGCACCCCGGTACTTTTACTAAAATGCTCTTTCGTTTGATGTGCGAGTACCTCACCACCAAATCGAATGAAACCTTCTTTTCTCCCTTCCATCACCACTTCAAAGCCTCAATATACCAAATCTCCTAACTTTCTTACTTGTTTAAGGTAGATTTGTTGTTTTTATGGTCGGACAATGTGTTTAACTTCAATCCCGTAGTGTTCGGTTATACAGGGTCATGATATGTCTTTTGGTCTCGGACGTCCATTGTCGAAACTATTGTGTAAGTATCGATTAATATCAACCGATACCTAAGTGAGAAGGACCCATATACTACGTGGTTGTGTATCACCGAGACTACTGGTTTTAGTCTCGGTGGCATGTTAACGAGACATTAAGCTATGTCTCGATTGCTTCCAACCGAAATGTAATAAAAAGCTAGGTTTGGGATTAAACTTGGTTGGTAATAACCGATACCTTTTGTTAGTTATTTGTTATAAGGTACAAAGACACCACAACATGTCTTGGACTTGTGTGATCGATAAATTTGTGTTCATAGTTCACCTTCAAAAATGGAAAAAAAAAACCTCGCAAGGACCATAAAAACTAACTTGTTATGGGCAACGTTAACCTCCCACTTATTTTCTTCAACCATTAAACTCTAAAAACACTTAAAACTCGTCGAATCTCCAGGCGACAACAAATCGACAAACACAATTGACAAAGGTTAGTTAGCACTCTTTGATCGACAAACGCGATGTCCAGCCCGTGACAGATCACCTTGACTTCATAAAAAAATTGAATTTTCAAAAGTAAGGTGCCCTGAGAGGACATTTGAATGGATATGTAAATTGTTGGGTTAGATGAGGGTATTTTTGTCAATTGATCATAAAATCAATTTTAATTAAAAATGACGAGGTACCTTGAGAGAATTGTGACATGCCCTGAGCGCAACTCTTAAATTAATAAACTAACATGTAGTTATTACAAAAAGAAAAAAAACACTTTTCACTTGGCTTAATTAAGTGGGAACAACTGGATTTAAAAAAGAGAAACTACAAGCGTACAAGTATGGTTCATTTTTCAAGCCTCGTATCAATCACTGTTGCTTGTCTTTGCTCGTCTCAGAAGACATTCCCCCATCTTTAGGTCTTCCAACATTCACTTTGGCCGGCGTGGAGCGTTCAGCCTGCGAGAACAATATCAATATGTGCATGAGGATTGTGACAATTGCAAGAGTAGCCGCTGAGAACGCAATTCCTTTCCATGAAGATAAAAGCGAAGACCATTGAAAAAATTTCAATGCTCCATATATAAGTAGACATGACCAAGAAATGACGACCTGCACCACAAAAAACGACCACTTATAAACAATGAGATCAACTACAAGTGCGAATAATCAAGTCTCAAGTTAAATACACATGTACCAAGAAAGACTTCTTCGGACGGCCAGTGTCTTGTAATTGTTCGCTGAATGTGCCATCAGCCAAGTGTTTGTCCAGTAGATCATCCTAGTGTTCAAAGAATAATAGCATTGCATTGTCAAGATTAATATAAAAAAAATACTCTTCTAATTTTTCCCCATTATATATCTATCATTTTGTTCTACAATTGTAACACAAATGACTCGTAGTCCTAAAAAGACTCGTAGTCCCTGAAAAAAGAAACGAAAAGTAACCCCATTGTACGTGCCTTTGCAATGAAAACGTCCCTACACCATTGGGCAATCCCATCATCTGTCTCTGGTAATTCCTTCATTGAATGCCTTTTTATATGTACATGAACCTGTAAAGATGCAATACGTGATTCACGAAAAACAAAACCAATGCCAATTTCATAAGGATACAAAGCATTAAAACACCATTTCATTTTTATTTTTATTTTTTTGGATTAAGTAATAAAACATCATGTTCTTGCGACAAAAAAATGAAAATAAAATAAAACACCACTTTCACCACATGGACATCATGCTTAATAGTATTTGGTTTATGCCGCTTTCCAAGATTGTTTAAACAAGTACCTATTTTTGCCAAGACTAATTCAAGTAAAAAGAACAAAAAGCATGGTACATTATGAGTATATAATTTGTTCAAAAAATATAGTCTTCAATGACTTACCACAGAAGGTTGACCCTTCATGATTCTCAGCATTGTAGGCGGAGGTTGATCTTTGGGAACAACCACTGTCACATCATAAATAGCTGGAACGAAGGAGCGTATATTACTTACAGCTGTTACAAAGCCCTGAAAGCAAAAAGAAAGGGTGAAGAAAAATCTGAGTGCATATATAATGTTTTACTAAAACATATGAAGATTTAGAGAAAGATCTAACTACCAAGCATTCTGCCAGAGAAATAGAGCAAGGGCGCAAAAGCAACATTGATGCAAAAAGTGTCGCGGAAGAGTTTATGGGTCAAGCTGAATAACAAAATTCCAGGAAGAAAATCCATAAATCCTAGATAGGAAATTATTATATTTTGCATTTTTCATTTAAAAGATTCTAAATCGCGCTAGTTTCTTTTTCTTAAATTAATTAGGATTTCATTATCAGACAACTACAATAGTACAATTACCGATGCAATGGATTTTCTAAATTGGTTGTGTCAACTTAAGCATACAAGAGAATTAAAATCAATTCTCAGAGAAGAACAAAAAAAATTTTATTCAAAAAATCAACTCCCATTTTTACATATATTGCCAATTCAAAAAACAGAATTGGTATTATTGATGAGATATATTGCCAATTCACCTTTTACACTTAGTGATTTTCTAAGGTTTATGTTTAAAGGTTGTTAGTCATGAAGATGAACACTTCTTTTAGTGATTATCTCTTACGAGTTATAGCAAGTTTTGATTAATTATTTTGCAGTGGCTTGAATTGTAGATTTACTTAGCTCATTGCTCATTAGGTTCTTTAACAGTAGAGACAAAGTTTGACGCCTCAAACCTTGTTGCAGGCTGGTTTGTATGGCCATCTTCTTTGTCTGGTTGTATATAATTTAGCTTGGAACTCATTTGTTAAATTGTAACTAGAACGATTTTGTTTTAGTTATAGTAGAAGACAACACTTATTGATGGCTTATATCTTTTTTTAAGTGCATAGAAGACATATTTGTACTTTGCAACACCACGTTTAACCATATATACTAATCATCGACAACAACAAAGCGTCAAGACCAAATTAGTTGGGGGTACCATATATACTTGTGTCTTTTTTTTATAAGAATATGATAGGGCCAAGAAGAGGCCAGCTATCGGCAGGGTGTACCAGCGCAAGAAGGTTCGAGGTGTCGGGAAAGAACCCACTACGGCGAGTCAAGGTTGGGCCGGCCGGCTTAACTATTGGTTCGATTGAATACCTATTGGTTCGATTATTAATAAAATATCAAAAGCGACCCCTCTTAACTATCAGAATCTCTTATGTTGTTCAGGTTGAATCTCATTCTCTTAACTGGTTTGTATGGCCATCTTCTTTGTTTGATTGTATATAATTTAGCTTGGAACTCTTAGGTTAGATTGTAACTACAACGATGTTTTTTTAGTTATAGTGAAAGACAACACTTATTGATGGCTTATATCTTTTTTTAAGTGCGTAGAAGACATTTGTACTTTGCAACACCAGGTTTGACCATATATACTTATCATCATCAACAACAACAAAGCCTCAAGACCAAATTAGTTGGGGTACCATATATACTAATATCTCTTAAGTTGTTCGGTTTGAATTTCTCGTTCTCTTAACTAGCTTTATATATTGATTATTTTCTTCTTTTGTTTAAACTGTCTTTATTTAAGAGTTTGGTGTACATCTACATTAACAATGTTAAATGGTTAAGTTTGTGACACGACTTCACTGTGGCCTCCAGCTTCTTCTCCCCCGTCGTTGATCTCCACCTTCGACCTTGCTATTTTCTTGTGTTGGAGCACTGATTTTTTTGAAGCTCTCTATATCAATTGAATTAGGGCAGATGATATTAGGTTATCGATGGGGATCTCGTTGTGTATTGATGATGGGAAAGGTGCCAACGCATGGGGTTAAGTGCTTGCTTATCGTTAATACAATTGCTTCATGATAGAGTTGATCCTCTTTGATTAACGCTTCATTCATCTTACTTATTGTGGTGGGCCCACATGGGTTTAATGTGTATCACATCCCAAATTTTGGTGGGTTATATTGTAGCTCTTGATTCTCCTCGGTCAACGTATTACTTCTTTCACTTAGAGGGGTTGGTCCATTTAAATACCGCATCACTAGATGACTATCTAACCCTTGTTTCGTCTCCTCTATTGGGTGTTCTTTTCTTATAAACTTGTTGGTGGTGCAGTTGTGCATTTTGTAGCAGTCCATGTCCTCAAGTGGTTACAAGGGGAATGATGCTTTAATCATGAGAGTATCAATTCAACAGTAGACACGATTGTCGTCGAATGCATATGAAGCTGAGAGAGATTTAACTTTAAGACTCTTCTCTGGGTTTTCTGGGTCTTGTTTTCATTTATCAATTCAACAATAGAATTCCAGAATTCTTTCAAACTTGTATGATCGTATCTATCTTTTGTCTTAACATGGAACACATTTTGGTGCCTGGTGCTTATGAACTTCTTAGGGAATTCTTGAAATTCCTTATTGAGTAGAGAGGGCATCTATTTGGACAACAATTGAGCGTCAATAAGGCTTAAAGAATGCTATTCTTTTTTATTAAGTCCATAGTTGAAGTTGAGCTTGTATTTGTTGATTGATCTTCTTATTTTTCCATGAATTGATATAAGCTTGAACCTTGAGATGCTTCAATTGAATAATTCCTCTTATCTTAATGCATTATGACTTTGATCTCAATAACATAACTGCAACTTGAGTTATGTAAATTTCACTTAATAATGGACCTATTTCCAATAATTGTGATGTTTTATGTTCGTGTTCTTGAATAGAAGAATGCATTTGTGGGTTTCGTATTTCACTATTCCTATAGCACACTTCATTTTGATGTATCATGTTCCTTTTTCCTGTATTAGCTGATATATCTAGATATTTCATGTTATCCATTTAGGTCATCGAGAAGAACCAATGAGGGGCACTATAATTATTTGTATGTGCCGCTCGATATTGAAGGGATGAGCTGGCAATGCTCCTTAAAAACAGCGCTCAAAGGAAAGTTGACCATGAAAGTAATTTTCATGTTTTTGTTTCAACTTTTATGATAATTTGCCTTGTTTTCTGTTTGATTCTCATTTTTGGAGTTGTGGTTTTCTACTCTATTTTGTCGATACAATCAGCATAGAAGAACAAATAGGAGAACCATCACTTGAGTATTCCGACACTTTTTTTTGAAGTACTGCAGTCCAACATTTAGTTTGTAATGCATCAAACTTACGAAAGAACTTCAATGAAAACAAAAGCAAACTCATCCATGACTCTATGAGCAAGAGAGAGATGGTGCTTGCAATTTTTTGAGGCTCAATTGACAGAGAACATATGATGATCTGATCTTTTACTTTAGGACTAACTTTTAACTAATGGAGGTGGTAAAATCTGATAGGATTAGGAATAGACGTGGAGAAGATGAGGATGAAGACAAAATCGTTAAGTCAAGTTCTATCTCTCTACATTTAGCTCCATAGTCGCTTATTTTTTGTTGATTTGCAGTAGGACCCCATGTAGAGGTGGATTATCTTAGACTTTAATTGTTTCATCTTTGCTAGATTTCATTCAAGGATGAGGCCATTTAGATTTCAGCTGCCTAAATACTTGTTGTCTAGGAATGATGATCCCAACTTATTCAATTCCAACCTAACCAATTGTAATATTGAATATTCAAAATGTAAAACAAATGAAAATGGATTTGAACTTTCTAATGGATTAGCCAAGGTTCCATGAGAAAACCCAAACATGGAGAGGACACATATTATGTGTAAAAGTAAAGGCGATGTTTAAAATTCATTGTGTAATGAGTATAGACACTTAAATTATGAAAAAAGGATACACTAATCCAACATGATAATTATAACTGCAGGTTTTGAAATTTTGTGAGTCCTGGAAAAGATCTTTGTCGCATTATATGGCTCTAGACCGATCTAACATGCAGTTAAATAGAAAGGATTATATATGATCGATGACAGCCAAGTAAAAAACCAACATTATATCTCAAGTCAGAGAATTGGTGGATAAGAGTGGTGCTGGAAACTCTGGTTGGAATTAGAATGCTTTACAACACAAATTGGATGTAAATGAGAAAGAACCATCGATCCAAACGTATGCATTTTATCTATTAAGGCTTATTATTGTTTGTTTCATAATCTTAAATCCATTTTTCTTGGTGCTTGATGACTACCTCATTCATAGATATCATCTCATCGATGTCAATCTTCAGCTCATGCTTTGAATGAATCATCTCTCGATTGGTAAAGGGTTTTTGTCCATTTTGGTCGAAGGAGAAAGGAGATTAGATTGAACTCTTACTCTTGATCTTCTTCAATTAATATGTGCCTTTTTTGTGTCACAAACTATGTTCTACCCTAATTTGATTTTGACTAATCCAAATTTTCATGTAAGGTTTTTTTTGTTTCCCTTTTTTTGGGGAGGGAGGCTGGATATTAAGGTCCTTTGAATTTCTAGAAATTCAACATGTCAAATTGTAATTCCTTGAGCTATATTTTTTAATTGAGTATTTGATCTTGTTGGGAATCGTTGAAGTTCATAATTTATTTATTATTCTCACTATAACTGTTTCTTGGGAATTTATTCAATATGCAACTTTTTGCTGATTTATATTGTACTGGAAATGAATTAAGAATGTTTTGTTGAAGATGAAATGGTGGTTTTAATTTACTCGATTTAGAACGATGTGTCTCACTTTTATTTCTATCTCCTCCTCGTCCACAAGGATCCAAGGTAATATAGGTTGCCTGGAATTCTTTTTTTGTTTCTCACGCAATTTCCTCTTTAAATTATTCAAGTTTTTATTTATAAAGCTTTTCTTTAAGTGGCATTTGTACATGATACTTGATTAGTTAGATTTTCTTTTGACGCTCTACGTTTCCTCTAGGATAAAGATATATTAGTTAAAAGAAATGGAGACTCTTGTATGGCAATGGTTTGCAAATGTTGATCATTCAAGGATGATTTTCACTTTGTTGAGCTTCTTTTGATTGAAGACTTGATCTTTTCCAAAAAGAAAAAATAAGTACAACGTTGGATTGTCACCCACTCCTATATATCTTGCCTCTTTTTTTTTTATTACTTTTGCCCTTTCCTTTCATAGTGCTTTACTGTAAAGAAATAGAGACATAATTTGAAAACACAAAAGAAAGCTCAAAACAGAAGCAAGGAGGACGGACAAGTGAATTCAATGAAGAAACAACAAGTGCAGCAGAATAATGACGTGTGAGGTGGGAAGAAAGATGTGTTACAATCACTATGACTAGTTAATTCTTGAATAAGGGAAGTATTAGAGTGAAAAATAGGTTAGGATTTTTTATATACAGTTTACATGAGCCAAGACTGAATAAGCTTGGAGAGGCGTTAGCCTCTTTTATAGTTATGTAAGAAATCTAAATTTTCAGCAGTTATATAAACATACATGTAATCTTATCATGCTACACAGTACTCTTGGCTTAATTTTGCATACTTTGATGAAGTGGGAATTTTGGTTTTTGATAACCAACACTTCAGTTTAGGCAATTATTCTTTTTGTTTTTTTTTTCAGTTGTGCCTATTTTATTTGAAAGCATTTTCATAAACATTTTTTTTTCCTATTATTGAGATTTCCCTTGAAAATATATTAGAACCCTCTCAAAGATTCATTTACATTGTAACTGTGATTTTCTAATTTTATCAACTTATTCTATTTGCACTCCTTTATTATTTTCACTTTTCTCCTTATCCTATATTTTTTACTATTTATACAGTAATGGAAAATGGAAAAAATAAGATGGCCTTCACGAAGGAGTGAATGTGGAAATGAGTTGAAAAGTCCATTATCTTAGAAGTCGTTGGGAAGTAAAGATATCTCATCCGACTGCACTCTCTTTCTATGTGTGTTTGTTTAGGAAAGTAAAGAATAGTGAATATGAATTAAACTCCATTTTCTCCAACTTTTGTCACTGAAAATGGGGAAATAAATTCAAAACCTTGTATTTATAATTTGCTAATTGATAAAAGAGCTTGTCACAGAAAATGGGGAAATTAATGGTAGTTTGTTTGCACAAATAGGATTAGCGAATCAATATATTCGATTCTATGTTTGGTCATGTATTGAGCCATGAATGATTAATGAAATTTCGATTTCTTTTCAAAAAAAAAAAAAAAAAAAATTCCTTTGGCTTTTGTTCTTGCTCAATCAATTAATGTGCATGTGTGTGACATTATATTGCTGATAATTCAGAAAAACATGTGGAGACAGTTTTTTTGTTGTTTATTTGCGTAAGTACATGAATTCAAAAATGTCATGTTTAGCACTAGCAACTGATGCAGTAGTTTTAGAAATTAGATTTGAGGTTGAATGCATGGTGAAAAGGAGCTTCAGAGGCATCACACATTTTGTCTATTTTATCTTTGCTTTTTGAGAGACATGTCAAAAAGAAAGAAAAACTAATTAAAAGAACCAAAAAAATGCACTATTACTATATATTACGCAGCAAGTAAATTGCTTCGAAACTTGCTTTATGGTTTTATGATATTGCTTTATATTTTGTAGCATGTCATGCTTTATGATTAAGGAGTTTAGTTTGTGATGTAGTGTAGAGCACATTTTAAACTAGTGCGCGCGCGCGCACGTGTGTGCATTAAATGTATGATCATTAAATAAAATTTCGTCTCAGCCATAGTTAAAAAGTAAGTACCACTTTCTATTGATAAAATGTAGTAGAAGTAATTTACCTTTGTGCGAGGAATCAAAACATTTCTAGGAACGGGCAACCCTGTTGAAGCAGCATATTCTTGAGCGGCCAAAAGCTTTGCTTGTGTAAAGCGAGTTCCTTCGACAAAAAGAGCCAACCAAAATGGATGAGGGAATGATTTAAGCCTTTGGAAAGCTGCCTGAAGAATGCAATCAAAAGCAAGCATTTTGATAAGCATCATAAGTGTAAATCACCAAACAGAAATTTCTTACATGATTAGATACCTTCAATATGCTTTCATCCTTTACCCAACTTCTTTCCAAAAAGACATACTCGGAAAACCACATTGACCAGCCAATCACCTGCAAATCAATTAAACTTGTTATCTAAAGAATCACAGACTATTTTCACCCATGCAACCAACATAGTTATCAAAATTTTACTATCAAGACTTTTGAGTCCTACAATTTCAATTGATTTTAATCCTCAATTTCAGTCATTTCACACCTAAAATTCTATGATTTAAATTTAAATCTCTGCAGTTCATATTTGACTTGTGAACCTTTTCTTTTGTTGCAGACTCATGAACCTTGTGTTCATATGATCGATCAAAAAAAAAAAAAATTCAAGATCCATAAATTTTATGACTCCCAGTTTTCATCTAACTTAATTATCTCTACATTCCATGCATTCGAAGATTTAGAAAAGGATACAATATTTCTATTATTTTGGTCTCATTTATAGAAAGAGAAAATATGTATGTGTCTCAATGATGAATGCAAATAATAAAAGCTATAAATTGATTTGACTTTAGGATAATGTTAGTTCGGTATTTTATGAAAACCACAAAATCTCAATCCCAAATTAGTTGGGATAGGCTCTATGTATCAAATAACTTTGTATTCATTTCTAAAAATTTCTTTGCAGGAAATAGAAAGTTACACATAAAAAAATATAAATAAATGTTGAAATAACTAGTAAAAATAAGAGGAAACAATTTGAAATGGAGCAGAATAAGTAAATGATTGAGTATTGTTTACTGTATGAAAACTCAAAATATATAGATGCTCTTTTTTCCGTACCAAAAATCTAAAGTTACAAATCGAATCCGATCCTAATTTGAGCGATTTCACGACCCAATTTCAGTTTAACAATTATGACCTCAAGCGTAATAGTAATATGGATACTGAATTCAAATAGAGCTGCAAAGAACACCAATGAAGCTGACCAGAGCAGTCCCCTACAAATTTCAATTCAAAACTAATGGTAAATATGCCTCAAACAATAAACTGAATTTTCTAACCCGACTAATTTTTAGGTAAAGACCCTTGAAGACATTTTTCTATCTATAAAACTTGCTACAAAAATGTGGTTTTAAGATGATAGGTTTTAATCACTAATAATGGTAGGTTTTAATCACTAATCCTATTAAGACATCATCTAGGCGATGATAAGATCCTAAACACTTAAAAACTCCAATTAATTGAAGAACAAAGAAAACTACTGAAATTGTATGGATAATGGAGAAAAAATCTTAAGTGCAACAAGAACCCACAACTATTCAAGAGGTTATTCTCTCCCCAACTACTACCAAGGTAGAACCCAAATTCTAAACACTTTTGTCACATCCCCCAATAAGATCCTACATCCCTTATTTATACATTCCATTGCTATTTATCATTACCACCCCCCTTTAAAATCCACCTTGGTGCATAAAGCATAGAACAAGAAGGAAGGCCATGCATGATTCATAATATGAGAACAATATGGGAAAAACGAGAATGATCATAGAGAATAATGACCATGCTAGGATCCATATGAACCAAGTAGTGGGGAGGCAAACAACATTGACCACCATCAATAGTGTAAATCTAATAGCAAGTAAGGTGCCCATGATAGTTGAATAGCCTCGGAGCTTGAACCAAGATCACAACACTAGAGTATCCATAAAAGAATTGGTGCTTGCTGTGACTACTCAACATCTTCTCGTCAAACACATACAATGCATCAATATCACATCCCCCACACTATCTCGCATAAACCATTGTAGCCTTGGTCCCTACAAGAAATGGAAGCACAACAATGCTGAAACCAGCATGCTAGTTGGCAACATGAACTCTACTGTCCTGACAACATGCTGAAATCCACGGAACTCCCGAGCCAGCCAAACCCACGCAAAGAAGAGTAAACAAATGCATGCCAAGTGCACTAGGCAAGACCTTAACGAAGCTAACCACTAAATCAGTAAATACAAGAACCACCAATATATCACAACCATTAGTTGCAGGCAAGTACTTAATTGGAAAAGCTAAACACACAGTGCTAGGAGCTTGATTGAGTGCCATAGAGACCACAAAAAAAGGACCCCATGAACATGGTCTAAAAAATAACAAAATTCCCTGGATTTTGGCGAATTTTATCCATTTTCAAAAGAGGGGAAACAAAATCTATGTGTATGGAAAAAAAATGTCAAAACTCCCCGAAATATTCGACATAATTCGGGGAAGTCCTACCAAACAGTGACAAAAATTACAAAACTTCTACGAGTACGTGGAAGTTTCAGTGAAGTTTTACAAAATGTGCTGAAACCAATCCAAAATGAAACCTTAACACCACAAAAGGGAATTAACCAAATATGTGGGTGGCTCAATGGTTCGTATGTGATTACTTGGGTAAGAGGTTGAGTGTTCGAGTCTCAATGGAGGCAAATTGAGGGGTGATAAGTTGGTTTCTTCCTTATCTAAAAAAGGGAAGTGGTTGGCGAATATTGAGAAATAATGCCATGTAATTGCAAATTACATGTTATATTGAAAAATAACTACTTCAAACAATTGTATTATGACTCTTTCGCATTACAACTGTATAACTGTGTATTTTTAACAACTTTAAAGAGAATTTTAGTTTTTAGCACTTAGAATGAAATTCCATGGACTTCCATACAACGGTGAATTTAAGCACAACTTCCTCTTGTCGAATTAAACTTCCCTGAATTATTTTTGAATTTTAGCGAGCGAATTACAAGGCAAAGTCAAAGTTTCAAACCTTGCCCATGAATAACCCCAAAACTGTGTTGTGGTATATCTTAATATCACACTACTGCGTGGAGTCATTTATCCTACCATCCAAACTATTCGAGATTGTGATAAACACAAACATCAATCTCCTCAAATTGATAAAGGCCCAATAGAAAATGTTGCGTTGTTCATGAAGCTGTTCAAATGAGAGGGAAACAGTTGCAGCTTGCTCTGCTGGGTAAGTGATGAAGCATGGAGAAGATAAAATATGTGCTACTAGCTCATTGTTGAAAGAAAGCGATGTGACCAGGAATATGAGCAGAATACATACCTAAAGGAGCCATCAACACAGGAATTTTGTGATGTGGTGATGGTCCACAATGTGTTATCAAAGTAGACTCGCCACTTAAAGTGAGGATGGAAATACACAACACAAGGAGAATCAAGGACCAACACTTCTGTTTTGGATAAGGATGGGTTGCGCTTGGAGGACAACACAACATACCATCTATTCCAATATTTTGAAATACGTCCACCTTCTAATCTTCTGGAGTTTCGAAACGGTTCGACTCCTTCCTCTACCTTGAAATCTTTGTTACAGAGCTGCAACAGTGGCTAACAAGGTGGGGGTCGACCTTCTTCAAGGAAGTACCTATCAACACAAATCTAAAATCTGCATGACTTCCACTCTTGGCAACCTCGTATATCTAGCTGGGATGTAGCTCGTCACAAGATCTGATTGTGAACTTGATCAATGATGAACACCCAACACTCTCCGACGACACATTCTTGCCAAAGGTGAGCATCATGCTTCTCGATGCATTGTGTAGCAGCAAGAGTGGCTTCATTGCATCAATGCTTCCTCACCAATCTTGATCTGGATCAGCTCACTTGAAGACCCAAGACTGTGCAGATCTGATAGAGTAGGCTGACATGAAGGGTAGATCTGCCAATGCTGAGACTTCTCGACGAACAATTCAGCAAGATTAGGACAGATTAGGTGAATGTCTTCAATATGTGTGGAGGTTGGTTGTAGATCTGATGTAATAATATGATTCAACAATGAAGTGTTGTTCATAGCTGAGATAGGGATTTGTTGAGGAGAAGACTCATGCATCAAATCATCAACTCTCTAGTCAATAATACTCATCATCTTTTGGATGTCGATTAGTTGCATTTTTGCATTACCTTCAGTGCCTCTTCGACATCAGAATCTTCTTGCACTCTAACCTCAATCCATTAGTGCAAACTCCATTTCTTCACCAAAAATCGGTCGCTCTAATGCCAAATTGATAAGATCCTAAACACTTAAAACTCTAAAAACACTTAAAACTCTAAGTCAACAGAATTTATTGAAGAACAAAGAGAACAATTGAACCAACAACCGGTTGGTCCGCCATAAGTGAGCTCTCGAGTTCGAGTCTCGTGAATGGAAAAAATTGGTTTGGTAGGGCCACCCCCTAAATGGAGCTCGACAATGCCCGAGCGTGGATTAGTCGGTGTGGTTGGCTCCGGACACCACGTGGGAACCAAAAAAAGAGAGAAATACTGATATTGTATTGATAATGGAGAAGAAACCTCACAAGAGGAACAAGAACCCACAACTATTTGAGAGGCTGGACTCTCCCAAGTCCCAACTATTCGCTAGTGTAACCCAAATTCTAAACACTTTTCTCCTATCCCCCAATAAGATCCTACATCCATTATAAATACATTCCATTGCTTGTCACGATAAACTACTAAAATACTATGAAATCACTAATCGCCCCTTTTAACATAAATAAGGGTCTATCAAGCTACAACCAGACCAGCCCGGCATTATCACCAATCTAGATAGGTCATATGGATTAATTAATCAAACTAGATAAATAAATTAAATTTTCATCCTTGCAAAAAATATACTAAATAAATCATATAATAATACAGAAATCCATTTGTAAATTTGCAAAGAACAAGCCAACTTACTGGAAGAAATTTCGACGATTTCTTCATTAATGCCAAAGCACTACCAAGGCAACCTGCTCGCTGTAACAAAAAAGGAAAAAAAAAATAACAAGCAATGTGGAAAAATCAATCGGAAGCATAAAAAATCAGCTCATTCTATGGAAAACAGCCTGTTATTGTAAGATATTAATATGAATCAGATAACAGTAAGACAAAACAAATGCAAGTGAAATACCATATTCAACATACACTCAACAGAAAGAAGTATACAGTTGATCTCATACATTGCACTCATAATGTTTAAAAAAATGCAAGATAAATTAACAGTCAGAAAACTTATGCACCTGAGCTAAAACCCATCCAACAAGCCAATCAATGTCACTTCTGTGATTGCATATAAGAAGTGCATGCTCTTTACCTAGAAAAATTAGATCCCGAAAACATCCAAAATTAGTATCATCTGTTGGTTATCAAATTAGAACACGAGTACAATGAAAAACAATTCTCTAGCGTTCAACCAAAGAAAAAAAAAACAAAAAACAAAACAAAAGACACAATAAGAAACAGCTTATTTACATAAACTTACCCATCAAGTTAAAAGTTTCCGAATCTGTATAAAGCTGGACCTGCAACAACAATACAGTCTTAATCCACGACATTTCGATTCACAACAATACAGATAAACGTGTTGTTCCCTCCAACAAATAGATAGGAATAATTGAAGAACGAAATGGCACAGAATACCTTAACATGAGCCCACCAGTCAATAAGCCACAAGCTCCAACCACAGTAACTCGGCCAACACTCTGTTGATCTTCCTATACGCGTTCTTCGACAACGGCCGAATAATCACAAAGCAAATTGCCTGGAAAAGAAGACAAAATCCAAAATCAATTGCAAGAGAAGAGACGAGTGAGGATCAAAAGAAGAGAAAAGGATGTAAAACCTGAGCAAGATTGACAATGAGGCCCGAAAGGAAAAAGAGGAAGCCTAATGGAACCACCACTGCAGCCGCTACGATCGACATCTCTGCGGAAGTAAATTGAATTCTAAAACCAAACTTTCATACACTGCTCAATGCCCTAAAACCAAAAGCCAACCAAAATCTGGTATCAATTTCATTCCAATCTTCACGTCGTTGATGAAATCAATCAAGAAAAAAGAAAAAAATCATACCGAGCGAACTCAAGTCGAGAGAGAGCGAGAGAGAGGAAGAGCGACAAGTTTGAGGCGCAGATGATAAGAAGAACGCACAAACCAAAGCGTTCTTGTAATTCCCAAGTTCGCGCTTGCCTGGTGTGAAAGCATGTGTAGATGAAGGAATTGACGAATTAACCCCTGGAATTGTGAGACTTGGGAGGTAAGGCTTTAGTCAAGCTAAAGGGTACATTAGACATCTCGTTATAAAATGGGTTAAGTTTCTCTCTAATAGTATTCTCCATTATTTCTAGGGTTTCGTCTCCTTCAATTAATGGGGAACATAGGAAGTAGCAGTCGAAGACGCAATCGTGCTCGACGTGGACGCCAATCCGACCGTCCACGTGTTCAGGCTCCCGAAACCTCTCAAATCCCCACAAACGAGCTAGTTCTAGCTGATAGTGATAGCTTTCACCCGAGCCACGTGGCGGAGGGAGGTGATCCGGTGGAGCAGCGGTGCCAGAAGGCCGTGGCGGTCAGGAACGACGTTTATGTGCAGAAGGAGACGCTGAGGGTGGAGGCTGATGAGGACAATCCTGGGCGGTTTCTCGTTTGTTTCTCCTTCAATGCCACTGTTGATGGAAGGTCAGGCTTTGTGCTGCTTTCATTTCATTATTATTAAAAAAGGAATCTTTTTGATTGATTGATTGATTGAATTTCGAGGAATTAGGATCTAGGGTTTAGGGTTTTAGTTCGTTGCATGCTTTGAATCCTCCGCTAGAAAACTCGACTCAGAAACTGCAGAAATTTGAGGTTTTGTGCTGCTTTCATTTTATTAGTAAAAGAAAGGAATCTTTTTTATTGATTGATTGATTGATTGAATTTGGGGAGTTAGGGCTCAGGGTTTTAGTTAGTTGCAACTTGACTCAGTAGGACTGAAAAAATTCGACAAGGTGGACTGAAGCGAAGTTGGGACGCGTTAATTATGAGGGATTTAAATGGTTTGGAAAGCTCAATATCAACTACTCTAAATCGAGCACAATGGAAGAGTTTGATCCATGTAGCTGGCCCCAACTAAATTTGGGATTGAGGATGTGTTGTTGTTATTGTTGTTGCATGCTTTGATTGAATGAATGGGATTTGGATTTGTGGAAATGGGTGATGAAGAATTTGATTGTTTCCATTTGTTTACTTGTAATTTGATGTACTCATGATGGTTAAGTGAAAACTATGAAGTCGTAATTCTTGGAGAAAATGGAGATGCATGCCACAGCATTCTCATTACCAATAGTGCTTTTTATAGATTTATATGTTATGAATTGGTGCGAGATGAGGGAAGAATGCGGCGTGGAGGAGAGAACTTGAAGAGTTTAACTTTAGCTAGCATGAGGATGAAAAAGGAAAATCCTGGGAGACGAATTGCACTTGATTTTTTTTTTTTTCATTGTATTGACTTGTGTTTCTTAGTATTGAAAATTTGGAAGGCAGTCACAAAAAAAAGAAGAAGAAAGAAAGAGGGTAGTTTACTGAATACCCCATCTAGAATAGCAGCAATTTCATCTTAAGTAATTACGGAATTGTGGAATAATATTGCTTGCAGTCTCACGACATGTGAGCAATTTAGAATATTGAGGGTGAGGAGAGTAACATGATTTTTACGGTTGAAATATCATTAGACAAGGTTCATTAGCTAAAGGAAAGACAAAGTTACCAAATCAGATGCTTGGATGTGTAGTGACTTTGTAGCTGTAGGATATGGTTGTTTGAATGAGTCTTTGTTTAGTAAAGTAACAAGATTATTGTGTTGTTAGTTTAGTCATATGCTGCTTGATATGTATCTTTCCCTTAAAGTTTTAGTGCACATGAATGGATTAGATCCAATGGAAGTACACGGCGGACCATGTATTTCTGTCCAGTGCAAGTCCCATGATGGCTTGTTGGGTTCTGTGAGAAACCTCCTGAAATTAGTTCATGGTCTTTCTTTTGAAGTGCTTAAAAGAGTTGGAAACATCTGCAAATATTGTCATCTTAGCCCCTTGTCATATAAATGTCTTTGTAACTGAAATCTTACTAGTTCAGTTGAAATAGGTCTATCTTTACTATTTGGATGATTAACTTCACAGTTTTACATGTGCTGATGTTTTTGGTAGATAGTGATGAGAAAAATGCGTTTCCTTGGTTTTCAGAGGACGTCGACTTAGTGTATAACATTTTATGCTGATAGACCAATTAGTAAAGATAGATTTTTTAGGTCAATACTAATTGAAATTGATTTTTTTTTTCTCTTTCTCTGTTTTCTTTTCATTTTTTAGGTCAATACTGATTTCAATGTTTTGAGGTGTAACAATCTTTTGAGGTGTAACAATCTTGATGAGCGAATTAGTAAGAAGAATTTAAAGCTTTAGATAATATTAGGTTTCATATGGTAGAAATTTAAGATTTTGTAACACTTAGGGTACATGAATTGCACTAAATCGAGCACAATGGAAGAGTTTGATCCATGTAGCTGACCCTCAAGTTGTTGTTGTTGTTGTTGCAAGGTACATGAATGGGGCTTGACTCTTCCAGAGTATCTTGCGCATATAGAATCATACACATAAGTTTAGGCTTGTTTAGGTTTTAGGATCTAAAGCAAATTTTGTTGAGAAGTGTGCTCAGTGGTCAGGTCACACCTTATAGAGCTTTGATTCATACTAATGACTTGGAGTGGATAGCTCCTACTTTGAAGATGCCAACAGATTCTGGATGGAATGTATGAGTTCACATTTTGTTTTTCAAAGGTTGAGATTTGCCAATGACCACTTTTTGAAATCATAGGTTCTAGTCTCTTTGTGAGTGTAAAGAGGTTAATTTGTCTACCTCTTGTTGTGGGTCTTCGGCCTTGTTGTGTAGCTTAATGTCACTCTTTGTAGGCTTTGATCCACTTTACGTAGTTGCTTATTTGGCGAGTCAAAGAAATTTCTTGCTGGTGATGTGTCAATGAAACAACCAAACAAAAGAAGTCTGAAGTTTGAATACCAAGAACTTGTAAAGTGAATAACCAATTAGACTTAGACAGTTTGTAGAACTACCAATTGGCATCTTTCTTTTCTACATTTTACTTCAGAAGAATCTTCTAACGCTTTGGTTTTAGAATTTCTTTGGTAGTGAATTGTTTTCCTTTTTTTTGTTATGCCCTCTGATTGTTTCTTTATCGATTTACTTATTTGATTATTTTGTTCTTGGTTTCACAGTGCACGTTGAGGGATGAACTCTGATCTATGTTAACTATGTTTCAATTTGTTTAAACATTTTGACTCATTCAAAGGCTGTACTCCATCCTCTTTTGCACGCAGCATCAGTATTATTTTCTTTGCAAAAGAGGACAAAGGCAGTACCCTGACGCCAACAAAGGAAGGCCTGCTAGAACCAGTTACTGTTTCTTTTCAACAAGGTCTTGGACAGAAATTCAGGCAGCCTCCAGGTACTGGAATCGACCTCTCACTCTTTGAGGACAAGGAATTATTGGAAGTAGGTGAGGAGGGTGATATGGAGTTATATCCCCTTGCTGTGAAGGCGGATGCATTCTCCTTGGACCACAATGGTTCAGAGGAAGAGAAACCAGTGAATGGAATTGCAACTTCACATATCTTATTGGCAGTGTTTGAGAGAGAGAAGGGAGAGTACCGGGTGAGAGTTCGGAATCAGATTCTGCGTATAAATGATACTAAATTCAAATTACAGGAGATTTATGGAATTGGAAATTCAGTTGAGGGGGAGTCAGATGAGACCCAAGGGAAAGAATGTGTCATATGCCTGTCAGAACCACGGGATACTACTGTTCTCCCTTGCCGACACATGGTAAGTACAGTTCATTTGCTTGTGTTTGGCCTCAGTAGCTATGACAAGGTTGCATCTCCCATATCATAACCATCAGAGAAAAACATTCAGGAGTTTTGAGAAATACTGTTTCATTGGCACTGAGCCAGTTATCTTATCTGATCAGCTGGTTGTTGGTGATGATTGATGATACCACAACAACAACAACAACAACAACAACAACAACAACAACAGAAGAACCTCAATCCTAAATTAATTGGTGATGACTGATTAAACAGCATATCAGACCCTCAATCCTAAATTAATTGTTGATGATGCATGCAAGTTCTCTGGCATGCATACTTCCTGATTAAACAGCATATCAGACCATCAGTCGCTTGAATGCTTTTTTGTGCATCAACCGAAATGCATACTTTTTTATGATAAAATAACCATCCCTCCATTTTTATTTATTTATTTATTTTTTATTATTATTATTATTATTATTATTGTTATTATTATTATATATATTTTGACGTCAACAAAAGTCGAACCCGCGACCTCTCCAAACCTTACTTTTTGATAAGTGATGTCTCATCCATCTCACCAAGATGCTTTAGCATCCTTCCATCATTTTGGTTTTCAGTTATATATTCCACTTATAAATACTAACATATCGCATTTTGGTGCAGTGTATGTGCAATGGGTGCGCTAGGCATCTGAAACTCCATCGACATCGATGCCCAATCTGTCGTCAGCCTGTTGAGCAACTCCTTGAGATTTAGGTCAGCAACAGTACTGATGAATGATGAGCAATACATTTTCTTGCCTTTGATATATTTCTTGTCAGAAGCGTGCTATATGCATTTGGCTTATTAGTGGCTCACCCTTAGCTAAAATCCTGTATATATAATCGATGCATTCAACCAGAAACTCAATCATAATATACATTTTCAAACACAAATGAGAGTGGGAGTATTGGGTTGTTTTTTAGATTGATTACACGCATTTCCCTTGTGAAATGTGGCGAATGCATGCTGGGAAGCGCAACTATCCCGCTGTAACATGGAATCTAACTGTACTGTTCAATAATTTTTATCTGTAATAATATATGGTTACTTGGATGGGGTACTCTTGAGTTCATCCCTGCTCACCAAGACCTACAGCTTTGAGAGTTCTCTGCTGATGGAGTTGTTCTTCTCTGTTGTGTTTCATTCTTGTCCCCTGCAATTCATGGAATTTTGGTAATGATGCATTTAAATTCCAAATATTTGGAAGGCATATTAGAAAGACAAAAGAAACAAGATATATATATATATATATATATATATATATATATATATATATATATATATATATATATATATATATGTAGCATATTTGAAAGATGGTCTGAAACTTTGTTATCAACCAAAAAAGAAACTTTCTTTTTTCAAAGTTTTGGACAAATTTAGATGCCATTTCATTTTAGGAGAACCTTATTTTCTCTTCCAAGGAAGCCTAAAACTCCTCTTTAGATATGAAAGTTTTCTTGGTGATGTGAGATTTTTACTTTTATCTCTAAAGGGAAAAAAAAATTGACCATCCTTGTTTTCAAAAAAAAAAATAATAAATAAAATAAAATAAAAATTGACCATCCTTACCATTCTCCATGTTTTTCTGTAATTACCCTCAAATCCAGTATGTATAATTGTGCGCGAGCAGGATTAATTTGACTGAAGGTGAGGAGATACTTTCCTCTACTCCCTACAGGATAAATTAGGCGTACACGTTGATATAGGTCGTCCATTGATTCTAGCAAATGATCGAGAAATTAGGGACTTGAATGTTGAATGTGGATTGTGAGTGTGGATTCTTGTCATATCATCTACATGGAGAGGATGTTCATACCATATTTCTTAAATAGACATTGTATTTTAAATTATGTCACTAATGGTAAATGGTAAATGTGGCTTGCACCCCTATTAATGAAGTGTTATTTAAAAAAAAAAAAAAATTGTTTAAGTTAAAACGTTGAAAAATAAAATCTAAAAAAAAATATATATATATATATATATATATATATATATATATATATATATATATTGAATCCTAGGTGCGTTGTCAATTGCACCCTCCATAAATTCACATTCAAAATGAATATTGTTTATTTTTTATCTACCACCTCAACTCCACATCCGGAATTCACATTTGCATTAAAGAAGTTTTTTTCCTTCCTTCCTTCATAAAAAGTCTTTTTCCTTCTAATTTCCATTCAATCTTATGTGACGCACAATTGCCCTCAAACCACATTTCTATTGGAGATGCTCTTAATGCATAATATAGATTGCACATAATTTTATCCGGTGCGGAGGAAATGTCTATCTTAAATGACCATAATTTTATTCGATGGACGTTGAAGTCGAAAAATTACTCTGATTCAACTATTTTTTTTTTTTTTTATATCTCTGGTTGAACTATTGTTAGTTTTTCATCGATGAACGTTAATTCATTGGATTAGAATTTGAATTTTAAATTCTTTAATAAGCTGACTTGTCATTGTTCATAAACACCCTCTACCACAGTTCTAGAAGTAAATGGGGGATCGTGGCCGGGTGGGCATTGTGTTTCTCACGTCAGTTTCACATGATTGAGAGACATTTCCATTTGAAAAGCATTTTAGTGTTTCAATGTCTATTCTATCTTACGTGGCAACATACTCCCCAATCCTTAGTTGCATTGGAGATGCTCGTGCATTTCCCCAACTGAACATGCCCTAATTATTAAGTCTAGATTTGTAGGTTTTTTTCTTCTCTAAAACAGTGTCCTATGACCAGTTTTAGAACATGTCTAAGCAGTAATGAACTGTTAGTTTAATCCCCACATTACTAACTAGCTTATATATATTTCAAAAAAAAGCCTACCTTATTTTTCTTCTTTTCTTTCTAATAATTTATCCACTTGATTAACTAGAAAGAATAAATTTCATCTGAAAGCAGCATCAGAAGTCAAAAGGGGTGATAGCTCACATTATATAGTTAGGTATGCAAAAGATGGACAAAATAACAATAATTATGTTCACAAGACATGATTATCATGAATAGTAATCAAAGACATGCATGGCCATAAAGCTAAAGCAAATGGGTTCACTAAATTAGCCAATACTATGCCCCACTCTCTGCATGATATGAATGATTTATACATGGAACCCAAAGCCATAATCAGTTCCTACTATGAGTAACCTTTTTTTTGCAAGACTTGCAAATAATTTACCAAGTTTGGCTGATCCGTGACCAACACTTTTAGAGTTGCTGCAGTTGAATGGTGGGCTCGGCAATGATGTGCGTATTTCTCACACTTTTGACTCTACAAGCTCCAATTCTTCTATAACTAAGCCATAACATAATAAGTCCATGTGAGAGCTACCTAACACTTCCTCTGTTAGTGTGGATTGAAAGTTGTAAAGTCCAGAAGAAAAAGAAGAAAAAGAAGAAAAAGTGGTACATCTATATGACTATGTAACTCTTAGCCACTTAATATAGTTTAGGAAATTTAACTGATAATAAAAGGAGTGGATTCTTGGAATATTCCTATTTCGATTGAGAATCATGTAAGATATATCAGTTATAGGCAACCCTATCCTTGCGACTTGCAAGGCAGAATTCGACTGTGTTTGGCAAGCACAAATTAATTTATAACTTATAAGATACCTAAATCAAATAGTTATGTTAGGTTAACGATTAACACTAAAGTTTTTGACGTTGGCATTCAATCTCTAGATTATGAGCGAGTTTTTCAACTTTCAGCTACATTATGAGTTTTCAGTTGTCTTATCAACCACTTTAATTTTGTGGGACAAAGCCCAATACGAGTCATGTTCATGAACATTAATGCGACACTATAACAGGTCTATCGATCTTGAGATTGTTGCAAGAAATGCCGACTATGGATCAAATCAAATCATATTTTTGTTAGCCAGCTCTATGAACGTTTTGTAAATTTAATATTTTAATGTGTAGCAGCAAATTTTCCATAGAAATGTTTTATGGCTAGCTAAATTGAGTCCTGGAGTGCTCCTATGATCACACTATTGTCATAAGTAACGTTAAAACAAGTGCTGTAACTAATTTTACAACAGTAGAATAAAAACACAACTGTTATAACAATACAGCTGGCACAATAAACTGATAGTTCCTACTACCATGACCTTAATCATGCATGTGCTGCAATTGTATCATGAATCCTCTTCCAGCACAGGCAGCCTCAGCTGTTGAATGGAATTCAACATGCTAGTATAAAAGCATAACAAACTCATAGCCCCTGTACTTGATTTCTTCAATTATGATTATATTGAAACAGAGTCAACAGACCCATCCAAGGATTGTGGCGCCAAGAGCTTGATGGGTCCAACGACATACCTTCCAAAGCATATATATTGCTGTTCTTGCTTACAGTTTATCAAATTTAGAAGTGGCTAGGATTTACGAAGTATTGGCAAACTAAAAACCAAAATATAGTTGAACAAAAAAAAATAAAATAAAATAATATATATATATATATAGGACTATACTCTAAAAATCCCTTTATCCTGGTAGATGGAATAGATCATAAAATAAAGGTTTTGAGCTCAAGTTTGGGTATAAGAAGATTGTGGAGGATACATGAATAAGTCAAGTGAGCAAGAGTTTGTAAAGAAGGATATAAACATGGATCTCTCCCCAAATACTGCCCAGGTATTTTTAGAGTAAAATATATAGTTAAAGACTAAAAGTGGTTTGACAAAAAAAATAAAAAAAATAGTTAAAGTGGAATAATATCAATACTTAGTAAAGATTCACGACAGCTGGTCCAATAAAAAACCATTGGGAGGCGACCTCCTCATAAATAAACATATTGTACGTCGCTCTAAATTAATTGAAGTGAACAAAGATTAGTGACGCATAAAGAACTAAAATTAATTAAGCTGTTTAGAACGTCATTCATTTTTTTTATTTGAAACATTCTTTTTGTTTTTTATAGTAATTAAGCTGTTTAGAACGTCACAAATTTTTTTTTATACTAAAATTAATTAAGCTGCTTAGAACAAAGATTATTTGAAACCCCATTTCATTGTCTATAACTCTATCATTGTTTATCCTTGTTGCGGTGCATCTTCATCAACGGTGTTGCTCAAATTTGTGCAGCGCATTGAAATAATGTCTTTACTTTTTACTTTATGGTTAGTTTTCCCTAATTGGAAGTCTTATTGAAAAGTTTTAGGTCTTCTTTTTGTTGGAGAGTTTTATTAATCATTTTGTGGTTCAAGTATTTTTTGTGTATTGTTATGAGTTTCAACGTTGTAGAGAGTCGTTCCTGATTGTCAAACTGTTTCAATTTCGAAAAAAAGTTAAATTAATGGCAGTTTATTTGTACAAATAAGATTAGTGAATCAATGTACTTGATTCTATATCTGGTCTTGTATTGAGCTATGAATAATTAATGAAATTTTGATTTCTCTTCAAAAAAAATTATAACTATCATTAGTTTTTTTAAACAACTTCAATTGGGTATTAAAGTATTGATTAATTCTAAGAAAAATGATAATCTAACGCTCTCTCACACACTTTGGGTACACACCTTTATATTTTAGTTGTTTATGATATTTTGTCAGATGTGGGGCTCATATCTGGAAAGACAAGAAAGAGCCATAAATAACTAAAAAATAATAATGTGCACTCAAAGTATGCATTGAAAGTGAGTACTTTCATCATTTTTCTAATTCTAACAACTGGTTTGATTTCTTCCTTGTGGACCTCCTTTAAGAGCATGTAGGTATAAACCCTCGTGACGATGGGAAAGCCAAAAGAGGCCTACAATTTTGTCGTCTTGTGTGATGTGGTGGTGGTTTGGTATGTATTTTTCTTTTGGGTGAAGTGATGGGATTTAATTTCAGGGGAGACAAGTTTGCTATCATTCTGCGTGTCTATCTAATTGTACCTATCAAATTTAAGACACGCAGAATCTAATCTACTCCTTTAATTATTTGAATATAACTCTTTGTTACCGGTCTCTTATTCTCAAAGATTTGCGAGTCTTGCGTATTAATAAAGACCCTTTTACAAGGATATCTCACCTCAATTAGTACCTTAGTCTTTTGAAGCAAAGCATTACACTTTTGTGCAGACTTGTTCGGGCTTGTGCAGACTCGACCAATATCCACTGCAAATGTCACCTAAACATGTTCGCAGAGTTATAATTAAGGGCAAGTTTGGTTGGGGAAATAGTAGGGGAGGACACTCCCCGAGAATTGTCACCTTTCCTTGTTTAGTTGAAGGTTTTTTTTATGGATTCTGCTATGATGGTGCCCCAACATGAACATGCAATACATACACACAATGATGTTTATGTGATACAGATTAAGATGTGTACATGCGCAGCCAAATGCAAAAAAGGATGCTAGCTCTATGTTGTTCCATTTCTTTTTCTTTTTTTTCTCTCTACTAAAAGTTAATAACTCTACTTATATAAAACACTATGTGCACTACATAAACGGCCTCAAGTTCAGATAAAAGAGGACTCTTACGTTACAAACCCATTTTTCATATCCAAAAAATGTGGTGAGGAGGCCCGAAGCCCGATAATCTAATACACTATCAACACACTCTTTGTGCGCACACCCTTATCTTTTAACCATTTATGATATTTTGTCAGATGTGGGGTCCACGTCTGGGGAGACAAAAAAAACCATAAATGACTAAAAGACAAAGATGTACGCTCAAAGTGTGTTGAAAGTAAGTCATTTGATCATTTTCCTTAAAAAATAGAGGGTTGCGACGGGTTAAAAATCAACTAAAACTTGTGTTACTTTTCATGAAATAAATCAAACACAAACGTTGAAATGTTCCCACCTAGCGACGCACTGCATTAGAACTTGGATGTAGTGAAAAATGATTTGGAACTAAAGCTAAGCTATGTTATTGACGCTGTTGCACTATGCTAGAAGTTAAAACCTCAATAGCAGTAACTTTGTGCAATCTCACACTTTACTTTAAAAGAAAATATCTGATTAGTTTTTTGAAGAATTTATAACGATTTCAAGATGATTGTAATTTTTTTTTAAGAGCTCAATTTAACTGAAGATGGGTGACCCGGTGATGAGACACCTGGTAATGGTGTCTATCCATTTGGCATCGAGATTTGTGCACACACATACATCGATGCACAAATAGATAAACACTATCACCGAATGTCACAAAACGAGTCATTCTAGTATTTTCCTTACAATTATTTTATGTTTTACCATGCTTATAATTAACTTCTAATTTAACTCTATTTTATACTTTTGATTAGTTTAATTAAATGAAAACACTGTTAGTTTATAATTTAAAAACGATATGTTAGTTAAATAAAAAAAAATTAAGAGCATTACAGTTGATCACAATAATTTATTCTTTTTTAAATACCTAATTTTTTTGAGAAGTACAAATCTCTATATAAAAACAAGAAAGGAAGTGCTGTTCCAAGGAAGAAACGAGGCTTAAGGCACCCTAATGCTTCTCAACTCCTTCGCAGGAGCAGTAAAATAATCAAAAGACTTTTTTTTATTTGAAGTACCTTTCTTTTGTAGGCCTCTTGTTGGTGCATGTAGGACCTGCCCAATTGATCAATCCTTGGCTTTTTAAAGGTGGAATGGCAGTCATGAGTGAATGAAAAGCAGTTGTTCTTACAGATGAACTAATAAGTTTTTCAGAAGAAAACAAACAGATACCAAAAGGCAGATTTGCATTTACCCACCACAACTGCTTCCTTCCCCACCACCATTCACAGAAAAAGAAGAGGAAAAAAAAAAGAACATAATTTGACAAAGAGAGAATTTTTTGGCTTGAACAATGATAGGGTCATGATAATATTTTGTGTATTATACATGTCAAAATAAACAATGCATAGAAGCCCCCATCCGAGGTTAAAAAAAGGGAATGGAGAAAATGAAATTTTTCTCAAAAGTATAGGCCTTTCTACTTGTAAGGCCAATCTCACACACAAGAGGCCAAAGACTTTAATCCCTACACACAAGATATGGTCGGCCGCGAAAGATCCCACACAGAGACTCTCCACCACCAGAAACTTGAATTGTGTGGCCTTCAAAGAAAACAAAACAAAACAACAAAAAAGAAGAGAGAAACTAAACATGGGCATGACCAGAACCCCAGAGAAGTCATCTGGGGTAGTGAAGGAGAGACCCCACTCAAAACACTACTCCAACATCAGGAGATTAGGATGTAAAAAAGGTGAACAAAGAGTATATATGAATGACAAGGACACATATAAAAAGGGTGGTAAGTATTTCTAGTATATTATGAAACAAAGCTAACTCCTAATGTGAATTTCTTTAAGGGTAGGGGGGGTACCCTAAAATGCATTTTGACTTCTTCAAATCATAGAGAATACATACTCTTCTTATCTTCCTCTTTTACCTTCAGAAGCTTGAAAAGTTGAAGAGAGACACCACACTTGCTGGGGCCTCAGGTGGCAAAGAATCCAAATAAGATCTCTCTCAAGTCCCACCACTACTGGTCAACACAGGTGCACTCAATTCCCAATTTATCTTTCTAAAGCAAAAGCTGCTTGTCACTTTTATTTGTTTGATCTCTGCAATGGCCGGAAAATCAACAAAATTAACTCACCAAACTGTACAACTGAGAGCCTGTGAGCAAGAGTAAAAAATTTATTTCACTGCCAAACAAGTAAATGTGAAGGAGAAAAGTAGGTTTGAAGATTTTATAAATTTTACTTTTGAAGTTTGGGCGATCTTCCTTTAACTTTTACTTTTTCATCAGAACAGCACTTTGTTGGAGATGGCAAAAAAAATATAAATAGCATGAACATATTGGGAAAATAAACTGCTATGGTCAAAAAGAATATCATGAAACAAAGTGCCCATGTTTTTGCAGGTAGAGATGTTAGGGGTTCCAATATAGAAGAAGGGACATGCTTGCATTTAGGACATTAGGTCAGTAGACCATCTAACATGTTTGAGTGAAAGAATGAAAACCACATATAATGAAAGCCAAAATACAAGAAAGATTCAATGAAACAGATGGGCTACATATTTAATTGAAAAATTCAATTCTGGGTTCCTCAATAGGACACGACACCATGCAATGACCCATAGCCATCTTCATTGGTTTAGTTCAATTTGGTCTTCTCCACAGTGACAAGACACGGCAGGACAGTAGGACCATGTCCATATCTCCACATGGATTCTAAAACCAATAAGGGTAATCTTCATTTATGCAAAACAGGATAGCTGTGCTGTAGAATACAAACTTTCACCATGCCCATAACCAGACGCATAAAATTTGAAGTAAATGACCTGACCGACAAGCCCTCCCACTTTACTATATATTAGGCAAAGCACATAAATCAAAGTTGGATGAAGGGACGAAAAAAGGAGAGGGTGGCCTTAAAGAGACAAAAACCAAAGGGCAATTAATATTCAAGAATGCAAGTTTATTGAGTGGCATGTTTAGGTTGGGACCCCAGTTCCCACCAGATGGATAGAAGAAAGTTTTATCAAACAGTCAAACCCTACAAGGGTCACACACTCATTAGAGGACACTCCTTGTTTAGGGACTACTTTAGTACAAGCCCCACCGACAAAATGATTTTTTCCCCTTCATTTCCCTTGAAATTTAGAGGGTTAGTATTTGATTCTAAGGTCTACCAGGTACTCTCTTGAATAAAAGATAATTCTACCAAACACGAAGGAAATAATTGTGATGGCATTGCTGTTTTTAGATGAACAGATGGCAAGACAGAAAAATGAATTGAAAAACTGAATTGAAATTCAACCACAAAAATTAAATTGCAAGGACGACAGTATAGAGTGCTTCTTACCGATTCTTTTCCTATTCAAGATTGGTGCGGTTTTCAGGTGGGTTTTGGAGTTGGTTGCTTGAATGCCACTGTGGGTGCTATTCTGCAACTCCTCCTTTGATGCTCTAGCACAAGTTCTCCAGCAAACCAGTCCAGCTTCTCAAAATTGGTCTGCTCACTGAACCTCTTCCCTCCGAAAAGCACCGACTCAACATTCTTCTGTTTTAGCATCTCCTCGGCGACTCCAACTAGTGTATTCACATTGGTGGGACTAGGGTCAGCATCCACATCGACCCCACATCGATACAACGTTGAACCATTTGCCTGAAATTACGTTCATCCTCAATCAAAATCAAGCTAAAAGAGCACCAAGTCAAACAATTCAGATGTCTCACTAATTAATTACTGAACCAGATGCTCCAACTAGTCTTCCAAAGTCAAAAACATCCGGATTACAGACCACCCTTTCACGTTTTACCTTAAATTCTTTCAAGTAAACAAACTCGAAATGGTGCAGCTAAAGATGGCAAGAGTGGTTAATGCATATCAGAAAGGGAACAAACCACTGCTCTCAATTGCAAGTGTTCAACTACACTCTAATTTGATCCCTTTCAAATGGAGAACACATATGCAACAACGACTACGCCTCAATCCCGAATTACTTGGGATCAACTAGATGGATCAAATGCTTCCACTCGACCCTTTTTAATTTATTTGAATCTGGCAACACAAATACTAAGTGAAAACAATAGAGCAAATCTCAATTCAGGTTTTGTAACTTAACAACTTTCAACAGACAACAAACAAGCAATGAAGTTAACTCGGAATCTTAACATGGATAATGAAGATGGCAATGCATTGATACCTGAATCCGAACGTAGTTACTGCTCCGACTCTGCCCGAATGCCATGGCGACGGCATGATCCACCAAGTCGGCCGCCCCATCCCCCGCAATCCTCGCCATTGGCCGCGCCCACTCCTTGGCCTTCCACCCCTTCACCTTCTCATAGCTAAAGCTACTCTCCAACAATTCACCACTCCCCAATGACACCACCAACAAATCCTCCACACCTCTCACAAATGGGAACTCCTGCTTATTATGCAACACGTGAGTAATCGCCGCCGCAGTCGGGTTACTCATCGCCAGCCCTCCGCCCACGGCGAGGCACTGCGTCTGCCCGTCGACCGACCGCATCCCCATAGGCTCAAACACCCCCGGCTCCGCCGCCGTCGCCCTGCACACCTCCCACAGCCTAAAATCAAAGCTCTCAGTCTCCAAGGCATCTGCCCTCGAAAACAAAAATGGGGCAGAGCTTGATAAGTCATAGCAAGGAATCAACACAGGCTTCAATGTATCCTTCAAAGTCAAGCTCTTCCCATTCCCATTCCCATCATCAAATGCATCCTTCATAGCTCTTTCCAGCTCCACCGTCGCCGTGGCCGTCCCGGCCCCGCCCCGCCTCATAATTCGCCGAAAAAAGCGTCCTTTGGAGGTCGAACCCGACGACGAAGAAGAACCCTGGAAGAATCTCTTCCCCTGCTCAGCCAAAAACTTCCACGTCTCCTCCGCCCTGAAAATTGGGCGATTATCTCCCTTGCTCCCAAACAGCATCGCCGTGAATATCCCCCCGACTCCAGTCCCCGCGGCGACGTCGAAATAGTCGGCGATTCGAGCGTTGGGGTCGCCGGACTTGGCCTTGAGCGAATTCTCCAAGTAAGAGAGGGCTTTCCCTGATAAAATCCCCCTCATTCCCCCGCCGTCGATGCTCAGGATGCAGATCTTGCCTCTTTGGTTCTTTATCGCTGCGACGCCACCGCCGATGCCGCCATTAACATCTGTTGTTGTTGCAGTTGGAGGTGTTGTTGTTGTTGTTGTGGTTGGGGTGTCTTTTGGTTGTATCTGTTTGGGGATCCAGAGCTTCTGATCGTCGTAGCCGAAGAGGAACTTGCTTTCGAGTATGGAGAAGATTTCGTAGCTGAGCTTGTCCGTGTCGATGCTCGGCTCTTCCGACCCTGTGCACGCCATTCTTCTCAATTTCAAGATGAATCTCTCTCTCTCTCCCTCTCCCTCTACTTCTTCTCGTTCAGCTTTTTTGAAAAAAAGTGAAGATTCTCATTAGATTCTTCTACGTTGAATTCAAACCTAATCCCTCTCTCTTTAGGGTTTAAGGAATCCACTCCTCATCTTCAAATTTCACAACCACAAACAACTTGTTCAATCGTTCAACCCCTTCTCGAACAAAGCAATCGTAAAAATAGAAAAAAATTGTTGATAATTAATGAGAAGATGAAGAAGAAGAAGAAGAAGAAGAAAAGAAGGCATGAATGCAGGAGTTGCAGAGCATGTCTGCCAGCTTTAACAACAACGACAACAACAACAACAAACGCCTCTTCTCTCTCTCTCTCTCTCTCTCTCTCTCTAAAAACAGTTTTCTTCTCTCTATTAAACAGGGTTACCGACGATTGCGAGGTCAAAGTGTTGGGGTATTGTCAATTCATCGGACGGTGGAGGCGCGTTCTGATGATGACGCCGTGATGGACGGTCAGCTTCGCACGAATTCATTTCGTCCCGCCAATTTGTCGTCTGCGTCACTTTGTGTAGGCCCCGCCCCACTCTTTCTTTATTCAAGCACGCTCGCTCGCTCGCTCGCGCTCTTCTTCCCAAATTTTCTGTGTGTATTGACTAAACTGCCCTTGTTCGTCAGTCTCTTTGTTAGTTAATCCTCTGTGGAGCTCTCTGTGATGTGCTCTCTGTGATATTGCTGTTATGGTCTCTGACGTGGCAGGATCTTATAAAGAGGACCGTTTATAGATGGACATTACTTTTCTTTTTTTCTTTTTTTTTAATTTTATTTTATTTTATTTTTTTTTAACGTGCGAAAAATGTGACACGAATGCGTGGATTTTATGTTTATGGTGTCACATTACTTGATTAGGACAAGAGCATGACGGTTAAGTGTTAACAATAATGGGAGATTATATATCTTATTATTTAGTTCGTGCCGTAACTGGTTTTATGTAAGTTGTATATCTCCAATTTATTGTCCATTTATTTTTAATTCGAGTAAGTTATTTTATGATGAGAATTACGAACTTAGAATAAATACAAAAGATCTCACTGTAATCACTATAATCAAATAGTATGAGCAACCAAAACACCGCATGTTGTGTATAACTCTTATAGGGAAATACTAAAATAACCCACTTTCAACACCTACATTATGATGTATTATAAATATAAAAAGAAAGAATATGATGTATTATAAATAAAAAAAGAAAAAATAAATGAAGAAAGGAAGAAATGCAGAAAAGCCCAAAAGACTACATTTTTTCTTTTAATCGATTTTTTTTCCAACATCTGTAATTTAATTATAATAAAGTAAAAATATAAAGTGGTCAGGGTTAGTTGAAAAGGATTTCCTCTTTAACTAAAAAGTGAATTCTACAAGATTATATAATCATGTTGTTAAGAGTAATTGTTGGAAAGTAGATAGTGGACGAGCCACACATAATCAAGCCAAGAAGGTGGTTAATCCATATGTTAATGTTGAGAAAGCAGCCAACAGCTTGGTGCGTTAGAGTGGTTTGACCCTCTAGTGAATTAAGAGGACGTCTTGAGTTCAAGACTATACGAACACAAAAACCACTACTGAAAAAGATTTACCATTTAGTGAGCCGACCCAACTAGAGTTCAGAATAGTCGGTTGAGTCTGAAAACTGAGTGGTCTAGATCGAGAAAAAAAGACGAGAAAGTCATTATAGAAAATTCACAAGTGATTATTATGGGCACTCTAAGCGCCCAGAATATTAATTTTTATATTTAAAATATAAATTTAACGCGTCTTAATATGGAAACTTATTTTCTCAAAGGAAAACTCATTTTGCTCACTATACTAGGTGGAAAAATACGAGTTTTAATATGAAAATTTGGCAATCGTGAGAAAATATTTCGTGAGAAAATTTTGGCCATCAAACGCAAAAAATGTTATTTTCTCACAAAATTTATCATTTTCTTTGAAACATTTTATTTTTCATCTAATCAAACTGAGCTTTCGTCACAAAGATCCTCTACTTCAATAGAGATGAGAAATCTCAACAACTTTTAGTTATGACTTAATAAGTTTGATTCTCACACTCAACGGCTCTTTTGTGAAAACCATGTGGGCGATAGCTTAATGATTCGTATGTGGTATTGTTGTAAGAGGGTGAGGTCCAAGTCAGCAAGTCCGGTAGGAGGCAAAAAAAAAAGTTGGTTTATTTCTTATCAACAAAAAAAAAGGCTCTTTGGTGAAGGTTAGTTAAGATTTATTAGAATGTTTTATCAATGGCCTAATGATAAAAAATATCCTAATATTTACAAGTTGTATCAATTATATCATAACATTTGAAAATTATCAATTCTATCATAACCTTTTCGTTTTAGTATCAATTATATCCTCAACTAATTTTGGGCACTTTTTCTTTGAAATTAATATAATCTTCTAACTTTTCTTTTCATGATCATCCATATTGATCAATTTACACATTGAAATTTTGTAAGCCTTGTGTTTGAATTAATGTACGAGAACCCACAAAAAAAATTTTATAAATCAATGATACGTTAATACCTTAATTAATTTTTTTTAGTTATTCATAAAACACAAATAGTAAGTTGAAAATCATGTTTATATACATATAAAAATAACATATAAAACTTATTAACAGGTATATAGTTGTTTAATTTAATGAAAGGATTATGTACTTAGATTATATGTATATGATTGAGTAGCATATGTACACACACTACTATATGTGTATTATATACATAAATACATAAAAATAAAATAAAAAAAGAATATTAAGCTTTAATGCATATCTATGAATAAATCTTTAAATGGTATAATAAGAAAAAAAAAAAAGACGTGTGGAAAAAAAAGGTCTAAATTAATTGATAATAGAATTGATACTAAATTTCAAAGGTTAGAATATAATTGATAAATTTTGAAAGTTAGGATATAATTGATACAACTTATAAATATTAGAATATTTTTTATTATTAAACCTTTATCAGTTAGGCACTGCCTAATGAGCCTCTACGATGTCACAAAAGATCTCTCCCGTCACGCAAAGCTTAGACTTTTTCTTCTCAGTCAAAAACGCAAACGTGCGGACCAACAGTATGCCTCTAACGCGCTTTGACGCCGTCTACAGCTGATCCCCCGTTTTAACGCCGTCAACCGACAAACGGAATATCCACCAACTGTCTGCACTCGTGAGGCTCTTATTTTAAAAACAATCTTTGGTGCATTTATTTGGATAATGAAGACCGTCAAGATTAATTATTTGAAAGAGTTGTTGAAAAGTATTACAATGCAAGCAATGACGAGAGAGAACACCACGGCACATCCAAACGTTTTATTTTGTTTTGGTTTTGCTCTTCACGTACATAGCATCTGCTTTGTTTAGATATAATAGTGTTTATATCAATGTATGTTTGTCCACGTTATGCACTTTTGTACACACAGAATACAAAAATTAGGTTTTAAGCTTTTGATTGTATAATATAAGTAGTATATATATGGTTTGATGTGCTCTTTCTCCTACCCTATACCCATTAGGCCATTACATGTGTGCAGCGCAGTTAGTGCCCTCAATTACGTGAGAACTTCAATGATAATTATATATATCATCAAAGAAAAATGATAATCTAACACACTCTTAACGTATACTTTAGGTGCACACCCTTATTTTTTAGTTGTTTATAGTGTTTTGTCAGATGTAGAGCCACACCTAGAGAGACAAAAAAGAGTCATAAATGACTAAAAAATAAAGATGCACACCCAAAGTGTGCATTAAAAGTGTCATTTTATCATTTTTCATCATCAAAAATCAAAATGTACTTATTGATTATATAAAAGTAGGGCAACTAGTACTCCTTTGTGGAATTAGTGGAATCGGTGCAGTGCCCAGTGGTAAAGTTTGTTGATACTTGATGACTAAAAGGTCACGAGTTAAATATATATATATATCCTGACGTTATATTTCAAATATGTTCAAGTTGGGAGAGGTTGAAAAGTTCGACGACCCACATATATATTTATTATTATTTTTAGCTAGCTAGGGCTATATATATGCATGGCAAAGCGATCGAGGCCGCACACACACATATAAGGATTAAATTTGCTCTCTATGATTAATTAATTATTAAATCATTAGAATTCACCATTCGAAATGAATGAACTAGTTAACAGTGAGTGGGGCGGCTCAAAAAACAGTAGTGCGGCTGTAGTTGTAGTGGAACAATTCAAGACTAAGCTCAATATATGCATTGAATTTCTTCTGTGTATAGTAATTGATCGAGTTATGTGGTTTGACAGTTTTTAGGTCTTTTTTTTTTTTTAAGTCAGTTGTTTTTTAGGTTAAAAGTTGAAACACAAATATATTGTGTGGTCAAGACACATACATTCTTTTCTCAAAAAAAAAAAAAAAAAACACATACATTCATGAAGGTCACTATCTTTGAAACGCTGGAACACTTGGCATTTTGTCTATAAATTTAACTATGTATAGCTAGCCAACTTGTTTTGTTATATCCTCAAAATATATACAGTCATACATGACCAATACATGTCGGTTAGTTTTGTTTTTACTACTTCCTTAATTACTTGAATCTTTGAATATTCCATGAGAACTGTACTAATTAGATACCTGTCTTTCATGCATGTTATTGCATGCATATAGATGCGATCAACTTTAATTAGTTTGTACTATTTATTGGCTTGATGTAGTATAGTTTATCATCTTCTTCTTTTTTTCTTTCTTTCTTTTTATTTTTTTAATTTTTAATTTTATTTTTATTTTTTATGGTGAAGCATACCGGCCACGCGTATCTCATCATAAGAAATTATAGTGCTTAAAAAAATTAGAAGATTAATTTGTACACATGTCACCTCAAAAAGGCACAAGTGATGTTTGGACGTTACATATATATGGTTCTTTTTGGTATACGATATGGTTTTTTTTTTTTTTGACTCCACATATATATGGTTTTAGTGTATATTATTTTGACATAAAATTTACACATCCGATCCCTATAGTAATTATGTATATATGTACATCATATCAATGTCCTTAATTTTGTTAATCTCCCATGTTAGTGTCAGTGAGCGATGATTGTCATCAAGTTGTCCAATTTACAATTTGGTAAATGACTCACCCAAACATGATTTGTGTGTTCAAAATCACAAGATAAACTTTGGGTGATTAGATAAAGATATGCAATTGGGACAAGGCAGATTGCAACAGGATCTCTCTCAGAATCGGTTAGTTGGAGATTTAATCTCATCCACGAAGCAACAAAAATATATGCAGTTATGTGGAGCGGATTTCTGAGACTTATCACCACGTGCTACATGTGCTCAAGCGTAGTTAATTATTTGCATATAAAGGTGCATCAGATCTTATTGTTATGGTTAAGATATTGTGCATTGTATCGGTCTATATATAATACCAAAGTCGATAGAGTATATACTTCATCTACTTTGTATTGTGGACTTTTTAGTTCGCTTCTTTTGAGATGTCGTCACCAAGGAGATCTTTGGTAGTCCATCAAGGGGTTGTACCGAATGGAAGCTTGGGTATTCCTATGAGGGGAGCTTCACAGTACAAGCGGTGGGAGACTTGTGTAGAGTCCATTGTGAGGGTAAAGGGATAGTGTAGCAAAGCCTATTGAGGGATCACTGGTTCGAGGGTTGCGTAAATCTGTTACTCTTTATCTTAATGGATTTTAAATCTGGGCATTGCCTCGCAAATATAGGTCAAGTTCTCTGGTGTCTCTGGTTTGATTTATTTTATGCATACTTCATTGAAGTATTTGCCTTAATTTTTTATTTCCCTGGTACAACAAGTTATTGTGTAACGGTCCAAATTAATTAAACTAGGATTAGCATTAATCTCGGGGATTAACGTTCATAATTCGAGCGTTATGTGGACAACTCGATTGATTCGGGCACGAGAATCGAAGAAATATGTTATTTATGATTGATGTTTTGTCTATTTTGTGGTGTTGAAAATCATTATTTATTGTGTTGCATCACATATTTTTACGTTTCTATCGAGCGAGATGGCGAGACGGGTATTTCTCTCAAAGTGTGTGTCGACGCGGGTATCGAGTAACAGTTACCCGGGGATGTTAGACTAGGCTAGGGAGCGTTATATGGTGTTTAATTAAACCATAGCCTAAGTTAGGTAATTAAATTAAGTTAATAATGTGAAATACGTCGCGCCTCAAGATGTGTGTCAGGACGCGGGGCACCAGGTGTCGAGTAGTTACATGGAAAATACATAGGCCATAGATGTACCTTGTGATGATCCTAGTTTATGAATTCTAGGAGAGATGGTGTCACTGACGTGTGTCAACTGAAATGGGACAGCTCAAATGAGGGCCTTAAGACTGACCTCGAGACACACAAAACAATATAAATTATAGACAAGGTATAAAATGGACTTCAGGGACTGAGGGACCATAGCTCGCATACTGAGGAGCTAGGTGGGTCGGATTAGAGAGTTCGAGGAAGTCAGAATGTGTATTTCAGGTGCGTAATGTAACGACCCGAAAAATATGTTATGTTTGTGTGACGACGTGTATTACCTATTCATACTCTTGTTTGTATGACAGGACGGTGACGTCAATTTACGAGTAGGGTTCACGTAGGAAAACGTGTCGAACGGGTATCGGGCAGACAGAATACGGGTACACGGGTCAGAAAAATTATTTTCATGGACGACCGAAAAATAAAATACAGTAATTAATTAATGTGGGAATATATTCGAGTCGTTAGTATTTCTACTCGCGCTCGACAATGTGAGTCGTGGCGCGGTTCGAGTGCGAAAATGCTCGGGAGAGCCTTATTTGCTGTTGAAACGAATTGGAAGTCCCTAAATGTGTCACACAAGTGTGTCACTGGGGTGGAGGCGGTTTGGACGCCGGTGAAGACAGTGACTGTCAGATACGCCTCAAGATACGTGCGTGCATGAAAATGAAAGAGATTAATATAAATCTTTTTTTCTTTCTTTTTCTCTCATCGTTTCACTCACTTTTTTCGTTTTCTCTTCCGATTCACGCAGATCATGGAGTTTCGAAGGGTTTGAGCTCACAACGGCGCTGAGAAATGACTAAACACCCAAGTTGTGGTAAGATTCTGACTCACCGCGAAATTCTCGTTGTTTTGGCATATGTTTGGTGGGTTTTCGTCGGTGAATTTTTGATTATTTCGTTGGAGTTTTTCCAAAGGTTTTGAATGGTGGGTTAAGTTGGTATGGACGTCCTTATGAGTTTGGGATAGGCTCGGAACGTGGCGACATCAGCTGGGGTGTCAAAAAACCCTGAATTCGTGTTTAGGAATCGACGCCGCGAGGGACGTCATGAGCCCTGGAGGCCACAACGTCGCTCGCGACGTCCAGACCAAAAAAGATTGAGGTTTCACGTTTTAAGTGACACCACTAGGAATTTTCCCCACGGCGTGGCACTGTTCATCAGTGCCAATTTTTGAAAATTTTCAGAAACTTCGGGACTTATCTCGGAGATCCAAATGGGTCCAAATACCTAGAAAATTGATCCAAAATAGTAAAAAGGGTAATGTTTGGAAAATAGGAAAAATTAATGGGAAATGACAATTAAATACAAAATAAGACTCTAACGCGACCAAAATTGATCCAAACTAATATCAAGTGCCTAGTGGATTGGTGACGAACATACGAGATATGTTTGGTGACGTGTGAGAGCCGTGAGTGCGGAGTTTCGCGTTGTACGGTAAGTAAAAATAACCGGAGCATTAATATTATTTCATTTGTGCAAGTACTTGGTTATTATCTTTGTTGAGCAATATTTCTGTGTGAAATATGGTTTTGTTGGATATAAATTTTTGATATCTATCCTTAGTGGATTGTCATTTTGTTTTCCTTAAATTCCTTAATGAGTGGTTTTTTTGGGTATAAGTAGGCGATATGGTGATCATAGGTGCGGTGAGAGTGCTTATTGATCTCTCTCACTACTGTGATTACACGAATTCTGGACGTGCCTAAACTCGCAGTTTAGGGGTTGGTAGTCTAACCGTGAGTTAAACTGTGTGTGGGCTACGGTAGGGTGACTCATCATAAACTGTTTGGTGGTTTGTTTAAGTCCAGAATCTGTCAGGGAAGTCAGGTTGTATATTTAGTGTTACAATCTGATGAACTTGGAACACTTAGATGCCTTTTTGCTTTGTGCTCTTGACACTCATTTATTGTTGATATCTCAGTGATTGATTATGATGTTATTTTTTATTATCTTTGTGATATCCATACACGATCCTCGATTACCCATTTATTTGACATTTGAAATTATAAATTATGTTGAGACTCCACTTGGTTATTACTGTTATACTTTCTGTACTCACCGTCTTTTTTATGACGGTGGGTGCAACCCCGTCATATTGCATGATTGATAAGGGTAAAAGATAGACAATATGTGATTGACATTGAATACAGCTTGGTGATCTCGTCTCGCTTATTGGGTAGGTCATTGTATTATATGTATGTTGTGTTAAAACATTGGGTTATGGTTTTGTGAGATCTTGGGCATGTATATTATAGTGTACCCTCCTCTGGCTTAATATATATGATGTTGGTATACATACGTGGGGTTTCCACACTCTAGGTTGTCCTGACTAGTGTCTTATGGTTATTTCATTTAGTTGAGTAGAAATTGTTTCAGCTTTACTTTGATAACTCACTAATTTGAATAACTCAAACTTAAATAACTTAAATTAATGGATAATGGAAAAAAGGCTGACTATGTTTGCGTTGACTACGCAAATGTTGATTTGGGGTTTACGTAAGTCTAGGCCGGGCAGAACCAAATTTAGGGTTGTGGAATTGGGGTCGTCACACGTAAAACTATGGAGAATGCTTCACTTTATTCATGGCATTGTTTTATCGAATCTCGTATTAGTTTCATGTGTAATTGTTGGTGGTCACGCATGGGGTTTTTCATCTTTGGTTGTGGTTAGATCTCTTTGTGACGGCCTAGTTTTCAAACCTAAACTTGGCCCCGCCCGGCCTAGACTTACGCGAACGAGTCCGTCTCGACGAGTCACGCAAGCCTAGTCAGCTTTACACTACCATTTACCAATCAATTACAAGTTTATAACATTGATTAGTGAGTTATCATCAACATAGTGGAAGCAAAAGCTCAAACTAATCAAATAATCACAACTATATAAAGATAAGGCATCCTAAAATGTGGAACCCCGCATATATATATCATAAATGATCAGTCAGAGGAGAATAACCCAATTGATATACAGGCCCAGAATCCCTCACATACCCAAACCCAAGTTTCAAAATAACGTATATATATACAATAATACAAAAATCACCTACTCAGCCAAGTGGAAAGGCGTGCTCTAGTATCATCAAAGAAAATATCTAAGCTCTGGTGTTTTCCCCTTGCTGGACTGTGGATCTGCACTCCGTCAAACATAAGAATGACGAGCCCAAGTAAGTAACGCTAAGCAGAACAATAATAAAACATTTCAAAATAAATAAACATCAGTCCATATTCATGCTGATAGAAGGAAAGGAATAAGGAACGCATGAAATGTATAGTACTGTAAATAATTCAATCGAAAAGTGAGTGTCCGAGTTATGAAATAGAATATCAAGGAGTTCTGACAATAGTCGTTGAGTCGAGGTAAAACTTATAAGACTTGGGTTCAGGACGAGAACACAGCCTACCAGCCCTAACCTTTACGACTATAAGATATCCATAAACCTGGATAAGAGCCCCTAGCGTAAACTCAACGGGAGATATCAACAACGTTTAGATAAGAGCTCACATCGTAGATAAAAGTAACCATAACTCCATTGCAGTAGACTACTCAACCAACATAGATTCTAAAAGATATAATGATAAACAGAGCAATAACAACAAATTAAAGCTTAAAAAATAACTGTAAAAGTTCTCACTGGTTTACTTACCTGTAATCCAACTATTACGCACTCAACAAACCCCCCACACATCTCCTAAGACCTATCGTGTCCCGTCAATGTTCAAAATCCATAATATACATTTAAATTGAAATTCTCATTAATTATCCTTATTCTATCCAATTTTTTCATAATTTTATTCATTTACTCAATTGGGTTGATTATCCAGGTATTAGGTCGCATTCAGACCTATTGGGATACTTGATAGATCCCTGAAAGTTTCCAAAAATTTATAAAATTTTGGTCCCTGTGAACAGTTACACGTCACCGGGACGCCGTGGCGTCCAATGTGACGGCCCCAAATTCCGAGGTCGCCCCGTGGTCAGCTACTTCCCTGCCTCAACACTCGAAGCCTCTGCCATCTCACTCATACTCATCACTTGTCTGACACCTTGGCGTTTCTTGTCAATTGATTTGTTAGTTTACATATAATTTTAAATTAAGCAATAAAGCTAATCAAACATTTATAACGAAATAACAGAGAAAGTCTTTACATTACCCAAAAGAACATATAAGGTTTACTTTTCAACCTATAGTGGAAATCCTGGCAGTACTATGTATATAGGGGTGAAAACAACTACTAAAGTGTGTACTTAGGACCAGGAGCCCTAGTCGTGGCCTACACCATCGACCCTACGACTATGTCCTAGCGGCATTAGCCCTAGTAGGTTACATCAAACACGTCAACTCGGGACATAATCTACCGAGGTCGAGAACACGTGCTACACACCTAGCAAGCGACCACAACAACCCTCGGATACATAGATGAAAAACTCAACCGTCCTAGTAAGATTAGATTCATAACTTATCCAGAATAACAACTCAAATGAATAAACAAATAGTAAATGAAGTAGTGGTGTTCAGTTGGGTTTTACGTACCTCAAACCGCGCTAAAAAACCTCGAAAACTCTCCCTCGGTCCAATCCCCGACTAGTCCTCGACTCCAGTTACTGTCCCGTGACTCCTGAGATCTATTTTGGGTGTTTATTGGTTAATTAAGTGGGTTTGTAATCAATTAGGCTCGATTTCATGTTTTTTTTTAAAACTTCAGGGGTTTGGTATTAGCACGCTAATTGATATTCGTGCACTGTTCATGCACGAAGATCTTCATCTTCCCCAGCGTGATTAGCGCGCTAGTGTTCATCATCTAGGGCGCTAATTGCACTTTGCCCAGAATTTCCAGAAACAAATTCTGGCTTTTCTGGTTCCTAACACCTCACAAACAGTAACCAACCAACACACACTTCAATAGCATCAAATTTCTCTCCAAAACACCAATTTAAACAAGTTTTTACTCAAAACCGAGAATCAAAGTGTGCATGTAAATAAATCCAAAATCACAAAAACCCCTCAATTTTCCACAATTGTGATTCCAAACTATGTATTTGATCAAATTCAACCTTATGAACATCAAATCCACCAAAAACAGTGATGATTTTATCCAAAAATCCGTTTAAACCTCACTTACCCAAACATATCAAGTTTCCACAAAAACTAAGGAAATTGTAAGTAGATTACCTTAATTTCGTTGTTGATCGCTCAATCCAACTTCCAATCCTCAGTTGTGTTCCCTAATTAACGATTTCTCTTCTCAGAACCACACAACCAATTTGGATTTTGCTTTGGTTTGCATGTCTCCTCGATCAATCGATATTTATGTTTGTTCTAATCCGGCGTTCACACGCATCTCGAAGTTGATTGGATGGTCC
This sequence comes from Stephania japonica, assembly GCA_039657345.1. Taxonomy (NCBI): domain Eukaryota; kingdom Viridiplantae; phylum Streptophyta; class Magnoliopsida; order Ranunculales; family Menispermaceae; genus Stephania; species Stephania japonica. The sequence goes on from CM077556.1 coordinate 13,693,673, forward strand.
TTGTCAAGCCTGTGTCACACAGTTCCTGGACACCTTATCATGACACTAGTTGCCTTGTATCTCATCTGTTGTGTGTCTCGAGGACAATCCAAGGTCTGCTGATTTATTTAGTTACAACTATAGGACTTTATTAATTTCATTTGATTTAACTTATATAACCTATCCAAACTATCAATTAAATTCGTAAATAGGGTCACACTAACTTCTCGACGACCCGGCTCCCCGTGTCCCGTGTTCGGCACGCTTCCCGAAGCGGTCCCACACTTAGTGTACCTAATTGAATTATATAACTTAGCCTAAGGTTATGTTTAAATCTCGCTAAATTAACTCCTCAACTATAGTCATGCTATATTGATTAAATCTAATCCAACCCCAACACGCGGCCTTACAGCTACCAAACCCCTGCATTGGCGTATTCTACGAAATGGAACCCCGGCACTCAACTCGCCTGACAAGTAATTATATGGACACACCTGTGATGGATAACACATCATCAGAATAAAAATATTAATACATCACAGAATTCAAGAAAATAGCAGTACACAGTCGGCACCCTAAGTTCGGGTCATGTCTAGCCTATCCACGACGTCCACGTGTCGTCCGAGCTGGCGTCCTAATATGAAATAATTAAATAACGGTGTTATAATTATAACGGGCAGTTACATCCAATAACTTGGACGACGTTTCCACGGCATGGAGATGAGACTTACTGCCTAACTCGTACGTAAGTGACGCTGTGACCTTGTTTGGTCGTGGCAACGTCTTCACGGCGTGTTCTTTGAGGCCCTGCCCAAGACGTACGTGGGTGACGCCGTGAGCTGGAATACTAACGACGTCTTTTGCAGAACGCCTCTAAACCTCGACACCCCGGCTCGCATCGCCGTGCTTCGAGCCTATCCCAACTTCGACTAAACATCCAACAACACACCAATACACCCTTGGCTCGCGTCAAAACCCGACCAAACCATCGATTTTCCGAAATCATCCAAAATTCAACAAAAATCCCCAAAAATTTAGAAAATTCCCAAACACTAACACCACTTCACAATTCATGTTTTGATTACCTAATACACTCCCAATCCATCAAAACATCCATAAACACCGAATTTCCCAATTCGTTGTTCGAATTCATTACGACAAAAACCAACGAAAACACCGCCAAAACGTAGATATACACGTAGAGAGTTAAATTCTCACCTTAGAAATCGTATTCGATCGTTCATTTGGCGTCAAATAGAGTCGAGAAGTCCCGAAACCCTCATCATTCTCACGTTGTGTTCGATGAAGAGAGAGAGAAAGAGAGAGAGAGAGAGAGAGAGAGAGAGAGAGAGAGAGAGAGAGAGAAATGAAAAATGAAATGCGAGAGAGAAAAGGTGATGGAATGAGCTTATAACCCCCCTCTCATCCTCTTGCACATACGGATCTCGAAGCACATCCTTATATCTCTATTCATTCCTGCCACCAACCATACACACATGTGTAACTCTAATACGTGACTCTCACTGTTAACTTTGTGATTTCTCGCACAATACTCGCGTTTCCGAGTTCGTTTCAAACACCAAACTTGTTTGTCACGTCGCCCCGGACGTATCAACGTATCGAACACATTTACAACTTTTAATTATTATTTATTTTGTATTTTGTCGGTGTTTTTTATTCATTTAATTCTTACGGACTACTAATTACCCAACCAACGTTCGCCCGAAACCCTGTTATTTCACGAAACCTTTGAGCTGAACCGTTTCTCGTACCGACGTTCACACTCAAATGTCCTCGCACGTTTGGGACATTGGAATTACACATTCGGATAATACAATATAGTACAAAACACCGAACACAAATAATATACCTCAGCAACGAAGACTGAGAATTGGACTCTGTATCACGACAAACGGACCCACGTACGACCAAAATTGACACGTGGCACAAGTTAGAATTTAGGGTCGTTATAGCTTTCCCAACTAATTGAAATTTCGTTATCGAAATTAAAATGAACTAATGGAAAGACTTACCGAATCAGAAGAGATAGGGAAAATACTCCCATGTCAGCTCCTCGTCACCGTGATGTTGCCACTTGACTAAGACTGACTGGATCTCCTTGTTCCTCATAATCTTCGCCTTCCTTTCCAGTATCTGAATAGGCTGCTCGTCATAGGTGACGTCTTCCCTTAAGTTTATCTGGCTCAAGTTCACCACCAGCCGCCTACCCTCTATCGACCTATTAAGTATGAACATCGATATATGAAATACAGGGTGAACTCCAGATAACTAAGGTGACAACTCCGACTCATATGCAACTCTGCCTATCCGCTTCCCAACTCTGAATGGACAAATAAATCTCGGCGTAAGCTTCCCTTTGATCCCGAACCTCTTGTGACCCTTCATCTGAGACACCATTAAATATATGTCGTCTCCGACCTTGTACTCTAACTCCCTGTGATATAAGTCATAATATCTCTTATGCCTCTCCTGCGCACCTTTCAACCTCAATATGATCAGACGTATCTTCTCTATGTGATTCACAATAATCTCTAGCCCAATAGCTGCCACATTCTCTGGCTCTGCCCAGCAAGATGGAAATCTGCACGGCCTCTCGTATAATTCCTCGAACGTCGTCGGTGCCTCGGTGCGTATGCTTCCAAAGCTCTCACTAGCCATAACCCTCTCATAGGCATCCTGTAACGTGTTCGGAGCCGTCGTCACTATCACAGAATCTATCGAAACCAGTAGATTGTGTATGAAATAATAAGCTTGGTCGGTGTCAGTATCGGCTGCACTATCGATATACTCCATCAAACTCAATTACCAATCCATATAGTGCATAACAAACTCTCATGCCTGTTGCCTGATCATCTGAAACTCGGCCTCTTCCGATTATGGACCGTAAGAGGAATATAGTTTTTATGAAATCTCTCTCTAAACTCAGTTTAGTCCTTGGGATTACCCTTCGACGCTACCGTTGTGTGCCACCAAACATCCGCCTCGCCAAATAGACATGCTGATGAGATGCTCGACTGCATATGTATCAGCGTAGCCAAGACCTCGTGCATCTTCTTGTGGCTCCTCATAAACTTCTCCACTGCCTCCAAATTAGTTCCCCGTGGAACTTCACCGGCCGGTGTCTCATGAATTCTTGAGCCTGCCTCGCCTCAGGCGTCGCTCTAACACCAGTATCCGTCAGTGTGCTCGGTGTATCCTCTATCGGTGTCTCTGGTGTATGAGGTACTATCTCTGTCTGTGCAGGTGCCTCCTCAGTCACTGCGGGTCCTACAACAACTGTGGCTACTGCTGGCGTATCCTGAATTGTCGAAGCACTCCCAGCTTGAGCAACTGGAGCTGTTGACGTATTAGGTGATCCTGTTGCCTGAGCTCTCAACAGTTTAAAAATCTCCTATAACTGCTGATCATGTGATGAAATCCTCTGTGACATGCCATCCAACTGGCCCTGTACGTCACCCGTACTAGGCTGTTCAGCCATCACTATCTGTAAAGAAAGTGATTCTCACGATCAGGACATAACTATCGTTAATAAAATATACAATAATCAAATAGCTCATGTAACGGCCCAAATTTTATTAAGGCCGTTATTTGCGTATTTTCAGACGTGGACGCCAGCTCAGGTCCACGGAGACGCCACGGACCGGCGAAGATACGCCTGGTTAGGCGGGAAGTATTATTTTTGATTGATTGTTTGACTAACTCATGATGATAATGACTAGACTATGACTCATTACATCGCAGGTGTGGTTTAATATTGTTTAGATCGGGTGAGATTTAGTATCGGGTATTCGCTAAAAAATGCGTGCGGACGCGGGAACACTAGGCGGGAATGCGTTTAGTTCGATAAAAATAAAATAAATTTGACAAAAATAGTAAATTGGTGGGCGCTAGTGACACGCGGGGTCGTGGTCGACACGCGTGGGTGGTAGTGTAGTGTGCACGCCCCGAGTATGCTCGTCGGCGCGCACGACGAAATTGTAGGCGCGAAAATATAGGCGAATATATATATTTATATATATATGTATATATGTAATTTAATATATATATAAATATATATTAAAATCAGAAAATAAATAATTAAATGTGAAATGACCAAAAAGGGTGTGTGATTGTGAATAATGAGGATAAGAATGCAGGGGCAAAATGGTCATTTCACCCCAAAATTGTTGATAACCACCACCGACACCCATTTTCCCCATTTTTGATCGATCAAGGGAGACCGAGGAAGAAGAAAGGAGAAGAGAGATCAAGAGGTCGAGGTCGGGAGCTCGTTGAAGCGGCGTTGGCAAAGGTGAGGAGTTGTTATTGTGGTGTTGTTGTGTGTTGTTGATTGATGTTGTGTGGTGTTCGGTGGGGGGGGCAAGGCTCGGACGAACCGCCATGGCGGTTCGTCCGAGATGTATATGGCATGGGAGATGTCTCCCATGCCAATAGAAGATGAGGGGTTGGGGTTGAGAGCCAACCCCACCAATTGAAAAAAAAAAAAAAAAAAAAAAAAAAAACGAACCAGGGAAGCCCCTGGTTCGTTGAGAAGAAGGAGGGACCGGTCTGGTCGACCCGGTCCCGGCCCCAAACGGGTCGGGCCGAGCCAGCCCAGACCCGGTCGGTCCGGTTGGGTCGAACCGGGTCCGACCGAACCGGACCCGGTTCAGCCCAACCAGTAAAAAAAAAAAAAGTTTAAAATTAAATAAATTCTGAAAAATATGGAAAAAATAGCTAAAAAAATCAGAAAAAATCAGAAAAATACGAGAAATTAGAAAAGAGTTGAAAAGTGAGTTTCGAGACTTTTCGGGCGGTTGGCACCCCGATGTAACTCGAAAAATGTGCTACAACTAAAAATTGGAATAAAATTCTAATTTTTATTGTCACGATATAAAATCAATTAGCTTGATACTAAATCATATAAAATGACTTATTCGGACACCAGGGACTTAGGAGACCATAGTCGGGTGTCCGGCGCGTATCTCGAGGTGAGAGTGGGATCAGATCGGGACGAATATCGAGTAATTGGAGTGCGATTGAGGTAAGTAAAACCCTTAAGAAACACACTCGAGTGTTTATTTATTTGATTTCATTTGATTCTAGCTATTATTGTTTATCGTTGTTTACTCTATTTCCATGTTCATACTCATGTTGCACGGTTGGTTTTGTCATTCACCACCGGATCTTCTGGTTTACTCTGTGATGTGTGGGCGGACTTGGGTAGGCTGGACAATAGGGACAGAATAAGGGTTCGGACCGGTGAGGGGTTGGAGAAGCCACCGGAGGAATGCCGATGTCTGGATTAGGGTTCAGTCCTGCTACACGACACACATCCATTATTGGTGTTTATTGATGTTATGTATGCATGCGTCTTAATTACGATTTACTGTTTTTTCTTTAGCATGTTTAGTTAACGATTATTGGCTTCCTTTATTATAAATGCTGGTTTGTGTACTTATGGGTTTTACTCACTGGACTCGTCATCTACTTCTTGTGATGATTGAGTGCAGGATCTACTATGACTAGGGGCAAGGAGACTCTCGCATACTACTTATGACCTTGTTGCTGACGGAGTTTGACTTGTATGTTTTTATTTTGCTGTAATGACTTATTTTTGGGTTTATGGGGACTGTTTGAGATACCAGTACATGTATGTATCACATTTTGTTATGTTATATACAGTGTACTTTACCGGGTTTTCCACATAGGATTAATGCTCTCTAATTTGAGGAAATTACATAATTTATAAGCTTCCGCTGTTTACAAATATTAAAATGTTAATTACTGACCAACTTAGGCTGAATTAATTAATAATGATGGTTAGTTGGGCGTGGGACACAGCTGGCAGTTACGTGGACAGTTGTGGGCCCGCGTGGCCTCCCGTGGCGGACCAATGTGGAAAATTTAGGCCGTCACAGCTCATAGTTTAGTTTTAATTTCCTCAGCTCTCCTCACTTTCTAACTAAGACTTAAGTTAGGTTCATAGGGTTCCACTCTAAGTTCAACTATCCCTAACTTCAGCTGATTAATGTCTTAATGGCTTGTGATTTAAATTAAGAGTCGAGTATTTAAAACTTCGACTCTGATACCAATTGTGATGGCCCCATTTTTAACCTAAACTGGGCCCCGCCCAGCCTAGATTTACGTGAAACACCGAGTCCGTCTTGACGAGTCACGCAAGCCTAGTCAGCCTTACACTACCATTTACCAATCAATTACAAGTTTATAACATTGATTAGTGAGTTATCATCAACATAACGGAAACAAAAGCTCAAACTAATCAAATAATCACAACCATATAAAGATAAGACATCCCAAAATGTGGAACCACCGCATATGTATATCATCATAAATGATCAGTCAGAGGAGAATAACCCAATATATATACATGCCCAGAATCCCTCACATACCCAAACTCAAGTTTCAAAACAACGTATATATATACAATAATATAAAAATCACCTACTCAGCTAAGTGGAAAGGCGTGTTCTAGTATCCTCAAAGAAAATCTCTAAGCTCCTGTGCCTTCCCTTTGCTGGACTTTGGATCTGTACTCCGTCAAACACAAGAATGATGAGCCCAGGTAAGTAACGCCAAGCAGAACAATAATACAACATTTTGAAATAAATAAACATCAGTCCACATTCATGCTGATAGAAGGAAAGGAATAAGGAACGCATGAAATGTATAGTACTGTAAATAATTCAATCGAAAAGTGAGTGTCCGAGTTATGAAATAGAATATCAAGGAGTTCTGACAACAGTTGTTGAGTCGAGGTAAAACTTACAAGACTCGGGTTCAGGACGATAACACAGCCTGCCAGCTCTAACCCTTATGACTATAAGATATCCATAAACCCGGATAAGAGCCCTTAGCGTACACTCAACCGGGAGATATCAACATCGTCTAGATAAGAGCTCACATCGCAGGTAAAAGTAACCATAACTCCCTTGCAGTGGACCACTCAACTAACATAGATTCTAAAGGATATAATGATAAACAGAGCAATAGCAACAAATTATAGCTCAATAAATAACTGTAAAAGTTCTCACTGGTTTACTTACCTGTAATCCAACTATTTCGCACTCAATAAACCCCCCACACATCTCCTAAGACCTCTCGTGTCCCGTCAATGTTCAAAATCCCTAATATACATTTAAATTGAAATTCTCTTTAATTATCCTTATTCTATCCAATTTTTCCACAATTTTATTCGTTCACTCAATTGGATCGATTACCCGAGTATTAGGTCGCATTCGGACCTATTGGGATACCCGAGAGATCCCCGAAAGTTTTCAAAAGTTTTATAAAATTTTGGTCCTTGTGAACAGTTACACGCCGCTGGGATGCCGTGTCGTCCAATGACTTGGACGGCGTTTCCACGACGTGGAGATAAGGCTTACTGCCTAACTCGTACGTGAATGACGTCGTGACCTTGTTTGGTTGTGGCGGCGTCCTCACAACGTGTTCCCTGAGGCCCTGCCCAAGACATACGTGGGTGACGCCGTGAGCTGGAATACTCATGGCATTGCCACGACGTCTTTTGCAGAACACCTTTAAATTGGGGTTTTCAGCACCCCACTCGCATTGCCGTGCTTCGAGCCTATCCCAACTTCGACTAAACATCCAACAACACACCAATACACCCTCGGCTCGCGTCAAAACCCGACCAAACCATCGATTTTTTGAAATCATCCAAAATTTAACAAAAATCCCCAAAAATTTAGAGAATCCCCAAACACCAACACCACTTCACAATTCATGTTTTGATTACCCAATACACTCCCAATCCATTAAAACAACCCATAAACACTGAATTTCCCAATTCATCGTCCTAATTCATCGCGACAAAAACCAACGAAAACACCGCCAAAACGTAGATATACACGTGGAGACTTGAATTCTCACCTTAGAAATCGTATTCGACTGTTCCTTTGGCGTCGAATCGCGTCGAGAAGTCCCGGAACCCTCCTCGTTCTTATGTTATGTTCGATGAAGAGAAATAGTGAAATGAAAAATGAAATGAGAGAGAAAAAATGATGGAATGGGCTTATATACCCCCTTTCATCCTCTTGCATACAAGAATTTCGAGGCACATCCTTAGGCCTCTATTCATTCCAGCCACTAACCATGACGCACATGTGTAACTCCAATACGTGACTCTCACTGTTAACTTTGTGATTTCTCACACAATACTTACGTTTTCGAGTTCGTTTCGAACACCAAACTTGTTCGTCATGTCGCCCCGGACGTATCAACGTATCGAATGCGTTTACAAATTTTAATTATTATTTATTTTGCATTTTATCAGTGTTTTTAATTCATTTAAGTCCCCTGGACTACTAATTACCCGACCAACTTTCGCCCAAAACCCCGTTATTTCACGAAACCTTTGAGCTGAACCGTTTTCTGTATCAACGCTCACACTCAAACGTCCTCGCACGTTTGGGACATTTGAATTACACATTTGGGTAATACAATATAATATAAAAAACTGAACACAAATAACATACCTCAGCGTCGACGACCGAGAATTGGACTTTGTATCACGAAAAATGGGCCCACGTACGACCTAAATTGACACGTGGCACAAGTTAGAATATAGGGTCGTTACACTCTTACATGGGTTAGCTTGCAATAATGCTTGTGTAGATGGCGGTAAAATATATCTACGACTGTCTGGAATGATTGAGGGTTCCCTTGACTTGAAATAGCGTCTAGAGGATTTCCCCTGTTACTGAAGTTGGGATTTAGTCATTGTAAGTCTATATTCATTAACGTAGGACAACGCTGGATTCATGTACTTGTTTTATCATAACGATCGAGTTAGGTAGGGGTTTCTCGTGGTTATTCGATTGATGATTATTTAACTGCTATTCGTTCGAGCCTGTATATTTAAATTACAGTTTTTAAAGTATTTTGTGATGCTTATATTTCTTGGTGTTGTTTTTGGGTGATGTATGCTGCCTACATTCATGAGAATATGATGGTCTATTGCCAGAGGTCATATTCGCATGTATTGTAGATTTATTCAATTTATTTCATGAATGTAGTGTGGACTTTTCTTCTAAATTTACTCACTGGACTCTTCACTATATTTGTTGGGTGACAGAGTGCAGATCCTTTTACGAACAAGAACAAGGGTAAGGAGGTTTTGGGCAACTACCTCTAAGTTTGTTGCTGCTACAACTCGTATTTTGGATTATAATATGTATATATTTATATTTTGTTAGGTTTTGGGGACTGTAGGATATCAAATACATGTATATGGATTTCTGTTTATATTTCGCCTCAGTTATATGCATTGTATTATTTTTGGGTTTTTCACTATTTGGGATTATTTAATAAGCATAATTTACTCATTTAAGACTTTCTCTGTTAATAACTAATAAATTAAATATTAAATTTTATAAAACGAAAGTAAATGGTACGAATTAGCTAGACAAGACGAGCCGTCATCAATGGGATTGCAGACTTGGCAAGGTTGGTGACGTGTTCGGTGATGTGGCAGGTGCATCTAGGCCCACGAGCGGGGAGCAATTCGCCACGAGGCGGCCTCGGGATTTGGGGCCACCACATGTTGTATCCGGAGTCCAAGGGTGCACACGGATTGGATCCAGTCTAATTAATGTCAATCCATAATCCAATCCAATTATTGCGGATTGAAAAAATAGAGTCCAATCCAGTCCAAATAATCAATCCAACTTAATCCAATTTGCAAAATGCAAATCAGACTGGATCAGTTCCACGGATCGATGTTTTCCTATCCAACGATTCATGAAATTAAACTTTAACAAATGAATCACAATAATCATACATCTCATGAATGATAAATTTACAACATATATCCAACAAATCAATATATAGCATATTTCCCACAAAATAGTCATCACAATAACCTTTAAAATGTAAGTTCCTACATGATTAAATATGTCATCCACAAATTTGCGCTATACACCCTCCCAAAACCAAGAAAAAAGGTGCATGTTGCAACATATAACCCGCAAAAAAGGTTGAAAGCGTAATAAAAGAGTGAAGATGCATTTTTTTTCCTAACTGGCAATTTCATTTCATCAAAGGAGATCAAAAATTACATTGGAAGAGATGGCAATAGGTATTGCATCTGCCATCCTTCCAAGACCCAAATATGTTTTGAAACATAGCCATATGCGCTAGCTTGTGCGCTATACAATTTCCTTCTCGGTAAACAAATGTAATTTAATCCCCTCTAGGAAATGCTCCAAGATCCGCAATCTCATTAATCAAAAGACCCAGACGACCCATGATGCACTGACGCTTGAGCGCTCCCACAACCAATTGTGAATCTATCTCGACCACTCACTTCATCACATGACATTCATTTACGAAGATCATCCCCTCTCTTACTGCAATGCACTCAGCTACCACAGGAGAAACTTGGCCTTTAAGAATCTTTGCAAAAGCACCCATAACCATTCCCCATTGATATATGATGACCTTTCCAACCCGAAAGAAAATTACTCCTTGAGAAATTATAGTTTAGATTTGATAGTTTGGATTGATGCTCTTCGAGATATTACAATACATGTGAGTAGATATGTATATGTGTTGATGTGCTAAACGGACTAAATTATACTGGAACCGCGGTTTTTTAATGTAGCGGCCTCCAATCCATCAGCAGTTATGGCATGCATCGTGGGCCCACAACCCTGTCAACTCATCATCCAGCTATGTCCCACGGCCACTCGTAAACTCAATATAATCAAATTCTTGCTAACTTTAAGTTATGTATTAACAATCATTGATTTAAGTTAATTTTGGATTCTTTATTATCATTTTACCTCAACATACGCAGTGGATAATTAAAGTCATCAAGATGTTTTATGAGCATATTATCTAAGGTGGAAACCATCTCAAAATATACATCATATACATATCAACTGAGATCCTCAAAATATCAAAAATATAACCTACAAGTTATATACAAGTCAGATCTATCTCTCATACCCCAAAACCCAGCATAAAACAAGGAAACATAAACAAACGTACAAGTAGAGCAAATGCAGTCAATCAATGTAATCCTCAAGCTTGCCCTTCCCTCGGCTCGTACTAAAATCTGCACTCAAGCCATCACAAAAGGCAGATGACGAGTCCAGAGTGAGTAATTCTAAGGAAATTCACCAAGTAAATACGTAAATAAACTGCTGGAATTTAAAATACTATAAATAAACATGCGGAAAAAAAGAGTACAGGTAGCTATGGAAGATCATCGCATTCATAAATATAGCAGTGAAGCAAAGTGCGTGCACAATCAAAGTCAGACTAAGCCATACTTCAGGCTATCCGCCAGGCACGGTCCGTGAGGATACCTCTAACGGGTGACCCTGAACCCTCTACGTAACCGGCTTATATCCACGGCGCACCCACACATGCCTATCATACCCGAATAGCATATTCACCGGCGCATGCCTAGACATATGCTATGGCTTAGTGGACCCTATGCCCCTGGAACGAATAAACACCAGGTGGAGAGTGATCTCAACACCGTAAAGACACCAAGGTAGGAGTAAACTCAACTACCGTAAAGTCACCAGGTGAGAGTACTCAGCCACCGTAAAGTAATAAGGAAATAGAATAGTAAATGAACCGGACTGAATTCAAATAAATTAAGCAGTAATTACTAGATTGAATTTCAATTGGGTTACTACACACCTCAATCCGCACTCCGCGTCCCGAAAATCAAACCCTGGTCTAGCTCCAATAATCACCTGACAATCAAAATTATCACCCGAATGTATCTAATACCATTTGTCATTGAATTAGCTTCAATTGGGTATATTATGTCAATTTTACGTTTTACGAGGTAAAAACCTCGACAACATCTCGCCAAAATCCCAAGAAAATCTCAAAACTCATTTATGAACATTTTTTCTAATTTATAATTTTTTTATGAAAATTTTCTAAATTTTTAGCTATTTTTCCATATTTTTTTGTATTTTATTTTATTTAAAACTGCTTTAATTTATTTAAATAAAATAAAATTTATTATTTAAATAATGTGGGGGTGAGTCCCCTTAACTGGGTTTGACCCGACCCAACCGGGTCAGATATGGTTCGGCCCACCTGGATCGAGTTCGAGCCGAGCCCGGTCTAGGCCCACCTGGGTTGGGCCAGGGCTGGTCCGGCCCGGCCCAGGGTTACCACCCCGATGGCTGGACCGGAGCATACTGGGTTGGGCAGCATGATAACTCAGCAAATGACCCCAGTCTTGGTGGACTCGAGAGGCTTCGGAGGACCTAGGGGACGGATTGAGGTTTAGTGCATGGAGCATACCTAAGTGGGCACGGTGTTTACTTAAGTGGGCACAGTGTTTACCTAAGTGGGCAAGGTTTGGCACTACGCATACCTTAGCGGGCACGATATGGCAAGGCGCATACCTTATCGGGCACGGAGTGGCACGGCGCATACCTTAGCAGGCACGGAGTGGCACGACGCGTACCTTAGCGGGCACAGTATGGCAAGGCGCATACCTTAGCGGGCACAGAGTGGCACGATACAGACCTTAGCGGGCAAGGCGAGTGTACCTTAGCAGGCACGACACGCGTACCTAAATGAGCGCATGCGCGGGCAAGGCGCTCTCCCTGGTGCGAGCATAGTGGTGACTTGGGGAGAGTACGGCAGCGACTTGGGCGTACCTTAACGAAAGCTTGACACATACCTTGGTAGGAGCATAATTGACTTTCCTTGACTCTGGTGTTGACCAGGTCAAGGTATGATTGGTTTCACTTTTGGATGTTCCCTATTGGAGGGTCAAGAACGGCTTAATATCTACTATAGGGGAGGGACCTCTCCTGGGGGTGGTATGGGCAGGAAGGCAAGGGTGACCCTAGAGAAGGCTTTGGGCGTGCATGTCAAGGCCTTGCCCAAAGACCATCATGCAACCACCTCCGAGCTGGTAGGACCCGGACGTAGTTAGGCTCCAGCACGCACCTGAGGGTGCCTAGACTCAACTAGGCACGCCCAAGCACGACCCTAAGATCAAGGAGCGTCCTAGGCTTGGATGGACCAAGTCAAACATGGCAGTTCCTAGGCGGTTAGGCAACTACTTTGGTCATGGCTTGGAGCATGATCAAGGCACATCTAAGCAAGTCCTTGGCACATTGAAGATGTGCCTATTGACCAGGTGGTCATGACAGTTATGAGGCCAAGTGGCAGCAAAGGAGGCAAGCAGTTAGGCAACTGCTTGACTACATGGGAGTGTGGTGTGGTTTACTTAGTCTTTGATGCTTGTAAACTAGGACATGTGTCCATTCGGTTATGTAACCACTTCAAGCTATTTTCTATAAAGCCAACCCCTTATGTTTGGGGAAGCAGAAGGTGGTAGAGTTGTAACCCATCAATCAAAGATCAGTAAAGCTTCCCTTTGTGCCTACTGTTGTTTGTTAGTGTGAAAGTTATTGGTGTGTTGTACTAAGGTGGTTCTTAGGCACCACGGAGTGGCATTGAGTGAGAAAAATTTTCCTTAGGGTAAACCCTATAATTAATGACCCCGTGACAGGTGCATACACGCACGCATCTTCCTCTTCGTTGAAACAGAGCAGCTCTGCTGCTCTGTTTCAACAAAATTCTTTTTTTTCCTTTAATCGGGGTTGGCTCTCACCCCAACCCCTCCTCTTATCTTGGTATGGGAGACATCTCCCATGCCATGTTCATCCTCGGACGAACTGCCATGGCAGTTCGTCCGAGCCCCCCATCGAACCACCACACCAACACCCAACAACAACACATACAATAACATCAACAACAACACAACACTCACCTCGACGTCGTCGTGCTTTCGTTCTCTCCTCCTCAGTCTCTCTCGTTCTCTTCTCTTTTTCCTCTTCTCTCCCTTTCGATCGAAAATGATGAGAAAAATGGGGTTTCGATGATGATTATCAACATTTTGGGGTGAAATGACCAAAATACCCTTATGTTCTTATCCTCATTCTTCACAATCAAATGCCCTTTTTGGTCATTTCACAATTATTTTTAAATTTTCTGATATTAATATATATATATATATATATATATTAAATTACATATATATATATATAAATATATATTCGCCTATACTTTCGAGCTTACAATTCCGTTGTGCGCGTCAAGGAGCGCACTCGGGCGTGCACACTACCATATGACTTAACGTGTATTGCCCACGACCCTACATCACTAGACATCCACCAAATTTACTATTTTACCTCATTTAATTCATTTAATATGTGTATTATTTTCCTTAACTTAAAATTTCATCTTTTAGTCTACCCGGTACCCGCGTCAATAAGCATATCGAGGCGAATACTCAACACACAATCTCGCACGTCAATTAAAATATAATTACACACATCGCGATATCGTTTAACCTATTTTAACATAAATATCGCAAAATTAGAAGAAAAAAAATAACACACAAAATAACTATTTACCTAATCCGGGCGTGCTCCAACCTCGCTGTGGGACCCATGAACGTCCCCGCTGGCGTCCACATCTACAATGACGTCATAAAATAACGACAATTATTAATTGGGACATTACATTTAATGTAAGATCCGTAATCCGATCTAGTCCAACCGAATTAGTGATTTTTCAATCCGGTCCAATCCAAGGGATAAAAAAAAATTGATCCAATTAGTGATAATTAGTTTGGATTGGACTGGATCCGCGGATTAGTGCAATCCGTGTGCACCCCTAATCCGGTTGTAATAACATTTGGTTATGTCATCCCATATTTAATTTCATCAAAAAAAAAAAGCTTTCCCATTTTAATTAAATTTGGGAAGACACCTACCAAAAAAAAAAAAAAAAAATTGTCTTATATCTCACATACACAATATTTTAATTTGGAGGGTTAACTAAAATTGCAATCGGAATTTAGTGATAATATTTGTTATTGATGAATGATTATGGACGACTGATGGGCCTGCTATATAATGAGAGATCTATTTAGATCAATTGGTTCCTCTTAAACCTTTAAATTAGTTATTTTCTTATCTGTATGTGTGCGTTAGCTATTAGTCTAATTAAATTGCTTGAACTATATTGATAATGAGTGTTCGTATACAATTAATTGAAACATTTGTCTTTACATATATATTGAGACACTAAATTGTCAAATTCTATCGTGTCTACATATATCCAAATCCAAATTATACATACATGCACAAATAATTGTGTTGTTAGACGACATTATGTTATCTACGAAAGACGCTTTGAATAATTCGAGTGCTTAATTAATTAATTATAAACGATCGACCCCCCAACTATATATGTAATATGAATAATGTATGCATGATAGCTAAGTTCCTAAGTAAAACAAAAAAAAAGGGATTAATTATGATGTAAGAATATATATATTTTGGAATTTCTCAAAATTTTGAAAATCAAATCAAACAAACCGGTGAGCTTAGGTTTTCTTCAATTAATGTTCTTGCAGCTCTATTTGAACAAAACCCCAACAAGCTTGATTTTGATCTTTTTCTACTTTTTTCCTAAAAGAATCTTTCTAATTAATTTTGGTAGGAAATAATCTTAATCATGAAATGTATTGATTTTAATAAGAAACCAACTTAATTACAACCCTTTCAATTTCAAATTATAAGTTGATCTCCAACCTTGACTTTGACAAGTGATATCTTATCCATCGGGAGTGGCTTACATACAGTCCGCTCCCATCCAATCTTTTCAGTCTAAAACGTGTTGCCATGATAGCGCATGTTCAAGATAAACTAAAGTAAAAACGACTCCACAACTAATTGTTTTTTATACCCAATTTGCCCAATACCCCCAATTTGATGCAGGGTTAAAAATAACAAGCATCATTCTTGATTTCGCTGATTTTCACAGACATTACTTTCATTTTTTTTATTTAAAACATTGTGAATTTCTTACACTTTCGAAATTTTATTATTGATCATTTTTGCTTTTTTGTCATTTTTTAAATCCACAATTTATTACTAGCTACAAAAAAAACCAGAAACTATTTTGTAATAAAAACTTTATAATTAATCTTTTTTAAGATAAGTGGGTTTAATTTAATTTTTTTAGTTTGGGGTTTATAATTAATCTTTTTAAAACAAGTGGGTTTAATTTATTTTTCTTAGTTTGTGGTTTATTACGTTTATATACACTTTTATTAAAGAAAAAGTGTTTCTTCGCATAAATTGCGGCCCTACTAAATTGCATCGAGATTGAATACTGACTCACTCGATTGTTGTGTAATATAGTACTTCGAGATGCATGTGCACACATCTTAAAGTGTATCGCATAATGACTGAGTGGGTCGGTCCTGAATCTCAGTGCCCAAACTGAGTCCTCCCATCATTTTTTACTATTCGATATGTATATTTTTTTAAAATTAATTAAAATTTTCTATTGTAGAGAGTGTGACACCAATTTATTTTGGGTTTGTTTATGAGAATATCTAGGCCCCCATTACTGCTTGTTGCTGCTTTGGATAAATTGGGTATAACAAAAGATAGTTGTGGAACTATTTTTGTTTTTGTTTTATCTTGGACATGTGGCGCACTATCATGGCAACACGTTTTGTACTGGAAAGATTGGAGGGGAGCAGACTGTATGTAAGCCGCTCCCCTTATCCATCTCACGAAAGATACTTTGATAATTAATGTATATTGATCGATTATTTTTTTTTTTTGTCTTTTTTATAAGAAAGAAATAAACTTTTCTTACCCTATATGAGATTCAAACTCTCTTGCAATAATACCGCACATAACAAACCATTGGGTTATCCACTTGGTTGGCAATGGTCGGTTGTCTTAGAACGTGCATGCAATTGTTAAGATCTAGTAGTTATTTACTTGGGCCTTCTAAAGGTCATGCATGCATTCAAATCTTCTAAATTTTGAAAGCATATTTTTTAAGAACGGTATATGTCTCCTATGAAATAATTTATATTATCAAAATTCTTTAATTACATGTGTGTGCATTACAAAAGAAAAAGAAAAAAAGAAAAAGAGATAACGTAAATGTTGCTTATTCTTAGGTTATGAGTTATGGGTCTCGAATTTCGTGGGATTAATTGATGAGTCTAATGGAGAGGTCGGGAAAAACTGAAACACCCGTAAGTATATATAAAAAAAACAATACGCAGTTTTTTTTTTTGATTTAAGTAAGAATCGAACCACGGTCTCTCGAGGTCTTGCCTTTTTGGTAAGTGATACCTTTATCATCTCACCAGAGAGGCTTTGACCCACATGCATGAGCTGTTATAATTCAAAACGTTTTTAAAATTTCTAATTTCATGTCTATTTTTTAGGAATGTGTGTAGCCCACTTTTGAATAAAAGTAGAAAAAGGTAGGTAATTTTTGCTAATTTGATGTTTTTCAAATTTTTTTTTTGCTAATTTTACCTATTTAACCTTTATACATATTATTTCAACCAATTAAAAAAAGAGGTTTGGGCCATTTTTGGAAAGATTAGAGCAAAAAATGTTTCAGCGTGGAGAGTGAATTCAAACTTTTATTATAGAAGAGATAACCAAAAAAAAAAGGTGTAATTACTTTTTGAGTTTTCTTTTTTGGTAGTATAAGTTTTTGAGTTTCTGAGTCTAATTGTTAAAGAAAACGATGCTTTTGTGACTCGATTTCCCCACACCATTTTCACATGCACTTAATCGTGACTCTTGATTTTTTCATTGATGTATGGTGCACGAAATCGATGTGCATCTAAATGACTCTTAGTTAGCGCATGTGAAAATGGCGTATATATGATGAACCATTAAGTACTGTCCTCGCCAGTGATAGACATAAGTCGCAGACTAGCAAAAGCACTTGAGCTCATTGTTGTGGGTTGGGGGGCGATTTCAAAAAGTAAGGTTGTTTTTCTTTAAAATTCTTTAAATAAGTTTAATTTTTTTAAAATTACAAAAGTAATGAATTTCGCCTCTACTAAATGGGTGACATGTAACGAATGGCGCCTTTACCAAAGGCGCCATTCGTTACACGTGGATTTTTTTCCAATTTTTTCTTTTTTTTCCTTTTTCTTTTTTTTTTTGAAAAAAAGGAAAAACAAAATACAGAAAAATAGAGAAAAATATGAAAAAATAGTATTTTGACGAAATAAATAGAAATTGAGGATTTTATATGGAAAATGAGAAATTCAAAATTCGGCACTCGGGTTTTAGGTCGAAAAATGTAAAATTGACATAATATATCAAATTGAAGCTAATTTAGGGTTTAGGGTTTAATTCAGGTAATAGGTATAATTCGGGTGATAATTTGATTTGTCGGGTGTTATTGGAGCTAAGCGGGGGGTTTGGAATAGGTATATATATTCATTCAAAATTTATATTTATGGCAACCCAAAAAGAACTAATTTTTTGTCAAAAACTCTAATGAACACAAAAAACTTGGTCTTCTCATCATCTACGTTACAACTAAATATCTAACAACAAGAGATAAGTTTCTCACCTTCCAAACAAATCATCAAATTCTTAGAATTATTTAAATGTTTGAAACTGATATAATGACTTATCTTCTCCTAGGACCCATTTAATCATTTGTATGATTTTATCTTATTTGTGATGGAATTAGTAGTTCCACGGCTGGAAAGAACACATCATTACCTATTTAACGCGCAATAGGAAAAAATCAAGGATAACTTCACTACCAATGTGTCCTCCAATATAACGGCGAAATGCATAAATATTAGATGAAACAAAATTAAATCATCTCTTCTCTAAGGACGAGAAGTACTTCGAGAAAGATTTTGTTCAAGACGCATGAGGGAATATCACATTATGTCAAGTGCAAAAACATCAGTTTCCAAGTCACTATTATCTTGCATATCACCTTCTAATTATTAGTACGTGTTTTGAAATATTTTAAAAGAGTTCTCAAAATATTTCAAAGTATTACTATAACCTTCTAATAATAAAAGAATTGTTCATTATACTTATAAATTTTTTATGAGCATCTAATAGAAATGTTCCCTCCCCTGCACACCTATCATATAAGGTTGTAAACCCAAATATACATTATGTTCATTTGTTTCTCTTTATTATAAATCGTTATATCATATCATATCATTATATCATATCATATTTAATATACATTCTGTTTATTTATTTCTCTTTATAAGAAAACGAGACTATCACTCAAAACCACAGAGAAGAAGGCAAAGATGTTGCGATATATACTTTAAGGATCGTAGTAAGCTTTTGAAGAACTATGGCCTAGTCAATTTTGTCTCAAATCGCCTAGGCCTCACCGTGCAATCATTGGTCAAAGTAATCTAAGACATTCAACACTATTAAAAACATGAATGAATAAATTGTTGAAATAGAAAATTATATCAATTCATACATACAACTAACAATGGCACAAACAAAGCTGCAATGTATAAGGATAACACCAATGTGGCAACCATTTGACAAGTTCAAAACATACGATCCTCGATTCGAGCTCGCATAATGGCTTTGTTCGATTCGGTGGGTACCATTTCGTCTGACCACAAAATTTAAAAAGAATCTACTAGATACAAGTAGTAAGCATTTGCAAGTCCAGGCCTTAAAATGTATGCAGCCTAGCTAGCCACCTTTAAAACAAGATCCATCACCATTCTCTAAAGCATGGTTTCAAATATGAAATGATAAAGAGATTTAGAGACAATAATCAAATGTTGTATACAAATTTATTACAAAAAAAAGATATTAAAAATAGAATTGAGTTACCTTTCCAATATTAACACAAGTAGATGAATGACATTGCATAATCAAATCGGTGTACCTTGAACCATTATCTCCAATGCCATGTAGCCAAACTATTGTGACTTGTGCTTCCCTTTAGGCCTGACTACATGAGCCTTTCCAAACTCGAATGCTTGCATGCTACATGGACTTCCTAAAATATTTTTGATGCCATCACCATAAAAAAGTCCAAATAATGAAACCAAAACCATTATCATTATATGAATGTTAAGCTTTTAACCAAACCATTATAGACAAAACAATAAAAACATGAACTGCAGACTGAAATACACATATATTTAAGATAACATGTTCAATACAAACTGATCTCAAACATAGAAAAACATAGCAATATTGAGCAGAACTAACCTGAACTCATGGTTAGCCCACCAAAGCTGTAACATCCTCAAAATTTAAATATAGAGTGTTCAGACTGAAAATTTAATTAAGCCCCGGTACACCAGATCAGGCCTAACTAGATTTTAACAATCCCTACTTTAAATAGAGGATGTTCAGCCTGAAACTCTAATTAAGCCCCGGTACACCAGATCAGGCCTAACTAGAGCCAGCAGCCTATTTTCTCACCACCTTCTAACAACCTGTATATCGCTTATATCAGATAAAACTTTTCATTTCAAAAACAACGAAAATTTAAAACTTTTACAGTAATCTTATACAATGTTTCAAAACTATATTATACCAAACTTTGTTGATCTGTAAAAGCAACCCAACCCTCAGTTATAGATATAACATAATCAAACAATATATACATATGTACTTCAGATTCATTACATTAAGAGAAGTCTTCGAAACTCCTAAAGCTTCCCTTTTCCCTTCTCTTCCGCCGTAAGTCGAGAACCTGAAATTAAGTTGTTGGGTGAGCTCCTACATGCTCAGTAAATGACTCCCAAATAATCCATCAATTATCAACTAAATAATTTAATCAATGCGTAGCAATATGAATCCAACATATATTTAAAGAGGGTGTTTAAACAATATAACCAATACATAAGCGAGATGCAATTTCATAAGTCATTTGCAACGTATTGTGACTTAGGTTCTCATTTGATTAAAAACACAGAGTCGCACTCCCACATCACTCATGAATTACCACTTGACAGTGATAATTCATAAATGGTGTGCTTGCCAACTCAAATGGAAAGCATTGGTCGGAATAATTCCCAAGTCATCAAGCGCGATGATGGGTGGCCTCAACACGGTTCCAAACCCCAGGCCGATCCGTCCCGCCAAACCTCTTCCCGATTCTCATTTTCTTTTGTAAAACAAATAACAAAACAGTTTAAGTCACAACACATTGCCCCCATTCCCAGTCTCTAATACTATATGCTCTAATAATATTTAATTATGTTGCATAAATGATGGAAAACACGAGTCCCACTTACCTTGATTACGCTTCCTTAACACCTCCTCTTGATTTCCTTGCTCTCGAGGTTCATTTCCGTCTCCTTGTGCTCGAAAACCTATTCCACATTAACTAATGTCAACCTATAATCTACAGTAAGATTTATAATTCAAATCTAAATCCATACTCTACAAAATTTCCCTCAACTGACTTCCATATTCTTAACTTTACTATTTATCACGTCCAACTCATGCTAACGCAATATTTCACATTCTCTATTCTTTCATTCCTACTTCTCACTGTCCATTGTGTTTTCCTAATTCCCTTCTCTGGTTCACCCAACGCGCTAGCCATTGCTCCAACGCGTTGGCCATCGATTTCCTGCAACAGTTCCTACATCTTCTTAATTGTTTCCTGCAACAGTTCCTGCAACAATTCCTAATTGTTCCTGCAACAATTCCTAATTGTTTCCTGCAACAATTCCCAATTGTTTCCTGCAACAATTCCCAATTGTTTCCTGCAACAGTTCCTGCAACAATTCCTAATTGTTTCCTGCAACACTTCCTAAGAATCTCAAATCCAATCACATAAATTAAAGCTCTATCAAAACTGCAATTATAATCAGTTATAACTATATATATGTATGAATCTATAAATTTGAGTTTCAACTCAACAGTTCATCCAAATAGAGCTTCAACTCAACAATTCATCTGAATTCCCAAATTCACATTCATACCATACAACCTGTTAATTAGAATCAACCCTATCAAATACTCATACATCACAATTTACATCAATTTCCAGCAACCAACAAACAGTTAATCAAAAACTTGAACAATCTCTCCAAAATCCGAAAATTCGAACATCATAACTTAAATCATCAATTTATCAACACAATATAATTTCTACCAAAATACTGATCCTAATGACCCTCATAGTCTCATATAACAATTTAAAATCGAACTCACAACTCTAATCCATCCTATCATCCATTTTCCCCAATTTTCCCAAAACCTACAAATCTCCAAACAACTATAAAAACTCACCTAATCCGAAGAGAACAATTCCCCAACGGTTAATCTCTTCATTGCCCTCACGTTCGCAGCTCGTCTCTCTTTCGCACGTCCCCAATGGTTCCTAATAAATTCATAAGATTTATAATGGTTCATAATAAAAAAAAACTTATAAGTATCAAGTAAAAAATGAACCAAAAAAATCTAACCTTTTTGGATGTTGTGAAAAATAAATCATCATTCATCATCCTCGGTCGTTGAGTCATTGTGAGCTGCATCATCATCATCAACATCATCATCATTAACATCATCTTGCCTTTTTTGTGCAGCTGATCTCTCCATGAAACCCTGTTCCATGCGTTGTAACCGTCCTTACATTTCAAGCAATTGATCGCTACTTACAGACGTGTCATTAAGCATCTTTAGTATCATTGCTTGCATCTCCTCGAATTCCTTATTGAATTGCTCAAATGGCTCATCATCTTTCAATATAGGACGAGAAGATCCACTTCATCATGTCTACGCATCTTAGACCCTGACGGTGTCCAACCAAGACCAAATCTCCGGCCTTTATCATTTCGCTGCACAATCTCCAAATATAATTCTGTTTCATCAATTGGAGTGTCTGGCTGCAACTGTGAAAGCTCTCTGGTCCTTTCGTGTATAGCCGCCTGTATTAAGAATTTAAACAACATTGACAAGTCATATAAGTCATTGATACCTATAATTAACAAAAAACAGTTATGGTCAAGTAGTTTCTTACGACAATCGCCTCTGCTCTCGGATCCGAGAAAGTGACGCCATCATGATTCCTTGTATGGAGATATAAACATAAATCCAAAGCAGTCGGCTTTCTACCGAGTTCCTTCTCTTATAAAATATGTTTAACTTAAAATTAAGTTTGAAACTTATATGAATCTAATGTATATATATGTATGTATGTATCTATGTATGTATGCCCCAAAACATACCAGTCTCAACGAATGCTCATAGATGGATATGGCTCCACCTCCGTGCACAGACGAACCCGAACCAGGTCCCCCCACCTCTGATCTCCGATTTCGGCTCGCTTGTTCTGACTTTGCTTTATATTCTGGAGTAGACCGCATATTCTTGTAATGCTCAAAAACCTCCAGAGATACATGTGATGGTTTTGTCGGCTTCCTCACCATCTTACTAACAAAGTCAGCATAACGAGTGGCAATCTGCCTGTCGTACAAATGTCTGACCATATCATCATCTGATCGTCTCCAATCGAAATGAGTCTGTAGTAATAGAAAGTCAAGTCTTCAACATATGCTAAGTAAAAGAAACTTAATTTTCTTATTTAAAAATCTCTTACCGCCCAATCGTTAAAATATTGCTCCTTGATATGGTTGGGAACCGTATCCCAACAAGTAGCCATCCTTATGTAAATCGAATTTATATATCCGCGTTATTTGCTTTGACACTTCGGATGACGGATGCAAGAAAGTACCACTACATTTTTACAAAAAAAGTTAGACCAATATTATAGTAAATTCATTAAACGTAAGTATATATACGTAATAATATTTCATTGACTTACAATTCTTTCGTAGTTTTTACGGTCAAAAACACCCGCCCGTGCCTCGGTCATCATTACTTCTACGTCTCGGGGCCCTAGGCGGCTCATCGTCTTGTTGTGATCTACGCGAGGCACCACTAATAGATGGCTCACTCGAAGGGTGGCTTGAAGTATTGGACGAATGTGATGCAGGCTAGACATGATCATGACTCCTCGATGGGGAGACATGCATACTAGATTCGAAGGTTGCAATCGGGACATGCTTTGGTAATGCTGGCGATGGGAGGGAGATGCGTGGGTAGATTCTCGTAGAGAAGTAACGTGACCAGCGATAGGTGGAGGGAGTTGCGACGCCAAAAAGAGGAGTAAGCTTTGTTGAGTGGTTGGATCATCATGGCCAAATAAAGATGGCCCCGATTGCTGAAGGAGAGGGCCCTGGTGGGGGTGTTGCGCATAAGGCGGACGAGGATACTGCTGAAATAATTGTGATTGGACAAAAACTTGTTGAAGGTAAGCAAACTGCCGCTGAGCAAGCTGTTGTCGAATGAGCTGCTCTTGACGCTGCTGAAACTCAGCATCATTAGCGGGAGATCGTACTAGCGAACGATCCACGTCGCGAGATGAACGATCTCTGCAACCACCAGATCGTCTGCTGGATCGTCCACTAGATCCGTCCCCAGATGACGATGCATTATTTCTGCCTGACATGACTTTTTTAAGGTTAAAGAGTAAGTTAGAAACAAATGTAAATGTCATAATCAATTATTACGAAATGAACAAACAAAAGTGTAACTAAATTTACTAATTAGGTTTGATTTCTTAAACCTACTTAAGTGAGTATGTCATGGTTCGTTGTCACTATTTTCACCAACCACTACTTTATTTATTCAAAAATGACTCCGTATAGAATGGTAAAGGCATATGGACAAGCTAATAGACTAATCAAGTCGAGTACAAAGTCCATAGTCTCATTCATGAAGTCTCTAATCCTAATAGCATGCTATTTAAAGCTCATTTACCATTAAAAACATCAAATGAAGACATAGAGCACACGAAATGATACAATGAAAGGATCAACAAAACAATATCACGATGAACAAGTTCAAAGAGTAAAGATTATCAACAAATATCATTATATTAGAGTACAAAGGCACCATATAGTCGGAAAAGACTCGCAAATCAATAAGTAATAAAAGGAAATGAAATGCAATTCAAAGTATCATCAGGTATACTCACTTTTTCATGCAGTATTCCTAGTCCAATAGGCCTCTCGTCACCCAAACTATCGCAAACAAACTCATATGGACTCATATATATCTCTCGAAGTTTGCTGGTGACAATCTAGGTTATATTAGATGTACTTAGTCTGTAAATTAAACGTTGATACTATCCGACACCAAAAAGACCCAAAAACATTTACACAAATGACCATTATGCAATTCAAAGTATCATCAGGTATACTCACTTTTATGCAAATAAGTGGATATGAGCATACCTTAAGGTTGATGCTTGATTGTATATAACTAGATCGCGTTCTTGATGATGAATAACCTCCTAAGGACTACAATTTCCAGCAAATAAAAGTCCCCAATAGCTCAAAATTTTTTTTTTCATTTTTTTTATTGAAAACAACATGCAAATGTGAAGCAAAAAGGCTAGGAGTTTGTATTTATAGTTCTTGCCTTTCATCCAAATGTACAACCCCATCTCCATGACATCTAAGGGACCCTAAACACTCATATCAACCCACTCATACAAAGGTATGATGCAGTTCTATCGACGTCGACGCTGCTCCTCCGTGTGGCAAATCGGTCGTACTCTATTTCGACGTGGATTTCTCCGTGCTTGTACGTCCGGCTGAGTTTGTTGAGCTTGATGACTCGACTGAACTTCTTCCTCGTGTTGGCTTGATTGACCTCTACTACCAGTGCTATCAAAGATAGGGGGTTGAACCATTCCAATATACTGACTTCCTGTATGTGGTTGGGTGAAAGGAACATGAGGTGGCATGCCTAATAAGGGCCTGAATGAGCCATCTCCACTATATGGAATATTGTAGTTATAATATGGCGGAGTAAATGGACTTGGCATGTATTGAGGTAATGAACTATGCATTGAACATGTAGGCATTCTATGGTCCATGTACGAAGATGATGGCCCAGGAGCATATGGATCAAAATGATATGGATGAACACTCATGCTCGGTGTCCTAGGCAAAAACATATGAGCATCCGATTGCGTTGGGGCCAGAAAAGGAGAGTACCCATAAGAAGAAGGGCGGGTTAGAGGTGGCGAAGGAGAACGTCTGTTGCTCTCACCAATAGTCTCTGACGTTCTTGGTGTTGGACGAGTTGGAGGTGGTGGAGAAGAACGTCTACTGCTCTCACCCAGAGTCTGAGTCGTCGTTGTTTTTCTTCTCCTCCCTCTATCTGCTAGGCTTTGATCCTCTTCTTGTTGTTCTTCCTCTTCTTCTTGAGATGCTTCGTCATCTATGTCCGGCTCAACTACATTTTCATCATTCCACATAGTAGTCCTTTGCCGTTCATCCTCATCTAAGATTCTGATGCCTTCATGTAGAGCAGCCATGCCTTGTTCGACCCCGTCATCAGAGAACACTCGCTCCAATTGACGCGCAAATGTAGACTAATATACAAAAAAATGCAGTGTTTGGTTAACAATTTTAAATATGACTCATGAGGATAATAGCATTATAGTTTCAACGTTACCGAGAATTCGCGCAGAGCCCCGTCATGTCCAATGTATCGCCTGGTGATAGATCTGTACCACCTCATGTACTCTTCATGATCGTGTTCCCCTTCTTGTTGTATCGTGGCTATCGTATTACTACGATTTTCCCACAACTCTATATATCTTCTGTGATACACTGCCCAATTTTCTTGAGGGTGTTCTCTCAATTGGACGCGGTGCAGACGTGTGTCAAAATCACAGTGAGGTGGCACGACCTGTGTCAGCCCAAACTGTCTCATGACCCTTTCCGGTCTATGCCATTCAACTATATGGAAACAAATTAAAGGACACGTCGAACGCCAGCTCCCGTGACCTTGAGTACATAATTGTGGAAGTGACTCGATGACATCAGCGTATGGTTGCCACTCCACGGCATTCTCCCTCTGCGTGTCAAGTGCATCACGAAATGATGATATAACGTGTGTGGCAGTCCTAGTTACAGAAAATGCAACTATCCATCTGTATACAAAACAATAAATTTGTCGTAAATTAAAAAGACCCAATGAATTGTTAAAAATAACATGAGAAACATTTTTATTACCGATATCCCAAAGGAACGTCATTGGGCATGTATACTTCATCACACGTTCGAGGTCGACCTCTAGGAATAGGCTTGCGCCTTGGTGCTATAAATGGAAATCTATCCCAGGCCCATAGTTGTATAAGAATTGTCGCACCAGCGACCTCGTGCGCACCAGAGCGAGATCCACGACACAACTCCCTGTATAAATATGCCAAACATGCACTTCCCCAACTATATTGTCCAGCTGTTTGAAGGTCCTCGAGCAACGGAAGAAACATCAAATGAACATATTGATTCGACTTGTCAGCGAACACACAACCACCAATAAGTTGTAGAATGTATGAACGAACATAACGTCGAACCATTTCCTCATTGCTGTCATCCTCTATAGGTGGCACATTGTCTTCGAGCCATGAAACACGAACTCTATTCCCAGAAAGGTGAAGTGGTTCAGGTCTTACACCAAGTAGTCTTTCACACACCGCGAGATAGTCGACATCTGTGTTTCCAGTCACAGGCATACCATTAATTGGTAACCCGAGCTGAATCTCAACGTCTTGGAGTGTTATCGTACACTCGCCGCAACGCATGTGGAACGTATGTGTCTCTGGACGCCATCTCTCAATGAAAGCGGTGATCAAAGCCCAATCAAGTCTAAAAAATCCTACGCGTGAAACACCATAAAAGCCACTAGATCGTAGGTAAGGGATCATTCGAGAATGGTAATTAATCCGTCGATCAACAACACCCAGTCTTCTTCGCACGCGCATTGTATCATGTACCTTACAATTAAAAAATATGTCGATATATATATATGTGTATTAAACGTTTTTGCATAAATATTATGCACATACATGTTAAATGTATATATCTGACCCCTCCAGACTTGCGATGACCTGTGTGTAGATTGGAGGCGTAGAAGAGAAGGATCAGATGGTCCTGGTTCCATGTGTACTCGCTACAACTGTGTGATTAGACAAATTGGTCGAGTAGTTTTAAAACTCACAACAAATCATTACTACGAGTTATAACATTAACAAATACGTATCTATTACTTTACGTAACATAAGGTTATACTATATTAATATAAATGTTATGAAATTATCAACTGACACCGTTTACAAACAAAATACAAATCCTCTCATTGGTTTGGATTGGGGGTTGGGGTTGAGATATGGATGGACAATTTTTTTTGTTATGTCCCTCTTGCACGACAAACGCTGCAACGGTTCCTCCTAGTAGGGACTCGACCACGATCTCTATTCGGACATGTTCTTCGTTTATGTCCTTCTTGATGACATATGCCACATCGCAAGGTCCTCGAAACATTAGGAAGATCCATCTCATTTTGCCTTCGTGTTCCCTTTGGTCTCCTCGACCACGTCTACACCTAGGATCCGGTAAAATCTTCGTCGCAAAAGTCGGCCAATACTTCTCATCGGGGATGGCTTTGAATTGAGAGGAGTAGCATCGTGCGTACACGTCCATCCTGTAGTATTGCTCAATAAATTGTGTATAATTAATTCGAATATGAGCACATGCAGCCAACACGTGTGAGCAAGGGAAACCAAACGATTGCCATTTATTGCAAATTTGCAATACCGGTTCCTCGGGATAACAATCTGTGTATTGTTGCCTTTATGCATACGATTGCCATGACGTCCAGTGAGCACCTCAAACTCACCAGTGTCGCGATTTATCAATTTCACGTAATGTCTCCTTGCAGATTGTTGATAATATGCAATTTTATCCATGGCATATCTCGTGTAATTAAGCCCGTGCGATATTGCTTCATCGATTTCCTCCTTGCGTCGGTTGGTGTATGTCACCAACCTTTGTAGTAAATCATTTGAACCATTGCTGTTATCGGCAAGAATCGTGTCCCTTTCAATACACCGTTAAAACATTCTACAATGGTAAGATAATGCTATGTCAGTAATATCAGCACAGTTAAAACACATATAGGATAACAAACATAACTACTATCGAATACATACCAACCCCGTTAGAATTCATCCATCCGTACTGCAGCCTCCATCATGCGATTGAGTCCGAGTTCCTTGGGAATGGCATTCACATATTGAAGACACCGAGGACTTCCCGATGACAAATAAGCAAAACGCTCCATGCATGCATCAAATTTCCTCACTTGATGTTGACCAACGACTCGAGATAGGATATTCTTCAACGAATCATTTTTGAAATGCGTGTTAAAATTACTTGGTCAAGTGTCGCAGGCAATAACGATGGTATCCTCTTGGTGGACAAAAACCATTTGCTTTGGTGTGTTAACGACCTCGAGAATGCCGAGTGACGGTCGAAATAATACAAATACCATCTCTATCGGTCACGTGTTTGCGCAACATTCTCAAAACCACCCCCACGAGTCGGTTGATTCATTTTCCGTAATCGCAAATGCAACTGGAAGTAGATGTCCATTACCATCAACGAGATAGGGCAATCATTAGCTTACCACTTGTATTTGCCATACAAGAATGTCGCGTCAATCTGTAGAAGAGGCCTACAATGTTTGAACCCTTCGATTGATGCTTCGAATGCGAAAGAACACACGACGAAATTGAGGATGCTCGTCCCGATCTCATCTGCAGCCCATTGTCTATGTGACCACTCAATCTTTGTCCCCGGGCTCTTATTATGTACAGTACCGCCAACCATCTTGGTAACGTAGCATATGACGCGTCCCAATCTCCGAATGCATTTGCAATTGCTTTCCTTTTAGCATCCCACATTCGCTTGTAAGGAACTTCATGTGAGTATTATAGCTTAATCATTTCTTTCAAGGCCTTGATAGCAATTGCACGATCTATTTCGACAACGCTTTGTATCTCACGTGCAAGCATGTTGGCGTCGAGTTGAGCATGATTGCGTTCTATGCTTAGGGATTTATACAACTGTGCGACTCGTCTAACTGAGTGATCTCCCACAATTGTTTCTTCTTTCGCAAACAAGCACGAAGACGCCACATGCACCCACCTTCCGGCGCACTTCTGCACTTCAATGACCATAAGGTTGTAGTTGACTCCATAACAAGGTATTGACAATAGTTGTTAACATGCCACACTTTTATGGCATGCTGCAAGTCTTTCTTATTGTCAAAGCACATTCCTCTTTCCAACTCAAAATTAGGCATGTCCCATCCAAATCGAATGATGAGAACGTTGGGTTGCAGTAGAATTAGCCACTTCCCAATCAATTTCATTATACACCGGCAATGGTTGGTAATCTTCTTCATCGCTTGCTTCTTCCATCCACTCCTCCTCGTCAATTGCAAATTGCTCATCATCTTGCAAGTTTTCCGCCCCTGGAGGTTCGTAGGTTGGGTCGTCTGTAACAATATTTATACTTTCCCAATTAACGATGGTGCAAAGCATCCTCGAGGGGACATACGTCCTCGTCAATGTCGTTGTCGTGGTCCTCGTTACGGTCATCACTTGGGGCGCTAATGTCATCATCAATCGAAGTAACAAATCTATCTTGCACAACATCACCTATAGGCGATTGCATACGTAATCTTTCCATCATTGATGCAGGGCATGTCATGCCCACATTTTCTTCTACCACTTGTGAATGTACAGTAGAATTTTGATAAGGCTCGATTGGCTCGAAGGTTAAATAAATCTCTACCTTCGCTGATAATGGTAGATTCGCCACTGTTGACCACATCAACTCGAAGTGGGTCTCGTCTTGCAACGACACAGGGATAAAATATTGTGAACCTGATGGATGAGTTATTACGTGACGATACGTCATCGTAATGAGAGTCTCAGTGGACGAAATATCAAACGCGTTATACACGTGATCCATCAACTCATGTTTACTCGTTCCAAACTTAATAATCATGTCATTGATGGGGGTCTGCTGTACTCAATGTCTTGCGAAACCTTAACAATTTCTCCAAATGCATAAAAGTGAAACGGGATGTTCGTACCTTCCATGACCTACATAATTTACCGCATTGATAATGTAAAAAAATTACATATATATCAAGCGAAGAAATGATCAAAATGAGGATTTGAGGCACGAGCGAACTTTTCAATAAATCCTCATCAAAAATTATTCTTGTTCCTATATCAAAATGGAGCATCTTGTAGTAATTTTTCAACAACTTCTCTCTCTCTCTGCACTCTCGAAGGTCTTCTTTTCTCTCCCTCTCCGTGTTACATTAGTTGCTTTGAGCACTCCATGTACAAGTGATTTCGATTTGACAAAGAGGAAGATGGTGCCTACGGCATTTGGGCGGTGAGAAGTCTTATTCGTGTTTGAATTTTGCTTGAGAACTTGTTGTTCGAGTTTGGGCATGTGAGGAGGAGAAACGGAGGTTTTTTTTCACTTTAACTTTGATTTAATTTATAATGGAAGGAGTTAACACTTCTTGAACGGGTGTTGTATAATTGATCGCCAACACACATTACATCATTTATATACTTGTATGGACAACAATCACTTCTTGTTTTATGCTTCTCTAACGAGATGTTGTTTGTAAAAGGGTCATGTTATACACTAATGCTTAATTGTTTTTAGTAAATATATCGTCTATAATGTTATTATTCTTAATCAGTGGTTATCGAAGCTTCAAGTGGTAGATAGTGAGTTCGAATATGATCAATTGTGGTCACGATTAGCAAGTTAGCTACTTCCTTGCATGGTCGTGGCGAGAGAAGAGGAGAAGAATAGTCGACGTATTGAAAGATGAGTAGTGGCATGATTTTTTCATTGTACGATAGTTGACCGAACAATTGGAAATAACTATATCCGGACGGGGCAACACCTATAGTCTACTATCAGCACTAGAGAGCAAAGTGAGGACACTTGTGAATGCGAGATTACGTATTTTGTTACTGATGTTCACTACAAGAAATTCGACTTTTAATTACAAAACTTTCAATTACGAATATAAAAAGTGTAAGTAAAAGTCCATATTTGCTTTTGACTCTTAAGTTTGAAAAAAAAATTGATATAATTGTAACTAAAAGTATTGTTTGTACTTATGACTCATGAGTTCTAAGCAAAAGCTAATAATTATTAAGTGAATATCGACCCAATTCAACAATAGTTTTTAGTGAGTTATATGATTTCTTTTACTCACAAAAATATATTTATATAAACTACTTTTGTTTGCAAGTAAAAATACTAACTTTTGCTTATGAATCTTAGAGGAAAGTAATATGTATAGCTTTGTAAGTAAATATGTATTTTTACTTACTATATATATACTCAATAAAAGGGAAACTACCAAACTATAAAAAGATGAAGAAGAAGAATATAATTAATTAATAAATTAAGCCTTCACTCAAAAGGGACGAAACAGTAATATAATATTTAATTTTGACTTTTGTCTTTTGTACAAGTAAATAATAATTAAATGGTTTTTATTTTTTTTCGATAAATCTAAAATAAATAAAAGATAGGCAAAAAATATATCAAAAATAAGAAGATAGGCACAAAAATGATAAGGATCTTGCTACGTACTCGAACACGGACGTGGAACACACACCCGGAACCCCCTACATCCTACCCCCAATGCACACACGTTGTTTCAAAAGATAATAAGTTAAAAACCCAACAATTTCTCTCCCTATCTCCTAGGCTCACGGTCGTATCTCTCTCACGTTGACCTCACAACTAATTTCTATTTCATCACGTCGCAAATCATCAAAGAGTTCCTCTTAACATTGTTGCGTCTTGCACTTCATCTCGATTCTGCATCGTCTTTTAATTTCATGGGTTCATCCATGTCAGTACATGCAATCTCTACAAAGGTTTTGATTTGCATTTCACCTACATTTGTTGATTAATCCTAATGCATTTTATACGTTTCAACTTATTTTCTTCATATTAATTGGGTGCATGTAAGATGCATGAGCCTATTGCAAAGTCGCTACAAGCTTCAAACATCCTATGGCTTTTTTAAGGTTGTATTCAATTTTTTTAATTTCTTTAATTTTTGTAATGAAGAAAATTATAAATGAATTTTAAACTGTCTAACTTTATTTTTTCTTCTCTTTCTAGTTGTTGGTTGAAGGAGCATTGGTACATTGTTTGGTTACCCAGCTAAATCTACTCTAGCTAGCTTTGGGCTCCCGAATAAGACAAAGTTTGTCAAATTGATGGAAAAGTGATCAGAATAATAATCAAGAATAAATAACTGTATTTTATTTAAGTTTAACTGTATTTTATTTAAGTTCTCTAACTCATTAAATTTTTTTATACCAAAACGAAACTCATTAAATTAACGTGAAAAAATAATGAAAGGCATAAAAATTAAACAAAATAATATTTAAATGAAAAATCTAGTTATATTAATAAATATTATTGAAAACGAATAGAAATTTTATTAACAGATATTATACACTTTTACTTATGATGGTGGGTTCGTAAGTAAAAAAAGGATCTCTTTACTTACAATTAAGTTTGTAAGTGTAAACTTTTACGGACGACTCTATTCTTACGATGTTTTTACCAACGACATTTTGTAACTAAAAACTTTTACTTACAATTTTAACACTTTTACTTACAAATTAAATTGGTCAGTAAAAGATTTTTTCCTTCTTATCGTTGTTGGAGATGGTGAGGCGACTAATAGTGTATACACCAGACACTCCATTAATACTAACTTGTAATTAATATCTTGTCGCAATAATCAAACAACGATAATAAATAACACGAGATAATATTTATCTTTGGGTCGATTTGTCACTCACTTATAAAATATGTCAAATAATTATCAAGCATTTATCACTACACACAATAAGCTACGGCCACTACTACAAAAAAATTAATTTTTCTATGGGGTTTAATATTTGTAACATTTTGTTAACTATGATGTTCACATTCTTTACTAGCTATTTAAAA
This sequence comes from Stephania japonica, assembly GCA_039657345.1. Lineage (NCBI taxonomy): Eukaryota > Viridiplantae > Streptophyta > Magnoliopsida > Ranunculales > Menispermaceae > Stephania > Stephania japonica. The sequence goes on from CM077556.1 coordinate 13,727,445, forward strand.
ATAAAACATTTAAATTACACACACCATGCAATAAACACATTTTCTTAAAAAATCTATTACACTATAAATATATTAAATAAATAAATAAATAAATTTTCGTTCTTACTATTTTTGTTCCGGTTTGTTGTTCAATTTGATATTCCTTTACCTACAAAAAAAAAATAATATTCCCTGTGAAAAAAAAATAAATTTAGTTATTTTATTCAAAATGAAAACTAAACAACAATAAAATATTAATATAAAGAATAATTAAAAATATCGGTTATCTCGGCTAAACGTTCCCAACAACAACGAATCATTTGCTAAATACATGAAAACATAAACACTCTCATGCTCAACTGTTCCATCTCTCTCTCTAAGCTAACAAACTCAACACAATCCCAAATCAAAACCCAAACCCATTTACTCTTTCCTTCTCTTTTTGTGTTGTTACCACACACTTTTCCCCTCTCTCACCGTCTTTCTCACTCTCTCTCTCTCTCTCACTATCTCTCTCTCTCTCTCACCACCTCTCCCTCTCTCACTCTCTCTCACTATCTCGTCCTCACTCTCTCACTATCTCGACCTCTCTTTCTCTCAATCTCTCTCACTATCTCGTCCTCTCTCTCTCACTCTCTCTCACTATCTCGACCTCTCTCACACAACACCTCTCACTCTCTCACTCTCTCTCACAAACTCTCCCCCTATCTCTCTCTCACGCCACTCTCACCCTCCTCTCTCTCTCTCGGCACCTCTCACCCCCTCTCTCACACTCTCACACGGCACCTCACCCTCTCTCGCACACTCTCTACCTTTCTCTCTTTCTTTCTCCACAAACTCTCACCCTCCACGTAACTCCCTACCTCTCTCTCTCACGACACCTATGGCAGCTCTCTCTCTCTCTCACACTCTCTCCCTCTCATTTGTTCCCTCTCTCTCTCTCTTCTCGCTAACAAACTCAACCCACACACACTTCCACTTACACTGGAGCCTTCGCTGTAGCCTTCACCGTCGCCGGTACTCTCTCGTTCTTCCACACAAACTCTTCCTCTCCCTCACACTGCTTCTCTTGATCTCACTCTCTCTGCACTTTCTTCCTCTCTTTTCACTGCTCTACACTTACTCGAACCCTCTCTTCTCATTAACCTCACTGACTCTCTCCCTCTCCCTATTTTAAATCTCCCACCGTCCTCACCAACCAACTTTTAACCGTAGGGGTCATCGATAGGGGTTGTAGGGGTCGTCGATAGGGGTTGTACGGGTCGGGGTTGTAGGGGTTGTCGATAGGGGTTGTACGGGTCGGTGCTTGCAGATATTTTCTGCACTACGCCCGTGAAGACCATCCATGTGCCACGGCATGCATGCGTGGTGGCCTCGCATGCATGCGAGATGCATGCATGCGAGGTCATGCATGCGAGATGCATGCATGCCAGACCACGCATGCATGCGAGATGCATGCATGTGTGGTCTCGCATGCCACCACGCATGCATGCACACCACGCATACAGTGCATGCATGCGTGGTGTGCATGTGGGGAGCAGCACGTGTGAGACGTGTGGGAGAAGTGTGAGACGTGTGTGAGACGTGTGGGAGAAGTGTGGGAGACGTGTGGGAGACGTGAGGTGTGTGGGAGATGCGCGGGAGGTGTGAGGGGAGGTGGCAGCACAAATGGCGCCTCTTGTAGAGGCGCCATTCGTGTTGCAGGTGACGTGAGAGGTGACGTGGAGCGAGGTGTGCAGATGGCGCCTCTCCAAGAGGCGCCATTCAAATGACGTGGAGCGAGGTGTGCAGATGGCGCCTCTTGGAGAGGCGCCATTCAAATGACGTGGAGCGAGGTGTGCAGATGGCGCCTCTCCAAGAGGCGCCATTCAAATGTCGTGGTTCCACGTCACGCCATTTCACGTTTCGTAAACGCGATATACATTACTTAAGGAATAAAAAAGAAAATCACAGTAATTTACGAATAAAAAAGAAAAATAACCGTACGGATGTAATTTCTTCGTGGGTTGGGCTTGAATCAGATATTTGAAGCCACTAAGGACATCTCCAACCAGCGCCAAAATGGCGCTGGTTGGGATGCTACATTAGATAAAATGGCGCTGGGTTGTTCCAACCCAGCGCCATTTTGCTGTGCGCCATCCTACGCGGATGGCGCACAGCTACAGTGGTGCGGCACTGTTCACGCGCCATTTTTTTTATTATTATTTTTTTGTTTTTATCTTTACATATAACTATAGTTACCTTAATTATTTTTAAGAAAAGAATAAAATAATAAATAAAATAATAATAAAGTAAGATAGTGTAAAAGATAGTGTTGTGGGTTGGAGATGGTTTTAAAATTTAGTGTAAAAGTTACACTAAAATGGTGCAAAAGTTGCACCATTTTAGTGTTGTGATTGGAGATGGCCTAAGGCGAATTTCATTTCATCAACCGATATTAGTGAGGGATATGGCATCTTGCCAAGTACATGAGAGACTTTTTTAAAACAGAACATGCATATGCAAATATGTGTAGAAACCGAGTTAATTAACCATGCATACGTTAACTTTGAAAATACTAGAAAGACAATGAGTAAGTTACACCCAACACACATTACCCTACAAGAGCCCTCCATATTGTTTCGACCTGCGTGTTATGCACCGAGATTTATGTGTGCCCGTATCCCGAGGTAAGCATCCATGGCTCTTGCAAGCTAATGGTGTTGAGGTGTGACTTCTCGTTGTCATTGTAGCACTTGTCATTAACTTTTTCATTCCTCTCTCATTAGCGTGTATGCACATGCATGCATTACAAGGAATTAATTAGGGGATCCAGTACTACAAATGAAAGATGTTGATTATGATATACTCCATAAGGTGAGCCATGCATATATACAAAGAAGGCCTAGAATGTTTTTAGGATGCTCAAATTAATTATATTACATTATCATGTCATGCATATGTGGGATATTAATTAATAATTATAGTAAAATTATTTCAAAAAAATTATAGTAAAATATAACTAGCTTTTGACATTATATATATATATATACAATCCAATTTAATATCATTGCAATGAAACCTATTAATTCAATAATTGCCAAGAACCATGACCAGTAAATCGCTATTCCCGTTTATAATTCCCAAATGTATTAATGCCCCAGGCTTTTTTTAATCACTTTCAGTATAATATTTTTGATGACCGTTTGAATATGATATTGAAAGCAACACAAAAGCTTTGTACTAATTGTGGTTCTATACAAGCTCCTGATAAGTCTCCTAGCCCTATTATATTTCTTAGTAATAAAGTCAAACACTGAGTAGGCGTCTTCTAAAAAAAAAACACCAAGTAGGCAAGTTGTGACACACGTTCCACTAATATACTACCATGGGATTATGGGAATTATAAAAATACTCATGCCATGAGTATAAATGCACAGAACATTTAATGTACAACACATTTTTTTTTATAGGAACAAAATTTTATTTTATATAGCCAATATGTACAATATTTATAGAGGAAGGCAAGAAACAATGTGTTTCACTAAAATATTTATGGGAGGTATTATGAGGAAAGAACTGGGTTAGTTCGTGGGGTTTCTCATCCAAGATTGGACACTGTTCTTCACTAGTTGTTGAACTATGTGGAGTAAGGAAGGGCTGGAATGGTTGGAACAACGACATGTGGATAAACTGATCACTAATTGGATCAAGATCAATTTTTTGATCCCTTGGACTGGATTGGATTGAAAAATCATTAATTCAGCTGGAGTAGATTGGATTACGGATTCTTCAATGAAAAACTGCGGATCTAGTCCAATCCAATCCGTTTACATAAGCACATATGAAAAACCCTAACTCACTATCTAAAACAAAAAATCTCGAAACCCTCCCCTCTTTTTTGCACCTCGCCTCGCCTCTCCCTCCCCATTGCTCCTCGCCTCGCCTCTCCCTCCCTCCCTGCTGCTCCTCGCCTCGCCTCTCTCTCTCTCCTCCTCGCTGCTCCTCGTTTCTCCTTCTTCGATCAGTGCTCCTCTCCTCTCCCTCCCCCGATCGATCTGCACTTCGCCTCTCCCTCCTCAATCGCTGCTCCTCGCCTCTCCTTCTTCGATCAGGCTGTTTCTCGCCTCTCCCTCCTTGATCAGTTTGCAATTCGCCTCTCCCTCTCCTTTCTGTCTCACGTTCACGTCTCTGTCCGCAGTCCGCACCTCGCCTCTCCCCCTTTTGTCTCTGTCCGCACCTCGCCTCTCCTTCCCCCTCTATCCGCGGCTCCACGATCCTCTGTCCATGCCTCTCCCCCTTCTGTCCGTGTTCTCCCTTCCTTCTTTATCCGCGCTCTCCCTTCCCTTTTATGTTCGTGCTCTCCCTTCCCCGCACCTCTCGTTTGCGCTACACTCCCACCCCCTCTCATATGCGACTCTCCCCTATTTCTAGGGCTCCGATGACTGACTTCGAGCCTCGGACCTCCGACGTGCAATTGCATCAAAAAGTAAGGGCTTTTTCTTCTTTTTTTTTCGATTCAATTTTTCGAATTTAGCTATACTTGTATGCCAATGTATTGGAAGTTTCAACAAGCTTTATGTATCTCTTAATGACTAATAAACCGAATAAAATATTTCTATCTTAGATGGAATGTATATGGTGATCTACATAAGTTCTAGATGACTAATATCCCTCTGGTTTCATTGTTACTGTTAAGCTACTTGGAACATTGAAAAGGATGTAAATAACTCAATGAGAACTGAGAGACAGTATGGTGATTTCTTATAAGCTCTTGACGAGTTTCTTGCTTTAGATCTGTCTTGTGTCAAAATTATGCGACAACATAGCAATTTGTTACGAAATAGAGGCTGTAATAACTGATAAATGCTTATAACTAAATAACAAGATCGTTAGCACAAGCTGGTACTCCTAACTTCTTAAGCTGTTTTTTCATTTTAAAATCATTTTTAGTCCATCGAACCTACTGTTCGTTGTTGCATTTTTTTTTTTCGATTCAATTTTTTAAATTAGTGTTGATTTGTGGAAGATGATCTATTCACTATCCATTGTTTATTTTTTTTAGTTTAGTCAATTCAGTCTTTCATAACTCTTGCTAATAATTTTTTTTGTAGGCCACGAATTCACGATGAACAAAATGAAAGACAGCGGGGCACAATCAGCTACTTTCACCTCTGATGCAAACTCAATGCCTAATTATACACTTGACAAGGGGTCCAGCCAGTCATCACCATCTTTTCATGTAGATGAGGTATTGGAGGAGAAAGATTTCTCCAAAAGTGCAAAGAAAAGACCACGTAAGTCGATTTCACTAGTTTGGAATTATTTTTCTAAGAGTGAAAATGGTAAAAGATGTTGTTGCATATTTTGTGGCAAAGATTATGCATATGATCCTAGGAATAATGGGACAACAACATTGTGGGCTCATTTGGAGAAGTGTGACAAAAATCCGAATAAAAAAAAAGACCCGAAGCAATAGCTTTTGGCTTTTCATAAAAGAAGTGAAAGTGAAGAGAGTAACTTAGTTGCAGTTTCATACAACAAAGAAGCATGCAAAAAGGCTGTTGCAGAATACATTTTAATTGATGAGCTACCATTTAGACATGTACAAGGTCCCGGGTTTAAAAAGATGCTTAAAACTTTTGAACCAAGATTTGTGCCTCCTTTTAGGATGACAGTAGCTAGAGACATATTGAATAATTATGCACTTGAAAAATGTACCAAGGGTATGTCTCACTACTGATTGTTGGACGTCGACGCAAAAGATGAATTATTTGTGTCTCACTTGTCATTACATTGATTGTGATTGGAAGATGCAAAAAAAGGATATTGAACTTTTGTCAAGTTACTAGTCATACAGGAGAGGTCATAGGGAAGACTATAGAAGCATGGTTGCTCGAATAGGGCATTGAAAATGTTTTCACTATTACAGTTGACAATGCTAGTGCAAATGATACTTCGATTGCATATCTTAGAAGGAGGATTAATAGATGGAAAGGTTCCATTTTAGATGGAGAGTTTCTACATTTAAGGTGTTGCGCTCATATTGTGAATTTAATTGTGAAAGAGGGTTTGAAAGAACTTCATCATTCAGTGGAAAGCATTCGAAATGCCGTTAATTATGTGAAATCATCTCCTGCAAGAGGATTGAAGTTCAAGATACGTGTAGAAAAAGTAAAAAGTGAATGCAAGGGCTCTTTGCTAATGGATGTACCTACTAGGTGGAATTCAACTTACTTGATGTTGGAATCTGCAGTTAAATTTCAGAGTGCTTTGGAGAGATTGGATGAGGAAGATAGTCAATTCATTAAATATTTTCTTGGTAATGGTGAAGGGGAAAAGAAAAGGGTGGGACCTCCTACAAAATGTGATTATGAAAATGCAAAAATTTTTGTCAAATTCTTGAAGATATTTTATGACATAACAGTGAAGTTCAGTGCATCTTTATCTCCCACTTCTAATGTCTATTATCGTGAATTTTGCAAGATTCAAAATCAGTTGATGAGATTCAGTGCGACTGGAGATCTTTTGTTGGGGGAAATGGCTGCGAGTATGAAAACAAAATATGACAAGTACTGGAGAAATATTGAAAACATTAATTGTATGATGTTTGTTGCCACTGTTTTCGATCCTAGATACAAATTGGAGTATGTGAAGTTCACCTTGGAAAAGTTGTTTATTGAATCAGTTGTTCAAGGGATGATCAAAAAAATTGAAATGACATTACATCGAATGTATCAACAGTGCTTAAAGTTAAGTTTGATTGGTTCGAGTACTCAAGTTAATCAAGGTTCATCCCAAACAAGTTTGAGTAAGGTTGTTGTTGATGAAGATGTTGATGATATGATGGTTCAATTTTTGATGCGAAAAAAGGAACGAGAAAGTGCTATGAAGAGGAATGATATCGATAAATACTTGTTGGAGCTAACGGAAGATCCACTAGAAGAATTTGATACTTTGGGTTGGTGGAAACTAAATAGCAACAAGTATGGAATTTTATCTCAAATTGCAAGAGATGTGTTGGCAATTCAAGTGTCCACTGTTGCATCTGAATCCGCCTTTAGCACTGGAGGACGTGTGCTTGATTGTTTCAGGGGCTCATTAAGCCCTATCACAGTTGAAGCTTTGATTTGATCGTAAAATTGGTTAAAGTCAAAACTTGAACCAAATGAGTCATGCAATTATTTTGAAGAAACTAGTTTATATGAAAGCATTGAGCAAGGTAACTCATTTACATAGTTCAACTTGTGGTATTTATATTTTAAAATATATTGTCTTCATATTTATATATCTTCTTTCAGAATTCAAAGGGTTGAATGTATCATCTCAAACTGAAATTGATGACTGATAATATGACTTGACTTGAACAAGGCAAGTATATATTGCTACGCATTGCATATATTTTCTCTCAATGATATGAATTTACCTTACTTAATCATGACTCATGTTTTCTATTCTTTGTTTTTTTTTTGTGTGTGTTTTTTTTTAATTTGAAAAACTCAGGTGGGGAGCATATAACTAAGATATGAGAAGAGGCTTGAAGAAAATAGAGATTAGCAATTGAAGAAAGTTTTTGTTTCCTATTTTGTTATCACTTCACTTATATGTTGTGTTTAGGTTTTCATATGAACTCAAAGACTATGCTTGTTCTCAACTCTTTTGTTATGTTTCAAACCTTTTTTGTGGGTTTTATGTTTGCAACATGCACTTAATTTTCATGTTTATCCATGTAAGACTTGCATTTTGAAGTTTATTATGATGACAAGTTTTTGAAAAATATATTATACATTTTGCGGGATGTATTTGTTAATTTGTCATTCATAAAATGTATGATTTGTGTGCTTCATTTGATTAAGTTTAATTTCAAAAATCTTTGAATATAAAAATGCCAATCCGCAAAACTTGATCCAGTCCGGTTCGCATTTTACAAATTGGATTGGATTGGATTGATGAATTATTTGGACTAGATTGGACTATAATTTTCTAATCCGCAATTATTAGATTGCGAATTGGCCCTAATTGGACCGGATCCAATTCGTGTGCACCCCTACACAAGAGTATTCGGTTGTTGTTGGAGGAAGAGATGCCATTATCTGTTGTTTAAGTTTATTTCTAGCCCGTTAAGGGTTGTATCTACCCAAAAAAAAACGTATCCCTCCTTTATAACTCCTCCAACCACCCCACATAATAACTTAAACCTCCATCCTACATGGCACCACAATCTCATCGAATCAACTAGGTACCCGTGATCATGTGGCCGGTGCTTACAAAAGTGGGCCCAAACATACAAAAGTGGAATAAAAAATTATGCATTCCCTTCCGACTTCTCTGACCTCGTTTGGTTCATTTTTGCTAACTTACAGTGTTAGTTCGGAGTTATATCCTTTGAGTTAGTATTTTCATTTTTTGTTCAACTTTAAATTTGAAGGGAAGTTGTAAATTTTTAAATAATAAATATATGAATTGACATAAATAGCCTTCAAATAAGAGTGAAATGGGTAATAAAAGGATCATATAATGAGGGATAATTATGTCTACAACTCTTGGGAGATAACTCCCTATGGGGTGAGTGGGGGAGATGTCTCACCTTAAGGTGTAAGTTGAGAGATAATTTGCAGGGAAGTTAGGTAACCAAACAAGATTAGATCCCAACTCCTGCAAGTTATACAAATACACCGCCAGTCTCCAGCCAAGGTTGCCCAATCCCATGGTTTGAATTCTAACTACACTTCATATATATTTGTCGGATCCGGCTATGTGCACCCCACATAACACTAAGGGCAAGCCACTCTTATTGATTTTCTCTAACTAATTTGAGATCTATTGGCTTGTCCTTAGTATTTTGTGGGGTGCACATAGACGCATCCATATTTTTCCTTGATTTGTTTTTTTTTCATTAATTTAAAAAAAAAAACAATTAGACAATGTGGATTATATTGAAACTTTGACTTTGGCTGACATAAACTTCATATTTGCCCTTGATTTGTTAGAGTCAAATTGTTATTTAAATGCAATGCTGTTTTTTTTTTTTTGAAAGAGAAATCTAAATTTCATTAATTATTCATGGCTCAATACAAGACCAGGCATAGAATCAAGTACATTGATTTATTAATTCTATTTGTGCAAACAAACTGCCATTAATTTGATTTTTTAAAAAAATTGGAACAGTTTGACAATCAGGTTCTACTCTTTACAACATTGAAACTTATGACTATACACAAAACTATTAGAACCACAAAATGAATAATAAAACTTTCCAACAATGAGAAGACATAAAACTTCCCAACAAGGAGAAGACAAATCAAAAACTTCTAACTAGGGAAGAAAACTAACTATAAAGTAAAAATTAAAGATAAATCAATTCAACGCGCCACACAAATCCACGCAACACTGTTGATGAGGATGCACCGCAACAAGGATGGATCAATCTCTACAAATCTGATTAGATCTGTTGTTTATTGAATGAACAAAGAGCAAAAGAGATTTGATTGGAACCACCGCCAATCTTTGAGAGGATTGGCGAAGGTTCAAGAACAAAAATCACAAAAGTGAATCAAAAAAGAATTTTAGAGTTTTGCATAAAGAAGTTTTTCTAAATTAAAAATTTTAAATGCAATGTTGTTTGTATAGTTTGTTTTTAAAAGCAATAACTAATTAAACAGTGTCTCTTCGGAGACATGATAAAACTAACTAATTTAACAATTTTGTGAACATTTAAAAAAAAGGCTTAATAATCAAATATATCCTAACGTTTTAACGTTTTTGCAAAAATATCCTTTTGAATTATTGTAAATTGTATTCTCACTTCATATTATTTGAGTAAATTACACTTACAAATATAGAAAATTATGTACACAATTAAGAATATTATTTCATATAATGCAATATGTACGCAATCTAATAATCATTCATTACTTTAATTGTGGCTTAACCATACAATTTGATTGAAATCAAAAGGTTAATATATTTTTGTAAAAATTAAAACGTTAGGATATGTTTACGAAAACTTTGAAATGTTGGGATATATTCGCCTATTATGTTTTAAAAAAAAACAATTTTTTTTTAAAACAACAACAACAACGAAAAAGCACATACGGTTTGACCAATAACAAAAATAATTAATGAAATGATATGAATTAATGTTGAGAATGGAAATAGTTGAATTCATAAGTCCATCTTCTTCTCTTATGTGTTTCCTTTCACAATGAAGTAGAAAGTAAGGAGTTTTTCTTCTTTTTTTTTTTACTTTAATGTGGGAGTTAGACCAGTTCACCAGGTTGGGGCCTGCTAGGCCTGTCCAACATTGGCTGGGTTTAGATTTCAAATATACTACAAAGCCCAACTAAAGCTCGACGATTTAATGGGCGGGTTTGTACTTTTAGTTCAAGCCCGACCCGCATTGAATATGTAGTAGACTTTTTATAGATATTTCACAAAAATACTCAAAAAGCGAGTATAAAAAGATTTGAACTTGAGTCACTCCACCACGTAAATGTTCTAACCACTAAAACAACTCTTCATTATTTGTTTTTATTCAATATTTATTATAGTTATTTACTTTCTAAAAATTATTGACAAACCCATCAAAGCCTGGACCAAACCCGGCCCGCTCGGGTTTGGGCTCGGCATATAGAAGTTTGAACCTGGACAGGGCTTTCAAAAAAAAATCCCACCTAGGCCCGGCCCTTGCCCGCCCGTTGTATTGGTATAATGGGAGTCAAACCCAAGACCCCTCCAAACATTGCCTTTTGACAAGTAACGCCTAATCCATGTCACTAGAGATGCTTTAGCCGAAAAGGAATTTTTCTGGTACATAACAAGTAATATGAATGTTAATTAATTTATTTATACCAAGAACTGGATTAAAAAAAATATTGTATCAAGATATTTATTTTTTATCAAGCAAAATTGAGAGTTCAATCCTATATTTTGTTTTTGTTGTTGGTTTTTTTTTTTATAAGAAAGAAATCAACTTATAATTTTTACGGCATTGACCCTGACTGTCAACTTTTTATTCAAGTAATCATATGCCAAACCATTGAGCTGCCCATATATGCAACATTAACTTGAATGAAACCAATCTTCACAGATCTAAACATATATATATATATATATTAGTTCAATATACGTTTGCTTCGCTCAAGGGAGTTAAATAAAAAATTAATAATTAATAAAAAGGAAATTGATAATTTTAAAAAGATTCTAAAAGAAAATGGGGATGGGCTATTTAATAGGTATCAACTACTATTTAATCGGATGGAGTCTTAATCGATCCAATTAAATAGATTCATGTAATGAAGGAAAATCGATTTATTCTCACTTTTATAATATAAGGTATATATATATATAAAGGAAATTTTACAATGTAGACCAAATATATACCCATGCCATGAAACCCCTCAAAATGTGATGTGCATTGTCGTCTCGATTAATATGTTGGATTTAAATTCAATGGTTCTAAATAGTATACCCATGGCATGGGTATATATTTATTCCCATGGTAGAAGTACCATATATATATATATAGCAGCCGCTTAGATCAACGGACAATCGTTGAGAGAGATTTACTCGAACAAGAATGAAATCGATCTTCACAGATCTAAACATATCTATAGTTTATTGAATGAATCAAACACGAAAAGATGTGATAGAGACCACTTAATCAACGGTGGTTCAAGATCTATAATCACAAAAAAGAATTAATCAAAGAAAGAATTTTAGAGTTTGGAACCACTCCCTTTTCCCAAAAAACTTTGAAAAAGCTGAAGAAGCTTATTATTGTGTTGTCAACATATGAAAAGAGAAAAACTAGAAAAGAAATTTCACTATTTGGATATTATTTGTTTTTGTTTTTGATAAAAAAGTTTTATTCATATTTCATTCAACACTGAGATCATTGAGTACAACATAGCACTTCATTAAGAGATTGATTTCATACATTTGGTCATTTGGCTAGCATATGTAGAGGAAAGTCGCGTCATTATATGAGTAGTTACATTTGCTTGCCTATGAACCCTAAACTCTCAAAAAATAAAGTTTTCAACAAGGGAAAAAATTAAGCTTCCAACTGGAGAAGAAGATTTAATACGTCCAACGAGAGAAGAAAACTACTTATTTAATAAGAAAATACCAACGAAAAGTATCGATCCAATAGCCGCATGCGTACATCCACACACAAGCATAAATAAAGATGTGGAGTTGAAGATTTGACTTGTGCCAATGTTGAATATGAAAACTGCAACACAGAGGAAACTATTCATTGATCTCAAATCTAATCGTATTTGTTTTATTTGACGAATGAAAAGGAAAGCAATATTATCGGAGCCACCGTCGATCAAAATTATGAGAAGATCACTGGTGACTCAAAAACTAAAATCACAAAAAAGACAAAGAATAAGAAATAAAGCTTTTTTATTAGAGTTTCGAAGGAGGCGGCTACGTGCCAATGACAGCATATGAGAGATCGGATGATGAAGCGGAAATGACAAAGCAGATCATGTAATGTTCTAATTAATCTTGAGCTCTAAATGAGGTAATGTTCATAAGCTATTAAATTTTCAACTTTCGCGTAGTTATCATGTAGCTAGCTACTGTCATGGAACAAAGCCTTAGTCACAATAACAATCAGTAAAAAATAGACCAACCAATTTTGTGGCCTAATAGTTTGATATGGTATTTGGGAGTAAAAGGTAAGTATTTAGAAAAACAATTGTTTCTTTCTTATAAAAAAAAAAAAAAAAATCCATAAAAATAGCTTGCCCTATTTTTCCTACAATCGATCTTCTCCTATTAAAGTTCTTACATATACAGATCGAGATCCTTGTCCTATTAAAAAACAGATCGAGATCCTTGTCTATCATTGCTGTATCTCATTATCCTTTTACATAATTTTAGTCATATATTTGTACTTGTACATCATTAAGATGTTCACTTTGGAGGGTGCACCCATCTGATGGGTGATTGAGATATACCATTCACCAGTTCAATATAATCATTGAGCACTTAATAAAAGAATCACAATAAACTAATACAAAGTTTTACATTAAATAATGTGGGATTTTTAATAGCTAATGCAGGTATGAGCTAGTGTTGTGCTATCAAGATAAAGACTCCAACTTCTTAGCAGCTCAAAACATGCTTTTTTGTTTGCCTTTCTCCTACTAGTTTATTACTCTAGTAGTCTAGTAGATAAACAACTGTTATTCCTTTGATTATTAGCCATCCAAAATCCATTACAAAAAACTACGAGAAGCCCACAACCATCAAATTAGTTCTCTCTTTATTGGGTTCCTTCACTATCACTCCAAACTCTCTATCATATGCTTTTTAAAGTCAACAAATATTTTTAATCTCTAATCTGTGTGATTAAACAAATTTTTTCCCTCTTATTTTATAGTTTAAAAATAAATCAAGCGCAATGAAAGAGTTTGATCAATGTAGCCAACCTAACCAATTAATTTGGAAATGGGGCTATGATGTTGTTGTTGTTTAAAAACAATTTTTTATACCTATGCGTGTTCGAATCTTTTTCAACCCTTGTTTACTTTAGTTTGAATGATTTGGAAAGCATACTATCAATCACACTAAATCGAGCACAATGAAAAATTTGAATCATAATACAAACCTCAATTAATTTGGGATTGAGTCTATGTTATTCGTTTTTGAAGAAAAATAGAAGTTTCATTAATCATTAATGACTTGATAAAAGACCAAACATAGAGGCCTCGTTTGGTTCATTTTACTAACTTCCAGGAAAGTTTTCTTCCAGGGAAGTTTAACTTTCTAGGAAGTTAACCACTAAGGAAGTTGCACTTTTCACGTTTGGTTCAACTTTGAACTTCCTCAAAAGTTCACATTTTAAAAACAGCAAAATAATGTAATTGACATAAATGACCTTTACACTATTTTTAAGGGAGAGAGAAGGGAGGAGTGAGAGCATTAAATGAGGGTAAAAATGTCTATTCCCCCCTCAGGAAGATAACTGTAACGACCCTAAAATCTAACTCGTGCCACGTGTCAATTTAGGTTGTACGTGGACCCTTCTTGTGATACAGTTGTCCAATTTTCGGTTGGTGACGCCGATGTATGTTATTTTTGTTCGGTGTTTTGTATTATATTTTACTATCCGAATGTAAATTTCAATGTCCCAAACGTGTGAAGAAGTTTGTGTGTGAGCGTTGGTGTAACGACCCAATCTTAATTAGTTGTTAATAATGACGTATTTGCAGACGTGGCTGACAGCTCAGATACTCGTGGACCCCGCAGATAGGGCTGGACGCGCTTGGAGTTAGTTAAATAGACCATTTTGTGGGATGATTGTATGATGTGTGTATATATTGTTCTTGACATGCAAGATTGTGTGAAATGTACACGCCTCGATATGTGTGTCGACGCGGGTACCGATTAGAAAAATGATATAACACTAGGACGGGGTAGTTAATACATACATGAAATTGAATAAAACGAATTAAATAGTTAAATGTAATGCTAACTCGAAGTTTTGTGGTTAATTAGTTGGTGTATGTTGGTTTTATGGTCTGAAATCGGGCGTCGGAACGCCGGGGAGCAATTTGATGAATTTTAGATAAGTGAGTGTGCCAAGTGAGTCACGAATTGGTGTCATTTGTTAAGAGAATGTAAATAAAAACAAAAGAAAATGAGAAAAGACCAAAAAAGGCTTGTGTTTTATTAAGAAATGAGGATAGACACAAGGGTGCTTTGATAATTTGGCAACCTTTTTATATATATCACCATCACCGCCACCACCATTCGATCGAATTCGCGAGTGAGAGAGAAGACGAAGTAGAGAAGTCGAGAGGGGAGTCGGCCAACGAGAGAGAAGGAGGAGAAGTCGACAAGAAGAGGCAAGGTGAGTCGTTGTTCTTGTTGTTGTAGTTGTGTCGTTGGTGTTGTGGCTCGGTGAGAGGAAGGAGCTCGGACGAACTACCATGACAGTTCGTCCAAGGATGAACACGGCTGGGGAGCTGTCTCCCCTGCCGAGAGAAGAGGAGGGGTTGGGGTTGGGGTTGGGAGCCAACCCCAATCGAAAATGAGAAAAAAAGATCGAAACAAAGCTTCTGTTTCGATCTCTTGGGGAAGAAGACCCTGAACCAGGTCAGTTCGGCTCGGTTAAGTTGAACCCGGTTCGGCCCAGTTCAGGCATATTAAAAAATATAATTTTTTTTAAAAAAAAATCTGAAAATTTAATAGAAAATTTAGAAAAAATAGGAAAATGATAGAAAATTTATATTTTGATCAAATAAATGAGAATTTATGAATTTTTATGAAAATTGAGGTATTCGAGATTTTGGTAACAGGTTATGTTGAGGTTTTTACCTCGTAAAGTGTAAAATTGACATAATATACTCAATTGAAGCTAATTCAATGATATATGGTATTAGGTGACTTGGGGTGACAGTGCGATTGACGAGTGTTTATTGGAGTTAGACCGGGGTTTGGTTTTCGGGACGCGGAGTGCGGATTGAGGTGTGCAGTATCCCAACTGAAATTTTTTGAGCATTTACCTATGGCATTTGAATTCAGTGCTTTTGTTTCTCTATTCCATTCCTGGTTGTGGTATTATATGGACAGTTGGCTGAGGATCTTGCCCCCATGCCATTCTTGTGTATGTCCACTACACCATATCAAGTTGCTAATGATCGAGCTCGGTGAATAGGAAGACCCAAGTGTCACGTTGTGCAATGTGACGGTGCGCTGCAGGTGTTACGCCAGCCATCAAGTGGATCCAGAGACTGGCCTTGCTAGAGTGCTACTCGTCGGCAATGCTCTGTGGAAGAGTCCAAAGTATGGTGTAGTCTGCCTTAGTGCGCTAGAAACACATTATTAACTCTCTCCTATTATTTAAATCATGCGATGAGCACAGTTGCCTGTTTATTTATTTTCGCATGTTTATTTAACAGTTTATTGAAATTTCAGTATTTACTTTATGTAATTGCTTAATGAATTTCCTTGGGAATACTCACTCTGGACTCGTCATCTGCCTTTTGTGCAAATCCGAGTACTAGTTGCAACAAGGGCAAGTTAGCTTACTATTTGTGATTTTCTAAGGACCAGAGGCCGGACTTGTACGTTTGTATATCTATACTTATTTGTTTTTATACTTGGTTAGAACTGAGAGTTATACATTTTGATCTATATAATGATACTTTGTGGCTTTGTTGAGGTTTTATTACTTTTAATGATGATGTATGGGTCTTCCACACTAGGTAAATGATGTTTTCAACTTAATTTATCAGGTTTGAGCTTTCCTCTGTGAATTGAGGTTATAAACAATATTTAGCAGATGGTTCGAGTTCAGTAATAATTTAGATTTATGAATTTATTGTTAGGTTATTAATGATGATTAAGCGTGATAATTGTGTGTAGGGCACAACTGGTGCTAGTAGGTCAGGTTGTGGGCTGCATTGGCATCGTGGCGATTTGGGGAGAATAGGCCGTTATAGTTGGTGTTAGGAAATGAGTTCCGCTCGAGGAGAACATGAAAAATGGGTTTCAGGTGAACAGTTGTCGGGTAATTAGTAGTTCAGGGGGATAAATTGAATTAAAAACACTGACTAAATGCAAAATAAATAATAAATAAAAATTGTATACCATGTTCGATAGGTTGGTACGTTCGGGAATACAAGACGAGCGAGTCGTGGTGCGGAACGGGTCCGGGAACGCCAGTATCGTGCATGAAATGGTTAAGTTGTGAGTGGGAGTCACCTATTGAAGTCACAATGTTGTGTTAAGGTGGTTGGATGGAGTGAATGTGGGTCATATGATGTGCCTCAAGATTCGTGCGTGGGTGTAGATGAGGAGGGGTGTATAAAAAGGAAACCACCAACTTTTCTCTCTCCTTACCTTTTCTCTCATTTTCTCGTCCGAACAAGAAATGAAACATGCGTGGGATTTTCGAAGTTTTGATGCAGATTGACGCCAAAGGAACGACCAACTTCGAATTCTAAGGTGAGATCCCGACTCCGCACGTGTATATCTACGTTTTGGCGGTAATTTCAAGCGTTTTTGTCGTAATGGGTTCGGACAGCGATTTTGGAATTTCATTTTTAATGAATTTGTTTGATAGATTTGGTGTTAATGGAATGGAATTGGTGGATTTATAGTGATGGTTTTGATAATTTTGGAGTTGTGGAATTTTTGGTGAATTTTTACGATTTTTGAATGATTTTCGAAATCGAGGGTTTTGTCGAGGTTTTGACGCGAAGCGAATGTGGTTTAGTGTTGTAATGGACGTCTATAAGAGTTTGAGATAGGCTCGGAATGCGGCGACGCAAGCATCCAGAGCAGAGGCTCTGGGCTAAGTCACGCTTTAAGTGACGCCGTGGAGGGGAAAGCCCTACAGCGCCACTTGCGATGTCTGAAGCAGAGAGCCCAGAACATGTCACACTTTATGTGACACCGCAGGGGTGTGACCCCCATGGTGCCACCTGTAGCGTGACACTGTTTACAGTGACCAAAATTGATAAATTTTGAAAAATTTTGGGGATCTCTCGAGTATCAAAATAGGTCCAAATAAATCTCAATTCCCGGAAATCAACCCAATTACACTAATGAAATAATTATAGAAAAATTGGGTAAATTAGGAAGTAGTTGATGAGGATTTGCAATTTAATTAATTATCAGGAGTTTTAGTTATTGATGGATCACGCGAGGATTCGTAGGAGGAGAGTCAGAGTTTATGTGAGTGCGTGTTAACTTGGATACAGATAAGTAAACTAGTGAAGAATTTTACAGTTATTTCTTAAGCTTTAAATTGTTATTTTTATTGCTCTATTTCATGTTTTGGAAATTTCATTCCTTTGAGTTGTCCGAGGGCAAATGAGTCAACGCGATCCTTTGGTAGGAGGGGTTATTTAAGGTAATATGCCAGAGCCACGAACTCGGGATACAGGATATTGTTTCTGGTTCTATACAGGGTGAGAGTTCTTACCTAAACTACCAAGGAATCTCATCCGCGTGGACTTTAGGATGGTGTGAGTGTACCACGTCCTAAACTCCCTGTAACGACCCTCAAATTTAATTAGTGACACGTGTTGTTTTTTATAGGACCGTGACCTACTCGTTGTGATTTGTCATATTACTTAAGCCTCGGGAGTCGACACTGAGGTATATTTTATTTTTCTGTGATGTTCGTATTATTATTTATACCCGAATGAGAACACTGTAGGTCCTAGTGTGTGTGGTTTTGTGTTATTAATCGCCACAGATTTCTGAGTAAGATTCAGTTAGGAAATTTAGGAAATTTAGGGTATAATACGGATAATGATACACCGAAAAATGGTAATTAGTGAATTATCAAAAATAATAAATAATTAAATAAAATGTGGTAGCGTGGTTATGTCTGGGAACGCATGCGGTGCAAGTTGTGAGTTGAAACAGGTCCGGGAAAGAGTGTTGTAAGCGAGAAATGGAGTGGTTTTGAAAATCAAGTAACCTAGTGAAGTCAAGCAAGTGAGTTAGAGTTGTTGGATGGGTTGAAAGAGAGACACAAGATGTGCCTCGAGATTCGTGTATGATAAAAGATGGAGTGGTATATATACCAACTTTTCTCTCTCCTCATCCATTTGATCATTCACACAACGAAAGAACGAAGAGGGACGACTGGGGTTTCGGTGATTTCAGACACGTTGCGATGCTGGGGATCGACCGAATACGCGTAAAAAGGTAGGATCCCTACTCCTTTCCTGTTTATACACAGTTTGGCGTAAATTTTGTAGGTTTTCGTCGCGACGATTTCGGACAAAATTTTAGGAAAATGTTGGAAATTAAATTGGTTTGATGGTTTTGGAATCAATTGAATGTTTTATTGGTGATTTGGTGGTTGTTTTGTGGATTGGAAGTTACTTGGAATTTTTGTGGATTTTTGAAGATATTTTGTGTTATTTACGAATCGAGGTGTTTTGTCGGGGTTTCGATGGAAAACGAGTTGGGTTTTTAGTTGTCATGGACGTCCTTAAGAGTTTGGGATAGACTCGGAAAGAGGCGACACAAGCCGGGGTTTCAAAAACCCCTTTGGTGTTCTACTGAACACGCCGCGAGGGACGCCGTGAGGAGTTATCTCCCACGACGTCACTCTCGGCGTCTCAGGCAACGAGCGTGCGAAAAGACGCCATGGGGACGCCATTTAGAACAAAAAAGGTCAAGACGTTATGACACTGTTCACAGGACAATTTTTTAAAGACTTCAGAAAATTTCGAGGATCTCTCGGATGTCTAATTGGGTCTGAATACGACCTAATACCCCGAAAATCAACCCAATTACACTAATTAAACAATTTTGAAAAATTGAATAAATTAGAAAGATAGTAATAGGATTTGCAAATTTTGATTAATTGGCAAACTTTGAGAATTCGAGTGGAATGACTTAGGGAGAATTCGCGAGGATTGGAATTTGCGATTGAGGTACGTTATCATACGATTGTAAGCCAGTTAGAAAGTATGCATTAATTCATTTTCCATTTCTTATCATTTCTATTTGAATTGAGCTATTGTTGGAAATCCATTCTTTATTTTATTGGTTGAGTGTCTTGGCGTAAGTAAGTTGCGAAGGTACTTCTATGTAACAACCCCTAATTACAATTAGAGAATGTTCGGCCTGAAACCCTAATTAAGCCCCGGTAAACCAGATCGAGCCTAATTAGATTCAGCAGCCTTATTTCATTTACTGACAATAACCTGTATATTCTGATATTAATAAAAAATCATGAAAATAACGCAGCGGAAAATTTAAAACTTTTTCAATAAATCACAAGATATACAATGCCGGCATGAACATCGGTATTGAGCTCTTATTCCCACCCATTTTATTACAAATTATAAAGCAAAACAATTTATATATATAACAAGAAACTCACTACACCGTAGAGAAAATACTAAACCTCTGGTCTTCTCCTTTCCTGAGTTCCAAATCCTAGCGTACATCCATACCTGGAGATGTTAAGGTGGGTGAGCTCCTACTTGCTCAGTAAGTGACTCTCATACCAACCATCAACTACCAATTAATATCAAGGCAATTTATAACAACATGAATCAAATGCATACCTACAGGAGTATATAAATCAATATAAACAATATATATCAAATGCAAGTTCCTAGGTTCATTGCAATGTACCCGTGATTTGTATTTCAAATATTCGTATTTGCACTGAGTTGCCCGCTCACATTCTTCAAAACCAATAACTGGGCATCTAACCAGTTCTTGTCAATGTGCAGTCAACTCATAAAACATCGAGTCGCACTTACTCATCATCACTAAACCAAACACTGCTCATCTGATTAGTTTATGATTAATGAGCTGCTAAACTCAACTGGAAAGTATTGATCGGGATAATTCCCAAGTCACTGGGGAGCGATGATGGTTAGCAACTCCACCATAGTTCCAAACCCCAGGCCGATCCGTCCCGTCAAACCTCTTTCCAAATCCATTTTCATTTCAAAACATTTTGTAAAACCAAAGTCAAATCACGGTACATTGCCCCATTCCCAATCCAATACACTACATGCTCTAATAATACTATTTTATATTGCATAATTGATAAAAGCTACAAGTCCCACTTACCTGTCCTGAGCTTTCTATGTTTTATTGACTTGTACGACTCCTTGAAGTTCTCAAACCTTTCCACATCGGTTCATTACCTAAAATAGACCAATTGTTATCAATTTAAGTCTAATATTCATTTACTAATACTTCTAAACTAGTCCCATTCGAATCCGAAATCCCGAGATCTAGTTTCTAACATATTATGACCATTTCATGTTTTTCAAGGTAAAAACCCCGTATAAAGTCTCCTTCGACTTTCGAATTCGTCATTTTCCATAGAAATTCCTCAATTTCTATTTGTTTGGTCAAAATACTATTTTTCCATATTTTTTTCTATTTTTTTCTAGATTTTCTTTTCCATTTTCTCTCTTTTTTTTCCTTTTGGTTTGGCCCTAAACCGGGCCTGAACCAGGTTCGGCTCAACCGAGCCGAACCGGCCCGGTTCAGGAACCACTGTTCCTCTTCTTCCCTAAGAGTAGATCAGACGCTCTGCTCGTTTTTTTTTTTTTTTTTTTTGGGGTTGGCTTCCAACCCCAACCCCAATCGTTCTCAACATTTAACAGTAGTAGGGAGACACTCTCCCTTCCCCTGTTCTTGGTTCGGCCATGGCGCAACCACAACAACAACTGACACACAGCTACACATCTCACCTTAATTTCATCTCAATCACGCGAGCTTGTCGTCCTGAGCTCTCCTCCTCTTGATCTCTCTCTCGGTCTTCTTCTTCTCCCTGTTTTCTCTTTGATCTCTCTGTTCTCTTTCTTCTTCGATTTTAAAGAAGAAATGAGGCGATTTAGGTGGGGGAAATGACCAGAATGCCCCTCTCATTTTATCTCTTCCTTTACAACTTCCATACCCTTAATGGTAATTTCATATTTTCTGATTTTTATTATATATATTTATATATATACTAATTTATATATAAATATATATTTATCGATATATTGCACCTAAAATTCCGGTTAGCACGCCAACGAGAATTCTAGGGCGTGCACACCACTGTACGTCCTACGCATGTCACTCGTGACCCCGCGTATCACTCGGTGTCTTGACAATTCACCATTATTTATTTATTTTCCATTTTAATATATATTTATATATATATCTATAATATATATATAAATATATATATTTATATATATTTATATCCATAATTACGCCTATAATTACGTAATTTCTACCGCCGAGCACACTCGAGCGTCAACGCTATCCCGCGTCTCATGTGTGTCTACATGACCCACACATGGCATTAGGCATTCTCTCATTGGTCCGATTATTCACGTATACATACTAGTACACACCAAACAAACACAATACATCACACAATTCCACACACACGTTAGTCGTAACGATTCGGGCTTAACCACGAGTCTAACTCGGATTAATTTGGGTTCGGATTACTGTTAATCACATGCTTAAAGTAACGGGTCATTACATTCTAGGTCCATATGAGCGGGTACGCGTGAACACTTCTGCAATTGTGTTGTCCCACCCTACTGATAGCGGGTTATACCCTGAGTATTGGATTGTTTGGGCGCTGCGGTGTCTATAGTTTGTTGGTCACTGTTGTGACTATAAATGTATTGCTGCGGTACTGCATTGATATTGACCACTTGTGGGCCTTCTTTGATTCTATAGACACTCAAACTTCGTTGCTCAGCTTATCAGTCTGTTTATCATGGTATTTGTTATATTTTCTGCTTTTCAATACCGCATGATATTTGGAATGTTTATTTGAGAAATCTTGAATTACTGTTTAGTTTCTTCTGACATTACTTTCAATTTTTCACGCACTCATCGTCCAGTTTGTGACAGTGGTGCACATAGAGTAGAAACGAGCAAGGGGAAGGAGTTGATGCTAGATGATATTCTCTAAGGACTCTCGAAGTGATCCTTTCCTTTGTTCTTTTGGTTGTGATTATTGTATTATATGTTTTTTTAAACACTGAGACATGTAACTAGGATCGAGAAATTAGGGATATCATGTATGATCGCATTGTATCCATTTCTCAGGGTTTCCACATGATAGGCTATTTATTTATCCTTCCATTATTAGTTATAGTTGATTATAGAATTTTCCGCTGCGAATTTCCTGATAACTTTATAATCCTATAACTCTCACAATTAAATAATTAAAAGATATTGTAGATGAGGCTTTGAGGCTGACTAGAATGCGTAGCCTTCACGAGTAAGGACTCGGAGGTCCACGTAGGTCTAGGCCGGGCGGGGCCCAGTTTTATGGGGAACTGGGGCCGTCACACTCCGAGTCTTGAAGGTGTTTTCTTCGACTCAACGATCATTTGGTCGGGACTACTTGCGTCTCTCTATTGTTTCCGGGGCACTCATTTTCGATTGATTCAGTTATTTACAATCTTTATAAATTCATGCACTCCTCCGTTCTTTCTATCTGCATAAATTATACTGATTTATTTATTTCGAAATGTTGTATTTATGTCCTGCTTGGTGTTATCTACCTGAGCTCGTCATTCTTGTGTTTGATGGAGTGCAGATCTACAGTCTAGCAAGGGGAAGGCTCTAAAGCTAAACGATATCATTTGAGGATACGGAGTGGTTCTTTCCACTTGCCAGATATGCGATTCATTTTTGTATTACTTTATGTATATGTTTAAAACACTGGGTTTATATGGGCTTTTTAAAGATCTTGGGCATGTATATCTGGATATGATTCTCTTATAATTATTATTGATGATGATATACATATGCGGAGTTTTCACACTCTCAAGGTTGTCCTGACTAGAGTTTATAAGTTTAATTGATTAGTTTAAGGTCAAATTGCTTATGCTATAACTATGATAACTCACTAATTGATTCACTCAACTTTTAATTGTTTAATAAACCGTAAATGGTAAAAGAAGGCTGACTAGGCGTGCGTGACTCAACGGGACTGACTCGGTGATCCACGCAAGTCTAGGCCGGCGTGGCCCAGTTTAGGATTGTGACACTGAGGCCATTATAGTTGGTATCAGAGTCGAAGTCTTAAATACTCAACTTTTAATTTAAATTACAATCCATTAAGACACAAACTAGCGGAAGTTAAGACAATGGATGAACTTAGAGTGAAACCCTATGATCCTGACGTAAGTCTTAGTTGGGAAGTGAGGAGAGTTAGGGAAATTAAAACTGGACTATGAGCTATTTGATTTGTCATACTATTACTACCAATAGCTATGTTCTGATCGTGAAATCACTTTCTGTGGCGGCCCCAATTTCCACATTGGTCCGCCACGGGAGGCCACGCAAGCCCACAACTGAGCACGTCACCGCCAGCTATGTCCCACGCCCAATTTCCCATTATTACTCAATTTTCGGTTAACTTTGATGTTATGTGTTAATAATTATTGATTCAAGTTAACTTAAGTTCCTTTAATATCATTTAACTTCAATTTACGCAGCGGAAAATTAAACTAACATCATAAGATTTATCTTGCATTTCGTGAGTATAATACTTAAGTGGAAACCATACCAAATGTAGTCCATTAAATAATTATCCAGTGTGATCCTCAAAGTCATAAACAACTAAAATGTAACTCTCACAACCCAAACCCAGCATAAAACAAATAAATACATACATACAAACAACCAGGCGTATAAGGGAAGTAGACCCCGTCGTCAGTCACAAATAATCTTCAAGTGTCTCCTTGCCCCTTCACATATCAAATCCTGCACTCAAATCACCCAACACATACGGTGACGAGTCCAGTGAGTAAACTCCCAAAGAAAACCATCGAGTAAATAATAAACAGATTCAGAAGCTAATAAACGACGTTATCTACACATGCAAAGAGTATGGACAGTCATAAATCCATGTGTGTGTAGGTAACAAGTGTACAAGATGATCAACAAATAATCATAATGAAAACAATATGCTCAACAACAATTCCGATAAAACCAGACAAATAGAACGCAAGCTCACATACTAGATCATACTTCGTCAATCCGAGCGCCCAGAGGAAACACATCACACCTGGGATCCACCCGAACCACTAACGGTGATCGGAAACACTCACAGATCCACCGGACACGTGCGCCCCGCGACTTGGGTCGTTACCCACCGGCGGCGCAAGTACACGTGCTACAATCTAGCATGCTTGATCACGTGCCACAACCGTCCCGACTAAACTTCGAAAATAAAAGCAAATTCAACACCAATCAATATCCAGACCAACACATGATCACAATGAATATGAATTTCAAGAATAATAAACACAAGAATTTAAAGAATTAAATACTCCAGATGTGTTTCTGTTGTGGTTTACGCACCTATACCGCACTCCAATTATCCAGTCCATCTTGAATAAATGCCCAACAAATCAAAATTACCTTCCGAATTATATCTAAGATCATTTGTCATTAAATTAGCTTCAATTTGATATATTATATCAATTTTTACGTTTTACGAGGTGAAAACCCCGACAATATCTCGCCAACATTCCGAGAAAATCCCAAAATTTCTTTATTTGATCAAAATATAATTTTTCTAAAATTTTTCTATTTTATATGAATTTTTTATGAATTTTCCAGATTTTGTTTTTTTTTTTTAATTAGGGGCGGTTCGTCCGAACCGGCCCCTTCTTCCTCGTTGGAACAGAGCATTTCTGCTCTATTCCAACAGTTCTTTCTCTCTTTTTTTTCTTGAATCGGAAGAGAGGGAGAGGGAGAGGGGAGACGACATGTGTGTCGTCTCCCTCCTCGGACGAATTGCTCTTGCAGTTCGTCCGAGCTCCCAAGCTCCACCCCGCCACCACCGAACCACCACATCCGCCAACAACATACAACAACAACATAACAACTCACCTCCTTCGCTTCGCCTCTCCTCCTCGTCGATTTCTTCTCTCCTATCTCACGGTCTCTCAATTTCTCTCCTCTCTTCACTTTCGATCGATCGAAATGGTGAAATTGTGAGAAATGTGGTGTTGGTGTTGTGTATATCAACAATTTAGAGGTGAAATGACCAAAATGCCCCTATCCATATCCACAATCCTTTACAAAGTTCATACCCTTTTTGGTCATTTCACAATTTTTATTTATTTTTCTGATTTGTAATATATATATTTATATATATATTAAATTCCTTATATACCTATATATATATAAATATATATATATATATATATTCGCCTATATACTTTCACACCTAATTTCATCGTGCGCGCCAACGAGCGTACTCGGGCGTGCACACTATTGTACCACCCACGTGTGTCGACCACGACCCCGTGTGTTACTAAGCGCTCACCAATTTACTATTTTTGTCACATTAAAATTCATTTTATGTGTGTATTATTTTCCCTCAGCCTAAATTTCATCTTTTCTCTACCTGGTACCCGCGTCGACACGCATATCGAGGCGAATACTTAACACACAATCTCACACGTCAATGACAATATAAACACACATATTGCGATGTCATTTAACTAACTTGGACCTATACATTGCAACTTCATCACCAGAGCACACAAAACGGACTGTAAACCTAGTTCAGGTGTGTTCCAGCCTCGCTGTGGGACCCACGAATGTCCCCGATGGCGTCCACGTCTGAAATGATGTCATCAATAACGGCCATCGAGAATTGGGCCGTTACACTTTCTTTTTAGTTAATAATGGTCGATCAGCCTGAGACTAGTGATAGTGGTATGGGTGACGTACAGGAGAGATTAGATGACATGTCGCAGATGATTACATCACATGACCAGCAACTTTAGGAAATTCTTAGACTGCTGGGAGCTAAGGCCACAAAATCGCCTACTACGTCAACAGCTCCAGTTACTCAAACTGGGAGTGCTCCTATAGTCCATGACACACCTACAACACCGACAGCTCAGACAAGACCTACAGTGGCTGAGGAGTCACATGTACAGGCAGAGGTAGTACCTCATACACCGGAGACACCGGATGAGGATGCGCTGAGCACGTCAACTGATATGGGTGCTAGGGCGACACCTGAGGCGAGACAGGCTCGCGAGTTTCAGAGACATCATCCGGAGAAGTTCCACGGGGGTACTAACCTTGAGGCTGCAGAGAAGTATATGACTATGATAACTCACTAATTGATTAACTTAACTTTTAATTGATTAATAAACGATAAATGGTAAAGGAAGGCTAACTAGGCTTGCGTAACTCACCGAGACTGGCTCGGGGGTCCACGTAATTCTTGACCGAGCGGGGTCCAATTTAGGATTATGGAACTGGAGCCGTCACAATAACTCACCCACCCCCCTAAGTGAGTTATCTTCCCCTATATAGGGGATGTTAGGGGCTCAACTTTCAGGGAAGTTTATGAAAATATCCAACCAAACAAGGTGAGTTAGAACTTCTCTAGAAGTCATTTTACTTCCTTCAACTTCCCCCCGAACCAAATGAAGTCATAATCAAAAAGTAAATTGATTCACTAATTCTATTTGTTCAAAAGAACTGCCATTGATTTGCCTATGAATACGATAATAAAACTCAAACAGTTTGACAATTAGAGACTACGTTCTACAACGTTGAAATACATTACAATATACAAACACCACTAAAACACATAACGAATAACAAAACTTCCTAACAAGGAGAAGAAAAACTAAAAACTCCCCAACGAGGAGAAGACAAATCAAGAACTTCCAACTAAGGATGGCAAACTAACCATGAAATGAAAACTAAATAAGAGACCAACTTAGCCGCCGCACAAGAACTACGCACAATTATTGAGGAAGATGTACTGCAACAAGGATGGACCAATTTTCACAAATTTAACTAGATATGCAGCTTATTAGATGAATAAAATGTAAACATAAATGATTTGAACCACCACCAATCGAAATGGAGGATCAATGGCGATTCAAGATCGAAAATCACAAAAGAGAATCTATACAAAACTTTAGGGTTTTTGGAAGAAAGATAGAGCCGATTGTAACATGGACGAGGCTATGTTGTTGTTGTAACTTCAATTTGACTAATTCTACAGAGGTTGTTGTCATTGTTACTTCAATTTGACTAATTCCACACGCATTGGTCAAGTGCCCTAAACACTATAACCCCCAGCCTCAAATGTATATTTAAGTGAAAGATATGGTGCTTATGACGGCCCCAGTTTTCAAACCTAAACTGGGTCCCGCCCGGCTTAGACTTACATGAAACCCCGAGCCCGTCTCGATGAGTCACTCAAGGCTAGTTAGCTTTAACCCCTACCATTTACCATTCATTTACAAGTTTATCATATTGATTAGTGAGTTATTATCAAAATAGCGAAAGCAAAGCTCAAACTAATAAATTAATCACAACAATAATAAACAAGACATTTAACGTGTGGAAACCTCGCATATGCATATCATTATAAATGATAAGTCAACCCAATAGATACACATGCCCAAAATCTCTCACATACCCAAAACCCATGTTTCAAAACATATATATATATACAATAATACGAAATCACCTACTCAACCAAGTGAAAGGACGTGCTCTAGTATCCTCAAAGCAAATCCCTAAGCTCTGGTGCCTTCCCCTTGCTAAACTGTGGAACTGCACTCCGTCAAACACAAGAATGATGAGCCCAGGTAAGTAATGCCAAGCCGAACAGTAATACAACATTTCGAAATAAATAAACATCAGTCCACATTCATGCTAATAGAAAGAAAAGAATAAGAAACACATAAAATGTATAAGACTGTAAATAACTCAATCAAAATGTGAGTGTCCGAGTAACGAAATGGAATTGCAAGGAGTCCCGACAACAGTCGTTGAGTAGAGGTAAAACCTACAAGACTCGGGTTCAGGACAAGAACACAGCCTACCAGCCCTAACCCTTGTGACTATGAGATATCCATAGACCCGGATAAAAACCACCAGCGTACACTCAACCGGGAGATATCAACAACATCTAGATAAGAGCTCATATCACAGATAAGTAACCATGACCCCCTTGCAATGGACCACCCAACCAAAAAAAGATTCCAACAAATATGATGATAAACAAAGCAATAACAACAAATTAAAGTTCAAGAAATAACTGTAAAAGTTCTCACTGGTTTACTTACCTGTAATCCAACTAATCACGCACTCAACGAATCCCTGACGCGTCTCCTATGACCTCTCATGTCCCGTCAATGTTCAAAACCCCCTAATATACATTCAAATTGAAATTCTCATTATTAACCCTCATTTTAACCAATTTTTTTTATAATTTCATTTGTTAACCCATTTGGGTCGATTACCCAGGTATTAGGTCATATTCAGACCCATTGGAATACCCAAGAGATCCCCGAAGGTTTCCGAAAATTTTATAAAAATTCACTCCTGTAAACAGTTACACGCCGCCTAGACGTCATGGGTTCAATGAAGTGAACAACGTCTTCACGTCGTCGAGACTACCCTTCACTGCCCAACACGTGTTGAATTTTGGGGTTCATGCACAACGGAGATTTCAAAACTATTTTGAGAAAAACTCCAACAGGATCTGAATCTGATTTCATTAAAACATGTTTATACTATGAAAACTTAATCATACCTCACTCGCAATGTACCTTTATGAAGGTTAATCGATCTCTAAGGCGCTGCCAGCATCGAATGCCCTCTATCAGTAGTCCACACATGAACGACGGTCGAGATTTGAAATGCTAGCTTCGAGAGAATATCAAACCTTTTTTGTTTCTCTCCAAAACAATCCAGAGCATACCAAAAAACCCTAAGTCGTTTCTTAAAACGAAAATAGAGTTTCGGCCCTTTTAATCTTTCTTGTACTTGTATTCTAACTCAAAGTGTCTATTTATACAACCCTTGTATATAGACGGTTAAGTAAATTACACATATACCCCTACTTAAAGAAGTATAAGTGTAATACACTACAAGGACGTTTCTGTCATGAATTTTATCATATAAAATTCATTTTTCTGAACCATCTTAAAATCTCGCAAAACCATTCTCAGTGTGCGACCCAATAGGCTCATACAACGTTGGCAGTGTACCAAAACACATTTTGGTATATAAGTCATAAGCGGCCTCTAGCAAGACATTATGACTACCCAAGTTGTACGAATATCAAATCGATACAACCTAATCAATAGTGTAAATAACATCCTTTTGTCACACGATATCCTTTTGATCAAATATAAGGCATGGAATTGTCATTCAACATGTTCAATTGTACTAGTCTCAATTTCTAGGTAGACTGAAAACATCTAAGTGACATTGATCAATATCAATTCACTTAGACTAGGCCTTTTAACAGTCTAACACATCGAGGGATTCACTGGATATCTCTCTTTATATGAGAGGGACAAATTCTATCTCGATTACATAACTTCACCACATTATTCACACAGTAACCAATCACAACCTTTATAATCGTCCAATTAAAGACAACGTTTGATTGCGTCAAATCATTGTATTCCTAATGTTGAAGTCTCTGGTAATCTCAAGTCAGAGGACTGAAAAATATACCTATCATGAGAAACAACTATGACTTAATCCATGTGATGTTCTCATAGCGGGTCAATCCAATACTTTGTTCCCTAACAAGTACTCATGATTTTGATACGTATTCCTATACGTATGATCATCGTATGATCATCAATCAAGACTCACACTAGTCTTAATTCATTATAGTTCTTAGTATAATAATCGACTAAGGACATTTAGGATATTTCTGTAAATACCCATGGATTTTATTATAATGTAAACATGCAAATCAATTATAATAAACAGCAAATAAAATCCTCTATTTTATTAACTAAAATGTATTCATAAAGACTGTTAATGGATTGACCTATGACACATTTCCCAACATCTCCCACTTGCTCTAGGGCCAATCATTCATGCATCTATTGCCTTATGATCTAACATGACCATCAGGTTTCGCTTGTGGAAGAGCCTTTGTCAATGGATATGCAACGTTGTCTTCAGTAGGTACTCTGCAAATCTTTACGTCTCCCCTCTCAATAATTTCTCTGATGAGATGAAAACGCCTGAGTATATGTTTAGATCTGTGGTGTGATCTAGGTTCCTTGGTCTTTGCTGCATCGAACGCTGCAATATACTCAGCTTCTGTTGTAGAATCTGCCACAGTCTCTTGCTTCAAACTTTTCCAGCTTACTGCACCCCCATTCAAAGTAAACACATATCCAGACTGCGATCTAAAATCATCTATATCAGTTTGAAAACTTGCATCTGTGTAACCATTTACAACTAGATCATTTTCAAAACCTCCATAGACCAAGAACACTTCCTTAGTCCTTCTTAAGTACTTAAAGATGTTCTTTACTACTATCCAATGACTCTCACCAGGATCTGACTGATATCTGTTTGTAGTGCTTAAAGCATATGATACATCAGGTCGAGTGCATAGCATAACATACATGATAGATCCAATAGCTGATGCATATGGAATCTTATTCATACGATCTTGCTCATCATTTGTCCTAGGACATTGATTCTTGCTGAGACTTATGCCATGAGACATTGGCAGCAATCCTTTTTTAGAGTCTTGCAAACTGAACCTATTCAGTACCTTGTCTATGTAAGCACTCTGACTTAGGCCGATTAGCCTCTTAGATCTATCCCTATAGATCCTTATCCCTAGGATATAGGCTGCATCTCCTAAGTCTTTTATTGAGAAACACTTCCCTAACCAAGACTTGACACTCTGCAATGTTGGGATGTCATTTCCAATGAGTAATATATCATCAACATACAGTACCAGAAAAACAACTACACTCCCACTGACCTTCTTGTATACACAAGGCTCATCTTCGTTCTTAATAAAACCAAAATCCTTGATTGCTTCATCAAAATGAAGATTTCAACTCCGAGAAGCTTGCTTTAATCCATAAATGGATCTTTGAAGCTTGCATACCTTCCTAGAATTCTCAGGATGTACAAAACCTTCAGGTTGTGTCATATACACGTCCTCAAGTAACTTTCCATTAAGAAATGTTGTTTTTACATCCATTTGCCATATCTCATAGTCATAATATGCAGCAATGACAATTAAAATTCTTATAGATTTGAGCATGGCTACTGGCGAAAAAGTTTCATCATAATCAACACCTTGAGTCTGCCTGAAATCTTTTGCTACAAGTCTTGCTTTGAAAGTATGCACTTTGCCATCCATGTCAGTTTTCTTCTTGAAAACCCATTTACATCCAATGGTCTTACCACCTTCAGGTAAATCAACCAAGTTCCAAACTTGGTTATCATACATGGATTGCATCTCAGAGTTCATGGCACTTAGCCATTTATCTGAGTCTGGTCCAGACATAGCCTCCTGATAAGTGGTGGGCTCATTTTGATCCATAAGCAACACATCACGACTATCAGTAATGAGAAATTTGAATCTCTCTGGCTCATGTCTTACCCTACTAAATTTACGTGGGCCTTGTGTCACTTGCGGAGGTTTAACTGGTTCAGAACGTTGTTGAACTTCCAGTAGCGGTTCAGTGTTTATTTGTGATTCTTGAACTTCTTCAAGATTTATTTCTCTCCACAAGTGTCTTTTGAAATAAACTGTTTTTCCATAAAAGCACCATACCGAGCAACAAATACTTTGTTCTCAGCGGGATTATAAAAGTAATATCCTTTTGTTTCCTTTGGATACCCCACAAATAAACACTTATCAGATTTAGGTGCTAGTTTTTCTGAGACTTGTCGCTTTACGTAAGCCTCACAGCCCTAAATCTTAAGAAAAGACAAACTAGGTCTCTTCCCGTACCATATCTCATATGGTGTTTTATCAACCGCTTTAGAAGGAACTCGATTTAGAGTGAACGATGTAGTTTGTAATGCATAACCCCAAAAGGATAATGGAAGATCTGCATGACTCATCATAGATCGAACCATATCTAATAAGGTTCGATTTCTCCTTTCAGAAACTCCATTCCATTGTGGAGTTGCTGGTGGAGTCAATTGGGAGACAATCCCACAATTTCTAAGATGATCATCAAATTCTTAGCTTAAATATTCACCACCTCGATCTGATCGAAGTGTTTTGATAGTTTTACCAAGTTGATTCTGCACTTCATTTTGAAACGTTCGAAATATCTCAAATGATTCAGCTTTATGTTTCATAAGATATACATAACCAAATCTGCTGAAATTATCAGTAAATGTAATGAAGTACTGATAACCTCCTCTAGCCATTATGTTTATAGGACCACATACATCAGTATGTATTAGACCTAATAAATCACTTGCCCTTTCACTATGTCCAGTAAAGGGACTTTTAGTTATCTTGCCTAGTAAACAAGATACGCATGTTTCATATGATTCCAAATTAAATGAATCTAGAAGTCCATTTTTATGAAGCTTCGTTATGCGTTTCTCATTCATATGGCCGAGACGACAATGTCAAAGATAGGTTTGATTTAAATCATTTGACTTGAATCTCTTTGTATTTATGTTAAAGACTGGAGTATCAGTAGACCTTTTCATGCTTAGAATATAAAGACCATCACACAAATCGGCATTTGCATAAAATATTCCTTTACGAGAATTGGAACATCTATTATTCGCAATAATAAAAATCAAAACCATCCATATCCAAGCATGAAACAAAAATGATGTTTCTGCTCAAGGCAGGCACAAAATAACAATTATTTATAGTTAAGATAAGTTCACTAGGTAAGACTAAGTCATATGATCCAACAGCTAGGGCATCAATTCTTGCTCCATTCCCTACGCGGAGGATGACTTCTCCTTTCTTCAACTTTCTACTTCTGGTAAGTCCCTGCACATTTATACAAATGTGAGATCCACATCCGGTATCCAATACCCAGGAATCACTAGTAGATAAATTAATTTCAATAACATAAATACCTGAGGTGGTAGTCGCACTACCCTTTTTCTTCTTTATATCTTCCAGATATAATTTGCAATTTTTGAACCAATGTCCAGGTGCATGGCAGAAATGACAATTTCCTTCCTTTTCCTTTTGGTGCTTTGAAGCAGGAACAGGTTGGGGCTTGACTTGTTCCACAGGCTTTGCGACAGGTGCAGCAGCGTTGGCAACTTTAGCCTTGCCTTTGCCTTTCTTCTTTATTCCCTTTCCCTTTTGGACCATCAACACATTACTAGAGGGTTTCTTGATATTTTGTTCAGCAGTTTTGAGCATCAAATGCAACTCTGAAATTGATTTCTCCATATTATTCATATTGTAATTCATCACAAATTGTGAGTAACTCTCCGGTAATGAATTTATGATCAAATCCGTAGCCAACTCTTGGCTTATGGGAAATCCAAGTCTATCAAGTTGGTCAACATAGCCCTTCATCTTCAGAACATGAGGACTAACTGACGCACTCTCAGTCATCTTGCAAGAATGTAGGTTTTTTACTGTCTCGAACCTTTCTTGCCTAGCTTGCTGTTGGAACATTTCCTTCAGCGTTACAGCCATGTCGTAGGCTTCCATTAGTTCCATGTCCTTCTGAAGTTCAGGAACCATAGTTGCCAACATAATGCATGCAACATCAGTAGAATCGTTGACATGCTTATTATGCGCATCCTTCATAGCTTTCGTAGCATTGGCTGGTGGGTCCTCAAGGATCGGAGTATCCAGAACATACAACTTGCGTTCATGCTTGAGAACGATTCTCAAGTTTCTGAACCAATCAAGAAAGTTAGTCCCAGATAGCTTATCCTTCTCAAGGATAGATCGCAGTGACAGGGGATTATTGTTACTTGAAGAGGCCATTGATCTACAACAAAGATTATGCAGAGTTTATTTTAGTATAGAGGAATAGACTCCCACAAAATTAACAACCCTCCTAAAACATACTGTTTATTTAGGGGACTAAATCCATATTTCACTTAATTCTATGACAACTATGGCATGAAACACAGAACTAGATTATTTAGGTAGGTAACAGTTACCAATTACATCTTATGTAATTTTAGATACTTTTATGAGATACAGGACATCTTATGTCTTAGCATGTTTTTATCTCATCATATGCCTAAAGTCCAAAACTATTTTGATAGCTTTATTAAGTCGGACCAATTTAAACATTTAGGTAACTCTTACCTAACTTATCTCACCAAGATAGCACAATACACCCAACTATGGCTGAAACTATATTAGTGCGATCGAGGCCTTGATAAGTGTTTAAAATTGGATGGCACAAGACTTAAGATTTAATAGAGGGATTTTATTCAGTTTTAGTGATTTTTAAGTGAGCAATGAAATATTATATATTTTATTGATTTGTAGAACCACTAAACAATTTATGAAATTTTATACTATTCACTAATAGAAGAATTTTCGTGCGCTAGGATTAGTTAGACGGCGGTCCCGCTGGCCGGTCAATGACGGGGGAACGAAGCGGCGCCCTGTTTTTTTTTTTTTTTTTTTTTTAGAAGACAAATCTCAATTCCGAAAATTGAAATTCGCTATAGAAAATCATATTTTTCGCTGATTTTACTATACCAAATTTACCCTTTAATTTATCCAAAATTAAGTCAATTAAAACGTTTTTAATTAACTCAGGCCCACATCTAACTAATCATCTTATCCTAATCCAATTAGGACTTTAGATATTTGAATCCTAGCATATCACCAATAACAAACTTCTCCATATTTATTTCCTATCCAATAGGGATAATGAAACCGATTTTGCATATATCTCCTAATCTAATTGTTATCTATCTTTATCAAATAGAAACTTCATAACAAAATAGATATAACAAGATAAATAAATAAGTTCGAAAATTAATTATTTACAATTTCGATCTTCATCCATAGTCACAAACATGTAATTGAATCATGAACTACTATCCCAATCGAATCTAATGGTGTCATAGATCATAGAACACGAAACTCAACTCATTAAAATTATTCAAATTAACCTAACATGATTACTAGCATGTACGAAACTAATTTCAATTAAATCATGAATATATGTATCATATACACAAAACATGATAATAAATCTCACAGAAAACTTATGTATATCACATATACATCAACTATTAACATGCTTTCAATCATATATCATAAGAAAACATGCAATGAGTTTAATGGAATCAAACTCGAAAGCTCTGATACCACTGTTGGATTTTGGGGTTCATGCACAGCGGAGATTTCAAAACTATTTTGAGAAAAACCCCAACAGGATCTGAATCTGATTTCATTAAAACACGTTTATACTATGAAAACTTAATCATACCTCACTCGCAATGTACCTTTCTGAAGGTTAATCGATCTCTAAGGCACTGCCAACAACGAACGCCCTCTATCAGCAGCCCACACACGAACGGCGGCCGAGATTTGAAGTGATAGCTTCAAGAGAATATCAAACCTTTTTTGTTTCTCTCTAAAACAATCCAGATCATACAAAAAAACCCTAAGTCGTTTCTTAAAACAAAAATAGAGTTTCGGCCCTTTTAATCTTTCTTGTACTTGTATTCTAACTCAAAGCGTCTATTTATACAACCCTTGTATATAGACGGTTAAGTAAATTACACATATACCCCTACTTAAAGAATTATAAGTGTAATACACTACAAGGACGTTTCTGTCATGAATTTTATCATATAAAATTCATTTTTCTGAACCATCTTAAAATCTCGCAAAACCATTCTCAGTGTGCAACCCAATAGGCTCATACAACGTTGGCAGTGTACCAAAACATATTTTGGTATACAAGTCATAAGCGGCCTCTAGCAAGACATTATGACTACCCAAGTTGTACGAATATCAAATCGATACAACCTAATCAATAGTGTATATAACATCCTTTTGTCACACGATATCCTTTTGATCAAACATAAGGCATGGAATTGTCATTCAACATGTTCAATCGTACTAGTCTCAATTTCTAGGTAGACTGAAAACATCTAAGTGACATTGATCAATATCAATTCACTTAGACTAGGCCTTTTAACAGTTTAACACATCGAGGGATCCACTGGATATCTCTCTTTATATGAGAGGGACAAATTCTATCTCGATTAAATAACTTCACCACATTATTCACACAATAACCAATCACAACCTTTATAATCGTCCGGTTAAAGACAACGTTTGATTGCGTCAAATCATTGTATTCCTAATGTTGAAGTCTCTGGTAATCTCAAGTCAGAGGACTAAAAAATATACCTATCATGAGAAACAACTATGACTTAATCCATGTGATGTTCTCATAGCGGGTCGGTCCAGTACTTTGTTCCCTAACAAGTACTCATGATCTTGATTCGTATTCCTATACGTATGATCATTAATCAAGACTCACACTAGTCTTAATTCATTATAGTTCTCAGTATAATAATCGACTAGGGACATTTAGGATATTTCTGTAAATACCCATGGATCTTATTATAATGTAAACATGCAAATCAATTATAATAAACAACACATGAAATCCTCTATTTTATTAACTAAAATGTATTCATAAAGACTGTTAATGGATTGACCTATGGCACATTTCCCAACAACACGTACGTGAGTAACGTCGTGACCTCATTGGTCGTGACGGCGTCCTTACGGTGTCTTCCCCTGGTGTTCCTACCAAAGACGTACGTGGGTGACACTGTGAGTTGGAACACTCACGGAGTTGCTACGACATCTTTTGCAGAACACCTTTGAACAGGGGTTTTCAACACCCCAGCTCGTGTCGCCGTGCGTCAAGCCTATCTTAACTACGATTAAACAACCAACACCACTCCAAACCAACCTCGGCTCGCTTCAAAACCCGACCAAAACATCGATTTGCCGAAATTACACAAAATTTACCAAAAATTCAAAAAAAATTCCAAACACCAAAACCACTTCAAAATTCATGTTTTGATCCTCCTATTGATTCCAAATCAATCAAAAAAATTCATAAAAATCAAATTTTCCAATTCATTGTCCGAATTCATCGCGACAAAAACTCACAAAACACTGCCAAAACGTAAGTACCGATGTTGGAAATCGAGATCTCATCTTAGAACTCGTGTTTGATCACTCAAATTGCGCCGAATCACTTTGAGAACCCCGGAACCCACCGTGTTTCACGTTGAAATCGTTGATGAGAGAGAGATGAGAGAACGAAATGAGAGAGAAAAGGTGATGGGGAGGGGTTTTTATACCCCCCTCTAATCCTTACTCCCACACGGATCTCGAGGCACATCCTTACCTCTATTCATTCTAGCCAACCACTAAGACACCAAATGGTGACTTCAATCCGTGACACACCACAACACTTAGTCCTTTTCTCGCATAATACTCATGTTTTCGGTCTCGCTTCGTACATCAAACTTGTTCATCACGTCGCCCTGAACGTACCAACGTATAGAACGCACTTTACAACTTTTAATTATTATTTATTTTATATTTTGTCAGTGTTTTAATTCATTTAAGTCCCCCAGACTATTAATTACCCGACCAACGTTCGCTCGAAACCCTGTTATTTCACATACTGCTCGAGCTGAACTACTCTCTGTACCAACGCTCACACTCAAACTTCCTCGCACGTTTGGGAAATTGAAAATTTAACATTCGGGTAATACAATATAGTACAACACACCAAACACAAATAACATACATCGGCGTCAACGACCGAGAATTGGACTCTGTATCACGACAAATGGGCCCATGTACGACCTAAATTGACATGTGGCACAAGTTAGAATTTAGGGTCGTTACAGTGCTCATCTCATAACTTTTGGAGGGCTAGTTTAGAAAATATTTATATTTATATTTAGGTACATAAGATTAAGTCACTTGTGCCCTTTGTGATTCCTACGCTTGAATCACCATCGTTCTCCTTTTTTGAATAGCGATGGTTCCAATAACACTGTTTACCACATATTTCTTTTAATAAAACACAAACCTATTTAGATCTAAGAGTTTCAATCCTGCAAATCAGATTAATCATTGGCATCGCTCGCTCCTCCACATGTACAACTACCATCATTCAAACTCATATTTACTTTTACTGCTTGTGCATGGGTTTGCGGTTACAGTTGTTGATTTGATATTTTTATTAGGTTATCTTTCTGAATAAATAGTTGTCTTGCAATGTTGGAATTTTATATTTGTTTGTCTTTCCTTGTCGGAAGTCTTTGTTTGTCTTCTTTTGTTGGAAGTTTTATTTTTCATTATGGTTTTAGTAATTTATCTGTGTATTGTCGAGTTTTAGGCGTTTGTAAAGATAACAATCATTGATCATCATACTATTTCATTATTACAGTCGTTGTTTTTCAAAATCAACTCTGTGGAAGGTGAATCTTCTGTTGAATAATTAGGATTAACGAATCAATGTGCTTTTATCAAGGTAATTAATTCTATGTCTGATCTTGTTATATTGAATGTATATATTGAGCCATCATGATTAATAAAAGTTCTATTTTACTTAAAAAGAAAAAGAGAGCCTCGTATGCTTGAATTTTGTAAGTAGAACAATTTTATAAGGAAAATGCAAATGTAATTGCATCCCTTAAGTTTTGCATCATGATGCACGTGCACCCATCCTAATGTGTATCCAGGGGTGACAATTCGCGTCGATGAGTCGTAAATGTGTTGTGTTATAAACGGGTCACGACACGATTATTGAACGTGTCGCAATATGTAAACACAAACATGACACATTTAATAAACACGTGATTTGTATACGACGCGTTTAATATTTAATAGTTGCTTATATATCTATTTTTACAAATGACTATGACAAAATTAATAAATTGTATGTACATTCAATAAACAAGTGATTTATATACAACGTGTTTAACACTTTAATATTTAATAGTTATTATTTATATTTATATATATATATATAAACAACTAGTGATATTAATCGTGTTAAGCAAGTCATAAATGGATTAAGCACATTAACCTATTAATGATTTGTTTATTAACTGTGTATAAATGTGTTAACTTATTTATGATCCAAACTCACTTATGGCAAACCCATGACCAGTTTGTTATGTGTTGTGAACGTGTCGTGGTATCTAGTTATGACTCAAATTGCCATCCCTATCACAATGACACTAGCAGCTACAAGTCATTCCTGCGTGCACTTGTTGTTGGGGTACTCTTGGAGGGTCCAGTTTATAAATTCTAGTGATCACACCCAACTACGGATTACATGCATCACAAGATGCTTACATATGAAATAAAGTATTATAGTTCTTGACCCAGAAAAAAAAAAAAAAAAAAAAAAAAAAAAAAAAAAAAAAAAAAAAAAAAAAAAAAACGATGTATTATTATTATTTTTATTTCAACGATGTATTATTATTTATACTAAATCATGATGAAATTAAATAAACTTTCAAAAAAAAAAAAAACATTAGACCACCTATCCTAATTGTCTTTTTAGTTTTTTTTTTCATGAATCTTAACCTAAGTTCAATTACAAGAACAGTAGTACCTAAAGTAGGCAAAGTGGCCAGAGACCACCAATTGATGTGGGCGAGGGTGGGGTGGCCCAGAAGGAATTTTTGGGTACAAAGACCAAAACTAGTGGCATTTGAATTAGCGTTGAATTGCCAGTACACAAGTGGCGGGTCATGTTTCAGATTTTTCACAAATTGAGCCGGTTTTCTAGAGAGATTGTGTTTTAGGGAAAACAGGATGAGACCTGTTAGAGTAAGCCGCTTTTTAACCCATATTTGGCACCGATCTCATTAAATGTCATTCAAATCACCTCGAGATGAGGCAAAAATGAGTGGCATCCGACAAGGTCGGTGCCGAAAGTGGATTACATTAGCATTTTTCAAACGAAAAAATTACATCCGTACAGGTAATTTAATTTTAAATCTGTAAAGTACAATGAGTTTTCTTTTTATTGTGAAAATAATGTAGTACGTCTTTTGTGAAGGCGTTATTAGACATGGTAACAGTGATTTAACAAATCACACAAATAGCGCCTTTCCAAAATGCGCTATTCGTATGATACGGGAGTAATGTGGATGCCACGTGGATCACGAATAGCGCCTTTTTTTTAAAGGTGCTATTTGATCCACGTGGGTGTGACATGGACGAGTACTCAACACGAATAGCGCCTTTTCGAATTGCGCTATTCATGTAAATGTGGGGTGATGTGGATGCCACGTGTATCACGAATTGCGCCTTTACTAAAGGCGCAATTCATGATGCATATGGCTACCCAGCAGAGGTATAGGTTACATCAATCTACATTTGCACGTCAATTGGAGCGAGTGTCAAGGGTTGGCGTCCACTTTGTTCTTGTAACGACTTAATTTTTAATTGTCGTTATTTATGACGTCATTGCTGACGTGAACATTCGCGGACTTCTTGTGATCTAACTGTGGACTTCTCTACTGATACGTTTGTTTACTTTTATCGTTTTATGCTGAGTATGGATTATGAGTGATACGTTTTGACCTGTATATGGCTTTGTTAATTTCGTCATGTTGTGTACTTGTAAAATTAATTGTTGGAGGACTTCAATGAAAATGGTATTAGATTTGAAGAATGCTACACGGACATACTAAAACGCACATTGGTGTATAAGTTATCTATATGCGTCTCGATTTAGTGTGGAACACACCTAATATGTATTTTAGTGTGGTTTGGATTATGTATGTGTAGGATTTTTAATTTAAATGGGCAAGGGTATGGGTGGGATACAAGTTGTATAAATAACTCCTTTCAAAATGAGTCATTCATACAATTTAATTGTCACATCACACTCTCCCTACCACATTACATATAATGACACCTTTTCAAAGGACAACATACATTAATTTTGTAATTTTAAAGAAATTAACCTTATTTAGTGAATTTTAAAGTAAAAGAGCATTACCTTTTTCAAACAGGATTACTGATGGTACTATAGTTTTTTTTTCTATCCCACCAAGTTTTTCATGCCCCATTAATTTCTCATCCTCATCACCTATTCCAAGAATCATTTACTTCTTCTGCAATCCCATCTCTCTCTCTTTAATGGGGACTCCAATTCCTCTAAACTGATCTGGGTCTCATCAATTTTGGGTGATAGTACTAGTATTGTTATTGGGTCTTTTTTGTTTTTTTTTCTGGGTTTTTGATGATGGGCAGTAGAGATGAGGCCATAACTGAAGAGGGTGTTGTGGAAATGAGTAGCAGATCAGATGTTCACCAAATTGAGAAGGTAAAGATTTCAGTTTTTGTTTTTTGGGTTATTCGTATGAGTTGTAGATATGTGTGGATTGGGTTTGTGAAGTAACAATTGTTTTAATTAGTATAGAAACTTTGATGGGTGGGTTTTGATTTCTGCTTTATAAGGCTAAAAAACAAAACTAGTTTTGGGTTGAAGAATATTGGTTAGCTTTAGGGTCTGTTTGGTGTAAGATTGAAAAGTTGTTTTTGCTTTTGTAAGCAAGTCTCCTTAGATGTCTGTTTGAGGAAGTTTAAAGCAGTTTGATTTCAGCAATTAAGGTCGATATTTGTTTGGGATACGAGAAATTGACAAAAAATCAGATCTTGAAATCAGGAAAATGTTTTATTTAATAATTTTTTGATAGCTTTTTATGTTTTTGGTCTTGCAACCACCAGTATCCAGATTACTTCGACTACTCTAGGTTCGAGTATTGTCAGACACATATATTGGGTGGATTTTGAAAGCTATTTTTGAATGTTGAGCCAGACGTTACCAGAAATCATTCTTGTCCATGGGGTTCTAGAATCTATAGGTGTTTTCTTTGTGTCCTTTCTTCTTATTTTCGCCTATTACTTGCTCTGCACTTTTACTCTCGCGTATATTTTTGATGATATTTGAGGAGTACACTTCTTCGCTGTTTGTTGTGAACTGTACTAAAAAATCATAAACTTTTGTTTATGGAAGTGTGGAAGGCATTAGCAACCTTGGATATTCACTCTGTGATGTCGTTCGTCTGCAATTGAGTCGCGGTTTTCTCATGGAAATTCTGGTTTCAATCCCTTGTAGCCCTGTCCTGTTTTCTGCCATGGCTTTCGCTTAAATCCTAGGAACCCTTTCACTTGGACTAACCTAGTAATAAACATTGCCTAACGAACCTGACTAATAGTGTTGTATACAAGGCTTTTAGTGATTATGATGCAAGTTGATTGATTGAGATCCAAAAAAAATGAAGCTGTCTTTGGTTAACTGGAAAACAATAAAATTTGAAAGGTTAGTGTTAAGCTAGAGTATGTTGTAGTTCCAACTAGTCTAGACAATGAGCAGGTGACCATAGCGTTATACCTCTTCATTTCTTTGATGATCAGATTGACCAAAATGAAGTGATTACTTACGAATTTGACAATTAGAACTGTCAAGTCTCACCATAACTCCTGACCATGACAATCGGAACCAAAGATGGGATGTTTAGCTCTTTATCAAATGTCAAGGACTTCCTGACTCTTGAAATCTCATTGTTTTTTTTAATCATATGTTGTTTGTGCTTGTAATAATGCTCCACATAAAAGTTAGTGGATCTTTTGAAGTCCTCATCACAACTCATTTTTATTGTGTTCATAAAAAGGCAACTTACATAGATTTTTCTTTTTTTGAAGCCTAAAAAGGCACGTAGATTTCCCTTTAATTCTCTCTCGGAATGTAACAATGTAAATTTAGATTTTTCTTCTGCAGGATCTGAAGAAACTTGATTTTGTCTCATCTTATGCAACAACTCAGTCTTGTACTTTCTTTCACTGTTTTTGTTTGTTATATTTTCTTCTGTTGCAGGCTGAAAATTCGACTAGAAACACTGAAGAAATTGTGCCTGTTCAGCAGTGGAAACGTCCAAAACTCTTCTTAAATGTTCCGCCAAGAAAAATTGAGGAGACATTGGAAGATTTTGTGACGATAAACATTCCCCCAACACAAAGTCCTACCCCAACGAGAATGAATCTGCTTACTCCCACTCCTCCTTCTGCAAGAATAAGTGGATCCCCAAACATCCCGTCATCAAGAAGTAAACCATCTGTAAGAAGTTTACTGCCATGGTTCAGCTTCAAGTTCCAAAATTCAGCTTTAGATATTGAGAAGGGTGCCAGTCCTGCCGTAGGAGCTCCATTGACTAGACCTCACAAAAAGACTTCTATTGCTAGGTCTATTTCATTTACAAAGTTATTCACCCCAAGAATGAAAAGAACATCATCTCTTCCAGCTACACCAATTGCACATTCGAATCCAGAATCTATGCATGGGGGAACTCCAGTTAATTCTCTGAACTCAACTGCAAGCCAATCAGTACTAGTCTATCTGATATACTAACTAACAAATATGCTGAAGTATGTAACTTTGTATTAAAATGTGGTTTGTTTAC
Organism: Stephania japonica; assembly: GCA_039657345.1. Lineage (NCBI taxonomy): Eukaryota > Viridiplantae > Streptophyta > Magnoliopsida > Ranunculales > Menispermaceae > Stephania > Stephania japonica. The sequence goes on from CM077556.1 coordinate 13,771,158, forward strand.
AGAAAAAGGAGGCTAGGCAGCATATGGCCCGTTCACTTTCAATGCCATTGAACAGAAAAGCGAGAAACACAAGGCGCATGGACTCTTGCAAATTTCGTGTTGTCTCAACTCCACGAGCGGCAGAAGGAAGTGAAGCAACATCAAATATGACTCCAATGGTAAATGCTGGTATATCATTTCTCTTTATCATCTTAAGTTGGATATATGCTTTGAGTTTCCTTTTTCATTTTTTTTGGGTGGGCCATTTTCATTTTTTTAATTACTTTTAGATTCTGATCTTCTTTTGAGTGGTACACAGTGGCTCATTACTCAGTGTTTAATTAGTCTAAGTCATTTTTAACTTGAGTTCAACTAAGCAATGATTATTATTAGCTAAAGATCCATTCTATTGACGGTATATTTCTTCAAAACCTGATCTCTGGTGGATGGATTCCCTTGGGTTTAGACTTTACAGGCAATTGGTTGAATTGTTTTCCCTCTTTTCATTGCAAAGTGTGGCACCTAACCTGTGATATTTTCTATTGGTTCAGATACCAATGATACTGATGGTGAAGATATTCCTGAAGAAGAAGCCGTTTGTAGAATCTGTTTAGTTGAACTTAGTGAAGGTGGTGACACCCTTAAAATGGAGTGCAGCTGCAGGGGAGAACTTGCACTCGCCCACAAAGAATGTGCCATAAAATGGTTCAGCATCAAGGGTAACAAGAACTGTGAGGTATGCAAGCAAGAGGTCCAGAACCTCCCTGTTACTCTTCTTCGGATCCAAGATGTTGAGACCCTTCACAGAAACGGCAACAGAGTTCACCACATGGCAACTCTACGGTATATGCAAATAGATGCCTTGTTTTCTAAACTACGTTAAGAACTTCCCTGGCACATTCTGCGATTTGTAGTTTCTTAAGTTTCCTTTTTATAATGTCAATAGTTAGTTAGGAGGTATGATATGTTATCTGTGGGTTTAGCATATTGAAACTTGTCTAGTGTTAAGCTTTATCTTGCATATAGTTGATTAATTCATATTCCTTACTATGGAAGAATCTCATAGGATATGCGAATTGGTATTGAAATTTATTGGAATGGGGAAAAGATAGACATAATCACTGAACTAAAGAGCGCACTAATTAAGATAATTGGATGAACAATGTTTGTTCTTTTAAATCAGAATATTGGTACATAAGCTTCCTTGATTGCTAAATCACATCTTAATCTTTCGTAATTTGATTGTTTTCTTTTCTTTTCTTGTTGTTCTGTACGCCAATATATGCGCATCTATGCTTGTTGCTGTCTATTTTCAATCGTCGAAGGCAGCGTGGCCTGAGTTTTGTTGTGATGAAATTGTATCAGGGTTTGGCGTGACATGCCCATTCTTGTCATTGTTGGTATGCTTGCATACTTCTGTTTTCTTGAACAGCTTTTGGTAAGATTTCCGTCACACATATTTTTTTTGTTCATTTCTTCTCCACATCTTCTAAGTTCTAACCATTAATGGTCTCATATCCTGTCTCGTTACGCTAGGTTGGCCAAATGAGAACTGGTGCAATTGCCTTATCTTTACCATTTTCGTGCATATTGGGTCTTCTTGCATCCATGACATCGTCAACCATGGGTAACTCCTCTCTCTCTCTCTCACGCACACACGCACAGAAAAAATGACGCCAACTTTATTATCTTTTCATAAATGTTTAAGTAGTAGCACATGGTAACAACGTCATATTAAAACTGAAACATGGCGGTGCAATGTGATACTCAAACAGATGAAAGTTGGCAGAACTTCATTCTCATTTGGAAATCATCACGGCAGAACATTCCTTAGCTTACCCTCTATTTGCCGTCCATTTGATTTCTTGCTTTCCTAAATATCTACATCTATAATAGTAATCATTTGTAGCATTACATAATGTTCTTACTTGATTTTTTTTTTTTTATTATTGTATTTGTATCCAGTGAAGAGGAAATATATCTGGATCTACGCTACAGTGCAATTCGTGCTGGTGGTTTTCTTCGCTCATCTTTTCTACTCACTGGTAAATGATTCTTTTCTCATTGCTCGAATTTATGTTACTATGAGCTTGAGGTTGTGAAGAAATTTAACTTTGAGATTTCTGATACTCATTCGGTGCGGTAAAAGGAAAGTTTCAACTACATTTTATTGCTTTCGGCATGAAGGCCTGGTCATCTTTTGATTAGTTGTGTCAAACATATAAATTTGTTTCATACTGTCATACATTACTTAGGCATTGACAAGTCTTTGAATATCATTCAGAAGCTGATATTATGCACAAGGAAAAAAAAATGCGAACTAACACGAACACGTGGCATCCATTTTTTTCTTTTCTTTGTTCAATTTTTTATAATATAGGTTCCAATCCAAGGTGAGGAGAGTGTGGTGACTAGTTCATGTATGGGCCACAAGTGTAGAAGTGAGATTCACTCCAAAATGTCTAGGCAAGATGGAGTGTCCACTCCACACTTGTATATAAGCCTTATTTTTATTTCTAAGTAGTCGATGTGGGACTATCCCAACATCTCCAACATTCTTATGTGTTGCCTTGACAGGTCCCACGTTCCAACACCTCCAACATTCTTGTGTTCCCTTGACAGGTTCATGTGCAAGCTTTATTATCCATCCTTCTCGCTACAGTCACTGGTTTCGGTGTTGCAATGAGCGCTAGTTCCCTCCTTGTTGAGTTAGTGAGATGGAGAAGGAGCTGGCGCGCATGGTCAGATAGGCGCCGCATCCCCAGGGAAAACCTACAGGGCAATCAATCATCCGAAAGCCAAAATCCTTCTGGAGCAACTCGTCCGGAAAATCATGAAACCAGAAATCAAAGTTCAGCAACTCAAGAGCCTTCAGAAAGATAGATTATAAATATTAAAGCTATCTTATAAATATTAAGGCAATGAATATAGTTGAGTGTACTATTTGACAACTTAAGCATATAATTAAGGTTGCTCCTAGTGATTTCTAATGTATTTCTGATCAAACACACTGCACACATTAGTTATGTGGATTATATAAAGAGATTGCTAAAATAGCTATAAACATGGAGATCTGGGCTTCTGCAGAAACTCTAATGACCCGGATAATCTAATACTCAATTTCATGAATTGAATTGCTGTGTTTTAGAGCAAATGATCTCATTATGGTGAGGCCTAAATAGCATTTATTATTGAAAGTGTCTTTTTATAATCTCGTAAATTTTTTGAAGTTTCCGTTGTCTATCTTGAGGTAAGGAGCCAAAGCATCTCGCGTGAGATGGTGAGGCATTATTTGTCAAAAGGCAAGGTTTAGGGAGATCGTGAGTTCGATTCTCATTTAAGTAAAAAAATATATATTTTAATTCAATTTGATGTCTATATTAGAGCATCTCCAATGGTAAATGTAGATTTTGGCTGTGCATTCTTGTCACATCATCAATGTGAAGGGGATGTACATATTTTTTTGTGAGAATGCACATTTAACACTAAAAAACATCTCCAATTAGTAGTGTGGATTGCACCTTCTATCAATGATGTGGTAACTTTTTTAAAAAAATTTAATAATTATTGAACCTATTATATTTTTTTGAGTAAGTATTAAACGGTTACGTATTAAAAGTTATTAAACGATTATAAAAATATTATATTTATTAAGAGACTATACAATTTTATTTTTATTTTTTGAAAAGAGCGATTATACAATTGTTTTTATATATGTAATTATCTTATGTATGATAAGTACAAAAGGCATTGAAGAAAATAAAAAAGGAAATTATCTATCAATATAAAAAACAGAAATTATCTTATGTATTATGATAAGTACAAAACGTAAAGTATTTGGTAAAAAAAAAAAAACTAAAACGCATTCTATTTCTTTTTTGGTAATTTTAATTTAGTTTTTTATGAGGTGGCATAACACACACTGTCTATCACACCCTCTCCACAGTGTGAATCCACATTACAGTGCCATTGGAGATGCTCGTATAGGTGAGGGAAACTCCCAATGTTGATTTTTCTATTGTCAAGACTTGAACTCGAGTCACTAGTTAAGACTTAAGGGACAACAACCCCTCTTCTTTCTTTTTTTTTTTTTTTTTGAAGAGAAATCAAAATTTCATTAATCATTTATGGCTCAATACAGGACCAAATATATAATCAATTACATTGATTCGCTAATTCTATTTGTGCACACAAACTATCATTAATTTAGTTTTTTTTTAAATTGAAACAGTTTGACAATCAAAGACTGCTCTCTACAACGTTGAAACTCATGACAATACACAAAAGTATTAGAACCACAAAACGAATAACAAAACTTCCCAATAAGGAAAAGACAAATCAAAGACTTCTAACAAGACAAAAAAAACTAATTATAAAGTAAAAAATGAAGACAAATCAATCATGCGCAAATCCATGTAACACTAAATGAACAAAGAGCAAAAGGGATTTGATTATAACCACCACCGATCACCACCGATCATTGAGAAAAAAAATATTTTTAGGGTTTTTTTAACCACTCTTCTAGTTGTGTTACCCAAGCGTTTGGTATTATCTCTCTTTTAACTTACTTACGTTCTCTCGAGAAATGAACTTCTCCGACAAACCCAATCACAAAACGGCCCAATGGGCCTGGTCTTAGTATGGGCCGTCGCAAATGAGGGTTCGGAATTGCGTTGTCTTGTCGTAAGAGCGTATGAGTCGGAAGTGTTGCCGCCGCGAAAGATGAATTTTCCCGCGAAGATTATTGCAGAAAGATTGCCGCTGTTCGGCGTTTGGTTATCGCATTCACCTTCTTCATTAAGAGGTGCTATTTAGAAATCCGTCAGTCACTTTCATCTCTCTCTCTCTCTCTATATGTATTTTTTGTCATCTTTCGAGCTCAGTTCAATTCTCTGTTATGATTTCTAGGTTTTCGGCGTTGTGGGGAATTCAGCCTTTTTTGGTTCTTCTGATTTTTATTTTGTAGTGTTTGACTTGATAAGACTCTCCATTTGCTTTCAATTTTAGAGAGACTTTTGTGTATTCTGTTCTAGTATCGTCAAATTCGTCGTTTTTAGGTCAATTTTTTGCAAATTCTGCACTCCCGTTATCACTCACAAAGTTATAGACAGTTATCGAGATTGACATTGAGATTGATTGTGTTTGATTTTCTGTTATTTTTTTATTAATGGTATTGATTCTTAATTTTGCTCGAATTGAATATTCTCTTTTGGGATTGGTTATTTAGGTTTGTCACCGTTGAATTTCACGCGGTCTCTACACCATAGCAAAGGGTTTATGGAGTTTGGAGGCAAAGAGAAGATGGCTTGGACTTTGAATGGATGCAATGTGGGACTTGATGCCAAGGCAGGCGTTATCCTCCCGGGGACGGTACAACATGCTGAAGAAGCCATTGGGGCTGTTAAAGCCGGCAAAGTTATTGCAGTTCCAACCGACACGCTTTATGGATTTGCTTGTGATGCTTGGTACATTCATGATCGAATATCTGCCGTTAGTGATTTAGTTAAGTTGCTGAATTTCGAATAGAAAGCCTTAGGCTTGTATCTTTGAAAAGGCCTTTAAGAGATGGAAAATCCATCCAACGGAGGTGGAGGTTTTACCCCGCAATTTCCCTTGCATTTTTGCTTAATCAACGTAGAAATCGGTGGCTGTGAATTGATGCTAAACTTCATACTTCTTTAAACATTAGTTTTCACAGCAAATGGAAAACAGTGCTAAGTCTCCATGGTAAACAGAGAAAACACCATTTTAGAATAGAAATTTCTTCATTGCATTCTGATGCTGGCTAGCGATGTTTGATTGATTGTTTCATTCTATTTATAGTCAGTTGGGATCTCTAACGAAAGGTGGTTTTATAATTACATAATATAACAAGCAGATAAAAAGTGTATCATGGTATCCTAAAAACTCCCTGTCACTTGCAGGTCTTTTTTTCTAATGATGTTAGCAAGTGGAATTCAGGGTTTTTTTCAAATCGGCTCTTCTGATTTCAACAAACACAGATTCCTCTGTTGTTTAGTTGTCATTGTTCGTTGTTTGATTCAATTTTTTTTTTTTTTTATGGTCGGTGATGAGAATGTTCTGCACGAGCGATCACAAGAAGTGCGCTCTGAGTTTGATTTGAAAATTCGGCTTGTGATTGGCATGGACAAATGTGCCAATATGCTAATTTGAGACCATCTTTTCTGTCTTTTTGCTTTGAACGATGTTAGCAAGTGCTTTTATTAATTAGAAAGTTCATTTCAGTTCAGCTGAAGCAGTTTACAGAATTTATGAGATTAAAGGGCGGAAACTAACGAGTCCTCTTGCTATCTGTGTCGGGGATGTTTGGGACATAAAACGATTTGCTGTTACAGACCACTTGCCTGATGGTTTACTAGACAGTCTACTTCCTGGACCTGTCACTGTGGTGCTGAGCCGAGGTATATCTGCTGCTAGCCACATAGTATTCGTATTTATAGTTGTTTTGTGTTTGTAGTATAAATTATATTATCACTCTCTGTAGGTGAATCTAGCATCCTTGAGAAGTCCCTAAACCCAGGATTGGAAACCATAGGAGTGCGCGTGCCAGATTCCGACTTTATTCGAGTCATTGCCCGTGGTTCAGGAAGTGCACTGGCTCTCACAAGTGCAAACCTCTCGGGGCAACAGAGTAGCATTTGCATCAAAGATTTTGAGGATCTGTGGACTCAGTGCGCATTTGTTTTTGACGGAAGCTTGATTCCTGCCGGGCGTGCTGGTTCAACAGTTGTAGACCTTGTAGAGCAAGGAAAGTACAAGATCCTCAGACCTGGAAGGTAAAACTTAGTTGCTTTCATGTGGAATTCTTTTCTTTCTTCTTTGTAATTTTTTTATTTCTATAAGAATTTGGAGTACTTTAACAATATTGCTTCAATGGACAACCAAAGGCCAAATTGCCACACTCATCATATTTCAAGTTTTCGACTATGGTCATTCAAATAGTTGAGCTTTCAAGATTTTGATTTGTTGGCAATCATTGATAATGAGTTTTGGGCTCTTATTTGCAGTGCAATGGAGGAGACTGTAGCAATACTTGAGAAGTACTCCCTCCTTGATGGGAATGAAGCAACAGCTTAAAAGAAGTTCTACAATCCGTTCCCACTTTTTGGTTTGGATGGTTGAGTGGACCTCCGTTGCTGTCCAAGCTCCCTCCGTCATAGTATTAGTGTTACCAGTCAATTAAAAGAGTGTAAACACTGGTTTTGATTTCATTTTTACTATAATTTTATGATTTGAAACAGTTATTATTATGTCGGTGTGGGAATAATTTAAAGAATGCCAATGTAAGCTATGTATATTTTTTTTTCAAAAAAGAAGTAAATTTGTACAACTTTAGTTTGTTATATTGTTGATTCGCTTAGCTTTGGTTGGGAAAGAGTTGTACTCAATGGAGGCCAAGGAAAATAGAGTTGCAAGAAGGAAGAATTACAAATTCCCTCGTGAGGTTTAACCCATTATAGGTCTAATGCGTTGCTTCTTTATAGTTTATTCTTTCTCTTTTAGGTGATTGAACTCACCAGAAGAAACTGAAAGTGTGACTGGTGGTTATGGGAAAAGCAATACACGTGTTTATTGGACTCAAAACGGTGAAAGGAACCAAACAGCTGAAGTTGGATCCAACCATCTATAGTGTTGTGAATCAGAAAAGGTAGCATCTGCAATATCTTCATGTATTCTTAATTTCCTTCTGTTGGAAATTTTTAGATTATAGACTTGGGTTTGTTATGATTATTTTCCTACATCAAAATGACAATCGATTGATAGTGTCTTAGTCTTTTAGATATGGAAGATTTTTGGGATCCTCTTGAAGCTTGCTTTTCTCCAATTTGACTTTTTTTTTGTTATTTTGATCTCTCTTCTCAATCATCTATTAGAAACTTGAGGTTATACAGTTGGTGGTTTTATCTATATTGATTTAAAAATAGTTGGGGAAAGCTATGCTTTTGGTTAGTTATTTTTTGTTCTTATGTGGGTCATCTAAGATAAGGAAAGGTGCTATCTCAATGAAAGTATATGTGCAATTGTTGTTTCTCAACAAATTCTTCAGACAAAGACTAATTTCCCTTTATTCAAAAGTGTTACAGCACTATAGCAGTAGTCTTGATTCATTTATCATTTTCCATGTTATTCCTGTTTGTTATATTTGTTCCTTGATATGATGCCAATTTGGATCCATAAATTTCCCCATTTTAAGGGTTGTTAGAGTCTAGATCTGTAGGTCTCTGTATTGGATTGTCGTATGTCCTTCTCATTCATTATTTAAGTACACAATTTACATTGAGCTAAGGCTAATATCAAACATATATTGATGGCTATGGTAAGTTCCAATCATTATCATGAATTCATGGGCTAAGCAGTTTGTGCCCGTGGAGACATTGTAATCACTTTTCTGTTGTTGCATGGAAAATGTCTGTACTGTTCGTGTTGGCTGGTCATTGAGTGCTTTGTTTTGCCTTTAGTACATCGATTTTTCCCTTAAAATAGAATAATACATAGATTTAACCCAGAAGGTGGCTAATGCCGCTAATCTAAATTATGCTTTTTCTTCTGTTTCTTTTTGCATAAATGATCAGGTATCTGTTCTAGAAATATTTGAATGTGTGATTTTCCTCTTCTTTTGGGATTAGAATAGAGTCAATAGACAGAATATTTATCTTACAAAAACCGAATTGATGTTTCGAGAAATCGTACTCATCATTATTATTCTCTTTTGATTTCTTGAATGGTGCTAGGATGTGACTCTACATGATCTAGATGCAAGCAATGCTCGGCCTCAAGGAGGTCAACATATATTATCTCTGATGCTTCAGATGATGAAAGCCCTGGAAAACTGAGATTACTGATAAAGTTTGATAAGGGACAAACAAGGTACTTCTTTCTTTTGCCTGATGATTTATAGGACCTCTATTATGCCTTTATCAGTGAAAAATTATACATCTTATAAAGCAGATTCAAGGAAGTTTCTTGATGAGACTGACTTGGTTCATGTCAGATTGTTAACCGTTATATTGATGAGTGAATTGCAGAGCTTGTGCTCAGGTCCTTATTAATGAGGTACCTTTCAGCTGCCATCTCCTGTTTTCCAATGTCAGATAGTAACAGTATATTTCTTTCATCGATCTTTCAGGTTCACAAGCTGGATATAATATGCTTCTTGTACTTGGGTTGTGCTTTTAGAAAGCTCCTTATCTCCTATAGTTATTATTACGATAAATAGAAGGATATGTTATGTGAGGTATATGATTATGGTTCTATTTATAATTTTCTTTCAGATATAATAAAATTTTAATGGTAGGTCAGTAGTCTGTCTTTTTACTTGTCAATTTCATTATTGGGATTCATGAAATTGACAAGGGAACTTTGGCATACCTAGAGGTAATTGGGCAACAAGCATCTCTAAGATCTGATTGCATTTTATGGTACTAAAACTATTTTATTCTTCCAAAAGTCGATGGAGACTTGACAACAAGCGCCTGACTGCAAGCAGAAGACACAAATCCGACAAAACTCTAGCAATCAACAATTAAGAGACTATACTATTGCGTGCCTAGTTTCTTTCCATCAACCACGGAGAATGCAAAAGCTTTATCTCCGACTGGAGCCTCATCTAGCCATCTCCCAAACGTCCAGCACACTAGAAAACTTCCTTTGGAAAGTTCTATTTCTCATTATCCATAAAGAACATATCACAGCTAGGACTCTTAACATTCTAAGCAACTTTAAAGACTGTTTTAAGAATGTTAAAAGGCTGTTTAGAAAGTTCTACTTCTCTTTATCCATAAAGAACAAATGTTTAAAGACTGTTTTATGAATGTTAAATGGCTGTTTGGAAAGTTCTATTTCTCTTTATCCATAAAGAGCATATCACGGCTAGGACTCTCAACATTCCTAGCAACTTTAAAGACTGTTTTAAGAATGTTAAATGGCTGTTTGGAAAGTTCTTTTTCTCTTTTTTTCTCTTTATCCATAAAGAACATATCACAGCTAGGACTCTTAACATTCCTAGCAACTTTAAAGACTGTTTTAAGAATGTTAAATGGCTGTTCAAGCAAAAATGGTGTTCTGATCATTAATGTGTTGGTTTGGAAGCTGAAATAAGTAACCATGGAAGTGCAAACTGATTGGAAAAGTTGCAATGCACAAATAAGTGATCCATAGAGTCATTGTCCCGTTTACATAATCTAGACTAGCTTGGAAACAAACTAATGAAGGGCAATATTTTTTTTTAAAGAATCTTGACAGACTGGCAGTTTCAGTTGTTAATCCATGTTCTTATATCTCTTTTCACCACCGGCGGCCAGTTCTTTTCTAAACTCTTATTTGGAGTGCTCTGATCACCCATAATTGTTATTGACATTGTTCTAGTCCATCGACTCCTCAAGCTATCTGTAACTGCATGATTATCATGTGCATCATCATCATCATCATGCTTTCTCATAATAAAGATACGGTAGGCTTATTTCATTTAAATTGAACAAATAATCAAAATGCATTTGCTTAATAATTGGTCTGAACTATCAGAAGTTGATGCTTCTATCTAGTGTTTTGTAACTTTTGTTAAATAAAAGTAGAAAGTGGTTTTTTGTTAAATAAGTGATTTTTCAGTTGTTAATCCTTTAATTGTTACATCTTGTTTGACTCAAGAAAATTGAAACTTATTGTCTCAGTTTATGATGTGCATCAATGTGAGAGAATAGTCTGCTGTTGTTGGCATGGGTGGCAGAAGTTTAGTTAAACTGGTTTCATTCGTCGGTAATTCTTCCATATGTTCTCTTGTGCATCCTAAAGGCGGAATTAGGAGAACCGATCTTTCTCTACCTGGATGCATATATAGTCTTCTGCAAGGTTCCTTCAAGAGCAGCAGGCAAGATAGTCCTTGATTGAACTTGTTTGCGGCAGTTTGGTGGAAGATACAAAGGAGTGTCAATTAATTTTTCTCTGCAGGATAGATGAAAGGAATCCGAGCTAGTGCAGTCATGTTCTACAGTTTTGGAAGCCAAGGTAATCAGATCAGTTTTTGTACACTAATTAAGAACCTTCTGCACTTCCTTTAGTCTTTTTTTTTTTTACTAACTTGTGCTTATGTGTTGGTGGAATTTCATGCTCCTTCAATCACTATTACTAACTTAATCTATTACTCCATTCACAATTAATGAATCTATTCTATTTGATTTTCCACTCTATTTTCTTTCCAGAGTAGCCAAACCAAGTTGAGCTGTTTGGAAATGTAGCATCTCATCCGTTTCTATCAAATACAACAGCGGCGATGACAACAATACAATAAAACTTCAATCCCAAATTAGTTAGGATCGGCTACATGAATCGAACTTTTCCGTTCTGAGCAATTTAATGCCCTTGATGGCGCGATTTCAAAAATTGCATTCTATCAAATGGTGCAACAAAATTTTGTGATGGTTGTTGGACCACCACGTGTTGCATTCTAACTGACCAAGACAAAGAAAACTTTCCAAGTGGTCCCTACACCAAGATATTTGCTTCATTTGCCTTCACTTCTGGAGTCCCTCTTCTTCTCAGCTGTTTGGTATTCGTTCATCAAATTAGAGATGATGAAAATACATGCAAAACCTTCTCTATTTATTTGTTTTCATCAGAGAACAAGATTTGATATTCATAAATGGAGCAACCAAGATGATCAAGCCATATTTATACGCCTCATACCCAACATGTATGAATCGAATTTCGGCTTCTTCGTCTTTGCATCAGTGCTATAGTTACTTATCTTTTCCTCCTTACCCGCATTTGTTATTTACGTACTTGGAAATTACAGCACACCCACTGCTCGAAAGACGTCGCTGAGGATCAGATTTGGTGATAAATCGGCTGAAAGGATTGCCTCCGAGAGCACCGACAAACGCACAAAAAAGGGAACTATTGTTGGAGCTGTGGCTCTAATCATAGGAACCAGCATTGGCACTGGAATACTTGCCGTCCCAAAGCGAACATCTCCTGCAGTACCATACTCTCAGTGTTCTACCCTTGATTCATCTCTCTTTCAAACTCTCAAATTTGAATTCTCATATGTAATGTAATGAAATGATGTTGCACCCTTTTGTTCACAATGCAGGGATTCTTCCCAAGTGCAGTGACCATGACTGTTTGTTGGGCCTTCCTCTTGTTGGATGCCATTTTGCTTTCTGAAGTCAATGTGGATTTGTTGAAGAGGAAGAAGCAACAAATGAGGGGGAGAGAGGGGGAAGAAGAGCTTGAAGTCATCTCTATAAGGACTATGGCTCAAGCCACACTTGGTGAATGGGGTGGAGCCTTGGCTACTCTTAACTATGTTTTCTTGGGTTACACCACTGTGTTGGCCTACACTGCCAAGTCTGGAGAGATCCTCTCCAATTTAACTGGCATGCCGCCATCGATCTCAGGCGTCTTCTTCACCGCAATCTTCACCATTCTCATCTCCGTAGGCAGCACTCGCACAACCGACCAAGTCAACCAATGGCTCACTGCTGCCATGATAGGTCTCTTTCTTCACTCCTCTCTTAATAGCTGACATGGTATCATAGCTGCTCATCCAATGACTTGTATATATGGCAGGTCTATTAGTAGCAATTGATGTCTTGGCTGTTGTCTCTGGAGAGTGGTCTGGATTGGAAGAGATGTGGAATTGGGAAGAAGTCCCTCCAACAATACCAGTGATCATTTTCACCTTGGTTTATCATGATCTTGCACCTGGTATTTAAGAACTGGATTTTGAATGGAACTTGACAAGCTGATGACTATGATTTATATCTTACACCTAATTGTATGTTTGCAATAGTTATTTGCGCGTACCTTGATGGGGACATTGCACGCATAAGGACATCGTTTGCGATTGGTAGCCTTACGCCGCTCCTCATTCTGCTAGTCTGGAATGCAGTAGCATTGGGTCTCTCAGCTCATGCTGATAATTCCGTTGATCCTGTCGACATGCTCATGAGGTACTTACTACTTACCATTTGATGCCTTCTCTAAATTGCTATCACAATCTACAAATTCCATAAAGGGGAGTCTTAGAAGGAAAAACTTGGATGCAGGCTGAGATGGACTGGAGCCTCAGCTTTGGTACAAACTTTCTCACTTCTAGCAGTCGGAACATCGTTGATCGGCACTCTGTTGGGGTTCTCGAAGTTTTTCTTGGAGCAACTCGATAATCTTGCCCAAGTACTTCTCAATTTGCTCCCTCTTTATCAGTGTCTATCTGAGTATCAAGTGAATGGAACTTAGTTTTTCCTGATTCGTCATTTGCACTCTATGCCGTCTATTATAAGAGGCAATCTGCAGGAAAACGTTCGCCACTCATAAGCTTCGCAGCGGCAGCAATGGCTGTAGTACCGTCTCTCTTCATATCAACCATTGTCCCAGACGCATTTTCTGCAGCCACTGACATTGCAGTAAGAGATACCTATGCTTCTTTGATTTCACAGATAAACTTGAAATCTTGAGCTGAAAGAGGTTTTTTTTTCAATTTGCTGTGGACTAGGGAGGCTATTGTATGACCTTTCTTTATGGAGTCTTCCCATCAGCAATGGCATTGGCAATGCAATCCAGAAGGTCAACTGATGCTAGTCTTGCCGACGGATACGAAGACGAAAAAAAGGAGGATGTTGGACAATTAATATTGTCTGAAGTGAGGCCTGTGCCAATCGTATTAGGACTATTTGGTTGTGGAATAATAATGGAGCAAATCCTACAAGAAGTTTCTGCTCTACATCCCTACTAACTTGTTTTTCATGAATTGGCCCGGCCCAATCTGGCAACTTGTTCTTCAAATCTCAATTGTAAGTAAACATATAATGTAGAAAATTGCAGTGCCTGTAAAGTTACAAGTTGCTCCCAGGCTTAACATTTATTGAAAGGGAAACTACAACATGAAACAATTAAATAGATAAACGAATCAGTCACACAATAAGGATGAATTCCATGTTTCATATGATAGTCAAGGAGATGGAACTTGATAAAACAACAAAGAACATTTATGAAGTTCAAAATGAAGTAGATGATGAATCAAATAACCGATCTTCCAACAAAGAAGAAACTAGTGCTTCACAGTTGTGACATGTCGAAGGAGCATGTGGACAACATCATGAGAAATCCTCGCAGACTCCGATTTCAGGTGATGGATCTTAGATTCAGTTTCCTCCTCGAGGCGTTTCACATTAGCACCCGAATCCCCACTAGACTGCAAATATAAGAGAAGGCAAATTGTTAGCATATTGTGAATGCAATGACTGACATGAATTCATCACTATAAGCAGAACCAGGGGTGCGCAGAAATAAAAAACCCATACAAGATTACTATCCACATGCATATATTTTCGAGACTGTAATATTTACCTCGGCAACTTTCCTCTGAAACTCAGCTTCTATTTGTGCACGAAACTGAGCTACCTCCTTCTCCGCTTCTTCTTTGGCCTGTTTCAGCCTAGCCATCTTTGCTGTCAGGGGCGACAGGAAGGAGAGAGAACAAATCAGAGATAAGACCAGCACAGTTACGGAATCATTTCCCAAATTATTCCATGTGCACTAGAATAAAACTTATCCGTCACGATGTTTTCCCAACACCATAACCAACTTGAATAAATTAAGATCAACTATTTCCCTATGTTATCCCCACTAATTGTCAAAATTCAAGAATACAATATTTTTCAAGAATATAGCACCCCAATAGTTAAACTAGCAGCAATCAATTATTTGTATAATAATGTTTTTTTTTTTTTTATATAAGAAACCAACCACCTGACTCCAACATGAGTCGGACCCACAACCTCCCCTAACCTTAACTCTGGCAAGTGACGTCTCTTCCGTCTCACTATAGATGCTTTGGCATACCATCGATGTATTTTTGGATACTTTATCTAGAAGATCACTGATTTCCACGCTAAATAATGAAAATCATCACAATCAAAGTTGATTACTGATGTAGTAACTATTTAGGTTTAAATTGATGTATTAAGATTTATTATATGTAGGGGTATATTAGTCTTTATGTATTAGGGTTTTAATATAAAAGGTGTAACTACAACACAGTCCCTAGTTTTTTATCAAATCAAATGAAAATTGTGTGTTGAAGCCCTGGATTGGGTGTTTTGAGTCATCATCTTTGTAGTTCAATCCTTCCAACTCAACTCTCTGCATCAGTGGTATCAGAGCTCGGTGTAGCGTCCATTAATGACAGAGAGTGGAAGTGATCGAACCCGCTCCATTAGCAATAACCAGAGAGTGCAGGCCCTTAGGGTTTCCATTACCTCGTTGGAGCGACGCTCGACAATTCATCAATGAGATTAGACATGTTGTACCCACAGTTCAACATCAATCTCCTATTCACCATCCTCATTGCCTTGGTTTCAATTGTGGAGGTTCTCTCCTTCACACCAACCAGAGCTACCTATCCCAACGACCTCTTTCCCTTGTTTCCAACTTTGAATCTAATGTTGGAGGTGATTGGGTGGCTCCTCAACACCATCATCAGTTTCTTAGGGGAGATGGTCCATATTACAAAAGCAAAATTGATATTCCTCTCTTTTCTAGTCATTTACGTGCTCAAGATTTCTTAGATTGGTCGAGGAGTGTGGAAAAGTTCTTTGATAACATGGATATTCCTGAAGATAAGCAAGTTAAATTGGTGGCTCACAAGTTGAAAGGAGGAGCTTTAGGATGGTGGGAACGATTGCCACATATCCGCAGGCGTGAAGGCAAGCAACCACTCCAAGAGTGGCCGAAGATGCGACGACTCATGTGCTCTTAATTCCTCCCAACAAACTATGAGCAACCCTTGCATCACCAATATCATCCTAGTACTAAGGGAAATCGATCGTTCTTCGACTACACTGCAGTGAATAGGGGTCACCGGTGGCAAAATCGAAATACAGAGCTACACCATCCGCCACCCCTTATTCCGTCCTCTACCCCGACCATCCACCATCCACCTCCAAAAGAAACCCTCCCTGCTCAACCAACCCAACCATGTCCCACAACGCCTTCACCTGCACTCACAAAATCTACCCCATCGTCCTGCAATTCATCTCCTTCATGTGCTTCACTGGCCACATCATCCACAACAAAGCCCTCTTCTCCACCACCGCCTCCACCATCCCCACCACCACAACCACAATCTTACAAACGAGGATTTGATGAAGACGTGGAAGGAACGGTTGTTCAACCCAAGTTTTCTTCAGATCTACCACCATCTCTCCGATTCATTGATTCATCTTCACCAATCCGAGCATGCCCTGCCCCACCACTACAACTGCTGCACATTCCAGGCTCTCAACACCTTAATGAAAACAAAATAGAGGCAAATCACCTTACATTCGACCTATCTCCAGAATTGCAACTGATTGTCTCTTCCCAAATCATTGATGTCTTTGTTGGAGAGCTCTCGAGTATTCATCCGCCTGTTCTTCGCCCTCTTAAAGCTTTCCATTCTCGTTTCATTGATTTTGAGCAATGGTTATTCATCATGAAGGGTTGTCTCTACGAAATCCTTTGTCCCATCATCATCAATTTTAATATAAGAGAACTGAAGATTTTTGAAGGAATGTTGATCTCTTCAGTACTTAAATGGGCCACAGAGGTGTCCAAACATAAGCTTGCAAAAGATGGTACTCTAATGGGACATGTTTATTGCTCGGAACCTAATCTTATTATGACCTCTGTCTTGTGTTTATCTATGTTGGAGTTTGTTTCCATCAAGTTAGTCAAGTGCTCTAGGACGATAAGTGTTGCTTGCAACATATTTGAAGAAATGCTTGCAAAGCTGAGTCTATCACCAACAATTACTAGTTCTTTTCTAACTCAGTCCTCATATTTGGGTTTCTCATTTGCTATGATTAGTTTGCTCGAACGTTGCTGATTGATGACTGGAGCCTTTGAATGGACAATAGAGATGCAAGAGCCTTTTCTTATGACCACAACAGCTCCAAACTTCAAAAAAATGCAGCCTAGTAGTCATGTAAGTGGGCTCTACAATTGGTTAATTTTTACTGCCATAAAGGTTTCTCAATACATCCCAATTATATGTGATCTACATGTAAAAGCACTTTGGAAGTAATGCATTGTTGATCTACTTTTGGCACGTTAAGAGTGATTGCCTTCTTGTTTGTTTCGTTGCTCTATCCATATTCGATGAGTGGCACAGGGTGGGTAACTTAAATAAAGTTGCATACCGTTTGTTTGAAGAAATGTCTATGAGAACACTTAGTTCTTGGGTTCTGTTATTCATTGGCAATTTAATGCCTCTTTCTTGAGTGAAGATTGTGGAGTTTTTTCATACAGTATTTCTTTATGTGGTGTACTTGGATGATTGTGGTACCATTATTTGTGTGTTACATAGAGTCTTTGACAAGAGGGAACACATGCTTACTTGGGTTTTGGTGATTCATGGAAATCTCTTCCTAAATGGACTTAATTCAGATGTCTATTTGAAGTCCTTACTTGAATGTGTGATATATGGATACTTGGTGGAAGCTTCAAGTATGTTGGCAACTGTTTATGATCTTGACAAGCGTGGTGTATGTTGGAACTTTGTAATCATATATGGCATGCATACTGATTGCTTCCTTAAGGAATTGCAAATAGATGATTTTGAGTTGGGTGAAGCAATGACAGCTTGTACACTTTTAGAGGCTCTTGATATGTGTTGTTATTCTTCAAAACAACCTCTGCGCATGCTTCACATTACTCTTTCACTGCCATATTGCATACTCTTACACCAGTGGGCTCCTCTACACATGAGATGTAGTCTTTGTGCTTGCTTGTTTAACACTTTAGTTGAGAGAAGGGGTGCATACTTTGGTGGTTGTTTTAGAATGGAGTGCATCAACTTCAGACTCTCTTTTTCTCCTCCCAAACAAAAGGTTGGTTCAAATGGAATATCAGAGTTTGTTTTGACTATGCTGCTGCAACATGGCGTCCTCCGGGAGTTTCTTCTTGGTTTGATCGTCGACGGTCTATGGTTTTCATGCTTGATTTTGCTTACACTACGGGTTGACTCCCTGATCCCACTCTTGGATGATGGTCCCACTTTAATTAATCGCTCGAGGTCGAGCTCTTTTTAAGAAGGAGAGACTGATGTAGTAACTATTTAGGTTTAAATTGATGTATTAAGATTTATTATATGTAGGGGTATATTATTCTTTGTGTATTAGGGTTTTAATATAAAAGGTGTAACTACAACACAATCCCTAATTTTTTATCAAATCAAATGAAAATTGTGTGTTGAAGCCCTGAATTTGGTGTTTTGAGTTATCTTCTTTGTTGTTAAATCCTTCCTACTCAACTCTCTGCAACAATTACATTAACAATTTGCCCAATTGTCTATACCAACCGGAATTCATAGAGTTAAATCATTTGATAGTACTCATAAAAAAAAATCAGTTTACAGTAATCTGGGCTTAAATAAACATATTCATATTGAAAATGAGAAGGCAGAGATATGGGGATTACCATTTCGTGCGGCATTCACAATACTCTGGGCATCTTGTTCTGCAGACAGCAACAACTGAATTCCTCCTTGACTCCTGTTGGCGGCCATATTGTTCTGCAAATGTACTACTCTTAAACAAGACCAGGACTGGAAAGTTTCAAATAATTAACCACAACAACAAAACACCTTAACAACAACAAAGCCTCAATCCCAAATTAGATGGGGTTGGCCATACGGATCAAACTTACTATTGTGCTTTATTTAGCACATACACCTATTTCAATGGCAACAACTCAATTCAGTATTGATCTCTTAACCTAGGTCGAATTCAACGTAGTCTCAACCTGCACACTGAAAAATTTCGATAGTAATGCAAATTCAATCACAATTCTTTCTTCCTCGATTTCGACTTCATTTTTCCCCTTCCTTCCCAATCACATTTAGACCATCACCAACTGATACGGAACTCAATAAGATCATGCGCTTATGGGCTGTTCGGTTCGCGCATGGGAATCCGATTACCGAATTGTCCACATTGGACATTTAAGTCTGTGATCCAAATGCGAGACAAAGGGTCCCGGGAGCTTAAGAGTAAGAAATTTGTCAACTCCACCACTTAATATTGAGCTTAAGCACAAACAGTAGAACCATAAATTGGAGAACAATCAGATCTAACATGTTAATGAATTATGAATAAAGTAAACCCCATAAATCAGACCCTCGATTTAGACATTTATCAGACAAACAGACAAAGAGAATTCTGAAAAACCTCAATAGAAGAACAAAATCAATCTTTGATAACAAAGGAATGGAACGCCTGAAAAACCCTAGCCATCAAATCAAGATCAAACAACAAAACTCTTCACACCCAATTCACTGAGATGAGATCTGTTTTGGACTCAATTAGGTTTGTTGAGATTGAAGTGGAAAGAGAAATATTTGATGAGTAGAAAGCACGTACCGAAGAGACGCGGTCGATTGGAATTTGAGAAGAAAACAGCGAAGAAGACGACGAAGCTCCAAAAACACTACGACTCGTGTGCTCAACGCCCCCAGAAAAGTGAAGAACACCGTAGACTCGGGAGGGAAAAGACCGAAGTACCCTCTGATCGATATGAGATTTGGATTCTCGGCTGATCTCGATCGAGATCCGATATATTACCGTAGAAAGCACACCCCTAATACACACCCCCATCCACATTTTAATCTCGAGATGTGTAAGCTCGTATTTTTATATAGACACTAACCGTTGGATAAGAAGTGTGTTTTGGGGGATGTACATTTTAATTAGCAAGTTAATTTGTTTTGTTTTTTTTAAATAAGCAAAGTTAATTTGTTAATTGTAATTGTTTTAAAAAAAACTCAGACTGTTTTCAACTTCATTTTCAAGAACTGCAACTAAAACAATAAAATAGTTTGACAACCATTAATTTTTTTTTTGACAAACATCTAGAACATACATTGAACTATAACGAAAGATAAAACTTATAACAAATGAAACAAACACAAAGTCTCTATCGAGGAAAGACAATGGTCTCATTTGGTTCATTTTACTAACTTTCAAGAAAGTTTAATTTCTTGGGAAGTTAACTACTAAGGAAGTTACATTTTCACGTTTAGTTCAACTTTGAACTTCTTGGGAAATTTCACATTTTAAAAACAATAAAGGTAGAGAAACTGTAGGAAATAAAGGTAGAGAGAGAACATTAAATGTGAATAAAAATGTCAATTCCTCCTCAGGAAGATAACTCACTCAACCCCCCTAAGTGAGTTATCTTCCCCTATGTGAGAGAAGTTGAGGGTCAAACTTTCAGAGAACTTCTCTGTAAGTTATCTTACTTCCTCCAACTTCCCCCCGAACCAAACAAGGCGAGTTGGAACTTCCCTGGAAGTTATCTCACTTCCTCCAACTTTCCCCCGAACCAAACAAGGCCAATATAAACTTTCTAAGGGCATCTGCAATAGTTATTCTAAAAGAAGTGTAATAGAATGTCACTTCACCATTCCACTAAACCCCATTCTATTATAGTTATCTCTAATATAATTAAACATTTTATGGACCCACAATCACATCAATCACATCATACCTTTTACTTCAAATATAACATTTATCATACAATTTCAATTTTTAAACTTAAAAAAAATGTAAAAAACAACTAACTTCTCTTTTTTCTTTTTAAAAGATAAGTTTTGTGGCACCACGCATGGCCTGTGCACACTCTGCGTTGTCCGTAGAAATACGCGCAGAGCACTCCACGTTCATCTGCAGCAGTGCACTCTATGCACTCCCCATATGAGCATGCAAAACATTGTTGTGTAGTGTACGCCACGTGACTCCACTACTACACAGTTTTATCCACACCATTGTGGGTACCCTAATGTAAGAAGAAAAGAGCTATCTATGAAATAAAACCCAGTGACAAATACCAACCTCAGAAACACAAATCCACAGTCTTTAAGAATGATTCAAACCTAGAAATGAAATGACTATTATCTATGATGAATCCAATGACTGCAACAATTATAAAATTGATCATCTTATCAGGTTTGAGTAATTCTCTTAGTAGATCTAACAGTTATTTAATAAATACGAAAATAAAAAGGTTAGTAGAACTACCGCCGATCAAAAGCATAGATCGCAGTAGTTAAAAAAGTTGAAACACAAGGGAGAACTAAATAAGAGAAAATAGGGTTTGGAGGACCGCACGATGTGTTTGTATGTTTGCTTGTTTGTTTTTTTTTACCGATCTCACTCTAAGTCTTATGTTAGAAAACCTTGACTAAAAAAGAAAATCTTTAATAAAAAAAGGTTTAACCAATATGTTCAATTGTAATGCTAATGTAAGCCACTAGGGACACTTACTTGTTGGTGTCCCTTAAATATACATCGAGATGCACGTGCATACACAATAATATAAAAAGCACAGAACAACAACAGATGTGTGTCTTTAGTACATGTATTGTGGCGGCCCCAATTTCCCGAGGCCGCCCCGTGACCCACGCCCTCCGCCCGCAAGCCTAGCAGCGCCTGTCACGTCAACAGCTCTGTGAAGTGACGCTCCGTGTATCTAATCCTACCTTATTAAGTTGTCTTACACATCTAGCAGGTTAGTTGATAATTACAATAACATCATTAGCGGAAGCATTTAATTTGTATTTTATGAAAATTTATTAAGCCTAAGCAGTGGAAAACCCGTAATAAACACCATGTATATAACTGAGACGAAGTAAACAGTAATCCATATACATGTGATAAAGTTCTAAAGTTCCCAAAACCCAACAAAATGAATATATACATACATACTAGGTAGTCAAAACACGAGCTGTCAGCAGCAACGGCCTCAGAGATAGTCGCCTAGTACCTCTTTTCCCTTGCTCTTGCTCGTACCAGATCTGCGCGCTCGGTTGCCCAACACATACAAAGAACGAGCCCAGTGAGTAAATTCCCAAGAGAAGTCTACACAAATAATCATGAAAACATCGATAACCTGCGAGACATGTGAATATGACCCTGACAACAGGAATCATATTCCCATGGCTGGCAGTAAACAACCTTCACAACATCACATCACATCACATATTAACTGGAAATATAAACCATCCAAAATCCAACAAATAATTAACTAAATGGCTCGAAAGTAAATTCAACGGTAAATAAATCATCACACGTTTAATCACGATAAAACCATGACCCGCCGGTCATATGATAACAAAACGGAGTTCTCAGCACAAACCAGTGCTTAATAACAAAGCTTACAATGATCTACACCTCAACTCGATGAACGGCGTACTCCTTTCCAAGCTTTTTAGTGCTAAGAGTACCCTTAATCCCTCGAGACAGTTGTAGATACATTCTACTCCTATCTACACGGTCGCCGTCGCAGAGACTAGCCCATGCTCAAGCGTGTAGTCATAACCAAGATGAAAAACCATGCGTGACCACCAGCAGTCATCGCATACGATAAGATAATCGATAGAATACACGCCATGAAATTAAAGTGTAACTTTCTCAAGGGTTTTACGCACCTGAAATACGCTCTCCGACTTCCGGACCCGCCAATTCGACCCGCCTAGCTCCCAGATACCCGAGCTATGGTTCACCAGTCCCTGAAGTCCATTTATAGTGTTTTTATACTTTAAAAAAAACATATTATAAAATTTTATGTTTTTATAACATATTTTCATATTTGAGTTGTGGTATCTCTCTCTTACTATGTCGGGGTTCCAAAAATACCCGAAAAGTCCCAAAACTACTTTTCTACCTTTTTCTTAATTTTCTATATTTTTCTAGAATTTTTCCCAATTTTTCTGATATTTTTAAATTATTTTTCCTATTTTCCAACAATATAATATAATATATATAATATATATATATATTATTTAATTTTATAAAAAAATTATTTTTTTTTTTTGGGTGGGCCCCACCTGGACCGGTCCGGTCCAGGTGGCTGGACCGGCCTGGCTGGCCGGTCCGTCCCGGCCCGGTTCAGGTGACGCACGCGCCACGCGCGCGTCGTCCTTCTCAGGGACGAACCAGGAACTAAGTTCCCGGTTCAACAAAACAATTTTTTTTTTTTTTTTTTTTTTTTTTTTTTTCTCTTCTTCTTTTGCCTCTCTTCTTCTCTCCTATCAATTTCTAATCAATCTCACTCCATTTGAGACCTCCAAAACATCATAATCTCACCACAAATCCACCAAAACAACATCAAATTCTCGGATCAAAATATATATAAATAAACCCAAAATTTACCAAATCACCTCAATTTTCTTCAAAATTGATTCTAATTGATAAGATTAATCAAAATAAACCTCAAGAACACCGAATTGACCTTCTAAAACCATTAAAAATAAATGAAATCCGAATTCACCACAACCCACAAAAACCATATTTTTATCAAAAATTTCCAATAAAATGATAGATATTACCTTGGATCAATGTTGTGAGGCTCAATCTCCCTCTCCCAAAGCACGAATTTTCCTTCTCTACCCTGGATTTCTTCTCACTGATCTCTCTAATTGTTGAGAAAATGGTTTCTTGCATGTTGATCGATCACTTTGTATTTATACCATTTATTCTAATCTAACGTGTGCACGCATCCCGAGGAGAATCGGACGGTTTCGAGATCACCCTCGCGTCACCCAAGTCTAGGTACTTATCATGACACAACTGTCTTGTATTTGGTTTGTTGTCAATCTCGAGGGTAATCCAATGTGGGTTGATTTTTTCCAAATTCAAACTATAGGACTTAAATTAATTCATTAATACTTTTATTCAACCTTAGGTTAAATCACCTAATAAACCATATAAAAATCATAAGTGTGTCACACTAACACTCAACTACCCGGAAACCTATGCCCCGTACCCCGCTACCCAATACCGTACCGGTCCTCGACACGCACTTCGGACATATACCCGATCGTAGCCTTGCCCGATGTCAACTTACACACATGTGATGTTTATATAAATAATAATTTCCCACATCACAATAATAGACATACAACATACACAAATAACACAATATAACCTGGGTACTCTTATTTGAGTCCACCCAGCTGTCACCGTAACGCCTTGCCCGAATTACCCGTTAATCCTCGTGATTAACACTAATCCTGATTAAATTAATTTGGGCCGTTACATGTATTCTCTTGAGTTACATTAGCATTTTCCATTGAAAAATACATCCTTCCCTTTCAAGATTTTTCCAAAAAAGTTCCGACCTCTGATAATGGCAAAGTTATCTAAACCTTGTTATTTATTGCAAATTATATCCTCTATCCATCAAACCCGAGATGAAGCTTATGACAAATCAATTGCATCATTTTTTATTATTTTTTTTTGTCAAATCCATTGCATCATTTTTAAATAGCATTATCAAAATTATGCATAAATTACTTTTTTTTGTAAAAAAAAGCAAGTTGTCCAACCCTAATTTGGAAAAGGGTACTGCTATTTGACTCTTATAGCATTTTTAATGGGATTATGAATTGGAGTGGAAATAGATTCACCTAAGATGCAATCCACGTCCAATAGAACAATAGATTGTGAATGTCTATTTTATGTGACAAGGAATTAAAGTGGAGGGTATCTACCAATGTTATTCATTGCCACATTATCAATTGTTTGTTATATAAAGTCAAAAAGTCATAATCCACAGCCTAAATTCACATTACCATTGGAGATCATTTTGAAATTTGAATGCCCTGAGTATGCACCCATTTTTTATTTTATTTTTTAAAAAAGTTCTTCAAAGTTTACCTTATTATTCAAACTCCCTTCTATAAATTGGAGGATTTGACTTTTGGTTTTTGCTTTGGGCCTTTAAAAATACACTAATTTGTAAATAATCGAAAAGCAGCCTATGGGACCCGTCGCATAGATTTATCGTTTTGAATAGCCCGAATAGAATATACTAGTTTTAGACCGGATGTTGTTCCAAAATGCTATGAATCTATATTATTTTTTTATAAATAAAAATTGTTTAAAAATGAAATCTAAAATATATGAAAAATGATGTTATAAAGTTGGTATTGTGTAAAACTCAAACATTGTCCCGTAATATTATGAATCTATATTTATTTTTTAAAATAAAAGTCGTTTAAAAAGAAAATATAAAATATACGATCAATGATGTAATAAAGTTGCTACCGTGTAAAAATAAAACAAAACAAAAAATTGAAAATAATGTAATTAAGCTATTAATTTCAAATCTATGTAAAGTTGACATATGTCGACATGTACATAGCTTTCTTTAGGGTATATATGAGAAATTCTACAATGGAAACCAAATATATATTCATATTATAGGAATCCCTCAAAATGTGTAGTGCATTAAATGTACAATGCATTTATGTCGCATCGATTAATGTGTTGAATTTAAATCCAATGGTTCGAAATAGTGTACCTATGAAATGAGTATATATTTGATTCCCATAATAGTATATATAGATTTGGTGCCTAGGCTCTTGAAACATGAAAAGGAAAAAGTTGTCGCATTTTAAGTATCCAATTTTACCCATAATCAAGATTTATTATATTAATGATAATTTTGCAAATTTAATAGTGAGTTGATTATGGATTTTATATCATATACACATATGCTAATAATACTAAATTGAGAAGAGTTTAATCTATGTAGCTCACTCAACTAATTTGAAATTGAGGACATATTGTAAATTATTTAAAAGCACTTTTGTTTTTATTTGCACAATAGCAAGGCACTGTGATAATCTTTACAAGCTTGTTGCCTCAAACATTTTACTGAGTTTACCTTCCAAATTGGGTGGCCTAATGGTAAGGTATGGTGCTTAGAAGTAAAAGGTCATAGGTTCAAATATTGAGAGAAGCAAATGTTTCTTAATAAATAAAATAAAATAAAATAAAATAAAATAAACATTTTTCTGAGTTTGGTGCAAAATACATTTTCTTGATAGACCAAAAATCACTTTCTAACTTTCTATTCTACTTGAATCTCTCCAAAGCAAGCAAATAAACCTCTTTTAGCTTTTCCACCCACTCACCAATTAAGTAAATCTAAAATTCAAGCACTTTGGCTTCAAAAAAAAAAATCCAACCACCTCTTATTTGAAGCACAATATACTGCAATTCAACAAATAAACCACCCTCTTATCTAATTTAAAAGATTTAGAAAATATTTACTAAAAAAAATAATTTAGAAAACGCACCATCTAAATCAAATGTAACAGAATAGTTGGATCCACACTAATATTTGGAAATGAAGAAGCTTCGTTGTGTTGTGGATGTTGTAGTGGGAAAATACTAACTCAACCCAGAGAAGACACGTGAATACGCTGAGTTGTGGATAGTCTCTTTTCCTGGGTTAGAGTAAAACAAAAAGACAGTGTATGGAAAGAATTCATTAGCGAAACGACGCAACCGTATCTCGGTTCTCCAATCAACCTTCCGTGAAAAATACACACAGAAAGAGACAGTAGAATCCATAGTGACAAATCACAATAAAAAAAGTAACAAAAAAAAAGGAGAATTAATAAGGTGACAATTAGTCCAACTAAAATGCAGATCTGATCCTAATACACTAAAAGAATCGAAGGAATCATCATAACGGAATCAAACTAATCAAATCATCGTATAATCCCAAACCTAACAAAGAATTTGAAACAAAACAAGAACTGTAATTAA
Organism: Stephania japonica; assembly: GCA_039657345.1. NCBI lineage: Eukaryota > Viridiplantae > Streptophyta > Magnoliopsida > Ranunculales > Menispermaceae > Stephania > Stephania japonica. Next base: position 13,797,749 of record CM077556.1, read on the forward strand.
ATCTAATCAAACCACTAATAAAACCTCATCAGATAAAAGCACTCCTCGTCGAGTAACCGTACTGCGACCGCCGAACATTCTCTCTCCGTTTCACGTAAACCATTCCACTGACCACAATAAGTCCAGCGCCGACGACCACTCCGATCACGATCCCGGCCTTCTTCCCCGCGCTCATGCCTTTCGATCCCGACGACTCTTCCTCCCCGCCGGCGGTGTCGTCGGCGGCGTGACTGACGTCACTCGAACCCGGCGACGGAGCCGGAGACGGAGAGGGAGAGCCCGGCGAGGGGGCGGGGGCGGGAGGAGAGTTTGCTACCGGCGAAGGCGAGGGAGAGGGAGAGGGAGAGTCAGGCGCCGGCGGACTCGGTTGATCTGGAGAGGGGACGTCGGCGGCGGAGGGAGCGGGCGACGGAGCGGCGGTTGGAGAGGCGTCGTTGTCGGAGGACTCGGGAGGAGCGGCTGGTGAAGTGGCGGGCGGATCTGCGGCGGTGGTCAGAGTGAGATCTGCGAGGAGGAGGAGGCCGAAGAGAAGAGACAATGTAGAGATCTTCACCTTCGCCATCGCCATCGCCTTCGCAGAGAGAAGAAGATTTGATGAGATATTTGATTTGGAATGATAGAGAGCGACTTGAATAAATAAAACCCTAAAAACTTCGAAGCAAAGCAAAGTGAGAGAGAGAGAGAGAGAAGCGGAGTGCGTGTTCGTGGAAGATATACGATGAACGTGATCGCAGCGGTTAACTAGGGACGCTAAGGAGTTTGGTTGCGGTTATACCTCTTGCGACTTTTAAAATTCCTCTTTCTACGAAAAGTCAATTGGATCTTTGCATTTTATTTATGGGCTAAATAGCATCATATCATATCCATAACTTTGGAGTATATTTCACAAATTTATCCCAAGTTTCAATGTTTATAAATATATTCTAATATTTTGAAATTGTGTAAAATGTAGAAATTTTTACATCCGTACCATTAATATACTTTTAAATCCGTAAAGTACAATAGATTTTCTTTTTATTGGCAAACTAAAGTATTTTGCCTTTTGAAAAGGCAAAATTAGAGAAGCAAAATTCAAGTACACGAATAGCGCTATTCGTGTAAACCACATAACACGAATGACGCATTTTGTAAAAGCGTTATTCGTGTGACGTGGATCCACGTAACACAAATGACGCCTTTACAAAATGCGTCGTTCGTGTTAGTTAGACAGCGCACACAACACACGAATAGCGCTTTCAAAAAAGGCGTTATTCGTGTGATGTGGGCGATGGCCAATGCCACGTGAATTTGTATTGAGATGTTGATGTGTATGGAACACAGTTGTGTGGTGTTGTGGCAAGGTTATGGACCCGCGACACATGACGTGGCGGCCAATGGATTTTGAGGTTGCTACATGTACGCAAATTTTCATATATAATGCAGATGGAGATGGAGAAAGAGGCAATCAAGTGCAAAACTTACAATGAGACCACTTTTAAGTTCTCTTATTTATGAAGAAAAATCTGAATTAACAATAAGATCTCCAAACTAACTATCTCTTTCAAAACAATCAATAGAATTTTTTTAATTTTTTAATTTGGCTTTGCTATTATGTCATTTGCATTTTCCTTATTATGAATTACTTATGATGCATGTTTTTCATAACACTGTGCAAAGATGAAAGTAAAATGTTAATTTCGTCGTATTGTGTACTTGAAAAATTAATTGTTGAAGGAATTCAATGAAAATGATGTTAAGTTTGAGGAATGCTACACGGACATATCAAAACGCACATTGGTGTGTGAGTTATTCATATGCGCCTCGATTTAGTGTGAAACACATCCAATATGTGTTTTAGTGTGGTTTTGGTTGATGTATGTGTAGTATTTTCAATTTAGTGGGCGAGGGTGTGGTTGAGGTAGAAGTTATATGAATTACTCATTTTGAAAAAAAGTTAACCATACAGTTAACATTTTGTTCAAATGACTCCTTTTCAAAATGAGTAATTCGTGTAATCCACTTGCCACCTCACACTCACCTGCCACCTCACACACACCTACACTAATACCGCATTTTCAAAAGCCACAATACATTATTTTTGTGATTTTAAAGAAATCAACCCTATTTGATGAATTTAAAAAAAACACACACACACATTGGTGTTCGAGTTATCTATATGCGTCTCGATTTAGTGTGGAACACACCCAATATGTATTTTAATATGGTTTGGGTTGATATATGTGTAGTATTTTTAATATAGGCAGGCAAGGGTATGGGTGAAATATAAGTTGTATGAATGACTTCTTTTCAAAATGAGTCATTCATACATTTCATATTTTGTATGAATGACTCATTTACAAAATGAGTCATTCATACAATTGGAAAATTCACATCATACACCCGCCACCATGTCACACTTAATAACGCCTTTAGTAAAGGCTATATACATTAGTTTTGTAATTTTAAAAAAAATTACCCTATTTAATGAATTTTAAAGTAATTAAAACAACATTACTTTTTGAAAAAACCCTAAAATGTATCCTATGAGTAAACATTTTGGTTGATTTGAGACTATTTTTAACCATATTATTACAAATGATAAGAATTTGTCTCATTTCATTATATTATGGACTACAATTTGTAAGGTTGAATTAACATTTCAATGCTAATCAAGTTTTTAAGATAAATTTGTAAAGAACTAAAACGTTCTAATATATTTGTAAAAATTGATACGTTACGATAAATTTGTAAAAAAAATTAAAATGTTAGGATATGTTTGTAAAAATTAAAATGTTATGACATATTATGCTATTTGCTCTAGTTTAAGAGCCCGCTAAATTGACCTACTTTGGTCACTTAGATTTGGCACATATCTACTTAGTGCCTATGTGATACATCTCGAGATGTGCTCACAAGGTGTATTTGCACGGGCACCAAGTGGGTAGGTACAGTCTTCATTCTTTATTTTATTTTATTTTATTTTTTAAATATTTTTATCACTTTGATTTGTGCGTTGATATATATTCGCACGAAATCCGATGTGTATCTAAAGCAACAAGCGCATGCTCGTTTCACATGCCGACCCAATTTGGATCACGCACATTTACATTGTTTGAATTTTTATTAAAGGTGTGTTTGATAGCAAAGAAAATGAAAAAAAATTTATAGAAAATTGTGTGTTTTAATGTAACAGTTTTATTTGGTGTTGAACAGGCTTATAACTGCATAGTGAAAAAACGATCTACGCTCGTATTTTTCCTTATTTATTATATTTTATTTCAACGTGAAAAATCGAGATTTTTTCTTGAGTGATTCCGTCTTCGACCCAAACGCAAACTCCTCCTTTCTACGAGAATTAGGCTCTATTTTGACAACAATAACTAATAATTTAGTTGATAGCTGATAATATAGTTAAAAGCTTATACATAACCAATGCATAACAGATGCCAAGAACTATATCATTCAATTTATTTTATCCTAAAGTTTACTTCTACACAGTTGAAGCTCAAAAAAGATTATTAGTTACAACTAATACTCTTTTTTTTTTTTTTTTTCATGCTAAGGCTTCTTGCTAACAGAGAAGCCCTGAGCTGCTTTATTGCACAATCCGGCCTAATTAAGAGATCGAAGAAAAAGTCAATAGAAAGAGAGACCCAAAAAAATAAGATTAACTTAGAAGACAGAAATTAAAGTGCAATTGATGGTAATTACAACAACACTAACAATATAGTCTAAATCTCAAATTAGTTTGAGTTAACTACATGAATCAAACTCTCTTATTGCACTCGATTTAAAATAAAGTAATTGAATAATTGTAATTAAAGTAAGAAAAAAAAAAGTGTTTCATTGTAACAGATATATATGGTAAAAAAGTTCTCTTGAATAATTGAACTCCAAAAAGTCGTTTATTTTTGTGAGCAGCTAAAAGGGGGAGTGACTTCTAAACAATTGCACAATAACCAATTGAAAAGCGTCACGTATAGTTTGATGGAGATAATAAAAAAGAAAAAAAAATGGTCTTTATTATCTCCATCAAACGACACATTTCGCTTTTCTATTGGTCATTATGCAAGCCTTACGGTTTGCAATTGTTTAAAAACTGCGCCCGTAAAAGGACCCCAGCAATTGATCCACATATCATAATTTTGTGAAATTACCCAACCACCCCTCCATGTAAAAGGTTTTTTACTCACCATACCTCACTAATTGCTAAACGTACCATAGTTTTGTAAAATTACTCAACTACCCCTTCATATAAAAGGGTTTTTACTCATTATACCCCACTCACCCCGTATCCCACTCACCTCTCTCAAATTGCACTCACCAAAAATCGGTCAAATCCGACGAAATTCGAGCAAAACTACATGGATTTGACGTTGTAGATACATTCATCATATCTTTTAATATCGATTTTGAGTTTTTTTTTTTGCTTTTTCTTTTTTGGGTCGTTTTGTTTGTGAATTTGTTTTTGGGTTTAGGGATTCGATTTGAGACTTGAATCTTGCATTTTGAGTACAAAGTTTCGATGAAATCGAAAATATTAAGTGATTCCGAGCAAAACCACTAATTTTTTGCCATTTTTATATATTTTTTAGAGTTTTAATTTTTTTTTATTGTTTTGGTTGTCTGCGGGTTTCGGACTAACAAAGTCGACACCTCTAAAGAGGTTCGACTGGATCCCTCCATCACCCACTGAAACCAAGTTATTTTCGCATTATCAGTTGGAGTCGGCCCAAACCTCTAAAGAGGTATCGACTCTGTTCGTCCAACACCCACGTGCAAGGGTATTGGGGGTGAGGGTGATGAAGTATACGAAGTAAAAAAGTGGGGTACAGTAAGCAAGGGAATTGGGGTGAGGATGATGGGGTACACGAAGTAACAAAATGGGATACGGTAAGCAAGGGGTGTAGATGTGAGGGTGAGGGTGAGGGTGATGAGGTACACAAAGTAAAAAAATAGGGTACAATAAGCAAGGGTATTGTTGAAATTTTAATAAAAAAATGGGGTATACAAAGTAAAAACTTAAAACTGAAGTATGTAGAGCAATTAGTGGAGTCCGTTTAGCCACATCTTCTTTTTTTTTTGATGCCTTGTATAAACGACCAGCGAGTACAAATTAGATTAGATCAAGCTATTCATGGTACTTCTTTAAAAAAAAATGATATGATGGTTTATCCCAAAAAAAATAAAAATAAAAAGTGTGATGGCATGATTCTTAACCGTAGTTGCATGTCCGCAGCACCCAAACAAAATAGTTTGTTAGACTTCAGCAAGTTAGAGGTCATTTGATTAGATTGCTTGATTGAAAAGGATTTCTTCATATTTGCGTGCTATGAGGCCTCCTAGTAATCATACAAACTAATTAAAGCCTTCATTGGTTTTGAAGAAATTGGAAGGCATTTCGCTTGTTTTCTTGTTTGTAGATGATACATCAATTCAACCACCAGACGTTCCATGAATTGTTCAATCATAAGAACTTGTTTTTAGGCCGATCATATGAACTTACGTGCATCTACTAACTTTTGATGGACTTGATTAATCCCTAGGACGTCCTTACTTTTTTTTTTTTGAGTAAATCTTGAAGGTCCTTACTTGCCACACAAGGAACCCATGGAAGAAGCTCCCACTAGTTGTAAGCCGAAGAGAAAGGAAAGGAGCCATTCGTCAGCGTAAGAAGGCCAATTGAAATCAATTTCACTTGAAAGAAGAAAAAAAAAAAAAGAATATATAACTGGTAATATACTTATTTATGTAATCTATGATGGACTCGAGACCAAGAGTTTACTTATACACGAACAATACATAACAGAGGTCGCCAAGAACATTATCATTAAATTTATTTGGTATATGTCTACTCCAGAGTTTACATCTACACAACAAGCTGAGGCTTCTAGTTAAAGGAGGAAGGTGCCACTAATTTTTTGTATATTATATTAGTAACAGTACCTCTACCTAAGAGTTTAATTTTCTCTATAATCATTGCTCAAAGCTAAGGCTTCTTGTTAAGAGAGAGGACCAGTGCCACTGCTTCCTTGGACACTCTTTAGAGACAGAAATTTAAGTGCCATTAATGGTAATTACAACAACACCAATAATATAGCCTCAACTCCAAATTAGTTCTGGTTGGCTACCTTAATTAAATTCTTCCATTGCGCTGATGGTGTACTTTCTAAAGTGTTAATTGTAGTTAAAAAAAAAGGTATTTGATTGTAATCAATGTTTGGGTTGAAGTAAGGGTAAATAGATATAACGGGTACAAAAGTTCTCTTAAATTCCAATTAATAAAACATGATCCATGTTGCTGAATCCAATGAGTAGATATAAAGGGTAAATAGATATAAAGGGCAACAAAAGTTCTCTACTCATTAAGATATATTAAGGGTAAATAGATATATTAAGGGTAACATGATCATGTAACATGATCCATGATCCATGATCATGATCTATTAAGGGTAAATAGATATAAAGGGTACAAAAGTTCTCTACAAATTTATAAGTATAAATGAGTAGAGATCATGATCCATGTAGCTGAATCTAATTAATTTGAAACTGACGCTATATTTTTATTATATATAAATGACGAGGGAGTACAAATAAGATTAGATAAAGCTGTTCATGGCACTTTTTTTAAAACGATATGATGATTTATCCCAAAAAAAGACAATAATAAACAAAAAAAAAGAAAAGAAAAACAATGTGATATCATAATTCTTAACCATAGGGCATAGTTGCATTACCGCAGCCCCCAAACAAAATAGACAAAGTTAAGCCCATATTGCAAGACAATAGTAGAGGGGCCTCACTCCCTCGCATGTGCTTATCGTAATCTGTTTATGTTTTGTGCTTTAATCCCCGTTTATCCCACTTATTAATAAATCATATTGTAATTTACAGTAAAAAAAAAAAAAACATGATACTAACACAAAAGCATGATGAAAAGAAATTCTAACACCTGTGTTTGATCCAGTGAACAATGTCCCCAAACACCCTCTCGACGCTCTCATCCTCCTCGCCAATAAGCTGGTGCCACATCCCCTCGTAAACCCTGATGGTCTTATCCGGACTCCTGGCCCTCCTGACCAGCTCCTCCGCCACCGCCGGATCGCAGACCACGTCGTCTCCGCCGTGCACCACCAGCAGCGCCGCCTCCACCTCCTCGAACCTCCCCTGCACCTCCCTGCACACCCTCAGCAGCTCCAGCGCCGTCGCCGCCCTCGGCCTCGCCGTCCTCCGCCTGGGGCTCGCCACCGCCAGCCTCCTCTTCCACTCCACCTTGAACGACACCTCCGGAATGTTCCCCCTCGTCGGCACCATCTCCCACGTCGGCGCCGCCCACGCCACCGCGAACAGCAGGTGCTCCAGTGGCCACGGCGGCTTGAACTTCGCGCTGATCCCGCACATCGCGCCGTTCAGGACGATCCCCGTCCACGCCGGCTCCGGCCGCCGGAGGTGGAGGAGGAGCGCGATGGCGCCGCCGAGGGACTCCGCGTAGATGAAGGACGGGAGGTCGGGGTGGTGGCGGCGGCGGACGGCGGCGAAGTGGGCGGCGCAGTCGTCGACCACCGGAGTGATGTCGGGGATGTGGTTGCGGAGGCCGTCGGAGAAGCCGTGGCCTTGGTGGTCGATGGCGTAGGCGGCGAAGCCGGACTTGGCGAAGTGGACGGCGGTGAGCTGGACGAACCAGCTGGACTCGCCGGTGAAGCCGTGGATGATGGCGATGAGGGCGAGGGGCTTGGCCGGGGGCAGGGGAGTCCAGGACTGAGTGAAGAGCTTCATGCCGCGCGAGTTGGTTATGAACTCGGACGAGTGGGAGACCGAGTGCTGGGCGTAGAACTCTGCCGGACTGCGCTCGCCGAAGGGGCTTCGGTCGTTCGCCTCCCCAACTGGATGCACCATTATGCGTGTGTGGAAAGGACGTGGGAATGGGGGTGATGGGCTTTTGATGGTAATGTGGCAATTTAGGAAAATGATAAAATGTGGGACTTACTTTTTATGTACACTTTGAGCTTGTATCCTGATTTTTTTTAATTATTTATAATGTAATAAATAATTAAAAAATAAAGGTGTACGCTTAAAAGCGTGCATATTTTACAATTAAATTTTGCAATTAAGTGGTAGGTAATAAAAGCGTTGGTTGTACTGCTTACCTAATTCTTGTGAGGCGTGTGAGAGATGGGTACGAGTTGAGCTTTATCAGATTTTTTTGCTACATTTACCTATTTCAATCTACATCAATGTTCAGCTCCCTAATTGGATTTTCAATTGACCAATTGATGGGTATGAGCTCAGGCCAACTAATTCACGTCCTACAAACACATGATGCTTGTCTTTTGCCAAATTTTATAACATTGCTTTTTCCCAAATTTACCACGAAATTAAAAAGGGATCCTAGCTACTTCCAGCACTTCCCAGTTACCACTGTCCACTACTTGCATTAATGGTGTGCATTAATGGTGTGAATTGTAAGGGGATACATCACGGACCACTTTGTCTTCATCAATTAACTACATCAATAGTGTTTGACAAAAAAAAAAAATTAAAAAAAATAAAAAAAAACTACATCAATATAACATATTATTAGGCAACCGCTATTCCGACCTCACTTTTTGCTCTCTTTATTCTATTACTTTGTTGTATCCCAATTTTAAATTTTTTTACTTTGTTTATCTCAATCTTGAACAAATCATCCCAATCTAGCATGCCCCATAACCAAACTCGTTATCATCCTCATTTTTTTTTTATTTTCTTGGTCTTATCTGTAACGACCCTAAAAATTTAACCCGTGCCACATGTAAATACAAGTAATATGTAGGCCCACGCCGTGGTACAGTCATCAATTCTCGGACGTCATCGCCGAGGTATGTTAGTTTTGTATGGTATTTGTATTATATTATATTTCATTTGTGCAATTTCAAGTTTTTAACGTGCAAAGATGTTTGCGTGCGAGTGTTGGCTATGTGACGCGATGGTTAGTGGTATGGGGGACAAACTTGATTAAAAACATTGATAAAATACAAATTCAAATTTATCGAAACAATTGGTATACAATTCGACCACGTGCGCAAGACGCGCGTAGTGCGGCGTGGGTCGAGTCTGGATTGCACAAAAGATGTGGTGGAGAGGCTAGAGTGAAGGGCAAATCCACTAAGTCACCCAATTGAGTTATCAAAGTTGGTAGGTGAAATTGTGAAAAGACCAAAAGGGCAATAAAGTTGTAAAAGGTATGGATAAGGGTGAGCGGTATTTTGGTCATTTGACCAAAATACCCAAATTTCATCACACGACTATCACCACAATCCCATTTTCGATCAAAAAAATTGGGAGAAAGAGAGAAATCGATCAAGAGAAGGAAAAACCAAGGAGAGGAAAGTGGCAGTTTGCGGAGAGTGTGGACGCGACGTCGAGGCGAGATCTAGGTAAGAAGTTATTGGTTTCGTTGTTGGTATGTCGTTGTGGTTGTTTCCAAGATTTGTTGTCGAGGTTGTCGTTGAGGGGATTGTGGATTTAAATTGTGAAAATGGTGGTGATGATGATGGTGAAGTGAGTGTTGATTGTTATTGTGTTGTGGTATTGTTGAAAAAAAAAACTTTGCGGTGCAACAATGAAGAAGAAGAGAGAACCGGGCCGGGTCAAGGTGACCCGACCCGATTTGGGTTAGACCTGGTCTGACCCGGGTTGAACAGGTTAGACCCGGTCCGACCAAGGTGGACCGGGTTTGACTCGGTCAGACCTGGTTGGACCTGGTTTGACCCGGTCAGACAAGGTTTGACCGGGTTTGACCGGCCAGACCCGGTCGGGTCAGACCCGACCCGCGACCCACCCACCTATTATAATATTAATAAAAATTATTTATTTCAATTAAATATATTAAAAATGATTTTAATTGAAATAAATTCCAGAAAAAAAGAAAAATTCAGGAAAAATTCCAGAAAATTATATTTTCATCAAATAAAGAGAAATTTGGGATTTCTACGAAAAGTGAAATATTCGGGATTTTTGTGAGACGTTATGTCGGGGTTTGCTTTAAAAAAAACATGAAATTTGACAAAAATAGTTAGAAATTTGGAAAAATCATAGGAAATTAAGGAAATTGATATAAACTGCATTATCAGGATTATTGTATACATAGGGACCGTAAGGGGCGTATCGGAGTCCGTGTTAGCGCGAATTAGCTTGGATCGAGGTAAGTAAACTAGTGAGGAACACTACAGTTATTTCATGAGCTTTGAATTATTTATTGATATTTTTTCAATACCTTTTTGATATTTCATTCACATGAGTTGTCCTAAGGCAAGTGTGTCAAGCGTGATCCTTGCAGAATTCTGGGCTCGCGGTGTATTAGACCGAGGTTTACGGCTGGGGATACGTGATTGGTTATAATGACATGATCGGGGTGAGAGTTCTCCACTAGATTGTTGAGGACTCTACATTCGCGTAGGGGTTTTAGAGGAGATTTTGTCCTCGACTCCTAGCCTTTGAGGAGATTTTGTCCTCAACTTAACGACTTTAATTGGTCGGGACTACTTGTGCCTTTCCTTTGTATTCCGGGATACTCAATTTTGATTACTTATTTATTTTTTCACAGTCTTTATAAATTCATGCGCTCCTTGTCTTTTCTTTCTATCTGCATGAATTGACCGTTCAGTTATTTAATTAGAAATGTTGTATTTATTGTTGTTCCTGCTTGGCGTTACTTACCAGGGCTCGTCATACTTGTGTTTGACCAAGTGCATATCCGCAGTCCGGCAAAGGAAAGGCTGTGCGGTAGGCGATATACTTTGAGCGGCCCTCCTCTGTTGACATAGGTGACTTTTTGGTTGTATTAGTTACGTATATTGTTTTGTACATGGGGTTATGGGTTGAGAGATTTTTTTTTGAATATTATGACTTGGATGATATTCTCCTTGCTTTACATGGTACATATGATATACAGGGTTCCCACACCCTAGGTTTTTGTCCTAACTTGAATATTTTGAGGTTTTGATTAGTTGAGATTTATTGCTTCTGCTTTATACTTTGATAACTCGCTAATTAATTGACTTCACATCGAAATGATAAATAAATGATTGAATGGTAAGAATAGGCTCACTGGCCCTACGCGACTCGACGGGATTGGCTCGGGGTTCGCGTGGGTCCAAGTTGGGTGGCGCCCGATTCTAGGGTGTTGGAATTCTGGGCCATCACATTATCAAACACTCACTTGAAGTCGTCTGTGCATTATGAGTGTTTTAGTAACTCAAAACTCGTCGGATCTATACAAGGTACCACCGCGATTATCTTTATTTTCTTTTGGTCTTTTGTATAACTTTTTTGCCCTAAAACTTATCAGTGTACTGGTGACATTTTTGTAGACTTTGTGAGTTTCCTTAGTTTTCAGTTGGAGGTATCAAAATGTATAACCACACAGGGGTAAGTCTTTGTAAAGGGTCTCAGCCAAGTTTAACCAAGAGGGTTAGGAAAGTGTCGACCACACTCAATCAACATGCTTTTATTGGTATCGGTTCAACAAAAACGAGGCTAATGAATGTCTATCGGTCATGTGCAGTCGCTAAGTTAACAAATCTTGTAGTTTCATTCCTCCGATACTTTAGTATAGAATAAATAGACTATTATGGGGTGTACACAACAATTTGGTGGGGTATGACTAGCATATCAACACATAAAGTACGAAGTAATGAGTGTATATCGGAGATCTTCGATCGAAATACTTGAGTGAGTTTGAGTGGTGTCTGTTAGGGTGTAGTACATAGAGCAATTCGATGTGGTACGAACAGCATTTCGACACAGCAGGGTCGATACTTACAAGTGCTTCTCGATCACAAAAAGCTAATATGAAACTATGGGTCTCGGCCAACACACACCGCTATGTACTATATATTGTTTGACACACAGGGCCGAGACGCATGTTGCACATCTCGGTCCTATGCGTCTCGGTCCTGTGTGTCCACACATTACGGGTGATAGCACAAAAAATCCAACTTCCAACTAGACAAAAAAGTCATGAAAAATACCAAAAATTATCTTGTACTGCACAGGATTACTTTATTTTGGTGATTACTTCAACATTTTCCTCTCTACAATGCGCTAATCAACACCAAACTCAAAGCCATAAATAAATGAAAAAATGCAATAACAGTAGAAGAGTCAAATAACCACCAAATGACCCAAAAAATCAAACGAAAGGGAATTGACTAGAGAACGAATTTATCGAGTTTATTTTGTATGGTTTCGCACTTATTTGATCAGTCGAAGGTCGAGTGTGGGGGTGGAGTTCGTGGTTTTCCTCTTGCTTCAAATTTTTTTTGTGGGAGTCGTGGAATATGAGGGAGTAAAACTTCTCTATATATGGGGGCATCAAAGATATTTCACGAGGGGTAAAAAAAAATTCAAAAACAAAGTATAAAGAGTAAAAACAGTAGCTACTTATTATTATTAGTCACTCATTATCTAACTTATTATGCATGCGCGTGGATGATGTTCATACATTGCTGGAAAAGCTCTCGCACAAACTATGATGTTTGTCATCACTGAGATCAATACAAATTGGATGAGGTGATGTTTAAAACAAAAGTTAGATCTCTCTCTCTCTCTCTTTTTTTTTTTTTTTTTTTTTTTTTTGGTAGGAAGTTAGATCTTTTTGTTATGAACCATATCCCATAATTAAGTTTTAGAGAAATAAGGAAAGAGTTCATAGTTGGTTTCTTTTTTTTTTTTGTGAGAATTGATTGCCTACACGATTTTTTTTTTTTTTTTTGAAGTACAATAAAATTTTCATTTATCATGATGACTCAATACATTCAATAAAATAGGATGAGATATATAATCAATTATCTTAAGAAAAACATATTGATTTGCAACTAAAAATTTTCAACCAGGGAAGACAAACACAAACTTTCAACATTGAAAAGCAAATATTTATGGAAAAAGATAACCTTATAAAAAATATCAAACCAACAACTGTAAGTATACATCTACGCATGAGTAATAAAAGTGGAAATGGACTTGAAAGATGATAGATGCACGCATTGAGGGGGAGCAAGTGGTGCCAATGATAAATTTGACAACTGTTACAAGATTGAGACTCTCAGACATGAATAGAGATTTGCTTTATTGAAAAGATAATGCAGTAATAATGTTATTGGAACCACAATCGATCAAAAGAGAAGATCAACGATAGTTAAAAAAGCAGGAATCACAAAGAAAATCAAAAGGGGAAAAGTAATTTTTAAAGTTTCCTAACCAAAAATAAATAATAGTACTCAAAAATTGATTTCCTATTGGTTTCCTGACCAAAAATAAATGATACTAAAAAATAAATAAGATACTCAAAAACCTTGAAAAAAAAAACAGGATTTCCTAACCATGTGCCATAATAAATTTTATATATTTGATATTGTGACAAGCACAAATGGCAAGTGCCAACAATATTTATAGAAAAATAGAAAGTGTTCATAATTAGTTTCCTTTTTTGTGAGAATTAATTTCCTAGGCTTAGTTTTGCCCTACCTAAGTTTTATGTGTCTATTATCTTTGACGCCAAACATGTCTCCAAAACATCAATATGCTTATAATTGCTACATATGAGCTTGTAATTGGGACAAAAATGCCTAGTATGGGAGCATGCTTGCTTTTAGAAAGTTTTTAGTCGTCGGTTTAGGCTTCAAAAATAAATATACAAGATGCGAGTCAAATAACCCCCACGAAGCTAGGAACGGCGAAGATTTCCCCATTATGCGGGGTGGGGGTGGGAGGAGACGAGGTTTAGGAGCCCAAACTATGTGATTGAATAAATCTTCCTCTATCTGTTGCGGGTCGAGGGCTCCTTCTCCTTCCCCTTCTTCAAATTTCGATTCGTGTTTTTCATATAGAAACCTCTGATCAACGATAAAACAAGATCCATTTTGCATCATATCTAAGGGCGGTGGTTTACCCTGTGGCGGATGTCAGCGGTTCGAGTCCGCTTATCTCCAGCTCGTGAACTTAGCCGATACAAAGGTATATGATAGCACCCAATTTTGTAAATGCTTATTAAACTCTATAACGACTCTGAGAAGTCACATCACAGAGCTTGTGAACTTGAAGAAGGTTTAGAACTCGATCACCTTGTTGAGTTTTTCCAGCAAGTTTTCATTTGTTTCTCTTATTATATATTACTTCTCTCAATTCTCGTACAAAAACTCCCTCTTGACTTAAATTAGAGTCCAAGTCCCCGTGCATTGACTCCGGACTTAATTACTAGTTACTACTACAAAGCAAAATAGTAGCTAGTAAAATTTAGGGTTTATGTAACGACCCGTTACGTTAAGCAGGTGATTAGTGTTAATCCGAATGGTAATTAATCCGAGTTAGGCTCGTGGATAAGCCCGATTTGTCATGATCAACGTGTGTATGTGATTGTGTGATGTATTGCTTTTGTTTGGTGTGTATTAGTACATATAAGTGAATAATCGGACTAACGAGGAAATGCCTTATACCATGTGTGGGTCATGTGGACATACATGAGACGCGAGATAGCGTTGACGCTCGAGTGTGCTCGGCGGTGGAAATTACGTAATTATACGCGTAATTATACGCGTAATTATATATTTATATATTATGTATATATATAAATATATATCAAATGGAAAATAATAAAATAATGATAATTTGTCAGGCGCAGTGTGATACGCGGGGTCACGAATGACACACGTCGGACATACGGTGGTGCGCACGCCCGAGATGTTCTCGTTGGCGTGCCAACCGAAATTTGAGGCACAATATGTTGATAAATAAATATATTTATATATATAAATCGACATATATATAAATATATATATAATAAATCAGAAAAGGGTGAAATTACCTTAAAGGGTATTGAGGTTGTTAAAATGAGATAATATTGGAAGGGCATTTCAATCAATTCCCCCACCAAAACCGCCTTCTTTTTCGTTTAAATGTGAAACCGAAAGCAGAGAGAGAGAGAACCGAGACGATGAGGATGAGAGGAAGGAGGCCGAGAGGAGGAGAAAGGAGCTCAAGAGCTCGGGAGTTCAATGGAGATTGTTTGGCCGAGGTGAGATGATTTAGTTGTGTATGTTGTTGTTGTTGTTGTGTATGGGTGAGTTATGAGGAGTTCGGCCATGGCTCCGCCATGGCTGAGAACCGAACCGAGAACAAGGGAAGGGAGAGTTGTCTCCCTGTTGAGGTTGAGATTTTGAGTTGATTGGGATTGGGTTGGGAGCCAATCCCAATCGATAATAATAAAAAAATGAAATGAAAACGAACAGAGCAGACGCTCTGTTCATGAAGAAGACAATGAACGATTAATACGAGCCGGGCCGGTTTGGCCGGTTGGTTTGAGTCAAATGAAAAAAAAAAGAAAGAAAAGAGAGAAAATGGAAAAGAAAATTCAGAAAAATAGGGAAAAATATGAAAAAATAGTATTTTGACCAAACAAATAGAAATTGAGGAATTTCTATGAAAAATGAGAAATTTGAAAGTCGGAAGAGACTTTATACCGGGGTTTTTACCTTGAAAAGCGTGAAATGGTGAAAATAGGTTAGAAATTAGGTCCCGAGATTTCGAATTCGAATGGGACCAGTTTAGGAAGGTTAGTAAATGAGTATGAGACTTAAGTTGATGACAATTGGTCTATTTTAGGTAATGAACCGATGTGGAAAGGTTTGAGGACTCCAAGGAGTTGTACAAGTCGGTAAAACATAGAAAGCTCAGGACAGGTAAGTGGGACTCGTAGCTTTTATCAATTATGCATTGTAAAATAGTATTATTAGAGCATGTAGTGTACTGGACTGGGAATGGGGCAATGTACCGTGATTTGACTTTGGTTTTACAAAATGTTTTGAAATGAAAAATGGATTCGGAAAGAGGTTTGACGGGACGAATCGGCCTGGGGTTTGGAACTGTGGTGGAGTTGCTAACCATCACCGCACCCAGTGACTTGGGAATTATCCCGATCAATGCTTTCCAGTTGAGTTTAGCAGCTCATTAGTCATAAATCAATCAAATGAGCAGTGATTGGTTTAGTGATGATGAGTAAGTGCGACTCAGTGTTTTATGAGTTGGCGACACATTGACAAGAACTGGTTAGATGCCCAGTGATTGGTTCTTGGATATGTGAGGGGGCGACTCAATGCAAATACGAATATGTGAAATACAAATCACGGGTACATTGCAATGAACCAAAGAACTTGCATCTGTTATATATATTGTTTATATTGATTCATATGCTCCTGTAGATATGCATTTGATTCATGTTGTTATACATTGCCTTGATATTAATTGATAGTTGATGGTTGGTATGAGAGTCACTTACTGAGCATGTAAGAGCTCACCCACCTTAACATTTTCCAAGTATGAATGTACGATAGGACTTGGAACTCAGGAAAGGAGAAGACCAGGAGTTTACTATCTTCTCTACGGTGCAGTGAGTTTCCTGTTATATATATTGTATTGCATTATGATTTGTTATAAAATGGGTGAGAATACAAGCTCAGTACCGATGTTCATGTCGGTATTGTATAGCTTATGATTTATCGAAAAAGTTTTAAATTTTTTGCTGCGTTGGTTTTCGTTTATTTTATTTTGTTAATGAATATAAAGATATACAGGTATTGTCAAGGAGTTTTGATAAGGCTACTGGATGTAATTAGATCCGATCTGGTTTACCGGGCATAATTAGGGTTTCAGGCCGAACATTCCTTAATTGAAATTATGGGATGTTACAGTTGGTATCAGAGCCATGTTTTACAAACTTAAGTTTATTATTGGTCTCGAAGTAAGAGACTATGTTGTAAAGCTTGGTTTGATTATTCCACTGAGAAATCAATGGAATAACTCTGATATAGATTAGTATCAGAGACTGATGTTATCACTTTCGATCAAGTTTCGAAGTGATGTGATAATACTGATACCGTTTGGATGGAAATTTTGAGTTGTACCTGTATATTAAAATTAAAAATTTAGGTTAACTGACTTGGATATTGATTCTCAAGTTAGGGATAAACCAAGATTAAATAAACGGTTTTATTGATGTTTTGGGGGTAATGAAAGATAAAAGCTTAAGACATGTATTTGTGAGCTTTATATTATATCTATGCGATAGATATAGCTGTACTGTCTTGCCTTGGAATGAATCTGAAAGTCTTATCTCACATCTAGGACTTGGTAAGTCAAATAAAATTGATGATGAGGGTTCTTGGGAACCTAGACTTCAGGGATATTGTGATAAAGGAAGACAGTGGAACGATAATAAGATGGGTCATATCCGTCTATGTCTCATGAAATGAGAATGTATATATGATGAGGGTTAGGGTTTATGGAACCTTGAACCCAAATGATATAGATATGGAAAATAGATGATTTATGAATAACTCTTTTATTGAGTAGTCTCTAAGGATCTTGATTCTCACTGATATTGTCTGATAAGAAATAGTCAGTGTTGAAGGAATAATGGACTCGGGACTCAGAGACATAGGTCAGATGAAATGACTATACAAGGTAAATGGAATATGAAATGATGGACAACGAAACTCAAAGGGGATGAGTCACTTTGAGTAGAAAATATACTAGTGTTGAAACTAGTTCAATGAGATGAAAAGTTATTCAATGGGAAAGATGGGTGGTAAATGGTGATGAGAACCTGGTTGAAGTTAGTTAATCACTATATTATTCATACTTCATGAATGAATATGAAGTATAAAATTTCATATAGGATGCAGATCCATATTGAAATAGTGAGAAGAAATTTGTCTGTATGGTTGTGGGGTAGCCACACATACTGAAAGTTACGTAAGAAAGAAGTTTATTAGTGTTGTGGTGATGTAACTGCAAGCACTAATAGTATAATAATAAGGAAGCCTGTCGGTATAATTGAGATATAGTTGTATATACTGAAAGCAGGATAATAAAGGTTTATTAGTGTTGTTGTGGATAATCACACTCACTAATAGAGCAATAATGTGACGACCCACCCCTGACCTAGGGTCGGGTCGCCGGGCCCAGACCGCCACTTGGACCCAATACATGAACCAGGCCCAAATAACAGTCTGGCACGCCTAAACAAATAAACCTGCGGAATAAATATAAAGAAATATCTAAAGCCAAAAGATTTAAGTTCATAGAATATTAATAAAACTATACATGATGTATATCAACTCAAAGCTCACATCAAATGAATACTTCAAGCTCGTTTCTCCCTTGTCTCAATTCTAGCGCACTCGTCGATGAACCTATATTGTAAGTGGGGTGAGCTAAAAGAATCAACGGAGCTCAGTAATGCGAAAAACCCGCTCAACCATCAAATATGCAAGTAATACCTAATAAGCATGCATAGTCTAGCATGTATTTGAAAATAAACAAGGATTCATTAAATAGTTGCATGGTAGCAGGATTTAAAAAAATAGACTTATAATGAACCATCAAGTACTATCATAGACATAAGATTCGTAAGTCACAAATTGTAACAACAATAATCATGAATAACATTAAAGAGATTGATAAATCATTTCATAATTTCAAACTTTCATATAAATGAGGTGGTTTCGCGAGATTATGTACTATAAAATATAATAATACGATAAGTCGATGTTCCATTCAATGCATACTAGATATTGACAAGAATCCGGTGACCGATTCTCCTACTCTCAAAGTGATGGAAACAACCAAAGCACACAGGCCCTTATGTGCCCTCTCGTTTGTCCCATCAAATCAACGATAGGGTTCGTCCAAGCCATCACCGATGCACATCTCTATGTCTCAAGAGTACAAGAGAAGGTAACTCCAACTCATGTCCCTACGTGACATACTTATGAATTCAATTAGTCAAGTAAAGCCCTCGGTGGTAAACTCCACACCTTGGGGTGTTAACGACCCTCGGTGGAAAACTCCACACATTCTGGAGCCATGAATAACAGTGCATTCACATTCCATAGATTCGTAGATTCGAGCCAATACCACGACGCAACCCATAAATTCTAAGTCTTTAATTCAAATTATGAATCCTAAGCATAACTAATAATCATGTCATATGTGATAATTGAGCAAGCTCCCCACTTACCTGCACTCGCCGCAAATCCTAATCTCGATCCTCTCGCGTTTGGGCTCGATGTGAACCGCTCGCGAATCTAGACAATTTGAAATAATAATTACTTTATGTATCTACAACCATACAAGTTTAACATTAATTGTCTAGACCTTAGAGATTCACCCTATTTTATAGCTGACTTCGCAAAAGGTCATTCACGACTTTAAAATCAACACTTAAAATTAGAATCAATGATTCGAGTAAAATAGGAATGCGGTGATGTAAAACAAGAAAAATCCTCTAAGACAGAGTTTTTCCAACATAAATCGAAGACATTTGATTAATTTTAATTAAAAAGATCCAAATCACCATACAAGACTCAATTTACACTTTAAATTCCCAAATGACAATATTCAGTCAAAGTCCACAAATTTATCGAATAAGTTTATTTCCCAAAGAAAGATTCAAACTCCCTTTTTCAAATCTCAACTCAACCTTAAATGCCATATCTTTATCAATAAACTCCAACCGCGTTCAATTTGCTAAAATCATGGAAAAAACTCATTTCAAGACTAGATCTAAGAAATATTGAACAAACTTTGCAAATCATCAACTCTCATTACCAATACCAACACCAAGACAATAAATCTAGAGAGTATTAGAATCTCACCATGCCTTCAATGGAATCTTTGACTCAAAATCCTTTCCAAAATCTCATTCTAACATAGATCAAATCTTTCCTTTCTTATTTTCTTTTCTATTTTCCTTGCGTTCTTGCCGATGTCGACGCCATCGACCCTTTGTGTGACGGCCCCAAATTCCACAATCCTTGAATTGGGCATCGCCCGGCCTAGACCTACGTAAACCCCCGAGCCAGTCTCGCTGAGTCACGCAGGCCTAGTCAGCCTTCATTACCATTTACCATTTGTTACATATTTATAAGTGAAGTTAATTAATTAATGCGTTATTATCAAATACAGCGGAAGCACTTAAACTCCAAAATAATCAATAACTTCAAGACACACTAGTTAGGACAATCCTAGGGTGTGGAAACCCCGTAATCATATCCACCATATGAATCAAAAGTGAGTATCAATACTGTCCTACATGCCCAAGATCTCTCATAACCCATAATTTCATGTTCAACAAAACAATATAGGTATTTAATACAAAACATACTCAATATGCGCGAGGAGAACACCTCGTGGTCCCCGCCTTCAATCGCCTAGCGCTAATCCTTTGCCTTGGTCTTTCGGCCGGTCTGCCCACCGTCACAAACTAGACGGTGAGTACAGTGATGTAGAGAGTAAAATACCAATAGAGTCTAAACAATATTTCAAATGTCAAGTAAATAGCTAAATTAGTATCGTGCATGGATATCACAAAGAATATAAAAGACAGCATGATAAGTGAAATCACGAAGATAACAACGATAAATGAGTGTCAAGAACGAAAAGCCAAAAGAAAAGGAATCCAATCAAGACCAAGCCAATAAATCAACAAGGATGGATATAACAAAGAGAATTCAACAATTCATAATCCACAAGAAAGTATTGCTCAACAAACATAATATCTCAATTAAATGCACAAATGAAATAATGTAAATACTCTGGTTGGTTTTACTCACAAATACCGCACGTAACTCCGCACTTGCGGTTCTCACATGCCACCAGACGACTCCGCACGCTTGTCACCAATCTACTAGACACCTGGTCATTATTTTTTTTTGATCCATTTACATCATGTTAGGGCCTTTTTGGAAAATTTTGGATTTTTAAATCCATTTCTCATATTTTCCTTAATAATGAATTTTTCTAAATTTCTTGGCTATTTTTGTCAATTTCACGCATTTCAAAGTAAAAACCCTGACAAAATGCGTCATAAGAACCCCGAATACTTCACTTTTCATGAAAATTTCCAAATTTCTCTTTGTTTCATGAAAATATAATTTTCTATAATTTTCCAGAATTTTTCATGAATTTTTCCTATTTTCTGGAATTTTATTTCAATTAAAATCATTTTTAAATATATTTAATTGAAATAAATAATTATTTATTAATATAATAATAGAGGTGGGTCCCGAGTCGGGTCTGACCCGCTTCGACCGGCCGGGTCGACCCGCTTCGACCGGCCGGTCGACCCGCCCAACCGGTCGAAGCCCATGACCGGTTTGACTCAACCGGGTCGGCCATGACCGGTTTGACCCATCCGGGTCGGGTCAACTTGACCCGACCCGTTTGGGTCATCTTCTCCAGCGCTGTTCGCTGGAAATTTCCAGCGAACACAATGCGCATCACCATTTTTTTTTTTTTTTTTTGTTTTGTTGGGATTAGCTCTCACCCCAATCCCAACTAAACCCTAAACCCTAATCTCGGCCATGGCTTCCGCCATGGCCGAGCTTTGCTCAACCATCACCACCACCACCGCACACACACACACCGCACATACAACAACACAACACCAAAAACACAACATTAACACTTACCTCACCTCGTCAACACCGCCAATGTCGCTTCCCCGAGCACTCGGCCTCGATCTCTCGCTCTCCTTCTCGGCGGCTTCCTCACTCCCGAGCTCTCTTTTTCCTCTATTTCTCTTGATAAATTGTGTGGTGGTGGTGGTTTTGGGGTTAAATGAAAATGGTAGCCAAATTACCAAAATGCCCCTCAATCTTATCCTCTTTCTTATTAAGCCCAAAGCCCTTCTTGGTCTTTTGCATTTTAAATTTTTGATTTTTTTTAATATTTATATATGTATATATATAATAAATTGCATACATATACATATATAAATATATATTTGTCTACAATTTCGTCGTGCGCACCAACGAGCATACTCGGGCGTGCACACTACCATACGACCCACGTGTGTCGCCTATAACCCCGTGTATCACTCGGCGACCATCAATTTATTATTTTGTCAGTGTTTTATTTAAATGTATTTTCCCCCGGGACGCCGTAAATCCGTAATTCGCCCGTCGAAACCCATTCGACATGTTTTTTCGAGGCGATCACTATTCTTTTATCAACGTCACCGCCCTATCACACAAACACGAGTTTAACTCGATAATACACATCATTACACAAAAATAATATAAATTTTCGGGTCGTTACACTTTGGTCTCCAAATCTTCAATAAATAATAAAGAAATCAATGAGGGAAGTGAGGTTGTATCTCTCTTGAACTTAAATCCTCCTCTTGCTCTCCTCCTCTCTACGGGGTTGTTTAACAAGATTGAGGCTAGGGTTTTCTTTGATTTGCTTAAATAGCATTAGGGTTAGGGATTAGGGTTATGATTATTTACAACTTGTCTAAACTGCATTTTTTCAATAAAATAAACAAATAAAAGCTTAGATGGGATGAGGGGAGGGTGTGTTACCTTCTTGAATGTTTAAATGGACTTCATCATCATCTTCTTCATCATCAACCTTCCTCCACTTCTCTCCCATCACAAGTTTGGAGTTTCAACACAAAAGGGGCTACAAACTTTATAAAAGGTTTATATAGGTAGGGTTTAGAGTTGGGTTGTGTACAACCTTGTTATTTTACCAAAATACCATTATGGGCCTCCATATCATTTACATCCATTCAACTCTTGTTAGGCCCAATATTTATTTATCCTAATTTATACTTTTCACACTTAAACAATTCACAAAGCACACTTGCACACATTCAGTATTGAAAATCACTAAATTACCCTCGAGTCGGGTCAAGTAGAATTCGGGTCGTTACAAATAAGATAAATGAATGATAATATGGTATAACCATAAATAAAGAAATGAGACGTGAGTTTACTAAATGGATGGGTAGATCAATGTTGGATGTAAGGATACCTGATTGAGGTATAGATCAAAGATGGAATATACAGAAACAAACTGAAGGTAACATTACTCTAAAAAGTGAAGAGTTAAAACAAGAAATGAGAGATGAAGGATTTGAGAAAAAATCGTGTTCTTGATCAACTCTATCTTGTTTGATGATGTAGAATCATTTGTAAGGAAATGGTAAATTGAGAATAAAGAGAAGAGTAAGTTGCAAATTAATATATACGCTGAAGGACTGGAAGGGTCAAAGTTAGAGGCTTAACATTAAAGTATTTAAGAATCTTTTGAGGCATTAATACATAAAGATTCATAGATATGACACTCTTTTCATCAAAAACATCTGATGTAGATAAGAGGTGTACTGTTCAGGTAATTGAGAAAAACATAGCAGTGAGCCATGAGGTGTTTTAAAGTTGATGTTTAGGCTAGTACAGTCTAAATTGGGGAGAATGAGTTGTCAATAAAGTTAAGGATTGAGAATATAGAGAATGATGTATAATATTAGAAATGAATAGGTAAGCAGTATATCAAGAGGTTGGTATTGACTGCAATCTATAATGAAAGATGTTGAAATTTATAAATTTTATGAGTGTGAATTTGTGGAAATTCAGTTAATCATTCGAAATTCAAATGATTTGGGTTGAACAAATTGATAATAGGGCAGTAAGGGAAAAGCAAGCTTGATGAACGTAAGATTGTGAGATTAAGGTTTCAAGTAATGTGAATATTAGAAAGGTTTGAAATCTTATCACAATGTAGGATAGAAGATTCATCAAATTATTTGGATTGTTGACACCAAACCACTGATTAATTCTGTTGTACTTGAGGTATTATGAAAATTGTATGAGTTTAAGAACTCAAGTGGAGTGACAAATTAACGTGAAGTGAATTCCAAGGAATAGCAATATCCAGGATTGACAACTCAAGGGTGCAAATCAAATGAAACCAATAGTTCTCAATAGTGATTGAGATTTGATTATCATAAAGTAAATATAAGAATTTAAGTATATATGATCAAGCGATGGCTTGATAAGGTGGAAGATTATGGTGTAAACCATAGAAATTCATTAGAGCTCACGCTATGTTTATGAACGAAGATGTAGAGTTGTTAAAATCTATTGAGATAAGATCATCATTAAGTTGACAATGATGACGAATATGAAAATAGATGAAACTGTACCAAATGCACAAAGTACTGTTACGGAGTAATGTGAAACTCTGATAATAGGTTGGAATATACGAATGTTGTGTGTGCAAAGGTTAGGTTCAATTGAAAATCACTAGAATGTGTAGAATTGAAATTATGAGTCAAAGGATTTGACTGAGGTAAGACAATTGGAAAGTTGTCTTATATTCAACACAAAGATAGAAAAGTGGT
Source organism: Stephania japonica (assembly GCA_039657345.1). NCBI lineage: Eukaryota > Viridiplantae > Streptophyta > Magnoliopsida > Ranunculales > Menispermaceae > Stephania > Stephania japonica. Next base: position 13,821,951 of record CM077556.1, read on the forward strand.
TAAATATGGAATGATTGAAGCATACAAACAACTTATACAGAGATTTGTGATATAGTTGTATGGTATGATCAATCACCTCTGGAATGGAATGAGGATGAGTTGTGCATGATACAAAGGATGTCATGAGGCTTAAGGAAATTGAAAAATAGTTTTACTACACTGGTTGCTTGATTTTACTTGGATTAGAGAAAGGTTAGAGGTGTATTGTAATATTTTATCCAAGTAGTTGTCTATTGATACAATGAAGCAAGGGATGGTAGTGAATACATTGAATATTGTTTAGAGGAATTGATAAGAAACAATGGTATTGGTAAGAGTATCAAACTAATGTAAGGCATCAATTGATAATAAAAATTGAGAATGTGTATTTCAAACGATGGATGGAATGAATTGCAAGAATAAGTCTTAGAGGAAAGACTTGGATATGATAAGATAGGGATGATGATCCCAGTATTAGTATAAATTTAGTTGATTGGATGGAATGTGCAAGTTCATTCATTTATGAAGGAGTGTTGAAATACAATTGTATCAGGTACAAGGGTTTGAAGGGTATGAATGTTATTTAGTTATTCCTAAGACTGAAAAATCTCAGAGGAATCACTAAATGTTAGATGGGAAAAACTTTGAGAACCAGTGAAACTGGTGAAATGTGAATTGGGGGAAGTTTCAAAAGACGAAAATAGTGATGAATGGTGAAGCCGCACGCACTAAAAATAAGCAGTGTGAGAGTGGTGTACTCACGTGCACAAAAATGCTGGTGTCAAAAAGGAAATAGTGGACTGGTGGTGTAACCACACTCACTAAATTGAAAAGAATAATGAAATTGTAACTCAGTTATATTTGAGTTAATAAGAAAAAGAGTTCAATAAGGCAAATCGAAACTAAAAAGTAAGGCTAGTAGCCTAAAAAAATGAATTATGTCTTTGTCCTGAGAGCAGGAAAATGTAGCCTGAAAATGGAGTTTGCCATATGTTCTCGGTAACCAGGAATTTCTTTAGCTGCCTACTTTTCGATTAAAGCTAGTAGCTATTTTGGGTTTCAATCACTCTGAGAAATTACTTACACAAAGTGATTGAAGGTGGTTAATACTTGAATGAAAGAAAGAGGCATGAGGGGTAATTATAATAGGAACTTCTCAATATTATCTCATCAGTATGATAGATAATAGTTGATGAATGAGTGAAGTCCTGCGCAGGCATATCATCAATTGAGAGGTTGGAATTGATAATTACCAGTCATTTCTTTGGAGTTCAGAATGAGACTGAACTTAGTAAATGTATGAATTAATGAATGATTGGATGATTGGGTTGAGAAATCTAATCGGAACTACTCAATGTGTTATAGATTGACTATAAATGAGTAGTGTCCAGGTTTAATGTTGTAATGAAAATTGTACTGGACATATTGAACTATGAAATGGAAATTTGATTCACAAGGAAGGGGAGACAAGAATGATTCTGAATATCTCAGGAATCTCTTTATATGATTAATATATATAATGCTACACTATATTTGGGTATATGAACGAGTTATAAATGGGTTGAGATGAGGATATATAAAGAGATATGAGACGGATTTAGTACGTAATATTGAGTAGTGAAACCTAAAGAGTTAGGTAGATTCTTGTCTATACTTGAGAAAAGAACAAAAATACGATTATAGGCTTGTGATGTGAAATAGATGTCAGCACAATGAATTATAGTTGATGAGAGAATCTAGTATGCAAGATTCTTGTCAGTGAAGGTATATGTTATGTTCGAAAGGATTGAGCAAAATAGTTGTATGTGAGATGTGAGATGGTATGATATTAAAAATATTTCAGATAGAGATCCGAGACTTGCTTCCACTGAGGGAAGAAGTTATTGATATAAATTGAAAACCAGTCTCAATCTCGATACAATATTTTCTTTCGTGTTGACGAAGAGATGTGTTACTAATCTTAATTCAATGAATATGATTGAGCTTATGTCTCATCATGATAATCACTGAAAGAATCGATTTATCTGTGTAAGTTCTTTAATGATCTTAGTAACTGAGGGGTTACAGAATGAAGTATGTTCCTTCTTATACTACCATAAGGGTGAGATATAAAAAGGAGAAACATTGTAATAGAATGAATGAAGTAATAAAGAACTACACAGAGGAAATATAGAAGACTAGGTAAGATATAACTATAATATAAAGGAAACAAATAATATAAGGATAAAGTTGTAATGTATAGATTGACGAAATCTATAAGTTTCAAGCGAATATCAAAAGAAAAATGATGAGAATGTGGTGTGATTGGCCTTGCTATTCACCGATGGGTGGAATGGAGGTAGGAGACACACATATGTTGACCTTCCTGTTCATTTGTGATGGACAGAGGTAGGAAATGTGATGTATAAATATGTTGACCTTGCTGTTCATTTGTAGTGGATAAAGGTAGGAGACATGATGATTGTCGACCTTGCCGTTCAGTTATGAGATGGACGGAGGTAGGAGACATGATATTGTTGATCCTTAGTAGATTCATCAATGCTTGAGCTACAACAATCCTTAAGAAAAAGAGAAAACGTGACAAATATCAAAGGTTTTAGATGTATCAAAAGATATATATGGAATCTTTTGGGAATCTCACCTATGAACAGGCTATAGAGATTCGAATTAAGTGAAATTAATGGAATAGTGTTATTCACATTTCATTAAACTGAAAGAGAAGAATGAAACGGTAATTTAGTTACATTTATTCTTCAAAGTAAAGTTGAGATAAGCTTTGTGCTAGTGATAGAGTGGTGCAACCACATATACTAGACAAGCAAGGAATGAGAAAGCTAAGGAACGGGAGTTATAAGGAAAAAAATCCATTTATCTTTGAAACTGTTGGTGACTTGTACATTGCCCTCATTTCGAGGACGAAATTGTTGCTAAATTGGGGAGACTGTAACGACCCGTTACTTTAAGCAGGTGATTAGTGTTAATCTGAATGGTAATTAATCCGAGTTACGCCCGTGGATAAGCTCGATTTGTCATGATCAACGTGTGTGTGGGATTGTGTGATGTATTGTGTTTGTTTGGTGTGTGTTAATACATATAAGTGAATAATCGGACTAACAAGGAAATGCCTAATACCATGTGTGGGTCATGTGGACACACATGAGATGCGAGATAGCGTTGACGTTTGAGTGTGCTCGGCGGTGGAAATTACGTAATTATAGGCGTAATTATAGGCATAAATATATATTTATATATTATGGATATATATACATATATATCAAATGGAAAATAATAAAATAATGATAATTTGTCAGGTGCAGTGTGATACGCGGGGTCACGAATGACACACGTCGGACATTCGGTGGTGCGCACGCCCGAGATGTTCTCGTTGGCGTGCCAACCGAAATTTGAGGCACAATATGTTGATAAATAAATATATTTATATATAAATCGGCATATATATAAATATATATATAATAAATCAGAAAAGGGTGAAATTACCTTAAAAGGTATTGAGGTTGTTAAAAAGGAGATAATATTGGAAGGGCATTTCAGTCAATTTCCCCACCAAAATCGCCTTCTTTTTCGTTTAAATGTGAAACTGAGAGCAGAGAGAAAGAGAGAGAACCGAGAGGATGAGGATGAGAGGAGGGAGGCCGAGAGGAGAAGAAAGGAGCTCAAAAGCTCGGGAGTTCGATGGAGATTGCGTGGCCGAGGTGAGATGATTTAGTTGTGTATGTTGTTGTTGTTGTGTATGGGTGAGTTATGAGGAGTTCGGCCATGACTCCGCCATGGCCGAGAATCGAACCGAGAACAAGGGAAGGGAGAGTTGTCTCCCTGTTGAGGTTGAGATTTTGAGTTGATTGGGATTGGATTGGGAGCCAATCCCAATCGATAATAAAAAAATGAAATGAAAACGAACAGAGCAGACGCTCTGTTCGTGAAGAAGACAATGAACAGTGTCTGAGCCGAACCCGGTTCGACCCAGTTCAAACCTGAGTCAAATGAAAAAAAAAGAAAGAAAAGAGAGAAAATGGAAAAGAAAATTCAGAAAAATAGTAAAAAATATGAAAAAATAATATTTTGACCAAAAAATAGAAATTGAGGGATTTCTATGAAAAATGAGAAATTTGAAAGTCGGAAGAGACTTTAAACCGGGGTTTTTACCTTGAAAAGCGTGGAATTGTCAAAATAAGTTAGAAATTAGGTCCCGAGATTCTGAATTCGAATGGGACCAGTTTAGGAAGGTTAGTAAATGAGTATGAGACTTAAGTTGATGACAATTGGTCTATTTTAGGTAATGAACCGATGTGGAAAGGTTTGAGGACTCCAATGAGTTGTACAAGTCGGTAAAACATAGAAAGCTTAGGACAGGTAAGTGGGACTCGTAGCTTTTATCAATTATACAATGTAAAATAGTATTATTAGAGCATGTAGTGTACTGGACTGGGAATGGGGCAATGTACCGTAATTTGACTTTGGTTTTACAAAATGTTTTGCAATGAAAAATGGATTCGAAAAGAGGTTTGACGGGACGAATCGGCCTGGGGTTTGGAACTGTGGTGGAGTTGCTAACCATCACCGTACCCAGTGACTTGGGAATTATCCCGATCAATGCTTTCCAGCTGAGTTTAGCAGCTCATTAGTCATAAACCAATCAGATGAGCAGTGATTGGTTTAGTGATGATGAGTAAGTGCGACTCGGTGTTTTATGAGTTGGCAGCACATTGACAAGAACTGGTTAGATGCCCAGTGATTGGTTCTTGGATATGTAAGGGGGCGACTCAATGCAAATATGAATATGTGAAATACAAATCACGGGTACATTGCAATGAACCAAAGAACTTGCATCTGTTATATATATTGTTTATATTGATTCATATGCTCCTGTAGATATGCATTTGATTCATGTTGTTATACATTGCCTTGATATTAATTGATAGTTGATGGTTGGTATGAGAGTCACTTACTGAGCATGTAAGAGCTCACCCACATTAACATTTTTCAGGTATGAATGTACGCTAGGACTTGGAACTCAGGAAAGGAGAAGACCAGGAGTTTAGTATCTTCTCTACGGTGCAGTGAGTTTCCTGTTATATATATTGTATTGCATTATGATTTGTAATGAAATGGGTGAGAATACAAGCTCAGTACCGATGTTCATGCCGGTATTGTATAGCTTATGATTTATCGAAAAAGTTTTAAATTTTTTTCTGCATTGGTTTTCGTTTATTTTATTTTGTTGATGAATATAAAGATATACAGGTATTGTCAGGGAGTTTTGATAAGGCTGTTGGCTCTAATTAGGTCCGATCTGGTTTACCGGGGTTTAATTAGGGTTTCAGGCTGAACGTTCCTTAATTGAAATTAGGGGTTGTTACAGTTTATATGTTACTAACATGCTTGACTTGCGCCCAAAGGCCCGTCACAAAAATATGTGGTACTAAGTGATCATTTTTATTTTTATTTTTTACTATTATTATTATTATTATTATTATTATTTTAACTTTAGTGAGAGTCGAACTATGACCTCCCGAAATTTTATCTTTTAGGAAGTGATCATGTTATAAAAGGTGAAAGCAAGAGAGAAGTAGTGTGTGCTAGCCCATATATTCTTTATTTACTTTTTGTGTTTTGGCGATAACAAGGCCCAAAAGGGCTAACACACGTAAATGGAGCAATACTTCACAAGTTGTCATGGGCTACAACTCAAGATTTTAGAACTTAAGAAATCCCTCCAAATTGTAGAACTTTAAACTATGGAAGATTTTTGAAAAAGAAAAGGTTAGGGCAACCCACTTTGGGGCATCGACTCAGTCAGGCACCGTGCAATGCACCTCGTGACGCATGAGCACACAACTTGAGGTGTATATCACACGACGCCCAACTGGGTTGGTGTCTAAGGTGGGATCGTAGCAGCTTCCTTTTAAAAATGTCATATATTTTCCCTATGTTGAGAATTTATTTTCTAGAAAGATTATAGCTTCACATGCATGTTTAATTATAGTGTGATTATTCAAAAAGAATCTTATTTGCATGCTCTTTTCTCATGTCCTAAGGTGAAAAGTGATCATATACGCAACATCTCTCTGAAGTTAAAGTAAGATGACTCTTGCAACTATATCCCGCTACAGGGAAACATGTTTGCCCGCCAATCTTTAGTGCGATATTCTTAGGGCATCTCTAATGCATTTTTGTACCATTTTAGTGTAAAAGATATATAAAATACTATTATCAACTTTAACTCAAACACCAAATTTTATACTAAACCACTTTATTTATAAAATATTCTGTTTTTTTAATAATTTTAAATATACAGCGCATCACTATTCATGTGCGCGAAGATAGAGCACGATTTGGCACTGAATGGGAGAACAATCTAGCGTTCAATCCTGTAGTGTAAAGCTAGATATTGTTGGACTGAGTCTGACTGTAGTGTAATCCTAGCAATTTTTATTTCTTAAATTTGTAACATACAAATTTAGCATTATACTTGACATTTTAAGTTATTAAATTAGGGTGAGGGTCTTTTTTTTTTTAATGGAGGATGATAATCTAAAACACTTTGGACGCACACTTTTATTTTTTAGTTATTTATAATTCTTTCTTGTTTCCCAGATGTAGGGCCCATATCTAACAAAACAACATAAATGGCTAAAAAATAAAGTGTGTATCCAAAGTGTGTTAGATTAACATTTTCCTTTTTTTATATACATCTTTATACTTTATGTTAAAGTATCTCAGGTCGTGGATTGAGGGTGGGATGTGTGCCAATTAAGAGAGGATAGATATGTGAAAGCATATTAGGTGATATGATAAAAATATCATTTGTAAAAAAAATAAGACCTTGAAAGGTTGTAGATCAACTCCCACGAAGTGAAAAAAAATAAAAATAAAGGATAGGATAGACATTAGGCTGGGCTGTGGATTGAAGTGCAGCTAAACTTGTTGGGTGGGCTTTTTTTGGTAATTTTTTGGGGTGAGTTGGGCATATAATATTGGATAGGCTTTTTCGTTTCCTTTTTTAGTGGGCATTGCTACAGCCCAAGGCAGCCTACCGTTTGGCCCCACATTGCCTGGTAAGATCTAATTTAAAGTGCAGCTAACATATTTATACAAAAACAATACATTAACATATATATGGCTAATTTGTAAATATATTATAACGTTTCAATTTTTGTAAATAAATCTTAACTTGGATTTCTCTATGAATTTTATCATCAAGCTTAAAATATACTTTTTTTGCCCCCTCTCTTACTCAATTTAACTTTGCTAATTTGAATTACACTTTTTTTAATTAGAAAAATCAAAATAATGAAAACATAAATCGGGAGTTGGGCAGTCACCAAAAAAAAAACCTTAAACATCAAATTCAACATAATTAAATCATCCCTTTTTGAAAAAAAAAAATCAAACAAAATAAATTGACCCTTCATCGATCTCTCTTGCTTAACAAACCCAAATCAAGAAAAAAGAAAAAAGAAAAAAAAAATCAAAACCCCTTATTTTTGTTGTTGTTGCTGCTGCTGCTTAGCCTCTTTCCTCACCATCAGAACCTAACATCCCGTCCCGTAGTACTTAGACCCACCATCCCAAAATCTAACCCAATCCAAGCTCAAACTACAAGATTTGAGGAAAACCAAATATTAGGATATGAAACTTTATGATAATTTTGCAAATTTGAGAAACGTTAGGATATTTTACCTATTAGACCTAATATATATACCTACACGTAAGGCTCCTAACGATTGTGGTGAAGTAGCAACGGATTGAGTGTTAAGGCGACGACTGAATCACAACTTTGGTATTTGAGTTGTGGTAGCTTTATTGTAACGGCCTATTTTTTCAAATAGATCACCACAAGGGCCAATGCGGACCCACAGTCTGTCTTATCAATGACAGCTGTGCTCTACATTGGATTACATCCTCCATTTTATCTTTTTAAACCTTATTAACTATTCATTTATTGATTAAGTTGTATCGAAGTCAAATTATATGTTAAAGCATTATAAAATCTTCAAATTCACACAACAGAAGCCTTTCTAATGCATTACTCGGATAGTGATACTATAAATGTGTAACCTAAACCATAAACCTAATGTGAAAAGCCCATACACAATCATAAGTACCTCTGAAATCACCAAAAAGTTCAATATACACAAAGTATCTCAAAATCCCAAACCCAAAATGAAACAAAATAAATATAATACAAACATATGAGTCAGGCTATCTCTGTTCAACAGTACTCTGGCAGCTTGCCCTTGCCCCTGCTCGTAATAGGATATGCACTCAAGCCATCACAAAAAGCAGATGACGAGTCCAGAGTGAGTATTTCCAAGGAAATTAAGTGAGCATTTCTAAAAGTAAATACTGGAATTTAAATAAAGCTATTAAATAAACATGCGAAAATAAATACAGACAACTGTGCCCATCGCATGAATAAATAATAGGAAAAGTGCAAAGTATGTTCCTAGCTCCTAGGGTCAGACTACACCATACTTCAGACTTTTCCACAGAATGCTGCCGGCGAGTCAAACTCCAGCAGGGCAAGCATCTGGATCCGCTCGATGGCCGACGTTACACCCACGGCGCATCGACACATGCCACGACGTGACACTTGGCCCAAGTTCGATCTGGTAGCATGTGCTATGGTGTAGTGGACATACACACAAGAATGGAACGGAGGGAGCCTCGCTCAATGTCCGCCCATATAAACATAACCAAGAATAGAGTATTGAAATGAAAGAAATTGAATTCAAATGCCAAAAGAAGTAAATACTCAAGTAATTTCAGTTGGGATACTACACATCTCAATCCGCACTCCGCGTCCAGAAAATCAAACCCCGTCTAGCTCCAATAATCTCCCGATAATCCAAGTTATCACCCCAAATATACCTAAGATTATTTATCATTGAATTAGCTTCAATTTGACATATTATGTCAATTTTACGTTTTTCGAGGTAAAAACCCTGGTATAAAGTCTCCTCCGACTTTTGAATTTCTCATTTTCCATATAAATTCTCCAATTTCTATTTATTTGGTCAAAATACAATTTTTTCCATATTTTTTTCCCTATTTTTCTGGATTTTCTTTTCCATTTTTCTTTATTTTCTCTCTGGTTTTAAGTGTGAACCGGGCCGAACCGGTTGAACCGAACCGGCTCGATTCACCCTCTTCTTCTCCACCTCGCCAAGAACAGAGTCTCTGCTCGTATATTTTTTTTCTTCTTCTCTTCGATTCTCTCATTCTTTCTTTCTTTCCTTCCTTCTCTAATGGAAATTGGGAGATGGGGAGACTTCCTCAGACTGGTTTCCAGTTCGGTTCTCGGCCATGGCGAAGCCATGGCCGAACTCGTCATTCCTCACCCACCTATACACAACAACCACAAACATAACACAAACTCACCTTGATCTCCTCGACACCTCAAGCCCCCGAGCTCACTTCCTCCTTCTCCCTCCTCGGCTCGTCTCTCCTCTCGGCTTCTCTCGTTTCTGTCTTTTTTTTTCCTTCGACTTATCGAGAGAGAGAGGGAGGTTTGATGGTGGAAATGACCATGTTGCCCCTCATGTCTATCCCTTTCCTTCTTTACTTCAATACCCTTTATGGTAATTTCACATTTATTTTCTTAATTTCCTGATTTTTTTAATATATATATATATATATTTATATTTATATATATATATCAATTCACCTATATATATATAAATATACACATTCACCTATGTTTTCGCCTATAAAATTCCACCGTGCGCGCCAACGAGCGTACTTGGGCGTGCACACTACCATACCACCCACGCGTGTCGACCATGATCCCGCGTGTCCCTAGGCGCCCACCTATTTACCATTTTTAACACATTTAATTCATTTAATGTGTGTAATATTTTCTCCGGCCTAATATTTCATCTTTTTGTCTATTCGATACCCGCGTCGACACGCATATCGAGGCGAATACTTAACACACAATCTCACACGTCAATTAAAATATAATTACACACATCGCGATGTCGTTTAACCTATTTTAACATAAACATCGCAAATTAAACAAAACAACACACGAAATAACTATTTACCTAACTCTAGGCGCACTCTAGCCTAGCTGCGGGTCCCACGGGTGTCTAAGCTGTCCGCCACATCTGCAATACGTCACAAATAACGACGAATTAAATTCGAAACGTTACATTTATTATTGGGATTTGGGGTTGGCGTGCCCAGTTATTCTATAGAATTTGTGAAACTGAAGGTTTGGATACTTATGGTCCTAAAAAAAACTAGTAAGGAGGTGTCATCGTCAAGGGGCAAAGTCGTAAAGAGGCAAAAATTATACATGGGTATTATAAAGAGTGTTGAAGGTGAGGAGCCTTCCTTTGGTTCCGCCCATGCTTTAGCAAATGAGTTTCTCATGCTTGTATTAATGTAAGCATCGCCCTATAGCCATATGGGAAATGCTATAATGCACCAGAATGGGCACGCAACGTGAGTACCTTACCCAATCAACAGTTGTAGGGCCCACATAAAAGTTGTTTTTCTTTTATTTTTCTTTGTTTTTCTATTTTAGTTGGTTGTTCGGTACAACCAACTGACAAATCAATTAACTTCAGCATTGACAGTCAGCCAGTGCTAAGTCAGGTGGGGTGTAGTTCCTGAGTGCCCATTGCGGTGCATGCCAACATTTTCCATAGCCATATATGTAGCATTTTGTTGACACAAACTAGCTGGCTTTTCCAAATATGTACAACCCTATACTTTTGGCCTTAAACTCCTCGTTATCCGCATGGTCCCATGTTCAATTCATTGTTGCGTTAAGATTGATTGGACCATGGGATACGCTTAGATTGATTGCATCTAGGGCTTGCAATTTAAGTCATGAAACGTTTAACACGACACACAATAAACATGTCATGGGTTTAGCATAAGTGAGTTTGAGTCATAAACAAGTTAACCTATTTATTAACGGTTAATAAACGAGTTATTAATATGTTAACCTACTTGACTCTTTTATAATACACTTAACACGATTAAGAAATGATGTATAAATAATAAACATGTTATAATAAATAAATTATTACAAATTGCACCTATTTGAATATGTATTAATCTATTTGAATACATGTTAATAATATAATTTATTTTTTATTTACAGACATCCTTTTCCATACTTAACTTTATTTTTAGAGGAAATATTTATTTTACTTTAAATATATTATTCAGGTTTAAAATTTTATTAATAATTATTTATTAAAAATATGAAAATGTACATGTTTTTTAGAAGATTCTTAAGTTGTCTTAAATATGTTATTTATTATGAGTCATTTTCCCTTCATTATTAACACTAAAGAGTAAAGACTTGAATGAAAAAAGTAAAGTAAAACTTAAGACTATATCTCCATTTTCTTTTATTGTGTATTTAATTATGTTCATTTAAATTTATTCATATAGATAGTTTTAAAAATATAGTAAACAAATTGTAAAAATTTAAATAAATTAAAAAGTTTAAACAAAATATTTAATAAACGTGTGACATTAATACTGATATGTTTATAATACGACTCACTTAGACATGAAAACGATTTACACGATGAATAAATATGTCATGTTACGAGTTTGCATTATATGAACCATGACCTGTTTACGACACGACACGACACGTTTACGACTTGCCGCTAAAACCTCGTGAGAATAATTAAGCTCGCTTGAATAGTTAGGGATTTAAGAAAAAAAAAAACTCCTTTTTATTAAATAGTCTAATAAAACGATCTTGATTTCTGAATTATAGTCTTGGAAACAAAGCTCAATTACTGTTAGGGAAATATGTGTTGGCTAGGATGAACGGCAGGGGATACCCGTGCGACAAGTTGTGCTTTTAGGATATGGGCCCATTATTAGGCACGTCAGCATGTGTCCCGGCGGGTCATCCTAACATTTTTCTTAGTGATATCCACTTTTTTTTTATATAAAAGAATAACTTACTTCAGGTGGGACTCGAACTCATAATCTCTTACTTTCAAATTTTATACCAAATGATCCTGCCACCAAATTGATTCCTTAATATAATCCACTTTGTTCGCTAGAACCCAAAACCTCATTTTAGTGACTTTTTGTTGGAGATACCATAAAGCATTCAAATATATTTGTAAATTATATTTGGTGAACCTTATTCCCAATTATAAGTGGTTTAATAAGTTATCGTCATCTGTATAGTTTTTATATGTGAAATATGAAAGTCTCTGTTTAGCCTGTTGTATATGTATTTGAATGGAAGCCGCCATTACTCATATTTAATTTGAAAAGTGCATCATCAACAGCAAAAGCATTAATTAATTAACTTAAGTTTTTGTATAATAGAAAGTCATAAAACAAAGATGGAGACAACATTCTTAACACATTAATGCCTTAATTAATTAAACAAAGATGGAGATAACATTCTTAACACATTAATTAATTAACAATAAATCTACTTGGACTCATGAGTCCAGACTCATAGGGAGATTTTTAAATTTTTTTATACATATTTAAGGGGTATAATAAGAATTTTACAAGTGATTATAGTTATTTCATTAATTGCTCTAGGGTGTATTTGAAATTAAAAAAAGTTTTGAGTCCGGACTCACGAGTCCAAATAGCACTACCCATTAATTAATTGATCATGCACGTACATTGCCATCCGCTAATACAAACAAAACTCTTTTAGGTTCTCTGACCTATATATACCCTCTCTTAGTTTTCTTAATTAATCTTGCTATGAAAAGGGAGTAGTTTCTAAAGAAATTTTCAATCACAACCACAAAAAAGTGAAAAAACCAACTAATTGTTGAAGATGTGTAGACCGAAAGTTAGTCTCACATCGATTAAATATAATTTCAAAATGAAACATATAAGTGATAACTCCTCCCAACTAGTACTGAAGCCTTTTCAGATAAAACCTAGCACCTAAAATTAAAAGGTGGTTAAGTTGGGAATATTATCTGTGCTAACGGAGGAGATCCACGGGCTTGCGTACGCGTGTGCAGCGCGGCTGTGAGAAATTTGACATGGTATTCTCATGGTTCGATTGGGACCTAAGAGAAAAAAAAACTTTGGATCATGTGACTTTCGGTCCATGGAGGAGTGTTGAAGATGTGTAGACTGAAAGTTAGTCTCGCATCGATTAAATATAACTTCGAAATGAAGCATACAAGTGATTAACTCCTTCCAACCAATACCGAGGCCTTTTGAGATAAAACCCCATCATATTTAAAGTTGAAGAGTGGTTAAGTTAGAGACAATATCAGTGCTAGCGGATGAGATCCACGGACTTAAGCACGCGTGTGCAACTCGGCACTATGCAACTCATTTAAAATATTGTCCAACTTTCTCTTAATTTGATCAACGTCATTGCTCAAGTATATTAGATTTTATGCTAGAAAAAAGTATTGTAAATATTAGGAAAAATTCTAGTTTGACAAATTCATAATTTAATGTTGTTGGTTTTTCTTCTTTAATATTTCTTCCATGTGTAAGCAATTATATGTAATGAACATTTAAGTAGGCTGACAAGGAAGCTTTGCACTTTTCATGTGTAAGCAATTATATGTAATGAACATTTAAGTAGGAGGCTGACAAGGAAGCTTTGCACTGTATCAGACATCTAGAAAATTAGAGTAAAGGAAAAGTAATTGTTTCTTCATTTATTGCGATTTGGTGAGCGTCCAATTAAACCATTTTCTTTTGGGTAGTGCTATTTAGACTCGTGAGTCCGGACTTAAAACTTTTTTTAATTTCAAATACACCCTCGAGCAATTAATAGAACAACCATAATCACTTGTAAAATTCTTATTATACCCCTTAAAAAATTTAAAAACCTCCCTATGTATCCGGACTCATGAGTCTAAGTAGATTTATTGTTTTCTTTTTTCTCCCCTTCCTATTTAGCCTTGTCTAATTCCACAGTAGTTGCCCCTGGTGTAATACCAAAGAAAAGAGCACTGAAATTATAATTAAGGCAGAGGTCATAAGTTTGATTCGTTGTAACTAAAATATATTTTCACTTAGTTTTCCTAAGTTATATGGTTGGGACGTCCTCCAATAACTCACATGGGATTAGTCGAACCAAGAAGTAAGAAGGGAGTAAAAAAAGTTTGGACCCTCGAGATTAAAAAAAATTGACAAGAGTTAATTAGGCACCTCCAACATCAGGACAAAGAAACCAACATTTTTTTAGGGCATAATTTGATTCTATTACTAATTTGATCACCATTCACAAAATGACTTCTCAATAACTTTACCACGACCAATCCCACAATTATTTCCTCTTGGAACATGTTGATTAGATTTAGCCATTTAGGAAGACCACACATTCCTTTTTGAGATTTTTTCATAGGAAATCCTTTTTGAGATTCAACACGTCAATTTCACTAAATTCAGAAATGTGGCAAGTTAATTTGAAGAATTTGCTAGCTAGCTCTTCAGTTTTCTTTTTCTAATGAATGTCTTAATTTGTCTATTATGTTGGGTGGGTGGGTGAGAATACTGGTGCATTACCTCTCATCAAATAAAACATACATATGGCCTGATCAAAACCACATAACAAATGGACTACATAATAGGCACTTGTTACTTAGACTTCACTTGCCACGCTATAACTATATAAAAACAATTGATGATTGAGACATTGAGAAAGACCAGTCAGTTGCAATGGTGGGCACAGCACATGAGAAGGTAGTGACTACAATGTTATGAAAAGAAAGCCATTTGATCCATAAAAGAAAAGATGCCAACTACAACAATACCAGTACACAATTTTCAAAAGCATAGAAGAGCTAACAAACAAGAAAAGTTGAAGGGCTACTAATAACCACCCTTCAGAGAAATTAAAAGAGAGAGCGACCAATAGATTTTTTTTTCTTGTTCCTTCATATCTACAATTCCATGGCCCTCATATCAAAATGAGAAAAAGTAGACATAGAGAAATAATTCAAGACACAATAATAAAAGTAGTAGTACTTGGTATTAATCCACTCCAACACTCCTCTTAAAATGTTCATTATTTTTCTTAATCATGGACAATCCATCTTAATTAACTTCAATTAAACATGTGCGCTGCTCCTGAAGGAACCAAGGGCCTTAATCGCTGCTGCCCTCAAAACAAATTGGTGGTATATGGCAGCAATAGCAGCTCCAATGAAGGGTCCCACCCAGAAGATCCACTGCACCTCCCAACAAGTTAACTAGTTAGCTACAACTCTTGATTTGATTCACAAAATTAACCAATCAAGATCATCTATCATGATGCACTTACTTGATCATCCCAGGCCTTCTCCTTGTTGTAGATGACAGCAGCTCCAAAGCTCCTAGCAGGGTTGATTCCTGTCCCAGTGATTGGAATGGTGGCCAAGTGGACCATGAACACAGCAAATCCAATGGGCAGTGGTGCCAACACCTGAAGTATTAAACAACACCCAAATCCACCCAATCAATAAAGAGCCTATTTGAGTATTTGGTAGTTTAACATCTTATGCTATTGATTGAAATGGCATGTGTAAGATTACCAAACTACCCATTATCAACTGACCAAACTACAAGCAAGCCCAAAACAAGAAGTCATTATCAACAAAGCATAGGGGCATAACCAACACTTCGCCTCCTGAAAAAGTTCCCTACTAGTCCACCAAACCAAGCATGTTACCAGTGAACGACTTTAACATCCACCTCCTGTTTATATCAAACGTGCGCCGAACCCCTAATGGCGCACGTTAGACAGTAAGTGGTATTTGTAGAAGAGATGATAGGGTACTCACGGGGACATGGGAGTCGCGCGCGCTGCGCTTGGGATCAGTGGCTGAGAAAACAGTGTAAACCAAAACAAAGGTGCCGATGATCTCAGCGCCTAGTCCAGTGCCCTTGTTGTATCCATCAGCCAGCGTGTTGGCCCCACCTCCGTATCGTACGTAGTAGGCCTTCTGGAACCCCTTCACTAAGCCCACCCCACAGATCGCACCCAGGCACTGGGCCACCATGTACATCACGGCTCGGATCAGGGACACCTTACGTGCGAGGAATAGACCGAAGGTCACCGCCGGGTTTATGTGCCCACCTGGTGCACGTTAGAAACAACTCGTCAGCCTTCCACTATCATTCGCCTCAATCAGATAAATGGATTACCCAATTCAATTTTTATTTTATTTTTTTGAGTTAATAATTTCAAATTAATTCGCTTCTTTTCTAAAACTTATGTCAAACGAAAAAAAAACTTATTTCATTTGAGTTTTAGGGATTGTTTTGGGTTTTCTTGCTAATTAGTTGAATGACAATAGGTAATTAATAAATTTACAAAAAAAGAATTGACTTCATATATATAAATCTATAAATTTTCAGTTAGCACGGGTTGGTCCGTAGCAAGGATGAATAGATGATGTGATAGGTGTATGGCCCCGAGTTATTCTCCGCTTGTGTCAAGTTGCATTCGAGCCTTGCATTTGGGCCACTAGAGTTTTTACCAAGTTGATTTTCGGGACCTAATTAGTCAAGAAAAGAACCCGAATACTCAGGGTTATCAAAAGAAATAAAATAAAAATCATAATTTACAAAAGTTTAAAAAATACACATCAACCCGAAAAAAAAAAAGGCCTAGTAGCTCATTATTTGGTATTATAAGAGGGTGGGGTTCGAGCCTCAATTGGATGGGGGTGGGGATAATCAAATTTGAAGTAATTGCAAAAAACCATCAAAGTCTCTTAATATTTTTTGAGTAGTGCTACTTGGACTCATGAGTCCGGACCCTTAAGGAGTTTTTTGAAAAATTTTTATTTCAAAGTCATCCTCAAGCAATCAATGACTTCAAAATTATAACTTGTAACACTCCTTTAATATTTACAAAAATCTCAAAAACCTCCCTTTGAGTCCGGACCCTTAGTGTCCAAATAGATTTTTTGATATTTTTTAGCTCAAATTTTAAAACTTTACCCACAAATCAAGTTGTAATAAATTGGAGTGGGATGATCATGAGATCAAATTTGGTAAATCAAGAACCAATAAAAGGAAGCAATTGATGTGCATCGAAATACGAGTTTTGATTTATCCGAGGCGAGGCGGAGTGCATTACCTGAGATCCCAGCGGTGCAATAAACGAGAATAAAGATCATGCCCCCAAAGGCCCAAGCAATACCCAGGATGCCGACCCCTCCACACTCGTCGCCATTGTTTTTGAGGTCGGTCTGCCTCTTGTACCCAATCACGGTCAACACCGTGATGTACAAGAACAGCAGAGTTGCTATGAACTCAGCGATCAAAGCCCTGTAGAAGGACCACTGGGCGAGCTCGTCGGGGTCGAACAATGGCGCCGGTGGCGGGTCGTGGTAGTCCTTGGCAGAGAACTCTCCGTGCTCGGCCCCCTCAACGTTCTTGCCCATGTTGTTGTAGTATATTTGATCGAGTAGTGCTGGTGGCTTAGTGGGGTGTGGTTAGTAGAAGTGTGGGTGGAAATAGAGGAATTGAGAGTTTGAGAGTTTGGGATTGAGTGGTACTGGTGAGAAGAGTGGAGAGAGAGGGGTATTTATGGGGGAGGGAAAAGGAGTTGATTGATTAACATTGCCGCCCATGTCCCCGCTGGTTTCGATTTCTTTGGCTTTTTTGTGGAGCCTACTTGCCCTTGTTTTCGCTCTCTGTGCATCATCACTTCTGATCATCTCTCTCTCTCTCTCTCTCTCTCTCTCTCTCTCTCTCTCTCTCTCTCTCTCTCTCTCTCTCTCTCTCTCTCTCCACTTTGTTTTGCATTATTTGTTGTGCTGTGTTTTTCTCGAATTTTGTTGAATTTCAAGTCCACCGGCCAGTTTTCCACCACACATCAGTAGAGCTCATCAGTAGAGCTCCTGATTGGACCTCATTTTATTTCATTGTAAGACTTTTTCTTAATAAATGATTAATTGTATACCCTTTTTTTTTACTTTTTATTTTATGAAGTCTTGATATAATGTACAATCACAACATATAGTACTCACTAAGATATTAATCAACCAGTGTATTAATTGAGACCTATTAATTTATTTACATAAATTTTTTTATGAGATTTTCGATTTGAATCTTTTAATTAAATTTTTGTATCTTCATTTCTTTTGTAAGGTACGTGAGGTGTGTCTCTTGTAGAATTGTTAGATATTAATTATTACAATATTAAAAAAAAGCATATCTATATGTATAATACATGGATTGTTAAACTATAACCGCTTCAAGTGCTTAGGCAAAACTAGTATCTCTATCTGCTTATGCAATAACTATACAAAATTGTTTGGATCAAAATTAGCCAATAAGTTTGAAATACAATTGGAATTAGATACAAAACCTTGAGCTAACTCAAAATTTCATAATCGTTGGCTAGCTTGATTCCCATGTCATTGGAGCAAAAATGTTCATTAACGTGCCATTTTTAATATTAAAAATTTAAAGAATCATCAAAAAAAATTTACGTAGTTTTAATCCATCAATCAATCGTCAATCTATTATTATGGCAAGAGTAGTGCTACTTGGACTCATGAGTCCGGACCTTTAGGGGGTTTTTTGAAAATTTTTTATTTCAAAGTCATCCTCAAGCAATCAATGACTTCAAAATTATAACTTGTAACACTCCTTTAATATTTACAAAAATTTCAAAAACCTCCCTTTGAGTCCGGACCCTTAGTGTCCAAATAGATTTTTTGTTATGGCAAAAGCAATAAAAACTGAACGTTACGGTATCAACTCATAGTCAATTGTAAAATGACCAAACTACCCTCGCATTAATTAATACATCAAAATTCAGTCGCAATAGAAGTAAGTGCGGTGTTAATGTCGAAGGCTCGAAGTGGATAGCAGAATTACGTGATGGAGTATACGTAGGCAAGTACAACGGCTAATGAAGGAGATGATGACGCGTGTCATATATATCAATGGCGCATATTCCTCTGGCGGTTCGGCGTAGAAGGCTCTGGACTATCTAGTGGTTCGTCTCGCTTCGGTCCGTCCGAGTCGGCAAGAACTCAGTCACGTGGAAAAAATTAGATATTGTAACGGACGAATGAACCAAAATTCGGTCATTAGGCACGTGGGGTTTTGGTTACAAGAAAATGACCTTTCACGACCTTTTAACTGTGGTTGAGTAGTCAAATGCGAACAAAGACTTCTGTTAAGTAGGCTTGGTGGTGCTATACTTCCTCTCTTGCATATTATTTGTCACAAGTTCTCTTTTGCTCTAGCCGATGATGAAGAAAGATATATAGAAAGTGTGCCGTAGGTGATTGATAGCCGGAAAATGCTAAACGTAAGTTCACAAACATACGTTAAAAGATTCATCAACACCTTGACACACATGTTTTGTATGGAGATCTGGATTTACACGTATCTTAAAGTACAAATAGACAGCTCATAAGGTTTGATATGTGTTTATGATGTATGTTTAGCAGTGTCCTAGATGGCTATTGATAGACAACTATTTCATGAGCATTGGTTTAGGTTCGGTCTTAATGAGAAATTTAAATAAATAACCTAGCAACGCATCTTCATAGACTAAAAACTACGAGATTAATTATCTTAAGATAATATGTCAAAGCATCTTTGGGCGTTGACAAAAATATACTTGTCAAAAAGATAAGACCTCAGTAGAGTTTTTCTAAAATACTCAAGAGTGACCTTAATTCTATTAGGCCACGACTAAAGGCGCCTCAAAATGATGGGGTGCGTCACATAAAATGCATTTAATTAATATGGTTTGCCCTTACAAAAAATTAGAGTGCCTATAGCACTGCTCTTATATTAATCTTAATTTATTAAAATAGTAAATGATAGCATTCATTGTTTTCTTTCAACAATTTCTATTATTACTATAAAATGAAGTGATTTTAACTATATATAAAAAAATAGTCAAAGTCTCTCAGGTGAGATGATAAAAACACTACTTGCTAAAAAAGGCAAGACTTCGGAAGATCGTAGTTCGATTCCCACTGAAGTCAAAAAAATATTATATAAAAAAGGAAAGTGATTTATAAAGGACCATCAGTTCAAATGTGAAATTTGTTAGTGAATCATGTGGAATTGTTGCGAATGCTAGCGTGCCCCGCAACTGACTCAACACTCATAGTTGGCTGACTGCTGTAGAAAGTCAGTTGGTTGTACTTGACAACTAAAAATAACCACACAAAACAAACAAAAACAAAAAATAAGAAAAATATGACAAACAAATTCAAAAAAACAAGTCTTTTGAGTGAGCCCCATGGCCGCTGACTTTGCGTGCCCATGTTGAGACATACTAATATTTTTCTTATATATATGCGAGCTTGATTATTCCTATGAGGCCCTGAGGCAATCAACCTAAGGTCCTAAGTGTACCCCATCGGTCCAAACAATTTTTACGCAGCAAAGAATCAAATTTACGATCGTGCGCTTAACCCACATAATCTTAAGCTTGTCCTTATCGTTGGGCCAATCTGCCCAAATTAATTATGTCAAAATAATTGTAAAAAATATTGTTCAAAAAAGTTACACTGGTGAAACAAATTAACTTTTTTTAATTATTTACAGGAGACGTATGTGATATGCGAAACTACTAGAATACTAAAGAGGCGGTGCGTGAAATTGGAACTTTTGTTTGAAGCCATGAATTGAAAATTAGGAGACAAAGTAATAAACAAATAAAGGGAAATATATGAAGATAAGATAGGAAAATGAAATAGACGGTTGGATCAAGGAATGCTATCAAATGGGAAAATGAAATAGACGGTTGGATCAAGGAATGCTATCAAATGGGAGGTTTGTGAGCTATTTGATCGGTTAGTTTGGCTGGCCAGACAACGAGGCCACGACTCAGTTGCCCTGTCACGTGAGTCCCACGCGTCAAGACCTTTTGGTTATTTTTTTTGAGTCGCGTGCTATGTGCACCCCATATCCTCTAAGGGCACCCCAGAAATTTATAAGACACCCTGAAACTTTTACTAAAATGCTCCTTATTTATGAAGTAACGCACCCTACTACCCAAGACTCATGTTAAAGTGGTCTCTGTTATGTATTGCCGAGACCCGTATTACAATGTCGGTTTATACCAACAAACATCCAAATAAGGTAGTCAAATATCTAACTCGATAGGTGACTACTGAGACTATACAAGTGGTATCAGTGGCCTTGTGCCAAGACATGTGTATATGTCTCGATCGACACCAACTGACACAACAATTTATGTCTCAGTCTTATGTCCAAAACCATAGGTTCGGTAATTTCCAACCGAGAGTTGAAACATAACGTCGGTTAATGTAGTGTCACGCTATGGGTACTCCACCGATTACTCATAGCACCCCGGTAGGCACCCCGGGGTAAATGTGTTATTTTTTCTTAAAACTAACAAAAATAAAAAAGTTGAGATGCCCTGAGAGGATACAGGAGTGCACATTGCGTAATTATTTATTTATTTATTTATTTATTATTTTTGAAGTCAAAGAACTAATACATTAGAGAGAAATGAATTTCGACCAGTCAAAGACCTTTTGGTTATTATAAAGTGATCTGATTTTAATTTTAAAGACGTAGGTGCATTTTCTCCACTTCCATGATAATGTATGGGAATGGCTAAACGGACTCCGAATTTTGTTAAACATACCATTTTTACTTATCATACTCTAATTTTAAAATTTTAATTGCTAAATCTACCCCATTTTTTTTCTTAAATCTTCAAATTAAGTACCCTTGCTAAATGTACCTCGCTTTTTTGTTAAATATACCTCATTAATCAAACATATCCTTGTCTTTTCGGTATGTAAGTTTAGGCCATACATGACCTATGCATCTAAAGATGTATTAGACGACTCCCACCGTGACCTCTTTAGAGGTTTCAGTCGGCTTCTTTTAAATCTCATCGAGACATTTGAAGAGGTCGAGGTCTCGGTCTTTGTAAAGGCAGCTGGGTCGCGACTGATTCCCACCAAGACATCTAAAGAAGTCTCGGCCATGTGTGTCTGCAACCCACGAGCAACAAGAACCATTTTTTTTTTCAAAATACATGAAAACGACCAAAACATTATTAGGTTTTGCTCGTAATCGCTTGATTTTCTCGATTCCATCGACATTTTGGGTCAAAAATGCAAGATTTATACCTCAAATTGAAACCCTAATTAAATCCAACAACAACAATACCAAACTAACTCAAAAACAGCCAAAAAATTCAAAAAAACTTTAAAATCGACACAAAAAAGATTGAGAATTGCACTCACTGTGTTGAATTGATAGGGTTTCATATGGATTTCATTGGATTAGGGTCGAAGGTGGGTGATATTTGAGATTGGAAGAGATGGTGATGCGACTAGATATGGATATGGATGAGATGAGCGGGACATGGGGAGAGCAAAAAACCCTTTTATATAGAGGGTAGTTAGTGTTGGGGTTTCATCCGAGCATGCGCCGCACGAGCACGTGGATCTCCGCCAGTACCGATATTGTCCCCAACTTAACCACCTCAACATTAGGTATGGGGTTTTACTCCAAAAGGCCTCGGTACTATTAGAGGGGAGGCAATCTCTAATATACTTTATTTAGAAGTTTTGTTTTCCAATGTGGAACCATTATTTCGGTCCACACTACCCAACAATCTCCACCTTGGACCGAAATCTATCCAAGATGGGCACACCGTATGATCCGTCGTCACTACCATCTCGAGGGGAGCAACTCGAGGCACACATGCGACCACCAACAGACATGGCTTGTCCCAGCCGCACCATCGGCTCTGATACCACTTGTTGGGGTTTCATCCGAGCGTGCGCCGCACGAGCACGTGGATCTCCGCCAGTACCGATATTGTCCCCAACTTAACCACCTCAACATTAGCTTATATGCCATGGGAGGGCTACAATTTTGAAGATGCGGTACTCATTAGCGAACGTTTGGTATATGGAGATATTTATACTTCTTTTCACATACGAAAATATGAAATTCAGACTCATGTGACAAGCCAAGGTCCCGAAAGGATTACTAACGAAATACCGCATTTAGAAGCCCATTTACTCCGCAATTTAGACGAAATGGAATTGTGATGTTGGGATCTTGGGTGGAAACGGGTGATATTTTAGTAGGTAAATTAACACCGCAGATGGCGAAAGAATCATCGTATGCCCCGAAGATAGATTATTACGAGCCATACTTGGCATTCAGGTATCCACCGCAAAGGAAACTTGTTTAAAACTACCTATAGGTGGTAGAGGTCGAGTTATTGATGTGAGATGGACCCGAAAAAAGGGGGTTCGAGTTATAATCCAGAAGCAATTCGTGTATATATTTCACAGAAACGTGAAATCAAAGTAGGTGATAAAGTAGCTGGAAGACATGGGAATAAGGGTATCATTTCCAAAATTATTCCGAGACAGGATATGCCTTATTTGCAAGATGGAATACCTGTTGATATGGTCTTCAACCCGTTAGGCGTGCCTTCGCGAATGAATGTAGGACAGATATTTGAATGCTCGCTCGGGTTAGCGGGGGATCTGCTAAACAGGCATTATCGAATAGAACCCTTTGATGAGAGATATGAGCAAGAGGCTTCGAGAAAACTAGTGTTTTCTCGAATTATATGAAGCCGATAAACAAACAAAATCCATGGGTATTTGAACCCGAGTATCCGGAAAAAGCGAGAATATTTGATGGAAGAACAGAGATCCTTTCGAACAACTTTGTTATAATAGGAAAGTCCTACATCCCGAAATTAATTCATCAAGTTGATGATAAAATACATGGACGTTCAAGTGGACATTATGCACTTGTTACACAACAACCCCTTCGAGGAAGGGCCAAACAAGGAGGACAACGGGTAGGAGAAATGGAAGTTTGGGCTCTAGAGGGATTTGGCGTTGCTCATATTTTGCAAGAGATGCTTACTTATAAATCTGATCATATTAGAGCTCGTCGGGAAGTACTTGGTACTACGATCATTGGAGGAACAATACCTAACCCCGAAGATGCTCCAGGATCTTTTCGATTGCTCGTTCGAGAACTACGATCTTTGGCTCTAGAACTCGAACCATTTCCTTGTATCCGAGAAGAACTTCCAGTTTATAGGAAGGAAGCTTGATCGGAATGAATCGAATTTTTCTTCTATGATTGACCGGTATAAACATCAACAACTTCGAATTGGATCAGTTTCTCCTCAACAAATACGTGCTTGGGCCACAAAAATCCTACCCAATGGAGAGAGGGTTGGAGAGGTGACAAAACCCTATACTTTTCATTACAAAACCAATAAACCTGAAAAGGATGGATTGTTTTGTGAAAGAATTTTTGGGCCCATAAAAAGTGGCATTTGTGCTTGTGGAAATTTTGGTTTAATGGTACATCCCAATAGAGGACGACCGTACTTGTTCAATTTATCCCTCTCAACTTGGATGCCGTGAGGCGGGCCTTGGAAAGTTTTAATATAAGCAACAGGAATTCGCAGATCCTCCAGACGTAGAGCGCGCAGCGCTTTGAACCCAAAAACATTACCCACAATGGAAGTAAACATATTAGTAACAGAACCTTCTTCAAAAAGGTCTAAGGGGTAAGCTACATAACAAATATATTGATTTTCTTCTCCAGGAACGGCTCAATGTGGTAGCATCGTCCTTTGTAACGATCAAGGTGGTAAGTCCATCGGTCCACACAGATTGTCCATGTACCGTAGAAGATTCGGCAGCCTACCGCACCCCGCTTCTTCAGTGGAACTCCGGGTTGAGGAGTTACTCGGAATACGCTAGCGTATCGATATCTTTGGTTTCATATTCGGGAGTATAATAAGTCAATTTGTAATCTTTAACACCAGCTTTGAATCCAACACTTGCTTTAGTCTCTGTTTGTGGTGACATAAGTCCCTCCCTACAACTCATGAATTAAGAATTCTCACAACGATAAGGTCTACTCGACATGGATTAGGCGTTAATGAAATGTTTCACAGAATCTTTCAAAAAATTATCAACTAATATTTATCAATTAATCGAATGGTTCGGTTCATTATTAGACCATGGTATTTGATTCGCCAAATACATCATTATTGTATACTCTTTCATATGTATGGCGCAACCCAATCCTTGTGTGTGTGTTTTTTTTTCAATTTTTACTTTCTTTATAGTCGCTTCTTAAACTTAAATATCTAAATAATGAAAAATTCACTCTTGACAGTGATATATGTTGTAGTTGTATATCTAAATCCTAGATGTGAAAATATGCGTAATTTGAAAAGGTATAAAAAAATAGGCGTAAATCGATATCTTTGAAATCGAAACAACACCAATGCCATAACATAAACATAAAAAAAATCAAAAAATATATAAATATCAATAAATTCAGAATAATGAATCATAAATGGAGTTCGATTCAAATTCCTAGATATTCCATACCTTAGAAAGAAAATAGAGACGGGGATTCTCTATAATGATAAAGAGATCAAAGACTTCTTCACGATTCTTATTCATCTACTTGAAATATTTTTTTTGAAAAAAAAAAGTGGTTTGGTTGAAAATTTACTCATTCAATGAGTAAACAATTAAATTGGATTCGGTTGGTTGGTACCAACGAAATCAAGTACTAACTTCCATTTCGTATTTCTTGTTGAATTAACTGATCGATTTGCTATCGGACATTTTTTATTCAGTTTGCAAAAATAATTTCGACATATTCATATTTTACTTTATTATTATTATGACAATCAATCCTACTACTTCGGTCCTGGGGTTTCCGCACTTGAAGAAAAAACCCCGGGGCGTATTGCACAAATTATTGGCGGCCATACATAACATAGAAATCACACTTGGAAAGGGTGGACAATTAGCTAGAGCAGCGGGTGCTGTAGCGAAACTGATTGCAAAAGAGGGTAAATCGGCCACATTAAAATTACCATCCGGGGAGGTCCGTTTGATATCCAAAAACTGCTCAGCAACAGTCGGACAAGTGGGTAATATTGGGGTGAACCAGAAAAGTTTGGGTAGAGCCGGATCTAAGTGTTGGCTCGGTAAGCGTCCTGTAGTAAGAGGAGTAGTTATGAACCCTGTAGACCATCCCCATGGGGGTGGTGAAGGAGAGGCCCCAATTGGTAGAAAAAAACCCACAACCCCTTGGGGTTATCCTGCGCTTGGAAGAAGAAGTAGAAAAAGGAATAAATATAGTGATAGTTTGATTCTTCGTCGCCGTAGTAAATAGGAGAATATTGAAAATAGAATATGTTTCTCCGTCTTTACAAAAAAAAAAGGAAAAAGGATAGGAGTAATTAGCTGTGACACGTTCACTAAAAAAAAATCCTTTTGTAGCTAATCATTTATTGGAAAAAATTGAGAAGCTCAACATGAGGGCAGAAAAAGAAATAATAATAACTTGGTCCCGGGCATCTACCATTATACCCACAATGATAGGCCATACTATTGCTGTTCATAGTGGCAAAACCCATTTGCCGATTTATATAACAGATCGTATGGTAGGTCACAAATTGGGAGAATTTGCACCTACTCTGAATTTCCGGGGACATGCGAGAAACGATAGTGGATCTCGTCCATAATGTTAATAGTTAATAAAAAAGTGAATATGGGTGCTCATCATTTATTGATGGGAGGTTAACTTTATGATAAAGAGGGATCCTAATGTAGAAGTATATGCTTCAGGTCAATATATACGCATGTCTGCTCACAAAGCCCGAAGGGTACTTGATCAGATTCGTGGGCTTTACTACGAACAAACCCTTATGATGCTAGAACTCATGCCTTATCGAGCATGTTATCCAATTTTAAAATTGGTTTATTCTGCAGCAGCAAATGCCAGTCACAATATGGCTTTCAACAAAGAAGATTGCATTATTAGTCAAGCCGAAGTTAACGGAGGTACTTTGCTAAAAAGGTTAAAACCTAGAGCTCGCGGACGTAGTTATCCGGTAAAAAAACCCACGTGTCATATAACTATCGTATTACAAGATATATCTAAAGATCAAGACTTTTTCATATGGTTAAGAAAACGGGGCTGGATATATGAGACCCTCAAAAATATTAATATGAAAGAAAGGTATGTAACTATGAGCTATGAGAAAAGAATGATATGGGCTAATAGCGCGGGAGAGGTAGTATGGGATGAGGTAGTATGGGACAAAAAATAGGAACTTTTGTTTGAAGCCATGAATTGAAAATTAGGAGACAAAGTAATAAACAAATAAAGGGAAATATATGAAGATAAGATAGGAAAATGAAATAGACGGTTGGATCAAGGAATGCTATCAAATGGGAAAATGAAATAGACGGTTGGATCAAGGAATGCTATCAAATGGGAGGTTTGTGAGCTATTTGATCGGTTAGTTTGGCTGGCCAGACAACGAGGCCACGACTCAGTTGCCCTGTCACCTGAGTCCCACGCGTCAAGACCTTTTGGTTATTTTTTTTGAGTCGCGTGCTATGTGCACCCCATATCCTCTAAGGGCACCCCAGAAATTTATAAGACACCCTGAAACTTTTACTAAAATGCTCCTTATTTATGAAGTAACGCACCCTACTACCCAAGACTCATGTTAAAGTGGTCTCTGTTATGTATTGCCGAGACCCGTATTACAATGTCGGTTTATACCAACAAACATCCAAATAAGGTAGTCAAATATCTAACTCGATAGGTGACTACTGAGACTATACAAGTGGTATCAGTGGCCTTGTGCCAAGACATGTGTATATGTCTCGATCGACACCAACTGACACAACAATTTATGTCTCAGTCTTATGTCCGAAACCATGGGTTCGGTAATTTCCAACCGAGAGTTGAAACATAACGTCGGTTAATGTAGTGTCACGCTATGGGTACTCCACCGATTACTCATAGCACCCCGGTAGGCACCCCGGGGTAAATGTGTTATTTTTTCTTAAAACTAACAAAAATAAAAAAGTTGAGATGTCCTGAGAGGATACAGGAGTGCACATTGCGTAATTATTTATTTATTTATTTATTTATTATTTTTGAAGTCAAAGAACTAATACATTAGAGAGAAATGAATTTCGACCAGTCAAAGACCTTTTGGTTATTATAAAGTGATCTGATTTTAATTTTAAAGACGTAGGTGCATTTTCTCCACTTCCATGATAATGTATGGGAATGGCTAAACGGACTCCGAATTTTGTTAAACATACCATTTTTACTTATCATACTCTAATTTTAAAATTTTAATTGCTAAATCTACCCCATTTTTTTTCTTAAATCTTCAAATTAAGTACCCTTGCTAAATGTACCTCGCTTTTTGTTAAATATACCTCATTAATCAAACATACCCTTGTCTTTTCGGTATGTAAGTTTAGGCCATACATGACCTATGCATCTAAAGATGTATTAGACGACTCCCACCGTGACCTCTTTAGAGGTTTCAGTCGGCTTCTTTTAAATCTCATCGAGACATTTGAAGAGGTCGAGGTCTCGGTCTTTGTAAAGGCAGCTGGGTCGCGACTGATTCCCACCAAGACATCTAAAGAAGTCTCGGCCATGTGTGTCTGCAACCCACGAGCAACAAGAACCATTTTTTTTTCAAAATACATGAAAACGACCAAAACATTATTAGGTTTTGCTCGTAATCGCTTGATTTTCTCGATTCCATCGACATTTTGGGTCAAAAATGCAAGATTTATACCTCAAATTGAAACCCTAATTAAATCCAACAACAACAATACCAAACTAACTCATAAACAGCCAAAAAATTCAAAAAAACTTTAAAATCGACACAAAAAAGATTGAGAATTGCACTCACTGTGTTGA
Organism: Stephania japonica; assembly: GCA_039657345.1. NCBI lineage: Eukaryota > Viridiplantae > Streptophyta > Magnoliopsida > Ranunculales > Menispermaceae > Stephania > Stephania japonica. Next base: position 13,850,643 of record CM077556.1, read on the forward strand.
ATTGATAGGGTTTCATATGGATTTCATTGGATTAGGGTCGAAGGTGGGTGATATTTGAGATTGGAAGAGATGGTGATGCGACTAGATATGGATATGGATGAGATGAGCGGGACATGGGGAGAGCAAAAAACCCTTTTATATAGAGGGTAGTTAGTGTTGGGGTTTCATCCGAGCATGCGCCGCACGAGCACGTGGATCTCCGCCAGTACCGATATTGTCCCCAACTTAACCACCTCAACATTAGGTATGGGGTTTTACTCCAAAAGGCCTCGGTACTATTAGAGGACAGGCAATCTCTAATATACTTTATTTAGAAGTTTTGTTTTCCAATGTGGGACCATTATTTCGGTCCACACTACCCAACAATCTCCACCTTGGACCGAAATCTATCCAAGATGGGCACACCGCATGATCCGTCGTCGCTACCATCTCGAGGGGGAGCAACTCGAGGCACACATGCGACCACCAACAGACATGGCTTGTCCCAGCCGCACCATCGGCTCTGATACCACTTGTTGGGGTTTCATCCGAGCGTGCGCCGCACGAGCACGTGGATCTCCGCCAGTACCGATATTGTCCCCAACTTAACCACCTCAACATTAGGTGTGGGGTTTTACTCCAAAAGGCCTCGGTACTATTAGAGGGGAGACAATCTCTAATATACTTTATTTAGAAGTTTTGTTTTCCAATGTGGGACTATTATTTCGGTCCACACTACCCAACAGTTAGGTCATTTCACATTTTTTTAAAAAAAAGTGAGGTATGTTTAGCAAAAACTGGGGTCTGTGTAATGGCTCCATAATATATAACCCCCTTTCATATATTAAAAGGGTAAATATGTTATATAATCCCAAACTTTCGTGTTTTTCTCAAAATAATCTCAAACTTTTAATTTTATCAAAAATATCCCAAACTTTGACATTTGTCTTAATTTTGTTCTACAAGAGATTTGGGTTGGTAATCAGTTTGAGTGATTGTTTCGAGGAATTTTGGGGGCGAACAAATTGAAGGATTGGTGTTGGCGGCATAATAGCTGTTGTCGGGAAAGAAAGGTTAATTTGTGTGTTTGCTTGATAAAACTTCAAACACAGAAATATCATCTTATCTATTATTCAATGAGACACCATTTGAAGCCGCAGTTGATAAGGGTAGTAACCCATTTTGTTTTTATTATTTTTGGTGAAAATCAGCAATCCAATTTAAATAAATATTAGTTGGTCCTCTCCAATGTTTTCTTTTAAGGAAAAAAATAAAATTTCAAGGCTCGTTGTCTTTGAAAGTGCAAATTCATTAAAATGGTTCTTTTTTTGTTTCGTTGTTGATTTTTCTTATGAATTAGATTAGTTGTAGCAAATACTATTATGACCATTGGCTCTTTGAGGAAATGCCTAAAAGAACATAAATCAATTACTTATCTCTATTGGTAGAGTTATTAGTTATTTTGTTGGAATTAAACCCCAAATCTATTATGAGATAAAATTGAGACAAATGTCAAAGTTTGAAATATTTTAGATAAAATTGAAAGTTTAGAATTATTTTGAGAAAAAACATGAAAGTTAGACTATTTACCCAAATGAACCCATATTAAAATCATTCACGAATTAAAAGCTTCTGTAGCCAAATAAATAAATAAAAATAAAGCTATTGCTTAACGTCACGTGTTCTATAAATTAACTAGTCCGTTTAGAAAAAAGAAGAAAATAAAAGTACTAATAATTTGTGAATCATTTGTTACTTATTCTGTTTATTGTTATAATAAGGGTTAATACTAAAAAAAACACAAACACAAACTATTGAGTTTTTTTTACAAATTTAGAACAAACTTTAAGTTTTTCAAAAATATTAAATTTTTTTTTTTTTGCAAATCTATCGCAAACCCCATATTGACTTCAATTTTGCAGTTTACTTTATAATATTTTGATAGTTTTCTTTCATTTCATTTTGACCATTGTCCTATATCACTACATATGTGTGACGACCCTAGTTCCACAACTCTAAACTAGGCCCTGCCTAGTTTAGACTTACGTGGACCCCCGAGCCAATCTCATGAAATCAACGCAAACTTAGTCAGTCTTCCTTACTATTTACCATTTATTTAGCAACTTAAAAGTGAATTATTCAAGTTAATGAGTTATCAAAGTACAACAGAAGCAAATTAAACTCCAACTAAACTGAACAATCCTAAGACACACGTTAGAACAACCTAGAGTGTGGAAACCCCGCATATGTATACATCCAAACAGTATAACAAGTCAAAGGAGAGTCAAACATTTAGTATACATGTTCAAGATCTCACATACCCATATCCCAATGTGTTCAAAAACAATATACATATAATACAATGACCTACCCAATAAACGAGAGGAGATCATCTAGCTGCCCTCAACGTCAATCGCAAATTCTTGGTCCTTTACCCTTGTCAATCCTGCAGTATGATGAGACTGCACCCACTGTCATAAAAAGGACGGTGAGTACAAAGAATAACAGTAATAACTAAGTGGAGTCTCAATATAATTTCAAATGTCAAATAAACAGTTAAACAAGTATCATGCAGGAATATCACAAAGATAATAAAAGACAACATGATAATAAATCACTGAGATATCAACGATAAATTAGTGTCGAGAGCACAAAACAAAAAAACATCTAAGTGTTTCAAGTTCATCAAGTTGCCACATAGAGTTCACAATTTGACTTCTAAACAGATTCTGGACCTAAACAAACCACTTCAGACAACTTAGGATGAATCACTCTACCGTAGCCCACATACAGTTCAACTCACGGTCAGACTAAAAATCTCTAAACTGTGGGTTTAGGCACGTCCAAGAATCTGTGTAGTCACGGCGATGAAAGAGATCACAAAGCAATCTCATCGCACTCGTGACCACTATATCATCCACTTAGACCCAATAAACCACTCATTAAGGAATCTAAGGAAAACAAAGCCGACAATCCACTAAGAATAGATGTCATAAACGGAATTCAAGAAATCATATTTCACAAGGAAATACTGCTCAACAAAGATAACATCCAAGTAAATGCATAAATGAAATAACATTAAAGCTCCCACTGATTTTACTCACCGTACAACGTGACACTTAGCGCTCACGGCTCTCACATCTCACCAAACCGATCTCATACGCTCGTCACCAATCCATTAAGCACCCAAATATTCGTTCGAATCCAATTTGATTGCGTTAGAATCTTATTTTTCATTTAATTGTAATTTCCCATTAATTTTTTCCATTCCTAAATATTACCCATTTCCACTATTTTGAGTCAATTCCCTAATTATTGGATGGTATTCAGACCCATTTGGATACTCGAGAGAAGTCCCGAAGTTTCAGAAAATTTTCAAAAATTTGGGTCTTTGAACAGTGCCACGCTGTGGGTGGCGCCGTGAGAGTCCAACCATGGTAGCGCCGCTTAAAGCGTGGGGCAGGACAACCCCGGCCCTAGATGTCGTGTGTAACGACCCTAAAATGTAACTTGTGCCACGTGTCAATTTAGGTCGTACGTGAACCCTTGCCATGATATAGCTGTCCAATTCTCGGTAATCAATGTTGAGGTTGTTATTTTTGTTTGATGTTTGTACTATTTATTTATTACCCGAATGTAAATTCCAATGTCTTAAACGTGTGAGGATGTTTGAGTGGGAGCGTTGCTGTTGGGAAATAGGTTCGGTTCGAGAAAGCGTGAATAACGAGTTTCGGGCGAACAGTTGTCGGGTAATTAGCAGTTTGGGGGATTAATTGAATTAAAAACACTGACTAAATGCAAAATAAATAATAAATAAAAGTTGTGTACCATGTCTGGTATGTTGGTTCGTCTGAGAATGCGCTATAAGCGAGTCGTAGAGCAAAACGGGTCCAAAAACACGAGTATTGTGCGAGAAATGGCTAAGTTGTAAGCGGGAGTCACCCATTGAAGTCACAATGTTGTGTTATGGTGGTTGGATAGAGTGAAGGAGAGCCAAAGGATGCACCTTAGGATGTGTGCATGGCTGTGATGAGGGGAGGGGGTATATAAACCTATATCAACTTTTCTCTCTCCTCACTTTTCCTCATTTCCATCACAATGAAACAACGTGAAAGCGTGGAATTTTCGACGCGGATTGACGCTAAAGGATTGACCAACCTCGAATTCTAAGGTGAGATCTCGACTCCTCACGAGTATATCTACATTTTGACGCAATATTGAGTATTTTCGCCGCGATGAATTTGGACAATGATTTTCGAATTTCATTTTTAATGGGTTGTTTTGATGAATTTGAGGTGAATGGAATGAAATCTTGGTGTTTTGGTAGTGGTTGTGGTGATTTTAGAAGTTGTGAAATTTTTGAAAAAAATTTGGGATTTTTGAACGATTTTCAAAATTGGGGATTTTGTGTCAAGGTTTCGTCGCGAACTGAATATGGTTTATAATAGTAATGGACGTCCCTAAGATTTTGGGATAGGCTCAGAACGCAGCGACATGACACGGGGTTTCGAAAAACCCCGGAAGTGAGTGCAGGAACTTACGCCGCAAGGGATGCCGACGCCACTCGTGACGTATGAGACGGAGGTCAAGCACTGTTCACGCTTTAAGTGACACTGCAGGGGTTTAACCCCACAGCGCCACCTGCGGTGTAACAATGTTCATAGTGAAAAATTTATAAAAATTTTTGAAAAATTTTGGGGATCTCTCAGGTATCCAAATGAGTTCGAATACAACCCAAACTACGGAAATCAACCCAATTACACTAAAAAAATTTTATATGAAAAATTGGATAAATTATGAAGTATTTAATATGATTTGTAATTTAATGGATTATCAGGAGTAATATTGATTGACGGGTCACACGGGGATTTGTACGAGGCGAGTCAGAATTCATGTTAGTGCGTGTTAGCTTGGATACATGTAAATAAACTAGTGAAAAATTTTACAGTTATTTCTTAAGCTTTAAATTGTTATTGTTTTTTTTAACGACCAAGAAATTTGGTTATTTGTGAATGATGATGTGTATTACATATTTATACTCATATTTGAGTGACCGGACAATGAAGTCGGTGAACGGGTAGGGAAACTGGACGAGTGGGGATCGACAGTTGGGATACCGGGTACACGGGAACTTAAAATACAGTAAAAATACAATTAAAAGAATTTTTGTAGAATTTAAATAATTATTTGGCGAGACGAGACAAGACTACGTGCACAACGGAGAAACACAGACCAAGGAGTACAAGATTTACGTGGGAGTTGGTTAACTAAGTGACTTACGAGTCAATTGGGATAGAGATTGTTAAAGTGACAGCATTCTAATTTGAGGAGCCATGGGATTGACCTCGAGATGTGTATATGTGCTGAGATGAAGGCCATTAATGTGACAACATACACCTACTTTACTATTCATCATTTCCTTTATATATATATATATATATATATATATATATATATATATATATACCTCACACTCTCACCAACCGGCCTTTCTCTCTCTCACCACTCCACTCTCTTCCTCCTCCCTGGTGCGCCACCGCCGACCACCGGCTCTGGGCAACCGGACCTCGTCGGAGGTCAATGTATCTTTCCTCCTCTCTCTTCCTCTCTCCCTCTCTCTCTTTCGTTCCTCTTGGCGGTGCACCCATCTATTGGGACTAGTTCAAGGGAGCTGGACTGGGATGGGACTGCTGTCGTCGGCGACAACCATAGGTAGTCATCGGAGTCCTCACCATAGGTTCTCCTCCACTCACTCACTCTCTCTCTCTGCTATCATTCTCCCTTCCCTTCTTGGCCCTCTCTTGGTGAGTAAGTCACCGACCCTCAGAGGTCTTGTGGTGGCCGGAGCTCCTACTAATCGTCGGAGGCGACTCTTTCTCTTTTTCTTTCTTTCTCTCCTCGAACTTCACTGTACTTTTGTCCTTCCTACGAACTGGTCGGCTGTCTCGTCGTGCTGTGCCACAGCCGTCGACTGCGAGGACATGGGAATACGTTGAGGACTCTTCTATGAACATGTGGGTGCCTCCCAATCCCCGGAGCAGTTAGTAAAGTGGAGGTAGTGGTGCGTTCTTGGGTAGGATATTATTTGAGTTTGTCTTGACTGTCCGCCGAAAAACACCTGTGTAGGCGGCGTTGCTGGTCGGACCACCAAGCGTGGGGGTTGTCTAGTACCTCTCCATGACCTTGATGACATATCGCTGCCCTTGGTGTGTCCAATTCAGTCGCGTTTGGGACTATTTTGAGTCTTGAACCTAGGTGGTTGTCTAATGCTCCTCCTCTCCGGAAACCGCCCATTGGGGAGGCTGTGCCGCCGACGCGATGACTAGGGGGACTGCCGGAGACCTTGCCATGTTCTTCATGGTGTCTTACATCCCTGGAGTGTCCCAATCCGCGGTAGTAAATGTGAATGCGTCATTTCATGTGTTGTCATTGTTGTATTTCTTGTCAAAAACTGTCGTGCGTGGCGGTGCTGCCGAAGGATGCCATGACCAGGGAAGTGTTAGGGATTTCACTAAACTTTGGTGTGTTTCCCATAATCTCCGGAGTGTCCATATCGATGGTGGCAAGTTGTTTTATCGATGATTTCATGTGGTTATTTTGTTGGGTTTTCATTGTTATGTTGCGTGGGTGTTGATGAGTTGAGGAGTGTGTGTAACGACCCATTTTTCAAATAGACCGCCACAGGGGCCAATGCGGACCCACAGTCTGTCTTACCAGCGACAGCTATGCTCTACATTGGATTACATCCTCCATTTTATCTTTTTAAACTTTATTAATTATCCATTTATTGATTAAGTTGTATTGAAGTCAAATTATATGTGAATCCATTATAGAATCCTCAAATTCATACAACGGAAGCCTTTCTAATGCATTACTCGGATAGTGATACTATAAATGTGTAACGTAAACCATAAACCTAATGTGAAAAACCCATATATAATCATAAATACCTCTGAAATCACCAAAAAGTTCAATATATATAGAGTTTCTCAAAACCCCAAACCCATAATAAAACAAAGTAAATATAATACAAGCGTACGAGTCGGGATGTCTTGGCTCAACAGTAATCTGGCAGCTTGCCCTTGCCCCTGCTCGTACTAGGATCTGCATTCAAGTCATCACAAAAGGCAGATGACGAGTCCATAGTGAGTATTCCCAAGGAAATTAAGTGAGCATTTCTAAAAGTAAATACTGAAATTTAAATAAAGCTATTAAATAAACATGCGAAAATAAATACAGACAACTGTGTTCATCGCATGAATAAATAATAGAAAAAGTGCAAAGTGTGTTCCTAGCTCCTAGGGTCAGACTATACCATAATTCGGACTATTCCACAGACTACTGCCGGCGAGTCCAACTCAAGCAGGGCAAGCATCTGGATCTACTCGATGGCCAGCATTACACCCACGGCGCATCGACACATGCCACGACGTGACACTCGGCCGAGTTCGATCTGGTAGCACGTGCTATGGTGTAGTGGACATACACACAAGAATGGAACGAAGGGAGCCTCGCTCAACGTCCGCCCATATAAACATAACCAAGAATAGAGTATTGAAATGAAAGAAATTGAATTCAAATGCCAAAAGAAGTAAATACTCAAGTAATTTCAGTTGGGATACTACACACCTCAATCCGCACTCCGCGTCCCAAAAATCAAACCCCGTCTAGCTCCAATAATCACCCGATAATCCAAATTATCACTCCAAATGTACTTAAGATTATTTATCATTGAATTAGCTTCAATTTGACATATTATGTCAATTTTACGTTTTTCGAGGTAAAAACCCAGATAACATCTCGCCAAGATCCTGAGAAAAATCCCAAAAACTCATTTATTGACCCATTTTCTAATTTTTCTAAATTTTTCTGAATTTTTCCATAATTTTTTGCTATTTTCTCTATTTTCTATATTTTATTTTATTAAAAACTGTTTTTAATTATTTAAATAAAATAACAAAATAAATTAAAAATAAATATTATTTAAATATTATGGTGGGTCCCCTGAACTGGGTCCGACCCAACCCAACCGTGTCGGGCCCGGTCTAGGCCCACCCGGGTCGGGCCTGGACGGCCCGACCCAGTTGGGGGGCGCATGCGTGCACCCCTCCCCCCCCATCGTCTTCCTCAGCGATAACAGAGGCATCGCCTCTGTTTCTTTTTTTTTTCACTAATGGAGTTGGGAGGGTGGGGAGACGACACCTATCGTCTCCCTCCTCGGACCGATTCCAATTCTCGGCCATGGCTCCGCCATGGCCGAGCTCACCACCTCCACCATCACATGCACACAACAACAATAAACCCACAACTCTACTTACCTCGATGTCTCGACGTCACGAGCTCCCCGAACTCTCGAGCTCTCATCTTCTTTCTCTTCTCCCGATCCTCTGTTGTTTTTGTTTTTTTTTCTCTCTTCTTCTCTTCGATTTAACGAAGAAGGCAGTGATGGTGGAAAATTACTGAAATACCCTTGTGTCCATCCACTTTTTTCTAAACAACCAAATAACCTTTTCTGGTAATTTCACCATTATTTATTTATTTTCTGATTTTCATATATATATATATTAAATTACTTATATATATATATTTATAAATATATATACACACCTATATTTTCGCGCCTACAGTTCCGTCGTGCGCGCCAACGAGCGTACTCGGGCGTGCACACTACTGTACCACCCACGCGTGTCGACCACGACCCTGCGTGTCCCTAGGCGTCCACGAATTTAGCATTTTATCACATTTTATTCATTTAATGTGTGTAATATTTTCCCCGGCCTCATATTTCATCTTTTATCTATTCGGTACTCACGTCGACACGCATATCGAGGCGAATACTTAACACACCATCTCACACGTCAATTAAAATATAATTACACACATCGCGATGTCAGTTAACCTATTTTAACATAAACATCGCAAATTAAACAAAACAACACACGAAATAACTATTTACCTAACTCCAAGCACGCTCTAGCCTAGCTGCGGGTCCCACAGGTGTCTGAGTTGTCCGCCACGTCTGCAATACGTCACAAATAACGACGAATTAAATTCAGACCGTTACTGTGTGCCCCCGATTTTCCCATGCCGCGGTGGTACCCCCTCGACGCTAGACAACACCAAAGTGGTTCTATACTTGCTGGTACATAGTTGTTTCGGGTTCATGATGAGTTGTGGTTGAGTGTTGGTTTGTGTTAAAACATCGCGTGTTGATGAATGGTTATGATGTCGTTGTCACGTCGTCGGTCCTCGAGGCTACGGCGTGACCATCATATGACAGAGCGGAGCCTACGATTTATAAGTACGCTTATATGCGTGATAGTTTTCAAATTCGAGAGAGAGAATTCATTTTTTCTATTGAATTGTCGAGTTGTTCGAGTCATTCAAAACGTTGGGAAAAATACTAAGGAATTAACCTAGGTTTAGTTAATAACTCGATCCGTTTAATTGGAGTTTCCGACCTTATCAGGTAGCGAGAAACTCGGGGATACGTGCTAGGAACATAAGAGTGTTGTTACGCGGGTCACGATAGTTCAGGTAAGTACATTTGCCTTAAAGCTTGTGTACGTTAGTAAGCCAGTTAAGAAAATACCATGTGATTCATTATCCTTCTATCATGTTTGCTATGATCTACTTGTTGGCATTTTCGTTCTATATTCCTTGTATGTGTGTTCTTGGCATAAATGTGTGTCTCGAAGGTACGTGGGGTCTACACTAGAAGGGATAAAACGTGAGCACTCGTGCGCATGAGTGTTTGACCACCCCTAGTGATCGTGTGATACCATGTACTAGATTGTTGTGGATATTGTTGTAGTTATCGATGTTGCGACATCACTGTTGTGGAATTGTTATGGATTTTAGATCACTTATGGCCTTTCTTGACTCGTAGAACACGCATGTTTCGATTGCTATTATTTTCAGTCTGTCTATCATGTATCTTGCCTATTTAAATTCTTGTATTTTAATTCCTGCATGATATTTAGACTGTCATGTTTGATAATTCATGAATTACTGTTATATTCTTCTGGCATTACTTTCGATTCCTCTCAATTACTCACCGTTTAGTTTGTGACGGTGGGTGCAGATAGAGCGAAGTGCAGTAGAGGCAATGAACCTTGCCTAGGAGACTTTATGTGAGCGGCTGGACTTGAGGAACCCTAGAGTAGGTTATATATTTTTGTTTGTATGTTGCTCATTATTATTATAATGTTTTGTTAGTCATTAAACTCGGGATTATAGTTTAGGATTGATATCATGTAATGTCTCATTTGACCTTGGCTTATTGTACATGAATATTTCCCTTTACGGGGTTTCCATATATATAGATTCTTGATTTCCGTTTGACTGAGTTATTTTCCATTAATTGTTTAGTATTAAATTTTCTTCTGCTGTGTTATACTTGCAATAACTTTTTTATAAAACTTGAAATTTGATAATTGGAGGCTGACTAGGCTCGCCAGACTGCCAAGTACTGACTCGGGGATATGTACGAGTCTAGGCTGGGCGTTTCCAAATGCATTGGGAATTTGGGGCCGTCACATTATTGCTCTACTCCTATTTTTAGAAATTTCATTCCTTTGAGTTGTCCGAGGGCAGTGAGTCAACGTGATCCTTTGGTAAGACGGGTTATATGAGGTAAAATGCCAGAGCCACAAACTCGAGATGCACAATACTATTTTTGGTTCTATACGGGGTGAGTGTTCTTACCTGGACTACTAGGGAATCTCATCCGTGTGGACTTTAGGACGACATGAGTTTACCACGTCCTAAACTTTGAGTCTTGTAAGTGTTTACGTCAACTCAACGACCATTTAATCGGAACTATTTGCGCCTCTCTATTGTTTTCGGGATACTTATTTTCGATTGCTCAGTTGATTTATTTATAGTCTTATTTATTCATGCATTTCTTGTCCTTTCTTTCTATTGGCATAAATATGGGTTAGTTTTTTATTTATTTCGAAATATTGTTTTTATGTCATGCTTGACATTACTTACCTGGACTCGTCATTCTTGTGTTTGACAGAGTGCAGATCTACAGTCCAACAAGGGAAAGGCTCCATAGTTAGGCGATATCATTTAAGGATACAGAGCAATTCTTTCTACTTGTTGAATATAGGTGACTTTTGTTATATTATTGCATATATTGTTTTTGAAACATTGAGAATTGGGGTTTTTGAGAGATGTTGGGTATGTATATCCGTATGTTATTCTCCTGTGATTGTTCATTGATGATGATATACATATGCGGGGTTTTCACACTCTAGGTCGTCTTATTTGGTATGCTTGAGGTTATTTTGATTAGTTTGAGATTTAATTATTTTCGCTATACCAATGATAACTCATAATCAATGTTCTCAACTTGTAAATTGTTTAAAATGGTAAATGGTTAAGGAATGTTGACTAGGCTTGCGTGACTCAGCAAGACCTGCTCGGGGGTTTACGTAAGTCTAAGACGAGCGGAGCTCAATTTAGGATTGTGAAACTGGGGCCGTCAAATCGTGATTGGAAAGCCCCACGGCGTCCCTTGTGGCGTCTCATTTAGAACGAGAATTTCGGGGCTTTTCGCAACCCTGGCTTGAATCGCCGTGTTCCGAGTTTATCACAACCTCGTAGGGACCTTGACACCCATCCAAAGCCACTATAAAACCATAAAAAGTCCAACCACCGAATCCAAAACTCGAACAAAAATATACAAAATCGAAGCTAAAACAACGAGAATTGAACAGGGAGTTGAGATCTCACATCCGTTTGCATCGTTGTGTACTCCCTTGGCGTCGATCCACGCTAAAAAATCACAACAACCCCACCTCCACTTCATTTTCTTGTGAGATGAGAGAGAGAGAGAGAGAGAGAAAAAAAAAATAGGTTGACTCACCTATTTATAGTATGAGTCTCATCTTGGGGTGTTTACGTATCCCGATACACATATAAGGGCCCTCACCCACACCAACCACTAACTTTGGTGACTCTCCCTATAACGGCCCAAATCCACATTGGATCGCCACGGGAGACCACGCGGACCTAATACCAGCTGCGTGGCTACCAGGTGTTTCCCACCCCCAACTAATCATCATTACACCTCAAAACATACAACGGATGCAAGTTTATAAACCCATAAAATCTAATGTGGAAAACCAAACCCAAAATGTGATTATGCATAAATGTATCAAGTATTCCTTAATATATCACAATGGGAACTTAGATCATGTACATATTAAGTAAGTCTCACAACCCAATCCCAAGAATACAATATATACATACAATCAAGTATGCGTACAAGAGGAGCTGTCCATATTCGGTCAGTCACAGATAGTCTTCAAGTGTCTCCTTGCCCCTGCACGTATTAGATCCTGCACTCCAGCCACCCAACACATACGGTGACGAGCCCAGTGAGTAAACTCCCAAAGAAAACCATCAAGTAAATAATAAGTACAACAACCAACAAATAACGTTAACTACACATGCAGAAAGTATGGGCACCCATAAAACCCTGCGTGTGTAGGTAACAAGCATGCAAGATGATCAACAAATACTCATGATGTAACAACATGCTCCAATACGATTCCGACAAAACCAGACAAAAATGGAACAAGAGCGAACAAACTAGATCATACTTCATCAATCTGGGCGCCCATCGGAACACATCACACCTGGGATCCACCCTGATTACTAACGGTGACCGGAACCAATCGCAAACCCACTGGACACGTGCACCCCGCAGCTCGGGTCGCTATTTGTAATGACCCAAAAATTTTATATTAATTTCTATGTGATGACGTGTAATATCGAAATATACTCGTGTCTGTGTGACAGGACGAACGTCAAGTATCGAGTGGTATTCGCCTAGGAAACGTATCGACTGGGCGGCAACAGGCAAATTACGGGTACATATTTGATGGACGACCAATAAATAAATAAAATAAATAAATTTGTGGTCGTCGAGTAATACGCGGGGTTATAGGTGACGCGTGGGTTGTACGATAGTGTGCACGCCCAAGTGTGCTCGTTGGTGCGCACGATGGGATTGTAGGCGCGAAAATACAAGTGTATATATATATGTATATATAATAAAAAATTTAAAAGAAAATGTAAAATGACTAATAAGGGCTTTTGTCTTATTAATTGTGAGAGAAGATTTTCGAGCTAGGAGTGAAGACCCACTAGATCTAACTAAGGTAATGACACTTCTTGCCTCATTCTCCATTAAAATGAGTTTAAGTTTAGGGTTTTTGTTGAAAACGGATTTGAACCAAGATTTCTGGCTTGGGAGTGTCTCTATGTTGTATACTGGTTTATCTAAATATTGTTTGAGGTCTAAATCGAAAATTTTCGGGAATTTGAAGTTTTTGGTGAAAATTTTGAAAAATAACATGCATGACTTTGATTCTAAAATTTTGGAGATTTTGATGTTTTTCGGTTGTTTTCGATGTTGATCTATGTCAAAATGAGTCATGTATAGATCGGTGGTGTTTTGGTGATGTTTCGAGCATCCGAAATGCTAGAATTCTCTCAAAAATTCTGGTTCTCGTGCAGTTAGCACGCTAGGTACACCACCTAGTGCGCTAGATGTTCCTGGGAAGGATACATTGTTCACTCAAGAACAATTAGTGCACTAGATTTTGAATTAGCACGCTAGATTTCCTACAGACATGACAACATTACCTCTCTTCATAAAATGACTATAACTTTATTATTTTAACTCGGATTTTGACGCTCCATATACCATTAGAAAGCTAAGACAGAGAGGAACAACCCAGAACCATTAGTTTTTCAAAATTAAGACATGATTTTTCAAAAATGGGTCAAAATAAAAGGTTTGTTTATACAATGGTCATTTGTATAGTTACTTTGAGTCGTTTAGGTATCGGATAGTTTTAACTCTTAATTTAAAGACTAAATACATCTAATATAACCTAGATTGAAACTAAAAAACTTCGGGAGATATACTTGAATCCGGGTGCGAGTGTTTGGGGGTCGAGAGGCCAGATAGCTAGGACTATTGCATTGACTTGTAAGTGAAACTGTGGGAACTCTTTATTTCATTCCAGTCAATTATCATTTTTCAGTCTATTTGTAGACTAGCTGATTTATTTCCCACATCATGTTTTCCTTGTTTCTATTCATTATGAATATTGATATAGCATGATGCCTTGTTTGATATATCATTGACTCCATACTTCCTTATATGCTCAATGTTTGTCTTGAAATGTGGCTAATGAATATTTAAAAGATGCATGCTATAGAGTTATCTGTTATGCTGGACTTGTGTTATATTCCCTTGGGGCTTTGTAGCCTAACTTGTATTGGAATCATAGCAATTGTAGGATATTAATTCTTGAAATCTAAAGTAGGGATTATCTAGTGTCCATTGCACACGAGATGCACGGATTCACGGGGATTTCGGTCTTTCGAGGTCTCCGGCACTCGCCACTACACTTGGGCAGCACACGTGGCATGGGCCACGGGGTTATCGGCAAGTATGAATGATTTATACGTGCAGAGCACAGCTCCGCCACTTGAGGTTAAAAAAAAGATATTATTATTATATGTTGAGCACAACTCATACATTAGTGGAGTAGGCTAGGTGATAGTTCTCACCGCCGACCGGACGTAGATCATCTCGACTTAGCCTGTGTCAGTTTACGTGTATCAGTTAACGTTGGTATTTACTTGCATTATTATTCAGCATTTCTTCAGCTACATATGCTTTTAAATACATTTTGTTTAAATTGGAAATGTAGTATTAGATTTCCCCAGTTATCACTTAAATATCACTATACTCATCGTGTGTAGGTCCATCGAGCAGCACCAGGACGGGTAAGGAGAAGATCGATGACTACCTCTGAGCTCCGAGCGCGTAGCTGCCCGTACATATAGGGTATTTTTTGTATTATATTTACTTACGTCTTTATCTTTTTGGGATGAGTGTTAGATTACCTGACTTTTGGCTTCACTTTGTTTATATATGTTTGCCGTTTACTTGCATATATATGGTGATCGTTATTTCCTGGATTCCACACTTAGGATTTAAAAAAAAATCGTTTCCGCTGAAATAATTAAGACTTTCGCTTTAAAATTGTAAAGACTTCCGCCAACTAAATTAATTGTTTAAAATAAAGAACATAGGTAGTAAAGGCCGACTAATACGTAGTTAGGTCCTACGTGTCGTAATTAGGGCTTGATTACGGGATTAGGCCAGGCGGTGCCCTAGATTAGAAGTGGGGCCGTCACAAGCAACAACATCAAAATCACAACTATAACCTCAATTTCAACACCGAAATCATATCAACAACCATACATAGCAGGAAGCTCACTACTTTGGACGTCGTGGGTGACGCCTTGGAGGTTTAGGGTATACTGTCCACAGCGTGCCTGGTGGCGTCTAAACCAGAGACACAATACTGGGGTGTTTGAGCACCTCGACTCGTCACCGCGGTCCGAACCCGCCCCAACCACTCACACATCAACATACCAACCATATTTCATCATAAAAACTTCGAAAATACTCGTCCGAGATGAAACTCTGATAAATCCTGACAAAATCACCAATTCCTTCAAAAACTTCAACCTAACAACAACAACATTAACAAATCCTCAATTTGTTGCTCCAAATCAATACAAAAACCATAGCAACACTATCAAATATGGTGAGCTCAATACCCATCCTCGAAACCTTCATTAAAACTTGAACTTCTATAACCGATACGTAGATATTGATAAAGAGAGTAAGGATCTTACCTTTGATCATCAATTCCACGTCATTTGCACCTTGATATTGCCTCTTAAAGTCCACAAACACTTGCTCCTTGGCTCAATTTTCGGATTTCCAATGGATGACAAAGAAAAGGCGGTGAGTTGTAAGAGTTTTGACTATTTATACCTCCAAAGTCATCCCCATGTGTAGGTGTATCTCAAGACATCATCCAAGGGTTCTAATTGAGTCAACAAGTCCACTAAACTATGACATAAGTGTGGACTTAGTCCCTTGCTCTTATCCTTTCTCAACACAACCCAACGCAACGAATCCCCGAGCATTCCCCTAACCGTCCCGTGCGTAGACTCATGTCTCTCGCGTACCCTAACGTCACGAACTACCGTACAATGTTTATTATTAATTATTTAATACATTTTAATTATTTTCAGGTGTATATCACTACTCAACCTAGTGCACTATCATTCGCCTATCGATACTCACGTCTACACTCTAATCGAGACGAACACCAGTCACACTATCTTGCATGACCAATAATAATATAAATGCACATTGCGATGCAATCTAACACAATTACATATAAACATTGCAAATAATGCACAACAACACACAAATCACCATTTACCTTGCTCCGGGTGCGACCTGGCCTATTCGCAGGGTCGCTGGGGTGCTGAGTTGTCGTTCACATCTGCACACACGTCATAGTAATGGCTTAATTAAAATTGGTTCGTTACAGATAAGCACATGGAAAGAGTACAAATCGATTAACAAAGAATGATAAGATCAACTGAGCCAAATAAATAAATACTCAAATGTATTTTTTAAGGAGTTTACGCATCTCAAATTGCGCCCCAATTTTCGGTACCAATCCCCGATCCAATCCCGTTTTAACCTCGAAATGCGCACTAAATACCCGACTATGGTATCTCACTCCCTGGTATCCGAATAAATCATTTAATACCTAAAAACTAAGAAATCCCGATTCAAGTTTTATAAGTCATTTCTATCATTTTTAATTCATTTGATACCCAATAATGATCCGCGGGATAGGCCCCCAATATGTCGAGAATATTAGACCAATGTCTAATTAATTTTTTTTTTAATTCGGGTCACTGTTCACGATGCCACAGGTGGCGCCGTGGGGAATTACACCTCGCGGCGCCAGCCCTGTGGTTCAATTTTTCGGAACCCCAACCTCATTGTCGTGATCTGAACCCATTCCAACCTCTTATGGTTCTCCAAAACAACCATAGGGTGTCTTCAAACCTCTTTAAATCTCGACCAAACGATAAAACCCGACGTATTTCCGCCAAAACGATGATAAAAACCATTTTTCTTCAACAACAACTTCTACACCCTTATCACCAAAGCTCAAAAACCACAATGAAAACCATGGAAACTCTTCAAAAACCAGTGAGCTCATCTCACTCTTCGAAACCTTTATCAAAACCTGCGAAATCGTAGCCGAAAGATGGAGAATGACGAGAGGAGTACAGATCTTACCTCGGGTTTTCGATCCCTAGCCGATTGCTCTTCCAAATCACCTCCAAAGCTCACAAAACCTTACCACTTCACCAATTTTTGTATTTGCCCATGAGAGGACAGAGAAAGGGCGATGGAAATGAGAAAATTAGTCGTTATATACTCCCATTTCCATCTCTTGTGTCATGACCATCTCTAGGCATCTTCAATGGCCAAGACGTGGTCAAATGGTCCAACAAAATGTGACATAAATGGGTAACTTTTCTCTTATTTTATCTATTCAAAGCTCCAATTATTTGTTTCTCGAGCGTTCTGATACCTGACACCCGTCATTTCGACCTGACGTTCGAAACTTTGACGATACATCTAGCCTATGCCCATTCTCATATTAATTATTAGTCGCATTTAATTGTATTTATCTATGTGCACCAATTCCCCGCCTTAGTGTATCCATAATTCGTCTGTCCGGTACTCGCGTTAACACGTTCTTCAGGGTAAATACTCGTCACACTATCACGCTTGGTCTATTAATATAAACTCACACATGTGATGAAATGAGTCATAAAATAGCTATTATCATTGCATTTACATAATCAATAAGTCATACATAACATTTTATGCCCAACCAGGCGCATCCTAGCATGTCCATGGCGTCCTCGTGGACCTGAGCTGTCGTCCACATTTGAAAGTTCTCCCATAACGATGCAATTTAAATTTGGGTCATTACACCACACATACAAATAAAGATCCGAATGACTCAATAAAAAAGATCTCAGGTTTTTTCAATCCAGTTTGGGGAATGTATTTTTGAACCACATGTTAGACTTAATGATTTTGAAATTAAGATGGTAGTTAAAAAGGCTTGGTCTAAGGTATTGCTTGTGTGACCATAGATCCCCAATCAATTACAAATAGAGCTTAATAATTGTAATCAAAATTTAAAAAAACTCAAGCTCACATAAACAATGTTCGATCTCTTAACAAAAAAAAAGGAGAAACTCTCTGAAAATAAAAAAATAAAAAAAGAGAAACAATCCTAGGCATGGTATGCAATTGATTGGAGTTTTTGCGGTTTCTTATGCTTAAGGGAGATTGACGCCAATTTAGAATTTTTGATAGATTTGCTAAAAAAAAATGTAAAGTTTGTGATATATTAAAAAAAAAACTTAAAGTTTGTTCTAGATTTGCAAAAAACTAAATGGCTTGTGGTTTTTCTACTTATTAACCCTTATAATAATTAAGGTATAGGGGTTGGGATGTGTCAATTGAGAATATATAGTTGCACTCGATCGGTTAACAAGAAGTTTTGTAAATCTTATATTAAACCTAGTACAAAAATTGAAAGAGTGTGGAGTAGTTAGGGATGCAGGTGGGGCGGGGATTCTCTGTTAGAGAATTTTTTACCCCCATTCTCCACCCGGAAGAGATTCCCCCCAGGAGTAGTGACTTGGCACATAAACGTACGCAGGCTTTAATTCAAGGCATTTTCCCCGCCCGAAGGAGATCCCCCCATTCCCCACCCGGAGGGGATCCCCCCTTTTTTTTATTAGGTTTTTTATTTGATAGGTAGTTTGTCATTCTCTTATTAGAAAAGTTTTAGGTTTCTTACATTGTAGGAAGTTTTATTTTAATTTCATTATGTTGCTGGTGGTGTTTGTGTATTGTCATATGTTTAAATAATTGTTAAGAACGGTCCCCAATTGTCACAACTCACGCGTTTTTAAATTTTAATATTACAATCGCAGTAGCCAAATTCATGATAGTTAAATGTTGTTTCAAACAAATAAGATTAGTGATTCAATGTATTTTTACTTAGACAATTGATTCTATATATTAAGCCATTAATAATTAATTAAATTTCTATTTTAGTTAAAAAAAATATCGATAATACCTCTTTGGAATAAATGCGTCCACGACGCTGTAGGTACACAAGGTAGTTAATTAATGTTGAGAACTTTAACGCTACGACTAACAGGAAATTAATGATTGTACGACGTACTATATGGTTTCGGGTACTATGTGATGATCAATTTGCTATATACCTAATTTTGTTGCATTGTAAGGTTGGTGATCATTTAAGAACTATGGAATTACATTTTTTTCCCTTTTAAAAACGTTCCAACTCATAATTGTTTATATATATGGTGTATATACTAATCTATGAGGAAGTTATTTAATTAATTTAACATATGGTATTTGCTTTTAAGTTAATGGCTGGTCGGTTCTCAATTATCAAAAGCTGAAAAATTTTAACATCAAAGTATCAAACTATAAGAGCTAGCAGCCATTCAAATTTTAACATATAGTATTTGCTTTTAATAACGTCGCAACAATTAACATCTCATAAGTTAATGGCTGGTCGGTTCTCACAACTAAGACCACGTAAGAGTCATTCCTTTTTTGTTTGTTTTTTTTTTTTTGGTATGTCGTAAGAGTCATTCTTCATATATAGATGTCTCTCATAATTTTTAATTACTCTTTTGTATTTTGATGATAACCCATTATATATAGCATATGTCACTTAGTCATTGGCACCTCAAGAAATAATTAACACTTTAATGAACTATTAGTCTATATTATCTTGATAATGATTAGACATGCCTTGATAAAATTAGATTACAGTAATTGATGTACACAGTAGACAACGTCAACAATGACACCAAATCAAACGAGAAAATCATATTTACAAGGACGTTAGGTTCGTCATGACACGCTCTTGTCCATTTGTGTTTAACATTAAGCAATTACTTATCATTAACGATGAACAACCAATCAATTGAGTAGCTCAATAGTTTTTGTATGGAATTTGGACGTAAAAGTTCACGTGTTCAAACTGTAGTGAGTGCAAAGTTATTTCTTTCGTATAAAAAAAAAGTCATTAATGATGAACAATTTCAACAACAACGTACACAGCCTCCATCTAATAGTTGAAATAGCAGGTTTTTACATACATAGACTAAACTATCACTCAATTTTATTTGATGCACTTGATAATGTCGTCCTTCCACAATCTTTAAATTCGTCATAATTAATGCATTCTAAGTAATTTACGTTCTGTTTTTCTCTTTTTTTTTTGGAGCAGTTAAACGAACCTCAATTTTTACTAAACATACCCTATTATTCAAACATACCTTATTTTTAAAATACAATTGCTCAACGTACTCTACTTCCATTTTTTTTTGTTTTTTTTGAAATTTCCAAAATGCGCTTGCTCATCCCATCACCCCCTTAATTAAATCCTTGGGCAAAGGGCCAAACTGGCACCCCTGGTCAGACCGATTTGGAGCCTCAACCCCTTAACTCAAAGGAAGGCCAACTTAGTCCCTACCTGTATCTCTTCAAAGCTCTTAGTGGGAGCAGGGTCTTGGTCGTCTCTCACCGAAAGGTCTTGATGGGAGACAACCGAGACTTCTTCAAAAGTCTAAGTGAGAGCTGATCGAGACCTCTGAAGAGATCTGGACATCTTAGCCCTATGTGATCGAGACAATAAGAGATTTTTGAAATCGCCCAAAAAAATCCATAAAAACAGGTAAAAATTAAGTGATTTTGTTGTAAAATGACATACTTCTCTCGTATCCATCCACTTTTCTACCCCAAAAGCCATATTAGAGCCCAAAATTAAAGCCTTAAACACCACTGACAACAAACACAAAAAGCGACTTCGACGACCACCAAACAACTTAAAAATCAAATCCAAATTAGTGAGAATAGCTTCACCGACGAAGACTGACGCAATTTCATTGGAATCACATCAGAATTCGACCGGATTAGACAATCCAAATCAAGGGTGGGGGAGCTCAGTCTTGAGGGTTTGAGAGGTGGGCATAGATGAGAAAAACCCTTATATATAAAGGTCAGATTGGTCCTTTCACAAAGGGGCAAAATTGGAAGGTCAAAAAAATTGGGACTGATTCAACTGTGCCCTTTTTTAACTTAAATCATTTGTAGACCATTTTTAGATGTGTCCATGTTATTTGTACTATCTTTTTCTTATTTTTGCATCAATTGATATTATTATTTTTATTTGAATCCCAATATTTTTTAAATTTGTTCGTTAATGTTTTTTTGAGAAAATAAATAATTTAAGATTAGATATTTAGATATGTAAATATAATTGTTATAAAGAATTATAAAACGTTTTGATGTGATTTGTGTAAGAAATATTTTGATTTTTAAAATAGAAGGTGTGATGTGATTGTAAGTTCATTTGAGTATAATGGATTGATGATGACCAATCAATTGGGTGACCGATTTGTTTGGTATCTGGTTGTAACGGACTGAATTTAATTCGCCGTTATTTGTGACGTATTGCAGACGTGACGGACAGCTCAAACACCTGTGGGACCCGCAACTAGGCTAGAGCACGCCTGGAGTTAGGTAAATTGTTATTTTGAGTGTTGTTTTGACTAATTTTGTGATGTTTATGTTAAAATAGGTTAAACGACATCGCGATGTGGGTAATTACATTTCAATTGACGTGTGAGATTGTGTGTTAAGTATTTGCCTTTATATGCGTGTCGACGCGGGTACCGGATAGACTAAAAGACGAAATATTAGGTCGGGGAAAATAATACACACATTAAATGAATTAAATGTGATAAAGGTGGGCGCCTAGGGACACGCGGGGTCGTGGTCGACATGTGTGGGTGGTACGGTAGTGTGCATACCCGAGTACGCTCGTTGGCGCGCACGACGAAATTGTAGGCGCGAAAATATAGGCGAATATATATATATATATATATTTATATATGTAGGTAATTAAATATATATATATATATATATTAAAATTAGAAAATTAAAAAATAATTGTGAAATGACCAAAAAGGGCTTTCGATTATGAAGGATGAGGATAAGAACTTAGGGGCATTTTGGTCATTTTACCCAAAATGTTGATAAACACACCACCGACACCACATTTCTCACAATTTCACCATTTCGATCGACCGAGGAAGAAGGAGAAGAGAAATAGAGGGAAAGAAGAGAGATTGAACTCGTGCCGTCGAGATATGATTGTCGTGTTGTTGTTGGATATTGGTGTAGTGTACGGTGGGGGGCTTGGATGAATTGCCATGACAGTTCGTTCGAGGATGAACATGGCATGAGAGAGCCAACCCTGATCGAAATCGAAAAAAAAAAAATTTGAAAAAAAAAAACGAACCAGGGAAGCCCCTGGTTCGTTGGAGAAAAAGAGGGACCGGGTCGGGTCGACCCGATCCTGGCCCCAAGCAGGTCGGGCCGAGCTGGCCTAGACCCGGTCGGTCCAGTTGGGCCGAACCGGGTCCGATCGAACCGGACCAGGTTCAGCCCAACCCAAATTAAAAAAAAATCTGAAAAATTAATAGAAAATTCAAATAAAATAGGAAAAATTTAGAAAAAATATATTTTGATCAAATAAATGAGTTTTGGAATTTTATCGAAATTTTGGTGAGATGTTGTCGAGATTTTTACCTCGAAAAATGTAAAATTGGCATAATATATCTATTGAAGCTATATTAATGACAAATGGTATTAGGTACATTCGGGTGATAATTTTGATTGTCGGGTTATTATTGGAGCTAGACTGGGGTTTGGTTTTCGGGACGCGGAGCGCGGATTTTGAATTTAATTTCTTTCATTTCAATACTCTGCTCTGGTTATGGTTATATGGGCGGATGTTGAGCGGGGCTCCCTCCATTCCATTCTTGTGTGTATGTCCACTACACCATAGCACATGCTACCAAATCGGTCTCGGTGAATAGCACGACCTGAGTATCACGTCGTAGCATGTGTCGGTGCGCCGTAAGTGTAACGTCGGCCATCGAACGGATCCAGATACTTGCCCTGCTTTAGTAGGACTCGCCGATAGTATTCTGTGGAAGAGTCCGAATTATGGTGGTAGTCTGACCCTAAGGGTTAGAAATACACTTTGAGATTTTCCTATTATTTATTCATGCGATGAGCGCAGTTGCCTGTATTTATTTCCGCATGTTTTTTTAATAGCTTTAAATTCCAGTATTTACTTTCAGTATTGCTCACTTAATTTTCTTGGGAATACTCACTCTGGACTCGTCATCTGCCTTTTGTGATGGCTTGAGTGCAGATCTTAGTACGAGCAAGGGCAAGGGCAAGCTGCCAGAGTACTGTTGATCTGAGATTGTCTGACTCGTACGTTTGTATTATATTTATTTTGTTTCATTTTGGGTTTGGAATTTTGAGAGACCTTGTGTATATTAATCTTTTTGTGACTTCAGAGGTATTTATAGTTATATATGGGTTTTCCACATTAGGTTTGTAGTTTAGGTTACACATTTATAGTATCATTATCCGAGTAAATGTGTTAGAAAGGCTTCCGCTGTGTGTGAATTTAAGGATTTTATAATGACTTAACATATAATTTGATTTCAATACAACTTAATCAGTAAATGAATAATTAATAAGGTTTAAAAAGATAAAATGGAAGATGTAATCCAATGTAGAGCACAACTGTCGCTAGTAAGACAGACTATGGGTCCGCATTGGCCCTCGTGGCGGTCTATTTGAAAAATGGATCGTTACATCGGTTATGAGAGAAAAAAATCAAGCGTTCGTGCATGTCTAGTTAAGAGCAAGTTGTCTCTTTCCTATAAAAAAATAGATTGATGATTTGGCATGTGGCATGACATGCTTTAACAAAATGCGAAATAAAAATTTTAATAAGGATAATTTATTTGGATTCATGAGTCTGGACTCAAATAATTTTTTTATATTTTACAAATAGTTGTGTGTTTAGAGGGTTCTAATAAAAAAATGAAAATTTTAAAAATGAATATTTAAATCCTCCTAATTCAGAGATGGTATTTGAAAGATAAAGTAAATTCAAGAGGACAACTTTAAAAATAAAATAAAATAAAATAAAAACAGTCGAGACTCTTGAGTCAAAAAATGGTAGTACCCTAAAAGTTTTAAGTAATTTTAGGAAAGGAATTTTTTTTTTCAGAATAAACAAATGGAACTGAAGTCAAAAAGGACGCATGAAGAATTTGGAGTACAAATTTATTGCATGGTTAGGAACGTGCTGTAAGATTAACACCACCGTCCACCCAATACATCGGAAGCTCGTGGACTGTATCGACCAATCAGATGCAGCCACGACGCCACGCCGCCACCACTACCACCACCGGCCCAAATTATACGCATTTTTTTCTGTAAATGTAACGCACAACGATTTGAGTGGCCAAGCCAATTGAAGATAGATTTGTAATGCAAAAAACAATAATAATAGAGAATTGTTATTTCGACTCTTAGTATCTTGACTCTTATGCAGTTTTTAAAGATTTTATTTTATTTTATTTTATTTTAAAATCATTCTCAAGTAATAAATGACTTTAAAATAATACCTTGTAAAACTCATCATTTAGTCAGTAACCTTTGTATTTTTTATGTTTTTAATCTTTGAACTTCTATTATTATATATTTAGTCCTTGAACTTTTATATTTACTCCTTTCACTATTTAAAGTGTTAAACTCCACCGACGTCGGTAATAAAAGTGTCATGTGACTAGTTAAGAAGAGTAAAGTGATTTATATTACTGAATCAGACGACTTATATCGACCAACAAAAGTCGAAAAAAAATTAATTTCCTCCAAAAACATAAAAAAATTTAAAGTTCAGGGGTCAAAAACATAAAAACTCAAAAGTTCATAAATCAAATGTACATTAATAAAAGTTCATAAATTAAAAGCATAAAAAAATTCAAAGTTCAAAGATCAAAACATATTTTTTGTCTAATAATTAAGGGCACAACTGTTTTAAAAAAAAAAAAAAATTAAAGGCACAATTATATGCACTCCACAAAACACTAAGAGCAATCTAATTATTTTCAAATTAATTAGAGTAGAAGTCTAAAAGTGACTTTTACGAGGTGTACATACCACGATCCAATAATTAATTTGTTCCTCATTAGGCATTTCAAAAAATCTATTTGGACACTAAGGGTCCAGACTCAAAGGGGGGTTTTTGAGATTTTTGTAAATATTAAAGGAGTGTTACAAGTTATAATTTTGAAGTCATTGATTGCTTAAGGATGACTTTGAAATAAAAAATTTTCAAAAAACTCCCTAAAGGTCCAGACTTATGAGTCCAAGTAGCACTACTCTAGGCATTTTCAGGGTGTCCTTTTCACCGACTTTTGAATTGCTGTGATGTGAATTTCGTGGAAATTATTGAGGATGTTTGTGGTCCACATAGATTCCACGTGTCCAAACATTTACTATTAATTCATTACAAGACTAAATTAAATTAAACTATACCAACGTGACTTCTCTTCATTGTCCCCACAACGTACCCCACGGCAGCCTTCCTTGTTTACCTCGATATGTAACTTACTCATCTTAAAATTTAAAAGACATTCTAATGTGGTCATGTGGTAGGGGTGTTATTCTAAGCTTTTGTTTTCTTTATAATTATTAAAATTAGTTTTATGATGTCGTAAATGTAAACTCCACCTCTTTTCATGTTGATTTTTGTTTTTCAATTTTTATGGTGTTATTGTTGGGTTTAGGGCTTCAATTTGAGGCTTTAATCTCACATTTTAAGAATAAAGTGAATCAAGAATATTTAACGATTTTGAGCATAATTGTTTGGTCATTTTCATAAAATTTTTTTGAAGTTTCAAATATTTTTTGTTCATTCTTGTTGCCCATGTGTTTCGATCACATAGGGCGGAGACTTTTGAAGAGATTCCAATGTTAATGGGAGGTGATCGAGACCTCTTCAAAGGTCTCGAGCTTGTGTGATCGATACTTACTCACTTTTAGAACATTGGCGATATCATAACCGACCTTATTTGACAAAAGAAAAAACACTCCTACAAGCTACAATACTAATGACCTAGTACAAGTGATGTACAATGGTTGAAATTAAGAGTATTGAGAGAGGATGTCGAAGATGGGTTTGAATGTTGGGAAAGAAGGGTGTTTTAGGAATTTTAGAAAAAAAATTAGAGACATTTAGCAATTAAAATTTAAAATCGGGGTATGTTGAGTAATCGGGTAAGATGAGCAAAAAGTAAGTCTTACCCTCCGTAATATTTTTAGAGCACCGCTATGTGCACCCCAATTGTTTATGAGGGCACCTCAATAGTGTATTAATTTACATGTATTTTGAGGTACCCTGAGAGGACACTGGGGGTGCACATAGCGCGACTCTATTTTTATTAAAACTATTTGACCAATAGGCAATTACAACATTTTTAAGAAGTCCCATATATTTTATTTTTGGATATACAAATTAATAAAATTATCATTAGTAATCATATATAATGCTTATTGTGTCTTTTTATTCAACTCGCCGACGTGGAACTATTCTCAAGTCCCCAAGAAGCTTAGCTAAAAAAAAACACACACACACACTAGCTAGCTTTCAAGTCTGACCTACTCTTAATTTATACATGCTAAAAGACTGGAGTAAAATAATTAGACGTGCAAGTGCAAATATACCATGAGGTGCTCTATCCCTTACCAAGTCCTAATTTGTAATCCCTGAAAAAGCATTGGCAATTCTTGATTTGTTTTTTTAGGACAATTAATCGTTCCACCAGGGGAATGGTCAGAGTACATCATTGTAATCCCCTGGTTAGAGTTCAGTTTCATTGTAATTCCCTGAATGGCTCGCATTGGCGAGGGTACTCAATCCCTCTGGGCTCTTGGGTACGCAATTTTTTTGTGTAAGAACTAAGAACTAAGAAGTTGGAGTCTCAATTGGATAAATTTAGAGGTGATAACCAATAATAGTAGTTAGTGTGGTAGTGTTATAAGAACGGCCCGCTTAAGTAAGCTCTATATGTGCTTAAAGCCCAATTCCTACCAAATTCATAAACCAATAAATTATGCACATTCTCAACTTAAACTTTGGGCGCACACCTTTGTCTTTTAGTTGTTTATAATATTTTATCAGATATGAGGCCTACGCTAGGGGAGATAAGAAAGAACCATATATAATTAAAAGACAAGATGTGCGCCCAAAGTGTGCGTTCATTTTATCATTTTCCTCTATAAATATAGGTCTTTTTAGGCTTTAGCAAATTAAGGTGATATAAATATTGTGTTTACTTTTCATTTTTATCCTTTTAACACAAAGAAGGAAGTGCATTAATTATTAAATGTTGGATGTGAAAAGATGGGTGAAATGGGTATTTAAGGTGTTAAAATAGCAAACGACTTATAATTTAAAAACTAAATTTAGTCTAAAACAACCGGAGTAATATTTATTTTGCGTTCCACGAGCGTAGTTAGTTAGTGCAGTTGGCTCTGGACACTATGTGAGAAAACAAAAAAGAAATCTAATATTTATGTTGCGTTCCTCGAGTATACTCAATTATTGTTTTGGAAATTTTTCAGAAAGAAAATGTTATTTTAAAACGATAAATAGTTAAAATAATCTCAAACTTTATATTCTTTTTCTCAAAATAATCTTCAACATTAAATTTTCTCAAAAAAGACTTCAAACTTTAATGTTTATTTCAATTTTAATCCAACTTCCTTACAAATTTAGTGCTAATTACAAGTTTTTCTTGATAAAGTTTGCTAAATCATTTAAAAGGGGAGCACTTTAAGAAATTAAAATCACAAATTTTAGTAAAAATCTCATTCATTTGTCAAAAAAGATTATAACATAAGCACCAAATTGTGTGAAAAATTAAGTTGAGCTAAAATTGAAACAAATCTCAAAATTTGAGATTTTTTTGAGAAAACTTGAAGTCAAAGATTATTTTGAGAAAAAAAAAATGTAAAGTTTGTGATTGTTCTGACCATATAACCGTTTGGAAATGTTAGTCACTTGGCCATCGCACTCGGCGGTTGATTTGTACTCTATGAAAGTTGGAGAGTTAATCTTTTTTATTTATTATGCATAGTTTACATCATCGGGTTAATTAAGGCCATCCAATATTATCTATTATAACACTTTGGTCACAAAAGTTTAGTTTGTAACACGAAAATCATTGTACTTTTACAACTCGAGACATGACAGCGTACAACGATGACATGGTAGTGTGTAACAAGAAAATCATTATAACACTTTGGTTACAAAAGTTTAGTTTTGTTCATGAAAGTCACACATGTATGACGTGGCAACGATGACATGGCAATGTGCAACTCGAGAAAGATTCAATCGTCGTAAATAGTTATTTTTTAAAAGAAATCTAATTTTTTGTTATTAAAATTTATAGAAAATAATGCAAAACTCAAGTAAGATTAAACGACACCTGCTCATCTTCTTCGACGAAAAAAATTACAACCAGCGGAGTAGTAGATTACTCGGCAGCACTCGGTTATTTCGGTGGTGGTGAACAGGATGTGGTGAAGAGGGACACCTGACACCTAAATTCAATGTCCTTCTCACCAGTTCAAAAAGCCCTGAACTTCTCAACCATTTTGGGCATCAGATTACTATACAAATTTCACCACTATCCGCCTTTTCAAGCTCTCCTCCAATGCTTATATACAGATAACACATTGGATTCACCATTTCCCCCCTCTCTAGGATTGATTCAATTTGTGCAGCCAAACCTTAAACCCTCAATCGTTGTTGAACAACCAACATAACATATATATTCAATTCAGACTTCAATGGTTTTGTACTCTTGTTGTTTAATGGGTTCCTCACTAAAATGCATTGAGGGTGGTAGGAGCGCATTGGATTTTTTTGTGAGGTTTGGGTTCTTGAAGAGAGTGTGGGATTGTCAATCCGCCCCTCCCTTCATCGTGCTAAGCTGCTCCTCCCTTACTCTCTGATCCCCACCACATCTCGTTCACCACCCTCGAAATGGTGCCGAGTAACCTACCCATCACCATGTGGAAGGTTGTAATTGTTTTTGTTGAAGAAGATGAGCAGGGGTCGTTTGATCTTCCTCGAGTTTTGCATTATTTTTTATAAATTTTAATAAGAAATTAAACTTCTTTTAAAAAACAATCATTTACGACTATCGGATCTTTCTCAAGTTGCACATTACCATATCACCATTGCCACATCATCCATGTGTGACTTTCGTGAAAGTTTTGCAAAAGTATAATAATTTTCTTGTTACAAATTAAATTTTTGTGACCAATGTGATACAATAAATAAGGTCAGATGACCTTCTATGAAATTAACCCTTACATCATCAAAAAACACTTTTACTTTGTTGTCCTCCTTAGGGAGGTTGTTGTCCCCTTTAGTGGGATTGTTGTTCTTCTAATGAGGACGTTGTTATGTACTTAAGTTGTAATGGATTGTTGCACCCTTTGAGTGTGAGTAACATCAACGCAATAAAATTTGACAAAAAGAAAAAGAAGCACTTTTACTAACTCGATCAGCTTACATTGAAACAATAAAAAGTTCAATGTACACAACTCACAACATCATTAGCTTAAACCCGCTTCACACAATATGAAATCTATTCATCGAACTACTAACATATTCCACAATCAACACTTCTTATCGGTCTTGGTAAGCTCTAATTAAGTCCACCAAACTCTACATAAATATATAGTCATAGAAGGAACACAAAAAAGGGGGAAAAAGAAAAGGGACACATATCTTGACCTTCATACTCATCATCATCATCAGCCCCTCCTTCTTCAGTGATGGTCTCCAATCTTGGACAATTGGGGTACTTCTGTGGGGAAATAACAAGGGGTGGTGCCACCTCAAACACACACTTCAGACGATTCCTCGTCTCTTTTGCCATTTTTGAATCCAAATAAGATGTGGGCTTTGCCAAAATGTGAAGAAAAGTTAACAGATGGGTTTCACTTCTATATGTGCTTGGAAGTAGTCATCATAATTGGTGTTTATATAGGAGTGTGATGGAGAGGAAGGGACAAAGGGGGAAAATATCAGAAAGTCGTTGGGAGTCGAAGAGGGCATTGACGATGAGGAGATGGTCCACGTGGAAATTGAGAAGAATGTGCAGAGAAGATGGGGAAGAAGTAGAAGTGGACATGACCCTCAAATGAGTGAGGGGAGAGCACGTGGAGTGGAGTGGGGTGCGCGTTTAGCTGCAAATGATCCACGCGTTTGGCTGCAAAATATCGACAAGTGCTTTCGGAGAACGTTACATGATAAAAATGACAACTTGGATGGGGTGTATTAACGGTTGGAAATTGGAGAAGCCAATAATATTCCAAATCAGCCCAACTATTACAATAGAACTACACAAGAGATTGTAGGTTAAATCCCATGGGCCTGTCCGTCAATGCACTACGAGTCTACCACATGGTTAATAGGCTTAAAGCCCCTAAAGAGCATCTCCAACGAATGAGTGGCATAATTTTGACGAAGAGCATCTCCAAAACCAATGCACGATTCAATTAAAAGATTTTAAAAGAGTTTAAAAGATTTTAAAATTGGAGTATATTTAATTTAAATTTTAAAAAATTTTAATAGACTTTGAAAAGTCAAGGAATATTCAATTATGATTTAGATAGATTTTAATAGTTTTCAAAAAAGTTTAGATGTATTTAATTTTTAAACACATTAAAATTTTGATGAATTTTAATGGATTGTGATAAATTTCAATTCAAAAAACACAACCAAATCCCAACCCTACCTATAAGATTTGAATGAATTTTGAATCAACTCCTTCCAAATCTATGAAATCCATAAAAATCCATCACTTAAAAGAATCAATGGATTTGTTTAATTGATACACCCCCTTAAGATAATGCAACTTTTACACTATTTTGGTGCAACTTTAACACTAAATATAAATCTATGAAATCCATAAAAATCCATCACTTAAAAGAATCAATGGATTTGTTTAATTGATACACCCCCTTAAGATAATGCAACTTTTACACTATTTTGGTGCAACTTTAACACTAAATATAAATCTATGAAATCCATAAAAATCCATCACTTAAAAAAATCAATGGATTTGTTTAATTGATACACCCCCTTAAGATAATGCAACTTTTACACTATTTTGGTGCAACTTTAACACTAAATATTGATCCCTTATTTAACCTATCAACACTATCTTTTACACCATCCTATCTATCCTGTTTTATCTATTATTTTTATTACTTTTTAATCAATTTTTAATGTATAATACTTTGTAGAAACAAAAATTATTAAAAGAGATGCACAAAAAAATAATAAAAAAATTTTAGTGCAATGAACGTGGATGGTGCACCATGCCGGCCTATCTTTAAGGGTGTATTTGCAACCAACCGGCACCATTTGAAGATGCTCTAAGACAAAAGTTATTGGTACGAATTATTGTAGCTACATTACATCACTTTAATTTCTCTCAAATTATGAGCTTTGAACCCTTGACGAACACGGAAAATGTTTAAACACCCAATCAAAAAAAATTATTAACAATACGTTCTAAGAGAAATCATTAAGTTAAGCACAAGGAAGATAGGAAGAAACTTTTGCAATGTCAAAAAATGTCTTTTTTTTTTTTGAAAACACAAAAAATGTCTACTAGTGCAAGGTACCATTCACATAGCACGTGTTTGTCCTGTTATTGGCTTCGCATATACTATTTGAGAGATTCAAAATTATTTTCTTCAGGGCTAAAAACGTTAGGCTCATCCAAACAACATCATTGATTTTGTAAAGCAGTTTACTCCCACTGTTCTGCCAATGTTTTGGTTGCTAGGAGTGTGAGATCATGATGCAGTTCAAATCCTAATATGAACCAAAACGTACCAATTGCAATCCAGATAACATGACAAGTCTTCTACCAATTAGAACTGGACCTAATTAAACTATCTAATTTGACAAGTCCTATGTAAGAACTACGAAGACAGACCAAGTCATAGACATCAGAATGCAGAAGCCATGCAAGTCAGTGCACAACTACACACTTGACATCGCCACAAACCGCGTGCCGTAAGCACGAACCAAAAATGGTTAAAAAATGGCTTCATACACCCACAACAATATGAATCCTCTGTCGATGAAATGTTAAGGAAAAAACAGAAATTGCCAAATAGAATTCATTCTAAAGAATACGAATGACCGAACAAAAAAAAAAAAAAAACTGTTGCTACCTCTCAACACATTGATTACATATGTAACCACTTGATAATAAGATAAAGAAAACGAGAAACAAGTACTTTCAGATCAACAATGCAAGATATCATCCAAAGTAGCAATTACTCAACTCACTAGTATAGGGAATTTTTCTCGCTGAACTCATTCTCTAGTTAAAGTTACAGTAAACTAGCAGCATATCAACACTGGTCATAGAACAGAATTGAAGCCAGCAACAACTGATGGAGTGTCTACGAATGTTAAACCCAAAATATTAAGGAAACATTGATCCTTCCACCCTTTTTGTGGGATGTTGTGGCGTGAATCAAATACGCATGTGATACTGTCCTATAATACAACTTGTCCTTCTACAATAAGAATTGTGTAAGAAAATTTTTGATACGAGAAAAGTTAAAAACCACTTCAGCATAGAAAAATGGTTCATCTCAAGGAATCCTCCAGGATAGCAGTAAAAAGTTTTACATTTTACTAATTTCTAAATGATGTTTTCTCCAATAAAACCTTAAAATGAATCCAAATAACCAGGACAGAGATCACATTTCACACTCAACAACAAATTAGTCGGAGCTGGCTACATGGACCAAACTCTTCCAGTGGTGTACCCTTTCACGCCCAACATTCACTAATTTCTAATCGATGTTCTCTATATCATTCTTAAATGAGTCCAAGCACCCTAATTGTCATTAGATGTGCCGTTACGGTCCCATAACTAACAACCATTCAATACATTACTCATCAACACTCCGCTAACAGACATTAGATCAATCTTAAATTAGTTGAACAATCTCCCACCCCATCTCTGAAATTTTGTTACGGCCTCCATTGCACACCAATAAGGAAGTCATGACATACCTCGCATGCACATACATTATTAATTCAGACTAACAGTATTAGAGACCAATCACAACAGAACTGTGACTATAAAATCACTAACCAATATAGAAACACAAATATATCACTGAAAATATAGCCAATTTTAGTATTAAAACAAAGTTCCATCAAATCATCCAACCCTAAATTTCCAAACTGATGAAATGCGATTCAATATCCTTACATTCGATAACTCAATTTGATAAAAAAAAAAAAAAGAACACATAAAGCCAAAACAAAAACTTGAAAAAGAGTAGAGTCTTTTCCAACCTTGCCGCTCTCAATCCAGCGGAATCTCGACATCGCCATTAGCGATCTCCTGCTGCAGATCCTTGGGGTTCTTCCCATCCACCGTACATCCAACCGAAACGCAGGTCCCGAGGATCTCCTTCACCGATCCCGACAAGTCCTTCGCCATCGACCTCGGCCGCATGATCTTCGCGATCTCGATCACGTCGTCCAGAGATATGTTCCCGGAGTGCCTGATGTTCTTCACCTTCTTCCGGTCCCTCTCCGGCTCCTTCAACGCCTTGATCACCAGCGCCGCCGCCGACGGCACCACCGAGACCTTGGCCTGACGGTTCTGCACCGTGAGCTTGACCGTCACGCGGAGGCCCTTCCAGTCCTTGGCTGTCTCCTTGGCGATGTCCTCTCCGATCTTCTTCGGGGAGAGACCCAGGGGGCCGATTTTCGGTGCGAGAGAACTGGCGGCGCCGACCTCGCCGCCGGTCACACGGACGTACACGTCGACGACCTGGCTGGGATCGAACTTCGGCGGCATTGCTGTTGTTGTGTGGGAGATTTGCAGAGAAGAGTTTCACTGGTGCTAGGGTTAGGGTTTTGAGACGCAAAATGGGAGTGGGAGAGAGTTAAGGTTTTATACTGGTAGGGTTTTAAGATGGTTTGTGTAAATTACGGATTTGTCCAGACTAGATATGGGTTGGGGCGATGGGCTTCGAAGTTTTAGAGGTCTGTAAAAAGTTCATGGGCCATGGGCCCAAGGAAATGAACATTTTTTCAGTTGCACATGTTACTTATTTACTAAATGAAATGGCCCAAGTTCTTATTTTTAGTAGCCCATTCTTGTAAAAATTGTGAAATAGCCCGAGTTCAATAAGTCGTTTTTCTAAGAGAAAAAATACTTGAACAATAAAAAAAAAGGAATGATTCAGTGAGTCATCTCTGGAAATAACAATTATGAAAGAAATTAAGGCCTTTTTTTTGGTCAAAATTAAGGCTTACTTTGTGTTAGTAAAATTAGTTGATAGTTTCGTTTTCTCAAATTAGGTGATAGTTTCTCAAGAAAAAAAAGGTGATAGTTTATTTTTTATTTTTTATATTGGATTATTCATGATTATTCCACAAGAGACACGCTCCACCCTACAAAAGATTTGTCTCAAAAAATTAGGTAACTCGAACATGAAACCTCATAAAGGCTCAAATGAATAACTAGAAAGTCCCAAACGAATTAAATCAGAGCGTGCAATTGAACATAGCTGCCGCTCCTTCTCTCCAAAACCCTACAATTCTTTTTTTGATTCACTTTTGTAATTTTTGTTCTTCAACCTCCATCGATTCTCTCAACGATCAACAGTGGTTCCAATCAAATCTCTTTGCTCTTTTGTTCATTCAATAAAAAACAGATCTAATGAGATATGTAGAGATTGGTTCATCCTTGTTGCGGTGCATATTCATCAATGGTGTTGAGTGGATTTGTGTGGCGCACTAGATTGATTTGTGTTTAGTTTTTACTTTATAGTTAGTTTTATTCGCTAGTTGGAAGTATTTGATTCGTCTTCTCCTTGTTGAGAAGTTTTAGGTTTTCTCACCTCGTTAGGAAGTTTTGTTATTCGTTTTGTAGTTCTAATATTTTTGTGTATTATCGTAAGTTTCAACGTTGTAAAGAACAGTCCTTAATAATCAAACTATTTCAATTTCGAAAAAAAATCAAATTAATGGTAGTTTGTTTGCATAAATAGGATTAGTGAATCAACGTACTTGATTCTATGTCTGGTCTAATATTAAGCAATAAATAATTAATGAAATTTCAATTTTTCTTTCAAAAAAAAAAAAAAAAAACTAGGAAGTCCCGAACACTATAGTAAGACAATAGTTAGTAACTTAGTGTGACAAGTTGAAAGCTAATTAATAATCAAGTTAAGAAAAAGAAAGCTGGTAATTGGTCAAACTCGTATCTATCCAAAATTTGTGACAAGTAGCATTTTTCTTACTGAAGGTATATTCAATTTGACAAATACATGGACTTGTAAAAAAATGATAGATTTTTATAGATTTTATGGAATTTGATGGATTTAGAAGGATTTTTCCAAAATCTATCCGAATCTCATGGGTAGATGTGGGATTTGTTATATACATTTTTTTAATAGAAATCCATTAAAATCTTAATTTGTTTATATTGAGATGTATGGACCGAAATAATAGTCTCACATCGGATAAGTGAAACTTATAAATTAAGTATATAAATGATTGTCTCCCTTCATATAGTACCGAGATCTTTTGAGATAAAACCCGACACCTAAAAGATGAAGGGTGGTTAAGTCGGGGATAATATCGGTACTGGGGAGATCAATGACACGTGGAGAAGTGTCGCGGGCGGCCGCTTGCGAATAACATACCGTGAGACGAAAAAATTCAACTTGATATCAGAGTCGACGGTTTGATCAGAACCTGTCGAAAAAAAATCATTTTGATGAATTTTGGTCCAAAGTGGAGTGTTGAGATGTGTGGACTGAAATAATAGTCTCACATTGGAAAGTAAAACTTATAAATGAAGTACATTAGTGATTGTCTCCCCTCTAATAGTACCGAGGCTTTTTAAGATAAAACATCATACCTAAAAGATGAAGGGTTGTTAAGTTGGGGACATAATTGGTACGATCAATGGCTCGTGGAGAAGTGTTGCGGGAGGCCGCTTGCATGTAATGTACTGCAAGACGAAAAAATTCAACAACTTAGAAATTGAATACACCTAGACTTTTTAGAAATCCATTAAAATCCTTATTCAATAAACCTTGATTTTTCAAAAGTCCATTAAAATCTTTTGAAATCCAAATTAAATACACTTAAATGCTAGCATGCCCCAGCTGGAACATGCAGCTAGGGCTTGCAGTTGACTCAGCACTGACTCGTCACGACCCCTATTTCACAATCCTAAACTGAGCCCCATCCCGCCTAGACTTACGTAAACTCCCAAGCCAATCTCGCCTTGTCACGCAAGCCTAGTTAGTCTTCCTTTACCATTTACCATTTTAAACCATTTACAAGTTGAGAATATTGATTAGTGCGTTATCATTAATATAGCGAAAGCAATTTCATCTCAAACAAATCAAAATAACCTAAAGCATACCAAAAGAGACAACCTATAGTGTGGAAACCCTGCATATGTATATCATCAATAATGAACTGTCAAAGGAGAATAACATATAAATATATATGTCCAAGATCTCTCAAAACCCCAAGTCCCAATGTATCAAAAACAATATATAGAATAATACAAGAAAATTCACCTATATCAGACAAGCGGAAAGACCTGCTCTAATATCCTCAAATCAAATCTCTAAGCTGTGGAGCATTTCTCTTGTTGAACTGTGGATCTGCACTCCGTCGAACACAAGAATGACGAGCCCAGGTAAGTAACATCAAGCAGGACATAAATACAACATTTTGAAATAAATAGATCAGTCTAATTCATGTAGATAGAAAGAAAGGAACAGGGAGCGCACAAATACATAAGACTGTAAATTAATCAATCGAATATAAAGTGTTCGGAATAAGAAAATCGAATAGCAAGGAGTCCCGACCAAAAGGTCGTTGAGTCGCGGCAAGCCCAACAGACTCAGGTTTAAGACGAGACACAACCTACCAGCCCTAACCCTTGCGACTATGAGATATCCACAGACCTAGATAAAATGCCCCAACGTACACTCAATTGGGAGATATCAACAGCGTCTAGATAAGAGCTCATATCGCAAATAAAAGTAATCATAACTCGCTTGCCAATGGACCACTCAACCAAAGGAAATTCCAAAAAAATAAATGAACAAAGCAATAACAACAAATTAAAGCTCAAGAAATAACTGTAAAATTCTTCACTGGTTTACTTGCCTGTAATCCTACGAATCCCGTGTGACTCGTCAACAACTAAAACTCATGATAATTCAATTAAATTACAAATCCTATTAAATACTTTCTAATTTACCCAATTTTCTATAATTATTTATTAGTGTAATTGGGTTAATTTTCAGGGTATTGAGTCGTATTCGAACCCATTTGAATTCCCGAGAGATCCTCAAAATTTTTTCAAAATTTTTATAAAAATCTCTCCTGTGAATAGTGTCACATCACAATAGCTTCATTGGGTCTAACCCATGGCGGCACCCTCACGGTGTGAATTTGGGGCTCACTGCCCCCGACTCCGTTGGAGTGCCTACAACGTCCCTTGCGACGTAAGCTATGCACTTACTTTTCGTGGTTTTTTGAAACCCTAGCTCGCGTTGCCGTATTCCGAGCCTATACCAAACTCTTAGGAACGTCTGTTACTACTACAACCCACTTTCGGTTTGCGTCAAAACCGTGACAAAACCCTCGATTTCGAAAATCGTTAAAAAATTCTATAAAATTCTACAACTTCTCCAATCACCAAACTAACTCACAAATTACCAATAAATCATCCATTGGATCATAAAATCATCACAAAACCTCATTTCCAACATTTCCCTAAAAAATCTCGTCCGAAATCGTCGTGACGAAAACCCACAGAACTACAATCAAAACATAAACAAACACGTGGAGAACTGGGATCTCACCTTATAATTGGAATTTAGGTGATCCTTTGGTGTCAAACCGCGTCAAAACTCTCGGAACCTTCCCGTTCTCACGTTGTGTGTTTCGTTGAAAGAGAAGAAATGAAACGGACGAGAAAGAAAAGTTGGTGGGTTTGTTTTATACCCCATCCATCATCTACATCCATACACGAATCTCGAGGCACATCACATAGCCATCACTTAATTCATCCAACCACCTTGACACTTCTTGGTGACTTTAATATGTGACTTTCGTTTATAACTTAGTCATTTCTCGCACAATACTCGCGTTCTCGAACCCCTTCCGCACCACGATTAGTTCGTCGTGTAATCCCGGACGTATCAACGTATCGAACGTGATATACAACTTTTAATTATTATTAATTTTGAATTTATTCAGTGTTTTTAATTCATTAAATCTCCCAGACTGCTAATTACCTGGCAACTGTTCACCCGAAACTCGTTATTCAAATTCCCATCGAGCCGAACTAGTTTCTCAACACCAACACTCACACTCAAACGTCATCGCACGTTTGGGACATTAGAATTTGCATTCGGGTAATAAAATATAATACAAAATACCAAACAAAAAATAACATACCTCGACGTCGACGACCGAGAATTGGACACTGCATCATGGCAAACGGGCCCACGTACAACCTAAATTGATATGTGGTACGAATTAGATTTTAGGTTCGTTACATGACTGTTGTGTTGAGAAATGTGTCATAGGCCATTTATGTAAATATTGTTTAACTATTATAAGTAGATACATGTTTCTTTTATAATAGTATCCATGAATAATTATTGTATTATTCTAAACGTCCCCAATCAGTTATTATTATGGGAACAATAATAAATTAAGACTAGTAAGAGTCTTGATTGATAGTCATATGATGATTATGCGTATACGGATACGGATACAGATCAAAATCATGAGTATTTGTTGGGAACAAATACTGGACCGAACCGCTATGAGAACGTTGCATGGTCAATATCATAAGTGATTCTCATGATAGTTATATCATTTAGTCCTTTGACTTGAGGTCACCAGAGACTCCAACATTAGGAGCACAATGATTTAACACAATTAAACATCGTCTTTAACCGGATGATTATAAAGATTATGATTGGTCATTGTTCGACTAATGTGTGGAAGTTATGTGCTCAAGATGGGATTTGTCTCTCTCTTTTAGAGATAGATATCTATTGGACCCCTCAATATGTTAGACTGATAAATGGCCATATCTAGTGAATTGATTGGATCAATGTCACTTGACAATTTCAGTCTACTCGAAGATCGAGGCTAGTAGATTGAACTATAAGGATAACATTATTAAGTTCAATCAAAAGATATCACGTGACAAAAGGATATGACATACACTGTCTATTAGGTTGTATCGATTTATTGATCTTTATGCAACTTGGGTAGTCATAATGTCTTGCTAGAGGCCGCTTATGACTTATGTGCCAAAAAGGATTTTGGTTCACTGCCAACGTTGTATGAACCTATTGGGTCGCATACAAAGAACGAACTTACGCAATTTAATATTATCTAGGTTGATGAATTTTATTTGATAAAATTCTTTTTGAAGATTCTCAATAAGTGTCCTAGTTTGACTAGGATTTATAACTCCTACATTTCTAGTGTGACTAGAAATTTAGTCTCTTAGTGAATCTTATTTTGAATAGGACTCTAATTGGAATTAAAGTATGACTTTAATTCTTATTTGAGTTTTAAATAAATTACAACTCTTATTGGATAAGTAATTGTAGATTGTCTGTGACTCTATCCTTTTTAGAGCTGGA
This sequence comes from Stephania japonica, assembly GCA_039657345.1. Lineage (NCBI taxonomy): Eukaryota > Viridiplantae > Streptophyta > Magnoliopsida > Ranunculales > Menispermaceae > Stephania > Stephania japonica. Next base: position 13,890,322 of record CM077556.1, read on the forward strand.
CCTTATCTAAGACTCTATTTAGAGTATGACTATGGGATGAAGTTCTTTTACAGCTTGACCTATTGAACTATAAATAAGACATTAGTCACAATTGTATTATGAGAGAGACTTTTCGTATGAGAATTTTCTAGAGAGATTTTTCTAGAAAGTTTTGTGAGAATTTCTTCTCTAGAATTTTTGGCGCTAGCACTCCGGATCGTGATCATCCGTTCGTGTGTGGATTTCTGATAGAGGACACGCGCTTGAACGTTTTGAAGGAATCGATCAACACCAAACAAGACAGACATGGAGTTATGCTTGTTAAGGTATGATTTTTCTCTCTTGATGTATCAATTTAATGGAATCGATAGGATCCTGGTTCGGGGATATTCGAAAAGGTTTTCAAAAATTTCACTGCGTTTGATCCCTGAAACCCAACATGTTGGCTGTGTAACGACCCAAATTCTCCACCACTAAACCTATGTGTATTTTGATAATTTCATGATAAAAATGTGTTGGGTGTTTGATGTGAAAATATAATTATAAACTTGTCAAATTAAACATGAGTGAGGGATTAAGTAAAGTTTTATTTTAAATAATAAAGCCCAATTGAGCTTAGAACCCAAAAGAGCATTTTAGACAAGTTGTAAATAATCATAACCCTAATCCCTAACCCTAATGCTATTTAAGCAAATCAAAGAAAACCTTAGCCGCAATCTTGTTAAATACCCACGTGGAGAGGAGGAGAGCAAGAGGAGAGTTCAAGCTCAAGAGAGGTACAACCTCACTTCCCTTCTTGATTTCTTTATTATTTGTTGAAGATTTGGAGACCAAAGGGTCGATGGCGTCGTCAGCGGCAAGCACGCGAGGAAAATATAAAAGAAAATAAGAAAGGAAAGATTTGATCTATGTTAGAATGAGATTTTGAATAGGATTTTGAGGCAAAGACTCCATTGAAGGCATGGTGAGACTCTAATACTCCCTAGATTTATTGTCTTGGTGTTGGTATTGGCAATGAGAGTTGATGATTTGCAAAGTTTGTTCAGTTTTTCTTAGATCTAGTCTTAAAATGGGTTATACAAATTTTTAAGCTTTATGATAACGAGTATTATGGATGAATCAATTTTGTTTTCCATAGTTTGACGGTACATGAAAGGGTTTTCCCATGATTTTAGCAAATTGAACGCGGTTGAAGTTTATTGATATGGATTTGGCATTTAAGGTTGAGTTGAGATTTAAAAAGGGACTTTGAATATTTTCTTTGAGAAATAAACTTATTCGATAAATTTGTGGACTTTGATTGAATATTGTAATTTGGGAATTTAAAGTCTAAATTGAGTCTTGTATGGTGATTTAGATCTTTTTAATTTTAATTAATTGAACATCTTCGATTTATGTTGGAAAAACCAAGTCTTAGCGGATTTTCCTTGTTTTACATCACCGCATTCTTATTTTACTCAAATCATCGATTCTAATTTTAAGTGTCGATTTTAGAGTCGTGAATGACCTTTAGCGAAGTCAGCTATAAAATAGGGTGAATTTCTAAGGTCTAGACAATTGATGTTAAACTTGTATGGTTGTAGATATATAAAGTAATTATTCTTTCAAATTGTTTAGATTCGCGAGACGGTTCACATTGAGCCCAAACGCAAGAGGATCGAGATTAGGATTCGCGGCAAGTACAGGTAAGTGGGGAGCTTGCTCAATTATCAAATATGACATGATTACTAGTTATGTTTATGATTCACAATTTGAATTAAAGACTTGAGATTTATGGGTTGCATCATGGTATTGGCTCGAACCTACATATCTATGGAATGTGAATGCACTGCTTTTCTCATCTATGTTATTCAGGGCACCAGAATATTTGTGGAGTTCCACTGAGGGCCTTATTAGCAAGTAAATCTATAAGAATACCTCAGAATGTTGTGGTACCACCGAGGGTCGTTAACACCCCAGGATGTGTGGAGTTTACCACTGAGGGCTTTACTTGACTAATTGAATTCATAAGTATGTCACGTAGGGACATGAGTTGGAGTTCCTTATCTTGTACTCTTGAGACAGGGATGTGCATCGGTGATGGCTTGGACGAACCTACTATTGATTTGATGGGACAAACGAGAGGGCACATAAGGCCTATGTGCTAGCTAGTTGTTTCCATCACCTCAAGAGTAGGAGAATCGGTCACTGGATTCTTGCCAATACCTAGTATGCATTGAATGAAACATAGACTTATCGTATTACTATATTTTATAGTACATAATCTCGCGAAACCCCCTCATTTGCATAAATGCTTGAATTTATGTAATGATTTGTCAATCTCTTTGATGTTATGCATGATTATTGTTGTTACAATTTGATGGTTTATGAATATATCGTATTTGCTATGAAAGGATGAATTCCTATTTATTTGTGGCTTATAAACCTTATGTCCATGATAGTACTTGATGGTTCATTATACGTCTATCTTTTATGAAATCCTGCTACCATGCTATTATTCAATGAAACCATGTTTGTTTTCAAATACATGTTAGACTTTGCATGCTTATTAGGTATTACTTGCATATTTGATGGTTGAGCGGGTTTTTCGCATTACTGAGCTCCGTTAGTTCTTTTGGCTCACCCCACTTACATCTCAGGTATCCATGACAGCGCTAGGTTGAGGCAAGGGAGAGATGAGCTTGAAGTCTCTTCTTGATGTGAGCCTTTATTGATATATATATTATGTATATTTGATTTTGAAACTATTCAATTTGAAGTTAAAATTAAAATAGATCTTTGGGTAGCTTGAATCCTAGTTACCTTTAGTTGATCCACTTCAGATATTTAATTAACTTGTTTAGTTTAAATGAGCATGAACCCATGTATAGTTTTATTAATGTTCTATGAACTTAAATCTATTGGCATTAGGATATCTCTTTATATTTATTCAACAATTATTATCCTTTATTTAGCCAATGTGTATTCCGTAGGTTTATTTGTTTAGGTGTTCCAGACTGTTATTTGGGTCTTATTCAAGTATCGGGTCCAAGTGGCGGTCTTGGCCGAGCGACCCGACCTAGGTCAGGGGAGAGTCGTCACAGTTGGTATCAGAGCATAGGGATTAGAACCTAGGGAAACGTTAGGTTAGAGAAACCTAAAATGTAGGGTCTTTAAGTTTAAACGTCAAGTTAAGTCGAACAAATTAGTGGTATGGGACATTGGTTCAAAGTCGACTTAACACACAATAATGATAAATCTTAGGATGGGATGGGACAAAAGAAATTTGATAAAGTTTTAATGTGATGACTATTTGCTACTTTGTGTATATAAATATATCGTTAGATATATAGGTAAATGTCTTTTCTTAAGACGTGAAACCTTGGTTCCACGAGTTAGGAATGACAATTAACAACACAAGAAAGTCGAAGGGAAGTCCTCAGAAGATTTCACATGTGCTGTAAGGAAGACTACAACGATTACTGTAAGAATGGTTATGATAGAACGACTAAACTTAGATTAAAATTGTATGGCGAGATGCGCTAACTTAACGATAGAGTGGCAAATAAAGACTTAAGCAAGAATCGATAGACTTGAAAGAACAATGAGACGCCACGCTAAATACGCAAGATAGAATTGTGACGTGGTCACATTTCAGAGAAGTAACTCTGACGCTGAAAACTCTATTAAGATAATTAAAATTAACGATATCTTGTTGAAAACAGAAGTTAACGATCCTAATAAGGATGCAAATGAATATTTGATTTCAAACAATGATAAGCAAGTTAGTCTGGCCAAGAGGCTGAACTTAATTTAAGATATAGAGGACACGTATACACTTAAAACTTCTAACTCTTGATTAAAGATTTAAATCATTGGTCTATAAATTCGATTAGAAAGTTAATATTATGAATTAAATTTTGTTGTTTCATGTTATTTATTTTCTCGAAGACTAACTCTTTCGACTGTGTTGGACCATGATTTTTATATTTCATTGAGTAGGTGTTTATTACATTTTGATGAGATTTTCAAGGAAGCATTCTACTTGTCCGTACAAAGTTTTGGAAAGTGTGAACAATTAATAAAGGAAATAGTTTATTTTCCTTAGTGTTCAAAAATAGATCTATATATATACACATATATAAAATCAAAAATAAAAAAAATTAAAAGCTTGATTTAGCTTGAAAAATGGAAACTCAACACTTTGAAATGGGTTTTGATTCGGATTTAACTTATCGATTGATTGAATTATGACATTCAAGTTTTGATCGAACTTGTGTAAAAGAAAAATAAAACTAAGCTAGTTATCGATAGGTTGAATACTAAATATGAGGACCCAAATTGAGAGTTAGCTCGAAGCGTAAGTACATAATGTACGAGATGGCGAATGAGAAATTAAAGAATATCTCGAAAACAACTCAATAAGAAAATTCAGTGAATACTAGTACACTTAAAGATAAGCGAGTTACTAAAATTTGAGGATACCAAGAATTGATAAATTGTTTTTGAAATGAATGAGGAGTACGCGATGACAGTACCATAATTAAATAATTAAGAAATGCCCCAAACTAAATAGTATGTATGAGTCATATTAGTAGGTTTTAAAGAGCGTACGACGCAATTAATAATATTATAATGAACTCGATGATAAGTGAATCATTAAATCGGGGGTACACTAATGAAAAGAATAATTCTGATATGATTAGTCGTGTGAACTCATAGCTTTTAAGTCAAAATGAAACCTAACCTGATTGGTAGAGGATGGTTGAATGAAAAATGACGTTGAAGAGTAATCGAGGCAAATGATTGTCACATAACGTTAGTCAATAATGACTTGGTTCTTAAATTGGGGATCCTAGAATAGGATCAACCCATGGAAAAATGAATGAGTAATTTGGTGATGAGAAGAATTGCGAACTCAAGAGAGACAACATGTACTGCAATAGTACCCTGTCCAAGAACGAAAATTTCTAATCAAAATGGTGACATCGCTAAGAATCATGTTGATCACTTGTGGGAAGTAACCTGCGATCTCATAATAAAAGTAAAACATTACAAAAAAACCTGAACTACCAAACTAAGTGGTTGAAAGGAAAGATGAAATATCTGATCAGTGATAGGTCGACTATTAAAGTGGGAATCCTAGGTTATGATCGAACCCCTATAAGATTTATACTGTGCAATACGTACGAAACAATAATTAGGGATGGTGAGGAAATACCCTAAACTAGCAATGAAACGTGAATATATGAGTAAAGATAAAATTTCTTAAACTTCATACCGTAAATAATTGTTGAACAAAATGTGTAGTTTACACTTGGAAGCCTAAGGGCTTAGTATAAGTCTAAAAGTGAAAGCCCTAATTTGATAGCATAGGAGAATTTGAGGTTGCAACCTAGATGGGTAAGCAATAGATTTGCAAATGGTTAAGTGTTAAGGATATCAACACATGGAGATAATGCTCGAATAATCAAGGTCGACACCGTAATAGGTGACAAGCATAAGCAAATTATGTGACATAAAGGTTTGCCTAAGCATGAGGTCATTTTAAATCAATCCCATGAGAAATCAGTTGATATTCTTATTTTCAAGAATCATTGAATTTGGAGAAAAAGAAGAACATCATGAATGGCTCTGTGCTAAGTATAAGCAAGAAAACCATAAACTAAATAGTATAAGAAATTTTTCGAAGCAAGTATAAATATGAATTTGGGTACCTTGAATCAAACCTTTAATAGCAAGTCATGCAAGGTAAACCTATGTGAATTCCACGTACACCGATCTGTACTTTATTGTTGGAGTATCCAATAAAACGTATATGAAGTGCGATAATAGTAACATACGAGTGTAATAAATTGAAATGTAAGGGTGAGTTATGAACTTAAAAATAATTGAGTCGTAGTGAATTACGAGACCTTAATAACCATGCCAGAGATATAGGCTGGATAATCTCGAGGAATGACATGAATGCCAAATTTTTTTAAATAAATAAATAAGAAGTTAAAGAACCATATTCCTCTGTGAGTGGAAAACTTTAAATAATCCATAAGAGCTAAGAATTAGCTCAGAAAGGTGACATTAAGTATTTGCACACAAAAGGTGAACCTAACTGAGTCAAGACAATTTAAAACGCTCACTCAGAAATCGTGAAAGTCATACGCTACGTGGACACGATGCGAAAAGTCTATCAGAAATAGAGTGATTGTGATATGAGACCTTAGTATGAAACAAAGATGATGATATGATATATCGCATATGGACGAGTGTTTAATTTCGCTTAAGGTTGCCAGTGATTTCAAATGTTCCTCAAGATTACAAGGGTGGAAGTTTATTGCGTAAGTTAATGGTCAAATGTGACAGAGGGGTTGCAAAGCGGACCATCAGTAAAGAGTTGACTTGAATTATGAACCTACAAGAATGAATGTCGATAAATGTACAATGGACAATGATGTTAATGCATATCTCCGAAAGGAATGCTAAATTTGTTCATTTGTAGCCTCCACAGCTAAGTCGCAATGACATGATGAGTCACACGTTGATATATATAAAGGAGATGGTGACTGAAATAGTGTGCTAGTGTTCTTGATATGATGGATGGCTATCCTTGTTTTTTTTTCCTACTACCAGGTGGTGGTATGTTTGTACTGCCAAATAGGCAGAGATACTTCTTTTTGACATGGATAGGCACCATATCACATCTCAGTATTGTTCTTTGTTGTGTGTATGACTCGAGTGCACATTACGGCTTCGGTGGAGCTTACAAAGGAATACCCCATAAATGTGTAGCGATATGAAGAATTGGCATGTAGCTAAGTATAAAAGCTTTATTGATGACCTATATGAGGTGGGCTTTATGAATTTTTGTTCGCAAGATGAAAATAAAAAAAAGAGATATATTAAAGTCAAGAGTAAAACTTTATTTCACGTGGTGAAATGAGCAGAGCATGCAGGTGAAAATGGCCTCAGTTAAACAATGAGTCGAAAAGAAATCGTTATGGACAGACACCAAACTACATTGTACTTTACTTTTACTTTCGAGGACGAAAGTTCTTAAAATTGGGGATATTGTAACGACCCAAATTCTCCACCACCCAACCTATGTGTATTTTGGTAATTTCATGATAAAAATGTGTTGGGTGTTTGATGTGGAAATATAATTCTAAACTTGTCAAATTAAACATGAGTGAGGGATTAAGTAAAGTTTTATTTTAAATAATAAAGCCCAATTGAGCTTAGAACCCAAAAGGGCATTTTAGACAAGTTGTAAATAATCATAACCCTAATGTTATTTAAACAAATCAAAGAAACCCTAGCCGCAATCTTGTTAAACACCCACGTGGAGAGGAGGAGAGCTAGAGGAGAGTTCAAGCTCAAGAGAGGTACAACCTCACTTCCCTCCTTGATTTCTTTATCATTTGTTGAAGATTTGGAGACCAAAGGGTCGATGACGTTGACAGCGGCAAGTACGCAAGGAAAATATAAAAGAAAATAAGAAAGGAAAGATTTGATCTATGTTAGAATGAGATTTTGGATAGGATTTTGAGTCAAAGACTCCATTGAAGGCATGGTGAGACTCTAATACTCCCTAGATTTATTGTCTTGGTGTTGGTATTGGCAATGAGAGTTGATGATTTGCAAAGTTTGTTCAGTTTTTCCTAGATCTAGTCTTGAAATAGGTTATACAAATTTTTAAGCTTTATGATAATGAGTATTATGGATGAATCAATTTTGTTTTTCATAGTTTGACGATACATGAAAGGGTTTTCCCATGATTTTAGCAAATTGAACGCGGTTAAAGTTTATTGATATGGATTTGGCATTTAAGGTCGAGTTGAGATTTAAAAAGGGACTTCGAATTTTTTCTTTGGGAAATAAACTTATTAGATAAATTTGTGGACTTTGACTGAATATTTTCATTTGGGAATTTAAAGTCTAAATTGAGTTTTGTATGGTGATTTGGATCTTTTTAATTTTAATTAATTGAACGTCTTCGATTTATGTTGGAAAAACCAAGTCTTAGCAGATTTTCCTTGTTTTACATCACCGCATTCTTATTTTACTCAAATCATCGATTCTAATTTTAAGTGTCGATTTTAGAGTCGTGAATGACCTTTAGCGAAGTCAGCTATAAAATAGGGTGAATTTCTAAGGTCTAGACAATTGATGTTAAACTTGTATGGTTGTAGATATATAAAGTGATTATTCTTTCAAATTGTCTAGATTCGCGAGACGGTTCACATCGAGCCCAAACGCTAGAGGATTGAGATTAGGATTCGTGGCGAGTGCAGGTAAGTGGGGAGCTTGCTCAATTATCAAATATGACATGATTACTAGTTATGTTTAGGATTCACAATTTGAATTAAAGACTTGGGATTTATGGGTTGCGACGTGGTATTGGCTCGAACCTACATATCTATGGAATGTGAATGCACTGCTTTTCCTATCTATGTTATTCAGGGTACCAGAATGTTTGTGGAGTTCCACCGAGGGCCTTATTAGCAAGTAAATCTATAAGAATACCGCAGAATGTTGTGGTACCACCGAGGGTCGTTAACACCTCAGGATGTGTGGAGTTTACCACCGAGGGCTTTACTTGACTGATTGAATTCATAAGTATGTCACGTAGGGACATGAATTAGAGTTCCTTCTATTGTACTCTTGAGACATAGGGATGTGCATCGGTGATGGCATGGACGAACCTACTATTGATTTGATGGGCAAACGAGAGGGCACATAAGGCCTATGTGCTAGCTAGTTGTTTCCATCACCTCGAGAGTAGGAGAATCGGTCACCGGATTCTTGCCAATACCTAGTATGCATTGAATGAAACATCGACTTATCGTATTACTATATTTTATAGTACATAATCTCGCGAAACCCCCTCATTTACATAAAAGCTTGAATTTATGTAATGATTTGTCAATCTCTTTAATGTTATGCATGATTATTGTTGTTACAATTTGATGGTTTATGAATATATCGTATTTGCTATAAAAGGATGAATTCCTATTTATTTGTGGCTTATAAACCTTATGTCCATGATAGTACTTGATGGTTAATTATATGTCTATCTTTTATGAAATCCTGCTACCATGCTATTATTCAATGAATCCTTGTTTGTTTTCAAATACATGTTAGACTTTGCATGCTTATTAGGTATTACTTGCATATTTGATGGTTGAGCGGGTTTTTCGCATTACTGAGCTCCGTTGGTACTTTTAACTCACCCCACTTACATCTCAAGTATCCATGACAGCGCTAGGTTGAGGCAAGGGAGAGATGAGCTTGAAGTCTCTTCTTGATGTAAGCCTTTGTTGATATATATATATATATATTATGTATATTTGATTTTGAAACTATTCAATTTGGGGTTAAAATTAAAATAGATCTTTGAGTAGCTTGAATCCTAGTTACCTTTAGTTGATCCACTTCAGAGATTTAATTAACTTGTTTAGTTTAAATGAGCATGAACCCATGTATAGTTTTATTAATGTTCTATGAACTTAAATCTATTGGCATTAGGATATCTCTTTATATTTATTCCACAATTATTATCCTTTATTTAGCCAATGTGTATTCCGCAGGTTTATTTGTTTAGGCGTGCCAGACTGTTATTTGAGCCTGGTTTAGGTATCGGGTCCAAGTGGCGGTCTGGGCCGGGCGACCCGACCCTAAGTCGGGGGAGAGTCATCACAGGATAACTATCAGTGTTGAAGTCGGTTAGCTGTCAGTTGGTTGTACCAGAAAGGCAACTAAAACATAACAGTTGTATGGTACAATAGGTGCTCAATAGGTGCTGACTAGGCAGAGTGTTCGTGTTGCGTGCCCTACTTGGGACACGCTAGCATTTTCCTATTTTAAAATCCTCTAAAGTCTTTTGAAATCTTTTCAAATCCTCTAATTGAATACACACAAGATTTGTCCCGAATCTTGATAAAGCGAATTAGGATATCTCTCATTTTCATAGGGTCAAATTTGGTTATGACCCCGCAACAAAGGTTTTACATTACCATCTATATACATCATGTATATATAGGTTTTCATAGACAAACTAGCTAGGAAGGTTTACAGCTCAAGCTAGGTTATGATAAAGCATAGGCATATCTTATATATATACAAGTTAGGTTATTATATAATGCATGTCATTTCCTATTAATTACTGTATAATTCATGCCTTAAAGTCTATGAACTATGAAGGTTCCTCCTCATCTTAATACTTTCCTTTTTAAACTTCAAAGTACTCATCTCATCTTACCTTAAATTATACACAAAGTTGGTGTTGGCAGAACTCCATCTGCATAAAAACATAAAAGTTAAGGTGGGTGAGAAACTAAAGATGCTTTGTTTACAACCCCACCAATCCATTTGGAAAAAACAAGTAGTTTCCTGTGAATAATTAAGTAATGTGCATGGATGGGGATTGGTTGTTGCATTTAAACCATACAACACACTAAAGCCCATTAAAATAAAATACGTACTCTAGTAGAGTATTGCATCAATTATTGAATTGAAGATATTGTTTGTTTAAGTGATGGGGTTGGATTTAGAATCCTAACAATGCATTAAAATCTCAGCGTCAATTTCAATACGTACTTTGGCATTTTGGACGATGACCACACGGCATTATATTATATAGATTAATTAGTTTATATATACATTTATGTATCTATCACGAAAAGAATACCAAACCATTGGTTAATCTAAACTACTCGAAATAATATATGTGCGTGTATTCTCACCATACGAGATTATATATAAGATTAAGATTAATTAATTCTGTTAAGATACATGGGCTTTGTTATTTTAATTAGCAATTGAACATATTAAACTTTGTAAAAGAAGTTCTGAGCTCAACCAACATAATTAAAGGTGGTCCAATATTTATAAATTTTGGGTCCAGATCAAGAATAGAAGTTATGGAATTTAAAAATCATAGTTTGTATTTATGTAATGGATCGATTTTGTAGTTTTCATTTATGTAAATGGATCACTTTAACTAATGTACCTAATATCTGCATAAGTGATCTCTCTTCTTTACATAATTTGTTTTGTACCAAGAGCTCAAATTTTCTTTTCTTTTCTTCTTTTGTTAAAGAGAAGTGAGTTTTTCCTCTCCTGTCAAGAGATTTTGAGTTTTTCTCTCATTGTAAGGAGGCTTTGAGTTCTCCCCTCCTTGTGGGGAGGTTTGAGTTTTTCCTCTCTTTTTATTGTGCGGTTTTGGAGTTTTTTTTGCAAAAAATGGACCAACAGGACTCGTGGAGCATGTAAGCGGAAGCCGTGAATAGCATAAGTTTGAACTGTCAAAAGCTTGACAACTTTTCGATCAGTTATTAATCTAGGGATTTAGTTAGGTCGAATAAGTCATATGTTTCTTTTTTTTTGTTTTGTTTTTTTATATTATTGTTGTAGAAGCAAAATAGTTAGAAGTATATAGATTAATGGTTGATTCGATACATTCGACAAACATATAAGTTGTATATAAGTTGCAAACTTTCGCAATGTCACTTTGATCCCAATATATAGAAAAAGACTGCTACTGATGTAATTTTATTGTAAAATCAGATGTAAATAGTAAACAATTTTTATAAATAAATATCTTTTCGTCAAAAAAAAAACTTAAATTTAAGAATCAATCTGCATAATAGTTAATTACTAGTCTGCCCAATAGATTGTGTTACTACACATTAAACACTTTTAATGATTAATAAGAGGCATTGTAGATTTAGTGCTTCCTACTTGATATTTAGTTACTTATTAGATCCAATCGCTTCAACTAATCTACTGACCCTATATGCAAAACTAAATTTTATGATCTCTCAACACAATTTTCTATGTACTTAAAATTTGAACTTAAGTCCACGAGTAACAGTTTACTAGTCCATTATTTTTACCTCCGTATAACACCTAAAATTTATCAAAAAATAATTAATTAGGTGGCTCAATAGTTTAGAAAGTGTTTGGAAGCGAACAATTGTTTTTTTCTTATAAAAAAAGAAATTTATCAAAAAAAAAAAAGATAATAAAGTTTTACAAACTCATATTTGAATGATTGACAAAGATTAAACAACGAGAAATTGAGGTACTTTGGCCAATAATGGAGGAGCGAACGACAAACAGAATTATGAAAAAAGCGCGAGAAATTGAAGCGAAAGAGACTCGGAGAGCGTCGCGGTGGAGAGGACAGGGCAGGCCAAGGCCCAGCTGTTACCGAGCGCGCTAGATGCGAGTCGGGGCCCCAACTTCACGTGCCGTTGGCGAACCTGTCACGCTACCCACCCAACAGCCACGCGTCGCATTTCCACCCCAACACATGTCCTCCTCTCCCTCCTCTTAACTGGGACCACCAACCGCTACGCGACAAAGCGTTTCTAAGTACGGATAATAAACCAGATAACTCCCCCCTCATTTTACCAAAACGCCCCTCCCCCTGTTTTGTCCCCATTCATTGAACCCTCCGCTACAGACATCGACCGTCACTCCTCCGTTACTTAATCACGCTTAAATGAGTAGTAATTGCAACTAATTGTGGATAAGACGCGTTAGGTGACGGCCGAGATCACGGACTTGTGGTGACCGCCGTTAGCGTAATTTTGGTTTTCTTATACGGGCTTTTTAGGGATTAACATGTAGTACAAGAAGAAAAAAAAATTACAGAGCAGAGCAGAGTCAGAGAGATGGAGAGAGAAAGAGAGCACAACCTTATCCACTTTTTTTGTGTTTATAAAAAGCAGCGCAAAAAAGAGAGATTAACATTTTAAGAACAACTAGAAGATTTTTTATTTTCGAATTCGGAGTTTTGAAATGGCGAAACCGAGTTACCAGTACCATCATCATCATCAACACCACCACCACCACCACCACCACAGATCGTACAACTCCGTCACGAATCCCGAGGCGATATTCGAGTTCGACGAGGCAGATCTGCGGAACAGCAGCAGCAGCAGCAGCAACAACAACAACAACAACAATAACTCGTATTCATCATCGGCGCAGGAGTTGAAGAAATCTGCGAAGAAGAGAAGCAACAGAGTGTCGATCAAGCAGAGGAGTTTCCAGATCGAGAGTCACGATGAGAGCGTGCGAGGCGCGGCGACGTCGCTGCCGGTGAACATACCGGACTGGTCGAGGATGCCGAGGAGAGATGACGATGATGATGGTGAGAGTGGCGCCGGTGGATCGATGATTCCTCCGCATGAATTTCTGGCGAGGCAGTTCGCGAGAACGGGGATCGCATCGTTTTCCGTGCACGAGGGGATCGGGAGGACTTTGAAGGGTAGGGATTTGAGTAGGGTTAGGGATGTCATTTTGAAGAAGACCGGCTTCGAGGATTGAGACTTATAATATAACATATACATAGAGTCATGATTTAATTACGGTATAGTACGTACTACACGGTGAGCGGAGGATGAATGTGAAAGTTTGATTTCACAGATTTTGTTTTTTTTGTTTTTTGGTTCTTTTGAATCTCTATATCTCTCTGTGTTTGATGCTGTGTTGTTTGTGGTGATCGGATTTACATGTATGGATGTAATGCTAACTTAGAATTGAATCGAATTCGAACAAATTTCAACAAAGTGGATTTGATTTGGTTGGTTCGTTCGTTCGTACTGTGGAATTGATTTTGTTCTGCATTTCGTGTGGGGAAACATTGACAAAATGCTGCTGTTTGGTGACCGTGCGATTGGCACCAATCACGAAATGAATCGCACGGTTTTCGTTAGTTAGGAATATGGTAGATTGACACGTGGCAGTGAAAGCAAAGCTGGAAAGGGACGTGGCGTGTACTCTTCTTCTGTGATGAGTTTGGAGTTTGGACTGAAATGTGGTTTGGAAGGAAGGAAAGCTAAACGGATAAGACGAGAGGGGCGAGAATGACGGATATACCCCTCTTGGCTTTTTCGGATTGATTTATAACATTTTATTGTTATTTTATTTATAGAAGCTCTTTGAGTAAAAAAATGGAGAAAATATGTTGACTTGTTGATATTGATATATATCTGGAGCCTAGAGGTGGAAATCGAAGGGCAATGAATGACATACAGAGTGAGTAAATAATAATTATGTCCGGATAATACCCGAATGACTATTAAATTGAAGCAAGCATAATGTACATTGTAATGTAATTTACATATACATTTGCAATGAATACTATGTTAAAAAAAACTCACACAAAGCCGAAGCAAACAAACTCATAAACACATTTAAACATTCAAACACTTTATTTAATCACTCAAAAACTTCTCAAAACTTGTGTATTACAAATTAATATTAAGGTCTTTATAGAGACGTTGATTTTTTTAATTTTAACTAATGTACATTGTAATGTAATTTACATATACATTTGCAATGAATACTATGTTAAAAAAAACTCACACAAAGCCGAAGCAAACAAACTCATAAACACATTTAAACATTCAAACACTTTATTTAATCACTCAAAACTTCTCAAAACTTGTGTATTACAAATTAATATTAAGGTCTTTATAGAGACGTTGATTTTTTTAATTTTAACTAAAACACAAATAATTTGACATTGCTAATAAACAACAGAAAACAAAATAAAAAACTTCTTTAACCCCCAACAATATTAAAAACTTAGCTAAATACTACACTTTCTGATTTACTAACACAGTAAATAGAAACTAGTAGCTTTGAGCTAAAAAAAACCCAACATATTACGAGGTCTACAAAAAGGTATACACCATTAGGGGTTGACTGATTCATGATTTGTATTTGTAATTGTTTTCATTGTAACAAAAAACGACCATCAAAACATATATATTCGTTTCACACTTCTAATACTTACTAAACGGGACCTATATATTTTTTTTGTTGAAGTATAACATCAGAGATCCTATCATATGATAGATAGGATTTGATTAAATTGACAAAAATAAAAAATAAAACAACAAGTATACAACATGACATGACTTCCACAAAAATCATTACCTTGGATGTTTCGATGGTGTCTACTCACAAAATCATGGAGCAACGTATACAATTTTGCAGTTTCTCCAATAAAAAATATGTAGCTCTCGCCCTGATAAATACCTTATCAAGCAACGAAGAGACACATTCCTTATTCACCCTTTCAAATTAAAGTTTGGATGGATACAAGCACAAATTCTTTTGGCAGTCACAACATAAGCACCTTTTTTATGGGTTAGTGATATTAACGATTGACAAAACCGAGGGTTTACGGTTTGGTAATTTTTCAAACCGCAACCAAACCGCAGATCACCAAAATCGCACCAAACCGAACTACGGTTTGCGCGGTTTGGTTGGTTTGGTTTCGCGGTTTTCATGCAATTTATTTTCAGGAAAAAAAAACCAGCAAGCAAAAAAAAAAAACAGCAAGCAAAAAAAAAACAGCAAGCAAAAATAAAAAAAACAGCAAGCCAAAATGAAAAAACAGCAAGCAAAAATAAAAAAAAAGCAAGCAAAAATGAAAAACAGCAAGCAAAAAAAAAAAAAAAAAAAGCAGCAAGCAAAAATGAAAAACAGCAAGCGTGACTGGTGAGGCGTGAGGGAGGGACTTGGAGACGCCGGGAGTTGGAGACGTCGAGACGCCGCGTGACTGGTGAGGCGTGACACGTGAGGGAGGGACTTGGAGACGCCAGGAGTTGGAGACGCCGAGACGCCGCCTAACTGGTGATGCGTGAGGGAGGGAGTTGGAAACGCCGAGACGGGCGGCTTGCCTGACTGGAGATGCCGAGCGTCGAGGGCGTGGGAGACTCGTGAGACAGCGAGAGCGTCGAGGGTGTGGGAGCGGCGGTGAATCGGCGAAGAGATGACCGAATAGCGCGAGAGGAAGATGTGAGATTTGTAGTTTTTTTTTTTTTTTAATTTTTGGTTTGTATTTATCAAAATCCCCTCAGTTTGGTTAAACCGCGGTTTTCTCAAAATGAAAATCGCGACCAAACCGCGAGCTTCAAAAACCAAACCAAACCGTGCGGTTTGATCGGTTTGAGCGGTTTGGGCGATTTTTTGAAAACCGCTGCCCACCCCTAATCAAGGAGGACAAGGGTCGCCAACTTATCAAGCTAGCTAAAGATGGAGGAATTGCAATTGCAATACAACACAATTTTTTAAGTGTGATATGGGGGAAGAATAAATTTCATGCAAAGCCAACAAAAATGTAAAAAGGGTCCACAATAAATTACCATATTACACTACTACATGAATTCATATAAATATGACAATACCTACTCACTAACCACTATGAACCTATGAATTAAATTAATCAAATTTCATACATAAACAGCAGATACAAAATTGCTATCAACTTTTTTTTTGAAGTGTGTGTAGGGGCTCTTGCAGTACTAATGATAGATATATAACACATTTTTTTAGTTTTAAACAAAAGACCAATTGACAAAAGAGAAAGCAATGCAGTGTACCACATTCTCTTCATTGAAAACTTTCCAAGCAATGGCTTGTTCATACGAAACATGGCGCCCCATTGTCGACACACAAATTCCATTTGGCAGATATGCGAAACCCTGGAAAAAGAATTGGTAACAATAAGAGGCAAGAAATAACTAGTTATTGATGTGCGGAATTGGTTAACGAAGGCATTATATATGGTGATCCTTCTAATATCCCAATTGCATATGTAAACTTCCTATTTACTTCTTTAACTTGCTTGAAGCAACAAATACTGGAGATCTAGTAAGGTTAGTTATAGCATAATGTTAGTAGTCTGAACAAAGAATTCACACAAGTTACCTGTTGCATGATCTTTGCAAAGTCTGAGCACAATGTCTTTCGTCCTGACTCGTCAAAAATCTTGTCCAATGTAATGTCCTGCAGAGCCACCAATGTGGTCTCCAGCATGTCGAAACCAGCCTGATTGGAGAATGTAAAAACTGGCAATGACTGCAAACCAATAAAACTCACAGTTTCAGCTCAACAGATTGGTGCAGCTTAACTGAGTAAATGGTAAGGTCAATTGATTTTTTTTTTAAATAACAAACCAACTTTAACTACAACACCTTTGACTCCAACAGGAGTTGAATTCCCATCCTTGCCTTTGACAAGATGCCTCATCCATCTCAATAGAGATGCTTCGGCAGGTCAATTGAATTTTTCATTCAAAGAGTGGTTACTGAGATAATAATTTTCTAGTTCCAGTCTTACCTTCAAGGAGCAGCACAATATCGCATCTGGATGGTGCCAAAGCAGTTTCAACAACGAGTCACCAATCTCAGGGTTGGGTCTTAAGAGTTCTGCCCCAAAATGAAAACTGAAAAAATAAGAAAACAAAAACAAAAATTGAATTAGTATTATTAGTTAGATTGTTCGATCAAAATGGCAGCATTGAGACCCATGCACAATAACCACGGTTTTGAAGAAGAAAACTCTCAACTTGCACGACGCTTCCAGTTGGTATAAATGGATTTCAAATTTAACTTTGATTCAGCTGAACTAACCTGTAACTCTGGCAGACCCATTGTGCTAGGGTAAGAGCTTCAGGTGATGTAGGAGATAGCTTCGGCCCAACCTGAGGCCCTAATCCAGATGGTGCTATGGCCATGGCCACTCTCTGCACGGAGGCAATCAAACTGCGGACATACTGTTGCCCCATGGTTGCAACACTATCCTGTAGATGACTTTCAAATGGAAACTGGAAGGCAATAGTCAATACCGAGCGGGTATTCTGAGCATTTGAAGAAGTACTTCCAGCAGTCCTATTAGTCGCTTGTCCAACTTCAAGGCTGGATGCTAGGTCCAGCGTCCGATGTGCAGTCACAGCGTTGGATGAATCACACTGCATAATAAGCATTAGTTTTAGTCCGTCTGACCAAAGGATTAGCATCTAACCATTCATCTATTATTTACTTTTTGGAAAACCACAATTGCTCTAATAGAGCAGAAATTATCGTCTTAAACTCAAGGGAAAGAACTGAGATTTCTGACCCAAAAAAAAAAGAACTGCGATTGGAATCAGACTACATTGGCAAGCTAGAGCTGGTGAAATCCAGCTTGGAAAAGATTTTTGCAGAATTATGGGTTAGTTAAGCTGAAAATTCAAGGAAGAGAAGCCATCTCTTTGGCTAGGTTAATACCAGGCACTAGATTCGTAAATGGGAAATATATAGGTTATTGAAGAATGGGAAACATGGGCATTCAAATAATAAGAACATGAAAAGTACAGAGTAGAATGGAAAGATGTAAACTCAACTGCTTTTGAATCCAATGGTATGATGCGGAATCCAGAGGGCAGCAAGGGAGCATCATCTGGAAACATTTCATCGATTGGAGCAAAAATAAGTTCTGAGCAGGCGCCAACAGCATTTTCATCCACTCCACTACATGTCTGCAACTTGGAACAATAAAGAGTAAATAAAATTTAATTATTTCACAATTTATAGGCACTAAAGTAGCATACACTTTTTGAGATAAAAGAAGGATAAAAGAACAAAATCAGATTGTTAAGAGTGCAAGTATGCTTTCTTTCATACATTTTTTAAGATGATGAATAAACAAATTAAAGGGGGGAGGGGAGAGACCAAACCAGAATCTTTTGATAGGCAAAGAAAAACCTGCAAGAGATGAACATCCCGGGACAAAATAGCTTCTTCATGTGTAAGAGCATGTCCTTCGAGCCGAATTATTTCCAGCATCTGAATCCCCCAACCAATTAATGAAACAGAAGACAGTTCAATAAATATATTAAAGAATCTCTATTATAAACATCAAATCACAAAAATGCAACATTTCCAATCTTTTCAGATATATTAATTTTGTCTTTTAGATCTGTCTAAGATATCATTTCCAACTCAGTCAAACAGCATAAATGACAGTAAAAGAACTTTCCTCACAATTTTAAATCCCAAAAATGTTGCATTTCCAATCTTTTCAGATATATTAATTGTCTTTTAGATCTGTCTAAGATATCATTTCCAACCCAGTCAAACAGCATAAATGACAGTAAAAGAACTTTCCTCACAATTTTAAAACACGAGCACTACAAAATTTGAATATCATAAATTAAAAAGTGGATGCTGATGCAATCATTCTAATAACCAACATTTTCAAGCATATGTACATGTAAATTAAGTTTTTTATCATACAAGTAATGTTGCACATGCAGAGGGAGAATCAATAGAAAAAGAAAAGGCCAGACCTCTTCACGTTCCACTGTATGCCCAAGCGGCATGATGATTTGATTCCCAGAAAACCTAGTGGATCTCAGGGCCCCAAAGGCATAAGAACCAGTCTTCACCGATGCAGCAGAATAGGCATCAATGTTGAAGTCAGCCCATTCTGACCGATGCTCCCTGAGGAATCTAATCAGCAATGCAGGATGAACATTCTGACAGGACAAGTAAAATTTATATTAAGTTCATAATCTCATAGTAAAACTCAGTAGTCGATGCAAAGCCAATTAATAGTCCACCTCTCATACAGATGGGGAAAAAAAAGTATTCAAATTAAAATATTAGAACATAGTAGATACCAAGTCATTTGAAGTTAAACAGTTTAACATTCAAATAACGCATGCATGAAGTTTCTATATGCAGGTTAGTCCATAAACCTCTTCCAGAAAGTTAAGCTCCACTTAAAAGCAAGAAAGCAAGATGGCCGTTATAGATTATGTTATAAACTCATATCTTAAATGACATTATTACCTCGTATTGCACATAAGTGACATACCTAACAGTTGGCAAAGCCTTTCAACATTTCGTAAACAAGAGCATATTGAGAAAAAAGAAAATGCTAGCCACAAAAAAACTGGGGCCAACAGGCAATAGCAATATTATAGCAGCCCAGCTTCTTTGGGCTTGAAAACCAGGCACAATGCAGGGCCCATCAAAAGTGTGTATCGCAGGATGCGACTTAAGGGCACGGAATCGGCTCAAGTACGTGAGGAGCAGAGTTAGTTCAGGTGGGTCCCAAGGTAGCTCTAGAAGTCCAATGGTAAATATGGATTGTGGCTGTGGATTCTTGCCACATCATCAATGTGGAGGGGATGTCCACTCTAGCTGGCATAAGTACATATTCAATGTTTAACAGTCTCCAATGGGTAATGTGGATTGCACCTTCTATCTGAGGTGGCAACCTTTTTTTTTTAAATTAATAATTATCTAACCGACTATATTTTTTTTAGTAAGTATTGTCTATATTTGCAGTTATTAAACTATTATACAAATATTATTTTTTTTTTTGAAGAAACAAATATTATTTTATTAAATACAATTATTATTTATATATAACGGACAATAGCTAAAAAATAGCTTGTTTGTGTTTATCCTTTTTTCTAAACTTATTTGTATTTATCTTATTCCACATGATAAGTACAAAAAAATTGAAAATAAAAAAAGAAAAGTATGTTTATCAAAAAATCAAAACACAATGTATATTAAGAAAAATTTAATCACGTAAATTCTCTTTTTTCTGGCTTTTTGTATTTTTTATTTAGTTTTTTATGAGGTAGCATAGAGCACACTGACAGTGTGGACGGTTATTTGTGCCACGTTATCTCTTCAGTGTGAATCCACATTACCATTGTAAAGAGTTTTTTGGTTGGGATGTCTATTTTATTCTACGTGCCCCACATTCACCTCCAATCCACATCCCCATTGGAGATGCTCTAAGTATGTGAAGCGTGTGTGTGGCGTCTGCGTATGAGAGCAGGAGTATGGGTTGAGTGAGGAGAGTATTAAGGGATGTTTTCATTCTTGTGAGGTATTCTGTGTATTGTTGTCAAATTGGGGTAGACCTTCTGGTCTTGGGGAGAAGAGTGAGTCATCAGTCTCATTGGGTTATTAGTGTTCTCTGCACGTGTAATCCTTGTTTCGTTCTTCCTTTATCAATAAACTCACGAGGCGATCCCCTCTTTCCTCTTAGTCGGCGTTGATCTACAACACAATACAAATAACAAAACAACTTTAACTCACTTGAAGAAGCATGGATGCCTTCACACAAAGAACCCCTCCAGGAAATGGGAGGGCATTAACAGCACTTGAAATGTTACTGACGCTTTTGCCAGAATTGACTGCAATTATCAAATCCTCTGTCCCATCGCAGTTCATCACTGACCAGCCATCATCATTGAATCCATTGACTGCATCATTAAACCCCCTAATAATAGAAATAGCGAAAACGAATTCAATGGAATGACCAAGGCTTTCTTTTAACTCATTTTTAGTAAAAGAAGCAAATGAAACAAGGAATCACCGGCTCAATCTTTGACTAAAGTTTCGAAGAACAGCAGGCTGCCTGCCCAACCCATATACTACTTCTCCACTCGTCTCCTGGGCTATTTGCCTTATGTGGTGCAATGCCTGATCGGGGTAGATAATGGAAAAGGAAAAGGGCAATAGTTATTCACCAGAATGTGAAAGCAACGAAACAGAGTATTCAGAGCCTTCCTGGATCATTACTCACTGCAACTGTCATCTTTTGTGCTACAACTTTTGATGACTGGTAAAGAGGCCGCAACACCTCAGGAACACTCCATGCCTAGCCATTCATGAAGATAAAATAAGGAATTTCCAAAGCAGACAGAGTTGGAAAATGACTCAGAAAAATTAAATCAAACCTCAAGATCCAAATGATCAACAATGTGGATGATGGACCCTCCTCCCTCACACGGTCGAATCAAATAACCACTGGGCAGCATCTCGGCTCTTACAAATTGTGGAGCAGCAGTTGCATTCGGGCCAGTGCCAGAACCTGACAGTGATCTCTCACATACCTGGAGTGGCAGCAAGAAATAAATCAACATAATGTTCCATCATTGCCATTGGCTATCAAACCTAGGACACATGCACAGTAGTAGAGCGAATCTCGAGGGAGAATAGCCACGTGTAAATTAACAATTATAAGTGTAACGAACTAGCGATCTTAGAAACAACTAATGGGCCACAACAAATCTAGAAGAACAAAACCTGGTAAAGCCATCTACCAGCCAAACTAAGCCTAGTTTGGATTTACATAATTGCAAATGATGTCGATGGTACAGACTGCAAAAACTTGGTCTTACGAGGTTGACAAACATTTTAAGCTCTTAATAATAATTCAGACCCCTCATCAATGGTATGGAGTTCAATCATGCAAATACATATGTATCGTAGGCCCCTCATTAATTCATTATATTCCGTAAGCTTGAGATAGCCTTGGATATTTTTCAGCATGCACTATATCATAAAATATAATAATCATGTAACACAATTGTGTGACGCAATTACATACCACAAGACTGCCATCTTCTAACGTTGTTGAATATCTTAAAATCCAAAAGTCACGAGCAGGAGCCAGCGTAGTAGGGGCATACATCTACAGAATAGTCATAAGAAAATCAATTCATCAATTCAATATTTAAGCAGCAGCATAAAACAAGTCCTAGAATGAAATAAATAGAACTTCAATTAGCACTTTTGATAGATTAGGGGCATATATTTCAGGGACTGCGTAAAACGAGAGGAAAAATATTAGCCTATAACATAAGTTGCAGTAAAAATAAGTTGTGTATGGCAGCTGAGATGAGGATGTTTAGGTGGAAGTGCGGTAAAACTCATAAAGATAGAACAAGAAATACAAAGTTTCAAGAAAAGTAGGTGTGGCACTTACAAATGCAAAAAAGGGGGAGGGAGTAGCAGTGATTTGGACACATCCAGACATGACCTAATACCTCAACTAGAAAACTCGACATAATAGAAATCAAAAGAAATCTTCAGTACAAGGTCAAACCTAAAATAACATGTGATGCATTGATTAAGAGGGATTTAAAAGGCTGTGAAAGCAGACTATCAATTGCATTTAGTCGAGTTGGGTGAAAGTGTTTCATCCATGTAGCCAAGCACAACTAGTTGGGGATTGCCAGCTGAAAAACATTGAAACATTATTTGAGCAATCACAAACAGAAGCTACATGCTAAGTCCCGTCAAAGGCAGTAAGCAAAAAAAAAAAATAGTGCACACGAAATTAGGTTGATCAGCACAAAGATTCTCTTAATTTTCATGAATCTATAAAGACTTAATAAGAAAAAATGGTATACATTATTCAGTCCCACGCTTCCAAAAAACTTTTTCCAGCATAATACACAGATTGTATGTTAAAATGATTGACCAGAGTTAGAAGAGTGCACACTAAATCATTCTTTCATCTTGCACCAAATATACATTGGGCTTATGCCAATGATGCTTTTCTAAAATCTTGAGTTGAATTTTTAATTTACCTGCATGTATATGAGTTCAATTATTCCCCCATTTCCGGCTGGAAACATTGTGTATACATCAAGACACCGACAATCTCGGAACCAAGATGGACGGTCTTTGAGGATCTCCGCAATCTACGAAGAAACAAACGTCAAGATAAAAAAATTTTCGAACATATCTATAATATAAGAGGAAACCAAACAACCCTAGCTGAACATTTACTACTTTATTTAATAGAAAATAAATAAGTACCCCTGGCATCAAAGTCAATCCTCAATGAGATTGTGATACTTCAAATTCCAAGACGCATATAATTTTACTAGAAATTAATTGAAATGAATAAAACACACCAGTTTCAAAAAAAAAAAAAGCACTCAAGTCGCCCTTACCTTTGTAGGTTCTAAATTAACAAGACTGCAGGCTCTTGCTGCCACTCCGCTAGAGCTATGTGAAATGGCAACAATCCCCAACGAATCCGGACCAGGCTGAAGCAAGTAAATAATATAACACCAAGGTTAGAGTAGGACAAATTGTGCACTTGAATCTAAATAGAACTGCAAAATTTTTGAGAAAAGCTCAGAAATCAAACACCTTCATCCCAGGCATCTGGACCCAATTGACAGCAGTTCCAGTAGCCTTTGAAAGGAACTCTGCCAAGGTCTCCTCCGCGATCGAAAGGAGTCTGTCACAAAAGAAAAAAGTTTATGAGCTAAACAGAAGTGGTCAAATTGGACCAGATTAGAAAAATAAGGAACCATAAGAAAGCTCCCAGTAATTAGAATTACCCAGCGGGATTATTAGCATCCCTAAGAGACTGCTGAGGAGTCGTAACTGCAGACTCGCAGCTGGTGTCAGTCGTCGATGCCGATGCCTGCAGCTCAACTGGTCAGTACATAACAATAGAGAATAAAATGAAACCCACACAACTTAAGCCTAATTAGCAAAGAATTCTGATAAATCTTGCATCCAAAGATGATGCAAACACCCATAATTGCTCCACAGATACAAGGACTTTGGACCATAAGATATGAACTATAAATGCATACTGTTGGAAAAAGTAAACATTTGGTCTTTCTATTAGATGGTACAACAAGAACTGCACACAAAGACATTGGGAAGACCCCAGATCACGAGCTGAGCATATTGCGTGTAAACAAGCAAGGAGGGAAGATCAATCATACAGAATCATTAGCAGCAGCAACATTTAACCAACACTTCGACTGTCCAATACTGAACATTTTGGGCATTTTAATAAATTATAGATCATGCATGCAGATTGCCAACATAATTTTAAAAGAAAAATGCATATAAACGTCTAATAGAGACCTTTTAAAACATGAAGGGGAGCAGAAAAGACACAGATACACATAACATCAGTAAGCTTATAGCAGCAATGCACAAGCAATTTCAAGGATCCATACATAAAATCGATGGTAGATCTAACAGTTAGGCCTTGTTTGGTTAGGGGTGGAGTTATCTCCCGGGAGATAACTTACAGGGAGTTGGGAACTAATCTTGTTCGGTTGCCCAACTTCCCTACAAGTTATCTCCCAACTTACACCCTTGGGTGCGATATATCTCCCCCACCCTCCAGGGGAGTTATCTCCTGAGAGTTGTGGACACAATTACCCTCATTAATGACTCTTTTATTACACCTCTCACTTGATTGAGGGTTATTTCTATCAATTAATATTTTTTATTATTTAAAAATTTGATACTTCCCTAAAAGTTTAAAGTTGAACAAAACATGAAAATATTATCTCCAATGAGTTAACTCCAAGGAGATAACTCCGAACTAACACTGTAAGATAACAAAAACAAACCAAATGAGGCCTTATTATTTCTTTTCACCACCTTCAGCGATTATCAAACTTGAAGTGGGTATTTAACAAGGCAAATTGAGGAGGAAAGAGAAAACCCAGCTAAAGTAAACAAGGAATCAAGTAAATTAACTAATGGAGCGACGGAGCCTGCACATATACACACTGAGATAAAAGGAGATAAAGCATGGGCGAGAGATTTACATTTTGTAGTTGCTGTCGCATGTATCCATTTTCATAAACCAGTTGCGACACTTGTTTCTGGAGACGATCATTCTCCTCCATCAGCAACTTGTTCATAGCAGTCAACTTTTTGTTCACTGACTGAAGTCTTGAAGCCTCTTTTCTCTGCTTCTCACGGCACCTAGAGGCGAAGAATAGTCAAATGAACCACAATTCAAAAAACAAAAATGAACAAACAAAAGGACTATCATTTCCCAGATATGGCAATTCTCTCAAAGTCACTTTAATGGAAATTCAATGCATTTTTTATCAAAAGGGTACATCAATACTTGAAAAAACATAACAACAAAACCCAAATGGAGAGGCATTATTATCCAAAGTAGAACAGTTGTTTTCGCTACTCTCAAGTCTAAAGTATGGGTAAATAACATCTTCAACGAAAATGACATGCAACCAAACCAAACAATTGATAATGATAGCTGCAGTTGTCATCAAAACCAACATGAAAGCAAAGAAAACATGGTAATTGATGAACTAATCGATAATTCCCAATTGAAATTATATACTTGCCTGCGATTCTGGAACCAGACCTTGATCTGCTTGGGCTCGATATTGGAGAGAATGGGACACTCACGAATGAGCTGCTGTCGCCGTATCGAACTCGGTTTCGGACAATCCGCATAGACTCTCTCCAGAGCTTCAACCTGCTCTGCCGTGTACCGAACATACTTCCCCCCCGCATCGTAGTGCTTCCCAATGCTGCCTCCGCTGCTGCTGCTCTCCCTGTGCGCCGCAACCATCGCCATCTCTGCAATCCAAGTACTACCCCCTCGCCCGCGCAAAACAGCTCACCAAACCCTAATCAAAGATTTCACTGTCTCTCGAGAACTCCGTCTTTGCGAAGACGCTTTACACGGAGATTCAGGAACTACAGACGAAAAACCTCAAAAAGCGTACAAAGCTGCTGAGACGACGAAAGGGTTCCGTTTCGTTTCATTTCTCAAACAAATCATTCTCTCGACCAAATCCCCACAAAATCTGATCAAAAAGCGCGAAAAGTACCAATTCTCTTCAAAATCCAGATTTTCCGCCCAAGCTTTCAACTTTCGCTCGATTCAACCCCAAAACTTCACAACCACGCAAGCTCTATCGATCCTGAGATCGAACAACCGATCACAAACTCGACGAATCAGAGCACGAGCGCATCAAATCGTTCTCCATCGAACGAGAGAGCCTCGTCAACGAAACCCTAACCCTAGCCCTAGCCGCGTCCGCAAGAGAGAGTCATCGACGGAGACGAAGTGGAGACTGAGAGAGTGAGTGAGCGAAAGAGGAGACGAAGCGGAGACCGACCGCTAGTTGTTTCGTTCAGTGGTCCGTTTTATACTCGGCGAGTTTACGGTTCTGCCCCGGCTATGTCTGAAAATGACGAGTGAGGCCATGAGACTGATGTTCTGGTGTCCTCGGGTGCAGGACTCGGTGAAATACGTACGGCCGGTTGGTTCCACGTGGCGTATTGGTGGGGCCGTGTGTATTTGGTGGTGACCTGGCAAGTGACAAGTTGTGTGTTTCCGAAGCGCAATTATTGGGCTTCCAGTGTGGGCCGGTTGATTGGACACGTGTCGGGCGGTTGTGGAAACGCATTGGGCAGTAGTAACAGACGGCATCGGGTGATTGCCAGTTTGCCACTACAGTTAATTGAGAGAGATGGAAGAGGGAGGGGTGGTGCCTTGTCATCAAAGAATCTTTTGAGAGCGATTTTAAATGTTTGCCCTTTTTTTTTTAAAGATTTTGAGGGGAGATGAACAGGAATTTGAACTTTGTACGGTGCGAAACAGTGATCCACTAGTTTGGTGTTTCAATTGAAGGGTCTCAACAAAAATTAAAAAATAGAGTCAAAGCCTCTTAGTTGAGATAGTAAAGATATCATTGTCAAAAAGATAAGATATCAGTAGATCGTAGTTCAATTTTCACTGAAGTCAAAAAAAAATAATAGTGTGGATGTTCGAACCGTCTTAACCCCTCCTAATTGTTTGACTAATCCGATTAGGATTAAGAGGGTGCCCTAATGAATACATGGCGGCAGCTCTGAACAAGAGATGCATGTGGGGTGGGTTTGGGGTTGGGAATGAAATCTCTATCCCCACTAATGACGAGGCAGGGATCCCCACCCCATCACTTGTTTACATAAGTTACCTATAATATAACATGAAATAAAGTAGCAACACACACACACACACACACATATATATATATATATTGACAAAAGTATTAAAAAAACTAAAATGCATTTATAAAAGCAAGTTTAACTAAAAAAAACTAGGTTGGTTCATTAAAAAAATTTCAAGTTGGGTTTATTAAATAGAAGTGTAGCTCATTTACATTTTTATGCTATGTGAGAATCTCAAGGGGAATAAGAATCTCCACAAAAAATATTCAGGGTTCGAAGGGATGAATCTCCACAGTGCGGGGCGGGAAGGGGAAATACTACCTCTGCCCCGATGAAAAGCCTCCTATCCCCCGCCCCGCGGGGCTAGTTAGCGAAGAATCCCCATTCCATCGGGGAGGATCTACCACCGCCCATCTTTTCTTTTGATCAGTATAGTAGTTATAATGAATACATCTCTTTGCATTTTATTTATTCAATAAACTGCAGTTCTTTTTAGATACGTGAAAATTAGATCAATTCTTATTGCAATACATCTTCAACAACGATCGTTCGTGGATCTGTGCAGTTGTTGGGTTGGTCCTAGCTTTTCTTTAGCTTTTATTTTTAGGTAGTTTGTCTTTCATTATTGGAAGTATTTTCTTTAGTTTTTATTTTGAGGCCCGGTATATGCACCTCAGTCATCACTCAGGGCACCCCATTTTTTCCAATTGTATGTGTATTGACTCATGTGCCCTCCAACCCAAATCTACAACAAAAACCAAAAAACCAGAATTACCAAGGCACCCCACCCCGTATTTGAGCTCAGTCAATCCCTATAACCCGATTCTGTTGATGGTCGATCGCAACGTTATTGGCTGAAAGAGTTTATACAAGGTCGGTGTCCTCATCCATTTTTCAATTTTTGAGGGTTTGAAGCTTACGTTTGGTATGTTTTGGTGTTGACAATGGTAGTGTTTGTTGATTCTCCTTTACAAAGAGTTTGGCGCAAATCGTTTAGTGTTTGAGTGTACAATGGATGAACAAAACCCAAATGAGGATGAATCGAGGTAGTTGGAGGTGAGTTTTAAAGTTTTTTTTTTTATATATAGGGTTTCCTAATATGCGAATGTACCACGTACAAGATTATTTCGGCCATACAGGACCGAGATTTTTGTAAATATATCGGTGACACAAAACTGTGACTTAAGCGTACTTCTCGGTAGTAGATAACCGAACATTCTTTGTAATGGGTTGCTAGTGGACTTGGTGGTCAAGTGTCGAGATATATTGAATGGTTTCGGTTATGCCCTACCGAAACTATCCTTTACGTGTCGGACCTGTACTACCGAGAATTGCGTTTTTAAGGATTTTTTAACTTATAACACTGAGTACTTATGATATTCGACTTTTTCTTGTAGGAAGTACCATCGACAAGTGCATTTGAAGATATCTCTTATCTTTCAAACGGGAGGCACCATTTCAAACTAGAAAAGAGACACTTGAATAGGTTCAAGAAATAGGTCGCGCTAGAAAGTTTGTCCTAGCTACAAAAAAGTCTGATGCAGGATGGAATGGCCGTAGGGGAAGGTCACAATTGCGTTTGAGAGATCCGAAACATATAGGGGTATTTCCTAAAGAGTTGGAATTGCTAAAGCTGAACTAATTGAGAAGATACCATGTAAGTTGACAAACGGAGAGGAAGAGGAGGACAACATAAAACTGAACATTGGTACGAAAAAATGTCAGTGCCCTTTTCTTATTCTACTCAAGGAACACTCGGACTCATATTAGTATGTAAGTATGGTATGCGACATGCATAACCAAAACTCGACGAATTACTTGGAAGGGCACTCATATGCTGAAAGATTGACTCAGGATGACGCTGCTATTTTGGATCAGATGAGTAAGGCTAATGTTAGGCCACGATAGATCTTAAATACTGTGAGGCAAATGGATAAGAACAATGCTTCAACATTGCGAACAATATACAATGCACGACAAAGGAATCGAATTAAAGAAGCTGGTGGGAGAACTCAAATGCAACAACACTTACATTTATTGGAATACAATTTGTATCTGCCATGGCATAGGAAGGACCCTGAATTGAATGTAATTACAGACTTGTTTTGGTCCCATCCTGACTCCATTAACTTGTTGAGGTCTTTTCCGTACGTTCTTCTAATGGACTACATATATAAGACCAATTGGTACCGATTGTTGTTGTTGGAGATTGTTGAGGTCACTTCGACATACATTACATTCTCGGTTGGGTTTTGTTTTTTATCTTTGGAGACTATGTTTAACTACACATGTGCATTGAACATTTTAAGAGGTTTACTAGACGGGTGGCCTACACCTAGTGTTTTTGTCACTGATAGATAATTGGGCCTTATTAATGCAATCGAAGAAGTTTTTTCCACAATGTTCCCACCAGCTTTGTACGTGGCATATTAACAAAATGGTGTTGACCAACACTAAAAAGATGTTCGCACGAAATGAGGACTTCCAACTCTTCAATAAGAGGTAGACGGATTTGATGTATGCTACGGCCGAAGCATCATTCGCGTTTATGTTGGCTACCTTACGTCCTGAGTATGCAGATATGACAGCCCCTCCCTTAATATAGAGCATTGCCAGGCCTAATCCCATAATTAAGCCCTAATCCTAGCCTCGTAAGATTTAACTACGTATTAGTCAACCTCACAACCTATTTACCTTGTTTCTCGTGTCCAAATCCATTATTAGCCTTTAGTGTTAATTAAATCTTTATTAACATGGTTTGTTATTTAGTGGAAGTCTTTAGTCATATAATGCAGAATTAAATTAGAATATTATGCGGAAGTCAATTGAAAAAAAACCTTAGAAGTGGAAACCAGATGATCCTTGCCTAGGAACTATTTTATTGGGAATTAAGTAAAAGTGAGTCGGGGTGTCTTTATTTATATACATGTTGATTTTATACGTATTTAAATACGAAGTACATCCCCGTAGTAACTGATTCGCGTACGTGGTCAACCTGCAGACACCGATGGCAGATTACCGCGAGGCCTGAGATACCGGGGCTAGCGACATTCAACTTCCCACCGTATTAGCTAAGGACTTTCAGAGGTTGTCTAATCGGATGGCCGCTCAGGAGCGACAGATCGCTGACTTCATCGCTTACATGTCGGCGTACCTGACTTCACTTACATCGACCGCTCCCGCTACCACCGCTACCACCGCTACTACTACTAGGGCACCCTCGACCATATAGACTCCTGCACCAACCACTACTACTACCGCAGAGGCCCGAGCACCAGCACCACCACCAGAGCCCGCGACACCTTGTCCACCAGCTCTATCGATAGTCACCGTACCAGAAGTAAAAACAGTTTTAGACACGCCCACACCCACTGCTTCTGAGACCACTGCCTTGTCGAGGGACGCCAAGCTAGTGAAGGAGTTCATTAGACTCAAACCGGCATGTTTTTTTAGAGAGAAGGACTATGACAAAATCGAGAAGTGGATTTTATCGTAGGAGAAGGTACATCTACTATTGGACATTGAGGACAGGCTACAGCCAGTATTTTCGTACTACACCCTAGATAAGGGTCTTGATGTGTGGTGGAGGACCACAGTGGCGAGCAAAGGTAGCTTCACTTCCTTGGTAGATTTCAAGGTAGAGTTCTACAAGCAGTACTTCCCAAATGTCTTCCTAGAGGATTTACCTGGATTACTGCCACCACGAGAGGTAGCTTCATTATCGAGCTCGTACCAGGTACCAGATCGATCGTGATACCGCCATACCGCATGGCTTGAAGGGATTTAGGAGTTGAGGACTTAGTTTAAGGATTTGAGACAAAGAATTCATTGCACTTTCAATGTCACCGTGGGGAGCGCCCATCTTGTTTATGAAGAAGAAGGACGGTAGTCTGAGGCTATGTATCGACTACAGGCAGCTGAACAAAGTGATAGTTAGAAACAAGTACCCACTACCGCGAATTGATGATTTGTTTGATCAGCGGAGAGGAGCGCAGTGTTTCTCCAAGATAGACATGAGATCGGGGTATCATCAGCTTAGGATCAAGCATGAGGACAAATCCAAGACAGTGTTCAGTACCAGATACGGACACTACCAGTTCAAAATCATGTCATTCGGGTTGACCAACACCCCTACCGTATTCATGGATTTGATGCACCGGGTATTTAGACCATATCTTGACTGCTTCGTGATAGTCTTCATTAATGACATCTTGATATACTCGAAGACACGAAAGGATCACGAGTAGCACCTCACAGAGACGTTGCAGACTTTGAGGGAGCACCAACTTTTTGTCAAGTTTAATAAGTGCGAGTTCTAGCTTCAAGAGGTTAAGTTCTTGGGGCATGTTGTTGGAGCAGCAGGCATTGCAGTGGATCCGACTAAGATTCAGGCGATTATGGATTGGCCGGTACCGACATCAATACTGAAGATTAAGAGTTTTTTTAGGGTTAACCTGATATTGCCGCATGTTCGTGAAGGATTTCTTGAAGATCGCTTCACCGATTACGAGGCTGACACAGAAGGACGTTCCTTATGAGTGGACTGAGAAGTGGGAGGCCGCATTTACTCAGTTGAAGAGGCTGGGTAGGGATTCCTAGTTTACACAGATGCTTCTCACATGGGTCTAGGTTACGTGTTGATGCAGGGCACCGGGGTTGTTGCATACGCATCGAGGTAGTTGAAGGTATACAAGAAGAACTACCCCACACACAATTTGGAGTTGACAGCAGTTGTATTTGCGCTGAAGACTTGGAGACACCTTCTGTATGGAGAAAGATTCACACTCTTTACTGATCATAAAAGTTTTAAATATATCTTCACACAGAAGGAGCTAAATATTAGACAGCGTAAATGGTTGGAATTCTTGAAGGACTACGACTTTTCCTTGGAATATCATCCAGGAAAAGCGAATGTAGTCACAGATGCGCTGAGTAGGAGACCGACCAAAGACGCCGAGGTTGTGAGATGTCACATGATGCATGAGTACGGTTTACTCGAGGCAGCGGCGATGGCATGTCAGACAGAGGTTCCTAATGATACCCAGGTGATGATTTGCGCACAGATGAGGCTATAGACCGTGTCTACACAGAGAGTGTCAGAGGGTCAGAGGACTAACCGGTTGTACTTGAGATTCAGCGAGTTAGCGCATAGTGCAGAGTGCATAGACTAGGCAGAGACGACATATCAGTGTCTGAGATACCGAGGCAGGTTATGGATACCAGAGGTACTGGAGCTAAGAGACGAGATCCTTTAGGAGTTGCACTGTTCCCGATTCACCGTACATCCGAGTAGGACTAAGATGTACCACGACATGAGGAGACATTTTTAGTGGACTGGGATGAAAGCAGACGTGTCTAAGTTCATCAGGAACTGTTGTATTTGTCAACAGGTGAAGTCCGAGCATCGCAGACTTGGAGGACTACTACAACCACTTCCCATTCCTCGATAGAAGTGGGAAGACATCTCTATGGATTTTCGTTTGAGGATTGTCGAAGACCGCAAAGAGACATGATTCGATCTGGGTGATAGTTGACAGACTGACGAAGTCTTCCCATTTCCTGCCAGTGGCGTCGCACTACATATTTGACCAGCTGAGCATACTATTTAAGAGAGATTATCAGGCTACACGGAGTACCATTGACGATCACATCAGACCAATATGCTACGTATATGTCCAGGATGTGGCAGAATATGCAAGAGCGGTATGGTACGCACCTACAGTTCAGTACGGCTTTCCACCCTCAGACCAATGGGCAGACGGAGAGATTGATTCAGGTCCTCGAGGACATGTTATGGGCGTGCGTGTTGGAGATTGGCAGATCTTGGGCAGAGTACCTACCGTTGTATGAGTTCGCTTACAATAACAGTTATCATGCTAGCATTGAGATGGCACCGTTTGAGGCTTTGTATGGCAGACCGTGTCGCTCGCCATCATGTTGGGATGAGTGAGAGGACCGAGAGATAGTGGGGCCTGAGATTGTTGTTGTCCACACAGAGAAGGTCAAGCTGATTTGTTAGAGACTCAAAGGAGCCAGGAGAGACAAAAAAGATATGCAAACAAGTATCGCGGTGATCTCGCGTATTCTGAGGAGGCCTTTGTCTATTTAAAAGTTTCCCAACGGAAGGGTCTGCAGAGATTTGGGGTGAAAGGCAAACTTGCACCGAGGTACATCAGGCCTTTTATGATTAAGAAATGGGTCAGGAAAGTGGCATACGAGCTTGAGCTGCCTCCCAAATATCAGGGGTCCATCCGATGTTCCACATTTCGATGCTTCGATTAGCCGAGTCAAGGGCAAGCATGCGACTGACAGTTGACATGAGTCAGATCGACCTTAGCGAGGATGTAACAACCCTCAAATTTTAACCCGACTTGTATGACACTTGTTAGGACCGTGACCCGGCTACGCGATACTGGACTGTATTTCAAACCCCGGGAGTCAACACCGAGGTAATTTTATGATTCTTTGATGTGTGTAATAGTAATTTAGTTTAATGCGTGTCACGAGCCGTTCAGGAAATTTTTTTTATATGAGTGAGGTTCCGCCTAAGTAAACGGGGGAGAAAAATACAATAAAACATAATTAAAAGAATTATTGAATAATTTAATTACTTATTTGTGCGAGACAAGGCGAAAGTATGCGGGTGACAGAGAAATACGGACCGAGGAGGCAAAATGGATCGGGGAAAGTTGTTGGAAAACACGGGTGTTAGATAATTAGACAACAAATAGATCATGGGGTAAAATTGTTAAGGTGACATAACCCAACAGTGGGGAGCCCTTAGATCAGCCTCGAGATGTGTGGTTAAGTAGAGATGAATGACCAAACATGAGACAACACTATTCACCATTATTCACACCATACCTTTTTGTTTTTAAATATATCACACACCCCCTCTCTCACTCTCACTCACGGTCTCTCTCCCTCTCCCTCATCTCACTACCGTCCCTTCTCCTCCTCCTCTTCACGTCGTCGACGAGAAGGCATTGGTCCCCGGGACGTTGAAGGTGGTCGACCTCGCTGGAGGTAGCTTTCTCTTTATTTTATTCTTTCTCTCTCTCGGTCACGCCCTCTCCCCTCACGGCTCTCTCTTAGCGAGAAGCCACCGGCCCTGGCCGGACCAGTGGTGGTCGGGGGTCACTCCTTTATCGGAGACGAGGTTGTTCTCTCCCTCTCTTTCTTTGTCTCTCTCTCTCCTCTATTTCTTTTCGGTCATGCTCACTGTGTGCCGTTGTCGGTCTGTTCAGAGATGGGGGTGGTTGGCCTAACCAGAGAGGAGTTAGAGACACCTCTCCAACACCCCAAAAGCCTTGGAGTCCTCCCCAAACGCGTCACTGGTGTAGATTTGTTGTTGTATCAATTGTTCCATTTTCTTTTATATTTCACTGCCTCGCCAGAGTTGTAGAGCTCGACGGCGCTGCTGGTCAGACCACTGTGACCTTGGGGATGTCAGAGACCACGCCATGTTCATGATGGTATCTCACAAGTCCTCGGAGCATCCAAACCAGTGCCGGTAACATGAGTTGTTATGATTTCATGTGGGGTTCATGTCGAGTTCTTATTCGTATGCGTGGAGTATTTCTGAACTGGTGGAGGGATTTTCCGGCGTTTCCATGCCATGATGACCTTTCCCCGACGTCAGATAGTACTAAAATGTAGCCATGGAGGTCTCGGTTATGGTTGTTATTAGGTTTCAATTGTTTGCTTGGCCGTTGTCGATTTGGTTGTCTAAGTTTCGATTTTGTTGGGATTTGACCATGATGATTCTCATTTGGTTATATCGAATTGTTTTGAGTATTCATGGAGTTGGTTTGGTGAAATTTATGAGTTGTAGTATCAGATTTGTATATGTGCGTTGAACTTTGTATACAATAGAGTATTTCATGACAAGAGTTTACGTATGGTTAAACGGTAGTGATGTCGTGGTCACACCTTCGGTTCTTGAGGCCATGACGTGACCCGACCATGATGTGACCCATGTACAACTGAGCCAAGCCTAAGTTATGTGATTAGGCTTATATATGGTGTGGCTTACAAAATTAAACGAGTTGTAGAGTTTTGTTTAGTTTTTCGATCGATTTTCATCGAGTTATTCGAGTCATCAAAACATTGGGAAAACACCAAGGTTTAAACCTAGGATAGTTATTGACTCGACCCATTAATTAAAGTTTCCAACCTTGTTAGGTAGCGGGAAACTCGGGGATACGCGTTAGGATTCATGGGAGTGTTGTTACGCAGGTCGCGATAGTTCAGGTAAGTACACTTGTCTTAAAGCTTGTGTGCGTTAGTAAGCCAGTTAAGAAAATATCATACGATTCATTTTCATTCCGTTGTGTTTGCTATTATTTACTTGTTGGCATTACATCCCATATTCGTTGTATGTATGTTCTTGGCATAAATGTGTATCTCGAAGGTACATGCGGTCTGCATTAGAAGGGATAAAACGTGGACACTCATGCGCACGAGTGTTTGACCACCCCTAATGATTGTGTGATACCATGTATTGGATTGTTGTGGATTTCGATGTTGCGACATCGCTGTTGTGGATTTTAGACCACTTATGGCCTCTCTTGACTCGTAGAACACGAATGTTTCAATTGCTATTATTTCCAGTCTGTCTATCACGCATCTTGTCTATTTAAATTCCTATCTTTGAATTTCCTCATGATATTTAGACTGCCATGTTTAATAATTCACTAATTACTGTTATATTCTTCTAGCATTACTTTCGAATTTTTTTAGTTACTCACCGTCTAGTTTGTAATGGTGGGTGCAGATAGGGCGGAATGCAGTAGAGGCAGAGAACCTTACCTAGAAGACTTTTTGTGAGTGGCTAGACTTAAGGAACCTGAGAGTAGGTTATGTTTATTTTTGTTTGTATGATGTTTTATATATATGGTAGTGGTTATTGAACTGGGGATCATTTTTTAGACGGATATCCTGAGTTGTTTATTCTGATTGAACATGAACCTATCGGGGTTTTTCACATTTATATAGATTCCTAATTTCCATTTGATTGAGTTATTTCCCAATGATTAGTTAGCATTAAATTTTCTTCCGCTGTGTTATACTTGCAATAACTTTTTCATAAAACTTGAAATTTGATAATTTGGAGGCTGACTAGACTTGACAGGCTCACTGAGCACCGACTCGGGACTTGCACGGGTCCAGGCCGGGCGTACCTTAATGTATTGGGAATTTGGGGCCGTTACAGAGGACATCTCATACGAGGAGCAACCCATTCAGATCCTAGATCGAAAGGTACAACAGTTAAGGAGCAAGTCCATTCCCAAGGTGCTCGTCAAGTGGCAGTTCCACGACGACATAGAACTCACTTGGGAGCGGGAGGACTACGTGCATGATAGATTCCAGTACCTCTTCGAGTGAGGTATAACCCTAACTTGAACTTAATTTCGAAGACGAGATTTCCATTTTGTTGGGAATATTTGTCAAGGCCCAAATCTCTAACCCCGTTTTGATTTCCTTAATCAGGATCACCGACTCATCACGTGGGACCTACACCGTGATGCACACACTGACCGAGGCATGTGACCGAGGTATGTGATATTTTTGTATTTATTGCATGCCTAGTGTTATGTAGTGTGTAGACTTACTAAGTTAATTTGTACAGTGTAGACGTCGAGACGAGAGCGAGGACACGCATCGAGTTGCGTGCGAGTTGGAAAATGAGTTTACATAGATAAAAGCAAAAATAAATTTGACCAAAATAGTAAATTGGTGAGTGCCTAGTGACACGCGGGGTCGTGGTCGACACGTGTGGGTTGTACGATAGTGTGCACGCCTGCGTACGCTCGTTGGTGCACATGACGAATTTGTAGGCGCAAAAGTACAAGTAGAACTCTACCTTAAAA
Organism: Stephania japonica; assembly: GCA_039657345.1. Lineage (NCBI taxonomy): Eukaryota > Viridiplantae > Streptophyta > Magnoliopsida > Ranunculales > Menispermaceae > Stephania > Stephania japonica. The sequence goes on from CM077556.1 coordinate 13,927,490, forward strand.
TCTGCCCAGGAAGTGAAGTTGCCTCTTCTCGCCACTGTGGTCCTCCACTACACATCAGCACCCTTGTCTAGGGTGTAGTACAAAAGAACTGGCTGCAGCCTGTCCTCAATGTCCAATAGTAGATGTAGCTTCTCCTGTGACAAAATCTACTTCTCGATCTTGTCGTAGTCCCTCTCTCCAGAAAAACATGCCGGCCTGAGTCTAATGAACTCCTTCACTAGTTTCGCATCCCTCGACAAGGCAGTGGTCTTAGAAGTAGTGGCTGTGGGCGTGTCTACAACTGTCTCTGCTGCCGGTATAGTGACTATCGATAGAGCTGGTGGATGAGGTGTCGCAGGCTCTGGTGGTGCTGCTGCTGCTCGTGCCTCTGCGGTAGTAGTAGTGGCTGGTGCAGGAGTCTATGTGGTCAGAGGTGCCATAGTAGTAGTAGCGGTGGTGGCAGAAGCAGTCGATGTAAGTGAAGTCAGGTGCGCCAACATGTAAGCGATGAAGTCAGCGATCTGTCACTCCTGAACGGCCATCCGATTAGACAGCCTCTGAAAGTCCTCAGCTAATACAGCGGGAAGCTAACTGTCGCAAGCCCCGGTATCTCCAGCCTCGCGAGAATCTGCCATCGGTGTCTGCAGGTTGACCACGTACGCGAATCAGCTACTACGAGATGTACTTCATATTTAAATACGTATAGAAATTAACATGTAAAGAAATAAAGACACCCCTGCTCACTTTCACTCAATTCCCAACAAAATAGTTCCTAAGCAAGGATCATCTGGTTTCCACTTCTAAGTTTGTGTTTTATGCGAGTTTATGTTTTTCTTATTTGTCCCTAAGGTTCTAATATCTAGGCTCTGATACCAACTGTGATGACCCCTCCCTTAATCTAGCCTAATCTCGCAATTAAGCCCTAATCTTAGCCTCGTAGGACTTAACTACGTATTAGTCAGCCTCGCAACCTTTTTACCTCGTTTCTCATGTTCAAATCTATTATTAACCTTTGGTGTTAATTAAATCTTAATTAATATGGTTTGTTATTTAGTGGAAGTCTTTAGTCATTTAATGCAGAATTAAATTAGAATATTATGCAGAAGTCAATTAAAAAATAATCTATGTGTGAAAAACCAGGAAATGACATCATATACATATATATATCAGATAACTTCAAAATATAGCAAAACAGTCTAAGTCTAGTCAGGGAACTAATGCTCAACCCAAATGTACAACCTAATGTAATAAAAGACATATGGTATCTAATACATATAAAATATCAAAATGGACCTACAACAAAAGTCGTGCCGCACCACTACTCAGGGAAAATCTCCTATCTTCTCCTTGCCTGGCTGGCTAGTAGATGGATTTGCACCCACCGTCATAAAAAGGACAGTGAGTACAAGAAATAAACAATAATCCCTGATGACAAGTTTAAATTGCATTTCCAAATATAATCTACTGGTATTTAAAAGCATATAACTAGGAAAGTTAAAAAAAAACCATATGCAAGTAAATACCAAAGTTAAACAAGTGAAACTAACACTGGGCTAAGTAGTGGTGAATTAGGTCTGATCGGCAATGAATCGCGTTACTCCGACTCTATAATGATAAATCCCAAGGGACTTTAACCCAAGTGAGTCCAGAGACTCTAACCTCGGTGTGTTGACTACATCAGGGACTCTAACCCTGAGTGTCATACGGTGTCAGGTAATATGTGTCGTCATCTCCAGGGACTCTAACTACGTGAGTTGAGCACACCTCGATCGATTACGGGACTTAATTACAAAAACTACTTTTTAATTTCAAGGAAGACCAAGTATGGAATGTTGAGGCATAGACAAGTCTAACATCTAATCAAATAGGGAATACAAATCCATATAAACCTTTTTTAATATGTACTAGCCTAATAACATGCTATTTATTCTTTATTTCACATTTAAACAACAAGAATAGACATAGCATGAGATAGAGGCAATGAATCAAGTCAACAAGTAAATATCATGCAAAACTAGACTCACAAGTGAGCATAGAACATCAAATACACATGATATTAGAATACAATGGTAAAATAGTCAACAATGACTATATAAAATAACCAACAAGAATATGGAATGAAATGCTAAATCAAATTGTCAATGGGTATACTCACTTTCACGCAAAATTCCTAGTCAATTCGGCCACCCGTACCTCAACTTGCACTCCCAAACTCCTGAAACACCCCTAAGTCCCTGAAGTATCATTTTATATTATTTTTATTTAGTTATTTATTTATTATTTTTATTATTTTTTAAGGTGGTCGAACCCTTGAACTGGGTCTGACCCGGTCTAACCCAGTTCGTTCCAACCGGGCCGGTCAGACCGGTCCAGGGATCGCACGCACGCACGTGCGTTCCCTCCCCCTCCTTCCATTTCACAGAGACGTTTTTGCACTGCTTCTTCAACTTTTTTTTATTTGATAGGGATTGGGAGGGGAGATGACGACCATGTCATCTCCGTCCTCGGACGAACTGTAAGAGCAGCTAGTCCGAGACCCCAATCACCACCATCAACACCATGCCAACAACACACCAACATCGACAAAATTGACGCCAACATCAAGAACATCAATAATGCCTTATCTCCGATCCTCTTGCTCGATCCTTAGCTCGATTCCTAGCCTAGATCCCTCGGTCTCTAGTTTCGATCTTTCCTTTCTCTCTTGCTCGAACTCTCTCTTCCTCTCTTTCGATTGATGTTTTTGGTGAGGAAGAAGGAGTGTCGGTGGTGTGTGAGGTGGTGGTGATTTTTATATTTTGGAGTCAAATGACCATTTTGTCCTTATCCTTATCCAAATTCCATTCTCACCTAAATGCCCTTTTTAGTCATTTCTCATTTTCTGATTTTAATATATATATATATATTTAAATTACATATATATACATAAATATATATTTACCTATACTTTTGCACCTACAAATCTGTCGTGCGCGCCAACGAGCGTACTCAAGTGTGCACATCACCGTACAACCCACACGTGTCGACTACGACCCCACGTGTCACTAGGCGCTCATTAATTTACTATTTTGGTCAAATTTATTTTTGCTTTTATCTATGTAAATTCATTTCCCAACTCGCACACAACTCGATACGTGTCCTCGCTCTCATCTTGACGTCTACACTATACAAACTGACTTAGTAAGTCTACATACTACATAACAATAGGCATGCAATAAATACAAAAATATCACATACCTCGGCCACATGCCTCAGTCAGCGTATGCATCACGGTGTGGGTCCCACATGACGGGTCAGTGATCCTGATTAAGGAAATCAAAACGGGGTTAGAGATTTGGGTCGTGACAACATATATGAAAGGTCTCTTTAATTATTTAGAGGATACTTGGTTGCGGGATTACAAGAATAGATTTGTACGTGCATGGACGAATCCATTTTTTCATCTTGGAGAAACCACGATGCAAAGGGTTGAGTCTGCACATTCCACTCTCAAACAACATCTCGGCACATGCACTGCAAACTTCGAGGCATTGTGGAGTGTAATTTATGGAATGCTAGACATACAACATTACAGGATCAAATTGTCGTTTGAATGTTGTGCAACATGGATATATCGATGGATTGTATCGCTATTTTCAGAGTTATGTATCCCTGAAAGCGCTTAAGTTGATTTGTAACGAGGTTGAACGTGAGGTGAATGTTGGGACAGACCGGAGCTTATATGGTTATGACCAACGTACCACTTGTGGGCTTCTGTATGCACACGAGCTTAATGTACATATTTTGGCCAGTTCACCTATACCACTTGAAGACATACATGTGTATTGGCAGAAGTTAAGTATGGTACCTGATGCATCAATGAATCGGACTGCCTATAACTTGAATGATGAGCTTCAAAGAGTTGTGTCTAAGTTTGAAACATTCGTTGATGAGGATTCGCATGTTAGGACTATTCAACAACTAAGAGATATTAGTTGTCCTTCCTCAGCGTCGTGTATTGCACCACAGGCAAAATTGAGGACAAGAGGGAGACCGAGCCTCGATAGTTTTGGTAATTCTGTTATAAGGAGCAAGAAAATGAAGAAAGGGATGAAGATGAAAGCCGAGGAAGATGATACTTTTACGACGAGAGATCCAAGTGGCTTTGAGTATGTACTTACACCCGCAGAGGTAGCCAGTGCGTGAAGGAAAGGAAAACAAGTTAGGAATAAAGTACATCGAACACGTGGGGCATCTATGGGAGTATCTGAGACTGGATTCATTCACATTATACAACCGAATTGGATTCAACATGCTGAGACTACAGTTAATGTGGATAGCGATGGAAATTGTGGTTTCCATTGTGTTGCCGCCGGTCTTGGATTCTCAGACGTAGATGGTTGGAAGAAGGTTATAGCAGCTATGGTTAATGAACTATAAGAGAACCAAGTGTTTTGGAAGGATTTGTTTAAAAGTTACTTCGACCAAGTTAAGGGAGCTGTGCAATTCTTTGAAGGTAAAGATGTCGGATCTGACAAGTGGATGACCCTTCCAGACATGGGACTTCTAATTGCAACAACATTTAATGTTGCGATTGTCAACGTGTCATATGGTTGTTGCATGATATTTCTTCCTCTACGTAATGCCTCTCCACCTATGAAAGATCAGGTAGTTATTGGTGTTACAAATGTCAATGACACTCATTAGGTTAGGGTAAATATTTAAAGCTTATTTCAAATTTTCGTTAATATGTCAACGTAAGTTACTTATTATTTCTTTTATGTTGCTCTTCCATTTGACAGGTCATATTCAAGCTTAATGCATTGGTTCCCCCCTGTATTCTTGGTGTGGAAGGCCTTCGTGAATGTTGATGCTCAAAGGTGGGGTTTTAGTGTTAACATCCAAGCATAAGTCTCGGTTCAATTATCTCATCTACACACTCCTTCCGTGGTAGATTTAGCGTCGCCTTAAGCAAATCACATAGTAAATTATTTTTGTAATATTCGACAAACTTGAATTGATGTTGTTGAATGAATATTATGTCTTTTAAACTTGGCATGATGTTTTTGTGTACTTTTGTTGATGTATGTAACTTGAATTGATGTTTGCTGAATGGATAAATTCATGATATGCCAAGTTTTTACTCTCAATTAAGGGTTCTGTTACACAGGTCTGAAAACTACCCAAGTCTCGAACATACAGAACCATGACACCCATTGGAATCTTGGTCATTAAGGTTCATGAGCAACCAACAATGGGGTGCCCTAAACACTTCGGTTACATGACATTGAGATTTGTACTAAATACCGGTGAAAGATGACCGAAAAGTAGACCATAGTAACGGAACAATATAATCGATTAACTGCAAATAATTGCGGTAGTATATGGTCGATTCAATGTGTTCCTTGCATATTAGCAACGGTAAAAAAACCAAGACGTTTCATTACCATACGGTGATGTAAAATCGAAACCCTTCTTAACCAATTGGTTAGGTACGATCGAGGCTATGGAAACCATTCTGGTCAAGACGCCGCGATGGACACCGTGTGGAACATGGCCCACGGCATCGGCCACGTTAGCTACGACCAGAGGGGTAATATACATTGTGTAAGTGTTGCATGGAAATATTAGATATAGATAATCGAGACCTTACTGATAAGCTTCGGTGACGTATTTCCGAAATGACATGTCTATAACTCGGTTGGATTTGACCGAGGCCATAGCAATATCCCTTCGAACACCATTCAGAGGACTACTTATGGGGTTCCCAAATCTATTTAGTTGTGCATCACCGAGACTAATACCTTTATAATGGAGTGACGCAACTGATTTTCTGTGCAAAATTGCGGTAATAGGAGGCCGAGTCATTGTGTGTAATCGTTGCATAATAATCTCGGTGATGTACTACTGAGACCATACCATAAGCTTCGGTACCACATGACCGTAATTTAGACATTACTTGTAGTTGTGCATGACCGAGACTATATAAAATTTAGCAAAATTGGCAGTGTTCGGATGGAGGCGACTGAGCTCAATGGACTAATCATGGTCATGCATAACCGAGAATTCTCAGTAGTTTTCGTTCCTGCGTGGCCCTGGATATCTCTGTGGTAACTTATTGCAAACATGGCAGTGACAAAAATACAACAACAAAATAGTAGTAGTAGAACACATCAATTCAAACATGACCAATAAGTCAAACATTATCAATTCAATAGAACAATACCAAAGAAGGTAAACATTACCAAATTAACAAGTTAAACATCATTCATCATCAAATACCAAACAAGTGAAACAATACCAAATGAACAAGACAAACAACATGTTTTTTCACTTGAGCCATTTTTCTTTCTTCTCCTTGCGACTAACATATGTTGTCGTGGTGGGGGCCTTCCTCTTAGGCAGCTGGCTAGAACTTGGGGTGGGCAGGGAGACATTCTTTATCACTGAAGGCTCGAAAGAACTTGGGGTGGGCACACTTTCGGTTGGGGTATTGTCATGCTGTGAAGGAGCAATAGGTGCACTCGGTGCTATGGTTTCAGTCGTGGTGGTGGTGGTACCTGTACCAAGACCCCTACGCGTTAAGTAATATACGACATCATTCGCCATTTTCTCAGTAACCTCCATCTTGGTCATACCCTCCGACAAGTCTATCCATGCCAATACGTTATCCAATGCCCGTCGATTACGCTGTTCAAAACCAATAGAGAAACTATGAATAAATAATACAAACGAAATGTGATAAACTGACTTAAATTCAAATGGTTGCAAGGCTTTTACCTCCAATAACTCATTATCACCAACCATATCAGGGAAGTCATCACTGTGCGCTAGGTTCTCAATGGTAGGATGTAAAACTCGTGTGAACCATGGTAGATATTTTGGTGCAGCCATGAACTCGAACCTCGCCTTCTCCCCTCGATCTTCAATGGAGAGTGAATGGATAGGCCACCTTTCCCAGTTCTCCAGTTGAAATGAGTACTTCACCGAGTATTTAATTGCAGTGTGACATCGGTTTGCTTCGAGGGGGTGATATGGAAACGGCGGTATTCCTTGAACATGGCCAAGCTGTCGAAGAAACTTCTCTGGATGGTATGGCTCCACGACTTCCATGTACTTCAGACAATTAGAGTAGAAGGCCATTGGTAGAACAATATCGCCTGTCTAATGTCACTGTATGGATCTCACGTCACCTACACCAATGAAACAAACAATTTATATTAAAATATGAAGTTTGATAAATTGGAATACCAAACTCAAAGTAATAAAACAAAGTACCTCACTTAGCCGCAACTTATCAAGGGTCCTATGAATACTACTTAGCTTGTCCACGTTAGCTACCGTCTTGTGTTTCTGTACCCATCTTGAGACACTTGGCTGAAGGTGATCCATGTATTTCGCATTCGACGCAGCAAGTTGGAGTGGGAAGTGCTTGTATACCCATCCTTAAAAAAGAATCAACAAAAGTAAAAAAAGTAGTGGATTTGTATTGGCCGATTCATAAGTAATGCACAAGAAATATGTACCTCGAGCAAAGTTAGATACCCTGCAATTTGCGACACTTCTACCTTGGTGGCTGACCCGAGATGACGGTAAAGATAAGTTAGAGCAGTAGTACCCCATGCGTAAGTCCCGACCTCATGCAAATTCTCCAGAAGCTTTAGTAACCCACTTTTATCGGCGAATAGGGTGCGAGAGAGCAAGTACAAAAAGTATGCACGTGAAGTGCATTTCACTGGAGGGTACGTAGTAGGATAACTAGAAGTAGTAGAAGTAGTGGACTTGGACTTGGGTGGGCAAAAATGGCTCTTCAGCCAAACTACTCGTACAGTGAGACCCTTCTTAATGTTAACCTCTTCCTTTATTTCATCACAAGAAACCCCGAGCAGTTTCGAAACTAACTCAATCGCATCCTTGCGGGACTCATCTGTGTACCTTGAAAAATTCTCGACCGCTACCATCTTGCCTGTCACTGGGATCTTCAGTAAAATGCTCACGTCCTCGAGCGTGATGGACACTTCACCAAAAGGTAAGTGAAATGTATTAGTCTCCAGCTGCCATTGCTCGACAAAAGTTGATATCACCTCCTTATTGGCCTTCCGATAGGATCAGTCTATGAATGGAGCCAAACCCGACCTCTGAATGATTCTTTGCAGTCCCTGGGTGTTGGGGTGACAAGACTGCAAATCCCACTCAGCTATTTGAGCCCTATGGTTTATACACTTAAGCAACGGTCGATGTTGCAAAAAGAAAAAAAAAACATAATTCATAAATACATTATCATATATGAATAGCAAAAGTAATAATTTGATTGAAAATGAATTAATACTTTGCTAAAAAAAGGCTACATACTCATTATTCCAAATTGCTGCCTCAATATGATCCTTAAAACTCTTCAACAAAGAGCGATTAATAGGACCGCTAGGGAAAGGAGCAGATAGGTCATCTTTGGGCTCCACAACATTCCCACTAACAACACCGCTACTACTCCTAGTTGCTTGTAGTTGGGATGTGGTGGTTTCTTCCATTGCTACCCTGCGGGCCCATCCCATCCCCGTCGGTACCACCCCATGGGGACATGAGATGCCTCATCCTCGATGTTATCCCTCACTGGTCTGCGTCCACGTACACCTTTACCAGCTTGCATTTTCGCCTTTCGATATGATGCAGTCTGTGCCTTCCTCTTACTACGGACAGCAAAAGCAGAGGGAGCAGCAGGAGGAGCAGAGGGAACAGGAGGAGTAGAGGGAGCAGAAGGAGCAGCAGGACCAGTAGGAGTAGCAGCCACGACCGACGCTCGTTGTGCTCTCGTGGGCTCTCCATCGACATCCTCCCTATAAACAGTAGATTTTCCTCGAGCCATATCTGATAGAGAAAGACATTGTAAGCATATAACCTCTTGTGCAGCAAAAAAAATCCAAAAAAAGTATTTTCAACACTGAATCGATATGGTATAACCGATAGCAAAACAAAAAAGTCGATATAACATAACCGAATCCTAAGGCAAAATTTTGGTATGACGAAACCGAAATCTATCATCAAGTATTGGCATTTATCCTCCGAGACTAAACCTACGCATAAGTAATATACGAACTTCAGTTTATTGGCACTAAGACCAAAACAAGAATCTCAGTTACTTGTGTCCGAGATGTAATGAACTTTTATATGGGTTAAGTGTCATTTGGCTACAAACAAGAAATGCTCATAAGTCTCAGTATGACATTTCTGAGATTAATGAGCACATCACGGTCCTATGTGGCCGAGTATTGCGGGTTTGCAAGAAAACCTAGATATTTAAGCATTTTCATGGACGACTACAAAGAAAACGGACCAAATGACAAAATCAAACAAAAACCCAAACGTACCTTACTTTCCCTCTTGATTTCACAATGACCCTAAATCTGAACTCGTCCCTAACCGCTGACTACTTCAATTGGACAAAAAAACCTGTCCAACTCGAAAAAATCAAAAATATGTGGGAGAGAATGATGAAAAATGTGATATTTAGTTGATTTCGCCTCCAAATCACGATGACAACAAGAGTATTTGTGGGAAATGAAGTTTCGAAAAAATGAAAACTAGTACTAGGCTAAACCCGAAATAGGTGGGGTGCCTCAGCCTTAGGGTTCAAGGGCATTTTCGTCCATTTTGGGGGTGCTCTGATAAATTTAATGGGTGCCCTTGTAAATGGGGTGTCCTGAGTGATGATTGGGATACACATAGCGGGCCTCTTTATTTTAAGTAGTTTGTCTCATTATTGGAAGTCTAGATTTTGTCTTCCCTTATCATAAGTCTTGATTTTGCTTATAATAGTGTTTTTGTACTATCATGTGTTCCAAAAGTTTATAGAAATGAGCCCCTGATTTTTATATTGTTTCAATGTTACAATTACATCTACAACCAAATTCATGGCAATTATTTGATCAAATAGAATTAGCGGTCAATGTAACTTTATTATGACATCTGATTCTATGTCTTGTCATGTATCGAACCATTGATGATTAATGAAAATTTTATTTTACCTCAAGAAAAAAAGAGTACAGTTGTTGTGAATCAAACTTGTTACATCTCTCTTAGTTACAATACTAATGCCCTCTTTGAAACCATTATAAACCACACCGCTTGGAGGCTTAAGAAACTTTGGGACCAAAATAAAAATTATAGGAGTTTTGGTTTTGATTTAATTATTAGAGGAGGAAAGTTGAGACATTTTTCCTCAATTGAGGGTTTTAGAGAAGGAAAATGAGGTTGTACCACGACACTGACACACACGAGGGGCACACAACTCGTTAGCCACCTTTAATTCTTGTGACACATACGTATTCCGATATGTATTGAGGGCGGATGACGGGGTGAGTGTCCGTGTTGCGGCGCGCTAGTAGACTCCTTTGTAACATTGCTGATTTACCAACCATTGTATTGGTACAAACGGTTGGAACCTACTAATTTACCACTATGACAGCGTTGCAATAGTAATCGAGTCTGTGATTTTATTCTGTCTTCTGAAGTTGATAATTAATAGAACCTCCATCCTTAACATTTTTCTTATGAATTGATCTCGAGATTAATTTCGCTTTAGCAATTAAAAGGTTTAGCTATCCGCGAACAAGAACAAATTTTGAGTTTTATATGGTAATAAATTAGTTCATTATGGATCCAAGCAAAATGGTGGACTATCAACTTTTGCAAGTTGATTATGGCTCATTTGGATATTTAATTAGGTCTTATGTAGATTCACTAGACTCGCCTAAGCTATTGGAGTCCAATACCTCCAAGTGTTGTTTACTCCATACAAGAATAATTGTAACAATAACCAATTAACATTAAGTGTTAATAAGACTAAAAAAGTTCCTAATCATAACAACAATAATTGTAACAACAACCAATTAAAATTAAGTTGACCGTGTTAAAATTAGCTTAATTAATGCATGGTATTTAATTTGTTATAGTTCGAATAATTTTGATTTTTGGCCACTGAAAAATATTAGGTTTGATACTTGATCCCTTCATAGACATTACTAAAAGGATAAGGAAGCGGCTAAACGAAACCCACTTTTTACTGAAATGACCCATTTTCAAATTTTGTTTTTACCCCTTAGTAAAATGACAATATTGCTCATATATATATAAAAGGGATTTTGATCACCCATACCTCATTCACCCTCGTTTGCTCATACCGCAGTCACTTAACCAAACCACACTTCCAAATCACACTTTCACCTTCAGTCCAAATCCAACGAGATTTATTCAAGCGAAACCACATCAATTCGACACCATGAGTGGATTCTCCACCTCTTTTTATGTCGATTTCTAGATTTTTTTCGAGTTTTTTTGTTTTTTAAGTCGATTTTTATGTTATCTTGTTGGGTTTTGGGCTTCGATTAGAGGATTGAATCTTGCATTTTGGGTACAAAAATGTCGATGGAATTGAGAATATTAAGTGATTCTGAGCAAAAATCATCATCTGAGACCTCTATCCTACTGAGACCTTTATAATGGTTCGTTCTAGTTGCCTGTAGGTTTCGTTCTAGTTGCCTCTATCATCATCTTGCATTTTGCCGTTTTCATGTTTTTTTTTTAGTTTTGAAGTTTTTTTGTTCGTTCTAGTTGCCTGCAGGTTTCGTCTGAGACCTCTATCCTACTGAGACCTTTATAATGGTTTTGATTTACTTCCACCAAGACCTCTAAAGAGGTCTCCGCTGACGCACTCTGTGAATTCTTTAAAGGTCTCGATCGGCTCCCTTCGGCTCCCACCAAGACCAAGACCTCTTCACAATCTCGGTGGGAGGCGATAGGTCTTAGTGGAGTCGGCCGAGGTCTCGGCTTAAAAAGGTCTTGGCCCTGTGTATCCAAAACCTGCACGCGACACTTCCTCACTTATAGGGCATGACGAGACCATATTCAACCTTATTTGACCAAAAAAAACTCCTACAATACTTCCGACATAGTACAAGTATTCTACAATGACTAAAATCGAGAAACGGAAAGGATTGAGGGTTGTTGGGCTAAGGGGTGAGGATGATGGGGTGATTAAAGGTATTTCAGGGGGTTTTAAAAAAAAGGTGTTTTAAGTAAAAGAAATTAAAAAAATGAGGTACAAAGAAGTAATGAGATCCTCTCATTAAAAAATAGCGTCTACTTAGCCGCTTCCAAAGATAAGTATTTATATTTACAAATATATCTAAGTAATATAATAACCATGAATGTTGAAAGATTATTTCATTGCTTGAAATGTCAATATTGCCCTCTATATTTTTTTGGTTATATTAATCTTTATATTTTCGTTTCTTTTGAAACTGTATTTTCAATTCTCTTTTTTATTTTTGCTCTCTTGTATATCTCATCATTTCTTTTTATATTTTTATTTAAAAAATAATCAGGATTAATTAATCAAGTTAGATAATAATTTTTGGATTAATTAACCAATAATATATATATGATTACCAAATTTTACTGGCACGTGAGCGGGCTCCAACACACATAACACGTATAAGAATTAATATAGTTAAATACAGATAAAAAAAGTATATTGACATAAAGAAAGTGAAATTATTTGGATTTGTTATGATATGGATGAACAATTGATCAAGACTTTGTATGACTAATCATTGTCAAGCATGGCTCTTACATTGAGTGGTAGTATCAAACATGGCCCTTACTTGTATCCATATCAAATGTACTCATTATTCCATGTATTGTCAATGTTGCTTGTGAAGAGTTGTATGACATGTGATGTATGTGTTACTTGTAAACATTGTCTAATTATATTTATCATCATCACCAAAGGGTCTATATAAAGGGTGCCAACCTCATTGTAAAAACACACCAAGTTGTGTACAACTTCTCATTTCAACTCTCTCATTTCTCCTCTTCTACTTTGTAGTTGTAGTTCTTTGTAGTTCTTTGTAGTAGTAGAAGTTAGTAGTTCTTCTACTTTCCTTCTCTAGTTCTAGCAAGTTTCATTTCAATTCACAACACGTTATCAGCACGAGCTTGCTCTGGCATTAAGGAGATCTTGAAGTTCAAGAAGGTTTGTTAAGGAGACAAAGCAAGGAAGGTATAAATTTTATGAGTTCGGTTTATTTCTATATTATCTTGGTTGCTTTTTATATGCATACTTTATTCATATACTATGCATTATAATGTCACCAATTGCGAAAGTATGCTCTGTAGTTGCGTCTTGTACGATCTTCTACATCAGAAATCAAAAGTCAATATGTGACATAACTAGTTTTCTCGCTATACTACAAACGATTAATTATGCTCCATTCTTGATTTTTTATATTGCAAATAGTGTTATGAGTTTGGGTTGATAGCGGGTAAGCCTTGTCCCTGGTAAAGCTAAACATTGAAAGGGAGTCGGGTTATCCCGTTCGAGGAGGCATGGTTTTAAGTAGACTTCGTCTCGTCATCCAACCTGGAGGTTGTCCCACCAACTCATACAAGTATTACATTTGGCGTATTTATAATCAAGTTGTGAACATATATTTAATGGTATATTATCTATTTTGTATAAAAAGAAAACTATTTAATTTATCCCTATTTTCATAATAATTTTATTTAATTATAATTGAATTAATTACCTTAACAATATTGACGATACTAATTACTTGTCAAGGCAACGGGATGCTCAAATTATATATAAAGTATCTATGCAAGGCTATGCGTATAAATATTTATTTGTCAAATATCTCTTTAGACTCTTTAGAGATTTGAAAAGTGAATATTTCACTTTATATTATCATTTCACCTCATTGAGCTATCTATATCAAGGCCAAAATTGGTGATGCTCCAAAAGGCTCAAAATGAGCGGCTGGGTCTCACGCTACAAAATTTATATCAGTCAAATATCATTTATTATTCTGCAATTTCAATTACCTCTATATTGAGGCTATGCAAAAATATGACTGATGAGACAAATAAAAGTCACGTGGCTCGCCTCGATGTATTACTGCAACAAATTATCGAGTGCGCACGTCAATCCATTAAATATTAATTATGGATTGAATCCTTGTCTCGTGGTAGCTGAGTAAAATAATAAGATATTATAAATATAATATCACTTATGTCCAATTGGTTTAGCTTCAAATTAAGAAGCATATGTTGCATACAATGACCATGGTCGCAATTACAAATTTATGGACGTGGAAAAGGTGAAAAGATATGGTAAAAGTCATATTGACAATTCCATTGATAGTCAAAATAAAAAGTGATGCACCACTAGAAAGGGTAAATTAGTATTGACAAGGAGCGCTCATAATTGTGACATTTTTTTTTGTCACGTATGAAAGGCTATGCTGCCTAAATATTGTCATATATACAATACCCAAATATTTTTGTGATATTTTACCATGCTTTTGTTGACTAATGATCCAAAAAGTTTGAAATATTCGTATTTTATTACAAAAAAGGTATTTCTTTAATACCATATTGTTTTTCAATGTAGAAATGGATCATCAAGTTATTTGTTCAGATTATGGCGATATATGTCTTGTTAATTGTACTACAACGCACACTATCCTCAAAAGAAGAGAATATTTCTCCAATTTGAACTTAGCTGAGGCTAATGTTCAAACAATATCTGGCATCTCCAATTTGATTAATGGATCTGGAAGAGCAAATATTATGTTGCCTAGGGGAACAATAATTCATGTTGACAATGAATTATACTCTGAAAAATCCAGAAGAAATTTACTCAGCTTTAAAGATATTCGACAAAATGGATTTCACATTGAAACCATGAACGAAAATAATAGAGAATTTCTCTATGTCACATTGGTTTCAAATGGGAAAAAAGAAGTGTTAGAAAAATTCCCAACTTTATCCTCTGGATTATATTTTACTCATATAAGGCATGTCGAAACGAATGTCGTCTTAAATAAGAAAATTAATGATCCAAAGACATTCATTTTATGGCATGACCGGCTTGGTCATCCAGGATCATCAATGATGCGAAGAATAATTAATAATTCGCATGGACATCCTTTAAGGAGTCACAAAATATTTTCAGTTGGTGATTATAATTGTGCTAGTTGTTCTCAAGGTAAATTGATAGTTAAATCATCTCCAAGTAAAATTGTTGTGGAATCCCCGCTTTCTTAGAACGCATTCGGGAGACATATGTGGACCTATTCATCCTCACTGTGGACCATTTAGATATTTCATGGTTTTGATAGATGCATCAACTAGGTGGTCACATGTTTGTTTGCTTTCGACCCGCAATGTTGCATTTGCTATACTTTTAGCGCAAATCATTAAGTTAAGAGCACAATTCCCTAACAACCCAATCAAGACCATCCGTCTTGATAATGCTGGGGAATTTCAATTTCAAGCATTTAAAAATTATTGCATGTCTATAGGAATTACAATTGAACATTCTGTTCCACATGTGCATACCCAAAATGGTTTGGCAGAATATCTAATCAAACGCATTCAATTAATTGCCAGACCTTTAATCATGAAAACTAAGTTATCAACTTCAGTTTGGGGACATGCAGTCCTTCATGCAGCATCTATCATTCGTTATAGGCCTACTGCATACTATGAACATTCCCCCATGCAACTCATTTTAGGTCAACAACTAAATATTTCACACTTAAGAATTTTTGGTTGTGCAGTGTATGTTCCTATACCACCTCCTAATAGAACTAAGATGGGTCCACAACGAAAACTTCGGATTTATGTTGGATTTAACTCATCGTCCATTATAAGATACCTTGAGCCCTTAACAGGGGATTTATTTACTACACGTTTTGCTGATTGTCACTTTGATGAAGCAATTTTTCCACCATTAGGGGGAGATAAGAAGTCAATTCAAAAGGAATGGCGCGAAATTGCTTAGAATGCATCAACTTTATCACATTATGATCCACGAACAAATCAGTGTGAACTTGAAGTTCAAAAGATCATTCATTTGCAACAAATTGCAAATCAATTACCAGATGCATTTAATGATGCAA
This sequence comes from Stephania japonica, assembly GCA_039657345.1. Lineage (NCBI taxonomy): Eukaryota > Viridiplantae > Streptophyta > Magnoliopsida > Ranunculales > Menispermaceae > Stephania > Stephania japonica. The sequence continues at coordinate 13,943,407 of CM077556.1, forward strand.
AACAAGTGACAAAATCACATATTCTAGCTGTAAATGCTCTTGCAAGAATTGATGTCTCTGTGCAACAAAATGCATAAGAACCAACGAAATGCTTAATGTGTGGAAGACCGGTTGGTTCAAAGGATACAATTCCTCGAAAGAGGAAAACGGGAGTAAAAATAAATACAAATCAAAATACTCCTAAGAAAGCCCAAGAATCCTTTGATAATGGTTTGTCAGAACAAGTTGATTCTGATGTGGAACAACTTCCTCTAGAAAAAGATGAAAAAGATGAAAGTAATGAGATCTCAATAAATTATTTAAACTCTGGTAAGATTTGGGATCGAAATAAAATTGTTCCTGATAATATATTTGCTTTCGATGTGTCTTTTGAAATATGTGAAAATGATGATGATCCAGAACCACGATCAGTGGACGAATGTCAAAAAAGACCTGATTGGCAAAAATGGCAAGATGCTATCCAAACAAAGCTAAACTCGTTAAGGAAACGAGAGGTTTTTGGACCAATTGTCCAAACGCCAGATGACGTAAAGCCCGTTGGATATAAATGGGTATTTGTACGAAAGAGAAACGAAAAAAATGAAGTTACTAGGTACAAAGCAAGACTTGTAGCTCAAGGTTTCTCACAAAAACCTGGCATCGATTATGAGGAAACATATTCTCCTATTATAGATGCAATCACATTTCGGTTCTTGATAAGCCTTGCAGTCTCTGAAAGGCTTGATATGCATTTAATGGATGTCGTTATAACATATCTGTACGGATCTCTAGACAGTGAGATATATATGAAATCCCTGATGGATTTGTAATATCCGATGAAATAAAATCAAAACCTCATAACATGCATTCTATAAAATTACAAAGGTCTTTGTACGGTTTGAAACAATCCGGACAAAAGTGGTGCAAACGTCTTAGTGATTATTTACTGAAAGAAGGATATGTAAATAATTCGCTTTGCCCATGTGTCTTCATTAAAAAATCATCAATAGGATTTGTGATTATTGTTGTATATGTTGATGATTTAAATATAGTGGGAAACCACGACGACATCGTTAGAACATCCGAACACTTGAAAAAGAAATTCGAGATGAAAGAACTTGGAAAAACAAGACTTTGTTTTGGTTTGCAAATTGAACATTTTTCAAGTGGAGTACTTGTCCATCAATCAAATTATATTGAAAAATTATTAAAAAGATTTTATATGGACAAGGCACATCCATTGAGCTCTCCAATGGTTGTCAGATCACTTGAAGTGGATAAAGATCCATTTCGACCTCAAGAAAGTGATGAAGAGCTAATTGGTCCGAAGGTACCATATTTAAGTGCAATTGGTGCACTTATGTATCTTGCAAATTGTACAAGACCCGATATTTCTTTTGTTGTCAACCTTCTTGCAAGATATAACTCTTCACCAATTCGAAGACATTAGAATGGTGTTAAACACATTTTTCGATATCTTCGAGGAACAAGTGACATGAGTTTATTTTACTCGAGAGGGTAAAATTGAATCTCCAAGGTTATGCTGATGCTGGATTTTTATCAGATCCCTATAAGGCCCATTCTCAAACGGGATATGTATTCACCTGTGGTAATACTGTTGTATCATGGAAGTCAGTAAAACAAACTATGGTTGTCACTTCTTCCAATCATTCTGAAGTACTTGCAATTCATGAAGCAAGTCGTGAATGTTTTTGGTTGAGAAACATGATTGAACATATTCAAGAATCATGTGGATTGCCTTGAATAAAAGATTCTCCAACCATATTATATGAAGATAATGCAGCATGTATTGCACAATTAAGTGAAGGATTCATAAAATGGGACAGAACAAAACATATTTCACCAAAATTCTTTTATGCACATGAGCTTCAAAAGAATGGTGAAATTGATGTCAAGCAAATCCGATCAAGCGATAATCTTGTTGATTTATTCACAAAAGCCTTACCAACTATGACATTTGAAAGGCTTACATATGGTATTGGCTTGCTTAAACTTAAAGACATTGCAAGTAAAGAAACTGAATAAGTTTTACCCATGTTCACATGAGGGGGAGTTATTGATTAGTGTATTGCACTATTTTTCCCTTAGCTATGGTTTTATCCCATTGAGTTTTCCTAGCAAGGTTTTTTTTTAATGAGGCAATCGTAACAATATTATACTCATCTTAAGATTAATAAGAAATGTGTACTCTTTTCTTTTACTAGATTTTTTCCCACAGGGTTTTTTCTAGTAGAAGTTTTAACGAGGCACATTCTCTCAACAATTGTCATCCAAGGGGGAGTGTTATGATATGGGTGAACAATTGATCAAGGCTTTGTATGACTAATCATTGTCAAGCATGGCTCTTACATTGAGTGGTAGTATCAAGCATGGCCCTTATTTGTATCCATATCAAATGTACTCATTATTCCATGTATTGTCAATGTTGCTTGTGAAGAGTTGTATGACATGTGATGTATGTGTTACTTGTAAACATTGTTTAAGTACATTTATCATCATCACCAAATGGCCTATATAAAGGGTGCCAACCTCATTGTAAAAACACACCAAGTTGTATACAACTTCTCATTTCAACTCTCTCATCTCTCCTCTTCTACTTTGTAGTTGTAGTTTTTTGTAGTTCTTTGTAGTTCTTTGTAGTAGTAGAAGTTAGTAATTATTCTACTTTCCTTCTCTAGTTCTAACAAGTTTCATTTCAATTCAGAACAGGATTTGGTTTTTTCTTTTGTGAAAGTCAAATGGCTTTTCTTGAACTATACCGCATGCTTTTTTGCATGCCAAAAAAGCATTCTCACGTGACACCCAACAGGAAAAAAAACTAGGAGAGAGGAGATATGCGGCCAATAGAAAAAGATTTACCTACAACACAACCAATGTTTTAGCTAGATTGCACTAAAGATAATTTGGATTGATTAATTCAATCCAGTTATATAATTACAAATTAGGAATGAGATGTTTTTCAAGCTATCTCTATGAGTTTGTGTTGTAGTTAATATTTGATCAAATTATTGAGATATAAATTTTATCTCCCTCATTTGCAATCATGTATAAGCTGTTTACAAAGGAAAATGATAATCTAACGCACTTTGGACACATACTTTATTTTTTAGCTCATTTATGGTATTTTGTTAGATGTGGGGGCCACGCATAAGGTGATAAAAAGAGCTATAAATGGCTAAAAAATAAAGTATGCGTCAAAAGTGTGTTAGATTATCATTTTCCGTTTACAAAAGGTAATTAAGTACATGGCATTGATCAAATAACCTCAGTTCAGCAATTTTCAAGCTAATCAAAGTGGCTAGCTCATATATTCGGTTTGGATCTCTTATGCGAGAGGTTGGGGTTCGAGCCTCAAAGAAAAAAATTGGTTTCTTAATTTCTTTTCAAAAAATAGCCTCAATTCTCAAAGCAACTTAATGTTCATTTAGTCATTGCACCAAAATCAATTAAATCAAAACAAGACTAGTTTTTTTTTTTTTTTTTTTTGAAGGCCAAAACAAGACTAGTTAAATAGCAACATTTTATTGATTTGTAATTTTCCAATTTTTCACTTGTCTCGCTAGAGTTCATCAAGAAAATACAATTAACCAAACAAAAGTAATAAAAAGAGTTGAAGTACTCTATGATTCTATGAATTATCAAAGTGGTGGATTTCTCTTTTTTGTTTTATATTGTTCGTTGTCCACAAGATTAGTAGTGTTTGTTTGTATTTCGTTATAGATGTTTAGGGTTAAGCTATGTTTGTCCTCCTAAGTGTGGCTTGTTGTCCCTGTTGTCGGGGTAGTTGTCCCTATTATTGGAGTCGTTGTCCCTGCCTTAGTGTTGGGGCTAGGGTCGCACTTTAGTGTGCGTGTTTTTGAAATTCGTTTCGTGCTTCGTTGTTGCGAGATCTATTTGTAATAGATGATTGTCCGATTGGACTAGGAACCACCTCAATATAAAAATAAAAAAATTAAAAATTAAAAATTAAAAAAAAACTTGCATTATTTTAGGCTAATGCCATCCACCGTAATCAATTGATGGTACTTTTTTAAAGAAAACATTAAGATTGATAGGGTGTGAGGACCGAATTGTAGTCCCATAAGTGTAACTTCATAAATAAATATTTTTTTCCCCTACAACACTGGTAGGAGTTTTTTTCGACTTTATTTACAGGAAACATATTGTTTCTCGCCTTTTGTAAATACTATTGTATATAGTTGGCTATAATGAATAAAGTCTCGTTCCTATAAAAGAATGCTTAATTGGTTAAAATATCTTAACCTTTTTACAACTTTTGTTATTATATCTTTCCACATTAAAAAATTGTATCCTAAGTTACTTTTTACTCCAAATTTGATGACGTGACAACTAAATAATAACTTTAAAAGGCCGCCTCATCATCTGTAATTACTAAAATTATTACTTAATTTATTTTTTAAGCTCATTAATTAAATATTACCTCATCAAATTTAAAGTTAAAAGTGAAGTATGATACAAATTTATCAATGTAGAAAGGTTATGATATAATAACAAATTCAATAAGGTTAGGATATAATAACAAAAGTTGTAAAATGTTAGAATATTTTAACTAATTTGGCCAAAGAAAAAATTATTTTGCAAAATTCATAAATAAGTACTCAAACAGTTATCTCTCTCTAATTAGTATTGAGGTCTTTTAGAATAAAGTCCAACTATTTTATAAGTTGAAGGTGGCTAAACGTGGGGACCATATTAATATTAATGAGATTTATAGACATGCAGATAAAGGCTAGAGTGGACCCAATAAGTGACATCTAGTCCCTCAAATCCCTTGCACTTATGGAGATGCAAGAATCGAAAAAACCATAATCAAAACAATCACCCAATCATTTTCATTATTCACATATTTTAAGAACTAAATTTACAAAAAAAAACATAGTATAAGAAATCAATTTCTCTTTTTTTTTTTTTGAAGAGAAAAAATCAATTTCTCTTGATACACGATGTATATATGTATTAGAAAAAAATGACTAAGAGTCAATATATTGATATTGTGGGGTTTGGAAAATCTAAAAATTTCAAAAACAGCATGATCAATAAATTGCTAGTTGAAAAGGAGAAAAACAAACTAAGATCTCATGTATCCTGCTCAGTTGACTTTTGATCTACTCTAGTCCGGACGTCTCAATCAAAAGCAGACACGTGGAAAAGTAGTAGTTGAAAAAGAGAAAAAAATGCAATTCGCTTTTACAGACACGAAAGAAAAGCTTTCGTGCGCCATATATGGCTTTGTCGGAATTATTGCGCTTCCTTAGCACCTCGGACACACATCATAGCAATAATCTTCTCTAATTTTACCTCATCAACCGTAACAAATCAATGGTCCATAATCACCACTCCAACAAAAGTCAAATGGCCACATGTATAGTATACGGCAGCCGTGGAACTAAAAAATTTAGTTAGAGTGGTGAATTTTATCTGAACTTGTACTGTACTCATTAACTTGGTTGCCATCCAAATGTTAGTCGAGCTTAAGTTGTAACTTGTAAGGCTAATAATATAGACCCAACTCGATCTAAGAATGTTAAAGTTTGATAATTTAACGGACAAGTTTAAAGTTGCACTTATTGACTTAGTCAATAATCTTGTAGAACTTGTAAAATGTTTTGGTATTTACTTTAAAATGAATTAGCTAATTGGCTTTTAAAAAATTATCAAATACAAGGTGGGTCTGACCTTAATTTTTTTTTTCTTTTAGTTCACTAGGGTCCGACCGTAATGTTATATAGAATAATTTTTTTTTTGTGTCAAATAAAAAACTATATTAGTAAAAACTTAATGAAATAATAAAGTAATAATTATAATGATTTGCAATATAATTTTTTTTATCTCAAAGATAATTTTATTGAAGTAAAAATTCAGGATTACATCAAATTAATACAACAAAGCTTGAACATAATTTGGTAATTCACTCCAAAGTAATACTCCAACATGACTTCGCGATGTTTTTGTCATATGATGGGCAACTTCATTTACTTATCGATTAACACGACAGATCTTCCATTTGTTATGTCTTCTCACCAGTGCTTTACAATCATGAGACACATCTCCCGATTCAAGAAGATTAGGGATGTCTTTTATGATTCCTTTAACCGATTAGAGCGATTCCGATTTGAAAACCATATTCTCAATCCGTAACTCGTCAATCCAACTCATTGCTTTGTTTATGCCAATTTCCTCTGTTTCTGATGGGCCACACCCACACTGAAATGTTTTTGTCCTTGCTTGAACAAATCGATATGAGTCTCTAATTATTGCACTCACCCCACAAGCCTCTCAGTCTCGAATATCGTTGCGTTAATTTGTATTGCATTCTTTCCAACCAACCTTAGGGGAATTCTATGTCATGCCAGTGCTCTGTGGAAGGGATCTGATTGTTGTCAATGTTAGATTTCTTCCTCACTTCAACCCATGAAGTGTATCAGTCCATACCTTGACAAATCACATGAGGTAGGAGGAGATCACTCTTCTTCAACAACAAATTATTTCTAAAGTTCCATATATAACCACATCTTCATACACACTTCATTGACTGACGAATTTTAGTCTTGACACAAATTAAATAACCACTATTTTATATCACTATTTGTAGGTTTTCGGTGACGAGGGTCTTGCCAACAGTTTCGTACATTTGAACATTCAAAGAAAAGATGTGTTAATTCAGCAGGCTCTGCACAACAAACACAAAAATCTTCAATTTGTAGCCCCTGTTTAATATGTCGGGACCTTGTAGGAGTACAGTTTTGTAAAAGTCGCCACATAAAATGCTTTGCTTTTGCTAGAATTTCAAGGTTCCATAGTTTCAACCAATCTCCTTGGGTCGCCACCAAGTCCCCATCTTTACTCAATTCAACTGTAACTCGATATCCCGAATTTACCTTATAGAAGTCGTCCTTTGAATGCTTCAAAATTAACCTATCACAACCGTGGTTACTCAATATGATTTGATGTATGACCCTCACATCTCTCACATTAAAAGTCTCCCCAATAAGATCACTGTTTCATACTCTACTTTTAGGAATCATCAAATCATTAATCGTGACATCCTTCGTTCCTTTAATCATTTCAGTGGTCAAACAGTTATTAACATTATCTTTCAACCAAGGATCATGCCATAACTTGATCGAACTCCCATCACTCACCTTCCATCGACACCTATTTTTCAACACTGATTTAGCTGCCATGATGCATCTCCATGTAAAACTTGTATTATGGCCAATCTTGGCCTTTAAAAATCCCAATTTGGGAAATATTTAACTTTGAGAATTCTCAGGACTAAGGTCTTTGGATGATGAACAATACGTCATCCTTGCTTAGCCAACATGGCAAAGTTAAAACTGTGTAGATCTTTAAAACCAAGATCTCCCTCCTCCTTCCTTACATAAAGTCTACACCAATTCATCCAATGCATTCCTCTTTGCTTCCCATTTTTGAACCCCACCAAAATGAATTCATCATTTTTCTGAAGTGAATCACATGAAGATTTTGGGATAAGAAAAGTACCCATACAATATATATGTTGGCAACGCTTGAGCTATTGACTTCAACAACACCTCATTTCCAGCCTTTGAAAAAAATTCTGTAACGCCACGACATCACTCATTTCCATAACTTCTCTTTCATGATTTGCAATATACATTAATAAGGTACAAGCAAAATTCTATGAGAATGGAGTTAATTTTGTAATTTATAGTTAAATAAAAATATATAATCAGATCACTTCTCAATTATTTTTCCTCCAACCAAGCTTTCACTTTTTTTTTGAAACTAACTTTCACTTAATTATTTTATGACTTAGAACAATAAAAATGAGTTTTGAGAGCTTTTTAAATTAAATTTAGAGTCCAGCTAAGTGCACCCCATTTTATGTGGCACCCCAAATTTAAATTTCAATTACTATGTGCACCCCACATTTTTACCAAAATACCATTTCATTCGAATCGAAGCATCCAACTCCAAAACTTTGGTCGAAATATATATTTTAAGTTCGGCGGCATGTAGCCGAGACTTGTCAACTAGGCTCAGTGTTGTCCAACCGAATCTTTTTGGTGATATTTAGTTGACAACTGTTGACCTACAGGTTCGGTGGGTTTTGACCAACTCTTCAATTAAAGGTTTGACAAGCTGTGACCGATCGTTCACATTTGGGTCCCTTCATGCTAGGTGCAGCTATGATTCCGGACAAAACAGTGAGAGATGGATCGATCGATGATGATGCTGACACTCATCCATTTCAATCTCTCTGCTTTTTCTTTAATGATGAGCTCTAACATCCTTCCACTTTGTCCCCCTCAATTTGTTTGTTTATTTATTTACTTGTTCATACTTTTGATGTTAATTTGTTGATACATATGGGTGGTGGAGGGTTCTTATCTAACTTTACCTTTAAAAAAACACATGCATACCTTTATTTTTTCCTTTGTGAAGGAATAATATGCATGCATGGCCCATTGTGAGGCCCCCTCTTGTCTTCTGGTTTATGGGGTTCCGGTTTGCTTATTAATTGAACGCATATATTTGAAGTTGCTTTCACGGTTGGTGCATGTGCGTTTGAGGTGAGAAATGTTGTACAATATGGGGAGACCCCACGCACAATATATATAGTGAGAGTGCCAATTCGCAATGCATGCGTATCTCTCTCGCTCCACACATGCAGGTACCTTTGCTTGTGTTGAATTGGATATATATTACCTTTGCTTGTTAGGTACACTTGTGGCACCAAGTCCCTGCACATAATTGCCTTCGCCATGCCCTGTTCTTTCATCTCTCTACCTAGTAAAGGTGATGCCACTTATGGGTCTATGCTTTCTTTTGGTGGTTAAGGGTGTTGCCCAAGCAAAACAAAGCAATAAAGGAGGCAATCCCGTTGATCACGATATATTACCACTCTTTTTTTATCTGACGCAGCCAGGATTACCTCTCACTATAAGAAATCACAATCATCAATGTATTGCACTTCAAAAAATCCTTTATATATATATCATTTGGCACTATATCATCGATTGCATGTTATTTTAAGCATACTCTTAATTCACATATTAGAATGTTATTAATTAATCAAACTTGAGTTACTTGATAGAAACGTCATCAATTTGTTAAAAACTGAATTGAGATTATAGGTAATAACATGAATTTTTTTCCTTCATTTAATTATTTCATTTTCATGGAAATTATGCTAGGGTGATATTCTACCGTAGTGATTGGAGAAAATTAAAAGATTCAAACTTTTAATTAAGTCTGCACAAGTGAACTACTAGTACGTGACTCCCGACATTAATATATTGATTAATTTTGATCTTGAGGATTTTATATATAGCTAAGCTAGGTGATTGAGTTTTGAATTACTGACAGAAAGCTAGATATATATTTTTTTTTGATAAAAACAGAAAGCTAGATATATAGATATAGTGTATAGCTACTTTTCTTAATGAGTAATTACTTAGATTAAATCAAGTAAGTACTACAGTACCACCACTGCGACATTATGGCACATTTATGATTTAGAGGTCTCACCAGGCCGAATAATGGGATGGTCAAATCTTGGATGTTAGTACATTTATAGAAGAGGGATTGCAAGTCAATTTTGTAGTCCAATTTCGCAGCACCAATGCCGCTGCCGCTACCTAGCTCAATTATGAAAACTGGACTTAGCACTCCTAATCCGGAAGGATAATGATATGGTGACATTTCATGTGACGCACACGTGTTCAACTTTTGTTAGCAGTAGACCTCATCAATAATCACTTAAAATTAAATACATGTGTTGGGGTGAACGATTTGTGTCTTTAAAAATATCACCAAATCATTTTTCAAACCTGAATCCCTATCAATAATGCAAAGACAACACAATACTATACAGAATAAAGAGAAAGATTAAAGGACATTCTGTTTTGCAACAGAACATAATTTCACTACAATTAATTACTATGTAGAAATCTTTTTTTTCTTGGTTGATCCAAAAAAGTCTTTAGAGTTAAAAATCGAAACGCAATAACAATAATAACAACAAGAAGCTTCAATCAATCTCAAAATAAATTAAGGTTGGGTATATGGTTCAAACTCTTTTATTGTCTTTGATTAATTAATTACAATTGATGGTGACGGTGTCCATCCATTTGCACATCGATGTGTCTGCGCACAAATTCCGATGCGTGTCCCAAAATGGATCATCCTACCATCATGTGCACCTACTTAGGACATCTCCAATGCATTTGTGCAAAAAGTATTATTCTCATCTCTAACACAACTACACTATCTTTTACACCAAACGTTATTTTAATTATTTTATTCAATGTTTTGATTTACTTTCTTTTAAAAAAAATTTGGACAATATTTTATTTAAAAAGTAATAAAAAAAATATTTAACTAAAAATAATAAATGCATATTCATAGTTAAAATTAATGGTTAAATAATCTTGAAGGATCTGGAATAGATTTAAATGATTATTAAAATTATTTATGATATCTATGTTGCATGCATGTAGTATAATATTATGTTGCATCTAGGTTTATTTTAATTATGTTGCATGTAGGTTTAATTAAGTGTAAGGCATGTAGTTTTTTTTTTTAGCAGAAATGTAATTTTATTATTTATGTAGTAAGTATGGTTTATTTTAATGTAAAATCTAATTTTTAATTATAATTAAGCAAATCTTTTATGGAAAAAAAGTAAGTCTTATCTTTTTTTAGGAAATCATATATTTTGATTATCTATAAATATCTATATATAACTGAATAAAAAAAAAAAAAGAAAACCTGACCAGAAAAAAAAAGAGGAAACTCACGAAGACAACTCCACAAAATCCTCACCCTAATTAAACAAAATCGAAAATCTCCTCTAAATAGCTGTTTTTTACATTTTTTTTTAATCCATGGGCCGCATATAAACTAATTATAGCGCGTGTTACAGTAGCGCGCGATACAGTAGCAAACAACAAAATAGAGTAGGATTTGGTGCTAAATTGAAGAAATTCGGGGCAAAATCAGTCAACGCATATTGGCATTGGAGATGCCTTTAATTAATTAATTAATTTTCGATGAGTGCAGATCAAAAAAATTGTCTTGCATCAGCAAAGATCACTAACTCCCAACTCACACCTACAAGTCAATTACCTTATTTTCATTCTCTTGTTTGTGGGTCTCTATTTGTTTGAAAGGTATTTATATCAATTCATATGTTTTATTATTTTGCAACTCCGAAGTTTAAAGTTAAACCAAATATAAGAATATGAACTTCACCATGAGTAAACTCCAAAGAGTTATGTTAACTCCACCTTATGAGAAAACTCCCCTATAAGTTGTCAAAAATAAACCAAATGAGACCAAGTCTCTAATGTGTTAATTAGAGTTGTATATAAGACTTTTTCAAAGAAAGTCTTATACATTGATCACTCTCGATTTAGACTTATATAAGGCTTGATAAACAGATGAGAAATAATTAGTGTTAACATAAAACAGATCCATACGTAAGACCAAAGTTGAGCTCAAATTTAGTTAAGTGAGAAATAATATTAATGTAATTGGCAAAAATCTATACATATAGAGGACATCTAGCTAGTTACACACACACACGCACACACATATATATATATATATATATATATATATATATATATATATATATATATATATATATATATATATATATATATATATACATATAGAGTTCAGTTTCTTATTAGGGTCTAGGAGAAGAAAAATTCTACATGCCATTAGACATGTGCAACGGACGGGCTCGGGCTAGGCTTAGGCGGGCCTAGTTTTTTAATGCCCGCCCAGGCTCGAAATCAAATCTGACGGACCTAAGCCCACCCGGGCCTAGTATGGGTCGGGCTTCGGCGGGCCTAGATGGCTTATAATATATTTTGAAAACTTTTTATATATAAACAACCACAGATGGGTTAGTGCAATGGTAAGACTTGGTTTTATGTATTTATTCTAAAAAATGTTGATGGGGGGGACGCAAGCCCGGGCTGGGCCGGGCTTGGGCTAACATAACAAATCCAAGCCCGCCCATTGAATTGTCGAGCTTTAACAGGCTGGGCCTTGTTGAGAAAATGAAACCTAAGCCCGACCATGTCGGGTAGGCTGAGTGGGTACTCAGCCATATGAACTGGTATACATGCCACGCCAATTTGGCAGGCACTTGTGGGACTATTGATTTTTCATTGTTGTGTGTGTGCACGAAACTCGATATGCATCTAATTAAGGGGCTCCAATGAGCACGTGCCAAATTGAAATGTTGAGAGACCTTTAAAAGATCAGTCTAGATAAAGTATTTGATTTGAAATTTTAGAATTAATTTTTATTAGTGTCGTGATCATTAGTTAAGATGGTAATCGACCAGTTAGATTGTCATCATGTTGATCAAGTTAGTTTGGTAAATGACTCACCCAAAGCATGTTTCACGTGCTTTAATCAGAAGATAAACTTTGGGTGATTTGGGTAAGAAACGTTATTGCAACAGAACACGGAAGGCAGTTGTAACAGGTGCTCAGAATCAAGTTAAAGATTTGATCTTATCCGGAACCAACTGAAGACCAACTGAAGATTTGATGGAAGTTGGAGTTGCAGTTCAAAGACATATTTACCACGTGACGAATGTGCAAATACGTGGTTATTTGGAGATGAAGATTAAGCAGATCTTAAGGGCCTGTTTGGTTCAAGAATTAGATAAACCTTCCACATTTTTTAGCCTAAGACAAGGCATATATTAGCCAATCTTTTGTTTGATCCCACACCCACTGTCTTAGGTTTGACTTTTTATTGGATAGTTATGCCCCTCCCCTCCACATTGTCTTCATCTTCAATTTGGCTTCCCAGCTCAATCGATGCTCAAATGCTTTCAATCTCCCTTTCAATCTGATCTCAAATGCTTTCAGTCTCACTTTCCTACTAAATCGACGCTCCTCGTATTCTTCGCTAATGAAATCGCGAGGAAGAGAAAATGGGGTAATGAATACGAGGGCAGTGAGGGTTCATGGTCGATTGGAGAAGGAAAAACTTTATTGGGGTGATGGGGGTTTTGTTCTTATTGTTGTGATTTGATTTGATTGTGTTTTAAGAGAGAAACTTTAATGAGTTTTTGTTTGAACAGAATGAGTAAGGAGAAAATGGGGAGATGAAAAAGAGGGTGTGACGGCCCCAAATTCCCAATGCATTTGGGAACGCCCGGCCTAGACCCATGCAGGTCCCGAGTCGATACTCAGCGAGCTTGACGAGCCTAGTCAGCCTCCAATTAATCAATTTAATCATTTATGAAAGAGTTATTGCAATTATACTTAGCGGGAAAACTAAACAAGTATTGGGAAATAACTCAATCAAACGAAAAGTGGGAAATCTATATAAATGTGGAAACCCCGAGTGTTCATAGTATCCATCCCAAAAAGTGATCCCCAGTTCAATAGCCAGCATCATATATATAAAAGCATCATACAATCAGCAATAAGCATAAATCAAATCTAACATATCCCTGAAGTCGCGTACTCTGAGAGGTCCTCAGAGGAAATCACCAAGTAGAGGGCCCTTGCCCTTGCTGTACTCCGGGATATCTGCATCCACCATCACAAACTAGACGGTGAGCAACTGAGAGAAATCGAAAGTAATGCCAGAAGAATTTCACAGTAATTCATGAATATCAAATAAAGCAGTCTAAATATCATGCGGTAATTTAAAGACAAGAATGTAAATAGATCAAAGTGCATGATAGGCAGACTGAAATGATAGCAATCGAAACGTGTGTGTTCTAAAAGTCAAAAGAGGTCATAAGCAGTCAATATTCACAACAATAACCACAACAATCCAATGCCCAGGTTCACACAACACCAGGGGTGGTCAGGCATTCCTGCAAAGAGTGGCTCGCGTTTCCCCGACTGGTGCGAGCCACATGACACCTTCACAATCAGTACCCAGGTTCACACAACACTGTGGGTAGCAGTAATTCTGATAGAAAATACCCAAGTTTCCCCAACCATTGCGGGTCACATAATACTATATCGACACACTTACGCCAAGAACACACATACCAAGAACATAAGGGAATTTGAATGCCAACAATGGATAATAGAAAAAATAGCAATAAACGATAATGAATCACATGAGAATTTCTTAATTGGCTTACTAACGTACACAAGCTTTAAGGCAAGTGTATTTACCTGAACTATCGCGACCCGCGTAACAACACTCTCGCGTTTCCTAGCATGTATCCCTGAGTTTCTCGCTACTTGACAATGTCGGAAACTCGTATTAATAGATCAAGTCGTTAACTAACCTAGGTTGAATCCCTAGTATTTTCTCAGTATTTCAAATGACTTGAACAACTTGACAATTTAATAGAAAATAAATACTCTCTTTTATTTTTATTTTATTTTATTTACACACCCACATGATATGACCACCACACAACTAAGTACACCCCACTGTGAGGTGTGCACAACACCCCACTGTTGTGTGCACCCCGCTGCCATACACGTCTTATCACGCACCCCAACTGTGGGGTGTACATGCATATTCATGCATGTACCCATATTACTTCACCCACTCACACATGGTACACCCCACAGCCAATAGTGGGGTGTACAGCTTCATCTCGCACCCCAACAGTGGGGTGCACAGTGTCACATTCATGCATCCAGTCACACACCATCATATTTTCACTACACACACCCACACCAAAATCGTCACACACAACCGAACCACACAACCAACACATCTAAACTGCCAACACATCACGGTTTGGTGTTCACCTTACATATCATAATGCACCCCAACCGTGGGGTGCACACACACCACAGCCCAACCAAACCAAAAACAAGAGAAAAATAGTGAGCAAAAATGAGAGAATAGGAGAGAATAAGAGAGAAAAAGAGGGAGAAAAAGAAGAGCTCACCACCCTACGCCGGGGACCGTCGACTCCCCAACGAGATTCAAACCACCTCTGGACCAATGAGGTCGGTGGTGTGCTCAGCCGAGACGAGAGACAGTGGAAGGAGAGAAGGGAGAAAACCGAGAGGAGATGTAACGACCCGCCCCCGACCTAGGGTTGGGTCGCCCGGCCCAGACCGCCACTTGGACCCAATACATGAACCAGGCCCAAATAACAGTCTGGCACGCCTAAACAAATAAACCTACGGAATAAATATAAAGAATTATCCTAAAGCCAAAAGATTTAAGTTCATAGAATATTAATAAAACTATACATGATATATATCAACTCAAAGCTCACATCAAATGAAGACTTCAAGCTCGTTTCTCCCTTATCTCAATTCTAGCGCACTCGTCGATGAACCTGTATTGTAAGTGGGGTGAGCTAAAAGAATTAACGGAGCTCAGTAATGCGGAAAACCCGCTCAACCATCAAATATGCAAGTAATACCTAATAAGCATGCATAGTCTAGCATGTATTTGAAAATAAACAAGGATTCATTAAATAGTTGCATGGTAGCAGGATTTAAAAAAAATAGACTTATAATGAACCATCAAGTACTATCATAGACATAAGATTCGTAAGTCACAAATTGTAACCACAATAATCATGAATAACATTAAAGAGATTGACAAATCATTTCATAATTTCAAACTTTCATATAAATGAGGGGATTTCGCGAGATTATGTACTATAAAATATAATAATACGATAAGTCGATGTTCCATTCAATGCATACTAGATATTGGCAAGAATCCGGTGATCGATTCTCCTACTCTCAAAGTGATGGAAACAACCAGCTAGCACACAGGTCTTATGTGCCCTCTCATTTGTCCCATCAAATCAACAGTAGGTTCATCCAAGTCATCACCGATGCACATCTCTATGTCTCAAGAGTACAAGAGAAGGTAACTCCAACTCATGTCCCTACGTGACATACTTATGAATTCAATTAGTCAAGTAAAGCCCTCGGTGGTAAACTCCACACATCCTGGGGTGTTAACGACCCTCGGTGGTAAACTCCACACCCTGGGGTGTTAACGACCCTCGGTGGTAAACTCCACACATTCTGGGGCCATGAATAACAATGCATTCACATTCCATAGATTCGTAGATTCGAGCTAATACCACGACGCAACCCATAAATCCCAAGTCTTTAATTCAAATTATGAATCCTAAGCATAACTAATAATCATGCCATATGTGATAATTGAGCAAGCTCCCCACTTACCTGCACTCGTCGCAAATCCTAATCTTGATCCTCTCGCGTTTGGGCTCGATGTGAACTGTCTCGCGAATCTAGACAATTTGAAAAAATAATTACTTTATGTATCTACAACCATACAAGTTTAACATTAATTTTCTAGACCTTAGAGATTCACCCTATTTTATAGCTGACTTTGCTAAAGGTTATTCACGACTTTAAAATCAACACTTAAAATTAGAATCAATGATTCGAGTAAAATAGGAATGCGGTGAGGTAAAACAAGGAAAATCCTCTAAGACTTAGTTTTTCCAACATAAATCGAAGACATTCGATTAATTTTAATTAAAAAGATCCAAATCACCATACAAGACTCAATTTAGACTTTAAATTCCCAAATGACAATATTCAGTCTAAGTCCACAAATTTATCGAATAAGTTTATTTCCCAAGGAAAGATTCAAACTTCCTTTTTTTAAAATCTCAACTCAACCTTAAATGCCATATCTTTATCAATAAACTCCAACCGCGTTCAATTTGCTAAAATCATGGGGAAATCCTTTCATGACTAGATCTAAGAAATATTGAACAAACTTTGCAAATCATCAACTCTCATTACCAATACCAACACCAAGACAATAAATCTAGAGAGTATTAGAATCTCACCATGCCTTCAATGGAATCTTTGACTCAAAATCCTTTCCAAAATCTCATTCTAACATAGATCAAATCTTTCCTTTCTTATTTTCTTTTCTATTTTCTCGCGTTCTTGCCGATGTCGACGCCATCGACCCTTTGGTCTCCAAATCTTCAATAAATAATAAAGAAATCAATGAGGGAAGTGAGGTTGTATCTCTCTTGAACTTAAATCCTCCTCTTGCTCTCCTCCTCTCTACGGGGGTGTTTAACAAGATTGAGGCTAGGGTTTTCTTTGATTTGCTTAAATAGCATTAGGGTTAGGGATTAGGGTTATGATTATTTACAACTTGTCTAAACTCCATTTTTTTTAATAAAATAAACAAATAAAAGCTTAGATGGGATGAGGGGAGGGTGTGTTACCTTCTTGAATGTTTAAATGGACTTCATCATCATCTTCTTCATCATCAACCTTCCTCCACTTCTCTCCCATCACAAGTTTGGAGTTTCAACACAAAAGGGGCTACAAACTTTATAAAAGGTTTATATAGGTAGGGTTTTAGAGTAGGGTTGTGTACAACCTTGTTATTTTACCAAAATACCATTATGGGCCTCCATATCATTTACATCCACTCAACTCTTGTTAGGCCCAATATTTATTTATCCTAAGTTATACTTTTCACACTTAAACAATTCACAAAGCACACTTGCACACATTTAGTATTGAAAATCACTAAATTACCCTCGAGTCGGGTCAAGTAAAATTCGGGTCGTTACAGGAGAGGGTGAGATCGAGAAGATACAAGAGAGGGAAGGAGAGAGAATACCTCCGGCGAGCTCAACTTCCCGGGGACTGCTGCCTGCTTGACGACAGCGAGAGGAGGAGGAGGGTGGCGGTGAAATGAAGGAGATAAAGTGAGACCGTGAGTGAGAGAGAGTGGTTGAGAGAGAAGACCGAGTGGGTGAGAGGCCGAGAGAGTGAGTGGAGGAGGACCTCCAATGAGGTCCGGCTGTCCCGTGCCCGTGGTCGGCGGTGGTGCACCCGGGAGGAGGAAAGAGTGGAGTGTGTGAGAGAGTGAGGACGATGAAGAAGATGAGAGTGATGAATGTGTGTTTATATATATATATATATATATATATAGTAATGATGAATAGTACTCAAATAGTAAAGTAGGTAATGTGTTGTCTCATTTTTTTGCCTTTCATCTCAACACACACACTTATCTCGAGGATCATCTTATGGCTCTTCAAATTACAGCTGTGTTACTTTAACAATCTATCCTATAGACTATATATCGCGTAGTTATCCAACTCCCCGCATTCAAACAACTTTCTTTGGTCCGATTCAACTCATCATGCGCGTAGTCCCGCTTTGTTCCCTTAAATAATTATATAAATTATCTAAAAATTCATTTATTTGTATTTTAACAGTGTTTTATTCCCCCGTTTATCTAGGCGAAGACTCACTTAATCTAAAAATTGTCCGAACGGTGCGAAACCCAAAATAAACTACAATACTAATACATACATCACAGAACATAACATTACTTTGTTGTCGACTATCGAGGCTCGAAATACTGTCCAGTATCACTTAGTCAGGTCACGATTCTACACAAGTCGGTTAAAATTTATGGGTTGTTACAGAGGGTAAGATTATAATTTTTGCTCACTTGAGTTGGGACTACCTAATGACAGGGGGGAGGTGTCTTTTGGTAAGCATGAGATTGAGTGTTTTGGTAATACCGCGTCTTAGCTAACACTCCAAGCAAATGTCAGTCTTACAGTTTAGTTTAGGTGTAGCTAAGCTAACACCCCAACCAAACAGACCCTAAGGGGTTAAGTTAAAATCGTATGGTCTTCATCGGTCTATTGTCAAAGTAATGGAGTCTGTACCACAATTCATTTACTTTGTATTGTGAACGCGTTGTTCACTTCTTATCTGTTAAGATGTAAAAACCAAGGGGATTTAAGTGTTCTAGTGAAAGGGAGCCTCATAGTACAAATGGGAGAATTGTATTCCATCAAGGGAAGTGCGACACACCGAGTGAAAGCTTGAGTATTCCAATGAGGAGAAGGCTCACACACAAGAGGAGTCTTTTGTATGTAAGTTCCACGAGACGAGCAGAGGAAGGGCTAAAAAGACATCAGTGAGGGAGTCTTTGTAACAAGCTTGTAGTTCGTTGTCTTGAGACTTAGTGGATTTTACTTCTGGGCGTGGCCCCACAGATGTAGGTCATGAACCGAACAGCGTGAACAATCTCCTGGTCTTGTGGTTTGCTTTACTGTTTTCATTTAGATTCCAATATTGTTTAATTCCCTGTTACAACTTACTACATTTCTTGTTATAACACGCATTAGCTTAGTAATTACAATTTTTTTTAGGGAAGGAGGCAGTACTCCAGTTTTTTATTGCTTTGGTAGAAAAATAGTCTTACATAGGGATTGTGTACCCTTGCCCCGAGTCCTACTGTGATTCGGCGACATGATTCTTTTTGAAGAAAAAAAAACAACACATAACATGGGCTAATGAAGCGTACATAGGCTCGAATACATAAAAAAAAGCAAAAACAAAACAAAAATATACAGGACTGAAGACTTTGAAATTAAACTATCAACCCCCAGTTGCATATTACACTTTAACGATCCCACTACTTGAATTGGTGATCATTATGAATCCATACCCTTGCCGAATGCTTGATGTCATTCTAGATATCCTCTTGCAGACGATCTAAATAATTGAAAATACGACCATTACGTTTTGACTATACATGTTATAGAATTGCCAAACTAGCGTACCTCCATAGCACTTTTGTTCTTCCGACAAAAGGGACATTATTATTCAAACATTAAGGACGGTTTGTTTTCATTGATGCCCAACTCACATTCAAATCTTTTCCAGAAAATTGATGTAAATGGGCATTCAAAAAATAGATGACTAATCGATTCTGGACCATTAGCGCAAAAGGAACAAACATGGGGGGATAAAGCACAAGTCGGCCAGCGATGTTGCAACACCTCGCTAATATTGATCATTTTCTTGCAGATTAACCAAGCTCGGAACTTGACCTTGTTGGGTGCCCCATTCTTCCATATAGATTTGAAATACGATACCACTTGACGATCTCCTTTGGAAAGAGAATGAAATATAGACTTAATAGAGAACGAACCTTCATTGTTGATTGTCCATGTCCTCTTGTCCGGGATGCCCACCCTTAATCGAATCACCTCCAATTTTTCTAAAAGATCAATGGCCTCCGTATTCTCCTCCTCGCTAAGCTTTCTTCGAAAATCCAAGTTCCATACCTGTTGTGACGTCCTTTTCGATGGTAGAGTGCACATCTCGCTCACCAGGATCTCTTTCTCTCTGGCTATGTCAAATAGCTTAGGGTAAATAACTTTGAGTGGCATACCCCTTACCCAAATATCTGACCAGAAACATTTGTATTTGCCCTCATCAATAGTGATATTGTTCAAAGGTGTAAAAACTGGTAGAAGGGATGCAATGAAATTCCAGGGTGCTTGTCTAGAGGCACTACCGATGTCACCCAAATCCCATAAATTGGTATGTAGCCCATATTTACTTCTGATCACCTTGGCCCAAAGCCTATCTTGTTCCCTCAGAAAGCGCCACGACCACTTAGCGGCGAGAGCAACGTTACAGGTTAACACATTGCCAATACCCAATCCACCCACTTCCTTAGGACATGCTATCTCATTCTAAGCAACTAATGAAGCTGGTGTTCCGTTGTTGAACTTTTCCCATAGAAAATGCCTCATTAACTTCTCAAACTTCTTTGTATTTCCTGAAGGCACCTGGAAAACTGAAAAGTAATGGTTTGGTATGGCATCTAAAACTGATGATATTAAGGTAACTCGACCTCCTTTAGACAAATAGCCTTTCTTCCATCCCTCCAATCTTCTTGTAAGCTTTTCCAATACTGGCGCTCAAAAATCTTTCAACCAAGGGTCGCCCCTAAGAGGTAATCCCAGATATTTAAGAGGCCAACTGCTTACTGAGCATCCGAGGGCATTCGTTAGGATTTGGACACTTTCCTCCCCTACATTCACACCAACAAGCATACATTTTTCTTTATTTAGTCTAAGCCCAGACACAAGACAAAAACCTTCGACCACATTCATGAATCTATGGCCCTGCACATCATTGCCATCAATAAAGAGAAGTGTATCGTCGGCGAAGAGAAAATGAGATAAGCAAACTCGGTCCCTACCAATACGAAATCCCTCAATGCCCTCAGTTGTCTTCATTTGTTTCATCATCCTGGATAGAACATCCGCTACCATCACAAATAGGAAAGGAGAAAGGGAGCAACCCTATATAAGGCCCCGATTTACATCAAAACTCGATTGCGGTTTCCTGTTGACCATGATGGAAAGGGATATCGAAGAGATACACTTGGAGATCCATTTCCTCCATCGTGCATCAAACCCTTTTTTTCAAGTACATAATCCAGGAATTGCTAGTCAACATGATTGTATGCCTTGGCAAGGTCGAGTTTGAGTATAAAGCCTTTTTTTTCTTTTCCTCTTATATACCTCCACCGACTCATTTGCAATAAGAACAAGGTCAGTGAGCTGTCCCCCCTCAACAAAAGCTCCCTGCTCCGGCGTAATTGTTTCATCAATGACTTGTCTCATCCTTCTAGTCAACACCTTATAGATAATCTTATATAAGGAGGACACCAAGCTGATTGGACGGTAATGAGACACCTTACATGCTCTGCTATTCTTTGGGATGAGACAAATTAAGGTTTCATTTATGCATTTACTGATGACCCCATTATGATAGAAATCTTCCATCACTTTCATTATGCTTGGCTTAAATAACCCCCAACATTCCTTACACTAAAAATAGGCAAGATTAGCAACAGAAGTTAGCAACAGAATGAATTCCGTCGCTAATTAGCAACAAAAAATTGACAGAATAGTGACGTCGATTGGGTTTCGATTTTAGCAACGAACTAGCAACAGAATAAAATCTGTCGCTATTCCGTAGCTAAATCTGGCGCTAAAGTTTCCCTCCAACACGTTCCGTCGCTATTCCGCGCCCAATTTTCCAATTTCAGTTAGCAACGAAATTGGATCCGTTGCTAATTCCTAGCAACAAAATTAGTTCTGTTGCTAGGTTTTCCGTTGCTAGGTTGAATTACCAACGGAATAGCAACAGAAATATATTTGTTACTAAAGACAATATATATATACCCACCCGTCGTCCCAACCCTAATTTCTCAAGTGTGCTCCTATTGCCTCTGTCGTTCTGTCGCCTCCGCTGCTTCTGTCGCCTCCGCCGTTGCTGTCGCCGCCCTCCACCACCGCTATTGTCGCCTCCTCTCGCCCCCTCCCGACCTTCGTCACCCCTCTCTCTCCCTCACTACCGCCTCCCCCTCCCTCACTCCTGCCGCCCTCTCTCTCTCCCTCACTCCCGCCGCTCTCTATTTTCGTTTTTGGTTTAATTCAGTCCCTCGCGATCATGATTACACTTGATCTTACAAAGGTATACACTATATCGTGTATCATCTTGTATGTGTTAAATTATTTTAAATTGATTTGTGCATTCAAGAGAGGAATATATCATTACTCAACAGTCAAAATGAGGTTTGTTTGCTTGACTGCACCTTTTCCCCATGTTTTTAATGTCATTAATTGACTTTGTTTCTTAACTGGACTGATTTCATGTTTGAATTAACATGATGTGATTACATGTTAACATATATCATAGATTTGATGATGAATTTATAATTGAAAACAGTGAGAATTGTACGTGTTTATGGTAGAATAGATTAAAACATGGCCAAATTAATGCATAGTCACATTAGACATGGTTACAGGATATATTATGACAAGTTAAATAATCAAGTTATAATAAGACAAATGTATGACACGCTTGCTGACATTTTGTAAATATATAGCATGCTCGCACACATCGCATATGTATATATAAAAATACATGCATATATATCAGTCCATATTTATCCACATATAAAGATTTGGAAAGAAAACAGCGAACGACGCATTACTTGTAAAACATCACATGATTAAATATTTACACCGATTTACAATACTAGATCTTTAGATTGCAAAATCTTAAATACATATTAAGATTTTTATTTGGACTTATTTGGACTTATCAAGTCCGTGAAACTTGACAAATAGAACTTTATAAGTATTTCAGAACTTAGCGATTATTACTAAGAAAGAAAACACTAGGATAACTTTCAATTGGATAAACATGATTAATCTACTTCTTGATGTACATAACAAAGAAAAATGCAACAAAGACAAAGAAAAATATTATTTATGAAAAGAGATATTTTTTTTCTAACCAACTAATGGCTTTCGAAGTGTATGTAGAAATCTAGAAGATATTGACATAAACTTGCATAACTTGTAGTGTGTTAACTCCACTTCTTGAATAACTAATAGCTTCAAGGCTTCCCATAAATTATTCAACCATAAAGAAAACTTAAAGAAAAACATGATCAAAGATATGTCTTGAAGTGGATAGAGTAGAAAGGATGGAAGAAAAATGAGTAGGGTAATTAGTAATAATCTAAATGCTAATTAACCTGAGTTAGGCTGATGGTTAAATATGATTTGTCTTAATTAGCGTGTGAGTGCACTTGTTGTGATGTATGGTGTATAGTTTGTATAGTTTGTATGTGAACCAATTCTAATCAACTGATTTTATAAGCTTCTAGAAAGTGAGGTAAATGTTTTCTTTATTTTCATTATTTTCCATTAAATTTTAAGGACTATATGTGGGAAATGATATAAAGGACTTAGCATTGTGATTCTAGACTTAATTAGACTTATTAAAGCCTCTTTTAAGTTCAATTCATGATAGGAAATCTATGGAGTGTGGATGTCCAACAAGGTTTGAACTAAAAATGAAACTATCATCTCTTTTCTTTATTTATCTTCATGAATGTTTCTCACCCCTTAAAGTCGTCACTTTTTCTCTTTTTTATTCCTACATCTTTCTTCATATGATTTTATGTATGAGATGTGGGGGGTTGTGGCCATGAGATGAAAAGGGACTAGGGAAATATGTGATCTTGATCAAATTGAAGGATGGAATGCAAGGGAAAATCAGTTAATTGATTTCAAAAGAAATCAAGTCCAACTGATTTTATAAGCTTCTAGAAAGTGAGGTAAATGTTTTCTTTATTTTCATTATTTTTCATTAAATTTTAAAGACTATATGTGGAAAATGATATAAATGACTTAGCATTGTGATTATAGACTTAATTAGACTCATTAGAGCATCTTTTAAGTTCAATTCATGATAGGAAATCTATGGATGTCCAACAAGTTTTGAACTAAAAATGAAACTATCCTCTCTTTTCTTTATTTATCTTCATGAATGTTTCACCCCTTAAAGTCGTCACTTTTCCTCTTTTTTTATTCCTACATCTGTCTTCATATGATTTTATGTATGAGATGTGGGGGGTTGTGGCCATGAGATGAAAAAGGACTAGGGAAATAAGTGATCTTGATCAAATTGCAGAATGGAATGCAAGGGAAAATCAATTAATTGATTTCAAAAGAAATCAAGTCCAACTGATTTTATAAGCTTCTAGAAATAGAGGTAAATGTTTTCTTTATTTTCATTATTTTCCATTCAATCTTAAAGACTATATGTGGGAAATGATATAAATGACTTAGCATTGTGATTCTAGACTTAATTAGACTCATTAGAGCCTCGTTTAAGTTCAATTCATGATAGGAAATCTATGGAGTGTGGATGTCCAACAAGGTTTGAACTAAAAATGAAACTATCCTCTCTTTTCTTTATTTTTCTTCATGAATGTTTCACCCCTTAAAGTCGTCACTTTTTCTCTTTTTTATTTCCACATCTTTCTTCATATGATTTTATGTATGAGATGTGGGGGGTTGTGGCCATGAGATGAAACTGGACTAGAGAAATCTGTGATCTTGATCAAATTGAAGGATGAAATGCAAGTTTTAAAGACTGTGGGAAATGATATAAATGACTTAACACTGCGATTCTAGACTTAATTAGACTCATTAGAGCCTCTTTTAAGTTCAGTTCATGATAGAAATTCTATGGTGTGTGGATGTCCAACAAGTTTTGAACTAATTGATACGATGAAGTCAAGGAAAAAAGACTTGAATTTATGTGTTGATTCCAAGAAATTGATGTGTGTATGGCTTGAAGTTGATATAAGACCCTTGGGAGGGTATTTGAAATTGTCTTTGAAACCCCAAAGGGTGGAAATGGTGGCAACTCAATTTGCGGAGTTTAAAACTCCATTTCACAGCTATATATGTTCCCAGTTGCAACTACAATTAAAAATGTTGCAACTATTATTGCTATAGGCCTAAAGTCAACTTTGAAAAAATTAAGAAAATTAATGTTTGGATCGTGGACTCTTAATGCAGAAAAATGGAGTAAAACATGGGTTTTGGGTTGCCATTATATATAGTATAGATATGGATCGATATAATATGGTTGTACATATTTTGTTATATATAGATTGATTTGGTTGTACAAGTATGTAAATGAATTTTCGTTTTACTTTTTGCTTGAGGAGATGACTCAGGCATCTCCCGATGTGCCAGTAGATGAGGATGAGCTTTTCTATGAGGTTTCAGGCAGAGATGAGAAAGGGCGTATTTATGGCTTAGGGTCATATGCGAGATCACGTTAAGGCAATGGAGGAGCTACCACTTCATAGGCACATGAGGTATTGAGGTTGACTGAGGAGGTCACTATTCTTCAGGAGGCGCAGCGGAGGCACGATGAGACGATGTGTCATCTCTTGGCATTTATAAGATAGCAACATCCTGGTGTAGTTGTGACAGCCCTAATTTCTCCGTGCAATTGGGTACGCCCGGCCTAGACCCGTATAAGCCCCGAGTTATCACTCAGCAACCTGACGAGCCTAGTCAGCCTCATATTGACTCAATTTAGCAATTTATGAAAGAGTTATTGCAATAATACACAGCGGAAGACTAAATAGTAAATAACAAGGGGAAATAACTCAATCAAAGGGAAATTAGGAATTTTATAATTGTGGAAAACCCCGGTATTCATGTACAATTCGATAAATCAACATACATTATACTAATCTCAATAATAATACCAAGTTCTATAAACCAAAAACATACATATATAAAGCGATATACAAATGAGCAAAAACATATAACCTACTCTAGGGTTCCTCAAGTCCAGCCGCTAATCCTCACAAAAAGTCGCATAAGCAAGGCTCTTTGCCTCTACTGCACTCCGCTCTATCTGCACCCACCGTCACAAACTAGACGGTGAGCAACTGAGAGAAATCGAAAGTAATGCCAGAAGAATATAACAGTAATTCATGAATTATCAAACAAGGCAGTCTAAATATCATGCAGGAAATGAAAGACAGGAAGTTATATAAACAAGGTGCATGATAGGCAGACTGGAAACAATAACAATCGAAACATGCGTGTTCTACGAGTCAAGAGAGGCCATAAGTGGTCTAAAATCCACAACAATACCACAACAATATCCACAACAATCCACAACAATCCAATACATGGTATCACACAATCACTAGGGGTGGTCAAACACTCGTGCGCACGAGTGCCCGCGTTTTATCCCTTCTAGTGCAGGCCGCATGTACCTTCGAGACATACACTTATGCCAAGAACACACATACAAGGAATATGGAATGGAATGCCAACAAATAGATAATAGCAAACACAATGGAATGAAGATGAATCACATGGTATTTTCTTAACTGGCTTACTAACGTACACAAGTTTTTGAGACAAGTGTACTTACCTGAACTAATCGCAACCCGTGTAACAACACTCTCGCGTTCCTAGTAAATATCCCCGAGTTTTCCGATACCTGACAAGGTCGGAAACTCGTATTAATAGGTCAAGTTATTAACTAAACCTAGGTTTAAACTTATGCTTTTCCCCAACATTTTAAATGACTCGAACAACGCGGTGAAAATCGAAAAATACATACTCTCTCTCTCAGGTTTTGGAAACACAGTATTTATAAGCCTCATCGCGAATCATAGGCTCGGCTCAGTCGTATGTGGGTCACGTTATGGTCTTGAGGACCGGCGACATGACCACGACATCACAACCACTCATTGCCACGCGATGTTTCAATACAAACCAATACTCAAGCATAACTCTTCATGAAAGCCAAACTGACATGTACAAACAAACATGGAACCTCGCTGGTGTTGTCCGACGTCGGGGAAGGGTTATCATGGCATGGGAAAGCCCAAAAATCCTCCACCAGTTCGAAATTACTTCAACACATACAAATATGGACTCGAAGTTGACAACACATGAAATCGCGACGAAAACACATTAACAACGTTGTTTCGGACTTAACCAAGGGCTGCGAGACGTCAACCAATGTTAGGTGAGATCTCGACAACCTTCACTGGTCATGGTTCGACCGGTAGCACCGCCGCCAAGGGCGGTTTCGGCGAGGCTCCACCACACATATCACATGAAATGACGACTCTTTTGCGCATAATAAAACTGTTTTCAACCACTCTAAAGGTCGTGGGACCTACGTAGGAGTTTGGTGGGATCCTCGACAATTCGGTCATGGTGGTCCAGCGGTGGCGCGCCCGGTGAGGGCGTTTTCCGGCGAGACCAACAACAACATCAACACATGCAATAAAACAAAATATGAGCACTAAAATCCTATGTATCACGAACCAGAGGTCTCCTCGGGAATATGAGAACTCTGGTGAGCCACGAGGGTCAGTCCTCGACCGTCCCCGACCACCGTCACCTACGGCAGCGACGGCCAGAGGCGGCAGCAGTGGAAAAAACGTGGAGATCAGCGAGAACGAGAGAGGGAATAAGAGAGAGATAGAGAGAGAGAGAGAAAGAGATAGAGAGAGACCTTCGGTGAGGAGTGAACCCCGGCCACCACTGGTCCGGCCAGGGCCAGTGGTGGCTCGTCACGAGAGAGCCGAGAGAGGAGAGAAAAAAACGAGAGTGAGAGAGAGATCGAGTGAACACGAGAGGGAGGGGAGGATGTGAGATCTCCAGCGAGCTTCCTCGCCACCACTGCATCTCCGGTGAACGGCGTGGACACAGCCAAGCCGTGAGAATGAGTGGACCGAGAGAGAAGAGTGAGGGAACTCGAGAGAGAAGACAACCGAGAGAGAGTGGGAGAAAGAAGAGAGAACGTACCTCCGGTGATAGCGGCCTCTGGCGTCCCTGGTTCATTCACCGGCGGAGCAGAGGCGGTGGTGAGATGAGGGAGAGTGAGTCCGTGAGTGAGTGAGGTTAGGAGAGAGTGAAGAGAGAAGGAGATGAACGAGAGTGCGTGAGTGAGGAGATGAGAGAGAAGAGGAGGGAGACGCCGTCCCGGTCTCCGGCCACCTCTGGCCTGGTTGGCGGTACAAGGCAGTGGGGCAGTGAGTGGGGGGTGAATAGTGGCGGCCAAGTTGGAGAAGAAGGTGAATAGTGTGTTAGGGTTTTAGGGTTTGGTTTGTTTTAGGGTTTGGTTTGTTTTAGGGTTTGGTTTGGTTTGCCCTTGAGTTTACACTTGCCCAACCCTTGGACAGCTACCCTTATGAGTCATTTGGCTCATCCCCCTAATCTAACCCATGTACACATCTCTATGACCATCCAATGGTCCTCCTCACTCAAGTGTGTCATTTTAACAATCCTATCCATATTAACCTATTAAATTAACCCCATTAATTTTATTAAATTACCAATAAGGTTACACAAATTCCTGCCTACTCGGTACACAGTGCCCCACGTTTGACACGCTTCTCGAGGCAGTCCCATACTTGATATTCGAATAAGCTCCTCAAGTCTAGGTTATACTTTATTGTTAGAATTTTATTTCCTCAACTTAGGTCATGTTTTTCATTTGACTTTGTTTATTAATAATGTCCATTAATACGGTTCCCGAAAACCCCGTTTAACTAGGCGACACCTCACTCCATTAAAACATAGCCCGAACGGCTCGAGACCCGTAAAATACTAATATACTAATACATGCATTATCATCCACAAATAACCAAATTTTTTGGGTCGTTACAGTAGTCTTTGGCGATACAGGGGCAAGCACCTCTCATGTCTCACCTCATCATGCCCCACCTTCTGATGCCCCGCCTTCTCGAGCCACGACAGATCATGACGATGTTGAGGGCTACTATGCAGAGGACGATGTCAATGATGACTTGGATTAGTCATAGTTGGTATTTAATTAATTTGATATAATTTGATTTTTTGAGGGCTTTTATTGTAAACTCTTAATATTTTTTATGAATATATCTATTTTTGGACCAATTTATTCTATTATTTATTTTTTAATTTTTTAATTCAAAATATTTATTTATTAAAAGTAAATATTTAATACTATCTGTTACTAATCTGTTGTTATTTAGCAACGAAATAACAACTGAATATATAAAATATTTATTTTTAAAAAAAATACGTTGTTATTCCGTTGCTAAATAGCAACAAATAAGCGATAGTTTTTTTTATAAATATTTAATAGCAACAGATTAGCAATGGTTTTTTTTTAAATAAATATTAATAGCAATGGATTAGCAAATGATTTTTTTAAAAAATAAATATTTAATATATTTCGTTGCTATTTAGCAATGTATAGTAGCAACGGATTTGAATTCTGTCGCTAAGTGATCTAGCAACGAGGGTTTTAGCGACGCTTCTTTTTCGTTGCTAATTCCGTCGCTAAGTCGTTTAGCAACGGAAAAATAGGGTTTAGCAACGGAATATTCCGTTACTAAATCTGCCATTTTTTGTAGTGTTAATCACGTCCATGGAGAAACCATCAACCCCTAATCACCGCCACATTCCACAATAGCTTTCCCCACCTCCTCTTCAGAGAAAGGTATTTCTGTAATATCCGCATCAACTCTGGAGATTTCGCCCCATTCGATCCCCGGGCTATTTCAAAAAGTGATGTTGTTTTTCTTTAAAATTCTTTAAATATGTTAAATTTTTTAAAATTACAAAAGTAATGGATTTCGCGTTTACTAAATGCGAAATTGGTTGGAGGCGGCTGACGTGGCGGGTGAAATGGCGTCTTTTCTAAAGGCGCCATTCGTTGAGATGTGGTGTGGCATGCCACGTGCATGTTTTTTCCAATTTCTCTTTTTTTTTCTTTTTTTCTGGACCTGTCGCCATAAGAAAAAAAAGAAAAAAAAAAGAGAAATTGGAAAAACAAAATCCAAAAAAATAGAGAAAAATATGAAAAAAAAAATAGTATTTTGACGAAATAAATAGAAATTGAGGATTTTATATGGAAAATGAGAAATTCAAAAGTCGGCACTGGGGTTTTACCTCGAAAAATGTAAAATTGACATAATATATCAAATTGAAGCTAATTTAGGGTTTAGGGTTTAGGGTTTAATTCAGGTAATATGTATAATTCGGGTGATAATTTGATTTGTCGGGCGTTATTAGAGCTAAGCGGGGGTTTGGAATAGGTATATATATTCATTCAAAATTTATATTTACGGTTTTAGGATTTAATACATTCATATATATTACACTAAACCCTAAATTAACAACAATACAAAATTTATATATCATAAACCCTAAATTCATATACAATGAATTCATACATTCCTAATTCATTCTGGTTGGTGGTTGCTTAATACATTTCACGACACCAATGAATTAATACATTCCATACATTCCAATAGAATTTAATCAAATTTGAATACATAAACTCAGTGTATCAATAATTGTCTCTTTCCATATCTATACAAAAAAAAATTCAAAATAGGAGAACACAAAATAAGTTTCCAAAAAAATCATCATAAAAATACACTCCATTCATCATATATACCATAGTTTCTGCAAAAAAAAAGAAAAAAAGAAAAAGAAAATAAGTTAAACTTTCAGGTATACAAAAATTGATATTCACATATATAAAAGTCATATATTTTATGAAAAATAACCTATAATAAAAAACAAATCATATTTATTTCAATACAAAAGAAAAATAAGTCACAACAAGTAAAATTAATTAACAGTTAGTATATAACTACAAGAAATTTGCATATTAATGACATTTAAAAACTGACGTTAAAAGTATAAGACGACAGTTAACGACAGTCATAGAATGGGGGTATTGTGGAAAATATTTACTTACAATGACAACATGTTTAGTGTCATCTTTAACGTATAATGACACTTAAAAACTGTCATCGTAACTATACAATGACATTGAACAACTATCATAAAAGAGCTTTAACGACAATTTTTAAATATCATTAAAATTGTATGACAAATAAAAAATAATCAATAAAAACTATTCAAATGATACAACATATTAAACAATCAAATTCATTGCCCTAAAATTAAAATACCAACAATATCTAAATTCAAATTCAAATTCAAATAACAATTTCAATATTGTAGCAACTAAAAGCTACACCATGTATTTTCAAAAAAAAAAAGCTACACCATATATTTTCAAAAAAAGAAAACTACGCATGTAACAATTACATATGAATGCAACATGACAAGACAAGTACACCTTCGAATTCGAATTTGCAACTTTTCTTCTTTGCAACCTGTCTAACGAAAATGAAAAAATCAATAATAGTGTAGCATATCTTTTGATCGAAGAACATTGAGGGCAAAAAATTCAAATGAGCTCAACCAAAATGGCAACCCAAAAAGTACCAAATTTTTGTCAAAAACTCTAATGAACACAAAAAACTTGGTCTTCTCATCATCTACGTTACAACTAAATATCTAACAACAACTGATAAGTTTCTCACCTTCCAAACAAAATCATCAAATCATGACCACAATAAACAATCTTACAAACCACATTCGGAATGCTTAAAATTAAGTTAACAAAGAAATCAACTTTTACAAATGGTTAGGCAATAAGAGAGTTCTACAAATGTTGGAATGATAGAAATTAACTATGATTTGAAACTTTTTTTTTCGTAGGATTATGACTG
Source organism: Stephania japonica (assembly GCA_039657345.1). NCBI lineage: Eukaryota > Viridiplantae > Streptophyta > Magnoliopsida > Ranunculales > Menispermaceae > Stephania > Stephania japonica. The sequence continues at coordinate 13,975,159 of CM077556.1, forward strand.
AAACTTTAAGTTCTCAATCCTATGCATCCCTCTTTCGAAGGGTTACTGTAAACGAGCAAACAAACAATTCTAATGGTTCTTAATTTGTTACATCACAACCCATAAAGGAAAAAAATTATATGCAGGGATTTAACATATCAAACATAAGAAACGGAATTTGAAAACAAACATTAAAGTGGTTTGAGGGCTTTACCTGATTAGAGATGGCATATGACTGTGTTCAGATAAACCCTCCAATTGTGTGTGCGCTCACACTTACATTAGCATCCACAATTGGGTACTCCATTGTGTTTCGGAAACTTAATCGATCACCTTTTTTAAAGACATTGCCAAACTGTTGGGGAGCGCTTGAAAGAAAACAAATGTGACCAAGCTGTGATTAGCAGATAATTAAGGTTAACTAACATTGCTAGACAAATTAACATGGGAACAAGGTAAGAGCTCAGTGTCACAAACCAAAAGCACTACCCAAATCCGATGCATCCTCTAGTGAATTTCTCGATGTCAAAACGCTATGCATGGCTCACGCAGTTCTTAATCAACCAACGAAGAAGAAATTAATGTTTCCCCGTAAAAACAATGGGAAACAATAAACACGTACATGAATCCAGTCTTAGTTCTTATGTATGTACATGCAAGCCTACCTACACACAAAAACACGTACATGAATCCAGCCCTCAATTTTTCAAATGAATCATCAACACTCAGAATGAGCAGATAAAGCTCCCAATAAATGCAACATGCAGACATTTATTCATCCAAGCTTATACTTGTCCTGCATATCAACCAAACTGAAGATACGTCGCATTTTAAAAAGTGATAAGACACTTACCAATCAAAGTAATAAAGTAACAAGAATGGTGTGACATGGGGGCACCAACATAGTACCCCAAGATTCATCCTAAATTTTGATTACTAAACTTCAACGAACAAAATCGCTTTCGATGCTTTTCTTTTTTTTAACCAATTGAAAAGGAATGCATGTTACTAGGATGGCTTGTGCTTATAGTTAAAATGAATGGACATTAAGTTTTCAAATTCTTAGAATTATTTAGATGTTTGAAACTGATATGATGAATTATCTTCTCCTAGGACCCATTTAATCATTTGTATGATTTTATCTTATTTGTGAAGGAATTAGTAGTTCCACGGCTGGAAAGAACACATCATTACCTATTTAACGCGCAATAGGAAAAAATCAAGGATAACTTCACTACCGTACCAATGTGTCCTCCAATATAACGGCGAAAGGCATAAATATTAGATGAAAGAAAATTAAATCATACCTTCTCTAAGGACGAGAAGTACTTATGAGGAAGATTCTGTTCAGCACGCATGAGGGAATATCACATTATGTCAAGTGCAGAAACCTCAGTTTCCAAGTCACCATTATCTGCATATCACCTTCTAATTATTAGTACGTGTTTTGAAATATTTTAAAAGAGTTCTCAAAATATTTCAAAGCATTACTATAACCTTCTAATAATAAAAGAATTGTTCATTATACTTATAAATTTTTTATGAGCATCTAATAGAAATGTTCCCTCCCCTGCACACCTACCATATAAGGTTGTAAACCCAAATATACATTATGTTCATTTGTTTCTCTTTATTATAAATCATTATATCATATCATATCATTATATCATATCATATGTAATATACATTCTGTTCATTTGTTTCTCTTTATAAGAAAACGAGACTATCACTCAAAACCACAGAGAAGAAGACAAAGATGATGCGATATATACTTTAAGGATCCTAATAAGCTTTTTCAGAACTACGGCCTAGTCAATTTTGTCTCAAATCGCCTAGGCCTCACCGTGCAATCATTGGTCAGGGTAATCTAAGACATCCAACACTATTAAAAACATGAATGAATAGATCGTTGAAATAAAAAATTATATCAATTCACACATACAACTAACAATGGCACAAACAAAGCTGCAATGTATAAGGATAACACCAATGTAGCAACCATTTGACAAGTTCAAAACATACAGTTCAGTTCGAGCCTGCATAATGGCTTTGTTCAGTTCAGTGGGTACCATTTCGTCTGACCACAAAATTTAAAAAGAATCAACTATATACAAGTAGTAAGCATTTGCAAGTCCAGGCCTTAAAATGTATGCAGCCTAGCTAGCCATCTTTAAAACAAGATCCATCAACATTCTCTAAAGCATGGTTTCAAATATGAAATGATAAAGAGATTTAGAGACAATAATCAAATGTTGTATACAAATTTATTACAAAAGAAAGATATGGAACCATATAAGTGTTTGAAATTAAAAATAGAATTGAGTTACCTTTCCAATATTAACACAAGTAGATGAATGACATTGCATAATCAAATCGGTGTACCTTGAACCATTATCTCCAATGCCATGTAGCCAAACTATTGTGACTTGTGCTTCCCTTTAGGCCTGACTACATGAGCCCTTCCAAACTCGAATGCTTGCATGCTACATGGACTTCCTGAAATATTTTTGATGCCATTACCATAAAAAAGTCCAAATAATGAAACCAAAGACCATTATCATTATATGAATGTTAAGCTTTTAACCAAACCATTATAGACAAAACAATAAAAACATGAACTATGAGATCGAAATACACATATATTTAAGAGAACATGTTCAATACAAACCTATCTCAAACATAGAAAAACATAGCAATATTGAGCAGAACTAACCAGAACTCATGGTTAGCCCACCAAAGCTCATATCAAAACAGATAGCATATGGCCATATTTGCATCTACATCTAGAACAAGTACTTGCTTGTTGTAAAAATAGACCGAATAGAGCAAGACCACGACAAATAATTTGGGATAATAAAAGTGAAGAAAAATGGACACAGAGATTTTTACGTGGAAAACCCCCAAACAAATTAGGGTAAAAACCACGGGCAAGGATAGAAGAATTTACTATGAGAAAAATAATAGGTGTTACACAATCTCTCTATTTATAAAGGAGAAACACTGAAAATATCTCTCTTTATAATAGGAGAACACTCACTCTCTATTTGCTCACAACAGAGCACACTTGCACTTTGCACTGCTATCTTGTGCTCTGAGCTTCTGCTTCTCTACTACTATCTCTCTACACTTTGTTCTAACGCGTTGGGCCTATTTATAGGCAACCAAAGACGCATTGGTCAAAGCAATCAATCAATCAATCAATCAATCAATTAATCAATCAAAGACGCGTAAGACGCGTTTAGTGCATTTTCCTTGCATATGGGTCCCATGTGTGGGGCCCACATGTTTCTTCACAATCTCCCACTTGAAGATTTGATTGAGAATCAATCAGATCTTCACACCATTCTTTCTTCCTTGCTATTTCCATGTTGCTTACATTTACGTCAAGCCGCATGAGGATCGACACCGAGATAAATTTGTCGATTGATCGTCTTCGTCGAAAATCTGCTAGGTTGTCTCGTACGTAGTATGAATTTTCTGCATGTCCACTTCCTTCCTTCTTCCACTTTCTCACGAACGAAGTGATACTTGAACTCGTATATGCTTTGTTTTTGAATGAAAGGTTTGGATTCCTTGCGAGATGCAAGGCACTCGATCGTCACAATACAAAGTAATTTTCTCTTGTTTGTGCCCGAGTTCCTCCAACACCATCTTCAACCATACTTTGCTTCTTTACTAGCTTGTGTAGGCTGCGACATATTCTCGCTTCATTGTTGTTGACGTAGCCACAACGATCATAGCTTTTTGAAACCCGACTTATCTTGTCCCGCCAAAAAGTGTGAACACATATCCAGTGGTGGATTTGCTTTTATCGAGATCTCCCGCATAATCGAATCAACATATCCACTTGACAATAAAGTCGATCCTCCGTAACATAATGCAACATTTGAGGTAACCTTGATGTATCGTAGGATCCTCTTTACAAAGCATTCCAATGCTCTCTCGCCAGATTCGCCATGTACCGACTAACTACTCCCATCGCTTGGGCAATGTCCGTCGTGTACAAATCATCGCGAACATTAAGCTTCCCACTCGCTTGATGCATACGGCTTTCGAGACATTTCCATCCTCTCTTCGTCATCTTAGGACTCATACTTGAGGATAACTTGAAATTAATAGAAAGTGGGGTAGAAATTGGCTTACGATCTTGCATGTTGAAACGACGCAAGATCTTCTTCAAATAATTTTTCTGAGAAAGCCAAATCTTTCTATTATTTCTGTCTCGATGAATTTGCATCCCTAGAATCTTGTTTGCTGGTCCCAAATCCTTCATCTCGAACTCCCTAGCCAACTGAGCCTTCAATTCTTGAATACGATCTTTGTTGGGGCCTGATACCAACATGTCGTCTACATACAACAGCAAAAACAATGAAATCATTGTTACCAAATCTCTTGCAATATGCGCAAGGGTCTGCATTTAGTCTGTTGTAACCAAGGCTCATTATGAAGGAATCAAATCTCTTGTACCAACACCTCGGCGCCTGCTTTAAACCGTACAGAGATTTGTTCAACCGACAAACCAAGTTCTCCTTTCCTTGTTCTTCAAATCCTTCCGGTTGGAACATATAAATCTCTTCTTCAAGATCTCCATGAAGAAAAGTTTGTCTTAACATCTAGCTCTCTAGATGTAGATCAAAAGTAGCACACATTGCTAGAACTACTCGAACTGTTGTAAGTCGAACCACAGGGAAAAATATCTCATTGAAATCAATGCCTTCTTTCTGAGCATATCCTTTCACCACCAATCTTGCACGATACCGCTCCACTTGATCATCATCTTTGCTTTCGTTTGATCTTGTAAACCCATTTGTTGCCAATGGGCTTCCCGCCTCCTGGTAATGGCACTAGCTCCCATGTTTTATTTTTATGGAGAGCTTCGATTTCTTCTGCATTCTTTGCCGTCCATTGAGATGCTTCCGAGCCATGCATTGCCTCTTGAAGAGTTGATGGTTCTCCTTCCTCGGTTAGAAGACACGGTATGCAACATTGCTTTCCATAATATAATCTGAGTGCCGGTCGGTGCGTTTCTCGTGCGAGATGATCTACGAGGTTCGGAACTTCGAGTTCACCTGGTTCATTCTCCTCATACTCTGTACAGCCTTCGAAGAATCCTTTCTTTCGATTCACATTCCACTGTATCTTGTTGTAGTTTCGACATGCTATCATCTTTCTCTATTTGTTGTACCACTGTCCTCTCGTAAAGAGAACATCTCTGCGACTACAAACTTGTGGGTAGTGGAATCCCACAAGCGATACCCCTTCACTCAAGTCAAGATACCCCAAGAATAAGCATTTCCTGGATTTCGGATCTAGCTTTGTAGTTTCTTGGGTATTGTACATAGCGTACACAATGGACTTCCAAATACATGGAGGTTTGAATAGTCAACTGGTTTACCACCCACATTTCCATCGGTGTCCTCAACTCAATTGCCGTTGATGGAGCTCGATTTATCACGTAACGAGCGGTGTTGATTTCTTCACCCAAAACTTTTTTTCTAAGCTGCGCAGTACTCAACATAGCTCTTGTTCTTTCTAGTAGAGTTCTGTTCATCCGCTCTGCCACTCCATTTTGCTGAGGAGTGTATGCTGTAGTGAACTGTCTTTTGATGCCTTCCTTTTTGCAAAAGCTATCAAACTCATTTCCAGTATATTCTCCTCCATTGTCGGTCCTCAAACACTTGATCTTCTTCCTGCATTCAAGTTCAACCCGCGCCTTGAACACTTTGAAGATTTCGAACACATCTCGCTTCCTCTTGATTGGATACACCCAACATCTCCTGGAGTAATCATCAATGAAGGACACAAAATAATTTGCTCCTCCTATTGATGTGACTGGTGCTTGCCATACATCAGAGTGGACCAATTCTAGAATAGCCTTACTTCTAGAATTTGATGTGTTAAACTTCAACCGATGTTGCTTGCTTGTTACACAATGCTCACAAAATGGTAGTGACACCTTTGTGAGGCCTGGAAGTAGCTTCTTCTCAACAAGGATTTTCATTCCTTGTTCGGACATGTGTCCAAGTTTCTGGTGCTAGATCATTGTAGATCTCTCACTTGAACAACTTGAAGCAACTGATGCTTCGCCTTCCTGAAGAGTCTCTCCCATGAGCAGGTACAAGTTTGCAAACAACCTTTTCTCCCTTCATAAGTACAAGCGCTCCTCGACTGATTTTCATGATCCCTTTCTTGACTTTGATTTCACAGTCAAGATCATCAAATCGTCCCAAAGATAGCAGATTCTTCTTGAGGCCTTCCACATGTCGCACTTCTTGGATAGTGCGAACAAGATCGTCATCATACATCTTCAACATGATGGTTCCGATGCCAATGACCTTTAGAGCATGGTCATTACAACCGTACACGTATCCTCCTAAAATAGGTTCATAGTGATGGAACCATTCTCTTCGAGAGGTCATGTGATACGTCGCACCCGAGTCGATAATCCAGGCATCGAGAATCTTTTCCTCGCTTTTAGTTGTTGTTGCCGCTTCGCAACACAATGCAGCCTCCATCATTTGAAGTGCTAGCCACATTTCCTTGAGGATCGGAGTTTTTCAAACTCCAACAGTCTTTCTTCAAATGACCCTTCTTGCCACAGCTTGTAGCATTTAAAATTCTTCTTGCTTTTTTACTTTGATCTACCATGATTGTGACTCCCATCGGGGCCACGTTCGTTGATCTTCCTCTCATCACGATCGGGGCCTCCACTTGTTGTGAATCGGCTCGCTGTCTTCTTTGTTCTTGCGCCGATTTTCTTCTTCTAGAACAAGCAATTGCAACATCATCGAAGGCTAAACAATCCGTTAAGAGATTATTTGTCGATTGATGATGAGTTGATCATACGAATCCGGTAGACTTTGAAGCGAAGTTCAAAGCACGTTCTTGCGATTCTATTTTATAACTCAATGATGTGAGTTGAGAAAATAGTGTATTCATCGCATTGATGTGCTCCGTCATCAAGTAGACTCCGCCATCCGTAGAGTGTATAATTTCCTCTTGAGAAAAATTTTGTTGTGGAGTGACTTGGCCTCGTACAATTTTCCAAGGTGATCCCAGATCTCCTTGGCGCTTTTCTTCTCTTCAATGCTTGACAATACTCCATCGCCTAGTGACGAGATGAAGATTTGCAATAGCATTCTCGTCCATCTCGTTCCATTTGGCGTTGTCTTCGAAATCAGTGGCCTTTCGCCGATGGCCGCCAAACAATTATCCTTTCTCGGGATAGCCTTCATCTTTAATTTCCACAAAGAAATTACTCCCGTTGAATTTCTCAATCTTGAACTTTGTCGCCATTGCTTCTATCACAAATTATCTCAACCAGGCTCTGATACCACTTGTTGTAAAAATAGACCGAATAGAGCAAGACCACGACAAATAATTTGGGATAATAAAAGTGAAGAAAAATGGACACAGAGATTTTTACGTGGAAAACCCCCAAACAAATTAGGGTAAAAACCACGGGCAAGGATAGAAGAATTTACTATGAGAAAAATAATAGGTGTTACACAATCTCTCTATTTATAAAGGAGAAACACTGAAAATATCTCTCTTTATAATAGGAGAACACTCACTCTCTATTTGCTCACAACAGAGCACACTTGCACTTTGCACTGCTATCTTGTCCTCTGAGCTTCTGCTTCTCTACTACTATCTCTCTACACTTTGTTCTAACGCGTTGGGCCTATTTATAGGCAACCAAAGACGCATTGGTCAAAGCAATCAATCAATCAATCAATTAATCAATCAAAGACGCGTAAGACGCGTTTAGTGCATTTTCCTTGCATATGGGTCCCATGTGTGGGGCCCACATGTTTCTTCACATTGCTCACCACCAAAATCAGATAAAACAACTACAAAGCAGCCCTAAGAGTAACAACTGCATTAGAAAATCAGTCCACTCCTAAATATTGGGTAAAACTGAAAAACAGAGCAATATCGAATACAAGTATTTAAGTAGAAGAACTCTCTGAAGATAGTTTTATTCATAAACTGAGATTGCCTTTATATTGGCATTTGATCAAACCTCCAATAAGCGCAAATTGTGGACACATATCCACGTGTTTTGACTTAACAACAAATTAGAAAATTAAGGAAATACAATCTGAGCTGAACTAGAATTATTCAACAAAAAATAGAGTAACTAAATTAGACTAAGTCCTACAAGCAACGGTAAAATAACTAACAACTTTGAATCACATTTTCAATACTAAAACAGATCATATTGATCATATACTAAAGATTAACATGAGTTCCAACTTGATTTGGAATTCGGTAAACCAATTCCACAGCTAAAGACACTCATACTAAGGATCTTAACGAATTAGTTATAAAAATGAAATAGAAATTTGTGGAACATTCAATAGCCTACATGTTAGACACAAATAGAAACAAAACTTAAACATCTACAAAATTTTCTATAAAGCACAAAAAAAATATACAGGACAAAGGGGTAGACTTAAATTGTTTACATGATTTATGTTTCTATAATGGTTCCTAATAAATTCATAAGATTTATAATGGTTCATAATAAAAAAAAAACTTATAAGTATCAAGTAAAAAATGAACCAAAAAAATCTAACCTTTTTGGATGTTGTGAAAAATAAATCATCATTCATCATCCTCGGTCGTTGAGTCATTGTGAGCGGCATCATCATCATCAACATCATCATCATTAACATCATCTTGCCTTTTTTGTGCAGCTGATCTCTCCATAAAACCCTGTTCCATGCGTTGTAACCGTCCTTGCATTTCAAGCAATTGATCACGATTTACAGACGTATCATTAAGCATATTTAGTATCATTGCTTGCATCTCCTCGAATTCCTTATTGAATTGCTCAAATGGCTCATCATCTTTCAATATAGGACGAGAAGATCCAGCTTCATCATGTCTACGCATCTTAGACCACTGACGGTGTCCAACCAAGACCAAATCTCCACCTTTATCATTTCGCCGCATAATCTCCAAATATAATTGTTTCATCAATTGGAGTGTCATTTCGCAACTGTGAAAGCTCTCTGGTCCTTTCGTGTATAGCCGCCTGTATTAAGAATTTAAACAACATTGACAAGTCATATAAGTCATTGATACCTATAATTAACAAAAAAAAGCTATGGTCAAGTAGTTTCTTACGACAATCGCCTCTGCTCTCGGATCCGAGAAAGTGACGCCATCATGATTCCTTGTATGGAGATATAAACATAAATCCAAAGCAGTCGGCTTTCTACCGAGTTCCTTCGCTCCATGCATGCATCAAATTTCCTCACTTGATGTTGACCAGCAGCTCGAGATAGGATATTCTTCAACGAATCATTTTTGAAATGCGTGTTAAAATTACTGGGTCAAGTGTCGCAGCAATAACGATGGTATCCTCTTGGTGGACAAAAACCATTTGCTGGTGTGTTAACAGCCTCGAGAATGCCAGAGTGACGGTCAGAAATAATACAAATACCATCTCTATCGGTCACGTGTTTGCGCAACATTCTCAAAAACCACCCCCACGAGTCGGTTGATTCATTTTCTGTAACTGCAAATGCAACTGGAAGTAGATGTCCATTACCATCAACAGATAGGGCAATCATTAGCTTACCACTGTATTTTCCATACAAGAATGTTGCGTCAATCTGTAGAAGAGGCCTACAATGTTTGAACCCTTCGATTGATGCTTCGAATGCGAAGAACACACGACGAAATTGAGGATGCTCGTCCCGATCTCATCTGCAGCCCATTGTCTATGTGACCACTCAATCTTCGTCCCTGGGCTCTTATTATGTACAGCCGCCAACCATCTTGGTAACGTAGCATATGACGCGTCCCAATCTCTGAATGCATTTTCAATTGCTTTCCTTTTAGCATCCCACATTCGCTTGTAGGGAACTTCATGTGAGTATTTTAGCTTAATCATTTCTTTCAAGGCCTTGATAGCAATTGCCTGATCTATTTCGACAACGCTTTGTATCTCACGTGCAAGCATGTTGGCGTCGAGTTGGGCATGACTACGTTCTATGCCGGGATTTATACAACTGTGCGGCTCGTCTAACTGAGTGATCTCCCACAATTGTTTCTTCTTTCGCAAACAAGCACGGAGACGCCACATGCACCCAGCTTCCGGCGCACTTCGCACTTCGCACTTCAATGCCCATAAGGTTGTAGTTGACTCCATAACAAGGTATTGACAAAAGTTGTTAACATGCCACAATTTTATGGCATGCTTTGTAAAGTCTTTCTTATTGTCAAAGCACATTCCTCTTTCCAACTCAAAATTAGGCATGTCCCATCCAAATGAATGATGAGAATGTTGGGTTGCACTAGAATTAGCCACTTCCCAATCAATTTCATTATACACCAGCAATGGTTGGTAATCTTCTTCATCGCTTGCTTCTTCCATCCACTCCTCCTCGTCAATTGCAAATTGCTCATCATCTTGCAAGTTTTCCGCCCCTGGAGGTTCGTAGGTTGGGTCGTCTGTAACAACATTTATACTTTCCCAATTAACAGATGGCGCAGCATCCTCGAGGGGACATACGTCCTCGTCAATGTCGTTGTCGTGGTCCTCGTTACGGTCATCACTGGGGGCACTAATGTCATCATCAATCGAAGTAACAAATCTATCTTGCACAACATCACCTATAGGTGATTGCATACGTAATCTTTCCATCATTGATGCAGGGCATGTCATGCCCACATTTTCTTCTACCACTTGTGAATGTACAGTAGAATTTTGATAAGGCTCGATTGGCTCGAAGGTTAAATAAATATCTACCTTCGCATATAATGGTAGATTCGCCACTGTTGACCACATCAACTCGAAGTGGGTGTCGTCTTGCAACGACACGGGGATAAAATATTGTGAACCTGATGGATGAGTTATTACGTGACGATACGTCATCGTAATGAGAGTCTCAGTGGACGAAATACCAAACGCGTTATACACGTGATCCATCAACTCATGTTTACTCGTTCCAAACTTAATAATCGTGGTCATTGATGGGGGTCTGCTGTACTCGATGCCTTGCGAAACCTTAACAGTTTCTCCAAATGCATAAAATTGAAACGGGATGTTCCTACCTTCCATGACCTACATAATTTACCGCATTGATAATGTAAAAAAGATTACATATATATATCAAGCGAAGAAATGATCAAAATGAGGATTTGAGGCACGATACTTTTTACTAAATATATCGTCTATAATGTTATTATTCTTAATTAGTGGTTATCGAAGCTTCAAGTGGTAGATAGTGAGTTCGAATATGATCAATTGCGGTCACAGTTAGCAAGTTAGCTACTTCCTTGCATGGTCGTGGCCAGAGAAGAGGGAGAAGAATGGACTGACGTATTCAAAGATGAGTAGTGGCATGATTTTTTCATTGTACGATGGTTGACCGAATAATTGGAAATAACTATATCCGGACGGGGCAGCGCCTATAGTCTACTGTCAGCACTAGAGAGCAGAGTGAGGACACTTGTGAATGCGAGATTACGTATTTTGTTACTGATGTTCACTACAAGAAATTCAACTTTTAATTACAAAACTTTCAATCACGAATATAAAAAGTGTAAGTAAAAGTCCATATTTGCTTATGACTCTTAAGTTTGTAAAAAAATTGATAAAATTGTAACTAAAAATATTGTTTGTACTTATGACTCATGAGTTCTAAGCAAAAGCTAATAATTATTAAGTAAATATCGACCCAATTCGGCAATAGTTTTTAGTGAGTAATATAATTTCTTTTACTCACAAAAATATATTTATATAAACTACTTTTGTTCGCAAGTAAAAATACTAACTTTTGCTTATGAATCTTAGAGGAAAGTAATATGCATAGTTTTGTAAGAAATATGTATTTTTACTTACAATATATATACTCAATAAAAGGGAAACTACCAAACTAGAAAAAAGAAGAAGAAGAAGAATAAAATTAATTAACAAATTAAGCTTTCACTAAAAAGGGACGAAACAGTAATGTAATATTAAATTTTGAATTTTGTCTTTTGTACAAGTAAATCTAAAATAAATAAAAGATAGGCACAAAAAAATATCAAAAATAAGAAGATAGGCTCAAAAAAGATAACGATCTTGCTACGTACTTGAACACGGACGTGGGAACACACACCCGGAACCCCCCACATCCTACCCCCCAATGCACACACGTTGTTTCAAAAGATAATAAGTTAAAAACCCAACAATTTATCTCCCTATCTCTTAGCCTCACGGTCGTATCTCTCACGTTGACCTCACAACTAATTTCTATTTCATCACGTCACAAATCATCAAAGAGTTCATCTTAACATTGTCGCGCCTTGCACTTCATCTCGATTCTGCATCGTCTCTTAATTTCATGGGTTCATCCATGTCAGTACATGCAATCTCTACAAAGGTTTTGATTTGCATTTCACCTACATTTGTTGATTAATCCTAATGCATTCTATACGTTTCAACTTATTTTCTTCATATTAATTGGGTGCATGTAAGATGCATGAGCCTATTGCAAAGTCGCTACAAGCTTCAAACATCCAATGGCTTTTTTGAAGGTTGTATTCAATTTTTTTAATTTCTTTAATTTTTTTAATGAAGAAAATTATAAATGAATTTTAAACTGTCTAACTTTATTTTTTCTTCTCTTTCTAGTTGTTGGTTGAATGAGCTTTGGAACATTGTTTGGTTACCCAGCTAAATCTACTCTAGCTAGCTTTGGGCTCCCGAATAAGACAAAGTTTGTCAAATTGATGAAAAACTGATCAGAACAATAATCATGAATAAATAACTGTATTTTATTTAAGTTCTCTAACTCATTAAATTTTTTTATACCAAAACGAAACTCATTAAATTAACGTGAAAAAAATAATGAAAGGCACAAAAATTAAACAAAATAATATTTAAATAAAAAATGTAGTTATATTAATGAATATTATTGAAAACGAATAGAAATTTTATTAATAGATATTATACACTTTTACTTATGATGGTGAGTTCGCAAGTCAAAAAGGATCTCTTTACTTACAATTAAGTTTGTAAGTGTAAACTTTTACCGACGACTCTATTCTTACGATATTTTTACCAACGACATTTTGTAAGTAAAAACTTTTACTTACAATTTTAACACTTTTACTTACAAATTAAATTTGTAAGTAAAAGATTTTTTCCTTCTTGTCATTGTTGGAGATGGTGAGGCGACTAATAGTGTATACACCGGCCACTACATTAATACTAACTTGTAATTGATATCTTGTCGCAATAATCAAACACTGATAATAAATAACACAGATAATATTTATCTTTGGGTCGATTTGCCACTCACTTGTAAAATGTGCCAAATAATCATCATGCATTTATCACTACACACAATAAACTACGACCACCACTACAAAAAAATTAATTTTTCTATAGGGTTTAATATTTGTAATATTTTAACTATGATGTTCACATTCTTTACTAACTATTTAAAAATAAAATATTTAAATTACACACACCATGCAATAAACACATTTTTCTTAAAAAAATCTATTAAACTATAAATATATTAAATAAATAAATAAACAAATTTTTGTTCTTACTATTTTTCTCCCTGTTTGTTCTTCAATTTAATATTCTTTTACCTACAAAAAAAAGATTAATATTCCCTGTGAAAAAAAAATAGTTATTTTATTGAAATGAAAACTAAACAACAACAAAATATTTATAAAAACAATAATTAAAAATATCGGTTCTCCCCAACATAGAATCGTTTGCTAAATACATCAAAACAAACACTCTCTCACGCCCTCTCTCTCTCTATAAGCCTAACATACTCAACCCAATCCCAAACCCAAACCCACACACTACTCTTTCTCTGTTTGTTCACACTCTCTTCCCCCTCTCTCACCCCCTCTCTCTCTCTCTCTCTCTTTCTCTCTCTCTCTCTCTCTCGACACACTCTCACACTCTCCCCCTCTCTCACTATCTCGACCTCTCTCTCTCTCTCACACCACCTCTCACTCTTTCACTCTCTCTCTCACTATCACGTCCTCTTTCTCTCACTCTCTCTCACTATCTCGTCCTCTCTCTCTCTCAAACCACCTCTCAACGTCTCACTCTCTCTCACAAACTCTCCCCTCTCTCTCTCTCACGGCACTCTCACCCTCCTCTCTCTCTCTCTCTCCACCTCTCACCCCTCTCTCACACTCTCACACGGCACCTCACCCTCTCTCGCACACTCTCTACCTTTCTCTCTTTCTTTCTCGGCAAACTTTCACCCTACATGTCACTCCTTACCTCTCTCTCTCGCGACACCTCTAGCACCTCTCTCTCTCTCACACTCTCTCCCTCTCGGTTGTTCCCTCTCTCTCTCGGCTCACAAACTCAACCCAAACACACACACTTCCACTTACACTGCCGCCTTCGCCGTCGCCGTAGCCGTCACACGTCGCCGATCGCGGTTGCCTCTCTCGATCTCCTACACACTCTTTCTCTCGATCTCCCTCACACTCTCTCTACACTTTCTTCCTCTCTCTTCTCACTGCTCCTCAGTTACTCTATCCCTCTCTTATCAACGAAAACCTCACTGCCTCTCTCCCTCTCCCTATTTTAAATCTCCCCACCGTCCCCTCACTACAAGAAATTTGCCTATTAATGACATTTAAAAACTGTCGTTAAAAGTAAAAGATGACAGTTTTCAACAGTCATAGAATGGGGGTGTTGTAGAAAGTATTTTCTTACAATGACAACATGTTTAGTGTCATCTTTAACGTTTAATGACACTTAAAAACTGTCATCGTAACTATACAATGACATTGAACAACTATCATAAAAGAGCTTTAACGACAATTTTTAAATATCGTTGAAGCTGTATGACAAATAAAAAAAAATCAATAAAAACTATTCAAATGTATATACAACCTATTAAACAATCAAATTCATTGCGCTAAAATTAAAATACCAACAATAGCTAAATTCAAATTCAAATTCAAATAACAATTTCAATATTGTAGCAACTAAAAGCTACTACATGCACCATGTATTTTAAAAAAAAAGCTACACCATGTATTTAAAAAAAAAAAAAGAAACTACGCCATGTAAATACAACATGGCAAGACAAGTACCCCTTCAAATTTGCAACTTTTCTTCTTTGCAACCTGTCCAACAAAAATAAAAAAATCAATAATAGTGTAACATATCTTTTGATCGAAGAACATAGAGGGAAAAAAATTCAAATGAACCTTACTTGCCCTGCTCTTCCTAGCATCACCTCCACATATCCATTTTGTGTAAAAGCTCTCATTTGAAGAACACCCACATCTGACTAAATCTAGCTTAGCACGCCCAATACCGATGTTTCGACATGTCAAAGACATCATTCTCAACCCAAATTGAGAGCTCAAGCTCAAACAACACAAACAACACTACATCTGCTACTACTAATACTAATACCAACACTGTTGTGTGTCTTACGCAGTTCAAAAACATGTCAACAAGGCAGTTTGAGAAGTACCCCAATCAATCAATGTTGAAATAATTGAAGGAGTTAGTGAATTTTGTTGAGTTCAAACGAAGCAACGACATTTGAAAAAAAACCTCTACCAATCCTAATTCTCAAAGAATAGCAGTTGGATCCGACAACGAGGTTCAAATGGAAACCGAGGAAGAGGTGGAAAATTTAGAGGAAGAAGTGGTTTTCAATTCAACAATAACAAGATACCTTCATGTCGATATGTGGGATATTTGGTCATGGATGTGTTACTTGTCTTGGTGACGTGATGTATATTAGAGCTCCATTGCAAAGAAGAACAACAAATTCAACCACCACAGTTCAATCGAACACAACGACCAGCCTTTCTTACTCCATTGATCGCTAACACAAGAACACTATGATGACATCAAATGAATCTGTGGTAGACTCCCCTTGGTATAAATGGGATTCTTCGAGATTCGTAATTGCTTTCCAAGTCAAGGTATAAATTCTCGTATATTAGGGAATAATCTCGATGAGCATTTTACAATCACTAGTGAATGATGTGATTATTGAGTTTTAACTCACGAAGATTGTTTGCTTGAAGGATCCCAAAACTAAGGCAGTGTTTAAGGCACAATAAAGAATGTTCTCAAGACTCTCAACCAATTTTTTTGGCCATCACCTTCACAAAATTCAGCCATGGTTAAAGTTTTCTTGCCTTACACCTATCACCTATATGCTTGTGGCACTTGGGACTTCGTCATCCATCAAACTTTACTTTATATAATGTTCCTAGAACTCATACTGATAAAATTGTTCTCATTTTCATTTCTGCTCTACTTATCCTCTTGGTAAGCATCATGCTGTGTCATTTCCCCTCAATTAGTAACTATGCTAAACACAAAAAGCAAATGAAGCAGAGAGCAGTTCTGTGCATTTGTTCCCAATCAAAAAGTCAAATAAAATACCGATCAAGAAGCCAAATAAACTATGTTATGATCCTTTTTTCTTTCGGGGCTTTTATTTGCAATTCCCCCCCCCCCCCACCATACATCACAGAATTGAAACTAACGAAAAGACAGTTAAAGATAAGAATCAAATAAAGGAGAAGTGGGCTAGTAAGGAACCTCTAAATTTATGCTTAAGTCGCCACTCGAATCCATGTAGATCCTTGGCGGTGATTCTTGAGTAGGGGTTGGTTGGCTCATGTCCCGGAAAGGTAAACCAAAGATTAGCAGGCGTAAGTGATGTAGCATAAACTAACTTACTAGATGTAGAAGATACAAACTGAGCCTCCAATTAAATAAATTACCTTTCAAAATTTCAAAACAAATCAATATACTTCAAGGCCAAGCAATCAGTACTCGCCATTGAGTTGATGTCATTAAAAGTAACTTTTGTTGTAGTGTAAAATCCCACAAAAAAAAGATATCTACAAATTGCATCAATAAGACAAATCTATATAAAAAAGATTAAAGGACACTTACTCAATATTCTTAAGTATCCTATCATCATTCATTACTATAAAAACAAAAACAAGCAGAACCGAGTGAGTGGGTGGTGGGAGGAGCACCAAAAATATATGCTTAAAGCATACATGTCAAAAAAAAAGCATACATGTCAAAAAGACATTCCTAATTGAAATTTGAGAGGCAAGGTTGTAGTGCGCAAACTGATTGATGTCAATTCAAAATTTGACCTTCCAAGTAGAAATAAAAGACAATAATGCAAAATCTCAATGAAGACAAATCAAGTAAGTGTTGCAAGAACCTACTACCATGGTATGTCAATATTTAGTTCAATGAACATGATAATAGCATGATCTGTTGACAAGCAGATCATACTTAGAATGAGTCAATAATATATGTAATTTTATTTTATGTAAAATAGTATTTAAAAATTGAAACACCAACAACTAACTAAAACACCACACACATCATCCATGATGTAAAAAGAATTAAATAAACATTGTATATAAAGTAAGAACAACAACATGAGCCATGAAAGTGACTACACTACTACTCACAAAACACCAGGCACATCATGGATGATGTGTGTGTACACACACACTAATGAGAAAATAAACTTTGTACTGATATACTTTAAATTCACTAGCTAATATTAATAAACCAAAGAAATTAAATCAAAGATGAATTGTACAAATCAGAAATGTCCCAAACAAACTCCTGATTACAAGAAGAAAAATTGATGGTGTGTGCATGTATTTCAGTGAGAGCTTTGACCACACAGGACCCAATAAACCTTTACAAGGGTGAGTGAGACTAGAGCTATATGTAGATGGGTAAAAAAGCTGAGTAGAGCAGAATAATTCGATCCAGGTTGCGGAACGTAATTCATCTTCTTGTTGTTGTTGTTGATAGTGAAGTCTAGACCTATTAGGCTTGGACTTATTTAATTTTGTTTATATAGTAACGATGAATGATGGGACCCTTGAAAAAGAAAAATGAGAAATAATGGGAGCAGAAGACATGCCAAACAAGGCTTCTTACACAACAGTGCCAAATGAATCAAATAGGCAGAAATTAGTCAGTTTGAATGCCACCCACCCTTTTCAAGTACTCACTTGTTTTTGTTAAGCTCTCATGTCATTGCATTTTCATCTTCTGCAGTGAATCAAACCGATCAGATTCTAGGACTTAAGAAAAGAAAACCTAACTAATAATAGGAACTTGAATTCATTTAAATTTGTATTAATTTCTTAGAAGTCACATTTATTTAGGTATAAAAAAAAGATCAGATTCTAGAACAATCTCAGTACCGCGTGACTAGAATAAATTATAAGTAAAATATAAGCTATTGTGCTTTATTTAATTAAACCACTAAGTGTTTGCACAAAAAAATTAATTGACTGATAAATAAGGTGAAAAATGTATAACTAAAAATCTTTCAAATGATCTGTACTATTTAGTAGTGCAAGAAATTCGTACGGATCATAACAAAGAAATTTTCTAAGTTCGGTTTGCCGACAAATTTTGTATCTTAACTATAATGAGTAAAAATAAAGCAAAACAGGGAGTTTTATTTATTCAAATTAAAATGCAACATCCAATTTTTTTTAGGAAAATGATAATCTAACACACTTTGGGCGCATACTTCGGCCGCACACTTTGTTTTTTAGCTCATTTATGGTGTTTTGTTAGATGTGGGGCCACGCATGGGGAGACAAGAAAGAGCCATAAATGGCTAAAAAACAAAGTGTGCGCTTTGAAGTGTGCACTCAAAGTGTGTTAGATTATCATTTACCTTTTTTTTAACCTCTCTTTATCTAAACTTGACTAATTTCACAAGACATCACGATTCAAATTATACTCAATGAGAGATGTGTAACTAGAAAAACATAACGTAGCTCTCATGCTCACTTATTCAATCAATGGAGAGAATTTGATCCTCTTGTCTCCCCTTCAATTGCTATACCCTCTTATTCCTCTCCATATGCTCACTTGTAACAAAGATTATTCAACACCGAATCCCGATCAACACTAAATAACTATGAGTTTACGAGAGGACAGATTGCGATCCTTTCGCAATCCAGTTGAGGTTTTACTCAAAAACTCCTGTTCTTCAGGGAATAGTCCAAAAAACACATTGATCTCCTACTTCAATCACAATAACAACACACAAAAGTGTAGAATCTGAGAAAATAGTTCACAAAACAATAACAACTTTAATGATTTGAATGGTTGATGAGTAACAATTCATGGACTGGAGTGTTGAATTCGAAACTGTGAAGTGCTATTCGGTTGACCTAGATTTCTACTTCAACTAGGGCCTCTAGATATGCTTCGACCTCGTACCTCTAGATCGCTTCGCTAAGAAACATCAAACGACCCAAACAGATTTGGGATTCAAAGCAACAACAATGAATCGAAGCAACAACAGAGCACATCAAACTCAAACCTCGCATAGAGTGCTCCTAGGGCTTCGATCCAAGCTATTTGATCTCCATTAACGGTGGTCTTCTCGTTCGATCACCAAGCGAGAGCACGAGTTCGATCGCCAAGCGAGAAAACTAGGGTTAGGTCGATGAACAAGTGAGAAAACGAAAGGATCTGTTCTTTTTTGTGTTTTTAAAAGAAATTGACAAATGTACCCTTCTCGAGCAAGTCGCGAACGAGAGTTTCGGCGCTATTTTCATTCAACGTAAACGGCTTTTGTTTTCTCTTCTATTCGCAGTATTGTTACTCTTCTATTTCTATTTCTATTGGACGCTCTAAAGTTGGAGATTGAAACTTTGTTAGTTAGTAGCAAATTGTATAATGACATTTAAAAAAATGTCATTAATTACTAATTAATCTGTCATTAAAAACTTATTTGATCTGAAGAGATTGTTTTAACCTTACAATGACATTTAATTTAAAAATTGTCATGTTTAACCTAATTTCAATGACATATTTCTAAAAATGTCATAAAGATTGAGTCATAAAAAGTGTCTTTTGTTGTAGTGCCTAACCAACATTCAACGCGACATTGATGACCCTAGGTCGATAGGGGTTGTAGGGGGCGGTGGTTTGCAGAGATTCTCTACAATGCGTTCACGCGTGGTGTACGCACCCGTGAACTCTACACACGCATGCATGCGTGGTCGGTCTCGCATCCCACCCACGAATACATGCATACATGCATACATGCATGCGTGACCACGCATGCATGTGTGCGTGACCACGCATGCATGCATGCGTGGTCAGTTGGTCATGCATGCATGACCACGCATGCATGCATGCGTGGTCAGTGCATGCATGCTTCCATGTGCATGCAGTGCATGCGTGCGTGGCATCATACGGTGGAGCGTGTGGTGGAACGTGGGAGACGTGTGGCGTAACGTGGGAGACGTGAGGTGGCGCGCGAGGTAGTGTTGAGGTGGCACACGAATGGCGCATTTCCGAAACGCGCCATTCGTGATGTCGTGATGTGTGGTGATGTGGATAGAATGGCACCTCTTGTAGAGGCGCCATTTGTATGTGTGGTGCTGAGGTGGCAGAGTGGATAGAATGGCGCCTCTTGTAGAGGCGCCATTTGTATGTGTGGTGCTGAGGTGGATGCAATGGCGCCTCTACAAGAGGCGTCATTTGTATGTGTGTGTCCACGTCACCCCAATTTCACATTTCGAAAACACGATATACATCAATTAACGAATAAAAAAGTAAATCAATATAATTTACGAATTTTAAAAAAAAACAACAGTACGGATGTAATTTTTTCTTCGATCCCCTCCACCTGCCAACATTCAGTTCTTCCTGTAGAATAGAACTGTTCGAATGAAGACACAATAGCCTCCGCGATCTCGTGCTCAGTGTCTCTCAATCGATTATCCTCACCCACAATAGAGTTAATTAGGTTATTTGTCCTTCTTTGATCGAGTAATCTATGGAAGAATTTCGTATTGGCGTCCCCTTCTTTCACCCACTTGATCTTAGCTTTCTGGCGTGCCATTCGAGTCTCCAAGAGGAGAATTCCATCCAGACCCTCTTTGATTTCGAACAGTCTTCTCTTAGTGTTTTCATCCCATTGTGACGACGGTAGCCGGCCAATTAATTGCATCAATCTCCCCCAATAATTTTATTTTCTGCACCCCCACATTCCCAAATACCTCTCTATCCCAAGATTTGATTTTCCCTTTAAGCCTTCTCAGTTTATTCATTAATAGGTTCGATTGGATTTTCCCACCGTTCTTTTAACAAATTGTTGAAACCCAGCTGAGCAAGCCATACATTTTCGAACCGGAAAGGAGGAAGGCTCCATCGTAGGTGGTTAGAACTGAGAATTACAAGAGGGAAGTGATCGGAAGTGGGACGTGAACCCACGGATTGGACACATTGAGGAAACGTGTTGAGCCAATCTCTGGGGACCAAAAATCATATTTGACCAGGTATAGTTTGCATTGGATAAGGGTAAGTCAATCATTAGCTCGAGATCATTGATCAGTTCATCAAATTCCTCCATAACAGCACTGCGCCTCCTAGTATTTAATGCTTCACTAGGAAATCTTGTGACATTGAAGTCTCCACCCAAACACCATCTTGGACCATAAATGCCCGAGAACCCCCAATCACGGTTCTCCTCCCCTTGAAAATGGACAGTTGCTGAAAAATGCCCAAGTAAATTAGAAATAGCCTTATAGTTTCTTGACTCTCATACAATCAAAAGTACCCCCCTTTGCTCCCTCCGATGGAAGAGTGAGCCATTCCCGGAGCCTATTAGCCCATATACTAGAGATTAGATTTCTCCCAATCCATGATGATTGGACCTAGTTGTCACTACTACAAACCATTAGCAGTTTGGTATTACAGAAATTTTATTATTATTGCGTTCGATGCGTCGTAAGTATATCAACTAATACTTGACAGTCTGTTTATTTGAGCTTCAATGATTTTATTTTGACATGAACGTCACCATTTATCTATTTACTTTTAAATGGCGTACGTATACTTTGTAACAATGGCAACGAACAAATTCAATCAATCCCAAATGGTGTACATCCTTTTTTTTTTTTTTTTTTTGTTTCTCACGCACTGCTCAACGTCAATTACACCACGTTCAAGTAATAATGTAAAGTTATATACGGAAGTCAAGTAGACTTCCCTATCGGATTTTTTCTTACAATTGTGAGACTCAAACCCAATGAGACTTTGCTTAAGGGAAATCGAGTTCATTGCCACTTGATTGTCGGTGGTGAATATTACAACGTCGCATATTATTATTTGTGACCTGCGTACATTGTGCTTGCAAATCGATTTTTTAGTGTCATTGGAGCATTATCATGGCATGTTACTAGCTCGTCACTCTGCATGTTATAGCTCTTCAATTTACATTTTAGATACGCATTAACAATATTTCACTTGGAGAGAACCTTGAATGCAGACGAGAGACTTGAAAATTTTTAAATTAGTCTCTACAAAACCCAAAAAATCTCAATGAAGTACAAAAGTTGTTTTGTTAGTAATTAGTACCTAATTAGTACGCAAGCACCAATCATATATCGGTCCAGTTAATCAATAAGATCATATACTTATGATAACGATGACAATGATAATGGCTGCATGAACTAGACTAGAAGAGAGAGAAATAGAAAAAGGAGATAGAATTGAAAATTAAATTAACGTTTTATCTTCTTACTTTCTCAATTCACAACAGTACGTAGCTTTAATACAAAACCATCACCCTAATTTCATCTTGACAAATAAACAACAGACAAGTGGAAACAAAGCATTGCTAACAATGTCACTAAACAAAGTAGTTGGAATTAAGTTAGGTATTGCGCTTGGGCCCGGAGAGGTTATGATGGGACTGTTGTAGGGTAACTCGGCCCATTCCAATAGTCCTTCTAGTTGCGTTCTGTGCCCTCGATCTGGAGCCCAGCCCATGACCCATAAGCCATAACAAACAACTTCTGTTCGCTTTCTCACACACAAATACAATTAAATGCGACAAATACAATTAAATGTGACAAATAACAAATTGAGAACATGGCGTAGGCTAAATGTGTCGCCATGGTTGTATACAACAGGCCGAGTGGCCGAGTGTCGAGTATCAGAACGCCTGAGGATCAATAATTAGTGATTTGCAAGGATAGGACCAAAGGATCGAGTCACACAAAACAAGTCACTATTAATGAACTTGTTGACTCAATTTAGGCCATTGGAGAAGGCCTAGGGATGTCCACAACACATAAGATGGAGTTTGTGTAACGACCCGAAAATTCATATTATTTTTGTGTGATGACGTGTACTATCGATTTATACTCATGTCTGTGTGACAGGACGGTTACATTGATAAACGAGTAGTGTTCGCCTCGAGAAAACGTGTCGAATGGGTTTCGACGGGCGAGGTATGGGTACAAGGGCTATGAAAAATAAATAAATTTATGGTCGCCGATAGATACGCGGGGTTATAGGCGACACACGTGGGTTCTACAGTAGTGCACGCCCGAGTACGCTTGTAGGCACACACGACGGAATTGTAGACGCGAAAATACAAGTGTATATAATATATATATATATATATAAAATCAAAAATTTAAAAGGAAATGTAAAATGACCAATAAGGGCTTTTGGTTTATTAATGGAATGGATAAGAATGGAGGGGCGTTTAGGTCATTTGACCAACCCCTCCCAAAACATCAACACGCCACCACCATTCTCACCATTCTCATCATTCTCACAAATCGGAATCGAGAGAGAGCGTGAAAGAGGGAGAGAAAGAAAGAGAGAACGAGGGGGAGTCCAAGAGGTCGAGAGCTCGGAGGAGAGGCGTTAAAGGTGAGTAGTTATTGTTGTTGGCGTTATTGTGGTTGTTGATGTTGAGAAGGGTGGCTCAGCCATGGCTAATGCCATGGTCGAGGTCTGAGGATGGACATAGCATAGGAGACCTCCCCTGCCTATTGCGATTTGGGGTTAAGCTTAACCCAACCCCAAACTCGAAAAATAAAAAATAAAAAAATAAAATAAAAATCCAGCAAAATAGAGACAAAGGGGGGGTTTGATCCCCCAAACCGGACTAAACCGGGTCAGGTTCAGCTAAATCGGACTGGTCTAGGGATCAAACCCCACCCTAATAAAAAAAAAAAAAGAAAAAGGAAATAAATTGAAAAAAATCAAAAAAAAATCTGAAAATTAGAAAAAAATTATATTTGACCAAATAAAGAGATATTTGTGAATTTCTATGAAAAGTGAAGTATTCGGGATTTTGACGAGGCGTTATGTCGGGGTTTTAGCCTCGTAAAGTGTGAAATTGTCAAAAATAGTCGGGAATTTCAATTAAATGCGGAACAAGACTCTAACACAACCAAATTGGAACATAAATGATTACCAGGTACTTAGTGGACCGGTGGCGAGTGTGCGGGGTCGTGTTGGTGGCGTGTGAGAGCCGCGATCGCAGAGTTTACGCGTGGTAATTGTGAGTAAAACCAATTGGAGTATTTGCATTATTTCATTTGTGCATTTACTTAGGCTGTCATCTTTGTTGAGCAATAATTCCTTGTGGATTATATGATTTGTTGAATTCTTTTGTTATACCTATCCATGTTATTTATCGGCTTGGTTTTGTTTGGATTCCTTAATGTGTGTTCTTTTAGATCTAAATAGACGATATGGTGGTCACGGTCTATACTGTGATTACATGGACTCTAGTTAAACCCGCAGTTTGGGATTGCGGTGGTCGTATGTTGAACTATGTGTGACGCTGCGGTGCCCGTGCGCGAACTGTGTGTGATCGAAGATTGTGTGCCTCATTCTAGATTGCCTCGGGTTTGTATGGGTCTAGAGTCTATCTTGGAAGTCAGGTTGTAAACTATATGTGACAACCTGATGAACTTGGGACACTTAGACGCATTTTTGCTTTGTGCTCTCAACACTCATTTATCGTTGCTATCTCAGTGATTCACTCATCATGCTATCTTTTATTATCTTTGTGATATTCATGCATAATACTAGTTTAGTCATTTATTTGACATTTGAAATATTGTTAAGACTCTATTGGTATTTTACTCTCTACTTCACTGTACTCACCGTCTAGTTTGTGACGGTGGGTGCATACTGACGAGCAAACAAAGGCAAGGGACCAGCGTTAGGTGGTTGAAGTCGAGAGCCACGTGGTGACCTCCTTTCGCTATCTGAGTAGGTTATTTGTACTACTTATGTGTTTGTTTTTGATGCACTGGGATATGGGTTTTTGTGAGATCTTGGGACATGTATACAGTATTTGAATCTCCTTGACTTGTTATACTGTTTGGATGTACATATATGCGGGGTTTCCACACTCTAGGTTGTCCTGACTTATCTTTGATAACTCACTAAATTGCTTACCTAGAATTTAATTGCTTGAACTTTATCTTTGATAACTCACTAAATGATTAACTTCACTTTTAAATTGCTTAATAAATGGTAAATGGTAAGGAAGGTTGACTAAACCTGCGTGGCTCAGCGAGGCGCGCTCGGGAGTTCGCGCAGGTCTAGGCCGGGCGACGCCTAATTCTAGGATTGTGGAATTTGGGGCCGTCACAGTTTGGACTATAAATAAGCTCATTTTCTCACTATCACCACCTTTTCTCTCTCCTCTTATGAGCAAATCCAAAAATTTAGAAATGGTGAAGGGTTTTGTAAACTTGTGGAGTTGATTTAGGGGACTAATTGGCGAGGAATCAATGATCCGAGGTTAGATTCGAATTCTTCTCTCAGTTATCTAACTTTCGGCTATATTTTCTCATGTTTTGAAGCAACTTTTGAGGAGTGAGTTGGGCTCACTGGATTTAGTGTTGTTTATATGATTTCCATTGTGGTTTTTCAATTTTGTTTATGGATTTTTTGAAGTCGTGGTTGTTGGTCAAGAAGAAAATGGATTTATCAGCATTTTGATGAGAAATCGTTAGGTTTGTCGATTTGGCCATGGTTTATCGAAGTTTAAAGGCACACTATGATTTTTTTAGAGAACCATAGGAGGTTGGAATGGATTTGGACCACAGCGACGAAGCTGAGGGATTCGAAAAATGACCTAACTCGAAATAGAGGAGATGCCGCAAGCGGCGCCATGGAGCCCAGGGGCTCACTGCCCTGGATGTTTTAAGTCACGTTGTGGGTTAATACCCATAACGGTGCCAGTCACAGCGTAAAGGGTTATGTCACGCTACCTACGGCGCTAGAATAATAAAAATTAAAAATAAAACTAAAATGAAAATAAATAAATAACTGATTGGGTTTTCGAATTTTAAGGATTCAAATGATTCATTCGGATACTAGGGACTTAGGAGAACATAATCGGGTAATGAGCACTCGTTCCGAGGTGAGAACGAGATTGATCAGGGATTAGTTTTAGGGGAATTGGAACGCGATTTGAAGTGCATAAGCCCCAACAGAAACACATATGCAGTATTTAATGGTTTCAATTCTTACATTTACTATTCTTATTGTATATTCTCATGTTATATCATTTGTGGGTATGTTTACATGTTGATTGGTTTTCACCGTCGGGGATTATTTGGGACTGTTGTGGTACGAGATCGAACATACTAGATTGTAGTGCGTGTACTTGCGCCGTCGGTGGATTGCGACCCGAGTTGCAGGGTGCACGTGTCAGGTGGATTGTGGTTCATTCCGGTCACCGTTAATGGTTCAGGTATGGCTCAGTCTCATTGTGGGTAGCAAGGGCATCTGAATTGACCAAGTATGATATAATTTATTAGTGTGAAGGCCCCAAATTCTACAACCCTAGAATCGGGCACCACTCGGGCTGAACCCGCATGAACTCCCGAGCCAATCCCGCCGAGTCGCGTGGGGCCAGTGAGCCTATCCTTACCATTTAATTATTTATTAACTATTTAAAAGTGAAGTCAATTAATTAGCGAGTTATCAAAGTATAAAGCAGAAGCAATAAATCTCAACTAATCAATTAATCTCGAAAGCTCCAAGTTATGACAAAAACCTAGGGTGTGGGAACCCCGTATATCATATATACCATGTAAAGCAAGGAGAGTATCATCCAAGTCTTAATATCCCAAAAATCTCTCAACCCATAACCCCATATACAAAAACAATATAGGTAACTAATACAACCAAAATGTCACCTATGTCAGCAGAGGAGGGCCGCTCAAAGTATATCGCCTAACTGCACGGCCTTTCCTTTGCTAGACTACGGATCTGCACTCGATCAAACACAATAATGACGAGCCCAAGTAAGTAACTCCAACTCCAAGCAAGAACAACAATAGATACAACATTTCAAATTAAATAAATGAACAGTCAATTCATGCAAATAGAAAGAAAAGGACAGGGAGCGCATGAATATATAAAGACTGTGAACAAATAAATAAGCAGTAAAAATTGAATGTCTCGGAATACAAAGGAAAGGCACAAGTGGTCCCGACCAATCAAAGTTGTTATGACGAGGACAAAATCTCCTCAAAGGCTAGGAGTCGATGACAGAATCTCCTTTAAGACCCCTACACGAGTGTAGAGTCTCCAACAATCTAGTGGCGAACTCTAACCCCGTACATGTCATTACAACCAATCACGTATCCCTAGCCGTAAACTCCGGTATAATACACTACGAGCCCAGAATTCTGCAATGATCACGCTTGACACACTTGCCGTATGACAACTCAAAAGGAATGGAATGACAAGATAGCATCGAAACAATATCAGTAAATAATTTAAAGCTCAAGAAATAACTGTAGTGTTCCTCACTGGTTTACTTACCTCCAATCCAAGCTAATTCGTGCTAACACGGACTCTACACATGCCCTTACGGTCCCTGTGTGCACAATAATCCTGATAATGCAATTTATATCAATTTCCTTAATTTCCTATGATTTTTCTAAATTTCTAACTATTTTTGCCAATTTCACTTTTTTCAAGGCAAAAACACCGACATAACGTCTCGCAAAAATCCCGAATACTTCACATTTCATAGAAATTTCCAAATTTCTCTTTATTTGATGAAAATATAATTTTCTATAATTTTTCTGAATTTTTCTGAATTTTTTTCATTTTTCTAGAATTTATTTCAATTAAAATCTTTTTAATATATTTAATTGAAATAAATAATTATTTATTAATATAATAATAGGTGGGTGGGTTGCAAGTCGGGTCTAGACCGCCCTGACTGGGTCGGACCGAGTCAGACCCGGCCCGGTTCTCTCTTCTTCTTCTTTCGTTTGTTTGTTGGAATTATAGCAAACAACAACAACAATTTTTTTTTTCTTTTTTTCTTTCTTTTCCTTCTTCCACAACAACATTAACAACAACTCAACAATCCTACCACCATTAAACGTCTTCTTCCCTATCAACCATTACCAACAACATCCCAACAACAACAACCACGCAACGTCTACAATCCCCATCAATGCAACCAACGATATAAATAACAAATAACTCACATTCAATTTGTCGCGTCTCCTCAATCTCTCGACTCCCTCCTTCTCGCTCAATCTTTTGATTTTCTCTCTTTCTCCAAATTTTTTTTCTAGATCGAAATGGAGAATGTGGTGGCGGTGTGTGTGTTGATATTTGGGTATTTTGGTCAAATGACCAAAATACCCTTCACCCTTATCCATACCCTTTACAAATTTATTGCCCTTTTGGTCATTTTGTAATCACCTCCACCAATTTTAATGACTCAAATAGGTGACTCTTTGTTGACTTTAGGTCTTTTGACCTCATCCATTTCAAACAACACTCAAAGCTTCCCTCGGGTATTCTCGCACCCGACTCATAACACTAACTTTGTTCGTCGCATCACTACAGACGTACCAATGTAACAAACAAACTTTACAACCTTTTAATTATTATTTATTTTATATTTTTGTCAATGTTTTTAATTAAATTTGTTCCCCGGACTACCAACTCTCGTACACAAACGTCTTTACACGTTAAGAACTTTGAAATTGCGCAAATGAAATACAATATAATATAAACACCATACAAAACTAACATACCTCGGCGTCGACGTCCGAGAATTGATAATTGTACCATGGTGTGGGCCCACGTATCACCTGTATTGACATGTGGCACGGGTTAAATTTTTAGGGTCGTTACAGTTAGCTTGCGCCACACATCCATTTGATTTTATCGGTATTGTTGTTGGACATATATTCGTTACATTATGGTTATCTTGATCATCTTATATTGGTTGTTAGCTATGCAAGCAGGGTTTTATGGTTGCATGTACTCACTGCGTGTTTAGTTAACCTTATTTATTGGCTTCTGTTATTATATACTCAATGGTTTTCTTTGGGAGTTTACTCACTGGACTTGTTACTGTATTTGTTGGGTGACTGAGTGCAGATCTAGGTTCGAGCAAAGTCGCAAAGAAACTGGGCGACTACTTTTGACGAATTACAGTCTAGGACCTACTAGTACATGTATATTTTTGTATTTTGCTTTATGTTGGGTTATCGGGGAACTTTTGAAACACATGTACATGTATATATTTACTTTTGTCGTTGTGACGACCCCAACTCCCCAAAAAATTGAATCTCACTCGGCCTAGGTCTATGTGGGTCCCCGAGTCCTTACTCGCGAAGTCTACGCATCCTAATCAGCCTCAAATCCTTAAATATATCATTAGTTCATCATTTAAATGCGTAAGTTATAGGATTATAATGTTTATCAAAAAAATTCACGGCGGAAATTACTATAGTCAACTATAACCATAAAATGAAAATCAGGAATAATGGACAACCTAATCATGTAGAAACCCTGAGAAATGGATAAATACATGCATGTTTGGTGATCAAAGCTATACAAAAGCGAGCATACATGATATCCCTAGTCTCTCAAATCCTAATACATATCCCAGTGTTTAACAAAACATAATATATATAATCACAATCAGAAGAACAAAAACCTACGCTGAGTAAAGGAAATGATCGCTCCGAGAGTCCTCAGAAAAGATCACCTAGCACCAGTTCCTTCCCCTTGCTTGTCTCACCTATATCTCTACTTCTATCTGCACCACCGTCACAAACTAGACGGTGAGTGCTTGAAAAAGAGAAAGTAATGTCAGAAGAAACTAAACAATAATTCAAGATTTCAAATAAACAGTTCAAATATCATGTATTATTGAAAAAGCAAAAAAGAATAACAAATAGCATGATAAACAGACTGACAAGCTGAGCAACAAAGTTTGAGTGTCCACAGAATCAAAGAAGGCCTATAAGTAGTCAAAATCAATGCAGTACCGCAACACCACATTTACAGTCACTAGTGTGACATCAAATCAAAGACACCGCAATGTCCAAACAATCCAGTACTCAGGGTATAACCCGCTATCAGTAAGGTGGAACAACATAATCGCAGAAGTGTTCACGCTGACCCCCTCATATGGACCCAAAAGTACCTCGCAACGCACTTACGCCAAGACACTCAACCAACAATTAAAGAATTGAATTCCAAACAAAGGTTCAATTCAAATAAAAATGTCAGTAAATGGATAACGAATTAATGCATACTTCCTATTTGGCTTACAATCGTACGATAACTTACCTCATTTAACTGCAAATCTCGATCCTCGCATACCTCTAAGCTATCCTCTTGAATTCTTAAAGTCTGTCAATTAACCAATTGTACAAATCCTATTAATATCATTCTAATTTATCCAATTTTCTATCATTATCAAATTAGTATAATTAGGTTTATTTCCGAGGTATTGGGTCATATTTGAACCCAATTGGATACCCGAGAGATCCTCAAAATTTTTCAAAATTTTCAGAAAATTTGGTCTATGTAAACAGTGTCACACCATCACAGGCGTCATGACCTTTTGCTTAGGCGGCGTCTTTCCTGGTTTTTCATTATTTTCACTTGGCTCAACACGTCCGTGAGTGACGTCGTGGGAGATCCTTCTCATGGAATCCCTTGCGACGTGTCCAACAGAATACTCATACCGAGGTTTCTCGAAACCCCGGCTCAAGTCACCATGTTCCGAGTCTATCCCAAACCCTTCGGGACATCCAAAATAACTTGAAACTCAACTTCTTTTCCGACAAAACCCCGACAAAACTCCCCGATTTAAAAATAACTCAAATTTCTTCAAAAATTTCCAAAATTTCCAAAAATTCCAATTCATTTCAAATCCACAAACCAACCACCAATTCCTCAATAAAATCATCAATTGATACCAAATTCATCAATCAAAACTATTTCCCAATATTTTTCCAAAAATTCGCTCGAAAACGTTGCAACTAAAACCCCTAAAATTTACGCCAAAATGTAGATAAACATTAGAGGAGTGAAGATCTCACCTTTTTATGCATATTGGGTCGCTCTACAACGTCGCAACGTGTCCGAAATCCTATAAAACCCACTCATCTTCTCGTTCTCTCCTCTCTCATGTTTGACAAAAATGAAAACAATGTATGAGGAGAGAGAAAAGTTTGCTTATATACAAATCCTTAATCTCATCTCACGCATGGATCTCGAGGCTAATCTTGTGGCTCACTTTCAATTTGCCGAACAACTCTAACACACACTCATGACTCCAATACGTGACTTCAACATCAAAACCGTGTCATTTCTCACTCAACACACGTGTTCCCGGACCTGTTTCAACTCTTAACTCGTACCATGTACATTCTTGGACATAACCTTGCTCCCGCTTTTTATTTAATTATTTATTATTTTTCAATAATTCACTAATTATCCTTTTTCGATGTTCAATTATCAATATTATACCATAAATTTTCCTTTTTTTTCCTAGCTGAATCTCATACAGAAATCCGTGGCGATTAATACAAACCAAGCGTTAGGACACACAGTGTTCTCATTCGGGTATAAATAATAATACAAACATCACAGAAAAATAAAATATACCTCAGTGTCGACTCTCGAGGCTTGAGCGGTATCACAGATCACAATGGTAGGTCGCGGTCCTGTAAACACACGACACGTGTCACCAATAAAATTTGAGGGTTGTTACAGTCGCCTTATATATAGTGTACGGTTCCGAGTTTTCCATATAGATCTCATGCTCTAATTTGTTATGTAATGAAATTATAATTTTTCATGTTAAGTCTTTCATTGATTTATTGTATTTAAATTATGATGAATGAGGTTGATGAATGATGTAATGCACGTAGGACACAACAGGGCGGTGACTAGGCAAGTTATGGGCCCGGGGTGCATGACATGGTGGGCTCAGATTTTGGGACCGCTACGCAAAGCACCATCAAAGGTCACTCAAACACAGTGAATGAGAAAGAACGTCGGTTTCAAACAGGACAGATAGCCCCAACAAAAGGGAAAAATAACCTTACAAATGATAACCTAAATGTTAGGAGGTGTTTGCTTTTATTGCTTAAAATGATATTAAAATTAAAAAAACATAAAATAGAGAACAACCATAAAAACTAACTGGAGGAACCCACGATTGCGTCTATCGTGACTGATGGAGCACCTTGATTTCCTTAATCCTTCTCCTTCAAGATTCACCTAATTAGATCTCTTTTGCAACACCTCTTTAAACTCAAACAAATAAGAGAAGAGAAGGCGAAACGAAGCCAAAATTAAACGAACAAACCATATTTGACCGCACCATGATAAACGACAGTCCGTGTTTCGCCTTCAACATTGTTGATATCGTCATTGAAGCACGCTACCTTGTTGGAGCATCGACATGGCAAACGAGCATCATTCTCTAAACCACCCTTCTATCAAAAAGTTCTCTTCTTTGTATTGTTTCACTCGAAACCACACTACTCGACAAACCAAAAAGAAAGAAAAAATAGAAGAAAAGGAGGAGAGAGGAGGAAAGCAAATTAAAAGGAAAGGCAAACAAACACAAAAAAAATATCACTACAAGAAAATTAGTCTCTTACAACATCTAAAAATGTTGTTAAACTATACGTTGTTAAAACTTATTTTAAATTCTCTAAATTATTCAAAATTGTAGAATATTCAATTAATATTAAATAATATATATTTTTATAAAAATAATTACGTATAAAGTTAATAATCATTACTTATAATTTTTGTAATCAATAATTATTGATAATATATTGGTTATATATCAATTAAATTTCAACAACGTAGCTTTTAACAACATATAATAGTATTTTAAAAAATAGTTTTTCTTGTAGTGGATGAGTGGGGCTACCAGCCAACTCAAGACTGTCGGAGCGCTCCGGCATCGCCGATAACCCCTAGGAAACCAATCCTAGATCTACTTTCTTGTTGAGGAAGAAAAGAGGAAAGAGGGCATAGCTATATATATATTGTCTAAAACACTCCATATATTTTGCTTTTTTCTTCAATAAAATCTACCTTTTTTCAGTATTCAATAAATCTACTTGGACTTATGAGTTCGAACTCATAGGGGCTTTTTCAATTTTTTACAAATATTCAAGGGACATCAAAGGAGATTTACAAATTGTTTTGTTCACTTATTGCTTGAAGTGGATGGCTTTGAAAAAAAAAAATCCAGACTCATGAGTCAAATAGCACTACTTTTTTTTTTAGTTTGCCTTGTATGTTAATACCATGTGCAAGGGTACCTTGTTGATTTCTAACAATGATTAATTTCTTAGTGGGTGTGTAGCGGCTCCAAATCTACATTAGTCCGCCACGGGAGGCCATGCGGGCCCACAACCGGCCACGTAGCTGCCAACTGTGTTCCACACCCAACTAACCATCATTATTACCTAATCAAGTCTGGATTGATCAGCAATTAACATTTCAATACTTACAATCAGTGAAAAACTTATAAATTATGTAATTTCCTTAAGTTATAGAGCATTAATCCTATGTGGAAAACCCGACATAGCACACTGTATATAACATACCAAAATGTGATACGTACATGTACTAGTATCTCAAACACTCTTCATAAACCCAAAAATAAGTCAGTGCGGCAAAATAAAAACATACAAGTCGAACTCCGTCAGTGGCAAGTCACAGGTAGGTTGCGAGAGTCCCCTTGCCTCTACTCGTATAAGGTCCTGCACTCAAGCCACCTAAAAAATACGATGACAAGTCTAGTGAGTAAACTCCTAAAGAAAACCATCGAGTAAATAATAACAATACATAAGCCAATAAATAAGGTTAGCTAAATATGCAGAGAGTACGAACAACCGTGAAACCCGAGTGTGTAGATAACAAGCATACAAGATGATCAATGAATAATCATGATTGTAACAACATGCTCAACAACGATTCCGATAAAATCAAATGGAGGTGGGACGCAAGCTAACAAACTTGATCATACTTCGTCAATGCGGATGCCCCAGCTGAACACATCAAGCCTGGGTCACACCCGAACCACTAATGGTGACCGAAACACATTGCAACCCACCAGACACGTGCACCACGTGGCTCGGGTCGCTATCCACCAACGACACAAGTACACGCGCTACAATCTAGTCTACTCGATCTCGTACCACAAC
Organism: Stephania japonica; assembly: GCA_039657345.1. NCBI lineage: Eukaryota > Viridiplantae > Streptophyta > Magnoliopsida > Ranunculales > Menispermaceae > Stephania > Stephania japonica. Next base: position 14,009,458 of record CM077556.1, read on the forward strand.
CGTCCCGAATAATCTATGACGGTAAAAACAAATCAACACCGACCAATTACCAGACCAACACATGATCACAATGGATATGAATAGCAAGAATAGTAAATGCGAGAATTGAAAGAATTAAACACTCCAGATGTGTTTATGTTGGGGTTTACGCACCTCAAATCGCGCTCCAATTTTCCCAAAAATACCCCGGTCTGACCCCGCACTCATCTCGAGATGCGCGTTCGACACCCTGTTATTGTCTCTTAAGTCCATGGTGTCCGAATAAACCATATTATATGATTTAGTGTCAAATTAATTGATTTTATACTGCGACAACAAAAATAAGAATTTTATTCTAATTTTTAATTGTGGCACACTTTTCGGATTACACTGGGATGTCAAACGCCCGTAAAAGTCTTGCAATCCACTTTTTCAAACCTTATCTAATTTTTCACATTTTCTTTGATTTTATGAATTTTTCATAATTTTCTAGCTATTTTTCATATTTTTGTCTATTTCACGCTTTATGAAGTAAAAAACCTCGACATAACATCTCGCCGAAATTTCGAATACTTCACTTTTCATAGAAACTCATAAATTTCTATTTATTTGATCAAAATATTTTTTTTTGGATTTTCCCATTTTTTTGGGAAATTTTCCAATATTTTTTCAAATTTTATTCTTCTTTTTCTATTTATATATATGGAACTGGGTCGGGTCCAACCCGACCCGACCTTGAACCGGCCCAAAAGGCCTTCTTCCCCAATGTGAACTGAAGCTCCCTGGTTCAATATTTTTTTTCTTTTTTTTTCTTCAATTCTTTCTTTCTTTTCTTCTTCAACTACACCAACACCAAGCATCACTAATCCACCATAAAAAAAACATTGATTTTTTCAAACTCAACAACACCCACAACAACAACGCCTACAACAACGCCAGCATCAACAACAAAAGAATCACCTTCGCCTCCTCTCGCCGCCACCACACCTCCAAGCTCTCCTCTTTGCTCGATCCAATCTCTCTTTCTCGATTTTGTTGATATTATAGGATCAAATTACCATTTTGCCCCATACTTATATCTTTTTCTTCACAAAGCTCATGCCCTTTTTGGTCATTTCTCATTTTTTGATTTTATTATATATATACACACTTGTATTTAAGCGTCTACAATTTCGTCGTGCGCGTCAACGAGCGTACTTGGGTGTGCATACTACCGAACAACCCACGCGTATCAACCACGACCCCGCGTGTCACTAATTTACTATTTTGTCATATTTATTTTGTTTTTATTTATGTAAACCCCTCCCACGGCCTAGTGTTCCCATTGCTCACCCGTCCGGTTCTCGCGTTAGTACACATTTTTAAGCAAATACTCGACACACTATCTCATCCGGTCTAATCAATATAAATCACACATGCGAACCCTAAACCCTAAACCCTAGTCATTATCATCATAGTTAGTCAAATAATCAGTCAAAAATGTAACGACCCTAAATTCTAACTTGTGTCACGTGTCAATTTAGGTCGTACATGGGCCCATTTGCCATGATACAGAGTCCAATTCTCAGTCGTCGACGCCGAGGCATGTTATTTTGTGTTTGGTGTTTTGTATTATATTGTATTACCCAAATGTTTAATTCCAATGTCTCAAACGTGCGAGGACGTTTGAGTGTGAGCGTTGGTATGGGAAATAGTTCAGCTCGAAGGTTTCGTCAAATAACGGGGGCGAACGTTGTTCAGGTAATTAGTAGTCCGAGGGACTTAGATGAATTAAAAACACTGAAAAAATACAAAATAAATAATAAATAAAAGTTGTAAAACACGTTTAATATGTTGGTACATCCGAGACGACGTGACGAACAAATTTGGTGTTCGGAACGAACTCAGAAACGCGAGTATTATGCAAGAAATCACAAAGTTAAGAGTAAGAGTCACATATTGGAGTCAAACATGTGTCATGGTTGGTGGCTAGAATGAATGGTGGTTAAGGGATTTGTCTCGAGATTCATGTGTGAAAAGAGATGAAAAGAGGGGGTATATATACACCCCATCAACTTTTCTCTCACCTCTTTTGTTCTCTCATCTCCTTTTTTTTCGATTCAAACGTGAGAAACGACGGGGTTTCTAGGGGATTCATCACGATTTGACACCGAAGGAACGATCAATCTTCGAATCTAAGGTGAGATTCCTATTCCCCACACCATTATCTACGTTTGGCGGTATTTTAATGGGTTTTTGTCGCGATGAATTTGGACAACAATTTTAGAAAATTGATTTTTATGGTATGTGTTGATGGATTGGGAGTGTATTGGGTGATCAAAACATGAATCGTGGAGTGGCGAAGGTGTTTATGGAATTTTTTTGAATTTTGAAGAATTTTGTGTGATTTCAAAAAATCGATGGTTTGGTCGGGTTTTGACACGAGCCTAGCGTGGATTGGTGTGATGTTGGATGATTAATTGAAGTTGGGATAGACTCGAAGTACGGGGACGCGAGTCAGTGTTGAAAACCTCGGTTCAGAGGCGTTCTGCAAAAGACGCAGTGGCGACGCCTTGAGTATTTCAACTCACGGCGTTACCCACGTACGTCTTAGGCAGGGCCTCGGGGAACACACCGTGAGGACACCGCCACAACCAAATGAGGTCACGGCATCACTCACGTACGAGTTGAACAGTGAGACCTCATCTCCACACCGTGGAAATGCCGTCCAAGTCATTGGACGCCACGGCGTCCCGGCGGCGTGTTACTATTCACAGGGATCAAAGTTTTATAAAATTTTTGGAAACTTTCGGGGATCTCTCGGGTATCCTAATGGACCCTAATACGACCTAATGCCCGGGTAATCAACTCAAATGAGTGAGCGAATAAAATTGTGAAAATTTTGATAGAATGAAGATAATTAATGAGAATTTCAATTTAAATGTATATTAAGGAATTTTGAACATTGACGGGACACAGAAGGTCTTAGGAAACGTGTCGGGGGTTCGTTGAGTGCATAATAGTTGGATTACAGGTAAGTAAACCAGTGAGGACTTTTACAGTTATTTCTTGAGCTTTAATTTGTTGTTATTGCTCTGTTTATCATCATATCTGTTGGAATCTCTTTTGGTTGAGTGGTCCATTGGCAAGGGAGTCATGGCTACTAAATATTTGTGATGTGAGCTCTTATCTAGACATTGTTGATATCTCCCAGTTAAGTGTATGTTGGGGGCTCTTATCCGGGTATATGGATATCTCATAGTCATAAGGGTTAGGGCTGGTAGGCTGTGTTCTCGTCCTGAATCCGAGTCTGGTAGTTTTTACCTTAACTCAACGACTATTGTCTGGATTCCCTGCAATTCTATTTCGTAACTCGGGCACTCATTTTTCGATTGATCTATTTACAGTCTTATACATTTCATGCGTTCCTTATTCCTTTATTTCTGTCAGCGTGTTTGTGGACTGATGTTTATTTATTTCGAAATGTTGTATTATTGTTCTGTTTGGCGTTACTTACCTGGGTTCGTCATTCTTGTGTTTGAGAGAGTAATCCATAGTCCAACAAGGGGAAAGCATCAGAGCTTAGGGATTTGCTTTGAGGACACTAGAGCACGTCCTTCCACTTAGCTGAATAGGTGATTTTTTTTTTGTATTATTGCATATATATGTTGTTTTGGTACATGGATTTGGGTATATGAGAGATTCTGGGCATGTCTATCTATTGGATTGTCTCCTCTGACTTATCATTTATAATGATATGCAGGGTTTCCACACTCTAGGATGTCTTATCTTTATATGGCTATGATTAATTGATTAGTTTGAGCTTTGCTTCTGCTATATTGATGATAATTCGCTAATCAATGCTATAAAATTATAAATAAATGGTAAATGGTAAGGGTTAAGGCTGACTAAACTTGTGTTACTCGTCGAGACGAGCTCGGGGTTTCACGTAAGTCTAGGCCAGGCGGGACCCAATTTAGGTTTGAAAATTGGGGTCGTCTCAAAAAAAATATCATTTTCGTCCAATCCAGGCATACCCTAGCCTGTTTGTGGCATCTCCGTGGACCTGAGCTGGCGCCCACGTCGGAAAATACGTGAATAACGACCTTAATAAAATTTGGGTCGTTACAGAGTGAGATCTGCAACAGCTAACATTAGGTTGAGCAAAGAGTTCTTTATTCATGTATTGCACAAAACCCATTCAAGCCAATATTGACAATTAAAGTTTTATTTTATTTTTTTATTTTTTCTAAGGCATTTTGTTTTTGTAAATTTGGGTGAAAGGAATGAGAACGGTAAGCTTTACACAATTTGTAGTATTATCTTTAAGAAAATGCTAGTATGACACACACATCGAACACCGGGATGGGGTGCAAGTGGGACCCTTAATTTTCATCAAAATGCATGTGCAGACTTGCATGTTCAACTGAAGTTACTCTAACATTTTCCTTATCTTTAACACACTGTATAATTTATTTTTCTAAGACGTTAACGGCTTTGTTTGGCAGCACTAGCTGATAATCTAGCTGATAGTTGATAATCTCATAGCTGGTAATGGAAAGCTGATAATCTAGTTGATCAACTACAAACTGTTTGAAAGAATAGTTGATTGAGTAGTTGAAAAGACATGTTATGTATAATATATATGCATATATTAATTAAATGCGTTACTTTAAAAAAAATTGTGTGACACACATGATTATTTAATATTACATATGAACTTATTATTTGACAATAATTTGAAGAAGAGATATTAAAAAATAATTTTTAAAATATTGAATATCAAATAATATATTCTATTTATTGAGGTAGTTGTCCCTTTTAATAGGTTAGTCATTTCAGGCTTCAATATGTAATGTAGAACTTTTTATCTCATTTCACTCCTTGAAATGTTGGTAATAAATTGGTTTTATCCATTTGTAAACGAATTAATGCGCTTATTTAAGCTTACATAAAATAAAAAATTAATATATTTATAATTTAATATTAGTTAACATACTTATAAGGTTTTCGAAACAAAATTCTTTTTAGCCTAAACCACCCAATATTTAGATTATTCGACTACTCCAGGTTCGCCTCAAGTCGCGCACTGTATAAGTAGAGGAGCTCCCAATGTTAGTATTTTCAACCATCTTTGAGTTGTGCCTAAAAAAAATTAATTTATGTAGATCTAACAAGAGCATATTACCATATATTTATTTGTAATAGTTAAGATGAATATGTTTTAATTAAAATAAAATAAAAATATATGTACAAACTTTAAAAAAAAAGATAAACATGTACATAACTACGTACACAATAGAAGAGGCCGAATACAAATTAATAGACGTCTAATTTTTTGGGGCTTCGTCAATTGAAATACCAATTTTCATTAACCAAGGGCACGAGAGGAAAAAAAAATGTCAGGTTTTTTTCACAAAATGCTACTTGTAGTAGCATATAAGATTCTAGATGATCATCTAGAAACACAACTTATTTATTAAAATAGATTATTATAAGTTGGTTTCAACAAAAAAAAAAGATCTAACTTATAAGCTATAACTTATTTGTTAAAATCTAACTTATTTGTTAAAATCTAACTTATTTGTTAAAATCGAAGCACGAGTAGGACGTGGGTCGAGTCGAGGGTACGCAATCCCTCCGGGCTGTAACTTTATTTTAACTATCAATGAAACTCTGGAGCATCGCCTCCTTTTCTAAAAAAAAAAGATAGTGTGCACTATGCCACCTCATAAAAATTAATAAAAAATACAAAAAAAAGGACAAAAAAGAGAATTGAAACTACTACATACACTTTTTTTTTTTTGGTTAAGAAAATGTTGTTACAGCCATTAAGGCCTCAGGAAAGCAGTGCCAAGTTTATCCGCAACTAAAGTATGAGAAGTGAGAATGGTAGTTGAGTAATTTTTTTTTTAACTTTTATAGTATATACATTTCTTTTTGTTTTATGATAGACATACTTTCCGGTTTTAATTTCCTTTAGTTTTTTTTGTACTTATCATATCATAGTATATATAAGATAATTACAGATAAGTTTATAAAGATAAATATATAATCGTTTAATACTTACTAGAAAAATATAATCAGTTAAATAATTATTAAATTTAAAAAATAATTTGTTACCTCATGGATAGAAGGTGCAATCTACATTACCTATTGGAGACAAATTTAAATGTTGAATGTGTATTTATGTTAATTAGAATAGACATTCTCTCTACATCGATAATGTGACAAGAATCCACAGCCACAACCCACCATCCAAGCGCTCAAGCCCACAATTCATTATACTTTGTAACTCTTCATTATTTCAACTTTTCACCCATGATAGTTAGATACTTATTATACTCAAATAGGATTCGCAGGCACATCATACTTTCACACTTATTTTAGTTTCTATTTTAAAAACTAAAATGTTGATTTAAGTTTAAGTATCATCTTAGAGAAAAATGTTTTTCTAATTAAAAATGTCCAATGCATCTGACGGAGCTGACGATGGTGGCACCTCTATTTCGGTGCCATGCTATGGCAAGGGTTGGGGCAGTTTTAGTCTCTCGTTTTGGGAAGAAGAAATGTGTGGGTCGTACTATTAGAGACGTTAGGATAACCCCATATTGACTAACTGTAATATAATAATAAAGTTTATATGTGTAGATTGGACACTCCATCTTATCTTTACATTTTAAAGATAAGCCCATACATAAACTAGCCACCACAATCTTTTTACCTCGAAAGAAACCAATAAAGAAACAACCGACTCGGATGCACATTAGCACTGCATTGGGAGGTACAGTTGGTTGATGCTCAAACACCAAGTGAGAAACTAATAAAAAAGGCCTAATGATAAAAAAAAATATCGTAACATTTACAAGTTGTATAAATTATATCATAACCTTTGAAAAAAAAAATTTTGTACAATAGCCTTTGGAATTTATTAGTTGTATCCCAACTGTTTTAATTTAATATCAATTTTATCCACAATTAATTTATGCCATATTTTCTTTGAAATCAACTTAACCTTCTAAATTTTCTTTTCATGATCATTCCCTTTAATTAATTTTTATCAAAAAATTTTAAGCCTCGTATTTAAATTAAGTTTCGAGGACTCGCAAGAATAATAATTGATAATCAATGGTACATTAATACTTTAGTTCAATTTAGTTATTCATAAATCATCAATGGACAGTTGAAAACTATGTGTATATACATATAAAAATGACATAAATTTTATTAGAAAGTTACCCATATTTGTTTAATTAATTTAACAAAAAGAACTATGTACTTATATTACATATATATAATGTGATTAGTTCTATATACACAAAACTATATGTATTATATACGTGAGTGCATATTTATTATGAATATTGATCTCAATGCATATGTATGAATAAATTTTTATAGGATATGAAGAGAAAGTTGAATAAAATAATGTGTGCTTTGATTATTGAGATTTGTAATCTCATCGGGCCTTCGACACGAAATCTCCTCCTTTTTACCTCAAGATGGGAATAAGGTAGCTCGTCATCTAGCATTTATGGCTAGGTCGATTAATGTTAATTCTCTTGTCAAATGCTCTCTCCTGTTGTGAATTGAATTGAGACTTGCTAAGAACTAGAGAATGAAATAGAAGACTAAGAACTTCTACTACTACAAACTACTACTACAAAGGAAAATAGAAGAAATGAGATTGTTGGAATGAGAAGTTTTCATTCAACTTGTTATATCCATTACATAGATGTGAGCTCTTTATATAGGCTATTACAAGAATGTCAAAGATCATAAGTTACAATTACATGATGTAAATGTGTAACCACTCACACATAGTGGTGGAATACAAATGATTTGAATAGGAAGAGTCATCCACATCCATTTCATTTACAACACTCCCCCTTGGATGACACTTGCTAAGAGATTGTACCTCGTTAAAACTTCTACTAAAAAAAATCCTGTGAGAAAAATATAGTAAAAGAAAAAGAGTACACTATTCTCATAAATATTAAGATGGGTATAATATTGTTAAGATTGACTCATTAAAACCTTGCTAGGAAAACCCAATGGGATAAAACCATAGCTAAGGGAAAATAGTGCAATACACTAATCAATAACTCCCCCTCATGTGAACATGGGTGAAACTTGTTCTGTTTCTTTACTTGCAATGTCTATAAGTTTACGCAAGCCAATACCATATGTAAGCCTTTTAAATGTCGTAGTTGGTAAGGCTTTTGTGAATAAATCAGCAAGATTATCGCTCGATCGAATTTACTTGACATCAATTTCACCATTCTTCTGAAGCTCATGCGCACAAAAGAATTTTAGTGAAATATGTTTTGTTATGTCCCCTTTTATGAATCCTTCACTTAATTATGCAATACATGTTGCATTATCTTCATATAATATGGTTGGAGAATCTTTTATTGAAGGCAATCCACATGATTCTTGAATATGTTCAATCATGTTTTTCAACCAAACACATTCACGACTTGCTTCATGAATTGCAAGTACTTCAGAATGATTGGAAGAAGTAGTAACCATAGTTTGTTTTACTAACTTCCATGATACAACAGTATTACCACAGGTGAATACATATCCCATCTGAGAACGGGCCTTGTGGGGATCAGATAAAAATCCAGCATCAGCATAACCTTAGAGATTCAATTTTACCCTTCTCGAGTAAAATAAACTCATGTCACTTGTTCCTCGAAGATATCGAAAAACGTGTTTAACATCATTCCAATGTTTTCGAGTTGGTGAAGAGTTATATCTTGCAAGTAGGTTGACAGCAAAAGCAATATTGGGTCTTGTACAATTTGCAAGATATATAAGTGCACTAATTGCACTTAAATATGGTACCTCCAGACCAATTAGCTCTTCATTACTTTCATGAGGTCGAAATGGATCCTTATCCACTTCAAGTGATCTGACAACCATCGGAGAGCTCAATGAATGTGCCTTGTCCATATAAAATCTTTTTGTTCCAAAATTGATGTCCACACGAATTTTCAATATTATTCGTGCAATTGATGATCAAATCCATCATTTCATCTCATGAATGTCATTAGATCACATGACGATATTTATTTCATCAGTATGCCTTTTCAAATAAAATCCATAAGGTAATGCAGGGAATTTAAATTCTCAGATGAAACAAATCATACTGAATAACTTCTAAATAAGGCATTGACAACATTATAGTGGTACCATATATTACATAAACATTAGCCTCTGCTAAGTTTAAATTCGATAAATATTTTTTATATTACAATGTACATGTAGTACAATAAGCAAGACATGCGTTATTCGCCTTTATTTAGCTTATAATTTGAACACATCTTAATGTGTCAATACTTAATTGAGCTATTTTTAATGGTAAAATTCATAATTTTTCCTTGATTTTGAAGGCATGGTAAAAGATCAAAAATATTTGGGTATGCATATGACAATATTTAGGCAACATAGCCTTTCGTACGTGACGAAAAAAATGTCACAATTATGAGCGCTCATTGTCAATACTAATTTACCCTTTCTAGTGGTGCACCACTTTTTATTCTGATTATCAATGGAATTGTCAACATGACTTTTACCATATCTTTTCACCTTTTCCACTTCCATAAATTTGTAATTGCGACCATGCTCATTATATGCAACATATGCTTCTTAATTTGAAGCTAAACCAATTGGACATGAGTGATATTATATTTATAATATCTTATTATTTTACTCAGCTACCATGAGACAAGGATTCAATCCATAATTAATATTTAATGGATTGACGTGCGCGCTCGATAATTTGTTGCAGTAATACATCGAGGCGAGCCACGTGGCCTTTATTTGTCTCATCAGTCATATTTCGCATAGCCTCAACATAGAGGTAATTGAAATTGCCAGAATAATAAATGATATTTGACTGATATAAATTTTGTAGCGTGAGACCCAGCCACTCATTTTGAGCCTTTTGGAGCATCACCAATTTTGGCCTTGATATAGATAGCTCCATGAGGTGAAATATATATAAAGTGAAATATTCACTTTTCAAATCTCTAAAGAGTCTAAAGAGATATTTGACGAATAAATATTTATACGCATAGCCTTGCATAGATACTTTATATATAATTTGAGTATCCCGTTGCTTTGACAAGTAATTATTGTTGTCAATATTATTAAGGCAATTAATTCAATCAAGTATATAAAAAATAAAGACATCATAAATAGTTCTCATTTATATGTAAAATATATGATTAAATGAATGCTCATAACTTGATTATTAATATACAAAATGTACTACTTGTATGAGTTGGTGGGACAACCTCCAGGTTGAGTGGTGAGACGAAGTCTACTTAAAAACTATGCCTCCTCGAACGGGATAACTCGTCTCCCTTTCAATGTTTAGCTTTACCGGGGACAAGGCTTACCACTATCAACCCCAACTCATAACACTATTTGCAATATAAAAAAATCAAGAATGGAGCATAATTAATCGTTTGTAGTATAGCGAGAAAACTAGTTATGTCATATATTGACTTTTGATTTCTGATGTATAAGATCGTACAAGACGCAACTACAGAGCATACTTTCGCAATCGGTGATGTTATAATGCATAGTATATAAATAAAGTATGCATATAAAAGTGAAGCAACCAAGATAATATAGAAATAAACCGAACTCATAAAAGTTATACCTTCCTATCTTTGTCTCCTTAACAAACCTCTTTGAACTTCAAGATCTCCTTAATGCTAGAGCAAGATCGTGCTGATAACGTGTTGTGAATTGAATTGAGACTTGCTAAGAATTAGAGAATGAAATAGAAGACTAATAACTTCTACTACTACAAACTACTACTACAAAGGAAAAGAGAAGAAATGAGATAGTTGGAATGAGAAGTTTTCATCCAATTTGTTGTATCCATTACATAGATGTGAGCTTTTTATATAGGTCATTACAAGAATGTTAAAGATCATAAGTTACAATTACATGATGTAAATGTGTAACCACTCACATATAGTAGTGGAATACAAATGGTTTGAATAGGAAGAGTCATCCACATCCATTTCATTTACAACATCTCCATATATATATATATATATATATATATATATATATATATATATATATATATATATATATATCTACTAATATATATACCACTAGATCTCTTGATGATGTTGGGCTTTTACAAAACATAAAAAAAAAAAAAAAAAAAATTAGTCGGTGACAAAATTGATGCTAAATGAAAAATTTTAGGATAAAATTAATAATTTCTAAAGGTAATTGAAGTATGTTAAGATATTTTTATCATTAGGCCTAAAAAAAAAAAAAGATTAGCTTCTATTTTAATGAGGCAAACAATAAATGTGTAGTTAGGGTGGTAGAGGTGTGAGTGAGTCCTGTCGCAATTGGCGAGAGTGAAATCGAATTAGGGTTTCGGTTGGAGATCGAAGAAGAAGAAGATGAGCGGAATCCATCGATCTTCAAGCGCTTCCATGAAAAACGGCCTTCCTTCTCAGGAGCTTCTCGACGATCTCTGCAGGTGTCACCTTTCACTCAATTCTTTCTTCAATGGCGTTTGTTAGATCGAGTACTGATTTGTTGTTTGGTAGCTTAAGCTGGTTTGGATCTACTGGATTTGGGAATTCACATGCTTGAACTTCAATCTTGAACAAATTTAGCGTCTTTTCTTTGTTTGTTTGTTTGTACTTGATTCTTGATAACTTGTTCTAGTCTTCCCCCTTTAAAGAAGTTAAAGGAGTTGTTCTGGGACATTTAATTGATGATGAAACCGAGCGCAATGGAAGAGTTTGTTATAAAATGAAAATGTGGGGAGTTTTGCGAATTTGGAAGTGGTAATATTGACTAATGCTGGTGAAAGATGCTTACAGTAATTAGGGTTTTGCTTTTCAGTCCTAATTGCTTCATCGTCCCTTATTAAAAGTCTCTACTTTGCTACATATCGAGATCGTGAGATTAGTGGAATCCCACATGGTAGAACTGGTTTCTAAATGGTGGAAACGAGCTGCTAATGCTACTGATTAGTTTCATTAGAAAAATGTAAATTCACCTTTAGTACGTATCCATTTGCATACTATGAACTTGTGCACGATCCTTTCGATGAAAATGTTATTCGCCTAGCGTATTTTGATTGGAAACTGACACTTTTGTTCCTGAAAAATGGAAAATTAATGTATGGCAATTGGTTGGAATATTTCAGTTTCAACATGAACTTGAATAGCTATGACATAATTTGGACCATGTTTATAAAGTACTGTATGTGCCTTCTGTGCGCAGGTTCAATATATCCATTTGTGTTTATTTTTAACCGAAATGCTTGAAAAACTTATGACTTATTCTAGAAGCGTCGTGTTTAATCAAATTAGTTGTGAATAAAACAACTAGTTGTGAAGGAGCTATTCAATGAGGTAGAAAATGACAGACTAAACTAGGAATTGGTTTAAATGTTGTTGTTGTTTAACATATAAATAAATCAAGTGCCAATAAAGAAGGAAAACACCACTTGTAATTAAAGTTGTTGAGAAGTTAATATCATAAGTCACATTCTAGTTTGCACTTTTGGTTAATTTATCAATGGTTCTTTAACAATCTATATGTGGCTTACAAATAATAAAGTATCATTGTTATCTTTTGGGCGATTTTAAGTACGTGTTGTGTCTAATTGGCTTTGGATCATATCCGAACCAACTTGATTGTCTAAGGTGAATAAAATTTTAAGTTTAGAGTCTTGAGACTCAGCCCAAAATGCAATGCAAATACCTAATTAGACCAACCTATTTATGAAATAAGATTGCTCGGGTCCATGTGTATATATGTGTGGCTGGGTGGGTTTAGGCGTGTGTTGTTAGATTATCTTTTCCTAATTAATCTATGTTAATTGTGACTCATATTATGTTTATTAAAAGATTCATACTCTATTAATTGGGTTCACACTTGATGGTAGTTTGGGCATAAGTGGATGGAGTATTGGGTTTGGATTTCCTCTCATCACTCTTAAAAAAGGAACATATTCAATAGCTGATTTTCAGTTATTTGACGTGCTTGGATCTAACTATCAAAGTATCCATCTCAAGGAAGAAGACAAAGAGGAGAAGAACAAACACTCAAGAACTGTGTAGCGATGGAGGGCATGTGTTTATTTAGAAATTGAATGTAATGGTGTTAAAGATTTTGGAAAGATTTTATTGAGATGGATACTTTGATGGTTAGATCCGTTGTCTTTAAATAAAACACATCCAATAACAGAAAATTAGTTATTGGATATGTTCTTTTTTTAAGAGAGATGAGAGGGAATTCAAACCCAATACTCTAACCACGTATGCCCAAACTACCATCAAGTGTGGGCCCAATTAATAGAGTATGTATCTTTTAATAAACATAATATGGGTCACAATTAACATAGATAAATTAGGAAAAGATAATTTAACATGTCCGTTTGTACACTTATATGGCCGAAAAAAATGGAAGAATGGGGGAAGTAGAAGTGATGCAGTATGGGAAGTTAAAGGAATGTTGAAAGGAGGAAGTGTTAGGAAGAAATGGGACTTTATGAGTAGCAAGTGGTACCCTAGACATTTACCCTTCGACCACTTCCATTGCACTCAATCCTAGTCCTCTCGAGGATCCTCGTGTGAGGCCTTACAGAATATTTCGCTTCATTTTTTTCCTCGGTCTCAACACCTATGTCTATGAGTTTATCTCATTGCGTGATTGAAGCGTTGGCAATATTTTTCTATATTAATTTCTTATTTCTTGGAGGGTAAATAGTCAAAATAATCCCAAACTTTGAGTGTTTTTTAAAATAATCCCAAACTTATAAATTTTATCTAAAAAATCCCAAACTTTTAGATTTGTCTCAATTTTATCCCACTTTAGATTTGGGGACAAATTTATGCTTATGTGGCAATTTTTTAGTTTTATTTTTTTGCATTATTGATTTGAGGATGGTTGTTCGGTTTTTGTTGATGTTGATGGAGATTTTGATGTTCTTTGGTGTTTGGGTTGTGGGTTTTATTAGGTTTGTGTGTAGATTGTAGATTACTTGTTTGATTTTATGTCCAAATGAATGAATGAGACGAACATGAGGAAGGACCCATTTGATAGCTTTGTTTAGCATGCATGCATGTCAAGGAATTTCTCCACGCCGCCCTTCCCACGAGTTTTGGTGGTGGGGCTGCTGAAATGACGATGGCATGGAGCGGATAGCGTCGAGGGTTAGGTCGTAGGGAGGAGCGCAAGTGGTGGTAGGATTGCAGGCAACAGAGGCCATTAAAGGTGTGGTTGAGCTTTTGGGGATTAGAGTTTGTCGAAGAAAATAAATGGATGAGGTGACTAGGTGTTCAGATTTTGTAACTATGCCATTTTTTATTTTTTATTTTTTTTGCTTCTCTTTTTTCAATTAACAAATCTCATCAAGCAAGTTCACCAAAAAATTTTTGCTACGTAAGTATAAATGTGTCCCTAAATCTAAGGTGGGATAAAATTGAGACAAATTTCAAAGCTTGGGGTTTTTTAGATAAAGCTCAAAGTTTGGGATTATTCTGATCATATTCCCTTTTTTGAAATGTGCTAAACAAAAAAAAATGTCGGAAACATGTAATTTGGTGTAAATTAAAGAATTTATGTTTAAATGTTTGCAATATTGGTCTATATATGGTTCCAACAAGTTGGGGGCATGTTCTAAGGATTTGTTTAAATGTTTGCAACATTGGTCTGCATATGGTTCCAACAAGTTGGGGGGCATGTTCTAAATATTTGTTTTTGTTGTGCAGTCGATTTGTTTTAAATGTTCCAAAAGAAGACCTCGAGTCATTTGAGAGAATCTTATTTCTTGTGGAACAAGCTCATTGGTTCTATGAGGACAATGCAGTGGAGCAAAATCCAGCCCTGAAGTCGCTTTCACTTAGGGAGTTTACTTCTCTGAGTATCCTTTATCTTATTTGTTGACGCGTGTCAAATTCGTGATTCACGCATCAGTCTCCTCTTCTTGATTTGCTAAATCTTCTACATATCTGGACTAGGTGATGTGAACCTGTTGTTGGTTTCCACCTCTTAATGTATGCATGTGATAAATGAAGTTGTCGATGTTGTCAATGAGTAGTTCATTCTAGTCAAGACTAATATATTGTCTCCTAGACTTTATGGATATGCTTTTTTATGGCATTGAAGGTACCTCAACTTTATGTGACTTAAATGCATTAGTTGTTCTATTCTAGTGTCTCGTCAGATAAATCTTGTTCGTCTTAATCTCTCATAGTGTTTAAAAGCTGTGCTGCTCTGAGGCCCTATATTGCCCATATAGATGATATATACAAGGATTTCACATCCTACAAAGTTCGGGTTCCAGTAGCTGGTGCTATCATTCTGGATGATTCTTATGAGCGAGTAAGTCTTCAGCTATCTTAAATTTTTTCTCATTGAGATGGTCCTTCATGTTAGCGATTTCTTTATGTTTCTGATAGCACCATCTGAGCTCACATATGAGTAAGTTATCTCATGCATGTATTGTGAAGTTATTCATTCTTCTACTTGTTGTGATGCATGACACCATAGCATTTGGTATCCAGTCATGACTAAATTTTTTTCCTTTCATATGGTTGGTTGAGACCTTTTCTAATTGAGTGTGAACTATGTACATTATGCAGTGTTTGTTAGTGAAAGGATGGAAGGCCGGTGCAAGCTGGAGCTTCCCACGTGGCAAGAAAGCCAAGGATGAGGAAGACCACACATGTGCCATTCGAGAAGTAATTAGTTAATTTAACTGGTTTTCTTGCTACACCAATATATCATTTCCTGTTGGCTTTTTTTGAGTAACAGGAAACTTTCAATTGTCTGAAAGTATAATATATGCAATCTTCATGTTGTCTTTGCTTCATATTGTTGTGTACATGTACATTCTAGGGTTGTCCATGGTTAAATCTGGTAGTTGATTTTGTTTCCTTTTTGGCTTGGTCACAAATTCAAATCCAGAAAAAAGGCCTATTTGCAATGAAGCATAAGACTACATGTACTCCTTTTGGGTCTCCCATGGCACACTTTTCATTATAACAACAACAAATAAGCCTCAATCGAAATTAGTTGTGGCTGTAGGTTGCATGGATCAAAAGCTTACACTCAACTTGATTAATTGCAGTTAATGATGTGTTTCCATAATCTGTTAAATCCTTCCTACTTAATGCATCCAAGTTATCTTAGATCTATCCCCTATTTTATTGAATTCCTTAAACTTTTGTTATGTCAAGTTTATTAATTGGGTATTTGCAGGCCATTTATAGGTGGCATACTTTACTTTCCGAAAATAGTCTGAAGTTTTTTCCCATTTCGTCGAACATTAAACTTAGCGAGAATCTTGAATCGCTAGTCTGTTGGAAGGTCTATTCTGTTCCATTGAGCCAAAGGTCTTGATGTTAAACACAATACTGTGCACCTAGACTTTAAAGACCATGCAATTGGAAGAGCCTTGTTCATTTTACCAAGCATAAATATAAGAAAGATTTTTTCCCCCTTTTTTACTGATCTTAAGATTAAGATTGATGATGTCCTTAAACAAGGCTGTTGTTGCCATTATATTTCCTTTTATTCGTGTCCTAATTTCTCAATAGCTTTTCTTTATTTCCCTTTAATATGTTTTTTAGGCCCCTTTAATATGTGAACTATTGAAGGATTCCCTTAAGCCCCCCTTGATCTACAATTCAAGTGCCCATACGTCGGCGTCTGTTACACATCATACTCCATTAATCAATCCCCTTCTCTACAATATATTGCTGCAATGAAAAGCTTGTTCAAAACTTCATGGAACGTGCATCTTCTCAATTCATATAATCCATGGGTTTTTGTTGTCTGAACTCTGAAAGTTATGAATGTGCACCTGTTATTATATTTGTCTGCAAGCTTATCTTTTGTTTCATTCAATTCTACACACCGCCTCCATTTTTTCTCTACCTTTTTCCCAATTGAAAAAAAAAATGTATTTAATCATGGATGTAGGTTCTGGAGGAAACAGGTTTTGACATTTCAAAGCTGCTGAAAATTGGGGACAATATTGAGGTCACAGTTGGAGAACAAAGAGTCCGACTTTACATAGTTGCAGGTGTCAAGGAAGATACCCTTTTTGCACCTCTGACTAAAAAGGAGATCAGTGTATGCTCTCATTTCTTAGATTAAAAAAAAAAAAATCATTTTTTTGGTGCTTACTTGGACTTGGGATTTTCTTGAACACTTCAGTTTATGTTTTTTCCTCTATCTTTCCTTCTTGAAAAGCAGATATGAGAACCTTTTATTGAGTTTTTCTATTCAATTGAATGAGGAGAAAGTTCTTTTCGTGGATTTCAATATTTAGTTATTGCTGGTTGCATTGTAATTCACACTTTCTTATTAGCTGCTTTTTTTTTTTTTTTATTAAAAAGCATTATTATTTGAGGTGACCCCAAATAATTTGGACTGAGGCTTGGTTGCCTGCTGAGAAGAACTATTAGTTGAATTTCATTTGTTTACCGGGTACTCTACATGCTTTCTAGGTTTAAATCTTAGTTGACTAATGAGATTACATTGATAGTTCACATTAAGTTTTGATTTTTGAGGTTTGTTAACTATTGTGTCTTTGTAACTATGGTATCTCATGTGAGTGTTAATATTGCCATCTTTGTAAATTATTTTTTAATCTCAATTGCTATTTCTCATAGCATTTTGTTTTCCGTTTTCCTCAAAACCACCTTTTTTCCGCAAGGTTACCCAATGATAACTAATTTCAGTGTGAAAAGTTGTTTTGCCCGATTTTGTTGAGTCTACCATTTTTTCTTGATTGACTGTTTTTGGTAACCAAAAGCTGTTTTACTATGGTACTCAGGAGATTTCATGGATTCGGATAGATGAGCTCCAGTCTACTAACAATGACGTAGTATCACGAGGCTTCAATGGTCTGAAGCTTTACATGGTTGGTCCGTTCTTGATGTGAGTACCAGATCTTTAAGTTCAATGAGATTTTTTTTTCTTTTTTCTTTTTTTCCGCTTGGCCATTCATACAAATTTTATCACATCATGCAGGCCACTAAAAGCATGGATTTCAGCTCATCAGCCCCGTAATGCAATAAAGTCAGATTCATTTTCAAGAGGTATCTACTTCTTACTACATTCCCGTCCTGCCTGTTAAGCATCTCTCAGTATTCCTATTCAGGTCACTGTTTTTGCAGAAAGACTTTACCCTCTTTCTGAACAAACTCAAGAATCACAATTATTTTTAACATTTCCATGTTCAATTAATTTTGTTGGCTCCATTAGTCCTTCGATGGAAGTTTCCAATTTGAAGTCTGTTTTCCCTTTATTGGTCATTCTAAAGTCAGTCTATCTAGACCATTATTATCTTAACATCATTTGGTCAAATGATTTACATGCAAAAAAGACCCGCTCTACAGTCGATTATAAGAACCTACTGGTTAACTAGTTTAATTGTTTCTGAAGATCAGAAAGTTGCGCGAATATTTAATTTGTATTTCCATGTTAGTTCTGTCAATGCCAGAGTCTTGATTCGCCTTTGGTTTTTATTGTAAAGGAATTTGTGTGTGGAAGGCAAAAAACAACGTTTTGGGAGGCACAACCCCTGACACCCAGCTAAACAGAAACGGATCTGATACTCGTCAGCTAGATGCTCAAGTAACCAGAAATGGATCTGATACTCATCCTTCGACATCTGGTCCCGGAAAAAGCCTCAGAGGCTTCAGGTTTGATACTGCTTCAATTCTACAAGCAATGGAAGCGGCTTTCTCCGCACAATTGAAAACCTGAATATTTAGTTGCCATTGTTCCATTCTGTAAAAGTGTATGCATGTACATACATACAATGTCTTTAGTCTCTGGTATATGTCAGCACCCGTGTTCCTTAACTGTCAACATAGATAGTGTACAGAAATCTGTGACCAACAAAAGTTGTGTCGTTCATGTGTTTCTAAGCTTCTTAATGTAATTTTAGAGTAGTCAATGACTCAGATTGTCTGATAAACACTGCCTAAGTGTTTGATGAACAAGTTATACCAAATTGGTCTTTTGTTTAGTTTGTAGTGTTTGTTGAACAAGGTATACTTAATTGATCTTTTGTTAAGTTTGTTATTTTGTTTGAATTTCCAAAGATTTCATTATTGTCCAAGACCACCTTTGAGTTGCAGAAACTGATACTATAAGCATACATATCTCGAAACTTTATTTTGAAGCGAAAATGAACTCGAAACCTTTCCACGACAGAAAGGCGAAGAGAAGTTGCTGCGTTGTTCAAATGGTGCTGGCGTAACTTGCATTAGGTTTAAAAGCTGCAGAAGAAAGTAGACAAACTTGACAGAGCACAGATGATAAAACATCGACAAGCAATGAATAAGATACAAGCTAACAGCAACAGTGCTGTAATAAAGCCTACTGTCAAATGGCAAAGATTCAAGATTGCTGGTGCTATAGTATAACCTACACAATATGGCTGACTACAGAGAGGGATACATATAACTCATCAAAAGCACAGATCAAAAAATGCATCTCGTCGCTCGAGGATTCAAACCTTACACTATCAATCAGATCTTGAGCCGTTCTATCCCCTCTACTACTGCTACAGATTCTTGCAAGTCCTTGCCAATTTCAGTCCCAGTCATTTCTGATTTCGCCATCACGGATTCTTGTAAATTGCTTTTGATCTCACTCCCTGTGTTTTCAACCTGACTTGCGACTTTACTAGTGACCTCATCTACCTTAACTGCAATTTGTCTACTAGCCTCTTCTACCTGTACGGGAGTTTTGCTTGAGGACTCGTCTACTTGAGCTAATGGCTTGGCGGGCAGAGGTGGCCGAGGCAGCGAAGGGACAGCAGAAGCAGGTGATTGCTCCACCCTAACAGATGGGGCGGCAAAAACTGGCACCGCCTGTCTGACCCGCACTGCTGGAGCAACATGCACATGGAGTGGTGGTCCAATGATATGAGGCTGTTTGGCTGGAGCTGGTCTTGGTGGTGCAGAAAAAACTGGAATTGCATTTCTTATTGTCACAGGAGGTGCCACTCTGTGATAAGGAGCCCTAAAATGCTGAATTGGAATATAAGGAACTGCATCCACGGCAGGAAACTTCTGGGTGCGCAACCCTCTGCTTTCTGATTGCAGGGG
This sequence comes from Stephania japonica, assembly GCA_039657345.1. Taxonomy (NCBI): domain Eukaryota; kingdom Viridiplantae; phylum Streptophyta; class Magnoliopsida; order Ranunculales; family Menispermaceae; genus Stephania; species Stephania japonica. The sequence goes on from CM077556.1 coordinate 14,029,551, forward strand.
CCATACTAGTGGGGAACTATCACTTATTGTGGCTGAAACTTGCCGAGGCCGCGGGGCAGACTTTGGACGGATCAAGGGGAGTATTTTTGATGAGGTGATAGGGGGAGGTTGAACACTTGAGGGTCTTGGTTTGGTTACTAAGAATTTCTTAGGGAACGGTGAGGGAGCAGTAGAAGAATTTGCCATTGCTATCTTTTCCTTCAGTCGATAGTTTAGAAGGGCCCGAGCGATGATTACCTGTTCTTGTTCATCATTGTTCACTGTCTCTGACGATGAGCTTGTCGATTGTTGTGCCACTAACCAAAAAACATGTTAATTAGAAATAGCAGTGAATTTAAATTGCAGAGCTTGCAAAAGCTCAGTACACATTACAAAAATTCAATCTTAATAAGTCAATGCCCTGATCAAAGAACCGGTTATCAATATATGAAGGAATCACAGCTGAGTATGAACTGCAAAGCATCGATTTAATTTTTTTTCTAGAAAAAATAAAGAATCAAGTTTCAAACATATTTTATGAAATGCGATCATTAAAAATTAATAACAATACCATGGGCAATAATGCCTAGGGCAAAGGCAAAACCATAAACAACTCTAGTTTCTATTTCAACTTTCATCACTGTAACAAGGTAAAGAATTCCTTTTATTAAGGCTGTTGGGGAATAATTGCATTGCATCAGTTACAAAAAGCAAGAAACAATCTTGAAAAGCGTAACAAGAAACCTTGATGTTAACTTTAAAAAGGACCTTTCTAGACTAACAACAGGAAGTGGAGAGCCTAAATTCGGAGAAAGAACAACAGATGAATGAAAAGCATGACTTCTATGATATGAGAATGCTTAAAGTACATGGAGGAAAAATCATTTTAGAGGATTCCTTGTATTATTTATCCCTCAGAGACACTCCAAATAGAACATAACTTATGCTAACTAAAAGCATCAATTTTGACAACTTTCATTGTTAAGATTTCCATGACTATGACACATGAGAATATATCGCCAACTTTGACCTTTTAGCTCACTGGACAATGGGTCTTTTCACAGATCTGCTATATGTAACAAGATTTCTACCATACCATCGATATAGAGTAGCACTCCTATAGCCAACAATGCCTATATTTTCAATTTAACAGAAGCAAGCACGCAATTGAAACTTTAGGGCACAGCACAGAAGGCTCATGTAACATAGCATCAGTAAGGTGCTGATGCATATCCTAGGGCACAACATATTCAACGGTCCAAAGGATCAATCCAGGGCAATCCAGGGGAGTGACGTACAAGCTTAAATTTCAACATCTTAACTGAGCAGATAAATAATCCCTCGTATATGACCTTGCAAGTTGCAATCAAATTATAAGAATTAACTACAAACTCACGATGTTTTAGAGATGCCCATGCTGCCATGGCTGCATTCTTCTCGGCTTGTTTTTTATTCTTGGCTGGTTCACCAGTGAATGTAATTCCAGCCAGCTCCACTGTGCAGGTAAAGACAGGTAAGTGCCCAAGGCCAGATCTGACAGTTGTGTATACAGGCAACGCCGCTCCAACCCTTTGTGAGATCTCTTGTAAGAGATTTTTGTAAACCCCTGTCTCATCCTGTCCATTGAAAAAGCGTGTTATTATCACAAAATAAACCCAATTTGTTGCAAAGACATCATTAAACTTTGGCAACTCAATGAACTTGTCGAAAAAGCCTGTGGTCTATGCAATTCATTTCCTAATAATAACATAAAAAGCTAGTTAACTAATGGATTAAATTTTGAGTTTTTTTTTGTATAATTGATAGTAACAGGGAGTTTCAGCCTAGATGGATAAGTCATTCAACCTCGCTGGAGAGCCAGGGATCGATTCCCAGCTACTACAAGAACTCCTTTCCCAATTAATTTGAGACTGAGGGTATGTTACGAGTATCAGAGTTACCCAAAAGACAAATCAAAATTGAAATTTGAAATCAACAAAAACTTTCTACCCTTAAAAAAAAACGCCTACTAACTTCTAGAGGATTTAGATAGGTGCACAGAGCAGTACTAAACGCCTAGAACGAACACAGGCAAAGCTGAGATGATTTACTTGAGAGCACATGATCCCTAAACCCTAATATATACAATTCTTTTTTGGTCCCAGCTCCAAATTCGAAATTAATGTCCCTACGATGCCAAAACATTTCTTACCAAAGCACTTCACATCATAGAGGCCAACATTTTTTGGCAAGTACTTTGCACTAAATAAACCAGAAAAAGATCAAAACTATTTCCCTTAGACTTCATAAACATGTTAATGCGGATTTTTTTTTTCAAAATATTGGGTGATAAGAGAAATTAAAAAATAAATGACTTGGATGTGGCCCATCTAACAACCAGAAGTCCAGAACAAGAATCATGACCAAGATCACCTAAGGAAATATTGATACTTAAATTATATTCATTAAAGATTTTTCCTTTTCAGAGGCCACAAGTATTAAGAAGCGTAGTGTTTCCATTTCAATTCAAGGTACTGAAACAGCCAAATCAAAGATGCCCCCCCTATCTATTGCATCGCAAATAAAACAACCAAATCTCTTTTATATATTCTTTTGAACAAATAGGATTAGCAAATCAATGTACTTTTTATTAGGGCAAATGATGCGTCGAGCCATTAATGATCAATGAAAATTCCATTTTACTTCACCAAAAAAAAAAAAAAAACTCTTCTCTGCATCACAGAACAACAAAAAGATAAAAAAATCATCGCAAAATCTCCTCTCTCTCAGACTCAATAACATCCCCATTTCACTTCATCGGTGCCAAGAAAGTTCTACAAGTTCCTTCAAATCACATTCCTTAAAACGAATCCATCCATCGGAAAAATGACAACTTGACAACAAAAACCCCAAAACCAGTCTTCATTTTCAAGTTTTCAAGTTTTCAAGTTTTCAAGTTTTCTACTTCTTTATCAGGTGAGCGAGCACCGAAAAACTAAAAAACCAAATCACCAAAAACCAAACCCTAACAACCGAGTCTCAACTCAATCAATCAATCGATCAATTAATCAATCAATCAATCAATCAATCAGATCAGATCAGATCAACGATAAAGCTAAGTGACTTACCAGAATCCTGGCCGCAAGAGAGTGCGAGGGGCCTCTGTTGGAGAGCGAGTTGAGCGCGACTTCCGCGGCGGAATGCTCGGCCTGTCTGAGAGTGGAGCAGAAGTGCGGGCTCTCGAAGATCTCGCCGTTGAAATTGACGGCCGCCTTGAACCGCGGCGCGTGATCCGGACCTTCTCGAATGCACGAGTACGACGGCAGGTTGAAGCAGCTCCTCTGCGCCAGCTCCTGAAGCTGGTTCTTATACATCTCCGCCGCCCGGAAAACCGCTCACGAGAGATCCGGTGACATCGGCGGCTGTTTCCGGCGAGACGAGCGGGGCGGTTTTCCGATTAGGGTTTTGTGGGGTAATCGAAATTCTGAAGTCTGAACTGAAAATAATGGAGAGCAGTGAAGACGAAAACAAAGTGAGTGTGAGTGCTCAGAATTGATTATTAATTAATTGATCACTTCGCTTTTACTGTATAATTTACTTATATTTTAATACCATTCATTGAAGACAGTGTTATATGCATCGGGTTGCGTGTGATTGTGTTTTGAGGTAAATCCGACTGCTGTAGTAGCGGGTGTGCGTTTTGGTGTGTACTGGAGTTGTTATTGTAGGGCGACTCTAATTTTAATGGTTCGGTTGTGGTGGGTCAAACTGAGTGCTTTGCAGCTGCATGGACGACGTGATCTTACTTTTCTATCTCTTTTAGATTTTCTACGTTTTTAATATTACCTTTTTTTTGTTATTTTAAAAATTAAATAAATATTACGTTGTTATGGCCCGTTTGTCAGTCAACGTAAGTTTGTTAAGAAATTAATAAATTATCAACTTTCAAGTATTGATTACTAAATCACTAACTATTAGCTAATTTATCAGTTAGTAATGACAAACGATAAATTATATAGTTATAGACGAATAAGAAAATAAATATTATATCATATAACTATATGTCATTTTAAATCATACGTGGACTCATTTTGTTATTATACACGTTTCCAATTATCGGTCGTCGATATTGAGGTATGTTATTTTTGTTTGGTGTTTGTATTACTTATTTTATTACTCAAATGTAAATTTCAATATCCTAAACGGGTGAAGAAGGTTATGTGTGAGCGTTGGTATTGAGAAACAAGTTCGCCTGGAAAGACGTGCGTTACATACACCGGGCGAACGGTTGACGAATAATTAGCTGTTCGGAGGGATATTTGAATTAAAACACTGACAAAATACAATTTAAATTAATAATTAATAGTTGTGTAACGTGTCCGGTACGTTGGTGCGAGTCATGGTGCAGTTCGAGTGTGGAAAAGCTCGGAAATGGATATTTTTTAGTTAGATTGGTTGAGAATAAGTCAAGGGAGTCACAAATTGGAGTCACAATAGTAGGTGGTTGGAGTGAGTATAGACCAAGGGATGAGCCTTGGGATACGTTGTGTGAGATGATGAGAATGGATATATATAAGGAAAATGATAATCTAACACATATTGAACGCTCACTTGGGGTACAAACTATGTTTTTTAGCTATTTATGATTCTTTCTTGTCTCACTAGGCGTGAGCCCCACATCTAACAAAACATCATAAATAAGCTAAAAAACAAATTCTACGCCTTCAAGTTTGTGCCTAAAGTGTATTAGATTATCATTTTCCTATATATAAACCATCACCGATCGACTTTTCTCTCTCTCTCTTACGTAAAAATGGTGACAAAGGCTTGGGGTTTGGACGGTTTTGGTGAATCGAAGGTTATGGATCGAGCAACAACGCGAATTAAGATGAGATCCCGTCTACTCATTCAATTTCTTCGTTTTGACACCAGTTTCGTGCATTTTCGTCGCAATGTTTTCGAACACCGTATTGGGATTTAGGTTTTGTTGCTTTTTGGGGTTGATTTGATGATGAATTGATGATCTTAGAATGAATATTTTGGTATTTTTTTGTAAATTGGTGAAGTTGTAGATTTGTTTGTCATTTTTGTTGAATTTTGGTCAGATTTTTGAATCAGTGTTTTGCGGACGTTTTGACAAGGTTTGATGATGGTTTTGGTTTGTACATCCCTACGAGTTTAACATAGGCTCGGAGCGCAGCGACACGAGTCAAAAAAAGAGGTTCTAGTTAGGACTTCGCGAGGGACGTCGTGGAGCCCAAAGCTCCATGGCGTTGGTCACGACTAAGTCACGCTTTAATTGACACCATGGAGAATTGGTCTCCACGGCGCCACTCACGAAGTCTGGAGCAGAGGACATCCCAGACTCGCGCTTTAAGTGACAACGTTTGGGGCAGAGTTTGTTAAGAAATTAATAAATTATCAACTTCAAGTATTGATTACTAAATCATCAACTATCAGCTAATTTATCAATTAGTACTGACAAACGATAAATTAATAAATTAATAAAATAAGAAAATAAATATTATATCATATAACGGCTATATGCATGATGAATAGCCTATATAATATGTAGTTTAAGTTTTGAAAAACATCAAAAGAAATATCAACACAACTCATCTTTTTTCTTACGGTATCAAAGTTTAGGTGAATTAGTGGGGGGGAGTGTGGTTGATCCATCGCACCCTTGGACATCTTGGTGTGTATCTATGTTTTGTTGTACTTTGTAATGTCTCCTCCGTAGTATGTTAAATTTTTAAATTTGTTTCTCAATAACCAGCCACTTGAGATTCTTACCAAGCACAAAAACGTTCAACATTTTAATCAAGTGGTCACTTGATATTCTTAGCAAGCACAAACTGCTCAACATTTCTACCAAGCACAAAGTCGCTTGAGATATCAATCAACACAAATTGCTACTCCACATTTTTACGAAGTGCAAAGTCGATCAAGATCTCTACCATTCATCAAGGGTTAATCATAGAAAGGCATCAACAACATATTGAGGCTCCCATTACTTTTGGTTACAATCTTATACCACGATGTGCAAAAAAAACAACCGACCATTTCATGATCAAGCAAATAAGCAAAATATCATTCTATGGCTTGTACTGCAGCTAAACATATGCCCTTGGATTACTTGTTACCAAACATGTGTCCACTGCCGATCAAATTGTAAATATATTTACTAAATATGTACCCAAGGCTGCTCTTTCATCTTTTCTTGCCAAATTGTGCCTCCAATCCTGAATCAGTTTGCAGGAGGATATTAACGATCTACAATCAAAGGAGTGACAAGGGTCACCAAAATCCTTGCTTACATGAAACTTCAACAACTAAGGAAACTCGACTAATTGACTATCAATTAATTGTTAGAACTTGAAAAATGTATCAAGTGAGTTTGAATAGAAAACCTATTTAGTCCCACATTGCTCACTTCAAAGAGTACAAACTCTTTATATACAAACATCTACTCTAAAGATTTGCTTTAGAGAAACCCAATGGATAGAGTCCAAATTGGCACCCATTGGGTAATAGGTGTAAATATATATATATATTTATATAATAAATATGTATATATAATTATATTTAAAATCAAAGATAGGGCCTTGGGGCCTTGGGCTTAGATTTGTTAGCCTTGTAAAATCAAATAAATTTTTATTATATTTTTTATTTTCGAAATTAATTATTGGTAGTTAATTTAGTTATTTTGTGAACAGGTGCGACTGTTGAGAACAAGTGCAACTGTTGAGAATAGGTGTGACTGTTAAATATATTGTTTTGAACAGACACATTGGTTTGAACCAGTGCCTCAAGTTCTATTTAAGTAGAACTAAAACACTGGAAATACATATATTTTCGAATTTCGTTTTTGAGAGAGAAGGAAAATCACAGTTTGGCAGACTTTTGAACTTGGTGATTTTTGGTTCGAAAGAGCATCCGGTTGTATCCTGGGGGCAGATCTTTGAAGAAAATTCAATCACCGAATTCAAAGATTCTGTCTTAGGACATTGCTTCTGTGCAAGCCTCCGGTTAGAAATTTATTTTGTTGATTGATTCTGTTATTAATTATTTGTAAAACTTGTTCATTCATATATATTAGTATCATTATTTATTGTTCCGGACAACATTAATCGTTGAGTCAATGTCAAGAAAATAGTTTTAATTATGATCTTTTCCTTATTTAGTTGTTACTTTCTAAAAGTTGCGTCGGCTATATAATGGTCATATAACGGCTATATGCATGCTAAGTAACCTTTATAATATCTAGTTTAAGTTTTGAAAAACATAAAAAAAAAAAAAAAAAAAATCAATACAACTCATTCTTCTTCTCTGCATCTTTTTTCTTTTTTTTTTTTTTTTTTTTTTTCGATGAACTGCATCTTTTTTCTTATGTAGCACTAGAAGCATCGAACCATATATGTTGTACATCTCCGTGTGGTTTTGTCTGTTGGATTTGACTCAAATCTCGTGCTTGTGCGAGCATGCTCTTTTTTCTTGAGGCATATCCCCACGTACAAAAAAAAAAAAAAAAAAAAAAAAAATTAGATGTGAGTTATTTGATGCCCTTTTTTCAAGAAAGCATTGTTGGATCTCGGATGTGGTTTCAATATAATACGAATTGGATTTTGTTGATGGACCTTAATGTTGAGTTTTTTTCAGTAAAGGGCAAATTAAGCTATTTGCTTGCATCATATTTAAAACACACTTAGCTTTATTTTGGGGAGAGAGAACGACTTTGATTGAGGAAAAATTTGAGGAGAGATTTGTGTTCTTCAAACCCTAGCTGCTTGATTGAATGTCCAAACGGACTTTATTTGAAGCGAGATTCAAGGGGATCAGATTTGCGGTGTCGAGCTCTACATCACCATTGATAGAGATTTCACTTCGCCCTCTTCTAGGTGACATCCTCTATTTTCTCTTGTATTAGGTTTTTTGGTCAATATATGTTTCTATGTTTGTTGTCTTGATGATTTGTGATGTTCGTACATCTAACTAGTGTTAGAGAAGACTTTGTATTTCCATTTGCTATAGTGTATGGAGAGCTTTTCGTAGGTGTTAGTTACTTCGTGGTTTTACTTCTCACTTTGATAAGGTTTCTATGTTAAAAGTATTGTGAGTTGTGGTTTGATTCTTGCATTTCTATTGTTTTTTACTTGTTGGATTGTTTATATTATGGTTGTAGTCCTTATTTGGCGACACAAGAGAGGGTAGATTATTTGATGGTGTAGGCCCATCACTTAATTGCTTCAGTAAATCACTTTGGCACCACCAAATAGACACTAACAGTAAGCACCATGCACGCAATACGTATTGAGCGATGTCTACAACACATCTTTAGGTGCATTGCATTGCGTCCACCTAATTGGCGGTGCCTAAAGTGTCTTAAAAAAATCATTTTCCTTTGTTGATACACTTTGGGATCGCATGCACGTCCCATGCATGTCAAACAGATTCCAGTGACTACATATGATTTTTTTTTTGAAAAGAGAACAGACGATATGCATAGCAAACACAAATACATTTCGGCTTTAAAAAAAAAAAGACTCATACATCCCTTTTGCTCTTTCTTTTAGACGTGGATCAAACAATGCACTTTTGTTAGTGGATCAAATATATACTTATTTAATTTGCGTAGTGGCTTAGTGTGGTTGTTTAAAACTCTCCTTTTTTGAAAACCGTGTTTTATTAGCTAGAGGCTGGTATTCGCACCAGTTTAAGGGCTGAGAAATCGCTTATTAGATGTTAAAGATATATGACGTCTAAAACAAATTAATTATAACACGCTTTTTTTGTCCTAAAGCTTATGATCAGGAAACAATTTTTTTTTCTCAAAAAAAATATCACTTGTCAAAAGGTAAAGTTTAGACTCGGAGGCCGATGCTGAAGTTTAAAAAAAATAAAAAATAAAAAAATAAAAACTCTTTCAATTATAGAATAAAGCCTAAAAGCCAAATGATACTAAGTCTAAGCCCTTGATTTCCATAAAGATGATCCTAGATTTGGTAAACTAAGTCTACATTATGTACAAAACCAATAGATCATTAGATCATCTAGAGATGGAAACTCCACAGAGATGTATGGTTATGACCAAACCAACCCACTTTTATAATGCATTACTTAGTGCTTCCATACACAAAACTCTCAATTTGCATGAAAGCAGACCAAAGAACAATTCTGAGATTCTAGGTGAGAATTCTGAGTTAAGAGGGAGGAAGTTGATCAAGTTGGGGCACCAAATTGCAACCAAATAATAGGCGAGCTCTCCTCCATCATTTTCATGAAATAGGGTCATGTGCACACTAAAATTGGGCTTCTTCTTGTAAAAACGAATCCAAAGTGATTGCACACTGTTTCTACACCAATTTCTAAGAGTTTTCAACTGAATTCAAAAAATCTATTTGGACACTAAGGGTCCGGACTCAAAGGGAGGTTTTTGAGATTTTTGTAAATATTAAAGGAGTGTTACTTATAATTTTGAAGTTTGATTGCTTGAGGATGACTTTGAAATAAAAAATTTTCAAAAAACCCCTAAGGGTCCAGGACTCATTCCAAAATGGCTTTAAAATGGCTTTGGAAATTGGTTTTTATAAAATTCATGTTCGTAGTGCTCAATTCATTTAATGCATAGTATGAATCTTGTAAATCCATGTCAATTGTTGTTGACTGAATGTTATCTGCTATTTGTAAGGTTGTAATTTCCCTCACGAGGCGGATGGGGTCAAACGACATGTGAAGACAACTAATTGGGCTTGAGAACTGGGAATTATGAGTTTCAACCCAGTTAGCATGTTAATAGGCTTCATTAGCACACTAACGAATTTAGGTAGAGTTGTAGGGCGGGAAGTGCAGGTAGCGCGCAAATGGAGAAGTGCAGGTAGCGCGTTAATTGTCTTATGTATATCAATTCTAATAAGTTGTTGAACTTGAACTTTGAGCCTAAAACCTAACCCAACCAACCTGAATACACTCTAATAGGTCTGTAATGACACCAATGGCTCATAGTACGGTTCTCAGGGTTGGTCTAGGGGCGTTTCGGGAGAGTTTCGCGCATGTGCAAGGTAAGTAAACTCACGAGAAACACACTTGAAGTATGTTTTTTTTTTTTTTTTTTGGTAGGAGCTTGTTGTTTTTAATCATATCACACTATTGCCCTTATCGTATTCGTTTATTCTTGCGTAATTATATAGTTGAGTGACGGCTTAAACTCTAACACGTGCACTTTGTGTAATCGGCGGCTCGCTACCTCGAGTTACTTGCCATGGTGCACGTGTCGGTGGTCATGTGACTAAACTGACCACGGGGAGGGAAGTAAGGTGATGGGCTAGTGGGGGCACTTACTGGTGGAATCCTAGTAATCGTAGTACGGTCTAAGTTGATCCGGGATGGGCACAGACACTTATTTGCTTCGAAGATGCTTTCCATTTCCTGTTTTTTTCCATTTCCGCATGTTTTGCAGACATATTTATTGGTATTTATGAATGTTTGGTGGTTTTCTTTGAGATTTTACTCACTAAAACTCGTTATTGTTTAATTGCGAGTTGCAAATCTGTCTACTATTAAGAACAAGGAGATCCTCGACGAGTGACGACTATCCTTAAACTCATCAACCGCCCGACAATACTAATAGGTGTTTACTTTTTGTACATATTTTGTATTACTTTGTCGAGTTTTAGAGACTTAGTGACCATTGTACATGTATTTGCTTATGGATTACCTCGATATGCATGGTGTAGGTTTTCTAGTATATGTTAATGATGTTATGCAATGAAAGCAATGATACATTGTGTTTATGTTTATGCTAATGAAATTTTCCGATCCGTTGTTTTAATGTCATTCACTTGCAAATCTCGCGTGAACCATTTATAACTTAGTTAAATAACACATAAGTGTAATAGATATAAGTTAAAGGCTATGTGACTATATGATCATTATGTGGACCAATTCACTTGGCAATAGTTATTGTAAGCTAACTTGAGACTAATAACATACGATACGTAAATAAAGGTTAGTTTACTTAAGTTAGAGCGAAGACGATATAATGAAGCAAGGATGGCGGCCGCCATGGCGAGACCGAGGGGCCAGTGACATGGCAACGCTGCAGGGCTTGCAGAACGAGACCCACCTCGGGCTTGAGTTCGAAAACCCGGATAATTAACAATCTGTAATGATCTCAAATACTATCAATAGAAACGAAAATATAATAAATTAACAAAAAATTGATTAATAAATAAAAATTTAACGGGGCTTTCGTAATACACTACATTTAATTTTCCCACGATTTGGCGATAATTAACAATGCTCTTTTAAATTCAACAATAATGATCTCAAATACTATCAATAGAAACAAAAATATAATAAATTAACAAAAAACTTGATTAATAAATAAAAATTTAATCCGCTAGGTTCAACAGTCAATTGTGAAACTCTAACTATAATAAATGTATAACAGTTATTTAATTTTGAAAATTAATTACGGTTAATTAACTCTAAAAATTAAAAAACTAAGTAAAAAGTTTTCCAAGCCACGATTTGGCGATAAAGTACTTCCCTTTGAAATTTTCGTTTTCACTTGTAGAGTGTGAAAGAGCTTTGTAGTTTTTCTGTGGAGCTAATGTTTTATCTCCATGTTTGCAGTAGATTACTGAAAAAAGGGATGGAGATAGAAGGGAAGTGTGAGATTTGTTAGGGTCCTGTTGAGTCGATTGTTCATCTGATGGCAGAGTGTGTGGGTGCAAGGGGGGATTAGACTCCCCCCTCACCGACCCACCCCACCTAAAGAACCAATTCCTAAACTCCTCTTGTGAAGGAAGCATATATAGGAAACTGCAAGTGATACCGAATACTGAGTCATGGGTGTGGGGTTGGGAGTCTAAACCTTTCCACTGGATTGTGAAGGAAAGCTTAGCATGGTTGGGGAATGGAAGGAAGCAAGAAAGAAGGCACAGTTAAGAGGCAAGCAGGGTAGTGCAGTGATACCCAATACTGAGTCATGGGTGTGTCCGGCTTTGGGTTGGTTGAAATGTAACATTGACGCGGCTCTGTGTGAGGCCGAGGGGATTGTGTGCGTGGGAGCTATCTTGAGAGATGACAAAGGGGCTATGATCCAAGGAATGACCAAGCATATGGCGGGGAGATTACCTTCACATGTAGTGGAGTCTATGACATTGAGGGAGGCTGTGCAGGACATGAATTGTCAATATGTAATCTTTGAAAGATTACGTGCTCCTTACTTCAACAACGGGAGTTCGATTCCTGTCCCTAACAATTCCAATCGGGCCACTGGGGTATGCAACGACCGACTGTGCCATGGCCCCATGGGACTAGTCGCAGAAGACAGGCTACGAACACCCACTATCATGAAAAAAAAAATGTAATCTTTGAAACATATTCTCTAATGTTGGTTCAAGGGTTGCGGTCTTTCATAAGTAACAGGGCAGAGTTTGGTAGCCTTCTTGACGACTGTTCAATAGTACTAAAGAGTCAAGAGAAGTCTAGGGTGCAATTTACGAGTGCAATGCGAACAAGGTAGCTCATAAGCTAGCTAATTTAGCTAAATTGTATGTCACCCCATTTTTCTGGCATGATGTTCCACCAAAGATAGGGGAACTCATGGCAAAGGATGTAATCCGTGAATTCTGAGTAACGAAATTGCTACTGGTTTCGTGAAAATAAATAAATAAATAAAAATAAAAAATTGCTACTGGTTACCTCAAAAAAACAATATCCAACCATTCTAATTAAATAAAAGGGCACGCACAACAAAAGACATATATACATGTGTTTGGTGTCTATTCAATCTGCATCAAGATGTGTATGCGTAAATATATAAATTAAAGCCACAATGTACCTAATTTTTTGTGCATGTCTTTTATGAGTTACAAATTTTCTTTGTAATTACTCATAATGATATGAAATTAGGCCAGAGATATACATTTGGAAATCTGGCACGTGCTTTGAAACGTTTTTAACTAAAGTAGTCAAAGTCAATAACTGTCTAATGTTTTTCTATTATTATTTTTTTTTTAATTTGATAAAAGAAAATTCATCTTTATCTTTATCTTAAAAAACTCAAACTCTCAACCTCTTACATCAACAAGGGCTCTGAATAAAATTTAGTAATACTTCGGTCCATTAATCTAATCATAGCCCACCCTATTTATTTTATTTAGTCAGTTTTTAAGCCCAACAAGAGAGACGTGAAATAACCCACCATCTAACCAAAATAAACAAAAGAAAGGACCACAAAAAAAAGGAAAAATGCAAAGTCGAAAAAAAAAAAAAATTCATTCTTCTCCTTCTGCCTCTTTGCTTTGTCTCTATGTCATAAACTTTGTTTTTTAACAAAAGAAAGGACCACAAAAAAAAGGAAAAATGCAAAGTCGAAAAAAAAGTGAAAAGTTAAAATGCATTCTTCTCCTTCAAATCATGCCTTTCTTTGCTTTGTCTCTATGTTACATAAGCTACTTTGTTTTTTAAGCTCTTAACCATAAGACTTATCTCTAAGCCCAGGCTTAAATAAGCCAATACTCCAACCAAACAGACTGTTACAACTTACCAATTACACAAATCTAGAGCTAATATATAGGAGAAACAAAGAGATAAGTGTAATTCCTTGAGGTTTGAAAAAACAAGAAGAAGTGGTCGGTGGCCTACATTCCCTTAGCCTATTTGAAATTACAATTCTATTGAAATTTTAGTTTGTTCTATTCTTGTTGTTACTGAAGTGATTAATATTTGCTCAAGTAATTTTCAGTTTTAAATCGTGTGGTGTTTTTTTTTTTTTTCGAAGACGTGCGTTGTTTTTTTCAGGGTTCATGAATCTAATTATAGCCCACCCTGTTTTCAAAAAAAATTATAGCCCGCCTAATTTATTTTATTTAGCCCATTTTTAAGCCCAACAAGAGAGACATGGTATGACCCACCATGACCAAAATAAACAAAAGAAATGGCCACAAAAAAGGAAAAATGCAAAGTTGAAAAAAAAAACAAAAAAGAAACTCAGTCTACTCCTGTCTCTTTGCTCGGCCGCTATGTCCTGAACTTTGTTTTTTAAGCTCGGAGCCTTAATACTTATAACGTACTAATCACACACATCTAGAGCTAATATAAATGAAAAAATGATAATTTAACACATTCTCAACGCACACTTTGAGTGTACACCCTTATCTTTTAGCCGTTAATATTATTTTGTTAAATGTGGGGTCCATGCCTAGAGAGATAAAAAAAATTATAAATAGTTAAAAGACAAAAGTGTGCATTGAAAGTGAGTCATTTTATCATTTTTCTTAAGAGAAACAAAGAGGCAAGTGTGATTCCTTGGGCTTTGAAAGAACAACAAAAAGTAGTTGGTGGCCTACATTCCATTAGCTTATTTGAAATTACAATTCTATTTAAAATTTAGTTTGTTCTATTCTAACGATATGGGCATACTCATAATTGTGTGGTAGGCGCAGAGTTCAATTCCCCCACTTTGTGCCAAGCTACGCTAGGGCCACTATAGTTTCTAACAGGTCAATTTTTGGGGCCATTGAGATTAGTTGGGTAAAAAGGCCCGAATATCTAGGGTTATCATATATATATATATATTTGTTTGACTAATTTGCAATTTTAAGTCATGTGGTGTTTTTTTTTTAATACGTGTTTTTTTTAACTAAACTGTGCATTAAATATATAATACGTAGTAAGCTGATTGTTATAGTGTATTAACATGCATAGCTGTTAATAGGGGTGCCCTAGCACAGACACGTAGGTCAAACATATACTCATCGTTCAACCATCGACATACCTTAGGACGCGTGCGCACTCAAGAATGAACAGATGTGCGTGCTAAAAATCAAGGGCGGCTGGACGAGTGAGTGTTTGATCCACATGTTGTAGTTGGTGCACTAAGCATTTTTCAATTGTTAAACTCAAAAAAACATACATAAGTTATAGTCGAGGGCTTCAAAAAAACTTAGCTCTGCCCCTGTCAACAACCACGCCAAACAATTGGACATCAACAATCACATATCAAATTATTGGGCCACTCACTTTGGTTGGTAATACTGCTAATGTTAAACACCCGCCAGATTAAAACGCAAGTCAATTGCAGATTGATTAGTTGTTAGATTAAACCAGAGTTGTCATAAACGTCAAACTTGACCGCGAGATGAACCGGCGACTACAGATCCCACGTCCAGATCAACAAGATATCTCGTTATTGTTTGCACAAGCACTTGGTTGTCCGTTTTGGTTTGATATGCTTTGCCCAAACCTGAACCCGAAGGACTGGAGTTGTCATCTTTAACGCTCTTACTGCTTGCTTTTAAAATCTGCAATTAAATCAAGAATTAATGAGACTTTTTTTTATCAGATATGAGAAGGAAGTTAGATTATTATTATGATACTCAATTAAGAATGTATTTCTCATTATTAATCTCAATTATGGGCTTCATCGAATCATGGACTTTGATATGATTTTATGCAAGATGATTTCCATGACATCAACGTTCAATTAATCATATATATGCAACAATGTATCCTTCTATTCCATGTCGACCAAATAAATTATTATTAATTAATGTTAGATTAATCTATGGACCAAAATTAGGGATGAACCACAGGTATGGATATCCAATGGTATTCAACCCTAATAGATAAGGTAATACCTGACTATCTGCCATGGGAGGGTATGGGTTATAAATGTGATACCCAAGTGGATAAAGGTAGGATAAGGGATGTAACGGCCCAATTTATAATTGCCGTTAATTATGACGTCATTGCAGATGTGGATGCCAGCGAGGACATACATGGGTCCCACAGCGAGACTGGAACGCACTCGAACTAGGTATACAGTCCGTTTTGTATGATTGTTGTGGTAAATTGTGATGAAAATGTACAATTAGTAAATTTCATTACAATGTGGGTGTGCTAATGTAGTTGATTGACGAGTGAGGAGTGACCTCGGGGTGCGTGCGGACACGGGACACGAGGCACGAGGTACCGGGTAGTCGAGGAAACTAAGGTGAGCTTACCCATAAATTTAAAATTTATTGAATAAAATAGGAATTTATATGGGCTAAATCAACTGGAAATCAATAAATCCTATAGTAGGTTTGAATAAAACAAAGAACAGTTGATGTTTCTCGAGATGCACAACAGGTGTCAAATGTCATGATAGGGTGTTAGTGAGTTGGAGTGACACAGGGTGATCAGGAACCCTTGGATATTTCTCGAGATTCGTGCACACACTTGATGGGAACCAAGTATATATATGTTTGTTTGTTTTGACCGATCAAATGGGAAGAGAAGGAGAGTGAGGTTTTGAGAGAGATTGAAAAAGAGATCGGTGGGAAGAAGAGAAGAGGAAGAACAACCATTTAGGGAGTGAAGAAGGTGATTTTGGGCATCCTACAACAAGAATCTAAGGTATGGATACAACAAACTTGATTTTTATGAGATTTTTGGTAAGGGTTTGAATTTGTGAAATTCGAATTTATTGAGGGATTACACACTTGGTTTTGTTGAGAGTTAAGTGTGTATGAGAATGACATGAAATGGTTGTGTTTTTGAGTAAATTTGGGAGAAATTTGATGATTTTGGAAAGTGGGTTTTGAAAATGTGATTTTCATAAATTGTGGATTTTGGTGTTTGATTATGGTAATTAAGGCTTAAATGGTGTAATTAAGGTCATTGATGTTTTATGGAAACATGAAAATTGAATGTATGGATTTGGAGTTCAAATTCTTAATTTGGAAATTTTCTGGACAGCGAGCAATTAGCGCGCTAATGGGAGAAATTAGCGCGCTAATCACGCTGAGTAATGAAGACGATGAACAGTGATTGAGATTAATTAGCGCGCTAATTTATCTCATTAGCGCGCTAATTGTTCTCTGGACTCCAAAAATTGGAAAATGACAAAATGAGTCAAACCAACATTATGAACCCATTAATTGATTATTAACCCTCATAAATGAATTCCAGGAGTCCCAAAATAGTAATTGGAGTCGGAGTTTAGTCGGAAATTAGACCGGAGGAAATAATGGGGATTTGGAGGTTTTGAGCCGGGGTTTGACGTGTGGAGCGAGGAGTGCGGTTTGAGGTGTGTAGTATCCCAATTGAACTTCACTTTAAGTATTTACTGCTTGAATTATTTGAATTCTGTTCCATTTATTCTCTACTTCGTTTCATTATTGCTTTATGGTGGTTGGTGACTTTACGGTAGTTGAGGGTACTCCTACCTGGTGTCTTTACGGTGTTGAGATCACTCCCCACCTGGTGCTTATTCGTTACGGCCATAGGGTCCACTAAGTCATAGCACTTGTCTAGGCATACACCGGTGAATAGGCTACCCGGGTATGGTAGGCTTGTGTGGGTGCGCCGTGGGTCTACGCCGCCACCTGTAGGGTCCAGGGGACAACCTTGTTGGTGTGTTTGAGGGTTGTGCCCAAGGAGAGGCTCGAAGTATGACTTAGTCTGATTTTTACTGTGCACGTACTTTGCTTCGTTACTATATTTATACATGCGATGATCCTTTCACAGTTGTTTGTATTTCTTTTGTTCCGCATGTTTATTTATGGTATTTAAATTCCAAGACTTTTTACTTTCGTAATTACTTAGTGAATTTCCTTGGGATTACTCACTCTGGACTCGTCATCTGTCTTTTTATGATGGCTCGAGTGCAGATCCGGGTACGAGTCGAGGGAAGAGCAAGCTTGAGGACTACATTGATTGATAGCTCTAGCCCTACTCGTACGTATGTTTATATTTACTTGTTTTATGCTGGGTTTTGGGATTTGAGAGATAGGTTGCATACTTTTGATATTTTGTGGATCTCAAAGGACATGTATATGATGTATATTTGGTATGGTTTCCACTTAGGCTTTTTGCTAACAAAACACAAGATGAATTTTTATATTGTTTATTTAAGCTTCCGCTGTTAACTTGAAGATATATGATATTAATTGAATCAAATTAAATGAGAGGTTGATCAATGATGGATAATTGGGCGTGGGACACAACTGGTGGTGATGTGGACAGTTGTGGACCCGCGTGGCCTCCCGTGGCGGACCAATGTGGAAATTGGGGCCGCCACAAGGGAATTAACATCTACCCACTCTATTTACTCAATTACGCGCCCCATATACCCATAACAGAGAGAGTATAATATTACTTCATGTTTATTTTAATTTCCTAATCAAAAAAGATTTCTTATATCAAACAATATGATTGATACAAGGTACAAAACACGTGTTACACTACCTTCTTTTCTTTTCTTTTCTTTTTTTTTTTTTTTTTGAAATATCGTATGCTCCTTTTTTATGGAGGGTTGGGTAGAAGGTATGTATTCTTCCAATATTTGAAGATTGAAGACCTTTTTTGGCTCAAACAAAGAATGATATTTTTATTTTTAGAATAACGTACATTGTCATTTATGTTATATATGGAATAATCATACAAAGGTTCTATTGCCATTTATGCTAAAAAAAAATTGTTTTACTCCTTTTAGATTTTGAATTTTTTATTTTATTTTAATTAATAATGAGTGTAGATATCCACGGGTACTCCGCTACTTAGACGAATAATACTCATACTTGCCCCATTAAAAAATAGGGTAAAAGAATATATATGGCTTAGAAACACATATAATGAGACGGGTAGAGGGTGAGGTATACCTGCCCTACCAATTGATATCGCTAATTTTTATAATATTCAAAATCAACACTTACTTTTGACGTCTTTTGTCGCTTGGGTGGTCTTGCTCTAGCATTCACTAAGTCGATCAGCTCATCAAACGGAACCCCAAAATGTAAATAATTATATTTTAGTAAGGAGTGACCGAAAAAAGGTTTGCATGTTCACAAATATTAAAATAAATAAATGATAAATGTATCCGCCTTTTAATTACACAATATATATATATATATATATATAAGTAATATCTGTTTTTATTTAATATAAAAAAAAGTAATACCTGTTTTAAAATGACTTCGTATTTTCCACAACAGTGATATTGTCTTGCATCGAGGTCGTCTTCTTCACGCGACATCATTCGTCAAACCTCCTGTGTTTCTTCAATTTTGCTTACTTTATTTCTCAAGGTTTACATTCAGTGCTTTCTTACAGTTTTTTTTTTTTTTTTTTTTTTTTTTTTTTTTTGAAGGCTTGCTTTCTTATAGTTTCAGTTAATTGTAGTTATATATTACTCTCCTCTTGTACATGTATATATATGCATATGGAAGGAAGATCGAGCCTAGCATGAAAAAAACATGGGAGAGAGTCAAATTAGATAAATGTGTGTCGGAATCAAATTGTTAGGTTTGTTATAGTTTGAGCCTTAATTAAGACTAGCGTTACATTACATTACCTTATAACTAAAACCATAGTAGCTAGTGGCAAAAAAGCATGAAAATAACATGTCTGGTAGCTCTTCACGTGTTTGACATGATCGAGCTAGCTTTACTTTACAATATATGTATAATACTCCCTCCAATTAAAATTATAAATCGTTATGATAATTAATTAATTATAAAAGTAATTTACATATCTATTAATTCGACGTAAAAGTATTAGAATTTGTAGGATGAAAATTCTCAAGTCCAAGTTTACATAGGAGGAAGAGTGAATGAGTGAGGGCTTAAGATTTGGAGTTGAGGTTTCACCAAAATGCCAAGACAAGAAGTCATCTCCAATCTGAACTTATAATCTATTTGTTTTATATTTATATAGTCGACGTGGGATCAATCCAAACTTATATATTCCCTCCGGTCAAAAATGTAAGTCATTTAACGTTAAGACACAATAATTAATACAACATTAGTTATGAGTGTAATTTACATATACATCATTTGATATTAAATAAATTGAAGAATTGAAGAATCATAAATATTTGAATTGTATAAGGGTAAAATAAGTAAAAAAAAAAAATACACTCAAATTTTGAAACAACTTATAATTTTGAACAAAATTTTTTTGCTAAAACGACTTATATTTTTGACCGGAAGGAGTACCTTTTAAGATAAATCTCACATCGAGTATATAAATACAAAACAAATGGGTTATAAGTTTGGATTTGAGACATCATCTACCCTTGGCATTTTGGTGAAGCCTCAACTCCAAACCTTAAGCCTAAACTCATTCACTCTCCCTCCTACGTAAACTTGGACTTAAAAATTTCATCGTACAAATTCTAGTATGGTATAAGAGCAATAAAATATAGGTGCCCAATGTTTCCAGTCCAAGCAATCTCCTGAGTAAGCTATCATTTTGGTATTGGCCAATGCCCCGTTGGACCGTCCCAGTTGGACGATTGCCCATAGTAGGTTAGTGTGCCCTGTTGGATTTGAGTTGTCCTAGTTGGCTAATTGCCCTAATTAATTCAAGTCTCAACTTGGCTATCGCCCTTTGGACTTGAGGGAGAGTGTTATGATTAATTCTACATCGAGTATATAAATACAAAACAAATGGGTTATAAATTTGGATTTGAGACACCATCTCGCCTTGACATTTTGGTGAAGCCTCCACTCCAAATCTTAAGCTCTCACTCATTCACTCTCCTTCTTATGTAAACTTGGACTTGAGAATTTCATCCTACAAATTCTAACAAAAAGAGTTGAAGAATATAATTGAAGATTTTTTTTTGTTAGAAAATAGCTCGAAGGCCAATTAGCTCGCCATGGAGCGATTACACGACAAAACTTTAATAGGATCAGGAGATTCCCAAGAAACTCTAACTTGACCCTATTGCGCTACAATCCTCTTAACCATATAATCTGCACACATGTTGTTGCTTCTTAGGATCCGCCCTGAAGTCCTAACCTGTCAATCACGCCCTAATAACATCTCCTTGAGAGAAAAGGTATTTTCTCAAATTGAAAATTTTTAATTGTAATAAATGTTTGGATTATGTAAAGGTCAAATAGGTAAATTAAATAACAATAAGCATTTTCTCAAAATCTATAAATGACTTGTCATTTTTAAAGAATTGGAGAATTTTAATTATAATAAATGTTTTGGAGTATTTCGTCAAAAAAATTATATAAGAGTTTCGTGTTGCTGTTACTGAAATGTCATGAAATTCCTAACAAAAAAAAAGTCATGAAATTAATTATTGGATAAACACTCATTAACTTCAAGCTTCCACAGTTTCACTGCATCCATCGATTTTCATTATGGCCTTGTTTGGTTCATTGGGAAGTTCATATTAGTTTTTTTTTTTGGTTTTCAAGTTTAAACTTGTTGATAAGTTTCATATTTTTAAAATAGCAAAATATTGTAATTAGCATAAATACCTCAAAAAGGGGATTTAGGGAAACTGTGTCATAACTCCTAACTTCCGTTAAGGAATTAAGATAACCTCTTATACGGGGGCAAGTTGGGGTGGCAACTTCCTCAAAAAACAACAAAACAAGAAAAGCGTCAAGTTAACTCACTTGTTCTAACTTTCCCCAAACCAACAAGCCTTATAATGGTCTCGTTTGGTTCATTTTACTAACTTCTAGGGAAGTTTTCTTCCAAATAAGTTAAACTTTTTGGGAAGTTAACCATTAAAGAAGTTACACTTTTCACGTTTGGTTCAACTTTAAACTTCTTGAGAAGTTTTATATTTTAAAAACAGTAAAATAATGTAATTGACATAAATACCATTTACACTGTTTTTGATAAATAAATAAAGGTGGAGAGAGAGCATTAAATGAGGGTAAAAATGTTTATTCCATCTCAGGAAGATAACTCACCCACCCCCTAAGTGAGTTATCTTTCCATATGTAGGAGAAGTTGTGGCTCAAACTTTTATGAAAGTTTTTGAAAAAATCCAACCAAACAAGTTTAGTTGGAACTTCCCTGAAAGTTATCTCACTTTCTTTACCTTCCCCCAAACCAAACAAAGCCAATGGAACACTAAAGTAAGAAACTTCCAATTAGGAAAAAAAAAACCTTAATTTAATTATCCAAAAATTCTTAAGAGCTCCCTTTTCTTCATTTTCTCTTCCTTTTCTCTTCCTTTCTCACATGGTTTATGTAAAGTCTAGTATGTATCCAGGTCGATTGATTTAAGTCATGGAAGGAGAGAATAATTGTATAGTATAGCTTTTTGTTTGAGAGGTGGTGTGCGAGTTCTCAAAATTGAGAGGCAAGTTTGAGTTTTGTTCTAAAGTTATACGTATGTTATACATTGTTTTTTTTTCTCAAGTAGGCAATGTAATACCATAAAACTATTATTCATCTCTAACACTCCCTTTTAAGTTGAATTAAGTGGTATAGCCTAGCTATGACTTGTCTTTAATTATCAATTTTTTTAGGCCTTTAATTATCAACTTATAGATTTTTTTTTGAAACCAATTATCAACTTAGATATCTTCTTCTTCATTTTTTATTTTTATTTTTATTTTTTACGTAGCCTAGACTTGTTTGTTTTGAGTCTTCGAAGGCTCATTTTCTACTTGAGCTTGTTCCTATAGGACTCTAGAATTCATGAGGCTTCTAATTTGAGTTTAGCTTAATTTATTTTTTTATTTTGCCAGCCCTTCTTTTTCACAAGTCCATAATTTTGTTTGATTTCTAATATTTATATCATAGATCTTTTTATGTGTTAAATAATTATGAGTTTCAATAATCTACTTTAAACACCGTCAAGATCTACATAAGGGTGATCATTCTAATCTAATTTGCTCCATACACAATACTCGAAACGGACATTTGCCACTCTAACCACTTGCCATTTCCCCTTCCACTCTTCATTCATTATTATTCTTTTAAACTTCTAACCAAAAAAAAAAAAAAAAAAAAAAAAAAAAAAAAAAAATTGAAATTGGCGCGGGTGCCACACCAAAAAGCAACAGTAACGTACCGTTACGTTACAACCCAAACCTCACCAACACAGCCACGTGTCTCTACAACTCTAAAAATATCAGCCAACCACAAGGGCATTTTTGACTTCCCCCAGTGGCGTACATTACCCCCCAGCACACCCCCGCTCACGTTAGCAAAACCCTATAAATTTTACGCACCAACCCCCTCCCCCTCTCTCGATTCCCCCACTTTGGTTTTGTGAATCCCGACCTCTCCGTTTGTACTTTTCTTGTGTACTTCGGCGACGGCAGCAGCAGCAGAGCCCCCATCGATATCGCGCTTTCGAACCTCTTGATCTTCTTCGCCAATTCGCGCGAGTTAGGGTTCCGCGGATTTCTTCAATTAATTTCAGTCTTTGTTGTTGATTGATCGATTGATCGATCTCGATTACTGGTTCTGGAGATCTTCACATCTCCAGAGCTGCGATTGCTGAGTGGATTTTGAGGAGTTAGGGTTTTCGCACGTCGTCGAAGGGTTTCTGTTCGCTGTTCGCTCATCCGAAGATGTTCTGGCACATGTCCCCACTCTCCGCGACCTCTCCCGTGAGTGATGAAGCCCTAATGTCGGTTCTTGTGTTTCTTTGTCTGTGTTTTTGTGTTTCGATTGGGAATCTTTGGTCGTGTGGTGGAATGAATGGATCTGGCCGTGTTTTGGTTGTTGATTAGGTTTTGGGAGGCAATTAGGGTTTCTGTGGTTTGGCACTTGGTTTGATGATTTGAAGTTCTGTTGTTTTGGTTTCGCTGTTCAGATCAGAATTCTGTTTGGATTGAGTGGTGGCGCGTAGCTTTGAGTCGAGTGTGCTACGATTAGCTTTGATTGCGTATTTGATTGGTTTGGGATGACTGAAACTAGTTCCGTTGCGACTAGACTATGCATAGGCTTTTAACAAGTGTTTTAGCAATTGACGTACTGCAAAACTTGAAAAATCAATCACTTTTCGATAAAGCACTCAGTATCAATGAGCGTTTCGCGTAAAAAAATCGAGGCTCTTAGAGTTGGAACCAATTATGTTTGTTTTCCCCCCCAACCACACTCGCACAAAGAGAAACAACTATCAAGGTGCCATATGTTTTCCTATTTCGTTCACAATTTCACATTTTGCGTCTGAATGTATTTGTCACTTGACAGTAAAGTAAGGATCGCTCTGATATTATGGAATTGTCACCTTATATGGGTAATCTATGGGTAATCTATGGGTGATTCTTTTATTCATACATTGTAATTAAGAAAGAAAAATGTTGAGCTGGTTATGCCGTGCTGTGTCTAAGAAATAAGAATAAATTGTGCAGACACTAAGTTAGGAGGGTATTTTGTTGCTTCCATCCGGTTGAGATGTACTGTTGCCTCTATGGAATGGCGGAGCTACATTATGTCTAGTCTAGTGGGTATATTGAGGTTTGGATCCTTTGTCTTGGATCAGTTACTGTGAGTTGGACAATTCTATATGTTTGCATGGATAGGTCAATTGTCAGCATGATAGTTTTTGGGGGTTGTATTCCTCTTTGTTAATCTAACTCTTTTTCTTCTAAAAAATCGGTTCTGGCCTTTGCGCAAGCATTTTGATGGTTGATGTGTTGGAAGTTTTCAAAGTTAATTCCATCATAATTTTCAGCTCAATTTTACGAGTAGTTACTTCATCAGACGAGGAAAATCCTTGCATCGATTTTAAGGATGTGTTTAGAGTGTCTTATTGAAAAGATCCTAATACGTGAGAAGACTGATTTCATATTTGGTTTGGCATTTGAGCCACTTACTGAAAATGCACAAAGACTATTACCAAAAACAATGCATGATGATTCAGGGAAAGACCAAGCTGTTTTTTTTTTTTTGTGGCTCTCTAGACTTGCTTCTGAAAATCAGGAAAATGTCAAATATGATTTTCAAATAGTGAGCCTCTGATACAGCATTACGGCTTTGGTTTGAGTATCCTATGCGCTATTTTCAATGGAGTTTTTTTTACTATGAGTAGAACAATGCTAAGGCTTGTCCCTATATTTGTACAATCAACCGTAGTTGCAGTTATAGTCCTGCTGTCTTCATATTTAAGTTGCTTTTGTTTTGCTTTTCAGGGATAAGGTTCTATGTGTACAAGTAATCTCTTCTTAGAGACTGTTGAATGTTATTCTTTTATTGTTCCACTTGGTGTTTAGTGGCCGCTTGGCATCTTTAATCTGTTAGTATCTGTTGGTCACAATTTGAGACCAGAGATTAGAAGTTTCAGCTGTTGGCATCAAGGGCGGAGCCTGCCGACCTTTATGTGTGTTGCCAAAAGGAAAATATTAGTTTAACTTTATAGGGAACGCAGGTTGGGCAGAAGTGTTCCTTCATTTTTGTCGATTTGCATGCACGTACACATGCATCAAGAGGCAAATCAAAAGGACGTGCACAAGTGCGTGCCCAACCTGCTGTTGTAAAAAGTGTTACGCTAGCATTTGTTACTGTTATTTGTTAATCTAACTGTTGTTTGAACTATATATATTTACCTCAAAATTGTATGTTGTCAAACTACTAAAGTGAAAATTTCATTACAAAGCTTATTCAAAATGGGATTCGCTGTCTCATAAGAAAACACGTCATACCATTAGTTGATGAGTCTTGGGTGTAAAACATAAATGTTTTGAGTAACAATTTGAAGACCCACCCCCACCCCCACCCCCCCCCCCACCCCCACCCCCACCCCCACAGCCCCTGGTTGGCATGTATGTGAGTCAATATTTTTAATAACATCTACAATTAGATTCATAAAATATACTTGCCAATTAAAACATTCTTTTTAATTGGTATTACTCTAGATGTTTTCATGTTAGTGTATGTTCCTATTTGTTAATGTGGCCAAGTTTTACTCTAAAATATGGCAGGCTGCAAGACCTGCTTACTGCTTACAGTTTATTGGATTTTTTATTTGGCATGGTCAAATTTCTCTTCCTTGTTGTCATTATTTTTCAATTGTTCATGAATAATTTTTTGTGTGTGATTTTAAATTTGTTGTTTCTTGTTTTACTTATTTTTATATCTTCTTCCAATCTTATGTTCACCTTTTTGACAGTATTATCGCAATTATTGTGCAGGTGGAGTCAATTTTAGATAAAGAAAATTTCAGTTTGGAAGAACTTCTGGACGAGGAAGAAATAATTCAAGAATGCAAAGCTCTTAATAGCCGCCTGATAAATTTGTAATATTATTGCTGTCTCAAAGTATTTTGTTTTCATATTAAAATCTATTGTGCTTTTAACAAACAGGACCACTTTTATTTTTTCTTTGCTACTTGACCATGACTTCTTGAGATTTTGTCGAACAAACTTTCTGCAATAAACTGATGTCGGTGTTAACACATGTTTTGATTGTTTATGAGATTTTAAACTTATATATTGCTGAAATGCATCTAAGACCATTTTTCATTATTTGGTGCATTG
The DNA here is from genome assembly GCA_039657345.1 of Stephania japonica. Classification (NCBI taxonomy): domain Eukaryota; kingdom Viridiplantae; phylum Streptophyta; class Magnoliopsida; order Ranunculales; family Menispermaceae; genus Stephania; species Stephania japonica. The sequence continues at coordinate 14,055,752 of CM077556.1, forward strand.
ATAACTGTAGTAGGTCAGTGAGGGTGTGCTTGCAACCTGGGTCCATACAGTCTCCGTACTACGGGTGGAACATGACATTTCCTAGGATTGCATGATTTTCGATTTTATGAATTGATCTTATGGTTAGGCAATTGTGTGTTGTTTCGTCTCTTGTCTCTTTGACTGTATTTGTCCTTTATTGGAACAAGTGTTGGAAGCATCTGTTTTCAGATTTGAAAATCATGTAAAGAAAAAGAAGTTCAGATCTGATAGTGTATCAAATGATTTCTGTTTGGTTTTTGAAAATTGTTGTGCAAAAAAAGAATTAGTTACTTCTCACAAGCAAAAGAAGAACCAAGATTTTTTTTTGATAGGAAGAAAGAACCAAGATTTCGGACTTGGCACCTTACCCTGTTACTCTCTCTAGCTTTTCATGTATTTGCTATTCCCTTATAGTTTACTTAAGAACCAAAACCGGACAACTTTGAAAGGGATTCATACTTTGTATCGTTGAGTAATGTAATTATCTGCAGTAGCAGTTGGAATCTTATGGAATTCTTTTTTCATGAATTTTGTGGTGGTGAAGCAAGCTTGTGTCTTGTTAGTTCTTGTAATTCACTCTATGTGTTTGTCTTAATATCCTATGACTAAAAAATATCATGCAATAGCTTGTTATATGCAGTACTGATTAAGATATCACCACATTTGCAAGAACAAGGATTGTGGCTTAATTCACGTGATCATCATCATTGACAGCCTTGTATTGCTCCATAACTGTAGCCAAGTCTGAACAGTGCTTTTGAGAGTTAATTTGGTTGATTTTGAGAACCCCATCCTTTTGTTTTGATAATTACAATTTCGTGACTAGATTAATTGTCATTGTTAGAAGTTATGGTTCTTTACCTTAACCCTACCCTCTTCTTATGCTTGTCCTTGTTCTGAGGCATGCGATGTTTGTATTAAATTCCTTACCATTTATTCTCATTTTTGTTATTTATCCTTTGTTTAGCAATTACTGTGCCACCCAAGAAAAGGAGAACACGAGTGGGAGGAAGATCATGTGGTTTGTTTGTATGTGATGAATAGTCTAGTTTGCACCTTGGAGTAGAATGAGGGAGCTGTCTTCTTTCAGTGTTTTGAAATTTCTTGTTGTCTATTGTTTCATTAGCGGCTTTCATGTCCCCATCATAAAAGAATACTAGTTTTCTCTGATCACTTCTTTTTTATTTGACGTGATAGTTGGAACTTCTTGCCATCACTATAAACACATGAAATTTACTGAAATAAAGTGTTCTTATTTAGTTGCTGAAACTATATATTAAGATAAAAAGTTGTAATTGTAATTTGTATTATTATTTTATTGACCTGCAGTGGTTTTATGTTGGTTTTTGATTTTTGATTCTTTTACATAGTTTGATTGTTCTATAATATCTTTGCCTTCGGTGAAATATATTCAAATTGTGCTGAAATGTTCGCCATCTGTATTTAAGGAGCTTGTTGTGAACATATGATGCTATAATCATTGGTGCGTAAGTATTGCAAAAGTTGATTCTAATATGTGCTTACTTGTTTTTCCCTTCAGTTTGAGAGAGAGAGCTCAAGTAGAGCAGTTGCTGCGTTATATTGTTGAAGAGGCTCCAGAAGAAGCAGAGAGCAAACGAACTTTCAAGTAGGCTTGCCACTTGATGGAAAATAAATCTTGTTTTGAATGGCACATGACTCGAGTTTTTCTTTCTTTCTTTTTGTGGTAGTTTTGACCAATTCTGCTATATTCTTCATGTTCTAAGCTGTTTTATTTGATATCTCCATGTAGGTTTCCATTCATTGCCTGTGAAATATTTACATGTGAAATTGATGTTATCTTAAAGACTTTGGTTGAGGAAGAGGAGGTATCTGTATTTATATCTTCATTGTGACAAGACCTGATTGGGTACTTCTTAATCTGTTAGTTTCTTATCTCGAATGCTTACTTGGCAATTGCAGCTTATGGACTTACTTTTTTCCTTTCTGGAACCAAACCATCCTCATTGCCCTTTGTTGGCTGGTTACTTCAGCAAGGTTTGGTGGATTTACTGGTTATTGTTTCATGGAATGTAGTGTGCACCCTTGCTTTTAATGGGTGAGGTTGAGGTTGCTTTATCTAGTTATTTTTTTTTTCAGGTTGTTGTCTGTCTTATGTTACGGAAAACAGTGCCCCTTATGAATTATGTTCAAGTGAGTAATAGACCGACTTATCCATTTCTGGCATATATTATGGATCTTCATTGTTATTTGGTAATGATAGTGTTTCTAAGAAATGTTTTCCATGAGCATGGCAACTCGTTATACATGAAGATTCTCTAAAGTGAACTCATATCAATGCTTGCATTCATGCTTTTTGTACCAAGTAGACATTGGATTAATCTTTCTTCGTTGCTATTCATTTCTGTTGCTTACTTTGCTGGACACAGTTGGATTTCAGACTTAAATTCAGCATCATAAGTAATTCAAGATCGATTGGGAACTCCTTAAACAATTAAATGTTATTACACCTGTTTATAGTATTGCTTTGTTGTATGAAAATACCCTCATTGGAGAAAGAGTTTGAACAAATTATGCATTTATACGAAAAGATAAAGCCAAACTGTCTTAGTAAATGAAGTGATCACTGATCAGAGAAAAGTAAGAGAATATCTTGGGAAATTATGGAGTGAAATTAATATATTTCAAAAAAAAAAAAAAACATAGATTAACTCCTTATTTAAATGATGGAAATAGCTTGTCTTGTGAAATCAGCTTGGTTGAAGTAGAAAATTGTCAAAAAGGAAATGAAAAATTGCAAAATTCTCGGGATTGGATGATATTTATCATATTTTATTTAGTTTTAAATGGTTTTGAATAAATTAGGAGTTTGTTGGCTAACTGTGGAATCTTTAACACACAATTATATTCCATTGTCCTTTGTAGAATTAGTTGGGATGAAGAAGGTTTTGAATCTTTTGATTATGCCTTTTGCAACCATTCGAATCTTAGATTATACAATACTTAGTTATTCAATTTATATTATATCTTGACAATGAGTCATTTTGTTACTTGTGGGAGTTGATTAGTTTAAAATAGAAAGAGCTGAAACTTCATACTCAAAGGTACTATTCAGATTTATGCCTAATAGGACAAGATGAGATTTATATTCAGATTTATGCCTAATAGGACAAGATGAGATTTACTTATTAAAGAAATTGATGAAGAGGTATATGGAGAAATAGTAATCCTTTAGGCTTGGCCATTGGCTAGAGGAGTTAACATGTAACTTCGATGCGAAATGGTGAAAGCTCCTGCCTTCTCACTGATACCTCATTATTCACAGAATAGCTAAATCTTTATGACAGACAGAAAATTTATTATAATAGTAATTTTTTGTTTATAACCATTGGCTACTGGCGTGCAAATTACAAAGTTTATGACTTCTGCAAAAACATGATAAATCTCATAAGTTCACAATTGACATTTTTCCATCCACCTTCTTGGTCTAATTTTTTTGGCAAATGCCGAAATTGTCATAGCAAGGATGAGGAATTGCTCTATAGATTCTGTTTGTATGCTTATTACGTTATTTTCATCAATGGCATAAAGTTACTGTCTCGTTTGAAAGGTTCAATGACAATGATAATGCATACTGATGTAGAAGTGAAGGTAGAATTTGGTGGCTGCAACACAGTGAATGGAATCAATCCCTTATGATAATAGGGAAAAAGTATTCAATACGATAAAGGGTAGCATATTTGTGTCCCATTTTTGTAGAGAGATTTTGTTTTCGTGTGTGTTGTACTGGCTTAGAGACAATCTATTAATCACATGACAAAAGGCACATTCAAAGATCATTTTCTTTTAGGTATTTTTATGTAATTGACTTTAATGTTTATATGGTTCCTTTTTTATGACATCTTAGCTTCTTTGAAAGAAATGAATTAAGTAAAACATTTGCACCCTTCATGTTATCCCAATGGAATCACTGTATCTCTCCATATTTATGAAAAACTATGGAGAGTCGTATGCCATATTTCTTTGTTCTCTTACTTCTGTATTATTTTCTCAGGCTCATCAGGATGTGTTCAGGCAGCTTGTTGATTTGATTGGTATCACATCCATCATGGAGGTTAGTTACATCTAAGTATTTTGTGTAATTTCTTATGTAGCCCTCTGATAAAAATTTCTCCCATTGCCCCTTATACGACCTTTCTATTTCATTAGCAGAAGGATGTCATTTTTTCTCTTAATTCTTTTTTTGTTCCTTTTGCAGGTTTTGATTCGGCTCGTGGGTGCCGATGATCATATGTATCCCAATTTTGTGGAAGTGATGCAGTGGTTAGCTGATAGCAATTTGCTGGAAATGATTGTTGATAAGTTAAATCCGTCTGTGAGTATCAACATTTGACACCCACTTTTGCTAAATAAGACATTTTCATGTGAACTGAACAGTGACTGTCATGTGTGTTGAATGATTCTTTTTCCTGCTTTATGTAATCTGTACTTATGTTTTATCTTAAGATATGTTTTTTTTTTTTTATTCTTTTTCTTTTATCATGTTTGGTTAAAGTGTTCTTGGTTTTAAGGAATCTCGATATTTAGTTCTGTTGGAGATGAAAAAAATAGTCCCACATTGATTAGTTGAAAAGAAAGCATTAATTATGGGTTCAAATTACATTCTTTCCCGAGCTTTAATTGTGCAATTAACTACATCAATCCTCCATTTTATCCCATAAAAAGAGAACAGAGTGCTTAATTGTAATTAAATGTTTAGATTGAAGGAGGGGTAGAATTCTAAAAATGCCTTATATTTTTTGAAAGAGAGTGTTTGTAGAGTGCCTTATAAAATGAACAGAGGGAGTACAACTTGTTAGTCTACATTCTAATGACACCAAGCCATAGGAAACTTTACATGGTATCAAAGCCCCATGCCTCTACAACCCATTAAAGATCCAAAGTCTTAGTCATTTCTTGTCCAACAAAAATGGAGGCTCAAAAAATAAGTATGGGCTAGCAAAAACAAATGATAAAAGTTGGATCCAAAGTTCAAGACCGTGTGGCCTCTAAGGTTCTAACTTCTAAGTACATGCCCAAGAAGAAAATGAGGCCTCTAAGACTCAGAAAGAACAAAAGCATAGGTTAAAAAAGGAAGTGAGACCTGCAAGTTGATGACCAAAGCATAAGTCACAACTGGTAGACCAATTGGACTTAATGGGGAGTGTTGGAGATGAAAAAAAAAGTCCCACATCGACTAATTGAAAAGAAAGAATATAGCTTATAAGTTGAAAAAAAGACAAGCTTGTAAGTTTGGAGAGAAAACTCCATCTGGCTTTGGAATTTTGGAGCAAGCACCCACTCTAAGCTCAAGCCTACATATATATAGGTAGTCACTCCACACTCGTGATTTGGATCTGACATAACACATGTTCTAAGGTTGTCTCCGTATTATGTTTTGCTAATTCTTAGAGATGACCTACAGATCTCTGTCAGTTGTAAGTTGTTTATGAGACATTATTTAATGTCAGAAATGAGGCTTATATGTGTGTGCAAATTTTGGGAGGTATGCTGAAAGTTAGAGCATAAGGTGCTTCAGTGCTTGTTTATATTTGGAGGGGAATTTTTTTTTTGGTTGTGTGCATCATTGCTTATGTGTTACTTAGGTTATCCTGTTTTATATTTGCATTCCTATGAGGTATAGGGTTTAATTTTTTTCTTTGGAATTGTCAACTCTTGATTCCTTATTTCAAATGGAACAGTGTTCTCCTGAAGTTCATGCCAATGCAGCAGAAACCCTTTGTGCAATTACTCGTAATTCTCCATCAGCATTATCTGCTAAAATCTCTAGTCCAAGGTTTGCCTCTTCATTCAGTCAAAGATCTCAATTCCTGTATCAAGTTATACGACATCTATCGATTGGATTTGATGACTTTCTGTTTCCGTAAATTCTCTTGCAGCTTTGTGGAAAGGATATTTAGCCATGCTTTGGAGAATTCACAATCAAATTCAAGCCTTGTACACTCGCTAGCCGTGTGTGTCTCATTGTTGGATCCCAAAAGATTTGCCTCTCCTTCATTTTATTCTTTACGAAGTCAACATTTATATGAACCGCCCAGTTCTGTCAATTATGAGACTGTTAGTGCAATGCTGCCAAAAGTTGGTGAGTACAGAAGTGTTCCTCCTTGTCATTGAAAAGGTTATTTATTTTGTGTCGGAGGGAGGAAGGGAAGGGGCTGACGGAAAAGAAGAGGGGAGGTGTCGTTCTTATGGAGAAGTTATCTAATCAGTTTTTCAATTGACTAGTCTATGTCTATGTCTTAGCACTATTGATTTTTTTGGTTGCTCTGGTGCTTTTGCTGCACTGTTTTTCAAAAATGTAAGCTTTTGCATGGCCTTATTGATATCATATTATCAGTGCTAGGGAGGTATTGTGTTTGAAACCTTGTGAACCTGCATGTGAATCTTTCTAGGTGTTGGCTTACTATAAGTTTATTATGCGTCTCTTCAACCTATTATTGACATTTATACATTTTTTAGCTATTATGATACCCATGCAAGTAAGATCTGATTTTTTTTTTTTGGTATTTGCAAGTAAGATCTGATTATAGTACCTGAGGTTTTGATGTGGTAAATACCATGTTTTACATTTGTTGTTTGTTTTCATGAATTTTATACTTATATTATTGAGCCATAAAGATTTTAATGTTAGAACTGTTACAGTAATTTTGTCAAAATCTTTTAATATTTGCGAAAAACTCTTCTATTGTAATTTTGGCAAGAATTGGAGGAAAGATGAAAGATGACCGAGTTATTTGCTTAGTATGTTCAAATCATTTCCATTTCTTGATTAATTTATCCATGAAGCTTGAGTTGTTTCGTGAGGATTTGCTCATGAGCACAAAAAGTAGTAAAAGAGGGAGTGCGAGTTAAGTAAAATTAACTAAGTGGAAGAACTTAGGGCCTTAGTGTCCTCCAGATGATTATGTCTCTTAGGGCCAAGCCATGGAATATATACATCTAAATGATTGTAGATGGGTCATGTTGAGTTGCGTAATACTGAATTGGAGGAAAATATGTCCAGAATGAATTCATTCATGAAAACTTATGGTAACACCAATTCAGTAATCAAGCAAAGAAGTGAAAAATCAGCAGAAATTGGTTTTCATGAGATGAAGATCGATGGCTGCATTGGCGAGAGAGAGTGACCCCCTCTTCCTACTGCTTTCTATATGCATGCATGCAAGTGTCAAGGAAAGATTGAGTTTTAACACCTAACACGCTAAAAAGAGGCTACTTGGGACGATCTTTGCATCTAGCTTCAAATGATGCCACTAAGGCTTGATTTTGTTGATGTAGATTGCTTCCTGCCGTTTCTTTAAAGAAAAAACCCCTTCTTGTGCTCCGACCTTTGATTGCATGACAAGATACTGGAGTTTAATAAGTTTCTTGCCATACTTGTTTGTGACTTGTTCCAATTTTGTTTCTCTGAGCATACGTTCCTCTGAAATCTACGGCTTGATATATAAGTTAGTATCAAGTCTGTTTTAATTTCAGTTCTGTAAGTTCAATGTCAAACGGAAAAAAGGGAATTCTGCGCTCTTTGAACATGGTTGGAGTAGGATTCCCAAATCCATGATGGTTTTGTAATCTGAGCTACAAGTTTTATGCGTTATTTCGTTGCATCTCGTTCCATGTTCATACTGTCTCCTTAGCGATGGAAGTTTCTTCTTCCATCCCTCTCTAAGAAAATGTTCAAATGTATAGATTTCGTATTTGTAAAAATTCCTTACTTATATAAAAACTTGTTTCTTACTAAAAAGGAACGTTCCAATGTAATAGGAAAGTAAGTTTACTTCAAATAAAGACCTGATTCTGAGAACTAAACTTTTCAATTCTGGGATCTTTTTATAATTGATTGCATTGTTACACTGCTTATAGAAAGTCTGGCGTTAGATACATATCCCTTCACCCTCAATTTGTAAATTACTTTTAATTTGGGTATTTTTATCTGAATTTCATGTAAGGTCATAATTTTATTTATACTATAATAAGATCGCGACTATCGCATTTTAGTTAAATATTACTCACTTTGCCAATTTGACGGTGCAGGTGACTTGCTTGTGCTTTTGGATGTAAGCTCCGACGAGAAGGTTTTGTCTACTACATATGGTCAACTAAAACCTCCTCTGGGGAAGCATCGGTTAAAGGTTGATTGTTTACGCTTTTGATTACTATTTCATATGTTTGCTGATTATTGGCAACATGAGATCTTGCACACACCAAAGGGCCATGATTTGCTTACTTTGCCAACTAGTATGTAGCGGTATTGCATGTCTAGCTTTGATTTTCCCTTGTCAAGTTCTTAAGTTCCTTTTTACTTGGGGATTCTCTTAGAAAGTCCTGCGAGCAATATGTCAATGTGTCCTTTGTTTTTTGCTTTCTTGTTTTCAGCTGTTTTAACTTATAAAACTTGTTATAATGAAAATACAGTGTTATTAGGCATCAGCGTGGTTAGTTCTTGGCAGTTCCTTAGGTAATAGGGCCTTTTATAGTCCTAGATAATTTCCAAATTCAAAATTTCCAAATCTTTACTAGATCCCTCACATAGTGGCAAAAATCCGGGTCCGGGTTTGGACAACCTTTACTATAAAGAAGTATATTTATTGTTCGGACCCGACCCGGTTTTTAATTCGGACATAACTTGTTTATCTAGACGCCCACTTTGTTTAAAATTTGGGTTGTCTAATTGTCTGAATTCGTTACAATTTTGGAAACCAACTTCTTATATTAAAGCATCTTCAAATGTTAAAATATACACATGATTATCTCATGTGATATAATTTGGAAAAGGAATGTCAAATTCATATAATAAACATTTAATGTCAAGAAACAATTATTCTAGTATAAAAAAATAAAATTTAATCATTCTACAATCAAAGATATCGTTAGTACATTAATTTTTATATGCATTAAAGTATATTAATGTTTGTTAATCTATTTAATCAAGTATTAAGTGTTTAATGTACTCTTTACCAAAGATAATTAAGTATTAAGTGTTTAATATACTATTTTATCATAGATATTTTTAACTCTATTTAAAATTCTAACCGGGTCCAGGTTTACAAGGTCTTGTCCAGATTCGGCCTGGTTTTAAATTCATACAAGTGGTCTTCGTCCAGAGTCCAGACCCAGCTCGGATTTCTTAAAACATTGTCCGAACCCTTTTTATTCCGAGCCGGCTGGTCTGGACACGAAATTGCCAGTCACAACTATTTGTGTACAAGTTGTTTAATGTCTCTTGGAATCTTTATGTTATAACAAAAATTTTGGTTTTAGAGATTACCGATCTAGGTTCCTTCCTTTGAAGCTAGTCAACTTACTCGTTTCCAAGACTAACTTTGCCTTAATTCAACGGGCAGGTTTCCAGGCTTGATGATCTGACTGTGTCAGGGCATTGAGCAAAGAAAAAGAATTAACTTCTTTGGATATTGGGGTGTCTAGGATTATCCTTGACTATTCCACTTGATACACATCCCAACCCTGAATGGATATGCCCCCAAAAGTTAGAAAGACTTGAACTTGTGACCTCAAGATGGCACAATTGAACAAATAGTAGGGCCCAGCCGCAGCACCAAGGCAATGTTGGTAACAGAATCAACTTCTATTGAAACATCCTTTACCCTAGTGTCTCAAATTTAGTACTGGAGCTGCTGCTTAGTAAGCATAGGTATTCTGAACCAACAGGCTCTGCAGAAAACATCCTGAACCTCTCAGGTGTTAAGCAGTCCCTAGCCGCATACCCAGCCCAGAGGTCACTAACGGCTAACGTTGGTTTGTTTAAAGGATTCTTCAATAAGAAGTTACATTTTTAATCCTACATGCACTGATATCTTCTTACACATTTTCCCCTAACACATTAAATCGAGCACAAATTAAGAAGGATATTGTCATACTCTTATTTGTGCAAAGATATTATCAAACAACATTTGCATAGTAATAAAAAAACAAGAATTTGTACTAAAGAGTTTTTTTAATGATAAATATAATATAGGCAACAAATGAATTATGTGAACGAAGTAAAAAAAAATGTCGCAAGAATTGAGCATTTAATAGGAATTATCAATGTTAGTAATTGAATTACAACTCAATTAACAATTATGTTAATTGCTTAATGCCAATTAACTGGAAAATTAAGAGGAAGAGAGGGACATAAAGGAACAGTGTTGGATTAAATATGCTATTTATAACATGATAGTAAATTTTGAGCCATTATGTACAGGTAGAGCTTTGTTGGATTGTGTTGTGATATTTCACGTTTGGTATGTTAATAGTGATGTTTTATAACATAAAGGATCAGTGTTGGTCTAAATATGATATTTATAACTTGATACTAATTTTGGTCCATTATGTATGGGAAATGGCTTTGTCGGATTGCATTGTGATGTTTCACATTTCGTATGCTAATAATTGCTTGATAACTTTAATGCAGATTGTGGAGTTTATCGCTGTCTTGTTAAGGACTGGGAATGAAGTTGCTGAACAGGGATTGGTTAGCTTGGGTGCTATCAAGAGAATTCTTGATCTCTTTTTTGAGTATGCTTCTGATTCTCTACCTGAATTTACTTTAATATATATTATCCTAGTCTTATTTATTTATTTATTTTTCTAATTCGTGCAGATATCCATTTAACAATGCCTTGCATCATCAGACAGAGAGTGTCGTAATTTCCTGTTTGGAAAGTAAGAATGTTACCGTTGTGGAGCATCTTTTTCGAGATTGTGATTTAGTTGGAAAGCTTCTTGAAGCAGATACTAATCCCACCGTGTCTGATGACCCTGACCAGGTAACAATTTGCTCAATCAATTGAAGTGCTTACCTATTTATCTTTTGATGCAGCTCTATCATATATATAGATATCAATGCGTATCACAGTTTCTTTTAGAATTGAGTGAATATTATGTTTTAAAGCTTTTTGGGATCGGAAACCAGATAACGTTTAGATATATGATATTTGATAAATTGAAGAAGAAAGAGTAGAGCGTATAATAACTAAAGTCAATGGAAAGAGTATCTTGATCATTTATCCCAGTGGTTTTCCATCTTGAAATTTTCCTCTTTGACAAGTAATTTATCGGATAAGAAATCTATTAGTATATATTTACTTTCTTAGAGTTTTATTTACTTCATCTGAAATCTTAATTATGCTATTTGTTTATGTAGCCCACTTCTTCCGCTGCTGGAAGAAAGTCTCCTCGAGCTGGCTTTCATGGGCACATTACTCGGATATCTAACAAACTTGTTCAACTTTCTAACAGCAACAACCAAATTCAAACGTACCTACAGGTTTGTAACCACTTTGATGTACGTTTTGTTTTAATCAGTGATGGGATTTTTACCATTAAGGCAAGAGTATATAGGCGAAAAGGATCATAATAGTTAATACTATGATTTTGGTGATGGTATAAACTTGGGTATATTATTCTTGTTCATTAGTGAAAGGAAATTTCTTACAAGTTCCACCAGTTTGTTTTTTCACACTTTTATTATGCGCAACTGCAGTTTGATATGTTTATTTACTTGCAACAACAGTAACGACAAACCCTCAATCCCAAATTCATTGAGGATGGTTACGTAGAGTCGTAGATCCAACCTCTACGATTTAATGGAATTGATGATGTGATTTTTGTTATCTTCTAAATCTTTCTGTTTTAATTGATGCATCTCAAGTTATCACAGGCTATCCCTATACCTTTGAATTTCTTCAAGTTTTTGTGCGCACACTTGGAGCGCACACTTTGTGTTTTAGCCTATTTTTGGCTCTTTCTTGTCTCCCTATGCGTGGGCCCCACATCTAACAAAACACCGTAAATAGGCTAAAAGACAAAGTGTGCGCCTCAAGTGTGAGCCCAAAGTGTGTTAGATTATCATTTTCCTTTTTAATAGGGTCATTTGCAAGTTGCCTTTTGATGTATCCAAACCATCGTGACATCCTTCTCTTAATTTTCCCTCTTTTGCATTCCTACTTCATTTACTCTCTTATAGTATGATTTATTAATTAATAATTATTACCCATGCTTATTCATTGTAATGATTGACGGCCCATTTGCAGTGATTGGGGGAAACTGCAAAGACAAGTATTGATGTTTTGTAGACCTTGTTTGTTGCAAAATGAATGACTGGAAACAACAAATAGAAAAAAACCCTTTCTTGACAGTATTATTTCTTAAAACGTGATTTCTTCATTTGACAATCACACCATGTCTCCTAAGTTCCTAACCTTGTTCTTTTTTGTAAACCAGACACTTAATTCTTCAAACTGTACTATCTATTCAAGTATTTAACACATCTCCCTTGAGTTGAGAGAAGGGACATTGGATACACACCGCACCACATAGATTTAACTAGTGTTTGTGTAAGGAAAACTGCACGCTCCTTGACCTTTTTTGATTAGAAGACCTGATATCCTGATTCACAGAAGAAATTGAAGAAGAAAAGAACAAAAGTTGTTTCTTTATTTTCACATTGGGTTCTCATGTTAATCAATTCACCACATCCTTGTTCGGTTTTGTACGTCAAATTGGACAATGATTGATTAGATTGATTAAATCAAGGCCAATATCACACATTGTACCTTACCTACTAGGTATGACATGAACGGACCTCTTGTCAAATGGAAATAGAAAAGCTGCCCATTTTCCATTGAATTCTTTGGTTTCAATTCAATCAAATATTACTTGATAATTAAACTGGTATGGTGCATTGCTATCCGTTGAGTATGGTGGTGTTGGAACTCATAGGGATGGTGCTTGCTAGGGAAAAGTCTACAATATTTGATAGGGAAACAAGGGATGCAGAGGAAGTTAGGGAAGTTTTTGTACTGATCACATCATCTTCTATTCATTGGTGTTAATTAGCCGTTGGCTTGTCTGTCCATGTGGATGAAAGACTCATGTAGGTTGATTTAGTTGTTGATCAGGCTCTTGGCTGTGGAGTTAATGATGTACTTACATATAATATTTAAAATATTTTGGTTTTGTTTCAAAGAAAAGAGGAAGCTTAATGGTTGCAGTGCATTTTCTTTCAAGTGGAAAAGAAAAGAAAGAAGCAAATGTTAAGTGGGTTGAATCAGTTTAAAGGTTACATAAAGTGGTTGGATTTTATGGGATCAGGCAAGCTCAATCGACATTGATTTTTGTTGAATTTTACTTGAAGAACTTGACCTAAAGTTGGTCACAACTTAGTCTGAATGCAAGAAACTTCAGTAAAGTTTTTTATTTTTTCAAGAAAATGAGAGTGGACAATAGAGAGAATGACTGGCAGATTCACCAAGAGGGTCAGAATTGGAGCAGTAATCCTTTTAGCTAATCATACTACTGTAATCAGTAACAATTATATGCTGCTTTAAGTGTAAGTAGTTTAATTGGAGTTTTAAGGCTACGAGCTGAAAGGTTGTAACGTTTCTTTTCCTTATGCTTTTCTACCCTTATTGTTCAGAACTTACAACTCAAAAGTGCTTGGTTTCTATCTTCTTTTATTTTATTTTTTTCAGTTCCTCGTTCATATACATTTGCTATTGATATCCTAATGATGGTGCAGAATGCATGTTAACCTCTCTATTCAGTGCTTAGGTTCTATTCTTGCACTTATTTTTGGTGGACTGATGGCTTTAATTTGGTTTCGCTATTTGTAGGAAAATGCACAATGGATAGAATGGCAATCAAGCGTTCTACAACCGCGTAACGTTGTTGAAAATGTAAACCGATGGGCTTGTGGGTATGCTTATTACCTTATTTATTTATAAGAGACTCAGTAGTTCATCTTATATAGTAGAAGGTGAAAGAATATGGTTTGGATATCGTGAGTTTATTTATGTGTAGGCCATTCGGTGCAGAACTGAAACTATAGCTAAGGTATAGCATATTGCTAAACTGTTTATGGTTTTGATGTTTTTCTGTTCCATGCAGCCGTCCGACTGCTTTGCAGGATCGAACACGGGACAGTGATGATGATGATATCCATGACAGAGACTATGATGTAGCAGCATTAGCAAATAATTTAAGCCAGGCCTTTAGGTATAGCTTATATGAAAATGATGATGCAGAACAGGTAATTCATGCGCTTCAATTGAGTATGAACTGTCTATTTTTATGTTTTTGTGGAAGTTGTTAAGGAATAATTCTCTCTTGGTTTTATGTTTTTGCGGTGGTCTCAGGTTCATGGATCTCTTGAGCGTGATGATGAGGTAATAATTCTATTTGAATGAGACTTGCAAACCATCATTTCGAGATTTATACTGTGGCAAAACTCAAGGCAGTCGACGGTATATGCTGAGGTTGTCTAAATTCTGTTAGCAAGTGGTAGAAGTTTTGAGACTAAGAAAGCTGCCAATTTTAGTGGAAAAAGGAAAAGAAGGCATTTACATTGTTTTGGGATCCATTGGTGTTTATTTGTTCTGGATTCCGATTTTCTTTGGAAGATATCTAGAGTTGAGTTAAGATGTGTTTCTGACCTCATTTATAACTGCAGGACGTATACTTTGACGATGAATCAGCTGAAGTTGTGATATCGTCCTTGAGGCTTGGAGATGACCAGGAGAGGTACGTCTTGTTCTCTCTCTTATTGATGGCTGGGTGCATACTTATCTTGGAACTGTTACTGTTAGAGTTTGAAATCTTGTTATCATATCTTTGCTCATGGTTTATGCTCTCATTGCAGTTTGTTCACAAATTCGAACTGGTTTGCTTTCCAAGATGATAGAGTTCATAATGAGCCTATGAGTACCTCCCCGTCGGAGAAACTGGATGACATCAATTTGAACGATAATATTAGTGGAGGCAGCAGTAGTAGTGATGATGAGGTGGTGGTTGGAGAGGATGAGGACTTGGTGAACAATGCAGCAACATCTGTGAATGGGGCATCTAATTCCGGTACAAGTTCAGGGGATGGAGCTAGTACCGATGTTGCAATGGAGAATGCAAGCTCTCCCAACCGGTCGTCACCTGAATGGGTAGCATGGCAAGAACCATCAGACTTGCCTGCAGGTGGATCAGATGGAAGTCTGGTTCAGGATGACATTACTCCTGATGCTGATTCTTCTGATCCCACTGAGACCACCGTTGCACCTAGCCCCGACTCTCCAACAAAGGTTGAGGTCCAATTGCCAAATGGCACCACAAGTCCCGTGAAAGCTAATGGTCAGTTAGTCCCAGTGCAATCATTGTTTGAGGACGATGTTGAGTTTGTCGGCGTCGAGTTGGAGGGCACAGAGAAGGCAATGGAGCAAGCTCTAAAAGAAGGCATAGTTGGGGAAGCTGGGCCTCTGAAGCGGAATCTTGCTCCCATGATGGTAGAAAAGGTTAAGACTGACGATGACGAAGAGAAGCTGGAGTTTAACGACGCAAACTATTGGAGGATGGACCAAGAGGTTGCTGTTGTTCAGGAGTGAAAAAGGGTGGGATTTAGTAGCCCCATTTAAATACTTCTTTTCAGATTGAAGACTTGGAGTTGGAGCCAACAACACTGACAATGTGTCTTAGTAAGTTCTATTGGCAAGGGCTTGTTGCAGAATGTATTAATGTACAGTATTCTCTTTGGGGAGATGGTCAGTCCTAGCGTTGTTAGCGTCAATGTTTATTATTCTTTTTCCCTTTAATTTTCCTTGTCTTCCTTGGTTGCTAAGCCGATTTCTTACTATCGTTTGCTTAAATAGCCTTTTCTTTCGTTTAGCCGATACCAACTAATTTGAAACTTGTTCATTGTTGTTTATTTTGTTGCTCTTTATAATTATATAGCGATTCGATATAGCTATTGTGTCATTATCAACAATGGTTGGGATTATTGCTCGACTTGCTTTTATATGTATAATGCTACAAATCATGCTTCACGTTGATGTGTGGACTGCGTAAAGTGTAATCATGCTTCACGTAGCACAAATCAGAAGAATCAACGATGTTGACGATGCATGTGTCAAAACTCAATAGTATGCCATCCAAACTTTTTTCAAGTGAAATCTAGTATATGCTGAACTTGATTGTGTGCGTATCCACACGTACATCTGCTACATAGCTGTGGCTGCTGGCGTATCCTTTGATTTGTGCGCCGAGAAGTGTGCGCGCACACCTCCATGTTTTTTCGAGTAAACGCCACCTACTGTAGTCCTTCACGTGATGCAATTGACAAATAATAGAAGCGCCAAAACTTAAAATAACTGATCATCCAAACCTCTTAAACACAAGATGACGAATTTGTGAACTGCAAAATATCATGTGGTCATACGTATTTACAGAAGGCACTTTCATGTAATTGGGTCCATGAGTGATCATAAAGGGAGTACTCAATGAACCCTTCAGATTGAAAGCAAGGGCTCCAAATGAGACTGGTTTCTCTATAAGTAACATAGTGCTTGCAAAATAGCATTCCACCTTCACTCTCATTTGTTCTCTTTTCTTCTTCAGTTTCAAATTATTTTAAGGTACTTCTTGCTTCAAATTTCTAAATCCTTTTTACGTTTGTCTACTCGCTCTTCTTAGGCCTCCATTTGGTTTTATTAATTTGGTTAACTTTTTGAGAATTGTGTTTCAGAACAGTTTTGACTTTTTTCTTAGAAAACTTTTACAGTTAGATTTTGTGCGTGCGTGGTTGAAGTTAACAACAATATAGCTTCAATCTCAAAATTAGTTGGAATATTTATAAATATTAAGTTATCGTAATAGACTACGATGCCTATAGATTTCAGAGGAGCTTATACTTTTCCTTAATTAGTTACCTCTCCAAAAGTGTAATTAGCTTTTCGAGAGGAAAGTGCATCCATTGAATTCCCTACAATTACAATGGAAGTGTAAACCAAATACGAAAAGTTGCATCAAAGAGCCGCTGCTCATCTAACAAAAAAAAGTGTCCGCTCTAGTGATATGAGAATTGAATTTCCAGCCTCATGGTTTGAGGGTTCGAGATTCTCACTTCTCAAAAAGTAAAAAATTTTGTGGCCAAACTTAGGTGAATTCAAAATTAGCTTGTTTGTCGCGGGGACGCTTGTAAAGCTGTCACATGGTGGTGCAGGATTGGGTGGAGGTAGGGGGTTAATTTTACCAATGGTCACTCATTTATGTAGCTTGTAACACTTAAGTCACAAAACTCATCTTTGATTCTTTGTAATGAGAAAATCACAAAACTTTCTTAAAATATTACACAAAACTCACTCGGACCACATCTCGACCATTCATCTGGCAAATGTTTCTTACAATGAAAATCAGGCGGTGCAAACTCAAGCATTCGAACAACACCACTGTTCATTGTCTTTTTCATGAGAGACTGTTCGTCATCTCCACAGATGAAAAGAAATTGGGTGACCGCACTGACCGGCTGAGTACGGTGGAATGGGTGGTGTTGATTTTGTACTGTCTGAACTGTCTTTGTTCAACGAAACTCTCTTAAGAGGTGTAGAGTTTTCTCCTCTTGATCCTCTTAGTTCAGCGCTTGTGAAGGGCAGCAACGCTCTAGTCTTCTTTGTATAGTCGATTTCGATTGAGGTCTCTCTGCATCTTCTATGATAATAACAAGATATATAGAACAGTTTAATTTTTGAATACAAGATAAAACAGTTTTACAGTTCTTATGTTGATAGATTCTATTGAATACATCGAAAAAAATGGTTGACTTACAAAATTGATTAATTAATTGTTCGTCTCTAAGTTAACTTTCACTGATTGAAGAAAAATTGAAACTTATATAATGTGATTTTCACATTGAGGAGAGAGTGGGGCATTGTGGGAAAAGAGATTGATCAACTGACAAGCCCCAATTTTGTAAATCCGTGAAGATGATGAGCAGTGTCTCATGAAAAAGACAATGAATAGTGGTGTTGTTCGAATGCTTGACTTTGCTACCGCTTGATTTTCATCGTAAGCAGCGTTTGCCGGAGTGATGGTGGAGATGTGGTTGGAGTGACTTTTGTGTTACATTTTAAGAAAGTTTTGTGATTTTACAAAGATGAGTTTTGTGACCAAAGTGTTACAAGCTATATAATTAAGTGACCATCGGTGAAATTAATTCGGAGGTAGGGTTGCAAGTGGGACATGGTGTGGCGGGGGTTGAAGTTATTGTCCCTGTCTCCATAGAGCGTGGGGCGGGGATTTATCCTTAAAAGTTTTCCAGCGGAGTGCACTATGTCACCCCACGCCTTGCCTCGCGGGGATCCATGCAGGGCGGGGAGGGAAATTTCTGCGCCCCATCAATTTTATAAAAAATATTCATTTTGACCTTCGCACATTGGCCTTTTTGCCGCTTAATTACTTAAATTTTATTTTATATAGAAAATTATCTTTCGTAAATAGAATAATTTGATTTTGTTTTTGATATTGTTGCGTTGATTGAGTTAGGAGTAATCGTACTTAATTAAATATAAAATATACCTTAAATTAATATGATAAATATATTTCAATAATGTTCTAACTATATTTTAATATACCTTTATGATACAATATATATTAGAATTGATTAATGTTACAAGTTATGTTTAGAGTTGGAGATCTTAAATTCTATTTCATACAATTACACATAAGTTTTTAAAAAAAAATTACATAATTTTTAGTAAAAAATAAAAAAATAAAAAAATTTATGCGGGGAGTGAGGCGGAAAGCGGAGAATCCCCACGGAGCGAGAACAATCCCCATCCCCGCCTTGCTCAGCATGATGGGACAAGATTTTGCCCCATGCTTCACCCCGCGGAGAACATAGATTCTCCGCCCAAAATCTAACATGCTTTGACCTCCAAAAAAAATTGCCCATTTTTAGGAAGATTGCATTTTCCCCTTCAACTTATCCACAATCAAACAAGACCTAATTTTGATTCAACGGGTTTTTTTTGTCAATTGATTTAGTTATGTTCTTGAATTCTTTTTTTTTTTTTGGTGTGATTTTTTTTTTGGTATGATGTAATTTTCTTTTTGTGTTAACAGTAATTTGTTTTTGTTGAGAACATTTAATTATGAGTTATGACACATTTAATTATAAGTTATGACTTGAACCACATTTTATTCCGATCCAAATCCCTATCTAAATGTACAATTTTATGGTCGAATGTTCAATTTTATGGTCTATCGTTGCCATGATAATGCGACGTGCGCAAACCTGTTCATGGAAAGGCTTTAAAATGTTGGTCGAAACCAGCCTAACAATCCCACATATAGTTCTATATATAAAATAATATTTTATTTTTATTTTTTTATTAGTAAAATACGTATTTTAAGTATTTTACACACTCAAGTTATTTTTAAAACTAAGTAATCTTTTGGGTATTGACCCGAATAAGAAATATTTCTTATCAAATGATTGGTTAACATTAGGGTGGACAAAAGTTGGTTAAATGGGCTTGTCTGATCAGACCCACTTTTTAAACGAGTTTGGACACAATTATTTTTTTCTTAAATATTGGTTCGAACAGTTTTTTGTGTCTGTTAAAAAATACAGGTTCAGATTAGAAACAATATTTTTAAAAAACTAAGTGTACCCGTTTAGGGATTAATTTGCACAGATATCTTAATATTTTATTAGTATCTACTTGTAAGAAAAGTAGCATGACCTTTGTTCATCTAAATAAACGGTATGTTTCTTTAAATATGTTCAAATTTTTTTATATACTAGTAATTTTTATAGTAATTTATTTTGGTAGAATTTTTTTTTATAGTAATTGAATGTAAGTTATACGCAGTTTTATTTTTTATTTTTTTTAAAATGTGTGTGAAATAAAATTACTTAATTATATTTAGAACGGACAAAAACAGGGTGTGTTTTACAAAAATATGGGGTTGGACAAAAAAAGGGTGTCCATTTCGTAAACGAATCTGAACACTATTTTTAGTCATTACAGAGGTTGTTCGGATCCCTTTTTTTGCCGACCCTAAACATACTTTTGAGTTTTGACATGTTATTGTTTGCAGTTTTTTTAAGTTTGTTATCAAGATGTGTGCACATTTGTTTCGAAGCGTATCCAAAAGACCACAACAATTAATTGTGAAAAGGCCGTCACATAACCACTTCTCATTTTTGAGATCCCAGTTGCGCGGTATTATATGTAGGGTGTTCTGTAGACAGTAAAAGTGCGACGGTCGTCTTTTTCATTTCTCTCTGTTGTTAACATCTCGTTTGATCTCCAATTCCGCTTCACAGTCGTTCTCATGGAACTCTCAATTGTGCGTAGGAACTCCACCGAACCGCCACTCGTTTTCTCAACAATTCACCAAACATGCGGAATCGAGCCGCCAATTCAAACGCGGACCCAATTGATGGATCGGACGAGAAGATCCACGGCGGCGGCGGCGGCGTGCGCGGGCGAAGGGATTCGGTGCGATCCGCGCTTTCGTGGACGACATTGTTTGCGCTGATGATCAGCGGATCTTGGGTTGTGTACCATTACCAGTATGAGAACTTGCCTGTGCCTTTGATTGCCGAAGAGGCCGGGGAGAGGGGGTTTTCGGAGCAGTTGGCGAGGGAGCACCTCGAGTCCTTGACTCGATTGGGCCCTCGTCCGGTTGGGACCGACGCCCTCGATCGCGCCGTTCAGGTTTGGTTTTGATTCAAAGATTCTTCTTTTAGGGCTTAGAGTTGACATATACTATTTCATACATACATTTGCTACGCAATATGGTTGGGATCTTTTTAATACACATCGAGATGTGTGCGTGGGCAGTTCAATGCACGTTTGAGATAAGTTGTTATTCTTTTGATGCATTTATACACATTTGCCACCAAAGCTGTTGAATTACTTTGGATGGACATTAAGATGCGTGAATGCACATCATGATTCACAGCGGAAAGTTTAAATGATCCCACTAACAAACGGTGTAGCGAATGTAGGTACCAAAAAAAATATGTTGCGTTATCGTTTTACGAATTCATTTTGGTGCTTAGTTGCTTTAAATGATTTGTTGGAAATATGGTTCGAATGGAATCGTGATGTGTTTTTTGTAATTAAAATGAAAATTATGGAATGAGGGGTTATTATTATCAATTACAACTTTTTCTACTTTTACATTTTGAAAGAGGTGACTAGCGAGCATGATCATATTTGATAACTAAGGACATCAAGTAGATCCGATACCAAGATCTATAATGCTAGTGTGCAAATGAATCAATCATCTATGCATGTAGTCCTTTTTTTTGAGGTTTGCATATAATCGTTTTCTTTTTCCATTCGTGCAGTTTTTTTATGTACATTTGTATTCGAGGTCTGCAATCCCCTTCTATGACTCGATGAACATTCTTTTTACATTCATTCCATTCTTTATGCTGATATTCATTCATAGTTAGTAGTCCTGTGATATTTTTATTTGTTATAAGGTTTAATTTTTTGAGAATTGAACTTATTATTTTTTCACAGTATGTTTGGGAGGTGGCAGAGAAGATAAAAGACACGGCTCACTTGGAAGTTGATGTACAGGTGGATAAATTCCATGCAAAACCTGGTACTAATCGTATTGACAGTGTTATGTTTAAGGGGAAAACATTGGCTTATACAGACCTCACGCAAGTGGTCCTGAGGATCTTGCTAAAGTATTTATCAGAAGCAGCAGAGAACTCAATTCTGGTTTCTTCTCACATTGATACCGTCTTCTCATCGTATGGTTTCTTCGTTTTTTTTCAAAAATTCTCATTGTACAATTAGATTACTTCATGTTTATTTGTGCTTAAAATGTTTTACTTTCTGAAGATAAGTTTGAGGAAATGATGATTTCAATAATTCTACATTACAATATGATTACTATAGAATGAAAAGAGTGAACAAAAATTGGTAAAAGCAAGTATGAAGTCACAACTTTGAAACTTACAAAAAGGTGCTGCAATAAGGCATGCAAATCTGTCTTCTCTAGGTCTTGGGATTTAGCTATCACATTTCTTGTTTGTAGGTGATATTTTCTATGAGTTCTGGCACAAAAATCTGAGTGTTGCATGTACTATAACATTTCCTGGGAATTCATTATTTTGGAACAGGTTCATGACAGAATGAGTAATTATGTTTGTTACAGATTTTTTTTTTCTTTAACGTAAAAATTGTTATGCTATTTGTAGATATTTTAGGTACAGTGATTGATAACTGAGGTTGAAAAGCTTCTGTTGGTTACTTTTACCAAGTTTATATCTTTTGCTAATGGGGCAGCTTAAGTTAAGAGGATTTCAGATGTATGTTTCACTGCTATCTGAAATGATGTCTTTCAACAACAACAATAACAACAACATAGCCTCAGTCCCAATTTATTGGGGTCGGCTACGTGGATCAAACTCTTCCATTGTGCTCGTGAAAAGAGTGAACAAAAATTGGTAAAAGCAAGTATGAAGTCACAACTTTAAAACTTACAAAAAGGTGCTGCAATAAGGCATGCAAATCTGTCTTCTCTAGGTCTTGGGATTTAGCTATCACATTTCTTATTTGTAGGTGATATTTTCTCTGAGTTCTAGCACAAAAATCTGAGTGTTGCATGTATTAGTGCTGGATATTAATATAACATTTCCTGGGAATTCATTATTTTGGAAACAGGTTCATGTAAGAATGAGTAATTATGTTTGTTACAATTTTTTTTTTTTTTAAATAAAAAAATAAAAATTGTTATCCGATTTGTAGATATTGTAGATATGGTGATTGATAACTGAGGTTGAAAAGCTTCTGTTGGTTACTTTTACCAAGTCTATATCTTTTGCTAATGGGGCAGCTTAAGTTAAGATGATTTCAGATGTATGTTTCACTGTTATCTGAAATGATGTCTTTCAACAGCAATAACAATATAGCCTCAGTCCCAAATTTATTGGGGTTAGCTACATGAATTAAACTCTTCCACTGTGCTCTTGAAAGGAAATGATTTCTTTCACTTTATTTTATTTGTTTTATGCTATGATTTCAATGCAGTAGTTGTACTTGTTTCATAGTTATTACTGATGATTGAATGGCAATAAAGTGTTGTTACTTGATGAGCTAAAACATTCATATAATTTAAGCATAAGCTAAAACATTCAAAGAATTTATACAAGTGGCCGTTCGTATGAGGGTGCCACTGATTTCTGCAGTATCCTTTCACATTGTTGTGGTCTTTGAGATAGGTGTCCCAAAGAAATTGATTGGCTGTTGGACTATGAGTAGTAGTTTATGGATATCTTTTGCAGTTATTTCAAGGTCTGTTCTTGGTTGACATTAGATAGTTCCTTCTATTGTTCCCCACAAAGATGAAGTTATTTTATTTTTTGCCTTACAACGTTCTTTTTTTTTTGGAAATGACGTGCTTCTGTTCTCTTCTATTTTGTTTTTTGGGTCGTACTAGAGATCTTCTTGTCCACATTTCCTATTTTGATTGAATAACATCTTTAATGTGCATGCTTTAAAGTAAACACGCACAGAGGTATACACTCAATGACTTGGTTCTAGTATATATGCCTTGAATCCTTGACAACTTTATCAGAATTTCTTTTATTCTTCATTTCCTTTATTAGTTAAAAGTTTGTGAATTCCCCATAAGACATTGATATGGCCACTTGTGCAACTTCCAGGGAAGGAGCAGGTGATTGTGGCTCATGCATTTCTGTGATATTAGAGCTTGCTCGAGGAATTTCTCAATGGGCTCATGGATTGAAGCATGGTGTTATATTTCTATTCAATACTGGAGAGGTGGAGGGTCTTACTGGTTCACATAGCTTCATGACGCAGGTTTGGAGCATTCAGTAACCACGTTGCTGATTAATTTCTTTCTCCTTCTTTTCCTTGGCTGCTGTCAAGCTAAAAGATACTCTTATTGTGTCAAGCGAATAATTCTAAAGATCAGGTTTGAGATTATATAACATTATTCTTAAAGTCCAGTGAGTGGAGGCCTATGCACCTTATTCGTTTTTTTTTTTTCAACGAATTATGTCTCATTTTGAATCTGATGAATTGCTTTAAACCCTTATTGGATCTTACTATGGTTTTATGCTGAATTTTTGGAATTTGAAAACAGTTACTGTTATATTTCTTTGAGTCTTGCCCAAAAGTGAATAAACTTGTAAAACAATGATGATTTGTTTTCCCATTTATCCACTCATTGGTGTATTTTTTGATGTCGAATCCAAATACAACTTTGAGTCTTGCTGTATCAGTGGAAAATAGCTCTTTTGCATTTTGAGATTGCAAACTGGAAGCTATATTTTAAACCTATACCAAACAATTCATTAAGGATCTTAATAATTTTTGTATTCTCTCTGAAGTCCCTTGAAAAAAAATTTATGGATCTTTCTTGGTCAGATCCTATTAAGAACTAATATGTGATTAGCTGAGCTAATGGATGGAAGGTACAGACAAAGGGCTTTAGTTTTTTATCTATGGATAGATCTTTGTTGTTTGTTTGTGTTGCATGGAGCTACTTCAGCCTCTGTTCTTTATAGAGTTTGCTGGAGTTATCAATATAATTGACTATCTTATAGAAGAAAAAAGAAATTATTGTACATGTATTTTCTCAATAAAAAAGAAATAATATACACCTAACGTCATGATTTACGGCTTTCTTCATGCCATCCTAGATCTGAAAAAATGTTCATTTATCTTTGAATTTTGAGCTTATTGTCTTCGATCCTCACAATGATAGTTGGGCGAATCAGTTTCACATCATTGAGCTATTGCATACATTCTCTTGTATCAAAACCTTTACAGTTTTCACTGTGCTTCATTTTATGTTGTAATTTTTAATTTTTATTTGCGTGTGTTGGGATTATATGGACGAACTTATTCAAAGTATACCCTTGGATGAAAAGTTTTTGTTGGAGGGAATTTGAATGAGCATGAAGCAAATAATCATTGGTTTGAGAGAATTCATGGAGGGTAAGGTTATGATAATAGAAATGAAGAAGGAGAACCTATCCTAGAATTTGCTTCAACACTTGATTACTTTTATTAATGAACGTAGTAAAAGTCAAATAGATTTCCTTTTAAAAGAAAAGGGAGAAAAACTTGTAGAGATTGCATAGTAATACTTAGTGAAGCACTCATTAACAGGGCCGACCCTAGTGTTTTTGAGGCCTGGGGTGACACTTGAAAATGGGGCCTTTTATATAAAAATAAATAAGATAGTTTTAGACTACTTTTTCCTCCTTTCCTTTTAGTCCGATGATGAAAAGTATAACACATAAATAAATAAAAAATAATAATAGCATAAAAATAAAAATAAGTATAAGAAACCAAAAAAAAAAGAATTAACAAAAACAAATGAAATAATAGTAAATAAAGAAAAATAGTAGTCTTATTTTTTTCTGCACAAGTAATAAATATAAATTTTAAAAATATTAAACCTCATGATTTGAGGCCTTCCAATATCAAAATCAAATTGATGTTTAGCAATTAGTGGCTAAGAAAAAACTTAACCTTGAGAATAGAAAGATACATGATTTGGCCTCAAAGAAAAAGATACATGATTCTCAATCTTGCACATTGACATATATTGCTTACTTTAAAATGAAATATTACAGTTATGAATTATAAATAGCCAAGAAAATATATGCAATGCACTTTAGCCCAAGTGCACAGGCACAACTCAAGTTTTTTATTTTTTTATTGAATTGGGACACAATAGTGCCCAGGGGAAATACAAAAAGAGTTGACACAAGTACCTACAAAATAAGCATTGCAAAAGAGAAAAAGAAATCTTGCATGTGTGAGAGGTGTCGAGTGTGAGGTAGAGTTGACAAAAAGATTTGAGAGAGTCAAAAGAGTGTTCTTGTGTTGTTATTGTTCAATGAAAACGCTACAATGACACCCCTATGATGTGGCATGCGGACCCACACCCTTGGAGTCATTTGTGCATGCCTCAGGATGCACACCCCTCATTTATGCACCTAGAACTACGTGCGTAACACCCTTTTTTCACTTGGGGCCCACACGCCACGTCATAGGGGTGTCACGTAGGGTGGGGCAGTTGTAATGGTTTGGACACATCTATAGATGGCCTACAATTTCCCGAGTTACAAAACTCGACACATTAGAAACTAAAGATATTCGATGGTGTAGGGGTGGGCTTAAGCTAACTTTTGATTTATTGATTAGTGAGGATTTAAAGGATTTTGAAAGCATGCCATCAAGGGCATTGACTTGAGTGGAGTGGGAGTTTGATCCATGCAGTGTGCCAACTTATTTGAGATGTAGGCTTTGATGTGGATGGATTGGGTGGTAATTTGGAGCAGTCAGATTTCTCTTCTTAATTGTGCTTTAGGATGAAAAAAAGTTGAAAAAAACCAGCTTTTTTACACTATTTACATCTTTAAGAGCATAATTATGAATTATAAGAAGATGACTGTCATTACTATTGCAGCATTCATGGAGCAGTACGATTCGCGTGGCTGTTGACTTAGAAGCAATGGGCATTGGAGGGAAGTCTAGCATATTTCAGGTTAATTTATTTCTATTATAGTAGAAGAGGCAGTTACCCTCAATGTAAATTATCATTAAGTAAATTATGCCCTTCACTGTGCTTCTTATCCTCAATATAAACTGTAGACTACAACATCTATCTAATTTTACTGCAGCATAACTGCATCATTTTGTCATCGTCCTTGATCTTGTTGTGTGGGAAGAACCATAGTTTGATCTGTTCAAAATGAACTAGTCAACATCTTAATTTTTGCTTCTTTACTTTATCATTAACATTTTGCTCAGTTGAGATTTGTTTTATTGTTTCACGCCGTTACTGGATTAACATCATGCTTGTAAATACAGGAAGGTCCTGATCCTTGGGCTGTTGAAAATTTTGCCAAGGTAGCAAAGTACCCTTCTGCGCAAGTCACTTCACAGGTTAGTGATTTTCCCCTTCATGTGATCCCTTCCTGTTGTGAATTCCTCCTGATTCTAGACTTCTAGGTATTATAGTTTATAGACCCGTGGCGATGCAGGACATGTTTTCTTAGGCATTTGACAATCAACATCAAAACTTAGTTTGATCTTCAAAGTACTCCATATAGCAGGAAAATGCTTTTGTTGAATGAATGCTTTTTTTTTTTCTCGCATTGGTGTGTAATTTTTTAAAGTCCAAAGAACCAAAAAATATTTTTAGCCATCACTTAGAAATTTGATAAGTACCCGATAGGTCACATCAAGACAATTTGAGAGGTCTGGTCTCTCATACAAAATCACAAGAGTTTCTCTCAAAACTAAAACTCAACGTAATCCTCACATAACCTCTCAGTCCTTATTTATTATTTTCTGCTAGACCTCTAACTGACTTAATGTGACCTATTGAGTAACTATAAAAATGCTTAAGGGAAGGTTTTTTGTAGTTGCTGAAATGCATCAATGTAATTTGTCAATTTAAATGATTATAAAATCAAGTGTCACTGGTTGTCTAGATAATGCTTCTGTGTATTTTATGAGTTGAAATGTTTATGTATCAGGGAGGCTTTATCTGTCCTTTGAATTGAGGAAATTTGAGGTTTGTGCCATGGAACTCCATGCACAATAGAGCATTCTTTATTTTATTCCAGCACTAATATCTGGCCTTCACATTTGTGTGAAAAATAATACTTCAGCTATATATATCTGGCCCTGTCACTATTTTTATGTTAACTCATTTAATGGGCAAAAAATATTAGAATGTTGGTCTCCTATTTCAATATAAAAATGTCTTGAATTTGATAATCTCATTACGGTGGTACTCGTCGACAACCAAATAAGAATTTAATTGCTACTGAAATTAGGAGTTTAACATTAATTAGGCAAACAATTAAAGACTTCAGCTGAAATTCTTCCGCAAGCATTGTTCCTTTAATTTATCCAATATTCCTTTCTAATTGGATAAACTGTCATTGTTGGTAATATGACTATTTGGAACAACTTCATGAATCACATTGCCGTAAAGGTTCTCTTTTATTCTTCAGAAGCAAATTTCATCAAGTGATAGTTGATTTGGCCAAAAAGGTTTACAGACACGTGTAGTGATAACACTTTTTTTGTCTGATTGGGAGGACCAGGTGGTCTTTATCGAGTTTTAACTTTGTTGGAGTTCTCTAAAATGTCATTAAGGACTGGTTATCAATTTGAGTTTCATGTAACGCTGCAGGGTATCTTTCTTTCTGGGGTCACAGGATCTGGAACAGATTTCCAGGTCTACAAGGAAGTTGGTGGTCTTTCTGGTCTTGATTTTGCATACGCAGATATCACTGCTGTATATCACACTAAGGTTTGAGTTTTTCCTCCATCTGGTGGATGTTACTATTCCTTTTAGCTGAATGTGGCTTGTGTATGAATTTCCATATCATGAGCTTTCTAATATGCTTTTGAAACAAATATTACAAGTATACCTAGAAAAACCTGTATAAATGAGTCAAATGCAAACCGAATAAAAAAGAGGCAATTTCACTTTATGATGACCAAATAAATTAGAACTTCGAACCAGTATTGGTTTTAAAATGGAAATCATCCAAACGTTTTCCAATTCAATGCTCTCCTGAAGATGATTAATTTGGGAGAATGTTGCATGAAGTCTGTTTATTAATTCCATTTCGTCGGCTTAATGGGCCATGAGTTGCATAAGATTTATATTTACTTAAGTAGGATAATGTCTGGATAAGTAACGTTTGTACATTTCAAATTTGTAAGTACATTATAATGATCTAAATGTTTCTGCTATTAACTCCTAGTAAACAATTATGACATCCCCATAGTGAGTTTGGGAATTGGAAGTATCTAATGACCATGATATTAATGTGTAGTTTAGTGGTGATTGTAGAGACATTTACTCATCATTTTGCTAATATCTACTATGTTTGATTTATTGTTGTTAGACTTGTTAAGGTATATTGGGTATTTATGGTTTGGCCCTTTGGGCCCATTATGTGTAACTTATATATATTGACCTATTGGTCCTTAATAAATCACTTCAGTCTTTTTTCTCAAAATCTATCATGATATCAGAGCTTAGGAAACCCTAATTCTAGGTCGTCGACTTTCGAGTCAACGACTGATTTCGTGGTGATTCTCCATCTTCTTATCCATCTTCTTTGATGCTCGTTCCAGTTTTTCTTTGATTCCTTTGTGATGCCTTTGTTCGCCCATCTTGCTTTTGTGTTTTGACGTTTTGATTGGGATTTTGGTTTGCCCTTCCAATCTTGGGTGACCATCTTGTTTCCCATTCGCTTTGTGCTATTCTCTGCATCTGTCCTCCCTCTTTCTTACGTGTGTGTCGCTTTTCTCTCTAGACTAATCAGATCTAGTCTTGCTTGATCTGACGTATGCCGGTGTGCTCTGTCGTGCATACATCCGTGGTGTGTACTTGTGTGCCCATGTTGCCCTTAGCGTCAAGTGCTTGATGATCCTTGCGTTGATTCTCTCTTCTTGATCTTCTTGCTTCCTTCCCCTTCGTGGTGTTCATCCTTGCATCTTTGTTTTCTCATTCTTAGTTTTCTTCATGTACGATCGTGCTGGCTGTATCTACTCGTCGATCATGAGCCCTATTTCTGATGCTCGTGCTATCGTTACTTGCTATTTTACTTGTATGCTTCACTGCCTAACTGATCTATTGTATGTTTTCATCACCTTTGTTCTTATGTGGCCGCTGGTGTCCGCCTACGTGTCACAACCTTTGCTATAGAATCTCTTTTTTGTGCCTACCATTGGTTTTGTTAAGTTGCAGTTTCGTGTGATGAAGTAGGAATTCACATAGCTAAGTAGCTTTCTGGTCTATTGAATTAAGGCTCCTGATTTTTGTCTTTTGTGAAGTTTGTCCTTGGTTAGTGCCATGTGTGATCGTTGATTGGTTAATGTTGGGTGATCGTTGATTGGTTAATGTTGGACGATCCAATTCTGTTTCTCGTCAGCTCTTCTTCTTTTTGCCGGTCCGTCATCATTGTTTGTCGGATGAACTTTTCGCATCAGTTCTTGTGTCTTGTGTGCGTGCTTCTCGTCGGCCCTTCTTCATCCCCTTCTTCATCATCATTCTTTGTTGGACGGTTAAATTCGTGGTGCTCACTGCTTTTGCTCATCATCGTGTCTTAGTGCTTACGAGAGTGTTATTATTATTATTATTGTTTTAGTTAGTTATTATTTTGTCTATTTATTTTAGTGTATTAGTTGCAAACTCAAAAGTTGATCCACCTTGAGTTTGAGGGATGGTGTCAAGATATATTGAGTATTTAGGGTTTAGCCCTCTGGACCCATTATGTTTAACTATATATATTGACCTATAGGTCCTTAATAAATCACTTCAGTCTTTTTCCCAAAACCTAACAAGATTCAGGTAATTAGTTCACTCCCTATAAATGTTAACATCTATCTATTAAACTTATTGTCGGGCGAGTATCTGGACCACACATTATATGCACTTTTGTACAAACCGTGTGCAAATGTTAGACACTCCATTTCTATCCTCCTGTCATATGTTCTTTTGTTTATCTTTTATCCTTTTAGGTTATTAGATTTTATTTACAATGGCATCAATATGGTTAGCAAAAGGGGAAGTATCCGTCTTGAGGCCGATAGTCCTCAAATTGATGTCTGAATTTGAAATTATTTGATTGTGCAGAATGATAAATTAAAGCTTGTGAAATCAGGCTCCCTTCAACATCTTGGAGAAAATATGCCTGCCTTTCTGCTCCAAGCTGCTGCTTCATCTCAATTTCCAGGAAATGAAACGGCAAGTAGTGAAGTTTCAAGCAAAGATAAAGCTATATTCTTTGATATCCTGGTATTTAGTTCTTAAAACTATTCTAATGCTCGTTATTTTTCCTCTTTTAATTCTTTCCTTTCTTTTCTCTGAAAAAAAAAAAAAAATTCTTCCCCTTTTTTTTTTTTTTTTCAATTTGGTAAGGTAGGGTACCATTCTATTATGGTTAGTATGTCTATATATTAGGAAACCGTTATATGGAAAAGAGTAACTTTGCCAGTTTGATCTGATGTCATGCTTTCGTCTATTTGCACCCATGACAGGGAAAGTACATGGTTGTTTACCGTCAAGGCTTCGCAAATATGCTTTACAACGCAGTGATTTTTCAGACAGTACTACTTTTGGTGACATCATTGGTTATAGGAGGTTATCCTGCTGCAGTTTCACTGGGGTTGTCATGTTTAAGTGCTGTCCTCATGTGGATGTTTTCACTCGGCCTCTCTGTTCTTATGGCATACCTTCTTCCTTTCATTTGTTCACCTGTGTCCTACATTACCAGCCCGTGGTTAGTTGTTGGCTTGTTTGCAGCTCCTGCTCTTCTTGGAGCAATGATTGGCCAACATATAGGTTATATTATTCTTTCAAAATACTTGTGGCAGATATCTTTCAAGAGAGAAGATCAGCAAATTCCTGATGCTAATCTTATTAAATTGGAGACTGAAAGGTGGCTCTTTAAAGCTGGTTTGATTCAGTGGCTTGCTCTTTTGATACTGGGAAGTTACTATGAGGTTGGATCTACTTATTTAGCCTTCATTTGGCTTGTGTCGCCTGCTTTTGCACGTAAGTTTCTATTCCATGACATCTCTGTATTAGTTCTTTGTATGTGAGTTTGTATTCCATGACATCTCTGTTTTAGTTCTTCCGTATTTCCTAGCTTACAATTTGCTTCATTTCTGTTGTCTGGTTAACAAGATGGTTTGATGGAGGCAACATTAACAAGCATGCAATCACCAAAGCCACTCAAACCCTATTATTAGGTTTGACTGCTCCACTCTTGGTTACTACTGGGAATTCTATTTGATTGGTAGGAACTATGATTGGACTCATAGTCCGAATTGACAAGTATGTTCTTCTGATCCATAAGTCAAACATATGTTTCTTGTATTATTTTTTAATAATTATTATACTGTGTTTAATTCCTTAGCTTAGTACTTGTTACTAATTGTATGTAATTATTATATTTCAAAAAGTATGCCTTAGAGTATGCATTGATCAATTCAAAATTCTAGCGGCCTAATAATAAAAAATATCCTAACCTTTACAATCGTAATTACAAGTTGTATCAATTATATCCTGACCTTTGGAATTTATCAATTATATCCTTACCTTTTCGATTTAGTTTTGATTCTATCCTCAACTAATTTGGTCCCATTTTTCTTCCATAATATGTGCTTACACATCATTCTCTTCTACTTTCTAGTAAACCTTTTAAGGATTTATTCATACATATGCATTAGAGTTCAATATTCGTGATAAGTATGTATTCATGTATATAATACATGTAGTCGTGTGTACATATGCCTACTCAATCACATACATAATCTAGGTACATAATTCTTTTATCAAATTAAACAATTATGGGTAACCTTCTAATAAGTTTTATATGCCATTTTTATACATATATACATATAATTTTCAACTCACTGTTGGTGATCTAGGAATAACTAAATTTGAATTAGAGTATTAATGTATCATTGATTTTTAAATTATTATTTTTTGAGTCTTTATAAACATAATTTAAACATGGGGCTTAAAAGATTTTGATGTAAATTGATCAATGTGAATGATCATGAAAAAAAAGTTAGTAGATTAAATTGATTTCAAAGAAAAAGTGCCCCAAATTATGATACTGCATTGGAATGGTTAGGATATAATTGACAAATTCAAATGTTAGGATATAATTGATACAACTTATAAAGGTTAGGATATTTTTTTATCATTAGGCCAATTCTAGCCAAGTCAATTTACTGAACCTGAGAAATGTGGAGAATGAATCAATTGCAAAAAAAAAAGTTACTGATTTTATTGTTTCAAATTGTAGCTTCTACCAACAACCAGTTATCCCAAGTGGTAAGGGACTTAGTCCTCTTAAGCGAGGTCTCGAGTTCGAGTCTCATGAATGGAAAAAATTGGGTTGGAAGGGCCACCTCCATATGGGGTCCGACAGTGCCCATGCGTGGATTAGTCGGTACGGTTGGCGTTGGACACCACATGGGAAATAAAAAAAATAAATAAAAAATGTAGCTTCTAGTTGGAAAAGCTTTGATGGGTTGGCTTCCTGATAGGAATCTGATCTTTGCTCAAATAGTACAGTGGTTATTGGTGTTCCATTGACGTGATAATGTTATATTAGATGTAGTTGCTTTTGAACAAAATGTTTTTGTTGTTGCTGGGGGTCAACCATTCATTCATTTCTGTTCAAAGCAGATAATGAAATACATGTTGCTGCTTCTGAAAGTTGGAGATCCATTCAAAAAGATTGAAGGTTGCATGACTGCATTGACATTTTTTTTTTTCAAGAGATCTTTCTTTGTTTCAGTTTTTTTTTTTTTTTTTTTTTTTTTTTTTTTTTTTTTTTTTTTTTTTTGATGAAGGATTCTTTGTTTCAGTTTTTGAAAAATTTGAGGATCCCTAAAAGATGATAGAAAAGCCAAATTAATTTTTATATGTTCTGACTTTCTGCCTTGAATTGTAGTTGCTGTTGAAACACCTCTTGCAATTTTCTTAAAGAGCTTTTAGCATCTGTTAGTTTACCCATGTACTTTTTTGACTTGATGATTCAACCATTTGTTTTGCATGCGTTTAAGTTGTTATTTCTTCATATGCCTAAACATTGTTTTTACAATCTTTGAATGCTATTCGCCATGATCAATGATGTGGTGTAATTGTTTCTGTTCTTTGTGCAGGAACCCTGTTGCTACATCCGAGTCAATGAGAAACTTGATGGTTTCTGCTTTTATTGCCGTCATTGTGTGCCATGGTCTACCTTCTTTCTTATACCTTTCCGCAGATCTGCATCTGCTACTTCTAATTTTAACATCAGTGATTATAGATAGTCCTTAGAACTGTTGCTAGACCTAAGCCTTCTTTCATTTTTTCTACAGATGCAATGGGGTCAGTTGTACTAGGTTGTTTTGTTCTGTTTGGTCTCACGCTCTCTGCAGTACTGACTGGTGCAGTTCCACCATTCCATGATGATCTTGCTCGCGCTATAAATGTGAGTTTGGCATTTAATGTTACTTCTTTTAGGATGTTAATTTAGGTCATGCCCTCATGTAGAGAACAATGAAAACCACTCTCCATAAAAAGCATTATGGGGGAATATGAATGTGGTAGTGTTAATTGCTGCTTGTTCTCTAATTACCTGCAGTAATGTGGAACAAGTTCACATGATCTCTATATGCTGACGGAGAAACCATCTTGAAAACTTAAAAAATAAACAAATATTGAATCATTGATGTATCGGGATCAGGGTTGGTAAGTTATGGCATATAACATGGAGGAGCCAACCAATTCATTTACTTTTAACCTATTGTTGATAGAAGAAATCTGTGACTGATTGAGTTATTTGTTGCTAATATAGTATCTTAGGTAATTCCATTTTTTTGTGAAGCCATTTATATTAGAAAATGATGTGACATTTTGGATAATTAATTTGTCAATTTGGCAGTCAATGTTACCTGACCCCAAGTAATTTGGGAATGAGGCTTGATCTTTCATTTGGTGGATGGAGTATCTAGAACTTTAGTATAATTAATTTAGTACTTTCATCAAGTTTGTGTTGATAGCCAATAGCTATTGCTGGTAGGTTGTGCATGTTGTGGAGACACAAGGAAAAAACAGTGAAAACCAAGATCCTACTTCATACATTTCTCTATTTTCTGAAACTCCTGGCACTTTGTCCAAAGAAGCAGCACTAATTGAAGAAGGATTTGTCTGTGGGAACGATAAGGTCATAGACTTTGTTAATTTTGTTGTAAAATATGGCTGCCGGAGCACTGACGATACTGAAGCTGGGTGGAGTGCGT
The DNA here is from genome assembly GCA_039657345.1 of Stephania japonica. Taxonomy (NCBI): domain Eukaryota; kingdom Viridiplantae; phylum Streptophyta; class Magnoliopsida; order Ranunculales; family Menispermaceae; genus Stephania; species Stephania japonica. Next base: position 14,090,419 of record CM077556.1, read on the forward strand.
CTGACATACCGAATTTGCATGTCAAGAGTGATGTAACGAAGGATGACAGGATCACACAGGTTATGGTCGACGTAAAAGTTTCTACGCATTGGTCTCTAGCAATAAACATGCAGAAGATCAAAGATTTCATACTGGAAGGTAACTTTCCAATCTACATTGAATAATGTTCTAAATGTCGTACTTGTATTGTTAAATTTTAATATTTCATTTGAGATATTACAGTACTAAATGTGCTGCTATCATTAATTGCTATCGACATACAGGGAATGCAGATGTGTTAGTTCCAACAGGAAAGAAGAATGAGGTCAATGGATGGCACATAATTCAGTTTGAACGAGGGAAGGATTCTCCTACGAAGTTCGATTTAACTCTATTCTGGGGCGAAAAACACTACGGATTCAAATGGCGAGCAAGATGACAAGGAAGAGAATCTCTTGAAATTGAGAACAGACGTAAACAGACGCACTCCGAAAGTTGAAAGAGTTCTTCAGAAGTTTCCTACATGGTGCTCACTCTTTGGAAAATCCAGTTCTCCCTTCACGTTGGCATTCTTGACTAGTCTTCCTGTAGATTTCTAAATAACTTATTCCTTCCGTCACGCGCACATCTCTAAGTTATGTCTACCAAATATGGTAGCTAAGGAGCTTCATCTAAATAAGATTAGATTTATTTGGATTGCTATGTTGTTGAGTGTTGTCCTATAGTTGCAAGTTCAGTTCATGTTGTTCATGTTGTTGTCGAAAAAGGTTCTATAATTGTTGGTTAAAGGTAGATTGATGTTGAGTTCTAGATGCATGAATTGATTATAATTATGATGTTATGTTGATGTTAATACTCGATACAATTTGTAATACATGTACATAAATCTCAAATTTTCAATACAAAATTTAAAGGACAATAACAATAATAATAAAGAAAACGATTGGCTGACCCGGGCACAACCACTTGTAGATGTCGTTCAATGCGAACGTGACTTGCATCTCGAGATGAATTGTGTAGTTCTCATCCAATCAGTGCAACTAACTTAGTGTCGGGTCTTAGTTCACTTGGTTGTGGTTGTGGTTGTGGTTGTTCACTTGGTTGTGGTTGCGAGTGAGTAGGATAATAGTTAACAATTTTAAAAACTTAATTCAGTTTATCAAACACAACCTTTAATTAATTAAATTACTTTAATACCCCTTTCAATGGGGTTTGCTTGTCTTGAGAGGAAAACATCTTGGACAAATTTGACTTTTACGCTCTAACCTTCTTAGGCTTGTCTACAAATAAGGGAAGAGTTTAAACTTGAAATACTTTGATGACATAAGTAATAGCTAACACTCAAACCATATTAAAGTTAAATCGACTTGGCTAAAATGTCAAACGATCATTTTCGTATTCCAATTGCACTTGAACTGCAAGTCTGCTAGTAAAGCAAGCAAAAAGGAAAAGCAACGAACCAAACAAAACCACTTGGTCAAACTTATTAAAAAGAAAAAAAAAAGTCAACACCCTACATAAGCCCTCTTTCCGTAGTTCCGTGGCCTCTCAGTCGGATTGAGTTGACGATTTGGATCAAAACCTAACATGCGCAACCGATCTGCAAACTCCTCTTCTTCAACACCAACATCTCCATCAGACGAGAATCTCGATGATGGCCGCGGACGAGTGAATCCAAAACGATCGGCGCGGTCATGGCTGGCCCTCTTCGCTCTGATGGCGAATTGTTGTTGGGGCGTCTACCATTACCAGTACGAGAAACTGCCCTTACCTCTCAACGCTCACGACGCCGGAAAAAGAGGGTTTTCGGAGGAGTTGGCGATGGACCACGTTAGGTCGTTGACTCAATTGGGTCCTCATCCGGTCGGGTCCCACGCCCTCGACGACGCAGTTCAGGTTATTTGCTTCAAAGATTCTTCCTTTTCTGGGCCATCGTTTGGTTGGTCTTGAAACTAATTGTGTTTGGTTGATGTATAAGATTATGGAAGGACGGTTGCGGTGGTTTGGACACATGCAAATACAGCCTACAATTGCCTCCACTAGAAAACTCGACTCAATAGAAACTAAAGAAATTCGACGAGGTAGGGGTCCCACTAGAAAACTCAACTAAATAAAATTGAAGAAATTCGACGAGGTAGGGTAGACTGAAGCTAACTCAGATGCATTGATTAGGAGGGATTTAAAATGGTTTGGAAACTCACCATCAATTGCACTAGATCGAGCACAATGGAACCCCAATGGATTTGGGATTGAGGCATATAGCAGACCCCGACTAATTTGGGATCGAGGCGTGTAGCCAACCCCCACTAATATATAAGATTATGGAGAGCAAAATATTAATGGCGCTAGATTGAGCACAATGGAAGAGTCTGATCCGTGTAGCCGACTACAACTAATTTGGGATTGGGGTTTGTTGAAAGTATAAGATTAGAGTGTTGAGTTATTTGAATTTTTGGTGGAACAAAGGTTTGGATGAAATTGTGATCTTTTTTCCCTTGGGGACATGGTGGGTAGGTCAATGTGGCATGTTAAGGAGCTATTTTATGGGGATTAGTTATTCTTGATGGGTAATGATGAATGTCGAATGGCTTGATATATATCGTGAAGTAAGAAGGGATTAATTATTCTTGATGGTTATTGATAAATATATATATATATATATATATATATATATATATATATATATATATATATATATATATATATATATATATATATACATACCTTGAAGTATTCTTTCTTACCTGATAGAAATGCTATTGAAGAGGGAAGGTCCTTAAACTTTGTAGAAAAATCAATTTGAATTAGTGGAGGAAGAAAGTTGGGCAGTTTATACTTTATAAATGAGTTTAACAATCCTTCTCTTGAATTTTCTACGACAAGCACTAAATGGTTTTTAACTATCCAAGGAGAGGGGGTGCCTTTGGTAAGGTGGAATAAGTGGTGCTATTATGGCATCTGATTGAGCAGTGCGAGTTGGGATAACTCCCTCAGATTTGCTTCGTAGCTTTTGATGTGAGGACTGCTTACATTCTTTAAAAGATATTGACTGCGCATGACTTTTCTTAATCAGCTCTGGCCTCAATTCTTTACTGTTGAATTATTTAGGGATTAGAAGTTTTTTCTAGATAGTCTTTGAAAAAGATGAGCTTGGTATTGAATCTATTGATTGGTCTTGCTAGACTTCAAGATTTTGGATTATCATCATTGATAATTTTTAATGTTAGAATGCTTGACTGACTCAATCAACTACGTGAGTCAGACCTTTCTTTTTTTCCAGTTCTGCAATTTTTGACGTACATGAGGTTTTACTTATTCTGTGAGTCAATTGGTATTTTTTACAATAATCCCATGTTTCATGTTGATATTCATTTCATTAGCCATTTCTTTTTTTTTTTTTTTTTTTTTTTTTTTTGGTTTAGTTTTCTGTGTATTGAATTTAATATTATTTCTGCAGTATGTTTTGGAAGCAGCAGAGAAGATTAAGGGTACGGCTCACTGGGAAGTTGATGTACAAGTGGACCTATTCCATGCAACTTCTGGTGCAAACCACCTTTTCAGTGGTTTGTTTAAGGGGAGAACACTGGTTTATGCAGATCTTACACATGTGGTCCTGAGGATCTTGCCAAAGTATTTGTCAGAAGCTGAAGATAACACAATTCTGGTTTCTTCTCATATTGACACAGTTTTCTCAACGTACGATCAATGCATGCTTTATTTGCAGTTAAATTATTTCATTCCTTTAGAGTTTCTGATAATGGATTCCTTAAATGAACCATTTGCAAACCATTCCACATTACATAATCATGCACCGTAGAATCAAGAAATTCATAAAAGCAAGACTAATTTACAACTTTGAACTCAAAGATGTGTTGCAATGAGGCACGTAAATATGTATATTCTAGGTTTTGCAACAGGCCACAGCTTTTCTGTAGATACTTGGAAAAAGACCTTTTCTTGGCCGGCACAACATCTTGTTTGGAAGGGGGATTGTCTCTGAATTCTGGTACCCATATCCGAACATGCTTTTAATGCAAGTCAACTGTCATGGAGAAGTTCTGTATATTAATATATTCTTTCCTGTGAATTGATGGTTATTTGTTTGAATTATTTCTTTTTCTTTGAGTATGTTCATATCAAAGTGAGTAATTCAATATGTGATTAGATATTGTAGGTTGCATTGATTGATAATGGAGGTTGAAATCCTTTAGTGGAGTATTTTGTACTATTCTGTACTTTCAGTTAATATTTGGAATGGAGGGCTATTTTATTGTTGCTGTACTTTCAGTTAATGAGTTTACTGCAACTTAAAAAAAATCAGAAAATTAATTTATATGTTATTATTTCAATCCACTAATTTTACTTATTAAATACCTATTGCGAATGAGTGAGTGACAATAAGATCTTATCACTTGGCTAGCTGTAAGCCTGTATCTCTGTTTTTCTTAATTCTATCAATGTAGTTGATGTTTATAAAAAATTAGTGTATTTTTATGCATATGCTGAAACTTGACACAAAAAGGTTATATATGTACCCATGAGTATTAGTGTATCATAGATTTTTTCGCTATCCTTTCCTTTCCTTTCATTTGCTAAATTTGTGCTAGGCATCTCAAAACAAGTTGGTTGGTTCTTGGTCTATAGCAAGAAGTATACAGTATTTTTTTTTAAGTAAAGTGAGGTTCATAAAGATGTATTACTTTGCTATTCTTTTTCTCTTTTTTTTTTTCACATTTGCTCAGTGCATATGGCCACTACATGAGGAGGATACAACTATTGAGAGATGTTCAAGAGAGGTGGTCTAAGATTGAAAATATATCTGATTCAATGTCTATTTTTGATTGAAATGAGATAGATCCTTTTGTATTTGTAGTTCCTCTCCAAGAGTTCGAGGAATTTGATCTTTTCATTGCCCTTCACTCCTTCAGCTTGTTCCTTTTTTCTTTTATTTAGGTTATCTGTTGGGTCGTATAGGAAATATACACAACATTTCCTGTTGGTACACATTCAATGTGCATACTTGGGTGCATGTATTAATGTAAACACATGAACAGAGACGCACATACTCATGTCATTATAGCTCTACTCTAGATGCCCTTGACAACTTTATTAGTTTCGTGTTCATGCTTCTTTTTTTCTGGTTTAAACGTTTCCGAATTCCAACTTTTAGGGAAGGAGCTGGTGATTGTAGCTCATGCATTTCTGTTATGTTAGAGCTTGCTCGAGGAATTTCTCAATGGGCACACGGATTTAAGCATGGTGTCATATTTTTATTCAACACTGGGGAGGAGGAGGGTCTTAATGGTGCTCATAGCTTCATAACGCAGGTTTGGAGCATTCCGTGACTGTGATGCTGATGATTTTCTTTCTCATTCTTTTCCTGTGATGCTATCAAATTAAACAAAAGAAAAAGTATTCTTATTGGAAACAATATGAAATTATGGAGTGAAATCTATTGAATAAAATTTTGAAGATAAGGTTTGACATAATATTATTTTTGAAATCCAGAGATGGTCCATGTTTTCTCGAACATCTTATTTGAATTTGATGAAATGTTCAAAATCCTTATCATCATATTATAATTTGAGGCTGCCTTTGGTTTGAAGTTTTAAAACATTTCTACTGTTTTACTTAAATTTTATCTGGAAAGTGAAAATTATTGTTTTCCAAGTTTTCCATTTTTTGGTTAATTTTATGGGTTGAATCCAGGAATCGCTTAAGAATCTTGCCTTATTAAACAAAAGTATATATTTTTTTGAAATAAAAAAGTGTTGGATTCTTGGATATTGCAAAATGGAATACTTTCTTAAATCCTAATCTAATTACATCTTGAATAATTTAAAAGAATTTTATTTTCTCTCAGGTGTCTTTTGACAATAATTTATGGATTTCTCTTGGTCAGATCTTATTACAATTCAAGAATTGTTGAGAGATGGTAGAACGGGGCTCTAGTTTTTATCGTTAGGTGTGCTGCTGTTATTTTTGTTTACGAAATTTGCCGGAGTTATAAGTTGAAACCTCTTTCTTATCATAAAGGAAAAGAACTTATTGATGTTGTACTTGTATTTTCTCTACAGCAAAGTAATGTTCCACATCTATTGTTATAATAGAAATATATTAATCTGTTTTTGGAAGTGGTTTCTGGATTTTTTCTTGGCGCTGTGAATATGTAACCAATTCACTTTTCTTTGAGTTCTTGATCATATTGTCATTTGGTCTTCTCAAATGATGGTTTGGCGAATCAATTTTGTATCCTGGAGATCTTGCGTACTGCACTTCTTATAAGTTACAACACTCTTATTATTTTCGTTCTGTTTCTTTTCTTTTCGTAAACTTTTCTTGTGTGATTGTGTGGCTGGGGACTGGGGAGTGGGATTGGGAAATTCAGTGATTTTTTTCATCTTAGTGGTCCCTTTAAGATAAAAAAAAGTTAAAGATCTATCTTTCTTCTACCATTTACATCTTTTAAGCGCAAAATTATGAAATGCAGAAGGTTTACTGACAGTATTACTGATGCAGCATCCATGGAGCAGTACGATTCGCTTGGCTGTTGATTTAGAAGCAATGGGCATTGGAGGGAAGTCCAGCGTATTTCAGGTTAGTCTCTCTTTGAGTCGTAAAATAAGCGACAATAGTCTCTTTCCATTTTGTAAATTGTATATTTATTGTCGTCATTAATCCTCGATGGAGAATGATGTCATACATAGAATTTACGCTAGATGGAAGAAATGGAGGTGTGCGACAGGTGTGATTTGTGATTGAAATATTCCTTTTAACTACCAAGTTAAAAGGAAAATTTTATTGGACAACAATTAGGGTAGCTATGCTTTATGGAAGTGAATGTTGGGTGGTAAAGTGACAACAATTACGTAAAATGAATGTAGCAGAAATGAGGATGCTTAGGTGAATGTGTGGTAAAACTCGTAAAGATAGAATAAGAAATACAAAAATTCAAAGAAAAGTAGGAATAGCACCAATTGACACAAAGATTAGGGAAGGACAGTTGTGGTGGTTTGGACACCTGCAAAGACGTCTTACAAATGCCCCCACAAGAAAACTTGACTCAATAAAAACTGAAGAAATTCGACAAGGTAGGGTAGACTGAAGTTAACTTGAGACACATTAATTAGGAGGGATTTAAATGGTTTGGACAACGCACCGTCAATTGCACTAAATCGAGCACAATGGAAGAGTTTGATCCATGTAGTTGGCCCCAATTAATTTGGGACCAAGGCTATGTTGTTGTTGTATTTATCCTCAATGGATTGCATTTTGTAGACTGCAACATTTACCTGTTTTTCTACAATGCAAGGACATTAATTTGTAGTCATCATTATTATTTTAGAGCATGAAGAATAAGAGTTTGGACGACTTTAAATGAACTGGAAAACATCTCAAGTTGGCTTCTTCACTTAATATTGATCACAAAATTTTGGTTCCTGTATTTCATGATTTTGCTAGATTAACCCCATACTTGGAAACAGGGAGGTCCTCATCCTTGGGCTATAGAAAATTTTGCCAAGGTTGCAAAATATCCATCTGCACAAATCACTGCACAGGTTAGTGTGTTTTCTTTTCTTTTCTTTTTTTTCTTTTTTTTTTGGGGCACATGTTTTCTTCCTGTTTCGAATCCCTTGTGGTCCAAGGCATTATACTCATTAGATCTCAAGAAGAGGATGTTTCATTAGAAAAATGAAACCTAGCTACAAAACTTAGCATGAACTTCAAAATACCCCATGCAGTTGGAAAAAGCCCTTTGTTGAATTAATGTTTTCTTCTTGTTTTGGTATGTAGTTTTCTAAATCCCATAGCATCCCCCAAAACCATTTTAGCTATCTCTTGGAGAAGGCCTATTGAAAGGTTCCGTGGTGCTGGGGAAATCCACCAATGTAATATATTCAATTTAAATAACCATTAAGTTAAGTGTTCTGCTAATTGTCTTGATGCATGGCGCCTTATCCTTCCTTTGCATGGAGGTGATTTTCATTTTTGAGTATTGAACCAGGGATCTTCATGTCTTCATGAAGCATCCTTCATCATTGCACTACTACCTGCCCTTCAAAGTTGTGTTGGAATCTGATACTTTAGCGATATTTAGTTCGAGTTGCTATTTTAAGTTAATAATTTCATTTCTTAGTGATTACAAGTATATGAAAGGTGGTTTCATTTAATATATTATAATAGTCAATACCTTAAAAATCTTATTATAATAGTATTCATGGACGATAAAAAAAATTACCAAATAAAAAGTTTAGTTCCCACCAAAACTAAGAGTTTGAATGCATTTAGCTTGAAACAGTCAAAGACTTTAACTGAAACTCTTCTGCAAACATTTTTTTCCTTTAAATTTATTCAATGAGCTCTTTGCTTTGTTTTTTGTGATAAGAAACTTACCCTTTGCTTTGGACAAATAATCATTGTTAATATATTGATTCATTGGAACAATTTCATGAATCACATCAGCCGAAAGTGTCTCTTTAATTTTACAAAAGTAAATGTCATCAAGCTATGGATGGTTTGAATTGCCATGTAGGTTTACATATTTATGCTTATTTTCCATTTTTTTCCCTTTGCTTTTGCCCTTGTCATTTTAGAAGGACCAGTCAGTCTATCCAAGAGTCATGTTTTATTTACAGTTCTATAAAGTGCTGTTGTTTTCAGGACTACTAATTAATCCAAGTTTAATATAGTGCTGCAGGATCTCTTTCTTTCTGGAGTCATAAAATCTGCGACAGATTTTCAGGTTTACAAGGAAATTGCTGGTCTTTCTGGCCTTGATTTTGCATATTCAGATGCCACAGCTGTATATCACACAAAGGTTTTTTTTCCTCTTCACCTGGTGGATCTTACTATTCCGAAATCAATCTTGGCCACTGTACTGTTTGGGAATATTTGGATTTGCTTGTTGAAATCTTCACTACTCATTGTGTTTACTGTTTAATCATTCAATGAATAGTTGATTAATTCCCTAATTCTTATTATCAAAATATTGGCTTGTTTGAGCATGGTACTAAAATTTCCGAAATTATTTATTTTTTTCAAACACCGTAGTAAGAATTACATGCAAATGAAATTTTACATAAAAATCATTCTGATGTAAGAGAAAAAATAAATTATTTGTTATTTCCATGTTTCCTTGAGAAAAACATTACAACTAATGCCAATTTGTTTAAAAGATACTCCGACAAAATACAAGCGTAACTGATAATGCCAAACTGAAAGTTAGTGTCAAGTATGAGGAATAAATTTTAACTTATAGAAAAAAATAGCAAGGAAAAATATCTAAAAGAACCAAAACCATTAAAACCAAACTTAAGAAATCTTTATATTTAACAAGAGGAAAGACAATGAATATTATAAACATGTTTTTTTATTGTGCCCTAATAAAATCTAGATCTTGCTAGCACTTGATAAAATTATTCTTTTGCGTCGAATTTTCACTAAACTTTCTTACATCGAATTGGACTTCCACGGACTCCAAAAAAATATTGGATTTCCCCAAATTACTTGTGAGTTTTTAGTGAGCAAAGTCGTAGGCGAAGTAGAGTTTTTGATTCTTAGTTTTGAGAAAGAGAGCTATAGGTAAGGGAAGTGCATTGGTATGGGGTGTATTGTGATGGTTGAAGGACATTTTACCATGGCATAGTAACCTTATACTAGAGTTTTGTTCGTGAGACAACAAATAGAAGAATGATAGAATGTTCATGGTGAAAGCATTCTCATATGCTTTTGACACAAAGCTATTTCAAGAATATTCAGAAGACACATATATCTGAGTTTTCTTGAAGTTGATTATTTTGGGAAACTGTTGAATGAAGTCCCCGAAATAGTTTCATCTCATCATCCTAATGATTCATAAGTTGCATAGAGTTTGACTAATATGAGCAACATATAGTTACAGTATGTGCTATGTTAAAGATGATGTGTGGATGAACTGTATTAGTGACTTCGTTCATATTAGAATGGAGGTACAAAATATTTATGGATACATAGATGTATCAACTCAAGAAAGGATGGTACAAAGAAAGAGACATGGGCCGTTATCATTAATATAGATGTGATGTCATATTGATGCACATAGATAGATAGATAGTTGGGAAAATTAAGATTCTTCGTGATATGGAGGTTAAAGCTTGGTTATCTTGCCTGGCACCTATCTGGGTATTTCAGTAGAGTAGTTTCTCTGAATTCTCTTGTTCTTCTTACTACCGATTTTCTGTCTATGTAACGGTCTGGTATTAGTATTTTTAAGTAAATCGGTACTTTCTTTATCTTTTTGAGGTCAAGTAAATTGGTACTTATGTATTAAAATTTTTCTATGGAATTTTATTCTTGTACCTGTTCTTTATCCAATTTTGGGTGTTTCCATGGAATTTCTTGTTTTGCAGTTTTCTGTCTTTGAGGATATTCTCTGTTGTTTAAACTTTACCAGATTCATTGTACACAGCAATGGAAATTTTTCTGTCTTTCTTCGTTGCTGCATGGTTATTTTTTCAAGATTTTGAAAGTAACTCTTTGATCGACTTGACTGTCAGATATATAAGTTTAACAAACTTCTGTATGTAAACTCCCTCTTCAAGTTACTTTATTTACTTGTTGGGTGTTTGTTTTCTTATTGGCATTAGAGCCATTATGGTTTAGAAAGGAAGCTTCCTTTTTTGGCCGCTACTTTTCTAAATGATGTCTAAATTTGAACTGATCTGATTATGCAGAATGATAAATTAAAGCTTTTGAAGCCAGGTTCCCTTCAGCACCTTGGAGAAAATATGCTTGCCTTTCTACTTCAAGCTGCTTCTTCATCTGAGCTTCCAAAAAATAAAGCAGTGGAGAGTGGTGAAGACTTGAGCAAAGAACAGGCTATATTCTTTGATATTCTGGTATTTCAATTGTCAAACTTATTTATTTTTCTTTCAATAGTTAAAGTACGGTATTATTTTATCATTGTTAATCTTGCTGTATTAGGAAATCGTTAAATGAAAAAATAAGTTTGCTTATTTTCATCTGATATGCTTGAATATTTGCACCCATGACAGGGAACATACATGGTTGTCTACCGTCAACGCTTCGCAAATATGCTTTACAACTCTGTGATTTTGCAGTCAATTCTGATTTGGATAACATCATTGGTTATAGGAGGCTATCCTGCTGTAGGTTCGCTGGGATTATCATTTTTAAGTGTTCTCCTAATGTGGATATTTTCGCTTGGCTTTTCAGTTCTTGTTGCATTCCTTCTACCTCTCATCTGTTCATCACCTGTGCCCTACATTGGAAGCCCATGGTTAGTCGTTGGCTTGTTTGCTGCTCCTGCTGTTCTAGGAGCAGTCACTGGTCAACATGTAGGGCATGTTATTCTGTCAAAATACCTGTGGCATGTTTATTCCAAGAGAGAAAAAAAGCAAATTTCTGACGTTGCTGCAAACCTGATTAAATTGGAGACTGAAAGGTGGCTCTTCAAAGCTGGTTTTGTCCAGTGGCTTGCAATCTTGATTTTGGGAAATTTCTATAAGATAGGTTCTTCTTATATAGCGTTCTTTTGGCTTGTATCACCTGCCTTTGGATGTAAGTTTGTATTCCATGTCATCTATTTACTAGTTCTCCTAGATTTCTGAGAACTTACAACTTGCTTTATTTCTGTCGTCTGGGTAACAAGATGGTTTGATGGAGGCAACATTAACACCCATGCGATCACCAAAGCCACTCAAAACTGCGACCTTACTGCTGGGTTTGACTGTTCCAGTCTTGGTTACTGCTGGTAATTTTCTTCGACTGGTTGGAACTATCATCGGAATCATAGTTCGGTTTGACAGGTATTTTTCTGCTTTTAAAATGAAAATGTCTTTTATTGTACCATTTATTTTAATCATTCTTGTGGATTTGTTCTTTATCATAATATGCATGTACTTACTTAGAAGAGCTGTGAAAGGAATGAGCCTTTAAGAAAATGCATAATATGCATTAGTTTATTACATATCCTTGCTAAGCCAGCTTTCTGAACCTGAGATATGTATAGAATCAATCAATCACTTAAATACATTGTAAGGTACTGCTGTTAATTTTAAAATTGATGTTGTTGTTGGAAAACTGTTTGTTGAGTTTAGTTGGCTCCACTTCATGATAAAACAACTATTCTCTATCAAATGATAAAATGTGGCACTGGTGATATGAAAATGGCATATCTGATGTAGTTGCTTTTGAAAAAAAATGTTTTTGATGTGGTTCATCCATAAGGAGTCCAAAGCAATAGTGTATTAGATGTTGCTTCTGAAAGCTTAGATGCTTTCAAGAGTATTGAAAGCTGCATGTCTACGCCAACTGTTTCTTCAATAAATTTTATACGGCTCTTGATATACATCTCTTAATATGTTCCTGAAGAGCGTTTAACATCTGTTTACTCTTATACGGCTTGTATTTGGTTGCATAAAGCCACATGTCTTACCTGCATTGAATATTGTTTTCTGTTCATATTCAAGCATCTAGCCTTCTCATGAGAAGATTGATGATAAAGTTGGATATTGCAAATTATAGTTGTTATTTTGACCCGCTCATACAGCCTCATCCTGCATGTGGGCAGAAGCGAACTAAATAAAAGTTAAAACAATTAATGCTGATGACAACCAGGGGTTATAAACCCCATGTTAGGTTTTTTTAAAGCACAAAAGCTATAGATTACAAGAAATTGCACCAGTTGTATTAAGGTAACACTAAGGTGAGCATTCGTTGGCTTTTCATGCAGGAACCCTGGTGCTACACCTGAATGGCTGGGAAACTTGATGGTTTCTGCTTTCGTTGCTGTCATTGTTTGCCTTACAATGGTCTACCTTCTTTCTTATATCCACCTTTCAGGTCCACGCTCGTTATTCTGTTCTTGATTTATTACTAGTGATAGTACTGAAATAGTTAGTTCTTAGAACTGCTGGTTGAATTCAAGTTTTTTATCAATTGGCGTCCAGGTGCAAAGCGGTCAGTTGTGTTTGGTTCTTGTGCTCTGTTTGGTCTCACACTATCTGCAGTATTGAGTGGCACAGTCCCGCCATTTAATGAAGATGCTGCTCGAGCAGTAAATGTGAGTTTGACATTTTATTTACTTTTTTAGGGTGTACTATTTTGATCATAACTCATGAAGAAAAAAATAGTCTTCATGAAGAAACTGTGGGAATTACAAGTATGGCATTTATTGCTTTCGGTTGTTGTTCTTGTTGTATTATTTTTCAAGTGGAAGAAGATTACATCAGCTAGATCCTGATGAAGCTACCATCTCAAAATCTTTAAAACACAATATTAGTGTAGCCATCATGGTCAAAGTTAGTTATTCCACTTAACATCAAGGACAATGAGCTGTTCATTTCCTATGGACCTATTCTTGCTAGAAAATCGAAACTTGTTACGTTATTATTCTTGTTCGTATTGTGGTATTTAGAGATGATTCCATGTTCAGTGAAGTCTTTTTCGTTATTTGATGTATAGGTTCTTTGGTGGATGAAGTTCTTAAAAACGTAGTTGAACTAATATAATGTCCTTTCATCATGTTTCTGCTTATTGCCGAATATCTTATGCTGGTAGGTTGTGCATGTGGTGGAGACAGCTGGAAGAAATAGTGAAAACCATGATCCTACATCATACATTTCTCTATTTTCTGCAACTCCTGGCTCTTTGATGAAGGAAGCAGAACATACTGACGAAGGATTTGTCTGTGGGAAAGACAAGGTTGCTGACTTTGTTACTTTTGCAGTAAATTATGGCTGCTGGAGCACTAACAATACTAAAGCCGGGTGGAGTGAATCTGACATACCGGAGTTGCACGTCGAAAGTGACATGAAGAAGGATGATAGGATTACAAAGGTTATGATCAACACAAAAGTTTCTACACGTTGGACTCTTGCAATTAACATGCTGAAGATTGAAGACTTCAAACTAGAAGGTAACATTCCAATCTTGCTTCAAGAATGTTCTAGTTGCGCGTCTGCCATTACTCGACTCAAATGATTTTATTAGAATTTGTGATAAGGTGAAACAGTTAGTACTCGCTTAATGCAGCAAACCTGAGTAAAATGCGTCAAAAGGGTTTATAACTAACTTGATGAATTTTTGGAAGGTGGAAAGTCTTTTTGCTTTTGCAAGGTTAGACAAACCTAAGATCCGAGACTACCTTCATTAGTTCATGAATTTAGGAATCATAAAAAATATCACTAGGTATAAATCATCCAATCACAAAATTCGATCATTTCACCATCTGAAGTTTTGTCGACAGGCACTCTTCCTTTTCATGTTAAGCAATAAAATGCCTGTTCAGAACCAGCGACAATTGTATAGTACTGCCTAATGGTAGTCTTGTTTCTGATGTTAAGTAAATCCTTCAACACAATCAAAACTTCACCATAGCTGGATAGGCAACATCTCTTGGAAGGTCACTGTTTTCTATTTGAACTAAGCCAGTTTGCTTAGTCATTTAGTTGCCAGTTGCCAGTTGCCACTGATTGGATCTATAAAGGTACGCATACCTTTATAATTCATTCTGGATGGAGCATATGGGCATCTAGAACCATGTCGAAACAATGTCGGAAGTATCTGCAGCTTGGAGAAATAGATTTATCACTTCTGCTATGAAGTAATGATTTTTTATTTCGAAGGAAAAGTTATATATGCCTAGTCCTTTGAACACTTACAAGTTATTTTTGAACACTCTATTCATATGTCTAAATGTGCTTGATAATTCAGTAAGCTCGTCAAATTGTTTGGTATAACACGTCTGAATTCTGAAAAAAAAAAATGTCTGAAAAGCCTTATCGTCACAGTTTTAGGTTAAACCATAATGTTTTTGTTACAAGACTGTCCTTTCGTGATATACATGTTATTTGTCAACTTCTAAGCGTGATGGCATTATCTTGGACAATATTATTTCGCGGCTTCTACTTATTGAATTTTTTTTTTCAGGACTCTAGTCTTCAAGTATAACTCAATTGTGTTAGAATATCCAAGTCCTTGCTCCGATATTGATTTATAGGTCGATGTTCGAGTAGACAGGAATCTTAATTATGCAAATGCCAATATGAATTGATACATCTCGCTAGGATGTTGTTTGTCAACGGAACTAATACTTAGAAAGGCCTGATTCATCTGCATTTGCTGTTGCTAATTGCTACTGCTGTTGACATGCAGGGCATTCAGAGGTGTTAATTACAACTGGAAACAAGACGGGGGTTGATGGATGGCATATTATTCAGTTTTCAGGAGGAAAGAACGCTCCTAAGAAATTCGAGTTAACTCTTTTCTGGGCAAAAAATTCTACAGAATTGAACGACAAGCAAGATGGTAAGGCTCAACCGCACCTCCTGAAACTAAGAACGGACGTCAACAGACTCACGCCAAAAGCTGAAAGAGTTATTCAAAAGCTTCCCTCATGGTGTTCTCCTTTTGGAAAATCCACTTCGCCCTTCACTTTAGCATTCTTAACCAGCCTTACTGTAGATTTCTAATTTAACTTATTCCTCTACCTATACATACAACTTTTAAGAAACACCACCACTTATAAACTATAAAGATCAACCCCCCGATCTCCTTGTATTATTTATTTTGCATGGGCAAAGCTCTTCATTTATCATTTTAGACTAAGGTTTCAATTAAAATTGGTGACAGCCGATCTTGTTGACATATTTCAACATCCCACGTACCAACCACATTTGCAATTTAAGCATTGCTTCAATTATTATTTTACTTTAGAGCCAAACAGATGGCTAAAAACTAGTACTACTACTGTATTTAACATGCACTGTCCAAGTATGTCATTTTTATATACACGTGCATGGTTGTGAGTGAACATGCATGTAACGACGTTTCTTGTTTGTTTTTACCCCACCCCAAGAATGGACGAGAGCAGGCCCTCAACAATTCTATATATGCTGTACTGGGCACGGCTGGCTGAACAAAACATACTCACCAGAACGTGCTAAAGCTTACATTTGAGTCTCGTTGGACCGATGTGAATGTTGGTTTTATTTAAAAATGTCCGATGAATCAGATAAGGCGCCGTTGGACCCATGTGTTCTGTTTTTAGTTTGTTTGTTTGTTGAGAAGTGCTAGAATAATAACTTGAACTAGCAACACCTAAAGATGCATAACATGGTCATTGACTCATTAGTAGGGCCAATTAGGACCAATTGAACGTGGCAAGGGTTTGATGATGTGGCAAGAGTTTGTTTGTCGCGTTTGCGCCCTTGATCCTAAAATTGTCATATTTGCTGAAATTTAAACAATTGGCATTGCAAATATTAATTATCAAAGTGTTTATAATTCTTGTCTGAGTCAAAATTATCAATCAAATAAAAAATTATCTATTTATCCAGAATCACACTCGCTCGGCCACTTGCTCCGACCGAACAAGACCAATCAAAGTCTCTTAGTTTCAAAACTCAACAAAAATCTAACTCTTGCATGGATTTTTTGTTCTTGCCTTGTAATGATAAGTGCAGAATTATTTTCTTTACATTTGAGTGATTGCCATGTCAAAAGTACCCAAAAATTTCAAAGAGCACTATGATTTGGTTGCATTGCTGCCCAATCTGCAAATTGATGTAAACAACATAATAATCACCAAGGCAGGTCAGGTTTGACAAATTGGTTCAACTCATTATAATTTCTTAGAAAAAATTAAAAAGTTAAAAAGAACTCTAAGTGGAAGATGTGGTCACAAATATACATAATCACTCATGTTTACGTATTTAGTCTTCTAATTGATTTATAGTGCTCTTGAAGGTGTTTATTCCATATGAGTCTTTATCAATAGATCCTCTAAAACAAAACATACGTGAAATTAGTTAAAGACTTTTTTGTGTTACATACGGTGAACAACCATGACCTGTGCATCTGAGCGGTGTAATATAGTGGTAGCAACTCAAGTTTAACTCAAGTTTAAGGCATTGACTAAGGTAATGGCCCCGAGTTCGCACCAACTACATTATATCCTCCGACTACTTTGAGTTGTTGGGGAAGGTTCTCCTGATTATCCCTCGTGCGACTAGTCAAACTTTAATAAAAAAAAGGGCCTAGGCGGTTTGGACACCCACGAATCTCAAAAAAAAAAAAAAAAAAGACCATGTGTCAATTAATAGCAACAATAGTAAATATGTAATGACATGAGAATCAACGTTGGTTTTGAAAAGAAAATTTGCTTTAGTTAATTAATCAATCAGGTTTTGCATTAGCTTTAGTTATTAAGCTTTGCGACAATATGTGCATTTGGGTTTGCAAATCAAAAACTTGGGATTTTAAGCAAATGCATATGTATTGCTTAAAAGTCTGATTTTAACCAAACTGAAACAATAATTAGCATATATGGGAATGGGAGGCAGTCAAAGATGATGAATCAGATTAATCAATTTTGTCAAAATATTATTGAAAACTCAGTCTCAACCCATGAGCAACTGTTTGTGTTTTTTTAAGTGGTTGAATTAAACTAGTAACCAAACGCTAGGATATAGTAAAATAGTAACTATATAAGAGGCCATTAATTGTAACCACTCCCATAAGAGGGCATATATTGTTTATTAATTAATATGAAAGGCAATGACAAAACTTGAAATTGAAATTGGCCGGACAAACAACCAAGTGGCGGTATGGTTAATCAGGTTCAATTTATGGGAAAATTTTCGTGTCTATCTTTGAGGTGTTTTTCAAATTAATTAATTTTGTTGCACTGTTACTGTGTTGTGTAAAATTAAGATTCTAACTGTTGTCGAGATTGAGTCTTAAGAGTATCACGGTTTAGGCCGCATTGCTTGTTGGCGACTGTCCAATATTTTGACTTCGGTTCCAACTTAATTTTAAGTGCGCCTCACAATTGATTGTACCAAAATATTTGACAAAAAAATAATTTTACCCAAAATAATGATAAAACTTAGTATATAAGAATGTGATGATCACGTGTGACTAAAAATAATGGCCGGACAGAAACTCCAAACGCCAAGCCAAAATGGGTTGGAAAAGTGGGGACTTGACGCCTAGAGACCATGCCGTGGTGATAAGGTCAGTTGTGACAAAGACATGTTATACATTACAAATTAACTCATCATCCAAGACTTTATATTTTTGCTTCTCATCATGGTTAATGTCAACATAGCTTTCTTGTGGGCTTTAAACAAATGAAAACAAAAGCTCTATCTGACCCACCACCTTCCATAACTGAACCCAACCCGACCATCATTTCTTGTCACTCCTCTCCTGATATTTCCATCAAATAAAGTGTTGGAGTTGTCTTGTCATTGTTCTTGCCCTAATAAGAGCCTCTTCACCTCGCCAAATTTTGTTGGCCAAGGACGGTTTGATGTGCCCTTATTTTGCCCTTTTTATGTTCTACATGTGTGACATGCCCTTTCGACCCCTCTACAACTTTTATATTCACTCGTTTCTTGCCAAAAATTAGGTTAATTTCCATAGAATTCATGTACCGTGAAACCAAACTTATAGTACTTGTACCTACACGAGATGTAACCTACTTATTTAGTGATGTACAAGTTTCGAGATAGTCGATTTTGTTGTTGTAATATTGTTGAGTTTCTCAAGTTGAGGGTGTTGTTGGAGTCTTGGAGAATGTCTATATTGAATGACGTCTATATTGGATGTCACATTTTATTTTATTTTTAATTTATACATTGTGATGTTTGGAATTAATTTTATTTTCCTTAGTATTAATTATGTGTTGGTTTTTGTGTGGGCCCCACACAAAATGGAAAAATCCAACACATAAAGCAACGAATTGGTTGTAGAATAGGAATCTGGGAGAGAGAAAATAGGAAAGATAATTGGAGTGAATTAACGAATTGGGTGATTCTTCTAATTAGCCAGCTTTTGTGTGTTTTGACAATTTTTTCTTCTCTCTTCTACATTGTGCGTTCAAGGCGGTGAATGCAACAACAATTTTCTCTACATTGAAGAAACATCAAGATCTTGAATCTGAAGACTCGCGGCAAAGTCTTTGGTGGTTTCTTGGTGATCAAGAAAGGATACAATTTAAGGGTGGAGTTCTTCAAGATCTTGGTGTTACCATTCAAGTTCTTTAAAGGAGTTATGTTGTATTTTCCTCAATTGAGATTCTTGTACTCTTTATTTATATAGTGGATTTATTCGGAGTTTGGCCCGTGGTTTTTTTTCCCTCTGATTTGGAGGGTTTTCCACATTAAATCTTGTGTTCTTTGTGGTGTGATTGATTTGGTACGTAATTCGTGGCTTAGTGGATTTTATTCATCTGTCTCTCGAGTTGAAGGGGTTACTTTCTTGTTGAGTAACCCCAACAAGTGGTATCAGAGCCAGGTTAGTTCATGTTCCGGGAATCTTTGTGGGAATCAAGATGGTGGATGATGATGATAAATCAAGCAATATGGTCAAGTTGACGGCTACGAATTATTCAATTTGGCAACCGACGATGGAAGATCATCTTTATTGTAAGGATTTATTTGATCCAATTGAATTTGGACAAAACAAGCCAGAGAAAATATCTGATGTTAATTGGAGGAAGTTGCATCGAAAAACTGCTGGGACTATTCGAAAGTTGACCGATTTCAGTATTTATCACCATGTCAGCAAAGAGGTTGATGCACAGGAGTTGTGGAGAAAATTGCAGAATATGTGTAAGAGGAAGGGGGCTTAGAATAAGGCTTCTCTAATTAGAAGGCTTGTTAATATAAAATACAAAGATGGGCGGTCGATGATAGAGCACTTGAATGATTTCGAAGCATTGATCAATCAATTAAGTGCTATGAAGATTGTGCTTGAGGATGAGTTACAAGCACTTTTACTCTTGAACTCGTTGCCAGAAAGCTGGGAAACCTTAGTGGTGTCTCTAAGTAATTCTGCTACAGGCGGTGCCTTGTCTTCATCCATAGTGCGGGATAGTCTCTTTGACGAGGAGACTAGGAGAAAGGATAAAGGCATTGAAACTTCACAAGCTCTTGTTACTACTGCAGAACATAGAGGCAGAAGTCAGTCTAGAGGTACAAGGGGGCGGAGTAAATCTAGAGGCAAGTCTCAAGGAAAAGGAAAATTCTCTTGTTATCATTGTGGTAAGGAAGGACACATAAAGAAAAATTGTAAAGTGTGGAAAAGAGAACAGAATGATGAGAAAAATCAAAATAAAGCGAATGATCAGAATACTGCAACTGCTATATCAGATGCAATTGAAAACTTGGTTATGCTTTCTTTAGTTGAGGATCAATGTCATGTCACTAATACAGATAGTGAATGGGTTGTTGATTCCGCAGCATCCTTCCATGCTACTCCGAGGAAGGATTTCTTCTCTGTTTATTGAGCAGGGAATTTTGGTAAGGCAAAGATGGGGAACAACAGTTTTGCAGATATAGTTGGCATTGAAGATGTCTTTGTGCAGACAAATATGGGTTGCACGGTAATTCTGAAAGATATGCGACATGTTCTGGATCTCCGTCTGAATTTGATTTCTACTCATGCTTTGGACCTAGATGGCTACTACAACATCTTTGGGGGCAAGGAGTGGAAACTCACCAAAGGCTCAATTGTTGTTGTTGCTAGAGGAAAATTAAGCTATATACTTTACAAGACTCAATTGAAGACCGTCAGAGTGAGAAAGGGTTGCCGATGTTGGCAAAGAAGTCTCACATTCCCTTTGCCAAAAGTAAATATTTGAACCCTTGTAATGATTGCTTATTCGGTAAGCAACATAGAGTTTCTTTTTCTTCATCATCTGAAAGAAAAAGAAATTTACTTGAGTTAGTATACTCTGATGTTTGTGGTCCCATTGACGTGGAAACTATGGGAGGTGGCAGATACTTTGTTACTTTTATTGATGATGCTTCACGGAAGGTTTGGGTGTTTGTGTTGAGAACAAAATGTCAGGTTCTTGAGTACCTCAAAAAGTTTCATATGATGGTGGAACGAGAAAAAAACGTATCTTTGAAGTGCCTTCGTAGTGATAACGGGGGAGAATACACTTCAAAAGAGTTCGAGAATTATTGCTCAGAACATGGAATCAGACATGAGAAGACTGTTTCGGGTACTCCTCAACATAATGGTGTTGCTGAAAGAACAAATAGAAACATCCTTGATAAAGTCAGATGTATGTTAAAAATGGCTAAGTTGCCCAAGTCGTTTTGGGGTGAGGCTCTCAATACTGCTTGCTACTTGATGAATCGCTCTCCTTCAGCACCATTGGAGTTTGATGTTCCAGAGAGAGTTTGGTCTGGGAAAGATGTTACTTACTTTCACTTGAAGGTGTTTGGATGCAAGGCATTTATGCATGTGCCTAAGGAGCAGAGATAGAAACTTGATGATAGAACTGTTCCGTGTATCCTCTTGGGATTTGGAGATGCAGAGTTTGTTTATAGGTTATGGGATCTAGAGAAGAAAAATATTGTCAGGTCCAAGGATGTGGCCTTTCATGATTATGAGACCATAGCAGATTTGAAGACATCAAAGAAAATCATAGTTGTTGATGATGATGTTTCTGGATTGGATTATTCTTTCATTACTGATGCCACACATGAGGGAGACTCATTTGAAGAACATGGGGTTGATGTGCCAGAACCAGTTGATGATGCTGAGTAGGGGGAGCAAACTCCACCAATAGCTTTAGTTGAACATTCACTTAGAAGTTATGAGAGAGGGTTGTTTCCTTCTACTAGGTACCCCAGTTCGAATTATATTACAATTGCAGAAGAGGGGGAGCCAGAGAGCTTCCAGGGAGTTCAGATTCACAAAGACAAAGCTCAATGGATGAAAGCAATGCAGGAGGATATGAGTTCTTTGAAGAAGAATAATACTTATGAGCTGGTGGAACTTCCAAAAGGTAGAAAACCATTGAAGAATAAATGGGTGTACAAGTTGAAGACAGATGGAGATAAGCTAGTAAAACATAAAGCTCGTTTGATAGTGAAGGGGTTCAATCAGAAGAAAGGAATTGACTTTGATGAGATTTTTTCCCCTATTGTGAAGATGAGTTCTATTCGAGTGATTTTGGGTCTGACTGCTAGCTTGGATCTTGAGATTGAGCAGTTAGATATGAAGACTGCATTCCTCCATGGTGATTTGGAGGAAGAGATTTATATGGATCAACCTGAAGGATTTGAAGTAACAGGAAAAACACATTTAGTTTGCAAGTTGAAGAAGAGCTTGTATGGACCGAAACAAGCTCCAAGCGCAAGGGTATAAGAAATTTGACTCTTTCATGATGGGTCAAGAGTACACTAGAACAGATGCAGATCATTGTGTCTACTTCAAGAAATTTTCAGATGGGAAGCTTGTGATCTTGTTGCTCTATGTTGATGATATGTTGATAGTGGGGCATGATGTTTCCTTGATTGGAAACTTGAAGAAAGAATTATCTAGTTCTTTTGATATGAAAGACCTAGGGTCGGCAAAACAGATTCTTGGCATGCAAATTATTCGTGATAGTAGATCCAAAAAGTTATGGGTGTCACAGGAAAAGTATGTTGAGCAGGTCTTGAGCAGATTCAATATGAACAATGCTAAGTCAGTTAGCACACCTCTTGCTAATAACTCACACTTAGCAAGAAATCATGTCCCTCTACTTCTATAGATATAGCGAAGATGTCAGATATTTCTTACTCCTCTGCAGTTGAGAGTTTGATGTATGCGATGGTTTGCACCCGACCAGATATTGCTCACGCAGTTGGTGTAGTCAGCAGATTTCTCTCAAATCCTGAAAAAGTTCATTGGGAAGCAGTTAAATGGATTTTCAGATATTTGAGAGGTACTTCGAAGATGTCTTTATGTTTTGGGGGCTCGAAACCTACTTTGGAGGGATATACAGATTCAGATATGACAGGTGACCTTGATGGCAGAAAATCTACTTCAGGGTATGTGTTCATTTTTGCAGAGGGAGTTGTATCTTGACAGTCAAAATTGTAAAAATGTGTTGCTTTTTCCACGACAGAGGCAAAATATATTGCTATAATTGAAGCAAGCAAATAAATACTTTGGTTGAAGAGATTCCTTCAAGAGTTGGGGTTGAAGCAAGAAGATGGGTATGCAGTGAACTGTGATAGTCAAAGTGCTCTAGATTTGAGCAAGAATGCTACTTATCATTGCCGCACTAAGCACATTGATATCTGATACCATTAGATTCGAGAAGTTGTGAATGATCATGAGATGAGTCTGAAGAAGATTCACACTGATAAGAATCCAGCTGATATGTTGACGAAGGAGGTGACTCGTGAGAAGCATCAGTCCTGCACCAAGTTGGTGGGGCTGAGTTGTTATTGAGCATCAAATATGATTGAGATCTCCCCATGTGTTGGAGGGAGAGATTGTTGATTTTTGTGTGGGCCCCACACAAAATGAAAAAGTCCAACACATAAAGCAACGAATTGGTTGTGGAATAAGAATCTGGGAGAGAGAAAATAGGAAAGAAAATTGGAGTGAATTAACGAATTGAGTTATTCTTCTAATTAGCCAGCTTTTGTGTGTTTTGGCAATTTTTTCTTCTCTCTTCTACATTGTGCGTTCAAGGCGGTGAATGCAACAACAATTTTCTCTACATTGAAGATACATCAAGATCTTGAATCTGAAGACTCGTGGCGAAGTCTTTGGTGGTTTCTTGGTGATCAAGAAAGGGTACAATTTGAGGGTGGAGTTCTTCAAGATCTTAGTGTGATCATTCAAGTTCTTTGAAGGAGTTATATTGTATTTTCCTCAATTGAGATTCTTATACTCTTTATTCATATAGTGGATTTATTCGGAGTTTAGCCCGTGGTTTTTTTTCCCTCTGATTTGGAGGGTTTTCCACGTTAAATCTTGTGTTCTTTGTGGTGTGATTGATTTGGTGCATAGTTCATGGCTTAGTGGATTTTATTCATCTGTCTCTCGAGTTGAAGGGGTTACTTTCTTGTTGATTAACCCCAACATTATGTACCATGAAACCAAACTTATAATTGTACCGACAATTAAAGGATGTAACATATTTATTAGTTGAAGAATATCCTTTTGAGGTTGATTTTTTAAATATTGTGGTGTTTATAATTACTTCTAATTATTCTAAAAGAGACACACTCTACTCTAAAATAGATATGCCCAAAAAGTTAATAGAAGACCAATTTGAGCATGTAATAACAACTTTTTTTTAGGCCTAATGATCAAAAATATCCTAACCTTTGAAATTTATCAATTATATTCTAACATTTGAAATTTAGTATCAATTCTATCCTCAACTAATTTAGACCATTTCTTTTGCCCACACATCATTTTTTTTATTTTCTTATTATACCATTTAAAGATTTATTCATACATATACATTAAAAGCTTAATATTCTTTTTTTTATGTATTCATGTATATAATGCACACATATATATAGTAGTGTGTGTACATATATGCTACTTAATCATATCATATACATATAATCTAAGTACATAATTCTATTCAAGTACATATATAATTTTTTTGTTAAATTAAACAACTATGGGTACCTTCTAATAAGTTTTATATGTTACTTTTATATGTATATACACATGACTTTCAACTTACTATTTGTGCTTTATAAATAATTAAAAAAATTAATTAAGGTATTAACGTATCATTGATTTATAAAAAAAAATTTGTGAATTCTTGCACATTAATTCAAACATGAGGCTTACAAAATTTTAATGTGTAAATTGATCAATGTGGATGATCATGAAAAGAAAAGTTAGAAGAATATGTTGATTTCAAAGAAAAAGTGTCTAACATTAGTTGAGGATATAATTGATTCTAAAAAGAAAAAGTTAGAATGTAAGCGATAATTTTCAAAGGTTGTAATAGAATTGATACAAGTTGTAAAGGTTAGGATATTTTTTATCATTAGGCTTAAAAGAAGAAAGCTTGTAATAATAACTTGCAAGCAGTTATACTATAATACTATTGTAGAAGCTGACTAATTAATTAGAGGCTTTATGGTTAAAAACAAATGTAGCAAAAGTTTCTATTCAAGTAAATTTGGTTAAGAGTTTGTAAACATGCAGTTTTTGAATTTTTTTTCTTTTGGTTTGAAGAAAGATCCATTATTCCAAAATTAATTCTCTTTTTTACGTCTCTGAAAAGTAATCCAATTATTGAACCAAAGCTTCTTCACAGTTTAACTTGTACATGGAGTTTGTATTTTTTTAGTTTTTGTTGAAGAAGAAGAAGTCTTTTTTTTTTTTTTTTTTTTTTGGTAGGAAGAAGTCCTTTTTTTTTTGTGAAACGAAGAATTATTTTTACGTATTTAATGATCCTCCTTAACTTGCAAGCAATACGCACATGCGCGGCCTATAACGATTGTGATTTATAGTTATTTCAATTTTGACTTTAAAGTTGGGAATTGATGTGTATTTGTATAAAAAATCCAAACACATTAATTCTGCTTTGTCTTTCCATTTTAATTACTATATATATCTATCTATTTCTAAAACAAAAAATCTGTTTGGAGTCATAGAGAGTTTTTTAAATTTTTACAAATATCAAATGAGAGTTATAAATTATTATTTCAAAGTTATTTATTGTTTAAGAGCGACTTTAAAAACTCTCTAAAAATCTGGACTTTAAGAGTCCAAATAGCACTACTCTTTTTTAAAAAAAATTTTAAAAAAAATATTAACCACTATAAAAGTGCTACAATAATTAAATTTCAAAAATATCTATATAAGAAATAACAAGATTTATGTCTTGTGAATTATATAATAAAATCATAGGACTTTTTGTCGATGATTAGTGTACTTTTATAATTAGTAAAATAATTATTAATTTTATTAGTTAAATTTATATTATTAAGTTGTCACATCATCAAATTTAATGTTTAGAGTTTAAAAATAACTCAGAATACAAATTAAACAATTCTAAAAAGTTAGAATTAATAATAATTAAAAAATATTAGGATATAATAATAAGTTACATGTGCTAATATATTTTAACAAATTTAACTTAGTATGCAGTATTACTTTCACCAATTTTCCCTTTGAAAAAGAGAGAAGAAAAAACAAACTCCACATGTTAAGTCCGAGAAGTTCGATTTCAGTTTAGCGCGATATAATGAACGACAATGATAAATCGGGACGGAGTTTTATCGTAAAGCGAGGTTAACCTAACCAGAGTTAAGTTGGTTTTTATTTGACAGTTAGTCCGTCACATTCGCTCACACTTCGCGATGTTTTATATCTGAAAGCGAAGATGATATGAGCCGTTGGTTTGTGTCCGACCTTCAGCACAATCTGCCGACACGTGTTCCTAAATGGGGTAGTGCGGGGCCCACTGCGCACGGGTGGGCTAGGTTTGCCACGTCTCTGCCCGTATCTCTGTCTGCCCTCACAACTCTGGTTTTATCACTACACGACAAAAGTTAAAAAACAAACGGACACTTTTCTTCTATAAAGAGCCGGTGTGCGCATTTCACCCCTCACGTGTAGTAGTAATTCCTTTGGGTTTTGTTCTAGTGTACGTTCCTCACGTACGCTTTTTTTTTTTTTTCTTGTAATTTGCATTTTATTGTTTTGCTGATCAAGTGTTAATGCTAATACGGGCTTGTCAAAGTAACTCACTTCCTTGTACTTTGGCAAAAAAAAACCTCACTTTCTTGTAACCAAAAAAAAAAAAAAAAAAGTAACCCATTTTCTTTGATTTTTTTTTTTCGAATAAAAAGGTGACCTACTTTTGAAATCATGGAATAAACATCGAATGAGTTAATGTCCTCTAATATATCTCGAGATGTATGCGTACGGCCATTCCATGACACAGACTCAATCAGTGTCCATTTGTTATCGTCAAAACTCAAAAGTGAGTTAATTCATATAAAATAAGTAATATAGAAATAAGTCACAAACAAGTTCGAGACATAATAAATATACAAATTGCTTAGTATTTATTCTGAGAAATGTTTGTAGTTTAATTAGATTTAGCTTGGGTTTGGTGAGAGTACCCCATTACTCACAAATAAAGAGAACAGTTAAATGAACCTTTTTTTGCTGAGTGTACCCCGTTACTCACTCATATATTAATTTTTGAATTTTAATGGCTAAATGTACTTTACTTTTTTTTTAAATTTCAAAAGACATACCCCCACTTTTTATTGAATATACCTCATTACTCAAATATACCCTTTGTCTCTCGGTTTGTGGGTTTTGTACAAGGTCAAGACCTTTAAAGAGATCTCAACTAACTCCCACCGAAATCTTTGAAGAGGCATCAATCTCGATGGAAGGCGAATGAGACGTCTTGGAAGGTCTTGGAAAACTCTCATCGAGACATGTAAACAAATCTTAGAGGTAGCCAATTGAGACTTGTGTGTCTGAAACTTACGAGTGACAAGAACGAAAAAAGAAATTCAAAACTTCAAAAATAAATTAAAACGATAAAAATCAGTGGGTTTTTGTTCGAAATTGTTAGATATGCTCGATTCCATCGATATTTTTGTGCCTAAAATACAAGACTCAAGCCCCAAATCACCCTGACGTCGAATTGATGTGGTTTCGCCTAAGTTTTTAGGGATTTAGATCGAAGGTGAGAGTGCGATTCGAGATAGGGAGGGATCAAGGACAAAGCCAGCCATTGAAGATAGTGGAAGGGGCAACTCTAAATAATGTGTTTTAATAAGAAAATGCAAGAACACACACCTCTAAAGTTACACCATAATGCACACCTCCTATCCAACTATGTTTTGAATCTTGAGATTCGTAAGCTCGAATTCCAAGGTGGGCAAGGACGGTTGGATAGAGAGTATGTATTATGGTGTGACTTATGGAGGTGTCATTCTAGCAAAGTCCTTGAGATTAAGAATGAAATCTTGTATAAGAAAAAAAGAAAAAAAATTAATACCCATGAGTAGTTTTGAATGTATTTGCAAGAGATTTGGAATGAATAAAAGTTGGTTGTGGTTTCAAAAAAAAAACAAGTTAAACTCCGTTTCTCGATTTTAAACATTGTACATCACATTTACTAGGTCATCAAATGTCGTAGAAGTATTTTTTTTCGTTGAGCAAGGTTAGATATGGTCGTGATGTGTTCTAAAAGCAAAAAGTGTCGTCCGTGAGGTTCGGTCACACAGGACCGAGATGTCGATCGACTCCAACTGTGACCTTTAAAGGGGAAAGAGTCGAATATGACCGAGACCTTTAAAGATTTGTCGGTCGAATCCGATCGAGATTATAAAGAAAACTCAGTCTCAAATACACAGGGCCGACACCTCTTAAGAGTTGCAACCTTGTACATTCGAACATTGCGAGCAATAAGAACGAACAATTTTTTTTTCAAAACTTATAAAAAATAAATAAAAATGACAAAAAAATATCGGGTTTTGCTTGAAATCACTTGATATTTTCAATCCTATTGAGACTTTGTACCAAAAATGCAAGATTCAAGCCCCAAATCGAAGCCTTAAACCTAAAAACAAAACCACAAACAATACCGACTAAAAAAAGAAATAAAACTACAAAAAAACTCTAAAATCAACACTAAAAGAGATGAGGAATGCATATACGGTGTCAAATCTATAGATTTTTACTCGGATTTTGTCGAATTTGGGCCGGAGGTGGGAGTGTGATTCAAAAGATGGGTGATTGGAGTATGTGTGAGTAAAAACCCTTTTATATGAATGGGTAGTTAGGTCATTTCACAAGAGTAGGGTACATAATGAAGCAAAAAGTGAGGTCCGAATAGCCACTACCCTTAATTTATTATTTAAGTCCACTTTCTTTTTTCTTTTTTTTTGTAAAAATATATATAAGTCCGCTTCATATTGTTTAAAACCATTTTTTATTGCAAGGTTACGAAATAGCAACCCCTTCCCTTTCAAAGAGGCAATTTTCCATGTATCCTCCCCCGTAGAGTTTAAATTAATTTCAGTGTACAATATACGTTGCAGATGGTTAATTAGATCTTGGCGACAACAACTATTATATACAGTGGTTAAGTTTTTTGCTATTGCGAATATACTAATTTTCTTAGATGAACTTTGCAAATATACTAATTAACTATCTCCAAGAATTTTGTTTTCTTCCATGGCAGAAAGTTTGGTTTGTCATTATGTAGTTTTATCGGTGTTTGTGTACTGTCACGTGTTCCTGATGTTTGTAGAGAACAATCACTTATTGTCTCATTATTTTAATGTTGGGTACTGTTATTTGGACACAAGAGTCCAGACACAATAGATTTATTTATTTCAAATTCATCCTTCAAAAAGTTGATGTTATTGTTGAAACACCTAAGAGAAATTGGTGTTTTCTCATTAACTTTTGTAAAAATTATTCACACATCTCTACGAGTCTAGACTCTTGAGTCCATATAGATTAATTGTTTAATGTTATAGTTGCATTCACAACCAAATTCTTGGAGATAGATGTTTATTTGAACAAATAAAATTAGTAAATTAATACAAAAAAAAAATAGCAAATCTATGTGTTTTTATTAGGGCAATTAATTTTGTCATGTATGCCATTGATGATCAATAATTTTTTTTTTTTCATTTTTGAAGCCATAAATTTTTTATTTTACTTACAAAAAAAAAACTCATTAAATAACTGAACAAAAAAATGAAAATAACTCAACTAATCGGGACGATTAGTGGTTAAGTACCATACACTACCACATATTGTACTATAAATCAAGTACACAAGTAACTTAGTAGACGTTGTGCGTGCGTGTTATCCAATAATTTAAGAAAGGCAGTTTTGGAGCCAAATAATAAAGAGATAAAGCCCGACCAAGAACACGAATTGTGGAGCCTTGATCGATCGTGACTCGCGATGCCAATAAAAATTTCAATTTTTATTTTGTAAGTTGTGGGCATTCTTGGATCTTGGGAACCCTATTATATACTTTTATTTTAGTGCATTGGAACCCTAGCTATGAACCCTACTTAATGTCACCCTCTCATGTCACATTTTATTTGGAGACGGCCATGTATATTACTCACATCAAGATAGCTTCTCTTGTAATACTCATTCCATTTCATATTATCTGTCACATTTTAACTTATGCACAAGTATTAAGATGATGATTAATTACCATTAAGATTTTATAACAAGATTATATTACTCTCCCATAAATAACTTAATTTATTATATGTATTGTATAAAAATATGTGATTGGTGGTGCCGTTAACTAAATAGAATGAGGTTATAATTGGAAATAAAACATTTAATGTTTTATTAATTTCTTAATGTGACATATATTGTGAAAAAAAAAAGAGTCCATAATGTAACAGATAATATGAATAGAGAGAGTATGTTTTTGGATAGCTACAAGCTTAAGAGAGCTCAAATTCAACGCCCAAATGAAAACACATTTTGGTTCTCCCAACGTCACTAAAAACTATATAAACATTAATTTCGATTACAATAAATCTACTTGGACTCATGAGTCTGGACTCATAGGGAGATTATTAAATTTTCAATAAATCTACTTGGACTCATGAGTCCGGACTCATAAGGAGGTTTTTAAATTTTTTGTACATATTTAAGGGGTATAATAAGAATTTCACAAGTGATTATAGTTGTTTCATTAATTGCTCGAGGGTGTATTTGAAATTAAAAAAAGTTTTAAGTCTGGACTCACGAGTCCAAATAGCACTACCCTTAAATTTTTTATACATATTTAAGGGGTATAATAAGAATTTTACAAGTGATTATGGTTGTTTCATTAATTGCTCGAGGGTGTATTTGAAATTAAAAAAAGTTTTGAGTCCAGACTCACGAGTCCAAATAGCACTACCCTTTCGATTAAAGTCACCCAATTTAAACACCTTAGACACTATGCCCTTAATCTAGGGACCTGTCATTAAGTGGACATGTTATTGCATTACACCAAATACCGCGGTTAGGTTAATTTCTTTGTGTTCATGCGAGGGATCCAATATCGTATCTAGACATGATCACAACCACACCATTAAATAAACCGAAAAATCTGTTTGGACTCTTAGAGTCCAAACTCACAAGGGGTTTTTGAAATTTTTATAAATATCAAAAGATGTTTTACAAATTGTTATTTCGAAGTCATTTATTGCTTGAGCATGACTTTGAAATAAAAAAATTTCAAAAACCCCCTAAGAGTCCAGACTCATGAGCTCAAGTAGCATTACTCTAAATAAACTCTCTCTATTTTGAAAACCTCCTATGAGTACAGATTTTTTTGTAAATTTATTAATCAAACTCGCCCACATTAATTAATTTTATTAGAATTTTTTTATAATAGGAATGATACTTTATTTATTATAACTAAAAATTAATTAAGCTAAAGAAATGACGAGAAACAATGTATTCCCTAAACAAAGTTAAAAAAAAACCATACTGATATACACTATACAAGAAAAAAACAATCTTTTACAACACTTAATCATCTTCTTATACAATATCTACGTTGTTAAAACTTTATTAATTATAAATTAATATATAATTAAATATTATTTATAAAAAATTATAATTAATGATTGATTAAATATTATAAAACAAAGAATTTAATTAAATTTAAAATCACTACACATTAGTTTTTTTTTTTAATTATATATGCATTTGTTATATATTGATTACATATTAAATAATCAATAACGTGGAGTATATTCTCTTCAAAAGAAAAAAACAACATAGAGTATATAACAACACTTTTTTCAAGTACATTTTTTATGAATATAACAACATTTTTAAGATGCTGTAAAAGAAGTTTTTTCTAGTAGTGAATGACAAAACTCACATCATCTTTAATAACAAATAATTAAAAAGACAAAAGTACTACATAAACCAAAGATAATTACTAATTCAATCAATTTCTTTTACACTTGAATATACATTTATAACCTCATCACGAACTGCATGTCATAGCACTGCCAGTGACTTTAGAATTTATAAGTGAATTCACTTTTGCATAGTCATATGATTCACCAATTAAAAGGAACCCAGCTATGATAATTGATATTGCAATTTTATATTTCTCGACAATTGTAACTTTCAACCAATATCATTACAAGACAAATACTGAAAATTACTAGAATTATTATATATACTTCGTTGAAAGTGCAGGTCGAACCTGCAATTATTAAAAAGAAAAAAAAAAGTGTAGGCAAGAAACAATATGTTTCTCTATATATACAAAGTAAGAAAAAACTTACCGGTGTACACGATACAAAAAAAATTTATCTTTTACATCATGTTGTTATACAATATGGTTTTAAAACTTATTAAATTTTAA
Source organism: Stephania japonica (assembly GCA_039657345.1). Classification (NCBI taxonomy): domain Eukaryota; kingdom Viridiplantae; phylum Streptophyta; class Magnoliopsida; order Ranunculales; family Menispermaceae; genus Stephania; species Stephania japonica. Next base: position 14,122,559 of record CM077556.1, read on the forward strand.
ATTAATATATAACTTAATATAATTTAGAACGAGAAATAATCATTAATTATTGATTAAATACTATAAAACAAAGAATTTAGTTAAATTTATAAATCATTACACATTAATTTTTAAATTATAATATTTGTATTGCATGTTGATTACATATTAAATAAATTTCAACAACGTAGAGTGTTTATAACAATTTTTCTTACATTTTTTAAAAGATATTAATTTTCTCATCACCAAAAAAAAAATTTCTTCCTTCCCAAAAACGAAAATAAATTAATGTCAAAGGGCTCGACACATTGTCTTGAAACCAAAGTCTTGATGAGTTCGATTAAGAAGCTATAGAATGCAACCACATTATTAATTTCTTGATCATTAAATTTACGTTCTTGCTAGATAATTTTATTAATTTATTTTAAAATACGTTGGGTTTAAAGAATGGCTAGGCTCGGGACACGTTGACCTGAACAACCCAAACATTTATATCATAGTTTGCATGTATGTAAAGAAATTATTTGATAAATACATGTTAATCCACAAAGCAATCTTTAGATATCAAGAAAACCAAAAAAGAAACAATAGAGTGATGTAGGTGCAACGTTAATGTGACGCAATGCGAACCGTGTATGGTGTTCTTGGATCTCTCAAACCGACTAAGCAGACATTAAATACAAATTTAAAAACACAATTAGGGATTGACTCTTGAATTAACGAGCATAATAATGTGTTGAAATTGGTAAGAGAGAAACATGTGGATCCACATTAATGTTTGATTAGTTTTTTAATGGTGATTAATTTTAGGTTATATTAATCTGTTGGAGCTGAAAACAAGGGAACGTTAAAATCAGAGCCTATTTTTCAATTAATTTGCTTTAATTGATTTGTTAATGAGACGTAAAAACAAAGATTGTTTTTTTTGTTTCGAAGATAGGTTTGACGAGTTGACTGTTTGACAAAGTGGTGTTTCTCGCGTGAAATTGGGGAGAAAATGAGGCGCAGTGCGCACTGTGCGCAAGTTGCACACATGGGGATTGGAGAGTGGGTGGGTGCCACATGCGCCACTCGTGGGGTTGCGAATCAAACACGCCCACGTCACATCTCATTGCCACGCCTTAACAACTTGGTATTTTTATCTATGTTTTTTGTTTTTGTTTTTATTTTTAAGAAAATTGAAATAGAGAAAATTATGAGTAATTAATGACCAACCTAAGGCATCTCCAACCAAAATGGCGCTGGTTGGAGACGTCACCTCAGCATCCGCTGAGGTGGATGCTGAGGTGACATCATAGTTACTGTGCGCCATCCTACGTGGATGGCGCACAGCTACAGTGCCGCACCAAATTGGTGTGGCACTGTTCACGACTTCATTTTTTTTATTATTTTTTTTGTTTTTATCAATAAAAAATAGTGTAAAAGATAGTGTTGTGGGTAAAAGATAGTAAATAAATTAATAAATAAAGTAAGATAGTGTAAAAAATGGTGTTGTAGGTTGGAGACGGTTTTAAAATTTAGTGTAAAAGTTACACTAAAATGGTGCAAAAGTTGTTATTAATATTTTCTTTTCTTGATATTTGTTAATGTTCAATTTTTTTATTTTTTATTATTATTATTATTATTATTTTTTTATCTCCTTCTTTCCTTCAACAGATTATTCTTGCAAGTGATCCGACCTCATTAAACTCAAAAAAAATGAAGGGCACATAATGTAGTTATCACGAGCAAAAATTACAATCTTTCATCATCTTATATGTTGCCATCAAACCCACCTTTTAGGAGTTACTAATTTAGTAGCTCTAATAGCCCTAAAACATCTCCAATCAAACACCATTTTTTAACATTAGATTGAATGTTTGGTGTTGGGTTGACGCTCCAATTCAATCCCAAACTCAATGCTATTATAGTGCCGCGCTATATATGGCTTAAGAGGATAAAAAGATTCGTCACCGCCATAAATTTTCTATGTATTGGCATGCATTATGTACCGCAACTTTTTTTTTAATAGAAACAAAACTTTATTTATAACTACTAACCAAAATAATAAAACACACAAATTACTCCATATAAAACCGTTGTTATGCCATTGCTCCAACATCATTGTTATATAAAAACTTCAATATAAACATATTATTCATATATATTGCATATATAAACCCGAGGACAGCAAAGAAAACACGGGTAGTGTTTTCGCGTGAAGGGGAAGGGAATGGTTGGGTTGTGGACCTGCCTGGTGGGCTTAGTCAACCCACAACAAGGGCCCGCCCATCCAAACGCCGCACTTTGTGCCCACTGATGTGGCAGCACGTGACCATTCATTGCTCCCCCCTCCTTCCACTCTTCCATCTTAACCAATTTTATCTTCCTCTTACCTGCTCTCTTTTACATTTTATTTTTATTTTTATTTTTTTTGTTTAAATTATCTCATATTCGAACTATCCAACTACTCTAAATTAGCTTCAAGAGCTTCTAACGTTAGTATTTTTTTAATTACATATAAATGAAAACAAGATACTCCTAAACACAAATTAAAAAGAGTAAAAACTACCGAGATAAATTAAATTTCATAGTAGGAAATTAGATATACGCCAAACAAAATTCTAGATTGCCAGATATATATCTTATAAGTTAAATTATTTGAACTTTTAAGTACTTAAAGTAATACATATATCATTATTATGTAGAAGGAAAAATACTCTAAGCTATTAATTCATTTCCTCATAATTTTTTGGCCTTTGAATTTAAATTGCTATTCACCTTTGAAAGATGATAATTTAATATTTTATGAGATATATATTTGCTACACAATAATATAGATTTGATTGAAATGTGTGAATCTTATGAAATTTAAAGAAATTTACGTCATTAAGTAGCAAATGTATGTAACAAAAGAATGTCAAAAAAAAATTATTTTCCTTCCCTTTCTTAACCAACTAATTTATCAAAAAAAGAAAAAGAAAAGTGAAAAAATAACTAAAAACAAAACAAAAGAAAAGTTATTTATATTTCCGTAGCTTCTTTTCTTACAACTTTTCTGTCGCCTCTGACTTTGGGAATCTTTGTTTGTTTGTTTGTAACTAGCTTTGCGTAATCGGGAGCGGGTAACGGGCAGCGGGCACCACTTCCTAAGCTACCCGTCACCCGTGTGTTTGTGTGTGTCACTGAGTTGTCATCGTTGGCCTTCATTTAATTAGTTTATTTTGTTAACTTAACTACCAATTATCATCCTTAATTTATTGCTAATTACTCACCTCAACAATCCCAATAGTATAGTACTATTAATCCCCCCCCCCCCCACTACACACTCTAATATAAATTCAACTTCATCTTACGAGGACTTCATTAAATTACTTGACATTTCGTTGTCCTCTCCCTTGTCACATAATTCTTCAACCATTTTTATAACCCAAGATTGCGCTACACGTGAGGGACTCAAATCTCACCAACCTCTTATCTTTTGACGCTCTCTTTTTCTAATTTGTTTGTTAATTAGTAGCATAAAGTCTTTATGACTATTGGGTAGTAAGTTACTTAAAAGATTATCAATATAATCACTACTACAAATCAAGGCCTGGTCACTAAGGTTGACAACAACAATTACATGTCGTCATTCAAAGTCCGTTTTTAACTTGCACTTGTCATGTTATCCTTATTAATTATCCTTAAATCTCCTAATCTCTTTTACTTGAAAATCTATGGAAAACACCTAGGCAGTGTAGTGGGTATTCAATTAATTTTTGACTTTAAACATTCTTGTTAGATCATACACATTAATAAGATTGAACAAATGTGGCGTGTAAGCAACCACAAAGGGCCCTGCTTGAATTGAATGGAAGAAAGTAACCATTAAGTTTGGCAGTTCCATTTTCTCCTTTTCCACCAATTTCCCCCATTGTGGGAAGCCAAGAAGTATTCTCCATTGCTTCCTACGACGAAGCATGTATATGCAAAAAAGGAAAAAGGCAAACATATAACAACGATCCCAAATTAGTCAAGGTCCGCTGCATAGATTAAACTTTTCTTATCCACTCAATATAATAACTAGAGGGATAAAAGTCAATAGTAAGCATCATAAAACATATCATCCAATGGCATGTTCACCATATATGATGGAGTTCCATGTACAACTTCTCCTATACATACTGCCCTAGTGCACTGTATGTACTACAGATAAACAGACAAGACCCAACCAAGTACTTTGCAGTCCAAAACCAAAGTTTATGATCATCCAACTTAGAACACATGCAGTTACAATCTTAAGCGGAAATGCTCAAAGGACCAGTCTTACTAGAAGAGTTTATTTCGTTTCCTGCACTCTGCAACGCTGAAATCCACGCCCTGCAAAAAGATTTTCGACTAGTATTTGTACGCGAATCGCAACAAAGAACTTAAAAAGAGCAATACTATGAAAGAAAGAACTTCAACATATGTAGGGTTATATCTTATAAAGTTCTTTAGTAAAATAGCAGTACTAGGAAAATTAAGTTTCGAGATATTTAAAAAGGAACTGCGGCTTTCGCCACAACTCCTAGAAGAAATAAAAATGTCTACATAGAAACAAAGTACTTGTTATCCATCTGTACATTTAAGTAACTTGGTTTCCATTCTCTACCTTCCTATGTTGTCACTGCCTGAATCCATCACGATTGTCAGCCTCTTTGCTGCTTTCATGAATTCGCTGCCAAAAAATACAAAGATTGCACCCTTTTTAAGTAGGGCATTGGGTGAAAAAAAAAAAAAACTAAGCAAATAGTAGAAAAATGTTTACCTGAATGGTTCGTCGCCTGTGTGTTTAATTTCGCCTTTTGCATTGCGGTAAAGCACATGGCTCAGGGTCTCCGACCTCTCAATATCAAACATATTGCCGAGCTTTCTGTATAGCTCGTCATATGATTTAAGAACAGAGAGATCAAGGGTGCGACCAACGCCTTCAGATTCCATGAACACCTTGCAGTGGCCTGTCTCCAAACCAAACTCATTTGGCTGGCCGTCCTTGTACCAAGGAAAACCTTCACAAGAAGAACTTTCTGGTTGGCCATGCAAGTTGAGTCCAGATCCAGAATTATCAGAAAGGTTTGCTTTCTCCAGATTCCCTTCTGATGAACTATTTCCAGTTATAACTGCAGAGACGGTGTCACCGGAGCTGCTAAGAGAGATCTGTTGCTCAGTGAGTATAGGTTGACCAAAGAGTATAAATTGAGCTGTCTTTTTGTTATCGGGTTTCTTCGAACTCCCAGTAGAACTTCCCATGGTCAGTAAGCAAGAAACATTCTCATCGCTGTTGCAATTCCCCAAGGAGATTTTAGGAGGAGGGGCAGCATGATGGAGCCGCTGGAAACCGGACTGAAACAGACCAAATTGCAGTTTGTTGAGGTGGAGATCAGAAAGAGATGTACCAAATTGAGCATGCCTGGCTCCCTGTATGCCTGCAGGAATGTTGTCTGGAAGACAACACAAAGGGCTGCTGGACCCGAGGGGGTTGCTCGAAAGTGACGGCATTGGAAGTTGGCCGTCGAAAGGAAAATCAGGATGTTGGGGAAGCCTCAACTTCTTTCTTGGAGGAGAGAAGGGTGAGAGGTGGATGGTAGGCATATTTGAGACCAGCTCAACCAGCCATGGGCTCACACGCTTCACGTTCTGTAGCAGATCAGGCTCGTCCCATGTCACCTGCGTATTGATTTGTAAAGAAAGGTTGTATACCAAGAAGATGAAAATAGGGTAACACAGACTATTTAAACACTTATGCCTACTAATACAAAATTCATGCCCAATAGCAACATAAATTTGATCAATCACCGAAACATATTCATCCTTCTTTGCAACGAAACGAAAAGTTTCTTTCTTCAATTGTACCTCCCCCACCAAAAACACTTAATGCCTCTCGGTCATGTTTGGTTAATATATTTGTATTGTACACTTCCTACTACTCACATGATAAAATTGACAACACAAGATACTCAATGTGCATGGGGAATACTAAATGTGTTTTAATCATTAATATGGATAAAGACGCAAGGAATTTGGTCAGGAAATTTTGATTCGAAGTGTGGCTAAAAAGGAATTACAGACAGATACTTCACATTGAAAAGGAAGGAAATGTGCTTTTGAAAATAAAAAAAAGGAAGGAAATCCTAGAATTATTGCAAAACTGGGTCCTGGCACAAGAGGCGAAATGTTGTCGCACTCGCAAAACCAATGTTGGTATAAAAATCAAGCAAATATCTCAAAGAACCACGAGTTAAACAACATACTACAACACAACAACATAGCCTCAGTCCCAAATCACAAGTTAAACACATAAACACCCATAATTAGTAAATGCAACAAATAATCATCCAACATTGAGAAAAACAGGATAAAGAACATTCATGAGAAATAGATCTGGTAAATACTCAAAAAGAGAAGTTATTACCTGGAGAAGCCTCCATGGAGAACCAGGCCAACGTATGGGATCAGCCACCTGAACAGAAGATATAGTTCCCATAAACCAGCTAATACGCGACGAATCCTCAGTTTCAAATGCCATCTTGAACCTCATACCGGAACACCAACGAATCTGCAATGCAGCCTTCACGGATGAGGCCTTCACACAGAACTCCGGTGTGCTAGCTCGCGGATAGTATATGACCTCAAAGGGCTGTCCACTTGCAGCAAGAGTGGCAGCCTCTATAACGGACTCGGGTCTCACCCTTGCCCTTCCCCTCGTAAATCCGCCGGAATTGGAATTGACATTTCTCATTAGCTTATTTTCATCTTCTCTCAGAAACATAGAGAAACCCCCATAAGGAGAAACACAATTCCCCACAGCAGGATTCCACCCAGACGGCGACTCCGTTCCACCACCAACCCCTCTCTTAGCCCGCCGAATCCCAACACAAAGAACCCCATTTTCAGCTCTCAAAAACACAATCGAATCCCCCGCAACCAGCTTCTTCTGATTCACAAATGTACTCCACCCGGTCGTCAATAGATGACGGCGGGGAGTCCCCCTATAAATATGCCTAAACTTCCAACTTTCCCCATGAACATCCTTTGCAACCACAGTTTGAACAGGAGGGTCAGCAGAGTAATCCAAGCGAGGAAATATGGTCTCTGCACAATACCGAGGAACAGAAAAACCTCCACCATTGTTCGCATCCGACTGCGTTAACGTCTTTGCAAACGACGCAGGCTTATCCCGGACCTCACTCCCATTACTCCCAACACCTCCACCTCCATCATCCTCATCCTCATCCTCACGATCAGTTTCATTACTCCTCATAGGAACCATCCTGATCTTTGCAAACACCTCGTCCGTCTCCGCGTCCGCCATAAACTTCACCGCCGTAACTCTACATAGTATCAGAGACGGAACCCTCACCGAATTCCCAAAATCAACATTTCCACTGGCATGCTCCGCGTGGCCTTGCGGAAAATAAAATACCTTCGAGTTCACCGGCGGCATCTGCACCATCCCTCCGGCACACGCGTGCCAGAGCTGCGAATCCAAACACTTCTCCCCCTCCCTCTCCCTCTCCCTCATCGTCTGATCCCTCGCCGAATCAGTAAATGTGATCATCGCAACAACAACAACAACAACAACTACTACTAACAACAGGGCTTCTTTTTAATAATGCATCCACAAAACCCTTCTTTTCAAACTGTTGTCTCTGAGGAAATGCAAAACCAAATTCCACACAATCCATGAGAACTAAAATTGAGAATTAAATGAATTAAACAATTGAACATCAAAACATTCTCACCTCACACTTGAAACCCTAACACGATTGCACATAGAAAGTGGGAATTGCTGCTTCAAAACGGACTAGACTGAAAGGTCGAACATATTTGGAGATTTGGTCCTGAAAATAGGGGATCGTGAAACGAAGTACAACACATCCAAGACCAGTAGTAGTACGAATAAACTCACTACTACTGCTACTACTACTCAGTCGCAGCAAGGCGTCCGAGATCTGCTCCGAATTACACGAACACAAAACTCTCTCTTCCGATTTCACTTCTCAATTTCGTCACTAATAATAATAATCACCGACAGAAGATTGAGAGGAGGAGGAGTAGCGAACAAAGGAACAGCGAGTTCGGCCGAAACCTCACTTTCGATTATGAGCTGTTCAAACATTCCAACAGCAGCAACAACAACAACAACAACAACAACAACAACAACAACAACTACACACACACACAACAAGGAAACGATTATAAATCACTAATCAGTGACAAAACAGTCCGACGCAAAAGCCAAGATCGGCTTTTCTTTTCATCTCTTCTGATTTGGAGAATTCTTCGGTGTTTTTGAGATCTGCAAACAATTGGAGTACTAAACAGAAGGGAACACGACGGGGAGAAGTTAAAAAATAAAGAGGAGAGGAGAAGAGGAGTAGTTTCTTTAATGTGAAAGCGTAAATGAAGATGAGAGAGAGAGGGGGGGAGATATCGCGAGATGTGAGAAATTGAGTAACCGAACCATGGTCAAATGGTTGGGGGATTTGGTTTCCCGATTTTTTGGTCGGGGGCTAGCGAGGAGGCCCGACGACGGAGACTAGAAGTTTCTACTGTGGAATGCTTTGCCACCTGGGATTTTGGAGTGAGGATTGTGGGTTGGAACTTGGAAGTTACCCAAGTGCCCTCCTAATCTACCACGTTATTTTTAGGGCCAGGCTATTCAGATTTCACATTTTGTTTCTTTTATCTTATTTTTAAATTTTTTTTCGTTTATCCCACCCTTTACTTAATTTATCCTAATTTTTTATTTTAAAATTTCAACAATACCCTTACTCACCTATATCGGCATACCCCATCACCCTCAACCCAATACCCCCCTCAATCATCTAGATTTTTCAGTTTTAGTCATTATATAACACTTTGTACTAGATCATCAAGTATTGTAGGAGTGTTTTTTCATTGAACAAAGTCAGATGTGGTCGCGATGTTTCCTAGAAACGAAAAAGTGTCGCTCGCAGAATTCGGTCGCACAGGGCTGACTCCTATGAAGAGGTGTCGGCTGACTCTGACCACAACCTTTAAAGGGTAACGATCGGATTCGACCGTTAGAAGTGTCGGTTGCATACGACTGACATTGTGAAGAAAACTCAGTTTCAATGGGTGACGGAGGGATCTAACCGAGACCTCTTTAGAGGTGTCGACCCTGTTTGGCTGACACATTTTAAGAGATGTTGACCCTTTGCGTCCGACACCTCTTAAGAGTTGTCGGTCCTGTGTGCTCGAATAACGCGGGCAACAAAAACGAACAATTTTTTTTCAAAACTCCTAAAAAAATACATGAAAATGACAAAAAATAGTGAATTTTGCTCAGAATTGCTTGATGTTTTTAATTCCATCAAAACTTTGTACCCAAATGTAAGATTCAAGCCCCAAATCGAAGCCCTAAACCCAACAACAAAATCGCCAACAATATCGACTTAAAAAAGAAAAAAAACCCTAAAAAAACTACAAAATCGACACTAAACGATATGAAGAATACACATACGACATCAAATCGATGGAGTTTCGCTCAGATTTCGTCAGATTTAGATTGGTGGTGAGAGTGCGGTTGGAGAAAGTGGTGACTGGGGTTTGTGTGATTGGGGTGACTGGGGTATGCGTGAGTAAAAACCCTTTATATGAAGGGGTAGTTGGGTTATTTCACAAAGATGAGGTAAAAGAAGCAAAAAATAGGGTACGAATAGCTGCACCCTTTTTCTATTTTTATGTTCAAAAAATCTATTTGGACTCTTAGTTGCAACTTAAAATGAAGTTTTTGAAATTTTTACAAAAAGCAATGGAGTTTTACAAGTTGTTATTTCAAGGTCATTTAAATGATGACTTTGAAATTAAAAAAATTTCAAAAACCCTCTAAAGAGTCTGGTCTCATGAGTCAAAATAGCACTACTCTTGTTTTTAATGGAAATCAAATTGGGTTAGGATTTTTTTTTTAACTTTTGACGTGATTTCTACACTTTAGCATTATAGGGCTCTATATATGGTGACCCACTCAACTTAATTTTTTTTCCATATATAATATGTTGTTGTTGAATTAGAATATGCCACGTCAACCAATTAAGAGCTGAATTTCCAATGTGCTTGAATTATTATTACTACTACTCAACATAATTTAATAGTATTTGATATTAAGCTAAAGCGGCGACTTAATAAGAATAAAAGAGATAAGTGCCCTGGAATAAAGTGGTGGAACCTAAAAAATAGTAAACAAGTAAAGTTTAAAGAAAAACTACTAAAAGAAAACGTTTGAAATCTTGATTTAGATACTAATATAATGTGGCTAGAAAATGAGTAGTTGCATAAGGAGAGTAACGCCAAACATATTAGGTATATATATAGGTTTAGAACCACCAAAAAAGGAAACATGGTGGTGGAACGAACGAGGATGTCCAAAAAATAATTAAGACTCAAAGAGAGATGTGATGACCCTAGTTCCACAACCCTAAACTGGCCCCGCCCAGCCTAGACTTACGTAGACCCCGAGCCAACCTCGTGAAATCGACGTAAGCCTAGTCAGCGTTACCTTACCATTTATCATTAATAAAACATTTTAAGTTGAGTTATTCAAATTAGTGAGTTATTCAAAATATAGCGGAAACATTAAAATCTCAAACTAATAGAAACAACTCTAAGACGCTAGTCAGGACAACCTAGAATATGGAAACCCCGCATATGTATACCATATTCAACATATCAAATTAGAGGAGAGTAATATCAATACACATGCCCCAAGATCTCTCATAAACCCATGTCCCAATGTGAAACAAAACAAGCATATACATAATACAAAATGTAACAAAAACCTACGTCGATGCCAAAGGGAGAACCGCTCTAGTATCCTCAAAGCAAGTCACCTAACTAAGGAGCATTTCCCATACTCGATTGAGGATCTGCACTCGGTCAAACATAAGAATGACGAGCCCAGATAAGTAATGCCAAATAGAACATATATATAACATTTCGAAACAATAAATCACTTTATATTTGTGCTGATATAAAGAAAGGTACAGGGAATGCCTGAATAAATAAAGACTGTAAATAACTGTAAATCTATCGAAGATAAGTGTCCAACAAAAACAAATGAGAGGCGCAAATAGTCCCGACCAACCAGTCGTTGTGTCGAGGGACTACCCTACAAGACTCGGATTCTAAGACGTGATCAACACCCAACAAGCCCTAAATCCAGCAAACTAGTGAGACTTCCTGGTAATCCAACTAAAAACTCACTCCTTGCACAAAAGTAACCAATGCAGTGCATCCCGAGGTCATGACTCTGGCATGTTACCTTAGATGACCATTCTCTAAGGACCACCGTTGACTCACTTGCCCTCGGACAACTCAATAGAATGGAATTTCCAAAACATAAATAGAGCAATAACAATAACGAAGTAAAGCTCAATGAAATAATTGTAAAATTCCTCACTGGTTCACTTACCTGTATCTGAAGCTAATATACACTCACACGACTCAACTCGTTGCCTATGAGTCCTTGTGTGTCCGTCATTGGGTCATATTTGGATTCATTTGGATACCCGAGAGATCCCCGAAGTTTTTCAAAACTTTTTCTAAAAATTGGCATATGAATAGTGTCACGCCGCAGGTGGCGTTGTGGGCTCAAAGCTGGCGGCATCACTTAAAGCGCGGGTCTGGGGTGCCCTTTGCCCCAGACGCTGTGGAGAAAAACTTTCTACGGCGTCACTTAAAGCGTGACATTCTCAGGGCCTCTGCCCTGGGCGTCGTGACTGATGTCGTAGAGCGTTAGGCTCCACGACATCCCTTGCAACGTCACTATCAGTACACGAATTCGGGGTTTTTCAAAACCTCGGCTCATGTCGCCGCGATCCAAGCCTATTTCAAACTCATAGGGACGTCTATACTGTAACAACTCGAAAAATATACTATGTCTGTGTGGCAATGTGTATTACCTATTTATACTCGTATCTGTGTGACAGGACGGTGACGTTGAGTTGCGAGTAGTATTCGCCTAGGAAAACGTGACGAACGAGTATCGGGCGAACGAAATACGAATACACGGGTCTAAAAATGATTTTTGAGGACGAACGAAAAATAAAATACAATAATTAAATAATATGGGAATATATTCGGGTCGTTAGTATTTCCATTCGCGCGTGATGGTGTGAGTCGTAGTACATGTTGGGCGCAGATACATCCGAGATAAGGTCAATTATGGTTGCAAAAGAGGATATGGACAAGGGGAAGGCTCAGTGTGTGTCACAAGAGTGGTTGAGGCTGGTGGGAATGAGGGATTTGGGATATGACTCGAGATATGTAAACACACAAAAATGAGGATCAACCTATATAAAGTTGAGTCAACTCTCTCATCTATCTCATTTTCCCTTTTTTTCTCTCATTCCTCACGTGAGAATGGAGTTGGAGGTGGAGGATTCTGCGATTTTTCGAGCGTGGATCGACGCGAAGGGAGATGCAATGAAATAAACCCGATGGGAGTAAATTCAACCGATCGTAAATAAATACTGAAAAGTAGAGTAAATGAAACAACTTGACAAGAATTCAAATAATCCAAGCAATAAATACTCAAATGAATTTCGGTTAGGATACTACACACCTTAAATCTGCGCTCCACTAATGCCAATATCCAAATACACGCTCAAACTGAGTGTCACTAGCCGTCAATACAACCTAAAACTTGATTTCCTGAAAATTCCAATCAATTTTCTAAACCTCAAAAATCTTTAATCAATGGAAAATCCTTGATAAAAACACTCATTAAATCATTTAAATGAGTTATATAAACCCCTAGATATACTCATAAATTTTCCTAATTTTATTTAAAATTTATGGTCTGGCACTGTTCTGGACACCGCCAGAGGCACCGCTGTGTACAAGGACTCCACAGCGTTGCCTCACGACGTCCAGGGTGACTTACAGACACAGCCACGTACACACCACCCACGACGCCATATAAAATGTAGGTTGGTATTTCGCCTCTGGTTTGGTTGCCGCAGGTGACGTCGTGGCCTCCAAATGGCCATGGCTTGACTGGCGGTGTCTGAGCCAAAACAATTTCTTGGGGTTCTCGGACCCCCTCAACTCGTTGTCGCGGTCCGTGCTCGTCCAAACCACTCATACATCATCCAATATACCACAATATAACAACAAAACCCCTCGATGAAAACTGTTTGAAACACAAACACCGAGTTTTCTCACCACAACTAGAAAATCCATTGAAAACCCAAAACAACAACAATAACAACTACACATACACCAATATTGTTGCTTAAAACCACATTTAAAACCATAGCAACATCTTTAGTGGATGGTGTGCTTGACTTACGCCCCCAGAAACCTCGTCAAAACCCGAGAAAATAGGTCTGATTAGTAAAGTAAGAGATGAGGATCGAAGATCTTCACATAATTTTCGTCCAAATCAATAAGAGGAAAGAGAAAAGGTGATAAGAAGTGGTGATTTCATGACTTATATACAAAATTTTCATCAAAAAAAAAACCCTATCTCAAGGCACCCTTTTGTTGGCATAGATGTGGTCAAAGGGTCTCCTAAATATGACTTAAATGCGTGACTCAATCAAATACTTGTTTCCACACTTTGCCTTATTCACAACCACCGAGAAAATTCTCAGGCGTTCCGACACCCGGTCCCGAACCGTTTCAACTGTCCAACGCGTACTCTTGCATCACTTACGTATATATGTCATTTTATAGTGATTATTTAGCGTATTTAATCATTTATTGTGTGTATATTAACCCTTGGCCTAATGTACTAACCATTCGCCTCCCCGGTTCCCAAGTCTACACACTATCCCGAGGTGAATTCTCGTCACACTACCTCATTCGACATAAACAATATAACACACAACATTACGATGCAAATAAGCTAATTCAAACAATTACATCGCAAATACAACAAAAAACATACAAAAAACGGACTGTATACCTATATCGACGTGCTTTGACCTAACGTTGCGGTCTACGCACATCCGATTTGACGTCCACATCTGTAAACACGTGTCAAATAACGACAAATTAGGTTTGGGCAGTTATAGGAAATCAGGTTGTGAACTCTGTGTGGCAACCTGATGGACTTGGAACACTTATATGCATATTTACTTTGTGCTATCGACACTCATTTATCGTTGATATTTCACTGATTTATTTTCATGTTGTCTTGTATTATCTTTGTGATATTCATGCATGATACTAGTTTATCCGTTTATTTGACATTTAAAATTATATTGAGACTCCACTTAGTTATTACTGTTGTCTTTTGTACTCACCGTCCTTTTTATGACGGTGGGTGCAATCTCGTCATACTGCAGGATTGACAGGGGTAAAGGACCGGCAATAGACAATTGACGATGAGGACAACTAGGTGATCTCCTTTCGCCTATTTGGTCAGGTTATTGTATTATATGTATATTGCTTTTGAATACATTCGGATATGGGTTTATGAGATCTTGGGACATGTATTTATGATGTATACATATGTAGGGTTTCCACACTTTAGGTTGTCTTGACTAGAGTCTTGGAGTTAGTTCATTTAGTTTGAGGTTTTAATGCTTTCGCTACTTACTTTCATAACTCACTAAATTTGATTAACCAATATTTAAATTGCTAAATAAATGGTAAATGGTAAAGAAGGCTGACTAGGCTTGCGTTGACTTCGCGAGGTTGGTTCGAGGGCCCACGTAAGACTAGACCGGGCGGGGACCAATTTAGGGTTGTGAAATTGGGGTTATCACATATACCAACCCAAAACCATCGTCAAACCTCGTCAAAACTTATGCAAATTACCGATTCAAACAATTCGACCAAAAATCTACCAAAAAATCACAAAAATTGATCAATTTTCGATTTTCACAAATCACCATAGCAAAAACCTTAATCATTAATCCAAGATCACAAATTCCACACTAAAAATCCCAGAAAAATCGAAACCTAATATGGTGTCCAACCAATCACGACGAAAACCCGAAAAGTATGAGTCAAAACGTAAAGAATTGGACGAGGATTCGAGATCTAACCTTGATACACGTAGTAGGTTAATCCTCGGCCTTCGATTCGCGCTGAAACCTACGTAACCCCATCCCTTTTTCGTTTCGTTGAGAGGAGAGAGAAAAGGTGATGGGTTGCTTATATACTCATCATCTCATTACATTTCACGAACAAATCTTGAGGACCATCCCTTTGCCTATACATACACCAACTTACCTACCTTAACTCAACTTAATGACTTATTTGGGGACTCGCCCTTTGTTCTCATCCAACCTAACTTAAAACCAAGTCTTTCTCAGGCGTTCCCGTACCCGGACTGCACCACGACTCGCACCGTTGTTTGCTCACAGACATAGCATCGTACTGGAAACATTACACAAATTGTGATGGCCCCAATTCCACAACTCTAAATTGGTCCCCACCCGACTTGGATCGCACCACGACTCGCGCAGTCAACGTAAGCCTTCCTTACCATTTACCATTTATTAAGTTATTTAAGGTTAAGTTATTCATATTAGCGAGTAATCAGATCATAGCGGAAGCATTGAAAATCTCAAACTAATAGCAATAACCCTAAGACACTAGTCAGGAAAACTTAAAGCGTGGAAACCCCACATATGTACACCAACATCAAGTAAATCAAGTCAAAAGAGAGGACCTATTTAATAAGTAAGAGGAGATCACCTAGTTGTCCTCCACTTCAATCGCCTATCGTTGGTTCTTTACCTCTGTCCACCTTGCAGTAGGACAGGATTGCAACCACCATCATAAAAATGATAGTGAGTACAGAGAATAACAGTAATAACCAAGTGGAGTCTTAATATAATTTCAAATGTCAAATAAACAGCTAAACAAGTATCACGTAGGAATATCACAAAGATAATAAAAGACAACATGATAATTCAATCACTAAGATATCAACGATAAATGAATGTCAAGAGCACAAAGCAAAAAATGCATGTAGGTGTTTCAAGTCCATCAGGTTGCCATACAGAGTTTACAACCTGACTTCCCAACAGATTTTTGACCTAAACGAACAACTTGAGACAACTTAGGATGAATCACTTTATCAGAGCCCACACAAAGTTCAACTCACGGTCAGACTACCAATCCTAAACTGTGAGTTTAGGCTCGTCTAAAATTTGTGTAGTTATGGTGGTTAAAGAGTCACTAAGCAGTCTCACCGCACCTGTAACCACCATATCGCCCACTTAGACCCAAATGACCACACATTAAAGAATCTAAGGAAAACAAAACCGATAATTCACCTAGGATAGACATCACAAACAGAATTCAAGAAATCATATTTTACAAAGAAATACTGTTCAACAAGGATAACAACCCAATTTAAATGCACAAAGAAAATAATATAAATACTCCCAATGGTTTTACTCATAAATTACTAAGCGAAACTCCGCACACACGGTTCTTACAAGTTACCAAATCGATCCCGTACGCTCGTCCACTAAACATCTAGCATTAGTCGGATCTAATTTGATCGCGTTATGGTCTTATTTTACATTTAATTGTAATTTTTCATTAATTTTTCCCAATTTCCAAGCATTACTCATTTCCACTATTTTAGGTAAATCTCTGGGTATTGGGTTGTATTTGGACCCAATTGGATACCCAAGAGAAGTCCCGAAGTTTTCAAAAATTTTCAGAATTTAGACCTTGTGAACAGTGTCACTCCATAAGGGTCCTACTTTGGCGCCGCCACTTAAAGCGCAGGGTAGGACAACCCTTCCCCAGACGTCGTGACTGGCAACGTGGAGCCTAATGTCGCAACCTCGGCTCACGTCGTCGTGTTCTGAGCCTATCCCAACCTCACAGGGACCTCGATACCCTTCCAAAATCACTATGAAATCTCAGAAACGTCCATCCACCAAAACCAAAATTCGAACGAAAATACACGAAATCTATGCCAAAACGACAAGAATTGAACAAGGAGTCGGGATCTCACCTTCGTTCACGTCGTTCTGCGCTCTTTTAGCTTTAATCTACACTCGAAAACCACAAAACCCTTCGCCCAACAGTTGTTCTCGTAAGATGAGATAGAGAGAGAAAGAATAAATGAGGGAGAAAAATGGGTTGACTCACCTATTTATATGATGACCTCCATTTTGGCTCACACCCGTATCCCAAGGCACATCCAAGAGTCCTTAATTACACCAGCCAACTACCCCTTGTGACTCACTTTGGGACTTCCCCTTTGTTCTTATATTTTTTCCAACAAATAATTGGCCTATCTCGGAGGTTTCTGCGTCTGACATGCACCACGACTCACAACGTCGCGAGCGAATGAAAATACTAACAACCCGAACATATTCCTATATTAATTAATTATTATATTTTATTTTTTGGTCGTCTATGAAAATCGTTTACCGAACCCGTGTACCCTTATTTCATCCGCCCGATACTCGTTTGTCACGTTTTCCTAGGCAAACACTATTCACAACTCAACGTTACCGTCTTGTCACACAGACACGAGTATAAATAGGTAGCATACGTCGTCACATAGACATAACATATTTTTTGGGTCGTTACAACAATGATTAGTTATTAATTACTTTGTTTTTTGTTAGTTTTTTAATTTAATTATCCCCTGGACAACTAATTACCTGTTAATAGTTCACTCGACACCCGAATAATCACGTTTTCTCAGGCCGAGCCCATTTCTCAACACAAACGCTCACACACAAACGTCCTCGCACGTTTAGGACATTAAAATTAACATTTGGGTAGTAAAATAAATAATACAAACACCAAACAAAAATAACATTCCTTGGCGTCGACGATCGAGAATTGAACACACTTATCACGGTAAGCGGGCTCATATACGACCTAAAATGACACGTGACACGAGTTAGATTTTATGGTCGTTACAAGAAATATATAGGAAGATACCTAGGTGTCAAGATGAAGATGCGTACAATCAATATAAAGAAGCTAGAAAACAAGGTAAGAAAGTAGTTGGTCAAGTTAAAACAAATTTCATGGAAGATTTATATACAAAGTTGGGTAATAGAGATCACGAAAAATATATTTATAGACTAGCCAAATTAAGAGATAAAAAGAAACAATACCTAAGCCATGTAAGATGTATTAAAGACGAAAATCAAAATGTTTTAACGATCGAATATGATAAGGAGAGATGGAAAAGCTACTTCGTTTGTTTATTTAATGATGGCCAAGTTTGTATCATAGTAGATGAAAACCTACATCAAGAAAGAAACGTAAACTATACACGCGATATTAGAATTTCGAAAGTACAAGTGGCATTGAAAAAGATGAAAATAGGGAAAGCATGTGGCCTAGATGAAATACCCAAAGAGGTTTGGAAATGCTTAGGAGAAATTGTATTGACTTGAATAACAAAACTTTTTAGCAAAATTTTAAAATCAAAGCGGATGTCAATGGATTGGAGAAGAAACATGCTTGTACCTATTTTCAAAAACAAAGGAAGCATTCAAATTTGTTCAAACTATCGGAGAATTAAACTTATGAGTCATACTGTGAAACTTTGGGTTAGAAGGTCAACTATAGAGACAATTTTTCTTGTACGAAGATTGATGGAAAAATATAGAGAAATAATAAAGGATCTTCATGTGGTATTTGTAAATTTTAAAAAAAACATATTATATGGTCCCTAGAGATGTTCTTCGGTGGGTTCTCAAAAGAAAAGGGGTGCATGCTAAATATATAGACACGATTAAGGATATATATATATATATATGAGGGAGTAGTAACTAGTATAAAAATATGAGGGAGTAGTAACTAGTATAAAAACATTCAGAGGAACTACAAAAGAATTTCTTCATTAGATACATCAAGGATCGATTTTAAACCTATATCTCTTTGAGCTAGTTATAGATGAACTAACTAAGCATAATCAATAGGATATACCATGATGTATGTTATTTGTAGATGATATTGTCTTAGTGGACGAAACAAGAGACGGAGTCAATAGGAAATTAGAATTTTGAAAGAATACATTAGAATCTAAAGGTTTTAAGTTGAGTAGGACGAAGGTCGAATATATGCACTGTAAGTTTAGAAATACGAGACATAGAGATAAAGTGGTAAAAATAGGGTTAGTAGAAGTTCATAAGGTAAAACACTTTAGATATATAGGATCAATCATACAAAATGATGGCAATATAGATAATGATGTCACACATAGAATTTAAGTTGGATGGAAAAAATTGAGGAGTGCAACTGATGTGATCTGTGATAAAAATATACCTACCAAGTTAAAAAGAAAATTTTATAGGATCGCAATTAGTCCAGTTATGCTCTATGGAAGTGAATGTTGGACGGTAAAGCAACAACAATTACATAAAATTAACGTAGTAGAAATGAAGATGCTTAGGTGGATGTGTGGTAAAACTTGTAAATATAAAATAAGAAATAAAAAAATTCAAAAATAAGTAGGTGTAGCACCAATTGACTCAAAGATTAGGGAAAGGCGGTTGCGATGATTTGGTCAACTGTAAAGATAGCCTACAGATGCCACCACTAGAAACCTTGACTAAATAGAAACTGAAGAAATTCAACGAGGTATGAGTAGATCAAAGTTAACTTGGGATGCATTAATTAGGAGAGGTTTGAATAGTTTAAAAAGCTTACCATCAATTACATTAAATCGAACACGATGAAAGAGTTTGATCCATATAGCCGACCCTAATTAATTTGGGACTGAATCTCTATTGTTGTTTTTTTTTTTACTTACATGAGAATTGAACCACGATCTCTTGATATCTTGCCTTTTTAGTAAGTGTTGTCTTTACCATCTCACGTGAGAAGCTCTATTTGTTGTTATTGCATTTCGATTATTTGGGCCAAAAAAGTTGTAGACATGAACAAATAAAACGTTTTGAAGCCCATATCCAAACGTGCCCTCTTCAGTTACAATTTAACTCGGGCGATCGAATGGGAAGACTTGAAAGTTAACCATGGTTAGGCAAAAACGACAATCAGACTTTTCTAATTTTGGTTCATAGAGCGACAACCAAACTGAATGCCCACTACCGACAACCCGTCACCTTCGTTGCCATCACTACCGGCTCTGCTACCGTACGCCTCGGTGCTCATCGCACCACCGACAGCGATACCATATTCTGCATGTGCCGGTCCCCAATCCACGCCTCGAGATATCCTACGCTCACATCGCATCTCCATCTGACGGTCTCCAACCACTCGAGCGCACGAATGCCGACTGTACGGGACAGTCTTTATCTGTTGTTCGTACTCGCACAAGTTGACAGCTAAAAGACAATGGGCAGTCCGTTGTTCTTTAGACACGTGGCATGTTGCGATACCGCCACGTGTAGAAGTTTAAATTGGCCTCCCTTAAAGCGACACGTGGGGTTTTTTTTTGATGGTCCCTCTTTCTGGAGCATCATTAATGGGCGAGTGAATGGAGAGGATTTAAGGCCCAAGAAATCGGGGCCGTTGGATCTTCAACGACGAAGGCGGTGTTTAATGGGTTGGGTCAGTAAGGCCCATTGAAAGAAAAAGGCCTGTGTTTGTGGGCCCGAACATTTTTATGCTACGCGATGTTACATCCGGAGCGTTGTACAGAGATTTTGATACAGAGATTTTGAAGCATGCGGTCGCACTAACACCTCACCTAATGGCCAGAACATTGGCTTTGTGTAGTTTTTTTTTTTTTTTTTTTTTTTTTTTTTTTTTTTTGGGTCACCACCTGTTATAACTGATTACTCGTGGCTCGAGGTGAGTCGGCTCACTTAGGGGTAAAACTCTCCCCACGGCGGTTTCTGCATTTTGTGGAGTCTTGAACTCAAGACATCATCTTTAACCGCTGGAATGCCAAACCACTATTCCAATGCACCAACTACAAATTGGTGTAGGCTTTCCTCCTACTAGTACCAGTGGTTTGCTTGGGTGTATGACCATTAAAGTTTTGAAGAATTTTAAATTTTAGAGAGTAATTAATTAAGAGCATCTCCAAGATGTGGGTTGGGTGTAGATGTGCGTCACTTGGGATTGAATAAACATTGAAACAAAAAAAAAAAAATCTCAGATGCAAATGTGTATTCACTACAAGAAATTTGGCCTTTGATTACGAAACTTACAATAAATTTGGCCTTTGATTTGGAACTTTTAGTAGCAAAACAAAAATTGTACTTACAACACTCAAGATTTGTAAGTAGATAGTGAAAAATTCGTTACAAAAAGAGTGTTTTCGCTTGCAAATCATGATCATAGGTAAAACTTAATATTTTGTAAGTAAATGTGAGTTGACGTGAATTTTTTGGAGGCAACTATAACTATTTTTACTTACAAAAGTTTTATATTTAATAATCATTTGGTCCCTGAACTTTGTGTTTTTTGTGCTCTAGATCCCTGAACTTTTATTACTATACATTTGGTCCTTGAACTTTCACAAAGATTTACATTTAGTCCTTCCACCATTTAAAGTGTTAAATTATGCCAATGTGGGCAACAAAAGTATTGTGTAATTAGTCAAGAAGAGTAAAATGGTTTATAATACTGAATCGGACGACTCACATCGACCTAAAAAAGTCGAAAAAAATTTTAATTTCCTCCAAAAACATAAAAATCTCAAAGTTCAGGGACTAAAAGCATAAAACTCAAAAGTTCAAGGACCAAATGTACAACAATGAAAGTTCAAGGACTAAATGTACACTATTGAAAGTTCAGGGACCAAAAGCATAAAAGACTCAAAGTTGAAGGACCAAAAAATACGTTTTGCCAAGCATAAACTGTTACTTACAAACTTCTATTCATAAGAAAAATTATATTGCCGCAAGTAAATGTTGATAAAATTCGTATATTTTAAAATCAATATTTTTCTTCAAAAAAAAATCAACGCTAGAGTTTAGATTAACTCGACAAATTATTATTATATTTTTTTTGGGGTTTAGACTAACTTGACACATCGTTGGTAGTCTAAAAGATAACTACCAAAACTTACTTTAAAAAAAAAGATAAATACTAAAAAAAAACCCCATTAGTCTAAAAGATACTTACGTTCTTGGCCCCATTAATTTCTTCCGCACTCACACCCACGGCAAAGCAAAACTAAAATTTTGAAAAACTTCATTCCCGCATCCATGCCGCACTTTGAGATTATTAACTGGTTTGTAAGTGCCCATAGTCTATGTATAGAATTGTCATACTAATTGGGAGTACAGAGGTTAGATTTCTTCTTGGATATAGCTAATTCTTCTTCTTCTTCTTCTATTATATGGTGTCTTTTCATCTTAATTTTTTATCAAATTAAAGCCTTACATATGCAAGTCTTTAGATTTATTGTGAGGACATTGGAACAATTTGCTGGAGCATATGGATAGAGAAGTGCTCTTCAAAGTGATGAATCTCTTCTGCCAGCGAAATGAGAAGGCTGCAAAATTAAAGATCCTTCGAGGTGTTTTCAAAAAAAAGATGCTTTGAGGCGGAAGACGAGTTTTGATATTCAAATTAATAAGCCTGTAATTTTTTATTTTTTTTCAAGAAATAAAGCCAGGTGTACTCATGATAATAATTTTCCTGCATTATTGTATTTTTATTGTAATTTATTGTAACTTTTGAGGAATTTCATTGTATATTATGCACCTAGAAACTGTTCATGAATATGTATGTATATTTTTGTTAATTTTTTTTTTATATTATGTATTTGTAATTTTTTTGTGAAATTGAGTAAAACAAAATTAAGCACCATGAATCAAATAAATTAAAAATAACTTAAGAAAAATTTGACTTAAAAAAATAAATATAATTTAATAAAAATTTTATAGTATGTAATTTTCTTTTACTTTGGAGCTCAATTCTCTATTAATTAAGTACGTGAGTATTTTTATATTACTTACAATTTTGTTATAAGTATCGTCAAAGTTTTACTTACAAGATTGGAGTATTACTTGAAATGACACTTCTGTAAGTAAGAAGTTCCTTTTTTACTTGCAATCAAGTTTGTAAGTGTAAGCTTTTAGGGACGAGGCTATTCTTACTACATTTTTACTAACAACATTTCATAAATAAACACCTTTACTTACGATTTATAGAACTTTCACTTACCATTAAGTTCGTAACTAAAAGTCATTTTTTTTAGTTTTGAATGTCGAACTGACTTGGCATATAAAGAATAGACATTATCTATTCTCAGTGTCTACTTCTAGACGGTGCAATCCATAGCCATGTCAACGATTTCTTTTTTCTAAAATATATATAGAAAAAACAAAAAATTTGAAAATAGAAAGTGCAAACCACATTGACCATTGGAGAACACTTTTGAACTTTAATGTTTATTCAAGCTACTTAAGATGAACACCCTTTCCACGTTGCTAACGTGACATCAATGTACGCTTACAATCCACATTTACCATTGAAGATGCTCTAAATATGACTATGGATATACCTCACAGTAGTGTCTATATAAAGTAGTATACCAACCTGTCCATTATTTTCAATAATAAGAATGTTATTTTAATGCTTTAAATTCCTTAGAAGAAAATAACTTCATTCTTTGTGTCGAGAAATACTAATAAGTGGGTTTAGATTTGGGCATACATGTTCAAAAGTTCAACAACCAATTGATGTTTCATGTTTGATTGTAACTCAAAAAAATAAATAAATAAATAAAATAAAATAAAAATTGATGTTTGATTGTATTGATCTAATTAAAGGGACTTGAGTTTCTATTCTCATATTGTGTATTTGCAATGTTAATTTGAATAAGAGAAATCTTGTCACTTGGGTAGAGTGCTAATTAATTAAAAGTGGTCGTAGTCACTATAGCATTTTTCTATGTCGGGGAATGTTATGGTGACTCACCACGAACACTCCTATGAGCATGTGCCATAATTTTTTTATTTTATTTTTTAACAATTTTGTAGTCGTAATGAGTGTCCATAGTTAGTAACTTTAGTATTATCCTCAAGCACAAAATTATTAAAAAAGTTAAAAAAAAAAATTAAAAATCAAGTTGTGTGCTTTTTGTGAGTGTTAATAGCTACGTACTTACTAGAGAAAATAAAACTTCTTAATTGCTAGTATGTATTTATAAATTGTATATATATAGCTAGCACCTACGTATATACGTACCTTCCTTAAATTTGTTAACAAGGCACACCATGAGTACATGCAGAGATTTAGATTAATTAATTAAGTGGTTATTGTGTTGAGGTTGATGAGTAGGGCTTAATGGCAAGCTTGACGGACCCATCAAGGAGAACCAACAATAAAAGGATCATTGAAGTGGTAGTAGTAAGTGTATGTACTTGTAAAATTGTCAAATTGAAGAAAGACATGACAAATGCAGAGGAATCATGAGCGGTTTTACTATGTGCACAACACAAGCAAATGGCTCCCACCTCTTCATCATGGAGAGAGAGAGAGAGAAAGAAAAAGTAGGTTAAAATGTTTTAGTGCTCACTTTTTTTTTTTTTTTTTTTTCCAGAATTTTAGTGCTCACTTCACTCATACAATATATCACCCAAATGTGTAACTTTGTGGGCTCCTCGGCCCATTATTAAAAAAAAGGCACATGACTTTGGCTAGGACGTCCTATTTGTGTATTAATTTGATGGTCCACAACCTTAAAATTTTGCATGCAAGAGAGTCATTTTCCACGTGCATATCTTTGTATATGTGTTGCACAATATTTATCAAATATATTTTTTTTTATTTACGTAGCAACAAGGGGTCAAAAGTCCAAACAATGAGACATTCTAAGATGTGCCACTCGAGCATCCTCTAGTAGAACATCTCAAGCTCAATCAGGAGGGTTAGAAAAAATCGATAAGCCTTGTGGAAGCTCCCTTGCATAGTTTGCAAGTTCATCCGCCGCTCTCTGTTGCTTTCATAATTTAAGTGTGCATTAAAACAAAAATTATTAGAAGCTAATAAGGAGCAATCTCCCGTCCTCTATTTTTTTTTTTTTTGATAGGAACAAAACTTTATTTATTATAGTCCAATTGCAAAGAATTGATGGTAATTAATTACAAAAAACACATCCCCCCACTCCGAAGATGGGTCATTGATGAAACCACGTCTCTTTGTGGTGTCACATTCACTCCGAATCAACTAGGTTGAACCCGTGTTCCGGTGGTCTGAGATTACAAAAGTGGGACTAAAAAAAATACAATGCTTTCACCTCCGCCCTCTAATTGAGAGACAATTCTATCTCAAAGTTCATGAGGAACAATTTCAAGTTTTTTGACGTTGAGTGGACAAACCTTATTAGTCATAAATAGTAGACAACGGGTCACAACAAATTCATGGAGCCTAGTGGACCTGACGGACCCATGCGCAAAACTTCTAGGATCCATAGTAGACCTGAATTGTTCGACAAAAGATCCATGATAAACTTAGACGAAATATTACTAAGAAACAAAATAAAAATGACATTGAATTGTCCTTCTATACATTTCTTAATTTTATGACATTATGAAAAAAAAGAATAAAAAAAATAGAACGCGCGATCGTATTCTGTAGTCTCTTATGAGCCTTTGTTATTGAGTAAAATCTTACTGCACTACTTTCAAGTTCAACAATGATATCATATCATAGTTCTTTTTTCTATTTTTGTTTTTTCCCAAATGATATCATATACTGTATCATAGTTTGATAAAAAGTAACTAGCAGAAGAAATACTTAATTTGTTGGGCGCTACCCGAACAACATTTGCATTGTCACACTGTTTCAATACAGGGACGGCTAAAAGGACCCTATTACTCTTTGTACCTTATTTTTTTACTATACAATAGTTAAACTGAGAAAAATGAGAGGATTAAGGAGTGTTGGGGTGAGGCTGAGGCTAATCTCTCGGTTTTAACCAATATATAGTAAAAAAATGAAATACAAAGAGTAATGAGGTTATTTCAGCAAAAAGTGGGTCATTTTAGCCACTACCTTCAATATATTATAGTTGCTGATTTTAAAGCTAAATTTATGACAATTACATTTTATTTTATTTTTTTAACGATTAAGGCCTTATTTTGTCAGGGTACAAAGAGTTGAGAACTAATTTTATTTGATTTATCTTCCAACTTGCGGGGAAGGCTGAGAGATATCTCCTCACCCCCTCCCTGAATTATGGACACAATTACTCCTCATTAATGATAGCCCTTTTATTACTCATCTCTCTCTTGTTTGAAAGCTATTTATTATGTCAATTCATATATTTTATTATTTAAAAATTTTCAACTTCTATGTAAATTTAAAAAAAAAACTTGTATGGTCTGAGACTCTAATTCATGTATGATTTAATTGGAATTAATCTTAATTAAAGTGATTCAACATATGTCTAAAACTCTAATTTTCACATTCCATCATGATAAAAGGGCATTAATTAAGATAACTTTTTTTTTTGTTCTCAAACTTTTTTGTATTAAAAGACAACAAAAACTAAATAGATAAGAACAAGGACAAGAAGCGTGCACGAGGCAACTTACTCAAACTTCCGCATTTGGTCTTACACCATCTTTTGCTTTTCATTTGTCTTGCTCTCTTACATTAGAGAAGTGTTATGGGGACTCTTAGAGTTTGGACTCCCAAGAAGTTTTTAAAAATTTTTTATTTCAAAGTTATCCTCAAGTAATAAATAACTCTGAAATAATAACTTATAACTCTCCTTTTAACATTTGTAAAAATTTGAAAAAACACTTTTATGAGTTCAGACTCTTAAGTCCAAACACATTTTTTGCTTACATTAATAGCATGATATATGTATAATTTTTTTTTTTATTTCTCACGCGTTAATACTCGGGCATTGTTGGGCTTTATATGAGGCAACTCTTCAATTTAGTTTTTTATATCCACGTGATGTGAATTTAATATTTCACTTAAGGGGAATCGAGTCCGTTACCACTCATATCATCTACTTCTTGATTGGTATATTTATTTTTGGAGTGTACTAATTAAGTGACCTTTTTTTTTAATTTTAATGGGAGTCGAACCCACGAATTTTCCAAACCTTATTTTTTTGACCAGTGATTTCTCTTCCTTGTTCATCACCAGAGATGCTTTGGTAAGCGACATCATGCTTGTTGTATTTTTCTATTTTTATTTTTATAATGGATAAAAATATAACAATAATGATTTGATTATAACTTGATAAGTACGCCAAATGGGGAAAAGCCCAAAATATTTAATTTGATAAGTACACCAAATGGGGTCCATAAGCTCAATGCGTGATCTCAGAGCATCTCTAATGGGATGTGAATTGAATATCAATATATGCCCCTTCGAATAAAATAAAGGAAACCGCTAGGGTGACTTGAGACGGGACACCAATGATGGTGTCAATCCATTTGTGCATCAGGATATATGTGAATAAACATCGATGCATGATAGATGGACATCATCATCGGTGTCCATCCCAAGTGTCCCCTCACCAAGTCATTCTAGTATTTTCCTGAGTAAAGATTGGGGGTGAGAAAAACCTCTACTCCAAAGAAAATGTGCATTTTGAATATCAAGCTGACATGGCATGCAAGGAATAAACATCGTCTATTTTCAATGTATACTTCTAGACGGTGCAATTCATAACCACATCAGCAATTCTCTTCAAAAGATATAAGAAACAATAAATTTTAAAATAGAAATGCAATCCATATTGACCGTTGGAGAGCATTTTGAGCTTCAATATCTATTCAAGTCACTAATCCTGTAGCGGCCCCACTTTCCATTGGCCACTACGACATGCACCGTAAAATCAGACCAAGTCATACTTCGGGTTTTCCCCCAGGCACAACCCATGAAAACACCTCTACCAGGTGACCCTGGACCCTCTAAGTGGTCGACGTACATCCACGACGCACCCACACCAGCCTACCATACCCAGGCAGCCTATTCACTGGCGTATGCCTAGACAAGTGCTATGACTTAGTGGACTCTATGGCCGTAACGAATAAGCACTAGGTGGGGAGTGATCTCAACACCGTAAAGACACCAGGTAGGAGTAAACTCCACTACCGTAAAGTCACCAGGTGAGAGTACTCAGCCACCGTAAAAGCAATAAAGGAAATAGAGTAATGAATAAACATAACTGAATTCAAATAAATCAACGGTAAATACTAAAGTGAAGTTCAATTGGGATACTACACACATATTGCGATGTCATTTAACTAATTTGGACCTATACATCGCAACTTCACCACCAAAGCACACAATACGGACTGTAAACCCCTATCCGGTCGTGCTTCATCTTCACTAGGGACCCACGAATGTCCCCTCTGGCGTCCACGTCTGCAATTTCAACATCAATAACGGCCATTGAAAATTGGGCCGTTACAGTTCTTCTCAACTAATTTGAAATTTCGTCCCGAAATTTGAGATAACTAACATCTCTTCTCAGGAACCGCAATACTGATGCAACTACCCATCAGGTCAGCCAACCTAAACAAACGTTGGTGAGCTAATCAAAGAAGAATCCTGCACCAACCGCCAGTAATAGCCTGCAAGTCCCAAGAAACTACGAATATCTGAAACCAACTCAGATATCCTCCAATTAATAATCGTTTGAATCTTGTCCCCATCGACAGATATCCCTTGACCAGTGATGACATGTCCGAGAAACTTCACCTCACTCAGCCAGAACGCACATTAACTGAACTAATCGAACTCAAATTTAGGTGAACAAATCAACCTGTCACTGGTGAACCGATCAACCAGTCGTCCACTAACTCCTGGTGTACAAATCAATCCCTGGTGAACTCATCAACCAGTCCATATCAACCAGTCCCTGGTGAATACATCGACCAGTCCCTGGTGAAAACATCAACCAATCCCACAACAACCAGTTGCAAATGGACTCCTAGTGAACTAATCAACCAGTTTCACAACCTCCCGGTGAACACATCTACCAGTTTCACAACCACCTCCTAGTGAACACATCTACTAATCTCACAATAACCCTAGTGAACACATCCACTAGAACACATTGGTTCAAAAATAAACTAACCAGCCTATATGCAACGAATGCATGAAAAATAAGACTAGCGAAAATATACAATGATGACGTACCCAGAGCATGTTATCATGTCGTCTCTCTGACAGAATGTGTCATTTCATAAGCTCTCTCATCAGCCGGTGGTATTTTTGATGCTGGAGAAACTCTCCGACAATCCACTCCGATGTGTCCTCTCTGTCCGCACCGATAATACTTACGTCTGTCACTGACTCCAGACTGTCGGTCCTCAGAGCACTGATCCCAACTCTAGTCCCTCTGATCTCGATCTCTACCTTTCTGGTCCCGTGGGTAAGACCGTCGTGAAGCTGACATCGCATATGCCCTATCACCTCTGTCATCACCTCTGCGCTGCCGATCTCGTGGTCTGTCCTCATATCGGGGTCTGCCGTCGTGGTGATCACTCCCACTATCTCTACCCGACGAATCTCTCTGTTTCTCAGGTCTCTGGTCGTCTTCGCTACTCCAATCTATCTGCGCGTCATCCTAATCGTACTGATCATCCCTCGAATCACGATCGTCACTAAATCATGATCCAACTGCAAATCATCTCTGGGTGTACGATGATCTGGTTGCTCCTCGCTCTGCAGCAAATATGTCTCGCGAGCCAACTATCTCACTAGTGGTATGGTCACTAGCCTCCCCAACCTCTTGCTGAGTAGTCGGTGGAGTAGTAGGAGTCTGTCCGTCCATCATAAACTGCACAACCAACGTGCATTGGATCAGACTCAGTATATACGCGTATAATATATAATACACAATCAAAACATACACGTATATATATAATTTCCTGAATCTACCCGCCTCGCATCACTTCCCAACTAAGTCTTTAATCATTCACTTGTGGTTTCCACATCTAAGATTTATTCATTAAGTTTATATTCTTGTTCAATCTCCAATCCCCAAAGTTTGACCTCGCTCTGATACCAAAATGTGGCGGTATCAGAGTTAACTATCATCAACGCTTCATCCTTTTCCTTAACAAACAAATACCCTTTTTGTCATTTCAAAATTTTTATTTATTTTCCTGATTTTTAATATATATATATATATATATATATATATTCGCCTATATTTTCGCGCCTACAATTTCGTCGTGCGCGCCGACGAGTGTACTCGGGCGTGCACACTACACTACCACCCACGCGTGTCGACCACGACCCCGCGTGTCACAAAGCGCCCACCAATTTACCATTTTATCACATTTAATTCATTTTATGTATGTGTTATTCCCCTCGGCTTAAATTTCGTCTCTTAGTCGCTCAGGTACCCACATCGACACGCATATCGAAGCGAATGTTTAACACACAATCTCACCCGCCAATGGCAATATCGAAGCCAAATGTAGCGGCCCCACTTTCCATTGGCCACTACGAAGTGCACCATAAAATCAAACCAAGTCATACTTCGGGTTTTCCCCCAGGCACAGCCCGTGAAAACACCTCTACCGGGTGACCCTGGACCCTTTAGGTGGTCGGCGTACATCCACGACGCACCCACACCAGCCTACCATACCCGGGCAGCCTATTCACCGGCGTATGCCTAGACAAGTGCTATGACTTAGTGGACTCTATGGCCGTAACGAATAAGCACCAGGTGGGGAGTGATCTTAACACCGTAAAGACACTAAGTAGGAGTAAACTCCACTACCGTATAGACACCAGGTGAGAGTACTCAGCCACCATAAAGCAATAAAGGAAATAGAGTAATGAATAAACATAACTGAATTTAAATAAATCAACGGTAAATACTAAAGTGAAGTTCAATTGGGATACTACACACATATTGCGATGTCATTTAACTAATTTGGACCTATATATCGTAACTTCACCACCAGAGCACACAATACGGACTGTAAACCCCTATCCGGTCGTGCTTCATCTTCACTAGGGACCCACGAACGTCCCCACTGGCGTCCACGTCTGCAATTTCAGCATCAATAACGGCCATTGAAAATTGGGCCGTTACAAATCCTCTCTACATTGCTGACGCGACATTAATATACACCTACAATCCACATTTTCCATTGGAGATGCTCTCACATATCTCTTCCTTCATCGTTGCCATCAATTGACATTGAGAAATGATTTTTTGACATCACCAAACTCATACCCTAAAGTAACATCGATCTTGAGAGTCATTCGTGTGCGCTTTATGATGCATGCCTTGCATATTATGCACCGAAAACTATGTGTGTGTGTATATATATCAATCTCGAGGTGCGTACAAATGGTTATTCTTAAGGCCAATGTGACTTCCTGAGTATAAGTTTGGTGATATGTCAATTGTGACTTTCTGCGAACCACAGAGGATAACAAAGTTGTGTTTTGTATATTATATATAATACTAGTCATTTGCCTGTTGTAACGACCCAAATCCACATTGGACTGTCACGGGAGGCCACGCAGTTCCACAACCGGCCACGTGATTGCCAGCTGTGTTCCACGCTCAACTTAACCACACTTCACCTCAAATTATACAGTGAAAGTATTGAACATCAAAATGTACAGTGGAACCCGATATTTAACATAAAATCCTAATGTAGAAACCAAACCAAAATGTGACCATATGATATATAAAGTCAAGATCACCTCAATGTGTCACAATGTAAACATGGCTTATATACAGGTTAAAGTAAGTCTCACAACCCATCCTAAACAAAAAAAATATATACATATATATGTAAACATGCACACGTATAAGTGGGGTAGTCCTCAGTCAGTCAGTCACAGATATTCTTCGAGCTTTCCTTTTCCCCTGCTCGTACCTGGATCTGCACTCCAACCATCACAAGAAGCCAGATGGTGAGTCCAGAGTGTGTAATCCCAAGGAAATTTACCAAGTGATTTGTAACGGCCCAAATTAATTAAATCAGGATTAGGGTTAATCACGAGGATTAACGGGTAATTTGAGCGTTACGTGGATAGTTGGGTTGACTCGAAAACGAGTACTCAGGCTTGTATTGTGTTATTTGTGTATGTTGTATGTCTATTATTGTGATGGAAAAGTTATTATTATTTATATAAACATCACATGTGTGTAAATACTTGACCGGGCGAGATTGAGAGCCGGGGTTTGGTTCATGAGACAGGCCAACGCTAAGGTATAGTAGTTGGTAGGCCGGGCGTTGGGGTTTGGTTAAATGTAAATTAATTAAATGTGATTAAGGTTAAGGAATAAAATTAAATGAGATTTAAATATACATTAAGCTAAAAATTGATAGGTACACTAAGCGTGGGACCGCCTCGGGAAGCGTGCCAGACGCGGGGCACCGGGTGCTGAGTAGTCGAGAGACTAGTGTGACCTTATTTATAAATTTTGGGAATTTATTGAGTGGGTTTGACAATTTATATAGGTCAAATCAATTGGAATTGTAAAGTCATATAGTTGTGACTGGAATAATCAACACCCGTTGGATTGTTCTCGAGATGCGCGACGAGCTAGTTTGAGGCAACTAGTGTCAAGATAAGGTGTCAAGAAGTTGGAATGACACAGGGTGATCCATGATCACATGATTGTCCTCGAGATGGGTGTACACACTTGATCAAAATCAATGTATATATATATATGTTGACCGATCAAACAAAGTGGAAAAGATGAAAATGGAAGAAGAGAGAGATCGGTGGAGGAGAGGATGAAGCTCATCAGTTGAGGTGCAGAGGGAGTGGATCAAGGCCATCCACAACAAGATCCAAGGTATGAATGTATCATACTTGGGTTTTTATGAAATTTTGATGTAGGTGGGAAATTTGTGGAAATTTGAATTTGGAGAAATTAAACACTGTATTTGGTTGAGATTTCATGTTCATGAGCTTAGTAGAACATGGTTTTGGGTATTTGATTCAATTTGAGTGAAGTTGGGTAATTTTGGAAAGTGGGTTTTGAAAATGT
Organism: Stephania japonica; assembly: GCA_039657345.1. NCBI lineage: Eukaryota > Viridiplantae > Streptophyta > Magnoliopsida > Ranunculales > Menispermaceae > Stephania > Stephania japonica. The sequence continues at coordinate 14,155,380 of CM077556.1, forward strand.
GATTTCCATGATTTGTGGATTTTAGTGTTTGATTATGGTAATTCATGTTTAAATGGTGTAATTAAGGTGATTGATGTGTTATGAAAATATGGGAATTGAATTTATGGGTTGTGAGTTGTTTGGAGTTCAAAATTTTAATTTGGAAATTTTCTGGACAGCGAGCAATTAGCGCTAATTGGAGAAATTAGTGCGCTAATCACGCTGAGTGAAGAGTGATAAAGATCAATTAGCGCGTTAATTGATCTCATTAGCGCGCTAATTGTCCACTGGAACCTAAAAAATTGGAAAATGAAGAAATTATCCTAAATAACATTAGAAACCCATTAATTGACCTTAAACCCTCACAAATGAATCCCAGGCATTCCAAGACAGTAAAATCGAGTCGGGAAATTAGTGGAGGATTAGACCGGGGTATTTAGAGTTTTTGAGCGTGGATTGAGGTATGTAAAACCCAATTGAACATCACTATTGCATTTACTTATTCTATTCGTTGAGCTTTATTTCTTTGTCAATCTAAATCCGATTGTGATGGGAACGATAGCGTTTTCGGCGATTTTTCGGTGTGTGGGGTTTGTTTTCTCAAATGTATTTGGTGACTAGGATACAATCAGCGGGGTCATTAGAGTAGGGTAAGACCGGGCCACTGATCCTAGCTTCACTGGTAGTATTTATTGCACACCCATTTGTTATCTTCGTGTTGGTATTCATGCATTTCCTTTTGAGCAGTTACCTGCGTTATTTCTTTGATTATTGCATTATTATTTAACATTGTTTATTGGTTTCTATTTATGTTCATAAATTGAAATGCCTGGTAGTTTTCCTTGGGATTTTACTTACTGGACTCGTTATCTGGTTCTTGTGATAACTGAGTGCAGACCTTAGGTATCAGTAGGAACAGGGAGGTCACGGCGACACATCCTCACCTGTTCACTGTCGAGGACCTACTGGTATATTTGTTGGTATTAAGTTGTTTTAAATTATTATTATTGGGAACTTGAGACCATACATTTATAGTACTGGTATATATACATGCGCTAATAGCGGTTGTCGCCTATATACTGAGTACTACCGGGCTTTCCACTATAGGTTCCAACAAATAAATCTTATGGCAGGCTATTTGGTGTTATTAAGGCTTCCGCTGTAAAACTGTAAAACTGTAAAATGTTGAATTACTAACTTAAATGGCATGAAATTAGGAAATGAGATATGAGGTGGACGGACTGAGTGACGTGGCAGGTATTTTTGGAGTATGGGCTGGAGAGGTACCTGTTGCACGGGGCAACCCCGAAAAAATGGGGCCGCCACATGATTACATAAATAAAATGCAGGAATCTAAAATACTATAAATAAACATGCGAAACAAAAGAATACAGACGACTGCGGAAGATCATCGCATGCATATCAATAGCAGAGAAACAAAGTACATAGACACTCGAAATCAGACCGAACCGTACTTCGGGCTATCCACCAGGCACGACCCGCGAGTAAAACCATCCAACAGGTTGACCCTGGACCTATAGGTGGCCGGCGTAGATCCTCGGTGCACCCACATATGCCTACTATACCCAGGTAGCACAAATTCACCAGCGTATGCATAGACATATGTTATGGTTCAGTGGACCCTATGCCTAGCACGAATAATCACCAGGATAGGAGTAATCGCATCACCGTAAAGACACCAGGTAGGGAATAAAAAACCTCTACCATAAAGACACCAGGTGATGGTACGCTCAACCACCGTAAAGAAAACACCAGATGGGAGTAAATTTCACCATCATAAAGCAAAGAGGAATAGATTTGCAAATAAATGGTCATAATGTAAATAAATCAAGCAGTAAATACTAAAGTGAAGTTCAATTGGATACTACACACCTCAAACCGCACTCCAAACGTCGTTCCTAGCCTAACTCAATGCCCCAATGCTAGTCAAATCACCAATCGTACTACCTAAGTCCACTAAAGTCCGATAAATTCCAAATATCATAAACCTCAAATATTCGATTCAAAACCCCAATTCATCGATAAAATCATCGATTAAACACCTCAAATAGTCTATTTAAACTCCTAAAATTTTATTAAATTTTTAGTCCCAAAACTGTCCAAGATGCCGCCGTGGACGCCGCCAAGTTCAATCCTCACGGCATCTTCATGGCGTCTTGGACGTCGTGGACACACCGTCACGTTATCTCCTCACGGCGTCTTTAAAAACAACTCCCTCACATTACGCCTCTGCCCAAGACGTCGCGGATGGTGCCGTGGGTTTTGAACCTGACGGCATCTTCGGCAGATAGGGTTTTCCCAAATTTTCAAACCCTCTCAACCCGTCGTCGCAATCTGCGTTTGCTCCAACAACTCATTAAACTCTCCATGAATCCCATAAAACCACAACCCCTCGACAACACACGTTCAAAACCCAAACTCGGCATTTTTCGACCAAAAACCCTAGAAATCACTTGGAAATCAAATCACCTATAGCAACAATACCAAAACCACATCCAATACACTCAAAACCATTCAACAATTCATAACAACACCATCCAAACACTGGTGTGCTCGAAACCTCCATCAAAATCCTCGTCAAAACATACAAAATATCCGCTAAAACGTAAAGAATGAGATGGGGATCAAAGCCTTAACCTTTATATCAATTTTCCTCTCGTTCTTGAGCTCCAAATCGCCACTTGAGTCACTCAAAACCCTCTCACACGCTCAGATTTTCGTTCAACCACTTTGAAGAGAGAGAAAAGGTGGTGACGCCAACCACACACGACATACATATACTTCCTTGATCATCCAACCTCAACACACATATCTCTATACATCATCAACGGTTGAGATGGGTCAAAGGGTCTCTATAAATGCCAAAAATGTTTGACCCTTATTTGTTTGTCCATCCGTTATCCTAGCTACAACTCGATCCTCGGGTGTTCCAATACCCGGCTTCGGACAGCGAACTGTGCCAATCTCGCGAGCCAACGACCCCGAACACCTCCATGTCATTTATTATGAATTATTGAGTGTATTTTATCATTTATTTAATGTGTTTAGACCCCCCCGGCCTAGTGTTCTAACTGTTCATTGCCCGGTATTCGCTCCTACGTGCTAGTCGCAGCGAACACCCGTCTCACTAGCTCGCACGTCAATAAACAATATAAACAAGCATATTGTGATGCAACCTAACTAAATTGGACAATAACATCGCAATTACATGTCAAAAAGCACACAAGACGGATTGTATACATAGCCCATGTGCTCTGAATCCTCACTGTGGGACCCGCGTCCATCCCTGCTGGCGTCCACGTCTGCAAATGATGTTACACATAACGATATATTAGAATTAGGTCGTTACACCTGTGCTCCACGCAGGTGTTATTGAAACTAAAACTATACTATATAACGTTTATTAAATTATTTTACACCCTTACAAATATGTTAATTTTTAAATAGTGAAATTGTGTTGTGTTTTTTTCTTCTGATTCTTTAAAGGGGGAAAGGAAAAAAATCAAGTGGATTGCAAGAAGAATAGATGAGAGGTGAAATTTATAGGGAAACAGAACTTGCACTACACTCCATTCCATGTATCTGCCCATGGTTTTGAGTTGAATGTTCTTGTTATATTCATCCATTCATTAATAAGATAACTATTATTAATTATTAATAGATGCACACCATTTTCAAAAAATATATTTACATTTATAGAAAGACTTGAACGAAAGCCTATATAACTATGAACACGATAAAAAAATGGGGATGGACCTCAGTCTACAACTCAACATATATTAAGATTGAGAGATAGCAGGAATTGAAAACTTAGTCTCAAAGTTGCGAATTGATGTTAGAATTAACTCAAAAAAAAGTTGCAAAGTTAGTTATCTACCACCAAGCCAAATAACTTGATTTTTCATATTTGTATTGATAAGTACGTATATTTTTACGCTTGAACATTAATTGTTTTTCTCTTGATAAAATAACCATTATCAATTATTAGTAGATGCACACAATACTTAGTTCAGTGAATCTGATGGGTTGGCATGTCGTGTGATATAATATAATTATCACTTTTTTTTTGGACAGGAATGAGACTTTATTTATTATAGCCTAAGTGTACACATAAATATAATTATAATTATATCTCTTGGAACAAGTGATAATAGAAATAATTTTATGCACAAAAAAATACGTGCACATGTATCGATCTCGAGGTGTGTACATTCTCAAGGCCAATGTGACTTCCTGAGTGTAAGTTTGGTGATATGTCAATTGTGACTTTCTGTGAATCACAGAGGACAACAGAGTGAGTTTTGTATATTATATATAATATACCTTTAAATTAGAATCTTAGTCAATATTAACTATAAGCTTTGTCCGGTTCATTTTTGTCAGCTTACAGGAAAGCTTTTTTGCAATAAAAAAAACTTACATAGAGTTAGCTCACATGAAAGTTTATATTTTTTATGTTTGGTTCAACTTTAAACTTAATCCATAAGAAGTTGCAAATTTAAAAAACAACATATAAAATATGACGATTTGCATAAATACCCTTTAAATAAGAGGTTGTGATATGCGTAATAGAGATGTGATTAATGAGGGGTGACTATGTTCATAAGCCTCAAGGAGATAACTCTAATGGTGAAGGAGTTATCAAAGCTTGGTGTGTGTGAGTTGAGAGATAACTTGTAAAGAAGTTGGATATATATACCAATTAAATAAGATTAGTTGGAACTTCCCTAAAAATTATTTCACCCCCAACTCACCTCCCGACCAAATAAGGCCATAGTCTATACTAGATTTCAATATATTAGGATTAATTGTTGACAATTAATTGGTAGTTTATTTGGTTAGTTTGGTATAGGGTCTTTTTTATGGATTCGTCTCCTCGTGTGCAAAGTAAAGGAGAAATAAATTGTAACCGTTTTCAATAAAATAAGTTGTAACCCAAAAAAAAAAAAAGGAAATAAGTTGGTTTCTTTATTTATTTATTTGTAAAAAAATTACTATGGCCCAATTCATATACTAACAAGCACGAAACACTTATATTGGGCCCGAAGCCCATTCATTGTTTGAACATTTCAATGGATTGGGTGTCAATAGGGAATGAGGACAAGGGTGTGGGAAAAATTGATTCCCCGCATGGGGATGAGGAAGAAAATATCCTCATGGGGATGGATCCCTACGAGTGATCCCATACATAAATTTATAAAATCTATATTAAATATATATTATATGTATATTAACTAGTAGATATAATATTTCATGCTTTAGAGTTTGGATACACATCAAGTATCAAATAAATACTAACAAGATTTAGAATTTGTAACTTCTTTAGTTAAATAAATAAAGTATTTTATTACCAAACTATATTAACATATTAATTATATATTTATTAATTCTTAAGAATAGTAGACTATTAGGAGAGAAAACAACAACAACAAAGCATCAATTTCAAATTAGATTAGAACGGGAACGGATTGAATGAAAATCCATCCCCGCATATTTTGAGATGGGGTGACATCTTAAATGGGGATGGGGACCATCATGCACCCAACTCGCACCCAGCATGCGCGAATGAAGTCATTAACGACACGTAAAATTTCTCGAATTAATTTATTATTATATTTTATTTTTCGGTCTTCCACCAAGTTTATTTCCCCGACCTGTGTATCCAAAATCTTCTGTCAATTCTTGTCGTCACGTTCTTCAAGGCAAACTCCAATCGCAACTCAACGTCACCGTCTTATCACACAGACCCGAGTATACATCAATAGTACACGTTATCACACAGAAAAATAATATGAATTTTCGAGTCGTTACAGATGACTCTTGTGCCTGATGTGGCTTTGAGTAAGACTTAAGGCATAAATCAATTTTAATTTTGGTGAGCATAACACGTAAGTTGAGGTTGAAGCAGCATGAATGACTCTTATGCGAGGTTCCAAAAATAAAATGTGTGGCCTATTAATCTACAAATCTGTAGATCCAAAGTCGGTGTAGCACAGGAGAGCAGTTAATGTAACGAACCGAGAGTGAAGGACGAGGTCATCGATTCGCTCGGTGACGGGGCTGGCGGTTGGTTCGTTCGTTCTCGTTGGTTGGTTTCTCTATATAAAGGAGAGCGAGTCGCGAGTGTCATCGAGAGAGAGAGAGAGAGATGATCACCCGGAATTCCCGCAACTCGGATTGAGCTTCGCTTCTGCCCATCAAGTTCTGACAAGATTTCTGCTGCTGATCGACGAATCACTTCCTCTCCTATGCCCTTCCAGTTCAACTTCCTTCTCAATTAGTCTTTCCATTGCAGCCATGGACATTCTGATTCTTCAAAGTATATCATTGGAAAACCTTTTGCTTACTGCAAGTTTTCGAAGAATTCTAGCTCCTGGTCATATATATGAATTTACACTAATACAAGTTGAGGAAGTGTCAGTAGAAGAGCATTCAAACCGAAACTATCCCTGAAGGCCCTCCCTGTAAGCTTTCCTCCTGCAGAAACAGCTCCACTTCAGAAAAGGCCAATGCCCAGAATACATTCAATGCAGAAGCTCGCACGCACTTCTCTTCTAGAAGGAAGAGAGAAAGGAAGGGAGAGGGGCCACCGGCACGCTCGCTACCATTGGCACCCGTGCCGCGGCGTTTGTCAGAGCCCCAACGTTGAGCGATCTGTGGGAGCCTCTCTGAAGATGGGTGAAGTAGAGACGACGTTAGGGTTTTCTCACAAACCTTAGCGTGTCTCTCTCGTTGGGCCTTACAAAAAGTCGATTTAGACTAGCAGAAGGTCTTTTCAAGACAAGGGTCCTCTACTTATAAAATGAAGGCAAATATCTAAAAAGCAAAAAGTAAGATAAAATAGAGCATTCTATATTAGTATATATGTCTATATTAAGTAGTTGCAACCAATTACGCATTCTCCAAACGGATGAAAGCCTCATGAACATCACTACTTCACGTGGTAATTCTAGACCTACGTCCACTTAAGTTTGTCCCGACTCAGCAAACTAGCCATAATTAAACATAACAAAGTTAGACTTGGAGAAAGCATGAAAATTCATTGATACGGATCTCAAATGTCCCTAAGCACAAAGCAACACTGCAAAAAGAATTCTCCAAAAATGAAGCACAAGAAAGAAACACAATTTCAAAGCCTACAAATTAAGAACCCAGGCAACCCCAAAACCTGAATCCAAACTAATCTTCCACTTCCTATCTTTCTCTCTCTACCCTTCAATTTCCTCCTTTTTTTTCTACCTATGTTTTCTATCATACTTCTTCCCACCTATGTACAACAAGTGAAACGAAAGGTGTAATCAAAGTAAAAACTGAAAAGTAAAATTACTGTGTCGCTTCCTCCGTCAGATATAATTGAGGAAATGACTGCTCTTCGGTATAAGTTCGGGTGGAGGACTAGCCACCCTATGAGCTGCCGCAGTCTTCATGCCCCCGCCGCCCTTGGTCCTCATCTCCAACACTTTCTTATGGGAATTGGAGTGCAATGATGCAACAAATGTTGGGCTAGCTGCAGGCCGGTACTCTGGGAAGAGTCGGCCTGATTTATAGCGGACTCCACAAGCGTTGCATAGTGTCTTAGGTCCCATAGGGCCTGCTCTCCATTGGGGAGTCTTTGTTATCTCACAATGCTGACATTTCCTAACTGCAATTTGTTCATGCGGCAAGTAAGATTGATCAGCTCCACCAAAGGCAGGTGCTACTTTCTTCTTCTTTTTCTTTTTTTCTTCGGTTCCCACTGGTTTTAAGAACTTTGAGGGCTGGGATTCCGCAAAACTTTCAAACTCTGACGTCAAATCAGAAGAGACACCTGCGGCATGGTCACTAATAGTTGCGGAGGAAGTGGGGGAGATAATTGGAAGCCTTGGCCTTGGATTGAATGTCGTTGGGCGTGGGCGCTTGCTCCGAGCACGCCCAGGGATAGCAGTCTCTGGTATCAGCGGCATTGCCTTTCCTCCGGAGCAAGAACTGCTGCTTTCAAGGACAGACACTGGGCTTGATGTCCTAAACTGATGCAGATCTTTGTTGTTGTTCTTGTCATTTTTGCAAACATAGTCGCCTTTTTCCAAAGCAATGCTTCCCGCAGAGAATGAATCCTCAACAAAGGTTGACAGCCACTCCAAATGAGCAATGTCCTCATGCTAATGCACAAAGTAAATAGGAAACATTAGTCAACCTCGCAAATGTCTTCCTCACACTTATTCATGACAACTAAAAATAATCGCAACTCCGAACGTCCGAAACATTTCCATATCACATTCAAGAGTGCAAATATGAAAGCAAGATTTGCTTATCAAGTTACTAGCAAATCAGCAATAATGCCCGGAAAGCAGTTCTAGATTAAAGTAGTCAACCGACACATAATGGAAATTAATAAGTGTCAAGGAACTTACTGGGATGCATAAATCTGTGGGAAGCTCTGATCCACTATCAGTGCTGTTGCCAGAGAACACATTCCCAGAATCAGGCAATGTGTCAGGAGCGGGACATGCACTTTGGAGCCCATTGGAATCGCCTAAAGCACCTCCTTCGACTTCTTCACTCGGGAAATCAAGTAAATCGTCGATGTGTTCAAAGAAATCCCCACAGAAATCCAAGTCCATATCATCCATGAAGTTTGGTTCAATCATGTTTTCCTGAAAACAGATTAGATTCAGGATATGAACTATGAGGATTCTTTTTTATTAGTCAATAAAGAGTGTGCATTCACTTTTTCTTTTCTCAGTTTCTTTTTCTTAAATTAATTACTATATACATGATTTTTTTAAAAAAATAATAATAATTTGGTCACGTTCGCGTCACAGACTTCTTACATTATGCTAAACAAATCACTTCCCAGTTTCAGGAATTAAGAACCTCAATTAGGTTATACAATCCGGAGGAGATGAAAGACAGTTTTTCCAAATTGGCTAGGCCATGAAAATAGTTCAATGAGTACTAAAGAAATGTTTAGTATCCATATAAAAACATTACTGAATTCAAGCCTAGAGAAATGTGTTAGCATTTATATACTCTGTCTAGGGACCTTATCCCAGTGTCAATTTCAAAATCAATGAATGCAACAGTGTGTGACTCTTCTTGCCTCTCTAGAAAATGAATGACAGTACACAATTTGTTATAAATATATGAAAAAACTTAATTAAGAGAACATGAAAATTGAATTGTTAAATTTGAGTACAAACATGACTTTTCTAAAGCCAACCTTGATTTAAGCAATGAGAAGGGGTCTTTGTTCTTCCAAATTTAGATGAAACCAGAAACTTCAGCGAATTCCTGCGAAAAAGAGTAACAGAAAAGAGAACAAGAAATGAGAAAGTTACAATGAAAACCTAATATTCTCCAAGAACAGCATTGTACATCATAGAATTCAAAAAGGGCTTCTTTTGGTTGTGAAGAAAAAAAAAATCTAAATAATACCAAAAAACACAGGAAACTGAAATAAAGGTCATTCCACATGAAAAAATTGTTTAGCCTAAAAGTCACAAATCCTACCATTGAAGAAGCAAACAAAAATTGAAGAAAAATAAATTTTCAGGGCAATAGCCAGGAGAACTCGTAAAATTTTAGGGGAACCAAATAGTTTTCTTGTTTATTTGCCTTCTTTTTTTGAAAAAAAGAAACTCCCAAAAATAACAGAAATAAGAGAAAAAAAACTAGAGAGAGAGAGAGAGAAAAAAAAAAAAAGAGGACAAATTCATGCAAGTGTCCCAAATTTCGGATATAAACAAGGCATTGCCTTCAATCTCTCCAAAAATCTCTCAAAATTAGGGAAAAAATCTCAAAGTTATCCAGAATGAACCCAACAAAACCACTTTACAAGCATGAATCTTTGGTGAAATTCAGTTAAAGTGGATAAAGCTGCATTCAAGCTCTAAGCACAGCTCTATCAACCATGAAAAAAAAATTAAAAAAAAAGACCATATACACACTATTATTAAAAAAAAAAAAAAAAAAAAAAAAAAAAAAAAAAAACGAACAAATGCTCCCAAAATCTCAACAGAAAAAATATAGGATTTTTTTTCATAATAATGAAACAAGCAAAACACTTTTGAAAACCCAAAGTAATATTCTTGGCCTTATTTTTATTTTTTATTTTTGGATGAATGCATTTGGTGGGTGTTCAAATTTCAGAAACCCCAAGAAATTGTGCTTTGTGTTTCATGGAGACACTGAAAAGATGAAAAACCCATGACAGGAAACAATCTTTTTGAACAAAAATGCATGCAAGAAACAATAGAATTTCAGGACCATTTGAATGAACTATGCAGATTTAAGAAATGGGAACAGAGAAGAAACAGAGCACCCAGAAGAGTAAAAGAAAAAAAAAAGAAAGAGAGACCTTGAGAGGCAACTCCCGCCAAAACTTGAAAGCAAGAAATGCAGAAGCAGAGAGCACAAGAAAACCCCAAATACCCAGAAAAAGTTTGGCAGAACACAAACCTTAGAGAGCTCAAACCGACATTCCAACTTCAAAAAAGTTCAGTCTTTGCTCAAAACCCTGAAAGGGTAATGCATGAACATGCAAACCCTAGAAGTCACAAACTCAGAAACCCTTGAAGACCATTCATTTTGCAACCAAAAATAGAGGTGAGTTTGAGAGATGAGGTGTAAAGGAGAGAGCTTTGGAGGAGTTTGAGAGAAAAACAGGGGAAAACAGAGCACATGAAGAAGAAGAATAAGAGAGAGAGAGTTATGGTAGGTGAGGTTCTGCCTTCACTGCTAGCTGTCCTTTACAATGCCCTCTCACCCCTCACTCACTGTCTTGATGTTGAAGACTGAAACCAAGAACATGGGTCCCATCTTCATATAATTCCCCTCTCTCTCTTTTTTTTTTTTGAGTTTCAATCCTCTGTCTGTTCTGTGCTGTTCTGTTGTTGCTCTGATTATTACTGAAATTTGTTTCAGTTTCAAGATTTATTTATTTTTTGCTTTATTACCCTTTCTGTTTTTACTGCCAACAGTGCTCAGAAGATTCTTTCCAACTTCAACAGTCTCTGTTTTCAAAGCATTTACTATTACTCATTTACTCTTTATCTTTGCTTTTATTATTAATTGCAAAAAGTTTGAGCTCCTCCAATTAGAGTTTGGTTTGGCTAAACTTTTTTTTTCTTGCTTTAATTTGGAGATTAATAGTGGTTAGTAGCTACTAAGTTCTGGCATGTAAAAAATGATCAATCTTACTTGCTTGGGTCTCTAAACAATGATCAAACTTTTTATCAGCAGTCGATTGATCTAAGTGATAAAGAACTCAATTTTCTTTAAGCGATGTCTTAATTTTAAGTCTCAAATAAATATATAAAAAAAATGAGTTTGAGAGGATTACCTTCGATATATACTTGAGGGTGTCTAAATGTAGATTAGTCAACACGATTGACATTAAATACTTCATGAAAAACTAAAAAAATGGACTAGGTTTTATTTTAATGATGATGTGTGAATATAAGAATTTACTCATAATTGCCCATGATTTGATACGAAGGACCAAACATGAAAAGTTAATGAGCAGTGTAAAAAAAACAGATTTTGAACTGATGATTTGAATGCATAAAAAAGGAAGTTTAGGCTTTATCACATGAAGCTCATTATTTATTTATTTATTTGGTCAAAACCTCTCAGGTGAAATGGTAAATACATCACTTGTCAATAAGACAAGAATTCGGGAGATCGTGGTTCGATTCCCACTAAAGCAAAAAAAAAAATAATAATACAACTCTTTCAATTTCCAATTTCACAAAAAGGCTGAGCTCTCGTTCACTAATTAGTTCCACAAGAGTACATTATATGTGCAATATTCTCTTAGGACAAAACAGGTTAGCACAAGTAGTAGTGGCGTTTGAGTATTGGCACGAAAATGCCCGGCTTTGGTGCGTTTGAACAAAAAAAAAATAGATAGGGTAAATTTGATTTATTTCTTATAGAAAGAACATACTTTTGATGTAACCGTGCCATTTGATACGGTTATTCATATCCTTCGAACACATTGATATATGCACACATATATCTCGAGGCACAATTATCAAAGGATGTGACAATTGTGTATCATTTTTCATTTTCAATTATGTGGTCATTGACTCTTAAGTCTTAATTATTCAAATACCACCAATATGCTCCCATTTTCAATTAATTAGTGCTAGTACCACCCCTGGTGGGCTAATATTAGTGCCACACACATTGGTTACATAGTAAAATCATAATTTGTGGATCCCCATAAATTTTTCAATCTAAATAGCTAATCAGCTGATTAATTAAATAACTTGTTTGTTGACTTGCTCTTGTCAATGTGGGTTGGTATTTGTTTATATGAAACATCTTCACCACGTCAAAATTTGATCGGTAAAAAAAAAAAATACATTACTTTTGGATTCGATGGTCTGACCTCACAGAGGTGGGAGCTTATGCCTTTTTCATAGTGCTACAAGTGTGGTTAGCTCTACAAACTTCAACACACATTTCAATTGTAATTAGAAAATGAAACAAAAATTAGACCCTGTATGAGATGAAAGAAAAAAAGGTCTTTTTTGTTTTGAAAGAACATATATACATAGAAAAGAAAGTAACAAAGTGAGCACATTGTGGAAGGTTGCTTTGGTTTTGGCCTAGTGGAAATGATGGGCCTTTTGCCCATATCCCAACCATCTCACCATCTCTCCTTTTATTTTAACTAACTTGAGGTGTACTCTTTGCATCAATCCCTTCTATGTTACTCTCTCAAAAAATAAACCACACACACACATGTGTAAGCTAAAAAGCTGTTCATATATATATTTATCTTTTGTATAATGTTAAAAGGTTGAATCCCTCCATGCCTTCTTCTTTTCTCTTTTGGTTTACTTAGTCCACACTCATGGCATCACTTCCTTCTATCACACTCTCACTCACTGACTCTCTGCATACATATCTTTTAAAGTAGGTTAGTGAAAACCTAATATTTCTTTCAATATAATTATGCGCAACAATGATGAAGCCATGGGTCCAACCAACCAACTATGCTTCTAGCTAATATTTCTTATTGTCCCCCTTAATCATGCAAAATATCTCATCAGTCCCCCCCTGAAAGAAAAAAAAATCAAATCAACCTCAAATTAATTAATCATCTCCATGAAACATACATGCTTTGTACCAAAGTAAACCACCATGCATTAGTTATCAACAAAAAATGATGAATATCTAAATAAAATGATTAATTAGAAGATACAAATATAATCGGGTACTTATGTAGTATGCAGTCTAGGGCGATCGAATTACATCTTTCACCATAACTAGTCTTGGAGCTTTGTATGCCATGATGATCTCCCACGTGCAAAAATTAAAATCCAATAAGAAACAAAAATTTAACTTATTTGTTGGAAGAGCACAAATTTGAGAACGAGAAGAAAATAAGAGGGTGTGAATTATCATTCATTAGACAAAAAGAGCCCATCAGAGAATTAGTTGAGTTCTATTAATTCCAACCCTTAGAACAAAACCAGGACTTGTCTCCTGCCATGAGTTAGAATGTCACTGTTAAGTGTTAATACATACACAATTAATTGCACGTAGTTAATTAAGTTATTTAATTTGGTTAAATGTGTTTATAATTAATCACCATTCGTTAGTTAAGAGTCGATGTTCTTAATTAGATTTCTTCTTTTCCAAACCATCAGCCGCACACGTGGTTCCATCAGATTCCACGAAATAAAATTCAAAAAACACCATCAAATGCATACCAAATAATGTCTACACATACTAGTAGCACGTGGCACTACGAATTTCAAACAATACAAATTGGAACCCCAAAATATCGACTCCGTAGCTTGTGGGAGAGAAAGGCAAATTAAACCTAATTGTAAACACAACTTTCCACTTCTTACGGCATATTTATACTTGTACAAATGTCGTCACTCTGATGCCATTTTACACTATGTTTTAGTACATAAATTTTTATCCCTTTCGCTGGATTATTTGACTTCATCCTCGAAGAAAATAACAATTTATGACAAAAAAAAGTACAAATACCCATTCAAAAATTTGGTGATATTTTAATAAGAAGGCCCTTAATCATGCTTAATCGGAATTTTTATTAAAAATTAAATATTTTTTCAAAAAAAAGCAAAAATAATATTTTCCGCAAAAAAAATAAAATTATGTGAGCTTTGAGGATGCATGCACATATGTGGATGGTATCCCATTTGTCTTCTATTCTCATAGAGGTACATTGTCGTGTTCTCCACCACAAAGCTGCATGAAAAGACCACGTAACAAACTCATATTCTTGCCAAGTTACCCTCGAAATTTCACCCGTCCTTTATAACCAATGGGCTTTTCCGTCATTTACTATTAAATAGTTAAAATAACAAGCTCGCTGTCGGCCACATTAACCGAACAAATTGCACCTCACGAGGAATATCCAGGGCTTCTGGCGCTCGAGGTTTGATGTGAAAGTATCTCGCCGAGATGTACGGAATCAGGAGCGTAGAAAGCGGAGGAGACTACGTGCAAGCATGTTGTGAGGTCGTATGTAAAATTCCGTGGGCCCCACCTTCACGTTGCTAGTATTGCACTATGAACCGTCCGATCTGGGTAGGCTCCACACCTAACTTGGCCACATGGACAAACTAAATCAACAACTGCCACGTGCTTCCGTGACTTTTATTTTTTTTTTCTTTTTTCTACTTTTTTAAGAATTGAAAAGCCTGTTAAACTCCGATTATGCCATGTTTGGTTACGGTGGAGTTAACTCCCTGTATATGAGATAATTTGTAAAAGAGTTAGAACTAATTTTGTTTAGATGCTTAACTTTTGGATGAGTTATCTTCTAACTCACACTTAAAGATAAGAAATATCTCTCCAACCCCCTTAGAGGAGTTATCTTTCAAAAGTTTGTGGACACAATTATCTTTTATTAATTAATTATCTTTTTGAAGAGTATTTATATTAATTCATATTTTTTATTGTTTAAAATTTGCAATTTCGCTGTAAGTTTGAAGTTGAACAAAATATAAAAATATAATTTTTCACTACTCGCATTGTATGTTGGCAAAAACAAACCAAACATAAAAATATGATCTTTTACTGCTCGCACATTGATTCGCTAATCATAATTGTTCATCAGAACATTCACCTGTCATAAAGTTGATTTTGAGAAACTGTGACTATAACAATAGAATAATTTGACAATAGTAGTTGTTCTCTTGACAAACGTCTGGAACACAATAGTACACAGACATACTAAAACCAAAACGAAAAATAAAATTTCAAACAAGGGAAGACAAATAAAGACTTCCAACAAGGGAAGACAAACACAAACTTTCAATATTGGAAGACGAATACTTATTAAAAAAGATAACCTAATAAAACTATCAAACCAATAACTATAAGTGCAGATCCACGTAAGAGCAATAGAAGTGAAAATGGATTTGAATGATGATAGATGCACATATGGAGGGGGAGCAAGTAGTGGCGTCAATGATAAATATGACAATCGTTGCAGGATTAAAACTCTCAAATCTAAATAGATTTATGTTTTATTGAAGAAAATGCATGTAATAAACACTCTTACTAGAACCATCGCTGATCAAATGGAAGATCGGCAGTGGTTCACACAGGAATCACAGAGGAAATCAAATAAGAAAAAAAAATGGTATTTGTGGTTTGGCAGCCATTTGGTCGAGTTTTTTATTTTTAAAAAAATTAAAAATTAAAAAAGTACTAAATTACAATAACTAATTATAACTTTTTAAAAGATTTAAAGTTAATTTACGAAGAAGACATTTCTTACCAAATGAGTGTTGTCCTTTCCACAAATTAATGCCTTATATTAACTAATATCCCAAAGTAAAAACTGACAATAGTTGGCTATTTTTCAAAACTAGACAATAGTTGGCTATTTTTCAAAACAAATTGAATTTAAATTGATAAAACATTGAGTAAGAAAATTAGTTAGTATTTATTATTATAGGATTAGTTGATGCAGTTGGTGCCAAACACCACGTGAGAAACCTCTAAAAAAACAAAACAAAACAAAACAACAAATGAAAGTGATTGGTATTACCATAGAAAGTCTCACTTACAAGTCCAATTTTATCATTTAAATCGCAACAATTAAACAATAAAGTAAGTGCTATTGTAAATGAAATGGATGTGGATGACTCTTCCTATTCAAACCATTTGTATTTCACCACAATGTGTGAGTGGTTACACATTTGCATCATGTAATTGTAACTTATGATCTTTGACATTCTTGTAATGGCTTATATAAAGTGCTGACATCTATGTAATGGATGCAACAAGTGGAATGAAAACTTATCATTCCAACTATCTCATTTCTTCTCTTCTCCTTTGTAGTAGTAGTTTATAGTAGTAGAAGTTCTTAGTCTTCTATTTCATTCTCTAGTTCTTAGCAAGTCTTAATTCAATTCACAACACGTTATCAGCACGATCTTGCTCTAGCATTAAGGAGATCTTGAAGTTCAAGAAGGCTTGTTAATGAGACAAAGCTGGGAAGGTATAACTTTTATGAGTTCGGTTTATTTTTATATTATCTTGGTTGCTTCACTTTTATATGCATACTTTATTCATATACTATGCATTATAACGTCACCGATTGCGAAAGTATGCTCTGTAGTTGCGTCTTGTTCGATCTTTTACATCAGAAATTAAAAGTCAATATGTGACATAACTAGTTTTCTCGCTATACTACAAACGATTAATTATGCTCCATTCTTGATTTTTTTATATTGTAAATAGTGTTATGAGTTTGGGTTGATAGTGGGTAAGCCTTGTCCTCGGCAAAGCTAAACATTGAAAGGGAGATGAGTTATTCCGTTCGAGGAGGCATGGTTTTTAAGTAGACTTCGTCTCACCACCCAACCTGGAGGTTGTCCCACCAACTCATACAAGTAATACATTTTGCATATTAATAATCAAGTTATAAGCATTCATTTAATCATATATTTTACATAAAAATGAGAACTATTTATGATGTCTTTATTTTTTTATTATACTTGATTGAATTAATTGCCTTAATAATATTGACAACAATAATTACTTGTCAAGGCAACGGGATGCTCAAATTATATATAAAGTATCTATGCAAGGCTATGCGTATAAATATTTATTCGTCAAATATCTCTTTAGACTCTTTAGAGATTTGAAAAGTGAATATTTCACTTTATATCATCATTTCACCTCATGGAGCTATCTATATCAAGGTCAAAATTGGTGATGCTCAAAAATGCTCAAAATGAGTGGCTGGGTCTCACGCTACAAAATTTATATCAGTCAAATATCATTTATTATTCTGCAATTTCAATTACCTCTATGTTGAGGCTATGCAGAAATATGACTGATGAGACAAATAAAGGCCACGTGGCTCGCCTTGATGAATTAATGCAACAAATTATTGAACGCGCACGTCAATTCATTAAATATTAATTATGGATTAAATCCTTGTCTCGTGGTAGCTGAGTAAAATAATAAGATATTATAAATATAATATCACTCATGTCCAATTGGTTTAGCTTCAAATTAAGAAGCATATGTTGCATATAATGACCATGGCCGCAATTATAAATTTATGGAAGTGGAAAAGGTGAAAAGATATGGTAAAAGTCATATTGACAATTCCATTGATAGTCAGAATAAAAAGTGGCGCACCACTAGAAAGGGTAAATTAGTATTGATAATGAGCGCTCATAATTGTGACATTTTTTTCGTCACGTACGAAAGGCTATGTTGCCTAAATATTTTCATAAACATACACAAATATTTTTGATCTTTTACCATGCCTTCAAAATTAAGGCAAAATTATGAATTTTACCATTAAAATAGCTCAATTAAGTATTGATACATTAAGATGTGTTCAAATTATGAGCTAAATAAAGGCGAATAACACATGCATTACTTATTGTACTACATGTACATTGTTCTCATCAATCTTGATATGGAGTATGACATCGTTAGAACATCCGAATACTTGAAAAAGGAATTCGAGATGAAAGAACTTGGAAAAACAAGACTTTGTCTTGGTTTGCAAATTGAACATTTTTCAAGTGGAGTACTTGTCCATCAATCAAATTATATTGAAAAAATTATTAAAAAGATTTTATATGTACAAGGCACATCCATTGAGCTCTCTAATGGTTGTCAGATTACTTGAAGTAGATAAGGATCCATTTCGACCTCATGAAAGTGATGAAGAGCTAATTAGTCCGGAGGTACCATATTTAAGTTCAATTGGTGCACTTATGTATCTTGCAAATTGTACAAGACCCGATATTGCTTTTGCTGTCAACCTACTTGCAAGATATAGCTCTTCACCAACTCAAAGACATTGGAATGGTGTTAAACACGTTTTTCAATATTTTCGAGGAACAAGTGACATGGGTTTATTTTACTAGAGAGGGGTAAAATTGAATCTCCAAGGTTATGCTGATACTGGATTTTTGTCTGATCTCCACAAGGCCCGTTCTCAAACGGGATATGTATTTACCTGTGGTAATACTGTTGTATCATGGAAGTCAGTAAAATAAACTATGGTTGCTACTTCTTCCAATCATTCTGAAGTACTTGCAATTCATGAAGCAAGTCGTGAATGTGTTTGGTTGAGAAACATGATTGAACATATTCAAGAATCATGTGGGTTGTCTTCAATAAAAGATTCTCCAACCATATTATATGAAGATAATGTAGCATGTATTGCATAATTAAGTGAAGGATTCATAAAAGGGGACAGAACAAAACATATTTCACCAAAATTCTTTTATGCGCATGAGCTTCAGAAGAATGGTAAAATTGATGTCAAGCAAATTCGATTGAGCGATAATCTTGCTGATTTATTCACAAAAGCCTTACCAACTATGATATTTAAAAGGCTTACATATGGTATTGGCTTGCGTAAACTTAAAGACATTGCAAGTAAAGAAACTGAACAAGTTTCACCCATGTTCACATGAGGGGGAGTTATTGATTAATGTATTGTACTCTTTTTCCCTTAGCTATGGTTTTATCCTATTATGTTTTCCTAACAAGGTTTTTAATGAGGCAATCTTAACAATATTATACCCATCTTAATATTTATGAGAATAGTGTACTCTTTTTCTTTTACTATATTTTTCCCACTGGGTTTTTCTTAGTAGAAGTTTTAACGAGGCACAATCTCTTAGCAAGTGTCATCCAAGGGGGAGTGTTGTAAATGAAATGAATGTGGATGACTCTTCCTATTCAAACCATTTGTATTCCACCACTATGTGTGAGTGGTTACACGTTTACATCATGTAATTGTAACTTATGATCTTTGACATTCTTGTAATGGCCTATATAAAGAATTCACATCTATGTAATAGATACAACAAGTTGAATGAAAACTTCTCATTCCAACTATCTCATTTCTTCTCTTCTCCTTTGTAGTAGTAGAAGTTATTAGTCTTCTATTTCATTCTCTAGTTCTTAGCAAGTCTCAATTCAATTCACAGCAAGTGTTTTTTTTTCTTTTTTTTTTAAACTTCAAGAGGAGTTGAACCCACAACCTTTACTAAAATTTGTCTTCTAACAAGTAATACATAGTCTATTTCACCAGAGACAAGTAAAAGCTTCTTTTTTTGGCAGCGGCTAAAAGAACTCTAATTTTTGTTGAAAGGACCACAGTTTTGTAAAACTACCCAACTAAGTAGGGTTACTACACACCACAAATCGCACTCCTCGTCCCGTAGAACAAACCCCAGTCCAATTCCTCCAAATCCCCGATATCCCAAAATATCTCCTGAACTACGATAGCCGAGTATATAGCGAAGTCGGGCCAGGGAATTTTTTCAGGACTCAGAGCACGATTTGAGGTATCCTAAGGAAATTCACTAAGTAATTACATAAATAAAATGTTGTAATTTAAAACACTATAAATAAACATGCGGAACAAACGAATACAGGCAACTGTAAAAGATCATCGCATGCATAAATATAGTAACGAAGCAAAGTGCGTGCACAGTAAAAATCAGACTAAGTCATACTTCGAGCTATTCCCCAGGCACGGCCTGTGAAAACACCTCTAACGGGTGACCCTGGACCCTCTAGGTGGTCGGCGTACATCCACGACGCACCCACACAAGCCTATCATACCTGGATAGTCTATTCACCAGCGTATACCTAGATAAGTGCTATGACTTAGTGGACTCTATGCCCTGTAACGAATAAACACCAGGTGGGGAGTGAACTCAACACCCTAAAGACACCAGGTAGGAGTAACTCCACTCCCGTAAAGACACCAGGCATGAGTACTCAGCCACCCTAAAGCAATAATGAAACAAAGTAATGAATAAATAAGACTGAATTCAAATAAATAAAACAGTAAATACTAAAGTGAAGTTGTGACGACCCATCCCCGACCTAGGATCGGGTCACCTGGCCCAGACTGCCACTTGGACCCGATCCTAGGTCGGGGACGGGTCGTCATAGTTGGTTTCAGAGCCTAGGGATTAGAACCTAGGGAAACGTTAGGTTAGGGAAACCTAAGATGTAGGGCTTTTAAGTTTAAAGGTCAAGTTAAGTCAAACAAATCAGTGATATGAGATATTGGTTCAAAGTCGACTTAACACGCAAGAATGATAAATCTTAGGATGGGATGGGACAAAATAAATTTGAAAAAATTTAATGTGATGATTATTTGCTACTTTGTATATATAAATATATCGTTAGATATATATGTAAATGTCTTTCCTTAAGACGTAAAACATTGGTTCCACGAGTTGAGAATGACAATTAACGACACAAGAAAATCAAAGGGAAGTCCGTAGAAGGTTCCACTTGCGCTGCAATGAAGTCTACAATGCTTTGCTACAAGAATGGTTCTGATAGAACGACTAAACTTAGAGTGGAAATTGTATGGAGAGATGTACCTATACTTAACGATAGAGTGGCAAATAAAGACTTAAGCAAGAATCGATAGACTTGAAAGGACAATGAGACGCCACACTAAATACGCAAGATGGAATTGTGACGTGGTCACATTTCAGAGAAGTAACTCTGAAATTAACCATCCTAGTAAGGATGCAAATGAATCTTTGGTTTTAAACAATGATAAGCAAGTTAGTCTGGCCAGGAGGCTGAACTAAATTCAAGATATAGACGTCAAGTATACTCTAAAAACCTCTAATGCTCGATTAAGAGTGTGAATCAGTGGTCTATAAATTCGATCCGAAGGTTATTACTATAGATCGAATTATGTTGTTTCAAGTGATCTATTTTTATCGAAAAATGATTTTTCGACTATATTGGACCATGATTTTTGTATTGTTTTCGAGTTGATATTTGCCGCACTTTATTGAAGTTTTCATGGAAGGATTTAACGTGTCTTTACAAAACTTTGAAAAGGCAAACAAGTACAAAAAAAACATAAATAAAATAAAATTATTTTCCTTGGTGTTCAAAAGATAAAGCGAGTAGACTCATACATATTTCGAGAATTTTACATTGTAATTTTAATCTTTACATAAAGAGTTTTACTGAATTTCAAAGTTTTGACTTGATGAAAATGCAAAACATCGTTTGGATCTATGTTACTATTTTGTAGTGTTGGAATACAAATTTTCTCATGGTCGTGATTTATATTTTGAAAGTATATTAACCAAATCAATTCGAAAGAGGTATTACAATTCGCTTGAAATGCGAGAAAACTTTTAGATGATTCCATATAAATAAGCTAGACACAACTTGAAAAAAAATCGAAACTTAATACTTTGAAATGGACTTTGATTTGGATTTAACTTTTCAATTGATTGAGTTATGACATTCAGGTTTTGATCGAACTTGTGTAAAAGAAAAATAAAGCTAAGCTAGTTATCGATAGGTTGAATACTAAAATTGAGGACCCAAATTGAGAGTTAGCTCGAAGCATAAGTGTATAATGTACGAGATGGCGAATGAGAAATTAAAGAATACATTGAAAACTACTCAAAGAGAAAATCTAGTCAATACAAAATGTCAAATTAGTACACTCAAAGATGGGTGAGTTATTAAAAATTGGGGATCCTAAAGTAGGATCGACCCATGAAAAAAAAATGAAAGAGTAATTCGGTGATGAGAAGAATTACAAACTCTAGATAGCAAATGCATACTAAAATAGTTTTTCACAGCCATATAAATTTCAAGGGGTACCTTGTTCAAGTACTTAAGATTTTCAATCGAAATGGTGAAGTTATAAGAAATCATGTTGATTTTATGGGAAGTAATTTGGAATCCTATGATAAAATAAAGCATTTCATTAAAGACCTGAACTACCAAACTAAATGGTTGAAAGGAAAGATGAAATATCTGATCAATGATAGGTCGATTATTAAAAGTGGGGATCCTAGGTTATGATCGAACCCCAATAAGATTTATACAGTGCAATATGTACGAAACAATAATTAGGGATGGTGAGGAAGTACCCTAAACTAACAATGAAACATGAATATATGAGTAAAAATAAAATTTCTTAAACTTCACATCGTTAATAATTGTCGAACAAAATGTGTAGTTTACACTTGGAAGCTGGAGGGCTTAGTATAAGTCTAAAAGTGAAAGCCTTAATTTGATGGCGTAGGAGAATTTAAGGTTGCAACCCAAATGGGTAAGCAATAAATTTGCAAATGGTTAAGTGTTAAAGATATTAACACGTAGAGATAATGCTCGAATAATCAAGGTCGACACCGTAACAAGTGACAAAAGCATAAGTAAGTTATGTGGCATAAAGGTTTGCCTAAGTATGAGGTTACTTTAAATTAATCCTATGAGAAATCAGTTGATATTCTTATTTTCAAGAATCATTGAATTTGGAGAAAAGGAAGAACACTATGAATGGTTTTGTGCTAAGTATAAGCAATGAATCATAAGCTAAATAGTGCAAGATAATTCTCGAAATAGGTGTAAATACGAGTTTGAGTACCCTTAAATTAAAGCTTTAGTAACAAGTCGAACAAGATAAACCTATATGAGTTTTATGTACACAGATTTGTACTTTATGGTTGAAGTATCCAATAAAACGTATATACAGTGCGACAGTAGTAATGCACGAGTGTAATACATTGAAATATAAGTTTGAGTTATGAACTTGAAATAACTAGATCGTAGTGTGACACGAGTTCTTAATAACCACATCTGGAGTATAGATTATGTAACTCCCAAGAAACGACATGAATGTCAGGTTCGAAACATGAAAGCTAAATCACTTTCGTTTCTCAGAGAGTGAAGTACTAAACACATTATAAGAGCTAAGAGTTAGCTTAGAAAGATGAGAATGGACCATTGTATACATAAAAGGGGTCATGACTAAGTCAACAATGTTTAAAATAGTCACCCAGGATCGTGAGAATTGATCAGTGCGAGGACGCATTACGATAGATCTCCTGAAAATCGAGATATAGTGATAAGAGATCTTGGTATGAAAAAAAAAATGGTGATGCAATGGAGCGCATTCAGATGAATGCTGAAACCTACTTAGAAATAATGACGATGTTAAAAATATTCCACAAGATTTTAAAGGTGGAAGCTTGTTTACGTCAATTAACAGTTAAGTGTGACAGAGGAGTTGTAAAGCTAACCATTATTAAAGTTTTTGTGGTGGCCCAAATTTCCACATTGGTCCGCCACGGGAGGCCACGCGGGCCCACAGCTGGTCACATAACTGCCAGCTGTGTCCCACGCCCAACTAACCATCATTATCAATTAATTCAAATAAGTTAGTCGGTAATTGACATTTTAATATTTGTAAACAAATGGAAGCTTATAAATTATGTAATTTCCTCAAATTAGAGAGCATTAATCCTATGTGGAAAACCCGGTAAAGTACACTGTATATAACATAACAAATGTGATACATACATGTACTGGTATCTCAAACATTCCCCATAAACTCAAAAATAAGTCAATACAACAAAATAAAAACATACAAGTCAAACTCCGTCAGCGACAAGGTCATAAGTAGTCTGCGAGAGTCTCCTTGCCCCTAAGTTCTTATCCTTTCCTTCTTTCCTTCAATACCCTTTTTGGTAATTTCACTATTATTTATTTATTTTCTGATTTTAATATATATTTATATATATATATATTAAATTACATATATACATATATATATAAATATATATATTCGCTATATTTTCGCGCTACAATTTCGTCGTGCGCGCCGACGAGCGTACTCGGGCGTGCACACTACACTACCACCCACGCGTGTCGACCACGACCCCGCGCGTCACTAGGCGCCCACCAATTTACTATTTTGTCAAATTTATTCTATTTTTTATCGAACTAAACGCATTCCCCGCCTAGTGTTCTCGTCGCTCGCCCTTCCGGTTCCCGCGTCTGCACGCATTTTTAGGCGAATACCCGACACTAAATCTCACCCGATCTAAACAATATTAAACCACACTGCGATGTAATGAGTCATAGTCTAGTCATTATCATCACGAGTTAGTCAAACAATCGATCAAAAATAATACTTTCCGCCCAACCAGCGTATCTTCGCCGGCCCGTGGCGTCTCCGTGACTGAGTGGCGTCCACGTTTGAAAATACGCAAATAACGGCCTTAATAAAATTTGGGCCGTTACGGTTCTTCCCAACTAAGGGAAAATTTCGTCCTGAAATTTGTGTAGACCTCCACATCGAACACAAAACCGCAACACTGGCAAAAATAAGCTGACATCGCCATCTCATCCGCGACTCAATCCTAGACCATACTCTGGTACGTCGGGATCCCACTAGTGTACGCATCACTTGGCCAATCACCTAGAACCCATCCCTCTAGGATCCCACCAAAGATAACGCCCAATCTAGTCAATCACCCGATAGCCCTCGCTATGGCCTAGTGTATCGCGTGATTAATCAAATCTTCATCAACATCCTCCGGTGAACACATCAACCGTCCTCAATCGTGTAGGTAATAAAACAATAGCTACACTTACGAAATAAAACAACACAATAAGTAAATAAACTTATACGTACCCACAACAGTCTGTCTAGTCTCCTCCCGGATCGACGGTGCAACAACGTGGACCCTATCTCTAGCCTGCACTGGCTCCGATGGTAGTGATGCTCTCCCGCAATCCGCTCGGAGGTGTCCAATCTGACCACAACGATGACAACGACGTGTCTCTGGTCTCCTAACCTGTATATCCCTGGATCTTTGACCCCAACTCTGGTCCCTCTGATCCTGGTCCTGTCTATACGACTGTATCGGTATAGGTACAATCTCATGTACCACCTGGCGATCATCATTATTGAATTGATCATCAGTCTGGTCCTGGTCGTCCTCGCGACTCCAATCTATCTGCTCGTCATTATAGTCGTACTGATCGTTTCTCAAATCACAATCTTTAATGAAATCATGATCCTGTTGCCAGCGAATGCTGCGTGCTCGAAAATCCTGCTCCTGACTGCTAGATTGATTTCTCTGTCTCTTCGATCTCTGATCAGACCAAGAACTCTGTCCAGACCAATCTCCAAGCTCACCCCGGTGTCGTAGATATGTCTCACGAGCCAATGCTCTATCATAAACAATCTATAGTGTCTCTGCACCAGTCGCGACTATCACCCCACCAATCCTCTCATCCAGGCCTCTGATGAAATAATAAATCTGTAACCTCTCCGTATTAGCCACATCCATAGCATACATCATGAGATACCAGAATCGGTCCATGTACTGAGATACCGACATGGTTCCCTGTCGCAAGCTCAAAAACTGCTCTCTCAATCGTAACTGCACCTCTGTGGGGATATACTCGTCCAGAAATAACTGTCTAAACTCTCCCCACGTCGCTGGCGTACCATGTATGTCAGTGTAGGTGGTCCACCAAACTAACGGCCGACCCCCAAACAATAACTTTGAAATACGTGCCTGGTCCACCTCGGGTACCTCTAAGCAACTGATGTAATCGTCTGTGAGTCATCAACCAACGTCTTGCAACCTCAGGATCACTGACTCCAATGAAGTACGTAGGGTTAAACCTCATAAAATCTTTCACCATCTTTGCTTTGCCTCGACATCCTACTCCTAGCGATCGAAGTCCCTATCTCGTTGCTCTGTAGTAGTGGGTGTCACCACGTAGTAGTCTCTGCGGCACTACAACCGGCTCAACCCTCTCTATCATCGTCTCGACCCAGTATCTCGCGTAGTAACAGTGGTGCTAAGGTCTGTCAGTGGTAACGAGTGCAAAGACGCGCTCGCGAGCTCGGTGCTACTACTGGCGTCCTCGAGCTCCGAATGTACTCCATCGCTCACCATTCGAGCTCTTCTGCAATAGGCTTGCTCTCTTTGAATCAATCTACTTTCGGTCGACCTCGAATCATAGCTCGCAAATCAGCCATGTCACTAGTGGTATGATCACTAGTATCTCCAACCTCTTGCTGAGTAGTAGGCGGAGTAGTAGGAGCCTGTCTGTCCATCCTAAACTGCACAACCAACGTGCATTGGATCAGACTCAGTATATACGTGTATAATATATAATACACAATCAAAACATACGTATATAGATTTCCTGAGTCTACCCGCCTTACATCACTTCCCAAATAGGGTTTTAGGCATCACTTCGGGTTTCCACATCTAAGTTTATTTAAAGTTTATGCTCTTATACCATAACCCACACTTCATTCCCTAGGCTCCTCAAACCTAAGCTCTGATACCAAAATGTGACGGTATCAGAGTTATCAATAAACCCACAAATTCATTCCCTATGCTTCGCAAACCTAGGCTCTGATACCAAAATGTGGCGGCCCAAATTTCCACATTGGTCCGCCACGGGAGGCCACGCGGGCCCACAGCTGGTCACATAACTGCCAGCTGTGTCCCACGCCCAACTAACCATCATTATCAATTAATTCAGCCTAAGTTAGTCAGTAATTGACATTTTAATATTTGTAAACAGCGGAAGCTTATAAATTATGTAATTTCCTCAAATTAGAGAGCATTAATCCTATGTGGAAAACCCGGTAAAGTACACTGTATATAACATAACAAATGTGATACATACATGTACTTGGTATCTCAAACAAATCCCATAAACTCAAAAATAAGTCAATACAGCAAAATAAAAACATACAAGTCAAACTCCGTCAGCGACAAGGTCATAAGTAGTCTGCGAGAGTCTCCTTGCCCCTAAGTTCTTATCCTTTCCTTCTTTCCTTCAATACCCTTTTTGGTAATTTCACTATTATTTATTTATTTTCTGATTTTAATATATATTTATATATATATATTAAATTACATATATACATATATATATAAATATATATATTCGCCTATATTTTCGCGCCTACAATTTCGTCGTGCGCGCCGACGAGCGTACTCGGGCGTGCACACTACACTACCACCCACGCGTGTCGACCACGACCCCGCGCGTCACTAGGCGCCCACCAATTTACTATTTTGTCAAATTTATTCTATTTTTTATCGAACTAAACGCATTCCCCGCCTAGTGTTCTCGTCGCTCGCCCTTCCGGTTCCCGCGTCTGCACGCATTTTTAGGCGAATACCCGACACTAAATCTCACCCGATCTAAACAATATTAAACCACACCTGCGATGTAATGAGTCATAGTCTAGTCATTATCATCACAGTTAGTCAAACAATCAGTCAAAAATAATACTTTCCGCCCAACCAGGCGTATCTTCGCCGGTCCGTGGCGTCTCCGTGGACCTGAGCTGGCGTCCACGTTTGAAAATACGCAAATAACGGCCTTAATAAAATTTGGGCCGTTACAGTTTTGGCCTGAATTTTAAACATACATGAATGAATGTCGACAAATATATGATGGACAATGATGTAAAAGTGTTACTCCAAGAAGGAATACTATGTCTACCCATTTATAGCCTTCACAGATAAGCCGCAAAGACATGATGAGTCGTTCAATGATGTACGTAACCGAGATGTTGATAGAGATGGTGTGCTAGTGCTCATGTTATAGCAGATAACTATCCTTGTTTCCCTACTACCAGTTGGTGGATGGTTTCAATGCCAGATAGGCAGAGATATTTTTTGACACAGATAGGCACCAAATCACATCTCAGTATGGTTCTACCTCTATGCAAGTTGAGCGACTTGAGCGTATATTGTGACTTCGGTGAAAATTATAAAGGAATACCTTAAGAATACGTAACGACAGAAGAACTTCACAATTTTCTGAGAGTAATGATTCTATTGGTGACCTACAAGACACATAGTTCTTACAAGATTCAGGTCGGTGGGACAAAAGTAATTAAATATAAGGAGATGTTAGAGTCAAGAATTTGACTTTATAAGACGTGGGGTACAAGTAGAACGTGTAAGAGAGAAATGACACCAATTAAATAATGGGTCATTAGAGAAATCATTACGAATGGACACGTCAGATTTTGGGTGTACCTTATTTTACTTTTGAGGACGAAAGTTCTTAAAATTGGGGATATTGTAACGACCCGAATCTTTCTGCGACCCGAATCGAGGGTAATTTAGTAATCCCAATACTAAATGTATGTTGGTGTGACTTTAAAGTTCTTTGATTGAAGGAAATTTAATTAAGACTTAAGGTGAATGGACCCTAAAGAAAGTTAATAAGCTAGATGGACTAAAGGCCCAAGAGGGAAGGGTACTTTAGCCATTTCCTACCAAGATATACAACCTAATCTTACCCTAATTGTATAAATGGTCAATTATAAACCCTAGCCTCCTTTGCAACACACAAATTCAATTTGAGAGTAGGAAGAGGATGGTGGAGGAGGAAGAGCAAGAGGAAGACATCAAGCTCAATAAGGTAACCCATCTTCTCCTTTAAGTTTTCTTTAGGATTCATTTTGTTGGAATTTTATGGGGAAAGGACCTAAAGGGTGGCACGGTCCAGCGTCGTCGTCGAGGAGGCCGGCGACAGCCCCGTCCCGCGCGCCATTCTTTGCCGCCAAGAAAGAGGGGCGTCACAGCTAGCCAAGAAGAGAGGGAGAGTGGAGCGCCACCCTCCCCAAACACCCGAGCCCAAGCGGCAGAGCTCCCCAGCGCCAGGGAGGCGCTGGGGACCCTTGGACGTTGTGCCCAGGGGTGAGGCGGGGGAGGAGCAGGGGCGTCATGCCCCTGGTTTGAAACCAGGGGCCGAAAGGTCCCTAGACTCATCCAGGGACCAGATCGGCCCCTGTGGACCAGTCAACGGTCCAGGGCAGTTGACCAGGGTCAACTGACCCTGGACCTTAATTTCAAAAAATAAATAAATAAATAAATAAATAATGTGTGTATATATATAAATGTATATGTATATGTACATAAATGAATTAAATAGAATAAAAAACAAGTAAATGAAGGTAATGTACCAAATTTTCAAATGAGGTGTTATACCGCATACCCCGAAGGAAAGGTTGGACGACACAAAAACCTGCGGGGTCCACAATAGTGGACTTGAAACACAATTAAATTGAAACTAGTGACTTAGATTATAATTTGTATTAGAATATGCATTGATATGATATTGTATGAATTGTCTAGCGACGCGCGATGGTTCACATCGAGCCCCGGGTGCGCAAGGATTGGTCATAGGCGCGTTGAATGCATGTAAGTGGGGAGCTTGCTCAATTATCAAATATGGCATGATTATTAGTTATGTTTAGGATTCATAATTTGAATTAAAGACTTGGGATTTATGGGTTGCGTCGTGGTATTGGCTCGAACCTACGTATTTAGGGAATGTGAATGCACTGTTATCCATGGCCCCAGAATGTGTGGAGTTCCACCGAGGGTCTTATTAGCAAGTAAATCTATAAGAATACCTCAGAATGTTGTGGTACCACCGAGGGTCGTTAACACCCCAGGATGTGTGGAGTTTACCACCGAGGGATTTACTTGACTAATTGAATTCATAAGTATGTCACGTAAGGACATGAGTTGGAGTTACCTTCTCTTGTACTCTTGAGACATAGTGATGTGCATCGGTGATGGCTTGGACGAACCTACTATTGATTTGATGGGACAAACGAGAGGGCACATAAGGCCTGTGTGCTAGCTGGTTGTTTCCATCACTTTGAGAGTAGGAGAATCGATCACCGGATTCTTGCCAATATCTAGTATGCATTGAATGGAACATCAACTTATCGTATTATTATATTTTATAATACATAATCTCGCGAAACCCCCCTCATTTGTATGAAAGTTTGAAATTATAAAATGATTTGTCAATCTCTTTAATGCTATGCATGATTATTGTTGTTATAATTTGATGGTTTAAGAATACGTCATATTTGTTATGAAAGGATGAAATTCTATTTATTTGTGGCTTACAAACCTTATGTCCATGATAGTATTTGATGATTCATTATAAGTCTATTTCTTATGAAATCCTGCTACCATGTTATTATTTAATGAATCCTTGGTTGTTTTCAAATACATGCTAGACTTTGCATGCTTATTAGGTATTACTTGCATATTTGATGGTTGCGCGGGTTTTCCGCATTACTGAGCTCCGTTATTTCTTTTAGCTCACCCCACTTACATCTTAGGTATCCACGACAGCACTAGGTTGAGGCAAGGGAGAGACGAGCTTGAAGTCTCCTCTTGATGTGAGCCTTTGTATATATATTATGTATATTTGATTTTGAAACTATCAACTTGGGGTTAAAATTTAAAATAGATCTTTGGGTAGCTTGAACTCTAGATACCTTTAGTTGATTCATTTCGGAGATTATAATAAATTTGTTTAGTTTAAATGAGCATGAACCGATATATAATTTTTATTAATGTTCTATGAACTTAAATCTATTGGCTTAGGATATCTTTTTATATTCATTCCGCAATTATTATCCTTTGTTTAGCCAATATGTATTCCGCAGGTTTATTTGTTTAGGCGTGCTAGACCGTTATTTGGGCCTGGTTCAGGTATCAGGTCTAAATGGCAGTCTGGGCCGGGCGACTGACCCTAGGTCGGGGACGGGTCATCACAGAAGTTCAATTGGGATACTACACACCTCAATCCGCGCTCCGCGTCCCGAAAATCAAACTCGGCTCAGGTCCAATAACACCCGACAAATCAAATTATCACCCGAATTATACCTATTACCATTTATCATTAAATTAGCTTCAATTTAATATATCATGTCAATTTTTCATTTTTCGAGGCTAAAATCTCGACTATATCTTGCCAACATTCCGAGAAAATCTCAAAATTCCTTTATTTGATCAAAATATAATTTTTCTGAAATTTTTCTATTTTATATAAATTTTCTATAAATTTTCCAGAATTTTTTTTTTAATTAGGGGCGGTTCGGCCTGAGCCGGGCCGAATTGGGTTCAACTCAACCGAGCCGAACCGTTGAGCCAAACCGGCCCGGTTCAGGACCGAACCGGCCCCTTCTTCTTCGTTGGAACAAAGCACAGAATGCTCTGTTCCAACAACCCCCCTTTTTTTTCATTTTGGTTGGGGTTGGCTCTCAACCCCAACCCCTTATCTCCTCGGCATGGGAGACATCTCCCATGCCATGTTCTTCCTCGGACGACCTGCCATGGCAGTTCGTCCGAGCTCGAGCACCCCACCAAACCGTCACCACCACCACAACGCACACTAATAACATACAACAATAACAGCAAAAACAACACCACAACATCAACAACTTACCTTTTTGGTCTCTTTCTCTTGTTCCCTCTTCTTCCTCCTCTCGATCTCCCTTCCTTTCGGTCTTCTTCTTCTCGTCTGTTTTTTTTTCTTCTTCTCCCGTTTTCGATTTAACGAAGAAGAGGCGATTAACGAGAAAAATGATCAAAATGCCTTTGTGTCCATCCACTTTTTCTAAATAACCACATACCCTTTTTGGTAATTTCACCATTATTTATTTATTTTCTGATTTTCATATATATATTTATATATATATATATATATATTAAATTACCTACATATATATATTTATATATATATACACACCTATATATTTTCGCGCCTACAATTTCGTCGTGCGCGCCAACGAGCGTACTCAGCGTGCACACTACCGTACCACCCACGCGTGTCGGCCACGACCCCACGTGTCCCTAGGCGCCCACCAATTTATCATTTTATCACATTTAATTCATTTAATGTGTGTAACATTTTCCCCCGATGTCATTAAGATATAATTACACACGTCGCGATGTCATTTAACCTATTTTAATATAAACATCGCAAATTAAACAAAACAACACACAAAATAACTATTTACCTAATACGGTCGTACTTCAGCCTCACTGTGGGACCCATAAGCGTCCCCGCTGGCGTCCACCTCTACAATAACGTCATAATTAACGGCAATTACTAATTGGGCCGTTACAGTTCTTCCCAACTAATTTGAAATTTTGTCCCGAAATTTAAGTTATAATTAACACTCACCAGTAAATAACTCAGGATATCTCCATCTCATAGTCGACTCGAGCTCCAAGGTGAGACCTTCAGTCCCATAATGCTGCCATCATACCAACACCTTCGGAATCTCTCTGTTCCTCAAAGTTTGTATCCTACGATCCATAATCTCTACAGGTTGTTCTTCATATATAACGTCAGGACGAACCTCAATCTGTATAATATCCACCATCGGCCTCGGTCCTGACTTAGCTAACCTCAACATAGATACGTGAAACACTAGATGAATGCCCGCTAACTCTGATGGAAACTCCAGCCTGTATGCTACTGTCCCAACATGTGCTATAACTCTGAAAGATCCAATATACCTCGGTGCTAGTTTCCCCTTGATCCCAAACCTCTTGTGACCTTTCCAGGGCGAAACCTTCAAATACATCAAGTCATCCACATCATAACTTAAACCCTCAAGATATCTATCAGCATACTTCTTTTGCCTATCTTGAGCTGCTTGCAATCTCAACCTAATTTGTCGAATCTTCTCGGTATGATCAACAACTTCAGGTCCAATCACTGCCACATCCTCTGGTGCTGCCCGACAAGCTGGTGATCTGTAGGGTCTACTATATAAAGCCTCAAATGGTGGCATACCAATACTCGCCTGATAGTTGTTGTTGTACGCGAACTCGCACAATGAAAAATACTCTTCCCAAGCACCTCTAAGCTGTAAAGTGCAAGCTCTGAGCATGTCCTCCAATATCTGTATTAATCTATCTGACTGACCGTCCATCTGAGGATGATAAGCCGTACTAAACTGAAGTCTAGTCTCAAACTGCTGCTGCATGCTCTCCCATAACTTCGAAGTCAACCTGGGATCTCTATCAGATACAATAGATATCGGCACTCCATGTAGCCTAACAATCTTTCGCTCAAAAATAATACTCTGCTGAGGAAACGAATATTTCATCGATATAGGGATAAAGTGTGCAGACTTCGTCAATCTATCAATAACAACCCAAACAGCATCATGACGCTTCGCAGTCTGTGGCAACCCACTGACAAAATCCATCGTAACATGCTCCCATTTCCACTGTGAAATGGGCAGTGGCTGTAACAATCCAGTTGGTCTCCTGTGCTCGGCCTTAACCTGCTGACAAATATGACAAGCCCTAACATATGCACCCACATCGGCCTTCATCCCTGGCCACCAAAATAAACGTCACAAATCATGATACATCTTGGTCCTGCTAGGATGAACTGTATACCGCGAACGGTGTGCATCCTCAAGAATGCTATCACGTAGTTCCTACACCTTTGGTATCCACAACCTGCCCCTGTGTCTCAAGCACTCGTCTGAACCACCAGACCAATCTGTGCAATCCAGATCCTGAGCCAGACAACTGAAGCGAACAAAATGTCCGTCAGCTCTTTGCTACTCAGCGACCCTCTCTAACGACACAACAGGAACACGCATCTGGCAACAGATATGAACATCAGTAAGAGCATCTGACAAACACAACACTGTCGCAACCTCCAGTAATCCATACTCATGTGTCATCTGCCGCAGCACAGTCTGACTCTCTACACCGCTCCGGCTCAATGCATCAGCAACCACATTCGCCTTCCCAGGATGGTACTCAATCGCGAAGTCATAGTCCTTCAATAACTCCAACCACCGTCTCTGTCGCATGTTCAGATCCCTCTGAGTGAATAAATACTTCAAGCTCTGATAGTCTGTAAATAACATGAACCGCTCTCCATAAAGATAATGCCTCCAAGCTTTCAGTGCAAACACCACTGTTGTTAGCTCTAAATCATGCACTGGATAATTCCCCTCGTGGGGTCTTAATCGCCTCGATAAATAGGCAACTGGGTGTCCATCCTGCATCAACACGCATCCCAACCCAGTTTCGAAAGCATCTGTGTAGACCGTGAAGCCTTTCCCTGCCATAGGTAAAGTCAACACTGGCGCAGAAGTTAACTTCCTCTTCATCTCCCAAAATGCTTCCTCACACTCTTCAGACCACTCAAACCTGACATCCTTCTTGGTCAACCTCGTCATTGGCGCTACAATCAACGAAAAATCCTGCACAAACCGCCGGTAATAGACCGCAAGCCCTAAGAAACTACAAATGTCCAAAACTGACTCAGGTGTCCTCCAATCAATAATCGCTCGAATCTTGTCTCCATCAACAGATATCCCTTGACTACTAATGACATGCCCGAGAAATCTCACCTTACTCAGCCAGAAAGTACACTTGCTGAATTTAGCGTACAATCGGTGCTCCCTCAATGTCATCAAAACATCTCTGAGGTGTCTCTCGTGCTCCACACGAGTCTTACTAAATATTAAGATATCGTCGATGAATACAATCACATAATGATCCAAAAATGGCCTCAATACCTGGTGCATCAAATCCATAAAGATAGCCGGTGCATTAGTCACCCCAAATGGCATGACTGTGAACTCAAACAATCCATAGCGCGTGCTAAACGCCGTCTTCTCGATATCACTCTCACGAATCCTCAACTGATGATAACCAGATCGTAAATCAAGCTTCGAGAAAAACTTAACACCCGCCAATTGATCGAATAAATCATCAATCCTAGGAAGTGGATAACGATTTCGAATCATCACCTGATTTAGTTTCCTGTAATCTACGCACATTCTCATAGAACCATCATTTTTCTTAACAAAAAGAACTGGTGCGCCCCAAGGAGACATACTGGGATTAATAAAACCCTTCTGTAACAACTCCTCTAATTGGGACCTCAACTCTCCATGCTCCGACGTTGACATCCTGTACGGTCGGTTGTATATCGATTGCGTCCCCGGAATCAACTCAATAATGAACTCAACTGCTCTAGAGGTGGTAAACCTGGCAAATCGTTTGGGAATACCTCAGGAAACTCACACACTATTGGGACATCCTCTACCCTAATCTCTAGTCTTAAGTCTGGTTCAACCACTGACCTAAATGCCTCCATCTCCTGAGTCGTAGCTAATCGACCTCTAGTAATTGGTAAGTCTGACGCCGTACTAACAAAAGTAAATACTGGAATGCCTTCAATATCAAATACTACCATCTTACCGAAACATTCAATGTGTGCGCGATATGCCGATAACCAATCCATACCCAATAAAGCATTAAACTCTAAATACTCTAGGACACAAAAGTCGATAGGTAACCGGTGTCCCTCAACCTCTACCATACAATTCTGGCATATCCGGTTAGGGTAAATCTTATCCCAACAGTCATACTGAGGACAAGATGTGGGTCTAAAGTCTCAGCCTGTAATCCTAACTGTCCTACCCTACGTCCCGATATAAAAGACAAAGTATTACCAGAATCAAATAATACATGCATGGAGACATATCAAATAGACAACATACCTTCGACAAGCTAACAAGTCGCACCACGATCTGGTTGTACGACAGTAGGTGTAGAAGCGGCATGAACTCTCTCACTAGCTGGCTCAATCTGTGGTCGTGAGGATGAAGCTGACATCGGACAATTACGTTGTATATGTCTGACCTGATGGCATCTAAAACATCGGCGTGTCTCCTGCCAACCCGACTGTGATACTGTTGGTACCTGATCCTTGTCACGTCCCTGACCTCTCTGTCCCCCGCCACGACCTCCTCCATCCCTTGCATGCTGTCATGACTGCTCCACAGGTGCCTGTAGTAACATACACCACTTGCCTCCCATCTCCTCTCTGCTGCTCGGGATGTCTATCACGTCGAACCTGATCCTACAAAACTCTCCGTCGACCCTGCTGATCCTGCCTCTGCCTGTCTGACTGATCTCTCTGTTTCTTCGGTCTCTGGTCAGACCGAGAACTCTACCCAAACCTATCTACCAACTCACCTTTATGTCGCAAATAAGTCTCGCGAGCTAAGCCCTATCGTAAACCATCTGTAGAGTCTCACCTCCACTCGCGACAATCACACCTCCGATCCTCTCATCTAATCCCCGGATGAAATAATAGATCGGTCCATATACTGAGAAACTGACATAGTACCATGTCTCAGTGCCAAAAACTCCTTTCTCAACCTCAACTGTACCTTCGTGGGAATATACTCATCTAAAAACAGCTGTCGAAACTCTGCCCACATCGATGGTATGGAGTGAGTATCGGTGTAGGTAGTCCACCAAATCGATGCATGACCCCTCAAACAGTACCCTGAGATACGTGTCTGATCTGCCTCAGGTACCTCTAGCAGCTGATGTAATCGTCTATGCGTCATCAACTAGCGTCCTGCAACCTCAGGATCACTGACTCTAGTAAAGTATGTAGGGTTAAACCTCATGAAATCTTTCACCATCTTCGCTGCCTCTGACATCCTACTCTTGGCAGTCAAAGCCACTAGCTGCTGCTCTGTAATAGTAGGCATCACCTCAGTAGTCTCAGCTGGTGCTATAATAGGCTCAACCCTCTCTATGACTGTCTCTATCACTGGTGCCTGTATGTCAACTACCGGTGCAATCACTGCCGGAGTGGTAGATGTAACTAACTCAGCACTGGGTGCTACTGCTGGTATCCTCGAACTCTGGATATACTCCATCAACTCAACCATTTGTGCCTACTGTAATAACTGCTGCTCCGTGACTCTCTGCACCATGGCTCGTAAATCTGCTGCTTTGCTAGTAGTAAGACCACTAGTCTCCCCAACCTCCTGCTGTGTGGTCGGCGGAGTAGTAGGAGTCTGTTCGTTCATCATAAATTGCACAACCAACGTGCATTGGATCAGACTCAATATATACGCGTATAATATGTAGTACAAAATCAAAACATACGTATGTAATTTCCTGAATCTACCTGCCTCACATCACTTCCCAACTAAAGTTTCAATCATTCACTTGTGGTTTCCACATCTAAAATTTATTAAAGTTTATGCTCTTATTCAGTCTCCAATCAAGCTTAAGGTTTCATGAACCTTGGCTCTGATACCAAAATGTATTGGCCCCAATTTCCACATTGGTCCGCCATGGGAGGCCACGCGGGCCCACAACTGATCACTTAACCGCCAGCTGTGTTCCACGCCCAATTATCCGTCATCAATCAATTTCCGGTTAACTTTGATGTTATATGTTAATAATTACTGATTCAAGTTAACATAAGTTCTTTTAATATCATTTAACCTCAAATTACGCAGCGAAAAATTAAATTAACAACATAAGATTTAACATGTATTTTACGAGCATAATACCTAAGTGGAAACTATACCAAATGTACATCATATACATATCATTAGAGATCCTCAAAATATCAAAAATATGACCTACAATTTATATACAGGTCATATCTACCTTTCAAAATCCAAAACCCAACATAAAACAAGAAAAATAAACAAGCATACTAGAAGGGATAGAGCTGTCAATCTACGTAGTCCTCAAGCTTGCCCTTCCCTCGACTCGTACCAAAATCTGCACTCAAGCCATCACAAAAAAATAGATGAAGAGTCCAGAGTGAGTAATCCTAAGGAAATTCACCAAGTAATTACGTAAATAAAATGTTGGAACTTAAAATACTATAAATAAACATGCAGAACAAAAGAATACAGGCAACTGTAAAAGATCATCGCATGCATAAGTATAGTAACGAAGCAAAGTACGTGCACAGTAAAAATCAGACTAAGTCATACTTCGGGCTATTCCCCAGGCACGGCCCGTGAAAACACCTCTAACGGGTGACCCTGGACCCTCTAGGTGGTCGGCGTACATCCACAACGCACCCACACAAGTCTATCATACCTGGATAGTCTATTCACCAGCGTATACCTAGACAAGTGCTATGACTTAGTGGGCTATATGCCCTATAACAAATAAACACTAGGTGGGAGTGAACTCAACACCCTAAAGACACCAGGTAGGAGTAACTCCACTACCGTAAAGACACCAGGCATGAGTACTCGGCCACCGTAAAGCAATAATGAAACAGAGTAATGAATAAATAGGACTGAATTCAAATAAATAAAACAGTAAATACTAAAGTGAAGTTCAATTGCGATATTACACACCACAATCCGCGCTCCGCGTCCCGAAAACCAAACCCGGCTCAGCTCCAATAACACCCAACAAATCAAATTATCACCCGAATTATACCTATTACCATTTATCATTAAATTAGCTTCAATTTAATATATTATGTCAATTTTTCATTTTTCGATGCTAAAATCCTGACTATATCTCGCCAACATTCCGATAAAATTCCAAAATTCATTTATTTGATCAAAATATAATTTTTCTAAAATTTTCCTATTTTATATGAATTTTCTATAAATTTTCCAGATTTTTTTTTTTTAGTTAGGGGCGGTTCGGCCTGAACCGGGCCGAACCGGCCCCTTCTTCGTTGGATGGGAACAAAGCACAGAATGCTCTGTTCCAACAGCCCCTCTTTTTCATTTTGGTTGGGGTTGGCTCTCAACCCCAACCTCTTATCTCCTCGGCATGGGAGACATCTCCCATGCCATGTTCGAGCTCGAACACCCCACCAAACCGTCACCACCACCACAACGTACACTAATAACATACAACAACAACAACAAAAACAACACCACAACATCAACAACTCACCACTTTGGTCTCTTTCTCTTGTTCTCTCTTCTTCCTCCTCTCGATCTCCCTTCCTTTCGGTCTTCTTCTTCTCGTCTGTTTTTTTTTCTTCTTCTCCCGTTTTCGATTTAACGAAGAAGAGGCAGTTAATGGGGAAAATGACCAAAATGCCCTTGTGTCCATCCACTTTTTCTAAACAACCACATACCCTTTTTGGTAATTTCACCATTATTTATTTATTTTCTAATTTTCATATATATTTATATATAGGTAATTTAATATATATATATATATAAATATATATACACACCTATATATTTTCGCGCCTACAATTTCGTTGTGTGCACCAACGAGCGTACTTGGCGTGCACACTACCGTATCACCCACGCGTGTCGACCACGACCCCGCATGTCCCTAGACGCCCACCAATTTATCATTTTATCACATTTAATTCATTTAATGTGTGTAATATTTTTCCCGGCCTAATATTTCATCTTCATTAGTCTACCCGGTACCCGCATCGACACGCATATCGAGGCGAATACTTAACACAATCTCACACGTCATTGAGATATAATTACACACATCGCGATGTCATTTAACCTATTTTAATATAAACATCGCAAATTAAACAAAACAACACACAAAATAACTATTTACCTAATACAGTCGTACTTCAGCCTCACAATGTGACCCACGAGCGTCCCCACTGGTGTCCACGTCTACAATAATGTCATTATTAATGGCAATTACTAATTGGGCCGTTACACGCAATGTACCTTTCTGAAGGTTAATCGATCTCTAGCCCTCTATCAGCAGTCCACACACGAATGGCGGCTGAGATTTGAAGTGCTAGCTTCGAGAAAATACAAAACCTTTTTTCTTTCTCTCCAAAACGATCCAAAGCATACCAAAAACCTTAAGTCGTTTCTTAAAATGAAAATAGAGTTTTGGCTTTTTTTTTTCTTTCGTACTTGTATTCTAACTCAAAGCGTCTATTTATACAACCCTTGTATATAGACGGTTAAGTAAATTACATATATACCTTTACGTAAAGAAGTATAAGTGTAATGCACTACAAGGACGTTTCTGTTATGAATTTTATCATATAAAATTTGTTTTTCTGAACCATCTTAAAATCTCACAAAACCATTCTTAGTGTGCGACCCAATAGGCTCATACAACGTTGGCAGTGCACCAAAACACATTTTGGTATACAAGTCATAAGCGGCCTCTAGCAAGACATTATGACTACCCAAGTTGTACGAATATCAGATCGATACAACCTAATCAATAGTGTATATAACATCCTTTTGTCACACGATATCCTTTTGATCAAACATAAGGCATGGAATTGTCATCCAACATGTTCAATCGTACTAGTCTCGATCTCTAGGTAGACTGAAAACATTCAAGTGACATTGATCAATATCAATTCACTTAGACTAGGCCTTTTAACAGTCTAACACATCGAGGGATCCACTAGATATCTCTTTATATGAGAGGGATAAATTCTATCTCGATTACATAACTTCATCACATTGCTCACATAGTAACCAATCACAACCTTTATAATCGTCCGGTTAAA
The DNA here is from genome assembly GCA_039657345.1 of Stephania japonica. NCBI lineage: Eukaryota > Viridiplantae > Streptophyta > Magnoliopsida > Ranunculales > Menispermaceae > Stephania > Stephania japonica. The sequence continues at coordinate 14,195,796 of CM077556.1, forward strand.
GACAACATTTGATAGTGTCAAATCACTATGTTCCTAATGTTGAAGTCTCTAGTAATCTCAAGTCAGAGGACTGAAAAATATAACTATCATGAGAAACAACTATGACTTAATCCATGTGATGTTCTCATAGCGAGTCGGTCCAGTGCTTTGTTCCCTAACAAGTACTCATGATCTTGATTCATATTCCAATACGTATGATCATCGTATGATCATCAATCAAGACTCACACTAGTCTTAATTCATTATAGCTCCCAGTATAATAATCGACTGGGGACATTTAGGATATTTCTGTAAATACCCATGGATCTTATTATAATATAAACATGCAAATCAATTATAATAAACAAAAAATGAAATCCTCTATTTTGTTAACTAAAATGTATTCATAAAGACTATTAATCGATTGACCTAGGGCACATTTCCCAATAGAACAAACAACACTTCCAAAAGCCAGAGGCACAACAAATTATATCAAACATACATCAAATTCTGGATCAAACACCTAAACTTGAAAATCTCATTTTCATGAAATCAACCCAACTTCAAAACCAATGAATACAACTTATTCTCTACCTCCATAGCACTCAATACACATCCAAAAACTTAGCAAAAATAGTGGTACATCACCAAACCATGGATTCATCACCATCATGCACCAAACCACACTTGAATGAAAGAGAAAGGAGAGGGGACTATAGATCTTACCTTGCTTTGATGATTTCACACTTCCAAACACTTCAAATAAGCTCTCAAAATGCTCCAAACCCTCACTTCTTCACTTCAATTTTCGGATTTGTAAGAGAGGAGAGAGAAAAGTTGGTACAAATGAGATGAAACCCATATATATAAAGAAAAATCATCATCTCACACACACATCTCCATGCTTGTTTGGATGGCCAATATGAGGTCAAATGACCTCACAAAGTGACAAAACTGACCCACATACTCACCTTGACCTCATATACATGGCACCAATTATATGCCTTATCGGGCGTTCCAATACTCGGCTCCAAACCTTGCCCAGTGTCGTTCATGCTCAACGACTATACAAACCTCCTCAACATCATTTTATATTAATTATTTAATGAATTTTATTATTTATTGTGTGTATCTAGTTCCCCATGCTATTGTACTAATTATTCGCCACTCGGTACGCGTCTACGCGCTAGTCATGATGAAAATGCATCACACTGCCCCACTCATCAATGGACAATATAAACACACATTGTGATACAATTTAACTAAATTGAATATATACATCGCAATTACCCAACAAACAACACATAAAACGAATTGTATACCTAATCCGGACGTGCTCCAGCCTCGCTGTGGGACCCACGAACGTCTCCGCTGGCGTCCACATCTGCAATGATATCATAAATAACGACAATTATAAATTGGGCCGTTACAAAAAGGGATCTTTAGGGAAGATGGAAGAACCCCAACAACCATGGTGGGAGTTCCAGGGCTTTACCGGTGGTATTCTTTTTTAGTGATCGATCCTTCTTTAGGTTTTAATCTCCTCCTTATGTGAACATTGAGTTAGTTGTTAGTTGTAGTTGTCTTCTCTTTTACAGGGTAGTCTTCTCTTTTTGTCAAGGCTTTCTTTCGGTTGTATCCGATTCTTCTCTCCGTCAAGTGTGCCTTTGAGGCCTCCTATGGTGGATTGTAGTGAGATTTTATCACCTCTGTTATTCTCGTGAAGAGCGAGCTTCAATATTGTATCATGGATGTAAGGGTTCTCAGAGCATCTCCAATGGTAATGCATGTGGATTTAAAGAATGGATTGGTGCCAAATCATAGATATGGGGAGGATGTTTATCATATATAGCGCTAGATGGACATTCAAATTCTAAAATGATCTCCAATGATAATGTAGATTTAGATTATGGATTGTGACTTTTCTTTTGTCTTTATGTGGATAATGTTTTTTATTGTCTTTTTCCTTTTCCTTTAAGGGTTATTATGTTTTTTTTCTTTATTTCTTATATTAAAAGTGATGATGTGGCAGTGGAGAAGATGTCTACCACAATGTCTAGAAGTAGACATTTGGGTAAACACCTTCTATTTAGATTCTCTGCCACATCTAAACCTTAGCAATCCATGGTTCTATTGGAGAGCATTTTTTGGGTTGGATGTGGATTGTATCATAGGTGGATCTATTTTCACCACAATTCATGGTCCTATTGGAGATGCTCTTAGTGAGAGCATCTCCAATGAGGTTGTGGATTAGAGGTGGATGTGCTTTACGTTAGATTAAATAGATAGTAAGGAGAAAAAGTCTTATCTAATGGGATTATGGATTGAGACTATATAGATGACGTGGCATAAGAAAAGCTAGACACTGCCTATGGCACACTCTAGAAATAGAGAGTGTGATAGATAGTGTATATGGCACACTCTAAAAATAGAGAGTGTGATAAATAGTGTATGCTAGGCCACGTAATTGAGACTAACAAATAAAGGAGGAAAGAAACGGAGATTCGAAAAAATAGCCGCATATTTTTTTTGGTAAAAGTAGTGGATATATATATATATATATATATATCAATATGTATGCGTATATTTTTTTTGGTTACATTTGGTTTATTTCGTTATACATATCATATACCTTTCATAATTTTCTTATTTTATTTTGTACGATACAAAATACAAGATAAATACTACTTTAAAAAAATAGAAGATAAATACAAACAATCGATTTTTTATTTTCCAAAAAATCAGTTACAGACATTTTTTTTGGTAGGAATTACGGACTCTTTTACAAAAAAAATCTGTTACCGTTTTTTTATAAATATATAATATTCTTATGTATAATCGTTTGCTAATTATTTATAATTTAATAAATTAAAAAGAAAAATTTGCCCCCCCATAGATAGAAAATGCAATCCACACTTTATATGATGTAAATTCACATTTAACATCCAAAATCTTCTCGAATAGTTAATGTGGATTGCACTTTCAATATATGATGGGGCAACTTTTTTCTTATTAATTTATTAAATTATAAATAATTACCAAATGATTATACATAAAAAATATTAATATATGTTTATAAAAAGTCGGTAACTCACATGATGCTATTGTTTGTATTTATTTATTTTTTTAAGTTATTAGTAATTATCGTATATCATGATAAATATAAATAGTTATTTTGTAACTATCTTGTATCAAAAAAAAAACTTTAAGGAAATAAGAAACATAATAGAGTAATTATATGTATAAAAAATAAACGTAAGGTATACATATAGGCAAAAAAATCGCACGACTTTTACAAGAGAAATTTTGACCTTTTTTTTCTATTTTTCTTTTTATTGTTGCATTTTTTTTTTAATTTTTCAATGACATGATATAGTACACAATGTCTATCATACCAAAGATAATATCTACCTTTTTCTATGCTACGTCACCTGTACAGTATCAATCTATATTTCTATTGGAGAAAACTTTTTCACACCATCGAGCTAATTTTTATCAAAGCAATTTCGTTGTGCACCGACAAAAAAAAAAATACGGATTATTATTTTGTGCCACGTGTCATATACAACAATTCAAAAGTTGAGAATTTCCTAAGTTTTGATCCGGTACAGTTGCAAGCTACCAGAGTCCATAGCTCCTTAACACTTGTCTGAAAATATATCAGTCCACTGTAATGGACACGATGGGCCCGGTCGTCCATAAAAGTTGGAAAGGCCCATAACGTTATCCCAGACAAAATGATTCGAGGCCCATTAAATGCCGTTCAACGTTATGTCGCCTAGTACACAACCCAATGACCACAAACCTCTCACAAACCAGCCACGTGTTAAATCATCATAAAACACAAAACGAACCTTAGGCGCACCGGATCACAAAACCCTAAAAAATCTTCAATTCATTAAACTAATGTAACACATCGTATATCTGGCGTGTCGGCGCCGACACATGGACGAACCGACAAAACGAGACCGTACCGGTCTACCGACACGTGTCGGTGGGAACGAAATGGTAACGGAGTCGGTGCTAGGCTGCTAACTAGGGAGACTCCGTGTGCGTAACGGTCCGTTGTGTTCTGCGGATTCTCGACCGTTACGTTTAAAAAATGAAATAATTTTATTTTTGAAAAAATTACCGTGAATAAATAAATAAAAAAAGACTAAGTATGTTGATAGAATGCATGCATAACATCTTAATGTAAAAATTAATAAATGAGAATATATGTGCGACCGGGTGCATGTTGTGAGAGGGACAACCGCATTTTTCAAAGTTTTTCAAGAAAAGAAAAAACAGTGGTTTTTTAAAAGAAAATATTGTGGGGGAGAGGAGGGGCATGTGAGATGTTGAGCGGGGATAGCGAAGAAGTCATTTTGGGCCATGTGGTGTCATGTGTCCCATATACGTATGGGACCATTTTTTTTTATGGGAGATGTGCGGTGTGGTGGGGTGCTGGTTGGTTGAGCAGCTTCCATGTTTGTGTATGGGGCACGTGAGAGGATTATTATGGGCAGTGAGGGCACGTGACTGTTCCCATATGTGAAGATTTGTGTGACGCCCAATTTCTGAGGTCGCCCCGTGGCCAGCTACTTTCTCTACCCGTGTACCGAAAGCACCTGCCACGTGCTTGAGTTTTATGCTAATTAATTTAGCAGTTTACATATAGTTTTAGATTTAAAGATTAAGCTGCAAATATATAATCAACATTTAATATAAATAAAAGCAGAAGTCTTAATATTACAAAAGAGCATATTAAGTTAACTTGTTTAACCTATAGTGGAAATTCTGACAGTACTATGCATATAGGTGATCAAACTATAACGGTAATATACAAGTACATGTGTGAAAATAGTCTCTCAACCACAAAAGATAATACAAAATATCAAAAGTAATATCTACCAATAAGCGTACTAGCAGGCCTCAACTTACGTAAGTCAGATGTAACCGCCAAGAATCTCCTTACCCCTTCTGGTACTAGGATATGCGCTCAACCATCACAAAAACCAGATGACGAGCCTAGTAAGTAAAATTCCAAGGAAAACCACCGTGCATCACAATTTAAGAATGTAAACAGCAGAGCCAATAAATAGTATTAAATAAATATGCGGGAAGAGGAAAAAATGCAGACAACTGCTCAAAGCTCATTGCATGAATATAAACACACAGATATACAAATGGGTGTAAACACAGCTGACTAAGGTGTGTACTTAGGACTAGGAGCCCTGATCGTCGCATACGCCATCGACCCTATGACTGTGTCCTAGCGGCATTAGCCCTAGTGGGGTACATCGAACATGTGAACCAGTATTATACTCAGGATATCATCTACCAAGACCGAGAACATGCACTACACACTTAGCAAGCGACCACAACAACCCTCAGATACAGAGACGAAATAACTCAACTGTTCTAGTAAGAATTGGACTCACATATTATCAAATATTAATAGCTCAAAATGAATAACAATAAGTAAATGCAGTAGCGGTGTTTAGTTGGGTTTTAAATATCTCAAACCGCCCTTAGTAGCCCCGAAAACACCCCCAATCCGACCCCGACTAGTCCCTGATTCCAAATACTGTCTCGTGACTCCTGAGATCAATTTTCAATGTTTTATTGGTTAATTAAGTGGGTTTGTTATCAATTGGGCTCGATTTCCTATTTAATATTTTAGGGTTCTAGTCCCCAGCATGCTGGGTGATCTGGTTACTGTTCCTGGGTGTTGGGTCCCCAGCGCACTAGGCCGAATGGCCAGCGCGTTGGGCGATTCTTCGCCCAGCAAAGAGACTTGTTTTCTCTAGCGAGCCCAACGCGCTGGTGTTCATCACCCAACGCACTGGGTACGCCCCCTGCCCAGAATTCCAGCAGCGAATTATGGGTTTCGGGGTTTTCCAACACCCAAACATGATTGTTAATATACACACACCTCAATCGCACCATATACATGTCTAAAACACCGATTTAACCACGATTAAACCCCAAACTGGTGGATTTTCATGCATGTCCATAAAACCATAATTTACCCAAAATCACTCCAAATTCCCACGAATTTGTTCCAAATCGACATAATTCACTAAAACAAACCTCATGAACATCAATTTCTCTAAAAACAGTCGTAAAATACCTCAGAAAATCCGAAATCACTTCAACTCAACAAAACCCATATTTCCATGGAAATTCAAAGATTTGGGGTGAGTAGATTACCTGAAATTTGTGGTGGGATGCCTAACTCAACTTTCCCTCACACAATTTCTTTCTCAATATCTAGTTTCCTCCCTCTGATTCTCGGATTATTGTTGAGAAAATGTTTTGGTTTTGCATGTGTCCACTAAATGGTGCTATTTATAGTTGTTACTCTAATCTAACACACACACGCATCTCGAGGCTGATCAGTTGGTCCTTGATCAACTGGTGTCACTCAATCTTGGACACCTTATCATGACACAGATCGCCTTGTATTTCTTTGTTGTGTGTCTCGAGGGCAATCCTAGGTGTACTGGTTTGTTTGGGAACAACTATAGGATTTGTATATATTAATTTGATTCAACTTATACAACCTATCTAAGCCATCAAATAAATTCTATAAAATGGTAAGTAGGGTTACACTAACTTCCCGACTACCCAGCACTTCGTACCCCACGTCCAGCACGCACCCTGAGACGGTGCCACACTTAGTGTATCTAATTGATTTACTTAGCTTAGCCTAAGGTTACATTTAAATCTCATTAATTTAAATCCTCAACCATAGTCATATTGTTATTATTTAAATTCAGTCTAAGCCCAACGCTCGGCCTAGCAACTACTGAAACCTCGCATTGGTGCGTTCTACGAAATAGAACCCCGATGCTCAATCTCGCTCGACAAGATAATATAGATACACACCTGTGATGAATAATACATAAATGATATAATACATCACAAAGCTGAAAAACAACAGTACACAGTCAGTACCCTAGGTCAGTATCATGTCTAGCCTATCAGCGGCATCCACGTGTCGTCGACGTCCTAATCTGAAATAATTAAATAACGGTGTTAATAAATAACAGGACGTTACAATTTGGAAGCTAGGACCATTTGAACTTTTTTTTTGGATAGGAAACCGTTTGAACTTTTGAAGTTGCTATGAGTGCTTAGACACTTATGGTATGTTTGCTTCGAGTGTTAGCTTAGCTACATCTAGACTTAGTTGTAAGATTGGTGTTAGCTTAGAGTCTTTATATATCTCGATCATATGTAAACATGCAAAATCATTTTGTCTTGGGTAGCACCGGAGGAGGAGTGGTTGAAAATAAATTGTAATGAGGCGGTACGAGGGGAGGATGGGGAAGCCAAAGTAACATGAGTGATACGGGGGGTGAAAGACGATTTTCGAACAGCATTTCAAGCAAAGTTAGGTTGGTGTTCACCTCTTAGCACTAAACTATGGGGAGTTAAATATGGCTTGCAACTCATCACAAGGCCAATTTTGAGATCCATTTATTCATGATATTCTAAGGGAGACGGGCAAGGAGTGGAGTGTAGTTTTCAGTCACACATTTCAAGAGAATAATGCCTGTGCAGACCACATGGCTAAGGAAGTTTTTCAGTGTGATGTAGATTTTAAGATTCGAGAACATATTCCCAATCAAATTTTCATATTACTAGTGCAGGATATCTTGTAGTTACAAATGTAACATGGACCGGATTTAGTCTTTCTTAATCAAAAAAAAAAATAATCACGTTGTCTTTAGACTTTTTGGTGGTTGTGAAAAGTCAAAATCTACTTAGTAGAGTAATAAACATAAGCATTAAGTATTTTTACATATTTTTTGGGTATTTAAACCAAACGCATTAAATAAGATACATCTTTCAAAATCACACTAATAAGCCAATTCGTTTGGGACATTGCGGATCCATTCATTTCCAATTCAATAAGGCTATGTAGAGAATTGTATCATGTAGATGATGGAATATTGTGTTTATTCATACACAGGTTCAAGATATAATGTCCCATTTTCATCATTAATGCTAGATCTCTTGGCGCTTATGCATTGTGATTATCGATTTTCTCATTCATTAGGTCTGAAAAAAGAGGCGAGAGTGAGATAATTGGCAAAAAAGAAACAAAATCTAAGGGAAATTTCGTTAACCAAAACAGTTGAGATGGAATGGTAAAGGTCCATCCATATCATTAATTAGAGGTCTTGAGTTCAAACTTTGAGAATGCATAAACTTATAAACTTTAGGCTAAAAGTTAATTATCACCCTTGTGGTCCTGCATGCCTTAACGTCAGGGATTAGTCAAGGCAAGAGCTTCAAACACCCAAACCAAAAAATAAAAATTGAAAACTTGGTTTTTTATTTTATTTTATTTTTTTATTACTTTAGTGAGAATCGAACCACAATCTAAAGGTCTTGCCTCTTTGACAAATGATGTCTTTACCATCTCACCTGAGAGGCTTTGACAAATAGGAAAACTTCCTTAACACAAGCTCCCTCCATTCCATTATCTGTCGCATTTTGGCTATTTTTTTGTTCCAAAATGTGTCACATTAAGAAATTGAAAAGGCATTGAATGCTTCATTTCCAATTCTAATCCTATTCTATTAAGTTAATGACACCATCAATTAGTTTTTTTACACTTTACCTATAATAAATAAAAACATTATGGGAGGGTAATTTAGTCTTATTACAAAATCTTAATGGTGGTTTGATGATCTCTTTTTTTTTTTGAAATAAAAAACAACAGCTTTGTTCCAAATCACTTCACAGTACATTAGAAAGGAATAACAATACATCATAACATTCATTTCGACCAGACAAAGAACAAGCTTCACTTGCAACGCTATGGGCCGCTACATTAGTTGATCTATGCACAAAACTAATCGAATAGGAACTCGTGTCCATTAACATTCCCAGACAATCACCAATAACCACTCCAAAATATGATTTATCACTTTTCCTTCCCTTGATGGCTTGGACCACCATATGTGCATCCATCTTGACTATCACTCGCTGGTTGGCCCTCTCCTTTAACGAACTAAACACTTCTCTTAGGCCAATCGCTTATGCTATATTTAGATCATACACCCCAGCCAAAGGACTCCCCAATACCACCACAAAGTCTCCCCTATCGTCGCGTAAGATAGTACCAAAAGAACTTATTCCCTAATTCTTCATAACTGACGCATCCACGTTACACTTTATAAAACCACACCTCAGCTTTTGTCACTTTGTGCTCTCCCCTCTGTGCCCCTCCTTTGACGTTCTCTATACTTCACAACTTTTTTCCATGCCTCCAAATAAGATTTTGCAGACTCCAAAATATAAGTAAAAGTCAAAATGCAATAGATAATATGGAACAAAGGGAGTACTAAAAAAGAACATTTTTCTTTTTTTTTTCTCCAAAGGGATATGGTGTAGTGGCAAGAAAAAAAAACACTTTGGCCTTGGGGCCAGTTAACTATTAAAAAAAACACGTTAACTCTAACGAAGACAGAGGTCATAAGTTGGGTTCTTGGCAGTGACATTATATTTCTTTAACTCTCATGGAATCAATTGAACCAAAGTAAGGAGAGGCCGAAAAAGGTTCCAACGCCCATGGTTATAAAAAAAGAACATTTTTTTCCCTAAAAAGAACAATGTGCAATGAAAATTAATGGAGAAATGAAAGTGATGAAGTGATGAATATGTCAACTCAATGGTGGGCTTAGGGATGGCTGTAAAGATGAAATGCTTTGGATGAGAAAGTAAAGTTGTAATCCCAAATGATAGTCAAAAGGTATTTAGGCTGGAGAAGAAAAGAGAAAACAAAATATGCGATTGCAGCTGTAAGTGTACTAAATTTTAGAAATTGTGTTCTCTTACTTTTGGTTTTCTACACAACTACACAACCACAAAAATTAAAGGAGAGTATTCGTTATGGGCTAAGAGTGCAAGATAAACGGATGGATTCCTCTTAAACATTTTGACAAAAGAAGTCATCTCAAACCATGATTATCTTCACAAATATAGTAAAATATTATATAGGGCTCCAACTACAATATTCAGTATAATATACTTTCCTTTTAGTTGATGAAGAAGTGGGTATCAAAAAAAAAATATATGAAAACAACCATTTGGACTTCCTTGTATTGTATTAGATAAATTTAGGTGAAAGGGGAAAAGAAAAATAACAAGTAGTTGAGGCAACAAGTACAAATAGAGACTCACTTAGTTTTCAAGGGGCCTTAGTAAACATGCAATAATAGAGTCCATATGATGGGAATGGTAGCTATGCGAGACTCTTTTATTATTTTTTTTTTTTGGGAGATCTTACAATGTTCCATCCTGAAAAGCATACCATCAATTGCAATGAATGGAGCGCAATGGAAGACTTTGATACATATAACCAACTTCAACTAATTTAAGATTGAAGCCATTTTACATTCTATTGTATTGATCTGTGGAAAATTCTGGAGACGTTATAACTGACAACAACTAACTCCTAAATATTTTTGCAATACTGTGACAAAATCAAAGTGTAAAAAAAAAATCTTTTTGAACATAATCACAAAAATGCCAAGGTAAGATAGTGTCTCCAATCCAAACTTATAACACATTCTTTATTGACTTTGAATATCTATTAGCACCGTATCCCTAAGTATCAATCAAGCAACCTTTAATCATGCGGCGTGACAGGTTTCATATTTGAGTAATGAGGATATCTACAATAGTCAATATTTTAGTATGGTCCATATAGCGAGCCAAGATGTTTTTCTTTTCCTCTAAAATTAGTAAACTCCTAAACAAAGCTTTGATGCCTTTTCTTCTTTATCTTAAACACCATATTGTAGGGTTAATGTGTTGTCTTGTTTGCATTTCATTGTATGTTTCTGAATGATGAACAAGCTTCGATGTGCCTTGAAGCGCTCAACAATGTCTTGCCTAAATAATGCAAGCCAACCATTGTCCTAAAACTTTATCAAGCATAATTAGTACCACAACTTTTCAAGAAAGAACCCCCCTAGCATTGCAACACTGTTGTGGGACTCAAATGTTCCCTTGTATTTTTTTTTTGAATCATTCAGAAAAATATCCAAATGAGAGATCACAAATATAGCAAATACATTGACCATTGTGGCTATGAAGAAGCTTGATAATAAACCAAGGACAAGAATCCAAGATTAAATTAATATCCTAACAAATGTTTCATAATGACTTAAAAGACCACATAAATTATTAGCCAAATCTAATGGAGGAAAGCATTGGAGCTTCACCATGAAAGGAAAAGAGATACCTATGCAGTGTGCACATTAACTTTGTTTGCCAAGTGATATTCATGTTTAATATCTCCAAATCTAACAAAGTAAAAAGTTCTGAGCGAAAATGTCTAAATCCCAATCGAAAAAAGATGAGATCCACGATTCCACGCTGCAGTAACAAAATAGCACCAACAGTGACAATAATAAAATAACAAATGTTACAAAACTAAAAAAGGTTATGTAAGATAAAAGGCAAAAGAACAAATTTCACTGATATAGATGAATTTGATCATGCATGACTTTCTTTGTCAACACCAGAAGGGTTTATCTGAAAGGATCTCATGATAGTGATCATGAAAAATTACCATTCAGCACACGAATTCGCTGCTGTTCATAATAGCCTGTTCAAGGAAAATGATATTTTAAAATTATACAACCATCTGTTCCTCCTCCCATTGCATGTGTAGCTTCTTTGAAACAAGCTTGTATTCAATAATGCACATTTCTATCTCCGCTTTTCATCGGCTTGTTTTCAAACGATCATCTCTAAAGATGTTTTTTAAATTCCCCACGCTGAAATCTGCTTACAGCAGGAATGCTTTCTCTACCCTTTAATAAATTTCTCTTTTGGATAATTTTTACTAACTTGCTGTCATTTTGGTTTCGGCTTCCTCCTCCTCAAGTTTATCAATAAGATGGCAATCGTCAGAAGAGACAGAACTACTACCATCGCCAAGTATCCATACAAATTGTTAAACCCATTGTTCTCCCTTTCCTGCAATTTTATGCAAAATATGAATCATCGTCATTGTGTGCAAACCAAAAAAAAAAAAAAAAAAAGAAACTACCATAGGTGATTCCAACTTTGAGAACATAATGATCTAATTTCTTGGTCCAATCTTTACGATTGAAGGACCACACCACGTCTGCAGGGTCCTTCATCCTATCTCCCATAGTATAGATCAGGTAAAAATCTTTTTCCTCACTTTCCCAAAAAGATTTTTACCTTTGTGTGCATGAAAGTGATTGTTCCGTGTGTGTGTGTGTGTGTGTGTGTGTGTGTGTGTGTGTATAATTGCCATTGTTGCCTCTATTGTTAAGCATGCATCTTGTTTTAACACACAGCTGGAAGGAAAATGCAAGTTAAATTATAGAGAAAAGCTGCAGTTAGCAAATAGAGAGCTCAATAATCTCAGAATTATTGTGACAGAATGAAGCACCATGTTAACAAGAAAAGTAATGTAACCAAAATGTAACAATCATGACAATTTACAGTACCAACTAAAATCATTACTATTTTACGGTTTTTTACCATTTCACTGGTCCATATTCCAAGTTTCAACAATTAGAACACTAGTCAAGGAAACGATACTAAGTTTCAAATTGGGAGCAAATCAAATGCTAAAACAATGAAGCAGTTGGATTCAAATGATTGAAATAAGTCAAATAACACAAAACATGCTGGATAGGAAGTGATTTTAAGCAAAAAGGAAGCATTCAGTGAAAACAGAAACCAGTCAGGCATGGGAAATTACCTCTTCAAATAACTTCTCTATTAGATGTTTTCTCCTTTGTGCAAAGATATCCTGGGCATGCTTGTATAGCTCTACATCCAGGTTGTTATATGATATTATTTGCTGGAGGACCACTTCAGGAACCTGAAGACGTGCCTGTAAATTTTTAACTTTCCAAGAGTCAATTAAGGATAGAGAGCAATACTAGCAGAGATAAATTCAAATAACGACTTCTGATGTTCTGAACAAGAAATAAACCGAAAAATTAAACAAGCATATTTCACAACTGGCACAGAGTCCTTCCACTTTTCTGGAAATTTTTACACAACAATTTCTACTACTTGAGACGTTACATGCTAGTCCAACATGCACATTGTAATATTGTTCAGCATCCCTGGAGTCACCGTCAGACCCTTAGGTAACTCTGTGGTCACATTCCACCATGCATTTCGAATCAACAAATAATATGCTCTAGCTGTCGTAATTCATACTGCGATTAGAAGTCACAGTAGAAAGAATTCATACATTTACAACGTTTATGTCATTGCTTATATGCTCTGTTTATGGATATTGATAAATAGGATAAGGCCAAGTTAGGATTTACTATTTACCTGACAGAACAATCCATTAGTATTCATAACGATCTAAGGGGTTTGCTTTATTAAATCCAAACCACTAAAGATCATGTACCTAAAGAGAGCAGTACTGGATATAAATCTTGAACATGATCTGATGGTATGACACATTTCAATAGGACGGAAAAATCATCAGATCATTAAATGCAAGTCTTGATCGCGCTCTCAAAGTCAGACTCAGGATTTAATCCAATAGTGCCCCCAATTCATCGCAGAGTGACTCAGGTTTGATGCAACACTTAAATTTTATACAAAAACATAACAAAAAGCATCACCAATAAATAAATATAACAAAAAGAAAATGCAAAAAAGAGAAGCGATAGGCAACTCTAGCCTGTATGATCGTCATCAACTCCTTAGAGTTCCAATTAACTCCATATTGGTCAAAAAAAAAAGTTGGGTTGGCTTATATGGATCCATCATTTCCATTCAGCTGGATTTAATGCAAAAATAGTGTGATTTATCTTTTAACTCTTTTATGATATAAAAATAAATGGCTCCCTGTTGGGGGGCTAAAAAAATGAACAAAAACAAATATCAGCTAATCAAATGCATTTTTACCAATAACTGTCTGGTGCATACTTTACCTCTTTTGAGAAGTTTGCAGGGGAGATTTGCTTCAGGGATGAAGTTCGTCTGTGGGTTTGAGCATTACGTAAACCAGAAATACACCCTTCATAGCTTTCCATCAATTTTCCAACTGAAATCTGTGAGTCAAAAGCATCTTTAGTCATATTGATAATAAAAGAATATTGCTTCTAGAATAAAGGTCAAAATAAGAGTCTCACAGTATCATTTATTCTTCTGGCATTTTCAGTTAGACCACTTCCACTCCCCTTTTGTGTATCAATGCTATTCTACCATGCAGCAAACACAATCTTAGGGACGATAAAAGTTTATCCTAAGTTGAAATATTTCTGAAGTACCAATGTTCAAATACCATTGCAGCTCACCTGAAAGTTGTTGCTTTCATGCACACTATCAGAAAATGAGTTACTCAGCTCTGTGTGGGATGAGATAATGTTAGGAAGGAAAAAAAACCAGTCAAGACAAGGGGTCCTTTAACCGTTCACGAATATCATAGATAATTTATAGAAAATGGTAAAAGTAACAGAATGAAATGACCACCAAAAAAAGGTTATTACAACAACAGAGCCTCAATCCCAATTAGTTGGGGTCGGCTATATGGATCAAACTCTTCCATTGCACTCGATTTAGTGCCCACTGAAAAAAGATTATTCAAAATAAAAAGATATGTCTGAAATTCAAGTTGCATGTGACAGACCGTTCAAGCCGCCAATTTTGGAAAAGAATCAAGTCTAAAAGCAAATAAGTGTTCCCATTGGTAACAAAATGGTAACTTCTCCAAGTATTTTAATGATTTAAGAAGTGAACTTTAGAATCTAAAGGGGTATGGGATTAATAGGAATGATAGCTGATACTTAACGAGTACGTTAGTCCAATTCATATTGCACCATTTACTGCCAGAACTTTCTTTTTCTCAAGTTTACGTTCGAAATGATATGTTAAGAAATAAGAATTGAAGCAATTACCTAAACACAAGGGGATCAATACCTATAAATTAATCATCACAATGGAGCCAAAAAGAACATTTTAAACAGGAAAAGGATAGTTATGAATATTATGCATTTATGGGGAGAGAGACATAGTAAACAGGATAAGGAACAAATAATGGTAATAAGAATAATCACAATTGAAAGGGCAACCCACACCAGTTCTATTTCTGGGTTTTTGCTCACTTTGAGAGCTTAATGCTTGCAACAACGAAAGCACCTGCATGCCAACCACATCTGCAAACATTGTTGCAGATTCTTTATGTTCCTCGGTGAGTCCGACATATAGCATCTCATTCAACCTTTTCTGCATTGGATGCCAAAATTCATATACTAAGAATAAAGCAGTGAAGCATCTAGTGTTTTCACATATTAGTTTGTCATACCTTAGCCACATCAAGCACATATTTCCCAAGAGCCTGATACTTTTTTACACAATGACGAATTTCATGCGACTCTGTTACGTAAGAATTGTTTGTAAGGCCCGCAACCTGTTAAAAAAAATCATATTTTAGATGATTCATTTCACATGTGTTGGATTTAATACACGCACATACGCGTGCAAGTAGTCTTAGTAACTACTTGGATAACTACTAGGTAGTTATCTAAATTGGATATCTATTCTATAATAAAAATTTTGGGGCACTTTCCACGGTGAGGCCATTTTGCCACCTATTTTTTCAAAAGTGCCCCTAATTTCTTTTTTTCAATTGGTTGAAATATTCTAAGTAAAGGACAATTATGTAAAAAGAAGAAAATCCTTAGCCTTTTAGTCATATCCACTACTCAAACAACACAAATCTTTTCCTAAAAGATAGGCATTAGTTTTCGAGTTACACACAATGTGAAATACAATAAGTTTTAGTGGTTTTAAAACTACTTACTCCAACATCTACGAATAACTACTTCCTCGATCCCATTAGAGTTTTAAATTAGATTTTTTTTAGTCATCTATATGAAAAACTCCACTTCCTCTTTCACCGTTTCACCAAAACCGCCAAAAACCATATCATCTTTTCATCATTGTTACAATCGACATTAGCTTCTTGCTTCCTTCGTAGATCGATATTTGAAGCAGAATGTATTTCAATATGCCTTGAATAAGAGATTTGTGAAACTGGCAGCGCACGCCAATGATGAAGCCGGCTACAATAACTATTCAGTTTCGAGGCCTCATCTCGGTTAGATCCTCGCTGTCTTTTTTGTTATATATTTATAGAAATACGTTTCGGAGATCTATGCGAATTTGATTAGGATATCCAGCCATGCTAAAGCGAGTGGCTTATTTTATTAATATTAAGTGTAACCACACATTATCTCTTCTCTCCGCTGAGAGGCATTCTAATATCAAATCCCCGCCATGTTGTTCACTATAACAGATTTTCAATAGTAGAAGCAATTACACTTCACATTACATTTTGTTCTAATTGGCTTGATCAGTTACTTTTTTTTTTGAAGGATTTTTCAAGTTCG
The DNA here is from genome assembly GCA_039657345.1 of Stephania japonica. NCBI lineage: Eukaryota > Viridiplantae > Streptophyta > Magnoliopsida > Ranunculales > Menispermaceae > Stephania > Stephania japonica. The sequence continues at coordinate 14,212,184 of CM077556.1, forward strand.
GATCGGTTCAACCAATACTTATTATATGGGAGGTTTCCATACTTCATCAATTGATGTCTTTTTCTTTTTTTTTTTGATAAGAAAGAGACTTGCAAGATTCGACCCCCAACACCTTACACCCGTAAACCAAGCACCTAACCATTGGGCCACCACCACATGGTTTCATCAATTAACGTCTTTAAGCCCAATTTGGTAAGTCATCAGTCATTGAACATTATATATTTGGTGAATTTACCTTTATGTTTGATATTATTAATTTAGTTGCATTTCATTCTAACTTGGCAATTAATTGATGTATTAAAAGATTCTTTAAGGAAAAAATGTATCAAAAAGAGCAATTAATCTGCCAATCCATTTTTTTTGGGTAATTTATTTTATCAATTCATTAGGGTACTTTCATAATATATAAGTATATATTTGCGTTAATGTCATATATATGATCTTAATCTTTTAGAACTATTTATGTATGGATGACCTTGCGAGGGCTAACTCGGGGTTCCACGTAGGACTACAAATCAAGCGATGCAACAACCCATAACTATTCAATGTGATGGGCTATAATTGTTTTACCTATGCTGGCCTTTTTTTTTAGATGGATGCTTGGTTTTTTAGAATGTGTTATATATGTCTGAATGCGGCTTTATCGATAGGATTATCATTTTTTTTTTTCAGGATACCGAATTGTTAGGTCCCCACCATTCTTGGTCCTTGACTACCTGTCAGTGCATTGACGAGGTCAAGAGCTTACGGAGTTTCGTATAGGGTGGAAGGTCACTGAATGGAATGGGGAAGGGAAACAATATTGACGGTGACTCTCATACATGTTTATTTTGGTTTTTTATCCTCGAAGCTGAAGAGATATGGCAGTTCTGCCAAGGGTGCATCCCATGCGATTGGTCTTTTTGTGGTTTTTTGTATTCAAAGATTATGGGATTGGGCACTTTAATTAAGTGTTGGGTCTGGTTTTATTGATTTGCTCTCACTTTGTACTCGAGAATGTTGGTGTGTATAGAATGAAGTTAGGGAGCGGTCTTGAACTCACGTAGATTCTTATATACCTTATTTTTTGCAAATTTATCTTTTGTATATACAATACGAGCTAGGGAAAAGGTTGTATAAAAATATATTGAAACAATGTTAAATTATATTTTTCCATGAATAAAAAATAGCTTGTGCATCACATTCGATAATGCTCAAAAGCCATTGATGTTAATACTGACATTATTTTTAATTTTATTTTAGTTCTAATTTAAAATGACAATTTAAATTAGGCCTTGAACACCGTTGAAGCTACAAATGTCTCCAATTGTGAAATTCTAATATAATTTGGTCTAATTTCATAATTTTATGGGTGTTATTCTATATATTCATTGTTGTTGATTGTGTCAAACGTACACCATGCAAATTATTTTAAGATAGGGTAATGAATACTATTGAAGTTTCTATCAGAAATGAATGAACACTTGGTTTCATTCAAGATTTGCTTGATCTGTCACTCTAGCATCTCTAATGGTAAATGTGGATTATATCTATGAATTGATATCACATCAACAACCTGGAGAGGATCTATGTTTCGCGTGGCTTAAATAGAGACTATCAAATCTCAAGGGTATCTCAATCTTTGCTTAATTTCTTTGTTTTAAGACATGCATGAAAGCTACTATTTTATATATTTTTCCATAAATTATTGTTACTTTTCTTAAATTATACAAATTTTTTTCACCAGAAAATAATACATCATTGATTTCTTTTAGAGAAGAAAACCAGATACCATATTTTACGAAATAAGTATACAATTTTTTTTTTCTTCCAAAACAAATAAACTATTTCATCTTCCAAATTTTGGCTTCGTTTGAGACTTCCATCAATATATTGAAAAAGATAACACCATTTCAACTCCTGCGTGCAACGCACGTGCCCGTTGACTATACGATAAGATTTTGGGGAGGTGTGACTTTGGGTGTGACTATAGGGTCATTGTAGCATCTTATCACTTTACATTTAGATAATAATCACCTCTTTCCAGCTCTCACCTCTTTCCAACTCACGTGCAATGCACGTTTGTATAACAATATATATATATATATATATAGTTATACAAAAAAGTAGAAAATTATTAATTAAATCCCTACCTTTGTCTTCTCAATTTACACCATTTCTTATATTTTTTTTTGAAGAAACACTATTCTACAATTTGTTAAGAACACATATAAGATGTCATTAAAGCTATAAAAATAAGTAAATTAATATTAAAAATAATTGTTAATTAATTAATAAGAATTTGTAAATCCAACACAAAACGTTTGTCCTAATAATTATTTTTATATCAGAAAAAGCTTAAGTGGGGAGTAAAGAAGTGTTGGGTTTAATTTTTTTTTTTTTTAAACAAAAGTGTTAGGTTTAATTTCTTTTTTAGGAAAAAGTGTTGGGTTTAATTAGTTGTTGTATTTGTCTTTTGCAGTGGCATTTTTGCCTTTTTACTTTAACTTAACCATGATTTAAACAAAAGTTTGTAGGAGGGACTAAAGTACATATTTTTCAAAATACAAGGACTAAAATGCATATTACATCAAACCTCAGGGGCATTTTGTATTTTGCTCAAAAAAAAAAAAATTCACAACTTCGTTTTATTGGGGTGCCTATACCGGGTATAATGTGATTTAAAAATGGTGGAATTGACAAAGTAATGTGAAATTGGAATTTTCGAGGTTTAAGGAATTAATTGATTTTTGGTAAGCAATTAATTGATCTTCGAAAACCAGGGATTTAGGATTAGTTGACGGGCATTGGGCACGCATTTGGAGGTGTGAACGGATCGTGTGGAGTGTTTGGAGCGCAGTTTGAGGTGTGTGGTAACCTAATAGGAATTCTCTCGAGTATTTACTTGTTTCTTATTTGTTATCCATTCCATTTATTCAATTAAACAATTTCGTTGTGATTATTTCGACGGTTGATTGAGTTTACTACCACCGGGTTATTTTGTTGTGTGTGTCTTTCTAGGTCATAGCATATATACCAGGGGTCTCGGTGAATAGTTCGACTCGAGTTACCATGTCGGTACATGTGTCAGTGCGCCGTACGTTTCAGGCTGGCCACCAAGAGGATCCGGGGAACAGCCATGTTGGAATTTACTCATTACAGTGTTTGGGGATAGTCCGAAGTATGGTGCTAGTCTGAATAGGTTCTGACACACGTTTGAACTTATCTATTATATATTCATGCGATGAGCACAGTTGTATGTTTACATCCCGCGTATTTATTTAATAGCTTTATGGATTCCTTTATTTATTTTCATAATTACTCATTGAATTTCCTTGGAATTACTCACTCCGGAATCGTCATCTGTTTTGTTGTGATGATTGAGTGTAGATCCGAGTACGAGTAGGGGCGAGGGAAAGTTAGTTGATTACCTGTGATCGCCCATCTTCAGAGACTACTCGTACGTTTGTTTATTATTATCTTTTCAGTTGGGATATGAAAACTTGCGAGACACTTATGGCATGCATATAATATATTTTTGAGGCTTTTAATTATGGTATATACATGTTGCTTCTATTACGAGTTTTCCACATTAGGTTGATGCTCCTATGATTTGAATTCGTATATTTAACTGATTAATCAAATCTGATAAGTCTTCCGCTGATTTTGATGTTTAATTACAATTTTAACAGATGAATTGAGTCCAATGGTTAATTTGAATTATAAATGATATAATTTGAGATTTGAATGAGGTTAAGTAAGTTGGTTGCGTGCGGCACACAGCAGGGCCGTGACATGGCAGGGCAGTGGTCCCGCGGGGCATCACTTGGCGGGCCTCAGGATTTTGGGGCGCTACAATGCATTATATATATATAAAAACTCATGCATACTACATACTTGTATAGTCATGCAACGAGGAAGATTTTAATTTGCCTCCATTAATCATGAATATGTAAATGTTAATAGGCAAATTAATCCATGTGTTTGTACATTAAGAAGAACTAACAGTGTATTAAAAAAAATGCATTTCCTATGCATGTTTGTACCCACCAAACTATACATATATATCATTAGGTAATTAGTTTAAATCAAATAGCCCAAAGTTTAACACTCCATGCGCACAAGTTATCCAATCATCTAATTATCCAAATTGGATGAGATTGCATATGTGGATGATAATGATTCAACAATATAAATATATCAAAATCATAGTATAGTTATTCAAGACACAAATCTCGTGGCACACAAGCATTTTCATCTGATTGGATTCAAGATCCAAACTATTTCGGCATCTTATCGATTTTCACAGATTTAATACATCATGGCGCACACAAGAATTGGTTGTTAATTTCAGAAATTTAACTACAAAACTGTGATCCGAAATTCAATTACGCAATTAAATCGGACATACCAAATAGACATAATTAAATTTGGGTATCTTATCCAATACAAAACCCAAATAAAATAATGATAGGTACGAATCCTAATACAAAAACGAATAGTTTGATCCGTATTGAAAAAAAAGAAATAGGCTTTTCAAAAAGATTTTTTTTTTCCGAATTTTCAAAAAGAGTTTGATTTGTAATTAAAAAATGGAAAAACAAATCCGCAAACAAAAAAAGGATCGACACCAATTATGGTGGAAAAAACACTGGAGACCAGAAACAAATAAGTGGGTATCTGATACCAATGTAGCATTCTATAGATCACATAAATAAACGACAAACAAATACCTGAAGCGGAAGCGGAAGTGGAAGAGAGGATCTTTGCTTGTTCACCGGTCAAATATAAAATCACCAAACAGGGCTCTTATACCAATGTAGTATAAAAATAAAACTAATTTCTCCTAATTTATATAATTATATCCAATTTAGATAATAACCTAGTAGTTATCCAAGTAGTTACTAAAACTACTAACAAACTTATATGCGTACACGTGTATAAATCCAACATCCCTACAACATGTTTTTATTATTATTCATGCTTTATAGCATTTGACATTTCAACCTCCAGTTGGTGTTATAACTTCTATCCACAATATTCTCCTTCTTTCTTTTTTTCTACACCAAAGTTACTTGGTGCATGCATGAAAATTGGTCATAAAGCAAAAGCATATGTTTTTTTTGGTATTCACACCCCTAAGAGAACAATTAACCAATTAACCAAATCACCAAAATGCAACTTTCGGACCTTCTAATATTTTCCCTCAGAAAAAACAAACAGCATAGTAACAGATGCACCAAAGAAAATTTAAAAACAAGGAGAACCCACAAGCGCAAATTGACTAAAAGTACAAATAGGAAACGTAAGGACTAAAAATCAAAAGATTTCTCAAAGTGTTCATCATCTCACACGTTAGTTCATTCATCACAGACAAGGGGTTTATTGGAAAATAAACTACATCAAGCTTTTGGCAATTACACCAGTTCCCTTCACAATTCACTTTATCCCATCTAATCTAGGGTAAAACCACATAGTGATTGAAACTCATAAAACTGTTTCTATGTGCTATATGAGAATTTCATTTTATTTATGCTTGCAGTTAAGTAGTTAATGTTACTTTCACAAATTTACACATTTTTATGATTTGCTTCGTAGTTGCCAGAATCATGAATTAAAATCAAGTCTCTTGAGTTTTGCTAATAGAATCTACATTAAAATAGATGTTTAATTAATAATTTTATTAAATATATCATTTGGCCCAATTTGAGAATCAAAAATAGAGAAATATTATGCATCAATGAGTGGTCTGTAAGGAGGTTATCCTTCAAACCCAGTAAATAGTAATTTCACTCGTTTCTAAATCTGTAATGTAATAGGATTACTTTTCAATGATGAAACTGTTGGGTTTTTGGGGTTCATACGCAGCGAAAAATTCAAAACAATTTATGAAAAACCCCAACAGGATCGCAAATAAGTTCCATTAAACAAGATCTACAAAAGTAAATCATACCTTAATTCGTGATTTCCTTCTCTGATTGTTCGATCTCTTAGACGTTCAAGCGCGTCCTCTATCAGAAATCTACACACGAACGGTGACCGCAAATTGGAGTGCTAGTCGAGAGATAAAAAAACGTTTTTCCTTTCTCTCCCAAAATCCAGAGAGTTCGAAAATAGTAAAACAAAATTCTTATTAACCCTCACTTAAAATTCTATTCGTAATACAACTATTGTATTTAGGCAGTTTAAGCAAATTAGACATATACCCCTATTAATAAGTTATCATATAACAAATCATAAGGGCTTTCATGTCATGAATTTTATCATATAAAATTCATTACTCTGGACCAATTGAAATTGCGCAAAGCCATTCTTTGTGTGCGACCCAATAGGTTAATGCTACATTTCATGCTACGTCGGTAGTGAACCAAAAAACCATTTTCGGTACACAAGTCATAAGTGGTCTCTAGCAAGACTTATGACTACCCAAGTAGCATGAATATCAAAATCGATACAACCTAATGAATAACATATATCATATCGTTTTGTCATGCGATATCCTTTGATTAAACATAAGGCATGGAAAGTCATCCTTAATGTTCAATCGCACTAGTCTCGATCTTTAGGTAGACTGAAAACATCCAAGTGACATTGATCATATCAATTCACTTGGACTTGGCCATTTAACAATCTAACATATCGAGGAATCCACTGATATCTCTCTCTTTCCGAGGGGGGCAAATTCTATCTTGATTACACACCTTCACATATTGCTCACATGATAACCAATCACAATCTTTATAATTGTCCGGTTAAAGACAACGTTTGATTGTGTCAAATTACCATGCTCATAATATTGAAGTCTATGGTAATCTCAAATCGAAGGACTAAATGATATACCTATCAAGAGTAACACCTATGACATGTGGTGTTCTCATAGCGGGTCGGTCTAGTACCACGTTCCTTAACAAGTAGTCATGATCTCGATTCGTATCCCTATACGCATGATCATTACATGACCATCAATCAAGACTCACACTAGTCTTAATTCATTATAGTTCCCAGTATATGGACCGACTAGGGACATTTAGGATATTTCAACAAATACCCATGGATCTTATTATAAGGTAAACACACAATCACTTATAATAGCACAACAAATGAAAAACCTATATTTTATTAACTAAAATTATAAGATAAATAATGTTTGTAGATTGACCAAAGGCACATGCCCCAATAGGAACATGGAACAACCATGAATCAAGATTCATAAATTTGAATAAGAATTTAAGCAACCATAATCTTTGTTAAATGTGCCACAACAGCCGTAATTCTCTCTCATTTTATCATCAACTGATTTTAATCCGACCATCTATATAATGATTATATCTAATTCATTGAGTGTTTTTATGTTTTACCACCATACCTACATTTAAATGCAACCAAGTCGACCATAAAACAAAGATTAATGGTACAGCAGTTCACTCATCTCAGGAACGATCCTAAAAATGCAATAATTAATGAGATATTGTACCTGAAAAGTAGCTCCATTGTGAATGATTTCTTGGGCTATTGGATCTTTGATGAATTTCTGTAACGGCATCACAATGTCCTCCATGTTATATGAATCAGTTCTTGCTTTGATATTTGTAAAATTACCATGTTTTCTCCTATGATCCCTCTGTGATTGTTTAGCCCAAAAATCCAATGATCAGAATTTCACATCCTACTACAGTAAATCACAAGAAAAGCGAAATTAACGTACAGAATCACCCTTAGATAGAAGAATGAGAACAAATGCAAGAAATAATTAAGATTTTGCAAGTGGCCAATGAACCGTGATATGAATTTCTAGCAGTAAAAAAAGCAGCTATGCAAGTATGCATTAATATAACATTTAAGTCCAAACATACAATTTATGATGAAATTCGCGGCAAAAATATCCTCAAAACATGATATATTCCTGGATACAAGATTTGGGATTGAGGCTATGTTGTTGTTGTATATTCCTGGATACAAGAGCAGATGCAGCTATTATCAATCAGCAAAATACTTGACAAATAAAAGGCAAAAACTAATTTGGGACAGGTGACAAATTTATAGGCAACTCTAATCAACTTTTTGTGTTATTTGCACCTGTCAACTGCTCCGAAAATATGAGAAGCATTGCCAAGATGACTAGGCAATTAATAGATAATAAGCAAGAAGAAGCATATACACAAGTGAAGCCTATGGTAGGGTATGAGAAAAATAGACTAACATATTAAATCAACATAGTTATTAATTTATTATAATGAGCAAGAACATCGTGAAGGAGATGAAGGAGATTTTGAAAATCATTACCACATAACATGAGGGATCAAAATGAAATAATTGAAATGCTACATACTCCTCTCCTCTCAAAAGAAAAGAAAAGAAAAAATGGAAGTACTACTTACAGTACAATGCACACTTAGACACTGTAAATTGTACACCTTGTATCTTTCAAACTGGAAAACTACACAAATAACTAAGACATAAACTCTATGAACATATTTGCTCAATCAACCGTCATATTAAGTTTCCAGATCTATTAAAAAGAAAATTTTGAATTTTAAGAAAAACAAAGAAAGGAAAAAAGGGTGTCCACAGAAATACTGCAACTCCTTAAAAACTTAAGAGCCTCAACCGGTCTAATTTTTTATGCTTAATTATCTTTATAATTTTTTAGATCGAGATTTCAAAAGAAAAGAGAAATAGCGAGGAATGAAAAAGAAGTAGGTCGCTTCTTTTAGCTCCTCTAATTGAAAAGTGAGAAAACTTTAAATGAACCAAAACTTCTTAAAAATTGTATTATTTTAAATCTCCTGATTTCCTACCTAGAATAGGTGATTGGTCTAAAACATTGGGATGATGATGGTCAGTTCAGTGCGCACCTTGACAGCATCCGTACAGGTCACATCCACAAGAAAAGGAGATTGAAGATTTTGTATCCGATGCTTTCGCATGGTCCAGGAATCAAGAAATCTCTTGGCAAACTAGATCAATTTTCAGCCCAAGTTAGAAGCCTAATTTTCAATGGCTGTGTAGTAACTGGCCTGAAGCACAACTGTTGCAAATTTGTATCGGTATCTAAACCTGATGATAGTAACATTGAATATTCAAAAGCTATATAGGTATGCATTTTTTTTTTTGAAAACAAATTATAGGTATATTTAAAAGTTGATACTAAAAGATATAGATTAAGAAACAGCGCAAATTCATCTCTTGATATGGAATTTATACTACGGATAATTTAAGTTTAATGAACAAGAAAAAATATTAAATAAAAATAAAGAAATTACCAATAATCAACAATTACCAATAATCAACAATGTAGTGCAAATTTAAGAGCAAACAATTGCATTTTATGAGTAACAAAAAAAACATTACTAGAATCATAGATGAATAAGTTGATATTGAAGCAGCAGTAAAGTAAATAATACCTATGTAACCCACCCTAGCAAATAGGTCCTCCCTCATCCAAGGAACCAAATATTTCCATGGCCAAATATCCAAAGTACTTATCCTGTCATTACTTGAGTTCATTCTTCTATTCATTTGAGTGGCTGATGTCAAATTTGGATGCACTAAAAATCTAGCAGCAACTTCCACTGAAAACTCGTAAGTGCTAAAGACACGATCAATTGGATTTCTTAATATTGTTACCACAGAGGTTCTCTCTTTCGGTAATTTGTTCATCAGGCTATAATCATCATGAGTAGCCATAAGCCTGCAATTCAATTTTCTGCAAACACAATAATAATACTACTCAAAACTCATCCCAAACCAATTAGTAATTACTAGTCAGCTTCAGTTGTCAGCAGCAAAATGAAAATCTCAAGTAAAATATTAGAGTACATAGTTGTGATTTGTATCTAAGTAACTTCGTTTCTGATGTTCAAATACTTCTCTTTATCTATAATCCATTTAGAAAGTTCAGGTTCTGACTTAGCATAATGAGATTATAGTGTGAAAAAGGAAAATGATTGGGTGACCCATTTTGGGTTTATGATACCCATTTATTGGTGTCCATTGATTTGTGCATCGATGTTTGTGTGCACATAAATCAATGTGTATTTAAGGGACACCAACAACTGGGCGTCCATTTCGGGCGTCCAAAGTAGGTCACCGTAGCACTACCCGTGTGAAATAATATATGGAATGAAGTTGTAACAAAGCTTTAGTTAGCTGACTACAATTCATCATTTATGTCATGCAAATGAAATCTTCTTTATCAAACAAACGATAAGGTGAATTAGCAAATTCATGCAAATCAATGAGGACCCAACTCTTATCATTTTTTTTTCCATTTATGACTAAAAAATTCAACAAAGTTCAAATTTGAACAGTTGAAGGTGTAGCAATGCAGTTTCCCACAAATGACAACATTAGTAGACCCCTTATCATCTGTGGCCAGCTGACCCCACACAAGGTAAGTCCTATCCTACCAACAGAAAGGGAGGACCAGCACCAACCTAAGTTAGGGTCCGAACTATGAGGCTAAACCACAAATCATTAAAAATCTCAATTGCACCCGTGAACAAATAAATCACTGTAGATCAAACCACCAGGACCGAATGCAGTTCGACATGAAGAGCAGTAATTCAACACATTGATGCATACAATAAAATCACCTGGGATCAAACCGCAGCTTGTCATACGAACGAGGACATTCAAGATAACTAGTATATAGCTTCATCAAAAAGCTGCAAAAACATAAGCGGAAACAATATAGATTACAGAGACAAACTTGATTTAGAAAAATATTGGCGATAGCATAGAGTTTGTCAGAGCTTGCCAGTAGTAATATGTACGTCCGCCAGTCCTAGGGACATGTAGAAAGAAAAGGAAGTCAAGCAATCTATATTTGACTTCTTTGACTTCTTCAGCAAGTGAAGCAGCAGCCCACTTGTGGACGACATTTTGGCAGTACGCAGAATCCTCCTCGGAATAAACTATGTGTGTTGGCATACTAACTGAGAAGACAACCGCAAGAGCACACTGTTAATTCCAGGAATTCCAGGAAAAAAGAAAAAAGACAAAGACAAAGAGAACCCGTTCACACAACATGAGGTTAGAATTTAAAATGCATCTTTGATGACAAATTTGCAGTGAACAATGGAAATTACTAATTTCAAACATTGTGAAATCAATGTTAATACAAAACCAGAAAATTATATCTCAGAAGCAAATGTTATGACCATATTTTGCAAGGGAAGCAAAGACAGCGAACCGAGAATACAACGAGAGAACCAAAACTCAACGACTTAGGTTTCACCATAGCCTTCTTGAGCAACACGAAGCCATGTTCGGTAGGGAACGACCTCATTAAAAGGGATAACCCAATAATAAATGGAAATGGATTGTGGTCATCAAAGTATATTCATTGGAACAGAGGCGTCGACACTTAGCTACACAATTTGCCGAAAGAAATGGGTTTTCAGCATTTTATAAACTGATAGTGTTAAGAACGTAACTTTAATATTGATATCAAAACTTGGGACAACAACAGTTGAATAAGTTTATGCATTAGTATTCAACAATGTAATGGTAGAATTCATAAAATCGACTAAATAAGTAAAACTTAAAGAAATTAAATTAAATGTATCGGAGGCTGCTTAATAGCAATAGCCTAAGATGAAAACTGCTCCTATTTGGCGATGAATTGTTGACACACATGCAGCAGTGGTAGTTTTTTTTATCTTGAATTATTTCAAATCTGTCAGATATGATAAGTTTTAGTCATGTGTATTTCCTTCTTATTTGTATTTTGTAGTTATCTTCTAGTATGTATTTGTACATGGGAGCAACTTATGCACCAATTTATTTAAAACGAAAAGAAAACTATCCTCAAAAAAGAAAAGAAAAAAAAAACGTGCAAAACTTATCTTATATAACATATTTGAAACAATTCAAACTAGAAAAACTACCACCGTCACATGCGCTTCATGTGCGTCAATATGAATTAGCACACGAGTTCATCCCTAACATTCAGCTGGCTTTAAACTCTTGAGTGATCACTAACCGAGAGATTCTACAAGACTTTGGTTTGAATTTCTCTTTGTGAAACACAAAAACAAGCCAAAACACTAAAACTATGTTTTAAATGAGAACAAAAAATGTGTTTAAACAATGTTGCAACTTCCCAACAATTGCATTTACATAATTGTCGATGGATTCATTGCTTCTAACGACCATACAGTTATTACTTCAAAATAAAAAAAAAAAACAACAATAAAAATGATAGTTCTTTGGATCTCCAACACAAAGCCCAAGGCCCCAAGGACTACCTGTATATATATTGGTGCATTTCCAAGGCTCCATTGGGTTTCTCCCACATGTCTTGCAAGTGGTGCACAAACATTAATAAAATGTGTCCTTTTGTAGTTCCCTGACTTGGGACCATTCTTAATGTGCGCTTTGATGTACAAGCCTAAGGAAAAGCTATGTATAAAAAATATATTAGTTATTAGTAATAGAGAATATTAGGTAGTTAGAACTAATTAAATTGAAAGATTATTCATTAGGTTAGTAATTAACTAAAATCATTGTAATTGCACCTATAAATACAATGATGAATAAATCTAGGGGATAAAACAATTAACCTCTATTTCTACTATCTTCTTATCTGGTTCTACTTCTCCTTTCTCACTTCATCATCTTCTTTAAGTATTCTTCTCACTTCCTAGTTCCTCCACTATTTCTCAATTTCTGCAACTATTAAGTATCACATATACCAATAGTCGAATGATGCTTCGTATATTGAGACGCGACGAAGTGTTTGGATCATTGTGCAATGTCCTTCTTAGCATGAAGCCATATTGATTTTGGGATATTTTGATCGCGCATCACACATGTTGCACTTCTGGATATCAAAAGTAGTTTACCTTATGAACTTCTACTTCCCCTAATTTAACCACTCCTTCATCTTGATGCCTAGTATTTTTTAATTCACAATGCATGTATTGTCTTCGTATTACTCAATTTAAAGCCTTTAGATCATAATGTACACCTCCAAAGTTTTAATTTCTCATTCACCCCATCTTTTTTTTTCATCCACTAGAGTAATATCATTTGCAAATAACATACACCACAGTATATCCTCTTGAATGTGCCTAGTTAGTTCATTCACAACTAAAGTAAAGAGATATGAGCTTTAGGTTGATCCTTGATATGGTCCAATTGCAATAAGAAATTCTTTTATAGTTCCTCCAAATGTCTTTATACTTATTACTAGTCCTTCATACATATCTTTAATAGTGTCTATGTACCTAACATACACTCTTTTTCTTTCTAGAACCTACCAAAGAAAATCTATAGGCACCCTATCAAATGATTGTTGTAAATCTACAAATATCATTATGAAGACCCTTTTTCTTTTCTCTATATTTTTCCATCAATCTTCCTGTAAGGAATATTGCCTCCATAGTGGACCTTCCTAGCATGAAGCCATATAGATTCTTTGACATTGTTGTTTCCCTTCTTAACCTATTGCCAATTATCCTTTCTCAAAGTTTCATAGTATAACTCATAAGTTCAAGATATTTACATCCACTAAATCAAGAAGTGAACCCGAGCGATTTTACTGGGGCAAGTACAGGTTTTTAGACACTTCTATTGACAAACATGAAAGATTGTTTTTATCTCATGTTCAAGTGTTTGAAATGAGAGGAATAGTCCCACATTGAATCACTACAAAAAGTGGAAACATCTTAACGTTTATACATTCACTTGCATTGCTAGGAAAACAAGTGGTTAAGCTTAATGGAGCATTAGAAATTGAGTGTAGTAATTATTTACATCACTAGTCGAGCATGCCCAATTTCTAGCGTGTACTACTTATTTTTGGGACAAACTAGATTTTTTTTTGTCAATATCGAGCGTGTTAATCAAACATGTCGTTATTATCCTTCCTCACTCAATCAAAGTCCCAATATTGAAGCTAGTGATGAAACAATTACAACTCTTGGCGTTTAGATAAAGAAAACCTCAGTGTTGAGAAAAAAAAATTTAGCTACTATATATCATACATTTCGTAGTTATTAATTGTTTAAATAAATATTTTAAAATGTGCTCACATAACTTTTTTTCAAAACTTACTTATTTCCTCTTTGCCCAAATTATGAAAATAAAAAAACACATGTTCTAAATTTTTTTTACAACAAATACGTGTCATAATTAATAATCAACACTTGAAAATTAAATTCTTGTTCGGGAAGAGGGCAATGTCAACATAAATATTAAATATATATGAAATGGAAGATGATTAAACCAAAAAAATAAAAAAAATAAAAGAACAAACATCTTTGAAATTTCATTTTTTTTTGATGTTCAACCACTTCACAATTTGTAGTCTTAGCCCTTCTTTTTGGTGGTTACTAATTCATACACTAACTCGTAATTAGTTCACAAATTAAAATTGAACATTTCAAAACAAAGTTCCAAAAAATACATTTTTGGTCTAAAATCAACCACAAGCCTAATCTTCTACCTCCAAAAAAATATAAAATAAATAGTTGTGCATAACTTGGAAGTCAAATTTATATTAAACAAAGAGACTAACATTCTGCCGCGAGAGTAGCAAATTAATCTCACATAAAAGAAGAATTGAACTGGTTGGAGAGATAAATAAATCACATTTAAAAATGAGAAGTTTCCTAGCGGTTAAGAAACTACCAAGATGGTGGAGCGAGGAGGGGGTGAAAACATGTGAATTATGGAGAGAGAGTGGCTAGAGAGAAAATAGGCAAAAGGACGTGTGCAAGCGTGAGTATCTCTATTAATTAGGAGAAAATTTCACTTTCTAGTTAGATTTGATTGCATGTGTATCGACAAAGAAATTAAAAATGATAAACAATCAATGGCAGTGCGTGTTGAATCTACCTGATTGATGAAAATCATTTCTATGCCCATTAGCCCCAAAGAGGGAGAAGGTGAGAGCACATATGGAAGATGAAGCAGAAGAGAATAAGCGAGTTAATGGAGCAAAATCGATGTAGTTAAGGAAACTAATTATAACCAAAAGTGGTTACTAGAATTGTGGCGCCCATTTAAAATAAAGTGGGAGAAAACGGGGATTAAGATCCTAAAATATTGGCGTATCCTTAATAAAATACTGAAATATTCTTTAAAAAGGCTAAAATAATTGAATCTTTTACAAAAGAAAATATGGTGTTTCTCCCAAATTGTCTTTTGATAAAAATTAAATCACATAGCTATCCAAGTTAAAACCTTCAATGAAACATATTAATATGTAAGGGCATTCTGGTAGATTGGTGGCCAAAAAGGCTTCCCCGTCAATTGCTAAGAATTGATATTATGTTAGTATATAGATAATGAAATAATGTAAGATGTTTTAACGTTTTTAATTAAGCAATCTTCAAAAAACAATCTTTTAACGTGTTTCTTTAGTAGAAAGCTAATCTCTTGAATTAAGGAATTTATTAATGTTTACGTAAGTTTTAAATTGGTGTCCTATCATCATGATCAATAAGTCCTTTATGTATTTATTGGCAACCTTATCTCAACATATGTTTGGAAAAAAAAGAAAAAAGTAATTCGAACGTGTAAGTAGTGGAAACCCGAAACCACAAATTAAATAGGATTGTTGATTAAATTACCAAATTATCCTAAATTTGAACTATGTGAAATCAAGTATTTAGAGCCAATTTCGAGAGTTTCGGCCAAAAAGGCTTCACCGTCAACCGTTTTGAGTTTGCTATTATATTAATACAAATATAGATATAGGTAATCCAGATAGGCCTCAGGCCTTTGGTCTTATTCTTCTAAATCATAGTTATTTTTGTTTTTCATTTTTTACTAATTTGAAATTCAAAGTAACAACTATTTTGGTAGTTAAAAGTTGTTAACCATTGAGAGTTATGTTCTTTTAATTTTTGAAACAAAAAGGTTGCAACTGTCGATGAAAAGTTGCAATATTTATACTAATATAATAGCAAATCCAAAACAGATGACGGTGAAGCCTTTTTTGTTCAAACTCTTGAAATTGCCCCTAAGTACTTGATTCCACAGTTCAAATTTAGGTTAAGTTGGTAATTTAATCAACACTACTTAATTGGCAGTTATGAGTTTCCACTACTTATACGTTCAAATTATTATTTTTTTCTTTTCAAACATGTCAAGATAAGTTTGCCAGTAAAATAGGCATAAAAGACGCATTAATAATGTTGACAGGACACCACTTTTTTTTTTTTTTTTTGAGAAAATATGACACCACTTTAAAATTTACATAAACATAAGTAAATTCCTTAATTCAAGGTATTCTCTTTTTACTTTACAAAAAAAATGCATTAAAAAATTTATTTTTTGAATATTGCTTAATTAAAAACATTAAAATATCTTACATTATTTTATTATTTATATACTAATATAATAACAATTCTTGGCAGTTAACGGTGAAGCCTTTTTGGCCACCAAACTACCAAGAATGCCATTAAATATATTAATGTTTCGTTGAAGGTTTTAGATACTATGTAATTTTATTTTTATTAAAAGGGTAATTTGGAGAAACATCTTATTTTCTTTTGTAAAAGATTTGATTATTTTAGCGCTTTTCAAAAGATATTTCGGTGTTTTTCTAAGTATACGCTAATATTTTAGGAACTTACTCCATGTTTTCTCACTTTAGTTTAAATGGACGCCACAATTCTAGGAACCACTTTTGGTTATAATAAGTTTCCTTAACTACATCGGTTTTGCTTCACTACTAACTCGCTTCTTCTCTTTCCGCTTCATCTTCCATATGTGCCCTCTCCCTCTCCGTCTTTGGTGCTACTGGGAGTAGAAATAAATTTTCATCAATCATGGTAGATTCAACACGTACCGCCATTGACTATCTTTCTTTATTAATTTCTTTGTAGATAATAGATATGCATGCACTCACTCAAGTTCATTGTTACAGAGAGATTTTTTATTTTTTTTATAGTAATCAACTGACTATTTTTGGTAAATTGTAGGGACAATGAATTCCTCAATGGTCAAAAGCAATTTTTTTATGAAGAATTAATGTATTAGATATTTGACAAAAGAGAAAGCATGAAGTGAGTTCATAAGATCAAGGTAAAATGTTACTTTTTATATTGTACCTAACTTAACCATCTTCAACTCATGTGTGGGAATTTATTTCAAAAGGCCTCAGTACTGTTAGGAGGGAGATTATCACTTATATACTTTATTTTGACGTTTCACTTGAGCAATGTGAGACTATTGCTTCGGTCCACATATATCCAACACTCCACTTTGGACTGAAATCCATTCAAGATGTCTTCTACTAAGTTCCAACCAAACCATCGGCTCTGTTACCATGTTCATTTTTTGGAAATTCAGGCCCAAATCCAAAGTGAAAAGCGTGTGGTGACTAGTTTATGTATGAGCTTAAGTGTAAACGTAAGGTTCCAAAATGTGAGGTGTACACACCGCACTCATAAGCCTTATTTTTGTTCCTAACTAGTTGATGTGGGATTATTCCCAAGATCTCCAACACTCCCCCCTCAAGTTGGGAAGTAGATGTCATCTATTCCCAACTTGCATATGGCATATGCACACACTCCCCCCTCAAGTTGGGAAGCAAATGTCATCCATTCCCAACTTGCATATGAGCCTCCTAAGGCTTGAACTATCCAATCGCTTAGTTAAAACATCTGCCAATTGGTGAGAAGATGGTGCATATGGCATACACTCCCTTCATCCAACTTTTCCTTGGTGAAGTATCGATCAATTTGAATATGTTTTATTCTCTCATGCTGCACAGGATCGTGTGCAATGTTGATGGCTGACTTGTTGTCAATGTAAAGCTTCATAGGGTCTTTCCATTTAACTTGGAGATCACTGAGAATTATTTTCAACCAAAGCCAACTCACATATCCCTTAAGCAATGGCTCTAAATTATAATTGAAAAGAAGATCTTCATACAACATTATATTTTTTACTATTCCATGAAACCAAGTTTCTCCCAAGAAATGTGCAATACTCTCTAAAGTGGACCTTCGATCAATTGAAGAACCTGCATAATCTGCATCAGTATAAGCTTCAATAGTGAGAGTTTCACTTTTAAAAAGTATTCCCTTTCCAGGACATCCTTTTAAATTGGGCAATACTCTATAGGCAACCTGTAAATGAGGTTCTCTTGGATCATGCATGAATTGTCCACACTTACATGACGAGCAATAGCAGTTCTAGTATGAGCAAAATATATGAGCTTGCCTACTAGCCTTTGATACATCCTTTTGTCTACTTCAGGTTCCTCTTTCACCTCTCCCAATTTTTTATTGAAAACCATTGGTCTAGCAGCTGGCTTACAACCCAATTTTCTAGTTTCAATTAATAAATCAACTACATATTTTTGTTGAGATATGAATGTTCCATGACTGGAGTAGGCTACTTCAATGCCAAGAAAATACTTTAACTTTCCCAACTCCTTTATCTCGAATTCTCAGACAAGTTTCTTCCTCAGTTCATTTGTCTCGCCATCATTTCCTATCACAATGATATCATCTACATACACAAGAAGTATCGTTATTGCCCCTAATGTTGAGTGCTTGATGAAGAGAGTGTGATCACCTTCGCTTTATTTGTACCTAAATTCTTTCATAAATTAGTAAACCTGCCAATCCAAGCTCGTGGAGACTGTTTCAGTCCATATAGAACCTTTTTGAGTTTGCATGCTTTATTAGTTTTATCTCCCTAAAAACCAAGATGAATATTCATATATATTTCTTCATGCAAGTCTCCATGAAGAAATGCATTCTTTACATCACAATCAAAATGAACAGTTAAAGATAAGAGAATTCTCACAGCGTTCATCTTTGCTATAGGTGCAAAGGTCTCTCATAGTCCACTCTGTATGTTTGTGTATATCCTTTGGCCACCAACCTCGCTTTGTATCTTTCAAGAATCCATCAGTTTTATATTTCAATGTAAAGATCCACTTGCAATCAACAATATTTTTCTCTTTTGGCTTGTCAACAATCTCCCATATTTTTTTTTTCCTAAGACCCGCATCTCTTCTTTCATGGCATCACTTTATTCCTCCCCTTTTAGTGCCTTAAGAACAGTATTTGGTATTGGCATAACCATAAAACTTTTGTGGGCAAAAGAAATTTTTTTTAATGAAATATAGTGGGACAATGGGGAGAGAGTTCTTTGGGTGCAACTTTGGTTTCCCTCACTAAGAGCAATAGAAAGTTCAAGGTCATCATTTTGGCATGTTGGTTGGGCACTAATTTGTGAGTCTGGACTTCAACTGGAGTTGGTTCCCATCATCTTTTCTTTTTCTAAGGTAGTACATTGGTCCAAGGTCAAATTGGAGTATTGGACTTGCGTTTGGTTTGTTTTAGCCTTTCTCCTTGAATACACTTGTAGATCCTTCCAAGGGAAGTTTTGGGAATTGGAGGAAGTACCAGGTTTAGTGGACGCAGGAGGATGGTGATCAATTGAACGATATTGCTCATCATATGAGCTAGGAAACATTCTAGAAGAGAGTGGTTTGGATCATTGTATGCATGCCGATTGCAAAGATCCAAAGATCTAATTGACTCAAAAGATTCACAAGTACGGTCTTCTAGCATTTACATCTTCCCCTGAAGACTATACTTGGAAAAAAATGGTGAACTCTCTTGAAACGTGACATCCGTGGATACAAAGATTTTCTTTAAAGAAGGGTCATTACACTTGTATCCTTTTAGATTAGAAGAGTAACCCAAAAAGATACATTTGATGGCCCTAAGATATATTTTTTTCCTTTTTGAATCATGATTATGAACAAAGGCAGTGCATCCAAATACTCTTGGGGTGAGACCATTCAAGGTTTGACATAAGGGAAGAAACCATGAAGAATCGATATGGGGATTTTGTTGTTTAAGACATGTTAAGGAAGTTTATTTTATAAGATAACCAGCAGTGAGTACTGCTTCCCCCTAATAGTTCCTTGAAATATTTCCTTGGAATAGTAAACCCCTAGTTTATGTATGGGCTTAAGTGTTAAAGTGGTGTTAACTCCAAAATTTTACGGCAAGATGGAGTATCCACTCGACACTTATAAGGCTTATTTTTCTTTTAGACTAGCCGATTTGGAATTAAACCCCCTCCCCCCCCCCCACCAAAAAAAAAAAAAAAAAAAAAAAATCTTGGGCCCGCCAGCACACTCGGGCGCAAGCCCGTTGATCTCTCTGCCAATACTAATGTTATCCCCAACTTAACCACCTTTAACTCATAGATGTAGGGTTTAATTTCAAAAGGCCTTGATACTATTAGAAGGGATATCATCACTTATATACTTTATTTCAAAGTTTCACTTAACCGATATGAAACCACTATTTCAATCCGCATATCTCCAACATAAAATAATATTCTATTTAATTAATATTCTATTTAATTAGTGGTGCAGGATATTGGCCTAAGATTTTTGCGTCCGGTCACACCATCACAATCCTAGAATTCTTTATGATTAGTAGAGAGCCAAAGTGTTGCATTTGATTTAGAAGACGTCCCCAATTTGTAAGCCATTGTTTAAAGATTGAAATTAGTAATTCTCTACTGTAGTCTTGGATTTGTGCTTGCTCGACTATAAGAGAATTTATCAAGGACACGTCACTCATCTCTATGCATTGATGTCGTGCACCAAAAAGAACGTTGATGTTTGATGTGGAAGACATTGGATGCAAGGATGAAGTATCTCAAGACTCTCGAAGTCTTTTTATCTCTCATGATGAGTTTCTTCTATTGTCGTTTTTAGTCTTTCAATGTACATCATAGCTGACGAAGGTGGACGAAACTAGTAAGCCGCAACCCATCAAAATGTTGCACTTAGGTAGTGTCGAAGACAATGCATGAAACTTAATGTTACTAAGATCTATGAGAAATAGAAATATATTTGAAACATAATTCTATGTTTTCTAATGTGTACATTTTTTCCTTTGGATTGAGTGGGGGTTGATGGACCAATTACACAAAGACACATTCAAGGGAAAACAGAAATGTACTTTTAGACCTTAGAAAAAAAAAAAAATTTTGTTTGGAACTTGCTTTTGAGATTTCAGATCATGGCTTTTGCCTTAATTGCTAGCTTAATTTGCTTCTTTGATTATAGTGGTTTGTAGTAGAAAATTTGGGACTGAGGTTATGTTGTTGTAGTAGAAAATTTAGACCGCCAAAGACAATGTTTAACAAGATATTTGAAATTTTACGTTTGCTTTCATGATGGACTTTATGTGGATTAGGATTTTTCAAAATAAAGGAATTTACATGACTTGAAAATTTGTGAGAATTAATATTTAGGAAAAAAATTGAGAAATGTATTGAATATTTTGTCTTATTTTTACCAAAAAGTACATAGATTTCTTTTATATTTCTTTTTTTCTTCTGTATCTTTAGAAATGTTTGAATACAGAATATGGTTAACATGATAACGCGACTAAATCGTTAGTCATTGTTCAGCAAAGAGTGCAAAAACTAACTTGAATTAATTCATTTTTTGCAAAAAGAAAAAGTAGAGACACCAACCCCTCCCTCTACTTAATCCTCCCCATAGGCAATTCACTACAATCGAGATTTCCCAACCTAATATCCATTTAGTTGTGCTCACTTGTGAAGCACGTGTTTTGCTTACTAGTTCTTTATTTAAACTAATTTTTGCTATTCTTTGACAGAACTTCCAAAATTTCCAAACTTGGTTATTTTGGATTTTTCCGAGAGAAATATCCTCAGTCTTGGAATCTCTAATTGGTGATTAATCAGATATCATTGTCAGTTGAATCTTCGGGACAGACTCCTATGCGAATTCACCATGAAATAAGGAACAACTTTTATCTTAAAACATTGCTATAATCCACGCCCCCGGCACATTTAATTCCGTTCCTTAATTCAATGGTTTGAAGATAGCTTATGGTTTCTATAACACATTGATTCTCTCTTTCACATGCATTATTTGATTGTTGTTAAAACTTGCAACATATATAACACAATAACCACAAATGATCACAATTTCATTGCACATTACCTAGCACGAGAGCTACAACTGACAACAGTTGTCGAGCAGAAGCCATCCACTCCTTGAGAATCGACGCGCTACTGCGAGAACCAAAAACAGAGCAAAAGCTTACAATCTTCAACACTTTGAACTAAAATCAATGCAAAATCACAAAGGCCTTACCTTTCAGACCACAGTCACATCGAAACTCGGCATCCGAAACAAGAGATTGCGATCGCCAACTTGAAAAATTGGGGCTTTTGCAGAGCGAGATCAAAAGGCGTCGAAGAAATCGAACGATAGTGAACCCTAGCGAGATCGACAGCGTTATCATGCTGTTGTTGAAGGCATGATATTTGATGGAATTCCAGCACCCACACGCACTCGCGAATAGTCTAGTCCAACATTGAAGAAAGAGTTTAGTAGTCCTTTTACATTTTATTTTTTTTATTTTTATTTGTTTTGAGAAACAACTAGATAGACAACTTGATTCGACTAAACAAAAAGTTAGCCTCCCTAACGATGGTAAGAGCTGTTAATTCGCTGATCTACAAACATAACAAACTTTACATAAACTCATATCTTTTTTCTTTTTTTTTTTTTTAGTGTAAAGACCTCATGTCATTTAACAACTCATGACAATCATTAGCTAAAGAACCATACTAATAAGTCTTTGACTTTACTCTTTAGACTTTGGTGCATTAACCACCTTATGTGCATCCGCTTCAACGGACATTCCTCTTCTTGAGTCAACTTAGTGCTTTTTGCATACCTTGATCACCTGTCTCCTTTGGATCAAGAGCTCCAAAAGAAAAAAATTTTTAATAGGCAAATGATTTTCTTACCAACTTTCACTGCAAAATAGACACCAATTAGATAGAACCATGCGTTGTGCTCACAACTTGAGGTGTATCGCATGCTCCATTTAGTGGTTCCCAAAGTAGCTTACTTTAGCAATTAGGCTCACTTACCTAGTGGTTATGTGACGTGTGATGAAGTGAGTGGACCATTTGAGTTATCTAAGTGTGACATAATTAATGTTTATATTAAAATGTCGATATAAGGCCTTGGGGCTTGGGCTATATACGGTTGCAGACTTGTTAGCCAGATCTGGAAAACTTTTCTTTCTTTTCTTTTTTTATTATTTCGATTTTGTTATTTAAAACCTTAATTTTCGTTTTTGAAATCAAACGACACAAATCACCAACAATTATCTAAGTTTGAACTTTGAAGGATCCTTTATTGTTGTTTTGTATCCTAGCCTTCTTAGGGACAGAATTCCATGGAGAGATTCAATATTGAATTGGAGAAAATTTTATTTTAGGAGAGTGCTCTTGCAAGCATCGGATATAATTTTTTGTTTTTTTTTTTTGAATAATAGGCATAATTTTATTTTTTTGTAAGTTCTAGTCGTCTTTATGCATGATAAGACAATGTATTAAATTATTATGCTCTGGTTTAATATAAATAGTTTCCGTGTTCTGATTTATAAATTATTAGATGGTAAAAACAAAAAAAAAAAACTAGATGGTAGAGATCATTTCCTCACCCATTGACCAGATTAATTTAAAGGGACTTTAAGCTCTTTTATTTGGGACAACCGTCCCTTTTGGGGGGTTGGTTACATTTGGTGTTGGTGTTCTATTTCCGTTATATAAATGGGTAACCTTTTATCAAAAAAAACAAAAAAAAAAGGGTAACCGGACTAGACATCACTGCTTCGAAAGTTTTAACGTCAACCTCCACCTAATAGGTGCCACTGCTACATCCACCCATGCCTACGACAAAACGTGGCTAGCTTAGCAAGCACCTTAAGATAGCCACAAAATTCTTCCTATATATATACGGTATGTACTTCGAGAATTAGTAGGTTTAAATGTTAATTGTTTCATGATAAGAAATACACTAGTTTAAATAAAATTAAGGTGCTTGATTCTCTCATGTTTCACGAAAAAACTGATATTTCATTACTAGATTTAGCTTTCTTGATGGAGTTTCTATGCAGATTAATGAATGTTTGCACTTTTTATGCTCTGCTTCCTCAAAGTTAAAAGAGTTGTACTGCTGCTAACATCATTTGATTTTCCAGAAACAATATCTTTATAACCTACAAAATGTCTGGCAAAACAAATGAAGAACAGAAATCAATTTCTCTTTTTTCTTTACAAATATTGTATTCCCTTTCCAATTCACCCCAATGTATGTATATTACACTTGCTTCTTCTTCCAACTTTTTAGAATCTCAATCGAATGAAAGAATTACAAACTGAAGTTAGGAAAAGAATACGTAGCATCTTTTGCCATTTTTGTCACCTCAAATATGGCTTAATCACCTCACAGGATGTGCAACCTGGAGTGGTACGTGGCATGAGGTTTTCAAGGATGATGACTATCACGGTTCTACTAGAACTGCTTTTGTGGCGTCGAGATGATTAAGCCGACATGTACCAAGGAGGAACTCCGGGAGCTCCTCTTCTGTATTCGCCTGAATGAAGATGCCTCGGTTTAGAAAAACAATGGAGCCGTCGATGACAGACTATCAATGATGAATCAACTAACCTGTATTAGAAACGCCATTTCTATGACCAGATTGGTCAGATAACCAAGAACAAGACTGACCACACCCCTTGCAACAGTCGATGATCCAATATCGACACCAAGCTGCCATAGAAAATACATGTTAACTCCTGATGAAAGTTTGAGATGACATGGGAATTGAGCAACAAGCATTTATAGCTCAAGGCATAGAAAATGCAACAAGATCATGATTGCTTAAACCAATAAGAAAGCATGCATACCATTACGTTCCTACGTGAAGCTACTTTCTCAGTTTTCTTTTCCTTTACAACAACAACAACAACAACAACAACAACAAAAAAGCCTCATCCCAAATTAGTTGGGGTCGGCCACATACCATTACCTTCCTACGCATACCTTTTTTTTTTTTTTTTTTTTTCTTCGGTTCAATCCTTATTCTGGCATTCTGCTATCTTTTCTCTAATTGAATTAGTCCCTTTCTTCAAACCTCTCCTAATATCTCTCACATTCTTAGTTCTCTCTCTCAAAAAATCTTGTCTCCATTTTCTTAACCTCACTAAATTTCTCTCATTTCTCAATTTCTTCCTCTAAAATAGCAAGAATTCATCCAAAAATATCCCATACAATCTTCCTTTGTCTCATATCACATGGACACAAACTTAAAGTACTAACGCACTTCTTGCCGCTATCAACGATTGAAGGTTGATCAACGATTCAACATCATAAAATTATTTATGTATTTTTAGCACTTGCTTTTAAAAGTCTGCATGCATTGCACAAAACTATATCTCAGCTTATGCTAAAGCAGGAAATGATAAGAGAGCAGGAGGGCTTTTGTGGTTTTACCTCCAAATAATTCTTTCCACGAAAATAATTAATCTCAAGTGCTTGACCCACCAGGCATGCTTTCTTTCCAACGCTCTGCTTAACTATCCAAGAACCCTACAGAAAACAACAAATTATAAACACATTCTTCAATACAAAGAAGGTACGCATAGTTTGGAAGTCAAAAATAATGTGGAAAAAGACTAAGCAGAGCGAAAAAATTAATCTAGATAGTGACTTCACAAGCGCGTTGTTTGCAAGTTGAAAAATCTAATAACGAACATTTGAGAATAAGAGTTAAGAAAACAAAATATTCCTGAGATTTTCAGTTTCTTCTGGGATTTGATTAAGACAGCCACTCACCTGAGAAATGTAAGGAATGAGCTTGAACCTTGAATTTCTAAATGAATCATCTCCATTGACAAAGTCCTCCAGCAGGGGAGTGTTTTCCAAAGGAGTAGTCATCATGTAATATAGTGCAAGGTTATACGTAGTTGAACCTGGGACCTGATTTATGTTACTTGCTTTTGTTAGTACCAACTACCAGCAATCAATCACTTGAGCATAACACTTAACGAAGCACACATTTACCTGAATATTTACGATGAAAAAGAACTCAGGACCACCTTGAGCAGCATATTTCTGCAAAGGCCAAGCAAAATTTGTTAGAGCTACACTTATATCTTATTCTCTTCTCACCATGACACAAGTAAATCAGACTATGAGAATCTGAATAAAGAAACAAGAGAAAACAGAAATGTCAACCTGTACAATGCTCCCAGGACGGCCACCAAGATCATCTTCTCTTTTATCAGATTTTAGCCAATCTGCAGCAACCATTTGCATCAAGGTACCATTTGCCTTGATCTGCAGAGTTGATAGGCATGGCAAATGTAAGCAATGTCTGAAAAATTGGAACTCGAGAGAGAAGCATCTAGGAGACTACAATCACATGATCCATGTTATTGGATGCATGACTTACCAGCCTTTTGCACTTCAACAATGAATATTAACTAAGAGTTTATCGTTAAACTTTCCATGTTGGCACGTATGTTCATGGTTAAGACATTTGAAAATAAGCTAATAAACATTCACATTGACTACATATGACTAAGAAGTTAAAAGTACAAGTATTTAAAACTAGACATGGGGGCAAAAGTTAAATTTATCACCAGAAATTTTGAAGACCAATTTATCATATGACTATCTCGCAAAATGAGTATGTCAGCCAATTGTTGTCTACAGCTACTACATTCATGAAATCTAGGAAGGCAAATAGCTATTGCTACCTTAGCTACCTAAAACCATTATATCTTTGACTTTCTGAAGACATGCTCATTGGCTCATGCATAGAACATCTATACTAGACTCCCACTATATAATTGATAGATCATCTAAGCAGATAATATAAATCTGTCTACAGACTGCGTTCAACGATCAATCCAATTTTCAATTTTCGTCTGAGATCATGAACATGTATATTATACCTTTCGATGGTCCTCTAGATAGCAATGACCACGAATTAGAAATGAGGAAGGATCAGCCGTTGTCCAACTGCAAGCTAAGTTACAACTTGGATCTTTAGGAAGAGTGGACCCATAGCAGCATGAGTTGCTGTCTTCCTTCATCTGCTCTTGCAAATCGACATAGCCCTTCTTTTGAACTGCATCAAATGGAAGCTTCATGTTACTTGATGAAAAATCTCATACATGAAAAGATAAGCACAAAGCTTCACGTCTACTAGCACCTAAAAGGGTTCTTAGTGATTTTTGTGTAAGATGTATTTATTGAGAACCCCAATCTTTAAGAGGAAACTCAGATTTTTTTTATTTTTTATTTTTTTTTTGTGAAAATAGAACTTGCTCCAAAGATTTTTCATAGAAATCAATTAGTTAAGGATGACTAGTTTTTCAATGAAGCTAGAATCACACAGTTCCTATAGGAAGCGGCTAAACGTACCCCACTAATTGCTAAACGTACCCTAGTTTTGAATTTTTACTTCGTGTACCCCACTTTTTACTTAGTGTACCCACTTTTTTTCTTAAAATTCCAAAAATAGCTTACCCCGTCACCCTCACCCTCACCCTCACCCCAACACCCTTGCCCGCGCGTGTCAAACGAACACAGCCGACACCTCTGATGAGGTGTTAGACGAATAGGGCCGACACCTCTATAGAGGTCTCAGCCGACTTCAATCGATAATGCAAAGATAACTTGGTTTCAGTAGGTGACGGAGGGATCCAACCGAAACCTCTTCAGAGGTGTCGAACGAGCCGACACCTCTTGAGAGGTGTCACCTCTGTTAGACCAAAACCCGTAGGCGACCAGAACGAGCAAAAAAACTTCAAAACTCTCAAAAAATACATGAAAATGGCCAAAAAAAAAATAGTAGATTTTGCTCGGAATCACTTAATATTTGTGATTTCATTGAAACTTTGTATTTAAAATGCAAGATTCAAGCCTCAAATTGAAGCCCTAAACCCAAAAACAAATTCACAAACAAAACGACTAAAAAAAAAAACAAAAAAAACAAAAAAAAACCACAAAATCGGCACTAAAAGAAATGATGAATGCACCCACGTCGTCTAATCCATATCGTTTTTTCGGATTTTGTCAGATTCAGTCAATTTTCGATGAGTGCGATTTGAGAGAGGCAACCGAAGTATGGGGTGAGTGGGGGCATGATGAGTAAAAACCCTTTTATATGGAAGGGTAGTTGGGTAATTTCACAAAATTGGGATACGTTTAGCAATTAGTGTGGTCTTTTTAGCCGCTCCCTTCATATATAGAAGAATACTCAAGAATAAGTTGTGAAGAAGTTGTTTGCACATTGATTTTGAAGGAATCACCTGCTAGATCATGCAATTTTTTAACAAAGATGGCAGCTGATGATAGCTTGGGATGTCGTAGATCCTGCACATTTCAGTGTCAAGGAAGCAATCATGAGAAAGTGAAAGTAAAAAGAGATGCATAGCCACGATTATAAAAATAAAAAAAAGATAAAAGTAGATGTGGAAATGTAATGAGCATAAGTCTGTAAGCAGAGCAAACTCATACATAGGTGGATGACAAAGAGGTACCCTGGTAACGGATAGTAGACAAGCAATAACTAAATGATACACACGTCATGGAAATGCTCCAATTGTATTCACATGAGCAAGTAAAATGAACTTTCAGTACGAAAGAAAGCCAACCTTTTGGATTGACACACTTGGATACTGAATTTTAAAAATTCTCAAATAATCCGTGCTCCTTAATAACCAAAATGAAATAAAGTAATATGATATTAGTTTCTTTGTTTTCATTTTACAGTAAATAGATAACCACATCAATTGCATATGAATTCTTTAGGTATCCATGAAGCTACTCATAGATAATAAAAAACATCTGCATCCAAATCATATAAGAAGTATTCGTGTTTGGAGTACCTGCAATTGCATATCTGCACTTGTATCAGAAGACCACCCATTTTCAAACTGATTGTAATCTGAAGGCTCGGGAACATCAAAGAACTCATCTATTGTATCGTTTAACTCCCCAATGCTTGCAGTTTTGGTTGATGATTTGTCCATTTCTTCCATTGGATCCTCCTCCTCACCATTCCTATTCTTCAAATGGCTGCTCAACTCAACCTTAATCTCTTCTTTTTCACCACGAGTCAACCTTATCGTTCTTGTCAGCTCTCCAGAGGAGAATTCAGAGAAGGGAAAATTTCCTCGTTTGGCCTTGAAGAATTCTCTCAACGCTGCCAATAGAGAGAGAGAGAGAGAGAGAGAGAGAGAGAGAGAGAGAGAGGGAAAAAAAACTCAAAACACTTTGTCGTGGACAAAACTCAGTTCAAATGTGTATAACAACCATACATAATGCAGTTCTGGCCCTTCTGGGCCTTCACTGGGATCTAGAGAGATAAAAAAAGTTACCAGCATTTTTTGCACAAAGCAACTAGCATCATGACTTGAATTTGCACTTTTTACACATTAGTATAACTGCCAGATGCTTGCATCATTGCACAAAAACCAAAAACACTTAATAACCTGTGCATTATCGTAATACCTGCAACTCTACCAAGCATACTGATGGTTATTGATCGCGTTGCAGAGGTTCGAAGATAAGACTTCCAAAACTTCCAATCAATAGCAAGCATGTGTTTTACAACTGATTGTTTCCCTTGGTTCACAGGAGAAATCACATATCCGCCACCTAAAATAGCATGGAAAATGTTAAATTCCCTTGGATAAAATTCAAACCATGCAGATCTTTCAGATGAAAAACATTAATTCAGGTAAGGTAATCTTAATTTGATAGTGCATTGCTTCTAGATCAATAATATGAACTTTTTTACTAATTAGAGGACCTCAATCAAAGTTTTGGCAGAAGCGCATTATGTAATGCAAAAGTTATTTCACTCTTCAGTCATCACCAAGTGAGCAAGATGACTTGCATTTAAATAAATAAGTTTTTTACATATTTTAGAAGTGGAACGAAGGTGCTTCTATCATCATGAAAATATTCGTGATGTACGAAACACTGTTTCCCACTGTTTATTTTGTCAGATGTACAAAAGGATTGTTTGGAAAATGATTAAATGAAAAGTTTGGGTTTTTGCAAAACCAAAAATAAAATAAAATATTCAAACAACGCCTTTAACATAGTGCCGCCTTCCCCACCCCTTGTTTCTCAATTGTTTTGGTGTCTATTTGTGTTGGATCTTTTTCATTGATGAAGTCCCTTTCTTACAGAAAACAAAACCAACAAGAACAAAGCCTCAGCTCCAAATTAGTTGGCGTTGGCTCCATTAGATCCTACAATATTCATTCAACTATTGAGGGGAAAAAAAGAACATTCCAAATGTTTAGGTAATAAAACTTTTCTTGGATGGTCAAGCTTTGATCAGGAGAATTTCAAACTTGCACATGTGCCATATTTACACAAATTTGGAAAAAAATTTGTCTCATTTCCTAATCAAAGACTGCATTTCTCATTGTAAAACAGGATTCTAGAAAGACATAAAGATCATTAAATAGCATATAATAGCATGCTTCATACATCAAAAAAAAACCTGCTTGTGGTCACATGAATAAATGTATTAAGATATAGATTGGTTTACTCCAGAAAAGAGAAGGGGATGAAAGAGACTTATGTTGATTTATGCAAGGGCCTTCAAACGGGATATATTTTTCTGTGACTCGCGTCACAGGAGATCTAATCGATTTCTAGGTATACAGGCAACTGTGAAATCTTAAGAAAAGGAGTTTTAAATTCAAGCATACATTACTTTTAAGGCAGGCACGAACATAATGCTTCTGAGGTGGACACTTTTTGTGAAACACAGAATGGTAAAGAATCACTGCAAAAAAGAGGAAAATAGAAACTAGGGTCAGTTTACCTTCAAGTTGACCAAAATTACAGGTGATTTTATTGAGTGATTTTTTCAGAGATTTAAACTACCATATGTTTTGTATCCAAAAAAAAAAAAAAAAAAAACTACCATATGTTCCATCATCCTCTCTTCTCCAATAACGCCGCAGTAACAGATCTCTTCTTCTCATTCCCCTGCATAATGACTAACATGTATTAACAAAAGAGAGTATAAATCTTTCTACCAAAAAAGAACGAAAGTATAATCCATTAATATGTGTGAAGAATTAAAATTGATGATTTTCTGTTAAAAAGGTTCAGGATCTCATCTCACCAAGGTAGCCAATCTCTGGTCAGTTGCTTATGGACAATCTCAGTATGACCATCAAGGTGATCAACCACACTTCCTTGCAAGAGACAGAAATCCCATCTGGAGGAAATTTAACCAATACCAAAATTAGTAAAACACACTACTTTGCAAGAGACAGAAATCCCGTCTGGAGGAAATTTAATAAACACCAAAATTAGTAACAATGATCACCATCAACTTTACCAACAAACAACAGCAGCAGAGTGCTAAAAGAAGCACTTCAACAGACATGTTCCATTACTATGCGTTGTTTCATTTTCATTTTCCTTTTACTTTGCAAAAACTATGTTCTAGAGTCAAACGTTGGTGGAAAAAAACAATGCATCAACAAGAACCGAGATTGATTTGTCCAAAAAAACGAAAGAACCGAAATTGAGAACAGGGGTTTGATTCCTCATGGCAGCCTGTTTGAGCAAATAGGAAAAGATAAGTAATTCCAAAGTGTCCAACGTCCCATCATCAGTGAACAAGTTCAGTGGCCGTGAACTTTCTTATAAAGAAATTTGAGACTCAATTTAGAAACTTAAGTTGGTTTTTAGGTCAATGAAGCAAGAACTTTTGGATGATATGGTTTTCCTCTATAGTGTAATGGTACACATATAGTTGACATAATCTTATATGGATCTTTGTTCACTAGATCATTGACAAATAAACGGGTCCATGAATAAGTGAGAGAATGAATCATTGGTCTCATGTACATACTTCTTAAGTTTAACGTTTCAAATCCATGCAGTGTCACATTGAACATGACCCAACAGGTGAAGTGGAATAACCTTGGAGATTCATTTTTTAAAGTGAACAAGAAAAATTAATCATAACTTCATTGAGTGCCCAAAAAAGAAGTTGAACTACTAAGGGAATCTAAAGCAAACTACCTTTGTCAATAATAGACAAAAGAGGTAGCAGTTTGGCAGGATAGGAAATTGATGTACATGTATAGAGAATAAATAAGTCAACAACTTAGGTGCAAAGCCCATATTTCAAAGGAGAAGAAAAATTGCAACCAATCGATGCTAGTAAATCCAAATAGAGGTCTTACGCTTTTGACTAACAATCAGATGCTTTGGGAAAATTCGATCTCATTCGTTGAATACCATGATATGAGAAAATAGGACTAACTTTGAGCATAAAAGTAAAGCTGATAATAATAATCCAATATGAATTTTCAGACACGTAGCATGAGGTTAATAGAATTGAGTCGAGGTCATTGAGTTGGTTAATAGAATTGAGTTCTATGACAAGCATACTCTGATCTTGATGGACCAAAAGACATGAGTGTTCGAAATATAGCCTCTGATGTTCCATCAACTACACCCACCGCCATTATCGCTGGATGATCGTCCCATCTCTGAAGAAAGCAATTTAAGCACCAAAATTACACTGGTTCAATCTGAAAATGATAGAGAAAAATTATATACTAACCTTCCCTCGGAAATCTCGTTCTTTTGCCTCTTTAAATAGACGTAAGCCTGCGTAGTTATTTTAAATGTAAACATGTATGTTTATGCTATTGCAAAAGCAAAGAAGCCTTCAGAATTTACCGTTTTGACAGCCAAAAATTGTCCATGGAGACGGTGCAATGACATCTGATGTTGCTGGATCTGTTGCGGTGGGTGAACAAATAGTCCAGTCTATAGAGTTTGTATAATCCCTTCTCTTTGAACGGTAGAACCTGACATGAAAAATCCTTTTAAATAAAACAAGAAAAGAAGTAGTTTCGCAACAAAGATAGTCTCTATTTCAGAATGTTTGCCACAAAACATATACTTTATAAATATCTCAGGCAAAAGAAAGGAATAAAATGGGAAGCAGGAGCAAAAATACCAAACAGCATCATCATAAAAAGATTCCTAAACATGTAAGATAACAATCAATTACCTAAAAGAACGCATTTTGTTCTGGGAACAAGCCAAAACATTCTCTCCTGGATTTGGACATTCCTGCAAATATGTAATATCATCAGCGTGTCTCGGTTAATCCAGAGCTATTTAGCTAGACTATTTTTCAATATTAGTAATTTTGAACCTTTAATGCCGCTTCTTGAAAGGCATGGATCCATCTAGCAGCTTCTTCTGGACTGCTTGCACCCAACTGTGAGAAAATGTCAAAACTTCAGCGACCAATCAATCTTAGCTTATTTGTAAATACTTGAAGGATTTCTATTCTTTAAAGATTTTCCTTACCTTAAGCCGATCATTCTGATTAGACATATTATAGAGGGTAAAAATGAAGAAAACCTGACAGTTGTTAAAAAAAAGAAAGAAAAAGCATTATTATTACTCATCAAATGCATTAGAAAAAGTAAAGAACCCAAGTGATAAATGGC
Source organism: Stephania japonica (assembly GCA_039657345.1). NCBI lineage: Eukaryota > Viridiplantae > Streptophyta > Magnoliopsida > Ranunculales > Menispermaceae > Stephania > Stephania japonica. The sequence goes on from CM077556.1 coordinate 14,245,526, forward strand.
AATAATTTCCATACTTTCCGATGAACGCTCTCTCTCCCATTGTCCTGGACTCGGATACAAGAATCTATCATTGCACTTCTTATTGGTTCCTAGCAGGGAATAAATTTTTCTTAGTTGGCAGTTGATGCACTTCACAAAGAAGCATGAAAGACAACTAATAGGTTTACTTATTCACATGAATTGATAATATGATAAGAATATAGAACTGTGAATGTAATTACTTATCAAACGAAAGGCATCGAACATGTACATGGTATCATGTCTCAAACACATTACTATTCTGGTTTAGGCATCTAAGCAACAAGTTCTTATCATTTGAGGAGAAAAAAGAAAAAGACAAAACAAAAACAAAAAAATGAAACACTTTAGGTCTTTAAAAAGTTGAGAAATTAACAATCTGTAGATGCTTACATGACTTCATGCAGTTAACATGATTTACTTATAAAATATTCCCAGCATTATAAAAAAAGGGGTGATATTACTGTGCTTGGAACTCATCAGTTGTTTCCTGAATCAAGTTTTTTGTGCCTTTCAGTTTATTCACATATCATTCTTTTTTCATTCAGCACATATAAAAGAATTACACATATACTTTACGCCCAAAAATCTAACTAGATCAACATCTGACCTTTTTCAAATATCTTATTGCCATGTGAAAATATAGCATATCAATAAAGCTTCAATCCCAAATTAGATGGGGTCAGCCACATGGATGAAACTCTTCCATAGCGCTCGATTTAGTGCAATTGATGGTGTGCTTTTCAAGTCCTTTAAATCTCTCCTAGTTAATGCATCCCAAGATAGCTTTGGTCTACTCCTACATCGTCTAATTTCTTCAATTTCTATTGAGCTGAGTTTTCTAGCGAAGGCATTTGTAGGTTGTCTTTGAAGGTGTCCTAACCACCGCAACTCTCCTTCCCTAATCTTTGCATCAATTGGTGCCACTCTCATTTATCTTTGAATTTTTGCATTTCTTATTCTATCTTTACAAGTTTTACCACACATCCACCTAAGCATCCTCATTTCCACTATTGTTCCTTTACTGTCTAACATTCACTTCCATAAAACATAGCAGGCCTAATTGCAGTTCTATAAAATTTTCCTTTTAGTCTAGTAGAGATATTTCGATCACAAATTACACGTCAGACAAAACACGACATATCCATCCATTAAAACTTCCCTCAACCCAAGCAATGGTGTTATAGGAAAGCACATGGCTTATCAAACAAAACCTAACTCAGTAACCACAAGCAATTATTAGTTCAAAAATTAATGATGCTGGCAAAATCGAATTCAATCGAAAACAGATTCTTCGACATGGAAGACAAACTAATAAAAAAATCACACGAAACCGAAACCGATGATCACAAAATCAATCCAGAAAACAAAATTCTTCCATGTCAAGGTACAGATTCTTCCACAACGAGAATCTCGTTCAAGTTTTGGGGCTAGCATCTGCAATGCACCATGATCATCAAACCAAAACCAATCAATCACATCTCGCCTCTCCAAACCAGAATTCAACCAAATACAAAAACCAAAATCACACAGAAAACGCGTTTTCTGAAAAGTTCGAATCAAGAAACTCCCCAAACCACCATTGATTTCACCAATAAAGGCACAAAATATCGAGATTCTCAAAAAAAAAACAGATGGATGAAAAGATGATACCACTCTGTTGGACACAGGCATGGATTTGAAGCTTCTGAGGCAGTGGTCTTGGAGGATGAAATAGCGCTTCTGCGAGTACTGCAATCCAATCCTGTTAGACCGGATCATGTACATCCAGCCCTCCGTCCTCCCGTCGCCGGCGTCGTCCTTCATCGAGATCCCCATTTTTTCAGATTGAACGAGTGCAATGAATGAAGAAGCGATTGAGAGATTGAATTGAGAAGAGAAGAGAAGCTCTGATCCCGGCGAAGGGAATCAGAGGAGAATCATTTACTGCTCTCCTCTCAATTCGTTCTGTTAAAGCAAACTGAATTTGGCTTATTATATCAGACAAGCATTGGCAGACGCGGAAAAACACACTGCAAATTTTTTTATTTTCGGTAGGTGTGGGATGACCGAAATACCCTTTTCCTTCGCTCACAAGATTCTTCTAAATTTTGTTCCGTAGGAAAATAATAATCTAACACACTTTGAGCGCACATTTGGAGTGCACATTTTATCTTTTAACCTATTTATCGCTCTTTTTTGTCTTCCTGTGTGTGGGTCTCACATTTAACAAAATACACCATAAATTGACTACAAAACAAAGTGTACGTTCAAAGTGTGCATTCAAAGTGTGTTAGATTATTATTTTCTATTTAATAATGTTAGATCATTAGATGATATATTTAGGCTACGTACATCATGAATCTTGGTAGAATAAATCTAGTTCAGTAGACTCACTTTGGCTCTTTCAGTTTAATGTGATTAACTTAAATATTGTGGGTCTACTATGATCGATTAGGTTTTTCACTTAATTATTGTTGGTTTTAGAAATGATTTATTTGATTATTTTTATTATCTATGACTACCAATGATATCTATTGATTTGGGTGTGTTTGTATCAATGTTGGTTATGATTAGAATATGTTACCTTTTTTTTTATGTTAGGCCTTTGAAGTATTTCAGTTGAAAAGTACAAGAATAATTTCCAAAGAGACCACAATAGAAGCAACAATGGTTCAATATGTTTTTTAAGAGAAATCAAAATTTTATTAATTATTTATGTTTCAATATAGGACCAGACATATAATCAAGTACATTGATTCTTTAATCCTATTTGTTTAAACGAACCGTCATTAATTCAATTGTAATTATAATCATAAAATTGAAACAATTTGACAATCATGTTATGCCCTTGGAGAATTGAGATATTTATTGTGACTTACGGGTGTTATTAGCATATCAATTCACTTTCCAAATTCACTCTTAACTTTTTCTTTATTTTGTATTGAGGGAAAACCGAATCTCTTTACCAATGTTAAGAGAATATGCATTTGTAAAAGGAAAATAAGACTATAGAGTTCTTTTTTCAAAAGATTACAATATATAAGGATTTAAGCACTGAGATTCTTAAAAATAAAATTCACAACAAAAAATGCTTTCTGGCAACATCACGAGCTATAATATAACATTATGACAACAATGGGTCCCAAACTAATTAACTCCTGGGATTCAATCTTACTGCAGCTTTCTGATTTCTCCCTCGATAACTTATGGATGCCAACACTGCGACAAAAATTGACCAGTAGAAGCGCCATAGGAAAGATTATTTTATTTGAGGGTAGTATTGGAACATGACAAAATAATGCGATTGGGTTATTGACTATTATTAGGAGAAAAAAAGTGACGAGATAACGGGCGGGATGGTGGGTACTGGGGAAGCTAATTTTCCTAAATTGACGGTTTTCTCCCTAATTGAACGCCGACCAATCAACCATAATCCAGCGTATTATCTCCTGCTCCCACATGCACTCTCTGAAATGAACTCGATCATTGCCTATCTTTCTTTTTTGTTGGAAAACATTTATTTTCAATACTTTTTTTAGGGTTGGTTGGGGTCAATCGAGATTTACAATTTGATTTTGATGTAATGATAAATGTTGGTCGTGAGTTTAGAGTTATACTCTCTCAACCAAAATTATAAGTCATTTAAGGTAAAGACACAAGAATTAAAGAGTAATTTAATTATAAGTAAAAATATAATATTACTCTTACCTTTATTAATGTCTTATTGAGAGAAAGAGAGATCCAACTTAACACATTAATAGACAAAAATTAATTTCACTTTTAAAGTTTCATTAATAAGTGCAAAATAAGTAAAATAAGTTTGAAAATAAAAAAATGACTTACAATATTAGACAAGGGAAATGAGCTAGAATGACTTACAATAATGACCAGAGGAGTATGTATTATTATTTTTATAGTTACACATTACATTCTTTTAGGAAACAATAAACATACTCATGTTTTGATCAGGAGGATAGTGAATAATTTAGAGTATTCGAGAATTTTTATAAAGATAAGTTTTCCATATAAATGAATCAAATAATTAATTAGTGAGAGTGAAGATGTTCGTTATAACCTCAGGATACTAAAAGTCTTGATTTTGAGCTATATGAATAGAACCACTTTTACTAGGAGACATCACTTTATCTTTTTTTTTTTATGAATCAACTCAACTAAGAACTTGATTTTGAATCCTATGAATGTATTCACTTTAAGTGGAAGAATTTTACCTTGTTTTGAATTGATTAAGCTTGAACCTGAATTAGTTATAGCCAAGTAGGCTTATAAATACTAATGGTGCAATTAAAGAAAATGTTTATTTCAATCTATAAATTAACTATGCAAATATTGATGAAAAAAAGGCAATTAATTATACCCATGTTTTGTTAATAATTTATAAAAAAAAAAGTGTTAAAGTTACTCAACTAGATACACACTTACTCTTTTCTCCAAAAAAAAAAAAAAGATAGAACACTTTCTCTAGCTTTTTTATGAAGCCTCATTTAATCTAGCTATATGTTTGATTATTAAGTTTTTCTTTTCGAAGCAGATTATTGCCTATTTTGACTCGGTTTATTATGTCTTATTTGATTACAAGCAAATATATACAGTATTTTATACAAATAGAATGGAACGATCCTTAGAAATTCATAATTTATCCACTCATGTAATTAGTATATATATCATTACATTTTTATTATATATGATAATAGTCATCATTAATGTTTTGAGTCATTATGATTAATTAATCTATTTTACTTAAAAAAATAAAGTTATCATTAGTTAATTTCATATTAAATAAGATCTTTACAAACATCTTCTCCACACCATCATATTCGATCTTGTATTTTGTTGTATATATATATATATCATGGGACCCAAATATATACACATGTCATGGTACACTATTTAGAACTATTAGATTTAAATTTAACAAATTAATCGATGCGTCATAAATAGAACACATTAATCAAAGTAACATAAATGCAACACATTAATCGAGACAACATAAATGTACAAAGTGTTTAATGCACAACACATTTTGAGGATTTTCCATGACATGTATATTTATTTGGTCTCCATTGTAGAATTTATCATATATATAAATTGTTTTAATTATGGTGGATATGGCCCCAAACAATTCTATGTTTAAATATTTACTGATTAGTACCCATATCTAATTTCTCTATATTATTTATTGCATCATTATTTAACATTAATTATATATATATTTATCATTAATTTTTAAAGCAATTACATATAACATTGATACGTATATATCTTTGAAGTTTTTTAGTGTTTTTTATTATTTTAAAAATGAGAAAAAAATATTTATTAAGTGTTGCTTTATATCAAATATATGTTAAGCATACTTTTATGACTTCAGTGTCAAAAGATATTAAAAAAAAAGGAAAAAAAAAGAAAAGAAAAGAAAACTCCAATGTCGACTGACTATCATATATGGGAGTAGTCTAGTCGAATAATTGTGAGGACCCAAATACTAATAATTATAAAAAAAAACATATATATTTTGATATCTACATGTATTTTTTTAAAAATAATAGCTAAATGTATTTGACATATATCATCAGTGAAAATATTTTTTTTTTCACAATCAAGTAAAAATAATTAATATATGATAAATTGCTTGCTTTGCTGGCTCACATCTAATTAAATGAAGGAGGAATATTATAAGTTTATTCTTTTTTGGATAAGTTTATATACTATACATGTCCATCTTTTAAGAAATTTAGTAGGAGTCAAAAAATTCATGTGTAGCTCTCTATGCCATTCAAGGAGAACAACTAACTTTTTGTTGAAAAGTTTGAATATATAAGGGAAATTTTACAATAAAGGCCAAATATATATCTTAAAATTACTAATTAATTAACTTACAGAGAAACCTATGTATTTTATAATTTGGTTGATCAAATATATGCGTTTTTTAAAATAAAAATAAAAAATAAAATTGACAGTAGCTTGATGTGATCATTTGAGTATGAAACATATTAATGCATAAAAAAAAGAACTTATTTGGTAAAAATAAAAGCATTTATTGCTATTTGGCAGAATGATTTACAGGCATAATCTGCACCTATGCATGGCACTAACTGCTTTGCTTGAGACAAAAGCTTTTTCTTTAGGAGAATGAAATCATTGTTTTGGTCTTTTAAGATTGGTGACAACTGACAAGAAATTAAATTAAGAAGTTTCTTTTGGCCTTTAACTATGTAACCTTTTAGGCTTTTACTTGGATTGGCTGTTAAGTTGAGTGAAAGCGTTTGATCTATATAACTAATACGAAAAATTTGACGTCAATGTCTTGTTATTATTATTCTCAATATTAAAAAAATAATCATTTTGCATGCCATTTCACTCATTCTCTTGTACAATTAATTATCAAATATTGATTATGACATTATTTTTCAGGCTTAATTAATTAAAATATTATAACCTTTCACATTGTTATTATTATAATCTCTTGAAAGTTGTTATCAGTATATCCTAACTTTTTTCTAGCTTTTTTGATTTGTATCTTATGTGTTTAAAAAAATATATATATCCTATTACAAAAGAAAAAAAGTATCCTATGTTACTTTTCAATTTAAAATTTGATGAGACGACACCTAAATATTGAATTTAAAAAGCTACCTCATTACCCATAATTATAAAAACAATTATTAACATCAAATTTTGAGTTCAAAAGTAATTTAGCATTCAAAATTAAACAATCTAAAAAGTTATTAAAATATAATTTTTTTATAAAAAAGAAACAATTATTAAGATATAAGACTTTCAAAAGGTTAGGATATTTGAAGAGATTTACTTTTTCTTATAGTTTTTTTTTTGAGCGTTATATACATCAAAGCTTACTTATATCGTTTTCCAAAACAAAAGCTTAATTATATTGTAAAATTAATTCGATGAATTTACTCCCAACAGAGACCCATTAGAATATTTATAATCACAATCAATTTATGTTATTTAATCGGTCGACTTTTTTTTTTTTTTTCAAGAACGGTCGATTTAATTTGTCCCCCAACTATTGCCTGCTCACCCACCAGCCTTCCCTATAACATAAACTCTTTTAAGCTTTAATTATACATAGTGGGCACATAACTTAATACTTTGTTATCTAGCTAATTAACCTAAGTAATGTTGAATCAAGTACGTGGCGTGAGGCAATGGACATCTAAAGTACTTATTAAGCTGCCAAGTGGTCTTTCTCACAAAAAAAAAAAAAAAAGCTGCCAAGTGGTCACATTGATCAACTTCGTCAATGAGAAAAACCAAACTTCTTCAATTCATATTTTTTAATGACATTATTTGATTTAGAATTTTATTAGATTAATGTGACGAGAATTAGTTAGACGCTTAAAATTCATATAATTTGTTTCTTTGAACTGTTGGTACTAATTTGGAACAAGTGAGTGTCTTTTGGTAGGAAAGAGGAAATGATTCCAAAAACTTGCTGTCACTAGCCTTTTTTTTTTGGCAAAACACATCATTTGGTTTATGAACTATGTATTTTTTACGCTTTTGGTCTTTAAATTTTATTACTACATATTTGATCTTTAAACTTTCACAAAAATCTACATTTAGTCCTCCATCATTTAAATTGTTAAATTATGTCAACATGAATAACAAAAGTATCGCGAGACTAGTTAAGAAGAGTAAAGTGGTTTATATTACTAAATCGGACGACTCACATCGACCAACAAAAGTTGAAAAAAATTAATTTACCCCAAAAATATAAAAAAAACTCAAAGTTTATGGACCACATAAAAACTCAAAAGTTTAAAGACCAAATGTATAACAATAAAAGTTAAGGAAACAAATATACACTAATAAAAATTTATAACCAAAAATATAAAAAACTTAAATTTGAAGGATCAAATCGCATGTTTTTGCCTTTATTTTTTATTTTTATTTTTTTCCAATCACTGCCTAACATTTTTTATTTTTATTTTTTTCCAACCTATCACTGCCTAACCCCCTTCCTTTCACTATCTATATCTATCTTTACCTGCAATTTTATAAGGCTCTAGAGTAATCTTATTGAAACTTGTGTAGCTAGTTGAACTTGTAGTACACTTTCATAAATAAAAATGATATTTTTAGTGTTTTTGTTTGATTCCACTAATTGTTTATAATTTTAATTTTTTTTATTTTATTTGGAAGATGCTGTTGTGATAGAGACATTAATGGACGAACAAATTCTCATGTTCAGCAAAGCTAAAGACACAGGGGATATTAAAAGAAGTCCAAGTGTTGAATAAATCCTTAATCAACAAATATTCGACAGTCAAATATTGAACTGTATAGGCATTAAATCAGAGTGACTTGTGATAAGTCTCTCGGTGGGCAAAAGAAAACCAAAAAATCTATTTAAACTCTTAAAGTTCAGGCTCATAACGTGTTTTTTAAAGTTTTTACAAATATTAAAAGGAGTTTTATAAGTTGTTATTTTGAAACCATTTATTATTTGAGGATGACTTTGAAATAAAAAAATTTTAAAAACTACTTTAAGAGTCCGACTTATGAGTTCAAGTAGCAGTACTCAAAGAAAACTTGTATCATGCTTTGATGACTATTGGAACATATGAAGTACTAAGCTGTTTTAAGCTATAACAAGTTTTGCTTTCTTTTTTTTTCACATAATATGTTTTTCCAACAAAGATTTAAGTTGTTCGATTAGTTTTTTTTTTTATGATGATCATTAATTGATATTAAATTCTAATTATTGTAGGTTGCTTGGTTTAATTAATCGATTGTTTTGGTGGTAGTTATCAAACTTATAATCTACATGATTGTTTTAATTATTTTGTGGTTAGACTTAACTTTCTCTCTGGTTGAATGGTGGCATGTTCAATTGTACAGAACCCTTTCATTACTGGTCATAATCTCATCACCAAGAACCAGCTGAAAAAATAAATGGCTGTAAGTTGCACGGATTTGTCTAACTAATACCAAAAATAGACAACTAAGCCCTCCTAGTCTTGGTGGTACTCTGCACTCCCCCAATATATTCGGATTAAATTTCGAGGTGTTTTTGGAACTAATTAATTTTATAGTGTTGTTGCTGAGCTACCAAGCGTTGATTGCCACATCTTAAAATAAATAATGTTAACTTTCTCCTTGCGGCTTGCCCACAACTTTGGTTGCTACATCCTAAATACTATAAAACTTGATACATGCACATGTGATTTTTTAAATAAGAAAATGATAAAATGATATATTTTTAATACACATTTTGGGTGCACACTCATGTCTTTTTTAGTCGTTTATAACTCTTTTTTATCTTCTCAGGGCCTACATTTGACAAAAAATTATAAACAACTAAAAGATAAAAGTGTATATCTAAAATGTGCATTAAGAGGGTGTCATATTATAAAGGAAAAAATGTATTAATTTGGACAAAAAAATCATATATAATACCAAGAACAGACCAATTTGATGTCATTGTCAGAACTCTCACACACTTAACTTCAATTCTCAATTTTGTCTTTCTTTCTTTCTTTCCTTTTTTTTTTTTTTTTTTTTTCAAATTCCTTTTCCTTTTTTCCTTTAAAAAGCCTTTTTGGATACCTGAAAGTCTTATATATCTATCAATCTATCAATCTATTTTTTGAATCATGAATATAATAATAGCATGGACTCAGGCATCATCACTTATGATAAGCACACTTTTAAAGACTCTTCATCTTTATTTGATTACTTTAACGTGTGTGTGTGTAATTGTGTTTACATCCTTTTTTTTTTCCTGTAGAAGTCACATCCTTTTATTAATTCAAATACGCATGTTTTCCAGTGAAATCTTTGTCTGTGATTAATTAGTTTTCATGGTGTCTCCATAAGTAAACACCATAAATTGAGTTATATTATTAGTGACCTTGTGTCATACTCTACGGTCTGTAAATTTGAAATATTGAAAGGGGAGGCAGCAGTTCATGATGGAACAATTAATCTTTATGTATTATTTAAACCCCCACTGGTCATAAGAAATCAATTATACAAAGTGTTGCCATTTTAAATATATTATCTCTAGCACGGCGGCCGTTAGAGGATTTTCATTACTTTGTATCTTCACACATTGCCTTTAAGATTGTACAAGAAGATACTACACTCAAAAAAAAAAAAAAAAAAAAGTAAAAATGATGTTCTATTATGTATGTAATAATCAAGGGTAATTTTTAACGCCCAACTAACTCTCATGAGATTTTATATCCTAGCACGAAGGATAATCTTAATTTTTGAATATGTGTGCATTCTTAGGTGTATTGAAGGGCAGAAGGCTAGTGTATGTCATGCGTGTCCGTACTGGGGCACCCAAATGCTTGCCTTTTTTTTTTTTAAGTATTGACTCTCACGAGGTTAGTTCAATCTAAATAGGACCAAAAAAGGTTCGAGCACCCGCAATTATCAATTAAAAAAAAATACATTGAGGATACCTCCTCACATGGAGCCTAACAATCCCTTGTCTTTTTTCCTTTTTCTTTAGGGAGCTCTAACAATACTAATTTAGTATGCATATGTATATATATATATATAATATATATATATATATATATATATATATATATATATATATATATATATATATATATCATGAGCTGGAGTAGAGAAAACCACAAGTACAAGTATGATCAAGTACTACTGTATTATTTGTTTAATGGAAAAGGACAATATTATCAATAACATGAAAACCAAAAATCCATCAATTGGCCCCTTCTAATGTCTTTGCAAATTGAAACAACCAGCAATGTGGCCCATGTGGTTTAAGAGTGTCATTGCCAAACTAAGTTGTTTCCTTGGCTGTTTCCAAATGGGAACTAACTAACAAGGTCAGTTCCCTCTTTTGTTTTTTGAAAAGTTTGAAAGAGCAAATGCTCACTCTCATTGAATATGTCATCAACACAACCAACATATGAGTTGAGAAGAGTGTGAAGATGACATGGGTATGGACATGGGCAGACACATTCACAAATCTGGTTTGCACCACATCAACAACATCAACTACGTCACTGCATACACCAAATGCCACACTCATACATCCTATTGATTCGAAGTTTCAAACTCACTCAACAAGCAAACCTACTATTAGCTGGCCTGAGGTGACATAGTATTTAAGAAAACATGCACATCACAACATGTGGTTGCACATGAAAAAGCAGAGTTTAACCAGCCATTACATAGGCCGTGTTGGTAAAACTATCTTTTAATCCAGCTAAAATCTAAAAAGCTCGAAGCTTATAATCTAGAAATTAAAAGCTATCTCATGTACTGCCTAAAATTTTTAAAATGCAACATAGATAATAGATTTATTTTTAAAATAAGATAGTTAACCAACCACTACTTCTCAAAGTAGCTTATATGTACTCTAGATTATAAGATAGTGCGAGCTTGCCAATCAGGCTTACACATTTATATAACAACTAGTCAAAACAACAGACCTCAAACAATAAAATTAGTCGAAAGTTTCAACTGAAAATCAAGTTGCATCTGGAGTTGGTTGGACCCTGTGAAAGTGTAACCAAGACAACTAAACTTGGACCAATTCCTGGCCCAATCAAATGTATTCCATCTAAAGGTATACACTGTGCTGAAGCACCTGTTTTTCACTTGACTTGGCTTACAGGTTTAGGCACATCTACAAGTCCTCAAATCAATTTGTTTCTACAAACATTAAGAAAAAGGCCTGGCTTTCAGAGCAGTTAACAATAATTATATGTTTAAAAAGTTCTTCACCATGACGTAAATCTATTGCGGCAATTTGAATACATCCAAAGACAAGTAGAAAATACCCCAATTTAAAACTTGACAGTATAGGGGTAAGCCTAAGACCAACTTGGAATGCATTACTTGAGAAAAATTCAAATAATTATAAAAGAAAAGCACTATTAACTACATTGAGCACAGTGGAAGAGTTTAGTCCATGTAACTAATCTTCAATGTAGTCACACCTTAACCCTATACATATAGGTATAAATCATGCTAAAGCCTAAAGGCACCTATTTTAACCAAAAGCTATAGTTGTCAAATTGAGTACCACCCAAACAGAATAATGAAGAAAACAAAGATGTGCTGTTCCTATTAACGTTTGCAAAAGTGCTATGATAATTCTTGAAAAGTCAATCATCCCTTAAATAACGCATTGAGATGTGTGTGTGCACATCACAAAGTTATTTGTCAGGCTATGAAATTGAATATGCCTAGGTGTGTCACCTTAAAGTACCTTATCAGGACATTGCTCAAATGTTTATTGTGAACTATGGGGAGTGGCAGATTGCACAGTTGAGTATTTCAGGGCAACTTCTAAAACAATCCATGTCTAGGTCACCAAAAACACTATTGCAAAGCATGCATGAGATTCTTAAGAAAATGTACAAGGAAATTCAGAAAAGAACACACGAAAGAAGCTGAATTAACATATCATTGTGGTTCCTATAATAATAATTAAAAAATAAAATCTTTGTGCTATATAAGAGTGAACAAGGAAGAAAGAAAAAAGACTACAAGTGAACAAGGATTTAATAAACCTATCAACGAAATATTGTTTTATGGACAAAAAAGTGGAGTTCCCTTCCTTTGTAATGGTGATATATCACATTGACAGCTCACAAATGCGATGCATTTCCTCAAGGAAGAAAGAACTACACTTAAAAAAATCGACATTCTTGAGACCCTTCCATGATGGAAAAACTTGAGGCATCACGCAGAACCAGGGAAAAGAATGAAGCAGAAAGATGTATTTTACCCCCTTCCCACATGTCTAAGATACTTTCTGTCTGCATCTTCCAAACGATTTCGAAATTCTGCCCACTCGCTTCTGCACCTTTCTCTGACCTGCATTTGAGAAGTCTGAATTTTTAGGTATTTCTCTGGCAAAGATTTAATCAAAAAGCTACCAACCACTTCCAAACAATAGATACAATATAGTTACAAAGTATGTACCCCTTCCCATGGCGCTTTTCCATTTTCTGTCTGGCCCTGCATTTTGAAGATTAGGGTTTCCTTATAAATTAAAACAACATGAAAGGGGCAGGAGACAGTTTTTTCCAAAAAAAATAAAAGAAGCAAAGGAAAGAAATAAGAAAGATTAAAGTAATCATCTTCACTAATATGCATTACTCATCATACTTGATGTAGTGTCACTAAACTATCAGTTTAATTGCCAATTGCAACGGCAGCAACTGAGCCTCAATCCAAATTTTAATTTAGAGTTAAGTGGGTTTAGTGGCTAATTAGGTGAAAATACTGAGCATTAGATGCAGAAAGGTTCAAGATTAAGCCACACTGCATAAAGACCCTCACAAATCTTCATCAGATTACTTGAGGTACTTAAAAACCTTTTAATACAACTTCTGTGTTCTCTAAGTTGTCAAGTGAGAGGCTTTTGATCATACATAAACAGGCCTATCCCATGAAGTTGAGAAAAACTTTAATTGGTTAAGTTTGCATTGAAATGTTTGGAATGCTGAAAATTTGTTGGGTCAGTTCAGATTATCACTGCAGATTGAATGATGCCCCAGATAAGCAACTAGCAACCCATGGAAAGAGCCGGGAATAGGCGCCTATCGAAGTGTGAGCATAGCAACCCATTGAACCAAGATTCCAAAGTTATCAGAAAAGAAAAAGAAGCAGGAAAGTAATGCTTCACTTTTGAAGATAAGGAGCATTATCCAAATAACCGCCAATTCTAAGATTTTTTAAACAAAGAACCTATTGATGATGTAACAAATCAACTTCTCATATTCTTCCACCTTCTGACATCAACGGGGACATCACACATTCGTTAATTTATTCCATTTGAAAACTAACTTCTTTGCAAGTACAAAAGAAAATAGAGAGATTTACATCAGGTCAAAGAGTTGCAAAACCATGTCAATCATTTCTAATAAATATTTAAACTAATAATCCTTAAAAGTTGCATTCTATGGTGGCATCAAATGGATGAGATAAGAGTCCCACATCTTGTCAAAAGGAAGTCCAGTAAATATTTCTCATGATTTAGAACAGCTAGAGCATAAGATTCGATTCTTCAATTGAAAAAGAACAAGCAAGGGCTAGTTTGAACTATAATAAATAAGAGAAAAAAGCAAAATTGATCAAGGGTGAGAATTGAGAGACGGATATAGAACGTTAAATAATTACGAAAATATTACCTGTTGTCCAAGAGAAGGTATCTTTTGGTGAATGATCCATTGTGAGTCAACAACACCAATTTTCTCATGCGCAGGCTGAACACACACGCAAATATTTTATTAGTGCAGTAAAGAGCATTAAATGATATGCTTTGACCTAAGTGAATCGCTAATTTGAAAAGAGGCAGATCAAGAGAGAATACTAACCAATACAAAAGTTTCTTTAAAAACAGTAAAAGGTAATTTTCTAATTCTGACAAAACATTCACACAATTGATTGTCATTTTTTACTGGATAGGTGAAGAAGAGAGGTAAATTACAGCACAACCCAGTAGATGACTAAACAATGCACAGATTAACAAAATGTATAACTATAATCCATCAGTACTGCCTCTGAGCACATTTTAATGAAGAGATGCAAATGCAAACTCAAGTACTACTCACTCCAATAAAAAAACTGTAATGATATACAGATCATGATTACTCTGAATTAGTAAATCGTTCCCATTAGAGTTAAAGTCATAATTCTAAAGGATAATAATTGGGCTAGCTATGCTCTATAAAATTAAATGTTGGGCTCAAAAGAAACATGTTAGTGAAATGAATGTAACAAAAATGAAGCTGAGATGGATGTGCAACAAAGCATAACAAGATACCAAGCCAACAAAACTACATGCACTAAGTTAACCCACTTGTTTGCGAACCGTCCAATGCGAACGCGCATCTCGAGGTGCCGTATTGGACGGTGTGCAAACAAATGGGTTAACTTAGTGCGTGTAGTTCGTGGGTTACCAAATCATTTTCCTTTGATGTATAATATCGATGTGCAAGTTACAAAAACTGACAATGACAATGTCGGAAGAAGTGGGAGACCTAGAGACACTGGCATTACTTAGGAAAAAAAGAAATGCTTGCCACTAATTTGACTACAGATATGGCCCTTAATACAGGTGTCAAATGTAGGTGCCAAATGTGGGCGTCAAAAGTGGATTACTCTAGTATTAGACATGTGCACACACATCTCAATTCAAAATTCAAAGGACCACAAAAACTAGGTGTCATGTGGCCATGTGGGTCAACCAACCATTTTCCAAAGATAAATAACTCACCTCAACACATCTTCTAAGAGCAAAGTCCAAGCCCCATCCATGCACTAGATCATTCTGCAAGTGCATCATCCAACATAATTTCAGATATCAACAACAAGAAAGCCTCAATCCCAAATTGGTTGTGGTTAGCCACATAGATCAAACTTCTCCACTCCGTTCAATTCTTGATGATGTGCTTTCACATAATTTCAGATATTAAACCCCACAAATTTAAGGGGAACGAAAGGAGAGGACCAAACAGAATAGAGTGAGAAGAAGAGAGCTGGAACAAATATAAGAAGCCTACTATTAAAATCTGTAGAGATACCTGAATCATATGCCACACGCAAATCCATGCCTCCCGAGAAAATACAGGGGCCATTATCTCCACAAAACTACACAGCAAGAAAAGAAAAATGAAAAGCAATTAAAATGATTGAATAACTCTAGAACAATATGGTTTCATTCGTAATCTTCAAAAACTTATGAGTTATGACTATTAATAAACACTATACTTTTCAGCCTCTAATAGAATGCCATTTGCAGTTCTGCACCTAATTCATGAATATACCAGCAGAGAACAAAATTCGCAAGCTTAAAGCCTCAAACACATTACAGTACATACAATAAGAGTACAAATGTGAGTGTGTGTGTGTGTGAGAGAGAGAGAGCATACGCTGCACATGGAGGCAAATGTTGGTCCGAGCACCAGCCTGGTTTCTCCTCCGTTTCCCTGGCAGTGTTGGAACAAACAAAACACTTACTGATATGATGATAAAATATGCTATCTTGCTAAAATATTGTGACAAGTTCATGTATAGTTTTGACTAAATCTTTTTCCAATAAAAAGAAGGACAGATGACGTAAAAAAAAAGCTTTCTACAATTCAAAATATATGGTAAGCACAGTCCGTCAAACCTCTTAAATATGAAATCAATGTCAGCACAGGCTTAAATTCTGAATTTAATTAAAGGGTCTGTTTTGTTCAATCAATCATGATAGATCATGACCATAAACATCAAAAAAAGATGAAATGGGTCTAGAAACAGTTGAGTTTGTGCCTCAACCTATCTTAAGAAGTAATCCACTCTAATATAAAGAAACATATTTTAATATAAATTTTATTAATAACAAATATCTAGAAATCAATAATTACTAATTAAAAATAAAAATTGCCAATAACTAATTTTCTATGACCGTATCATCACCCCCCTCTTAGCCTTTGACAAGCTCAATATCTAAATAGGCAAAACAGGGTCAAGGGTCATGGCACATTATTCGCACCACCATCTTCAACTTTCGGAATCTCTATTCAAAAATATGCATTTTGACTTGGGCCTAATGTTGTATGATTCGTCGCAATTATAGCATAGAACCTTTGCCCTTTGTTCCATCATCTCACCCTTTGGCAATTCCTTAATGAGTGGAGGTGAGGAGTTGCTGAATATGGTGTTGACACTAAAGGCGAGGAGTTGCCCTTTGCCCTTTTGTGTCTGCTCGCTCGAGGGTGTTCCATAGTCCTTGGTGATACCTATGCTAGTGGGAATACTCATCGTAGAGTAGACATGCCGCGTGCTGGAAGAGACTCTTTTGAGAATTTTTTATTGCACTCTAAGGCATGAGCAAGATTCATGGCAATGTCGAGATTGCTCAATTGTTGCAACTCAATGTCAAACCTCAAGTCCTCGATCAATCCAACGACTACAAGTCCACCTGTTGTCGTAGTTTGAGGTCTGGTGACTTGGTTAACAAAGACTGGAACTGACGTGGCACTCTTCTACCTTGTCAATTTGCTTCATTTTGTCCAATAAATTGTTGCTCAACAACAGTCCAAATAGTATGTGAATACTTGAAACAGTCCCAGTCGATGTCCTCATCCTCCTCCTCCACCTGATAGAACCAAAGTTGCTCACCCAAAAGGTCCAACCATGTCTCCTCGAGTTTTTTGAATTTCTCAAATCTTTGCAACCATCCCAAGGGATCTTGAGTGTCATCGTAAGTAGGAAGCTCCATCTTGATATATTGGGGAATCATCTGCCCTCCGTATGGATGGTTGGTACTCCCTTCCAAGCGGTTGTGAATAGCTTGTGACGCAAACCAAAGTGACCAACTATCCTTCGGCATCCTAGTTTGAAGGTTGTTTTGCCGCTCCTCGTACTGTCAACGAGTGTTCATCAGCTCCATAGAGGTCTCCAACTTCTTATAAAACATTCATCTTTTCCATAAGGGTCTCCAACTTCATGGCCAAAGCTTTTGTCACTCATGGCAACTTGCTTTAAATAATTTCTTATATAGACTTCTCATATAAGCAAAATATGAAATAATAATATGAAATAGAAACTACTAATAAGCAACATATTCTAATAGAAAGAAACATATTATAATAGAAACTTTCCTAATAATAAAGACCTAATAAATATTAATTAGTAATTAAAAATAGAAATTGCTAATAATCAATTCCCTCATATCGTATCAGAGAGACCAAAAAACCGCTTCCAATCCTAACTAATATTAGTACGAAATTAAGAAAGAAGCCATAAGTAGCAATCATACTTGTGAACTTCACGGTCACCTCTCCTCTTTGTCATTTGCCATGTCAATCCTTTGTCAGGCTCAAGTCCTGGTTGAGATATTTCCAACCCATGTTTCTTTACCAATTGCATGTACCTTAAAAACAAATAAATAAAATTAAAAATCAAAACCATGGTTCTGTAGTAAATTTACCACTATCAACGACTTAATCAAAAAAAGAAGTATCAAAACTTACTTAACAGCATTGAAGTGCTCAACTCCTAGATCCTCATCCCAGATGAAAATGTAATCATAAGATGCCACGACAGCAGGAGTCAAAAATCGTTTTGCAAACCACCTATAAATGATGGGGTAGAAGCCTTAAGTTGCAAAGTAGGCACTTGACCATGTGCAAGATTAAAATTTCCATTGTATTATCAGGCAGAAAAACAAACTCTCTAACTAAGCTGAGATTTCCAAACTCAAACATGAAAAGAAACAAAAGTACAGTATTTTATAAACTTGTACCATTTTGTTTGCCTTAATGCACTAACGTGTATTGCATTCTTTGACCACTCAAACTGGTTCCATTCACTAGTTTGACCATCATAGTGAAAAAGCACAATCGTACACTCCTCTAAAGGAAACTGCAAGGGAAAAAATCAGCATGTAAAGAAAAAAATGTGGAAACCGGTGAACTATACAACGGCGATAAGAGCTGTCAATATGACCTTCTTCAAGGCTGCATCGATGTTATTCCTCTGATTAAATCCAACTGTGAACGTGACTAAATACTTTGGATGTGACTTCAGATCCTGCAAGTTTCGAAAAAAAAAGTATAGTAATTGTTACTTTCCTTGAGCTATCAAACACAAACATAAAATTACGACCTTTAAGTTCATTTTTTGTGAGCAACCCACATGCTAGTGAAACAAATCATTCTGATTCTCAAAGGGTACAAGGGAGACTAGCAGAACAAGATCGTGTATCCTTCAAAAAGATGCCTTAAGACGTAAAGAAACCAAGGATACCACAAAGCTGAATTCCTCAAAGTCTTGATCTAACATGGCTATGTCTGCCAATGCATTGGCACAATTGCCTTCTCACAGTCATCAAACCATTTTATAGCCTTAGTTTACTTCTCCAAACTTCTTAACTTCCTTTCTTTCATCTCTTGGTAATGAATAACTTAATTTATTAATAAAAAATTAATATGGTATACTATGGTAGTTCAATCTCTAATCAGAACTGAAAAACTCCTAATGTAGTTAGGGTCGGCTACATGGATTAAACTCTTCCATTTCCCTCGATTTAGTGCAAGAATTGAAAAGCTAAAACAATGAAAAAAAAAAAAAAAAAAAGCCACTTGAAATACATAAAACTGTATTTAAGTCGCATATTTCTTTTACTATCAAGTCCTTGGATCAAATGCTTCAGTTCACACAATCTCCCATGATATAAGAATTGTCATGGTTTTCTATATAAAGTTAGGGATAAACGCCAACTCAAAAACCTTTGGTCAATTGCATGTAATCGTCGTTCTAAATCATTTCTAAACCTTAATCATCAGCATTTTGAATCTTCTACTTCCTCCATAATCACCACATATTATCAATGCATTACTTTTATTGGGTGTAACTATCTCCACATTATACAAAATTCCAAACAACACGTTCATATTTTATCTAAAAAAGGAAAAAGATTCCCAATCCTTACATTTCTCAAACATCTTCATCTCTATCTTTTTTCCAATTCCCTTCCAGTTTTAGCATTTACATTCTCATTAAAATTCATCCTTCCTTTACTTGCAATATCTCTCATAAACCGAAGCTACTTATAGAATCTTCTTCCAAAACTTCAACGACTCCAATTTTTACCCCAAAATGAGCATTTTTTTCTGCTTTAGCTGTATGAGCAATTGTCTATCAACTGTTTATCTCCCGAAGAAAAGAATCAAATCAAATCAAGCACAGCTCGACTAAAAGCATCTTAAATCTAACAATCATTTAATTCAGGCAAAACCGATTAATGGTCCTCAAACTATGAAGTTTTATTAGATTTGGCCCCCGAACTATTATTTGAGTGATTTGAGCCCTTCAACTTCTATTTTGGTTGGCATTGGGTCCTCTAAAGTTAAAACAAACAAAAGTTGCTAACATACAGTCCACCTCGGTGCTACTTAAGCAACACAAAAAAACTCGAATTTGTCATTCTACTTCTACTTGTTGTCTTCTCCATCTTCTCAATCCCAAATTCGTTGGGGTCAGCTAAATGGGTCAAACTCTTCCATTGCGCTCAATTTAGTGCAATTGATGGGCCACAAAAGTGTTTAATAGTTTTTCAAAAAAGAAATTCTTAACATAGCGAACATAAGACACTCAATGCAAAGCGACAACTTTTGGAAAAACACAATGAAAACCATAAGGCTCATTTGAGTCCTACAATGAAAATTGATCAAGTTGTGACACGAACCAATTGGGACCGAGTGACCTCCATCAATGGCCCATGCTTACAAGAGCATTTGGATTGTTATTATGCTTGAGCTTGAGAAACCAAATCATGATGGCATGCTTTCAATGCTAACTTGTTCTATGTGATGAACCAAAGCAGAGCATCTCTACTCCCCCCATCTAATTCAGCTATCCCATTCCCATTATCATATTCCCAATCAACTTGTACACAATATTTTACTTCTAAGTTCTAATCGTGAAATAAAACAGCGAAGCCTCAATTCTAAATTAGTTGGCTAAACCCTAAAACCTAAAACTCTTCCACTCTGCATGATTTAATGCATTTGATGATGTGGTACATTAGGAGAGAGAAAAAAGTGTGCTCATTTTTAACTTTTTTGCTAAAAACAGAAAATAGAGAGAGAATTAAGGGTGTACATCACTTTTTGGTGGGCCCACGTCACTTTTTCTTCCTCAAAATAAAATTTTTTAATGTGCTATCAAACAACTTTACAAAAATTTGCCTTTTAAAAATCTTCTTGAGAGAATTTTCAAAAGAAAGTTGTTTTTTCTCTTGAAAATTCTCCAATCAAACACACGCTAATTGCATAATATGCATGAAACAATACGTTCTTATAAAACATAAGAAAGACTTTTGCTACATTGATCCCCAAAAGCCCATAATAGTATAACCCGCATTCAAAAACAACAAAACTATTTTCTTGAGAAACAATGGCAGTTTAGACATTTGAAAATATTACAACAACAACAACATAGCCTCAGTCCCAAATACATTTGAAAATATTAAACCCACGAAAATTACATCTTAGAATTGTATGTGGTATGCAGATAAATGGGTGCTTTCCTAAACCAAAATGCAACCACATGGTCAATTGCTTTTATAAAATTGTTAATAACATAGACAAGTATGTTTCCATGTTCTCCTAAAACAGATGAGGTCAATTCAGAGGTGACGATTCCAAAGTTAGTTTGAGTGGATCACACTTTTGCAAAGACGATGAAGAAAGTGAAAGTTGCATGGATAGTTTTGTCGCTCAATTCCCTCCACTTTTCGCATATTTTTTGCGAATAAAAAAAAAGTTACTTGTGTCTGTTAACTTCTTTTTTCTCATCAAGGATGCGTTTTTCATTTTCTAAGAATATGTCAACAGAAATTTAACTCTCAAGTCAACACTATTAACACTTTTGGAACTGCATTCGCATGACCATTGACTAGTGTACATATTATGAATTTGTAAGTATAAATACTAGCTGCTCTGATCTTACCTCACTTGGCTCACCCCATAATCTGCGCAAATATAAATCTGTTTCGGCCACAACAATATCTGGAGGTAGCAATTCTGCGCCACGTGGATTAGTAGCTGCATAAATCTGAACAAAGAAAACAAGGTAAACTCATAATCAGTGAAGAAACAATACTTTATACTTGCAACGGTAATCATTTTAACCAAATTAAACAGCAAAAGTTTAAATACCTTTGAACTATCACTTGAACTATTTAGACCCAGTTCATGTTGAGGGGTTTTATATGATACATGATCATCAGATATAGAGAGGTCTCTGGATGATAAAAGGCCAGAACGTAGGTTAAACTGTAGAGAATTTCATAGCATGTTAGAGGACAAACATACAGCAATACCACAGACAACGAGTTCACTTATTCCATACCTTATTCACGGACACAGATGGAAAAGAAATACCGACAAAAAAGCCAAAGACAACCCCCATAATGGTTGAGACGACGAGCCTGGCACCATCATTCGATTTCTTAAAAGACTCTCTGAAAACCGAACATGGGAAATTCACAGTCAAGAAAAAGGAGAAACTAATGGAAAAGATAAGGATCTTTAACATCATCAATTTGAATCATCATAACTAAACAAACCTGCGGAGGGGGGTCCCCATTTGGTATCCACACCTTAACTCAAAAGTCACACAACCAGTAAGAGCTAAACATCTAACGCTACGTCCGAGACCTACAACAAATCTCAAACCTCATACACTGCAGCCTCCAAGGTACACTCGCAATCTTCCACACAAAGCAGGCTATGAAAGTCCTGTCGCGAAGAAACATAAATTCAAATTCAAAACAACGACACCCGAAATAAGTAAGAGATCATAATATCATCATCAACAATCTTTTACACATCAATTAAAACGATTCACGCGCAATGTCGGACTATATAACTGCTAAAATTATGCAACTAAACATCCAGGTGAAAACATTTAGTCACTCCAATCAAACAAAACGTCGAAAATTCGATAACATTATCTCGCGGACTGAACGCGAAACCCTAAAACTCCATTCCCTAACTCCTGAATCCATCTATCATCTCCAAATGGGAATCCAATGTAGCCATTTCAAATCCACACCCGATTCCGCCCCAATTTCGAAACTTTAAACTACCAAACTCTTCTTCATACATTCAATTCACCAGAAAACAAAGCCATTGACGAACAACGCAGGAATTGAAACAGAACCCTAGAAAACAAACAATCAGATCGATCGACTCCAAATCCACCAAATCAAGTTCAGAATTCTCAAATCGCAACAAAAAAATGAACCAAAATCGAACACCAAACGAATCCAATTCAAAATTAGGGTTCGGGACGTACGAGTTTCTGCAATCGAAATTCGCTGAAACAGAGGGAGAGAGATTTGGGAATGTCCTCTCTGGGAACGACGATCGAGTTCATGTTTTCGGCGTGACGAAAATGCCCCTCGATTTACGGAGACAAAGGATGCGTCTGGATACTGGCAAGCGCACCTGCGCATCATAGGCTGTGGCCAATCGTGGTCCGCCAGATGTAGAAGAGGTTTTTAAAGAGGTGGGGCCATGTTGGTATTAACCTAGGACCGAATGTGATGTCGAGGTCTGTGCCTGGAACACGTGTGAGTTTGTAGGGGTGGAGTGATCTGGTGGTTCGGCGGGGAGTTCCAATTCCAGTTGAGACTTGAGAGCGTGAAGTATCCTTTCGTATAGATCGGGTGAGGGGTCTCACCTAACGACGGTTGGGCCGTTCAACAATCACCGGTCCATTAGTATACCGTGTTTGGGAGTGTTTGGGTTCGACCATTCGAGGATGAAATCGTGAAGGGGTTTAGGGACATTTGGACACGCATTCATTAAGAGTCCCACACACATCAATACAACACTTAAGGAGCACAACCAAGGGGCTGCCCAAAATAGGTTAAAATAACATTTTTCTTCCCTCAATTGAACTACTAATTCATCACCCGTCCAATTATGTGCAAATCACTTTTTACTAAGGGCAAATTATTTTTTTTTCCACTTCACTTCTAAAAATGGCCTTATTCTTTCTCATGTAGTGCACTCCACACAAACACCACATTTGACTCAGATAATCCCCTCCGGTCGTTGGCGATACAAACTTATGATTTTAGAGTCCACTACCATCGTAAAAGTTGATTTATTCATACTTTTTTTACTGGAAAAGCATATTTCTCAGCTGTTTTGAATGCATTTTATAGGGTTTAAACAATTTTTTTTGTCTTGTTAGGGTATTGTTTGTTTGTGTTGATCGGTGGATATTTACCATAAAAAAATGGAGGATGGACGTGTAGGAGATACGGATGTGCAAGAAGAAGATGTATTTCTTGAGTTTTCATTCAATTTTTTTTTTTTTTTCGTGTTTAAACTAAGGATTCCGCCTCTGATTTGGCCTTGCAGAACCGAACAAATGATTTTTGCTTAGTTTGTCAAGACCGATTGGAACATGTTTATTTGGTTATAAGCGACTGAACAAACATTTGTATTTTTTTTTATTTTACTTTTGTTCAAACCAAGTTACGAACACTACAATGTGGTTCGGTCATTAAAGGCCGATCAACATGCATTGTCCAGTCACCTTCAACCAAATATTGCACTGTTAATTGGTCTTGTGTCATCAATTAAGCGTCGACCAACATATTAGATAAAAAACATATTAGATAAAAAATAGTTACAAACACATACACAACTACAAAAATTGTTCAAAAATAGTAAAAAAAAATTGATAAAAATCCATATTAACAGAAACAACCCTAAATCGACCAAGTTTAGTCGTTAATTGCGCGACAACCGCCTGGAAACAAAACTAAACAAGATTTAGGATGAGAGCGAAGATAAACAGAAGTGACGCAAAGATCGATCGAGTTGGTGCAAAGATGAACAACAATCGTGGGTTGAACTCAAAGATCAACCTATAATTCTAGTGCTTTCTCCTTCTTCTTCTTCACATTGTTGGGAATAGGGATGTACAAGGTAAGGGCATTTTGAAAAAAAAATAAAAAGTGATTTGCCCTTAATAAAATGTGGTTTCCACATAGCCTGGTTAATTCATCACTCATAAATTATTTTATCATGCACTAAAAAAAAAAAAAAAAAAAAACTTCTATTTCGAACATAACCTGGTGCGAGAGTTGAGCCCAATTATACAATTCAATCTGCCACGAGTGGAGTGGCCGAGTAGTTGGTTTGAATGTGTGATCGAATCGTATTTGAAGGGGAAGAAGAATCAACTTAGAAGAGGAATTGCTAATCATCAATCGGAGGATAACTAAAATCTTATTTAATGGGAGAATGGCTCAATTGAGAGTAAATAGAGGTTAAGGAAAAGGTTATAGCGAGTGATGCATTAAGAGCACGCACCTTGATTTTTATTTTTTTTTTCTTTTTTTTACAGTTTTATGTTTGAAGATATATAATGTTAAGGTTACTCACTATAGACACTCACTGCAACTACAAAAATTGTTAAAAATAAAAAATAAAAAATTAAGGTGTGTGTTCATAAGAGTGTCTGTAGTGACTCACCCAGCATTCCCCAAAAGTTAAACGGCTTAATTGAGAAAATAAAAGTTAATGCTCAATTAGGGGAAAAGGTACGTTGAGAGAACCAACTTCTAACAAATAATAACTCAAAGACTTGACAAAGTTGTATAGAAGAATAATCAAATTTAATTTAATTTTTTTAGTTCAATTTTAGGATAATAGCACACCATGCACCTTAATTATACTCATATATATTAATTTATTGCGTGTCATAAATGGGTCAATTTATTTTGGACATTAACTCGCACAAGTTCAACCTAACTCATTTATTTTCATGTTAAGTGGGTCGGCCTATCAGATTATTGTGTCGTAACCCATTTTACCACCCATACAGAAAATCATCTATAATAAGTATTGGAATACGCTTTCAATGATTCTCCAATTTCTTAAGTTTTCTAATTTCAATACAAAAAATCATCTATAATAAGTGACTTTTTTGACTTCACTGAGAATCGAACTATGTTTTTTTTTTTGACTTCAGTGAGAATCGAACTATGATCTCCCGAGGTTTACCTTTTTTAGCAAGTGATATCTTTACTATCTCACATGAGAGGCTTTGATGTTTCCCTACATTTGTTAATCTATTTTTTATTTTTATTTTTTTTATATGAAAGAAACAACTTTGCACCCACTAAAGTTTGAACTCATGACTCGTTACTTCCAAATTTACCAAACAATTGAGTCACTCAATTGGTTAGTGCATTTGTTAATCTAATAACAGGCACATAGCCATCCTTTGGTAAAAAAAAAAAAAAAAATTGTCATTGTTTGCACAATGGGCAAATGGAGAAACAAAAAATTTTTTTTTGAAGCCCAAACAAAATTTAATTTTAAATAATGTATATGTATATTGCTGTTTTTTTAGTAAGCATATATTTCTTTTCATATGCAATATACATTTCATAGTTTTTGTAATTGCTTACTTTTAAAAATATTGATCAGATAAAATAAAATAAAAAACAAGAAAATAAATAATGTGGTATGACTAAATAAAGTAACGAAATTAATTAAAAACAATAAATATAATTGAAAAAAAGTGCTTCATCTAATTAAAAAACCGTGCTTATCTATTATCATCTCCTTTTTTAATCGATCTTATCAATTGTTATGTACCTCAAGTGATAAATACAAAATAAACTAGATAAGTCAAGAGCACATAGAGCAATCAAATAAATTAACACGAATAGATGGAGTCGAATAGATAAGAGAGGCCAACAATTAACATCCGTATGGGCAGCATACATTGGGGATAAAAAGAGGAAAACAAAGAAGATTTTTTTTGTTCCATGAAGTAGATGAAAGAACAAATAACAAAAGAGATATAACAATTTAACACATCTTTTGATCAAGAAAAAAGGCAGAGAAAGTCGCAACACATATTCATAAGTTAATTAAGAGCAGTACCACTATAGTAGCAACATATGACAATTGACATGGTATTATCCGATCATTCTCGACGCGGCAGAGATTTTCTACGATTTAAGTCTCGCGTCCGTCTCTCACTCAGCAAAGATCCTCTCACGAACTCCAGTTCTTTCCAGAATTCACCCATTAATTACCACATCTCCTTAATGAGGTCCGACCCATTCCAAACTCTTCCTTGCTTCTTGTGGTGTTATTATTTTATACATAAGAGATTTAGTGCAACCATTCTTGATCCGTTCAACAATTCAAGATTTCATTTTAAATCTGATAACTACGTTTTGTTAGAGCCTTTCAAGAATTTCAAGTTTGGACTTTAAAATTGTGTTTTATTGAATTAACGTAACAAATTAAAATCATAGTACGTTTTTTTCTTTATCATTATTAGGTAGTCGTAATTTGTTCCTAGTATACTTTTCGTATTTCTAGCAATCTTTAATCTTGTAAGAGTCTTTGGTTTTCAATCTTTTAATTTTTATTTTTAACTAAGAACAAAGTTTTTTTAATAGTTGATTAGGATGTGCAATTCTAATTGGTTTTGAGAAATTTTGGTGATAGTTGAATAGTGTTACTTGCACAAGAATACTTTACATTCTACACTTTTTTTCCTGCTCAACAATGAATTGAATTTTTTTTTTCAGAAACAATGAATTGAATTACATTCTACTTCATCTCTTGATTATATTCAATCAAAATAACCAAGGCGAACTGAATATATCACATTAAATATACTTTACATAATCCAAAACATAGCTTGACAGCCAAAGTATCCCAAGATTTGGCGAGGTTGTGCGTTCGACTCCCATTGAAAAAATAAAATAAAATAAAAAATAGTTTGACCATTGTTTTAATCATAACAACAGTACACTTGAATTCAGTAATATCATATAGGATAACAAAATAAAGGTGAACCTGAAGCTAAACAAAAGAAGGATAATTACCACCAACCAAGCACATTCAATAATAAAATCTGCTAATTATACCAAAAAAAAAAAATAAAATAATAATAATAATAATAATAATAATAATAATAATAATAATAATAAAAATCTGCTAAGAACAAGTATTCAATAAATTTATTTTGGTCAAAATATAGTGTTTTACATAGACTGCTTTTGAGAGAAAGGGAGACACTTCCAGTTGCTTTTGAGAGAAAGGGAGACACTTCCAGTGAATACTCAGTGTGCTATATATGTAGAGATGGAAAGAGAGAACAATTAAAGGGAAAAGACATGTATAGACGAGAACTGTAAGTGTACATACATATATAGTTCTGCAGTTTCACAACAGCAGACCTATTAGGTGTATATAATCTCGGAGCAGGTCTAGCAGCAGTGTAAAGAGCCCATAATGAGAACCACAACGGCTCAAACAATAAAATTTTATTGGCCAGCTGTGAGCCACTGAATTTGTCTCTCATTGGAAGACGGAAACTAGTTTAGCAGATAGATGCATAGTAGAAGCGCAAGATTGCAGGGTTAGTGCAAGATCTATGTATAGTAGAAGACCTAGTGATATAAACTTAGGTATAAACGGACTGATATAAAACCGTGGTGACCACGATCATTCATCACCATACCAACAAGAAGGAGATTTTTCCTAAGCTGCAGCTCAATAACATGAAGACTAAGGATGGATTTCAATTAAAGGGCAAAATTAGACACATGAGATGAGTAGCATCAGAGCAAATTTATGCAAATGAAACAAAAATAAATTCTAACAACATTGATTAGTTGAGAGGACAAGAAGAAATTGCAGAGTATAGATTTTAAAAAAAAAAATTATGTGGAGGAAACCTGAAAGAAACTTCTGATCCAACGAATCCGCGCAGAAATGATGAGAGCAGAACATCAGATCACAAGTTATCCCAATCACCTAATCTTTGATTCAAAAGTAACACGATATAGAAGTGTTGTATTTGAAGGAGAAAATTGAATCATATAGGGGCCAAAAATTAACATCACCATCATACAATTTAAATAAAAAGGATAAAATTAACAAGATTTTGCAAGATACAAAGATGGAAAACAGATACCAAAGTAGACTCACAACTAACACGTTCATTAAGAGCGCTAGCTCAGCATATTATTCTGTTATGAATCAAAAGATCATACAATTGTTGGAAACGTGTATGAGCAAAATGTATGCAATGCTAACAGGCAGCTTATACTTCAGAAACTAAATCTTTTATGATTTACAAATAAATGTGATGGCAACGATATTGAACGGATACACAACAAAGAGGCATTTAAAGAAAACTGCTTAATTGTGAAACTTATTAGTGAAAAAGAGTCAGAAACAGATTTGAACAATCAGACATGTTATTAACAAATTAAATGACTATCGTTAGATTGAAGGGAGGTCAAAGGCCTATAATGGTAAATAGTTTGAAAGTCAGTCATTAAACTTAAAATCATGTTTCTTAGTAGTCCAAAATCCTAATCATTATTTCAAAAAAAAGTAGTGTTCATCTTTGGGATGCCGCAACTCTATGTCAGTGTACATTACAATGACCCCAACTAACTATACAAGATATATAATAAGTTAAGCTAAGGGAAAAGAAAAATGACATAATTCTCTAGTAGCAGACCCCTCCTTGCTAGTTATGTGAAATGCTATATGCTTCGCTTATTAGGCTATCACACATCTCTCGTGTAGAAATCACCACAATCACATAAGATGCAGACTTGGTCTACATTAAATAACTATTACAAAAGTTTAAAAGATATAAAAGAGTTGCATTTGAAGGAAAAAAATTGATCATAGGGAGGGGCCAAAAATTACATGGAAGAGAACATGCATACACAACACACATTGGAAATAAAGAAAAGAAGTTAAAATACGAAACTCCCCATAAATATATCATGTCCTGCCAACTAAGGACACTATACCATTTTCTAGCAAAACTCCCCCATAAGTATACCTTATTCAAATGGCAGGGCAGAAGCTAAAATACTAAATTCAGATGAGGATTCCAATTCCATCCAACATCCACAAGCTCATGGACAAACATAAACAACCATCGACAAGAGACCGTAAACCCATAAGGAAATCAACAACAAAGGAGATCAAACAAGAGAAGAAAGGAATCAAGTGGGTTGCTCGCTGGTTTTGTATGGACGAAAGGATATCAAATAAGAGTACTGTTTTAACATAAACCCATGAATAATCAATCACCTATATAGCACACAACCATCAAAGATGGCGTGAACACATTTACATTAGTTTAGAGTACTAGCTCTCAATAAGGGAACCAAAAAACTACATTGAAGAAAGCAAGATCTTTGCTCCACAAAAAGATAAAAAAACAAATAACAAAAGATTTTAACAACCAATCAATACATCTTCATTAGTTAAAGAGTACTAGATCTCAATAAAGGCCCTTTTCAGAGCATTCAATGAAATAGGATTATAATCAATATGGATGAAAAGCAAAGAGACTGCTTATACTAAAGAAACAATCAATCTTTTACTGTTTTACATGCGATTATATATGTGTTAGCAACGACATTGAACTGATAAACACATCCAAACAGCATATTGAACAGAGAAATAAAACAACAAAAAACCATCAACATCGAAACACTTAGATTATGAAATCTTAGTAGGGAAGAGAAACATAATATAACAATCAAATTTTAACTAAAATAGCATTATCACTTTATCAGTACCAAATCAATACCAAACATAACTTCACTTCACAAACAAAGCCAAGATTCAAACCTAATAATCAAACGCGACCGAGAAATCTCAACAAGAATATAGACAATCAGTACCAAATCGAAACCAAACATAATTTCAGTCACCTGCATCGACAGAGAACCACTTAGATTCCATTATTATTGTCTCAGATGTCTTGATTGTGTAGCTGTACAGATGAAGATGTTGTATGATCATCTACTAGTAGTAGTAGTTGCCCTAATTTACAGTATGAGACAACCCTACCAGATAATGATGATGTATGTACAAGATTGCTAAAATTCACATTCTGGTCTAAACACTGCAGAAACTTGGAAGAAACCGTCAAGATTTGGGGAGAAGAAATGTCAGACCTCATAAAAGGATGAATTCATCGAAATCAAGCAAAAAACGCCGTCGTCTTCATCTGATCTCTCGTTCCGCCATCACGTAACGCTAGATTTCAGCAGATCCGAAGACCGGCCCCTACAATCGATCAGAGCACCGCCATAGTCGAAGAGATATCCGATCGCGGCAGCTACAGACGACGGAGCAGATCCGTTGATCTGAACCTGGTACGATGCCAGAGGTCCGACGAGGAGGTGCGAAGACATGTTCGCACAGGGAGGTAGTAGTAGATCTGATGAGGAGTCGCCGATTCCAGGCACGCAGAGAGGAGATCTGTTGAGGACGAGCAGTTTCGTCCGATCATTCGTGTTAGAGTAGATCTGCTGCAAGAACTCGACATAGTTTTCGTCGGATGGCGGAACAAAGTCAGACCAGGCGGAGGGAGCCTGGAAAGTCAGGGTTCGTGCGAGTATCTTGCGAGTGAGACATTCGACGAAGGGGACTCCTGAGCCGGAGAGGTTCTCTGCGGCGTCGGGAGGTAGGATTGGTTGCACAAGACTCTTGCGACAATATGCAGAGAACCAGCAGAAGACGAGGTGGACGGACGCCATTAATGGAGGAATGCTGATCTCGTTTTTCGTTGTTGTTGTCATGTAGACTATATGTTTATAGACGCTTCATTTGGGCGGGAATCAAAAGACTTCCAGAAGAATAGTCCCACGGCGAAGTTACTGAAATAACCCTGTCCCGCCCTACCGCGCCGCGCCGCACCCGCCGTTAGGATTAAAGTTATCATTCTCCTCCGCGGGGTGTGACCATTTGTGGTGAGAATTTATCTTAAAAAAAATTCCAAACACCCGTGGAGATTAATGGGGGTGAGAATTTCCTTCGCCTCATTAATTTTGTAAAAATATCAATTTTTATCTTCACTCTTCTTAACTTTTTGCCACTTAATTACATTTTCAATTTTTATTTTATTTATGAAACTATTTTTTTCAAATAAAATAAATTAATTTTTATTTTGATATTATTATATTGATTGAGTTATAAATTATCGTACTTAATTAAATATATAAGATTTCTTAAATTAGTATGAGAAATATATTTTAATAATGTTCTAAACTTAATTTAATATATCTTTATCGTACAATATATATATAGTAGAATTGATTTAGTAGTAAAGTTATGTATTATGATTGGAGGTCTTGAATTTCATTTCATACAATTATACAAGTTCTTAGTTAAAAAAAATATACATAATTTTTTAGAAAAAACTTAAAAAATAAGAAATTTTATGCAGGGAGCAGGGCAAGAGGTTGCTTGGATCCTCATGGGACACGGGGCGGGGAATCTCTGTTGGGCGAGTGCAATTTTCATCTCCACCTTGCCTCGCATGACGGGGCAGGGGAATCTTTGCTCCACTTACAACTCTAGTAGTGACTCATTGTTCATGGGGTTATTTTTTTTTATAAGTAAAATAAAATTTTCATTAATTATTAATGATTGAATACATGACTAGACATAGCAAATTTTCATTATCAATAGTTTGCTAATCCTATTTGTAAAAAAAAATCATATATCTGCCATGAATTTGATTATGAATGCACCAGTAACATTGAAATAGTGTAATAATTATGAACTATTTTTTATAAACATTTTGGAACAAATGACAACGCATGATCGATTATTGAGGTTCGTCTTGAGATCCCCTAAAATCAAGCGTTAAATGATGGCGGAACTAGAGATTGAATGAAGACAACGACCTTTTTCGCTTGATTGCTGCGACATATTCATCCTTTTTGTGAGGCCTTGCATTTCTCATCCCCAAATCTTGGTTTCTTCTAAGTTTCTAGGTTAGATCTCTTGGTTAGAATGCAAATTTTAGCAGTCTTGTAAATACATCGTCGATATAGTTGTTTTTCAAATCTCATACAATAAATTAGGGCAACTGCAATTACTACTGAATGATCATACAATATCTTTATGAGCAAAACCATCATTTGGTTCTGGACATTTGTGTCTGTTTATGTTTTTGGTTCATTAACTTTTATTACTATGCATTTTGTCCATGAACTTTCACAAAGATTTACATTTAGTCCTTCAATCATTTAAAATGTTAAATTATGTTGACGTAGGTAACAAAAGTGTCGCATGATTGATTAAGAAGAGTAATTAAAGTGATTTATATAACTGAAACGGATGACTCACATCGACCAACA
Source organism: Stephania japonica (assembly GCA_039657345.1). Lineage (NCBI taxonomy): Eukaryota > Viridiplantae > Streptophyta > Magnoliopsida > Ranunculales > Menispermaceae > Stephania > Stephania japonica. Next base: position 14,278,239 of record CM077556.1, read on the forward strand.
AAAAGGCGAAAAAATATTTAATTTCCCCCCAAAACATTAGAAACTCAAAGTTTATGGACCAAAAACATAAAAACTTAAAAGTTCTAGGACCAAATGTGCGTTAATGAAAATTTAAGGACCAAAAGCATCAAAGACTAAAAGTTCAACGGTCAAAAAATAAGTTTTGCCTATTTTTTAGGGGCGGCAAAAAGTGTTCGAACCCATTTGTTCGCAATTGTCCGAACTCACTTTAAACGGGTCCGGACATGATTTTTCTTAAATAAATACAGAAACGGACATATTTTCTTGTTTGTTTAAAAAATGGGTACGAGTCCGGACAAAATTCTCAAAAAGCGAGTACCTGTTTAACGATTAATTCGCATTATATTTTATTTATTTATTGGTATATTTACTTTTTTTATGATGTTTTTATTGTAATTCACCAATAATGTTGTTTTTACGTAGAAATTTGTAAGACTTGAATTTTGAATATACAATATTTTTTTTTTCCGTGGTAATAGAATGTATGGTAATATAAAAAAATGCATTTTGTAAATAATTAGGTGAAAAAATAATTTTATTATATTGAAAAATGGGTTCAGACAAAAAATGAGTCTGGCATGTTTTATAAACATGCGGGTCCCGACAAAAAAAAGTGTTCGTTTCAAAAATGGGTATAGGTTCGGATACTATTTTTAATCGTTATTAAGGGGGGTGTCCGGACCTGTACCTGTCTGGACCTTTTTTTTGCTACCCCTACTAGTACAAAACTCAAAAAATTGAAAGGAGATAATAATGGAGTCTAATAAAAAAAGTTTATTATCAGGAGAAGACGACGATTGTCTAGACCCCTTTTAATTTGCGTAAACTACATTGGCTATGGTTCCACCTAAGGTATTATTGGACATAGATTAGTCGGTGCAATGGACTACAAACACCACATAAAAAAAAAAAAAAAAAAAAAAAAACACGTGCCATTAATTTAGGAACACGTGAGATGAGGCGTCCCTTTGTAATGTAACAGAAGCCAAAAACAAAGAAGCCCATGGTTGTGGTGAGAAATGCACAATAGAGACGGAGAGAGAGAGAGAGAGAGAGAGAGAGAGAGAGCATTTTAAGGAGAGTGAAGAGTGTGTGTGATACGTGTAAGTCCGACGTTACAAGCTGATCAGCCAAGTCCGATCTCTCCCCCAAAGACTCGGACCTCTCTCTCTCTATTCATTTTCACAAACAAAACCCACAGAGACTATTTCACACTTTTTTCGATTCTTCTCTATTGGTGTCTCTAAATGCTTGAACACAGAGGTCCAGAAACTGTGATTTAATCAACAACAACAGCAACAACAAAAAATGGCGTGCATGAAGTTGGGTTCAAAATCAGATGCATTTCACCGCGAAGGGCAGACTTGGTTTGTACCCGCTTTTCATTTTTGGGTGTAAAAAAGTTAAAAATTAGGGCCCCTCTGAAAGGATTTACATTTTACTGCGACTCATGTTTGATTGTGAGTGTGTATTGGATACATTATGTTATGGGTTTCCTCAAATGGGTTTTTCATTTTTAATGTTTCAGTGTGTACTTTTGTGAATTTCATGGGTCTTTCTGGTATAATCAAGGAGTTCTGCAATTACCCAGTTGTTTTTTAGTTGCAGATTTATGTATGGGTATTTTTATTTTTTATTTTTAAATGGTAGGACAACATCAGTAATTTTTTTTACTGTAGGATCAGATTAGTATTTTAATGTCTATGTCTGTGTTCTTGGAATTTGTTTACCTTTGGTTTGTTCTATTGCTGTTTAACCATTGCCCTTCTTGAATAGAATGGACATAAATGACGAATCAAAAAAGAGATGAGGAATAATTCCATGTTTAGCAAAATTAGCGTATAATCTAGCGGAAAGCTGAAAAGCTAGGAGCTCATAATCTAGAAATTGAACGCTACCTCACGTGGCGTCCAAGATTTTAGGGTTAAACTAAATTGTTTTTATTTATATTTTTTAAGTTAAAACACAGCTTATTGGTCCATACTCCAGATTAATTAGAAGCTGAATTTTAAGTTAGTTTGTTCTTGCCAAGCACAGACTAAATCCTACAAAGAGGCAGTGCAATACGGTGGAGAACAAAATTTAATGATTACTCTGATGTAACTCTTTCCTCTACTTTCATGGTAAAACAAGCACCAAGCATGTCTTTTTCGCAGGCTTTGCAGAACTGGGCTGCCGAGCGACATCACTGTTGAAGTTGGAGAAGTATCCTTTCATCTTCACAAGGTGTGTTTGATTCCTTTCCCCCCATCTTTTACCTTCTTTTTTTTTTTTTCGATAAGCATGGAAGTCCGAACCTTTTTCAGCCTCTTCTTACTTTAGTTGGACTAATTCCATGGGAGTTAGTCTGACGCCCCAACCCCATAACCAGGGAGAAACCAAGAAAATATAATGTTACTGCCAAGAATCGAGCCTATAACCTATGACCTCTGCCTCAGTTAGAGTTAAAGTGCTCCCTTCTTTACCACGACACACACCCCTTGGGGACCATCTTTCACCAATTTAGACTGCTAAGCTTGTTGTTTATTGTCTTATGATTGGATCTAATTGTGATAACTTGATCTTGATTTTTTAGCCATAAAATTTTTATGAAGATGCTATAAAGCTTGGTTTTCTCTTTTACAGTTTCCATTACTCTCTAGAAGTGGGCTTTTGGAGAAGTTAATTGAAGACTTCGCGGGTGAGGATGCGTCAAACTGTGTCGTGCAGCTGCACGACATACCTGGTGGAGCCAAAGCTTTTGAGCTTGTCGCCAAGTTTTGTTATGCTGTTAGAATTGAGGTCACTGCGCTGAATGTAGTTAGTCTCCGGTGTGCTGCGGAGTACCTTCAAATGACAGAAGCTTACGGGGAGGGTAATCTCATCAAACTGACTGAGGATTTTCTTAATGACATATTTGGGAGTTGGGTTGATTCCATCAAAGCTCTTGAATCATGCGAAGAGGTACTCCCACTCGCTGAAGAGGTCCACATTGTCTCTAGATGCCTCAATTCCTTGGCGGCTAAAGCGTGTTCAGACCCGAGTTTGTTTGGTTGGCCTGTGCCAAAAAACAATACTATGCAAAGCCCAGGCGGCACTGTCTTCTGGAATGGGATTGCCACTGGAAGTAAGCCGCGATCAATGGGTGAGGACTGGTGGTATGAGGATGTATCTTTCTTAACTTTGCCTTTATATCGAAGGCTGGTCTTGGCCGTTGAAGCAAGAGGGATGAAGCCACAGAGGATAGCCGGTGCTCTCATGTTTTATGCAAAAAGATATCTACCTGGAATGAGTAAGTTTGAAAGCTTCAAGGAGAACATCGGACGCACTAACCATGCCCCTACTATTTCATCGCCATCCGAGGGAGATCAGCGAGCTCTTCTTGAAGAAATTGTGGAGTTACTTCCAAACAAAAGGGGGGTTGCTTCAACAAAATTCCTACTCAGGCTTCTGCGAACAGCGATAATTTTACAGGCAAGCCTGTCATGTAGAAGTAACTTGGAGAAAAGGGTGGGATCTCAAATGGATCATGCCCGATTGGACGATCTTCTCATACCAAATACTGGCTACACCGTGGAGACTCTTTATGATATTGATTGCATTCAAAGGATTCTCGATCACTTTATGTCGATAGAGCAGGCTACGTCTGGGGCATTTTCTCCTTGCATAGTCGACGAGGGGCAATTGCTGGATGGCACTCCAATTCAGACACCCATGACAATGGTAGCTAAATTAATCGATGGGTACCTTGCGGAGGTAGCACCAGATGTCAATTTAAAGCTCACCAAATTTCAAGCACTTGCTGCTGTCATTCCTGATTATGCTAGACCCCTCGACGATGGCGTCTATCGAGCTATTGATATATACCTGAAGGTATATCTCTTCTTGATTTACTTTTCTTTTGATACTGTTAGGAGGGTCGCCTCCTTTTCTGTTTGTGAGCTCAAAAGCTTTTCATACATATCGTAAGCTATTTGTTTCTTTACGACGAAAAGACAGTTACTGCTTTTTAGTGAGACTAAGCTTTGCCTCTTATATCTAAGTTATCTATTGTGCTTACAAGTAAATTTTTCGGACTTACAGGCACATCCCTGGCTTACAGATTCTGAAAGGGAACAACTATGCAGGCTCATGAACTGCCAAAAGCTCTCATTGGAAGCTTGCACGCATGCTGCCCAGAACGAGAGGCTGCCGCTTCGAGTGATAGTGCAAGTTCTGTTCTTCGAACAGCTTCGCCTTCGCACTTCCATAGCGGGATGGTTTTTTGTGTCAGACAACTTGGACAACTCTCAGGGACAAACTGAGAACATTGCACCCCCAAAGAACGACACAACCATTCAGATGGATTTGGGCACTACAGAGAAGGGAGACCATGTTCTTGGCATCAATGACATGAAGACGAGAGTGCGCCAACTTGAAAAGGAGTGTTTGAACATGAAACATGAACTTGAAAAGCTGGGAAAACCTAAGGGTAGTTGGAATATCTTCTCCAAGAGATTCAGGTTCAGGAAATCATCAGAGCCCCACAATGCTGAACCTTCAAAAGCTTGCGACTCCAAGGACCCTCCTCGGAGATCGTCGTGTTATGATGGTGATCAACATCAACATTGCGAAAGCGGGGTCATGCCCAATTAAATTATGAACTGAGTAAAGTAGTTAGCATTGTTCTTATGGTTTGCTGTTTAATCTGGTTTTCAGTCTTTTTATTTTGTTTGACGATTTGTTGTTCATTAGCAGTGGCATGACTGTTAATTAGTATTGGTGTACCCTTGATAGATAGTCTGTAATTCAATTCATTTATGATTTATTATTGTTTTATCAAACATTCATAATTAATCTGCTTTGTCATTTTAATTTCTCTGCTAGAGTTCTCTCTCGTGTAAGTTTCCTTGGCAGTGTTACTGTGCTTGTATGACTAATCTGATACATTATAGCTTTAGGAGTCAACGCTTCTTAGATGAGATGGTAAAAATATTACTTGCCAAAAAGACAAGACCTCAGAAGATCGTGGTTCGATTTCCTTTAAAGTCAAAAAACTTTATGAGTCAAGGTTGGTTCACTTTATAATAAAAACTAAGACTTAACAACTTCATCCCTTCATATCCAAGTTTTTTTTATCAACACATTTCCAAGTTATGCTCCTATTAAACACCAAAAAAATTGCACCGCTTTCTAACAAATAAGAAAAAAGACGAGTAAAACCTCATTGCCTCATGATTTAGTTTCTTCTTGTCATGAGATTGATGTGCCTCAAGGCATCTCCAACTCATCGACTCTAGTATAGAGTAACACTAATACTATTTAGGTGCAAACAGTGACACTAACACTATTTACTTCTCCAATCCATCAGCACTATCTTTTATACTACTCTATTTTTTATTGTTATATTATTTTACTTTTCTTAAAGGTAAAGAAAACAAAAATAAAAAAAGAATAAGAAAGAATAAAAAACTGTTGAATAGTGTTGTTTGAGTGAATAATGCCACACCAAAATGGTGACACTATTGGCCCAGCGCTATCCATGTATTGCTTTTCTTGTACACCAATCAGTACCGTTAGATTTGGTCTCACTAACTCTGCTACTCTAAGTCGAGCTTTTCGTAAGGTATAACTTGATATTTTCTTCCCTTGTTGAAAGTTTTGTTTGTTATTATAGTCATATTCATAGTAAAATCTATGTAGTTAAATGTCCAATAAGTAGGATTAGGGAGTCAATGTATTCTTATTACATATTTTACTTGAAAATAAATAAATAAAAAAAACAAAAACCTAAATTCACGCCACGTAAGCAAATAAAAAAAGATAAATAAGAACACATTCCTCCCAAATAAAAAAGCCGCAATTTTTCTCCTACACGACAAAGCCTATTTGGGCGGGATAGATATAAAGCCCTTAAACCCTAAACCTAGCTGAGAAGCAAACAAGTGAAGAAGAAGAAGAAGACGACGACGACGACGACGACGACGATGCAGAGCTATAGCGGTACTGCTCCAATGGGAGCTGTTCAACAGCCCAGTTGGACCAAAGGTCCCTCCTTTTCGCCCAAATTGAACATCAGAGGCGTCTCTCCAGTCCAATTCAGGCTCAATTCGGCGAACCCATTTCGAGTTTCTTGCATTGAAGGGAGCTTGATCACAGGACGACCGCCATCTTCCGCTTCCGTGCCCGCGCCCGCGCCCGCGCCCCGAGCTTGGATTTGATGGTAATTGAAGAAACTAAAATTGCCCATATTGCATTTGTTCGAATTTTGTCATGTTCGGATGTAAAGTTTGAATCTTTTTTCATTACTATTATTGGTTTGGCGTGAGATTTGATGCTAATCTTCATTTTTTCTATCTTTACTGATGAAATAAAAATTACCCATATTGCATAAGTTCGGATTTTGTCGTGTTTGAATTTTCAATCTTTTTCAGTACTAGTATTGGTTTGGTTTGAGATTTGATGGTAATCTTCATTTTTTCTATCTTTACTGATGAAACAAAAATTACCCATATTGCAAAAGTTCTGATTTGTTATGTTTGAATTAGTTTCAATCTTTTTTCGGCACTAGTATTGGTTTGGTGTGAGATTTGATGGTAGTCTTCAGTTTTTCTATCTTTGCTGATTAAACAAAAATTACCCATATTTCATAAGTTTAAATCTTTTCCGTTTGAATGTAAAGTTCCAATCTTTTTCGTTATTACTTCTGATTGGGTGTGAAATTTGAATGATAATAGAATTTTTTTGATGTTTGAATTTTTGGTGTTGGGGGATTTGAGTTTGTTCAGTGATATGAGGCTGGGTTTTGATTTTTGGGTGGTTTTTGATTTGTTTGGTAGGTAGTATTAGTGGTTTTGTGGATGATGGACTGAGCGAAGCGGATCCCGTAGTGAAAGCAATTATGGGTAAAGAAAAGGAGAGACAGTTTAAGAGTTTGGAGCTCATTGCTTCTGAGAATTTTACATCTAGGGCGGTGATGGAGGTGCTCGGGTCGTGCTTTACGAACAAGTATTCAGAAGGATTGCCTGGGAAGAGGTGAGTGTTGTGATTATCTTTTTCGAGAAGTGGGGCTGTTTGTTGGATTGGTGTTGTTCTTATTTTGAATTTCATGGTTATAGGTACTATGGTGGCAATGAGTACATTGATGAACTGGAAACCCTTTGTCAAGAAAGGGCTTTGGCTGCATTCCACCTAGATGGAGAGAAGTGGGGTGTCAACGTGCAGCCCTTATCGGGTTCTCCTGCTAATTTTGAGGTTTATACGGCGCTTCTCAGTCCTCATGATCGAATCATGGTTGGTTGAGTTTTTATTTTTAAGCAATCAATCCTATTTTCATGACTGGATATATATTAATTTTAAGGAAAAAAAATTGAAAGGGTCTGGACCTACCGCATGGAGGGCATTTGTCGCATGGATTCATGACTGCCAAGAGACGAGTATCTGCCACTTCCATTTATTTTGAATCTATGCCATATCGGCTTGATGAATCTACAGGTGCTTTAGTTTTTGTCTTAATCATTTTTATGAGGTGATTGTTTGATTTCTTAGTTTTACTTGTTTATATTTCTTTTGAGTTTGCCAAAATTTGTGTGCAGGCCATATTGACTATGACATGCTTGAGAAAACGGCAATTCTTTTTCGACCAAAACTCATAATTGCTGGTGCTAGTGCTTATCCTCGAGATTTTGATTATCCTCGTTTTAGGAAGGTATATACTTATCATATTTTTTTGCACCTCAAAACCCACTTTTCTTGATGGTGAAGATGTCTTTTAACGCTATGCAACTCTAACCAGTCCCATTTGTGGGTTTTTTTTTTTTTTTTTCTTGGAAGATAGCAGATGCTGTTGGTGCTTTTCTCATGATGGACATGGCTCATATAAGTGGTCTCGTTGCTGCTTCAGTGGTTGCAAATCCTTTTGATTACTGCGATGTTGTAACAACCACCACCCACAAGGTATGAATTGAGAATTTAATGCATTGCATGAGGAAGGTATTGGTTTTGTCTATTTTAATTATTCAATTCATGGGGAGATTGGGAAAAAAGTGAATGTAATATTGCAGCTTATGCTATCCCAAGCCAAATCTCTTGTTTTATTGCTCTTAGTAGACACTGTCTACTCTGAAGACTTTTCAGTTACACTTGCTTACTAAATGCGTTTAATATTGCTTTAATTAATCTATAGTACTTTAGTATGAAGGCCTATTGTACCTACAAATCCGAACCTTCCGTAGTATTCATCCTCAGTAGTGATCTAGCAAAATTTAAGCATTTTATATTTCCATGAAGATGTTCATAATTGCATGGGGTTGCTCTTCCTGTTGAGCCTCTTGTTGCGTAATTCTGTAGGGTTTTTCACATCAATTGGTGATAGTTGAGTGAGAATGCTGGATACTAGAGTTTCATAAGCTTCTGTTGACAATTCAGCGTTTCAAAGTTCTCTATTTTTATCAGCACTAACATATTCTGTGTTTCATGAGCATATTCAGTATGTCAGTTTTAACATCTAGATATTTTGTGCAGTCATTACGAGGTCCTAGGGGTGGAATGATCTTCTTCAAGAAAGACGCAGTCCTGGGAGTCAATTTGGAATCTGCCATTAACAATACCGTTTTCCCAGGACTACAGGTTAGTTGAACAAGTCTTTACCAGATGATGGGAAATTGATGTGAATTGCTTACTATTTACTCGTTCGAGCTTGACCTTTAATTTCTTGTGTATGTACCATTCTTGAAAATATTAAAATGAAGACAAGAGCCAATTATGCTTAATTTCAGGGTGGTCCTCATAACCACACCATTGGAGGTTTGGCAGTGTGCTTAAAACATGCTCAATCCCCGCAGTTCAAGGCTTATCAGGGTCAGGTATCATTGCTATTCTCCAAATGAATCCTATCGGTCATTTTGTTTTCTGATTCAACATATTAGATTTTAGTTTAGGAGCTCCTCTTTAGCGTGAAAGTTATTTTGCAGGTCATTTCTAACTGTAAAGCTCTTGCCGGTCGATTGCTTGCGTTGGGATATGACTTGGTTTCCGGCGGGAGTGATAATCATTTGGTTCTCGTGGATTTGAGGCCGATGGTGAGTTTGCTATTCTTGAATTTTCATATCGGCTATTCTTTCTTGGATATTCTTTCTTTTGCTATTCTTGAATTTTCATATCGGATATTCTTTCTTTCTCTTTTTCTTTCTTGGTGGCGGTGGTTACCTTTTTCATTCTATAACTAATTCATTAAAAATAATAATAATACACTGGGATAAGATTTTATTTACTTTATGTTGGCAAAGTATTTTGTGAGTTTTATGATAAGTATCATAGTATTAATTATTAATTCATCATGTAAGACTAATTCGTCTGATAATTTTCGAGTAGTGTTTAATATCTTTGTTCCCCAATTAATTTGGGACTGAGTCTATGTTGTTTAACAATCTGTTCTGCAAAAGGGCATAGATGGCGCCAGAGTTGAGAAAATCCTGGACCTGGCTTCCATAACTCTCAATAAGAATTCAGTGCCCGGTGAGTGCATCTGCTTCTCTCTATCTTCTTCTGCTCTCCTTTTATTATTACTCTTTGATTTCGCTAATACTTCTCCATCTTGTAATGTGAAGGCGACAAGAGCGCACTAGTCCCAGGCGGAATTCGCATTGGAACACCTGCCATGACCACTAGAATGTTCACCGAAAAGGAATTCATAGCCACCGCAGACCTCATTCATGAGGGTGTGCAGATCGCTCTCGAAGCAAAGAAGGCTGTTCAAGGCTCAAAGCTTCAGGACTTCATGAACTTGATAGAATCTCCCGAATTCTCTCTGAAAGACCGGGTTGCGGATTTACAACGCAGAGTCGAGGCACTGACCACCCAGTTTCCCATCCCTGGACTTTAAACAGCGTTGCTGCTTATAGTTTTGATCCCGAAACTTCATCCTCTCCGTTGCAGTAAAGGGAGTTTTTATGTTTACTGTGTAATAATGTATACAAGGCACAAGTATTCAGTCTTTAAATGCTTTACAGTAGCAGCCCTACATGCAAATCAGTTGGGTCAGCAAAGGTAAATTTTATCAGGTGTATTAGTCTTTTATAAAGCTGTTTGGCATAATATTATTTCTTATAAGTGAACAAGGCATGATTATGATGGGAATCTTTGAAAGTCTGAATTTTGTCTTTGATCATAATTTATATGTATTGTTATTATCAAAACTAGATTGAACTGAAACTGACAGATTTCTAGAATAAAATGAGACTCGTTTTAGTGCCAATAGAAGTCCCTTGTGTTAATACAAGGTCACTAAGTTCAGTGAATTTAGATGAAAAAGAAAGGAAAATATACCCTCAAGGAATGCTCGGCCTTCAGTTAATTTTTACTCCAAGTCAATTTATGGATTTTGGAAGAATAATCTGTTGTAATTCTAGTTGTGTAGAGCATTAAATGCGCTACATAGCTGATTTCAAGTTTGGATAAAGGAGGGGGGACTCTGAAACCAATGTTGCATATATCGAAAAATAAGGGAGGGATGTTCCAAGCTTATTTTCCATACCCAAAAATAAGGGAATGAATTAGTACCGAGGCCTTTTGAGATAAAACTTTACACCTAAAGTTGAAAGGTGGTTAAGTTGGGAACAATATCGGTGCTAGCGAGAGAGATCCACGAATTTGCGCATGCATATGTGGCGTGACCGTGAGAATTTGACATGGTATTAGAGTCGACGTTTCGATCGAGTCCTGTTGCGAAAAAATCGAATTTCAGTCTAAGGTGGAGTGTTGAGATGTGTGGACCGAAATAATAGTCCCACATCGGATAAGTGAAACTTCTAAATGAAGTATATAAGTGCTTGTCTCCCCTCTAATAGTATTGAAGCATTTTGAGATAAAATCCACACCTAAAAAATGAAGGGTAGTTAAATTGGAGACAATATTGGTACTGGGGAGATCAATGACTCACGGACGCTCCATGAGCTAGTAATACTAGTAATACAGTAAAAAAAAAAGAAAAGAAGAACTCACTTTTTGTTAACTTCTTTTTTTTTTTTTTTTTTGAGAACGGTTTTGTTAACTTGATAGACACTTAAGACTTCATTGCTAGATGGCTATATGATTTGCTTTTCAATCAATTTAGATAGCTATATGATTTGCTTTTCAATCAATTTTACCGACTTCATTGCAAGTTGCAACTCTTAGGGGCCGTTCGGCTCATTGTCTTGCTTCACGATGCGTTGCTTGGGCCTCCAAGCCTTCGTTCGAGTCGGGGTGTGGCGAAACACGCGGTCTTCGCGAGGACCCAATCGACGGCTTCCCCAAATACCCCTCCAACCCTGTTTTTGGCCAAGTCCTCCCTATTATTACCGAAATACCCCTGGTATCTAATGAACAAAATCCCTACAAACTCAACTTCCTCTCTCGTCTTCAAGAAGGAATGCCCTAGAGACCCTCTCTCTCACGAACAAATCCCTACCAGACTCGATCCTCTCTCTCTTCTTCACTTGCTTTCGATTTCATGATGGAATCGCAATCACATCTCAATCTTCGCACTTGATTCGTTGATGTTTTCGATCTAGGGTTCCAAGTATTTGTGATTTCACTGGTCTGTTTGTATGATTGTAGATCTATTGGTGTACATTAAGGTTTTTTTATGGGTTTGTTTGGTTTTGATTTACAAGTAGAGGTTAGGTATTGGCAGCAAAGTTGATAATTAATTTGGATTTGGATTTGTTGAGGGTGATGGTTAGGGGTATTTTGCGATAATTTGATGAGGATTGTTTAATTAAAGAACGAATGGGTGGGTTGAAAGGGTTATGCTTATGGGTTTTTTAGGTACTTGACTTGCTGTCTATTATGATCTTGTAACTTGTTGATTTGATGTCGAATTGAGTGAATGAATAGGTGGGTTGAGAGGGTTGAGAGAATCGTGAAGAGGAAAAGAACGAAGAAGAGAGGTGGGTTTTAAGTGAAGTACATTTATGTCTTTTCGCTCTAAATTAAATGTGACTCTATACTCGAAACTTACAAAAATTCAATTTGCAGTAAATCCTTGCGCACTCAAGTCTCTAGTTAAGAGTCAAAAGAATTCTAGTTGAAGAATTAATTGTGAAAAAATAACAATAACAACTACATTAGATCAATGTACTAATTGACACTAATAAATTTTACTGATTTTTTTTGTTTTTCCGCATTGTTTAATTTTTTCCATTTAATTTCAAAATGAATTTTTTTTTCCTCTCTTTCTTGAATTTTTTTTTTTTTTTTTGCTTAAGATTGAAGTGAACTAAATATGAAAATTCTCTTAATGGAGTGGACTAAACTTAGATAACCTTCATATTTTGGAGGGTTCTATGTTACAGCCCAAAGCAAGTAACATGTAGATCCGTCACTAAGTGTAATAAAAGAGTTTGATTCATGTAGCTAACCCCAAGTAATTTAAGATTGAGAAGAGTTTGATTCATGTAACTGACTCCAAGTAATTTAAGATTGAGACTTTATTATTTGTTGTTCACAATTTTATTGACCAAAATTTTAATTTTTTTAAATGACTAAATTTTCAGCTCATGCTTAGAATTTTGAGAAACAAAAAAGGAAAATGCTTGGGAACCCAACATAAGAACGGACGCACACTTTGTACCTCCCTTGATTCATACCCAAGTACATATCACGAGGTGTATCGAGTGACGGCCAACCAGTGCAAGAGTGCAAGTCTTTCGACACTAAAAGTTGCGGCAGTCGGCCGTTCGATTTAGAATCGGTTGTTGTGAAAGAGAGAGGGAGAGAAGATGGCTCGATTGTTCGATCCATGGCCGGTGTTCTTCAAGCGAGAGTGGAAGCGGAACTGGCCGTTCCTCGTCGGATTCGCCATCACTGGAACCATCATCACCAAATTCTCTCTCGGCCTCACTGGTATCCCGTCCATCCATCCATCCATCATTTCCTCCCTTCCTCTTTCGATTTTCTGACTTCTCTCCAAACCCTAACCCTAATCCGTTTCTCATCATCTTTGCAGAGGAGGACGCCAAGAACTCGCCCTTCGTGCAGAGGCACAAGAGGTTTGTTCCTTCTATCTCATTTGATCTCCTTTTGCTCTCATGTTTGATTTCATTGCACAAGTCCTAATCGGACGATAGGTCTCGTTTTCTATCACAATGGTTAAAATGTTTCTTTCGTGCTTATTGATTGCAATCGCATTGTTGATGTATGAAGCGGCAATAACATACCCTAAAATTAGTTGGAAACAAGGATTGCAAGGCGTTAAAGGCAATGAGGCGATTTCCCTCGCCTAGATTGCGGCTAGGCGAATGAAATAATATTTATTTAGAGGTCTCCGTATAAGTATTTATTTATTTTTAAGTCCTTAAAAAACACTAATCATCTATTAATCAATGTGATTGTTACTTAATATATAATAATAAATCTTTATGTCCATATATGACATTAATTGTGTCAAGATTTCATGTTCGGGTAGGTATTTTGTAATCAAACTTAATTATAAATAGCCCCTTCAAATTTCTAAAAATTACTTAGAAGGACATCGTCCGCCTAGGCGATTTTGTCCCAAAACGTATTGAGCAACATCATTTTTTGCACAATCATCCCAACTTATATTAATTTTGTGGTTTTGTCTAATCAAATGTGATTTCTTCTCCAACATCATTTTTTGCACAAAAAGGAATATTCTCTACACTCCGTTTTTAACTTCTTTTTTTTCTTTTTTTGTTACTCCTTATTTTTTGTTTGTATTTAATGATCACCCCTACATTTCCTCTACATAAAGAGGGGGGCAAATGGTGAAAGATGACTTTATAAATTTTGAAATTGGAAAGTCACTCTTGTGCAACAAATCACCAATTGATGTGACATCAACACGTCAAATTAGTGTAAAATTTGGTGATTTGCATTGGACATATGTTGTAGCCAAATCTCCTCTCCTATAAATTATATCTATAACAAAGCAATCATCAAATCTTATTTTATTTTTGTTTTCAATAATTGTTCATTCTACAATTAAAGTCTCAATCAAAGACACTATGTTTGCTTCTCGAACCTAATAAGATCTAATAGAGCAAGAACTTTGCACTAAAAAAATCGACCATATTAGCTACGGAAAATGCTGTTTCTAAAACTCACTTTTCCCATTGCCAAAAAGATTAGCGACAGATCTTCCGTTGCCAAAAAGCTCGTCTCTAATTGAAAATTCGTTGCTAATCAATCACTAATCTCTTTAGTGAAGGGAAAAATGGTTTTTAGCAATGGATTTTTCCGTCGCTATCTGGTGAAATCGGTCAAAACTCAATTTCGTCGTTGATTAGCGATGTTCCTGATTCTGCCGCTGTACTTTGCAGCTATTCTTGCAATTTTCTGTGGTGTTGTAAGAGTTGTAAAGCCATTGACAGTTCTAACTTAGACAACTCATGGTTCGATAGGCCTAAGCCACATGAATATGACTCGAAAAGATGACAACGTATCAACAGCTATGAGTTTTCTAAGTTGAAATTGTTGACAACTCCCACACAATCCTAGTTCTATTGTATCTTATTAGTTCAAAGAAGCAAAGTATTGTCTTTTTGATTGAGACTTTAGCAGCAGAATAAAAATTATTGAAATGAAAAAAAAAAAAGATTTGATGGTTTTTTTGTTCTTGTTGATAAGATTAGTAGGAGTGGATGTTTGGTTGTGTTATGGTGATACAAAGACTTGTGCACTTCCCAAATTCTTCTTAGATTTTTTTTTTAAAAAAAAAATGCCTTTTTTTATTTTTTTATTTTTTTTTATGTGGAGAAGTTTTGCTCTCTTATGTTCAAAGTATCAAAATGGCGTGCATCGTGCTATTTGTAAACATGAAGTTAATGGACTTGGTTTTTCACATTTGTTTTGTGTTATTGTCAAGTAAATTTAAATACATTTAGGTTTGCGAATCGCAAAATTTATCATGTCTCATGAAATATTAATTAGAGGATTGAGATTCTAGATGCCATAAAGTAACAACTAACAGGATAACTTCTGTTTGTACATTCTAGCTAGAGATTGAGGGGGCCTATGGGTAGAGAGAATTAGTGTGGGTGCAATTGTAAAAGAAGTGGGCAGCTAGTTCTCCAAAAGTGTTTTCTCTATATTTTTTGACATTTTATAAAAAATAAATACTTTTGATTATGACCCTTGGTTAGGTATATGATAGAATACCGATTGATTGATTGATTTAAGAATTCAAATCGATTACAAAAACACAAAAGTAACCCCAGAGAAGAGTCTTAAAACTCTCTCAACCCAAACTCAAAAGAGTTCCCAATTACAATCAAATCCCAATATGTGTAGTCTAACTAACTCACCCCTATTTATACTATTTCCTTCACCCTTACTCTGTATGACCTAGATGTGAGATCTTATCATTACTCCCCCCTTAAACATCCACTTTGTCCTCAAGGTGGAAAGAAAAAGAACATACAAAGACGTGGTACAATACTAGGAACATAGACCCAACAATAGTAGTAAGTAAAGCCAAGAAGATAACAATCATAGGAGCAACATTCGCCAAAGTTGCATTATCAAACACTTGTTGTGCATGACGAACAACGTAAAAGGATATTGACACAGATCCACAGGGTGTATATTTGAAAGCAAACCATGCTAGGATCCATAAAAACCTTGTAGCACTAGGTGGAGTAATGCACAAAAAAGAAGTAGCCGTCAAGAAACAAAGCAACAATACTGCAAAAGACCATGACCATGGTATAACCCATATCAGCCTTGTAGTTGTCCCTTGATTAACATCCCAAGCATCCCAATCAACCTCATAGGAAACCTTGGTGATAGAAGCAAGTGCTATTATGTACTGAATCAATCAACCAATCAATACCCACAACCGAGAAACAAGAACATTGCAAAGAACATGATGACAACAAGAGGCAGAAGCTACGCACAATCCAATAGGAAAGATTTGAAGACAAAATCAGAGTCGTTAAATGATCTTCAAAAAGCGTATAACTAAAGTGGCCCAACTGCTTTAAGTGAAAGAAGTATGTAAGTCTAGGAGAATCCATCGGCCAATGACAGTACCCATAGCGTCCCATTGAACATTCGTGAACATGTACATGATGATGCAGTGGCATACCTCCCGCCATCGGATGACCTCGAATGACGCATCGACCCTATGAGTCGTCATCGACTATGTTACCTGGACTCAGGTGCGGGTGTCGGGTGAGGGTATGAGTCTAAAGGTCGGACTCACCTATTCTCTAATTTTAGGATACGGGGACTTGACAAAAATAATCTAAAAGCTTGAGACACACATGCTTATATATGTTATTACATATATATAAAAGCTTATATACCCATATTTTTTTTTCTCATTTTTCATTTCGTATTCTATGCTAGAAAGTTTTTGTTATTTTTTTTCTTTCGTCCCTTGCATTATGAATCTTTTTATACATCGAACTCTATAAATGGAGTATCCATGTCTTTTTTTAAGTGTCGGACTCGTTTTAAGTGTCCGACACGGGTACTTTGAGTTAGAGTGAAGGGTCCAGGTAACATAGGTCATCTAACAAGAATTAAAACTACAGACAAAATTTGCAGCAACAATGGATGCACTCGCCAAGCGAGAAAAAGTGGAGGTGGCCATGGCAATATAGCGTATAGGGATAGCAACAAACTCCATCAAATTGTCGCAAAAAACATAGATCTAGTTCTTGAACTCAAAAACTGCAGTGGAGCATGCTTGATTGGGTCTGTTTCAAACAGATCAACGACTACAAAACGGTGATCAAGCTTGGATTGTAATTTGATTGAGGAAGATCTTGGTGGTGGCCAAGGAGTGAGATCCACATAGATGAGGGAAATCAAATGTGGGACAACATTCATACACAGATCAAGAACAGAGAACCTCAGATCTGGTGGTCTGGGTTCCAAGTGGGTGCTTCTCTTCAACATCTTAGTTGAGAATTTTCCATCGCAACCTCGACATGCAATCTGATAGGTGATGTCGAACTGGAAGTTTTCAGTCATAGCAGGTGAGTCGATCTCCCTTACCATATCTAACTTCTGAAAACCCTTACTGAGTTGTTGAATGGCTAAGATTATTGAGGAGAGCATCGGATCTGGTAAGGTGAGTGGCTTCGTTTGAGAGAACGGAGAAGAAAGTCGTGCGTGTGGAAAAGGTGTTGGATTTGGGACATCGGTGATCGGAAACAACTCCGTCGCTTCTATATCTGGCAGATCTTCTCCTTTTATGTCGTCCGTGCTAGTTGGCGTGATCTCGTAATGAAGGAGGCGTTCATCATATCTTTGAGCCAAGCCACTGGACATCATCCTCACTTTAGATCTGAGCTCCTTAATTGACCCTTCAATGGCTGAAATCCTTTTCACCATCTCTACAATTCGTTCCATTCGAGTTTCCATTCTATCCAATCGAGCTTCCATCCTCAAAGTATGCACTGATACCACTGATAGAAGAATACCGATTGATCGATTGATTTAAGAATTCGAATCGATTACAAAAACATTAAAGTAACCCCAGAGAAGAGTCTTAAAACTCTCTCAACCCAAACTCAAAAGAGTTTCCAATTACAATCAAATCCCAAGATGTGTAATATAACTAACTCACCCCTATTTATACTGTTTTCCTTCACACTTACTCTATATGACCTAGATGTGGGATCTTATCAGTATACATTTGTACTAATTTGATTGCATATACCATGCAAATACTTGGACAATTGGCCAAATGTTTGTTTTTTTTTTTTTTTTTTTTTTGTTTTGTTTTGTTTTGTATAGCCTTCTTATGTTTCTCTTGTCGTTTAGACAATGTTCTTATATATATATATATATTTTTTTTTTTTTTATTTCAGTTGTTTTGACTTTCTGTAGCTTTTTTCTTTTCATACTTCTCCAAGTTATGGTTGCAGTCCTTCAATCTAAATTCCCTTTCCCCAATCTACTCAATGTTGCTATTTTTTTTTGTTTGAAAATATCATGCATTGCAACTTTCATTCAGAGTCTATTGTAGAGGGTACAACTCTGAAACCTCTGTGGCACCAAAAGATTTATTTAAATGAAGATGTTTAAGAACTTGATTTCCTCTCGAGTGGTTTGTTAGAGTTTTTGATAAAGATGGAACATGCCTTGGTTATTAATTATATTTGTTTTTGAATCCTCAACAGCTCCTATGATGGAAACTAACGAACGGGTTGTATTGGCAATAGCCTAAGCATTCTAAATGCATTGTCCAGTACCATGGTTAACCTTTTAATCGAGGCTAGGAAGTTACAAATTCTCTTTTTGGTGGTGGTGATTTAGTACTGGCAACATTTTTAGATCATGTGGTAAGAGATGGCAAATGGGCCTTCTTGTTGATTGTACAATGTACCAGGTCCTTCTCAGCTGCAACATGGCTGTTTAGCTCAGAAGTTCCCAACTTAGAGTTTCTTGACTAAATGCGTCACTTCTAGTTATGTTGTTGAGTAGATTTCTAATAATTTACAGATATTTGTAGTATGTCAAAGTGGGGCATTGTCCAAAAGTCGGATTCATTTTCTGCTTCTCGAAGTGAAAGTCATGCTTGAACTACATTTTATTCATTCATTCGTGATTGAATTGATGTATCGATTGCCCTTTATTGTCATGAGTTGAAATTTTATTTTATTTTTTACATTTGCAGTTCACAATTGACTTGATGAATGGCATTTTTGCGTTTAACAGGTGAAGTTATCTAATTCATGATGAAGAGTAGCTGCGTAGGGGCATGCTTATTTTGACAATTGACGATGTCGTTCCCCTTTTTGTTCTTTCTATTTGAATTTCATAGTTGACATCCCTTGTGATGGGTGGCAATGGCAATTGCAACAATTGATGCTTAAGCAACTTTTTATTTGGAAGTTCTTGTTCTTCTATGCGTAGCGTTGACGAGGTAAACTTTGTAAACTGTTGGGGCACCCTTTCTTAAGTGATTCATCCCATCTTTGTTTAATAATGAGATGAATGGTGGCTTTGCCACACAAGGCGAGTCTCGTGTTGAAGTATTTCCGTCTTGAAATGGCTTTTTTATGGATTAGGAATTACAAATGACAATCCACAAGAGGTTTCTGAGCTACAAAAACTTGTGCTTGACCTCGACCGCTTCCTTTTCTCGTGTGCCCTTCGCAACTTACCGCCTTGACTAGATGGCTCCTCCTAGAGTGTTCATGATGAGTATCTGCTCTTATCGCGAATGCTCTCTTTCCTCTCCGGACATTTCATCGCTGTGCCTACTCTTAGGGTTGCCATGACCATAATCTGTGCTTCTCCACGAATACCTTCCATCCCCTTCAGACGACTCATCATTGTTGTGCCTTGTCCTAGAGCGTCTAGGATCATATTCTGCACTTGTCCGCAAGTGTGTACCACCCTCTCCAGACTTCTCATGCCTACGACTTCTCCTCCTCGAGTGTCCATGATCATGTTCTGTGCTTCTCCTATGACGCCTTCTACCCTCTCCATACATCTCATCGCATCGCCTTTTCCTAGTGTGTTCATGACTGTAATCTCTACCTCCGAGAATGCCTGCTACACTTTCCTCCATACATTTCATAGTCATGCCCTCTCCTAGACTGTCCATGATCATAATCTGCACCTCTTCCCAAATGCCCGTACCTCTCCCTCGCATGTCTTGGATTCATTGTTTCGGATCGCCAATTTCCCTTCATTGAACCGCCAAACACCAGTGACCTACTCTCATTCCAACTCCAAGGCATGCCTCCTCTCCAAAGGAAATCTGGATTCGCACTTGGGCGCGAACCAAGTATGCTAGCACTGCCTACATTAGGATACCGTGGATATCTTGTAACAAGAGGGTTCATTCCTAGCATTCTGGCATCAGGCAGCATTGGATTCATTTCTTGGAACTGCAACGACGTCAAATCGCCGAATGTTGGTGGCATCACACCCATCAACCTCCCAGGCTCGTAGCTACCATGAAAAGCTGGATTCATTTGAGGTCCCATATATGTTGGAAAATCTGGCATTGTAAAACATTTGAGGAGGAGCAACTGGAGATCTGTTAAAACTCGAATTGTACAAATACCATTCCTTCTTCAAGTCCGTATTTTTCTCCAAAGTCTATCGGGCGGCTCGAAAGATACAGTGTAGGGCTTGCCATTGACCACATGCCCATCCATTCCCTCCATGCAAGCCATTGCATGATCTGTGTCTTGGAACTTCACATTGATGTCCTTTGATATTCCATCGAATACATCTGTAAAGAACCTCACCTCTGTTGCTCCATAATTCTGCACTTGCTCCTCAATCTGTGCATCAGTGGTCAAATACTCCAGTTCCCCGACAAAAAGGACGGTCTTGTTGGCGATACCCTCGTCTTAGAGGAGGTTGTCGTAATGATTATCGAATCCTGAATTCATTGCTAGCTACATCACTTCTAATGGTTTCTTGCAGTCAAGAAGCTAATGTTGTCAATCAAAGAGCGAAGAACAAGTGCCTCAAATGGTTTTCTTGCATTCAAAAAACTAATCTTGAAAATCAAAGAATGAAGAAAGAGTGATTGAGAAGGGGAGAGAAATGAATTTGAAATGATTTTGAGCGGTCCAAACTTTTGACTTACCGAGAACTTATGGTTTAGGATTTATAAGTTACGACATGAACAACTAAATATGACCAGCCAACCGTAACTTCTTTTTTTGATAAAACCCCAAACCCATGACACGAGGGAAACTCTCAAATTAACCAATATATTTAAAGTTTGATGGATGGATTCAATCTTATTGGTCATATTTCAAACCCATGGCCTCGTATTCCCGAACACCTTACCAAACCATTGGACCAACGAATTGATTGGTATTGAAACTGAAATGTAAGGCACTTTCATGTTGAAATTAATACAAAACCATTTGATAACTTAATCATTTATAATGAAAAAAACTGAAGCATCCTCTTTGATCTCTCACTATCTCTACTATTTACAGATGTTATCTTCTTAACTCATTTACAATGTATGGCGTCGCCTCTCTTGCTTATTGAACTTGGGCGACGGATATTTGTTCATGATCTTTTGCAAGTCTTTTGGGACCTCCGGAGGCCTAACTGATTTAATTAAAGCCCAATCCACATCTTTGAAGAACTCGTGCTGCTTGATCTCCACGGACCCCTTTAAGCTTCCAATTCTCTTTTTCGGATTCTTCACTAATAACTTGCTTATTAGGTCTTGGGCCTTGACTATCTCTTCCACTTCTTTACCACTGCTACAATTCACGTTGATTATTGAAGGAAATGTCAGTGGCTTCTTCATGATGTTGGTGAGTGTCTTCTCGCTGTTCTCTCCTTTGAAGGGCGTCACGCCGTACAACATTTCGTACAAGAAAACCCTGAATGTCCACCAATCTACCGCACTTCCATGGCCTGTCCTCGAAATCATCTCTGGTGCTAAGTACTCATTGGTCCCGACAAAGGACTTTGATCTTGCATTGATCGGTTCAGCCACCAATTCAGGATCATATCCTTGTAGACCATCTTCAGTACTTGTCATTGTTGTCATGTAATTCGCTCCCTTTTTGTTAGAAGGTAAACATGATAGTAGTACTCATTGGATTTGCGAGGCACAAGAAGGAATGTGTAATCTCTTTCTGATATTTTCGCCGGTTTTGAATCTCGACGCACATTTCAAAGAAAGATCAAAATCGGAGAGCATGATATGCCCGTCATCGCGAACAAGCACATTTTCCGGCTTAAGGTCTCTATAGACAATCCCCATTATGTGGAGATACTCTAAAGCTAGAAAGGTCTCAGCTGCATAGAACCTGCACATACGCATGGAAGAGTTAGGATAACTGAAATTTAAGCAACATAGATATATAGAAGATTAATTCAATCATATTAACTTATACTTACTTTGCAGATGACACATTAAACCGCCTATTTGGTTGCCGAAGTCGAACGTTATGTAAGTCGCCGCCGGGACAATACTCCATGACAAAGCAAGAGTAGTGATAAGAATCAAACTGAGCATATAAAGTTGGAAGGAAAGGATGGTGAAGCATGCCTAATATCTCCTTCTCTATCTCGGCTCTCTGCAGCTTATTCCTTGAAGCCAATGATACCCTATCGACGACTTTCATAGCGTACAAGTTTTCATTCGGAGACCCTATAGAAGGGCCATAAAGCTGGCAGAGATAAACGATGCCCGAGCTGCCGCTTCCAAGCCAACGTAGGAGTCGAAAATTGCTTAGCTCTTGGACTAATTGGTCATTCTCACCAAAGGAGTAATTGTTGTCAATGTTGGAAGACATTGAACTTATCCTGCAAAAGGTAAGATCAATAAAAAAATACTCCCCGGAATTCAGTTCTGTGGTGGATGAACTGCTACTCGCATATTCGGTTTCCTCACGTGGAGTTGGATTAGGCATTGGCGTATTGCAACAACATGTATTAGTTGTTCTTCCTTTATTCATCTCTAGCTCTTTCAAAGCTACAACTGCTTTTCTAGCCTGAAGAATAATAATAAAAAAAATCTTTGAAGTCCTATCATAAAAAAGAATGAATCTTTAAAGAACATAATCAATTATTAAAACTAACCAAATATCGACGATAACAAGTCTGAATCTTTAGAGCTGTAGCGGCAGTAACATTTGCAATGTGCTTCTTATGCTCCTCTAATTCTGGGTAGAAAGACCTTAGCCAAGCAGCATCAATAGCAGAAATGTCAGCAGGAATATTCGGCGGCTGGTCGACGCTCCTCCTCATTGAGTTTTCCCTCTCTTCGATGTATATCTTCTTCTTCTTCACGTCGAACAATTTCTTGAACCACCTAGTCACTCTTCCCATTTTTTATTTCTGTATAACCGAAGGCAAATTTGAGGAGTGAAATGTAATGAATTGTAAAATAGAGTTGTTTTCATCTAAGACTATGTGTGTTTATTAGGGGGATTATGCAAGGTCGGTAGGGGGTATAGTTATGCCTTGTATTCCCTAAACACTACTATTTCACTATATTCCCTTAGTTTCTTCGTAGTTTAGGGGTTGGACGCTTACCAAACTCCCATGAGATTACTCGAACTAACTAAGGAGGCGCTAAAAGATGTTCAAACATTGATGGTTATAAAAAAACAACTAAAGAGTATTTTGCATCGAAAATGCGTAGTAAAAAATAAAACAACAAACGAATGCGCACCTGCTGAAAAACTAATGAATATAGTAGAAATCGTTGAAAAATAGCTAAAGAATGATGAAGGATTTGAAGAGGAGTTGAGTTTGCTATGCAAGAAGTTTCTCTATGTCATAGTGGTAGTTGCTTTAGAAGAACATTAATTAAGTACTGTCGATCAAGATAATATATTTGGATTTTGCTTAATGGCTTATGTTTTCTATTAACTTAATGTGTTTATATACACAAATATACAAATGAGTTTATGGAAATAATGCAATTAATTCCATGATTTATTTGATTCGTGATTGATTTGTGAATCAATCACGAATCAATCAATAACATTGATTCACGAATCAATCAATCAATCAAAGATTTAATCAATGTGAATTCTTGATTGATTGATTGATTCGTGATTGATTGATTGAAGTTTCTATATTTTGAATCTTGCAGCTGTCAAAATAAGAATGAAATGATATTTAACTCGATACTAATTGGGAGAAGTTAATGACTTGTCCACTTTAGTTTCGATGTTACTAATTCGGTCCACAACTTGAACATATTTATATCTAACTGTATTCTAAAATCTCCACAAACACAAAAACACTTTCGCTTTAAGCTCTCTCATATTTTTTTGTGATCAAAGTTCAAATTGAACGAAAGTGAAACCGAAATTAGTTATTCACAATGCGTCGTCGTCGCTCGAACCGTCACCATCATTGCCGCCATTGTTGTCCAACGATCTGACGAGGCGAGTGAATCCCGACTGATGTTCATCGGCGGCATTGTCGTGTTCATCTTTGTGGTCTCCATCTCCCTCCACCTCCTCCTCCTCTACTTCCACCGCCGCTGCGGATCGTCCGACAACGACGAAAATGACGTGGAGGCACCGGCGGTGAGATCTTCGGGGAGGAGAGTGGCGCCGGAGGAGGTCGACAGCCAATCAGACCACCGGAACCCGCTCCTGGAGTCGCTGCCGCTCTTCCCATTGGAGATGCTAAGTGTTCTTTTGTATAGGAGCAATCTTTGATTTACCGAATCACATTAATTGATTGAACCAATTAAGGATTCAATCAATCACAAATCAATCAAAGACACTTGGTAATTGGTATCTTTTATTAACTTTTTTTTTCTATATATAGTTTTGTTTTTGTTTTTGTTTTGTTTTATTTTGTTTTTTTTTTAAGTTTTGCAGTTTATTAATTTTAGGTAGGTAGGTGGGTAAAATTATTCAACCCGTCGGTTCGGGCAGAAAAATAGTTGGGTAAGGCCTGACCCAACCCACGTCCACCTTACCTAATTCGTTATATTCTTTTTAATAATGTGGAGGAGGAAATGGCTAAAAAAATGTTAATAAAAGATACCAATTACCAAGGGTCTTTGATTGATTTGTGATTGATTGAATCCTTAATTGGTTCAATCAATCAATGTGATTTGGTAAATCAAAGATTTCTCCTATACAAAAGAACACTGAGCATCTCCAATGGGAAGAACGGCAGCGACTCCAGGAGCGGGTTCCGGTGGTCTGATTGGCTGTCGATCTCCTCCGGCGCCACTCTCCTCCCCAAAGATCTCACCGCCGGCGCCTCTCAAGTCGTTTTCATCGTTGTCGGACGATCCGCAGCGGCGGTGGAAGTAGCGGAGGAGGAGGTGGAGGGAGATGGAGACCACAAAGACGAACACGACAATGCCGCCGATGAACATCAGGCTGGGATTCACTCCGCCTCGTCGGATCGTTGACGACAATGGCGGTAGCGGTGGTGACGGTTCGAGCAGACGACGCATTGTGAATAACTAATTTCGGTTTCACTTTCGTTCAATTTGAACTTTGATCACAAAAATATGAGAGAGAGCGAAAGTGTTTTTGTGTTTGTGGAGATTTTAGAATACAGTTAGATATAAATATGTTCAATTTGTGTGGACCGAATTAGTAACTTCGAAACTAAAGTGGACAAGTCATTAACTTCTCCCAATTAGTATCGAGTTAAATATCATTTCATTCTTATTTTGACAGCTGCAAGATTCAAAATATAGAAACTTCAATCAATCAATCAATCACGAATCAATCAATCAATCAAGAATTCACATTGATTGAATCTTTGATTGATTGATTGATTCGTGAATCAATGTGATTGATTGATTTGTGATTGATTCAAAATCAATGAAGGATTGCTGTTATAGAAGGAGCAATTAATGAGCAATTAATCAATGTGATTGATTGATTGAATCCTTAATTGGTTCAATCAATCAATGTGATTCGGTAAATCAAAGATTGCTCCTATACAAAAGAACACTAAGCATCTCCAATGGGAATGTGGATTGGAGAAAAATGTGTGCCACATAGGATGAAATTGACATTGAAACAAAAAAAAACATTCTCCAATACAGATGTCCATTAGAATGTGAACTGACATGACAACACTAATGTCCACATTGAATGTCTATTTTTAGACATTTTGCACCCGCAATGTCCACTTCTAGACGTCTTCTACCCACAATGTGTAGATCTTGACATTTAAAATTAGCATTATTGTTGCCACATCGCTCATGTGCTAATTGACATTTGCATTGGAGAGTATTTTTTTAGTTTAAATGTCTATTTCATCTTAGATGGTACAAATTTTGCCCAAATCCACATCCACATTGCCATTGGAGATGCTAATTTATAAAAGTATCTATATCTATACTATATATAATGCCAAAAAGAAAATCTTCCCTAGAATTCTATTAATTTAAAATTAGGCATTATTCCAACATTGCCCTTAAATGCATTTTTTCTATTGGTCTAACAAAATTTAGACAATTGAAACTTGGGGCATTTATGGAAAACAAATGCACTAATGGTTAGTTTCTTTAAACGAATTCCAACTTTTGAAAAAAAAATTAAACGTAAACTTGAGGGAATTTATTGAAAACAAATACACTTTTGGCTAGTTTCTTTAACCGATTAAACTTCTCCTTAATTGTCTCCTTTATGTTCAAAGCCATTTAAATTATGGAATGTGCCACGTCGTGACGATGAGTATGACTAAGATAAGGACAGTTAGGGTTTTTCATTGATAGTTTCCTAATTCCAGGGCTTTCCATATACCTGCATACTCGACCCGCCTTACCCACCATGCCCGATGGGTAAGGAGTCGGGTAAATGAGGGTGACAAGTACGTTTTGGGTAATTACTTGTGTTACCCGCTTTAAGTGAGTTGGGTAACAAGTAACATTTTTTGGGTTTTACAACCTGACCCGCCATTATTATTGATTTATTATTTTTTAAAAAATAAAATATGTATAGAAGTTAATGGTTTTCTGTGTATTACTTAACTTGAGATCATTTGATTATTTATTTATTTTTATCATATCATTTGCTTTAGTTTGGTATTAGTTAGACTTCTTGATAGTATGGTAAGTATATATTTCTAAAAAACTTGATATTCAAATTTGAATTTTTTAACCTTTACTTCAATAATGATTTGTACACAAGATATAACATATATATATACATTAAATGTATCTTGCCTATCAATGAATCCATAATTTTATAGATTGACATAGTGATTGATTGCTTTGCAATGAATACCATAATTTTAGTGATTGACAATTAACCGATCCCATAATCTTGGTAATTGCCAATCAATATATTAGATCTAATTTAGCAAGTTTTTGCCAATCTATTAATTCCATAATTTTAGTAATTGTACATCAATCAATAAGAATATTCTCTTTAGTAAGTTTTTGCTAATCGATCAATTATTCACCCATAATTTTAATAATGATCATTCAATAAAAATATTCTTGTTTATAAGTTTTTGCTATCAATTGTCAATCTCATAATTTTAATACTTTCCAATTAATAAAAAATTTTCTTTAATAAGTTTTTTTTATAATTTTTTTTATATGTAGTTTTGTTTTTGTTTTTGTTTTTATTTTGTTTTTTTTAAGGTTTGCAGTTTATTAATTTTAGGTAGGTAGGTGGGTAAAATTATCTAACCCGTCGGGTCGGGCAGAAAAACAGTTGGGTAAGGCCTGACCCAACCCACGTCCACCTTACCTAATTCGTTATATTCTTTTTAATAATGTGGAGGAGGAAATGGCTAAAAAAACGTTAAGAAAAGATACCAACTACCAAGGGTCTTTGATTGTTTCAATTTTAGGCCTCATTTGGTGGTGGTGGGGGGGTGAGTTAGGTGTATTCAATTGATGGATTTTGAAGGATTTTAAAGGAGTTTGAAGGATTTTGAAATCAAAGTGTGTTTAATTTGAATTTCAAAGGATTTTAATGGAATTTAAAAAGTCAAGGGGGTATTCAAATAGGATTTTGATAGATGTTAATGGATTTCTAAAAGTCTAGGTGTATTCAATTTTTAAACTCATTGGGGTTTTGATGGATTTTAAAGGATTGTGATGTATTTCTAGTAAAAAAATGTGCATGAGAAATCCCACCCCTACCCATGAGATTTGGATGAATTTTGGATCAAGTCCCTTCAAATCCATCAAATTCCATGAAATACATTAAAATCCATCATTTAAACAAATCCATAGATTTGTCAAATTGAATACACACCCCAGTCTCTAATGGGACCATGGATTAGGGTAAAAATGGATCCACCTACGATGCAATCCACATCCAACCCAAAAAGTACTCTCTAATGGGATAATGGATTGTGGATGTCTATCATATGTGGCAAGTAATCAAAGTGGAAGGTGTCTACCACAATGTCTAGACATTGTGGTCCATTGCCACATCATCAATTGTTTGTTACATAAAGTTAAAAAGTCATAATCCATGGACTAATTTTTTTTGTAGGAGCATGGCCCAAAAAACTGGGCCGAGAATTACATTATGCTATCGCACTTATCTTGTGCTAATAAGAGGGAAATACAATGTTTCTCAAAAAAAGAGGGAAATACAATGAAGCTTTATGCCTAATTTATGAGCTCCATACTGCAATCCGAGCACATTCTTCGCTAGGAAGTCTGCACAAACATTAGTACATCTGGGGGTGTATCTAATATAGCTATTTTCCATCTGATGAAGAGTTCGTTTAATGTCCTCGATCTGGTAGTCCATGAAGACCAGAGTTTCGCGAGGATTCACGAGTGAAACAACTTCTAATGAGTCTATCTCGATCACTACCTTAGTGAGTCATTTCTCCTTTGCCATGTGTGACTTAGTACCATAACGCTCGAATTTCTGCTGACAATGGTGGACAACTGCCCAACTTGACTTGGAAACTAGAGATAAACTCTGCTCTGTCATCTCGTAACAATCTTGTAGCGGATGAGCATGCGAGGTCGTTCGTTCCTGCCCTATCACAATTAAGTTTTCCCAACCCTCATCCAGTTTCCTCCATCATGTCTCCCTCTTAGCTTACCCTTCAAGACCAACGGTGCGTGTTCGAGTGCCACATCTAATTACCTCATATGTTCTATCTCGAGCTTGAAAAATCACCTCCATAACTGACGTCTGGATATTCTTGAAGAAAACTCGTTTCTTATGAACCAAAGAACCCAACACGTGACACCAAACTCTAAACCCTAAACCCTAAGACACCAAACAAAGTCTTCCAAGAAGAGACATCTTCTTTCAGATTAGAGTCCAACCATTCTCTTTGGCCATCACTAAAGAACCATCATTCATCACATGGACTAAATTCACATTACCATTGGAGATCATTTTGAAATTTAAATGTCCATCTAATGCCACATATGATAGAAAACCTCCCCACATTTATGATAAGACACCAATCCATTGTCTAAATCCACATTACCATTGGAGATGCTCTTATCTTCCTGAGGGGGAATGTACACTGTTACCCTCATTTAATGCTCTCTCTCGTGCCTTCTCTCCCCTTCAAAAATAGTGTAAAGGATATTTATGTCAATTACCTTATCTTACTGTTTTTATAATGTGCATCTTCTTAGGAAGTTCAAAATTGAACTAAATGTGAAAAGTACAACTTTCTTAGCGGTTAATTTTCTAGGAAGTTAGTAAAATGTACCAAACGAGGCCTTGGTGCTGTTATACCCCAACAAAAAAAAACACCCAGATGTCTATGATCAGCATTCAAAATATTCTTCAGCAAATCAGTGCCGAAAAGCAATTTCCAAGTGTGCCCTCAACACAAGGGACTTGACGCAGTCTTCGCGAGGACCCAATCGACGGCTTCCCCAAATACCCCTCCAATCTGTCTTTGGCCAAGCCCTCCCTATTATTACCGAAATACCCCTGGTATATAATGAACAAAATCCCTACAAACTCAACTTCCTCTCTCGTCTTCAAGAAGGAATGCCCTAGAGACTCTCTCTCTCACGAACGAATCCCTACCAGACTCGATCCTCTCTCTCTTCTTAACTTGCTTTCGATTTCATGATGGAATCGCAATCACATCTCAATCTTCGCACTTGATTCGTTGATGTTTTCGATCTAGGGTTCTAAGTGTTTGTGATTTCACTGGTTTGTTTGTATGATTGTAGATCTGTTGGTGTACATTAGAGTTTTTTTTATGGGTTTGTTTGGTTTTGATTTACAAGTAGAGGTTAGTTACTGGCTGCAAAGTTGATAATTGATTTGGATTTGAATTTGTTGAGGGTGATGGTTATGGGTCTTTTGGGATAATTTGATGAGGAGGATCTGGTTCTTTGAATGTTTAATTGAAGAACGAATGGGTGGGTTGAAAGGGTGATGCTTATGGGTCTTTTAGGTACTTGACTTATTGTCTATTATGATCTTGTGACTTGTAGATTTGATGTCGAATTGAGTGAATGAATGGGTGGGTTGAGAGGGTTGAGAGAATCGTGAAGAGGAAAAGAACGAAGAAGAGAGGTGGGGTTTTAAGTGAAGGACATTTATGTCTTTTCGCTCTAAATTAAATGTGACTCTATACTCAAAGCGAACAAGAATTCAATTTGCAGTAAATCCTTGTCACACCCTTGCGCACTCAAGTCTCTAGTTAAGAGTCAAAAGAATTCTAGTTGAAGAATTAATTGTGGAAAAATAACAATAACAACAACATTAGATCAATGTACTAATTGACTCTAAATTTTACTGATTTTTTTTGCTTTTCCGTATTGTTTAATTTTTTCATTTAATTTCAAAATGAATTTTTTTTCCTCTTCTTTTTTGAATTTTTTTTTTTACTTAAGATTGGAGTGAGCTAAATATGAAAATTCTCTTAATGGAGTGGACTAAACTTAGATAACCTTCTTATTTTGGGGGTTTTATGTTACAACCCAAAGCGAGTAACATGGAGATCCGTCAGTGAGTGTAATAAAAGAGTTTGATTCATGTAGCTGACCCCAAGTAATTTAAGATTGAGACTTTATTATTTGTTCATAATTTTATAGACCAAAATTTTAATTTTTTTAAATGACTAAATTTTCAGCTCATGCTTAGAATTTTGAGAGACAAAAAGGGAAAATGTTTGGGAACCCAACATAAGAATGGACACAAACTTTGTCAAACCTCCCTTGATTCATGCCCAAGCACATATCCCGAGGTGTACCGAATGGCGGCCGACCAGAGCAAGAGTGCAAGTGGTTCGACACTAAAAGTTGTGGCAGTCGGCCGTTCGATTTAGAATCGGTTGTTGTGAAAGAGAGAGAGAGAGAGAGAGAGAGAAGATGGCTCGATTGTTCGATCCATGGCCGGTGTTAAAGTCTCAATCAAAGACACTATGTTTGCTTCTCGAACCTAATAAGATCTAATAGAGCTAGACCTTTGCAAACACTACAAAAATCGACCATATTAGCTACGGAAAAAGCTGTTTCTAAAACTCACTTTTCCCATTGCCAAGAAGATTAGCGACAGATCTTCCGTTGCCAAAAAGCTCGTCTCTAATTGAAAATTCGTTGCTAATCAATCACTAATCTCTTTATTGAAGGGAAAAATGGTTTTTAGCAATGGATTTTTCCGTCGCTATCTGGTGAAATCGGTCAAAACTCCATTTCGTCGTTGATTAGCAAATGTTCCTGATTCTGCCGCTGTACTTTGCAGCTATTCTTGCAATTTTCTGTGGTGTTGTAAGAGTTGTAAAGCCATTGACAGTTCTAACTTAGACAACTCATGGTTCGATAGGCCTAAGCCACATGAATATGACTCGAAAAGATCACAACGTATCAACAGCTATGAGTTGTCTAAGTTGAAATTGTTGACAACTCCCACAGAATCCTAGTTCTATTGTATCTTATTAGTTCAAAGAAGCAAAGTATTGTCTTTTTGATTGAGACTTTAGCAGCAGAATAAAAATTATTGAAATGAAAAAAAAAAAAGATTTGATGGTTTTTTGTTCTTGTTGATAAGATTGGTAGGAGTGGATGTTTGGTTGTGTTATGGTGAGACAAAGACTTGTGCACTTCCCAAATTCTTCTTAGATTTTTTTTTAAAAAAAAATGCCTTTTTTTATTTTTTTTTTTTTTTTATGTGGAGAAGTTTTGCTCTCTTATGTTCAAAGTATCAAAATGGCGTGCATCATGCTATTTGTAAACATGAAGGTAATGGACTTGGTTTTTCACAGTTGTTTTGTGTTATCGTCAAGTAAATTTAAATACATTTAGGTTTGCGAATCGCAAAATTTATCATTTCTCATGAAATATTAATTAGAGGATTGAGATTCTAGATGCCATAAAGTAACAACTAACAGGATAACTTCTGTTTGTATATTCTAGCTAGAGATTGAGGGGGCCTATGGGTAGAGAGATTAGTGTGGGTGCAATTGTAAAAGAAGTGGGCAGCTAGTTCTCCAAAGGTGTTTTCTCTATATTTTTTTTGACATTTTATAAAAAATAAATACTTTTGATTATGACCCTTGGTTAGGTATATGATAGAATACCGATTGATCGATTGAATTAAGAATCCAAATCGATTACAAAAACATAAAAGTAACCCCAAAGAAGAGTTTAAAAACTCTCTCAACCCAAACTCAAACGAGTTCCCAATTACAATCAAATCCCAACATGTGTGGTCTAACTAACTTACCCCTGTTTATACTATTTCCTTCACCCTTACTCTGTATGACCTAGATGTGAGATCTTATCATTATTCCCCCCTTAAACATCCACTTTGTCTTCAAGGTGGAAAGAAAAAGAACATACAAAGACGTGGTACAATACTAGGAACATAGACCCAACAATAGTAGTAAGTAAAGGCAAGAAGAGAACAATCATGGGAGCAACATTCGCCAAAGTTGCATTATCAAACACTTGTTGTGCATGACGAACAACGTAAAAGGATACCGACACAGATCCACAGGGTGTATATTTGAAAGCAAACCATGCTAAGATCCATAAAAACCTTGTAGCACTAGGTGGAGTAATGCACAAAAAAGAAGTAGCCGTCAAGAAACAAAGCAACAATACTGCAAAAGACCATGACCATGGTATAACCCATATCGGCCTTGTAGTTGTCCCTTGATTAACATCCCAAACATCCCAATCAACCTCATAGGAAACCTTGATGATAGAAGCAATTGCTATTATGTACTGAATCAATCAACCAATCAACACCCACAACCGAGAAACAAGAACATTGCAAAGAACATGATGACAACAAGAGGCAGAAGCTAAGCACAATCCAATAGGAAAAATTTGAAGACAAAATCAGAGTCGTTAGATGATCTTCAAAAAGCGTATAACTAAAGTGCCCCAACTGCTTTAAGTGAAAGAAGTATGTAAGTCTAGGAGAATCCATCGGCCAATGACAATACCCATAGAGTCCCATTGAACATCCGTGAACATGTACACGATGATGCTGTGGCATACCTCCCGCCATCGGATGACCTCGAATGACGCATCGACCCTATGAGTCGTCATCGACTATGTTACCTGGACTCGGGTGGGTGCGGGTGTCGGGTGAGGGTATGAGTCTAAAGGTCGGACTCACCTATTCTCTAATTTTAGGATACGGGGACTCGACAAAAACAATCTAAAAACTTGAGACACACATGTTTATATATGTTATTACATATATATAATAGCTTATATACCCAAATTTTTTTTCTCATTTTTCATTTCGTATTCTACGCTAGAAAGTTTTTGTTATTTTTTTTTCTTTCGTCCCTTGCATTATGAATCATTTTATACAACAAAATCTATAAATGGAGTATTCATATCTTTTTTAAGTGTCGGACTCGTTTTAAATGTCCGACACGGGTACTTTGAGTTAGAGTGAAGGGTCCGGGTAACATAGGTCATCGAACGACAAAATTTGTAGCAACAATGGATGCACTCGCCAAGCGAGAAAAAAGTGGAGGTGTCCATGGCAGTACAACGTATAGGGATAGCAACAAACTCCATCAAATTGTCGTAAAAAAACCATAGATCTAGTTCTTGAACTCAAAAACTACAGTGGAGCATGCTTGATTGGGTCTGTTTCAAACAAATCAACGACCATAAAACGGTGATCAAGCTTGGATTGTAATATGATTGAGGAAGATCTTGGTGGTGGCCCAGAGTGAGATCCACATAGATGAGGGAAATCAAATGTGGGACAACATTCATACACAGATTAAGAATAGAGAACCTCAGATCTGGTGGTCTGGGTTCCAAGTGGGTGCTTCTCTTCAACATCTTAGTTGAGAATTTTCCATCGCAACCTTGACATGCAATCTGATAGGTGATGTCGAACTGGAAGTTTTCGGTCATAGCAGGTGAGTCGATCTCCCTTACCATATCTAACTTCTGAAAACCCTTACTGAGATGTTGAATGGCTAAGATTATTGAGGAGAGCATCGGATCTAGTAAGGTGAGTGGCTTCGTTTGAGATAATGGAGAAGAAAGTCGTGTGTGTGGAAAAGGTGTTGGATTTAGGACATCGGTGATCGGAAACAACTCCGTCGCTTCTATATCTGGCAGATCTTGTGCTTTTATGTCGTCCGTGCTAGTTGACGTGATCTCGTAATGAAGGAGGCGTTCATCAAATCTTTGAGCCAAGCCACTGGACATCATCCTCACTTTAGATCTGAGATCCTTAATTCACCCTTTAATGGCTGAAATCCTTTTCACCATCTCTACAATTTGTTCCATTCTTTCCATTCTATCCAATTGAGCTTCCATCCTCGAAGTATGCTCTGATACCACTGATAGAAGAATACCGATTGATCGATTGATTTAAGAATTCGAATCGATGACAAAAACACTAAAGTTAACCCTAGAGAAGAGTCTTAAAACTCTCTCAACCCAAACTCAAAAGAGTTCGCAATTACAATCAAATCTCAAGATGTGTAATATAACTAACTCACCCCTATTTATACTATTTTCCTTCACACTTACTCTATATGACCTAGATGTGGGATCTTATCAATATACATTCATACTAATTTATTGCATATACCATGCAAATATACAATGCAAATGTTTGTTTTTTTTTTTTTTTTGTTTTGTTTTGTTTTGTATAGCTTTCTTATGTTTCTCTTGTCGTTTAGACAAGGCAAAACTTATCATTTGGCCAAACTGTTTGTTTTTTTTCTAGGTCCCCGAACTTTTATTACTATACATTTGGTTTTTTCACAAAGTTTTTTAGTTTTGTTAAATTATGTCAATGTAACAAAAGTGTTGTGTGATTAGTCAAGAAGAGTAAAATGGTTTATATTACTGTTTCTCTTGTTCAGGGACCAAAAACATAAAACTCAAAGTTCAAGGACGTTTACAATGTTCTTATATATATATATATAATATTTATTTTATTTTTATTTATATATATATATATATATATATATATATATATATATTTTTTTTTTTTTTATTTCAGTTGTTTTGACTTTCTGTAGCTTTTTTCTTTCCATACTTCTCCAAGTTATGGTTGCAGTCCTTCAATCTAAATTCCCTTTCCCCAATCTACTCAATGTCGCTATTTTTTTTTGTTTGGGAATATCATGCATTGCAACTTTCATTCAGAGTCTATTGTAGAGGGTACAACTCTGAAACCTCTGTGGCACCAAAAGATTTATTTAAATGAAGATGTTTAAGAACTTGATTTCCTCTCGAGTGGTTTGTTAGGGTTTTTGATAAAGATGGAACATGCCTTGGTTATTAATTATATTTGTTTTTGAATCCTCAACAGCTCCTATGATGGAAACTAACGAACGGGTTGTATTGGCAAGAGCCTAAGCATTCTAAATGCATTGTCCAGTACCATGGTTAACCATTTAATGCAGGCTAGGAAGTTACAAATTCTCTTTTTGGTGGCAGTGATTTAGTACTGGCAACATTTTTAGATCATGTGGTAAGAGATGGCAAATGGGCCTTCTTGTTTATTGTACAATGTACCAGGTCCTTCTCAGCTGCAACATTGCTGTTTAGCTCAGAAGTTCCCAACTTGGAGTTTCTTGACTAAATGCGTCACTTCTAGTTATGTTGTTGAGTAGATTTCTAATAATTTACAGATATTTGTAGTATGTCAAAGTGGGGCATTGTCCAAAAGTCGGATTCATTTTCTGCTTCTCGAAGTGAAAGTCATGCTTGAACTACATCTTATTCATTCATTCGTGATTGTCATGAGTTGAAATTTTATTTTATTTTTTACATTTGCAGTTCACAATTGACTTGATGAATGGCATTTTTGCGTTTAACAGGTGAAGTTATCTAATTCGTGATGAAGAGTAGCTGCGTAGGGGCATGCTTATTTCGACAATTGACGATGTTGTTCCCCTTTTTGTTCTTTCTATTTGAATTTCATAATTGACATCCCTTGTGATGGGTGGCAATGGCAATTGCCACAATTGATGCTTAAGCAACTTTTTATTTGGAAGTTCTTGTTCTTCTATGCGTAGTGTTGACGAGGTAAACTTTGTAAACTGTTGGGGCACCCTTTCTGAAGTGATTCATCCCGTCTTTGTTTAATAATGAGATGAATGGTCGCTTTGCCACACAAGGCGAGTCTCGTGTTTAAGTATTTCCGTCTAGAAATGGCTTTTGTATGGATTAGGAATTACAAATGACAATCTACAAGTCGTTTCTGAGCTACAAAAATTTGTGTTATAGTGTTCTTTTTCTTCTTCTTCTTCTTCATGTTCTTCATGTGCTCATCTCTGCTTGACCTCGACCGCTTCCTTTTCTCGTGTGCCCTTCGCAACTTGCCGCCTTGACTAGATGTCTGAGCCCCCTTTTCCCCTGCATCTCTTCCCTGATCGTGATCCTTGTCGTCTTGTGGTTGCTATGGCTCCTCCTAGAGTGTCCATGATCAGAGTATCTGCTCTTATTCGCGAATGCTCTCTTTCCTTAGAGATGCCATGACCATAATCTGTGCTTCTCCACGAATACCTTCCATCCCCTTCAGACGACTCATCATTGTTGTGCCTTGTCCTAGAGCGTCTAGGATCATATTCTGCACTTGTCCGCAAGTGTGTACCACCCTCTCCAGACTTCTCATGCCTACGACTTCTCCTCCTCGAGTGTCCATGATCATGTTCTGTGCTTCTCCTATGACGCCTTCTACCCTCTCCATACATCTCATCGCATCGCCTTTTCCTAGTGTGTTCATGACTGTAATCTCTACCTCTCCGAGAATGCCTGCTACACTTTCCTCCATACATTTCATAGTCATGCCCGCACCTCTTCGCAAATGCCCGTATGTGTCTTGGATTCATTGCTTCGGATCTCCAATTTCCCTTCATTGAACCGCCAAACACTGGCGACCTACTCTCATTCCAACTCCAAGGCATGCCTCCTCTCCAAGAGAAATTTGGGTTCGCACTAGGGCGCGAACCAAGTATGCTAGCACTGCCTACATTAGTATACCGAGTATATCTTGGAACAAGAGTGTTCATTCCTAGCATTCTGGCATTAGGCAGCATTGGACTCATTTCTTGGAACTGCAATGACGTCAAATCGCCGAATGGTGGTGGCATCACACCCATCAACGTCCCTGGCTCGTCGCTACCATGAAAAGCTGGATTCATTTGAGGTCCCATATATGTTGGAAAATCTGGCATTGTAAAACATTTGAGGAGGAGCAACTGGAGATCTGTTAAAACTCGAATTGTACAAATACCATTCCTTCTTCAAGTCCGTATTTTTCTCCAAAGTCTATCGGGCGGCTCGAAAGATACAGTGTAGGGCTTGCCATTGACCACATGCCCATCCATTCCCTCCATGCAAGCCATTGAATGATCTGTGTCTTGAAACTTCACATTGATGTCCTATTGATATTCCATTGAATACATCTGTAAAAAACCTCACCTCTGTTGCTCCATAATTCTGCACTTGCTCCTCAATCTGTGCATCAGTTGTCATATACTCCAGTTCCCCGACAAAAAGAACGGTGTTGTTAGCGATACCCTCGTCTTAGAGGAGGTTGTCGTAATGATTATCGAATCCTGAATTCATTGCTGGCTACATCACTTCTAATGTTTTCTTGCATTCAAGAAGCTAATCTTGTCAATCAAAGAGAGAAGAACAAGTGCCTCAAATGGTTTTCTTGCATTCAATAAACTAATCTTGAAAATCAAAGAATGAAGAAAGAGTGATTGAGAAGAGGAGAGAAATGAATTTGAAATGATTTTGAGCGGTCCAAACTTTTGACTTATTGAGAACTTAAGGTTTAGGATTTATAAGTTACGACACTGTTTCTCTTGATGAACAACTAAATATGACCAGCCAACCGTAACTTCTTTTTTCGATAATCATGGGACATGAAAGTCAGTCGGGAACCCTAAACCCATGACAGGGAAACCCTCAAATTAACCAATATATTTAAAGTTTGATGGAAGGATTCGATCTTATTGGTCATATTTCAAACCCATGGCCTCGTATTCCCGAACACCTTACCAAACCATTGTGCCAACGAATTGATTGGTATTGAAACTGAAATGTAAGGCACTTGCATGTTGAAATTAATACAAAACCATTTGATAACTTAATCATTTATAATGAAAAAAAACTGAAGCATCCTCTGTAATCTCTCACTATCTCTACTATTTACAGATGTTATCTTCTTAACTCATTTACAATGTATGGCGCCGCCTCTCTTGCTTATTGAACTTGGGCGACGGATATTTGTTCATGAACTTTTGCAAGTCTTTTGGGACCTCCGGAGGCCTAACTGATTTAATTAAAGCCCAATCCACATCTTTGAAGAACTCGTGCTGCTTGATCTCCACGGACCCCTTTAAGCTTCCAATTCTCTTTTTCGGATTCTTCACTAATAACTTGCTTATTAGGTCTTGGGCCTTGACTATCTCTTCCACTTCTTTACCACTGCTCCAATTCACGTTGATTATTGAAGGAAATGTCAGTGGCTTCTTCATGATGTTGGTGAGTGTCTTCTCGCTGTTCTCGCCTTTGAAGGGCGTCACGCCGTACAACATTTCGTACAAGAAAACACCGAATGTCCACCAATCTACCGCACTTCCATGGCCTGTCCTCGAAATCATCTCTGGTGCTAAGTACTCATTGGTCCCGACAAAGGACTTTGATCTTGCATTGATCGGTTCAGCCACCAATTCAGGATCATGTCCTTGTAGACCATCTTCAGTACTTGTCATTGTTGTCATGTAATTCGCTCCCTTTTTGTTAGAAGGTAAACATGATAGTAGTACTCGTTGGATTTGCGAGGCACAAGAAGGAATGTGTGATCTCTTTCTGCTATTTTCGCCGGTTTTGAATCTCGACGCACATTTCAAAGAAAGATCAAAATCGGAGATCATGATATGCCCGTCATCACGAACAAGCACATTTTCCGGCTTAAGGTCTCTATAGACAATCCCCATTATGTGGAGATACTCTAAAGCTAGAAAGGTCTCAGCTGCATAGAACCTGCACATACGCATGGAAGAGTTAGGATAACTGAAATTTAAGCAACATAGATATATAGAAGATTAATTCAATCATATTAACTTATACTTACTTTGCAGATGACACATTAAACCGCCTG
This sequence comes from Stephania japonica, assembly GCA_039657345.1. Classification (NCBI taxonomy): domain Eukaryota; kingdom Viridiplantae; phylum Streptophyta; class Magnoliopsida; order Ranunculales; family Menispermaceae; genus Stephania; species Stephania japonica. Next base: position 14,317,184 of record CM077556.1, read on the forward strand.
TTTGGTTGCCGAAGTCGAACGTTATGTAAGTCGCCGCCGGGACAATACTCCATGACAAAGCAAGAGTAGTGAGAAGAATCAAACTGAGCATATAAAGTTGGAAGGAAAGGATGGTGAAGCATGCCTAATATCTCCTTCTCTATCTCGGCTCTCTGCAGCTTATTCCTTGAAGCCAATCTATCGACGACTTTCATGGCGTACAAGTTCTCATTCGGAGACCCTATAGAAGGGCCACGAAGCTGGCAGAGATAAACGTTGCCCGAGCTGCCACTTCCAAGCCAACGTAGGAGTCGAAAATTGCTTAGCTCTTGGACTAATTGGTTATTCTCACCAAAGGAGTAATTGTTGTCAATGTTGGAAGACATTGAACTTGTCCTGCAAAAGGTAAGATCACTAAAAAAGTACTTCCCGGAATTCAGTTCCGTGGTGGATGAACTGCTACTCGCATATTCGGTTTCCTCACGTGGAGTTGGATTAGGCATTGGCGTATTGCAAGAACATGTATTAGTTGTTCTTCCTTTATTTATCTCTAGCTCTTTCAAAGCTACAACTGCTTTTCTAGCCTGAAGAATAATAATAAAAAAGAATCTTTGAAGTCCTATTATAAAAAAAGAATGAATCTTTAAAGAACATAATCAATTATTAAAACTAACCAAATATCGACGATAACAAGTCTGAATCTTTAGAGCTGCAGCGGCAGTAACATTCGCAATGTGCTTCTTATGCTCCTTCTCTAATTCAGGGTAGAAAGACCTTAGCCAAGCAGCATCAATAGCAGAAATGTCAGCGGGAATATTCGGCGGCTGGTCGACGTCCTCCTCATTGAGTTTTCCTTCTCTTCGATGTATATCTTCTTCTTCTTCATGCCGAACAATTTCTTGAACCACCTAGTCACTCTGCCCATTTTTTATTTCTGTATAACCAAAGGCAAATTTGAGGAGTGAAATGTAATGAATTGTAAAATAGAGTTGTTTTCATCTAAGACTATGTGTGTTTATTAGGGGGATTATGCAAGGTCGGTAGGGGGTATAGTTATGCCTTGCATTCCCTAAACACAACTATTTCACTATATTCCCTTATAGTTTCTTCGTAGTTTAGGGGTTGGACACCTACCAAACTCCTATGAGATTACTTGAACTAACTAAGGAGGCGCTAAAAGAGGTTCAAACATTGATGGTTATAAAAAAACAACTAGAGAGTATCATGCATTGAAAATGCGTAGTAAAAAATAAAACAACAAACGAATGCACACCTGCTGAAAAACTAATGAATATAGTAGAAATCGTTGAAAAATAACTAAAGAATGATGAAGGATTTGAAGAAGAGTTGAGTTTGCTATGCAAGAAGTTTAGATTTAGATTTTGCTTAATGGCTTATGTTTTCTATTAACCTAATTTGTTTATATACACAAACATACAATTGATTTATGGAAATAATGCAATTAATTCCATGATTCATTTGTGATTGATTGATTGAATCCGCAATTGATTCAATCAATCAATCATGAATCAATCAATCAATCAAGAATTCAAATTGATTGAATCCTTGATTGATTGATTGATTTACAAATCAATGAAGGATTGCTCTTATACAAGGAGCAATTAATCAATGTGATTGATTGATTCATGATTAATTAAATCCTTAATTAGTTCAATCAATCAATGTAATTCAGTAAATCAAGGATTGCTCCTAAACAAAAGAACACTGACCATCTCCAATGGAAATGTGGATTGAGAAAAATGTGTGCCACATAGGATGAAATTGACATTGAAACCAAAAAACATTTTCCAATGCAGATGTTCATTAGAATGTGAACTGACAAGGCAACATTAATGTCCACATTGAATGTCTATTTCTAAACATTTTGCACCCACAATGTCTACTTCTAGTCGTCTTCTACCCACAATGTGTAGATCTTGACATATAAAATTGGCATTATTGTTGCCACGTCGCTTACGTGCTAATTGACATTTGCATTGGATAGTATTTTTTGGTTTAAATGTCTATTTCATCTTAGGTGGTACACATTTTGCCCAAATCCACATTCCTCAATCCACATCCACATTGCCATTGGAGATGCTAATTTATAAAAGTATCTATATCTATACTATATATAATGCCAAAAAGAAAATTCTCCCTAGAATTCTATTAATTTAAAATTAAGCATTATTCCAACATTGCCCTTAAATGCATTTTTTCTTTTGGTCTAACAAAATTTAGTCAATTGAAACTTGGGGCATTTATGGAAAACAAATGCACTAATGGTTAGTTTCTTTAAACGAATTCCAACATTTGAAAAAAAATTTAAACATAAACTTGAGGGAATTTATTGAAAACAAATACAGTTTTGGCTAGTTTCTTTAACCGATTAAACTTCTCCTTAATTGTCTCCTTTATGTTCAAAGCCGTTTAAATTATGGAATGTGCCACATCGTGACGATGAGTATGACTAAGATAAGGACAGTTAGAGATTTTCATTGATAGTTTCCTAAGTCCAGGGCTGGCCATATACCTGCATACTCGACCCGCCTTACCCACCATGCCTGATGGGTAATGAGTCGGGTAAATAAGGATGACAAGTACGTTTCGGGTAATTACTTATGTTACCCGCCTTAAGCGAGTTGGGTAACAAGTAACATTTTTTAGGTTTTACAACCCGACCCGCCATTATTATTGTTTTATTATTTTTTAAAAAATAAAATATGTATAGGAGTTAATGGTTTTCTGTGTATTACTTAACTTGAGATCATTTGATTATTTATTTATTTTTATCATATCATTTGCTTTAATTTGGTATTAGTTAGACTTCTTGATAGTTATGGTAAGTATATATTTCTAAAAAATTTGATATTCAAATTTGAATTTTTTAACCTTTACTTCAATAATGATTTGTACACCAGATATAACATATGTATACATTAAATGTATCTTGCCTATCAATGAATCCATAATATTATAGATTGACATAGTGATTGATTGCTTTGCAATGAATCCCATAATTTTAGTGATTGACAATTAACCAATCCTATAATCTTGGTAATTGCCAATCAATATATTATATCTAATTTAGCAAGTTTTTGCCAATCTATTAATTCCATAATTTTAGTAATTGTACATCAATCAATAAGAATATTCTCTTTAGTAAGTTTTTGCTAATCGATCAATCATTCACCCATAATTTTAATAATGATCATTCAATAAAAATATTCTTGTTTATAAGTTTTTGCTATCAATTGTCAATCTCATAATTTTAATACTTTCCAATTAATAAAAAATTTTCTTTAATAAGTTTTTTTTTTGTAATTTTTTTCTATATATAGTTTTGTTTTTGTTTTTGTTTTGTTTTGTTTTTTTAAAGTTTGCAGTTTATTAATTTTAGGTAGGTAGGCGAGTAAAATTATCCAACCCGTCGGGTTGGGCAAAAAAACAGTTGGGTAAGGCCTGACCCAACCCAAGTCCACCTTACCTAATTTGTTATATTCTTTTTAATAATGTGGAGGAGGAAATGGCTAAAAAAAAAAAACGTTAAAGAAAAGATACCAATTACCAAGGGTCTTTGATTGTTTCAATTTTAAGCCTCATTTGGTGGGATACCAATTACAAGGGTCTTTGATTGTTTCAATTTTAGGCCTCATTTGGTATTTTAGGCCTCATTTGGTGGTGGTGGTGGTGGTGGTGGTGGTGGTGAGTTAATTGATAGATTTTGAAGGATTTTAAAGGAGTTTGAAGGATTTTGAAATAAGGTGTGTTTAATTTGAATTTTAAATGATTTTAATAGAATTTTGAAAAGTCAAGGGGGTATTCAAATAGGATTTTGATAGATTTTAATGGATTTCTAAAAGTCTAGGTGTATTCAATTTTTAAACTTATTGGGGTTTTGATGGATTTTAAAGGATTGTGATGTATTTCTAGTAAAAAAATGTGCATGAGGAAATCTCACCCTACCCATGAGATTTGGATGAATTTTGGATCAAGTCCCTTCAAATCCATCAAATTCCATGAAATATACATGAAAATCCATCATTTAAACAAATCCATAGATTTGTCAAATTGAATACACACTCCCAGCTCTAATGGGACCATGAATTGGGGTGAAAATGGATCCACCTACGATGCAATCCACATCCAACCTAAAAAGTGCTCTCTAATGGGATAATGGATTGTGGATGTCTATCATATGTGACAAGTAATCAAAGAGGAAGGTGTCTACCACAATGTCTAGACATTGTGGTCTATTGCCACATCATCAATTGTTTATTACATAAAGTCAAAAAGTCACAATCCATGGACTAATTTTTTTTTTGGTAGGAGCATGGCCCAAAAAACTGGGCCGAGAATTACATTGTGCTATCACACTTATCTTGTGCTAATAAGAGGGAAATACAATATTTCTAAAAAAAAGGGAAATACAATGAGGCTCTATGTCAAATTTATGAGTTCCATACTGCAATATGAGCACATTCTTCGCTAAGAAGTCTGCACAAGCATTAGTACATCTGGGGGTGTATCTAATATAGCTATTTTCCATCTGATGAAAAGTTCGTTTAATGTCCTCGATCTGGTAGTCCATGAAGACCAGAGTTTTGCGAGGATGCTACAAGTGAAACAACTTCTAATGAGTCTGTCTCGATCACCACCTTAGTGAGTCATTTCTCCTTTGCCATGTGTAACTTAGTACCATAACACTCGAATTTCTGCTGACAATGGTAGACAAATGCCCAACTTGACTTGGAAGCTAGAGATAAACTCTGCTCTATCATCTCGTAACAACCTTGCAGCGGATGAACATGCGAGGTCGTTCGTTACTGCCCTATCACAATTAAGTTTTGCCCAACCCTCATCCAGTTTCCTCCATCATGTCTCCCTCTTAGCTTACCTTTCAAGACCAACGGTGCGTGTTTGAGCGCTACATCTAATTATCTCATATGTTCTATCTCGAGCTTGAAAAATCACCTCCATAACTGACGTCTGGATATCCTTGAAGACAAACTCGTTTCTTGTGAACCAAAGAACCCACACGTGACACCAAACCCTAAACCCTAAGACACCAAACAAAGTCTTCCAAGAAGAGGCACCTTCTTTCAGATTAGAGTCCAACCATTCTCTTTGGCCATCACTCATCACATGAACTAAATTCACATTACCATTGGAGATCATTTTGAAATTTGAATGTCCATCTAATGCCACATAGGATAGACAACCTCCTCACATTTATGACAAGACACCAATCCATGGTCTAAATCCACATTACCATTAGAGATGCTCTTATCTTCCTGAGGGGAATGTACACTGTTACCCTCATTTAATGCTCTTTCTCGTGCCTTCTCTCTCCTTCAAAAATAGTGTAAAGGACATTTATGTCAATTACCTAATCTTACTATTTTTATAATGTGTATCTTCTCAGGAAGTTCAAAGTTGAACCAAATGTGAAAAGTACAACTTTCTTAGCGGTTAATTTCCTAGGAAGTTAGTAAAATATACCAAACGAGGCCTTGGTGTTGTTATACCCAACAAAAAAAACACCCAGATGTCTATAATCTTGCATTCAAAATATTCTTCAACAAATCAGTGTCGAAAAGCAATTTCCAAGTGTGCCCTTAACACAAGGGACTTGACACGTGTCGAGTGCGTCAAAATAAATATTGATATATATAGTCTCGATGAGATTACCAATGACCACAAGAACTGCAGTAGTGGCAAGCACAAGGTCAAACCACGAAGACCAAGTTTTCAACCTAGGGTACGAAACTAAAACTAACTTAGAGTGTTCATAGAAATAATCTCTAATTTCACTAAAAACAATAATAAAATATCGAGTAAATAAAGTAATCAAGAGGGGGGAACAATCTAAACCATCAGTATCACAAATCTCCTCAATTTGGCATAATTTTACATATGGTCTTTAATCTAATCAAAGCATGCAAATCATAATAAATTAGTGTAGCTATAGACCCGGTAATGTACGCAGGTCCTCGCACTTCCTATCTCGATGGTCAAGGTACGACAATGACCATTTCTCTAGTCAAACGTATAACCCTATTCTAGTATTTTGAATTTAATGCGCTGACTGCAATGGACTTTGTGAAGGCATTACACCTAGACAACCGGATCACTCGTGTGTCCGATTTAACCTAGATTCATATGGTATTCAACCGGTCCCAAAAGGGTCTAATCAATTGGTAAGGTCAATTGCCACTAGTGTAGTCTTATTACACAAGGACGGGTGCTTACGACTCACTGGCATATAAATTGAAGTTTAAACTAGTGTTTAACTTCAATTATTCAAACAATACCAAAAAAAATAAAATACTATGAAAAACAAATTAAATAAATAATAAAATAGATTTTACATATGTTTTGATGCCAAAAAGAGTGATTTGATCCACTTCCGGTTCAGACTGACGAGTTTAGCCGGCCATCGACCTAATAAACTCCATTAAAATCTAAAAACAAAGTGTAGAAAAGGATGAGAGAATACTAGAAGACACTGAGAAAACAAAAAAACCATTCATCCCTGACTCTCTGCCAAAAACCTTAATTAATACTGCTAAATTTTGGTCCCCAATGCCTATTTTCGAGTTTGGTGCATGACACGTGCGTCGAAGACAATCTGTGGCTATTTTTTTTGGTGTTTTTCTGGACTTTACCACAACGTGATTGGCCGAATTTGTTGACGCTGCTGACGTGGCGCACGCTGGTGGTACGCGAACTCGCCAAGAAGTCGTGCGAAAATGTGGGAGACATCACCAGCACGCATCCCGAGGAAGATCAACGAGGAGGGGGAGAGGATGGCTGGACGAGTGACGTGGCGCGTTGATTGTAGTGACACGGCTAGGCGAATGGGCATGCGACACGTGGCGTACTGGCGAATGGGATAGCGACACGTGGCCATTCGAAACTCCAATTCACCTACTCTTGTGTACACTCCAAAACAGACCCTCCGGTATCCGATTTCTTTAAGTAAATATTCTATTTTGAGTATTTTTTTGCCCCGGATCCAACCGTGCACCCCAAAAGTTCTGAAAGTGACAAATAGAGATAATTGAGCCCATATTTAAGAGAATCAACACTAAAATATATAAATAAACTATATAAAATATGCATAAATAACAACTTATCAAATACCCCCAACTTAAGACTTTGCACGTCCCGAGCAAAGGTGTAAATGACACACAAACAAACAAAAATGACACACAAATAAACAAACTAGACTCTTACTATAACTACATACTGACTTAACTAAACTATATCCAATTCAAAAGTTCATGGAGTTCCTCTGGTTTATATAGTCGCCAAGTTAACAAGTCACTCAAGAAATTTCGGAGTTATGATATGTCAAGAACCGCAACCCAAACACAACTAAGATCACACTTTCAAGACAAAGATGCAGTCAAGACAAAGGCCATCAACTACTAATGGGTTTTCTTGGTCTATACATTAAAGCACACAAGTTTAAAATCCCACTTAATTTAGTGAAAGTACTCGAGCTAAATCTTTTTTATTTGAGGAGTTTTCATAAACTTCCGCCTTTATTCTTTTTTTATTCTCTATTCTTTTCTCCATTTTATTTTCAAGTAACACGGTCCCTGCTCCATTTCCTATGGACCGACTTTCTCACTTTTTCTCACCACAAGTTTTCCTGCTCCATTTCCTATGGAAACTTGTGGGACTCTCAATATTAAGAAAACTCATATTAGCCCTTCTCACTTTCACTATAATCAAGCAAATTCTCCAATGTGGTCCATTTCCTATGGACCTCGCCTTGTAATTCACCCTCTTAAAATTCAAAAATAATTCCGTGAAGCTTAGGTCGACGAGGGGTATGGAAGTCCATGGAATTTCATTCTAATCCCTAAAAACTCAAATTTCTCTTTAAAGGTGTTAAAAAATAGCCATAGTTATACAATTGTAATATATAAGAGTCACAATAAAATTGTTTAAAATTGTTATTTTTCAATTCAAGATGCAATTAGCTAGCTACTTCTCTTTAGAGGTGTTGAAGTTTTCATTTTTAGAATGGTTTTGGTACATTCTGCAAAATTGAATTCAAACTTTTGTGAAACTTCCATTAACTTCCCCTATACTTCCATGCAGTAATGGAAGCTTTGCAATTTTTTGTCATTGTTTGATAGGATTTTCTTGGATTATATTGAACTTTTCCGAATTATGTCAAATTTTCAGGGAATTTTGACATTTCTTTTCGTGCATATGGATTTCGTTTCGCCTTTTTTAAAACTCTACATAATTTGGGAAGTTCAGGGATTTTTTCGATTTTTCTCGCACCAAACCAATGAGGTACCCACTTAGTGGTGGATTGACATGATTATTAACGTTTTTTTTGAAGCAAAATGATTCTTAACTTTTGACTACACATTTACGTAAATTGGCGTGTTTTGTTGTTTTTTGGTCAAATTTTCTCTGGCATGATTGTTAGTGACCCTGGAACTATGTGACTGTTTGGAGTTTGTACAAAATCGTCTCTTTTTGGTTAATCCTCGAGTCCTAGGTTAAACCTTAAAGCTTTTATAATTGCCTTTTGATTTTGGACCGACTTAAGATCCGCAGTTAGGATTACGTTCCATTAATTTGGAGCTAATGAAAGAGGAAACCGGACTAATGTGGTGTCTAACATGTGTCATATTGTTTGTTATTCAAATTGAACGTCATTTTTTGTTGCTAACAAACAATGCATTTGAGATTAATGGTATGCTTTCTTGTTGAAGTGTTTCTGAGAGTTAGCACGTAATTGCTCATGTTGTTCTTGTTCATTTCGCATGCCAGAGACTGTTGGGAAAGAAAGTCATATTTGTCACTGGCACTGACGAGCATGGGGAAAAAATTGCCAGTGCTGCTGCCGCCGCCGGCGGTGCTTCCAACCCAATTGAACATTGTGACAATATATCCCAAGCTTACAAAACACTTTGGAAAGATGTATGTTTTGGATCATCTGGTTAAATTTAATATTTTACTACATTCTCTATATCAGTCCTTAATAATTCCACTTTTCTGTTGTTTACACTTTACAGCTTGACATAGCTTATGACAAGTTCATTTGGACGACTGATCCCTGCATGAAGCAATTGTCAAGGAGTTCTATGCTAGAGTTCTTGCTAATGGTGGTCTTTATTGTGTCAACTGCGAGGAATATATATAAGGTTGGGCATTTCACGTAGAAGCAAATGAAGTACATTTTTTTAGTATAACATTGGTCTCTTCGTTTGGTGAGTATATCGTGGATCATTACTTATGTTATATTAGAATTGACAGGATGAAAAAGAACCGCTTTATAAAAAATAATGTTCTCTTACTTCAGTTGCGTCAGATTTGTGCTTCTGAAAAGGATATGGTGGCGGTAATTATTGAAATAATTATGAAAAGTGACTCTATTTTTATTTCTGACGTGTGCTTATAATAGAATTACATCAATTGCCTTGCTAAGTCTTTTTTTTTTTTTTTTTTATTTTGCTCTGTTTTATTAAGTGTGTTATCCGGAACAATAAAAAATGATACTAATATAAATGAATGAAAAAGTCTTACAAATAATTAATAACAGAATCAATCAACAAAATAAATTTCTAACCGGAGGCTTGCACAGAAGCAATGTCCTAAGATTTAAATTTTCTTGAATTCAAAGTGATTGAATTTTCTTCAAAGATCTGCCCCCAGGATACAACCGGATGCTCTTTCGAACCAAAAATAAGTCTCACCAACCGTGATTTTCCTTCTCTCTCAAAAAACGAAATTCGAAAATTGTATATCTTTTCGGTGTTTCGCTTCTACTTAAATAGAACTTGAGGCACTTTGGTTCAAACCAATGTGTCTGTTCAAAACAATATATTCAACAGTCACACCTATTCTCAACAGTTGCACTTGTTCTCAACAGTCGCACCTGTTCACAAAATAACTAAATTAACTACCAATAATTAATTTCGAAAATACAAAATAATAAAATAAAACTTGATTTTATAAGGCTAACAAATCTAAGCTCAAAGCCCAAAGGCCCCACCCCAAGGCCCAAGGCCCTATCTTTGATTTTAAATATAATTCTATATATATATTTATTATATAAATATATATATATATATATATTTACACCTATTACCCAATGGGTGCCAATTTGGACTATATCCATTGGGTTTCTCTAAAGCAAATCTTTAGAGTAGATGTTTGTATATAAAGAGTTTGTACTCTTTGAAGTGAGCAATGTGGGACTAAAGAGGTTTTCTATTCAAACTCACTTGAAACATTTTTCAAGTTCTAACAAAGTGTTCTTCTAGGAGATTTTTGCTAGAGAGGACTAGTGTTCTAGCTGTGTAGATCCTGTTTGAACATAAACCAAGGAGGGGATTGATGGCTAATCGAATTAATATATATACAAGTGTTTTAGAATCTAGTTCTCATCCCAATTCACTTCATTTTAATTTGTTGAATTTGAGGATGAACGGTTTGTTGAATTTGAGGATGAACGGTTCTGAATTATTATTATCATCATCATCATCATCATCATTATTATTATTTCTGAAACTAGAGAATTAGTTTCTAAAACCTGTGGGCACTTACTAAGATTCTTTGTTGGTCAGGCAAATTACATTGAGCTTTCTATCAAACAATATAAGAAAAATAATTGATAACACAAACATTGATATTCTCTTGGAAATTCATTATTCATTTGTATATTCTTCTCTTTCTTGCAGAATCAGTAGCAAACAACATAAACTCATGTAATGGCATCGCAACCATACTAGAATTTCTTGATAACACAAACATTGATATTAGAGTACATGCTCTAATCCTTACAAGAATCCTTTCCCAAAGTATGGGGCAAGTTATGGCTGATGAACTAAAAGCATCTAACCACCTTCTCCAGTTGAAAGACAAGTTATTGGAGGGACAAGCTTCAGATCGATGTAGAGCGATGTGAAGCAGCTAGCATAATTTCTAACCTTCCACTTACAGATGAAGAGGTGAAAATAATTCTAGGAATTAGCATTATGCAATGGGCAATCATTGCTTTGAAAGAACTTCACTGGAAGAACTTCACGTTCTAATTCGAGCATGGTAGAAGGGCTTCTTGGTCTCATTCTTCATTTCTTAAGCTGTCCTGACCCAATAATTATGGATACAATTAGAGATCATCAACTTATGACATTGTTACGACAGCAGCTGAGCTCTTCATCAGAACAAACTTCACTAATATATTTGTGTACACCTGTAATTTATTTATCTTTCTTCAAGGAGAGTCTGTGGTGGTGAGGGAGTTGTTAATAATGGTGCCTTGTGATGTATTTAACATAATGTGTTGTCCCAATTTTTGCAAAGCAACCTCAACTTGGTGATTCTTGGTTGTTGTAGGCATGATCTCAATATCATTCTTCTTTCCATCTGAAGAGGAATGCTATTATAATGTGGCTCTGCGTCGGAGGATGGACCTACTCAATTCAGTTTTAGTTTGCCATATCTACGAGACTCCAAATTAAACTTTTGTTGAAGGAGAATCGAGTCCCTGTTATTCGAATTATTTGGTTATTAGTAATTTATCGTAGTGCATCTCCTCTGCTAACGTCACCCTCGTAGCTCAGCTTCTTTGACTATGTGAGTACATTAAATTATATAAAAATGTAAAATTATCATAACTATCTAGTTACAAAAGTCAACTTTGTAGTGTGAGAATTACAAATCTTTGTAAAACCTCAGTGCGGGGAGTACAATGTATCCAGATCAAGGCCTTTACAAGTGCTCTCGTATGAAAAACAAAAGCGCTTTTCAAAATTAGGGTGATTTTGATAGTTTGATTTTGATAGTTTTAGGTACTTATATGATCACTACAACAACATAAAATGATGCAAAAGTTAATTATTGAGTTTCATATCAGCGATAAATAAAAGCAAAACCCGAACTAAACAGGGCTAATTAATAATACCAATAAACGTTGGAGTTATATGTTGTGCTTATCTTTCAACTCCTACTATGGCGAGTCATGCAAGAGATTTGGAGGTTAGCTCAAAGCTTCAAACTCACTTGCCATATTTGATGTAATAATAGGGTTTTAACTTCTTTTAGATTAAAAAAGAACTAAAAATGAGTGAGTAACATTGATGCCACAATGTTCGAGGCAAAAGGGGCAAGCTCGTACAGGGCGATAGTTAGAGATGAGGAGTGATATTTTGTGGCATCTATAGGGGATATGAGAAAAGTGTGGTCGAGTCCAAAATAGTAGAGGTGATAGGGTCCGTGAAGCATTGAGTTGGTTGAAACGAAAAGGAGTAATGAATATAATCGTTGAAGTAGATGCGAAGGTAGTAGTTCAAGCTCTTACTAATAAGACTAGCGATAACTCCTACTTCGGGTCATGATTGTAAACAATTATCAATGAACATGTGGTTCTTTTGTGTGTAGATCAGCTCATACTTTAGTGAGGGAGACTAATTTTTTATTTGGTTGCAATGAGTGGTGTTATGCATTACCATTTCTCCAATGCATCCATAAATGATTTGAAATAAAATTAGATGAGTGGTTTTCAAAAAAAAATAAAAAAATAAGTAAGTAACTTGATAGCCATTTGACTTTGATTTTGACTGGTCGCCGCTGACTTTCTCCCACTCTATTTCCCACATAAAGCCGCTTCACCTCCCACTGCACATGCGCCGCCGCCGCCGCCGCTGCCGTCGCCGTCGCCGCCGCAAAACGATGCAGAACACCACTTCGCCGCCTCCGGAGGCGCACGCCATAGCCACAACACTCTCCTCCCTCTGCGCCGTCCCCGACGAGGTCTACTCCTCGGAAAACCCTAGGCGGTTTTCCGGCTACGCCAGGCGGCTCCAGCTAGTCTTGCACCCGCTCCTCCTCGGATCATCCCCGCCGAGCTCCTCCGCCGCCGCCGCCGCCATGCACACGGCGCTGCGAGGGATCGCCGCCGACCTCTCGAAATCCGTCCAAACCCTCTCTGTTTATAGGAGTAAGAGCAGAATCTACGTGTTGATCAACTGTGAGTCTCTGTGTAGTGTTCTTCGCGATAGCGCGGTCGCGATCGGTGGATGGCTGGCTCTGATGGATTCGGCGTTGGTTGAGTTTCCGGAGATGCGGAAGAAAGCAGCGGATTTGTCAGCCGAGATGAAGCAATCGCGGTTTAAAGTAGAACCTTAACTTCAATTCTCTAAACCCTAAACCCTAATTAGATAATTTCGATGGAATGCTTGATGTCTTTGTTTTCTGTTTAAATTTCATTTTCTGATCGAATGTTTATGAAGTAGGCAATATTAACCTAATTGTGATTTTTGATCGAGTTTCGACTCCGACTAATTTGAGATCGAGGCTTTATTGTTCTTGTGCTTTTATTAATGGTTTTGAGCAAGAAACCGTAAACCCTAAGCTTCAATTCGATTTTCAATTGTTTTTGGGAAGATTTTGATCAACTAAGAGTTTGATCTCAACAAATTTGAGATCGAGGCTTTATTGTTGTTTTCCTGATAATTTTGATGAAATGTTTGATCTTAAATCACTTAGTTTTCTTTATTAATATTCTTTTTTGATCGAATGTTTATAAAGAAGACAGTCTTAAAATACTGCAATTTAATTGGTTACGACTTGAACTAATTTGAGATAGAGGCTTTGTTTGCAGTGCTTTTTTGTTCTGGGTTCAAGCAAAGTATCTAAGATATTACTCCTTGTATTTTGTTTTCATCGAAGATTTGGTCTTCTAGGTGACGGAGAACGAAGCGAGGGTATGTTGCACATTACAAAAAGAGTTACGAGGCAGGCCAAGCAATAAAGCAGTGCAGAGCGCGATAATCATGGATTTAGCTCGAGCTTTGGGGATTGATTTAGAAAACCTTGTAGAGCTAGAGGAGCAGATCAAGCTCTTGAAGAATGATATTTCTAAGTCGAATTCCCCAGATGACAGAAGAATTTTACTTTCTCTAGAGAGGTTTTTTGATAATTTTTCGGTTAAGACAAATGTTGCTAGTCAAGGGCATGAACTTGATTTTGAAGATGATGCACAAATTCAGCCTTTCAAGAACTTCATTTGCCCATTAACGAAGGAGGTGATGAAGGAGCCGGTTGTCTTAGAATCCTCGCAAACTTACGAACGTGCTGCCATTCAGTATTGGTTTGAACGGTGCATTGACGATTGTCGTGATCCAACTTGTCCTGTTACGGGGCAAGTGCTCAAGTCTTTGGAGCAAAAGCCGAACATTGGCCTTGCGGGCACTATTGAGGAGTGGGTTTATAGAAATATTGATATTCAGATCAGCTCTGCAGTGTTGTGCCTCAATGAGGAGAATCCTCAGGCAGATCGTGTAGAGAGGGTGTTGGATGATATCTACAAGATCTCTGAGGTTCATCCCTCATGTAGATATAGAATAAGGAATGAAGGGGTTGTTGGTCTCATTGTTAAGATGTTGAAGAACTCTTCTAAGAGTATTGGGTCACATCTTAGGGGCAAAGCACTCTTAACTCTACTTAGCATCGCCAAAGATGAAGAAAGCAAGGTACATCACTTTCTTCAGTTTGATTGGTATTTGCTTGTGATAACTGAAATTGATGTAAGAATTGCAAGAATACCTTGCTTCTATTTTAAAGTTTGCCACCCACTCAACTCCTAACTGTCTCGCCTTTTCCCAGAGTCATGGACCGCCATTATTCTTGTTCTTGAAAATCCTACCGTTCACTTCCTTCCAATATGTGGGAAGGAGAAGAATCTCTAATCTGAAAACATATTATGCTTCATTTAGAAAAAAAAAAAACTATATTGCAAATGCCTTATAGACATCAAATAAAAGATTCATTTGCTATATTCTTTCAAATTAGAAACTCTTTTTCATCTAAAAAAAAGAAGAAACTCTTTCACTTTTTAAAGGAAGAACCATTAAAGTTTTTGTAGAAATTGTTCCTTGGTTATATGCTTTATTTTGAAGGATCTTGTGTTTCCTAATTTTTAATCCTGCTTAGAATAAGTCAAAAAGCTTAAAGAAGAAGAACATATATGGCTACAACAACTCCCAAGACCGGATAAAGGAGGGGTCCCCAACTGGATAGTGGAGAGGGGATGAGAGTTACGATAGGTTGACAACCAACACAAAACTTTTGTCACTCTTTATGAAATGGATCGAACTCATATTTGGGGTTGAGACTTTGTTGCTGTGTTGTTTTATATATGGTTACAATTGGAACTTGAAGACAACGTTTTAGTGAAACAAAAAGCTGAGCACTTTGCACCATAAACCCTAAACCCATACACACTACTCACACTACTCACACTACAAAGGGCCGAATAATCAGGGGTCACAACAGATCAAACTAAGTAGTCTAAAGAAGTGCTATCTAGATCGCCTCATTATATTTAATCTCATTGGATAGGATTTAGCGATACACAATTGCAAGGTTTGGTTTGGCATGAGAAACTAAAAGACTAAAAAAAAACTATAGACATATTTTTTAGAATTTCAAATTGTTATTGTATTTTATAGTTTAAATGTTGTTAAAAATTGATCTTAGAAACAACGAAATATGATCTGTTGACTTCTAGCGTGTTAGAAGCACGTTTCCTTTCCTTCTCTTAGAACCGTGACTACACAATAGGTTGTTTAGAAGATTGGCTGTTGGATTGAATGAATCCCAATAAGTCACATTTAAAGTATTTACTCTTCAAGAACACTTCATATAAAACTGCAAAGATGCCACGAGAGTACAAAAATGGAAAGAAAAGCTGAAAATAGATGTCTAGAGATCTTTTTTAGTTTTTTGTAGTCATTAGTGTCCCATTCTCCTTGGAACAATTTGCACATGCAAAGCGACGGGAAATGTCATTTACAAGTATTAGTTCTTAGGTAGTCTAATTAAAACTTGTCTTTCAAATGGTTTATCGTTTAAACTTCTTTCAACTTTTTCATTAGTCCATTTTGGGAGTAAAAGCGAGCTATAAGCCCTTTCAAAGTAAATGAGAATTGCGAGAGAAATCACAATGATGTCAAGTGTTCGTTCTTTTCAACATTCGGCTACACTGACAATAACCTTGGTGGGAATATCATCTATTTCTTTTCTACATAATGTTTTTTGGGCTTTTCATATTGCAGATATGGTTTTTCTATTTATTTGACCTTGATTTAAGTAATATTGAGACTTAAGTTGTGGGCATGATCCCCAAGTGCAAGTAAAAGTTTGCACTTAAAGTCAAAGATATCAAGTAAGGAGCCTAAGAATAAATATTGAAGTAACACTTCTCCTCATTCGCAACCCCATACTAGGAGAGGACATCAAGGAGATCGAAAAATACTTAAATCCTTAAGAAGCAAATGCTAATAATTGAAATCCTAGGTAGCTTGTTAACAGAAGATGTTGGCTATGGATGACCTTGTTCCATCGATTTTCCTTTTCAACTTTGCCTTTTTAATCCTAATAGGACCCTAAGAATTTAGGGATGTCAATGGGGAAGGGATGTGGATGGGGATAGGAATGCTATCATCCCCATCCCCATCCCCATCCCCAACCCCATCTCCATCCCCGTCCTCGTCTAATCCCCATATGGAAATAATTTTCCCCATTTAATTCTTCGCAGGGAATTTGTATCATTTCCCCGCAGGTATCCCATGGGGAAAATTTTTCCATTTAATCCATGTCATACAATAAAATTTTAGTCAAGCTATAAATCACTAATTTAATTATGGAAGAGTTCGATCCATGTACCTAACCGACCGCACCTAATTTGAGATTTGAGGCTTTGTTGTCGTTGTTTTCCCTCCTACTAGTCTACTACTTTTAAGAATAATAAACATACATGTATATATATATATATATAGTCAATATGTTAATATAGTTTGGTAATAATATGCTTTATTTATTTAAGTAAAGAAGTTACAAATTCTAAATCTTATTAAAGTTTGTTTGATACTTGATGTGTATCACTAGAGTTTGGTGGTGGAATACCTATATATAGTCTATCATGTTAAGGAAATGTAAAAAGGCAACTTATGCAACTTATGTAATTAGAAACTATGTGTGTGTATATATATAGGATGCTTGTAATCAAGTTAAACACACAATCAAATTTATGCAACTTATGCTATATTTGTATGTATGTATATTTAATAAATATTATAAATTTATATATGAGGATCACCACGGGGATTTCCATAGGGACCTGTGGGGATATTTTCTTCCCCCACCCCTGCCCCCATCCCTATCCCTATCCCTATCCCCGTCGATGGGGAATCCCCACTCTCCATGGGGATTCTCTGCCCCCATTGACACCCTAGCTGATATGAAGTTCCACCAAACTCCTCCTCATCCAAATTAAGAGAAAAAGATGATATGCCCGAAGATGCTTGGGCTTAATTGGGGCTTGGATTTTCTGATTGAGATGTGTCGAAGTTGTTAAATTGTTGTCGGGGACTACCAATGTTGAGGTTGCGGTGTTCTTTTCCTGTATTGATGTCTTTAAACTTCTCAGTCTTTACTCTTTAACAATATCCCACACGTGATCGTATCTGAACCCTCTTTTGTTCTTTACATCTTACATAAAAAACTTTGTGGCTCGCGTTAACTGCATTAAGATAAAATCCAGTTAAAAAATATAGTTAAATACAATATTTATACGATTAATAAAAATAATACAAAATCAAATAATATAGTTAATATAATATTTATACAACTGAAATAAAGATAATACTAAATAAAATAATATAGTACTCCTCACGATATCTTCATTAGAAGCACGACTAGGTTTCCTGTATTCTACTTGACGAATACAAACATTCAATTTCTTCACTTTGGAACTTATAGCATTCATTCGACATTGCACAAATCTTCTGTTTTGAATGTCCCGACTCTCATGCTTCCTAGCATTGACTAAAACTGATGTTGAGATTGTACGTACCTTTGATTGGATCCTGAGAAATGTTGAAGTATACTTCATAAAGGAGAATATCTTCATAAACAGAATATCAAGAACTTCTAGCTGAAATTTTGAAGGAAAAATGGGAAGTAGACAATAAGCTTTAGATAGGAAGTAAGAAAAAGACTGAGTGAAAACAATGCATTTTCTATGTATTTTAGTGCAATAAAACTTAATTTTAACTATAAATATGCATTTGTTATTTTTGGTCAAATATTTATTATTTTTTAAATGAAATTGTGTGCAAAATAATTTTTAAAAGTATTTAAACAAAAATATTGAGTAAAATAACAAAAAATAATGTTTGATGTGGAATTATTAGTGTTTAGTGTAAAAGGTAGTGTAGTTGGTAGGAGATGTGAATATTACTTTCAGTACTTTTTAGTTTTTAAATGGTGTAAAAGATGCACCATTTTGGTGCAATGCATTGGAGATGCCCTAAGGATCCTTGTCCATTTTAAGGAAATCATGTTGCTTGATCATTGTCTTGATTTTCGTAGTATTTGATCTTTTATTGAGATAAAACCGTAACTTGAAGTATTTTATGGATTTTCTCAAGATAATATGGATATTTGTCTCATGTTGACCACATATTTAGACTTGAGGTTTTAAATTCCATTCAAATGCAACTGTAAAGCCTCAATCCAAATTAGTTGGGGTCGACCATGTGGATCAAACTCTTCCACTCTACTTGATTCAGTGCCGTGTTAATCTGATCAACTTGATAAAATTCTTTTTACCCCTAAATTTATAATGATTTTCCTTTATCCTTCGCGAGATCGCATAAACTCCTCAATTCATTCATAGCTTTTCTCTAGCCTTCTATTTTTCCTCAACTTCCCATAAATGTTTTCATAGCAAAGTTAATCAAACCAAGATATTAAATTCAAAATTTGTTATGGAAAAAATCAATTGGACATGTTTCTCCATTTAGTTCTTGCTTATAAGATATTCAATAACCTTTTCTTCTACCAGTTGTATTTTCTTTGATATTTTTAGTCGTTTTAGGCATTTGTTTATTCGGACAGTTGGACCTTATGGTTTAAATTAAAGTGATCTGTGTTATATTAATAAATAAAAGTGATATGTGCTTTCAATTTTTTTCTTTAGCTAAAAATGCTTGAAGAGGGAGTAATTAAATTTGCAATACATGGCCTGATTGGAAGCTCAGAAAGAGAGAGAGAAAATGCTGTTAGGTTATTGCTTGAGTTCTGTAGGGATGAAGCATGTTGCATAAAGATTGCATGTGAGAAAGGTGCTCTGGTTCTCTTGCTAAGCATGGCTGGAAGTTTGGAATATCCTTCTTTATCTAATTTAGCTGAAGAAGTTTTGAAGACAATGGAAAAGGTGGAAGAGAATGTTCAACATTTGGCAAATGCTGGAAGATTTGAGCCTTTGCTTGATCGACTATATCATGGTATTGCCTCTATTCCTCACCAGTACTATATCATATTGTACTTACCATTAATGGTACCTTGATTTGTTTATTAAATCCCTACCCCCTTGTCTCTCTTTTGTATATCTGCTTGTTGAATGGAGCTACACGAGAAAGCAACATTAGTAATAGCTTCACAACTTGTTGACTCTTTTATCCATCACAACATTAGTAAAAGCAACATTATGGTAGCTTCACGACTTGTGAATGGTTTAAGCGTTTAGGCACAAAAGGTTTCTTTTATACAAATATGCTTGAGGGGTTCATGTGAAACTGGAAATTCAAGTCATAAATCATAATGCAAGATATGCATTTTGTGATTTGAAATATTTTTGTTCATGTTGTCAAGTAATATCTAACTTCTATAATTCAATCAAACATGGTGTTGTACCTTTCAAATCTTATAAAAGTGAATAGACTCGAACAGAAAGAAGTAAGCTTCGTGCTCTATGCAATCACTCTTTAATCTTTATGCTTTTAATCCTCCCACAATCTTATTTTATACTTTCTAGCAGTTTGCTCCTATTACTCGCTGTGGATTGACCTAAAAGCTGTTTTTGTAAAGTTGGGATCAACAATGAATGACAAATAACTTCAATATCTTCCTTCACATGTAACCTTGTTTTGCATTTAAGGCAAAAGGTAGAATCCCAAATATGCAAATGACGAACAACAATGCATATGCTGATTGAGAAACTTGAACTAATAATCTTATGGTTAAGGCTTTGATACCATTTTAGATAATTGTTCAAGCCAAAAGATATAACTGTAAATATGGGCCCACGAATGAATATTAAGCTTAATTAGTACTACATGAGGCCTTAAAAATATATTTTAAATGCATTTAAACAATATTTTATTTAATCCTTTCTTTTTTATTTCATTTCATGTGCAGGTTCACATATTGTAAGAATAGAGATGGCTTCATTGGTGGGGAAGATGACATTGACAAATAACAGCAAAGAACAAATTGCGAGGCGCTCTGCCAAGATACTTGGTGACATGCTGGCCAAGCCAGATGAAAGAACCACAAGTCTGCAAGCATTGTATAATTTGTCCACCTTGGATGACAATGCGACTATTCTTGTTGATTCAGGTGTGCTTGTAGCCCTTATAAAAGTTCTTTTCAAATGCGAAGAAGTGACACAAGATTCAAAGGAATTGGCTGCATTAACAATAGCAAATATTGTTTCCAAGCCTGGGCATTGGGAATTAGCAATTGTAAACCAGAAAGGGATGTCAATGCAGTCAGAATCAATAGTCTCTAGTCTTTTATCACTACTTTCTTTCATGTCAACAAAAGGTCAAATTGCTGTTCTTCAGATTCTTTGCGGAGTAGCATCTTCTCCTCAAGCATCAGGTGTGGTTCTAAATTGATCAAGTTCTTACTAAACTTAGTCTAGTTTCGGTTTCTAAATTAATATTATTAGTTCCTCTCATTATTAAACTGGCTCTTAACTTATATTTCTATTTGTTTATTAGTAGTTTATCTTATTACACTAGTGGAAGATGTTATGTGACTGGTCTTATTAAGTGTTCTTCTAGGAGATTTTTGCTAGAGAGCACTAGTGTTCTAGCTGAGTAGATCCTGTTTGAGCATAAACCAAGGAGGGGATTGATGGCTAATTGAATTAATATATAAAGTGTTTTAGAATCTAGTTCTCATCCCAATTCACTTAATTTTTGTTGAATTTGAGGATGAACGGTTCCGAATTCTCATTATTATTATTATTATCATTATTATTATTTCTGAAACTAGAGTATTAGTTTCTAAAACCTGTGGGCACTTACTAAGATTCTTTGTTGGTCAGGCAAATTACCTTGAGCTTTCTATCAAATAATATAAGAAAAAATAATTGAATCACAATGATGGCCTTTGAGTGTGAATTGAACTATGTGATCAATAAGCAATCATCTTTTCTGGCTTGCATTATTAAGCATCAAATTCAAATATTATAATTTATAACTCCTCAGTGTAAATGCACTTTTTTTTCAATCATCCTTTGTGATTCTTTTATCCTAGAAACAATTTCTCTTGGAAATTCATTATTCATTTGTATATTCTTCTCTTCTTGCAGAATCAGTGGCAAACAACATAAATTCATGTAATGGCATCGCAACCATACTAGAATTTCTTGATAACACAAACATTGATATTAGAGTACGTGCTCTAATCCTTACAAGAATCCTTTCCCAAAGTTTGGGGCAAGTTATGGCTGATGAACTAAAGGCATCTAACCACCTTCTCCAGTTGAAAGACAAGTTATTGGAGGGACAAACTTCAGATGTAGAGAGATGTGAAGCAGCTAGCATAATTTCTAACCTTCCACTTACAGATGAAGAGGTGAAAACAATTCTAGGAATTAGCATTATGCAATGGGCAATCATTGCTTTGAAAGAGATGAAGCATAGCTCCACTGGAAGAACTTCACGTTCTAATTCGAGCATGGTAGAAGGGCTTCTTGGTCTCATTCTGCATTTCTTAAGCTGTCCTGACCCAATAATTATGGATACAATTAGAGATCATCAGCTTATGACATTGTTACGACAGCAGCTGAGCTCTTCAGTGGAACCAAAAGCTAAACAAAGAGCTGCATTGGGGTTGAAGTATTTATCCGAGTCTATTAGTGCCTTGATTTCTTCATTAGACTTGGAACCCAAACCTTCCCACAGTTTCTTCTCTTCCTTTCTCTGTACATGCAGCAAGGTGCCAAAGGTGCCACCGACATGTCCAATACACAGTACGTCATGCGATGAGGAGAGCCAATTCTGCTTGCTGGTTGGCAATTGCATAAAGCCGCTAGCTGATCTGTTAAGTGACGACGACACCAATGTTCAGGTAGCTTCATTAGAGGCATTATCCACGCTTATGAATGATGCTTCTTGCAATATGAATCGAGCTGTTGATGAGCTCGAAAATCTAGGCGTGATCGACAGAGTAATTCGTTTGTTCATTGAGGCCAGGCCAGGGGTGCTTCAGGAGAGAGTAGTTTGGTTGGTGGAAAGAATTTTGAGAATAGAAAACCACACACAACGACTCTCAATGGATCAGACTTTAATTAGGGCTTTGGTAGAAGCTTTTAGACATGGTAACACGAATACAAAGAGGCTTGCTCAAGATGCTCTGACCAATCTTAAACAATTGTCTGGGGTCAGCGGGCCAAAACTCAAGCCATGCTAAATGTCAAATATGGTTAATTAACATTCCTAGTCATGCAGATAGTTTACAAGTGAAAAAGGTACAACCACACAACTGTGCATAGCTGTAATTAACTTCCCGTTACTTTGGTTTTCTTTAATGAAGCAAGATTGTTGTGTAATATGAAATCATTTTTTTTGTTCCTTTATATCTTCAGTATACATAGAACCATTAGAGTCTTAGAGATCATACTTGAAGAAGAAACTTGTCGAATTTGTTTCATTCATTTGCATTCAGACTTTGTGGAAAAAGTTTCTTAGATATGTAATAATTTTTCTCTAGCTGTCACTTAGACTTCAAGGCAAGAACGACAATAGCCGTAGCATTGCTAGTTGGACTTAAATATTTCAACTCTACTATTCTTGCTGCATCTCATGATATCGGTTGCCTGCTTCGCCACTTTGAACTTTCACGACCTTGCATGTTTCGTTAGGAAATTGAACCTTGGAATTGCAGAAAGCTGAATGAGTATTGAGCACTTGGAGATACCTATGGATAAATATCAATTTCTTTTGAAAATCATACTATGGATAAATGATTTAGTTTCTAAGTGAAGATTGAAATAAAGATTAAACAGATTTGGAGATGCATTCCAGCTTTGCTATTAGGGAATAAGGCAGTTAATTTTCTTGTACATTACTCTTATCTTGCTATTATGTTTGTCTTTCACTCTTTCTGTTGTATCTTTGTTGACACAGCACTGTGAATTCTATGTTTGTAGCTGAGATCAAATGAATGAACTCAATGTTTTTTTTATTTTTTTATTTTTTATTTTTATAATTATCTCCTTTGTTTCTCTTTCATCTTGGAAAACCATCTTCACAATATATTTTGTCTTGGTATTAATGAATACTATAATGGTGTGTTCGATTCATGGTAGAGGTCGGGATTAAGTAGTTGGACGACTTAGCCGGGTGTTCGGTTCACATACAAAATAGTCCACAACACTAAACTAGACTACAAACTTGGGACTATTGTGAACCACGATTTTGATGGTTTAATTTAGTCCCACCAATGTGACTAGCCAAATGACCGATACCCTCATCAAAAACAACGCCCACGACACATCCAAACAAACTCGTTGACAGTAAACCCAAGCCCCAACACAAACCCATGGCTTCTTCTTCAGTTATGCAACTCTCTACCCTTCTCCTCACCACCTTTCACGTTCTTCTTCAATACCATTTGTTCACACAACATCTCTCTCTCTCTCACTAAAAGTGCATCAACAACAACACCGTCGATTTTCGCTAAATCGAAGAGGAACTTCATTAGGAGGTCTACAAACAATTTGCGGTTCAAAATTGACTTCATTAGGAGTCCCCTAGAGAAATGCAATTGATTTTTGTTAGTCTTATTGGGTTATCAGCGTCATTATCTGCGCTGTACTTGAGCAAGATGAACTTATTATGAAATTTGGAGTTTCTTTAGACATTTATGTTGGTGGTTCTTTAGTTGATGTTTATTCGAAATGTTTGTGCATAGAGGATGTGAGAAATGTGTTTGAGGGGATGATTACGAGACGATGACGGACGAGGAAGACGCAGAGCCATTGGTCGCATAAACTAGTTGAATGTGTTGTTTAGGGTTTTGATGATTTGGGTATGTAGAAATAGATGGGCACTTGTGTAACTTCACCTATTGCAACCATATATAATCCCACCCTCAATACCCCCAACCGAACAAGTCCTTGTAAACAGACTAATACCAAAACCCATGTTATAATCCCAGTGTAAAATAAATCCATGATCTTTGGACACTCATGCATGTGAACCGAACATGCCACAGATGATTTATACATATTGTTTGATATGGAGTCCCTATTACTGACTCAAGACCTAGAACTAAAAAGCACAAACATTGCTTTTAACTTTACTGGTGCGCCATAAGTTTGCGCCCCACAAATCTCTCACAAGCTCATAAACCTAATCCATAAGAGATGCTTTGTTATTTATTTATTTATTTTTAAAACTTATTTTTAATTTTTGTTTTTGTTTTTTGTTTTTTTTATTTTTTTTATTTTTTATGATAATTCATGTACCTTACATCACAAAAACTCAAGAGGTCATGCTTGTTCTAAATTAAGCAATATGCCTCATAATGTGACATAGACTAGTAATTCATAATTTACTTGGGAGCACGATGTCACTAACTAATTGGCCATCACATATGCATCTCTCATAGTATGTATTGGATGTTGTTTCATGAGATCACTAAAGGTGAAACCATGAAACTCAATCAAAGGTATCAAATTTAATATTTATTCATGTAATAAATTGATTTACCCATGGTTTATCTGAAGGGCAAAAACTTAATCCCATCTGAAAAAGCCCAAGTCCTGTTGCTGATGTACTTTATTAGTTCTTATCTTTACGTCCAAGATTATACTTGGCTATTCGACAAGAGACGCCCCTCCCTGCAAAAGAATCTTTCTTGAGCGTTTCCCCTATGTACAGTTATATATAGTGTTACGATGTGACACCCGGGATAGACACCCGGTGATGTCCATTAATTTATGTGCGCACACATTGATACACGAATGGAGCAATGTAGTCATTATTTGGTTTCTAGAGCATGCTGCAACAAAACCACAAAAGCAGTGCGAAACCAAGGTTAATAATCTCTTCTTCTACTCACAATGATTTTGTTGAGGCGACCACTAGAGAGGATGAGAAAAACAATGGGGTTGAGAAGATATTTGATTTTGATCCATCAGCACCACCGTCATTCACAGTAGGTGAGATCAGAGCAGCCATTCCAGGGCATTGTTGGGTGAAGAGCCCTTGGAAGGTCTCTGGGATATGTGGGCAGAGATGTTGCTGTTGTTCTTGTGTTGGGTGTAGTTGCTGCTTGGCTCAACAACTGGGTTGCATGGCCTTTTTATTGGGTTTTTGAAGGCACCATGTTTTGGGCCCTCTTTGTTATTGGCCATGACTGGTAGGTTCTTATTGGACTTTTGGTTTTTGCAATTTTGAATATGTAATGCCTATTTTGAGATTTGGTTCTGATTGTTTTCTGGGTTTTGTTTTGTTTTGTTTTGGTTTTGTTTCTCTGCAGTGGCCATGGGAGCTTCTCTGATAACAAGAAACTGAACGACACAGTTGGGCATTTGGTTCACTATTTCGTACTTGTTCCCTACCATGGATGGTACTCTCTCATACCGTTCGGCGTTAACTAACTTGAGACCTGACATCATTGGATCCTCAAGTCCAACGGGACTTGGCCAACTTTGGGACTCGACTTGGACTTAAATCTTGGGCATATATTTTATATTATACCATTTTAGATTTTGTATGATAGAAAATCCAAAATCATACAAAATGCAAGGCGACTTGGTGATCTAATGCAAACTTATGAGCCATTCTATACCTACTTGAACAATTGATCCGAGAGCACTCTCAGATATGACCAACAAATACATATGATTGTGATTGTAGCGTAAACAAAGATAATATTTCTTGATTCTAAGCTTTGGGTTTTGTGATTATATCGGTTTGTTACAGCACAGAACTTCTTTGGGGGTGCCTGTTTCTCCAAGTGAAGTCTACACAATTTTTTCATGTCAAGATGTTTATTAGGATTTGATTTCTAAATTTATTCAGTTTAAAACTAACTGCAAAGTATAACTTAAGGACACTGAATCAGTGGCTTAATCAAGAGGCGACTGGGAACAAACTACTGTTGTTTTTTGTCATTCATATATTGAGTATATTAAAACAGATCCAAGTGAAGTACAATGAAATGTTCAAGGTTTCTGATCTTTCTATGCTGTGAGCTCTATTTTGCTTATGATTTCTTTGATGAATTGTGAATTCCTCTCGTAGAATTATACTTCGATGAACAATGTAGGAGGATCAGCCACAGAACTCATCATCAGAATCAAGGACATGCCGAAAATGTTGAATTATGGCACCCTGTAAGAGCTCTCCTCCCTTTTCTTCGAATGCTCCGCGAAAGAAATTAAGATTGCAACTTACATTGATTTCTTCTCTTCTAGTCTTAGTTGTCTGAGACGATCTACAAGAGTATGAGCAACACAAGTCAAAAATTACTCTTTACAGCACCATTCCCCTTGCTGGCATACACTGTTTACCTGGCGAGCTTCTTCGTCTACTTATTTACGATGTATTTGTCTTTATAGTCCACTAAAACTGAATTTCTTTTGAAACTTTTGATTCGGCATTCAGTTAAACAGGACTCCAGGAAAGTCAGGCTCTCACTTCAGTCCAAGTAGTGATTTGTTCCAACCTGGTGAGAGACAAGATGTGATCACCTCCTCCTTATGCTGCACTCTAATGGTAGCCCTGCTTGTGTTTTCATCCTGTACGTACATTTGGTCCAGTTACTATGTTTAAGCTCGACTGTCTTCCTTACTCCCGAGTAAGCATTAAACATGAAAGATGACTTAAAAGCAATCCTTTGATGATCATTTTTCGAATTTTCTTTTGATTCTTGCAGATCTTTGTAATGTGGTTGGATTTTGTTACTTACTTGAATCATCATGGTTACCAGCAAAAGCTTCCTTGGTATCGCCGAAAAGTAATTTTTTAGGACTATATATGAGTGTTTCTTAATTATGTCATATTTATGCTTGACAGGAGTGGAGTTATCTTAGAGGTGGACTTACGACAGTCAATCACGATTATGGATATGGATAGACAACATCCATCATAACATTGAGACTCATGTCATCCATCATCTCTGCCCTCAAATTCCACACCACCATCTAGCTGAAGCAGTGAGTACTACTATCAACTCTTTCCCGAAAAAACAATTATGTTTTTGATGACAATGAAGACTTGATGCTTTCATTCACCGAGGAAAGCCGCAAAGCCTGTTCTTGGCAAGTACTATAGGGAACCAGAGAAATCATGGTCTCTACCATTTCATTTAATGATATTTGTTAGAAGTTTAAGACAAGATCACTTTCTTAGCGATGTCGGAAACATTATGTTCTAACAAAAAGCACGAAACTAAAGTGCAATAGCTCTGCTACTCACAAGGAATAAATTGGCAGTTGTGTTTCTTCATTATGAATGTTTACTGTCAAGTTAGGCTTGGAATGCTTTTCTGATCAGATACTTAGCTGAATCCACACATGGTAGGCAGGAGCGTGAAATGCTAACTTGATAATAACACACCATGATGAAGATTCTTGGAAGCGTTTTCGATTGCAGGGTATAGCCCCTCGAACGGCCAATATCAGTGAGCGCTTGATTATTAATGATCGAGAGATCATTGGTGTCTGCTAAAGCACTATGCTATTGGTGCCTATACAAAGTATTCTGATTGTTGTGTTCATCACTTGAACCAACCTACATTAGTTTAGTTAGGAGCTTAAGTACTTTGGTTCCTGGATTGAAGCAAAGAGATTGAGTTGAATTCAGAGCTGTATTGTGATAAAAAGTTAAAACTTCTTACTCAATTAGCTAAATTGTTGAAATGGTATGCAAAAAATAAAAGCTAACTTAAAGCAAGTGATGGCGACAAATAGACGAAAAACGATACATATCTTATAGCAAAAAAAAAAAAAAAAAAAAAAAAAAAAAAAACCGATGCATATCCACAAGAATAGATACACCAAACTTATAGTAGAATCTCATATATATGCTTTAATTGAAGACTATGAAAAGTAAATATCTAATTGAAGAAATAATTACCAACCATATTGAGTTGTATAATGGTTTGGTATGGAATTTGAAAGTAAAAGGTCATGGGCAAAGTATGGTGGGTGCAAATTTTTTTCTTTCATATCCAAAAAAAAATTAAAGAAATAATTGAAAATGAAGAAGTGAAGTACTAATAGTAAAAAAAATAACAATAATAACATTAGTTTAATGAACTAAACACTAAAATTGTTGAGATGTGTGAACTGAAATAATAGTCCCACATCGGATAAGTGAAACTTCTAAATGAAGTATATAAGTGATTGTCTATTCTCAAATAATACCGACGCCTTTTGAGATAAAACCCTGCATCTAAAAGATCTTAGTTAATTAAGTTGGTAACAATATCGAGAGATCATTGGCTCATGGAGAAGTGTCGTGGGCAGCCACTTGCGT
The DNA here is from genome assembly GCA_039657345.1 of Stephania japonica. Taxonomy (NCBI): domain Eukaryota; kingdom Viridiplantae; phylum Streptophyta; class Magnoliopsida; order Ranunculales; family Menispermaceae; genus Stephania; species Stephania japonica. The sequence continues at coordinate 14,345,770 of CM077556.1, forward strand.
GTAAGCGAGATGGTAAAATTCAACAAAAATTTCCATGAACTTTTTTTTACTCGTCTTCTAATTTTTCTATTGAATGGAAAAATGAACTTCACCTTTTTATTTCTCTTTGTTACAACAACATCAACAACAACAACAATAACAACAACATAGCCTGAGTCCCAAATTAACTGTGGTCGGCTACATGGATGAAATTCTTCCATTTTGCTTGTTTTAATGCAATTGATGGTGAGCTTTTCAAACCATTCAAATCTCTCATAATTAATGCATCTCAAGTTAACTTCGGTTGACCCCTACCTTGTCGAATTTCTTTAGTTTTCTAGTGGTGAGCTTTCCAAACTTTTTTATTTCTCTTTTTTAATTAATTAAGAAAAAAAAATTATTTGTGTTTGAGATGGGGTGGGCTAAGGTGTAAAATTTTTTTTATAGGGTGAGTTTTTTATTTTGTGTGGCATAACTATATATGTATATGGGGATTTATAGTAACTTGCATTAGGCTATAGCCTAGTGCAAGTGATATGTAGATCTATCTGTGTACCCAAGGGGCTAAACTTGTACCTGTAATGAGTAATATCTGTCTCATATTCAAATATCCCGGATTCGGGTATTCCTTATCGGGTAGATTTCATGCAGGTACCATATTCCATTTTTCGTCTCTTGTCTTACTCTTGCCGGACTTGAACCCAAATTAGTCATAGTTTATTAGGCTTCGAATACTAGGTAGCTTAGACAAGAAACAAAAAAAAAAAAAAAAAAAAAAAAAAAAAAAAAAAAAAAAGAAAAGAAAAAGCATATTCCATGGTTTTCTGAGTCGTTGAAGAACAATTACAGCTGTTTTTTCTCTTCTTTTCTCTTTACATGCAAGAAGGTGCCCATTGCCAAAGATGCCTCCGACTTGTCCGTTACACATGTACTAAACCATTTAGCTACCCACTCATATAGTTGATAAATCTTGAATATAGTTACAGGTAAATTGGTAATTACTTTAACCTTTGTTTATCTTCTTCTATTCATTTCATGTCATTAACCTTTTTTGAATAGATCAAATTAATTAAGAAATTATTTCTCAATTCCTCAAATTTCTATATATAAAGATTTCAGCACTAAAAGAGTAGGTTTTTTTTTTTAATACAGTACTGTTAGATATTTTTTGTAATTAGTTGATGCATCAAAGTAGTATCCAACAACTACCTAAAGCTATTTAAAACCACTAAAAAAAATCATAACTTTCATAAGCATCTCCACAACTTTTTATTTTTCATATGTACTTTTCCGCGCATTAAGCAAAAGTTATACCATACATGAGTTGATTGCTAGGAATGATTCTTTCAAAAAAAGGAATGCTTAGAATAGTGATAGTTGGAGTTGAAGCGATTTCAATTCTAGTTTGGCATATACATCTGAAAGAATTAATTATTAGTAAGAACTTTATGTGTGAATCGTAAACTGTATCATGGGGTTGTCATGGGAGCTGGTGGTCTCGTTGCGCAATTTCAAGGCATGTAGAACTAGTCAAACAAAGAGTCTGGATACCAACGGTTACTCAAAAAAAAAAAAAAAATCTTAAACTGTATCATGTGGCTCGTGTTCAATGTAAAACTACATTTTTTTTTGTCAAGATTCAATGTAAAACTACTTAAAACACAAAACTAGCCATCTCTAGTGATGGGGTGGATGATACATCACCATATTGGAGTAAAATTGGGGAAGTTGTGTTTTCGATGCCTATTGTAGTCAGGTTGCGTCGGTTTATTATCAAATAGACAAATAAGTCAAATAAAGCTACTAAAAACTATCAAGAAAAGTCGTGATTTAATTTCATGTACATCTCCTTATCGACTTTTTGTTTCTTACAAGTCATTGTCAATGCATGAAGCAAAAATTGGGGTTTTTCAAAAAGTAAGGTTGTATTACTTTAAAATTTATTAAATAAAATAAATTTCTTTAAAATTATAAAATTAATGTATATAGTCTTTACTAAAGGTGTTATTAAGTGTGACATGGCGGTAGGTGTGTGATGTGACAATTCTAATTGTATGAATGACTCTTTTTGTAAGGGAGTCATTCATACAAAATATGAAATGTATGAATGACCCCTTTTGAAAAGGTCATACAACTTATATTTCACCCATACCCTTGTTCGTCTATATTAAAAATATTACACATACATCAACTCAAACCATACTAAAATATACATTGGGTGTATTCCACACTAAATCGAGATGCATATAGATAACTCAAACACCAATGTATGTTTTTTTTAAATTCATCAAATAGGGTTGATTTCTTTAAATTCACAAAAATAATGTATTGTGGCTTTTGAAAAGGCGTTATTAGTGTAGGTGTGTGTGACGTGGCAGGTGAGTGTGAGGTGACAAGTGGATTACATGAATTACTCATTTTGAAAATGAGTCATTTGAACAAAACGTTAAGTGCATGGTTAACTCCTTTTCACAAGGAGTAATTCATATAATTTCTACCTCAACTACACCCTCGCTCACTAAATTGAAAATACTATACATACATCAACCCAAACCACACTAAAACACATATTGGGTGTGTTCCACACTAAATCGAGGCGCATATGGATAACTCACACACCAATGTGTGTTTTGATATGTCCATATAGTAGTCCTCAAACTTAACACCATTTTCATTGAATTCCTCCGATAATTAATTTTTCAAATACACAACACGACGAAATTAACATTTTACCTTCACCTTTGCACAGTGTTATGAAAACATGCATCATAAGTAATTCATAATAAGGAATAGCAAAGCCAAATTAAAAAATCAAAAAAATTCTATTGATTGTTTTGAAAGAGATAGTTAGTTTGGAGATCTTACTGTTAATTCAGGTTTTTCTTCATAAATAAGAGAACTTAAAAGTGGTTTCATTGTAACTTTAGCACTTGATTGTCTCTTTCTCCATCTCCATCTATATTATATATGAAAATTTGCGTACATGTAGCGGCCTTAAAATCCATTGGCCGCCACGTCATGTGTCGCGGGTCCACAACCTTGCCACAACACCACACAATTGTATCCCATGCGCATCAATATCTCAATACAAATTCACGTGGCATTGGCCATTGCCCACATCACACGAATAACACATTTTCCGAAAGCGTTATTCGTGCGTTGTGCGCGCTGTCTAAGTAACACGAATGGAACATTTTGTAAAAGCGTCATTCGTGTTACGTAGATCCACGTAGGATCCACGTTACACGAATAGCGCCTTTACAAAAGGCGTCATTCGTGTTATGTGGTTTACACGAATAGTGCCTTTTGTAAAGACACTATTCATGTGACGTGGATCCTACGTGAATCCACGTAACACGAATGACGCTTTTACAAAAGGCGTCATTCATGTACTTGGATTTTGCTTCTCTAATTTTGCCTTTTCAAAAGGCGAAATACTTTAGTTTGCCAATAAAGAGAAAATCCACAATACTTTACGGATTTAAAAGTATATTAACTATACGGATGTAAAAATTTTGCAAAAATTGTAGCAAGCATGTTCTGATACTTGTTGGGACTAATGATAGCTGGAACTAAAGCAGTTTAAATTTTGAAAAATGATAATCTAACATATTTTGGGCACACACTTGGTCTTCTAGTCTATTTATGACTCTTTCTTGTCTCCCTGGGTGTATGCCCTACATCTAACAAAATACCATAAATAGGCTAGAAGATAAAGTGTACGCCCAAAGTATGTTAGATTATCATTTTCCTTAAATTTTAGACATTGAAGTTGGCTTACAACTGAAAGAATTAATTATTAGTTGGGACTCCATGAAACGATCCGTCCATTTAATTATAGGATGCTCAGACTAAAAAGCTAATTAAGCCCCGGTACACCAGATCAGGCCTAACTAGACTTTGATAGCCCCTACTTTAAATAGAGGATGTTCGGCCTGAAACTCTAATTAAGCCCCGGTACACCGATCGGCCTAACTAGAGCCAATGACCTATTTCCTTATCACCTGATAACAACCTGTATATCGCATATATCAAATAAAACTTTTCATTTCAAAAACAGTGAAAATTTAAAGCTTTTATAGTAATCTTAAACAATATCTCAAAACTATATTACACAAAACTTTGTTGATCTGTAAAAGCAACCCAACCCCATTTATATATACAACATAGTCAAACAATATATATATATATATATGTACTTCAGTTTCATTACATTAAGAGAAGTCTTCGAAGCTCCTAAAGCTTCCCTTTTCCTTTCTCTTCTGCAGTAAGTCGAGAACCTGAAATTGAATTGTTGGGTGAGCTCCTACATGCTCAGTAAATGACTCTCGAATAATTCATCAATTATCAACTAAATAACAAAATCAATGCGTAACAATATGAATTCAACATATATTTAAAGAGGGTATTTAAACAATATAAACAATACATAAGTAAATGCAATTTCATAAGTCATTTGCAACTGTATTGTGACTTAGGTTTTCATTTGATTAAAAACACAGAGTCGCACTCCCACATCATTCATGCATTATCACTGACAGCTGATAATTCATAAATGGTGTGCCGCCAACTCAAATGGAAAGCATTGGTCGGAATAATTCCCAAGTCACTGGGGGCGCGGTGATGGGTGGCCGCCCAATCACAGTTCCAAACCCCAGGCCGATCCGTCCCGCCAAACCTCTTCCCGGTTTTCATTTTCATTTGTAAAACAATAACAAAACAGTTTAAGTCACAGTACATTGCCCCATTCCCAGTCTCTAATACTATGTGCTCTAATAGTATTTAATTACGTTGCATAATTGATGAAAAACTCGAGTCCCACTTACTTTGATTACGCTTCCTTAACACCTCCTCTTGATTTCCTTGCTCTCGAGGTTCACTTCCGTCTCCTTGTGCTCGAAAACCTATTCCACATTAACTAATGTCAACCTATAATCTACAGTAAGATTTATCATTCAAATCTAAATCCATATTCTACAAAATTTCCCTCAACTAATTTCCATATTCTTAACTTTACTATTTATCGCGTCCAACTCATGCTAACGCAATATTTCACATTCTCTATTCTTTTATTCCTACTTCTCACTGTCCATTGTGTTTTCCTAATTCCCTTCTCTGGTTCACCCAACGTGCTAGCCATTGCTCCAGCGCGTTGGCCATCGATTTCCTGCAACTGAGCTAAATCAGCTATATTGCTATTCTTCAATTACCAAAGTTCCAACAGCAAACAACCACCAAATAATCAATAACTTCATCAATCTATTCAACATCAGTTAAAACCCAAATCACAGTCTACTCTACAACTTTATCAACTTTTCCTGCAACAATTCCTACATCTTCCTAATTGTTTCCTGCAACAGTTTCTGCAACAATTCCTAAACCACATCCAAATCTACACATTCATATTCCAGCAACAACAATCCCTGCAACCTCACATTACAATTTCATATAGACTTTTCCTGCAAATTCATACAAACTTTTCCTCCAAATGCATACAAACTTTTCCTGCAAATTCATATAGCTTTTCCTGCAAATTCATATAACTTTTCCTGCAACCATACAAATTATCAACCCACAAATCACCTACTTCTATAGGAATTCCAGCAACAACAACCCAACATCAAGAATTCCAACAACAATCTATCACAAATCATAATGTTTCCTGCAACAGTCCCGAATCGGAACTGTTGCAGTTTACTTCCACCAAATTCCCATTCATCACAATTTACATCAATTTCCAACAACCAACAAACAATTAATCAAAAACTTGAACAATCTCTCCAAAATTCGAAAAGCCAAAAATCATAACTTAAATCATCAATTTATCAACACAATGTAATTTCTACCAAAATACTGATCCTAATGACCCTCATAGTCTCGTACAACCATTTAAAATCGAACTCACAACTCTAATCCATCATATCATCCATTTTCCCCAATTTTCCCAAAACCTACAAATCTCCAAACAACTATAAAAACTCACCCAATTGTTAATCTCTTCGTCGCCCTCACGTTCGCAGCTCGTCTCTCTTCCGCACGTCGCTTTTTCTCCTCCGCTTTCACTCCCGCAGCTCGCCTCTTCTTCCTCCTCGCGTTCTCTCCCTCCACCGCTCTTCTCTCTTCTCTCTCTCTCGTGATTTCAATATGCAGAGACGGTGCTGTTGGTTTTGTAAATAAAACCTTGCCTCGAGATGCGTATTTGCTCATCTCGAGGTCACTTATACTTATCCTTACTTATATACCTCTATATATATAAGTATGTATGCACCGCCTCTTATATATATATATATAATATTATATATATATATATATATATATATATATATACATATATATAATTCCTATATATATATATATATATGAGTATACAAACTTCTATATAACTCTAACCCTCTCTCGCCAACGAGTTCACTCGGGCGCTTCCGCGCTCTCGCCACTCTACCGGCATTCAAGCCTTCAGAAATTTCCCGAATTATCCCACTTTCTACTTATATGTACTACATAGTTATATAATACATACCATACAAACACAATTGCATTCACCAACACACACCCATACACGCTATTTAAGATACGCCGACCCTAATTCCAACTCAATCTCTTTGTGATTACTATTCAGTTTATCACTAATTACTTGATTAAAGTTGCAGGTCGTTACACTCCACGTGCAAATCGTAAGCAGCATCATGTAGCTCGTGTTCAATATAAACTCAACTTCACTGTAAGTTAACCTCCCAACTTGCAGGAGAGTTCCAATTAATCTTGTCCAGTTGATTCTATAAACTTAACTTCACTGCAAGTAATTATCTCCCAACTCATACCCTTGGAATTGAGATAACTCCTTCACCCCTAAGGGAGTTATCTCCCTGAAGTTTATGGACACAATTATCCCTCATTAATCATATCTCTATGACCCACATCCTTCTCTTGTTTGAAGGGTATTTATGTCAATTCACATGTTTCATTATTTTTTAAATTTGCAAATTCTCTATAAGTTCAAAGTTGAATCAAACATGAAAACATGAACTTTCCCATGAGTTAAGTACTCTCTGTGAGCCTTGTAAGTTGACAAAAATGAACTAAAGAGGTCCTAAGTGATAAAATGTAGTATATAATAAAAGTAAAAAACTAAAATTGAAGATTTTTTTTATTTGAATGCATATATATATATATATATATACACGAGATGGAAATGTTTTCTCCAAACCTTGCTATGGTATGAGCCGCCTTCTTAAGATATGTGCATGCTAGGCAACCCATTTCGTGTGAGTTGATGACCCTTTTTTTTTATGACTTCAGTGGGAATCGAATTACGATCTCTCGAGGTCTTGCCTTTTTGGCAAGTAATGTCTTTACCATCGTATGAGTTGACCTTTACTATGTTGCAAAGTTTCAAATACAATAACTACATTTGTGCTCCCTCTTGTCAACAATTCCATTTGACTTCTGAAAAAAAAAAAAAAAAAAAAAAAAAAAAAAAAAAAAAAAAAAAAAAAAAAAACCCTCCATTTGACACCTATTTTTGGTGGTCCTTAATTGGGATACACATCATAACTTGTGTTCACATATCTTAATGCAAAATTTGAAAGATTATAATAATTAGGCGGTGTCTAATGGAAGTGTCAAAAGTGGGTCAACCAACTATTTTTCTATTTTGATAAGAAAGAAAAATAAAAATTTACCCTTATATATTGAGGCTTAAACCCTCAACCCCTTACTCGATCAAGTGTCCCATATCAAATTAGTGAGTAATCCACTAAATTGAAAAACTTTAACACTCTTGACTAGAGGCGTCTTGATCCAACATGTGTTGCTCAAGTCTAAAATTAATCAGGCATAGCTCCAAATAGCTTTGATAGTTAGACAATAATATATTCCCTCCTTTCAAAATATAAGTCATTTTAGTTAAAGTTTCATTTCAAAAAATATAAGTCGTTTTATAAATCAAGAGAGCATTTATACTTAATAAAGCTATTTACCCCTGATTTAATAAAGTATTTACACATTTTTTACCTAATTAAAACATTTTGCATTTTTGTGTTAAGAGATAAAAATGTAATTTAAGCTCATCGATCTTTATAGTTACCTTAATTAGTGTGTTCTATCCAAAATTACCATCCAAAATGACTTATAATTTTGGATGGAGGAAGTAATTAAGAAGTCGAATATTAGACCGTGAAACAAAAAGGAGTAATTAAGCAATTAACATTAATTGATTAAGCAGATGGTTTTTTTTTTTTTTTCTCTTGCCCAAATACTTATATTTGATCCTAAACCATTCATATAATAATACCATCAAGACATTGTTTCTTTTTTTTGTGATAATAAGAGAGAAACCAACTTTTTGCACCCCTTGGAATTCGAACCCCCACCCTCTTATATATACCACTAACCACATACCAAATTGTTGAGCCATCTAATTGATTAATATCAAGACATTATTTTTCATGCAGTCCCTTACACGAATAATTCCTCCTCAAAGATTAATAATTAAAAGAATTAAATGCAATAAAATAGAAAAAATTAATTGTAATACAGGAAGTTTTTTTTTATTATTTTTAATAAATTGTAATACATGAAGTTATATATGCAAAAGAAACTGCAAAACCAAGAAAAAGACAATGGGGAGGAAATTAACAAGGAGACAACTAGTCCACTATCAATGTACACGTATTAAGAAGGGACCAATTATATGTTGGGGCATGTGCCTTAGGTCAATCTACAAACATTGTTTATCTTATAATTTTAATTAATAAAATAGAGGTTTTTCATTTGTTGGACTATTATAAGTGATTGCATTTTTACCTTATAATAAGATCCATGGGTATTTGCTGAAATATCCTAAATGTCCCTAGTTGGTCATTATAGTGAGAACTATAATGAATTAAAACTAGTGTGAGTCTTGATTAATGGTCATGTAATGATAATGCGTATAAGGATACGAATCGAGATCATGAATAATTGTTAGGTATCATGTCCTAAAAGTGAAGAAGTGTCGTTCGTATGGTTCGGTCGCATAGGGTCGAGACCTCTAAAGAGATATCGGTTGACTCCGACCGAGACCTCTAAAGAGGTAACGATTGACTCCGACCGGACATTTTGAAAGGTCTCGGCTGACTCCAACCAAGATTGTGAAAAGAACTTAGTCTAAGTGGATGACGGAGGGATCCAGCCAAAACCTCTTTAGAGGTGTCGACCCTGTGTGTCCGAGACCTCTTTAAACGTGTCAGTCTTGTGTTTTCACCTCTTCAGAGGTGTCGACCCTGTGTGTCTGACACCCGCGAGCACATAAATGAACAAATTTTTTTTGAAAACTCCTAAAATATACATGAAAATGACCAAAAAATAGTGAGTTTTACTTGGAATCGCTTAATATTTTCTATTCCATCGAAACTTTGCACCCAAAATGCAAGATTGAAGCCCTAAACTCAACAACAAAACCACAAACAATACTGACTCAAAAGAAACAAATCCTAAAAAAACTCAAAACTGACACTAAAAGAGATGAGGAATGGACTACGACATTGAATCGATGTGGTTTTACTTAAATTTTGTCGAATCTGGGTTGGTGGTGAGAATGCGATTTGAGAGAGTGGTGACTGGGGTGCGTGAGTGGAGTGAGTGGGGTATGAGTGAGTAAAAACCCTTTTATATAGAGAGGCAGTTGGGTCATTTCACTAAGGTGGGGTACGCGAAGCAAAACGTGGGGTGCAAATAGTCGGTGCCTTAATTAATTATAGATTGAAAAGTATATGATGATGCTACCAACAATCGTTTGACCTATGTGGTAAGGAACTTGATAATTTAAGCAATGCCTCGAGTTTTACTTTGAAAAAAATTGAGTTGGACAAAAAATGGTCCTGTATGTTTTATAAGTCGTTCTAAAATTATTTGATCATATTTAAAAATAAAATAAATTAAAATAAAGAATACTCCATCCTGTTAATAATATAAGTCGTTCTAGCTAGGGTCAGCCAAAGTTGTCCAGACCCGTTTGTTTGATTTTTTTCAGACCCACTTTAAATGGGTCCAAACATTATTTTTCTAAAAAAAAGTGGGTCTAAACATTTTGTGTTCGTTTAAAAATACGAGTCTGGGTCCCGACAGAAATTCCAAACTAAGTTCCAATTTTATTGATTAATCCAATTTTACCTAAAAAATTTATAGGAGTATTTTTGTAATTTCATATTTGAGATATTTTATATACTTTTGAGCATCACCACTAAGTTCCAACTTCACTTATTTGAATGATGAATCAAAATTTTTGGGATTTTTTTAAATAATAACGGATAAAAAAATTATTTGATCATATTTGAAAATAAAACTGGACAAAAAAGGATCATGTATGTTTTATAAAAATACGAGTTTCGATAAAAAAAAAGATGTTCGTTTTTAAATACGGGTACGAGTCCAGACACCATTTTAAGTCGTTATTAGGGGTGTGTCCGGACTCCTTTTTGTCAGCCCTAGTTCCAGCAAAAACCCATTATTCAAAATTGTAAATGGTTTTCGAAATTCGAGAGTGTATTTATTGCTCTTTTACCTATTTTACCCTTATGCAATCCAAACATTTATAATTTCTCAATTCTTCCATTCATTTAATGTCAAGGGACATATATGTAAATTAAACTCGTAATCAAGGCTCTCTTAATTCTTGTGCCTTTAACTTAAACTACTTACATTTATGACCGGAGGGAGTATATGATAACGCCATATGCCTGAGAGATGCCCCCGTGCTTTTATTTCCCTTCACCCACACAGTTGGCCTCGTCTACAAATGATATCTTGATTTCCTCCACTATAAATGGAGCAGTGTAGTTATTATAAGATTTTTTTTACGACTCGAACCCAGAGATGTTCCTCCTTAATGTAAAACTCCTAGCACAATTTAATTATGAACACCCGATTTTGATCATGAGCCTTTTGTAGTCTCAGACCTACTTTGTTCTTGGCTGAGCATAAAGTATCCCAATTGACGAGATGCATTTTTTCTCAGCCGAAGATCCCCAAACAAACGCCCTAACCAATTTATCAATCTCATAGCATATGTGTGTCGACAAGTGAGTTTATTGCATAAGAAAGCTTGGTATCACTTACAAACACGCCTTCACTAGAGTTAATCGCCTCGCCAATGATAACTATTTCATCTTCCAACTCGATAGTTTGCTTCACACCTTTTCAATTATTTTCTTGTAAGTGTTTTTGCATACTCTATCATGTAACAGTGGGGAGCCTAGGTATTTGCCAAGTTATTTGTCATTCCAAAACCGAATCCTTCACTGATCTCCTTCCTCATGTTGTTTGATACATTCTTTGAGAAAATATATCTTGGTCTTTTAGTGATTGACTTTCTGGCCTGAGCTCGATATGAAAACCTGCAAAATTCTTCTTATGACACCAACTTGAGTTAGGGTGGCCTTCGCAAAGAGGAACTTATCATCTGCGAAGAAAAGATGAGATAGTACTGGCCCCCGATCTTCCCATACGGATGCCTCACCATTGGCTATCATCCACTGCTCTTTGAATGCCTTGCGACAAAACCTCCATACATAAAACAAAGAGGTATAGGGTGAATCTCCTTACCTGATACCTCTTGAATGGATGAAAGACTCGGATAAGCACACATTCCATAAAATCTGCATCCTACTTGATGAAATACAAGTCATGATTATTTGCTGAAAGCTTTCAGGGATGGGGAGCTTTGCTAGTGTTTGTTTAATGAAGAACAACCTTAATCAATCATACATCTTTTCAAGGTCTATCTTTATGGCCATCTATTTGTTTCTCCCTATTTTTCGCCGCATCGAGTGCATCACCTCCTAAACAATGATGGTATGTCTGAAACTAAGAGCTCTGAAGTTATTGTCTCTTTAACCAATTAATGTACCTTTATTTAAGGCCATGGCTTTTCGTACCCCACTTTTTGCTATTTTACCCCATTTTTGAGTTTTTTTCTTCATTTACCCTACTTTTTACTTGGTTTACCCCAATTTTTATCTCAATTCTAAAATACCCTTGCTCACCCATCATCCTCACCCCACCAACCCTCAAGTCTCTCTGTTTCTCGGTTTTAGTAATTGTAGAGCACTTTCTATATCATCCTCATAGGAGTATTTTTTTTGTTAGACAAGGTTGGATGTGGTCGTGCCATATCCTAGAAGTGAAGAAGTGTCGCTCGTGGGATTTGGTCGCACAGGGCCGAAACCTCTAAAGAGGTATCGGTTGACTCCGACTGAGACCTCTAAAGAGGTAACGATTGACTTCGACTGAGACATCTTGAAAGGTCTCGATCAACTCCAACCAAGATTGTGAAGAGAACTTAATCTAAGTGGGTGACGGAGGGATCCAGTCGAAACCTCTTTAGAGGTGTCGACTATGTGTATCCGAGACCTCTTTAAAGGTGTCAGTCTTGTGTTTTCACCTCTTCAAAGGTATCAACCCTGTATGTCCAATACCCGTGAGCAACAAAAATGAAAAAAAAAATTGAAAACTCCTAAAAAATACACGAAAATGACCCAAAAATAGTGAGTTTTGCTCGGAATCACTTAATATTTTCGATTTCACTTTGCACCCAAAATGCAAGATTGAAGCCACAAATTAAAGCCATAACTCAACAACAAAACCACAAACAATATCTACTCAAAAGAAAAAAATCCTAAAAAAACCTCAAAATCGATACTAAAAGAGATGAGAAATGCACCTACGGCGTCGAATCGATGTGGTTTTGCTCAAATTTCGTCGAATCTTGGTTGGTTGTGAGAATGTGATTCGAGATAGTGGTGACTGGGGTATGTGTGAGTGGAGTGAGTGGGGTATGAGTGAGTAAAAACCCTTTTATATGGAGGGGTAGTTGAGTTATTTTACTAAGGTGTACGCAAAGCAAAACGTGGGGTGCAAATAGCCGAGACCTTAATTAATTATAGATTGAAAAGTATATGATGATGCTACCAACAATCGTTTGACCTATGTGGTAAGGAACTTAATAATTTAAGCAATGTCTCGAGTTTCAGTTTGAAAAAAATTGAGTTGGGAGGGTCGCCCCACAATATGAAACTCTATATTGCTTGGGTATGGATTAGTTGGTGCAGTTCGCGTTGAAAGCCATGTACGAAACCAAAAATAAAATAAATTAAAATAAAGAATACTCCATCCAGTCAATAATATAAGTCGTTCTAGCTAGATCAGCAAAAGTTGTCCGGACCCGCTTTAAACGGGTCCAGACATTATTTTTCTTAAAAAAATACGGGTTTGGACATTTTTTGTGTCCGTTTAAAAATACGGGTCTGGGTCTGGATAGAAATTTCAAAAAAGGGGTACCCGTTTAACGATTAATTGGATTAATTTATATGAGTATTTTTGTAATTTTACATATACTAAGTTCCAACTTTATTGATTAATCCAGTTTTACCCAAAAATTTTATAGGAGTATTTTTGTAATTTCACATTTGAGATATCTTATATGCTTTTGAGCATCACCACTAAGTTCCAACTTCACTTATTTGACTGATGAATCAAAATTTTTGGGATTTTTTAAAAATAATAATGGATAAAAAATTATTTCATCATATTTAAAAATAAAATCGGACATCCTGTATGTTTTATAAAAATATGGGTCTGGAGAAAAAAAGATGTCCATTTTTAAATACAGGTATCGATTCAGACACCATTTTAAGTCATTATTATGGGGTGTGTCTGGACCCTTTTCTGTCTGAACCCTGTTTTTGTCAATCCTAATTTTAGCAAAAATCCCTTTTTCAAAATTGTAAATGGTTTTTGGATTTCGATAGTGTATTTATTGCTTTTTTACTTATTTTACCCTTATGCAATCTAAACATTTATGATTCTTCAATTCTTCCATTCATTTAATGTCAAGGGACATATATGTAAATTACAATCGTAATTAGGGCTCTCTTAATTCTTGTGCCTTTAACTTAAACTACTTACATTTTCAAAAAATCTGTTTGGACTCTTAGAGTTCGGACTCACATAGAGTTTTAAAATTTTTATAAATGTCAAAGGAGAGTTATAAATTGTTATTTCAAATATATTTATTACTTGAGGATGCCTTTGAAATAAAATTTTTTAAAAACTCCGTAGGAGTTCGAGCTCTTACATTTTTGACCGGAATGATTATATGATAACACCACATGCCCAAGTGACGCCCCCGTGCTTTTATTTCCCTTCACCCACACGGTTGGCCTCGTCCACAAACGATATCTTGATTTCCTCCACTATAAATGGAGCAGTCTAGTTATTATAAGATTCAAAAATCTATTATACATACATAGTGGCTATTATACATACATAGTGGTGCAGGTGCTTCTCATTTTGGATCTGAAATGGCTTCTTCTAGGGTAATCTCATCTTCACAATGTGGGTTGGGAATGGGATCAATCCTTTGGCTCTACACAAGAGAGGGCATCAAAGTCCTAACCAAAACACTAGTCCCGACTAGTAAAACAAGTGTGAAACCAAGGGCCCCTCCAATCTCTGCTCCTACTAACAATGATTTTATTGAGAAGGGCAATGTACTTGATTTTGATCCATCAGCACCACCATCATTCACAATAGGTGAGATCAGGGCAGCCATTCCAAAGCATTGTTGGGTGAAGAGCCCTTGGAGGTCTCTGGGCTATGTGGGCAGAGATGTCGCTGTTGTGATTTTGTTGGGTGTGGTTGCTTCTTGGTTCAATAACTGGGTCTTATGGCCCTTTTACTGGGTTTTTCAAGGCACCATGTTTTGGGCCCTCTTTGTTCTTGGCCACGACTGGTAGGTTCTTATTGAGTTTTGTTAGGGTTTTGTTTTTTGGGATTTGAGATTTGAATATGCATTGCCCATTTTGAGATTTGAATCTGATTTTTTTTTTCATTGATAAAGAAAAAAACCGCAACTTGTCCACTATGAGGCTCGAACTCGCTTCCTCTTGCCCAAGTAACCCCATTCTAAATCAGTGAGTTAACGGCTTGGTTGGAGAATCTGATTTTTTTTTTTTTGTGCAGTGGGCATGGGAGCTTTTCTGATAACAAGAGACTGAACAGCGTGGTTGGGCATTTGCTACACTCATTCATCCTTGTTCCCTACCATGGATGGTACTCTCTCTTGTCTTTGTTAAAACACTGAAGTTGATTGATTTAACTGAGTTGTCCTATATACATTGACATAAAGATACAGTGAACAAATTGATGTGAGCTTCTTAATTGTTATGAGATGTGCTTTGAATCACGTGTTTTCCATGATTCGCGCATCGAATAAGAAGGGGCTGTGCATATCACTGTTGATGTTAATTTATAATTTTTACAAGCTTGAGTAGTGATTTGGAACATAAGTACTTTTGGTAATTCATGGTCATTAGATCTCTCCAAATTCAATTTGAAACACCAAATTTTGAAAAGGAGAAATTTTTGAAGCAATCAATGCATTTATGATTCATTATTGAGCTCATAAAGTATTGCGCTTCTTGAATTACCTAAAAGACCCTTCACACCTTCAGCCTTTCATTAATTTGTTGCCTTACTTTAGGGATCATGCCAAAGGCAATATTCTCCTTTGCTCACTTTAATGTTGATAGAATCTATTCTCAACAACCTTTCTCTAATTTATTCTCTTGTGATATACTATATTTCCTTCGTATTAAAATCTCTTTGATGCATTAGCAATAGTCGAGAGGTGTATGTGATTTTAAGTCATAGTGTAATATTTTTGCTACCATTGTGCTAAGTGTAAAAAGAAAAAAAGAAAAAAAAGATGATGTTTCCTGGTTGGGAACTGAGAGTTGAGTGCCCATCTCTATCAAAATGCTTCAAGTTTTTGCAGCCGGAATGATTGAGATAACTAAGGTTAAATTCCATTCTGTTTCAAACTTAAGTATAAATTAAGTATAAGAACTATGCTACTTGGACTCACGAATCGGTGTCAGTTGTGGGTATGTGTCTAAATGTCGGACCTGCTTATTCTCTAGTTTAAGGACATAGGAACTTAGTCAAAAGTGTAAATGCTTAGACACCCATTTGCTTAGATATACATACTAATGAATATATACTAGCCTATAAAGCTATACACTTTCTTATCTTTCATTTATTATTCGACTTTAGGAACATTATTATTTATTTCCTTTTTTACTTGTTGAATTTTCTTCATACAAAAGAGATTTTGAAATAGTGTCCAAATTTTTTTAAGTGTCAGACAATCGGTTAGTTTGGGTAAAAGTGGTCCGGGAACTTATGTAGTATAAGGAAAGTTACTGAATCAGTGGTTCTTGCAATTGAGGAGGCTTGTTTCAAACAAATAGTCTTCTTTCATTCATATGTAGAGAATTAGAACAGATCCAAGTGAAGTTTAAAGAGATGCTATAAGTTTCAAGTCTTTCCCTTTGTGTGAGTTCAATTTTTTTTTTTTTTTAAATTTCTCTGATGAATTGTCAGTTGACCTAACACTATGCTTTGCTGAACAATGTAGGAGGATCAGCCACAAAACTCATCATCAAAATCATGGTCATGTCGAAAATGATGAATCATGGCATCCGGTGAGAATTCTCCTCTTTTGTAGTATGTTCTGCAAAAGAAAGATTGCAACTTATTGATTTCTTCTATGCAATCTCAAAGCATTTCTCACTCTCTCTTTGTTACGTAGATTTCCGAGAAGACCTACAAGAGTATGAATGACTCAAGTCGAAAATTACGCTTTACGGCACCATTCCCCTTGTTGGCGTACCCTGTCTACCTGGTGAGTTTCTTCACTTAGCTATTGATATACACAACTTTTGACCGTGCATCTAAATTGTAATTGCTTTTGATGCTTGTTCAATTTGGCGCACAGTTGTACAGAACGCCAGGAAAGTCCGGCTCTCACTTCAGCCCCGAAAGTGATTTGTTCCAACCCAGTGAGAGACAAGATGTGATCACCTCCACCTTATGTTGGACTATAATGGTGACCTTGCTAGTGTTTTCATCCTGCATATTGGGTCCCATTACTATATTTAAGCTCTATGCTGTTCCTTACTGGGTACGTTCATTAAGAATTCAAATCAAGTAGATATTTAACATGAAAGATGAGTAAAGAGAGTATTCTTTCTGACACTATTAATTTTCATCTCAAATCCCCTTTGTTTTATGCAGATATTTGTCATGTGGTTGGATCTAGTTACCTATTTGCATCATCATGGTCACCAGCAAAAGCTTCCTTGGTATCGTGGAAATGTACGACGTACTTTTGCGATTTTTTTTTTTCTGAGGCCTACTTTTGCGCAACTTATATTGTTGTGACAGTTAAAAACATTATCCATATTGATTGATAGTTCACAAGAGGATATGATTTTTCTTTTTTTTTAAAGAGCATAAGAGGATATGATTAGTTCTGTTAACTTGGAACTGATCTTTAGGACATATATAATGGAAATGGAGATCTAGAGCTGCATTGGCTCAATTTATGTGAATGTTTTTTTATGTTCTCATTTATTTTGGACAGGAATGGAGTTATCTCAGAGGAGGACTTACGACAATGGATCGCGATTATGGATGGATAAATAACATCCATCATAACATTGAGACTCATGTCATTCATCATCTCTTCCCCCAAATTCCACACTACCATCTAGTTGAAGCAGTGAGTATATTCCTATCATCTCTTTCCCCAAAACTATGATAATGCTCTTACACTAAAGGCTAATCTCTAGTTTTTTGATATGTTGATTTGCAGACTAAAGCGGCAAAGCCTGTTCTTGGCAAGTACTATAGGGAGCCGGAGAAATCATGGCCTCTACCATTTCATTTAATTAAGATTCTTGTTAGAAGTTTGAGACAGGATCACTTTGTTAGCGATTTCGGAGATATTGTGTTCTATCAAACAGATCCCGAGCTATTCGGGCCAAACAAAAAGCTAAACTGAAGCGCAGTAGCTCTACTCACAAGAAGGAATGAATTGGCAAGTCTTTCTTTATTCACGAATATTTATTGTCAAGCTAAGCTTGCAATGCTTTTCTGAGATTTTGTATTTGTTTTACCATCTCAACATTATCTCTATTTTTCAAGAAAATATTCCTTATAAATAAGAGCTTGTTCTCTCATGGAGATTCAGTTCCATTATTCCATCTAATGATCATCAGTTTTAAATTAATGTGTATTCCTGTTGATTACCATTTCATTTTCCTTCAATATCATTTAAGGAAAAAACATTTAATCGGCAATTCTGAATGAAAAGCAAAGGGATTGCTTCTCAGTTGAAAAAGCATCATTGTTGCTACTACATTCAATATATCAAGCAGGGCATAAGAGTTTGGAGTTTAATGCATGTATGATGTAGCCGACCAATTTGCGATGGAGGCTTTTTTGTTGTTGGATTAATTACTTCATCAGAATTCTGATATATGTAGAATGGATTGTGATTCAGTTATTTATATTTTCTTTGATTAAACCTCACAAGCTCAACCAATTTGTCAATTGGTTTTACTTTCATATTGGAATATTAACATATTGTGCTGAATTCACACATGAAGAACATAAAGATCATAACCAACAATCGGTTGGCTAAAGTGGTAAGAGACTTGGTCTCCTTAAGCCCGTCTCGAGTTCGACTCTTGTGAATAAAAATAAAATAAGTTGTGAGTGCTGCCTCATATAGGGCCCTTGACAGTGTCCAAGCGTGGATTAGTTAGTGCGATTGGCGTCGAACATCACGTGGAAAGCCAAAAAGAGAACATAAGATAATAAGTAGCACTTTGGTTGGGCGTCTCCTTCACTAAGATTTCCGATTGTAGCTAACACTAGTTACACTACACAGCAAAAGCCCAGCTGGAGCCCCATAAGAGACTGGCCTCAAGGCCCTCAACAAATGTCATGTATTTGTCACCTTGTCAAATTGCAAGACTATATTTTTTACTTGAAAAATAGAGATAATGTTGAGATGGTAATCAAGAAGTGTACCTTGGAACGGTCTGGGACCGTGCAGCCACTAGTATAGACAAGCATATTCACTGTCATGATTCGATTCAATTTTTTTTTTTGTTAAGGAATATTATGTAATTAAAAAAATTAAGAAATATGCATAAATCACTTCCATAATTATGTTGTGAATTTGATTCAATTTTAAATTCAAAGAATTGTGCCTTGTCCGAACTCTGTTTCTTTTAAAATCAAGTTGCCAATTGTTTGAATTTGTTGAGTTTTTCAAAAAATACTTTTATATTTAAAAGCTTTTTTTAATTAATTAAATCGTCATACATATATATATAATCTCAAACAATCGGGGTAACTCTAAGTTGTACTTATTATTTTAAATCACAAGAGAGTATAATATTTTTTTTATGAAAAGACAATAAATAGTGTTATCTCAAGCAATTTACGAAAAGTCTTGAAATTAAAATAGTACATTTTCTATGTGTACTATGTAATCTAATATTTTTATTGTTGTTTTTTGTAAATTATACAATGTATGGAAGTATATTTTTAAGTAAAAGTAGATATCATTTGAAATTCAAGTCATATATGGGCTTAAAGGGACTTGTATGGACTTGGTTTGGATACCAATTTTAGACATTATAATCTTGCTCAGGTCTGACTTGGATTTAAAAAATTATTGTCCTAACCCTTTATTTTAGATCGAACAAAATTTAGTCGGCATGTCATAAAAAAAAATTGACACCTCTATACTGAAG
The DNA here is from genome assembly GCA_039657345.1 of Stephania japonica. Lineage (NCBI taxonomy): Eukaryota > Viridiplantae > Streptophyta > Magnoliopsida > Ranunculales > Menispermaceae > Stephania > Stephania japonica. The sequence goes on from CM077556.1 coordinate 14,365,398, forward strand.
GGACTATTAGCATATTAAAGAAATGGGTAATTAATTTGAATGAATCCTTTTTAATTTTCAACAAATGAATAGTCCCACATCGATTATAGAATAAAAAGTTAATTAAGGAATTAGGTTTAATATTAGCCTTCCAATTGTTTGTTGTTATAGTTGCATGTACTACTTAATGCAAGCCAGTTATGGGCATTTCAATAATTTGTTACCTTTTAAGACCCAATGTTGTCAAGGGCTACATGTACAGAGGTATATGCCAGTACTACTTCTATTTTCTAATTTTTTGCACTTTTTTTTTTCTTGCTTCTATATATATACTCTAGGTTTATTATTTCCTTTTCTTTTTTTATCACAAGCTAGCAAATTAGCAATGGTGTCCAATAATTAGGCGCCTTAGTATTTATTTATTTATTTTTGGTAGGAAGGCGCCTTAGTAATTTAAGTAATTCGATTAAGTCTAATTTTTTTTAATTTTATTTTTAGTTTACAAATGTTAAACGTGTTTTTTATTTTGACAATACGCATAAAGCTAGCGCACAAAAATAAAAAAACATAACGATCTCCTTTGTGAGGAGGCAAGCCTTCTTAGAGTTCCAATTCCTTAGAGAGAGTTGTTTCCTCACATCTCTTCTTCAAATTCCTTAGAGAGAGTTGGCTCGCGCCGTTGAAATTTGATTCCATCACTGTATATGCATCGAGTAAAAAAGGAAAAAAGAAGAACATATGCACCAAGAAATGTCACCACCCACTTCCTTTTTACATTTTAAATTGGGGGTGAAAGCTTTTTTTTTTTTTTTTTTTTTTTTTTTTTTTTTTTGTGTTAACCAAAAAAGAGAGAGCATTTTTTTTTTTCGTCGGGGCGGGGGGGGGGGGGGGGGTGATTTATATCCTATTCAATTGTCGTGAATTTGAATATGTTTTTTGCCTAGTACTTCTTTTAGTGTAAAAACTCGTGAAATTTGACATATATCCGAATTTGATCTATTTTTTATGCAATTTATTATGCCTCTTCCACATTAGGTCATGAATAAATTTAGTACAGCAAGTACTCATATATATCTTTTCAGCATTATTTCGTATCGAAAATATCAAAGAACCAATTGGAAGTTTTTGATAGTACACCCTAAAATGAATGCATCACCATCCATCGGATCAGTGATTTACCAAGTGCATCAAGCACCCCATGTAAGTACTTCTTCACCACTATCTAGAATTAAAGTAGATACATTTTTTTTATAGGAAGAATTAACGCATATATATTAAACAATGGTGCTAAGTATTGCAATATTTACTATTTACTATTTGTTTTAAATTAGATAAAATTATATGCAACATGTTTCCTCGCATTTGATGGTATGTCACTCTGCTTCTTTTTTATTATTATTTTTAGTTTTTTGAATAATCATTTTTAGATTACAGAAGCCTCTTTGTGAGTTGATATATATGCCTCTTTGTGAGTTGATATACATGCAATAGATACTACATTGCATATTGAAACCCGAAACTACCCTGATTAAAATAAGGAGAATTACCTTACAAAAGCTACCACATAAAGGGAGACACCTACTTCAATTTGGTGAGAACTACCACATAAAGGGGGATACCTACTTCAATTTGGTGAAACATTCGCATGAAGTGACAAAACTTAAATTAAACATAAACTAAATCTAGAGCAAAATAAAAATTAAATCATAACGGAAGAAGAATTATATAAAGAAAGAGAACACCCAAAACACTTTGCTAGAATAGATTGTTAATTGCCTTGCAGATGAAACTTCACCCCCGCAACGTTGTTGTCAGGTCTTTGTGTGCGTTAAGTTGCTCCCCACAACCATCGTTGTCCCCACGCACCTTTGAGGGCTATCAACAACCTCTAAATACCTCATAAAATTTCAAAATCTCTCGTCTTTATCATTACCCGGTCTTGCCTTCTTCCACCATTACTACACCATCTACCTTTATCTCATTGAAAAATCATAGATCTAAGAAGATATCTTTAGATATAAGAAACAAGAAGAAAAAAGGAAAAATACACAACTAGAACACACAAAGAAAAACGAATAAACAAAAGCAATCGAAACATTATTTTATTGAGAGGATGGTTGCACATAGATATCGCTGCTATTGAGAAAGGTCGATCGATGACCATTGTGACCACCGGCCGAACAAAGAGTGGGAATGGGAGAAAACTAGGTTTAGGGTTTTTTGTTTTTTCAAAATAAATTTTACTTTTCCTACTTTGACAAGTAGCTATTTCAACTTATTTTTTGGTCATTATAATTTCTCCTTTGTATTTTGCAAGTATTGTTGGACTTTACTTTCTTTTTTTTTTTTTTTTCAAGTATGATTAACTTTTATTACTTGATATTAAATATTATGAAGATTTCTTAGAAAATTTGTGCATCAGATCAATTTTTTGAATGGTTTGCATATATATACACACACCTTATGGACGAGAAATCCTACAGGCTAATTTACATATAATGTAAGAAATTGTACTGTCCCTTAATCGGTACGACCTCTCATTAACCATACCCACCAAACCCTAGCTAAGCTGGCCCCAAGTTTTGCATAGTTTACAAGGATTCATTCTTAACTTCTTTCACATATTTATAATTGAGAGACGCACAAGTAATGCTAATGAAACCCACAAAATACATGTACTAATGATGCGTACTTGTTGATGTCCCTTAAATACATATCGGGATGTAAAAATCAAAGGACACCCACAAGAGTGTGTCTTTTGTGAGTTGCATGAGCATTTTCTTTTAGGGGCTTCAAATTATAATTTCGTTTCGGGCCCCTAAATGCTCAAGACCGACCTTGTTTCTATAGGACGAACAACGTTCGAGTCTTGTAGATCTACTATAATTGGTTAGGCATGTTCAATGAACGTTTTTTTTTTTTTTTTTTTTTTAATGACTTCAGTGGGAATCGAAGCCTCGATGTCTTGTTTTTAGCAAGTGATGTCTTTATTAAGTGAGGTATGTTCAATGAATGTTAGTAAGCTTATTGTTGGGACAAAATTGCCCCTCGCCCAAGGGGTGGAAAAAAAATCTTTACTTTAAACATTATTTTTTAAAAACATTATTTGACATGTATATATATACTTTAAAAATGTGCATGTTTTTTTCAGGACGAACGCTTCCTACCTCGCAAATAAGATTTCGGTCATTGCGAGGTCTGGGGAAATATGTGCCTTTTATTCACATCTTGAAGAAACGACGACATAACACAAAAGTGGTTTTAACTGGAAAGGTGAATCAAAGGGTAAGCCGCCTCTCTCTCTCTCTCTCTCAATTAAACCTTAAATTTATTTTTTTCTTTATTCACTTTTGTTATTTTTGTTCTTGAACCTCCGTCGATCCTCTTTTCAATCGGCAGTAGTTCCAATCAAATTTCCTTTGATCTTTGTTCATACAATAAACAACAAATCTAATTAGATTTGTGAAGATTGGTTCATTTTTATTGCGATACATCTTCATTAACGATGTTGTGTGGATTTGCGCAGGATCGATATTGTCTTTAGTTTTATTTTATAGTTAGTTTTCTTCCCTAGTTGGAAGTCTTTAATTTGTCTTCTTCTTGATGGAAAAGTTTTAGGTTTTTTTCTCTTTGTTGGAAAATTTTGTTATTTGTTTTGTGGTTCTAATAGTTTTGTGTATAGTCTTGAGTTTCAACGTTGTAGAGAACAGTCTCTGATTTTAAAACTGTTTCAATTTTGCATTTACAACCAAATTAATGTCAGATTGTTTGAACAAACGAATCAATGAGTTTGATTCTATGTCTGGTCTTGTATTGAGCCATGAATGATTAATAAACATTCGATTTCTCTTCAAGCACTAATTAGTTGTTTTAATACATACATACTAATGAAATGCAAATGATCAAATCAAAGCTGAGGAAGGTTTTTGATGTAGTTGGTACATTTTCTTTTCTTTTTTTTTCTTTTTTTTTATCTGTTGGGTATATATAAAGCCTGATCAACGTTCTCACAAGGCAACAAGGTCTTGGTGCAATTGGCCTAAAAGTACCTCGGTAAAATGTGCGCCTAAAGCATACAATTCCAAGCTCGCCCTTTTCGCTGAACCAACCGCCTGTCCGGGTTTAATTGGTCCAATTTCTACTTCAATCCTCGTGACAACATGGAATTGCAACAATGTATCTGTGTGTTTTAAGAAATGGAAAATGATTAATTAATAATGATTAATTAATTGACCTACTGTCACACCTACATTTAACAATTAGTTATTGTAGATCTTATGGTTCTTTAAATTTTGCATCGAGATATGTGCGCATGGGTTTCGAAGTGTACTAAAGGACTACAATAATTAGGTGTCCTTGTAGGTGTCAAAAGTTGATTACTCTAGCATTATATGCTTCACGTTATGACCATCCAAGTGGGTCGTTGCCCCCTTCTTGGGGCTGTTGTTGTTCTTTTTAGTGGAATTGTTGCCTCCATTGTAGAGATGGTGTTTCAGGCTTCAGTGAATTGTATTGTCTATTATCTGTGTTGTAATAGATTGTTGTATCCATTTTGAATGTTAGGAACATCAATGTAACACACTTCACAAAAAAAAGTGGGCGACTCACTTGTATGATATGGATAATTGTGTAACTTTTGGGAAGAAATTAATTAAGTAAAAATATATACAATTTTTTTGGGCCTTTCCCCTGATATCTCAAGTTTATAGACCTTGAGTTCTTTAGAGTCGAGATGTTGTTGAACATGCAATTATGGACGGGGAATTCTCTCTATACACATGTACATAAGGTTTTTAACTTTAATTAGTTGTCCTTATGGGGTATTTCTTCTTCTAATTCTACCAGATTATCGGTGCATAGTTCTCGTAGAAGCCGTTGATGGTGGCTAAAAAATTATAAAATAGCATACCTTTATGATTCTGATTAATTTTTTATTGTATGTTAATCAATTTCTTGATTATTTTTATTTTAAGTACTAGATCTTTTTCCATGATTTTTTTTTTTTTTGCTTAAATCGCCCCGTATCTAGACTATTCGACCACTCTGGGTTCTTCTCGAGTCACACACTGCATAGGTAGAGAAAGCTCTCAATGTTAGTATTTTTATTCTCATTGCTCAAACTCAAGTCACTAGTTAAAGAATAATAACTCACTTCCAATTGTGTCATGCCAATTAAACGTTGTGATCTATTTCTATGTAAGTGGACTATATAGACATTAGAGTGAAAAAACTCTCCAATGAAATGTGCATTTTGAATATTAAAATGACGTGGATAGACATTGTTTATTTTGAATGTCACTTCTTGATATTCAAATTGACATCCATGTTGGATAATTAGCCTTTTTAAAAATATTTACTTATTTAATTTAAACTTTTATTTTCATATTTTAATTAATAAAATTACAAAAAAAATATTACCACATCAATTGAGCTACCAAAGACCTATTTTAAAATTCAATGTTAATTTGAGTCACGTAACATGAATATCATCTTCACATTAAAAATGGACGCCCACAATCCAAAATGCTCTGCTCCAAAAGGTGGATGGGCCTATTGAAGTTCGAGGTCCACAAAAGGTCAATGGGCCTATTAAAGTTGGACTTTCTATTTTGTCGGGTTAAGGCAGTAGCCCGATGGGCCCTGCTCCAAAGAGATCCAATAAGAAATTCACTTGTCAAATCAAGATCAATTTGAGCGATTTAATTCTCCAAATTAATTGGTGGTAAAATCAAGATCATTTTTTTTTGGTGAAGACAACACCTTAAAGGGCCACTTCGTCTTGTTTTTAAGTTCTTCTCTACCAGATTTGGACTATGTTTAAGAATTATTTAAAAGAAAATAATTTTTTGACAGTGTCGTGCAACACACATCTCAATCAAATTTACATCATTCTGTCGTCAATGGTTTAATTTGTTATTTAGTAGTAATGTCATAGATATTTTAAATCTTGGTAAAAGTAAATGTTTCTATCTTATAAAAAGGAGTACACGTTGAATTTACAACAAATAAATTAAACTCACATACTTATCTAAGAAATTTAGGTAGCTGTTCTCAAAAAAAAAAAAAAAAAAAGGTGGCACAATGCAGTAGAATGTACCCAAAATGCGTATTAAATGGTGTTGGAGGATTTTAATCAATGTGACTCTGAAAAAGGTGTAGTGCCTTTTGATTGAAAGAAGGAAGGCATTGGAGGAGCCGCCACCGCCATCCTTATCCGAGGATGAGGATCTCGGTCCACGAAGAAGATCAAAAATCGCCATGATGATGAGACGATTAACCAAATCGTGGTCTTAGAAGATTCTTCGAAATCGTTACCATGCAAGATCAGGGTGAAAAGGAAGTAGAGGAAGAAGAGACTCCTGCCTTCGCTTATGTGGAGGTTGAGGATGAGGACGAGGACATCAAGGGAAAAAGAGTAGAAAACACATTGAAGTTGTCTTTTTGGGTCAGGTTCACGGATCAAATGAAGGCATCAATGAAAACACAGTTATGCATATTATGCTCTTATGCTGATTTTGTCAATGCCCTTCTCGGTAGTCCATGGGTAATCATGGGGCACTACTTAACGGTGTAACCATGATCTCCAAGTTTCAGTGTCCATGCATCTGATTTGTCTACCAGCGGAATTTTATCACAAACAGATATTGAGGGGCAAGTTGGCAAGAGTAGCGGTTGTTCTGTACCTTACTTGGCCAGTGATTACTAATATGGAGCTTAATGGTACATTTCTAAGGGTTGAATATGAATCTATGCCTTATATATTTGTCACAAGTAAGCGAAGTATGGCCATGTGACGAACTTTTGCCCTCTAGTGGCATAATAGAAAGCAGCAGAGGTGGAGGAGGGGGAAAATAAGGCAGTGGCGTCAGAAAAATTGTCGACTCGGAGAAGCAGGCCAGCTAAGCAAGGCAACAATACTGCAGATTTGGGGGACGAAAATCTCGCACTGGTGATACGACGACTCCTATATCTTCGAGATTTAATGTGCTAGCTGCAGATTCTGAGGATATTACAGAATCTAACCAGAATGAGGAGGAGAGATCCTCTACTGGGCATTTAGTTACTACGAAGACCAAACACACCCAACCCACTAACGTCCCACAACCGAATAAAGTTGCCAAGAAAAAGACCAAACAACCTACCAACAAGCCCGACCCACTTACGTCCCCACATAAATCCATCTCTGCAGAAGGAAAATCGCCACCGAATACGCCTGCTCCACCGGCCGTTACCGAGGAACACTTAGACTAAGGGGAGGGAGTTGGGTGTCACGACCCGTTACAACCCCACTTTCTCAACCTAAAATTGGATCCCGCCTAGACTTACGTGGACCCCTGAGCCAATCTCGCTAAGTCGACGCAAGCTTAGTCGGCTTTCCTTACCATTCATCATTTATTAAGCAAATTTAAGTTGAGTTATTTATATTAGTGAATTATCAGATCATAGTGGAAGCATTAAAATCTCAAACTAATAGAAACAACTCTAAGATACTAGTCAGGACAACCTAGAGTATGGAAACCCGCATGTGTATACCATTATCAAGTACAACAAGTCATAGGAGAGTAATATCAGTATACATGCCCAAGATCTCACATAAACCCATATTTGTCACAGACCAAATCTCTAATCCCTGTTTTGATTCCTAATCAGGATCACCAGCCCGTAACGTGGAACCTACATCATGATACGCGCACCAACCGAAGCACGTGACCAAGGTATATTGTATTTTTGAATCGATGTATGCCTAGTGTTATGTATTTGTGTAGACTTATTAAGTCAGTTAATGCAATGTAGGCATCAAAATGAGAGCAAGGACATGTCTCGAGTTGCGTGCGAGCCAAGGAACTGGGTAGTTAGGCTATGGTATGCCTTAATTTATTTAAATATGATTTAAGGAATTATTTTTATGTGCCTATGGTTGTATCTAAGTAATGCAAATCAAATTAAAATCCTATAGTTTTCAATTAAATTACAACAACAATAAGACTTACCTTAAGATACGTGTTAGCACACACTCCCATGAAACATGTGTTAAGTTGTGAGTTAGTGAGCTGAAAAGTTAGTGGGTTAGGAGTGAACTATGTCCACAAGATCTCATTGAGATATGTCCACACATCTAGATGGAAACTTACAACTATATATAGGAACAATTGGCATTCTTGCTTCCCATGCATGCTTTCATTGAGAAAAATCCAGAGCTGGATTGTTTAGGAGCTGGAAATACCAAATTGGAAACAAAATTTGAAGTTCAAACCATTACTTAGGAGGAGGAGCAAGTCTAGCAACAATCAAGCATCAAACCTAGGTACAACTATACCACTTATACTTCAAATCATGAGTTGCATGCACGAATCAAAAAGGTTTTTGTTATAAATCGATTTTGAAGTTTTTCGTGAAAGTATTTTGATCAAATGAATGTTCTATGGAAGTCCCAAGTGGGAATTTTCGAAATTGAGGGTTTTTACAAAAAAAAAATTGGAATTTTTTTTATGATTTTAGTTTTTTTGAATTTCAGTTATGAAATGAGTTTGTTGTTAAAAATAAAGCTTGGATTTGAATTCCCTATGATTTTCTAATAACCCAGCTATCAAAAACAGTTTTGAAATCAAAGACTTACGAAATTTTCAAGTTTCATGTGTTCTTGATGAAAATTCTAAGAAATGCATGCCTTATTCAATTATTTTGATGTTTTAATGATAATATAAGAAGTGCTTAGTGTATGTTGATTAAGGAGGATGTTCTAAACCCTTGGTGGAGGAGAACAAAGGTCAAGGGGCGATGGGGAAGTAAATCCCAAGTTTCAGAAACCCAGAATTTCGTTGCAAAAATTTTGGGTTCTGCACTCAACGCGCTGGGCGTTTCTAACCAGTACGTTGAGGGCAGCCAAAACGCTAAGGAATTTTCCCCAGCGCGCTGGGAGATCTGGACATCCAATTTTCTTCAATTTCTCCAATTTTCCTGCAACACATATTAACACCTAATACCAACCTTAACTGACCTTAAACCACATAAAATCATGTCTAACCACCACATGTACTTAAAGGGAGTGTTTCGAGAATCCGAGTGCGCGTGTCGGGGTGTCGGGAGGCCAGATAAGCTAAGGAAATAACGTGTTTAAGAGAGTATACCCATTGGCACTTTGTTTTGCATTTCATTCCTTGTTACTGATTTATTGCAGTCTAATTACTAGACTTAGCCTTTGAATTCCAGCATCATGAACTTCTTGACTCTATTTCAGTTTTGGAATATTGATATCATGGTGTTTCTATTGAATTTATTTCATTGACTCTATTACCAATGCTATGTCGATTCCTTGTTGTTTTGAATTAATGAATTGATGATAAATAGCATGTTATTAGTGTAAATAATATAATGAATGATTGATGAAATTGTAATCACTTTGCTTAGGCTTGTAAGTTGTCCCTATGCCTTGATAAATCCATACTTGAGTTATTTCTTGAATGTATAAAGTAGTTTTAGTATCTAGGTCACGTACTCAATCGAGGTGTGCGCGACTCACGGGGTTAGAGTCCCTGAGGATGTCGCCACATGTTACCTGACATTATATGACACTCGGGGTTATAGTTCATGAGGTGGTCGACACACTGGGGTTAGAGTCTCAGGCGACACTTGGCTTAGAGTCCTTCGTGTTATATGATTATTAAGTTGGTGTGACACGGCTCACTACCGATCGGATCTAGATCACCACTACTTAGCCTAATGTTAGTATCACTTGCTTAACTCTAGTATTTACTCGTATATGGTTTTATTTTCAGTCTTTCTTATTTTATATGCTTTTAAATATTATCTTGAATATTTGGAAATGTGAGTTAAACTGTCATCAGGGATTACTGTTAAATTCTTGTATTCATCGTCCTTTTTATGACGGTGGGTGCAGAGTCGTCGACCAGCAGACTGGGCAAGGAGAAGATCGACGATTATGTGACGGCCTCAATTTCCCCATGCAATTGGGTACGCCCGGCCTAAGCCCATGCAGGCCCCGAGTCATCACTCGGCAACCTGATGAGCCTAGTCAGCCTCCGATGTAATCAATTCAGTAATTTATGAAAGAGTTATTACATTTATACACAGCGGAAGACTAAAACAATTAATAATAAAGGGAAATAACTCAATCAAAGGGAAATTAGGAATTCTATAAATGTGGAAAACCCCGAGTATTCATGTACAATTCGATAGTCATATATACATGATACCAGTCTCATAAAAGATATACCAAGTTCAATAATCCTAACAAAATAAGTATAAAACGATATACACATCAGCAAACAAAATATAATCACCTACTATAAAGTCTCTCAGATGTCCTGCACTCCTCAAAGTATATCACCAGGCAGAGCCCCTTGCCCTTGTTGCTCTCCACTCTATCTGCACCCACCGTCACAAACTAGACGGTGAGTAACTGAATAAAATTGCTAGTAGTACCAGAAGAATGTAACAGTAATTTATGATTATAACAAGAAAAACAGTCTAAGTATCATGCGAAAAGGAAATAACTGGAAAGTAAATAAATCAAATGCATGATAACGAGACTGAAAGATAAACAATCGATAATTTGCATGTTCTAAGATTCAAAAGAGGCCCATGAGTGGTCTATTTCACTGCAATATGGCAAAGATCTCGCAAGATCTCCCCGGGCAATGTCGCAACACTAGCGCAGCGTGAAATCGAGAGGCATCGCAACACCTCTCGAATCCAAGTACCCAGTACACACATCACTAGGGGTGGTCAGTTACTCAGTGCGGGACCACATGATACCTTCGAGACACACACTCATGCCAAGAACATACAACCAAGGAAACGGATTGGAATATCAAGCAAAGGATCAATGCAACAAAAGCAATAAATAGAGGATGTATAAATCACATGTTATTTTCTTACTGGTCTACTAACGTACATACATACGAGGCATGCATGTACTTACCTGATCTAACGTGACCCGGTACTCGCTCCGAGACTTTAACGCGCTTCCCGTGTTTCTCGACTACCTGACAGCGATTTAAGTCCTGAATATAGGTTTAGGATTGGTATTTAGGTTTATGGTAATCCTCATAAACTTTGTTTCAATTCATTTAATTAATGGGACCTATATTATCGTTGATGTCTTTTATATACTGGTTAGGCTCTTGGTGGGTCCATGTATTAGGCCTATATCCACCTAAGTAGGCTCGATATGCGGATAATTATTAGACTTGGACATATGGGCTCGTTATTACATTTTGTGTATTCGTTTTGTGCCTTAAGTTGTGCTTATCATATTAAACTTTTATTGGGTTTTACACAACCCATATACACACAAATTGAGATTTGTTATGAACTTATTATTAAAATGAGTGGATTAGGCCCTTGTTGGGCCTTTTTACAAGTCCATATTCATTTAATACAAATGTCTATACTTATAATCTTGTTTACTTATTCTTAAACCTACAATAATATATATTATGGTCACACACACACAATTGATGTGTACACCCCACTGGTGTGCCCGCTAACATTTCACACACCCCACTGTCTTGTGCACATTCATTAGTACATTACTTTATTATTTAAAACTATGTTATATACACATTTTCACTATTCCAAACATATACAACTGTTGTGTACACCCCAATGTGGTGTACACATACAGTGTTATGTACACCCCACTGTGGTGTACACATCCACTGTTGTGTACACCCCATTGTGGTGTACACACATTGTACACTCCTTACATAACATTCACACCCCAAAACAGTTTCTATGCAAACCTAAACTCACCTATACATCTCTATAAAACAGTCCCACACATCCACTATAGTGTACACACCCACACCCCAACTGGGGTGTGTACACATACACACACCCCCATACACATAGAATAGCCACCCCACACACACTCTCACCAAACTGCCCACACGACTCTCCCCCAAACAGTTGCACATACACACATCAAAACCAAAACCGTCACACACAAACCTGTAACGACCAAAAAATTTGGTTATTTGTGGATGATAATGCATGTATTATTATATTAGTATTATAATATGTTACGGGTCTCGAGCCGTTTGGGCTATGCTTTAATTGAATGAGATGTCGCCTAGTTAAACGGGGTGTTTCGGGAACCGTTTTAGTGGATTTGATTACTAAACAAGCCAAATGAAAAACATGACCTAAGTTGAGGAAAATAAATTTTTACAATAAAGTATAACATAAGCATAAGGGAATTTATTTAAATCCCAAGGGTGGGACCGCCTCGAGAAGCTTGTCGAACGCGGGACACTGTGTACCGAGTAGGCGAGAATGTGTGTGATCTTATTTATAATTTAATAAAATTAATCTAAGGGATTAATATAGGTTAAGATGGGTAGGATTGTTAAAGTGACACAAGTGAGTGAGGAGAACTATTGGATGGACATGGAGATGTGTGTGTATGCTAAGATGAGATGATGTGGTAAAAGACCCATAAGGGTAGCTGTCCAAGGGTTGGGCAAGTTTAAAAATCAGGGGTAAATGGGGTCATTTCACACTAAGTCACATATATAAAAACAAACCAAACCCTAAAACCCTAAAACACTATTCATCATCTCTCCCACACTCCCACCGCCACCCTTCATCGTCACTGCCGCCGCCTCCCGCCGCGTTAGGAACCCCGACGAGGTGAGCCCCACCTCTCTTTCTCTCCGATCTCTCTCTTTCTCTCGTTTTCACTCTCAGTTCTCACTCAACTCTCGGTTCTCGACCCTCTCTAACGCCACAGGCTCCCATCCTTTGGCTGGACCGCCACCACCACGGCCTTCTCCCTCGTGTCATTGGAGCAGGTGAAGTGCTGTACTCTCTTTCTCTTTCGTGTTCTCTCTCTCACTCACGCTCCTTCTCGGTTTTGAAAACTCACACTTGTGCTCTCTCGATCCCGTGTGTGGCAGCCACCATCTCACGACGAGCTCGTCACCACCGCCACCCCTTCGTCGTCGAAGGCGCACGTCGTCCTACTCTCGGGTGAGCTCCTCCTCTCTTGCCTCTCACTCTCTCGATCTCACCGCCATATGTATATATATAGTTGTTTTGTTTTTAAACGTATATGTGACGGTTTGTCACTTGTCCTTGTGTGCCGGCGCCGGTGCCGTCGTCTTGCCGACCGGAGGTCAACCTCCGGCGACACCGCCGGCCGAGGTGACGCCATATGTGGTTATGTTGGAGTGGATAGGTGTGGTTGTTTGATGGTTATGTTGTGCAACGTTTTGGTGAAGGTGTGTGGGTAGGGTGACTGTTATATATATGGGGGTGTGGGCTGTGTAGGTGCACACCCCATTGTTGGGGTGTGGGTGTGTGCACTTTGGTGGGTGATCATAAATGGTGTTGTGTGTGTGGAGTTGTGGTCACAAATTTCATTATTTTATGTGTATGTGTGACGGCTTTAAGTGTGTATGTGCAAGGGGTGCACATCTCACCGTGTGTGTACACCATAGTGGGGTGTACACAACAAATGTGGGTGTGTACACCACATGGGGTGTACACAAGACCTTTGTGTGTGTACACCACATTGGGGTGTACACAACAGATTGTGTATGTTTGGAATAGTGACAAGGGGTATATGACATAGTTCTTAAATAATAAAGTAAGGTATTAATAAATGCAAACATGGTAAATCACAAAGTGGGGTGCACACACCAATGCGGGGTGTGTGCACAAGGCAAATGGGGTGTGAGAAATGTTAGTGTACACACCAGTGGGGTGTACACATCAATTTGTGTATTTGACCCTAATGTACATTATTATAGATTTAAGAGTAAGTAAACAAGATTTTTAAGTATAGACATTTATATAAAATGAATATGGATTTGTGATAAGGGTTCAACACACAATATAATGAGAACCCAACACATCCAATACACATTACAATCAAAGCCTAATACAATAGGTACAACATAAAGAATGAATGCGAACCTTAAACTAATATTCGGGATTCCAAAACTTTATCAGGTTGTTGAGCACTTGTGGGGAAACGCGTTAGAGTTTCGGAGTAATACCGAGTCGCGAATAGACAAGTAAGTACATGCACGCCTCGTATGTATGTACGTTAGTAGACCAGTAAGAAAATAACATGTGATTTATACATCCTCTATTTATTGCTATTGTTGCATTGATCCTTTGCTTGATATTCCATTCCGTTTCCTTGGTTGTATGTTCTTGGCATGAATGTGTGTCTCGAAGGTATCATGTGGTCCCACACTAGCTGGGACAACGAGGGTGCCCTCTGCAGGGGTAACTGACCACCCCTAGTGATGTGTGTACTGGGTACTGGATTCGAGAGGTGTTGCGATGCCTCTCGATTTCACGCTGCGCTAGTGTTGCGACATTGCCCGGGAGATCTTGTGAGATCTTTTCCGTATTGCTGTGAAATAGACCACTCATGGGCCTCTTTTGAATCTTAGAACATGCAAAATATCGGTTGTTTATCTTTCAGTCTCTTTATCATGCACTTGATTTATTTATTTTCCAGTTATTTCCTTTCCGCATGATACTTAGACTGTTTTTCTTGTTATAATCATAAATTACTGTTACATTCTTCTGGTACTACTAGCAATTTTATTCAGTTACTCACCGTCTAGTTTGTGACGGTGGGTGAAGAGCAGCAAGGGCAAGGGGCCCTGCCTTGGTGATATACTTTGAGGAGTTTCAGGACATCTGAGAGACGTTATAGTAGGTGATTATACTTTGTTTACTGATGTGTGTATCGTTTCATACTTGTTTTGTTGGGATTATTGAACTTGGTATATCTTTATTGAGACTGGTATCATGTATATATGCCTATCGAGTTGCACATGAATACCTGGGGTTTTCCACATTTATAGAATTCCTAATTTCCCTTTGATTGAGTTATTTCCCTTTGTTATAATTGTTTTAGTCTTCCGCTGTGTATTAATGCAATAACTCTTTCAAAAACTACTGAATTGATTAAATCGAAGGCTGACTAGGCTCGTCAGGTTGCCGAGTGATGAATCGGGGCCTGCACGGGTTTAGGCCGGGCGTACCCAATTGCACGGGGAAATTGGGGCCGTCACAGTTGGTATCAGAGCCTAAGGTTATAACAACCTAACTCTTGATTTAAAACACAAACCATTAAGACAGCGGAAGTTAGGAATGGTTGAACTTAGAGTGGAAACCCTATGACCCTAATTAGAACTTTAGTTCGATGGGATGAGTTGGGATAAGTTGGATATGATGTTTGTACATATTATGATTGTTGTGTGTAATATATGGTATGCGGTAGCTATCCATTGATCCGAAAAATTCGCTTTCTTGTTTAGACGACGATGGCGGATCAGGGAGGTCCGAGCGACGACAGCGGGACGACGGATTCTCGATTTATTACTTCGGAGGAGTTCCGCGCTTAGACACAGAGATTTGAGGATCTAGTGAGGTCACTGACGACACCCATTCATACTACCACGGCACCATTGACTCCGACTACGCCTTTGCGCTTTGTTTCTACCACTCGGGGACGGAGACACCGGTTGCTACGGCTTCCACCGCCCGATTCCGTTAGCGGCGATTCCCGAGGAGCGATTGCTACGACGAGGACACGACGAGGCGGAGATACCTCCGTTACGAGCGAGTTAGTACGAGCGACGGAGACACCGACTACGCCGGTTGCCGCCGCGAGATTACTCCCGTCACTACTCCGGTCCACTACTCCGGAGAAGAGTCCTAGGGCCACCGCGAGGCGAGGCGGTGGAGAGAATTTAAGAGACACGATCCGATTAAGTTTTTACGTAGTACGGACGTGGCGGCGGCGGAGCTTTTTCGAAGAATCACGAGAAGATTCATACGATTATCGCGACCGAGGATCACATGAGAGCGACGATTTCCTCATCTATGCTTCGGGGAGAAGGCGAAGATTGGTGGACTACGATTGTGAGTACCGAGAGGCGTACCGGGGATGGATAGAGTTCAAGACCCGTTCAAAATGAAGTACTTTCCTCCTACCGTGATGAGAGCCAAGAGAAACGAGTTCACTTCCCCGAGACAGCTTAGCGAATGAATCCGTCATGGAGTACATGGGTCGGTTTTTGCGGTTATTACCATATCTTTGGAGGATCGGCTAGCACGGAGGCGGGCGAGAGTGTACTACTTTATTGAGGGTCTACTACCCGAATTGGAGGTGCGATCGTTACGACCGAGCCAGGGACGTTGCAGAGGACTTATGAGCGGAGCTTGGCTAGGGAGAGTTACTTGAGTACTCACCACGAGGAGATTGAGCCTGATCGACCCGAGTTGCAGTTAGAGCACCGATCAAGGGGACATGACGAGAAACGAACGAGGAATCCGAACGATGATAGTGGTTCTCGAAAGTGGAAGGTGTGTTACCAGTGCGGACAGCCTGGACATTTTCAGAACCGATGTCCTGATTTGTGCGAGGACCAGCAGGATGACGATCAGCTTCAGGCCATTGAGGACGTGCACATGGTGACGGAGCCAGCTGACAGTGGTTCGTGATCCTACCAGAGGTAAGGAATTTTCCAGATTATCCCATGACATACATGAAACCGATTAAATAAAGCTTTAGGTGTTTAAATAGGATATTGGACGTCATGTGACACAGTTAGGGTTGATACTGGCTAGAGTGGTACCGTTTAAACTTAGCAGTGTTTTCTAGGATGAGACAGACCTAACTTAGGTAAGAGTCCGAAATAGATGGTAAGTTTGGGCACAATGGGTTGCCAAAACTAGCCACAAGTACACCTAAAGAGAGGCAGGACCAGGCTGGTTGTGATTCATCTTACGATGCATGGACCCGTAGTGTACATGGTGGCCACGGTTACAACTTTGTCGAATCTATTTTACTGCCTGGGTATAGATAAACTTGCGTCGAGACGCGAGTGGGTTGGGAGGTTGTCACGAGTATGACATACGAGTCGCGATCATAGCGTCTTATGTCGTGATCACCAAGCTTGAGTCGTGGTAGTGGGCGATGTTTGCGACTAGGTCGTGGCATTCCTACCATTTTGGGTAACGGGAGCGGTCTAGAGAGACCGTAGCTGAATTAGGCTGTCTGAAGTGGTTGGGACCCGCAGTCTGAGGACTGAGATAAAATCAAGCTGTTCGAAGTGGCAGAGGCCCACAGTTTGATAGATGTGGAGAAAAGGGAGTGGATTTAAGATGTTGTGCTGTGCAAAGAAACTTTGTACAAGTCCGCAGTCCAATACCTAATGTCGAGCTGTTGGAAGTGACTCTCGCGAGAGTCCACGATTGGTCATGGCTTATTGAGTCATGCGAAGCGACTTTGCATTGGTCTCAGCGGTTCAACGATGATGAACGAGCCGTGCAAGTGACTTTGAGGTAGTCCACGGTTCGAGAAAGAGGATCTAAGCTGTCTGAAGCGGCTGTCAGCTCGCGGTTTGGACGAGTTGCGAACGGGTGTAGTTCTCCTTATTCACTCGATTTAGAACAAATTTCGAGGACGAAATTCTTGTTAGTTGGGGAGACTGTAACGACCCAAAAATTTGGTTATTTGTGGATGATAATGCATGTATTATTATATTAGTATTATAATATGTTACGGGTCTCGAGCCGTTTGGGCTATGCTTTAATTGAGTGAGATGTCGCCTAGTTAAACGGGGTGTTTCGGGAACCGTTTTAGTGGATTTGATTACTAAACAAGCCAAATGAAAAACATGACCTAAGTTGAGGAAAATAAATTTTTACAATAAAGTATAACATAAGCATAAGGGAATTTATTTAAATCCCAAGGGTGGGACCACCTCGAGAAGCTTGTCGAACGCGGGACACTATGTACCGAGTAGGCGAGAATGTGTGTGATCTTATTTATAATTTAATAAAATTAATCTAAGGGATTAATATAGGTTAAGATGGGTAGGATTGTTAAAGTGACACAAGTGAGTGAGGAGAACTATTGGATGGACATGGAAATGTGTGTGTATGCTAAGATGAGATGATGTGGTAAAAGACCCATAAGGGTAGCTGTCCAAGGGTTGGGCAAGTTTAAAAATCAGGGGTAAATGGGGTCATTTCACACTAAGTCACATATATAAAAACAAACCAAACCCTAAAACCCTAAAACACTATTCATCATCTCTCCCACACTCCCACCGCCACTCTTCATCGTCCTCCCCCTCTCGCCACTGCCGCCACCTCCCGCCGGCGTTAGGAACCCCGACGAGGTGAGCCCCACCTCTCTTTCTCTCCGATCTCTCTCTTTCTCTCGTTTTCACTCTCGGTTCTCACTCAACTCTCGGTTCTCGACCCTCTCTAACACCACAGGCTCCCATCCTTTGGCTGGACCGCCACCACCACGGCCTTCTCCCTCGTCTCATTGGAGCAGGTGAAGTGCTGTACTCTCTTTCTCTTTCGTGTTCTCTCTCTCTCACTCACGCTCCTTCTCGGTTTTGAAAACTCACACTTGTGCTCTCTCGATCCCGTGTGTGGCAGCCACCATCTCACGGCGAGCTCGTCACCACCGCCACCCCTTCGTCGTCGAAGGCAGCACGTCCTACTCTGGGTGAGCTCCTCCTCTCTTGCCTCTCACTCTCTCGATCTCACTGCCATATGTATATATATAGTTGTTTTGTTTTTAAACTGTATATGTGACGGTTTGTCACTGTCCTTGTGTGCCCGGCGCTGGTGCCCGTCGGTGCTGACCGGAGGTCAACCTCCGGCGACACTGCTGGCCGGAGGTGACCCCATATGTGGTTATGTTGGAGTGGATAGGTGTGGTTGTTTGATGGTTATGTTGTGCAACGTTTTGGTGAAGGTGTGTGGGTGGGGTGACTGTTATATATATGGGGGTGTGGGTGTGTAGGTGCACACCCCGGTTGGGGTGTGGGTGTGTGCACTTTGGTGGGTGATCATAAACGGTGTTGTGTGTGTGGAGTGTGTGGTCCAAATTTCATTATTTTATGTGTATGTGTGACGGCTTTAAGTGTGTATGTGCAAGGGGTGCACATCTCACTTTGTGTGTACACCACGATGGGGTGTACACAATAGTGGGTGTGTGTACACCACAAAGGGGGTGTACACAAGACGTGTGTGTGTACACCACATTGGGGTGTACACAACAGTTGTGTATGTTTGGAATAGTGACAAGGGGTATATGACATAGTTCTTAAATAATAAAGTAAGGTATTAATAAATGCAAACATGGTAAATCACAAAGTGGGGTGCACACACCAGCGGGGTGTGTGCACAAGGCAATGGGTGTGAGAAATGTTAGTGTACACACCAGTGGGGTGTACACATCAATTTGTGTATTTGACCCTAATGTACATTATTATAGATTTAAGAGTAAGTAAACAAGATTTTTAAGTATAGACATTTATATAAAATGAATATGGATTTGTGATAAGGGTTCAACACACAATATAATGAGAACCCAACACATCCAATACACATTACAATCAAAGCCTAATACAATAGGTACAACATAAAGAATGAATGCGAACCTTAAACTAATATTCGGGATTCCAAAACTTTATCAGGTTGTTGAGCACTTGTGGGGAAACGCGTTAGAGTTTCGGAGTGATACCGAGTCGCGAATAGACAAGTAAGTACATGCACGCCTCGTATGTATGTACGTTAGTAGACCATAAGAAAATAACATGTGATTTATACATCCTCTATTTATTGCTATTGTTGCATTGATCCTTTGCTTGATATTCCATTCCGTTTCCTTGGTTGTATGTTCTTGGCATGAGTGTGTGTCTCGAAGGTATCATGTGGTCCCGCACTAGCTGGGACAACGAGGGTGCCCTCTGCAGGGGTAACTGACCACCCCTAGTGATGTGTGTACTTGAGTACTTGGATTCGAGAGGTGTTGCGATGCCTCTCGATTTCACGCCGCGCTAGTGTTGCGACATTGCCGGGGAGATCTTGCGAGATCTTTTCCGTATTCTTTGTGAAATAGACCACTCATGGGCCTCTTTTGAATCTTAGAACATGCAAAATATCGGTTGTTTATCTTTCAGTCTCTTTATCATGCACTTGATTTATTTATTTTCCAGTTATTTCCTTTCCGCATGATACTTAGACTGTTTTTCTTGTTATAATCATAAATTACTGTTACATTCTTCTGGTACTACTAGCAATTTTATTCAGTTACTCACCGTCTAGTTTGTGATGGTGGGTGGAGAGCAGCAAGGGCAAGGGTGTAACGGCCGTTATTTATTAACGCCGTTATTTACCTTATTTCAGATTAGGACGCCAGCTCGGACGACACGTGGACGCCAGCGCGGATAGATTAGGCATGTTCGGACCTAGGTATTGATTTGTGTAATATTGTTTTTTCTAATTGTGGTGATTTATTGATATTTTCATTTTCTTGATAATGATATAATATCTCATCACTTGTGTGCATTTAAAATAAACTTGTCGGGCGAGTTGGGGTTTTAGTTCGGTGAACGCGCCAACGCGAGTTTGGTAGTAGTTGAGGCTAGGCGTTGGGGTTTAATTAGATTTAAATTATTAAACATGCTATGGTTGAGGATTCTATTTAATTAAATGCAAATATATAGTCTTAAGCTAAGGTAGGGAAATTAAATTGGGTACACTAAGTGTGGGACCGCCTCGGGAAGCGTGCTTGGGACACGGGGCACGGGGTGCTTAGAGTGGTCGGGGAATTAGTGTGACCATATTCACAAATTTATAGAATTTATTGATGACTAGAATAGGTGTTATAAATTAAATCAAATTGGAGTAAATAAAATCCTATAGTTTGAACTGAATAATCAGTACACTTAGGATAAGCCTCGAGATTCACAACAATGAGATTCAAGGCTAGATGGTGTCTTGATAAGTCTCTAGGAATTTGGTGACACGGGGTGATCAGAACCGTCCGATCTTCCTCGAGATGCGCACGACGCTAGATTAAAAATCCAACTATATATATGCACACAATCGATGGATCAAACATGCAAAAGGAAGCATTGTTCTTCAAGAAATTGTGAGGAGATCAAGGAGAGGTCGAGGTTGGAGAGGATGATTTGAGGCTTGGGGGAGATGATTACGGGCGTCTAACACTCAAGCTAAGGTAATAAATTTTCATTTTTGTTGATTTTTCATTAAAATGGGTATTTGAGTGAAATTGTGATTTTGAGAGAATTCATCACTTTGTTTTTGTTTAAATTTGGTGTTTTTGAGGTTGGTTTGATAAACCATTTAAGTTGGAATCGAATTTGTGGAAAATGGAGGTGTATTGTGGATTTCGAATTTTGAAAAAAAAATTCTATGTGATCCGAGAATTGGGTTTGTTCTTGGGGTTTTGTGTGAAATTTGGAGGATTTGGAGGTCTTCGATGGATAGAGAATCGATAGGAGTAGAGGAGAGAAGAAGATTGAAGAGTGAAAAAAAAAAAAAAAAAAAAAAAAAAAAAAAAAAAAAAGAAGAGAAACCAGAGACGAAAATCGTCTCAGTTATACCAGACGATTTCGTCTCACAGGAAGACGACGCGCGCGATGCGCGCGTGCGTCCCAAACCGGGCCGGACCGGCCTGGGGCCCAGTCCAACCACCTGGACCGGACCGGTCCAGTGAGGCCCACTAGAAAAAAAAAAGATTAAAAATTAAAATAAATAAATCTAAATAATATATTATATATATACTAATTGCTTTGGAAAATAGGAAAAATATGTGAAAAATATCAGGAAAATTGGGAAAAAATTCTAGAAAAATATAGAAAATTAGAAAAAGGTAGAAAAGTGGTTTCGGGACTTTTCGGGTATTTTTAGAACCCCGACATAGCCCGGGAGAGGTACCACAACTAAAAAAATTTGTAAATTTTTATAAAATAACATAAAATTATAGAATATGTTCTCAAAAAGTATAAAACACTATAAATGGACTTCGGGGACCGGAAACCATAGCTTGGACATTGGGGAGCTAGGTGGGGCGTCTTGGACGGTCCGAAAAAGTCGAGTGCGTATTTTCGGGTACGTAAAACCCAACCGAACACCACTACTCGCATTTACTTATTTATTTCCATTGAGCTTTATATTTCCTTGAAAATCTATGATTTATATTCCTACTTGGGACGGTTATGGTACCGTCTATGTATCCACGGGTGGTTGAGGTCGTTGGTTTGGGTGTGTAGCGCGTGATCTAGGAATTCGGTAGATGATATCCCGAGTTGGACTCCATTTCACGCGTTCGATTAGCCCACTAAGGTTAATGTCGCTGGGATACGATCGTAGGGTCGGAGGCATGAGCCACGACCGGGCTCCTGGTCCTAGTACGCACTTAGTAGTTTGTGTTCACCCCCTTTTGTCTATCGTTGTGTTTATATACATGCGATTAGCTTTGAGCGATTAATCTGCACATTTTCCTTCTTTCCGCATGTTTATTTAACACTACTTGTTGGCTCAGATAATTATTTCATTAATTATTTATGCACGGTGGTTTTCCTTGGGATTTTACTTACCGGGCTCGCCATCGGCTTTTGTGGTGGTGAGCGCGAGATCCTAGTACTAGCGAGGGGCAAGGGGATCATCGGCGATTTCATCTGACTTGCCTACGCCGAGGCCTGCTGGTATGTGTGCAAATATTATCATGTTTTGATATTTTGTATTATCTTTTGGGTTGGGAAACTGGATATACACTTGTACTGGTATACATACTATTACAGTTGATCGCCTGTATGCACAGTACAGGGTTTTCCACTATAGGTTTGATCAGTAAGACTTTTACATATATATAATGTGAATGCATTTTGTTAACCTTAGAAATTCTTCCGCTGTTAATTTCTTCTAAATGATCAATTAAGTGACTATAACAACTTATACGATAACTACCCTAAGTACGAAGGTAGACGAGTGACGTGGCAAAGGCGTTTCGGTGCACGAGCGGGGAAATGGGAAGCCACGGGCGGCCTCGGAGTTTGGGGCCGCCACAGTTGGTATCAGAGCAAGGTTGATAGGGCTCTGAATTTAAAAAAAAAAAAAAAAAAAAAAAAAAAAGTTTCACAAGATCTTAAACTTTAACAAACTAGATGTGGAAACCCGATGGGTCTGCCTAGAACTTTTAGTTGGGAAGCAAGAAAGCGGGTAGAGCTAGGATTGTTATGTGATATATGTATTGTTGTATATATATACTTTACGAATACGTATATACGAGGCTGATACGGACACGCATCACGATGCGGGACACGATGGATGGACGGTCTAGTGATACGCGAGGGCTTCCGATCGTCGGTTCCTTAGAGGATCGAGTTACGGCGCATGAGACTCGGATAGCCGAGATCTTACGACTATTGAGAGAGCGGCCGCTATGATGGGCTGGATTAGCTATGTCTAGGGAGGCGGTGGCGACTACGGGACCCACGAGACCCCGGTTACTCTTACTCGGGTGGTGGTACCGAGGTTCGAGCGATCGATACTACCCCGTGTAGCGAAGGTGGAGACACCGATTCCTACACCTACCGCACGAGAGGTTACCCGACGGTAGTGTCGAGTATGTGATGGATCCGCGAGCCGGGAGGTTACGGGATTTCCTCAAGTTTCGGCCCGCTTACTTTTATGGAGGAGGAGACCACGAGATCTGCGGGAGATTGGATTTTGTCGCACCGGCGCCTACACAAGGAGTTGAATACGGAAGAGAGGTTCGAGCGAGACTATCTCGGACGTGTTTTAGATCGAATGCCGCAGTGTGGTGGACTAACTACCGGGAGACGCATGCGATCCCGCAACTTGGGCGAGTTCCGAGAGATATTTTATGACCGTTCATACCTATGGAGGTACGATTGAGATTGAGGGAGGAGTTTTTATCCCCGAGGCGGGGAAACCGGAGCATGATGCGGTATATGGATAGGTACCGATATTTCTTTGCGGTTCTCGATGGATATCGGCGGCACGAGAGCGATTACGATCTACTACTTCATTCGGGGAGTGAGGGATGACATTGCCGCGCGATCGTATCGTCCGGGCACCGAACGATTCGAGCGATGTTTGAGCGAGCACTTACCTACGAGACGTTCTTGATGCGAAGAATGGTCTTCCTATGACAAAGATCGGCCGAGGTGGAGGTTGGGCGAGCTCTCGACGGGATAGGAGGCCGAAGAGACGGCGGGACCGGTTTAGTAGAGGTCGCCGGGATGGCGAGAGACGAGACGTCGGGATGGCGGGGATCGGTATAGGGACGGGCGGCTGTACACACCATAGCTCCAACACCACGGCGGCGGCAGCGGCTCAGCGACACCGGGTTAGAGATCGGGGTGGCCGAGACGGGGGTCGAGGGGACCGGGGTCGGGAGCCGAGATCGGATGATGCACGGACTGGGAAACGGGAGACACGCGAGATGTTTCCGATGCGGTCGGAGGGACATTTGAAATTGGATTGCCGGGTGCCATCTCCACGACGGGAGCGGGGGTCGAGAGAGAGACGGGGTACATGCGGTAGCACGACGGATCCGGGAGCCACCAGACAGCTAGTTGAGGGTACGTTACTTATTCATAGTAGACTTATTCATGCCATGTTTGACTCGGGTAGTACATTGTCATTTATTGCGGGACGGTTAGTGGGGGAGTTAGGGTTGGACACACACACACTAGAGACCCATCTTGTTCTCAGCACGGCTGCTGGGGATAAGATTTACCCTAATCGGATAGTTCGGGACGTCATGGTTGAGGTTGCGGACATCGATTCTGTGCCGATCTCCGAGTACTGGAGTACCTAGAGTTTGATGCACTCTTTGGTATGGATTGGCTGGCAGCTTACCATGCACAGATAGATTGTTATGGGAAGAGGGTAGAGTTCCGTATTCCGGGTTTACCAGAGTTTACATTGATCGGGAACGCCTCGAATTGCCTATTACGAGGGTAGATTAGCGGCGCTCGGGAGATGGAGGACTTTGCGGCGATCGTTGAGTCGAGACCGGAGTATCTTTTAGGATCGAGGACATACCTATAGTCAGAGTTCGCGGACATTTTCCCGAGATGATCTACCCGATTACCACCACCACGTGCGATAGAGTTTATCATAGAGTTGTTACCGGGGACCCGACTATATCTAGCGAGACCTTATCGTATGTCGCCTATGGAGCGGGAGGTGGTCGGGAAACAAATAGAGGAATTGTTGGCGAAGGGATTTATTCAACCGAGTATGTCACCGTGGGGAGCACCGGTGTTATTTGTGAGGAAGAAGGATGGATCGATGAGGATGTGTATGGACTATCGGAAGTTGAACCGGTAACGATTAAAAATCGTTACCCGCTTCCGAGATTGACGATCTGTTTGACCACTGACGGGTGCACGCTTCTTCTCGAAGATCGATTTACGCTCGGGATATCACCAATTGCGGATTCGAGAAGAGGATATCAAGAAGACGACTTTCGGTACGAGATACGGGTTGTTCGAGTTTACGGTGTTACCGTTTGGTTTGACGAACGCTCCGTGATTTTCATGGATCGATGCATAGAAATGCGAGACCCTACTTGGACCGATACGTGATAGTTTTCATTGACGATATACTATACTGACCGGACGCGAGAGGATCACGAGAGTCATCTTCGATCGGTGTTGACGACGTTGAGGAGCATCATTTGTATGCGAAATTCGGTAAGTGTGAATTACGGATGAAGGAAGTGAAGTTTTGGGACATGTGATCGGCGGTCGGGGCATTTCGTTGAGGGAGACAAGATTAGAGCGGTGATTGACTGGAAGAGACCGAGAGCTGTTTTTGAGATACGGAGTTTCTTGGGTTTAGCGAGTTACTACCGCCGATTTGTACGGGATTTCTCCACGATTGCGGCACCAATGACGAGGTTGACGAAGAAGGATGTTCCATTTGAGTGGTCGAGGAATGTGAGCGAGGCATTTCTAGAGTTGAAGAAACGGTTGACGACCTAGCTACGCCGGTGTTGGCATTACGAGCCGGGAAGGAGTTAACAAGATATACAACGATGCATCGGGAGCTGGGTGGGATGTGTTCGATGCGGGAAGGACGACCGTGGCTTATTTATCCGAGGCGATTGCGACCGCATGAGCATAACTACCCCAGTACACGATTTGGAGCTTGCGGCGGTTGTGTTTGCGGCTGAAGGCTTGGAGACACTACCTCTACGGAGAGAAGTTTGTGCTTTACACGGACCATCGAGTCTACGCTACATTTTCACACGAAAGATCTTAATATGCGTCGAGAGGAGATGGTTAGAGCTGTTGAAGGATTACGATTTTACGATTGAGTATCATCCCGAAAAGGCTAATGTAGTGGGCGATGCATTGAGCGAGATGTGAGGTTGACGGTCGAGACCGAGACTCGACACATGGGACCGTTGGAGATGGCGTCGATTATGAGCATGTCGGACCTTTCGGTTATGCGGGATCTACGATTTGTGGTCGATGAGGAGTGCAGACGGTGTCACCGGAACGGGTATCGGAGTGTCGGAGGGCGATGGGCTTTATGGGCGGTTCGGTGGATTGGCACGGGATCCCGAGTGCACGATTGGGCGGAGACATCGATGGATGTTTGCGGCATCGGGGTCGACTATGGGTACCACCCGTGTCGAGATACGAGATAGTATATTAGAGGATGCTCATCGGTCGCGATACACGCTTCATCCGGCAGGGAACCAAGATGTATCATGACTTGCGGAGGTTGTTTTGGTGGCGGGGATGAAGGCGATGTTGGTGAATATGTTCGAGGATGTCACATATGTCGGCGGGTGAAGGCGGAGCATAGGCGACTGGAGGATTGCTTTGCAACCGTTACCCATTCCTCGGTGGAAGTGGGAACACCTCGCTATGGATTTTGTCGGTGGATTACCCCGGACTTCGAGGCGACATGATGCAATTTGGGTGGTGATAGATAGGTTGACGAAATCTCGCACACTTTATACCGGTTTCGATGAGGTATACTTTTCACCGATTGAAGCGATTGTTCGAGCGGGAGATCATCGATCGCATGGGGTACCAATCTCCATAGTATCGACCAGGGATCCCAGGTTCACTTCGAGATTTTGGGAGGCGATGCAGAGCAGCTTGATTTGGTACTAGGTTGCGGTTCGAAGACGGCTTATCACCCGCGAGACGATGGCCGGCCGATCGAGAGATTGATACGATTTTAGAGGATATGTTGAGAGCGTGCATTTTACGGTTTGGAGGCTCATGGGAGGATTACCTACCACTTGTGTGAATTTGCCTACAACAACGGCTATCGAGCTAGTATCGGGATGCCTCCTTATGAGGCGCCAGATATGGGAGGCCCTGCAGTCACCGGCGTGTTGGGCGAGCCGGAAGATACGATTACGATTGGGCGGAGATAGTTGTTGATCACACGAGAAAGATTCGACAGATTCGTCGAGAGGCTTCGAGCGGCACGGGATAGGCGAGAAGAAATACGCGGACGAGATACCACGACGATCGAGCTATGAGGTTGGCGATATGGTTTACACGAAGGTTTCTCCTTGGAAGGGCCGACGAGAGGTTTGGGATTAAGGGGAAACGGCGCCGAGATTTATCGGACCATATCGAGTTGTAGCGAAGGTTGGCGGTGTGGCGTACAGATTAGATTTACCTACGGAGTTAGCGGGGATTCATCCTACTTTTCACATTTCGATGTTGCGATTGGCTAGGGCCGGGCCACGACCCATGGTTGACGTGCGACAGGTGGATGTTCAGCCTGACGCAACTTACGAGGAGCGGCCATTGGCGATATTAGATCGTAAGATCCAGACTCTCAGGAACAGAGAGATAGCTAAGGTACTCGTACGGTGGCAAAGCATCACGGTACGGAGGGACTTACACAGGAGTTGGAGTCGACCATGCGAGAGCGTTATCCCCAGTTATTCCACGGTATGTTCTAAACTAACTCAAATTTCGGGACGAAATTTCTTTTAGTTGGGAAGAATTGTAACGGCCGTTATTTATTAACGCCGTTATTTACCTTATTTCGATTAGGGCCTTGGCTCGGACGACACGTGGACGCCGCGGATAGATTAGGCATGTTCGGACCTAGGTATTGATTTGTGTAATATTGTTTTTTCTAATTGTGGTGATTTATTGATATTTTCATTTTCTTGATAATGATATAATATCTCACACGGTGTGCATTTAAAATAAACTTGTCGGGCGAGTTGTGAGCCGGGGTTTTAGTTCGGTGAACGCGCCAACGCGGAGTTTGGTAGTAGTTGAGGCTAGGCGTTGGGGTTTAATTAGATTTAAATTATTAAACATGCTATGGTTGAGGATTCTATTTAATTAAATGCAAATATATAGTCTTAAGCTAAGGTAGGGAAATTAAATTGGGTACACTAAGTGTGGGACCGCCTCGGGAAGCGTGCTTGGACACGGGGCACGGGGTGCCGAGTGGTCGGGGAATTAGTGTGACCATATTCACAAATTTATAGAATTTATTGATGACTAGAATAGGTGTTATAAATTAAATCAAATTGGAGTAAATAAAATCCTATAGTTTGAACTGAATAATCAGTACACTTAGGATAAGCCTCGAGATTCACAACAATGAGATTCAAGGCTAGATGGTGTCTTGATAAGTCTCTAGGAATTTGGTGACACAGGGTGATCAGGAACCGTCCGATCTTCCTCGAGATGCGCACGACGCTAGATTAAAAATCCAACTATATATATGCACACAATCGATGGATCAAACATGCAAAAGGAAGCATTGTTCTTCAAGAAATTGTGAGGAGATCAAGGAGAGGTCGAGGTTGGAGAGGATGATTTGAGGCTTGGGGGAGATGATTCGGGCGTCTAACACTCAAGCTAAGGTAATAAATTTTCATTTTTGTTGATTTTTCATTAAAATGGGTATTTGAGTGAAATTGTGATTTTGAGAGAATTCATCACTGTTTTTGTTTAAATTTGGTGTTTTTGAGGTTGGTTTGATAAACCATTTAAGTTGGAATCGAATTTGTGGAAAATGGAGGTGTATTGTGGATTTCGAATTTTTGAAAAAAAAAATTCTATGTGATCCGAGAATTGGGTTTGTTCTTGGGGTTTTGTGTGAAATTTGGAGGATTTGGAGGTCTTCGATGGATAGAGAATCGATAGGAGTAGAGGAGAGAAGAAGATTGAAGAGTGAAAAAAAAAAAAAAAAAAAAAAAAAAAAAAAAGAGAAACCGAGACGAAAATCGTCTCTGGTTATACTCAGACGATTTCGTCTCGGGGAAGACGCACGCGCGCGCGCGTGCGTCCCCCCAAACCGGGCCGGACCGGCCCTGGGGCCGGTCCAACCACCTGGACCGGACCGGTCCAGTGGGGCCCACTAGAAAAAAAAAAGATTAAAAATTAAAATAAATAAATCTAAATAATATATTATATATATACTAATTGCTTTGGAAAATAGGAAAAATATGTGAAAAATATCAGGAAAATTGGGAAAAAATTCTAGAAAAATATAGAAAATTAGAAAAAGGTAGAAAAGTGGTTTCGGGACTTTTCGGGTATTTTTAGAACCCCGACATAGCCGGAGAGGTACCACAACTAAAAAATTTGTAAATTTTTATAAAATAACATAAAATTATAGAATATGTTCTCAAAAAGTATAAAACACTATAAATGGACTTCGGGGACCGGAAACCATAGCTTGGACATTGGGGAGCTAGGTGGGGCGTCTTGACGGGTCCGAAAAGTCGGAGTGCGTATTTTCGGCACGTAAAACCCAATGAACACCACTACTTTGCATTTACTTATTTATTTCCATTGAGCTTTATATTTCCTTGAAAATCTATGATTTATATTCCTACTTTGGGACGGTTATGGTACCGTCTATGTATCCACGGGTGGTTGAGGTCGCCGGTGGGTGTGTAGCGCGTGATCTAGGAATTCGGTAGATGATATCCCGAGTTGGACTCCATTTCACGCGTTCGATTAGCCCACTAAGGTTAATGTCGCTGGGATACGATCGTAGGGTCGGAGGCATGAGCCACGACCAGGGCTCCCGGTCCTAGTACGCACTTGTAGCCGTGTTCACCCCCTTTTGTCTATCGTTGTGTTTATATACATGCGATTAGCTTTGAGCGAGTTGTCCGCACATTTTCCTTCTTTCCGCATGTTTATTTAACACTACTTGTTGGCTCGATAATTATTTCATTAATTATTTATGCACGGTGGTTTTCCTTGGGATTTTACTTACTGGGCTCGCCATCCGGCTTTTGTGGTGGTGAGCGCAGAGATCCTAGTACTAGCGGGGCAAGGGGATCATCGGCGATTTCATCCGACTTGCCTACGCCGAGGCTCTTTGGTATGTGTGCAAATATTATCATGTTTTGATATTTTGTATTATCTTTTGGGTTGGGAAACTGGATATACACTTGTCTTGGTATACATACTATTACAGTTGATCGCTTTGTATGCACAAGATAAATGTAGGGTTTTCCACTATAGGTTTGATCGGTAAGACTTTTACATATATATAATGTGAATGCATTTTGTTAACCTTAGAAATTCTTCCGCTGTTAATTTCGTTTGGGGCCGCCACAAAGGGGCCCTGCCTTGGTGATATACTTTGAGGAGTTTCAGGACATCTGAGAGACGTTATAGTAGGTGATTATACTTTGTTTACTGATGTGTGTATCGTTTCATACTTGTTTTGTTGGGATTATTGAACTTGGTATATCTTTATTGAGACTGGTATCATGTATATATGCCTATCGAGTTGCACATGAATACCCGGGGTTTTCCACATTTATAGAATTCCTAATTTCCCTTTGATTGAGTTATTTCCCTTTGTTATAATTGTTTTAGTCTTCCGCTATGTATTAATGCAATAACTCTTTCATAAACTACTGAATTGATTAAATCGAAGGCTGACTAGGCTCGTCAGGTTGCCGAGTGATGAATCGGGGCCTGCACGGGTTTAGGCCGGGCGTACCCAATTGCACGGGGAAATTGGGGCCGTCACAAAACCACCCATATCACCTAAAACTGTCGTGTACGTACCACTGTAGTGTACACACACTGTTGTGTACACCCCACTGTGGTGTACACACAGTGGTACGTACACCCCGCCATCCCCAAACTACAAAACAGCCACACAAGTGGCAAAAACAGTGGCAAAATGAGTGGCAAAATGAACAACAAAACAATGGAGATAGAGAGGGAACCGTGGGAGGGACACTCACCTAGCCTTCTCCGGTGGTCGTCCATAGTCGCAGCAACGAGGAGGGTGGCGGTGGTGACCGGTCAGGCGAAAGGAAGTGGCTGGTGTAGCGTGAGGTAGAGAAGAAAGACATGAGTATGGAAACCGAGAGTAAGAGTGAGTGAGAGAGAGAGAGAACATGAGAGAGAAAGAGAGTACAACACTCACCTGCTCCGATGACGAGGTAAGAGACGGTGGTGGTGGCTGGCCAGCCAAGGGAGGAGCTGTTGAAAGTGAGGAGGGAGTGAACGTTAGGCCGAGAGAGTGTGATCGTGAGGCCGAGAGTGAGAGAGTCCGTGAGGTGAGGGACGAAATGAAAGAGAGAGAGAGATCGGAGAGGGAGCTCGGACCTCCGGTGTGGTCCGGTCAGGTGAGAGATCCGGCGACTGGCAGTCGGTGGTCGACGGTGGCGAGGTAGTGTGACGGCTATGAGGTGAGGAAGATGATGAATAGTGATTAGGGTTTTAGGGAGAACAAATGGTTTTATATAAGTGTAATGGTGTGAAATGACCATTTTGCCCTTAGACTAACACTTGTTCATCCCTTGGACAGCTACCCTTATGGGTCATTTAGCTCATCCCTTAATCTAACACATATCCACATCCCTATGACCATCCAATGGCTTTCCTCACTCACTTGTGTCACTTTAACAATCATATCCATATTAACCTATTAAATTAACCCCATTAATTTTATTAAATTACCAATAAGGTTACACAAATTCTCGCCTACTCGGTGCACCGTGTCCCGTTTGACACGCTTCTCGAGGCGGTCCCACTTAGTATTCAATTAAATTTCCTCATGTCTAAGTTATACTTTATTGTTAGAGTTTTATTTCCTCAACTTAGGTCATATTTTTCATTTGGCTTTGTTTATTAATAAAATCCACTAAAACGGTTCCCGAAAACCCCGTATAACTAGGCGATATCTCACTCAATTAAAACATAGCCCAAACGGCTCGAGACCCGTAGAATACTATAATACTAATACACAAAGTCAAAGAATCATAAAATTACCTCGGCGTCGACTACCGAAGTTTGAAATACTATCCAGTATCCACGTAGCCGGGTCACAATCCTGACACGTATAACACAAGTCAGTTAAAAATTTCGGGGTTGTTACAGATTACCTCTGAGCTTGCGGTGTGACACTATTTCGATATATAGGTCTTTTTGATATTTTGATGTATTGACATTATTATGTCTTTTCAAATACATTTTGGGTTGTGTTTTGGGTTGTGCGTTAGTTTCCCTTACTGTTCTATGGCTATCACACTATTTACTGTATTTTGAGGTATATACATGTGATGTATCTTTTCCTGATTTTCCACCCTTAAAATTATTTAAATGGCTTGCGCATATTATCAATGGTTTCCGCAAATTATTAATTCACTTCGGCATTAATTGTTAAGACTTTCGCTAAAATAATTAACTGGATAAAAGTTTTAATTAACTCTAAATTTCATAAATTGGTAGAACTAGTGTATTACTTATCCTGAACACGAAGAACGAGGTGTTTAGGTTGTAAAGACTAACTAATACATAATTAAGTCCTGCATAGATAAGATTAGGGCTTAATTACGGGATTAAGTCGGGCGGTGCCCTAGATTAGGATAGGGCCGTCATAATATCCCAGTGGCCAAAACAAATGTACATAATAATACAAAATCAAACCTACATCAGTTAAGGGGGAGAACCTCTTCGGTATCCTCAAAGAAAGTCACCTAGTTGTGGAGCCTTCCCCTTGTCAAACACAAGAATGACAAGCTCAGGTAAGTAACGCCAAACAGGATATATACAACATTTCGAAATCAATAAGCAATCTATATTCATACCGATAGAAAGAAAGGTATAAAGAATGCATTAATAAATAAAAACTGTAAATAAATAGCAATCAATCGAAGATGAGTGTCCAACAAAAAAAAAACAGAGAGGCGCAAGTGGTCCCGACTAAATGGTCGTTGAGTCGAGGAAAACACCTATAAGACTCAGAGTTTAGGACGTAGTGCACCCCTCCATTGGGTTGAGCCAAGAGCCTGGTTAGGCTTGGCCCATGGGGTGAGCCAAACCCAGCGCCCTGGCCATGGTTGGGTCGGGTCGGGTCAGATCCAACCCATTTCAATATATATATATATAAAGAAAAAGAAGAATAAAAAAAATTGAAAATGATGGAAAATTCCTGAAAAATTATATTTTGACCAAAATAAATAGAAATTTCGGAGTTGTTATGAAAAAACGAGAATTCGGGATTTTTGTGAGACTTTATATCGATGTTTTTACCTCGTAAAGCGTGAAATTTGCGAAAATTATTGAAGATTCAAAAAATCCCGAGAAAAATATGAGAAAGTTGAAAAGGAGTAGTAAAATGGATTGCGAGACTTTTTGGGCATTTGGCATGTCGGTGTAACTCGAAAAGTGTGCCATCACTTTGACTTTCCTATTTTAAAAATAATTTGGGAGTTAAAAATC
Organism: Stephania japonica; assembly: GCA_039657345.1. Taxonomy (NCBI): domain Eukaryota; kingdom Viridiplantae; phylum Streptophyta; class Magnoliopsida; order Ranunculales; family Menispermaceae; genus Stephania; species Stephania japonica. The sequence goes on from CM077556.1 coordinate 14,398,940, forward strand.
TAAAGTTTACCAAATAGGTAAAAACGAAACGGATTCCTAGAGATCTAAGGGTCTGTATTATGATAGTCGGGTATATGTCGAGGTCAGACTGGGTGTTTTTTAGATTTAATTGAACACCAAAATTAATGATTATCAGCGGATTGTAATACATTGATGGGCACACGGAGATTCGTAAGGGACGAGTTGGAGTCGTGTTGTAACATCCCCTAATCCCATTTAGGGAATATTCGGTCTGAAACCCTAATTAAGTCCCGGTAAACCAGATCAGATCTAATTAGAGCCAGCAACCTTGTACCTATTCATGATAACAACCTGTATATCTTAATATCGAATAAACAAATAAAAATAAAACACAACAGAAAATTTAAAACTTTTTCCATAAATATAAAATATACAAAATCGGAGTAAAACCACGGTATTATACTCGTACTCCCACCTTGATTATTACAAAATAATATTCAATACAATAATTATAACACAAGAAACTCATTACATGAAGAGAAGACGTTAAACTTCTACACTTCTCCAATCCTGGGCTCCAGTGCAGGTCCATTTTCTGGAAATGTTAAGGTGGGTCAGCTTCTACATGCTCAATAAGTGACTCTCATACCAACCATCAATTATCAACTAATATCAAAAGATAATATATAACAATATGAATCCAACACATATCTAAGGAAGCATTTGAATCAACATAAACAATATATAAACAAATGCACGTTCATTGGTCCATTGCAATGTACCCGTGATTTGAATTTTCAATTTCAACATTTCAATAGAGTCGCCCTCTCAAATGATCAGGAATCACTCACAGGGCATCTGACTAATTCCCATCGATGTGCCGCCAATTCAAATAAATTGAGTTGCACTCTCACATCACCACTAACCCAATCACTAACCATTTGATTGATTTATGACCAATGTGCCGCCAACTCAATAGGAAAACATTGATCGGGATATTCTCAGGTCACTGGGGGCACGGTGATGAGAGGTCGCCCCATTCCAGTTCTAAACCCCAGGCCGATTCATCCTGCCAAACCTCTTCCCGAATTTCGATTTTCATTTAAAACATTTTTGTAAAACCAAAGCCAAATCACGGTACATTGCCCCCATTCCCAGTCCAGAACACTACGTGCTCTAATAATACTAATTTATGTTGCATAATTGATAAAAGAGAGGTTTTCTTCAGGATCCCCTAGCATTTCAGGGTTCCATCACATTTCCCAAAGCCCGAACACCTATGTCATACCCATTGACATTAAGTTGACATTAAGTTGGGTCCAATGTATACTAGTCTAACCCACTAAAACAACCTCTAAGCATACACAAAACCACCTAAGCAAAACAGTTAAGTCACTGTTCAACACGCTAGGGCCAGTGCCCAACGCGCTGGCCAGTGCAACAGTTCCCATTTCTCGCCAATTCGCTTAACGCGCTAGGGCCAGTGCCCAGTGTGCTGGTTGACTGCATCGACTTATCCGAATCTGACCTAAACAGGGTCCAAATATTATGCAACCTCAAAGAGGGCATCACAAGAGGACTTACCACAATCATGCATGACCACAACACTAATGGGTCACCATAACTACCCAATCGATCTACCCATAACAACAACGAAACAACAACAACACCAACACCAACACTCACCTCATTGGCTCTCAATGATCTCGAGCTCACCGTCGCTCTAGCGGCTTCCCTTATCCTTCATCTCCTCCTCCCGATCTCTCTCTCGGGACTTTTTTTTTCTCTCTCTCCCTCTGTTTATAAACACAAAGAGGAGGCGATGAAAATAATATAAATTAACTGCCATGAGATATGCATTGCATCATCTCGAGGATTTTTAAAGTTATCTCTTTAACCCCATCGCCCAGCGCGTTGGTCATTTTCCAAGCAAAATTCCCCAGTCTTTCTCGGTTGTCATGCACACCACCGAGTCTACTTGATGTAAACTTGTCCTAGTGACCCACGCGTCACTCAATGCTCAATATTTTCACTTTAACATATATTTATATATATCAAAATATATAAATATATAACTATACGTCTATAATTACGTTTACACTACGTAATTCACGCCAACAAGCATTCTCGAGCGTCAATGCTATCCTGCGTCTCATGTGTGTCCTATTTGACCCACACATTGTGTAACAACCCTCGAATTTTAACCCGACTTGTATGATACTTGTTAGGACCGTAACCCGACTACGCGATACTGGACAGTATTTCGAACCTCGGGAGTCGACATCGAGGTAATTTTATGATTCTTTGCTGTGTGTAATAGTATTTAGTTTAGTGAGTGTCACGAGCCATTTTGGCGATTTTTAATGTGAGAGAGATTTTCGCTTAGGTAAATGGGGGAGAAAACAATACAATAAAAAGAATTATTGAATAATTTAATTATTTATTTGGCGAGACGAGGCAAGACTACGCGCACAACGAAAAATTTCGGATCGAGGGATACAAGATTTACGTGGGAGTCGGTTAACCAAACTCTAATTTGAGGAGACATAGGATTGACCTCGAGAGGTGTGGACATTTAAGATGAAATATAAAAGGAATTTGGACAAACTCCAGGGGCATAATGGTCATTTTGACAAACTAATATATATATAACTCAACAAACATAAACCCTAACTTTTACACCTCTCTACTGCGGCCCCCTCTTCTTCCATCTCGGTCTCCCTCTTCTTCTCCAACTCTCGGCCTCACCCTCTCATTCTCTCCTCCTCTCCACCATTCTCTTTTGGCCTCTCCTTCCATCTCCTCACTATCGGTTTCACTCTCCTCCCTCTCACTCTCATTCACGGCTCACCCTCCTCGTTCGACCATCGCCACCGCCACCCTCCACAGCATGGGAAACTCGCCAAAGGTATAGCTCATTCTCTCTCTCTCTCTTGGACTTGCACTTACTCACTCATGTCACCATTTCTCTCTCTCCCTCTCTCGATAAGTGCTCTGCTCGCCATTTAGGGTCGTCGTGGTCAGTGGGATCGTCCCCGGTCACGGCTGATTGGAGGCGACGCCGCTGGTCGGAGGTGGCTCATTCTCTTGGTAAAAACCATGGTGGACTTGTGGACTGTGGTGTGGTGTGTGGTAATGGCGTGTGTGCACCCCACGGTTGGGGTGCATGATGGGGTGTGTTGTGTGGACAGCCAATTGGTGATGTGGTGTGTGTGTGTGCACCCCACAGATGGGGTGCGTATGGTGTGGATAGCTTGGTTGGTTGTGAAATTCAATCTTAGGTGTGTGTTGGACAATGTAGTGTGTGATGTGGGTATGTACACCCCACGGTTGGGGTGTGTGACGGGGTGTGTGCGCCCCACTGCTAGGGTGCATGATGGTGTGGTACACCCTACGGCTGGGGTGTGGGGTGTATCATGTGTGTATAATGAAATAGGTACAACTTGCGGCCCAAGACAAAGACATAAAATATGAAAATGGGCTTAAGTATTTAAGCCCAACAAGTGTCCAACAAATAAAACAAACTCATGCAAATCAACTTAAGACTAAATGCTAAACCTTAAACTAATATTCGGGATTCAAACCCTTATCAGGCAGTCGAGAGATCGCGGGGGACATGTTAAAGTCTCGGAGTGTATTACGTGGGTTGCGATAGTTCAGGTAAGTACACTTGTCTTAAAGCTTGTGTACGTTAGTAATCCAGTTAAGAAAATACCATGTGATTCATTTTCATTCCGTTGTGTTTGATATTATCTACTTGTTGGCATTCCATTCCATATTCCTTGTATGTGTGTTCTTGGCATAAGTGTGTGTCTCGAAGGTACATGCGGCCTGCAGTAGAAGGGATAAAACGTGTGTGCACGAGTGTTTGACCACCCCTAGTGATTGTGTGATACCATGTATTGGATTGTTGTGGATTTCGATGTTGCAACATCGCTATTGTGGAATTGTTGTAGATTTTAGACCACTTATGGCCTCTCTTGACTCGTAGAACACACATGTTTCGATTGCTATCATTTCTAGTCTATCTATCATGCATCTTGTCTATTTAAATTTATGTCTTTCATTTCCCGCATGATATTTAGACTGCCATGTTTGAAAATTTATGAATTACTGCTATATTCTTCTGGCATTACTTTCGATTTCTCTCAGTTGCTTATCGTCTAGTTTGTTATGATGGGTGCAGATAGGGCGAAGTGCAGTAGAGGCAAGGGACCTTGCCTAGGAGACTTTTTGTGAGCAGCTGAACTTGAGGTATCGAGATGTAGGCTCATGTTTATTTTGTTTGTATGTTTTATATATATGATTGTAGTTTTTAGATTGGGGATAAATTTTGAGGTGGATACCATGAATTTCATTATGTTGACTTGGACATGAACCTATCGGGGTTTCTCCATTTATATAGATTCCTGATTTTCGTTTGACTGAGTTATTTTTCAATAATTGATTAGTATTAAATTCTCTTCTACTGTGTTATACTAGCAATAACTCTTTCATAAAACTTGAAATTTGATGATTTAAGGCTGACTAGGCTCGTCAGGGCCACTGAGTGTCGAATTGGGACCTGCACGTGTCTAGGCCGGGCGTACCCAAATGCATTGAAAATTTGGGACCGTCACACATCGTATTAGGCATCTCCTAATTTGTCCAATTATTAATTTATAATTAATATTATAATCCATGCAAACATAATCTAACACGTAATCCCACACACAAGCTAATCGTATCTAGTTGGGCGTAACCACGAGCCTAACTCGGGTAATCAAAATTTTGATTATCACTAATCACGTGCTTAAGGTAACGAGTCGTTACAGTGTGAGTGTGCATTAGCTTTGGATACAGGTATGTAAACCAGTGAGGAATTTTACAGTTATTTCATTAAGCTTTAAATTATTATTCTTATTGCTCTGTTCCCTACTTTGGATTTTCCATTCCGATTGAGTTGTCCGAGAGCAAGTTAGTCAACGTGATCCTTTGGTGTGCGGGTTATCTGAGGTAATATACCAAAGTCATGAGCTCGGAATGCACGATATTGTTTGTGGTTTTATACGGGGTGAGGATTCTTTGCTAGATTGTTGAAAAGTTCTCACCCGTGTGGATTTTAGGATGGTGTGAGTGTACTACGTCCTAAACTCCGAGTCTTGTAGGTGTTTTTCCTCAACTCAACAACCATTTGGTCGGGACTACTTGTGCCTCTCTATTTGTTTTCTTAGACACTTATTTTTGATTGATTCATAGTTATTTACAATTTTTATTTATTCATGCATTTCTTGTACCTTTCTTTCTATCAACATGAATATAGACTAAATTATTATTTTGAAATGTTGTATATATGTCATGTTTGGCGTTACTTACCTGGGCTCATCATTCTCGTGTTTAACTGAGTGCAGATCCATAGTCCAGCAAGGGGACTTGCTTTGAGAATACAGAACAACTCTCCTCTTGACTGATGTAAGTTACATTTTGTATTATTGTATATATATTTTTGAAACATTGGGTTTATTTGAGAGATCTTAGGACTTGTATATTTGATGGTAGTCTCCTTTAATTTCATTTTGATGATATACATATGCGATGTTTCCACAATCTAAGTAGTTCTGATTTCGTGTCTTGGAGTTGGTTTAATTTAGCTGAGGAATTTAATGCTTCCGCTACACTTTGATAACTCACTAATTTGATTAACTCAACTTTAAAATGGAGTAATAATTGGTAAATGGTATGGAAGGCTGACTAGGCTTGCATGATTCAGCGAGATTGGCTCGTAAGTCTATGTAAGTCTAGGTCGAGCGGGGTCCCGTTTTTAAACTGTAGAATTGGGGTCGTCACAGTTGGGTTGTGGTGATGCATAGCTAGAACCATGATGATTCCTATACTTTGGATAGTAAGGACAAACATATGTGGGATGAAAGTACTCCCCACAATTTTCACAAACCTCGACCTGTTGCATAAAAGATTGAGAATTAGAAAATTGATGTCCATTATATGACATACCTACCCTATTCACACCATGATAGTATGAGTCTTTGAATCGACCATAATTATGGGAGTAGAAGACCATTAAGGAATTACCTACAAAAATGTTAGGAACAAGGGACTATATACAAAAATAAATAAATAAAGGAAAATCAAAGAAAGAAAAACCAATCCCCGACAATAGTGCCAAAAATTGATGCACGCCGAACGCGTCAATAAAATATTTACCTTAAACCAACTTTTTGTAAATAGTGGTAAATGGTCGATCCCATAGAGATTGGCAGTCTTTCTAAGCTCGAAAATACAAAAAGGGATATCAGGGGTTTTTAAAGTAATGAAGAGAACAAATAAGAACGAGAGAATGTAAAAACTGTTTTGTAGAGAGGAATTCAATAGAAAGAACAACCTAAACTTTCACCTTCTTGAACTTGTCTAATGACACATGGAATTCATTGGTCGTCGATCCATACAAAAATATGTAATTCAATTATATTCTAGTGTAACCATACACCCGGTAACATACTCGGTTCCTCGCACTTTCTGTTCTTGGTAGTCAAGATACGACCATTAACTACTTCCCTAACCAAACACACAACCTTGAACTTAGGCGAAATGAATTTAATGCGTTGAGTGCATAGAGTTTTGTAAATGCTCTATACTTAGACAACCGTATCACTAGTGCTTCCGATTTAGCTTAGATCCCCAAGGCACTTGACTAGTCCCGAAAGGGGTTAACCAATTAGTAAGGTTAATTGTCACTTGGATAAGTCTATCGCGTAAGGACGGACGCTTCGACTCAATAACTAAGGGTAATCAATCTAATATACAAGTAAAAATCCTTTCACAAACAAATAAATCGAACTCTAGATTCAAAACAATGCCAAAGGAAATACAATATAAAAGAAGAACAAAAGAATAGATTAGATAGATCTTACAAAGAATTCATGACACCAATGATGTGTTCATCCGCCTCGGGCCTAGATCCATAAAAAATTAGCCGAACATGACGTTGACGAACATCATTAAAATATATGAAAATAATGTACCGAGAGTGGCCGGCTTATTCTTGCGATCCCCCCATTATTGAATTTGATTCCTATATATATATATATATATATATATATTACTATAGCCTATATAGGATAATAAAATAGTGTCTTTCCTAATAAAACAAAAATACTTATTTGTCTCAACTTACTAAACAAAACAATCCAGAAACTTCATGTTCTTCTTTTGTTTTGAACGCACAGAACACCACGTCAGTCGCTGGATCCCCATTAATTGAATTTGATTCCTATATGTATATATATATACTTGTTGTAAAATTACTTTGAACAAAGCTAGGAAAGTAAAGTAAAGAAATAGAAATTGAACAAGAGAAGAGATATTGGAGAAAATAGAGAACTTTCATTCCAATATAGTATCACATTACATAGGTGGAACCTCTTTATATAAGCCCTTGGTAAGACCAAAGGGCACAAGTTACATTTCAATACAATTACATGAATAAATAGCATTAAGACTAAGCAATTATATGAACTAATTTGGGTGTTACATCATGTGAAGAGTTAGAATAATAATAGGTGGAATACGTAGAGTTGTCAATCCACATTATTTACAACACTCCCCCTTGGATGACAACTTGCTAAGAAAATATGCCTCGTTAAAACCCTTACTAGAAAAACCCTATGGGAAAAAAATTTAGCAAAGGAAAAATAGTACATTGTTCTCATCAATCTTGATATGGAGTATGATATTGATAGGATTGTCTCATTAAAAACCTTGCTAGAAAAACCCATTGGGATAAAACCATAGCGAAGGGAAAAAGAGTACAATACACTTATCAATTTTGATATGGAGTTTAATATTGTTAGGATTGCCTCATTAAAAACCTTGTTAGGAAAACCCAGTAGGAAAAAACCTTAGACAAGGGAAAAAGAGTGCAATGCACTAATCAACAACTCCTTTTGATTCTCCCCCTCATGTCCACATGGGTGAGACTTGTTCAGTTTCTTTACTTGCAATGTCTTTAAGTTTACGCAAACCAATATCATATGTAAGTCTTTTAAATGTCGTAGTTGGTAAGGCTTTTGTGAATAAATCAGCAAGATTATCGCTCGATCGGATTTGTTTGATATCAATTTCACCATTCTTTTGAAGCTCATGCGTATAAAAGAATTTTGGTGAAATATGTTTTGTTATGTCCCCTTTTATGAATCCTTCACTTAATTGTACAATACATGCTGCATTATCCTCATATAATATGGTTGGAGAATCTTTTATTGAAAGCAATCCACATGATTCTTGAATATGTTCAATCATGTTTCTCAACCAAACACATTCACGACTTGCTTCATGAATTGCAAGTACTTCAGAATGATTGGAAGAAGTGGCAACCATAGTTTGTTTTACTGACTTCCATGATACAACAGTATTACCACAGGTGAATACATATCCCGTTTGAGAACGGGCCTTATGGGGATCTGATAAAAATCCAGCATCGGTATAACCTTGGAGATTCAATTTTACCCCTCTCGAGTAAAATAAACCCATGTCACTTGTTCCTCGAAGATATCGAAAAATGTGTTTAATACCGTTCCAATGTCTTCGAGTTGGTAAAGAGTTATATCTTGCAAGTAGGTTGACAACAAAAACAATATCGGGTCTTGTACAATTTGCAAGATACATAAGTGCACCAATTGCACTTAAATATGGTACCTCCAGACCAATTAGCTCTTCATCACTTTCTTGAGGTCGAAATGGATCATTATCCACTTCAAGTGATCTGACAACCATTAGAGAGCTCAATGGATGTGCCTTGTCCATATAAAATCTTTTTAATAATATTTCAATATAATTTGATTGATGGACAAGTATTCCACTTGACAAATGTTCAATTTGCAAACCAAGACAAAGTCTTGTTTTTCCAAGTTCTTTCATCTCGAATTCCTTTTTCAAGTATTCGGATGTTCTAACGATGTCGTCGTGGTTTCCCACTATATTTAAATCATCAACATATACAACAATAATCACAAATCCTGTTGATGATCTTTTAATGAAGACACATGGGCAAAGCGGATTATTTACATATCCTTCTTTCAGTAAATAATCACTAAGACGTTTGTACCACATTCGTCCGGATTGTTTCAACCCGTATAAAGACCTTTGTAATTTTATAGAATGCATGTTATGAGGTTTTGATTTTATTTCATCAGATATTACAAATCCATCAGGGATTTTCATATATATCTCACTGTCTAGAGATCCGTACAGATATGCTGTAACGACATCCATTAAATGCATATCAAGCCCTTCAGAGACTGCAAGGCTTATCAAGAACCGAAATGTGATTGCATCTATAACAGGAGAATATGTTTCCTCATAATCGATGCTAGGTCTTTGTGAGAAACCTTGAGCTACAAGTCTTGCTTTGTACCTTGTAACTTCATTTTTTTCGTTTCTCTTTCGTACAAATACCCATTTATATCCAACAGGTTTTACGCCATCTGGCGTTTGGACAATTGGTCAAAAACCTCTCGTTTCCTTAACGAGTTTAGCTCTTGCTTGGATAGCATCTTGCCATTTTTGCCAATCAGGTCTTTTTTTTTTTACATTTCGTCATCATCATTCGATCGATCGGGTTCGGATCATCATCATTTTCACATATTTCAAAGGACATATTGAAAGCAAATATATCATCAGGAACAATTTCATTTCGATCCCAAATCTTACCAGAGTTTAAATAATTTATTGAGATCTCATTACTTTTATCTTTTTCATCTTTTTCTAGAGGAAGTGGTTCCTCATCAGAATCAACTTGTTCTGACAAACCCTTATCAAATGATTCTTGTGCTTTCTCAGGAGTATTTTGATTTGTATTTATTTTTACTCCCGTTTTCCTCTTTCGAGGAATTGTATCCTTTGAACTAACCGGTCTTCTACGCTTTAAGCGTTTCGTTGGTTCTTGTGCATTTTGTTGCACAGAGACATCAATTCTTGCAGGAGCATTTATAGCTGGAATATGTGATTTTGTCACTTGTTTTGCATCATTAAATGCATCTGGTAATTGATTTGCAATTTGTTGCAAATGAATGATCTTTTGAACTTCAAGTTCACACTGATTTGTTCGTGGATCATAATGTGATAAAGTTGATGCATTCCAAGCAATTTCGCGCCATTCCTTTTGAATTGACTTCTTATCTCCCCCTAATAGTGGGAAAATTGCTTCATTAAAGTGACAATCAGCAAAACGTGCAATAAATAAATCCCCTGTTAAGGGCTCAAGGTATCTTATAATGGACGATGAGTTAAATCCAACATAAATCCCAAGTTTTCGTTGTGGACCCATCTTAGTTCTATTGGGAGGTGGTATAGGAACATACACTGCACAACCAAAAATTCTTAAGTGTGAAATATTTGGTTGTTGACCTAAAATGAGTTGCATGGAGGAATGTTCATGGTATGCGATGAGGCCTATAACGAATGATAGATGCTTTGCATGAAGGATCGCATGTCCCCAAACCGAAGTTGATAACTTAGTTCTCATGATTAAAGGTCCGGCAATTAATTGAATGCGTTTGATCGAGATTCTGCCAAACCATTTTGGGTATGCACATGTGGAACAGAATGTTCAATGGTAATTCCTATAGACATGCAATAATTTTTAAATGCTTGGGATTGAAATTCCCCGGCATTATCAAGACGGATGGTCTTGATTGGGTTGTCAGGGAATTGTGCTCTTAACTTAATGATTTGCGCTAAAAGTCTAGCAAATGCAACATTGCGGGTCGAAAGCAAACAAACATGTGACCATCTAGTTGATGCATCTATCAAAACCATGAAATATCTAAATGGTCCACAGTGAGGATGAATAGGTCCACATATGTCTCCCTGAATGCGTTCTAAGAAAACTGGAGATTCTACAACAATTTTACTTGGGGATGATTTAACTATCAATTTACCTTGAGAACAACTAGCACAATTATAATCACCAGCTGAAAATATTTTTTGACTCCTTAAAGGATGTCCATGCGAATTATTAATTATTCTTCGCAACATTGATGATCCTGGATGACCAAGCCGGTCATGCCATAAAATGAATGTCTTTGGATCATTAATTTTCTTATTTAAGACGACATTCGTTTCGACATGCCTTTTCAAATAAAATCCAGAAGGTAATGCTGGGAATTTAAATTTTCAGATGAAACAAATCATACTGAATAACTTCTAGATAAGATATTGAAAACATTATAGTTGTACCAGATATTGCATAAACATTAGCCTCTACTAAGTTTAAATTTGATAAATACTCTTTATATTACAATGTACATGTAGTACAATAAGCAAGACATGCGTTATTCGCCTTTATTTAGCTCATAATTTGAACACATCTTAATGTGTCAATACTTAATTGAGCTATTTTTAATGGTAAAATTCATAATTTTGCATTGATTTTGAAGGCATGGTAAAAGATCAAAAATATTTGGGTATGTATATGACAATATTTAGGCAACATAGCCTTTCTTACGTTACGAAAAAATGTCACAATTATGAGCGCTCATTGTCAATACTAATTTACCCTTTCTAGTGGTGCACCACTTTTTATTCTGACTATCAATGGAATTGTCAATATGACTTTTACCATATCTTTTCATCTTTTCCACGTCCATAAATTTGTAATTGCGACCATAGTCATCATATGCAACATATGCTTCTTAATTTGAAGCGAAACCAATTGGACATGAGTGATATTATATTTATAATATCTCATTATTTTACTCAGCTACCACGAAACAATAATTCAATCCATTATTAATACTTAATGGATTGACGTATGCACTCGATAATTTGTTGCAGTAATATATCGAGGCGAGCCACATGGCCTTTATTTGTCTCATCAGTCATATTTCTGCATAGCCTCAATATAGAGGTAATTGAAATTGCAGAATAATAAATGATATTTGACTGATATAAATTTTGTAGCGTGAGACCCAGCCACTCATTTTGAGCCTTTTGGAGCATCACCAATTTTGGCCTTAATATAGATAGCTCCATGAGGTGAAATGATAATATAAAGTGAAATATTCACTTTTCAAATCTCTAAAGAGTCTAAAGAGATATTTGACGAATAAATATTTATACGCATAGCCTTGCATAGATGTTTTATATATAATTTGAACATCCCGTTGCCTTGACAAGTAATTATTTCCAGTGATATCAAGAGCAATAAATTCAAGTTTTTGAAGGTTTGTCATAGTCTGAAAATATGTCAAAAATTGAGTAAATAAAAAAAAATATTCGATTAAATATATGTTCACAACTTGATTATTAATATGCAAAATGTACTACTTGTATGAGTTGGTGGGACAACCTCCAGGTTGGGTGGTGAGACGAAGTCTACTTAAAAACCATGCCTCCTCGAACGGGATAACCCGTCTCCCTTTCAATGTTTAGCTTTACCGGGGACAAGGCTTACCCACTATCAACCCAAACTCATAACACTATTTGCAATAAAAAAATCGAGAATGAAGCATAATTAATCGTTTATAGTATAGCGAGAAAACTAGTTATGTCACATATTGACTTTTGATTTCGATGTAGAAGATCGTACAAGACGCAACTACCAGAGCATACTTTCGCAATCGGTGACGTTATAATGCATAGTATATGAATAAAGTATGCATATAAAAGTGAAGCAACCAAGACAATATAAAAATAAACCGAACTCATAAAAGTTATACCTTCTTAGCTTTGTCTCCTTAACAATCCTTCTTGAACTTCAAGATCTCCTTAATGCTAGAGCAAGCTCGTGCTGATAACGTGTTGTAAAATTACTTTGAACAAAGCTAGGAAAGTAGAGTAAAGAAATAGAAATTGAACAAGAGAAGAGATATGGGAGAAAATAGAAAACTTTCATTCCAATATGGTATCACATTACATAGGTAGAACCTCTTTATATAGGCCCTTGGTAAGACCAAAGGGCACAAGTTACATTTCAATACAATTACATGAATAAATAGCATTAAGACTAAGTAATTATATGAATTAATTTGGGTGTTACATCATGTGAAGAGTTAGAATAATAATAGGTGGAATACGTAGAGTTGTCAATCCACATTATTTACAACAATACTAATTTTATGACCGTTCTATGCAGGAGTGAACCCGCTCGCTTCACTCGCGAAAATTAAATTAAATAAATAAATAACTTAGGTATATGTAATACTATTAAAGTTTCTAAAAACAACTATTATATTACCAAAAAAAAATGACTATTAAAAAAACTTAGGTATATGCATACTACTTGTTTATGATGCTAATCAACAATTAATCAAATACATTAACCGAGGAAGCTAGTAGCTATTATCCTTATGACCGTGACCTAAGTAATTACAAGCGACACAAAGACCATAAGCCACTTAAAATGTACGTAAGGTACAAATAGGAGGCTGAAAATATAACTCACTTTCAACGAACACTTTGGGGGTATACCCTTGTATTTTAGTCATTTATGGCTCTTTCTTGTTTCCCCTGGTGTGGGGCCTACATCTAACAAAATATCATAAACGACTAAAAGAAAAGAATGTGCACTTAAAGTGTGCGTTGAGAGTGTGTTAGATTATCATATTCTTTTTTTTTAAACAACTTTAGTTTAAACTTCTTATTTTTTGTTATTGTTTTTTTTATGGATCATTATGAATTACATGCTTATGATGAAGAAGTTATTGCCATGCGAAGAGCAGCAAGCGAAGGTAATTTAGCGAAGTAGTGTATTGTTTAGGAATTAATACTTGGGGAAAAACTAATTGGGAAGTTAAATTCTAAAGTATCTCTTTTTGGAATTTTCTTTAGATCATTGAAGTAAGAAAGATGGTAGGCTCTACTCCGCTACCTTACTAAATTACTTGAGAACCAAATCTATTTAGTCATAGATGGAATCATATTTAAAGGAGTTATTGAGGTTTGTGTCAGTAAGGTCCGGGGACCGAATTTGAATTGCCAAAACTTAATTAGCAGAACTCGGTCATTTTCAATTGGGGCGTCCCCGCCTCACTTAATCGAGTACAATTGAAGAGTTTTATTGTGGCGGCCCCAAATTCCGGGGTCGCCCCGTGCAACAGAATACTTCTCCAGCTCATGCACCAGAAGTAACTGCCACGTCATATATCTATCCCATTATCTAATACTCTCACAATTTATGATACAAATCCATAAGTAACAGCGGAAGTCTTGTGAATTATCAAAAATGTGTTATATTAGTTTTCATTATCCATCCTATAGTGGAAAACCCGGGCTGTACATGCACATAGGCGATTAACTGGAACAGTGTTATATACAAGTACAGTTATGATAGGTTTCCTCATCCCAAAAGACTACAAAATATCAAAACAATATATATATATATACCAGCACACGTACTAGCAAGTCTTGACGATGGTAAGTCAGATGTAATCGCCAAGAACCTCCTTACCTTGCTGGTACCAGGATCTGCACTCAGTTATCACAAAAATCAGATAACGAGTCCAGTAAGTAAAATTCCAAGTAAAACCACCAGGCATTTAATTTAAGGAACCCATAATAGAAGCCAAAAATAGTGTGAAATAATCATGCACTTGTCAAAAAGAAAAATAATGCAGGCAACTGCTCAAATGGAACATGCATGAATATTAACACTCAGAAATAAATGGGTGTGAACCAGCTACATAAGAAGTGAACTTAGAACCAGTGGCCCGGTCGTACTCTACTCCCATGCCCCGCAAACTGTGTCCTAAGTCACAATTTCTCCTAAGCGACCACACACCCGAAGGAAAACCCATCGAAACTTCACCGTTCCCATCAATAATAGATTCAGATTAACAAAGAATTTAAAGCTCAAAGAACAACCAAATAAATGCAATAGTGGTGTTCAATTGGGTTTTACATACCTCAAACCGCGCTCAAAACCCCAAAAGTATCCCCCGGGTCTGATTTTCCTCAATTCCCGACTGAAATTACTGTTTTGGACACTCCTGGAATTCATTTATGAGGATTATGGGTCAATTAATTTGATTATATTGTTATTTAGGCTCATTTCTTCATTTCCTTAATTTTTGAGTTCCAGTGGACAATTAGCGCTAATGAGATAAATTAGCGCGCTAATTTATCTCATCACTGTTCATTATCGTCTTCAATCAGCGTGATTAGCGCGCTAATTTCTCCAATTAGCGCGCTAATTGCTCGCTGTCCTGAAAAATTTTCAAATTAACATCTTGAACTCCAAACAACCCACAAACCCATAAATTCAATTCCCTTATTTCCATAACACATCAATATCTTTAATTACACCATTTAAACATCAATTACCATAATCAAACACAAAAATCTACAATTTACCAAAAATTTCCATTTTCAAACCCATTTACAAAAATTCATCAAATCTCTCTCAAACTTGATTAATTTCACCACCAATGTCATACAAACCTCATGAATACTAAATCCCACCTAAAATACAGAATTTAATCCCCCTTAAATTCGTTTGAAACCCAAATCATCCAATAACCCAAATTCTCATGAAAATCCAAGATAAAATGATTTCATACCTTAATTCTTGTTATTGATTGCCATAAATCACTCTCTAATCCAGCTTTGTTCCCTTCTTTGATCTCTTCTTCCTCCTCCTTCTCCAATCGATCTCTCTCAATCAACCTCACTCTTTCAACCCATCTTGACCGATCCTCATGTATATATATACTTGATTTTGATCAAGTGTGTGTACAAATCTCGAGGACAATCCTATGGTCCAACATCACTCTGTGTCGCTCCAACTCAAAAACACCTTATCATGACACCAATCACCTTAAATGTGCATCTCGAGAAGCATCCAAGTGTTGCTGATTTATCCAACTTAACTATAGGATTTTTATAATTCCTAAGTGATTTAACTTATAACAATTATCAAATCAATTCAATAAATTCTCATAATTTGTAAATAAAGCCACACTAGCCTCACAACCACTCGGCACTCCGTGTTCCGTGTTCGACACGCTTCCCGAGGTGGTCCCACACTTAGTGTAACTAATTTAATTTTAGCCTAAGGTTATATTAACTTTCCATTAAATTTACTCCTCAACCTTAGTCATGCTTAATAACTTAATCTAATCAACCCACCAACACCCGGTCTCACAGCTCTCGAACCCCCACGTTGACCTGTCTCACGACACAAACCCCGACTCTCAACTTGCCTGATAAGATAAAATAACACACACCTATGATGACTTTCACACAATTTATATAAAAGTACATCATAGAATTTACCAACCATCAAAAAAATCAATCAATTACCTAAGTCAGTCTCAGGTCTAGTCTCTCCACCGCTTCCACGTGTCATCTGAGCTGGTGTTCTAATCTGAATAATTTAAAATAACGGTGTTAATTTATAACGGGTCGTTACATTTATTCATGCAACAGACCCCAACTAAAAAAAAGTTGTCGTGGGCGGATCCGAGTAAACAATATTGACCAATGCCATGACTTTGAGTTAGGATGGAAAATGAGAATCAACTCTACCTCCAGTTTTTGTGCTCAACAATAAGTCACGCTTTGAGAAGCAAGTGCCCAATTCAAAACTGTTATGTATTCTTTTAAATTGCTCATCCAATGCATTCCATATCCTCATTGAGATAGCAATGCAAGTGTCTAAGAATCAGTAAAATCATAGACCATAGATCTTGACATGAATTTCAATGCTTATCGATGATAGCTGATGTGAACAAATTAAGGACAAAAAGCAATTACAAATTAAGGATAGAAAGAAATTAAAAATGAAGGACAAAAAGCAAATTAAGGACAAAAAACAATTAATAGCTGAATGTGAACAAATTAAGCTCTTGATTTATTTCATTAATACCATCATAATAATTTGTTGGCATTTGGCAGATCAACTTGCATGCAGCAACAAGTAGTACTAATCAAATGGCACTTGCAGTATAATATTCTTGCCAAAAATCAAACACCTTGAATAGTGGATAGGAAGACTTTTAAATTTTAATGCTATACTAATGATATCTGTTATGTTTGTATACACGAAATGTGATTATAATGTGGGGATTGATTTTTAAATTATCATAGAACTTGAAAAGTGATAGAAATTCTGAAATTCATGAATTAATAATGATATATACATCTCAGGAACATATTGCAACAAACCTCACGGAAAACATGAAGAATGAGAGGTTTTTATTCTGAAGAGTTTATTGACACAACAATTCAACAAGCACTTGAGATCCTTGGGATCTTCAATCTGATTTGCAGTTATCATCTCCACCATGGAATCTCTAAAATCCTTTCTTGGATCATGGGAGTACTTGTCCATTGCCACCATGACAATGCACTTTGTGCCATCACTGTTGTTATCACCATACCGTTCACTTTTTGCTAAAATCTATTCGATCTCCAAAATACTCTAGCAAGAATTCTTCTTGCAAGAGGGAAAAATAATAAGGGCATCTCAAAATTATGAAGGGGTTGCTTTAGGATTTGAATCCCATGACCTTTAGTTACAATGGATCAATGTCATCTATAGATATTAATCAAGAGGCGCTCCAACCCAATTTTCAACCAACCTTGAATAATAGCCGATTATTGCTATAAACCTCTTACTCCAGTATAACATAATTAAAATAATGAACAACGTCATGACTTACCACATATATAGTTGGGTTGTTCTTAAGAAGTTCTTCAAAATGTAGCTATGTTTTGTCATATTTTGGATCAACTTTTTGTAGAGCAACATCACCACAAGTTAATTGTGCAGTTTAAAAAAACATCTATGGATTATTCAGAGGTTGTTTTCTGTCAAATGGATCATATGTTTCCATCACAGACCTTTTTATGGAATTCCATGATCAGGGGCTTTGCATACAATGGCCCATATGAGAAATGCATTCAAGTGTTTGAGAGAACCAGTATAATTACACCTACCCTTATGTTTTAGATTCTTATTGCATAATTGGAAACTACAAAGATGGGTAGAGGCTCCATGGTAAGATTTTAGAATTGGGTTTTGAGGGGTCGTTTACGGTTGCGAATTCACTTGATGATTTCTATTTAAGGAAAGAAAGTCATTGTTGTTGTGGTAATGTGGGGGAAGGCTCATTGGAAAATGAGAATTTGAGTGATGCCTATACAGTACCAAAATCTAATCAAGTTCTTTATGCTATTTTTCATACATAGCACATCTCCATTGGATCAAACATGTGATGCAACTTGAAATATGCAATCAAATCAATGTTTAGATGGTAATTTGATATCTAACAACTTCAAAGTAGTCACACCAAAAAATACATCTACCAAATAGGCAATTCAATCAATCAAACAAGACAATCCATATTTATTGGCTTAGCCCTAAAGTTGAACTACAAAAGAAGAAACGAAAATACTTAAAGCATGTACCTTGCTTTTGCTTCTTAGATTGATTCCGCAGAAAGAGAGTCACGAGAGAGAAGGAGAGGTCGAGAGAGACTTTTAACGGTGTCGAAATCAGGTCGAGGGAGTGCAAGTCAGGAACTAAAGGGAGTACAAATCGGGAACGTACATGCAAATTAGGAACAAAATTGAAATCGAAATCAGGAACAAAAGCGAAATCGGTGCAAATCAAGAACGAAATCGAAATCGAAACAAAGAGATTTTCAAGGGAGTTCAAGTTGAAATCGAAGCAAGAACGAAATCGAAATTGAAACGAAAAGATTTCAAGTCGACCGGTTTACGGTACGGAATTAGGGAAAGGGGTAAAATAGGGAGTTCAAGTAATGAAGGAAATGAGAAGTATTCTCACTTTTATTTTATATTATATATATATATATATTGTTATGATATGGATGAACAATTGATCAAGACTTTGTATGACTAACCATTGTCAAGCATGGCTCTTACATTGAGTGGTAATATCAAGCATGGCTCATACTTGCATCCATATCCAATGTACTCATTATTTCATGTGTTGTCAACATTGCTTGTAAAGAGTTGTATGACATGTGATGTATGTGTAACTTGTAAACATTATCTTAGTACATTTATCATCATCACCAAAGGGCCTATATAAAGGGTATCAACCTCATTGTAAAAACACACCAAGTTGTATACAACTTCTCATTTCAACTCTCTCATTTCTCCTCTTCTACTTTGTAGTTGTAGTTATTTGTAGTTCTTTGTAGTAGTAGAAGTTCTTAGTTCTTCTACTTTCCTTCTCTAATTCTATCAAGTCTCAATTCAATTCACAACATATATATATGCTTCTCGAGGCCGATCCTTGGTATGTCTTTATGCATGTATATTTGCTCCTATGCTCTTGTCACACCGAATCAACTCCGCCTCAAATCTCTTACGCACGAATAAGAAAGTTGTCCACTGCCACTCTCTCAGCATCTACCACGTCATCAACAACTCTCTTCACGTGTGGGCCCACAAAGGTTGCCTTGAGATGCGTGTCAGTACGGTTTTTGATGTATAACATATCGGGGCATATGAATACTCCATTTAACGTATTTTTTTGTCCTGGATTCAACTGCTTACTCCATAAAAATGACAAATAAAGATTATTAAGCTAATATTTTAAAGACTTTACCATAAAAGTATATAAATAGACATAATAAATACTACACAAAATATGATTTGTCAGTGGTGTAAGGTGTATTAATACAACTAGCAAGTTCACTTCAATGTTAAATTATTTTATTTTTTGATAATTAAGGGTATCTCTACCTTTTTCATCCCCTCCTTATAACTCCCCTAAAATTTTAACCTGTGAGAAACTCCCCCTAAATTTTGCTATATGTTGTACTGAAAAGTCGTACATATTAAAATCAATTTAGCCTCACATTATATATATTGGATAAGACGGGTTAGTCCAATTAACAGTAAGGACAAATTTGAGATTGTTAAGTGCACGGCCTTAAGTTCAATTTTCTATTGTGTCAAGATTGTTAGGGTCATTTCGGTACGCTTATGCCGATTCTACCAAAACCTCGTGAGAATAGTTAAGTTTGTCTCAATACACACAAATATATAACAATAATAATAATAATAATAATAATAATAATAATAATAATATTGATTATTATTATTATTATTATTATTATTATTATTAGACCATAATGATAAATAACTATTGATTGGTTGTTTCTTTTTCCTGGTGTAAATTGCTAGGTCGGTTTGTTAATCGACAAGTGTAGCTAGGAAAACGAAATGAAAAAACATATATTAGTCCAATTAATAATTGAATTGATTGAGACTTGGATTATATATATAATTAACTACAATGAATCTACACGCAACCTAGCTCTCGCTCTCTCTATTTCTCAATATTAATTGTTTATATGGGTTTCTAGATATATATCATTTTAAATAATTTCTCCACGACTAAGGGATTTGTAGTATAATTATGAAGACGATAGTGTACAAATACAATGTTATTGTTAGGTGTGCAGCGACATTAATTAGGAGGTGGTGGTGCAGCTTAATTGAAAAATGAGTGAGGATAACTGTCGAACCCCATGTCAACTAGCTGAGTGGTCGTTGGCGCCATTGAATAATTAAATTCACATTTATAGATTATAGAAGTAGCCTCCTATTTTAAGTTTCCGTGATGTCATCATCTCTCATATCCTATCCACTATATCTTGCCCATTATTTCCAACATGTGACCAAATTAAAAGTCTTTGATCACTTTGATGTTTCATGTCGGCAACTCCACCTGATTGACAGCTCTCTTGCTCTATTAATCTTTTTATCCTTGTCAGTAGACCCTGCTACCGTGATTCCGATAACATACTCAGATGGGGGACGTAAACTTATTGCATGCATTGATGCGTCTCAAGATGGGACAATGATATGTTAACAGTAAATTTCACCACTACTTAAAATTAACCAAATGTACTGATAACGTTAAAAATATCACCAAATTATTTTCTTTTCACATATCTCTTATTATAATTTTCAAGAAGTCAAAGATACGCATGCGTACGTAAGTTTACTAAACAAACCAAATTGTTTGTGAGCTTGTTCCAGAATATGTATGGTAAAATTATTATTTTTTTTTACTATATATGGTCAAATTAATTAAAGAACGTGCGCCTTATCATGAACACTCGATATATTAGTTGAATTTATCCTTAAGCGTACAAATAATATTAGTTGGATTTATTCTTCACACACTGTAATATTAGTCCTACTAAAGTGGAGCTAGCTTTGGTAGCACAAACGCACCCACCAGTGCGCAAATTTGGCCCTCGACCAATATGTTTTACACCGAAATTTGTATATACTCTCTCTCACACACACACACACACACATATATATATATATATATAGAGGTGCGGACAAACGACTTGTATGTAGTTTCTTATGCGTTATAGCGTGTGCAAATTGGCGATGTTTTCCTCCGTTCCTAAATATATGTCACATTTTTTAAGCTTTTTTCTTTTTCGCTCGAACAAATTAATGATTCACGTTAAGAAACCAATAATGAGGCATTAACTGCTTCATTTTTAATATAGTTCTAACCACATTTTATTTAGTTAATTAAAGAATTAATTATTAAAAAAAATCTATTTGGACTCGTAGAGTCCGGATTCATATGAGGTTTTTTGAAATTTTTACAAATATCAAATAAGTTTTACAAATTGTTATTTCAAAGTTATTTATTGTTTGAGGATGACTTTCAAATAAAAATTTTAAAAAACCCTCTTAGGAGTCCAGACTCATGAGTTCAAATGGTATTACTCCGTATTCTTACACAATATTCATAATAAATGAAGTCGCTTATAAAAAGATAATTTGTCTTGTTATGAGATCTTAATGGAAAATTAATCATTACCTTAATTCTTGTGTACAACTAAAAGGATGTGACAGATATTGTAGAACGGAAGAAATATTATATAGTGATCGCGTTAGGTAGTGGCCATGTTTGGCATGTGCGCCTGAACCTATTTCTGTGGGTTTCGTGAATCTCACTAATGCCGCTATTGTCCTTGATCGCCTAATTAGCCACCAGTCTTCAACTCACTGGTATGGAGTCTTACTTCAAAAGGCCTCGATACTCTATCTAGGGAGGAATCCACATTTATAACCTTATATCGAATCATTTTTTCTTGATGAATCCTTATATCAAGTCTTAATTAGGGAAAAATAATTAAATATATACTCCGCATAATAAGTACTCCCTCCCTATCTTTTTAAGTAAAGTTTTGAGGTTGTTTACATTTTTTAAGGAGCCCAATTAATGGTTTGCAAAAAAAAAAAAGAGGAGTCCAATTATTGTGCCTTGATTGAGGAAAATATAGTATGTAATGACCCAAGGACCCTTAATTTCTCTCACCTCTGTATTAATTATTACTCTTTCTTTTTTTCATGTCCATAAGGAGTAAATATAGAAATAATTATACTTCCAAGTGTTTTTTTATTTTTTTATTTGAAGAGATTCTTTTTTATTTCAAAGTCGTAAAACGTCTTTAATATTATAAAAAGTTTAAAAAAACTCTAGTGAATCCAAACTAAAAAAGTCCTAACAGATTTTTTTTTGTTATGTACCTCTATTACGGCATTTAATTTGGTCTAGAGGGAGTACGTACGTATGTGATTGGAAGGGAAATCTTTACGCACATCCCTAACTCTGCACGTGCTTAATTAGACTGATTTTGGAGCAGCTGCAAGCCAAGTTGTTCACGGCGCCGAAATGGGCCTTTACTCTACTCTGCAGCCATGCTGTGCACCATGTCGGTCCTTTGTCATAAGAAATCCCTCACAAACACCCTTGTAGTTGTAGAACGACCCCCTCCCCATCTACCAGCATGAAGTTACTTAATTAGACCAACAATTCAACACCACCACCAACAACACATGCACTATTAAACACGTTGTCCTAATTTGATGCTTATGTCATCATAGCACCCCACTTAATTAAATTAATAAATGTCTCCATCGAACCCCACTTGACTCTCTTTAATTAATTATATGCACATAGATGAGGTGTGAGGACACATGCACAAGCTTTTATATATATATATATATATATATATATATATATATATATATACACACACACACAACACACAAATGAGCAATCAAAATATACATATTTGAAACCTTTGTTTTACTTACAATTTCTTGATTGATCTAGCATCAATGAATTCCCCTCAAGACTGCTGGCCTGAGCCAATAACAAGAGTTCAAAGTCTATCAGAGAGTGGGCTGCCTTGTATTCCTGAGAGGTATGTGAAGCCACCATCAGAGAGGCCATGGAGTACCAAAATGGACGGCTGTGATGATCCAGAGGACAGCATCCCACTCATTGATCTTGGAGGGCTATTATTGGGTGGAAAAGATGAAGACTTGAAAAGGCTAACCATGGATCAAATTTCTGTGGCTTGTAGAGAGTGGGGGTTCTTCCAAGTTGTGAACCATGGAGTGAGACCTGAGCTTATGACCCAAGCACTTGAGGTTTGGAGGCAGTTCTTCAAGTTGCCTGTGGAGGAGAAGCAAGTTTATGCGAATTCGCCAAGGACTTACGAAGGGTATGGGAGCCGGTTAGGGATCGAAAAGGGCGCGATTCTTGATTGGAATGACTACTTTTATCTACACTATCTTCCTTGCTCGCTCAAGGACCCTAACAAGTGGCCTGCCCTCCCAGCGTCCTGCAGGTATGAAGGCGCCTCTGCTACATAATTTAGAATTCATATACGAATTAGCACTCCATGACTCGAAATATTATATACATAAAAAATAGTACTCTAGGTGTACCCGAAAAAAAAAAGGTACTATGCATAGATACATGTTGTAATTAAACCAAAATTCTCCCAATCAAATTGATTTAATATTTGTTTTTCGACAAAAACTATTAATTTTGTTGGATTTGTGACATATAGGGAGGTGATTGAGGAGTATAGCTTTGAAGTGGTGAAGTTGTGTGGGGAATTGATGAAGATTTTGTCAGTGAACTTAGGATTGGAGGAGGGGTACCTACAAAGAGCTTTTGGAGGGGAAGAGATAGGGGCATGCATGAGAGTGAATTTCTACCCAAAGTGCCCTCAGCCAGACCTCACTCTCGGCCTCTCTTCTCACTCTGATCCCGGAGGCATGACTCTTCTCCTCCCCGACGCCTCTGTTCCCGGCCTTCAAGTCCGTCGTGGCGAGGATCACTGGGTTACCATCAAACCTTCTCCCAATGCTTTCATTGTTAACATTGGAGATCAGATTCAGGTCACTTTCTCTTATTTCTTTAGACCTCTCTTATTATTCCATGCTACATATTAGACTAATTTAATTGGAACACTATAGTGTCCATATCATATCACTAGTTTTGCACCATTGATCTTCTTCAAATGCCGAAAAGAGGACAACGGCTCGAGGAAGATCAATGACGCCCAATCACATTAATGATTAAGTCATCGTGCACTTTGGCATAGCTCCTCTAGTTATCCCATGATGGCGACTTTTTTTTTATAAGATAGAAACGAGTTGCAACCACTAAGTTTTGAACTCATGATCTCTTACTTTCATTAATTTATATTAAATTATTAAGCCACCCAATTCATTGGTGAGTAGTTTTATTGGAGACACCCAAAATAGATATCTAATTGTTAATGTTCATTCAATATATACACATTGATTTATATGCGTAGGAAGTCAATGACATCAACAATCAGGTGGCCATTTCAAATATTATAAAACAGGTCATCAAATAATTTTTTCAAAAGTTTATACGGTTTTCAAATAAGTATCGTTACTCCTAAACCAATTAACTTAGTGGCTCAATAGTATGGTATGAGATTTGAAAGTAAGAGGTCATCAGTTCAAGTTTAGTGGGTGCAAAGTTGTTCTTTCCTATCAAAAATAATAAAAAAAATCGATACCCCCTATCTTCTTTTTTTTTTTTTTTTTTGGCTATTCCCTATCTTCATATCTTAGAAAGGAACTGGTCAATGTCCCTAATTTATAGAGACCATTGTTAGGCTAATTGAATGCTTAATTTTGTCATTAATAGAGGGGGGTGGTGCTTATGATGTTGTGTGGTGTATATGTACATCTTACAGCATAAAGTAAAGAGTCTAAAGACGAGATAAATTGCAGGTCTAATATGTCACTAATACGATACAAATTCTATATTGCTATCAAATGAGACATTTGATAAGTACAAAAATATTTATGTGTTGTTTTCCTTCTTTCTTTTTCTCTTCGAGAAATTTTTTTTTTTTTTAGTTGTGCGAAATAAATATGTGATCCAAGATGCATCTAACAAAAATAAGGAAAAAAAAAAAAGGTGGGGCTCGACGCCTCTGTTCCCGGTTTAATGTGGCAAAAATCTTTATTGCGTACCAGTACGGTACCAGTTTCAACTAGATCATATTTGCTATTGCTAGTTATTGGACCCTTTTTTTTTTTTCTTACGATTGGACCTTTTATTGTCGCACAAATCAACAATTTGTTTTTTTTTTTTTTTAAAAAGAAGGTTTTTATGTATGGTGTTTTGTGATCTTTGTTGTCCTTGATTTGCATAATAAATTGCATCTCTCACCAAGGGTAGTGATTTCTTTTTTGATGAGGTTCATGGATAGAGAGATTTAAGTTGGTATTGACCTACAAAATGGATGACCAATATTTTTAAAAGCATAAAAAAAGTTAAATATTTGATACGACATTTATTGTTTTTTCTAATTTATTTATTTTCTGCCCATATGTATACACTTTTATTTTTGAAGCCTATATAGTACATTTTTTCTTGAGGTTATATATACATTTTTTTTTTAAGGAAAATGCTAAGGTGACATTATGCTACAAGCACACACTTTAATTTTTATTTTATTTTATTTACTTTTTTTATATAATTTTGTGGTAAAGGATAATGATAAGGTTACCTACCCACTACAGACGCTCACTGCGACCACAAGATTGTTAAAAAAATATAGAAAAAAATGTGTGTGCTCATAAGAGTGTCTATTGTGAGTCAACTTAACATTATCTTTTTTTAATACAACCTCACGAGGACTCAATTCATTTAAATGTAATTCTTTCTTAATTACAAACTCACAAAGAGCACTTACTTGCTTATTAACGTTTAGTAGACATTGGGCCTGTCATAATAGATCTATAAAACTTAACTAAGTGGGCCATAATGAATGAACTCATATAGAATTTAAGTGAGTCTAATGCCCTACTAACAGACCCACATTAATTTAAATAATTTACCTAAGTACAGTCAATTATGAGAAAGATATTTTTTTTGATCAAAATTATGAGAAAGAAATTAATGTATTGGTTCACACTTTTACATATGTCTAATCTAGATAAAAACGTGTTAATATGCTCCTTGGATCCAATTAAAAAAGGTTTTTTTTTTTTTTTTTTTGAAAAATGATAATCTAAAACACTCTTAACGTATCTCAACGCATATTTTAGGTCCACATTTTTGTCTTTTATGATGTTTTGTCAAATATGGGGCTCACGCCTAGAGAGACAAGAAAGAACAATAAATAGATAAAAGATAAAAGAGTACTCATGCGTTAAAAAATAGGACATTTTATTATTTTTCTTTTTATTTTGGTTACAATTATTATGTTCTTGTATGCATCCTTCCACGTGTTGCACTACTGTGGATAGGCCATGATCAATCCCAACCACTCAAGGAAATTTGAGCATCTGCGTCTCATTTTGATAAAAAAAAAGGAAAGAAAAGAGGAGAATGGTAACTAACGCAATTTATTTTTTAGTTATTTATAACTATTTTTTTGTTTATTTAAGTGTGAGCTTTACATATAAAAATTTATCATAAATAATTAAAAAATAAAGTGTATGTTCCCAATGTCTAACTCAAGTTCACGTCGGTGTAGGTAGGCCATAAAAAAAATATGAGCATAGACATGTCGCTCAATTGTTTTTCTTTTATATGTACACATATGACAAATTTTTATTAGGATGGGGAGTAAGCGACGACTTCAGTGACCCTTAATTACAAAAATCAAAAGCTCATCACCATCAATAAATTAAGGCCAATTTTAACACGTGTATAAAGTGTTTAATAGTTTTTATTATTATTTTTTACATTTTTTTTCTTTTATAAAACTGTAATTAAGTTGAATATGCTTTATAAAAGTTAATAAACAACAAATACGTAAAATAAATGCAGCGATAATAATAATATATATTTAGGTAGGTGTGTGTTAAAACTTGTAAAGATAAATAAATAAAAAAATTTATAAAAAAGTTTGAGCAACACCAATTAATGTACGTAAGATTTAGGAAAGGGCAATTATATATAGTGGTTTGGACACATCTAAAAGTAGCTTACCGATGCTTTATTAGCTAGAAAACTTGAATTCATATATAGAAAATTGAAGAAATTTGATAATGAAAGGATAGTCTAAAATTAACTTGAGACATACTAACTACGAAGAATTTGTTTTCCAAAAAAAAAAGAAGGAAAGATTTAAAGGTTAATTTCAATAAATTTGAGATTGAAGATTTTTTGTTGTTGTTTTTTACCTTAAAAACATTGACTTTAATTTTTGTATGTACTTGTGAGTCGCGGTGCTTATGCTACAAGCAATATGCATGATACTTGTCTATAGCACCTCCAAATATAACTGCAGGATGACTTTACTAGAATGACATCTTTATAAGTTACACTATAATGTACATCCTCTTTATTCAGCCATTCGTGCCAACTTCGAAATACGAACTTATGCCTCTTGAGATTCAAAACATAGTTGGATAAAGAGGTGTGTATTATGGTGTGACTTTAAAGATGTGTTCTAGCATTTTCCATACATAAAACACATTGTAACGAGCGCATTTGACAACAGATAAGTAGCATCTTTGTTAACACAGTAAGCATCTATATATTAATTTGATTTCTGATTCTTCTTTTTTTAATTATAGGTGCTTAGCAATGCAGAGTACAAGAGTGTGGAACACAGAGTGATAGTTAATTCAGGAGCAGAGAGAACTTCCATCGCATTCTTCTATAATCCACGTGGGGATTTGGTATTGGAGCCAGCCAAGGAGCTTGTAAGTGAAGATAGACCAGCCCTGTATCAACCAATGACGTTCAATGAATACAGGACTTATATCAGGAGAAGAGGTCCACGTGGAAAATCTCAAGTGGAGGCTCTTAAGTCCCCTAGATAATATTATGAAGTGATAACCGAGATATATAGACATTAATTCCCTTTTAAAGGGGGGGTTTTAATCCATGTAACTACAAATTCACTTAGGGAAATTAATGAGTAATCATGTATTAATCTATCATTAGCTAGTATTCCCAATCTTGGGAGAGTAAAAATCACAAGATAAACACTACTACTTCCTCTATTCATATTCAGTTTGTTGAATTTAATACTGCTAAAGAAATTTGAGATTTTTTTGCCTGTTCGATACAAGGTTTCTGGTTTTGCACAATATTATCAGTTGTTCACTACTCTCAATAATTTGAAGCAAGAGCTTGATCAATCAATCAATGATCTTCTGGCCCTCATTCAACTAATCTGGAATTAGTTGCAACAAGTTACAATTACTCAGGATCATTTTCATTTCATCCAAGTTCTCATGACACTTCACTCTGAGTACGAATCTGTACGAGCAGCCGTGTTACATCGTGATCTTTTACCTTCTCTTGATGCAACAGTCAAAGAAATCTAATTTGAAGAAACTAGGCTTGGTTTGGTTAAATCTTCTTCTTCATCAGATGTTGCTCTCGCACTTACTCCATCACGTTCGAAGTTCGGATCCTCATTTTGTAGGAATTGCAAAAGTTCGAGTCACTTGTTTTCTTACTGTCCTACAATTGAGTGTAGATATTGTCATGAACGAGGTCATATAGTGCCCAACTGTCCGACTCATCCACTTCGTCCCAAGGGTGCCACAAAGTCTACATCTAAGACCGATTCCTTTGTTGTTGTTGTTGTTGTTGTTGTTGTCTGTAATGGGTTACTTCCCTTCCCTACTATTCCCTTGAGTGAGATAGAAGCACTCCTCAAACATGTGATATCCCAAAAAGCCACTGCCTTATCTATTACCCAGGTACACCTTGGTTTCTTGATTCTAGTTGTTGTAACCATTTGACCTCTCAGTTATCTGTTCTTTCAAATTGCAAAACTGCTCAGTCTTTTTCTTCTATTCAAACTACAAATGGAAGTTCTATGTCTATTACTCATAGCAAGAAACTGTTGTTCAACGCTTTTGCCCTTATACCTCTCAACAAAATGGCAGAGCTGAAAGAAAACATCGTCATATTTTAGACTCTGCTCGTGCTCAACTTCTTTCGGCATCATGTCTAGAAAAGTTTTGGGGAGAGGCTGCCCTGACGTGTGTTTATACCATAAATCGACTTCCTACTTTGATTTTACAAAACATCTCCCCTTTTGAATGATTATATGGTAAAGCACCAGATTATACTAATTTTCAAATTTTTGGTAGTGCCTGTTTTGTTTTTCTCAATCCTCATGAGCATACTAAACTTGAGCCACGTGCTCATCTCTGTTGTTTTCTTGGGTATGAAGTTGAACATAAAGGCTATCGGTGTTGGGATCTTATTTCTTAGAGATTGCGAATCTCAATGCATGTCACTTTTTGGGAACATATAATGTTTTACAAACTACCCAAGTTTGATACGTCTCTCTCTAGCTATTCCTCTTCTGATGCAGGTACTGCAGTTGAGCTCAATGATTGCACCATCACTCTGACATCTGTTCCTGTAGAATCTGCTCTTTCCGATGATCTTGTTCCTCCTTGACATCATTTCGAAAGGGTAATTGAACCTCCATTTTACCTTAAAGATTATCATTGTTTCTCTGTCATTTCTTCTTTACATTAGCCTTCCTCCTATCGAGAGGTTATTACTGATCCTAATTGGCAGCAAGCAATGTCAGAAGAATTGTGTGCTTTAAAAAAACACACACACTTGGGACTTGGTGGATTTTCCTTCAGGCAAGTCTCCTATTGGGTGCAAATGGGTTTATAAGATAAAGACCCATTTTAATGGATCTGCTGAGCGTTATAAGGCTCTTCTGGTTGCGAAAGGTTATACGCAGGAGTATGGCATCGACTATGAAGAAACGTTGGCTCTTGTGTCTCGGTTAACGTCTGTCCGGAGCTTGTTAGCTGTTACTGCTATCAAATACTGGTCTTTTTTTTCTTCAGATGGATGTTAAGAATGCATTTCTTAATAGCGATCTTGTCGAAGAAGTGTATGTGTCCTCTTCTTGGATATGCACATTCTTCAAATCAAGTTTGTCTCTTACGACGAGCATTGTATGGGCTTAAGCAAGCTCCTCGGGCTTGGTTTACGAAGTTTAGTACAACCATCACAAAATTCGATTTTACATCAAGTCCTCATGACTCGGCCTTGTTTACTCGCTACTCAGATAAATCGATAGTTCTTATTCTACTCTATGTTGATGATATGATTATCACTGGGGATGACTCTGCTGGCATTTCTAAACTCCAACACTATCTCCGTCGACATTTTGAGATGAAGGATTTGGGCCTCTTAAGTTATTTTTTGGGACTTGAAGTAACATCTACTTCAAATGGCTATTATTTATCACAGGCCAAATATGCATCTAACTTGATTTCTTGCTCTGTGATTACTGATGCCAAAATTACTTCCACCCATTTGGATGTAAATATTAAGTTGACTCCATCTAATGGTACGCTTCTTCCAGATCCTACTTTATATTGTCAACTTGTTGGTAGTTTGGTTTATCTTACAGTCAATCAACCAAATATTGCATATGTTGTTCTTATTGTTAGCCAGTTCATGTTCGTACCTCGTACTGCTCACTTCACATCCGTTCTTTGTATTCTTCGATATGTTAAAGACACTTTGTTTCATGGTCTGCACTTATCTGCCACCTCTTCTTTAGTTTTATCTGGTTATTCAGATGCTGATTGGGTTGGTGATCCGATTGATAGTCGCTCTACTACTGGTTATTGTTTCTTATTGGGCACTTGTTTTATATCTTGGCGAAGTAAGAAACAAACAGTGACTTCGCGCTCCAGTACATAATCTGAGTATCGGGCACTTGCTGATGCTACATCTGAATTACTCTGGCTCTGTTAGTTACTTGAGGATATGGGAGTGAATCATTTCTCAACTACTCACTTACATTGTGACAATCGTTGTGCAATTTAGATAGCTTATAATGATGTCTTTCATGAGCGCACGAAACACATTGAAAATGATTGTCACCTTGTCCGCCAACACCTCCTCCGAGGCACACTTCAGCTTATCGCAGTTTCTTCCGTTAATCAAACAACAAACATCTTCACCAAAGCTCATCTTTCAGGACGTTTTCATGACTTAATTGGCAAACTCAAATTGGTATCCATAAATTCATCTTGAGTTTGAGGGAGGGTGTTAGTAGAATTTATGGTTATCTCAGATATGGTTTCTTATTTTGTCGTATCTTTTCTTGATACTTATCTCTTAGATGTATATGAACACATGTAACCTTGTACTCAATTCTTTATCAAATAACGCTCTCGTTCTTTAGAACCTTTCACAACATACCTACCCCGACGCCTTCACCAATACTCTTTATAAAATGACCAACCAATTGGGTGGCCCAATGGTTTGGTATGGTGTTTGGGAGTGAAAGGTCATAGGTTCAAACCTTGGTAGAAGCAATTGTTTCTTTCTTATCAAGGAAATACTCTTTATAAAATGAATTACGAAAAACGATGTCATTCGTACATTAATTAAATCCCTAAATGAGTTTTGCTTGAACTCTTTAAGCCCATTAACATTTTCGTTGTCATTACTTGATAATGTTCCCATACATCTTCAACCAACCCTTCTTGTTTTTCAAAGATGCGTCTATTTCTTTCTAATTAACCATAACCACTAACACAACAATTTTTGCCGCAACTTTCCAAATCAATTTAGTCTTCTTCTCCTCAATCCACCATCTGCAAGTAGTTGAATACATCTTTGGGGCATAACCCATTGAATGCCAATCTTGTTAAATAGTCTATCCTATAAGCCCCTAACAAACGAGCAATATAAGAAAATATGGTCTACCAGCTCATAATGTGTTTTACACAACACACTAATGTCGACTTAGATATCTTTCCGTGTAATGACTCCTATCATGATTAGGGCATTGCACGGCCTAGAGCCACCAACTCAGACCCTAGATGCCAGACTGTCCAAGTTGATGCTCTAGCTGTCTCTGTGTACCTAATTAATAACAACCTATACATCTAGACAATTGATAAAATTTAATACTAAAAAATCAGATAAAACAGCGAAACATTTGTATTATCGATTAAGTTAACATGATAACAGAAAATCTTGGATAAAGTGTCAAATCTAGAATCCATTCCCCTGTGTTATACAATAGATGTAAAATACAAAAAGGCAGCGGCTATTCAGACCCCACTTTTCACTCTTTATACCTCGTTTTTGAATTTTTTTTACCCCCTTGTGAAATGTCTTTGATTCCCCATATATAAAGATTTTTTACTCCCTCATACCCCACGACTCCCATGAAATTTTTATTGAAGTAAGAGGAAAACCACGAACTCGACCCCCACACTTAACCTCCGTCTGAGCAAATAAGTGTGAAACTACACAAAATAAACTCTATAAATTCATTCTTTAGTCGATTCCATTTCGTTTAGTTTTTTTGGGTCATTTGGTGGTTATTTGACTATTTTTGGGTTATTACATTTTTTTCGATTTTTAGGGCTTCGAGTTGGCGTTGATTGGTGCATTTGTAGGGAGAAAAATGTTAAAGGAATCACCAAAACGAAGTAAACCCGAGCAATACGAGATAATTTTTGGTGTTTTTCATGACTTTTACGCCTGGTTGGAAGTTGGATTTTTTGTGCTGTCACCCGTGATGTGCACACACACAGGACCGAGATGTACAACATATATGGTACATAGCACTGTATGTTGGCTGAGACCCATAGTTTCATGTCAGTTTTTTGTAAGTAAGAAGCACTTGTAAGTATCGGCCCTGCTATGTCGAAATGTTGCTAGTACCCCATCGAATTACTCTCTGTACCCCACCCTAACAGAAACTGTGACTGCCTCAAATTCCACAATCCTATAATTGGGCACCGCCCGGCCTAGTAAGCCTATCCTTACCATTTAACCATTTATTGAGTATTTAAAATTGAAGTTAATTAATTTGCGAGTCATCAAAGATATAGCGGAAACGAATAAGCTCAAACTAATCAATAACCTCAAAGTATTAAGTTAGGACAAACCTAGGGCGTGGAAACCCCGTAAACATAATCCACTACAACATGAATTAAAAAAGAGTATCAATAATTTATATATATCCATCAATCTCTCAACCCAAAATCCCAAGTTCAAAAAGCATCATAATAGAGAATACACACACTAGTCACCTATGTCAAGTAGATGAGGACCGCTCAAAGTATATTGCTTAGCTGCAGAGCCTTTCCCTTACTGGACTGCGGATCTGCACTCGATCAAACACAAGAATGACGAGCCCAGATAAGTAACGTCAAGCAGAAACAATAAATATAGCATTTCGAAATAGATAAATCAAGCAATCAAATTCATGCAGATAGAAAGAAAAACAAGGAACACATGAATATATAAAGACTGTAAAGAAATGTATAAGCAATCGAAGTTGAGTGTCCTGGAATGCAAAAGGAGAGGCACAAGTAGTCTCGACCAACAAAGTCGTTTGAGCTGAGGACATAATCTCCTCAAAGGCTCGGAGCCGAGGACAAAATCTCCTCTAAAACTCCCGCACAAATGCAGAGTCCCCAACAATTTGGTGGAGAACTCTCATCCCGTATATATAACCACAAACAAAATCGCGTATCCCTAGTCGTAAACCTCTAGTATATAAACTCAGAAGACTCAGAATTCTTACAAGGATCACAGTTGACTCATTTTCCCCCAGATAACTAAAGAGAATGGAATTCCAAGATAGCATTGAACAATAGCAAAAATAAATTTAAAGCTCAAGAAATAACTGTAATGTTCCTCACTGGTTTACTTACTTCCAATTCAAGCTAATCGCACTCTCGCGGACTTCAACTCGTCCCTATGAATCCTCGTGTCCAAATAACCTTGATAATATAATTTATTGTGATTTTTCATCAATTTTACCCAATTGGGTTGTATATTTTGCATTGTATATTTGGGTTGACTTCCCGGTTAATGGGCCGTATTTGAACTAGTTTAGGTATATGGGAGGTCCCCAATTCGTTCCGAACATAACCAAAAATTTCGGTAAAATTTTAGTTCCGGGTGCCGCGATGGCGCCGTGGGGTTTCCCCCTGGCGGCGCCTCCATGGCGTGAGGGTTCACCCCCACGACGCCCCCACGACGTCGGTTGTGGCGCCGCCGCTTGAAGGCCTGCCGGGGATTTTTCCCACCCCAGCTCACGCCGCCGTAAGCGGCTTTTATCCCAACATGTTCGGGAACTCAACGCCGGTCCAACCATGGTCTCGGACCGTTCCAAAAATACTTGAAATCATTGAAAACCAATTCAAAACCAATCAACAACTTGGAAATCTTTGAAAACTCGCCAAAACCCCAAAAACTTGACCAAACTGAAAACCACGTATAAAAAACTCATGTTGATCGTCGCGAGGATCACCAAAACGTTGAGAGTTTCTATCGAATCCGAAATCTCGACGTGGTGTCCAAATTTTATCGCAACGAACGCGAACAAAACACACACCAACGCGTAGGAAATAACGAGGAGGTTTTGAATCTCACCTCAGATCGCCTCGCCGGTGCCGCTCCGGTGACCACCTCCACCAACCACTTGGTTTTCTTGGAGAGCAAGAGAAGAAAAAGAGAGAAAGTGAGAGGAAGAAAGAGAAAAGTAAAAGGGTTTGGGTTAATATACCCCTATCCTCATCCACTTATTCGCACGCGTCTCGAGGCATATTCAAGGATCCTCTTATAAGCTGTCCCACCAACTCTAACACTTCATATGTGATTTAATTAGGTGACTTGAGCTCTACACTTTGTCATCTCCAACTCAGCCTAAGTGTTGCCGAACTCGAATTGCACTGCAACTCACCTGTCGCGCATACCTAGTCGAAACCACGTACCAACACGCCTATTATTTTATAAATCTATGTTTTATTAGTGTTTTTAGTAAGTTTGTCCCCTGGACTACTAAACATTACCTCGTAATACCAACGCTCGCACGCAAACGTCGTCACATGTTTGGAACATTTGAAATTTATTCGGGAAATACAATATAATACAAACACCACAATAAAACTAACATACCTCGGCGTCAACAACTAAAAATTTGATGACTATATCACAGCGGAGGGCCCACGTACAACTTAGATTTACACGTGACACAGGCTAGAATTTTATAGTCTTTACAATCTTCCCAACTAACTGGAATTTCATCATCGAAATGAAAACGAAACTAAGGGAAAGACTTATCGAATCAGAAGAGGTAATGAAAACACTCGCGCATGTATGACTCCAGCTCCCACGTCAGCTCGTCGTCCCCATGGTGCTGCCATTTGACGAGGACTGATGGGATATCTTTGTTCCTCAGGGTCTTCACCTTACGATCTAAAATCTGGATAGGTTGCTCGTCGTATGTGACATCCTCTCTCAGGTCTATCTGATTTAAATCCACCGTCGGTCGTCTGCTCTTTGTAGACCTATCCAGTCGCAACATCGATATATAAAAGACAGGATGGATCCTTGTCATTTGATACAGTAACTCCAACTCGTACGTAACCCTGCCTACCCACTTCACCACTCTGAACGGATCAATGAACCTCGGCGCAAGTTTCCCCTTGATCCTAGCCTCTTGTGGCCCTTTAACGAAGACACTTTCTGATATCTATAGTCCCGACCTGATATTCTAACTCCTTGTGATACAAATCATAATACTTCTTTTGTCTCTCATACACACCCTTCAATCTTAATTAGATTTGGTGTATCTTCTCTGTGTGATCTTCCATAATCTCTGGCCTAATCACTGCTACATCCTCGGGCTCCGCCCAACAAGATGAAGATCTACACGGCCTCCCGTATAATGCCTCAAATGGCACCATGTCAATATTGGCCTGATAAACCTTATTATATGCAAACTCACACAGATGGAGATACTCCTCCCAGAATCCTGTACTCCAACACATAGATCCTCAGCATATTCTCGAGAATCTGGATCAAACGCTCTAACTGTCCATTAGTCTGTAGGTGATAGGCGGTACTGAGGTTCAGCCTCGTACCAAACTGTGCATGCATGCTCTGCCAAATCTACGATATGAACTATGACCCTTTGTCAGACACGATCGATAACGATATACCGTGAAATCGAACTATCTCCCACTCATACAAAACTGCCAACTTATCTACCCGATGTATGGTCGAGATCGGAATGAAGTGCGTGGAATTTGTCAATCTGTTCACAGTCACCCAGACGTTATCATGTTATTGCCAAGATCGAGGTAACCCACTGATAAAATCCATAACAATGTGCTCCCACTTCCACCGAGAAATGGGAAGTGGTTATAATAACCCCCAAGTCTGCGATGCTCAGTCTTAACTCGCTGAAAAATCTCACACACCTCTGCATACATATTAGTCTTGCCCGAATGAACTGTTAAACATGAGCGGTGTGCCTCATGAAGTATCTCATCACGTAACTCAGCCACTAATGGAATCCACAATCGTCCTCTAAATCTCAGGCATTAGTGTGTCGACTGACTCCAATATGGATGATCTGAACTTTGTGCCAGCTCCAAAAACTTTTGATACTGCTCATCAGTCTGCTGACCCTTGAGTATACTCTGAATCGACACTATTTGAGTCCTCATCTGCCCAAAAATCATTACTTTGGTGTTGGTCAGAATGTTATCAGAACAAATCCTTTCAACCGCCTCAAGCAAGCCATAATCGTGCGTCATGTGGCAGGTAACAACCTTTTAGTCAACCCATTTGTGACTCAAATGCGTCTGTAACCACATTAGCCTTCTCTGGGGGTATTCCAAAGAAAAATCATAGTCCTTGAAGAATTCCAGCCATCACCTCTGTCGCATGTTCAACTCTTTCTGAGTGAAGAGGTACTTCAAACTCTTGTGGTCAGTGGATAGAACGAATCTCTCCCCATAGAGGTAGTGGCGCCAAATCTTCACTGCAAAAACCACTGTCGCCAATTCCAAGTCATGCATAAGGTAGTTTTTCTCATGAATCTTCAGCTGTCGGGACACATAGGCAATCACTCTACCATCCTGCATCAGAACACAACCTAAACTGACCTTAGAAGCATCGGTGTTCACCTCAACTGACTCAGGTAAAACCAAAACTGGTGCGGTAGTCAGTCGTTCCTTCAATGTCCTGAACGCCTGCTCATAGTCGTCATTCCACTGAAAATCTGACATTCTTCTTCGTCAATTGAGGTGTCGCGATCTTCGAGAAGTCCTATACAAAATGTCGATAATAACCTGACAAGCCCAGAAAATTGTAGATATCTGACGCTGATCTCAGTGTAGGCCAATCGCTAACCGCCCTGAACTTAGTGGGGTCTCCTGATACTCTGTTGGTCCCGACATTGTGACCTAGAAATCCTACCTTCTCTCACTTACTGAAGTTAGCGAACAATCGATGCTTTCTCAGTGTCTGTAAAATCAACCTGAGGTGCTCCTCACGCTCTTCATGAGTCCTGGAATAGATCAAGATGTTGTCGATGAACACAATGACAAATCTGTCCAAGTACTGTATCAACACTCAATGCATCAAATCCATGACCATCGCTGAGGTGTTAGTCAGCCCAAACGGCGTGACCGTGAATTGGTAGTGTCCGTATCGAGTATGAAATGCAGTCTTCTCCATGTCCTCTACTCTAATCCTTAGCTGATGGTACCCAGATCTCAGTTCAATATTCGAGAACCACTGCGATCATGTCAAGTGGTCGAATAGGTCATTGATGCGAGGAAGTGGATGCTTGTTCTTCATCGTAGCCTCGTTCAACTGTCTGTAGTCGATGCACATTCTCAAGCTGTCGTCTTTCTTCTTAACAAACAACACCGGTGCACCCCAAGGCTAGATACTCGGGCGAATAAAGCCTAACTCCAACAACTCGTCTAGTTGTCCTATCAGCTCATCTGGCTTTCTCGGAGCCATAATGTACGGCGGAATCGAAATAGGTTTGGTCTCTGGGACCAAGTCAATGATGAAATCGATTTCCCTATGTGGTGGTAAGGCTGATAACTCCTCTGGTAAAACATCAAGAAACTCGCATTCCACTGGTACATCCTCCAACCTAGTCTTTACTCTACCCGTCGTACTCAACACGCAAAGCGAATGTATCTACATCTATGCTATTGGCGACTCTACCCCTAGTGATCGGTAAGCTAGACAAAGTCCCCTGAAAACTAAACTCAGGATGCCCCAAGAATCTGAAATGTGATACTCTTACTGAAGTAGTGAATCTGTGCATGATAAGCAACTAACCAATCCATGCCCAGTAGTGCATCGAACTCTAGGAACTTCAACACTCTTAGGTTTGCAGGTAAGATGTGACCCTCTATGTCTACCGAACAATCAACACACAATAGGTTCGGGTAAATCTTGTCTCCAACAGCCATTCTAAAGATTAAGGGTCTCTCTAATCTAATGGGTTTCAACCCTAACTTATCAACTATACTGTAACTGCCCAAATCCATCGGTCGCTACTACGTGCAACACAGGCCCACAACCCTACCAAATCACCATCCAGTTATGTCCCACGTGCACTCATATCTTAATAGCAATCAAAATCTTGCTAACTTTTACTCGCTAATATTATTGATTCAAGTTAGCTTAGGGCTTGTTATTATCATTTAACCTCAAAATATGCAGTGAAAATCTCAAATCATCAAATGATACTAAATAACAGTTTAAATATCAATTAATCTAATGTGGAAACCATACCAAAATATAATCCATATATAGATGTCAAGTGTGATCCTTAAAATATCAAAAATTATACCTCAGAGTCATATACAAACCAAAATGTGCCTCTCACAGCCCATACCCAACATAAAACAATAAATATAAACAAACGTACAAGTAGGGCAAATCGTAGCCAGTCACAAATAATCCTTATACTTACCCTTTCCGATGCTCGTACCAGTATCTACACTCAAGCCATCACAAAAATACAGATGACGAGTCCAGAGTGAGTAATCTCAAGGAAATTCACCAAGTAAATACATAAGTAAAACTGCTAGAATCAAAATACTAGAAATAAACATGCGGAACAAAAGAATACAAGCAACTGTGGAAGATCATCGCATGAATATGAATAGCAGAGAAATCAAAGTGCGTGCACAATCAAAGTCAGACTAGAACCATACTTCGGGCTATCTGCCAAGCACGATCCGTGAGGATACCTCGAACGGGTGACCCTGGACCCTCTAGGTGGCCGGCGTTGATCCACGAGGCACCCACACATGCCTAGCATACCTGGGTAGCATATTCACCGGTGCATGATTAGAACATATGATATGGCCTAATGGACCCTATGCCCCCGCAATGAATAAACACCAATTGGAGACAAACACAACCACCGTAAAGCAACAATCAGGAAATAAAAGTATTGAAGAAATTGGACAAAATTCAAATATCAAGCAGTAAGTACTAAAGTGAATTTCAGTTGAGATACTACACACCTCAAACCGCACTCCAATTTACCCGATATCCATCTTGATTCGATCCCGTTCTTGCCTTGGAATTTATATCCAACAAATACAGCTATGTTCACCTAATTCATTTTACTGTGTTTAGTATATTACCATTGAATTAGATATGTGGTAAGGTCAAAAATACCCAAAATAGCCTTAAAATTGGCCTTTGTCCTGCACTTAGCGCGCTGAGCAGTCATCCTTATCTCCCTAGAATTGCCAGCCCCAGCGCGCTGAGCAGTATGTGCCCAGAATTCCAGCAATCCAGAACTGGTTTCTAGCTTCTAAACACTACAACAACATCAATCACTATACTCACAACACTAAAACCAACCCCTTAATAGTGGGCATACCCTCCATATTCAAAACACCATTAAAACCCATAAAATTGGTACCAAAACAGGGAGAAAGTAGAGGAGATTAGTGATAACACCCACAAGCTCCTCAAATAATCAAGTCAAACACTCAAAACCTCAAAAGTTCTCTCATTTTCGTCCAAACATGAGGATGGAGAGAGAAAATGGTCAAAAAGATGGAAAATCAACATATATATATATATATCTTTATCTCAACTCACACCACAATCTCAAGACTTGTTTGATGACCTAGATGAGGCCAAAAGGTCCTCCACAACATGCCAAAACTAACTCTCATGTCCATTATGTCTGTATTCTCTTGTCACCAATTATATGCACTCTAGACGTTCCAATACTCGGCTCTGAACTTCGATCCGAGCCGTTCACGCACAACGATGGTACCAACATCCTCAACATCATTTTATATTAATTATTTAATGAATTTTATCATTTATTATGTGTATCTAGTCCCCCGTCCTAGTATGCTAATTATTCACCACCAGGTCCACTCGCCTATGTGCCATTCATGGCGAAAACGTGTCACACCATCTCACTCGTCAATAAACAATATAAACACAAATATTGCGATGCAATTTAACTAACATGAACATATACATCGCAACTTCACAACAAAGCACACAAAATAAACTGTATACCTAATCCAGCCGTGCTCCGTTAGCGTCCACGAACATCCCCGTTAGCGTCTACATCTGCAATAGCGTCATAAATAACGACAATTAGAAATTGGGTCATTACACATACGACCTGAAATAAAAGAAACTGTGAAACCAAAATTAAACATGGTATGGATAAAATGACAGTAAATATAAACCGTATCTTCAATCAGGTTCATAATGGCCGTCGGATCTGGTGCAACAATGGCATGAACCTGCTCCTGGCCTTACGGTTGCCCTCGGCCTAGTCGTGGATAAGCAATAATGAAGTGGCCTAACTGTTAGCACTTATAACATGCTCCCCTTTGAGATCTTGAACCAGACGGGCCACGCTGTTCCTGTCTCGATACCTAACTAGAACTTTGTCCCTGACCCTAGTCGCGTCTCTGTCCCTGTCTGTGCCTCTATTCTTGACCACGGCCTCTGCCATCGGCCCATTGATGTTGTTGTCTCTGCTGGCCTGACTGTGCCTATGGTGGCTGAACACTGGCATAGCTCCGTGCTGGAGCAGATGGTATTACTGCTGTGGTGGGTGGAGCTGCTGTAAATGCTACACTCTGAGTGACCACTGTCTGAATCTCTTCCTTTTCCTACCATCCTTTGAATGCCTCCCTGACTGGGAAGGTGTTGATGGAGTAATCTGTGTCCCGGTGTGCACATTAACAAGCCCTTACTAGCCATGACTCTCTCGTAGGCCTTTTGCAAGGTCCTCGGGACTGTCGATACGACCACTGAACCAATCGGATCAAGTAGGTCATACACAAAGTAGTACGTCTGATTGGCGTCAGTCTCAGCTGCTCCTCCAACATATTCCATCAGTCGCAAATATTGGTCCATGTACCGCATCACGGACTCGTCTGACCTCTGCTTGATAGTCTAGAACTCGGTCCTCTTCAGATTATAGACCGTGGGAGGAATGTACTTCAGCTTTAACCTCTTTTTAAACTCAGCGCAATACTTGGGCTTCCCCTTCGTGGTCACCGTAGTGCGCCACCAGACGTCTACCTCTCCGAACAACGAGGCAGATGATATGCTCGGCTGCATGTGGGCCGACGTAGCTAGAACGTCATGAATCTTCTTGTGACTCCTC
Source organism: Stephania japonica (assembly GCA_039657345.1). Classification (NCBI taxonomy): domain Eukaryota; kingdom Viridiplantae; phylum Streptophyta; class Magnoliopsida; order Ranunculales; family Menispermaceae; genus Stephania; species Stephania japonica. The sequence continues at coordinate 14,440,660 of CM077556.1, forward strand.
AAGAGCATCTCTGTTTCCTCAAGATCCATGCCTCAATAGAATTTCTCTGGCTGATATCTCTGGAACTTACGGGTTTCCCTCACCTCTGTTATAGCTTTAATACCTGAAGTAGTCGGTGTACTAGGCGTCTCCGCAGTCGGTGTATCCAGCATCAATGGTACCACCTCTATCTTAGTATGAGGTACAATAACATTTGTCTATACTATCGGAGCTGTTGGCGTTTCTGGAATCACCACAAGCAGAGTAGGAGTTGTCGACGTCGCCGCTATAGTCAATGTGTTAGTCTCCTGCGTAGTTGGTAACCGAGAAGGAGTCGACATTGATGGTGTCTCTATAGCTGGTGATCTTAGTAGCCTCAGGATCTCCTCTAGTTGATGATCTTGACTCATGATCCTCTGCGTCCATATCTGGAACTCCTCCATACTGATGACTCTGGGACCAGGCGTCCCATTATCATCACTAGGACCCGGCTGATCTGTCATCGCTAACTGAAAATGAAGCGAATCTCCTAATCAGTGAATAGTTATCGATACCATATAATACACCAGCTCAAATATAATATTTACAACACAAGTTTCGACTTTTCCCTAACTCTCCTCACTTCCCAACTAAGACTTAAGTTAGGTTTATAGGGTTCCAATCTAAGTTCAACCTTTGTCCTAACTTCCATTGTTTGTGTCTTAATGGATTATGATTTAAATTTAAGAGTCTTTTATTCAACCTTTACGTTCTAATACCAACTGTGATGGCCCCAAATTTCACAATCCTAAAATTGGGCAACGCCCGGCCTAGACCTGCGTAACCCCTGAGCCAGTCCTGCTGAGTCGCGCGGGCCTAGTAAGCCTATCCTTACCATTTAACCATTTATTGAGTATTTAAAAGTGAAGTTAATTAATTAACAAGTCATCAAAGATATAGCGAAAACGAATAAGCTTAAACTAATCAATAACTTCAAAGTATTAAGTTAGAACAAACCTAGGGCGAGGAAACGCCGTAAACATAATCCACCACAACATGAATCAAATGAGAGTATCTGTACACTCTCTAATTTAAATTAGAGATTATTCGGCTTGAAATCCTAATTAAGCCCCGGTAAACCAGATCAGACCTAATTAGAGCCAGTAGGCTTACCACATTTTTCGACAACCTGTATATTATATTAATTAATCAAAATAAAAATAACGCAACGAAAAATTTAAAACTTTTTTAATAAATATAAAATATACAAATTCGATACAATCAGCGGTATTAAACTTATATTCCCCCCTGATTATTACAAAATCATAAAGCAATGAAATATATATATACAACATGAACTCACTGCACCGAAGAGAAGAACCTAAACTCTTGATCTTCTCATTTCCTAAGTTTCAAGTCTTAGCGTATGTCCATACCTGGAAATGTTAAGGTAAGTGAGCTCCTACATGCTCAGTAAACGATTCCCATACAAACTATCAATTATCAATTACTATAAAAAAATAATATAGAACGACATGCAACAAATGCATAATTAAAGGATCATTCAAACAAATATAAACAATATATAAACAAATGCAAGTTAATTGGTCTAATTGCAATGTACCCATGATTTGTACTTTCAATCTCAATATTTGAATTGAGTCGCCTTCTCACATCTTCAAGAACCAGTCACTGGGCATCTAACCAGTTCTTGTCAATGTGTCGCCAACTCATAAAACATAGAGTCGTACTCCCTCATCGTCACTAAACCAATCACTGCTCATCTGATTAGTTTACGACTGATGAGCTGCCAACTCAAATGGAAAACATTGTTCGGGATAATTCCCAAGTCACTGGGGGTACGGTTATGGTTCGTAACTCCACCACAGTTCTAAACCCCAAGCCGATCCGTCCCGTCAAACCACTTTTCGAATTCATTTTTTATTTCAAAACAATTTGTGTAAAACAAAAACAAATCATGGTACATTGCCCCATTCCCAGTCCTGAACACTACGTGCTCTAATAATACTAATTTACCTTGCATAATTGATAAAAGTACGAGTCCTACTTACCTGTCCTGAGCTTCCTAAAGTTTTCCTCGATTTTTACTAACTTTTTGGGGTTCCATCATGCTTCCCAATGTCCGAATACTTATACCATACCCTTTGGTATCAATTTAGGTTCAATATCTATCAATTAAAACCCTCAAACCACCCTTACAACTCATATCGACTCAACCACTCAAAACAATTTTCTTACTGTTTTACATTGTCCAACGCGCTAGGGCCAGTGCCCATCGCGATGGACAACTACGCTGTTGTAAACTAATCGTGATCGTTATGATCAAACTTGACCCAAACAACATCTAAACGTCCTACAACTTGAGGGAGAGTCTCACATAAGAACTTACAACCTGTGTGCATGATCCCAAACATAACGGATCACCATAACTCATGCCCGAAACCACAATGACAACTACAACAACTTCGACAACCAAAGCAACAACAAATCACACTCACCTCGGCATTGTAGTCTCACTGTCCTTGAGCTTCTCCAGCTCCCAAGCTCGTTCCCGAGCTTTCCTCCTCCTCGGCTCCCTCTTATCTCTCTCTGTCCCTTTTTCTCTTTTTCTCTCTCTCGTTGTAGGTATATACATATATACAGACCAACAGTGAATAAGGCGGTTACCACTGCCTCGAGATGCGTATTGCATCATCTTGAGGATTCACCAGACTTATCTTATTTACCGCACTGTCCAGCGCGTTGGGACTTTTGTCTAGTGCTGGCTACTGACCAGGCACTATTTCTTGATTTTTAATCACTTTCCACGCATGCCTTCGAATCCAGTTGCTACACACGCGTCCTAGTGACCTACACATGTCCCGCATCGACCCCGAGAGTCACTACGTGATCCATACGTCATACTATAACTGTATTTTCCATTTAATGTATATATATATCATTATGCATTTATCATTTCGTTTACACTACGTAATTCTTCCATATAACATTCCCGATCGTTAACGCTATCCTGCGTCTCATGTGTGTCCTTTTTGACCCACATATAGTATTAAGCATTCCCTCATTAGTCCGGTTATTTATTTATACATACTAATATAGTCCATACAAACATAATACAACACACAATTCCACGCATGTGTTAATCAAGACAAATTGGGCTTAACCACAATCCTAACTTGGATTAATTATTATTTGGATTAACACTAATCACGTGCTTAAGTAACGGGTTGTTACAATATCAATAATTCATACATATCCATCAATCTCTTAACCCAAAATCCCAAGTTTGAAAAACATCATAATAGATAATACACACACTAGTCACTTATGTCAAGTAGAGGAGGACCGCTCAAAGTAAATCGCCTAGTTGCAGAGCATTCCCCTTACTGGATTACGGATTTGCACTCGGTCAAACACAAAAATGACGAGCCTAGGTGAGTAACCCCAAGCAGGAACAATAAATACAACATTTTGAAATAAAAAATCAAGCAGTCAAATTCATGCAAATAGAAAGAAAGGACAGGAAACGCATGAATATATAAATATTGTAAAGAAATGAATGAACAATCGAAATTGAATGTCTCATAATGTAAAAGGAGATACGCAAGTAGTCCCGACCAACAAAGTCGTTTGAACCGAGGACATAATCTCCTCTAAGACCCCCACGTAAATGAAGAGTCATGTAACAACCCTAAAAATTTAACCTGTGCCACGTGTCAAAACAGGTGATACGTGGGCCCACGTCGTGGTACAGTCATCAATTCTCGGACGTCGACGCCGAGATATGTTAGTTTTGTATGATGTTTGTATTATATTATATTTCATTTGTGCAATTTTAAGTTTTTAACGGGTAAAGGTGTTGTGTACGAGCGTTGGTAGTCCGGGGAACAAATTTAATTAAAAACACTGACAAAAATATTAAATAAATAATAATTAAAAGGTTGTAAAGTCCGTTTGTTACGTCGATACGTCTATGGTGACGCGACGAACAAAGTTAGTGTTATGAGTCGGGTGCGAGAATACCCGAGAAAAACTTTGAGTGTTGTTTGAAATGGATGAGATCAAAAGACCAAAAGTCAACTAAGTCACCCAAGTGAGTTATCAAAGTTGGTAGGTGAAATTGTGAAAAGACCAAAAGGGTAATAAAATTGTAAAGGGTATGAATAAAGGTGAGGGGAATTTTGGTCATTTGACCAAAATACCCAAATTTCATCACAACCACCGCCACCACAGTCGTCATTTTGAGCAAAAAAATTTTGGAGAAAGAGAGAAATCGACCAAGAGAAGGAGAAATCAAGGAGAGGAAGGCGGCAGTTCGCAGAGAGCGAGGACGCGATGTCGAGGCGAGATCCAGGTAAGAAGTTATTGATTTCGTTATGGGTGTTGTCGTTGTGGTTGTTTTCGAATTTGTTGTCGAGGTTGTTGTTGAGGGGATGGTGGATTCAAATGGTGAAAATGGTGGTGATGATGGTGGTTAGGTGTATGCGATTGTTGTTGTGTGTAATTGTTTTGTAAAGAAAAAAAAATGTTGCTGCTGTTGCTTACTGGAACATTTCCAGCAAGCAACGAAGAAGATGAAGATGGTCCAACCCGGTTGGACCGGCTCTGACCCGGGTTTGACCCAGTCAGACCCGACCCATGACCCACCCATATATTATTTTATTAATAAAAATTATTTATTTCAATTAAATATATTAAAATTGATTTTAATTGAAATAAATTCCAGAAAAATAGGAAAAATTTTAGAAAATTCCAGAAAATTATATTTTTCATCAAATAAAGAGAAATTTAGGAATTTCTACGAAAAGTGAAATATTCGGGATTTTTGTGAGACGTTACGTCGAGGGTTTTGCCTTGAAAAACGTGAAATTTGGCAAAAATTGCTAGAAATTTGGAAAAATCATAGGAAATTAAGGAAATTGATATAAATTGCATTATCAGGATTATTGTACACACGGGGACCGTAAGGGGCGTGTCGGAGCCCGTGTTAGCGCGAATTAGCTTGGATCAAGGTAAGTAAACCAGTGAGGAACACTACAGTATTTCTTGAGCTTAGGCAAGTGTGTCAAGCGTAATCCTTGCAGAATTCCGGGCTCGCGGTGTATTATACCGGAGTTTACGCCTGGGGATACGTGATTAGTTGTAATGACATGTACGTGTTGAGAGTTCTCCACCAGATTGCTGAGGACTCTGCACTTGCGTAGGGTCTTAGAGGAGATTCTGTCCTCGACTCCTAGCCTTTGAGGAGATTTTGTCCTCGGCCTAACGACTTTAATTGGTCGGGACCACTTGTGCCTTTCCCTTGTATTCCGGGACACTCAATTTCGATTGCTTATGTATTTATTCACAGTTTTTATATATTCATGTGCTCCTTGTCCTTTTCTTTCTATCTGCATGAATTGACTGTTCATTTATTTAATTCTAACTACTGTATTTATTGTTGTTCTTGCTTGGCGTTACTTACCTGGGCTCGTCATTCTTGTGTTTGACCGAGTGCAGATCCGCAGTCCAACAAAAGAGAGGCCGTGCAGTTAGGCGATATACTTTGAGGGGCCCTCCTCTGCTGACATAAGTGACTTTTTGGTTGTATTAGCTATTTATATTGTTTTTTTTGTACATGGGGTAATGGGTTGAGAGATCTTTTTGGATATTATGACTTAGGCGATACTCTCCTTGCTTTACATGGTATATATATGATATACGGGGTTCCCACACCCTAGGTTTTTGTCCTAACTTAAAGCTTCCGAAGATAATTGATTAGTTGAGATTTATTACTTCCGCTTTATACATTGATAACTCGCTAATTAATTGACTTCACTTTTAAATGATTAATAAATAATTGAAGGGTAAGGATAGGCTCATTGGTCCCGCACGACTCGGCGGGATTGGCTCGAGGGTGTGACGGCCCACCCCCGGTGGTGCCGCCCTCACAGGCAGTGTGCGGTCACCCTATAGGTCCAGTCCACACCATTCCACGTCCCCCCTCCGCATGGACTAGCTCAAGTGGTACCAGGACTCAACGAACTAGCGTCTTAAGCCTCCAGGACGCGAGTTCGAGTCGCTGGGGAGGCGAAAAAACCACGCTTCGCATGTGAGCCTCGGGAGGGGTGAGCGGAAACGCCAACCATGCGGAGGGGGGACGTGGAATGGTGTGGACTGGACCTATAGGGTGACCGCACACTGCCTGTGAGGGCGGCACCACCGGGGGTGGGCCGTCACAGAGGGTTCGCACGAGTCCAGGCCGGGCGGCGCCCGATTCTAGGGTTGTGGAATTTGGGGCCGTCACAAGTCCCCAGCAATCTGGTGGAGAACTCTCATCCCGTATATATAACCACAAATAAAATCATGTATCCCCAATTGTAAACGTCTAATATATAAACTCAGAAGCCCCAGAATTCTTGCAAGGATTACACTTGACTCATCTGCCCTCTGAAAACTCTAGAGAATGGAATTCCAATATAGCATTTAACAATAGCAAAAATATATTTAAAGCTCAAGAAATAACTGGAATGTTCCTCACTGGTTTACTTACCTCAAATCCAAGCTAATTGCATTTTTGCAGACTGTAACTCGTCCCTACGAATCCCCGTGTCCAAATAACCCTGATTATACAATTTATTGTGATTTTCCATCAAATTTACCCAATTTTCCTTATTTTTATTTGCATTGTATATTCGAGTCGACTTCCTGATTATTGGGTCGTATTTAGACCCGTTTAGGTACCCGAAAGGTCCCTAATTCGTTTCAAAGATAACAAAAATTTTTGATAAAATTTTAGTTTTGGCCGCCGCGGTGGCGCGGTGAGGTTTCCCCTGGCGATGCCTCCACTACATGGGGGTTCACCACCACAGCGTCGATCATGGCACCGCCGCCTGAAGGCCTATCAGGGTTTTTCCCACCCCGGCTCGCGCCGTCGTGAGCTGCTCTTATCCCAACATGTTTGGGAGCTTAACGCTGATCCAACCATGACCTCGAATCATTCCAAAAACACTTGAAATCATCGAAAACCAATCAACAACTCAAAAATCTTTGAAAACTAGCCAAAACCCCAAAAACTCGACCAAATTGAAAACCACCTATACAAAACTCGTGTTGATCGTCGCGAGGATCACCAAAATGTCGAGAGTTTTGATCGAACCTGGAATCTCGACATGGTGTCTAAATTTCATCACGACGAACGCGAACAAAACACACACCAACGCGTAGGAATTGACGAGGAGGTTTCGAATCTCACCTCGGATCGCCTCGTCGTCGACTCTCCCGTGCTGTTCCGGTGACCACCTCCACCAGCCACTTGGTTTTCTTGGAGAGGAAGAGAAGAAAAAGAGAGAAAGTGAGAGGAAGAGAGAAAAGTAAAGGGGTTTGGGTTTATATACCCATCTCCTCATCCATTTATTTGCACGCGTCTCGAGGCATATCCAAGGATCCTCTTATAAGCTGTCCCACCAATTCTAACACTCCATATATGACTTCATTAGGTGACTTGAGCTCCACACTTGGTCATCTCAAACTCATGCCGAACTCGAATCGCACTGCGACTCGCCCGTCGCGCGCACCTGGTCGAAACCACATACCAACACTCCTATTATTTTATAAATTTGTGTTTTGTCAGTGTTTTTAGTTAAGTTTGTCCCCTGTACTACTTAACCTACCTCGTAATACCAACGCTCGCATGCAAACGTCCTCACACGTTTGGAACATTGAAATTTATTAGGGAAATACAATATAATACAAACACCATACAAAAACCAACATACCTCGGCGTCGACGACCGAGAATTTGATGACTGTATCACAGCGGAGGGCCCATGTACAACCTACATTGACACGTGGCACATGTTAGAATTTTAAGGTCGTTACAGATAGGGTTGCAAATGTGGCAGGGTGTGGCGGGGATTGAAAATACCATCTCCGCATCCGCGGGGTTGCGGAGTGGGGATTTATCCTCGAAATTCCCCCGGAGCAAACTTTGTCGCCCTACACCCCACCGCGCCAAATTCCCCACAGGGCGTGGGGATCCCCGCGGGGGATGGACTTTATATAAGTTTATGATTTGATTCGCAATCTTTGGTATTTTTGTATCTTTATTTGATGCACATACAACGCTTCTCTACCTGAGTACTACTAGTTCCAAATTCAATATGATTAGTTAGAATCAGTCAATCATACTAATTAACAATTGAATATCTTTCAAACAAAATTTTTAATCAATTGTATGCTAATGGTATTTCAAGGGGGAGACTTAATTAATCAACGTTTGTTATAGAACATTATTGAAAACTACGTGCTAATAATTAATTGATTTAATTTGCTTATTGATTGTAATTATATAATTGGTTTCTTATGTAATTTCGTTCATGCACCTTATGTTTTGATCCTTATCTTTAGTCTTTTTCTTGTCACTTGGCTACTTTATCAACACTATTTTTTTTGCTCTTTTCAACTTTTAGATAGCTATTTAGTTTTCAGTGTTTTCTATATTCAGATTTTTACGTTTGAGTTTTTATTTGATCTCTTTTTTATTTTTCTTTACAAGAGCAAACAAAAATATTTTAGAAATGACATATACTGATCGACAATCTTTGTATGCATTGTTTCGATCAACGACCTCCCTTTTCTTAGTTTATTCTACAATATGTTAATTTGCTATATATCCTTTATTGTGACAACAAAATTTTTATTAATTGTTTTCTTTAAATATAGCTTCTATTCATAAAGTATTAAATTGGGTTTTCACCAATATTTACATAAGTTTTTTTTTCACTTTTTATCACTTCCTTTTTCTCATCAAATTAATTTTATTATGATTATATTTTTATATAAGCATATGCAAAAAGTTTTTAAACTTTCCAGGCACATATTCCATAATTTTGCTACAAAAAAAATTAAATGATATTATTCTTCACTTAAAATTTATTCGAGATTAAGTATTCGAGATTAAGTAGTAAGATTATTTATTTAGTTTTTTTTTTTTCAATTTTTTTCTCATTAAGTTCATTATTTTTTAACTAATATATTTGACAATTAGTCTTACCCGTGCTTGAAGCGCGGGATTTCAATTAATTTTTTTAAAATGAATTCCTTGTGGAATGGGGGTATGGGTTAGGGATGCGGGGATTCGCCATGGGGTGGAGTACAGGGCGAGTGACGGGGATTCCCCGTGGGGCGGGGCTAGGGCTGGGCACGAAACCCGAGTACCTGACTCAGGTCGGGTCACCCGAATCGGGTGGCGGATGGCGAGTCGGGTAGAGTGAGTGAAGAAAATGAGTCGGGTCATCAAAACCCGACCCATCGGGTGTCAGGTCGGGTTCGGGTGTGATCATATTAATAAAAGGGTACCCGACCCGACCCAACTTCAAAAATAAAGCCCACTCCAAGCCCAGATGTTAAAGCCCAAGGGTATTTTAGGCATTTGGCTTCTCTTTTACTTTTTAACCCTAACTAACAAACAAGTAAAAACCCTAAAAAGTTTCTCCAATCGGCTTCACATCCGCCGCACTCTTCACTTCATCATCTTCTTCCTCCATGTTCGCAAATACACCTCCTCCAGTCCAGTTGTCCACACATCCGCTGCACTCTTCGACTTCATCATCTTCTTCATCCATGGCATCTGCGACATCCGCCTCTCTGCACTCTTCGACTTCATCATCTTCTTCATCCGCTATCCGCGCCATCCGCCTCTCTACACTCTTCGACTCCATCATCTTCTTCATCGCCTCTCTGCACTCTGCAGTATTTGGTCTTCTTCATCGCCTCCTCCATCCTCCATGAACCACCACAAAGGCACAAACCTAGGTATTCATTCTATGCCTCCCTTGTCTCGGCTCTCTAGTTCTCCATTAACCACTCCAAAAATAAAAAGTGCTTCGCGTGCAACCAGCCTACTCTTGGTATCTTCAACACAGCTCATGAAATCAAGAAAAGAATTGCCGAAGCAAAGTAATAGCCTTCCCTTCCAACTACATTTTCTTTCTATGTATCTCTTCTTATGTTGCTAAACTCTTATTGTTCACTATAGTTCAGCTCTTGATGAAAAACCTTTTTCATCCACTTCAATTGTAGTAGATTTTGACAGCCATTTCTCTACTTTAATTATAATACTGTTAGATTTTATGTTCCTAATCATTCTTTTTTTTTTGCACTAGTGGGTCGCCCGACACCCGACCCGACGACCCAACAATAAACGGGTCGGGTATATATCGGGTATCTTGTCTGGCGGGTCGGGTTTTGGGTCATTTCATACAGACCCGATATGAGTCGGGTCGTCGGGTATCGGGTCGGGTCAACCCAAACTCGACCCGTGCCCAGCCCTAGGCGGGGCACGGGGTGAGGTACGGGGAAAACCCGCGAGGCAAGGGTAATCCCCACCCCGCCCCTCCCTGTTATGCGGGGGCGAACTTTTGCCCCGCGCCCCGCCTTGGCGAGGGCAAAAATGTGAGGAATCTCGGCCCTGCCAGTGCGGGGCCCCATGGGGGACAGGGACTCCCTGCCCCACTTGCAACCTTAGTTACAGACACCACTCAAACTCACTCAAGTGTTTCGCTCGAAGATCTCTGATATACACTCACGACTTTGCACTCTAGGCGCCGAGATGCTAGTCATACCCCATCAAATTGTTGTGTGCACCCCATAATAGTCTACTTATTCTATACTTGAGTATCGGAAGAATGAAACCGCAAGATCTGTTAATGTAGCAGCTGCACATGACCGATAAGCATTCATTAGCCTCGGTTTTGATGAACTGATACCAATAAAAGCATGTGAGTATGGCCGATACTTTCCCAACCCTCTTGGTTAAACATGGATGAGACCCTTTACTAGGTCTCGACCCTGTGTAGCCATACATTTCAACACCTCCAATTGAAAACTAAGGAAACCCACAAAGTTCAGAAAAATGTCACCAATACACTAGAAACAAAACCCACAAAGTTTTAGGTCAAAAAAGTTATTCAAAAGACCAAAAGAAAATGAAGATAATCGCGATGGTCCCTTGCGTAGATTCGACGGGTTTCGAGTTATTAAAACACTCCTAATGCATCGACGACCTCAAGTGAGTGTTTGATAAGGCCAGAAAAACAAAAAAAAATGTGGGTGGTAAAAAGTTTGGTTATGGGGGTACGATGGGTTGGGAAGATTTGTTTAAGATGGGGTTTGATTTGTTGATGGTGGGGGTATTTTTGGAATTATGAAAAAAATTGGGGTAAACGAAATAAAAAATTTTAAAAATGGTAACAGGGTAAAGGGAGCAAAAAGTGGAGTCCGAATAGCCACTGCCTACAAAAAAGATCCATATAGTATCATCACATACACATGTGGAGTAGACTAGCTAGACAGCCTAAAGCTTCTTCTTCCTACGGCTTAACACACTGCCTGAGGTGTCTGAAAATGTTAAGTTGGGTGAGTGATCAACAAGGTCAGTAAAGTAAAGTGATGTTTACCTTGCTATCAAGTATCAACTAATACCTCATGCAGATAAATAGATGAAACATAAACACAAATGACTGGTTACCAAGAAAGTTATATTCATTCAACTAGAGGACCAACCAATCATGCTAAGTTTATCTTATTGGGCTTTGTTACGCTTCAGCCAATATTGGTTGGTCCATATTGGGCCTCGAGCAGTCAAGCCCATAAACACAAATGAATATACGTTAATTGAGAGCTCCCTCCACCTATATGGCGTGTGACTCGGTAAATTTGTAGTAGTAGGATAGTATAGTCTAAATACTAGGTGGTTTCGACCGAAAAAAAAAAAAAAAAAAAAAACATTGTATTCGATCGGTATGGCGTAGTGTATTCAAACTGATACGATGTTAGATACGTATGGCGCCGTAGTGTATTCAAATTGATATGATGTTCGATACAGATGCAATGCCACACTCTAAGAGATATGGAAACAAACTAAGCAAACTTAACGCACAATTTATACAGAAGTACTTGCATACAATCCAGTACTGTTGTCATTGGTGTACACCAATTTACAATACCATATCAATAACATCTATAGGCAGAAGCTGGATATTGATGATGATTCACCAGAACTCAAGGGCCATAGAAAGGCAACGTCGTCAGTTGAACCTGAGCTTCGAGTTTCATTTTCATCACGTGTTCGTTTCAGCGTCTTTCGTTGGCTAGGCTCTTCACTATGTAAAGGAAGTTCATATCCTGCCTGATAGATAAAATCATTCTCCCTGTGAAATTCTTTGGATTGTATTTCTGCAGGAGTCATTTTTTCTTTTACTTCACTTAGCATGCTAAATTGCGATGAAACTCCGAGTATGACCGGTAATCTAGCACTTTGCATTAGACATTCGAAGTCGTCTTTTTCTTGATCTAACAATTTTCTGCTTGTTGCTCCGCTTAAGTCGATTTCAGAATCGGATGTCCATTCTCTTGCGTTTGATTCGGACTCTTCGCACAGAGGAGGCAACGATACAGGACAAGTAGAAGGTTTGATAAGTTTGTTACTACTGATGCCAAGTTTTCGATGATCGTCAACCATCCTCTCTAGATACCTCCCTTGTGCTTCCATTCGGAGCTTTAAGAGCCTATGTACCTGCAAAATAAAGTTTTCATGTGAAAGATATTCAAGTGAAGTGAATTAATATGCAGAACTAATTTGCCAAGAATTTCACCTCAAGATGACCATTCATTCTACTCTGTGCCTCCATCTGCATTTGTAAGGCTTCGTTTATCTGAGCACCGCTGCGATGAATTGGTAACTGTCTTAAATAAAAAATGATAAAATGTTGAAAGGACTTCAATTATCAGAGAATTGACTATGTTTAAATTGCTAATGATCCATGTTATTATCAAACAAAACCCGAAAACAAAACATTTGGCATTGGGTGATGTAAGAAACACCAATTGGATGATCATTCCTAAGAAAATCTTGTTTGGACTTAATTTTGAAATCTGGCGTTTGATGACAATACTTTGTTAAATTATGAATAGTGTGAATTCAGGAATTATCCAAAGGCGAAAATATTGTAAAACATGTCGATATGAAACTCACGATGTTGCGCTGAAGTTCGGGAACAGTTCTGAAAATTTCCGTCTTCCAAGCTTTCCTCCTAAACAAAAAGGACCATGAAGCATGCAGTGAGTTTCAATGGTAAACTAGTCTTTAGCAGAATAGGACAAGCGATCGTCAAGACTTACTATCAAAAGATTCTGGTATAAACTTCGACATCCTGTATTTCTGTGAAAGGCAACAAGTACATAGAAAGAAATCCGAAACCATTCCAATAATCAAAACACATAATCATAATTTCTAAAGTTAAGTTATCAGAATATGGAAAAAAGGGAATGACATAGAAGGTTAGTCTGGACAAGTCGAGATGTTCTCCCCACATACCAAAAAAGGTTGCTAATGCAGCATAGAAAGAATACCTGCAAGTGACTCTTGACATGGTAGATGGTCAATCCAGGGAGAGCCATGGCCTTCAAGATGCCTTTAGGTGTTGCCCCTAATAGAATCAAATACAACACCATTCAATAAATATAATCTTGATCAAACTGAAGTCCTTTAATTCTACTGTCCATGCAATCTAATTTTACCAATGCAAAACTTACTGTCTGCTCCACCAAGCTGGTTCACTGCCTCTTCAAACTGGTCTCGCAATTCCTGCGTCCACCGCAGGCGTTGCTTTCCCGAGCTATCAGCACGATTCGAGCCCATGTCAAGCTCAAGTTTCACAAGCCTAGCATGATGAGTAAGTCAGAGAACAACTCATTTAGAGAAGTAGTTCAACTTTCGCGGAAATATTGAGTGGCGATATGTTCTAAGGGTGATTGTGAGGGAAGAGATGCCATGAAATGGCTTTGACAGTGGGAACAAAGCAGACAGAACAGGACAAGTAGAGTCCTCAGAATTTAAAACTCGGCTTCTTTCACCCTTTTAAAATCATTTGCGGGGAAAACTAAGGACAATGTCACTCCAAGCAAATCACCAACATTCAACACCTAATAAGATGTCTTTGGACTGTTTCTCCCCACCCTCCAAAACAGCAGACTTAGACAAATTGATCGCATTGCGAATCTCGAAGTTAAGTCCAACGGACACCAATTGTGTGCGCAGTTTACGTGTCAACAGTGTCTGTTGACATTGCCTAAGTTAAGTTCACAATTGAATAAGCTTTCTAACATTTTGTTCCAATAATTAAAGGCTCCCAAAAGAACAACACAAATTTCTTCAATTAGTATATATTTGACAGAATGTAAATCAATTCAGAATACAAAACCAGCTCATTCAAAGTCTTGCACCAAAAATTACAAGACCCAAAGTATCTCAGGCTCCAGGGTATATATAAACACACAACTCAACTTAATTTGATCGACGAACTGTTCCGAAAAATCCACAGGCCTCACATTCGATCAACAACAAATGCTTCACGGTTTGATCACTACATACAAACAACAATTCAACAAAGTAGTGATGAGCTTCCAGTTCAAAAATGTAGCTTCAGAAAACTGAAGCAGAACCAGAAACCCAGTATAATTGGCGTGTCTATTGCTGTTGTGACTGCGTATACTTCTCTACATCATTTACAATTGTAAGAATCTCACTGTAAGGCCAGCATAATCGGCAAAAGACGCCTATGCTCAATCCTGCTCAATCCTACTCTCACTGCTGCTAATCCACATGAAAACATTAGGCCCTCAACAGCCTCTGTCAAATGCTCGGTTTATGTCTACAAAGAGAGCATATAACAAACTTCATATGTTTCTCCACGGTAGCAGCTATCCCCACACACTTACCATGATACCACTTCTGACACCGCATTGATCCAAAATTCCTTCTTGCCAGAACAGATCCCACAAGCATCATGATCTCCCTCGTCCTCTACAATCGTCTCATCAGATAGTTCTGAATTGTTTTTTGCTTGTCCATCTATTGTTCTGTCCATAGAAAGAAAGAATCATTTCAAAGAGATAAAAATGGAGCAAGCGTGTGTTAAAGGAGGGAGCAAGAAATCTAGAGATGGTTCCTACCATTATGCCGACCTTAGATTCTTTCCTACCATCCAAATCAAGACCCAGGTGTTCTGATACAAATTCATACTGTATGAAGATCATTTATCATGGAAAAGCAAAAACTTCATTAAGGTTTAACTCAATCAAAGCAACATTATAAAGCAGGAAGATTTAAAAGGACATATAAGGTTGGAATTTGGATAGATAAAAAAAAAAAAAAAAAAAAAAAAAAAAAAAAAAAAAAAAAAAAAAAAAAATGATTGAGAAACCTGCTCTACCAAATATAAAATAAACTCCCCATGTCAATGAAACCAAAGCTCCCAAACAAAAAATTTGGCAAAGCATACTAAAACCAGTACACAAGCGGGCAGAATATTTCAGGGACTAATGAGATTTCAGAATAAGTCATTTCACTTATTATAATTGTATTAACTATATCACTGTGTGTCAATCATAAACCATGAGCACTTATTCAACAAAAATAAATAAATAAATAAAGAAAAGAAAGAAAAGAAAAAACAATCCATGAGCACCAAACAATTAATAACCCACCTTTTTTCCCCAAAACTTAGTTTTCTTTGATAGGTTATTGCACTATAAACTTCTGATTTTGGGATATATTTGCAACCATGTATCTAATTTTAAAACATTATACTATCATTTAGATACTGTTTCAAAGATTTAATTTGACACACATTTGGTAGTTTGGTACATCGAATGCAAACCTACAAGTAAGTCAACAATCTCCATAAATAGGAAAGATTTTAACAGAGATGAGGCGCGACAGCCACAGGCATCTGCCATGATACTTGATGCAGCAACTACAATGTGTTTTCTGTCCAAACATGCACCCTTTTTCTTAGGGGACTCATAAATAACAAATCAAAGAAAAGGCAATACTATATCCCATTGAATAGCAGACGATTCTTCGAAAAATTCCATAGCAAGAGGTACATTCAACGTGTAACAGGATGAACTAGGTATGTACTCCAACAATAAAAGCAAGTCGTTGAGTTTTCCATGTCCAATACCAAGATGTTAAATGCAAGAAAAGCTTTTGAGAGGATGCTATGATGCAAACAGTAATGGAGGATTTCGTAGCTGAAAGAGTTATTCGAATGGAAATGAGTGTTTTATTGGTGATTGAAACTTGAAACTAAATTCCTGCGCTGCAGAATTATAGGGAAGATGTGAAAACGTTACTTTAGAAGATGGATTCAGAATTTGGAAGGCTATTTCAAGCTTTGCGAAGCAAGAAGAAAAGGGATGAATATATGATGATCGCAACAAGGTTGAAACATTATGGCAAAGGTGTCACCATAATGTTTATTATTTATGGAGAACACAATCACTCCAACCTTCTTGTGCAAGAGCTTCTAAAACTTTTTGAAGCATTGATTCAATTGATCAAGCATTATACGGGATTAATGATCTCTGATGATAAAGGCTGTTTCTCGTTCAAAAGGACTCTAGAGACATTAACAAGCCTCAACCAGAAAATCATAACCACTTGACATAAGGATTAAATCCAGGGAAGCTTTTCCAATGGGAATATGTGCCTAAATACTTATTTACTTGTATGCTCAAGTATTTCTTTTCAGCCTCCTAAACTAAGCTTTTTTTTTTTTTTTTTTTTTGAAAACTCCTAAACTAAGCTATTACTTCTCACAAACAGACTACGTTGGTGGTTCCACCAATAATCATCCCTAAACAGTGTCAAATAAAATAAAGAAAGAAAAGAACCTCAATCTTCAGACACAATCACTTGACATGATATGAGCTCCTAAAGTTCTACTCAAGGATCATAAAAGTATGTTGATTAGCATAGCATGATAGCACTTTATAAGACTAATAACTTTTTTTCTCATAAAAGAGGGAAGTACTAGTTTATATTTAAGCATATATTTGACTTCTTATAAAAATAATTACGCATATATTTGACTGGATGACACATCTAGATAATCAAGGAGAGATGCCATTGATTTTGTTCAAAACTTGAATCCCATAAAACAATTCTCAATTCTCTGGAATGATAAACACCAATACCCATGTAACACCAAATCTTAATTACCTTACATGAATTTCAGAATTAATAATCTCTATATGACACTTGATAGTATATAAAAAAAATCTAAAACTCTTCAAGAGCATTTTTATCAATTGTGTAGATCATAAATGAATAACAAATAACGAAACCAAGAATTCCTTCTCCCACAACGCCATTATAAAAAACACAACTAGCGTTTTGACCGAAATTATACCCATCATAATAAGCAGTATAAATCAACATTGAGTCGCAGCAAATCGCAGCCTGCACAAGCCATTTATTTTTATCGAAATCCATCCATGGAATGGGATCGGCAACCTCCGAAGGCACTTTGGGAGGCCATTTATTCACTCCCCATGTCCCATTGGTATGCCCAACAAGTTGTATCCAATCTTTCTCTGAACAAAAACAAAGAAGGCCAACAATGAACACCCAAATTGAGTAAGATTAACAGGCTAACAATGAAGAATTGTGTGAACACCCAATCAAACCCTAAATCAAGAACTCAGCTGGATTGAACTTACTAGGATCACAAAGGGCGAAAACTTTCTCCAAATATGAAACCAAGAAAACACAAACCCAGATGAAATCAAGCAAAATAAAGAAAACCCAGATGAAATAAACCCAGACGAAATCAAGCAAAATACAGAAAACCCAGATGAAATCAAGGGAAATAAAGAAAACCCAGATGAAATAAAGCAAAATAAGGAAAACCCAGATGAAATCAAGCAAAATAAAGTAAACCCAGGAAATAATGAAAACCCATATGAAGAAACAGAGGAATTTGAAGAAGAAATGCGAATACCAGTAGTGAGAGCTCGAATAATCATCCTCCACGGAGCGACGCCAATCCATCTACGATTTGCCAAAGAAGAAAGGCAAGAGAAAGTATCATTCACTCGATCGATCAGTCTCGAACGAACAAAAGCCCTGACTGAACAATTTGGGCGCCAAAATGTGAAGATGCACCTTTTTTTTTATTTTTTTTTTAACGCATACAACAATCTATTACATCGACGATAATAGGCACTACAATCTACTTAAGCCTGAAAAATCAACCTCACCAGGAGGGTAAATAACAACTTTTCGAAGGAGGGCAACTACTCCACTAAAAAAAAAAAAAAACATAAGTAAACAGCACCTCAGCTGCAAGCTGAACACAAAAAAACCACAACCTAAAGCCTAAAGCCTAACTAGGCACAACAACAAACTAACAAAAACTAATTTACAATCTACTACTCCAGACACTATCACCAACACAAGACAGTTGGAAGAGGAATTACAGAAGAAATAAACCCAAAAATGCCCTAAAGGAGAATTGACCACTAGTAACTCGGTATTTACCACTAAATGACCATAGAATTTTTTTAAAGAAAACAATTGAGTATTGGTAACTGAGAATTTACCATTAAAATGACTACACATTAAAATAAATAAATAAATAAATAATTGACTACTTGCTGAGCCAACCGCTGATGAACTGGTCATGCATCACCAACATAAATCACAAAGATCCCCTAAAAATCAAAATCATTTATTTGCTTAATATTAGGCTATTAGCATCAATTAAATCAATAGAACTGAACATGTATAGAGTTAATCGTTAACCAGCACTCACAACTCTATATATAGAATCCAACTGATTAGTGGAAGCGCTTAATCCATGTATCCCAATTAATTTGGAGTAAGACTATTATTCTAGCTTAATATTTGATTATAATTAACCAAGATTTTGGATTTAAATCTCATGGAAGGAGCATACTGTAGTAAATCACTCACTGAGACAAACATTCAACACCTAATAGGATGTCTTTGCATTGTTTCTCTTCACCCTCCTAAACAACAGACTTCAATGTTCAACATGTACAAAGTAATCTCGGCTACCATACTTTTGACACATACATTGGCTACATACTTGTCAAAGTCCGCTGTAAACTCTAGTTACTCTACAGATACACGTTGCGAATTCGAAGTATAATCCAACAGATGCCAGTGTCAAGTGTCAACCATGCGCATCCCTAAATCTTAAACCCTGCTAGGAATTTAAAACATGGAGTTGCACACTTGCATACTGCATACAAAAATAAGAGAATCACCTTGAATTCCAGAAACACTAGAGTTGAGTGAATCTTGGCCAATCCAGGACACAAATAAAACCAGATTCTTCGTGGTTTTGAACCAAAAATTACAAGATCCACAAGGTCTCTGCCCCCACAGAATATAAGCACAGAAGAGCTAACTTGGTCGACAAACTCTTCCGAACAATCCACTGGCCTCCGGCCACTGGCCTCGTAGTCCAAGAACAAATGCTTCACGGTTTGATCAAAATACAAACAGCAATTCAACAAAGTGGTGATGAGTTTCCAGCCCAAAAATGTAACTTCAGAAAGCTGAAGAAGAACCAGAAACCCAGTAGATCGACATGTCTATCGCTGTTGTGACTATGCGTATACTTCTGTACAAAATTTACACTTGTAAAAGTTTCACTGTGACTACCATAACTCGGCAGAAGATGCCTATGCTCAATCCTACTTTCGCTGCTGCTTATTCACACAAAAACATTAGGCCATTACCAAGCCTCTGTCAAATGCTTCCGCGTACATCTTCCTGAGAAGGAGTTGCTACCACGCACTTGCCATGATACCACTTCTTACAAGTGTCGCGCATGATCCAAAATTCCTTCTTGCCTGAACAGCTCCCACAAGCATTGTAATCTACCTTGTCCTCTCCAGTTGTCTGATCACCTAAGTCCGAATTGTTTTTCGCTTGTCCATCTCTTGTTCTCTGCTTATAAAATGAAAGAATCATTTCAAAGAGATAAAAATGGAACAAGCATGTGTTAAAGGTCGGAACAAGTAATCTAGTGCTGGTCCATACCTTTATGATGACCATACATTCATCCCTTCCGCCCAAATCAAGACCCAGACGTTTTGATAAATCTTCATGGACTGTAGGTAGATCATTTATCATGGTAAACAGACGTTTCCTGTGAAGCAAAAACTTCATCAAGGTTGAACTCAACTGAAGCAACAATATTATCCAGCAGGAAAACTTAAGATGGCATATAAGGTTGGAATTTGGATAGGCATGACATATAGATTGATTGAGAAACCTGCTCTACCAAATATAAGATAGAACTCCCCATGTCAATCGGACCAAAGTTCCCAAGCAAAAGAGCTGGTAAAACATTCTAAAACCAGTAAATAACCATGCAGAAATTTTAGGGAATTATTGGACTACAGCATAAGTCAATTAATTTGTTATTCTAATTGAATAAGGTGTATCACTATGTCTAATCATAAAAACATGCGCACCAAACAATTGGTAGTAAATTCTTGTACTGAAACTTCTAATTTCAGGAAATATTTGCAACCATTCATCGAATATTAAGAATTTATACTATCGTTTACATACTATTTCAAAGAATTAATTTGAGAAATAATTGGTATTTTATGATGTTGGGTGCAAATCCGTCGAGCAGCAGGTCGGGCAAGAAGAAGATTGGTGACTACCTCTGAGCCCCGAGCGTGTTTTTGACTTGACTTGTAGGTTTTGATATTTTGTATTATTATTGTTGATACGTCTTTTGATACTGTTTAGGTTGTATAATTGGGTTGAGCGATAGTTCCCCGATCTTTTATGACTTTCACATTGTTTATATTCGCCACTTCATTATATATCTTTGTGATCGTTCTTTCCTGGTTTCCACACTTAGGAGTACTTTATAATGGCTTTCACATAAATTGTAAGACTTCCGTTTAATTATTTAAACTGTTAAAAAGTTTTAATTAACTCTGAAATTCGTATAATAACGTGACAAGTGTAATACTTATCCTGAACACATGGAATGAGGAGAATAAGTTAAAAAGGATAACTAATACGTAGTTAAGTCCTACGTGACTGAGATTAGAGCTTAATTATGGGATTAGGCCGGGTTTAGGGTTTAAGGAAGGGGCCGTCACAAGTAAGGAAAGGGGCAGTCACAAGAAAGACACGACACCCATAATCATCTGCCAGGACACTTTATACAACAACTATAAATGTGTACACAGTCCGGATCCGATCCATTTAAGGTTAGCTCGCTACTTGATCCAATTATTGCGGATTGAGAAATTTCAATTCGATCCAACTCATTTAACTTTTCAATCCGGTTCAATCCAATTAATAAAATGCGGATTTGATCGAATCAAGTTCGCGGATTGTCATCATATAGTTATCTCATAATTAACAATATGCACATATGTTAAGAACAATTCCATAATCATTAAACAAATAAAACAAAGTGTAAGAACATATTTCAAATTAGACTTGATTCAACTTAATACAAAAATTATAAGACCAAACTCAAAGTTAAACTAAAAAATCAAAAGTTGGAGTTCAAAATATAAGTAATACAACAAAAAATCAAATATAGGTAGGCAAAACAACCACAGAGAACTAGATGTATCTATAAGACAAGATCTATATGTATATAATGTTGCGGATCGAATCGGATTGGATCCGCGGGTGGTACATGTAAAATCCGCAAGTCAATCCAATCCGTGCGGATTGACACTTTTGCAATTCAATCCGGTCCAACTAATTATAAAATTCGATCCGATTCATAATAATTGTACCGAATTGAATTGGACCCGCGGATTACTTGATCCGTGTACACCCCTAACTATAATTATGTTTTATGTTCAAGCATTACCCCTTTATGGGGGATTCATAAATAACAAATCAAAGTACTATATCCCATTGAATAGCAGACGATTCTTCAAATCTCATAATAGGAGGTACATTCAATGTGTAAATGGATGAAATACAAGATTAAAAGCAAGTAGTTGATACCGTCCATGTCAAAGAAGTTAAATGCAAGAAAAGCTTTAGAGGATCCTATGATGGAAACTGTGTTGGAGCGTTTAGTAGCTGAACGAACCATCCAAATGGAAATGAGGTCTATTAGTGGTTGTGTGCATTAAAATAGGGGATGGATCATTAGTGATGTTTTGGGAGGACAAATGGATAGGTAATAGCAGTGGTTGTGTGCATTAAAATAAGGGATATATCATAAATGATCTCCAATGATAAGAGTTGCTTCTCGTTCAAAAGGATTCTAGAGACATTAACAAGCCACAACCAGAAAATCATGACCACTTCATCCAGGGACAGGGGCACAACCCATTTAGAGAAGTGACAAAGAACACAGTTAGTTAATTTATATGGGGAATCTGTTATTAAATATTTCTTTCCTTGTATGCTTCGTTTAATATTTTTTTTTTTGGTACAATCATGTAATATTTTTTCAGACACCTAAATTAAGCTATTACTTCCCATAAACGGCACTACCTTGGTGGTTCCACCAATAATTATGTCCCTAAACACAGTTCAAAAAATAGATATGAAGGCTTCAAAAAAAAAAAAAAAGATAATAAAAGAGTGTCAATCTTCAAAAACATAATCACTTGTTATGATATGAGCTCCTAAAGTGACACACGCAGATCATAAACTAATTAGTAAGTTGAGCTTCCGTGGTGGGAGATTTGAAGAAAAGTATGTCAATTAGTCTAGCACTGATTAATAACCTTGTTTCTCATAAAAGATTGGATGGCACATCAAGATAATCAAGGACAGATGCCATTAATTAGTGGAAAGTCAACACACGAACTGAAAGATTTTTTCAAAAACATATCACACAAAAAGGCGCATATGTTTTACTCCCAAAGAAAACCAATGCAAGAACTGAAAAAATTTTTACAAAAAAACTTCACACGGAAAGAGTCATATAAGCTTTACTCCGAAAGCAAGATGAACAAGAGGCATATGATTTACTCCTGAAACAATATTATTAATATAACAAAATCTAAATTGTGTAGATAAAAAATGAATAACAACAAAGCAACCACGAATTATACTCCTATTCTGTTTCCATGCACACGAGCATTAATCAGGCATCACTTGATCATCATCGATCCATGTTGATGCGAATCTCGAAACCAATCCTATGAACTCTCAAGCATACATATCAACTCCTATGTATCGCACTACACCGGATCACCACCTCCTTCACAACACCAACGCACACGTTTCTAATTTGTAAAACGTGTTCTCTACGACTGTGACAAGGCTCTTCTCCACGGCGCAGCACAGCGAGCTCTTTGGTTATTTGGTACGCAGGTAGCGCTGTACAGTCAACATCAGAGCGACGCCGTCTAGTCAATGGATGGATGACATGTGGCACTGTAAAACTTCAATTACCCAACTCTCATGTATACCCTAAATAAATCCTCAGGTGTTCGATTTTTTCAAATAAATACTCCATTTTGAGTATTTTTTCACCCCAGATTTAACCATGCACTCAGTTTCTCCTAAAAACGAAAATTAAATATAATTAGATATATATTCTCATATTATTCTGATAAATCCCTAATTTCTTAAAATATGCATTTACACCATAAAATAAAATAAATATAGTCCAATTAATTCTAATAACTTATACTAAACTATGCCTAAATGAACACTTATCAATATCCTTGTTCCTAAAACTCTGCACCTTGCTATCCAATATTTGCATTAGCTGCTCTTCATTGCTAATGTCCTCAGCTAGTCAATCTGACTTAGGTTTACCATTGGTATATCTCCCTCTCTCGACCTATCCAACCTCAACGTCAATATGTGGAACACTGGATGCACGCCTGCCACCTGCAGTGGTAAGTCAATCTTTATAGGCAACCTTGTCGACCCTCTCAACAACTCTGAATGGACCTATAAACCTTAGTGCGATCTTTCCTTGATTTTGAACTGTTTGTGACCCGTAAATGGTGAAAACTTTCAAATAAAAATAGTTTCCCACCTTATATTCCAATCTATCTCGATACTTGTCAGCATACTTCTTTTGTCTCTCCTAAGGTCTTCGAAGACGTTGATTATCAGTCATATATTCTCTGTGTGATCTACCACAACTGTCGCTATATATCTTCGAGCTCTACCCAACACTTTGGTGATCTACCCGGCCAGTCGTAGAGTGCCTCAAATGGAAAGATACGCACAAGTGATCCGCACCTGTCTAGTGGCCCTTTGCAACATTACTGTTGAAGTACCTTAGCATACGTCTCTATGCCTGATTCAAGGGAACTTGTCAATATTGAACAGAGTGGTTCAAACTCCCCATCATATACTCTAGTGTATGAAGGAGGCCTAGTTCCTACCCACATTTTCTCTTGATATATAACATCCCAAGAACTCCCATTCCCTGATCAATCTTCACACACCGAAAGCACTATTTAAAGTTTTAACCAAAAGAATCCATCTAAAAACCTCCTAGAAAAGGAAAATAGTCCAAGTGGGCCGTTGTCATTGTAGGTTTAGAACGCACGAGTCTTTAGTCCCACATCGACAATAATATGAAAATCCAATGATCAATAACCAAACGTGTATACACCATTTAGCCTCTTAGACGAGGAAGGCACCTCGTGCTTAGGTTGGAGGCCTTTTATACCAATTGGTTTCACTTAATCAAGTCATTAAAATGTTGCTACATTGAGTACTTTGACACGGGGGACAAACAATTGGGATCACTCGCTGTTTCACACATGCAATTTGCTCATTCTGCACATTTTGCTCCAACACTGTCTCAAATAAGATCACAACTGAATAAACTTTTTAACACTTTGCTAAAGAATTAAAAGCCTCCAATATACAAAAAAGAAAAAAAAAAAAAAAAATCCTACAAAGGACCAATTGGGATCACTCAATCAAGTCATTAAAAAGTTGCTAGATGAATGAATACTTTGACACGGGGGAGATGCAATTGGGATCACTCGCTGAAGAAAAAACAGAAATAAAAAGTGCAGAGAGGGGGAAATCTACTAACAATAACATACTCTTCACACATGCACATTGACTCATTCTGCACATTTTGCTTCAACACTGTCTCAAATAAGATCACAACTGAATAAACTTTTTAACACTTTGCTCAAGAATTAAAAGCCTCCAATATACCAAAAAAAAAAAAAAAAAAGCCTCCAAAGGACCAAAAGAACAACTACAAGAATTTTGTTCATTTAGTGAATCAACCACCTTATTGTATACAAGAAAAAATAGAGTTGGCTGAATATATTTGCCAATCCAGGATACAAGTAAGACACAGATCATCCTAAAAATTGCAAGACCCGCAGTGGCTTACGCCCCATGGTATATAAGCACAGAACAGCTTGATTTGATCGTCAAACTGTTCTGAACAATCTGCAGATCTCTCATTCAGTCAATGGCAAATTCAAATGCTTCATGGTCTGATCAACATACAAACAGTAATCCTACTCTACAAAGTTGTGATGAGCTTCTAGTCCAAAAAATGCAGCTTCAGAAAGCTGAAGTAGAACTAGAATTTAACCCAGTAGATTGACATGTCTATAACTGTTGCGACTGTATATAATTCTGTGCCTATATCATTTACACTAGTAAAAATTGCACTGTAAGTCGAGCATGAAAAGTCGACGCCTATGCACAATTCTACTTCTGCTGTTGCTTATTCACATGGAAGAAAGAAGGTCCTCAATAAGCTTTGTCCACAGCTACCATGCAATTCTGCAATAAGGGCATTTATATGTGTCCCTTTTTTCTGCCATGGTAGGAGTTACATGCACGCAATCACCATGATACCAATCCCCGCACGTGTCGCAACTGACCCAAAATGTGCTGTCCTTCGCGCCTGTACAAATCTCGCATTCCTCATTTTCTGACTTGTCCTGTCCGGTTATCTTATCAGATGTCTTTGAATGAAAGAATCATTTCAAAGAATTAAAAATGGAACAATAATATGTTAAAGTAGGAGGGAAGTAGTCTTGTGATGGTTCATATCTTTATGCTTACCATAGATTGATTCAAGCCAAAAATACTATGCAGATTTTCTCCCACATCTCTGGAGACGGTAGGATACTCATTTATTTTGGTAAGTAGACGATCCCTGTGAAGCAAAATCAAGGTTAAAAGCTAAACCAAAACAACAAAATCAAGCGGAAAAAGTTGAAAGGCATATAAGGATGAAATCTGGATTATCTATATCAAACATAAGATAGAACTTCCCATGTCATTCCATTTGTTATTATAATTGGATTATCTATATTAGTGCATCAATCATAAAACCATGTGCACCAAAAAATTAGTAACCAGTTTTTTTCTTTCCAAAACTCAGCTTTGTTTAATAGATTCTTGCATTGTGAACTTTTGATTTCTCAAAATATTTGCAACCATTTAATGGAGAAATAATTGGTAATTCTGAAGTCAAATGCAAATCTCCAAGTGAAAATTAAGTCTCCAAGAATAGGAAAGATTACAATGGAAATAAGAAACGACAACCATATATTAAACAGCAGAAGATTATCGGTAGCCCCATAATAGGACGTATATACTTTCAATGTATATAGGGAGTGAATTAGCTAGGTAATGGAGCAGCAAAGGAGGGAGTAGTTGAGGGAAGAGTTTTTTCAAATGGAGATGGCTGTTTATTTGAGGTTGAAACTTAAGATTCTTCCATTGCAGAGTTGTAGGGAAGATGTTAAAGGTAATTTCAATTTGGGAGGTTATTCCAAGGTTGGAGAAGCAAGAGGAAAGGGGATGAATATTTGATGGTCACAACATGGTATTAATGATCTCCAATGATGAAGGCTCATTCTAGTTCAAGTCTCTACTACCTCTTAATGCAGGTTCAGTGTGTCTAGAAATGGATTCTAGAGTTTCTTCAGAAGAAATGGACCACAATCGGCAATTCATCTTCATAGGAGGGAGGAATGGGGGAAATTGGTGATTCATTCTCACCTGTTTGAAGAAGTAATAAAGAGCTCTACCAAGAAGTTTGATTCAACTGCACTGGGTCACTACTACTACAGACGGCGCTAGTTAGTTGGTTTTGCCAGTAATTACGTCCCTAAGCACTGTCAATTAATAAGAGCCTCAACATTCAAAAACATGATCAATTGACATGGTTTTAGTTCCATGTCGTAGTTCTATGAAATTGTAAAGGTTACCTGGCAGGGATGTCCAAATGAATCCCAGGATGAGCAGCAGCAGCAGATTTCAACCATGTATCACACTTTTCCGCGATCTTCAAAAGCCAATCGCTAAGCGATATTCTGTCCTCTCTATTGAAACTGACTCCCGGAGGGATCCCTTGAAGCCTTGGAGGCACATCCCGAGGTGGCATACCCACGCCCCAGCTCACATTCCTGCTCTCACTATCGAATTCCACAGAAAGGAACAAGGATTCTCTCTCTGAACAACAACAACAACAACAACAACAACAATGAGAATCCCCAACTCAAGAACCAAAACCCTAAATCATGAAACCCCAACAGTTGCTTTCTTGAGAGTGGATTGAACGTACCAGGATCACAACTTTCGAGAAATGCATCCAAATCTGAGACCAAGAAAACAGAAACCCAGAATGATGAAATCAAGCCAAAATAACCAAAATCCAGAATGATGAAATCAAGCCAAATCATGAAAACCCAAATGAAATCTAGCGAAATTACCAAAACCCAGATGAAATCAAGCAAAATAATGGAAACCCAAATGAAATCAAGCCAAATCATGAAGCCCGTATCAAGAAACAGAGGAAATCAAGCAAAGCAAAGAAAACCCAGATGGGATGAAGCACAAACAAGAAAACCCTGATGAAATCAAGCAAAACGAAGAAAACTCAGATCAAGAAACAGAGGAAAAGTTAGGGCAGAAACGAATTTAACGAAGAAATGCGACGATTACCAGTAGTGAGAGCTTTAACGAGTCCTTTTCTTCGAAGAATGAAGTCTTGGAAAACCGGCATCTATGAATCGCCACTGAAACCACTGAAAGAATTAACGATATCACTCTCTCAGCTTCAATCGATCGATCGATCGATCGCTCACTCTCTATCACTCAGTCTCTGTTTCTTGCTCTCAATTCAACGTAGGAAAACAGAGCTACTGATTGTTTTTTGTTTTGTTGGGTTTTGGCGCCACAAAGTGTATTTTTAAAGATCCTAAGAAAGAGGGCCGACGCTGTGGAGCTGCCACGTGTGTTTCTAACGACTAGGCAGTTGCAAGAACGTACATTGGTCCGAATATTTTCTTGTGATGTTTCCCGCAATTTTTATTTTTTATTTTTTTCAATGGCTTTTGGTGTCGCCACCCTCTTGATTAAGACCCGACTAATCCCACATGAGGCTACCTCTATTACTAAACCTAATGTTTAATGAAAATGATGCAGTTACCATGAATCAAATCCATCATATCTACCTTAATCAAAGTATTAAAGCCATCTTCTTAACTATTGTACTACATCCTTAATGGATTTTTTTCTAGGATAGATTGAAGTTTATACTTTTTAAATCGCCTAAATATGTCGTATGGACACCACGTGGGAAATATATATATATATATATATATATATATGTCGCATGGGTGATGTGTTCATGTTACTCAAGATAGCATTAAAGAAAAATGTTAAAGTGACCCACTGTTCACACTCACTAAGAGCACACATCTTAATTTTATTTTATTTTTACTTTTTTTATAATTTTGTGTTGGTAGGATTACAATTCTCTACTTTGATCCAAGAAAGCTCATTTTCAATTTTGATTTTTGTTTCAGTTTTTTCATCTATTACGCTTGTGTATATGTTTATCTGGTCTCGACTTTCTTATTTTTTATTTCTATAGCCTTCATGGGCCTCAAACATTCGACTCTTAATTTGATTGTACAAGGTGTTATTTTACAAGCCTAAAGGAGAACTATTTAGCTTCCTACATCAAAAATAATTTCACCAAATTGATAACTTTAGAGAAGCTTAATAGACATGATGTAGATTCAAAACGTATGTTACATATTCCGTTATTATGTAAATATAAAATGAGATTAGGAGACACATAATAATAGGTGCACAATTATTTTTTAGACGAACAAAAAAAAAGTTGAAGTAATTGGTATGGAGAGAAAAAACAAAATTACATCTCCTAGTGTTTGCAAGCACAAAGAACATGCATGGCGGCAAAAATTGTTGTCTAGGCAAAATTACATCTCCTAGCGTTTGCTAATTTAAGGCCAGGGTTGCTAATTGTATAAGGGTTGCTAATTTAGACGTTAAGTGTGTAAAGGTTGCTAATTTGGAGACATTAAGTATACAAGTGTTGTTAATTTAAGGATGCTTATAGCAAAAGTGTTATAAATTAATGTTATCAACACGTAGTTTTTGTGTCGCAAAAATAGGGGCGATGACACTTTTACCAACATACTTTTTGTGTCGCAAAAATAGGGAGCGATGACACTTTTACCAACATAAGTGGCAACACTTTATGATACGTTGGTAAAATTTTTAGAGACACTAATTAGTGTCGTTAAATGAGTAAATTAATATCGCTAAACACACAATGTCTTGTAGTTGCAGCTCTCTATGATAGACTTGTTTATGAAGAGATCAAAACTGAGAACCAATAAAAAAAAAAAAAAAATTAAATGTGAAATTCTTACAAAGAGAAGAAAATGTTGGAACAAATTTCTTCAAATTGGAAAGCAAGAATGGAATAAGAATACCAAACAAAGACTTGAGGCGCATGATCACTCTCTTTTAGACAAGATTTCACCCTATCGGTCAAAACCGCGTATACACATTGGGTTTAATCGAAACTTGCCTTCATGATACAATCAAGTCTCTATTGGATGATGTGGGAATACCAAACAAAGATTTGAGCCGCGTGATCGCTCTCTTTTAGACTAGATTTCACCCTACTAGTCGAAACCGCGTATACACACTGAGTTTAATCGAAACGTGCCTTCAGGATACAATTAAGTCTCTAATGATTGTTGGATGATGTGGGTGTAACACAACTCCAACCAAGAACACTCTTTGAGGAACTTTTGAGGGAATGATGCTATGACTCAAGAACACACTTTGATTCAAAACCTTTTGTGTTTCAATCTGCTTTCAATGTATTTCAATGTATTTCAATGTGTTTGATTCGCACTAGAACTCGATCTTTTTTTTTTTTACATAAAAATCAAAAGAAATCGAGTTTGTACGAAACAACACAATTTTTGGTGTAAAAAATAGGCAGAAAATGAACAAATACGCACCAAAAGTCGTGTCTTTCCACAGTGGTGCTGGCCCCCGGCACCGATCTAAAATTGGCTAGCGCCATTTTACATAGAGTGGCAATGGGGCAAATTAAAATCTAAAAAGATCAAAAGAAGAAGACAATACGAAAATTGAGAAGAGTTGCGGGATTTAATTTTAAGCGAACAACAATTAATTAGGAAACTCAATTGGGTTGATTTGATGAGATGATGATGAGAATGTTTTGTGATTTAAAAAAAATTTTAAAAAAAAGCTTGTGAACCTCTTATAGAAGAAGTGTCCATTGAGTTTCTCGCTGTTGGGGGGAGGTCAGTACCGCCATCACATTCCCGCCTAAATCCAACGGTCTAAAACTTGGAACACAACCCAACGGTCAAAATTCTGAACCGCCCGGTTCACGTACGGTTTAGTTTATTCGACCGTTCAATTTGGCGACTGTCATCGTGTCAACACAAACCATATAAAAACCCCCAATCAATCTTCAAATCCTAACCCTAATTTCTTTCTCCCGAATCAATTCTTCAATCGTTTATGAACCCTAATTACCCAAATTGCTCATTGACCGGATTTTTACTCTTGATCTGTTAATAAAAAGGGAGAGATAGGATAACATACTCTTGACGCATATAATGGCTACATGCTTGTCACAATCTGCTAGATACATTTGCGATAATGCGTGTTGCGAATTTCAAAGTATAATCCAATGGACGACAATTAATTCAACAGTCTCAAATAATAAGATCACAATTGAAAAGGCCTTCTAGTTTCTAATACTTACTTTCGCAGACCAAATACCCCCAAAAGAAGATAGGGTTTTTCTCAAATTAGTGAATCACCTTGTACATGCAAGAATATAGAGTTGAGTGAATTTTGGCCAATACTGGATACAAGTAAGACCAGCTTATTCAAAGTAACTTGAACCAAAAAATTACAAAGACCCATAGACTATATGTCTGTTATTCAATCAACAGCAAATGATTCATGGGCAGATCAAAAAATGCAGCTTCAGAAAACTGAAAAAGAACCAGAAACGCAGTAGATTGACATGTCGATCGCTGTGGTGCGACTAATGTGTATACTTCTGTGCGTATATTATTTACACTGTAAGAATTCCCTGATCTTGTGCCACGGCTTCATTTTCCTTGTCCCCCGAAGAATTCCCACATTGTTTGTGAACTCCCACACCTTCTCGTGTTGTCTCATCAAGTATCTTCAAATGAAATAATCATTTCAAAGAGTTAAAGATCGAAACGATCAATGTGGTAAAGGAGGAGAGAAGTAACCTGGTAGTGATGGTTCCTATATCTGTAATGCTTAATTACCTTAGATTCATTCCCACCATCCAAAATAATCCCCTGAATATGTGTCACGGTTTCATTGTCCTTCTCGCTCAAATAACTCCTTACTGATGGTTCTATCTGTTGAACATTGAAGTTCAAGTTTTGTATTGGAAAAGAACAAAACCTTTAGTCCCACATAGGAGAGAAAGGTTTGGTTTTCTCACTTAATATATATTCCAACTCACTTCACTTTTGTTTAAGTGAGAAGTGAGTTAGAATGAGTGGAACATGGGGTTCACTAGGAAATCACCTTAATTAAATAATCTTTGACAATGGCCTTCGGCCTTGGGGCTTTGGTTTGTTCAAGACTTAGCCATTCATAAACATAGTTTTTATTTTTCGGTTTTTATTTTTATTTTCGTTTTTGAAATTTAAACAAAAGAGCACCAACAGTTGCTAAGTTCGAATTAGGAATTAAATAACTATCAAATTAGTGGCACACTAATTAGATAGTTATCGGAAAAACTGTCCACTAATTGGACAGTTAGATGTTTATCTATATTAGGAGAGTCCTTTGACACAGAATAGTCGTTATTTTTTGAAATCAAATTTCAAGCAATTTGTGTTTACAAAAGAGAGAGACGATTTTGCAGATTAAAGGTTCTTTGATTGGTGCTTTGATCAAAGAGCAAACCAGTTGTATCCTGGAGACAGAACTCCTAGTTGAATTCAGCACCGAATTGGAGGAAATTTTCTGTCTTAGGTCATTGCACTACAAGCCTCTGGTACACTTTGTTTATTAATCTTCTTTATTGTTTAATCAGCATGTTTAGTTGCTTGTGATAACAGTGCCATGTTCAGATTTATGTTTATTATAGATTGCTTGGATTAACATTCTAAGACAGAAAAATTGTCTTCTGATCTTCATATCTTATTTTATATTTGATTTAATTCTACTTGCTTGTTATTATTGTTTTTTGATTCGAATATACTTGGTGTTTTGTATATCTTAGCGTCTGAATCTGAAATGGCATCATCTCATATTGTTAATGATAAGACTGCATCCAATTCTAAGGATGAGAGGCCTGAAAAGTTTAAGGGACTTGATTTCAAGAGATGGCAACAGAAAATAATTTTCTGGTTGACCACTATGAATTTAGCCAATGTCATCGGAGAGGAGGTTCCTAAGACGGATGAGAATCCGATCACCAAGGAAACCATGATGACAATCGAGGCATGAAAAAATTCTGACTTCCTTTGCAGAAACTATATTCTGAATAGACTTGATGACACTCTATATGATGTTTATTCTGAGTGTGAGACTGCAAAAGATGTTTGGGATATGCTGGAAAAGAAATATCGAACTAAAGATGCGGGAGCAAAAAAGTTCGTGGTTGGCAAATTCTTGAAATATAACATGGTCGACTCAAAGTCTGTAGTGAAGCAAGTTGAAGAACTGCAAGTGTTGATTCATGAGTTACATGCTGAGGGATGTATCGTGAATGAGCATTTTCAAACTGGTTCTATCATTGAGAAATTACCTCCATCTTGGAATGACTTCAAGGTGTATCTGAAGCATAAGTGTAGAGATATGTCGATTGAAGACTTGATCTTGAGGCTGCGGGTTGAAGAAGATCACAGGAAAGGAGACAAGACGGAAGGAAGTGACATTGATGCAAAGGCAAACATGGTGGAAGGAAGCAATTCCAAAGTTCAGAAATTCCAGAAGAAGAATTTCAAAAGAGGAGCACCCACCAAACAGTTTGCACCAAAGGGAAAGAATTTTAAGAAAAACCAAGGAAGCTGTTGGGATGTGGAAAACAGGGTCATAGGGCCCAAGATTGTCGTCATAAGAAAGATCAGAATCATGGCAATTCTGGTTTGAACAACCAAGCGAATATTGTTGATGTCCAAATTGATGAAATGGACATTGATCTCACTGCTGTTGTGTCTGAAACTAACATGATCTCTGACACTCGAGGCTGGTGGATTGACACTGGTGCGACTCGGCATATTTGCAACGACAAAAGCTTGTTTTTAGAGTTTCTTCCTGTTGATAGTGAAGAAAAACTTTATATGGGAAATTCATTGTAACGACCCAAATATTCTCCGATCCATTTTAAAGATATTTTATTGATTTTATATTAACTTATGTGAACAAATGAAAATAGTTGGAATGGGCTTAACGAGGAAATTGGGCCCATAGGGGTATTTACGTAATTTGGAGTTAAATTGTGAACAACCCTACTTTAAAACCTTACCTATATAAACCTCTTATAAGTTTGAAGCCTTTTTTGTGTTGAAACCCTAAACTTGGAGAGGGAGAAGAAGAAGAGGAGGCTTGAACGACTAAAGGGGAGGTAATCTTTTGGTGGTTTTTCTTTATTTTTCTTTTCTTTTTTCTTTTTCTTCTTTTCTTCTTCTTTGGTTTGGTGTTTGAGGAGATGAGGATAGGGGGTGGCGGCTCCCCTTGGAGCCGCCGGTTGGTTTGGGGCCGGCGCCACCAGGCGCCGCCGGAGAAGACAGCGGCGTCGCTGCCCCTCAGCGGCGCCACCGCCTATTATGGGGGGGGTGGCTTTAGCCACCCCATTATGGGAGGAGGAAGGGGGTGGCAATAGCCACCCCACTTCCTCCATCACCGCCACCACCGCCACCGCGGCCGCGAGCCGCGGTGGAGGGGTCCCCGCGTCTTGGCGAGCACTGGGACCACCCTCGGACCTAGATCCGAGGGTTGGTGGGGGGGGAAACCCCACCGTGGAGAAGCCGAGACGCCAGGGGCGTCTGCCCCTGGTCTCGGTCCCAGGAGCAGACAGGCCCCTGGACCTTTCCAAGGGTCAGTCTGCTCCTAGGGGGGCTGGTGGACCGTTGACCAGGGGTTGGGTCGCCCATGGTCAACCCAAACAGGGACCATTTGGTCCCTGTTCAACTAAACAGGTACCAGATTGGTCCCTGGCCAAAATAAATTGAAAAAAAATTAAAAAAAAAAAAAAAGGAAAACCTACTATGGGGGTCGATAACTGTCACGGCCCAATTTCCTAATCTTGATTAACTTGCTTAATCAGGATCACCGACCCGTGACGTGGGGCCCGCATGAGATGCGCACATTGACCGAGGCACGTGGCCGAGGTAAATGCTATATTTGTACTGGTGTATGCCTAGTGTTGTGTATGTGTGTAGACTAATTAAGTCAATTTTTGCAAACCATAGACGGTGAGTTGACGCGAGCTGGGACACGCTTTGGAGTGCGTGCAAGTACGAGTACCTAGTGGAATTACCGGGGTAGCAAGAGTAGGCTAGGAAATAACAATTTATTTCAAATCTACCTTAACATAAATTAAGCTATTTAATTTAGTTGGAAAATACGACGTTCGACGCACGAGGAAAGCGCCTCGAGTTGCGTGCAAGTCGGGACACCGAGTGCCGGGGAGTTGAGAGTCGGTGTGACCATTTAGATAAATTTTATAAATTTGTGTGACAATTAATTATGGTCCATATGGGATTAATGTACATTAATCGATTTAACCTATAGTTATTTAATTAAGAAATCATATTTTGATACCCTATAGTTTGTAATGAATTAAACTAACCTTAGGATGGACCTTGGGATCCGTGCTGCCACACACTCCCATGATGAGAGTCACCCAAGTTGTGTCACATGAGAGGCTGGACTGCCTAGGTAGTAGCCATTAGATTTACCTCGAGATGCGCAATGCACACTAGATCCCATCAACATATATATACAACTTGATGAGAAAAATTTCACTATTTACATGCAAATCACATAGAACGGAAGAGAGGAGAAATTTTGGAGGATTGAAGGAGATCAAACACGAATTGAGGAGCTGGAGTGAGGATCAAACCCAGGTAACTCCTTAAGATTATGGATTTTCCATTAAAATAGCTTGAAGTTTGATTTCTTTCATTAAAATGAAAATTTTGGATGGGGTTACTGTTTTGATCAAACTCTTTGTGGATTTGAGGTTTGGGTAATGCCAATCGAGGTTTAAACTGATTATAACGAGTTTTTACTGAAATTCGGGTAGTTTGTGTAAAAAAGAAAAAAAGAAAAAAAAAAATATATATATATATATATATATCGGACATGCATGTTGGCGAGAGGTTTATTGTTGTTGATGTGGTTTTTGATATAAAATTTTGGTCTCTTGAGGTGTTATTGGATCAGTGATAGAGGGAAGAAGAAGAAGAAGAAAAAAAAAAAAAAAAAATCGAAATCGAAACAACGTCTCTGGAATTTTGGGGAAGAAGATGCCGCACGTGTGCATCTCTCCCCCCCATTTGGGCCAGGCCGGGGGCTGGGCGGGCTCGGCCCATGAGCCGAGCCCGGCCAGCTTGCTGGCCGGCCGACCAGAATCGGTCGGGTCGGGCAGACCAGACCCGACCACAGAATCGAGACCGGGTCGGGTCGACCCGACCCGACCCAACCAAATAAAATAAAAAAATTAAAAAAAATTAAAAAATAAAAATAAATAAAAATAAATAAAAGATATATATATTATTGATTAAATATATATATAATAAAATAAAATAAGATATATTATTATTAATTAATTAATAATAATAATAATAAATTAATATATATTTATATATATTAATTTAATTTCGGGAAAATAAGGAAAATAGTTGGAAAATTCCTAAAAAATGGGAAAAAAATTATAGAAAATATAAGAAATTAAAAAAAGGTAGAAAAAATAGTTTCGGAACTTTTCGAGTGTTTCGGTACCCCGATATAACTCGAAAAATGTGCCACAATTAAAGATTGACATAAAATTCTATATTTTAGTTAAATATCATGAATCCACTTATAGTGGCTTTAAACCAATTTAAAATGATATAAAAATGAACCTCAGGAACTAAAGGAAATTCTTGGGAGTTCGGGTGCACGAGTCGGGGTGTCGGGAGGCCGGATAGCTAGGACTACTGCGTTGACTTGTAAGTGAAACTGCGGGAACTCTTTACTTTATTTCATTCCAGTCATTTATAAATTTCAGTCTATTTGTAGACTAGCTAATTTATTTCCCACATCATGCTTTCCTTGTTTCTATTCATATTGAATATCGATATAGCATGATGTCTTGTTTAATATATCATTGACTCCATGCTTCCTTATATGCTCAATGTTTGTCTTGAAATATGGTTAATGGATATTTAGAAAATGCATGCTATAGGGTTATCTGTTATGTTGGACTTGTGCTCTACTTCCCTTGGGGCTTTGTAGCCTAACTTATGTTGAAATCATAACATTTTAGGATATATATTCTTGAAAACTAAAGTAGGGATTATCTAGTGTCCATTGCACACGAGATGCGCGGATTCACGAGGATTTCGATCTTTCGGGGTCTCCTAAGACTCGCCACTACACTTGGGCGGCACACGTGGCATGGACCACGGGGTTGTCGGCAAGTATAAATGATTTAAATACGCCGAGCACAGCTCTGCCATTTGAGGTTATTAAGAAAAAAAAAAGGAGAGATTATTATCATATGTTGAGCACAGCTCCATACAGTAGTGGAAAAGGCTAGGTGATAGTTCTCACCGCCGACCGGACGTAGATCATCTCGACTTAGCTTTGTGTCGGTTGTGTATCTCGTTAACGTTGGTATTTACTTGCATTATTTATTCAGCATTTCTTTAGCTACATATGTTTTTAAATACCTTTTGTTTAAATTGGAAATGTAGTATTAGATTTCCCCAGTTATCACTTAAATATTATCATACTCACCGTCTAGTTTGTGACGGTGGGTGTAGATCCGTCGAGCAGCACCAGGCCGGGCAAGGAGAAGATCGGCGACTACCTCTGAGCTATGAGCGCGTAGCTGCCCGTACATGTAGGGTACTTTTTTTGTATTATGTTTACTTATGTCTTTATCTTTTGGGTTGTTATTGGGATGAGTGTTAGATTACCTGACTTTTGGCTTTCACTTTGTTTATATATGTTCGCCGTTTACTTGCATATATATGGTGATCGTTATTTCCTGGTTTCCACACTTAGGATTTATAAAAAAAAAATATTCCGCTAAAATATTAAAGACTTCCGCTAAATAAAATAATTGTTTAAACAAGAGAACACAGGTAGTAAAGGCTGACTAATTCGTAATTGGGTCCTATGTGTCGTGATTAGGGCTAAATTACGGGATTAGGCCGGGCGGTGCCCTAGATTAGAAGCGGGGCCATCACAGTTGGTATCAGAGCTTAGGCTTTAGAACCTTAGGGACAAAACATAGTGTTGAATAATGATTTTGATACCAATTTTCCTGATTGGTATCAAAGATCATTTATCAAGGAGTAAAGCATAAATTTGAATAAAATACACACCCTAGAAGTGGAAACCAGATGAACCTTGCCTAGGAATTATTTTGTTGGGAATTGAGTGAAAGTGAGTCGGGAATTTGTATATATATGCTATCTTTTTCAATATGTATACGTATATACGTGGTAGACTTAGTAATATTTGATAGGAAATCGTTATCCACATGCAGACGACGATGACGGATGCACGCGAGACAGGCGATGTGGGTGCTAGTAATAGTCAGCCTCTTACTACATCAAACGACGACTATCAGAGGTTGGCGGATCGAGTAGCGGCACAGGGACAGCAGATGGCTGATTTCATGACCTTCATGACAAAGACAGTCACCGCACTTACTCGTGCCGTCGCCACTACTCCTGCGACTACCACACTTCCGACGACCGGACCTACTACTGCACCATCCACCATTCCAGCGACTGCGTCCATACCAGACACTCCTATTATTCAGGGCACGGTAGCGACGCCGACTCTTCCGGTAGTGACCGTTTCAACGGCAGAGGTAGCAATGACGACTCCGACTCCCACACCTACACCTTCAGGCTCAGCAGTAGGGATTCAGCTGGTGAAGGACTTTCTCCACCTTCAAGCAGTGTACTTCGACGGGGAGAGAAACTTTGAGAAGATTGAGGGATGGATATTATCACAGGAGAAGCTACATCGGATTTTGGGGATCGAAGATAGACTACGCCCAGATTTGTCTTCTTATACGCTATAGAGAGATGCCGACGTCTGGTGGCGCACCACCATAGCTACTGATGGGGACTTTGAGTCATGGACGGCCTTTAAGGCCAAGTTTTATCAGCAGTACTTCCCACCGGCAGTCATGATGAGGTTGAGGAGAGAGTTTATGAGTTTGAGGCGAGAGAGCGAGATGAGTCGGTTATGGAGTACCGAGATAGATACGGGTATCCGAGGCGGTTGCGGGGATTTGGTCCGAGATGAGTTGGGAGATGTGTATCATTTTGGGGCAGGTCTGAGAGCAGACATTGGCTATCACGTAGTCAGCACGGGCGCTAGGACACTCACCGAGATATACGAGCGTGCACTTTCCCACGAGACCTACTACCTTGGTGTAATAGCTAACAGGGCAGGCTTAGGGCAGATATTGACATTAGAACAGGCCGCAGATTTCGAGAGGAGGCGGCGGAGTGGCAAGGCACCCAGGACATGGGATAGAGGCTTCCATGGATCGGGGGTGACTTCACGTTTCACATCGGTGGTACCTCAAGTGTCTTATGTCGCGTCAACACAGAGCTCAGGGGGAGGACGTTCCTTACCACCACCACCGATTAGGCCAGCATTACCAGCGCCAGAGAGACTTGCTCTTCCGGCACCATCAGCACCACGACAACGGTCACGTGGTTTTCAGAGTGGAGACAGTGAGTCACGCGGGGAGAGACTATGTTATCGTTGCAGACAGTCGGGACACATTGTTGCATACTGTCCACAACTGACGAGTACGAGTAGGCCACGTGGCGAGGGACATAGGTTATGTTACCATTGTAGGCAACCAGGGCATACCGCTGAGTATTGTCCTCAGTTGACGTTCATGTCACTTAGTGACGCACACCCGCCTTTGCGAGAGAAAGCCCACGTTGTTGCAGCTCCGGATCCCGAGCAGACGCGACAACCTATGGCGGGTATGAGTTATTTTGCATCTTAGCGTGATTTTATTATGTTCGGTCTGTAGTTTATGTTCGACCTAAGTGAACTCTAGGTGAGTCTGAGTTAGAATAGACTCTAGGTGAGTCAGTTGTAAATGGTGACTCTAGGTGAGTCAAGAATTAGCGGTGGCACTAGGTGAGTCAGACTTGGGGAGACTCTGTGTGAGTTAGTTAGTAGAATGTACTCTATGTGAGTAGTGGTGAAGAATTTTGTGTGAATACACCCTTCGAAGTATGATAGATATTTAGTTGTGTGCGACGACTCTGTATGAGTCAACTTTCGAAGGGGAGGAGCAAACTATGTGTGATACTCCTAACTCTGTGTGAGCCCTGACTCTGTGTGAGTCTTAACCTTTGAAAGGATATCTTGTTGTGCGCAATGACTCTGTGTGAATCAATATTTCAGAGTGGCGGATGAGGCTGTGTGCTAGGACTTGTGTGGATCTAGGGGAAAAGGGGTTGTGTGCCAGGACTCTGTGTGAGTAAGAATAGACTGTGTGTCAGTACACTGTGTGAGTTTAGACTCTGTGTGAGTGAGAGTAGACTATGTGACAGAACTCTGTGTGAGTCTAGACTCTATGTGAGTCAGAGTAAGCTGTGTGCATAGATTTATGTGAGTCTGGGTTTTGTGTGAACTTGAGCGGAGTCACATGTTTTGACTTTAGGTGAGTCTACAGTTTGACGGAAAATGATATCGAGCTGTGTGCACGAATTCCATGTGAATCCGATGTCTACCTTATCACTCTAAGTGGGTCCGTAACTTCAGACAAGATATCGAACTGTGTACGTATTCTGTATGAATCGATATCTGCCCCCAAAAGGATTCTCACGTGAGTCTGTAATTTACGAACGACCATAGATCAGTTAGGTTAGTTTGTGTGCCCACCAAGAAAGTTAGTATCACATATTCATGTTGGAACGGGTCCACGTGAGTGAGGTTAAAGGGATGGGGAAAATAGTTACATCCCTGCGGTGTGCGCTTTAATAAGGTTCCTCGAGTTAAATTTAATTTCGAGGACGAAATTTCCATTTTGTTGGGAATATTTGTCACGGCCCAATTTCCTAATCTTGATTAACTTGCTTAATCAGGATCACCGACCCGTGACGTGGGGCCCGCATGAGATGCGCACATTGACCGAGGCACGTGGCCGAGGTAAATGTTATATTTGTACTGGTGTATGCCTAGTGTTGTGTGTGTGTAGACTAATTAAGTCAATTTTTGCAAACCATAGACGGCGAGTTGACGCGAGCTGGGACACGCTTTGGAGTGCGTGCAAGTACGAGTACCTAGTGGAATTACCGGGGTAGCAAGAGTAGGCTAGGAAATAACAATTTATTTCAAATCTACCTTAACATAAATTAAGCTATTTAATTTAGTTGGAAAATACGACGTTCGACGCACGAGGAAAGC
The DNA here is from genome assembly GCA_039657345.1 of Stephania japonica. Lineage (NCBI taxonomy): Eukaryota > Viridiplantae > Streptophyta > Magnoliopsida > Ranunculales > Menispermaceae > Stephania > Stephania japonica. Next base: position 14,481,433 of record CM077556.1, read on the forward strand.
GCCTCGAGTTGCGTGCAAGTCGGGACACCGAGTGCCGGGCAGTTGAGAGTCGGTGTGACCATTTAGATAAATTTTATAAATTTGTGTGACAATTAATTATGGTCCATATGGGATTAATGTACATTAATCGATTTAACCTATAGTTATTTAATTAAGAAATCACATTTTGATACCATATAGTTTGTAATGAATTAAACTAACCTTATGATGGACCTTGGGATCCGTGCTGCCACACACTCCCATGATGGGAGTCACCCAAGTTGTGTCACATGAGAGGCTGGACTGCCTAGGTAGTAGCCATTAGATTTACCTCAAGATGCGCAATGCACACTAGATCCCATCAACATATATATACAACTTGATGAGAAAAATTTCACTATTTACATGCAAATCACATAGAACGGAAGAGAGGAGAAATTTTGGAGGATTGAAGGAGATCAAACACGAATTGAGGAGCTGGAGTGAGGATCAAACCCAGGTAACTCCTTAAGATTATGGATTTTCCATTAAAATAGCTTGAAGTTTGATTTATTTCATTAAAATGAAAATTTTGGATGGGGTTACTGTTTTGATCAAACTCTTTGTGGATTTGAGGTTTGGGTAATGCCAATCGAGGTTTAAACTGATTATAACGAGTTTTTACTGAAATTCGGGTAGTTTGTGTAAAAATATATATATATATATATCGGACATGCATGTTGGCGAGAGGTTTATTGTTGTTGATGTGGTTTTTGATATAAAATTTTGGTCTCTTGAGGTGTTATTGGATCAGTGATAGAGGGAAGAAGAAGAAGAAGAAAAAAAAAAAAAAAAAAAATCGAAATCGAAACCAGAGACGCCGTTGCGTCTCTGGAATTTTGGGAAAGAAGATGCACACGCGCGTGCGGGCGCACGTGTGCATCTCTCCCCCCATTTGGGCCGAGGCCGGGGGCTGGGCGGGCTCGGCCCATGAGCCGAGCCCGGCCACGGCCTGGCCCGGCCCCAGACCGGGTCGGGTCGGGCGGACCCGACCCGACCACAGTCGAGGACCGGACCGGAGTCGGTCGACCCGACCCGAACCAAATAAAAAAAAAAAAAAAAAAAATTAAAAAATAAAAATAAATAAAAATAAATAAAAGATATATATATTATTGATTAAATATATATATAATAAAATAAAATAAGATATATTATTATTAATTAATTAATAATAATAATAATAAATTAATATATATTTATATATATTAATTTAATTTCGGAAAATAAGGAAAATAGTTGGAAAATTCCTAAAAAATGGGAAAAAAATTATAGAAAATATAAGAAATTAAAAAAAAGGTAGAAAAAATAGTTTCGGAACTTTTCGAGTGTTTCTGGTACCCCGATATAACTCGAAAAATGTGCCACAATTAAAGATTGACATAAAATTCTATATTTTAGTTAAATATCATGAATCCACTTATAGTGGCTTTAAACCAATTTAAAATGATATAAAAATGAACCTCAGGAACTAAAGGAAATTCTTGGGAGTTCGGGTGCACGAGTCGGGGTGTCGGGAGGCGGATAGCTAGGACTACTGCGTTGACTTGTAAGTGAAACTGCCGGGAACTCTTTACTTTATTTCATTCCAGTCATTTATAAATTTCAGTCTATTTGTAGACTAGCTAATTTATTTCCCACATCATGCTTTCCTTGTTTCTATTCATATTGAATATCGATATAGCATGATGTCTTGTTTAATATATCATTGACTCCATGCTTCCTTATATGCTCAATGTTTGTCTTGAAATATGGTTAATGGATATTTAGAAAATGCATGCTATAGGGTTATCTGTTATGTTGGACTTGTGCTCTACTTCCCTTGGGGCTTTGTAGCCTAACTTATGTTGAAATCATAACATTTTAGGATATATATTCTTGAAAACTAAAGTAGGGATTATCTAGTGTCCATTGCACACGAGATGCGCGGATTCACGAGGATTTCGATCTTTCGGGGTCTCCGGCACTCGCCACTACACTTGGGCGGCACACGTGGCATGGACCACGGGGTTGTCGGCAAGTATAAATGATTTAAATACGCCGAGCACAGCTCCGCCATTTGAGGTTATTAGGAAAAAAAAGGAGAGATTATTATCATATGTTGAGCCCCAGCTCCATACAGTAGTGGAAAAGGCTAGGTGATAGTTCTCACCGCCGACCGGACGTAGATCATCTCGACTTAGCTTTGTGTCGGTTGTGTATCTATACGTTAACGTCGGTATTTACTTGCATTATTTATTCAAAGCATTTCTTCAAATACATATGTTTTTAAATACCTTTTGTTTAAATTGGAAATGTAGTATTAGATTTCCCAGTTATCACTTAAATATTATCATACTCACCGTCTAGTTTGTGACGGTGGGTGTAGATCCGTCGAGCGACACCAGTAGGGCAAGGAGAAGATCGGCGACTACCTCTGAGCTCCGAGCGCGTAGCTGCCCGTACACGTAGGGTACTTTTTTTGTATTATGTTTACTTATGTCTTTATCTTTTGGGTTGTTATTGGGATGAGTGTTAGATTACCTGACTTTTGGCTTTCACTTTGTTTATATATGTTCGCCGTTTACTTGCATATATATGGTGATCGTTATTTCCTAGTTTCCACACTTAGGATTTATAAAAAAAAAATATTCCGCTAAAATATTAAAGACTTCCGCTAAATAAAATAATTGTTTAAACAAGAGAACACAGGTAGTAAAGGCTGACTAATTCGTAATTGGGTCCTATGTGTCGTGATTAGGGCTAAATTACGGGATTAGGCCGGGCGGTGCCCTAGATTAGAAGCGGGGCCGTCACAATAACCTCGACAAAGCCCTCAAACGGCACATCACGTGGGACCCACACCATTTGGGGTCCCCAAATATAAATTAATAATTTAAATACTCAACTTTAAATTAGTAAAATACTTATGTAGTCTTATATAAAACTGTATAAATTGCGTAGATTCGCGAGGCGGTTCACGTGGGACCCCAAACGCACGAGGAGTCAGTATATGCATCGCGACGGGTCCAGGTAAGTGGGGAGCTTCGCTCATGCATTAAATATGGCTTGATTATTAGATAACTAGGAATGCATGTTTTGAATGTAACGACTTGGGAATGGGTTGCGTCGTGATATTGGTTTGGATCTCTATTATCTATGGAATTGTGAATACATTGTTTTGCCTTTTATGTTATTCGGTGCCCCAGAGTGTGTGGAGTTCCACCGCGGGCCAAATTAGCAAGTGGTCTATATCTTAGACGCCCCGAGTGTGGTAGTTAACCACCGAGGGTTTGCTTGACTAATTGAATGCATAAGGTGAATTATTCGAGGGTAAGGGTTTGGAGTTCCATCCTTTGCTACTTGATGGTTCTTTGAGACGTGTAGCGGTGACGGCTTGGATGAATCTATCTTTGTTTTGGTGCGATTATCTAGAGGGCGTAACGGCCATTGCGTTTCCACTGATTATTGTACCAATTCGAAAATAGATGATTCGGTCACCGGATCCTTACCAATATCTAGTTCGCATTGAATGGAACAACGGCTTATATTAATATTTATATCTATCGCATTTTATTTAAATCTTTCATGTGACTTTATTTGTATGTCATGTGTAAATTTATAAATGAATAATGATGAATATTATTATGCATGACATAAATGAATGTTTATCAAATGTGTTGTAAAATTGTTATGTTTATGTATAGTAATGTGAATGGGATACGACATGAAATATTGATCCGAAGATTATTGGATGACAAATTTGGAAATGGAAATATTAGTTATTTATTCTTCTTGGAATATGAATCCATTTTTATAATTACGATGAGCATGAACCATATGTTTAATTGTATCGAATTATGTGTTCAATTAATATGCTTATAATTTTGTTATGATTTACATTTATTCGGTTATTACATGTTGTGTTATGCGTATTTATTGGATGTCATGTAGAATTTGCATGAGTACTAGGTAGTACTTGCATATTTAATGTTTGAGCGAATCTTTCCTCTTATTGAGCATCGTTGGTTCTTTAGCTCACCCCACTCTACCCCACAGGTCCCTCTACCAGCGCGATAGACAAGAAAGGCAAGGGAAAGGATTTATCTTGAAGTGCCTTCATATGTGAGACTCATATAATACTAGTCTATCATTATTATTAATCGTTTTGTGAACCTCGTACGTGGGTTATAGCTTGAGAATTAGTAATGGGTAGTTTTGAACCTTTTTATTATTATTATGAAGTTGTATGAGACTTTTAAATATTTAAGATTATAGATCTTATGATTATATACAGGATTATATGATTTTATTATGATTAACTTTTACACTCATATTATCATATATCTTGTTAGAATGATTATTCCGCAGGTTTATTTAGGCGTAACAAGCCGTTATTTGGGCCTGGTTCAGGTATCGGGTCTAGGTAACTGTATTGGGCCGGGCGACTTGACCCTAGGTCAGGGAAGGGTCGTCACATTCATCCTCTTCAATGGTTGAAGGCAAGGGCATTGTTAAGATGAAGTTCACTAGCGGGAAAATAGTCACTTTACTCAATGTGTTGTATATTCCTGAGATCAGGAAGAACCTTGTATCTGGCCCTTTACTTAACAAAAATGGGTTCAAGTTGGTGTTTGAGTCTGACAAGTTTGTTCTCACCAAGGGTGGGATGTATGTAGGAAAGGGATACCTCACAGAGGGTCTCTTTAAGCTCAATGTTGTAATTGTTAACTCTACTGGTAATAGAATGATCGTTTATGCGTATACGGTTGATTCATTTAATTTATGGCATGCTAGATTAGGATATGTGAATAAAAGATCTATTTACAAAATGGTTAAGTTAAATTTATTGCCTAAGTTTAACATTGATTTAAATAAAAAATGTGAAATATGCACTGAATCAAAATTTGCTAGGCAAACTTTCAAATCTGTCCAAGAGAGATCAAATGAATTATTAGGATTGATTTATAGTGATCTTTGTGATTTTAAATCCATCCCTACTAGAGGGGGAAAATTATTACATCACCTTTATTGATGATTGTAGTAAATATTGCCAAGTCTATTTGATTAGAAATAAAAACGAGGCCTTAGATATGTTTAAAATATATAAGGCAGAGGTAGAAAATCAATTAGACAAGAAAATTAAGGCATTAAGAACAAATAGAGGTGGAGAATATGAATCTGCTGAATTTGCAGAATTATGTAGCAGATATGAAATTATACATCAAACGACTGCACCCTATACACCTTAACAGAATGGTGTAGCAGAAAGGAAAAATAGAACTCTAAAAAATATGATTAATTCCATGTAATATGATTCTGGACTTTCTCAGAATTTGTGGGGTGAAGCGTTACTCACTGCAAATCACATTTTGAATAGAGTGCCTTTCAAGAAATTAGATAAATCTCCGTTTGAAATATGGAGAGGCAGAAAACCCACTTACAAAACTTTGAAAGTGTGGGGTTGCTTAGTAAAGGTCCAAATTCCCTTACCAAAGAGAACTAAGTTAGGACCTAAAACTGTAGATTGTGTGTTCATTGGTTTTGCTAAGAACAGTGCAGCATATAGATTCTTAGTAGTTAAATCACATATTTCAGATATAAGTGAAAATTCTATTATTGAATCTATTAATGCTGAATTTTTTGAACACATTTTTCCTTTTAAGGAAAATCAAAGTGGTTCGTCACTTAAAAGAATTGCTGAAGAGAGTTTAGATGAACCATCTAATTCTAAGGTTCAAGAACAAGAGTTAGAACCTAGAAGAGGAAAAAGAGTTAAGGTCACAAAAGACTTTGGACCTGATTTTGTTAACATGTTAACTGAAAATGAGCCACAAACTTATAAAGAAGCTATGTCTTCACCAGACGCTCCATTTTGGATGGAAGCTATCAATAGTGAGATTGAATCCATTTTACAAAATAATATGTGGAAATTGGTTGATCTACCATCAGGAATCAAACCAATTGGATATAAATGGATCTTCGAAAAGAAGCTAAAGGCTTATGACACTATTGAGAAATGCAAGGCACGTTTGGTTGCTAAAGGATATAGACAAAAAGAAGATCTAGATTACTTCGACACTTATTCTCCTGTTTCAAGAATAACTTCCATTAGGATGTTAATTTCCATAGCTGCTTTGTACGACATGGAAATACATCAAATGGATGTTAAAACAGCATTTTTTAAATGGAGAATTAGAAGAAAAAATTTATATGGATCAACCTGAAGGGTTCGTTGTGAAAGGTCAAGAAAACAAAGTTTGTAGACTTGTTAAGTCTTTGTATGGACTTAAACAAGCTCCAAAATAATGGCATGAGAAATTTGATCATACTATGATGGCAAATGGTTTTAAAATAAATGAATGTGATAAATGTGTGTACATTAAAGAAATGAAGAATTCATTTGTCATAGTATGTTTATATGTTGATGATATGTTAATTGTGAGCTCAAGCAAGGATGTCATAATGTCAACAAAGAAGATGTTGAATTCTAGTTTTGACATGAAAGACTTAGGTCTAGCTGATGTAATACTAGGAATTCAAATCAAAAGGAATAACGAAGGTTATATCCTAACACAATCTCATTACGTTGAGAAAATCTTAAAAAGATTCAATCAATTCGATTGCAAACCTGCTCCAACTCCTTTTGATGCTAATTGCCATCTAAAGAAGAACTCTAAAGAGTCAGTTTGTCAATTAGAATATTCTCAAGTTATTGGGAGTTTAATGTATCTGATGAACTCTACTAGACCTGACATTGCTTATGTAGTAAGCAGGTTAAGCAGATACACAAGTAGTCCAAATGATGATCATTGGACAACATTGATAAGAGTTCTAAGGTATCTCAAGTATACCTTGAGTTATGGATTGGTTTATACAAAGTATCCACCAGTACTTGAAGGCTATAGTGATGCAAATTGGATTTCTGATAATACAGAAATCAAGTCAACTAGTGGATATGTATTTACATTGGGTGGAGGAGCAATTTCTTGGAAATCAACGAAACAAACGTGTATAGCACGATCCACCATGGAATCCGAATTCATTGCTCTCGACAAGGCAGCAGAAGAAGCTGAATGGCTAAGAAATTTCTTAGAAGATGTTTCGTCTGGCCAAAACCAGTCACAGTAATATGCATACATTGTGATAGTATGGCAACACAAGCAAGAGCTAAGAACAACATATATAATAGTAAGTCGAGACATATAAGGCGCCGACATAATACTATAAGACAATTACTCACAAGTGGAGTAATTAGTATTGATTATGTTAAGTCTAAGGAAAACATTGCAGATCCTTTGACTAAAGGCTTACCAAGAGATCAAGTGAAGATATTATCAAGGGGAATGAGTTTAAAGCCTATAGAGTAATTCAAGTCTGGCGGAAACCTAACCTAGCTGATTGGAGATCCCACGGTCTAGGTTCAATAGGCAAACTGGTTAGACTTGAATTAACAAACTGGACACACAATTACCTGTTCCTATGATGAAGTAAGTGTGTTGATAAGATGTTTTGGGTATGCATATGCATTCAATGACATAGTAATGTCACCTATATGGTAGTAAATGTGGGGTCGCATTTATGAGAATGAAATTAGGCTAAGTTCTCTAAAGCTATCATGAAACCAGGATCTGTTCAGGACCAAAATGAACAAAAACGTATGAACTGCATTTGGATTCAAGTCATGAGTAAGACATATTGTCTTGGTTTACTATAAAAGTGAACAGTTCAAGATAAATAAATACATCAACTACGTCACAAAGTAAACCCGATATGCTTTACTAAGGTTAGTTCAAGTCTTTACGACACTCTTCCTTATAAGCATGACTTGATCATCTCTCTCTCGTGTATAGTTATTATTTTTTGTTTATGATTTGGCAAAGTTAATACATATGGGGTGTTACAATTTCCAATACAAAAGTGGGGTATTGTTGAACATTGAAGTTCAAGTTTTGTATTGGAAAAGAACAAAACCTTTAGTCCCACATATGAGAGAAAGGTTTAGTTTTCTCACTTAATATATGTTCCAACTCACTTCACTATTGTTTAAGTGAGAAGTGAGTTAGAATGAGTGGAACATGGGGTTCACTAGGAAATCACCCTAATTAAATAATCTTTGACAATGGCCTTGGGGCCTTTAGGGCTTTGGTTTGTTCAAGACTTAGCCATTCATAAACATAGTTTTTATTTTTCGATTTTTATTTTTATTTTCGTTTTTGAAATTTAAACAAAAGAGCACCAACAGTTGCTAAGTTCGAATTAGGAGTTAAATAACTATCAAATTAGTGGCACACTAATTAGATAGTTATGGGAAAAACTGTCCACTAATTAGACAGTTAGATGTTTATCTATATTAGGAGAGTCCTTTGACACAGAATAGTGGTTGTTTTTTGAAATCAAATTTCAAGCAATTCGTATTTACAAAAGAGAGAGAGACGATTTTGCAGATTGAAGGTTCTTTGATTGGTGCTTTGATCAAAGAGCAAACCAGTTGTATCCTGGAGACAGAACTCCTAGTTGAATTCAAAGACCGAATTGGAGGAAATTTTCTGCGTTTAGGTCATTGCACTGCAAAGCCTCTGGTACACTTTGTTTATTAATCTTCTTTATTGTTTAATCAGCATGTTTAGTTGCTTGTGATAACAGTGCCATGTTCAGATTTATGTTTATTATAGATTGCTTGGATTAACACTATCTACCTTAGATTCATTCCCACCATCCAAAACAATCCCCAAACTTAGTGCCATGGCTTCGTTGTGAGCTCCCATGCCTTTTGTTGTCTTATTAGGAATCTTCTAATGAAAGGATCATTTCTAAGTGTTAAAAATTAAGGATAATTTGCTAGAGGAGACAAGTAATTAATCTAGTGATGGTTCCTATCTTTATGCTTACCTTAGACTTATTCCCACCATCCAAGACAATACTCGAACTTTGTGCCACGGCATCATAAACTGTTGGTAATTGATTTACCATGGCAAGCAGAAATTCCCTGTGAGGCAAAAACTTCATCAAGGTTGAACTAAACCAGAACAACTTCATTAAGCAGTAAAAGTTTAAAAGACATAAAAGGTTGGAATTCGGATAGACATGAAGTACAGATTGATTGCGAAACCAGCTCTAGCATAAGATAGAACCCCCCTCATCAATGAGACCAAAGTTTCCAAACAGAGAAGCAAGCAATGAAGCAAAGCTTGTTAAAAACAGTATATAATGGTACTTCAGGATAAGTCATTTCATTTGTTATTATAATTGGTTCTTGCATTGAGAATTTCTGATTTTTGGAAATATTTGCAACCATTTATCTAATTTTTAATGAAAATAAGGCACCCATCGGCACCGTGACACTTGATGCAGCAGAAAGTATCAAAAACATAATCACTCAACATGATATGAGCTCCTAAAGTAGTACATGTACATCATTATAATTAAGAAGAAACGCCATTATACATAAATGAAAAAACAATGCAAGAACGTAAACAACTTCTTTGATTTTCACCGAAAGAGACATCAATATGCTTTACTACCAAAGCAGCTAGCATTCTAATATAACAAGGTTCCTTGATTTAGTTCTATAATTTGGATCCCAAAAACCAATTCATAAGCCCCTTGATATGGGCATATTTTGATACATCTAATCTAACAATGTAAACACAATCTCAAATTCCTGCCTGTCGTCGCTATCTAACTGAGCCGCAAGCCGATAAGAGAGAGATCTCCACCATGAATAGCTCTGGAGCGCGATCTGCAAAATCCATTCTCTAAGCGGCACCGTGCCATTTAGCTTGAATTTGACCCCCGGGGTGAGCTCGGGATGGTCCGGAGAAGGCACATTCGCATCCGGAGGTGGAAAAATCAGTTCCCAGGCTGCCTTGTATGGACTGACACAAAGCATGCAATCTTTATCTGAACAATTGACAACAACAACAACAACAACAACAACAAAACAAAAAGAAGATCAATAATATATAGTACAACAACAACTGCGCAGCAAAATCAACAACTCAATAACAAGAAGAAATCAAGTCTAATATATACCAGGATCACAAAGGGCGACGAATTCAACCACATCTGAGACCAAGAAAACAGAAACCCAGATGAAACCAAGCAAATTCAAGAAAACCCAGATCGAGAAACAGAGGGAAAGTTAGGGAAGAAATGAATTTGATGAAGAAATTTGATTTTACCAAAAGCGAGAGCTATAACGAGACCACTTCTTCGGTAGCAGATTTCCGAGAAGGCTCGGTTTAGTGGGTCAAGCGACTCAAGCGAACCCATTTAAGAATCGCCATTTAACGCCCTAACGAAATCAATCTTTCAACTTCTATCGATCGATCAATCTCTATGTTTCTTGCTCTCAATTCAATGTAGGAAAACAGAGCTGATTGTTTTTTGTTTTGTTGGGTTTGGCGCCAAAGTGTGTATTTTTAACGAACCAAAGTGAGGAGCTGCCACGTGTGTTTTTAACAACTATGCAGTTGCTAGAACCGTTGGAATCTTCAATATTGGTCTGCATGTTTCTTGTAATTTTTGTGTAATATTAGAATAAATAAAATCAGTGAAATGGGGATTTTTTTTCTTGATTAGTTCGAGATACTTTTTGAACAATCAAATTATGTAAGAGGGATGATGTGTTAATGTTACACAAGGTAGGATCGTGGCTTAATTGAAGTCTTGAGTTCAAGCCCCAAAATAAATATGGTTATATCATAAGTCGGTTTAAGTTAGTTAGGGTGGTCAACTCCAAATAGACGAGAAGATCTTACAAGAAAAAAAAAACTAAATCATATTCGCTTGCACCTTACATGGGTAAGAAGGATAAGAGTTGTGCAAACAATGAAATTAAATCTTGGTTATCAAATATATGTATTGGAGGCACTAGTTGGTATGTGTGGACCAAAAGTTTAGTTTCACATCGGTTATCTTTGGCTTGTTGAAGAAGTTCATAAGAGTGGATGTTTCATCTCATAGTATCGAGGCCTTTTGGAGTAAAACCCCATACCTAATGTTGAGGTTTTTAAGTTGGAGACAATATCGGTACTAGCGGAGATCCACGTGCTCGCGCAGGCATATGCGTTGATGGGGCCCAACAGCACTGATATTCTTAATAGCTAAATTATGACACAGATAACATTATAAAATTCCTTGTGTGTGTTTTTTGTGCACATTGTGCTTTAACATTCTCAAATAAGATCACAATTGAATAAACATTCTATTTTCAAACACTTATGGTCCAAGAACAAAATGCCCCCAAAAAAACAGCATACATTCAAGAATATAGAGTTGAGTGAATTTTGCCAAACCAAGAAATACATACATTCAAGATTGTAGAGTTGAGTGAGTTTTGCCAATCCAAGATACATGTAAGACCAGCTCATTCAAAGTAACTTGAACCAACAAATCACAAAGACCCATAGACTACATAGTAGCTCAGCCCCCATGGTATGCAAGCACAGAAGAGCTAGACTTGATCTTCGAACTGTTCCAAACAATCCATACGTCTCTCATTCAATCAACAGCAAATGATTCATGGTCTGATCAAAATACAAACAGTAGTCCTACTCTACAAAGTGGTAATGAGCTTCCAGTCCAAAAAATGCAGCTTCAGAAAACTGAAAAAGAACCAGAAACCCAGTAGATTAACATGTCGATCGCTGTGGTGTGACTGTGTATACTTCTGTATGTATATTATTTACACTTGTAAAAAATCTCACTGAAAGTCTAGCTTAATTCGGAAAAAGACGCTTACGCAGTGCACCGTACTACTACTTCTCTACTGCTGTTGCTCATTCACAAGAAGCATTAGATCCTGAATAAGCCTTTGTCAACTGCTAACATCTATTCTGCAAGACTGCAATAAGGACATGTATATTTCTCTTTATTTTCATCCATGGAAGGAGATATCTGCATGCAATCACCATGATACCACTTCCTACATGTGTCGCACATGATCCAAGATTCGTTGTCCTTCTTACTTGAACAACTCCCACATTCCTTGTGAACTCCCTCGCCATCTCCTGTTGTCTTTTCAGGTATCTACAAAAGAAAGAACCGTTTCAAAGAGTTAAAATTGGAGCCATCATGTGGTAAAGGAGGAGAAAAGTAACCTGGTAGTGATGGTTCCTATATCTTAATGCTTGATTACCTTAGATTCATTCCCACCATCCAAAACAATCCCCTGATTTTGTGTCACGGCTTCATTGTCCTTCTCACTCGAAGAACTCCCACATTGCTTGTGAACTCCCACGCCTTCTCGTGTTGTATCATCAGGTGTCTTCAAATGAAAGAATCATTTCAAAGAGTTAAAAATGAAACAATCAATGTGGTAAAGGAGCATACAAGTAACCTAGTGATGCTTACCTTAGATCCATTCCCACCATCCAAACCAATCCCCATACTTAGCGCCACGGCTTGGTGGACTGGAGATAGTGTATTTACCAAGCTAAGAAGACAATCCCTATGAAGCAAAAACTTCATCAAGGTTGAGCCAAACCAAAACAACTTCATCAAGCAGTAAAGTTTAAAAGACATTAGATTGGAATTTGGATAGACATGAAGTATAGATTGATTGAGAAACCAGCTCTAAGATAAAATAGAACTCCCGTGTCAAAGGACCAAAGTTCCCAAACAAAAAAACTAGCAAAGCTTGTTAAAGCCATTATCTACATATAGGTTTGAGAGTTTTCAGGGAGTATTGGGAATTTTTTTTACACAAAGTAATGGAACTTCAGGATAAGTCGCTTAATTTGTTATTATAATGTGTGTCAATTATAAAGCCATGTGCACCAAAAAATTAGTAATCTGCCTTTTATTTCCCAAAACTTAGTTTTGTTTAATAGGTTATTGCATTGTGAATTTCTGATTTCTGGAAATATTTGCAACCAATTGATGGAAATACAATTGGTAAATTCGGTAATCGAATACAAGCCTTACCTACAAGACAAAAGTCTCCATAGAGAGGAAAGATTTCAATGAGAAAAGGCAAACCACCCATAGGCAGCTGCCATGACACTTGATCAAAAAGTATCATATATATTATGTTTTTTGTTCAAGCATGCCACATTATTAAAGAATTCTTAAATCAAAAATCGAACGAAACACAAAATATCCCTCCAACCTTTTTGGAGAAGTAAAAGTAAAGGGGATGAAAATTTGATGGTCGCAAAATGGTTAAAAAGTTACAGAAAAGGGGTTGCATAAAATTTGTTACTTATGGAGACAACAATCCCTCCAACCCTTTTGAACAAAAGATTATAAAACCTTTGATACATTAAATTTGATTGATCATTATAGCAGCGAACAGATGATCTCCAGTGATAAAAAGCTCGTTCTAGTTCAAAGCTCTAATACCTCTTAATGCAGGTTCAGTGTGCCGAGAAATGGATTCTAGAGTTTATTCTGAAAAAAAAGGATTCTAGAGATAGAAAGAAGGCACAATCAGAAAACTGTAGCCACTTGACATAAGGGACTAGGGCTATTCGCAGTCCTTGACAATCTTCCACTTCGTAGGAGTGAGGAACAGGGGAAATTGGTGATTCATTCTCACCGATTAGTTTGTTGGTTCTGCCAATAATTACGTCAATCCTCAAAAACACAATCACTTGACATGATATGAATCACCGTGTGAGGACAGGGAGAGATTAAGCCTATCACTAGAGTAAACGTATATTTGACTGGACGGCACACATCAAGATGATCTAGGAGTGTCATTTATAAACGAAAAACGAATGCAAGAACTCAATGAATTTCTTCAAATTCCACACGAAAGAGGCATATGTTTTACTCCCAATAACCAATTCTGAAATCTCTGAAATACATCTAATCTAACAATGTAAACAATCACAAACTCTTCCAGCGAACTTTTTCCAAATGTATAGATCATAAATGAATAACAACATCAAAAGAGAAGTAAAGCGAATAATACATCAAACCGCAACTCTTACTTGTCAGCGGTATCGAACTGAGCCGCAAGATGAGAAGAAACAGATTGCAACCATGAATCGCTCTGGGAAGCGATCTGCAAAAGCCAATCGTTAAGCGGCACTGTGTCATCTAGCTTGCAATTGACCCCCGGAGCGGGCTCAGGATGGTCTAGAGGAGGCACATCCGGAAGCGGAGGTGGAAAAGTCACTTCCCAGGCTCCATCAGAATCGACACAAAGCAGGCAATCTTTCTCTGAACCACAACAACAACAACAACAAAAACACCCAATTGAATTAGATAAACAAGGACAATAATGCGGTGCCCAAATCAAGAACCAAAACCCTAAATCAAGAACGCAATTAGTCTAACATACCAGGATCACAAAGGGCGACAAATTTCTTGGCATCTGAGACCAAGAAAACAGAAACCCAGATTAAATCAATCAAAATAACAAAAACGCAGATGAAATCAAGCGAAATAGAGAAAACCCAGATGAAGTTGAACAAAAACAAGAAAACCCAGATGAAATCAAGCACAAACAAGAAAACCCAGTTGAAATCAAGCGAAATAGAGAAAACCCAGATGAAATTGAACAAAAACAAGAAAACCCAGATGAAATCAAGCGAAATAAAGAAAACCCAAATCGAGAAAAAGAGGAATTTGAAGAAGAAATGCGAATACCAGCAGTGAGAGCTGTGATGAATCCACTTCTTTGATAGCAGATTCCCACGACGTGTCGGTAGACTCGGCTTAGTGAGCGAGTCGAACCCATCTGAAAACACTAATGAAATCACTCAATCAAATTCAATCGATCGATCGACCGATCGATCGACCACTCTCTCTTTCTTGCTCTCACAGTGGACGAACGCAAACACAGAGCTGATTGTTTTTTGTTTTGATGGGTATGGGCGCCACAAAGTGTATTTGTAACGAACAAAAAGGGGCAACACTGTGGAACTGCCACGTGTGTTTCTAACGAACTGGCAGTTACAACAACTGTTGGAATATTGGTCTGAATTTTTTATTTTTTTGAAATATGAGAATGGAAGTGCCGGACACGCACGAAGGGAATGCATCTCGTCAACTGTCCTCGATGCACCTCATAATGCATGTATTCCTTAAAAATCAAGGGAAGGTGTGAGGTGCGTGCCCCCACATGTGTGTCCGTCCGAGGCAAGCAACATTGATTATCCTTTCCTATGAATTTTTTTTTGTAAATAAATTTTTGTTATATAGTGGTTATTAAAGTCCTTTAAACATACATAAAAAAATGTGCCGACAAAATTTAATGTAAAAATTGAGGAACCTCAACAACTCTATAGCAAAAGATCACATTAACATTTTTTTTTTTTTTTTACTACAGTGGGAGTTGAACCACGACCTTTCAAAATTTTATCTTTTGGCAACTGATGTCTTTACCATCTCACCAAAGATGCTTTGACCACCTTTGCATTTTCTTAAAAAATAATTAAATAAATCAATTGAATAAAAAACACTGCACATACATATATATTTTTTTTTAAAACCACTGCACATATATTTAGTTCAATGGTAAACTAGTTATACACCTCAACTACTTTTGGTGGGAAGCTTGATAATTTGGTATGTAGTTACTTGGATAAGAAGTTGGTGGTTCGAGCTTCAATGGTGTCAAATTAAAGATAACAAATTGGTTTCTTTCGTAACCCGAACAGGTGTAGCTTAGTGGTAAGGGCGAAGATGAGGTTGTGTGGGTTAGGAGCACAAACTCGGTTTTGATTCTCCACGACAATTGAATGTCGAGCCATTGATGGTCCCTTTTTGTAATCTCAAGGCTTATGAGACTAGTTAAACAAGTGTCTGGATACCAGACTAGATTGTTTATGGGCTTGATGCTCGGCTTTGGATGTTAAATTTTCCTTTTATACATGTACTTTTTTTTTTTTATTTAAGTGGGAATCGAACCACAATCTTCCGAAGTCTTGCCTTTTTGGCAAGTGATGTCTATACATCTACTTAAAAGGCATACACGTGAGACAACTGTTGAGCTAACCAGATGTAAGGACTTTTATGTTTAGTGTCTAATTAAGGAGTCCTTTGGTTGTCCTCAAAAAAGAAAGGAGCCCATTTGGTCCATTCAAGAACCTGTATAAGAACTTTTACCAGATTATATTCATACACGTATGCCCTTCATACAGTCTTAATGCTTCAACTTCTATGTGGGGAAGTGACAATTACTTAAATGTTATCAAGCATTATATCAAATGCAAAATGTTACATAAGTTTTCCTCCTTCGGTTCCGGTTGAATGAATGAGACTCAGGATGCCTTAATTGAGGTCTTGAGTTCAAGCCTTAAAATCAACGCCGTTCTTGCATAAGCCGATTTGAATTAGTTAGTTAGGGCAATTGGCTCCAAATAGAAGAGAAGATCCAACTAAAAAGAAGAAACTAACAACATATTTGCTCATGCTTGTAGATGCAATTGTACACTTGCATGGATAAGAGATAAGGATATTGTACTGCAAACAATGAAACTAAATTATAGCAATCAAATGATCTCCCAAAAAAAATATGGCAATCGAATAAGCATATGGTAGAGGGGCTGATATTTTTAACAGCTAAATATTAATGAAGCAGATAGGATTAAACATCGACTAGTTGCAATTAATAAGTGACCAAAAAACCAAAATACATAGAGAACCCAAGCAGACAAAATTATGGGATAAACCATCAAAAGCTAAGCTTTTAGATGCTAACAGATATATTGTACATCTAATTACAAGAAACCTTACAATCAGTCAGTTGAGTGGAATTCTTGCAGGAAGGCACACGCCAGGTGCTAGATCTTTGACATACTTGCCTTCGCAACTTTGAAGTTTTAGAAGTGTCCGCGAAGAATTGAGAGAGTGTCTTTTTTGAGCCTCGGTTAAGCAGCCGCCTAGAATGCGCTCCAACCAATCCTTTATAGCGCTAATCCCATTTGATATCCATGCAGCAGCTAACAATTGTTCCATGACTTCGTAATCGATCTCCAGCAAAACTTCCGAGCGAACTGTACTTGTAAGGACGCTGCTTATCTCTTTCAATATATTGTTGGCGAGCGCGTCAAAATCAAATGGCTTGAAGAGTAAAGTTCCGTCCATTTGATCGACGAGGTCTTCTAACCAAAGTTTTGAATTTTCTGATATACACTCACTGTCACTGCTCTTAGAATCTGAACATTCTTGCTCCATCTCCTCTATGGGTAGGTTCAAATCCAGGCACTTGGATGTCTTGAGTGGTGGTTTCATAGACTCCAATTTCTCATCATGCCCTTCTAAGTCGCCAATTCCTGATCGTTTCCGCTTGTTTAATTCGAAGGAACCTTTTCTTGATGCTACTCTGACTTTGGAACTAGAGTCTCCCATGAATTTGACTTCAGGAATGCAGTCAATCAAAATCTGCATTTCCATGCGTCGAGCTTCTGAAATTCTCTCCTCTTTAAATTTCGCAAGGTCCTTCTCGAAAGAGGCATTCTCCTTATTATCCTTCAAGACCCTCACCGTTGTCAAGAAGATCGAATTATGGATGCTAATCTCTCTTCCATGTGTATCTTGAAATTTACCAGTTGTAATAGCTTGGGACAAGCTTCTCTGAGCAAGCAAATCCGCCTTGTCGATGTTTTCAAGAAAAACGACAGAAGGGGGTTTCTTAATAATTTCATCTGCTATGATATCAACAACTGTCTTCCCTCTATACCTGACATCATAACTGCTAATTTCATGGCAATCGAGAACTGTGTTTGAATGAGTACTTCCATCATGAGGACTGAGATCAACACATATAAGATTATGCCTGCCGCCAAAAATTATCTCTGCTAGGGCTACAGCTATTTTCTTCTTTGCTATCCTATCCGGTCCAACGAAACTGAACCATATATCTTGTCTCGTACTTGACCTACGACGCCTTTCATCATTCCCTGTTCTGCACCTAGCTATAATTTGAGAAATCACATGAATGACTTCATCTTGCCGACCGACCTTTTCAACTAGGCATTTGTTGAGTGCTTTGAAATCTTTCAGTTCAACCTGACTGTTTAAGTCTGGAGAACAACCAGATGATGATCGAATTGAGGGATTCAAAATATTCGAATTGAGCATATCAACCTTGGAAGGAAGGCAACCTGAGATATCCATAAGCCTCTCTTTATGAGCCTGAAATGAGGGTTTATTAAGTTCCTCAGTGCTGCTAGGTGCATATATCGTTCCCAACCCCAAATCTGTTGCAACTGACACGGGGGAGGAAGGTGACATGTTGTGGCTGGGATTGCTCAAGCGAGAGGTACTGCATTCGGGTAACTGATAGGACTGCAACTGAAGGCCTTCACTCTTTGAAAGCCTTCCCTCAAGTTCTGAAGCACTATTATCACTCCTAGCTTTGGAAACCACTGGCTTTGGAATCCCCTTTTCCATTAAAGGAAACTTTTGCAACCCTGTTGACATGATCGGAAACACACTTTCACAGGCAGTACCCTTTACGACCGCATTTACACTGCTACTGATGTGGTTATCAACTTTGACAGCAAACGGGAAGCCTGTGGTACCATGAAACATTGGAGGTCTGACCTGATAACACCCTGCTTCTGAGATAGACACAGAGGGCCTGTGATTAAGCCGTCGACAAATATCACTCCACTTCCTTTGTAAACCAGCAATTTTAGCATTCAATGTTGTACCATCATCTTTGGCCTGCACTGAAGGAATGGATAACAGCTTTTTACATGAATAATGCAACTTTTCAATTCAATTCAACTACGTATAATAGTTATCGACATCCACTGAACAAGGAAATTATAGTCAGCTAGGAGAATTAAGACAATTTTGTTGTAACTCACACCTTTGCAATATTTAGGTTGCTGTTCGCATTGACCTCGGCCATCTGCAGCCATGAAGGCACACTTTCTTGGAACTGATCAGCAACTGATCGACTGCATCCACCACTCACAATAGTGGAGACTTCCTGTTCATATTTATCATTGCATGCTCTACAACGAGATACTGATTGATAAGGGCCGCTGCTGCTGAATGGTTCCTTGAAATCAGAAGGAGAAGAAAAAAAACCACCAAAAGGCACAAATGACTCCATCAAGCTGAAAGAATATCATGATTACAAAACTGTGAGACCTAATTGCATGAACAGTCAGAGGACAAGGCAGACATCCCCCTAGATTTGCGATTATGATAAAACCAAACAGATCCAAGGGAATACAGTAAATTCAACGAGAATCACAAGGTGATGCTATAATGCTGGCATTATTAGTAAAAGAGCAGAGATCAAATTGAAATGCTCAAGACATGTGAGCTGATCTCAAGCAGCGGAGATGGATAATACATTAAACCAAAACCTGGAGGTCTTCTGAAAACTCTCATTGATAATAAATAATGGGCCCAGTACTCTAACTCAATCCTAGGCCACCAAATAGATTTACAGCCTTCCTTTTGATCTATCAAACAGCCGTTAAGAAGACAAATACAATAGCACTCAAAAAAAATATATAGAAGACAAATAGGATATAAAAATATAGAAGGAATATTGAGGAGAGATACCACAGCCTTATTGGTGCACTCATTGAAAAAAACGTAAAATTTGCACTCCCTGATTAGACAAACTACCTCCTTTGTGCGGATTGTAGAGCTAATATTTACTCAGCTATGTTACCTGGACTCGGGTGCGGGTGTCGAGTACGAGTATGAGTCTAAAGGTCGGACCCACCTATTCTCTAATTTAAGGACAAGGAGACTCGGCAAAAAGTGTCTAAAACTTGCGTGACATATGCTTATATATGTAATAGCTTATACACCTATATTTTTTCTCATTTTTCATTTCTTACTCTACACTAGAAAGTTCTTGTTAAATTTTTTCCTTTATTCTCTTACATTTTAAATCTTTTTATAAAAGAGCTCTTCAAATGGAGTATCAATGTTTTTTAAGTGTCAGACTCGTTTCAAGTGTCCGACACAGGTACTTTGGGTTAGAGCAAAGGGTCCGGGTAACATAGTTACTCAGTCGATGAAATTTCTTCATCCTCTTAAAACTTAATAGTCATAGAAACAAAAAAACCCGTATGCATCTTCATGGAGATTGATCAGCTGGACAGAGAGGAGATGAGCGGTACATGGAACACACAGAAAAGAGCACAACGTAGTATAGCTAAGAACGAGCTGGATAGAGTCTTATTGGTTGAGAACTGCATGGCGAGCCAAAAGATGAAGGGGTCAAATGGGCTAAGGAGGGCGACACAAACACAAAGTTTTTCCATAAGATTTTGGGGGCAAGGAAAACCAAAAATTGCATTGAAAGGCTGAGGTTTGCGGATGGAAATTTTTTGAAAAATTCCTCGCGTATATGCGACGAAATTGTAGGTTTTTTCTGGAATTTGTACATGGATGAGATGGAGTATGCATGGGAGATTGATGGGATAGAGTGGGGAGTTATCCCGGATGCAATGGCAAGAGAGTTAGAAAAACCTTTTACTGAGGAAGAGGTTTGGCACGGAATATGTAATAACGCGGTGATAAAGCCCCGAGCCCTAACGGTTACACTTTGCCTTTCTTAAAAGCTGTTGGAGGACACTCAAGTATGATATCAAGGTCTTTTTTACGGATTTTTTTCGTAACGGAGTGGTGAATCAGAAGGTCAATGAGACATACATATGCCTTCTTCCTAAAGGCAGTCGGGCAGGTAGTGTAGAGGATTTTCGCCCCATTAGCTTACTCACATCACTTTATAAATTGCTTGCAAAGGTGTTGGTTGATAGATTGAAGAATGCCTTGAAACATACAATTGCAAGGGAGCAGAATGCATTCGTGCCTGATAGACAAATGTTGGATGTCACGTTGATTGCAAGCAAGGCAGTGGAATATGCAACCAAAGAAAATATCTAAGGTAATGTTTTGAAACTTGATTTTGCCAAAGCATACGCTAAGGTGGATTGGAGGTTTTTGGACATTGTATTACAAAAGAAGGGCTTTGGGGAAAAGTGGCGAAAATGGATCAAAGGGTGTGTCTCACCGGTAAACTATTCAATTATGATCAACGGTAGACTGAGAGGGAAATTCCGCAACAAACGGGGTTTAAGGCAGGGGGACCCTCTTTCCCCCTCATTATTTATTATGGTGGCGGACGTCATGGGCAGAATGATCGATAAAGCAAAGTCTTCCACTTGGTGGAGGGTCTTAAAATTAGAGAGGGAGTATTCCATCTTTCTCATTTATTCTGTGCGGATGACTCTTTATTGTTTATTAAGAACTATAACAGCTCAGTTAAGAACTTAATGCATATAGTTAACCTCTTTTTAAGAACTATAACAGCTCAGTTAAGAACTTAATGCATATAGTTAACCTCTTTTGTTCTATTTTAGGGTTGAAGCTTAACCGGGAGAAATGTAATCCATGGGGACTAACATCTCGAAGGAACAAGTGGTGGGTATGGCTCAAGGAATTGGATGCAGAGTTAAGTTGGCCCCATAAATACTTGGGATTACCATTGGGGGGCAATCCACTGCCGAGTGCTTTTTGGGAGCCGACAGTTCAAAAAATAGCGATGCGATTGGACGGATGGAAGCACGCCTATTTATCAAAGGGGGGTAAAGTAACATTGATTTGTTCAGTTCTTGATGCGTTGCCTACATATTTACCGATCTTTCGTTTGCCCTCGGGTATTGCCTGTAAGATGGAAAAGATGATGCGAGACTTCTTGTGGAGACGGATGAATGCAGACAAGTCTTGGGCCTTGGTGATGTGGTTCCAAGTTCGCCTTCCAAAAAAGCTAGGGGGACTCGGCTTCGAAAACTTGGAATTGAAGAACAAAGCTTTAATATGCAAATGGCTTTGGCGGTTCTCTAAAGAAGATGACGCTATTTGGGTTAGAGTTATAAAGAGCATATATGGGACTCTGACGACAACTTCAACCCTACCTACAATGCACCATGGAAATTTGTTATGGATTCAATAACGGAACTTCAAAAGGTCTAATTTATGATCTTGGGAGGGGAAATAGCTTTAAATTTTGGCAAGATCATTGGGCGGGGGGAGGACATTTCAGCGAAGAATTTTCGATCCTAAATGCAAAGGCAAGGCGTAGGTATTTGACAGCGGAGGAGACTTTCAATTTGTAGCAAGGATGGAATCTTGAATCTAGGAGAGTTTAGGGGACGCGGGCAGGCAACAATTAACTTCCTCGTTGACAATTTTTCAAGGTAAAGCGCCACAAGCAGATCACGAAGATGCACGGTCATGGAAGTAGGACGTCTCGAGGGAATTTACAATGAAATCATGCTTCTTCAACCTATGTTTGGAAAAATCAAATGTTACTTGCACGGCTTAGAAGACGATATGGAAAACCTCGACATCCATGAATACCCGAGTTCTATGTTGGTTGGCTTGGCAAGGGAAGCTTAATGTGGCGGATGTACTTCAACAAAGATGCCCCAACATGTCTCCAACCATCATGATGTGTTCTCTGTAAGAAGGCAAGTGAGTCTACCACACTTGTTCTTACATTGCCCTTTTTCCCATCGACTATGGTTGGAGTTGTCTGGGGAGTTAGGATGGACTTTAAGCACCCCAATGTGTATAGCGGACTGCATGAGGGGCAAGGAAGCTCATCAACTACGCAGCAAAAGAGGGGGATTTTGTGGAGATCAGGTATGCTTGCTTTGATATGGGCGGTTTGGGAGGAGCGAAATCATCAAATATTTAATGAGGGAGCACATGACACTGGTTTGATACTTGGGAGACGATCAAGAGAACGGTGGCCTCAGTCCTGGTGGAGACAAAAGAGTTCAAGACATGGAGTTGGAGGGAGTTGATGGGGCAATGGCGTTGTTTATGGGATAGGGTGGGTGGATAGGGGTTGTTGGTTGATTTGTATGAGCTAACGGTTTACAGTCATATTGCTTTGGGCTATAGGTAGTTTGGCCTCAGCTTATACATCCTATCTGACCCCTATGACCTTTGCTCCCTCGACTTCTTACTTACGTCAGTCACCGTAAAACATGTGATTGAGTACGGGGTAGATGCCGAGTTATGGGCTTACGGTTTGAGGGTCGGCTGTTTCAGCTAAGGAGAATGGTTTCAAAGACAACAGGGGATGGGTTCGCTTCATGATTAAGTATGGGTACTCCAGAGAGGGGCGTGTTGTGGGTAGAGGTGTTCCAACACCTAATTTACATTTTTTTTAGTCATCTATGTTGTACTTGTACATACATCTTTTGTAATGGGTTGTGGAACAAAAAATCCCAATCTCATCTTTTAACATAGTAATACATATACTTCTTTCTGATCAAAAAAAAAAATGTATTGTGTCCACAAACAATTTCATTTTGTAACTTCTACTATACGAAGTGATAGATAACTAAGAAAAGAAAAAAGAAGCCATGTTGGTAGAGACCAAAGACTTCAAAAAAAAAAGCGGAAACAAAAAAATGCTTCTCCAAACTAAAAGGTATAACAACTCAAGTGAACTATTATAAAAGCAAAGAAAGAAAAAACTTGGAGTAAAATCCTGAAAAAACATTTTTCCTAAGAAAGGATAGGTAACTCATGCAAAAGAGCACATACCCCATGCACAAGGCTCTCGTCATGGTAGGATCCAGGAATAGGGCCTTATTTCCGCAATGCGGATAGGTCGTTTACAGACTCGAACCAATTGAAATAAATCAAGAGTTTTATTTAATGATGATAACTCAGATTGCCAATTGCGTCATACAAGTCTCAAAACCCTGATGTGATAACTCTGCAATTCCACATCAACATAGAATCCAAGTAAGATAACTCAGAATCTATGCAAGTATGAGGTTTGAAGCCTATTCATTAAAAGAAGAATAGTGGATATGACGTATGTAGTTCAAACTCCAATATGAGTTTATACACTCGAAGATCAGTCACAACACTGTAGGAAGTAAGAACCATTACGATGACAAGGAGCAGCATCTAATTATTCATCACCAAAGCGAAGGGTTAATTTCACATATGGTCACTAAACTCACATTTGTCCCAAATATATCACTCAAGTTTATAAAAGGTTTCACAAAAATCACTCCGGTCACTCTCCGATCAAATAATCCGATGACGCTGCTTATGTGGCGCCACGTGGGATTTCATGAGAAGTTGGTTAACTTTGTGAGTGATGATGTGTCAATTACCACCCCATCCCTCTCCGGTGAAACCATTGAAGGCACCACACCGCCTCTTATGCTGGCTTTGAAGTCGTCGCCACCACCATCGACGAGGTCTCTAGCACCGACTTCCACTCCCGCCGCCTTGTGCAGAGTCACCTTCGCCGGGTTCCTTTTCTTCATGCATTCTTGCCCTTCAAAATTCACAGATGGATGGAGATCAAGGTTCCTCTTCTCTGCGCCTCCCCCCAACAAGCTTCATAAAATTCCTACCCTTCAAAATTTAAACCCAAGAAAGGTATCCCATCCAATCCTATATTCCAATGTAGTCCCAAATCCAAAGCAAGATCAAATTTTGAAAATTGGGTATTGTAAATCATCATCGATTTGATGGAGGGTGATTCTTGGATTTTCAATTCACGCTCTCTTTTTTTAGGATTTGATTTTGACATATAAGAGTAGTTGGTGTTGGTAAATGGAGGTGAGTGGGCGGCGGAGGCTGACGCTCTCCCAGCACATGATGGTGGACTCGCCTGCCCTCCACGACAGGGGAACACCCTCGCCGGTCTCACTCTCGCGGCGGTCCTCAGCGACGAGGGACGACACCATCGATGATGCCCGTCCATCGCCGCCACCGCCGCCGCCTACCGCCACCAAGGCGCTCCTAGACATCATCAAAGAGGAGCGGGCCTCCTCCACCACCGTCTGGCTTCGATGATGATGATGAAAAATCTGATGGCGATGATGATGGACGATTTATTTACTTTTAGGATCTGACCCACCACCCCTCAAGCTCCCTAACTAAATTCACCCAACCTAACAATATGGACCTACTGCTTAAATGAAGAAAAGGCACCCGATGAAGGTGAGTGTGCACAAGGCGACGACGTCGCTCGAAGGAGATCCGGAATGGAGGCACGGAGATGCCGGACAAAGGAGTGGCGGCGGGAATGGAAGTTGGTGTTGGAGACCTCGCCGGTGGCGGTAACGACTTCGGAGCTGGCATAAGAGGCAGCGTGGTCGCTTTCCGTGGCTTCACCAGAGAGAGATGGGGTGGTAATTGGTCACATCATCACTCACAAAGTTAATGACTACTCATGAAATCCCACGTGGCGCCACGTAAGTAGCGTCATCGGATTTTTGATCGGAGAGTGATCAGAGTGATTTTTGTGAAACCTTTTATAAAGTTGAGTAATATATTTGAGACAAATGTGAGTTTAGTGACCAAAGTGTTACAAATTATACAGTTGAGTGATCATCTGTGAAATTAACCCCCAAAGTGAATACCAAAAAATTTAAAAAGAACAACAAACCACAAACATACGAGAAAAAAGAAAAAAGAACAAAAATTATTTTCTAGCGTAAAATCCGATTCCCAGAAACTAAGATCATTTACTTGTAATCCTATGGGCCAAAAATCAAAAATGAAGGAAGCAAAAAACTGCATGCCCTGAAACGAATGAAGCAATTCAATTACACTTGACACTGTATTAAAACTGTTTGAAGAAACCTATTAAGTATCATTTTCAATACCACCAAAACCATCGCTCCATCAACAGTTTGTACATCCGGAGGAGAATTAACCAAATCAATAACAGATCATATAAGAGGGAACTATGAAGGCTCAATAAATTTTGTTCGCCGATGATCTATCAAGAGATTGAGGCTTTTCCGTGAGCCTTTCCCAAACAGAGTCTTATATAATGCAAACTTTCACCATCCTCCAACACTTCATATTTAAAATATGTTCATGAAACTTCTTTACCAGCACTTTTCCTATCTTTAGGCATTGAATATTGAGTTAGGCCTTCAATTCACAATCTCAAACTAGACGAAATAAATCCTATCAATGATATTTGGTGATTTTGGTGACACTCAAGCACTCCAACCCGCATGGACAACATTGAGTTTTTTTCATATCAGAGATCTAAGCTAAGCTAATCACACTGTAATCCCCAGAACAACATGCCAAACACTCTTATAGATAACTTTAATACAAACTAAGCAATTGGGCAATGAAAATACAAATTTTAGGGGCCAAAGTAGTAGGAAAAAGCAGTTGGGTAAAAGGCGCATACCTTGGCGGTCGAGAAGGAAGTCCCCCATTAACCGAGGAGGGCGATGTAAGAGAAGATGTGATGGGCAAAAGCTGCAAATCCCAATCCTTCTCTATTGACGGAAAGCTGTTCAAGAAGTTCAAATAAGTCTCGTAATTGGCCGTAGCACCAATCAACCAGAATTTGGCGCGATTTTGGTCCAACAACTTGGTGAATTGAGACACTACAAAGCTGACACGATCCATGACAGCACCACCATTACTCCCCACCAACAACACCTTCAAATCCCCAAAGCTGAGAAGCACCCCACAAGTCTCCAGCATCCGATGAAGGTCGTCGATCCTCGACCGCAGCAACACTTCACTCCCACTCCCACTCCCCACAAACTCCGCCACCTCACTCTCCAGAGACACAAACCTGAGGTTCCCAATGAGGTCCCCCGGCAGAACCCCGGCGGTGTCCAGCACGGAGGCGGCGAACCCCCTGGCCGCCTCCCCCGCAAACTCCCCGACCAGCAACGGGTTCTTCCCCTTGCTCCTCCCCATGACCTCCCCAATCCTCCTCCAATTGTCATCCCCCGCAGCGGTGGCGGCAAAGGGGAAGCTGAAGCTCCTCCTCCTGCTGCTGCTGCTGCTGCCGAAAACCCCATCCGCCTCATCGAAATTGCAGAGGAAGAGCGGCGGGCGGCGCGGCCTCTGGAAGCGCATCACCGGGGGGCGCACGATCGCCAGCTTGACGTCGCAGCTCCTGAAGCCCGCCTCCCCGAAAACCCTGCTGACGACCGGGTCGTCGAGAATGGAGAGTATGAGCTGCTGCAGTTCCACCTTGACGCAGGAAATCGAGGTCGGAGAGGTCGCGGAAGGCGCAGCCGAGGAGGAAGGCGGCGGAGGGTGAGGGTGAGGGTGAGGGTGAGGGTGGTGGTGGTGGTGGAAGAAGTGGAAGGCGTCGGGGTGGCGGCGCTGGTTGGCCTGGGAGCGCTTGATGGCGGCCATGAGGGAGTTGGAAATAGGAGGGTGCTTGTCGGCGGCGTCGGCGGCTGTTGAGGAGGAGGAGGAAGAGGAGGGGAGGCGGTCGAGGGCGGCGGAGAAGCAGAGGTCTAGCGCGCGTAGCTGTAGGCGTGGGGAGTAGGCGGCGTTGCGTGCGCGGGAGCAGGCGTCGCTGAGGGCTGATGAGGAGGGGAGGTGGAGGAGTGCGAACAGCGCGTGTAGGGACGTCGTCTGGGGGTGGCTGCGCCTCCTCGCCACCGACACAGCCTCGTCTAGTGCCGCTGCCGCCTCCTCTGTCAGGCATTGGCGGGCGGTGGGGACTGGGGTGGGCATCGCCGGCGTATTCTCGATCTCAAACCACCATAAATACTACGTAATCACCCAATGCTGTGCTGTAAGCCTGTAACTGCCGTTCGCTGGCCTCGATTGCCCAAACTCAATAAAATATTCGCCCCTCCCCCCCTTTAATAAATATTTAAAAAGGAAGAGGGGGGAGCTGCCGACGTGGCGTCTGTGCTTTTTCGTCGTGGCCGTTGATGGTGGTGGTGAGTTGGGTGATTGGACGGCATTCTGGTACGGTGTCGCATTTGCTCTGCCTGTACCACTTCTGCACTGTATCAATCTGCTTACCAAATACATAGCTCACCGTATTTGTTTAACATACTTATAAAGGTCCCGGGGTTTGACAAATACAAACTTACCTATTATTTTATCATATCCTTTTCAATGCCTTTTGATTCATGGTTTTCTGTCAGTATGATCTAGTTAAGCAACCGGTTGTTGTTTTTTTTTTTTTTTTTTTTTTTTTTTTTTTTTTTTTTTTCAAACAACCGGTAGCTTGACTAGTATGAAACTCCCATTCTTTTTAAATGAAGTCTAAATTTCGAGTTTCTAGATCAACTGGATTAATCTAGTTAATTTAATTTGACAAATAGTTTAAGAAAAAAATAAAATGATTCGGCTATGAGCACCCCACAAAACACTAAGGGTAAAGGGCAAACTACCTTTAATGTTTTGTTTTAACCAATTTGAGATCCATTGGTTTGCCCTTGTCATTTTGTAAGGTGCGCGTATCCAAGCCCAAAAGAAAAAGAGAAAAAAGAATAATTTCTTTTTCGTACAAAAGCTTCCGAACAAGGAGAAGATAAAACAAAAATTTTCAACTTGTATTATAATGAAGCACTAATCTTCACAAATCTGACTAGATCTGCAACTTATTTAATAAACAATATGTAAACAGATGTGATTTGAACCCGCTGATCGATATGGAGGATCAGCGGAGGTTCAAGATTATAAATCATAAGGGAGAATTAATAAATTTTTTTTTAGGGTTTTTAGAAGAAAGAAAAAGGTGGCTTTGTCACTATTTACTGTTTAAACTTAATTACTTAAGCGAATAAGCGATAAAAAATTAGGCGGAATGATGCTTATTAAAATCGCACCTACAATACGTTAGATGTTATGCATGGTTTTAAATGTTGTATGAATATCACATTTTACAACAACAAAACCTCAATCTCAAATTAGCAATAGAAGAACTAGAATTTCTTTGTTTTATTTATTTATTTATATATATTTTTTTTTCCAAAAAGGCCTATAACTACTTATATTAAGTGCCACATAATAAAAGACCGCGACATTCGCACCCCACTTTTTACTAGCTATTTGTATCCCTTTTTTGAATTTTTTTTCTTCGTTTGCCCCACTTCTTACTTAGCTTACCCCAATTTTTCTCAAAATTTTAAAAATATCTTTGCTCACCTATCACCCTTATCTTCACCACAACACCTCCCAATCCTTTTTATTTTTCAGTTTAGTCATTATAGAGCACTTGCATTAGGTCATCAAGTGTCGTATGAGTGTTTTTCTTTTATTGAACAAGGGCGGATTAGTGATGCAAATAGGTAGGGTAATACCCACGGGTGACAAGGATTTACCCTAATGAGTATGGGTATGGGGATTTTAAATGGGTGTGGGGACGGGGATGGATACGAAATCTCATACTCATATAAGTATGGGTATGGAGATGGGTGATAGAATATACCCACGAGGATCTCCATATACCAATTATACATCATATGATATTTATTATTTATACACCATATTATATTTATATATAAATATAATGTAATATTACATATTTTCTACCCGAAACACTCATTATACATATAACAAAAATCCTTAATGAGATTTTGAATTGTCAACACTTAGAAGTTAAAACTTTAATTGCATGATGTGTTATACTTTATTTTTGTTGGAATTTCTACAATTGTGTTGTTATGTATGTATTTTTTATTCCTTATTTTTTATAATTCATTTTTTGAGAAAAATTAAGTGGGAAGAATATTTTCTTTATGCGAATTCCCCATCTCCGCAAAATTCTCCATGAAAATCTCCACAGGATCCCCAATGGGGAATGAAATAAGGAAAAATTTTCCCCACGGGGATTCTCCATCCCGACAAAATTTTTCCCATACACACTGGGATTAGATGTGTATGGGGATGGGTACGAGAATTTATCCTTAGATGGGTATGGGTATGGGTATGGGTGATGAATTTTTAAGTGGGTATGGGTATGGGTATGGGAATGAGGTCCTCTCCCCTACCATAACCGTTTGCATCCCTAGGTTGGATGTGGTCGCGTCGTGTCATAGAAGTGAAGAAGTATCACTCACGGGGTCGGTCGGCTCCGATCGAGACATATTTAGAGGTCTCGGCTAACTCCAACCGAGATTGTGAAAAGAACTCGGTCTCAGTGAGTGACGAAGAGATCCAGCTGAGATAGGGATGCAGGTGGGGCGAGTTTGGGGAGGGTTATGCAATCCCCACCCCCATCCTTATTATTGGCGGGGCGAGGATTCCCCACTTAAAATTTTTCACCTGAGAATTTTTTACCCCCATTCCCTACCCCTATAATTTTTTAATGTAATATCTAAAAAAAGATAAATAAATTATATATGCAAAATTTAATCATTAAAATCTCTTTCTTCACGACTCTAAGTCATTTTTTCAAAGCTTTTGAATCTATACAAATACTTTAAATAATATACTTACATTATTATATATATGAATTTTAAGTTATTTTAGTTTTTTCTTGATAAACTTGGTTGTATTTGTTTAGAGTTGATAAACTTAGTTACATTATCTCCGTGGGGAATCTCTATATTAAGGCGGGTTGGAGAATCTCTACGGGGTGACGAGTAATATTACCCCACCCTACATCGCATGGTGGAGGTGAAATCCTCCCCCATCTCCCGTCTAGTGGGGGATAATTGGTAGGAAATCCCCACCCTATCAGAAAATGAGGATTCCTCACCCCACCTACATCCCTAAGCCAAAATCTTTTTAGAGGTGTCGGCCTTATGCGTCCGACACTCGTGGACAACAAGAACGAACAAAAAAATTTCAAAACTCCTATAAAAACATGAAAATGACAAAGAAATAATGGTTTTTGCATGGAATTACTTGATATTTTCGATTCCATCAAAATTTTGTACCCAACGTGCAAGATTCAAGCCCCAAATTAAAAAGTCCTAAATCCAACAACAAAACCGCAAGCAATACCGGCTCAAAAAAGAAAAAAATTTCAAAAAAACTCAAAATCGACACTAAAAGATATGATGAATGCACCCACGGTGTCGAATCGATGTGGTTTTGCTCAAATTTCGTTGAATTTAGATTGGTGGTGTGAATGCAATTTGAGATAGGGGTGACTAGGTATAGGTGACTGAGATGACTAGGTATGGATGAGTAAACACCCTTTTATATGGAAAGGTAGTTGGGCAATTTCACTA
This sequence comes from Stephania japonica, assembly GCA_039657345.1. NCBI lineage: Eukaryota > Viridiplantae > Streptophyta > Magnoliopsida > Ranunculales > Menispermaceae > Stephania > Stephania japonica. The sequence continues at coordinate 14,512,320 of CM077556.1, forward strand.
GGATGGGGTACATGAAGCAAAACGTGAGGTCAGGGCCATAACAAAAACGAGTGCTGTGTTAAGAACTCTTAACACCACACAACTTAATTAAAAGGAGTAGGTTATGATCGAAAAAAAGACTTAAAACGAGTAGTAAATAAAAGGAGAATACTAATGTAACTTTGGCCACGCACGTGGGCGGGTCCCTTCGATGCGCTTCAAGGTTTGTGCGCACACACTTCTCGACGAAAATGAAGGGATGGTAACGCATTGTTGCCCAACCTACGTGCCCGACCTGCGTGTCACAATAGCATTTTCCTAAATGAAATGTATAGTCTATAGATATGTCTACCATTTTATTTATTGGAGCCTGTTAAAGTGTCCTAGTCAGATGCACCGTTTTGTGCACATAGTGAGTCCCGTTGTTTCACTGAGAGTGGAAGTAGGTCGGGTCCACTGTCTACATCAATGAAGTGCACAAAAATGTGCCCCGGACGTGGACTGGGTAACGAAAGCATTTTCTTAATTTTCTTAATTTTTTTTTGTCAAGAAGATGTGTATACCATTTGGGTAAGTTGGGTATGTTAAAAGTGAAACCCACCCATAAAAGGCATAAACATCCTGGGCAATCCCCATTCAGGGAGATGACTAAAATAGACTCGATCAAGAAACAGTACTGCATCAATGATACGGCCACGCTTCAGTCACTGGTGCGTCCAGTACAAATTATACAAAAAAAAACGACACGTGTCAATCAATGGATGCAGGACCAGGGGCACCAAAATGGTGTAGACTGTAGAGGGGAGCATTGACACAAGGACACCTCTGTGTGTGTAAATATCTACACAATCTCTAATGCTCACAGTGCGTGGGAGGGCTGGCTTTAGAGAGAAAGAGATGGGTGTGCCTGCCGTGTGGACTGGACTGGTCTCATAATGCGGTGGACCTAACGAGTCAACGTCAAACACACAGTGTCAGTCAGTCACTTGGAGCGATGGAGAGAAAAAAAAAAGTTTAATTTATTAGAAGTTTAAAGAGAGAAATGGTGATAAGGAATGAAGTGGTGGTGGGGTTGATGGATCTCATTACCACACACGTAACCTTCATTCTCCTCTCACTTCCCCCACTCCCTTCATTATCATCCTTTTCAAATTTCCTTACTTTTTATAATAAATATAAATATACCTGCATATTAATTTCATGATAAATGTGTTTTTTTTTATATCAAGAATTACGAATAATAAAGTTATCTAAACTTAATTGTAAAAAATTTACTCAAAAGTTACTTAAAAAATATTCTTAAAAAATAAAATTATAAGTGTATAAAAGTAATTAAATAGGTTTCGAAAGGCAAAGTTGTGATTGTTCTATAATATTCTTCAACTCTATCTGTTGTTTAAAAAAATATAACTCACGACCTTTAATTATTGACTTTGTATTTTTTCTTATGGTAATTAATGATTTTGTTTTTAAGGTAAAGTCTTTTTAATAATATTATGTTACGAAACTAATTATTTGATATGTTCATGTTTTTATTATAAAGATATTATTTATGAGTCATTTAGAGAATTCAACTTGAAATATTTTATAAGAAAGGCTTAGAATTAGAATCCTTTTCTTAGCGTGCATGAGAAAAGAAAAGTAATTTTGAGGTAACGGAAAGAGTAGTTGCAAAGTAATTTTTCATAACATATATATATATATATATATATATATATATATATATATATATATATTTTGTGTCTCACTTAATGTTTGCACCGACTAATTCATGTTCGGACATTGTCGGTCCTTATACAAGGGGTGGCTCTTCCAACCCATTTTTCATCCACGAAACCCAAACTCAAAAATCTATATATCTATATATATATATCTATATCTATATTATATATAATGTCAATCATCCTTACAATCTTATTAATCTAAAATTTAACATAATTCCAGCATTGCCCTTAAATGCATTTTTTCTATTGGCTCAAGACAACTTTAAAAAGTAAATAATGAAGGTATCTTTAAAAAATAATTAAACTTATTTTCAATTAGTTTTCTATCTCTCTCTCTCCCCCTTAAAGCAGGTTTTAAATTATTCTAATAAAAACGTGTTCTAATAAAAATTGTCCATTCAAATTAAATAGCCTTATTTTTTTAACCTACATAATTGGGTGAAAAGGACAGTAAAATGCTTTGTTTTTCTCTAAATTACGTGCGGAGCACGTACCGATTGACTAGTTTGCTTAAAAGGAATTGAATACCTTACCACTCAAAATCAATCAGTCATTGATTATAAAATACTTTACACCCAACAATACTTGGAACCCTAAACTTCTCTTATAAATAAGCATGTATATAACCAACCATTGAAGCTATCAATTAAACAAAATCTTAATATTCATAGCTTTGATTTCTATTTTCAAAAAGGAATATTTGATGGATATGCATGGTTTCATTTTTGGTTTCTTCTTATTTGTCAATTTTCCCTTTTTGTCACTCCATTTTATATTCAATTCACACTACAAGAAAAATAATTTTAAGGTCAAAAGAAAAATTATGTTGTTAACAAAAGACTTAAATATAAGTAAAATATCTACCCATATGATTATCTCGTCCTTTCTAATGTTTTAATAATTAGTTCATATGTTTAAGTCAAAATCTTATGCATATAGGGACACTATAGTAATTAAATTTAATATCTTAAATAAAGTAAAAATATTACGTATATAATTATGAGCATTTTAATAACTTGATTTTTAATATGTTGGTTGAAAAGTAATTTTGAATAATTTGGGTGTTTTAGTAATTTCTCATGCAGCAATATTGGATTTATTAAGGGGCAACTACTACAAAAGGCACTGTAACAAAAAAAAATTAAAAACAAAGGCATGGACGATTGTTTCATCCATGTCCGTGTCCTTTCAACTCGTCGTCTCTCGTACACTTCCCCAAAGACGTAGACATTTCCACGAACTAATTTGCCTATAGGGTCTTTGGATAAGGAAAATGATAATCTAACACACTTTGGGCGTATAATTTGTTTTTTAACTATTTATGAGTCTTTTTTGTCTCTCCTGACGTGGGCTCCACTTGTAACAAAACATCATAAATGGGCTAAAAAACAAAGTGTGCGCCCAAAGTATGTTAGATTATCATTTTCCTTTGAGGCCTCGTTTGGTTTGTTTTTGCCAACCCTTACAGTGTTAGTTCGGAACTCCACAGAGTGAACTACTTGGAGTTTATATTTTCATGTTTGGTTTAACTTTAAACTTGCAAGGAAGTTTTTATTTATTTTTTATTATTTTTTTTACTTCAATGGGAATCGAACCACGATTTCTCGTGTTTTTGCCTTTTTGGCAAGTTATATCTTTACCATCTCACTTGAGAGACTTTGCTAAACTTGCAATGAAGTTGAAAATTCTTAAACAATAATAAATATGAATTGACATAAATAGCTTTTAAATAAGAGAGAGAGATATGAATAATAAAATTAATAAGGGGTAATTGTATCCATAACTCCTGGGAGATAACTCCTTGGAGGGGTGGTGGGGGATATCTCTCACCTTAGGGTGTAAGTTGGGAGATAACTTGCATGCAAGTTGGGCAACTAAACAAGATTAGTTCTCAACTCCTTGTAAGTTTTCTCTCGAGAAATATCTCTACTCCTAACCAAACAAGGCCTGAGATGCATTTTGATAAAACTTAATGAAAAGCTTTTTGTATTGATATTCATACAATTGTAATGTATGTATATATATATATATATATATATATATATATATAGTCGACTACATTGGTTGTCTTAGATCTAGTTATGGAAACTCATATCTAGTACAAAAGGATACAAATAAATTTCTATTTAAACAAGGATCGAGTCACTCAAGGAATGTAATCAACATATATTATGCAGATGATTGACTGTCCATATTTGGAGAGACAGGCTGTGGCATGTGGCTGGATGTCTACAACTGTGATTGACTGTGATTTCCTTAACATTCCCCCTCAAGTTTGGAATGTATATTGATAATTCCTAACTTGCAGAGAAGTTTTGAAAATTGTTGAATATATCAATTGGCTGATTTGAGGTAGATACATGAACCATCTTAATCATACCTTCTTGAACCTTTTCTCAGACAAGATGGCAGTCAATCTCTATGTGCTTCGTACGTTCATGATAGACTGAATTTGAGGCAATATGTAATGTCGCTTGATTGTCACAATACAAGTTAATGGGTTGTGAATGTGAGGTACCAAAGTCTTTAGGGTTGTAAAACTGCTTTTAACCATGTAATTTCATAACAGGTGTTGGCCCTAGATTGATATTTGGCTTCTGCACTCGACCTTGAGACTGTTGTTTGCTTATTTGTTTTCTAAAAGACCAGTGAGTTACCCATGAATATGCAATAACCTGTGACTGATCGTCGACTATCACGACACCTAGGCCAATCTGCATCACAAAATGCATTAAGTTGAATTGAACTTGACGAGGAAAAGAATATTCCTTGTCCTCGCATTTACTTAATGTATCGCAGGATTCGATGTGCTACTTCTAGATGTGGGGCTCGTGGCTTGTCTATGAATTGAATGAGGATATTAACTGCATATGTTAAGTTAGTCCTTGTGATGGTTATATAAATTAATCATCAAAATAGTCTTTTGTATGATGATGATCACTGACATAATCACCCTCATGATTGCCAAGTGTCAAGTTTTGTTCTATGGGAAATGAAGCCGGCTTTTCTCTGAGATAACCAACGTCTTCTAGTATTTCAAGTGCATACTTTTCTTGTGAAAGCGAAATGCCTTTGCTGGATTGTGCCACTTTGATGCCAAGAAAGTATTTTAACTCTCCTAGATCCTTCAGCTTGAATTGATTCTTCAAGAACATCTTGGTGTCTTCAATATCTTGTAGATCATTTCCTGCTAAAATCACATCATCCATATAGATAAGACAATCAGTTTACCATTATGGGATCGAACGAATAATGAATAATATGATTTTAACTGCTTAGAATTCGCCATCAAAAGTGAGGAAGATAGCTTGAAGGACCACTATCGAGAAGCTTGCTTCAAACCATATAGTAATTTGTGGAGTTTGCATACTCGAGTCTCCTCCTTTCGACCGAAACCATGTGGTAAACTCATATACACATCTTCATTAAGCTCTCCATGTAAGAAAGTGTTGTTGACGTCAAGTTGATGGAGATGCCAATTATTGGTTGATGCTACAGCAAGAAGAAGTCGAACTGTTAGAAGTTTTGCAACTGGAGCAAATGTCTCATGGTAGTTTAGGCCTTCGACTTGGTTGTACCCCTTTGCAACTAATTTGGCTTTGTACCGTTCCGCAAATCCATCTACGTGACGCTTGATTTTGTACACCCATTTGCATCCGATTGGCTTCTTCCCTGTAAGCAAAGTCTGGAGAGACCATGTACCATTAGCAAACAATACATCAAGCTCTTGTTCCATGGCAAGATGCCACTTAGGATCACATGCATCCTATTGAAAAGTTGTTGGTTCCTTTTCTGATAAGAGAGAAACAGTGAAAACACGATGTTTTGGAGATAATCAGTCATATGAAAGAAATTTTGATAAAAGATGTAAGGTACCCATTGCTTGAACCAATAACACGTTAGATATCGAGTGGAAGGAAGAGGAACATCAATTTGATATTCATTTAAATGACTTGGAACTGATGTAATGTGAGCCAACTGTGATGACATATTTGTAGGACTTACGGTAGATGAATTTTGAGGTGGATCTTGGACTGGTTGATCATTGACAGTCGGATGTTGGCTGGTGGTTGGCTAAGTATCGAATCCAATGTTGGGTGCAGGGATGTCATCAACAATAGGTTGTTGACTGGTGACTGGCTCAACATTGATTCTAATAACTGGAGTTAGAGCGCCCTCTTCTCATGTCAATGGTAGTGATTCAGAAGTATTAGAAGGAGCATTTGAAATGATGTCATCATCATCATAGTTCCAAATGGGAACTTTTTGGGAAGATGAAGTTGGAGATGAAACAGAAGATGTGAATGGATAATTATTTTCGTGAAATATCACATCTCGGGAAATGAAAATCTTACCACTTGATAGATCATAAACTTTGTATGCCTTTTTAGCATTTGGATAGCCAAGAAAAATACATCGAAAAACCCTTACATTAAATTTTGCAGGATGTTGATAGTGTGTTGAGACAAAACACAAACAACTGAAAACTCGTAAGTGATTGTATGATGGTTGTTTGTGTAAAAGCGTCTCCATTAGTGATTTTCCATGAAGAAGAGATGTGGGTGTTCAATTAATAAGGTAGGCAGCAATTAGAATGGCATCCCCCAAAATTTATTAGGAAGTTTAGCTTGAAAAAATAAAGATTTGGCAACATTAAGTAGGCGATGATGCTTCCTCTCAGCTACTCCATTTTGATATGGAGTAGAAACACAACTGGTTTAGTGAATGATACCCTTATCTGAGTAGAACATCTTCATTATGAACTCGAGTCCTTTATCACTTCGAATGATCTTGATCCTTAACGTATATTGTGTTTCAACAAAGTTTATGAATGCAGTGAGACATTTGGATATATTTGATTTTTGATTCATCAAATAAATCCATGTACAACAACTATAATCATCAAGAATGGTAAGAAAATATCATGCCTCGGTGATAGATGGAACATGGTAACCACCCAAATATCAACATGGATTAACTTAAATATAGTTGAGCTATGAGTATATCTTAAAGGAAATATGGATCGAGTTTGTTTAGCTATTGGACAGATTGGGCAATCAGAATTGTCACTGAATTTGATAGATGAGTCCAACCCAGAAAGATGATGATGACTTTCACTAGATAGGTGATCGAGCCATTGATGCCAAGTTTTTGACATGAGAGTGGTTGTTGAGGTGACTGCATTACATCCAGTTCTTTGTTGAGCATCAAGATAATAGAGTCCTCTGTGTTCAATTCTAATCTCAATCATCTTTCCCGATCGTTGGTCTTGCAATATGCAAGAAGTATTGGTGAAAATTACCAAGTAATGAGAATTACGAAGGAGTTGACTTATAAAAATAAGGTTTAAATTGAATGTTGGAACACATAACACATTTTGCAAGGTAAAGTCAGCAAAATGAATATCTCCTATGTGTGTGATGGTTGCAATGGTTCCATTAGGTAGACGCACATTGTTGTTGATTGGGCAAGCCTTTGTGGCCAATAAATCAAGAGAACAAACTATGTGGTCTTTAGCCCCTGTGTCAAATATCCAATGCGCTTCATTTGTTGAAACAAAGGCACAATGAATGTTACCTGGTCTATCAGTCATTATTGATGTGTTATTTTCATGGCTGACTATAGAATTTGACTTACTTATGTTGAGTAATGTCATTAGTTTTTAATATTGCTTTGTTGTAAGTTTGAATGGTTCAAATATTATTGATGCCATTTTTGGGAATAGTCATTGAAGAGGAAGTCTTGGTCTCGGGCTTAGCCGAGTTTTGATAATCTTCCTTGTATTCCATTTGTTTTGGTCGACGAAGATGAGTGGCTTTGCACTTTATAGAGAGGTTGAGCGGCTTTGCGCATAGTGGAACGTTCAGGAGCGACTTCGCTCTGATACCTTGATAAAACTTATTGAAAAGTTTTTTGTATCGATATTCATACAATTGTAATGTATGTAGATATATATAGCTAACTACATTGGTTGTCTTAGATTTAGTTATGGAAATTCATATCTAGTACAAAAGGAAATAAATAACTTTCTATTTATACAAGGATCAAGTCAATCAAGGAATGTAATCAACATACATTATGCGGATGATTGATTGTCCATATTTGGAAAGACAGGCTGTGACATGCAACTGACTATGTACAACTGTGACTTATTGTGACCTCCTTAACGCGTTTATAAACATCATGACATATATCTAACGAACTTAAGCAAGTGCAGTAGCTAAAATATAGGGACAAAATAAGTTCGTTACAGAGGTATTCTCCTTTTATTTTTTAATAAGAAACTAACTTAATTATTACAACCCCTTTTTAACGAAATAGTGTTATATATTCCATAGGTTCATAAAAAATAGCGGAGGGATTATCCCATATGCAGTTACAATGCTCCTTTAGAGCTAACTTATCAAGCCTATAGGCTTGGACATTACATTCCCTAGGAACAAAATAGAAATTACATGGATCCATGCTTGTAATCAGACATCGAATATCAAAAATAATTGGGTCGAGATTCCATTAAGCTATTGTGGGTTATTGATCGCCTTGATGGCTGTCCAAGCATCAACATACACACTCTTCATTTCTCGATCCTCTGCACAATATTGCAAGGCGTTTAGGAGTGCCCAACATTGTGCAACTTCCACTGAAGGTGAAATATCAACTAAGAATGTCCCCGTTCGACGCACCTTGTCTGAATTTGAGACTAGGACCCATCCAATTTTCGTCACTTCTATATCGGGATTGCATGAAGCATCAACAAAAACTGCTCCTCCCATTTCATTCAAAGTTGTCAACGAGTTTGATTCTTCCAAGATAACTTGAGCGTACTCTGTGACGGCCTCAATCTCCTGGGGTCGTCCCGTGACCCACGCCCTCTGCTCGCAAGCCCAGCAGTGCTTGTCATGTCATTGGACACATCATCACTGCTACCACGTCCATAGCTCTATGAGTGACGCTCCGTTTAACTAATCCTACTATATTAAAGTGTTAAATTCTCCTAAAAATCTAGCAGGTTAGTTAATAATATTAACAATAGCGAAAGCATTAAATTTGTATTTTATGAGAATTTATTTATCCTAGGTAGTGGAGAACCTGGAAATAAACACCATGTATATAACTGAGACGAAGTAAACAATAATCCATATACATGTGATAAAGTTCTAAAGTCCCCAAAACCCAACAAAACCAAATATACATACAAGATATCAGTGGCCTCAAAGATAGTCACCTAGTACCTCCTTCCCCTTGCTCTTGCTCGTACCAGGATCTGCGCTCAGTTGCCCAACACATACAACAAGCCTAGTGAGTAAATTCCCAAGAGAAGTCTACACAATAATCATGAAAACATCAATAACCTGCGAGACAAGTGAATATAACCCTGACAACAGGAATCATATTCCCATGGCTGGCAGTAAACAACCATCACAACATCACATCAATCACACATCCACTGGAAATGTAAAACATCTAAAATTCGACAAATAATTAACTAAATGGGCTCGAACGTAAAATCAACAGGTAAATGAATCATCACTCGTTTAATCACGACAAAACCATGACCCGCTGGCCATACGATAGCAAACCGAAGTTCTTAGCACAAACCAATGCTTAATAACAGGCTTACAATGACTACACCTCAACTCAGTAAACGGGCGTACTCCTTTCCATGCTTTTTAGTTCTAAGAGTACCCTTAATCCCTCGAGATAGTAGTAGATACATTCTACTCTCACCTACACGGTCGCCGTCACAGACTAGCCTATGCTCAAACGTGTAGCCATAAACAAGATGAAAAAACCATGCGTGACCACCAGCAGTCATCGCATACGATAAGATAGTCGATAAAATACACACCATGAATTTAAAGTGTAACTTTCTCAAGGGTTTTACGCACTTGAAATATGCTCTCCAACTTCTGGACCCGCCGAATCGACCCGCTTAGCTCCCCGATGCCCGAGCTATGGTTCCCCCAGTCCCTGAAGTCCATTTATAGTGTTTATTGGTTAATTAGGTGGGTTGGTTATTTATTAGGTTCGATTTCACTTTTTAAAATTTTAGGAGTTCTAGTATTAGCGCGCTAGTCAGATCAATTAGCGCGCTAATTGATCTTCAGCACTGTTCATCATCTTCCCTAGCGTGATTAGCGCGCTAGTGTTCATCACCTAGCACGCTAATTACACGCTGCCCAGAAAATTCCAGAAATAGATTCTGGGTTTTCCTTGTTTCCAACACTCCAATTCATTACACAAACCATGCACACACCCCAATAGCATCAATTTACTATCAAAAACACCAATTAAACAAGGTTTTCTCATAAAACCGAAAATCAAAGTGTGCATGTTTAAAATTTAAAATCTCCAATTCCACCTCAATTTCCCATAAATTCGATTCAAAACTATGTAATTCCTCAAAACCAACCTCAAGAACATCTAATTTATCAAAACCAATGATGATTTCATCCAAAAATTTGAGTTTTATCTTCAACCCACAAACCACATTTTTATTCAAAAATTCACATTTATGAGGGATTGATTACCTGGATCTCACGTTTGAATCTTCACTCTTCTCCAAGCTCAGATTTCACCCTTCCCTACAGATTTCTTCTTTGGATTCTAATGAAAATTGGTTGGAAAGTGTTGGATTTTCATGTATTCCTCAATCAACCGTATATTTATATGTTGGTTCTAATCTGGCGTGTGCACACATCCCGATGGTGATCCAACGACCATTGATCACCCTGTGTCACTCAAGTTCTTGACACCTTATCATGACAACACTTGCCTTGATTTACTCTGTTGTGCATTTCGAGGATCATCCTAGGCATCCTGATTTTTCCTATCCAACTATAGGACTTCAATTAATCTATTAATACACTTCTCAACCTTAGGTTAGTCCACTTTAATAAATCATTTAAAAATCATATGTGAGTCACACTAGTACTTAGCTACCTGGCAATCCATGGCCTGTACCCCGACTATCCCGTACCCGGTAACCGGTCCCCGACACGCACTTCAAAACATATACCTGACTCGTAACCTTGTCCGATATCAACTTACACACATGTGATGTTTATATAAATAATAATAAATTCTCACATCACAATGATAGACATACAACATACACAAATAACACAATATAACCTAGGTACTCATATCCGAGTCCACCCAGCTATCCACGTAATGCCCGAATTACCCGTTAATCCTCATGATTAACACTAATCCTGATTAAATTAATTTGAGCCATTACATACTCCCACATTGAATTCCTTTACCTGTACATGTGTTTGCTCTACTATTCATTATGGATCATCCCTACTTCCTCTAAAAACTTTATCATTTCTATGTTCCATATATTCCAATCCCCAACATAAATCCACTGTATTATCTCATCAAAGTTTGAAGCCTTCCTTAGTCTAACCATAATGGACTCTCATGCCTTTGAGATTTGGCTTCCTCTATAAAATCAGTTCAAAGACCCCATAGCAATGCATACCAGACTTTCCTTGCAAAGTGGCATTAGAAGAAGAGATGGCTTAGTGTTTCTACCTCTGAATAACATATTAGTTATATTGGGTCTTGTGTGATCTTTGTCTTCCACAGTTGTCCCTTTATAGGGATAATTTCATTCAAGCAACGCCAAAGGAAAAAAAAAACTTCCTTGGAATTTTGATTTTCCACAGCCTGTTCTAGATTTCCTTTGATATCCTACTCGAGCTTGAGTCACCCTTCTCTTGTTCTCCTCAAAAGCCTTCCCTGTTCATGAAAGCTTCCTTGGAATTATTACTAATGACCATAAAATTTTAACTTGTGCCATGAGTCATTTCATGGTCGCATAGTGGGACCCAGTAGCCATAGTGTACTTGTCCAACTCTCAGAAATCGATGCTGAGATATTTTATTTTTGTACGGTGTTTGTATTATATATTTTACACCCAAATGTGAAGTATAGTTGTCTAAATGTGTGAGGACGTGAGCATCAAAGCGTTGCATTTATGGGCTAGTTTGCCTAAGGAAATGTGTTAATACGGGTACCGAGCAAATTGGAAATGGGTATATTGAGTTTGGAGAAATGAGTTACACAGATAAATACAATAAAATATGACAAATAATAAATATAAAATCATAGTTTGGTCGTTAGTATCGCTATTGTATGCGACAATGTGAGTCGTAGTACAAACCGGGTAACAAAACGTCTATGAGCACCAATAATTGTGCTTTGGAAAAGACCAAGAGACCAAGTCACACAAGTAAGTCACTGAAGTTGGTGGATGGAGCAAATCTTGGGCATAAAATGGCCCTATAGATTCAATCATCACATAAGATCAAAATGGGGTATTTAAAGGGGAGTTTGTTGATTTTCATCAACTTTTCTCTATCCTTTTCAATGATATCCAAAAATTTAAGATCACGAGAGGGTTTTGGTGATCCTTACTAGATGATTTTGAAGGCAAGGGATTGACCAACAATGTTTCTTTAGGTGAGATCTCGTTAGACTCTTCAATTTTCTTAGTTTTGAGCCGAGATTTTGTGGTTTTGAATCCAAAACGTGAGCAACACCAAGTCTAACTGGATTTCTGGATTGTTTTTATAGTTTCAATGATGAATTTGAATAAAGTTTGAGAGTTTGTTGTTGGTCTTGGTGGGAAAACATTTAAATTATGATTTTTGGACAATTTTAAAGGATTTTGGTTTAAATTGTGAAAATGATTTTATGGGTGAATTCGAATGATTTGAAGGTGGTTTAAGGTGTTAATTGAGGTCCCTACAAGGATGAGATAGGCTCGAAACTCGGTGACGATGCTGGGGTTTAAAAAAAACCCTGAGTTGCTGGAATTATTACCGCCAGAGGCACCATGGACATTCTGTCCACAACGCCACCCACGACACCAGGCCTAAAATTTTGAAATATTTTTGGAAACTTTGGGGTTTTTCTCAGGCATACTAAAGGGATTAAATGTGACCCAACACTCAAGGGATTGACCCAAATAATGCAAGTTGGGTGATAGGATTAGGCTTGGGTATTTTAAGAGTTAATTGGATATTGAAACAAAATGGTAAAATAAATGAAATGAAATGCTAACACAACCCATAATTGATTCAAATAAATGTCAGGTAACTAATAGATTACCAACTAACAATTGGGGATCGACTTGACTGGTTATTTCTTGAAATGTGTGCCACATTGTACTCCTATCTTGTTCAAGTGACCTAGGGTTTAGGTAGTCCACCAGGAGAGAGGAGTCATACGAGTTTAGCAGCTGACATAGTCTATGGCTTCACGTTGAGTCTATTAGAGGATTTAGCATCCAACATGTGAGTGTGGCTCTTCTTCGATAGTGTGTTAGGGATTTAGCAACCTACTTTGACTGTGACTTTTCCTAGCATATTGTTTCGGATAGTGGAGGCAACCTTTAGGCCCACTAAGCTGCACATTATTGGACAGTGGAGGTGACCTTTTGGCCCTCTATGCCGACTGTAAGCTGTATAAGTCTTGAGATCCACAGTTTGGAAGGGATTACCAATTCGCCTATTTATTTGTTTCTTGGTCACTTGATTATCGTTGTTTGCGCTTATTTAAGTCTGTCTATCATCCACATTGTTGATTGTTTCAATTTCTTTTAATACCACATGATTTATAGACTCTCGTTTATTGTTCTTCAGAAATTATGTTGAGATCACAATTGTTATTGCTTTTACTGTTACTTTTTGTACTCACCATTCTTTTTATGATGGTGGGTGCAGATCCGCAGATGAGTCGAGGCAAGACGCCTATGCTTGGCAATATCCTCTGAGACATTATTAGAGCCAGACACATTGTTCACACTCAGTATGTGCTTTTGTTGTTTTATTGTATATTGACTATGTATTCATACGTTTTATAATTTTGGATTCTTTGGGAATTGAGGATACATGTATATTGTTTCTTTTGGGTTGTAGTTCATTGTAACGACTCGTTATTTATTAACGCCGTTATTTACCTTATTTCAGATTTGGACGCCAGCTCGGACGCCACGTAGACGCCGCAGATAGGCTAGGCATACCTCGAACCTAGGATACTGACTGTATACTGCTGTGAGTTCCTAAATTCTGTGATGCATTAATATTCATTTATCATTATTAGTATGATATATTAGTCATCATAGGTGTGCATTTAAAATAAACTTGTCGGGCGAGTTGTGAGCCGGGGTTTTAGTTCGGTGAACGCGCCAACACGGGGTTTAGTAGCAGTGAGGCCGGGCGTTGGGGTTTACTTAGATTTAAATTATTTAAAAATGCTATGGTTGAGGATTTATTTAATTAAATGTAAATATATAAGCTTAGGCTAAGCTAAGGAAATTAAATTGGGTACACTAAATGTGGGACCGCCTCGGGAAGCGTGCCGAACATGGGGCATGGGGTGCCAAGTGGTCGGGGAATTAGTGTGACTATATTCACAAATTTATGAAATTTATTAATGACTAGAATAGGTGTTATAAATAAAATCAATTGGATTATAATAAAGTCCTATAGTTTGAAATCAATAATCAGTACACCTAGGATTGTCATCGAGATGCACAACAAGGAAATTCGAGATACATGGTGTCATGATAGGGTATTCAAGAAGTTGGTGACACAGGGTGTTCAGTGACCATTGGATTTACCTCGAGATGCGTGTGCACGTGAGATTAAAACACCACCTATATATATAACTTGATCGATCAAACATGCAAAAGGAAGCATTTCTCAAACAAATTGTTGGGAGATCAGTGAGTAAATTTAAGGGTTTGAGGGGACGAAATTGAGCTTGGAGAGGAGATTGAGCTTCACAACAACCGATCTAAGGTAATTTACCCTCATTTTTGTTGATTTTCCATTAAAATGGATGTTGGAGTGAAATTTCATTTTCGATAGATTTGGCCACTGTTTTTACTAGATTTGTGGACTTTGAAGTTAGTTTTGGTGATTTACATTGTGTTGGTTCGAATTTGTGGAAAAATTGAGGTGATTTGATAAATTTTGGGTTATTTGCATGTATTTTTGATCCGAGAATTTGGGGTTGTTTTGATGAATTTGTGGAGGAATTTTGAGGTTTTAGAGGTCTCCAATGGATTGAGAGAGGAGAGGAGTGGAGAAAAGAAAAAAGAGAAGCAACAAAGAAGAAGAAAAAAAAATGTGTAGCAGTCGTCTATTTGGGAAGAAGGATCCCTTCCCCCGAACTGGGGCCGGGCCGGACCGGCCAGCCAGGCTGGTCCAGGTGGGCCCCCCAAATAAAAAATAATAATTTTTTTAAAAAATATATAAATAAATAAATAAATAATATATTATATATATATTATTTGCTGGAAAATAGGAAAAATAAGTGAAAAATATCAGAAAAATTCTAGAAAAATATAAAAAATTAGAAAAAGGTAGAAAAGTGGTTTTGGGACTTTTTGGGTATTTTTGGAACCCCGACCCAGCCCGGGAGAGGTACCACAACTAAAAAAATTAAAAATATAATAAAATATCATGAAATGATATAATATGTTTTCAAAAAGTATAAAACACTATAAAATGGACTTCAGGGACCGAGAAACCATAGCTCGGACATTGGGGAGCTAGGTGGGGCGAACTGACGGGTCCGAGGAGTCGGAGTGCGTATTTTCAGGTACGTAAAACCCAACTGAACACCACTACTGCATTTACTTATTTATTTCCATTGAGCTTTATTTCCTTGAAAATCTGTGAGTTATATTCCTACTGGGACGGTTATGGTTCCGTCTATGTATCTACGGGTAGTTGAGGTCGCTAGCTACGTGTGTAGCGCGTGATCTAGGAACTCAGTAGACGATATCCCGAGTTGGACTCCATTTCTCGCGTTCCATTAGCCCACTGGGGCTAATGTCGCTGGGATACAGTCGTAGGGTCGGAGGCATGGGTCACGACCAGGGCTCCTGGTCCTAGTACACACTTAGTGGCTGTGTTCACACCCCTTTGTCTATCAGTGTGTTTTTATACATGCGATTAGCTTTGAGCAGTTGTCTGTATATTTTCCTTCTTTCCGCATGTTTATTTAACACTACTTTTTGGCTCTGTTAATTATTTCATTTATTATTTATGCACGGTGGTTTTCCTTGGGATTTTACTTACTGGGCTCGCCATCTGCCTTTTTGTGGTGGCTGAGCGCAGATCCTAGTACTAGCAGGGGTAAGGGGATCATCGGCGATTTCATCTGACTTGCCTACGTCGAGGCCTGCTGGTATGCGTGTAGATATTCACATATTTTTGATATTTTGTATTATCTTTTGGGTTGAGAAACTGGATACACACTTGTACTGGTATACATACTGTTATAGTTGATCGCTTGTATGCACAGTACAGCCGGGTTTTCCACTATAGGTTTGATCAGTAAAACTTTTATATATATATGAATGCATTTTGCTAAACTTTAAATTTTTACGCTGTTAATTTCTTTGAAAATGATAAATTAAATGACTTTAACAAATTACATGATAACTACCTAAAGTACGAAGGCAGAGGAACACGTGGCAGCGACTTTTGGAGCTGAGGCAGGGGGTAGCTGACCACGGGGCGGCCCGAGAAAAATTTGGGGCCGCCACATTCATCATATATAAGATGGTTCATTGGTACATGATTTTCCACATCTAGGTTATCGTAAACTTTAAATTGATAATGAGATGTTATACATTGTTTAGAATGCTTCCGCTGCACAGGACAATGTCGAGGATAAAATGAGTTAACCTAGAGAACTAATAAGTAACTTTGATGAATAATTTGTTAAAAAGAGGCTAACTAGAACTGCGTTGACTCTACAGAGAATGTCCAGGGTCCACTTAGGTTTAGGCTGGGCGGGGCCTAATTTGTAGAAGCTGGGATCATCACAACAGCTTCTTGACTATAAGAGGAGTCGAACCCCTAACTTTGCACTTTGCAAGTGTGTTTCATCCATATATCAGGAGTGGAATTGCTAATGTTAGGAAGTGTGATGTTAGTAATGTCTACCAATAAAAATACGCCGTATGTGTAATGAAGATAATTTTTTACAATTTTGTCATCCCCACTTTTACTTTTTATTCTACACGTGCATTGCTATTGGGAGATATTATCAACGTCACCTCACAACATTAGCAAATCCCCTCCCTTCACTAGAGATGCATTGACCATTCTCCTTCAATTATTAATGAATCATCAAAGTTAATTGATTTATATACTTTTTGAGAAAGAAATCTGCAACGGCTCAATTTTCATTAAGACCATTATTCGTGTAATTTTGGACGTGGACGCCAGCTCAAGTCCACGGGAATGCCACAGACAGGCTACAATACATCTGGATTGGGCAGAAATGTTATTTTTAACTAATTATTTGAGTAACTGTGATGGTAAGGATTATGTAATAACTTATTAAATCGTAGGCGTGATTTATACTGATTAGACCAGGAGCGGTAGTGTGAGAAAAGTGTGCAAACGTGGATATCGAACGGGCGAATGACACGAACACTAAGCCGGGGAATGCGTTAAAGTTGCGAACGGTTGTTCGAGTTGCTGGGTTCCGAGTATTAGAACGCCCAAGGTTCAAGTGTTGTGCAAGCAAAGGATAAGGCCGGCAACCAAGTCCCCATCTAAGTCCCAATTGGTGGGCTTTTTGACTTGATCTTAACCATTTAAGAGAGCCTAGAGATCCAACCACACATTTGATGACATTTTAACTATAAAAAGTCAAAATTGATCACATTCACCACCTTTCTCTCTTTATCTCTCAAATCCAAAAATTGAGTTATGAAGGAGGGTTTGTTTAAGCTTTGGAGACAATTTGGACGCACAAAGGACGTGGAATCGATGATAAAAGGTGAGATCCCCGCTTTCCCCTTCATTATTTATGTTTCGGGTCCATTTTCTCATGTATTGAAGCGGGTTTCGGTATTTTGAATCGAGCTCACTGGGTTTCAATATGGTTGCTATGGATTTTGTTGAAGTTTTGGGCTTAAAGTGGTGGATTTATTGAGGTTGTGGTTGTTGGTTGTGAAAAATGAGAATTTTACAGTGTTTTGGCAGAAATCAACGGGTTTGTTGATTCGGGCATGATTTTCAAGGTTTGAAGGATCAATATGGTTGTTTTTGAGAACCATAGGGGTTTGGATTGAATTCAGGTCGTGACAATAGGGATGGGGTTTCGAAAAAACCTAGATGCAAGGCTAGCGCCAATTACGCCATGATGGGCAATAGCTCACTGCCCACCCGGCACCACCTGCAGCTCCGTGAATAGTGGAAAAAAATCCCAACTTTGCTAAAATGGTTTGGCCTATGGGGGGTCTATCCCGAGGGCCTATATCGGGTATAATAAGGTTTTAAAAAATAGTAAAAATGGACATAAATTTAATGGAAAATTTTGAATTATGAGGTATTGTATTGATTCTTCAGAAATTAGGTTTTAGAATCATTGACGGGTGTTTGGGCACGCATTTTGAGGCGTGAAGCGATTGACTTGAGATAATTGGAGCGCGGTTAAGGTGCGTAAACCCCTTAAGGAACACATTCGAGTATTTATTTGTTGGTTTTTCATTTGATCCAACTATTATTGTTTATCGTTGTATATTTTTTCCATGTGCTTACTTATGTTGCATGGTTGGTTATTTATTTCACCGCAGATTTTGGTTTATTCCGTGGTGTGTAGGTAGACTTGGGTAGGCTGGAAAATAGGGACAAACTTAGGTGACGGACTAGTAGAGGAGGATTGGAAGCCTATTAGGGGGATCCTGATATCTGGATTAGGGTTCAATCCTGCTATACGACACACACCATTTTGGGTTTATTGGTGTTAATTAAGCATGCGTTTTATTTACAGTTGCTTGTTTAATGCACATGTTTACTTAACATAATTTTGGCTTTCGTTATTATAAATGCTGGGTAGTTTCCTTCTGGGTTTTACTCACTGGACTCTTCATCTGCCTTTTGTGATGGCTTGAGTGCAGATCCTAGTACGAGCAAGGGCAAAGAGACGCTTGCAGACTACCTGTGACTTGCCACTGACTTGACTGAGTCATATATATATACACACATGACTCGTTACCTTAAACATGTGATTAATGTTAATCCACATTCTAATTAACTCGAGTTAGGCTCGTGGCCTATGTTCTGGACATCGTACAACAGAAGAAATAAATTCAAAGTGCAATTGCAGATAACCTATGGAATTGCATTAAGTTATGTATTCTTTATATTAACCCGTGTTAGGTTATTTAAATTGAGTCATTATATATTGGTGAGTTATTCAAACTACAACGGAAGAAATAAATTCTCAAACTAATAAAAATAACCCTAAAACACTAGTCATGACAACCTAGAGTGTGGAAACATCGCATATGTATACCAACATCATATATATATATATATTAAGCCAGAGAAGAGTACAACATAGTATACATACCCAAGATCTCTCATAAACTCATATCCCAATGTTTTCAAAACTTATACATATAATACATATAACCTACCTAATAGGTGAGATTTGATCACCTAATAGTCCATTACTTCAATCGCCTATCGTTAGTCCTTTGCCTTTCTCAACCCTGCAATATGACGAGGCTGCACCCACCATCATAAAAAGGACGATGAGTATAAAAATAGAACAGTAATAACCAAATGGAGTTCCAACATCATTTCAAAAGTCAAATAAACGGCTAATCGAGTATCATGCGTAGATATCACAAAGATAATAAAAGATATCATGATAATGAATCATCGAGATATCAACGATAAATGAGTGTCAAGAGTACAAAGCAAAAAGGCATCTAAGTGTTTCAAGTCCATCAGATTGCCACATACAGTAAACAACTGAACTTCCAAGATAAATCCTGGACTTAAATAAACCACCAACCAGTTTAGAATGAGTCAACCCCTCAGTAGCGCACACACAATTAACTACTAGTTCGACTCCCAACCCTAACCTGTCAGTTTAGGCAAGTCCAAACATTTGTGTAATCATAGTAGTGTGAGAGATCACGAAGCAGACTCACCGAACCCATGACCACCATGTCGTTCACTTAGACCCAAAAGACCATTCATTTGGAATCCAATAAAAACCAAATCGATAATCCACCAAGGATAGATACCACAAACGAAATTCAAGAAATCATATTTCACTAAGAAAAACTGCTCAAGAAAGATAACAACTAAGTAATTGCATAAATGAAATAATATTAAAACTTTCATTAGTTTTATTCACTGTACAACATGAAACCTCGTGGTCGCAGCTCCTAAACGTTCTCAAAACGATCTCGTACGCTAGTCACCAGTCTCTTAGTCACCGTGTAATCATTTCAATCTAGTTTGGCTACATGAGAGTTCCATTTCCATTTTAATTGTCATTTTCCCCACTTTTCAAATATTATTCATTTTCCATTATTCTGGAAAATACCAAAGTTTTAGTGAATTTTAGTAAATTTACCAAAGTTTTCAAATAGATATTGGATCGTATTCAAATAGATATTTCCATTATTCTATTTCCAAATAGATATTTCCATTATTCTATTTCCAAAGTCTTCAAATAAATAGATATTGGGTCGTATTCAAACTCCTATGAATACTCGAGAGAAATACCAAAGTTTTAGTAAATTTTCAAAATTTTAGTGCTGTGAATAGTGTCATGTCATAGGTCACGCCATGGCCAAAAATCCTAGCGGCATCACCTAAAACGTGAAATCCCAACATGCACTATTCCAGATGTCGTAAGTGGCATCGTGGGTAAATTTCTTGGCGGCTTCACTTAAAGCACAAATTCTCCAACTTTATCTGGTCTGGATGCCATGACTGACGCCGTGGCTTACAGGCTCCACGACGTCCCTCGTGGCGTCGACTCCTAAACATGAATCCGGTGTTTTTTGACACCCCGGCTTGTGTCGTCGCGTTCCGAGCCAATCCCAAACTCCTCGGGACGTCATTACCAGTCCAAAACCACCAAAAACACCCCAAAACTGAACACCACCAAATCCCAACTCGGACCAAAACACCAGAAACAAATGTTAAAATGACGAACACAAAGTGTTGAGTTAAGATCTAACCTCAAGTTGGGTGTTCGCTATGTCTCCGCATTGTTGTGAGCTCCGGAATCCTCATCCGAACCTTTTTGTCACGAGAGAACAAAAGCGAAGAGAGAAAATATGAGAGAGAGCGAGAAGCATCAGGAAGGAGATAAAGTTTATCCTTATCTCTTCATCAACTCTCCCGATTCGTACCCCGAGGTGCATCTGACAATCTCTAACACACCAGTCGTCACCGCCGTTTTAGCCCTGCTAACACACATGTGTGACTTTGTTGGGTGACACACGACATTCCCCGTCCTTTTCTACATCCGAACCGCTCCACGACTCACCCCATAGCGTGCAAATATAATATTAACGACCCGAACAATCGAATTAATTAATTATTATATTTTATTTGTCAGTCGCCCACAAATATCTTTTCTCAGCCCCGTGTACCCATTTTTCATTTGCCCGACCCTCGTTCAGCACGTTTTTTTAGACGAACCCTACTCGTAATTTGATGTCATCATCTTGTCACACAGACACGAGTATAAATAGGTAATACACATTGTCACACTGACATAAAATATTTTTCATGCCGTTACACCCTTGCCTTTACCCGTAGAAAGATCTGCACTTGGTCACTACACAAAACAGATGATGGGTACAAGTGAGTAAATTCGCAAAAGAAAGCTACCAAGTATTTATAATATGGAAGCTAATAATAATGTTAAATAAACATGCGAAATAAACAGCAACAGTAAATGACAACGCATGCATAAATAACACTATCGCTAGCAAATGGATGTGTCACGCGTAGCAGACTAGACCATACTCCGTCCATCCTGATGATTCTCAGTGGTCCTACCACACTGGGCCACATCCTAATTGGTCCTCACCGTGACTGACGTAGACCCATGACTCACCACCACATGTACCATAATAAGCCCCCAGGTCATCATTCACTCAGTATACGGGTACACATGTTATGGTATAGTGTGCTAGAGCCCCATATAACACACCTCATAGTAAGCCCAACGGCGAACCAAATCTACCAGACATAAATTGTGATCCAACATAAAGTGGAATATAAAGCAGTAAATGAACAAGTTTATGAGACCAAGAAAAATAAATAAATCCTCAAGTGTGTTTTTTAAGGGGTTTATACACCTGAAATTCGTACTCTAGTCCCCAAAAGTACTCCGTCTCGAAATGCACGTTTGACACTCAACTATAGTCTCTTAAGTCTCTAGTGTCCAAATAAACCATTTTAAGTGGTTTAGTGTCAAATTAATTGATTTTATATTGTGACAACAAAAATTAGAATTTTAAGGACCCAAAGTTAATTTGCCGTTAATACTGACGTGGTTGCAGACTTGGGTGATAACTCAGATGCTCGTGGGACTCATAGATAGGCCAGGGAGTGCCCGGAGTTAGGTAAATAGTAGTTTTTATGCTGTTGTGCTTTAATTTGCGATGTTTATGTGTAATTAGAGTTATTGACATCGCGATGTGTGAATTTTATTTTGTTATTGATGTGCGAGACAGTGTGACGGGTATTCGCCTCAATTAGCCTGCAGACGTGGACACCGGGTAGGCAAATAACAGTACACAAGGTTGGGTAGTCATACATGCATGGGAAATGATAAAATGCAATTAATAAATAATAAATAATGCTGCATATGCGTTCGCGACGCGAGAGTACGCGAGAGACGTGAAGTACAAGCGAGAGTTGGGGGTTAGAACACCCGAGGGTTTAGTGTTTGTTTGAGCAAAAATGAGTTAAGAGATGGTGTTAGCCACCCAAGTCACGCTAAAGTTAGACTATTTGACCAAATGAGAGTCATTGGATGAGGCCTCAAGATGTGTGTACACACTAGATGGGAAGTTGTAGTATAAATAAGAGGTTTTGGTTAAACTCACCACCTTTTCTGTCTCCTCCATATCAAAATCCGAAAATGGTGGTGGTGTGCAAGGGTTTGTGAAGTTCATGTGACAATTTGGAGGTCCAAACACAACAGTTTGACGATTCGAGGTTAGACTCTCACACTCCATCTCATTTCCTACATTTTGGGTGTGTTTTTTTACGGATTTTTACGTGGGTTTCGGGGATTGGATTTCGAGCACACTAGCCTGTTGGTGTTGCTATGAGTTTTGTGGTGAATTCGTGCATCAAAAGGAGGATTTGTTGAAGTGGTTTTTGTTGTTGTTTATGTAAGCGGTTGGGACAGGTTCGGACTGCGACGACGAGCTGAGGGGCTCGAAAACCCCTATTGAGTGTCACTGTTTAGACTCCGCTAGCGGCGCCGTAGGGAGGAAACTCCCACGACATCACCTGGAACGTCTAGACCAGAGACCACAACACAACTCACGCTTTATTTCACACCGTGGGGTTTTCTTCTTGGCGGCGTGGGTCATGACATCCAGCATGCCATGAGTCCTTTGTCTATGGCGGCATCACTTGCGACGTCTGAGATAGAAAATTAAATAAAAATTTAAAAATGAATTTTCTGAAATGGGATTAATTGGGGTTTTAGTGGAGGATTATAGTCAATTAAATGGGGATTTAAATTGATGAAAAATGGACTGGCTGACTTGGGAATTGGCACGTAATTTGGGCGTGATTGGATGGCTTTTGGGATTAGTTGGAGTGCTGTTTGTGGTGTGTAGTATCCCAACTAAAATTAATTGAGTATTTACTTACTTTAGTTTTTGAATTCATTTTATGTCTTTCAATACTCTATTCTTGGGTTTGGTTAATATAGATGGACGTTGAAGCTCTCCCTCCGTGCCATTTCAGTGTGTATGCCCACTAGGCCATAACATGTGTGTCAGGGATGTACGTGGGCGTGCGTCGTTGGTACTACGTTGACCACCTAGTGGATCTAGATACTAACCCTGTTTGAGTGGAACTCGCCAGTAGTATTATGTGGAATAGTCCGAATTATGGCTCTAGTGTGGCCCTAGGCTCTAGGGACACACTTTAAGCTTTCACTATTACTTATCCATGCGATGATCACAATTGCTTGTATTTATTTGTGTATGTTTATTTAATAGCTTTATTTAAATTTCAGTATTTACTTTCAATATTGCTCACTTAATTTTCTTGGGAATACTCACTCTTGACTCATCATCTGTCTTTTGTGATGGCTTGAGTGCAGATCCTAGTACGAGTTGAGGTAAGGGCAAGCTACCAGAGTACTGGTGATCTAAAGACTGTGAGCCCGATTTGTACGTTTGTATTATATATATTTGTTTTCATTTTGGAGTTTGGGATTGTGAGATACCTTATATTTTTGATATTTTGATACCTTTGAGGTATTTATGGATATATGGTTATCTTTTAGGTTATCCACACTAGGTTTATGGTTTATATCACATGATTCAATATTTATTACTTGAGATAATATGTTTTAAGACTTTCATTGATATATTTCGAGATTTATGAGATGATTTAACATACAACTTGAGTTTAATAACAATTTGAGCAATAAATTGTGGCTTAATGAGGTTAATAACTATAAAATGGTAAATGTGATTCAATGTGAGGCACAACTGGTGCTGGTAAGCTATAATATGGGCCCGCATTGGTCCCCGTGGCAGTTTATGGGAAAATGGGTGGTTACAAGAATATTATTTTAAAATTTTAATTGTGGCACATTTTTCGAGTTACACCAGGGGTCCCAAATGCTGGAAAACATCTCGAAACTCAATTTCTAACTTTTTTTTTCCAATTTCTCATATTTTCTCTAATTTTTTTTTAAATTTTTCATAATTTTCTAGCTATTTTCCATATTTTTCAAAAATTTAATTTATTTAAAACTTTTTTTTAATTGTGTTGGGCCTGAACTGAAATAGGTCTGGTCAGGGTCGCTTGACCTGCCCGGGATGTCCTAAACTGCCATAACCTGGGGCCACATCGGCCTGACCTGCCAGAGCAACCTGGGCTTGGACTAGCCAGGCCCTGCCCGCTGGCAAGGCCCCCTTGCCTATCTGGAAGAGACAATTTCGATTGTCTCTTCCAAAGGCAACCTTTTATTTTCTTCATTCTTTCTTTCTTTCTTTCTCTCATTCCTCCATCAAACACAACAACATCATCAACAACAACCAAACCACTATTAATGCAATAAAACAACAGTTTTATTTTTAAATTCTATTTTTATAAAAAGAAATCCAAAACTTAGATGATTTTAAATGAAAGTGAGAGAAGAAGAAGAAGTTCACCTTAATCACTTGTTTATTTCATGAAATCAACCCACAACCTTCAAGATTTCACAAAATCCCTTTATTTTCTCCCCCAATTTATGAATTTCCTAGTGTGAGAGTGTGAAAAAGTTGTCAACAAAAATATCTTGTTTGTATTTATCCTCCAGTTTTCATCAAATGTGTTCACATATCTCGAGGTCATCTAGTGGCCACTAATAGGGTTGTTCAACTCACATTAGTGACTCCAATAAGACACTCATAAGCTTGGTCTTATCCTTAATTATTTTGATTTTTTGGTGTCCCGCACCTCGACACACACCGCAAGATGTGCCATAGTCTAATATTTCGATAATATGTTCTAGACTATGGTTTTGTATTTATTATTTTGTCACATTTACTTTGTTTATTTGTATAAATTATTTTCTAGAATAAGTGTACCCATATTTCACTTGCTCGGTACCCTTATCGACACGTTTTTTGAGGTAAACACCCATTACACCATCTCACTCGATTTTACAATATAAACATACACATGTGATGCAATAAAATAATTGAATGTATTAACATCGCAATAATGCAAACATCAAAATTTTTACTATTTATCTTGTTAGGCGTGCGCCCTAACCTATATGTGGCGTCCACGTGGATCTGAGCTGGTGTCCGAGTTTGAAAATAATCAATAATAACAACGTAAATAAGATTGGGTCATTACATATGCTCTCTCAATTTCCCATCTTTCTTGCTCGCATTTAATATGCAGATCAAGCTTTAGGACATGCAAATTTAGAAAAGAATGGGACCAACTAATTGGGTGGTACAATAGTTTGATACGAGATTTGAAAGTAAGAGGTCATGAGTTCAAACCTTGTTTGGTGCAAAAGTTGTTTCTTTCCTATAATAAAAAAAATAAAGAAAAGAATAGGGAGCAAATGCGGGAGATGCAAGGTTGATCAATTCAGGTTGATTTTCTTTAATGGACTGACAAGAGGTTGAAGACAAGCAATGATATATGCAAGCCACATCGAATTTATCATTTAGCAGATACTCTGAACATTCCCAAGGGGAAATAGATTCTTGGGTTCTTGCATAGTTGCTGAAAATTCATCTGATATTTAAATCTACATTTTTGTTATTGTTTTTTGAGATTTGATTCTTCTAAATGGATGTGACTTTTCATCTTGTTCAAACTTTGGAGTGTTTTCATCGTTTTGTTTTTGTAAATAAACTTCTTATTGTAACTAAAGTCATTAGTTTTGATTAGAATGTTCTTTTTGTGTGAAAAATGTTATGCTAAAATTACAAATTGAAGATGTCCTATAGGGAAACATCAAAAATAGCAAAACCAAATCGACTAAATTGTGGTTGGTTTGGTCGTGATTTTAAGGTTTCGTGGTCTAGTGGTAATTTATAAAACTAACAAACCACAAACCCCCGATTTGGTGGTGGTTTGAGAGTTTTTACCACCAAACTGCGATTTGCCCACCCCTAGTACGCACACACACACATATATGTTGATATAATTGGTCTATTAGTTTTGAAACTTACCAATTAATTAGGTGGCTCAATGGTTTGATATGGGGTATGGGAGTAAGAGGTCATGGGTTCAAACCTTGGATGGTGCAAGTTGTTTTTTATTAAAAAAAAAAATTTAAAACTTCAATTAATGAAAGTAGTCTTGTAAACTAGCAACAAATTTGATAGCAACAAACAATGCAGTTATCCCAAAAATGATTATATGCAAGGGAGGACGTACATTGAACAAATTCACACTAGTCCTAATCTCGTGAAAGATAATGTAGACTTTTCATAATAACTATTGTGTTCAATTAAATAATTGCTTTGTTGCGAATCAAACAACCCAACTTTAAGCAACTTTAACAAACTTGTTTAGTCGTAGTACTCCTACAAATCTCACTTTTAAGCTATGTTCTTATTTATTCATATATTGTAGAGATAAGTACGTAAGACTTTTTGACTTCTGTTATATGTTGAAAACCTCGACATTTTGTTAAATAAAGTGAATTAGCTCACCAAAAAAAGTGAATCAGATCCATATGTATTTGACAAAAACATAAATAAATAAATCCATATGTATTAGAATTTCCACTATCTAGCTAATCAATTAAAAGTGAATTAGCTCACCAAAAAAAAAGTGAATTAGATCCTGATGCCCCGACTAGAAAACTTGACTTAATAAGAACTTAGAAAATTCAACGACGTAGGGATAGACCGAAGTTAACTTGAGATGCATTAAGTAGGAGGGATTTAAATGGTTTGGAAAGCTCACCATCAATTGCATTAAACCGAGCACAATGTAAGAGTTTGATCCATATAGCCGACCCTAATTAATTTGGGAATGAAGCTATGTTGTTGTTGTTATTGTTGTTGTTGTAGCTAATCAATTAAAAGCCTTTCCTATATATATCGAGCCATTAATGATTGTTGAAGATGTGTGGACCGAATGTTAGTTCCACATCGATTAAATATAAATTCATAAAAAGTATATAATTGATTAACTTCTTCCAACTACTACCGAGGCTAGGGGTGACAATTTGGGTTATGACACGATAATACGACACGTAATAAACATGTCTTTGGTTTACCATAAGTGGGCTGGGTCATAAACAAGTTAATCTGTTTATACACGGTTAATAAACGAGTCATTAACAAGTTAACATGTTTAATGACTCGCTTAACACAATTAACATTATATAACTTGGTAGTTTGGGTTATTAAACTTGAATTTATCTCTGAAGAACTTATTATTTTTCTACTTCTATGTGATATAATTTGGTACTTTGATAGTTGGGTTAGTATTTTATGTTGTTTGTATGGATTTTAAAAGTCATATATCATTTATTTATTGACCGGTCAATAAACAGGTTAATAAACGAATCATGTTAAACAGGTTAATACATGATCTAAATACGATCTATTTATTAAACGTGTCAAATATAGGTCACCTATTTATTAAATGTGTCGTGTTCGTGTTTGCATATTGTGACACGTTTAATAATCGTGACGTGTTCGTGTTTAGAGTAATCATGTCATGATTTGTTTACGACATGACACGTTTATGACTCGCGGACACGAATTGCCACCCTTAACCGAGTCCTTTTGATATAAACTCCACACTTAAAGTTAAAAGGTGGCTAATTTGGGGATAATATTGATGTTAGCGAAGGAGATCTATGGGCGCGACTGTGAGAATTTGGCTTAGTATCAAAGACCATGTTTGGCGACCTAAACCCCGGTGGGCTTGGACCACTCAGCCTAGACCATTACCGAACCCCTCGAGATGACCCAACGAGTCGGATGATAACCTAGTAAGCTTTAACCTGCAGAAATAAACCAAGACATTCTACAATAAACTAACCAAGGCTAGTAGGTGTGGAAATTAAATGCCTATAATGTCTATATAAGTTGTAGAATAAAGGTAGAAGTCTTACAACAACTAAAACATAAAACTTTTTACCAAGTGTTATAGATTCAAACATCTACCCATGTGAAATCCCTGTTTTAAATACAATAATATATCAAAATACGATAAATAGTAAATAAACAACCTTGCATATAAGAAGAGAGTGTTATGTTATGAGCTTGCTTTTCTTCATTCCTGAGCAGCAACTGTGGTACTGGGAGGAAAAGTAGTGGAATGAGCAAAAGATCAAACGGGCTCAGTAAAACAGAAGCCTGCTCTACCATCAATCATCCAAATAATACCTATTATATTCAGAACTAGATTTCCACATTTCTGGTCAAAAGACTATTATCATTTTCTGGGAATTTCAAAATAGTCTAAGCAAGCATAATAATATAGCAGGAATAAAAACAACAATGCCCATCATGATAAACTTAAAGAGGATTGCTCAACAAAGATTCATGAATGCCTTAGAGTTAAAAGAAATGGAAACTTGATATTTCAATTTGTGCGAACATAAACACCCACATAGCTTATCAAGGGATAATCCCTGAACTGCTATGAAGGACATTGAACTCACACATGCGCACGGACACCAATCCGGCTCATCAAGAATAACCCAAACTGTCATGAAGGACATCAAATCAATACTTATAATATCTGAACAGTTATACACGTCAAGATACCATAAGATAGCATAGGGAGGTTACCAGTGGCCACCGACCATCCTCTCATAGGTACTAATTATAATCATTCAAGTTATATCAATTTCACAAACATTTAAGAGATAGAGTAACAAAAAGGGACATGATAAGAATATCTCAATGAAAAGATATCTAGGTAAATTCCAAGTAAATCATCATCAATTATTAAAGTAAATCCTAGCATATGTATTAGCATGGCATGATTAATAATAGAGCAAACCCCACTCATATTGAGGCAATGCTATCCTATCCAATCTTAACACTGGGTAGTCCCTATTTGATTCTCCTCACGTCTACGTTTTATATGTTTGTTATTAATGTATTTCAATTGAGGTAAGTTTACTTAATTTGCATTAATATCATGAAACAATATAAAACCTTTTCAAATAAATGTCACGCCTTCGCTGCAATGATGTTAGTTACCACTGCCCCGACCTATGTCTTGGAAATATAAACCTTGATGAAACTCAGTGAATTTCGAAAACATTTAAAAAACATATTTTCAAGTGGCAGACCCGAATGTATCCCAACGATTTGCCAGTGTCTTACATTATGAGTTACAACTATGAGAAATCGCTAGATCGAAACCTAAAATTCCTCAGTAAGCGTCGTATCGCCTATAAGCGTTAAGCACGATTTAGGAATTCCATAATAGAAATCTCAATTTTGCCACTCGCCAATCCATGCCAACTCTCCAGAGTTCAAATTCGACCAAAACAACAGTGATTACATCGTTTAAAACCACAATAACATTTTACTAATCACATTTAAGATCCAAATCAAATCTACCATTAAAACATAGAATCAAAATATAGATACAACATTCCAATCTAAAATTAATTTAAAAATCAGAGATGACAAGGTAGAGATAAACCAAATCAACAATCATACAACAATGATTCATCTACTACCTTAAATCCCATAAACCATGATTTCTACAAAACCAATATATAGATCAAAAGAGTGAAAAAATAAAGAAGAGAAGTGAGTGATTTACTAAAACCTTGTGAAAACTTGATATAAGTTCCCTCTCCTCCACCAAATCCACCAACAAAGCCTCCTATGGTTCTATAATGGCCCAATTCACTAATAGTATATTTGTCTGTAATTTAAGGTCACCGAGTCGTGACGTGGCCCAAAAGTGTCGGGTACACAGTCTGACACTTGGCATAGAGGTCGAGTTATATTATGGTTTTGAATGATGGATGCCTAGTGTGATATATGTGTGTCCACTAATTAAGTAGAGATTTATTTTATTTTTTTACTTAATTCATTGGCAAATCGTGAATAGGGGCCTCGAGATGTGTGCTAGCGTGGAACCGGGTAGAGAGTGATGAGTGAGTCACAAAATTAATCTTACATTAATGTAGCCAATGTATATCATGTATTTATGCCTATGGTATTTATTAAATAAATCAAAAAAGCCTAAAGTTTCATGTAAAATCCTACACATATTGATATTTCTCGTAATGTGTGCCAAAACTAGTCTCAAGATGGACTTGGTGTAAAAATGTGTGTTAGTAGGCTCATATTAGTGGAGGTAGGAGCAAATTGGAACCATATGATGTGTCTTGAGATATGTAAGTATACACAAGATGAAATGAAAATTATATACAAACCCCACTTAGCTTCTCCACTTCAACTTATGCACCATTAGTGAAGAAAATTTTTGGAGTGTTTTGCATGCTGATCATGTTGAGTTAGTGCTAAGTGAAGGAGAATTTATCAAATCTACCATCCTTGAGTTAGGAACCAAGATCAACAAGTTAGGTAAGGATTTCAACTTTTGCATGTTCAAGTTTATGGTTTTTGGGTATGTTACCAAAGGGCTTTTATGTATAAACGAGTTTAAGATTTGATGAATGTAGTTTTAATCCAATTGGAAGTCCTATTTTCAAAATTGATGATTTTTGGCCAAATTAGGTTTTATTCATAGTTCTGATTTCCTAAATTTGGGCTAGCAAATGAGTCTATTTTTAAAAACTAATCTCATATTTATATTTTTTGTGAAATTTCACAAATCTTAGTGTCAGAGGATTTCTAAAATCAGCCCTTTTTGAACAAGTTATGAATTTTTAAAGTTTCATGGTGTTCTTGAGGCATTTTGGTTCAATGCATGTTAGATTTGATGACAATTATTGAAGTGATTGTCTTGTTATTGATGAGGAGTGTGTTTCGAACCCTTGGCAAAGGGAAGCAAGGGTCCAAGGCGTTGGAGATGGCCACAGGAGCGAAAAACATGAATTTTTGAGTTGAGAATTCTATATTTCGACCTCTGTAGTGTGCTATCGAGGCCTTATAGCGCGCTACATATTATGGAGAAATTGCAGAACAAATGAAGCGTTATATGGCACACATAGCTAGCTAGAACCCACTTTTGACACATCGATTCTTAGATTTTGGGGTTTTTGACTCTTTTGAAGGAATTAAGCTGATAGTAGAGTTTTTAATAATTTTTGAGTTTTGAAATGAATTTTGGTTTTAGGAGTTAATAGACACTAAATTGACCTCAAACCAATTATATTTGAACTAATAGGATAACGTAGTCTAGGGAGTTGATACTGGGGAATGGGACTCGAGTTTCGATGTGGTCAAAGCTGATTTTGGCTAGGAATTTCCTTATGATTGAGGTAAGTAAATTTATTTGGGCACTTCTCTCCATTTCATTCCTAATTGTCTTTTGATTTACAGTCATTTAGACTGATTGTCTTTTTGTATTCTTGATGCTATGACTTGTGTAACTTACCTCAGTTTATATGTTATTCTATTCATGACATTTTGATGTATTGTAATCATTGTCTCATATTCATGTCTAAAATCTCTCTTTGATTATTTATGGTTTAAATAGAATGCTATCATTGCAGTGGATCATGATTTGTACTCACAATTATTTGTGTTTTGTGTAAACAATGTCTTGCCTTGAATTTCATGTTTATGTAAAATCTTGATGATGTCAAAATAGAACTTGTGTCTAGGTTCCCTGACTTGATTAGGATGTGCATGACACACGAGAAAATGGAACCCGAGGTGGTCGACATCCTTCTACCTAGTGATACTGACCTACTACATGAGGTTGATGTGGAGAAATCTACGATCAAGTAGGGTAATACTGAAATGCATGGGCACTGACCTATTACATGAGGTTGATGTGACGTAGTCCACAACCAATAAGGGTAGTACCTATGTGCACAAATAGTTTGAGCTATTACATGAATTTGGTTTGTCCTGAATTAACATTCAAGTCAGTTTCACTTATTTAACTGGGGTACTTTCTAGCATATACTTCTTTCACCATTTCTTTGCTAATTATATGTTTTTAGAAATTTTCCATTATATTTGGAAATGTAGACAAGTGTCTTCAGGATTTCTTTTTTAACTGTACTCTCCATATTTTTCTTATGACGGTGGATGCAGATCCATTGAGTAGCAAGCTAGGGAAGGAGTAGATCGACGATTATCTTTGAGCCATTGAAGTGCTTCTACTTCATATTTTGTAGGTTATGTTTATATCATCTGTACTTACATATTATACATCTTTATATATTTTTTGGTTGTATATTGGGTTGAGCGATTAGTTCCCCGACTTAACAAATATTTATTACACTATATAGCGGCCCAAATATCCGAAGCCCGCCACGTTGTACCACGCCTAGTTATGTTACATGCAAAAATTTGACCCCAAAATCTGACCCAAAATTTGACCCATAAATATTTATTACATAGTGTAGCGGCCCCAAATCTGACCCACAACCCTACCTATACCGACCTAGTTATGTTCCACGCTTACCAAATCATCGGTCAATTTATTATTGCTAACTTTCTCAACTTAAATTAGGTCAGTTAGCTTATAGACTTCAAATCATCCGTTTAAACGTTAAACATATTCAACGGAAGACTTTAATCAATAAATCATTATATAAAAGAACTGTAAATTATGTGAGAGCATCATTCATAATGTGGAGAACCCATCAAAATCTTCATCATATATAATATTAGTCATGTCCAATCAAAACATCAAAAGGACCTCAACAGGTCAATATACATGTCTCATATTGCTCAAATCCCAAAAGCCCAGCATAAAATGAATAAAGTAAACACACATACGAGTAGGGATAAGCCAGAAGAAATCCTCAAGCTTACCCTTCCCTCTACTCGTACTAGAGTCTGTACTCAGCCATCACCACAAAACAGATGATAAGTCTAGAGTGAGTAATCCCAAGGAAATTCAAAGATTAAATAATATAAATAAATGTTGGAGTCAAAAGACTATTAAATAAACTTGTGGAAGAAAAGATTCAGGCAACTAGGAAGGACCTTCGCATATATATCTAATAGCAGCGATAAACAAAGTGTGTGCACGATCTAGGTCAGACTAGCTCCATACTTTGGACCATCACCCAGGCATCGCCAGTAAGTAAACTCAAATTGACTGAAATCCTTGTTGTCCGCTCGGTAGCCTACGTAGACCATGGCGCACCAACATGCGAATAGGAAAAATTAGCAGTTAGGTCGACAATCCACCGACATACACCTATAACACATGCTAGCCAAGTGTGCCGCAATGCCAACACAATAAAATAAACCCGGTAAGAGTAAACTCAACCGACTATAAATAAATACAGGAAAGTATAATAAATGAAATAACTGGACAAGAATTCAAATAATCCAAGCAATAAATAGTCATGAATTTCAATTAGGTTACTACGCACCTTAATTCGCACTCCACTAATGCCACACCAACGCACGCCCTATCCACGTATCAGTTACCCGTCAATTTAGCCTAAAAATTGAATTCTTGACAATTCCAATCAATTTCTTAAGCCTCAGAAATCATTAATCAACGATAAATCCTCGATAAAATGCCCATTAAACCATTTAAATGGGTTATATAAACCCCTAAAGGCATCGTCGTGTGTAAAGCCTCTACGACATCCATGGCGTCGTGACAGACCCCGTCACGTTCACACCATCTACGACGCCATATAAAACGTGGGTGGGTGTTTCACCTCCGAGCCAAAACACGTTCTTGGGGTTCTTGTACCCCCTCGGCTCGTCAACGTGGTCCGCGCTCGTCCAAACTGCTCACACAACATCCAAAATAACTCAATCTAACAAAACCCTTTGACACAAATCGTCTGAGACATAAACCCTGAGTTTTCTCGACAAAACCGTGAAATTCGTTCAACAACCATTGGAACACCTCAACAACACACTAAAACACTCTCTTTGTTGCTCAAAACCAACACTTAACATCATAGCACCACCACATAGCTGATATGCTCAATTTCACACACCCCAGAAACCTCGTCAAAACCTGAGAAAACACACTCGAAACGAATAGAAAGATATGGGGATTGAAGATCTAACCTTGTAATCAATTCCCATGCTTTATAATACTCCCAAAGATTTCACAAAACACAACAAACCCTAGCTTCTTTGTTGATTTTCGTCCAAGTGGTTGGTATGAAAGAGAAAAGGTGGTGAAAGAGTAATTTTTGAGATACTTATACTAAAATCTCCATCTAATGCAACCACATATCTCAATGCTTGATCTTGTGACTACCAAATGGTCAATTAGTCATCCCTAAAGTGACTTACATGCGTGACTTTGAGCTCACACCTATCCTTCTTACTTTACCAACACACCAACCAAGCCAACTCTCAGGCGTTCTAACACCCGATCCCAAACTGTCTCGACTGTCAAACGTGTATACTCGCGCCACTCACATATATACTTCATTTAATATTAATTATTTAGCGTATATTGTCATTTGTTGTGTGTATATCACCCTCGGCCTAGTGTACTAACCATTCGCCTCCCCGGTTCCCACGTCTACACGCTACCTGAGGTAAATTCTCGTCACACTATCTCGCTCGCCAAATACAACATAACACACAACGTTACGATGCCAATAATCTAATTTAAACAATTACATCGCAAATATAAACAACATACAAAAATGAACTGTATACCTACAATGGCGTGCTCTGACCTTACGCTGGGGTCGACACGCATCTGAGCTGGCTTTCACGTCTACAACTACGTGTCAAATAATGACAAATTAGATTTGAGGCGTTACACACTATCCATCGCCATTTTGTTATATATTCATGTGATCGTTGTTCGTAGTTTCCACAGTAAGGGTAATTTACATTGCTTCTGCTAGACTGTAAGACTTTCGCTGAATTTGATAAACCGCTAAAAAGTTTTAATTGATTATGAAAATCACTAATTAATGATATATGAATAGTATTTATCCTTAACACGAATAACAACGTAAATAAGACAAAAGACTGACTAATACGTTATTAAGTCCTACATAGTTGTGATTAGGGCTTAATGTTGAGATTATACTGGGCTGTGCCCTGAGTTAAGGAACAGGATGTCACAGGTTCCTTCCTCAAATTCTCCCTTAACTAGTTTTAAACAAAAAGTGGCTAAAGCCCTAAATTTGGCTTATATAGTTATTGTAGATATTAGGGCTTGGTTGACTGAATTCAAACCCCACATCTCATCTAGATGCATTTAAGCTCTAGGACAATCAATGGGTCCACATTAAATCTATCCTTCCTTGCATTTTATATAAATGCCCTCATGTGTCTTATTTATCAATATTTCATTTTTCTTTATTTTTACTATTTAACAAGTTCTTTTCCATTAATTTAAGCTAATTTCTCACCTAAGTTAACTAAATAATTTATAATACACACAATAAACACACCATCACACAAGTGTCATAAATATTTACCTAAATACCCCCGATACTAGGGTTAAATTATAGTTTTAAAAATTTTGAGCGTTACACCATGGTTCAAATGGGACTTGGGAGAAAAAAAATCCTGGATAATGTGACTTTCGATCTATGAGGGAGTGTTGAAAATGTACGGATCTAAAGTTAGTCCCACATGATTAAATATAACTTCATAAAAGAAGTATATAATTGATTAACTCCTCTCAACTAGTACCACGACCTTTTGAGTTAACCCCCCACACCTAAGAGTTGAAAGGGGGTTAAGATTGGGAAAATATCGATGCTAGCGGAGGAGATCGTGCACGGGCTTGTGCACACGTTTGCGATGCGACTGTGAGAGTTTGACATGGTATCAGAGCACATAGTTTGAATGGGATATGGGAGAAAAAAAGCACCCCTGGATCATATGACTTTTGGTTCATGAGGGAGTGTTGAAAATGTGTGGACAAGAAGTTAGTCCCACATAGATAAAATATAACTTCATAAATAAGTATATAACTGATTAACTCATCCCAACTGAGGCATTTTGAGGTAAAATCATACACCTAAAGCTGAAAGGTGGCTAAGTTAGGGAAGATATCGGTGCTAGCGGAGGATATCCATGTGCTGGTGCACACGTGTGCAGGCACTGCCGCGAGTATTTGACAATGAATAATGTGGCAATTGAGATAGGATTAGCGAGTCAATATATCTTCCTTATCATAATTGAAGAAAAAAAACTTTGGCCTCTTTTGGTTTGTTTTTGCCAACTTACATTGTTAGTTCAGAGTTCACTTCTTGGAGTTCATATTTTCATGTTTATTTTAACTTTAAACTTGTAGGAAAGTTAGAACTTTTTAAACAACAAAAAATATGAATTCACATAAATAGTCTTTAAACAAAAGAAAGATATATGAGTAACGAAAGGGTCATCATTAATGAGAGGTAATTGTGTCCACAACTCCTGGGAAGTAACTCATAGGGGGAGATATCTTTCACCCTTCCTTGTAAGTTGGGATATAACTTACAGGTGTAACGGCCCGTTTTATTAACGTCGTTATTTATTTCTGATTTCAGACTAAGACGCCAGCTTAGACTAATCGTACACGCCGCAGATAGGCTAGGGGCTCACCAACCTAGGTATACCAGTCTATTTTGTCTGTTGTATGCTTATTTATGATGTATTAGGTGTTATTTATCCCAATTTAATCATCGCATATATGAAATCATATTTTATTGCCATGTGAGAATGTGTGTCGAGTGTTCGTCTTGTAAAGCGTGTCGACGTGGATAGCGTTTAAGCGAAACACGAGAACACTAAATCTAGCTGAGTAAATTGAATAAAAAGACTAAGGTTGAGGTGAATGTGGTATAAAATGAATTATTAAACCTTAGGCTAAACTACGTAAATTGAATACACTAAGAATGGGTGTACCTTGGGATGTGCACCGGACACGGAGCACTGGGTACCGGGTAGCCGGGAGTTAGTGTAAACCTTAAATAGGATTTTACAAACCAATGTAGGAGTCTTATGAATTTATTGTGATTTAATTAGCTTAAATCAAGTCTAAGCCTATGGTTGGAATTTAATAAATTAGGAACCAAAGATATATATCGAGATGATCATGGATTGTGTTAGTCTAGGCTAGATGTGTTATTCAAATGTGTCACTGGAAATTAGGACAACAGGAAGGGTGACTACAAGATGAGCCTCGGGATATGTGTTGTCACACTAGATCATAAGCTTAGTATAAAATTTTTTTGATGTTTTCTGGACATGCAACAATCAACCAAACGAAAATGGAAATTTCTCTAAGGGTTTGGGAGGTTTGGATGCTGGAAATCAAGTTGGGAGCTGGAGGTAGTGGTCAAACAAGTGAGGTAATCATCTTCCCCAACTCTCACCTCCATTAAAACAAGCTTGCATGTGGAGTTTTTCCAGAAAATAGGATTTTACGAATTTCAAGCTGGTTTCTGAGTTTTGCAAAGGTTTATCTTGACGAAAAGTCTAGTTTATTGCACGAATCAGAACTTTTGGGAAATCTTGTGAAGAATTAGGAATTTTGATATTTTGATGTGCATGCATCTGATTTTCAGATTTAGTGATAAATCAGTTTTAACTGGTGTTTTGAGGTGTCTTCGATCTTATGAGGTCTAAGATGAGTTGGGAGAGGAGAAGGATAGAGAGAAAAGAGAAAAAAAAATAGAGACGAATTCATCTCTGGGAAGAAGGGGAATGCGCACACACGTGCGTGCGTGCGTTCCCTTGGGCTGGGTTGAACGGTCCCAGGCCCAGCCTAGCTGGGTCGGGTCGGACCGGACCCGATCTAGAAGGGCCCCCTAATTAAAATTAATTAATAAATAACTAATAAAAATTAAATAAAAATATGAATTTTTATATTTTATATATTATTTTCTTAAAACAGGGAAAATAGTTAGAAAATATAAGAAATTGAGAAAAGGTAGAAAAGTGATTTCGGGTGTTTTTGGTACCCGATATAACTCGGGAAAGGTACCATAACTAAAAATTTGGAATAAAATTTTTTATTAAATAATATAAAAACACCATAAATGGACTTAAGGGACTAGGAGACCTTAGTTTGGGTACCAGGGAGCTAAATGGGCCAGGTTCGAGAGTCCGGGGAAGTCGGAGCGCGTATTTCAGGCACGTAAAACTCAACTAAACGCCACTGTTGTATTTAGTTATTTTATCAATTGATTAGTAATTTCTTGTTGTTCCATTCTATTGATATTGGGGTGGTCGAGTTATTCCCACCTGATGTATTTGTGGTGTGTTATGGGGCCCACTAGTTTGTAGCGCGTGTTACTGATGTCACGACAGTTGTAGATGCTTTGTGGGACCATAACTTTTGATCCAGGAATCCGATTGATTATTATAATACTTTTTCAGAAATGGCGTTTCATGCTCTACAACTATCCCTGGAGCTTCGCTTTTCGGGATTGACTTTCGCAGATCCGAATTCCTTCGTTTATGGCTATATCGAGAACTTTCTATTTTCTTGATCAGTTAGGGTATTTTTCATAATTTACTTTATTTAAGTCATTTTTAGAGTCTTAGAAGGATTAGGCGTTTTGAGTCATAGAAGGATTACGTTTTGAGTCATAAAAGGATTAGAGTTTCTAATGGGCTATATAAAGCCATGATTAGGGCTGTAATCATTATCAACTATTATCAATTATTATCAATTTATTTCAATTTCGATTTTCTTCAAAACTTTAAGGAATTCTTCCTTGTTTGAGTGTTTACGCTGCGTCAGTTGGTATCAGAGCATGAATTTCGTTCGTACTAACGATGTCCGGTGGAACCGGTGGCACTCCGAACGTCGTTAAGGATGTTGAAGCCTTACGAACCAAAGTGGAGGCTCAAGAGGTAGCAATCAGAACCTTGGAGACAAATCTCGATCAACAATTCTGACGTATAGACGAACGCCTTGATGCGGTGATTAACAGATTTGACGCCCTTAGGGTGAATGCCAACAGATACGAGGGTGATGATGAACAACGTCCAAGAGATCAGCGTGCTCAAGGAGATGCTCTTATTGCACCAGTGGCTGTGAATTTTAGAGGTCAGGTTGCTGGTGGTGACTTCAGTGACGAGGAAGAGGATATTGTTCTGGCTGAGGATCAGGGCAGACCTGTTAGGAGAGATCGAGGCGGTAGATATAATAACCATAATAATCATTATAATCGCGATTATTATGAAGGAGGCGACTTCAGGTTGAAAGTGGATATTCCCAGTTTCTCTGGTAATATGAAAATTGAGGACTTTGTTGATTAGATCAATGAAGTATACCATTTTTTTGAGTATATGGATATTCCTCAAGAGAAAAGGGTGAAATTGGTGGCATGTTGATTGAAGAGCGGAGCATCTGCCTGGTAGAAGAGGCTGCAGAGTAGGCATTATAGGGACAGTAAAAAGCCTGTTCGGACGTGGTATCGAATGAAGCAGTTGCTCCAGCGAGATTTTCTGCCTCCAGATTATGAGCAAATCTTGTTTCAACAATACCAGCGTTGTCGGCAGGGTCAGAGATCTGTTCATGAATATAAAAAAAATTTTATACAACTGGCTGAGAGGAATGATTTGAAGGAGAATGAGGTTCATCAGGTTACACAATACCTAGATGGATTGAAACTGCAAGTTCGGGAGAAAATTGGAGTGCAGGTTATAAAAACTATAATCGAGGCAAAAAATTTAGCCATTAAGGTTGAATTAATGATGCAGGATAGAGGTGGAAATCGATATGAGGGCAATCGGCAAACCTATGATAGTGATAATCACCAGAGGAATAATAGCGGGGATGAAACTTCAAGGAGTTTTGCAGAGCGGAGTAAGTACAGCCAGGGCTGGAATTAAGGTACTGAAAGGAAGGAAGATAAGGGACCTGGAAAGAAATCTGCTGAACATAAAGAGGGACAAAAGGCAACCGCAAATCCTTATGTTAAGCCTATTGTGGGCAAGTGCTATCGTTGTGGGCAGTTTGGTCACAGATCGAATGAATGTCCTAATAGAAAACAGGTTAATGTAATTGAACGATATGACGAAGAGGAAGTTTATTGTGGTCCTGATGGAGGGGATGATAATTGATATGATGATGATGATGAGGGAGACGGTCAAAATTATTTGGTAAGGAGGCTGATGTTAACTCCTAAATTAGAAGATGGCAATCAGTGACACAAGCTGTTTCGGACGAGATGCACTATTAATGGCCAGGTGTTTGAACTGATCATAGATAATGGGAGCTGTGAGAATATCATTGGTAGAGGTACAGCTGAGGCACTGAAACTGAAGATGGAGAAGCATTCCAGTCCGTACTCTATAGGCTGGATAAAGGCAACTGAGAAGGTGCAAGTGATAGAGCGTTGCAGGGTACCTTTTTCCATTGGTACTTACAAGGATAAGGTGTATTGTGACGTGGTAGATATGGATGCATGCCATCTGCTGTTTGGACGACCTTGGCAGTTTGATGTTAATGTACAACACACTGGGAGAGATAATGTGTATAAATTGGAGAAGGAAGGAGTGACGTTTAACTTACTTCCTTTAAAGGCAAGTAATCGTTCCAAGACTTCTAAAGTGGAAGAACAGTCTTTCCTTATAATGACACAAACTGAGCGTGAGATGGACGAAGACATTAAAGAGTCACAGGTGGTGCATGTATTGGTGCTGAGACAGATCCTTGTAGGGAATGAGAAGGAGTCAATTTCTGAGATACCAAGGCAGGTCAAACCATTGCTGGAGGAATTTGCTGAAATTATACCAAACGAGTTGTCTGATGGATTACCTCCTATGCGCGATATTCAGCACCACATTGACCTGATTCCTAGTGCCAGTTTGGCAAACCTCCCACATTACAGAATGAGTCCGAAGGAGAGTGAGGTCTTGCATGACAAGGTGCAGGAGTTGCAGTAGAAAGCGCATATCAAGGAATATCCAAGACATTTAATGTGGCGGATGCTTTTCCATTATATCATGATGATGAGCCTTTGTATCCAGAATACTTGAGGTCGAGTTTTTCTCAGGTGGGAGAGAATGATGTCGTGGCAGTTGTAGATGCTTTATGGGACCATAACTTTTGATCCAAGATTTCGATTGATTATTATAATACCTTTTCAGAAATGGCGCTTCATGCTCTACAACTATCTCTAGAGCTTCACTCTCCGATATTGACTTTCGCAGATTCAAATTCCTTCGTTTAGGGATATATCGAGAACTTTCTATTTTCTTGTTCAGTTAGGGTATTTTCGTAATTTACTTTATTTAAGTCATTTTTAGAGTCTTAGAAGGATTAGGCATTTTGAGTCATAGAAAGATTACGTTTTGGGTCATAAAAGGATTACGTTTTGAGTCGTAAAAGGATTAGAGTTTCTAATGGGCTATATAAAGCCATGATTAGGGTTGTAATCATTATCAACTATTATCAATTATTATCAATTTATTTCAATTTCTGTTTTCTTCAAAACTTTAAGGAATTCTTCCTTG
The DNA here is from genome assembly GCA_039657345.1 of Stephania japonica. Lineage (NCBI taxonomy): Eukaryota > Viridiplantae > Streptophyta > Magnoliopsida > Ranunculales > Menispermaceae > Stephania > Stephania japonica. The sequence goes on from CM077556.1 coordinate 14,554,077, forward strand.
TTTGAGCGTTTACACTGCGTCAGTTACACGACCCTCGATGAATGGCAACTCGAGTTGCTTCTGGTCCACGTGTTCGATATGACGTGGACTTGGCTAATACCATTAGGATGACAGGTGATGGGTCTATGGGGCTACCCACAGATGGGATCTTGGTCCGAAGTACAAACTTAGGTTCAACCACCTATTTGGAGCTCTGTAGTGCCATATATGCATGCGATGAACTTTGTCCAATTGCTTGTATTTTTCCTTCATATTCCGCATGCTAATTTAACACTGTTCTTGGATATCTATTTATTTACTTTTAAAATGCACAGTGAATTTCCTTGGGATTTTACTTACTTGACTCGTCATCTGTTTTATTATGATGACTTGAGTGCAGATCTTAGTACTAGAAGGGGCAAGGGGATCTTAGGTGACTACATCTGATTTGCCCACTATCGAGGACCTACTAGTACGTGTTTATTTTGATATTTTGCTTACTTTTGGGTATTTGGGAGACTGGAGAGACATAGTACATGTATATATTACTATTTTATGGTATTATCGCTTATGTACAGAGTACCTTTCGGGTTTTCCACATTAGGCCTTATGTTTGATATTAAATGGAAATCATGTGCTCACTGTCCTTTTATAATTATTTAAGACTTTCGCTATTACAACTGGTTAATTGCTTACAACTATTGGAAGACACAATCCAACACTCAAGGCTAAGTTACACGGCTAACTGACAGATTATAGAATAAAACACACACTTAAATAATCAAATAAGTTGGCACAAGAATCGAGGAAGTCGCTATGAGGATGGACGTCATGGATCGTGGGACCACCAATTGGAGTTGACATTGCGGGTCCAACCGGGCCCACGGGCGGGAGCGGCAGGCCACGGGGCAGCCTCGGAATCTGGGGCCGTCACACAGGCAAGTTGGGCAACCAAGAAATAATAGTTCCCAACTTCTTGTAAGTTATCTCTCAGGAGATAACTTGTTTAGTTAGAGGTGAAGTTATCTCCCAACTTACAGGGAAGGGTGAGGGAGATATCTCTCACCACCCTTCCCCCTAGGAGAGTTATTTCCCAGGAGTTTGTGGACACAATTACCCTAATTAATTACCTTCTTATTACCCACATCCATCTTTCTTGTTTGAAGGGTATATATAGGGTATTTCTACCATGGGAATCAAATATATATCCATGTCATGAGTATACTATTTAGAACCATTATTTAAATCCAACACATTAATCGAGGCAATATAAATGCACAAAGCATTTAATACACAACATATTTTGAGGGGTTCCCATGGCATTGTGATAAGTCAGTATTTATAGGATTTTATTGTCTATTTTAGTATAATTTAGTGTTAAAGTTTATTAAATATATATTTAATTATTTTTACTTTTGGTTTTTAGGTGAAACGGATTGCACGGTTGGATTCGTGGCGAAAAAATACTCAAAATAGAGTATTTACTTGCATTAATTGGATGCCGAGAGAGTTAGTTTCGAAATATACGCCGAAGGTGGGATAAATGTACACAGTGAGCTGCCACGTGTCGACGTTTGATTGGTCCAAAGAACGTCGGCGCCTCTCCATGTCCGCCACGTCGTCCACTCTGCCGTCTTCTCTCTCCAGTGCTCGATTTTCCTCGAGATGCGCGTTGGTGCTTGTCTCCCACATCTTCGCACGATCACGCGAGCTTTCCTTCCCGCCTCCCAGTGCCACGTGTCGCGCTCTCACCCCGCTCACGCACGTCACGCTGTCTTCTCGTCCAATGAGAAGCCGCCACGTCACCGCGTCATCACTCCAGCCAATCATCTCCGGACACGTCGCAACGCCCGTAAAACGACCAATCCGGTCCCGACACGTGGCAACACCGAAAACACCCAAAAAACCTATTTTCTCTCTCTTCCATACACCAATTTTAGGAGTTTTACACATTAGGATCTTAGGTATAAATAGAACATCTATTATTGATTAGGGGGCTCTCTAACTCTCCCTCTCTGCATTATTTTGTGAGTAGCCATGTCTGGCTAATCAAGCCATTGCCTAGGTCGGAGGTGAAGCAAGTCAAGATTATTGATTCATGGCATAACTTGTGAGATCTTTTATTTTATTATTTATTTAATTTAATTTCTTCTATTTCATTGTTGTTGATTTTAATGAATATGGTTTAAATCTAGGGTATGTATGTGGCCAGTGCATGCTTTTAGGTGGAAAATCTATTGTTAATTGACTCATTAGTATCCGTAATTGTACTTTTGGGACAATATAAGTAATAAACATTCACCCGATTGCCGTCAAAACCTTTCGGTTCTTGAGTGTGCAACAATTGAATCTAGGTTAAATCGGGAGCGGACGCGATTCGGTTATCTAGGATTAGTATTCCCATAGAACTTTATTACTGCGGTTAGTGTGTTAAATCTTATGGCGGATGTCTAGGGTTATACATTAATTAGGGAAGTAGTTAGTGGCGGATGTCCTAGCTATCGAGATTAGGGGAATTAGGAATTTCTGGCGGATGTCGATTTTCCATAGCTAATCTAGGGGAACTTGAATTAATAATTGTTTTCGGAAAGATTGACGACCATGATATGCCATTGAATCTTGATTTTGTCTTGTGGAACCATAGACTTAGGTATTTAAATTAATTGTTCATAGTCTTAGATATTTATTTTAGTTATTTAATTTCATAGTAATTAGCTTATTTAATTTAGTTATTTTCTCTAAAACCCCAGTTTTCCTTTGTTTTAAAACTTTAGAAAGACTACCAATCTCTGTGGGATCGACCCTTTGCCACTATCTGCAAATAGTTGGTTTAAGGAAATATTTTATTGACGTGTTCGGCGCGCGTCACATTGGTATATATTTGATCTCTATTGTACAATTTCCCATATATATATAACTCTTCTATGCATCAGTCTAGCTAGGGAAGTGCACATGCATTGCACATATTCCTCACAAAATAATATTTAAAAAAAAAGAAAAAGAAAATCGAGAAGAAGAACAAATGTATAAAAGTAGAATAAACTTTTTTAGAAGAGATCGACCATTTTAAGCTTTTGACGGATGGGTTAATGATGCGTTTCTAAAATGGTTTCTTGTATTAAATCTTTCTAAAAGGTTACAATCTCATGTTCCTATTTTTTCATATAAAGCTTTAATTATTGACACTTATAATTTCTAGTTCATGCAATAATATATGCTTGCTTTTAGTAGGGCCAAAAATGTCCAACCGAACCTTTTCTCTTTTATAATGATCGTGACCAGTAGTTCAAGAGTTTTGTCTCGTCTAATTCATGAGGTCTCATGGCTGATGAAGTTGTCACAGTATAGAGAAATACAAATTAACTATACAAAATTTATATTTATAAATTCCCGTGTGCAACATACATTAAAAGTTAGGGTTTTTTCCATAATGTCTTTTTCAGGAATCTTTTTCAATCTTTTACCAAACTACTAAATAAAACTAGGCATATATATCAATATAAGATCATTGTATTATTTATTGTGAAATGGATGACCATTTAACTAAGCTTGTGGATAATTACATTGTCAAGTATGCTCTCACATTGAATTGTAACATCAAGCATTGCTCTTACATTAAATGTAACCTGTGCACTCTTTTTAACTTGTATTTCTCTCCAATGTACATTCACTTGTCCATGTATTGTCATGTAACTTTTAATCTTGTATGACACGTGACTTTGGTGTAACTTGCACACTTTGTGCAAGTACTCATTCTAATCATGACTAAGGCTCTATATAAGGGGGTTCCTTCACTTGTAAAGAATACACCAAGTTGTATACAACTTCTCATTTCTTCTCTTCTCCTTTGTAGTAGTAGAAGTTAGTAGCGTTTTACCTTCCTTCTCTAGTTTCTAGCAAGTCCATCTCAATTTACAATACGTTATCAACACGAGTATGCTCTACACGAAAATGGACTTGAAGATCAAGAAGCTTTTCAAGGAGAAAGCTAGGAAGTTATAACTTTTATTAGTTCAAATAAGTTATTAATGCATTTGTTCAAATTTTAGTTTTGAAGATCCATTCTAAAGTTGTTAGTTTCTCAAACTGCACTTTTGAGTGCACACCTCTAATGGCTTAATTATATATACTAGACTATTACTAGTCTTCTCGGTTACAATCTTTGAAGAAAGTATTCATTGTTTAATTTACCTTTCCTTATCCTTTAATTTAAACAAATTTAATTAATTTCTATTGTATTATGGTTCATTTGTCTTATTATAATATGCACTATCTCATATTGCAATAGAACTTTTAAAGATATAAAACAAAAGGCTATGTATCTTCAAAATTTTAAGTTCACTTCACCAATGCTCACATGTCAACATAGACAACTTACACATAACAAGCCTTTTACTTGAATTGTATATTATTAATTTCACAATGCACCAAGTCAGCTTTTGTCTTTATTTATTACCCCCTTATATGTAATTCAGCATTCCAAACCAAGCTTATGTTGTGTTATGGTGAAAAGTGATTAGGTTACATACTTTGCCACATGAATGAGCTATATATGTACTAGTATAGTGCATAGTCAAAAGCATAACCCGGTTGTGAGTAGGGATTTTATTATGTTGTATAGTCATCATAGTATTTCCCTTTAATTAATGCATCAAATCACCTTTAAGTTGTGCACTATCAAGATATTCCAGTTTGATCAGCCATGCAAAGGAAAAAGAAAACTAAGATTTTAGAATTTGATGCAAATTGATCTGACTAAAATAAGAATACCAATACATGTGACTTATGCGAAATTGTAGTACATACTATTTGTTATTGGTATTATATGCATACATCATAATATACATACGTTGAAAACCAGAAGATGCGGAACTATTGGCTCTAAGTTGTCCATAGACAAGTTCATCTGGTTTAACAATGCCACTAATTATTCTACAAAATATTGATTATACATTATTTATGCATTATGTATTTTATTTAGTATCACACTGACTGCGAAAGTATGCTCTGTAGTTGCGTCATGTACAATCTTCTACATCAAAATCAAAAGTCAATGTGTGACATAGTTTTTCTCATAAAACTATTAATAATTAATGATGTTCTATTCTTGATTTTTATAATACAAATTATATTGCAAGTTTGAGTTGATAGTGGGTAAGCCTTATCCCCGGTAAAACTAAACATTGAAAGGAAGACGGGTTATCACGTTTGAGGAGGCATGGTTGTTAAGTAGACTTTTGTCTCGCCACCCAACCTGAAGGTTGTCCCACCAACTCATTCAAATAGTATATTTTGTGTATAAAATAATCAAGTCGTGAACATTCATTTAATCGTATAATATGGAGAATATTATTTATATCGTCTATTTTTTTAAAAAATATACACTTGATTGAACTAGTTGCCTTAATGTTGTTGACAAGAATATATAATTACTTGTCAATGTAACAAGATGTTAAAATTATATATATTAAACATCTATGCAAGATTGTGCGTGTAGCACTTATATTCTTCACCAATATCTCTTTAAAGATTTGAAAAGTGTACATATTTTACTTTCTATTATCTTTTCACCTCATGGAATAATGTATATCAAGACCACAATTGGTGATGCTCCAAAAAGCTAAAAATGAGCGGTTGGGTCTCATACTAAAAAATTTAATCAGTCAAATACTTTTAGTTGCTTTTTCAAAAAAACTTATAACTATACAATTTTAATTACCTGTATTTGAGCCTATGCAGAAATATAACTGACGAGACAATAATAAAAAAGGCCACGTGGCCAGCCTCGATTTATTATTTCAACAAATTAATATCGAGTGCAAACGTCAATTCGATAAATATTATGGAATAATTTCATGTCTCATGGTAGCTGAGAAAAAAATTGAGATATTATAAATATAATATCACTCTCGTCTAATTGGTTCAACTTCAAATTAAGAAGTATATGTTGCATACTATGACCATGGTCATAATTAGGGCGGGCAATTAAGTGTCCGGGCCCAAAATAAAAAGGGTTCGGACAATGTCTTGATAAATCCGGGTCGGGTCTGGACAAAGACCTCTTGCCTGAATTTTAAACCGGGCCAGGTCTGGACAAGGCCTTAGAACCCTAACCCGTACCCGATTTAAATTTTAAATAAAGTTAAAATATCTTTGATAAAAAAGGTATATTAGGAACTTAGTACTTATAAAACTAGTCGATTGGCACGTGCTCCGCATGTGAAGCACAATCAATAATTTTAATCAAACTCATGAAAAATTAATAAAACATATTTGATAAAAAAAATGAAGTTTTCTAAAACAAAATATGAAAAGTATGGTATGATATTTATACAAAAGGTAAAAAAATCATTGTATTTAATAAAATCAAAAGAAATGAATGAATGGATCTATTTGATCAAAAAACACATGGGCTCTTCGCGATTTGACTTCTCGAGCATTACCAACACTTTTGCTCGATCAATTGAACATAGACAATACTTTTGAGGACATTTTTAAATACCAACTGCAATGGTTCCTCTTCCACCTGCTTTTATCATAATCAAATGAATTAATTCAAACTGATTAAACACTAAATAAAACAAAATGCACTCTCAAATTAATGAAATAAATTAACAATGGCTAAATGTTTTCTTTAAAATCAGTTATATCATTTCACCAACCGTTGAAAGATCCAACCCCACCAAAACATGTTAAAAGGAGAGCAAAGATTTTCACATTCTTTCCTCAATATATAAGTGCAAACAAAAACAATAGAAAAAAGGAGGATGGCTTACTTTTCATTAATTGTTTGTTGTGATGGGATGATCTAGCTAGTTAAGAAATCTCAACTCTTGTTCGTTTGGCATGGTGGCTTGGCCAAGCCTTTCTTAAAATTTAAAACCCACATTTGAGTAAGCTTTTCGTGAAACGCACCTTAAACATCGGTAGCACACCTCAAGAAGAACTACAATTAACAAAATGATGAGCATGATAAAGTAGTTACAGTGAGAGCTCCCAACATTTGTATTACACCAAGAAGAACAACCTCTGTAAACAAAATTTGAACATGATGATAGAAGCATGTTAGTGAGACCACACCCAACTTTGTGAAAGAAAATACAAAGTGTGGGGTATGCAAAAATAGAATATACAAAAATGAACAAAACAATGGGTGTTTTCATCTTAAACTCCCTAACAGCCCCCGTTTAATACTCCAATACAGTTCCTCAATAATTCTTGAAGACCCCCCATCTCCCAGCAGGACAACCCCCTATAAGATAATAAAATAGAGATACAATGCAATAATAGTTATGACCAAACAAATCCCATCAAAAATAGTATACACAAACCAAAAGTAGTCACAAAAATATACCTACCCAAAACTTGTTCATGCCAAGCCAACACTTACATCCTCAATGAGCCCAATGAACTTTTAAGCCAAAAGTACTTAGTTATTCAATTCTTACAACAATAGACGTAAGAGGGGAGGCGATCTAATAATGCCACACAACCACTGAACCATATATATAAACACAATTGCAAGAGTGAAACGTAGAGACCATACAATGCACACAACCCTCCACTTGAGTCCCTGAACACCACCGTCCCATATCCCATATGGGATCATTTCCGAGTAAAGCAAAAACCCAAGAACAGACATAATCAATCAAGAGATGTCGAGGTTGAGTCAGAGTGTTCCACAACCAAGACCCGAATTCGTAATGCCATATACCAAAGCCATAACACACCTTGGGGTAGATTTATGCGTATCTTTCATATCGAATTAGCGAGACCGTTAAAGAGAAAAGAGACGTGTTTTTGGGGCAGAGGTATGTGTGCGTTCTTCTTGGGAAGAGAGGTGATTTTCTGGTGATGGATTCCAATTTTGGTAACTAACTATAATTATAGGGAGATTTCAATTTTTGAAATGGTTTATTAAACTTTTCTTGTGTAGTTTACTTATTTCTCAAATTAAAAGACATTTTAGCCCTAAAGATTTTAAGAACATGCAATGGAAACAAAAAAAGTATTAACACGTTAAATAAGGGCGATATGGAGAATATTATGGAGAGATTTCAGTTTTTGAAATGGTTTATTAAACTTTTCTTGTGTAGTTTAATTATTTCTCAAATTATAAAACTAATTCTCTCCTTAATTATTGGATAGGGCGATTTTCATTTAAGAGAAAGAAGGAACGGTTATCAATTTTATGCCATTTAAGAGAAAGTGGGAACGGTTATCAATTCCTTAATTAAGGGATAGGGTGATTTTCATTTAAAAGAAAGTAGGAACGGTTATCAATTTTAAATTCACATATATAAGCTTGAATCAAGATGACACATACATTCCTACTTTTATTTTTTCAAAGAAATTTTCATCCAGTAAGATATTAGCATTTAAGGGCAATGTTGGAATAATGTGAAGTTTTGGATTAATAAAAAAAGTAGGGAGGATTGCCATTATAGTACAGATGGATAGATTAACAAACAATAATCTAATCAAGTACACATAAATTAATGTACTAAAGATATCTTTAATTTTAAAATAAATTAAATTTTAAACTTGAACATTTGTTTATTGACATTAGATTTTTTAATTACATTAAATTATTTGCAGTAATGTTACAATAATTTATAGATTGCAATATTTGTTGAGGCTTTGACGTTACTTTTTCAAATAACAACATACATGATTATAATCTATGTATATTTTAACATTTGAAGAGGCTTTCAATATGAGAAGTATTCAAAATTGCACAAATCTGGACAAACGGATAACCTGAATTTTAAGCAAACCAAGTATGGATAAGCTAGTTTTGTCTGAATTTAAAACTGGGCCAAGTTCAGACAATGAATATACTCTTTCTAGTATGGTTTATTCAAACTCAGACCCATCCAAACCAAATTTTTGCCACTCCTAGTCGCAACAACAAATTACGAACGTGGAAAAGGTGAAAAGATCTGGTAAAGATCATATAGACAATTTCACTGAAAGTTAGAATAAAAGTGGTGCACCACTAGAAAAGGCAAATTAGTATTGACAATGAGCGCTCATAATTGCCCATTCTTCATCACATACGAAAGGCTATGTTGCCTAAATATTGTCATATGAATACCCAAATATTTTTTATCTTTTACCATGCCTTGAAAATCAAGGCAAAATTATGAATTTTACTATTGAAAAATAGCTCAATAAAATAGACATATTAAGATATGTTCAAATCATGAGTTCAAAAAAGGAGAAAATAATGCATGTCTTGCTTCTTGTACTATCTACACAATACAATATAAAATAGAGAGTATTTCTCGAATCTGAACTTCGCAGAGACTAGTATTCATGCAATATCCAGTATAACTATAATGTTGTTAATGCCTTATCCAGAAATTACTTAGTTTGATTTTGTTTCATCTGAGAAGTTAATGTAACAGCCTCAAATCCATTGGCCGCTAAGGCGTGCACCTCGGGCCCACAGCTCTGCCAACTCACCATCCAGTTATGTCCCACGGCCACTCATAACTCATTACCAATCAATTTATTGTTAACTTAATGATGTTTTCTTTAATTATTGTTTCAAGTTAGCTTATGGACTCGTTATTATCATTTAACCTCAAATTATGCAGCATAATCTCAAATCATCAAATGATACTAAATAGCAATTTAAATATCATTTAATCTAATGTAGAAACCATACCAAAATGTAATCCATATATAGATGCCAAGTGTAATCCTCAAAATATAAAAAAATTATACCTCAAAGTCATATATAGACCAAAATGTGTCTCTCACAACCCACACTCAACATAGAACAATAAACATAAACAAACATATGAGTAGGGCAGTCTGCAGTCAATCACAAATAATCCTCTAGCTTGCCCTTCCCTCTGCTCGTACCAGTATCTACACTCAAGCCATTACAAAAAGGCAGATGACGAGTCTAGAGTGAGTAATCCCAAGCAAATTCACCAAGTAAATATATAAGTAAAACTGATGGAATCAAAATACTATAAATAAACATGCGGAACAAATGAATACATACAACTGTGGAAGATCATCGCATGCATAAATATAGCAGTGAAACAAAGTACGTGCACAATCAAAGTCATACTAGAGTCATACTTCGGGCTATCCGCCAGGCAAGGCCTGTAAGGATACCTCGAACGGGTTACCTTGAACCCTCTAGGTGGCCGGCGTCGACCACGGCGCACCCACACATGTCTAGCACACCCGGGTAGCATATTCACCGGCGCATCACTAGAATACATGTTATGACCTAGTGGACCCTATGCCCCCGTAATGAATAAGCACCAGGTGGGGACGAACACAACCACCGTAAAGTAATAGGAAATAAATATTATTGAATAAACTGAACAGAATTCAAATAAATCAAGCGGTAAGTACTAAAGCGAATTTCAGTATGGATACTACACATCTCAAACTGCACTCCAATTACCTGGTATCCATCCCTGTCCAATCCCGTTCTTGCCTCGGAATGCTCGCCCGATACCCGACTATGTTCACCTAATTCATTTTACTGTGTTTAGTGTATTACCATTGAATTAGATATGTGGTAGGGTCAAAATACCCAAAATAGACTTAAAATTGGCCTATGTCCTGCACTCAGCGCGCTGGGGAGAATGTCCAAAGATCGTTGGCGCGTCATTCTTATCTCCCAGAATCGCACGTTGGGCCTCTAGCCGGCTTGCAAGGCGCGTTCTACCCGAATTCCAGTAGTCTAAAACTGGTTTCTAGCCTTCAAACCCCACAACAACAACATCAACACTATACCCACAATACCAAAACCAGCCTCATAACATTGGGTATATACCCATACTCAAAACACCATTAAAACCCACAAAAGTGGTACCAAAATATAGAGAAAGTTGAGGAGATTAGTAATACAACCTTTGTTTGTTGATTCAACACCCACAAGCTCCTCAAATGATCATGCCAAACACTCAAAACCCTCACAAGTTCTCTCATTTTCGTCCAAACATGAAAATAGTGAGAGAAAGTGGTCAAAATGTTGAAAAACTACATATTTATATAACTCACTTCATCAATTCTCACATACACATCTTTAGGCTTTGTTTGATGGTCAAGATGAGGTCAAAAAGTCCTTCATAACATGCCAAAACAGTCCCATATGGCTCTCTTTGTCTCTATTCACATGGCACCAATTATACGCACATCGGGCGTTCCAATACCCGGCTCTGAACCTCGACCCATGCCGTTCATGCACAACGACGGTACCAACCGCCTCAACATAATTTATTATGAATTATTTAATGTATTTATTATTTATTGTGTATATCTAATCCCCCGTCCTAGTGTGCTAATTATTCGCCACCCGATCCACGCGCATATGCGCTAGTCACGGTGAAAACGTGTCACACCATCTCACTCGTCAATAAACAATATAAACACATATATTGCGATGTAATTTAATTAACTTAAATATATACATCGCAACTTCACAACAAGAGCACACAAAACGGACTATATACCTAATCCGGGCGTGCTCCGGCCTCGCTATAGGACCCATGAATGTCCCCGTTGGCTTCCACGTCTGCATTTGCGTCATAAGTAACGACAATTAGAAATTGGACAGTTACAGTTAAATTCCCAGCTTTATCTTCTGGATTTAACTTGAATATGGCATATTGAGATAAATGTCGTCATATGATTTAATGACATTCATAAGATGAAAAAATTGATTTCATCATCCACGATCATCAATTACGCAATTAATATTGAAAATTCGCGTGGACATCTATGGAACCAAAAATTGTTATAAATTAGTAATTATAGTTGTGTTGCTAGTCTCAAGGCAAATTGTTGGTTAAACAAGTTCTAAGTAAAATTATTGTGGAACTCAATTATTTTCTGCTTATAATTTATTTATGAAAAATATGGGCTTTTTTATTCTTGTAGTAAATATTTTTAACTTATGTGTCAGTTAAGTAGCCGCATACGTTTTTATATATTTTTAACTTATATTAGCTATGACAATTCATTCAATTGATTTTAAAAAAATTAAGTTACTAATTTTAATTTTGATACATGAAGTAATTGACACAATATATTTAGTTCATTTAAAGTTCTAAACAACTCATTTTAGACAAACAACGAAATATCTCATATTTGAGCTTTCTTTTTTTGGTAGGAATATTTGAGTTTTTCAATTATAAAATTTATGTTTTATTTTATATGCTTAAATAAAACTAAAATGAGTTTGAAAAGAAAACTTTTAATTTATGTCGATATCCAACAATTGTATGAAGCCTTGACCCCTAGTAAGGGATTTGTTTACTACAAGTTTTATTGATAATCACTTCGACGAAGCAATTTTTCCACCATTAGGGGGAGTTAAATAAAGCTGATTCAAAAATAGTAGTTTGAAATTGCTTTAAACACATCAAAATTGTTTTAATGATTATGATAGGAACTTGAAGTTCAAGTGACCAATCATTAGCAACAAATTATGAATCAATTACTTGATGCAATTACTAATATGAAAAGGTGACAACCCCGTATGCTCCACCATTAAAGGTTCATACATAAAATGATGTCCCTATGCATCAAAATGCATTAGAACCAACAAAACGCTTAAGGCATAAAAGGTTTGTTGGTTTAAAGGATACAGATCCCCAAAAAAGAGGTAGGGAGTTGTGACAGCCTCCTAATCTATGGCACCACTCGGCTTAATCCTGTAATCAAGCCCTAATCTCAATCACGTAGGACTTAACTATGTATTAGTCAACCATTACATCCTATGCTCCTTAATACACACGTTTAAGATAAGTAATACACTTGTTATACCATTATTAGATTTTTAGAGTTAATAATAGCTTTTATTGAATTAATTAATTTAGAGGAAGCCTTAACAGTTTATGCAGAAGCAATTAAATAAATTCTAAGTATGGAAACCAAGAAGTAACAATCACATGAATATATAATAAAGTGGCGAATATAAACAGTGTGATAGTCATCAAAAGTCGGGAAAACTAAACGTTCAACCCAATATACAACCCCAAAATTATCAAAAGACATAAAATATGTAATACACAAAATGATCACAAGACCTACAAAGTCGGAAGCAGGATCACGTCGTTGGCTCAAAGGTAGTCGCCGATCTTCTCTTTGCTCGGCCTACTGCTCAACAGACATGCACCCACTATCATAAAAAATGGTGAGTACACGAATAAAATAGTAACTGCTATAGATATGTTCATTTACATTTCCAAGAACAAGACAAGTATTTAAAAGCATATAAATAGCGATGAAATTGCTCTAACTTACATATGCTGAGAAACACCACGAGTATTCAAAATGAGATTGACACAGGCTAAACAGTAATGATCTAGGTTGGGTCGGTTGTGAGTTAAATCAAACCAGTGTTATTCCACTACTGAATGGCGTAAGTCCACCAAACACATTATTATTACTACTACTAACCATACAGGTCGATCCACACAGGTCAATATTCGTCGACCACCCCGGTTCATTACTTCGTGTGTCGCACGAGTGTAGTGAAGAGTGTCGATATCCCCGGAGTCCATACCTCATGTGTTGCATACTCTATATTGTGCAATGAACCCTAGATACCAAAACTACTTTTGTTGTGAAAGAAAGACTCGATATAAGATCCACAATAAAAGTAAAGTGCTATGAAGCACATCAAACTGAGTACACATATTTCACCTCAAACAATTTTCACCTATTCTAATTGCATGCTATTTAAACTCTTTTAATATTCAAAACAGCAAGTAAAGACATAGGGCACACGAACGGGATCAATGAAAGCATCAACAAGACAATATCATGATAACCAAGTTCAACGAGTGAAGAATATCAACAAACATCATGATATTAGAGTACAAGGGTACCATATAGTCACAATGAATGCCAACAATAGTAATAAAAGAAAATTAAAACTAAATAGAGAACTCCACGGGATTACTCACCTCAAAACATAGAATTCCTAGCTTTACCGGTGTGACGACCCCTCTCCTAATCTAGGGCACCGCCCAGCCTAATCCCGTAATTAATCCAAAATCATATCCACACAGGATTCAACTATGTATTAGTCAGCCTTTACAACCTAAACGCCTCGTTACTTGTGTTAAAAATAAGTAATACACTAGTCATATCAGTTTATAAAATTTATAGTTAATTAAAACTTTTATCAAGTTAATTATTTTAGCAGAAGTCTTAATGATTATGAGGAAGCGAATTAAAATAACCCTAAGTGTGAACATCAGAAAAAGATATCACAAGCATATAAACCTCAAAATATGATAAACAGTGTGATAGTCTAAGTCAGGTCAAGGAAACTAATGTTCAACCCAATATACAACCTAAATAGTATCTGAAAAGACATAAACTACTAATACAAAAAATACCAAAAAGACCTACAATCAAAGCAGTGTCGCGCTGCTAGCTCAAAGGTAATCGCCGATCTTCTCCCCGGCCCGGCCTGTTAGTCGACAATTCTGCACCCACCGTCATAAAAAGAACAGTGAGTATAAGAATATAACAATAATCTCTGATGACAAGTTTAATTCACATTTCCAAATATTTAAGATAATATTTAAAGGCATATAAAGTGAGAAAGACTAAAAAGTAAACCATATGCAAGTAAATACTTAAGTTAAGCAAGTAATACTAACACTAGGCTAAGTAGTAATGATCTAGGTCCAGTCGATAATGAGTCGCGTCACACCGACTCAATAATCATAAAGCAAGAAGGACTTTAACCCAATTGTCACCAGGGGCTCTAAACCCGGTGTATAGACAACCTTAGGGACTCTAACCCCGAGTGTCATACAATGTTAGGTGACATGTGCCGATATCCCCAAGGACTCTAACATGTGAATCGCGCACACCTCGATCAAGTGTGGGACCTAGATGCTAAAAACTACTTTATGTTTTCAAAAATGACTTGATGTAGAGTATCAAGGTGGGTGATTTAACTAACAACCTAAACAAAAGATTACAAGTTCCCCAATGTACTCACAAGTACTCCTACTCTAATAGCATGCTATTTGTATACAATTCAACCAATTAATAACAGCTAAAAATAACATTGCGATAGAGTAGAGTCAAAGAAGTTAATTCAAGAGAAATAGATATCATGTAGGCGAAACTCTAGCAATGAGTCAAAGAAGTTAATTCAAGAGAAATAGATATCATGTTGGCAAAACTCTAGCAATGAGCAATTCACAAAAAAAACACATGATATTTGAGTACAAAGGCTAGATAGTCAAATAGATTATTAAAAACATCAACAATAATGGAATTAAAATGTAAAGTAAGTTATCATTGGGTATACTCACATAAATACGTAAATTCCCTAGCTTATCCGACCTCTTAACACCTCAACATGCGCACCCTGACTCTCGAAAGCCCCTGGGGTGTTTAGACATTCATTAGAGTGGTTTAAGATTGGCAGGTGGAGGTTTAGTGCAGTGTTAAGCGTTGTACGAATATGAAAGAAATGCAGGAAAAACTGTTGTACAGATCTCCCAGAGCGTTGAGTGCAAAAATCAGGAATTTTTATGTTTCCTGCAACTTGAAATTGGCCACTCCAAAGCCCTTGGATCTCTGTTCCCCTCCACCAGGGATCCAAACACATCCTTCACAATGCCACAAGACAGACACTTCATATATTTATCATGCATTTATCGATTTAAACAATTTATACACATGCATTTCATCGAATAATTGATGAACAACATAATTTGTAAATTCCATAACTTTGACAAAACAAAACTGATTTAAAAAACTCCTTATGTTATTCCAAGTGTTTTTCTGCAAGGATTTTGAAAATGAATTTAGATTTTGCAAACAAACACTTTACTTGGCCGATTTTTACAAAATCAGTTTCATCACTTGAAAACCCCATTTTTGGCCAAAACCCCAAATTTCAAAAATTCCAAGTTGGGGCTTCCTTTGAACATTCATTTGATCAAAACACATCCATGAGTAACTTCAAAATCATTTTAAAACGAAATTCCATGTTTCTTGAACGAATTAGCATGAATGGAAAGCATGGAGGGTTGGAGAAACCATTACCTAAGTTTGGGCTTTGCTTTCCTAAGTTCAAAAGTCAAATTTATTGATGAGGTTGAGCTTAAATCCCTCTAAATTCCAGCAGCAATATTCAACTTCAGCTCTGGATTTTGTGTTGTAAAAATGATATGCAAAATGAAGCAAAAATGTTAAGTATGGGTTTATATAATGTTTGATCTCATCAAGTGTGCTCTCCCATGATTTTATGATGATCTAATGCCCCAAAATGACTCCTAGCTCCACTAATTTTTCAGCTTGGTGACCCACATGTTGACACACGTTTCATGGGAGTGTGTGCTAACACGTATCCCGAGGTAAATCCAAGTGTTATCAATTTTTTTTATTGAAAATTATAGGACTTTAATTTGATTTGCATTTTAGGCACAACCATAGGCTATCATCTTAAACCATTAACTCGTATTAAAATAAATAAGACTCGCCATATAATTAGCTAACCGGTCCCACGACTCGCATGTAGCTCGAGGCGCATCCCCGCTCACCTCTCGACGCCTACAACTACAAGGATCGACTTAATAAGTCTACACAAATACATAACACTAGACATACATAAATACAAAAATACAATATACCTCGGCCACGTGCCTCGGTTGGTGTATGTAATACGGTGTGGGTCCCATATCACAGGTTGGAGATCCTGATTAGGAATCAAAACAGGGGTTAGAGATTTGGGTGGCAACCGGTCTCAAGACACCCTAAACTCGCGCACCCGGACTCCCGATACACTTCCCTAGGCTCCTAGTATATTTAGATATGATTTAGAATGTTTTCTAGTAGTCTTATATGGTATTAGTTACGTTTTAGGTGTTGCAAGAAATTTAGGGAAGTTGCAGGAAATTTAGGGGAGCGGCTGGAAAATCAAGCTGGCAGAATCACCTAGCACGCTGGGTCCATGCAGAATTCTGAGCTCTCCCCATGGAAATGGCCTTCTCCAACACCTTGGTTCTCTATTCCCCTTCACCAGATACCCAATACACCCTCCACAACAACAAACAACACCAGGCATTTCATATATTCATCATCAAAATATGGAAAAATGGAGGATTTAAGCATGCATGACTTGAAAGTTGGGGAAGAACACTAAACTTTGAAAATTTCATGAATAATTCAATACAACACTAATTTTTAAAACTCTTGATGCTATCCCAAGTGATTTTCAACAAGGAATTTAAAAATGACGTTAGTTTTCATAAACGAATTCATTTGCTAGTTTGAATCATGAAAAATAAGAATTAAGAACAAAACCCCCCAAATTTGCGAAACTTGTGAAAATCTAGAATTTTGATTTGGAGGACTCAATTCTAGTTCCAATTAGACCAAAACAACATAAAATCATAATTTAAAAATCATTTGAAAAAAACCCCTTTGATCCATGAATCTTAAAATTTATAGAAATTGTACCTAAAGCCCTTAAGCCTAATGCCTAGCACTTGAACACTACTTGGTTGATGAATTTCTCCCACTTTATAGCTTAAATTGAAAAGTTTCCAACCCACACCAACTCTGAATTTTTTTTTCTATTTACAAAGCATGCAAATGAACCATTTTTTTCAAGTGTTGGCTTATATAGTCAAGTGGTCATCAAGTGTGCGTTATCACATTCCTAAGTCAATCTAATGGACCTCTCTCACTTCTAAACCGCACTAAAATCAGCACAATAACACACATTTTGACAGTCTCATGGGAGTGTGTGCTAGCACAGATCTCGAGGTAGGTCTGTGTTATAAATTTTTATTCTAAGTATAGGCTTTCCAATTTGATCCACATAATGTAAATAACCATAGGTTATGTAAATAATTATTAAATCATATTAAAATAAACTATGACTTACCACACGACTCTCTATCCGGTACCATGACTCGCACGCAAATTGAAGCGAATCCCCACTCGCGTCTCGACGACTATACTAAAGTAGGCGTAACTTAATTAGTCTACACATATACAATACACTAGGCATACATCACAACTATAAAATGTACCTCGGCCACGTATCTCGATCAGTGCACATGTTCCAACGCTGGTCCTACATCATGGGTTGGTTTACGACTAAAAATCTAGTATTAGAAATTTGGGTTATGACTGGTTTAAATACTCCTTATAAAATAATATAATCCTTTGGTAAGGATTCAAAGAATCCTTTTAACAAATGATGATCCATCACAAATAGTATGTGGATAAATATCAAGGAAGACACAATTTTCAAAAGAGGTTATCTAAACTGAGCTAAATTTGTAACGACCCTCAAATTTAATTTGTGCCACGTGTTGTGTTTCGGGACCGTGACCTGATTTTCGTGACTTGTCATATTTCCTAAGCCTCGGGAGTCGACACCAAGATCCTTTTTGTGGCTGCCTTTTTAAAAATGAACACTTAAGGACTAATTTTGGGAAAACTTTTAATCGACAACCTGAACGCACTCAATTGAATCTAAAACATGTGGAAATGACCTCAGGGGGCTAAGGAATTATGTACGATAGTCAGGGCGAGTCGAGGTCAGATCGGGGTGTTTTCGAAGCTTCAAAGTGCGTTTTGAGGTGTGTAAAACCCTTGAGAACACTTCATAAAATTCACTTCATTTTTCCTAAATATTTTAAGATTGTCGACTGTTTTATTTCATTGTTTTTATTTACTCAACCATTGGTTTGGTTAAGAAGACTGGTTGAACTAGTTTACTAGGGTTTTATCTGATGTTGTGTGTTTACGTCCCTGGCTACTTATTTAACTGTTGATATGCCTTTATATTTCTGTTTGTATGTCTAACTACTACACAGGATTTTAAATCATTTACATGCTGCCCTATTTTTCTATAATGTTCTACATTCATGGGAGTATGTTTCTTTGTTGCCAGACATCATACTTGCATGTCTTATAACTTTACTTGATTTCTCTGTTGAATATTACGTGTACTTCTCTTGGGATTTTACTCACTGGACTCGTCACTGTATTTGTTGGGTGACTAAATGTAGAGCCTTCTAGAGTAGCAGCGAGGGAAATCTTGGGCGACTATCTCTTTCTGCCGACAGTCTTGGACATACTCGTAGGTGTTTATATTAGATATTTTGCTTTCTTATAGGTATCAGGGAACTATAAGAGATGTTGTATATGTATATACCTAGTTTTATGTATCTTGTTTCCTTATATACAGAGTATTTCCTCGGGTTTTCCATAATAGGATACTTGCTCTTATAACATAATACATATATTTCAGTGTTTTACATGACTTTAAGATTTATGCTATAAAATATTAGTTATCTACTTGTAACTCTATTAAAGCACAAACCAACACTTAAAGAACAACTTAACCGAATAACTGGTAAATACAAATTTTATAAAAGGCTAACTCTTGTAAACCGAACCCTAATCAATTACAAGACAAGTTAGCATGCAAATAGGGGATTTTTATATGGCAACAGACACAGTTGAGTGTGGGGCCCATCAGTCAGACAGACGTGGAAGGTGCAGCCAAGCCCGCGGGCAGGGAGAAACAAGCCACGGGGCCTCCACAGTTGGTATCAGAGCAAGTTTTCTAGGAACCTCGGTAATTAAAATGAAAGAGCATAAAACTTAACAAAACAAACTTATATGGGGAAACCCGATGTACTTACCTTAAAATCCTAGTTAGGAAGTGACAACGAGACAGGTAGTAATAAAGTTGTATACGTGTTATGATTTTACTGTAAGTTATATATTGTGACAGCCCCAAATTCTGAGGCCGCCCCGTGGTCAGCTGTTTCCCTGCCTAAACACCTGAAGCTTCTGCAATGTCACTCATACTCATCATTTGTCTGTCACCTTAGTGTTTCTTGTCCAATGATTCGGTAGTTTCATATAGTTTTAGATTAAACAATAAAACTAAATCAACATTTATGATGAAATAAAGCGGAAGTCTTAATATTACCAAAAGAGTATACAAAGTTTTAGTATTCAGCTTATAGTGGAAATCCTAGCAGTACTGGGCATATAGGCGATCAACTATAACAGTATATATACCAGTACAGGTGTGAAACATAGTCTCTCAACCCTAAAATATAATACAAAATATCAAAGTATAACTAGCTACAAACGTACCAGAATGCCTCGGCGTAGGTAAGTCAGATGTAATTGTCAAGAATCCCCTTACCCCTGCTAGTACTAGGATCTGCGCTCAACCATCACAAAAGGCAGATGACGAGCCCAGTAAGTAAAATCCAAAGGAAAATCATCGTGCATCATAATTAAAGAATGTAAATGAAAATCAATAAATAGTGTTAAATAAACATGCGGGAAGAAGGAAGAATGCAGACAACTGCTCAAGGCTCATCGCATGTATATAAACACAAAGATATACAAATGGGTGTGAACTAGCTATCCAAGATGTGTACTGAGGACCAGGAGCCTTGTTGTGGCCTACACCATCGACCCTACGACTGTGTCCTAGACCACACACCTAGTAAGCGACCACACAACCCCCGGATACATAGACGGGAAAACTCAACCTTCCCAGTAAGAATGGACTCGTAGATTATCAATAATTCACAATTCAAATGAAATAACAATAAGTAAATGCAGTAGTAGTGTTCAGTTGGGTTTTAAGTACCTCAAACCGCGCTCAAAAATTTCGAAAATACCCCCGGTCTGACCCTCGACTAGTCCCCGACTCCAACTACTGTGTCGTGACTCCTGAGATCTAATTCTGGGGTTTATTGGTCAGTTAAATAGATTTATAATCAGTTAGGCTCGATTTCATATTTTATTTAAAGTTCAGGGTGGTATTAGCGCACTAATTGATCTTCGTGCACTGTTCATCATCTTCCCCAGCGTGATTAGCTCGCTAGTGTTCATCACCTAGCGCGCTAATTGCACGCTGCCAGAAATTTCCAAAATCTGATTATGGGTTTCTCTTATCCTCAACACCTCAATACATCATATAAATAATCCACACACTCTAACAACATCAATTCCCTCTCCAAAACACCGATTAAACAAGAATTTTCACCCAAAACCCAAAATCAAAGTATGCATGTGTCAAAATTCGAAATCACCAAATTTCCTCAAACTCGATTCAAACCAACATAATTCATCAAACTAATCCTTAATAGCAATAAATCAACCAAAAACAGTGATGAATTCTCATAATTTGGTTTGAACCTCAACAAACCTAAACACATCAAGTTTTCATAAAAATCCGAGATTGGTGAGTAAATTACCTTAGATTTCACTGTTTAACTCCCAAATCTAGTCTCCAAACACTTATTTGCATTTCCTTAACAAGGATCTCTCCCCCCAGAATCCTCAATTTTGATTGGAATTTGTTTTGGTTTTGCATGTGTGATCAATCGATCTATATTTATAGTTATTACTTAAATCTCACGCGCACACGCATCTTGAGGTTGATCGAACGGTCCTGGTCAAGCCTGTGTCACTCAGTTCCTGGACACCTTATCATGACACTAGTTGCCTTGTTTTGATCTGTTGTAAATCTCGAGGACTATCCTAGGTGTGCTGATTTATCCAGTTCAAACCATAAGACTTGATTAATTCCAATTGATTTAACTTATATACCCTATCCAAGCCTTCAAATAACTTACATAAAATGGTAACTAGGGTCACATTAACTTCCCGACTACCCGGCTCCCCGTGCCCCGCGTCTAGCATGCTTCCCGAGGCGGTCCCACACTTAGTGTACGTAATTGATTTTTAGACTAAAGTTATATTTAAATCCCATTAAATCAATCCTCAACCTTAGTCATGCAATATTGATTAAATCTAATCAAACCCCAATGCCCGGCCTCACAGCTACCGAACCCTCGCGTTGGCGTATTCTACGAAACGGAACCCCGGCGCTCACACTTGCCCAATAAGTAAATATTGATACACACTTGTGATGAATAATACATAATAATAATATTAATATTAATACATCACAGAACTCAGGAAAACACCAATACACAGTTAATACCTAGGTGCGAGTCATGCCTAGCCTATTCGCGATGTCCACAAGTCGTCCGAGCTGGCGTCCTAATCTGAAATTATTAAAATAATGGCGTCGAATTATAACGGGTCGTTACATATATTGTACGCGTATATACATCGAGGCTGATCCGACACACGTTTCTCAATGCAGATCATCATGAATTGACAGTTTACTACGCCTTAAGAGACATGACAGAGTATTGATACTGTTGTTGGGGCATGTGACCTAGGTCAATTTATAAACATTGTTTATCTTACAGTTTTAGTTAATAGAGGTTTTTCATTTGTTGTTTTATTATAAGTGATTGCATGTTTACCTAATAATAAGATTCATGGGTATTTGTTGAAATATCCTAAATGTCTCTAGTTGGTCATTATACTGGGAACTATAATGAATTAAGACTAATGTGAGTCTTGATTGATGGTCATGTGATAATCATGCGTATAAGGATAGGAATTGAGATCATGAGTACTTGTTAAGGAACAAGGTACTGGACCGACCCGCTATGAGAATACCACATAGATTAAGTCATAGATGTTACTCTTGATAGGTATATCATTTAGTCCTTCGACTTGAGATTACCATAGACTTCAATATTAGGAGCAGGGTAATTTGACATAATCAAATGTTGTCTTTAACTGGATGATTATAAATATTGTGATTGGTTACCAAGTGAGCAATATATGAAGGTGTATAATCAAGAAGGAATTTGTCGCACTCGTAAAGAGAAAGATATCAGTGCATCCCTCGATGTATTAGATTGTTAAATGTCCAAGTACAAGTGAATTGATATGATCAACGTCACTTGGACGTTTTCAATCTATCTAAAGATCGAGACTAGTACGATTGAACATTAAGAGTGACTTTCCATGCCTTATATTTAATCAAAAGATAACGCACGACAAAAGGATATGATATATGTTATTCATTAGGTTGTATCGATTTTGATATTCATGCTACTTGTGTACTAAAATGGTTTAAGTTCACTTCTAACGTCGCATGAACCTATTGGGCTGCACAAAAAGAATGGCTTTGCGCAATTTCAAATGGTCAAGAGTATTGAATTTTATAAGATAAGATTCATAATATATAAGCCCTTATGATTCGTTATTGATAACTTATTAATAGGGGTATATGTGTAATTTGCCTAAACAACGTAAATACAATAGTTGTATTTCGAATTTACTTAAACAACGTAAATACAATAGTTGTATTACGAATAAAGTTTTAAGTGAGAGCTTATCTACACATATAAATAAAGGGTCATACCTAAAAACGAAATAAGAATTTCGTTTTTCCAATTTTCGTACTCTCTGGATTTGGGAGAGAATGAAAAACGTTTTCTCTCTCTTGGGGTTAGCACTCCAAATTGTGGTCACTGTTCGTGTGTAGATTTCTGATAAAGGACACGCGCTTGCACGTCTTGAAGATCGAACAATCAAATAAGGAAATCATGAATCAAGGTATGGTTTACTTTTGTAGATCTTGTTTAATGGAACTTATTTGCGATCCTGTAGGGGTTTTTCAAAAATTGTTTTGAATTTTTCGCTGCGTATGAACCACAAAACTCAACAACTGTTAGGGATCTACTGACCACAACGAGTATGGAGGATCAACATGCATCCCAGGAGACTCGGATGGCAGAGGTACTCTAATTATTATGGGATCAGGTCATCGCACTTACATCGTTAGTTGCAACATCCCCAACAGTCTTCGCCATACCCAATATACCGGCAGTCATTGCCCTGATTGTCTCACAGACGCTTGTTCAAGCTATAGATCAGGGAAACCAGGACAGGGGTCAGAGAGGCCAAGGTCAGGGTAAAAGGTCCGGAGATAGACAGGCTGGGAGGCAGGAAAGATGTCGATGTCATCGTTGCGATCGGACTAGATATGATTCTAGGAGGACATCACTACCAAGGTCAGAAATGGTGTGAGCAGAGCGTAGCACTGGAGATGAGTTTAGGAGGACCCGGCAGAAGCTACAGAAGGCTCATATACTGAGGACTCCAAGACCTCAGGCAGATTGGGAGCGGGATTGGACACCCACACCTCTGGCACGTCATGGAATGCATTAAAACAGAATTCAAGGAACCGACAACGTAGATGTTTTCGATGCGATCCGTAGGGACATGTGATTAGTAAGTGTACATGGAGACCAACAACTACGACTGATACACCACCTGCATCAGGGCCAGACATGCAGGGTGCCAGGATTACACCTGATAAACAGATATGCCCTTAGATATGTTCTTAGTATAGAGTAAAGGGACTTTCTTATTTTGACTAGCCACTAGCCTTTATGCCGCCAATACCAACGAAGCTGTTACGGGTTAGAGCCCCAAGCTTGGAGCATATCTAAATAGTACATTGAGGATGAGTACTTAAAATGTCAAGTTATTTTGTGTATTTAAAGAAAACCTAATATTTATGCCACATTATATGTATGAAGAATACTAGGTTATTTTGGGTAAATTTAATAAAACTTGATAATTTTGCTATATCATGTGTATACCTGCATACTAGAAATGGTTTGATCCATTCAGGCGATATACCAAGGTTTCTAAAGCGAAAACTGTAATGGCCCCTCTCGTAATCTAGGGCACCGCCCGGCCTAATCCCGTAATTAAGCCCTAATTCGGTCCGTAGGAATTAACTACGTATTATTCAGCCTTTTTAACCTAATTGCAAACTTGATCGCGCTCAGGATAAATAATACACTAACCGTACCAATTTCCATATTTTGGAATTGTTATAAAATTTAACTCTTAATTTGTTAGCGAAAGTCTTAACATGATTTTAGCGGAAGTCTCACGTAATATTAGCAGAAGTCACTGACAATTTAAATGGAAACAATTAAATAATCCTAATTGTAGAAACCAGGAAATAACGATCACAATATATATATATATGAAATATGTGGCAAACATATAAACAGTGTGATAGTCAAAAGTCGAGGAACTAATGCTAAACCCAATATATACAACCCAAACGTATGAAAGACATAATAAGTAAACTATATAAAATATCAAAACCTATAGTTAGACAGTAGCACACTCCCTAAGCTCAGAGGTAGTCGCCAATCTTCTCCTTGTTGGGTTTACTGTTAGACGGATCTGCACCCACCGACATAAAAAGGACGGTGAGTACAAAAGTATAACAGTAATTTTCAATCTAATTATTTATTCAAATTTCTAATATAAAGGAACGGTATTTAAAAATATAATGGTAGCCAATGAATGCACTAAATAAACAAGCTAGAAAATACCGAAAGCACAAATGAAAGTGACACAAGTTAAACAGTCTGTTCTAGGTCTAGTCGGTGGTGAGAACTATCATTTAGCCTTTTCCACTATTTCTATGGAGTTGTGCTCGATATATCATCATTTTCTAATAACCTTAAATAGCGGAGCTGTGCTCTACGCGTATAAATCATCTATCACAAATCTCGCTGAACACCCCACTTCATTATGTCGTGAGTCGCACGAGTATAGTGGAGAGTGCCAAAATCCCCGAGGTCTCGTGACCCCGTGAGCCGCCCACTTTATAATGTGCAATCCAGTTTAGATTCCAAAACTACTTTTAAAATCAATAAAAGACTTGGTAAAGAAATTCAAGAATAACAATGCTATAAAGCACAACAAGCCAAGAATACAAATTCACACATTAATACCATATAATCTGAATAGCATGCTATTCACATCACATTATCTAATACTCGATGAAAAATAGACATAAGGCAATGAAAAAAGTCAAATAGATTAACCACAAGGTAATATCATGATGGCAAAGCTCAACAAGAGAAGAATAATAATAAATCATGATATCTAGAGTACAAGGCACACATTTACAGTTTTATAGACTGACGAACAATAGTAAATTGGAAATGAAATGAAGATAATTAGTTCAAGTAGGATTACTCACACTCGAACAATTTCTAGGTAAATTCGACCTCCCGACACTCAAACTTGCGTACTCGGACTCCCGATATACTTCCCTAAGTCCCTGGGGTATTTAGACATGCATTAGGGTGGGTTTATGGTTATTCAGGTGGGTTGTGTTAGGGTTTAAGAGTTGCAAAAATTTGTTCAAGAACTGCCTGAATTTGAGTTTCTAGAACACTCAGCGCGCTGAGTGCAGAATCCAGAATTTCTGTAATGAAATTTTGGGTTTCTGCAACTCAACATTTCCTTCCCCATCGTCCCCTAGACCCCTGTTCTCCTTCACCAAGGGTCTAGAACATCTTCCTCAACTCAAACATACACCACGCACATCATTCATCAATGAAAACATCAATTTAACAAGGATTTAGACATGCATTTAAAGGAAATTAGGGAAGAACATATGAACTTTCAAAAACTCCAACTTCGATTCAAAAATGAAAATGGAATTCAAACCCTTAGTGTTTGCCTAAGTGAAATTCAATGAGGATTTCAAAAATGCCATTAGAATCTACAAACAAACTTGTTTTCAAGTTCGAAAATCACAAAAATCAGTTTCAAAATAAAACCCCAAAAATGGCATAACTTACCAAAAACGAAAATGAAACTTTGGCAACCAAATTCAAGCCTCCATTTTGATCCAAAACAATAATAAAACACATTCAAAACTGATTTTAGGTAAAAGACCTTTGGTCTAAATGAAAACCCCTTTGAAATTGGTGAAATGAGATGGAGAAGAGCATACCTAGCTTGTGATAGTTGAACACCTAGTTCTTGTGTATGATCTAGGTTGATGAATCTCCCTTAGTTGTCTCAAATTTTCCAGCAATGAAGTTCAGCTCTGGATTTGTTTTGCGTTTGTTCAACATGCAAAGTGAAGAAAGTGATGAAAGGTGGGTTTTTATACAAGTGTTGGTTCCATCAATTTTACACCCCACATCTCTATGTGATCTATTGGTTCCTATGGACTCCTACTCCTCTACTAAATCAGCCCCAATGACTCACCTTGTTAACACATTTGAGTGGGAGTGTGTGCTAATATACATCCCGAGGCATATCCATGTTTCCTCAATTTTTTGTTGTTCAACTATAGGACATCTAACTTGATATGGATTATCTACGTGTCATATGTTATGATTTAAATTAATTAAATTGCATTAGACTAAGTTTAGACTTACCACAAGCCTAGCTACCTAGTTCCCCAGCTCGCACGCAACTCGAGGTGCGTCCCCGCTCAGCTCTCGACGCCTGCAACTATAAGAACCGACTTAATTAGTGTACACATATGCATAACACTAGGCATACACCATAACAAATGTAAAATGTACCTCAGTCACGTGCCTTGGTCGGTGTGTGCATCCTACGTGGGTCCCATGTCACAGGTCAGTAATCCTGATTAAGAAATTAATCAAGGGTTAGGAATTTGAGTCGTGACAATGACGATGAATAAGTTGTACTACTGTGGTGACAGGCTTAAGACCAGGGAAGTAGGGACAAAGGAGCGCAGGATCAGGGTCAGAGCTAGGGGTCAGGGAGTTGACATGTAGGACCAGGATAGGATTTATTGTATTTAGCATACTCGAGGCTGAAAAGTCAAGGACCAGAAAATGGCAAGGTTAAGGGTCATGGCAAGTGGTCTAGAGTAGTCATGCCGAGTAAAGATAAGGATGACAGTTGTTAGTTTAGCAACTAGGGGCTATGACCTCAACACTATGTTGAAAACTATGAAGAGGATGTATGATAGTTAGATCATGCATACTCGGAGTTGTGAGTTAAGAGTAATATTGACGAAGACACCTATTTGGAAGTGATAATGACAAATAGGAGGAATCAAAGGAGATTATGAAATTAATAGGCACGTAATGAAAACGTGCACGATAACATATACGATCAGTCGTTAATCCGTCTCTATTTGAGACGGATTAGGGACAGGAGTTAATAGGCACGTAATGAAAACGTATATTTTGCAAACACAATTCATCTCTAATTCGTTGCTAATTCAGCGACAGAGTAGAATTCGACGTTGACTGGTTAGCGACGAGGTTTTAAGTGATGGAGCGAATTCCATTGCTAATAAGTCTCTACTTAGTTTAGCTACGAATTTTACCTTATTTAAAGATGAGTTTTTCTGTCTCTAAACAACTCTGTTTTTTAGTGACACGGTCACATCAATCGAAAAGTTTCGTTTTAAATTCCAATTTACCATTTTAAGTTTACTTTGGGGTCCACTCGTATGGGTTTAACTGGTCCTCCGTTGCTCAATGCAAGGGTCGAGGGGTGAGACCCACCCAATCTTTCCCTCGAAGATACGAAAGTGCACCCCGTTTAAAGGTAAGGTTAGATTTGCCTATATTTTTAAGCCCTAGGCCCCTGTTGGCAGTTTAGGGGTCAGTATGGCCCCTGGCACCCAAGTGTCATGGAGGGGGAGCATCAACTCCCCCACCCTTTGTCCAATGGCACTTGTAACGGCCCAAATCTAATTTGTCGTTATTCAGGACTTCATTACAGACGTGGACGACAGCTCAGATGCTTGTTAACCCCGCAACTAGGTCAGAGCACGCCCGAATTAGGTACACAATTCATTTTGTGGGCTATTGATTTGTTTTGCGATTTATATGTTCAATTTAGTTAAATTGCAACACAATATGTGTGTTTATATTGTTTATTATCGAGCGAGACAGTGTGACGGGTATTCACTTGTGTAGCGTGTAGACACAGGTATTAGGTAGGCGATTGACTAATCCACTAGGTCGGGGAAATGATAAAATGCGTTAAATAATTAATATAAAATGTCGTTTAGACATTAGTGACGTGAGTATATGCGTTTGGCACGCGACACGATGCGGGACCCAAGTACCAAAACGCTTGAGAATTGGTTTATTTGTGTTGTGAGAAGGATGAGAACAAAAGGCAAGTCACTCATCTAAGTCACCAATGGGTGGACTTGTTGACCTTATCTAGCCATCCAAATGACCTAGAGATATGGCCGACATATATGATGACAAATTTTAGTATAAATACCTCCTTTTCTCTCTCCTCTCAAGTGTTGGACAAAAATTGGGTGATAAGAGTAGGGTTTTGTGAACTTTGGTAGCTTGGTTGGAGCTCAAAATAGCTTGGAACTCAATAGAAAAGGTTAGATCTAAACTCTCCTCTTTGTTCCTTATCTATCGGGTGTATTTTCTCGAGTTTTGACGAGAGTTTCAGGGTTCTAAGTTGAGCACACCAGTTTGTAGGGTGTTTATATGGTTTCAAGAATTGAATTGAAGAAGCAATGGATGTTTGTGGGGTTGATGTTGTTTTTGTTTAAGTTTTTGGTTGGATTTTAGGGTTTTAGCCGAGAAATCTTGGTATTTTCGTCTTGGAAATGTTTTGTCGAGGGATTTTGTTTTCTCGTGTTGGTTAAGTGTTTCATGAGAGATTGGGACGAGTGCAGACCGTGGCATGATCCGAGGGGGATTCGAGAACCACAGGGGGAGTCTCTGGTTCAGACACTACTAGGGGTGCAGTGGGGGTTAAATCCCACAACATCACCTGCAGCATCCAAACCAGTGGTCACCCTCCATCCCACATTCTAAGTCATGCCATGGTATTAGACCCTTGGTAGCGCGGGTCATGGCGCCTAGGACATCGTGAGGCAACGTCCCAAACAAAAGAAGAAAAATAAAATTTAAAATAAATTAGCCTATTGGTGGTTGACCTAGGGGTTTATACAACTTGTAATTAAGGACTAATGGGTGGATTTGATAATGATTGGTATGGAATGGGGGGATTTCCAAGGTTTGAGAATTGATTAGGTTTATCAAAAATCAGGTATTAGGTTCGTTTGACGGGTAGTTGACATGCGATTGGTGGTGTGTATTGGCATTACTGGAGTAGTGGAGCACGGTTAGAGGTGTGTATTATCGCAATTGAAATTCACTTTGAGTATTTACTACTTGGTTTATTGAATTCATGTCCTATTGTTCAATTAAACTCATTTTCGATATTTATTTACTGTCGGTTGAGTTTGCTCCTGCCGAATTTATTCTACTACGTTGGCATGTGGCACACTAGGCCATAACATGTGTTTTAGGGGTACGTCGATGGATTGTCGGCACCACTACTATTTTTTCTATACACATGTCGGTGCGCCGTGGTCTACGCTGGCTACCGAGCAGATTTAGAGATTTCAGTCAGTTCAAGTTTACTCACTGGCGATGCTTGGGTAATAGTCTGAAGTATAGTGCTAGTCTAGCCTAGATCTTGCACGCACTTTGATTCATTACTATTTAATATTCATGCAAGGGTCCTTCCCAGCTGCCTAATTCTTTTCTTCCGCATGTTTATTTAAATAATATTTTAAATTCCAGCATTTACTTATATTATTTACTCGGTAAAGTTCCTTGGGATTACTCACTCTGAACTCATCATCTGTTTTGTTGTGAAGATGGATTGCATGCCCTAGTACAAGAGGGGGAAAAGCAAGCTTGAGAACTTCCTTTGATCGACTTCTACGCCTGACTCGTATGTTTGTTTACTTTATTTGTTTTATATTGGGTTTGGGATATGAGAGACATACTTGACCTATATATGATCTATTTGAGGTACTTTGGATATTTTGGAACATTTGATCATGTTATATATTGTTGATCTTCTGGTTGGGTTTCCACACTAAGAAAATGCTCTATTACATGATTTTTTGTCTTATTTTAATGATAATCATTATTTTAAAGTCTTCCGCCGAGAATAAATTGATATTAAATAGAGGGAAATGAGTCCACTAGTTAACTTGATACCATATTAAGGAAAATGATATAAAAGATATCAATAATTGGGTTTATTGATGGTACACGGTGCGCGTGGGACACAGCTGAGTCGAGTTATGACATGGTTGTGGGTCCGCGTCACATGACATGGCGGCCTTAGATTTTGGGACCACTACAGCACCCCAGCGCAAATGGGGCATTATGGAGTCCCTAGCAGCCCCTAACGAGATTGTCATGAATAGGGAAAGGGGAGCTGATGTGCCACCCTTTTCTTTTGATCTAGGGGTGGTGGGATGGCCTAGTGGCGCCCCTACCCTTCGTCGTCAGCGGCAACGGTGGCAGTGAGACTGCCACCATCTTCACTGTCGGTGTCGTCATGGCACCACCACCACCTCCTTGGGTCCATTCACCGTAAGTTTTGGTCCATACACTCAAATGTACCAAAATTACTCCAATCTCCACAAAAAGGAGTCTTCCAACTCATTTGGGGTCTTTGAAGCCCAAACACACTATTTTTTGGTGGTTGAGCTTCAAAAATCATCATTAATTGCCACCAAAGCTTTCAAAACATCAAATAACAAGAGATGGAGTAGTTAGAGGTAGTGGAGATTGAGATATTACCTAGCTTAGGGTCTTTGTTTGTGTGCTCTCCTCAACGTTCAATCCACCGTCTCTAACTAGTTCTCTTCACTCTTCTCACTTGGT
The DNA here is from genome assembly GCA_039657345.1 of Stephania japonica. Taxonomy (NCBI): domain Eukaryota; kingdom Viridiplantae; phylum Streptophyta; class Magnoliopsida; order Ranunculales; family Menispermaceae; genus Stephania; species Stephania japonica. The sequence goes on from CM077556.1 coordinate 14,585,474, forward strand.
TTGTGTCGAAGCAAATGAGGCCACACACCTTGTAACTTGTATTTATATGTAGGGTTTAAGGAATAGGGTTACAAATAACCTTTATAATTACTAAAATAACCCTAGTTGTGTGTAGAACTATTTATGTATCTTGATTAAATTAGTGTCTCGAATTTTAGGTTAAATTCCGCTCACTAGCTTATTTACCATATATAACACACATTAGGCACACCAATTGACAAATAAAATGTTAAATTATCAAAATACCCTTGATGTGGGTATTTTAAATTTTTGGGTCGTTACATTTATACCATGCATAAATTAGATTGTAATATTAATACCACTTAATTTTTTTGTTAGGCAATTATATACTCTTTATATACCTTTATACTTAAAGTTTTTTTTTTTGAAGATTTTTTTTTGTCTTCAAAAATAAAAGTTTTTATTTTTAGGAACCTTTATATTTTAAAAGTGATTGGACCTCTAGCTAGTTATCCAAAAGAGATCAGGAAATATAGTTCGATTGCATGGATCATGAAATAGAAGGCCCCAAATGACAAAAATCAAAATTAACTAGAGAGAAATTAATTAAGGACATGACTTGTTAAAAAGGCTTTACCACCAACTTCAAAAAATCTCTATTTTATGGGCTCGAAATCAATACCTTCTATTTAAGGGAAGATGGACTCGCTTCATTCCATCGCAACCCTATTAATTATTAAAAATAGAATTAGTAAATTATAATTAACTAGTCGGCATCCCGCGCTTCGCGCATGGGCAAGATCAAATATCAATATATTTATTAAAAATAAATTTGACTTGAAAAGAGTGAAAAAGAAATTATTTCTTTGAAGTCTGAAAAATAAATAATTAAGTTTATTAACCTTCAATGGATTTGTAGCCAAAAATAATATCATCTAACTTTCTTTTAGGAAAAAAAAAAACTATACAGCTTAAAAGATAACTTTTGTATGATCAGAATTGTAACAACCCGTTACTTAATTTACTGATTAGTGCTAACCCGAATCGTAATTAAGTAGGACTAAGTTTGGAATTAGGTTCAACGTATCTTGTATAGCATAGATGTATGCGTTGTAATGATTTATTTGTGTTTGAATGGCGTGTATTATATTTATAAATTAAATAGTAAATGGACCAGCTGAATAACACGGATATTCGTGAAGGTAGGGACACCTGATAGAGTCGCGAAAGTGCGAGTACGCCAGAGTGAACTCATTGGCACACGAGGGTTAGAATAAAACAAGTATGGATATATATATATATATATATGAATTATTATAAAAACATAAAATAGGATAAACTTTAAGTGGTCTCGAGATGATGCGAATGTGATCTCAAGGCACAGATTTATATAAAAAAATCGAAATCCTTCACCACCTCAGCTCATTCTCGTTCGAGAGGAAAAAAAGGCGATCAATTGATCGAATGAGGAGGGAGACGACGAAAAAAAGAATTCAAAAATGTTGGAGTCATAAGGAAATCGTTGGTGAGTTGGAGGTTGTCTTCCTCGCAAGTATTTGTGAGTTTTGGTTTAGTTTTTCAATGCGAGAAAATTGGTAGAATTGTTGTGTTGTAAGGTTAAGATTGGGGAATCGATTTCGATATATTTATTGATATTAGAAAGTTCTTTAGGACCACTGCTTTGTGAGAAATTAAGATGTGGTGATGGATTTAATGGTTTTTGGGTTTTTAGGAATGATTTGAAGTTTAATGAAAATTTGTCTTCATTTCTTGATAAATCCTTGTAATTTTTGTCTGGAAATGATATACACATGATGTATGGGGTGTGGGTATTGCCCTCTCTAAGGTTGCAAGGGTCTCAAAAGGAATTTGGGAGGTTGCAACAAAGCATAAATGATGATCTGTTGCAGAAAGTAAAGCGACCCAAATACGCATTGGCACTCGCTCCAGCTCCAGCGCGCGGACTATTTTAGGCTGGATCAGGATGCAAACAACTGGACAGTGCACTGGCCAATGCAAACTGAGGAAAATTGACTCAAGGGGGTATTCTCTAAGGTTATGAGCTTAGACTTGGGTTTGAGTCAATAAATGTTAGATATAGTTTGATACCAATCAATATGGAATAGGTTCTGGAGTATTGGGAGACGGAGGTGAACCCCGAGAGCTTAGGAATCCATAGTCAAGTTTAGAAAAATGTAACCAAGGTAAGTGGGACTCGTGTTTCTCATCAATTATACAACGTAATTTAGTACTATTAGAGCACGTAGTACTAGAGGAATGGGGCAATGTAGTGTGACTTAAACTTGTTTTATTACTGTTTTACTAATGAAAATGCAATTCAGGAAGAGGTTTGGCAGGACGAATCGGCCTAGGGTTTGAAACTGTGTTGGGTGGCCATCCAATACTGCGCCCCTAGTGACCTAGAGTATCCCGATCAATGCTTTCCATTTGAGTTAGTGACACATCGATCATGAATTACCAGTGTCAGTGGTAATTCATGAGAGATGTGGGAGTGCAACTCTCTACTTTAGTTGAAATGAAAACTTAAGTCACAGTACAGTTGCGAATAGACTTGTGAACTTGTATTCAGTTATATATTATATATATTCTTTCAATATCTTTCTTAAATATGCTTTGGAATCATATTGTTATGCATTTATCTTGATATTAGTTTATAATTGATGTATTCCTAAGAGTCACTTACTGAGCATGTAGCGGCCCCAAATTCTGAGGCCGCTACGTCATACGTCGCAGGCCCACAACCCTGTGATAACTCAGTCCAGTTATGTCCCACATGCACCACATATCATCTGTCAACCCCTAGTGGACTCATTTTCATCTGTTTATTATCAAATTATTCATCGAAAGACTTATAATCATGATTATCATCAAAATAAGACAATGAATCATGTAATCAAGCATTTTCCTAGTGTGAAAACCCAATCAAAAGATCAACAATATATAATATGATCCAAGTGTTTTAAAATATCAAAAATAAACCTCCAATAGCTCATATAAATGCCAAGGTAGTCTCTCATATCCCAGCCCAACATAAAAACAAATAAAAATAAACACACATACGAGTCAGGCGTAGAAGTTGAATAAAAGTAGTCTTCAATCTTGTCCTTCTCCCTGTTCGTATTAGGGTCTGCACTTCATCATCATAACAAAATAGATGACGAGTCCATAGTCAGTAATCCTAAGGAACTTCACCGAGTAAATAATATAAATAAATGTTGATATTCAAAATACTATTATATAAACATGTAGAAGAAAATAATCAGGCAACTGGGAAAGACCCTCGCATGAATATCAAATAGTAACGAATCAAAAGTGCGTGCAAGATCTAGGTCAGACTAGTACCATAATTCATACCATAGCACAAGCACTGCCAATGAGTAAACTCAAACTGACTGAAATCTCGGAGTCTGCTCGGTAGCTAGCGTAGACCACAGCGCACCGACATGTGTATAGGAAAAATAGCAGTCGGGTTGACAATCCACCAACATACCCCTAAACACATGTTATGGCTAAATGTGCCACAAACCAACGCAGTAGAATAAACCCGGCAGGAGTAAACTCAACCGACCATAAATAAATATCCAAAATGAGTTTAATTGAACAATAGGATATGAATTCAAATAAACCAAGCAGTAAATACTTAAATTGAATTTCATTTGGAATATTACACACCTCAAACTGCGCTCCGTGTCCCCAAAAAATCCCTAGTCCATCTCCGCTAACCTCCGACTACCGCACTATCACCCCGAATATCATAAAGCCAATTACTAATGTATTAGGTTGTATTCAAGTTATTTAGATAGGCATTAGGTCCATTTTTCTAAAACAATCCTTAATAGTTCTAGCAGCAAGGGTGGAGCGCGCTCCTGTTCTTCCCAGAAACATGCTACCTAGAACATGGAACGTGCTCCTGTTCTTCCTAGAAACGTGCTACCGACAACGTGGAGCGCGCTCCTCTGAGAAGGAATCGTCCTCCCCTGCGAGAATTGCAGAATTCTCGAACTGGGAATTCTGCTCTTCCATGCATAAGGGGGCCTCCTCCATAGTCGTCGACCACATCCACACCTCGTAGGGGATAGCAACACTCCAAACAAAGCCAAAGCCTACAACAAACAACAATTATATCGAATCACAATCTAATTCAAACCAAACTTTTTCAACACCAAACTTGGCCAATTTGAACTTCAACAACAATAACAACAACAACAACAACAACAACAACAACAACAACCACATAGCAATAATCCATATATCACCAAAAATCAGTGACCAAACTCCAATTCATGCATCAACACCAACAACACCAAAATTAGGATCAAAATATAAAGAAAGATGAGAGAAAAGTGATTCCAACCTTTATTTTATGATTGCAATCCAATAGCTCCTCCAATCTCTAAGTCAAAAGCTCCAAACCCTCACTCTCTTATCTTAATTTTTGAATTTTAGATGGTGAGGAGAGAGAAAAGGTGATGAATGTTAACAAAATCATCTATTTATACTTTACAATGCATCATGTGTGTTTATGGATCCCAAGACATGATCAAATGGCTTGTATTGGGTCCAAAAGTCCACCATAATGTGACTTGATTGGATGACTTCCTCCTCTTGAACTTATCCTTTGTTGACAATAAATTGATTTTCGAGTGTTCCTACCCCCTACACCCGTGCCGCGACTCGCGCCGTCGCACACATTCGAGCTAGCAATCCATACAATGACATTTATTATGAATTATTTAATGTTTTTTATTATTTATTATGTGTGAATAAAACCCTAGCCAAGTGTACCCGTAATTCGTCTACCCGGTACCTATGTCGATACACTTTTTGAGGCAAAAACACATCACACTATCTCGCACGGTCTAAATAACATATATACACACATTACAATGTAATTCAACAAAATTGGGCATACACATCACAAAACAAATCAATAGCATACAAAAACAGATTGTATACCTAATCCGGGAGTGCTCTGACCTAGTTGAGGTGTCAACGAGCGTATGAGTTGTCGTCCACGTCTATAATGATGTCATAAATAATAATAAATCAGATTTTAGCCATTACAGAGCTCACCCAACTTAACAATTTCAGTTTCTCGTTTAACCGCGGAAGAGAAAGGGAAAGGGAAGCTCTAGGCGTTTCGGAGACTTCTCTAGATGTAATGACACTGATGAGTTTGTATTATATACTAGTTTACTATGTTTGTATAATATAACTAGGTTGGGTTGCTTTTACTAATCGATGGATTTTCGTATTGTATAGTCTTGGTATATTGTATAATATTCTCGAAAAAGTTCTAAATTTCCACTGCATTTGAATTATATTTTATTCAATATATGCAATATACAAGTTGTTATCAGGTAGAAACGAAAGGTTGCTAGCTCTATCTGATCTAGTGTATCGGGGCTTAATTAGAGTTTCAGGCAGGATATCCCCTAATCGGGATAGGGGATGTCACAATAACAAAGCTATTTTGCTACGAAGAAAAAAGCAAAAAAGTGGAAAATATACTTTATTATGCTAATATTCAGTGAACTCAAAACAAAAAAATAATATCATTTATATATAATTTAAAAATAAATTCTTTTCTTGACTTCAGCGAGAGTTGAACCTACAACCTCTCCCTGAACTTTATTTTTTGGAAAGTGATGCCCCATCGATTTCATTGGAGATTCTTTGGCAAAAAGATAATTGTTTTTATACATATGATTATAATGGATCTATATTTTGATATAAAAGACTCATAATAACATGTATGTGAATAATGCAAGCATGAATATTAAAAGAAGTATAAAAAAACCGACGCATAGATTAAATGTTGAACAGAGAAACAATGGAAGCAAAGGAGAAGAATTGAAAACTTAGGCATACGCTTTGTTAATGGATGTCTTGGCCTAAACAATTGAATGATTTAAACACAAAAAAAAATTATAAAGATATGTATATAATAGTCAATCATTGCAACAACAATCAATAAGATTTTATCAAAAACAACAATCAAGAAGTAAACATCCTTCGACTCAACGAAAGGAAGATCACATGCCTTCAAAAGTGGAACAATGGCCAAGAAATAGAGATTCGTTGTAAGGGAGCCGTCTGGGCATGGATAGCACATAACACTGATGATGCTCCAATGTTGGCCTTCTCTTATAGGTAGTCTCTTATCATGGAGAAGTTGGGATTGAGACCTATAGCGACCCCAAAATTCGAAGCCCGCCACGTTGTACGTCATGGACCCAGAACCCTACCTACATTGGCCTAGATATGTTCCACGTGTAACAAATCATCTGTCAATTCATTATCGCTATCTTTCTCAAATTAAATAAGGTTAGTTAGCTTATGGACTTCAAATCATCTGTTAAACCTTAAATAAATCAGCGAAAGACTTTAATCAGTAAATCATTATATCAAAGAACTCTAAATTATGTGACAGCACTATTCCTAATGTGGAAAACCCATCAATAATCATCATCATATATATAGCATCTGTCATGTCCAATCAAAACATAAAAAAAACCTCAACAAGTCAATATACATATCCCATATCGCTCAAATCCCAATAACCCAATATAAAACAAATAAAATAAACACACATACGAGTAAGGAATATCTGATCAGTCAAAAGAAATCCTCAAGCTTGCCCTTCCCTCTACTCTTACTGGGGTATGCACTCAACCATCACAACAAAATAGATGATGAGTCCAGAGTGAGAAATCTCAAGGAAATTTAAAAAGAAAATAATATAAGTAAATGTTGGAATCAAAAGACTATTAAATAAACATGCGGAAGAAAATAATCAGACAATTGGGAAGGACCCTCGGATGTATATCCAATAGCAATGATAAACAAAGTGTGTGCACGATCTAGGTCAGACTAGCACCATACTTCGGACCATCACCCAGGCACCGCTAGTGAGTAAACTCAAACTAACTGAAATCCTTGTTGTCCACTCAGTAGCCGACGTAGACCATGGCGCACCGACATGTGAATAGGAAAAATCAGCAGTCGGGTCGATAATCCACCGACATACCCCTATAACACATGCTATGGCCTAATGTACCACAATGCCAACGCAATAGAATAAACTCGGCAGGAGTAAACTCAACCGATTTTAAATAAATACTGGAAAGTAGAGTGAGTGAAACAACTGGACTAGAATTCAATTAATCCAAGCAATAAATACTCAAATGAATTTTAGTTGGATTACTACACATCTCAAATCCGCACTCCACTAACGCCAATGTCCAACTACACGCTCAAAATGCGTGTCACACTACCCGTCAATTCAGCCTAAAACTTGAAATTGTGATAATTCCAATCAATTCCCTAAACCTCGAAAATCATTAATCAACAAAAAATCCTCAATAAAAATGCCCATTAAACGATTTAAATGGGTTATATAACTATATATACCCACAAAATTCCAACTTTTATTTAAAATTTATGGTCTGTCACTGTTCCGGACATCGCCAGAGGCGCCGCCATGTGTAAAGCCTCCACGGCGTCCAGTGCGTCGTGACAGACGTTGTCACGTTCATGTTGGACTAAGTGTTATCATACTTACACTTCACCCGATATTTTGATGTCAACAAATAATGTGAAATGGTATTAACAAGTTTGTCAAGTAATTTCAGCATTACAAACTCTGTTAGACTCACAAGTTCAAATGAAGCTAAGCTTCACAAGTTCAAAAGAAGTGGAAGAAAAGACACCGGAAAACCTCAAGAAGTGTTTAAGACAAAGAAAGGTATTGTATAGCATATATGGAGTTATGTACATCATTTGTAAGGTATAAGAGTTCAATTTCATAAGTCAAATGCATTAGAATCTTGCATTTCATTATTTTTGGAGTTTCAATTACTTAGTCTTGAATTTTGAGATTTTCAATTCCGCGAGTTTCAAAATGTTTTAAATCATACAAATGTGTTTTAAAACATGTATTTGAAGTGTATGAACTATTAGAATCGATTTTGAATGCACCGGTATGTGTTTTGACGGCTTTTGAATTAACATTAAAATATTTACAGAAAAGCCCATATATATGCCATGAAACAAGGATTTTCCATTTTCGAGATTTGTGAAATTATTCGGACCACCCCAATAGACTATATGACCCATAACAAACATGTATAATATGTTATATGAGGGTTGGTAGGGTCCCGGACACGAATAAGGGTCGCTGATACAAGGGACAGAATTAATTATTTTGAGGTCTCTGTAGTTAGAGTGCTAATACTATTATTAGCGCACTATGTGCAGAGTTAGTGCGCTATGTCATCATATTAGCGCACTAATTGCATTCCTGACAGCTTTTTTAAAAGGTTGAAAAACACACTTTAATTTAAATTTTTGATGAATTATGGGCCCTTGGATCTCTAGAATGGTCAAAAACTGATCTATAAGTATATAGAACACTCTCAAACACACAAGAGACTTCTCTTGCTCAAAGCACACACACAAAGTGCTTAAAATCATGATTTAGCAAGAAAAGTGAAGATCTAACACATACGCTCACTTGGGGATTGTTGGGGCTGAACTTATGCACATCAAGTGAGGTCAAAGGAAGTATTCTAAGGCTTACAACTCTTGCTCAAATCTGATTTTCGGATCTCACACTAGGGGTTGTAAGATTTCTTGATTTCCTACTCTTTTTGGGCTTAATCTATACTTTTGTTTGGAGTATTATGTGGAAATCATTTGTGATGTTTTTTTAATATAGTTGTCTTTAGATTTTGAGCTTAATCTTAATGTCATAAATCCTAAGACTAATTTGCACTAGTTGAGCTTAAACTTGATTTTCAAAGTACATGAAATTGGAAAAATCACATTGAGCTTAATCTATATGTATTGTTATTGGTTTCATTGAAGTGTGTGTAAAACATAACTAAAAGGGTTTTTGCACTTAAACTTGATTTTCTATAAACCCAAAAATAGTGATTTTTTAATGTTGCACCATATTGACTTGAAACCCTCTTGTGCTTAATATATACTTGATTTTGTGGTTTTAAGCTTGTGTTGGTTTAACAACACACTTACAAGGGTCTTGTTCTTAATCTAAACTTATTTGTGATCTGAGGTTTTGATTGCACAACTTGAGCTTAAAATTGCATCTTTTATTTGTGCATCAATTAGCCATTTATTATAACCAAGTTGAGCTTAATCTATACTCTTCTTAATTGGTTTTAATATTGAGCGTTAGCCTATAAAAACTTAAATTTACAAGGCATCTCAATTGGCAAAGTCTCACTTGCATTGATTCATATTAGGATTATATTTGGCTTATGAGAGGAGAACGACTTATACCGCTTTATCTTGTAAAGCACACTTTTATTGTATTATTCAAATCTTGATTGTAAGACTTAATGGGATCTAAATCGAGAGGGAAGATGTAGTTGAGGCTAGGCATAAATCCTAGTTGCGACTAGGTGGAAAAAATCCTAGGTGGGTCTAGGTGGGGAAATCCTAGTTGCAGCTAGGTGGTTCTATAAGACCTTATAGCGATAAGGCATCATGTAAAAGACTTAGTTGAGGCTAGGCATTCACTAGGCTAGTTGGCTCAGAGTGTAAGGTTGTGTTTGGTAACTCTACATCTTAAATTTTTAGTACTTATCCATTAAGACTCTTTGTATAAGAGCTTATTTAATAAACTCTTATATATTTTGAGGTGTTTGATAAAAAATAATTTAAGAATCTCTTATTTAAAAAGTAAGTATTTGAATTACAGGGGTATTTATTTTAATGATCTGAATTTCTCCCTAATTCGTTCGAGATCGAGAAAGAGAGGAGCTTTTCTCACAGAGCTCCAATGTCCACGTAACTTTTCTTCTACACATCTGTTGGCGTCACCCGTTCCAATGCCAGTGTGACATCGTTGATGGCAAATTGTTGATATACAAATCCAAAACATTATCCTACATACGAATAACAAAACAAATCAAATCAGTAAAATAAGAAAGTAATACCAAAATATTATTATTGATATTGATGCTAGCTTCATGAATGACGTCCTTAGATTCGCATATTTAGGGTTAAAATTGAGTTCAATTTCTCGCAAGGCAGGAAACCGCCTATGGGGAACCGACACAAATTGTCTCTCTTCTTCGTCCTAATCCACCATGGAATCGTCTTCTTCACAGAGTTATGTTGTAACAGAGTAGAGAGAGAGAGAGAGAGAGAGGTTGGAGAAGAGGGCGAGGTACGTGCGATTATATTAGGAAGCGTTGAGAGGAGTGGGCAATTGCAGAATTTTTAGAATTGAAGAAAGCTTGTGCCAGAAGAGGTTGTTGAGAGGCAAAGAGAGAGATTGAAGAGAGCTTGTGGGAGAGGAAGATGAGAGGCAAAGAGATTGGGATGTGAACCCAGAGATGAGGAGAAGATGGAGAGAAGGTGAAGTGATTCGGGAAAGGCGAGCGACGTCGCACAAGAGTCGCGTAAAATCTCTTTCCGCTTAAGAGGTTTAATAAGTTAAAAAAGTTAACTTTTTTATTAAGACATATTTCCTCTTATTTAGTCAAAGTCTTATTGAGAATAAGTCTTATTTATAACAGAACCAAACACACTTATTTTTATAAAACTCTTTTTAAATAAGATTTAAGCAAAATAAGAGGTTGAATAAGAGTTACCAAACACAACCTAACACTTATTGGTAATATAAGTGGAGGAGTTGAAAATCCTAACCGGGGAGGTTAGGTAGTGGATGTAGAACGATCGGATCGAACCACTATATAGCGTGTCTCACTTCCATCTCTTCTACCTCCTTCACTTAGTGTAGCTTACAATTTACTTGAATTATTCGGCGCATTGCTATTGTTCGTTACTACTACACTTTGTCATTTAGCTTAACTCGCCAAGCTAACTTAGTGAATTAGCAAAGAAAGTTTTAAAAAAAGTATCATTTAGCCATCGCACCCAATTCACCCCCTCTTGGGTGACCTTCAGTTCACACCACCCACGACGCCATATAAAGCGTGGGTTGGTGTCTCGCCTTTGGTTTGGACGCCGCAGGTGGCGTCGTGGCCTCCAAATGGCCACGGCGCGACTGGCGATGTCCGAGCCAAAACAAGTTCTTGTGGTTCTCGGACCCCTTCGCCTCGTTGTCGCGGTTCACGCTCGTCCAAACCGCTCACACAACAACTAATATACCACAATCTAACAAAACCCCTCAACGAAAATCATCCGAGAGACAAAACCCGGGTTTTCTTGATAAAACCGTGAAATCCATTCAACAACCATAACAACACCTCAACAACACATTAAAACACTCTCCTTGTTGCTCAAAACCAACACTTATCATCATAGCAACACTACATAACTGGCATGCCCAATTCACACATCCCAAAAACCTCGTCAAAACCCGAGAAAACACATTCGAAACGAAGAGAAAGATATGGAGATCAAAGATCTAACCTTTTATTTGATTTCCTAAGCTCCCTTGTGCTCCAAATGATCTCACAAAACACCAAAACCTCGCTACCTTCCTTATTTTCGTCCAAGTGATTGGCGTGAGAGAGAAAAAGTCGAGAGAGAGTGATTTTTAGGATATTTATACTAACATCTTCATCTTATGTATAGGTCCAATTCCAATGCACCTTTTGATGGTAGGATGAGGTCAAATGGTCCACCTTATATGACTTATTTGTGTGACTTATACTCTCACATCTATCCTTCTCACATCTATCCTTCTCATAACAACAAGCCAATCCTCGGGCGTTTCGACACCCGAACCCGAATTGTTTTGCACATCAAACGCGTACACTCGCATCACTCACTTATATAAGACATTTAATATTAATTATTTAGCGTATTTTAACCATTAATTGTGTGTATATTAACCCCCTAACCTAGTGTACTAACCATTCGCCTCCCCAATTCCCACGTCTACATGCTACCCGAGGTGAATTTTCGTCACATTGTCTCGTTCGGCATATACAACATAGCACACAACATTGCGATGCAAATAAGCTAATTCGGACTATTACATCGCAAATACAACAAAAAAGCATACAAAAACGGACTGTATACCTATATTGGCGTGCTCTAACCTAACGGTGGGGTCCACACGCATCCAAGTTGGCGTTCACATCTGCAACCACGTGTCAAATAACGAAAAATCAAATTTAGGCCGTTACAAGACCTTTGTGCTTTCTAGTTGGTCTAGTGATAACCAAAAAAGATCCCATAGTGGTTAAGGATGGAGGGAGAAGAATGAGGGGCATCGTGAGTATTTATTAGAGATAAAGAGATAGATAGATTCAAAAAGTAAATGATTGTGCGGTAACATTGTGATTGGAGCGAAAAAGTAGAAAACTTGACCAAAAAAAGTAAGAAACTTACTATGCAAAATGGTGCCAATAGAAAGAGAAACATGCAAATTGCAATGGATACAAGTTTGCCAAAAGAGAGAGGGAAGACGTTCGGTTTTAATGATACGTTTTTAATGAGGGTAGGCCATTGGATTTTACATGGTACTTTTTTAATGAGGAAAGATGTTGAGTTTTATATGGTACGTTTTTAATGAGGGAAAACTTTGGGATGTGTCACGCGGCACATCAAGAGGGTTGTAAACTGCCACTTGGCCAAAAAAGATCACATAGTGGCTAAGCATGGAGACGAAGAAGAATGTAGGGCATCGTGAGTGTTTATTAGAGATAAAGAGATAGATTCAAAAAGTAAACGTTTTCAAAAAAAAAGAAATTCAAAAAGTAAATGATTGTGCGGTTACATTGTGATTATAGCAAAAAAGTAAGAAACTTGCTATGCAAAACGATGCCAACAAGGAGAAACATGGAGATTGAAAGTGGATAAAAATTTGCCAAAAGAGAGGGAAGATGTTCAGTTTTATATGGTACATTTTTAATGATGGAAGACCGTTAGGTTTTATATGGTACATTTTTAATGAGGAAAAATATTAGGATGTGACACGTCGAAAGGGCTGAAAACTGCCACGTGACAACTTCAAGGTCTTCCCTTATTAAATATATATATATATTTATATATATATATATAAAGAGAGAGAGAGAGAGATTGAGATTTGGCCTCAAGAGAAATTATAATTAGTTTTGAGTCTGGCTAAGTGCACCCTAGTTTTTAGGAAGTGCACCCTATTTTGCGTGGCACCCCAAATTCAAATTTCAATTACTAAATGCACCCCACATTTTTACCAAAATATTTTTTATCCGAATTGAAGCACCCAACTCCAAAACCTTGGTCAAGACATCTATTTTAGATTCGACGACATGTAGCCGAGACTTATCAACTAGGTTCAGTGTTGTCCAACCGAACTTCTTTGATGAGATTTAGTTGACAACTGCCGACCTAAAAGTCCGATGGGTTCCGACCGACTCTCCAATTAAAGGTTGGGCAAGCTGTGACCAACACTCCAACTAGAGGTTCGATGGGTCTGATCGACACTCCAACAAGATATTTGAACTTCAAGGTCGAACCCTTGATGTTGCCTACAAATCACAAATAAGAGAATGCGTGGGGTGCACTTAGTAATTATAATGGATGTACTAATCACAGTGAGGGCATAAGGGTCATTGTATAGTATGATTAATTTTTTTTTAAGTTTGACTTTTTCTATTGTGCACTTTTTAAAAGTTGGAGTTCAACTTAGCCGAACTCTTAATTTTCCTTACCTGTGATGAAAGACCCAAGGGCAAGAATGAGAATCGAATTTGGGAGGGACCAAGACTTTCCAAAATATATACTGGCTTCAAAGGTCCTTAATGGGCCCAATCTTAAGTCTCTTTCACCTCTTAAAGGTAGTCTCCATCCAACACCTCAAAGGGTCAGAAGCTCAGCTCCCTCAAAAGCTGAAAACTAGTGACAGGTTGTTTTGGACACACACAAAAGGGCACTAATAACTTGCACACTCTGAAAGCAACACATGCACATTTTTTTTATTTTTTTTCTGTTTTCACAGACATTATTGTTTCTGTTCTTTTTTCTTTTAAATAAAAAGAATAAAAATCATTGTGAGTTGAATAGAGAAATATAAAAAGCTGCACATGGAAGATCATGTAGATTTTCTACTTACTTTTTAGTAACATTGTTGTTGCTCTAAAAGGAATCCCCAGCTTTTGCACAAACATCTTCCCTTTTCATTTCCACTGCTACCCCTTCAAGACAGACCAGACATCAGACAGTCTGGGGCCTTGTTGCCTGGACACATGAACAACCACCTCCATTAATTATTTCTACATCACAACACACTAGTTTTTGTTCTCAACACACACAAGAATGGATGTGTTCTTTGTGAATCTCTAGGGAATCTAATGGCTCCAACATCATGAGTGGACAACCACCAAATAAAGGTTCCTTTATTTTTTTTTTTCTTTAAGTGGATCATTATTCTTCCACTTTTTTATGGTGCATAAGCATCTAATTTAGGATTTTTGATGTGACGTTCTTTTACGTAATTATTATATAAGAATATATATATATACACACACAAGATTTTATGCTTTGTATAATCTCCCATATCTCACTCCTGTAAAAAAATATATTCACCTTTGTTTTAATATTAATAGTGATGAGAAAATAATGAATGTATCCATATAAATCATCAACTTATTCTTACAACCACTAAAAAATTAACTAAACTATTACAGATTCCCCAAAAAGGCACCTTTTTTTTGAAAAAAAAAAAAAAAAGATACGGACCCAGTACTACAGAAAAGTTTACATCACAAATCAATTTGACTTCTACCATAGAGAGCCCCACAAGGGCTTGAGTCAGATATTTTTCAGCCAAGTGGGTTCTACAAGGCAATTTCTTTTTCTTTTTTTTGGTGCGGACACAAGTTTTTTTTTTTTTAAGTAAAATATATTTTTTGTTTCATAAAAAAGTTATTTTTAATCAACAATACCTGATCAATGTATGATGGCTATGATGACCAAGATCTGGCTATCCATATATAAGGGGAAACAAATTAATTTTGAACCTTGTAGTTTATTAAATAATAAATATTAATTAAATTTATAACTACTTTCTGTCAAAAATAATAATTTATGACCATTCAAATATATCCAATACATATTATGAGCATGGAGTTGAGGCAAAAACATCTCTTATAGAAAGTAAGAGTTGCGAATCAAAAATAATAATAATAATAATAGTAGTAAGTAAAAAAATAAAAATATTTTGACAAAGTATCTCAGTGAGATAGACAAGACATCACTTACTTAAATGCAAGGTTGAGGTAAGTTCAGTAAGTTATGAGTAAGACTCGTGTTAGAGTTAAGTTGTTGGTTCTATTTTAATTAAAAAATATTTAATGTAACTTAAAAAAAGATATTTAACTTTAAGTACTATTAGAAAATCTATATCTAAAAAGATAAATTAGTGACAGTGAAAAAAATATAAATATTTGCAATCTAATTTTTAATAACTAATTTTGAATGGGAGAATGATCTCGGCCTTTCCTACCAAAAAAAAAGGCCAAAAAAGAATGATCTTGGCCTTTAACAAGTTACCATTTGATGTTAACTTCATATGGTGACGACCTACACGTTAAGGATCACCATGGTAGCTTTTGTTGCACAAAATAATATCGTTAAGTGTTGAATGAAATATGAATATAACCTCTTTATCTAAATAAAAAATAATAAAAAAGAATTGCTTTTGAACCTTCACCATTTTATTTCTATAAATCAAAAACTCAGAGCAAAAGATGAGTAATGATAAACATAAGTGGAGGGGTGGGGCCAAAGGAACAAAAAAGCAATGAAATAAAGGGCTCCTCAAATAAAGTGAAGCTTTTTTCTCATGTTTGATGGTACCACCACTTGTGATTGTGAAGATTCAAAAAACTTTTTAAGTAGCACCGAACATATTCAACGTTTCATTCTTCTTCACCTTTGAAAAACCGAACATATTCAACGTTCCATTCTTCTTCACCTTTGAAAAAGCCCACACACAATAACGCACTGCTACTCTGCGCAACTTTTCATATAAAGGCAAGTGTTCTTCTTCCTACATGCCTGGCCTTTTTATCTCTCTATCTCTTGTTTTTTTTTTTTCTTCAATTAGAATCGAGGCACGATCTTCCAAGTTCTTATCATTTTAGTAAGTGATATTTTTATCATCTCACGTAAGAAGCTTTAACATCTCTCTCTCTTACTAGATCATATAATTTGGCCTCAAATGTACACGTCTATCTTTTTACTTATGTTGAAATCTTAATAGAATATGATAAGTTTATTGTATATTGATCTATTACATGTCTCTATATATAGAGATGCAATTACATATAAAATGAAACGTCTAAATAAGGTAGCACATAATCAAGGGAGTGATTTGTGCATAACATAATTACAGGAGTGATTTCACAACATAATTATGGAAGTGATTTGTACATATTTCCTAATTGCACAATATTCCTTTAACAATTTAATTTCTTTTTTTTGCAAGAGATCTCTTTATTTAATTTCTTGGTCCAATATATAGTTGTTTTTCTATGTGTACTCTAATTTTTTTTTATATAGGACAATGTTTGCTAGTATCTAACACCGACCCTACTGACTAGTCTATGTTCGAACATAATCGGACTTTTAACTTACAAGAAATAGTCATCCACCTTAATTTGCTTAAACCACGATATCTAAAATTGAGACCTCAGTTAAGATAACTAATCAAGTCCCTTGTGTTAAATCAAGGAAATGAGACATAACAAAACAATTTATAAATTAAAGATAAATAGGAATCGAACCTAGGTAAAAAATTAAAATATAAAAAATAGAGAAAACAGGACGAGTATAAGCGAAATGAGACCAATAGAGAGAGAATTAAGGTGATGCAATTCACATATATGTATGAGTGAAAAAAGGGCAAAAACGTGATTTGGGGATGTTTGTAAGTATGAGTGCACACGGATTGCACTAATACGTAGATTCGGTCCAATTCAGAACAGTTATCACTAATTGAATCAATTTTTTGATCCCTTGGACTGGATTAGACTAAAAAATCACTACTCTGACTAAATTTGATCGGATTACGGATCCTAAATTAAAAAAATTATGGATCCAATCCGTTTGCCATATCAACACATATACATAATCTTATCATATGTACTATAATATCTCGAAGAGCATCAACTCAAGCTATCAACTATAAACTATAATATCTCAAAGATTAAGCTTGTTCTTAATTGTTTTATTACGCTTCAGACCTTTTTTGGGTGTTGTATGTTGCAAGTACACATTTTTTGTGCTTTTATGAGGGTGTATGATGCAGATTTGTAGATGATATATTTATTTATGTAGGAACTTGCATTTTGAAGATTATTGTGGTGACAAGTTTGTGGGAAAAATGATATATGTAGATTTGTGGGATGTATGTTGTAAATTTGCATTTATAAGATGTATGATTTTTGTAATTTATTTGATTAAGTTTAATTTCATGAATCTTTGGATAGGAGAACTTTAATCCGTGGAACTTGATCCGGTCCGGTTCGTATTTTTCAAATTAGATTGAGTTGGATTAAGTTTGATTAATGAATTATTTGGACTAGATTGGACTATAATTTTACAATCCGCAATAATTGGATTAGATTGCGGATTGACTCTAATTGGATTGGATCCAATTTGAGTGCACCCCTACATGTAAGATAACACAAAAATAATGGCAAAAAAAACTTTTTGCTTACCACTCAAAAATTGAAGATTAGTGTTTTTATATAGTTGATATATATATATATATCATTACAAGCTTACAAGCTTACTATAAGCAACTTATTTTTTAATACTGCTATAGCAACTTAATTGTTCCATTCGAAATTTTGAAATCTTTACTGAAGTGCAGTTGACATTAATAAAGGTACACACGGATTAGATTCTGTCCAATTAGAGTCAATTCGCAATCCAATCCAATTATTGCGGATTGAAGAATTACAGTACAATCCAGTCCAAATAATTCAATAATCCAACTCCATCCAATTTGCAAAATGCGGACCAGACAGGATCAAGTTTTACGGATTACGTTTTTCTATCCAAGAATTCATGAAATTAAACTTAATCAAATGAATCGCATACATCTCACAAATGATAAATTTACAACATACATCCCGCAAAATCTATATATAACATATTTCCCATAACCTTCTCATCACAATAATTTTCAAAATGTAAGTTCCTACACAAATAAATATATCATCAAACAAATCTGCACCATACATGCACTCTCACAAAAGCACAAAAAAGGTGCACGTTACAACATACAATCCACACAAAAAATGTTTGAAGCGTAATAAAAAAGTTAAGAATAAGCATAGTGTAACGATCCAATTTTAATTAGCTGTTAATTGTAACGTATGCAGACATGGACCCCGCAGATAGGCCAGGCGCACCTGGAGCTAGGTTAATAGTGATTTTGTGTGATGTTTTGCATTCTTTGCGATCTGTAACGACCTGAATCTTCCCCGATCCGATTTAGGGGCAATTTAGTAATTTAAAAACTAAACGTGTGTTGGATTTCTTTAGATTGGATTATTAGTGATATAGTAGAATATCCCACACCTCGAGATGCACATTTTATGCGGTTTGAAGAGATTTCAGAATATACACCCGTTCTCATTAAGGAAACTCACAAGAAAATAAAGATTTGAAAAACGTTTCTTAAACAGGAAGAAAGTTATAAAAAAAGGCGAGATCTCCAAATTTAATAAATTCTATTAATTAAGGAAAGATTTGTGGAAACTTTCCTAGTTAAAAGGGGTAAGATCTCCAAATTTATGAGATCCCATTAATTAGGAAAAGATTTATGGAAACTTTCTTGGTCAAAAGGCTCATTAAGTTAAAATAATTAAACGGCCTAAAACGTATTAAATAGGGAGTTAGACTTAAGGCCAAGTAGGAGGTACTTTAGTCTTTAATACAAAAGGATGTATGTAACCTAAACTAACCCTAGCCTATAAAAGGAGAAGTTGAATAAACCTAGCCACCACTTGTTGTTCTACACTATTTGGAAAAAGATAGGAGATTAAGGGAGGATAGCTTGGAATGGTGAGAATGAGTTTTGAAAAGTCAAAGAGATCAAAGAAGTTCGGATTGAACATTCAAATCGAGCCCTAGTACAAAAGGATCAATACTAGGATTCGCGACGAGTTTAGGTAAGTGGGGAGCTTGCTCAATTATCAAATATGGCATGATTATTAGTTATGCTTAGGATTCATAATTTGAATTAAAGACTTAGGATTTATGGGTTGTGTCGTGGTATTGGCTCGAATCTACAAATCTATGGAATGTGAATGCACTGTTATTCATGGCCCCAGAATGTGTGGAGTTTACCACCGAGGGTCCTTAACACCCCAGGGTGTGGAGTTTACCACCGAAGGTCGTTAACACACCAGGATGTGTGGAGTTTACCACCGAGGGCTTTACTTGACTAATTGAATTCATAAGTATGTCACGTAGGGACATGAGTTGGAGTTACCTTCTCTTGTACTCTTGAGACATAGAGATATGCATCGGTGATGGCTTGGACGAACCTACTATTGATTTGATGGGACAAACGAGAGGGCACATAAGGCCTGTGTGCTAGCTGATTGTTTCCATCACTTTGAGAGTAGGAGAATCGGTCACCGGATTCTTGTCAATATCTAGTATGCATTGAATGGAACATCGACTTATCGTATTATTATATTTTATAGTACATAATCTCGCGAAACCCCCTCATTTGTATGAAAGTTTGAAATTATAAAATGATTTGCCAATCTCTTTAATGTTATTCATGAATATTGTTATTACAATTTATGGCTTATGAATACGGGGTATTTGTTATGAAAGGATGAATTCCTATTTAATTGTGACTTACGAATCTTATGTCTATGATAGTTCTTGATGGTTCATTATAAGTCTATTTCTTATGAAATCCTGCTACCATGTTAACATTCAATAAATCCTTGTTTGTTTTTTTAAAATACATGCTAGACTTTGCATGCTTATTAGGTATTACTTGCATATTTGATGGTTGAGCGGGCTTTCCGCATTATTGAGCTCCGTTGGTTCTTTTAGCTCACCCCACTTACGTCTCAGGTATCCACGACAGCGCTAGGTTGAGGCAAGGGAGAGACGAGCTTGAAGTCTCCTCTTGATGTGAGCCATTGTATATATATATATCATGTATATTTGGTTTTGAAACTATCAACTTGGGGTTAAAATTAAAATAGATCTTCGGGTATCTTGAATCCTAGTTATCTTTAGTTGGTCCATTTTGGAGATTATAATTAACTTGTTTAGTTTAAAGGAGCATGAACAGATGTATAATTTTTATAAATGCTCTATGAACTTAAATCTATTGGCTTAGGATATCTTTTTATATTCTTTCCGCAATTATTATTCTTTGTTTAGCCAATGTGTATTCCGCAGGTTTATTTGTTTAGGCGTGCCATACCGTTATTTGGGCCTGGTTCAGGTATCGGGTCTAAATGGCAGCCTGGGCCGGGCGACCTGACCCTAGGTTAGGGACGGGTCGTCACAGTTGGTATCAGAGCCTAGGGATTAGAACCTAGGGAAACGTTAGGTTAGGGAAACCTAAGATGTAGGGCCTTTAAGCTTAAAGGTCAAGTTAAGTCGAACAAATCAGTGGTATGGGACATTGGTTCAAAGTCGACTTAACACACAATAATGATAAATCCTAGGATGGGATGGGACAAAAGAAATTTGAAAAGATCTAAGGTGATGATTATTTGCTATTTTGTATATATAAATATATCGTTAGATATATAGGTAAATGTCTTTCCTTAATACATGAAACCTTGGTTCCGCGAGTTGGGAATGACAATGAACGACACAAGAAAGTCGAAGGGATGTCCTCAGAAGATCCCACATGTGTTGTAAGGAAGTCTACAATGATTGCTGCAAGAATGGTTCTGATAGAACGACTAAACTTAGAGTGGAAATTGTATGGCGAGAACGCCTATACTTAACGATAGAGTGGCAAATAAAGACTTAAGTAAGAATTGATAGCCTTGAAAGGACAATGAGACGCCATGCAAAATATGCAAGATGGAATTGTGACATGGTCACATTTCAGAGAAGTAACTCTGATGCCGAAAACTATATTAGGATAATTAAAATTAACGATATCTTGTTGAAAACAGAAGTTAACAATCCTAGTAAGGTTGCAAATGAATCTTTGATTTCAAACAATAATAAGCAAGTTAGTCTGGCTAGGAGGCTGAACGAAATTCAAGATATAGATGTCAAGTATACTCTAAAAACCTCTAATGCTCGATTAAGAGTGTGAATCATTGGTCTATAAATTCGATTCGAAGGTTATTACTATAGATCGAATTATGTTGTTTCAGGTGATCTATTTTTATCGAAAAATGATTTTTTCGACTATATTGGACCATGATTTTTGTATTGTTTTCGAGTTGATGTTTACCGCACTTTATTGAAGTTTTCATGGAAGGATTTAACGTGTCTTTACAAAATTTTAAAAAGGCAAATAAGTACAAAAAAAAACATTTATTTTCCTTGGTGTTCAAAAGATAAAGCGAATAGACTCATACATATTTCGAGAATTTGACGTTGTAATTTTAATCTTTACATAAAGAGTTTTACTGAATTTCAAAGTTTTGACTTGATGAAAATACAAAGCATCGTTTGGATTTATGTTACCATTATGAAGTATTGGAATACAAATTTTCTCGTGGTCATGATTTATTTTTGAAAGTATATTGACCAAATCAATTCGAAAAAGGGTTTTACAATATGCTTGAAATATGAAAAAGCTTTTAAATGATTCCATAAAAATAAGCTAGACTTAGCTTGAAAAATCGAAACTTAATATTTTGAAATGGACCTTGATTTGGATTTAACTTTTCGATTGATTGAATTATGGCATTCAAGTTTTGATCGAACCTGTGTAAAAGAAAAATAAAGCTAAGCTAGTTATTGATAGGTTGAATATTAAATATGTGGACCCAAATTGAGAGTTAGCTCGAAGCGTAAATGCATAATGTACGAGATGGCGAATGAGAAATTAAAGAATACATTGAAAACTACTCAATGAGAAAATCTAGTGAATACAAAATGTCAAATTAGTATACTCAGATATGGGTGAGTTAAAATTGAGAATCCAAAATCAAAGACTATTCCAGTGAAATAGCTATGTGTGAAGATCGTGTTGCCAAGTGGAAAATTTTAGATGTTGTAAAGACTCAAGATCTGAGGTTAAAATGACACAAATTAAAGGTAACCACTGCAACAAAGAACTTATTATAATATAATCAGAAGCGAGTTAACTCATAAAGTTGGGGATATCAGGAATTGATAAATTGTGTTCGAAATGAATGGAGAGTATGCAATAGCAGTACCATGACTGAATAATTAAAGGAAACCCCAAACTAAACGGTATGTATGAGTTATATTAGTAGGCTGTAAAGAGCGTATGACACAGTTAATGATATTATAATGAATTCGATGATAAGTGAATCATTAAAATCGGGGATACACTAATAAAAAGAATATTTCTGATATAATTAGACATGTGGATTCATAACTTTTGAGTCAAAACAAAACCTAACCAGATTGGTAGAGAATGGTTGAATGAAAAATAAAGTTGAAGAGTAATCGAGGCAAATGATTGTTACATAACCTTAGTCAATAATGACTTGGTTCTTAAAATTGAGGATCCTAGAATAGGATCGACCCATAGAAAAACGAATGAGTAATTTGGTGATGAGAAGAATTGCGAACTCAAGAGAGACAATATGTATTGCAATAGTACCATATTCAAGAACAAAATTTGTAATCGAAATGGTGACGTCACGAAGAATCATGTTGACGACTTGTGGTAAGTAACTTGTGATCTTTTGATAAAAGACAAATATTTCATTAAACATATAAACTACCAAACTAAATGGTTGAAATGAAAGATGAAAGATCTGATCAGTGATAGGTCGACTATTAAAAGTGAGGATCCTAGGTTAGGATCGAACCCCAATTAGATTTATACTGTACAATACGTACGAAACAATTAAGGATGGAGAGGAAATACCCTAAACTAAAAATGAAACATGAATATATGAGTAAAGATCAAATTTCTTAAATTTCATACCGTTAATAATTGTTGAACAAAATGTATAGTTTACACTTGAAAACTTGAGGGCTTAGTATAAGTCCAAATGTGGAAGCCCTAATTTGATGATGTAAGATAATTTGAAATACAACCCAAGTGGGTAAGTAATAGGTTTGCAAATGATAAAGTGTTGACGATATCAACACGAATGATAATGCACGAACAATTAAGGCTGACACCTTAACAAGTGGCAAAAGCATATGTTACTTATATGGCATAAATGTTTGCCTAAGCATGGAGTACGTATGAGTGCATAAAGGAGTCATGATTGGGTTGCTTAAACGCTAAGTACAAAGGAACGAATGTTTGTTGTAGGATACTTGATGAATCAAGAGTATGAGCATGGAAATTAAATTATTCGATAAAGGATATTGACTATGTGAAAATCTAAGACCAAAATCATTGATGATTGGGAAATAAAACTCAAGAGTTATACTAATATAAGTGAAAGTTTGTAAAACGAACCTCACATATGAGGTCAGTTCGAATCATTTCCATGAGAAATCAGCATAATATTGTTGCATTCAAGAATCACTGAATTTAGAGAAGAGAAGAACATTATGAATGACTTCGTGTTGGATGTGAAGCGAGGAAACCATAAGCTAAACATTGTAGATAACTCTCGAAGCATGTATAAAAGTGAGTTTAGGTACCCTTGAATTGAACCATAGTTTTAAACTGAATGACATGCAATAATGTTTGCCTAAGTACTGTACTTTTCTTATGGAGAACTCGACATACAAATAAACGTGCGATAGTATTAACGCATACGAGTAATGAATTGAGAGATAGAAGGTGAATAATAAATTTAAAATGAATGAGTCGTATTGAGATATGAGTTCTTAATGACAATACCGGTGATATGAGTTGAATACTCTCAGAAAACGACGTGGAAGTTAAAATTAAAGCATGAAAGCTAAATTAACCTTGGTTCTCAGTGAGAGAAATTCTAACCAAGTAATGAGAGCTAAGAGGTAGCTCAAAAGAATGACAAGAGGCATTAGTGAACTAAATGTGAACCTGACTAGGCCAAGAGAAATTTAAAATGCTCACCCATGATCATGAGAGTTAATCGATACGAGGACACAATGCGAAAAGTTTTTGAAAATTTGAGTTATTGCAATAAAAGACCTTGCTGTGAAATAAAGATGACAAAGTAATAAGTGCATACAAATGAGTACCGAAATTCGCTTAGGGACAACGAGGATAATGAATACTTCACAAAATTATAAAGGTGGAAACTTACTACATAAGTTAACAATCAAAGGTGACAGAGGAGTTACGAGGTGGACCGTTAGTCAAGAGTTGACTTAAATTCATAACCTACAATAAAGAATGTCAATAAATGTATGATGACAATAATATTAAGGTATTATTCTGTAAAGAAATACTGTGTCTACCTAATTGTAACCTTCACAGATAAGTCGCAAGGACATGATGAACCATTCTTTGATATATATAACCAAGATGTTGACAGAGATGGTGTACTAGTGTTCATATTATAGTAGATAGCTATCCATGTTCCTATCCATGTTCCTACTACCAGGTGATGGTATGGTTTTTATTGCCAGATGGGCAGAGATATACTTCTTTTCAACACAGATAGACACCATATCACATCTTAATATTATTTTTTCACTTTTTTTGGACGACTCGAGTGCACCTTGCGACTTCGGTGGAGATCACAAGGGAATACCCTAGAAATGCGTAACTATATGAGAAATTGGCATGTAGCTAAGTATGATAGCTCTATTGATGACCTACACGAGGTAGCCTTTATGAATTTTAGTTTGTAAAACGAAAATAAAAATAATGAGATATATTAAAGTCATGAGTAAAACTTTATTTCATGTGGGGTATAAATCATTACGGACGGACACACCAAACTGCGAATGTAATTATTTTTACTTTCGAGGACGAAAGTTCTTAAAATTGGGGATGTTGTAACGACCTGAATCTTCCCCGATCCGATTTAGGGGCAATTTAGTAATTTAAAAACTAAATGTGTGTTGGATTTCTTTGGATTGGATTATTAGTGATATAGTAGAATATCCTACACCTCGAGATGCACATTTTATGCGGTTTGAAGAGATTTCAGAATATACACCCGTTCTCATTAAGGAAACTCACAAGAAAATAAAGATTTGAAAAACGTTTCTTAAACAGGAAGAAAGTTATAAAAAAATGCGAGATCTCCAAATTTAATAAATTCTATTAATTAAGGAAACATTTGTGGAAACTTTCCTAGTTAAAAGGGGTAAGATATCCAAATTTATGAGATCTCATTAATTAGGGAAAGATTTATGGAAACTTTCTTGGTCAAAAGGCTCATTAAGTTAAAATAATGAAACGGCATAAAACGTATTAAATAGGGAGTTAGACTTAAGGCCAAGTAGGAGGGCACTTTAGTCTTTAATACAAAAAGATGTATGTAACCTAAACTAACCCTAGCCTATAAAAGGAGAAGTTGAATAAACCTAGCCACCACTTGTTGTTCTACACTATTTGAAAAAAGATAGGAGATTAAGGGAGGATAGCTTGGAATGGTGAGAATGAGTTTTGAAAAGTCAAAGAGATCAAAGAAGTTCAGATTGAACATTCAAATCGAGCCCTAGTACGAAAGGATCAATACTAGGATTCGCGACGAGTTTAGGTAAGTGGGGAGCTTGCTCAATTATCAAATATGGCATGATTATTAGTTATGCTTAGGATTCATAATTTGAATTAAAGACTTGAGATTTATGGGTTGCGTCGTGGTATTGGCTCGAATCTACGAATCTATAGAATGTGAATGCACTGTTATTCATGGCCCCAGAATGTGTGGAGTTTACCACCGAGGGTCCTTAACACCCCAGGGTGTGGAGTTTACCACCGAGGGTCGTTAACACCCCAGGATGTGTGAAGTTTACCATCGAAGGCTTTACTTGACTAATTGAATTCATAAGTATGTCACGTAGGGACATGAGTTGGAGATACCTTCTCTTGTACTCTTGAGACATAGAGATGTGCATCAGTGATGGCTTGGACGAACCTACTGTTGATTTGATGGGACAAACGAGGGGGCACATAAGGCCTGTGTGCTAGCTGGTTGTTTCCATCACTTTGAGAGTAGGAGAATCGGTCACCGGATTCTTGCCAATATCTAGTATGCATTGAATGGAACATCGACTTATCGTATTATTATATTTTATAGTACATAATCTCGCGAAACCCCCTCATTTGTATGAAAGTTTGAAATTATAAAATGATTTGTCAATCTCTTTAATGTTATTCATGATTATTGTTGTTACAATTTATGGCTTATGAATACGAGGTATTTGTTATGAAAGGATGAATTCCTATTTAATTGTGACTTACGAATCTTATGTCTTTGATAGTTCTTGATGGTTCATTATAAGTCTATTTCTTATGAAATCCTGCTACCATGTTAACATTCAATAAATCCTTGTTTGTTTTTTTAAAATACATGCTAAACTTTGCATGCTTATTAGGTATTAGTTGCATATTTGATGGTTGAGCGGGTTTTCCGCATTACTGAGCTCCGTTGGTTCTTTTAGCTCACCCCACTTACATCTCAGATATCCACGACAGCGCTAGGTTGAGGCAAGGGAGAGACGAGCTTGAAGTCTCCTCTTGATGTGAGCCTTTGTATATATATATCATGTATATTTGGTTTTGAAACTATCAACTTGGGGTTAAAATTAAAATAGATCTTCGGGTAGCTTGAATCCTAGTTATCTTTAGTTGGTCCATTTTGGAGATTATAATTAACTTGTTTAGTTTAAAGGAGCATGAACAGATGTATAATTTTTATAAATGTTCTATGAACTTAAATCTATTGGCTTAGGATATCTTTTTATATTCTTTCCGCAATTATTATCCTTTGTTTAGCCAATGTGTATTCCGCAGGTTTATTTGTTTAGGCGTGTCAGACCGTTATTTGGGCCTGGTTCAGGTATCGGGTCTAAATGGCAGTCTGGGCCGGGCGACCTGACCCTAGGTTGGGGACGGGTCGTCACACGATGTTTATGCTAGAATATGTTAAATGGCATCGCAATGTATGTATGTATAGTGTTGTTAACGTGTGAGACAGTGTGATGAGTATTTGCCTCAATATGTGATAAGTGTGTTATTACGCATCATATGACATTGCATATTGCACGGTTGGGACTTGTATTTTCACAATTTATCATGACTAATGCTCTTTATATGTCTAACAGGTGATACGGGCTTGGAACACGAAATAACATTCTGATTGAACAGAAGATGCCTCCAAGACGCCGTCCGTTGAGGATGTCACGGCGTGATGGACATATGACCAAACCAGTAGCTTCAGACGAGGACGTCATGAAGGCGTCGTCCGTTGAGGATGTCACGGCGTGACGAACGAACGAATGGACCAGAGAAAAGTTGTGATGACGTCATCATGACGCCACCCATGCATCTCTCCACAGCGTGACCAACGTATAAGTAGACCAGCAGCGTATTGACAAGACGTCTTCCACACGCCGCCCATGCAAATGTCCACGGCGTCCTGAACAGTAACTTCGTAAATTCGAAATTTTCTATTTTATTTGATGTATTTGATTTTATCAGGGAATTTGGGAGAGACATAAATAGGAATTAGGGTTTTTCATAGAGGACATGAGAAGAATAGAGTTTTCAAGCTTTACCATGTCCGGCTAATCTGCTTATTCTAGACTGGAGGTGGAACGGGATTATCAATGATTAGGAGACTCATATGAGGTTTTATTTATCTATTTATTTATGATTTCTATCCTTGTCTTATTTCCTTTGTTTGTTTTTATAAACATGGTTAGATCTACATGTGTGTAAAGTATTGTGCATGCTTGTTAGATTGAATACCTACCGTCACCGAGTCGAAACATTCGTCCTTACGCGGTACACTCGAATTTGTGACAATTGATCTTTAGATCGAGTGCCTTAGGGATCTAAGTTAAATCAGGAGCACTAGCGACCTGGTTGCTTAGGTGTAGTGCCTTCACAAACCACATTAATGCGACAACACATTAAATCTGGAGCATAAGTGATCAGGTTTTGTGTTTGGTCAGAGAAATAACCAAGGTCGTACCTTGGCTGTCGAGATTTGAAAGTGCGAGGACCCGAGTGCGTCACCAGGTCTATAGCTACACTAGGTCAAGGGTAGGATTTTCATATACTTTTTGTGAACCAATGATTAATGAGTCAAATCCCAGTTATTTGAATAATCCCATGAAGCTGAAAGTCTAGAACTCTTTCTTCTCATATCTTTCAAGTGTTTTAATTATTCGATTTTCTCTCTTACACGATACAAAACTCCCTTCCTTCTTACCCCGCCATAGAAACCTAAGTTGAATTACCTAGTCCTTGTGGTTCGACCCTGAACTTGCCACAACTACAGTTCCATAACTGTTGAATCTTGATCGGGTATAATTCCTTGACGCATTCAGCGCGTGTCGATATGCGTTTCGACGCAGGTGTCAGGTAGGCTAAAAGACAAAATATTAGGCCAGGGAATTAATACACACATGAAAATGAATAAAATGAAATAAATAATTAATATGAAACGCCAACTTGAGGTTTAGTGATGCGGTAGTACGCGTATGTCACGATTTGTGACGTGAAATCAGGCATCGAAACGCCCGAGGGACGACTTTACAAGGGGAGTCATGCATTGGAGTCACTTTTTGTTGTCATTCGGGATGGAAAATGGGTCAATTATTGGCCAAGGGGTGTTTATTTGATGAGCATAGGGATGCACAAGTGAGATTAGACCACTTGATGTGTATATATGTCAACAAAACCTATCTCCTCACCACCTTTTCTTTCTCCTCCCATCGAAAAAATTGAAGTTGAAACAAGGGTTGGAGCCTCTTGATTTGGTAATTTAAAGGGCTTGGTGTTAGTCAATCAACAAAACAAGGTTGGATTCTCAATCACCTCCTGTTTCTCTTCCTTTTTGTGATGGCCCTAATTCCACAACCCTAAATTGGGCTTTGCCTGGCCTAGACTTACGTGGACCCCGAGCCAACACTCGCGCAGTCAACGCAAGCCTAGTCAGTCTTCCTTACCTTTTACCATTTATTTAGTTATTTAAGGTTGAGTTATTCATATTAGCGAGTTATCAGATCATAACTGAAGCCTTAAAAAGTCTCAAACTAATTGCAATAACCCTAAGACACTAGTCAAGACAAGTTAGAGTATGAAAACCTCACATATGTATACATGCATCTAGTATAACAAGTCAAAAGAGAGTCAAATATTGTATACATATCCCAAAATCTCTCACAAACTCATATCCCAGTGTATTAAAAATAGTAGGCAGGAGGAGGTCACCTAGCTGCCCTCAACTTCAATTGCCTATTCCGGTCCTTGACCCTGTCAATCCTGCAGTATGACAGGGCTGCACCCACCATCATAAAAAGGACGATAAGTACAAAAGATAGTAATAACCAAGTAGTAAAACGGACGGTGAGTACAGAAAATAACAGTAATAACCAAGTGGCGTTCCAATATAATTTCAAATGTCAAATAAACAAATAAACTATCATCATGCATGAATATCATAAAGATAGTAAGATACAGCATGATAACAAATCACTGAGATATCAACGATAAATAAGTGTCGAAAGCACAAAGAAAAAAGACATATAAGTGTTCCAAGTCCATCAAGTTACCACACAGAGTTCACAACCTAAATTCCTAGACAGATTCTGGACCTAAGCAAACCACTTCAGATAGTTTAGGATGAATCATTCTACCGAAGCCCATACACAGTTCAATTCACGGTCGGACTATCAATCTTAAACTACGATTTTAGACAAATCTAAAACCCGTGTCGTTACAATGGTGAAAGAGATCACTAAGTAGACTCATCGCACCCGTAAATACTATATAGCCCACTTAGACCCAAAAAATCACTCATTAAGAAATCTAAGGAAAGCAAAGTTGATAATCCACCAAGGATAGACATCACAAACGGAATTCAAGAAAGCAAATTTCACAAAGAAATATTGTTCAACAAAGATAACAACCAATTAATTGCACAAATGAAATTATATAAATACTCCCACTAGTTTTACTCACAGTACTACATAATACTCCACGCTAGCGGCTCTCACACGTCACCAAACTGATCACGAACGCTTGTCACCAGTCGACTAAGCACCTGGAAATCATTTTCGATCCAATTTAGTCATGTTAGAGTTTTATTTTGTATTTAATTATAACTTCTCGTTAATCTTCCTCATTTTCCAAATATTACCCATTTTTACTATTTTGGGTCAATTCCCCAGGTATTGAGCTGTATTCGAACCCATTTGGAAACCCGAGAGAAATCCCAAAGTTTTCGAAATTTTTCATAAATTTGGTCATGTGAACAATGTCATGCCGTGGGTGGCGCTGTGGTGGTTCAACCCTGGCGGTGCCACTTAAAGCATCGGGCAGGACAACCCCTGCCCTAAAATGTGACTGTTGGGGTTTTTCGCAACCCTGGCTCGCTTCGCCATGTTCCAAACCTATCCCAACCACATAGGGACCTTGATACACATCCAAAACTACTAAGAAATTACAAAAATGTTCAACCACCTAAACCACAACTCAGATGAAAATACACGAAACATATAACAAAACAACGATAACTGAATGGGGAGTCGGGATCTCACCTCCGTTTGCGTCGTGGCGCGATCCCTTGGCGTCGATCCATGACAAAAACTGTCAAAACCCATCCTCTGTCCGTGTTCTCAATCAAGAAGAGAAAAAAAGAAAAAATGAAAGGGAGAGAGAGAAAGAGAGTTGACTCACCCTTTATAAGGTGGGTCTCATCTTGTTGTGGTTACGTATCTCGAGGCACATCTTGTGGCCTCCAAACACACTAGCCTCAACTACTCTTAAGACTTACATTGGGACTTCCCTTTGTCCCTGTCCTTTTGTGCACTAATAATTGGCCCTATCTCAGGCATTTCTGTGTCCGGTATGTACCACGACTCACACCATCGCGCGCGAATGGAAATACTAACGACCCGGACATATTCTTGAATTAATTTATTACTGTATTTTATTTTTCGGTCGTCCACGAAAATCATTTTTTAGACCCGTGTATACGTATTTCGTCCTTTTAATACCCGTTCGTCATGTTTTCTTAGACAAACACTACTCGCAACTCGACGTGGCTGTCCTGTCATATATACACGATTATAAATAAGTAATACGCATTGTCACACAAACATGACATATTTTTCGATTCATTACACTTTTGGACTTAATTTTAGGCATATTTGTGGGATCCGAGATTGGAGTGTTTTAGTGTTAGTTTTTTATGGGTTTTTTGGTGTTATGATTGTGGTGGTTATTAGGGTTGAAGAGTTTTTGAACTTTGATTTCAAGTCTTACAAGTTCATGTTGTTTTTGGATATTTTTGATTTGATCTTCTCATTTGATGATTATATGATGTTATGCTTGTCGCTTATGGCGTTTTTGAAGTGTTGTGAGTCCCCCATGAGGCAATGATGGGGTTGACAGCATTTAGAGGTGGCCATGGGATCGATTTCCACTTTTCAACTCTGCGGGAAAACTGGAAATCGATTACCTAACACGTTAGGTAATATGGGCAAGACTGAGGATGAGGATGAACACCAATGCGTTAGTCCATCCTCCAACACGCTGAGTGCTGAGCAGGGTAGTTATTTAGGGCGATTTTGGGGATTTTGACCTAATGACTATCTAATACAACATAAAATATATCTAATTGACCTTAAATCATTGATAATGGTATTAGGTGAATTCAGGCAATATTTCGATTATCGAGTGTTTAGCGGAGCCAGACTGAAGTCTGGTTTTCAGAACGAGGAGTGTGGTTTAAGGTGTGTAGTATCATAAGTGAAGTTTCTTAAGCATTTACTTATTTTGACATTTGAATTCAGTATTGTTATTCCATTATTCTATTGACTGTTGCAGTGTCAATATGGACAGACGTTGAGGCTCTCTCTGTGCCATTCTTGTGTGTATGTCCACTAAGTCATAGCACGTGTGCCAGAGATCTCGATGGATAGTTCGACCTGAGGACGCATCAGGGCACATGTTGGTGCGTCGTAGGTACTACGCCGACCACCAAGCAAATCCAGAGACTGGCCTTGCTTAAGTTCTACTCGTCAACAGTTCTCTGTGGAAGAGTTCGAAGTATAGTGCTAGTCTGACCCTAGGCTCTAGGCACACATTCCGAGCGTCACTATTATTTAAATCATGCAATGAGTACAGTTGCCTGTTTTTATTTTTGAATGTTTATTTAATTTAAATTAAGTATTTATTTTCGTGATTGCTCATTTAATTTCCTTGGGAATACTCAATCTGGACTTGTCATCTGCATTTTGTGATGGCTTGAGTGCAGATTCGAGTATGAGTCGCGGTAAGGAAAAACTTTCTGACAACCTGTGAGTCAAGACAGACAGGCGAGACTTGTGCGTTTGTATTATATGTATTTATAGTTTTACTTGGGTTTAGGATTGTAAGACACCTTATGGAATATTTTGTGACATTTTGAGGTATTTTCATAGTTATATGATGACAAATGGGTTTTCCATACTAGGTATATGATCAATTGACATGTTTTGATGCTTTCAATTTAATACGTCATATTTTAAGTCTTCTGCTGTAGTTTGAGGTTTAAAATGATTTCTAACAGATGACTTGAGTTCAGTAATAACTTAAACTGTAAATTGATCATAAATGATGGGTTAAATGATGATTTGAGTTGATGATGGTTGTGAGACACAGCTGGCAGTGACGTGGCTAGTAATGGCCCACGTGACACCTGTGGCGGTTCATTAGGGAAATGGGTCGTTGCACATAGTCTTTAAGATACTATAGTTTAGAGTTGATAATTTAGGTTAATGCTCTTCGAGATATTATAGTACATATGATAAGATATGTATATATATTGATGTGATAAACGGATTGGATCCACAATTTTTTAATATAGGGTCCGTAATTCGATCCAGTCCTGTCGGATTAGTAATTTTTCAGTCCAGTATGAAGGATCAAAAAATTGATCCAACTAGTCAATTACTGAAAGTCGGTTCTGATTGGAATGAATGCGCGGATTAGTGCAATTCATGTGTACCCCTAGTTGACAATACCTTAACGGTCACTATAATTAGGGGTGGCTAAAAGTGTTTGGACCCGTTTGTTCGCATTTGTCCAGACCCGTTTAAAGCGAGTTTGGACATGATTTTCTATACGGGTCAGGAGTCCGAACATATTTTTTTGCCTGTTTTAAAAAGTGAG
This sequence comes from Stephania japonica, assembly GCA_039657345.1. Classification (NCBI taxonomy): domain Eukaryota; kingdom Viridiplantae; phylum Streptophyta; class Magnoliopsida; order Ranunculales; family Menispermaceae; genus Stephania; species Stephania japonica. The sequence continues at coordinate 14,618,823 of CM077556.1, forward strand.
TCTGCGTCTGGACAAAGTTTTTAAAAACAGATACCAATTTAGCGATTAATTCTTATTGTTTTTAATTTATTCATATGGACATTTGAAAACTTTTATGATATATGTATTGTAATTTCACCCATGCAAATGTTATTTTTATGTAGAAACTTCTAAGACTTAAATTTTGAATATATAATACATCTTTTTGAAAAATGATAATCTAACACACTTTCAACACACACTTTGGTCGCACACCCTTATTTTTTAACTGTTTATGGTGTTTTATCAGATATGAGGCCCACGCCTGAAGAAATAAAAAAAAAACTATAAATGACTAAAATACAAGGATATGCACCCAAAATGTACGTTAAAAGTGAATCATTTTATCATTTTTGTATCTTTTTTATAGTAATAAAATTATTGTCATGAAAATTATGTATTTTGTGATTAATTAGGTGCAAAAAAAATAATTTATTATATTGAAAAAAAGTTTAGACAAAAAATGGGTATGAATATGGATACTATTTTCATGAATATACATGTATTCATAATATATTTGTGGTGATAATATGCATTACGTGCACGTTGGTGTGATCCATGTCGTTATCTGTGGATCTCAACCATGCTTATCTAAAAAGATATGTAATACTCAATTGTGAAGCTAATATCATGTAGTCAAATCAATAATGCTCAATAATTGAATTGAAGATGCCTCCAAACTCCCATTATAACAATAGGTCCACGTCTATGAAAAAAAAAAAAAAAAAAAAAAAAAAAATAGGTCCACGTGCTAATATTACTGGCCGTTTTAATTGAATCCCATCTATCTTTCAATTACTTATCTAGTTTGATTGCCTTTTGACAAGAGAAAACGTTAAAATGCACAGCACGGGCAGCCACGTCTGAGGCCCCGTTGATATGCCTCAAAATACACGTTTAAGGTGTATCGGACAAGCGTTGTCACGTTGGTGCCCGTACTGGTACATTCTAACTATTTTATAGGGATAATTGAATAAAATTAGACATTAATTACTACTTCTTTCTTGACAACAAAATTAAACATTACTTCAATAATTAATTAATTAATTTTTTAAAGAGAAATCAAAATTTCATTAATCATTTGTAATTCAATACAAGTCGAAATATAAAATCAAGTACATTGATTCACTAATCCACAAACTGTCATAATTTGATTGTGAATGCGATTGTGAGATTGAAATAATTTGATAATTAGAGATTGTTCTCTATAACATTTAAACTCATTACAATACACAAACACCACTAGAACCACATAACGAATAACAAAACTTTCTAACATGAAAAAGAAAACTTAAAACTTCCCAACGAGGAGAAGACAAATCAAAGACTTTCAATTGATGAAGATCCGCACAAATCCACACAACACCGTTGATGAAGATACACCGCAATAAGAATAGACTAATCTTTACAAATCTAACTAGATCTGCAATTTATTGTATAGCAAAGTGCAAAGGGATGTGATTGAAACCATCGCTAATTGATCGAAGAGGAGGATCAGCCGTGGTTCAAAAATAAAAATCACACAAGAGAATAAAGAAAAAGAATTTTAGAGTTTGGGAGAAATAACAGAAAGCCGCTGCAAGTTTAGTTTATTTAATTTCAATAATAAATTTATTAATTGCATATAATATGGTTTAATATTGAGAGATGTATGGAAATATTCTACCTCCATTCCATAATATCTATCACATTTTGGTTTGTGCATAAGAATTAACAAAAGAATTGATTAACTTTTTTTTAAAAAAACAAAAATTGATTCACTTCAAGTTTTACATGAGGATTGAGTTGCGCCTTTTCATAAATTAATTTATTTAGGAATGGGACTGACATATATATTGGCAATATTGCGGAAAATGTAATAAATGCTATCATTAACTAACTATTGAACTAGCTAGCTGGGTACCATATAACTGGTAATAAATTAAGGGAAGTGATTTACTAATATTGGGAGGGTGATGTTAGTAATATCTTCCACTAGCAACTTGTCACGTGGATAAAAGAGTAAAAGTGTGGAGGGCAAAAATGTAAGAGCACATCTTTACTTTACACGTGGCATGTTTCTATCGATAGACATTACCAACATTACATCTCTAACATTGGCAAATCCACTCCCTAAATTAAGTACTTTCTTAATATTATAAGCTTTCTTTTAACATGAGAAATATATCAAATAGAGAATTACCTACGGAAGCGATTATAAGGACTTTAAAAACCCTAAAGACTCAAACATTCGACACCTTATTTGATGGTACAAAGAGTTTTTTATAGGCTTAAGGGAGAACCTTTAAGTTTCCCAAATTAATAGCAATTTCTATCGAATTGGTAATCTAAAGGGATCTTAATAGACATAATATTCATTAAAAACATAGGTTAATTACATATATACACGTTATTATATAAACATAAAATAAAATTATGAGGCACATAACACATAATAGTCTAACAATTATCATATATAGTAATGGCTTGAAACAAAAAAAGACTTCCAAATTTGTAATACACATTAAGAAATGGAGGGAGTGCACATTTGACATAATCTAGCTAGTTAAATATGAAGCCAAGTTATACGCACCCCCACTCATTCATAGGGCAACCTAATTTTGAGTGCATCCAAAATTTAAATTCCATTTATCAGGGTATCCCACTTTTTTACCAAAATATCCTTTCCTCCCAGCCAAAACACCCAACTTTAAAATTTTGGCCCAAACATGTATTTTAGGTCAATGGGTTCCAACCGCTTTTCCACACTACAAACAAATGCAAAAACAGTGACGGAGAAACCTTAAACTCGTCGCTAAACACCGTTGCTAATTGAAAAAAATGCAAAAAAAAGTACAACAATACTGGAGAGCGGCACCGATGAGTAGCGGAGGGCGATACTGACGAGCAGTGGGGCAACAACGTAGGGCAGCTTCAACACTAATAACAACAACAACAACTAATTAAAGGAAAAAAACTAAAACAGAAATAAAAGTCTCAAAACAAATTTAAAAATAAAATCCAACCAAAATAAATAAAAATTTTAAAAAACTAATCGGCGGGCAGAGGGCGGCACCAACGAGTAGTTGAGATGACAACACTAGCGGACTAGTGGGTGGTGGAAAGAGAGAGAGATCAAGACCGTCCGGGAGAGATGGCGACACTGACGAGAGGACTAAACCTTAGCTAAATTAACCAACAACAAATCAACAACCAAAAATAAAAACCTTAAACAAATTAACAAACAAATCACTAAATCCTAACCTCAAAGAGAGAAAGAGGGCGGGGTGGCGAATCTAAGTAGTGGGTGGTGGCGAATTTGGGAAGAGAGAGGCATTACGGATCTGGACAAAGTTGGGTGGCGAGGCGACTGATCTGAACAAAGAGAGAAGTGATGACGATGGGGAAGGGAAAGGAAGAAAGGGGAGGGGCAAAGTGATGAGTGTGGATTGGGTTTGAGATGGATAAGAAAAGCGAGAATGAGAGGGGTAGTTAAGTAATTTCACTAATGTGGGGTCTGTTTAGCAATTACTGGAGTCTATTTAGCTGCTCCTTTTTGCAAAAGGAATCTATTTCGCTAATTCCTCATCGCTATCCCGTCACTAAGTAGTCAAATTGGCAAACCCCCTTCTCCGTCACTATTCCTTATTAAGCTAAGACTTTTTGTAGTGCCAATTAAAGGTTTGGTAGGTTATAACCGACTCTCCAACTAGAGGTTTGATGGGTTTTGACCGACTCTTCAACAAGAGACTTGGACCTACGAGGCCAAGTCACTCGACAATGCCCTACAAATCACAAGGAGCGTGTGGAGGAGGCATTAAGGTCATTTTCATTAAAAATGACATTTTTCACTAGTTTGTCCTTATAGATGAGTGGGATGCAATAAATATATATATATATATATATATATATATATATATTTTGCGAATACATGTAGCAAAGGTTTCGAGCGAAATAGATTCCTTTTGCAAAAGGGAGCGGCTAAACGGACTCCAATTATTGCTAAACAGACCCCACATTAGTGAAACTACCTAACTACCCCCTCCATATAAAAGATTCATACCCCAATCAGTCCTCTCTCAAATTGCATTCTCACCAACAAGCCAAATTCGAAGAAATTCGAGCAAAATGATGTGTATTCGACGTCGTGGGTGCATTCATCACCTTTTTTAGTGCCGATTTCAAGATTTTTTGTGGTTTTTTTAGTCGGCTTTGTTTGTGAATTTATTTTTAGGTTTAAGTCTTCGATTTGAGGCTTGAATCTTGCATTTTAGGCACAAAGTTTTGATGAAATTGAAAATATTAAGCGATTTCGAGCAAAACCCACTATGTTTTTGGTCATCTGACACCTCTAAAGAGGTGTCAAATGAACAGAGCAGATACCTCTAAAGAGGCCTCGACTAGATCCCTCCGTCACCCACTGAAATTTAGTTATCTTCGCATTATTGGTCGGAGTCGGCTAAGACCTCTAAAGAGGTGTCGGTCCTGCATGTCCAAACTTTCTTTAGAGGTGTCAGTCATATGTGTTCGAAATCTCTTCAGAGGTGTCGGATCTGTTTGTCCGAAACCCACGGGAGACACTTATTCACTTCTAGCACACGGCGTGACCACATTCGACCTTATTCAACGAAAAAAAAAACACTCCTACGACACTTGGCGACCTAATACAAGTGCTCTACAATGACTAAAACCGAGAAATTGAGGGAATTGAAGGGTGTTGGGGTGAGGGTCATAGGGTGAGCAAGGGTATTTTTAGAACCTCTTTAGAGGTGTCAATCCTGTGTACCCCCCACACCTCTTCAGAGGTATCGACTCTGTTCGTCCGAACCCCACAGGTGACACTTCTTCGCTTCTAGGTCACAGCGCGACCACATCCGACCTTGTTCAACGAAAAAAACACTCTTACAGTACTTGGTGACCTAGTACAAGTGCTCTACAATGACCAAAACCAAGAAATAGAGAGAATTGAGAGGTGTTGGGGTGAGGGTGATTGGGTGTGCAAGAGTATTTTTGAAATTTTAAGAAAAAAAAGGTGTAAACTAAGTAAAAAGTGGGGTATGACGAAGTAAAAATTCAAAAATGAGTCCGCTTAACAATTAATGGAGTCCGTTTTGCTGCTCCCTTGTAAAATATGTTAAAATTTCGGGTACCCGTGCTACAGTGACATGCATCAACTAGGCAGGACATCAACCACACAAAACCACTTCAATAAGTGTCGACATATTCATTTTGAGTCATACAAAATCAAGGACAATTCGAGGTGCATCTACGTAGAACACAGAAGTGGCTTGTATATGGTTGATGTGGACCTAACGTTTTGGCATATATAATTCCGCATTCATCGTAAAGGAATTAATTTCAATTAACGATGATTTTCATTTTAGAATTTGATTACTAACAACCTCTGGATTTGTTGCAGCTGACTTCTTTTCGACATTAGATGCTTCAGGTGCAGTTGCTATCTAAGGTAGTTATATGTGTACATTAGACCGATGCCCCCATCTCTATTCATACTTTTCCCTTAATAACGACGTTTGGAATATATACATATAGTTTGGTCAGCTCGCCACTTTATAACACAATAGGTTCCAAACAACAATTATTATCATTTCAATTCCAAACCCAACATAGAAAATTCATGTGTTGCGCAATGATATTTGCATCTTTTTGTGAAGCCTCGTCCATTTATTTAAAGTCTCCTTTGCCGTGGAGATCATGTTAATCAACTGTTTTTCTATTTAAGCAAACGTTCTCATTGTGCAATGGTTGAGATTCACTAGTTCAGTTGTATATCCTCAAAGTCACATGTTTAATTTCTTTATTTTAGAAGCACGTCAAATATAGGTTAGATACGTCTTTAGTAGAATAGTCAGAGATAATTGTGAACACCGTAGATAACAAAAGAAAGAAAAAACTATTTTCTAGACATTATATTGATAAAAAGTAAGTGGAGAAAAAATGAATTGGATTTGTAAATTAGGAGAGTAGCTAGGGTTTTAGTAGGTTAAATTTGGTCCACATACATGATGAGTACACCAATTTGGTGGGGTGACTTGGAACTTTAAACTTTATACTGATTTATTAGGTCGAGAAAGAAAGAACATAGAGGAAACATTTGTGCTATGGGAAGTGGGGAACCTAGTTCTTCAACTTCATTAGTTCTTTGACTACAACAACAAAGTGATTCTCTTGAAAATGGATTGATTAAGGAAAAGAAAAACTCTATGATATACATTGCCCTAGTTAGCTAGTTGCACATAATGTTATCATAGTTTTAGCCAAAATGGGGATGGTGGACTCTTGAGAAATGATGTATCGGTCAGACTTGATCTTGAGAAATGATGTATTGGTCAAATTGATTTTGATAACATGAGTTGACCACTACGTTGATCTTTTTTTTAATCAATTGAGATTAAGAAATTAATTAAATTTAATATATCAAAGAAGTATAGTATAGGCGAATTCCATAAGCAATTATGATATAAATTGATGCAAATCAACCAACACAAGTCAATTTTGCTCCCCTTCGCCATTTAATTTGACGATCATTTTAACCTAATCTTGAGAACTATAGCCCATGTAATCACCTATCGTGCGACTTGACCCTAATGTTTCTGATTCGGATTAGCATAAAACAAGGATTAAACTTTCCTTAAAATCAATAACTCTCTAGGCCGCGTTGGTACATTGATTACTCATTGCTTCTGCACAAGTACTTGTGAAAATAAATATGGATTCATGAACAATTAAATTTGGTAAATAGTTTTACAGGCAAAAGACAATGTACTATTTTAGAGCGTGTTCGCTAAGTGGGTAACACCGTGTTCATTCGAGTATTCGCGCATGCTTGAGAGACCTGAAAGCAAATACGCTCTTAGTGGTTTTTTCTTGATAAGTGACTCCAACGTAAGTCGAATTGAGATGTCTCATCCATCTCATTAGAGATGCTTAGGCAACACACTCTTTAGTGTTAAAAGACGCAAAATATTGCTACATGGAGCATCTACTTACGAATATTGTACTTTTTTCTACCTAATAAAACCTAGCATCGTTTACAGAGATAGAAATGACACCACCTAAAATTTTGACACAAGAGACCCGTCTTTGATATTTTTGGAGTGCCATGCCTTATACAAACTATTAATTAATTAATTTTAATGTCCTCGTTCACTCAACCTTCCAAGTGAGCCTGTCTTGGGCACTTCCAAACAAATATATAAGAGCAATGCAAATGAAAAGAGGCATTTTGTACTGTGAAAGCTAGAGTGGTTCATGTTCTTGGCCTTGATTGCTTAATTTGTCCTCCTTTTATGAACTTTTCCCCCTTGGCCCGTCTATCCTAGTACTGAAAGTCTGAAACCAACACGCGTGCATGTGAGTTTTCACTTCCACAACCACAAGCATAAAGACAAGGGTATCATTAGACAAAGCATCTCTAGTAGTGAGATGGAAGAGACATCACTTGCCAAAAGATGAGGTTTAAGGACTACGTAGGTGTAACTTTAATGTTAATTAAGGTAGTGTTTTGTTTATAATGAAATGGAAATGATAACCAACATTCAATTGGTCCTAGTGGCAATGGACTCAACTCGGTTTCAAATGAGGTATTGATTTCAAGTCTCATGAATGAACAAACTCAGCTGAAAGGCCACGATTATCAATCTCACACTTTTAAGATTCACATGTATGTATAATTTATATATATAGGTTCTTCTACAATGGAGCCCAAATATATACTCATGCCATGAAAACCCTCAAAATGTGTTATGCATTAAATGTTTTATGCATTTATGATGCCTCGATTAATTTATTGAATTAGAATCCAATAATTGCAATTGATAGCAACTGAAAATATGTAATTTAACAAGTGTTTAGCACAAGCTTTACATTTATTGAACATTAAATTTACAAATGCCTTTTAATTCGCACACAAGGATTTAACTCTTCTATCACTCTTCTTAAAAAAAATGATACTTCTATCACATGATTAAAGGCTCACTATGGCATGCTTCAATTCAAGATCCCTTAAATCTCTTCTAATCAATATATCCCAATTATCTTAAGATCAGTCAAAACTCTCAGTTCCAACTTTCACAAAATTTTTAAATTGAGGCATTTTCAGGCCTTATAACATTTTTTTTCAGAAAATTACTTAAAAAGTAAGAAGTAAATTATAATTTTTTATAAGACGAGAAGTGAATTATATTACTCCTGCCTAGTTGTAGATGATTTTATCGATGGAGAAAATAGTTTTATCTACGGAGAAAATAGTTTTGAAAAAAGTGTTTAATAAATATTCTTCATATCTTTGAATGATATCCTGCCTAGTTGTAGATGATTTTCTATTTTCTTTTTGGCGCATATGAATAAATTTTCACTAGAAAAGAATAATTTTCAAGAAAGAAAAGGATGACAGCACTCAGTAAAGTGAATCTCAATAAGTTTTCCCTTTCATAAAGTAGCAGATGTCGTCACATATACTCCACAAATATTCCATGAAATTGATATCTAGAAATGAACCTCTAGAAAAATATATTCTAATCTATTCAGAGCCATGTATATGGTAATATTCTAACCTTGTCAAACTAAAGTTCCATCATAAAAAGTCCATAGTGGGAACATTTTGTTTTTTTGTTTTTGTTTTTATTTTATTTTTCTTTTTTACTACAAGCTCATGATAGTAACTCCTGCCCCTTAAAAGGCATTTTATATTCAAGGGATTGACCAACTCAATCATAGATAGGTCACAATGAACCCTCAGAGCATAGGTCAATTTGATAAGCTCTAACGTACCAACATAACTACCAGGATCCATATAATAGGCCTAAATTATTTTACTAAGATCTATAATAGACTTGACTAAACAACAACTAAAGGTCTAGCACTTTATGTATTCCATTAGAAGTAAACCTTGATTCTCTAATGGAAATGCTAGCTATGGTTGGAGTTTTTTTTTTCTTGATCTATAAAGGAAAGAGAATAATATTCTCAAACTAAAATAATTTTTTAATGTAAATATCTTTACATATGTAGAAAATTGTCAATTGCGATAAATCGAATCAAGTGGAAACATTTCATCCATATAATTGAGAAGAAATTTGAAATTGATACTTTGTTGCTGCGAAATCAACCCTTGAGTAGAAAGGATGACCAAAATATAAGCATTAAATAGCAAGAGAGATCACAACTCGATTGATAGACTAAGTAATCTAAAGAACTCATTAGGTGCACGCGCACCTAAGCTTTATTGGTCCACTTCGACCACCGAAGTCTTCTCCAAGTAACCTTCCCTCTTCTAGTTCTACATTTTTTCCTAAGAAGCCTTTTTTAGATTGAAACCCTAATATCACCCTCCTCACACTCTTTTACTTTTCCTAATTAGAAGTCTTAAGTGTATATATCCATACAATTTATATTGTTTTCTCCCCTCACAATAATAGATTTCATACACTGATACACATGCATGCAGAAGTTATGGGTCTCAGTCCCACAATTATATACAGTATAAACATAAGTTCTAAAGAAAAGAAATTTACCAAATAAAAGAAAGGAAAGAAAGGAAGATTTTTTTGTTTCTTGGTGTCATTATTTAAAATGCACATGTGAGCTTTGTTCCTCTATATTTAGAAGCCAACCCACCTTCCCTTTTTTTCGATTGAAAAGGGGGCGTTAAAACCCAGGGACCAAATTAAAAAAGTTAGCACCTATAGAGCATAGCTCCCAGGAAGTTTTGCACCACCTATGTCTTCCGACAGAATGGTTAGCAAACCAAGGGTCGTCTCCAAGACCAAAAGCGTGGTTTTCCATCCAGTCCGCTGCTTTATTGCCTTCTCTGTAGGTGTGTAAAATCCTTACTTGCCATGATTGCTGGAGCATGGAGCAAATGTAGGATAATAGCTGGGTATGGCCATTGTGGCCGCTGTCCTCTTTATTGATGCTCTCAACAACCGCTTTGTTATACAACTCCAATATCACTCTACGTTTGCCTAATTGCCATGCCAAGCGAAGACTTTCAAGAACTCCCCAGAGTTTTGCTTTATAGACATTGCAATAGCTCAAATTGGACAAAAACCCCCTAGCCAGTCACCACTCTCATCTCGGATGAGACCACCGGTTGTTGAGTGTTGGATGTTCACGTTAACTAAACCATCAGTGTTGAGCTTGAACCAACCATGATCAAGAGGGAACTAGCCTAAAAGCTTTTCGACTTTCAGGGGGAACGAATGAAATGCTCTCGTGAATCCAACAACCAAGCCGTAGCCACCACCCTTCCCTAATGAGGAGTCATGGTCAACCAAGAAAGTCAAGAACCAGAAGGATCCTTCCATCAATGTGGTTGGTGATGCAAGTTTTAATCGGTCATTTAAGGATGCTAGGGTGCCTTCTCAGTATGAGGAACCAATTTATGAGGTAGGTGATATCGAAGTACGACCTGAAGATGTAACAAGAATTGTGGAGGACAATGTGGATCTTATCCGCTTTGCTGATAAGATTAAAGAACGTATGATTCGCTCAATACAGAATATTGTGGTCGTCAAACTTCTGGGTCGCCCTATTATTTACCACTTGCTCTCCATCAGGTTGTTCAAGTTATGGAATCTCTAGGGTGGTATGAGGAATACTGATGTGGAAAAGGGGGTTTATCTTCTTTGCTTTGCAACATACAAAGCCTATCTCAAAGCTTTTTTGGAAGGTCCCTCAGTCCATAATGGGGCACTACTTGTTCGTGCAACCCTGGACCCCATCTTCAATCCATATGAGGAAAACCTTTCAGTAGTAGCAGCCTGGATTAAGATCCCAAGTCTCTCATTTCAATACCTACCATAAGCATATATTGAAGGAACTGACTGAAACATTTAGTAACTTCATCAAGATCAACTACAATATGAACACAGGAAAAAAAGGAAGTTTGCTCATATGGAAGTGGTACTGGACCTCACAAAGTCGCTTAAGCCGACTGTCAAGGTGGATGACTGCCTACGATGTGCTATCTTTGTATCAAATATGGACATACGCACAACCACTGCCTATTGAATCAGAGCAAGGAGACGAATGCCAACAAAGCAAAAACATCAGACACTACTGGATCTGCAACACCTCAAACCGTCGGAGACATTTCATCGAGGATATTTGTCAACACTGATGTCACTGACCCCTGGATTCACAGGGCCCACAAATCGAGGAAATCAAAACCTGCAACGACAACTAGGCCATGTGTTATAGGCAACCAGCCTAGTTCAACAGCCACCCTATCTAGGTACAACGTTCTGGCATCAATACTGGACGATGGACAGCCAAATGATGAAACAACTGGCAGGTCCCTCGTTGTATCTCAACCGTCATATCCTCCCACCAACAATGTACCAAACCCTGGACCTACCAACCTACCTAAGACCCAAAAGAAGAAAGGCCCCAAAAGGCCTCTTACAACTAAAACAAAAAACAAAAAGGCAGTACTCAAGCCCACTACTCAATTAAGCCCAACCAGGAACCCATCACACCAAGAAAATGCCCACCCAAATGAATCACAGTAGTCTCACCCCTAGCCCAGAAACCTATCTAAGAAACCCCCAAGCTAGCCCAAAGGCCCAAGAACCAACCCCGGATACACCCCCAACTTCAACACTGCCATCCCCATTGGTCAACTTAATTATCCCCCAACAAATGAAGACATATAGATGACCATGAAGAGAGCCTTGGACCCAGAGAATCATTCAGTTGTGCAATTTTAGGACAAGATATTCGACTGCCCTTTAACCTTGCAACAAACCTAAGTGGAATCGCTCCCCCTCCCCCACCAGATACACGTTCTAGCAGGGGGGAGGTCATCAACCCAACAAAACCCCAAGAATGACATGAAACTCAAGGCCCAAGCCCCTAAAAATAAGTTACTTTGTGATGCTCTTGTGGAAATGGAATCAAGCGATCCCACAAAGGATCCTTTGGCGGACATAATGGATGCATATGGCTCCTCTTCCGTCTAACCATTCTGCTCATCGGGTAACCCACACTCCAAGTATAGTTATTTTATGACGACATACTCTCCAATACTGGTATGGAACTGTCAGGGTGCAGCTGATAAAAAGTTTCATCGTCATCTGAAACTTTTGACGACAAAACTTTTGTGTTATGCTCATAAACTAACAGTGGTGATCCTTGTTGAAACAAGGATCAGTGGGCTTCATGCCGACAAGGTTATTGGCAAATTGGGCTTTCAAAAACTCCACCGAGTCGAGACTATGGGCTATTCAGGTGGTATCTGGGTTTTATAGAACCATGAGGTGAAAGTCTCAATCTTGAGAAGTCACTAGCAATTTGTTCACACAAAGGTGCAATTCGAGCATTCCACCCCATTCCTCTTCACAGTTATTTATGGCGGCACTAACCTTATGATCAGAAGACGTTTATAGAAAGCGCTTGAAGAGATTTCGACTGGCTCTAGCCTCCCATAGGCTTATTGCTGGTATTTTAATTTGTTACCCGAAGTCGAGGATAACCTATGAGGCTCGAAACCACATCCGTGTAAGAGATTTGCTACCCGAATTTTGACTTTAGGCCTCATTGAACCATCTTGCTCAGGCCCCGCCTTCACCTAGGCCAGGGGATTGATTAATGAGAAACAGGATTGGGTTTTTTTTAAAATTGGGCTTGGGCCTCTACCTTAAGCCCTTTTTATTGGTTACTCACCTTATAAGGGCGTACTCACACCATAACCCCTTGCTCCTCCACCTACCATCTACTGGCCTAGTAACAGAGAAAAAGATATTCAGATTTCTTGCAACCTGAGAAACCCACCAATATTGGTCAAACCTGATTAAAGCCAACTGGGTGGAAGGGGCCTCGGTTGATGCCAATATTGTTAACCTAGAGGCAACCAATGAATGAAACAAAAACACCTTTGGTAATGTTTTCCAAAAGAATAAGAGGATCCTTGCACGATTATCAGAGATTCAAAAGGTAATGGAAACCCACACTACTAAAAATCTCAGAGATCTAGATATATCATTAAAAGAAGACTTGGAGAAAGTCCTGACCCAAGAGGAACTCATATGGCAACAATGGACAAAAGTCAACTAGATCACCCTAGGCGATCAGAACACTTCCTTCTTCCACACCAAGGTGAGCTAATGAGCCAAACAACACTCCATCACTAAACTCCGATGTCTTAACGGACAATGGTGCGAGGATCATATCATTTTGCAGCATGAGGCATTTTGATTCTTCAAAGCATTGTACACAGAGACATCAGACTCCTTCGCCTCATTTCCTACACCCTTACTCAACCCAATGAGGGCATTGATGTCGATGGAGGAGGTGAAGGCCGCCCTTTTTGCAATGGCACATGTGAAGGCCACTGGAATTGATGGTGTTACCGCTTTGCTTCATCAATCCCAATAGCCTACTATGGGCCCCTCCTTTGTGCATATGGTTAGAGAGGCGTTCAATAAAGGGACTATCCCAACCTCTCTAACCACTCAGTGATCACTTTTATTCCTAAAAATGATGTTCCGAAACATTTTAGCCAGTTTCGGCCTACTAGCCTCTACACTATCGACTACAAACTCATAATGAAAGTTGCGGCTAATAGGTTGAAGATGGTGATGCCTCTCCTCGACAACCAAGCTCAGAAAAGCTTTATGGCAGAGAGGAATATTACTGATAATATTGTCATCGTGCAGGAACTCATCCATTTTATGAAAGTTGTCCGTGGATGGAAATGGTGAATGACAATTAAACCGACCTTGAAAAAGCCTACGGTTATTTGAGTTGGGGATTCATTTGGGAGACCCTCTCAGATGCACAGGTCTCAATCGCCCTCACCAATGTCATCATGGTAGGTTTGGAGTCGAGTTCATTCCTACTCCAATGGAATGGTGATCTTTTCGAGCCCTTCTCTCCCTCCCGAGGAGTTCGACAAGGAGACCCAATATCCCTTTACTTCTTTGTCCTCTGCATGGAGAGGCTACAAGAAATCTCCAATGCAGTTCGACAAGGTTCCTAGGTGGCCCCCTGCATTAGTGGTACTGACCTTCCTATCTCTCATTTTTTTTGCTGATGACTTAATTCTCTTTGTAGAAGCCAATGAAAGACAGGTGGAGGTGGTCGCTCGTATGATATGACTTTATCTGAGCTTGGACCATAAAATTAGCCTAGAGAAGTCTCAAGCCTTCTTCTCTCCCAACATTAAAGATTCAGTAGCCACATCCATCTACCAAAGACTAGGCTTTACGAAATCTGATAGCTTGGGGAGATACTTGGGGGTACCAATCCTACATGAAAGAGAGGTAAAGTCCACTTACAACCCGAACCTGGAGAAAGTCAAATCCCAAATCCGAAGCTATAAGCCTTAAAAAATCTCCTTGGTAGGGCGATCAACCCTGTACAAGTCTTCCATCTCATCAATCCCATATTATACAAATGCAAACTACTGGCTTACTGAAGGGCCTATGCGTCAATATCGACAAGTGCAACATAGGATTCCTATGGGGAGCCAAGTAGGGAAAGAGGAAACCAAGTCTTTTGAACTGGGAGACAGTTGTCTTCCAAAATCCAAGGGGGGCCTTGGCTTGAAGAAAATGCACACCACGAATCAAGCTTTCCTGATGAAGATTGGATGGGGAATCTTGAACAACAATGACGCTCTTTGGGCCAAGGTTATGAGAACCAAGTATAATCTCCAGGATGCGAATCCTACCTCTACAATGCTCCCTTCCCAAGGATCCCACCTACGGAGAAGTGTGAAGAAGGTTTGGCAAGGGATTCAAAGGTTAGTTGCCAATGGAAAAAAGTAAGATTCTGGGAAGATCGTTGGACATCACTGGACTGCCCACTAATCGATATGGTGTGATAGCCAGTGATTGACTATATCCTGAACAATGATGAATGGAATTGGATGGCTTTCATTGACATTCTACCCTCCCATGCCATAAATTGCATTGCAACTTCTGCGTGAAGTCAATGGACCTGACGACTCATGGGCTTGGAGACATTCCCAGACAGCCAAATTCTCAGTGGCATCCTACAAAGCACTCCATTGCTACCCCAGGAAGGAAGGGCTTGGCGACTAGTTACTAGCTTGGAATTGGACGGGACTCGAGAGAAAGACTTTCTATGGTTGGTTTTGAACGGGCCTTACTAACCAATGAAACAAGAGTTAAGAGACACATGACCCAAGATGTGAGTTGCCCTCTTTGTGGTGAGCCTATAGAATCTCCCACTCATGTTGCGTGATTGTCCCTATGTTAGATAAGTATGGGAGAGAACGCTCGAGATAGACATACCCAGGGATTTCTATTCGACCCCTTTTAATGAGTGGTTGTCAACCCACCTAAGTTCTCAGTCACTAGTAAAGGACATCCCAATTCCATCCTAGTTCGCAAAGGGATACTAACACTTATCGACCGCCCATAACAGGACGACCCTTAGTGACGAAGTTTACAGCTATTATAACATCGCTACCTTGATCATCCCCAAGACCAAAGAACCCACCTTCCCTTTTAGAGGGTTGGTTCAGTCCCTTTTTCCTAGGAAAGGACTGCACTCCTAATTCAATGTTCATTTCATTCACTTTCCATGATATACCCCCAGTCAGCTAGTACTGCATGCTTGTCCTTACTTTCTTTCAAGCAGAGAAAGACAAGATCCCAACATATCCCCAAATCTAAAATGTGTACTTCCATATCTTTAAGCTATCTAATAATAAAGGGTAAAGTGTGAAGCATGCATTTAAACCAAGCAATTCTAATCAATCCATCAATCTGACCAGGCCCCACCACAGCTTTCTTTGCTGTAAATCCAATCAGGGCCACAAGGCTCGCCATTCATGTATACCTCACCAAATAACTACTTCACATTCACATCAAGCTATAAGCCTATAAAACTGCTTTTGCTTTCACTTTTCTTTTGGTGTCGGTTGTCAGAGCAGTAACTTTGGAGATCACTTGGTTTTACATATATAGAAACCCTATTGAAAAACTTTCCTTATGAGGATAAATTGTACAAAATCAATAATATTGGTCTTCATCTTTTAGAAGCCACACAATCACATATTCACAATGTAGTGCTTGATATAATGCTTACAGCTGTTCCATGAGCTTCCTCTTTTATTACTTTAATCTAACAGAGTCACAGGACTGTTTGTTTTCAGGTACTACCATCAGTAGACATGCAGTACACAAAGCTTTAAGACATCCATCCAATCGGTGTTTGGAATCTTCAGCTGAGCCAGTTTTCAAATGTGAGACTTGTGATCCTCCTTCAACTAAAACTCAAATTGCTCACTTTTCTTTCTCTGGCCCAGTCTCTCCTATCTCTTTTTCACACTCATTCATCTGTTTTGACTCATCAATGTATCTCAAACATCACAAGCCATAGTGCCGTTTATCTTTTTCACAACTATTGTCATTGATGATGTAGGCAATAAAATATGCGTCCATCAGAAGGTAAATAGATCACAAATACAGTATCCGGCCCAATCGGCCCAATCGAATTTGTATGCATCACCAAAAGGTCATGTGATGTAATCCTGTCATCTGACTCCAAATATTATGGTACCGTGAGTCATCAAGTTGAGGTACCTGACTAACTCTAATACTCAAGCCTAAGTAGGAAGGGGTCGGGACATCCACAATTATCAAAATAAAAAAAAAATCACATATACCTAGATCTCTATATTGAGGACAGAAATATGCAAACCTTATATGGCCAACAAGTTGATTCAGCATTGTTTCTTTTTGCCCCCATTATATCTGCAGTCTCAGTGGCCGTTATTCAATCTGTAAAAATTGCACAGCAATTAGGTAAGGGTGCTCCTTGTTCATCACATTTGCTATCTACATTGATGAAAATACGATGTAGTTTATATAAACAAAGTAGGACCCAAAGCTTCAGTTTTCACTCTAAAATGAAGTTGATAAAGGTACTGAACTCATCAAACAAATGAAGAAAAGGGTCACATTAGTTTCTTCCGCTAGTGCCATGATGTATCTTCATCCTATCCTTTTCATACAGATCCAAAAAGCAAACGATTTTCATCTGTAGAATAGCGTTCTAACCATGTATGACAAATTACATGGACATGTGAAAGCACATGTAAAGAGTACTTACAGGTTTCATTCTGTAAGATAAAGGTAAGAGAGGTAAAAGTATCATACCTTCAAGGTAAAGCACATAAGAAACCTAGCCCTGAAAGCAAAATACCTTTCCCTAGGCCCTAAACACCTAATCGCGCAAACTGTTAAATAGTAAACCCAACAAAATGGGTACATTAACCTATATGTTCAGGCAACAAGGCAAGCACATATTTCACAACTACTACAACAGTTTCAACAGAACGAAAAACAAATATATCAAACAATAACGATAATGATGTTCAATCAGAAAGCGCAGGGAAACAAATTACAGCAAAAGAATACTTGCAGTGTGAACAAATAAGTACTAAGGAACTGTAATCTAAATTTTAAAGAAGGCAGTGTAAAAAAGAGATGATCATGATTGGGGAACATACTTTCGACACATACATTTTCTATATGTTCTGGAAACCTTTTAAAAACAATTAAAATGCGCCCTTGCAGTCCCAATTTACAACACAAAGTACTCCAAAAATCATTTAGCAAATGTGTGTATCAAAAGTATGTCGCCTAATTTTTACGGTTACCGATTCCGTGGACCGTACTAGTTCTGGCAACTAAAAAAACACCCATATCGCGTTAGAAATGACCTGATTGCTCCAGTTGCCTGATTTGCAAGTCCCAGGACGCCAGTGACTGGCACATGCCTCAGAGTATAGCACTCATCCAGACAAATGGTGATACCGTCAGGGGTCAGTAACACCCTAATCCCAAATATATATCATGCAAAATGGATAGGTATTGAACAAAAACATATCTAACAAAAATCAAGTTCCATGATATGGCAAAAGAATCTAGTGGTTAAGGAAGTGCACAAGAAAGGAAATATAACACAATGAGGGAGTTCATACTATACAGCAGTATGCTACCACTATTAGCGAAGTCAGGCCATCAAATGATGATTGCATAATCAACTTTTACCAGACATCAGACATGGCATCGGTAACCCCTGCGGGCTTCCAGCAGTGAAGGCTCATACTAGATTCCCAATAATTATGTTGTCATTCTTTCAAACTGCCAATAATTGGATTCGTAATGCATGGCACTTGCAAAAAAACGAAAATAAACAATGACAAAACGTGAGACATGAACTTTCATGAAGTACCCAAATGCTCACTTCGCAATTTTTTTTAAATTAATGGAACCGTGCCCAGAGTTTCCATTCCGGATAAGCAAACCCAAAGAAGACACAAGAATAAAGAAAGGGGACAATGAAGGAGAGAAAGAAATAACTTACAGATTAACCTAAATTATTCATGTAGTCAACAGCTTTTTCATGCCTGCTTTCTGCTCTGTTGTAAGCCTGGAGGGAAACTTAATATTGAACTTAATTCTCAAGTTCCCTTTTTTGCTAGGCTCCTTTGGTAGAGGCATCCCTTCGCCTTTAACCACTTCTTCGTAGGTGGGACTGATAATCGAGTTAATGGGTATTGTCAGGTTTCGACCATCTAGTGTGGTCAGCTGTACTGTATAACCTGTCAAAGCCTCCACCAGAGAGATTTTCTGAGTATAGATGAGATCATTTCCATCCCTCTTGAAGAGATTGTGAGGTCTCTCATCAATGATGAAAACAAGGTCGGCGGGTATCAGACCTTTCTTTTCATTTCCTTTCTCTGGGAAGGTGATTTTTGTTCCTTTCTTCCAGCCTGGTTTGACATCTATGGCCACGATCTCCTCAACTGTCGTAGGTCTCCTGTACAAAGGAAATAGTATAATATTAAAATGATCATTCTCAGGATGCAACTATCAACTAGTATGATGGCCTATAAGCCTTGGCCTTGAGAAGCACAGAACACCAACATATAAGACAAACAAAAGAACCCTCCTCAATCTTATTTGTGCATTTGAAATAATTATTAATATTTTAAATATTCATGAAACAAAATTTCAAGTTAAGGTCATCTTACTATCATTCTTCTAATAAGAACCCAAACACCAACAATGAAATTCAATGTAACAGTGACTATTTTAGTGATTAAAGACCAGTAAGAAAGCAAATCTCTCCATAAAAGAGAGCCTACAGCCATTAGAGATATCGAAATCTCCCCAAACCACTCAAAAGAGTGTCCAACATTACAATCAAAGTTCAGAATGTCTATTACAACTAAATCATACCTATTTACACCCTAATTTCTATACAAACCCATTGATATGGCCAAAATACCCTTGGTTAGGAATCTATCATCTTGCTGCCAACATATAAAATCTAAAGAATGAGAATTCATTTCAGTACAAGGAGATTTTTACAGAGAAAAATGTGATTCATCAAACTTAGGATTAAATTTTGATTTATTAATTAACATGGTATCACCAGTGTAAAACAAACACCATAAAGCATCAACCAGAACAGTTTGAACTATTTTTTTTTCAAGCAAACAGGCATCCACCATATTTGGGTGATCTTTCCACAATTTAAGTACCTATTTACGAGTTATAGTAATGATATCTCTCATGATAACGAGCTACAATTCTTTAATTAGCACAAATATCTGTAGGTCCATGTCACTAAATACACACAACTGAGATAAACAAATCAAATACCGAAATCAACTACTTGAAACAAACAAAAATGAAAAAGAGATAAAAGAAGTTTCGATTTTGAGGGTCGTTGGACATGGCCAGCGTCCCTCTTGCGAATCATTCGATTCGATTCAAATCAGACGATTCAAATAGAATCGAACGATTCACACAAAACTCGACCGAGTTTTCAGAAAACCGAGTTGAGTGAAAACTCAACTCGATTTTCATTATGACCGAGTCAACTCGTACGATTTGACTCGCAAATCGTACGAGTTTAACAACTGTGCTCCTAACTCACAATAAGTTCTTTAACTTAACAATAAGAATACCATAATACTTCTAATCACGTTGTATCTATATAAATACTCTCACTAAATCCTAATTAGGTTTCCCACTAAAGACATGGAAATTCACACAATACCCCTAGTCTTATCATTACCCCGCCCATTTAAAAACCACCTTGTCCTCAAGGTGGAGTGCTCCCAATAGCATGCCGCGATGTCCGGATCGTAATTCCATGTACTTGAGTCTATCATTACCGCCTCCTTTAAAATTGGTCTTAAAGGTGGCAGATAGAGAAAGAAATAGCAAAGAAGATGACAATGCCAGGATCATGAATCCACTTGATGAGTAAAATGAGAGTGATCAATGGGAGGAATGGCCACACGAGGATCCATGTGAACCTCGTATTTGAGGGGAAATTGATAATGACTTTCATCCATAACGTGAAACCCATAGCAATTAAGGTATCCAACGCCAAGAAGACGCGAAATGCAACCCAGAATTTCAACACAATTTCAATAGAAGAATTGATGCCTCTCAAACGTCTCGGCGACATTACGTCAATCATGTTAAATGTGTCATCAATAGACTCACATCTCCCGTACCATACCAAATACCGGAATTGGGTGTTACATACATGCTACACATTGAGTAAGTTCACCAAAATCGAGTATAGCACAACTGTTGAAGCACATTGTCAAACCACAATCCACTTATGAAGTGCATATCCATCAAAGGTGTAAGGCAAAACAATACTCATGTAATTATTCTCGAATAATGCTTCAAATAAGTGGCCCACCATCTTCAAAATTGATGAATAGTGAAGATGACCAAACTTCAAAAGTATTTTGGTGCGCAAGAAATTCACTATTATCTCACAAGCAGAAAAAAAGAAAGAAAAATCATAACTGCGAACGGCAATGATCTTCGACTGTATTGACGAAGGAGGCGGCCAAGAATGTGGAGAGATCAGATCAACAATGATAGGTTGCTCTTGGTACCCTCCAACATTCTGGTCCATTCATTCATCACAAGAAGAGTGGTGTTTCTGATTTGCTTTAATGTGCTGAGATGAAGCCAGATCTGACCCTTTTGAGCCCCGGTCAACACTCGATTTGATAATAAGACGAACCATGTGAACATCCGAGATATGTGTGACGGTAGTTGGTGGATCTAATATTTCTACACTATTCGAAGTTGCAATGGTGATCAGCATTGGAGTCGAGATCCTCCTTTCGAGAGATTTGTGAAAGGAATTTCACGGCAACAAATGGATGATCACATGGAAATGGAACTGAATCTAATTTGGTAGATGATTGAACTGGTGTTTCAATGTTAGGCGATAATTCCTTTACATCAGTTAGTGGATCAGTGGTTGAACTGGTGTTGGTGGATGAGGTGATGCATCAAAGACCAAATCTAGTAAATTTACAATGTTGGTTCCATTAGATACACACGAGTGAAGTATCACTGAAGTTGTCACTTGCAGGGAGTATTGAACTTGCATCCACTCATCCATTTTCTGAAATAGCCTTCTCATTCTTATTTTCAATTCTACCATCGATATCTCCTTCAACTTTGTCTCAACTACGTGCTTTTCCATCCGAGACATTAATATTGTCTCCAAGATCGTGAGCTCTTATACCAATTTGATAGAACCTCGTTCTATCAATGCACTAAATACACTCAACTGAGATAAACAAATCAGATTTGAGAGAGATAATAGATAGTTGTATTACTAAGAATAAGACAATCAAACAACCAACGACATTCGAGAGGTCATACTCTCCTAACTCACAATGAGTTCCTTAACTTGACAATAAGAATACCATAATACTTCTAATCGTTTTGTATCTATATGAATACTCTCACTAAACCCTAATTAGGTTTCTCACTAAAGACATGAAAATTCCCACAATACCCCTAGTCCTATCATATTGTCTCTTGTAAATAATGGATTACAATTCTTTATTCAGAAAGACATCTTTTGGGCTTTAGACAATGAATTATCTGATTGCAATCCAGGTCATGTCTTTAACCATGTCCATTTTGTAATAAAAACACAACTGATATTTTTTACAAATGCTTAGAGTATTTTCAGAATATTGCTAAATTATTTCTCAGAATTTTTGGTAAGCTTCAAGTTATGATAATATAAAATTTCCTACGTGAATGGAAAAAATAAATCCCAAGTCCAATTAATATCTCTACTAGAATTCAAAAAAAAAAAGAGGAGATGACCTTGTTAATTCTACAGTGTCAAGACATATTTACCCTTCGGTCAGGTAGAATGTGACAAAGGTCGATGTTTTGACCAGAGTATTTGCTTTTGACCCTTCATGTAGAATGACACATTGAGCTCTTCATGCACGTGGGAAACTGCTTTTGGTCTTTGCTTTTAACTCTCAATGGTCCTAGACTCTTAGGTAGTATTTAAATTTACCATTATAGTAATCTATAATTAGAAACAAAAACTGCAAAAGTTGGTGGAGTAATAAATTTTGGAAAATGCTTTTGTAAACCAAGAATGGCACGCATCAACGACGCGCATTTTTGGCATTCGTTGCTTTTCATATCATGATGCACGCACACACATCTCGACGTGTATTGTTGTGATGACCATAAATGTGTGTTGTTGCTGGCTTACAATACCAGGTTCCATAAATTTTCTACCATCTTGGCTTCTTCATGTAAAATGCATTTGTTATACATCAAATATTAATTGTTCATGAATAATGGTCTAAATATCAGTCTCCTTGCATATAGAGCTAGAGTAATTCGAAAGAGAAGGTTATTTTTATTTTCTTTGCAGAAATATAAATTTCATTAATCATCAATGACTCTCAATACATTCAATAAAATAGGACCACAAATAGAGCCAATTACCTTGATAAAAGTACATTTGTTTGTTAATCATAATTGTTCAAAAGTAACATCCAACTACCATAAAGTTGATTATTTTCTTGACAAAAGTTCTTAGCAGTGCTATTGAAGCGCACGCCTGAGGCACGCCTTGAGGCAAGGCACAAACTTTGCGCGTCAACAACACTAAGGCGATGAGACTTCAATAAGGCGCACTGAGGCATTCGCCTGGCCCACTATATCACTTTTATTTGCTTTTTTGTTGGTTTTTTTTTATGTTAATTCAGTTTTGGAAATCATGGATTTACCTTATCGGATAAAAATTTTAAAGAAAAAGAAACTAAAAAAGGGAAGGAGAAAGTTAATTAGACAATTTCCATAAAAAGCTACTTAAATAGAAGATTGAAAGTTTGTATAAAGAAGGAAAAAAGGGAAGAGAATTTCAAAATCAATAAAAGGAAAGTTTGCATAAAGAAAAAAGAAATAACAACAAAGGCTCAATTCCAAAGAAAAAAAAGGAAGAAAAAGAACAACAACAGCAGCAGCAGCAGCATAGCCCCAGTCCCAAATTAATTAGAGTCGGCTACATGAATCAAACTCTTTCATTAAGCTCGATTTAGTGCAATTGAAAAAAAAAAAAAGGAAAAACAAGAAAAGAAAATTACTAATCACAATGATACGCTATTGTCATGATTTACTTTTCTATCATAATGTTCTTATAATTTTATTTTCACATAAACGTTTGATAATTTGATTTTTCATGTGTGTTGATCTTCTTTTTCTATCATAAATTTTCAGTAGTTCATAACTTTTATAAGATTATATAAAATATATGCATAATTTGCTTCTATTATATTAATAATTAAGTACAATTGGCTTTATTCAGGCGTGTGTCTCTCAGCTTCGATAACACTGGTTCTTGGGTCACTTATTAACAATAATATTATTACTGGATTTAAGAAACGCATTAATTATGCATTCAAATTACCTTCTTGCCCATCAACACAAGTAGAGAGAGCAAGTGCTTTAATTATGTAGTAAACTACATTTAATTCTTTATTTACCCAATAAAAAAATAAGAAGTGTATAGCTCTCATTAAATGTTTTAAGTTAAAATAGGGGTAAAATAGGTATAAAAGGTACAAATTCCCTTGAATTTAGAAAAACGTCTAATACTTTTTGAAGGAGATAAGATTTTGTAGAATACGGAATACCATATATTTTTGACCCGAGAAAGTAATAAACAAGCTTGTTTAAGAGAGAATCTTATGTAGGTTTCTGTACAATAGCTACGACGGTTAAGGTCTGGCATTTCTACTTAAGAGAACAAGGCTTAATTACTGTCGTGGAATATACATAATAAAACGCTAGAATTCTCATCACCAACTTGCAAAAGAGGACAACACCAAAATGTAAAGAAGCTTTTCTACACAAAATAATGGATCCATATCGCAAACGAGAAAAATAAAGTCAAGTTGTTTGTTGGTCTTAGTTATTTCTTCCTTTCTCAAACACTTACGAGGTTGCTGTAATTTACTCAATAAACTAATTTATTTTTACTAATTTATCGACAAAAACTTAACTTAACTGTTGCTGCTTTGTTTTTAATAATTCTGTTTACAGCATAAATGATTTTTTCACTGGATAAAAGCTTAATTTTTTTTTGCAAGTGGATAACAGCTTAAATTTACAAACCGAAACGATGAAATCAAATTTTATCGCTGACGTGCGTAGCACATCCCAAACTAGCCATTATAAAATGTCCAACACAGTTAACCTTGATCTTAGTCCAAACTCCTAACTCTTTCCTAGCTCAATTCTCAAACAGGATCTAAAAACTATCATGAATGTCTTTAAAAAATAATTCCTCACTGATGCCAAGTCAATTATTCCAGCCCCACTTTTCAACAACCACAAAACCTCAGTTCTAATTAGTTGGGTAGGGTTAGCTACATGGATCTATGCTTCCACTTTTTAATACATGGATCTATGCTTCCACTTTTTAATATGCATTATTATCTAGTCATCCATTTTGTGTGTCCCACTCCTCTTACAGAATCTACACATCAAAGGGACAGGGAAAAAAAAAGATAGCAACAAAATTAGGTAATTAAATCAATTTGTTGCCCTGCAAATGGAATATGTGCTAGTCCCTTTTTTCCTCCTCTTATTTGACCTTAGCTTAATGTTTCAAATAGTAAGAATAATTAATCTATCTATAGTAATTAATAATCAAACAGCACCGTACGTCTTTAGAGAACATCAACAATGACTAGTGGCATCTGTGTCTCCATGATTTGATGATATGAAGCACCCTTTCAGCCCTTTTCTGTAATTTTTTTTCCAAAAATGCTTCAACAATTATTTCATTAATGCATATAACAAAACAATTTGGTAATGAGAAAGCTGCCGGTTATTTGTAGTCATGGGAAATTTTAGAAGAAAACTATTCCATAATTTTTCAATTAATGTTTGTTTCACCTTAGTCCAATAAATTCAAGGAAAAAAACCATCACACCTCTCATTTGATCTTTCCATATGCTAAAAGCTTCATCCAACATTTCTTCCTTCTTTTATTTGTTCAATAAAGTAAGCATGTTTTTAGAATATTCGGTCAATGAATCTAAAGTAAAGCTACAAGAATTGAATTTGATTCACAAGAAAAGTATTTGATCAGAATCGAGAAATTTAAATTCCATAATACATCTTTAACAAATAACAAAATTGTGTGCTTTGCAAAGCGAATAGAACAACTTACGTCTATTTGTTGAGTCAAATGGTCAATTTTATCTCAAACTTCCAATTACAAGCCGCGTTTAAAATATGGCTACACAATGATGCATGCGGTCTGATTGACTGAGCTTTTGTCAAGAAAAATGACAAAATTCCATACCAGACTACCAATTAATATAGCATGCACAAAACTCCAACAACTATATCCCTTTTTTTCAAAAATTATCAACGTTAATTATGTTCCATTAAGAAAAAAAATTAAGCAATTGTGATCCAAGCTCACAACAAGGTAACTCCTATAACCAAATCCTATATTAAGCCTCATTCTCACAATGAAAGGACATGCAAGGGAACTATTCATCCACTAATGACCAAGAAGAAAAAGTCACATAAACAAAGTTCCACTCCCCATTTAAATTAGTGAAGGACTCCATTCAAAGATCGATCATCACCTTAATAACTAAGCTAGAGAAATCATAAATCGCATCTTTGCTCCGGCTATGATAATCATTAGAATCAGAAAATATTGTTACTCTTGCTTCCATCGGGAAAAACTTGGCCCCTCCCCTGGCAAATTTCTTTGTCAAAAAAAAAAAGAGAAATGGCTATTTCTAAATAGATTCAAAATACGATGTCATAAACTTCAAACATGCTTTGAATCAATTGAGACTCACTAGATAAAACTTCATTTTCCTTAAATGCATCTTCAATTATGTACTCAATAAATGCATATTGCACAGCACAGTTGAGAACTTGGATGAAGTGCCAAAGGATCAAATGATTCATCAACATTTTATGATTTTATGATATCATATATCACTGAGGAATAGGGTTGGCAATTTGTTGTTCAGACCCACCGGCCCGATTTTGCCCAGCATGGAATAAGAAGGGTCAATGTTTTGGCAAAACCATCTTGTTCGAATTTAGACTGGACCGAGTCTAGACAAGACTTTATAAACCCAAACCCGGACCAAAATTTAATTATCCTTTGATAAAAGGGTTTATTAGACAAATAGCACTTAATAATGTACTTAAGATATTTTTAATTTTACAACGAATTAAACTAAGGCTAAATTGGTTAAAATATCCTAACCGTTTTACAACTTTTGTTATTATATCCTAACCTTTTTAAATTTGTTATTATATCCTAACATTTCTACATTGATAAATTTGTATCCTAATTCACTTTTTAACTTTAAATTTGATGCGGTAACATCTAATTAATGAGCTTAAAAAATAAATTAAGTAATAATTTTAGTAATTATAGATGATGAGGTGGCTTTTTAAAGTCATTGTTTAGGTGTCACATCATCAAATCTGAAATTAAAAAGTGACTTAGGATACATATTTATCAATGTAGAAAGGTGAGGATATAATAACAAATTCAAAAAGGTTATGATATAATAACAAAAGTTGTAAAAGGTTGGGATATTTTAACCAATTAAGCCTTGATTTTTCTATGCTTAAACCTTTGTTAAATGTTTACTCACATAAGCTATTTGCACCAACATTGCAATGATTTATAGTTTGCCATATTTGTTGAGACTTTGCTTTACGTTTTCAAATTATGTCAAATGGGGTTGTATATTATGTGCATATTTTAACATTTGAAGAAGCTTTAACATAAAAAGTTAATTTTCAAGAATACGATAAATCTAGACAATTAGATAACCCAAATTTTAAGCAAAATAGGTCTGGCCAAGCCGAACGTAAAACCAACCTAGGTCTGAATAATGAATATACACTTTTTTATAGTAGGGGTCGTCCAGTCCAGACCTGAACCTATCCAAACCCAAATTTTTGCCACCCCTACTGAGGAGACTAGAAAGAAGACATTTAAATTATTTCAGAAAGAAATAATTTCTTTTTTTTTTTGTTATTCCAAATGTTCCATATAGAGATTGGCTAATCAGTCATTTACTCGTGTGGCATACTCGAACAAATTTTGTCAAGCAAAAATATGCATCAACCCAATTTAAAGAATCATATGCCAAGAAGTAAGAGATCATTAATGTCCAGCAAACAAAGCTCAAACTTCTAGCTATAATTAGGAACATGGAAATACTTATTTTTGTTAATGTCAAAAACTAGAAACTTTTAAGGTTTAAGTAGTTGTCATTTTTTGTCCAACATAAAGCACACTCATATTAGGGATTGAGGCTATGTTGTTGTTGTTGTACAAAGCACACTCATATTTGGCAAGTATCTATAATGGAAAACATTGTGCATGTTTTTCTCAGCAAGTTTTGACATGTTGGTTTTGGATTTGGAAGGTTGGAGAAAAATCAGGATAAGTGCAACTGACAGCTTGGTTAAAAACAACGGTGTGCCAACCTCGTGTTCCAACAGTGGTTGACACGCTGTTAATCTTTACAGTTTCGGGATTTTCTGATTCTTGATGGATTTGAGTTTATCTTTAGGGAAACTTCCAAATTCGTTCAAGCTCTCTTTCAAAAGGTTGGAAGAATGAAGACTGTCGCAAGGTGTTTTTGAAGTTCTTTTCATGCAAGTTGCTACAGTTTTTAGTTTCACTCCATTAACATCTCTGTGGATGTTTAGATTGGAGTGATTTCTTATTTATTTTTATTAAATGTAAGACTGATTACCAAGGAGACCTTGGGTATTCTAAGGGAAGAATTGGGCTCCAAGAGTTTAGGTGAGGGGGTCATCGAGGAGAGATTCTTATGTAAGATTTAGCTCTTGTCTTGAATAGTGAAAAGTTGATACTGACAAGGCCCCACAAATGTAGGATTGGCTACCAAATTGAGTTATGAAAGTCTTGAGTTATTTTGCGTGATTCCTTGCTCTATCTTGATTGTCCTTAATTTGCATAGTGATATCGCGTGCATTGGAACGCTCAATTATTATTTTCAATCAAAAGTACAATGACACTAGATTGCCCAATGCAAAGTTAATTTCCATCATAATAGACCAATCCAAAGAATTAAATAAACTTTGCGGTGTAAGCAAGAAAGAAAGGCCAAAGGAGAAACTCACCCGCTAGAATCAATAACATCCCTGGACAATTTCATCTTCTTGGTCGTTCCCTTGAACAAATCCTCTAAACTGCACACCAGACTTTGCTCAATCGCCGGCCCCTTCTTCGGCACATTGCCGGAACTCTCTCCACCCCCACTGCTGTTCCTGAACGCATTCATGATGTCTTCTCCAAACAATCCCCTCCCGCGAGACCCGCCCATATCGCCCATCCCCCCAAACGGGCTCGAAAACCCAAAGAACTCAGAGAATATATCATCAGCACTCCTCGGATTAAACCTAAACGACCCGCCAGAAAATCCCCCATTCGATCCACTGGAAAATCCGCCGCCACCGCCTGGCGGCACTTGCCCCTTCAACCCCTCTTCCCCATACTGATCGTACACCGCTCTCTTCTGAGGATCACTCAAAACCTAAATCAACCAAAAACACAAAAACCCCAAAATTGATTCATCCATTCAACACAAAATCAAAACTTTCGACAAATCAACAGCAGAAGAAGACGAAATTTGATGAATGCGATACGTGAATTCTCTTCTGAGGATCACTCGAACCCTAAATCAACAAAAAACACAAAACCCCCAAAATTGATCCAACCATTCAACACAAAATCGAAACTTCGACGAATTAACAACAGAAGAACACGAAATACAATAAACGTGATACGTGATTGTTCTTCTGGGCATCACTCAAAAAACCCTAAATCGACCAAAAACGAAAAACGAAAACCCCAAAATTGATCCAACAATCCAAAACAAAATCGAAACTTTCGACGAATTAACAACCAAAGAAGACGAAATTCGAGGGATGTGATACGTTATTCGAGGAATTACATCGTAGGCTTCCGAGATTTGCTTGAACGTAGCCTCGGCTTCCTTCTTGTTGTGAGGGTTCTTGTCGGGGTGCCATTTCATAGCGAGCTTTCGGTACGCTTTCTTCAAGTCGTCGTCTTTCGCGGTTCGGTCCACTTGAAGGATCTTGTAGTAGTCGACCCCCATTGTTGATCGAGCTTTCAAGGTTTCAACCTCTTCGGCCGGGACACGGGCACATGCAGAGTACAGAGGACTCTCTCTCTCTCTCTCCTCTCTCTCTCTCTCTGCGTTCTATTCCGTCTATGTTTTTTGAGTTCGATAGAATTTGTAGGAGACGAGGAAAGATATGGATTAGTCGGGCTTGCGTGTTGGGCCGAGTAGCCCATTCTCCTATTAGGCCCATTAAACATAAAGGCTACGAATCTATCATACTAATCAATAGCCGGTTGCCCCAAGTGGTAAGGGTCTGACCCGCTTATGTAAGATCTGACAACGCTCGATTAGTCAGATTGTTGGCTGGCAAAATTCTAAAAGTCAAGTTGTTGTACTTTAACTAATGACTCAAATTTGAGTTTATGCAACCTTAAGGTGAATTTGTAGTATAACAGTTCAATTATCAAGTAGTTTAGACCCAATAGAACCTATCATATTATATATGTTACACATTGTTCACTATCGAAATGCAAAAAAACCTTAGATGTGGTATGAGTTTGATAGGGTTTTTTTGTATCAAAATGCATGCGCATGCATCTCGATGTGTATTGGGCGAAAGCCGCATACAAGCGGCCCATGCATCTCGATGTGTATTGGGCGAAAGCCGCATACAAGCGGCCCCTGCGCTAGCTAAGGGCAATTTACTTGTGACCTCCCTTGTAAATATAGTCGATCAACATAAAAAAAATAAAAAATGTTTAAGTTAGCCCACTCTTCAAAGTAATGTTAAAGCTAGGTACCCTACGTCTAGTCGGAGCTTGAAAGCCAAAATTTTGGCTCTACCAATGTAGCATGGACTCCGACAAGCGTGTGTCGATTTATGAGTCCATGTTGGTTACAATAACAACGTCCATAGTGAAATGTTGTGATTGTGAAAAGACTATAGCATGGACTTCGACAAGCGCATGTTGATCATATGTGCCCATGTTGGTTATAGTAACAAGGTCGCCCATAGTGAAAATATTGCGATTGTGAAAAGAAAAATGTACGCAACCTACCAACCTGTGGCACTATTTCGCAGGCATGTCGATCTCCACCAAAGTACCAATTTTGTCCCAAACACTTAATTAACCATCTTCAACTCATACGTATGTGGTATTAACTCGGCAACATACTAGTTTTTTTTTTTTCACAAAAAGACCTTCCACTAGTTAATGAGAGATAATTAGCTATACACTACTTTTTAATGAAGTCTTAATTAAACAATGTGAGGCTATTATTTTTATCTACGCAACTTCAACACGTAGCATATTATTGCACTAGATAAACATCAAATCCAAAAAAAGAGAAGTATCATGTTTGGATTGCTCTTTTTATTGACGACTAGCAAAGATCAGTTGAGGTTTAAGTTTTTATTTTTATTTTTAAATATTATAAAAAAGGACAATATTTTTTTATTTGTAAACAAAAAAAGGCAATATTGGCTTGGGAGCTAGACATCTTTTTTTTATCAGATCATTAAAATGCGATAATTATTTTTTTTATAGGAAAAATGTAATTATGGATTTGGGTAAAACTGAGCTTCAAGTAAAATGATGGATCAAAAATATTGTAAATATCTGCCTTCTATATTTTAATGTTGATATAACAAAAGAAAAATGCAGAGGATGTCGTCACCTTGTACAAATTGTGATGGAGAAAAATGGTGGGCCCCGTCCGAGCGTGCGTATGAGGGCACGAGAATTTCTGCCAGTACCGATATTTATCCTAACTTAACCACCTCAATATTAGGTGTGGGATTTTACTCCAAAAGACTTCGGTACTATGAGATGAAACATCCACTCTTATGAACTTCTTCAATAAGCCATAGATGACCAACGTGGGACTAAACTTTTCACTCCACACATCTCAACAATCTCTACCTTGGACCGAAATCTATCCAAGATGGACACACTGCATAATCCATCGTCGCTACCATCGGCTCTGTGCCACATCTTGGACCGAAATCTATCCGAGATGGATACACTGCATAATCAGTCGTCGCTACCATATCGAGGGAGAGCAATTCGAGGCACACATGTGACCACTGACAGACATTCCTTGTCCCAGCCGCACCATCAACTCTGATACCACTTCTTGGGACCCATTCGCGTGTGTGTGCGCGGGCACGTGGATCTCTGTCAATATCGATATTGTCCTCAACTTAACCACCTCAACATTAGGTGTGGGGTTTTACTCTAAAAGGTATCGGTACTATAAGATGAAACATCTATTTTATGAACTTCTTCAATAAGCCATAGATAACTAATGTGGAACTAAACTTTTTGGTCTACACATCTCAACAAAAACGGGATTAGAAGAACTACCCACATATAAGGCCCGCAATTGGCACCGGATACCACTTGAGAAACAAGAAAAAAAGAATTGTTATGGACAATGTCAATAATGTCAAGACATTACTTTTTTATTTAATAAAAATGTACAATTTAACTAAAAAATAAATTAGAAATTGTACAATTTAACCAACCAAATACATTTTTTGAAGACAATCAATTGCGTTGCTAGCTTGCTGGTATCGGACATGCTCTTATCAAAATAAAATAAAAAGGATACTGTATAATTTATGGTTCTGTTAGGGAACACTTTTTTTCCTAATAAATACTTATTTATCTAGGGCATTGGTTAAGTGCATGTGATTAATAATTAATCAATAAATCTTTGATACAATCATGCTATCTTGTTGTGTACATGCATGAATCCAAATACTTTCGTGATCATTTTTGTGTCGTTTCTTGATCTTATTTGTCGTGCAATGTATTACATTTATTAAATTTTTTTTTGGTCAAATAATTACATTTATTTTTACAATAAATTAAACATTTAATATCTTTGCCAAAATATATATATGCATGAACAAAAATGTCATACGTCACCCTCCCAAATAATCTATATATATATATAGGGGTATTCATGTGGCAATTTTTAACCTTCTCGTAGCGCCACGTCATCAACACTTTTGCCACATCATCAACTTCACTTTAATCTATATATATATATATATTAAAGGAACACCTTGGGGTGTTCATGTAGCAATTTCCAACCTTCTCGTAACGCCGCATCATCAACTCTTTTGCCACATCATCATTTTCACTCTAATCTATGTATATATTAAGGGAAACCTTAGGTTATCCATGTGGCAATTTCTAACTTTCTCGTAGCGTCATTTCATCAACTCTTTTGCTGCATCATCAACTTCACTCTAATATATATATATATATATATATATATATATATATATATATATATATATATATTAATGAAGACCTTGGGGTGTCCCAGTGGCAATTTCTAACCTTCTCGTAGCGCCACGTCATCAACTCTTTTGCCACATCATCAACTTCACTCTAATAGGAATAAAGTAACGTCTTTGGTTATCACGTGTCACCTTCTTCCAATAGTATTTTGCCACATTGTCAACCTTTTACTATTTGAATCACTTTCTTCCAATAGTATTTTGCTACGTCATTAACCTTTTATTATTTGATAATAATTAAATTTACCTTTTACTATTTCTTTACGAGGGCTTTTCAAATTTTAATAAGAAACGGTTATTTGAATTTTAAAAACGTTTCCGCTTTCACAACACCAAATCTCTCTCACTTTTCCTCATATCTACTAGATGTTTCATGTTTCCATTAATTATACAATAAAGATAAAAAAGTCCCAACATTAAAAACAAAAACAAAAATGTCCCAATACGAAACCTTCCAAATTTCTATTAATCTATAATAAAGAAAAAAAATGACCCAATATTAAAAAGCGTTTCCGCTTTCACAACACTAAATCTCACTTTTTCTCCTACTAAACGTTCCATCTTCTCATTAATTATATAACCTCAAATTCAACATTTTTCCTCCTCTCTACTAAATGTTTTATCTTCCTATTAATTATATAATAAAGATAAGAAAAACTTTCCAACATTAAAAAACAAAAAACAAAACGTCTCAACACAAAACCTTCCAAATTCTCATTAATCTATAATAAAGAGAAAAAAAATGACCCAACACTAAAAAATATTTTCGCTTCACGACACTAAATCTCTCACTCTCTCTCTCTCTATGTGTACTTAAATGTGGTTTATCTCATTTCACATCAATGTCAATTAGGCATATAGGGAGGAGAGGTTTTGGTAGTTAAAGGGAACGTCTTTATTGAAGGTTAGAGTTTATACTATAGGATTGTCCGATTAGCAAGTCATAATTGTGGATGAGAGGTTTTGACTTTTTTATAACTATTTTATTTTGATGTTTCTTATATTCACACATTATTACCGTTTGGTTTTGATTCTGATCTTTTCTCTTTTATCACTTTCTTTTTCTCACCAAATATAATTTCATTAGGATTATATAATTTTTATATAAGTTTTCTTTTTTTTTTCTCTTTTTATCAAATTTTTCCTCTTTTTATCATTTTTTTTTCTTATTAGATTAATTATTTTTAACTAATATATTGACACTTAGTCTTACCCATGCGCAAAACACGAGATTTTGCCTAGTATATATTAAGGGAAGACCTTGGGGTGTCCATATGGCAATTTATAACATTCTCGTAGCGCCACGTCATTAACTTTTTTGTCACATCAACTTCACTCTAATGAAAATAAAGTAACATCTTGGACAACCTTTTACTATTTGATAATAAGTAAATTTACCTTTTACTATTTCTTTATGAGAGCTTTTCAAATTTTAATAAGAAACGCTTATTTGAATTTTAAAAACGTTTCCGCTTTGACAACCTAAATCTCTCTCACTTTTCCTCCTCTCTACCAAATGTTTCATCTTCCCATTAATTATATATCCTCAAATTCAACACTTTTCCTCCTCTCTAGTAAACATTTCATCTTTCCATTAATTATAAAATAAAGACAAATAAACGTCCCAACATGAAAAATAAAAACAAAAAGGTCCCAATACGAAACCTTCCAAATTCTCATTAATCTATAATAAAGAGAAAAAAATGACCCAATACTAAAAAGTGTTTCCGTTTTCACAACACCAAATCTCTAACTTTTTTCTCCTCTCTACTAAACATTTCATCTTTTTATTAATTATATAACCCCAAATTCAACACTTTTCCTCTTATTTACTAAACGTTCTATCTTTCTATTAATTATATAATAAAGATAAAAAAAAAGTTTCAACATTAAAAAAACAAAAAACAAAACTTCTCAACACAAAACCTTATAAATTCCCATTAATCTATAATAAAGAGAAAAAAATGACCCAACACTAAAAAATGTTTTCACTTTCACAACACCAAATATCTCTCTCTCTCTCTCTATCTATGTGTACTCAAACGTGGTTCATCTCATCTCACGTCAATGTCAATTAGGCATCTGTAGATGAGAGGTTTTGGTAGATGAAGGAAGCGTCTTTGTTGAAGGTTGGAGTTTATACTATAGGATAGTCCGATTTACAAGTCATAACTGTGGATGAGAGGTCTTGACTTTTTTATAACTATTTTATTTTTGATGTTTCTTATATTCAAATATTATTACCTTTAGTTTTTTATTCTAATTTTTTTCTTCTTTCGATGAGCAATCAAAAATATTTTGGAAATAATATATATTGGTCAACAATCTCTGGTATGTGTTGTTTAGATCAATGATCTCCATTTTTTAGTTTATGAGTTTTTGGTGGTTGAAGGAAGTGTTTTTGTTGAAGGCTGAAATTTTTGCTATAGGATTATCCAACTAACAAGTTATAATTTGGGAGTAGGGGTTTTGACATTTTTTTATAGATATTTTATTTTCAATGTTTTTATATTAAGATTTTTTACCTTTGGGTTTTGGTTCTGATATTTTTTTTCCCTTTTTAGGAGCAAACAAAAGTATTTTATAAATGATTTATATTGATCGACAAACTCTGGTATATATTGTTTAGATCAATGATCGCCATTTTTGTAGTTTATTCTACAAGATGACAATTTGTTATATATCCTATATTGTGGCAACAAAATTTTAATTAATGTTTTTTTTTAAAAGAATCTTCTATACTATAAGTTTTCTTTTTTTCTCTTTTTATCACATCCTTTTTCTCATCAAATTTAATTTCATTAGGATTATATTTTTTATATAAGTTTTTTTTTCTCTTTTTATCACTTTTTTTATATTTTTCTTATTAGATTAATTATTTTTAACTAATTTATTGACACTTAGTTTTACCCATGCGTGAAGCCCGGGATTTCGACTAGTTTGTTTTTACAATAAAAACACAATTATCATTTTTCAGGTATAATTTACCTTGAGAAACTATAGAATGACATCTTAAAATTACATGGGGTACATAGATAGCATGTGGGATGGAAAAAAAAAATAGATGTGACTTCAGAGTGTGCGTGTGAGTGTATAGTTCCTTATGCATAGCATAGCATGTGGGATTTGCGTATTTTTTTTTATTTTTTTGACTTGGGTAGTAGGAGTCGAACTTACGACCTCTCAAAATTTTGCCTTTTGGCAAGTGACGTCTCTACCATCTTACCAGAGATGCTTTGACGCAGGACGTATTAAACTTACGAAAAGATGATATAATAACATTCAAAAGTTACACTAAAACGACGTGGTATGTGGACCTCACGTAAAATATTGTCAAGTACATAAATTTCAGTACTTAACACGCGTTATATATTCGGGCTTACCCCTGATGGGTATGTGATGTGACTTTGAGGTGGCGATTCAAACATTTTCTTTAAACTCACGCCTTAAGTGTCATCGGAATAAGTGCGATACACGTAAGGACGCGCATCACGAGGCAGTACTCGAAGTGTAATATGAGAGGTGTGCTAGGAAATAATCCACCAATAATGGCGAAGTATTGGTGAAGTAGTAAAGCGCGGGACCCACACAGAAATCTTCTCCAGTTGCCCCTACCGTGTCGCTGCCCAAAGCCCCCAGACCACCACCACCACCACCCCCTCTTGAGAGAGAAATAGAGAATCACAGACATAATAAAAACGTCAAGCAAACCAATAAGAAAAGGAAACTGTCTGTCTCTGTCTCTGTTTCTGTTTCTGTTTCTGTCTCTCTCTATATATATATATATACACGCGATAGATCGATCGATCGAATCGATCGAGCGACTGGTGCGCCGATTCGACCCCAGACGAACCCCCACCCGACCGAGCCGCATCGGCGCCCATGGCGGAGCTGAGCCAGTCGAAGGAGGTCTACGCGGCGGCCGCTCCCGAAACCCTAACAATATGGCGAGCTCTCATCAACTGGTTGCTCTTCTTCTTCCAAATCTTCATCCAGATCGTGCGACTCCGCCCCTCCATGTCCAAGCTCCTCTCCTCCGTCGGATTTCGGTATCCGATGCTCTCTTCTTCATCCACAACTACCACTGCTCCTTCAATTTCGTCTTCGACTTTCGCACCAGTTTCTGCCACCACTGCCACGGCTTACAAGCCATTGCCGGCAGTGGAACTGCCGCTGGTGTGTGCGGAGGATGCCGGCGAGAGGCTCACGGTATGGCCGGGCTTTGGTTTCTGGAGAGAATTGTGGTTGCCTTTTTTTGATTCATTGGATCTCACTGACTTTGCTTCTTTGCTTCTTTGCTTGTTTGTTTGTTAATTCTTCTCTTTCGTTTTGTCTGATTTGGGGAGAAAAAATTGTTGCTTTGTTGTCGTAGTGTCGTACTGTCGTTAGGTTTGTTGTGGTTTGAGTGTGGCATGATTTGAATGGTTCGGAAAGCACGCCATAGATTGCGCTAAATAGAGTGTAATGAAAGAGTTTGAGCCATGTAGCCAGCGAACTCCAACTAATCTGGGATTGAGGCTATTGTCTGTGGAGGAGTGTGGATTGAAACTGTTTTATTAGGTTCAGTGTGTTGCTTTTTAGTGCTTTCTCCTTCGATTTGCAAAGAATGAAGTTTGCTTTAGATTGCATTGACACAGTGGCGGCCCTGGCGGGACTTTGATGAAATATTGCGCGTTTAAATATTGGTGAAAGCATGGAAGGAATGTGTCATGGTGGAGAAATAGAACTTGCAGTGAGATATGATAACATAGATTGCGTGCTTTAAAGTAATCAACAGACTGAT
The DNA here is from genome assembly GCA_039657345.1 of Stephania japonica. Lineage (NCBI taxonomy): Eukaryota > Viridiplantae > Streptophyta > Magnoliopsida > Ranunculales > Menispermaceae > Stephania > Stephania japonica. The sequence goes on from CM077556.1 coordinate 14,656,404, forward strand.
GATCTTTGATGGATAATCTTAGTTTTTTAGTGGATTGAAAGGAGGCCATATGCCATGGATTGGACAAGTACCTTCTTTTTTAGGTCTTTCCCTTGATAAAGTAGTTGCTATAAATTGAGATCGACTTCATGGAACCGATTGCTCAGATTTTCTGCTCAATTATAAATGAATTATTGGTGTTTGGACTTTGAATAACTAATCAACCTTAGTTATTCAGTTCCATTTGCTTTTATTGTGTATTGGCAACTCCCAATCATGATTTCTTCTCATTTTGTTGCTTCTTAGGTACTTCAGAAATTTTCTGTTTGTTTGAATACGTTACAAAATATGATGCACAACGCTTTCTAGATGTGCTACTCAATATGTGAGCTTTCGACCCCAGGCAAATATTTAACGTAATCTTTAAGCTAGTTGAAGAATTTTCTGAAACATGATAAACCACCCTTATGGATGTAGCCTTGAGTTTCTTGTGGTGTGTGGTCTTAGGCTCTACGACCTAATAGAGCGCAATGGGAGACTTTGATTCATGTAGCCGATCCCAACTAATTTGGGATTGAGGCTTTGTTGTTGTTTTTTTTTTTGATAGCACTTTGTCGTTGTTATTACCCCACTTACGGGTAAATATGCTCTTCTTCTCAAGATCCATTGTTGCAGTCTAGGAGTAATTAAATGCTTAATTTATTTAAATGACATATAATTGTCTACCTTATTATAAATGCTCTTTCTCGTCAACACAAGGTTCTAGCGGTTTTTGACATGAGATCCCAACCTTCAACGAATTTGCTTGAAGTAAACCCCTATTTTTTTTATTTTTTTTTTGGTTACAGAAGTAAACCCCTATTAATTAGATATACTTCTACTCTCTTCATACCTACTATTGCAATAATGCTATGAACTAGTTATTGTAGAAGCAGCCTTTAGTGCAATGGTGCAGCTGAAAAGAGTGAAAATACAGTTCTGACTTTTCACTATTAAGGCAATTACTTTGTACAGAATGCTTGATGGTATGCAGTAATTGATATCCTTCATCTGAATGTGCATTTATCATTTGCCAAGTTACAATCATTTGATTCGGGGGTGTAAAAAAATGAAGGTTTTAAAGGGCATTGTTGACGTAGTCGAATTAATTGAAAGAGGATTGTTGTAGTGAAGCTTTAGTGGCTTGTTTCATTGATGAAATTGATACATTTGGTGGGTTTTGCTAATTTGTTGACATGAGCGACACTTTATAAGTTTCCAGAACATTTGAATATTGATATCCGTGAATATATGTGATTTGGTCTGCAGATTGTTCTTGATTTAGATGAGACCCTTGTGTGTGCATATGAGACGTCTAGCTTACCTTCGACTCTCAAGCATCAAGCTACAGAAGCTGGTTTAAAATGGTTTGAGCTGGAATGTGTATCTTCAGATAAGGTCCGTCATTGCTGGTTGTTACTCTTTGAACTTATCATTTTCAGGGTTCACTTTGAATGAAACTTGACAAAGAATTATTTTGGTTAAAGGAAATTGATGGTCAACCAAAAGTGAATCATGTAACGGTGTTTGAACGTCCACGGTTAAAAGAGTTCTTGAAACAAAGCAGTGAATTTGCAGACCTTGTACTCTTCACTGCTGGTCTTGAAGGTTTGCTTTGACCTACTGTTCTTTTGGCTTCTATTATTGCTGCATGTTCCCTTGTAGTTTCTTAATGTATCATCATTGTGTGTTCAACAGGGTATGCTCGTCCACTTGTCGACAGAATCGATGTTGAAAATTGTTTTAGTCTTCGTCTCTACAGACCGTCAACAAGTAGCACGTATGTTTTTCTACTGTTCTGCTATCTTTGTCTAACGGTATCAATTATCGATCCGTCTCGTGATCTTTTGATGGTAGTCATACCATTGGATATATAATGTCATGCAGTTTTCTCCTTAGAATTAAATTCTTATAGTTAGGGAGATTCTAACAATGCTGTTAACTGGAAATAATCAGTTAGGTCATTTGTTTGCAAATTGAACAAGATTATTAACATAGTTGTGCAGTTATAGGCTTAACTTTCAAAGTAATTGCTTGCTGAAAATACTGAATTAGAGAATATATAGAAAAAAAACCACCCTTTTGCTTGCCCAGCTTTTTTTCTCTATGACTTAAACATGTTACTGCAGAAATTTGATTTAATTTCGGTTACAAGTTTTGAATGTTAGCAATCACATGTGTTTATAGATTATAAACAGAATTATTCCCTCAACATTGCCATGCCTTTCTATGGAATTTTAAAGAAATGTTTGTGAACAAAACTACAAGTAATCACTACAAATGTTGTAGTTTTTTTTTTTTTGAGAAAAAATGTTGGTTTTCATTTATGACCATTGGATTAAGATCCAACCATGGTGTATGTTATTTGCAGATGATACTATTTCAGTGGATGAAACAAGAGATAGAGTGAATAGAAAATTAGAGTTTTGGAAAGAATCTAAAGGTTATAAGTTGAGTAGGACGAAAACCGAATACATGCATTGTGAGTTTAGAAATGCTAGACATCGAGATGATGAAGTGGTAAAATTAAGGGAAGTAGAAGTTTCGAACCATTTTAGATATCTATGATCAATCATACAAAATGTTGACAATATTGAGAATGATGTCATGCATAGAATTCAAGCTGGATGAAAGAAATGGAGAAGTGCAACTGGTGTGATCTATGATAGAAATATTTCTACCAAGTTAAAAGGAAATAGAACTGCAAGTAGGCCAATTATGCTCTATGGAAGTGAATGTTGGGTAGTAAAACAACAACTACATAAAATGAATGTAGCATAAATGAGGATGCTTAGGTGGATGTGTGGTAGAACTCGTAAAGATAGAACAATATATACAAAAATTTAAAAACAAGTAGTAGTACCAATTGACGCAAAGATTAGGGATGGGCGGTTGCAGTGGTTTGGTCACCTGCAAAGACGGCCTACCAATGCCCCCCACTAGAAAACTTGACTCAATAGAAACTGAAGAAATTCGATAAGGTAGGGGTAGACCGAACTTGACTTGGGACGCATTAGTTAGGAGGGATTTGAATAGTTTGGAAAGCTCACCATCAATTGCGCTAAATCGAGCACAATGAAAGAGTTTGATCCATGTAGTCAACCCCAATTAATTTGGGGCTGAGACTATGTTAATGTTGGATTAAGATCCAACCATTCGTATGTTATCTTGATATATAGAATGCATTTAAGGGTTGTTAACACTAAAACAACCCTTTTGTAGTCGTGTTTTGTTTATCGTAACCATGAAATGGGATGGAACGTGACTTGTACTACTTTTTCTTTTATGCTTGTCATATCCAAACTATTGATTAGGTGCATTTGTCTCTTTCTGATAATATTATTTTGGTATACTGTGTACGTTTCAGCAGTAACTCCAAAATGTGCCCTCAAGTGTCTGTAATGTTACAGTGTACCAACTGGTCGATAAGCGTAATCAAACGGCTTTCCAGCAATAGGTGGTTTGGCTGTTTGTTCTAAAATTTACTTGTGAGAATCATGGAGTCAAGGTGCTTAGAGAATTAGCTTAATATGATTGTTGAGTTATGTGGTTTTAAATTGAAGGTTTAGTAGCATGTGGGGATTAAAGTTGCTTGGCCAATTTAGTTTCTAGTTCTACTTCTAAATTTATATTGATGTCAGCCTGGTTTATTACATTCATAATTAAGATTTATCTTAACAAGCGAGATCTGATTGGATGAGAGGAGCAGAATTTGGATGTATTTCTTCATACGTGCAGTGCACTATTAAATGATCTCATACTTACTTCGGCTAGTTACTTGAGTTACTCGATATCTTCAAGTTCGTGTCTTCCTCTGGAATATTGTTCGGAAAACTACTCTCTTACTCCTGAACTAACATATTGCTAGATAGACAATGCCCAGAAAATATGAAAGCTCTGATAATTCCCAGAAAGATTCACATGACTCTGTATCTTCCATTTTTAATATCCTTGTAATGAGGTTGCTTGTGCTAAGTATTCATTATAGAGTACTTGCCGTCGTGAAATAATCTTCTTGCTCTTGATTTTCAGTAGTTGTTATGATGGTGAAGCACTGAATGTTTAATTGATTTGTGGTGTGAAACGCAGGCAGTACAGAGAACATGTGAAGGACCTCTCATGCATATCAAAGGATCTCTCACGAATTGTTATTGTCGATAACAATCCATTCAGTTTCCTCCTGCAGCCACTAAATGGAATACCTTGTGTTCCATTCTCCGCAGGGCACCCTTTCGACGATCAGGTAGCTACTTACCGGATCAAACCTTATAGAACCTCTTAACCTCCATTTCCCTGCAGATATATAAAGATATTCTTGTTCCTGACTTGCATCTTTGGTTCTATGCAGCAACTTATGGATGTTCTTCTTCCCCTTCTTAAGCATCTCTCCACCCTAAACGACGTGCGGCCAATGCTGTATGAAAGATTTCACATGCCCGAGTGGTTTGAGAAGCATGGCATTCCGGCGTCCAGCTGGGCATGGAATTAGATAAACAAGAAGAAGCCCAAACCATTGCCTTTGTAATGGTAGCTTCATTGTCTGATCATTGGACAGATGTACATTACCTTTGCATTCTTTAATCTATAAGTTTATCTCAGGTTCCATTACCATAGCTCTAGCTTCTTTATTCATGAATTCAGTTGATCAACTCCCATTTTTTTCAGAAACTTATAACAAAATATATGCATGTAACTAGGTAAATGCTAATAAGTTTGTACTGTCAGATTTTTGTTACTGCGTGCAGTAAAACCATCTTTAACATGTTAGGTAAAAATACATTGATGGAGATGACTTTGAAATGAAGAACTAAGTGCAGATCTTTCTTCAAATAGTACCAAAGCCTTTTGGAGTAAAAACTTAATACATGAGTTGGCCAAATGATTAAGTTGAGGATTATATTGATACTAGTAGAGGTTAATATGCACCATGCTTGTCTAATTAGGTGCATGCTTTTATAGTAAGAGAAACATTGTCAAGTCCTTTTAAAGTCGAAACCCCACATCTATGCTGTAATTGAACATTAGTTTTTAAAAAGTTCAAAGAAAATTTCTGTCCTAAATTTTTCATAAAAATTGGTTGAAAAAAAAAGTTAGTTTTACAATTGTTCAATAAAACTACTCCCAAAGTCTCAATGACCAGGGCTTCAAGGATAAGTGGTGTGTGGTGGAGACTGCATATGTAGAGTTAGTTATACTTGCAATGCCTTTTTAGCATTCCCGATTTTGTTCCCACTCAATGTATACATTCACATAAATGAGTCCAATATGAAAAGATACTGGCATGGTTGCAAGTCATTTGGATAAAGAGAAGAATACAGAGAGATGGATATCAGACTAGACCAGTTGTGCACTTCTAGTCTGAAATTGAACAAGAAGATCCCCAAGCAACATCCAATTTTCATCCACCGCAGTTGTCGCTCATGCGTCGGTGCAGTCTGCATTAGTGCCAAGGAACTAATACAATCTGGCACCGTCCAATCGCTGTCTGCGAAGGAAGCGGTTTCGGCCATCCACAACGAGAACTTCCGACTTCTAGACGTCCGGCCAAGCTGGGAGAGGGAGAAGGCCTATGTCTCAGGGTCACTTCATGTTCCACTCTTCATCAAGGACCTTGACAACAGTCCCTTAACTCTATTGAAAAAATGGGTGCACTTTGGCTACATTGGCCTATGGACTGGACAGCAGTTCACCACCATCAACCCTGAATTCCTCGGCAAAATTGCGACATTGGCACCAGACAGAGACGCTAAGCTCCTAGTGGCTTGTGGAGAAGGATTGAGGTAATTGACTATAAGTAATTAAAAATGTATTGGCCTAAACTACATGTCTCTTAATTGATCATTTGCTCATACATTTTGGTGTTTTTTAGGTCTCTTATGGCTATTTCAAAGCTATACAATGAAGGTGGTTATAGAAATTTGGGGTGGTTGGTTGGAGGATTCAACACAGCTGATGATGGTGACTTCCCTGAAATTGAAGGGACTGAGAAATTGAAGTATGCAACAGTTGGGGGTGCCTCGTACTATTTTCTCAAATTGCTTATACTCCTACAAGCAGTCGGCAAGTAAACATGTTTGCAGTTAATTAATGTATTTATGATTTCCAGATGTTGTAGGGAACAATCCATGATTGTCAAACTGTTTCAATTTCACAGTCGCATTCACAACCAAATTAATGACAGTTCTTTTGAACAAGTAGGATTAGCGAATCAATGTACTTTTTGATTTTATGTCGATTCTATATCGAACCACTAATGATTAATAAAATTTCTATTTTTCTTCAAAAAAAAAAAAATTATTTAAGATCAGAAAGTACTCACTTAATAAACAAGGCCTTTTGGGCTTTTTTTTAGACTAATTTGAGATTTAAGTGAAGGTCTTGTAGATGATTAAGATCTGGATCGGTAATGGAGGACCATGGATCACAATGGGTCCATGTTTTTTTTTTTTTTTTTTTTGGTTACTGTAGGTCCATGAATTATTGCATCAATGATTATTAATTTATGATGGAATCATTATGAATCTATCTTTCTGATTTTCCATTTTTTTAATTTCTAAATGACATTGGCCAAGGGCCAAGGCAATGACATTTGTTTTTTTTTTTTTTTGGTTTTTTTTAAATAAAATATAATTCTATATGCCATAATCATATCTGTCATTTCAATTTTTTGAGCCGAAAATAAAAATTGTATATGGATTTACCAATACAAAGCATCATCAACTTAAGAGTGAAAACTGAATAAAATATAAAGAAAAAAAGAAAAAAAAAAACTCCATTGGACCTATAGCGCATCGCAAAAGAGATGCCCCCACCTATTTTGTGAACCTATAAATCTTTTGTTAGCACTAAATGTTAGTATCATCAACTTAACCACCTTTAACGCGGTCTAAAATTTTACTCATAAAAGCCGAGCTTGACTTTTCTGCTAGCACACTTCTCAAACAAAGCTTTCCACCGTTTGAATATTTTACCAAATACTTCATCTTTCTTTTTCATATCCAAATTTTCTTTGAGAAGTCATTAATAAAAGTCAACATGAATCTATCAACACCTAGAGAGGGAACTAGAGAAGAACTATAAAGGTCAAATGCTTATAAAAATCAAGTTTGTCTGTCTTCTGCCCAGCCAACAAGCCCTGCTTGCTCAAACGTGTCAAACCCCACTCACTCAGAATCTCATATGCACACCTCAAAAAAAATTGGCAACCTTTTTTTGGTTACTTAGTTTATGTGAATCAATTAAAGCTCTCTGCACTAAACAAAGAAAAAACCTCACTCCCACACTCTCACAGCAGCGTCAATTTGTTATAGAAATCTTATTGTACTTAGAAGACTTCGGTAATTATAATTTGTTTTATAAGCGGTAATTGTAGTTGTATTAGGAGACTTAGTTATATTGTACTATAAGTCTTAACTTTTTTTTTTTTTCTTGAAAATGTATTAGGAGTCTAGCTAACTTAACTTATTAAATGGGTTTTACTAATTAATGGGGTTAAACTAACACAAACTCATTTAGATTATGACCCAAACAACATTTTTTTTTATTGAGACAAATTTTTTTAAAAATGATGTCACATTGGCCTGTTTGAATTATTTTTTATTTTTATTTTTTAACTCAAGTGGGAGTCGAACTCACGGCCTCCTTAAATCTTACCTTTGGCAAGCCAGCGGACCTGAATTGAGTTGGAAATAAAGCTTTAGAGTTGTTCTTGTAAAAAAGTAAAATTAAAATACAATGGGTGGTTTTCAAAAAAAAAAAATTCAAATAGGTGGTCTAATAATTTGGTATTGTTGCTAGAGGGTGTGGGTTCAAGCCTCATAGGAGGCAAGAAAAGTTGATCTCTCTTATAAAAAAAAAAGTAAAATTAAAAAGACTACATTTCATAATAGAAAAAGCTTGGAAAACTCACTTTGGGAACCGACTTTGGACACTGACCCGGTTAGATATTGTGCATTTTGCCTCAAGATGCGCGCACACACATCTCGACGTGTGTTACATGGCATCCAACTGAGTCGATGTCCAATGTCTGTGTCCAAAGTGGGGTTACTCTAATCGTTCCCTTTCATAATGTCACTATAAAGAGAACGAGAAGACTAGAAGAGTCTCCTACTATAAACAACGGGTATGCAAATATATATGATGAAAAGATACAATGATTCTAAGTGAAGTAATTTAAATAATCATGTAAGTGTGCTATGTGGAATTGAATGAACAAAACTCATCTTATTATTATTATCATCATTATAATAATAATAATTATTATTAAATCTCATCATCATCTCCACTGCAATCCTGGCTATTAATAAATTCTATTCATGAAATTACACCTTGGAAACCATTAAAACCTATAATAATGCGAAGTGATTGCACCAGATATCACTTCCCTAATTCTTGAAGCAAACTCATTGACCTCGAATGTTATGATTAAATTGGACTCTTAGAGTCTGGATTCATAAGGGAATTTTTGAAATTCTTACAAATATCAAAGGGAGTTATAAGTTGTTATTTCAAAGTTATTTATTGCTTAAAGAAGACTTTATAATAATTTTTCTTAAAAACTCTCTAGAAGTCTGGACTCTAAGAGTTCAAATAGCACTACTTTAAATCAAAATTCATGGACACCATCAAATACTATTTGGCATGCGTGGATGAATTAATTTCTAGGGCATATTACACTAAGAACCACCTATAGCAAGCACAACCATTCTAACCATCAAAGATTTTGCCAGCTTTGCGTTCATAACTGACTTCTAGAATCATTAAGGATGAAATGATGAATGCATGATTTTTGGATCCGGATAAAACGAAAGCATTACTTTTTTTTTAATAGGAAACTGAATAAATGCATGATTTTAAGCATCTGATTTAACTTCATATGAGAGATGAGACAATTCAGTTGATAAAAAAATATAAAATATAAAAAAAAAGAAAACTATAATTTTTTAAGCGAAGTCTCGAGTTTGAGTATCCAAATAGTTGCTAAGAAAACTCCTGTCTTTTACTGGACCCAGCGAGAAATGTAGATCATAGAAGACATAAATAGGATACTTGTTGAATTTTCAAATAGTTGCTAAGAAAACTCCTATCTTTTACGGGACCCAGCTAGTTTGACTATGAATTACGTTGAGATGCAATAAGTAATTAAGTAGTATTAAGGTTCAAGAGAAAAAAGAGACAATAACTTATATATTTCATTTAGAAGTTTCATTTATCCGATGTGAGACTATTATTTCGGTCCACACTTCCTCTTGGATAGAAATCCATCAAAGGGATTTTTCTCAATAGTCTCGATTGAACCGCTGTCTCTTATACTACGTCGATCTCCCCAGTACCGATGTTGTCCCTAATTTAACCACCCTTCAACTCTTAGGTGTGGAGTTTTAATTCAAAAGACCTTCAACTCTTAGGTGTGGGGTTTTAATTTAAAAGACCTCGATACTATTTAAAGGGAGATAATCACTTATATACTTCATTTAGAAGTTTCACTTATTCGATGTGGGACTATTATTTTGATCTACACATCTCAACACTCTACCTTAGACCGAAATTCATCTAAGGGGATTTTTCTCGACAGTTCCTGTGACGGCCCCAGTTCCATAAACCTAAAACTGGACCCTGCCCGATCTAGACTTACATTGACCCCGAGTCCCTCTCGTATAGTCAACACAAATCTAGTCAGCCTTACCTTACATTTTCCCATTTATATAATAACTTAAGATGAGATCATTAATATTAGTGAATTATTCAAATATAAACGGAAACATTTAACATCTCAAACTAATATAACAACTTCAAGACATAAGTTAGGATAACCTAGAAATATGGATGTAACGACCCATTTTTCAAACAGACCGCCACGGGGTCCAATGTGGACCCACAATCTGTCTTACCAGCGACAGTTGTGCTCCACATTGGATTTTATCATCCATTTTATTCTTTTAACCTTGTAAATTTTCAATTTAGTGATTTAGTTGTTGTATTGAAATCAAATCCTATGACATGTCATCATATAATTCTCAAATTAATACAACTGAAGCCTAACTAACACATTTAATCAGATAATAATATTATAAATGTGTGACATAAACCATAAACCTAGTGTGAAAAACCTATATATAACCATAAATACCTCTGAAGTCACAAAAAGATCTATATATACAAGGTATTTCAAAGTATCTCACAATTCCCAAACCTAAAATGAAAACAAAATATATATATATAATACAAACGTACGAGTCAGGCAATCTGTCTCTGATCAGCGATACTCTGGAAGCTTGCCTTTATCCCTGCTCGTATTAGGATTTGCGCTTAAGCCATCAGAAAAAACAGATAACGAGTCCAGAGTGAGTATTCCTAAGGAAATTAAGAAAACAATACTGAAAGTAAATATTGAAATTTAAATAAAGCTATTAAATAAACATGCGAAAATAAATACAGGCAACTGCGCTTACCATTTGAATAGATAATAGTGAAATCTCAAAGCGTGTTTCTAGCTCCTAGGGTTAGATTATGACCATAATTCAGACTCTTCCATAAAATACTGCTGGCGAGTCCGACTCAAACAGGGCCAGTATTTGGATCTACTCGATGGTTGTCGTTACACCTACGACGCATCGACAAGTTGCACAAAGTGACACTTGGATCGTCTTATTCAGTGAGGTTGATCATTAGCAACATGTTATGGTGTAGTGGACATACACACTAGAATGGAACGGGGGGAACCTAGCTCAACGTTCGCCCATATAACCACAACCATAGTAGAATATTGAAATGAAATAAATTAAATTCAAATGACAAAAGAAGTAAATACTCAAGTAATTTCAGTTGGGATACTACACATCTCAAACCGCACTCCAACTACCATCACTAGTCCAATTGCACGCCCCAATTGCATGTCCACTACCCGTAATTCCACCTAAAAACCATCAATCTCCATAAAGTGAATAAATTCCTAAACCTTGTAATCCTCAATTTAATATCTAAATCATCGATAAAACTAGTATTTAAACACCCAAAATAGACTATATAAGTCCCTAGACAAATCTCCAGTTGGTAATTTTATTTAAAAATTTTAGTTCAAAACTGCCCAAGACGTCGCCACTAATGCTGCCTCGTTCAGTTCTCCAGGGCGTCCTGTACGCCGTGATTGTGCCGCCACTTAGTTCTTCTTCACGATGCCTCCTGTAACAACCCTCGAATTTTAACCCGACTTGTATGATACTTGTCAGGACCATGACCTGGCTACGCGATACTGGACAGTATTTCGAACCTCAGGAGTCGATATCGAGGTAATTTTATGATTCTTTGATGTGTGTAATAGTATTTAGTTTAGTGCGTGTCACGAGCCATTTTAGTGATTTTTAATTGAGTGAGGTTTCGCCTAGTTAAACGGAGGAGAAAAATAAAATAAAGAATACATATAAATAAAATTTTGATAATTTAATTAATTAGTCGATGGGATGTGGCGAGAAAACAGACGCGACGAACCAAATTTCAGAGAAATGCGGACCGAGGAAATGTAAGATCAATATGGGAGTTGGATAGTCTCGCAACATACGGACTATGGGATTTAAATTGTTAAAGTAACACAGTTTGATGAGGAGAGTCATTGGATTTGTATCGAGATTTGTATTTGTGTTGAATTGTGATGGAGGGGTAAAAGACGCATAAGAGCTACAGTTGTTAAGTGGATGTGAAGGAGGATAAAGGGCAAAAGGGCTTATTACGTGCATACATACATACATACATATATATATATATATATATATATTTTGAAAACAAAACCCTAACACTACTACCCCCCACCGTCGCCTCTTTTCTCTCCCTCATCTCCTCCAACTCACGGCTCTCCTCTCTCTCGGCTCCTCTCCACACCCTCTCCACCGTGCTCTCACGGTTTCCTCTCTCATCTCTCTTCACTCACGACCCCACTCTCTTCCTCTCCACTCACGGTCTCACTCTCTTCGTTCACCGTCACTGCCACCCTCCTCCTCTCATCGACGAGCTGCATGGTCCCTGGGAAACCGCACTAGCAGAAGGTAACTCTCTCTCTCTCTCTCTCGGCCTCACACACCTCTCACCTCACGGTCTCTCCTTTTTTCTGTCTGTGCTCTTGGTTCTCACTGGTTTGGGGTCGTTGTGGCTGGTGGGACCATCCCCGGCCACGACTGATCAGAGGTGACACCCCATTGACGCCGCTGGCCAGGGGTGGCTCACTTTCCATGTGGTCCGTGATGGTGAGGTGTGTATGGTGTGTACATGTGTGTGTGCATGTGTATGCATGTACACCCCACAGTTGGGGTGCGTGATGGTGTTGTACACTCCACTACTGGGTGTAGGGTGTACCATGTAAGCGTGTATTGTGTGAATAGGATGTGTATAACAGTGGGGTGCACACAACAGTGGGGTGTTGTGTGCCCATAACAATGGGGTGTGCTTGGTTGTGGGCGTGTCATTTCATGTATGTGTATTGAATAAAAAAAAAGTGTATGGACATTTATAAATATTGATTTTGAACTTGTGTTAAGGCCTAATAAGGGCCCAACACACACCTTGCCTAATAAGGGCTTATAACACACATTAGTGTTATTTAAATGGATTAGAAAATGGGACCAACAAGAGCCTAAAGAGGGATATGTTTTGTAAAAAGGACAATAACCATAGAGATGGATTGATCCACAATGGTTTAAGTCACCTTAATTAAGTATATTTGAACTAAACATACGAGAAACACCCTAAGACGAAATACTAACCTTAAAACAATATTCGGGATTCAAGCCTTTATCAGGTAATCAGGAAATTGTAGGGAACGCGCTAGAGTCTTAGAGTTTGTTACGCAGGTTGCGATAGTTCAGGTAAGTACACTTGTTTAAAAATTTGTGTACGTTAGTAAGCCAGTTAAGAAAATACCATGTGATTCATTTTCATTCCGTTGTGTTTGATATTATCTACTTGTTGGTATTCCATTCCATATTCCTTGTATGTGTGTTCTTGGTATAAGTGTGTCTCGAAAGTACATGCGGCCTGCACTAGAAGGGATAAAACACGGGCACTCGTGCACACGAGTGTTTGACCACCCCTAGTGATTGTGTGATACCATGTATTGGATTGTTGTGGATTTCGATGTTGCGACATCGCTGTTGCGGATATTGTTGTATATTTTAGACCACTTATGGCCTTTCTTGACTCGTAGAACACGCATGTTTCGATTGCTATTATTTTTAGTCTGTCCATCATGCATCTTGTTAATTAAAATTTTTGTCTTCCAATTCCAGCATGATATTTAGACTGTCTTGTTTGAAAATTCATGAATTACTGTTATATTCTTCTGGCTTTACTTTCGATTTCTCTTAGTTGCTCACCGTCTAGTTTGTGACAGTAGGTGCAGATAGGACGGAGTACGGTAGAGGCAAAGGACCTTACCTAGGAGACTTTTTGTGAGCAGCTGGACTTGAGGTACCGAGATGTAGGCTAATGTTTATTTCTTTTTGTATGATGTTTTATATATATGATTTTTGTTTGGAACTGGGAATAGATTTTGAGGTATATACCATGAATTTGTTAAGTTACTTTGACACGAACCTATCGGAGTTTTCCACATTTATATAGATTCCTGATTTCCGTTTGATTAAGTTATTTCCCAATAATTGATTAGCTTTAAATTCGCTTCTGCTGTGTTATACTAGCAATAACTCTTTCATAAAACTTGGAATTTGATGATTTGAGGCTGATTAGGCTCGTTAGGCTCGCTGAGTGTCGACTCGGGACCTGCACGGGTTTAGGCCGGGCATACCCAAATGCATTGGGAATTTGGAGTCGTCACACCTCCAAGGCGTAAAACCCTGGGTCATTGGCTAAGACGTACGTGGGCGGCGTCGTAAGCATTAACCCACCACGACGCCCCTCGCGGCGTCTCTGCCAGTGAAGGTTTTTGGGATTTTCGAACCCCCATCGGCTCGTCGCTGGGGTTCGTGCTTGTCCAAACATCTCATAAAAACACTAATAAACCATTTCCCATTGAAATCCCTCGACAAAACTCATTCAAAACTAAAACCCCGATAAAAATCATTCAAAACCTAGTTTTATTCCAAAATTTTACAACCAACACAACCTCTTCCACAAAACTAATACAAATGCTTAAAATGTAACTACCTAATTAATAATTGTCGTTATTTATGATGTCATTGCAGACGTGGATGCCAGCGAGGACGTTCATGGGTCCCACAGCGAGGATAGAGCACGATCGGATTATGTATACAGTCTGTTTTGTGTGCTTTTTGTTGTGTGCTTGTGATGTATATATCCAATTTAGTTAAATTGCATCGCAATATATGTGTTTATATTGTTCATTGACGAGTGAGCTGGTGTGACGGGTATTCGTTGTGACTAGTGCATTAGAGCGGATAACAGGTGGAGAACAATTGGTTCACTAGGTCAGGGGTCTAAACATACATAATGAATAATAAAGTTTGTTAAATAATTCATAATAAATGATGTTGAGACCGGTGGTACCATTGTTGTGCGAGAAAGGAACGGTTTGCAGTACGGAGTCGGGTATCGTAATGCCCGAGAATGAATGGTTGTAACTACAAAATGGGATCAAGAATCTAAGGGAGAAGTCAATTTTGACACTATTAGGACCAATTGACTCCATCTCAACCCTCAATCAAGTGCTTGTGATGTGTGTGTGTGAGTTGATGAAAATTTTTATATATAAAGGTTGGTTACTATTCATCCTCACCAACTTTTTTTTCTCTCTCTCTCTCTCAAGTGAAATCCGAAAATTGTGAGGAGGTGAGGGTTTTGTGGATCTTGTTTGATCATTTGGAGCTCAAGAGGTGAAAGGAAATCAAATACAAGGTTAGTTCTTCGATTCCCATCTTCTTCTCTACGGTTTGGTGTATTTTCGGGATTTCGACGGTGGTTTTGGATGGAGGTTTAAACACATCAGTGCAACAAGGTGTTGCTATGATTGTATTATGTTTGTGAGGTTACAAATGGAGAATTTGGTATTGGTATTATGGGTGTATGGGTTTTTAAGTGATTTTAGGGTTTTTGGTCGAAAAAACTCGGGGTTTACATTTCAGACGTGTGTGGTCAAGGGGTTTTGGTTTAGTAAGACTTATGGAGTGTTTAATGATTGTTGGAACGAATCCGGATCGCAGCAATAAGCAGAGGGGGTTCAAAAAACCTAAAAAACCCCCTTTGCTGAAGATGTCGTCAGGCGCACCACGGGGTTCAGAAGCCACGACGCCACTCACGACGTATTGGGCAGAGGCGAAATATGAAAAAATGGAGAAATGATACTTTGGAGACGCCGTGGGAGGAGATAACGTGACGACATGTCCACAACGTCCAGACGCCGTGAATGGCTGAACTTGGCGGCGTCCTCGGCGATGTTTGGGGAAGTTTTAAAACTAAAAATTTAAATAAAAATTCATCAATTGGGGTTTGTCTTAGGTACTTATATAGTCTATTTAGAGTATAAATATGATAGTTTTATCGATGATTTGGGTGTTGTACCGAGATTACAAGGTTTGAAAATATGTGTGGTTGATTGGGGAATTATGGTTTTAGGTCGGATTGACGGGTAATTATACACGCATTGGAGGAGTGTGATTGGAGTAGGGACAATATTGGAGTGCGGTTTGAGTTATGTAGTATTCCAACTGAAATTCACTTTAGTACTTACTGCTTGATTTATTTGAATTCAGTCTTGTTCATTTATTACTCTATTTCCTTATTGTTTTACGGTGGCTGAGTACTCTTTCTTGGTGCCTTTACAGTAGTTAAGTGTACTCATACCTGGTGCCTTTACGATGTAGATCACTCCCCACCTGGTGTTTAATCGTTACGGGGGCATAAGGTTTACTAAGTCATAGCATGTCTAGGCATGCGCCGGTGAATATGCTACCCGGGTATGATAGGCATGTGTGGGTGCGCCGTGGATCTACGTCGGCCACTTAAAGGACCCAGGGTCACCCGTTTGAGGTATCCTCACGGCCCATGCCTGGCGGATAGCCCGAAGTATAGTTTGGTCTGACTTTGATTATGTACGCACTTTGCTTCACTACTATATTTATGCATGCGATGATCTTCCACAGTTGCATGTATTCTTTTATTCCGCATGTTTATTTATAGTATTTTGATTCCAACAACTTTACTTTTGTATTTACTTGGTGAATTTCCTTGGGAATACTCACTTTGGACTCGTCATCTTCCTTTTTGTGATGGCTCGAGTGCAGATCTTGATACGAGCAGAGGGAAGGGCAAGCTTGAGGACTACCTTGCTTGACTGTGATTAGCCCTACTCGTACGTTTGTTTATATTTCATTGTTTTATGTTTGGTTTTGGGTATGTGAGAGATAGACTTGACCTGTATGTGACTTGGAAGTTGATATTTTGATGTTTTGAGGATTGCCTTTGATATGTATATAGATTATCTTTTGGTATGGTTTCCACATTAGGTTTTATGATTAATAAACTTGTTTCCACTGTACTTTATGATGTTTTAAAAGTTATGATGTACATTCTTATTTTATATGATGGTTGGTAGAGTTAGGGTGACCGTGGGACACAGTCAAAAGATGAGTTGGCAATGATGTGGGCCCACGGTGCACACCGTGGTGGTCGATGGATTGGGGCCGTCACATAAAACCACACTTATAATCATAGCAACACTACCCAAAACCTGTATACTCAAATCGACTCCCGAAACCCACGTGAACACTCGAGAAAATTACCTCGAAATGTAGAGAAGGAGATGTGGATCGAAGACCTAACCTTTGTTTTCGTTTTCCTCTAGTTCTTGAGCTCCAAGTCACCAATCCAAACTCATAAAACCTTATTCATCCTCACCATTTTCAGATTTAGAGATAAGAAGAGAGAGAAAAGGTGATGAGTGGTGAGAAATCTTGATATTTATATCAAATTTGTTGTCTCAACCTACACACACGTAACAAGGTTTCATCTAATGGTGATGGATGAGTCAATAAGTCCAATTTAAAGTGACTTATATATGTGACACTTTCTCTTGACTTGCCTTTGCTCAAATACTACACCAAAACCCTAGGTGTTCCGATACTCGAGTCCTGCATGTAACCTCACGTCCCCCTTATACTCTCGCACAACAAACGCATATACGACGTTATTTAATCAATTATTTAATGAATTTTACCATTTATTGTGTGTATTTAGTCCTTCCGACCAATACACTATCATTCGCTACCCGTTTCCTGCATTTACACACTATTTGGAGTGAATGTTTGTTACACAACATCACACGTCAATTATACAATAACTAACACACATCGTGATGCCAACAACCTAATTACTAATACACATCACAAATTAAAGCACAACAACACAAAAATTTACTATTTTCCTAGCTTCAGACGCGCCTTGACCTATCTGCGGTTTCCACGAGCATTTAAGCTGTCAGCCACGTCTGCAAACACATCATTAATAATAGCAAATTAACTTCGGGCCGTTACAGTGGAAACCCAGCAAATATATACATCATTACCAAAAGTCATATCACATGAGAGAATATCATCATATCCATGCCCAAGATCTCTCATTTCCTAAAACCCAATTTCAAAACATATAATTATAGCAATACAAAATCAAACATATGTCAAATCTAAAGATAGAAAAACTCTGTTATCCTCAAAACAAGTTACCAAGCTGAGGAGTTTTCCCTTTGCTCGACTGTGGACCTGTGCTCAGTCAAACACAAGAATGGTGAGTTTCAAGTAAGTAACACCAAACAAGATGTTTACAGTATTTCATAATAAATAACAGTCAATATTCATGCTGATAGAAAGAAAAGAACAGAGAATGCATGAATAAATAAAGACTGGAAATAAATCTGAAAGCAACCGATAATGAGTGTCCAAGAATCAAAAGGAAAGGCGTAAGTAGTCCAGACTTAGTGAAACGTTTGTTTAAGTCGAGGAGAAACATCTATCAAGCTCTTGCGGAGCTAAGACAATTCAGCATTCCAACTCGCACTTTTAGGATGTGGCCAACTCACACCATCCTAAAATTCACGCGAATAGGAACTCCTCAACAATCTAGTGAAGTAATTCCCACTCCGTATAGAACCACAAACCATATCGTGCATCCCAAGTGTCTGGCCCTTGGTTTACAACACCAGCTTAACCCACAACTCTCAAGGATCATGTTGACTAACTTACCCTTAAACCACTCAATCAGAATAGAATTCCAAAACAAGATAGAGCAATAACAAAAATAAATTAAAGCTCAAAGAAATAACTGTAAATTTTCTCACTAGTTGACTTACCCATGTCCAATGCTAACATACACTCACACGCTTCCAATAACTACCCTGCATACCCAATTATATTATGGTCAAGCTCTAAGTGAAACCAAATCACGAAACATCGTGAAAACTACAACTAAAGTACGTTCAAGAGCTAGTTCTAGAAATAATTATTTATAACTTCAACTAACTTTAACTAGCTTACTTGGGGTAACTTTTTAACCTTGAAAATCTCAATCTTTGTCATACTAAGCAAAAAGAAACTTGTAGTAGCATTTCTTACTTTTCATAGACTCCAAGAACACTCAAATCAGATCAAAAACAGATGAGTTATGATTTTTCACATATGGTCTGTTGACAATGCAAACTTTATTTGTTTTGAACTATAAACCCTTCTTCAAATCAATATTTTCGCAGTGAAATTCACACATCGCGCCAACGAACACCACAACACTACTCGATACCAACTTTCAATTATTTTCATAGCCTGTGAAGTCAATTTAAATTAAAACCAATTTTTGATTCATCCAAAATCCCAATATAAATTAATATTAACTGCAAAAACATCTTCAAAGCTGTTATCAACTGATTCGCATACTTCAAATCACAAAAAACCCTACCCCACGCTGGTAGAATTTATCCCAAATTAACGCAAATCAACTCAATACGTCAATTTATAACAATTAATACCAATTTCTACGAAAACCCCGTAAAAGAAATCGAAAAATCACAAGACTTCTAGTTGACTTGAGGAAAACCACCCTGAATTGAGATTTTACCAAATTCCAGGCTGAATCCCTCATTTTTCACCGCAATAATTTAGCTCAAACTGACCGCCTTGCGATGCTCTACTGTTTTGCGAAGAGAAACCGGATGAAAATTGGACGTCGGAAGCTCCGCGTGTGAAAAATAGAGTTGAAGGGTTTCGTTTCAACGAAAAAAAAATATTCTGATCGAAACAAATTAATCGTTTTTTTTTTTTCATATATATAAACCCTAAGCTGTTTATCAATAGTTTAATTTCTTTTTATTTATTAATTTCCATAAATCTCTATTTTTATGGTTTTTAACTTTCGGTGCTCATTTTGAATCCGATTTTTCACCAAATTGAGCCAAACCCTCAGTAAAACAATCCATCTTCATAAAACGACCATAACACTAGTCTTTGTCACACCTAAACCCCATGTTTTAACTTTGTCCATGACATACCAAACTCTTATGGACCAATTCTCTTATCATACTTGTTGTATCACGTTTAATTATTATATTTTACTATATTTTGTCAATGTTTTTATTCAATTTGTCCCCCGAACAACTAAATACCCGACCATAGTTCACCTCGACTCCCGAAAATCGCATCTCCTCGAGCTGAATCTATTTATTCACGTCAATGCTCTCACTTAAATGCCTTCACGCGTTTGGAACATTGGAATCTAATTTCGAGTAAATAAATAATAATATAAAACACCAACAAAAAATAACATACCTCGGTGTCGATTACCGAGAATTGTTCACATATATCACGGCAAGAGGTCTACGTACGACCTAAAATGACACATGACACAAATTAAATTTTAGAGTTGTTACAGGTCCCGATCAGAGTGTCAGTTCTGATACTATGCTAAATTTTGTTGTTGTTCCCAACTTAACCATCCTCCAACTCTTAAATGTGGGGTTTTAACTCAAAAGATCTCGGTATTATTTAAAGGGAGACAATCACTTATATACTTCATTTAGAAGTTTCACTTATCCGATGTGAGATTATTATTTCAGTCCACATATCTCAACACTCTCCCTTAGATCGAAATCCATCAAATGAGCTTTTTTTCGATAGGTCTCGATTGAACCGTCATCTCTTATACCATGTTGAATTTTTTCATCTCAATTCTGTAAGCAGCCGCCCGCGACACTTCTTCGCAAGCCATTGATCTTCCTAATACTCATATTATCCCCAACTTAACCACCCTTCAACTCATAGGTGTAGAGTTTTAACTCAAAAGGCCTCGATACTATTTAGGGGAGACAATCACTTATATACTTCATTCAAAAATTTTACTTATCCGATATGAGACTATTATTTCGATCCACACATCTCTACAATTCTAACTCGAGGAAAGCTCTCCTTCACCTTTTTGAACACACAAATTAATAGTCAGAGTCTCTTGTTGTAATAAAACAAGAGCGTCACTCTCCGAATCTATTGTGTTTTGTGAGTAAAACTTAAGCAATTCTATAAACGTGTCATTAGTAGTGTATAATAGTGTTCAAAAGACTAATTCAAAGACACATATAATGTCAATGTGTCGTTTACCCCACATTGTAAAATGACCAAAACGCCCTTCCCTCTTCAACCCAAGCTTATCATAAACTTTGACTCGTCAAGATCCTCTGCACCAACTAAATTCTATAATTGATGATACTTGATGAACCCCAAATACAGAGAACACAACATAGCACTCAACAGAGGACTATGACTCCACCACCACCATTTCGTGGAAACTTACTTTGGAAGCACAGATTAAAAGAGAAAATGAAGACGAAGACCTGAAGAAGAAGAAAAATAAACAGAGGAGATGAAATTAATGGGGACTCAAAACAACCCACAAAGCAGAACAAAACAGAGTCCCCTGTTTTTTCATCTCCTCTTCTGATGAAGACTTCAACTCAGATATGAAGACTCTCCACACCAGAAAACCACCCCTTTTGTTGTTGTTCTTCTTCATCTCCTCTGTTTTTGTGTGCTCTGCCTCCACCATTGCAGTCAGCTCTGGCTCCCCAACAATCTGCGCCATCGTTGCAGAGGAACCCAAACAGAGAATCGAATGCTACCAATCAGGGAAAAGGGTATCCATATCGCCCAACATCTCCTATGATTCAATCGCAGCCGCCCATGACTTCTTCTGCGCCATCACTTCAGGTGGGTACTCTGTTCTCTGCTGGAATTTCAATTCAATCACTCAATTCAGGAGAATCTACCTCAATTTCACCGTCGGATTGCGAGATCTAACGGTGGGTAGTGACCATGTCTGCGCTCTGGAGAGGGGGAGTGGGAGGGCCTTGTGTTGGAGAGGTGGCAAGAACAGATTTCCTTCACCAGATAAAGCAGAGGAATTTGATTCAATCACATCTGGGAGAGGGTTCTCATGTGGGGTTTTGAGGGGTAATGGCACAGTGAGGTGTTGGGGGAACAGAATTGGAGATCAAATTGAGACCCAATTTGGGAATTCTTCAATGAAAACATTGGTTGCTGGAGATTCACATGTTTGTGGATTGAACATTTCTGGGTTTTTGATTTGTAGAGGAAGCAATGATTCTGGGCAAATCAATGTTCCATCATGGGCTTCATCTTCTGATTCACATTTTGAGATTTCTGGGCTGGCATTGGGAGTGAGCCACTCATGTGCTGTTTTCAGATTGAATGGAACAGTGGTTTGTTGGGGAGAGTTCAATGGAGATGGGGTTCGAATTCGAGGAGTTTCATTCGAGTCGATCGCCGCGGGTTCGAATTATACTTGTGGATTGACTAGTATGAACTTGTCTGTGATCTGCTGGGGAGATGGGTGGCCTGTGAATTCAAGTTCAAACACAGATATGGGTGGTGGTGGTGTTGTTCCATTGCCAAAGATTGTTCCAGGACCATGTACTCAAGATTCTTGTAGTGATTGTGGTGTGTATCCCGACTCGAATTCGCTGTGTTCCGGTACCGGGAACATCTGCAAAGTGTGTGAGCCTAAGTTCTCTCCACCACCAGAGCTCTCTCCGCCGCCATTGTCGCCGGATTTGGTTCTGTCACAGCCATCATCTTCTAAGGGACTGAGCAAAAAGTTACTGGCTTTTGCTATTGTGGGATCAGCTGGAGTATTTGCAGGTCTGTGTTCAATTGTGTACTGCTTGTGGTCTGGAATTTGTTGTGGACACCAGAAGATTCATAATTCAGTGCAGCCAACAATCATTGGAACCAATGTCCATGCTGTAATGACATGGAGTGGTTCTCTTAATCCGCCTTTCTCGAGATCGTCCACCATTAAGCGCCAGAGTTCTCGTTCGATGAAACGCCAAAGGAGCGGAACCTCATCGAAGCACCTAGACAGGCCTGAGGAGTTCCCCCTGTCAGAGCTTGCTACTGCTACCAACTACTTCTCATTAGAGAACAAAATTGGGGGTGGAAGCTTTGGATCAGTGTACAAAGGTAAGCTGGCTGATGGCCGTGAGGTTGCAGTGAAAAGGGGAGAGGCAGGTCCCTTGGCGAAGAAGCTAGAAGAGAAAGAAAGCGAGTTTGAATCGGAGCTGGCATTCCTTTGCCGCCTCCACCACAAGCATCTAGTAGCGCTTGTAGGGTTCTGCGAAGAAGGGGATGAAAGGCTTCTAGTCTACGAGTACATGAAGAATGGCTCACTCCATGATCACCTACATTCGAAGGACAACATCGATAAACGAAATAGCGTATTGAATTCATGGAAGATCCGGATCAAAATTTCACTGGATGCTGCGAGGGGAATCGAATACCTCCACAGCTATGCAGTTCCACCTATAATTCACCGAGACATCAAGTCTTCTAACATCTTATTGGATGCTAACTATACAGCGAAAGTATCAGACTTCGGGCTATCACTAATGGGGCCTGAAATGGAGGGAGAGTACATGTCAGTCAAGGCAGCAGGGACGGTTGGCTATGTCGATCCTGAGTACTATGGTCTAAATGTTTTAACAGTGAAGAGTGATGTCTATGGCCTCGGCGTGGTGTTGTTGGAGCTATTGACAGGAAGGAGAGCTGTATTCAAAGTGGAGAATGGGGAGGAAGGGGGCCTCATGACAGTAGTAGACTATGCAGTGCCAAGGATTTTGGCAGGAGAGTTATGGGCAGTGGTGGATGCAAGGGTGGGAGTACCAGAAACTAATGAAGCAGAAGCAGTAGAGCTAGTTGCTTACACTGCATTGCATTGCGTTAACTTGGAAGGGAAGGAGAGGCCGACGATGAGTGACATCGTCTCTAACCTTGAGAGGGCATATCTTCTCTGCAATGATAACCATGTTGGCAGTGTCTCTAGTGCTACACTATCCCCTCCCTCAGAATGAATTTACATGAACAAGGGTAGAGGGTGTTTTTCAATTTTTTATTTTTTACCTCTTTTTTTTTTTTTTTTTTTTTTTAAGCACACAAGAGAGAAGATAGTAGAAATATTGTTTGATTGGGCATTGATGTTCCTGTTGTGATACATGCAAGTCTTTTCTGTATTTTGGACAGAAAAAGAGGAGATGGAGAAAATAATGTATGATTGTGCCAGTAGATGATCAATCTAAGAAGCAAAATTGAAATTTTTGGAAGTGGAAGATGCTGTATTCCCTATTGTAGAGTCCAAAGTTCATTGACCAACGCAATTAAATGAGAAGCAATTTTACAGCACACATTTTACTGATTAAAGGCAACTGAGCTTTTTGGTTTCTCCTTAGATTTATTTCTATTTCAAGTGATAGAGGAGAGACTAAGAGAACAAACATTCTTGGACTAAGTCCTATTTCTTTCAAAAACATACTATCCAAAAGCCCCTCGAAAGACCAAAAGAGGTTGGGTTAAATAAAAGAGATTCCTTAACTAGATGTCTCGAGTTCAAATCTTAGGTGTAGAGAAAAAAAACCTTGTTAGGAGATCTCTCCTTTTATATAAGTGTTCAATTTTTATAACAAGATCTCAATCCAACGTGAGGAGAGTGTGGTGTCTAATTTTATATAAGGGCAACAAGTGTGAAAGTGGGGTTCACTCCAAAATGTCAAGGCAAGATGGAGTGTCTACTCCACACTTATGACCCTTCTTTTTCTATATAAGTAGTCGATGTGGGACTATTCTAAAATATCACCAACACTTCCCCCCTCAAGTCCAGCTCGAACTTGACCGCAGGACATTAATCAATCATTTTTGTTGGATGTCTACAAGGCCTTTGGACAATGGACAATTAAGCCAACCATCGGCTCTGATACCATTTTTAATTTTTATAATAGGTTCTCAATCCAAGGTGAGGAAAATGTGGTGTCTAATTTTATGTATGGGCAACAAGTGTGAAAGTGGGGTTCACTCCAAAATGCCAAGGCAAGATGGAGTGTCCACTCCACACTTATGACCTTTCTTTTTCTTTATAAGTAGTCGATTTGGACTATTCCAACATCTCCAACAATAAGCCCTATAATATGTTAATCTAGATTATCACATAATTGACTGCAGAGTAAGCAAAAGCTATATGATATCTTATCCTAGTTAGTCCAAATGAAAAGGCAGGATTTCTTTGACTCTACATTTTCTGACAAACTAAGCACATTGGAAGGCAGTGCAAGTGCAAGCATCCAACTTTGGAACTACTATAAAGAAAAATAAATTGCGCAGCAGCAGCCACAATAGGAATAATTTTCTCTTTACTCTCTAAATTCTAACTTGCTACCAACAACCAAGAACGCTCTTTTTTCTTTTTCTTTTTTTTTTTTAATTATTATCAGACTCGCCCTCACATGCTTTTCTCGTGTGCAGCTGACCTACCAACTACCACAGCACAGAAAATGAAGAAAACTGGTACAACCAGAAATATTAGTGCTGAGAAATGTATGAAAGTGCAGTGGCGGGAAACTGCGTTAAAAAGCGAGAATTATATGACAACAACAACAAAAAAGCCTCAATACAAATTTTGACAAAAAAAAAAACCCTCTATCGCAAATTAGTTGGGTCAGCTGATAATTATAAGCTAAAAAAAATATTAAGGTAATGTATTAGGAGGAATTAACTGTGTCAGATTTCTGTCAGAGATATTTGTGTCACTGCCTGGTTTAATTATTTCAAAATGGTTTAATGTATTAGGAGGAACAACATCATATGCAATGCCCTAAATGTCATTGTCCAGAGCACAGAAAGCGGACGAACTAATCAAATTCATCAGGAGAGGTAAACAGTTCAGTATCTAAAATTATTTGACACAAGACAATGTAGAAAGTGAGTTTTATGTTGCAAGTTATTATTAATTGCTTTTTTACTCTTCTTTTTTTTTTTAATAACAATGGATGTCCGAATTGTTTAGTTAAAATGCAATACATTATGCCTGCACATAGTTACTTTATAATTAAAAATAATAATTATGTTCCATATATGACATGAAGTAGTGATATATTACAGTGATGCGAAACTGTGTTACAAAGCAATAACCTAGCAAGCATGCATGATTACCAGACAGTTTAGATATTATCTCACACAAAGTCGAAGCGCATGAGTAGTCTTACAGATTTGTGCTTCTCTGCCTTGTAGCTGTAGAGTGGAACGGCACGGATACCTGTCCTCAACTCGGACACTGGCAAACAAGTTTGACCACCAAAATCATCCTTCTCAGTCATATCATACTCATGAACTTCAATCCGAAGCAAAGCCAGCTCTGGAACCGTTAGCGGGAACTGGAACTCTTGATCCCATAGTGGTTTCCAGTCATCCTCGATTATCTTAGTTTTCTTCATCACAGAATCAGCTGGTACTCCAGCAATTCCAACCTGTAAAGAGATCAATTTAATCATTATGTAATGCTTCCTCTTGTAGCATATTTTCTACATCTTGCGTAAGAAGCAGAATTGGCAAAAAAAAAAAAAAAAAAAAAAAATCCTATTACTTGAACTCATAGGTCAATTCTTTCTTCCTTATGTAGCATGGACCCTGACATCTTAAGGTTTTGATCCTATGGACTGTTGGAACAAATTTCTTCGGATTGGAAAACAAGAACGGAATAGGAATACCAAACAAATACTTGAGGCGCGTGATCGCTCTCTTTTAGACAAGATTTCACCCTACCGGTTAAAACAGCGTATACACACTGGGTTTAATTGAAACTTGCCTTCAGAATACAATCAAGTCTCTAATGGTTGTTAGATGATGTGTGTGTAACACAACTTCAACCTAGAAACACTCTTTGAGGAACTTTTGAGAGAATGATGCTATGACTCTAGAACACGCTTTGATTCAAAAACCTTTTGTGATTCAATTTGTTTTCAATATATTTGGTTCGTACTAGGATTCTTTCTTTTATAGAAAACCAAAGGTTATCAAGTCCATTCGAAGAAACACAACTCTTGGTGTCAAAAAATGGACAAAAAGGTCAATTATGGTCCCAAAAATCGTCTTTTCCATTCAGGTGCTGAGGTGCCGATTTGGTGCTTCGGCGCCCAAGACCAGTGGGTTCTGGCACCCCAGTGCCACATTATTTTCTACATTGACAATCAACTGCTAATTAGCGCAAAACTTAAAAACCGGAATCCAAATCTTGTATTGCAGCTTCGGTCAATGGTGACCAAATTTTAGACTCAATCCAAAAGTTATTTACCTTTCCATCATCTTGAAGCTCTCGTGTTAATTTTGTCAAGTTTGCAGGTACATTTTGATCGATCTTATCAGACCAATCGGGTATCTCAAGAAGAGAAAATTTGATCGATCTTATCGGACCAATCGGGTATCTCAAGAAGAGAAAATTGCAGGAGTTGAATACACCAAGTACCATAAACTAAGGTGGTATGTTTAGTTACTCTAGCTTCATCATCCTCAAACAATTTATTTATTTATTTTTTATTTTTTTGATAATTGTGGGAATTCGCGGTTTTTCGCGACTAATCCCACAGGGCCCTGGTGCAGTTGACCATTGCGTACCCCAGTGGCCCAATTGGAATTGCTAGGGGGCAGGAATTGAACGTCCACCATGTTGTAAGGAGTGCCTTATGGAGCCAACATACCTTAAATCAGATGCCACCTGATAATAGTGCTTATCATCTAAAAATATTAGCAAAATGTTTTATAACTTCTAGTTGTAATAAAAAGATGGGAACCAATTTTTAGATATATATCTATGAAACACAACCTGAAACCCATTTGCCAAAAAAATATGGTAAGCTGATGCTTTACCATGCTCCATCTAAAAATGTATGCATGTTATCTTACCCTTACGTAGAAATCTGGCGGCGAGTATATATCAAAGTGAGTGTGCTTGAAATCCGTATACCATCCATCACCCATGTATACTCTTACCTGTCATAGGTGAACTAGGTTGAAACACCTATATTACAAAATATCAAAATAATGATGGAAAGTTTCACACACCTTCAATGTTTTCTTCACAGATAAAGTTGCTCTTGGGTCAAATACTTTATTATTTGGGCCATCCTTCAGTAGTATGTCTGGTTTTTTCACATAGCCACACCCTCCATTGGCTCTAAACATACCATGCATCAACCAGAGGGACCTTCCATACCCCTGCCATAAACAATATAGCAACTTATGTATCGACGATGGAAGAAAGGATCTTATCAAAAAATTAAGGAAGAAAGAAGATAAATTACCAAGCACATCAAGTCAAAGCTTCATAAAGTTGGTAAGCTTCTAACAATATAAGACTATCATCAAAATTTCTAAACTTTAAGCTTTACTAATAGTAAACAGGAAATAATTAAAAAAAAAAGAAAAGAAAAGATGCATTTACCCTGCACCATCAAGGGGTTTAGCTTAAGCTTTGTCAAAAACTAAAGCAAAATCTCAATGCAAATGAGGATTAATCCTCAATTGTTTTTGATGGATTACCAGCACTTGCTTTTCAAAAATACGGTAAGGTATATAAGATTATATGGTGCAAATGATGCTACGAATGACGTTTTGGGATTATTCATAGTCAGCAATTTGCAGGTACTCTTTAGCCTTAATAAAGAGCATAAGCCTTCAAATCTATACTGCATTGATTAATTAATTTGCACAAACCCCTCCAGATGACCACGCAAAACTACTAAAGTTGCTTGCTTTAAAACTATGATCACAGAAAATGGAACTCAACGGGTTATGCCAAAATCAAGTGCGAGATACAAAGGTAATTGTGCAAATGACCTCAATAATTAATCAGCATCATACAAGTGAGCAAGAGTATATATGGATACCGTAAAAGAGCCAAACCTGCATGTTAAATGCTACCATCTGAGCTCCATGCATCCACCCGATTAATGGATTGTAATTTGA
Source organism: Stephania japonica (assembly GCA_039657345.1). Taxonomy (NCBI): domain Eukaryota; kingdom Viridiplantae; phylum Streptophyta; class Magnoliopsida; order Ranunculales; family Menispermaceae; genus Stephania; species Stephania japonica. Next base: position 14,684,717 of record CM077556.1, read on the forward strand.
GGAGTCAACACGCATGCCTTTCGGGTAAACCCTCAACAAATTTCTTTGGGTGAACCTAGAACAAAATACGATTAGGTTAATTACCAAAGTTCTTCCTCTCCAGGGAGTAAAATGCTAAAAAATGCATAACATTCTAAATGAGGTTGATCAATTTGGCCATGAAGACTCAAGAGCAAAAGATGACGATGAAAATATACAAATTTGTAAGGTATGCAACACAGCCTCACTATGTAATGACAATTGATAGACACCATCCGTCCCATGGAACTCATTGAGGACCATCAGACACTATAAGCCTGACAATCAATGACAATAACGACAATTCATGAAGCGAGAAAAATAAAAATTGTCTGATTTTAGTCAGGAGTTCACAAATGATAAAAATTAAATTACATGAAATTGAAAGATAACTTTGAAAATCGGTGTGTTTCAATATGTCTGAAATGCAAAAATGCAAAGAGATTCAGAAATAAAATAGAAGGTTATACTAGTTGGGTTGATTTTTCGTCGCTACCTCACAATCTCAGTTCCATGGTTTTTTATAAGCTTTTCAAATGCTTGTTCACTCATGCTCAGACGTCTGACCTTGTCAACGTCGGGCATAGGCTTTAGTGCTTCTTTTAGTTTACCCTTAGGCTTTAAAGCATGAATGGCAATCAACCGCTTGTATTCCGGTGCTGCATTCTGCTGTGATATGTGATCCGTCTCATCCAGATCATCTTCATCTTGATGGTCTTCTGCATCTAAGTCATTACGCTGGCAAATAATCAATGAGACCTTGGCATATAAAGAGAGTGTACGAAATAAATAGTACCATCATAAATATCATATATACTTCAATTCACCTTATCAAAAGCATCAAGTGTAGCTTTAATGTCTGATACTTCCTTTCCCCATGCTGCTTCATCATGTGAATCCATAACCTTCCCCGAGCTACCTTCATTTACAACTTTAGTCTCACTGTATTCTTTCGGTGGTTTGGTAGAGATTATAATTCTTCCTTTCAATGATTCAGGTGAAGGAAATTCTTCAAAGCTTTCTGTCTCAGGGTAAAACAGCGCATCTCCAAACGTTTTAGTGATCATCTGGAAATGAATTTCCTATTAATTATAAAGATCACAGCAAAACGCAACAGAAGTGATTGGATGATTCTATGAACACTCAGATGCTCACCTCTGCTACTTTAGCCTGAAGATCGGGTGTGAGATGATCTTCTAGAGTTATGACAAGAGGATATGATGATGCAACAAAAGCATTCTCCTTAATAGATCTCAAACATTTGATTAGTTCCACTGGAGTTGTCAGCGTCCTTTTTCATGCAAAGAAGTAAACCAGTTGAAATTAGAATTCGAGAAAAAAGAGTATAACGTAACCTATCGAATAAAAAAAAGCACCCCTAGTCAGTATGATTTCCAGTTTTATACTGTGCTAATTATAAATTCAGGGGGTCAGCAAATTGAGCAGATGGCAACTACTACAATGCTTTGCTTAAGAAATTTGTCTAGTGCAATAATCAAACTTAGTCATTTCTATTCCTTATCCGATGATGTAAGTTCCTATCATGATCAAGTCAACTTTATAGTTTTTTTTTAGGAGCTAGTAGGACGTGTTACTAATATAAACCATTGAAAACTAAGATATAGACTGGGATACTTCAAAGTTTTGAATAATCAAGATCAACATCACCAACCCTTTCAAATATCACAAAGTTTGACACCAAGGCAAAATAGAAACTACATACCTTCCATGTAGAACATCGACATTATCTTTTTTTGAGTTTGGCCATATGTCCAATTCAATTACTCTTACACCATCGTGAAGTGCCTTTATGATTGGGGCATCACTGCAGTCACTACTGATCTGATTCCCTGTCAAATATGAATTATGCCCAGTGTATATGAAATAATGGGACAATGGAGCTGTCATATCTTGGTGCACCTGTAACGAAAGGACAATCCCCCATTGTACAATGATCACAATTACTAGGCCACTAAATCACTTTTTATTTGGAAAATGAGCGCATTCAAACATCCAAACACAGGAAGAATGGCACGATAGGAATCCAAATAACTGTAGAAGTCATGATCGTAATTTCTTAGTGTTCTAATTAGTTCTATGAAATGTATAAGTAGCTAGTGAACCATGTATGAGATTGTGAATAATGTTTTCAAAGCAACGAGGTAGTGTTAGGCGGCTTAGTCCCGCTTAGTCTAGGCGACACCTATGAAGACAAAAAAATATTTACTTAGACCTCCCTAAGAAATAGTTGAATTTATTTTGAGGCCCCTTAATAATAAGGGGCATATTTTTTCACCTACACATTCTCCTCAACATATTTTCGCCTTCACACTTTTTCACACATTTTGAAATTAAAAAAAAATATTTTCAAAAAAATAAAATAACAAAAAAGTTTTGAAAATTAGAGAAACGTCCCTGAAAAGTTTCAAAAAGTATTTTCAGCCCACCGCTTGCCTAATTAAGGAATAGGCAGTGGCCACTCCAAAACGCCTAAAGTGGCTACGCCTAAAAAACACTGGGGTTGAAGAATTTACTTGTGATGTCTCGTATTAATGCATTGGAGAGTTGATAGGCCTCTCGATTGTCTATCTGTTTGGTTCGCGCTTTGGTTCCTTGTAATTCCCCATTTTAGACCAATCGAAGTGTTCTTCATCTTTTGATCTCATCATGGAAACAAATCATTCATCTTTATTTTCAGATTTGGACCAACCTACTCAAAAATAGTTTTTTTTTTTCCTAAAAAAACAAATTTCCGGAATTCTTCCAAGAATAGAAAGCAAACAACTTGTTTACCATCCTTTTTCACGACAAAAGGCCACATTAGGAAGAAAATCTTTATTTGTCAATTATAAAACAACAACAACTACTACCATATGGGTCAAACTCTCCCATTGCGCTCAATTTACGGTGCACGTAGCTAACTAATCACACTACTCGACGCATCTCGAAACCAATCGACGACTCAGATCTCGTCAAAAACAACACAACAAAGAGATTGACACGTACCGAGAGAGAGGGATCGAGAGGAGGATTGGCGTCGGAGAAGAAGAGGAACCTGAAGAAGGCGTCGAGAGAGAGGCCTCTGCGGTGGAAAATGTTGAGGTGCTTGAGAGCGTCCATGGCCGCCTGAGCCTCGTCTCGGCTCCGACGCTCCGTCTCCGCTCCTTGAACCTCGGACATGAACCTCTGCAGATCTTCGACGCTCATCACTCCCTTGCCTCCGGAGTCGTACCTCTCGAAGAGCTCCTTCACCTCCCTCGGCGCCTCCGCCGCTCTCATCTTGAACCTCCGCCGGAAGCACCAGCACACTCTGTAGCTCTGCTTCGCCATCGTCGCTCGTGTCTCCATCGTTCGTCTCAAAACGGTGTAGAATGAATGAATCTCTGCTTTGTCTTACTGTTTGTTTTGGATGATTTTTGGGCTTTCGGTGTTTTGGTGTGTAGGAGTCATGCTGTTCTACTCGTCCGACGTGGCGCCTGGTTATTGTCTAAGATTTGGTTATGGTGGGCCCCAATGTATTGATCGTGTGATGTGACTCTCTCTGTCGTATTACCGCCTTGAATGGACAAGTGATTAGAATATCAACGTCTGCTCTAAAATAGAATGGCACCACTTGGATGAGCATGAGTGTGTTGTCGCTGTGCCCCCGGTTAACTAAAGTTGAACATGTGTGTCGCGTGACTCATTTGTGTCATGGAGATCATCACTAGATCATTGTCTAGATTAGAATGGCACCACTTAGATGTGTCATGAGTGTGTAATTAATGTGTTGTGTTGAAATAAATGGAGTGTTGTGCTCTTAACAGGGTGGGCCCCGAAGTACATCTGTGCAATATAGTCACTCTGGCATTTCCCTTTGTACAAATAATTTTTTAAATCACTTTAAAAAAAAAAAAATTTAAAAGAAAAATGATAATCTAACGCACTTTGAATGCACATTATATTTTTAGTTATTTATGATATTTTGTCAGATGTGGGACTCACGCTTAAGGAGAAAAGAAATAGTCATAAATGACTAAAAACGTAAAGTATATGTCCAAAGTGTGTTAGATTATAATTTTCCTTTTCTAAACCACTTTTGATACATGCAAAAACAATGCGCATCGCGATGCGTACTCGAGGCGTATTGAACAGTGCTGGTCAATTTAGCGTTTAGAGGGTATTTTTTTTAGTCAAATCAATGTGAGGGTCATTTGTAGGGGCGGAGCCACATGCATGGCTGCCCTAGTCTGTAGCTCAAGGCAGGTGTGTACTCCCTTATGCTTTAGTTGTTTACTAAAAAAACTTAAAATAATACTTAAGCTAGCCCACCACTCAAACTAACGCCTAAACTACCCTTGATCAAGTCCAGGGAAGGTTGAAATCCTGACTCCGCCCCTGGTCATTTGGTTATGGTGAGTAGCAGGTGTTTTTTGTGGAAGGAAAATGCTTCCCTTTTTTTTTTTTCGTTTACATGGGATGTAGAATAAACTACATAATACTAAGGCGCGGCAATGGAACTCTGCTGTCTTCTGAAAAGACTTTATTCAACTAGTGTGGCATCTGAGCGTGATTGGAGACCAAAGGGCTGAAGCAGATCGAGGTTGGCAAGGGCATCCGCACACCTGTTGGAAGGAAAATGCTTTAGGAAACTAACTCTTGGCATCAAGTTAGTGTGTGAGATCGAATCTTAAGGCCTCACGTGCACAATTTGGTGCCAAAAGTAAGTCACCGTACTATTGTCCTTCATGACATGTTTGATTTTATCATGGTATTGTGGAGTTGTCTAAGAAAAAGTTAATATAAACGAGTATAAGGTAATTTTATAATAGAACCTAAAGATATATAGGCATCGGCCCTACTTTTTCAAAGCTTGGGGTGAGGTTAAGAATGAGGCCTTTAAACTATTTTTTCTTTTTTATTTTGCTATAAATTTACCATTGGAAATTAGTTCTTGCACAAGTATTGAATTGAAACTATGATTTTTTGAGTAAAAAATATAAAATAAAGTTGAGCTCCACTACTTTGAAAAGAAATTATGAGAAGAAATTAAGTCTATAAAATAAAGTTGTATAAGTAACCAACGGCATTTAAACTGCATTTACAATGCAATTTTAGAGAGAGAGAGAGAAAAAAAAACTCTAGTAAGAGAAAATGTTAAAAAAGTTTATGCTAATAAGAAATACGTATAGTTAACTTTCAAAGTCAATGCTTCTACGTATATTTTTATGCTTCATATGTATATAATATTGTGACAAATAAAATAGGAGTGATACCATAATATAAAATCAAGCAACTGTTTTCGTTTTTATCTTTTGTTTATCTATTTTTTATAAATAAATTAAAAAATAAAATTAATTAGCTATATATATAACTCATCGGAGCGGGAAAACATCTAGCTTTATAGCTAGATATATAGGGACTTAGGGAGAGAGGGAGGAGAGAATATTGAGAGAAAATAAAATGGCCTTTTTTTTTATTTTGAAAACAGCTAGATATGTAGGCACTTAGAGGGGAAAGAGAGAGAAGCTAACGCGTGAGAGTGGTTAATGCGCATCTGAAATAATTTGGCCTTTTTTATTTTGATTTTTTTTAGCCTCACATCTTTACATATGGGCCGTTGGGATGGCCTCCCAAAAAAGCTTGGGGCCGCCGTCCACTGCACCCCGCCACAAATTTGGACCTAGGTATATGTATCCATACACTTATTTAACTAATCTTATAAGTTATGAGATTACGTACGAATGGCTTAATGTTTGGTTGTTATGGGGAATTGAATTCGGGACGGTGCGCTAACTTACATGGTCTTGCTCTCGCCCTCAATACTAGGCCAACTCTGCTGGGTTGTTCAATTAATCATATCAATATCAGCTTTTGAATAAGTTGATTAAATATGAACTCAAATATACTATGTTAAACTATTTCTCGCGCCTTATCTACCAACATATAAAGTAAAAGAATGTAATGGAAATAATAATTTGAAAGTTACTTTATTCTAGTAAGGAATTTAGCTTTATGAATGAGGAAACACACAAAATTGTGGTACGTAGAGGTGCAAAAATGAATAAAATGGAGTATATGCCAAGCATGGAATGTGTAGTTTCAACTACATTTTTTTGGATTCCATTCTACAAGCTGTGTGAAAAGAGAAAGGTAGCACCATTGAAAAAGCAAGTTTGCCAGCATATATTGATTGCTTCGCCCAAAATTATGCCCCATTTCCTCGTGATTCACGCCTTAAAATGAAACATCATGTGTTGTCTCTTTTGATTATCTTCACTTTTAGGGGTATTCCCATCTACTATTGTGAGCCAACCGACATCTATTAGTCCACGCCAACCTAGTGAGGTCTTTAAACATGTTTATTTATTTATTTTATTATTATTATTTTATTTTTATTTTTATTTTTTGCAAAGAGGCCAAAATAGCCTCTGAATTTATTGGAGTTTCTAATTGAGCCATCCTCAACTATTATTTGGTAAAAGTTGGTCCATAAACGCATTTGTCCCGAAGCGCCCTTTACCTTTTATTTTCTCACAATTAAATCCTCCCATTAACTAATCTAATGGTTTTCTTTATTTAAATGAATTTATCACTTGAGTTTAGGGGTGCACACGGATTGGATCCAGTCTAATTGGGGTCAATCCGCAATCCAATCCAATTATTACGGATTGAAAAAATACAATCCAATCCAATCCAAATAATTCATCAATCCAACTCAATCCAATTTGCAAAATGCGGACCGGATTGGATCAAGTTTCATGGATTGACGTTTTCCTATTCAAAGATTCATGAAATTAGATTTAATCAAATGAATCACAAGAATTATTCCTCTCATGAATGACAAATTTACAACATACATTCCATAACTATATATATAACATATTTTCCACAAACTTGTCATTACAATAACCTTCAAAATGCAAGTTCTTATATAAATAAATATGTCATCCACAAATCTTCACCATACACCCTCATAAAAATACAAAAAAAAAGTCCACGTACATACAACCTATAAAAAAGGTTAAAAGCATAATAAAGACTTAAGAACAAACATAGTCTTTTAGATATTATAGTTTAGAGTTAGTAGTTTAATTTAATGCTCTTTAAGATACAAAAGTACATATGATCATATATGTAAATGTGTTGATGTGCTAAACGGATTGGATCGGATTGGGTCTGTGATTTTTTAATGTAAGATCCGTAATCCGATCCAGTCCAGTCGGATTAGTAATTTTTCAATCCAGTCCAATCCAATGGATCAAAAAATTGATCCAATTAGTGATAATTGGTCCGAATTGGATCGGATCCATTTTCAATCCAGTCCAATCCAATGGATCAAAAAATTGATCCAATTAGTGATAATTGGTCCGAATTGGATCGGATCCACGGATTAGTGCAATCCGTGTGCACCCCTACTTGAGTTGCTTATCCTGTTGGGAAATGTGCCCTAGGTCAATCCATTAACAGTCTTTATGAATACATTTTAGTTAATAAAATAGAGGATTTCATTTGTTGTTTATTATAATTGATTTGCATGTTTACATTATAATAAGATCCATGGGTATTTACAGAAATATCCTAAATGTCCTTAGTCGATTATTATACTGGGAACTATAATGAATTAAGACTAGTGTGAGTCTTGATTGATGATCATACGATGATCATACGTATAGTAATACGAATCAAGATCATGAGTACTTGTTAGGGAACAAAGTACTGGACCGACCTCGTATGAGAACATCACATGGATTAAGTCATAGTTGTTTCTCATGATAGGTATATTTTTCAGTCCTCTGACTTGAGATTACCAGAGACTTCAACATTAGGAATACAGTGATTTGACGCAATCAAACGTTGTCTTTAACCGGACGATTATAAAGGTTGTGATTGGTTACTGTGTGAATAATGTGGTGAAGTTGTGTAATCGAGATAGAATTTGTCCCTCTCATATAAAGAGAGATATCCAGTGGATCCCTCGATGTGTTAGATCGTTAAAAGGCCTAGTCTAAGTGAATTGATATTGATCAATGTCACTTAGATGTTTCATCTACCTAGAAATCGAGACTAGTACGATTGAACATGTTGGATGACAATTCCATGCCTTATGTTTGATCAAAAGGATATCGTGTGACAAAAGGATGTTATATACACTATTGATTAGGTTATATCGATTTGATATTCGTACAACTTGGGTAGTCATAATGTCTTGCTAGAGGCCGCTTATGACTTGTATACCAAAATGTGTTTTGGTACACTGCCAACGTTGTATGAGCCTATTGGGTCACACACTGAGAATGGTTTTGCGAGATTTTAAGATGGTTCAGAAAAATGAATTTTATATGATAAAATTCATGACAGAAACGTCCTTGTAGTGTATTACACTTATACTTCTTTAAGTAGGGGTATATGTGTAATTTACTTAACCATCTATATACAAGGGTTGTATAAATAGACGCTTTGAGTTAGAATACAAGTACGAAAGATTTTAAAAGGGCCGAAACTCTATTTTCGTTTTAAGAAACGACTTAGAGTTTTTGGTATCCTCTGGATTGTTTTGGAGAGAAACAAAAGGTTTGGTATTCTCTCGAAGCTAGCACTTTGGATCTCGGTCATCGTTCGTGTGTGGACAGCTAGTAGAGGGCGTTCGTCATTGGCAGCGCCTTAGAGATCGATTAACCTTCAGAGAGGTATTGCGACTGAGGTATGATTAAGTTTTCATAGTTTAAACATGTTTTAATGGAATCAGATTCGGATCCTGTTGGGGTTTTTCTCAAAATTGTTTTGTAATTTCCGCTACGCATGAACCCCAAAAACCAACATATCCCACTTTGCGTCCTAGTAGATTTGTCACTTTGGCATTGAGCTATGTTCGAAACGATGACTATCTAGGGATGCAAATGGGTAGGATAGGGGATAAGGACCTTATTCCCGCATCCATCTCCACTTAAGAACTCATCACTCATCCCCATGTGGAGATAAATTTTCATCCACATATCCATACCTATCTAATATCTGTGGGGATGGAGAATGTCCATAGAGAAAACTTTTTCCAATTTCATTTTCCATTAGGGATCCTCACAGAGATTTTCACGGAGGTTTTTGCAAGGATGGATAATCTCCATGGGAAAAATAAGTGGGAAATATTTCTTCCCACTTATTTTTCCTCAAAAAAAAGAATTATACCTAATAAATTAAAATTATAAATCTCATTAAAGTTTGTTTTTATGTGTATATGCGTGTTTTGGGGTGGAAATTAACTATGTAATATTATATTATATTTATTTATAAATATCATATGGTGTTTAAAAGAAAATCATATGGTGTATAAATTGATATATAAGGACCTTTAATTATGAGTAATCTCTGCAGAAATACCCACGAGGATCCCCGCATATATGTTTTATTACCCATCTATGTATACGTACCCATATCCGTATGAGTATGAGATTTTGTCCTCATCCCCATTTAAAATCATTATCTCCGTCCTGTTGTAGGGAATCCTTGTCCTCATGGGGATTCCTACCTCGCTTGCATCCCTATGACTACCACATCAGGTGAAATACCAAGTTAGTTGGCTTTCAAGACATATAGTCTTCTAAATTTAGACTACCCAATCCCAATATTAGCAAGTGATGTACGTACTAAAGTCTTGACTTTCGCATTCCCAATATTGTCATTGGCATATCTTTTATGGAAAATGTAGAGTAACTCACTTTGAACACCTAGTGGGCCCATATGAGTATCTCTCCATGTGATATACCTCAAGGAGTGTGCGCACACACTTTGAAGTGCATCACATATATAGTTGGAAACCCACTTGCGCCCATTAGGTGCCCAAAGTGGGTGTCCAAAGCAGGTTACTCTAACATTAATTCCTCATCTTTTATTTTCAGTTTTATATATTTTAAATGTGATTCAAACAGCTACGTGCATCCTTCACAATATATTAATTAATTAATTGTGATATAGTACTAGATATGCAAATGGGGCGAGGAATCCCGATTCCCCACGGGGATTTGCCCCGATGGAGTGAGGATTCCCCGTTATGAGTGGCAAAAAGTGTTCGGACCCGTTTGTCTGCATTTGTTTGGACCCACTTTAAACGAGTCCGGACATGACTTTTCTTAAATAAATACGGGTCTGAACATATTTTCTTATCCTTTTAAAAAAAGGGTACGATTCGGACAAAATTTTTAAAAAAGCGGGTACCTATTTAACGATTAATTTGCACTATATATATTTTATTTATTGGTATATTTAAAAAAAATTATGATGTTTGTATTGTAACTCACCAATGATGTTTTTATGTAGAAACGTGCAAGACTTGAATTTTGAATATATAATTTTTTTTGTGGTAATGGAATGTATGGCAACATAAAAATCATGCATTTTGTAAATAATTAAGTGAAAACAATAATTTAATTATATTGAAAAATGGATCCAAACAAAAAAATGGGTCTTTGTATTTTTTATAAACATATGAGTCTAGACAAAAAAAAGTGTCTGTTTCAAAAACGAGTATGGGTCCGAACACTATTTTTAATTATTATTAAGGGTGGTTGCCACTCCTATGAGTCCCCGCCAATTAGCCCCCACGGGGCTGGGGATGGGGGCAATTTCATTCCCGCCTTGTAAGGATTTCCCATAACGAACCTCAAAATATTTCCTTTTTTTTTATTGGAACGAGACTTTATTTTACTATAGCAAAAAAATGGGGTATATATGTGACGACCCTCCCCCGACCTAGGGTCGGGTCGCCCGGCCCAAACCGTTACTTAGACCCGATACCTGAACCAGACCCAAATAACGACTTGGCACGCCTAAATAACCTGCGGAATAATCATTCTAAACAATATATATATATAATAATAACAAGTGTGTGATAAATAATCACAACAAAACCATATAACCTGTATATCATACTAATATCAATCATCTTTAATATTAAATATCTCATACAACCTCAGAATAATATTATAAAGGTTCAAAACTACCCATTAACTAATTCTCAAACTATAACCCACGTACGAGATTTACAAAACGATTAATATTAATAATAAACTAGTATTATATGAGTCTCACATATGAAAGCACTTCAAGATAAATCCTTTCCCTTGCCTTTCTTGTCTATCGCGCTGGTAGAGGGACCAGTGGGGTAGAGTGGGGTGAGCTAAAGAACCAACGATGCTCAATAAGAGGAAAGATTCGCTCAGACATTAAATATGCAAGTACTACCTAATACTCATGCAAATTCTACATGACATCCAATCCATACGCATAACACAACATGTAATAACTGAATACATGTAAATCAAAACAAACTTATAAGCATAATAATTTAGCACATAATTCGATACAATTAAATATATGGTTTATGCTCATCGTAGTTATGAAAAATGGAATTATATTCTAAGAAGAAATGTCTAAATATTATTTCCATATCTAATTTAGATATTCAATAATTCTATATATCAATATTTCAATTCGTATTCCAATCACCATACTAAACATAAAAGCCTAACAGTTTTACAACACATTTGATAAACATTCATATATGTCATGCATAATAATATTCATCACTTTTCATTTATAAATTTACACATGACATACAAATAAAGTCATATGAAATATTTAAATAAAATGCGATAGATATAAATATTAATATAAGTCGTTGTTCCATTCAATGCGAACTAGATATTGGTAAGGATCCGGTGACCGAATCATCTATTTTCGAATTGGTACAAAGATCAGTGGAAACGCAATGGCCATTACGCCCTCTAGATAATCGCACCAAAACAAAGATAGATTCATCCAAGCCGTCACCGCTACACGTCTCAAAGAATCATCAAATAGCAAAGGATGGTAACTCCAAACCCTTACCCTCGAATAATTCACCTTATGCATTCAATTAGTCAAGCAAACCCTCGGTGGTTAACTACCACACACTCTGGGGCGTCCAAGATATAGACCACTTGCTAATTTGGCCCTCGGTGGTTAACTACCACACACTCTGGGGCACCGAATAACATAAAAGGCAAGACAATGTATTCACAATTCCATAGATAATAGAGATCCAAACCAATATCACGACGCAACCCATTCCCAAGTCGTTAAATTCAAAACATGCATTCCTAATTATCTAATAATCAAGCCATATTTAATGCATAAGCGAAGCTCCCCACTTACCTGGACCCGTCGCGACGCCTATACCGACTCCTCGCACGTTTGGGGTCCCACGTGAACCGCCTCGCGAATCTACGCAATTTATACAATTTTTATATGAGAATTTTACTAAATTTAAAGTTGTATATTCTAATTTTTAAATTCATATTTGGGAACCCAAATGATGTGGGTCCCACGTGATGTGCCATTAAGGGCTTTGTCGAGGTTGTCGACGCCCACCGTAAGTTTTCCTATTTTATTTTAATTTTTTTTTTTAATTTTTTTCTATTTATTTTGGCCAGGTCCTTGTTTAGTTGAACAGGGACCAAATGGTCCCTGTTTGGTTGGCCAGGGGCGTTCCAGCCCCTGGTCAACCAGGTCCAAACCCCCAAGGGGCCTGTCGGCCCCTGGGACGCCCTGGGACCGAAACGCAGGGGCAGACGTCCCTGTCGTTTCGGCTCCACGGGGTAGGGGTTTCCCCCCACCCACCCCAAACCTCGGATCGAGATCCGAGGGTGGTCCCCAGTGCTCGCCGGCACTGGGGACCCCACCACCGCGGCTGACCAGCCGTGGTGGCGGTGGTGGTGGTGGTGATGGAAGAAGGGGGGGCAATGCCACCCCCTTCTTCCTCACGGCTTCATGGGGGGTGGCCAAGCCCACCCCCCCTTTTGCTGGCGGCGGCGCCGTTGTCTCCTCCGGCGGTGCCTGGTGGCGCCGCCACCCCCCTTTCCCTCTTCCTCCAATCACCAAACCAAAGAAGAAGAAAAGAAGAAAAGAAGAAAAGAAGAAAAGAAGAGAGAAAAGAAAAAGAAAGAAAACCACCAAAAGATTACCTCTCCTTGGATGTTCAAACCTCCTCTTCTTCTCCTCCCTCTCCAAGTTTGTTGAAACAACAAATAGGGTGACTAGGGTTTACAACTTATCCTTATATAGTTAGGGTTTTTCACCAATTTAACCCAAAATTACGTAAATACCCCTATGGGCCCAATTTCCTTGTGGAGCCCATTCCATCTATTTTCATTAAATCCAAGTCTTGTTAAGATTAATTTTGTGTAACAATTTCATTTGTTCACAATACTTTAATATAAAATTAATAAAATACCTTGAAAATGGGTCGGAGAATATTTAGGTCGTTATAATATACATGACAAGAAATAATGTGTTTCCCATAAAATAAAATCGAAAAAAAAACCCTTAGCAGTTTCATTTTGCTTTGTCTTTTGTTTCGCTAGTTGTCCAGAAGACATCAAATAGAATTGCATCAAAATCATTTTTTGAGTGGACTTTTTTTGCGAAAATTGCACCAAAATCATTAAATCTTATATTTCCCTTATGTTCTTTGTGGCGGCCCCAATTTTCACATTGGTTCGCCACGGGAGGCCACGCGGGCCCACAACTGTCCACGTCACCACCAGTTGTGTCCCACGCCCAATTACCCATCATTGATCAATTTATCATTAAATTTTGATTCTATTAATATCATATATCTTCAAGTTAACAGCGGAAGCTTAAATAGACAATATAAAAACTCATCTTTTGTTTTATTATCAAAATGCCTAAGTGGAAACCATACCAAATATACATCATATACATCTCATATGTTCCTCAAAATGTCAAAATGTACAACCTATCTCTCAAGCCCAAAACCCGACAGAAAACGAATAAATATAAACATACGTACGAGTGGGGCTAAAACCGTCAATCGATGTACTCTTCAAGCTTGCCCTTTCCCCGGCTCGTACTAGGTCCGCACTCGACCATCACAAAAAGACAGATGACGAGTCCAGAGTGAGTAATCCCAAGGAAATTCACCAAGTAATTACGAAAGTAAAAGTACTGAATTGAAGATACTATAATTTAAACATGCGGAATAAAGAAGTACCAGACAACTGTAAAAGGGAACATCGCATGCATAAATATAGTGATAAACAAAGTACGGGCACATAAAAATCAGACCAAGTCATACTTCGGGTTTTTATCCCCAGGCACCAACCGTAAACACACCAATGTGTTGGCCTGAACCCTCTAGGTGGTCGGCGTAGACCAACGACGCACCCACACAAGCCTACCATACCCGGGTAGCCTATTCACCGGCGTATACTTAGACAAGTGCTATGACTCAATGGACTCTATGGCCGTAACGAAATAAGCACCAGGTGGGGGTGATCTCAACACCGTAAAGACACCAGGTAGGAGTACCCTCCACTACCGTAAAGTCACCAGGTGAGAGTGCCCACCGTAAAGCAAAGATGAAATGGAATAAAGAATAAATGGAACTGAATTCAAATAAATCAAATGGTAAATACTTAAAGTGAAGTTCAATTGGGATACTACACACCTCAATTCGCACTCCTCGTTCCACAAATCAACCCCCGGTCCAATACCTCCAAATCCCGGGTATCACTCCCGGTCTGATTCCCGACTAAATCCCCGGCTCCAATTACTATTTCAAGACTCCTAGAATCCATTTATGAAGGTTAATTATCAATTAATAGGTTTAAAATGTTGGTTAGACTCATTTCTTCATTTTCCAATTTTTCACATTCCAGTGAACTATTAGCGCGCTAATGAGATGAATTAGCGCGCTAATTCATCTAAATCACTTGTTCATCATTTTCCGAGGGGGTAATTAGCGCGCTAGGTCCTCCTATTAGCGCGCGCTAATCGCGCTCTGTCAGATTTTTACAGGTTCAAATTTTCACACTCCAAACCACCTCATACACCATTCATTCAACTCCAACACCTCAAAAACTCACAATTCACCTCAAAAATACCATTCAAACACAATTTTATCGAATTTAAACTCGAAATCCAAGAATCGTAAAAATTCATCCTTTTCAAACCCATTTCCATATCATCATCAAATTCCCCTCAAATTAGCTCAAAAACACATCCATTCCATGCCATTCTCATTCACATTTATCCCCAACAAACCAAGTGTTTCATCCCTCAACAAATTCGAATTTCATAAATTCAAACCCACACCAAAAATTTCGCAAAACTCAAGTTTATTGTGTCCATACCTTAGATTCTTGTTGTAGGAAGCCCAAAATCACCTTCTTCACTCCCTAAATGGCTGTTCTTCCTCTTCTCTTCTTCCCACCGATCTCTTTTTCGATCTCTCTCTCAAAACCTCACTCTCTTCTCCCTTGATCGGTCAACACAAAAACATATATATATACTTAGTTTGATCAAGTGTGTGCACGAATCTCGAGAACAAACCAAGGGTTCATGGTCACCCTGTGTCACTCCAACTCCAAACACCTTATCATGACACCAATGACCCTGTTGAGCATCTCGAGAACCATCCAACTGTTATTGTTTTATTCAGCTCAACTATATGACTTATAAATTTTCAATTGATTTAGCCCATAATAATTATCTACCCTATTCAATAAATTACCAAAATTTATGGGTAAGTTCACCTTAGTTCCCTCGACTACCCGACACCTCGTGCCTCGTGTCCCGCGTCCGCACGCACCCCGAGGTCATTCCTCACTCGTCAATCAACTACATTAGCATACATATTGCAATGGAATTAGCTAATTTATACCTTTCCATCACAACTTACCACAACAAGCATACAATACGGACTGTATACCTAGTTCGAGTGCGTTCCAGTCTCACTGTGGGACCCTCGACCATCCTCGCTGGCGTCCACATCTGCAATAATGTCATAATTAACGGAAATTTAAAATTTGGGCCGTTACATTCTTATACGGTGAATGCTTGACATAAATATTTAAAAGCGACTTACGTACAATTGACTTTTAATAATTTCAAATTTGTATCTATAATGTTTTTTATTTCTTTTTTAATACATCATGTGAAAAAGTAATAGGGTGGGGAATTGTGACGGCCCCAATTTCCCCGTGCAATTAGGTACGCCCGGCCTAGACCCGTATAAGCCCCGAATCATCACTCGGTAACCTGACGAGCCTAGTCAGCCTTCAATTTAGTCAATTTAGTAATTTATGAAAGAGTTATTGCAATAGTAAACAACAGAAGACTAAACAATTAAAACAAGGAGAAATAACTCAATCAAATGAAGTAGAGGAATTCTATAAGTGTGGAAAACACCGGGTATTCATGTACAATTCGAAATGCAAAGGTACATGATACCAATCTCATCAAAATTTGCCGAGTTTAATAATTCCAAAGCATATATATATAAAACGATATACATAAAAGCAAAACATAAGGAAACCTATAAAATATTCTCCAAATCCAGTAGCTAATCCTCACAATAGATCTCCTAGGCAGGGTCCCTTGCCCTTGCTGCTCTCCGCCCTATCTGCACCCACCGTTACAAACTAGACGGTGAGCAACTGAATAAAATCGAATGTAATGCCAGAAGAAGATAACAGTAATTCATGATAATACAAGTAAAACAGTTTAAATATCATGCGGTAATAAAAAAACAGGAATTTAAATAAACAAGGTACATGATAAACAGACTAATACATGTCAATCGAAAGTCAAGTGTGTTCCAAGGAATCAAAAGAGGCTCATAAGTGGTCTAAACTATAGCATAACGGCGAAGACCTCGCGAGATCTTCCTGGGCATCGACACAAGCGAAGGCACAGCTATGACTGGAAGGGACTCGAACCCATCCACCCAGTACTCGGTGTCACACGGTCACTAAGGGTGGTCACACACTCGTGCGCACGAGTGCCCGCGTTTTATCCCTCTAGTGCAGGTCCTAGTACTTTCGAGACGAAACACTTACGTCGGGAAACACACAACAAGAAATGAAAAGGAATACCAATAATAGAGCATAACAAGACTGAATAAATGATAATGAATCACATGACATTTTCTTACTGGCTTACAAACGTACAAATGCTTTTTAAGGCAAGTGTACTTACCTGACTAATCGCGACCCGATATTCACTCCGAGACTCTAATACGTTCCCCGTGAGTTCTCGACTACCTGATAAAGTTTTGAATCTCGAATATTAGTTTAAGGCTCGCATTTAGTTTTAAGGCAAGTCTTTATAAATTCGTTTTAGAGTCGTTTGTTTAGGCGACTCGAACCATTAGGAAAAGTTCCCCGATACGGTGAATATGTTCCTACTTTCATAGATTATGAACTTTAACATCGTTTTGTACCTCTTTAGGCTCTTATTGAGCTCAAACTCTAACTCCATAATTATTTTTATATTTTATGTCTTTGTCTTGGGCCTCAAGTTGTACCTACCTCATTGGCCCTCATTTGGGCCTTAACACCACTCATTTACATATCATTTATATTTTTCATGGACCTCTATTATGTAATATGTATGTTGGGCCTTTGTTGGGCTTTAACACAAGCCTACAACAATTAACTAAAGGTGTCCATAATTCTCCTTTTCATTTATTCACAAACATAAAATAATACACACACCCTACACACACACATACATTTTTCATTATACACACACATGTACAACTGTTGTGTACACCCCACTGTGTGCACCCCACACATCACACACCCCACTGTTATGTGCACACAACACCCCGCTGTTGTGTGCACCCCACTGCTATCTACACCCCATGTTCACATGTGTTAATGTCACTTTATTACTTAAAACTATATAATATACATTAATCCATTTTTTTACACCCTCAACCATTGTGTACACCCCACTGTGGTGTACACATACACGCTGATGTGTACACCCCACAGTGGTGTACACATACACCCATTCATGCACCCCATGTACACCAACCACCCCAAACCGTCATGCAATACACCCAAAAACAGTTGAGAGAAACCACATAAAATCATGAACACCATGAACCCGAGAAAACAAGAGAGGATGAGGGGGTTCACCTAGGGTGGGACGTGGAGGCTCCGACGGCGAGGGAGGTGGTAGCGGTGACGTGAGGCCGAGAAGAGGAGGGGTGACGTGAGGCCGAGAAGAGGGAGGAGAGATCCGAGAGAGAGAACAACGAGAGTGAGAGAGGAGAGGACCCGAGACCGAGAGAGAGATCGCGTGACCGAGAGAGAGACCGAGAGTGGTGTGGAGGAGAGGCCGAGATGAAGAGAAGGAGGGTGGGCGGCGGTTGTGTTGGAGAAGAAGATGAATAGTAGGGTTTCTTTGTTGTTGTAATATTTATATGGTCAAATGACCTTTTTACCCCCAACTTACTTCCTACACCATTTTTAAACCATTGCCCTTATGGGTCTTTTTGTTTATTTATTGATTTTTCTTTATTACACATTAAAGTATGTGTGTGTTGTCACTTGCATGACTCTCCATCTCAACACACCCGCATCTCGAGGTCAATCTCATGGCTCCTCACCATTGAACTGTGTCACTTTAACAATTCCTATTCCATAGACCATATGTTGCGTAATTAACTAACTTCCGCGTTCAAACGACATTCCTCGGTCCATTCTTCCTTGTTCCGCCTCCCATAACGCGCGTAGTCTCGCCTTGTCTCTCCAACTAATTACTTAAATTAATTAAAAATTCATTTATTTGTATGTTTTACTTGTTTTTCTCCCCCGTTTAACTAGTCGAAACCTCACTCAATTAAATACCGCCCGAACGGCTCGAAACCCGTAAAATACTACAATACTAATACACACAATCAAAGAATCATAAAATCACTTCGGTGTCGACTCCCGAAGTTTGAAATACTGTCCAGTATTCTCGTAGCCGGGTCACAATTTCTGACAAGTGCAACACAAGTCAGTTAAAAATTTTGGGGTTGTTACAAGAATCCCCGTGGGATCCCCGTTGGATAGAGAATGGAGGTCAAAATTTTCCCAATGGTATATTTTAAGTAGGGAATCCCCGCCTCGCCATAAGTGGAGATGGAGATTGCATTCCCCGCCCCATCTGCATCCTTATCTAGTACTACTCGTTAGCAATGCATCCATTTTTCCGTTGAAACTCGACTCCAATTAATGTAATATCTCACCTAGCAAATGAAACATTGACAATAACTACTCCCTCTGTCGCAGTTTGACTTGTTATTTTTGTAACAAGACTAATAAAGTACCCTCCCATAAATGATTTACATATATAATGATATCGTGGCAGTTACAGATGCTTGGTGGGACCGTAACTTTTGATCCAGGAATCCGATTGAGTTTAGGGCTCTATCAAGAACTTTATATTTTCTTGTTCAGTTAGAGTATTTTCGTAATTTACTTTATTTAAATCGTTTTTAGAGTCTTAGAAGGATTATGCATTTTGAGTCATACAAGGATTTATTTAAAGTCGTTTTTAGCGTCTTAGAAGGATTAGACGTTTTGGGTCATAGAAGGATTACGTTTAGAGTTGTAGAAGGATTAGAGTTTCTAATGGGCTATATAAAGCCATGATTATGGCTGTAATCATTATCAACTATTATCAATTATTATCAATTTATTTCAATTTCGGTTTTCTTCAAAACCTTAAGGATTCTTCCTTGTTTGAGCATTTACGTTGCGTCAGTTGTTGTCGTGGCAGTTGCAGATGCTTTGTGGGACCGTAACTTTTGATCCAGGAATCCGATTGAGTTTAGAGCTCTATCAAGAACTTTCTATTTCTTGTTCAGTTAGGGTATTTTCGTAATTTACTTTATTTAAGTCGTTTTTAGAGTCTTAGAAGGATTAGGCATTTTGAGTCATAGAAAGATTTATTTAAAGTCGTTTTTAGAGTCTTAGAAGGATTAGACGTCTTGGGTCATAGAAGGATTACGTTTAGAGTCGTAGAAGGATTAGAGTTTCTAATGGGCTATATAAAGTCATGATTAGGGCTGTAATCATTATCAACTATTATCAATTATTATCAATTTATTTCAATTTCGGTTTTCTTCAAAAACCTTAAGGATTCTTCCTTGTTTGAGCGTTTATGTTGCATCATATAATTAAAGCCTGACTAGATTTGCGTTGACTTTGCGAGGGCTAACTCAAGGGTCCACGTAGGTTTAGGCCGAGCGAGGCATAATTTTTGGGAACTGGGCCGTCACAAAACTTATTTTAAATTCTCTAAATTGTTCAAAATGGTATAATATTCAATTAATATATATATATATATATATATATATTTTATAAAAATAATGACTTATAAAGTTAACAAATCATTACTTATTATGATTTTTGTAATTAATAATTATTGATAATATATTGGTTATATATCAATTAACTTTTAACAACTTAGCTTTTAATATAATAGTGTTTTAAAAAATAGTTTATCTTGTAGTGGTGTTGTGGATTGTATTTTGAATGGGAGGGTTAAGAAGACAACAGTACTCCGACAACAACTTCTGTCTGAAATGATCGCCTTCAAGAACAAGTCTTGGGACCTAGAAGCGTAAGCGCCTCTAGAAATGCAAATGAAGCCGTGAATTAAATAGCAAGTTTTGCCTACTGTACTTTGCCTTGGGTGTTGGGTCCCATCCGCGCATACACCTACGCGAGAACTTGGATCTCCACTAGTACCAATATTGTTTCCAACTTAACCACCTCAACATTAAGTGTGGAGTTTTACTCCAAAAAACCTCAGTACTATATGATGAAATATCTACTCTTATGAACTTCTTCAAGAAGTTATAGATAATCAATTAATGTGGGACTAAACTTTTCCGTCCACACATCCTAACATTGGGGACCTCAACCAATAAGAAACCCTTAGCGCGAATTGGATTCTAAAACCCAATTTGATAAATTAGGATGTCACTCTATTTAGACAAGTCATAATTTCCGATTTAGATAAGTCTATATTACTCTATATTGTAATTTGATTATAATGAATTCAAAATCTTAGTGAAATTTTATCTCATTTCTGTCTACATTGGCAAGTAAGTTGAGCCTATTAATATCATTCTCGTTCAATGAAACGCCAAAGGAACGGAACCTCATCGAAGCATCAAGACAGGCCTGACGAGTTCCTCTTATCAGAGCTTGCTACTGCTACTAACTACTTCTCATTAGAGAACAAGAATAGGGGTGGAAGCTTTGGATCAGTGTACAAAGGTATGCTGGCGGATGGTCGCGAGGTTGCAGTGAAATGGGGAGAGGCAGGTCCCTTGGTGGCGAAGAAGCTAGAAAAGAAAGAAAGCGCATTTGATCAATCGGAGTTGGCATTCGTATGCCGCCTCCACCACAAGCATCTAGCTAGTGTAGGGCTCGTAGGATTCTGCGAGGAAGGGGATGAAAGGCTTCTAGTTTATGAGTACATGAAGAATGGCTTGCTCCATGATCACCTGCATTCGAAGGACAATGTCGATAAAAGCAATAGCGGATTGAATTCATGGAAAACCCGTCGCAGATCCGTTGCTATCCGTCGCAATATAGCAACCAAGAGGATCCCATCGCTATTTTAACGTCGCTAATTTTGTATTTTATTTCAGTGTATGATCAATGTGGATTGCATATTTTAATTTTTTATATATATATTATAGAGAGAATTGCTTATGTTTATGGATTGCGACTTCTAGAAGTAGACATTGAGAATATATATTGTCTATTTGTCCAAAGTTGCATTAGAGAAGATTATTATTATTATTATTATTATTATTATTATTATTATTATTATTATTATTATTATTATTATTATTATTATTATCCATTGTGTCCTACGTAGCACACATTCTTCCCCAATCCCACTTTGTATTAGAATTTTTAGGATTGATTACCCAAGTCCAAGTTAATGTAAGAGGGAAAGTGAATGAGCGAGGGCTTAAGGTTTGAAATAGAGGTTCACCAAAATATCAAGGTAAGATGATGTCTCAAATCTAAATTTATAACCCATTTATTATGTATTTATATACCCGATGTGAAATTAATTTTAACACTTTGCATGTGAGCAAATTGAGGGGCATGCATTTAAGGTTGTACGTGTACGATTGAAGCTAGGTTGGCATGGGCACACATCACACATGTTTCCATATAAATGTCTTCTTCGATGGGCCATTGACCTTTTATATTGGTGTGGAATTACAGGTGCATGGTGTTAAATGAAATTAAATTGGTCGCCAACCTTAACAAGGCATAGAAATTAAGGAAGTTGTTTTCAATACTATTTGAAAAAAAGTTGTCCATTTCTACTTTATTGGAGGTTAACATTTCAAATTATCCATTTGATCAAACAAAAAGAGAACGACACCTTAAACTCATCCTTGAAGGTCACACTCCTCATCTATGCGCTTTGGAAGGCCGAGGAAATTGATGCCTTGCAAGTTGCAATTACATAGTGCTAATATATAATGTATGTATCGAGTAACCAAAAAAAAATCACCAAAAAAAAAAAAAAATGTATGTATCGAAATGTGTCAATCTTTTTCATCTCCTTTAACTAATTTTTTTGTGCCTTGTCGGGCCTAAAAAAATGCCAATTGATACCTTATAAAGTACTCCCTCTATATCTTTTTAAGTGACATTTTAAACCTATTGGAGGATTTCCCAATATTTGTCATTTTTACAGTATCAATACTTATTAATTATTCAATTGACTTATATACAATTCATAGAAAAAGAAAGTTTAATAATTACACATTAATAATTAGTGTATGTAGAAGTGGCGGGGTTAAGAAAAATAAATGGTGATTTAGTCATCTAACTACCACTTTCTCCTCAATCAAAGATAATTAAATGTATTTCTTAAAAAGTGTGATTAGTTAGGAAATTAACGTCACTTATTTTAGCCTGGAGGAAGTATCATTTTTTTTTTTTAAAAAAACAACAATCAATATTCAAAATTACTTTTAGTCACAGCCCATATATATATATATATATAGGAAAATTTTACAATGGAGCCCAAATATATACTCATACCATGAGAACCCTTCAAAATGTATTGTACGTTAAATGTTTTGTGCACTTATGACGCATTGATTAATGTGTTGGACTATAATCCAATGGTTGTAAATAGTGTATCCATGACATGAGTATTTTTATGGTTCTCATGGTAGTAATACCCATATGTATACATGAAAAATTCTACAATGGAGTCCAATTAAATGTATTGTGCATTAAATGGTTTGTTCATTTATGATGCCTCAATTAATGTGTAGAAAGAGGAGGAGAGAGAGAGAGAGAGAGAGAGAGAGAGAGAGAGAGAGAGAGAGAGAGAGAGAGAGAGAATTGTGCGCGTGCACATGCATTTGAAATATAAAAAAATTTGTTTGGACTCTTAGAGTCCGAACTCATAGGGAGGTTTTTGAAATTTTTACAAATATCAAAGGAGAGTTATAAGTTGTTATTTCAAAGTCATTTATTGTTTGAGGATGACTTTGAAATAAAAACTTTCAAACTCCCTAAGAGTCTGGACTCTAAGAGTTCAAATAGCATTACTCTTTGAAATAGGTTAATTGAGGCTCATGAAGTTAATAACACCTCCAATGAGGATGTGGATTGGATGTTAATGTGCGTCACCTAAGACTAAATAAACATTAGAACAAAAAAGCCACTCCAATGCAAATGTGTATTTTGCATGTAGATCTGAAGCCAACTCAATGAATAGATGGTGCATTATATTGAAAAATTCTTGACAAAAAAATATAGAAAATAGTAATTTTTTTTAAGTGCAACCCACATTAACTATTGGAGAACACTTTTGAACTTCAATGTCTATTCAAGCCACTTATGGCATGTTCGGTTCACATACATTTGCGTCCCAAGATCATGGTTTTATTTTACATTGAGATTATAATTAACATGGGTTTAGGTATTAGTCCGTTTCTAGTGACTTGTTCAGTTGGGACTTGTTCAGTTGGGAGTATTGAGAGTATGATTAAATTTGATTTCAATAGATGAAGTTACTAAAGTGCCATTCTATTTCTATAAAACCCAAATCGTTCAAACCCTAACCCATACGATAGCGTCTACCTCCTCTCGTGTCTTCCTCGTCGCGCTGTGGCTGTTCTTCCTTGTCCGCGTCTTCCTCCTCTTACTCAAATCGAAATCCAACAACTGCACAATCAAGAAGAATTGAAAACCATATACATAGATGTTCAAATTGATGAACATATTTTTGAAAACAAAAATGAAAATCAACTGAAACTAGTCATCTTCCCCCTCTTCAAACGCGTTGCAGTCCTCCTCTTGGCCCTTTTCACGATTTCCTTGTCCGCTAGGGTTAGGGTTGGAATCAATGAGAAAAGGAAATTGAATTGTGTTTTTTGTGTGTAATATGATGAGAGTAGTTTGGTCATTTGGTAAATGTCCAAGATTGGGGCTAAGCAAAACCAATGAAATCATAGTTTAGAATAGTCCCAAGCTTGTAGGCAAAAATAGCCCTGTGGACTATTGTGTATGAACACCTACATAAAATTAGTCCAACTATTTAATCCTGCCATAACCTAACCTATGAACCGAACTGGTCATTATGATGGACATCTTCTTGGCTGACACAACATAAACCCAGCTTACAACATCCACGTTTACCTTTTGGAGATGCTAAATGACATTCTAAAGTCATCTTGGCTGACATAACATAAACCAAGCCTACAACATCCACGTTTACCTTTTGGAGATGCTAAATGACATTCTAAAGTCACGCATAATGCGATAACAGTCTGGACTTGCATGTCCAAGTATAATTTTTGGATAAAATAATAAGAAAATTGTGACTAAACCAATGTTAATTACTTTATTTATCAAAAAAAAAAACTTTAATTACTTTATATTACAAAAAATCTAAGTTTACAAGAATATGATGCAGGCCCCAAAAAACAATTAAGTTGGCAGTATGTATGCAGTATGCTAAAATAAGATGCCATTATAAAATAAATAGTGTAGATGGTCTAGGCTGGTTTCCTTGTGAAATTCTCTTCTTACCTTTTCAAACCTAACCTCGTGGAGTCGGTGAGTTGGGCACAACTCCAACAATGATATTAAACTTAATTAGTGTGGTCCTATACTTTGATGGGCAAGCTATCACGTAGATGAAGTTTCCAAGATTTAATTTCTCTTATGTACATAAAAATCGAAAAGCTAATTTCCTCAAAAAGAAAAATAATAAAATTGAAAAGTTCAATAAAGAGAGATTTCGTAATTCATATGTATGGAAGTGGACTTTTATATGCTTCTCAACATGCATATTTTATCTTAGCAATTCCTATAAGAAAAAAAATATATTTTAGCAACAAAAAACAAGTGGTAAGTTCAGTTCTTCCTTAGTTTCCTTTGTTGGAACAATTAATTATATTATTTAATTATTTATAATTTGAATGAAAATTATGTGAAAAGGTGTGTACTATTGTGTAGAGACATAATAGACCAAAAGGTGTATCTATTCACCAAGAGGTATTGTGTAGAGACATAATAGACTAAAAGGTGTATCTATTCACCAAGAGGTGTGTCTTTTTCTAATAGACACATAAAAGTCTATATATATTCACTTGATGGATTGTTTTAAAATATAGATATATAATTAGAAAGAAAAGCAAATAGGTCAAATCAAAATGTCTTTCTCTATTTTACATGCTTTTGAGTCTGAGAGAGTATTGAATCATAGATTGGTTCGTAGACTAGTGATTCGGAGTGCTACAAATCACTAGTATGATCGTTGTATCTTGGGAGACTATCGTCATTAGACCGTGAGCACCGTAGCGGGGCGAAATAGTCTTAAGGACATTGAGTATAACTCAAGCCTCGATCAATTGCATCAAGTTTTTCTTCTATTTCGCTCCAAGTTTTCGGAAATCCCACCAACAATCTTAAGACTATTTTTTTGGTGAATTTGTGAACCCGAAGACTAATTCTCGTGCGTGGTTTCGGTTGGTAGCATTTAAAATCACAAATTCTAGAATAATGGTGACGATTACTACGGGTATGATTTTTTTACAATATATATTGAGTGAATGCTTTGATGCGAGAAAGGAAGACATTGATTTGATTATAACTTACGTGGTACATAAAATTGTGAATGCTTCATGGTGTATCTAGTGTTTTGGAATCATCTAGTGACACATGGCAAAGAAACATGAATTTACTATTTTGATGAATCAACACATGGTACACTTTGTTTTAGTGGTATGTATATAGTTGAATCAATTGACATCGATCTACTATTGAATCGATACTAACATATCAATAGATGTTGATGAATTGGTATGGCGGCAATATATGACTCGGTGAATAACCAATCTACATTTTTTAATAAGGAAAACTAAATTGTGTAAATTCTGATTCATTACTTGCTTAAGTGTATTTGTGTTGAATCTATTGATCAAATCTGAACATATTTATAATTTAGAATATTAAGGTGCCATGACACATGATCACATTGATGAACAAGATTTGAGATAACTATAAGGCAATTAGAAAAACTACAATAGAACAGGTATGGTTCTTTTGAATCGGTGCATGCATGTGATCAGTGATGTGATTAAAAATTTTGTCTTATCCGATTCAATGTATGTGCATTTGTTAATGATTATGATATGTCAATGAATTTTTATGAAAACATGTGTCTTAATACTCCCATGAAGTAAATTGACATTTTGATTACCCTCTGCAATTTGAAGATATGTGTGAATGTCCCCAAAAGTGCAAAATTGGGTTGCAACAACTTCAAGAAATAGAGATTATGATGCATACATTTGCATTTTGTGAAAAAAAAAAAAAAAAAAAAATTAGAATCTCTCTATGGTGGAGATGGTTGTTGTTGCGGTTGGTGTGGTCTATTTAAAAGGATTAATTTCTTGTTGCACAAAGAGGGCAAAAGATCGGGTCAAACAGAGGCATGCGGGGCCTTTGTGCCATTATTTTGAGATTGTGGATGTATGTATGTGATTGTTGCTATCTCATATATGATGTCCATCAACCGTGCTTGTCATGGGGTTAGAAAGTTATTTACATATATTTATTAAATCGGTGTATGGAAACAATGAAGGTATATATTGGTAGACTATATATGTGTGGGTGCCACACAATAAGGATTAATGTTGTGTGGATCACCATAAGAGATCACTAAAATTGTGGGAGCCTAAGCAATTTAGTTGTACGCAATCCCTAATTTTGATAGTTATATCTTTTAAGTTGAAGATATATTATTAAATGTTTATGAATACTTGAAAGATGTGGGGGTGGGCATAAAACTCTTGTCTTTATTTTTGAATTAAAGAAAGTAAATTATGATCCCCAATATAGTATTTGAAGAGACATTTATTGAATAATGTATGGTTTAAAAAAAAAAGTTATCAATAGTGAGATTGAATCCATCAAGTTGAATCCTTTAAAGAGTAAATGGATTTTAAAATCTAATTCAAGGTGGATGGATAAATTGCTTAAAATGTAGCAAATTAAATTGATAACTTAAGGATTTATTTGAGGGAAATGGAGCCTTGATTTCTCAGAGAGAAATTCACTAGTCCCTAATGACATGTAGCATGTTGTTTGCTAATAAAGCACGCAGAAGATGTTGAGAGACACATCTTAAATGGTGAATTTAGGGAAGAAATGCTGGTATGAATGGAAATCCTCAAAGAAATAAGAGTATTGTTAGATTCACAATGGAATCTAAATGATTGTGTGCACATTAATAAGCTAGAAAAGTAACATTATGGCTTTGAAAGAGCTTGGAGGATGTTCCATATTGCATGCAATTGTCTCGGTAATGCATAAGATGTATGCCGACTAATAATCGCAAGTGACGAATAAAATGATGCATAAAATGGTAAATCTTGACTTATATGTCGAAGATTGTCATTGAATAGTTACTTGATTATGGAATAATTTTCATAGAAAATGAGAAATGAGAAGACAAACTTATGGTCATCAATTGAAGATTTGTCAATATCAAGTAAACTGATATCGAGGGGAATGAGTTTAAAAGCCTAAAAAATGAGTTAAGTCTGGCGGAAACCTAACCTGGCTGATTGGAGATCCCATGTACTAGGTTCAATAGGCAAACTGGTTAGATGAAACTCGAGAGAAGAACACACCTATCTCATTCCTAAGATAAAAAATGTGTTTAGAAGAAGTTAAGGATATGCTAAGCATTTAATGACAAATAAAAATGTCACCTATATGATAGTAAATGTGGGTCGCATTTATGAGAACGAGACAGGCTAAATTCTCTAAATCTATCATGAAACCAGGATTGTGTCCAGGACCAAAATGGACAAAACCGTAAGAACCAATAATGATAGGGATGAAGTTATGTGAGTATTATTGTCTCGATTTACTACAAAAAGTGAACAGTTCAAGATCTTTTATATCCACTGTGTGGCGGCCCCAAACTCCGAGGCCGCCCCGTGGCTTCCCATTTCCCCTGCTCGTGCACCGGAAACGCCTGCCACGTCACTCGTCTACCTTCGTACTTAGGGTAGTTATCGTATAAGTTGTTATAGTCACTTAATTGATCATTTAGAAGAAATTAACAATGGAAGAATTTCTAAGGTTAACAAAATGCATTCACATTATATATATGTAAAAGTCTTACTTGATCAAACCTATAGTGGAAAACCCTATTTGTCTCAGCATACGGGCGATCAACTGTAATAGTATGTATACCGGTACAAGTGTATATCCAGGTTTCCCAACCCAAAAGATAATACAAAATATCAAAACATGATAATATTTGCACACATACCAAAGGCGGCCTCGGCGTAGGCAAGTCGGATGAAATCGCCGATGATCCCCTTGCCCTAGTACTAGGATCTGCGCTCACCACCACAAAAGCCAGATGGCGAGCCCAGTAAGTAAAATCCCAAGGAAAACCACCGTGCATAAATAATTAATGAAATAATTATCGGAGCCAACAAGTAGTGTTAAATAAACATGCGGAAAGAAGGAAAATGTGCAGACAACTGCTCAAAGCTAATCGCATGTATATAAACACAACGATAGACAAAAGGGGGTGAACACAGCTACTAAGTGCGTACTAGGACCGGGAGCCCGGTCGTGGCTCATGCCTCCGACCCTACGACTGTATCCCAGCGACATTAACCTTAGTGGGCTAATCGAACGCGTGAAATGGAGTCCAACTCGGGATATCATCTACCGAATTCCTAGATCACGCGCTACACACCCAGCCAGCGACCTCAACCACCCGTGGATACATAGACGGTACCATAACCGTCCCAGTAGGAATATAAATCATAGATTTTCAAGGAAATATAAAGCTCAATGGAAATAAATAAGTAAATGCAGTAGTGGTGTTCAGTTGGGTTTTACGTACCCGAAAATACGCACTCCGACTTTTCGGACCGTCGAGACGCCCCCACCTAGCTCCCCAATGTCCAAGCTATGGTTTCCCGGTCCCTGAAGTCCATTTATAATGTTTTATACTTTTTGAGAACATATTCTATAATTTTATGTTATTTTATAAAAATTTACAAATTTTTTTTTTAGTTGTGGTACCTCTCCCGGGCTATGTCGGGGTTCTAAAAATACCCGAAAAGTCCCGAAACCACTTTTCTACCTTTTTCTAATTTTCTATATTTTTCTAGAATTTTTTCCCAATTTTCCTGATATTTTTCACATATTTTTCCTATTTTCCAGCAATTAGTATATATATAATATATTATTTAGATTTATTTATTTTAATTTTTAATCTTTTTTTTTTTTTTTTTTCTAGTGGGCCCCACTGGACCGGTCCGGTCCAGGTGGTTGGACCGGCCCCAGGGCCGGTCCGGCCCGGTTTGAGAGACGCACGCGCACGCGCGCGTCCCTTCCCGAGAGACGAAATCGTCTCTCGTATAACCGAGACGATTTTCGTCTCTGGTTTCTCTTTTTTTTTTTTTTTTTTTTTTTTTTTTTTTTTTTTTTTTTTTCCTCTTCAATCTTCTTCTCTCCTCTACTCCTATCGATTCTCTATCCATCGAAGACCTCCAAATCCTCCAAATTTCACACAAAACCCCAAGACAAACCCAATTCTCGGATCACATAGAATTTTTTTTCAAAAATTCGAAATCCACAATACACCTCCATTTTCCACAAATTCGATTCCAACTTAAATGGTTTATCAAACCAACCTCAAAAACACCAAATTTAAACAATAACAAAGATGAATTCTCTCAAAATCACAATTTCACTCAAATACCCATTTTAATGAAAAATCAACAAAAATGAAAATTTATTACCTTAGCTTGAGTGTTAGACGCCGGGAATCGTCTCCCCCAAGCCTTAAATCGACCTCTCCGACCTCGGATCTCTCCTTGATCTCCTCACAAATTCTTGAGAAATTTGTTTGGGTCCTTTTGCATGTCGATCGATAAGTGTATATATATAGTGGGGTTTTTAATCTAGCGTCGTGCGCATCTCGAGGAAGATCGGACGGTTCTGATCACCCTGCGTCACCAAATTCCTAGAGACTTATCAAGACACCATCTAGCCTTGAATCTCATTGTTGTGCATCTCGAGGCTTATCCTAAGTGTACTTGATTATTCGGTTCAAACTATAGGATTTTATTTACTCCAATTTGATTTAATTTATAACACCTATTCTAGTCATCAATAAATTCTATAAATTTGTGAATATGGTCACACTAATTCCCCGACCACTCGGCACCCCGTGCCCCGTGTCCAAAGCACGCTTCCCGAGGCGGTCCCACACTTAGTGTACCCAATTTAATTTCCTTACCTTAGCTTAAGACTATATATTTGCATTTAATTAAATAGAATCCTCAACCATAGCATGTTTAATAATTTAAATCTAATTAAACCCCAACGCCTAGCCTCAACTACTACCAAACTCCGCGTTGGCGCGTTCACCGAACTAAAACCCCGCTCACAACTCGCTTGACAAGTTTATTTTAAATGCACACCGGTGACAGATATTATATCATTATCAAGAAAATGAAAATATCAACAAATCACCACAATTAGAAAAAACAATATTACACAGTCAATACCTAGGTCCGGAACATGCCTAATCTATCCGCGGCGTCCACGTGTCGTCCGAGCTGGCGTCCTAATCTGAAATAAGGTAAATAACGGCGTTAATAAATAACGGCCGTTACAATTCTTCCCAACTAAAAGAAATTTCGTCCCGAAATTTGAGTTAGTTTAGAACATACCGTGGAATAATCGGGGATAACGCTCTCGCATGGTCGACTCCAACTCCCGGTAAGTCCCTCCGTCCGCGCGTGATCTTGCCACCGTACGAGTACCTTAGCTATCTCTCTGTTCCTGAGAGTCTGGATCTTACGATCTAATATCGCCAATGGCCGCTCCTCGTAAGTTGCGTCGGGCTGAACATCCACCTGTCGCACGTCAACCATGGGTCGTGGCCCGGTCCTAGCCAATCGCAACATCGAAATGTGGAAAGTAGGATGAATCCCTGCTAACTCCGCCGAGTAAATCTAATCATGTACGCCACACTGCCAACCTTCGCTACAACTCGATATGGTCCGATAAATCTCGGCGCCGCTTCCCTTAATCCCAAACCTCTGCTGGCCCTTCCAAGGAGAAACCTTCGGGTAAACCATATCGCCAACCTCATAGCTCGGTCGTCGTGGTATCTCGTCCGCGTATTTCTTCGCCTATCTGTCTTTGCTCGAAGCCTCTGACGAATCTGTCGAATCTTCTCTGTGTGATCAACAACTATCTCCGGCCCAATCGTAACTGTATCTTCCGGCTCTGCCCAACACGCGGGTGACTGCGGGGCCTCCCATCTGACGCCTCATAAGGAGGCATCCCGATACTAGCTCGATAGCTGTTGTTGTAGGCAAATTCACACAGTGGTAGGTAATCCTCCCATGAGCCTCCAAACTGTAAAATGCACGCTCTCAACATATCCTCTAAAATCCGTATCAATCTCTCGGACCGCCATCTGTCTGCGCGGGTGATAAGCCGTCTGAACTGCAACCTAGTACCAAACTGCTCCTGCATCGCCTCCCAAAATCTCGAAGTGAACCTGGGATCCCGGTCAGATACTATGGAGATTGGTACCCCATGCAGTCTGATGATCTCCTGCTCGAACAATCTGCTCAACTGGTGAAAAGTATACCTCATCGAAATTGGTATAAAGTGTGCAGATTTCGTCAACCTATCTATCACCACCCAAATTGCATCATGTCGCCTCGAAGTCTGGGGTAATCCACTGACAAAATCCATAGCGAGGTGTTCCCACTTCCACTGAGGAATGGGTAACGGTTGCAGCAATCCTCCAGGTCGCCTATGCTCCGCCTTCACCTGCTGACATATGTGACATCCTCGAACATATTCACCAACATCAGCCTTCATCCCCGGCCACCAAAACAACCTCCGCAAGTCATGGTACATCTTGGTTCTGCCCGGATGAACTGTGTATCGCGACCGATGAGCATCCTCTAATATACTATCTCGTATCTCTGACACGGCTGGTACCCATAGTCGACCCCGATGCCGCAAACATCCATCAGATGTCTCCGCCCAATCAGTGCACTCGGGATCCCGTGCCAATCCACCGAACCGCCCATAAAGCCCATCGACCTCGACACTCCGATACCGTTCCAGTGACACCGTTTCGGTACCCTCATCGACCACAAATCGTGATCTGCATAACCGAAAGGTCCGACATGCTCATAACCGACGCCATCTCCAACGGTCCCATGTGTCGAGTCTCGTCCCGATTGTCAACCTCACATCTGCTCAATGCATCGCCCACTACATTAGCCTTTCGGGATGATACTCAATCGTAAAATCGTAATCCTTCAACAGCTCTAACCATCTCCTCGACGCATATTAAGATCTTTCGTGTGAAAATGTAGCGTAGACTCGATGGTCCGTGTAAAGCACAAACTTCTCTCCGTAGAGGTAGTGTCTCCAAGCCTTCGAGCGCAAACACAATTCTTTGCAAGCTCCAAATCGTGTACTGGGTAGTTATGCTCATGCGGTCGCAATCGCCTGGATAAATAAGCCACTGTCGTCCTTCCCGCATCGAACACATCCCGGTCCGGTTCCCGATGCATCGGTGTATCTTGTTAACTCCTTCCCCGGCTCGAGTAATGCCAACACCGCGCGATCGTCAACCGTTTCTTCAACTCTAGAAATGCCTCGCTCACATTCCTCGGACCACTCAAATGGAACATCCTTCTTCGTCAACCTCGTCATTGGTGCTTTGCAATCGTGGAGAAATCCCGTACAAATCGGCGGTAGTAACTGCTAAACCCAAGAAACTCCGTATCTCAAAAACAGTCTCGGTCTCTTCCAAATAATCACCGCTCTAATCTTGTCTCCCTCAACAAATGCCCGACCGCCGATCACATGTCCCAAAAACTTCACTTCCTTCATCCGAATTCACACTTACCGAATTTCGCATACGTAGATGCTCCTCAACGTCGTCAACACCGATCGAAGATGACTCTCGTGATCCTCTCGCGTCCGGCCAGTATATCGAAGATATCGTCAATGAAAACTATCACGTATCGGTCCAAGTAGGGTCTCAGTACTCTATGCATCAGATCCATGAAAACTGCCGGAGCGTTCGTCAAACCAAACGGTAACACCGTAAACTCGAACAACCCGTATCTGGTACTGAAAGCCGTCTTCTTGATATCCTCTTCTCGAATCCGCAATTGGTGATATCCCGAGCGTAAATCGATCTTCGAGAAGAACTGTGCACTCGTCAGCTGGTCAAACAGATCGTCAATCCTCGGAAGCGGGTAACGATTTTTAATCGTTACCTGGTTCAACTTCCGATAGTCCATACACATCCTCATCGATCCATCCTTCTTCCTCACAAATAACACTGGTGCTCCCCACGGTGACATACTCGGTTGAATAAATCCCTTCGCCAACAATTCCTCTAGGTTGTTTCCTGACCTCCTCCTGCTCCATAGGCGACATACGATAAGGTCTCGCTAGATATAAGTGGGTCCCCGGTAACAACTCTATGATAAACTCTATCGCACGTGGTGGTGGTAATCCGGGTAGATCATCACGGGAAAATGTCCGCGAACTCTCGGACTATAGGTATGTCCTCGATCCTAAAAGATACTCCGGTCTCGGACTCAACGATCGCGCAAAGTCCTCCATCTCCCGACGACGCATCGCTAATCTACCCCCTCGTAATAGGCAATTCGGAGGCGTTCCCGATCAATGTAAACTCGGTAAACCCGAATACGGAACTCTACCCTCTTCCCATAACAATCTATCTGTGCATGGTAAGGCGCACCCAATCCATACCAAAGAGTGCATCAAACTCTAGGTACTCCAAGTACTTTGAGATCGGTGTAATCGATGTCCCGCAACCTCAACCATGACGTCCCGAACTATCCGATTAGGGTAAATCTTATCCCCAAAGCGCCGTCTTGAGAACTAGATGGGTCTCTAGTGTGTGTGTGTCCAACCCTAACTCCCCCACTAACCGTCCCGCAATAAATGACAATGTACTACCCGAGTCAAACATGGCATGAATAAGTCTACTATGAATAAGTAACGTACCCTCAACTAGCTGTCTGGTGGCTCCTGGATCTGGCTGTGCTACTGCATGTACCCTGTCTCTCTCTCGACCCTGCTCCCGTCGTGGAGATGGCACCCGGCAATCCAATTTCAAATGTCCCCTCCGACCGCATCGGAAACATCTGCGTGTCTCCCGTTTCCCAGTCCGTGCATCATCCGATCTCGGCTCCTGACCCCGGTCCCTCTGACCCCTGTCTCGGCCACCCTGATCTCTAACCTGGTGCTGCTGAGGCTGCTGCCGCTTCTGTGGTGTTGGAGCTATGGTGTGTACAGGCTGCCTGTCCCTATACTGATCCCTGCCATCCTGACGTCTGTCTCGCCATCCCGGACCTCTACTAAACGGTCCCGTGTCTCTTCGGCCTCCTATCCCGTCGAGAGCTCGCCCAACCTCCACCTCGGCCGATCTTTGTCATAGGAAGACCATTCTTCTGCATCAAGAACGTCTCGTAGGTAAGTGCTCGCTCAAACATCGCCTGAACTGTCGGTGCCCCGGACGATACGATCGCGCTGGCAATGTCATCCCTCACTCCCCGAATGAAGTAGTAGATCTGTAATCGCTCTGTGCCAGCGATATCCATCGAGAACTGCAGCAAATATCGGTACCTATCCATATACTGCATCATGCTCCGGTTTCCCTGCCTCAGGGATAAAAACTCCTCCCTCAATCTCAATCGTACCTCCATAGGTATGAACTGGTCATAAAATATCTCTCGGAACTCTGCCCAAGTTGCGGGATCAGCATGCGTCTCCTGGTAGTTAGTCCACCACACTGCGGCATCTGATCTAAAACACGTCCCAGATAGTCTCGCTCTGAACCTCTCTTCCGTATTCAACTCCTTGTGTAGGCGCTGGTGCGACAAAATCCAATCTCCTGCAGTCTCAGGGTCTCCTCCTCCATAAAAGTAAGCGGGCTGAAACTTGAGGAAATCCCGTAACCTCCTGGCCTGCGGATCCATCACATACTCGACACTACCGTCGGGTAACCTCTACTCTTCGCGGTAGGTGTAGGAATCGGTGTCTCCACTTCTTTGCTACTACGGGTAGTATCGATCGCTGAACCTCGGGTACCACCACCCGAGTAAGAGTAATCAGGGTCTCTGTGGGTCCCGTAGTCGCCACTTGCCTCCCTGAAGACATAGCTAATCCAGCCATCATCATAGCGGCCGCTTCTCTCAATAGTCGTAAGATCTCGGCTATCCGAGTCTCATGCGCCGTAACTCGATCCTCTAAGGAACGACGATCCGGAAGCCTCGCGGTATCACTAGATCGTCCATCCATCGTGTCCCGCATCGTGATGCGTGTCCGTATCAGCCTCGTATATACGTATTCGTAAAGTATATATATACAACAATACATATATCACATAACAATCCTAGCTCTACCCGCTTTCTTGCTTCCCAACTAAAAGTTCTAGGCAGACCCATCGGGTTTCCACATCTAGTTTGTTAAAGTTTAAGATCTTGTGAAACTTTTTTTTTTTTTTTTTTTTTTTTTTTTTTTTTCGTAAATTCGAGCCCTATCAACCTTGCTCTGATACCAACTGTGGCGGCCCCAAACTCCGAGGCCGCCCCGTGGCTTCCCATTTCCCCTGCTCGTGCACCGGAAACGCCTGCCACGTCACTCGTCTACCTTCGTACTTAGGGTAGTTATCGTATAAGTTGTTATAGTCACTTAATTGATCATTTAGAAGAAATTAACAATGGGAAGAATTTCTAAGGTTAACAAAATGCATTCACATTATATATATGTAAAAGTCTTACTTGATCAAACCTATAGTGGAAAACCCTACATCTTGTGCATACGAGCGATCAACTCGTAATAGTATGTATACCAAGTACAAGTGTATATCCAGGTTTCCCAACCCAAAGATAATACAAAATATCAAAACATGATAATATTTGCACACATACCAAGCGAGGCCTCGGCGTAGGCAAGTCGGATGAAATCGCCGATGATCCCCTTGCCCTCGCTAGTACTAGGATCTGCGCTCGGCCACCACAAAAGCCGGATGGCGAGCCCGGTAAGTAAAATCCCAAGGAAAACCACCGTGCATAAATAATTAATGAAA
The DNA here is from genome assembly GCA_039657345.1 of Stephania japonica. Classification (NCBI taxonomy): domain Eukaryota; kingdom Viridiplantae; phylum Streptophyta; class Magnoliopsida; order Ranunculales; family Menispermaceae; genus Stephania; species Stephania japonica. Next base: position 14,721,260 of record CM077556.1, read on the forward strand.
TAATTATCGAGCCAACAAGTAGTGTTAAATAAACATGCGGAAAGAAGGAAAATGTGCGGACAACCGCTCAAAGCTAATCGCATGTATATAAACACAACGATAGACAAAAGGGGTGAACACAACTACTAAGTGCGTACTAGGACCGGGAGCCCCGGTCGTGGCTCATGCCTCCGACCCTACGACTGTATCCCAGCGACATTAACCTTAGTGGGCTAATCGAACGCGTGAAATGGAGTCCAACTCGGGATATCATCTACCGAATTCCTAGATCACGCGCTACACACCCAGCCAGCGACCTCAACCACCCGTGGATACATAGACGGTACCATAACCGTCCCAGTAGGAATATAAATCATAGATTTTCAAGGAAATATAAAGCTCAATGGAAATAAATAAGTAAATGCAGTAGTGGTGTTCAGTTGGGTTTTACGTGCCGAAAATACGCACTCAGACTTTTCGGACCGTCGACGCCCCACCTAGCTCCCCATGTCCAAGCTATGGTTTCCCGGTCCCTGAAGTCCATTTATAATGTTTTATACTTTTTGAGAACATATTCTATAATTTTATGTTATTTTATAAAAATTTACAAATTTTTTTTTTAGTTGTGGTACCTCTCCCGGGCTATGTCGGGGTTCTAAAAATACCCGAAAAGTCCCGAAACCACTTTTCTACCTTTTTCTAATTTTCTATATTTTTCTAGAATTTTTTCCCAATTTTCCTGATATTTTTCACATATTTTTCCTATTTTCCAAAGCAATTAGTATATATATAATATATTATTTAGATTTATTTATTTTAATTTTTAATCTTTTTTTTTTTTTCTAGTGGGCCCCACTGGACCGGTCCGGTCCAGGTGGTTGGACCGCCTGTGGCCGCCGGTCCGGCCTTTGGGGGACGCACGCGCACTTGCGCGTGCGTCCCTTCCCGAGACGAAATCGTCTCTCACGGTATAACCCGAGACGATTTTCGTCTCTGGTTTCTCTTTTTTTTTTTTTTTTTTTTTTTTTTTTTTTTTTTTTTTTTTTCCTCTTCAATCTTCTTCTCTCCTCTACTCCTATCGATTCTCTATCCATCGAAGACCTCCAAATCCTCCAAATTTCACACAAAACCCCAAGACAAACCCAATTCTCGGATCACATAGAATTTTTTTCAAAAATTCGAAATCCACAATACACCTCCATTTTCCACAAATTCGATTCCAACTTAAATGGTTTATCAAACCAACCTCAAAAACACCAAATTTAAACAATAACGGTGATGAATTCTCTCAAAATCACAATTTCACTCAAATACCCATTTTAATGAAAAATCAACAAAAATGAAAATTTATTACCTTAGCTTGAGTGTTAGACGCCCGAATCGTCTCCCCAAGCCTTAAATCGACCTCTCCGACCTCGGATCTCTCCTTGATCTCCTCACAAATTCTTGAGAAATTTGTTTGGGTCCTTTTGCATGTCGATCGATAAGTGTATATATATAGTGGGGTTTTTAATCTAGCGTCGTGCGCATCTCGAGGAAGATCGGACGGTTCTGATCACCCCGCGTCACCAAATTCCTAGAGACTTATCAAGACACCATCTAGCCTTGAATCTCATTGTTGTGCATCTCGAGGCTTATCCTAAGTGTACTTGATTATTCGGTTCAAACTATAGGATTTTATTTACTCCAATTTGATTTAATTTATAACACCTATTCTAGTCATCAATAAATTCTATAAATTTGTGAATATGGTCACACTAATTCCCCGACCACTCGGCACCCCGTGCCCCGTGTCCAAAGCACGCTTCCCGAGGCGTCCCACACTTAGTGTACCCAATTTAATTTCCTTACCTTAGCTTAAGACTATATATTTGCATTTAATTAAATAGAATCCTCAACCATAGCATGTTTAATAATTTAAATCTAATTAAACCCCAACGCCTAGCCTCAACTACTACCAAACTCCGCGTTGGCGCGTTCACCGAACTAAAACCCCGGCTCACAACTCGCCCGACAAGTTTATTTTAAATGCACACCTAAGTGAGATATTATATCATTATCAAGAAAATGAAAATATCAACAAATCACCACAATTAGAAAAACAATATTACACATCAATACCTAGGTCCGAACATGCCTAATCTATCCGCGGCGTCCACGTGTCGTCCGAGCTGGCGTCCTAATCTGAAATAAGGTAAATAACGGCGTTAATAAATAACGGCCGTTACACACTGCGTCACTAAGTAAGTCCGATAATATTTCACTAGGGTAAGTTCAAGTCTCTATACGACACTTTTCCTGATGTAACTTTATTCCGTCAATGCTCTCTCAAGTGTGTCTGGCATTAAAATGATTTTTAAAATCCATTTATGTGGGGGATATATAAAGACTTGATGATCAATTTTAATCCATGTGGGGATTGTTGGAACAATTAATTATATTATTTAATTGTTTATAATTTGAATGAAAATTATGTGAAAAGGTGTGTACTATTGTGTAGAGACATAATAGACCAAAAGGTGTATCTATTCACCAAGAGGTATTGTGTAGAGACATAATAGACTAAAAGGTGTATCTATTCACCAAGAGGTGTGTCTTTTTCTAATAGACACATAAAAGTCTATATATATTCACTTGATGGATTGTTTTAAAATATAGATATATAATTAGAAAGAAAAGCAAATAGGTCAAATCAAAATGTCTTTCTCTATTTTACATGCTTTTGAGTCTGAGAGAGTATTGAATCATAGATTGGTTCGTAGACTAGTGATTCGGAGTGCTACAAATCACTAGTATGATCGTTGTATCTTGGGAGACTATCGTCATTAGACCGTGAGCACCGTAGCGGGGCGAAATAGTCTTAAGGACATTGAGTATAACTCAAGCCTCGATCAATTGCATCAAGTTTTTCTTCTATTTCGCTCCAAGTTTTCGGAAATCCCACCAACATCCTTAACATTTCACACTTGACTAGAAAGTAGTACTGGTTCTATAATTTAATTTTTTTCCACATACAGAGCATCGTCATTGCAATTAATATAACGTTTTTTCTTTGGTTCAAGCAATTGCATGACATGCTCTCTTTTAAAAAAAAATCAACAAAGTCATCTCTGTTGAACAATAAGCCATCTTTTAATTAATAGGAAAACAAAAGATAGTACAACATTCGCAACCGCGTTTTAAAGTTTGTTCAATGGATATGGTAAAAAAAATAGAGAACTGCTAGAGTAACCCACTTTAGGCACTAACTATCGGCACCAACCTAGTTAGATACTGTGCAATACACATTGAGATATATGCATGCGTATCTCGAGACAAAATACACGACATCTGACTAGGTCAGTGCCCAAAGTGGGTTACTTTTGCATTTTTCTCAAAAAAATAATACAATATTTTGTTCTTTTAGAACTCAAAAGTTTAAAATTAATAGTCTATTACTTCATATTAGAATGAAAAAATAATGGTAAATTAATTAAAAAAAGTAAAACCTTAAGCTGTAGGTTGAACCCTGTTCTAATAAATAGAGAGATATGGCGATTGTTTTTGTTCAATGTGCTTTTTGAACAAGGCCTCGTATATGTTTTGTTAGTTTTTCTCTTCATATTGTTAGATTACTTAATTAGACAACTATTAATATAAAAAATAGCTTCAAATGTATAAATAAAAAAAAGCTTCAAATGATTCTAATTTGAATTGTATTGTTGCTGCCAATCAAACTCTTCTTTTAGTGCCGTGCGGATTAGATTGTCTATTATCCCCCAAAAAAAAAAAAAAAAAAAAAAAACGTACAAATCATCTTTAGGCGGGAAAGTGCAGAACAAAGCCTTGATCGACATTGGCCAACTGCACCTCGAGATAAGCGCCATGCGGGATTGTGGGTCCCACCCCGATGACCTCGTATATATATATACATGCACCCACCGAGTGAGATGCATACAATACAACCTCACAAGATGATCCTATACGACACGACACAATCATCTTAGCCAGCACCCCCACATCAATTTCATCATCGCAATCAAGTCAACCCAAGTCGGCCCCTAACCATTTGACCTCCTTAGTCCTCAACACCTGATCTCGCAAGCCCAACAATCGATCAAAAATTAATGGGGACTCTGGCATCACCAAAGCAGAGCTACATCGTGTGTCTCTGCTTCAAGCGCAGATTCAAAGCGGCAGTAGCAGAGGTTCCGGACGAGATCAAGTCCCTCTTCAACCACTACTGTTCATCAGACCAAAACGGGATCATGACCGTCGATAATCTGCACAGATTCTTGATCGAGATCCAAGGAGAGGAAGACACCAATGCCGCTAAAGATGAAGCCCAATCTGTCGTTGACAACCTCAGCAGCTTCTTCATCAAGAATCTCAATCTGTTCCATCATCATCGACAAAAGGGCCTCAACTTTGAAGCTTTCTTCAGATATCTCTTCTCCGATCTCAATCCACCAGTCTCTCCAAAAGTAATGAATTCGAACTTGGATTGGTTTTTTGGTTACCCTTTTTGGTGATTTCAAAGACCCATGTTTTTTTTTTTTTTTTTTTTTAATTTTTTTTTAATTTTGTGTTTGTTTGGGATTTGAGTGTGATTTTCATGGTTATTAGTGTCGTTTTCAGTTGGACTGAATTGGGTGTCATGCATGAAACTGAACTTGGATTGGTTTTTTGGTTACCGTTTTTGGTGATTTCAAAGACCCATATTTTAGATGTTGTGTTTGTTTGGGATTTGAGTGTGGTTTTTATGGTGGCTAGTGTTGTTTTCAGTTGGGCTGAGTTGGGTGCCATGCATGAAATGGAACTTGAACTGGTTTTTTGTTTACTCTTTTTGGTGATTTGAAAAACCCATGTTGTTGATTTTGTGTTCATTTGGGGATTTGATTGTGACTTAATGATTTTTGGTGCTATTTTTAGTTGGATTAGCCAACCTCAATTAATTTGGGACTGAGGTTATGTTGTTGTTATTGTATTTTTAGTTGGACTAAATTGGGCGTGTTGAAAAATAGGTGCACCATGACATGAGGGCTCCACTGTCCCACTATTTTCTCTATACTGGGCACAATTCATATCTCACTGGGAATCAGCTCAGTAGTGATTGCAGTGATGGACCTATAATTAAGGCCCTTAAAGGAGGAGTGAGAGTCATTGAATTGGATTTGTGGCCAAACTCGGATAAAGATGATGTGGATGTACTTCATGGAAGGTATGACTGTGATTTTGAGATTGTTACATCTGATTGTAGTTCCCTTTATATGGAAGGTGTATAGATTATTATTAGGTTGCCAACTTAATTTAGAAGCTATAGTTAATAATTTCCAGCACTGCCTTAATGCCTGCTTCCTCGCAACTTGTACCTTGTTAGCGTAGGCGAATGTGGGATTGTTCTAACTCCCCCTTAAGTCATCCACGGCGTGCTCCTACTCTGATACCATGATAAAAGAGATTGTTAAAAGTTAAACTTAAAAATGTACCGGGTTGTGAGTGGAAGCTTGCTACAAATGACGATGAGTACCTAGCCACTCAAGACTAGGGAATAAGAACTTCGGTCCAATTGAAAACTTCCTTTCATTGTTAAAAATCTATTTCAACACATTTGCTATAAATGTAGGACTCTTACTACTCCAGTGAAGCTCATTAAATGCTTGCGAGCCATAAAAGAGCATGCCTTTTCTGTGTCGCCATACCCTGTCATAGTGACTCTTGAAGACCATCTTACTCCTCATCTTCAAAGTAAAGTGGCTAAGGTCAGTACATATTTCTTTTTTGATTACATGAACTAACACAGCTGTTTCAAAACTTTCTTTGATAACTGAAAACTGTTTCCATTACTAGATGGTCACCGAAACATTTGGAGAAACGCTGTTTTACCCCGAATCAGGATCTTTGGAGGAATTCCCTTCTCCTGAGGACTTGAAGAATCGTATTATTCTTTCAACGAAACCACCTAAAGAGTACCTCAAAGCTAAGAACTCCCAAGCCAAGGAAAAAATTTCAGATGACTACAAGTGGGGAAAGGATGATTCTGACCTCGAAGATAAACAAAAAGTAGATGAATGTTGTTGATATATGCGATACATATTCAACTCGTCTTCTGTTATTTCTACATACTGATTGATTCATATTTACACTGTTGGATCCAGGGTGGTAGTGATTCGTCTTCGAGTGACAGTGATTCAGATGATGGTGAGAATAGGAAATTCCAATCCGAGGTATCAGAGTATAAGCGTCTAATTGGCATTCAGGCAAAAAAACGAAAGGGAAAACTATTGGAGACCCTGAAAATTGACAGCAATCAAGTAGGACGCATAAGTTTGAGTGAACAAAAACTTGAAAAGGCAGCATCTTCTCATGGTAGTGAGCTTGTCAGGTATATATGCCTGCAAATTTCTATGGCTTTAGAGCATTTTTTTAAGCTCCTAGCTTCCCTTGATTTAGTTTTTCCAGATAACATTCAGCGAGTTTTGATGCTTGCATTTCTGTTCATAGGTTCACTCAGAAGAATCTGCTGAGAATATATCCAAAGGGCACAAGATTTAACTCCTCAAACTATGATCCTCTAGTTGGATGGACTCATGGAGCTCAAATGGTTGCATTTAACATGCAGGTTAAAGTTGATGTTCTGGAATTAACATATTGTATTGCACAGATGATTGTCCATAGAGACCCAATGCTTTACTTTCTCGATACTTACTATAACTTTTGCTCTCAAATATAAGGGGGAAGCTATTTCTAGAAGCATTTTGGTATCTAGGTATGCCCTGCCACCTGATGATGTTGCTTTTGCATGCTAGGACCTGAAATGAATAGCCATTCATACCGCGCTATCTTTGCTTATCATTCATATCTCATCTGCATCACCCTAAGCGGGACTGCGTTCATTCCTGTGGCTAGTTTCGAAGAATTCTTCTCTTAGATAGTTCAATCACAATGAACTATATTTCTTTGTTATAGGGATATGGAAAAAAACTTTGGTGGATGCAAGGAATGTTCCGATCGAATGGAGGGTGTGGTTACATGAAAAAGCCTGATATTCTGATGAAGTCAGACTCTGATAACAGGGTGTTTGATCCTGAAGCATCGTTACCAGTAAAGAAAATCTTAAAGGTGATCGAGTCTACTTCACCTACAATTAATTACTTTTTCTTACCGAATAGGACTCTTACTATACCTCTCATGTTTCTTGACAGGTGAAAGTGTACATGGGAGACGGATGGCGTTTTGATTTTAGCCCAACATACTTCGATTCCTACTCCCCTCCAGATTTCTACACCAGGGTAAGTTGGTATGAAAACATACTGATTATGAGTGAATCCTATTTATACCATTAAACCACAACAGAAATCAATATTCGAGTAAGGCAGCATTAGGTTCATAGTTTCTATATATCGCGAAAAAGGGCAACAGTAGAATGTAACTTTTGAAATCAACATGTTTGGCAGATTGGTATAGCAGGTGTTCCTGCAGATTCTATAATGAAGAAGACCAGGACATTGGAGGACAACTGGGTGCCTGTTTGGGATGAAGAGTTCGAGTTTCCTTTAACAGTTCCAGAACTGGCTTTGCTTCGAATCGAAGTGCATGAGCATGATCTGTCAGAGAAAGATGATTTTGGTGGCCAAACATGTCTACCTGTTTCGGAGCTAAAGCTTGGTATTAGAGCAGTGCCGTTGTTCGACCGCAAGGGAAATAAATTCAAGTCTGTGAAGCTTCTTATGCAATTTGATCTTTATGGCGAGACATGATTCAGCTTAGGGTTTAGGAGTAAGTATAGGCATGTAATTTATACAAAATGAGTTTCCTACTGTTTTATTTATTTATTTTAAAAAAAAATTGATCATGATTTGTCCCCTCTTTTTCTCCTTTTGTGTGAGTCAAGGTAATGTGCTATCAGATTTTGAGATTTGTTAAATTATAGGCCTAAATTATATGCATCATGTACGTCTTTATGTGTACAAGTAATTGGAGGGATGAGAGATAACAGGGAGAGGCAACAAGGAAAGTAAACTTATGAAAGGTTTCAGTGATTAATTGTCAAGGAAAGAAATGCTAAGAGCAACACAATGCTAGTTAAGGCCTTGTTCGATTGGTTCATTTTTGCCAATTTGTAAGGGAATTAACGCACGAGGGAGTTTACTCACATGGATAAACTCACATGGAGTTATCTTTCGAGGGAGTAATAATATTATGTTAGGTTCACATTGAACTTTTAGGGAAGTTGTAAATTTAAAAATAATAAAACATAAGAATTGATTTAAATACTCTACAAACAAGAGAGGGATGCGGGTAATAGAGATGTAAGTAATAAAGGGTAATTGTGCCTATAGCCACATGGAGATAACTTTTAGGGAAGTTGTAAATTTAAAAATAATAAAACATAAGAATTGATATAAATACCCTTCAACAAGAGAGAGAGATGTGGGTAATAGAGATGTAAGTAACAAAGGGTAATTGTGCCCATAGCCACAGGGAGATAACTCCCCTAGGGAAGTTGGGTTTATAAAACCAACAAAACAAGATTAGTTCAAACTCTCTATCAAGTTGTCTCAAACCCCCCAACTCCACCCCAACCAAACAAGGCCTCAGCTTTATCTGATTCAATGGATTACGAGTATAGTTTGAGCTATGAGAGTGACGTCAACTAAAGAATGCCCAGAAGCCATCATACTTGCATTGATCACAGAGAGAGAGGCCTGTCTGATGACTGAAGTTCTCATCAGTTGAAGAGAGTTCACCATCTGAGAATTTGAGATTTGTTGATGAATATCACTTGCCAACCGGCTTGGGCTTCTTGTTGAGCCCATTCATTATACTAGAATGACAAGCGGGAAGTCACATTCAAACCACATGAGCCATCCATGCAGCTTTGACTTGTGCTGTGTGTCGAGATTTGTATATACCCGTATCTCATGGTGCACACAGATGACTCGAGGGCCCGATGTAACATCAAATACAGATGACTCGAGGGCCCGATGTAACATCAAATGTGACTTTCATGTTGTCATTCTAGCATTTTTCATATAAGGCCTTCATTTCGCATGGACGACAGGCACAGACAAACTCTCCACTACAAGAAAGTAGTTCTTTTATAGAAATTCATAGGCTCGAAGAGTGTTGGGTCACATGCACACATGTGAGTATACAAATGCGGTTGGAGTCCATCTTGCACAAAACCAATTGGCTTATGCTAGAATCCAATCTACACCACTTATATATCACACCAACTCTTATTATGTTTCTGATGTGGGGTTATATACTTCAACACTACCTCAAGTGCAACTAGGCCTGAACTAGTTGTCACTTACCAAACACAAACCTACTTTTTTAGAGGTCTGGACAAACATACCTAGGCCTTCTCTTATAGGCTTATAGGTCCATAAATGAGTCTAGACTCCACTGCTAGCTCAACTAACAAGTCATCAAATACGAATCTAGGATCGTTCCGCTCTAGTATCATATAGAAATCCACATGCCTGGAGAGTGTTGGGTCACACGCGCATATGTGGGTATACAAATGAAGTTGGAGTCCATCTTGCACAAAACCAACTGGCTTGTGCTAAGATCCAATCTACACTATTTATACACCATACCAACTCTTATTATATTTTCAATGTGGGATTATATATTCCAACATCTTTTAGCACACTACACTTTCTACCACTTTTTAATCTACAACAAGCAATTTGATAATTCTACATCACTTTACCCGTTGTAGAAAAAAAACTCAATTACCACAAGGCCATAACCATTGTAAATCTACTACAAGTGAGTTATTTGTTTATAATATGCCAAATGATAAAAAATATTCTAACCTTTACAAGTTGTATTAACTATATCTTTACCTTTGGAACTTATCAATTATATCGTAACCTTTTCGATTTAGTATCAATTCTATTATCAACAAATTTGACTCCATTTTTCCTTCGTAATATGTGCCCACACATATTATGAAGATTTTTCAAAAAAAAATATGTACCCACACATCATTCTCTTCAACTTTCTTATAACACCCTTTAAGGATTTATTCATACATATGCATTAGAGTTCAATATTCATGATAAATATATGTCTTCATGTATATAATACAAATAGTTGTGTGTACATATATATGCCTCCTCAAAATCACATACATAATTTAGGGACTCAGTCCTTTTATCAAATTAAGTAACTATGAGTAATCTTCTAATAAGTTAATTTATGTCATTTTCATATGAATATATACACATAATTTTTAACTTACTATGAGTGATCTATGTATAACTAAGTTTTAATTAGATTATTAATGTATCATATATTAATTTATAAATTATTATTCTTGTGAGTCTTCATAAAATTAATTTCAACATAGGGTTTAAAAGATTTTGATGTAAATTGATCAATGTGGATGACTTTTAAAAGAAATGTTATAAAATTTAAGTTGATTTCAAAGAAAGTACCCCAAATTAATTGAGAATATAATTGATATAATTGATAAATTTCAAAGGTTAGAATATAACTGATACAACTTGTAAATGTTAGGATAGTTTTTATCATTATGCCTTTATAATAGAAATTACCTATGGTAGAAACTGTTATTGACCTGAGCAAGCTTGTTGTAGGTTTGACAATTATAGAAAGTTCATGCTTTCAACAACAAGCAACATAAGGTTGCTTATGGTCAATGATCTGGTTTCTTGTAGTGCTCAATCAAAAGAATTATTTGGCTTTTTTATTTTTTATTTTTTGACTTCAATGGGTGACAAATCCACGACTTCTCCAAACCTTATTTTTTAACAAATGATACCTCATCCATCTCACCAAAGATGCTTTGGCAATATACATTTGACTTGTTCAAAATTTTTTTGATATGCTTATGGTATTGTTAGATTTGTATAATTTTATGAACTATATACACATTTCTTTTCGTATATAATGAGTTACAATTGACTTAATTTTTTTAAAAAAATATTAATATATAAAAAGTATTGCATGTTTTTAAAGATAATACGAACAATACAATATATAATAGAAAAAGTTACGCAAAAGTTTTTTTTTTCAATAGACATTTTTTGATAGTTTTTTTTTCAATAGACATACTATGCATCAAATAAATTGTTTATATGTGGTGGGTAGCTAGTGTAACGGCCCAGCCCGCCCCTCAAAGCACACCAACTGGTACCGCACAGGTGGTATGGCACTCCCATGGAGTCGCACCACACCTCCACGCCCCCCTTGCGTGGTCTTTCGCCCCCCAGGACTCGAACCCGAGACCTGGAGATAGATCCGCAGATTCCTAGAGCTTGGTACCACTGGGCTACGTTACAGCTAGCTAGGGTCTAACATTAATTTCTACTAGGACGAAGAAGGTTGGAGTATTGTGGAATGTAAACTAAATCCTATAGATTTTAGTAGAATAATTTATGTCCACTATTGATCTTGATAGTTATGCAGGCCCACAAGGCTCACCTAAGTTCTGTAGATTTGCTATGACCCGCTCTAGTTATATGGGTCTACTATAATTAATTAAGTTTGTTCTTGAGTCAGTAAAATTGTAACTGAAATTACCTCTATAAATGAGAGAATCAATTACACCTTGTGAGCTTGTAATAACAAATAAATTATTTATATATAATGCTATTTTTTTGGAATAATCATTATAATTTTTTAATTAAAAGAATAATTAATTTTCTAGAAAAAAATGTTATTTTTTTTTAATTTATAACAATTGCCTAAATAATCATATTTTTTTTAACAACAAAGTGTTTTTTTGGTAGATCAAATAATCATATTGTTGGTGAGTTATTTATGCATATTTCATATTATTTCATATTTCAAGATATTTCAAATATGTAGATAAGTTTCTTAAAAAAATTAGTAACGTCTAATTTTTTTTTGAAACCCAGTAACGTTTAATTAAATATATAACATAATAATTATTAAGAGCCGCTATATCAATGCACAACTAAAAGAGTTACAACATGCATTTATTTGATTAAAGAAAATTTTGGCATTGTTACTTTTCCACGAGGCTTTTTAAATTTCATAATGCGGGAGTTGTAACATACATTTATTTGATTAAAGAAAATGTCGGTATATTACTTCTCCATGAGGCTTTTTAAAATTTCATGCGTATTATGACTTCCATAAAAGCTGTTTATATTAATGCATAACTAATTAAGAATTCAAAAAATCTATTTGGACTCTTAGAGTCCGGACTCATAGGGAGGTTTATTGTTGGCTTCAAAAAAAAAACATGCATTTATTGTTTTAAAAAAACATGCATTTATTTATTTATTAATTTTTGAAGTAATAACATGCATTTATTTTTTTTTAAGAATAACATGCATTTATTTGATTAAAAGGAATGTTTTGGAGTAGTGCTATTTAGACTCTTAGAGTCTAGACTCTTAGGTGGTTTTTGAAGTTTTTTAATTTTAAAATTATCCTCAAACAATAAATGACTTCAAAATATCTTGTAAAAGTCCTTTGATATTTGTAAAAATTCAAAACCCCCCCCTAAGAGTCCGGACTAATAGTCCAAATAGATTTTTTGTTTTGGATAAATGAGTGGATGAATTAGAAACAAAAAATCTATTTGGACTCTAAGAGTCCGGACTCATAGGGGATTTTTAAATTTTTTGCAAATATTAAAGGAGTATTACAAGTTCTTATTTCAAAGTCATTGATTGCTTGAGGATGACTTTGAAATAAAAAAAATTTCAAAAAATTCCCTAAGAGCCAGGCTCATGAGTTCAATAGCACTACTCAATTAGAAATTGAGTTAATGTAGCAACATTTTTCTTGTTATTTACGAGGCTTTTCAAATTCCATGCATGCATATTATTACTTAATCACGCATTAAAATACATTTATAGCATAGTATATTAATATGAAGAGGTGCTTCTAATCACTTTGCAATTTTTTTTTTTTCTTTTGAGTCTCTTATTTTTCGCTATTAATTTTTCTTTTCTTTTCCTCGATATTTTCTATCTTCACACCTTGTTGTCATGGACTTTGCTCCAGTACTTGATTATCAATCTCATTGTTCATTTGTCATAGATTCCGCCCTCGAGTAAATTATCAAAATCTCATTGTTCGTTTGTCGAAGTCCTCAAGTAAACTATCAATCCATCATTTATCAGTTAGAGTTCCTCAAGTAAGCTTTTTGTTCGAGTAAACTTATAAGCTCCATTTTAATAAATAAGACACTTTTTAGAGGTCGTGGATGTTTGAAGTAAAGAAAATATATTAAAAAAAAATGAAGTTACTTTTGGTTTCAAAATTCTAAACACAAGTCAAGTAAATAATGCTATTAACAGAAAGGGATAAGAGACAATTCATATATGGATAGCTTTCTGAAAATATATGGATAGCTCAAGAATATATTTTTATGAAAAACAAAAAAACGTTAACTACAAAAGTCTTTCCTTTCCTATCTATTTTTAGCACGGCAAGAGTTTTGAATAATGCTTTTGTAACCCAACACAAACACACACACCTGCTGGCATCTGAATGTGCCCGTGGAGGCGCATCATCGATATGTAGCTCAGGGAAACTGACTACCGCACATCGTTCTTGAGTGTCAGTGTTGGATTACAATAGCAAGTTCCTTTTGAAGATTCGCCTGCCAAGTGTTTGCCCTTTGCCTTCCCCACCAAGAAGTTATTTTAATTTCCCACCTTATTGCAAATATGAGTAGTACTAAATTAGTTAGAGTACGCTACATAGATCGAAACCTTCTATTGTACTTGATTTATTGTAAGGGGACACGTAGAAAAACAAAGGCACAACAGTGAGGTCTATCCAAGTCGCTCAAGCTGATGATTAATCAAATGTGAACTACTCTGGCGTCGCTGAAGCGGCTGAGCTACAGATGGTGCCTCTGCTTCAACCCCAACTTGGAAGCTACGGTGGCAGAGGCCCCAGATGAGATCAAGTCCCTCTGCAACCATTACTCATCAGACCAAAACGGGATCATTACCGTCGACAATCTGCACAAGTTCTTGATGGAGATCCAAGGAGAATCAGATTCCAATGCCGCTAAAGAGGATGCCAAATCAGTCATTGATGACAACCTCCACAGCTTCTTCATCAAGAATCTCAATCTGTTTCATCATCATCATCATCATCGCCGCGACGGTCTAAGCTTCCAAGCTTTCTTCGGATATCTCTTCTCTGATCTCAATCCTCCGCTCTGTCCCAACGTAATGAAATCAAACTTGATGAGTTAGTTTTTTTTTTTTTATTATTATTTTTTATTTTTTGAGAACTGAGGGTATCTCGACTCACTTAGTGGGTCTTGAGTAATCCCTCGGGCCTAGAGATTGGGGGAACGGAATTCTTCCCCTCCCTAGGGATGCAAGGCGCCAGCAAGGTTCGAGCACGAGATCTTTTCATGGAGGAACGCCCTCCCCATTGCGCCATCCCATCCTTGGGGGTTTGATGAGCTAGTTTTTCGTTTACCCTCTTCCATGATTTGAATTTGTGTTAATTTATTCTTCTCTTTTATTACTCCATTAATATCTTATTCTCGTTGATTGCACGACTCATAATTAGCTAGGGTGTCTTGAGTCCTCATTATTGTAGGAAAGAGAGAGAGCTGAGCCAGAATGTAGGTGAGAGAGTTTTTTTTTTTTTTTTTTTCATTTTTCAGAGTAGGTGAGAGATAGTTGGTTCTGAACGAAGAAGCCCCTGCATTACCAAAGTTTTGCATGTGTTTATTTACTTCTTTCCCCTGCCTTTCTTGTTTTGCATAGTAACATTTCATTTTTACTATTTCCTTTACGGGGAGGGGATTTGTTAAAGTTGGTAGTGTGAATTTGGTATAGGCTACACAATATAGCCTTTACCTTACCTGTGTTTATTTACATACTCGGACTGAATTATGTCTTTTTTTTTAAAATGTCATTGATAGACACATTTCTTGTAGTGGCATGGGCATTTTTAGACACTTGTAGTAGTCAAATTATGTCTTTTGAAAAACAGGTGCACCATGACATGGGGGCTCCACTGTCCCACTATTTCATTTACACTGGACACAATTCCTACCTCACTGGGAATCAACTCAGTAGTGATTCCAGTGATGTTCCTATAATAAATGCTCTTCGAAGAGGGGTGAGAGTCATCGAATTGGATTTGTGGCCGAACTCGAACAAAGATGATGTGGATGTTCTTCATGGAAGGTATGGCTGAGATTTTGAGGTAGCAATAATAAAAGGAAAAAGTGTTTACTTACAGCACCAATTTCCACTCAACTCCGGCCTTCTAAAGCCTCGAAAGTTGCACTCGACCCCGGTCAATCACCCCCAAGTCCTTGTTGTTAATTCATACAATTAATTGTTTGAAATTCATTAAAAAAAATTTTGATAAGAGAAATTCATTAAAGTTTAGACTAACCAAAATCAAATACTTTCTTTAGTTCAAATCATAACTCTAAAGGTTTATATCAGCGGTGCATGCAGCCTCAAATGGTGTTTCATGTAAAAGTTCCAATTTAACAAAAAAAAAAAAAAACAGTTTCAGTGAATTGACTTGTAGGCTCATTCCGATCACCAAAACGTTTGACTTTAGAATCATGACCGGCATGAAAGTTTTAGATCTATGTCTCAGCTTTTTGAAAATACATAGTATGCAAAAATCCGATAAAAAAACGAGAGAGTAATCACAAATCTAATACATCAGCTCAAATAAGTGAACCAGCAGTCCGACTAGCAAGGTAGGAAAATGCATTTCTCCCAAATCAATGCTCTAAAAGTAATGATTTTTGGTCACAAGGTAGTCAAGAAACCGAACAATAACATATCTAAAAACTTGCTCAATCAGATAAAAATAGATAGGGTTATGCTCTTCGTAAGTTCTGCCAAAATTTGGAGCTCAATTGATCAACTACAAGCAAGCATGCATTCACTTATGCTATTATAGACTTAGATCCTCAAAAATCATAGCTTAGCTTGAGTTTTAAAACCATATTTGAATCCATCAAAACGATAGTAATCAGCTACAATTAACACATACAAGTTTCCTAATTAAGTTTTACAAAGTTTGGATACGCACCTAGCTAGCTGGCCTTCAATTGTTAATGCGTGACTTTGCTCAAATGTAGAACCCTTACTACTCCAGTGAAGCTCCCTAAATGCTTGTGAGCCATAAAAGAGTTTGCCTTTCATGCATCGCCATACCCTGTCATAGTAACTCTTGAAGACCATCTTACTCCTCACCTTCAAAGTAAAGTAGCTAAAGGTGAGTAAATCATTATTTTGTGATCACATAAAGAAATTAACATAGCTGTTTTAAAACTTCCTATGTATGATGACTGAAAACCGTTTTCGTTGCTAGATGGCCGCCAAAATATTTGGAGACATGCTGTTTTACCCCGAAACAGGATCTTTGGAGGAATTCCCTTCTCCTGCGGAATTGAAGAATCGGATTATTCTTTCAACCAAAGCACCTAAAGAGTGCCTCAAAGCTAAGAACACCCAAGGCAAGGGAAAGGGTCCAGGTACTTTTTCAGATGATGGCAAGAATAGGAAATACCGGTCGGAGGTATCAGAGTACAGGCTTCTGATTGGCATTCTGGCAAAGAAACACAAGCGAAAACTATCCGAGACCCTGAAAATCAATGACAGTGAAGTAGGGCGCATAAGTTTGAGTGAACAAAAACTTGAAAAGGCATCATCCTCACACAGTAGCGAGCTTATCAGGTATTGTATTTGCAAGAGCTTTAAAGCTTTCTTACCTTTCAACTTCTCTTTCATTTTAGTTTTTCCAAACAACTTTTGAATGCATTTTGATATTTGGATTATTGTTTATTTTTTTGGATAAATTTTGGATTTGGATTATTGTTTATAGGTTCACACAGAAGAATCTGCTGAGAATATATCCAAAGAGCACAAGATTTGACTCCTCTAATTATGATCCTCTACTTGGATGGACTCATGGAGCTCAAATGGTTGCATTTAACATGCAGGTTGTACTTTATGTTCTGGAATTAGCATATTTTATCGCACACAGTTCTTCGTCCATAGAGACCCAATGCTTTACAAAATTAACGTTCTAATAATTACTCAAAATTTCTTCCAAGAATAAGGGGGAAGCTATTTCTTGTTTCTGCATGCTAGGACTTGATATGGACAATCATTTATATTGCGTCGATTCTTCCCTTTACATCCATCTCTCTTTTGCATGACTCTAGGTGGGACTGCATCCATTTTTGCGGCTAGTTTTCAAGAATTATGCTCTTATATAGTTTGATTCACAAGCTAGAACAATATTTCTTTTGTTATAGGGCCATGGAAAATTACTCTGGTGGATGCAAGGAATGTTCCGATCGAATGGAGGGTGTGGATACATGAAAAAGCCTGATATTCTGATGAAGGCAGGGTCGGATAACAAGGTCTTCGATCCCAAAGCAAAATTACCAATGAAGAAAATCTTAAAGGTGATTGAATCTTTTCTTTTTTCTTTTTTTGTTGTTGTGATTGAATCTTCTTCGCCCTCATTTACTTTCGCTAGCTGAATAAAAACCCTTAGTATAGCTCTCAAGTTCCTTTACAGGTGAAAGTGTACATGGGAGACAGATGGCGATTTGATTTTAGTTCGACACACTTTAGTTCCTTCTCCCCTCCGGATTTCTACACAAGGGTAAGTTAGTATGAATCATACTGATTAATTATGTCAGCGAGTCTTCTCTAGTTCTCTATGTTAGGTAGGCAACAATAGATTCTCTGTTTCAGAGATTACAAATATACCTAGAGATGAAACAATTTGGAGGAGGGAGGGAAGGAGAAATAAGGAAAAGGGCAACGATTTTTCTTATTATCATTTTTTTTATAAGAAACATAACTTACTTTTCTATTAGTAATTAAAGAGATCAATATGTTTGGCAGATTGGTATAGCAGGTGTTCCTGCAGATTCTATAATGAAGAAGACCAGGACAATTGCCAACAAGTGGGTGCCCGTTTGGGATGAAGAATTTGAGTTTCCTATAACAGTTCCAGAACTGGCTTTGCTTCGAATTGAAGTTAATAAAGTATGATATTTCAAAGAAAGATAATTTTGGTGGCCAAACATGCCTTGGGAGCTAAAGCCTGGTATAAGAGCAGTGCCATTGTTCGACCGCAAGGGAAACAAATTCAAGTCTGTGAAGCTTCTTATGCGATTCGTTCTGTATGATGAGGAGTAATTCAGATTTGATTTCATGGTGTAACAGTAAGTAGAGGCATTTAATTTATACAAAATGATATGCCACTGTATTATTTAATTGGAATTGATCATTATATATGCAATGTATCATATTCATGTACATTTTATTTCTACAACTTAAATTAGTGAGACCATAACAAGGATATGCAACAACTACTAGCACTTATAATTACCAATCTTTACACATCCTTAAAAACTTCTATTACATGGCACAGAGTGCAAACACAATAAATAGGAACACGATTACATATGAGGACATGAAGTAGCATGTAATATAAGTTGCATTCCAGAGAGGGAAACTAAACAAAATAAGAGCAGAATTAGATGCATAAAATACAAAAAAAACAAAAATAAGCTAGCCACGCACATTTTAGACGAACTCAAATCGCATAAGCAGTTTTACGGAATTGAATTTGTCGCCGTTGCGGTCAAACAGCGGCACCGCCCTGATCCCGGGTCTTATTTGCCAAACTGGTAGACATGTTTGGCCGCCGAAATCATCCTTCTCAGACATGTCGTACTCGTGTACTTCAATTCGAAGTAAAGCCAGCTCAGGAACGGTTAAAGGAAACAGGAATGCTTCATTCCAAACAGGTATCCAGTTATCCTCTATTGCGCTTGTTTTCTTCATTACAACATCAGCTGGCACTCCTGCTATACCAACCTGCAATACAAATTAGGCCAATTTTTAGATGCCCATTGCAAATATTACTTGTGTCTTTGTCACGAAGGCTCCGTCCAAACTATCTAGAGGCAATTCAGTTGATTGATAACCTAAAATCCTAGAAAACTGTCAAATAGCCAAGGTTTCTGCAGATGAAAATATATTAGCAAATTGACAACCACTTGACTACTTGATTTTGCTAAGCAACTGAAATGCAGCTGTGCGCTGCGAAAAAGGTCTAAGTTAGGCTCATAGTTTTTATTCATTGTCCCTTATGAGACAATCGTTGATGAATGTATGGTTACATCGTACTAATTGGTCATTCATCAATTAATAGTTGAAAAAAGTAATCAGGGATTCACTTCTCTAGACCAATAATATAGCATGAGTTGTGAAAGCAAGAACACCAAAATTTATCTCATACTAACCCTAGCATAGAAGTCTGGAGGGGAGTAATTATCAAAGTGTGTTGGACTGAAATCAGAGCGCCACCCATCTCCCATGTATATGGTCACCTGTTCAACAACTTGAGAGCTCTATTAAGAGTTCACTAGCACTGTGGTGCAAGAATCAAATGATGTATAAATGAACTTCATAACCTTTAGTGTTTTCTTCACCGATAAGTTTGCTTTGGGATTGAAGACCTCGTTATCTGAATTTTCCTTCATTAGCAGATCAGGTTTTTTGACATATCCACATCCTCCATTTGCTCGGAACATTCCGTGCATCACCCAGAGATATCTGCCATATCCCTAAAATAGGAGAAATACGCACTGTCTTGCTGGATAAAAATTCTAAAGAAACTACCCAAGGCTAGTGTTAACTAAGATATATTAAAAGATGCACTGAAACCAAAAGGGAATATCCCACTTCAGGTCCAAGCAAGAAGAAACTGGTTCAAAAATAGAAGGATATCGAATATAAATTATATAATAATGTACATTAAAGGAAGAAAGGGAAGCTTATTCATTTAAACAGAATGGGATTTTTGGATTTGAAAATTTTTTGGAGGGCATCTGAGGGGAAACAGACAACTTCAAAATAGTTCATAATGAATAAAGATATATATTAAAGTGACACATTTGGAACTAAAACAAGAAGCTAAGATTTAGAAAGTTCACCTTTGATGAAGGTTCATAACTTCATATTCAACATGTAATCTTTGTCACCAAATCAAACATAATGTTAAATCTACTTTCCATAAATAAAATGTTATTTTCTTGCAAGCTCTTAACAACATTAAAATGTTAAATAAATGGAAAATCTGTCTCTTGCTGTAGTTTGCATATAATGGATCCCAAGTCTTCAAATGGGAATTTATACTCGTGAAAATAAGATCGAACTTCAAAGATCTTAATAGAAAAAAGGAAAATCACCTGCATATTAAATGCAACCATTTGAGCTCCATGAGACCACCCAATTAACGGGTTATAATTCGAGGAGTTAAATCTTGTGCCTTTTGGGTATATTCTAAGTAGGTTCCTCTGCGTGAACCTAATAGAAGAAGTGTTTGGCATAAATAATCGATTCAAGTATCTAAAGGTCTCAAAAAAAAAAAAAGAAAAAACCAGAAAGAGTTGCATAAATTTTCAAGTGGACTTCATGATTTGTAGTAGTACCTTACTAAATCGGTTCCATTAGAGATGGCAGCTTTCTTAAGTGTCGGCTCACTCAAACTGAGGCGCCCAACTCGGTTGGTATCAACTTTTAGAGACTCGGTTAGATCACCTTTATGTTTTTTCGCATGAATACCAATAAGACGTTTGTACTCAGGTGCTACCAAATGACGAGCCCTTGAGTCACTGTCATCTTCATCTTGATCGTCAGGATTATGCTCACTCTCATCACTGTCATTCTGTGGTCAATGATACAAACTTCTTAGCAATTGTAAATAACAAACGGGAGATAAATATTATGTAGCAATTAACAAACCTTATCATCTGGTTCAGGCTCATCTTCAGGGTCCAGAATATCCTTGCCCCATTTGTCTTCCTCAGCTTGTTCCTTTTGCTTGTCTCGGGCATTCTTTCCTTCAAGATATTCTTTTGGTGGTTTTGTTGAAAGAATAATGCGATGCTTCAATGACTCCGGCGATGGGAATTCCTCCAAACAATCTTCTTCAGGGTAAAATAGCATGTCTCCAAATGTTTGAGTCACCATCTAGCAACAAACATAATTTGCAGTCATTCACAGTTGTTTGGAAAAAACATACACTTTAAGTATCCAAACTAAGAAGTGCAATTACCTCGGCAACTTTTTCTTGAAGATCGGGTGTCAGATGGTCTTCTAGTGTAACTATTACAGGGTACGGAGATGCAGAGAAAGCATGCTCTTTTATGGACCTCAGGCATTGAATAAGCGGCACTGGTGTTGTAAGCGTCCTACAACATCAACAACACAGCCTCAATCCAAAATTTGTTGGGGTGGCTTACGTTGATCAAACTCTTCCACTATGCATGATTTATTTTTAATGCACGTGACGGCAGCATTGGCATGCTTTCAAAATCATCTAAATCTTTCTCGAGTTATTTTAGGTTCACAACTCGAAGGTCAAACTTCATCAATTTCTACTGTGTCGAGTTTTCTAACTAGAGCATCTAAAGACCCTTTTTGGCAATTTCCAAACCAGTCGCCCTTCTCTAATTTTCACATTTATTGGTACTACTACTCTTCTTTAATTATCCCTATTTCTTATCCTATGTTTACGAGTTTTATCATGCATCCACCTGAGCACCGTCGCTGAAATTTCGCATTTAACTAGTACGTATAATGAAATTAAAAGGATGAAAACCCAAAATCTAGAAACTAAAAGGAAAACGTGGAAAGTAATTACCTAAGATGGCATATTCTCCTATGCGGATTCGACGTTACAAGCAATTGATAATGATAGAGAAAGCAACAAATAATCAATGCACTACCTTCCATGAAGCACATCGACATCATCCTTGCTCGAATTCGGCCAAATATCCAACTCAATCACCCTCACTCCCCTCTCCAACGCCTTCCGAATTGGCACATCGCTGCAGTCACTACTCAGCTGGTTCCCGGTGAGATACGAATTATGCCCGGTATATATAAAGTAATGTGACAACGGCGCCGTCATGTCTTGACAAACCTACACAAAAAACCCCCAAAATTCCCCATCAAACCCTCAAACCCAACAACTAGGGCATCAAAATTAGACCAAAATTAGGGCACAAAATCGCATAAAAATCAAACCTTGGACTCTATCGGGGCATTGAGATCCTCTGAGAAAAGAAAATGGTGGAAATCGTCGAGGGAGAGCGAGTGGCGGGTGAATTTTGCGATCTGGTGCCTCTTCTGCATGATGTGATTCACAATGTGCTCTGCGTCTGCGATTTTCGCGTCGGGGTCGCGTTGGAAGTCGATCAGGAACCTCAGGAGCTGGTCGGGGGACATCGCGGTGGCGGTGAACCTCCCGAAGGCCTCCTTGACGTCCTGAGGCGGCTCCGGCTCGGTGATCTTGAACTTCCGAGTGAAGAACATGCCCACCTTGTAATTCGCCATCGCAGATCGATTGATCAAATCGATGATCAAACGGTACGTACAGATCGAATTGGATCGATCAAGTATTTTAAGATTTCCTTCGATTCTTGAATGAAGATGGTTCAGTGGGGCGACAGTCCGTAGCCAAAGCGCATTTAAGAGGTATTTGCGGTCTCGGTGGACGCGCATCAACTGCAACGCTGAACGTTGGGTGTTACGCGCGCTTTTTTCAGCAACTGTAACGCCGTCCATTGGATTTGAGAGTCAGTTGATCGGACGGATGGTATGGGAAGGTTCGATGTCGGCTTTGTGGGTGACGCAAGGGAGATGGTAACAGTTGAATTTATTCTCAATCAATGAGGATGATTCATTTATGTTTTTTTTTTTTTTTGAAAAATGATAATCTAACACACTTTGGGCGCACACTTTATTTTTAGTCATACATGACTCTTTCTTGTGTCCCAAGGTGTGGGCCCTATGTAACGACCATAAAATCTAACTTGTGCGACGTGTCAATTTAGGTCGTACGTGGACCCACTTTTCGTGATACAGTTGTCTAATTCTCGATTGTCGACACCGATGTATATTATTTTTATACAGTTTTTGTATTATACATTTTATTACCCGAATGAAAATACTAATGTCTCAAACGTATGAGGACGTTTGTGAGCAAACGTTGGTGTTGAAAAACAAGTTCGGCTCTGGAAAACGTGCGTCACAGGCGCCGAGCGAGCGGTTGACGGGTAATAGCAATCCGATGGACTAATTGAATTAAAACACGGAAAAAATGTAAATTTAATAATAATTAATCGATGTGTTACGAGTTCGATACGTTGGTACATCCGTGAGCATACGACGGTGCGAGTCGTTGTATGGGAATGCCCGGGGAAAAGATATTTTTGAGTTAAAGTCAAGAGAGTCACTTAATAGAGTCATAAGAGTGGGTTTAGGGTTGGTGGTTGGTGTGAATGGGGACCTTAGGATGTGCCTCTGGATATGTGTTTGAGAGATGATGAGAGAGGGGTATATATACAACCACACCAACTTTTCTCTCTCCTCATATCTTTCTTGTTTCTCATTCTCACGAGAGAATGTTGGGCGTTGGGGTTTCGGGAGTTTTTGTCGCGGATTGAAGCCAAGGGATCGACCAATAACGTGAAATAAAGTGAGATCCTGACTATTAGAATTTTTGTTGTCATTTTCAAATCGGGGGTTTATCGATGTTTTGACACGAAGTGAAGGTGGTTTTGAGTTCACACGGAGGTCCTTTTGGGTTTGGGATAGGTTCGAAACATGACAACATGAGCCGGGAGTTCGAAAAACCTCGAAATTCATGTTCAGGGTTTGACACCGCGAGGGACACTGTGGAGCTTAAAGCCCACAACGCGATCATGGCGTTCAGGACAAGACCTAGTCTATAATCACGCTTTAAGTGACGTTGCTGAGGTTTGACCCCCACGACGCCACTCACGGTGTCTGGGACAGAGAACTAATAGGTTCCACGCTTTAAGTGACGTTGTCGGGGTAACCCCCACAACGCCACTACGATGTGACACTGTTCACAGGGCTATTTTTGAGAAATTTTCATAAAATTTTGGAGATCTCTCAAATATTTAAATGGGTCCAAATATGACCCAATACCCAAAAAATCGACCCAAATACACCAATGAATAAGTAAATTGGAGGATAATTGACGGAAAATTACAATTAATTAACTATCAGGGAATTTAGTCATTTACGAACACACGAGGATTCATAGGAGGCAAGTCGAGGCATGTGAGTGCGTGATTAGCTTGGATATTAGTAAGTAAACCAGTTAGAAAATATTCAGTTATTTCATTGAGCTTTAATTTGTTGTTATTGCTCTATTTATTCTATTTCTTGGAATTCCTATTGGTTGAGTGGTCAAATGGCAAGTGAGTCATGGTTATTGATTTGTACGTGATATGAGCTATATCTGGGCATTGTTGATATCTCCTAAGTGAGTGTACGTTGGGGGCTCTTATCCGGGCACCATGAATATCTTATAGTCATAAGGGTTTAAGACTGGTAGGGTTGTGCTCTCGTCCTGAAACCCGAGTCTGCTAGGCGTTTGCTGTGACTTAACGACCTCTTAGTCGGGACTACTTGCTATTTCAGATTTGTATTTGGGACCCTCACTTTTTGATTAATTTATTTACAGTCTTTATATATTCTTACGTTTCATGTACCTTTATTTCTATCTGCATGAATTAGACTATTTTATTTATTTCGAAATGTTGTATAAATCCTGTTTGACATTACTTACCTGGGCTCGACATTCTTGTATTTGATTGAGTGCAGATCCGCAATCTAGCAAGGGGAAGGCTCTACAGTTAGGAGACTTGATTTGAGTATTTCGGAGCAGTTCTCCTCTTGCCTGACGTAGGTGTTGTTTATTTTATATTATTGTTTGTATATGTTTTGAAACAATGGTTATATGGGTTTGAGAGATCTTGGGACATGTATATCTCGATGTGACTCTCCTCTTTCTGGTTTATTGATGATGATATACATATGCGGGACATGTATATCTCGATGTGACTCTCCTCTGACTGTTTGTAAAATGGGTCATTACATTTTGGTATCCATGGCGGTTTGTTTGTAACGACCCATTTTACAAACAAACTGCCACAGGGGCCAATGCGGACTCACAACCTGTCTTACCAGCGACAGTTGTACTCCACAATGGGTTATATCATTTTATCCTTTTAAACCTTAATAAACAACAATTTACTGATTAAATGGTACTGAACTCTAATCATATTTTAAATTATCATTTTAACCTCAATATATCACCGCGGAAGTCTTACCAACATATTAACTCAGATAAAGATAATTAAGATGTGTGAATAACCATAAACCTAGTGTGGAAAACCAATATTATAACCATAAATACCTTAGATGTCACAAAATATCAAAATGTACAAGGTTTCAAAGTGTCTTTCAAACCCAAGTTCCAAAAATGAAATCAAATACATATAATACAAACGTACGAGTATAACAATCTATCTCTAGATCAACAGTACTTTAGAAGCTTGCTTTTACCCCGATTCGTACTAGGATTTGCACTCAAGCCATTATAAAAGGCAGATGACGAGTCCAGAGAGAGTATTTCCAAGGAAATTAAGTGAGCAATACTGAAAGCAAATACTAGAATATAAATACAGCTTTTAAATAAACATGCGAAAATAAATACAAGCAACTGCGCTCATTGCATGGATAGATAATGGTGAATGCTCAAAGTGCGTTCCTAGAGCCTAGGGTCAGACTAGCACCATAATTCGGACTCTTCCACGAATACTGCCGGCGAGTCCCACTCAAGCAGGGCCAGTTTCTGGATCCACTCGGTGGCCAATGTTACACCTACGACACACCGACACGTGCCACAACGTGATCCTCGGGTCGCCTTATTCACTGAGATCGAGCTGGCAACACGTGCTATAACCTAGTGGGCATATACACTGGAATGGCATGGAGGAAGCCCCGCTTAACATCTGTCCATTAAAACCACAACCAGGAATAAAATATTGAAATAACAGAAATTGAATTCAAATGCCAACAGAAGTAAATACTCAATTAATTTAAGTTGAGATACTGCACACCTCAAACAGCACTCCAACTATTCTCTAAATGTCGTCAAATCCTCGATTAATCAACCCAAAGCCTGATTATCAAAATTATCCGTAAATTTCCCTAAATTCCAAATCCTAACTAAGTCCTTTTTTATCAATCTAAACTCTCATTTAATTGATTATAAACCTCCAAATAAACCTAATTAAAAACCATTTCAGAAAATTCATTGTTAAATTTTTATTCATTTTCTATTCCAGACATTGCAGATGGTGCGCCATGTTCAACATCTCCATGACGTGCCTCACTGCGTGGTGAACATCGTGACCCCACACCGCACAAAACAACCTTCACACTGCGTGAACTAAAGCTTATGTGAGAGTTTGGTCATTGGTTTGGACAACGCAGGTGATGCCATGGGAGTTTTCTCCCTATGGTGCCCCTGACGGCGTCTAAATCAGTGATGCCCTTAAAGGGTTTTCAAGCCCCCACGACTCGTCGTTACGGTCCAAACCTGTCCTAACATTGTATATAAACACTTATAAATTATTTACCGCCATAACCCTGTAACAGACCCCAATTCCAGTACCCTAGAATCAGGCGCCACCCGGTCTGGATCCGCGCGAACCCTCGAGCTAATCCTGACGAGTCGCGCGGGGCCAGTGAGCCTATCCTTACCATTCAATTATTTATTAATCATTTAAAAGTGAAGTCAATTAATTAGCGAGTTATCAAAGTATAAAGCGGAAAGCAATAAATCTCAACTAATCAATTAACTAAGTTAGGACAATTAAAAACCTAGGGTGTGGGAACCCCGTATATTATATATATATACCATGTAAAGTAAGGAGAGTATCATCTAAGTCATAATATCTAAAAAGATCTCTCAACCCATTACCCCGTGTACAAAGATAATATAAGTAGCTAATACAACAAAAAATCACCTATGTCAGCAGAGGAGGGCCACTCAAAGTATATCGCCTAACTGCACGGCCTTTCCTTTGCCTGACTGCGGATCTGCATTTGGACAAACACAAAAATGACGAGCCCAGGTAAGTAACGCCATGCAGGAACAACAATAAATACAGTATTTCGAATTAAAAAAATGAACAGTCAATTCATGCAGATAGAAAGAAAAGGACAGGGAGCGCATGAATATATAAAGACTGTGAATAAATAAATAAGCAATCGAAATTGAGTGTCCCGGAATACAAGGGAAAGGCACAAGTGGTCCCGACCAATTAAAGTCGTTAAGCCGATGACAAAATCTCCTCAAAGGCTAGGAGTCGAGGACAAAATCTCCTCTAAGACCCCTACGCGAATGCAGAGTCCACAACAATCTGGTGGAGAACTCTCACCCCGTACATGTTATTACAACTAATCATGTATCCCCAGCCGTAAACTCCGGTATAATACACCGCGAGCCCGGAATTCTGCAAGGATTACACTTGACACACATGCCTTAGGACAACTCAAAAGGAATGGAATGACAAAATAGTATCGAAACAATATCAATAATTAGTTAAAAGCTCAAGAAATACTGTAGTGTTCCTCACTGGTTTACTTACCTCGATCTAAGCTAATTCACGCTAACATGGACTCCGACATTCCCCTTACGGTCCCTGTGTGTACAATAATCCTGATAATACAATTTATATCAATTTCCTTAATTTCCTATGATTCTTCCAAATTTCTAGCTATTTTTGCCAAATTTCACATTTTCCAAGGTAAAAACCCCGACATAACGTCTCGCAAAAATCCCGAATATTTCATTTTTCTTAGAAATTCCCAAATTTCTCTTTATTTGATGAAAATATAATTTTCTAGAATTTTTTCCTGAATCTTTCCTATTTTTTTGGAATTTATTTCAATTAAAATCATTTTTTAATATATTTAATTGTAATAAATAATTTTTACTAATATAATAATAGGTGGGTGGGTCGCGGGTCGGGTCTGACCCGACCCGATTGGGTTGGGTCAGGACCGGCCTGACTGGTCAAACTCGGTCCACTCGGGTCGGACCCGGTCAACCCGGGTCAAACCTGGTCTAACCCGGTCAATCCAGGTCATACCCAGTCTAACCTAAACCGGGTCAGGTCACTTTGACCCGGCCCGGTTCTCTCTTCATCTTCCTCATTTGTTGTTGCTTGCTGGAACAGCAAGCGTTCCGGCAAGCAACAGAAATTTTTTTTTTTTTGATACATCACAACAACAACACAATAACAATCAACACTCACTTCACCATCATCATCACCACCATTTTTTTTTACCATTTAAATCCACAATCCCCTCAACGACAACCTCGACAACAAATCTTGGAAACAACCACAACGACACACCAACAACTAAATCAATAACTTCTTACCTGGATCTCGCCCCGACGTCGCGTCCACGCTCTCCGCGAATCGCAACTCCCTCTCCTCGATCTCTCCTCTCGGTCGATTCCTCTTCTTCTTCAAATCTTTTTTTTTTCCGAAATGGAGAATGTGTGATGGTGGTGTGATGAAAGTTGGGTATTTGATCAAATGACCAAAATACCCCTCACCCTTATCCATACCCTTTACAACTTTATTGCCCTTTTGGTTTTTTCACCATTTCACCTACCAACTTTGATAACTCAATTGGGTGACTTAGTTGACTTTTGGTCTTTTGATCTCATCCATTTCAAACAACACTCAAAGTTTCCCTTAGGTATCCTCGCACCCGACTCATAACACTAACTTTGTTCGTCGCGTCACCACAGACGTTCCGACGTAACAAACGGACTTTACAACCTTTTAATTATTATTTATTTAATATTTTTTTCAGTGTTTCTAATTAAATTTATTCTCTGGACTACCAACGCTCGTACACAATGCCTTTACCCGTTAAAAACTTAAAATTGCACAAATGAAATATAATATAATACAAACATCATACAAAATTAACATACCTCGGCGTCGACGTCCGAGAATTGATGACTGTACCACGGCGTGGGCCCACACATCACCTGTATTGACACGCGACACGAGTTACTTTTTAGGGTCGCTACAACCCCTCGACGAAAAACTTCAAAACCAAAACCCCCGACAAAATCCATTCAAAACCCCACTTTTCTCCCAAAATTTCACAACCAACACAAACCTCTTCTACAAAACCAATACAAAGGCTCAAAACCACACTTATAGTCATAGCAACAATACCTAAACCAGTGTGCTCAAAATCGATTCTCGAAACCCACGTAAAAACCCGAACTTTTGTGACCTAAACATAGAGAATGAGATGGAGAACAAAATGCTAACCTCGGATCGTCTATTTCTTGTCGTTTGGTGCTCCAAATAACCTCTTGAAATCAAGAAAACCCTATCCACTGTGACGACCCCAAATTTTACAATCTTAGAATTGGGCACCGCTTGACCTAGACCCACACGAACCATCGAGCCAGTCTCGCTAAGTCACGCGGGCCTAGTGAGCCTTTCCTTACCATTTAGTCATTTATTAAACATTTAAAGATGAAATTAATTAACTAGCGAGTTATCGTAAATATAACGGAAGTGAATTAAACTTAAAACTAATTAATTACCTCAAAACATCAAGTTAGGACAAAACTAGGGCGTGGAACCTCGTAAATCATATCCACCATATGAAAACAAAGGAGAGTATCATCAATGTCATACATATCCCGTATCGTTCAACCCAAAATCCCAAGTTCAAAAACAATATACATAGATAATAAAACCAATAGTCACCTATATCAAATGGAGGAGGGCCGCTCAAAGTAACTTGCCTAGCTGCACGACATTTCCCTTACTGGAATGTGGATCTGCACTCGATCAAACACAAGAATGACGAGCCCAGGTAAGTAAGCAGGAACAATAATTAACAGTATTTCAAAGTAAATAAATCAAGCAGTCAATTCATGTAGAAAGAAAGAAAGAACAGGGAACACATTAATATATAAAGGCTGTAAATAAATGAATGAGCAATCGAAATTGTGTGTCCCAAAATACAAAGGAAAGACACAAGTGGTCCCGACCAATCTAAGTCGTTTGAGCCGATGACAGAATCTCCTCAAAGGCTCGGAGTCGAGGACAAAATCTCCTCTAAGACCCTTACGCGAATGCAGAGTCTCCAGCAATCTGGTGGAGAACTTTCACCCCGTCCATATTATTACAGCCAAATCACGTATCCCCAGCCGTAAACCAGCAAGGATCATGCTTGATTCACTTGCCTTCAGACAACTCTAGAGAATGAAATTTGAAGATAACATTGAACAATATCAATAAAAAACTTAAAACTCAAGAAATAACTATAATGTTTGTCACTGGTTTACTTACCTCCAATGCAAGCTAATCACACTTTCGCAAACTCCGACTCGTCCCTACGTAGTCACGCGTGCTAATAATCCTGATAATACAATTTATTGTGATTTTCCATCAATTTTTATTTAATTTTCCTTATTTATGTTCAATGTGTTTCCAGGTCGATTTTCGGGTCATTAGGTCGTATTTGGACTCGTTTAGGTACCCCGGGAAGTCCCCAATTCATTCCGAAGATCCATAAAAAATTTGGGAAAAACTGGTTTCCGGGCGCCATGTGGTTTCCCCTCGGCGACGCCTCTATGACGTGGCCGCACGGCGCCAATCATGGCCCCACCACCTGAGGGACTGTCGGGGCTTGCGCCGCCTTGAACTGATTTGGTTTATTTTTCTTCAGAAACTCAACACCATTCCAAAAACACCTTCAACACACTCCGAAACGTCCGGAATCACCCAAAACGAAAGTACTTTGAAAAATCTCCAAAAATTCATCAAATCTCCAAAACTTCTCCAAATCGAATATCACATTCACAAAACTCATATTGGTCATCGTGAGGATCATCAAAACGTCGAGAGTTTCGATCGAGTCCGAAATCTCGACGTGGTCTCCAAACTTCATCGCGAGGAACACGAATAAAACACACACCAACATGTAGGAAATGACGAGGAGATAAAAAATCTTACATTGGATCGTCCAAAATCGTCGTCACTCTAGCCACCACCAGTCCGTCAAGTTGCTTGGAGAAGAAGTTAGGGAAGAAGAGAGAGAAATGAGAGAGGAAGAGAGAGAAAAGAGATGGAGTGTTGGGTATTTATACCCCTCTCCTCATCCACATATGCGCACTCATCTCGAGGCATATCCAAGGGTCCTCTTTTAAGCTGTCCCACCAATTCCAACACTTCATATGTGACTTCATTAGGTAACTTGAGCTCCACATTTGGTCACCTCCAACTCCGCCTTAGTGTTGTCGAACTCGAACCGCGTCGCGACTCACCCATCGCGTGCACCTGGTCGCAACCACGTACTAATACGCCTATAATTTTATAAATTTGTGTTTTGTCAGTGTTTTTAGTTAAGTTTGTTCCCAAAACTACCAAGTCTTACCTCGTAATACCAACGCTCATATACAAACGTCCTCACACATTAGAAACATTGAAATTTGTTATGGAAATACAATATAATACAAACACCACACAAAACTAACGTACCTCGGCGTTGACAACCAAGAATTTGATGACTGTATCACAACGGAGGGCCCACGTACACCTAGATTGACACGTGGCACATGTTAGAAATTTTAAGGTCGTTACAGTCACCACTTGGATTTTCAAATTTGGTTGCACTAGGAGAGAGTAAAGGTGACAAGTGATGAGAAAAGTTGTCTTTTATACCCAAAATGTGATCTTGTGTATATGTGTATCCTAATGCTCAATCCAAGGGCTCTCCTGAGGTCAGTTAGTCCACCTTAAGGTGCCTTGGGTGGTGACACTCCTCCCTTGACTTGTCTTTGTTCCAAGAAAACAACTAAAACCTCGGGTGTTCTAATAACCGGTTTCCGCACGTTCCCTCACGTCCCCCGCATATCCTCTCGTCACGAACATATATACGACGTTATTTATTAATTATTAATTGTATTTCATCATTTCCCATGTGTATTTGACTTCCCAACCTAATGTACTATTATTCGCCTATCCAGTTCCCGCGTCTGCACGCTATTCAGGGCAAACACCTGTCACACTATTTCGCACGTCCATAGTATAATAATTTACATACATTGTGATGCCAATAGCCTAATTATATATAAACATCGCAAATTAAAGCACAACAGCACAAACATTTACTATTTATCTAACTCCGGGCACGCCTTAGCCAATCTACGTGTCCCACGAGCATTTGAGATGTCCGCCACGTTTGCAAACACGTCATTAATAACGACGAATTAACTTCGCGCCGTTACATTTCCACACTCTAGGTTGTTCTGACTAGTGTCTTAAAGTTTTCATTTAGTTTAAGTTTTATAGCTTCCGCATTTACTTTGAATAATTCACTAAATTTGATTAACTCAACTATGAATTGCTAAATAAATGGTAAATAGTAAGGAAGGCTGACTAGGCTTGCGTGACTCAGCGAGACTGACTCGGGAGTCCATGTAAGTCTAGACCGGGCAGGGTATAATTTTGGATTGTGAAACTGGGGCCGTCACACCCCACATCTAACAAAACACCATAAATGGCTAAAAAATAAAGTGTGCACCAAAAGTGTGTCAGATTATCATTTTTCTTTTTTTATACGAAGTAGGAAAAGGCGTATTTATGCTGAAATCAATTTTCTTTTTTTTATACGAAGTAGGAAAAGGCGTATTTATGCTGAAATCAACTCAAGTATTTGTTACCATATTTTTAAATGATAGGGTTTTTCATAAATAAAAAAATAAAAAATGACAGGGTGATTCAAAATGGAAAAGAAGAAATGACCTCATTTTCAACGCACTTTGGACACACACTCTTGTCTTTTAACTATTTATGGCTCTTTCTTGTCTTCCCAGACGTGAGCCCCATATCTGACAAAATACCATAAATAACTAAAAGACAAGGATGTGCGCTCAAAATATGCGTTGAAAGTGTGTTAGATTATCGTTTTCCGATTCAAAATAGACATGTGAAATGGAGGTTTACTTATGTGTTATTAGATGCACATAGATATTTTTTTTTTGAGAAAACGATGCACATAGATTTAAGTGCGTATATCGATGCACAAATCAATAGACACATCTATGTGCATTTTCATTTCGCGTGCCTATTTTGAATTAACTTAGTATTTTTCTTTCATAAAAAAGACGCAACGTACTTTTCTATCACAATTTATTTAGAAAAATCTTTGGCAGGCCCCCTCATATGTGCAATGGCAGCTGCCAAAATCTTTGGCAGCTCTTCTTGATCATTCGTCGACCCGTCGAGGTAAGTATTAGTATGTGTATAGATAACATGTGAGTTCAAGGTAATTGCAGCGTAACCACGTTATGGATTCTGAAAATGTTAAATAATTAAACGTGAATTAAATGTGATGATGCCTTTAATTCTAGCTTCAAGAGCTCCTAATTTACAATAAATTGCGTTAGGACCAACGACAAACCAAATACTATATGTTTCTCTTAAGAGGATTAGATCTTCATTTGGAGCATAGTGTCCAGTGCTAACTGAACTAATTAATCCATACTTGGCACTATCGTATTTGTTTTTTTTTTGTTTTTTTTTTTTTTTTTTTTTTTTTTTTTTTTTCTCGTATCCCTATTGATAGAAAACAAATGAGAAATTATATCTCACGATGGGAAAAACATGGGAAATGGAAAGTGTTGATCAAGATAAACAAAACAGTTAATGATAGTTGTTGAGATGAGATAACCCGGACTGTGAAGTAGCAATCAACACAGCACTCTTTCTTTCTTTTATCTTTTTCTTTTTCCTTTCCTGTTGTTTGGTTCCATTAGGGATCACTGAAACAATGTGCACATCAGCACATGCCAAGCTTGCAATAAGAGTCCATATCTCTATATGCTCAATGACGACAGAGAAACCATATATATACTTATCATTTACAACCCACTACATAAATGTGCTTGTGCACAAATCTTTGAACTTCACATTTCTTATGTAGAAACCATGGGTTAGTTTCACCAACGATCGTCCAATTCTATAAATTTGATCACAAAACTTTATTTGTATCAGTTTTATCACAAAACCTTACTTGTTATTTGTAACAAGGCCACTTTACTTTTATGAAATTTATGAGAGAAAAAATTATAACGCAATTATGCTTATGGGCCTAGAGATTTTAGACATGTCTCTTAAAGTTAAATTTTCGAAACAGCTCTTAACCTAATTGTTTTACTAGTTTCAGAAAAAAATCTTTAATTTACTGAAAAATACACTTCCAGAAGCTTGATATCTTGTGTATTTACTATTTGGATAAATATTCTAAAGAATATTTGAATTATTGTAACGTAGTTTCAATCCTAAATTAGTTGAAATCAGCTATACCATCAAACTCTTTTACTGCAATCAAATTAGAACAATTGAAAATACGCTTTCCAAATCAATTTAGCCCGCCAAAGATGCTCATCAAACAATTTAGTTCTCAAAAAACTGCACTTTTTCCAGCCACTCAATTAAAGAACTTGAGTTTTATTTTTAATTTTTTTTTGTGTGTAAACCAGAGAAAAAAAAAAAAAAAAAAAAAAAAAAACACTTGAGTTTTGATACCCCAGTTCCAAAAAAGGGGATAAGAAAAAGTCCTTGTTGGGGAAATAAAAAGGAGAAAAGTAAATTGTTCTAAATCCTGCAACCAACCGGTGTCCAGGAACACCAACACCAATAAAATTGAAGACGAAAGAAATTGGTTTTGTCACGTAACCTTAATGGAAAGAAAACAAAAACATTGGTAAAAGAAGATGCCAAACATGCAACTTGCTCGCAAGCTTTTATGCAAGAGACATCCCTCGAGACTCTGCTCTGCAGAAGAGTTGGTACTTATCTATTACGTAAGGAAAATGATAATTGGGCAAACACTTTTCGCGCACGTTTTGTTTTTTTAGTTATTTATGTTATAAACGGTTAAAAAACAAAGTATGCAAGTGTGTTAAATTATCATCCTCAACAACTTATATTTTATGGCACTTCTAACCATGTAAACAACACCAACAACATTTCTAATGATGAAACTGCTAAGGGCAGAGAACAAAGAGCACATTACAAGACGCTTGCAATGCCACAATAAGAAGGATACTATAGCCCTAGTAATCTAATCAAGAGAAGCCAATTTCATCTGACGCGACTATAGCCCCAAGAGTGGATAAGATTAATTACTAGAGTATGTCAATAATGGCTAGTATTCGATGGTAGTGTTCCTCACAGTGGAATCAATAACGTATGGCAATTTATATAATCTAATCACACAAGTGTCAAGAAACATGTTTGTTTTATCATGGATTCACAAGTTTATAATAGTCCGTGACTCTATAATCAGTAATATAAAACCATAAATCACCATTTAGATACATGTAAAATGAAATGAAACCACCAAGGCAATCCAGTAAAAAAAAAAAGTAACTCAGGTTTTATCCATAACAAACAATTCCGCTATATCTTCAAAAAACTAGCTGACATAGTAGCAGAATGGAAAAGCTCTATTCGTGTAGTCGACCCCAACTAATTTGAATTGAGGCTTTGTTGTTGTATCAATGAATTGCTTTCAAGTAACCACATACAGAAACCAAAAACAATTAGAGGCTCCATTCTGAATAAGTGTCTCCAGAAGCACCAAAGAATAATCGAATTCATGAATTTGAACTATTAACAATATGATAATTTACTTAGAACTTCAAACCTTGAACATGGAGTAAATTCAGATTCAATGTACTGCCGTTAGGAACAATGACTACTATTTTAGATAGCCAAAATCTCACGTCACCAACCTAATTATCACAACATAGCCACTTCTTTTTTTTTTTTGGGAGGGTTGTCTACATGAATCAAGCTCTTCTATTGTGTTCGATTTAGTGCAATTGATGGTGAGCTTTCCAAACCATTTAAAACCCTCATAATTAATGCGTCCCAAGTTAACTTCGGTTCTATGCTTACCTCGTTGAATTTTTTTTTCAGTTTCTATTGAGTCAAGTTTTCTAGTGAGGGCATTTGTAGGTCATCTTTGTAGGTGTCCAAATCACCGCAACTGATCCCTAATCTTTGTGTCAATTGGGGCTACTACTACTTTTCCTTTAATTTTTGTATTTTTTATTCTATCTTAACGAGTTTTATGACATACCCATCTAAGCATCATCATTTCTGCTATATTCATTTTATATAATTGTTGTTGTTTTACCGCCCAACATTCACTTCCACATATCATAATTGGCTTAATTGCAGTCCTATAAAATTTTCTTTTTAACTTGGTAAGAATAATTCTATCACAGGTCACACATATTGCACTTTCTTTCATCTAGCCTGAATTCTATATGTTTGGTCTATTTCGTGAGAGTGAAAAAAATTTTACATTGGTTGTCAACCTGTCGCAACCCTCCACCATGAGTTTGGGGCCTCCCTCCCTATTTTTCGATATGGAAAATGGGCTTCAGAGTCCTCCTTTATCCGAACCAAGCAAAGCATCAAAATAGGAAAAACAGAAAAAGAGAGCACAAAAAACTGAACAATATAATCCTTTCAGTACTACTACAACAACAACAGATCCTCAATCCAATTAATTGGGGTCGACTCTATGGATTAAACTCTTTCATTGTGCTCAGTTTAATACAATTGATGGTGAGCTTTCCAAACTGTTCAAATCCCTCCTAATTAATGCATCCCAAGTTAACTTCGGTCTACCCCTACCTCGTCAAATTTCTTCAATTTCTATTAAGTCAAGTTTTCTAGTGAAGTCATCTATAGGCCGTCTTTGCAGTGACCAATTCACCTCAACTGTCCTTCCCTAATCTTTGAGTCAATTGGTGTTACTCCTACTTGTCTTTGAATTTATGTATTTCTTATTATATCTTTTCGAGTTTTGCCACAGATCCACCTAAGCATCCAACATTTCAGACACAAGGCTCCATCATATACATATTTAAGTAAACACTATCAATAGCAGTAACCAATCAATCCAACCACAACAGTCACTTAGCCAAAAAGATGGGACTTTGAAACAACATACCTCAACAACAATACTTCAACAACAATCTAGCATACCCAATAATACCCATTTTTAGGACACGACATGAACCAATTCCTAAACAAAGATTTAATCTTTTAAAAGGTGTTCACTGTATGTTAAGAAAGACCACAAACATAGGTAATACTTTAAGATATGCTAACAATCCCAAAAAAAAAAAAAAAAAAAAAAAAAAAGGTACCATCTGATTGAAGTAACGTAGAGGATAACAAATTGAAGTAACGTAGAGGATAAGATTTGTCACCATCTGATTGAGCTCCAAATTGCTTCTCCATCTCCTTCACTCGGACCGGTTGGCGTACCTCTCGACCTTGGCATCATTGAGATTGATCCCAACCATGGCCTCCCCCAATCCACAGCTCACCTCAGCAAGCACATCAGGATCACTATAATGAGTCACAGCCTGCACAATCGCCCTCGCCCTCCTCGCGGGATCGCCGCTCTTAAACACACCAGACCCAACAAACACACCATCACACCCCAACTGCATCATGAGGGCAGCATCCGCCGGGGTCGCCACACCCCCCGCCGCAAATTGCACAACCGGGAGCCTCCCCAATTGCTTGGTCTGCATCACCAAGTCGTAAGGCGCCGCAATCTTCTTCGCAAATGTGAAAACCTCGTCCTCATCCATGTTCCTCAAAACCCTAATGTCACCCATCACAGACCTCACATGCCTCACAGCCTCAATTATGTTCCCAGTCCCCGCCTCCCCTTTCGTCCTGATCATCGCCGCCCCTTCGCGGATCCGCCGCAGCGCCTCGCCCAAATTCCGGCACCCACACACAAATGGGATCCTGAAATTGTGCTTGTTAATGTGGTTATCTTCATCCGCAACTGTCAAAACTTCACTCTCATCAACATAATCGATTCCAATTGCTTCCAAAATCTGCGCTTCCACGAAATGCCCAATTCGGGCTTTCGCCATTACAGGGATTGTCACGGCTTGCTTGATTTCCTTGATTAGGGTTGGATCGCTCATCCGGGCGACGCCGCCCTGGGCTCGGATATCGGCCGGCACGCGCTCCAGCGCCATCACCGCGCAAGCTCCGGCTTCCTCGGCGATGCGGGCTTGCTCGGCGTTGACGACGTCCATGATGACGCCGCCGCGGAGCATCTGAGCGAGGCCCACTTTGACGGCGAAGGGGGACTGCTGTTTGGCGGTCTCGGTTAGGGCTCCGTTTCCGTAGACGGTGACGACGCCACTCCCAGCCATGGATGCGAAGATTGAGTGACGAATTGGGGATTGAAAGACCTGAAACAGAGAAGATTAGATTGTGAGAGATGGAGAGAAATGAAACCCTAGATTGAAATGGATAGATTGAGAGATTGGGATGAAAAAGGAGAGATTTTGGAGTTCACACAGAGATTGATGAGATTGATGAAAGTGAAGAAGAAGAAGAAGGAAGAAGAGATGAACGATGAGAGACTCTGCTGAGTCTGAAATGGGTGGTTTTATAGAGGGGCAATGATAAACTAATCAAATATTGACACTTACATTAGACACTTAGTGGTTTTGATCCTTTAGATATACTTCAAAACACATGCTTACAAATCTTAATTGAGGATGTGTCAGATCTAGGCGTTAAAAGTATGTGAACCAATTATTTTTCTTTATAAAGACAGAGAGCAGTGAGAGCGTCACGTGTTTTGGCACACGTGGATTCGGTGGTATCGGCCGTTTGATAGGCGAGCTTAAGGGCGTTTTACGGTGAGTGATTTAGGGTGGAGAGTGTGCCACCTGTTGGTTGAGGAAATATTGGGTGAGATGAGCGACTGGGGATCAGTTGGCGCATGTGCTAACGTAAGAAGGGCATATTTCTCTTTTTTTGTCATAATTTTTTCTTAAAAAGGAAATTGGTTAGTTTACAAATATGTAAAGCAAAATGATAAAATAATTCACTTTTAATGTATATTTTTGGTGTACACTCATGTCTTTTAATTATTTATGGTTCTTTTTTATCTCCACAAACGGGACTCCTATCTGATAAAATACTATAAATAGTTAAAATACAAGTGTTCGCCCAAAGTGTATATTGAAAGTGGATCATTTTATTATTTTTTATATAAAAATGATAGAATAGTACTCTAAAGTTATAGTTATTGACTTGACGTTTGAATTTGTATTTTTGAATAGTTTTTGAAAGACATCGATGCATACTTTAAGATACACACCTCACATATTATGAATTAAAAATTATTTTTACCTATCTATTTTTACAAGTCCTAAAGTATCACTTTAGAGTGTTATTCTAACATCATAATAGGAAGGGAGAACTTTTAGACGCACATTTCACATTTTTCCGTTGAAGTAACATTTCACGTTTTTTTTTTTTTAGCTAAAAAAATAAAAAACATTTCACATTTAGCTGTTGATGTGCTTCAGATATACATCGAGTTTTGTGTCAACAATCGATGCATGAGTCAACGGACAAAAACAACTTCGTTTGAATTGTGTACCTAAAAGTTTGTCAGGCCACTAATAAAATGAAGTAAGGATAATTGGGAGAATTAAATAATTTATGAGGCGGCTGAAGGAACGGTGAGGGACGCCTCTCGTTCCCAATCGCCACTCTATGAATCCACGCAACCTATTTTCCTCTTGTCACTTTTTCGTCCACGTGGTTTCTTCTACGTGGCAAAAATCTATTGGTAGATATTTACGGTGGGTATTATTTTTCAAGACAATATGTTTTGAAAGAATTTTTCAAAGACAATTTCAATGCTTTTATTTATTTTTTACTTAAAGTGGGAGTTGGAACTCCTCAAATATTACTTTTTGACAAGTGATGCATCTTCCCTATTACTATATGTGCTTTAATGATACTTATATTTAATTCCAAACTAAAAAGAAAATTGTTTCAAAAAACAAAATTAAGAAAAATTTACATTAAAAAAATAAAATTCGCATTCATAAGTTTATAACTTTGATTAAAGATTGGTTAACATATTTTGGGCACCTATTCATTCAGTGCCCGTGTAATATACCTCGAGATGTGCATACA
Organism: Stephania japonica; assembly: GCA_039657345.1. Classification (NCBI taxonomy): domain Eukaryota; kingdom Viridiplantae; phylum Streptophyta; class Magnoliopsida; order Ranunculales; family Menispermaceae; genus Stephania; species Stephania japonica. Next base: position 14,761,200 of record CM077556.1, read on the forward strand.
CACATCTCGAGCTGTATCGCACGGGCACCGAGTGTGTAGGTGCCCAATCTTGGTGCCTAAAGGCAGTTAATCTAGCAGACTTTTGTAATTTTAACAAGAAACAACAACTAAAAGATTCCCACTGAAATGGTAAAGACATCACTTGTTAAAAAGGTAACACCTCGGGAGATCGCGGTTCGATTCCCACTGAAGTAAAAAAAAAAAAAAACAACTAAAGGATTTGCGATGTTGGTATCGAAAGATAATTCGTACTCCCTTCGTTTTATATTACATGTCACATTTTTGGCATTTTTGTGTCTCACAATATGTGTCACATTAGAAAATCAAGTAAACATTAAATGTTTCATTTCTAATTCCAACCCTATTCTATTTAATTAATGACACCATAAATATTATGTTTTTATAGGCCAAATGAACAAAAATATTTTAACATTTACAAGTTGAATCAGTTATATCCTAACCTTTATAATTTATCAATTTTTTTTTGACGAAAAGAAATTTTTATTCATAGAAATTGCTATTACATCTAATTTAACAATGAAATTACATCAATAGCATCATTTTTCTTACTCCTTGATGAGATCAAATCGACGTTGCAAAAGTTTATAAACTTATGTGCAACTTATACACTTATCTTTTGCATCTACAACTGTGACGACCCCAATTTCTGGTAGCAATTGGGAATGCTCGGCCTAGACTCGCATAAGCTCCTGAGTCGGTAATCAGCGAATCTATACGCGTCTAGTCAGCCTCAATTCGTTCATTTACAATTCAAGTTACGAGTTATTAGATTATAAAGTTTATTAGATCAATGCGCAGCGGAATTCAACTATAATCATACAATATCTCAAAGGAAATCATGAATATTACCAATAATGTGGAACCACGTATATAAGATAAATATGTAAAGCCTAGTGACCACAGTGTGATGGGGGCATATACATGATATCCAAGTCTCATAACCCAATTCTATCCAAAATGTTTCAAAACACCATATGTAAATGTAACGACCCAAATATTTTTCGACCAATTTTAAAGATATTTTATTGATTTTATATTAAATTATGTGAACAAATGAAAATAGTTGGAATGGGCTTAACGAGGAAATAGGGCCCATAGGGGTATTTACGTAATTTGGGGTTAAATTTGTGAACAACCCCACTTTAAAACCCTACCTATATAAACCTTTTATAAAGTTTGTAGCCTCATTTATGTTGAAACCCTAAACTTGGAGAGAAAGGAGAAGAAGAGGAGGCTTGAACAACCAAGGGGGAGGTAATCTTTTGGTGGTGATTTTTCTTTTTTTCATTTCTTTCTCTTTTCTTTCTTTTCTTCTTCTTTTGATTTGTTTGTTTGTGTAGGAAGGGGGAAGAGGGGTGGCGGCTCCCATGGGAGCCACTGGTTTGGGGGCGACGCCACCATCAATATGGGGAGGGGGTGGCTATAGCCACCCCATATCATTAAGGAAGAAGGGGGTGGCAATAGCCACCCCACTTCCTCCATCACCGCCACCACCACCACCACCGCGGCTGGTGAGCCGCGGTGGAAGGGTCCCCAGTGCCGGCGAGCACTGGGAACCACCCTCGGACTTAGATCCGAGGGTTGGGGGTGGGGGAAACCCCACCCATGGTGGGCAGCCGAGACGCCAGGGGCATCTGCCCCTGGTTTCGGTCCCAGGAGCAGACAGGCCCCTGGACCTTTCCAGGGGTCAGTCCGCCCCTGGGGAGGGCTGGTGAACCGTTGACCAGGGGGACTCCCCTGGTCAACCAAATAGGGACCAATTTGGTCCCTGTTCAACTAAACAGGGACCAATTTGGTCCCTGGCCAAAATAAATTGAAAAAAAATAATAAAATAAAATAAAAATAGGATAAACCTACAAGGGGCGTCGACAACACGTGGGACCCACACCATTTGGGTCCCCAAATATGAATTAAAAATTAAAATACTCAACTTTAAATGAGTAAAATGCTTATGTGGTCTTATATAAAATTGTATAAATTGCGTAGATTCGCGAGGCGGTTCACGTGGGACCCCAAACATACGAGGAGTCGGTATAGGCGTCGCGACGGGTCCAGGTAAGTGGGGAGCTTCGCTCATGCATTAAATATGGCTTGATTATTAGATAACTAGCAATGCATGTTTTGAATGTAACGACTTGGGAATGGGTTGCGTCGTGATATTGGTTTGGATCTCTATTATCTATGGAATTGTGAATACATTGTTTTGCCTTTTATGTTATTCGGTGCCCCAGAGTGTGTGGAGTTCCACCGCGGGCTAAATTATCAAGTGGTCTATATCTTGGACGCCCCAGAGTTTGTGGTAGTTAACCACCGAGGGTTTGCTTGACTAATTGAATGCATAAGGTGAATTATTCGAGGGTAAGGGTTTGGAGTTTCATCATTTGCTACTTGGTGATTCTTTGAGACGTGTAGCGGTGACGACTTGGATGAATTTATTTTTATTTTGGTGCAATTATTTAGAGGGCGTAACGGTCATTGCGTTTCCACTAGTTATTGTACCAATTCGAAAATAGATGATTCGGTCACCGGATCCTTACCAATATCTAGTTCGCATTAAATGGAACAACGGCTTATATTAATATTTATATCTATCGCATTTTATTTAAATCTTTCATTTGACTTTATTTGTATGTCATGTGTAAATTTATAAATGAAAAGTGATGAATATTATTATGCATGACATAAATGAATGTTTATCAAATGTGTTGTAAAACTGTTAGGCTTTTATGTTTGGTATGGTGATTGGAATACGATTTGAAATATTGATACATAGAATTATTGAATATCTAAATTAGATATGGAAATAATATTTATACGTTTCTTCTTAGAATATAATTCCATTTTTCATAACTACGATGAACATGAACAATACCTTTACTTGTATCGAATTATGTGTTCATTTAAATGGTTATATTTGGTTATGATTTACATTTATTCGGTTATTATATGATGTGTTATGAGTAAGGATTTGATGTCATGTAGAATTTGCATGAGTACTAGGTAGTACTTGCATATTTAATATTTGAGCGAGTCTTTCCTCTTATTGAGCATCGTTGGTTCTTTAGCTCACCCCACTCTACCCCACAGGTCCCTCTACCAGCGCGATAGACAAGAAAGGCAAGGGAAAAGATTTATCTTGAAGTGCCTTCATATGTGAGACTCGTATAATACTAGTTTATTATTAATATTAATCGTTTTGTAAAACTCGTACGTGGGTTATAGCTTGAGAATTAGTTAATGGGTAGTTTTGAACCTTTATAATATTATGAAGTTGTATGAGACAATTAAATATTACAGATGTTAGATCTCATTATGATATACAGGATTATATGGTTTTGATGTGAATATTTTTCACACACTTATTATTATATATATTGTTTAGAATGATTATTCCGCAAGTTTACTTAGGCGTGCCAAGCCGTTACTTGGGTCTGGTTCAGGTATCAGGTTTAAGTAACGGTTTGGGCCAGGCGACTTGACCCTAGGTCAGGGAAAGGTCGTCACAGTAAATAAAAAAAATTACATACTACACAACTAGGAAAGAAATTGTCCCCGAGGAGTGCTTAGAGGAAGTCACCTATTGTCGATCTCTTTCTCTTGTCGTTACCTATCTTATCTGCACTCATCGTCACAAACTAGACGGTGAGTAACTGAAAGAAATTGAAAGTAATGCAAGAAGAGTATAACAGTACTTCAAGATTAACTAATGAAGCAGTCCAAGAATCATGCGGAAATTGAAAGATAAGAATTTAAATAGATCAAAGTGCATGATAATGAGACTAATAGATAACAATTGAAATTTGCGTGTTCCAAGAATCAAAAGAGGTCGTAAGTGGTCTAAATCCACAACAATTCAGTACTTGGAATCACACAATCATTAGGGGTGGTCACACACTTCTACAGAAGTGCTCACGTTTTATCCTAACTTGTGCATGCCGCAAGTACCTTTGAGACACACACTTAAGCCAAGAACACACAACCTGTGACGACCCATCCCCGACCTAGGGTCGGGTCGTCCGGCCCAGACCACTACTTAAGCTCAATACCTGAACCAGGCCTAAATAATGATCTAGCATGCCTAAACGAACAAACCTGCGGAATGCACATAGGCTAAATAAAGGATAATAATTGCGGAATAAATATACAGAGATATCCTTAAGCCAATAAATTTAAGTTCATAAGAACATTAATGAAACTGTACATGAGTTTATACTCATTTAAACTAAACAAGGTTTATTAAAACTCTCAAGTGGATCAACGAAAGGTAATTAGGATTCAAGCTACCCAAAGACCTATTTTTATATTAACCCAAGTTGAATAGTTTCAAAATTAAATATACATAATATATATCAACAAAGTGTGGCGGTCCCAAATTTTCAGGGTCGCCCAGTGCAACAGGTACTTCTCCAGCACACACTCCAGAAGTACCTGCCACGTCACTCATTCATCCACCTCCTCACTATATCCACATATACTCTGTGAAGTGATGTTCCTGAATTTCATACTATTTTATCCATATATTACCATTTCACAATAGAAGACCTTAATACAGTCAAATACTTTAATATAGTATTGATTAGTGCACCTACAGTGGAATCCCGAACTGTACATGCATACATGCGATTAGCTGAAACAGTTTTATATACAAGTACAGTAATAACAAGTTTCCCATCATAAAATACTACAAAATACCAAAACCATATATGTACCAGCACACGTACTAGCAAGTCTTGAAGTGGTAAGTTAGATGTAATCGCCAATGACCTCCTTACCCTTGCTGGTACTAGGATCTGCACTTAGTTATCACAAAAAAAATCAGATAACGAGTCCAGTAAGTAAAACACCAAGGAAAACCACCATGCATTTCAATTTAGGAATATGAATAGAAACCAATAAACAGTGTCAAATAATCATGCAATAACAAGGAAATAACGCAGGCAACTGCTCAAAAGGAAATGCATGAATACCAACACCCAGAAAACAAATTGGGTGTGAAACAGCTACCCCAGTGAACCTAGGACCAGTGGTCCAGTCGTATTCAACTCCAATGACCCCGCTAACTGTGTCCTAAGTCACCATATACTCCAAAACAACCCACACACCCGAGTAACAGCTGGAACTCTACCGTTCCCATAATAAATGGATTCAGATTGACAAAGAATTAAGCTCGACAAATAAAATAAGTAAATGCAATAGTGGTGTTCAATTGGGTTTTACATACCCCAATTCGCACTCCAACAACCCCGAAATCCAAACCCCGGTCTAGCTCCAATAAACACCCAACAATCAAAAGTATCACCCCAAATGTACCTAAGATTATTTATCATTGAATTAGCTTCAATTTGACATATTATGTCAATTTTACATTTTTCGAGGTAAAACCCTGGTATAAAGTCTCCTCCGAATTTTGAATTTCTCATTTTCCATAGAAATTCCCCAATTTCTATTTATTTGGTCAAAATACTATTTTTCCCTATTTTTCTAGATTCTCTTTTCCATTTCCTCTTTCTTTTCTCTTTTTTTTTAAGTTTTGGGTGTGAACCGGGCCGAACCGGCTCGGTTCACCACTTTCTTCTCCAACAGAACTGTATTCACAGTTCTGTTTTTTTTATTATTTTCTTCATTCTTTTTCCTTCCTTTCTTCCTCTCTTTTTTTCTCCAATGGAATTAGGAGGGTGGGGAGACGACGCATATCGTCTCCCCCCTCGGACTGATTCCAATTCTCGGCCATAGCGGAGCCATAGCCGACCTCACCACCACCTCCACCACACAACGTACACCACAACAACAAAAGTAAACCAACACCACTCACCTCGACGTCCCGACGTCACGAGCTCCCTTAACTCTCGAGCTCTCCTCTTCCTTCTCCCTCGTTCCTTGTCTATCTCGTTTCTCTATTTCGAAGTGAAGAAATGTGGTGGCGGTGACGAGTTTATCAAATTTTTCAGGCAAAATGACCGAAATGCCCTTCATGTTTATCTCTTTCATTTACAACTTAAATACCCTTATTGGTAATTTCACATTTTCTATTTTTATTTTCTGATTTAATATATATATATATATATATCAATTTACCTATATATATAAATATATACACTCACCTATATTTTCGCGTTTATAATTTCGTCGTGCGTGCCAACGAGCGTACTTGGGCGTGCACACTACCGTACCACCCACGCGAATCGATCACGACTAAACCCCAACTCTCAACCTTGCACGAACCAAAATAATATACATATACACCTGTGATGACTATAATATCAATTACATCACAGAATTTACAACCAACATACACCGTCAAATCTACAAATCCCAAAACCCCGCCTAATCCATACGTGGCGTCCACATGTCATCTGAGTTGGTTTCCAAATCTGAAATAATTATAACAATAACGACGTTAATAAATAACGGCCGTTACAATTCTTCCCAACTAAAAGAATTTTCGTCTCGAAAATTAAATTAGTATAAGACTTACCGTGAAATAGCTGAGGATAACGATACCGCATGGTCGATTCCAACTCCCAGGTAAGTCCTTCCGTACCGTGATGTTGCCATCGTACGAGAACCCTAGATATATCCCTATTCCTGAGAGTTTGAACCTTACGATCCAATATAGCTATCGGTCGTTACTCGTAAGTCGTGTCAGGTTGAATCTCAACCTGTTGCACGTCAACCATAGGTCGTGGCCCTGTCCTAGCCAATCTCAACATCGAAATGTGAAACTTAGGATGAAACCTTGCTAACTCTACTGGTAAATCCAACCTATACGCCACACGACCAACTCGCTCTGCAACCCGATATGGTCCAATAAATCTTGGCGCTAGTTTCCCTTTAATCCCAAACCTCTGTTGTCCTTTCCAAGGAGAAACCTTTAAGTAAACCATGTCGCCAACCTCATAGCTCAGATTCTCATGGTACCTATCCGCATACTTCTTTTATCTATCTTGTGCTGCTTGAAGCTTTAGCTGAATCTGTCTAATCTTCTCTGTGTGATCAACAACTATGTCCGGCCCCACAAGTAATTGTATCCTCTGGCTCTGCCCAACATGCTGGTGATCTGCAGGGCCTCCCATACAGTGCCTCAAATGGTGGCATACCAATACTAGCCTGATAGCTGTTGTTATAAGCAAACTCACACAGAGGTAGACAATCCTCTCACGTACCTCCAAATTGCAAAATACAAGCTCGAAGCATATCTTCCAAAATTTGTATCGATATCTCAGACTGACCATCGGTCTGTGGATGATAAGCAGTGCTAAAATGCAACTTGGTGCCAAACTACTCCTGCACCACCTCCCAAAATCTCGAAGTAAATCTGGGGTCCCTATCAGATACTATGGAAATCGGTACCTATGTAATCAAACAATCTCTTATTCGAATAGTCTGCCCAACAGAGTGAACGTATATCGCATCAAAATGGGTATAAAATGCGCCGATTTCGTCAATCTGTCTATTACCACCCAAATTGCATCATGTCGTCTGGAAGTTTGTGGTAACCTACTAGCAAAATCCATAGTAACATGTTCCCATTTCCACTGAGGAATGGGTAACGGCTGTAACAATCCACCAGGTCGCCTGTGTTCCGTCTTCACCTGCTGACATATGTGACATCCCCGAACATACTCTCTAATATCATTCTTTATCCCCGGCCACCAAAATAATCTTTGCAAATCGTGATACATCTTGGTTCTGCATGGATGAATTGTATAACGTGATCGGTGAGCATCCTCTAATATACTATACCGTATCTCTGGCACTACAGGTATCCACAGTTTTCCTTGGTATCGCATGCATCCATCAGATGTCTCCGACTAATCAGTGCACTTGGGATCCCATGCCAACCCGCCGAATCGCTCATAAAGCCCATCAGCCCGCTGACACTCCGATACCTACTCCAATGACACTGTTGGTACCCTCATCTGCCCACAAATCTGTACATCACTCATAAATGCACCCTCTACCATGCTCATAATCGATACTACCTCCAACAGTCCCATATATTGATTACTGGCTTGACTGTTGACTCTGCATCTACTCAGAGCATCTGCCACCATATTGGCCTTGCCAGGATGATATTCAATGGTGAAATCATAATCTTTCAACAACTCTAGCCATCTCCTCTGACGCATATTCAGATCTCTCTGCGTGAAGATATAGCATAAACTCTGATGGTTGGTGAAAAGTATAAATTTCTCCCCATACAAATATTGTCTCCAAGCTTTGAGCGCAAATACAACAGCTGCAAACTCTAAATCATGTACGAGATAATTACACTCATATGGTCTTAATTTCCTAGATAAATAAGACACAGGTCGTTCCTCGTGCATCAGAACACATCCGAGTCCAGTTCCTGAAGCGTCAGTGTAAACAGTCAAACTCTTCCCCGCCTCAAGTAACGTCAATACTGGTGTAGAAGTTAACCACTTCTTCAATTCCAAAAACGCGTGTTCACACTCTTCAGACCACTCAAAAGGAACATCCTTCTTTGTAAACCTCGTCATTGGTGATGCAATCATAGAAAAATCCCGCACAAAGCGACGATAATAACCCGCTAGACCCAAGAAACTCCGTATCTCAAAAACAGTCTCTGGTCTCTTCCAGTCAATCACCGCTCTAACCTTATCTCCCTCAACAGAGATGCCCTGATTGCTGACAACATGTCCTAAGAACTTCACTTCCCTCATCCAAAATTTACACTTACTGAATTTCGCATATATCCGGTGCTCCCTCAACATCGTCAACACTGATCGAAGGTGACTCTCGTGATCCTCTCGCGTCCGGCTGTATATCAATATGTCATCAATAAAAACTATCACAAATCTATCCAAGTAAGGTCTCAGCACTCGATGCATCAAATCCATGAAAACCGCTGGAGCATTCGTCAATCCAAACGGTAATACCGTAAACTCAAACAGTCCATATCTGGTACTGAAAGCAGTATTCTGGATATTTTCTTCTCGAACTCGCAACTGATGATATCCTGAACGTAAATCAATCTTCGAAAAGAATTTCGCACCTTTCAACTGGTCAAATAGATCATCAATCCTCGGAAGTGGGTAAAGATTCTTGATTGTTACCTGATTCAACTTCCGATAGTCTATATACATCCTTAATGATCCATCTTTCTTCCTTACAAATAATACAGGTGCTCCCCAGGGTGACATACTTGGATGAATGAATCCCTTTGCTAACAGATCCTCTAGCTGCCTCCTAACCTCTTCCTGCTCCACATGTGACATCTGGTACGGTCTGCTAGAGATAGGTTGGGTCCCTGGTATTAACTCTATAATGAACTCTATCGCTCGAGATGGTGGTAATCCGGGTAAATCATCAGGAAAAACATCAACAAATTCTCGGACTATGGGTATGTCCTCAATCCGGCTAGCCACTTGAGTCTCAGGCTCAACTACCGCTGCGAACTCCTCCATCTCTTGAGTAGTCGCTAATCTACCCTAGGTAATAGGTAACTCTGACGCAGTCCCGGTCAATGAAAACTCCATTAAACTAGGAATACTAAACTCTACCCTTTTCTCAAAACAATCTATCCTTGCATGGTTGCTGACAGTCAATCCATTCCAAAGAGTGCGTCAAACTCTAAATACTCCAATACTCGTAGATCGGCTGATAACTGATGTCCGAAAACCTCAACCATGACATCACGAACTATCCGATTAGGGTAAATCTTATCCCCAGCAGCCGTGCTGAGAACAAGATGGGTCTCAAGTGTGTATGCATCTAACCCTAACTCCCCGACTAACCGTCCAACAATAACAGAAAGAGTACTACCAGAATCAAACATAGCATGTACAAGTCTGCTATAAATATACAATATACCTTCCACTAGCTGGCGGGTAGCTCCTGAATCTGGTTGTGCTAGTGCATGCGCTCTGTCCCTATTGGGACCTTGTTCCCGTCGAGGTGATGATGCTCTGCACTCCCATCTCAAATGCCCTTGCTGACCACATCTATAATATCTGCGCGGGTCCTGCCTCCTAGTCGCCGCCGTCGCCCCGACCCGACCCCGACCCTCTCTCGACCCCCTGTCATGGTCATCCTGACGCCTCTCCCGATGTTGCGGCGAAGGCTGTCGTTGCTGCTGCTCATTCGGAACTACCATATGTACAGTCTGTCTATCGTCCACTCTCCGCTGCTCTGGACGCCTATCCTGTCTACCCTGATCCCCTCGGCCGATCAAACTGATCTTGCCGTCTCTTCAGACTGGTCTGAACGTGAACTCTGACCAGACCTGTCCCTAAGCTCACCCCGATGTCTTAAGTATGTCTCGCGAGCTAATGCCCGATCATAAACAATCTGCAATGTCTCGGCTCCACTTGCGACAATCACACCTCCGATCCTCTCATCCAAACCCCGGATGAAATAGTAGATCTGAAGTCTCTCAGTATTTGCCACATCCATGGCATACATCATAAGATATCTAAATCTGTTCATATACTGCGCATCGTCATAGTACCCTGTTTCAAACTTAAGAACTGCTCCCTCAATCTCAATTGCACATCCGTGGGAATATATTCATCCAAGAATATATGCCTAAACTCCGCCCACGTTACTGGTTTAGTATATGTGTCCGTGTAGGTGGTCCACCAAACTGCTGCCTGACCCCTCAAGCAATAACCGGATATACGTGGATGGTCTGCCTCCGGTACCTCTAGCAGTTGGTGTAAACGTCGATGTGTCATCAACCATCGACCGGCAACCTCGGGATCACTAATTCCAGTGAAATATGTAGGGTTAAACCTCATGAAATCTTTCACCATCTTCGCTGCCTCGGACATCCTGCTTTTAGCAGTCGAACCTCCTACACGTTGCTCAGTGGTAGCTGGTATTACTTCTGTAGTCTCAGCTATCATCCCAAGAGGCTCAGTTCTCTCTCTCTGCCTCTATCCCACTCGCTCGTATGTCATCAACTGGTGCAATCACTGCCGGAGTGGTAGGTGCAACTAACTCAGCAATGGGTGCTACTACAGGTACACACGAACTCCGTATGTACTCCATCAGCTCAGCCATATGAGTCTGATGTAGTAGCTATTGATCAGTAAACCTCTGTACCATAGCTCGCAAATCGGCTACCTCCCTACTAGTATGACCACTCGGCTCCCCAACCTCCTGCTGAGTAGTAGGAGAAGTAGTAGGGGTCTGTCCATCCATGATGATCTGCACCAATTTGCGTAAACCACTTAGTTTCCAATATACGTATGCGCATAATATGTACTTATATCCAACAAATACATATATCAAATAACCATACTGATTCTACCTACTTCATTCACTTCCCAACTAAAGTTCTAGGCAGTTCATCGGGTTTCCACATCTAATTTGTTTACAATTTATGCTCTTTTCTACTTTCCTATTTACTTCAAGGCCCTATTGACCTTGCTCTGATACCAAACTATGGCGGCCCTAAATTTCCAGGGTCGTCTCGTGCAACAGGTACTTCTCCAGCACACACTCCAGAAGTACCTGCCACGTCACTCATTCATCCACCTCTTCACTATATCCACATATACTCTGTGAAGTGATGTTCCTGAATTTCATACTATTTTATCCATATATTACCATTGCACAGCAGAAGACCTTAATACAGTCAAATACTTTAATATAGTATTGATTAGTGCACCTATAATGGAATCCCGAACTGTACATGCATACATGCGATTAGCTGAAACAGTTTTATATACAAGTACAGTAAGAACAAGTTTCCCAAACCCTTAAATACTACAAAATATCAAAACCATATATGTACCAGCACACGTACTAGCAAGTCTTGAAGTGGTAAGTCAGATGTAATCACTAATGACCTCCTTACCCTTGCTGGTACTAGGATCTGCACTCAGTTATCACAAAAAAAATCAGATAACGAGTCCAGTAAGTAAAACACCAAGGAAAACCACCATGCATTTCAATTTAGGAATATGAATAGAAACCAATAAACAATGTCAAATAATCATGCAATAACAAGGAAATAACGCAGTCAACTGCTCAAAAGGAAATGCATGAATACAAACACCAAGAAAACAAATTGGGTGTGAAACATCTACCCCAGTGAACCTAGGACCAGTGGCTCGGTAGTACCCAACTCCAATGACCCTGCTAACTGTGTCCTAAGTCACCATATACTCCAAAACAACCCACACACCCGAGTAACAGCCGGAACTCTACCGTTCCCATAATAAATGGATTCAGATTGACAAAGAATTAAGCCCAACGAATAAAATAAGTAAACGCAATAGTGGTGTTCAATTGGGTTTTACATACCTCAATTCGCACTTCAACAACCCCGAAATTCAAACTCCGGTCTAGCTCCAATAAACACCTAACAATAAAAAGTATCACCCCAAATGTACCTAAGATTATTTATCATTGAATTAACTTCAATTTGACATATTATGTCAATTTTACATTTTTCGAGGTAAAACCCCGGTATAAATTCTTCTCCGACTTTTGAATTTCTCATTTTCCATAGAAATTCTCTAATTCTATTTATTTGGTCAAAATACTATTTTTCCATATTTTCCCTATTTTTCTGAATTTTCTTTTCCATTTCCTCTTTCTTTTCTCTCTTTTTTTATAAGTTTTGGGTGTGAACCGGGCCGAACCGGCCCGGTTCACTACCTTCTTCTCCAACAAAACTGTATTCACAGTTCTGTTTTTTTTTTTTTTTTATTCTTCTTCCTTCCTTCCTTCCTATCTTCCTCTCTTTTTTTCTCCAATGGAATTAGGAGGGTGGGGAGACGACCCATATCATCTCCCTCCTCGGACTGATTCCAATACTCGGCCATGGCGGAGCCATGGCCGAGCTCACCACCACCTCCACCACACAACGTACACCACAACAACAAAAGTAAACCAACACCACTCACCTCGACGTCCCAACGTCACGAGCTCCCCGAACTCTCGAGCTCTCCTCCTCCTTCTCCCTCCTTCCTCGTCCCTCTCTCGTTTCTCTGTTTCGAAGTGAAGAAATGTGGTGGCCGTGACGAGTTTATCAAATTTTCCAAGTAAAATGACCGAAATGCCCTTCATGTTTATCTCTTTCATTTACAACTTAAATACCCTTATTGGTAATTTCACATTTTCTATTTTTATTTTCTGATTTAATATATATATATATATATATATATATATATATATCAATTTACCTATATATATAAATATATACACTCACCTATATTTTTGCGTTTATAATTTCGTCGTGCGCGCCAACGAACGTACTCGGGCGTGCACATTACCGTACCACCCACGCGTATCGATCACGACTAAACCCCGGCTCTCAACCTTGCACGAACCAAAATAATATACATACACACCTGTGATGACTATAATATCAATTACATCACAGAATTTACAACCAACATACACCGTCAAATCTACAAATCCCAAAACCCCGCCTAATCCATACGCGGCGTCCACATGTCATCTGAGTTGGCATCCAAATCTGAAATAATTATAACAATAACGGCGTTAATAAATAACGACCGTTACATAAAGGCTCACTTCAAGCTCGTCTCTCCCTTGCCTTGTTCTAGCGCTGTCGTAGATACCTGAGGTGTAAGTGGGATGAGCTAAAAGAACCAACGGAGCTCAGTAATGCGGAAAACTCGCTCAACCATCAAATATGCAAGTAATACCTAATAAGCATGCAAAGTCTAGCATGTACTTCAAAACAAACAAGGATTCGTTGAATAGTAGCATGGTAACAGGATCTTATAAGAGATAGACATATAATAAACCATCAAGTACTATCATGGCATAAGGTTTTATACGTGTCAAGTAAATAAGAATTCATCCTTTCATAGCAAATACAACATATTCATAAGCCATCAAGTTTTAACAACAATAACCACGCATAGCATTGAAAGCTTATTCGAAAATTCAACAATACATAGCATAATTTCTACATCAATAACATGCAGGTTATATATCATGATTATTTATCCATAGCAAGACAGAGATTGACAAATCATTCCATAGATTCAAGCTTTCATGCAAAGGAGGGGGCCTCGCGAGAGCCTATACTATAAAATATAGTAATGTGTATAAGTCATTGTTCCATTTAATGCACACTAGATATTGGCAAGAATCCGGTGACCGATTTTCCTACTTTCGAGGTGATGGAAACTACTAGCTAGCACACAGGCCTTATGTGCCCTCTCGTTCATCCCATCAAATCAACAGTAGGTTCGTCCAAGCCATCACCGATGGACATCCCTATGTCTCAAAAGTACAAGAGAAGGAATTCCAACTCATGTCCATATGTGACATACTTATGAATTCAAATAGTCAAGTAAAGCCCTCGGTGGTGAACTCCACAAACATCCTGGGGCGTTAACGACCCTCAGTGGTACCACAACATCCTGGGGCATTCATATAGATTTAATTGCTAATAAGGCCCTCGGTGGAACTTCACAAACATCCTGGGGCCCCGAATAACATAGATGAGAAAAACAGTGCATTCACATTCCATAGATATGTAGGTTCGAGCCAATACCGTGACGCAACCCATAATCCTAGACATAACTAGTAATCATGCCATATTTGATAATTGAGCAAGCTCCCCACTTACCTGCACTCGGCGCGCCTAAGACCACTCCTTGCGCACCTGGGGCTTGATGTGAACCGTCACGTGTCACTAAGACAATTCATACAACAACATATCAATGCATATTCTATTACAAAGTCATTAATTCTTTAACTCATTTACTTTTAGGAACCCATTAGTGCGGGTTTCGGTCGTCTGGAGCCCTTGTCGGGGTCCCAATGCCACATTGTCGAGGGTGGGACCCGTCATTGAGTTCCCCGGGGGAGCGCGAATGCGTTCCCATTGAATCGTGGAGGGGCTGGGCCATTCCAACCCTTCATTTCTAGGTGTAAGGGCCAAAAAGGCCCTTGGTCAAGCCCTGGGTCAACTGGTTCTGTTGGCTAGTTGACCACATTGGATGAGGAGGGGGGAGCTCGTACTCCCCCTCTTTTCAGTCGTGGAGGGGAGGACTCCCCTCCACACCGCCGCCCTCCCCCGCCTCCTTCCAGCGTGAACTGCACTTGAGGGATCCCAGCGGCTGGCCAGAGGGTCGCCGCTCTCCGACTAGTCGTCGGGGAGGCAGCAGTGGGGGAGGAGTGGTGGTGGAAACCACCTTTCCCCCCTCTTCCTCACGACCAGTAGTGGTGGGGCTCCCCAGTGGGGCCCCACCTGTCGTCCCTGGCGACGACGATTGGAACACCGCCTCCACCACATGCGGCTGTGCCGCCGCGGTTCCACCACCTTCCTTGGGGCATTTTCCTTATCCAAACTCCATTTTTTTCAATAAAATAAACAAATAAAAGCTTAGATGGGATGAGGGGAGAGTGTGTTACCTTCTTGAATACTTAAGTGCACTTCATTACCATCTTCTTCATCATCCAACCCTCCTCCACTTCTCCCCCATCTCAAATTTGGGGTTTTAACACAAAAGAGGCTACAAACTTTATAAAAGGTTTATATAGATAGGATTAAGACAAGTTGTATACAATCTTTGTAGTAAAAGACTAAATTACCCTTCCCTTTTAGGCCTCGGGTTCATCTAGTTTACTAACCTTATTTTTTTGGGCCCACACAAATTGAGCCTTAGTTAAATTTCATACTTAAACAATTTAAGAGGAAATTAATCATACATTTTATATTCGACTTTACTAAATTGTTCTAAGTCGAGTGTTTTGAGTTTTCGGGTCGTTACATAACCAATGAATATAATGGAATGCCAAGCAAGAGATCAATTCAACAATCACAATTAACAGAAGATATAGAATCACATGATATTTTCTTACTGGCTTACTAACTTACCTGGTACGTTACGTACCCATCTCGCTCTCGCGATCCTAACTCTTTCATCGGGTTTCCAAACTGCTTGTCAATGGTTCGAACCTCAAATATTGGATTTATGGTCTAAACATAACCTAATGTAAACCCCAAAGTTACCTGAGAATTTTTGGTTTTAAAATAGGCCCAAAAAGTTGGAAAACCTATTGGTTAAGTTGTATGTAGGTCACACCGTGAGCCCATGAGCCCAAGGTGTGACCACGACGTTTTGGACATTTACTCACACACACTAATACACGTTGAGATCATAAATCTAGAAAACGCCTTAGCGGCGTGTTATACAAAAACACTTCTCACACACGTCGCTACATATAATATACAAGAACTTCTGCATGGCGTGAACTATGAACGCACACACCTCACGCCGCACACACACACACAACTTCTCTGCGGTGTCCACAACTTATACGTTATACACGCCGCGTTAATAGAACACATGAAAACGTTTACACAACGAAAAATTCACACAAACGCCGTGTGCACGTTGTATCTTTCATGGAGATCACAACGTCTTGATGCTAAGCCATTCACGAGTCTCTGGTCTGCGCGTATGTGAGTGACGTCGCGGACCAAATCATCGACAACATGTCCTAAGGTGCAAACTAGAAACTCATGTGATAGACGTCGCGACATATACACACTACAAAGTGTACTCACGGCGTCTGAAAGAGAATGAAACTCTAGAAATCGCATAACACAAAATCGAAATCCCAACCTCGGCGATCAACGTCAACATGTAATTGGACACAAAACCATCTGAAATTGGTTTCGGGTCATCATCAAAACGTCGAAAATGTTCGAGAATTCAAGATATCCCAATTTATTGATAAATCAACAAAGATCAACAAAAACCAAATCAAATAGCAACACCGGCAACGATGTCCGTGTTGATTGCTCCAGGGTTGCCGAGACACAGGTGGTTCACCAGATTTGTATCCGGCGAGGCACCTTTGGTTATCACGATGTAAATTAACAAATGACAACGCTAAAAACGTAAGGGAAAGACAAGGAGGGTTGAGATCTCACCTTCTCCGGCAAGGCTGAGTCTCCGGTGACCCTTTGGGGGGTTGGACAGATTGTAACAACCCCAAATTTTTAACTGACTTGTGTTTCACTTGTCAGAATTGTGACCCGGCTACGTGAATACTGGACAGTATTTCAAACTTCGGGAGTCGACACCGAAGTGATTTTATGATTCTTTGATTGTGTGTATAAGTATTTTAGTATTTTACGGGTTTCGAGCTGTTCGGGCGATATTTAAGTGAGTGAGGTTTTGACTAGTTAAACGGGGGATAAAAACAAGTAAAACATACAAATAAATGAATTTTTAATTAATTTAATTAATTAGTTGGCGCGACAAGGCGAGACTATGCGTGTTACGGGAGTCGGAACAAGGAAAAACGGACCGAAGAACGTCGTTTAAATGCGGGAGTTGGTTAACTATGCGACATACGGGCTATGGAGTGAAAATTGTTAAGGTGACACAACTCAAATGAGGAGAGCCATGATATTGACCTCGAGATGTGTGTGTGTGCTAAGATGAGATGATGTGATCAAAGACCTATAAGGGCAATTGTCCAAGAAGTGAACAAGAGTCAAGGTAAGGGCAAAAAGGTCATTTGATTGTATATATATACAAACCGTTACGTCGCCGCCCCCTCCTTCTCTTCCATCTCGGCGTCTCCTCCACACCACTCTCGGCCTCCCTCTCGGTCACGCGATCTCTCTCTCGGTCTCGGGTTCTCTCTCTCACTCTCGCTGTTCTCTTTCCCTCTCACTCACGGTCTCGGCCTCCCTCTCTTCTCAAGCCGTGTTCCACGGCCTCACTGTGCCGCCGTCCCTGGCCAAACTCGGGGTGGTCGGAGGTCACTCCGTTGACCAGAAGTCTCTCTATTCTCTCTCGGTTTGTTTCCCTCCCTCTCGTTTTCTCACTGGTCTTCTCGCCCTCACCGCTGTCCGCCTCTTGCCGTCGCTGCCGTGGGTGACGGTGGTCGGGGACGAACTCTCGTGGCCTACCAGAACTCCCACATCCCCGGGAGACCTCTGGATATTGGATACATAGAGTAGATGTTGTCCATTCTCTGTTTTTATATATTGGTTGTTATTTTATGTCTCGCCGGAATATTCATGTGTGGGCGGCTCTGCTGGCCGAACCACCAAGCATGGGGGGGTTGTCGGGGACCTCTCCATGACCTCGACGATGCCTCGCTGCCCTTGTGTTTGATTTTGTTGTGTTGGAACTGATTTGATGTTTTGAATCCATGCGAAGTCATTGTCGTGCTGGTGTTGAACTGTTTTGAGTCATCGCCAGAATCTGTTGCCGTGGTCGACCCCACCGCTGTACCACCATGACTGGGGATGTCGCGGACCAAGCTAAGTCCATGCTTGTGTCCCACGACTCTCGGAGTGGCCAAAAACAGTGACATTATTGTCTATATTATGTTGTAGTGTGTTGTATGCATTTTGTACCTTTCTCGTCGGAAACCACCATCATGGTGGCTTTGCCGCCGACACGATGACTAGGGGGACTGCCGGAGACCTTGCCATGTTTGTCATGGTGTCTCACAGCCCCGGAGTGTCTCAATCCGCGGTAGTAAACATGAATGTGTCATTTCATGTGTTTTTGTCATCGGGATTTCATTATTTTGTATTGAGTTTATTTCATTTCAAAACTCATGGCATGAATACATGATTTGGTGTTTCAAATTCATGCAGACGTGAGAACATACAAGGGTCGGGTATTTGTTTGGTATAGATGTGTATTGAGTGTTCGAATACATGGTTATTTCGAGTTATGGCGTGGTTTTCAAAAATTTAAAAGAGTTGTGTTTCGTTTGATTTTTCAGTCGATTTGCATCGAGTCGTTCGAATCATCAAAACATTGGGGAAAACACTAAGGTATTCAACCTAGGTTCAGTAATGACTCGACCCACTAATTAGAGTTTCGGACCTTGTCAGGTAGCGGGAAACTTGGGAATACGCGTTAGGAACGAGAGTGTTGTACGCGGGTTGCGATTAGTCAGGTAAGTACATTTGCCACAAGCTAATGTACGATTTGTAAGCCAGTAAAAAAATGCCATGTGATTCATTATCATTTATTCAGTCTTGTTATGCTCTATTATTGGTATTCCATTCCATTTCTTGTTATGTGTTTCCCGGCTTAAGTGTTTCGTCTCGAAAGTACTAGGACCTGCACTAGAGGGATAAAACGCGGGCACTCGTGCGCACGAGTGTGTGACCACCCTTAGTGACCGTGTGACACCGAGTACTGGGTGGGGTGGGTTCGAGTCCCTCCCGTCATAGCTGTGCCTTCACTTGTGTCGATGCCCGGGAAGAACTCGCGAAGTCTTCGCCGTTATGCTATGATTTAGACAACTTATGAGCCTCTTTTGATTCCTTGGAACACACTTGACTTTTGATTGATATCTATTAGTCTGTTTATCATGCATCTTGTCTATTTAAATTCCTATCATTTTATTACCGCATGATATTTAGACTGCTTTACTTGTATTATCATGAATTACTGTTATCTCCTTCTGGCATTACATTCGATTTTCTTCAGTTGCTCACCGTCTAGTTTGTGACGGTGGGTGCAGATAGGGCGGAGAGCAGCAAGGGCAAGGGACCCTGCCTAGGTGATCTACTGTGAGAATTAGCAGCGACATCAGAGAGACTCTTTAATAGGTGTTTATACTTTTGCTGATGTGTATATCGTTTTATATTTACATTGTTGGGATCATTGAACTTGGTATTTCTTTTGTGAGACTGGTATCATGTATATCCTACCTATCGAATTGTACATGAATACTCGGGGTTTTCCACACTTATAGAATTCCTCTACTTCCTTTGATTGAGTTATTTTCCCCTTTATTATAATTGTTTTAGTCTTCCGCTGTTTACTAATGCAATAACTCTTTCATAAATTACTAATTTGATTAAATTGAAGGCTGACTAGGTTCGTCAGGTTGCCGAGTGATGACTCGGGGCTTGTATGGGTCTAGGCCGGGCATACCCAATTGCATGGGGAAATTTGGGCCGTCACATAGATCTCCAAGGGTTGTCCACAAGTTTCTTGCTCACTAAGAAGAGAAAAAGAGGAGGAGAGAAGAAAAGAGAGGAGAGAAGGAGAGAAATGAGAGATATATGTGTGGTAGGTCCTTACATATGCCCACACATCATCAACACATGCACGCATCTTGAGGTTGGTCCAACTAGCCCCATCTTAGTTGTCCACTTACCATAACACCTATTAATGTGATTCCACTAGGTGACATGCTCACAACTTAACTAACCAACTCTCTGGTCCGTTCTCACGTTCTCGCACTCCATACACACCACGACTCGCGAGTTGCTTGTTTTGGTCTTACCGACGCTCTCTCGTCGTCAATCGAATCAATTATTATTTTAATTGGCTTATTTATTCACATTTTCAGTGTTTTAATATCCCGTGTACCCATAACCCGTCTGCCGATGCCAGTTCGACCAGTTTTCCTACTCGTTTACCGACTTCACTATCCGATCACTCAAATACGAGTATAAATATATAGTACACGTCATTATTCACAAATAGTAAATTTTGTTGGGAATGTGCCCTAGGTCAATCCATTAACAGTCTTTATGAATACATTTTAGTTAATAAAATAGAGGATTTCATTTGCTGTTTATTATAATTGATTTGCATGTTTACATTATAATAAGATCCATGGGTATTTACGAAATATCCTAAATGTCCCTATTCGATTATTATACTTGGGAACTATAATGAATTAAGACTAGTGTGAGTCTTGATTGATGATCATACGATGATCATACGTATAGGAATACGAATCAAGATCATGAGTACTTGTTACGGAACAAAGTACTGGACTGACCGCTATGAGAACATCACATGGATTAAGTCATAGTTATTTCTCATGATAGGTATATTTTTCAGTCCTCTGACTTGAGATTACCAGAGACTTCAACATTAGGAATATAGTTATTTGATGCAATCAAACGTTGTCTTTAACCGGACGATTATAAAGGTTGTGATTGGTTACTGTGTGAATAATGTGGTGAAGTTGTGTAATCGAGATAGGATTTGTCCCTCTCATATAAAGAGAGATATCCAGTGGATCCCTCGATATGTTAGACTGTTAAAAGGTCTAGTCTAAGTGAATTGATATTGATCAATGTCACTTAGATGTTTTCAGTCTACCTAGAAATCGAGACTATAGTATGATTGAACATGTTGGATGACAATTCCATGCCTTATGTTTGATCAAAAGGATATCGTGTGACAAAAGGATGTTATATACATGATTGATTAGGTTGTATCGATTTGATATTCGTACAACTTGGGTAGTCATAATGTCTTGCTAGAGACCGCTTATGACTTGTATACCAAAATGTGTTTTGGTACACTGCCAACGTTGTATGAGCCTATTGGTCGCACACTGAGAATGGTTTTGCGAGATTTTAATATGGTTCAAAAAAATGAATTTTATATGATAAAATTCATGACAGAAACGTCCTTGTAGTGTATTACACTTATATTTCTTTAAGTAGGGGTATATGTGTAATTTACTTAACCTTCTATATACAAGGGTTGTATAAATAGACGGTTTGAGTTAAAATACAAGTACGGAATATTTAAAAAGGGCTGAAACTCTATTTTCGTTTTAAGAAACGACTTAGGGTTTTTTTTGGTATGCTTTGGATTGTTTTGGAGAGAAACAAAAAGGTTTGGTATTCTTTCGAAGCTAGCACTTCAAATCTCGGCCGCCGTTCGTGTGTGGACTGTTGATAGAGGGCGTTTGTCGTTGGCAGCGCCTTAGAGATCGATTAACCTTTAGAAAGGTACATTGCGAGTGAGGTATGATTAAGTTTTCATAGTATAAACGTGTTTTAATGGAATCAGATTCGGATCCTGTTAGGGTTTTTCTCAAAATAGTTTTGAAATCTCCGCTGTGCATGAACCCCAAAACCCAACAAATTTTTCAAGTCGTTACAACAACAATAGAACTATAACAAAAAATAAAATTTCTAACAAGGGAAGACGAACAAAAACTTCCAATGAGAGAAAACAAAAACAGACTTCCGACAAAGGAAAACAACAACTTATTGAAAAAAAAACCTAGTGAAAATATCAAACCAGCAACTAGCGCAGATCCATATATGAACATATAGAAGTGTGGAAGAAATTGAATGATAGCAGATGTATGTGTGGAAGAGAGACAAGTGGTGCCAATGATAAATCTGACAACTGTTGCAGGACGAAAGAAACTGAACATCTCATATTTAAATAGATCCAACTTTTATTATATAAATAAAAATAAAGATTGTTATTGTACCCACCGTCGATTAAAAAAGAAGATCGACGGTTGTTCTAACTAAATAATCACAAAAAAAATCAGTGCTCCAAACCCTAACCGCTACGGTTTCTCACGACAAACTTTTTCAACCTTTATAATTTATCAATTGTATCATAATCTTTTCAAATTAGTATCAATTCGATCCTCAACTAATTTGAGGTTTTTTTAAAAAAAATCAATTTAACCTTTCAACTTTTCTTCTTATGATCATCGTCCCTTTAATTTTTATATCAAAATCTTCCCAGCCTCATGTTTAAATTAAGTTTATAAGGACATGCAAAAATAATAATTTATAATCAACGATTCATTAATATTCTAGTCAAATTTAGTTATTCATAAATCATCTATTGTAAGTTCAAAATTATGTGTATATTACATATGAAAATGACATATAAAACTTACTAGAAAGTTACCCATACTTGTTTAATTTGCAATAGAAGAATTATGTTAGATTATATGTATGTGATTGAGTAGGAATACATATACAAACTATATGTATTTTTTTTACTTAAAACTATGTGTATTATATACATAAATTAGAGTCGCGTTATATGCACCCCAACATCCTCTCTAAGGGCACCCCAATTTTTTTATTTACGTTGGTTCTAAGAAAAAATGACACATTTGCCCCGGGGTGCAATGTGTAATCAATGAGGTGCCTACCGGGGTGCCCTGAGTAATCGATAGGGTGACCATAGCACGATACTACCTTAACAGACATTACGTTTCAAGTCTCGGATTGATATGACCGAACCTATGGTCTCGGACACACATGACCGTGACATACATTCTTGTGTTAGTTGGTGTCGATCGAGACATACACACATGGCTTAGCACAAGGTTACCAATACCACTTGTAGAGTTTCTGTGGTCACCCATCGAGTTAAGTGTTTGACTACCATATTTAGGTGTCGGTTGGTATATACCGA
Source organism: Stephania japonica (assembly GCA_039657345.1). Lineage (NCBI taxonomy): Eukaryota > Viridiplantae > Streptophyta > Magnoliopsida > Ranunculales > Menispermaceae > Stephania > Stephania japonica. The sequence goes on from CM077556.1 coordinate 14,784,374, forward strand.
CATTGTAATACAGGTCTCGGTAAGACATGACTGAGATCACTTTAACATGTGTCTTGGATAGTGGGGTGCGTTGCTTCACAAACTAAGTACATTTTGGTAAAAGTTCCAGGGTGCTCTGATAAATTGTTGGGGTGCCCTAAGAAGATACCGGGGTGCACATAGCGCGACTCTAAATTTATCATGAATATTGAGCGTTAATGCATATGTATGAATAAATCCTGAGGAAAAAGTTGAAGAAAATAATGTGTGGAAATATAATTATGAGAAAAAAAGGACCCAAATTAGTTGAGATAGAATTGATACTAAATTGAAAAGGTTAAGATATAGTTTATAAATTCTAAATGTTAGGATATAATTGATACAACTTATAAAGGTTAAGATATTTTTGATCATTTGGTCTTTTTTATACAATAGATTATACATATAATAAATAAAGTTATTTATGAGAGGATAATTTAGTCTTGTTATAAAATTTTAATGGTAATTAATTATCACTTTAATTTTTGTGCATAAGTCAAAATGTGTCAAAAAAAAATTATGGAATAAAGGGAGTTTTTGTGTGGCTACGTTGGAGATAGTTTTGGAGCTCGTATGAGAGCATCGATTTTCTGAGAGAAGATTGCTATCATTTACGGCTAAGATTGAGTTTTAGAAACCAACAGATATTGTTGTCGCCAAAACTCATTGTGCCTTCTCTTTGGGCACAAAAAAGAAAAATTCATTGTACCACCAAAAAATTTGTCTTGTATTGTGGGTTTTAATTCCTACAGGCTCGTGCCAATGTTTTTTTAATAACTGGCACTTCTGCCTCTTTCTCATAAATTAAAAATAATAAAAAATAATAATATCTCAACAGAAAAAGAAAAGAAAATTGTAACATAATATAGAAATCTATGGCCCGAAGAGTGTCTTGCCACATGCACACATGTGGATATATAAAGGAAGCGACTAAATGGACCGACCCAATTACACAAATGAATACAGTTATGGAAAATTGGATAAATTGGAGGATAATTAACGAGAAATTGAAATTAAATGACTATCAGGGGATTTTAGTCATTGACGGGCACACGGGGATTCGTAGGAGGTGAGTCGGGACGTGTGAGTGCGTAATAGTTCGGGTACATGTAAGAAAACTAGCAAGGAATTTTATAGTTATTTCATTGAGCTTTAATTTGTTATTGTTATTGCTATATTCCTGTTTTGGAATTTTCATTCTATTAAGTTGTCCGAGGGCAAGTGAGTCAACCGTGGTCCTTGGAGGATGGTCATCTGAGGTAACATGCCAGAGCCGTGGCCTTGAGATGCACTGGATTGGTTACTTTTGTGTGATGAGTGAGTTCTTAACTGGATTACCAGAAAGTCTCACTGGTTTGCTGGATGTAGGACTTGTTGGGTATTGGTCACGTCCTAAAATCCGAGTCTTGTAGGGTATTCTCTCGACTCAACAACTGTTTGGTCGAGACTACTTGCGTATCTCGTTTGTTTTTGTTAGACACTCATCTTCGATTGATTTACAGTTATTTACAGTCTTTATTTATTCATGCATTCCCTGTACATTTCTTTCAATTGGCATGAATATAGACTGATTTATTGTTTCAAAATGTTGTATATAAGTCTTGCTTGGTGTTACTTACCTGTACTTGTCATTCTTGTGTTTGACTGAGTGCAGATCCGCAGTCGAGCAAGGGAAAGGTTCCTCAGTTAGGTGACTTGCTTTGAGGATATCGAAGTGGTTCTCCCTTTAGCATCGACGTAGGTTTTTGTTACATTTTGTGTATTATGTTATTTGTTTTGAACTCATTGAGATATGGGTTTGTCAGATATCTTGGGGCATGTATATTGATATTACCTTCCTGTGACTTGTTATAATTGATTATGGTATACATATGCGTTCCACACTTTAAGTTATGTTGTTTAATGTCTAACAGATTATTCGATTAGTTTGAGATTTTAATGCTTCCGCTGCAATCTGATAACTCATTAATTTGAATAACTCTCACTTAAATTGTTTAATAAATGGTAAATGGTAAGGAATACTGACTAGGTCTGCGTTGACTCAACGAGATTGGCCCGAGGGTCCACGTAAGTCTAGGTCGAGCAGGGACTAGTTTTTAGTTTTGGATCTGGGGCCGTGACACATACCTACTCTTATTTTATTTTATTTTTGAAAATACACCAACTCTTATTATATTTCCAATGTATGCTTATATATTCCAACACTCCCCCTCGAGTGCAACTGGGCCTAGACAAGTTATCACTTGTTAAATACAAATATACTTTTAGAGGTTCGCACAAACATGTCTAGGCCTATTCTCAGAAGCTCTAGGTTCACAAACGGGTTTAGACTCTACTATTAGCCCAACCAGGTCATTAAATACGAGCCCAGGATTGTCCCGCTCTGACACTATTGGAGTATATAATCCCACATCAAAAATATAATAAGAGTTGGTGCGGTATATAAGTGGTGTAGATTAAATCTTAACCCAAGCCAATTCGTTTTATGCAAACGTGGGCTCTAATGTGACGACCCGCCCCCGACCTAGGGTCGGGTCACCCGGCCCAGACTGCCACTTGGACCCAATACCTGAACCAGGCCCAAATAACAGTCTGGCACGCCTAAACAAATAAACCTGCGGAATACACATTGGCTAAATAAAGGATAATAATTGCGAAATAAATACAAAGAGATATCCTTAAGCCAACAGATTTAAGTTCACAAGAATGTCTATGAAACTATAAATGGGTTCGTATTGAGTTAAACTATTAAAACTCCCAAATGGATCAACTAAAGGTAAGTAGGTTTCAAACTACCTAAAGATTTATTTTAATTACAACCCAAGTTTAATAGTTTCAAAATCGAATATACATGATATATATCAACTCAAGGCTCACATCAAATGAAGACTTCAAGCTCGGTTCTCCCTTGTCTCAATTCTAGCGCACTCGTCGATGAACCTGTATTGTAAGTAGGGTGAGCTAAAAGAACCAACGGAGCTCAGTAATGCGGAAAAACCCGCTCAACCTTCAAATATGCAAGTAATACCTAATAAGCATGCATAGTCTAGCATGTATTTAAAAAACAAATAAGGATTCATTGAATAGTAGCATAGTAACAGGATTTCATAAGAGATAAACTTATAATGAATCATCAAGTACTATCATGGACATAAGATTCATAAGTTACAATTAAATAGGAATTCATCCTTTTATAACAAATACCACGTATTCATAAGCCATCAAATTATAACAACAATAATCATGAATAACATTAAAGAGATTGACAAATCATTTCATAATTTCAAACTTTCATAAAAAGGAGGGGGTTTCGCGAGATTTTGTACTATAAAATATAATAATACGATAAGTCAATGTTCCATTCAATGCATATTAGATATTGGCAAGAATCCGGTGACCGATTCTCCTACTCTCAAAGTGATGAAAACAACCAGCTAGCACACAGGCATTATGTGCCCTCTCGTTTGTCCCATCAAATCAACAGTAGGTTCGTCCAAGCCATCACCGATGCACATCCCTATGTCTCAAGAGTACAAGAGAAGGTAACTCCAACTCATGTCCCTATGTGACATATTTATGAATTCAATTAGTCAAGTAAAACCTCGGTGGTAAACTCCACACATCATGGGGTGTTAACGACCCTCGGTGGTACCACAACATTCTGAGGTATTCTTATAGATTTACTTGCTAATAAGACCCTCGGTGGAACTCCACACATTCTGGGGCCATGAATAACAGTGCATTCACATTCCATAGATATGTAGGTTCGAGCCAATACCACGACGCAACCCATAAATCCCAAGTCTTTAATTCAAATTATGAATCCTAAGCATAACTAATAATCATGTCATATTTGATAATTGAGCAAGCTCCCCACTTACCTGCACTCGCCGCAAATCCTAATCTCGATCCTCTCGCGTTTGGGCTCGATGTGAACCATCGCGCGTCGCTATATAATTCATACATTATCACATCAATGCATATTCTAATACAAATTATAATCTAAGTCATTAGTTTCAATTTAATTGTGTTTTGGGTTCACTAGTGTGGACCCCGCGGGTCTTTGTGTCGTCCGACCATTCCTTCGGGGTATGCAGTACAACACCCCATTTGAAAGTTTGGTACATTTCCTTCATTTACTTATTTTTATTCTATTTAATTCATTTATGTACATATATATACACATTAATTTTTATTTATTTATTTATTTATTTGTTTTTATTTTTTTAAAATTAAAGTCCAAGGGCAGTTGACCCTGGTCTACTGGTGAACAGTTGACCAGTTGACCGATTAGAGGAGGGAGTTCGTGCTCCCCCCTTGTTAGGGTCGTAGAGGGGAGGACTCCCCTCCATGCCACCGCCCTCCTCACCTCCCTCCAGCGTAGACCCCGCTGGAGGGATCCCAGCGGCTGGTCGGAGGGTCGCCGCCCTCCGGCCAGCCGTCGGGGAGGCGATAGAGGAGGAGGAGAGGTGGTGGAAACCACCCCTTTCCCCCCTCCTCCTCACAACCCATAGTGGTGGGGCTCCCTAGTGGGGCCCCACCTGCCGTCTCCGGCGGCGGAGACTGGAACACCGCCCCACCACATGCGGTTGTGCCGCCGCGGCTACACCACCTTCCTTGGGTCATTTTCCTTGTCAAAACTCCATTTTTTTCAATAAAATAAACAAATAAAAGCTTAGATGAGATGAGGGGAGGGTATGTTACCTTCTTGAATGTTTAAATGAACTTCATCATCATCATCTTCATCATCAACCCTCCTCCATTTCTCTCCCATCACAAGTTTGGAGTTTCAACACAAAAGAGGCTACAAACTTTATAAAAGGTTTATATAGGTAAGGTTTTAGAGTAGGGTTGTGTACAACCTTGTTATTTTACCAAAATACCCTTATGGGCCTCCATATCATTTACATCCACTTAACTCTTGTTAGGCCCAATATTTATTTATCCTAAGTTATACTTTTCACACTTAAACAATTCACAAAGCACACTTGCACACATTCAGTATTGAAAATCACTAAATTACCCTCGAGTCGGGTCAAGTAGAATTCGGGTCGTTACAATATCCCCAATTTTAAGAACTTTCGTCCTCGAAAGTCAAAATAAGGTCACTCATAATTTGACTGGTCCATTCGTAATGGTTTCCCTAATGACCCATTATTTAATTGGTGTCAATTCTCTCTTACACGTTCTACTTATACCCCACATAAAATAAAGTCTTTCTCTTGACTCTACTATCTCAACATTTTCATTTCCGTCCCACTGACCGAAATTCATTAGGCCTCTCTTATAGGTTTCAATAGCATCATTATACTCAGCCACTTGCCAATTCTTCTGTCGTCACGTGTTCTTAAGGTATTCCTTTATAATCTTCACCGAAATGGCAATATACGCTCAAGTCGCTCAACTTACAGAGAGTTAGAACCATGCTGAGATGTGATCTGGTGCCTATCTGTAATAAAGAATGTCTTTGCCTATCTGGCATTAACATCATACCACCAACTGGTAGTAGGAAAAACAAGGATAATTGTCTACTATAACATAAGCACTAGCACACCATCTCTATCAACATCTCGGTTACGTATCTCATTGAACGACTCATCATGTCTTTGCGGCTTATCTGTGAAGGCTACAAATAGGCATACATAGTATTCCTTTCTAGAATAATACCTTAATATTATTGGCATTACATGTTTATCGACATTCATTCTGGTAGGTTCATAATTCAAGTCAACTTTTGACTAATGATCCACTTTGTAACTCCTCCGTCACACTTAACTGTTAATTGACGTAAACAAGCTTCCACCTTTAAAATCTTGTGGAATATTTTTAACATCGACATTATTTCTAAGTAGGTTTCAGCATTCATCTGAATGCGCTCCATTGCATCACCATTTTTTTTATTTCATACCAAGATCTTTTATCACTATATCTCGATTTTCAGGAGATCTATCGTAATGCGTCCTCGCACTGATCAATTCTCACGATCCTAGGTGACTATTTTAAACATTGTTGACTTAGTTATGACCCCTTTTTGGTATACAATGGTCCTTTCTCATCTTTTTAAACTAACTCTTAGCTCTTATAATGTGTTTAGTACCTCACTCTCTGAGAAACGAAGGTGATTTAGCTTTCATGTTTCGAACCTGACATTCACGTCGTTTCTTGAGAGTTACATAATCGATGCTCCAGATGTGGTTATTAAGAACTCGTGTCACATTACGATCTAGTTATTTCTAGTTCATAACTCAAACTTATATTTCAATGTATTACACTCGTGCATTACTACTGTCGCACTTCATATACGTTTTGTTGGATACTCCAACAATAAAGTATAGATCGGTGTATGGAACTCACGTAGGTTTACCTTGCACAACTTGTTATTAAAGTTTCAATTCAAGGGCACTCAAACTCATATTTATACCAATTTCGAGAATTATCTTGCACTGTTTAGGTTATGATTCATTGCTTATACTTAGCACAAAACCATTCATAGTGTTCTTCATTTTCTCCAAATTCAATGATTCTTGAAAATAAGAATATCAACTGATTTTTCATGGGATTGATTTAAAATAACCTCATGCTTAGGCAAACCTTTATGTCGCATAATTTGCTTATGCTTTTATCACTTGTTACGGTGTCGACCTTGATTATTCGTACATTATTTCCACGTGTTGATATCATTGACACTTAATCATTTGCAAATCTATTGCTTACCCATCTGGGTTGTAACCTCAAATTCTTTTATGCCATCAAATTAGGGCTTTCACCTTTAGACTTATACTAAGCCCTTAGGCTTCCAAGTGTAAACTACACATTTTGTTCAACAATTATTTACGGTGTGAAGTTTAAGAAATTTTTATCTTTACTCATATTCATGTTTCATTGCTAGTTTAGGGTATTTCCTCACCATCCCTAATTATTGTTTCGTACATATTGCATAGTATAAATCTTATTGGGGTTCGATCCTAACCTAGGATCCTCACTTTTAATAGTCAATCTATCACTGATCAGATCTTTCATCTTTCCTTTCAACCATTTAGTTTGGTAGTTTATATGTTTAATGAAATCTTTGTCTTTTATCAAAAAAAAATCACAAGTTACTTTCCACAAGTGATCAACATGATTCTTCTTGACATCACCTTCTTGATTAGAAATTTTTCATTCTTGGACAGGGTACTATTGCAGTACATGTTGTCTCTCTTGAGTTTGCAATTCTTCTCATCACCAAATTACTCATTCATTTTTTTTCATGGGTCGATCTTATTCTAGGATCCCCAATTTTAAGAACCAAGTCATTATTGACTAAGGTTATGTAACAATCATTTTCCTCGATTACTCTTCAACTTCATTTTTCATTCAACCATTCCCTACCAATCTGGTTAGATTTCATTTTGACTCAAAAGTTATGAATCCACACGTCTAATCATATCAGAAATATTCTTTTTATTAGTGTACCCCCGATTTTAATGTTTCACTTATTATCGAGTTCATTATAATATCATTAACTGCGTCATACGCTCTTTACAGCCTACTAATATAACTCATACATACCGTTTAATTTGGGGCTTCCTTTAATTATTCAGTCATGGTACTACTATTGCATACTCTCTATTCATTTCGAACACAATTTATCAATTCCTGGTATCCCCAACTTTATGAATCAACTCTCTTCTAATTATGTTAGAATAATTTCTTTGTTGCAGTGGTTACATTTGATTTATATCATTTTAACTTCAGATCTTGAGTCTTTACAACATCTACAAATTTTCTACTTGGCAAACACGATCTTCACACATGGCTATTTCACCGAAATAGTCTTTGACTTTGGATCTTCAATTTTAGTAACTCATCCATCTTTGAGTGTACTAATTTGATATTGTGTATTCACTAGATTTTCTCATTGAATAGTTTTCAATGTATTCTTTAATTTCTCATTTGTCATCTCATACATTATGCACTTATGCTTCGAGCTAACTCTCAATTTGGGTCCTCATATTTAGTATTCAACCTATCGATAACTAGCTTAGCTTTATTTTTTTTTTACACAGGTTCGATCGAAACTTGAATGTCATAATTCAATCAATCGAAAAGTTAAATCCAAATCAAGGTCCATTTCAAAATATTAAGTTTCGATTTTTCAAGCTAAGTCTAGCTTTTTTTTTATGGAATCATTTAAAAGCTTTCTCGCATTTCAAGCGATATTTTCAAAATATAAATCACGACCACGAGAAAATTTGTATTCCAACATTACAAAATGGTAACATAGATCCAAACGATGCTTTGCATTTTCATCAAGTCAAAACTTTTAAATTCAGTAAAACTCTTTATGTAAAGATTAAAATTACAACGTCAAATACTCGAAATATGTATGAGTCTATTCGCTTTATCTTTTGAACACCAAGGAAAATAAATGGTTTCTTTTTTTTTACTTGTTTGCCTTCTCAAAATTTTGTAAAGTCATGTCAAATCCTTCCATGAAAATTTCAATAAAGTGCGGCAAACATCAACTCGAAAACAATACAAAAATCATGGTCCAATATAGTCAAAAAATCATTTTCGATAAAAATAGATCACCTGAAACAACATAATTCGATCTATAGTAATAACCTTCAAATCAAATTTATAGACCAATGGTTCACACTCTTAATCGATCATTTGAAGTTTTAGAGTATACTTGACGTCTATATCTTGAATTTAGTTCAGCCTCCTAGCCAGACTAACTTACTTATCATTGTTTGAAACCAAATATTCATTTGCATCCTTACTAGGATTGTTAACTTCCGTTTTCAACAAAATATCGTTAATTTTAATTATCTTAATAGAGTTTTCGGAGTCAGAGTTACTTCTCTGAAATGTGACTACGTCACAATTCCGTCTTGTGTATTTAACGTGGCATCTCATTGTCCTTTCAAGTCTATTAATACTTGCTTAAGTCTTTTTTTTGTCACTCTATAGTTAGGTATAGGCACATCTCGCCATACATTTCCACTCTAAGTTTAGTCGTTCTATCAGAACCATTCTTGCAGCAAAGCGTTGTAGACTTCTTTGCAGCACATGTGGAACCTTCTACGGATTTCCCTTCAATTTTCTTGTGTCGTTAATTGTCATTCTCAACTCGTGGAATCAAGATTTCACGTCTTAAGGAAAGACATTTACCTATATATCTAACGATATATTTATATATACAAAGTAGCAAATAATCATCACATTAAATCTTTATCAAGTTTCTTTTATCTCATCCCATCCTAAGATTTATCATTATTGCGTGTTAAGTCAACTTTGAACCAATGTCCCATACCACTGATTTGTTCGACTTAACTTGACCTTTAAATTTAAAGGCCCTACATATTAGGTTTCCCTAACCTAACGTTTCCCTAGGTTCTAATCACTATGCTTTGATACCAACTGTGACGACCCGCCCCCGACCTAAGGTCGGGTCGCCCGGCCCAGACTGCCACTTGGACCCGATACCTGAACCAGACCCAAATAACAGTCTGGCACGCCTAAATAAATAAACCTTCGGAATACACATTGGCTAAATAAAGGATAATAATTGCAAAATAAATACAAAGAGATATCCTTAAGCCAATAGATTTAAGTTCACAAGAATATCTATGAAACTATAAATGGGTTCGTATTGAGTTAAACTATTAAAACTCCCAAATAGATCAACTAAAGGTAAGTAGGTTTCAAACTACCTAAAGACTTATTTTAATTACAACCTAAGTTTAATAGTTTCAAAATCGAATATACATGATATATACCAACTCAAGGCTCACATCAAATGAAGACTTCAAGCTCGGTTCTCCCTTGTCTCAATTCTAACGCACTCGTCGATGAACCTATATTATAAGTGTGGTGAGCTAAAAGAACCAACGGAGTTCGGTAATGTGGAAAAACCCGCTCAACCATCAAATATGCAAGTAATACCTAATAAGCATGCATAGTCTAGCATGTATTTGAAAAACAAACAAGGATTCATTGAATAGTAGCATAGTAACAGGATTTCATAAGAGATAAACTTATAATGAATCATCAAGTACTATCATGGACATAAGATTCATAAGTTACAATTAAATAGGAATTCATCCTTTCATAACAAATACCACGTATTCATAAGCCATCAAATTATAACAACAATAATCATGAATAACATTAAAGAGATTGACAAATCATTTCATAATTTCAAACTTTCATAAAAAGGAGGGGGTTTCGCGAGATTTTGTACTATAAAATATAATAATACGATAAGTCGATGTTCCATTCAATGCATACTAGATATTGGCAAGAATCCGGTGACCGATTCTCCTACTCTCAAAGTGATGAAAACAACCAGCTAGCACACAGGCCTTATGTGCCCTCTCGTTTGTCCCATCAAATCAACAGTAGGTTCGTCCAAGCCATCACCGATGCACATCCTTATGTCTCAAGAGTACAAGAGAAAGTAACTCCAACTCATGTCCCTACGTGACATATTTATGAATTCAATTAGTCAAGTAAAACCTCGGTGGTAAACTCCACACATCCTGGGGTGTTAACGACCCTCGGTGGTACCACAACATTCGAGGTATTCTTATAGATTTACTTGCTAATAAGACCCTCGGTGGAACTCCACACATTCTTGGGGCCATGAATAACAGTGCATTCACATTCCATAGATACGTAGGTTCGAGCCAATACCACGACGCAACCCATAAATCCCAAGTCTTTAATTCAAATTATGAATCCTAAGCATAACTAATAATCATGTCATATTTGATAATTGAGCAAGCTCCCTTTTACCTGTACTCGCCGCAAATCCTAATCTCGATCCTCTCGCGTTTGGGCTCGATGTGAACCATCGCGCGTCGCTATATAATTCATACATTATCACATCAATGCATATTCTAATACAAATTATAATATAAGTCATTAGTTTCAATTTAATTGTGTTTTGGGTTCACTAGTGTGAACCCCGCGGGTCTTTGTGTCGTCCGACCATTCCTTCGAGGTATGCGGTACAACACCCCATTTGAAAGTTTGGTACATTTCCTTCATTTACTTATTTTTATTCTATTTAATTCATTTATGTACATATACATATACATATATATATACACATTAGTTTTTATTTATTTATTTATTATTTGTTTTTATTTTTTTATTTTTTTTAAATTAAAGTCCAGGGTCAGTTGACCCTGGTCAATTGGTGAACAGTTGACCAGTGGACCGATCAACTGGTCCAGCTGACCAGTTGACCGGTCAACTGCTTCGTTGACCGATCAGAGGGGGGAGTTCGTGCTCCCCCCTTGTTAGGGCCGTGGAGGGGAGGACTCCCCTCCACACCACCGCCCTCCTCACCTCCCTCCAGCGTAGACCCCGCTGGAGGGATCCCAGCGGTTGGTCGAAAGGTCACCGCCCTCCGGCCAGCCGTCGGGGAGGCGATAGTGGAGGAGGAGAGGTGGTGGAAACCACCCCTTTTCCCCCCTCCTCCTCACAACCCATAGTGGTGGGGCTCCCTAGTGGGGCCCCACCTGTCGTCTTCGGCGACGGCTTCTGGAACGCCGCCCCACCACATGCGGTTGTGCCGCCGCGGCTACACCACCTTCCTTGGGTCATTTTTCTTGTCCAAACTCCATTTTTTTCAATAAAATAAACAAATAAAAGCTTAGATGAGATGAGGGGAGGGTATGTTACCTTCTTGAATGTTTAAATGAACTTCATCATCATCATCTTCATCATCAACCCTCTTCCACTTCTCTCCCATCACAAGTTTGGAGTTTCAACACAAAAAAGGCTACAAACTTTATAAAAGGTTTATATAGGTAGGGTTTTAGAGTAGGGTTGTGTACAACCTTGTTATTTTACCAAAATACCCTTATGGGCCTCCATATCATTTACATCCACTTTAACTCTTGTTAGGCCCAATATTTATTTATCCTAAGTTATACCTTTCACACTTAAACAATTCACAAAGCACACTTGCACACATTCAGTATTGAAAATCACTAAATTACCCTCGAGTCGGGTCAAGTAGAATTCAGGTCGTTACATCTAACCCCATTTATTTACCCATATGTGTGTATGTGGCCCAACACTTTTCGGGCCATGAATTTCTATATGGTATTAGAGCAGAACAATCTTAGGCTCGTATTTGATGACCTGTTTGGGTTAGCAATGGAGTCAAGACCTGTTTGTGAACTTAGAGCCTCTGAGAGTAGGCTTACGCATGTTTATACGAACCTCTAAGAGTAGGTCTGTGTTAAACAAGTGACAACTGGTCCAGGCCCAATTGCACTTAAGGGGGGTGTTGGAATATGTAATCTCACATTAGAAATATAATAAGAGTTTGTGTGGTATATAAGCAGTGTAAATTGGATATTAATACAAGCCAATTGGTTTTGTGCAAGATGGGCTCCAACCCCGTTTATATACCCACATGTGCGCGTGTGGCCTAACACTCTTTGGGCCCATGGATTTCTATAGATACCATATAGAAATTCATAGGCCTGGAGAGTGTTGGGCGACATGCACATATGTGGGTACATAAATGGGGTTGGAGCCCATGTTTGTATAAAACTAATTGGCTTAGGTTAGGATTTAATCTGCACTACTTATATACTGTACCGACTCTTATTATATTTTCAACGTGGGATTATATACTCCAACACTCCCCCTCAAGTACGTGCAACTAGGCCTAGACTAGTTGTCACTTGCCAAACACAAACCTACTTTTAGAAGTCCAGACAAACATACTTAGGCCTACTCTTATAGGCTTATAGGTCCACACCAACTCTTATTATACTTTTAATGTGAGATTATATATTTCAACACTTCTCCTCAAGTGTAACTAGCCCTAGACCAGTTATCACTTGTTAAACACAAACCTACTCTTAGAGGTCCGTACAAACATGCCTAGGTCTATTCTCAAAGGCTCTAAGTTCACAAACGGGTCTAGACTCCCCTGCTAGCCCAACCAGGTCATCAAATACGAACCCAGGATCGTTCCGCTGTGATACCATATAGAAATCCATGAGCTCGAAGAGTGTCAGGTCACATGCGCACATGTGGGTATATAAATGGGGTTAGAGCCCATCTTGCACAAAATCAATTGACTTATGTTAAGATTCAATCTACACCACTTATATACCACACCGACTCTTATTATATTTCCAACATAAGATTATATATTTCAACACATAGATTGTTGAAAGTGCTCCAAGAAAGCTCCCAATGGGTGTAGTGTAATGACAGAGAAGTGAGCATTGTAATTTTGACCAAGGTAGATGTCATAAATTCAAGTTGTTGTAGCACATTTGACAAAAAAAAAAAAAAGTTGTGGTAGCATAATATATTCCTTTGGCTAATTCAAGTCGTGGTAGCTATAATATATTCCTTTTAATTTTTTTAAGATTTTAAGGTTGAGATTTTCGATTAATTCTGGTAGAATTAAAGATGAACTAAAGTAGATAAGGCTGAAAAAGTTCACACCCTTTCTCAAAAAAAAAAAAAAAAAAAAATGTTCACACCCCATATATCAAAAAAGGAGAAAGAGTGCCCCAAAAAATATACCACCACCTATGAGTGAGAGAGTGAGAGAGAGAGAGAGAGAGAGAGAGAGAGAGAGACTTTTTATAAGTTTCGTCAATTTGATTAAGCTTGTTGAAGATAGTTAGGAGACTAAGAAACCCTAATCTATGAAACACAAAAGTTATGGAAATTAGAACTGAGAGAGAGAGCTCTCTCAGCATGTTAAACACACACACACACACAATATATATATAGCATCAGATTAGGATTACATGGGAACCACACGATCAAATCAACACATCATCTCACCGTTGATTCACACTTACATGCACTGCACGTGCACAGTAACAATTATACAGTAAAAGTAATTCCTAGTGATTTATTCTTACAAAGCTCATCATTTTGTCATAATCCCTAAAAAGATTAGAAACGAGGTTATTGTCCTCGTTGTTGGGGTGGTTGTCCTATCTAAGAGTTGTTGTCCCTTCCTTTGGGTTAGGGTCGCACCATAATGTGTGCGATTTGAAATTAGTTCTGTGCTTTATTGTCGTAAGTTCTATTTGTAATAGATGCTTGTCCGGTTGGACTAGGAATACATCAATACAATCTCTGTGAGACTTGACCAAAAAAAAAAAAAAATGAATTATTAATTTGCCCACATCATATTGTTTGTTATCAAAGGATCCCAATTATTTTGTTACAAAGATATGTGTCAAAAACATATATGTTACCCAATGCTCCTTTTTTTCCCAAGGTTCAAATTGGTGAAGTTGGGTGTGCTCAATTGATATTGTTTTCATATCTGGGAACAAATCTCCCAAGAAATTGGTCAGTGAAAAATCAACTTACTTCGGACTTCAGAAAAGCATGTACTGTTGTAATTCTCACAAAAAAAAAGTAAAAAAGAAAAGAAAAGCACTGTTGCACAACACTTTATAAATACTTATAAACCACTGCTTATAGTGCTTAATATAATAATGATCAACATCTGATAATGTTTGAGTATCGCTAAGTGGTGGGTCTTTGAATATATGGCAAAGTCAATAAAGCTAGAAGCTTATAATAGCTTTGAAAGCTAAATTGCTTCCACAAAGCAACTACTTGTGAGATGAATGGAATCCCCAGCACAAAGTGTAGGGAAAAAAAAGTTCTCTTTATGTATGATTTAAAATCTTTACAAATGTCCTACCAAAAAAATAAAAAATCTTTACAAATGAGGTTGATGTCTGTCAAGAAAAATTGCATTACTCTACAAGTATATATCCATACAAGGTACCACTGCTTATAGTGCTTAATATAATAGTGATCAACATCTGATCATGGTTGAGTAAAGCTAAGTGGGTCTTTTTATTTTTTGGTAGGAAGTGGTCTTTGAATATAGGCGAAGTCAATAAAGTTGTGACTAAAAGCCTATAATAGCTTTGAAAGCTAAATTGCTTCCACAAAGCAACTACTTGTAAGATGACTGGAATCCCCAGTACGAGTAGGGAAAAAAAAAGTTCTCTTTTTGTATGATTTAAAATCTATACGAATGAGGTTGATGTCTGTCAAGAAAAATTGCATTACTCTACAAGTATATATCCATACAAGGTACCATATATCTTTTCTCCCTGAGAAATAAGCTTTCAAATATAAGTAAAACAAAAGGCTTTATAAAATAACACAAGCCAGGGAAACCAACACTCATGCTATAACACGCTTATTTCTTAACCAATCATCATCCATGGCGAACCCCCACGTAATGGTGACTTCCATAGCCGTCATGGTTTTCTTCTCCTCAGATGTACTTCGGTAATTTCCAATGGAAGGAACTAGAGAGCCGCAACGGAGATCCAAGGAGTTGTATTCAAGTAAGGTGGGAGAACATCATAGTTGTATTAAGCCATTAAGGGCCTATGAGTGATTTATCAAAGAAGATATACAGAATGCCTCCATAATCATGGAAGCATTCTACTGTGTAGCTGCGACTATAAATGATGGTTTATTCAGTTACTTATCTACTTTTTGTTGATTCTCCTTCCAACGTTTGAACTTCGCTAATTATTTTTCTCTTCTTCTCCAACCAATCATTGATAATGGTACGATCGGATGATGGGAGAGTGCATGGTGGGGACTTCGAAGGGGATGCAGTTGATCTCGTTAGGAATTCTTTCTGCTTTGAATCTGCATAGCATAGCAGAGATTCTGCACACATTTCCTGGGCAGATGAAGGTGGGGAAGGCTTGAAATTTTGCAGCTTTGAGTATTCTGTGATGAGATGATACATGTAATCGTAAACTCGATCCATTGACAAACTTCTCATGAAATTCTGTCCTTTTTTCCCTATGGCCTCGGCCTGTTCAAGAAAGAAAAATGTTTGGTTAAATTCAAAGAATTATGCGTTAAACAAGATAAAAGAAAACTTGCAAAAAACCAACCAAGTGGTAGCTCCAATTGTCTACCATGCGGTCACCTATAAATGAGGTTGAGGGTCCAGGTATCCTTATGTCCAAGTTTGAGGGGTAAAACTTTATTTCTTATGAAAAAAAATAAAAAATAAAAAATGCAGGAAGCTAACTTGCCAGCGAGCTGTGCTAATTCAACATATTTTCCAAGTTTAGAAAGTCAGCTATAAACTCTGGAAGACAAACCACTAATCTAGAACCACATTGCTATGTCAGCACTATAACAGAGTTGAAATCTATACCTCGACTGGTTTTCCATTTCCCCATTCGACGGCGGACTTTATTGACTTGCACAGATCAGGGGTCGAGGAAACGGGCCAATAGTTTTCTCTTGGCATGAGGCCGCGACTGAAGAAGTCTTCATATTGTGGTGATATTATGAGAGCAACAGAATCGCACGAGAGAATATATTTCAAGCTCACAGACCAAGCATACCCCTCAGCATAAATTTTGTACCTGCATAGGGTTATATTTAATCGATGTGAGGATATTCTGATTTAAGATGTATCCTCATTACAATTACAAGTGAAAAAAGAAACGCTAAATGCTTAGTCCAAATGCTCGACAATAACTTGCCTATGTTTACACTGATTTGATAGCTTGGACTGTTCATAGCCACCCTTTGCTTCTTCCAACCAATTCTATGATGGAGAAAAAAACTCGATTAATAATTCATTTTTTGTGCGGTACATTACAAGTTTCAGACTTACATTGGTTGAGAATAAAATTGTTATAGAAGTAGATGAAAGTGAACCTGATTCATAATCTGTGCTCTCCAGATACTAGAGTCATTACAACGCACTAACTCGGTACGAACAGGAGAACCAACATACGTATTTCCTTTCCAATAAGCATGAGGAACCCTATTTTTCCAACTTACAGCACGGGAACCTTTCTTAATGCTTCTGAATTCCTCATTCCAGGGTCCTATATTTACTTCAGGCCTACAACATAAAGTTGTAAAGCTAGAGTTAAGAACAAGTTCAAGTGCCAATATAATTATAGCAAAGCAAAGATGAGCAGTACATGTTAGTTTGATCATTAAATTTAAACACAACATTCAACTAGAATAACTATATATATATACAAGTGCAATGATTACTTTTTTTTGACGAAAAGCTTAATGATTACTTCAAATAAAATTACATCTGTAAAAAAACAATATTACAGACTCCTTTTGTTTTCGGACTCCAAATCATGCTCATTTCCTTCTTATTTTCT
This sequence comes from Stephania japonica, assembly GCA_039657345.1. NCBI lineage: Eukaryota > Viridiplantae > Streptophyta > Magnoliopsida > Ranunculales > Menispermaceae > Stephania > Stephania japonica. The sequence continues at coordinate 14,801,566 of CM077556.1, forward strand.
CATCATTTAGTGTTCCCTTTTCTAAAGCCTTTTATTTTCAAAACTAGATTCAACCTTGAAGGCATACGCAACATATTACACTGGCGCGTCCTTCCAGTAAATGGGCAGCGCACATGAATCAGCGAGTACGACAGCACCCCATGATTTTCATATTTCTGCATAAGACACTACCATTCTGCGCAAGACATCTCTACATATTTTCTCTTCCACTTCACCCACAGTATCTTTTTGAAAGCTAAGCAAAATCCAAACTCAAACATGGCTGCTATATGCCACCATGTGCAATGGCTATCTATAAAAAACGAGCCAAGAACAAATAAACAAAAGAATGGTCTGTTCCTAGAGAGAAACCTACAATTGGCTAATTGAATTGGGAAGTCTTTCGAGCATATGATACCCTACTAGATTGAGTAGCATGAAAATGAACTCAATTTCACTAAGCGATTATAAAGGTTGGTTCATTTTGCACACTACTACAACAAAGCAAATATTCAATTTAAGGCATCGAATAACAGTATATTAAGTTACATATAAGAAGAAGAAAATAAAAGCCGCAACGATTTCTGTCCCAAATAGTAAGGTGAGACTAATCCTTTCCTCCATGAAAATTCTAGGTTAAGTTCGAAAAGAGAAGTAAATCAAATTGATAGAATCAATTCAAACTAAACAAAACTAAAGAAAACTGATCTCAGCTAGAACAAAGCTTCCCAATTTTCACACTTGCATTCTCATCTTCTAACGAGGAATTCTTCACTAGGCAACTAAAAATCCAACAACAACAACGACAAAGCCTCAATCTCAAATTAGTTGGGGCCATTTTTATGCATACGACAGCGAGCTATCGAAATCCTTTAAAACCTTACTAATCAATGATTCCCAGCTATATTAAACTACACCTATATCGTGGTATTTCTGACACTAACAAAAAGGGAATGGTCATCATTCAAACAAGCTCAACAAACAAGAACAAAATTCAAACTTTCCCACAATAAAATCGATGGAAACTTACCAACCCCAGAAAGACCAATCCGGAAAAGGAATGTCCAAATGGTCCCGAGTAGAGCAATACCGAAACAGAGGCGGCGGAGGGTTGTGGGCATACTGCGCCATCCCCAGCACGACAACCGGCTTATCCATGCAATCAAACATCAAATCCACATCAGGGAGCATCCCGGGAAAGCGCTTAAGCAACTGCAAGAAGCCCCAAATCGTAAACATTGCCCTGCTCTGCACACAATCGAAATAAAAATCCGCATAAAGCCTCCCCCCAACAATGACGAGTCTAAAAGCGGCCAGCTTCTGGGCCTCCGCCAAATCCGCAAGCGAAACGCCACGGCGGGCCCAGGGCTGGAGGTCGCGGTGAATCCATGAGAAGAATTGCGGGCAAGAGGCGGTGGAATTGCGAATAATGCGAGGAGATGATGGATGGGTGGGAGAGGGGGAGAGGGAGCGGAGGCAGGTGAGGTAGGAGCACTGGATGATCTTGGAGGCGGTGGTGTACTTGGAGTCGAGGAAATGTTGCTTTGGAGGGAATAGGTGCCATGGAGTTGGGTTAAGGTTGTGCCCTGCTATAGTCTTCGTTTGGGAGATCAACCCGTCCAACTGTTGCAACAATTTTTATAGATTAAGAGCTAGAGAAACAACAAAAAAAACATGCAATTGAGTGGAGATGGACCTTGAGGAGGAGGAGGAGGAGGAGGAGGGCGGCGAAGAGGGCGAGGACGGGGGAGAAGGGGGAGCGGGGGCGGCGGAGGAGGCCGAGGCTGCTGTTGGGTCGCATTCGCATTCGCATTCGCATTCAATTTTTTTCTTTGCTTTTGTTCCTTTTGTGCGGCTGCTCAATTGTGTTATGTGGGCGACGAAATCGCGGGAAGAGAGAGAGAGAGAGAGAGAGAGAGAGAGAGAGAGAGAGGTAAGTAAGGTAAATGGTGTGCGTTCGTTCGTTCGTTCGTTCGTTCGTTGTTAATTTGAACCTCGGCCTTATTTAATTATTGAAGATGTGACGTGGAACGGCCAAAAACGTGTCTCGGACGGGACATCGCATGTGATGGGTGCGTTATCATCACGCCCTACAATAATGTTACGAGGAATATATCGTGCTAGTGGTCCACGGGTAGGTTAGGTTAACAGTAATTTTTCTTTTTCTTTCTTTTTTTAATATGAAATCAAATCTTCTAAGATCTTACCTTTTTAGTAACATAGATCGACATAGAGCAAATTTTTTTTTGGTTAAGGATTTAGAAAAAATTTATTATGGTGTATTTAATTCAAAATTTTAAAGGGATCTTAAAAGACTTTAAAGGACTTATTTATGAGTCGTCATTATAAATATCACAAGTTTTGAAATTGGGCTATAATAAATAAAGTCTCGTTACTATAAAAAAAAAAAACTATAGAGAACTTTAAAATCTCCAAGTATTTTTTTTTTGAGTCCAAAAAAGATATATCTCCAAGTATTTAATTTTAAAAAAGTTAAGAGTATTGTGGATGATTCCAAATTCATTGATGGTTGTCTATCAATTATGCAAGAAATTGATGGTCTTACACGTCGTTATGCAAGGTCTACGAACCAAGTTACTCTTAGTTTAGCTAGGGTGATTGGTTCTACATCTAGCAATTATAATTGGGGTTCTTTTCCCCCAGATTTGCTTCTCCCCTCGTTATCTTTTGGAGAAAGTTCAATGAAACTCTATTAACTCAAAAAAAAAATCAAGGTATATAATTAGAGTTTCTATCGATTTTGGTGGATTTTTAAACTGTCCAAGCGTATTTAATTTTTAAACACCATTAGGGTTTTAATAGATTTCAATATATTTTGGTGGATTTATACACAAAAAGTGTATTCAACGATTCCTTATAGTTTTGAGTAAGAACCGTTGAGTGTGATCATCTTTGGGATTGAACATTTAGAAAACTGTTTTTCTTATTCAGTTCTGTTCGACGGCATTTGGTTGCTATGCTCAAGCAACAACAGCTCAAATATTCGGTCACACTTTGCAGTCACTTTGCGGAATGAAATACCTCTATATGTAAGATACTGAAACATGGTCTAGAGGTTGCATTTAGCTCCAATATGTAAAAAGCTCCTATAAATTTCTTGATTCTGCCTGAAAAGTGGAAAACATGCTCATCCCACCAACTCCCCTTTTGAGTTTGAACTTAAAAATAGTTTTTTGATCCTGTTACATCAAATCATTTTCGGCTTCTTGAAGATTTAGAAACAGGATTATTCTGCTTTTTTGTAATTTGTTTGCCAAATACAGCTAAAATCTTTGGGGAAATTGATATTTTCTAACTGACAATGTGTTTTGTTTCTCCCAGTTACAATGTTTTTCAAATTGCATGTGTTATTCTATCCCGACTGACGTTCGTGTACTATTTGGCGTTTGTAAGTTCTATTTCATACGAGCGCAATGGAAGAGTTTGATCCATGTAGTCGACCCCAACTAATTTGGGATTGAGGCATAGTACTTGTGCATCATTCTAAGTATTGGTCACATTGTCTTTACAGGGATGGAGAAGGAGAAAACCCAGTGGCAGGTTCCAACTTTCTAGTTGACTGTGTTTTGCACAATAACAAAATGATGAGCAATCCCACATAAACTCCTTCATAGGTTAAATGCACTTTTCCAAAAAAAAACTCGTACATTGATGTATACACAGCTTGATCGCGTGGTTTCAACAAGACGGCATTAGTAGCTAAGTTTTTTCTTGCAGCTGGAATAGTATGGCGCCGCACACTATCAATGCAACGTTGTTGGTTGCTTTTGAGCTATCTTGTGATGCAGTTTTCTGTTTCTTTCACCATTCTTTCCCTGTGGGCATCTACTGTCTATTATTTCATTGTTAGTCCTGTTTTGTAGATCCTCTTGATTAACATTTTTTCACTTTGTATATGCACTCTTGATGCAGTTAATAAAATCTAATTTTCTATTTTGTTATCATGCAGAAACAAGAAGGTACCTAGATTACAGAATAGCAACATCTCTGTGGTCTGACCGACAATATTAATCAAACATGTGCTTTATTCATCTCTGGCTATCTTTACTTCGATTTGGAAAGAGCTGTATGATGCAATCTTGAAAGGGCAAGATAATATTAATCCCCATGTATGGGTTTGTGATATTTACCAATCCCCCATTATGATGCAGCTTATTACATAAATAGTATATAAGAATAAGCACCTTAATCATCTTCGTTCTAGGACGAAAATGATACGAAAATGATTAAGTTTTAGTCCGAAAGTTCACCTGAACAGGTCGTCTGCGAAGATGTTCTTCTACAATCTCGATCGCATTGGATTGAAGAGAGATACATAATGAGATATATCGACATGCTCAGAAGGGTTTAAAGTATCCCTGCCATTTGGGGCGACCGCATAATAAGGTGAATTCTCTGCAAATTCAGTAAGCATGGACTTCCAGTGCAAGCTTGGTTTCCCCTCATCAGCTTCCTCTAGGATTTTCAATATCTCATTTGCCACAATCTTGCTCCCTTCAGCTGAAAAATGAATTCCATCTCTGCAACCAAATTTTAACATGGAATCAATCAAAAAATACGATATTACAAATGCAGATCCAAGGAAAAGAAGTCGAGTTTTAAATGTTATCAAAACATATTCCAAGTAGGAGAGAGCTTACAATGTAAAACAAACTTCCTTCCAATTGTCCTTCTGCTGAATTGCCGTCCAAAGATCAACAACCTTCAGGTCCATCTCCCTAGCCAACTCTATACAAGCTTCTGAATATTCCCGAGAAGTTGCGTTTGTCCGCACTACTCCACTCCTATTCAATTAGATCGAGTGATGCCCATGCGAAGAATTTAATCATTATGATTGAAGTCTATGAACACGAAACAATGGAAGGATTTAGAAACAATAGAACCAGACCTTGATTGACGAAGTCTTTCCTCATTCACAGGGGGGCAACTAAGGAAAATAATGCGCGTCTCCTTCGAAAGGCTCTGCAAATTCGTCAAGTACTTCCTTTGTTAGAATAAGTGCGCGCATTTCTATATATGTCCAAAAGAATTCCAAGCTTGTTATCCAGTAGAGCATAAGAATGAAGCAGAATGGCATAGCATGAACAAATAAGATTAACTTGCAATCTTGTCAAATTAGATTTTCTTCGTAAGTAATCCCATTGGAATTGATTTTTTCCGCAGCAGGTCTATTAGGAACATTACCATCCCAATCAACTTAAATTATATGTTTTTTTGGGATCACTTAATTAAGTCGCTTCTAAATGCTCCTCGCATACTTAAAAAGTTGGACTTAATTCAAGCTAGGCTTTTAGATTTATTGAAGTGACAGGAAGAACATATATACTGATAAAAGTTCACCTTGAGATGATTTGCGATTTTTCTCATGTTCTCTACATACTCTTGAAGTGGTACGTGAGGGCCAAGGCCAGATGGGTGAGGAGCCGCAGAATCATTACCGCCAAAGTAAACTATCACCAGAGCAGGTTGCACAGAGGCGTCCTACATTTGATTGAAGAGATAAATGGTGTTACAAGAATCAATTATTAGTTATTTACATAGCATTAATTGAAAAAGAAATCAACTTATCAGAACCACAAGACAACAATTTGCGTTCAATTCAAGAAAGAAGTTTATTTAAGCTTCGTAATCTGACTATTCAACAACTATCAATCACTGCATGATTGGTTTACACACATTATGCGATGTCAAGGCACATGGCACAATTATGTAATTCCAAAGTGTGGCGTTGTGTTGTCAGCGGAGAATAGATTTCAGAGACCATAAATCAATGATCAGATAAGAAAGTAGTATCTCAACTATCTCAAATTGAATCAAGAAACACAGATTGAATATAGGAGAGCCCAATGAATTTGCTACTACAAACTCATGAAAGTACAACATAAAGAACTAGAGAGGAAGTCGAAAAACACTTTACTCTCAAATACACTTCGAGAGTGTCCCAATTACAATTCAAAATCAAGAAAGTTTACTACTCACTCACTGATACATATTTATCTTCCAACTATACAAACTAACATATTGCACGTGGCCTAAAGTATCCTTGGTCAAGGGTTTATCATTATCCAAATCTAAATATAGAACCAAAGGGCTCGTTAGCATCTCATTCAACATTTAGTTAAAGAACCAAACAGATGTTGGGTTTAGTGAGGAATTGGATGCCCTATAACCACGACCACCATAACGACAATGCCCGAGCGAAGAGTAGCCGAAGTAATTTGCTTTTAGTTAAAGAACCAAGGGATGTTGGGTTTGGTAGTAAGGAATTTGACACCCCATAATCACGACCACTGTATGTGTGTCTGACAATGCCCAAGAGTAGAGTAGTCTAAGTTATTTGCATTTAGATAAAAAAGAATGGATGTTGGGTTCAATGCTAAGGAATTGGATGCCCCATAAGCACGACCACTATATGCGTGTAACAATGCCTAAACGTGGAGTAGTCTAATTATTTTGGATGCTATAAGAGATAGGGAATAATCCCACATCAACTACTTGAGAAGAAATTCAATAGGTTATAAGTGTGAACTCTAACTTGCCTTCACATTTTAAAGAACACAACCTAAGGCCTTGTTTGGTTAGAGGTGGAATTATCTCCCAGGAGATAACTTGCAGGGAGTTGGAAACTAATCTTGTTTAATTGCCCAACTTCCCTACAAGTTATCTCCCAACTTACTCCTAGGGTGAGAGATATCTCCTCTAACCTCCCCCATATGGGGTTATCTTCCAGGAGTTGTAGACACAATTACCCTCATTAATGACCCTCTTATTACCCATCTCTCTCTTATTTGAAGGCTATTTATGTGAATTCACATCTTTTATTGTTTAAAAACTTTCAACTTCCCTACAAGTTTAAAGTTGAACCAAACATGAAAATATTAACTCCAAGGAGATAACTCCGAGCTAACACTGTAAGTTAGCAAAAATGAACCAAACAAGGCCTAACTCTCCACACTCTCATGACGGACTACAGCTTAACACTTACGTGGTCGCAAGACACAAAAAGAACATTGAGTTCTTCATTCATCATCACCAATCCTGTAGAGCTAGCAAATAAATCCAACAAGAAGACTACATGGTTCTATGCAATTGAAAGTTGGAACACAGACCTAGACTCTTATGATTAATGGTTGTATTACAATTTACAAATATGGATGAATTGTTCAAACAGTTTGCTATGAAATTGCTCTAAAAGATGAAAACCACTAATCATTATTTTATTTTTTTTTGAGGAAAACTAATCATTAATTGATTACTACCATAAATCATGCCCATATATGAATTCTTTCTGGATTAAGTGCCTTCCAAACATTTTTCAAAATACACTCGTGGTAAGTTGAATGTTCTTTTGAATAATTAGGATTAACGAATCAAAGTGTTTTTATCAACACAATTGATTCTATGTCTGGTCCTGTACATGTATTGAGCCATTAATCAAATTTCTATTTTACTTCAAAAATAAGTACCTTTGACCAACCACGTTGGTATAGGATTTGGAAGTAAGAGGTACGGGTGCAAAGTTGTTTCTTTCCTATAAAAAAAAAATGTACCTTTGGAAAAATCTGATGAAGAACTTCAAGGGCTCGCCTAGAGTTCCAACCATTGTACCCTCTCACTAAGATGTCAGCCTAAACACAAAATCAAATCATAAGAACTAAATCAATTAAGGGTCCTAAACTTTGAAGATCAATCAATCAAATTAGCAATTAAAGAAGACCCACTTTGCGTGCATAGATGTGGGTGAGAATGGCACCCCACCCGCCATTGATGTAGCTGAGTTGAACTATGGAGGAGCCGAAGAGCACAAAGCGAGGCCTCTGCACTGCTACTGATCCCATCCCACCATTGAAGAAAATGCCGACTTCTAGGTGAGGCAAAGTGGTAGTTGGGAATCATTTTATAAGTGAAAGGCTTTGTTGGATGACTCACTTTTGCTACAGACATTTGCTATACAGTTTATGGAATTCTTTGGATATTCTTTATTATTCGCGAGGACACATCTCGATGCAAGCATCAAAGCACAAAAACTTTTATGCAGCAAATGGATATAACACTAAAATAAATGGATGAATGTCTTTTAAGAGATTGCAATGTCAATGTACAAGTAGAACACGTAGCCATTCTTGACAACTTGGATTTGTTTGATCGAAGTTAGTTGGTTGGGGAGGTGTAATCCCAACAAATTAGGGTGCCCCTTTCTCTTGTAAACAACAACAATAAATCTTCAATCTAAAATTAGTTGGGATCTAGCTACATGGATCAAACTCTTTTATTATTTGACTTAGTGTGATTGATGATGTGCTTTCTACATTCTTTAAATCATTTATAATCAATGCGTCTCGAGTTAGCTTTGATCTATTTCTGCATTGTCAAATTTCTTTTATTTCTAAAGACTTCTTGTGACAGCCCCTCTTCTAATCTAGGGCACCGCCCGGCCTAATCCCGTAATTAAACCCTAATCACGACACATAGGACCCAATTACGAATTAGTCAGCCTTTACTACCTATTTTTCTTTATATTTAACAATTGATTTAATTAGCGAAAGTCTTTACAAATTTAATGCGGAATTCTTAAATATTTTAGTGGAAGTAAATCTTATAATTATAAGTGTGGAAACCAGGAAATAACAATCACCATATATATATGCATATAACGGCGAACGTATATATATAACAAAGTGAAAGCCAAAAGTCGGGTAATCTAACGCTCATCCCAATAACATCCCAAAAGATAAAGACATAAGTAAACATAATACAAAAAGTACCTTACATGTACGGGCAGCTACGCGCTCGGAGCTCAGAGGTAGTCGTCGATCTTCTCCTTGCCCGGCCTGGTGCTGCTCGATAGACCTACACCCACCGTCACAAACTAGACGGTGAGTATAGTGATATTTAAGTGATAACTGGGGAATTCTAATACTACATTTCCAATTTAACAAGAGGTATTTAAAAGCATATGTAGCTGAAGAAATGCTGAATAAATAATGCAAGTAAATACCAACGTTAACAGATACACATAACTGACACAGGTTAAGTCGAGATGATCTACGTCCGATCGGCGGTGAGAACTATCACCTAGCCTTTTCCACTACTGCATGGAGTTGTGCTCAACATATAATAATAATCTCTCTTTTTTTTCCTAATAACCACAAGTGGCGGAGCTGTGCTCTGCGTATATAAATTATTTATACTTGCCGACAACCCCGTGGCCCATGCCACGTGTGCCGCCCAAGTGTAGTGGCTAGTGCCGGAGACCCCGAAAGACCAAAATCCTCGTGAATCCGCGCATCTCGTGTGCAATGGACACTAGATAATCCCTACTTTAGATTTCAAGAATATATATCCTACAATGCTATGATTTCAACACAAGTTAGGCTACAAAGCCCCAAAGGAAATAAAACACAAGTCCAACATAACAGATAACCCTATAGCATGCATTTTCTAAATATCCATTAACCATATTTCAAGACAAACATTGAGCATATAAGGAAAACATGGAGTCAATGATATATTAAACAAGGCATCATGCTATATCGATATTCAAAATGAATAGAAACAAGGAAAGCATGATGTGAGAAATTAATTAGCTAGTCTACAAATAGACTGAAAATTTATAAATGACTGGAATGAAATAAAGTAAAGAGTTCCCACAGTTTCACTTACAAGTCAACGCAGTAGTCCTAGCTATCCAGCCTCCCGACACCCCGACTCGTACACCCGAACTCCCAAGAATTTCCTTTAGTTCCTGAGGTTCATTTTTATATCATTTTAATTGGTTTAAAGCCACAATAAGTGGATTCATGATATTTAACCAAAATTTAGAATTTTATGTCAATCTTTAATTTTGACACATTTTTCGAGTTATATCGGGGTACCAAAAACACTCAAAAAGTCCCCAAAACCATTTTTCTACCTTTTTCTCAATTTCTTATATTTTCTATAATTTTTTCCAATCCTTTTTTTTCAGAAATTTTCCAACTATTTTCCTTATTTTCCAGAAATGGTCGGGTCGAGTCTGCCCGACCCGACCCAGTTCCTGGGCCGGGCTAGGCGCTGGGCCAGGCTCAACTCATGGGCCGAGCCCGGCCCAGGCCCCCTGGCCTGGCCCAAATGGGGGGGATGCACATGTGCGGCCCGCACGTGTGCATCTTCTTCCCCAAAATTCCAGAGACGCGTTTGCGTCTCTGGTTTCGATTTCCTTTTTTTTTATTTTTCTTCTTCTTCTTCCCTCTATCACTGATCCAATAACACCTCAAGAGACCAAAATTTTATATCAAAAACCACATAAACAACAATAAACTTCTCGGAGCAACATGCATGTCCGATTTTTATTTTTTTCTTTTTTTTATTTACACAAACTACCCGGATTTCAGTAAAACCTTGTTATAATCAGTTTAAACCTCGATTGGCATTACCCAAACCTCAAATCCACAAAGAGTTCGATCAAAACAGTAACCCCACCCAAAATTTTCATTTTAATGAAATAAATCAAACTTCAAGCTATTTTAATGGAAAATCCATAATCTTAAGGAGTTACCTGAGCTTGATCCTCACTCCAGCTCCTCAATTCGTGTTTGATCTCCTTCAATCCTCCAAAATTTCTCCTCTCTTCCATTCTATGTGATTTGCATGTAAATAGTGAAATTTTCTCATCAAGTTGTATATATAGGTGTTGTTAGGATCTAGTGTGTATTGTGTATCTCGAGGTAAATCCGAGGGTTACCAACTAGGCAGTCCAGTTCTCTTGATGACACCAAATTTGTGACTCTCATCATGGGAGTGTGTGGCAGCACGGATCTCGAGGTCTATCCTCAGGTTAGTTTAATTCACAACAAACTATAGGATATAAAAAATGTGATTTCTTGATAAATAAACTATAAGCCAACTCAATTAATGTACATTAATCTCATATGCATCATAATTAATTGGTCACACAAATTTATAAAATTTATCTAAGTGGTCACACCGACTCTCAACTACCCGGCACTCGGTGTCTCGACTCGCACGCAACTCGAGGCGCTTTCCCCGTGCGTCAAACGTCGTATTTTCCAACTAAATTAAATAACTTAATTTATGTTAAGGTAGATTTGAAATAAATTGTTATTTCCTAGCCTAGTCTCGCTACCCCGGTAATTCCACTAGGTACTCGTTACTTGCACGCACTCCAAGGCGTGTCCCCGCTCGCGTCAACTCGTCGTCTATTGTTTGCAAAAATTGACTTAATTAGTCTACACACATACACAACACTAGGCATACACCAGTACAAATATAATATTTACCTCGGTCACGTGTCTCGGTAAGTGTGCGCATCTCATGCGGGCCCCACGTCACGGGTCGGTGATCTTAATTAAGCAAGTTAATCAAGATTAGGAAATTGGGCCGTGACACTTCTACCCCAAATGGGAAAAAATATCTCTTTCTATATATAAATTGTTATTTTAGCAAATTGGTCAGCTATGTTTCTATGTAAATAACGACAATAAAGAAACAATAAATATATGAAATAAGCGTAGCACAAGTGAAGATGCTAGATGCATCAAGAATGTGTGGTAAAACTAGTTATTAGTTAGAATAAGAAAACAAAAAATAAAAAACGATAGAAATGGCATCCTCACTTACGGTTTGACAACTTTGAAAATTTTAGATAGAGAACAATTTTCTTTGGAATCGGATTCTTACTTGTGAACAAGAAAGAGAAAAATCTTATTCTCGTTTTCATCCAATTTCTACCATCCTTTTTTGTTGAGATTTGGATTCTCAGCTTAAAAACAAAACAAGAGTATCGTAAAAGATGTCTTTTTGACTCTTTCATCAATCTATTCATTGAAAAGGTTTCCAAATGCAGGTATGGGTAAAGAAGATGGTTCAAAACAAAAGGACATTAAATCGAGAGTGAAATATTTATTTTTTTTTAATAATTTGATCCTTGTAGCCAACCTCAACTAATATAACAATCTGGCTCCATTGGCCACATTGTGCAAGTCTGATCATTGAAACATAAACCAAAATCATATTAACACATAACACATGGTAATTAAAATTCATTTTTCTCATGTAATGTTTCTTACAACATTCTCGAATTAATCTCATCATCATATGCTCTTGACCCAAAGGGAAAAAAAAATCTAAATCACATACCTTTATACAATAGCCTAAAATTCTTCTATGGGTTAGCAACAAAAACACAAAATGAACACATATATACTAACATGGGCTTATGCATCTAATCTTTATTGCTACAATTGCATTCTATTCAACTTTCGATTACAACATTTATTATCAAACTGTTCTGCTGCAACAGCCAACATGAAACTTCATGGTTACAGCTTCTTTGCCGGTGACCTTATTATAGCAAAGAAAGAAGTGGCACCAATTGCGCAACAGTCAGTCTTAGCATGTTGACAAACTGCTGCATTGTAAACAAAAGTATTAGTTCTAGAGACCATTGCTCTCATGGCAGACGCTCTGTGGCGCTCCTTGATCTGGAGACTTTTTCGTATCCCATTCATCTTCCTCGCCATCAAATGTTGATAAAAGCTTAGCCGCTGAAGATAAAGACGTGTGAAATTCTTCGTGCCCTGCCGACTTATTGAACTGAGGTCCTGCATCTCTTCTTTGATGATGCATTTTCCTCCCTCGTGACGCATCCTTAACTCTCTGAAAAAGTTTAAACAGAAAAAAAGAAACACAAACCCCTTCCAAGTTATAAGTTGTGATAAAAGAACAAGGAATAATTCACAGTTCATCTAAAACAAGGGATAGAAACTTAAAAATCATCAAAGAAATATAAAGAACACCTAGAATGCACAGATGGGATCCATAACTAGATCAAGAAAATTTCATAATTGTAGAACTAATCTGCAAATGTACTGAACAAAAACAACTAACTCTAGATTTTACCAGAAGGTAACAGATCTTAATTTTAATAACCTTGAGAAGAACCAGTTTCCTCATGATTGACACTGCAACTATTAGAGAAACGTGAATAGCTGTGGTGCCTTACAATCATATGAATGGAAGTGAGGACATCAAAGCAGACCAAGAGAATGGGGATGAACTACGGGGTCAAAATAGATAAAGAAATAACTTAAAAGTGGTTTTGCTGCAGTCAGAATTCTGATGCCAAACCAATGTGAGCGAATATGCCACCACACACGGCCAACTACATGGGATTATGCAACTTCATTAACTTTACGTGCAATCGTATATGGCAAACGTAATTAACATTTAATTTTCAAGAGAATGGTCAAAAGATACAAATATTAAGCACATTAACCTTGAAATATGTGATTTTTTTTTCAATCACATTTAATTTTCAATCAAATTAACATTTGAATGGATATATAAAAGAAAAATAGTCAAAATATTCAAGAGCTAAAGAAATATGTGATTTTTTTTTGGCGAGGAAGAAATATGTAATTTATATGCATAAGACTACTCATTGCAATTTTCGAGACAGGTAGTTCATAATTCATTACTGCATTTCCCAAAATTCCAATTACTGCAGATTTATGAACTCTTTCCATTCACACCATAATCACAAGCATAATAATCATCAAAATTCCAAAATTGTAACTCACTGGCAACTCTGAAATCATACAAGAAAATGGACAATCATGGAAGGGATAAAAAAAAATGGACAACCATGAAGCCTTCATTTTTATCAAGTAGATCTGCTTATTACAGGGAATGCTTTTGGAGCCCAGCCACTGGTCAGGCTTCTACAAAAGCACCTTTCAAATCTCCGTTCTTATTGACAATCATCAGGCTTCAAATTACATGTCCTTCAAGACCAAATGATGGCAACAACAACAATGAAAGTAACTAAGATGATGACAATATGTCAATAACAATCTTTTTTTTTTTTTGAGATAAAGTCAATAACAATGTTAAATTAATCAATATAATTTAATTATTAAAATCAGTTTCAGATGCATAGCCCAAAATGAGAACAGAATGAGGGGGCAACATCAAAGAGCAGGCTCTTTCACTTCAAATGCGTCCAAAGGAAGATAACATTGAAAGACATCCGGTCTGCTACAATGCACTCCCTCTCAATGCGGACCTATACAAACTAATTGCCCTTTCATTTTGGAAAAAAAAAAATGTGAGGAATAAAGGATATGCCAGCCGATGTATGGATAAAGTTTCTTTTTTGTCACATATTGATGAAGAAGAAAGAAAGACACTCCCAATAAGAAATAATAAGCAGAGAAGATTGTGACATTATAGGAATCCAGCAAAAGTGATCATGAATATAAGATAGACCCCAAAGGGTAAAGCAGGATTGTGACGAACCTAAACGAGACGTGAATTAAGGAGTTTTAAAACACTGTTTTTGTTTAGCCAAAGTGTTGTGGTCACCTTGTTCTCAAGAATTGGCGAATCTGAACATTGCCCCAAAGAAAATTGCTAAAGAGAATGCCTAGACACCCTCAATTATCATAGTGATAATAAGTATAATAAGTTTCAAAGAAGAGATCATCAATTGTTTAAATTAGAACAGAGTACAATCTATAACTAAGAAGTTAAAAAAAATGAGATGCAAATGGCACAATTCTCATTGCTTTAAGCAATGAGTGAAAAAAGTTCAACCAAGAGGGACGTGCCATAAGTGATTAGTAATCGCCAATAAGCAATGATGAAAACAAAAATAACAATAATCCATAAAAACAAAACAACTCAAGAGAGACAGTTTAGTACAACTGAAAAGACTAAGTAGAATTTCTAGTTTCACTAAGCACACATGGCTATTGCAGGAACAATTTCACACTGTAATCAATTATCCAAGTAAATATCTCCATCTCTACATCGAAGGAAACAACAATAACAATAAGCAATGCGCCTTAAAAAATAAGTAGCACTGTACCGCAGTCTTGCACGAAGTTAAAGAATTTTCGCATGGAACCAACACTAGATAAATAACTAGTTCACACAGAACAAACACCATGATCACAGAATCGTATAGTTCGACCCTAAAAATGCAATGTACCTCCATTAACTTTGAATTGAACTTGGGAATTCCAATCTGGCTAACAGTAAGCGACCCAAACAAATTCCCCACAAGCGCAGCATCTGGAACAGCCAACCCAGACATCAACCCAGCAACAAACCCACCCAAAAAACTATCCCCAGCCCCCGTCGGATCGATCTGCACCGCCGCAAACGGCGAGACCTGCAGCTCACCATCCCTCCAGTAAACCCTACACCCATCTTTCCCATCAGTCACAATCACACAACTGACCTTCCTCGCCTCCTCAACATCGACAAAAGGCGCTTCCTCCGCCGAAGTCTTCAGAAACCCGATTCGCGGTATCAAATGAAAGAACCCACTCTCCCTCAACCCCACAAGCCTCACTCCTCCATCAACCGGATCAAAAACCCTAATCAACGCCTGAACATCCACAAAAACCACACCACACAATTCAATCATCCTCTCCAACGTCTCCGGCCGAATCTCCCCCGCCACGCCCACCGCGAGCCCGAAATCGAACCTCGAATCGGGCAAATCGGACGGCTCAATGGCGTCGCAGGCGCGGACCCGCTTCAAGACTCGATCTTGCGCCACAGAATCGCCATCAGCACCATCGGATGATGTCAAATGCGCGTGAAACAGAGTGGTGGGCAAAGAGGGCGACGAGAGGGGGCGATGGGGAACATTGTAGGCGAAATCTGAACCCACTTTGGAAACGTAATCACACGAAACGGATAGCCCATCGAAGACATTGAAGACGAAGGAGGCGGCGCCGCCGAGGCTCTCCCCAATCACTTCCCCGTCTTTGATGAGGACGTCGTGGCAGTAATTCCCCACGACGAGGCCTCTCTGATCGATCTGCGCGTCCGAGCCCTCTCTCCCCATCGATTTATACGATCAGATTCACTGATTCGGAACGAATTGTGAGAATTGGGGATTAGGGTTTTGGGGAGTCCATGGAAGTGAAGACGACTATGGTGTGTGTGTGTGTGTGTGAGAGAGAGAGAGAGGGGGCGTGCGCATGTGCGTGTGTGCAAGGTGGGCGAAGGTGATTTGTATTGGTGGCGCGCGCCAACGCAGGAGGGGGTGCCGTGCGGTGCAGGTGTTTGATGAAATGCCTGACTGAGGTTTTGGCGTTATTGATTGGATTCTATATGTCTTGTCTTCGTTATTGTGGCAGGAGCCAAAACGATCTTGAACGGGCATAACCGTTCTAGTAGAAATGAACTTGGTTATCTTAAACGTAGATCTCGGCTTTTGAGTATCGTGAACAGTGCAAATTGAGTCATGAGGATCATCCTTCGAAAGAGGTCAATAGTATCTTGACATGGATTAGTCGACGTGCTTAATGTTTGATATCATGTTAGAAATTGTAAAAAAGTATTAAGCCATTTGTTGTAAAAAAATATTCTTAACTTTTTAAAAATATGTAATACAAAAGACATTTATCTTGTGTGAAATCGGTGTTAATAAAAATTAATTTATGTCAAATCGTCTTCAGTGAGATGGATGATGCATTATTTGTCAAATGATAAGGTTTGTGAAGATCGTGGGTGTGACTCTCGTTGAATTAAAAAAAAAAATAAAGAAGACTAATAAAAGGAAAGATTACTTTGAACTTAAATTTAATCCTTCATTCATCCCCCCCTTTTTTTTTTAAATACCCTTCATTTATGTTTAAATGATCTAGTCTTCTTTTTATTAATTTTATTTAAGTTTCTACAAAGGGTATTTAAACATACCCACTTGTTGAGTTATAATTAGATCATTGTTCGTCATTAAGGGCACTAAGTACAATGGAAGAGTTTGATTCATGTAGCTGACTCCAATTAATTTGAGACTGAGGTTATTATTATTGTTGTTGTTGTTGTTGTTGTTTGTCATTAAGGAAGGGCTAATTCATCATAATATCATTAATAATTACTCTATAAAAATGAAAATGTTTTGTTGAGTACAGTAGCTTCCAAAAATCAACAAAAAGAGAACAGAGTTTTTTCTTAAAAAAATAGGTGCTGAAGTTTGTTTTTTTTTTTTTGACAAATATAGGAGCTAAAAGAAAAATTCTATTAAACCGCAACTAACCAAATGAAAAATTGTGCTTCTATAGAAGTGAATGTGGCACAAATAAACATCTCATAAATAAAATGAGATCCATTCAAATAGATTCTCATCATAAGCTTTTTTATTATTTCCACTCTGCCTATCAAAACACTAAGCAGCAGCACACCAGATGTAATGAAAATGATGATGGTTTGGCTAGGGCCGATTTCAAAAAGTAAGGTTGTTTTTTTTTAAAATTCTTTAAATAAGTTAAATTTTTTTAAAATTACAAAAGTAATAGTTTTCGCCTTTACTAAATGCGGAATTGGTGACGTGTAACGAATGGCGCCTTTACCAAAGGCGCCATTCGTTACACGTGGATTTTTTTTTCCATTTTTTTTTTTTTTCTATTTCTTTTTTTCGCGACGGGGCACCCCGTCGCCAATAATTGGCGACGGGGTGCCCGTCGCCAGAAAAGAAAAAAAAAATAGAAAAAAAGGAAAAAAAAAAAAGAAAAAATTGGAAAAACAAAATACAGAAAAATAGAGAAAAATATGAAAAAAATAGTATTTTGACGAAATAAATAGAAATTGAGGATTTTATATGGAAAATGAGAAATTCAAAATTCGGCACTCGGGTTTTAGGTCGAAAAATGTAAAATTGACATAATATATCAAATTGAAGCTAATTTAGGGTTTAGGGTTTAATTCAGTAATAGGTATAATTCGGGTGATAATTTGATTTGTCGGGTGTTATTGGAGCTAAGCGGGGTTTGGAATAGGTATATATATTCATTCAAAATTTATATTTATGGCAACCCAAAAAGAACTAAATTTTTGTCAAAAACTCTAATGAACACAAAAAACTTGGTCTTCTCATCATCTACGTTACAACTAAATATCTAACAACAAGAGATAAGTTTCTCACCTTCCAAACAAAATCATCAAATTCTTAGAATTATTTAGATGTTTGAAACTGATATAATGAATTATCTTCTCCTAGGACCCATTTAATCATTTGTATGATTTTATCTTATTTGTGATGGAATTAGTAGTTCCACGGCTGGAAATAACACATCATTACCTATTTAACGCGCAATAGGAAAAAATCAAGGATAACTTCACTACCAATGTGTCCTCCAATATAACGGCGAAATGCATAAATATTAGATGAAACAAAATTAAATCATCTCTTCTCTAAGGACGAGAAGTACTTACGAGAAAGATTCTTCAAAGACGCATGAGGGAATATCACATTATGTCAAGTGCAAAAACATCGGTTTCCATGTCACTATTATCTGCATATCACCTTCTAATTATTAGTACGTGTTTTGAAATATTTTAAAAGAGTTCTCAAAATATTTCAAAGCATTACTATAACCTTCTAATAATAAAAGAATTGTTCATTATACTTATAAATTTTTTATGAGCATCTAATAGAAATGTTCCCTCCCCTGCACACCTATCATATAAGGTTGTAAACCCAAATATACATTATGTTCATTTGTTTCTCTTTATTATAAATCGTTATATCATATCATATCATTATATCATATCATATTTAATATACATTCTGTTCATTTATTTCTCTTCATAAGAAAACGAGACTATCACTCAAAACCACAGAGAAGAAGGCAAAGATGTTGCAATATATACTTTAAGGATCGTAATAA
Source organism: Stephania japonica (assembly GCA_039657345.1). NCBI lineage: Eukaryota > Viridiplantae > Streptophyta > Magnoliopsida > Ranunculales > Menispermaceae > Stephania > Stephania japonica. The sequence continues at coordinate 14,820,252 of CM077556.1, forward strand.
GCTTTTGAAGAACTATGGCCTAGTCAATTTTGTCTCAAATCGCCTAGGCCTCACCGTGCAATCATTGGTCAGAGTAATCTAAGACATCCAACACTATTAAAAACATGAATGAATAAATCGTTGAAATAGAAAATTATATCAATTCACACATACAACTAACAATGGCACAGACAAAGCTGCAATGTATAAGGATAACACCAATGTGGCAACCATTTGACAAGTTCAAAACATACAGTTCAGTTCGAGCCTGCATAATGGCTTTGTTCAGTTCAGTGGGTACCGTTTCGTCTAACCACAAAATTTAAAAAGAATCTACTAGATACAAGTAGTAAGCATTTGCAAGTCCAGGCCTTAAAATGTATGCAGCCTAGCTAGCCACCTTTAAAACAAGATCCATCACCATTCTCTAAAGCATGGTTTCAAATATGAAATGATAAAGAGATTTAGAGACAATAATCAAATGTTGTATACAAATTTATTACAAAAGAAAGATATTAAAAATAGAATTGAGTTACCTTTCCAATATTAACACAAGTAGATGAATGACATTGCATAATCAAATCGGTGTACCTTGAACCATTATCTCCAATGCCATGTAGCCAAACTATTGTGACTTGTGCTTCCCTTTAGGCCCGACTACATGAGCCTTTCCAAACTCGAATGCTTGCATGCTACATGGACTTCCCGAAATATTTTTGATGCCATCACCATAAAAAAGTTCAAATAATGAAACCAAAGACCATTATCATTATATGAATGTTAAGCTTTTAACCAAACCATTATAGACAAAACAATAAAAACATGAACTATGACCGAAAATACACATATATTTAAGAGAACATGTTCAATACAAACCGATCTCAAACATAGAAAAACATAGCAATATTGAGCAGAACTAACCAGAACTCATGGTTAGCCCACCAAAGGTCATATCAAAACAGATAGCATATGGCCATATTTGCATCTACATCTAGAACAAGTACTTGCTCACCACCAAAATCAGATAAAACAACTACAAAGCAGCCCTAAGAGTAACAACTGCATTAGAAAATCAGTCCACTCCTAAATATTGGGTAAAACTGAAAAACAGAGCAATACCGAATACAAGTATTTAAGTAGAAGAACTCTCTGAAGATAGTTTTATTCATAAACTGAGATTGTCTTTATATTGGCATTTGATCAAACCTCCAATAAGCGCAAATTGTGGACACATATCCACGTGCTTTGACTTAACAACAAATTAGAAAATTAAGGAAATACAATCTGAGCTGAACTAGAATTATTCAACAAAAAAATAGAGTAACTAAATTAGACTAAGTCCTACAAGCAACGGTAAAATAACTAACAACTTTGAATCACATTTTCAATACTAAAACAGATCATATTGATCATATACTAAAGATTAACATGAGTTCCAACTTGATTTGGAATTCGGTAAACCAATTTCACAGCTAAAGACACTCATACTAAGGATCTTAACGAATTAGTTATAAAAATGAAATAGAAATTTGTGGAACATTCAATACCCTACATGTTAGACACAAATACAAACAAAACTTAAACATCTACAAAATTTTCTATAAAGCACAAAAAAAATATACAGGACAAAGGGGTAGACTTAAATTGTTTACATGATTTATGTTTCTATAATGGTTCCTAATAAATTCATAAGATTTATAATGGTTCATAATAAAAAAAACTTATAAGTATCAAGTAAAAAATGAACCAAAAAAATCTAACCTTTTTGGATGTTGTGAAAAATAAATCATCATTCATCATCCTCGGTTGTTGAGTCATTGTGAGCGGCATCATCATCATCAACATCATCATCATTAACATCATCTTGCCTTTTTTGTGCAGCTGATCTCTCCATGAAACCCTGTTCCATGCGTTGTAACCGTCCTTGCATTTCAAGCAATTGATCGCGACTTACAGACGTGTCATTAAGCATCTTTAGTATCATTGCTTGCATCTCCTCGAATTCCTTATTGAATTGCTCAAATGGCTCATCATCTTTCAATATAGGACGAGAAGATCCAGCTTCATCATGTCTACGCATCTTAGACCCTGACGGTGTCCAACCAAGACCAAATCTCCGGCCTTTATCATTTCGCTGCACAATCTCCAAATATAATTTTGTTTCATCAATTGGAGTGTCTGGCTGCAACTGTGAAAGCTCTCTGGTCCTTTCGTGTATAGCCGCCTGTATTAAGAATTTAAACAACATTGACAAGTCATATAAGTCATTGATACCTATAATTAACAAAAAACAGTTATGGTCAAGTAGTTTCTTACGACAATCGCCTCTCTGCTTCTCGGATCCGAAAGTGACGCCATCATGATTCCTTGTATGGAGATATAAACATAAATCCAAAGCAGTCGGCTTTCTACCGAGTTCCTTCTCCTATAAAATATGTTTAACTTAAAATTAAGTTTGAAACTTATATGAATCTAATGTATATATATGTATGTATGTATCTATGTATGTATGCCCCAAAACATACCAGTCTCAACGAATGCTCATAGATGGATATGGCTCCACCTCCGTGCACAAACGAACCCGAACCAGGTCCCCCCACCTCTGATCTCCGATTTCGGCTCGCTTGTTCTGACTTTGCTTTATATTCTGGAATAGACCGCATATTCTTGTAATGCTCAAAAACCTCCAGAGATACATGTGATGGTTTTGTCGGCTTCCTCACCATCTTACTTACAAAGTCAGCGTAACGAGTGGCAATCAGCCTGTCGTACAAATGTCTGACCATAGCGTCATCCGATCGTCTCCAATCAAAATGAGTCTGTAATAATAGAAAGTAAAGTCTTCAACATATGCTAAGTAAAAGAAACTTAATTTTCTTATTTAAAAATCTCTTACCGCCCAATCGTTAAAATATTGCTCTTTGATATGGTTGGGAACCGTTTCCCAACAAGAGCCATCCTTATGTAAATCGAATTTATATATCCGCGTCATTTGCTTTGACACTTCGGATGACGGATGCAAGAAAGTACCACTACATTTTTACAAAAAAAGTTAGACCAATATTATAGTAAGTTCATTAAACGTAAGTATATATACGTAATAATATTTCATTGACTTACAATTCTTTCGTAGTTTTTACGGTAAAAAACACCCGCCCCGCGCCTCGGTCATCATTACTTTTACGTCTCGGGGCCCTAGCTGGCTCATCGTCTTGTTGTGATCTACGCGAGGCACCACTAATAGATGGCTCACTCGAAGGGTGGCTTGAAGTATTGGACGAATGTGATGCAGGCTCGACATGATCATGACTCCTCGATGGGGAGGCATGCATACTAGATTCGAAGGAAGCAATCGGGACATGCTAGTAGTACTGCTGATGGGAGGGAGATGCGTGGGTAGATTCTCTAGAAGTAACGTGACCAGCGATAGGTGGAGGGAGTTGCGACGCCAAAAAAGAGGAGTAAGCTTTGTTGAGTGGTTGGATCATCATGGCCAAATAAAGATGGCCCCGATTGCTGAAGGAGAGGGCCCTGGTGGGGTGTTGCGCGCATAAGGCGCACGAGGATACCGCTGAAATAATTGTGATTGATGTTGTGAAAGCTTGTTGTTGGACAAAAAGTTGTCGAAGGTAAGCAACCGCCGCCGAGCAAGCCGTTTGTCGAGTCGAAATCGCTTTGACGCTGCTTGAGACTCAGAATCATTAGCGGGAGATCGTACTAGCGAACGATCCACGTCGCGAGATGGACGATCTCTGCGACCACCAGATCGTCTGCTGGATCGTCCACTAGATCCGTCCCCAGATGACGATGCATTATTTCTGCTTGACATGACTTTTTTAAGGTTCAAGAGTAAGTTAGAAACAAATGTAAATGTCATAATCAATTATTACGAAATGAACAAACAAATGTGTAACTAAATTTACTAATTACGTTTGATTTCTTAAACCTACTTAAATAGCATGCTATTTAAAGCTCATTTACCATTAAAAACATCAAATGAAGACATAGAGCACACGAAATGATACAATGAAAGCATCAACAAAACAATATCACGATGAACAAGTTCAAAGAGTAAAGATTATCAACAAATATCATTATATTAGAGTACAAAGGCACCATATAGTCGAAAGATCGCAAATCAATAAGTAATAAAAGGAAATGAAATGCAATTCAAAGTATCATCGTGTATACTCACTTTTTCATGCAAGTATTCCTAGTCCAATAGGCCTCTCGTCACCCAAACTATCGCAAACAAACTCATATGGACTCATATATATCTCTTGAAGTTTGTTTGGTGACAATCTAGGTTATATTAGATGTACTTAGTCTCAGTAAATTAAACGTTGATACTATCCGACACCAAAAAGACCCAAAAACATTTACACAAATGACCATTATGCAATTCAAAGTATCATCGGTATACTCACTTTTATGCAAATAAGTGGATATGAGCATACCTTAAGGTTGATGCTTGATTGTATATAACTAGATCGCGTTCTTGATGATGAATAACCTCCTAAGGACTACAATTTCCAGCAAATAAAAGTCCCCAATAGCTCAATTTTTTTTTTTCATTTTTTTATTGAAAACAACATGCAAATGTGAAGCAAAAAGGCTAGGAGTTTGTATTTATAGTTCTTGCCTTTCATCCAAATGTACAACCCCATCTCCATGACATCTAAGGGACCCTAAACACTCATATCAACCCACTCATACAAAGGTATGATGCAGTTCTATCAACGTCGACGCTGCTCCTCCGTGTGGCAAACCGGTCGTACTCTATTTCGACGTGGATTTCTCCGTGCTTGCACGTCCAAATTGAGTTTGTTGAGCTTGATGACTCGACCGAACTTCTTCCTCGTGTTGGCTCGATTGACCTCTACTACCAAGGTGCTATCAAAGATAGGGGTTGAACCATTCCAATATACTTGACTTCCCGTATGTGGTTGGGTGAAAGGAACATGAGGTGGCATGCCTAATAAGGGCTGAATGAGCCATCTCCACTATATGGAATATTGTAGTTATAATATGGCGGAGTAAATGGACTTGGCATGTATTGAGGCAATGAACCATGCATTGAATGTGTAGGCATTCTATGGTCCATGTACGAAGATGATGGCCCAGGAGCATATGGATCAAAATGATATGGATGAACACTCATGCTCGGTGTCCTAGGCAAAAACATATGAGCATCCGATTGCGTTGGGGCCGGCAAAGGAGAGTACCCATAAGAAGAAGGGCGGGTTAGAGGTGGCGAAGGAGAACGTCTGCTGCTTCTCACCAATAGTCTCTGACGTTCTTGGTGTTGGACGAGTTGGAGGTGGTGGAGAAGAACGTCTCATCGCTCTCTCACCCGAGTCCGAGTCGTCGTTGTTTTTCTTCTCCTCCCTCTATCTCGCTAGGCTTTGATCCTCTTCTTGTTGTTCTTCCTCTTCTTCTTGAGATGCTCCGTCATCTATGTCCGCTCAACTACATTTTCATCATTCCACATAGTAGTCCTTTGCCGTTCATCCTCATCTAAGATTCTGATGCCTTCATGTAGAGCACCATGCCTTGTTCGACCCCGTCATCAGAGAACACTCGCTCCAATTGACGCGCAAATGTAGACTAATATACAAAAAAATGCAGTGTTTGGTTAACAATTTTAAATATGACTCATGAGGATAATAGCATTATAGTTTCAACGTTACCGAGAATTCGCGCAAAGCCCCGTCATGTCCAATGTATCGCCTGGTGATAGATCTGTACCACCTCATGTACTCTTCGTGATCGTGTTCCCCTTCTTGTTGTATCGTGGCTATCGTATGACTACGATTTTCCCACAACTCTATATATCTTTTGTGATACACTGCCCAATTTTCTTGAGGGTGTCCTCTCAATTGGACGCGGTGCAGACGTGTGTCAAAATCACAGTGAGGTGGCACGACCTGTGTCAGCCCAAACTGTCCATGACCCTTTCCGGTCTATGCCATTCAACTATATGGAAACAAATTAAATGACACATCGAACGCCAGCTCCCGTGACCTTGAGTACATAATTGTGGAAGTGACTCGATGACATCAGCGTATGGTTGCCACTCCACGGCATTCTCCCTCTGCGTGTCAAGTGCATCACGAAATGATGATATAACGTGTGTGGCAGTCCTAGTTACAGAAAATGCAACTATCCATCTGTATACAAAACAATAAATTTGTCGTAAATTAAAAGGACCCAATGAATTGTTAAAAATAACATGAGAAACATTTTTATTACCGATATCCCAAATGAACGTCATTGGGCATGTATACTTCATCACACGTTCGAGGTCGACCTCTAGGAACAGGCTTGCGCCTTGGTGCTATAAATGGAAATCTATCCCAGGCCCATAGTTGTATAAGAATTGTCGCACCAACGACCTCGTGCGCACTGAGAGCGAGATCCACGACACAACTCCCTGTATAAATATGCCAAACATGCACTTCCCCAACTATATTGTCCAAATTTGTTTGAAGGTCCTCGAGCAACGGAAGAAACATCAAATGAACATATTGATTCGACTTGTCGCGAACACACAACCACCAATAAGTTGTAGAATGTATGAACGAACATAACGTCGAACCATTTCCTCATTCTTTGTCATCCTCTATAGGTGGCACATTGTCTTCGAGCCATGAAACACGAACTCTATTCCCGAAAGGTGAAGTGGTTCAGGTCTTGCACCAAGTAGTCTTTCACACACCGCGAGATAGTCGACATCTCGTGCTTCCAACACGAGCATACCATTAATTGGTAACCCGAGCTGAATCTCATGTCTTGGAGTGTTATCGTACACTCGCCGCAATGCATGTGGAACGTATGTGTCTCTCTGACGCCATCTCTCAATGAAAGCGGTGATCAAAGCCCGATCAAGTCTAAAAATCCTACACGTGAAACACCATAAAAGCCACTAGATCGTAGGTAAGGGATCATTCGAGAATGGTAATTAATCCGTCAATCAACAACACCCAGTCTTCTTCGCACGCGCATTGTATCATGTACCTTACAATTTAAAAATATGTCGATATATATATGTGTATTAAACGTTTTTGCATAAATATTATGCACATACATGTTAAATGTATATACCTGACCCCTCCAGACTTGCGATGACCTGTGTGTAGATTGGAGGCGTAGAAGAGAAGGATCAGATGGTCCTGGTTCCATGTGTACTCGCTACAACTGTGTGATTAGACAAATTGGTCGAGTAGTTTTAAAACTCACAACAAATCATTACTATGAGTTATAACATTAACAAATACGTATCTATTACTTTACGTAACATAAGGTTATACTATATTAATATAAATGTTATGAAATTATCAACTGACACCGTTTACAAACAAAATACAAATCCTCTCATTGGTTTGGATTGGGGGGTTGGGGTTGAGATATGGATGGACAATTTCTTTTGTTATGTCCCTCTGCACGACAAACGCTGCAACGGTTCCTCCTAGTAGGGACTCGACCACGATCTCTATTCGGACATGTTCTTCGTTTATGTCCTTCTTGATGACATATGCCACATCGCAAGGTCCTCGAAACATTAGGAAGATCCATCTCATTTTGCCTTCGTGTTCCCTTTGGTCTCCCTCGGCCACGTCTACACCTAGGATCTGGTAAAATCTTCGTCGCAAAAGTCGGCCAATACTTCTCATCGGAGATGGCTTTGAATTGAGAGGAGTAGCATCGTGCGTACACGTCCATCCTGTAGTATTGCTCAATAAATTGTGTATAATCAATTCGAATATGAGCACATGCAAATAACACGTGTGAGCAAGGGAAACCAAACGATTGCCATTTATTGCAAATTTTGCAATACCAGGTTCCTCAGGGATAACAATCTGTGTATTGTTGCCTTTATGCATACGATCGCCATGACGTCCAAATGAGCACCTCAAACTCACCAAAGTCGCGATTTATCAATTTCACGTAATGTCTCCTTGCAGATTGTTGATAATATGCAATTTTATCCATGGCATATCTCGTGTAATTGAGCCCGTGCGATATTGCTTCATCGATTTCCTCCTTGCGTCGGTTGGTGTATGTCACCAACCTGTAGTAAATCATTTGAACCATTGTTGTTATATCGGCAAAAATCGTGCCCTTTCAATACACCGTTAAAACATTCTACAATGGTAAGATAATGTCGTGTCGAATATCAAGCCACGCTAAAACACATATAGGATAACAAACATAACTACTATCGAATACATACCAACCCCGTTAGAATTCATCCATCCGTATCGCAGCCTCCATCATGCGATTGAGTCCGAGTTTCTTGGGAATGGCATTCACATATTGAAGACACCGAGGACTTCCCGATGACAAATAAGCAAAACGCTCCATGCATGCATCAAATTTCCTCACTTGATGTTGACCAAAGAAACTCGAGATAGGATATTCTTCAACGAATCATTTTTGAAATGCGTGTTAAAATTACGGTCAAGTGTCGCAGTAATAACGATGGTATCCTCTTGGTGGACAAAAACCATTTGCTTGGTGTGTTAACACCTCGAGAATGCCAGAGTGACGGTCAGAAATAATACAAATACCATCTCTATCGGTCACGTGTTTGCGCAACATTCTCAAAAACCACCCCCACGAGTCGGTTGATTCATTTTCCGTAACTGCAAATGCAACTGGAAGTAGATGTCCATTACCATCAACAGATAGGGCAATCATTAGCTTACCACTGTATTTGCCATACAAGAATGTCGCGTCAATCTGTAGAAGAGGCCTACAATGTTTGAACCCTTCGATTGATGCTTTGAATGCGAAGAACACACGACGAAATTGAGGATGCTCTGTCCCGATCTCATCTCGCAGCCCCATTGTCTATGTGACCACTCAATCTTCGTCCCCGGGCTCTTATTATGTACAAATTACCAACCATCTTGGTAACGTAGCATATGACGCGTCCCAATCTCCGAATGCATTTGCAATTGCTTTTCTTTTAGCATCCCACATTCGCTTGTAAGGAACTTCATGTGAGTATTTTAGCTTAATCATTTCTTTCAAGGCCTTGATAGCAATTGCCTGATCTATTTCGACAACGCTTTGTATCTCACGTGCAAGCATGTTGGCGTCGAGTTGGGCATGACTGCGTTCTATGCCGGGATTTATACAACTGTGCGGCTCGTCTAACTGAGTGATCTCCCACAATTGTTTCTTCTTTCGCAAACAAGCACGAAGACGCCACATGCACCCAGCTTCCGGCGCACTTCTGCACTTCAATGACCATAAGGTTGTAGTTGACTCCATAACAAGGTATTGACAATAGTTGTTAACATGCCACACTTTTATGGCATGCTGCAAGTCTTTCTTATTGTCAAAGCACATTCCTCTTTCCAACTCAAAATTAGGCATGTCCCATCCAAATTGAATGATGAGAACGTTGGGTTGCGGTAGAATTAGCCACTTCCCAATCAATTTCATTATACACCGGCAATGGTTGGTAATCTTCTTCATCGCTTGCTTCTTCCATCCACTCCTCCTCGTCAATTGCAAATTGCTCATCATCTTGCAAGTTTTCCGCCCCTGGAGGTTCGTAGGTTGGGTCGTCTCGTAACAATATTTATACTTTCCCAATTAACGTATGGCGCAACATCCTCGAGGGGACATACGTCCTCGTCAATGTCGTTGTCGTGGTCCTCGTTACGGTCATCACTGGGGGCGCTAATGTCATCATCAATCGAAGTAACAAATCTATCTTGCACAACATCACCTATAGGCGATTGCATACGTAATCTTTCCATCATTGATGCGGGGCATGTCATGCCCATTTTTCTTCTACCACTTGTGAATGTACGGTAGAATTTTGATAAGGCTCGATTGGCTCGAAGGTTAAATAAATCTCTACCTTCGCTGATAATGGTAGATTCGCCACTGTTGACCACATCAACTCGAAGTGGGTCTCGTCTTGCAACGACACAGGGATAAAATATTGTGAACCTGATGGATGAGTTATTACGTGACGATACGTCATCGTAATGAGAGTCTCAGTGGACGAAATATCAAACGCGTTATACATGTGATCCATCAACTCATGTTTATTCGTTCCAAACTTAATAATCATGGTCATTGATGGGGGTCTGCTATACTCAATGCCTTGCGAAACCTTAACAATTTCTCCAAATGCATAAAAGTGAAACGGGATGTTCCTACCTTCCATGACCTACATAATTTACCGCATTGATAATGTAAAAAAATTACATATATATCAAGCGAAGAAATGATCAAAATGAGGATTTGAGGCACGACCGAACTTTTCAATAAATCCTCATCAAAAATTATTCTTGTTCCTATATCAAAATGGAGCATCTTGTAGTAATTTTTCAACAACTTCTCTCTCTCTCTGCACTCTCGAAGGTCTTCTTTTCTCTCCCTCTCCGTGTTGCATTAGTTGCTTTGAGCACTCCATGTACAAGTGATTTCGATTTGACAAAGAGGAAGATGGTGCCTACGGCATTTGGGCGGTGAGAAGTCTTATTCGTGTTTGAATTTTGCTTGAGAACTTGTTGTTCGAGTTTGGCTGTGAGGAGGAGAAACGGAGGTTTTTTTTCACTTTAACTTTGATTTAATTTATAATGGAAGGAGTTAACACTTCTTGAACGGGTGTTGTATAATTGATCGCCAACACACATTACATCATTTATATACTTGTATGGACAACAATCACTTCTTGTTTTATGCTTCTCTAACGAGATGTTGTTTGTAAAAGGGTCATGTTATACACTAATGCTTAATTGTTTTTAGTAAATATATCGTCTATAATGTTGTTATTCTTAATCAGTGGTTATCGAAGCTTCAAGTGGTAGATAGTGAGTTCGAATATGATCAATTGTGGTCACAGTTAGCAAGTTAGCTACTTCCTTGCATGGTCGTGGCCAGAGAAGAGGGAGAAGAATAGTCCGACGTATTGAAAGATGAGTAGTGGCATGATTTTTTCATTGTACGATAGTTGACCGAACAATTGGAAATAACTATATCCGGACGAGGCAACACCTATAGTCTACTATCAGCACTACAAGAAATTCGACTTTTAATTACAAAACTTTCGATTACGAATATAAAAAGTGTAAGTAAAAGTCTATATTTGCTTATGACTCTTAAGTTTGAAAAAAAAATTGATATAATTGTAACTAAAAGTATTGTTTGTACTTATGACTCATGAGTTCTAAGCAAAAGCTAATAATTATTAAGTGAATATCGACCCAATTCAAGAATAGTTTTTAGTGAGTTATATGATTTCTTTTACTCACAAAAATATATTTATATAAACTACTTTTGTTTGCAAGTAAAAATACTAACTTTTGCTTATGAATCTTAGAGGAAAGTAATATGTATAGCTTTGTAAGTAAATATGTATTTTTACTTACAATATATATACTCAATAAAAGGGAAACTACCAAACTATAAAAAGATGAAGAAGAAGAATATAATTAATTAATAAATTAAGCTTTCACTCAAAAGGGACGAAACAGTAATATAATATTTAATTTTGAATTTTGTCTTTTGTACAAGTAAATCTAAAATAAATAAAAGATAGGCACAAAAAAATATCAAAAATAAGAAGATAGGCACAAAAAAGATAACGATCTTGCTACGTACTTGAACACGGACGTGGGAACACACACCCGGAACCCCCCACATCCTACCCCCCAATGCACACACGTTGTTTCAAAAGATAATAAGTTAAAAACTCAACAATTTCTCTCCCTATCTCTTAGCCTCACGGTCGTATCTCTCACGTTGACCTCACAACTAATTTCTATTTCATCACGTCACAAATCATCAAAGAGTTCATCTTAACATTGTCGCGCCTTGCACTTCATCTCGATTCTGCATCGTCTCTTAATTTCATGGGTTCATCCATGTCAGTACATGCAATCTCTACAAAGGTTTTGATTTGCATTTCACCTACATTTGTTGATTAATCTTAATGCATTCTATACTTTTCAACTTATTTTCTTCATATTAATTGGGTGCATGTAAGATGCATGAGCCTATTGCAAAGTCGCTACAAGCTTCAAACATCCAATGGCTTTTTGGAAGGTTGTATTCAATTTTTTTAATTTCTTTAATTTTTTTAATGAAGAAAATTATAAATGAATTTTAAACTGTCTAACTTTATTTTTTCTTCTCTTTCTAGTTGTTGGTTGAATGAGCTTTGGAACATTGTTTGGTTACCCAGCTAAATCTACTCTAGCTAGCTTTTGGCTCCCGAATAAGACAAAGTTTGTCAAATTGATGAAAAACTGATCAGAACAATAATCATGAATAAATAACTGTATTTTATTTAAGTTTAATTGTATTTTATTTAAGTTCTCTAACTCATTAAATTTTTTTATACCAAAACGAAACTCATTAAATTAACGTGAAAAAAATAATGAAAGGCACAAAAATTAAACAAAATAATATTTAAATAAAAAATGTAGTTATATTAATGAATATTATTGAAAACGAATAGAAATTTTATTAATAGATATTATACACTTTTACTTATGATGGTGAGTTCGCAATTCAAAAAGGATCTCTTTACTTACAATTAAGTTTGTAAGTGTAAACTTTTACCGACGACTCTATTCTTACGATGTTTTTACCAACGACATTTTGTAAGTAAAAACTTTTACTTACAATTTTAACACTTTTACTTACAAATTAAATTTGTAAGTAAAAGATTTTTTCCTTCTTGTCGTTGTTGGAGATGGTGAGGCGACTAATAGTGTATACACCGGACACTACATTAATACTAACTTGTAATTGATATCTTGTCGCAATAATCAAACACTGATAATAAATAACACAGATAATATTTTTCTTTGGGTCGATTTGCCACTCACTTGTAAAATGTGTCAAATAATTATCATGCATTTATTACTACACACAATAAACTACGACCACCACTACAAAAAAATTAATTTTTCTATAGGGTTTAATATTTGTAATATTTTAACTATGATGTTCACATTCTTTACTAACTATTTAAAAATAAAATATTTAAATTACACACACCATGCAATAAACACATTTTCTTAAAAAAATCAATTACACTATAAATATATTAAATAAATAAATAAATAAATTTTTGTTCTTACTATTTTTCTTCCTGTTTGTTCTTCAATTTAATATTCCTTCACCTACAAAAAAAAGATTAATATTCCCTGTGAAAAAAAAAAGTTATTTTATTGAAATGAAAACTAAACAACAACAAAATATTTATAAAAAGAATAATTAAAAATATCGGTTCTCCCCAACATGGAATCATTTGCTAAATACATCAAAACAAACACTCTCTCACGCCCTCTCTCTCTATAAGCCTAACATACTCATATAAGCCTAACATACTCAACCCAATCCCAAACCCACACACTACTCTTTCTCTGTTTGTTCACACTCTCTTCCCCTCTCTCTCACCCTCTTTCTCACTCTCTCTCTCTCTCTCTCTCTCTCTCTCTCTCTCTCTCTCGATCGACACACTCTCCCCCTCTCTCACTATCTCGACCTCTCTCTCTCTCTCTCTCTCCACCTCTCACTCTCTCACTCTCTCACTCTCTCTCTCTATCACGTCCTCTCTCTCTCACTCTCTCTCACTATCTCGTCCTCTCTCTCTCACAAACCACCTCTCAACCTCTCACTCTCTCTCACAAACTCTCCCCCTCTCTCTCTTACGGCACTCTCACCCTCCTCTCTCTCTCTCTCACGCCACCTCTCACCCCCTCTCTCACACTCTCACACGGCACCTCACCCTCTCTAGCACACTCTCAACCTTTCTCTCTTTCTTTCTCGGCAAACTCTCACCCTACATGTCACCGCTTTTTACTCTCTCTCTCGCGACACCTCTAGCACCTCTCTCTCTCTCACACTCTCTCCCTCTCGGTTGTTCCCCCTCTCTCTCGGCTCACAAACTCAACCCAAACACACACACTTCCACTTACACTGCCGCCTTCGCCGTCGCCGTCGCCGTAGCCGTCACCGTCGCCGATCGCGGTTGCCTCTCTCGATCTCCCACACACTCTTTCTCTCGATCTCCCTCACACTCTTTCTCTCGATCTCCCTCACACTCTTTCTCTCGATCTCCCTCACACTCTTTCTACACTTTCTTCCTCTCTCTTCTCACTGCTCCTCAGTTACTCTATCCCTCTCTTATCAACGAAAACCTCACTGCCTCTCTCCCTCTCCCTATTTTAAATCTCCCCACCGATAATTTTTAACTGATAATTTTTAACTGATAAAAAATATGAAACCAACAAAGTGGTTGTTGCAAGTTTGAAGTGTATTAAAAAAAAATTTGAGTTAAATTTGAAGAGTATTAAGTTGGTTTCTTATCAAAAAGACAAAAAATATACAAAACGTCAAAAAAAAAAACAAGTAGGATTAATACCAATCAATGCATAATGTTTTAAAAGAACAATTGTAGTGATTTGGACGCATCGAAAGATACTTTGTTTTATATAAAGTTTAGGATTGATAGCAACTAAACATTGTATATAAACTTTGGTTATTTCAACTTTACAAGGTTTTTTTTTTTTTTTTTTTTTTGAAAACTTTAACTTTACAAAGTTAAATTGCTTGACTAAACTATTACAATGAATAAAGTTTAGTAACATGTTTGGAGATTGTTCTTTATGTGCAGTGATATGAGGAGTTTGATTTGGAAAGATATATGATTTTTTTACTTAAAATTTATTGAATTCACGAGAATTGTGATTTTGGAGTGGGTTTTGGTTTTAAATTTTTGTTTGTATTTTGCAATGTTAAGAATTCTATGTGAGTAGACCTCCTTCTTCCTTGTTAATTGTTTTTGGTAATTCGCTTAATTTTCTTAGCTCACAATCAATTGCACTAAATTGGGCAATGAAAAAGTCTGATCCATGTAGCAGACCCCAACTAATTTAGAATTGAAGCTATGTTTCTTGGCCTTTCACGGAGAACAAACAAAAAAAGACTGAAACACAAGAAAAAAAAACTACAGAATATGTTCTTATTGATTACACCTCTTTGACTATTATCACAAATTATACAAAGACTACATTGAAGTAGATTACAAAAAGTTTTCAAAGACACGAGTTCTAAAGCAATTAAGCCACTGTCCTAGTCAATGTCCATGAAATCCGTTGGGATTGAACTAGATCGACCACTTTCATACTCATCAATCTCCATGAAATCAGTGGGAAATCAGTGACCGACGAACGCAGCAAAGATGGAAAATCCGCGAAATATATGGCATGATGCATCCATTGAAGTCTTTGGTTTAGTGGAGATTTCATGAAATCGCGTCTGAAAGGATGAAGCAGTGGAAACCGACAAAGCGGACACAAATGATGGCGATTAGACTGAAGCCAATCGAAAGATGCACATTCCATGAAACATGTGGCCGCACTCCGTCTTCTTCACACCAAAGTTGCATGCGGCCAAGATAATCTCTCTCACTAAACTCGTCCTGGCATATAATTTAAAGGTTTGAGGATTTGGTTTTTGGTCTTCTATACAAGTATAATACTTTTCTTCTGCCAACTCCAATTCTCTCGCCTCCCGCACTTCTTCTGTTGCCATGATTTTATCACAACGATTCTTGCCCAAGTAATACTTCCCTGCCCGTGTAAGCCCTCTTTTTCCCATCAGTCTATACAATCAGATCCACAGACGCAGATCTGGAAGCGAGGAATTGTGAAAATTGGGCGCTAGGGTTTTGGGGAATGCATGAAATTGATAACGATGGTATGTGTTTGATGAAATGTCTGAATGGGGGATTTGGCGTTATTGGTGGGAGTTGAGGGCATGTGGGACGGAGGGACGGAGGGACGAGGAGAGAGCGCGGGTTTAGGAGTTGGATTTTGTTGGGGAGAGCGAGTCCCTTGAGAATGGATGGGAACAAAAATGCGCCGCAGCCTATTTGGTGCGCGACTCAAGACAGCCTCGAGGAGTCTTGTATACCAAGTGGTTTATACTTGAACAAAGAAAAAAGAAAATAGATACATTTTCTTTTTATTTATTTTATGGAAAATGTTAGAGTAATTCACTTTAGGCACCTAGAGGGCCCGAGCGAGTGTCCCTCTATGTAATATCCCTCGAGGTGTGTGTTTAACACCTCGAGATATGCACACACACTCCTAAGCATTTTTCTTATTTTATAGCAATTAGTAGGGCTGGGCAACAGTAAAACTGCCCAAACCGTCCTAACCACCTGGTCTGGTTTGGTTTTTTAAACTTGCGATTTGGGAGTGGTTTAGGAATTGGTGGCGGTTTTTGTTTCTAGAAAACTGTGGTTCACCAAACTGAAAAAGCAATTTAAGAATTTCCATAATTTTACACCCCCCATCACCCAAACACAATATGTTAATCCATCCTACCTCCCTTACCTCCTCTCTATGTTTTGCTCCTTCCTCTCACTCAATCCTTGTATTCCATGAATTGACTTTGTATTTAATTGTGTTTTTAGTGGATGGTAATGTGTTTCATTGTAATTTTTTGTGAATGAACATTTATGGACTTTTTATATAGTATGGTAATTTTTTTTGTATTGTAGAAAAATCACAAAATTAAACTGTCCAAACCGTGTAAACTGCGGTCGGTTTGGTTGCAGTTTTAATGGTTCACAGTTTGGTGGTGATTTGTAAAACTGTCAAATCATGAATCCTTGGTTTGGTGGCGGTTTGAATGTTTTCACAATCAAACCGCAGTTTGCCCACCCCTAGCAATGAGAGTTTGAACTTTTTTTGCTCCTCCTCACTTAAGTTCAACTATTCCTATAGAGTAAATTGAGTTCCTCAACCTCGCAATTTAGGAAAGACCAATATATTTAGAGTTGAATGTCATAATTTGAACTTATGATGACCTAATTAGTTATCATGTGCGCCATCCAGTCACAATTATAAGTTGTTTAAGGTAAATGTACAAGAATTAAGTAGCGATTTAATTGTGAGATAATATTACTATATTACTGTACCATTACTTTTATTAATGTCATTTTGAGTGAAATGTGATAGATCCAACTTGACATACTAGTAGACAAAAATTAATCCAACTTTTAAATCTTCATTAATGAGGGCAAAATAGATAAAATATGTTTAAGGATGGGAGAACGACTTATATTTTTGAACGAGAGAAGTGAGTTAGAAGCCTAGAACGACCTATATTTGTAACCGGATGGAGTAAATCATAGTAACTTTACCATCAAACCATTTCTACTGGAGGCCATACAAGGAATATTGTTGCATGAAATTTTTTTGAGATATATATTATTTTTAAGATGGAGAGGTGGTGTATTGGAGATGTGTTTTGTGTGGAATAATTGGAATGATCCTGAATTGTTGGGCCCAATCTGCGCACACCGCGCGAACACGTGGATCTTCGCTAGTACCGATATTGTCCCCAACTTAACTACCTCAACATTAGGTGTGTGGTTTTATTGCAAAAGACCTCAGTACTATGAGATGAAACATCCACTCTTATGAACTTCTTCAAGAAGCCATAGATAACCAATGTGGGACTAAACTTTTTGGTCCACACATCCCAACAATCTCCACCTTGAACCGAAATCCATCCAAGATGGGCACACCACATGATCCATCGTTGCTACCATCTCGAGGGAGAGCACAACTCGAGACACATATACGACCACCAACAGACATGTCTTGTCTCAGCCGCATCATCGGCTCTGATACCACTTATTGGGTCCCATCCGCGTACACTCCCGCGCGGGCACATGGATATTCGCTAGTACCGATATTGTCTCCAACTTAACCATCTCAACATTATGTGTGAGTTTTTACTGTAAACGATCTCGGTATTATGAGTTGAAACATCCACTCTTATGAACTTCTTCAAGAAACCATAGATAACCAATGTGAGACTAAACTTTTTGGTCCACACATCCCAACATGAATATCGTATAGTAAATAAACAAATTACTCTGATTGTTCTAAGAAAAAAGGTAATTTATTGTAAAAAAAATAATTTATATGATTCAATGAAATGTAATTATGTTTCTAATAAAAGGCAATTTATTGTAAAAAAGATAATTTATTAATTATTACCAATAGTAGGATTGATTTTCTTTGAACTTAAACCCTTCATTCTTGTTTAAATGAGCTTAATATTATTAATATTTATGAGTCTATAATATTTTTATTATTTACTTATGAAGATAGACATACAAATATATAAAGAAAATGAATAGATAGTCAAAACATCTTTGGTGAGATGGTAAATAAATCACTTGCCTAGCAAGACTTCGAAAGGTCGTGGTTCGACTACTATTAAAGTAAAAATAAAAAATAAAAAATAAAAAAATCAATAGATAATGATTCAAAAAAATGTAGAAGTAATAGTACTAAACTATGCATTACAATGCATAATCAAATTTTATGACCCCCTCCAAGGGAATTGTGCACGTGTTTACAAATAGAGTCACGTTAAGGGCACCCCGTAATCTTCTCAGGGCACCTCGCCTTTTTTTAATTATTACCAATTGAAAAAAATGTCTTCATCCAACCCAATAATTCACATGCCCATTCAAATGCCCTCTCAGGGCACCCCACTTTTGAAAACTCGATTTTTTACGAAGTCAAGTTGATCCGTTGCGGCCGGACATTGTGTTTGTCGATCAAAGAGTGTGCACTAGCCCTTGTAAATCGCGTTTGTCAATCTGTCGCCGCCAGGAGATTTGACGAGTTTTAAGTATTTTTAGAGTCTAATGGTTGAAGAAAATGAGTGGGAGGCAGACGTCGCACATGACAAGTTAGTTTTTATGATTTTTGTGTTTTTTTTTCTATTTTCGAAGGTGAAACACGAACGCGAATTTATCAGTCACACAGGACCGAGACATGTTGTAGTGTCTCGGTACCTTATAACCGATAACTAACAAAATGTGTCAGTTATTACCAATTGAATTTAATTTCAAACATAGCTTTTTATTACACTTCGGTTGGAAGCAACCGATACATAGCTTAATGTCACGGTAACAGGTCACCAAGACCAAAACCAGTAGTCTTGGTGATACATAGCCACATGGTTTAAAGGTCTTTCTCACTTAGGTATCGGTTGATATAAGACAGATCGGGACCCTGTGTGAACACTACAAGATTGAAGTTAAACACATCGTTTAACCATAAAGACAATAAATCTACCTTAAACAAGTAAGAAAGTGAGAGAATTTAATATATTGAGGCCTTGATGTCATGATGAAATGGAGAAAAGAAGAGTTTCATTCAACGTGGTGGGATGCTCATGCCTGAGAGAATTTCGGGATGTGCGTAGAGCGACTCTTACAATAGAGCTACACTACTTGAGTGAGGCAGATATGATGCATTAGATTCGGAATAGAGGCGCCTCCTAGCTGTGTGGGATTATGCACAACGAAAACTGAGCCGTACTCGTTCAAGATCACAACTCATAGCCATCGAACCTCTCTCTTCTTCCTTGGACTGAACTCCAAGGATGGACATAGCCCTGTTTTCTCCGTCTTCCCTTTTCGCTCAAGATCACAACTCCTCTTCTGGTTCTCTCTCTCTTTCTCTCACTAATTTTGCATCTTTTTTTTTGGAAAAGAAGATAAAGATTTGATCTTGTTTTGTTGCAGACGAGGGGGAAGAGACCCATCAAAACTATGAAGAAAGGAGCCACAAATTTCCTGGAATGGTATGATTTTGTTTTGGCCCAATTTTATGTTCTTTTAGAAACATCACTTGATCCCCAAAGTTCCCTTTTTTACTATTTTGTTTGCCCTCTTAGTTTTGTTTGGATGTGTTAAAGATCAAGTTTGGGCTGTATAGTGGATATGCTTTTGTGGGTGATAGTTAATTCCTTGTAGATTGGTTGATTGGTGCCATTTAAAATGTGGGTATTGAAACTATTGATGATTGTGCTACCAGGGGCGTTGGTCGAGTGGTAAGTTTCGTTCTTTAATACACTGACTAAGGCAAATGTGTTGAGTTCGAAATCTACCCACTCCTTCCTCCCTCCCTCCAATTTCTTTCTTGGTGGGGGGGTGGGGGGGGCAACTATGGACTCCGAGGGATTAGTTGAGTCCACCATCAATCCGGTGTCAATGACGGTGGCTGGGATATCCTCAGCTATCAAAAAAAAAAAAAAACTATTGATGATTACTGGCTTCTCTGTGGTATAGCCGGCATTGCAGTGTCGCCGTGCCGGTTTGTTGAGAATAATTTTGAGATAAATTATGAGAAACTATGTATCATAGTTTGAAGCAAATTTATACAACTGGATGAAAACTTGGTTTTGGTGGGGATATGCAGATTCTTGACATTTTCAAATTAAAATAATAACTGCAGAAGTTCATTGAAGCTTGTCTCTTGCAATGCAAAAAATTGGCAAATTAATCCGTGATATAAATAATGTGATTTTAAGAGAAAAAACTTCATTACTGCATTTTGGCTCATCCATGATATATATTGCAATTATTTTGCCAGAATTCGCCTTTCTAGATTGAGATAAAAATTTATGATTGTAAACTGATGATTATGTTGCGATGGTTTGGAGAAGAGCAGTGATGAACTAACCTGAGAGTTAAGCAGTTGAAAAAAAAAAACCACAAAGCATTCTTCTATGTATTTCTGCTGATGATTGTTTGTGCATGCCATAAGAAATCAGTCACTTAGAGTTGATGATTGAAGAGCTAACTTCTGTGAGCCTATATACTAGAATTATGGTTTGGGAGATGGATCAGGTTGTTATATTCGTCTATCAGAACATCCATTGATTGTGGTTTGTGGAAATATTTTCAAGATATTGGGATGACGTGGAGATGTGGTGTATGAATTTATGATTGTTTGGATCGACTGGCTTTATTCTGGCGATATTTGTTTGGCTAAACAATGGCCAATTGAATGCAATAGTAAGTGTTTGATGTTAGCGAAAGGTGTTAGAAGGGAAAATTTGAAAATTGAGTGATATATAGTTAGAGAAGTGCAGAAATATGATTCTTAATCTATTTACTAGACAATTTTTGCCCCTTTTCTTGTCTCAGGATTTGGTCATCAGAGAGTTTACATTTCATCAGTTAAATGCCAACTTGCTATGGCCTGGAACTTTTGCTTTTACAGAATGGCTAGTTCAACACAAACCCTGGTTAGAAGGACGACGCATCATTGAGTTAGGCAGGTAGGTGTTGAATTGATATTTAGTTAGCAGTGCACTCTTGTTTGACACATGGATCATCGTTATGTGAGTCATGTTGTAATGGGTTTATTTATCTGTTCCCTCTCTCTTGCTCTTTATCCATATTCCAGAATAGGGCTACTAATTGGAATGACTTTCCATGACTGTTTGATCAACATTTGATGGCTCTGAGTTAGTAAATTTCTGGCTCGATTGTTCAATCTCCTACAGTAAAGATTGGTTATGTAATCATTAGATAAAGAGCAAATCCTGCACATAAAGCTTTTACTATCTCAATGGGAAAGTGGTTTTGATGGTTGATATATTGTCAAGGACAATACCTTAATAAATTCGTAGTCATTCAAAGCTTGCTTTCGTGCTAATTCAAGCATTCTATTATTTTTTTTGAAAAACCAAGCATTCTATTATTGTTTTCGTAATCCAGACCAAGTGCTTACATTTTTGTTATTGTTTCAGAACTAAGGAAAGAAATTGCTTGTTAGTCATCTAGGCTACTTACATATTGTTGCTTTTTCCTACTAGGTTGCACATTCACGTGCCGTATTCAGGCTTTCTTTGTACATGATTTCAGTACTTCAATTTCCTGTGCTTCATTATCTCTGTACTAAAGAATATCTCTTGAACTTGAATTAGGAGAATATATTTAGCTGTTCTACTAAATGTGATTTATTCACTTTCAGTGGCACTGGGGCTTTGGCTATTTTTCTGAAAAAATTGATTGGAGCTGACATAACTACCTCAGACTTCAATGATGAGGAAGTTGAAGAGAACATAGCACATAATTGTCGGATTAATAGGATCTTACCTGTCTTGCCGCACATCAGACGTATGCTTCTTACTTTGTTTATAACCTTACAAATTTTATTTACAAGCCTTCTCGTGACAAAGTCTGAACCACTCGCTTAAGCATTTCCGTGGAAGTGGTTCTGTATGATCCACTTGTATCAGAATTGTTCTGATCACTATAATTTCCCATGCTATTGAAAACAGCAACGCCCGTTTAATATTCTTCTCTGATGCATACTTAGAATATGTCTTGAATGCATGATATGGCGTCAAATAGATGAGCGATTATATTTTCGGATGTTCTGTTAGTGTCGTATGTCCATTCATGACTTTATGTAAAGGGGAAACAGATGGTGAGCACCAGTAACGAGACCATTTACTTGAAACGTCAATCCTTTTGACTGTAGTAGAAAGGAGACAGCAAATTCAGTGGTGTAATGAGTCTAGTGACATGAATTCATTTCCTACTGCAAAACCTCACATCATAAATCTAGCAGATAAAGCATATATGACAATTGATTTTGCACCGACAAATAGAAAGATTATCTTCTTGTCTTTTATTTGTCGAACGACAACCAAGCCTGTCTTAAATTAGTTGGAGTTTGGGCATGAATCTTACTTTACCATTGGGCTTTATTTAGCACAGTTGATGATGTGTACTAGTATTTTTTTTAACGGGTAATGCTAGGGCGACTTTCTTTTCCTACATACATTTGCTACACAATTCTTGGGGTCCATTGGACACACATCGGAATGTGCATGCACATCTCTATGCATGATTAAAAAGATCTTAACAACTGTCTTGTAAATATATGTAGTAAAAGAATGTCACCCAATCATTTTTCTTTTCTAAATCTTCACCTTCTCTTGTATTTTAGCTTAAATTTTTTGTCACAACTGTTGTGTGTGTGCTTACTCCGGGCATTCTTTTTGTTCATTCAGATTCATGGGGAGAGATGTTTCCAGTAACTGAGCCAGACTGGGACTTAGTTATTGCTAGTGATATTCTACTATGTAAGGTTTGTTGCTTGATTCAAGTTGACAATCATGATAAGAAAACTAGCGAGCCCTACTGGATTAACCAACCTTGTCCGAAGTGACTTTTGTGCCAAGTTCTACTTCTACATGAAGGTTTTTAGATTCAAGTCACTGCGACTTCCATATCTTTTTTTGTTGACGCTCTTCTCCACGGTCTTCTTTTTGAATGGTTTCAGATGTGAAACAGTATCCAAACTTGATCAAGACACTATCCTTCCTCCTCAAGACATACAAGATGAAGGATAAAATTGCAGGTCCTTGAATTTCTCTGGACATTTTACTATGTTGTATGAATTGCATGTTTGACTTGGTGAGCGTTTGCAGGTGAAGGAGATGGACTTCCATGGCCGGCCTTTTTAATGAGTTGGAGGCGCAGAATAGGGAAAGAAGACGAAGAGCTTTTCTTCTCCGGGTGCAAGGATTCAGGTCTTTCTGTATCGCATTTTGGCTCCCGCATCTATTGCATTAGCCTTGAAGAAACAAGTCACTCAGAAGTCAATGCTCCAATATGTTCAGGCATGTAACGAATTTAGTGACATAAAGTTATCCCTTTAAAGCAATTTTATAGACTTCTACGATCATTCTTTTGGACCTTTTGAGAGGTTTGTCGAGTTTATCGTGTTGCTTCATCTTATGTCAAACCGAGTGCCGGTGGAACTGGTACTGTAAGGCCTTCTAAATTTGTAATACTCTCCGAAGGTATTCAATATGATATCCATGTTTAAAGTAGGGTGAACTTATTTGTAAGTGGAATTTTCATACTAGAATGATAAACCTTCAAATCATGTACCGTTTCAATTAAACGCTTATGGAGTTCATCCCACACACACACACACACACACACGCGCGCGCACATATGGTTTAGGGTTTAGGGTTATTCATGATTTAGGAAATGTGAAACCCACGCACTCAAATGTGGACACAGCTTGTTATGGCGGAAAACGACAGAATTTGCACTCAGGCATGGAAGAGCTATTTGAATTTAAGAGCTGACAAATGAAAGAACTTGCCTATAGTGTACTGTGATCTTAAAATAAAAAATGAAATAAAGTGCCTATAGTGAACAGAATATGAAGCATCTGACATCTGTAACAAAATTTCTTTTATTTCATTGTATCCAATAGTTGAAAATGATACAAGTTTTGATATTTTTGGCAACTCAACTGTTCGGTTCTGTTCAGTTTACTCTCGCCTAGGGCCAGATTGCTGGGATGTTTACACATTATTTTCCCTGCTATTGGGGACAAAAATAAATGAACATCAATCCGAGGTCACAGAACATGACTAGAACTCTGTGAATTGAACCTCAGAGACAAAGAATGAGCACCTATGCCAATAAATAAAATCTCATAAAAAAAAAAAAACTGAATGATTTGTGTTTCTACCGTTTCTTTTCTTTTTCTAAATCACCCAGACAAAGCTTTACGAAGATGCAGAAGCCACATCGCAACCTCCATACTTAGGAGTCTAATTTCCAGCAAGATTTCTTCCAACCATATGCTCAGGGACGACAAGAATGACCACTTGCGCATCTTAGCCGCAATAATTGCCTCAGAAGAAGCTCTGGCAGTGATAAAATATGTCTGAAGGGAGGACCCTTGCATCTGCAAAATAAGTATACCATGTCAGGAACTGTAGCCTAAAATATTTGTTGTGATGTGGAGAACTATGCCTGATGATTCCCTATAATTAAAATTAACATTACAAGAGCATGGCAACCAATTATTGCTACATAACGGCTTCTAAATCATTGGTTACTTGGATCATGCAATCTTAAAGACCTCGAAAAGTTCATTAGAAAAATTTAAGTGGTGGGTTTGTTCAGATTTATTGAGCTAAAATAAGAGGGTGGAAAAACAAACAATATTCTTCCAATAAAAAAGGAAACCTTGCTAAAACTTGTGGTCGTTCATTTGCATGATTCAATGACAGTTCCTCCTATTGCTTTAAAACCTTTTCTTTATGGATTTGGAAAACAAACACAGAAATTAAGCGCAAACTCTTGGTTGATTAGTTCGAATAGGTTGTTCAATTGAATTCCTGCTCATCATCTGTTGCTTTTCAAAATTATTATTGGGTTTCTCAATGTCTTAATTTCTTAATTGGGGAAAATAATAAATCAAAACCATGCTTTTTGCTCTTTATAACTTGCAATATGGAAGTATCTTAAACTGACAACAGTTCTGATGGGTTATAAACTATTCAAACTGAACGCCATGAAAACCAGATCAAACAAACTACAATTCAGTTTCATTTAAGCTCAATCCATGCATAATTCAACTATAGAAATACTATGCCAATATATCGTAAACATGTATACATAATGAATGAAGAGAAAACGAATGTTCAAGGGGTATAAGTCCAAATATGAATATTGATGGCAGTTGAGCCCATTCACAAGATTCTGGTGTATAAACATATCCAACAATAAGTGAATAAACAGTACACAGAAAGCTAAGTCATAGGTAAGGAATCCCCAAATAATGTACAAGGTCCCCAAGCTGTGATAATATAAACATTGGGTGCAAACCATACTTCATTGAACTCAATACGAGAAAACATTTCACAGAGCACATTAAGGCAGCAAGATTCATTTGATCTCTCCAAGAAGAAAAACAAATATATGCATGATATAAAATTTTATTGTCCTTAAGAAGAGCTGAAGCATTCAAAAGCTTGATACATTAAATCGAGCGGTTTATGTGTCTCTGAAAATGGCACCCGATCACACGAAACTATGCCGAATATATTCTGATTATATTAGCAAGGAAACATGAATACGAAATAACCGAAGAACCACATGGAATCAGGGAATATGTAAAAATGAGAAAATTTTGAAAATACCAGACTATTATTTACAGCTCGCAGGCAGTCATTCGTCTTCAGCAATAGAAGAATCACCCGAGGAAGCCGCCTCAAAAGCTCTGAGATCTCAGGGAAATATTGTGAAGCATACATCTGACAACCAAAGGCAAATTTACTTTTTTGTTCGTATGTAAGAAATTACTTTCTGAACTGTAAACTTGGCCTACGTTATCAGCGCTTTCTAGGGGTTAAAATGTAAGATTTTGCGTAGATAATAAAATACGAGAGTCAAATTGTTAGCTTAT
This sequence comes from Stephania japonica, assembly GCA_039657345.1. Lineage (NCBI taxonomy): Eukaryota > Viridiplantae > Streptophyta > Magnoliopsida > Ranunculales > Menispermaceae > Stephania > Stephania japonica. The sequence continues at coordinate 14,846,324 of CM077556.1, forward strand.
TATTACTCACTAAGTCAGTTTCAGTACTCGCAAAATAAATAATTTCTTAGATCCCTTTCAGTCTAAGAAAGCATACCAAAACACAAAGAAAATATGAAATCCCACCAGTAACAACATGGCTGTTTCTGAAAAAGCACGACGATCTATTTTTATTTTATTTTTTCCTTTTTTCCATATAATCATTGGAGCAAGAGACCTTGCCATTCCAAATCTAACAAGGCCCTCATGTTAGGGTGGGGAGGGGAATGAAGTCCCCGTCCCTGTCTCCACGGGGTACGAGGTGGGATTTTTCGTCGTAAATTTCCTGGGGCAAAATTTTGTTCCCCACTTCCCACCAACTATATATGAAAATTTCGTAATAATATTTTAATTAAGTCTAAATATATTATATTTCTTAGTAAACAAATTATGACATTGTATTTTTTTTATAGATGTATTAAATTAAGTGTGTTCTTTAGTTAAAATTATTCATATTATATTAAATCTGAATGCATTGTTTTTTGTTTTTTTATGACAAAACTACTATTTCTTATGGGGGTGGGGTTACCCGCAGTCAGAGCAATCCCTATTCCCACCCCATTCCTTTTAGGAAGGAGGAATTGCCCCACCATTCCCCGCCCCATTGGGGTGGATTCCCGCAAGTAACGGGAATTCCTTACCCCACTTGCATCCCTACTTGCCAACACTTTAAGTAGCTGCAAGTCAAACTCATGATCTCACTTCACGAGATGAGAAGTCCGAACCACTCCATTGGTTGGCTCAAGATTCATTTGATAAAGGTAGTATCATTTTAGAACTGCACCAAAACATTAAGGCATTACCTGCAGTTCTGAACGTTCATTGTCATTTCCTTGTATAACCAAATGATCAGCAGCCGGATCAATGACCTTTTTCCATGGTCTCATGGTAAGGATTCCTGCAAACAACACATAAAGATCCTCTCCAGCACCCAGTTTCACACTATTTTCCTTTATTGCTCTGACATCAGCAAACACCAACCCCTGCAACAAGTATTAAGATACGGATATAATGTAGCAACAGGCCAGAAAAAGTTCTATTGCAAAAGAAGGAAGCTTTATGTGATACCCTCCAAAGCGCAGCATAGTTGATTCTAGTGGAATAATCAAGTTCTTTGTACAGACCATGATCTAGCAGTACCAACTGCGGTTTCTTCTTGCCTGTAGAAGACAACAATAAAGCCTAAGTCCCAAATTAGTTGGGGTTGACCACAAGGAATCATTTCCATTCTGCTTGGATTAATACAGGAGATGATGTGATTTGGAAATCTTTTACATTCTTTATTTCTTTTTGCCTGTATAAAAGAAGGAAAATTACTGGTAATAGAAAGAAGATGACCACATCCCTTCACAAACAAAGATATTGATGATGGTAACTATAGGAAGAGTATTGTAAGAACTTATATTGAATTCTAGTAGGATTTCTAGTGCCAACCACCAATTTGAAGCTGTTTCTTATTTGAGAGCTCTGAAGACTCGAACCATTAATAACAAGGTCTGAGTTGCAAATATGCTTCCAGCCAACATTAGCCTCATCTGCCGTGCATTAAAACAAATTTCAATCCACCCCTATTTCACCAGTAAAAAACTTGGGTGTAGTCTGCAGGGCATCGACTAAGAGGCAAACCTCATCTACATGCAGGCTACTAATACAGATATTGATTAAAGTAAGCAGTACACAGACTTCATACCAAAATGCATTGTGTTGAAAATACATTTCTTCAAATGGACTTAGTCAATTAAGGGAAAGAAGCCAATAACAAAAAGAAGGAATATATTGTTCAAAACTATGTCACCCAAACATCATACCATGTCAAGCTTGATGTGAAGAGGTTTCAAACATGAAAATATTCCATTAATATTTAATAATATCAATGCCCCCAGCTACAAAGAATGCCCAACTCAACTGAAAACAGTGACTGGAGTTCTGTAAACTAGTAAGCACTTTAACTATTTCTTTTTTCTACTTTTCATGAATCCAAATTGATGCTGCTGCACATACAAAAAAAATGGCATCTATGATTTGAAGACCACTTAATGCCATGGTAGAATCTTACCGAAAAAATTTCTTCTGCCAGAAGGCATAGGCCGAACCAATAAGTTGGCAGCATGTGGATCACAGTGCACAAAACCATGTTTAAAAATCATTTCTGAAAAGGCTTGGCTAACCTGCACAGGACACAGAAACTCATTTTTGTACAAATTTTTCAACCATAGAACAATATATGCAACATGACAATTCTGTAGACATAGAGCACACCCAAAAGGGCCAAGTCCTAGCTCCAGATGCAGTTCAAAAAATATGTGTGCAACTCTGATTTCAAGATTGTGATTAAGGGCGTCTTGCATGGAATCCCACTTGATGAGTTTCTGAATAATTCTTGCCTTATATCCAAATTCTTTGATCAAAGAAACACAAAGTATGGCTGTACCATAGAAAATTTATCATATCTAAATAGTTTCAGACAATTCATGAGTAACGATTACAGGGAAGAAGAAGCATTGTTGTAAGTTGAATATACGAATATATCTACCTTGTTCCTCAAAACAATATGATTATGAAAGATACAGTCGATGGGCTTACTAGTTTTGCAACTTCACTTGGCTGAATTCCCAGTCTTTGAATTTTCTTCACATCACTAATCTCTGCACCGTCCATAAATTCCATGGTCAAGAGCTTTGATGTACTCAAGTTCCAAAAAACACTTGGAGCATATATACATTCTGCAAGCTGAGGAGATAACCTCCTAAAATTTTCTAAGCACTTCACACTGTTCTTCGCCTCAACAATGAAATCTAGCTCCTGATCACCATATACATTAACTATTAGGGTTAGTTCCACAACACTTGGAAGAGCATGTGAGTGATGATAATGAAACTAAATAAAATAAATACATATCAAAATGGCATGTAATCAAACAAAAATAAAGATACTAGCTGAGCGAATTAAGTGCAGGACTACTGTCAACAGAAAATCATGCAAGTTCGATGATGCAAGCTGAAAAGCAAAAAAAATTGGAAATTTACAGTGGCAAAGGAATAGGAGTAGCCAGTAGGAGTCTGCTATTTATAATTATGAAAATTCAGAGTTATATAGAACCAATTTATAGGATTCACCACCCATATGAAGCATTGAACATTTTTTTTGAGTCAAGCGTTGATACACTTAGTAGCAACACAATTACACACTTGACCAGTGATTACTAGGAATTGATATGATATCTCATATCCCAATTCCCAAATAATATATAACGAAACAATTTACTTTAATTTAATTCAATCCAATTCAATAATGAAGCAAAAAATAAAAAGTTAACCCAAGTAATCAGTAGTTAAAAAGTAACCATGAATGAAAAGGATGGTGATGAACAAATACTTCAATCCAAGAAAAACAAGAAAAGGTTCAGATCATTTATGAGAACAGACACTGTTTCAGGTATGCTATCAACATCAACCACAAATCTCAGTTAATGAGTCAGCTGCATAAGTTTCATTTATATCATAAGTTAATTGAGTATAAAGCCTTCCGCCAAAAAAAATAAAATAAAATTGAGTATAAAGCCAATAATTGAATAAAAAAACTCTAAATAATTAATAAAACTCTCAAAATTTTGTTTAGTCCTAAATAATAGAAAAAAGGTCCACAAAAAAGATCGAAAAAGCATATCAAGCCTCAAAGGTGATTGCAAGCCGACTGGTTTGAGCAATATGAAAACAAGAGTTAACAACCTTCACCCATTGATCCAAATTCACCAAATGAAATGGACTAGTCATAGTTAGTCTTTATCCCCACATCCACATACAGCAGGAGCACAATAAAAATATTAAAACAACAAACACATTAATGCTGATTATGAACTCTGAAAAGGCAGTACCACGGATTCAAGACTATACCATGAAATCCCATAAATGCTCAGCTCAACAATAGCTTCCTTTAAGTTTAAGTTTTCAATTCGCTAAACGTTCTGACTTAAATGATTGTATGTGATATAATGGTCATTAGAATTGGCAAAGTACGTACTTCTTAAGCATATAACTAACAGAGGATAACATATTATTGCTTACTAGGGTGTGCCCCTAAAATTTAAAATTGAATTGGAAGAAAATAAGAACCCAATAGGAGGTTTTATTTTTGTTTACTTTATTTTGATAAAGAACCATATAGAAGTTAACCAAAAAAGGGAAACGAGAAAGATACCAATAAATACCTTCGGTACACTTTCACGCATTTCGTCAACTAACCACCTGCATTGAAAGTTAAGACATTTAAATAACAAATTATAATGAAATGTAAAAACATATAATATTCATAATATTGCACAACACACATACTTAGAAAGATACACTTAGAGTCATGTTAGCTTCTTTCAAGATTGAATTTCAATATTTATTATATTTGAGCCCTCTCATGTTCCTATTCACGAACACACTGCCAAAAAACCCACGTTATCAAATTTGCCATCAAGGCTCTAGAAAAAAAATCACCTGTAATCAAATGAGGGGAAAACCCAATGCAATGTGTTCACTATCAACTCCACAGTTGCACAATCTACATCTGCAGTATCTGCAATGTGACTATGCTGGACCTGGAATATCAAGTAATGACGAAAAAAAAAAGTTGAGAGAAAGAGCTCATACGGAAATTCTGATGATAAGCACAACAAAAACATCATAAAAACAGAAATTGCAGAACACCCAAACCTTCACGGCAACTTTTTCGCCACCACGAGTACGAGCAGCATGTACTTGTGCCAGGGAAGCACTTGCTAATGGGACAGGTTCAAACTCAGCAAAAATCTGTAAGAGAAGCATTTTTCATGATAAACTAATTCCAGCACGTAACCAAAATAAATATCTCAGATGCCACAAATTATGAAGATATCTACAGTGCTAGACTAACTAAATGTCACAAGCACGAGCAAGTTCGGGTTTCAGCATCAAACACAACATCCACTCTGGCAAACCACCAATTAATAAAAATCAAAAGAACAGAAAGGAAACAGGGAGGAAAAAAAAAGTACTTCATCAGGCATTCCTCCAAGCTCCTTCTTGAATACTTCACACACTTGCTCATATGATGAAACAGGACATCTGTTCAACATGGATGCCCTCATTGTCTGCACATATTCTTCAGGAACTAAGTACTCCTACAAACAAAAAAAAAACCAAAAATGAACTTTTTCCAAGCAAATCAAAACCCACAATGCCTCCCCAATTACTTTTATTTAGAGGTCCCTAGATAATTATTTATTTATGTCCTTAAGTAACACTAATTGTGTATTGGTCAATGTGATTCCCATTCAATTTATACTTCAAACATACTAATAAGTAGTAAGCCTTTAGTTCCTTACGTAACATAAATTGTGTTAAGATTTTGTTGTTGGGTATGTATTTTTATTATCAAACTTAATTGTAAAAGCCCCTTCAAAATTTTAAAAATTACTTAGAAGGACAATGCCCCACCTAAGCTAGGTGTTTCTACTGAGTCGAGTTTTCTATTGGGGACATTTGTAGACTATTTTGGAGGTGTCCAAAACACCACAACTCAAAGAAGATCAAACTAAAATGATTATTCATTTCAATTGAGAAAAAAGGAAGGAAAGAAAACCAGAACCCATGAAAGTTGCACAAAAATCAAACCATACGAACTCCCAAAAACTCTATTCATTTACACATGATGAACAGAAAATTAAAGAATATTAAACAAAAGAACAACACAACATACCAACTGCCCAATGTGCTGCCCAAGCTTTATGTAAATCCCTCCATTCCTAAAACACAATTCTCTCAGCCTCTCCGCCCCTCGCCTATGACACTCGCGTTTCACCTCCGCCCTCTCCGCACTCCCCTCCGCAAGCCCCAACAACGAGTACTCGTAATCTAAACACACCAATTCCACATCAAACCCTCGAAAACCAAAATTGAGATTCAGAGAAATCAAATTAGGTCAGAAATTGAGCGAGGCGGACCGAAAGCAATGGCGGCGGCCGTGAAGGAGTCCCGGACGAGCCGCAGAGGGACCGTGGTGCAGACCTTCAGCGCAGTGGCTGGGTTGTCGGAGGTCGAGATTGCGGCCGCCGCAGCGCCGCCGCCCAACGCCGTGCCGTAGAGCGTAAGCTTCGCTGCGGAGCGCCACAGCGATCGCGTCGCCATGATCGTCGTCACTCGGAGCTTCGCGAATGAGAGACATGACATGACATGACATGAAGCCCTGTTTTGGGGGTTTGGTTTTCAGGACTGGACTCAGTGAGTCGGAGAAGTCGAGTCGACTAGGGAGCCGATTCCAACGCTCATGTCATAAATCTGTTCGCTTAGTAAGGATAAGGTCATTTTCGTCATTTGACGTGTTTTGTGCCACGTGTCTGTTTTTTCCCGCCCAAATGAGGGCTCAACGAGAGTACATAATGCGTGTTTGCTCACTCTGTTATGTGAGTACTTCGTTTTATCACTCATCAAGAAACCAAACACAGCAAATTCAAGAATCGAAGCTTCGCCATCTCCATTAATGGCGTCAAGGCTGCTTCTCGCGAGCCTCGTTTTCTTCTCCTTCGTGTTTCCGATCTCCTCTCCAATTCTTCCCCCAGAAACACTCATGGATGCGGCAGAGATCCTATCCGACTCAGGCTTCGTCGCCATGTCTCTCACTCTGGAACTGATCTCACAAACCCTAACTTCGTCGGCTTCGTCCGCCACTGTGTTCGCGCCACCAGACGAAGCGTTCAGGGAGTCCGGCCAGCCGTCTCTCAGTCTCCTCCTCTACCACATCTCTCCGATCAAGCTCTCCGTCGAGAATCTGCAATCGCTTCCGCTAGGCGCTAAGATCCCGACGTTGTTCCAGAATCACTCGCTCGTCGTCACTTCTCCAGCGTACGGCGTAAGAGTCTCGCTCAATCAGGTCTGGATCAACGGATCTGCGATCTACGATTTCGGTCCTCTGTCCGTGTTTGCAATCGACAGATTCTTTGATCCTGATTTGGAGGTCGGTGGTGTTCCGCCACCGCCACCGCCACCGCCGCCGCTGTATCCCAGCCCTGGCGACGCCTATGATTTGGTCGATTGTTTGGGTCATTCTTCGAGTTATGGTGCCGATTCGGTTGCTAGGGCTTTGGATCCGCTGAGATCGAGTGGTTATTCTGTAATCGCTTCGTTGCTTGATCTGCAGTTGCCTGTGATGCGAGATCGGATGAAGATGACGGTCTTTGCGCCTGTTGATGAAGATATGAAGCGACATTTGGGGAATTTGAGCGAGTGGTCTTCTAATTTCCATGCTCATGTCGTTCCGTGCAAGCTCATATGGACTGATCTTGTCAGTCTTGCCAAAGGAGGAGTGAGTTTGCGAACGCTTTTGGATGGATTCAGTATCAGATTCACCGTCATATCTGGAAATGTTCTGGTGTTGAATGGAGTGCCAATTATATTTCCAGAAATATTCACCAGCGATTCGCTTGTTGTTCACGGTTTACAGCTTGCGCTCACTGCGGCGGAAGACGGAAAACTGGCCTCGGATTCCTTTTCTGAGGTCTCCCACAACAACCATGATGAGAGCCTTCTTGATTACGTTGAGTTTTGAGTTTGCGCTAAAATCGCTTTAAGAAGAATTCAAGATTGAAGCTCAGATCTCTCTTTAGGATGTTAATCATGTAAATACAAACTGAGTTTTCTTTGGTCTACTCTACGTCTATAGTTGTTTCATACTGTATCAGCAAATTAGTACAACTACTACTGTATGATGATCATATAGTGTCTTCAGCTGTATTGACAAAGTGAGGCATACATTTGTACTAAAAACACCAGTCATTTGAAAATGAAAATGAAATCTAGTGTCTTCATCCATATTTTGAGCACTTCCTGTACTACCGTGATAATATGATTTCATAGTTGAGTGGTTTTCTGCCAATCAAAGAAGACTCTAATGTTCAACCAAAAAAAAAAAGAAGAAGAAAGAAGACTCTTCAAATGAGAATGATTCAAATTCAAAACCTCTTCTTTTTTTTTTTTCCTTTTTTTTAGGGTAAATAAGCTAAATAATCTGATTCTTTCAGGTTTGTCTCAAAATAATTCCAAACTCTTAATTTTATCTAAGATGTTCCAAACTTTGAGATTTGCCTCAATTTTATCCTATAAGATATTTGGGGATTAATTTCAGACTTAATTAACCAAGTTCAAAAGGGGATTAAAAAAAATCAAATGAACCATCATGTCCTCATTGTTACATAGAGATGTGCTTGAAGTTTTTGCATTGGGTTGCTAACGTCTGTAGAAAAAAGGAGGAATAAATTTATCCTCTCATCAAGACTAGAGCCACAAGGAATGTGTGCGTGGAGATGTTGAAGCAACATGCTGAATGCAAAATTGACGCACATGGATGGGCAAAGTATGAATGAGGGGGAGCGAGCAAGAGAGAATGCAACAGCTTTGGTAGGCAAGATGATGGAGACCTCGAAAGGCGTCAACTATTTCCTATTCATAGATGCGTCTAGGAGCCTTGTGGATTAATCGGTGGGCTTAGGTTGGGTAAAGACAGCAATGGAGTAACATCTTTAGAATGCACACCTCCCTTCCCCCATCCAACCATTTTGAATCTTGGGATGCAGAAGCTCACACCCGGACAATGAATTGAAAGGGGTGTGCATTCCGGTGTGACTTTAGAGTGACATTCAAGCACCGTCCTTAATTAAAACTATAGAAATTTGCATTGAGGACATATTTTAAAATTTTACCCATATTTATATACCCACCAATATAAAGTAAGTTAGAGTTCCCACTCCAAACTTATAAGCCAAAGGCACAAAGCCTTTCAATTCAATTAGTTGATCTATTCAACTAGTCAATGTGGGACCAGTCTCACATCTCCAACACTCCCCCTTAAGTCCAACATTGTTCGCCTAATTGACTTGACTTGGACTTTTTACTAGATTTTCACAGGGTGTGAGGGTTATTTTCAAGCCATCTTCTTAACCTCTAGGGCTAACAAAACTCTTTGGCTCTCATACCACCTAAAATTTTCTAAGTTGGTGGGAACAAGTTCAAGTCCATGAGACGATAAGTGTGGGTGTATGCCGTAAGGTTTGGGGGAGAAGACTTCAACAAAAGGGTAAGGCAAGCTAGCATCTTAAACCAAACTTATAACCAATTACACTCTTTCTCAAAACCCATCATTTGGTCCCTAAAATTTTGTGTTTTTTTATGATTTTGGTCCCTAAACCTTTATTACTACATATTAGGTCATTGAACTTTCATAAAGATCTACATTTACTTATTTCACCATTTAAAGTGTTAAATTTCGTCGATGTGGATAACGGAAGTGTCACGTGACTAGTCAAGAAGAGTAAAGTAGTTTATATTAGTGAGCCAAACAACTCACATCGATTAACAAAAGCCAAAAAAATAATTTTCCCAAAAATATAAAAAAACTCAAAGTTTTTAGACCAAAAATATATATAAAAAAAAAAACTCAAAAGTTCAAGGACTAAATGTACAACAATGAAAGTTTATGGACTAAATATATACTAATAAAAGTTCAGGGACCAGAATCATAATGATTCAAAGTTCGAGGACTAAAAAATATGTTGTCTTTATTTAATAGTAGAACGGGAAGAGTCATACCTCCTTACAAAGAAAGACTACATGACATTCCTAATAATAATAAAAAAAGACTCCATGACATTATGAAAATGGAAGATGCTAAAATGATACCCAAAGTGACACTCGAGTGACGTAGCTATCTCTTTAAAACAGCCCAAACAGACCAAACCACCGAAGTTTGGTATGGTTTTTTAAAAACTTGCAGTTCGAGATGGTTTAAGAGCTTGAAAACCGTATAATTTGGTGGTGGTTTTTATTTTATAATAAATTGCGATTTACCAAATCAATTGTAATTTGTAAAAGCATATGAGAATTATAAGAGCAACTCCAATGGAATGTGACATTCAAATTGAAGTTCATGTTGGATAATAAGCTTTTTTAAAAAAATATTTACTTATTTTATGTAGACTTTATTTTCGCATTTTAATTAATAAAATTATAAAAAAAAAATGTTACATCATCAATTGAGCCACAAATTCACATCAACCATTGGAGACTTATTTTGAAGTTCAATGTCAATTTGAGCCACTTGAGATGGACATCCTCTTCACATTGAGAATTCACGCCCACAATTCATATTTACCATTGGAGATGCTCTAATTGTTGTGCTATATTTTATTTTTGGTGGTTGGACGTTTAAGGATATGAACTTGAAACGCTTTCTTTCTTTTTTTATTTTATTTTATGTGGAATGTATGACTTGATTTTTGGTGGATGGATATATATGACAAATATTTTGATTGAAATTGTGTTGCAAGAAAAACTGCAAAACGAGATTGATCAAACTGTAGTTTAGGGTACTACATAGGCTGGCACTAAACTGTAGTTTGCACTTGAAAAGGGGCTCTAGTTCTTAGTACTAAGACTTGAATGATATATAAGAATATTGGTGAACAAGAAGCACGATACAAAATATGCTTCCTTAGTTCCATTCAATGTGTGCCTTACATTAAAAAAAAAAACTCCAAATGCCTCTTTAATTCTCCATTATTTTACCCTACATAGGTTACTATTCTACATCAGAATAGATTAGAGACTCAATTGTAGGTCTTAACAATAGAGCACAAACTACCCAACTCCAAGTGTAGGAGAGCAGAATACATTTATATGGGAAAATTGTATAATTCAGCTGAATCATTTTCACATTTTTTTTTAATATGCTTGTATTATGCTGAGTCAGTTGCGTGCTATTGTTGGGAAAATTGTATTATAATGTTTAATTAAAACTTCTTGTGTTTGTTTAAATATGCATATTTTTATAAATATAATTTAATTTATATTATTAAAGACATATATTAATCTATTATTTAATTATTTATTAAATACATATTTGATTAATCCCAAGAAAACTTTTTCAATGGGTATGAAAATCTCTAAAACAATACCAAAAAAATACCCTAAAATGTGTAAAAGATTAAATTAAAAAAAATAGTGATAAAAAAGTATGATAGTGTAAAAGATGGTATTGAATCTATTGATAAGTTGAAATGAATAGTGTTGATGTCACTTTTTACACTAAAATAGTGTCAGTGTTACATGGAGTTTTTTTCTTTATTAAAACAAAAAATTTATTGAAATTTGAAAATCAGGCGAAATTCAACTCATTATTGGGCAGGAAAAAAACTATATTGAACGTGTACATTTCTCCAAATTAATCAAAACTGCAGGTCCCAATCAATAATTAACTTAAAAAATAAAAGCTTGCTCTCTCTCTCTCTTTTTATGTAGTAAGAAACTTAATTTTCTCTTAAAAATCAAAATTAAGGATTGGAAAATAAAGATGGTGAAAAATAACAAAAGTCTTATGATCTTATGGTATGGCTTTTAATTAATTTGTTGATACGGGAAAATACAGTTTTAGAAATTAGTCTTCAACCTAAGCTAAATAATCATTAGAAAGAGAAAGAATTATACCTATGTGCTACTAATTAATTTTGCATAAACAAAAACCAAAGGCATTTTATGGAATCTCTTATAGGGGATTGCTTTGGTAGAGTGGCATTGTTTTTTTTCTTGGATAAGAGGTAGCGTGGCATTTGCGTGTGCTTTCTTGGGGATGGAAAACAAACTAATTTATGCCACTTAAAAAAAAATGCCACATTGTGACACGTATGAATATATATAACTAAAATTGTAGTTTTCAAAAAAATAAAAAAATAAATAAAATCGTTGGAAAAAATCTCAAAAAAAAGTTCGACAAAAAAAAAAAAGAACTGCGGGGTTGAAGATATTGGATAAATCCAACTTATATTAGTCGACTTATCCTAATTCCTATCTAAACATATGTATGCTTTGTAAGTATTAATCTGATATATGTAAAAAAAAAATATATCAATCGATCTATCCTTTTCTTTTTTTTTTTTAGGACAATCGATCTATCCTAGATTCCGAATTAGCAAGGAAATTAAACTAGATGCAACTCCACAATTTGATATGGACTAAAAAAAGGTGGACTTATCCAATAGAAGAGAAATTTTCAGCTACATAGGCCTAAATCAAAATTTCATTTGGGCCTAGTATATGACCCATATGAAAGCAAATATTAAGAGAGGTCATGATTTGGGCCTAGAGGTTTCGTGTTTTTGACAAAGGTTTATGTTTTTTTTGTTTTTGTTTTTTTTTTTGAGCTAAGGTAGTTTTTGGTATTGATACATTAATAATTAATTTGCGCCACATAATCAAACGTTAAATAAATGTTTTTTTTTCCTTTTTTGCTTGAAAGTTGAAAATAAATGTTCTACCAAAATAAAGTTGAATATATATATATATATATATATTTTATTTCAGAATTAATTTTACGTTAAATAAATGTTACAGAACTATTTGAATAAACAAGGAAATGTTTTTATACCTAAAAAAAACATATAGTTTTATCCGAACAATAATAAGGATAGTGCAAGTATAAACGAGACAAAGCGAAACAAATAAAGTGTATAAAAAACTTAATTATATGTACCAAAAAAATAAATTAATTATAATTTTATGCGAGAATTGGAAAGCATATTTATATATTTAGGAGATCATTTATGTATGTTTGGTTGAGAAAGTTAATGGGAGAAATTTGTTCATGAGAAGTGGCAACTTTTGTTAAATTTAGTTAAATCGATTACCGATTTGATATGGCTTTTTCATTAGAAAGAGGTTAATTAATGAATGACTCAAAGTTGTCTCTAATGAGATTCCAACTTCAAACCTTTTGTTCAAGGTGAGGAAAGTGAAGTGACTAATTTTATGTATGGGTCATAAGTGCGAAAGTGAAGTTTACTCTAAAATACCAAGGCAAGATGAAGTGTCTACTCCACACTTATAAATCTTCTTTTTCTTTCAGCTCTGATACCATATTCAATTTTTATCATATAAGACCCAATTTAATGTGAAGAGAATGTGGTGACAAATTTAATGTATAGGTCATAAGTGTGATAGTGGGTTCATTCCAAAATGCTAAGGTAAGATGGAGTGTTTATTCCACACTTATAAACTTTCTTTTTCTTTTTAAGTAGTCGATGTGAGACTATTTCAACATCTCTAACACCTTTTTGTATAAGTAACATACCTAATAAAAAATAATAATAATAAAAAATAAAAATAAAAACTACTTAGGCATTTTGGTCCTGTTTTTGGGAAGTGATCATTCATTGGATGGACTCATGCTTGGCGTAACTTTAAAACAGTGTCCAAAACCGCAACTCATATAAAAGCCTCCTCAGTTGCGCCCAAACACTAATTGAGTTGGTTTGGCCGCTTGGGCGAGCCCCTACATCTATCTTAGTACTTGTACTATTCCCTGCTTAACCACGTCCAAATCATTGGTCTAACATTTCATGAACCGAAATTCATGATTAAGGATTTTTTTACTTTCTCAAATCTCATCCTTACCATGATCAACCTCCGATACCATGTTTGCTAATTTTTATATTCGGCCCGTCTGACACGCGTGTATAAGTCTGTAAATCTCTATCGCACTAATACCATTTCCAACTCATAGTGTAAAGTTTTATCTTAAAAAGTCACAGTAATAGTCAAGAGAAGATAATCAAAAAAATTATTTTATTTAATTGATGTGAGATTAATTTTCGATCTACACATCTTTAACAATACATATACATTATTTTGTAAATACCGTATCAGTTTAATTCCCATCAAACAATAGATTAATGCTCACCGAATTGTAGGGTATTATGTAGTCGGCAGAATGTTTGTATCAATTAATTGTCCGTATCAAAATATCACGCTGTATATTCATCAAATTAAATTCAATTCAATTCAACTGCATGTACTATACTTATTAGCGCAATTATTGTTAGTATTATTGTCGTTTTTGTAATGGCCACACACTCTCACGTGGCTAGCTTCCGTAAATAAATCAGTATCACTCAGATCAGCCGAAATTGCATGCATTTGTAGCCACTTGTTGCATAAAATGTAACATGAATAACTGGCCAACTGAGACGCAAAACCTCAGTCTTCTGAAAAAAGAAAAAGAAAACAAAAGAAAAAAAAAAAACAAACTTACAAACAGTCTTTACGTACCTTGCTTTCTTTACAGTACATATTTGTCGCATTTAAATAAATGTAGGCAGGGACCATGATGATTACAACATTAATTTCTTAAATTAAAAAATATACTATGATTTAATTTTTTTTGTCAAAGAAATATTCAATTGAGTTAATAAAGAGTATACATATATGTAACATTATCAACGGAAAAAAATAAATAAATTAGTGACTCATTATAGCCCATATATATTAAAACTTTTATAACTTTTGTTCATACACTTTTATATATATATATATATATATATATATATATATATATATATATATTATTTTGTGTTTCTCTCCAAAATAGTAAATTTTACTGACAATACTTATTAAATAGCCAATTTTATCTCATATCCAATACCTAACATGTGATGTGTTGAAACAACAATCTACTTGCCTATTAGTGTATTTTATTTTAATTAAAAAAAAACTTCATTACGATTTTTTTTTTGTGAAAATTCATTACATTTTATAAACCTTAAATATATCCAATTTTCTAATAAAAAATATATCCTATTTAAATTAAAAGTCACTACCCCATTTAACTTATCAGCGCGACTACGTGTAAACCATATTTTACTATGGGCAAATCATAAGATGTTGGCACCCCCACGTATTGATGAGCCCATAAAAGTCATTTATTTCCCAAAATGCTCTTGCCCTTATGCATCCAAAATTGATTTTTTTCCAACATCGACGGTGAAAAAGGAGAACGCAAGCCCTAGATCGATCTTTGCGTCACCCTCACGATTGTGCTTCGACTTCGCATCAACTCAACCGATCTTCACTCTCACGCTAAGTCTTGCTTCTTCTAGGCAGTGGTCGGAGGGGGACGTGCAGTCGATCTTCGCATCACACTCGGGTTCAACTCGATTTGTAAAGTAATATTTTGTTTATTTGTTCAAGTTTGTATTGTTATGAGCAATTTTGGTGGTTGTGTGTGTTTTTAAGTGTTTTTGATCGAGTATGCTAGTCAATTTGTGCTTATTGATGATCGATGCTCGATTGATGATACATGACCGATTTAAAATGCACCGTTCGGTTTAAGGTGACCGAACAATGCTTGTTCAATCAGTATATGCTGACCGAACAACATAGTAGTGTTCAAAACTTGGTCGATGAATTGAATATTTTTGTTATTTTTAATTTTCTAATTTTGTTGAACAATTGTGGTTGTTATGTATGTGTCGAGCATGATAGCTCAAACCACATCTTATAGGAAATCGAAAGAGTTTGGAAGGGCTACGGGGGATAGTCCAAAGGTTGGTGATTTACATGACGAGGCACCCGCAAAACAGGCCCTAGATGTGATAGGCCGGGAATTGTCAATTATCAAGAGACAAGAAACTTCGGTCATATACGTCCGATAAAAAAATATGTGTTCGGTTATATAACACTGACCTATTAATGTTCATTCCGGTGTATCCAATTGATTATTATTTAAATCGAACTAATAATGCTTATTTTGGGAAATTGAAATTTGAATTTGATTTAAGTGTGTATATTAATTTATACACAAGAGATCTGCATATTCCTTAATATTTATTTCAAATGGACAACCATATTTTTTGGTGCCACATTTGCCTCTTGAATTTGATTTAGGTGTAGTCAAGATAGTTAGGTAAACACAAATTTCCTTGCAAAATAGTAAATCACAGTATTAAATTCGACCCTCAATCAAGAATCACAAAAAATTCAAAAATATCTTTGAAAATAGTTGATTTGGTCTAATGTTACCGACAGAAACTCAACAATTCGGTTACAGGTGACCGAACATGGATATTTCAATCGGTAATGCTTAATCGAACAGAAGCCATTTGGTCAGCCATGCCAGACCAAACTAGAGGAATTCTTGGTTTGAACAAAATAAAACAAAAAATACAAGTATTCATTTGGTCATAGGTGATCGAATAGACATGTTTTAATCAGCCTCGACAAACTGAGCAAAAACCATTTGTTCGGCTCTGCGAGGCCGAACTAGAGGCAAAATCCTTGATTTGAACACAAAAAAAATACAAAAATTGAATGAAAACTCAAGAAATATCTCTCCATCTTGCACATCCATTCTCTATTTTATGGTAAATAGCCACTGAACAACGTAAACAAACAATGCCCTAACAAGACAACAAAAAGTGTTCAAACCCTACAAAATGCATTCAAAACAGTGGAGAAACATGATTTTCCAGCAAGAAACATGAAAAAATTGACTCTTATGATGATAATGGACTCTGAAATCGCAAGTTCGCGTCATCGGTAGTCGGAGTCGAAGGTGACGTTTGTGTTGGGTGCACAACGTTAGAAGGAAGAAGGACATTTTTGGAAGTGGAGTGAAAAAAAGAAATGGTTTGCTCATAGTAAAAAGTGGTTTGCATATAGCCGAGTCGATTTCAATTAAAATTAATTATTCTTTCACAAGTTTTTTTTTGGCCATTAATCAATATTTTTTTTTAAAAAAATTTGAGTTACATAGTTTTTACGAGTTTTTATTTGGATGCCCCTTTAATTATATAGATTAGACGATGCAATACAATTGCACTTTTCGAATAATAACAAGTTGTTATAGTTATTTTCCCGCAAGCGTAACATGCGGGTGGTTCATTGGTGCGTAACACCTAAGATAACTATATATATAAGAGTATTGCCTCCATTTCATCAAAAAAAACATTATCAACGGAAATTAATTAACTATGTAAATTTGTTTGTTTTGTGATTAAAAAGAAACCAACTTTACCTGATCGAGACTGCTCGATCTCCAATCTCTTACATAAGTGGCATGTGACCCCCTACTAAATCAGTGAGCTAATATTCACTTAATTAATTAAATTATTAATCTTAGACTCATGATCAAACTACCAAAACACTGAATACTACAAAATCCATTATTTGGTGTGATCATGAGTCTAAGATGTAGGCAAGAATATAATTTAAATTTATAATTAATTTTTTTTAATATATGTGTTTTGAGCAAAAGACTTCATATTTTTTAGTGGAGGGAGTATATGTAAGTGCATTATTAATTTTCATGTCAGGCAATGTAGGTTTTTTTTTAAGAGAAATCAAAATTTCATTAATCATTTATGACTCAATATATGTCCAGACATAGAATCAAGTACATTGATTCGTTAATCTTATTTGTGCAAACAAATTGCCATTAATTTAGTTTTTTTTCGAAATTGAAATAATTTGACAATCATGAACTGTTCTCTACAACGTGGAAACTCATGACAATACACAAAAGTACTAGAACCACAAAACGAATAACAAAACTTCCCAACAAGTAGAAGATCTAAAACTTCTCAATAAGGAGAAGACAAATAAAAAACTTTTAACTAGGGAAGAAAACTAACTATAAAGTAAAAACTAAAGATAAATCAATCCAGCGCGCCGCACAAATCTACACAACACTGTTGATGAAGATGCACCGCAACAAGGATGGATCAATATCTATAAGGTTAGACAATGTAGTTAATTTGAGATACTTCATTGTCAGGTTACAAAATAAATAAGATTTTTTTGGCAATATTAAGACTTTGATGTATATGTATAGGGTTAGTTTGATTTATTATTGTAGCGGCCCCAAATCCATCGGCCGCTATGGCGTACACCGAGGGCCCACAACCTAATCAACTCACTTTCCAACTGTCTCACAAGCACTCATATCTCAATACCAATCAAAATCTTGCTAACTTTAGGTTGTTTATTAATAATTATTAATTCAAGTTAGCTTAGGGCTCGTTATAATCATTTAACCTCAAAATATGCAGCGGAAGACTTAAATCATCTAAATGATATTACACATCTGTTTTAATATCAACTAATCTAATTTGGAAAACATACCAAAATGTACTCAATAAACATATCAAGTGTGATCTTCAAAATATCAAAAGTTAAACCTCCAAGTCATATACAAGTCAAAATGTATCTCTCACAACCCCTATCCAACATAAAACGATAGATATAAACAAACATACGAGTATGACAAATCGTACTAGATCACAGGTAGTCATCAAACTTGCCCTTCCTTCTGCTCGTACCAAGATCTGCACTCAAGCCATCACTAGAAGACAAATGATGAGTCTAGAGTGAGTAACCCCAAGGAAATTCTCCAAGTAAATATACAAGTAAAACTGCTAGAATATAAATATTATAAATAAACATGCGGAAGAAAGAATACAGAGAACTATGGAAGATCATCACATAAATACAAATTGCATGAAAACAAAGTGTGTGCACAATCAAAGTCAGACTAGAGTCATACTTCGGGCTATAGGCCCCGTGAGGATACCTCAAACGGGTGACCCTGGACTCTCTAGGTGGCTGTCGTGGACCCATGACGCACCCACACATGTCTAGCACACTCGGGTAGCATATTCACCGACGCATAAATAGAACACATGCTATGGCCTAGTGGACTCTATGCCTGCCAAACGAATAAACACCAGGTGGGAGTAAACTCAACTACCGTAAAGAAAATAAGGAAATAAAGATTTCTGAATAAAAGGACACAATTTAAATAAACAAGCAGTAAGTACTAAAGTGACTTTTAGTTGCTGGGACACTGCACTCCTCAAATTGCACTCCACTACGTCACTAGCCCAAATGCATGTCTTCAACGTGTGTCCAACTACCCATCAAAACAACCTAATTCATCAATTTTCAATAAATCAATTAAATTCCCAAACCTTGAAAACCTCAATTCAATACCCAAATCATTGATAAAACCATCGTTAGAACATCCCAAATAGACTATATCAATCCCTAGGGCAAATCGCAATTGGTAAATTTTGTTAAAAATTTTTGTCTCAAAACTGCCTAGACGTCGCCGAGTTCAACCTTGAATGGTGTGTCCACAACGTCTTGTGTGATGGCCTCAATTTTCGAGGTCATCTCATGACCCACGCCCTCCGCTCGTAAGCCCAACAACGCCTGTCACGTCCATCGAAATGTCATCATTGCTGCCACGTCCTCAGCTCTGTGAAGTGATGCTCCGTTTAACTAATCCTACTATATTGAATTGTTTGATTCTCCTAAACATCTAGTAGGTTAGTTAATAATAGCGAAAACCTTTAATGCGTATATTATGAGAATTTATTAAACCTAGGTAGTGAAAAACCCGAAAATAAACACCATGTATATAACTGAGACGAAATATATAGTAAACCATATACATGTGACAAAGTTCTAAAGTCCCCAAAACCCAGAAAAATTAAATATATATATTAGATAGTCAAAACACGAGCTGTCAACAACAACGGCCTCAGAGATAGTCGTCTAGTACCTCTTTTCCCTTGCTCTTGTTCGCACCAGGATTTGCGCTCAATTGCCCTACACATACAACAACGATCCCAATGAGTAAATTCCCAAGAGAAGTCTACACTATAACCATGAAAACCATAGTAACCTGCGAGGCATGTAAATATGACTATGGCAATAGGAATCATATTCTCATAGATGGCAGCAAACAATATTCACAATATTATACCGATCACACAGTGAATATAAAACATCATTCAAGTAATCCGGTTCAACGACGATATCAAATAAAACTAGACAGATGTGTGACGGAGTCTAACAAACTAGATCATACTTTGTAGATTCGGATCCCCCGACTAAGCACATCAAGCATAGACCCCACCCGAACTACTAACGGTGACTGGACACACATCACAACCCACCGGACACATGCACCCCAGTACTCGGGTAGCTATTCACCAGTTACACCAAGTACACGCGCTACAATCTAGCTTGCTCGATTCTGTACCACGACCATCTCGATTAATCTCCGACCATATGAACAAATCAAACACCGACCAACATATGATCACAGTGCATATGCATGGCAACCAATTGAGCAAGCAAAACGATAATAAATAAATGAATAAACACTTGTTTAACAAGGACAAACCACGCATGAATTAAAATGTAACATTCTCAAGGGTTTTACGCACCTATAAACAAGCACTCCGACTTCCCAGACCCATCAATCCGATCTACCTAGCTCTTCGGTGTCCGAGCTATGGTCCTCTAGTCCCTGGAGTCATTTATGATATTTTTAGGGTCAATTATGTGGTTTTTGTATATTAATTAGGCATTAGATTTCGTGAATAACTTGCTGAAAAATTCCAGTTTTGGGTCCCCAACGCGCTAGGGAGATTGCCCAGCGCGCTGGGTAATTCTTCGTTACTGTTCATCGTCTTCCCCACTGCTTGTGTACTTGAGTGGCTTTCTGCCCAGAATTTCATAGCAGAATTCTGGGATTTCTTGGTTCCCAGACTACCCAAATATACCAAGAACACTCCCAAACTTTCAATCGCATCAAAACCATTGATTAAACACCAATTAAACATAAATTAAACCCAAAAAAGAGGATCTAAACATGCATGAACATAAATATGAAATTTACCAATTTGTCACCAAATCTTCACAAATCGAAGTAAAACTGGTATATTTTGTTATAATAAACCTCTAAATCATCAATTTCATCAACAATAGTTGTAAATTCATCAAAATCCGAGTTTAAACTTAAAAAAAAACAACCCACATGCTTCCATCAAAATTCAAATTTATGAGAAGTAGATTACCTTAGATGTGTGTTGTTCCTCCTCAAATTCACTCTCTAGTGACTGATTTCTCTCTTCCAACACTAGATTTCTTCTCACAGAGCTCTCAAAATTATTTGGAAAGCTTGGTGTTATGCATGGACGCCACTGATCGTGGTATATATAGTGTGTGTTCTAATCTGGTATGTGCACACATCCTGAGGACAATCTAATGGTTTCCTAACTAGCCTGTGTCACCTAACTTCTGGACACCTTCTCATGACACTGCAGACCTTGTACCATCCTGTTGTGCATCTTGAGGATCATCCTATGCACCCTGATTTTCTTAGCTACAACCTTAGGAATTTAATTAATGAATTTGATTTAGTTTACAAACCTTAGGCTAGGCCACTAATAATTTCGTAAAATCATATGTGAGGTCACACTATCTCTCAGCTTACCCGGCAACCCATGCCTTGTACCCCGGTTATCCGGTACTCGATCCCCCACACGCACTTCGGGACATATACCTGACTCGTAACCTTGTCGATATCAACGTCACACATGCGATGTTTATATACATAATAATAATTATAATTAATACACTTAACATCGCAATACTAGGCATCACACCATGCACAAGTATCATAAATATAACTTTGGTTCCCACATCTGAGTCACACAGCTGTCTACGTAACACCCGAATTAACCGTTAATCCACATGATTAACACTAATCCTGATTAAATTAATTTAGGTCGTTACAACCTGAGCGCCATGACCACGCTGTCACGTTATCCACTCTCCACGGTGTCTCCAAAAATGCCACTCCACAATTTATCACATTTCGTCTATGCCCCAGACGCCGCAAATGGCGTCGTGGCCTTATGAACCCCATGGCGTGCCTGGTGGCGTTTGCGGCAGAGGGGGTTTTCTCGAGTTTTCGAACCCCCTTGGCTTGTCGCAACGATCCGCGCTCGTTCCACTAACCCATTAAACACTCAATCAAGCTCACACAACCAAAACCCCTCGACCAAATGTGTCCGAAATATAAACTCCGAGTTTTTCGACCAAAAACCCAAAAAATTACTTGAAAACCAAAACAACCACAACATCAACACCAAATTCACCATTTGTGATCTCACAACCACCATAAAACTATAGCAACACCTTATCATGCTGGTGTGCTTAAATCCAAACCTGAAACCACGTTAAAACGCCTAAAAATTAACTCGAATCGAAGAGAAGGAGATATGGATTGAAGATCTAACCTTAACTTCGATTTCTCTTAAGTTCTTGAGCTCCAAATGATCACTTGAATCACTCCAAACCCTCCACACTTACTGGATTTTCAGATTTCTCTTTAGAGGAGAGAGAAAAGTTGATAGGAAATGAGGAAACTAACTTATATATATATATATATGAAAATCTCATCAAATCTCACCCCCACATCCCCATGCATGATTTAATGGCTAAGATGAGTCAATAAGTCCTCATTTGATGCAAAAATTGACCCACTCACTTCGTCATTGACCTTATTTGTAACAGCCCGAATTGAATTTTTCGTTATTTGTGACATATTGCAGACGTGGCGGATAGTTTAGACACTCGTAGGACCCACAGCTAGGCTAGAGCGCGCTTGGAGCTAGGTAAATAGGTATTTTGTGTGTTGTTTTATCTAATTTTGCGATGTTTATGTTAAAATAGGTTAAACGACATCGCGATGTGTGTAATTATATTTCAATTGACGTGTGAGATTGTGTGTTAAGTATTCGCCTCGATATGCGTGTCGACACGGGTACCGGGTAGACTAAAAGATGAAATATTAAGCCGGGGAAATAATACACACATTAAATGAATTAAATGTGATAAAATAATGAATTGATGGGTGCCTAGGGACATGCGGGGTCGTGGTCGACACGCCCGGTAGTGTGCACGCATGAGTACGCTTGTTGGCACGCACGACGAAATTGTAGACGCGAAAATATAGGCGAATATATATATATTTATATATATGTAATTTAAAATATATATGTATATATATAAATATATATTAAAAATCAAAAAATTAAAAATAATTGTAAAATGACCAAAAAGGGCATTGGATGATTAAGGATGATGATAAGAACATAAGGGCATTTTGGTCATTTGACCACCACCGACACCCCAATTTCATCACCGCCATCAACATTCGATCAAGGGAGAAGAGAAGGAGAAGGAAAATCGAGGGAAAGAGGAGAGATTGAACTCGCGACGTCGAGGTATGATTGTCTTGTTGTTGTTGTTGTGTGTGTTGTGCATTGTTGTTGTGGTAGTGGTGGTGGTGATGGTTCGGTGGTAGTGGTGGTGACTTTGGGAGCTCGGACGAACTGCTACGACACCCATGTCGTCTCCCATCCTAATCAATAGAAGAAAAAAAATTTGAAAAAAAAATAACCAGGGAGCCCCTGGTTCGTTGGAGAAGAAGGGGGGCACACGCGTGGATTGCATGTGTGCACCCCCACCCAAAAGGATGGGTCGGGCCGACTTGATCCTGGCCCAAGTGGGTTGAACCGACCCGGTCCTGGCCCAAGTGGGTCGAGCCGAGCTGGCCTAGACCTGGTTGGTTCGATTGAACTGAACCGGGTTCGACCGAACCGGACTCGGTTCAACCTAACCCAAAACAGAAAAAAAAAAGGAAAATTAATAGAAAATTCAGATAAAATAGAAAAATTTTAAAAAATTATATTTTGATCAAATAAATGAGTTTTGTGATTTTATTGGAATTTTGGCGAGATGTTGTCAGGGTTTTTACCTCGTAAAACGTAAAATTGACATAATATACCCAATTGAAGTTAATTCAATGACAAATGGTATTAGGTACATTCGGGTGATAATTTTGATTGTCGGGTGTTTATTGAGCTAGACCGGGCTTTGGTTTTCGGGACGCAAAGTGCAAATTGAGGTGTGTAGTATCCCAACTGAAATTACTTGAGCATTTACTTCTTTTAGCATTTGAATTCAATTTCTTTCATTTCAATACTCTACTCTGGTTATGGCTATATGGGCGGACGTTGAGCGGGCTCCCTCTGTTCTATTCTTGTGTGTATGTCCACTACACCATAACACGTGCTACCAGATCGGTCTCGGTGAATAGCACGACTCGAGTATCACGTCGTGGCATGTGTCAGTGCGTCGTAGGTGTAACGCCGACCATTAAGCGGATTCAGATACTTGCCCTGCTTGAATAGGACTCGCCGGCAGTATTATGTGGAAGAGTCCGAATTATGGTCGTAGTTTGACCTTAGGGGCTAGGAACACACTTTGAGCTTTTCTTATTATTTATTCATGCGATAAGTGCAGTTGCCTATATTTATTTCCACATATTTATTTAATAGCTTTATTTAAATTTCAGTATTTACTTTCACTATTGCTCACTTAATTTCCTTGGCAATACTCACTATAGACTCGTCATTTACCTTTTGTGATGGCTTGAGTGCAGATCCTAGTACGAGCAGGGGCAAAGGCAAGCTACCAGAGTACTATTGATATGAGATTTCCTGACTCATACGTTTGTATTATATTTATTTTATTTCATTTTGGGTTTTGGATTTTGAGATACCTTGTGTATATTGATCTTTTTGTGACTTCAAAGGTATTTATAGTTATATATGGGTTTTCCACATTAGGTTTATGGTTTATGTTACACATTTATAGTATCATTACCCGAGTAAATGTGGCAGTAAGGCTTCTATTGTGTTAAATTGAGGATTTTAGGATGATTTAACATATAATTTATTTTCAATACAACTTAATCAGTAAATGGATAATTAATAACATTTAAAAAGATAAAATGGAGGATATAATCTAATGTAGAGCACAGTTGTCACTGGTAAGACAGACTATGGGTCCGCATTGGCCCCCGTGGCGGTCTATTTATAAAATGGGCCATTACATTATCCTTCTAGCTACAACCTTTGTCCCCAGGCATTTCGATACCCGGCTTTGCATTGCAAACCGTGCCATTCTCGCACAACAATGGTACTAACCGCCTCAATGTCCTTTAGTATGAATTATTTAATGAATTTTATTATTTATTATGTGTATTTAGTTCCCAGTCTAGTGTTCTAGTCATTCGTCACTTGGTATTCGCGTCTACACGCTATACGCAGCGAATACCCGTCACACTACCTCCCTCGTCAATAAACGATATAAACACACATATTGCGATGCAATTTAACTAAATTGAACATATACATTGCAAATACACAACAAAAGCATACAAAACGGACTATATACCTAATCCCGGCGTGCTCCGCCCTCGCTATGGGACCCATGAACGTCGTCGCTGGCATCCACGTCTGTAATGACGTCATAAATAACGACAATTATTAACTGGGCCGTTACAATTACTACTCCCTCCATTCCATATTATTTATCGCATATTATTTGTTGTATTTTGACTTGTGCACAAGAATTAAGGTGTTGATATTAATTACCATTAAGATTTTATAACAAGCCTATCATATATAAATCATGGCTCTTAGATGTTCTCGAGATCCGTACATCACATAAGACTAGATTTAAGGTGATAAGGATTGACTTTCCTATATATATATATATATATATCAACTTCTCTTTTTCTTGCTTCACAAATTCCAAAATTAGAAAGCAAAGTGAGGGTTTGGGTGTGGATTTCTTGGTGATTTGGTGTGGATTTGAGCTAGCCAACGTAGAAATAATCAAGGTGAACACTGTAACGACCATAAAATCTAACTCGTGCCACGTATCATTTTAGGTCGTACGTGCACTTCTTGTCGTGATACATGTGAACAATTCTTGGTAGTCGACACCAAGGTATGTTATTTTTTGTTGGTGTTTTGTATTATTATTTACTTACCCGAAATTAGATTCCAATGTTCCAAACATGTGAGGACATTTGAGTGAGAGCATTAACGTGGAGAAATGGGTCCAGCTCGAGGAAATGCGATTTTCAGGAGTCGGGGCGAACTGTGGTCGAGTATTTTGTTGTCTGGGGACAAATTGAATAAAACATTGACAAAATACAATAAAATATAATAATTAAACATGATAAGACAAATATGGTAAGAAAATTGGTCCATGAGAGGTTGGCATGTCATAGACATATGGGGTATTAGTGTGACAAATACCATTGTTATGAGCATTTTATGAAGATGGACTATTTTGCTGAGAGTTTGGCTCAATTTGGTGAAAAATCAGATTCAAAATGGACACCAGAAGTTAAAAACTGTAAAAATAGGGATTTATGAGAATTAATAAATGAAAAAAGAAATTAAGCTGTTGACAAACAGTTGAGGGTTTATAAATATATGACTAAAAAAGAACCGATTCATTTCAATTTGATCAGAGAACGATTGTTTCGTTGAAACAAAACCCTTTAACTTAGTTCTTCGCACGCGGAGCTTCTGATGTCCGATTTTAATCTAATTTCTCTCCGCAAAATAGCAGATCACCGCGAGGCGGTCAATTTGAGCTAAGTTGTCACGGTGGAAATGAGGGATTTAGCCCGAAATCTGGTAAAATCTCAATTCAGGGTGTTTTTCCTCCATTCAATTAGAAATCTCGTGATTTTTCTGTTTCTTTCACAGTTTCGTAGGAATTGGTATCAATTATTGTGAATTGACATATTGAGTTGATTTGCGTCAATTTGGGATAAATTCCACCAACGTGAGATAAGGTTTTTGTGATTTGAAGTGGTGCAACTTAGTTGAAAATAGTTTTGAAGATGTTTTTGCAGTTGATATTATTTTGTATTGGGATTTTGGATGAATTAAATATTGGTTTTGATTTTAATTGACTCCATGGGCTGTGAAAATAGTTAAAAGTTAGTATCAAATGGTTTTGTGGTGTTTATTGGCGTGGTTTGAGAATTTCACTGCGAAAATATTGATTTAGAGAAGAGTTGATAGTTCAAAACAAATAAAGCTTGCATTGTCAACATGCCATATGAAAAAATTCATAACTCTATTTTTGATCTGATTTGAGTATTTTTAGAGTCTATGAAAAGTATGAGATGCGTACTATAAGTTTCTTTTTGGTCAGTATGACAAATATTGAAGTTTTCAGGGTTAAAAAGTTACCTCAAGTTAGCTAGTTGAAGTTAGTTGAAGTTATAAATAATTATGTTTGGAACTAGCTTTCGAACGTACTTTGGTCGCAGTTTTACGATGTTTCGTGATGTGGTTTCAGTTAGAGCTTAGCCATAATATAATTGGGTATGAAAGGTAATTATTGGAAGCATGTGAATGCATAGTAATGCTGGACACATGTAAGTAAACCAGTGGGGAAATTTATAGTTATTTCCTTGAGCTTTAACTTCTTATTGTTATTGCTCTATCCTGTTTTGAAATTCTATTATGTTGAGTGGTCCAAGGGCAAGTGAGTCAACGTGATTCTTTAAAGTAATGGGTTAAGCTGGTGCATAAACCAGATATCAGGAACTTGGGATGCACGCTATTATTGTTTTGGGAACTTGATATACATGAGCTGATCTTTTGGTTCCTATATACGGGGTGGGAATTACTTCACTAGATTGTTGAAGAATTCTACATTCACGTGGATTTATGATTATGTGATAGATCTCGTCCTAAACTCCAAGTTATATGGGGTATTTTATTCCTTGGCTTAAACGACCTTTGGTTGGGATTACTTGTGCATTTCCTTTGTATTCCTAGATACTCATTTTTAATTGATTCAAATTTATTTTCAGTCTTTATTTATTCATGCATTCCTTGTATTTTTATTTTTATCGGCATGAATAAAAACTGTTTATTTGCTTTCGAAATACTGTAAACATCCTGCTTAGTGTTACTTCCCTGGGACTCCTCATTCTTGTGTTTAACCGAGTGCAGATCCACAGTCGAGTAAAGGGAAAGCTCCTTAGCTTGGTGATTTGCTTTGAGGATAGCAGAGTTGTTCTATCTTTGGACTCGACATAGGTTTGATTTTGTATTTCTATAATTATATGTTTTGAAACTAGATTTTGGGAAATGAGAGATCCTGGGCATGGATATAATGATATTCTCTCTTGTGATATGACTTTTAGTAATGATGTATATATTTGTTGGGTTTCTACATTTCTAGGTTATTGTAACTTATGTCTTGAGGTTGTTATATTAGTTGGAGATGTTAAATGCTTCCACTTATCTCTGAATAACTCACTAATATTAATAACTCTCACTTAAATTATTTAGTAAATGGAAAAAAGTAAGGTAAGGCTTACTAGATTTGTGTTGACTGCGCGAGAGGGACTCGAGGTCAACGTAAGTCTAAGCCAGGCGGGGTCTAGTTTTAGGTTTGTGGGACTGGGGTCGTCACAAGCACCATTTTCTTCTCTTCATTCTTCAACTAAAGAGCTAAGTTTTAGAGGTTTTAATGGAATTCGAGCTACTGAGTTGAGCTCACTGATTTTTGGTGTTCTTTTGATGCTTGAAGTGGTTTTATTTTTTTTATTTTTATGTTTGAAGTGGTTTTGGTCTAGTGGTTTGGTTATTTCAAGTTTATAGCAAAGTTTATAAAGTTTTGTTTAGGAAGGTTGTGATTTGATGAATCTTTAATTCGATGTATATGTTGTGGTTGCATTGCCTTTGAATTTTTGGGAGTTTTGTTAGTCCCCCACGAGTCGAGAATGGGGTCGACGACGTTTGGAGGAGGCCACGGGTGTCGAAACTCCAGAACTTACGTGTCTAGAATTTCTGGGTTCGACATAGGCAACGCGCTGGCCAAGAAGCCTAACATGCACCTGTTATGGGCAGGATGAAGGTTTCTGAAGAACACCCAATGCACTAGGTGCAGGACAATGATGAGATTTAGGGGTTGTTTTGGGGAAAATAAATTTAATACCTATTTAATTAACATGAACTCACTCTAATACAAATGGTAAATGATTTTAAGGGACTCGAGGTAATAGCTTAATAGCCGGGAGCCTAGCAAGGTCGAACTGGGGGTATTTTATGAGATTTGGAGCGCGATTTGAGAAGTGTTGTAAACCCAATTGAAATTCATTCGAGTATTTACTTGTTTCATTTATTGCTTCTATTTCCTTTTATTCAGTCTATTCATATTCATTTTTACTATTTGGACAGTTAGTTGAATTTGCTCCCACCAGGTTATTCCATTGTGTGTTTGTGGCACGCTAGACCATTGCATGTGTACTTGGAGTCCTCGATGGATAGTCGACCCGAGTTTACTTTGGTCGTACACGTGTTAGTGTATCAAGGTACTACACCGACCACTGAGAGGATCAGAGATTTTGCCAGTTGAGTGTGCTCATTGGTAGTGCTTGTGGTAAATCTAGAGTATGGTTCTAGTCTGACCAGTAATGGGAACACATGTTTAAGCTTTATTATTACTTACCCATGCGATGATCAATTTATAGCTGTCTGCTTACTTTCTGCATGTTTATTTAATAGTATTTATGGATTCATTTATTTTATTATGTAAATTGCTCAGTGAAGTTCATTAAGATTTACTCTCCTGGAATCATCATCTATGTTTGTTGTGATGATTGAGTGCAGATCCTAGTACGAGCAAGGACAAAGGGATCTTTAGCGACTACCTGTGACTGTCTACTGTCTCGCTTTGACTCATACGTGTTTTGATATTTTGTTTATCGTTTTTCTTTTGGGTTACTTGGGACTTGTGAGAGACATGTACTTGTATATACTTCACTTTTGAGGTACTTGTTGCCATGTATATATTGTACATTATGTCAAGTTTTATACTTTAGGTTGATGTTCAGTATGACATGAATTTTACATATTTTACCATGATAATCATGTCAATTAATTAAGACTTTTGCTGTTAAAATTATGGTTATCTATTTGTAACTCTGTAAAACATAACTAAATTAACAATGGAATAACTCCACCGAATAATTGGCGAACATGGTTGATAACAAGGCTAACTAAATG
The DNA here is from genome assembly GCA_039657345.1 of Stephania japonica. Taxonomy (NCBI): domain Eukaryota; kingdom Viridiplantae; phylum Streptophyta; class Magnoliopsida; order Ranunculales; family Menispermaceae; genus Stephania; species Stephania japonica. The sequence continues at coordinate 14,875,938 of CM077556.1, forward strand.
ACTGAACTAGACAACTTTACAGTAAAATAATAGAAGTTATCGTAGTACAAGGTAAGTAAAGTGGTAAAGAATGTCCGTAGCGCGTGAGACCCAGCATGTAAGTGACATGGCAGTGCTATGGGGCCCGTGGCGTACCATGTGGCGGGCCTTGGAATTTGCAGCTGTTATATAATGCTTTCTTGATTTCCTAATGTGACACATTGTGAAAAAAAAACCCTAATATGACAAATAATACGAAAAGCATGAAAAAAAACCTTAATATGACAGATAATACGAAAAGCGGAGAGTATTTGAATAGGGACAAGTGATGAATCAATGACATTAAGTTTCTTTTGATCATACTGATGAGGACAAGTAAAGATCAAGTGGAACATATTAATTGGAATATTGGATGCATGTCTGAAACAATGTAATTCTGGCCACCAGTTTAACCATCGCATGGGACCTTTGTACGTGTAAATTTGTGGCCACAAAAGTACATACCTACATGGACCAACCAACGATCGCATGGCTTAACAACTCATGCATCCATATTTACAACATTCCTCCTCATTTAATTAATTTCTTTGGTTTTCTCTTGGCGGCCTCTCCCCGCAAATGTCAAAGATCATGAGATTTTCCAGATCTTCGGTGAGCTAGCTAGATGTCTCAAACCAAACGAATAGGGTCTAATTTATCCCTCATGTGTTTTTAAGCCTCCCTGGTATGTTTTGGGGATTAACTAAAAAGGAAAATGATAATCTAACGCACTTAATACACACTTTGAATGCACACTTTTATTTTTTAACTGTTTATGATATTTTATTAGATGTAGGGTCTAAACCCGAGGAGACAAGAAAGAGTCATAAATGACTAAAAGACAAGGATATACGCGCTAAGTGTGCTTTAAAAGTGGGTCATTTTATTATTTTTTTAACTAAAAATATCAATCGAGCTTCTACTATATAGAGCCCAAATATAAAAGGAACATCATTATATACATGGGGTTATAAATGCAAATTATTGACATTAAGTATGAAGTACATTTTGAAGAGGTTCACATGTTATGGGTATATATTTGGGTTTTATTGTAGAAGAGCTCATATATGAAGAAAATTAAAAGTTTCCCTAATCAGTTCAAATCTATTCTTCGAAGTATCTCTCTTAAAAGGTGAGATGCACATGTCTCTTATATAATAGTAAAGAGTAATCATGGACACCATAATATCTATATATATAAAAAAAATAAATCAGTAATATATACTTGATCGACAATGGCAAAAGATCAATCACAAATCTCAATTCGAGAATTTTTTGGTGCATACTTCCTCCGGTCAATAATATAAGCCGTTCTAGTAAAAACCCCTTGTTCAAAATTGTAAGCCGTTTTTTGGAATTCGATAGTGTATTTATTATTTTTTTACCTATTTTACCTTTATGCAATCTAAATATTTATGATTCTTTAATTCTTCCTTTTATTTAAAGTCAAAGGACATATATATGTAAATGGAAAATGATAAAATGGCCTACTTTCAATGCACACTTTGGGCGCATATTTTTGTCTTTTAACCATTTCTGACTCTTTCTTATCTTCTCAAGCGTGAGCCCCACATCTGAAAAAACATCATAAAATACTAAAAGATAAGGATATGTGCCCAAAGTGTGCATTGATAGTGTGTTAGATTATCATTTTTCTATGTAAATATAATTGCACTTGTAATTAAGGCTCTCTTAATTCTCATACCTTTACCTTAAACGACTTACATTTTTTACTTGAGGGAGTATTTATTACTAATAAACCTTATAGCGCTCACGCTCCATGGCACTAAACTGTGCACTATATATATGGTCCTTCTACAATGGAGCTTAAATATATACTCATGTTATGAGAACCCCTTAAAATGTGTTATGCATTAAATGTTTTGTGCATTTATGACGCCTCGATTGATGTAATTAGAATCTAATAATTGTAAATAATATACTTATGACATGAGTATATATTTGATTTCTATAGTAATAATACCTATACCTATATATATATATATATATATATATATATATATATATATATATGAAAGAAACCAACTTATCATTTTTTTTCTTTTTCGGTAAAACAACTTTCATCTTTTAATTTGCCTTCATTAAGACTTCTAACCCCAACCACACCCTAAAAGAAACACCATCAAACCATTAAGCCAACAACGATGCACATTTATTTTCCAAACTTTAAGACTTCTATAGACTTCTGGTAATATTATAGTTTTCGTTTTTTTTTTTTATATATATAAGACGTCGATCTACTTTTATATTCCCATCACTTTGTAAGGTGGTCACGAGAAGACGTGCAAGTTGTTGGCTTTTCTTCCCTTCACGGGTCACAGTGATATAGCCAGCTCTTGGGCCTTAATTAAATAATTTTTCTGCGGGTCACGAACCAGCGTTATCAACATCATAATTTTCCTTATCATCTTTTTATTGATTAAGTTTAATCCGTACAGTTGCATATATTTCCTTGTCAAACAGTACTGAGTACTTATACATCAGCATAACTTGTACGATAGTTGATGATGCAGAAATACGAAGTATCATGGAAAGATCGATACATATATGTTAGGTGCATGCAATCCAAGCTCATCACGTCTTTCGTCCAATGCCCGTCAAGAATTTGATCTTCCATATCAAGTTCTGTACTTTCAAAAAATGGAAAGATGGATCAACATTTTTTTTCAAACCAAAAGAAAATATCAAAAAACTAATTTGTAACTTCTATAACATCTATAGATGCATGCATTTTCTTATAAGTAAAAAACGACAACTTGCGTCTATTAAAGTTCGAAATCTCAACCGCTACACAATTGGTGACCTCTAGTCGCTCACTTGATATATATATAAAAGTTAGAGCTGAGAAAAAGCTTCAAACTCTCTTCTCTCATCATTCCACTTTTCTTTTTTTTTTTTCATTTTTCTTATTTTTTGTTATTTATTTATTTGTATCATTGATTGTCTTAAGATATATTTATCTCCCTAATTTCTTAAACAACAAAAAACTCAACTAACTTACAAAAAATGAAGACACCATTACAATTAAGAATGACACATATAAATTCAAATTTTCATTAGCTCAAACACCTAACCCTTACTCAAACCCCACAATTTACGATCTCCCTCGCTTCCTCACTTGGTATGTCTAACTCTAACTTCAGTTATTCTTCTTCATCAAATCCAATTTCTCAGATCCAATTGGACAACAGTAATAGAACGAATCTGTTCAAGGCTTGGAGTCTCAACGAACTTGTGAGGAATTGACACATCTTAGATTCTTTTATGTGAGCAACTTGCTATAGGCTAAGAGACAACTTGATGTGCTGGTGTCTTTTGTTTGTGTTTTTACTGTTGATCTGCTGGAGTATCTCTGAATTTGTGGTTTTTTATGGCAAATTTTTTTTGCGGATCATTCTCTGCATATTTTCATTTGCTCGCGTCAATTATTGCAACAATTGAATATTAATTGAGTAAGGGGTTGTGGTAGATATATAGATGGTGACTTTTATGAGATTCTTTTTTGAATGGGCTAAGATGAGTGGTCATAAGACTCACAATTACGATACTTCAGAACTTTAGTTTTGTTTTTTAAAGAGACGGGCATTTTTGAAAACACTGAGGTCTATTGAGTTTTTCCGTCTTGCGGTACGTTACTCACAAACGGCCGCTCGCGGCCTTTCTCCACGAGCCATTGATCTCCCCAGTACCGATATTGTCCCCAACTTAACTACCTTTCATCTTTTAGGTGTAAAATTTTATCTCAAAAGACATTGGTACTATTAGAGGGGTGACAATCACTTATATATATACTTCATTTAGAAGGTTTACTTTCCAATGTGGAACTATTATTTTGGTCCACACATCTCAACACTCTACCTTAGACGGAAATCCATCTAAGGGGATTTTTCTCGATAGGTCCTGATTTAACCGTTGGCTCTGATACTATGTTGAGTTTTTTTGTCTTGCAGTATGTTACACGCTCGTGGCTGCTCGCGGCACTTCTCCACGAGACATTGATCTTCTCAGTACCGATATTGTATCCAACTTAATCACTTTTCATCTTTTAGGTGTGAAGTTTTATCTCAAAAGGCCTTAATACTATTAAAGAGGAGACAATCACTTATATTTCAGTTCACACATCTCAACAACATATTTGAATTTTATTAATTTATACCTATGACTTTTGGAAGGCAATGATGTGCAAGGCTGCGTGATTGGTGGTCGGTTTGAATTGATAAATAATATCGTTATTAGTCAAGCGAATGTTGTCTTTACCCCTCCAATACATGTGGATACCAATTTCTTATCTAAAGACAAAAAAAGAGGTCACAATCTTCTCCGGTATCTTCTTGAAAGGTTTGTGTTAATTATAAACTACTATACATAAATATGCATATCACGAGTAAGCTAAGACAATAGCACTGAATATAACTTTTTGAAGAATTGCGATCCCTTGTACAATATTATCTATTTTTACAGAATCATATCTTTTCTTTTTTTGTTGAGAGCCCGAATCATATCTTATTTAAATACCAACAAATTAAAGTAGCTAAAGAACGTGGACGTATGCATATGATACATATATGGTGGTGGTGGTTGTCAACTGAAACACAACAATCGATTAATTTCAGTGGTGGGCTTATACGTGTTGCGATAGAGATGTAAGCAATTTAAATATGATGCATATGTGAGAACTCGTTCATCACCATGAACACAGAGGCACACGAAGTTACATGGAAGCTTCCTTTCTGGTGTAGTTATTCGACGTGGACATGTTGCATGCATATCATCTACCTACATGCTGCACACGTAGCATTTCTCCAACAAACCACGTGGCTTTTATTTTATTTTTTTTGGAGAGACGTGTATAATTGAGGCTAGGAAGGTACGGCAAGATTGTATGAATGACATGCAGTAGGATGCAGGGCGCCTCGTCATCTATTAAATGTTAGAGAAGGAAACTTCGTGGAACCTAGCTTCTGAAATCGTAACAAATTAATGATTATTGAATGGAATTATTGAATGATATATGTCGGAACCAAAAAAAAAAAAAAAGAGATAGAATATTGTTGGAGTATATAATCACACATTGAAAATATAATAAGAGTTGATGTAGTATATAAGTGATAGAGATTAGATTCTTGTATAAGTCAATTAGTCTTGTGCAAAGATAGACTCTAATCCTATTTGTATACTCACCATATACGTGTGTAGCACAACACTATATGAATTAATGTGGTATATATATATATATAGATATAGTATAGATTGAATTCTATAATCTTAATATTATATTAAAAATATAATAAGAGTTAATGTGATATATATATATATATAGTATAGATTGAATTCTATAACCTTAATATTATATCAAAAATATAATAAGAGTTAATGTGATATATATATATATATATATATATATTGTAAATTGAATTCTAATACAAATTAATTCATTTTGTACAAAGACGGGCTTCAATTCTATTTTTATACCCGATGTATATAAGCGGTTTGGCTTGTCAGTACGTTATAAGAGGAGTTGGGGACAAAACGTGGAACTGCCTCAATAGTTTGTATGATGTTTCCTCGAAGTTTCTGATCAGCTGGCCATGATATTATTGTTGCTTGAATTTGAAGAATTTTAAATATTTTATTTATTCCTTTTTTTTTTCTATTTTTTAATATCTTCCCAGTTTTAAATTAAATGTAATACTTGGAATTAATTGTAAAGTATGTGACGAGAACACGATCTTGTTGAGTGGATGATTCTTTTAACCTACATTGTATAGTATTGATAATTAAATATCTCTTAATAAAAAAATAAAAAGAAAAAATCTCTTAATTGAACTAGAGAGTGTATGTCGATTTGTGTGATAGCCTTTAATTAACATATCAAACATATACAAAGCGAGGGAATGTTTTCTTTTATTTATTTATTTATTGAATAGCGCTATTTGAACTCATGAGTTCTGATTTCAAAGGTAGTTTTTGAAATTTTTTTATTTCAAAGTCATCCTCAAACAATAAATGGCTTCAAAATAACAATTTACAAAACTCCTTTAATATTTATAAAAATTTCAAAAAATACTTTGAGTCCAGACTCTAAGAGTCCAAATATATTTTTTGTTATTTATTTATTTATCATATGGCGGGGGAATGCGATCCGTCTTACATCATTACATCGATTTGTGTAACCTTCAAGTCTTTTGTACGATTCGTCATCCAATTTGCAGCTCTATTACCTTTTTTTCGAACGAGTTGCACTTTAACATTCCAAGAACCATCAAAGAGTTGGAAGACAAGTGACAACAAACTCCAATGCTTAATTATTGGAAATATTTATTTTCTTTAAAAACGTCTTTAGAACTTGTTAGAGTAAACCATTAGTTATTTTGTTAAGTTACTGCTGTAAAGTTTATTTACTATGAACTAGGGTTAATATGTCTCACGTGTTATGCACGTGACCTCTTATATATATATATATGAATGAGAGAAGCGGCGCTGTGCTGATCTCTCTTTCAGTTTTTTCTTCTTCTTCTTCTTCTTCGGTTCTGTGTAGATCTAGGGTTTTCCCTTCAACATGGTATCAGAGCCATGAAGGCTCACGCCATTATCAGCCGGGAATCACCACCACCATCACCGCGGTAAAGGAAACAGCTCTTCAACAGAAATAGTGATAAAATGGCGGACGATCAGACGCCGTTCTTCAGATCTGGTTCGAGAGAGACAGGATCTGGATCGATGGTGACCGGATCTACATCTGGTTCATCAGGATCTTCAACTCAATACTCGGCGATGACTCCCTTTGGTAACTCTCTTAACCAAATCGTTTCCATGAAGTTAGATCGCAACAATTTCTTAGTCTGGAAGGCGATGGTATTACCGATTTTTTGAGGATGCCGCCTAGATGGACATCTGTTAGGAACATTGAAGAGTCCACCGGAGTTCTTTCCAGGATCAAGTGAGCCGAATCCGTTATATGAAGACTGGTATGGAAAGGATCAGTTCTGCCTTGGATGGCTCATCAGTGCGATGTCCAACGAGGTTGCTCATGTAGTGGTTGGTGCTGAATCCGCTCATGAAGCATGGAGAAGGATTGAAGAACACTGCGGATCTCACAATAGGGCTCGTGTTCGTGTGTGTACAGACGAAAGATCCAGAATACAAAGAAAGGCTCTATGACGATGTCCGAGTACTTACTGAAGATGAAAGAGATGGCGAATTTTCTTGCAACGGCAGGTTCTCCTATTTCGGATGATGACCTTGTGTCCAATACTCTTGCTGGACTGGATGGTGAGTACCTTCCAATCATCTCTGTTCTACAAGAAAAGGAAACCCTAAGATGGACAGAACTGCAGACATCACTATTGAGTTTTGAGATGACTTGAGTCAGTTTTATGGTCTCAACAGTTTTAGTTCCTTGTCTATTCATGATACCACACAGTCGGTGAACTCGGCAGAGATCAAACAAGTACCAGTAGGAGGTCAAAATCAGCACTCAAACAGTGGTGGTCGTGGCTCGAATAATCGCAACCGCGGTGGTCGCAGTCGTGGACGAGGGGGCTTTCGATCCCAAAACAGTAACAAACCTACATGCCAAATATGTGGAAAGTTTGGACACTCCTCTGCAGTTTGCTACTTCTGACAAGATATGAAGTATATGGGAGCTTCGACTAACCAACCACAACAGGCTGCCTCCTCTCAACAACTGCGATTCAACCCTACCCCTACTGGATCTTCTCATCCACTTCCGAGTACTTTCTATGCTGCCTCTGAACCAGGATCAGACACTTCGTGGTATGCAGATAGCGGAGCAACATCACACATCACTTCAGATCCTTCTCAGTTGAATAACTACACTCCTTATCAAGGTACTCATTCTTCTCGATTATTGGTAATGGAAAGTCTCTTTCTATATCTGGTGTTGGTACTTGCAACAAGTACCATCTTCTAGCTCCGGTTGTCATTTCACAACACATTGTGTGTGCCTCGATTCGAAAAATTTATTAAGTGTGTCTCAACCGGCTCATGAGAATAAGGTTCTAATTGAATTCTATGCTCGTGATTGTTTTGTGAAGGATATCGAACTAGGAAGGTTTACTACTACATGGTACGCTTCACAATGGTTTGTATCGATTTTTTGGCCCTCTTTCCTCATCTCACAGACAGTCTGCTCTTGTTGCATTCAACAAGAATTTACCTGCATTATGGCATTCCAGACTGGGACATCCTGAAAATCAGACATTGCAGAAGGTGTTACAGTTAGTGAATGTGTCAAATAAGTCTGTTGAATTTTGTTCAAGTTGTCCTTTAGGTAAGAGTCATGCCTTACCCTTTCAAGTGTCTACCCATCGGTCTTCTCACATTTTGGAGCTCATTCACACTGATGTTTGGGGTCCTTCTCATGTACGGTCAACTGGTGGTTTTCGTTACTATGTGCACTTCATGGATGATTACACACGGTTTACATGGATCTATCCATTAAAGGTCAAATCTGATGTTTTCAACGCCTTTTTGCATTTTAAGAAATTAGTTGAAAATCTATTTTCTACACGCATCAAGAAGGTTCAATCAGATTGGGGAGGGGAGTATAGGTCGTTGAAGCCCTTTCTAGATTCTTGTGGAATTATTTTTCAACACTCATGTCCACATGTTCATGAACAGAATGGGAGAGCCGAACGTAAGCATCGCCATATCATTGACATGTGCTTAACAATGTTAGCTCATAGTCATTTACCTTATAAATATTGGTGGGATGCATGTGAGACGACAGTTTTTCTTATCAATAGACTTCCATCTAGAATTTTGCAGGGTCAGTCTCCTTACGAGAGGGTTTATGGGCGTTCTCCAGATTATTCAATCTTAAGAGTGTTTGGGTGTACCTGTTTTCCATATTTACGACCATACAATACCCATAAATTGCAGTTTCGTTCTGAAAAATGTCTCTTCTTAGGGTACAGTTCATCTCATAAAGGTTATAAATGTCTTCATAAATCTGGGAGAATGTATATCACTCGTCATGCCTTATTCAATGAAGATGAGTTTCCTTACTCCAATTTATTTGCTTCAAAATCCATGTCTCCTGCTTCAAATGGATCATCACTGGTCAATCTTTCAGTTCCACGATTTCGCCTCTGAATCATGCATACCACCAGTACCCTCGACTACGTTCGGTTCCCCCTCTTCATCTGTTCCTGAAAGGTCTTCTACTTCTTTGCCTATGCCTCAGTCCTCTCCTCAGTCTGATCTAAATTCTTCTTCTGATGTGTTTCATAATAAAATTGTGTCACATGTACCTCCAGTTCCTTCAGTTACAGAAGGTAATCCTGAAGGCAACAATGAATCTGAGACACCACAAAATGTTCATCCAATGATAACTCGAGCTAAGGATGGTATTTCTAAGAAAAAGGTGTTTGTTGCTACCACGTCTATGTCTGAGGATATTCCTCAATCTGTGGATTTGGCTCTCAAGGACCCAAAATGGAGAGAGGCCATGGAGAATGAGTATCGAGCACTTGTCAAGAATGGCACATGGTCTTTGGTGCCTACTAACTCTTCTCAAAACGTTGTTGATAATAAGTGGATTTTTACAGTTAAAAAGAACTCAGATGGCTCAATAAATCGATACAAAGCTAGATTAGTGGCTCGGGGCTTCAAACATTCCCGGGTATCGATTTTGATGAGACTTTCAGTCCAGTAGTAAAGGCCTCCACTATTCGAATTATCTTATCGATTGCTGTTCAATTTGGTTGGTCGATTCGTCAGCTTGATATTCATAATGCCTTTTTAAATGGATCATTAATTGAAGATGTTTATACAAACCAACCTAAAGGATTTATCGATAGTGCGGTTCCTACTTATGTCTGTAAACTTCACAAAGCACTTTATGGCCTTCGTCAAGCCCCTCGTGCTTGGTTTGACAGATTACGATCTACTCTTTTACCGTGGGGTTTTGTGAATTCCAAAGCTGATAACTCTCTTTTCATATCTCATTCTTCTTCGGCTGTTTTATATGTTTTGGTTTATGTTGATGATATTATTGTCACTGGATCTCATCCTGACAAAATACAACAGTTTGTTTCTCAGTTAAATGAATCTTTTGCTTTAAAAGATATCGGTGATTTAAACTTGTTTTTGGGAATGGAGGCTAGACGTGATACTACTGGACTATTTCTCACTCAAACAGCCTATATTAAACAATTACTTCAGAAAGGTGGCATGCTCCAGGCTAAGGTAGTTGACACGCCTGCGTTAGTGGGCAAGCCCCTATTTTCTGATACATCCCCTCCTTTCTCTGATGCTACATTATATCGTAGTTTGCTTGGTGGTTTGCAATACCTGGTTCACACTAGACCAGATATTGCGTTTATAGTGAATAGATTGAGTCAATACCAAAGCTCTCCAACTCAGATACATTGGCAGGCGTTGAAGCGAGTCTTACGATATCTTAAAGGTACTGTTGATTGGGGTATTTGGTTTCGACCTAGTACACATATGTTTGTCACGGGGTTTTCTGATGCAGATTGGGCAGCCTCTCCCGACGATAGAAGATCAGTTTCTGGGTTTGCAGTCTTCTTTGGTTCCAATTTAATATCTTGGCAGTCAAAGAAACAACATGTAGTTGCTCGTTCTAGTCCTGAGTCTGAGTATCGAGCATTGGCACAGGTATCGGCCGAAATTACATGGATTCAGTCTTTGCTGTCTGAACTTAGGTTTTGTCTTCCTACTGCTCCAGTGGTTTGGTGTGACAACATTTCTGCTCAAGCTCTAGCTCATAATCCTGTCTATCATGCTAGGACGAAACATATTGAGTTGGACATTCACTACGTGCGTGATAAGGTGTTGGCGGGTCAGCTCTCTATTCACCATGTTCCCAGCTCGGATCAGATTGCGGATGGTTTCACAAAGGCTCTTGCTAATTCTCGATTTTCTTTTCTTCGGAGCAAACTTGGTGTCGTTGCTCTCCCCCTGCGTTTGAGGGGGGATGTTAGAGTAAACCATTAGTTATTTTGTTAAGTTACTGCTGTAAAGTTTATTTACTATGAACTAGGGTTAATATGTCTCACGTGTTATGCACATGACCTCTCTTATATATATATATGAATGAGAGAAGCAGCGGCGCTGTGCTGATCTCTCTTTCAGTTTTTTCTTCTTCTTTTTCTTCGGTTCTGTGTAGATCTAGGGTTTTCCCTTCAACAAAACTTTACGATGTTCAAAGCCTCTCAAGTGACATAGTAACAATTTTATTTACTAAAAAGGTAAGACCTCGTGAGATTGTGATTCGATTCCGAACTCAAAAGAAAAAACCTTTACGATGGTACAATCGATCTTTAACTTATTTTATACATTAATGATTATTTAATGCATGGCAAAACTTGCGACGAATTAATTAATAGAGCATTTATATAAGGTTAAGAGAGATTTTTTTTATTTGAAAAGGGCGACGACTCCAACATATATATGAAGAATAATTCGATTATTAGTATAGTATTATCATAATATAATAGTAATGAATCTTTTGTCAAAGTATGTTAAGTGAGATTGATAAGACATCACTTACTAAAAGGAAAGATGGTTGGGGGAGGTTTTGAGTTTGACTTATCTAAATCAAATTACAATATAGAGTATTAGAGACTTATCTAAACTAGTGGGTAACCGGCGATTGATGCGCTGGCAAGATTGAGGGACAACATATTAGATAAAAATAAATTTGATAATGAATATAAAATTGATAAAAAGACTTATTATGTCACAGTATCTGTGGTGAGATGGTAGAGGCTAGGCATCACTTGTTACAAGGCAAGGTTTCAAGAAATCGCGAGTTTTCGATGCCCACTTAAGTCAAAAATAAAAAATAAAAAATATACTCAAAGCGAAAAACAACAAACCCAATTTATTTTTAGAATATAAATGGATATATATATATATATATATATATATAATTTTTTTTTGTGCCTTGTGTAGATTATATTTTGAGTTTTTATATATATATATATATGTATACCAAAGTCAGTGTTGGGATCTTAATTCCTTCCAAAAACCATTAAATTACAATCACCTCCGAAACTACAAAAAACACAAAATAATATAATTATATAGCTATTCACATAATCATGTAGAAAAACTTAATTTAAATTCGATTCAACAATATTTTAAATGGATCACCTTAAGAATTTATACTTTCCATATTTTTACTACTACATACATCATCTTGATACCACGCATTTGTACAAGTTTATACTGTGCAATCTTTATGAACTCGGAGCCAAGAACAATATTTTTCTTTAGTTATTTTCAAAGTTATGAAGTAAAATCAAAAGGCCGATTCATTATTATTAGTAAAACTGATAATTTAAAGAAGCTATTTTTTTTAGTAAAATAAAAGCCCTAAGCCAGAGGCTTAGCTACACGTACACTAAGCTATAGAAGTCTAATAACAACTATATATCAACTCAAAACTATTTTAGTACGTAGCTCTCCTTAGGAGATACTAAATCTCGGATTCTCGAGGCGCTCTCCTTAGGAGATCCTTAGCTATGGATAAGAACATTTGTAAGGCCCGGAAGGATGCAATTAAAAAATTAGTAGCTATAAAATAGCATATATATATATATATAAAAGCTTATGTAAAAAAAATTAAGCGCACAACTATAAAAAATAAAAAATAAAAAATTAATGAAACAAAAAAATTAATAAAAATAAAAATAAGAGACATGCATCACTTGGCAAAAAAATAATTTTTGTATTTATAGAAGAATAGGTCCTAATTGTTGAACATACATACATAAGTAGGCTGGAATAATAGTATAATTGTGTCCTTATAAAAAAAAAGAGTATAATTGTGTGAAGACTATGAGTTGGAGTCGAATCAAAAAAAGAAAATCGAAAACCAGAAAAGTAAGAGTCAGATAGGAATAGTTTGAACTTTGAAGTCTTAAAGTAAGAGTCAGATAGGAATAGTTTGAACTTTGAAGTCTTGTTTGCCTAATTAACAATATCTGAAAAATAGCCGCATGCCCTACCAAAAAAATAAAATAAAATAAAAAATAGCCGCATATAGAAAAATTAAATTGTGTTTCAATTAAATAACTAAATATATAGTTCGGTCTTTACTTTTAAAAAATAGTACGGTTTTTACTTTAAAAAAATAGTACGGTTTTTTAAAAGAGTTTGACTTGAGCTATTAATTATAGCTTTCCTAATTGTATTAGTATTGTGATATTCTCTCATTGTGTGCATGGAAAACTCCGAAAAATAAATAAAAAAAAACACATAAAAGACCAAAAAATTAGGCAAAATAAAAATATTGACATCATTATGCCATGTGTCAATTCATGAGTGTTTCACTGTTTCTCATATGCCACGTGTTAGGACAGACAGAAGAAATATGCGAACAAGTATATTGAGGGTCTGATCTACGAGAAGGAAGACTTGGTGTACCTGAAGGTTTTGCTCTGGAAGGGTCAATAGAGGTTTGACATCAAAGGAAAACTGACACCAAGGTTCATTAGACTGTTTAGGTCCAGGCACAACTTGGTACCATGCGTACATATTGGAGTTGTCACCACAGTTAGTGGAGGTTCATCTGGTATTCCATATATCTATGTTGAGGTTGGCTACATCGGAATGAGACCGATGGTTGATGTCAGAGAGATTGAGGTTCGGCCTGATGTGACCTACGAGGAGCAACCAATGGAGATTATAAATCACAGAATACAGACTCTACAAAACAGGGAGATCCCAAAGGTTCTAGTTTGTTGGCAGTATCACGGGATTGAGGGCCTTACCTGGGAGCTTGAGTCTATGATGCGGCATCATTACCCCCAGCTTTTTACTGATAAGAATTTCGTTTTGTTTTAAACTTCAGGATGAAATTTCCCTGAGTTGGGAAGAACTATAACGGCCCAAATCTAATTTACTATTATTTGTGATGTATTTACATACGTAGACTAGCTCGAATGTTTGTGGACCTTGCAACTAGGTCAGGGCAAGCCCGGATTAGGTATACATTCCAATTTTGCTTGATGTTTGTTTGTGTTTGCGATGTGTATATTCAATTTTTGTTAAATTACATTGCAATGTGTATGTTTATATGGTATTGATCGAGCAAGACAGTGTGACGGGTATTCGCATTGAGTAGTGTGTAGATTCGGGTACCAGGTAGGCGAGTTACGGTACACTAGATCGGGGGATTATGCACACATAATAAATAATCAAAATGCGTTAAATAATTAATATAGAACGTCGTTTAGACGCTAGTGACATGAGTGTACGCGATTGACACACGACACTGTGCGGGATCGGATACCGGAATGCTTGAGGATTCAAGTGTTGTGAGAAAGGATGAGAATAAGGGGCAAGTCACCCACCTAAGTCACCATTTGGTGGACTTGTTGACCCCATCTAGGCCACACAATGAGCATAGGGATGTGTCCAACATATAAGATGACAATTTTTTTTTATAAATATCCTCATTTGCCATCATCCATCATCTTTTCTCTCTCCTCTCTCTGTTGGATGAAAATTGGCTAAGGTGGTAAGGTTTTGTGAACTTTGGGAGCTCATTTGATGGATCAAACAGAGAGGAAACCATTAAACAAGGTTAGATCTTCGCTCTTCTCGTGGTTGTTTACGTTTCGGGTGTAATTTCGAGTGCTTTGACATGAATTTCAGGGACACGAGTTGAGCACACTGATTTGAAGAGTGTTGTTATGGTTTTTAGGGTTTGATTCAGAGCAACAAAGGAGTAATTGTTGGAGTTGTGGTTGTTGTTTTAGTTTTTGTTGGAAATATCGGGGCTTTCGTCTTAAACAGGTTTTGTCAAGGGTTTATGGTTTCTCATGGTTGGTTTAATGATACATGAGAGGTTGGGACGAGTGCGGACTGCGACAATGAGTCGAGGGGCCCAAGAAACCTATAAGTACGACCTTGGTTCAAACGCTGCTAGCGACGCCGTAGGGAATAAGCCCCATGGCGTCCAGACCAGGGAGACACCACGAACTCACACTTTAAGTCATGTCAAGGACGCCAACTCGTGGCGGCGTGAGTCACGACGCCAATGACATTGGCTCACTATCTTGGACGTCGTGAGCATTTGCTCACAGCGACACCACTCACGACGTCAGGGTCAAAATTTGAAAAATAAAATTTTAAAATAACTGGTCTATTGGAGGTTCACCTAGGGGTTTATACAACTTATATAATAGACTAAAGTAATGGGATTGACATCGTTAATATGGAATGAAGAATTCTCAAGGTTTGGGATTTGATTAGGTTTATTGAAAATTAGGTATTAGGTTTGATTGACGTGTATCTGTACACGCATTTGGAGGCGTATATTGACGTTATCGGACTAGTTGGAGCGCGTTTTGAGGGGTGTAGTAACCCAATTGAAATTGAACTTGAGTATTAACTGCTTGATTTATTGAATTCATGTTTTGTTATTCACTTACTTTCATTTTTGGGTATTTATTTACAGTTGGTTGAATTTACTCCCGCCGTGTTATTCCATCATGTGGCACACTAAACTATAACATATGTTTTAGAAGCATGTTGGTGGATAGTCGACCCAACTGTTGTTTCCTATGAATATGTTGGCGCGTTGTGGTCTACGTCGGCCACCGATCAAATTCGGGGATTTCAGTTAGTTTGAGTTTACTCATTAGTGGCGCTTAGGGATAGTCCGAGTATGGTTCTAGTCTGACCAATATCTTGTACGCACATTTACTTTACTACTATTTCATATTAATGCGATGGTCCTTTATAGTTGCATGTTTACTTTTCTTCCGCATGTTTATTTAATAGCATTTTAAATTCTAGTATTTATTTATTGTATTTACTCAGTGAAGCTCTTTGGGATTACTCATTCTAGACTCGCCATCTGTTTTGTTGTGGTGATGGAGTGCAGACCCTCGTACGAGCAAGGGGAAGGGTAAGGTTGAGGATTTCCTGTGATTTATTTTCCTGCACCTGACTCGTATGTTTGATTTTTATATATTTTCTCGTTTTTATGTTAGATTTAGGTTATTGAGAGACACCTTGACATGTATATGACACACTTTGAGGTTATTTTGATATTTGAGACATGGATCATTGTATATATTGATGGCACTTTGGTTGGGTTTCCACACTAGGAAAATGCTCTATGACATTGTTTTACTGCTTATTTTGAGGAACCATGTTTATAAGTCTTATAAAGGCCCGAATTTAATTTTTCGTTATTAATGATGTGGTTGCAGACGTGGACGATAACTAAGCACTTGTAGACCTCGCAGATAGGCCAGGGAGCACTTGGAGTTTGGTAAATAGTGATTTTTGTGTTGTTTTGTGTTAATTTGAGATGTTCATATGCATTTAGGGTTATTGGCATCGCGATGTGTGTATTTTATTTTGTTATTGACGTGCGAGACAGGGTGAAGGGAATTCTCCCCGATTAGCATGCAGATGTAGGTATTGGGTAGGCGAATGACAGTACACTAGGTTGGGTAGTCATGCACACATGGAAAATGATAAAATGTAATTAATAATTAATAATTAATAATTAACATCGTATATGCGTTCGTGGTGTGAGAGTACGCGAGAGACGCAAGTGTACGTGTGGGAGTCAGGACCACTCAAGGGTTTACGTGTTGAATTGAGGCAAACAAGTCAAGGGAGAGTAAGTTACACATCTAAGTCACCCAAAGCTGAACTTTTTGACTCAATGAAAACCATTTGATGTGGTCTTGAGATACACACACAAGATGACATTTTAAGTATAAATATCATGAGTTATTACTATTTTCACCACCTTATCTCTCTCATCTCACTCTAATCCGAAAATTAGCTAAGGAGCAAGGGTTTATGGATTTTGGAAAACCATTTGGAGCACTAAACGACGATGAATCGACGATATAAGGTGAGATTCTCGATCCTCTCTCCATTTCCTACGTGTCGGGTGTAGTTTTTTGGGTTTTGACGTAAGTTTTGGAAATGGATTTCGAGCGCACTGGAATTGACAGTGTTGCTATGGTTTTGGTGGTTGTTAGGAACAACAAATGAGAGGTTGTATTGAAGTTGTTATTGTTGTTTTGGACTTGTGAAAGAAATAGGGTTTTTGGTCAGATTTATCGGGGTTTCAATTTTGGACATGTGCCGTCGAGATTTTATGGTTGAATATGGTGGATACGTGAACATATGAGGTATCGGGACGAGTTCGGACCATGGCGACGAACTGAATGGCTCGAAAACCCTAATAGGGCATCACTGGTTTAGACACCTCCAGGGACGTCGTGAGGAGGAAACTCCTACGACGTCCAAACCACAGAGCAAACACACACCCCACGCATTATATCGCGTCATGGGGATGATGTTCGTGGTGGTGTGGGCCACTGCATCGAGGACGTCGTGAGTGTAATGGCTCGAAGTTAATTTGTCGTTATTAATGACGTGTTTACAGACGTGGCGGACAACTCAGATGCTCATGGAACCCGCAAATAGGTCAGGGCGAGCCTGGAGCTAAGTAAATAGTAAATTTTTTGATGTTGTGCTTTAAATTTGCGATGTTTATTGGTAATTAGGTTATTGGCATCGCGATGTGTGTTAGTTATTGTATTATTGACGTGCGAGATAGTGTGACGAACATTCGCTCTGAATAGCGTGTAGACGCAAGAACCGAGTAGCGAATGATAGTGCACTAGGTCGGGGAACTAAATACACACAATAAATGGTAAAATTCATTAAATAATTAATTAAATAACGTTGTATATGTATTTGTAGTGCGAGAGTACGCCGGGGACGCGAGGTTACATGCAGGACCGGGTATTAGAACACCTGAAGGTTTAGTGTTTTGTTTGAGCAAAGACAAGTCAAGGGAGAGTGTTAGCCACCCAAGTCATGTTTAGCTGGACCATTTTACCTATTGTGAGCCTTAGATATAGCTTTGGGATCAATACATACAGGAGATGACTTGAAGAGTATAAAGTCACATTTCTCCCCAAAGTCCATCACCTTTTCTCTCTCTTCTCCCTTGTAAACGAAAATGATGGTGGTGTGCAAGGGTTTGTGAACTTGGAGAGGTGATTTGGAGCTCAAGAACTCGAGGAAAGCGAATTCTAAGGTTAGATCTTTGATCCCCATCTCCTTCTCTACGATTCAGGGTAATTTTTTCGGTTGTTGACGTGGGTTTCGAGAATCGAATTGAGCACACCGGTTATGATAGGTGTTGCTATGGATTTTTAGTGTAGTTTTTTAGCATTTGCATTGATTTTTGTTGGGGCTTAAGGGTGGTGTTATGGAATTTTGGAATTAAAACTAGGTTTTGAATGGTTTTTGTCAGGGCTTGGGTTTCGGACCTTTTTAGTCAAGGGGATTTGGTTGTGTGAGTTTGGTTAAGTGTTTAATGAGTTGTTGGGACGAGCGCAGAGTGCGACGACGAGCCGAGGGGGTTCGAAAACCCAAGAAAACCCTCTCTGCCTCATACGCTGCCAGGTGTGCCATGGGGGGTTAAAAGCCCATGGCGCCACTCGCGATATCTAGGACAGAGGCAAAATTAGGGAAATGAGAGTGGCATTTTGGGAGGTGCCTCAAAGAAGGAAAATGTGGCGGCGCCAGTCACCACGCCTAGGACGCCATGCACATGTCGTGATGAGTTGAACTCGGCGACGTTGGGGACAGTTTCACAACTAAAAATTTTTAAAATAAATTTACCAATTGGGGTTTGACTTAGGGACCTATATGGTCTATTTGGGTGTTCAAATGATGATTTTATCGATGATTTGGGTATTGAATCGGGGTTTCTAAAGTTTGGAAATTTATTAAATTTATCGAGAATTAATGGTTTTAGGTGGAATTGCGGGTAGTGGACACGCGGTTGAGGCATGCAATTGGACTAGTGACGATAGTTGGAGTGCAGTTTAAGGTGTGTAGTATCCCAACTGAAATTACTTGAGTATTTACTTCTTTTGGCATTTGAATTCAATTTCTTTTATTTCAATATTCTATTCCGGTTGTAGTTTAATGGATGGACGTTGAGTTGGGTTCCCTCCATGCCATTCTAGTGTGCATGCCCACTATACCATAACACGCGCTACTAGATCAGTCTCAGTGAATAGCACGACCTGAGTATCACGTTATCGCATGTGTCGGTGCGTAGTAGGTGTAACACCATCCACTTAGCGAATCCAGATACTGTCCCTGCTTAAGTCGGACTCGTTGACAGTATTTTGAGGAAGAGTCTAAATTATAGTGTTAGTTTGGCCCTAGGTACTAGGAACACACTTTGAGCTTTCACTATTATCTATTCATGCGATGAGCGCAATTGCTTGTATTTATTTCCGCATGTATATTTAATAGCTTTATTTAAATTCTAGTATCTACTTTCAATATTGCTCACTTAATTTCCTTAGGAATACTCACTCTGGACTCGTCATCTACTCTTTTTGATGTGTTGAGTGCAGATCCTAGTACGAGTCGGAGTAAAGGTAAAGTGTCAAAGTACAGTTGATCAGATATACATAGCCTGACTTGTACGTTTGTATTATATATATTTTGTTTTTATTTTGGGTTTGAGGATTGTGAGATACTTTGACAATCTTGTATATATTGATCTTTTGTGACATCAAATGTATTTATGGTTATATATGAGTTTTCCACACTAGGTTTATGGTTTATATCACACATTTCGATTATTATCTGAGTTAATATGTTAGTATGACTTCCGCTGTGGTAATTTGAGGAATAAAACATGACTTGGCATATGATTAGAGTTCATTACAACATAATCAGTAAATTGATAATTAATAAGGTTTAAAAGGATAAAATGGAGGATATAATCCAATGTGGAGCATAACTGTCGGTGGTAAGACAAATTGTGGGTCCATATTGGCCCCCGTGGTAGTCTGTTTGAAAAATGGGTCGTTACATTGAGACCTTTACTCACTGCAGCGCCACCTACGGCATCCGAGACAGAAAAATAAATAAAATTTAAAAATAAATTTTTGAAATGGGTTTAATTAAGATTTTATTAGAGGATTATTATCAATTAAATGAGGATTTAAATTGATAGAAATGGACTCAATTAGGAGGAAAATCAGGGATATTTGTTTATGGGGAATTAATAGTACTTTCAATTATCAGGCTTTGGATTTGTTGATTGGTGATTTGTTACGCACTTTGGGTGTGATTGAGACGTAATTAGGAATAGTTGGAGTGCGAATTGAAGTGTGTAGTGTCCCAACTGAAATTTCTTAAGTATTTACATATTTTTGGCTTTTAAATTCAAAATATGTCTTTTAATATTCTATTCTGGATTGTGGGTTAAATGGACGAATGTCGAGGCTCTCCCTCCGTGCCATTCTTATGTGTATGTCCACTAGGTCATAACACATGTGTTAGGGATCTCGGTAAATAGTTTAACCTGAGAGTTGTGTCGGGGCACCTATAGGTGCGTCGTAGGTTCTACGGCGACCACCTAGCTGATCCAGATACTAGCCTTGCTTGAGTGGGACTCGCCGGCAATATTCTGTGGAAGAGTCTGAAGTACGGCACTCTTTTGAATACACTTTGAGCTTTCACTATTATTTATCCATGCAATATTTATTTTCAGTATTGCTCACTTAATTTCCTTGAGAATACTCATTATGGACTCGTCATCTGTCTTTTGTGATGACTTGATTGCAGATCTGAATACGAGTCATGGCTAGGGCAAGCTTGCAAAGTACCGGTGATTTAGAGACATTGAACCCTACTTGTACATTTGTACTATATATAGTTTCATTTTGGGGATTTAGGATTGTGAGATACTTCATGTAGCGGCCTCCAATCCATCGGCAGCTACAGCGTGCACCGCGGGCCCACAGCCCTGCCAACTCATCATCTAGCTGTGTCCCATGGCCACTCGTAAACTCAATATAATCAAATTCTTGCTAGCTTTAAGTTATGTATTAATAATCATTGATTTAAGTTAGCTCTGGATTCTTTATTATCATTTTACCTCAACATACGTAGCGGATAATTAAAATCATCTAAATGTTTTATGAGCATATTACCTAAGGTGGAAACCATCTCAAAATATACATCATACACATATCAACTAAGATCCTCAAAATATCAAAAATATAACCTACAAGTTATATAGAAGTCATATCTATCTCTCATACCCCAAACCCCAGTATAAAATAAGGAAATAAAAACAAACGTACGAGTAGGGCAAATGCAATCAATCAATGTAGTCCTCAAGCTTGCCCTTCCCTCGGCTCATATTAGGATCTGCACTCAAGCCATCACAAAAGGCAGATGACAAGTCCAGAGTGAGTAATCCTAAGGAAATTCACAAAAGGCAGATGACATGGGTGTCATCTCCCTCCTCGGACAAACTACTCTCGCAGTTCGTTCGATCTCTCAAGCTCCACCCCACCTCCACCACCGAACCACCGAACCACCACCAATCATCACATACAACAACAACAAAAAACCAACAACTCACCTCACCTCGCGACAATCTCGTCAAGCTCGTGATCCCTCTCTTTCTCTTCTCCTTCTTCCTCGGTCTCTCGACTTCGATCCAAAAATGAAGAAATTGTGAGAAATGTGGTGTCGGTGGTGGGTATTTATCAATATTTTTGGTGAAATGACCAAAATACCCCTATGTTCTTATCCTCCTTTATAATCAAATGCCCTTTTTGGTCATTTCACAGTTATTTTTTAATTTTCTAATTTTAATATATATTTATATATATATAAATATATATATATATATATATATATATAAATATATATATAAATATATATTCGCCTATATTATTGCGCCTACAATTTCGTCGTGCGCGTCAATGAGCGTACTCGAACGTGCACACTACCGTACAACCCACACGTATCTCGACCAGGGCCCTGCATGTTACTAGGCGCCCACTAATTTATTGTTTTATCATATTTAATTCATTTAATGTATGTATTATTTTTCTCAACTTAAAATTTCATCTTTTAGCCTACCTGGTACCCACGTCAAGACGCATATCTATGCGAATACTTAACACACAATCTCATACGTCAATTGAAATATAAATTATACACATCGCGATGTTGTTTAACTTATTTTAACATAAACATCGCAAATTAGTCAAATCAATACACAAAATAACTATTTACCTAATACAGGTATGCTCCAGCCTCACTGTGGGACCCACGAATGTCCCCTCTGCCGTCCACGTCTACTATGACGTCATAAAATAATGGCAATTATTAATTGGGCCGTTACACTTCAGGACCATGTATTTTTGATATTTTGATACCTTCGAGGTGTATTTCTTGATATATGATGATTACATAGATTTTTCACATTAGGTTTATGGTATATATTACATGAATTTGATGTTTATTATCTGAGTTAATATGTTTTTAAGACTTCTGCTAATATTATTGAGGTTTGAAAATGATTTTACCAGATAACTTGAGTTCAATAACAATTTAAACAGTAAATTATGGCTTATTAAGGCTAATAATGATTAAATTGTGGATGAGATTACATGTGGGACACAACTGGCACTGGTAGATCAGGTTGTGGGCCCGCATTGTCCCACGTGGCAGTTCATTTGAAAAATGGGTCGTTACAAGTCTTCTGCTGAATAATTGGTGAATAAAGTTGATGATATAACAGATGATGATAGTCCTAGCTAACTTGATATAACAGATGATGATACAATGTTGAAACTCATGACAATACACAAAAGTGCTAGAACCACAAAACAAATAATAAAACTTCCCAACAAGAAGAAGACCTAAAACTTTTCAATAAAGAGAAGACAAATCAAAGACTTCCAACTGGGGAAGAAAACTAACTGAAAGTAAAAATTAAAAACAAATCAATCCAGCGTGCCGCACAAATCCACACGACACCATTAATGAAGATGCACCGCAACAAGATAGACTAATCTCTACAAATCTGATTAGGATTGTTGTTTATTGAATGAACAAAGAGCAAAAGGAATTTGATTGGAACCACCACCGATCGTTGAGATGATCGACAGTGGTTCAAGAACAAAAATCACAAAAGTGAATTTAAAAAATAATTTTTATACTAATGATCATGTTATTAAGTCTTCTGCTGATCAATTAACTTTGTAAACACATAAATTTAATAATATGGACAACTTAATAAAAAATACGAGTGAACAACATTTTTTATGCATATAAGAAAATCAACAACGCTCTCTCATCCTCTCCAATGTAGTTAAGGTGAGGCTAGAGTTTGGAGCATTGGTTGCTTTTTTATGATTCTTTAGTTAGAACCACCGCCGATCTTCTCTTTTGATCGACGGTGGTTCCAACAACAATCTTATTTTTATTTATACAATAAAAGTTAGATCTATTCAGATCTGATATATTCAATTTCATTTGGCTCGCAACAGTTGTCAGATTCATCATTGTCACCACTTGCTCTCCTTTACACATGCATTTGTTATCACTCAATTTCGTCCACACTTCTATATGCTCATGTATGGATTTGGCTAGTTGTTGGTTTGATATTTTCACTAGGCTTTCTTTTTTATTAAGTTGTTGTCTTCCCTTGTTGGAAGTATGTGTTTGTCTTCCCGCGTTAAAAGTTTTTGTTTGTTTTCCCTTGTTGGAATTCGTTATGGTTCTATTGTAGTAGATGTAAAAGATAAGTGTATAAGTTGCACATAAGTTTACAAACTTTCGCAATGTCGATTTGATCTCATCAATGAGTGGGAAAAGACTGATATTGATGTAATTTCATTGTTAAATCAGATATAATAGCAATTTTTATGAATGGAAATATCTTTTTGTCAAAAAAAAACCTTAATACAAAATACAACAAATTAGCACGCATGTTAAGGAAATGGACGCAGCAATGAATCAGACGTTAAAGACGCGTGGGACCCTAGCGGGTCATTGATATGGCAAGGTTGTCCGTCCATGTCCGCATGAACCATTGGAGAACGGAGTTGCTTTATATATATACAGGCACATTATTTGTTATAGTAGCACATTAGTGTGAAATGTAAGTGTGTACTGTGTAGTCAGATGTAATGTTAGTGTATGCATTGAGATCTCATCTGGTGACTCAGATGTGTGAACGAGATCAAAAACCCTCTTGTATAAATATTGTAACAGAACATTGTTCATGTCAAGAAAATGAGAATCTGAGAATGGCTCTTCTTTTTCAGGTGTTGACGTGAGTTTCGGGAATCAAATTGAGCACACCAGTTATGGAAGGTGTTGCTATGGATTTTTGGTGTAGTTTTTTAGCTTTGGTATTGATTTTTGTTGAGGTTATGGGAGGTGTTATAGAATTTTGGAATTAAAACCAGGTTTGAATGGTTTTTTTCGGGGTTTGTGTTTCGGACGCGTTTGGTCGAGGGGATTTAGTTGTGTGAGTTTTGTTAAGTGTTTAATGAGTAGTTGGGACGAGCGCGGAGTGCAATGACGAGTCGAGAGGGTTCAAAAACTGTAACAACCCCAAATTAACTTACTTGTGTTGCACTTGTCAGGATTGTGACCCGGCTACGTAAATACTGGACAATATTTTGAACTTCGGGAGTCGGCACTGAAGTAATATTATGATTCTTTGATTATGTGTATTAATATTTTAGTATTTTATGGGTTTCGAGCTGTTCGGGCGATGTTTAGTTGAGTGAGGTCTCGCCTAGTCAAACGAGGGATAAAAACACAATAAAGAATACAAATAAATAAATTTTTATTAATTTATATAAATTAGTTGATAGTATGTGGCGACAAAACGGGCCCGGCGAGCCAATTGATGGAAAAATACGGGACGAGGAACGTCGTTTGAACGTGAGAGTTGGTTAACTACGCAACATACGGACTACATGATAGGATTATTAAAGTGACACAGCCAATGGTGAGGAGTCATGAGATTAACCTCGAGATGTATGTGTGTGCTGAGATGAAGGGCCATGCAAGTGACAACACACACCTATTTTAAGATGTAATAAAGAGAAAAAAATAAATAAAAAGACCAATAGGGGCAATTGTTTTAAATTGTGTAAGAAGTAAGTTTAAGAGCAAATGGGTCATTTCACCTATGTTATATATAAAACAAGTAAAAAGCCTAAACACCACTAATCATCTTTTTCTCATGCCAGCCGACACTGTTCACGCACACCTCCCTCCCGTCGCTGCCATCACCCCCACCGGCCAACTCCGACGACGCCAGAGAGACCGGAGAACCACCGTCGACGAGGTGAGTTCTCTCTTTCCCCTCTCGGTTTCTCTCCACACTCTCTCGGCCTCCTCTCACGGTCACGGTCACGCCTCTCTCCCTGGCTCGCCACCGTTGACCACCGACTGCCAGTCGTTGGACCTCTCACCGGAGGTAACTCTCTCACCCTTTCTTTCGATATCTCTCTCTCTCTTTCTCACTGTCGCGGCTGTGCTCACTGGTTCCACGACTGGCCGCGGTGGTTGTAGGTAGCGATGATCAGGGACTGGTCGGAGGTCTTACCTGGTGTCCCACCGGAGCCCCGACGGTCCCATAGTACCCCCATCTTGGCATTTGTGAAGAGAGTCGATGATTGTGCCATGTAGACTGTTTTTATCGAAATTGGTTGTAGTGTCGTGTCTTGCCGAGAACCGCCTGATTGAGGGGCGCCGCCGCTGGACCACCATGACTGGAGTACTGTAGGTGACACCACCAAGCTATTGCTTGAGTCCCATCGCCTTCGGAGTGGTCGAATCAACGTGAATAATGGCGAGATCGTTATTTCATGTTATGTCGCTGTTTTGAGTCTCGTCGGAAAACACCACTGTGGCGGCGCTACTGGCCGAACCACCTATCATGGGGAGTTGTCGAGGACCACACCTAGCCATGGTTGGTGTCTTGCGACTTCTGAAGTGGCCAGATCGGTGGTAGTGATGTGGATGTATTGATATTTTATGTTGTTTCAACCCTTGCCGAAAATCGCCATGTTTGGCGACGCTGCCATCGGACGTCATGACCAGGGGAGTGTTAGGGATCACATCAAACTCTTGTGTGTGACCCACAGCCCTCCGGAGCATCCATAACGATGGTGGCAAATTATTCTGTTGATAATTTGATGCGTTTATTTCATTGTCGTGTGGTGTGGTTGTTGATACGTTGGGGAGCGCGCCCGCAGCTTTTCCATGCTGTGGTGGTACCCTCTTGACATCGGATAACACCAGTGAAGTTCAAGGGTTGCTGGAACGTACTTGTTGATAGGTTTGGTTAACTGTTCGTATGACCGTTGTCGAATTGATTGTTTCGATTTTGATTAAACGATCGGCTTCGTTGTAGTTTCTCATTAATGATGAATGGTTTAGAGTTTCTATCACGATAGTATTGGTGAATATGGTTTTGGTTTGAAGGATTCACGACATGTCCACGTTATGGTGATTCCGGATCCGTAGGGAGACATGGTATTGGTGAACTATTGGATGTTTATGTTTTTGGTTTGAGTGTATGGTCAAGTTGAGTTTCGTGTTAAGACGGATTGTGTTTTACATTGACTAAACGGTAGTGACGTCGTGGTCACGTCGTCGGTCCTCGAGACTATGACGTGACCTATTAATGACTGAGCCGAGTCTATGATTTTTGAATAGGCTTACATACGTGTTGTGATTTCAAAACCCAAGAGAATCGTTGTGTTTTCATTTGATTTTTGATCAAGTTACCAATTGATATATCAAGTTGTTCGAGTCATCAAAACATTGGAAAAACACTAGGGTTTCAACCTAGGATTAGTAATGACTCGACCCATTAATTAGAGTTTCCGATCTTGTTAGGTAGCGAAAAACTCGAGGATATGCATTAGGGACGCTAGAGTGTCTACGAGTTGCGATTAGTCAGGTAAGTACATTTGCCACAAGCTTATGTATGATTTGTAAGCCAGTAAGAAAATGTCATGTGATTCATTATCATTTATTCAGATTAGTTATGCTCTATTATTGGTATTCCATTCCATTCCTTGTTGTGTGTTTCCCGGCGTAAGTGTTTTGTCTCAAAAGTACTAGTACCTGCACTAGTGGGATAAAACGCGAGCACTCATGTACAGGAGTGTGTGACCACCCTTAGTGACCGTGTGACACCAAGTACTGGGCGGGTAGGTTTGAGTCCCTACCATCATAGTTGTGCCTTCGCTTGTGTCGATGACCGGGAAGACCTTGCGAGGTCTTCGCCGTTATGCTATGATTCAGACCACTTATGGGCCTCTTTTGATTCCTTGGAACACACTTGACTTTCGATTGATATCTATTAGTTTGTTTATCATGCATCTTGTCTATTTAAATTCCTGTCTTTTTATTATCGCATGATATTTAGACTACTTTACTTGTTATATCATGAATTACTATTATATTCTTCTGGCATTACATTCGATTTATTCAGTTACTCACCGTCTAGTTTGTGACGGTGGATGCAGATAGAGCAGATCGTAGTAGACACAAGGAGCCCTGCTTAGGCGGCTTTTTGTGAGGATTAGCAGCTGGACTTAGAGACTATTTAATTGGTTTTATGCTTTGCTGATTTTTACATCGTTTCATACTTATGTTTTTGGGTTTATAGAACTTGATATTATTATTGAGATTGGTATTATGTATGTTGGTTTATCGAATTGTACATGAATACCCGGGGTTTTTCCACATTATAGAATTCCTAATTTTCCTTTGATTGAGTTATTTCCCCTTGTTATTTACTATTTAGTCTTTCGCTGTGTATTATTACAATAACTCTTTCATAAATTACTAAATTGAATGGGGGTTTCCAAGGTTTGAAAATTTATTAAATTTATCGAGAATTAATGGTTTTAGGTAAAATTGCGGGTAGTGGACACGCGATTGAGGCGTGCAATTGGACTAATGACGATAGTTGGAGTGCATTTTGAGGTGTGTAATATCCCAACTGAAATTACTTGAGTATTTACTTCTTTTGGCATTTGAATTCAATTTATTTTATTTCAATATTCTATTCCGGTTGTGGTTTAATGGACGGACGTTGAGTTGGGTTCCCTCCGTGCCATTCCAGTGTGCATGCCCACTAGACTAGGGCTGGGCACGAAACCCGAGTACCCGACTTGGGTCGGGTCACCTGAATTGGGTGGTGGGTGGTGGGTCGGGTAGGATGAGTGGAGAAAATGAGTCGGGTCATCAAAACTCGACCCATCGGGTATCGGGTCGGGTTCGGGTGTCATCATGACTTTTATAGGGTTTTGTGGTTTTTGAAACTATGGATGGTAGTTGATACAAACTCGAGATGAGTCGGGTCGGGTCGGGTTCGGGTATCTTGTGTGGCGGGTCGGGAGACGGGTCATTTTTATACTAACCCGAGATAAGTCGGGTCGTCGCGTATCGGGTCGGGTTGACCCAAACCCGACCCGTGCCTACCCCTACACTAGACCATAGCACGTGCTACCAGATCGATCTCGGTGAATAGCACAACTCGAGTATCACATCGTGACATGTGTCGGTGCATCGTAGGTGTAACGTCGGCCACTTAGCAGATCTAGATACTGACCCTGCTTGAGTCGGACTCGCTGACAGTATTCTGTGGAAGAGTCCAAATTACAACACTAGTCTAGCCCTAGGCTCTAGGAACACACTTTGAACTTTCACTATTATCTATTCATGTGATGAGCGCAGTTGCTTGTATTTATTTTCGCATGTTTATTTAATAGCTTTATTTAAATTTCAGTATTTACTTTCAATATTGCTCACTTAATTTCCTTAGGAATACTCACTCTAGACTCGTCATCTGTCTTTTGTGATGGCTTAAGTGCAGATCCTAGTACGAGTCGGGGTAAGGGTAAACTGCCAGAGTACAGTTAATCAAAGATACATAGCCTGACTTGTACGTTTGTATTATATATTTTTTGTTTTTATTTTGGGTTTAGGGATTGTGAGATACTTTGACAATCTTGTACATATTGATCTTTTTTACATTAGAGGTATTTATGGTTATATATGGGTTTTTCACACTAGAATTATAGTTTATATCACACATTTCGATTATTATTATCTGAGTTAATGTGTTAGTATGACTTCCACAGTAGTAATTTGAGGAATAAAACATGGCTTGGCATATGATTAGAGTTCATTACAACATAATCAATAAATTGATAATTAATAAGGTTTAAAAGGATAAAATGGAGGATATAATCCAATGTGGAGCACAGTTATCGCTGGTAAGATAGACTATGGGTCCATATTGGCCCCCGTGGCAGTCTATTTGGAAACTGGGTTGTTACAGTGAGACTTTTACTCATGGTAGCGCCACCTACGGTGTCCGAGACAGAAAAATAAATAAAATTTAAAAATGAATTTTCTAAAATAGATTTAATTGAGATTTTATTGGAGGATTATTATCAATTAAATGAGGATTTAAATTGATAGAAATGGACTCAATTAGGAGGAAAATTAGGGATATTTGTTTATGGGGAATTAATAGTACTTTCAATTATCAGGCTTTGGACTTATTGACTGGTGATTTGATACGAACTTTGGTTGTGATTAAGACGTAATTAAGACTAGTTGGAGTGCGAATTGAGGTGTGTAGTGTCCTAACTGAGATTTCTTGAGTATTTACTTATTTTGGCTTTTAAATTCAAATTATGTCTTTTAATATTCTATTATGGATTGTGGGTCAAATGGACGGATGTCGAGGCTCTCCCTCCATGCCATTCTTGTGTGTATGTCCACTAGGCCATAACATATATGTTAGGGATCTCGGTGAATAGTTTGACCTGAGAGTCACGTCGGGGCATCTGTAGGTGCGCCGCAAGTTCTACGCTGACCACCTAGCAGATCTAGATACTAGCCTTGCTTAAGTGGGACTCGCCGACAGTATTCTGTGGAAGAGTCTGAAGTATGACACTAGTTTGATGTAGGCTCTAGGAACACACTTTGAGCTTTCACTATTATTTATCCATGCAATATTTATTTTCAGTATTGCTCACTTAATTTCTTTGAGAATACTCATTCTGGACTCGTTATCTGTCTTTTGTGATGACTTAGTGCAGATTCGAGTACGAGTCGTGGCAAGGGCAAGCTTGCAGAATACCGGTGATTCAGAGACATTGAGCCCGACTTGTACATTTGTACTATATATATTGTTTCATTTTGGAGTTTTGGGATTGTGAGATACTTCAGGACCACGTATTTTTGATATTTTGATACCTGCGAGGTGTATTTCTTGATATATGATGATTACATGGATTTTTCACATTAGGTTTATGGTATATAATTCGATGTTTATTATCTGAGTTAATATGTTTTTAAGACTTCTGTTAATATTATTGAGATTTAGAAATGATCTTAACAGATAACTTGAGTTTAATAACAATTTAAACAGTAAATTATGACTTATTGAGGTTAATAATGATTAAATTGTGGATGAGATTGCATGTGGGACACAGCTGACACTGGTAGATCAGGTTGTGGGCCCGCATTGTCCCTCATGGCGGTTCATTTGAAAAATGGGTCGTTACAAGTCATCTGTTGAATAGTTGGTGAATAAAGTTGATGATATAATAGATGATGATAGTCCTAGCTAACTTGATAACTTGAAAGATAAAAATAATGAAATGATATAAAAGTAAGCAGTAAAAAGGTTGTTAAATGGACACGATGCGCGTGGGACACAGCTGGGCTAAGTTGTGGTAGGGTTGTAGGTACGCGGCGCATGACGTGGTGACCTCCGATTCTAGGGCTGTCACAAGTCGGGTATTAGATGCGCATCTCGAGACATGAGCGAGATCGCATCGGGGTGTTTTTAGGACTTTGGAGTGTGGTTTGAGGTGCATAAACCCCTTAAGAAACACACTCAAGGATTTATTTGTTTTTTTTCTGTTGATCTATTTACTATTCTTGTTACTCATTTTGTACTCTATTTTCATACTTGTTTGGGTTTAACAGTTGGTTGTTTTGGTTTGCCGCTGGGTTTTTTTTATTCCATGGTGTGTGTACAGACTAGGGTACGCTAGGTCGTTGCATGGATTACGGTGACGGGCTAGTTGAGGGGGTAAGAAAAGCCCATTGGAGGAATCCTTGTATTCGGGGTATGATCTAGTCTGCTACACGTCTCACATCCTTTTGCTATCGACGATGTTATTTATGCATGCGATTATCCACTTACAATTGTCTGTATTATTATGCATGTTTATTTAACATTATTATTAGTGTAGCGACCCTAAAATCTGAAGCCGCCATGTCATGCGTCATTGGCCCACAACCCTGCCTGAAATTGGCCCAGCTATGTTTCACGCACACCACGAATCATCAATTAACCGAAAAATGGCTAACTTTTATATCATTTTCCTTAATAAAGTACCAAGTTAGCTAGTGGACTCAATTTCATATGTTTATTATCAATTTATATTCAGAGAAAGACTTTAAATCATGATATCATTAAAATAAAGCAATAAATCATGTGATTGAGTATTTTCCTAGTGTGGAAACTCAACCAAAGTGTCATCAATATATAACATCATGATCTAAATGTTTCAAAATACCAAAATAAACCTTAAAATATGTCATACACATGTCAAGATAGTCACTCATGTCCCAATCCAACATAAAAACAAGGAATAGTAAACACACATACGAGTCAGGCGCAAAAGTTAATTAGAAGAAGTCCTCAAGCTCGCCCTTCCCCTTGCTCGTACTAGGGTCTGCACTTCATCATCACAACAAAACAGATGACGAGCCCAGAGTGAGTAATTCTAAGGAACTTCATCGAGTAAATAATATAAATAAATGATATAATCAAAATACTATTAAATAAACATGCAAAAGATAAGAATTAGGCAACTGGGAAGGATCCTCGCATTAATATCAAATAGTAGCGAATCAAAGTGCATGCACGATACTTCATACTATCATCCAGGCACTGCCAGTGAGTAAACTCGAACTAACTAAAATCCCTGAGTCCGCTCAATAGCCGGCGTAGACCATGACGCACCGACACGTGCTTAAAAAACCATTTATTGATGCTTCAATACAATCCTTGAAACCATATCAACACCCTACAAACTGATGTGCTCATATCACAACCCCGAAACCCTCGTCAAAACTCGAGAAAATACGTCTGAAACGTAGAGAACGAAGAGGAGAGTTCAGATATAACCTTTTCTATTGATGTCCAAACCTTCCTGTGCTCCAAGCAAGCTCCCAAAGTTCACATAACCCTAGCTTCTTTTTCAATTTTCGTCCAACACAAGAGAGGAGAGAGAAAAGGTAATGAGATGAGATATTTCTCAACATTTTATGCTAAATTTTTCATCCAATGTGTTGATCAAATCCCTAGACTCATTGCGGGGTCAAAATGTAGTAAAAAAGTCATCCAACTATGACTTCAATGGGGACTTAAGCCCTTATCCTCATCCTTCTCACAACAAACCAACCAATCCACGAGTGTTCCGATACTCGATCTTGCACTGTGTCGCGTGCCAAACGCATACACTCGCGTCACTAACATATATACGGCGTTTTATATTAATTATTTAACACATTTTATCATTTATTATGTATGTATAAACCCCCGGCCTAGTGTACTAATCATTCGCTTACCCGGTACCTGTGTTTACACGCTACTCGAGGTGAATACTCGTTACACTGTCTTGCTCAGTAATTAATAATATAAACACATATATTCCGATACAATTTAACTAAATTGAGCATATACATCGTAAAACCAATTAAATAGCACACAAAACAGATAATATATCTAATTCGAGCATGCTCTGACGGGGTCCACGAGCGTCTAAGCTATCGTCCACGTCTGTAATAATGTCATAAATAACGAAAAACTAGAATTAGGTCATTACAATTGGCTTCCATCCCATATTAATAAATGCTTGGTGGTTTTCTTCTGGGGATTTACTCACTGGACTCGTCATCTTACTTGTTGTGATGACTGAATGCAGATCCTAGTGCGAGCAAAGGCAAGGGGATCTTAGGCGACTATCTTTGATTGCCTGTTGTCTGAGACACTACTTGAACGTGTTCATTTTTTATATTTTGTTTATTTTGGGTACCAGAAGAATTTTTGAGAGACTTGTACGAACATGTATATGTTTTACTTTTGAGGTACTTCGTCACCATGTATGCAGTGTATATTTTATGCCGAGACTTCCACACTAGGATGATGCTCTATAATGACATGAAAATTATATTCTAATGATAATTTTTTAAGAGAAATCGAAATTTCATTAATCATTCATGGCTCAATATAGGACCAGACATAGAATCAGTACATTGATTTACTAATCCTATTTGTGCAAACAAACTACCCTTAATTTGATTTTTTTTCAAAATTGAAACAGTTTGAGAATTAGGGACTACTCTCTACAACGTTGAAACTCATGACAATACACAAAAGTGCTAGAACCACAAAACAAATAATAAAACTTCCCAACAAGGAGAAGACCTAAAACTTTTCAATAAGGAGAAGAAAAATCAAAGACTTCCAACTAAGGAAGAAAACTAACCATAAAGTAAAAACTAAAGACAGATCAATTCAGCGCGCCGCACAAATCCACACGACACCGTTAATGAAGATGCACCACAACAAGGATGGACCAATCTCTGCAAATCTAATTAGATCTGTTGTTCATTGAATGAACAAAGAGCAAAAGAGATTTGATTGGAACCACCGCCGATCGTTGAGAGGATCGATGGTGATTCAAGAACAAAAATCACAAACGTGAATTTAAAAAAATAAATTTTATACTAATGATCATGTTATTAAGTCTTCTGCCGATTAATTAACTGTGACGGCCCCAAATTCCCAATGCATTCGGGTACGCCCGGCCTAGACCCGTGCAGGTCCCGAGTCGTACGCTTCGGCAAAGCCCGACGAGCCTAGTCCTAGTCCCTCAAATCATCAAATTTCAAGTTTTATGAAAGAGTTATTGCAATTATAATACAAATGGAAGCAAAAATTCATATTTTTATCAAATAGTGGGAAATAACTCAATCAAAGGGAAATTAGGAACCTATATAAATGTGGAAAACCCCAATATGTTCAATTCTAAGTCAACAAAATGGATTGATGGAATCCACCTCAAAACATATTCCCAGGTTCTAAAACAACCATATATATAAACGATATACATAAAACAAAACATATGGAAACCTACAAGGTAGTCTCCAAGTCCAATTGCTCACAAAAAGTCTCCTAGGCAAGGTCCTTTGCCTCTACCGCACTCCGCCTATCATCGCACCCACCGTCACAAACTAGACGGTGAGCAACCGAGAGAAAATCGAAAGTAATGCCGTAAGAATATAACAAGAATTCATGAAATAACAACCAAGGCGATCTAAATATCATGCGGGTGCTTGAAAGATAGGAATTTGAATAAACAAGAATGCATGATAGACAGACTGAAAATGAAAGCAATCGAAACATGCGTGTTCTACGAGTCAAGAGAGGCCATAAGTGGTCTATATTCCACAACAATACCACAACAATCCACAACAATATCCACAACAATCCAGTACATGGTATCACACAATCACTAGGGGTGGTCAAACACTCGTGCGCTCGAGTGCCGCGTTTTATCCCTTCTAGTGCAGGCCGCATGTACCTTCGAGACACACACTTATGCCAAGAACACACATACAAGGAATAAGGAATGGAAAGTGTGACGACCCGTCCCTGACCTAGGGTCAAGTCGCCCGGCCCAAACCGTTATCTAGACCCGATACCTGAACCAGGCCCAAATAACGACTTGGCACGCCTAAATAAACTCGCGGAATAATCATTCTAAACAATATATATAATAATAAGTGTGTGAAAGCTAATCACAACAAAACCATATAAACCTGTATATCATAGTAATATCTATCATCCTTAATATTTAAATGTCTCATACAACCTCGAATAATATTATAAAGGTTCAAAACTACCTATTAACTAATTCTCAAGCTATAACCCACGCATTTGAGATTTACAAATCGATTTATATTAATAATAAACTAGTATTATATGAGTCTCACATATGAAGGCACTTCAAGATAAATCATTTCCTTGCCTTTCTTGTCTATCGCTACTGGTAGAGGGACCCAAGGGTAGAGTGGGGTGAGCTAAAGAACCAACGATGCTCAATAAGAGGAAAGATTCGCTCAAACATTAAATACGCAAGTACTACCTAGTACTCATGCATGCAAATTCTACATGACATCCAATCCAAACGCATAACACAACATGTAATAACTCGAATACATGTAAATTCAAAAACAAACTTATAAGCATAATCATTTAGCACATATTTCGAACCAATTAAATATATGGTTTATGCTCATCGTAGTTATGAAAAGTGGAATTATATTCTAAGAAGAAACGTTTAAATATTATTTCCATATCTAATTTAGATATTCTATAATTCTATGTATCAATATTTCAAATCATATTCCAATCACCATACTAAACATAAAAGCCTAACAATCTTACAACACATTTGATAAGCATTCATTTATGTCAAGCATAATATTATTCATCAATTTTCATTTATCAATTTACACATGACATACAAATAAAGTCAAATGAAATATTTAAATAAAATGCGATAGATATAAATATTAATATAAGTCGTTGTTCCATTCAATGCGAACTAGATATTGGTAAGGATCCGTGACCGAATCATCTATTTTCGAATTGGTACAATAATCGTGGAAACGCAATGGCCGTTACGCCTCTAGATAATCGCACCAAAACAAAGATAGATTCATCCAAGCCGTCACCGCTACACGTCTCAAAGAATCATCAAGTAGCAAAGGATGGTAACTCCAAACCCTTACCCTCAAATAATTCACCTTATGCATTCAATTAGTCAAGCAAACCCTCGGTGGTTAACTACCACACACTCTCCGGGCGTCCATGATATAGACCACTTGCTAATTTGGCCCTCGGTGGTTAACTACCACACACTCGGGGCACCGAATAACATAAAAGGCAAAACAATGTATTCACAATTCCATAG
Organism: Stephania japonica; assembly: GCA_039657345.1. NCBI lineage: Eukaryota > Viridiplantae > Streptophyta > Magnoliopsida > Ranunculales > Menispermaceae > Stephania > Stephania japonica. The sequence goes on from CM077556.1 coordinate 14,911,904, forward strand.
ATAATAGATATCCAAACCAATATCACGACGCAACCCATTCCCAAGTCGTTACATTCAAAACATGCATTCCTAGTTATCTAATAATCAAGCCATATTTAATGCATGAGCGAAGCTCCCCACTTACCTGGACCCGTCGCGATGCCTATACCGACTCCTCGCGCGATTGGGGTCCCACGTGAACCGCCTCGCGAATCTAAACAATTCATACAATTCTATATAAGAATTTCACTAAATTTAAAGTTGTATAATCTATATTTTTTTTTTAATTCATATTTGGGGACCCAAATGGTGTGGATCCCACGCGATGTGCCGTTTAAGGACTTTGTCGAGGGTATCGACGCCCCTCGTAGGTTTTATCCTATTTTTATTTTATTTTATTTTTTTTTTTTATTGGCTATTGTCATCCCCTTCTTCCTCACCATAATGGGGTGGCTAAAGCCACCCCCCCATATTAGGCGCGACGATTGTCTTCTCCGGCGGCACCACCAGCGCGCCGCCCAAACCAATGCGGCTCCCTCGAGTCGCCACCCTATTTCCTTCTTCTTCAAAAACAAAACAAACCAAAGAAGAAGAAAAAGAAGAAAGAAAAGAAAAGAAAAAGAAGAATCACCACCACCACCAAATCAAAGAGGAAGAAAAGAAGAAAAGAAAAATAAAGAAAAGAAAAATAAAGAAAAACCACCGTAAAAATACCTCCCCTCGTTGTTCAAGCCTCCTCTTCTTCTCCTCCCTCTCCAAGTTTAGGGTTTCAATACAAAAGAGGCCACAAACTTATAAGAGGTTTATATAGATAGGGTTTTTAAAGTAGGGTTGTTCACAATTTAACCTCAAATTACATAAATACCCCTTTTGGGCCCAATTCTCTCATTAAGCCCATTCCACCTATTCTCACTTAGTCCAAATTCAAATCTTGTTAATATTATTATTATTTTATTTTTTTTTATAACAATTCGATTTGTTCCCATATTTTAATATAAAATTAATAAAATACCTTTAAAATGGGTCGGAGAACATTTGGGTCGTTACAATATCCCCAATTTAGGAACTTTCGTCCTCGAAAGTAAAGTAAGGTACACCTTTAGTCTGGTGTGTCCGCACATAACGATTTCTACTATGAACCATCGTTTAACTGAGGCAATCTGCACTCACACCTTCTGCTCATACTCCACGTGAAATAAAGCTTAACCTTGACTCTACTATCTCAATATTTTCATTTCCGTCCCACTGACTGAAATTCATAAGGCCTCTCTTATAGGTTTCAATAGAATCATTATACACAGCCACTTGCCCAGTTCTTCTGTCGTCACGTGTTATTAAAATATTCCTTTATAATCTTCACCGAAATCGCAATATACGCTCAAGTCGCTCAACTTACGAGAGAGTTAGAACCATACCGAGATGTGATCTCGGTGCCTATCTCGTGACAAAAATTGTCTCTCGCCTATCTCGCATTAACACTATACCACCCACCGGTAGTAGGAAAAACAAGGATAGTCATGCCGTCTGCTATAATATGAGCACTAGCACACCATCTCTATCCACATCTCTAAGCTTACGTATATCATTGAACGGCTCATCATATCTTTGCGACTTATCTCGTGAAGGCTACAAATAGACAGACATAGTATTCCTTTCTAGAATAATACTTTAATATTATTGGCATCACATGTTTATCGACATTCATCCTTGTAGGTTCATAATTCAAGTCAACTTTTGACTAATGATCCCCTTTGTAACTCCTCTGTCACACTTAACTGTTAATTGACGTAAACAAGCTCCCACCTTTAAAATCTTGTGGAATATTTTTAACATTGTCATTATTTCTAAGTAGGTTTCAAAGCATTCATCCAATGCGCTCCATTGCATCACCATTTTTTTTTATTTCATACCAAGATCTCTTATCACTATATCTCGATTTTTTTTAGGAGATCTATCGTATTGCGTCCTTGCACTGATCAATTCTCACGATCCTGGGTGACTATTTTAAACATTGTTGACTTAGTCATAACCCCTTTTTGGTATACCATGATCCCTTCTCATTTAAGCTAACTCTTAGCTCTTATAATGTGTTTAGTACCTCACTCTCTAAGAAACGAAGGTGATTTAGTTTTCATGTTGCGAACCTGACATTCACGTCGTTTCTTGGGAGTTACATAATTTATGCTCCAGATGTAGTTATTAAGAACTCGTGTCACACTACGATCTAGTTATTTCAAGTTCATAACTCAAACTTATATTTCTATGTATTACACTCGTGCATTACTACTGTCGCACTGCATAGATGTTTTGTTGAATACTTCAACCATAAAGTACAAATCTGTGTACATAAAACTCATATAGGTTTATCTTGTACGACTTGTTACTAAAGCTTTAATTCAAGGGCACTCAAACTCATATTTACACCTATTTCGAGAATCATCTTGCACTATTTAACTTATGATTCATTGTTTATACTTAGCACAGAGCCATTCATGACGTTCTTCCTTTTCTCCAAAATTCAATGATTCTTGAAAATAAGAATATCAATTGATTTCTCATAGGATTGATTTAAGATGATCTCATGCTTAGGCAAACCTTTATGTCACATAATTTGCTTATGCTTGTCACATGTTACTGGTGTCGACCTTGATTATTCGTACATTATCTCCATGTGTTGATATCCTTAACACTTAACCAATTGCAAATCTATTGCTTACCCATCCGGGTTGCAACCTCAAATTCTCCTATACCATCAAATTAGTGGCTTTCACTTTTAAACTTATACTAAGCCCTCGTGTTTTCAAGTGTAAACTACACATTTTGTTCAACAATTATTAACGGTATGAAATTTAAGAAATTTGATCTTTACTCATATATTCATGTTTCATTGCTAGTTTAGGGTATTTCCTCTCCATCCTTAATTATTTCGTACCTATTGTACAGTATAAATCTTATTGGGTTTGATCCTAACCTAGGATCCTCACTTTTAATAGTCGACCTATCACTGATCAGATCTTTCATCTTTCCTTTCAACCATTTAGTTTGGTAGTTTATATGTTTAATAAAATATTTGACTTTTATCAAAAAAATCACAAGTTACTTCCCACAAGTAATCAACATGATTCCTCGTGACGTCACCAATTCGATTACAAATTTTGTTCTTGAATATGGTACTATTGCAATACATATTGTCTCTCTTGAGTTCGCAATTCTTCTCATCACCAAATTACTTATTCGTTTTTTCATGGGTCAATCCTATTCTAGGATCCCCAATTTTAAGAACCAAGTCATTATTGACTAATGTTATGTAACAATCATTTGCCTCGATTACTCTTCAACTTTATTTTTTTCATTCAACCATTCCCTACCAATCTGGTTAGGTTTCATTTTGACTTAAAAGTTATGAATCCACACGTCTAATCATATCAAAAATATTCTTTTTATTAGTGTACCCTCGATTTTAATGATTCACTTATCATCGAGTTCATTATAATATCATTAACTGCGTCATACGCTTTTTTACAACCTTACTAATATAACTCATACATACCGTTTAGTTTGTGGCTTCCTTTAATTATTCACCATGGTACATGCTATTACGTACTCTTCATTCATTTCGAACATAATTTATCAATTCCTGGTATCCCCAACTTTATGAATCAACTCTCTCCTAATTATGTTAGAATAATTTCTTTGTTGCAGTGGTTTCATTTTATTTATATCATTTTAACCTCAGATCTTGAGTCTTTATAACATCTACCAATTTTTTATTTTTTATTTTTTACTTGGCAACACGATCTTCACGCATGGCTATTTCACCGAAATAGTCTTTGACTTTGGATCCTCAATTTTAGTAACTCATCCATCTTTGAGTGTACTAATCTGACATTTCGTATTCACTAGATTTTCTCATTGAGTATTTTTTTCAATGTATTCTTTAATTTCTTATTCGCTATCTCGTACATTATGCACTTATGCTTCGAGCTAACTCTCAATTTGGGTCCTCAAATTTAATATTCAAACTACCGATCACTAGCTTAGCTTTATAGAAATCATCTTAAATTCTTCTCGTATTTTCAAGCAATTTATAAAACCATTTTCGAATCGTTTTAGTCGATGCAATTGAAAAGTAAACTATAATCGTAAGTAGATTTTGTGTTCTAAACACACAAGGGTGACATAGACCCAAACAATACGTTGCATTTTCATCAAGTCAAAACTTTGAAATTCAGTAAAACACTTTATGTAAAGATTAAAATTACAACGTCAAATTCTTGAAATATGTATGAGTCTATTCGCTTTATCTTTTGAACACCAAGGAAAATAAATGGTTTCCTTTTTTTTTTGTATTTGTTTGCCTTTTCAAAATTTTGTAAAGACACGTTAGATCCTTCCATGAAAACTTCAATAAAGTGCGGCAAACATCAACTCGAAAACAATACAAAAATCATGGTCCAATATAGTTGAAAGAGTAAGTCTTCGAGAAAATAAATTACATGAAATAACAAAATTCGATTCATAGTGTTAACTTTCTAATCGAATTTATAGACCAATGATTCACATCTTTAATCGAGAGTTAGAAGTTTTAAGTGTATACGTGTCAACTATATCTTAAATTAAGTTCAGCCACTTGGCCAAGCTAACTTGCTTATCATTGTTTGAAACCAAAGATTCATTTGCATCCTTACTAGGATCGTTAACTTCTATTTTCAACAAGATATCGTTAATTTTAATTATCCTAATAGAAATTTCGGCGTCAGAGTAACTTCTCTGAAATGTGACCACGTCACAATTCCATCTTGCATATTTAGCGTGGCGTCTCATTGTCCTTTTAAGTCTATCAATTCTTACTTAAGTCTTTATTTGCCACTCTATCGTTAAGTATAGGCGTTCTCGCCATACAATTTCCACTCTAAGTTTAGTTGTTCTATCGTAACCATTCTTGCAACAAAACGTTGTAGACTTCCTTACAACGCATGAGGAACCTTCGGCGACTTCCTTCAACTCTCTTGTGTCGTTAATTGTCATTCCCAACTCGTGGAACCAAGGTTTCACGTCTTAAGGAAATACATTTACCTATATATCTAACGATATATTTATATATACAAAGTAGCAAATAATCATCACATTAATTCTTTATCAAGTTTCTTTTGTCCCATCCCATCCTAAGATTTAACATTATTGCGTGTTAAGTCGACTTTGAACCAATGTCCCATACCACCGATTTGTTCGACTTAACTTGACCTTTAAACTTAAAGGCTCTACATCTTAGGTTTCCCTAACCTAACGTTTCCCTAGGTTCTAATCCCTAGGCTCGATACCAACTCGTGACGACCCGTCCCCGACCTAGGGTCAAGTCGCCGCCCAAACCGTTATCTAGACCCGATACCCGAACCAGGCCCAAATAACGACTTGGCACGCCTAAATAAACCTCGCGAATAATCATTCTAAACAATATATATAATAATAAGTGTGTGAAAGCTAATCACAACAAAACCATATAAACCCGTATATCATAGTAATATCTATCATCCTTAATATTTAAATGTCTCATACAACCTCAAAATAATATTATAAAGGTTCAAAACTACCTATTAATTAATTCTCAAGCTATAACCCACGTACGAGATTTACAAATCGATTTATATTAATAATAAACTAGTATTATATGAGTCTCACATATGAAGGCACTTCAAGATAAATCATTTCCCTTGCCTTTCTTGTCTATCGCGTGGTAGAGGGACCTCTGGGTAGAGTGGGGTGAGCTAAAGAACCAACGATGCTCAATAAGAGGAAAGATTCGCTCAAACATTAAATACGCAAGTACTACCTAGTACTCATGCAAATTCTACATGACATCCAATCCAAACGCATAACACAACATGTAATAACTGAATACATGTAAATTCAAAAACAAACTTATAAGCATAATCATTTAGCACATATTTCGAACCAATTAAATATATGGTTTATGCTCATCGTAGTTATGAAAAGTGGAATTATATTCTAAGAAGAAACGTTTAAATATTATTTCCATATCTAATTTAGATATTCTATAATTCTATGTATCAATATTTCAAATCATATTCCAATCACCATACTAAACATAAAAGCCTAACAATCTTACAACACATTTGATAAGCATTCATTTATGTCAAGCATAATATTATTCATCAATTTTCATTTATCAATTTACACATGACATACAAATAAAGTCAAATGAAATATTTAAATAAAATGCGATAGATATAAATATTAATATAAGTCGTTGTTCCATTCAATGCGAACTAGATATTGGTAAGGATCCGGTGACCGAATCATCTATTTTCGAATTGGTACAATAATCAGTGGAAACGCAATGGCCGTTACGCCTCTAGATAATCGCACCAAAACAAAGATAGATTCATCCAAGCCGTCACCGCTACACGTCTCAAAGAATCATCAAGTAGCAAAGGATGGTAACTCCAAACCCTTACCCTCAAATAATTCACCTTATGCATTCAATTAGTCAAGCAAACCCTCGGTGGTTAACTACCACACACTCAAGGGCGTCCATGATATAGACCACTTGCTAATTTGGCCCTCGGTGGTTAACTACCACACACTCTGGGCACCGAATAACATAAAAGGCAAAACAATGTATTCACAATTCCATAGATAATAGATATCCAAACCAATATCACGACGCAACCCATTCCCAAGTCGTTACATTCAAAACATGCATTCCTAGTTATCTAATAATCAAGCCATATTTAATGCATGAGCGAAGCTCCCCACTTACCTGGACCCGTCGCGATGCCTATACCGACTCCTCGCGCGATTGGGGTCCCACGTGAACCGCCTCGCGAATCTAAACAATTCATACAATTCTATATAAGAATTTCACTAAATTTAAAGTTGTATAATCTATATTTTTTTTTTAATTCATATTTGGGGACCCAAATGGTGTGGATCCCACGCGATGTGCCGTTTAAGGACTTTGTCGAGGGTATCGACGCCCCTCGTAGGTTTTATCCTATTTTTATTTTATTTTATTTTTTTTTTTTATTGGCTATTGTCATCCCCTTCTTCCTCACCATAATGGGGTGGCTAAAGCCACCCCCCATATTAGGCGGCGACGTTGTCTTCTCCGGCGGCACCACCAGGCGCCGCCCCCCAAACCAGCGGCTCCCTCGAGTCGCCACCCTATTTCCTTCTTCTTCAAAAACAAAACAAACCAAAGAAGAAGAAAAAAGAAGAAAGAAAAGAAAAGAAAAAGAAGAATCACCACCACCACCAAATCAAAGAGGAAGAAAAGAAGAAAAGAAAAATAAAGAAAAGAAAAATAAAGAAAAACCACCAGAAAATACCTCCCCCTTGGTTGTTCAAGCCTCCTCTTCTTCTCCTCCCTCTCCAAGTTTAGGGTTTCAATACAAAAGAGGCCACAAACTTATAAGAGGTTTATATAGATAGGGTTTTTAAAGTAGGGTTGTTCACAATTTAACCTCAAATTACATAAATACCCCTTTTGGGCCCAATTCTCTCATTAAGCCCATTCCACCTATTCTCACTTAGTCCAAATTCAAATCTTGTTAATATTATTATTATTTTATTTTTTTTTATAACAATTCGATTTGTTCCCATATTTTAATATAAAATTAATAAAATACCTTTAAAATGGGTCGGAGAACATTTGGGTCGTTACAGAAAGCCAATAATTCGATAGTAACAAACACAAGGAAGTGAAAATGAATCACATGATATTTTCTAAACTGGCTTACTAACGTACAAATGCTTTTTAAGGCAAATGTACTTACCTGAACTATCGTAACCCGCGTACAACGCTCCCGCGAATCCTAACGCGTATCCCCGAGTTTCCCGCTACCTGACAAGGTCGGAAACTCGTATTAATAGGTCAATTCATTAACTAAACTAGGTTTAACCTTATCATTTCCCAATGTTTTAAATGACTTGTACAACGCGACAATTTAATCGAAAAAAAACGAATACTCTCTCTCTCGGGTTTTGAAAACACAATATTTATAAGCCTCATCGCGAATCATAGGCTCGGCTCAGTCGTATGTGGGTCATGTCATGGTCTCGAGGACCGGCGACGTGACTACGACATCATAACCATTCATCGCCACGCGATGTTTCAATCCAAACCAACACTCAACCATAACTCCTCGTGAAAACCGCACTGACATGTACAAACAAACATGAAACCTCGCTGGTGTTGTCCGATGTCGGGGAAGGGTTATCACGGCATGGGAACGCCGGGAAAACCCTCCACCAGCTTCGGAAATTACGTCAACACACAAATTACGACTCGACGACGGCAACACATGAAATCACGTCAAAACGCCTTAATAACATTGTTTCGGACTTAACCAAGGGTTGCGAGACGTCAACCAATGTTAGGTGAGATCTCGAAAGTCTTCACGGGTCATGGTTCGACCGTAGCACCGCCGCATGGCGGTTTCCGGCGAGGCTTCGACATACAAAACACATGAAATGACGACTCTTTCGCGCGTAATAAAACTGTTTTCGACCACTCTTAGGGCTGTGGGACCCACGTAGGAGTTTGGTGGGGTCCCCGACAAAGATCCCGGTCATGGTGGTCCGGTGGTGGCGTTGCCGTAGGGCGTTTTCCGGTCAACAAACACCACCATACACATGAAATAACAAAATTGTTTAAAACGCAACCGGATATTTTTTTTGGACACACCGGAGGGTTGTAGGACATTTGTATGGGCGAGATCTAGTCCCCGACAACCTCCCCGGTGCGGCGGTCCGGCCAGAATAGCGCCGCCGGTCACGGCAGCTTCGGCGAGAGGGCAAAAACCCTATAAAACCAACTTAAAGTGTGTAAAATCGTAGGGACTTTGCATGGGCCATGGGGGAGGTGCTCCGGACGGTATGGACTCCGGTGAGTCACCGGAGGTCGTCCACGACTGGTCCTCGTCACGGCAGCCACTCCAACACACCATGCATGTACACACATGCATGACCACCGTGAGAGAATGAGAGAAAAAGAGAGGAAGGGAGAAGGAAAGGGAACCTTCGATGGACTGCCCGGTCACCTCCGAACCTCCGACGACCGGCGAGGACTTGGCCAGGCCGAGAGACAAGTGAGCCGAGAGGGAGGGAGGCCGAGAGGACGAACAACCGAGAGGGAGGGAGAGAGACCGAGAGGGAAAGAGGGAAACGGAGAGCACATACCTCCGGTCGACAGCACCCTCCGGCAATCCGGTTCGGTCGTCGGCGACGAGCTTGGGGCGGTGGTGAGGTTGGAGAGTGAGAGAGGCCGTGAGGAGTGTGAGAGAGATGAAGACCGTGAGAGAGTGAAAATGAGAGAGAGGGAGTGACGTGAGAGAGGGAGGAGTTGTTTGCATGACATGCATGAGATGGGAGAGGGAGGTGAGTGACGTGAGAGAGTGAGTGTGTAAGAGAGTGATGTGAGTGATGGGATGGGTGTGAGTGATGGGATGGGTGTGAGGTGATTTGAGTGGTGTGAGTGATGGGGGTAGGTGTGTGTTTGAATTTTTTTAAATGGGGTGATAGTTGTGTACACCCATTTCTTTACCAACCCACACATCTCAAAGTTAAACCCAAGGATTCCCAAACACCCGTATTTTCCCAAATATTTTTCCCCGACACATCTCACTTCCTCGGTCCGTATTTCCCCGTCACATGCATACTTTCACCTTGTCTCGCACCAATAATTATTTAAATTATCCAATAATTCCTTTAATTAAGTTTTTTTTTTTATTGTATTTTCTCCCCCGGTTACCTAGGCGGGACCTCACTCACATTGACTATTGCCTGAACGGCCCGCGACACGTGTTAATGTAAAATACTATTACACTCATCAAAGAATCATAAAATTACCTCGGTGTCGACTCCCAAGGTTCGAAATACATCCAAGATCGCGTAGCGGGTCACAATCCCGACACGTGTCACCAAAGTCGTTAAAAATTGAGGGATGTTACAGTTCTCCCACTTATTAGAATTTCGTCCTCGAAATTTACTAATAAGTAAACTAGATTTAAAACTCACCGGAATCAAATAGATAGGGAAAGTGCTCTCGCATGTACGACTCTAACTCCCAAGTCGGTTCCTCGTTCCCATGAAATTGCCATTTCACGAGGACCGAAGGAATTTCCTTGTTCTCGTGTTTTGACCTTGCGGTCAATAATTTGGATTGGTCGCTCCTCGTAAGTGGCATCATCCCGCAACTCAATTTGACTCAGTCCACCGTCGGTCGTCGTCCTCTGCCCGACTTGTCTAGTCGAAGCATTGAAATGTGAAACACCGGATGAATGCCGCGAGCTCGCGCGGTAACTCTAGGCGATAAGCGACCTTACCGACCCTCTTCACAATTTTGAAGGGACCGATAAATCTAGGAGCGAGCTTCCCTTTGATTCCGAATCGTTTGTGACCCTTCGAGGTGAGACTTTCGGTATGCATAGTCTCCCACGTTGTCTTGAAGCTCATCGTGATATCGATCATAGTATTTCTTTTGCCGTTCTTGGGCACTCTTAAGTCTCGACGAATCTGTCGTACCTTCTCGGTGTGATCAACAACAGCCTCTCGGGACCAACTATCACAACATCCTCCTGTTCGGCCCAAAAAGAAGGTGATCTACAAGGCCTACCATGAGCGCGCCGAACGGTGCCATACCGATACTCGCCGATAATCTTGTTGTTGTACGCGAACTCGCACAAATGAAGGTACTCTTCCCATGACCCGCCGTATTCCAACACACACATCCCGAGCATGTCTTCCAACACTTGGATTAGCCTCTCTGACCGTCCGTCTGTCTGCGGATGGAACGCCGTACTCAACTCTAATCTGTGCCGAATCGAGCTCGCATGCTCGCCATAACAACGAAGTAAACTGCGCTCCTCGGTCGACACAATCGACAACGGAACTCCGTGCAATCCGACAATCTCGCGTTCATAGATAATGCTCGCTTGTCAACTTGGTGTGTAGTGGATACCGGCATGAAATGAGCGATTTCGTCAATCGATCCACCACTACCCGGATGCTATCGTGACCACGAGAGATCGGGGCAAGCCACCGACGAAATCCATAGCAATGTGCTCCCACTTCCATCGAGGAATGGGTAGGGCCGCAGCAATCCTCCAGCCGTCGATGCTCGGCCTTCACGCGCCGGCATATCTCACACGCTCTAATGAACTCCGACACATCGGACTTCATTCCCGGGCCACCAAAAGAGACGTCTCATGTCGCATACATCTTAGTTCGACCCGGATGCACGAGAAAAACGAGAACGGTGAGCCTCCCGAAGTATCTCGGTGCGTAAGTCGCCGCCATGGAATCCACGATCGCCGCCACGATACCTCAAGCAAGAGTCCGTCGACCGACTCCAATCTGGATATTCGAATCGTCCGCTATCTCACCGAAATGCTTGGTAAGACTCATCGCCCGTCGTCCTCGAGAACGACTGCGGTGTGAAACGGTCTGCAACCTCATCTGACCACAAATCTGAGTTCTGGTAGTCGTCGGCACGTCCGCTGAACTCATCAACTCGGTTGCCTCAAGAAGACCATACTCGTGGGTTATTTGACATACGACCACCTCAGCATCAAATCCTCTACGGCTCAAAGCATCAGCAACCACGTTAGCTTTCCCCGGATGATACTCTAACGAGAAATCATAGTCCTTCAAGAATTCTAGCCAACGTCTTTGTCTCAGTTCGCTTCTCTCGAGTGAATAAGTACTTCAAGCTCTTGTGGTCTCGTGAACAACTCGAAACGAACGCCATACAAGTGGTGCCTCCATATCTTCAATGCGAACACTATCGCAGCCCAACTCTAAGTCGTGTGTCGGGTAGTTCCTCTCGTGAACCTTTAGGCGTCGAGATGCATAAGCGATAACTCGCCTCTTGCATCAACACACAACCCAAACCAATCTTCGACGCGTCGGTGTACACAACTAAGTCTTTCCCGAGCTCGGCAACGCTAACACAGGCGCGGTAGTCAATTTCTTCTTCAAAGTGTTGAATGCATGTTCACACTCCTCATTCCAATCAAACTTCGCATTCTTTTGAGTCAATTTCGTCACCGGTGCGGCGATCTTGGAGAAGTCTTGCACAAATCGGCGATAGTATCCTGCCAATCCCAGAAAACTGCGAATTTGCGTAACGGTAGTCGGCGTAGGCCACTCAATCACTGCTCTAACCTTCTCTCGATCAACAAGAACACCGGTAGTTCCAACAACATGCCCAAGGAATCGGACTTCCGACAACCAAAACTCACACTTGCTGAACTTGGCAAACAGTCGATGATCTCTCAAAGTCTGCAGTACTGCTCGTAGATGTCTTTCATGCTCCTCACGAGTCCTGGAATAGATGAGGATATCGTCTATGAACACAATCACGAACCGATCAAGGTATTCCCTCATCACGCGATGCATGAGATCCATGAACATTCTTTGCGCATTAGTCAAGCCGAATGGCATGATCAGTAAATTGAAAGTGACCGTATCTCGTCTTTGAACGCCGTCTTTTCTCGATCTTCCGCCCTAATCCTAAGTTTGGTGATAGCGACCTTAGATCTATTTTCGAGAACCACTGCGCTCCAGTCAACTGATCAAACAAGTCATCAATGCGCGGCAACGGGTATTTGTTCTTCACTGTGATTCGGTTCAGTTGGCGATAATCTATGCATAGCCTCAAACTACCATCCTTCTTCTTCACAAACAGTACTGGTGCTCCCCATGGCGACATACTCGGACTGATGAAACCAAGCTCTAACAACTCGTCTAGCTGACTCCTCAACTCCTCAAGCTCTCGAGGTGCCATCCGACGCGGTGGTATCGAGATCGGCTTAGTCCCCGTACAAGGTCAATGATGAAGTCGATCTCCCTCGGCGGTGGTAATCCCGGTAAGTCCTCCGGAAACACATCTGGCGAAGTCGCACACGACTGGTACTTCGTAATACGAATCTCTTGTTTCGCCCCAGTGCTCATGACGCTCGCAACAACCTTAATCTCGCCACTATTGGCTTCCCTGCCTCTGGTGATTGGAAGTAGCGATGCTGTACCCTGAATGCTGATCTCCGAACCATCCACTAATGGAATCGTGATCCTCTTCTCATAACAACCAATGTGAGCATGAAACGCTCCTAACCAATCCATGCCGAGCAAAGCATCAAACTCCAAAAACTCGAGCACTCTCATATCTACTGGTAACTCGTAACCCCCTATCTCTACCGGAATATCGAAACACAACAAATTCGGATAAATCCTATCTCCAAGAAGAGTGCTAAGGATGAGGGGTTTACTAAGCCTAACAGGTTTCAAACCTAGCTTATCTACCATTCGACCCGCAATAAACGAAACAAGGGCCGAATCGAACATGGTATGCATGAAAGTACCGTAAATAGAAATCATACCCTCAACAAGGTTTCGGACGCCCCCTGTCCGCTCAACAATCGCTGAACACGCTCCCTGCAGTGCTTGGTGATGCTTTGCGGCGGTGCTTTCGGTGGTTGAGGGCACTCCTCCGAATGTGGCCAACCTTTCCGCACCTAAAACATGTGCGAGTATCCTGCGATCCCCGAGTCCGCTCGCGCCTCGTCCCCGCGCGAACTCGAGTCCGAGTTTGACCGGACCTCTGTGTCCTCCTCTGCTGTCTCCTCGCTCGCACTCCCTACTCTCGCAGTCGCCTCTCGCGATCGTCGTCCCGGTCGATCGACCAGCTGCGCGTGGATGATCGGCAAAACTCGATGACTTGGAGGAATGGTCTGTCGGACGAGTAGTCTCAACGTGCAACGGACCCTACACTCGAGTCCTACGGTCACGGTAATTCCACCTACCCTTCTTCCTCTTCTTGTCCCGATGGTGTTCCTCCGATCGAAACTCGATCTCGGCTCTGCCTAGCCTCCTCTCGGATGAGTAAGGGTAACCCTCACGTGCTTAGACTCCGCTCATATGTAATCTGTAAGGTCTCCGATCGCGTAGTGACTACAAAACCTCCAATCGCAGTAGCAAACCCTCGGTGAAGTAGTAAATCCTATCAGTCTCTGAAACAGCTGATCCTCCCGCATAAGGCAATAACTGAATGAATCTACCCATGTAATCCATAACTGACTCAGTAGCTCCCTGCCTCAACGCCATAAACTCATTCCTCTTTGCTCGAAGAACCGTCGGTGGAAAGTATTTCTGATTAAACTGGGTCTTGAAGTCGATCCAGTCTCTCGGAACGCCTCTGGTAGTAACGATAGTCGTCCACCAGTCATCTGCCTCCCCCTGTAACATAGACGAAGAGATCGTCGCTCGCATACTATCCTCCGTGGCAATAATCGAGTGAATCTTCTCATGATTCTTGAGAAATAACTCCGTCTCGGACATCGCATGCGCCATAGAACCTCAATGGATCATGTCTTTTAAATTCCCTCCATCGCTTCGCTCGGCGGTGGCTCCCACACTCTTCTCTGAGTCGTAGTCGGAGTAACTTCGCAAGAACTACGGCATAATCGGTGTCTCCTCCACTCGTACTATCTCATTCTCAACGGAGGTGTCTCCTCCTCGATGCCGCATGTACCGACGCAACAACCACTCCCTCGGGAATCGCTGCTAACGGAATCGGAGCCGTAGATGCCGCAACAATCGGAGTTTCGCTCCTCGAGTAACGATAGGTGGTAATGGTGTAGTCGGAGTCGATGGTGTAGTGGTAGGCGGTACGAGTGTCCTCAACATTCGTAACATCTCCCGTAATCGCTGGTCCCGTGTCGCAACTCTCTCGTGTCAAAGCGTGCACATCGTCCGCGCTAGCATATCGTGTCTTGGAAGTGCCGCTTATCGTCGCTCGGACCGGTCGATCCGCCATCGTCGTCGTCGAGTCAAGAAAACGGACTTTTCGGATCGATCTATAGCTACCGTATACTACAATAATACACATAACAATCATAATATGTATTAAAATAATTCGACTCAACCCATTACTTCCCCAACTATGTTTCTACGGGACCCTAGGGTTTCCACTTCTCGCTTGACCGTTCCTAACTTCCGCCGGTTTTAATGGCTTGTGTTTTATGAATTTACATCAAGAGTCGTCTATATAACCTTGGGCTCGATACCAACCGTGACGACCCCAAATTCCCAATGCATTCGGGTACGCCCGCCTAGACCCGTGCGGTCCCGAGTCGGCGCTCGGCAAGCCCGACGAGCCTAGTCGACCTCAAATCATCAAATTTCAAGTTTTATGAAAGAGTTATTGCAATTATAATACAAATGGAAGCAAAAATTCATATTTTTATCAAATAGTGGGAAATAACTCAATCAAAGGGAAATTAGGAACCTATATAAATGTGGAAAACCCCAATATGTTCAATTCTAAGTCAACAAAATGGATTGATGGAATCCACCTCAAAACATATTCCCAGCTCTAAAACAACCATATATATAAACGATATACATAAAACAAAACATATGGAAACCTACAAGGTAGTCTCCAAGTCCAAATGCTCACAAAAAGTCTCCTAGGCAAGGTCCTTTGCCTCTACCGCACTCCGCCTATCTATCTGCACCGCACCCACCGTCACAAACTAGACGGTGAGCAACCGAGAGAAAATCGAAAGTAATGCCGAAGAATATAACAAGAATTCATGAAATAACAACCAAGGCAAGTCTAAATATCATGCGGGTCTTGAAAGATAGGAATTTGAATAAACAAGAATGCATGATAGACAGATGAAAATGAAAGCAATCGAAACATGCGTGTTCTACGAGTCAAGAGAGGCCATAAGTGGTCTATATTCCACAACAATACCACAACAATCCACAACAATATCCACAACAATCCAAGACATGGTATCACACAATCACTAGGGGTGGTCAAACACTCGTGCGCTCGAGTGCCGCGTTTTATCCCTTCTAGTGCGGGCCGCATGTACCTTCGAGACACACACTTATGCCAAGAACACACATACAAGGAATAAGGAATGGAAAGCCAATAATTCGATAGTAACAAACACAAGGAAGTGAAAATGAATCACATGATATTTTCTAAACTGGCTTACTAACGTACAAATGCTTTTTAAGGCAAATGTACTTACCTGAACTATCGTAACCCGCGTACAACGCTCCCGCGAATCCTAACGCGTATCCCCGAGTTTCCCGCTACCTGACAAGGTCGGAAACTCGTATTAATAGGTCAATTCATTAACTAAACTAGGTTTAACCTTATCATTTCCCAATGTTTTAAATGACTTGTACAACGCGACAATTTAATCGAAAAAAAACGAATACTCTCTCTCTCGGGTTTTGAAAACACAATATTTATAAGCCTCATCGCGAATCATAGGCTCGGCTCAGTCGTATGTGGGTCATGTCATGGTCTCGAGGACCGGCGACGTGACTACGACATCATAACCATTCATCGCCACGCGATGTTTCAATCCAAACCAACACTCAACCATAACTCCTCGTGAAAACCGCACTGACATGTACAAACAAACATGAAACCTCGCTGGTGTTGTCCGATGTCGGGGAAGGGTTATCACGGCATGGGAACGCCGGAAAACCCTCCACCAGTTCGGAAATTACGTCAACACACAAATTACGACTCGACGACGCAACACATGAAATCACGTCAAAACGCCTTAATAACATTGTTTCGGACTTAACCAAGGGTTGCGAGACGTCAACCAATGTTAGGTGAGATCTCGAAAGTCTTCACTGGTCATGGTTCGACCGGTAGCACCGCCGCAGTGGCGGCGGTTTCCGGCGAGGCTTCGACATACAAAACACATGAAATGACGACTCTTTCGCGCGTAATAAAACTGTTTTCGACCACTCTTAGGGCTGTGGGACCCACGTAGGAGTTTGGTGGGGTCCCCGACAAAGATCCCGGTCATGGTGGTCCGGTGGTGGCGTTGCCGTGTAGGGCGTTTTCCGGTCAACAAACACCACCATACACATGAAATAACAAAATTGTTTAAAACGCAACTGGATATTTTTTTTGGACACACCGGAGGGTTGTAGGACATTTGTATGGGCGAGATCTAGTCCCCGACAACCTCCCCGGTGCGGCGGTCCGGCCAGCCAGCGCCGCCGCGGTCACTGCAGCGATTCGGCGAGAGGGCAAAAACCCTATAAAACCAACTTAAAGTGTGTAAAATCGGTAGGGACTTTGCATGGGCCATGGGGGAGGTGCTCCGGGACGGTATGGACTCCGGTGAGTCACCGGAGGTCGTCCACGACTGGTCCTCGTCACGCAGCCCACTCCAACACACCATGCATGTACACACATGCATGACCACCGTGAGAGAATGAGAGAAAAAGAGAGGAAGGGAGAAGGAAAGGGAACCTTCGATGGACTGCCCGGTCACCTCCGAACCTCCGACGACCGGTGAGGACTTGGCCAGGCCGAGAGACAAGTGAGCCGAGAGGGAGGGAGGCCGAGAGGACGAACAACCGAGAGGGAGGGAGAGAGACCGAGAGGGAAAGAGGGAAACGGAGAGCACATACCTCCGGTCGACAAGACCTCCCAAGCAATCCGGTTCGGTCGTCGGCGACGAGCTTGGGGCGGTGGTGAGGTTGGAGAGTGAGAGAGGCCGTGAGGAGAGTGAGAGAGATGAAGACCGTGAGAGAGTGAAAATGAGAGAGAGGGAGTGACGTGAGAGAGGGAGGAGTTGTTTGCATGACATGCATGAGATGGGAGAGGGAGGTGAGTGACGTGAGAGAGAGAGTGTGTAAGAGAGTGATGTGAGTGATGGGATGGGTGTGAGTGATGGGATGGGTGTGAGGTGATTTGAGTGGTGTGAGTGATGGGGGTAGGTGTGTGTTTGAATTTTTTAAATGGGGTGATAGTTGTGTACACCCATTTCTTTACCAACCCACACATCTCAAAGTTAAACCCAAGGATTCCCAAACACCCGTATTTTCCCAAATATTTTTCCCCGACACATCTCACTTCCTCGGTCCGTATTTCCCGTCACATGCATACTTTCACCTTGTCTCGCACCAATAATTATTTAAATTATCCAATAATTCCTTTAATTAAGTTTTTTTTTTTTACTGTATTTTCTCCCCCGGTTACCTAGGCGGGACCTCACTCACATTGACTATTGCCTGAACGGCCCGCGACACGTGTTAATGTAAAATACTATTACACTCATCAAAGAATCATAAAATTACCTCGGTGTCGACTCCCAAGGTTCGAAATACAATCCAAGATATCGCAAATGGTCACAATCCTGACACGTGTCACCAAAGTCAGGTTAAAAATTGAGGGATGTTACATTAACTCTGTAAACACATAAATTTAATAATATGGACAACTTAATACAAAATACGAGTGAACAACATTTGTTATGCATATAAGAAAATCAACAACGCTCTCTCATCCTCTCCAATGTAGTTAAGGTGAGGCTAGAGTTTGGAGCATTGGTTGCTTTTTTATGATTCTTTAGTTAAAACCACCGCCGATCTTCTTTTTTAGTCGGTGGTGGTTCCAATAACAATCTTATTTTTATTTACACAATAAAAGTTGGATCTATTCAGATCTAAAATGTTCAGTTTCGTTCGGCATGCAACTGTTGTCAGATTCATCATTGTCACCACTTGCTCTCCTTTACACATGCATCTGCTATCATTCAATTTTGTCTACCCTTTTATATGTTCATGTATGGATTTGGCTAGTTGTTGGTTTGATATTTTCACTAGGCTTTCTTTTTCAATAAGTTGTTGTCTACCCTTGTTAAAAGTATGTGTTTGTCTTCCCTCGTTAGAAGTTTTTGTTCGTTTTCTCTTGTTGAAAATTTTATTTTTTGTTATGGTTCTATTGTAGTAGATGTAAAAGACAAGTGTATAAGTTACACATAAGTTTGCAAACTTTCGCAATGTCGATTTGATCTCATCAACGAGTGGAAAAAGACTGATATTGATGCAATTTCATTATTAAATCAGATGTAATAGCAATTTTTATGAATGGAAATATCTTTTTGTCAAAAAAAAGCCTTAATACGAAATACAACAAATTAGCACGCACTTCAAGAAAGCAGATGTAGCAATGAATTGAACGTTAAAGATGCGTGGGACCCTCTATCAAAGACGCGTGGGACCCTAGCGGGTCATTGATATGGCAGAGTTGTCCGTCCCTGTCCACATGAACCATTGGAGAACGGAGTTGCTCTATATATATATACAAGCACACTATTTGTTAGAGTAGCACATTAGTGTGAAATGTAAGTGTGTACTGTGTAGTCAGATGTAATATTAGTGTATGCATTGAGATCTCATCTAGTGACTTGGATGTGTGGACGAGATCAAAAACCCTCTTGTATAAATACTGTAACAGAACACTGTTCATGTCAAGAAAATGAGAATCTGAGAATCGCTCTTCTTGCATTCAAGAAAGCTTCTTCCATGGAAACTTTCACTAGTGTGGGCTTGGGAGTCATCGTGTGCGGGGTAAAAACTTTTTCAAACATCAGCGACCTTAATTTAATTGACGGGCAACAACACTTGCTCATGATACATGACTCGTGAGTCTACTGACATTCATGCAATATATGTACGTAGACTAGTCTGTAGAGAAAATTAATAAACTAAGGTTTAGACCAAAAAGAAAAAATGACAAAGGTGGTAAACTGCAGCTAGCTCGTTTTATTTGTCAGCGTGCTACCTATGAAAGGAAAGCCAATAAAAAAGACAACAACGTGAAAATGATAATAGTTGCGTGGTATCTAACATTGTCCTGGCGCGCAAAAAATTGAGTCTGCATAACCACTATCCTACTATAAATAAGTATATTTATTGTCTGAAACTAACATGATTTGGACTTGTTTTGTTTAAAATTCAGGTTGTCCGATTGTACGAATTTTCTATAATCTTAAAACTTAACTTTTTATATATAAAACCTCTTTAAATGTTAAAATATACATATATTATGATTTAATATGGTACAATTTGAAAAAGTAATATCAAAGTCTTAACAAAAATTGCAAACGATAACATTACTGGAAAAAATTCATGTAATTAAACATTTAATGTCAAGAAATAAATGTTCAAGTATAAGAAATTTTAAATTTAATTTATTCTAAAATCAAAGATGTACACTAATTTCTATGTGGATTAGAGTAGATTAGTGTTTGTTAATATATTTAATAAGTACTAAGTATTTATTAAAGATAATTTTAACTTTATTTTAAATTCAAATAAAGTCCGGGCCGAGTCTGGGGTTTGAAGACCTTGTCCAGACCCAGCTCAGTTTTAAATTCAGACAAAAGGTTTTTGTGTCCAGACCCGGTTCAAATTTGTTAAAATATTGTTCGAACCCTTTTTATTTCAGATCAGGCAAAAATCGGGCCGACGTACGAGTTCACACACTATATTGCCACGCCTATATTGTCCAATACAATCCAATTATGCATTAATGTGTGTGTATATATATATATATAGAACACTACAACGTAACTTACTTTGGCCAAGTTGGGTAACTGTTAACCAATTGGATGTACAATAGTTTGGTATGGTGTTTAAGAGTAAAAGGTTATGAGTTCGAACTCCAATGAGGGCAAGTTATTTCTTTCTTATCAATAAAAAACACATCACGCTTTGGATCACGATTAAAGGCACTCCAAAATATTGGAGTGTCTCACATAAAATGCAATATGTAACACTCAAGGCCAGAGTTGAGATTTCAAGCTCCACTAAACTAGACCAAATGCAACCTGTAGGCATTTACGTACTTTGACTGGTGGGCTAAACTAGGTATTCTTTTCCTATTAATCTCTCTCTATATATAAGGGGGTGCCACATACGAGCTGCCTATAATGTGGCTCTGCCCTTAATTACAAGAAAAAAAAAATACTAGCCCCACACTTACAAGTTCTTTTAAAACACATTCTTCTATTGTTGAGCCAAAGAAAAATGGGCATGGCTATGTGCACCCCACAATTTTATAAGGGCAAGCCACATTTTTTTTTTTGCACTCCAATTCCATATATGCCCTCAACTGAAATGACTTAGTTACTCATCACAACTCCCACAATCACTTACATGCCCCTCTCTCTCACGTTATGAACCCCACACAAATCGCCAACCTTTGACTCCAACAATCAACCACAACCGAGGGGTGTGACACGAAGATCGAAACAAGATCTAAGGCTTGCATGCTCATCATCATTCTCGTCGTGTGTGTTTTGTGGTGGTGGTTTTAATTTTTTTAGTGGTGGGGTGCCCTTGTAAACACAAGGGCAGTTTAGGAACTAAACATTTTGAACGGGGTACCCAAATCCATACATGGGGTGCCCTCATTCAGTGGCTAGCCCTTATAAAATTATGGGGTGCACGTAGCCGCGCCAAAAAATATGGTAATTAGGCAATTTAATTCTTTTGAAAATAAAATATAAATCACAAAATTAATTATGAAATTTAAGTTGATATATATGTATGTGTGTGTGTGTTCTAAATTTATCTTTATGTTTTTTTTTTTATTACAAGCTCACAAGAGCGAACCCCGCCCATTAAGGGACAATTTTCTCATAATTATAAGCTTACTAATTAATGTTCTGTGGACAGTCCTCATATGTATATAGTAGACCAAGATAATTAACTTATGTAACATAACGAATCTATAATTTGACAACAAAAAACAAAATGAATTTATAGAATCTAAGTAAGCTTAGTGTAGGTGATTAAAGCTAGCTATGCAAGATATGTATAGACTTGGATTGTTTTATTAAGGTCCATAATGGACTTGAACCAAATATCAACTAACAGTCATCGTAGCATTTATTGTGTATTCCACAAGATTCAAAACTTAACAGTGTATTTAATAAAAAAAAAAAGGTCTCAAGCTACTCTAGTTCTCTCAATGAAGCGATATGCTCTTGGTCTTTTTTCTTTTCCTTTTTTTTTTCTTGACTTCAATCAAAACCAAATAGACGACTCTAAACCTTATCTTTTGACAATTGGTATATGGTGCACTCACCAGACTACCAGAGATACTTTGACATTTGCTATTGATGTTGTTACCATAAGAAATGTTCTTACAAGGGGCATGTATTTCCGATACTTACTACTTAAACCCCCTTCAGAACCTTCGTGGAACCTTCCCACAAAACTGCCATAACACCAATACACAGCGCATACACACAAAGTGCACACATACAGTCCATCACATAGAAATGCCTCGAGAGACGTTATTTGATCATCTCAAAGCCCATCGAACATCCCCCAACTTTTACGAGATGATTCTCGATCTGTGTTCCATGAAAGTCTGAACTCCAAACAAATTCCCCTTCTATATATATTATCCATGGCCTCTCCACAGCACACACCCAAGAGGCCAAGAGAAGAAAACAACAGAGAGATTAATTAGTACAGTGTTCGATCGGTTGGTATTTGGAAAACCGATTATTAATTTATTATCAATGGCGTCTACACAACAAGAGCATGTGCACTTGTTAATGGAGAGCGGAGGAGTAGCTCATCATCATGGGAATAATAACTTGAAGGGCAAGGAGCAGATCATCCGCCATGGGAGGACTGCTCACAACATGTCCTCCTCTTCTCTGAGGAAGAAATCCGATCTGTCTTTGGTCTCCAAAGTCAGAATCACTCTTCTTCGCCAGTTTTTGACCAATCTTCAAGAAGTCATTTTGGGGACTAAGCTTTCCATTCTCTTCCCCGCCGTCCCCCTCGCTATCATCGCCTACTATTGTAACTTTGGCAAAGTAAGTTCTATTTAATTACTCCAAGGACAAAAACATTTTTTTTTTCTTTTCGAAACAAGTTCACAAGGAGCAAATCCATTTTTTATAGGGACACGATCGAGAAACAATCTCAACCTAAAAAATATATAATGGATATTCTAATTGCAAGTTCACGAGGAGCAATTAATTCCAATCTTACATGAGTAAAATAGTACGACAGAATGAACACGCTTGTAGCGTAATAGAAAATGTATCTTTACACCTCTGTGAAGTTAGGTGATGGATTTAAGAAAAAAAAAAAAAAAAAAACCTTGGAAGTGAACTAATTATTAGACTAAATTTTTTTTTTTTTACGTATATATCTAGATCTTGACCACAATCCTTATTTATTCTTTTTTGAAAATCAATCAACAATCTCACAAATGACTTTTTCAATGCCCTATACGCGTGGTTGCCTTTTTATAACTAATATATACACTTGTAATGAAGAAATATATTTTTCAACAATTTCCACTAATTCTTTATGTATGCAGCCATGGGTGTTTGCTTTGAGTTTGTTGGGGCTTACTCCACTTGCAGAGAGAGTCAGCTTTATCACCGAGTGAGTGGCCTTAATTAATTTGATTTGATTTCTTCAAATCTTATTAAAAATATTGAGATTTTTTCTTAACTTAAAAGAATATTTTTTTGACTAATTATTCTTCACCCGTTTTTTTAAAATATTTGCAGACAAATTGCTTACTACGTAGGACCTACAGGTACATATATCACATTTGTTCTGCTTGTCTTATTAATTAGTTTTGAATATTTGAGGATCATGAGTTGATTAATTAACTAATATATACGCTATGTGATTTTGTGCCTTTTGTAACAGTTGGTGGCCTGCTTAATGCGACGTGTGGTAATGCAACAGAGTTGATCATAGCAATATTTGCTTTGTATGAGAGAAAGATAGATGTGGTGAAGTACTCTCTTTTGGGCTCCATTTTATCAAACCTTCTCCTTGTGCTTGGCACTTCTCTCTTCTGTGGAGGCCTTGCCAACATTGGATTAAAGGAACAAAAATATGATAGAGTAAGCTCTGGCTAATCAATTAATTAATCTTCCAAAATATGAATCTTCAATTGATAGTTAATCACACAAACCCAGTTTTTTTTAACGAATTGAGTGATTAACACATGGGTTTTGCTTAATTATATGTTTACAGAAACAAGCAGATGTGAACTGCCAACTCTTGTTACTTGCCCTGTTGTGCCAACTATTGCCATTGATGTTCAGATATGCTGGCGGTCTTAATAACTATGACGCAACTCAACTTCCAATTCTTCAACTCTCAAGAGCAAGTAGCATTGTTATGCTTCTTTGCTACATTGCATTTCTCTTCTTCCAACTCAAGACTCACAGAGAACTCTTTGAAACACAAGAGGTAGTTTAGTTATACTAATTGCTCAATTTAGCACTCTAGACATATATACACAAATGTACTTGTATGTTGAGTTTAATATTTTGTATACATGTTATCAGGAAAATGAAAATAATGATGATGTTACTTCTGAGGACGAGGCTGTGATTGGATTCAAGAGTGCATTCATTTGGCTGGCCGGAATGACGGTCTTCATCGCGTGGCTATCGGAGTTTGTCGTCGGAACAATTGAGGTATGTATAGTTGAACTCAACAGTACTTGTTACTCCCTCATCAATAGGTGACCCTAAAATATTTGCAATGAAAAATGTGGAAATGAATGTCTTAATTTGTTGTTTGATCATGCAGTCTGCTTCGGACTCGTGGGGCCTCTCGGTTAGCTTCCTAAGCATAATCTTGCTGCCCATTGTTGGAAATGCAGCTGAACATGCTGGAGCCATCATCTTTGCTTTCAAGAACAAGCTGGTATGTACATAAATTTCGGTAGCATTTATTCCTACTGTTCTATGTTTTTACATGTACTCTTCTTCACTCATGATTTTACATTCATAATATCTATGCAGGACATATCTCTAGGTGTTGCTTTGGGTTCTGCCACTCAAATATCCATGTTTGTGGTGAGTGTTACAGGCTTACAGCCTCCCACCATAGTGTTTAACTAAATACCAACACTACTATTAATTTGATATAGCTTTAGAGATGAAGACTTGTTCTAATAATGTTCATTATTTGAACCTGCAGGTTCCCCTTACTGTAGTTGTGGCGTGGATAATGGGAATTAACATGGATCTCGATTTTAATATCCTCGAGACTGGTTCGCTTGCATTAGCAATACTAGTCACAGCCTTTACTTTGCAGGTATGCTTAATATTTTATAATGATACATTTCTTTCATAAGACCAAACTATATATATAACCTTCTTTTCACCCCTCAAATTATCTTTAATTCCAGGATGGGACTTCCCACTACATGAAAGGCCTTGTTCTCCTGCTTTGCTACATTGTCATCGGCGCCACTTTCTTTGTTCTTAAATCGCCACTGAGTAAGATTCATAACCGGATTCATACACTTTTCAAGAATTTAATTAACTTGATTGGTTCAATTGTTAAGCAATATGCACCACATTCATCGAACTTATGCGTGCATTTGCTATTCTCATGTGCACAGAACCAAGCATCGTTAACCTCGGAGGCGAACTACCAACCACCGGAGTCCTAGGAGCGTAAGCGACATTCGGATGATAGAGGGATGTATTTCCCTCGAGAAATGAAATTTGGTTCACCAAGAATGAGCTACATCACTGTGATTCTTTCATTTAATTTGGCATCATCAAGAAGGTCCTCATGAAGTACATGCACAAAAAATGTCATCCGTGGAAGTTATGTGGTGTGTATGAAATGTGCCAAACACATGAAACTTGATCATCAGTCAACAACAAAGTGGGATGAGCAGAGCAGAGTTAACTTGGCACTAATATGGAAGCTTTAAAGAGGTAGAGCTGCAGCTTTTTATCACACCACATAGGTTTGTTTAATTAAGTTTTCTTCAATAATGGTGGTAAAGGGTATGAGAATTTTAATCTACCGACCCGTTGTTGTTTATGTTATATTTCCTTTGTTTCCTGAATAAATGAAATTATGTGATCAGTCTTTACCCTTTAGTGTCTACTTCTTATGAATGATTCAAAAAAATATAATGTGTCTGTCTATCAACTACAAATTGCCAGACACGGGTCCTCCCTATCATTATTGGCCTTACATCAATAATTGACAAATTTTCTGAGGAACTGTCTGGAGTATATTGTAAGAACTAAGAACCATGGTTAAGTTCGTGTTAGAGCGTGTGGACTGAAATATAAGTTGAGAAAAATTTCGATACCTTTTAAAATAAAATCCACACTTATAACTTGAAGTTAGAATAATATCAGTAGCTCGGACGCAAGGACAACCCAACATTAAGTGGTTTTAGAGCTAGTATGGACAGTTGCCCGTGCAGGTCGACAAGTGGTATTAAAGTTAATACCTAGGCCTGGCCCTAGAGCAAAAAAACAACCACAGTACTAATAGTGATTCGTGGGCCCGCTCCGGGTTGATCCAACAGTTTCAATTATTAATTTTCAAAATCCATATCTCACGATCAATATTTTTTTTTTTGGAAGAGAAATTAAAATTTCATTAATTATTAATAGTTCAATACATAATCAAATATAAAATCAAGTACATTAATTCGTTAATCTTATTTGCACAAATAAATTGTTATTAATTTGGTTTTTTTTTTTAAATTGAAATGATTTGATAAGTATGGACTGCTCTCTACAATATTGAAACTCATGACAACATACAAAAGTACTAGAACTACAAAAAAAAATAATAAAACTTCTCAATAAGGAGAAGAAAACCTATGTTAAGACTCTCAACTGGGGTTTCTCGCAAACTTACAACAAACCCTAGTGATATCCTCCCTTATTTCTAGCGGGCAACACCAGATCTACCGCCCTCGATCCGCGCCAACGCAGCTTGCTCCAACGGAAGTTGGTGTCGCTGGTGGTGTGATGGCCCCAAAACCTAAGGTCGCCATATAGTAACCCATTTTCCAAATGAACCGCCACGGGGCCAATGCGGACCTACAACTTGGCCTACCAGCGCCAGCTGTGTCCCACATGCAATCTCATTCACCATTCAATCATTATTAACCTCAATGAACAACAATTTACTGTTTAAATTGTTAATGAACTCAAGTCATCTGTTATAATATTGTTTCAAACCTTAATAATATCAGCGAAAGTTTTAAGAACATGACAATTCAAATAATAAACATCAAAGTCATGTTATTAACTCAGATACCTAGTGTGGAAAACCAATATATCCACATATATCAAGATATACACCTCAAATATCTAAAAATATCAAAAATACAAGTTCCTGAGGTATCTCACAATCCCAAATTCCCAAAATGGAAACAAAATACATATTACATATAGTACAAACGTACAAGTCGGGCTCAATGTCTCTAAATCATAGGTACTCTACAAGCTTGCCCTTGCTATGACTCGTACTCGAATCTGCACTCAAGCCATCACAAAAGGCAAATGACGAGTCCAGAGTAAATATTCCTAAATAAATTAATGAGCAATACTTAAAGTAAATACTGGAATTTAAATAAATCTATTAAATAAACATGCGAAAATAAATACTGGCAACTGTGATCATCGCATGAATAAATAATATTGAAAGCTCAAAGTGTGTTCTTAAAGCTGGTTAGACTAGTGTCATATTTCAGACTCTTCTACAGAATATTGTCGGCGAGTACCACTCAAGTAAGGCTAGTATCTGGATCCGCTAGGTGGTCAATATAGAACCTGCGACACACCTACACGTGCCCCGACACAACTCTAAGGTCGAACTATTCACCGAGATCCCTGATACACGTATTATGGTCTAATGGACATACACACAGGAATGGTACGAAGGGAGAGCCTCAACTTCCGTCCATTTAAACAAAACCAAGGATAAAATATTAAAAGATAGAATTTGAATTAAAAAGCCAAAATAAGTAAATGCTTAAAAAATTTCAATTGGGATACTACACACCTCAAACCGCACTCTTCATCCCAAAAACTAACACCCATTCCGTCTCCGCCGAATCCCCGATATCCAAATTACCGCCCGAAATTACCTATTTCCATTTATAATTGATTTTTAGTCAATTGGATTTATTTTATGTTAATTGGTATAGGCATTAGGGTCAAAATCCCCAAAACAGCCTAATAATACTCCCTTGATGAACATTCGGCGCGCTGAAGGATTGCCCAACGCGCTAGTGTTCATCTTCATCTACAACAACTACCCAGACTGCCCAGCGCGCTGGGTAGTTGATTTCCAGCAATTTAGCTCCGCTGAACTATGGAAGTCCCAACCCAAGGCCTCCACCAACGTCGTCAACCCCATCCTCGCCTCGTAGGGGATTAACAACACTCCAAAAATGCCAGAGGCGACTATTTATCATATAATCATCCATACAACGAATCAAACTTTGTAAAAATCCAAATCATGAAACTTGCAAATTTGAAAACCAAGTTGAAAAACTCCTCAACTATGATAACCAACATCATCACAACACCAAAAACCACCAAACATCAACACAAAATCAGTAATCTACACACCCTATCTCGAATCACAACATTCATGCCCAAAATGACAACGAACATGAAGAGAAAGTGGAGGAGAGCAAGAATCTTACTTTTGTTTTGATGAATTCACAAGTCCAAGCTCTTCAAATCATAAATTTAGAGGCTCAAACCCTTGCTTTCACTTTGTATTTTCGAATTTGTGTTTGGGGAGAGAGATAAAAGGTGGTAGTTGAAGTCAAAACATGATATTTATATGAGATTTTGATCTCTCATCACTTACCAATCCATATGCCTATCTAATGGCTACAATCTCTCCATTTTTTAGCCCTATATGACTCCAATTAATGACACACTTGCGACACTCTCCTTTTTTTTTTGGTAGGACGACACTCTCCTTTGTATTCACCATATAAAATCCCGTTTCGGGCGTTTCAACCCCAGTTTCGCGCCACATCTCGCGACATAACATACTACCATGCTACTCGGTACCCGCGTCGACACGCATATCGAGACAAGTACTTATCACACAGTCTTGCACGTTAAATGAAATATAAACACACACATCGTGATGTCATTTAATCTATTTCAACATAAACAACACAAATTAGACAAATCATCACACAAAATAACTATTTACCTAACTCCAGGCGCGCCCTAACCTGGCTGGGGGTCCCACGAGCGTCTGAGCTGTCAGCCATGTCTACAATATGTCATTAATAACAGTGAATTAAATTCGGGCCGTTACACGCCACGTCATGCACCGCGGGCCCACAACCCCGCCACATCACAGTCCAGCTCTATCCCACACGCATCATACCTTAATTCATTAACTTTTATACCGCTAACTTTTAAGTTATATGTGACGGCCCCAGCAATCACAAAACTGGGCCCCGCCAAGCCTAAACCTACGTAGACCACCTAACCCGTCTCCGACAAGTCAACGCAGGTCTAGTCAGCCTTAACTTACCAATTACTCAATACATTATTCACTCACTCACTCTGAATCACTCTTTTTTATTTACTTTAACTCTATCTAATCTTTTATCCTCAATTATAGTTAGGTGCGCAGCGAAATTATTTTTTAACACCAACTTAAAACAGTTTACAACTCAGTTAACCTAGATGTGGAAAATCCAGTCCATACAACATCACATGTATATAACAGATTAACTGAGAACCCAAAATGAACATATACATGTATCAACAGTCAGATTCAACTTCCCACAGCCCCAAAATATCAAAACAAATGAATACATAGCCAAAATATACAACAAAAGGACAAAATACCTATAAAGTGAGAGCAAAGTTAACGGCTCTGAGCGTGCCTCAGAGGATATCGCCAAGCATCGGCGCCTTGCCCCTACTCGTGTGTGGATTTGCACCCATCGTCATAAAAAAAGGACGGTGAGTACAAAATATAACAGTAAACAACAACAATAGATATCTCAACATAAACTACTGAATTTTCAATAATCACAAGTCTATGAATCATGCAGTGTATAACAAGAAATTGAAATAGATTGCAAATCGCATGATAAATAGATTCAACAAGGTCAAACAACGATAATCAAATGACCGGAAAACAAACGGATAGACGAATAGATAGTCCCAATCAAACTGCGGGTCATAAGATCTCATCAGCTTGCGATCGACACAGTAGGCCCAAAACTGCCTCCCCTGCTCAATACAACCCGTACGAACCAGTGGGCCCGAAGGTTGCCTCCACTGAACGCACACTCTGTTAGGAAAAGCCATAGACAAAGTCGGTTGCTAAATTCCTAACACACTACCGAAAGAAAGCCACAGTCACAAGCCGAATGCTAAATCATTTCGATAGGCTCCAACGAGAAGCCACAGTCTATGCCGGCTGCTAAACTCGTTGAGACTTCTCATCACAGTCGGACTACCTAAACCCAAGGTTACCTGAACTAAAATGGAATACAAAGGGCTCGCACTTCAAGAATAATTAATCAAGAAATAGAAAAGTAATCATGTTGATTTTATTGTTGCCTTTACTCACCTCAAATCCCGCTAAAAATGCCATCGCGTAGCTCCACACGTTCTCCAATTAGTTACCAACACTCCGCTCGTCACCTGACAATTATTTCGACCAATTTCTGTTAATTATTATCCCAAGTATTCCTCAATTTTCTCAAGTTTGACCCATTTTTTACATTTTTTTTCTAAATTATTACTCGTTTGCGCAATTGGGTCGCTTAATCGGGTATTGGGTTGCACTCAGACATATTAATATACCCGAGCGAAACCTCATAATTTTCATGCAATTTAAAAAATATTTTTCAATATTTTCTTACTATTTTTAACAATTTCACGCTTTACGAGGCAAAAACCCCGACAAAAGTCTCATCACAAATCTCAAATTCTTCATTTTTCATAAAAATTCTCAAATTTCTATTTTTTTTGGTTGAAATATAATTTTTCAAAATTTTTTCCTATTTTTCTGAATTTTTCCTGATTTTTCCAATATTTATTTCAAAAAAATAAAAATAAAACATATTTTTTTTTATTTATTTATTATAAATAAATAAATAAATTATTATTTTAATAATGTGTGGGTCCCCGGGTTGGGTCTGACCCGGTCCACCCCAACTGGGTCAGACCAGGGCCGACCCACCCGAGTCGGGCCCGACCCGGGCCCACCAAGGTCTTCTTCATCATTTAAACAGATCTCTGCATCAATTTTTTTTTTCTTTTCTTTTCTTTTCTCTTTTCTTTTCTCTTTCAACAATAACAATAACAACATCAACTTCAACAACAATACCCACTACCATTAAAATCAAATTCCTTTCAACATCAAAAACAACCTCAACAACAACAAAAACAACTATAATCAACAAACTCACCTTCACCAACTCAATCTCCTCTTCGATCTCAACAATCTCGACTCCTTCGATCGACCGATCTCCTCTTTGATTTCTTCTCTCCCTTTTTTTTTTTTTTTTTTTTTTACAGTGAATGGTGAGAAAATGGTGGCGGTGGGTTTTGTTGATAAGTTTTGGGGTCAAATGACCATTTTGCCTTTATCCTTATCCACTTTTTCTTCACAACCAAATGCCCCGTCTGGTCATTTTACTTTTTTTTTACTTATATATATATATACATTTATATATATTCTATATATTTAAATATATATATATATATATGATTGTATTTTTCATGCCTACAATTTTGTTTTGCGCACCAACGAGTTTACTCGGGCGTGCACACTACCATTCGACTTACACATGTCGCCCACAACCCCACGTATCACTCGGCGTCCATAATTTATTATTTAATTCCATTAATTATTTCCATTAGTATTTGTTAGTGTTTTTATTTCATTTTCGTCCCACGGACTCTCAAATAATCATTTAGCGCGTTCTTTCGTACCGAACTCGTTCAACGGTACCAACGCACACTCACCACGTCCTCACACATTTGGGATATTGAATTTAATGTTCGGTAATAAATAAATAATACAAATCACCAAACAAACATAACATACCTCGGTGTCGACTCCCGAGGACTGAAACAAGTACACCACGGCTAGTTGGGCCCACAATATGACCCTGAAATGTCACATGGCACGAGTTAGAATTTAAGGTTCGTTACATTATATTCATTAATTTTATTCAAGTTAGCCATTAGACTCAAATTCATCTGTTATATCGTCGTGATTAGCTTAAAAAATTTACCAGCAAAATACTTAAAAACATAATTCATCAAATAAAGCTGTAAAGATCATAAATCATGTCATAGACATACTGTGGAAAACCTATTCAAAGTGTCAAATATACAGGTACAGTCATCCATGTGTCTCAAAATATCAAAATAGACATCAAAATAGGTCAAATACAAGTCTGGTATCTCTCAAAATATCCCATCCCAAAATTAAACAAATAAACAAAAACAAACGTACGAGTCTGAGTCGGGCTCAGTTACTGAAAGTCCTCTAGGTTGCCCTTACCCTTGCTCGTACTGGGTCTGCACTCAGCCATCACAACAAAATAAATGACGAGTCCAGAGTGAGTAAACACAAGGAACTTCACTGAGTAAATACATAAATAAAATAAATGCTGGAATTTAAAATACTATTAAATAAACATGCAGAAAAAAAAATACAGGCAACTGTGGAAGTACATCGCATGTATATCAAATAGTAAAGAAACAAATGTGCGTGCAGAATCCTGGTCAAGACTAGAACCATACTTCGGACTATCCCCAAGCACCGCCAGTGAGTAAACTCAAACTAACTGAACTCCCTAAATTCGCTCGGTGGCCAGCGTAGACCATGACACACCAACATATGCCTAGGAAATAGTATTCGAGTCGACTATTCACCAATATACTTATAAGTCATATGCTATGGTCTAGTGTTCCACAAGCATCGCAATTGAGTATAACCTAGCGAGAGTAAACTCAACCGACTGTAAATAAATCCGAAAAGTAGAGCATTGAATAAAAAGACTGAAATTCAAATGCCAAACAGATAAATACTCAAGGTGATTTTCAGTTAGGTTACTACACACCTCAAACTACACTCTGTGTCCCATAAACCAAACCTCAGTCTGGCTTCGCTAAATCCTTGACATTCAAATTTCTGCCCAAAATCACCTATTATCATTTATAATTGATTTTTAGTCAATTGGATGTATTTTATATTACTTGGTATAGGCATTAGGTTCACAATACTTAAAACGACCCTATAATACGCCCCTGATGAACACTTAACGCGTTGGAGGATTGCCTAGCGTGCTGGTGTTCATCCTCATTGTTTTCCCAAATTGCCCAGATTGCCTAGTGCTTTAAGGCCCCTGGCCAGCGCACTAGGTGATCGTTTTCCAACAGTTTGGTAGAGCCGAAAGGTGGAATTCTCGGCCCAATGTCCTCCTCTTTAGCCGTTGACCCCATCCTCGCCTCGTGGGAGATAAACAATGTGGCGGCCCCAATTTCCACATTGGTCCGCCACGGGAGGCCACGCGGGCCCACAACTGTTCACGTCACCGTCAGTTATGTCCCACGCCCAATTATTCTTTATCCACCAATTCTTATTAAGTTTGATTCAATTAATATCATATAACCTCAAGTTAGCAGCGGAAAATTAAATGAT
This sequence comes from Stephania japonica, assembly GCA_039657345.1. Taxonomy (NCBI): domain Eukaryota; kingdom Viridiplantae; phylum Streptophyta; class Magnoliopsida; order Ranunculales; family Menispermaceae; genus Stephania; species Stephania japonica. Next base: position 14,945,216 of record CM077556.1, read on the forward strand.
CAACATAAAGATTTTATCTTGTATATTATGAGCAAAAATGTCTAAGTGGAAACCATACCAAATATACATCATATACATCTCATCTGATTCCCAAAATATCAAAATGTACAACCTGTCTCTCAAATATAAAACGAGTAACATAAACATACATACGAGAAGGGCTAGCGCGGTCAATCAATATAATCCTCAAGTTTGTCCTTTCCCCGGCTCGTACTAGGATCTGCACTCAGCCATCACAAAAAGACAGATGACGAGTCCAAAGTGAGTAATCCCAAAGAAATTCACCAAGTAATTACGAAAATAAAAATCTACTTGGAATTGAAAATACTATAATTTAAACATGCGGTACAAGCGAAATACAGACAACTGTAAAAAGGAACATCGCATGCATAAATATAGTGATGAAACAAAGTACGTGCACATAAAAATCAGACCAAGTCATACTTCGGGTTTTCTCCTCGGGCACCAACCGTAAACACACCAATGGGTTGGCCCTAACCCTCTAGGTGGCCGGCGTAGACCCACGACGCACCCACACTAGCCTACCATACCCGGGTAGCCTATTCACCGGTGTATGCCTAGACAAGTGCTATGACTTAGTGGACTCTATGGCCGTAACGAATAAGCACCAGGTGGAGAGTGATCTCAACACCGTAAAGACACCAGGTAGGAGTACACTCCACTACCGTAAAGTCACCAGGTGAGAGTACTCAGCCACCGTAAAGCAATAATGAAATGGAGTAAAGAATAAATGGAATGGAATTCAAATAAATCAAACAGTAAATACTTAAAGTGAAGTTCAATTGGGATACTACACACCTTAATTCGCACTCCTCGTCCCACAAGTTAAATTCCCCGGCTCGATTCCTTCAATCCCCGATAATACTCCCGGTCCGATTCCCGACTAAACCCAGACTCCAATTACTATTTCGAGACTCCTGGAATTCATTTATGAGGGTTATTAGCGCGCTAATTCATCTAAGTCACTGTTCATCATTTTCCAGAGGGTAATTAGCGTGCTAGGTCCACCCATTAGGGCGCTAATCGCGCTCTGTCCAGATTTTTACAGTTCAAATTTCAACACTCCAATTCCCTCATACACCCATTCATTTGGTTTTCAAACATCCATAACCCCTCAATGACCTCAAATACACCATTGAAATACGATTTCATCAAGTTCAAACATCAAAATCCAAGAATCATCAAGAATCACATTTTCAAACCCATTTTCAAAAATTCATCAAATTTCTCTCAAATTAATTCAAAAATCACAACCATTTCATGCCATTCTCATACACACTCACTCCAACAAAACCAAGTGTTAAATCTCCCAACAAATTCGAATTTCACAAATCCTAACCCACACCAAAAATCTCATGAATCACAAGATTGATGCATCCATACCTCTTGATCTTGTTGTAGGATGCCAAAATCACCTTCTCCACTCCTTAAATGTTCTTCTCCTTCTCTTCTCCAACGATTCCCTCTTCCAAGCTCTCTCTTCAATCTCACTCTCTGTAATGGCCCAAATTTAAATTGCAATTAATTATGATGTCATGGCAGACGTGGATGCCAACGAGGACGGTCGAGGGTCCCACAGCGAGACTGCAACGCACTCGAACTAGGTATACAGTCCGTTTTGTATGCTTGTTGTGGTAAATTGTGATGAAAATATTTTAAGTAGTTAAATTTCATTACAATATGTGTGTTAATGTAGATTATTGACGAGTGAGGAATGACCTCGGGGTGCGTGCGGACACGGGACACGAGGCACGGGGTGCCGGGTAGTCGAGGAAACTACGGTGAGTTTACCCATAAATTTTGAGAATTTATTGAATAGGGTAGATAATTGCTATAAGCTAAATAAATTGGAAATCAATAAGTCATATAGTTGAGCTGAATAAAACAATAACAGTTGGATGGTCCTCGAGATGCACAACAGGGCCATTAGTGTCAAGATAAGGTGTATGGAGTTGGAGTGACACAGGGTGATCAGGAACCCTTGGATATTTCTCGAGATTCGTGCACACACTTGATGGGAACTAAGTATATATATATGTTTGTGTGTTTTGACCGATCAAATAGGGAGAAGAGAGTGAGAGAGAGTGAAAGAGAAGAAGAGAGAAATCGGTGGAAGGAGGAAGTGAGGATTGTGGAGTTTTTGAAGGTCATTTGGAGTGTTGGAGAGCACAAGAATATCATCCAAGGTAAGATTTGTGACTCCCTCTCAATTCTCTTTGATTTGTTGGTGATTTTGTGGGTGTTGATATGAAATTCGAGGGTTGGTATGGAGCAATTGTTTTTGCTGAAAAAAATTGGTACATTTTGAGTGGTAGGAAGGTGGAGAATGTGATTTAGTGATTGGTTTTGGTGTTGGATGAATTTCTAAAAATGGGTTTTAAAAATGGCATTTTTGATGATTCTTGGGTTTTGATGTCTAAGCTTGATGAATTTGTGTTTGAATGGTATTTCTGATGTGGATGATGAGTTTTGGAGGTGTTGGAACCGAATTTATGGGTTTATGGGGTGATTGGAGTTCGAAATTTAAAACAAAAAATGCGACGAGCGCGATTAGCGCGCTAATGGGTGGACCTAGCGCGCTAATTACCCTCTGGAAAACGATGAACAGTGACTTAGATGAATTAGCGCGCTAATTCATCTCATTAGCGCGCTAATAGTTCACTGGAATTCAAAAAATTGGAAAATGAGGAAATGAGTCTAAACAACATTATAAACCTATTAATTGATAATTAACCCTCATAAATGAATTCCAGGAGTCTCGGAATAGTAATTGGAGTCTGGGTTTAGTCGGGAATCGGATCGGGAGTATTATCGGGGAATTGAAGGAATCGAGCCGGGAAATTTAACTTGTGGGACGAGGAGTGCGAATTGAGGTGTGTAGTATCCCAATTGAACTTCACTTTAAGTATTTACCGTTTGATTTATTTGAATTCAGTTCCATTTATTCTCTACTTCATTTCATTATTGCTTTACGGTGGCTGAGTACTCTCACTGGTGACTTTACGGTAGTGGAGTGTACTCCTACACTGGTGTCTTTACGGTGTTGAGATCACTCCCCACCTGGTGCTTATTCGTTACGGCCATAGAGTCCACTAAGTCATAGCACTTGTCTAGGCATACACCGGTGAATAGGCTACCCGGGTATGGTAGGCTTATGTGGGTGCGCCGTGGGTCTACGCCGGCCACCTAGAGGGTTAGGGCCAACCCATTGGTGTGTTTACAGTTGGTGCCTGGGGAGAAAACCCGAAGTATGACTTGGTCTGATTTTTATGTGCACGTACTTTGTTTCATCACTATATTTATGCATGCGATATTCCCTTTTACAGTTGTATGTACTTCTTTTATTCCGCATGTTTAAATTATAGTATTTTCAATTCCAGTACTTTTATTTCCGTAATTAGTTGGTGAATTTCCTTGGGATTACTCACTCTGGACTCGTCATCTGTCTTTTTGTGATGGCTGAGTGCAGACCCTAGTACGAGCCGGGGGAAGGGCAAGCTTGAAGAGTACATCGATTGACAGTTTTAGCCCCACTTTCGTACGTATGTTTTATATTTATTCGTTTTATGTCGGGTTTTGGGCTTGAGAGAGATAGGTTGTACATTCTGATATTTTAAGGATCAGATGAGATGTATATGATGTATATTTGGGTATGGTTTCCACTTAGGCATTTTGCTAATAAAACACAAGATGAATTTTTATGTTGTTTATTTAAGCTTCCGCTGGTTAATTTTGAGGTTATATGATATTAACTGAATCAAATTTAATGATAAATTGATCAATGATGGATAATTGGGCGTGGGACACAACTGGTGGTGACGTGGACAGTTGTGGGCCCGCGTGGCCTCCCGTGGCGGACCAATGTGGAAATTGGGGCCGCCACACTCTCCTTCTCCCCCTTTGACCGATCAACATGTATATATATATATACTTGATTCCCATCAAGTGTGTGCACGAATCTCGAGAATTATCCAAGGGCTGCTGATCACCCTGTGTCACTCCAACTCCATACACCTTTATCTTGACATTGATGAACCTGTTGTGCATCTCGAGAATCATCCAACTGTTATTGTTTTATTCAGCTCAACTATATGACTTATTGATTTCCAATTGATTTAGCTTATAACAATTATCTACCCTATTCAATAAATTCTCAAAATTTATGAGTAAACTCACCGTAGTTTCCTCGACTACCCGGCACCCCGTGCCTCGTGTCCCGTGTCCGCACGCACCCCGAGGTCATTCCTCACTCGTTAATAGACTACATTAACATACATATTGTAATGGAATTAGCTAATTTGTACATTTCCATCACAATTTACCACAACAAGCATATAAAACGGACTGTATACCTAGTTCGCGTGCGCTCCAGCCTCGCTTGTGGGACCTCGACTGTCCTCGCTGGCATCCACATCTGCAATGACGTCATAATTAACGTCAATTTTAAATTTGGGCCGTTACAAACAACCTCCAAAAATGGTAGAGGCAACAATTTATATCACAAATATAGATCAAAATTAAAATCAAACCCAAACTTCTAATTTTCAAAAACTTTGTAAAACTTGACCAACACTTGAAACCAACTTTTAACAACAACAACAATAACCACAATAACATCCACATAGCACTTAAATACCACCAAAAACAGTGACCAACACCCTTAATATCGGATCAATATAACCACCCTCAAAATTGAGTTCAAAACATAGAGAAATAGGAGGAGAAAGTGGCTCTAACCTTAGTTTTGATGATTTCCTACCTCATGCTCCTCAATCTCCAAAACCCTCCCTTCAAACACTTCAATTTTCAGATTTTTGATGGCGAGGAGAGAAAAAATGATGTGGTTGTTAGAATACTTGACTTTTATACCAAAAAATGCATCATGTGTATTTGTTAATCTCCATGCATGATTTGTGGTGTAGATTTGGTCCAAAAGTCCAATAAATAATGACTTCCTTGGTGACTTAGGTCTCTTGACCTTATCCTTGATTAACAAATAATTGATTCCCCGGGCGTTCCTACGCTCGACACCTGTGTCGCGACTCACAAAATTGTGAAACTTTGAGTCACCAAACCTTACGACAACATTTATTATTAATTATTTAATGCATTTTATTGATTTATTATATGTGTACTATCCCCCAGCTTAGTGTACCCATAATTCGCCTACCCGGTACCCACGCCAACACGCTTTCTGAGGCAAAAATCCATCACACTATCTCGCTCGGTCTAAACAATTTAAATACACACATTGTGATGTAATTTAATATAATTGAATAATAACACCACAAAATAAACAAACAGCACGCAAAATAGTCTATTTACCTAGACTGGCAAGTCCTGAACTATACGCGAGGTCCACGAGCATCTGAGTTGGCGTCCACGTTTGTAAATATGTATTAAATAATGACAAATTAGATTTGGACCGTTACAGGTGGCCCTCCCTCCTCCCTTCTTTCTTCGTCTTTTTGTTCCTTTTTTTCATTTCCTAGATCTAGGGCTTCTTTTTTCTTTTTCCTAAATATGGCTTCTTTTATCAAAATAAGTCATTTCAACAATCCTCAGGAACTCATTTCTCACAAATATGTCCAACTTGTTTGGGAGATGCGAACTCGTTTAGAGCTTTGAAAGGGTTTTTTAGGGATTTCCTCGTCATACTCCGAGAGAGGCAGAGATCTGGCTGGTTGAGAGACCAAATTTGCCTCTCTCCGCTAGATCTAAAGAGAGAGGGTGGAAGGACGGCGACGGTAGGGGAAGACAACAACAGTGATGGTGGGAAGGTCGACAGTATTGGCAATGATGGAAGAAGACGACGTAGGCAGTGGAGGTATGTGTGACTGCAGTGGAGGAAAACGACGACAACGACGAAGGTGGTGCGTGGGGGAGGGTTTGGTGGGGATGGGTGTTAACGGAAGAGGTGTTAGTGTTCTAAGATTTTGAGGATTTTGAGCATTTGTGGGAAGGGATGATGGAAGGTTAAGGCGAGGGTTTCATGAAGGTATTATCGATGGAGGTTGCTATGGTAAAGGTGTTGGTGTTCTAGTGTTTAAAGGGTTTGGGTCTTTGTGGGAGTGGTGATTGAAGGTTTGGGTGACGAAGGCTTCATAGTCGGTTTGGCAGCATTCAGGAAAATGAGGGAATTTGGTTAGAGATGATAGGAGATATCAGTCTTAGAAGTTGTGGTGTAATGACCCGAATTTCCTCAACCCAACCTTAGGGGTATTTTAGTAATTTTATACTAAAATGTGTGTCGAGTGTTTTGTTAAATGAATTGTTGAAACTAGACTAAAATGAAGGGAAATAAAGTTTAAGTTAATATGGCCCAATAAAAACAATATGGCTATTTGGGCTTGAGACCCATAAGGATACTTTGGTCACATTTTATAGGTTGTATACAACCAATAGCAAGAAGCATCGAATGGAACAACGACTTTTATTTATGATATTTTTTGTGGGCCCCTTGCAGAAATGCCGAATTGAAATAATGATTTGTGAATCTTTTCCTAAATTATAGGTGATGAATCTTGAAATATGCGTTGCATAAAATGGATGGATGCTTATGCTATGCTTTGGCAAATCTTTGAAAATGCTAGTATATTATGAATGGAGGATTATGTTATATGTTGTCGAATCATGGAATATACATTTGTACCATGAATGATTGCCATTGTCATACCTTTAGGAATTATGAAGTATGCCCTACTTATCATGAAAAGATGAATACTTACTTTTCATGGATGAGAACTTGTTTTTATGCGCCAAATTGAAGTATAATCATTGATTCCATGTTGCTAGTTGGTTGAGGACTTTACTTTTATAGCTCATACTTGGACATGAACTTACTTTTATGCTTTCACATGTCTTAGAAACATTGTTATACTTATGAATGGTTATGAATTATAAATTCCATGCTTCTACTTAATGCGAGTGATTGGATTGTTATTCCATGTTAGATATTCTTGTTTATCTATTGGTGTTTGAGCGAGGTTTTCCTCTTATTGAGCTCTATTGGTTCTTTCAGCTCACCCCACTTATAATACAGGTCCATCCACTAGTGCGATAGATCATGGCAAGGTGAAAGTCATCGTTTGAAGTCTCCTTGCACTTGTGACCTTAGACTACTATTATTATCTACTATTCATTTTGGAAGTATTTGAAACTTTGGGTTGTAATTTGAGACTTATTGTTTGGGTAGTTGAACCATTCCTACTCTAGTTTAGACTATTTGGAAGGTTTATGGTGATTTGGAAGTTTTTAATCTTTGGAAGCTTTTGGGGAAGACTTGAACTTGTTGTTAGGGGATTATGGACCCATTTTATGACTCATGTTTGACATATGGAGTTTATCTATTTATCTTCCGCATTATAATTTCATGGTGTTAGAATGTTAATTTCGTAGGTTGTTTAGGCTTGTCAAGCTGTCATTTGGGTCTAGTTCAGGTATTAGGCTCGGATAACTGTTTGGGTCGGGCGACCCGATCCTAAGTCGGGGGAGGGTCGCACATGTGGAGTTGTTGTTGTTATAATACGGGAGTGAGTTTTTGTGGCTGGTGTTGAATTTCGTTGGAATGTTTGGAGAGATGAAGTGGAAGATAACATGGGTGCCTTGAAGTGGGACTTGATTCTATGCATTTTGATATATCCCATTTTTTGTATTCTCTATTTTTGTACATACATATTTTTATGTATTAATAAAAGGAGCATCGCCTCCGTTCATCAAAAAAAAATCTATAAAATCAAGTTGGGCTTGAGGAGATAACATATTAACATGCTCCCAATTATTAGTTTTATTTTAAAATATTATCATGATAGAAAATGATTTTGAGGCGATTTTTGAACTAGTCAATTTTGTTGTAATATTGTCAAGTTTTTCAAGAAAGGTTGTATACTTGTATCTATGACTATGATTTAATTCTAAATATTAACAAGTTCGTTCGAGCAACAATTCAATAGTTTTTTTTTTGAAGTAGAATAAAATTTTCATTAATTGTGATAGTTCAATACATTCAATAGAACAGGACAAGACATAGAATCTTTGATAAAAAAGTATATTGATTCGCTAATTCTAATTGTTCATAAGAACATTCAACTGTGCGCTATATATCAAAGCCTCTCAGGTGAGATGATAAAGACATCACTTGCCAAAAAGGCAAGACCTCGGGAGATCGTGGTTTGATTCCACTGAAGTCAACAAAAAAAGGACTCAACTACCATATATAGATTGATTTGAAAAGCTACGACTATTACAATGAAACAATATGACAATTAGTGATTATTCTCTTGACAAAAGTCTGGAACATAACACGCAACAGACATACTAACCATAGCAAAAAATAAACCTTTTAACAAGGGAGGGCAAACAAAAGCTTTTGATAAAGTAAGACATAAAATTCCAACATTAGAAGACAAATACTTATTGAAAGGATAACTTAATAAAAATGACTATCAAACCAACAACACGATAAGCGCAAATTCATACACGAGCAATATAAGTGGAGATAAACTTGAGTGATGGTAGATGCACATATGGATAAGGAGCAAGTGGTGCCAATGATGGATCTGATAACTGTTGTAGGGTTGATGTAACAGCCCATTTTCCAAACAGATCGTCGCGGGGGCCAATGTGGACCCACAATCTGTCTTACCAGCGACAGTTGTGCTCCACATTGGATTACATCCTCATTTTATCCTTTGTAAACCTTATTAATCAACAATTTACTAATTAAATTGTACTTAACACTAATCATCTATTAAGTTTTTATTTTAACTTCAAATTATCACAGCGGAAGTCTTACAAACATATTAACTCAGATAATAATAATTGAATTATATGATATAACCTAGTGTGGAAAACCCATATGTATCCATAAATACCTCATATGTCATAAAATATCAAAATATACAAGGTTTCAACTCTGAATCACAAAATAAAAACAAACACATATAATACAAACGTACAAGTCGAGCTATGTATCTCTGAATCACTGGTATTCTGGTAGTTTGCCCTTGCCTCAACTCGTACTAGGATATACACTCAAGCCATCACAAAAGGCAGATGATGAGTCCATAGTGAGTATTTCCAAGGAAATTAAGTGAACAATACTGAAAGTAAATACTGGAATTTAAATAAAGCTATTAAATAAACATGCGAAAATAAATACAGGCAACTGCGCTCATCGCATAGATAGATAATAGTGAAAGCTCAAAGTGTATTCCTAGAGCCTAGGACCAGACTAGCACCATAATTCAAACTCTTCCAAAAAATACTGTTAGAGAGTCCCACTAAAGTAAGGCTAGTATCTGGATCCGTTCGGTGGCCGACGTTACACCTACGACGCACCGACACGTTCCACGACGTGATCCTTGGGTTATCCTATTCACTGAGATCGATCTGGCAACATGTGCGATGACCTAGTGGGCACACACACTGGAATGGCACGGAGGGAGCCTCGCTAAACGTCTGTCCATTTAAAATCACAACCAGGAATAGAATATTGAAATAATAGAAATTGAATTCAAATGCCAAAAGAAGTAAATAGTCAAGTAATTTCAGTTGGAATACTACACACCTCAAACTGCACTCCAATTAATCCCAAATGTCACCCAAATCACTCCCACAATGCGTGTAAATCCCCTAATCAATCAACCTAAAGATTGATTATCAAAATTATCTGTAAATTTGCCCAAATTCCAAATCCTATTTTTATCAATTTAAATCCTCATTAAATTGAATATAATCCTCAATAAAACCCAATTAAAATCCATTTTAGAAAATTTATTTTTAAATTTTTATTTTATTTTTTGTTCCCGACGCCGCAGGTGGCGCCGTCGTGTTCAACAGCCCCATGGCGTGCTGGACGTTGTGACCTACGCCACCAAGAACAAATATCCACATCGTGAACTAAAGCGTGGCCTGTAAATTCTTCTCTAGTTTGGACGCCGCGGGAGTTTTCTCCCCACGACGCCCCTGACGGCGTCTGAACCAGTGACGCCTATTAGGGGTTTTCGATTCCCCTCAGTTCACCGTCGCGGTTCGAACCTGTCCCAACATCACATATAAAACACATAGAAACCATTTAATACCATAACCCTCGATGAAAATTTTCTGAAACCAAAACCCAGACAAAATCTTATTAAAAACCTTATATTGTTCCAAAAACCACAACACCAACCACAACCTCAATACAAATCTCCTCTTGTTGCTCAAAAACAACACCAAAATCCATAACACTGCCCAAACCAGTGTGCTCAAAATCCAAACCCGTAACCCACGTAAAAACCCGAACTCTTGTGACCGAAACGTAAGAAATGAGATGGAGAATGAGATTCTAACATCGGATCGTCTATTCATCGTCGTTTGGTGCTCCAAATCACCTCTTGAAATCCAGAAAACCCTATTCACACCTCCAATTTTCGTCCAAGATGATAGAGGAGAGAGAAAAGGTGGTGAAATAAGTGAAAACGACCCAAGGATCATTTATTGTGTACACAAATCACAAGGCTCCATCTAATGGCTCTCTTAAGGTCAAATGGTCCTGCTTAAAGTGACTTGGGTGGTGACACACTCCCTTGACTTGTCTTTGTTCATTCAAACACTAAACCCTTGGGTATTCCGATACCCGAGTCTCACACGTACCCTCGCGTCTCTTGCGTACTCTCACGCCATGAACGCATATACGACGTTATTTATTAATTATTAATTGTATTTTTATCATTTTCATGTTTATATGACTACCCAACCTAATGTACTGTCATTCGCCTACCCGATACCTGTGTCTGCACGCTAATCGGGGCGAATACTCGTCACACTATCTCGCACGTCAATAATGCAATAATTTACACACATCACGATGCTAATAACCTAATTACACATAAACATCGCAAATTAAAGCACAACAACACAAAAATTATTGTTTACCTAACTCCGGACGCGCCCCAACCTATCTGCGAGTCCCACAAGCATTTGAGCTGTCAGCCAAGTCTGCATACATGTCATTAATAATGGCGAATGAACTTCGAACCGTTACAGTTGAAAACTCTCAAATATGAGTGGATCTTTGTTTTATTGAAAAAATATTGTAGTAAACAATGTTATTGGAACTAGTACCGATCAAAAGAAAAGATCGACAGTGGTTCAAACGCAAAAATCACAAATAAAATCAAAGCAAAAAAAATGGCTTTTAAGGTTTTTGATTCAATAGTTATATTAATGTGACAAAACGAGTACTAAAAAAGGTAGAACAACAATTTTCTTACCAATATTAGAATGTGCCTTAAAAAAAGGGACCCTGCTACAGGTACATCAGGAATGAATGCACATGAAAAGACACATAAAGCCATTCGAGCTGGGCATTCACACCTTAAGATTCATGCATTTACATATAGATCTCCATACAAAACACGTGAGTCGAGGTGGTGATGAGTGTTTTAGTGTGCACTATGTTAACATTTTCTTAAAAAATTTTTAAAAAAAAAAACCAATGTAATGTTGGCCTAAATAGAAATCCTTTTAAAAAGCAAGGTTTTATGTAGCTGGAGCCTGGAGGCAAGTTTTGTGTGGGTATATAGAGGGCCGAAAATGGTGAAAATTGGAAGTTTGAAAAAAGAGCGCGGGGGCTTGCAAATGCAGTAAATAATGACACCAGAGAGGCTCGTCCTCCTCCGGGACCTTCCGGGGCAAAAATGCACCCTGGGCTGCCCCATCCTGGACGGGCTCCTGGGCGGCGGCATCCCCTGCAACTCGATAACGGAGATCGTGGGCGAGAGCGGTTGCGGCAAGACCCAGCTCTGCCTCCAGCTCCTCCTCTCCGCCCAGCTCCCCCACTCCCTCGGCGGCCTCTCCGCCTCCTCCCTCTACCTCCACTCCGACCACCCCCTACCCCTCCGCCGCCTCCACCGCCTCTCCAACAACATCAGCAACCCCAACCCCCTCGACAACATCCTCGTCCGCCCCCTCCACTCCGCCGACGACCTCCTCTCCCTCCTCCTCCGCCTCGACTCCCTCCTCCTCCTCCCCCCCCCCCCCTCCCCGTCAAGCTCATCGTCATCGACTCCATCGCGCTGCTCTTCCGCTCCGAATTCGACAATTCCCCCGCCGACCTCAGGCGCCGCTCCAATCTCTTTTTCCGGATCGCCGGCACGCTCAAGGCGCAGGCCAGGAGGTTCGGCCTGGCCGTGGTGGTCACCAACCACGTCGTCGATTTGGTCGACAGTGAGGGGGTTAGGGTTGGGGATTTGGGGGAGATGTGGAGCTCCGGGAGGAGGGTCGGGGCGGCCCTCGGCTTGGCCTGGGCGACTTGTGTCAATTCGCGCCTGTTCTTGTCGAGGACTGATGAGGTTGTGGGGAGGGAGGCCGATGGGGAGTGGCGGCTGCGGACCAGGCGGCGAATCCATGTGCTTTTCGCTCCGCATTTGCCCCAGGCTTCTTGCGAGTATCAGATTTTGAGAGATGGGGTTTTTGGTGTGAGCTTCTGAGTCCCTAAACCTAATATTTGCTGGAATTTCTCGTCAGGAAGAAACAAATGCTTGATTTTGAGTTTCCCGTTGTTATTGTTGACCGTTGCTTATGTTTCTAATGCTTCATTCTTGCATAGTTTTTTCCTGTGTTGTTACAGGATTGGTATTGAATTTCGAAACAAAGGGTGTTTGCCGTGTAGTATTTGTTTATTATGAATTAACTCCATAGTCTAAGGCAGGGTGCTCTCAATCCCTAATTCTTGCTTCTGTGATGTTGTTAACAATAAGGAAACAACTTCTTGAGTTTCTAGTTTCAAATGCCAATCAAAATGCTTCTCAGCATTCAGTTAGGCAATCATTCCACACGGTTATCTTTGTGGTTTGGTTCTTATCTAATTCAGCTAGTTGGTCTTCGACTTGAGCTCATCAAAGCTTACCATCCCACTCTTTTTTGAGGCGGCATCTTATGTTTGGGTTCTAACATTGTAGGACTGTTTATGCTTTTTTTTCTTTGTTGTATCTGAAGACTGACTAGTATCATATGTTGCTACATGGTGTGAAATTTCTTCTTCCTTCATTAGCTCGGTATAGGTAAGCTCAATCATGCAAACATGAAGCCGTTGGATATATATGTCATTCTGATTGAACTTCTGACTTGCTTGACAATGATAAGCACAGTGCACCACGTACAGTGGTTGGATTGTGAAACTCATTTCTCAATAATAATTACTAGTCAAGAACTTATTTTCAATTTTCCTAGGCATTCGCATTTGATGTTGCTAAACTGCTAATGGTCTAATGACACTAGCAGAGTTTTTTTCACATTACTCTGAGACAGCTCAAAGTCTCAAAGCATGACTGCCTCATATTGAAGGCCATTGTGCAATTACAAATAAGTTTTTCATATTACTTTTTGTAGCACTAACTGTACTATGAAATTGTGTTCAGGCTTCAGAAGTGTAAGTTTCTGTGTATTAGCTGTTATGTCTGCTACTTCAAAAAGAAAGCAGTTGATTTTGCAGGTAGTAGTAAAGAAATGATACTGGTTTGCGAACTCTATTGAAATTGTTCCTACTCTTGTAGGAAGTTAAATGAGGAAAAATAAGTTCCTATGGGATTGAATTGATCGAGACCTCTAGTTAAGTGGCATCGAGTTTTTTCCCTTTGTCCAACCATCGCCCATAGTTAATTTTTTTTTTTTTTCTGAAGCCCATAGCTACTTGATTACTTGAGTATATGAATACTCAACTGTTTTATTTTCTTTATTCACTGCATGCATTTTAAGTCTCCTATTGTTCTATATGCTGCCCAAATGCTAGGATCAAAATAAGGGTCTGATAAAAAAAATAATAAGGTTCTGATCAAAAGTTTTTGATCATGAATGCAGACTCATTGTTACTAAAGATGCCTTATCCTTGACTTCCAGTTTGTCTAGGCTGCATTTGGCTTACTGCTGAATTTAATTTAGGATTTATATGCAGTTTCAAACAGTTTCTAACTTTCTATATGGCTTTCCAAAATGTTGGAAAATTTGAGAAACAATGGAAATATGCCTTCTAAGTTTTTCTGCTTTCTTAGCATGCAGATCACAGAACATGCTGTACTGCAAGCAAATCCCTTCTTGTTGGCTTTCAGAGATTGAAAAATAGAACACCATTTCAAAATCCCAGACCAAATGCAGCAACTGAGTTTTATGCCAATCTGTAAGTCTGTTCTTGGCAACAATCTTTTTGACGCGGCAAGTGAATTCTTCTTTTTTGCTAGTACTTGGTTATCATTAATGTAAATGTTAGTACAGGAAAAAAATAAAAATAAAAAAAGAAAAGGAATGTACCCCTTTAATTTTTTAGATTTGGACAGATGCCGAACAATCTTATTTGTATTTGGTCCTCATATATGTTAATTTTTTGGATTTAGACACATTATGTGTTCCTCAAATTCAGAAAAATCTCTTGAGTGTGTCTCAGATGACTTGTGACAATAATGTGCTGATTGAGTTTCGTGCTCATGATTGTTTTGTGAAGGATATCATAACTAATCAAGTTCTTCACGGGACCCTGCATAATGGACTATATCGGTTTTTTGGTTCTCACTCTTCTCCTTCTCACAGACCTTCAACTTTCATTGCATTTAATAAAAGTCTTCCTTCACTATGGCATTCACGTCTGGGACATCCTGCACAGTCTACTGCAAAAGGTGTTACAGTTGGTAAATGTTCATAATGGTCCTCTTGGGTTTTGTTGTAGTTTCCCTTTAGGAAAGAGTCATGCATTACCTTTTCAGTCATTCATCTCATGTTCTTGATCTTGTTCATACTAATCTATGGGGACCTTCTCCTATGTCATCTACTAATGGTCTTCATTACTATATCCATTTCATTGATGATTGTACGAGATTCACATGGATTTATCCAGAACCAGTTTTCTACTCGTATTAAACGTATACAATCTGACTGGGGTGGTGAATATCGTTCTTTCAAACCGCTTCTTAACTCATATGGTATTGGTTTTCAACATTTGTGTCCCTATGTTCATGAGCAGAATAGCAGAGTTGAGCGTAAACACCATCACATTATTGAAATGAGTCTGGTTTTGTTGGCACATAGCCAACTTCCTTACAAATTTTGGTGGGATGCTTGTGAGACTGCAGTTTTCCTGATCAATCGTTTACCTACTCGTGTGTTGGGGGGTGTGTCTCCTTATGAGAAGTTGTATGTCTATTTTTAGGGTATAGTTCTTCTCATAAGGGTTACAAATGTCTTCATAAGTCTGTTCGATTGTATATTACTCGTCATGTGATCTTTAATAAGGATAAGTTCCCTGTGTCTTCTTTGTTTCCTTCTTCTTCTCAGTTGCGGGGTTCGACATCTTCTTCACCTGTTCCTATTTTTGTTCCCTGTGGGTCTACATGTTTTCCTGTTCAAGTAGGTTTGTTCAGTCTAGTTCTGTCCATTCTTTGGGTTCACCTCAATCTGGTTCTGTGTCCAACACTATGGTTTCCTCCTCTAGTCAGTCTCCTATTACTGCTCTTGCTTCTTTTCCATCTGAGTCTGACACTGGTTCTCCATCTGCTTCTGCATCTCAATCAGCTCCTGTCACTTAGATTTCTGACTCTGAGGAACCAGATAATGTTCACCCTATGATTACTAGATTGAAAAATGGTATTTCTATGAAAAAGGTTTTTGTTGCTACTACATCTGTGTCAACTGATGAACTTCCTAAATCAGTTGATTTGGCACTCAAGGACCCTCAATGGCGAGAGGCCATGGAGAATGAGTATCAAGCTCTCATCAGGACGGATACTTAGTCCTTGGTGCCTGTTTGCTCTTCTCAGAATGTTGTTGAATTAGATGTTCAATATGAATATTAAGCCCTAAGTGAAAACTTGGGGAAAAAGAAAATCATATCTGAGTGAGTTTCTTTCTCACTCATCTCAGCTGTGTTGTTTTGTATTTATTTTGTGTGAAATGTTATAAGGACCGTATGACCAATTCAATCACAACCATTTGATTGATCATACACAGGAAATGTGATACAGTTGTAACACATACACATACACTCCATTTTACAACACAATAACTGTAACGGCCCATTTTGCAAATAGATCGCCACGGGGGCCCCACAGTCTGTCTTACCAGCGACAGTTGTGCTCTACATTGATTTATATCCTCCATTTTATCTTTTAAACCTTATTAATTATCCATTTATTGATTAAGTTGTATTGAAGTCAAATTATATATTAAGTTATCATAAAATCCTCAAATTTTCACACAGCAGAAGCCTTTCTAGCATTCACTCGGATAATGATACTATAAATGTGTAACCTAAGTTATAAACCTAAAGTGGAAAACCCATACATAACCAAAAATACCTCTGAAGTCATAAAAAGATCTATATACATAAAGTATCTCAAAATTCTCAAACCCAAAATGAAAACAAAATAAATATAATACAAACGTACGAGTCAGGCAATCTCAAATCAACAGTACTTTGGTAGCTTGCCCTTGCCCCTAATCGTACTAGGATCTGTACTCAAGCCATCACAAAAAGACAGATGACGAGTCCAGAGTGAGTATTCCCAAGGAAATTAAGTGAGCAATACTGAAAGTAAATACTGAAATTTAAATAAAGCTATTAAATAAACATACGGAAATAAATACGGGCAACTGCACTCATCGCATGAATATATAATAGGAAAAACTCAAAGTGTGTTCCTAGCCCCTAGGGTCAGACTACACTATAATTCGGACTCTTCCACAGAATACTGCCGGCGAGTCCAACTCAAGCAGGGCAAGCATCTGGATCCGCTCGATGACCGACGTTACACCTACGGCCAACCGACACACGCCACGACGTGATACCTGGGTCGTACTATTCACCGAGATCGATCTGGTAGCACGTGCTATGGTGTAGTGGACATACAAACAAGAATGGAACGAAGGGAGCTCCGCTCAACGTCCGCCTATATAAACATAACCAAGAGTAGAGTATTGAAATGAAAGAAATTGAATTCAAATGCCAAAGGGAGTAAATACTCAATTAATTTTAGTTGGGATACTACACACCTCAATCCGCACTCCGCGTCCCGAAATCCAAACCCTGGTCTAGCTCCAATAATCACCCGACAATCAAAATTATCACCCAAATGTACCTAATAACCATTTGTCATTGAATTAGCTTCATTTAGGTATATTATGTTCATTTTACGTTTTTCGAGGTAAAAAAACCCTGACAATATCTCGCCAAAATCCCGAGAAAATCCCAAAAACTCATTTATTAACCCATTTTCTAATTTATCATATTTTTCTGGATTTTTCTGAATTTTCCATAATTTTTAGCTATTTTTCTCTATTTTATTTTATTTAAAAACTGTTTTTAATTTATTTAAATAAAATAATATAAAAATATTATTTAAATATTATGGGGTGGGTCCCCTGAACCGGGTCCGACCCGACCCAATCGGGTCGGGCCCGGTTCGGTCCACCTGGATCGAGTCCAGATCGGTCCCGATCCAGGTGCAAACCCAGTCCAGCCCACAAGGGTTGGGCCTGGGCGGCCCGGCCCAGGGGGTGCACGCACGCCCCATCTTCTTCTCCAAAACAGTGTTAAAGCAGATTTTTTTAATGGAATTGGGAGGGAGGGGAGACGACACGGTAGTCGTCTCCCTCCTCGGACGAACTGCTCTCGCAGTTCGTCCGAGCCCTCGACTCCGCCACACCACCACCGAATCATCACCACCACAACAACATACATAACGACAACAACAACAAACCAACACCACTCACCTCGACGTCTTGACGTCACGAACTCCCCGAACTCCCGAGCTCTCCTCCTCCTCCTCTTCTTCGTCTCGGTCTCTCGCTTCTCTGTTGTTGTTTTTTTTTTCCTTTCGATTTAACGAAGAAGAAGGCGATTAACAGAAAAATGACCAAAATGCCCTTGTGTTCATCCACTTTTTCTAAACAACCAAATGCCATTTTTGGTAATTTCATAAATATTTATTTATTTTCTGATTTATATATATAAATATATATTCGTCTATATTTTCGCGCCTACAATTTCGTCGTGCGCGTCAACGAGCGTACTCAGGCGTGCATACTACTGTACCACCCACGTGTGTCGACCACGACCCCGCGTGTCCCTAGGCGCCCACCAATTTACTATTTTATCACATTTAATTCATTTAATGTGTGTATTATTTTCCCCCGGCCTAATATTTCATTTATTTTTTTTAATCTACCCGGTACCCGCATCGACACGCATATCGAGGTGAATACTTAGCACAATCTCACACGTCATTTGAGATATAATTACACACATCGCGATGTCATTTAACCTATTTTAACATAAACATCGCAAATTAGACAAAACAACACACAAAATAATTATTTACCTAACTCCAAGCGCACACTAGCCTAACTGTGGGTCCCACGGGTGTCTGAGCTGTCCACCACGTGTGGCGGCCCCGAATTTCCAGGGTCGCCCCATGCAACAGGTACTTCTCCGGCACACACTCCAGAAGTACCTGCCACGTCACTCATTCATCCACCTCCTCACTATATTCACATATAATTTGTGAAGTGATGTTCCTGAATTTCATACTATTTTATCCATATATTACCATTTCACAGCGGAAGACCTTAATACAGTCAAATACTTTAATATAGTATTGATTAGTGCACCTATAGTGGAATCCCGAACTGTACATGTATACATGCGATTAGCTGAAACAGTGTTATATACAAGTACAGTAATAACAAGATTCCCATCCCAAAATACTACAAAAATATCAAAACCATATATGTACCAGCACACGTACTAGCAAGTTTTGAAGTGGTAAGTCAGATGTAATCGTCAATGACCTCCTTACCCTTGCTGGTACTAGGATTTGCACTCAGTTATCACAAAAACCAGACAACGAGTCCAGTAAGTAAAATACCAAGGAAAACCACCAGGCATTGCAATTTAGGAATATGAATAGAAACCAATAAACAGTGTCAATAATCATGCAATAACAAGGAAATAACGCAGTCAACTGCTCAAAAGGAAATGCGTGAATACCAACACCAAGAAAACAAACTGGGTGTGAAACAGCTACCCCAGTGAACCTAGGACCAGTGGCCCGGTCGTACTCAACTCCAATGACCCCGCTGACTGTGTCCTAAGTCACCATATACTCCAAAACAACCCACACACCCGAGTAACAGCTAGAACTCTATCGTTCCCATAATAAATGGATTCAGATTAACAAAGAATTAAGCTCAACGAATAAAATAAGTAAATGCAATGGTGGTGTTCAATTGCATTTTACATACCTCAATTTGCACTCCAACAACCCCGAAATCCAAACCCCGGTCTAGCTCCAATAAACACCCAACAATCAAAAGTATCACCCCAAATGTACCTAAGATTATTTATCATTGAATTAGCTTCAATTTGACATAAATTTACATTTTTCGAGGTAAAAACCCCGGTATAAAGTCTCCTCCGACTTTTGAATTTCTCATTTTCCATAGAAATTCCTCAATTTCTATTTATTTGGTCAAAGTACTATTTTTTTCATATTTCTTCCTATTTTTCTGGATTTTCTTTTTCATTTTCTCTTTTCTTTTCTCTTTTTTTTTTTTTCTTTTTGATTAACCCTGAACCGGGTTCGACTCAACGGAGCCGAACCGACCCGGTTCAGGTCATCTTCCTCCCCTAGCCAAAAATAGAGCAACAGCTCTGTTTTATTTTTTTTTTTTTTTCGATTGCTTCGATTACCGGGGTTGGTTCTCACCCAACCCAAGTTCGATTTGGCAAGGGAGATCATTCCCTTGCCGTCTCCACCCTCGGTTTCCCCGGTTTGATGCAACTCTCGGCCATGGCTCCGCCATGACCGAACTCACCACCACACCACACAACCATATACATACAACAACACCAGCTCACCTTGTTCTCCTCGATCCTGCGAGCTCACCTCCTTTGTTCTCTCTTCCTCCTCGTCTCCACCTCGTCTTCTTCGTCTCTCCCTGTTTCTCGATTTCAAAATGAAGAAATGTGGTGGCGATGACAAGTTTATCAAATTTTTCAGGTAAAATGACCGAAATGCCCCTCATGTTTATCTCTTTCATTTACAACTTAAATACCCTTATTGGTAATTTCACATTTTCTATTTTATTTTTTGATTTAATATGTATATATATATATACACTCACCTCTATTTCCACCTTTAAGATTCCGTCGTGCGCCAACGAGTGTACTCGATGTGCACACTACTATACCACTCACGCGTGTCAATCACGATTAAACCCCGGCTCTCAACCTTGCCCGAACCAAAATAATATATATACACACCTGTGATGATTATAATATCCATTTCATCACAGAATTTACAACCAACATACACCGTCAAATTTACAAATCCCAAAACTCCGCCTAATCCATACGCGTCGTCCACATGTCATCTGAGCTGACATCCAAATCTGAAATAATTATAACAATAACGGCGTTAATAAATAACAGCCGTTACACCACGTCTGCAATACATCACAAATAACAACGAATTAAATTCGGACCGTTACACTAACTAACATATTACAATACAGTAACTTTACTTAATGATTTATTCTCACGGTCCAAGGCATGGTGTCTCTCTTTCCCTTCTTACTTAAACAATAAGGGAACAACTTGACTTTTAATGCTGAACAACATGCTTCTCAGTATTCAGTTAGACAAAATATCAATTCAAAATGTAGGTTTCGAACTTGGTTATCTTTGTATTTTGGTTCTCATCTAGTTGAGCTAGTACTGACTAGTACCAGATGTTGCTATATGTTGTGGACTCGTATTTTCTTCCTCAGCTTGATAAAATCATGTAAATCTGAAACAGTTGCATATATCTGTACTTCTGATTGCACGTCAAACTTGCATGGCAATTATATGTACTACCACAATGTCTGGATTGTGAAAATCATTTGTTGATTGGAAGCGCATCCACTCATAAAGGAGGAGTCAATTTACCTAAACTACTTACTTCTATTCATCTATTAAACCGTTTAGGTCAATCCATTGTAATATTTGAGATTAAGACTTAAAATTTCTCATTTAAAGTTATATAATTGGGACAAAAGTACCTCTTTAGAGACAGATTACTTCTTGTGAGTTTGTACAACAACATCGTCTTTTTTTTTTTTGATATTATAGTATTGAAATTAAACTACCTCAGACTATTCTAAAAAAGACACATTTCACGTTACAAGATATATAACTCAAAAAGTTAGAAGATTCGAACCTCTAACTTCATAGAGGCCTAAGTGAATAATTAATAAATTGTAACCACTACACAAAGGCAATGTTGATCTTACATAATTTAAATACCATAATTAAATAGTGATCAAAATATTCAAAACACGGCCTAAAATAAATAAATAAATTATTAAAAAAAAAAAAAGGATATTCTATTAGACTGCGTTGTACCACATATCCTCAACCCGTAGTTGAGTTGTAGTTGTAGAATTGTAGTTAGAGTTGACTAAAAATCCGAAATCCCTGAATATTCGTTGAATCCCCCCCACTCTTTAAACCCAAAACCCCCCCAAAACAACAGTTGTAATGCAACTCTCCAATGTCTCCTCCATCCCCAGAATCCAATCCAAACTCTACGTAGTCGCTGTTTCCTCAAAATCAATCCCACTTCCCCACAAGGCCCTCTCCATACCCTCCTCTTCAAATTCCACCCTCAAGACGCCACCACCACCACCACCACCAATGGACCAAGAGCAGCCCTCCACAGGCGGGGCTAGTGGGCTCCAGCCCCAGCCCCTGCCGCCCGGGCTCCGCGGCGAGTGCGTGCCTCGGCACGTGGCGGTGATCATGGACGGGAACGCGCGGTGGGCGCGGCGGAGGGGGCTGCCGCAGCACGCCGGTCACGAGGCCGGCGTCCGTGCCCTGGGGGAGCTGCTGCAGCGGTGCTGTGATTGGGGGATTAGGGTCCTCACTGTCTTTGCCTTCTCCACTGATAATTGGAGTCGCCCTAAAGTCAGTTTTTCTTTTTTTCTTTTTGTTTGTTTAACTGTGATTGTGTTTGATTGAGAGTGGATTGTGTTTGTTGAATGGTGCATTTTTATTTGTTTAGGTTGAGGTGGAGTTTTTGATGGGCTTGTTTGAGAGACAGATAAAGGCTGAGTTGGAGAATTTTATGAGGTATGCCATCATCATATGTTAATTTGTTGTTGTTAAGTTATTGTTTTTGGAGACGCGTAGAGCGAGCAAGATATGGTCCTCATTCTGCATTGGTTAAGAAATGGTTTTTATATGATGAATATTATGTACAGGTCTTAATTATGGGGCACCTCTGTTCTCTTTGGTTCTCTTCTCTTTCCCTTCCCTCAATATTTTCTGTTCTTCTCTGTTTCACTTCTCCTAAATTCCTGGGAAAAAAAATAATATTTTCCTTTATTTACTATAACAAATTTAAGACTAGATCAATTTGGTGCTTTCATTGAGTCGCCTCTCGACTTTGGCAATCATGGTTAAGGAGTCGCTACACGATACAGAGTTCTGAAGAGGATGTTTCCCAACTTCAAGTGCTACAACAAGAATCTGTTACATCTAAGTTGGACACTGTGTTTGCTCTGTCGCAACAACAATTAGAAACAAGATCCCAAAAGCAACTCTTGTTTGAGGGCTTATAGAAACCTCTCGCTTATCTAAATCTCTATCCCACTTACAATGAAACAACCTCAAGTCCTCAACAACGACAACAACAACTTTTACCAACTCCATCCGTTCCCTCTCCAATACCCTCTCCGTCTTCATCACAACCTTTTACACACCCAATGCACCAATAATAATTTCCCGATTGTATCGGACTACTATAGAAAGTACTGGTGAGTGGGATTGTTCCCATAGGGATTGTGTAAACCTTTGGTTGAAAGGAGGTTTTGTTTGAAAAAAAAAAAGGAATTTGAAAAGAAATCTAAACAAACAGAGAAAACGATTGAAACGGAGTTTGAAATCAATGAAGGGAAAGCTTAAATTAATCTTATAAGTAGGCTATAGTTCCTGGGAAACGCTCCCAAGAACCTAATTCTCCTAATTTCGATATGAGGATTTACGTCTCATCTACTTTCTAGTCAACTTGCAACCCTCGAAGCGCTTTAAGGATTCAACAAATTGACCGCATTAAGATCCGTAAAAACACCTACTCTAGACAACAACCTCAACGCGCGTGTCATTAAACCTATCTCTTGGAATGGCCTAAGGCCTCTCCAAAGGGTTCAAGCCAATCAATAGCCCTAGTTATCACTTAGTGCTAGGTTACCCATGATTATAAATGAAAACCATCTAACACTAGAACCTCTTAAAAAAATCCATATTCGCGACTACGTAAGTAAAATCAAGATTCATAGATTGTAATTACAGAAAACAATTGATTCAAACCATAAAAATAAGAGTTCAAGATTAAAACCAAACAAGCCATTGAATTAAATTAAGAACCTTATAAACGTAAAACTTACAATTTGTGTTCTCCTCAGTCTAGACAAAGGGAATTAGCCACTCATGGCCATTGAAATCACAAGATCTTCAATAGAAACAAGAAAACTTGCATAAACTTGAATCTAGAACAAGAAGACAATGAATTAAAACCTCCATCGACTTCCAATGTGTGGTCTATTTATACTAATGCCCTAAACTACTAATTCTCTCTCTAATTTTGACTTTGGCATGGTTTCCAAAAATTAGAACCTCCACCGACTTCCAGTGTGTGGCAACACCGCGCCTTTAATACTGAAATCACTGCCAAATCGGTGGCTCTTCCTCCTTGGCGATTCGCTGGTGATTTGTGTATCCATTGATCGCAAGCTATTGTTGACATTGATTTACTGTTCCTTCTAGAATTGTGATAGTGTTGTCCCTTCTTTCTTGAATCGCTGCTACAAGCACACCTCAGTGACCAAGCACCGTGTGAGGGTTGTACATTGTTTCTCCAAATTGATGTCAGTTCACTGAATGCTTGACTCAACATCCTCTTGGTACATGAGTAATGTCTTAGCTACATGTTGTTTTTCACGTTCCTGAAGAATCACTAGCCACTTGGTCGTTCTTTTGACTATTTTGCTCCGAATTTGGCCTGATTTCGTCCTTTTCCACCAACTTAGCCTTCTAAACCCTGAAAATATAGAAAAGAGAGGTAAGTACTGTAAATTAGAGACCTTTATACCACAAACGCACTAAATGCAAGACTAAAACTAGTACATTTACGGATTATATCATTTACCACATCTTTCCACTTCTCCTTTCAATATTTTCCATGGTTTGCAGTTGCCAAAATTGGAAATTCTAATTTTTAACGGTGGCCAACCACTCTATTGGCTGAGCGTTTCTCCATGTACGACAACACCCTTGCAGATTAGAAATTAACAATTGCTTCTTTCTGTATATTTGGGGATGCATTACTATGGTTTCACTGGTTCTATACTTGCTACATCTCAGTTATCTACTTGGGAATCTTTTGCAAAGGATCTAGAAGTCAGATTTGGCCATTAATCCTTCCACAATCATGAGGCCACTTTGGTCAAACTTTTTGTCCTTGTTCTTTCAATTACTTCACTTATAATACATATCTAATTACAACAAGTGTATCTAATACATCTTCTAAGTTCGATTTTTGTTTTACTTAACTACTTATGATCACTATATATTTGTTCAACATAGCTGCTAATTTTCATACATTTTACACAAAAACAGATAATTTCGCAGACCTCTTACGTTGTCTTACATTCCTTCTAGAGCCACCTGTAAACACATCTTGTGTGCATGTATCATGATTCCTTCTCTCTTTGGTATTTTTTCTCTCTGGTTGTGACTTCTCTCCCTATTACGGATGTGAAGAAAAGAGGAAAATAAGGAATTTGAGGGTTTTGAGGGTTTTGATATGGAGGTAAAGTAGTCGTTTCACCTTCAGAGTCATGATAAAGAGGGGAGGAGAGGAGGGAGACAACTTTACGCACACCCACTTCGATTTAAAAGTTCGGACGGCTTGACAACTGATGGAAACAAACATGGGTTAAACCAGTATACCTGGGATCACAAATGCTTCATTGCGAAGCACTTTGTTTGCATTTTCCTTCTCTTTTTAGCTTTTGTATATGCAGACTCTTTTGCATAATAGACATTTCTTATTGAAAAGAGAGGGGGAAATGAAAAGTAAAGACATCGCAATCCATAGTTCACTGCAATTATTTTCGTTTTGTTTTTCTTTCTTGGGTTTTGTGGTCTTAAATATGTTCATGCAGATGCACTAGACATTGTTTCCTTAGTTTGATGTGATGACTGAATGTTGAACTGTTTTTTTTTTGCCTGGAACAGTGAAGGCATTCGAGTATCTGTGATTGGGGACTCCTCAAAGCTTCCGAAATCGTTGCAGAAACTAATAACGGATGCTGCAGAAGCCACAAAGCACAATTCGCGGTTCCACTTCATTGTTGCAGTAAGCTATAGCGGGCAGTATGACATAGTACAAGCGTGCCAAGCTATTTCTCAGAGGGTAAAGGATGGTCTGATCCGACCAGAAGATATCAACGAGTCTCTAGTTGAACAAGAACTACAAACGAAATGCACCGAATTCCCCTGCCCCGATTTACTCATCCGCACTAGTGGTGAACTAAGGATTAGCAACTTCTTGTTGTGGCAAATGGCCTACACTGAGCTGTTCTTTGTAAACTCTCTCTGGCCCGATTTCGGGGAGGCAGACTTCGTGGAGGCTCTTAAATCCTACCAACAAAGGCAGCGACGCTATGGTGGTCGAGATTCTCTAGCAAATGAGCTTGAAATTGATAGAAACAGATAGAAATCGCATTTGAACATAAAGAGTTGTCCATTGTCTCACTCAGCGCATTTCATTGCCGCCCATGGCGTGAATGTGTACTTGAGAAGCTGGGTATATTCATTTATTGCTACTAATGAAGCGGAAAAGGGTCCAAGATTCCAAGGCTTTGAGCATTCATGTCAGGTTGAGCTGGTTCGGTGTGCTGTTTAGGAAAACATGCTATTGATACCACTATCTGCAAATCATAACAATAACCTGTAACTTAGTCCAATTAATACAGACATTGACCCCATTTCGTTCCATGGTTTTTTCTTTTTTTTCAAAGTTTTTCATGCCTGATTAGTAATCTTATGTTTGCAGTAAAATGTAGCGAGCATTTTATGTTTTATGGAAATCTTTCATGTCTGAATGTGAAAACACTTTTAAATCTTATTGAAGATTGGATGTAATAAAATAATAAATATTGTATTTTCAAGGAAAAATGTATCATTTGGTCCCACATTTGATCCTTGAACCTTACTGTATTTTCTTGATTTGGTTCTTGAATTTTAGATTGTATACTTTTGTTCTTGAACTTCTCATTTTTTTTTATATATTTGGTCCTTGTTTTTGGAAGCCTCACATTTTTGGTCTTTTTGGTCATTTTGGTCAAATGGGAAACTAACAAAGGAAGATGCTAGGGTGACTTAGGATGGGACACTCGGGATGGTGTTTATCTATTTGTGCACTGGGATATGCGCACACATACATCGATGCACGATGGATGGACACCATCACCAGTGTCCATCCGAGTGTCCCAAAACTAAGTCACCCTAGTATTTTTCACTACAAAATTTAGTGTGGCAAACGGTTATTGTCATAAAATGAGATCCTCCTGGTTCATCGTCGGTTTAATTCTATTCATGTACATGTACCTGTATATATTTCCTAGCTTGTTGAGTCCGATTAATTAGATTCTCATCTTATAAAAGGACTCAATATGTGCAAAAAAAAAAAAAGTTAACAAATCAAAGTTTAAGGACCAAATAAAAAATAAATAAATAATAATAATCAAAGTTTGAAGACCAAATAAAAAATATATAAATAATAATCATAAAGTTTAGGGACTAAATAATGTATTTTACCTATTTTCAAATTGCAATAGGAGTATGAGAAAGGTTATAGTACAGTAATAAGAGCAATGCTAACCAAAAAAAAAAAAAAGAACAGTGCTGATGTAATCACTTTTGACACCTAATTCTGATTCTTTGGATACACTTCAAGCGTGCGTGCACATATCTCATTGCAAAATTCAAAGGGCCACAACTAATAGGTCGGAAAAATATCTCAACCAATCATTTTACAATGATGATGCACGGTAACTCGGCATGTAGACATTTCGAATGAAAAATAGAACAAAAATGCTATAATGATACATTGATACCTCAAAGTCACATTGGATGACGTGGCGTGCGGGCCTGCATCTTTGGAGGTCGTCCTTACATGCCTTGAGATACACACCTCGAGTGCTATGCATAAGAAACTATGTGTGCATAGTGCACACCCATTTTCACATGGAGTCACATATCGCGTCACTTTGATATGATTTTGGGTGTGACTTTGAGGTGTTATTGTAACATCTTAGAAATCATAATGCAAAGACCTAGAAGGAAATAATTTGAGTATTTATTAATGACTTTCAAATTCCAAAAATGAAAAAGAAAAGATGGCACCCTACTGGTGTATAAATTTGGCACAGAATTGTAGAAGGATGACCCACACATTTGCCGTAAGAAAATCCAAATTCAAAAACTGTATATATATGTTTTATTTTAACCATACTACAAGCGCTTTCATAGCTCAGTTGGTTAGAGCACCCGTTTAGTAAGCGGGAGGTCTTGAGTTCAACTCTCAATGAAAGCAAATTTTTTTGTATTTTTTTCCTTTTTTCGTAAATTGCATACTTTCTTTTTATAACTACTGTCTTAACCTTTTTCATCTCCTGAGTCCTCCTTAATTGATTCAACTAATCCTATAAATGTTAATCGGCACTAGAACCCAAGTACCTTGGGGATAATATAACTAATAAGAATCAAAACCATAAATTTGACTAGCATATATATAGGAAAGATATGTCATTACATAAGCAACCTTATTCGCTTATCTACAAATCTTTTTTTTTAACATAAACAACAGGTTTGGGAAGAAAAGGTGAGAGAATGATGTATTAAACTTTTTTTTTATGAAAAGACATCTATTCATAAAAATTGTCCATTATTACATCTAATTTAACAATGAAATTGCATCAATAGCAACCTTTTCCCACACATTGAAATTAAAGTGACATTGCGAAAAGTTTGCAAACTCATGTGCAACTTATACACTTTTCGAATGAATCGAATCGACACTAGAACCCAAGTACCTTGGAGAAACTAAGAGAATGTAATATAACTAATAAGAATCGAACCCATAAATTTGACTAGCATATGTATAGGAAAGATGTGTCATTACATAAGCAACCTCATTCGCTTGCTTATTAATATTTTTTTTTTAACATAAACCAATAGGTGAGAGAATGATCTATTAAACTTTTTTTTATGAAAACATATCCATTCATAAAAATTTGTTCACTATTACATCTGATTTAACAATAAAATTGCATCAATAGCAAACTTTTCCCACACATTGAGATCAAAGTGACATTGCGAAAAGTTCACAAACTCATGTACAACTTATATGTTTGTCAAATGTATCGAATCAACCATTCTTTTTACTTCTATGCAACAATAATCTAAAAAAAAAAAAGAACATGACTTATTTGGCCTAACTAAATTCCTACATTAAGAAACAGTCGAGGGTTGTCAAAAACAGTTCAAACTTACACCATTCACGGCTCTTGGCTTTGGTTTTGGCAAGAAAATCTTTTGTAGTGCAACATTCACATATATAGTTGTATGACATTTAGAAGTTAAAAGCATCCTAATGGTAATGTGAATTTATACCATAGATTGGTGCCTTGCCATGGATGTTAGAAGGATGTTTATCCTATATAACATTAGATAAACATTCAAATTTCAAAATAATCTCTAATGGTAATGTAGATTTAAACAATGAATTGTGACTTTTTTTACTTTCTATTCCAAAAAAATGATAATGTGGCATTGAAAAAAATGTCTACCACAATGTCTAGAAGTATAAAAGTAGACATTATGGTAAACACCATCTATTTTGATTCCCTGCAACAGAGGATGAACACCCATAATCCATAAGTTCCATTAGGGAGAGTGAATCCAATTTTACCCCACTCCATGGTCTCATTGGAGATACTCTTTTAAGTTATTAGTTTTGGCCGCTTGACCGGACGATAAGGTGAGAACTGCAAATCCTTTTTCACCAATTCAAATCCGGTGTCACCTGATGAACAAAAAACTACCAAGCAACGAAAGACTAACACTACTTTATTTACTCCTGTACTAACTAGTAACTACTACTGACAAGTTCTTAAGTTCGATTAGAATAGTCAAATGGAGAATAAAATTAGTTGGATTCCAACCGTATGGCTTACTCAAGACCGGGAGGGGTAATCCAATTGCTTATATTAAAGCATTCCTATGCTCGATTCATTGAACTTGAATCCTAGTGCCAACAGCATTTTTCCAAACGAAACCTGTAATCGTGCGCTAGCACCAGTGCACAACCGACACGTACTTGTCAGTGTCTGTTCCACACAGCAGAATGCATGCATACATGCAAACGCACCCTAATGAAAAATCAATGGACGCTAACATTCGTGTTGGTCATGCATGTTTGTGCTGGGGGACAACAGTGTTTTCCTTGCCAAAATACTCAAATGGGTATATGCAAAGACGGCATAATCAACATCCAATTCCAACTTTTCAAAGCAGCGTAAATCAATAAAGATTATAACATGAAGAAGAATATAAACAAACATTTGAGACGCAAGGAAATGGACAAGATTAGTGAAGTTAACATGAAAAGAATAACATTTCAAAAAAAGAAGCCCAAGATTTGCAGAGCATTACAAGGATGATAATAAAATGGGTAAAAGCGCAGGCAACTTGTAACAAACGCTGAGAGGAAACATTAAGGCATTTTTATACCTCAGAATCTCATATCCAAGTAGGCGTAAGCCCCATCCAAGAAGTCGCCGCCGATTGAATTGTATCTCATCAAACTAACTAAGAGTAACTACTCTACCAGCTAACCAATTCCATAGGAGACATTCAAAAGTGAGGAAAAAAACAAGATCCTCAAATCCCAATCATAAGAAAAACCATAGAAGAAAGAACAATGCTTGAGCTTTCACGAAAAGAGGTGACATATTATAACCCTATATAACTGATACAAAGGAACGTAATATGAAAAGCAGCACATAAATAGTAACCTAAAGATAGGAAGCGTGGCGGCAGTTAGCTAAAGCCGCCTATTTTTCCATGCAAAAAAAGGCAACAATATGCGACCTAAAAGTATGATCATACAGATTCTAAAATCAACAAGTAGACAAAAGTTAGACTACCCCAAATTTAATCGTCGTCTTCATCCTCATCGTCCTCCTATAGATAACCAACCGGAAAGTATTAGTATCAACTATCAACATATGCAAAAGAATGTCAGAGCTCATCATGGAGTTATACCTCTCCCGAGTCGTCATCCTCATCGTTCACCTCAGACTTCGACCTGTCGGAGCCTTCATCCTCATCATCATCCGCTGTACTCTCCTGTGAATTAAACAAGGACCTCAATCAAGAGAATGAAACAAGGCAAGAAGTCCTATAGGCGCATATAGTGGATGACAATAACCACCTGCTTTTTGTTGTAAGCATTCATTAGCTTCTCATATTCTCCCTTCCTTTTCGCAGCTTTTGCTTCATAAGGAGCTTTTTCCTGCCAAGCAGAGAGCAAAGGGTCTGTATTACTTATCAGAATTATTTCTCCAGCAAAAGAAAAAAGTATGTTGGATGAGACTACATGCAACTCATTAACACTGCTATAAAAAAACATCGAGAGGATCATTTAATACATGGCCCAAGTAAAACCCCGACAGATCAGTGGCGAGACCGGTCTTCCCATGTGCATGAATTCTCTTCTTTTTTTTATCGCAACGCCTTTTGTATTAGTAATAAGATCTAACAGATACAAAAGTGACTTCCCATGTGCATGAATTATCTATCCATGGTCCAAGTCACTGAACTACTAAAACCCTATAAACACACAAAATAAGATTTCACAAGTTCAAACGAATCAATCAAACCTTGCGACCTCCCCAATGCCTGCTCCCAACACATCTATATAGCGAACAAAAAAGTACTATAGATCATTTCAAAGTATGCTCGACTTACAGCATTTGACAATGATTTCCATTTCTCGCCTCCAGCTTTACCAACCTTCATTTTCGAAGTTATTTGACAGGTCAGTTTCCTGGCTTAATACAAAAGCAGAAAAGAACGTACCTAGCGTATAGGCTCCTACCAATATGAGCCACAAGGGTGGGTTAATGTAAACAACCTTAACCCCAGCTTTGCAAAGAGTTTTTATTCCCTCTCATATAAAAGAAACGAATAAACTCCGTTGACACTTACAGCTGAGACAGCCTTCACATGAGGATTCTCCTGTTTAAATATCTTCCTGAATTCTTCCCTGTTAAAAGAGCATGGATCAAATCATTTAACGAAAGATATAAGTGCAAAATTACCATCCAGGAACGATGGATACTTACAGAAACACAAAGAAGGCGCTAGGAGGCCTCTTTGGCTTGTTAGGGTCTTTTTTAGCTGCCTTTTCCTTCTTGGTCGGTTTCTTGCTACCCTTATCATCAGCCTTTCGCTTACCAACCCTTCTGAAAAGATAAGAAATGGTTGATCGCCAGTTCAATTTCAATATTCAACATAATATGCAAGCGAAGATAAATAACTTTTTAATAGGAAATGATGTAAACTAAATTAGATAACCATAATAAATTTACCTGTCGTCAACAGGTTTCAGTGCTTCCTTTTTGTCCTTTACTGCACCCTTCCCCTTGGCACCCTTCATCTTTAAGAAATGAAGACTCTGAAACATAGTTGCACAATTATATAAACCAGAAACATAGCCAATACCCAAACAACATTTCCGACCAGAATTTAGAGAAGAAAATTGAAGTATCAAACATTTCAGCAACTTAAGGTGAACTCATTTCTATGTACTATGCCCATATAAAACATGCGAATAGGGAAACTAATTAATGTGAAGCACAGCTCCTTTGCTTAGCTCTTGAACACTTAGATCTTAGTAACCATAGCCATTATATGTTGCGTCCTTAGGTGGCAATGAGAACTTAGCTTTTCACTATGCCACTTGAAATTGCCACAATTGGCCTTGTCCATTGCTTTTGTGAGCCAATGCATAACTGGTCACAGTCATGAATCTAGAAAGCGGCCTTAACCACTCCCAACTTCTACCAAGTGTGTGCAAGTACTAAGTAGTAATAATACAAACTAATGGTATACAGATTACAGACTAAAACGTAGAAATGATATTCATCATCTCAGTTGAAGTAACAACTCCCGTCTCCCTGGTCTTCGTAAGCACTTTCCTTCAAATGGTCCTTTTGCACTCGAATGAATTTCTTAGACCTTGAGGGGGTTGCCAGCAGAACTTACAAGTAACCAATAACAAATATGACAACAAAGGTTGTTTCATCATACAATTTTCCAATTTCAAAACCACAATGGATGACATGCCGAGTAAATTTATCACAACCAATGCAACAGGAGTTATGGATTCATAATCCATTGAAGATAGTTCAAGATATGGTCCTTCAACTACCTCCAGTAGTATGATATGCACATAGGGAACACAAGTAAAACAATTAACCCAGAGCAAATCCTCATTACACAACAAGAAGCCCTCAGGAAACATTAGTATGAAAACTCTCTCCATAACTGAATGCTTCTCATTTGTGTAAATTGCAAAGTAAGTGGACTTCTTCGGTCACATACTCGCAGGTTAATTGTATCCAATTATTCAACGATTTGATTA
This sequence comes from Stephania japonica, assembly GCA_039657345.1. Taxonomy (NCBI): domain Eukaryota; kingdom Viridiplantae; phylum Streptophyta; class Magnoliopsida; order Ranunculales; family Menispermaceae; genus Stephania; species Stephania japonica. The sequence goes on from CM077556.1 coordinate 14,978,020, forward strand.
AGTAAATGTTGGGGATTTGGGTCTCAATAGAAATTTACTGACTGTATCCTATACATATATGTTAGCACACTACGTTAGACCCATCTACTATGAAGTTCAATTCCATTCGAAGAGTCGAAAGCATTGTCTCCAATATCCCTTTTTTTTCGGTACACTTAAGTGGTTAGCCAAGATATGTAGTTTAGGACAGTTGATGTCTTCACAGTACAGAAATCCAATGGAAAATACTAAGTTGACCCAAAATGGGCATGCAAAATGGACACGCACTTGTGGGTATTCATTGATTTATGCATCGACGTGTGTACGCACGGATATCGATGTGCATCTAATGGACACCCACAAGTGTGTGCCCATTTTGCATGCCCATTTTGGGTCACCCTAACATTTCCCAAAACCCAATTCCTTTTTGTTCCTTCCATATTTTTATCAAAACAACTAAATAAATAGAGGGAAGGACAAAAGGAGAGTTGAGATTGTCTACCTTTTTTTCACTTTGTGAAAACAAAGATTAAACAATGTCCTCGCTAAAGCTAGCATAGTATACTAGGAGAATTCACAGTTACTTGAAGTCGCTCCATGAGAAACCATAGCCCCATCTGCTTATGTTTGGGTTAGTAAAACCAAATCCAACTGACCCCATACAACGAAAGGTTCACTCAGGCCGATTAGATACAGCAAATGAGTAGGGTTCATCAGCATTCCATAATATAGCAAAATCTTCTTAATACCTTTTCATATAGAATACACATTTCCAAATCCCAAGAGTTCACAAACAAGAAAGCAAGCATCCTCAAGAAGTAAAGGGCCTAACACTCTCCAAACACAAAAATCCAAGCACCATCAATTAAAAGTGCATCGCTGCCTCGTCAAAATTTGATCTCTTGAAAACAACAACTAGCAAGGAGGCTCAACACTAAAACACATACAAAAACAAATCCCCAATAAAGCTCTAATCATTGTGAATGCACAAACAATTCATATGAAAATATCTGTTTAGAAACAATTCAATACCACAAATCCGATCTTCTGTTCTGCTAAAAAAGTTATTAAAACTAAAATTAGCGGAAATCAAACTACACTAATGCACCATTAACAAAGGAACAAAGTCAACGCCCTAAAAAAACCTAATTTTGAATCTCAATGAACACTCCAAAACAAGCAAAAACCCCTCATTTGCGCAAAAAAAAATCAAACTTTTTAACTTTATCTGACGATTTCACAACTAGTTTCAACGATTGGACTCAACTTCAACTCCATAAAACATCACCAAATGAAACCCCCCAAAAAAAAAACCCTAGAAACGAAACAGTAGACCAATCGAAGAGATCAAAATCGACTTCACAGTCAACACATCACACGCGATTCAAGTAAACCCTAACCAAGTTTCACAGATTCAACAATCAACACATATCAGATCCGCAAGAACTCCATCAAAAAGATTGATATTTTGAGAGAGAAGAATGAAATTACCTTCACAAGCAGAACCGAAGTATCAAAGCACCAGAGCGAGATACAAAGTAAAGCAAAACACAACTCACAAAAAATTAATCAGAGTCAGAAGAGCAAGTACTGGTTAGGCGTCCGTACACTACAGCCTTTACTGCCGCTCCCACTTACACACCCGGTCACTCTGCTTGAGCCAACTGTCGATTTTCCTTGAACGAAGTGTTTGGGGTTGTTCGAGATGAGTGAGGGGTTAGCGTTCGGTAGCGTTTGAAACGTGTTTACCGGGAATAAGCGGTTCAGGTGGTTGGATGCCACCATAGTGACGATAACGTTGTAGGTCGAGCCGGTTAGTAACGGAACGACATCTGTGAAGTACCACGTTTGTGGAAGTGGTCACGTGGCGGACGGAGGGGCGTGTGACGTTGACGAGTTTGTCTGTCTCGGCTCGGCTCAGCTCGGCTCGGCTCGTGCAGCTCCGCGGTTTTAGGTGAAACGTCGTTTGGTGTACTGCTGTAGTGTTGAGACTGTTATCGTGTGCTCCGCGGTGCGGTGGTACTTGTACTAGGGTCATCCTGTCCGTCGATGGGGGTTTGGAGATCGTGTTAGGGTGATTGATGTAGGTTGAGGAGAGCTGGATGGGTGGTAGTCTTAATTTTGGGATTTGGTGGTTTAGGTGAGGGAATTTAAGAAGTGGAGATATTTTTGGAGGATCGCTAAAATCGACCGTTACAAAGAGAGGAGGTTTTGTTAATGGGAAGAGAAGATATTTTTAGCCATCTTGAATGGTTGAATGGGATTGTGGATTGGAACGATTTGGTGTGGAGGTGGGCTCGTTGAATTGAAAAGACATTAGGGTAAAAAATGGTCTCTAATAGAAATATAAATTTTTTTTGTGCAAGTGATATGGTGCAAACAATGTCTAATTTACCTTCTATAAGTAGAGAGTGTGCTAGGCTGTGTATTACGTCACTTCCTTTTTATCATACTATAGCACATTAATTGAGCAAATTTTCTTTAAGTGATTTGCATCTCTTATTTAGTTTCGTAAGGATTCATTTTTAATTTCTTTCATGCATATTTCATGCATTTATAATTAAAAGGCGAGTAATGCGCCAATGTAACCCATGAAAGACATGCACCAGCACTTATTAGTCTCTTAGACATACATCGGGATGCATATGACACACATTGATGTCGAAAATAAGGGTCACAATAATTGTGTCTTTTGTGATCAATTACATAAGTATTTTTTTAGGAAAATGATAATCTAACACACTTTGGGCGCACACTTAGGGCATACATTTTATCTTTTAGCCTATTTATGACTCTTTCTTGTCTCTCTAGTCGTGAGCCTCGCATCTAACAAAACACCATAAATAGGCTAAAAGACAAATTATGCGTTCAAAGTGTGTTAGATTATCATTTTCCATTTTTTAGGGGGCCTTAATTATTATTTCGCTCGGGCCCTAATATTAAGGACTCCCCAACACACTACCATTATCAAAGAATTAACAAATAACATAAAAATAAATAAAGAAACTAGCTAAATGGATCTCAAAAACTTGCTAAACGGATCCCACTTTTAAAAAAAAAATTAATCCACGTGTGAAATGATCCAACTACCATCTATAGGAAAAGGGTATTTGCTCACTCATTCCCCGCTAACCTCGCTCACCATACCCAAGTCACTCGACCAACTCCTTTTCTCTTATCGCACCCTTACCTCCTGCAACGACCATAAATTATAACTTGTGTCATGTGTCAATTTAGGTCGTACGTAGACTCATTTGCCATGATATAATCGTCCAATTCTCGGTTGTCGATGCCGAGGTATGTTATTTTGTGTTCGGTGTTTTGCATTATATTGTATTATCCAAATGTTTAATTACAATATCACAAACGTGCGAGGACGTTTAAGTGTGAGCGTTGGTACGGGGAACTATTCAACTCGAGGGTTTCGTGAAATAACATGTGTTCGAGCGAACGCTAGTCGGGTAATTAGTAGTTCGGGGGACTAATTGAATTAAAAGAGAAAAGAAACACTGATAAAATACAAAATAAATAATAAATATAAGTTGTAAAACACGTTCGATACGTTGGTATGTCCGGGATGACGCGATGAGCGAGTTGTGGTTCGAAACGGATTCGAAAACGCGAGTATTATGCGAGAAATCACTAAGTAGAATGACACAAATTGTGTCACCTATAGGAGTCGTCCATGAGTGTCATGTTTGTTGGATGGACTAAGAAATGTCCATTGGATGATTCTCGGGATCCGTGTGTGAGAATAGATGATGAGAGGAGTATAAATATCAACCTCGTCACCTTTTCTCTCTCTCATTTCTTATTTCTATTTCTCTCCAACGACACACAATGTGAGAACATGGGTTTCGTGGGAGTTTCGTCGCGATTTTACGTTGAATGAGCGATCAAACACACAAACTAAGGTGAGATGTTAGTTCTCCACGTGATTATCTACATTTTGGCTGTATTTTTATGTGTTTTTGTCACGATAATTTCAGACAACGAATTGAGGAATTTGGTTTTTATGGAGTGTGTTGATGAATTTGGAATGAATGAAAGGATTAATTAGTGATTTGTGGAGTGGTGTTGGTGTTTGAGAAGTTTCTAAATTTTTGAGATTTTTGATGGATTTTGGTATAATTTTTTAAATCGACACGTTTTGTCAAGGTTTTGGCACGAGCTGTAGCGACCCCAAATTTCCCGGGCCGCCCCGTGGTCAGCTACCTCCCCCTGCCTCAGCTCCGGAAGTCGCTGCCACGTGTCTCTTTGCCTTCGTACTTTAGGTAATTTGTTAAAGTCATTTAGCTTAACATTTTCAAAGAAATTAACAGCGGAAAAATTTAAAGTTTAACAAAATGCATTCATATTTATATATAAAAGTTTTACTGATCAAACCTATAGTGGAAAACCCTACTGTGCATACAGGCGATCAACTGTAACAATATGTAAACCAGTACAAGTGTGTATCCAGTTTCCCAACCCAAAAGATAATAAAAAATATCAAAACATGATACTATCTACACACATACCAGCAGGCCTCGGCGTAGACAAGTCAGATGAAATCGTCGATGATCCCCTTGCCCCTGCTAGTACTAGGATCTGCGCTCGGCCACCACAAAAAGGCAGATGGCGAGCCCAGTAAGTAAAATCCCAAGGAAAATCACCGTGCATAAATAATATAAATAATTAACAGAGCCAAAAAGTAGTGTTAAATAAACATGCGGAAGGAAGGAAAATATGCAGACAACTGCTCAAAGCTAATCGCATGTATATAAACACATTGATAGACAAAGGGGTGTGAACACAGCCACTAAGTGTGTACTAGGACCAGGAGCCCTGGTCATGGCCCATGCCTCCGACCCTACGACTGTATCCCATCGGCACTAACCCTAGTGGGCTAATCGTGTAACAACCCCAAAATTTTAACTGACTTGTGTCGCACTTGTCAAAATTGTGACCCGTCTACGTGAATACTGGACAGTATTTCGAACTTCGGGAGTCGACACCGAAGTGATTTTATGATTCTTTGATTGTGTGTATTAGTATTTTAGTATTTTATGAGTCTCGCGCCGTTCTGGCGATTTTAAATTGAGTGAGGCTACGCCTATGTAAACGGGGGAGTAAAACATACAAATAAATGAATTATCTAATAAATGTAATTAATTAGTATTGAGATGTGGCGAGAAAACGGGCGCAACGAGACAATTTACGGAGAAATATATGACCTAAGTTGAGGAAGCTACAATTTTATTAATAAAGTATAACTTAGACACGAAGAAATTTATTGGAAGTGGGACCGCCTCGAGAAGCGTGTCGAACGCGGGACACGGTGCACCGAGTAGGCGAGAATTTGTGTAACTTTATTGGTAATTTAATAAAATTAATGGGGTTAATTTAATAGGTTAATATAGTTAGGATTGTTAAAGTGACACAAGTGAGTGAGGAGAACCTTGAGATTTGCATTGAGATGTGTGGGTGTGTTGAGATGTGATAAAGGGACAAAAGACCCACAAGGGCAACTCTGTTTTGAGGTGGGTTAGAAGTAAGTTGGAGGGCAAAAGAGACATTTCACACTTGTCTTATATATATATACAAACAAAAACCTAATCCACTATTCATTCATCCCCTCCACACACACACCGCACCTCATGTTCTCTCCAACCACCACCGCCCTCTCTCTCGTCGCCGCCCACACCTCTCGCCGGGGACCCTCACCGGAGCCGACGTCGGAGGCTCGCCACCTCTCCCTCGGTCTCTGCTCACGCATTTCTCTCTCTCTCCTTTCTCACTCACGCCTCACTTCACCTTCCTCATCTCACCGCCACCCTCCACCTCTCCTCGACGTCGACGAACCAAGACTGGTCCCCGGACCCCAAAGAAGGGAAGAGCCCACCGGAGATCCGTCACTCTCTCTCGGTTTGTAGTTTTCTCTTGGTTTTGTTCTCTCTCACTTTCTTTGGCACTCACGGTCCTCACTCTCTCCCACTCTCTGGTCCCATCCTTCCCTGTCTTGGCCGAGCACACCATGGGTTGTCGGAGGTCCGAGGTGGCCGAGATCCACCTCTCTCGCCGGAGATCTTCCTCTCTCTCTCTCTTCCACTCTTTCTCTCTTTTCTCACCGTTTTTCTTTGTTGTTATGAAACCGTTTTTGTGACCGTTCACCGTTCATGTTTTTGGTGCCGCCGAGGCGCGACGCCGGTCGTGGGTGGTCGGGGATGGTCCCTAGTGGTGCCCCAAAATCCCCACATCCCCGGAGCACCCACGTTTGCGTCACATAGGGTGTATGTTCACTGTTTTATCAAATTTTCAAATGCTCGCTGTTTTGTACTTCTCGCCGAATATGCATGTGTGGGCGGCCCCGCTGGCCAAACCACCGCGTGTGGGGGTTGTCGGGGACCTCTCCATGACCTCGATGATGCCTCGCTGTTTTTGTTGTGGTCGATTTGGTCATGTTGGAACTGTTTTAGTGTCTTGAACCTAGGTGATGTTGTTGTCATGTTGTGTGGACTGTTTTGAGTCATCGTCGAAAATCCGTTGTCGTGGCGACGCCACCGCCGTGCCACCATGATCGGAGAGGTCGAGTACCAAGCTAAGTCTATGCTTGTGTCTCACAACTCTCGGAGTGGCCTAAAACAGCGCATTATTGATATTCTATGTCATTATGTAATGTTATGCGCGTTGTAACATTCTCGCCGAAAACCACTCGTTGTGGCGGTACTATCATCGACGCGATGACATGGGGAACTATGGAGACCTTACCATGCCCGCCATGGAGTCTCATAGCCCCGGAGCGTCCATATCAATGATGATGAGTCGTAATGGTGGAGATACGCATGAGTTGTTTATATTGCGTTGAGTAGTTGTCAACGTGACGTAGGGCGTGCACATGGCCTTTCCATGCTTTGTGTTGACACTCTACGAATGTCGGACCACACCCCGAGTTCCCTACTCGCCGGTGTATGGTCATGTTAAGTTTCGTATTGAATCGTAATTGTTGGGCGACATCGAAGTTGTGTTTTCGTGTCGATGAATGGTTATGACGTCGTGGTCACGCCGCCGGTCCTCGAGACTATAGCGTGACCTATTACGACCGAGCCGAGCCTAAGATGTGTGATTAGGCTTATATATGTGTTGTGAATTCAAAATCCAAACGCGTTGTGTTTCAATGGGTTTATGGTCGTTGTATCGATTGGTTATTAAGTTGTCAAGTCATTACAAAACACGGAAGTACTAAGAAGTTAACGTAGGGTTAGTTAATGACTCAACCCATTAATTAGAGTTTCCAACCTTGTCGTAGCGGAAACTCGGGGATACGTACTAGGAACGCGAGTGTGTTGTCTACGGGTTGCGATAGTTCGGTAAGTACACTTGTCTTAAAAAACTTGTGTACGTTAGTAAGCCGATTAAGGAAATATCATGTGATTCATCTTCATTCCATTGTGTTTGCTATTACCTATTTGTTGGCATTCCATTCCATATTCCTTGTATGTGTGTTCTTGGCATAAGTGTGTGTCTCGAAGGTACATGCGCCCGCACTAGAAGGGATAAAACGCGGCACTCGTGCGCACGAGTGTTTGACCACCCCTACTGATTGTGTGATACCATGTACTTGGATTGTTGTGGATTGTTGTGGATATTGTTGTGGTATTGTTGTGGATTTTAGACCACTTATGGCCTCTCTTGACTCGTAGAACACGCATGTTTCGATTGTTATTGTTTCCAGTCGCCTATCATGCACCTTGTTTATATAATTTCATGTCTTTCAATTCCCGCATGATATTTAGATCGCCTTGTTTGATAATTCATGAATTATCAAGTTATATTCTTCTCGCATTACTTTCGATTTCTCTCAGCTTGCTCACCGTCTAGTTTGTGACGGTGGGTGCGATATATATGAGTGCGAGAGGTAAAGAGCCTTGCTTAGGAGACTTTTTGTGAGGATTAGCTACTGGACTTGAGGAACCCTGTAGAGTAGGTTATATGTTTTTGCTCATTTGTATATCGCTTTATATATGTATGTTTTTGGTTTATAGAACATGGCATTTTTATTGAAATTAGTATCATGTATGTTGATTTATCGAATTGTACATGAATACCAGGGTTTTCCACAATTATAGAATTCCTAATTTCCTTTGATTGAGTTATTTCCCCTTTTTATTTATTGTTTAGTCTTCCGCTTGTGTAATATTACAATAACTCTTTCATAAAGTACTAAATTGAGTAAATATGAGGCCGACTAGGCTCGTCAGGTTCTTAAGTGATAACTCGGGGCTTGAACGGGTCTAGGCGGGCGTACCCAATTGCATGGGGAAATTGGGGCCGTCATTATTGGTATCGAGCATACCAGGTTCAAATTCATAAAACACAAGCCATTTAAACCAATGGAAGTTAGAACGGTTGAACTTAGAGTGGAAACCCTATAATCCTTTTAGAAACTTAGATGGGGGAGTGTGGGATGAGTCGGATTTAACTTTGTACATATTACGATTGTTGTGTGTATTATATCGTATCGGTAGCTATCCATTGATCCGAGAAAGTCTCGTTTTCTTGTTCAAACGACGATGGCGGATCGCTTAGGTCCGAGCGACGAGATCGGCAAGATTTTGTTACGATGCCTTGAGGAGATACGTACATTATCTTAGAGAGCGCGACGCAGACCGTAGATTTGAAGATTTAGTGCGATCACTGAGGATACTCACACAGACTACTACGACGCTATCTACCCCGACTACGTTGCTACCTACGAATACTACTCGGGGAGTCGAGATTCCGATTGATGCGATGTTCGCGACTCCAATTTCGTTAGCGACGATACCGATGGAGTCGTTGTTGCATCAATTGCGCAAATTGAGGCTAAAACACCGCCGATAGCACAAGCAAAGGAGATACCTACTACATTAGCTACACTGGTGGCCACTACAGAGACTACTTCAGTTACGACTCCAGCAAAGAATGCGAGAGCCATTACCGAGGCTAGGTAGTGGAGATAGTTCAAGAGGCACGACCCGTCGAAGTTCTATGGTGGTACCGATGTTAGAGCGGCAGAATCACAAGAAGGTTCACACCAACATCGCTACTGAGGAACGCATGAAGGCGACTATCTTTTCATCAATGTTGCAAGGGAGACGACGATTGGTGGACGACAATCGTTGCTACCCGAGACATTCCGAGTGATTGGGTTGATTTCAAGACCCAATTTAGTTAGAAGTACTTTCCGCCGACTGTCTTTCGAGCAAAAAAGAACGAGTTCATTGTGTCGAGGCAGAGCGCAGGCGAGTCCGTGATGGAGTTTAGGGTATAATGTTTCTTTTGGTACGAACTAGTTGGTGCATTTCATGTTCGGGTTATAATACGAGAAGAACTGACCAACCCACGACCTGGAGTGAGCTGCGATCGTGTTCGAGCTGAGGATATGAGAGCGTCACCGGTATGATGCTCGTTCGAGTTACGTAATGATCCTGAGAGCTTGAAGCATCACCAGTACCAGAGGGAGCGAGTTCAGCCGTTGAGCTGAGCACTGCAGGGGGGCATCCAGACACATTGATGAGGGTATGAATTTCATTTGCGGTACTTGCATGCATATCATGTTCGATTCAAGCTACGTCGAGTCCTTGATTGTTGTGCGCTTAGTAGACATGTTAGGGTTGTAAACTCATTAGACGTAGCAGACCACAATCCTAGTCACGACTGTCAGGATGCGATGTACTCAAGCGTGCATGGTCTTGACATTGCGGTAGTATTAAGGGGGCTACGAGTCGCCAGTACACACGCGAGTATTAGAATTGTTAGAGTTCGAAGCCTTGGTTAGTGCGAACTAGATATAAACATTACGTGCGTTGATTGGTGGATACGAGAAGACGAACGAGAGATTTTTGTGAGTTTCATGCGTGCTTTGGAGCGAGACGAGACGTTAGCTTGAGTTCTTGAAGGAGTACGACTTCGTACTTGAGCACCATTCCGAGAAGACCAACGTTGTTGCTTGATGCGTTGCGCGCTGCGAAGGATTGGATGCGGAGGTAGTCGTGTGTCAAAGAACCTACGAGCGTGGTTTACGTGAGGCGGCCGAGTTGATGAGTTCACGGACGTGCGACGACTACCAAAACCTAGATACGTGGTCAAACGACGTTGCGACCGTCTCATTTGGCATTGTGTGCGAGGGACAAGAAGACGATGCGTCATACCACCAATGGGTGCGGTGAGATGGTGGATAGTTCAAATTGCCCGACACAAGAGTCGGTCGACGACTCATGCTAGAGGTATCGCGGCGACCGGGGTTTCCATTGGTGGTCGATGCGTGTGACGAGGTACTTCAGAGATTCACCGTTCCGCTTTATTGTATTCGGGTCGACCTAGGATGTGCGCCGATATGCGACATTCTTTTGGTGGCCGGGGATGATTTCCGAGGTATCGGAGTTGTTCGAGCGTGTGACATGCCAGCGCGTAGAGGCTGGGCATCGACGACCTGGAGGACTACTGCAGCCCCACCCATTTTTTTTATGGAAGCGGGAACATATTGATATGGATTTCGTTAGTGGTTGCCCCGATCTCCTCGTGGTCACGATAGCATCTGGGTAGTGTGGATAGATTGCTCGAGAGATTTAAGTGTGCCCAGGAGAGCCAGAAGAAATACTTGACGAGTATCACGATGAGCTTCAGTATGATTCGGGGAGGTTATGAATACCTGAAGGTCTCTCCACTGAAGGGTCACGAATGGTTCGGAGTCAAAAAATGACTCACTATGAGTTTAATCGGTCTCGTTAGGAGTTGCAAAGAATCGTTAATTTAGTTTACTTATTAGGTTAATTTCGAGGACGAAATTCTAATAAGTGGGGGAGACTGTAACAACCCCAAAATTTTAACTGACTTGTGTCGCACTTGTCAAAATTGTGACCCGTCTACGTGAATACTTGGACAAGATTTCGAACTTCGGAGTCGACACCGAAGTGATTTTATGATTCTTTGATTGTGTGTATTAGTATTTTAGTATTTTATGAGTCTCGCGCCGTTCGCGATTTTAAATTGAGTGAGGCTACGCCTATGTAAACGGGGAGTAAAACATACAAATAAATGAATTATCTAATAAATGTAATTAATTAGTATTGAGATGTGGCGAGAAAACGGCGCAACGAGACAATTTACTGAGAAATATATGACCTAAGTTGAGGAAGCTACAATTTTATTAATAAAGTATAACTTAGACACGAAGAAATTTATTGGAAGTGGGACCGCCTCGAGAAGCGTGTCGAACGCGGGACACGGTGCACCGAGTAGGCGAGAATTTGTGTAACTTTATTGGTAATTTAATAAAATTAATGGGGTTAATTTAATAGGTTAATATAGTTAGGATTGTTAAAGTGACACAAGTGAGTGAGGAGAACCTTGAGATTTGCATTGAGATGCGCGGGTGTGTTGAGATGTGATAAAGGGACAAAAGACCCACAAGGGCAACTGTTTTGAGGTGGGTTAGAAGTAAGTTGGAGGGCAAAAGAGACATTTCACACTTGTCTTATATATATATACAAACAAAAACCTAATCCACTATTCATTCATCCCCTCCACACACACACCGCACCTCATGTTCTCTCCAACCACCACCGCCCCTCTCTCTCGTCAAAGCCGCCCACACCTCTCGCCGGGACCCTCACCGGAGCCGACGTCGGAGGCTCGCCACCTCTCCCTCGGTCTCTGCTCACGCATTTCTCTCTCTCTCCCTTTCTCACTCACGCCTCACTACACCTTCCTCATCTCACCGCCACCCTCCACCTCTCCTCGACGTCGACGAACCAAGACTGGTCCCCGGACCCCAAAGAAGTGGAAGAGCCCACCGAGATCCGTCACTCTCTCTCGGTTTGTAGTTTTCTCTTGGTTTTGTTCTCTCTCACTTTCTTTGGCACTCACGGCCTCACTCTCTCCCACTCTCTGGTCCATCCTTCCCTGTCTTGGCCGAGCACACCATGGGTTGTCGGAGGTCCGAGGTGGCCGAGATCCACCTCTCTCGCCGGAGATCTTCCTCTCTCTCTCTCTCCACTCTTTCTCTCTTTTTCTCACTGTTTTTCTTTGTTGTTATGAAACCGTTTTTGTGACTGTTCACCGCCGTCATGTTTTTGGTGCCGCTTGAGGCGGTGACGCCGGTCGTGGGTGGTCGGGGATGGTCCCTAGTGGTGCCCCAAAATCCCCACATCCCCGGAGCACCCACGTTTGCGTCACATAGGGTGTATGTTCACTGTTTTATCAAATTTTCAAATGCTCGCTGTTTTGTACTTCTCGCCGGAATATGCATGTGTGGGCGGCCCCGTCGGCCAAACCACCGCGTGTGGGGGTTGTCGGGGACCTCTCCATGACCTCGATGATGCCTCGCTGTTTTTGTTGTGGTCGATTTGGTCATGTTGGAACTGTTTTAGTGTCTTGAACCTAGGTGATGTTGTTGTCATGTTGTGTGGACTGTTTTGAGTCATCGTCGAAAATCCGTTGTCGTGGGCGACGCCACCGCCGTGCCACCATGATCGGAGAGGTCGAGTACCAAGCTAAGTCTATGCTTGTGTCTCACAACTCTCGGAGTGGCCTAAAACAATGGCATTATTGATATTCTATGTCATTATGTAATGTTATGCGCGTTGTAACATTCTCGCCGAAAACCACTCGTTGTGGCGGTACTATCATCGACGCGATGACATGGGGAACTCGCCGGAGACCTTACCATGCCCGCCATGGAGTCTCATAGCCCCGAGCGTCCATATCAATGATGATGAGTCGTAATGGTGGAGATACGCATGAGTTGTTTATATTGCGTTGAGTAGTTGTCAACGTGACGTAGGGCGTGCACATGGCCTTTCCATGCTGTGTTGACACTCTACGAATGTCGGACCACACCCTGAGTTCCCTACTCGCCGGTGTATGGTCATGTTAAGTTTCGTATTGAATCGTAATTGTTGGGCGACATCGGTTGTGTTTTCGTGTCGATGAATGGTTATGACGTCGTGGTCACGCCGCCGGTCCTCGAGACTATAGCGTGACCTATTTACGACCGAGCCGAGCCTAAGATGTGTGATTAGGCTTATATATGTGTTGTGAATTCAAAATCCAAACGCGTTGTGTTTCAATGGGTTTATGGTCGTTGTATCGATTGGTTATTAAGTTGTCAAGTCATTACAAAACACGGAAGTACTAAGAAGTTAACGTAGGGTTAGTTAATGACTCAACCCATTAATTAGAGTTTCCAACCTTGTCGTGGTAGCGGAAACTCGGGGATACGTACTAGGAACGCGAGTGTGTTGTCTACGGTTGCGATAGTTCGGTAAGTACACTTGTCTTAAAAAACTTGTGTACGTTAGTAAGCCAGTTAAGGAAATATCATGTGATTCATCTTCATTCCATTGTGTTTGCTATTACCTATTTGTTGGCATTCCATTCCATATTCCTTGTATGTGTGTTCTTGGCATAAGTGTGTGTCTCGAAGGTACATGCGCCCGCACTAGAAGGGATAAACGCGGCACTCGTGCGCACGAGTGTTTGACCACCCCTAGTGATTGTGTGATACCATGTACTGGATTGTTGTGGATTGTTGTGGATATTGTTGTGGTATTGTTGTGGATTTTAGACCACTTATGGCCTCTCTTGACTCGTAGAACACGCATGTTTCGATTGTTATTGTTTCCGGTCGCCTATCATGCACCTTGTTTATATAATTTCATGTCTTTCAATTCCTGCATGATATTTAGACTGCCTTGTTTGATAATTCATGAATTACTGTTATATTCTTCTGGCATTACTTTCGATTTCTCTCAGTTGCTCACCGTCTAGTTTGTGACGGTGGGTGCAGATATATAGCGGAGTGCGGTAGAGGTAAAGAGCCTTGCTTAGGAGACTTTTTGTGAGGATTAGCTACTGGACTTGAGGAACCCTAGAGTAGGTTATATGTTTTTGCTCATTTGTATATCGCTTTATATATGTATGTTTTTGGTTTATAGAACATGGCATTTTTATTGAAATTAGTATCATGTATGTTGATTTATCGAATTGTACATGAATACCAGGGTTTTCCACAATTATAGAATTCCTAATTTCCCTTTGATTGAGTTATTTCCCCTTTTTATTTATTGTTTAGTCTTCCGCTGTGTAATATTACAATAACTCTTTCATAAACTGCTAAATTGAGTAAATATGAGGCTGACTAGGCTCGTCAGGTTGACGAGTGATAACTCGGGGCTTGAACGGGTCTAGGCCGGGCGTACCCAATTGCATGGGGAAATTGGGGCCGTCACAAATCGAACGTGTGAAATGGAGTCCAACTCGAGATATCATCTACCGAGTTCCTAGATCACGCACTACACACCTAGCCAGCGACCTCCACTACCCGTGGATACATAGACGGTGCCATAACCGTCCCAGTAGGAATATAAATCATAGATTTTCAAGAAAATAAAGCTCAATGGAAATAAATAAGTAAATGCAGTAGTGGTGTTCAGTTGGGTTTTACGTACCCGAAAGTACGCACTCCAACTTTCTGGACCTGTCAATACGCCCCACCTAGCTCCCCAATGTCCGAGCTATGGTTTCCCGGTCCCTGAAGTCCATTTTATAGTGTTTTATACTTTTTGGAAACATATTATATCATTTTATGATATTATATTATATTTTTAATTTTTCAGTTATGGTACCTCTCCCGGGCTGGGTCGGGGTTCCAAAAATACCCGAAAAGTCTCGAAACCACTTTTCTACCTTTTCTAATTTTCTATATTTTTCTAGAGTTTTTCCTAATTTTTCTGATATTTTTCACTTATTTTCCCTATTTTCGAGCAAATAAAACTGTTTTTTTAATAAATATATATATATATATATTATTTAAATAATATAAGGGTGGGTCCCCCGAATCGGGTCCGACCCGACCCAACCGGGTCGGCCCGGTTCGGCCCATCTAGCCGGGTCCGGGTCGGGCTCGGTCCAGGCCCACCCGGGTTGGGCCGGGACGGTTGGCCGGCCCGCCCACTGGGATGGACTGGGCCGGCCCAGCCGCCCAGGGGTGCACGCACGCGTGCGTGCCCCCTTCTTCTTCCTCCCTCTTCCAGAGGCGCACAGCAGCGCCTCTGGTTCTTCATTTTTATTTTTTTTTCTCTTTTCTTCCTTCTTTCATGCTTCCCTCGCCTCTCCTCTTCAACCTCTACCCATTAGAGACCCTCGAAACATCAACATTCCACCACAAATCCACCAAAACAAACCCCAATTCTCGGATCAAAATACATGCAAAATAAATCCAAAATTTATCAAATCACCACAATTTTTCACAAATTCGATTCCAATTGAAATGGTTTATCAAACCAACCTAAAAACATACCAAATTCAAACAAAAACAGTGATGAATTCTCTCGAAATCGCAATTTCACTTCAATACCCATTTTAATGAAAAATCAACAAAATTGAAAATTTATTACCTTAGCTCCATGTTTTGACGCCTAGATCATCTCCCCCAAGCCTTAAATCGTCCTCTCCAACCTCAGATCTCTCCCTGATCTCCTCACAAAGTTTTTGAGAAAATTTGTTTGGTCTTTGCATGTTGATCGATCAAGTGTATATATAGTTGTGTTTTAATCTAGCGTGTGTGCGCATCTCGAGGTAAATTCAATGGTCACTGAACACCCTGTGTCACCAACTTCATGAACACCCTATCATGACACCATGTATCTCGAATTTCCTTGTTGTGCATCTCGATGACAATCCTAAGTGTACTGATTATTGATTTCAAACTATAGGACTTTATTATAATCCAATTGATTTAATTCATAACACCTATTCTAGTCATCAATAAATTTCATAAATTTGTGAATATGGTCACACTAATTCTCCAACCACTCGGCACCTCGTGCCCCATGTTCGGCACGCTTCCCGAGGCGGTCCTACACTTAGTGTATCCAATTTAATTTCCTTAGCTTAGACTAAGCTTATATATTTACATCTAATTATATAAATCCACAACCATAACATGTTTAAATAATTTAAATCTAATTAACCCCAACGCCCGGCCTCCTGCTACCAAACCCCGCGTTGGCGCGTTCACCGAACTAAAACCCCGGCTCACAACTCGCCCGACAAGTATATTTTAAATGCACACCGGTGACAGATAATACATCATTATCAAGAAAATGAAAATATCAATAAATCACCGAAATTAGAAAAACAACAATACACAGTCAATACTAGGTCCAGAACATGCCTAATCTATCCGCGTCGTCCACGTGTCGTCCGAGTTGGCGTCCTAATATGAAATAAGGTAAATAACGACGTTAATAAAATAACGGGCCGTTACAATTCTTCCCAACTAAAAGAAATTTCATCCCGAAATTTGTGTTAGTTTAGAACATACCGTGGAATAACTGGGGATAACGCTCTCGCATGGTCGACTGTAACTCCCAGGTAAGTCCCTCTGTACCGTGATGCTGCCACCGCACGAGTACCTTAGCTATCTCTCTGTTCCTGAGAGTCTGGATCTTACGATCTAATATCGCCAATGGCCACTCCTCGTAAGTTGCGTCAGGCTGAACATCCACCTGTCGTACGTCAACCATGGGTCATGGCCCGGTCCTAGCCAATCGCAACATTGAAATGAGGAAGGTAAGATGAATCCTTGCTAATTCCACCGGTAAATCTAATCTGTACGCCACACTGCCAACCTTCGCTACAACTTGATATGGTCCGATAAATCTTGGCGCCAGTTTCCCCTTAATCCCAAACCTCTGCTGGCCCTTCCAAGGAGAAACCTTCAGGTAAACCATATCGCCAACCTCATAGCTCAGACTATCGTGATATCTATCCGCGTATTTCTTCTGCCTATCCTGTGCTGCTCGAAGCCTCTGACGAATCTGTCGGATCTTCTCTGTATGATCAACAACTATCTCCGACCCAATCGTAACTGTATCTTCCGGCTCTGCCTAACACGCTGGTGACTTGCAGGGCCTCCCATACAGCGCCTCATAAGGTGGCATCCCGATACTAGCCTGATAGCTGTTATTGTAGGCGAATTCACACAGTGGTAAGCAATCCTCCCATGAGCCTCCAAACTGCAAAATGCAAGCTCTCAACATATCCTCTAAAATCTGTATCAATCTCTCAGACTGGCCATCTGTCTGCGGGTGATAAGCCGTGCAGAACTGCAACCTAGTACCAAACTGTTCCTGCATCGCCTCCCAAAATCTCGAAGTGAACCTGGGATCCCGGACAGATACTATGGAGATTGGTACCCCATGCAGTCTGATGATCTCCTGTTCGAACAGTCTGCTCAGCTGGTGAAACGTATACCTCATCGAAACTGGTATAAAGTGTGCAGATTTTGTCAATCTATCTATTACCACCCAAATCGCATCATGTCGCCTCGAAGTCTGGGGTAATCCACTGACAAAATCCATAGCGAGGTGTTTCCACTTCAACTTAGGAATGGGTAACGGCTGCAACAATCCTCCAGGTCGCCTATGCTCCGCCTTCACCTGCTGACATATGTGACACCCTCGAACATATTCACCAACATCAGCCTTCATCCCATCCCCACCACCAAAACAATCTCCGCAAGTCATGGTACATCTTGGTTCTGCCCGGATGAACTGTGTATCGCGACCGATGAGCATCCTCTAATATACTATCTCGTATCTCTGACATGGCTGGTACCCATAGTCGACCTCGGTGCCGCAAACATCCATCAGATGTCTCCGCCCAATCAGTGCACTCGGGATCCCGTGCCAATCCACCGAACCGCTCATAAAGTCCATCGCCCTCCGACACTCCGATACCCGTTCTAGTGACACCGTTTCAGTCACCTCATCGACCACAAATCGTAGATCCCGCATAACCGAAAGGTCCGACATGCTCATAATCGACGCCATCTCCAACAGGTCCCATGTGTCGAGTCTCTGGCTCGATTGTCAACCTCGCATCGCTCAATGCATCGCCCACTACATTGGCTTTCCGGGATGATACTCAATCGTAAAATCATAATCCTTCAACAGCTCTAACCATCTCCTCTGACGCATATTAAGATCTTTCTGTGTGAAAATGTAGCGTAGACTCTGATGGTCAGTGTAAAGCACAAACTTCTCTCCGTAGAGGTAGTGTCTCCAAGCCTTCAGCACAAACACAACTGCCGCAAGCTCCAAATCGTGTACGGGGTTGTTACACTCATGTGGTCGCAATCGCCTGGATAAATAAGCCACTAGTCGTCCTTCCTGCATCAAAACACATCCCAGTCCAGTTCCCGATGCATCAGTGTAAACTGTTAACTCCTTCCCTGGCTCAGGTAATGCCAACACTGGCGCAGTCGTCAACCGTTTCTTCAACTCCAGAAATGCCTGCTCACATTCCTCAGAACACTCAAATGGAACATTCTTCTTAGTCAACCTCGTCATCGGTGCTGCAATCGTGGAAAAATCTTGTACAAATCGGCGGTAGTAACCTGCTAAACCCAAGAAAATCCGTATCTCAAAAACAGTCTCCTGTCTCTTCCAGTCAATCACCGCTCTAATTTTGTCTCCCTCGACAGAAATGCCATGACCGCTGATCACATGTCCCAAAAACTTCACTTCCCTCATCCAGAATTCACACTTACTGAATTTTGCATACAGCCGATGCTCCCTCAACGTCGTCAATACCGATCGAAGATAACTATCGTAATCCACTCGCGTCCGGCTGTATATCGGTATATCGTCAATGAAGACTATCACGTATCGATCCAAGTAGGATCTCAGTACTTGATGCATTATATCCATGAAAATTGCCGTAGCGTTCGTCAGCCCAAACGGTAACACCGTAAACTCGAACAACCCGTATCTGGTACTGAAAGCAGTCTTCTTGATATCCTCTTCTCGAATCCGCAACTGGTGATATCCCGAGCGTAAATCGATCTTCGAGAAGAACTGTGCACCCGTCAGCTGGTCAAACAGATCGTCGATCCTCGGAAGCGGGTAACGATTTTTAATCATCACCTGGTTCAGCTTCCGATAGTCCATACACATCCTCATCGATCCATCCTTCTTCCTCACAAATAACACTGGCGCTCCCCACGGTGACATACTCGGTTGAATGAATCCCTTCGCCAACAATTCCTCTAGATGTTTCCTGACCTCCTCCTGCTCCATAGGCGACATACGATAAGGTCTGCTAGATATAGGCTGGGTCCCTGGTAACAACTCTATAATAAACTCTATCGCCCGTGGTGGTGGTAATTCGGGTAAATCATCTGGGAAAATGTTCGTGAATTCTCGGACTATAGGTATGTCCTCGATCCTAACAGATCCTCCGGTCTCAGGCTCAACGATCGCTGCAAAGTCCTCCATTTCCTAAGCAGTCGCTAATCTACCTCTCGTAATAGGCAATTCGGAGGCGTTCCCGGTCAACGTAAACTTTGGTAAACCCAGAATACGGAACTCTTCCCTCTTCCCATAACAATCTATCTGTGCATGGTAAGCTGACAGCCAATCCATACCAAAAAGTGCATCAAACTCCAGGTACTCCAGTACTCGGAGATCGGCTGGTAACTGATGTCCGACAACCTCAACCATGACATCCCGAACTATCCGGTTAGGGTAAATCTTATCCCCAAGAAATGCTTCGAGAACAAGATGGGTCTCTAGTGTGTGTGTGTCCAACCCTAACTCCCCCGCTAACCGTCCAGCAATAAAAGATAATGTACTACCCGAGTCAAACATGGCATGAATAAGTCTACTGTGAATTAGTAACGTACCCTCAACTAGCTGCCTGGTAGCTCCTGGATCTGGTTGTGCCACTGCATGTACTCTGTCTCTCTCGACCCTGCTCCCGTTGTGGAGATGGCACCCGACAATCCAATTTCAAATGTCCCCTACGACCGCATCGGAAACATCTACGTGTCTCCCGTCTCCCAGTCCGGGCATCATCCGATCTCGGCTCTTGACCACGGTCCCTCTGACCCCTGTCTCGGCCACCCTGATCTCTAACATGGTGCTGCTGAGGTTGTTGCCGCTTCTGTGGTGCTGGAGCTATGGTGTGTACAGGCTACCTGTCCCTATACTGATCCCTGCCATCCTGACGTCTGTCTCTGCCATCCCGGCGGTCATCCCGGCAACCTCTACTAAACTGGTCCCGCTGTCTCTTCGGCCTCCTATCCTGTCGAGAGCTCTGCCCAACCTCCACCTCGGCCGATGCTGTCATAGGAAGACCATTCTTCTGCATCAAGAACGTCTCGTAGGTAAGTGCTCGCTCAAACATCGCCTGAACTGTCGGAGCCCCGGACGATACGATCACGCTGGCAATGTCATCCTTCACTCCTCGAATGAAGTAGTAGATCTGTAATCGCTCTGTGCCAGCGATATCCATTAAGAACTGCAACAAGTATCGGTACCTATCTATATACTGCATCATGCTCCGGTTTCCCTGCCTCAGGGATAAAAACTCCTCCCTCAATCTCAATCGTACCTCCATAGGTATGAACTGGTCATAAAATATCTCTCGGAACTCAGCCCAAGTCGCGGGATCAACATGCGTCTCCTGGTAGTTAGTCCACCACACTGCGACATCTGATCTGAAACACGTCCCAGATAGTCTCGCTCTAAACCTCTCTTCCGTATTCAACTCCTTGTGCAGGCGCTGGTGCGATAAAATCCAATCTCCTGCAGTCTCAGGGTCTCCTCCTCCATAAAAGTAAGCAGGCTGAAACTTGAGGAAATCCCGTAACCTCCTGGCCTGCGAATCCATCACATACTCTGACACTACCGTCGGGGTAACCTCTACCGTGCGGTAGGTGTAGGAATCGGTGTCTCCACCGTCGCTACTACGGTGTAGTATCGATCGCTCGAACCTCGGGTACCACCGCTTTGAGTAAGAGTAATCGCGGTCTATATGGGTCCCATAGTCGCCACGCTTTCCTCCCTGAGACATAGCCAATCCACCATCATAGCGGCTGCTATCTCAATAGTCGTAAGATCTCGCTATCCGAGTCTCGTGCGCCGTAACTCGGTCCTCTAAAGGAACCGAAGATCCTAAGCCCTCGCGGTATCACTAGATCGTCCATCCATCGTGTCCTGCATCGTGATGCGTGTCCGGATCAGCTTTGTATATACGTATTCGTATAGTATATATATATACAACAATACATATATCACATAACAATCCTAGCTTTACCCGCTTTCTTGCTTCCCAACTAAAAGTTCTAGCCAGACTCATCGGGTTTCCACATCTAGTTTGTTAAGGTTTATGATCTTGTAAAACTTTTTAACAAATTATTTATCAAAACTCTCGCTCTGATACCAGCTGTAGCGGCCCCAAATTTTCCGGACCGCCTCGTGGTCAGCTACCTCCCCCTGCCTCAGCTCCGGAAGTCGCTGCCACGTATCCCTCTGCCTTCGTACTTTAGGTAATTTGTTAAAGTCATTTAGCTTATCATTTTCAAAGAAATTAATAGCGGAAAAATTTAAAGTTTAACAAAATGCATTCATATTTTTATATAAAAGTTTTACTGATCAAACCTATAGTGGAAAACCCTACAGATCTTGTGCATACAAAGCGATCAATCAAATAAAGATGTAAACTAGTACAAGTGTGTATCCAGTTTCCCAACCCAAAAGATAACACAAAATATCAAAACATGATACTATCTACACACATACCAGCAGGCCTCGGCGTAGGCAAGTCAGATGAAATCATCGATAATCCCCTTGTCCCTGCTAGTACTAGGATCTGCGCTCGGCCACTACAAAATGGCAGATGGCAAGCCCAGTAAGTAAAATCTCAAGGAAAATCACCGTGCATAAATAATAGAAATAATTAACAGAGCCAAAAAGTAGTGTTAAATAAACATGCGGAAGGAAGGAAAATATGCAGACAACTGCTCAAAGCTAATCGCATGTATATAAACACATTGATAGACAAAGGGGTGTGAACACAACCACTAAGTGTGTACTAGGACCAGAAGCCCTGGTTTTGGCCCATGCCTCCGACCCTACGACTGTATCCCAGCGGCATTAACGCTAGTGGGCTAATCAAACGCGTGAAATGGAGTCCAATTCGGGATATCGTCTACCGAGTTCCTAGATCACGCGCTACACACCTAGCCAGCGACCTCCACTACACGTGGACACATAGACGGTGTCATAACTGTCCCAATAGGAATATAAATCATAGATTTTCAAGAAAATAAAGCTCAATGGAAATAAATAAGTAAATGCAGTAGTGGTGTTCAGTTGGGTTTTACGTACACGAAAGTACACACTCCAACTTTCCGGACCCGTCAGTACGCCCCACCTAGCTCCCCAATTGTCGAGCTACGATTTCCCGGTCCCTGAAGTCCATTTTATAGTGTTTTATACTTTTTGAAAACATATTATATCATTTTATGATATTATATTATATTTTTAATTTTTCAGTTGTGGTACCTCTCCCGGGCTGGGTCGGGGTTCCAAAAATACCCGAAAAGTCTCGAAACCACTTTTCTACCTTTTTCTAATTTTCTGTATTTTTCTAGAATTTTTCTTAATTTTTCTGATATTTTTCACTTATTTTCCCTATTTTCGAGCAAATAAAACTATTTTTTAAAATAAATAAATAAATAAAAATATTATTTAAATAATATATGGGTGGGTCCCCCGAACCAGGTCCGACCCGAACCAACCGGGTTGGCCCGGTTCGGTCCATCTGGCCGGGACCGGGTCGGGCCCGGTCCAGGTCCACCGGGGCTGGGCCAGGGGTTTGCTGCCCACTGGGATGGGCCCGGGCCGGCCCAGCCCGCCCAGGGGTGCACGCACGCACACACGCGCGCGTGCCCCCTTCTTCTTCCTCCTCCTCTTCCGAGGCGCACAGCGCCTCCTCGGTTCTTCATTTTTTTTTTCTCTTTTCTTCCTTCTTTCATGCTTCCCTCGCCTCTCCTCTTCAACCTCTACCCATTAGAGACCCTCAAAACATCAACACTCCACCACAAATCCACCAAAACAAACCCCAAGCAAAATAAACCCAAAATTTATCAAATCACCACAATTTTCCACAAATTCGATTCCAATTGAAATGGTTTATCAAACCAACCTCAAACACACCAAATTTAAACAAAAACAGTGATGAATTCCCTCGAAATCGCAATTTCACTCAAATACCCATTTTAATGAAAAATCAACAAAATTGAAAATTTATTACCTTAGCTCCACGTTTTGATGCCTAGATCATCTCCCTCAAGCCTTAAATCGTCCTCTCCAACCTCAGATCACTCCCTGATCTCCTCACAAAATTTTTGAGAAAATTTGTTTGGGTCTTTGCATGTTGATCGATCAAGTGTATATATAGTTGTGTTTTAATCTAGCGTGTGTGCGCATCTCGAGGTAAATCCAATGGTCACTGAACACCTTGTGTCGCCAACTTCATGAACACCCTATCATGACACCATGTATCTCGAATTTCCTTGTTGTGCATCTCGATGACAATCCTAAGTGTACTGATTATTGATTTCAAACTATAGGACTTTATTATAATCCAATTGATTTAATTCATAACACCTATTCTAGTCATCAATAAATTTCATAAATTTGTGAATATGGTCACACTAATTCCCCAACCACTTGGCACCTCGTGCCCCATGTTCGGCACGCTTCCCGAGGCGGTCCCACACTTAGTGTACCCAATTTAATTTCCTTAGCTTAGCCTAAGCTTATATATTTACATCTAATTAAATAAATCCACAACCATAACATGTTTAAATAATTTAAATCTAATTAACCCCAACGCCCGACCTCCTGCTACCAAACCCCGCGTTGGAGCGTTCACCGAACTAAAACCCCGGCTCACAACTCGCCCGACAAGTTTATTTTAAATGCACACCGGTGATAGATAATACATCATTATCAAGAAAATGAAAATATCAATAAATCAACGAAATTAGAAAAACAACAATACACAGTCAATACTAGGTCCAGAACATGCCTAATCTATCCGCGGCGTCCACGTGTCGTCCGAGTTGGCGTCCTAATCTGAAATAAGGTAAATAACGGCGTTAATAAAATAACGGGCCGTTACACGAGTCAAAGGTGGTTTGGTGTTATATTGGATGTTTAATTGAAGTTGGATATGCTTAAAGGATGGCGACGCGAGCCGGGATGTCAAAAACTCCGACTCATAGGCGTTCAGGAATGGAAGCCGCGAGCGACACCGTGAGCACAAGCAGCTCACGGCGCCATTCACAGCGTTTTGGGCAGGGGCCCACGCTATGACGGCCCCAATTCCACAAGCCTAAAACTGGACCCCACCCGGCCTAAACTTACGTAGACCTCAAGTCCCTCTCGCGCAATCAGCGCAAATATAGTCAGCCTTACCTTACCTTTTCCCATTTACTAAATAATTTAAGTGAGAGTTATTAATATTAGTGAGTTATTCAGAGATTAACTGAAGCATTTAATATCTCCAACTAATATAACAACCTCAAGACATAAGTTAGGATATCCTAGAAATGTGGAAACCCATCAAATATATACATCTTTACCAAAAGTCATATAACAGGAGAGAAAATCATCATATCCATGCCCAGGATCTCTCATTTCCCAAAACCCAATTTCAAAACATATAATTATAGTAATACAAAATCAAACCTATGTCGAGTCCAAAGATAGAATAACTCCGCTATCCTCAAAGCAAATCACCAAGCTGAGGAGTCTTCCCTTTACTCGACTGTGGATCTGCATTTAGTCAAACACAAGAATGTGACGAGTTCTAGGTAAGTAACGCCAAACATGATGCTTACAGTATTTCACAATAAATAACAGTCAATATTTATGTTGATAGAAAGAAAATGACAGGGAATGCATGAATAAATAAAGATTGGAAATAAATATGAAAGCAGCGATAATGAATGTCCATGAATGAAAAGGAAAAGTGCAAGTAGTCTCAAACAAAGGTTGTTTGAGTCAAGGAATAAAATACCCTATATAAATCGGAGTTTAGGACGTGGTATGTTGTAACGACCCGAAAATTTAGTTATTTGTGAATGATGATGTGTATTACGTATTTATACTCGTATTTGAGTGACCGGACAATGAATTCGGTGAACGAGTAGGAAAACTGGACGAGTAGGGATTAACAGTTGGGATACGGGTACACAGGGAATTTAAAACATTGTTAAAATACAAATAAATGAAATTTTGTATAATTTAAGTAATTATTTATGAGACAAGGCGAAACTACGCGTGTGACGAAGAAATACGGACCGAGGAGCACAAGACCAATGCGAGAGTCGGATAACTATGCGACACACGAGACTATGAGATAGAAATTGGTAAAATGACACAGCTTTATAAGGAGAGTCATGGGATTGGCCCCGAGATGCGTGGGTGTTTTAAGATGAAATATATGGGAAAATATAACAAACTCAAAGGGTAAAAGGGTCATTTTAAACAACATGATGTATATATATGTTATAAGAAAAACCCTAAAATTTCATACTTCACTCCCGCTGCCTCTCTCTCTCTCTCTCTCTCTCTCTCTCTCTCTCTCTCTCTCTCTCTCTCTCTCTCTCTCTCTCTCTCTCTCGTCGGTCCCTCATCCCCATTTCACCCTCCTCCGCGAATGTGCCACAAGCTCGCTGGAGCTCACTCACCAAAGGTCGTCTCTCTCTTTCCCTCTCTCAGTTCCTCTCGATCTCTCTCTCGGTTCATCGACACCCTTGCTGTGCACGACGTTGCTGGACTGGGATGGTGGCCACGACCATCAGAGGCGGTCCTAGGTGGTCACCGAAGTCGAGGTTGCTCTCTCTCACACTCTTGATCACCCTCTCTCTCGGTTTCTCTCAGTTTCTCTCCCTCTCTCCCTCTTCCTCTCCCAGTTTTTGCTCACTGGTGTGGCTGACCGACGACGATAGTGGAGGGTGGCGATGAACGAGACGATGGACGGAGATGCCTCATCAACGGCTTTACAATCCCGGTGCCCATATAGGTGGCGGATGTGCATGTGTTGTCGAGTTACAACTTTTCTTCCTCCTCTACTGTCTGCTCGCCTAACCGTTGCTGTGATAGGTTGTGGTGGTTGGGGACGGTCGGGGTGAACCACCGGAGTCACCACGTCCCCGAGACACCTCGAATTTGTGTCCCATATGTGTTGACGTCCATGTTTGAGTGGTTTTTCCTTGTTTTGTCTATTGTTGGTCTCGCCGGAAAACCACCTTACTAGCGGCGCCACTGCCGAACCACCGTGACTGAGACGCAGTTGGGGACCCCACCAAACTCCCACTTGGGTCCCACAGCCCTCCGGAGTGGTCGAATCAGTCTAGACAAAGTGCAAAATGTCGTCATTTCATGTGATGAGTGGTGGAACCTCGCCGAAAACTGCCTCTGCCAGCGATGCTACCGGCTGGACCACCACTAATGGAGGTTGTCGGGGATCTCACCTAACCTTTGTTGAGGTCTCGTAACCCTTGGTTGTCCAAAATTTCAATATGTTAAAGTAATGGTTATGTTTTTATGTAAATGTTGAGTTTAAGTCGTGTTTATGTGGTGGGTTTAAACTCCGACTAGGTAAGGTGTTTCCGGACATCTCATGCCAAGAAAACCTCCTCCCAATGTCGGACAATACTAGTGTGTAGCCATGACAGTGTCTTTATTGATTGGTGTTTGGTTATGGAAGTTTTGCGATACTTGATGACCAAACCACTTTAAGTTTTTCTTATTTGGTTTTAAGGATTTGGATTAACTATCTTGATGAACATACGATGTGTGTGAGAGATATATGGTTTTGGTTATAGCACCGTTGTATGGGATGTTATTGGTGATAATGTCGTGGTCGCGCCGCCGGTCCTTGAGACCATGACGTGACACATATACGGCTGAGCCAAGCCTATGATTCACGATGAGACTTATACATGTTGTGATTTCAAAATCCAAGAGAGTTGTGTTTTAATTAGAATTCTGATCGGTTTTCCGATCGATTTTCATCGAGTCATTCGAGTCGTTCGAGTCATCAAAATATTGGGAAAACACCAGGGTTTAAACCTAGATTAGTTATTGACTCGACCCATTAATTAGAGTTTCCGACCTTGTCAGGTGGCAGGAAACTCAGGGATACGCGTTAGGATTCGCGAGAATGGATATGATTTGCGATAGTTCAGGTAAGTACACTTGTCTTAAAGCTTGTGTACGTTAGTAAGCCAATTAAGAAATTTTCATGTGATTCATTATCATTTATTACTATTCTTGCTATTATCCATTGTTGGCATTCAAATTCTCTTAATTGCTTGGTATGTGTGTTCTTGGCGTAAGTGTGTCAATATAGTATCATGTGGCCTGCACTGGTTGGGGATACTTGGGTATTTCCTATCGGAATTACTGCTACCCACAGTGTTGTGTGAACCTGGGTATTGATTGTGAAGGTGTCATGTGGCCCGCACCAGTTAGAGAAACGCGAGCCACTCTCTGCAGGAGTGTCTGACCACCCCTGGTGTTGTGTGAACCTGGGCACTGGATTGTTATAGTTATTATTGTGAATATTGACTGCTTATGGCCTCTTTGACTCTTAGAACACGTATGTTTTCGATTGCTATCATTTCAGTATGCCTATCATGCACTTTTACCTATTTATATTCATGTCTTTAAATTACCACATGATATTTAAACTGTTTTATTTGATATTCATGAATTACTGTGAAATTCTTCTGGCATTACTTTTGACTTCTCTCAGTTGCTCACTGTAACAACCCTCGAATTTTAACCCGACTTGTATGATACTTGTCAGGACCGTGACCCGGCTACGCGATACTGCACAGTATTTCGAACCTCGGGAGTCGACATCGAGGTAATTTTATGATTCTTTGATGTGTGTAATGGTATTTTAGTCTTAATGCGTGTCACGGGCCGTTTAGGCGATTTTTATTGTGAGTGAGGTTCCGCCTAGGTAAACGGGAGAGAAAAATACAATAAAAACATAATTAAAAAAAAAATTATTATTGGGTAATTTAAATAATTATTTGTGCGAGACAAGGCGAAATTATGCGCGTGACGGAGAAATACAAACCGAGGAGGCCAGACAAATCGGGGAACGTCGTTTGAACTTGGGAGTTGCATAGTTTCACAACATACGGGCTATGGGAGTGAAACTGTTAAAATGACATAACTTAATGAGGAGAGCCGAGAGATTGGCATCGAGATGTGTAGGTACTTTGAGATGTAATAAAGAGAGGAATAAATGAATAAATAAAGAAAATACCAAAAAGGGCAACTGTTGTAAATTGTATAAGAATAAGTTGGAGGGCAAAAAGGTCATTTGACCAATTTAAGACATACAAAAACAAACAAAAACCCTAATCCTACCCCACCCCCCTCACTGCCGCTCTCTCATCTCTCTCATTTCGTCCTCTCCTCTCTCTCGGCCTCCTATCTCTCATCTCTGCTCACTCGATCTCGCATCTCTCCTCTCCACTCTCGATCTCTCCCTCCTCTCCCTCACTCTTGGCCTCTCCATCTCCATCTCTCTCACGATTTCACTCACCTCACGGCCTCTCACCCTCACGTTCTCACCGTCACCGCCACCCTTCTCTTCTCGCCGACGAGCTGAATGGTCCCCGGGAAGCCACACTAGCCGAAGGTAACTCTCTCTCTCTCTCTCTCGGCCTCACACACCTCTCATGTAACAACCCCAAATTTTTTTAACTGACTTATGTTGCATTTGTCAGAATTGTGACCCGGCTACGTGAATGCTGGACAGTATTTTGAACTTCGGGAGTCGACACCGAAGTGATTTTATGATTCTTTGATTGTGTGTATTAGTATTTTAGTATTTTACGGGTTTCGAGCTCTTCGGGCGATATTTAATTGAGTGAGGTTTCGATTAGTTAAACGGGGGAGAAAAACAAGTAAAAAGTACAAATAAATAAATTTTTAATTAATTTAATTAATTAGTTGGCGAGACAAGGCGAGACTACGCGCGTTACGAGAGTCGGAACAAGAAAAAAACGGACCGAGGAACGTCGTTTGAACGTGGGAGTTGGTTAAATATGTAACATTCGAACTATGTGATTAGTATTGTTAAAGTGACACAGCCTAATGGTAAGTAGCCATGAGATTTGCATTGAGATGTGTATGTATGTTAAGATGAGATGATGTGGTCAAAGACCCATAAGGGCAATTGTTTAAAATTGTTTAGGAAATAAGTGGAAGGGCAAAATGGTCATTTGACCTTTATATTATATATATAAACAAACAAAAAAAAAACCTACACTACTCATCTTCCTCTCCAAATGCTCTCACCGCCGCCACTCATCTTCTTCCTCCCTTCATCTCTCTCGTAGGTCTTCCACTCGGTCTCCTCTCGCCAGAACCCTCACCGGAGGTTCGTTATCTCTCTCTCTCTCGGTCTCGGGTTCACTCTCTTTCCCTCTCACTCGCGGTCTCGGCCTCCCTCTCTTCTCAAGCCGTGTTCCACGGCCTCACTGTGCCGCCGTCTCTGGCCAATCTCGGGGTGGTCGGAGGTCACTCTGTTGATCGGAAGTCTCTCTCTCTCGGCTTCACTCACGATCTCTCCTCCCTCACTGATCTCTCAGTTTCTCACTCGAGTTCTCTCGTCCTCGATCACGCACGCCTCCTTCTCCCCACTGTTGTGTGGTTGTCCACGTGATGCCGGACTGGGATGGTGGCCATGACCCTCAGAGACAGTCATAGGTGGTCACCGGAGTCGAGGTGGTTCCCTCTCACACTATCGATTTTCCCTCTCTCTCGATTTCTCTATTTCTCTCTCTTTTTCTCACTGTTTTTCTATCATTTTGAGACTATTTTTGTGGTTGTTATGGACAGTTCAATTGGTGTGTTTTGGACAACGAGATGTGGGTGTTTTGTGAAGGTTGTAGGTGT
Organism: Stephania japonica; assembly: GCA_039657345.1. Taxonomy (NCBI): domain Eukaryota; kingdom Viridiplantae; phylum Streptophyta; class Magnoliopsida; order Ranunculales; family Menispermaceae; genus Stephania; species Stephania japonica. The sequence continues at coordinate 15,007,809 of CM077556.1, forward strand.
GTACGTCTTACTGTTGAGACGTTGGGCGGTGGTGTGTGTATGGTGGGTGTGTTGTATGTGTCATATTTTGTATACACTTTCTTGGTGTGTGGGGTGTACCATATATGAAAAAAAAAAAAGAAAAGAGAAAGAAAGAAAAAAAAGAAAAAAAAAAAGAAGAGAAAAGAAGAAAAAGAAGACAAGTTTATGTTAAAACATATAACCTATGAAAGTGGAAATGTATTCACTGTATCGAGGATTTTTATTCGTGTCGTCATATCATGTGATTCCGTTGTCTAGTTGATTGACTTAATTTTAAGTAAATGATCGGATTTGTCGTAGTTTCTTATCAATGTTGCGTGGTTTCGAGTTTCGATCATGATGACTATTCTTTATTAATGACGTCGGTGTTGAGTTTTCAGTCAAGGTTTTATCAATCTAGTTTGAATGTTTTATTGAAATCACTTGAATTAATAGCACATCGTGTGTGAGAACGAATTTATGTTGGAGTTGCGTGTTCATGCATGGTTTCCTCGCGGTAGTAAACGTGAATGTGTTATTTCATGTGTTTTTGTCATCGGAATTTCATTATTTTGTGTTGAGTTTATTTCATTTCAAAAACTCATGGCATGAATACATGATTTAGTGATTCGAATTCATGCATACGTGAGAATATACAAGGGTCGGGTATTTGTTTAGTATAGATGTGTATTGAGTGTTCGAATACATGGTTATTTCGAGTTATGGTGTGGTTTTCAAAAATCTAAAAGAGTTGTGTTTCGATTGATTTTTCAGTCGATTTGCATCGAGTCGTTCGAATCATCAAAACATTGGGAAAAACACTAAGGTATTCAACCAAGGTTTAGTAATGACTCGACCCACTAATTAGAGTTTCCGACCTTGTCAGGTAGCGGGAAACTTTAGAATACGCGTTAGGAACGAGAGTGTTGTACGCGGGTTGCGATTAGTCAGGTAAGTACATTTGCCTAAAAAGCATTTGTATGTTTGAAAGCCAGTAAGAAAATGTCATGTGATTCATTATCATTTATTCAGTCTTGTTATTCTCTATTATTGGTATTCCATTCCATTTCTTGTCTTGTGTTTCCCGGCGTAAGTGTTTCGTCTCAAAAGTACTAGGACCTGCACTAGAGGGATAAAGCGTGGGCACTCGTGGCCACGAGTGTGTGACCACCCTTAGTGACCGTGTGACACCGAGTACTGGGTGGATGGGTTCGAGTCCTTTTCCAGTCATAGCTGTGCCTTCGCTTGTGTCGATGCCCGGGAAGACCTCGCGAGGTCTTCGCCGTTATGCTATGATTTAGACCACTTATGAGCCTCTTTTGATTCCTTGGAACACACTTGACTTTCGATTGATATCTATTAGTCTGTTTATCATGCATCTTGTTTATTTAAATTCCTGCAATTTTTATTACCGCATGATATTTAGACTGATTTACTTGTATTATCATGAATTATTGTTATCTTCTTCTGGCATTACATTCGATTTTATTCAGTTACTCATCGTCTAGTTTGTGACGGTGGGTGCGATAGGGCGGAGAGCAAAGCAAGGGCAAGGGACCCCGCTGGGGATCTATTGTGAGGATTAGCGGTGGATTTGGAGACTATTTTATAGGTTTCTTTATGTTTTGCTTTTATGTATATCGTTTTATATATATATATGCTTTGGGATTATTAAACTAGGCAAATTTTGATGAGATTGGTATCATGTACCTTTGCATTTCCAATTGTACATGAATACCCGGGGTTTTCCACACTTATAGAATTCTTCTACTTCCTTTGATTGAGTTATTTCCCCTTTATCATAATTATTTTAGTCTTCCGCTGTTTACTGATGCAATAACTCTTTCATAAATTACTAATTTGATTAAATTGAAGGCTGACTAGGCTCGTCAGGTTGCCGAGTGATGACTCGAGGCTTGTATGGGTCTAGGCCGGGCGTACCCAATTGCATGAGGAAATTGGGGCCGTCACATCTCACCTCACGGTCTCTCTCTCTCTCTCTCGGCCTATGCTCACTTTTCTCACTGTTTTTGGGGTGCGTGAATCAGCTGTGGTGTGGACAGTTTGGCTGGGGTGTGGGGTGTGTGCATGTGTGCATGCATGTGTGTGTGCGTGTGCATGCATGCATGTGTGTGTGTGCATGTGGGTGTGCATGTGTATGCATGTACACCCCACGAATGGGGTGTGGTGTTGGTGTGGTGTGTGATCGTGTATGTACACCCACTAGTGGGGTGCATGATGGGGTGTGACGTTGGACTGTGTGTGTGATGTGTGTGTGTGTGCATGAGGGTATGCATGTGTATACATGTACACCCCACGGTTTCGGGTGTGTGACAAGGTGTGTACACCCCACGGGTTGGGGTGTGTGATGGTATATGTGTGGGTTGAACAGCCAAGTGGGGTGGTGTGTGTGCATGTGCATGCATGCATGTGTAGTGTGAATGGGATATAAAACAAAATGGGTGCACACCACAAATGGGGTGTTGTGTGCACATAACAGTGGAGTGCACACAACAATGAGGTGTTGTGTGCACACAACAGTAGGGTGCACACAACAGTGGGGTGTGTGACCATAAAGTGCATTATTGTATGTGTGTGAATAATTAAAACAAGGAAAGTGTATGGACATTTTGAATACAAATTGTGGTCTTATATTAAGGTCCAATAAGAACCATTAAGGGCCCAACACACATCTTGTATATATAAGGCCCATAACAAATACAAATGATGTGTAAATGGGTGGTGTTAAGGCCCAATAAAGGCCCAATAAAATAGGTACAACTTAAGGCCCAAGACAAAGACATAAAATATGAAAATGGACTTATGGATTTAAACCCAATAAGGGTCCACACAAAGAGATTACTTAGGTGAGTATAGACTTGATAAATGGGCCCAACAAGAGCCTAAAGAGGGATATGTTTTGTAAAAAGGACAATAACCATAGAGATGGATTGATCCACAATGGTTTAAGTCACCTTAATTAAATATATTTGAACTAGACATGCGAGAAACACCCTAAGACGAAATACTAACCTTAAAAGAACATTCGGGATTTAAACCTTATCAGGTAATCGGAAAGTCGCAGAAGACGCGTTAGGATCTCGGAGTTGTCACACGGGTCGCGATAGTTCAGGTAAGTACACTTGTCTTAAAACTTGTGTACGTTAGTATGCCAGTTAAGAAAATACCATGTGATTCATTTTCATTCCGTTGTGTTTGTTATTACCTACTTATTGGCATTCCATTCCATATTCCTTGTATGTGTGTTCTTGGCATAAGTGTGTGTCTCGAAGGTACATGCGACCTGCACTAGAAGGGATAAAACGCGGCACTCGTGCGCACGAGTGTTTGACCACCCCTAGTGATTGTGTGATACCATGTACTGGATTGTTGTGGATTGTTGTGGATATTGTTGTGGTATTGTTGTGGATTTTAGACCACTTGTGGCCTCTCTTGACTCGTAGAACACGCATGTTTCGATTGTTATTGTTTCCAGTCTGCCTATCATGCACCTTGTTTATTTAACTTCCTGTCTTTCAATTCCTGCATGATATTTAGACTGCCTTGTTTAAAAGTTCATGAATTACTGTTATATTCTTCTGGCTGTACTTTCGATTTCTCTCAGTCGCTCACCGTCTAGTTTGTGACGGTGGGTGCAAATAGGGCGGAGTGCAGTAGAGGCAAGAGACCTTGCTTAGGAGACTTTTTGTTAGCAGCTGAATTTAAGGTACCGAGATGTAGGCTCATGTTTGTTTCTTTTTGTATAATGTTTTGTATATATATGATTTTTGTTTGGAACTGGGAATAAGTTTTGAGATGGATACCATAAATTTGGCTATGTTGACTTGGATAGGAACTTATCGGGGTATTCCACATTTATATAGATTCCTAATTTCTGTTTGACTGAGTTATTTCCCTTTAATTGATTTAGTATTAAATTTGCTTCCGCTGTATTATAATTGCAATAACTCTTTCATAAAACTTAAAATTTGAGGATTTGAGGCTGACTAGGCTCGTCAGACTCGCCGAGCACTGACTCGGGACTTGCACGGGTCTAGGCCGGGCGTACCCAGTTGCACAGGAAAATTGGGGCCGTCACACTCACCGTCTAGTTTGTGATGGTAGGTGCAGATATCCCGGAGTGCAGCAAGGGCAAGGGCCCTCTACTTTGTGATTTGCTCTGAGGACCTCTCAGAGTGCGTAACTTCAGGATTATGTTAGATTTGTTTTATGCTTATTGCTAATTGTATGGTGATTTTATATATACGATGTTGGTTATTGAACTGGTGATCATTTTTGAGATGGATATTATGAACACTCGGGGTTTCCACATTTATATAGATTTCCTAATTTTCGTTTGATTGAGTTATTTCTCAATACTTGTTTAGTTTTTCCGCTGCGTATAATTGCAATAACTCTTTCATAAACTGTTAAATTGATTACTTGGAGGCTGACTAGGCTCGTCAGGCTCGCTGAGTATCGACTCGGGACCTGCACGGGTCTAGGTCGGGCGTACCCAAATGCATTGAGAATTTGGGGCCGTCACATATGCATACATCATCCTGAAATCCACGCTGATGCAAAATTCCTCAATAATTCTAGTGAAGTTAATTCCCACCACGTATATAGGAACCAAAAGATCAGCTCGTGTATATCAAGTTCCCAAAACAATAATAGCGTGCATCTCAATTGCCTGGCCTCTGGTTTACAGCACCAGCTTAACTCGCAACTCTCAAGGATCACGTTAACTCACTTGTCCTTGGACCACTCAATCAGAATAGAATTCCAAGAGAGGATAGATCAATAACAATAAGAAATTAAGGCTCAAAGAAATAATTGTAAATTTCAACACTAGTTTACTTACCCGTGTCCAACGTTACTACGCACTCTAAAAAAATAACTATAAATTTCCGCACTGGTTTACTTACCCGTGACTAACGCTACTACGCACTCACACGCTTTCAATAACTACCCTGCATACCCAATTATATTATGGTTAAGCTCTAAGTAAAACCAAATCACAAAACATCGTGAAAACTGCAACCAAAGTACGCTCGAGAGCTAGTTCCAAAAATAATTATTTATAACTTCAACTAATTTCAACTAGCTAACTTGGGGTAACTTTTTAACCTTGAAAACCTCAATATTTGTCATACTGAACAAAAAGAAAATTGTAGTACACATTTCGTATTTTCCATAGACTCTAAGAACACTCAAATCAGATCAAAAACAGAGGTGTTAAGAATTTTCCTATATGGTTTGTTGACAATACAAACTTCATTTGTTTTAAACTATCAACTCTTCTCCAAATCGGTATTTTCGCAATGAAATCCTCAAATCACACCAATAAACACCACAAAACCATTCGATACCAACTTTTAACTATTTCCATAACCCATTGAGTTAATTAAAATTAAAATCAATATTTAATTCATCCAAAATCTCAATATAAATCAATATCAACTGCAAAAACATCTTCAAAATTATTATCAACTAAGTTGCATCACTTCAAATCACAAAAACCCTATCCCATATCAGTGAAATTTATCTTAAATTAACGCAAATCTACTCAATACATGAATTCACAATAGTTGATACCAATTCTTACGAAAACCCTATGAAAGAAACTGAAAAATTACGAGATTTCTAATTGAATTGAGGAAAAACACCCTGAATTGAGATTTTATCAGATTCTGAGCTGAATTCCTCATTTCCACCACGATAACTTGGCTCAAACAGATCGTCTCGTGATGCTTTACTATTTTGCAGAGAGAAACCAGATGAAAATTGGACGTATGAAGTGAAGGGTTTTGTTTCAACGAACGAAATTCGTTCTATTGATAACAAATGAATCGATCAACTTTTTTTTTTCTTTCTCATATATATATATATATATATATATATAATAAACTCACCGCTTGTCAGCAGCTTAATTTTTTTTTATTTATTAATTCTCATAAAATTTTATTTTGACCATTTTTTAACTTTCAGTGCCTATTTTGAATCCGATTTTTCACCAAATTGAGCCAAACTCTCGGTAAAACAGTCCATCTTCATAAAACGACCATAACACTAGCCTTTGTCACACCAAAACCCCATATGTCTTAACTTTGTCCATGACATACCAACCTCCCATTTACCAATTTTCTTACCATACTTAACTAAACTTGTCGTACCACGTTTACTTATTATATTTTACTCTATTTTGTCAATGTTTCTATTCAGTTTATCCCCCGAACAACTAAGTACCCGACCACAGTTTGCCCCAACTCCCGAAAATCGCATTTCCTCAAGCCAAACTCATTTCTTCGCGTCAATGCTCTCACTCAGACGCCCTCATATGTTTGGAACATTGGAATCTAATTTTGGGTAAATAAATAATAATACAAAACACCAACTAAAAATAACATACCTCAGTGTCGACTACTGAGAATTGTTCACATGTATCACGGTAAGAGGTCCACGTATAACCTAAAATGACACGTGGCACGAGTTAAATTTTAGGCATGTTACACACGTCGCGCGGACGCCGCTAAGACCAGTAAGTTCACGACGTCACCCACGACGTGTTTGGCAGTGAGACTCATTTTTGACGCCGTGGAGACACCGCCCAATCCAATGAATGCCATGACGTTCTGGCGGTGTGACACTATTCATGTTCACAGGGACAAATTTTAATAAACTTTTGAAAACTTTCGGGGATCTCTCGAGTATCCAAATAGGTCCGAATATGACCTAATACCCGGGTAATTGACCCAAATGGGTAAGCTAATAAAATTATGAAAAATTAGATAGAATGAAGGTAATTAACGGGAATTTTAAATTAAATGGTTAACAGTGGTTTTAGTTGGTGACGGGGTATATGGGATTCGTAGGAGACGAGTCATGGTCCGTTGAATGCTTATTAATTGGACACAGGTAAGTAAACCAGTGAGAACTTTTACAGTTATTTATTGAGCTTTAATTTGTTGTTATTGCTCTGTTTATCAATATATCTTTTGGAATCTCTGTTGGTTAAGTGGTCCTTTGGCAAAGGAGTTATGGTTACTTTTACCTGCGACATGAGTTTTTTATCTAGACGTTGTCGATATCTCCTAGTTAAGTGTACATTGGGGGCTCTTATCCGGGTATATGGATATCTCATAGTCGCAAGGGTTACAGCTGGTAGGCTGTGTTCTCGTCCTGAACCCGAGTCTTGTAGGTTTTACCTTGACTCAACGACTATTGTCGGGACTCCTTGCTATTCTATTTCGTAACTCGTACACTTACTTTTCGTTTGATTTATTTATAGTCTTATGCGTTCATGTATTCCTTATTCCTTTCTTTCTATCGGCATGAACGTGGATTGATATTTATTTATTTTGAAATGTTGTATGATTGTTCTACTTGACGTTACTTACCTGGGCTCATCATTCTTGTGTTTGACAGAGCACAAATCCACAAACCAGCAAGGGAAAAGCTCCAGAGCTTGGAGATTTGCTTTGAGGATACCTGGACACGTATTTCCACTTTGTTGATTAGGTATTTTTTGTATTGTTGTATATATATATATGTTGTTTTGGAACATGAGTTTGGGTATGTGAGAGATTTTTGGCATGTATATCTATTGGGTTGTTCTCCTCTGACTGGTCATTAATGATGATATGCATATGCGGTGTTTCCACACTCTTGGATGTCTTATTTTAATATGGTTGTGATTAGTTGATTAGTTTGAGCTTTTGCTTCCGCTATATTGATGATAACTCACTAATCAATGTTATAAATTAGTAAATGAATTTTAATTGGTAAGGAAAGGCGGACTAGCCTTGCGTGATTCGTCAAGACGGACTCAAAGTTTCAGATAAGACTAGGCCGGATGGGACCAGGTTAAGGTTTGAAAACTGGGGTCGTCACACCTCCAATCAAAGTCCGAAAAGATTCAAGCGAAATCACATCGATTTGATGTTGTCGGTGTATTCCCCAACTCTTTTCGTGTCTAATTTTGAATTTTTTTTCTTGTTTTTTTTTAACTGGGGTTTGTGGTTTTTTGTTTTAAGATTAAGGCCTTTGATTTGGGAGCTTCAATTTAACATTTTTGCACAAAAATGTTGATGAAATCGAGAATATCTAGCAATTATGAGAAAACACTATTAATTTTTTAGTCATTTTCATGTATTTTTTGGAGTTTTGAAACTTTTTGTTCATTCTTCTTGCCCTTAGGTTTCTGACACATAAGACCGAATTGACCAATACCACTTTAGGGGACTTAGTTGGCTCCCACTGAGACCAATATCAAAACCTACATGTGTGATCAAAACCCACGTACGATGCTTCCTCACTCAAAGGGCATCGATAAGATTAAATATGGCTTTTTTGATGAAGAAAAAATACTCTTATGCCACTTTCGACCTAGTATAAATGATTGACAATAACAAAAAATTGAGAAATATAATGGAGAGGATTGTGGGATGATGAGGTGAAGGTAAGAGGGTCATGGGGTAAGTAAGAATATTTTTGAAATTTGAGGGGAAAAAAGGCAAGGTATGTTTAGCAAAATTAAGGTACGTTACACAAGTTTTGCGGTCGTTTAGTTGCTTCCTAAATAAATCATTATTTTTTTATTTTGTTAAAGAAGAAAAACACAAGTTGTGGGTCCTGTGCTTATTTGGCAAACACACTTCAGCTATGTCAAATGTATACCAAAATACCATATTTTACCCTCAACATACCTGAAACGTCATGTAAATATCACTCCAGCCTCCATTTTTTATTTTTTATTTTTTTATTTTATTATTTTATTTTTTAGCATAATCAGGCCTCCACTTGATGTCTATGGCTCTGTTTGGTAAGGACAAACTAACTTTATCAGCTAGATGATAAGCTAGCTTATAAACTACTTGACTAAATAAGTTGTATTTGGTTAGTAATTAAATTTTTAATGATTTTAAATCAAAATACGTCGTCTGAGTTTTTCCACCCTATTTTACCTCTGTGTTGAACCCATTCACGCACAGGTGTGTGCAAAATAATTGAAGCACCGCTTAATGCTCGTGCTGCTTGTGCTAGTTGCTATCCATTTTCATTTCACCAAATCTTCCCTGTTGTACTGTACATACAAAAATATTTTTTTTTTTCAGTTACATAGAAATAATTTACGATGTCAAAAGGATATAAAAAAATTAATGATATCAAAAGGGACGAATGAATTACATCACATGTGAATGATGTCATTCATTTAATTAAATATTTATACGTTTTATAATTTTTCAACAACAGTCAATCATGCATATGTTTAAATAAATTAAATATTAATACATTTGTGTATGTTGTATATGTTTAATCAATAGTTTGTAACCTTTTATGCTATTTGACATATGTAAGAACTTAATCAACTAGTTTTTCCAAACAAGTTTCATTGATTAGCTAGATTATCAACCATCAGCTACAAACTATTAGATTATCAACTAGTTCTACTAAACAGAGTCATACCTCCACATGAAAAAAGAAAAAGGCGAAGCCCAGTATCTACGTTGGAAAATGGATTACTTATTGAGGATAAGCGGAAGATAAGGCCAACTCTCTTCCACCGTTGGATCCTACGTGCAGGCCACAATAGACATTCATGATAGAAAAACAATGTCTAGCAATGCCTCCTGCACCATTGTTCTATCTAGCAAGGGCAATGTTACATGTTGAAACTGTTTTATTTTTATACTATAAGTCTCATTTCAAGATGAGGAGAGTGTGGTGACTAATTTTATATTTGGGTCATAAGTGTGAAAGTGGGGTTCATTATAAAATATCAAGACAAGATAAAGTGTCCACTCCACACTTATAAACCTTCTTTCTAAATAGTCGATGTGGACTATCGCAACATCTCCAAAATAAACACTTGTAAGTCACATAGTAGGCTAAGTGACTGAACGATGCGCATGGAAATTCATGTGATACACTTTGAATTGTGTACACATACATGTCAAAATGGAAAATGATATTTTGACGCTTCCGAAGTCACAAAGTTTGATTTAAATCCGTGAGATGCATTAATCAAAAAAATAAGAAACCTGAGATGCATTTTGAGATGTATGCATACATATTTCAAAGTGTATCATACGATTACCAGATAAGTGAGTTACTTAGTGTGACTTTTAATTAAGTTTTTGATTTAGCATTACCCTATTGAAATGTAATGACACGGCTTTCAAACATGTGTATAATTTAGCGTGCGACTTCAATTGTAACGATATATCATTTCCCAACTAGTAATTTGGAACTGAAATGATAGTAGTTAAGCAATCAAAAAAAAAACATGCACCGACTCAATGTAGAATAGTTACAGTGGCCAAGGTATGACGTTCCACTAAAAGAATTGAATTCGAATCTTAAGAGCGACATAATAAATGTGATCATTTAGATTCATAACTGTATTTCAATTTGACTTAAATTGTTGGTCATGAACTTATAGTTGAGACAAAAATGTAATGTAGCAAGGATTCTACAAATTACTTGCTAAAAAGAAAACAAAAACGAAAACAAAAATCTTTTGTATCTCCTCAAAAAAAAAATCTTTTGAATCGTTTTGTTTCTTTGTTCTTTCTTGATAAGAAAATGCCTTTCATTGCTGAGTCTTTGAATATTCGATATCGAGAATAAACATTCATATTTGTTGATTCTACGAATATTTAAATCAACGAAACAAACACATTTCTTAATTTCTTAATTACTCGTAATCTCCCACAAAATGAAATACACACCGAACTCTCGAAAGAATTCCCAAACTCTCATTTTTTATGCAAATATCAACGACCTTAATACATTCACATTGGTCACAGTTATAAGCTTTTAAAAATATGCAATGATACAAAAAAAAAAAAAAAGAAAAGAAAGAAAGACTTTATCTAATCTAAAAGTAAACTCACTTAGTGAAAAAAAAACTCACGCACTTAACACACCAAATAAAATGACTACCTAGCATATATTATCTATTCCAACATCACTTAATAAACACAAGATATACCTCTTTATTGGCGAGGTTGCTCCTCGTTAACTTTAAATAGAAAAATTAAAAATATGTGTACTGAAATTATTATTTGTTTATTTTCGAATCTCTGATTCTCAATGAAGGTTAAGCACTAATTAACAACAACAACATAGCCTCATTCCCAAACTGAACAAGGCAAGTCTCTCTCTCTCTCTCTCTCTCTCTCTCTCTCTCTCTCTCTCTCTTCAAAACCCTAAAAAAAAATTTGATTCCCTGTTCTTGAACCGCTGACGATCCTCTCAACGATCGACGGTGGTTTCAATCAAATCTTTTTTGTTCTTTGTTCATTCAATAAACAAGTAAACAACATATCTAATCAGATTTGTAGATATTGATTCATCCTTATTGCGGTGTATATTTATCAACGGTGTTGCGTGGATTTGTGCAGCGTTGGATTGATTTATCTTTAGTTTTTACTTTATAGTTAATTTTTTCCCTAGATGGAGTATTTGATTTGTCTTCTCCTAGTTGAAAAGTTTTAAGTATTCCCCTTGATGAAAAGTTTTGTTATTCATTTTGTGGTTTTAGTACTTTTGTGTATTGTCATGAGTTTCAACACTGTAGAGAGCAGTCTCTGATTGTCAAACTTTTTCAATTTCGAAAAAAATAAATAAATTAATGGCAGTTTGTTTGCACAAATAAGATTAGCGAATCAATTTATTTGATTTTATGTTTGGTCATGTATTGAGCCATGAATGATTAATGAAATTTCAATTTATCTTTAAAAAAACATAGCCTCTTTCACAAATTAATTGGGGTCAACTACGTGGATCAAACTCTTTCATTGTGCTCGATTAAGTGCAATTGATGGTGAACATTCCAAACTATTCAAGTCCCTCTTATTTAATGCATCCCAAGTTGACTTCAGTCTACCCCAACCTCGTCGAATTTCTTTAGTTTCTATTTAGTCAAATTTTCTAGTAGAAGTATTTGTAGGTCGTCTTTGTAGGTGTCCAAATCACCGCAACTGCCCTTCCCTAACATTTGTGTCGATTGATGCTACTCCTACTTTTTTAAAATTTGTATGTTTCTTAATTTATCTTTATGTGTTTTAGAATAAGAAACACATAATTTCTTTTAAATACTAACAAAAAAAAATTATCGACCAAATGTAACAAATACTTAAAAAACAGTTGAACCGCCCGATTTACAATTTCCAATGCATATGTGGGTTTAGATTTTCTTCTAAGGAAATACATTTTAAATGCACACCAAAAAAAAAGGGCATTTTAAATCACTTTAAATATAAAAATAAAAGTTTTCATAATATATATATATATATATATATATATATATATATAAAAGTTGGAGCCGTGAGAAAGTTTAGCAATCCTCCTCCTTTGAGCATTTTATTTTTCTGATTTTTACAAATTTCCTGATTTTTGGTTTTTTTTTTTTTGGGGTACTCAAACATCACCTATTCACCAATATCTATGTGCATGTATTCTGCACATAATTAAGAGTACCCACTTGCCAATGTAGAAGTAATTGATAGCAGAAGGCTTAACAATGAATCTACCCCTTTAAATGCCATCTCATCAGACCACTTAACACCATTCACATCACATCAACCCAAAAATGGTTTCAACTCTTCAAATAAAAAAATAAAAAAAAATTGGCTTCAACTCTTCTTGGCCCTCCACAACTCAACCGACCCCTCTCGACCCAAAACCCAGCCACCACCACTACCGGTGATGCTTTCATGGATCAAATGCTCACGAACTTCAACAAACTATCAAACCAATTTGTGATGGCTCAAACAGACCACAAAGTGGGAAAGTAGTGTTGGAGTTGTTGTTGTTTTTTAAGGATCTATTGAGTTTTTGTGTATTTGGTGGTTGATTTTGGATCATTTTTTATGAGTGTTGGCACATCATCGGCATAATGGTTATGGGTGCTTATCTCCTCTATTTGCTTTTTGTACTTCAAACTGCAGAGGAAAAAAATGGATTTTTTTGCATGTGCTTTTATATCTGTCTTTCTTTGATTGATTGGGGAATTGGTAGCTAAGCTTTGTTTTGGGTTCCTTATTCTCAATTTGTTGTTTCAAAATTTGATCTTTACATACCCTTTTAGTGGATTAGGCGATTTTGTTTTGTAATCAACATTTATGCTGTCAATTTCACTGCAATTTAATTATTATATTGATTGTTTTTGTTGTTGTTGTTGGCAGATTGAAGGGAATTTGATAGTGTCTGAAATCTAATGACTCCACTGCCACTCGATGTTCTCATTAAACATTCATTTTTAATATGAGTTTTTTTTCTTATCAGTTTTTTTATTTAACTGTCAAGACTTTGTACAACCTGAGAGGTGTTAACAAAACTAACTTTCAAATCTAAAGAGATTGAAACCCTAACTTTCAGATCTGAAAGTATTGCTCTTAGTACCCTTTTTATATTCAGTGTTTACAACATTACAACCATTAGATCAGTTCAATCTGAACCAGTAATGATAGATGTCACAGATTGCCACCCTGACAATCTGTTACACCCAACCTCGTGTATTACACGTGAGTTCTACTACGTAGAACAAAAATGAGAGGTTCTACGCGGCGATGCTCTGGCTCCACCACAACCTCACGAAGCTCGGCTACTTCAAAGACTTGCCGAAGATATTTTTTGACTAATCGAAGGTCTCGAGGTTTAGAAAATCCCGAAATAAGAATGTGAAAGTAGATCAAGGAATATATTTATTTATTTTTATTATTAATTGTCTTAAGAAATATATTCATTACCCCATTTTTTTGGGTAACGAAATGCAATCGTTTCGAATCTTGCACATCCTTTTAGTTACCACAACATCATTTATACTGCTTAGGGTACCAAAATCACAATTAAGTGCATTTGAATTATTTTCTTGGTCAATGAAGGGTTGTTTCAATGCATTTTATCGACTTATCCTATGTTGCCTATATCATATAGGAATATGGTTATTTTGTGTATAACTCACATTATTGAGCAGGACCCAGATTGACTGATTATGGCTCACTCTCAACACTTCCTACCTACAGAGTGAGGAAGCATTAAAGTCTACAACAATAATCCAAAAGAAAATAAAAGGATTGGATTGATGAATTTAGCTGAATTCGTTAAGGTGGGAGAAACATTTTAAATTTTTGTATAGGGCTATGTCTTTGAAACACCGAACAAACATATGCTAAGGTGACCATTTTAAGACACATGGAATGGACACCCAATTGATGGTATCCATTCAATACACATCGATTTATGTATACATAAATATGGATGTACAAAATCAATTAACATGAACAATCGGGTGTCCCAATTACTGCAGGTCTAGCAACATCAAGTTCTCTCTTAGAGTACTTCATACACAAATGCAATGTTTTGCCGATTGTTGAGTTGTATGACACTCCAAAACGTAGAAGAGATCTTGCAGTAAGATCAACAACTTCACATCTCTATGTTCGTTGTTATAAGGATTGTTCAACATTTTCGCTATGTGCGTGATTTATAAGTAAATATTTTTTGACCTTATATTGTATATTTTTTTAAGAAATATATGTTGATTTATTATGAATTGTAATTTTAATTTTAATTGTAAAAAATATTACACTATATTCATGTAAATTATTTTTTTTAACTTTCTCTTAAAGTTTTAATAACCCTGCGCAGAGGGGGTTTTTCAAAAAGTAGGGTAAATTTACTTTAAAATTCATTAAATAGGGTAAATTTCTTTAAAATTTCAAAAACAATGTATTTCTCCTTTAGTAGAGGCGTCATTGAGTCTGATGTGGTGGTGGGTGGGAGATGTGGCAATTTCAATTGTATAAATGACTCCTTTTGTAAAGGAGTCATTCATACATTTCATTTTTGTATGAATGACTCCTTTACAAAAGGAGTCATTGTGACGACCCTTCCCTGACCTAGGGTCAAGTCGTCCAGCCCAAACCGTTACCTAAACCTGATACCTGAACCAGGCCCAAGTAACGGCTTGACACGCCTAAGTACAACTGCGGAATAATTATTCTAAACAATATATATAATAATAAGTGTGTGAAAAATAATCACAACAAAAACCATATAAACCTATATATCATAATAAGATCTATCATCTTTAATATTTAAATGTCTCATACAACTTCATAATAATATTATAAAGGTTCAAAACTACCCATTAACTAATTCTCAAGCTATAACCCACGTACGAGGTTTACAAAACGATTAATATTAATAATAAACTAGTATTATACGAGTCTCACATATAAAGGCACTTCAAGATAAATCCTTTCCCATGCCTTTCTTGTCTATCGCGCTGGTAGAGGGACCTGTGGGGTAGAGTGGGGTGAGCTAAAGAACCAACGATGCTCAATAAGAGGAAAGACTCGCTCAAACATTAAATATGCACGTACTACCTAGTACTCATGCAAATTCTACATGACATCAAATCCATACGCATAACACAACATGTAATAACTGAATAAATGTAAATCATAACAAAATTATAAGCATATTAATTGAACACATAATTCGATACAATTAAAGACATGGTTCATGCTCATCGTAGTTATGAAAATGGATTCATATTCCAAGAAGAATGAATAAATAATATTTCCATTTCCAAATTAGACATCCAATAATCTTCGTATCAATATTTTATGTCGTATTCCATTCACATTACTATACATAAAAACATAACAGTTTTACAACACATTTGATAAACATTCATTTATGTCATGCATAATAATATTCATCATTTTTCATTTATAAAATCTACACATGGCATACATATAAAGTCAAATGAAAGATTTAAATGAAATGTGATAGATATAAATATTAATATAAGCCGTTGTTTCATTCAATGCGAACTAGATATTGGTAAGGATCCGGTGACCGAATCATCTATTTTCGAATTGGTACAATAACTAGTGGAAGTGCAATGGTCGTTACGCCCTTTAAATAATTGCACCAAAATAAAAATAGATTCATCCAAGTCGTCACCGCTACACGTCTCAAAGAATCATCAAGTAGCAAAGGATGGAACTCCAAACCCTTACCCTCGAATAATTCACCTTATGCATTCAATTAGTCAAGTAAACCCTCGGTGGTTAACTACCACAACATTCTGGGGCGTCCAAGATATAGACTACTTGCTAATTTGGCCCGCGGTGGAACTCCACACATTCTGGGGCACCGAATAACATAAAAGGCAAAACAATGTATTCACAATTCTATAGATAATAGAGATCCAAACCAATATCACGACGCAACCCATTCCCAAGTCGTTACATTCAAAACATGCATTCCTAATTATCTAATAATCAAACCATATTTAATGCATGAGCGAAGCTCCCCACTTACCTGGACCCGTCGCGACGCCTATACCGACTCCTCGTACGTTTGGGGTCTCACGTGAACCGCCTCGCGAATCTACGCAATTTATACAATTCTATATAAGACTACATAAGCATTTTACTCATTTAAAGTTGAGTATTTTAATTTTTAATTCATTTTTAGGGACCCAAATGGTGTGGATTCTACATGTTATGCCGTTTAAGGGCTTTGTCGAGGGTATCGACGCCCATCGTAGGTTTTCCTGTTTTATTTTTTATTTTTATTTTTTTCAATTTATTTGGCCAGGGACCAATTTGGTCCCTGTTTGGTGGTACAGGGACCAAATTGGTCCCTGTTTAGTTGGCCAGGGGTCCCAGCCCCTGGTCAACGACCACCCAGCCTCTCCTGGGGCTGTCGCCTGGAACCAAACCAGGGCCAGACGCCCCTGGTGTCTCGGCCCGCCTCCCCTAACCCTCGAATCTAAGTACGAGGGTGGTCCCCAGTGCTCGCCGGCACTGGGGACCCTCCACCGCGGCTCACCAGCCGCGGTGGCGGTGGTGGTGGCGGTGATGGAGGAAGTGGGGTGGCTATTGCCACCCCCTTCTTCCTCACCATTATGGGGTGGCAAAAGCCACCCCTCCCCCCATATTGACGACGGCACCGCTGCTCCTCAGCAGCGCCGCTGTCTTCTCCGGCGACGCCCCCAAAACCAGCGGCTCCCCTTGGAGCCGCCACCCCTCTTTCCTTTTCTCCAAAAACAAACCAAAGAAGAAGAAAAGAGAAAAAAGAAGAAAGAAAAAAAAAAAGGAAAAATCACCACCAAAAGATTACCCCTCCTTGATTGTTCAACGCTTCCTCTTCTTCTCCTCTCTCTCAAACTTGTTGAAACAACAAAAAGGGGTGACTAGGGTTTGCAACATATCCTTATATAGTTAGGGTTTCTCACAAATTCAACCCTAATGACATAGATACCCCTATGGGCCCAATTTCCTCGTTAAGCCCATTCAAACTATTTTCACTTAGTCCAAGTCTTGTTAATATTAATTTTGTGTAACAATTTCATTTGTTCACATACTTTAATATAAAATTAATAAAATATCTTTAAAATGGGTCGGAGAATATTTGGGTCGTTACAGTCATTCATACAATGTGACTCTGTATGAATGACTCATTTTGTAAAGGAGTCATTCATACAATTGGAATTGTGATATGGCAGTGACGTTGCGATGTGGCAGTGGGTGTGTGAGGTAGCAATTTCAATTGTATGAATGACTCTTTTACAAAATGAGTCATTCATACATTTCATTTTTGTATGAATGACTCATATACAAAAGGAGTCATTCATACAATGTGACTTTATATGACTCCTTTTGTAAATGAGTCATTCATACAATTAGAATTGTGATGTGACTGTGACGTGGCGGTGGGTGTGTGAGGTGGCAATTTCAACTGTATGAATGACTCCTTTTGTAAATGAGTCATTCATACAAAAAATGAAATGTATGAATGACTCTTTTTGTAAATGAGTCATTCATACAATTGGAATTGTGATGTGGCTGTAATGTGGCGATGTAGCGGTGGGTGGGTGAGGTGGCAATTTCAATTGTATGAATGACTCCTTTTATAAAAGGAGTCATTTATACATTTCTTTTTTGTATGATTGACTCATTTTGTAAATGCGTCATTCTTGTTAGGTGGCTGCCACATGGGATACATTAGTGACGTGACGCCACTGACGTGACGCCACGTAACATGAATGGCGTCTTTACAAAAGGCGTCATTTGTATTAAGTGGCTGCCACATGGGATACATTAGTGACGTGGCGCCACGTAACATGAATGACGCCTTTACAAAAGGCGTCATTCGTGTTGGTTAGATGATGTGGCGCCACGTAACACGAATGACGCCTTTTGTAAGCGTCATTCGTATTGGTCAGATAACGTGGCGCCACATAACACGAATGGCGCCTTTACAAAAGGCGTCATTCGTGTAACACCAATGTTTAAAGCTAATTACGCCTTTTCAAAAGGCGATATACTGTAATTAAATGTAACGGCCCGTTATTTTATTAAGGCCGTTATTTACCTTATTTCAGATTAGGACGCCAGCTCGGATGACACGTGGATGCCGCGGATAGATTAGGCATGTTCTGGACCTAGTATTGACTGTGTATTGTTGTTTTTCTAATTTCGGTGATTTATTGATATTTTCATTTTCTTGATAATGATGTATTATTTGTCACCGGTGTACAATTAAAATAAACTTGTCGGGTGAGTTGTGAGCCGGGGTTTTAGTTCGGTGAACACGCCAACGCGGGGTTTGGTAGCTGTGAGGCTGGGCGTTGAGAGTTAGACAAATTCAATCAATATTATATTAGTATGGTTGAGGGTTTAAATGCAAAGAAATTCATATGTGACTATAGGCTAAATGAATGAATAATTGGTACACTATGTGTGGGACCGCCTTGGGAAGCGTGCCAGACACGGGGCACGGGGAGCCGGGTAATCGGGAGCGTAGTGGGACCATATTTGGCATTTTACGGAATTTAGTTGACCGCTTGGGTAGAGTGTACAAGTTAAGATAGATATAATTGAAGAAAGTCCTATAGTTTGAACTGGAAAATCAGCACACATTGGATGATCCTCGAGATTGACAACAGATAAAAAACTAGGCAATATGTGTCATGATAAGGTGGCTGGATGGAGTGACACGGGCCGGATAAGGACCATCTGATGGGCCTCGAGATACGTGTGCACTTTAGATTATATTAACCACTATAAATACCACCGATCAAACCCACATGCAAACCATAAGCCATTCTGAACCAAAAACTTCAGATTTATGAGAGAGAAATCAATGTTAGGGAGCTCAACTATGACGTTTTAGAGGCTGGATTTGAACATTAACTACAAGCTTGAAGTAATCTACTCCCCTGTTTCTTGGATTTTTGATGAGAAATGTTGCATGTTGTGGTATGTATGATTTCATCGAGTTTTTGTGCATTTGCCACTGATTTTACTAGATTTGAGGACTATGAGGTTGGTATAACAGGTGTTGTGTTTTTTATCAAGTTTGAGAGAGATTTGATGAATTTGTGAAAATGGGTTTTGAACATGATTTTTATGATTTGTTGAATTTGAGGTTTAAGCTCGATAAATTTGTGTTTAATGATGTTTTTGGGTGTCAATGAGGCATGTGGGAAGTGAAAAAATCGATTTAAATGGGTTTAGGAGGTGCTGAAATCCAGAAATTTGAATCTGGAAATGCCTGACAGAGTGCTATTAGCGCGCTAATTTCTTTCTGGAAATGATGATGAATAGTGATCGAGATCAATTAGCGCGCTATTTGATCTCATTAGCGCACTAATGATCATCTGGAATAGAATTTAGTGTGAAATTGGACATAATTGATTATAAACCAAATTATTGACCAATAAACCTTGAAATTTGGTCCCAAGAGTCTCAAGATAGTGGAATTAAGTTAGGAATTAGTCGAGGGTCGAACTGGGGGTATTTTCAGGGTTTGTTGAGCGCGGATTGAGGTACGTAAAACCCAACTGAACACCACTACTGCATTTACTTATTTATTTCCATTGAGCTTTATTTTCTTGAAAATCTATGATTTATATTCCTATTGGGACGGTTATGGCACCGTCTATGTATCCACGGGTAGTAGAGGTCGCTGGCTAGGTGTGTAGCGCGTGATCTAGGAACTCGGTAGACGATATCTCGAGTTGGACTCCATTTCACGTGTTCGATTAGCCCATTAGGGTTAATGCCGCTGGGATACAGTCGTAGGGTCGAAGGCATGGGCCACGACCAGGGCTTCTGGTCCTAGTACACATTTAGTGGTTGTGTTCACACCCCTTTGTCTATCAAGGTGTTTATATACATGCGATTAGCTTTGAGCGATTAATCGCATATTTTCCTTCCTTCCGCATGTTTATTTAACACTACTTTTTGGCTCGTTAATTATTTCTATTATTTATGCACGGTGATTTTCCTTGGGATTTTACTTACTTGGGCTCTCGCCATCTGCCTTTTTGTGGTGGCGAGCGCGAGATCCTAGTACTAGCGAGGGGCGAGGGATCATCGGCGATTTCATCCGACTTGCCTACGCCGAGGCTCTTTGGTATGTGTGTAGATATTATCATGTTTTGATATTTTGTATTATCTTTTGGGTTGGGAAACTGGATACACGCTTGTATCTTGGTATACATCTTATTATGATTGATCGCTTTGTATGCACAGATGATACAGCCGGGTTTTCCACTATAGGTTTGATCAGTAAAACTTTTATATATAAATATGAATGCATTTTGTTAAACTTTAAATTCTTCCGCTGTTAATTTCTTTGAAAATGATAAGGTAAATGACTTTAACAAATTACCTTAAGTATGAAGGCAGAGGGACACGTGGCAGCGACTTCCGGGGCTGAGGCAGGGGAGGTAGCTGACCACGGGGCGGCCCGGTAAAATTTGGGGCCGCCACATTAAAGAATAAAAAAACCACAGTAATTTACGAATTAAAAAAAAAAAGAGTACGGATGTAATTTTTTCTGCGCTGAGCGAAGGAAATCGACTAGTAACGATAATAAGGCCAAATTGGTTAAAATATCAAAACATTTCACAATTTTTGTTATTATATCATAACCTTTTGAAACTCATTATTATATTCTAACCTTTATAAATTGTTTCATTTGTATCCCAAACCATTTTTGAACTCCAAATTTGATGATTTAACACTTAATTAATGAATTTAAATCATATAATTATTTTGATAATTATGGATGACGATGTGGTTTTTAAACTCATAATTAAAGTGTTGTCTCTTCAAATTCTAAGTTAAAAGTTAAATTGGGATACAAATTTAACCATCTATAAAGGTGAGGATATAATAACAAATTTCAAAAGGTTAGGATATAGTAACAAAAGTTACAAGAGATTTGGATATTTTAACCAATTAAGCTTAATAATAATAATAAAAGAGGCATGCTAGAGTAACCCAGTTTTTAACCCACATTTATAACTGACCTCATTGAAAGTCGTTCAAATCACCTCGAGATGTGTGCGAACATATCTCGAGATGTTAATGAACGGCATTCGATAAGGTCGATGCCAAAAGTAGGTTACTCTACCATTTTTTATAATAAAAATAAATAAGAAAATGATAAAATGACTCATTTTTTTTGGTAGGAAAATGACGCACTCTTTGGACGCACATTATTATTTTTTAGTTAGTTATGGCTCTTTTTTGTCTCTCTGGACATGGGCTCTACATCTGATAAAATACTATAAAGTATGCGCCCAAAATATGCATTGAAATTGTGTTATATTATCATTTTCCAAATAAAAAAATCTTTTGTTCGATAAACCTGAGCCACAAAATATTACATGCGACGCACGTACGAGTAAAAACGCCTACTTGACAAACCAGATAACGCACAGATAAGGCGAACCCTCCATCCACCGTCAGATGGATACGATCCCCCATCCAACGCCCACAATTGACTCTCCAAGAAGATAACCCCAAGTCCCACCACCACATATATCCCAAACCCCAAATCACTCTCACCAATTCTCCCCCTCATCTCTCAACCCCAATTCTCCACCACCACAATGGCCTCCGCCTCCGCCTCCGCCGCCACCACCTCGACCTTTCTGGGCACCCGCCTGCCCGACACTCACTCCAATTCGGGCCGCTTCCACGCCCGGTTCGGGTTCGGGTCCAAGAAGTCCGCCCCAAAAAAGGCCTCCAAAGTGGTGACTTCGGACCGCCCGCTTTGGTTCCCGGGCGCCGTGGCGCCCGACTACCTTGACGGGTCATTGGTTGGGGACTACGGGTTCGACCCGTTTGGGCTGGGCAAACCCGCCGAGTACTTGCAATACGAGTTGGACTCTTTGGACCAAAACTTGGCCAAGAACTTGGCCGGTGACATCATCGGGACCCGGTTCGAAGGGGCCGATGTTAAGTCCACCCCATTTCAGCCGTACAGTGAGGTGTTCGGGCTCCAGAGGTTCAGGGAGTGCGAGCTCATTCATGGGAGATGGGCTATGCTCGCGACACTTGGCGCTTTGGCTGTCGAGGCCCTCACTGGCGTCACGTGGCAGGACGCTGGGAAGGTGAGTGCTGGTTAAGATCGTGCGCACCGGTGCACGGAAGCTTGTTTGTTACATTTTTTTAGAATTAAATTATGATAAAGACCATGCAAATTTTTTTATGTTGTTAATGTGCCTCGACTCATGCGAAACACATGTTCAAGGCACATTTGACGACTCTTAAAGTGTCTTGCACGTTGCTGAGTGGCGTACATTTCGCATTTTTGTCTAGAAAATTGTCCATATTTATGATGCGCCTTTGTTTTTTTTTGGTTTTGATGCGCCTTGAATCATACAAATATTGGACATAAACTGGTTTACATGTATTTGAGGCACATCTGACATCCCAAAAGTGCTTTTACATTTGTACATGCATGTAGCATTTTTGTTTAGAAATGACCTTTATTTATGAGGGGCCTCGAATCATGCAAAACATATATTTGAGGTACATTTGAGACACAAAGTGCCTTAGCCTTTCAAAATCACCATTATATTATGTAATTTTTTAACTAACCACGGGTATTTAGACATTTGTCTAATTAATCTCGTGAGCCCTAAGGTTGTGGAAAAAGATTACTAATAGCCCTACGTTTGGCTGACATGGGGAATCAAACTCGAGATTTTACGTCAAACCCACACAGTTCTGCTTCCATTTTTTTACTAGACTAGCTTGTTTGAATTATATTATGTAACAATTTTGTTTACAAAATTTATCAATTTTGTTGTAAAATTATCACTTTTGTTATAAAATTATCACTATTATTTTTCTGTTTTCCGACGAAGTTTTCACGTTCAGGCACCGTCATTGTTCTTTATTTATAAGACTTAAAACCAAAAATTTACGTAAGACAATTGAATTTATTACTGCACGTTATGATGTAGGTGGAATTGGTGGAGGGGTCCTCGTATCTAGGCTTTTCGTTGCCATTCTCGATGACAACGCTCATCTGGATCGAGGTTTTGGTGATCGGGTATGTTGAGTTCCAGAGGAATGCGGAGCTTGACCCGGAAAAGAGACTATACCCGGGTGGGAGTTTCTTCGACCCATTGGGCTTGGCGTCCGACCCGGAAAAGAAGGCCACACTTCAACTGGCCGAGATCAAGCACGCGAGGCTGGCCATGATTGGGTTCCTGGGCTTTGCGGTCCAGGCCGCGGCGACGGGCAAGGGCCCACTCAACAACTGGGCTACCCATTTGAGTGACCCGCTCCACACCACCATCTTCGACACCTTCTCGTCCTCTTAGGCTTTCAATTAGTTCTCTCTATTGATGGTCATGATCGGCCCTGCTTTGTTTGTTTTGTTTGTCTAATGAGAGATAATGATGATGATTTGTATAAATACAATATATATGCTTGTGTCATGTAAAAATTTATTATTTATGGGACCTTAAGAACGAGCTTAGTAAGCCTAATTAGTAGTTCCATATGTATATTTCCATTATTACAGTATCTACTACGATCGATAATTAAGTGCACTAACAATCGAGCTCTAACTCTTCTGGTACTGAAAGCATACCCACAATTAAAGAGATTATGAGTTTAACCCCCTACATTCAACATATTGGGAAGGTTTTTATACGATTGCTGGCAAAGTTGTCTTATGTTGTGGACTTAATTTACTACAAAAACTTCAAAAGTTGTATTAATTAATAATATATTAGAACAATGTAACCTCTTCGACAAAAGAAAAGAATAAAAAAAAAAATCAAGTGCGCATAATCATTAATGATAAATCAGATTTGAATAATTTAAATGCTATAAACAAAAATAGGCCCTTTCAGTACCACGGGAGGAACCAAGATTTTTCATGAACCCTGCGCTATAATTAACTATTAACTTTTTTTTCCTCTCATATTAAGCTATATATATATATATATAATTGTGTACACACTAAGAATACATGATGGAGGAAGACGTTAACAATGCCTTTTTCTGCTAATTAATCAGTTAAGACTACTATATTCTTTGTGCACAAATTGGATGGACAATTCCTCCCAAATATTTCCAGCTTCATGCATCTCATGAACGAGTAGTCGTTTGATATAGCAATACCCATTATTAAAATTAATAATATACTACAAATTGAAGTATAATAGAGATTCAAAGGAAGTAGTAGCACTTATCAATGCAATATTTAGAAATTGACAATGCCTACAATTGTGATGATTTTGGCATATTCTAAGACGGTCGACAATGCCTCTAGTTATAAAACTTGATACCATATAAATTAAAGAAACTCGATGATATAAAAAAATGTCTAAATACAATAATTTGAGATGCATTGATTATAAAGAATTTAAATAGTATATACTGCACCATCAATAACATTGAATCCGAATAAAAAAAGCATAATAACATTGAATCAAGTGGAGTTGAAGAATTTAATTTATGTAGTTGACTCTAATTAATTTGAAATTGAAACAATATTGTTGCAATTAGTCATGGCGCCAGTCATGGTGCCCAAGAATGGGTATGGCTTAAAAAATGTGGATCCAGCCCATGTCTGCTCTTGCCTAGTCTCACTTGAGTGGTTTTGGAAGAAAGATAATGGGTATGGCATAAATGATAAGTGTTCATCAGATGTGCCTTGAACCAAGTATTGTACATGATTCAAAGAGTTTGCTTTACTTGGCACCCAAGTACCACTGCTTACGCAAAAAACTGATTCCAAACTACGAGCCAAACGCGACCCTAATTTTTTAATTTATGTATTATATTTCACTAAACCGAGGGCGATAAAAGAGTTTGATCCATGTATCCGAGTCCAATTAATTTGAGATTGAGACTATGTTGTTGTTGTTGTATTATATTTCATTGTCAGGTTAGGATTTTAAATTTTTCTTGTTAATCTCATATAGAGACTTTTTTCCTCCAACCAGACAAATTGCAGGAAGTTATTTTAGGTTTCCTTGTGGGGTCTAATTAGGGGATATAAGAAAATTGTTTAGATTCTAATATGTTTAGTATTTGGAGAATCCAGCTTCTCGAGTAGGAGCAGGTTTCTTGTTCTTCTTTTGAGATTTCTACTCCATTATCTACAATTTCAATAGTTTACTTTTTTCTTCAATTATTTATGTTTGATTGGAGTTTAAGTGTGTAGGGTATTAAAATATCTGTGTGCCCTGCATTTCTTCTCGGAGTTACTGTTAAAATATTTGTAGAAATCTATATGGATTTTGTAACCAGGAATTATAAATGACCTGGGTCTCTTTTTTAAAATAAGATTAAATGTTTGACTTGTATCACATCTCATTACATTGCAGCATTCTCGTTTTACTTTCATCTTATAAAAAAAGAGTTGGGTTATGTACACCTCGGTATCCTCTCAAGGTACCTCGATACTTTTATCAAAATGCCCTTACTTTGTGAAGCAATGCACCCCACTATCCAAAACTTATGTTAAAGTGGTCTCAGTCATGTCTTGCCGAGACCCGTATTACAGTGTCAGTCTATACCAACTGAAATCTATATAAGATTGTCAAACACCTAACTCGATGGGTGACCACCGAAACTATACAAGTGGTATCAGTGTGCCGAGACGTGTGCATGTCTCGGTCGAAACCAACTGACACAACAACTTGTCTTGGTCCTGTGTGTCCGAGACCATAGGTTCAGTCATTTCTCATGGAGACTTGAAATGTAATGTCGGTTAATGTAATCTCGCACATGTCGATTAATGTAGTCTCGAGCTATGAGCATCCCACCGATTACTTTAGACATCTCTGAGCAACTGTATTATTTTTTTTAAAACTAACTATAAAAAAAAAAAAAAAAAAAAAAAAAAAAAAAAAAAAACGAGCTGCACAAAGCACAACTCTAAAAAAAAATCAAAGACCCTAGTAAACTTCCTCATGATCGATGTTTTGGAAGTTTATACACGTGAATAAGTTCTGACAGTTTCTCAGATTATGGATGCTGAATAGACCTGTTAGACAAATGTACTTTATTTGATTGAATATATGGATTATTTTCTATCTATCTGTTTTATCCATTGTTATTGAACTGACGGATTTGAAAATGTGTGATTTGCAAAGTCTTCTGGGTACTTATGAATAATTGAGTTGTGAGAATTGGTGCGTCTATGGCATGAAGCATGTTTCTTGCGTGGTCAGTGTTCAAAGTAAGCATGGCTACCATTTTCTTCGGCGGTATTTAGAGGCGGAACCAGGAAATCTTGATTACCAATTTAAAAAGGCAAAACGTATTTTTTGGTCCTTCAACTTTGAGTCTTTTATACTTTTGGTCCCTGAACTTTCAATAGTGTACATTTAGTCCCTGAACTTTCATTGTTGTACATTTGGTCCCTGAACTTTTGAGTTTTATGCTTTTGGTCCTTGAACTTTGAGATTTTTATGTTTTTGGGGGAAATTAAAAAAATTTTCGGCTTTTTTTGGTCGATGCGAGTCGTCCGATTCAGTAATATAAACCATTTTACTCTTCTTGACTAATCACACAACACTTTTGTTGCCCACATTGACATAATTTAACACTTTAAATGGTGGAAGGACTAAATGTAGATCTTTGTGAAAGTTCAAGGACCAAATGTATAGTAATAAAAGTTCAGGGACCTAGAGCACAAAAAACACAAAGTTCAGGGACCAAATGATAGGTTTTGCCATTTAAAAATAATTAGACTTGTCTTTATACCCATTAAAATATTCACTCAAGACACTTTAAATACATTTTTTTTTTACAACACTACATTTATTATACAAGGAGCATATATCAAGCTTAAGGAAGACGGAAAGGGGGCGGAGACCGGACGAATACATAGGGGTACTATTGGGGTCCCCCAAGGTGCGCCTCTGGCGGTATTGCTAGGTAGAGATTAGGGGTGCACACGGATTGCACTAATCTGCGGATCCGATCCAATTCGAACCAATTATGACTAATTGGATCAATATTTTTATCCCTTGGACTGGATTGAATTGAAAAATCACTAATCCGGCTGGACTGGATCGGATTACGGATCCTACATTAAAAAATCGCGGATCCAATCCGATCCAATCCGTTTAGTACATCAACACATACATATTTCATCATATGTACTATAATAGCTTAATTAGCATCAACTCAAACTATCAACTCTAAACTATAATATCTAAAAGATTATACTAATTCTTAACTTTTTTATTATGTTTTAGACCTTTTTATTGTAGGTTGTGTATGTTCAACGTATATTTTTTTTGTTGTTTTGTGAGGGTGTATGATGAAGATTTGTGGATGACACATTTATTTATGTAGAAACTTACATTTTGAAGGTTATTGTGATAACAATTTTGTGGGAAATATGCTATATATAGATTTGTGAAATGTATGTTGTAAATTTGTCATTCGTGAGATACATAATTCTTGTAATTCATTTGATTAAGTCTAATTTCATAAATTTTGGATAGGAAAACGTCAATCCGTGGAACTTGATCCAATTCGGTCCGCATTTTGCAAATTGGATTGAGTTGGATTGATGAATTATTTGGACTGGATTGGATTATAATTTTTCAATCCGCAATAATTGGATTGAATTGCGGATTGACCCTAATTGGACTGGATCCAATCCGTGTGCACCCCTAGTAGAGATATGTGCCCATCGACCTGTCACATTAGTTCTTGCTGCATTTGCTCATTAGGACAAGATAACAATTATTAAATTATTGAAAAAAGGTTGAAGAATTTGGTATTAGATCACCTCGATTGTACTTAAGGCAAGTAGCGGAGCTGTGTGAAAGTTTGATAGAAGTATGAGATGGCCAATTTAGTGTATGAAGTATTGAATTGTATGGCTCTTTACTGAAGTTTTCTTCTTGTGCTATCATCATCATCGTTGTTGTTCTTGCCGCTGTTGCTATCATGATTTATTATCATCATTATTCTGCTTCATCTCTTTGTTAAATTAGAAGCAAACTTAAGTAATTCTCATTCATCTAAAACATGGGTATCATTACCTGTTTCTTTCTGCACTCTTTTTTAACTGTACAAGCTTGTATATAATCATATGTAGTGCTTTTAGGTAAAGGAAACTAATTATTAATTTATTTATTCAAGGAAGTAGAAACAATGGATGGGCCCAAGTTAGGTGTTGTTGAGGCGAACCATTACTCTTGGATGAGCCAAATTGCCGAGGCATTATTTTGATGTAGTATATTCTGAAGTCTGTCCATTCTTTTTCCTTAGAAAGTTTCAACTGGTGATGGATTATAGCATTTTATATAAATTACGTGTTTGTTTTTAATTTATGTTTCTTGTATGATTATATTGGATATAGCCTTTATTTTTTGGTTGAAAGTAGGATGAATTTGAAGTTTTTTGCGAACTCAACCCTTATGCTTTGCTTTTATTCTTTGTTAGTGCTTTTGTTGTAAGTTGTTCTGATATGGAGAACTGCCTCTCTTACAATTTTTGCTTTGTTATTCAGGATTTCTACTGCAGACATGGGGCGGCTTATCTCTTGAAGGAGGTGTAAGTACTTCCTGACTTTTACACTGTCAAATTAATATTTCTATTTTAAGTGAAATCTTGGACACACACACACACACAACATTTGCCCATGTAAATTCTCTCTTTCTTATCTTGGACATATCTCAAACAAAATGTTTTTTCTGGAATCATGCATTCTTAAGGGTCTCTGTGTACTGAAAGAGTTATATTTGCTGCTTTAATGAAGCATGGACATGTCTCTTTTGAAAGTCAGTTATCAGGTGAATGCAGCATTGCTCGTTTTTTTATCTGAAATAATTTGCCTTTATTCCATGCCAAGACTTTGTAGAACACCAGTTTATTTTCCTATATCTCCAATGTTGATGTGAAAGAACCCATATATGCAAACAGCCTGACAGAAATGGTCATTTGAACTCTGGGTTGTTAACATTCAATCAAACAAAGGGGTTTAGCATCTTCTCGTGATTATGTTTGCCATATTTATAGAACACCTTTTTTTTTTTTTTAGGTCTATAGAACAACCTAATTTATTGTTTAGACTGTTGATATCTTCCTCAAAACTTGTAAAATGAAGCTTTTTTCATATTTGTAATTGAAAATTAAACTGAAATGCAGGGGCAGATCCAAGAGTATCATATTTGGAATTGAAAAATAGATTGGTTTCCAGTGACATTCTTTAGCACAACTAAAAATTTTTCAATGCAAATTGGGATATCTTTGTAAAAAATGATTTACTTTAAGTTGCATTATCTTTGTTAAAGATAATTGGTAGTAAAGCACTACCCCCTCCCTTAGGTTTCCAGATTGTCATGCTGTCTTAAGTAGTCCATTGCTGCCTTTTTTTTTTTAACCTCCTCAGCTTCCACTTTCAAATTGGAATTTGCACTTTCATTGGAATCCCACTCTTGACAGTGGGAAATTTTAACTCCATTAATTTTCCCTTGGAAATGGTTGAGAGAATTGGATATATGTTGTAATTTTTCCCGCTATGTAGGACGATTCTGGTCCCTTCTTTCTACACAGTTACTTTTCCGTGATTTTAATATGTATCATTTTCCTAAAAAGTAAATCAATTGACCTTCCGTTTGATGAGTGAATTGTGAACTAAGTGGCTTGTAAAAGTTTTCATTCTTCTTCAATATAAGTCATGATTAAGCTAGTGAACCATTCCTCCGTCCTTTCCTCATCTGCTTTATGGGCCTGCCCTCATCTTATTTAATCTTTTT
Source organism: Stephania japonica (assembly GCA_039657345.1). Taxonomy (NCBI): domain Eukaryota; kingdom Viridiplantae; phylum Streptophyta; class Magnoliopsida; order Ranunculales; family Menispermaceae; genus Stephania; species Stephania japonica. The sequence continues at coordinate 15,037,885 of CM077556.1, forward strand.
TTTTTTCGTGTGTTGACTTATTCAATGTTTTTGGCAAATTTAATTGTTATTCAAAAAAAAAGAAGAAGAAAATATTCAGCTTTCTTTTGACTTCAAAGCTTAATTAAGACACTTGAAATTCCTCTTGGAGATTCTAATCTAATTCATCTGCAGTGTGCATCATGATATTAACTGTTTTTTTTTTTTTTGAAAAATGATATTAACTGTTTATTAGTTTCATGTGCTAATGAAAACTGATTTCCTACTACTCACAGAAATAAATGATTTCCAAGTTTAAATTTGTGTTGCTAATGGTTTAAGGATTTCTTTTTTTGGATGAATATGGTTTAAGGATTTCATGTTTGCTAAAAGTAGGCATTTCCTCAAGTGATGATTGTACAAGCATTTAAAGTCCTGCTACCATAAGAGGGGAACCAACTATGCCAGTAGATATGACGGTGATTGATGTTGTAAATTGAAATGAAACTTGCTAGAACTAGAGAAGGAAAGTAGAACTACTAACTTCTACTACTACAAAGAATTACAAAGAACTACAACTACAAAGTAGAAGAGGAGAAATGATAGAGTTGAAATGAGAAGTTGTATACAACTTGGTGTGTTTTTATAATGAGGTTGATACCCTTTATATAGGCCCTTTGGTGATGATGATAAATGTACTAAGACAATGTTTACAAGTTACACATACATCACATGCCATACAACTCTTTACAAGCAATGTTGACAATACATGAAATAATGAGTACATTGGATATGGATGCAAGTAAAAGCCATACTTGATATTACCACTCAATGAAAGAGCCATGCTTGACAATGATTAGTAATACAAAGTCTTGATTAATTGTTCATCCATATCATAACACTCCCCCTTGGATGACAATTGTTGAGAGAATGTGCCTCGTTAAAACTTCAACTAGAAAAAACCCTATGGGAAAAAATCTAGCAAAAGAAAAAGAGTACACATTTCTTATTAATCTTAAGATGAGTATAATATTGTTAGGATTGCCTCATTAAAAAAACCTTGCTAGGAAAATCCAATGGGATAAAACCATAGCTAAGGGAAAAAGAGTGCAATACACTAATCAACAACTCCCCCTCATGTGAACATGGGTAAAACTTGTTCAGTTTCTTTACTTACAATGTCTTTAAGGTTACGCAAGCCAATACCATATGTAAGCCTTTTAAATGACATAGTTGGTAAGGCTTTTGTGAATAAATCAGCAAGATTATCGCTCGATCGGATTTGCTTGACATCAATTTCACCATTATTCTGAAGCTCATGTACATAAAAGAATTTTGGTGAAATATGTTTTGTTCTGTCCCCTTTTATGAATCCTTCACTTAATTGTGCAATACATGCTGCATTATCTTCATACAATATGGTTGGAGAATCTTTTATTGAAGGCAATCCACATGATTCTTGAATATGTTCAATCATGTTTTTCAACCAAACACATTCATGACATGCTTCATGAATTGCAAGTACTTCAGAATGATTGGAAGAAGTAGCAACCATAGTTTGTTTTACTGACTTCCATGATACAGCAGTATTACCACAGGTGAATACATATCCCGTTTGATAACCGGCCTTATAGGGATCTGATAAAAATCCAGCATCAACATAACCTTGGAGATTCAATTTTACCCCTCTCGAGTAAAATAAACTCATGTCACTTGTTCCTCGAAGATATCGAAAAATGTGTTTAACACCATTCCAATGTCTTTGAGTTGGTGAAGAAACTATATCTTGCAAGTAGGTTGACAAAGAAAAGCAATATCGGGTCTTGTACAATTTGCAAGATACATAAGTGCACCAATTGCACTTAAATATGGTACCTCCGGACCAATTAGCTCTTCATCACTTTCTTGAGGTCGAAATGGATCCTTATCCACTTCAAGTGATCTGACAGCCATTGGAGAGCTCAATGGATGTGCCTTGTCCATATAAAATCTTTTTAATAATTTTTCAATATAATTTGATTGATGGACAAATACTCCACTTGAAAAATGTTCAATTTGCAAACCAAGAAAAAGTCTTGTTTTTCCAAGTTCTTTCATCTCGAATTCCTTTTTCAAGTATTCGAATGTTCTAACGATGTCGTCGTGGTTTCCCACTATATTTAAATCATCAACATATACAGCAATAATCACAAATCCTGTTGATGATCTTTTAATAAAGACACATGGGCAAAGCGGATTATTTACATATCCTTCTTTCAGTAAATAATCACTAAGACGTTTGTACCACATTCGTCCGGATTGTTTAAACCCGTACAAAGACCTTTGTAATTTTATAGAATGCATGTTATGAGGTTTTGATTTTATTTCATCGGATATTACAAATCCATCAGGGATTTTCATATATATCTCACTGTCTAGATATCCGTACAGATATGCTCTAACGACATCTATTAAATGCATATCAAGCCCTTCAGAGACTGCAAGGCTTATCAAGAACCGAAATGTGATTACATCTATAACAAGAGAATATGTTTCCTCATAATCGATGCCAGGTCTTTGTGAGAAACCTTGAGCTACAAGTCTTGCTTTGTACCTTGTAACTTCATTTTTTTCGTTTCTCTTTCGTACAGATACCCATTTATATCCAACAGGTTTTACGCCATCTGGCGTTTGGACAATTGGTCCAAAAACCTCTCGTTTCCTTAACGAGTTTAGCTCTGCTTGGATAGCATCTTGCCATTTTTTCCAATCAGGTCTTTTTTGACATTCGTCCACTGATCGTGGTTCTGGATCATCATCATTTTCACATATTTCAAAGGACACATTGAAAGCAAATATATCATCAGGAACAATTTTATTTCGATCCCAAATCTTACCAGAGTTTAAATAATTTATTGAGATCTCATTACTTTCATCTTTTTCATCTTTTTCTAGAGGAAGTTGTTCCACATCAGAATCAACTTGTTCTGACAAACCCTTATCAAAGGATTCTTATGCTTTCTTAGGAGTATTTTGATTTGTATTTATTTTTACTCCTGTTTTCCTTTTTCGAGGAATTGTATCCTTTGAACCAACCGGTCTTCCACGCTTTAAGTGTTTCGTTGGTTCTTGTGCATTTTGTTGCACAGAGATATCAATTCTTCCAGGAGCATTTACAGCTGGAATATGTGATTTTGTCACTTGTTTTGCATCATTAAATGCATCTGGTACTTGATTTGCGATTTGTTGCAAATGAATGATCTTTTGAACTTCAAGTTCACACTGATTTGTTCATGGATCATAATGTGATAAAGTTGATGCATTCCAAGCAATTTCGCGCCATTCCTTTTGAATTGACTTCTTATCTCCCCCTAATGGTGGGAAAATTGCTTCATCAAAGTGACAATCAGCAAAACGTGCAGTAAATAAATCCTCTGTTAAGGGCTCAAGGTATCTTATAATGGACGATGAGTTAAATACAACATAAATCCCAAGTTTTCGTTGTGGACCCATCTTAGTTCTATTGGGAGGTGGTATAGGAACATACACTGCACAACCAAAAATTCTTAAGTGTGAAATATTTGGTTGTTGACCTAAAATGAGTTGCATGGGGGATGTTCATGGTATGCGATAGGCCTATAACGAATGATAGATGCCGCATGAAGGACTGCATGTCCCCAAACCGAAGTTGATAACTTAGTTCTCATGATTAAAGGTCTGGCAAGTAATTGAATGCGTTTGATTAGAGATTATGTCAAACCATTTTAGGTATGCACATGTGGAACAAAATGTTCAATGGTAATTCCTATAGACATGCAATAATTTTTAAATGCTTGATATTGAAATTCTCCGGCATTATCAAGACGGATGGTCTTGATTGGGTTGTCAGGGAATTGTGCTCTTAACTTAATGATTTGCGCTAAAAGTCTAGCAAATGCAACATTGCGGGTCGAAAGCAAACAAACATGTGACCACCTAGTTGATGCATCTATCAAAACCATAAAATATCTAAATGGACCACAGTGAGGATGAATAGGTCCAAATATATCTCCCTGAATGCATTCTAAGAAAACTGGGGATTCCACAACAATTTTACTTGGGGATGATTTAACTATCAATTTACCTTGAGAACAACTAGCACAATTATAATCACCAGCTGAAAATATTTTGTGACTCCTTAAAGGATGTCCATGCGAATTATTAATTATTCTTCGTATCATTGATGATCCTGGATGACCTAGCCGATCATGCCATAAAATGAATGTCTTTGGATCATTAATTTTCTTATTTACGACGACATTCGTTTCGACATGCCTTTTCAAATAAAATTCAGAAGGTAATACTGGGAATTTAAATTTTCAGATGAAACAAATCATAATGAATAACTTCTATATAAGACATTGACAACATTATAGTTGTACCAGATATTGCATAAACATTAGCCTCTGCTAAGTTTAAATTCGATAAATACTATTTATATTACAATGTACATGTAGTACAATAAGCAAGATGTACATGCGTTATTCGCCTTTATTTAGCTCATAATTTGAACACATCTTAATGTGTCAATACTTATTTGAGCTATTTTAATGGTAAAATTCATAATTTTGCCTTGATTTTGAAGGCATGGTAAAAGATCAAAAATATTTTGGTATGTATATGACAATATTTAGGCAGCATAGCCTTTCGTACGTGACGAAAAAAATGTCACAATTATGAGCGCTCCTTGTCAATACTAATTTACCCTTTCTAGTGGTGCACCACTTTTTATTCTGACTATCAATGGAATTGTCAATATGACTTTTACCATATCTTTTCACCTTTTCCACGTCCGTAATTTGGTATTACGACCATGGTCATAGTATGCAACATATGCTTCTTAATTTGAAGTTGAACCACATTATTTTACTCAGCTACCACGAGACAAGAATTCAATCCATTATTAATAGGCAAAACTTATCATTTGGTCCCTGAACTTTGTATTTTTTGTGCTCTAGGTCCCTGAACTTTTATTACTATACATTTGGTCCTTGAACTTTCACAAAGATCTGCATTTAGTCCTTCCACCATTTAAAGTGTTAAATTATGCCAATGTGGGCAACAAAAGTGTTGTGTGATTAGTCAAGAAGAGTAAAATGGTTTATATTACTGAATCGGACGACTCGCATCGGCCAAAAAAAAGCCGAAATTTTTTTAATTTCCCCCAAAAACATAAAAATCTCAAAGTTCAAGGACCAAAAGCATAAAACTCAAAAGTTCAGGGACCAAATGTACAACAATGAAAGTTCAGGGACTAAATGTACACTATTGAAAGTTCAGGGACCAAAAGCATAAAAGACTCAAAGTTGAAGGACCAAAAAATACGTTTTGCCTTATTAATACTTAATGGATTGACGTACGCACTCGATAATTTGTTGTAGTAATACATCGAGGCGAGCCACGTGGCTTTTATTGTCTCATCAGTCATACTTCTGCATAGCCTCAACATAGAGGTAATTAAAATTGCAAAATAATAAATGATATTTGACTGAAATAAATTTTGTAGCGTGAGACCCAACCACTTATTTTGAGCCTTTTGGAGCATCACCAATTTTGGTCTTGATATAGATAGTTCCATGAGGTGAAATGATAATATAAAGTGAAATATTCACTTTTCAAATCTCTAAAGAGATATTTGACGAATAAATATTAGTATTATACGCATAGTCTTGCGTAGATGTTTTATATATAATTTGAGCATCACATTGCCTTAACAAGTAATTATTATTGTCAATATTGTTATGGTAATTAATTCAATTATAATTAAATAAAATTTTTATGAAAATAGGGATAAACTAAATAGTTTTCTTTTTATACAAAATAGATAATATACCATTAAATATATGTTCACAACTTGATTATAAATACGCAAAATGTAATACTTGTATGAGTTGGTGGGACAACCTCCAGGTTGGGTGGCGAGACGAAGTCTACTTAAAACCATGCCTCCTCGAACGGGATAACCCGTCTCCCTTTCAATGTTTAGCTTTACCGGGGACAAGGCTTACCCACTATCAACCCAAACTCATAACACTATTTGCAATATAAAAAATCAAGAATGGAGCATAATTAATCGTTTGTAGTATAGCGAGAAAACTAGTTATGTCACATATTGACTTTTGATTTCTGATGTAGAAGATCGTACAAGACGCAACTACAGAGCATACTTTTCGCAATCGGTGACGTTATAATTCATAGTATATGAATAAAGTATGCATATAAAAGTGAAGCGACCAAGATAATATAGAAATAAACCGAACTCATAAAATTTATACCTTCCTAGCTTTGTCTCCTTAACAAGCCTTCTTGAACTTCAAGATCTCCTTAATGCCAGAGCAAGCTCGTGCTGATAACGTGTTGTAAATTGAAATGAAACTTGCTAGAACTAGAGAAGGAAAGTAGAAGAACTACTAACTTCTACTACTACAAAGAACTACAACTACAAAGTAGAAGAGGAGAAATGATAGAGTTGAAATGAGAAGTTGTATACAACTTGGTGTATTTTTACAATGAGGTTGATACCCTTTATATAGGCCCTTTGGTGATGATGATAAATGTACTAAGACAATGTTTACAAGTTACACATACATCACATGCCATACAACTCTTTACAAGCAATGTTGACAACACATGAAATAATGAGTACATTGGATATGGATGCAAGTAAGAGCCATGCTTGATATTACCACTCAATGAAAGAGCCATGCTTGACAATGATTAGTCATACAAAGTCTTGATTCATTGTTCATCCATATCATAACAATTGATACCTAATGTCATTTTTTACCTTTTTTTTGGTGCGATATTACCCATTTTTATTAAGGATAAAATTACTTTTTATCCTCTCTAACGACCCTTTCCTAGGTATAAGAAAAAGATGTTTTAGGGGTAATATTCATTCTTTTCTCTGTTGTTTTTATCCACATTGTTGTGCGGGTGTGCCAAGTTTAAAGTATTAGCTCCCTATCTTTTTATGATGTTAAGGAGTTGTGTTTTGTAACGTTCATTGCAGTGCTCATTTCTTCTTATTCTCGGAATTATTTTTGCAGAATGGTAGGAGCTCTAGATTTCTTACTGTGAATTATATCGGATTTCTTGGAAATGTTTCAAAAAATCTCTATTGCTGTCCATTTTAGATCTTTTTATCACAATTTCATGTTTTAATTTCCAAAATTTGTACTTCATTTACCTAATGTTGCCTAGATCAATCTTGGTCCTGTAAGTTTATACTGATTCTTTCACATTTTAGTTGAATTTTCCTTAATTTACTTTATTTGTTACCGTTGCTGTTTTCGTATATTAAATCAAAGATTTTTTTTGACCGAACAATGATTGGTGATAACTCATAATTTCTTAACATGTGAAGCAATGTGGTTTAGGTTGTTCTAGCTTCCTGCTTTTCTAAATTAATTGATTGTAGAAGGTTTTGAATCTCGAAACAAAAGATGGAGTGAATAGGAAATTAGAACTTTGGAGAAATACATTAGAATCTAAAGGCTTTAAGTTGAGTAGGACGAAGACCGAATATATGCACTGTGAGTTTAGAAATACTAGACGTAGAGATGATTGAGTGTTAAAATTAGGGAATTAGAAGTTCCTAAGGTGAAGTATTTTAGATATCTAAGATCAATCATACAAAATGATGCCAATATTGAGAATGAGTCACACAAAATTCAAGCTGGATGGAAGAAATGGAGGAGTGCAACTGGTGTGATTTTTTATACAAATATCCCTACAAAGTTAAAAGGAAAATTTTATAGGACCGCAATTAGGCCAATTATGCTTTATGAAAATGAATGTTGGGCATAAAATGAACGTAGCAGAAATGTAGATGCTTAGGTGGATGTGTGGTAAAACTAGTATAGATAGAATAAGAAATACAAAAATTCAAAGAAAAGTAGGAGTAACAACAATTGACACAAAGATTAGGGAATGACGGTTGTGGTGGTTTGAACACCTGCAAGGAAGGCCTATAAATGCCCCCATTAGAAAACTTACTCGAAAGACCGAAGTTAACTTGGGATGCAAAATTATGAGGGATTTGAATGTTTGGAATGCTAACCATCAATTGTACTAAATCGAGCACAATGGAAGAGTTTGATCCATGTAGCCGACCCCAATTAATCTGGGACTAAGGCTATGCTATTGTTGTTATTGTAGAAGTTTTTGAAACTGTCTATGTTAGAGATATTCTAGAATTAGGATAGAATTAGGGCTTTATAGAATTAGTAAGTTTTTATTTGATCAGGGTATATGTTTCAATATTTGGATAGAATTAGAAAACCAAGTTAGATGAGGTGTTATACAACATATTGGCTAGCCACTAGAGTTGGTTATGATGCCATGTGAATCGCTAGAAACATGTTAAGTATATGGCTAAACCAATAATGAAAGTTTCATAAAGTATGCTTTCATGCGGCAGAAGTCATTGGCTCAAATCCATAGTAGGTAGAACTTATTAGATACCATTGATCTCAAAGAACAATATTTATGCCCTAAGCTTATGTTTGTGCTTCACATGTAAAACTTCATATTGCATATCCCATAAAATCACATTACTTTCCATAGTTCTTTCAGCAATTTGAGTATCAGATTAATATATACTTTGGTCATGCATATTTGGCAGTGTTAATGTCACAGTGGGTGAGAAAGAAGTTAGTATGATAATAACTGGGAAGCATACTGTCGCTGTCATATTCTGTGTTGGTTGTGGGTCAATTCTTGGCTGGAAATACGTAAGTTAAGGAAGCACAAGTCCTTCGAATTTATGAGCTAAATGTAGTTTTGCAGCTTTTGCTATTAACTTTGTACCTTTTTTTGACAAATATTGTTTATTTGCATTCAGGAAGCTGCCCATGAGAGACTCCAGAAGTATAAGGAAGGGAAATTCATCCTTGAGAGGTGGGTAATTTAACAAATTTCAAACTTGTATATTGGTCCGAAAGTTTCTTTTTTTTTAAAAAAAATCTAACTAGAATTAGAACTTTATGTGTGCATCGTCGAGCAGGTTTAAGATATCAAGTCCTAATGGAAGCCCATTACTACTGGATTCATTGTGAACCTCGGATTGTTGGAAGCTGATGTGTGCGTCATAGAATTCGTAGAAAATTAGTAAAGAAGAGAGGAGAAGAGTAGAGAGAATTAGAATTAGAGATATGAGATTTAGAGAATAAAAGTTGTAGAGATAAAGATTTCAATCTGAAATCCGAGTGAGCACTTATAAAAGATTTTTACATTCTATACCAAACGGATCTTAGTCATCAGGTCTTATCCTTTCAAGAAGTAATATTTTTAGATGAAAGTTTGATGTCAACATCTTGTTAGATTCAATTAGTCACCATTGAAGAGTTGAATAATTAAAAAGGTCATTGTCTTTAGTTTGTTGTTTCTTCATTAGTCTTCTTGGAAGTTCCATCAAACTTTTTGATGAATTTGGAGTGATTCAGCTTATATGATATGTGCATATTCGTTGGGAGTTGGGGAATTAAGGAATTTGTGTGAGAGAGTTTCTCGAATTTCCAGCGAGTATGGAACCTCTCGAAGACACCATGATCTACCTTTGCAAACAGTGTCATACCCTCTTGCTAAGGTCTCATTTGCTTTACTTGCCGCTAATTCTCATCAATTCACCCATGTAGTTCCTCAATTTGTGTTCAATAGGTTCCATGTGCATGTAAAATCTTCACCACTATAGGTCCTATATTACTAATGACCTTTCTTATGATTTTGATGTAATATTTGATCAATCAGAGTTTCTACTACGAAGATGGGAGGGCTTATTTTTTCAGTAAGGTGCAAGTATATATAACTTCATTTCCTATGGTTTGCAAAAATAAAATAAATAAATAAAAATCAAATAAGGTTCAAGTTCATCACCAAAGCTATTGTTGGTCTACTACTTCGGATAATGGTACAAGAAAACATTTTTTCAATAATTGAGACTGCATTTTGCATTGAAGTTCCTCCTATCATCAACATAATTTATTTTTGCATGTACAAGTGATTGGACCAGAGCAGAATACCAACTAATATTTTTGGATTTACACAATAAATGAAGAAAAATGAATACCAAGAGAGATGTTGGTTTGGATGGTAAAGCGTAACCATTTATACAGGATTGACTATTTATGCCATTTTTTCTTTAATCTTCTTCTTAATATTTAATATTACATAAACAATGTTAAAATAAATTTCTTCTTTGTTCGTTGGTGCACGTTTATTTTGATTTCCTCGGTCCTCAATCAAATAAGGAATAGAAGGGAGTCCTTTTTCAATTTTTACAGCTAATTACTTCAGCAATGGGCTGGTCTGGTAAAGCATAACCATTTATGCAAGATTGAGTCACTATTTATGCCATTTTTTAGAAGTGAAATTACTGGCTAACAGTACAAAAATGTAACATTGTTGGGAATTCCCTTAATATATATAGAGATTAGCCACAATTAATGCACATCTTGATGCATAATTATATATAGAAGTAATAAAAGATAGGAAGATGATATGGTGACATTCCTCGCGACACAAATTGGTCGCACGATACACATGGCGCACATGTGTTCAACTTTTGTCTGCAGTGGGCCCCACCAGCAACTACTTAAAATTGAACATGTGTGCTAGTGCGACTGATTTGTGTCACCAAAAATATTACCAAATCATTTTGCGAGCGCGAGCGCGAGCTCGAGCTCGAGCTGAGCCTTGTTGGGACCTACCTAAGTCCACCCAAGATAGAAATTTTGGATTAATTCGTATACTTTTACTAAAATAAGTATATTTAATAAATGTTAGAAAATGAATATAAATAATTCTAAGGTTCAAACTGTTGAACATTTCAAAACAAAAATATTTAGTCCTACATGGAAGGTGTAGGCCCACAAAAATAATACTCCGTAAAAGGTTTTACTCTTCTTTTAAGTGTCAAAAGAGGTTTTACAAGAACTATGCAAAGTGAGTTACACGTGCGCGGCACATATGACGTTTTTATAGACGCACTCAGCATAACTCAAAAAGTAAGTGAGCAGATAATAAACCCATTCAACATTATAAATTGAGCCTTGAATGTATAAAAGGTTCACCATATTTTCTTTTCTTGCTACACTAATATTTTTGAGATCCTAACCTCAAAAAGAAAAAAAATTGTTGAGATCCTTTGACTACATAATCAAATAAATATGTGTAGAGACATCTTTATGTATGATTTGCCATCCCAACAAATAAAGTCTCTTTTGATCGAGAAGTCTTAGAAAAATATTTATGCACGGGGAAATTGTCTTTTTTAATTTTCTTAAATTATTATTGTATTGAAGTTCGACCAAACACTTGTTAAGCCATCTTTGGTGAGATAGTAATGTCATCACTTGTCAAAAAAGTAAGACTTCAGGAGGTTGTGATTCAACTCCCACTAAAGTCCAAAAAAAAAAAAAAAACGACCAAACACTTGGATACTCCTATCTAAGATTGGCCTTAAAACTCTAACTACACAATTGTTTTATCCCTTTTTTGGGTAATAATTGTTTTTGTCCTCTTGGATCATTTGGAGTGTGCCGAAAGACTAAGGAATTTAAAAAAAAAAAAAAAAAAAAAAAAAAAAACCATCAGTTGGCACCTGAATTTTGTGTATTTTTATGATTGTAATTCTTAAACTTTTATTATTACATATTTATTACCTAAACTTTGGTAAGAAAAAAACATTTAATCTTTTTACTATTTAAGGTGTCAAATCTTAATGATGTGGTTAGTTTTTTTTTGTGACTTCAAGTATCGCGTGACTAGTTAAGAAGAATAAAATAGTTTGTATTATATTATTAAAAAAATAGTTTGTATTACTAAACTGAACGACTCACTTCAACTAACAATAAAAACTTTTAAAAAAATTAATTTCTTTAATTAAGGGTATGAAAAATTTAAAGTTCAGGAATTATAAGTATAAAAAATTCAAAAGTTTAGAGACCATGTCAAATTCTCATACCCACACCGTACACGTGTGCACAAGTCCGTGAATCTCATCTGTTAGTGTCAATATTATTCCTAACTTAATCACTTTTAATTTTAAATGTAGAGTTTTATCTCAAAATGTCTTAGTACTAATTGAGAGAAATTAATAAATTATATACTTTTTTATAAAGTTACATTTAATCGACGTGACAGTCAAACTAACTTTCGTATCTTCAATAGACCAAAACTATATATAAATATCAATAATGGTTTATAGACCAAATGTAACAATCGTTAGACCAAAAACATTAAAAAATCAAGGCAAAATGTATTTTTTGGTCCTTCAACTTTGAGTCTTTTATGTTTTTGGTCCCTGAACTTTCAATAGTGTACATTTAGTCCCTGAACTTTCATTGTTGTACATTTGGTCCCTGAACTTTTGAGTTTTATGCTTTTGGTCCTTGAACTTTGAGATTTTTATGTTTTTGGGGGAAATTAAAAAAAATTTCGACTTTTTTTGGTCGATGCGAGTCGTCCGATTCAGTAATATAAACCATTTTACTCTTCTTGACTAATTACACAACACTTTTGTTGTCCACATTGGCATAATTTAACACTTTAAATGGTGGAAGGACTAAATGTAGATCTTTGTGAAAGTTCAAAGACCAAATATATAGTAATAAAAGTTCAGGGACCTAGAGCTCAAAAAACACAAAGTTCAGGGACCAAATGATAGGTTTTGTCGAAGTCGAAGGCTCCAAAGATATATTTTGCCAAAAATAGTAACCGACTTTCTAATTTGCACGCACACCATTCAATATGCTTCGAGATTCACAATGCGATGAGTAGTTCCCATAGAAGAATTACTTAGCGAAGGATTCTGAGAATACTTGGCCCTTAATTAAAGCTTTGACTTTCATTTCACGGGTCGTAGTCTATCTTGTTTTGTTCATACAATAATATATTTCTTCCATTATTTGCGAGTGCAGAGATTGAGTTGGAGAGATTACTAGAGTTGGAGAGATTAGTGTAAGTATATATATAAATTACTAGAGTTGGAGAGATTAGTGTAATTAAAGCTTTGACTTTCATTTCACGGGTCGTAGTCTATCTTGTTTTGTTCATACAATACTATATATAAATTACTAGAGTTGGAGAGATTAGGTTAAGTATGGATATTGATAAAGGTGGTAGCGGTGGTGGTGTTGCTTTGGAAGATCTAGAAGGGCCGATCTACAAGTGCAAACAGTGCCAAGCCCCTCTCGCTCTCTCCCAACATGTTGTTTCCAAGGTCTGATATACCTATCCTCTCCTATTACGTACTCTTCAATTGATAATGAGTTCTCGTTCTATTGAGACTCAAATCCCTTTTTAATCAAACCTTTTTTTTTTCCCAATTTTGAGGCTTCAAACATGAAAATAGGGATTTTTTGTTAAGTCTTTAATTAATCAATATGAATTTAGTATCTCAATTCCAACAACAAGATCTTGTACAAATTTATGTTAATTGTGTACTCATGGTGCATGCGTTCTTATTCTTTTTTTTATTATTATTGTAAGCGAGTTTTCATCCATAATTGATTGTGTCATCATGAGTAATTAACAAACTTTTACTTTTTTTGATAAAATTAACGATATTTTTACTTTCATCAAACTTTCATGCGAGGAGGCTGATATATATTGACTGTCTCTTACGACTTTGATGTATATATGTATTGTTGTTTATCAGTGTTTCATGTGCAAGGAAGGAAAAGGTTATCTCTTCAGCAAGGTGTAAGTAGACCTTCATTCTCTATCTTCCTAGTCCCTCCTGTTGGAGTATATGATTAAAATTTGTTGAAGCGATTTAACTAATCAAGTCCCATATTGTGAATGTCCAATGGGTTGTTTGACGTGTCAATTAATTGAAGATAGTGTAGTGGTGGGGGTGGAGTTATAGGTAGTTAATCAAATATCCACTTTTCATGTACGTGGGTAGTTATTGATGAACTTGGCAATGGGTGCAATCTGTAGTGGTCATGTTGACCAAGTCTACACATGTGTAAACAACAACAATAGATCCCAATTTTGTTGGGTTATCTACACGAGTAAAGGTTGTCTACATGTGTAAACTTGCAGTGGGTCATGTTGACCAAGTCTACACACGTATGTAGTGGATGTAGTGGGTCATCTGCATGATCACACGTACGTGTCCGACTTGGGTGCCTGATGTGCTTGTCACGCTAACATTTTCCTAAAAATACTTGAAAAATTCTGTTTGGCTTCATATTATAGGATCATTTTGGATTAAATTTTTTCACTCAATTCCATTCCTACAGCCTTCATATTAATGGACTTTCAAAATTGTGGTTAACAGTGTAAATGTGACATTGGGGCAGAAAGAAGAGCGGACTCTACTTTCTGGGGTTTACACTGTGGCCGATGTGTCCTGCATCAGTTGTGGCTCCGTTATAGGGTGGAAATATGTGAGGATTGAGGATGAACATTACTATTTGTACTTGATTTTCATCAGTATTTATTTTTTCCCTTTTTGTTGGACTTCTTTTTTAATAAAATTTCATATTGATTTCTCTTTCAGGAAGCAGTCCAAGGAGAGAAAGAGAAATACAAAGAAGGGAAATTCATCCTTGAAAGGTACTTAACTCTATATAATATTTTCTCAGATTTTGTACATTTACAAAATAAGACCTAGTTAACATCATACCACACACATATATATATTAAGGACATTGAAATAAACATTTCTTATAAAATTGGGCAGGTATAACGTTTTGGGTCCTGCGGAAAACGACTCCGATGATGAAGCTAAGGTTAGTGCGTGCCTGCACGGCACTCTTAATGGCATCAAAGTTATCAAATATTTGAAGCCTCACTACATTGATCTACAAATGTGATTAATTGCACTAACTTGATAACTCACGTTCTCAACATTTTTATGTTTTGTTGTAGAATCTACACAGTAGTGCAGCGTCTTTAAGTCGCATTATAGACATGTTTCAAAAGCACGCAAAAGAGGTGCAGAAGGCCTTAGATGCCCATAAAGAATGGATGGAGAAATTGGAGAGCAAGGTCTCTGACTTAACATCTGAGGTGCACCAACTGAGATCTGAGCTTCAGGAATGCAAGTCAATACAGGTACATATGTACATGAGTAACATAACAAATGAATTGCAGTGATAACATGGAATGCTTTATTTAATTATTTGTGCTTGATCACTATTTAAACTGATGAAATCACAATGAACATTTTTTGCTTCAGAATGCTGATGCTCCAGGTCATGTTTGATGAAAGACAAAACGCTACTTCAGTGGGGAGGATGCATATTAATTTATTATGTGTGAATGTTTGTTATATATATCTAAGTAATATAATAAACATTAATATTGAAATATTCCTTCGGTACTTAAAATGTCAATATTATCCTTTATTTTTTTGTTACATTAAGCTTTATATTTTCGTTTCTTTTGAAACTGTGTCAATTTGTTTTTTTTTTATTTATTTTTACCCTATCTCTCTTGTATATCTTATCTTTTTTCTTACAATTTTTTATTTTAAAAAATAATAAGGCTTAATCAAGTCGATGTCTATCCTATCCAGAAAATTTTAGACATTCAGGTCAAGGAAACACGCACACAAGCTCATCTCATTTCACTCATCCATGAGCTCTTGGCATGAGGCTGGTGTGTGAAACTCTCTTGCGTTCCAAGAGCGTATAATATATGCGCGGACTTCATGGTAAAAATGGGATACGCAATTTTGGGAGAAGTTAAGATGGGATCCTCTGGATCACCTAGATTTACTTTTGTTGCATGATTGTAATTGCTTCATAGAGAGCTAACTCGGCCTTAGGGCCTTTTCCTTAACAAAAAATTAAAAAATAAAATAAAATAAAAAATTAGACATTTTATTCTATGAGAACGGTATATCAGCAAGACATTGACTCGTATAAGCAACGCGGCTTCAACTATTCAAATCACTGCATAACCAAAAAGTAGAGTAAGTAGACTGCCGCTATGAAAAAAAAAATAGTGTTGGGGACCCAAAATTTGGATATAGACTTTGCCAAGGTTCTTAAAATGCCCACCTGATATATATCCAGCCCGAGAAGAAAACAAAACGCCCACTCAACATATATATGTCCAGCCCAAAAAGAAAACAAAAAGAATTCACCCTAATATTTGCCCCCAGGGCTTCAAAAAACGCTGGCTTAGGAAAATTATATGAATGGAGAGTAATGAAATGTGATTTGATTTTTTTTTTTTTTTGGATAATTATATGGTGTCCGAGTCTTTTTAGAATCTATTATTCTCACTAGAGCTAGTCGAACGTCTCAACACCATGACCTAAGAGAAACCAACATATGAATGGTAGGATTCGATCTCATGACCTATTGGTCATCGAGCACATTTCAGTAACTTTGTCACCACACTAATTTGATTAGGGACAATGGTGATTTGACCATTGAGTATCACTAGAAATATGCTGCATCAACATAAAAGCAAAACATCGATTTTTAATTAGAGTTCATATCTATTCTTAATTAGAGTTCAATACAAGTGAGCCCCTATTTGAACTTGGGAGGGAAATGTTTCAATCTCTACACCTTTATGTATCATCTCTTAGAACACATCATGCAATTGAATTTTCCAACGAGATTCCCAACTTGTGATTTGGACTTGTATACATATTTAAGCACATTAAAAAAAATGAAAAAAAAAAAAAAAAACACTTTAATCACGTACTTTATAGAAAACATGCCCTTTTCAATCGTTGCTCTGAAAGCACGATAAAAGTAGAAATTTTGGCATCATATTGGGCCAGCCATGCATCAATATATGGTGAGTCCAATTGTGAAGGGCAAATATATGGTGGCCCCTAAGCACATGGCTTCTCGACCAGTAAGTCTCACGTCATTGGGACCATTAGAAGTACTTTTAATACAGTTCTCATTTGCTAGTGTCCTCGCAATAGTGGACTTAAGAAGAAAAACGTGTCATTAAGCATATACTATGTACTAATTTTTGACACCTTAAAAGTGTCATCAATATTCAAAGCACATGATCTACGAAAACATATTTGCATCGGCACCATGCACCATGTTGTGCCTATTTTCACGTAATCAAGTTTTAGCAAGGTTGAGTTTAATTAGTTAAAAAAAAAAAAAGAAGCGAGACTCATCTTAAAGATGTCCGTTCGATTTAGATCGTGAAAATCAACGGACTCGGATGAACGGTTGAAGTTTTAGATTTAACCGAATCGGACGGACAAGATAGGCTTCGGATACGATAACACCAAATACCAATCACGATGCGAATCTCCAGACTCCAGAGCCACCTCTTTAGCTGAACCTTAAAGGCCAGACACGTGGGGCAGTGAGAATGTCTTCCTTTGCTCTGCCTCTGTGTTTCCACTACTGGTTAACCAAATCTAGACTTTGTTTTCCTCAAAATTACACTCTCGCCCAAATTCATTCCTTATTCAGATCTCACGCAATACCATAAGCCTACTCATGCCACGAGAGTTCCGTGACCACCATGGCACTTTCGTAGTTATCTTATTATAACGGGTCATTTAACGTAATGTCAAATTGCGGACTTGTTTTTTGTTGACCAAAAGCTATCGGCAGAGCACATGTTAGGAGGCTACGTGGCAGAACTTCATTCGTTTCTTAGAAAATAGTTTCCATTTTCTGTGTCAGCGAAACCAGTGATCATGTGATCCAGTGCTCCGAGTAGCATTTGACATGGATTTTATACGAGAACTGTATGAGGACATGAATGTCTTATGTCAATTTCATGAGGATGGCGTAGAGTCGTAGACTACAAGAATAAGTGTCATTTGCACGTCTTTCTGAATTAACGTGACAACCCCAATTTTCACTATCAAGCTGCTCGGCATAATAAGATGTATGTGAAATAAAAAAAAATTAAGTCAATAAGGTGTAAAAATAAAGTAGAAATCTTACATGCCAACTAAACATAGTCTATGAGTTTCAGACAATCTACCTATACCAAAAATCTTGTTTTAATATATTAAAAGTTCAAACATAATAAAATAGTAAAGTATCAACCTTTCAATATGAAAGAATTTCTACGCTATAACCTTGATATTTTCTTTTTCCTGTGCAGAGGCATAGGTACTTTGAAAGGGAGAAATGGGATGAGCTAAATTCAACAGGCTCATAAATTTGGTGAAAGAACGAGACAAATGAGTTTTGTCTACTATACCTTACGAAATTCACTTCTTATCATTTCAATCATTAATATTTAATAATAAACGACAAGTAAATTTGTTTTATTTTTATTAATATTCTTTTTTTCCATAATATCTTTTTGTTCTTCACTGATCACTAATAATAAAATTTGAGGAGGTAATGAAGTAACTGTTGTAGCTAAATTGACTAGAATTTATTGCATTGAAACAATATGATAACAGATAACGAATGTTCCCAAAATATCATCGGGTTTAACGTCGGAATGCAATTTGATTGATAAAATGAAATCTATTTGTTTTAAAAAAAAATGAAATCTATTTGTTGACTAAAAAGAACAATAAAATATGAGGTAAAGCTCTATTTGCCGTGAATTTTGTTTGCTTTGAAATATAAACAAATTCAAAATGATAGTAATGGGCTACAAGGAAAAAAATAGATGTCAATCATTGAAAAGAAAATATAAATGTTATATATAATTGCTCTAAATTTTTTTTTGTTTTATCTAAACCACTTTATATCTGGACTTAACCAACTATTTTGAACTTTAGTTGGGTCAGCCTATTAAAAGGTAAAACTATCAACAGTAGTTTTTGCATTCATAGAGTCTTGAACTTGAGACAAATTGCATCAACTTAATTCGTTGGGGTGTCAAACTACTCCAACACACTAGCCGTTGGTGCTTTAAGGTTACACATCACTTAGAATAATAGATACATTATATATCATAATATAAGCACGCATTATTGGTAAGATGGATGAGACATTACTTGCAAAAAGACTGTTTAAGGAGGTCTTGAGTTGGACTATATATATAGTGCTACTTTGACTCGTGAGTCCAGACTCCTTAGGGGGTTTTTGAAGGAAAATGATAAAATGACCCACTTTCAACACACAATTTGAATGCACATTATTGTCTTTTCACTATTTATGACTATTTTTTGTCTCCCCATATGTGGACCTCACATATAACAAAACATCATAAATGACAAAAAGACAAGGGTGTGCGTTGAAAGTGTGTTAGACTATCCTTTTTTCGTTTTTGAAATTTTTTTATTTCAAAGTCATCCTCAAGTAATAAATGGCTTCGAAATAACTTGTAAAACTCTTTTGATATTTGTAAAAATTTCAAAAACCCCTTATGAGTCCGGACTTTAAGAGTCCAAACATATTTATATATATCAATATATAAAAATACAAATACCTAATAAATCGACGATAATTAATGTAGCGACCCCAAATTTCACATTGGTCCGCCACAGGAGGCCACGCGGGCCCACAACTGATCACGTAACCCCTAGCTGTGTCCCATGCCCAATTATTCCTCATCAATCCTATTTTCTGTTAACTTTGATGTTATGTGTTAATAATTACTGATTCAAGTTAACTTAGGTTCCTTTAATATCATTTAACCTCAAATTACGCAGCGAAAAATTAAATTAACAACATAACGATTTAACATGTATTTTAGGAGCATAATACCTAAGTGGAAACCATACTAAATGTACATCATATACATATCATCTGAGATCCTCAAAATATCAAAAATATGACCTACAATTTATATACAGGTCATATCTACCTCTTAAAACCCAAAACCCAGCATAAAACAAGAAAAATAAACAAACATACGAGTAGGGATAAAGCTGTCAATCTATGTAGTCCTCAAGCTTGCCCTTCCCTCGACTCGTACCAGGATCTGCACTCAAGCCATCACAAAAAGGTAGATGACGAGTCCAGAGTGAGTAACCCCAAGGAAATTCACAAAGTAATTACGTAAATAAAATGCTGAAATTTAAAATACTATAAATAAACATGCGGAACAAAAGAATACATGCAACTGTAAAAGATCATCGCATGCATAAATATAGTAGCGAAGCAAAGTACGTGCATGGTAAAAATCAGACTAATTCATACTTCAGGCTATTCCCCAGGCACGACCCGTGAAAACTCCTTTAACGGGTGACCCTGGACCCTCTAGGTGGTCGGCGTACATCCACGACGTACCCACACAAGCCTATCATACCCGGGTAGCCTATTCACCAGCGTATGCCTAGACAAGTGCTATGACTTAGTGGACTTTATGCCCCGTAACGAATAAACACCAGTTGGGGAGTGAACTCAACACCGTAAAGACACCAGGTAGGAGTAACTCCACTACCGTAAAGACACCAGGTGAGAGTACTCAGCCACCGTAAAGCAATAATGAAATAGAGTAATGAATAAATAGGACTGAATTCAAATAAATAGAACAGTAAATACTAAAGTGAAGTTTAATTGGGATACTACACACCTCAATCCGCACTCCGCATCCCGAAAACCAAACCTGGCTCAGCTTCAATAACACCCGACAAATCAAATTATCACCCGAATTATACCTATTACCATTTATCATTAAATTAGCTTCAATTTAATATATTATGTCAATTTTTCGTTTTACGAGGTAAAAACCCTGACAATATTTCGCCAACATTCCAAGAAAATCCCAAAATTCATTTATTTGATCAACATATAATTTTTTTCTAAAATTTCCTATTTTATATGAATTTTCTATGAATTTCCATTTTTTCTTTTTTCAAAACTGTTGTTTTTTTTTTAATTAGGGATGGTTTGGCCGAACCAACCCTCTTATTCCTCGTTGGAACAGAGCATTTTTGCTCTGTTCCAACAACAGTTTTTTTTTTCACTGAATTTGGGAGAGGGAGAGGGAGAGGGAGAGGGAGAGGGAGAGGGGAGACGACATGGGTGTCGTCTCCCTCTTCGGACAAACTGCTCTTGCAGTTCGTCCGAGCTCCCAAGCTCTACCCCGCCATCACCTAACCACCACACCATCACACCCGCCAACAACATACAACAACAACAAAAACAACACAACAATGTCAACAACTCACATCCTTCGCCTCTCCAACACGAGCTCATCTCTCTTCCTCTTTCTCTCGATTTCTCTTCTCCTTTCCGTCGATCAAAGCAGTGAGAAAATGAGAAATTGTGGTGACGGTGGTGGTGTTTATCAAATTTTGGGGTGAAATGACCATTTTGCCCCTATGATCTCATCCTCCTCCTTCACACTCTAATACCCTTTTTGGTCATTTCACAATTATTTTCTTAATTTTTCTGATTTTAATATATATTTATATATATATATATATATTAAATTACCTATATACATATATATAAATATATATATTCGCCTATACTTTCGCGCCTATAATTTAGTCGTGCGCGCCAACGAGCGTACTCGGGCGTGCACACTACCGTACCACCTACGCGTGTCGACCACAACCCCGCGTGTCACTAGGCGCCCACCAATTTACTATTTTGTCACATTTAATTTATTTTATGTGTGTAATTGTAACATCCCTAAATTTTTAACCTGACTTTTGTGACACGTGTCAGGATCGTGACCCGGCTACGCGATACTGGACTGTATTTCGAACCTTGGGAGTCGACACCGAGGTAATTTTATGATTCTTTGATGTGTGTAATAGTATTATAGTTTAAATGCGTGTCACGAGCCATTTGGGCGATTTTTTTTAATGAGTGAGTTTCCGTCTAGGTAAATGGGGGAGAAAAATACAATAAACAACATAATTAAAAGAATTATTGAATAAATTATTTATTTGTACGAGACAAGGCGAGGGTATGCGTGTGACAGATAAATACGGACTGAGGAGGCAAGACGGGTCGAGGAAAAGTTGTTGGAAAACGCGAGTGTTGGTTAAATACACAACAAATAGACAAATGTGTAAAATTGTTAAAGTGACACAAACTGAAATTTGAAGAGCCGGGAGATGATCCTCGAGATAAGTGCGTGTGTTGAGATGAAAGGCCAAAAATAAGACAACACAAACCTACTTTTACTATTCATGTACTATTCATCATCATTATTTACACATATTAATATATATATATATACAAACAAACACACTTAACTCCCATTCTCACCCTCACTACCGTTCTCACAACCTCTCACCACCGTCACCCTCCTCCTCCCCGATTCGCCGACCACGGCCTTGGACCTCGCCGGACGTCTCGCCGGAGCAAGGTACGTTCTCTCCTCTCTCTCTCGGGTTCATTCGATCTCTCTCACTCTCGGTTTAGTCTCTCCCCTCTCGGCTCTCTTGTGACGCGCTACCACTGGCCCTGGCCGGACCAGTGGTGGCCAGGGTTCACTCCTCACCGGAGATCCCTCTCTCTCCATCCCTCTATTTTTCCTCCCTCTCCCTCTCTCGATCGATCAATGAAAAAAAAAAAAAAAATGGAAACGAGGCGCCGTGCGCCCTCGTTTCGTGAAGAGATGAAGGGGCCTGTTCGGCCCTGAACCGGTCCGGTTCGTACGCCGAACCGCCCATAAAAAAAAAAAAAAAAAAAAAGAAAAAAAAAGAGAGAAAATAAAGAAAAATGGAAAAGAAAATCCGAAAATAGGGAAAATTATGAAAAATTCAGAAAAATCCAGAAAATATGAGAAATTAGAAAAAAATGGTTCACAACGAGTTTTGGGATTTTCTCGAAATGTTGGCGAGATGTAATCGGGGTTTTAGCCTCGAAAAACATAAAAAAATGATATAATATGTCAAATCGAAGCTAATTTAATGACTTGACCTATTAATACGAGTTTCCAACCTTGTCAGGTAACGAAAAACTCGGGGGTACGCGTTAGGAGTCGCGGGAGTGTCATACGCGGATTACGATAGATCAGGTAAGTACATTTGCCTTAAAAAGCACTTGTACGTTAGTAAGCCAGTTTAGAAAATATCATGTGATTCATTTTCACTTCTTCGTGTTTGTTACTATCGAATTATTGGCTTTCCATTCCTTATTCCTTGTATGTGTGTTCTTGGCATAAGTGTGTGTCTCGAAGGTACATGCGGCCTGCACTAGAAGGGATAAAACGCGGGCACTCGAGCGCACGAGTGTTTGACCACCCCTAGTGATTGTGTGATACCATGTACTGGATTGTTGTGGATATTGTTGTGGATTGTTGTGGTATTGTTGTGGAATTTAGACCACTTATTGCCTCTCTTGACTCGTAGAACACGCATGTTTCGATTGCTTTCATTTTCAGTCTGTCTATCATGCATTCTTGTATATTTAAATTCCTATCTTTCAAGCACTCGCATGATATTTAGATCGCCTTGGTTGTATTTCATGAATTACTTGTTATATTCTTCTCGGCTTTACTTTCGATTTCTCTCGCTTACTCACCGTCTAGTTTGTGACGGTGGGTGCGATAGGACGGAGAGCAGTAGGGGCAAGGGACCTTGCCTAGGAGACTTTTTGTGAGCAGTTGGACTTGAGGTACCGAGATGTAGGCTCATGTTTATTTCTTTTTGTATGAAGTTTATATATATATATATGATTGTTTTGGAACTGGGGAATATGTTTTGAGGTGGATTCCATCAATCCATTTTGTTGACTTAGGATTGAACATGTTGGGTTTTCCACATTTATATAGATTCCTAATTTCCCTTTGATTGAGTTATTTCCCAATATTTGATTAGAATATGATTTTTGCTTCCGCTGTGTTATAATTGCAATAACTCTTTCATAAAACGTGAAATTTTGATGTTTTGAGGCTGACTAGGCTCGTCAAAGTTCGAGAGAACGGACTCGGGACCTGCACGGGTCTAGGCCGAGCGTACCCAAATGCATTGGGAATTTGGGGCCGTCACAGTTGGTATCAGAGCACAAGGTTATATAGACCTGACTCTTGATGTTAATTCATAAAACACAAGCCATTAAAACCAGCGGAAGTTAGGAACGGTCAAACTGAGAAGTGGAAACCCTAGATCCCGTAGAAACTTAGTTGGGGAAGTAATGGGTTGAGTCGAATTATTTTAATACATATTATGATTATTATGTGTATTATTATAATATACGGTAGCTATAGACTGATCTGAGAAGTTCGTTCTCTTGATTTAGACGACGATGGCGGATCAGACCGGTCAGGGTGACGATAGCGGCACATCTCGGCACACGATATGCCGTGCGGACGATGTGCATGCCTTGACTCGAGAGAGTTGCGACGCAGATTTGCGGCTACAGAAATGTTACGACTGTTGAGGACACTCGTACCAGCCTACCGCTACACCATCGACTCCGACTACACCATTGCCACATACTACTACCCGAGGCGAGAGACCCCGATTGCTGCGCGGCATCCACGCTCCGATTCCGTTAGAGCGATGCACTGAGGAGCTGTTGTTGCACCCGACACGCAGACATCGAGGCGGAGACACATCCTTTATCGACAGAGATAGCTCGAGCGACAGAGACACCAGCCTACGCCAAGCAGGCTATTGCGAGAGGTTACTCCGATTCGACTCCATCGAAGAGTCCGGAGCCACTCGCCGAGCGAAGCGATGGAGGGAATTTAAGAGACATGATCCTATGAAGTTCTATGGCGGCACGATGTTAGAGCGACGAGTTGTTTCGAAGAATCATGAGAAGATTCATTCGATCATCGCCACGGAGGACCACATGCGAGCGACTATCTCTTCGTCGATGTTACATGGAGAGGCGATGATTGGTGGACGACGATCATTACTACCGAGAGGTGTTCCGAGAGACCGGATCGACTTCAAGACCCGGTTTAATCGAAATACTTTCCACCGATCGTACTTCGAGCAAAGAGGAATGAGTTCATGGCGTTGAGCGCAGGCGCTAATGAGTCGATTATGGATTACATGGGTAGATTCATTCGCTTATTGCCTTATCTTTGGAGGATCGGGCTACCGACACCGAGATCGACCGAGTGTATTATTTCACCGAGGGTTTATTACCTACGATCGGTGGTTCGTAGTCACTACGCAAAATGGGAGACTTTACAGATTGCATACGAGCGGAGTTTAGCTCGAGAGGGTTACCTACTTACTCATCCCGAGGAGACCAGATCGGTCGGACCGAGTCCCGATTGGAGGAGCACCATCGGGTCAAGAAGAGGAAGAAGAATAGGTGGAATTTCCGGACCGTAGGACTCGAGTGTAGGGTCCGTTGCACGATCGACTACTCGTCCGATACATATTGCTCCGCCATACCCGGTTTTGCCGATCATCCACCACACCTTTAGTCGACCAGGGACAAAGAATCACGAGAGAGAGACTATTGAGAGTAGAGGTATCGACCGAGGAGACAGCGGAGAGGAGGACACAGGGTCCGGTCGACTCGGACACGAGTTCGCACGGGGACGAGGCCGAGCGGACTCGGGGATCGCAGGATACCCGCACTTGTTTCAAAGTGCGGAAAGGTCGATCCACATACGAGAGGAGTGCCCTCAACCACCAAGAGTACCGCCACAAAGATCATCGCATCGAGAGAACGTGTTCAGCGGCGTGCTGAGCCCGACCCGGGGCATCCCGAAACCTTGTCGAGGGTATGATTTCTATTTGCGGTACTTTCATGCATACCATGTTCGATTCCGGTTCCACTGTTTCATTCATTGCTGGTCGAATGGTAGATAAGCTAGGTTTGAAACCTGTTAGGCTTAGTAAACCCCTCATCCTTAGCACCGCCGTCTTGGAGATAAGATTTACCCGAATTTGTTGTGCCTCGATATTCCGGTAGAGATAGGGGGTTACGAGTTACCAGTAGATATGAGAGTGCTCGAGTTTTTGGAGTTTGATGCTTTGCTCGGCATGGATTGGTTAGGAGCGTTTCATGCTCACATTGGTTGTTATGAGAAGAGGATCACGATTCCATTAGTGGATGGTTCGGAGATCGGCATTCGTGGTACAAAGATCGCTACTTCCAATCACCGAGAGCGGGGAAGCCAATAGTGGCGAGATTAAGGTTGTTGCGAGCGTCATGAGCACCGGGGCGAAACAAGAGATTCGTATTACGAAGTACCGATCGTGTGCGACTTCGCGATGTGTTTCCTGAGGACTTACCGGGATTACCACCGCCGAGGAGATCGACTTCATCATTGACCTTGTACCGGGGACTAAGCCGATCTCGATACCACCGTGCTGATGGCACCTCGAGAGCTTGAGGAGTTGAGGAGTCGGTAGACGAGTTGTTAGAGCTTGGTTTCATCGGTCCGAGTATGTCGCCATGGGGAGCACCAAGATCTTGTTTGTGAAGAAGAAGGATGGTAGTTTGAGGCTATGCATAGATTATCGCCAACCGAACCGAATCACGAAGAAGAACAAATACCGTTGCCGCGCATTGATGACTTGTTTGATCGAGTTGACTGGAGCGCAGTGGTTCTCGAAAATAGATCTAAGGTCGCTATCACCACTCGGGATTAGGGCGGAAGATCGAGAAAAGACGGCGTTCAAAGACGAGATACGGTCACTTTCAATTTACGATCATGCCATTCGGCTTGACTAATGCGCCAAAGAATGTTCATGGATCTCATGCATCGCGTGATGAGGGAATACCTTGATCGGTTCGTGATTGTGTTCATAGACGATATCCTCATCTATTCCAGGACTCGTGAGGAGCATGAAAGACATCTACGAGCGATCGCAGACTTTGAGAGATCATCGATTGTTTGCCAAGTTCAAAGAAGTGTGAGTTTTGGTTGTCGGAAGTCCGATTCCTTGGGCATGTTGTTGGAACTACCGGTGTTGCTTGTTGATCCGAGAGAAGGTTAGAGCGGTGATTGAGTGGCCTACGCCGATCTACATTACGCAAATTCGCAGCTTTACGGGATTGGCGGGATACTATCGCCGATTTGTGCAAGACTTCTCCAAGATCGCCGCACCGATGACGAAATTGACTCGAAGAATGCGAAGTTTGATTGGAATGAGGAGTGTGAACATGCATTCAACACTTTGAAGAAGAAATTGACTACCGCGCTTTGTGTTAGCGTTGCCGAGACGGGAAAGACTTAGTTGTGTACACGACGCATCGAAGGTTGGCTTGGGTTGTGTATTGATGCGGGAGGCGAGTTATCGCTTATGCATCTCGACAATTGAAGGTTCACGAGAGGAACTACCCGACACACGACTTAGAGTTGGCGCGATAGTGTTTGCATTGAAGATATGGAGGCACCACTTGTATGGCGTACGTTTCGAGTTGTTCACGAGACCACAAAGAGCTTGAAGTACTTATTCACTCGAGAGAACTAAACCTGAGAGACAGAGACGTTGGCTAGAGTTCTTGAAGGACTATGATTTCTCGTTAGAGTATCATCCGGGAAAGCTAACGTGGTTGCGATGCTTTGAGCCGTAGAGGATCGAATCGATGCGAGAGGTGGTCGTATGTCGATGACCCACGAGTATGGTCTTCTTGAGGCGGCCGAGTTGATGAGTTCAGCGGACGTGCGGTGACTACCAGACACGATTTGTGGTCGATGAGGTTGCGACCGTTTCACCGCAGACGTTCTCGAGGACACGAGGGCGATGAGTCGTACCAAAGCAATTCGGTGAGATGGTGACGAGTCGAAACATCCAGATTGGAGTCGGTCGACAGACTCTTGCTTGAGGTATCGTGGGCGACTGTGGATTCCATTGGCGGGTGACTTACGCACCGAGATACTTCAGGAGGCTCACCGTTCTCGATTTTCTGTGCATCCGGGTCGGACCAAGATGTATCTTGATATGCGACGTCTCTTTTGGTGGCGGGGATGAAATCCGATGTGTCGAATTCATTAGAGCGTGTGAGATATGCCGGCGTGTGAAGGCTGAGCATCGACGGCCTGGAGGATTGCTGCAGCCCCTACCTATTCCTCAATGGAAGTGGGAGCACATTGCTATGGATTTCGTCAGTGGCTTGCCCCGATCTCCTCGTGGTCATGATAGCATCTGGGTAATTGTGGATCGATTGACGAAATCTGCTCATTTCATACCAGTATCCACTACACATCGAGTTGACAGACTGAGCATTCTTTACGAGCGTGAGATTGTCAGACTACACGGAGTTCCGTTGTCGATCGTGTCAGATCGAGGGGCGCAGTTTACTTCGTTATTGTGGCGAGCATGCGAGCTCGCTTCGGCTGCACTGTAGAGTTGAGTACGGCGTTTCATCCACAAACAGACGGACAGTCCGAGAGGTTGATACAAGTGTTGGAAGACATGCTCAGGATATGTGTTTTGGAATACGACGGGTCATGGGAAGAGTACCTTCATTTGTGCGAGTTTGCTTACAACAACAAGCTTATCGAGCGAGTATCGGTATGGCACCGTTTGAGGCGCTCTATGGCAGGCCTTGTAGATCACCTTCTTGCTGGGCTGAGCCAAGAGGATGTTGTGACAGTTGGTCCCGAGACTTGTTGTTGATCACACGAGAAGGTACGGCAGATTCGTCGAGGCTTAAGAGTGCTCAAGAGCGACAAAAGAAATACTATGATCAGTATCACGATGAGCTTCAGTACGACGTGGGAGACTATGTATACCTGAAAGTCTCGCCTCTGAAGGGTCACAAACGATTCGGAATCAAAGGGAAGCTTGCTCCTAGATTTATCGGTCCCTTCAAAGTTGTGAAGAGGGTCGGTAAGGTTGCTTACCAGTTAGAGTTACCGCCAGCGCTCGTCGGTATTCATCCAGTATTTCACATTTCAATGCTTCGACTAGACAAGTCAGGCGGAGGACGGCGACCTACAAAGGGACCTAAGTCGATCGAGTTGCAAGACGATGCCACGTACGAGGAGCGACCTAATTCAAATTGTTGACCGTAAAGTCAAAATACGAGGAACAAGGAAATCCCTTCCGTTCTCGTGAAATGGCAATTCCACGGGGACGAAGAGTTAACGGGAGCTAGAGTCATACATGCAAGTGCACTTCCCTATTTATTTGATTCCGTAAGTTTGAAGTTTAATTTACTTATTAGTAAATTTCGAGGACGAAATTCTAATAAGTGGGGGAGATCGTAACATCCCTAAATTTTTAACCCGACTTTTGTGACACGTGTCGGGATCGTGACCCGCTACGCGATACTTTGGATGTATTTCGAACCTTGGGAGTCGACACCGAGGTAATTTTATGATTCTTTGATGTGTGTAATAGTATTATAGTTTAAATGCGTGTCACGAGCCATTTGGGCGATTTTTTTTAATGAGTGAGTTTCCGTCTAGGTAAATGGGGAGAAAAATACAATAAACAACATAATTAAAAGAATTATTGAATAAATTATTTATTTGTACGAGACAAGGCGAGGGTATGCGTGTGACAGATAAATACGGACTGAGGAGGCAAGACGGGTCGAGGAAAAGTTGTTGGAAAACGCGAGTGTTGGTTAAATACACAACAAATGACAAATGTGTAAAATTGTTAAAGTGACACAGCTGAAATTTGAAGAGCCAGGAGATGATCCTCGAGATAAGTGCGTGTGTTGAGATGAAAGGCCAAAAATAAGACAACACAAACCTACTTTTACTATTCATGTACTATTCATCATCATTATTTACACATATTAATATATATATATATATACAAACAAACACACTTAACTCCCATTCTCACCCTCACTACCGTTCTCACAACCTCTCACCACCGTCACCCTCCTCCTCCCCGGATTCGCTGACCACGGCCTTGGACCTCGCCGGACGTCTCGCCGGAGCAAGGTACGTTCTCTCCTCTCTCTCTCGGGTTCATTCGATCTCTCTCACTCTCGGTTTAGTCTCTCCCTCTCGGCTCTCTCTTGACGCGCTACCACCGGCCCCGGCCGGACCGGTGGTGGCCGGGTTCACTCCTCACCGGAGATCCCTCTCTCCATCCCTCTATTTTTCCTCCCTCTCCCTCTCTCGATCGATCAATGAAAAAAAAAAAAAAAATGGAAACAGAGGCGCCGTGCGCCTCTGTTTCGTGAAGAGATGAAGGGCGGTTCGGCCAACCGAGCCGGCCGGTTCGGCCCTGAGCCGGCCGGTTCGGCCCTGAACCGGCCGGTTCGGCCTCTGAACCGGTCCGGTTCGGCCGAACCGGTCCCATAAAAAAAAAAAAAAAAAAAAAAAAAAAGAAAAGAGAAAAAATAAAGAAAAATGGAAAAGAAAATCCGAGAAAATAGGGAAAATTATGAAAAATTCAGAAAAATCCGAAAATATGAGAAATTAGAAAAAAATGGTTCACAACCGAGTTTTGGGATTTTCTCGGAAATGTTGGCGAGATGTAATCGGGGTTTTAGCCTCGAAAAACATAAAAAAATGATATAATATGTCAAATCGAAGCTAATTTAATGACTTGACCTATTAATACGAGTTTCCAACCTTGTCGGGTAACGGAAAACTCGGGGTACGCGTTAGGAGTCGCGGAGTGTCATACGCGGATTACGATAGATCGATCGTAAGTACATTTGCCTTAAAAAGCACTTGTACGTTAGTAAGCCAGTTTAGAAAATATCATGTGATTCATTTTCACTTCTTCGTGTTTGTTACTATCGAATTATTGGCTTTCCATTCCTTATTCCTTGTATGTGTGTTCTTGGCATAAGTGTGTGTCTCGAAGGTACATGCGGCCTGCACTAGAAGGGATAAAACGCGGCACTCGAGCGCACGAGTGTTTGACCACCCTTAGTGATTGTGTGATACCATGTACTGGATTGTTGTGGATATTGTTGTGGATTGTTGTGGTATTGTTGTGGAATTTAGACCACTTATTGCCTCTCTTGACTCGTAGAACACGCATGTTTCGATTGCTTTCATTTTCAGTCTGTCTATCATGCATTCTTGTATATTTAAATTCCTATCTTTCAAGTACCGCATGATATTTAGATCGCCTTGGTTGTATTTCATGAATTACTTGTTATATTCTTCTCGGCTTTACTTTCGATTTCTCTCGCTTACTCACCGTCTAGTTTGTGACGGTGGGTGCGATAGGACGGAGAGCGATAGGGGCAAGGGACCTTGCCTAGGAGACTTTTTGTGAGCGGTTGGACTTGAGGTACCGAGATGTAGGCTCATGTTTATTTCTTTTTGTATGAAGTTTATATATATATATATGATTGTTTTGGAACTGGGGAATATGTTTTGAGGTGGATTCCATCAATCCATTTTGTTGACTTAGGATTGAACATGTTGGGTTTTCCACATTTATATAGATTCCTAATTTCCCTTTGATTGAGTTATTTCCCAATATTTGATTAGAATATGATTTTTGCTTCCGCTGTGTTATAATTGCAATAACTCTTTCATAAAACGTGAAATTTTGATGTTTTGAGGCTGACTAGGCTCGTCAGGTTCGCTGAGAACGGACTCGGGACCTGCACGGGTCTAGGCCGGGCGTACCCAAATGCATTGGGAATTTGGGGCCGTCACAGTAATATTTTCCTCCAATTAAAATTTCGTCTTTAATCTACCCAGTACCCGCATCGACACACATATCGATACGAATACTCAACACACAATCTCACACGTCAATTTAAAATATAATTACATATATCGCGATGTCGTTAACCTATTTTAACATAAACATCGCAAAATTAAACAAAACACACACACAAAATATTGTTTACCTAATACAGTCGTACTTCAGCCTCACTGTGGGACCCACGAATGTCCCCTCTGGCGTCCACGTCTACAATGACATCATAAAATAACGGCAATTACTAATTGGGTCGTTACAATAAAATTTACTATTGTACTCTTTTCAACATACTAATTTACTAAATTATACGTTGTAATTGTAATTGAATGGAGATAATGAGTTGAATCGCTCATATCATAAAATCGTGTTACATATACAACATTAATTAAGTGTTCCACTTTAACTCGACAACTAATAACTATAGTCTATATCTCATGAGAAAAAAAATAGAGGTATATTTCAATTGAATACATTATATATAATTAATTTTTTTCAATTAAATAAGCAATTGAGTATTTTTGACGTGTTTGAACTATTGTACTAAATAGATATCAAAGTTAATAAACTTATGTATATTTTTAAAAAATAAAGAGCAACATATCCTATGATTTAATTTTATATACAACTTTTTTTTTCATTTTTCTTCTTGTTGTCGTTGGTAAAAAAATCTTTTTAAAATTAACTTTATTTATGTATATTTTTATGTTTATTAATATAATTGGAATCATACTTTATGAATTATAAAATATGGTTTTGTAATTGAATAAATTCACGAGAGCGTAGCGAGCGGGCTCATTCGTGTGAAACACACAATGAAACTAGTATATATAAAAGCATGCACATGTAAATGTATGTCACACCACCTCTATAATTATACAACTTAATTGCGAATTTTAAGGTGTACAATAGCATTTTCTTGGGAATATATATACAAAAAAACTGTTTGAACACTTAGAATCTAGACTCATAAGGAGGTTTTTAAAATTTTTATAAATATTAAATGAGTGTTATAAGTTGTTATTTTGAAGTCACTTATTGCTTGAAGATGACTTTGAAGTAAAAAAAATTTCAAAAATCTTCCATAAGAGTCCAAATATCACTACTCATATATATATTTGATGATGTGCACCGTTTTGTACTTATCTGTGATTATATATATATTAGTAAGTTAGAATGTCAATCATGGAAAAGTCAGCGAAAATAAACATTTGGTTTAGAGAAAAAAGTAGATTTGAGACAGCGATTTATATATTTGATGATGTGCTCTGTTTTGTAATTATTTGTATTTTTTTTTTGGGTAGATCTTATTTGAATTTCAAATGTGGACGTTGGACCCTTTTTAAAGTGTATCCTGTTTGGTGTTAAAAAAAATGTTTAGAGTCAAAATGAAATTTTAAACAATTCCACAATCTATGGGTTCTTGTTTCTATTTCTGTTATTGTCATTTTGAAGGAAATTAGTCGTACATAACATAAGAAAGGTTGGCTAGACATAGGAAATTAGTCAAAATGAAATTTTAATTTTTACTTTATAATTAATTTTCTTCACTATTTGAAAGTTTTTGATTTGTTTTCTTCTTGTTGAAAAGTTTTACGTTTTCTTCTCCTTGTTAGAAAATTTATTATTTTTTTGTGCTTCTAATACTTTTGTGTATTATCATGAGTTTCAACGTTATAGAGAATCGTCTCTGATTGTTAAACTGTTTCAATTTCGAAAAAAATGTCAAATTAATGGCAATTTGTTTACACAAATAGAATTAGCGAATCATTGTGTACTTAATTTTATGTCTGGTCCTGTATTGAGCCATGAATGATTAATAAAAATTTAATTTCTCTTAAAAAAACATAAGAAAGGTTGGCTAAATAGGAAAGAGAAATTTCAATACCTACCTAATCTCATCTTTCTAATTTTCTAATTATCTTAATTTTCTATTTATTATCTATTTCTATTATTAAATAACATTATTATTATATCGGGTCTTCGAAAAGTTTTTGCTTCGAAATGTTCAAACTTTTTGTTTAGGAAGAGTTCCTGCAATGAAGTATAATGTATGCATTTATTACTAATTAATAGTATGTGAAACTCCAAACCATGACAATATAAATGGAATTGAGTGTTGTGCAAATTTTTTTACCTATAATTATAACCTCTCATTCATTATTCTTGCAATTCGTACGAACTTAGCTTTATAGACGCAACTGGTAAGGCAAACCATCGAACAAACTTGCATTCCTTTCCAATGGTACAATAAAATCTTTTTAGTCGCAGCTCTGTCTCTGATTTTCTTGTTTATTAATTAATTATTTAGATGACATGTTTTGCTTACCTTTTATTGTATATTTTATTTGTAAGAAATGTGAGTTGATTATTATGAATTGTAATTTTAATTGTAAAAAAATTACAATATGTTCATGTAAATTAATTTGTTAACTTTGTTTTAAAATATTTAATAATCCTACACTTTGCGCAAGAAATCGACTAATTTTTTAATATGCCGCTAGCTAAATTGAACCCTCTTCCAATTGAGCTAGTTGCATATAGCTTGTAGAAAATGTTAAGTGGACCAACTTTAGACACCCCGATAAAGCACACCTACCTGGGTGTCAAATGGTGTGCTGTTGGATACATCTCGTGATATGTGCTTGAGGTGTATCAAATGGTGCACTTTGGTAGGTGCTTCTAATAGGATGTCCAAAGTTGGTGGTATCCCAATCATTTTAGCTTCACTTATGAAAATTAAAATGAAGTAAATTCCTACTTTGCTGATATAACCGTACGTCGTGGCACTACAGTGGTGGAGTTCCAATACACAACCATTTTTTTGGGTCAATTTTACTCAGGCCATCTCCAATCACAACATTAAAATGGTGCAACTTTTGCACCATTTTAGTATAACTTTTACACTAAATTTTAAAATCATCTCCAACCCACAACACTATCTTTTACACTATCTTATTTTATTTATTAATTTATTTATTATCTTTTACATTATCTTTTACCCACAACACTATCTTTTACACTACTTTTTATTGATAAAAAATAATAATAATAATAATAATAATAATAATAATAATAATAGCGTCGTGAACAGTGCCGCACCAATTTGGTGCGGCACTGTAACTGTGCGCCATCTCAATGACGCCACCTCAGCTGATGCTGAGGTGGCATAATGGCCCTGGTTGGAGATGCCCTGCCCACAAAACTTTATCTATTTTACCCATTGGTCACAATTTCTTTTTTCAACGTGGTCACCAGACTTTTTAAAACTTTCACTCATGATCGTTCCATCAATTTTCATTAACTAACCATTAAGTACGTTGACGTGACAAACATGTCTCTAACGTGGCTAGAACATTAAATTTACTTTTTTTTTTGAAAAAACAAATTTACTCTATTTTTTAAACGGAAAATGATAATCTAATACACTTTGGGCGCACACTTTGTCTTTTAACCCATTTATGGTGTTTTGTTAAATGTGGGGCCACACCTGGAAAGATCAATAGCAATAAATGGGCTAAAAGACAAAGTGTGCGCCCAAAGTGTATTAAATTATCATTGTTATTTAAAACAAAACAAAAAAATCAGCTTAACTCCCACACTTTCCTTTTTCCTCATTCGTCAAATAATGAGATTATGGTCATAGTTGAGTACAAAATAATTAACGAAGGTTTTCAAAAAAAAAATAATAATAACGAAGATAATCACATTAAGTGACCACATTACACATTAGCGTTAACCAAAAAGAACTAAAAAATTCTTTGATACGGAGGTAATTAATGAGATCATCGTGTGCAATGTTTGACGAATAAGAAAAAAAAAAAAAGACTGCGGAGGTAATTGTGAGGAGATTTCTTTTTTAGTTTAAAAAAATAATTTTGACATTTATTTGAAAATTTGGGCGAATTATTAAAAAAATTAATTAAATGTCATGTCAGCTCCACGTAGTTAATAGTTAGTTAACGGAAAATGGATGAAATAACTATCAATGAAAGTTTTGAAAATTTTGTGACTATTTTGAAAATAAAAAATAAAATTGTGACCAAAGTTGTGACCATAAGTGAAATTAACCCTTGTTTTCACAATCCTTTATGCAATTGATCAAGCCCCATACTAATAAAATAAGAAAAATAAAATAAATTCCTTCTTTGAAGTCATCAAATGGAGAAAGAAACCGGAGGGATATACGTTTGATTATAAAAGATGATTTGTTTTTTCGTTTTTCTTATCATATGATTAGGAGTTGATTTATTCATAAGCATAAATAACTTTATGTACGTCAGATGTACGTTTGATCAAGTAAAAACATGCGACTAGCTTTATGCACATTTACTTATCAAACTTCTCTAAATGAGTTTTTATTTATTAGATTTTTTGGTTTCTTGTTGTGCATTCCTCTCCTTTTTTTGGGTGATTGTTGTCATTTTTTTAGCCTTTCACGTAATGTTCAACTTTAACTGCATTGACTATATAACCCACATTGTAGAGAGCAGTCTTCTCTAATTGAGTTTTGTGTACTTTCTTGTGTTCCGAATGTTTGTAGATGACAGTCTTTGATTGTCAAACTGTTTCATTAATACAGTTGCATTCATAGTTGAATTTGTGGCAGATAGATATTCTTTTGAATAAATAGGATTAGCAAATCGATGTACTTTTATTAGAACAATTGATTACATGTCTAGTCTTGTATCAAGTCATATTAATGATTAATAAAATTTTTATTTCACTTATAATAAAAAAAAACTCTATAACCCGCATTCATGTACTATTTTTTTTGGTCAAAGCTTCATTAATAATGAAAACACTTACATTGATTGTATAATATGAAAGCTCGATCTCCACGAGAAGCAACGGAGGCAAAAACCTTATTGCGACTCACCATCACAAGAGCAATGGAGGCATGAAGCCTCATTGCGACCCATAATCCGAGGCCTCTAAGGCGGTGTTGATGGGGGGAAATGCCGAAACAAACCTGAAGGAAGCCCTAACAAAAGGGAAAAAAGACCTTAAAGAGGGACAACACCAACAAACTAAAAATGACTAAAAGCAACACAAAACACTAGAATCCTAGCATAAACGAGAATAGAAACTAGAGATTGACTCCATGTCGTCCCCGAAAATGCCATCCCTACTGCTGGGCAGCTCGCCACCACTTGGTCATATTTGTTGAATGGCTTTTCGTGGACACAGAGGATCCAAGATTCGACCTCATCGTCTTCTTCGCCTAGACCAGATCTAGGCTAAAAGGGCCCTTGGCGGCAACCACACCGAAAACCTACCAAAAAAAAAGGAAGGGAAGGCAATGGGGAAGGATGGGCGAAGGGATGGGGTGGTGGATTTATAAGGAAACTGTAACGGCCCAGCCCGCCCTACAAGGCACGCCAGCTGGCACCGCTAGTCACAGGCAGTGTGGCACTCCCTTGGAGTCGCACCACACCATCACCACACCCCTTATGGTGTCTTTCGCCCCCCAGTGACTCGAACTAGCTTCTTAAGCCCCAGGATGCGAGTTCGAGTTAGGACTGGGCACGAAACCCGAGTACCCGACTCAGGTTGGGTCACCCGACTCGGGTGGCGGGTGGTGGGTCTGGTAAGATGAGTGGAGAAAACGAGTCGGATCATCAAAACCCGACCCATCGGGTGTCGGGTCGGGTTCGAGTGTGATCGTAACAGTGTCGGGTCGGGTCGGGTGTGATCATATTAGTGTCGGGTCGGGTCGAGTTTGGGTGTCATCGTGGCTTTTATAGGGTTTTGTGGTTTTTGAAACTATGGATGGCAGTTGATACAAACTTGATATGAGTCGGGTCGGGTCGGGTCGGGTTCGGGTATGTTGTGTGGCGGGTCGGGTCGGGTCTGGTTTCTTGTCTGGTGGGTCGGGTGATGGGTCATTTTTACACCGACCCGACCCGAGTCGGTTCGTCGCGTATCGGGTCGGGTTGACCCAAACCCGACTCGTGCCCACCCCTAGTTCGAGTCGCTTGGGGGGGGGCGAAAGACACCGTAAGGGGTGTGGTGATGGTGTGGTGCGACTCTAGGGGAGTGCCACACTGCCTGTGACTAGCGGTGCCAGCTGGCGTGCCTTGCGGGGCGGGCTGGGCCGTTACAAAAACAAACATAGTGATGGCGGGGGTGGAGGTGGGTACACATAGAGATGGTGGTTGATGGGGTGGTTGGTGGGAGGGGTGGAAGCAGCGGTGGTGGTGATTTCTTACAGTGATGAGGCAGGGAGAAGGGCGGGGGAGGAGGCACGGTGGAGAAGAGGAGGCTCGAGGGCTAGAGATGGTTCATAGAGGGAAAGAGAGTTGATGACAATGGTAGTTGTCGCAACGACAAAGCAAAGCAAAGAAGGGGGGAGGGGGAGACGACGACCGAACGACGTGGTGGAGCAGGCCAAGGGTCGCCAGTCCCCAAGCAGATCTGGACCTCCTTCTTGCGCGGCTAGCACTTTGGGGAGCAAGTTGGACGAGAGTTGAGAGCCTATTGTTGCCCGCATTCATGTACCATTGGAATCATATGAAAGTGGCCTTCCTAACTTAGTTTACTCTATTTAGAAGACTCAAAAATGAGATCTTTGTTAAAGAGAGCTGAGTTTTGCTTCTTCACTAACAACAATTATATAACTAGAATATAAAATATATACTTGTCACCAACAACAATCATGTAAAAACTAACCACATAGTAAAATTTAACTAATCCGTTAAGCTAGATTTAATCTAATTTATCTTTATTAAGATTAGATCATTATAATTTGAGGGAGATAAAAAATCTATTCAAAAAGACAAGGATCGCAGATTGCATAATGTAGTATTGCAAAGAAAACTAAAAAGAACATTTTTCTCTGTTTTAAAATGGAAACCTATACATCTATAATCTCTAACTCATTATTACAATATTACTACTCAATACACTCATCATGATAACTAAACTTAGAACTCAACACACCCTCCTCAATCACTAGTCCACTATACCCACCTCAAGCGTCCATCAACCACGTGGCAGAACACCCCTAGCTTCCAACAGTCATTCAGCCCCTGGAACTACACGATCATTACTCCCACGCCCCCAAAAATTGAATCAACAACAAATATACATTTCGAAAACGTAGCGTTCAAGTGAGAGAGAGATAGAGAGAGAGAGAGAGTTGTTGTTTCGGCATCAAAGAGAACTCCAAAAATCATACGATATAGAGAGAGAGCTCCTCCTCTTATCGCTCACAGTGTGATTTGGTCCTCCGATTGTGTCCAAACCCTCGACATTCGAACTCCGAGAGCTCCATTTCCAGATCTCGGAGCTCGGTTTCGGTACCAATGGCGGTTGATTCGAGCTGACGGAGAGTTAACGGTCGTAACGGACGTTGAGAGGTGGACGAGAGTTAGGTTTCAGGTCAAGATCGAGAGCTCTCTGTCTCGATTTCCGAAAGTGAGATTGGATTCGTGAAACCGAAGCTAATGCAGCTCTGATGGTGTGATTTTTAGATCTGTTGTTGGTTTTGTGAGCTCTGATGGTGTGATTTGCTCCGGAGCTTCGTTTTAGGGTTTCGTTCTCGATTTCCAGATCTGTTCTACGATTGGAAGATGAATAGGAGTTTTATTGCGTCGGAATCGCAAATGCAGAGGAAACCGCAAGGGCGGAACCTGGGAGCGATGATGAAGGAGAAGGAGGAGGAGCTGGCTCTGTTCCTCGAGATGCACAAGCGCGAGAAGGAGCGGAACAATCTGCTGCTTCAGAACGCTGAGGAGTTGGACGCCACATTAGGTATCTTATCTGTTTTCGTGAATTTTCGGTTGATTGTTGCGTTTTTAGGTGCAAGTTTTGGTTTTTTGGCATGTGCGAGTTGGCCTTTTTATTGGACAAGGAAAGTTTGTTTTTGATGATGTTGTGAAGGATTCCAAAAAGATCATTTTTTTTTTGCTTGAACAGTGACTGTCCGAAGGGGTTATTTGCTTGCAATTGTGAAATTGGTTTTGTTGATTGCACTGTAAAACAAAAAAGATTGAATTTACCCTTGTTATGGAGGTCCCAAGCTCATTATCCATGTCCGAAAAATCGAGGAGAGTTGTGGTAAGGTTGACAACTAGTGTAAAACTTTTTGTTGATAAGAAACCAATAACTGGACTCCAACATGAGTTGAACCGAGGACCTCCCTCTAACCTTGCCTTTTGTCAAGTGATGCCTCCTCAATCTCACTAACTAAACATGCTTTGGCACAGCCATTGTAAAACTTTTGTCGTTCTTTATGAAAATTTGGGATTGAGGATTATAAAAATTCTTTGTTGTATGGTTTGTGGGTTGATTGTACAAATTGTTACATTTACTTTGTTCAATGTGTATTTTCTGATATTGGTATTGCATTTGTTTTGATCTTAGTGGCCTTTTAATCGCTGCAGGATCAAAACCTGACAATTCCCCTATCTTCAAGATTGTGCAATCTACTCCAGTAAGGAAGAATCCTACTGATGATTTCCTAAATTCAGACAACGATAAAAACGACTACGATTGGTATGTGCATTCATCTATTTAATATGGTGATATCCCAGTTTAATCCCAACTTTCCGACATCAGTTTCTTAGTTTTGGTGCATGATTTTAACTCTGTCTTTTCTAATCACAAGTAATCGTGGTGTTCTGAGAAATTTCTAGCTGCTTTTATCTATCCGTTTGTCGTATGCAGTAACTAATGATAAAGGACACATGCTACTTCAAACTAACTGGCCTTGCCAAATTAAAGCTGAAGTATGTCGATGAGCTGCATTTCCGCAATCGGCGATTTTTAAAATCTCAGCTACAATTCATGTTTTCAATGTACTATTGACTATTGAGTGCTTATTCTTTTGGCATGGTTCTTTCACTCTTTGAAGTGGATTGTTATACCATTGATTCTAATGTTTGTGGAAAGGTTTATTTGGGTATAAATTTAGAAAGGAGACATATGCAAGATTAGTCAAAACAATTTTTGAAGAAACTCATGGTAAAAAAAGCGGAATATGTAAAAGATTTCAATGTTATATAAGATTACAATCCACTTTAAAAGCGATCTCATCCATGGTTCCTTTAAATATACCTG
Organism: Stephania japonica; assembly: GCA_039657345.1. Classification (NCBI taxonomy): domain Eukaryota; kingdom Viridiplantae; phylum Streptophyta; class Magnoliopsida; order Ranunculales; family Menispermaceae; genus Stephania; species Stephania japonica. The sequence continues at coordinate 15,078,302 of CM077556.1, forward strand.
ACAACATACTTTCATGTTAGCATTATAATGGAAAGTGTTATGCATTGTTTCTTTTGACAATATGCATCACCCACTGTCATTTGTAGACATTTGAATAGGCCTTTTCAAGCATGGCACATAATTAAATCAAGAAGTTCCCACTTTAAACAATGTTGGCCTATAAAATAGCTAAAATGGACTGTTAATGACATACTGACATGAATGTCAACTTATTCATCCTATGAATTCTGTTTACTTTTACTTTTTGTTGAGTGCTGCAGTTCTAGATGGGTGCTAGGCTGATGAAATGTTTGTGTTATTATCGTTTGTAATATGAATACTCAGTAGTGTTACTTTAATCTTGTTTTCTGTGGCTTATATTTCAAATTGTTTTTGTGTAATCTTTTGAACTCTTAAGCATAGACTTGCTCCTTAATGGTCATAGCCTCGATACTTTTGTGCACGGATATGCGTTAACTTGCTCAATCATCCCAGTAGTCAATTGTTTTGGACAATGATGGAAGTAGTCTACTTTTCTAGAGTTGGATGTGATTTCTTTTGATTTAATCTTAATCTCCCCTAAAGGAGCAGCAGTGCAAGTTAGCAGTTCTCTCCACTAACCATAGAGTTTGTACTTGGTAGTGTTTGGAAATTAAGGTTCACTGATCTTAGGGACTCATTGGGTGCTCTATGTGACTATTTGCCCTTGAATAATAAAGGGGTATGTCGGATGATTTGCTTAGAGCACAAGGCTTGCTTTACAGTATAATTACTCTATGCACTTCTATTTTTTGATAGTGGTGGCTTTTTGACTCCACATTTTGGGTTCATATATATTATGTATTTTCGCAATAATTTCAAGAACTTTTTGAAACTTAAAAGAAAATTAATCTATAGTTTTTAACTTTTTTTAATGCTTTAGCTAAACCAGACAAGAAGATGAAAATTCTAGAGTTGAAGTAATAATGGTAATGGAAATTAGAGAAAGGACAAAAGTTGTATTCATTTATGAGTAAACTATGAACGCAATATTTAAGAATGGATCAATCTACACCTCTGCACATGCGTGCACTAGATACCCCAACCAAGTCTTGAGTAATTTATGTTTCTGTGTCCTCTTCTCTATGGCTTGTTTTGATGTTTGGCTCAAGGGATGCAAGCAACCTTGGTTTATTTAAAGCAATTTACTCCACTTAGACCTGGTGGAGTCTATCTAATGCCTAGGTGAGAAGAAAAATATTTATCTTCTGAACAATTAATTTTTATCTATAAGCCTCTATATGATGAGTCAACTATTTTTTATTGTGTGCTAGTCATATTCATATATAGAGGAAAACCTACTAATTTATATTTTAAGAATAGTAATCATCCTTTACAAAATATTAGAAGAAATGCTTTTCGTGAATTAAATCGACATTCAGTCAATCATCATAATCGTCAAATTTAATTGCCAAAAAGAACTCTTTTGATCATGACTATATCACCATCCAAATATTATGAATAATCGTTCTATTATTTTGTAAGTACAAAAGTCTCATCAAATCATCGTAAGCACTAATCTCCAAATCACTTCTGACCGTGTAAACTTTCTAAATAATATTTTAATTAATTATGCCTTAAATATCAATAGCGATGGCAGTGCCTAAGTTATGGCTTCCAATCTTTATTTTAGGTAAATCATTGTTTCTGTAGCAGAATTTTGTTAGTTTGATCATATCGTCAATTTTTTTTTTATGTTATCATGAAAATATTAGTATCTTCTGCTGTAGACGTTGTCTGCCGCCTTTATTTTTCTGTTACTTTTGTGGGTAACTGTTTTGTAACTAAGGCTGTGACTCTTGATTCAACCAGGTTTTTGGAACCCAATTGAATAATTTATCTGAGTTTCAAGAGTGTAATGTGGCAAAACATTATTAAGTTCACGAATAAAATTTATCCCATGATAAAGTATTTTTAATTATATCCATTGTGATGGCTAAATGAATTTCCCTTTGCTCCTTGAAATTTGATTTGAGAGAGGGTGCAAATTCTGTCCATACGAATGGCAAGTTTATCAAGGATCGACTTTAAGCCCATATCTCCTTACGCTAGTTTTGGATGAACTAACTAGGCATATTCAAGAGGATATACCATGGTGTATGTAATTTGCAGATGATATTGTCTTAGTGGACGAAGCAAGAGATAGAGTGAATAGGAAATTAGAACTTTGAAGGAATACATTAGAATCTAAAGCTTTAAATTGAGTAGGACGAAGACTGAGTACATGCACTGTAAGTGTAGAAATACGAGACATCGAGATCATGGAGTGGTAAAATTAAGGGAAGTAGAAGTTTCTAATGTGAAACACTTTAGATATATAGGATCAATCGTATAAAATGATGGCAATATTGAGAATTATGTCACACGTTGAATCCAAGCTGGATGAAAGAAATGAAGGAGTGCAATTAGTGTGATTTGTGATAAAAATATGCTTGCCAAGTTAGAAGGAAAATTTTGTAGAACCGCAATTAGGGCAGCTATGCTCTATGGAAGTGAATGTTGGGTGGTAAAACAACAACAATTACATAAAATGAACGTAACATAAATGATGATGCTTAGGTGGATGTGTGGTAAAACTCGTAAAGATAGGATAAGAAATACAAAAATTCAAAGACAAGCAGGAGTAGCACCAATAAACTCAAAGATTAGGGAAGGGCGGTCGCGGTGGTTTGGACACCTGCAAATACGGCCTACATATGCCCCAACTAGAAAACTTGACTTAATAGGAACTGAAGAAATTCAACGAGGTAGGGGTACACCAAAGTTAACTTGAGATGCATTAATTATGAGGGATTTGAATGGTTTGGAAAGCTCACCATCAATTGTATTAAACCGAGCACAATGAAAGAGTTTGATCCATATAGCCGACCCCAATTAATTTGGGACTGAGGCTTTGTTGTTGTTGATGAATGGCAAGTTTTGGTGGTTGCAGGAAACTGCAACCTTAACAAAGTTGTGATTGCTGAGTGGTTTGATGCTGTTCCATGATATATATATATATATATATATTTCAGGTGTTTTCATGGTCTGTCCAAGCGAAGTTGTTGACTGAGAGTAGGTTAGATGCTGCATTAGGTTTAAAATGGCAGGCACTTGTTTCTTGATAACCAGTGTTACAAAGCAGACTTTGCATTCTTTGCCATACTTTGTAATAGATATTGTGTGCATACCTAACATGCGACTGCTGTTATTTTTAGAAAGGATTGTACCTTGATATGACTGTTTTGTGTTTATGGTTATAGCTTAAATGCTTAAGTAAATTTATTTATTAAAGTTCATGTCAATTATTTGTTTTCATAAAAAAGTAAATTTAGTGAAATTGAGCTATTTGGTTGAAATAATTCTCTACCAAAAAGAGTTACAGCTCACATTAACTGCTTGAGTTCTAGGTATACAAAGAATCACAGAATACATATGTAGTTGATATAAACGAGGGTTTCAATTTGAGTTAATGAGCCATGGGATGATGTGTCTGCCTAATTGTTCTGAGAGAAAACCAATGTACGTGGTTATTACAGTGTCCTTGCACTTTGTAGCTATTATAAATATTAAGGGAACTTGCTATTTTCTGAATCCAACAGATTTTACATTTCTAGTTTTCTATTTATTTGTTAACGCATGATTCCCATTCCAAATCTTTAGATCAAAATCACTTTGTTTGAAGTTGCATATAATTATCTAATCAGGCTTTTTAGCCATAAGGAACATGAATAGAGAAGATGCATGATACTGCTTTAATAAAATTTTGGTGGTGAAAATGTCTCTGCGGTCCTGTGATTTTTAAAAAGAGAAATACTTTGGGTACCGTACAACATGATGGGGTTCATTGGAAACACATTGGAATATGTGCACGCACATCTCGATGCATGATCCAATGGACCCCATCAATGTTGTACCTAAAGATTGTAACAAAAGTATGTATCCCGTAGCATTTGCCTTTTAAAAATACTTCACATAAAGGTCAATAGAAATTTAAAATTTTTAAGTTGTTTAAAAGTAACACTCAGTTGTCTAGAAAAAGTAAGACTTAGTTGATTTTTATTTTTTTATTTTTATTTATTTTTTGATAGGAGGAGATCCTGAGTTGGGGGTTAAGTACTGTAAGTTATGTTTCAACTGTTTGTTTTCTAAGGTCTAATATAGATATAGTTTCTGCAGTTTTCATTTTGTTATCATATTTCCAAACTTCTTTTAGTTTGTTGGAGAAAACAGGATGAAAAGAAAGCAAGTGAATGAATTATGCTAAATACAAGTTCACACTAGAAAAATTGATGCCAACTCCTAGAATTAATTATATTTCAATGAAAATAATGCACGCTCGACAAACACACAAAGAGGAACCGTAGTGTTGTTGTTGTTGATATAGTTGCATTTCTTTCTTGATAGAAAATTAAAGTGTCTACACTATTGTTTTTTGATTGGGTGGTGCTAAGCAATGCAAGGTCGAAAGCCTCAAATCCAATTGGCAATTGTTGCCAAAGCTATATATAACTTGGTTTATTTAGAACCACTATTGGATTAACAATCTATCTCTAAAGATGACCTACAAATGCCCCTAGTATAAAACTCGACTCTTTAGAAACCAAAGAAATTCGACGATGTAGGGGTAGACGGAAGCTAACTTGGAACGCATTGATTAGGAGGGATTTAAAGAATTTGGAGAGCACTCCATCAGTTGTGCTAAATTGAGCACAACGGAAAAGTTTGATCCATGTAGCCGACTCGAACTAATTTGGGATTGATGCTTTGTTGTCGTATTGGATTGACAATCTGTGGTTATTTTGATAGTTGAGTTGTCTTGTAACTTTGGTGTTTAATTTTTGTAAATAATGAGTGGCTCTTTTGAGTTTAGAGTGTTGTTTGAATTTGTTTCTCTAAAATTCTAGATAATTTACTGTAGATGTAAGAATAAAAATCTTTTTACCTTTTTGGAAAGCCGCCAATGGTTTTCTTGCAAACAGCTAGAGCTAGGAGAGATCTAGAGCGACAATATTTAGAATAAAATAAAGAAGAATCTTACATGCTACTTGTTAGCCTGTAAATATTTGACACTTGTAGAGTGGAACAGAATAATAGGAGACCTCATTATTGTGACAGATTTATTGTTGAAGTGGGTTGAGAGTATGATTTAAATTTTGAAAGTTATTGTTAGTTAGTTCATTGAAAAGGGGCAGTTGTGACGGGTTGCTTTGGGCAACTTGCCTGAGGTAGTCTCATCTTTGATGTGTCTGCAAGTTTACATTCTTGAGGACCATAATAGTCTCGTCTTGGCTATGTTTCCATTCATAATTGAGTTAAGTTGCATCTTCAAGACACTATCCTGCAGAGAACACTATTTTACTTTGGTTAGTTATTGGAAAAAAATTTCGAATAATGCATCTTTAAATTGCAAAGAAGTTGGAACCCTGTACGTCAAACACAAAAATCTGTTTCTATTAATAAAATTTTTTCTGATTTTCTCCGTTGAACTAAAAATGTTTCTGACCACTGCTACCAAAACTGAGGCAATGCACTCAGTTTTCTGCTAATTTGTCTGTGAGATTCTATCATTTAAATAAATTATGCGATGTTTCATTTAATTCAGTTTTCTATCTGAAAAACTTTGTTCAGATAATGATTTATGATTCATATTATTAATAGCTCTTTCTGATTCCAGGCTTCTGACTCCACCCGGAACCCCTCTGTTTCCTTCTTTGGAGATGGAATCTCAGAAGACCGTTATGAGCCAAATTGGAACTCCCAATACTCGTCCTACTGCACTGAAATCCAGGGTATGAGCTCAACACAAATATGCCTCGAAACCCTTTACCAATTTCAAATTGAATATCATATATGAATTCATTTTTTCCATATATAAATGCATAGTTATATATTAAAACGTGTCCCTATTTTCCGTGTCGCATGTACCCTTAATAACTGCAGATAAGAGAGTTGTAAGATTCACTGAAGCTAAATATGAGGGTGGTTATTATATTGAGAATTTTAATCTCAATAATCAATTTGAAAATAAATGCTTTGAGATGTTATAGAAATTGGTTCAAATGAAGTTTGGTGTTTATGATATGTGTTCATGTCATTGCTTGTGTATTAATAGATCATTTTTCTGGATGCAGCTGGCCGATCCCCAGATTGAACCTCCTTCTAGGGGAACCTTAGTGTCCAGGCAGCATACTTTGTCCCCCGGATTCAATTCATCCAGTACTGGAATACGTAGGCCCTCTTCATCTGGCGGCCCTGTCTCCGTTGCATCCAGATCTGCGTCATCTGGGGGCCCTGTCTCTGTTCCATCCAGATCTGCGTCATCTGGAGGCCCTGTCTCTGTTGCATCCAGATCTGCGTCATCTGGAGGCCCTGTCTCTGCTGCATCTAGATCTGCATCAACTGGGGGGGTCTCTGCTGCTTCTAGATCTGCAACACCAACTGGGCGGCCAACATTGTCTTCTACTTCCAAACCATCAAGGCCTTCTACTCCTACTTCAAGGTCTACCATACCTTTGTCTAAACCAACGACCGGTCCAGGTAGATCCTCAACTCCCACAAGGTCATCAACACCTTCGGCCAGGCCTACATTACCTGCTTCCAAGTCAACACTACCAGTATCCAAGCCTACAATGACAGCATCCAAAACCATTTCAAGGTCTGCAACACCAACTAGGAGACCATCCACTCCATCTAGTGTTTCAAGTGCATCTGCGCCTTCTAGTCGGTCTACTTCAGTTAGTAAATCAGTTCCCACAGCCGCAAGAAATCCTGTACTATCACGTGGAACTTCTCCGACAGTCAAATCCAGACCCTGGAAGCCATCTGATATGCCAGGTTTTTCGCTTGACGCTCCTCCAAATTTGCGAACATCAATGCCGGACAGGCCAGTTTCTGCATCAAGGGGTAGGCCTGGAGCACCTAGTGCTAGATCTTCTTCAGTCGAGCCTGTTCCTAATGGAAGGCCGAGGAGGCAATCATGCTCTCCTTCCAGGGGTAGGGCTCCAAATGGGAGCCTTCATCCCAGTGGAAGCTCTGTTCCTGCAGTTAGCAGAACACGCGCCAATGGAAGTGACAATGTGAGCCCTGTTCTTATTGGTACAAAGATGGTTGAACGGGTTGTGAACATGCGGAAACTTGCTCCACCAAAGCAGGATGACCAACGTTCCGCACAAAGTAACTCTGCTGGAAAGGCTTCTCCATCTCCTGATAGCTCCGGCTTTGGAAGAACACTCTCGAAGAAATCATTGGACATGGCGCTGAGACATATGGTATGTATACTTTAAGTCTGCTTCTTATTTCTTCAAGTAAGAACTGAACTCTACACTACAGGTAGAATGCATGTTTTATCCGCAGATGTAGGTTTTACATTTTTTTGCATGTCACCATTCGACAATGCTGCCGTCGATTTTCTAAATTGCATACCACATTTTGTGCAGGATATAAGGAGAAGTGTCCCGGGTAACTTACGCCCATTAATGACCAATATTCCAGCTTCCTCCATGTACAGTGTGAGGTCTGGTTCAGCAAGAAGCAGGACCATCAGTGTTTCAGACTCTCCTCTTTCCACGAGCAGTAATGCAGGTTCCGAACAAAGTGTCAACAACATCAACCACCATACCCTATGCTTGGATGGGAGTGAGATAGAAGACAATGATCTCAGCTGTGAAAGAGGAGCCAAATTCTCGCCCACAAGCCATCATGAATGATGAAAGTACGAGCCGTCTTCACTCAAAGTTCAAGTTGGTTTTGCACGCTTTATGATCTGGTTGAATTCTCTCTTCTTTAGTCTCCCAGAAGCTCATTAGAAAGTGAAGAAAATGGTGGAAAGTACGCGCTTTGCTCGATGCGTCTTAAGCTGTGTAAAGTTTTTACTGAATTAAGTAGGTTGTCAGCTAATTTATCATCTCCGCGACCACCTGTATTACTTGTGAAATCTGTTAGGCGCAGTTCTGAACCTCTCTCTCTGGTTCTTTGCCTGCCGTTAGAGTTATTCTGATACTCAATCTCCTACCAGTACAAACCGAAACATATTGTAATTGGAAATCAGAAAGTTGGGTTTTCTGCTTCACCACTGCTGCTATAATTCAATGCATTTTTCACACGTTTTTTTGCCTATTTTGCGTTTTCATTTTGTGCAATAATCGTACTTTTTGGTTGATTTGATACTCTGAAATCATTACATTTTTTTTTGTTGATTTCTGAACAAGGACAAATAGATTCAGCCTGCGTTGAAACAAACAGTTACAATTTCTTGTACCATCTAATGAGAGGCGTGTCTTTTTTTGTTGAATTTGTGATTTAAATATGTTGATGCCACGTGGCCACGTGGCGGTTTTTCATTAAACCGGCCGGTTCATTTGTGAAGCGGTCGAACCGCTAGAGAGAGAATGGAGGGTGTGATGAGATGCAGGGCCTCGCAGGTTGCTGTAATGACCGTTGTCCTTGCAACGATCGTCTCCGAAGCTTACGCTGTCGACGCCTTCCCTGATTTTCATCGCTAGCGTGGCATCTCCGTCGGTGGCCGTGGCGTTTGTTGTGTCAGTCACGGTGGTGGGGTTCGAATCTCTGTTCAGAGATCTGATCTTCTTGATGTTAATGGTGATGTTAATGGTGAAGAAGACATTGGGAAGAGAGGTCGCTGGAGTTGTGTAGGTTGTATGTGTTTCTGATGTTTCCTTGTTTGTGTGTGATTTGGTATGGATTGTAATATAGAGACAAATTAATTAATTCATTGGATTTGGCTTGCAATATGCCACTACTACATATAGTTTAGTAGTAAAAGATGTTGAGATTTTCCTATAAAAAATGTCGAGATTTTCCTATATAAAAAAAATAGATGTAGGGATTTCATTGCCTTTTGTTCGACATATGCATGCTTGAAGTTCGCCAATTCTTCTGGCTTTGTGATGAAATTACTCTCCTGTAATAGATTTTAACCTCTTTTGAGTGTCAGATCTGCTTTTATTGTTATTTCCGGTTGTCTGACTTTAAGGCGATCGGATGGACGTCACAGTGACGAGAGAGAGGCTTTGCATCTCCTCAAACCTTCCATTTCCTCTCTTAAAGGTTCGGTTCACGGTTTACAAAAAAAAAAATGGGTTCACAAATGAACTGGCCGGTTTAATGAAAAATCACCGTAGCATATTTAACGGTTAAAGGACCAAATGTGTACTCTTTAGAAAGTTGAGGAACAAAATGTGAAGCTTTCAAAGTCCATAGATCAAAAATATAAAAAGTTAAAAGTTCATGAACCAAAATATGTATTTTTGCCTTTATGATAAGATATATGAGTTTTTGATCTGGATTTTATTGAATTCGTGAGAATAGTGATTTTTGGAATGGGGTTTGGTTTGGAATTGTGTTTGCAATGCTAAGAATTCAATGTGATAAGATTGGTGCTTTCTTTAGTTTGTTTGTGAATTTGACAATTGAATAAAAAAAAAAAAGAACAATATTATCAGCACAAGAAGGCAAGACTGCAAAAAGACGTTTTTATTTATGGAAAATGATAAAATGACCCACTTTGGGTGCACACTTGCCACGCATATTTTGTCTTTAAGTTCATTTATGGTATTTTGTTAGATGTAGGCCCACACATTGGGAGACAAAAAATAACCATAAATGGACTAAAAGACAAAGTGTGTGCTCCAAGTGTGCGCCCAAAGTGTGTTAGATTATTATTTTCCTTTATTTATAACACCTCTTTTGAGTATCATACAAAATTGTCCCTTTAAAATCGTGGGCCAAAGGCGCCGCCACTTAGTGATCCTACCAACCCCAAAGTTGGGGGACTAGTTAGAGCAAAGCCTCAAATAATCGGAACCCAAAAATCGGTAAAAACAAACAAAAAAATGATTTACTTTTCTACCAAAAAAAATAAAAATGATTTACTTTGCTTAGTAGCCCTAAAGTTTTTTCCCTTTGTCGTTTTCTTTCCATCCTACCATTTCCCCCAGATAATGGTTGTAATCTTGTCCTGAAACCCTTCCATCCCATTACCCGTCCCTAGGACTGAGCCACCAACCTTTACCCACCCGGACTCGATCTCTCCCCTGAATAACTTTCTGAATAGGAGTGCACATGTATTGCACTAATCTGCGGATCCGATCTAATTCAAACCAATTATCACTAATTGGATCAATTTTTTGATATCTTGAATTGGATTGGATTGAAAAATCACTAATCCGTCTGGACTAGTTCGGATTACGGATCCTACATTAAAAAATCGCGGATCCAGTCCGTTTAGTACATCAACACATACATATTTGATCATATGTACTATAGTATCTTAAATAGCATCAACTCAAACTATCAACTTTAATTAACTATAATATCTAAAAGACTGCTTGTTTTTAATTATTTTATTATGCTTTCGACATTTTTTTTGTAGGTTGTATGTTCAACGTGCATTTTTTTGTGCTTTTGTGGGGTGCGTGGTGAAGATTTGTGGATGACATATTTATTTATGTAGGAACTTACATTTTGAAGGTTATTGTGATGACAAGTTTGTGGGAAATATGTTATATATTGATTTGTGGAATGTATGTCGTAAATTTGTCATTCATGAGATATATAATTCTTGTGATTCATTTGATTAAGTCTAATTTCATGAATCTTTGGATAGAAAAATATCAATTCGTAAAATTTGATCCAATCCGATCTACATTTTACAAATTGGATTGAGTTGGACTGATGAATTATTTGAACTGGATTGGACTGTAATTCTCCAATCTGCAATAATTGGACTAGATTGCGAATTGACCCTAATTGAAATGGATCCAATCAATGTGCACCCTGCTTCTGACCATACCTCTGGATTACATTGGTTGGTAAGATCAAAATTTTTAACTTTTAACTCAAACCTTTAAAAATGCACAGGTTCTATCACTTTGTCGGTCAACTTTCCTAGTCAATGTCCATGAAATCCCTACACAAATCCTCAAACCTTTAAAAATGAACTCTACTACTTAGTTTTGTTTTGTTTTGTTTTTCTTTTTTTAATATTTTCGAACAATACCAAATGTCAAACCATTGAACAACTCACTTGCTTCTATCACTTTGTGTGTTAATTTTCCAAGTCGATGTTCATGAAATCTGTAGGGATTGGACTGCTTTCATACTCGTCAATTTCCATGAAATGACTAACATGTGACGGAGAAATGCATCAAAGATGGAAAATCCGTGAAATCTATGACCGGATGCTTCGATTTCATAAAAGCATTTTCACCTATTGACGAAAATACCCTCGTTTTATATTGAATTCCCAACTGGACACAAACTCTGGCGAGTCAGTACTCTGGGTTCTGCAAATCGCGGTCTCCCTCTTCACTCACTCGTTCCGACGCGCGGATCGAGGCAGCTATCCCCTTCAACCTCTCTCTCTGCCTGCCAACAATCTAGGGTTTCAAGGATCGATTTAGTATGAATCCGCTAACGCTGGTGAAGCGGATCCAGAAGATTAATTCGAAGGAAGCGGAGCTAGGGATCTCCGAAGACGCTTCTTGGCACACAAAGTACAAGGACTCGGCGTACGTCTTCGTCGGAGGCGTTCCTTTCGACCTCACTGAAGGAGATCTCCTCGCCGTCTTCGCTCAGTAAGTCTTTGATTGAATTATAATTCAGTTTATCACTTTTTGAGTTTCGTTGCGAAATCTTTTGCAGAGTACCAGTGATGGATCAAAAGAATTTAGGTTAGATGAACATGTCATTGGGTTTAGGGTTTATGCGAGTTGAATTGTGGTTTGTGAAGGATTCCTAGTTAATTTGTGAGGGTTTAGGGTTTTAGTTCTTTATTTGATCATTTGAGGCTTTTGTTCTGTATTAAAAAACTTGAGTTGAATGTATTAGTTTCAGGTTTTTAATTTTAAGAGTTTTTTTGGTGCTGTTAGTTCGAAAAGTAAAGACTGCATTAGGATTCTGATGTTTCTATGATTTGTTGGTGGTCAGTTTCGGAGTCTCTCATGTAATGTGTTTAGGAAAGCTACTGTCACACTCTTTTCGAGGGATTAGTAGCAGCATTGATACTAAGTTTTTAATAGTTTCTAAGGGTAGTGTCGTTGCTTCTATGCTAAAGTAGAATGAATAAACCTGGCTGATTTTCATTTCGGTCCGCACGTGTTTTACTTGTATTGCTCCATTTTGTATTTCAGGTATGGGGAAATTGTTGATGTTAATCTTGTTAGAGATAAGGCTACCGGAAAGTCCAAAGGGTTTGCTTTTATAGCATATGAGGATCAGAGAAGTACAAACCTGGCCGTCGGTGGGTCATCTTTTCGATATTTAACTCCTATTTATGTTAAACTTGTTGCATGTTTTTTCAGATTTGCCATTCCTTTAGTAGGCTGTGTTATCACTAATTGTGTGATGTTATATTTAATTGAACAGATAATTTGAATGGTGCTAGTGTTCTTGGTCGGATTATAAGAGTGGATCATGTTAGTAAGTACAAAAAGAAAGAAGAAGAGGATGAGGAGGAAGAGCAGCGGAAAAGAGAGGAACGTGGTGTGTGCCGTGCTTTCCAAAGAGGTGAATGTAACCGTGGTGCTGCGTGCAAGTTCTCTCATGATGAGCAAGTAAGTTTTGATCACGATGACTATAAAATGAAATAGACTTTATCATAAAAGCATGCTGTTTACTGGTAACAGGATTTAGTTCCAATCATGATGGCCACATATATCAAGATTTCCTTTTTCTTTTTAGTTGCAATGTAGCATGGCATGATTCATGAACCCCTTTTCTAATATCCAATGTTTTGTCAATTTGATTTTGATAATTTGTGTTGCAAAAGACCTCTCTATTTGGCATAGTATCTGTTGCGTAGCTGTGACAACATGACACCTTTGGGATACAGACACAAAATATATAGCTCATTTGAAAATTTTTGAAGATTAAAAAAGATGAGAAAATCAATCTTTAGTTTATTCTTTCTATGTTTCTGTTTTGCTTTATTGTTGTCCTTGTTGAAACTAGAAATCAAATGAGAAAGAAGAAAGTAGGTGAGTAAAACACATAATAGCATCATCTTGGTTTCCTGGTCTGAATAAATGATTCTTAGAATAATCAATTCAATCTAGTGAAATTGATCTCAATCTTAAACACAAGTCCCAATGCTTTTGAATTCATGCTTCATCAAAACTGAGTCCAAGGATTTTATGACTTATGATTGATTTGAATGATTTACAAGATTTTTAATAAAAAAAAAACACAAATGCACATACTAAGTCACATGCTTAGGGTACTTATGTACCCAGTTTGTAAGTACCCATCTTCAATCAAAGTTATTGGATCAAGGGTGTCACCGTGTGAGTTTTATACTTTCTGTATGCCAGATTCCTCAGGGCATGTTGATGTTGTGCAACTAGCTCTTGACATGTGCACTTTACTCTTTTAATATATTAAACAAGTGTTCACCTTACCAGTAACCATGTAAGGATACTCAAAAGAATGTTTCAACAAATATAAACTTTATTCTATTAATATAATTGTGCTGGAGCAACGTAACCCTCCTCAAATTAATCTGTGTATTATAATTGTTTAAAGATTAACTATCTGCAGCCAGCATGTAAAAGAGGTTACATTCACTGTGTAGTACAAAGAGTTCCCATTTTCTTAAGTTTTCTTAAGAGGGAAGCCTGCGTTAGCAAAACTCTCAGGAACGAAATTAGGATCTTGTCCAATTTTAACTTCTAGATAATGGAATGTCTTTCGCATCTACTCTAATGTTGTTAAGGCATTAAGTTGACTCCTTGGCAATTAACCTCATCTAGTTGATGTGGTGCATAAGTGGTACCTAGGCAGTGCCTAGTCATTGAAAAAAGATATACACTTGTCTCTCCCTGATTGAAATATTATTTAGTTTTCTACATATGGATATAGAACTTTACATTTAGTAGCGTAACAAGTCCAGAAAGAACAAAAGCTTATTTTCCCCCGTGCTGATGCTTAACAATAAGAAAATCACTCAAGTGATCTCACTTTTAATTAAGGACAAGAAAATGAGAAAAAAGTAAAAAAAAATAAAAAAAAAGAAAAAAGAAAGAAGACTTTTGAAAGATACTTTTAAATTTATATAAATGGATCCATTTTAAGAAAGAGCCTTGTTATGGATATATTTAAATCAACTCCCTAAAATTCTAAAAAAAAAAACTCCCTAACCCTATTGAAGAACTTCTATTTGCCTGACCTTACAGCTTACATAATTTATCTGCAACTAGCTCTTACCTTGAAAGTTTGTTGATATGGAAAGGCCTTGATAAGTACTGTTCTAGTTTGAACCTACCAAGGAACTGATGGATATTTGGATGCATATCCATATTTTATCCCTAGCATACAGGAGAATCAACAGAAAGATTTTTGGATTCAGAACACTGTATTTTTATTGTTGATATGATATGTAGTGAATCTAGTGGTCACCCTCATCAACATATTAAACTGGATAGTTAGAAAAGAGCAAGCGCAGGTTTTGTTTTGGTGCCTCTGTACAAAACCTGAATTTGGCCTTGGCACCTACCACTAAATCTGATAGTAAAACATTTCAACTTTGATACTTTGGATCTTGCTTGTAGGAAGTAGATTCCATTTTTTGTGAAGGAAACTACGATCACACAACTTATCCCTATTTGATCGGTGTCATTAGCATTTGTTATTAGCTCTTTGATTCACTTGTTAGTTGTAGGGCACTTCCTCATTTTCTTCCGTCTTTGAATAGTTCAAGTCAAAGTGTGACCCTTATATTACTTTGTGCCCGTAAGATCAGTATATCCTCATCTTTTTGTTATGTGCACTAGACTTAGAATTTTATTTACTATGAATTGATTTGCTTCATCTTAACGCATGCGCGTTTCTTACTCGGGGAAGAAAAAAAATAAAGCTTGGCGTTAGTGTCAAGAGTGAGAATTGCAATATTCTATTTGGCGCATGTAATGTAAATGAAGATAAGGTTTTCATTTTGTGAGAGGGATCTCATTTAAACGATGCTATGCTTGAACTTGAGGAATTTGAGCTCTTTTTGGTGCTTCATATAATTGCTTCTCACTGACCTATATTTTTCGAACCCAGAGGTCTGCAAATACAGGTTGGGGTGCAAAGGATGAGGTGCCAAGGTGGAAAAATGACAAGTATGATGGTCCATCAAAGAAGCAGAAAAGTATCCAAGACGCGTCTTTGGATGATAAACACGACTCTTTCTTTAAGGGAGAAAATTCAAGGGTTAAATTAGACAATAAAGATGCGAGGACATCCAGAGCAGAGGACAGGGAGGCCTGGCCCAAGCGGAGTGAAAAGGATCCAAGGGAGGAGGAGTGGAGAGACATTAAGAGAAGGTATGGAAACGAATCTCATGTTGAAGATTGGGGTAAACGAGAAACCAAGAGAAAGTTGGAGAAGTATGAGCCAGAGCAAAGTACAAAAGAAGATCAAGATAGAAAACGAAGGGAGGAGAGGTCAGCAAGGCATGAGTTGGAGCGAAACAGGAAAGAAGACGATAGTCGAAGAGAAAGGGAGGAGAGATTTGGAAGACATGAACCTGAACCAAGCTCCAAAGATCATGAAAGAAGGGGAAGAGTGGAGAAACCAGACAGGCATGATTCGGAATTAAATTCCAAGAGTTATGATAGCAGAGCAAGGGAGGAAAAGACAGATAGGAAATATTCACAAAAGAACCCACATGATGATCGAGATCTGAGAAATGATAAACATTCAAGGCATGATAGAGACTCTTCCTCTCACCATCGCAGAGGGGAAGCTGACCGGCAACGGTCTTACAAGTAACAGAATTCTTATAGTCAGAGATATGATTCCTAAATTGGGATGACCAAAGAACATCATTCAGGTAACTGTTTATTTTCTTATGTTTGTTCACAATTTTTAGTTTTACTAAGAATACCTTGAATGGGAAATTATGCCGATCAAGAAAAGGAGTAAATGTTCTGTGGCCTGTAGTGATTTTTCGGTTCACTGTACAAAACAGTTTTCTGTTTTTTTTCTTTTCTTGGTGTGTCGAAGGAGGGAGGAGCTGAATTTGCATATCATTTCATTTACTACTTAGTCTATTTCAGTGCAAATGTAATGACTTTCTTTTCTTTCTCTCTTTTCGGCAGAGATCTTTATCTCTTTGCTTTGGATGAACGATTATTACAATGATCGGGAGATAATTAGAAGCAGCGGGAATCTGCAAGAGATCGGCAACTATCTTTTGAAGCCACGGGACTTGGAAGGGATTTCCACAGTTCAAAACTTCTTCTATTTATGACGGTGTTCAGAGCCATGGTGGTAATTTGGTAATGTTTTACTTTTGAATGTTCAGAGCCTTAAGATGTTAATCCTTGTATTTTATAGCGGATTACTTGAATCGAGTTGACTCTTAAATTACTCTTATGTGTTGATCCTTGTAAGAGAAAACAGTGTCAATGAAGAAGTTTAAATCTTGGGCCTTATTTCTTTTATTAATTCAAAGAGAAGAAACACATCTACAGCTTCCGGGAGTTGTTTACATTGCTCATCGGATAATGTTTGGAATTAGGATAGCTACGTTTTTTTATCGGGTGCTTGTCCTCAAGTTTTCTCATTTATGCATAGGGTGACCCGGGTTTTTCCTTGTATTTTCCTAATATTAAATGAGTCAAGAATAAACTTGAACGGGTTGGCCTAGTGGTAGGGGTAAAGGCCTGTGTGCGTTAGGCGCACGGTCTCAAGTTCAATTCCCCATGATAACTAAACGTCGGACCACGAGTGAGGAGTGACTACTTTTCGCAATTCTAGGACAAATGTATGGATATCCATGGTTAATCTAAAAAAGAGAAGTGTGTCAAGAGTATGGTGTCATTATCATTGAATGTATTACTGAATACCAAGATCTTGGAGAAGGCTAGAATCAAAGTAAGATATAAAGTTCTTGGAAATTTAGACACCACTCCAACAACATTTTTTTGAAGTGATGCTAGCTCATTCAATTGCAATCCCATTCATAACATATCAAGGCCACCCTCTTTAAATTCTCCTAACAAGGAAAACTAACAGAACAAATCGAAGAACTAGACCTATTATTAGACCAGCAGGTCACATTGCTTATCTGGGTTGCATTTGAGTAAGTGTTACGCTCAACCGAGTAGAATCCCCGAATGGAATCATAGAGTTTTTGCCTCTGTGAACCTGAGGTGAGCTCTTGTAGACACCCGAGTCCGAGAGGAGTTGATCGACATAGGAGGTTTTCTCATTGGATAGCATCTCAATGACTTCATTCATCGAAGGCCTCCGATTTGATACTGCTTGAGTACAAAGAAGCGCCACCTTTATGAATCTCAATACCTCGTCGTCCGGGTAGTCCACCAGTTCTGGATCTGCAATGTTCAATAACCTTCCTTCTTCCTGCAACTTCCATGTCTGGATCCAAACATTTTTCATTAGAAAAAAAAAACCCAACAATAAATAAATGGCTATGAGTTTTATCTGAATTTATGTTTGTCTTTGTTCTACATGATAGAAACCAAATGAAGCAATTATATATAGGGCATCTATGTTTAGTATGTAGAGAAATGTTTGTTGCGTGGGACTATCTTGCGTTGACAATTATTTCCGATGAGTTATAGAAATATTTCATGAATTTATTGAAATCACAAGTTCTAATGAAATCATTCAAGAAACTTGGAATATACACTGGGCAGGGCCATTTTCACCTTTGAAATTCCAAATGTTTCTTATAGCAGATGATGAGCTATATTAGATGACTTACAACTTACAAGTCATCTCCTGCAACAATGGTCTAATAAAGTCTAGTTCTATTTTATGAGTGTGTTTTGCTCAAGTTCTTTGGTTTCATCTATAACAGCTGCTGACTAAGTTATAGAATGATTCAAACTAAGAGAGTTACCCATTCAACAAGAAGCATCATATCCATTCCCCACGCTGACGAACTACTGCTCCTGCCACTGACCACTTCAAGTAAAACGACCCCGAAACTATAGACATCGGCCTTCTTTGTTAACTGTCCTGATAAAGCATACTCAGGGGCCAAATATCCTCTGTAAGGTAAAATTGGATTAAAAAATTTAAATGACAGAAATAAGGAAAGAACCATATATAAGCTGCAAGACAACTTTTTTGAAACTAAGTTTTATTGAGGTTTCGCCTAGTCAATTACAGTGACACTTTGACAAGTACGATTTTTGCAAAATTAGTGAAAAAGGATGCAACAATATGAAAGCATTTAAATGTAGATCATGTCGGAGAAGTATCATCATGAAGCAATGCGCTGAACCTTCTCGAAATACAGGGGAAGATTTCTGTGGTAGAACCTTAGAATTATGGAAAATAAAATAAAATTCATCTTTAAATGGCTTTCCTTAGAGTTCATCATCTCAACCAAATTTCAGTTGCCTTGTTATAACAAACTAGGAGCTAGCAAGGTAGAATTTCACTTAAATTCATTACAGCTTTTTACATTGAAGCATCTGCATGCGTGGTTTTAAAAATGAACAAAATCAAAACTACGACAATAAATTCCAGAAAAGAATATATGCTTACACTGTTCCAGCTACTCTTGTACTAACATGAGAGGCATAGTTCGGAATAAGTCTTGCCAATCCAAAATCTCCAATTTTTGGATTGAAGTCTCTGTCAAGAAGTATATTGCTAGCTTTAATATCTCGATGAACTATACATGGTTTTGCTTCATCATGTAGAAATGCAAGTCCTCGAGCGGTTCCCATGATAATAGAAACTCTTTTAGGCCAGTCCAAGTGGACCCTACTCTTCAAAACTGAAACACATATGCATGACCGTCTTTTAGAACAAAATCAGGAGTAACACCAATTCGCCATCCGCTAATTGACTCAAAAAAAAATTAAGGTTTTTTTTTTTACTAGATGTACTTCACAAGTTTACTTTTTTTCCCCCCTTGTCTTGGTTTTCATATCTAACCTTAATTCAATAGCTATAGGTTTCTCTTCTAATTCTCCACAAGCAAGATACGTGATAATTTGGAAAATGATATTTTGACATACTTTGGGTACATACATTCCATATACAATGGTCCAGATTTTCTTGGGATTTGTACTATGCATATCCCAATGAAATCTAGACCATTGTGTGTCGAATGTATGTACCCAAAGTATGTCTAAAATATCATTATCCGTGATAATTCTCCAATTTAATAGCATGAAGTTCAAATATATGTGAAACATTTCATGCTCACCAAGTAAAGCAGTTGCCAAGCTGTTGTTCTCTAGATATTCATATACCAACATCCTATTTTTGCCGTCAATGCAACATCCAATGAGTTGAACCAGGTTTGGGTGTCTGACATTCGATATGACATTGATTTCATTCAAAAACTCACGGGTTCCTTGACTGGATTCAGTAGATAGAGACTTAATTGCAACTTCAGTGCCATCTCTTAGAGTCCCCTGAAATGAAGGATGGAAAATTGAGGAGGTTCAGTACTCAAAAGAAACAAAAAGAAAAACTATATAGTTGATGAAGAGGACCCCAAAAGAGCATTATATCTCACTCTATAAACAACTCCAAATCCACCTCCACCTAGTTTGTTTGATTGATGGAGATTTCTGGTTGCAGACCTGAGCGAATTATATGAAAAAAGCTGGACATTGTTGGAGACGATCTCTTCACCACATACATAAGACAGAACAAAATATAAGTTGGACAGCACAAGGGTGAGTTGGATACAAAAAATAGATTAAAACAACAAAAACAAGGGAAAGTTCACATCTGGTGTATGGTTAATTAAGAGGCGCCATCAATAGGGAAATCATTCGTTCATATCTGGAGTCCAAATATTTCTTCTTTTTCCTTTTTTTGTATGCTTGAATTGCATCGAAATCTTCAGTTGGAGAATGAAGGTGGTGTCCTAAATTCCTAATAGGTCTTTTTCCTTTTAGCAGTTTATGTAATGATATTTTTAGACATACCTAGAGAACAAACTATTCCATAAACACAACACAACATAGGAAAAAAAAAAAAAAAAAAAAAAAAAAAACCCTTGCAGTTAGAAAATATAGGTCATATCCTGCAATTTAAACCGGTCACGCGATCATGGAACGTGAATGAGTTGGCAATGACTTCAAGGTCAAAACATTAAAACTGAAATGACAAGCAAAATTCATTTAGATGACAAGTTGTGTTGAGACTTGTAATTAAAACTTAAAGGGGGTCTTATGAACCACCAGTTCTATTGGTGGCTGAGACTAGAACCCCGACAATAAGGCTGCGAATCCCATTGGTTGCAATGTTTGTGCCGGTCCCATAGCGGGTTTAATGGAACCATTAGGCTAATAGAGTTTCTTCAGTTTTGTTTTGTTTTTTGTCAACAATGATTGTACGGCCGGGCTATGTGCAAACTATATTTTACTAGGGGCAAAACACTTTTTTTTTGATTGTGTACCCCTATTTTCAACAACGCAAAAAGGAGAAAACACTCGAGCCCTAGGTCGATCTTCCCGGTCACCCCATGGTTGTGGTTCATTTTCGCATCAACTTAGTCGATCTTCACATCACCTCTGTTTATCTTCGCTCTCACCATAGGCCTTGCTTCATCTTGCTTCGAGGCGGTCGTTACACAATCAATGACTAAACTTGGTCGATTTAGGTATTAATATAGATGTTTTATCAATTTTTTGACTGTTTTTGAACAAGTTTAGAAGTTGTGTATGTGTTTGCAACTGTTTTTGATATAACACTTTGGTCGATTTGTGCGTTGTTGATGGTCGATGCTCGATCGATGACACAAGATCGATTGATAGTGCACTGTTCAGTTGAAGGTGACCAAACAATGCATGGTCATCGATCTTTGATGATCGAACCACATTGTAGTGTTCAAAACTTGGTTTGATCATAGGAGACCGAACATACATGTTTCAATCGGCCTCGACAAACTGAGCAAAAACCATTTGTTTGGTCCTGTGAGGCCGAACTAGAGGCGAAACCCTTGGTTTGAACACGAAAAAAAAATTAAATGAAAACTCAAGAAATACCTCTCCATTTTACACATCCGTATCTCCTAACAACGCAAACAAACAATGCCTAAAAAAACTTTTGTTCAAACCCTATAAAATGCGTTCAAAACAGTGGAAAAACATGATTTTCCAGCGAGGAAGATGAAGAAATCAACTCTTACGATGATAGTGGACTTCAAAATTGCAAGTTCGCGTCGCAGGTGGTCGGAGGGAATTATTTGTATGGGGTGCACAACATGAGAAGGAAGAAAGACATTTTTGGAAGTGAAGTGAAAAAAACAAAAAGTGGTTTGCCCTTAGTAAAAATTAGTTTGCACATAGCGTGGCCGATGATTGTATTAATGTTTTCTAAATTCTAAACATAGGTACAAGTACAACATTCTATTACAATGAGGATAAAAGAAAAATGCTTTTTGAATTACTTTTCACACGCCATTTTCACATGCACGTGGTTATGACTGTTGATTTTTGCATCAATGTAGACGCACACAAAATTAATGTGCATCTAAGGGACTCCCAATGAGTGCGTGTGAAATTAACATGTGAAAAATGGGTCAAAATAGCATGACTCTAATAGATACTACATTCCAATGATGCCCGGAAGTAATGTCTGACACTACACACACATAGTGATGTGGCACAAACCTCACTACGGAG
The DNA here is from genome assembly GCA_039657345.1 of Stephania japonica. Taxonomy (NCBI): domain Eukaryota; kingdom Viridiplantae; phylum Streptophyta; class Magnoliopsida; order Ranunculales; family Menispermaceae; genus Stephania; species Stephania japonica. The sequence goes on from CM077556.1 coordinate 15,099,925, forward strand.
GACAACAACCCCACCACGAGAGACAACAACCCACAAAAACAGAGTTTCTTCTGTTAGAGGGAACTAGGGATCCAAAGGGAATCAATAGGCCAAGCCGCCAAGGACTGTTTTCACTTCTCACTAACCTGGAGGAAGAAGGAATGCAAGAGGGCTTTGGATTATTAGAGCAAATAGGGTTCCAACGGAAAGGCAAAAGCCTACTTGAATTCAAGCAAAGTTGAACAATAAAAACAATCATGTAGAATCAAAATTAAGACTAGATTGTGTGGTCTTTTGCATGCATAACTAATTCCTTAATTGGAGATGTTAAATGGTTGGTGAAAGGCCTCGAGAAATGCATTCGAGGTCTGTTGGATGGCGCACGATCGTCAAGTGTGACAAGTATGGACATTAACATTTTCCTTGGTGAAAATAAAGAATTAGAACAATTTGAATTGAAAGTTTTCATCAAAAAGCCAATGAGAAACAAACAAACAAGGTTGATCATAGCATATAGTCGGTGGTTTTTTCCAACAACCTAGCTACCCTTTTGAGCTACGATTGTCTCAGATTGAAAAACTTACTCATCATACTTCAAATCACACAACAAATTGAACTTCTCTTACCTTCAACCGACCTTGAAGAAGGCGCAATCTCCCTCTCTTGAAACCCTTTCGGTGCAGCAAAGCAGCAAAAGCTCATGGCCAACACAAAACTCAATCCTCAAACACCCTGATTTCCACACAAGACAGAAAAGCCCTTCAATTCCATCAAAATTCAACCAAATTACAGGACAATAGCCACAAAGGAACAAAGCCCATCAGCAGGTTCAATATAAAGAGTCAATCTCCAAAGAACAAAGTGAAGGAAACCCCAGAACTAAAAGGGGGGACTTATTGAAACAGAGTGAAGAAATAGGGGAGGAGAGTCAAGAACAGAGTTGGTCAAACAGTGCTGGCTGATTCTTGTGGAGCAAATCCCAAAACCCCCGCCCGTAAGTTTGGAAGGAAAACAAACCCAGATCCCAAAGTCTTGACTTTTGGCCCCACTGGCCATCCCAAAGTACTAGTCTTGTTTTAATTACACACAGAGGAGTTGAATGTAAATTTGAGAATGGTTGTCCTGCTTATCTAAAAGTGGAATGTAATGATGACTTAGAGTTTGGAGTCATCGAACAAAAATACCAATCGTTAGAGCTCCCCTCGGACTAGTGGTGAGCTCCAATTAATTGGTGTGGTTAAGAAAAAAAAAAATAAAAATGTAAAGACATCATAATTTATTTATTTTTTGTCAAATGATATAATAATTGACTAGAAGTTTGGTCTTATGGTCCTTAAAATATCTAGCTAAAATATAAATATATATATATATATATATATATATATATTTCATGTCTGGCTGCAAGTGTACTTTGGTCTCTGTTAAGATGGCTTGTTTAAGAAAAAGCAAAAAGTGGTTGAAAGGTAGTTGGGAAATGAATAATACGGTTGAAAATGCCACAGTTATTTACTATGAACACTTACTTATTAACATGTACCTTAATTTTTTATTTTTTTTACTTTTTTCGGATAAGGATAACGCTAACACTACGAAAATTCACTATGACCATAAAATTATTAAAAAAAATAAAAAATTAAAATTAAAATGTGTACTCTTAGGAGTGTCTGTAGTGAGTGTCACCGTAACATTCTCTAATACGATTTGATGTTGTGTCGTGGAAGGGAATCAAAAAGTGTGTTTGCCTTTTTTTTTTTTTTAGGAAGTCTTATTACTATCGTGTTATGAATTTCAAAATGAGTAAACTTGCATCTTAAGTTGAGCACGAACTGCATGTGGAGGTCGTCGTGTGTTACTGTCGTCTTTAAAGATCACTCTTTTCATTGGAGTGATGACCTGCTTTTCTTAAGCCTTGTCTAGATCGTTGAGACTAGTTATATTCCAAACATGATACTGATCATGCCTAAATTGATATAAATGTGCTAGTTGACTTTTTTAGAAATTAAAATAAGTTGGAAGAAAAATTTAAATATATTTATGAATGCTCGCCAGTAAAGAAATAACAACTACATAATTTTTTGTAAAAAAAATTATATAAAATAAATGTAGCAAAATACGAATATTTACTTGACAAAAAAAGAATGTTTATGTAGATATGTAGTAAAACTCGTAAAAAAAAGAAATGCATAAATTAAAAGAAATATATGAGTAGCACCAATTGAAGCAATGAATAGAGAAGGACGTGCAGTTATAGTGGTTTGGACACCTACAAAGACATTTTACAAATGTTCCCTCTAGAAAACTCGACTCACTAGGCATTGAATAAATTAGACAATGTATATAGGGAAAGAATGAAGTTAACTTGAGACACATTAATTAAGAGAGATTTAAAAGAATTGAAAAACATACAATTGATTACACTTAATGAAAGAGTTTGATCCATGTATTCGACTTGAACTAATTTAGGATTGAGGCTTTGTTTTTTTTTTTGAAGAGAAATCGAAATTTTATTAATCATTCATAGCTTAATACATGACCAGACGTAGAATAAAGTACATTGATTCACTAATTCTATTTGTGCAAACAAACTGCCATTAATTTAGTTTTTTTTTTCAAAATTCAAACAGTTTGACAATTAGGGACTGTTCTCTACAATGTTGAAACTCATGACAATACACAAAAGTATTATAACCACAAAACGAATAACAAAACTTTCCGATAAGGAGAAAAAAAGCTAAGACTTCCCAACAAGGAGAAGACAAATCAAATACTTCCAACTAGGGAAGAAAACTAACAATAAAGTAAGAAATAAAGACAAAACAATCCAATGCGCTGCACAAATCCACGCAACACCGTTAATGAAGATGCCGCAATAAGGATAGACCAATCTCTTCAAATCTGATTAGATCTGTTATTTATTGAATGAACAAAAAGTAAAAAAGATTTGATTGGAACCACTGTCAATCGTTGAGAGGATCGACAGTGGTTCAAGAAAAAAATTACAAAAGTAAATCAAAAAAAAATTTTAGGGTTTGGGAGAGAAGGAGATGCAACACTCTTCCAACCTAAGAGTTGGCAATCATTTTTTTCTTCTTTTTAGCTAGAACATATACGTCTCTAGCCCACTTTTTTTTTCTTCTTTTCTTCTTCTTTTTCCTTTCCTTTTTTTTTTTTTGGGTGTATCCCACTTCATATTTTTTATTCACAATAAAAGTGCCTTGAATTAATAAACAAAACAAGTTAAGATTTTTTTTTTGATAAGAAAGAAACAATTTACCCTACCATTATTCAAACCTATAACCTCTTAATCCGTATCATACAAAATTATTGGACCACTCAAATGGTTGGTACAAATTATGATATTTTTTCAAAAAGTATCCTCTTTACAATAGCTCAACAATCTCTAGTTTTCAACTAATATAGAGACTAGAGAGACCTGCTACCTCAAAATTACTTAAGTTAATGACTCTTACGTATAATCCGAGCTAACTTTTGGACAATAAGACAAAAGAAAAATGCAAATATGTTAATATCAGATTAGATGTAGTTTTTAAAGAGAAAAAATAATTATAAGCAGACAAAAAATTAAAGGAAAATCCAAGGTAAGTTGCAAGTGGGAAAATGCAATGCTCGTTTTGTATTGGTGCAGAATCATTGCATTGTTCGACTTCATGATGTGGAATTTATATTTCGAGTGTTGCAATGTATTGTACTTTTTTTTTTTTTGATATCACAATGTATTGTACTATTTATTCTTTGTTATAGATTTTCTTTCTAATAAAAAAGAAACTAATTCTTTGACATATACGAGTCGAATCCAATATCTCCCCCAACCATACCTTCAGGTAAGTGATGCCTTATTCATTAATTTCACTGGAGATGTTTCAGCCTCCAGGCTAGATTCCTTACAAATGTCATGACAAACTCATCAAGACCATTAATCCGTTGTCAAAGTTTGAAATAATGCAATCGAGGTTGTAAAACAACTCCATTAGCTAGAGTTGTTGGAAATGCCTTATTCATTAATTTCACTGGAGATGTTTCAGCCTCCAGGCTAGATTCCTTACAAATGTCATGACAAACTCATCAAGACCATCAATCCGTTGTCAAAGTTTGAAATAATGCAATCGAGGTTGTAAAACAACTCCATTAGCTAGAGTTGTTGGAAATGCCTTATTCATTAATTTCACCAGCCTCCAGGCTAGATTCCTTACAAATGTCATGACAAACTCATCAAGACCATCAATCCGTTGTCAAAGTTTGAAATAATGCAATCGAGGTTGTAAAACAACTCCATTAGCTAGAGTTGTTGGAAATGTGTAGAAGGAAAGTTAGTCTCACATACGATAAATGACTTTATAATGAAATATATAAGTATGTGTGACGACCCGTTTTCTTAAACATGGCACCGCCTGGCCTAATCTTGTAATTAAACCATAATCTCAACCACGTATAACCTAAATTACGTATTAGTCAGCCTTTACATCCTATTTTCCTTGTTATTTGGGTTCAAGATAAATACTTCTCATTCTCGTTGTTTGTGATTTTCAGAGTTAATAAAAACTTTTTTAACGGTTGAAATTAACGGAAATCTTAACAGTTTAGCGGAAGCATAATAAATTAAACCATAAGTGTGGAAACCAAGAAATACGATCACATGAATATATAATAAGGTGGCGAATATAAACAACGTGATAGTCATCAAAAGTCAGGGAACTAATCACTCAACCAATTTACGACCCATACAATATCAAAAGACAAAATAGTAATAATAATACAAAATATCAAAAACCTACAAGTCATGAATGTGACAGACCCAAAATCCGATACCGCCACGTCACGCGCCGCGGGCCCATAAGCCTGCCACAACTCGACTCAGCTATGTCTCACGCGCATCGTGAATCCTCAATCAACCCTAAATATTGCTAACTTTTATATCATTTTCCGTATTACATTATCAAGTTAGCTAGTAGACTCAATTTCATCAGTTTATTGTCATTTTATTCTCAGCGGAAGACTTTAATCATGATTCATCAAAGTAAGACAGTAAATCATGTCATCGAGCATTTTCCTTGTGTGGAAACCCAACCAGAATACCATCAATATATACAACAATCCAGGTATCTCAAAATATCAAAACTATCTCAAAGTATATCAAATACATGTCAAAATGTGTCACTCATATCCCAATCACAGCATAAAAATGTAACGACCTTAAAATTTGACTCGTGCCACGTGTCATTTTAGGTCGTACATGAGCCCACTTGCCATAATACGTATGTCCAATTCTTAGTCGTCGACACCGATGTATGTTATTTTTGTTCGGTGTTTGTAAAGAAAGAGGATAAGAATTGAAGGATATTTTGGTAATTTAGCTACCCTTTATAAAATTAAAAATCACCACCATCGACACCACCATTGTTGATTGAAATCGAAAGGAGATCAGTCGATTAAGGTGTGGAAATCTGGGATCGAACGTGTAATGACCCTAAAATTCATGCTATTTCTGTGTGATGATGTGTAATATCGATGTATACTTGAGTCTGTGTGACAGGGCGGTGATGTCGAGTTTCGAGTGGAATTTGCCTCGAAAAATGTGATGAACGGGTATCGGCGAACGGAATATGTGTACATGAGTCCGAGAAACTATTTTCGTGGACGACCGAAAAATAAAACATAATAATAAATTAATTCGGGAATAAGTTTGGGTTGATAGGACGTATATTCGCGCGAGACGGTACGAGTCGTGGTGCATGCCGGGTGCAGAAACGCCTGATGATTGTTTAATTTTTAGTTAAATTTGGATAGGGACAAGAAAAAAAGTCTCCATGTGTGTCACAAGAGGGGGTTGAGGCTGGTGTGTTTGAAGGCTACAAGATGTGCCTCGAGATACGTAAACACACCAAGATGAAGGATCACTATATAAAGTAAGTCAACTCACTTTCTCTCATTTTCTTTCTTTTCTCTCTCTCTCTCTCTCTCTCTCTCTCTCTCCTCACTGTGAAGAACGAAACAAAGGAGTGGGTTTCGACAATTTCAAGCCCGGATCGATGACGAGGATCGACCAACTACGTGATTCGAGGTGAGATTTTGTCTCCCTACGCGTTACTCTACACCAATTTCGTGTGTTTTCGTCACGATATTTTCGCACCCCAAGATGGGATTTTGATTTTTATTGAGTTTTCAAGTTGGTTTTGATGGGCTTGCGATAGTACGGAATGGTTTTTACGACGTGGAAACGTCAATTTGGAGGTGTCGTAATTTTCGAATATTTTTGGGATTTTTGGTGAATTTTGGATGATTTCCATAAATCGATGGTTTGGTCGGGTTTTAACGCGAATCGAGGGTGGTTTAGCGTTATGTTGGATGTTTAGTCAAAGTTGGGATAGACTCGAAGCACGGTGACATGAACCGGGGTGTCGAAAACCCTGGTACAGTGGTGTTCTAGGTCAGAAGCCGTAAAACATTCCAGTTCACGGCGTCACCCACGTATGTCTTGGGCATGAGCTTCAATGGAACACGCTGTGAGGACGCCGTCACGACTAATGTGGTCACGGTGTCACTCACGTACGTGTTGGGCAGTGGGTATAATCTTCACGCCGTAGAGACGCCGTCCAGACCATTGGATGCTACGACGTTTAGGCGACGTGTTACTGTTCACAAATACCAAATTTTTATAAAATTTTTGGAAACTTTCGAGGATCTCTCGAGTATCTAAATGGGTTCAAATATGACCCAATACCCGGGTAATCGACCCAAATGAATGAACGAGTAAAATTATGGAAAAATTGGGTAAAATGGTGAAATTATTAGAGAATTGCAATTAAAGGGAAATAAAACTCTAACACGACCAAATTGGATCGATAATGATCACCAAGTGCTTAGAGAGCGGGTGACAAGTGTGCGAGGTCATTTTGGTGGCGTGCGAATGCCGCGAGCACGGAGTGTTGTGTGGAGGTGGCGTTGTACTATGAGTAAAACCAGTGGAAGTATTTCTATTATTTCATTTGTGCATTTAAATTGGGCTGCTATATTTCTTGAGCAGTATTTCTTGGTGAAATATGTTTCCTTGAATGCCATTTGTGGTCTCTATATATTCTGTGGTGGATTATTGGCGTTGCTTTTGTGGGTAATGAGTGGTCCAAAAGCAAGTGAGTCATGGTTACTATTTATCTGCGATATGAGCTCTTATCTGGACGTTGTTGATATCTTCCGATAGGGTGTACATCAGGGGCTCTTATCCGGGTCTGTGGATATCTCATAGTCGCACGGGTCAGGGCTGGTAGGTCGTGTTCTCTTCCTGAACCCGAGTCTGCTGGACTTTTGCCGCGACTTAACGACCTTTTGGTCGAGACTACTTGCATTTTTTCGTTGTTTTCTTGAACACTCAATTATCGGGGATTTTCAGTGATTTACTATCATGCGGTCTGTATTATCTTCGTGATATTTGATGACTTTCCATTTAGACATAGTTTAGTATAAGTTATTAGGTGTAATTTGACTATATTTGTCTTATTATATGGTGATAAATGCATATTTTAGGAAATTAGTGATTTTTGGAATAATTCTAAAATATATATTTAATTATATCTAATTTTCGTTTTTAGGTGAAACGAAGTGCACGGTTGAATCCGGGGCGAAAAAATACTCAAAATAGAGTATTTACTTGCAGTAATCGGATGTCGGGGTTTTTCTCGAAATATACACCGACAGTGGTGTAAATAGAGTATGTAATTCTGCCACGTGTCTGGATTCTATTGGTCTAGCCGTGTCACACAGGCCTTATCCACCAATCACGTACTGCCACGCCACTCTCCCAGCTCCTCATCTCGCCAGCCGTGTCGATCTGCCTCGAGATTTGTATCTACACAAACTCCCATAAATTCGCACGACTTCACGCGAATTCGTTCCTGCGCAGCGCCCGCCACGTGTCACGTCCTCACCCCTCACCTGCATGTCAGCGCAACAGCTTCCAACCTATCAACGTTCGCCACGTCAGCACGCACAACTTCTCGTCCAATCCGCTTCTGACACGTCAGTCGGTACCAGAAATCAACCAATCACAGCCTGAAAAGTGTACAGAACATGCAGAAAATGCCCAAACCAGTCCCGAAAATCACTCCCGTAACCACGAAAATTGTTCTTTCTTAACTCGACCAATTTTTAGGATATATATATATTAGGACTAAGGGATTTAAAGATGAGGATCTATTATTTGTTTTTCTTTTGGTTTTTAGTTTTATTATGTCTAGCTAGTTTATCATCTAGGTTGAAGGTGAATTGGTCAAGCATACGACTTGAGAATCCTTTATGAGGTTTATTTATCTTTATTATTATTTATTCTTTTCTATGATTTATTTTCTTTGGTATTGTTTGAACAATTGAGGTTAAACACTAGTTTAAACCTTAATTTACATGCCAGTGAGTCGTAAGCACCCGTCCTTGTGCGATAAGACCACACTAATGGCAATTGACCCTACTAATTGATTATATCCTTTTGGGATTAGTCAAGTACCTTAGGGATCTAGGCTAAATCGGAAGCACTAGCGATCAGGTTGTTTAGGTTTAGTGCCTTCACGAATCGAAGTAATGCAGCCAATGCGTTAAATCTGGAGCACTAGCGATCAGGTTGCGTGTTTGGTTAGGGAAGTAGTCCACGGTCGTACCTTAGCTGCCGATATCAGGAAGTGCGAGGAACCGAGTGCGTCACCAGGTCTATAGCTGCACTAGATCATAGATTAGTTTCATACTTTTAATAAACTGACAATTAATAAAATTAATCCCAAGTTGTATGACGAGACTGTGAAACTGAATACCTAGATTTCACTCCCATTAGATTTTCGTTCCATTTAATTTCTTTATTTTTAAAATATTTATTTATTCTCTCTAAAACTCAAATTTCCCTTTTTTTGTATTTTTCTTACATTAGAAATACAACAAATCTCTGTATGATCGACCATTTACCGCTATCTACAAAATAGTTGGTTTAGGTATATATATTTTATTGACGCATTTGACGCACATTAATATTCCTGCATGATATTAGTTTAGCCATTTATTTGACTTTTGAAATTAGATTGAAACTCCACTTGGTTATTACTGTTATTTTTTATACTCACCATCCTTTTTATGACGGTGGGTATAGCTTCATCATACTGCAGGGATGGTAGGAAAAGGACCAGAACTAGGTGATTGAAGTTGAGAGTTGTTAGGAGATCTCCTTTTGCCTACAGGGTAGGTTTCTTTGTATTGTATGTTTATGTTTTTGATACATTGGGATATGAATTTTATGAGTAATTTTGGGACACGTATACCGTATTTGATTCTCCTCTGACCAGGTATACTTATGTAGGTAATATGCGGGGTTTTCACACTTTAGGTTGTTCTAACTTGTGTCTTAGAGTTGATTTAGGTTAGTTTGAGATTTTGATGCTTCTGCTATGACCTGATAATACACTAACTGAAATAACTCACTTAAATACATTTAAAGTGGTTTAATAACTGGTAAATGTTAATGAAGGCTGACTGGGCTTGCGTCGACTCTGTGAGGCTGGCTCGGGGATCTACGTAAGTTTACGCCAGACGGTGCCCAATTCTAGTGTTGTGGAATTTTGGGCCGTTACAGAACGAGTGGAGATCGAGGGGTCGATAAGTGAGGCGAGTTGTTGGTTTCGTTGAGGTTGTCCGTGTTTTAATCAATTAATGTTAGCGTTGTCGTTGTAGGTTGTTGTGGTTGAGCAAGGCTTGACCATGGCGTTAGTCATGTCCCAGGATAGTGATGGCAGGGGAGTAGTCTCCCCTGCCCGAATCAACTAGGGTTGGAGTTGGGAGCCAACCACAACAAAAAAAGAAATAAATAAAATTAACAAAAAAATCATATAAAATCAGTAAAATTCAAGAAAATTCATGAGAAATTAGAAAAGGTTGAGAAAGTATAGGAAAGTTGGTTTTGAAGTTGTTGGGGGTTTTTATACTGAAAAGTTTCCTGGAAAAGTGTGCCACCACTTTGACTTTCCTTTTTTTTTTTAAAAATAATTTGGGAGTTAAAATCTAAAGTTTACCAAATAGGTAAACACAAAGTGGATTCCCAGAGACATAATGGTCTGTATTATGATAGTCAGGTATATGCCAGGGTCAGACCAGGTATTCACAGGAATTGTAATACATTGATGGTCATACAAAAATTCATGAGGGACGAGTCGGAGTCATGTGAGTGCATATTAGCTTTGGATACAGGTAAGTAAACAAAAGAGGAATTTTATAGTTATTTCTTGAGTTTTAATTAGTTATTGTTATTGCTCTATTCCTATTTTGAAAATTCCATTCTTTTGAGTTGTCCGAGGGCAAGTGAGTCAACGTGATCCTTTGGTAGGATGAGTTATTTGAGGTAATATGTTAGAGCCACGAACTCGAGATGCACGATATTAGTTTCTGGTTCTATACGAGGTGAGAGTTCTTATCTGGACTATCAAGGAATCTCATCCGCGTGGACTTTAGGATGGTGTGAGTGTACCACGTCCTAAACTCCGAGTCTTGTAGGAGTTTATTCTCGACTTAATGATCGTTTGGTCGGAACTACTTTCGCCTCTCTATTGTTTCCAGTGAAACCACACCCAAGAAGGAGTGAATTGGGTGAGCCGAGAGGTTATCATTTTTTTAAAACTTTAAGCTCAAAATCAAAGATAACGCACACGTCAACAATAAATATCTATGCTATGCTACAAAGAATGTGGTATAAGAGATGGATATGAGACACGATATTTTTGGTTCGATCCCAACGATCTACATATACTATCTAACTACCCCGGTTATGATTTTCAAACCCCCACTTATATTACCAATAAGTATCACAACCTAAGCATACAAGCCTATAATGCCTAAATGCAAATTAGGATTTCTCACTTAGTTTTCACTAGGGTTTTTGTTTAGCCTCAACTAGGTCTTCCCTTGACTTAGATCTCATTAAGTCTTATAATCAATAATACGCAATGAAGTTGATGAATACAATGAAATATGTCTTACAAAGTAAAGCGGCAATAAGTTCAACAACTCACAAGCCTCCTAAAGCTAAATCACTCTAATGAATGCAAGTATGAACGCGACTAATTTTTCAATAAAAATCAATGAGTATGTGCAACATTTAGTCAAGAAACCGGTAAAATAATATCGATGGTAATATGCGGTTTCAAGACAAATGAATAAGTGGTTTTGTGAAAATCAAGATTAGAGCACCTCCAATGAGACAATGGATTGTTGATGTCTATCCTATGTGGCAAAGAATCAAAGTGGAGGGTGTCTACCACAATGTCTACTTCTAGACATTGCGATCCATTGTCACATCATCAATTGGTTGTTGTATAAAGTCAAAAAGTCACAATCCATGGCCTAAATTCACATTATCATTGGAGATCATTTTCAAATTTGAATGTCCATCTAATGCTACATAGGATAGACATCCTCCCCACATCCATGACAAGGCACCAATCCATAGTTTAACTCAACATTACCATTGGAAATGCTCTTAGGATCAACAACTTGTTCAAATAAGTCATAGGCTTAAAGAGATCAAACTTAAGTGTCAAACCCAAGACAAGTATGCTTAAGAACACAACAAATGATTTCCAAACAAAACACTAGCCAAAAAATATAGATTAAGCTTAAAAAGTACAGGAAATCAAGAAACCTTAAAACCCCAAATATATATTTCAAAATTCATATTTGGAGCGAAAGTTGTAAGCGATAGAATACCGACTTCGAGATCTAAATGCAAGCCTTCAAAAATTCCAAATAGTTGTGTGAACAAAGTTGACAAATTTTGGTGCAAACTTGGATTTTGGAGATTATGTGAGCAAAAGTAGTGTGTTTTGTGTTCTTGGTGATTTTGGTGCTTAGTCAAATCCTTTTTGTTGTCCTATGACCGTTACCAATGATCCAATGGTCCAAAATGATCCTTAAATTCAAATTTAAGGTGCAGATTAAAGCTTTAAAAAAATTGTCAGAATACTGCACAATGCCTTGGGTAGGTATCTAGCACGCTGGGCACTATTTAAAAAAATTTTTCTGCTTACTGTACAACGCGTTGGGTAGACTGGCTAGCACACTGGGTGCAGGGACCTGAAAATATTTAAGTTTTGGTTTTGCAAAACGATCTCCTAACAACCCTACGACTCTACTAAACCTCTGAAATCACTTTATACATGTTTAGTAGGGTCCATAAAACGTGTCTAGACATCCCGGATGATTTCACAAATCCCGAAAATCAAAATCCTGGTTTCATGAAAAACATATGGGCTTTTTGTAACAACCCTAAAAATGTAACTCGTGCCACGTGTCAATACAGATGATATGTGGGCCCACGCCGTGGTACAATCATCAATTCTCGGACGTTGACGCCGAGGTATGTTAGTTTTGTATGATGTTTGTATGATATTATATTTCATTTGTGCAATTTTAAGTTTTTTTTAACGGGTAAAGGCGTTGTGTACGAGCGTTGGTAGTTCGGGGAACAAATTTAATTAGAAACACTGACAAAAAAATACTAAATAAATAATAATTAAAAGGTTGTAAAGTCCGTTTGTTACGTCGGTACGTCTGTGGTGACGCGACGAACAAAGTTAGTGTTATGAGTCGGGTGCGAGAATACCCGAGGGAAACTTTGAGTGTTGGTTGAAATAGATGAGAGCAAAAGACCAAAAGTTAACTAAGTCACCCAAGTGAGTTATCAAAGTTGGTAGGTGAAATTGTAAAATGACCAAAAGGGCAATAAAGTTGTAAAGGATATGGATAAGGGTGAGGGGTATTTTGGTCATTTGACTAAAATACCCAAATTTCATCACAACCATCGCCACCACAGTCGTCATTTTGAGCAAAAAAATTTGGGAGAAAGAGAGAAATCGACCAAGAGAAGGAGAAATCAAGGAAAGGAAGGCGGCGGTTCGCGGAGGGCGAGGACGCAACGTCGAGGTGAGATCCAGGTAAGAAGTTATTGATTTCGTTGTGGGTGTTGTCGTTGTGGTTGTTTTTGAATTTGTTGTCGAGGTTGTTGTTGAGGGGATGGTGGATTCAAATAGTGAAAATGGTGGTGATGATGGTGGTTAGGTGTATGTGATTGTTGTTGTGTGTTGTTGTTTTGTAAAGAAAAAAAAAAGTTGCTGCTGTTGCTTGCTGGAACATTTCCAGCAAGCAACGAAGAAGATGAAGATGGTCCAACCCGGTTGGACCGGGTCTGACCCGGGTTGACCGGGTGGACCCAGGTTTGACCGGGTGGACCAGGTCTGACCCGACACACGACCCACCCACATATTATTTTATTAATAAAAATTATTTATTTCAATTAAATATATTAAAATTGATTTTAATTGAAATAAATCCCATAAAAATAGGAAAAATTCAGGAAAAATTTTAGAAAATTCCAGAAAATTATATTCTTCATCAAATAAAGAGAAATTTGGGAATTTCTACAAAAAGTGAAATATTCGGGATTTTTGCGAGACGTTTCGTCGAGGGTTTTGCCTTGAAAAACGTGAAAATAGCTAAAAATTTGGAAAAATCATAGGAAATTAAGGAAATTGATATAAATTGCATTATCAGGATTATTGTACACACGGGGACCGTAAGGGGCGTGTTGGAGTTCGTGTTAGCGCGAATTAGCTTGGATAGAGGTAAGTAAATCAGTGAGGAACACCACAGTATTTCTTGAGCTTTTAATTATTTATTGATATTCTTTCGATACTATCTTGTCATTACATTCCTTTTGAGTTGTCCTAAGGCAAGAGTGTCAAGTGTGATCCTTGCAGTATTCCGGGCTCGCGGTGTATTATACCGGAGTTTACGGCTGGGGATACATGATTAGTTGTAATGACATATACGGGGTGAGAGTTCTCCACCAGATTGCTGGGGACTCTGCACTCGCGTAGGGGTCTAAGAGGAGATTTTGTCCTCGACTCCTAGCCTTTGAGGAGCTTTTGTCCTCGGCTTAACGACTTTAATTGGTCGGGACCACTTGTGTCTTTCCCTTGTATTCCGGGACACTCAATTTCGATTGCTTATTTATTTATTTATAGTTTTTATATATTCATGCGCTCCCTGTCATTTTCTTTCTATCGGCATGAATTAACTGTTCATTTATTTAATTCGAAATACTGTATTTATTGTTGTTCCTGCTTGGCGTTACTTACCTGGGCTCGTCATTCTTATGTTTGACCGAATGCAGATCCACAATCCAACAAAGAAAAGGCCACGCAGTTAGGCGATATACTTTGAGCGGCCATCCTCTGTTGATATAGGTGACATTTTGGTGTATTAGCTACTTATATTGTTTTTTTTGTACATGGGGTTATGGGTTGAGAGATCTTTTTGGACATTATGACTTAGATGATTCTCTCCTTGCTTTACATGGTATATATATGGTATACGGGGTTCTCACACCCTAGGTTTTTGTTCTAACTTGTAGCTTTCGAGGTTAATTAATTAGTTGAGATCTATTGCTTCCGCTTTATACTTTGATAACTCGCTAATTAATTGACTTCACTTTTAAATGCTTAAAACTTGTTCGCATAATTTATATCGTTTTGGGGCCGTCATACTTTTCTACAAATATTTTTAATATCAATACGAAAGCCGTCTAAACATATGTCAGTGCATTCAAAAATAATTTCGACAATTTGTACAACTCAAATATATGCTTTAAAACTTGTTCGCATAATTTAAATCATTTTAAAACTCACTAAATTTAAAATCACAAAATTCATGATTTAAAGTCCTTTAAAAACCAAAAAACATGAAATGCATGATTCTAAACTCTTTGGCTTGTAAGATGAGACTTATATTGTCACGACCCGAATTTTTAACCATTAATTAATTCCTTAATCAAGATCACCGACCTGTGACGGGGTGCCTGCATGAGATGCGCACACCGACCAAGGCACGTGACTGATGTATATTTTATATTTATAATGGTATATGTCTAGTGTTGTGTATGTGTGTCGACTTGCAGCTATAGACGTTGAGACGTGAGCAGAGACGTGCCTTGAGTTGCGTGCGAGTCGGGGTACCGGGTAGCTAGTCTTGTGGTAAGTCTAAACTTAGTTAAATATATTTTAATAAATTTAGTGCATAACATATGGTAATGCACATCAATTAAATAACCTATGGTTTACTAAATAATATATTTACATTTGATGTCCTATAGTTGATATCTAATTACAATAACCATAGGATTGACCTCGAGATCCGTGCTAGCACACACTTCCAAGTGGAGAGTCACCTACTTTGTGTCACATAAGAAATTGGACTGTCCAGCTAGTAGCCCTTAGATTAACCTCGAGATACACAACACACACTAGATCGTAATGAAAACTATAAATAGATGTGAGTGAGATTTCTCCAACACAATTACATGCAAAAATTGACAGAACTAAATCAAGGAGAGGACCTGGAGAGGAGATTAGAGCTGGAACAAGTGAGGAATCGGAGAATCCAACATGGTAATCACAATCACCACATCTATTCCATTAAAATGAGTTGGAAATAGTGTTTTTGGGTGAAAATCGAATTTAAACTGTGGTTTATGCTTTTGAAGTGTTTTTTGTGTCATATCTAGGTTGATTCAACTGTTATTTATGATTTTATAACGAAAATTTGAAGAAAAATGAGGTTTTGGTGAAATTTTTGTAATTGTGGTCATGCATGAATCGATTCTATAAAACCAAGAATTTCTTGTGTTTCTGGGTGTTTTTCGAGTCGATTTTAGTCCCTAGTAATTGTGCATGTGTTGGTGAGTGAATCGGTGGCATATAGTACATTCGAAACACCATAATTCCCTCTGAAATTCTGAGTTTCGACACAGGTAGTGCGCTAGCCAAGTTCACCCAGCACGCTGCCTATTCTGAGGAAAACGAAGTATTGTTCACCCCAAGAACGGTAACGCGCTAAGCAACTTTGCCAGCGTGCTGGGTAATGCACTGTTCACCCATGAACAGTAGTGCGTTGGGCAGCTTTGCCAGCACGCTAGGCACTATTCACGAGGACATTTTTAATTAAAATTATTAAGAGCCTAATTCCACTAACCGGCTACACGACCTACCCAACCAACACACCCAGACCCTAAAATAAGTATTTAACCATACCAGGGATTTAGGGAAGTATACCGGGAGTTTGGGAACGCGAGTTTCGAAGTGTCGAGAGGCCAGATAGCTAGGACTACTGCTTTGACTTGTAAGTGAAATTGTGGGGATTCTTTACTTTATTTCATTCCGTCTATTTGCTATCTATTAGTCTATTTGCAAACTTGTTGTTTGAACTCCTACATCATGCTTTGTTAAATTCATTTCATTATGAATGTTGACATAGCATGATGCCTTGTGCAGTATATCATTGACTCTATTTCTTGGTGCTTGATATTATTCGTTGATTTAGTCTGATTAATATGTTTGGACTTGTATTCTGTTTACTTTGGGCATTGTAGCTTATCTTGTTTTGGAATCATAGAGATATAAGGATATTAATTCTTGAAACTTAAAGTAGGGATTATCTAGTGTCCATTATACGAGAGATGCATGGATTCGCGAGGATTAAGTCTCTCGGGGTCTCTGACACTCACCACTACACTTGTACGGCACACGTGGTATGGGCTACGGGGTTGTCGGTAAGTATAAATGATTTATATGCGTAGAGAACAGCTTCGCTAATTGTTGAGATATGTTGAGCACAACTTCATATAGTAGTGGTAAAGGCTAAGTGATATCTCTCACCGCCGACCGAACGTAGATCATCTCGGCTTAGCCTGTGTTAGTCTAACTATTCATGTTAACTGTGGTATTTATTTGCATTAACAGTTCAACATTTTTCAGCTATATTATGCTTCTAAATACCTGTTCACTAAATTGGAAATGTAGTATAGAATTCCCCACTTATTACTTAAATATCACCATACTCACCATCTAGTTTGTGACGGTGGGTGTAGATCCTTCGAGTAGCACCAGGCCGAACAAGGAGAAGATTAGTGACTACCTCTGAGCCTTGACTCGCGTTGTTGTCTATACACGTAGGGTATTTTGATATTTTGTATTACACTTTTATTTATGTCTTTTACTTGGGATACTTTGTGGGTAAGTGATAGTTCCCCAACTTTTGACTATCACTTTGTTTATATGTTCACCATTTACTTGCATATATATGTGTGTGTGTGTGTGATTGTTATTTCCTGGTTTCCATACTTATGCTATTATAAATGCTTCCGCTAAAATATTAAAGACTTCTGCTAATTTAATAACTCTGAATATTCATAAATGGTAGGAATAGTGAATTACTTGTCCTGAACATGATCCACGAGGCGTATAAGTTGTAAAGATTAACTAATACGTAATTAGGTCATATGTACCAGTGATTAGAGTTTAATTACGGGACTAGGCCTAGCAATGTCCTAGATTAGGGGAGGGGTCGTCACATATATACCCTACACAAGTTGTACAATTGGTAGTATAAGCTTTTCGGTCTTTGTGTCCTTATATGAATCGTGTCATGAACTTATCCAGCTTCATTTTGATGAGTTGACTTGGACTTGTGCATAACTCTACTTTCCTTTTTAACTTGATGTTTCTAACAAGGTTTGATATTTTGAAAATACTAAACAAACTTGTTAGAACCATTTCACGTTGTTTGTTTCCATCAAAATTCCGGGTGGAGTGTATAGCAAAGACACTTGGTCTAACATTTGGGACACTTATTTTTTATTGATTCACAATTATTTACAGTCTTTATTTATTTATGCATTCCATGTACATTTCTTTCTATCGACATGAATATAGACTGGTTTATTGTCCTACTTGGCATTACTTACCTGGGTTTGTCATTCTCGTGTTTGACTGAGTGCAGATCTGCAATCCAACAAGGGGAAGGCTCCACAGCTAGGGGACTTACTTTAAGAATACGAAACGGCTTTCCTCTTGATTGATGTAAGTTACATTTTAGATTATTGTATATATATGTTTTCGAAACACTGGGTTTATGGGTTTGAGAGATCTTGGGACATATATACCTTAATGGCACTCTCCTCTGACTTATTTATTGATGATGATATACATATGCGAGGTTTCCACACTCTAGTTTGTCCTAATTGCATGTCTTGAAGTTAGTTATTTTAGTTTGAGTTTTTAATACTTCTGCTACTCTATGATAACTCACTAAATTGTTTAACTCGACTTTAAATCACTTAATAAATGGTAAATGGTAAGAAATGCTAACTAGGCTTACGTGACTCAGCGAGATTGGCTCGGGGCCTATGTAAGTCTAGGTCAGGTAGGGCCAGTTTTAAGTTGTGGAACTGGGGCCGTCACAGTTGGTATTAAAGCCAAAGTTTTAACACTCAACTCTTGATTTAAATCACAATCAATTAAGACACAAACCAATGGTAGTTAGGACGATGGTTGAACTTAAAGTGGAACCCTTTGATCCTTACTTAAGTCTTAGTTGGAAAGTGAGGAAAGTTGGAGAATTTAAAACTGGACTATATGAGCTATTTGATATGTTGTATTATTTACGGTCTTTATTTATTCATGCATTATTTGCACCTTTCTTTCTATCGGCATGAATATAGACTGGTTTATTATTTCGAAATGTTGTATATATGTTCTGTTTGACGTTATTTACCTGGGCTTCGCATTCTTGTGTTTGACTGAGTGCAGATCCCCAATCCAGCAAGGGGAAGGTTCCTCAGCTAGGTGATTTGATTTGAGTATACATGAGCGGTTCTCCTCTTGACTGACGTTGGTTGATTTTGTATTATTGTATGTATTTGTTTTTAAAATATTGGGATATGGGTTATGAGAGATCTTGGGACATGTATATTTTGATGGTTCTCTCCTTTGACTTGATATGTTATGGATGATATACATATGCGAGGTTTCCACACTCTAGGTTGTCCTAATTGTGTGTCTTGGAGTTAGTTCATTTAGTTTGAGATTTTATCACTTCCGCTATTATTTGATAACTCACTAAATTGATTAACTCAACTTTAAAATGACTTAATAAATAATAAAGTAAGGGTGACC
Organism: Stephania japonica; assembly: GCA_039657345.1. NCBI lineage: Eukaryota > Viridiplantae > Streptophyta > Magnoliopsida > Ranunculales > Menispermaceae > Stephania > Stephania japonica. The sequence continues at coordinate 15,118,950 of CM077556.1, forward strand.
AGAATTGCGTGACTCAACGAGATTGGCTCGGGGGTCAACGTAAGTCTAAGCTAAGCGAGGTCCAGTTTTAGGTTGTGGAACTAGGGCCGTCACACCAATGTCTGGCCTCAAACCATCCCCGAAGTGATACACATCCTCTGACTCGTTCTTGACCAAGTCACCAACAAACTGCCTCATATATCCATATCGGTTTCTATAATGCATGATGATTTATCGGACTTCTGCCTTAGATTCATGAATTCTTTCCTCAACCTCATCATAACTGATGGCGGGAAGTACTGCTGATAGAATTTCTCCTTGAATGCCTTCCATGACCTGAGGTCTCCATTAGTAGTTATCGTCGTGCGCCACCAAACATCTGCATCTCTCTGCAGTGTGTATGATGACAACTCTGGGCTCAGCTGATCCTCGATACTCAGTATCCTTTAAAGCTTCTCTTAGGATAACACGCACTTCTCGATCTTCTTTGAGTCCCTAACTCCATCAAAGTATGTTGGCTGAAGTTTGATGAAATCTTTCACCAGCTGAATCCCTACTGATGTGTTGGGAGGCGTGGGTATGGGAGTCAGCGTCGTCTCAGCCGTTTCGACCATCAGAACAGTCACGATAAGAAGAGTCTGCGTCACTAGAGCCGCTAGTGCAGTAATGGCAGGCTCTAGTACCGGTGGTGCAGGCGTAGTAGCAGTGGCAGGAGCAGATGTCTGCGTCGATGGAGCAAATCAAGCAGTCATCGTAGCAATGAATTCGGTCAACTGCTCCCCTAAGTCGAAACATGGTCGGACAATCTCTAAAAGTTCTCAGCCAAAGTAAGAGGTTGGTTGCCGCTGGTACTCGTGCCATCCCTCTCGCGTGTATCCGTCATCAGTGTCTGCACGTTAACAACAAACTCAGTATCAACTACTATGGAGACATCAAGTATATATACATAGAAAATTAACAGGTACAAATAATAACCCCCCATTTCACTTTCACTCAATCCCCAAGAAAATGGTTTTCTAAGCAAGGATCGTCTAGTTTCCACTTCTAATGTTTATGTTTTATTTAAGTTGTGTTTTACTTATCGATAACATTCGCTTTGATACCAATTGTGACGACCCGTTTTCTAAACACAGCACCGTCTGGTTTGATCCTGTAATTAAACTCTAATCTTAACCACGTAAGACCTAAATTATGTATTAGTCAACATTTACATCTTATTCTCCTTGTTATTCGAGTTCAAGATAAGTATTTCTCATTCTCGTCGTTTATGATATTCATAGTTAATTAAAAAATTTTAACGATTGAAATTAGCAGAAGTCTTAACAGTTTAGCATAAGCATAATAAATTAAACATATAAAAATGAATTATGACTTGTCATAACACTATCTACCTAGTTCCACAGGTCGTACGCATTTCGAGGCACTCCCCCGCGTGCGCCGAATCGACGAAACAATTGAACTAAATAACTCCGAGTATAAGGTACACACATACATCACACTAGGCATCCATCATCAAAAAATAATATATTACTTGGTCCCCAAGCCGAGTGTTAGGGTTGTGTACCCGCCATCGGGCCACGTCACGGGACATTGACCCTTAATTACGGACAAATCCATTATTAGAAATTTGGGCCATGACAGTGTGGGTCTTCCTCCAATTAATCTAGGGAAAACATTGATACTAGTTGAGGCAGTGTAAGATCGATCATCAACATAGTTGATGTCCTCAACTTCCTCCGCCATAACCAACTTAAGAAGATAATTAAAAAAAAATTCACATAGCTAATGTTGGAGATATGAGAATATCTCGCATCAACTAATTAACTAGAAACATAAGTAGATTATATAAGTTTGTAGTGGGGACTCTAACTTGCCTTGACAAAAACGATGTCGCTAATGTTGGAGATATGAGAATAGTCTCATATCAAGTATTAACTAAAAATATGAGTAATGTAACGACCCAAAAATTTATATTATTTTTTGTGTAATGACATGTACTATCGGTGTATACTCGTGTTTGTGTGACAAGACGATGACGTTGAGTTGCGAGTGGAGTTCGTCTTGAAGAACGTGATGAATGGGCATTGACGGAAGAATTACGGGTACACAAGTCGGTGAAATGAACTTGGTGGACAATTGAAAAATAAAATATAATAATAAATTAATTCGAGAAATTTTACGGGTCGTTAGTAACTTCATTCATGCTCAATGGTGCGAGTCGTGGTGCATGTCGGGCGCAGGAACGCCCGAGGAAACTTAATTATTAGTCAAAAAGATGATAAGGACTGATAAGTATTCATTTAGGTTGTGACGGCCCCAAATTCCCAATGCATTTGGGTACGCCCGGCCTAGACCCGTGCAAGCCTCGAGTCAGTTCTCGACAACCCTGACGAGCCTAGTCAGCCTCAAAACATCAAAAATTCAAGATTTATGAAAGAGTTATTGCAATTATAACACAGCGGAAGCAAATTACTTACTACTCAAGAATTGGGAAATAACTCAATCAAAGGAAATTAGGAATCTATATAAATGTGGAAAACCCAATATGTTCAATTCTAAGTCAACAAAATGGATTGATGGAATCCATTTCAAAACATATTCCCCAGCTTACAAAATAATCATATATATAAACGTCATACAAAAAGAAATAAACATGAGCCTACATCTCGGTACCTCAAGTCCAAATGCCACAAAAAGTCTCCTAGGCAAGGTCCCTTGCCCCTACCGCTCTCGTCCTATCCGCACCCACCGTCACAAACTAGACTAGACGGTGAGCAACCGAATAAAATCGAATGTAATGCCAAGCAGAAAACAACAAGAATTCATGATAATTCAAATAAAGTAGTCTAAATATCATGCGGAAATAAAAAGACAGAAATTAAATAGACAAGATGCATGATAAACAGACTAATGGATATCAATCGAGAGTTAAGTGTGTTCCAAAGAATCAAAAGAGGCTCATAAGTGGTCTAGTCCATAGCATAACGGCGAAAGACCTCGCGAGGTTTTCCGGCATCGACTCAAACGAAAGCGCAGCTATGATCGGAAAGGGACTCAAACCCATCCACCCAAGACTCTCGGTGTCACACGATCACTAAGGGTGGTCACACACTCGTGGCGCGAGTGCCGCGTTTTATCCCTCTAGTGCGGCAGTCCTAGTACTTTCGAGACAAAACACTTACGCCGGAATCACACATACAAGAAGTATGGAATGGAAGGCCAACAAGTAAATAATAACAAACACAATGGTATGAAAATGAATCACATGGCATTTTCTAACCGGCTTACAAACGTACAAATGCTTGTTTAAGGCAAGTGTACTTACTCGAACTATCGTGACCCGTATGACAACTCCGAGATCCTAACGCGACTTCCCGATTTCCTATACCGCACTCCAATTATCTAGTCCAAATTGAATAAATGTCAAACAAATCAAAATTACCACCCGAATTATACCTAAGATTATTTGTCATTAAATTAGCTTCAATTTAATACATTATATCAATTTTCACGTTTTTCGAGGCTAAAACCCCGACTATATCCCGCCAACATTTCCGAGAAAATCCCAAAACTCGCTTGTGAACCATTTTTCTAATTTCTCATATTTTTCTGGATTTTTCTGAATTTTTCCATAATTTTCCCTATTTTTCTGGATTTTCTTTTCCATTTTTTTTTTATATTTCTTTTTAAGGGCGGTTCGACCAACCGTCCCGGCTTCAAGGCCGAATCGGCCTTCAGTTCAGGGCCGAACCGGCCCTTCATCTTCTTCAATTTTTTTTTTTTTTTTTGAACAGAGGCGCACGCGCTATGTTTTTTTTTTTTCTCGTTTCCTTTTTTTTTTTTTTTTTCGTTGTATGGATCGATCAAGAGAGGGAGATACACACACTTACCTCGGTGACGTAGGCGGTGGTGGTGACTGTTCCACCGGGAGAGGAGACCACCGAGAGCGTGAGAGGTGTGAGGCCGAGAGGGAGGGAATGACCGAGAGCGTGAGAGACGACGAGCGTGGGGAGGGAGATCGAGAGAGAACAATGAGAGTGAAATGGAGTGGGAGAGGGAGAGACCGTGAGTGGTGTGGTGAAGGGGTCGAGATGGAAGAGAAGGAGAGGGCGGCGGTTTTCATCAAAGGAGAAAATGAATAGTGTATGAATAGTAGGGTTTTGTTATGAAACGGTTTGTATATATATAACATCAAATGACCTTTTTGCCCTTCTCCCTTCACTTCATACATTTAAACACATCTACCCTTATGGGTCTTTACCACATCATCTCATCTTAGCACACACACACATCTCTAGGCCAATCTCATGGCTCCTTACCATTAGGTTGTGTCACTATAACAATACTAATCCCATAGCCCGTATGTTACATATTTAACTAACTCCCACGTAGATCTTGCGTTCCTCGGTCCGTATTTCTCCGTCAATTGGCTCGTCGTGTCCATTTTCTCGCCACATCCCGTTAACTAATTTATTAAATTAATTTATTTGTATGTTTTACTTGTTTTTCTCCCCGTTTAACTAGTCGAAACCTCACTCAATTAAATATTGCCCGACCGGCGAGAGACTCGTAAAATACTAACATACTATTACACACAATCAAAGAATCATAAAATCACTTCGGCGTCGACTCCCGAAGTTCGAAATATTGACCGATATTCACGTAGCCGGGTCACAATTTTGACAATTGCCGTACAAGTCGGATTTAAAAATTTGGGGTCGTTATAGCTCTCCCCACTTATTAGAATTTCGTCCGAAATTTATCTAATAAGTAAGCTAGATTAACGACTCTTCGCAACTCCTAACGGACCGATAAAATCTCGAGTGAGTCATTTCTTGACTCCGAACCGTTCGTGACCCTTCAAGTGAAGAGACCTTCAGTATTCATAATCTCCCCGAATCATACTGAAGCTCATCGTGATACTTGTCAAGTATTTCTTCTGCCACTCCTGAGCACTCTTAAGTCTCAAACCAAACTATCCACAACTACCCAGATGCTATCGTAACCACGAGGAGATCGGGGCAACCACTAACGAAATCCATATCCATATTTACCCAATTCCATTAAGAAATGGGTGGGGCTGTAGTAGTTCTCCAGGTCATCGATGCCCAGCCTCTAAGCGCTGGCATATCTCACGTTTGAATAACTCCGACAACTCGGAAATCATCCCTGGCCACCAAAAGAATGTCGCATACCGGCGCACATCTTAGGTCAACCCGGACACACAGCAAGATCGAAACGGTGGATTCTCCTGACGTACCTGGTCACACACATCAGCCACCAATGGAAACCCCAGTCGCCCGCGATACCTCAAGCATGAGTCTGTCGACCGACTCTTGTCTGGGCAATCGGAACTATCCACCATCTCACTGCACCGCTGTTATGACGCATCATCTTGCTGTCCCTCGCGCACAATGCCAAATGAGATAGTCTGCAATATCGTTTCACCACGTATCTAGGTCCTGGTAGTCGTCGGCACATCCTCTAAATTCATCAACTTGACTGCTTCACGTAAACCACGCTCATAGGTTCTTTGACACACGACTACCTCCGCATTCAATCCTTTGAAGTGCAATGCATCAACAACAACGTTGATCTTCTCGTATCCACCAAACAACGCACGTAATGTTTATATCTAATTCGCACCAACTAAGGCTTCGAACTCTAACAACTATAGTACTCGCATCTTTACTGGCAACTCGTAGCCTCCTAACACTATCGAAATGTCAAGACTATGCACATTCAAATATGTCGCATCCTGACAGCTGTGACTAGGACTTAGGCCTGCTACATCTATTGAGTTTTTTCAATCCTAACAGGTCTACCAAACGCACAACAATCAAGGGATCAACATAACTTGAATCGGATACGATATGCATGCAAATACCGCAAATGAAAAGCATACCCTCATTAATGTGTCTGGATGCCTCCTGGTCTGCTCAACAGCAGCCCTGAACACGCTCTCTCGGTATCGGTGATGTTCGCGACGATGCTTTTACTGGCTGAGAGCACTCCCTCTGAAGGTGACCGACCTGTCCGCATCTGTAACACGTACGGTTATCCTGCGACCTCTGAGTCTGACTCTGGCCTCGTCCCTGTGTAGAACCATGAGTTTGGGTCTGACTAGACCTCTGCGTGCTCCTTTGCCTAACTCCTCGATCGCATCCCCGTTCTCGAAATCGCTCTGCGATCGCTTGGTCAAGTCGATTAGATCGCGGTGAATGATCGGCAAAGCTTGGCACGGTGGAACGGCTTGTACCAAACGTGTGGTTTGTTGTGCAACGAGATCCTACACTCTGCGCCCGATGCTCACGATTATCCCATCTGCTCCTTTTTCTCTTCCTATCCTGCTGAAAATGACTATCTGATCGGGTTTCCGCTCTGTTCGCTCCAACCTCATTCGGATGCGTGAGTAAGTAACTCTCCCTCGCTAAACTACGTTCGTACGCAATCTGCAAAGTCTCCGGCTGTGTAGTGACTACAGAACCTCCAATCGTAGGTAGCAAACCCTCAGTGAAGTAATAGACTCGATCAGTCTCGGTATCTGCATCCTCCAGCATAAGGTAATAGTGCAATAAACCTACCCATGTAATCCATCACTGACTCATCGGTGCTCTGCCTCAGTGCCATAAACTCATTCCTCTTCGCACGAAGAACAGTCGGTGGAAAATACTTCTGGTTGAATTGAGTCTTGAAGTCGATCCAATCTCTCGGGGTGCCTCGGGTAGTAATGATAGTCGTCCACCAATCATCCGCTTCCCCGAAGCATAGATGAGGAAATCGTCGCTCTCATGTGATCCTCGGTCGCGATGATAGTATGAATCTTCTCGTGATTCTTCAGGAAAAGCTCTGCGGCCGTTACGTCTGTACCACCAAAGAACTTGACTGGATCGTGTCGCTTGAATTCTCTCCACTGCCTCGCCTCAAGCGTGGCCTTAGTGCTTTTCTCCGAGTAGTGACCGAGTAGTAACCGAGTAGTCTCTGCAAAGAAACAATCGGCATAGTCGGCGTCTCCGTCGTTTGTACTATCTCCGTCTCGTAATGGAGGTGTCTCCGCCTCGATCGGCGTACTGTCGCATCAACTATTCCCTCGGGAATTGCCGCTAATGGAATCGGGCGGTGGAATTCGTAGCTACGGAGTCTCCATTCCCCGAGTAACCTGAACGGGTGGAATAGGAGTGGTCGGGGTTGATGGTGTCGCGATAGTCGGTGCGGGTATCGTCAACGACCGCACTAGATCTTCAAATCTCTGTGTCCAAGCGCGAAACTCCTCCAAAGTGACAAATCGAGAATCAGTCGTCCCGTTGTCGTCGCTCGGACCGGCTTGATCCGCCATTACTGTTTGAACCAATAAAGCGATACTTCGGATCAATACATAGCTACCGCATACCATATAGTACACACAACAATCATAATATGTACAAATTTAAATCCGACTCATCCCAAACTCCCCCATCTAAGTTTTTAAAAGGATTATAGGGTTTTCCACTCTAAGTTCAACCATTCCTAACTTCCGCTGGTTTACATGGCTTGTGTTTTATGAATTTAAACCTGGTATGCTCTGATACCAACTGTGACGGCCCCAAATTCCCAATGCATTTGGGTACGCCCGGCCTAGACCCGTGCAAGCCTCGAGTCAGTTCTCGACAACCCTGACGAGCCTAGTCAGCCTCAAAACATCAAAAATTCAAGATTTATGAAAGAGTTATTGCAATTATAACACAAATGGAAGCAAATTACTTACTACTCAAGAATTGGGAAATAACTCAATCAAAGGAAATTAGGAATCTATATAAATGTGGAAAACCCAATATGTTCAATTCTAAGTCAACAAAATGGATTGATGGAATCCATTTCAAAACATATTCCCCAGTTACAAAATAATCATATATATAAACGTCATACAAAAAGAAATAAACATGAGCCTACATCTCGGTACCTCAAGTCCAGCTGCTCACAAAAAGTCTCCTAGGCAAGGTCCCTTGCCCCTACTGCTCTCCGTCCTATCTGCACCCACCGTCACAAACTAGACGGTGAGCAACTGAATAAAATCGAATGTAATGCCAAGCAGAAAACAACAGTAATTCATGATAATTCAAATAAAGTAGTCTAAATATCATGCGGAAATAAAAAGACAGAAATTAAATAGACAAGATGCATGATAAACAGACTAATGGATATCAATCGAGAGTTAAGTGTGTTCCAAAGAATCAAAAGAGGCTCATAAGTGGTCTAGTCCATAGCATAACGGCGAAGACCTCGCGAGGTTTTCCGGGCATCGACTCAAACGAAAGCGCAGCTATGATCGGAAAGGGACTCAAACCCATCCACCCAAGTACTCGGTGTCACACGATCACTAAGGGTGGTCACACACTCGTGGCGCGAGTGCCGCGTTTTATCCCTCTAGTGCAGTCCTAGTACTTTCGAGACAAAACACTTACGCTCGGAATCACACATACAAGAAGTATGGAATGGAAGGCCAACAAGTAAATAATAACAAACACAATGGTATGAAAATGAATCACATGGCATTTTCTAACTGGCTTACAAACGTACAAATGCTTGTTTAAGGCAAGTGTACTTACCTGAACTATCGTGACCCGTATGACAACTCCGAGATCCTAACGCGACTTCCCGATTTCCTATACCGCACTCCAATTATCTAGTCCAGCTTGAATAAATGTCAAACAAATCAAAATTACCACCCGAATTATACCTAAGATTATTTGTCATTAAATTAGCTTCAATTTAATACATTATATCAATTTTCACGTTTTTCGAGGCTAAAACCCCGACTATATCCCGCCAACATTTCCGAGAAAATCCCAAAACTCGCTGTGAACCATTTTTCTAATTTCTCATATTTTTCTGGATTTTTCTGAATTTTTCCATAATTTTCCCTATTTTTCTGGATTTTCTTTTCCATTTTTTTTTTTTATATTTCTTTTTAAGGGCGGTTCGCCAAAACCGTCCGCTCAAGGCCGAATCCGGCCCGGTTCAGGGCCGAACCGCCCTTCATCTTCTTCAATTTTTTTTTTTTTTTTTTTTTTTTTTTTTTTTGAACAGAGGCGCACGCGCCTCTGTTTTTTTTCTCGTTTCCTCTTTTTTTTTTTTTTTTTTTTCTCGTTGTATGGATCGATCAAGAGAGGGAGATACACACACTTACCTCGGTGACGTAGGCGGTGGTGGTGACTGTTCCAGCCGGGAGAGGAGACCACCGAGAGCGTGAGAGGTGTGAGGCCGAGAGGGAGGGAATGACCGAGAGCGTGAGAGACGACGAGCGTGGGGAGGGAGATCGAGAGAGAACAGCGAGAGTGAAATGGAGTGGGAGAGGGAGAGACCGTGAGTGGTGTGGTGAAGGGGTCGAGATGGAAGAGAAGGAGAGGGCGGCGGTTTTCATCAAAGGAGAAAATGAATAGTGTATGAATAGTAGGGTTTTGTTATGAAACGGTTTGTATATATATAACATCAAATGACCTTTTTGCCCTTCTCCCTTCACTTCATACATTTAAACACATCTACCCTTATGGGTCTTTTACCACATCATCTCATCTTAGCACACACACACATCTCTAGGCCAATCTCATGGCTCCTTACCATTAGGTTGTGTCACTATAACAATACTAATCCCATAGCCCGTATGTTACATATTTAACTAACTCCCACGTAGATCTTGCGTTCCTCGGTCCGTATTTCTCCGTCAATTGGCTCGTCGTGTCCATTTTCTCGCCACATCCCGTTAACTAATTTATTAAATTAATTTATTTGTATGTTTTACTTGTTTTTCTCCCCCGTTTAACTAGTCGAAACCTCACTCAATTAAATATTGCCCGACCGGCGCGAGACTCGTAAAATACTAACATACTATTACACACAATCAAAGAATCATAAAATCACTTCGGCGTCGACTCCCGAAGTTCGAAATATTGACCAGTATTCACGTAGCCGGGTCACAATTTTGACAATTGCCGTACAAGTCGGATTTAAAAATTTGGGGTCGTTACATAGGTATTAGTTAGCGTAGATTTATAGGTATTATGGACTATATTTATCCTATTTTATGGTGGTAAATAGTGGTTTTAGGATTTGATGGTCTAATGTAATATATAATTTAATAATGAATGTTTTATAATATGTCTCATTATTTACTTTTCATTTTTAGGTAAAGCAGAGTGCACGGTTGGATCTGGGGGCGGAAAAATACTTCGAATAAAGTATTTACTTGTAGTAATCAGACGCCGCAGGGTTTGTTTTGAAACGCACATGAAAAGGAGTCCAAAGGTGCCACGTGTTCACTTCTGCAAAGTCTTTCGCGCAAACGCGCTCACGCCCTCCTTGTTGCATGCCACATGTCTATATTTGGTTCGTCCAGCGCGTCACACCACATCTCTCCAGCCAATAGTCGACTGCCACATCAACACTTTAGCTTTCTCCACCAATCCAGCATTACCATGTGTCCTAAAGTGCAGAAAATGCCCAAATCAGTTTCAATTGCACAAATTACTCCAAATGGTCAAACAAAGTGCAAATCACTCCACAAAATGTCCAAAACGATCCCGGAGGCGCAAATCATTCCATTAATCATAAAATGGTCAAAAAGGCGCAAATCACTCCGAATTGGGGCTTTAGAGATTGTTTGAGGCATTCTCTGTTCTGGAACACCTATTTTTATTTTTATTTTATTTTATTTTCTGCCACCATGAGACACTAAGTCTATGGCCTAGGCAAGACTACGAGGGAGTTCGACCCCCACTATTAATAGAATTTGTGAGGTCTATTCAACTTATTATTTTGTTGTTCTTCTTTTATATTTTATTTCTTTTGGTATTATTTGAACAATTTAGGTTAAACACTAGTTTAAACCTTAATTTACATGTTAGTGAGTCATAAGCATCCGTCTTTATGCAATAAGACCACATTAGTGGCGCTCGACCATACCCATTGATTAAACCCTTTTGGGACCAGTTTAATGCCATAGGAATCTAGGCTAAATCGGGGGTACTAGCGATCCGGTTGTCTAGGTGTAGTGCCTTCACATATTAAAGTAATACGGCCAACGCGTTAAATCTGGAGCACCGATCAGGTTGTATATTTGGTTAGGAAAGTAGTCAATGGTCGTACCTTGGCTATTGAAATTAGGAAATGCGAGGAACCGAATGCGTCACCGGGTTTATAGCTACACTAGAATATAATTGAATTGCATATTTTTGTATAGATCTATGACCAAATCCAATCTTTTGTCCAATCTTGATCTAGGTATTTTATTTAATTGTTTGTAAAGTTATTTTCTTTTATTTATTTAATTTCTTAGTAATTATATTATTTAATTAAATCTCTCTCTAACACCCCCGATTTTCCTTTTTTGTATTTTATTTTCTTACCTTAGAAAAATTATCAGTCTCTGTGGGATCGATCATTTACCACTATTCTGCAAATAGTTGGTTCAGGTAATATAATATTTTGTTTGACACGTTCGACGTGTGTCAAATTTTGGCGTAGGAACGCCCGAGGAAACTTAATTATTAGTCAAAAAGATGATACGGACAAAGGGGGAGTCACACAAGTCAATGCCCAAGAGTGGTTGGCTGGTGTGTTTAAGGGCCACAAGATGTGCCTCAGGATAGGAGTGTGAGCCAAGATGAGGCCCACACTATAAGTGGTGGAGTCAACACCTTTTTTCCCTCATTTCTCTTTCTCTTTCTATTCTTTCTCTCTTCTCTCTTTCTTTATGTGAAACCAGACAAGGCAGAGAGGGTTTCGACATTTTTGAGCACGGATCGACGACGGGGATCGACCAACTACGTTATTTAATGTGAGATCCCAACTTCCTTCACATTTCTCTATGTTTTGACACCAATTTCGAGGGGTTTTCGTCTCGATGTTTTCGCACCCCGAGTTGGGATTTTAGTTTTATCGAGTTTTCAACGTGGTTTTGTTGGGCTTGCGATAGCTGGAAAGGGTTTTTACGACGTAGAGATGGTGATTTGGAGATGTTTGGATTTTTGGGAATTTTAGTGATTTTTTGATCGATTTGGGAAATGGGAGCATTTTGGTATGGCTCGGTTTTTAGATGAGTATTGAGGTCTCGACAAGGTCAGGACAGGTTCGAATCAAGGTGACGCAAGTCGGGGTGGGAAAAACCCCGACATTAACTCCCCACGGTGCCACTCACGGCGTCTAGGGCAGTGGGCTCCCCTGCTCCACGCCGCGGAGGCTCCGCCAAGGGAAACCACCACGGCGCCACCATGACGTCTGGAACAGTACCCACGGGTAAATTTTTGAAAATTTTGGATAAATTTGGGGAATCTCTCGGGTATCCTAACGGGTCTAAATACGACCCAATGTCTGGGAAATCAACCCGAAAACATAACGAAAAAAATTATGAAAAATTAATGGGGAACTTCAATTAAACGTGGAACAAAACGCTAATACTACCAAATGGGAACGAAAATACTCACCAGGTGCTTAATAGATCGGTGACGGACGTGCGGGGATGTTTTGGTAGCATGTGAGAGCCGCAAACGCTAAGTACGCACGGTATTTGTGAGTAAAATCAACCGGAATATTTACATTATTTCATTTGTGCATTTAATTGAGCTATTATGTTTGTTGAGTAGTACTTCCTTGTGGATTATGTATTCTTGAATTCTCTTTAGTTATATCTATCCTTAGTTTGGTTTTTGCTTGAATTCCTTAATTAGGGTCTTTTGGGTCTAAGTGGACGATATGGTGGTCACGGTCTATACCATGAGTAAACGGATTCTGGACGTGGTTAAACTTGTAGTTTGAGATTGCGGTGACCGTATGTTGAACTAAGTGTGATGTTACGGTGCTCGTATGCGAACTAAGTGTGACTTGGGCTAAGTGTCTTATTCTAGACTACCTTGGGTTTGTGTAGGTTCAGAATCTGTCTTAGAAGTTAGGCTGTAAACTAAGTGTGGCAACCTGGTGGACTTGAGACACTTAGATGCCTTTTCTTTTGCTTTGTGCTCTCGACACTCATTTATCATTGTTATCTCAGTGATTCACTTATCATGCTGACTTTTATAATCTTTGTGATATCCATGCATGATACTAGTTTAGCCATTTATGTGACATTTGAAATGTTGTTAAGACTCTATTGGTATTTTACTCTCTACATCACTGTACTCACCGTCTAGTTTGTGATGGAGGGCAGACCGACGAGCAGATAAAGGCAAGAGACTAGCGCTAGGCGATTGAAGTCGAGGACCACGAGGCGGTCTCCTATCGCGTATTGAGTATGTTTTATATTATGTATTTACATTGTTTTGTTAGACATGGGTTTTGGGTTTTGAGAGATCTTGGGCATGAATGACATTATTGGTGGTCCTTTAATTCATATGGTGGATATGATTTATGAGATTTTCACACCCTAAGATTGTCTTAACTTGTGTGTCTTGAAGTTTATTAATTAGTTTGGAGTTAAATTGCTTACGTTGTATCTGATAATAGCTCACTTATTGATTAACTTCACATGTAAATGCGTAATAAATAGTAAAGGGTAAAGAAGGCTGACTAGGTCTGTGTGACTCATTGAGATTGGCTCGAAGGTCCACGTGGGCCTAGGCCGGGCGATGCCCAATTTAGGATTGTAGAATTTGGGGCCGTCATAAGTAGATTATATAAGTTTGTAGTGGGGACTCTAACTTGCTTACATTTTATAGAACTCTTCCACTTCCAAACTAAAAAGCCCATACATATAACCAACAACTAAGACATCTGCCAAAAAATAAAAAGACACTTGCTCTTCCATAATGCTAATATGCATTTGATAGTGTTTTTTTTTTTTCTTTTTTTTTAAAGAGATATCAATGGGCATTTTCATATGCTATATAAATTTTGTAGTTTTTTTTTTTTTAATTTTTACTTTTATTTAAAATAAATATTGAACAAGATTAAAAAAAATTAAAACAAAAGCAAACAAGAAATAATGTGATGGTTTCGTCAAAAAAAAAATAATGTGATGTCTGGTGCGTGTAAATAAGGTAACAAAATTAATTAATAAACAATAAAACATGAAAACTAAAGAATATCACCCTCGTCTTTTTTTGTTCTTTATCACAAACTTATGTTATCTCTTTTCAATCGATTTAAATTGATTTATTTGTTTATTTTTATCACAAACTGTGCTTATATTCATTGTTGTCATCTCTTTACTAATCTCAATTGATAAATATATAGCACAATGCTCTTGCTTTCCTCTTGCGTTTCGTTTTTTTTTTTAACAACTCCTCTGTGTTTTTGTATTTGTTTTAGGGACTTTTTTTTTTTTTTTTTGAAACCACAACCAACTCTTATTCATTCCAAATCTCTCGCAATTACATTAAAAAGAAACGAGGGTACAATATCCCACTCATTTCGACCGGACATAAAACTAGCTTCCCTTACTAATGTATGGGCCGCTACATTCGCTGATCGACGAACAAAAGAAATAATATAGGACCTCAACTCCATTACCAACTTCACACAATCATCAATTATAGTTCTAAAATAGAATTTATCTTTGTGCCTATTTTAGATTGCCTATTTTATATTTGTTTTAGGGACTCTTAATTAGCTGCGATTCAAGTTTTGCGTCCATGTCATGCCCCCATATGATCTGTCATGCCAATTAATGAATGATGAGGTCCGACCCATTCTATAGTAATTTACAACAAAACTTTAATTCTAATAACACGCAATTACCAAATTCTTGATGTGTTTGTAACAATTAATTTTTGATCGGTTAAATAATTGTAAGATTTTTTATTGATTCTTGATCCGTCTTTGATAGGGTAGGGCTTTCTTTCAACATGAATTGATTTTCTTCCCTTGCATACTGATTAGGACATGCAATTTGATTGATTTTGAGTAATTTGGTGATAGTTGCACGTTGTTACCACAGCACGTGGGATTTTTCTATTGCTTTCAGGTACAAATAGGACCTTCATTATCATACCATTAATTTAATTCCTCCTACTCAATGTATCCCTGTCGACCAATTTCTCCAATCTATTTTTTTTTCAAGGAATTTCTTATCTATTGAGTTTAGTTTTTTAGTAGAAAATTCATAATATTCGTGAACAAATTTGGAAATGGTTTTTAAGCTAAGCAAACCAACACACTAATTTACTCAAAATGTCGTGATCTAGATGACAAGAAGATCC
Organism: Stephania japonica; assembly: GCA_039657345.1. Classification (NCBI taxonomy): domain Eukaryota; kingdom Viridiplantae; phylum Streptophyta; class Magnoliopsida; order Ranunculales; family Menispermaceae; genus Stephania; species Stephania japonica. The sequence goes on from CM077556.1 coordinate 15,134,096, forward strand.
TATGAACAACATGAATACAATCATTGAATATATCATGTCCTAGCAAAATTTCTTAAGTAAACCTTATTCGAACACAAACTCAAACACAGACACAAAGTTACAAACTTAACTAAAGATTACAATTCCATCCAACATATATCCACAAATCATTGATATATTGTGACGGCCCCAAATTCTCAATACATTTGGGTACGCCCGGCCTAGACCCGTGCAGGTCCCGAGTCAGTTTCTCAGCGAACCTGACGAGCCTAGTCAGCCTCAAATTATCAAAATTTCAAGATTTATGAGAGAGTTATTGCAATTATAACACAGTCGAAGCAAAATCATATTCTAATCAAATATTGGGAAATAACTAAATCAAAGGAAAATTATGAATCTATATAAATGTGGAAAACCCCGATATATTCATATCCAAGTCAACAAAATGGATTGATGGAATCCACCTCAAAACATATTTCCCAGTCCCAAAACGATCATATATATATATAAACGTCATACAAAAAGAAATAAACATGAGCCTACATCTCGGTACCTTAAGTCCAGCTGCTCACAAAAAGTCTCCTAGGCAAGGTCCCTTGCCCCTATTGCTCTCCGTCCTATCTGCACCCACCGTCACAAACTAGACGATGAGCAACTGAGAGAAATCGAAAGTAAAGCCAGAAGAATATAACAGTAATTCATGAAATAACAAACAAGGCAGTCTAAATATCATGCGGGTACTGAAAGATAGAAATTTAAATAATAAGAATGCATGATAGACAGACTGGAAATGATAGCAATCGAAACATGCGTGTTCTATGAGTCAAGAGAGGCAATAAGTGGTCTAAATTCCACAACAATTCCACAACAAATGATGTCGCAACATCGAAATCCACAATATCCACAACAATCCAAGACATGGTATCACACAATCACTAGGGGTGGTCAAATACTCGTGCGCACGAGTGCCCGCGTTTTATCCCTTCTAGTGCAGGCCGCATGTACCTTCGAGACACACACTTATGCCAAGAACACACATACAAGGAATATGGAACGAAATGCCAACAAGTAGATAATAACAAACACAACGGAATGAAAATGAATCACATGGTATTTTCTTAGCTGGCTTACTAACGTACAAATGCTTTTTAAGGCAAGTGTACTTATCTGAACTATCGTAACCTGCGTATAACGCTCCCGCGACTCCTAACGCGTATCCCCGAGTTTCCCGATACCTGACAAGGTCGGAAACTCGTATTAATAGGTCAAGTCATTAACTAAACCTAGGTTTAAACTTATGTTTTTCCCCAATATTTTAAATGACTCGAACAACGCGATGAAAATCGAAAAATAAATACTCTCTTTTTCTCGGGTTTTGAAAACACAATATTTATTAGCCTCATCGCGAATCATAGGCTCGGCTCAGTCGTATGTGGGTCACGTTATGGTCTCGAGGACCGGCGACATGACCACGACATTACAACCATTCATCGCCACACAATGTTTCAATATAAACCAACACTTAACCATAACTCCTCATGAAAACCGAACCGATATGTACAAAAGAACATGGAACCTCGTTGGTGTTGTCCGACATTGGTGAAAGGTTTCCTTATCATGGGATGGCTAGGAAATACCCTCGAACATCGGTGTTCAAACACATTGACTAAACAATACTCAAACTCAATATTTACATAAAAACATAACAAATTTCTCTAACATATTAAAATTTTGGATACAACCAAGGGTTGCGAGACCTCAACAAAGGTTAGGTGAGACCCCCGACAACCTTCACTGGTGGTGGTTTACGCCGTAGCACCACCGCCGGCCGTGGCGGTTTCCGGCGAGGCTCCACCACCTCTATCACATGAAATGACAACTTTTCAACATTAAATAGGGTTGTTTTGGCCACTTCGAAGGCTGTGGGACCCATGTAGGAGATTGGTGGGGTCGCCAACAGCCTCCCAGTCATCGTAGTCCGGCGGTGGCACCGCCAATGAGGGTGTTTTTCGGCGAGGGGTCGAAATAGTAACAACACATGAAATAATGGAAATACACACACCACAATCCTATAAACATGAATCGAAAACCACATCAAGGGCGGAGGGACTCCGGAAAACCCTGAGGATCCACCCCAATCGGCAGCAATACCTCCGGCGGCGACCAACCAACGGCGACACAACACATACACACACATATCACAGTTTCAACAACAAAAAATAAAAACAGTGAGTGGAAAACCGAGAGAAAGGAAGGGAGAGAGGGGACGACTTCGACTCCGGTGAGGGAGTGACCTCCGACCACTATTGGTCCAGCCAGGCGTGGCGGTGCAGTGGGCGTAGAGGTGTAGGCCGAGAAGAGGGAGAGAAAGAAACCGAGAGTGAGAGAGAGATCGAGTGAACACGAGAGGGAGGGGAGGATGTGGGACCTCCGGCGAGCTTCCTCGCCACCACTGCATCTCCGGTGAACGGCGTGGACACAGACAAGCCGTGAGAATGAGTGGACCGAGAGAGAAGAGTGAGGGAACTCGAGAGAGAAGACAACTGAGAGAGAGTGAGAGAGAGAGAAGAGAGAACGTACCTCCGGTGACAGCGGCCTCTGGCGTCCCTGGTTCGTTCACCGGCGAGAGCAAAGGCGGTGGGTGAGATGAGGGAGAGTGAGGCCGTGAGTGAGTGAGGGTAGGAGAGAGTGAAGAGAAAAGGAGATGGGGTGAGACCGTGGTGTATGTGTGTATGGGGGGGAGAAAAAGTAGGGTTTTTAAACACCAAGTGATGGTGTGAACAGTGACGTACAGTAGATTAGGTGGGTGTTGTCACATTTGTGGCCACTCATCTCTATCTAACCACACATCTCGAGGCCAATCTAAGGGCTTTCCACTATTATTCTATGTCACTTTAACAATTCTACACCATGGCATATTTGTTGTATATCTACCCAACACCCGCATATTCCAACAATTTTTCCCGACCCATCTTGTTTCCTTGGTCCATGTTTCCCCGTCACAGGCATATTTTCGCGTTTATCTCGTACAAATAAATAATTAAATTATTAGAAAATTCATTTATCTGTACTCTTTACAGTGTTTTAAATCCCCCGTGTACCCGTAACTCAATTTTCCTACTCGTTCACCGATTAAATCGTCCGGTCACTCAAATACGAGTATAAATACATATTACACATCATCATTCACAAATAACCAAATTTCCGGGTCGTTACATATATATCATTGACATAGGAATGATCAATGCTTTCTACATAAGGTAATTCGATGAATCATTGTTGTCATCGATTGTGTTCAGTTTTTATTATATAAGGCTCAATCCAAGGTGAGGAGAGTGTGGTGACTAATTTTATGTATGAACCACAAGTGTGAAAGTGAAATGCTAAGGCAAGATTGAGTGTTCACTCCACACTTATAAGCCTTATTTTTCTTTTTAAGTAATCGATGCGAGACTATCCCAACATCTCTAACAAATTGACTTAAAGAATGACCAAATAAAGCAATTACCATATATAGGAACTCCAGTAATTGTTGAGACATCTGATTCTGAAATACCATTGATGAGTTTGGCGTACCATCGTGACCAGAGACTCTAATCACAACTGCTGGAGACACGCCATTGCAATAGGAGATGCAGTTGTAGCAACGCCATTGTTGTACCTAGATCGCTAGCCATAGCGTTTGCCTCTAAAGTTCTGATACCGTCACAAAAGAATCTAGAACCTTAGAGAGGCGGGAAATCAAGAACTTGAAACACTCGGATCTTATTTCACTAAAATTTGCTTAGTACAACTAAAACCCAGGTTAATTTCATTGATGATCATCCAATTGTACAAGTTGTAACACTTTGGTAACTAAACTCATATTTGTATCAAATAAATCAATTTAACTTTCTAAATTATCTCAAGCACTTCAATGTTCGACTTTTAATTTGAACAAAACTTTGTCAAGATCTTGTCCAAATTAGTTTTTAAAACTATCCGAACCCTTTTTATCTCGAGCTGACAGATCAAACAATGTACTGCCAGGCCTAGTGACATGAGTTAAGCAGGCCTGGACTGGAGTTAAATGTAACAATTGTAGTCGTTTGTTTTGGTGTTTGGGACAATTGAAGTACGGAAAAATATAATGTAATGCTGTTTGAATTAAGTCTATATACTGATGATGGTAACCTAAATCCACGAATAGATCTAGTACGTCGTGGATTTATTTTGCCTTTGCCTTTGCCTTTACCCCTCTTCTGTGATGTCAGCCGAGATGATTAAAAGCGTTGATGACTTAATGGGGTCCTTGATGAATAAAATTAATAGCCCCTTTATTACATGTCTGCTGCATAAATTTTCCACATTAATTTTCCATATTAATTTCATGGCACAACCAGCATTCGTGAACAATTATGTATAAATAATAAGATGTCTGCTAAGTTACATTTATAAACAAGTATCATCTCGGGTATGAAAGTGGTATTTACAAGCGTAGCATCAGAGGTTGCTTTAGCTGATCCTTGACGTCTACTGCGGAACCTGTTTCAAAATATAGCACTGAAATGAAGATAGCAAAACGAGGTCATACTCAGAGCCTATTATTAATATTATTAATTTGCTGAATCGGATTGGGACAGCGAAATCAGTCGCAAATGTTGGGAGGCTTCGGCATCCTTGGTCAAGTATACAACCTAATTAATCAAACTTGAAATGACTAATGTAATTGAATAACTACACAGGTTTCTGAAATTACCTCAATGGCTGGAGCTCCCAAGATCAAAATCCATGGTATAATCGTATTCGATGGTTGGAATTACAGACGCCATAAATTTCAAGAATAAAAACAGGTACCTGCACAAGTTGGAGACGATATCCATTAACCAAAATCCTTTTTATCGGGCATTAAATAAGAACTATGTGCATCTAAAGCACCTTTTACTAAGATCAATGTAGTTGTATGCAAGCAAACCTAGAGAGCAATAAGCGTGATGAACCAATTAAAAAGTATGCAGGTCCTATTGTTAAAAATAGTGAATAAATTATTATTCTCATTAAAAGCATTTAACCCGCCGGGAAGCAAAGACACCAACAATATGGCTCATGCCAATACTTATGATTCGTACTGCAACAAGAAGTTAACTAGATTAATGCAAAATCTAGACATGCAATCTACCAACATAGACATTCCTTGCCTAGTGCAATAAATGACGAGAAGTAATTTGTCTGAGTAGCAAATAAAAGTCAAGCGCAAAAGAGAAATACTTGTCAACTTGGGGCTCAACTCCATGTGACATTAAAACATCAATAATCTTCTTCATCACAGCACCATGACGACATGGATGTACAGACGCATGCTTCCCATACAAATGGGGATGATCCTCGATTGTCACCTGAAATTCTCAGAAATCATCCCAGATAATAAGTACAATCAGTAATGAGCATATAACATGCCCGAAATTGAGTATTCTAAGAGAACAACCTTAGTCTAAGAAGATGTGCTAAATTTTTTTTTTTTGAATTATAATATCTAAACTTATGTACTTATTTGTGAAGTCGCACTTATGTGTTACATGATGTGAGGACTATAGTTCGTGTCTTCGCATACTAGATGCTAATATATTTAACAATTACAGCAAACATATACACCAAAAACCCTTACAACTTGATCGATTTGAAAAGAAATATAAAGGTTTTGTTGTTGGTTGGTTGATAAACCTTCGATCAAAGGTTTTGGAGCTAAAAATTAATCAAAACCTAAAAGAAAAAACAGTGAACCTATACACCAGGTCAACCGGCAGAAGCATGCCATCCATCTGCTTGGTATCAAATAGGTTGGTTTGGAGAACCATTAAAGAGAGTTCCAGCTCTGAGTTTGAAGTATTATTTCGATAGTTCCTTGTTGTTTTTGATTTTGTCAACTTCAGCCCTTTTGATTCATGAAACTAACCTAAAGTAAAAGATTATTTGACTGGTTGCATGGCATGGTATTAACCCTAGATCTAACTGTTTCTGATCAAATAGTTTTGACTCTTCTGGAAATATGTGAGAAAGAAAAAAGGCATGTTCCAGGTGCTCCATAAGAGTTCACAAAATTGGTGCCGGTTTCCTTATTCCCAAGGAAAACATTTGGTTCCATATCTTCTGATTAGTGGAGAACAATGAAAAGCTTGTAGACAATAATGTTTTTGGCATAAACAACAAATTGATGGTTATCCTCAAGAAAAAGCTTACTGTTTTCCGTGCATGGTCTTGACTAACATCTTCCAACACAAGCTCCGGCTGTAAGAGCATCCTTGACTGCCAAAAAATATAAAAACCAATAAGTACTACATAGGATACCCAATTGAAAACACTTCTAATAAAACTTAAGTAAACATAATTGTACTTTATGAGTCGTGCTTATGCTAACAAACATATATCACTATTCACTACAAAAAGAATAATTACAAGATAGTACAATGCACAAGGAATCTTGATAATGGTGCCAACAGGATCAAAGATGTCTGTCAGTTGCAAGCATATTATAGTTGGTTTGAAATACGCCTGCCTGTTCTAGTATCCTATGATCTATTACTTATGGGATTTGTATAATATTAGATATATATAATATTAGATATAATGATTCAATCACAGCATGTTGATGAAAGTCTCAGCAGGATGAAGTGCATTGAAAATAATAAAGGGATTCGAGCAGAGGGAAAAAATGATTTGCCCTCATGAGTAGAATGGCCAGAAAGGTAGTGCTCAGCCTCTCAAGAACAAGTAATGAAACAGGTAACCATCTGGTCTATCTTGGAGATGGAAGAACATTCAACTAATGATACCTAAAAACAACTTGTACAAGACCAAAAAAAAAAATATATATATATATATATATAGCTAACATTTAGCTAGGGATAATTGATAAGATATGAATAAATGAGATCAAAGCTAAATATAGAGATGGGAGGAAACTTTTTTTAATAAAACAATCAGAAAAACTAAAAGGATAAGATAATTCAGTGTGGTTGAACAAAATTTTTCTTAACATCCTCAATAATAAAAAGAGAAAAGAGAAAAAAGAAAACTGAGTGTCCCCATGGAGAAAGAGAGGCGTCAAACTAATCCAATATAATATAATGCTCTTTGACTATGTTTGCTTGGCAAAGTTCCCATTAATTCATAAGCTTCCCATGAGGATCATTTGGGTTTTAAAATCACTCATCATTAGGGAGAAAAACTAATTCTATATGATACCTCTCTTGCAACGAAACAAATTACAATGTTTTATATGAATTTATGAAAACAAGTCTTGAACAAATCACAAAGTAGGTATGGTTTAATAAGAAAGTTAATCCAGTCATCAATCTGCTTGATGCAACCAAAGATACGAATTTGAAATCTAGAATTAGTGGAGAAAGCCAACCTCATCATACCCAGTAAGCCACACACGAGGAGTTTGGTAATACTTATCATACCTGGACAAAAAAGATGGGTTAGATTATATGGAAAATCCATTAAAAAACATACACAAGCAATCATAGCGATGAGAAAACTTTGATGACTTCAAAGAAATCAAAAGCGTGTGATAAATGTCCTCACTTTTGAACAAACACTACAGAATCATAATTCATATGAATTGGATTGATGAAAAAACTTCCAAACATTCACCAAATAATGGATACGAGAAACAAATGCTTCACCAATATATAGTTTTCAAAGTGTTAACTTAATCCCTATGTAATTTGACCTTTTTCACATGAAATGAACCAGTTTTTGGACACAACATTGCCAAGCCAAGATTCAGTTGAACGTGATGAACGCCAGACTACAACAAACCAGATAGCCATGGTCACCAAATAACAGATAGTGAAGTAATTTTTAGGATTGGAATACTTTCCAGACTTCAGTATGGGAATCAGTAAAAGAGGTTTCAAGTATTGTATAGATATGTTTCCTTGAGGCACTAGAGAATGAGAACCCTTGTTTTGCCTTGTCAGAGATTTTGTTTGATGCAACGATGTAGAGATCTACAATCAATGATATGTTGTTTGAAACTACACTATCCAATTTGTAACACTTATTTCAACTGATATGTTGCTTCTTTCTTGTCAAACATTCAGTTTCATAGAGAATAAAGCTAGCTTAATCATCTCGCTATAAAATTATTCTTTCAACTTCAATAGAGGATGTGTTTGATATATCTTGCACCTGATGCACATCCACTTACCCAACCTGATTTGATTCTATCTTTTGATAGGATCCTGCTTTGGATCTATCGAAGAGAACATCTCCCATCTCTCCTTCATGTTGGATTATTACACTTTAAGTACTAGTTCAGACATTTGACTTTCAATCTTCAATATCTATATAAAATGTTTTTCATTACAAGAAAAAAAAAAAATGATCATTGCTCATGCTGTCACTTATTTATGAATGCAAGTAATTTCTCAATGGATCTACAACCAGATCAGATCCTAATCACGTGCAGCTTTTCACAAACAGGAGATGGACTGGAGCACATTATGAATGCAATACCAATCATATCATGACAGTGGCAAGATGTGTGTGGGTGGGTGGGATATGGTATACTATTTTTGGTAATAAAAAAGAGATTCGGGATTTTCAAGAAGGATATCGGACTGGCATATGGTATACTATTTTTGGTAATAAAAAATCAGCTAAAAACAATTGAACACTTATAGATATACATAAGAGATTCGGGATTTTCAAGAAGGATATCGGACTGGCATATGGTATACTATTTTTGGTAATAAAAAATCAGCTAAAAACTTCATACTCCTGTTGGAAAATCTTGACAGGCCTTGGGTTATCTGAAAATGTAGGCTCTGCAAATTTTAACTACAACCATTAGACTTAGAAAGCTCATTAAGTTTCTAGTTGAGTTAGGCCAGGAAGCTTACCATAATAGGAAACTAAACATGCATGATGAAAAGAAAAAGTATCCTCAAAACAATGTGAAGGCACAAACAGAAACTTTTGTGCATGTAAAGCGGAATTAAAAATCCTAGTACAATTAAGAGTGACTTGAAGAGAAAAACTGATTTTGAATATAAGGAGGTAAAATACAACAACCAGAAAATAGAATCGTTGGGATATAAAAGGCATTAAACCACTAGTCACAACACTAGCACCCATGCAATTAAGATCCTTGACACTCAGGTAAGAAATTCAGAGACTGCAACTATTCAAACACATATAGACATACTGTAAGGAAGTTACCAAATATACACTACAAGTTAGATAAAAGACCTTGAACAATTAGGAAAAAGCTAAAAAGGTGGACAAACAAACGATAGTATAAATTCATGATAAATGGCTAGAAAAAATTGAAAATAAAAACTGAGAAGAATATTAAAAGTATCACTTACGTTATGCTAACATCATAAGTTCGAGTCTTCAATATATTGTCATCATCAGGTTCATGGGCCACAAGATACGTAGACTGAAGTGTTGCCTACATTAAATAAAGCCATACATTCAAGGCTGTTATTAGAGGTTAGAAAACTTAAAGCAACTATATAAAACTAAAATGGAAAATAAAAATAATTCAAAATTTTACAAAGGTCTATAAATTTATAGAGGACACACACATACATGCATATACTAGACATTTAGTGAACTCTGGTCAACTATCAAGAAGTAAATCGGTATATGTATTCACTTTATCTTCTAGAGGAAGTGCACATGAGATGCACCTTCACCATTCATTCAATCAGGTGGATCCTGAAACTTAAAGGAAAAAATAATTTGGGAACTCATGGAACTTTTTGGTTGTAATAAGACAGTTATGTTGAGTTACTCATTTATTGAGATTGTGAAGATTTGTTTGCGTATCTGTGACGGACGTAGAGAGATTAATAAATAATCGCATATTGAGGGGAGTTGTGTGTTTCCGTTAAAGAAGGTCGCCTTGTCCTCTGTACTTAATGCATCTTTCTTCATATAGACAAAGATCCTTCTCATAAACTAGCAGTAATAATAATTGATAATTTATTTGTATTTTCTTCCACTTCTAAATAATGCCCTCTTTGCTTAAAACAAAATTAATCATTTAATAATAAGGATGCTTCATATGAAAATGTTTGACACTTTAAACACACCGACAACCTTCTTTGGCACTTTGATCAATACAATCAATACAAGCTATACAGCCATTAAAAGGTTATACCTTAATTATATAGTACACGGTGAAACAGCACAACAGAAAGTAACAAGATCATATCAGGAAAGTCTAAGATTATAATAAGTATGAAGTAAATAGAGAAGCCCAAAATAAGGAGCGAATGAATCGGCAACTTACAGCATCTGTCTCAACAAGATTGTCAGGATCATTATAATCTCCTATATCAGGTATATCTTCTTCCTCCTCACCCCCAAAATATGAGGGAATAGACTTAATCGTATTGTTCTTGTTAATGTCAAGAGTCTCCATGTTAGGTAAGTTTTCCTCATCAAGCTTGGTTTCTGAACAAAAGCAACACCCAACAGTCATCGAACAGCACCATGCACCACCCAAAAATAAAACTCAAGTGACAGACAGACCTTTTGGTTTCCCGTGCGTAGCCAACCAGCCATCATTATCTTCATTGTCAAGAAGAACTTCACCCCCTGCAGCTTCATACTCCTCTTCCACTGATGCGGCTCTTCGAAGACAAGGCACTGAAAAATGCAAGATATTCTATTAGTTTCATTTCCAACCGTTGCAAGAAAGAAAGGGGGAGGAGTGACTTTTGATTTCACCACCACTACAGTTGTACCATGTAGGGTACCAACCATGCAAATGCATCAGGTAATAATTCATACAACAAAGCCAAAGTCTCAAACCATCACACAATCCCACAATTCCATTTACTTCTTCACTTCCCAGGTATGTCAGATAAATTAGTTGGATCAAACATCAAAAACAAGAGAAATTGCAAATGTCACCTTAATTAATTGAGGCACAATGAAGATCAAAACATAAAAACAAATAGTGTTCATCAACCAGTCTCCGTAGGGAAATTCCTTCTTAAAATATCCAAAGGATTCTATGAAGTCTATGATTACGATGGTTATAGACAAAAGTTCTACATGAGGTCAGAATTCAATATTATGGTTGCCCATGACTTGTTTCAGACCCATGCATTTCATAATATATATATATCTCATCATCCAGGCTCTTGGGAAGCGCATTCTTACATGGAAATCCCTTTTAAGGTCATAAATTCAAATCCGAGAAACAGCCTTTTATGATGTGGGGTAAAGGCATAGATTACCTTCCCAAGACCCTACAAATGAGAGATTTCATGTGGCAGAAATGTCGGTTTCCTGCATGGAATATCAATATGGACTTGTGTGTCCAATCCAATGGATGAAGACAAGTGAAATGTCTTTCCTTTAATAGTCAGCAAACAAGATGTACTCAAAGGAACGTAATTAATTTTGTTGTTCTCGGGCAGCAATATTATTTTCTTATGATACTACAAATAAGTCACTGAAAAGAAATAGATCAAAGTTGAAAGAAAAACCAAATTTAATTAAATAGCACAGTGATGCTTTCCAACAAGCTACTTTTAGTCCCACACCTACATCATATATGAAAGGTTGGGCATGTGGAAAAGAGAAGTCAATATACTCCTACAGACAACTTTGAGAGACAATTCTCACCGTTTCTAGTAATCAAGTATTGCTTCTCAAGGGGCAAGTAGGACTTCCGCTTGCTTGGCTCCCCGGATTCCCTGATACAAAAGTTAGGAAACTGAGATCACCATGGCTGAGGAAAAAATAATGAAAGGTATATCAATCCCGTTCTCCAAACGGCTAAATTTGAAGAGATTCTTGGGCAGAAACAGGGAAGAAATTACATGCAAAAGAGAAGAAAAAAATTGCAGATAAAAAATTAATATTACTGGAGGAAGAAAGGAAACCATAATATCAGCAAGCTCAAAAGAGAAAAATCCAGCTTTTGATAATGCATTTATTTTTTTATAAGAAAGAAACAACTTTACCCCCACTAGGGTTCGAAACATGACCACTTACTTCCAAATCCCATAACAAACCATTGGGCCACCCAATTGGTTGGTAGCTTTTGACATGGCATTGAAAAGCTATTTTGTGATACTAGACATAATCAAGCCCCCAAGTCCTCAACTCCTCATATACATTCATCAGATTAACTGTAAGTACGTTTTTCAAAAGAAGGAAACTCCCTCACTTCTATTAGTTTAATTAGGACTTTAAATGAAGCCAGATTTTCTACATTGCATGCAACCGTATATGAAGATACCATTTAGAGTTTCCAACAATGGATACAAGATCCCGTCCTGCTAAGAGATCCATTGTCGTCACAATCTCATTTTCTGTAGAATTAGAACCACATGTTGACCTTGAATAATTATCCAAGAGAGCTGTATGATGTTAGTCCTATTTTCATTCTATTGCATTATCTCATCACTAATCACTGATACTCTGCACTCTCAACAATCATAGTTTTTACCAATATCTTTCTCCCTAATAACTCTTCCATCCAAACATTCACAACCTAACACTAACATGTTCACCCAACCAATCCACAGTTCCTTAGTTGGCCGCAACTTGCTCCTTCCCGTTTAACCACATTACATAGTTTCTTCCAATTCCACAAATTTGCACTTACCCCATAAAACTTGTGCATACAAATCATACCCAATCACTTCATTGAAACTTTTCAATTCATGAATGATATTAGAATGCATCCTATTTATCGTACATGCTCTATTACACTCGAATCAGCAATTACCAAAATTAACTAAAAAGGGACTATTTTTCTGAGAATTTTCAACAACTACATTAAAAAAAATAGGAGACTACACTGCAATATCTATGTCCTGATAATCAAATCCTTCCAATTCCAACACAAAAGGTTAAGATTCTACACAATTAACCAATCAATATCAAACCTTTCGCTCAGAGCTCCAATCAATTCAACTAAACAAGATCTGGGTACCCTAAATTTATCATATATTTGAAAAACCACAAAGGACCTAATTTTCTAACAATTTTTTAACGACAACTAAATTAAGAAGTAGAAGGGACTGCGATGCAATTTGTATCTTCTGATCTCCAACATAAAGCGTTCATCAAATTCTACGCAACAAACCAATCAAAATCAAACCTTTCGCCTAGAAACTCAATCAATTCAATAAAACAAGATCTGGGCACCCTTAACTCATCATAGATTTGATAACCCAAAAAGGGCCTAACTTTCTGAGAATTCTCAACAGCTACATTAAGAAATAAAAGCAAAACCTTCGAATACCAACACAAAAGGTTCAGATTCTACACGTAAACCCATCAAAATCAAACCTTTCGCCCAGAAATCCAATCAATTCACCAAACAAGATCTGGGTACCCTAAATTCATGGGAAATTTGAAAAATGAGAGATTTTTTTGAATTACCAAGACCAGGTAGGGCACTTGGAGACGAGGTTGTCTCCGGCGATGATGAATTCAGTGATGCTGAGCACGCCCTTCTCCTTGAATGCGGAGACAGTGCGAGGGCCCGTGATCCTCTCGACGGTGCCCTTGAAGGCCTCGTGGAGTTTCTGCGACAACACCATCTCTCTCTCTCTATCGATTTTCTACAGTCAAACGCACAGCACAGACACAACAGACGAGATAGAGTTTTAAGGTTCGCGTTGTTAATTGGGTTCGTCTTATTTAGGTGCTGTACGCTTACTATATTCGACTTGATGAGTACACTAATGAAACTACAAATATGATTCTAGACCAGTTTTGGTAAGGTTTGAGAACCCCTGTTTGGTTGGGGTATTAGGTTATCTAAGCCTGAGCTTAGAGACAAGACTATTGTTTGCTTGAAGTGTTAAGTAAGCAACAGGCTTACATAAACACTTATACACTAGCTTATCTAATGACAGGGGGGACCCTGTCATTAGATAAGTCCACCTAATTTTTGAGGTGAAATGTCGAAAATGCCCTCATGATTTGAACAAAACCCTATATTACATTCTTCTTCACATCGATCAATACTCGCCTACATTAAATAGGGGCATTTTAGACATTTCACCCACTTTTCCTTACGGGTTTATACTTGAACCAAACAGCTGCACATAAAACTCTCATCTCTCACAAAGACCAGGCTTATCTAAGCCAATCCTTACACCTTACACATAACTTCAACTAAACGGGTACTAAGATTGTTCTAGGGAGAGGCTAAACGGACACATAAATTACTAAATATACTTCAGTTTTGTAAAAACCCAACTACCCCTCTATATAAAAGAATTTTTACTCAGCATACCCCACTCACCCCCACTCACACCATACCCCAGTCACCTCTTTCAAATCATCTCACCAAAAATCGACTAAATTTGACAAAATCTGAGAGAAACGACATGGATTCGATGACATGGGTGCATTCATCATTTCTTTTAGTGTCAATTTCGAGGTTTTTTTGGATTTTTTTTTCTTGTTGAGTCGTTTTGTTTGTGAATTTATTTTTGGGCTTCGGGCTTTGATTTGATGCGTAAATCTTGCATTTTAGGTACAAAGTTTCGATGAAATTGAAAATATTAAGTGATTCCGAGCAAAACACACTATTTTTTTAGTCATTTTCATGTATTTTTTTAGAGTTTTGAAGTTTTTTTATTTGTTTTGGTCGCCCGCGGGTTTCAGAGTAACAGAGCCGACACCTCTGAAGAGGTGTCGGTCGAACTGGGTTGACACCTTTGAAGAGGTGTAGGTCGAACTGAGCCGACGCCTCTAAAGAAGTTTCGATCGGTTTCCTCCGTCATCTACTGAAACCAAATTATTTTTGTATTATCGGTTGAAGTTGATCGAGACCTCTAAAGAGGTGTCAGTCATGTTCATTCGAAACCTCTTCAGAGGTATCAGCTCTGTTCGTCCGACACTTGGGGGTAAGGGTATTGGGGTGAGAGTGAAGGTGATGGGTACACGAAGTAAAAAAGTGAAGAACACTAAGCAAGGGTATTTTTAGAATTAAAAAAAAAGTAGGATACACTAAGTAAAAAGCAGGGGAGTTTCTGCGACAACACCATCTCTTTCTCTTTATCAATTTTCTCTTAACAGTCAAACGCACAACACGAACACAGAAGACGAGGTAAAGTTTTAAGGTTCGCGTTGTTAATTGGGTTCGTCTTATTTAGGGTTGTACGCTTATTATATTCGACTTGATGAGTAAACTCATAATGAAACTACAAATATAATTCTAGACCAGTTTTGGTAAGGTTTGAGAACCCCGAGGTTGTAAGGTTGTTCTATTTATAAATGACACGTGGCACGTTGGGTGTTAATTTTTAAAGAAGAAACTTTTGTTTTGATTATTTTTAATACTCAACATGTCATGTAACCTTACAACCTTACAATTTTTAACCTTACCAAAACCAGATCTCTAGACCACCTAATATCTAAAGGCAATGGGCCTAACAATCCGACATAACCACTAATGGTGGCAAAGTTCTTGCTCAAAGAATTTGATATTTTTCATGGTTAGTAGCACTCCCAACTTTCTCAAAGACTCTTTATTTGATTTCCCTAACAAAACCGTCCCATGTTAAAACACATTTATTTAGGGGGCGCTATGTACACCCCACTCATTACTCAGAACACCCCATTAACAAAGGCACCAAGCGTTTTTCTCATAGCACCTCAAAAATTGACAAAATTGTTCTCACCTCTCAACATAACGCACTCCACCACCAAATTGAATAAAAATCGAATCAAACTTTTCTTTTCCTTCTTCCGCTCTCACTTTCATCACAAATCAAGGCCTGAATCCACCAAATCCCCTCATTTTCATTAAAAAAAATATACATATAACTAGATTTTACCGCAATCCTGTAGTGTTTGGTCACACATGGTGATGATTTGTATTTTTAGAGATATAAAACATTAGGGAAAAAAGTCAACTCACAATTCTCCGGCTAAAGAATGCACGCACCATTCATTCTTTCAATTGCATGATACAATTTTTTTTTTATATAATAAGTTATTTTTTTAAGAGAAACATAGATTTCATCAATCATTCATAACTCAATACAGGACCAGACATATAATCAAGTACATTAATTTGCTAATCCTATTTGTGCAAACAAATTGTTATTAATTTAGCTTCTTTTTTCTAAATTGAAACAGTTTGGTAATTAGGGACTGCTCTCTACAACGTTGAAACTTATGACAATACGCAAAAGTACTAGAACCACAAAATGAATAGTAAAACTTTTCAACAAGGAGAAGAAAATTTAAAATTTCTCAACAAAAGAAGACAAATCAAAGACTTCCATTTAGGGAAGAAAACTAACTATAAAGTAAAAATTAAAGACAAATTAATCCAGCGTGTCGCACAAATCCATGCAACACCGTTGATGAAGATGCACAACAACAAAGATGGACCAATCTCTACAAATCTGATTAGATCTGTTGTTTATTGAATGAGCAAAGAGCAAAAGAGATTTGATTGGAATCACCGCCGATCGTTGAGAAGATCGACGGTAGTTCAAGAATAAAAATCACAAAAGTGAATCAAAAAAAGAATTTTAGAGTTTTTCATATTAAATTGTTGAAACATCTATTTCTTGACATATATTTACATAAACAACATTTATAAACAGTAGCCGTATAGCTTTGGCAAGTTGTCGTTGAGAACAAATGTTGGATAGTGGTAATTACTCCCATGACTGAACCCAGTCCAGCACAAATCAAGAAAGGCAATTAATCCTCACGATATTTTGGGACATTAAAAAGCACCCCTATCTACTTGTTGCGGCACATATCGTTTAACAATTAATTGTCTTTGTGTCATATAAGCGTAAAGCATGAAGTGAATTATTGGATATGTAGCCGAGTTGGCCTGAAACAATGTTACCTCCACATTGAGAGTCTCATCCAGTCAAAGATAATTTTGCCAATAAATTGATGGCATATGTAAGAACATAAAGGGGATTATTATCTCAATTTCAGAATTTATACTATATTGTCGATTTTAATTAAATTAGAGAAAATTAGATTCAGACTTACCTGGTATAAGTGGGTCTAACAATGTCTACAAATTTTCAACAAATTTCTTAGATAGCCTTCTTGTTGGGAGGAACCGAAAAATTGATGCGATCGAGTATTTCACCGCGTTGAGATCAATGAAACCTTTAATTTCTTCTCTGATCAACCTTTCAAGCAATTACAAAAGCCAGTGGTAGTCTCCTTCAATACTGTCAAATATTTATGTTTTGGTAATTATGAAACATGAAAGAGATTATTTTATAGGAAAATGATAATCTAACGCACTTTGGACGTATACTTTGTTTTTTAGTATTTTGTCACATCAGCCCACACCTAGGGAGACAAAAAAGAACCATAAATGGCTAAAAAACAAAATATGCGCCCTAAGTATGCGTCGAATGTGTGTTAGATTTTTATTTTTCAAATTTCTAATACAAAGAAAAAAGATGCATACCTTCACCTTCATGTTGAAAGACGTGTTTATATTCTCTAATTTCAGAATTCATATTTCTTTGAAAAACTCCATTCCCTTGGCAAGAGCAGAACTTTCCTCGTTTGACCACGAAGTAAATCTTCATCGCCATGACTATCAAGAACAATGTTCTGGTGCCAAATGTAATGCAAGATCAAAATCCCTCGCTTGACGTGTGCCAAACTTGTTGAGAATTTTAATCTCTCTTATGATGTGCTAGTCTTGTGATAATAGATGAGATGTGGTGGTTGAGAAAGAAGAAAATGGAGTGGCATATACATGTACCAAGTACTGGCTAATGGCTATACTGTCTTTTTAATCTTTTTCTTAAAATTTTCAAGGAATGGTTGTAAAAACTTCCCAAAAAGCAAACATATTCCAATTAAGTTGTATGGGCTATTTTATTTAATTTTCAAAAATACCCCTATAACTGATTTTTTTTTTAATTTTTCGACCAATTAAAAAAAGTAATTTAAAGGTACTATTAGAATAAAAGTAAAATTGTCTTTAATTGATCGCAATGAGGAGGATTGACATTATATATAGTATATATATATATATATATAAATACGTAATTTCCTTAAAAAATTATAAAGTTTTTTTTTCAGGAAAAAAAAAAAATATATATGTAAAGTTAAACTAAACATACAAATATCAACTTTAGGAGAGATTGACTTCTTAACGAAATACACTTCTTTATAAATTGATAAAATTAACTAAACAAGAACTCGATCAATTTTCGAAAGCATGTTTTTCCACAACCTCTTAGTTATTCCTTGAGTTGTTATCAACTTTCTTATACAAAATGATTTCATGCCCCCAACAAGGACATATAGGTTAGCAGTTAGCACTCGCTGTTCAGTTGCTCTTGATTCTCAAGGTGCACGCATCGTGAGGTATATTAAAGAGTAGACGATCATTAATAGTTACACACAATTCGAGGAGCATCCTACAACACAGGCAGTCTCCATAAATGTCAATTAGTAGTACTTGTCACAAAATCAAACAATCTCTCCCCTGAGAAAACTTCGGAGATCGATCGATCATGTCCTCATCCTTCGACGATTCCTTCGGTCCCGACGCCGACAACTCGCGATCGGCGCCTCCGACCACGCGCCCCTTCGACGAAGACGGCTACGTCGGCTACGACCCCCGCCTTCCCTCCCAGCGCTTCGACTCCTTCACCAACTTCACTGACACCGACTCCGTCAAGGACTCCGCCGACGACTCCGTCCCCATCTACGCCGCCGCCGAAGACGACGACGCCTTCCCGACGCATCCTCTGCCGGAGTCCCCGTCCCCTCAGGCCGACGGCCACCACTTCTCGTCGTCGCCGGGTTTCGGATCGGAGGCGAACGGAAACGCCTTCGACGATGGTTTTGGGGGGTCCGATGGGCCGATCTTGCTTCCGCCGACGGAGATGCAGGCGGAGGAGGGGTTCGCGCTTAGAGAGTGGCGGAGGTTTGTTGATCTGGCTCTGTAATCATCTTTTTAGTGTTTGATTTGGTGAATTTGGTTTTGGATTGATTAGGTTTTTGTTGATTCAGTCATGTGTTGAAGTTTTTTCTGGTGATCTATCGATTGATTGACGTGATTTGGTCTTAGGGTTTGATTTCGTCGTAAATGAGTCTCTTGAACAATTTGCTAAATTATGTATGTTGAGTTTTTAGTAATTTTGTTGGTCTATCTGTGAACATTATTTATTTATGTTGTGACTGAACATTGTCTTCAACCAAATCTCTAACTTGAGTGAATGATGATAATGTAATGATTTGAATTGTGACCAGGATGAATATAGAAGCAAGACAACAATAATAGTATGGAAGCGAAAGGTTAGCGGAAATTTTAAAAATGTTATTGTCAAAAAAAATGTCAAACTAATGCTTCAACTTCAAGTTCTTCGGAAATTGTGCTTTGTAGCCTGAACAAGGAACAATTATTTGAAGGACAAGAGGAAGGTAAATGAAATGATTTTAATTGTGAATTGTGCAGCCAGTAATAATAAATTTTAAATGGTGATTTTCCATAGCATGAGTCAATTAAATCCAAAACCAGTAGCTTAATTGGTTGGCCTCCCACCTACGATGGAGGGTGGTTATAGGTTTAACTCTCCACCAAGGAAAGGAAAACGAAAGTTCATTTTTTGGGCCAATAAACAAGTTGATTTGTGGGTTCATTGTCACAAGCTAGTAGGGTGGTCCTGGGTTAGTTTCAAAAGAAGGAGAAGTACTTAAGTAAGACAATTTCGTTTGAGTTTTGGGAAGATTCAAGTTTAATTGAGATTGATAAATAAACCCAATTTCATAATCTAAATGTGTGAAATTGTAAATCATAATGGTCTAAAACAAGATTTTTACCATCTCTATTAGTGTTTGAGGATAATCCACTAGTTACACTTTTTAACATCTATACTGTTTTATTTTATTTTGATAAAGGATAGGCTTAGGAAGAGGAAATAAAACCAAATATAGAAAATTTACTCTGATTGTATCATCATGATTGAAAAAATTACAAAAAAATTTGTTTATCATTGCCAAGAAACATGTTATCTGTTGTAGGAATGTGGTGTTATGACGTTGCAGCATCATTTTTATTGCTGTTATCTGAGCGCATGATGGACTCTTGACGTTCCAAAAATGAGTGCATGATGCATGATTACTTATATTGAAAACTACATTTAATATAGAACTGGTTTAAGCTTCTCTAAGGTTAAACTTTTTCTTTTCATCCGATTTACAGGTTGAACGCAATTCGCTTGGAAGAGAAGGAAAAGACAGAAAAAGAATTGCTGAATCAAATAATTGATGAGGCAGATGAATACAAAATTGAATTCCACCAAAGAAGAAAGTTGAACGTTGAGACAAACAAAAACAATAACAGGGAGAAGGAAAAGGTGAGAGTGGAAATTTGCTTCTATTTTTATGCCATTCCATTCCCTTTCCTTTTTTAGGTTTCATTTTTAGTAGTTCATAACAATCCAACTTGTTGGTTCCCATTCATTAATGTTTTCTATCTTATAAATATCAATGCTCTTTTTATTTTTATGATGAGGATATTTTTAAATATTTTATAGATTGGTCCAAACAATTTTTGGCTGAATTTTGCTGATTCTATCGGTCTTACCTATTAACCAAAACATTGAATGCTTAAATTAGTCAGTTAGCTTTCTCAGCTACTGGAAAATCAACTTATTTGGAATTGTAATTTTTAGATCATAGGTTCCATGTCTAGTTTGTATTGCTTTGGAGTTGCATGTTCTTCATATAGATAAAAAAAAATTGTGGATTAATCCGCCACGGTGCATGATACTTGTGATATTATCTTACTAGCATTTTTTTTTGACGAAAACCAGCATTACACTATTATGGCATTTTTTTCCTTGAAAAGAGTTTTTAGATTGCCCTTTAGCTATTTTAGTTTGGAATGGAAAGTTTATTCTTGTCTTCATCCACTTGGTTGACACTTTAGTTTATAGCATAATTGGGCTACCTTGTTCGGAAACTGATAGAATCTTGAGATCTTATTGCTTAATCGAGAAACAAAAACACAACACGAACTAGGAAACCCAGAGAAGAGTCTTAAAACTCTCTCAGCCCAAACTCACAAGAGTTCCCAAATTACAACCAAGACAACCAAATTACTTTCTCTACCTTACAACATCGATTTATATTATAAATCCAAAACTACCCACTCAACCTCTCTTGTAACTAACTTGCACTCACACCCGTATTGTTGTTGTGGTCCCACTAACCCCTTATTGATACGGGGTCTTATCATTACTCCCCCCTTTAACAACCACCTTGTCCTCAAGGTGGAGAACAAAAACTTAGGCGTGAAGTGGAGCCCCAAGACCAAGATCATGAACCTACAAAATTGGAGAAACGGGAGTGAGTTGGAAGTAATCAAATCATGCTAGGATCCATATAAACCTTGTAGTAACAAAACTAGGAACGCCGCTCAGTGCCGGGGTGATAGTTAGGCTGTCATGGGCTTTAGCTGAAAATGAGTACCATGCAAGAATCCATATCAAACTCATATTGGGACAATGAATAAGATCTCACCTAACCAGCCAGATTGTGAGCAATGGGAACACATCAAAAGCCTTTAATGAGTCCATTTGACTAATACTGATGTCGAAACACATAGACTAGAGATTGAAATCCATCCTGTAAGAGAGAACCTTGAACAATGGTGTGGTCGTTGGAGATAGAGATTTGTCGATCAGAACTAAAACTCAAATGTTGAAGTTAATACCCATGTGCTCCGGCCATAGAGAAAGGTGAAATATGTCATGTGATGGTTGAGACGAATCGTCAACCAAATTTGAGCAAAGCAAATCATCAAGAGGAGCCATGGAACGTTGAAGTATAGAAACCCCAAAAGTTGAAGATAAAACAAATGTCATGATATTTGTCTCGAGCCAAGCATAGATCCACCCACCTTATGTGTGATAGTATGTGTGCTGATTGAAGATGATTAAAGGGCACGAAATAAAAATTGAAAACAAATACACTACCCCATTGCATCGTCTTAATCATCTTCTCCAATCTAGCTTTTGCTAATGATTCATGTTTAACGACCAAAAAAAGTACGGGAGCAACGAAAGTAGTTGGCTTGGATGAAGGTGGAGACCATGAAGGCGGAGCGGTGGTAGCAAAGAGCGACAACCAAAAGGAGGATATACCAATTGGTTGAACACATAATTACATGAACAAGATCTTCGTGTCAATGTCCACAACAATGTAGTCGGCGACAAAAAAAGGCGGAGGCCACGGCAGAGGGCTCATTGTTGTGGATTGATCCCACCCCTTTGCAGACACACAACAACACAGATCCACTAGAATAGGTTGTAAGAAAACTAGATCTGATAATGTAGAGACCTTGACTACCAATGCAGCTAAGTGTGGTCGGAAACATTTGGTGTCTAAAACTTGTGTGGGGGTCGATGGAACTTGCACCAAAAGTGGTTGTTGCAGCAGATCTGGTCCTTTAATGGTAGGTAACATTTCAAACAACTCTAGATCTCCAGTTTGCAACGCCACTAGATCTTCGATCTGCAATGCCTCCCCTCGGTTCTCTGTTTTCAACCCAGATTTGCGATCGAGCGACTGTTTCTTCACCAGATCTGGGCCACCAATGATCTGAATCAACTTGGATGCCACCAGCGGATCTGGGCCTTTCATGTCACTTGACTCTCCGAGTTGTTATTCTGTTATGTCAGGCAATGCAATCCCATAGTGAAGAAGGAAAAGTTTGTCGAGTCTCAGTGCCAAGCCTCTAAACCCAACCTTCATTTTTGAATTGAAAATTGCTTATCTGATTCTTCATTTCCTTGATTGACTTCACCATCGATGAAAACCTCCGAAGCTCGTGTTCGATTCGATCCAATCGAGCTTCATGCTTGAAGGTGTTTTCTAATAGTAATGATAGAATCCTGAGATCTTATTGCTTAATCGAAAAACGAAAACACAACAAGAACCAAAAAATCCAGAGAAGAGGTCTTAAAACTCTCTTAGCCCAAACTCACAAGAGTTCCCAAATTACAACCAGATGACTTTATCTACCAACATCTATTTATGCTACAAATCTAAAACTACCCACTCAACCTCCCTTGTAATTAACTTGCACTCACACACGCATTGTTGTTGTGGTCCCACTAACCCCTTATTGATACGGGGTCTTATCAAAAACTTTTGATGCGACTTTTTCCGGTTGATTTTTTTATATAAATCTTTTTTACATTATGATAAAAAAAAGATATAAATCTTTTTACAAGAGTTTTTTCGTTTTTATTTGTTTTTAGAGAATTTTTTCGTTAAAATCTGGTTAGTTATAGACATTGACTTGAGCCTACCTAGGTTGGGTTTGTGGTTTTACCGTCTCCATATTATTTGATGTTTGCTTGTCTTGTTTTTCAACTAGTGGGCTTTGTGTTGGTTTGGCAGGGTTGGGACACTGAGATGAACCAAATGACCACCAACTGGCTAGTGTTTAGAGGGTGCCCACTCTGACCTCCTTTTTTTTAGGCCATTCAAGGCTCTACAAAGTACAAAGTTTATGACTGTAATCGCAGGCTTAGCTTTCTTATGTACTGCCCTTTGCTTGAATACACTTGGGTTGGTTACATTTTCTGAGGTCTCTGATATCAGATGAACTCTGTGCATCAGTGTGGCCTTTTATGTCAGTGCTATTTTTCAAGTGTGTTGGCATGCATTTGGTTCAGCCTTTTAGAACAGAATGTGATCTCTTGCAGATAAACACTACATTGAACTAAGAGATACTCTAGAAACAGTTTTTTAGCTTTTGCTGAGACAAGATTTTAGCTTTGCCCATCGGGGTCATTTCAACTAAAGATTGAACTTCCCTAAGCCACTCGAGATTTTTTAGAATCTCGGCTCTATGAGCATAGATCTCATAGATCTCTGAAAATTAAACTGAACTTCATGTTTTCTATTGGTTGTGGTTGGTGTTTTTCCTTGCTATCATTATTTCTTTATCCCAAATAAGTACTTTCCGGCTTTGTTTTTGTCAACTAAAGGTTGAATTTCCTTAAGCCACTCGGGTTTTTTAGAATCCCGGCTCTATGAGCATAGATCTCTGAAAACTAAACTGGACTTCGGGTTTTCTATTGGTCGTGGTTGGCTATTTCTTTACCCCAAATAAGTGTTGCACTTGATGTAACATCTTTTGAGTAAAAGTTTGAGCATGTAGACTTGGCTGGCAGATGTAAATTGTAATACACTTTCGACCGAATTTCCAAAAAGTAAACTTTCAATAGTGTGGGGTGGTCGTTTTGTGTTTTCAAGTTTCAAGGTTAGCCTTTTGTGTTTGTATTATCATTGTGAAGACTTTCCTAATACTTTGGTGTAGCAGCCTTTTGAGTTTGTATTATCATTGTGTAGTTGACTTGGTTAGCCTTCTGAGTTTGTACCGCATGGTGTACTAGCAGCACTGAGTGCGTACAGCGTACTGTTGTAATCTGGTAGCTGTGGGAGGTTGGTATATTACTATATTTATTGTCTTGAATTCTAAGTAAAGGCATTTGAAACTTGGACATTTCAATTTCTCGAAAAAAAAAGTTTGAACATCGGGAACTGCGGCTGCTTGCCCAAATTCATGTGCATCTCTGCTAGAACTATAAATTTATACTGGACTTAGTATGAAGTGGTTTTTTTATTTCAAAAAAAAAGTAACAGGCTTTGAAATTTCAATCCCCTCGTGGCTTTTTTTTGTACCGAACCATTGAGCCAATGGGTTAAACCCCTATGTTGTGATTCTGAAATATTTGTTTTGGTAGAAATTTATTTTATGAGTGTCTTCTACTTCTCTGATATCTTCTTGCATGCCAGGTCTTCGTGGCCGGTCAGGAGAAGTTCCATGCCGAGGCTGATAAGAATTTTTGGAAGTCAATAGCAGAACTCGTACCAAAAGAAGTGCCGGCCATTGAGAAGAAAAGAGCAAAGAAAGATCAAGAGAAGAAGCCATCGATCGTTGTGATCCAAGGACCAAAGCCGGGGAAGCGAACTGATCTTTCTAGGATGCGTCAGATCCTTTTGAAGCTTAAACATGAGACGCCTCCTCATATGAAGCTTTCTCCTACTCCGGCACAAGAACCTGCAAAAGACGCGAAAACCAGTTCCAGCGCCCCTGCAGCTGCCGTTGCTCCCCCCAGCACTGCAGCTCCTGCTAAGGCTGTACTGGTGGCTTGATTCTTCATTGAGGCTGCTTGCGCCTGCTTCTGAGTGGTATGAATTGTGAGGCTGTAGTATTATTAGACTGATAGTCGAAACTGTTGAAGTTGATTTAGACAAGTTGAACAATTCTGCTATTGGCTAGATATATTCTAGGCTGGGATTGTTGTGTTGTATTGTATTGCTTTACGCTGTTTTGTTTAAGGTTATCAATCATTCTCTATTTGAGTTTTTATTTTTTACTTCGGTGAAAGTTGAACTACGACTTTTCGAGGTCTTGCTTTTTTGGCTAGTGATGTTTTTACTATCTCACTAAAGATGGTTTGACATTTGAGTTATTTTTATATAGTAAAAGTAAAATGTTTTTACCTTAAAACGAGGAAAGTCATACTTGTTCATATAGCTTCTAGAGGCCATTTAGCGAATTTCACTTATATGATGCATGATCTGCCAAGGAGGTGACCCATATCACATCCACCAATTATTCATCTGCCAAGACGAAACAGATGGCAGCCACGCTGAGTCCTCCGCTCGTCTCTGCCCCGCCACAGTCCTCACCTCCAACTTCCGAAACGTTACATTCCAACAACCATCGATACCGACGCCGTTCCGAAAACCAAAACCGTTACGCAGTCGACTACACAAACCCAACAATTCTCCCACTCATTGAACAATGTTCAAGCACAGCTCAAGCCAAGCAAATCCACGCTCAGATGCTTCGGCGCCGCATTTTCTTCGATTCATCCTACTACGCCAGCAGACTCTTCGCCCTCTACGCGCTGAGCGATTTCTCGCCGGGTTTGGATTACGCTCGCAAGGTGTTTGATCAAATGCCTCAACCAAATGTGTACTCTTGGAACACCTTAATTCGAGCGTACGCTTCAAGTTCTGAGCCTGTACAGAGCTTTTTAGTGTTCTTGGATATGATTCGGGACTGCCCAGATTCACCAAATAAATTTACGTTCCCCTTTTTGATCAAGGCGGCGTCGGAGCTTGCTGCAAAGAGGGTGGGAATGGCGGTTCATGGTATGGCTGTGAAGGGCTCTTTTGATTGTGATGTGTTTGTTCTTAATGCCCTTATTCATTTTTATGCTAGTTGTGGGGATTTAGTACAGGGTTATAAGGTGTTTAGTGAAATGCCTGAGAGAGATGTGGTTTCTTGGAATTCTATGATTAATGCTTTAGCGCAGGACGGGGAGAGTTTGGAGAAGGTTTTTCGGGTGTTTGAAGGGATGTTGGGGGAGGGTGCGAAACCTAATGATGTGACTATGGTGGGTGTGTTTTCAGCTTGTGCGAAAACGAGGAACTTGGGGTATGGAAGATGGTTTCATTCTTTTGTTGTGAAAAATGGGATTGAGAAGAGCTTGATTTTAAACAATGCCATGCTTGATATGTATACTAAATGTGAGAGTCTCTGTAATGCTAAAAGAGTGTTTGAGAACATGGGAAAGAAAGACATTGTGTCTTGGACGACTATGCTTTCTGGCTACGCGAAAATGGGGGAGTTTGATGCTGCTAGGATTGTTTTCAATGCCATGCCATGTCAAGATATTGCGGCATGGAATGCCCTCATTTCAGCTTATGAGCAGAATGGTCATGCTAAGGAGGCTCTGGCTCTTTTTCATGAGCTGCTGGTGAGCAAATATTCCAAACCTGATGAGGTTACTCTTGTCAGTTCGCTATCAGCTTGTGCCCAACTGGGTGCAGCTGAATCGGGCAGCTGGATACATGTTTACATGAAGAAACATGGAGTCAAATTAAATTGTCATCTAACGACTTCACTGATTGATATGTATGCAAAGGGCGGATGTCTAGATAAAGCTCTTGAAGTGTTTCAATCTGCGGAGAAAAAAGATGTGTATGTATGGAGTGCTATGATTGCTGCGTTTGCAATGCATGGTCGTGGGAATGATGCTATTGATATCTTTAAGTGCATGCAAGAGGCTATGGTTAAGCCTAATGCAGTGACGTTTACTAATGTTTTGTGTGCATGTAGCCATGCTGGACTAGTGGAAGAAGGACGATTTTACTTCAACCAAATGTTGCCCAAGTATGGAGTTGTACCGCAGGTTAAGCACTATTCATGCATGGTTGATATCTTGGGTCGTGGTGGCTTCTTAGAAGAAGCTATAGAATTGATAGAGAAAATGCCATTTGTCCCCGGGGCTTCTGTGTGGGGTGCATTGCTTGGTTCATGTAGAACTTATGGAACAATTGAGCAAGCTGAACATGCATTTTCCCATCTAATTGAGTTGGAGCCTCGGAATCATGGAGCTTATGTGTTAATGTCCAATATATATGCCAAGTTTGGCATGTGGGATGGAGTATCTCGGTTACGAAAGCATATGAAGGAATTTGGAATTAAGAAAGAGCCTGGTTGTAGCTCAATAGAAGTTGATGATACTGTGCACGAATTTCTGGTGGGAGACAATTCTCATTCTCAATGTAGGGAAATTTATCTGAAGTTGGATGAGATTGCAGAGAGATTGAAATCAAATGGTTATGTACCAAACAAGTCCCAGCTACTACAAGATATCGAAGAAGAGAATGTAAAGGAGCAAGCATTATACTCTCACAGTGAGAAGATAGCAATTGCTTTCGGGCTCATTAAAACAACACCTTCTACACCACTTCGCATTATGAAGAATCTTAGGGTCTGTGGCGACTGTCACACCGTTGCAAAACTCATTTCAAAGCTATATGATCGAGAGATTATATTGAGGGATCGATACCGTTTTCATTACCTTAAAGAAGGTCAATGTTCTTGTATGGATTATTGGTGAAGTTTTGGAAGAAAGCTTTGCACCTTCCAGTTCCTCTATTTTTTACTTCTCTGAAAGCAGCAAATCCAGGAGTTAAAGCTACTTTTTGTGAGCTCATTGTACGTTTAAAGGCGTTGGTCTGTGGGTTTCTCACAAGTATATCTGACACATAAATCTTGTGAATTAATTCAAAGCACTTTCCATCAGTATGTACCACATATTGGTTAAAATGCAATAGGAAGTTGTCATAAAATTTATGATAGTTGATCTCAAGCTAAGACGAGTTTTTCTGCTGAAGATTCTATCAAGCATGCTATTTCACTTCTGACTACCAATCTTGCACATTTATGGGTACGTTAGCCCTTGTAATTCAAGCTTCTTGTGTCAATTTGCTTTCTTCACATGGACGTAGTTCTTTGAAGAGAGAAATAGGTACATAATGTGCATGAACAGGTTCTTTTCATTATACTTTACTAACAACAAATTTTTTTGATGGTTCGAAGGGTTAAACTTTTAACCTAGTTTTTATTCCTAGTGGATAGAATTCTTGAGAAAAAAAATTTGGTAATTGAGAATTTTGAACTATGATTGCAAGTTAATGACTTGCCCTTCAGTCAGGCATGGTTTTGTTCGAATAATGATAGGAATATGGTTTCCTGTTGTCCAATTTATAAAAATTGCTGCACTGCATCTTAAATATCGTTTTATATGTATCTTTAATATCGCTTTATCTGTTTTGAAAAGACAAATAGGTCAATAAAAGAAAAAGACAAATAGGTCTCAAGTTAGAGAGTGCGAATACCTATGCTCTCCTGTTGTAATTGTTTTAGAATGGAACACCTTAGTAAATGCTCTTTCTTATTTTATGCTCCGACTTTTCTCTTTGAAAGAACAATATCACTGAACCTCTGATAGAATCTGACATTCAAAGTTCTAACTATAAGGGTCATGTGGTGAACTTCATGAGCAGTGCATTGCAAGCATCTAACTAAACTTTAGCCAAGTTTCTAAACACTTGATTTGTTATCTCTTACTATTAGGCTATTAGCAACCATCTTAAGGCAGCATACGGTCATGTTAAATCATAGCTTTACTTTTGTATTCAGGTCCTAATTACTTCTCATTGGTTAATTATTAAGCTTCATTCGACCTCTTTTTGGATGGTTATTCAAACAAAAAAAAAATCTTAGTTTTGTTTCTCTTAGCAACAACTTTATGTGAACATAGAAATGAAAGAGAAAACTTTCTTGAGATGCTTCTCTGGAGTTTCAAGGCAACAGAGAGCTGAACAAGTTCGTAAAAAGAAAGCCAATTGTCTTATAGAGTAAACAAACTGGATAGCATTCTGCATCGGAAATCCAAACCATGCATACAGTGGGATCATTATCTGATCCTCACGAATCTTCAGACCCTGCAGTTTCCGAAAGAGAACTGAATTAGGTGGTGATTACATGTTGGAGTTATGTGAGAATTAGTCTTAAAGTTTTTTTCTCAATAATGGTGAAGCAGGTATGCAAATTCTGAAACTGAATGCCTTATCACTGATTATTTTGGTTCTTTGATGTGCTTTACATCAATTCATCATTGTTTACATATCATGTGAGTCGATACGAGTTGTATTTATAAGAGAAGTGAGATAAATGGGCTTGAAAATGCAAAGGCTAGTTGTCATAACTATGTACTTTTTGTTATATTGAGTGAGGAAGATAGCATTACCTATAAAAGTTTGGTTTTTGTTTTGAGAAATATACCTTCATGCTTCAATCTTGATGTTGAGCGCCTAGGATTTTGTCCCTGATCAAATGCAAGACTCTTGTAATGTCGTCCATTTTCATTCTTTCTCCTGGAGATATCCTTGAGCATGCTACCCCAATATTTAGCACCAAAATTATGCATTCTTGAATGTTCTCTCTCTTCTGACTCGATTTTTTTGTGTTATCACTGCCATCTTTTGGGGATATTTCTTGGGAGAGTAGCAACGGATCCACAATTTCCATTACTCGTTCTGGCAACGCCGTCCTAGCAAAATCATGCAGGTTCCAACCATCTTTAAACACTTCATCCGTTGGTGTCTTTCCTGTGAACAGCTCTAACAAGAGTATGCCATAGGAGTACGCATCGCCATGTATTGATGCTTTCTTTCCGATGCCATATTCTGCAAGTTGTAAACATTGCTATGCTGAATCGCTGGCAGAAAACAGAATTGATTTGTTCTGTTTTTGAAGTTCTATGACCACGGTTTGAAAGAAATAACTGCCAAGAACAGTGATCATAATCTTGTTTCTTGTTGCTCATAAATGCCTCATCTATTTTTTTTATTTTTTATTTTTAAATTGGTTTTCTTTAACATCACATTGATATATAATCATAATAGTTCGATATAATGATTCTAAATTTTAAACCTTACCAGGTGCTGTGTAGCCAATTGATCCCTTTATTCTGGCGGAGCTGTTCTGGTTCGGAGGAAATTCTTTTGTTTTTAACAGGAGCTTTGCTAAACCAAAGTCACCAACATGAGCTATCATATCAACATCTAGAAGAACATTGCTTGGCTTCAAGTCACGGTGAATGATTGGTACATGGCATTCATGATGAAGGTAATTCATTGCAGAAGCTACATTGATCGCAATTTTGAGTCTTTGAATAAGGTTTAGAGACCGTGGTTGAATTTCTTCATCTGCCTTAGGATGTAGCCACTTCTCAAGGCTCCCATTGGGCATAAATTCAAAGACGAGAGCTTTAAATTCTTTACGTTCAAAATCCATACTTGAGCAGCAAGTTATGATCTTGTGTAGGTTTCGATGCCTAATGTTCTTTAATGCTTCACACTCTACGGCAAAACTTTTGGAAGCTCCACGTTCGTGGAGGTCAAATACCTTAATTGCAACAGTTTTATCATGATGAGGAATTTTTCCCTTGAATACACGCCCAAAACTACAGGAGCCAATCAAATTAGCTGAAGTAAAGCCATCAGTTGCTCTGAAGAGATCTTTGTATGAAACCTTGTTATACTGGTCTTCCCTTGATGATGAGGAAGGAGATATGCTCTTGGCTTTCTTTCTCCGATAGAAGACAAGAACATAAACCAAATGAAGAAGACCAAGAGTGCCGATGATTGGAATTAATATTGTGAAAGCAAGTGACTTCTGATGTTTTGCTGGATTTTTACTGGCGCACTTGGGCAGTTGCAACTCATCAATTTCGGTGCAAAGCTTGATATTGCCAAAGAGTGAAACAGCACTTGCATTTCGAAAAACTCCTTTTGTTGGCACCTCACCCGCCAGATCATTTATTGATATATTTAATCGTCGTAAGAATTGAAAGCTCGCCAGGTATTCAGGAACGGTACCTGAGAAATTGTTGTTTGACAAATCCAAATCTTGAAGACCTTTCAGAGCCACCAAAGATGAAGGGATTGTTCCATGAAAGAAGTTGTCCTGTAGGTAAAGATATTCCAAGCTTGAACAATCACCAAATGTGGCTGGCAATTTGCCAAACAACTTGTTCATCAAAACATCAAGACGGCCAAGATTTTTCAAGTTGCCCACCTGAAAAGGGAGCGAGCCAGTCAAGGAACTTCGGGATAGGCCAAGGTACATCGATAACGAGGAAAGACCGATGAATTTTGCAGGTATGGAACCATTGAGATTGTTTTGGGAAAGGTCGAGTAGTTGCAGATATTGATAATCACCTAGAGTTGAAGGTATGTCTCCCTCTAGGCTGTTGTTTGCTAAATGAAGCTCTGCCAATTGAGTGATGTTTCCTAGAGTTGCCGGAATGCGTCCTGTTAATTGGTTTCCATCTAAGAGCAACTTTTGTATCTTCCGGAGCTTCCCTATAGAGGTGGGAATACTTCCGGTCAAACGGTTACGAGACATCCTCAAAGTGTACAAGCTGATAAGGTTACCTACACCAGCAGAGATACTTCCAGATATTTGGTTATCTCCTAAATCAAGTTCTATGAGACCTGTTAGGTTCACAAAAGAGTTGGGCAAGACACCTGCAAACTGGTTGTACATTCCTAATCTTTCAAGACTAGTGCAGTTAACCAAAGCATCGATAAAATCCAAGTCATTGGCACCTCCGTTTCCGAAGTGATTTCCGCCAATATTCAGCCATTGAAGACTCTTCAGGTTCCCTAAACTACTAGGAACTTGACCTGAAAAGTTATCAGGGAAATCTAGGAGTACAAGTCCAGAGACATTGGAAAATGAACTCGGAATTGGCCCCGAGAACTTGTTCCCAGCAACACCAAATTGAAACAGATTAGGGAGAGTGATGCCTATATCTGGTGGTAGGATTCCTTCGAATTGGTTTGCAGCTATAGAGAAAGTGGCCAGCGAAGACAAATTGAAAAGGGAGGAAGGGATTTTGCCAGACAATTTGTTTGCTCCAATTGCAATCAACGTCAGCCTTGACATACGGCTAAACGAGCACGGAATGCTTCCCTGCAAAGAGGTGTATGAAGCAAAAATGCGCGTTAGAGCTGAAAGGTTTCCTAGAGGAGGAATTTCTCCAGTAAGATAGTTGAGGCTAAGGTTCAACTCGGCCAGCTTTGTCAAAGAAGAAATCTCAGCTGGAATTCTTCCTGTAAGAGCATTCCGCTTCAAATCCAAAGCCCTCAACTCAGAACAATGACTAAGGTTGGCTGGGATATCTCCTTCTAAGCTGTTGTTGGTTAATTTGACAAACTCCAAGCGAAACAAATCTTGAGGGATTGTGCCTTGAAGCCTGTTGTCTTGAAGGTTGATGAGTTGAAGGAAGGTAAGGAAGGTAAGGTTTCCAATAAAAGGTGGCATTGTTCCAACCAAACCTTGCCCGCTTAAGTCCAACGCTGTAACCCTTTCATGGCGAGTGCTACATGATATTCCTGGCCACTGGCAGAAATGGATGGAGTTGTTCCATGATCTCAACGCTCCAAATGAATCAATTACCATCTTATCTTTGAAGGTGATTAATGCAATTTGATCAGTATCGTTTCGTAAGGCATTAGTGGCAGTTGCGAATAAATGTGATGTGGGCAGTAATAGGAAACTGGTCCTAAAGAGAAGGATGTATGAAAATGGTGCCTTGAAGCTCATATTTTCGAACTTCTTTGGTTAGAGAACAGTTTGCATGTAGTTTGTAGTCCAGGTAAAACCTGATATATAAAAAAAATATGGGTGTGTTTTCAAAAAATAAAAAAAATAAAAAAATATGGGCGTCTAGAGTACACTAATAGGGATGGTTGTATTTAATGAGTGATTACATGATTGATTTATTGATAAATGAATGAGATTTTTTTTTAGGAGGTCAGACTCTCAGAAATTTCAGTTTATTGAGTCCTGAAGTTTTCTTGTGCTATAAAGAAAGGAGAAGATTATGATGACAGATAGGTACTAAGCACTTGAAGTTTGAAGTTTGGATTTAGTTAACATGATGATTAATGTATTAAACTATAGTAGGAACTATGCTGGCATTGAATTTGCCTCTCCAAGTTCACATTGGAAAGTGTTCAGCATTTTGACTCCGTTGGAAATTTAATTTACTAATGTAAAACTTGCTAGAGATAATTTAGAATTTAGAGTTTTAGTCATAGGACATGAGTTCGATTCGTGGTAGCTCCATCATTTTCTTGTTATCTTCTGGGTTATGGGTATGGGCCGTCTGACTTCCCCAATAGAATTAATCAAACCAAAGATTTGGATATTGATAGTGGTTAAAAAAATGAAAACAATTTAAAGTTATAGAAGTTTATAGTGTTTTGTGTTTGATTAGAATTTTTGCAGCAACTTTGTGATTTGTTAGAATTTCAGTTTTTTTTTTTTTTTTGATGATTTGTTAGGTTTTAGTTAACACTTAAGTTTTGAGATTCTAAATTGTTAATTGAGGAGCATTTGTACCCGAAAGGTGCAGATACCCATACTTATCAAATGCTCGAGCGGAAGCATTTGATCTATAAGGTCTACTCTTACTAATTTGAGATTGAAGTTTTTGACAAACGCACGTCAAGTAATTTGAGATTATTTTTTAGTTGTTCTATGAAGCTCTACACCTATCCAATTTCTAACAAAATTTTGAACGAGTAACAAATCAAGAGATCCATTCGTTCCAATATAAATCATCAATATTTGTTCTTCCACCATGAGGCTCTCATTGAGATTGCTTGATCATTGACCTCTTGCTAATTGATTTTAATACACTTTATCGAGAATAGAAGCAAATTAAAAACTTCTAACCCTGCAAGTTAAGCCATTTCCAATTTTGATTTGTCTACTACTTTTATGACTTTAGCTATCTATTTTCGCATATCTTTTAGTTGCTATTGTGTAAAATCCTCGTACTAATCTAAATATTTGAAAAAAAAAAAAAAATACAATAGTAATCACAATTCTCTCATCGCAATTCTAAAATCCGAGAGCTAAGCTAGCAACATCAAAACGCGGATACGTGGAATTCGCTTACGCCATCTAATACAAATATATAAGATTAGGTAACAGTGATAACCAGTTGACTCTTTTTTTTCTTCTTTTTGAGATAACCAAAATAATTATAACAAATCACCTGCAATAGAAGTCAAGAACTAATTGAATGACATAATAGTTTGGTATGAAGTTTGAGAACAAAAGATTATGAGTTCAAACCTCGGTGGGGGTAGGTTGTTTCTTTCTTATAAAAAATAAAATAAAATGAGTGTGTACATTATGGTCGATATTGCAAAATTATTCACCTTGCGCTTGCTTGATAAATAATGAAAAAAAGTGCGCTTGCTTCATGAATAATGAAGAAATGCATCATTTGGTGAACTCTATGGTTTTCCTTGATTTGATTCCCAAACTTTGATTTGTTAATATTTAATTCTTAAACTTTGCAATTTTTCTTGATTTGGTCATAAACATTAATTGGTTAACCTTTTGTCCCTAAACTTTTATTTCGTAAGTACATTTAGTTCTTTTGTAGTATGTGATGCTACCATAATTAAATGTGAAACAATAGTTGTCATATAAAGTAAAGTGGGACCCTCCAATTTCATTTTCATTTCAATTCAATTCAATTCACATAAGTGCACTTGTACAAGTTCCTCACATGTTGAATTAGATTTGTTACAAACCTAACAAGGGTGGTGGTGTAATGTAAGTACTACACCTTCTTCACATGAAGGTAGTCTCGTGTTCAAGTCCTTGTGTAGATAATGAAATCGTTTCATGGTGGTTTCTCCCAGTCAATGAATTTGCTCAAACCAATTTGATCTTATAGAGTAGTCGTACTCAAAAGGTGCGAATACCCATACTTATTAAAAAAAAGACTATATGGGCACAAAAATCAAAGTTTCAGAACCAAATATTACCAAATAAAAGTACAGGAATTAAATTGAGAAAGACGGTAAAGTTCTAGAACCAAATAATGTGTTTTGCCAAGTATAATCTTAGAATTTCATTACAAGGATGAAGAATTGGTTGTACAATTCAGTGCAATGCCAATCAATTTGCGCCAAACATCTACTTCACTTCTCTTTGGGTTGTGGATTTTCAGTCTATATTTTCGTCTAAGAAAAGAGAAACGAAAGATCACAACATTTCTGGGGAGGTGCAAGTTCAACATAAAAACTGGCCCCTCAATTAGCAGTAGCACCATGCCAAAGAACAGTTTCAAATAAAAGCCATAGGATGGCAATTGCAGCACAACTTAGCCATCCGAAAACCATAGGTTTTGAACTAACAAAATTATACGAGTATTCCATTATTGGCCAAGTACATCCTTGCCATGGTTACCACAAGATCAGCAAACCTTATACACATAATATGTCAAACTATAGTTGTCATAATTTTATTGACCCTTGCTTCGCGGTTAAAGATGTAGAATTAAGAAGCCCATACATGCATTATAAGAAATGGGAGCCAATTTAAGAGGATCAGAAATCAAAAATAGTTAATAACTGAGAAATTAACTTGTGGAAACAGTAAGCATGATGTTATGGAAACGTGAAAATTGCTAAGAAACTTTGGGAATAAATACTAGAATATTGCAGAAGTTCAAGTGCAGTATCTAATGGTTTCGCGGTACATTGTTTATCCGATCACCATCAAAATTAAGCAAACAAAATCATCATATACTATTTCAATCTACTAGTTCCAAAGAACACCAATAAGAGAAAGCCGAAGAGCACTTCCTCCGACTTGTATGGCTAGAATTTCCATCCTTCAGCGATACTGAAATAAATAAACATCAAAAAAATAAAGTTAGATTCACTAGTAAAACAAAACAACATTTTAATACAAAGTCATAGTTAATGAGAGACTACACATTATGGCAATTCTACTTCAAATCCATTTAACAGAGTAGGATAAAAACATACTACTACAACAATATATATATATAGGAAAACTTTATACTTCTTTCTGCAACGAGCATCTACATAAAACCAATCCAATTATCCAAAAGCAAGAAGCAAAACAGGCATTTTCCAAATAAAAACATGTTACCTTAATGAATCCGATTTCCTTGGCATTGCTGCGAAAGCACTGCCTGCAGCACATAAGCCCATACTTGCGAATAATCGCATGAGGGTTCCCGCACACTCGGCTGTCCAGATAAACAAATATATCAAGTTAAAAAAAAATAACAAGAGCAGCCCAAAGAACAATGCAAGTTCCTAATAACCAAACACAACACTCAAGCATACAGCTCCAAGAACAATAACCATCATCTTAGTTTACACTACGCCATTTTCAGCTTCTGCAAGGGAAGGGGAGAACAATGATTGCAAGGCGGTGCCTAGGCGTTTTGAGGCAAAACCGTCTATTTAGGCGGTGTCATTCTAAATAATTTTTAAATTTTTAGGGGCTAATTATAATTAAGTTGGTATATTGATACCTATCAAACAACAAAATCTTCACATAGTGAACATTAGAAAACGACTTACCCGCTTATTAGCATCCTTGAAGTATATATTGAATATGTATTATAGTGAATAATATAAACTATTGTTAATTAAGGACCTAAAATAACTAATAAATAATAATTCAGCAGCCTCTAAATAAATATTTTTTGGCCTAGAGGAAATTGCCTTGGGGTCTTGTAAATTTGTAATCATTGGGTGACATATCGAAGGCCCTGCCCAAGGCAAAATAAGACTATCTATCCACGTGAACCACTAATAGTCTCAGCAAATACACCAGCGAAGAAAAATCTCTCAAACTCAATCCATAAACGACATGTCGATAATTATTATCGATCAGCAGCCTCACATATATAGTTAAAAATATTAATCAAATTAACATTAGAAGACAGAGATATACATCATACACGTGCACAAAAACTATAACGCGTAACAAAGAGACATGGAAAATCACAGATCACAAGCAAATGCTATAGTGTTGAGTAGATTGCAAAAGATGGTTGGAACAGGGATTTAGGGTTTACCAGGCGCGAGATCCAGGGCCGTAAGTTTTGGGATGCGAGTTCCACACGTTGGAGTGCCCCATCTTCCCTCGTCTTCTTCTTCTTCTTCTTCTTCTTCTCTTCGACTGCTCTCGCAACCAAAAACCCTAATCGAATATAACAATCGCTTCGAGTTTCGTGGCTTTTATAGTTGGTCTCTCGAAACCCTAGATCCACTGCCACTTGTTATCTGCCCCCACATTAATACTTATTAGACACACGTTTTATTTTATTATTTATTACAAGCTTAAGGTAGCAAGTCCTAAAGACATTTTTGTTTTTTTATTTTTTTGAAGAAAAATCAAATTTTCATTAATCATTCACGACTCAATATAAAATTAGACATAAAATCAAGCACATTAATTTTTTAATTATATTTGTTCAAATAATCTGCTACTAATTTAATTGTAAATGCGAAATTGAAACAATTTGACAACCAGAGAATATTTTATACAACGTTGAAACTTATGACTATACACAAAATTATTAGAACCAAAAAATGAATAACAAAACTTTCCAATAAGAAGAAGACAAATCAAAGACTTCCACCTAAGGAAGAAAAGTAATTATAAAATAAAAACCTTTAAAGACATTTTGGTTCTAACTCTAAATTTAGGGAGAACAATTCCAAACTAACTGGTGTTACATTTACATGAGAGCAATTCTAAGTTAACTGCCATTTAGATAACAAACTTAACTGGTCATAACAGACTCATGTAACTTCTTTTAAAAGAAAAATAGACCCATTAACTTATGTGGGTCATAGTGAACTCATGAGCTTAGGTGGGCTTAGTGGGCTCGTCACAACTGAATAATTATTGTGATTAATGATGGGCAGGAGTTATTTTATCAAAATTCATTATTAATTTGAATGAAATAATTACTAAATGTACATGATTTATTTTGCATTACACGATATTCAAAATCTTATTCATCCTCTTAGAAATGTTTAAGGACTCACCCTGTGTTATTTTACCAAAATCTCCATCCTCATCCCCACTTTTAGCGAGACGGAGACTTCTCATTTGAAATTCCCCGTTAGAAAAATTTTGACTCTCATTCCCCATTCCAAGTTGATCCTCCATTCCCCACCAATTTATACATGAAATATTTTTATACAGCATATTTGTGTATATATACATGGTGATTTGAAATCACATAATAAATCTTTAGCCAAGTCTAAATAGATAAGAATATTTTTTAAAGACTAATTAAAAAATAGTAACATATTATGATTATAACATTTGGTTTCTTAAGGTATATTGTATTAAGAGTATATATATACTATGTTTATTTGATAATAAATTAGTTTTTAGCATCCTTTATCATATTATAGATATTATATTGTTGTATCATATATCATGTTATCATATTAAAACTAAATGTAGTGTAATAATTATGTAGAAAAATTATAGAGTTTCTAGTAGGGTGGGGATTCTTACCGGGAGAAAGTGACCCCATCCCCACCTTATTCCCGGTTGGGAATAGAAATTGTCCCTCATTGGAGTAAATTTCAGCTAAGGACTTTCTCACCCCCACTTGCATCCCTAAATGTTAGGCCTTGGTCTCTGCAATAGCAAAGAAATCAGTTAAGTATCAATAGAGGTCAATTGCCACACCACAAGTTATGAAACGACCAATCCACTCTTCTGCTCATTTTTTTTTCTCACTTAAGGTAATCTGGAGCAATTAAAACTAGGCTTTTTTTTTCTATGAGCTTAAAACTAGACTTGATCAAGGGTAATATAATGTGAATCTCCTCTGCGCATAATTCTAAATGAGAACACTGGTACTATATGCTCCATAATTTGAAAGTAACCAAACTCTCAAGCAAAAATATATACCCAAACAAAAAAAAAAAATAAAAAATGAAAGTCTGCTCGCCGTCAAGCCAATGAAGAATGGGTAGTAGTTGGCCACTAAATCTTCAAAATGGGCTTGGCCCAAGCTCATATTAGCTTGTCTTCTCTTGGGTCTGGGCTTATGAAGTTTTTTTTGTTTTTTTTGTCATTTTATTTATTTATTTATTTATTTATTTGGCTTATGAGTTTTGAAGGTGCCAGGGAACAAGCCCGGCTCGTTTAAATACACAATTTTATTTTACCAAATTTTAAAAAGGGAAATTTTGTCAGAAAAAAAGGAAAATGATCTACCAAGAAAAAAAAAACGAAAGTGATCAATATATAATATTGCACATACACTTCCTTGTTTTACTAATCAATTCGATTTAAAATGAAAGATTTATTTTTAGAAAATTTGTATCCATAATGTGTACAAAAATTATATTTTTTATATGAGTTAAAATGAAACATTTATTTTTAGTTTTTTTTGGTGCCTATATAAAAGATATTATT
This sequence comes from Stephania japonica, assembly GCA_039657345.1. Taxonomy (NCBI): domain Eukaryota; kingdom Viridiplantae; phylum Streptophyta; class Magnoliopsida; order Ranunculales; family Menispermaceae; genus Stephania; species Stephania japonica. The sequence goes on from CM077556.1 coordinate 15,173,754, forward strand.
ACGAAATAGATAATTATTTATATTTTATAAAAACATATAATGAGTTTGTTGGGTTCGACTTGAGTTGAGGTTTTCTACATGTGTTGGGCTTGGGGTGGTGTTTGGAGCTTTTGCCTCTATGCTCGAAGGGACTTCTCACCAGAGGTAGCGGAGATGCTGTCGATCCGGGAGGGGTTGCGATTTGCCAAGCAGATCCATCTTCGTGGGGACAGGGTTGACTCCGACGAGAGCTCGGCGGTAGCTAGGATTTTCATTGGGACTATTGTTGAGGAGATAAGTGATCTACTTCCTTGTGATGCATGTCATGTAATTTTCCACACACCTAGATCTGGGAACACTGTAACTCACCAGCTAGCCATAAAAGCTAGAGTTGAGTGTTATTATGAAGAATGGCAAATGTCTATGCCTCTTTTTCTTTCACAAGCTGTACGTATTGGCTGACTTTTTGATTTCTCATTAATGAAATGTGAGTGAGGGTTATTTCCAAAAAAAAAAAAAAAATTAGCCAAATGATTGAGACTTATATTAACGAATCTTTTAAAAGGCCAACATGATATATATATATATATATATATATATATATATATATATATATTGGTAGGAAGATGATATCCTATTTAGAATATAAACTTCAACTTGAATTTTGGGCACCCTTTTATTGCTTTGGTAACATTTTAAATTTTTTAAGATATAGAATGTTGAAGTCTAAACTTAAGAAAGGGAGTGGGTGAGTGGGGCTCATCCGCTCATGCATGTTAAGTGAGCATACATAGAAAGAAAATGATAAAATGACCTACTCTCAACGCACACTCTTGTCTTTTAGCAATTTATAGTTTTTTTTTTTTATCTTTCTAGGCGTGAGACTCACATCTGACAAAATATCATAAACGGCTAAAAGACAAAGGTGTGCTCTTAAAGTGTGCATTGAGAGTATGTTAGATTATCATTTTTCTACACAGAAATGTCAAAAAAGCGCAAAAAAGAAAACCAAATTAAGTGACAAGTCTAATACTCTTAAGAAGATGTGATAGTTCCTACCAAAAAAAAAAAAAAAAAGGAAGATGTGCAAGTTTGTGCAAGTTTGCGATTCGAGGTTGACCGCTAGCTCTTATGGACTAGTTGAGCACTCCCTAGCTTATAGACATCATGTGGCTATCGCAAGTGGAATACTAATTATTTAATAACATGTGCTTAATTGGTTTGCGATTTGGGGGTATGCAGCCCTTGAAACCGTTTCCTACATGAAACCTTGTCTTTCTCGACCAGACCAAAATCTAATCCTCCTACATAATGCTATAATCTAATCGCAAAATCTTCCAACTTCAAACCATGCCCTTTGTTTATGTGCATGATTAATGGTTGATATCTCTCAGTTGATACCACAAGCACAACTACTCCCTTCGTTCCACAATACGAGTCGTATTTTGATTTTTTCAAAAAAATTAAAGTGATGATTGATTTGTCATTAAGATTTTATAAGATGACTAAATTATCCTCCCAACCATAAATAATTTTATTTATTATGGGTATTGTATAACAAAATGTGACTAATGGTGTCATTAACTAAATAGAATGAAGTTTTTGCAACAAAAAAAGAGGTTAAAATTAGAAATAAAGCATTTAAAATTTTTTATTTTTTTATTTTTTTAAGAAGCATTTAATGTTTCCTTAATTTCCTAATAATGACACATATTGTGGAAAAAAAATTCCTAAATATATATATATAAGTTGGAGCTGAGAGAAAGTTTGTACAAGCCTCCTTAGAGCATTCCATTTTTCTCATTTTTACAAATTTTCTAATTTTTTGGGATTTTTCGTTTGTTTTTATTTTTTGGTACTCAAACATAATTAATAATTAAGAGTATTCACTTATCAATGAAGAAGTAATTGATAGCAGAAGGTGGAGTCTTGACAATGAAGACATGTACATTATAAATTATGTGGTACACTAGAGAAAGTTCAACCCTAATTGGCACTTGAGACCTCTCTACATTTTCTGGTGGAGATGGTGAGACTGAGGCCGCGGTTCATCATCCACTCCTTCACTTTCACCGCCAATTTCCTAATTTTTTGGGTTTACAGTTACTATATCTTTTTTTATCCTTCCCTATATAATAACTTGCAGCACTTGCTATATAATTCAATATATTACATGCATGTTTAAAGATGTGGGCAAGCAATGGTAGACGTGGTCACAAATGCAAGCCAAAGCTTCATTGCATAAGTTAATCACGACATCAAAACGCTTGTAAGGAGGTATGTGAAGGAGGAGCTTGGAGCTATTGTTGGCGCCAAACACCTTGTGCACTGCCCCTAAGTGCGTTGTGCCTTGCTTGGAGTCGAAGTAGGGTAGCAAAGATGCATCCCTTCACGCACTTGCTCCTCAAGAACTTGCAAGCACCGCACGGACCGTCGCAGCGTCACAGTGGCGCTAGCATTAGTACTACTACTACTCAAGTTTCTTCTTGATCATTATTAAACATGCATGTAATATATAGAATTATATAGCCAATGCTACAAATTATTATATAGGGAAGGATAAAAAAGTGCTGCAAGTTATTATATAGGGAAGGATAAAAAAGATATAGTAACTATAAACCCAAAAAATTAGGAAATTGGCAGTGAAGGTGAAGGAGTGGATGATGAACCACGGCCTCAGCCTCGACCATCTCCACCAGAAAATGTAGAGAAGTCTCAAGTGCCAATTAGGGTTGAACTTAATTTCTCTAGTGACACATATTGTGGAATTGAGGGAATACTAAATCTCATCATCTTTATTTAGTTCTTATATAATTTTTTTTTTTTACTTTCTACAGTATAGAATTTTTATTTTTTTGACGAAAAGTTTACATATATATATATATACTAGTTTCATGACGTGCTTCGCTACGCTCGCGGGAGTTCAATTAATTTAATAATTTGTTTCTTTTGGGACATAAATTTGTTGAAAGTTAAAATATAATGGGTTATATGTGTCTTTTTTTATTAAATGATTTGTTGTTTTCAGATGCAAAACTGTCAATTGTTGGTGACGCACGTAAGTAAATATCCTTAGTTGTACATGTTGGTGGGATTTCCAAAAACTTGGTGCGAAATAGAAGAAAAACTTGATGCAATTGATCGAGGCTTGAGTTATACTCAATGTCCTTAAGACTGTGAGCACCATAGCAGCCCCGCTATGGTGCTCACAGACTAATGACGATAGTCTCCCAAGATACAACGATCATACTAGTGATTTGTAGCACTCCGAATCACTAGTCTACGAACCAATCTATGATTCAATACTCTCTCAGACTCAAAAACATGTAAAATAGAGAAAGACATTTTGATTTTACCTATTTGCTTTTCATTCTAATTATATATATTTTTTTAAAACAATCCATCAAGTGAATACATATAGACTTTTATGTGTCTATTAAAAAAGACACACCTTTTGGTGAATAGATACACCTTTTGGTCTATTATGTCTCTCCACAATAGTACACACCTTTTCACATAATTTTCATTCAAATTATAAACAATTAAATAATATAATTAATTGTTCCAACAATCCCCCACATGAATGAAAATTGATCATCAAGTCTTTATATATCCCCCACATAAATGGATTTTAAAAATCATTTTAATGCAGACACACTTGAGAGAGCATTGGCAGAATAAAGTTACATCAGGAAAAGTGTCGTATGGAGACTTGAACTTATCCTAGTGAAATATTATTGGACTTACTTAGTGACGCAGCGGATATAGAAGATCTTGAACTGTTTAATTTTTGTAGTAAATCGAGACAATAATACTCACATAACTTCATCCCTATCATTATTGGTTCTTACGGTTTTGTCCATTTTGGTCCTGAACACAATCTTGGTTTCATGATAGATTTAGAGAATTTAGCCTGTCTCGTTCTCATAAATGCGACCCACATTTACTATCATATAGGTGACATTTTTATTTGTCATTAAATGCTTAGCATATCTTTAACTTCTTCTGAACACATTTTTATCTTAGGAATGAGAGTGTGTGTTCTTCTCTCGAGTTTCATCTAACCAGTTTGCCTATTGAACCTAGTACATGGGATCTCCAATTAGCCAGGTTAGGTTTTCGCCAGACTTAATTCATTTTTTAGGCTTTTAAACTCATTCCCCTCGATATCAGTTTACTTGATATTGACAAACCTTCAATTGTTGGCCACAAGTTTGTCTTCTCGTATCTCATTTTCTATGAAAATTATTCCATAATCAAGCAACTATTCAATGACAATCTTCGACATATAAGTCAAGATTTACCATTTTATACATCATTTTATTCAGTCACTTGCGATTATTAGTCGGCATACATCTTATGCATTAGAGAAACAATTGCATACAATATGGAATATCCTCCAAGCTCTTTCAAAGCCATAATGTTACTTTTCTAGCTTATTAATGTGCGAGCAATCATTTAGATTCCATTGTGAATCTAACTATACTCCCATTTCATTGAGGATTTCCATTGATACAAGCATTTCTTATCTAAATTCACTATTTAAGAAGTGTCGTCTCTTAACATCTTTTGCTTTTCTTTATTAGCAACCAACTTGCTAGATGTCGTTATAGACTAGTGAATTTCTCTCTGAGAAATCAAGGCTCACTTTCTCTCAAATAAAGCCTTAAGTTATATATTTTATTTGCTTAATTTTAAGCAACTTATCCATCTGCCTTTAATTAGATTTTAAAATCCATTTACACTTCAACGGCTTCAACTTGATGGATTCAATCTCATTATTGATAACTTATTTTCAATACAATCTATTCTTGAATGCTTTACTTGGGGTTTATAATTTATTTTCTTTAATCCAAAGACAAAAGTTTTTATGTGTACCCCCATATTTTCATGTGTTCATAGACATTTAATGATATATCTTCAACTCAGAAGATATAACTATCAAAATTAGGGCTTGCAATTTAATTGCTTTGAACCCCCAACAATTTTGATAATGCTATCATTAATTCTTAATTCACTCATCAACAAGCTATATTTTTTGGATTTAATCCATGATATACTTTTGAGCATGTAAATACATTCTTATGAGAAAGAAATAATTAATACATATAGGATCGACAATATAATTCCTATACGTCTCTTTTAGATAGGTCATTAATTTCATTGTCAATAAATCACCTAATCATATCATGCATAATTCATTATTATTGTAAATATAAACATGGATAAATGTCAATCAATACAAACAATTTGACCAAATTTATTCCCACACTTGGCTAAATGTATAGGCCCGTTTCTAATTAAACTGCATGGAACAACCAAGAGTTCCTTCAACACGTTTCTAATAATCAATTAAAAATGTTAATTTTGATATCCAAATAGAGATTCATGTATACAACCTTACTATTATCATGACTTCTGCCATTTGAGCTCACATTAATTTTTATTTCTGCTGTGAAACGCGAAATACAAATAATCAGAGGTACTTATGAAACACCAGGTTCAATCATTTTTGAATCTCCTCTTATCGATTTGATTTCTTATGAGTACGCACTCTCTAAAAGAACTAACTGATCGATGCCTCTAAACGCAAAGTGTTATGTGCAACAAGAAATTAAATCTTTTATAGATCACGTCAGTCCCAACATCAAATGACCATCTCTGATAAAAGAGATTCCAAATGCAAATGAAATGCATCATATCTCTATTTCCAGAGGTTATTGCAATCCAACATTGTACTTTTTGGGATCATTCACGCACACCATCAAATTGCAAAGGATCCAAGTCGCTTTATGTTACTGCACTTGAAAAGACATACTACTCCTCATGAAGAGGCTCCAGTGATTTCTTTGATTTTTGTTGCACCTGTTAATGGCCTTTTGCAACATGTACCCATTCAGTTGCAGTTAATTTTCTAACTGCTTTACAGTTATCTAAAATTTAAATCCATATTTATGAATTTACTCTTGTTCATCAATGTGATCATGCATTTGAAATTGAAGTATGACACAATGATCAATAACACATTGAATCAACACACAATATTCATAGTCAATTTAAATTATAAATATGATCAGATTGATTCGATTTGCATGAACACTCATCCATTTATACTTAATGTCATAAAAGAAACATTGAAACATCTAACAACGTAAAACAAAATCCTATCACCAGTGTTTTTGTAACAAACCAAATTCTGCACGACCCAACCTATGGGTATTTTGGTAATTTCATGATAAAAATATGTTGGGTGTTTGATGTGGAAAATACAATTCTAAACTTGTCAAATTAAATATGAGTTAGGGAGTAAGTAAAGTTTTATTTTAAATAATAAAGCCCAATTGAGATTATGACCCAAAAGGAAATTTTAGATAAATTATAAATAGTCACAACCCTAATCCCTAACCCTAATGCTATTTAAGCAAATCAAAGAAAACCCTAGCCTCAATTTTATAAAACACCCACATGAAGAGGAGGAGAACAAGAGGAGAGTTCAAGCTCAAGAGATGTATAACTTCACTTCCCTCCTTGATTTCTTTATTATGTATTGAAGATTTGGAAATCAAAGGGTCGATGGCGTCGACGTCGGCAAGAACGCGAGGAAAATAGAAAAGAAAATAAGAAAGGAAAGATTTGATCTATGTTAGAATGAGATTTTGGAAAGGATTTTGAGTCAAAGACTCCATTGAAGGCATGGTGAGATTCTAATACTCTCTAGATTTATTGTCTTGGTGTTGGTATTGGTAATGAGAGTTGATGATTTACAAAGTTTGTTCAATTTTTCTTAGATCTAGTCTTGAAATGGGTTATACAAATTTTTAAGCTTTATGATAACGAGTATTATGGATGAATCAATCTTGTTTACCATAGTTTGACGGTACATGAAAGGATTTCCCCATGATTTTAGCAAATTGAATGCGGTTGAAGTTTATTGATATGGATTTGGCATTTAAGATTGAGTTGAGATTTAAAAAAAAGACTTTGAATCTTTTTCTTTGGGAAATAAACTTATTCGATAAATTTGTGGACTTTGACTGAATATTGTCATTTGGGAATTTAAAGTCTAAATTGAGTCTGATATGGTGATTTGGATTTTTTTTAATTATAATTAATCGAACGTCTTCAATTTATGTTGGAAAAATCAAGTCTTAGCTGATTTTCCTTATTTTACATCACCACATTCTTATTTTACTCGAATCATCGATTCTAATTTTAAGTATCGATTTTAGAGTCGTGAATGACCTTTAGCGAAGTCAGCTATAAAATAGGGTGAATCTCTAAGGTCTAGACAATTGATGTTAAACTTGTATGATTGTAGATACATAAAGTAATTATTCTTTTAAATTGTCTAGATTCGCGAGACGGTTCACATCAAGCCCAAATGCGAGAGGATCGAGATTAGGATTTGCGGCGAGTGCAGGTAAGTGGGGAGCTTGCTCAATTATCAAATATGGCATGATTATTAGTTATGTTTAGGATTCATAATTTGAATTAAAGACTTGGGATTTATGGGTTGCGTCGTGGTATTGGCTCGAACCTACGTATCTATGGAATGTGAATGCACTGTTATCCATAGCCCCAGAATGTGTGGAGTTCCACCGAGGGTCTTAAAGAATACCTCAAAATGTTGTGGTACCACCGAAGGTCGTTAACACCCCAGGATGTGTGGAGTTTACCACCGAGGAATTTACTTGACTAATTGAATTCATAAGTATGTCACATAGGGACATGAGTTGGAGTTACCTTCTCTTGTACTCTTGAGACATAGAGATGTGCATCGGTGATGGCTTGGACGAACCTACTGTTGATTTGATAGGACAAACGAAAGGGCACATAAGGCCTGTGTGCTAGCTGGTTGTTTCCATCACTTTGAGAGTAGGAGAATCGGTCACCGGATTCTTGCCAATATCTAGTATGCATTGAATGGAACATCGAATTATCGTATTATTATATTTTATAGTACATAATCTCGCGAAACCCCCTCATTTGTATGAAAGTTTGAAATTATGAAATGATTTGTCAATCTCTTTAATGTTATTCATGATTATTGTTGTTACAATTTGTGACTTACGAATCTTATGTCTATGATAGTACTTGATGGTTCATTATAAGTCTATTTTTTTAAATCCTGCTACCATGCTACTATTTAATGAATCCTTGTTTGTTTTCAAATACATGCTAGACTATGCATGCTTATTAGGTATTACTTGCATATTTGATGGTTGAGCAGGTTTTTCGCATTACTGAGCTCCGTTGGTTCTTTTAGCTCACCCCACTTACCATACAGGTTCATCGACGAGTGCGCTAGAATTAAGACAAGGGATAAACGAGCTTGAAGTCGTCATTTGATGTGAGCTTTGAGTTGATATATATCATGTATATTCGATTTTGAAACTATTAAACTTGGGTTGTAATTAAAGTAAGTCTTTAGGTAGTTTGAAACTTACTTACCTTTAGTTAATCCACTTGGGAGTTTTAATAGTTTAACTCAATACGAACCCATTTATAGTTTCATAGATATTCTTGTGGACTTAAATCTATTAGCTTAAGGATATCTCTTTGTATTTATTTCGCAATTATTATCCTTTGTTTAGCTAATGTACTTTCCGCAGGTTTATTTGTTTAGGCATGCCAGACCGTTATTTGGGCCTGGTTCAGGTATCGGGTCCAAGTGGCAGTCTGGGCCGGGCGACCCAATCCTAGGTCGGGGACGGGTCTTCACAGTTTGTATCAGAGCCTAGGGATTAGAACCTAAGGAAACCTTAGATGTAGGGCCTTTAAGTTTAAAAGTCAAGTTAAGTCGAACAAATCAGTGGTATGGGACATTGGTTCAAAGTCGACTTAACACGCAATAATGATAAATCCTAGGATGGGATGGGATAAAAGAAATTTGAAAAAGACTTAATATGATAATTATTTGCTACTTTGTATATATAAATATATCGTTAGATATATAGGTAAATGTCTTTCCTTAAGACGTGAAACATTGGTTCCACGAGTTGGAAATGACAATTAACGACACAAGAAAATCAAAGGGAAGTCCACAGAAGGTTCCACATGTGTTGCAAGGAAGTGTACAACGCTTTGCTGCAAGAATGGTTCTGATAGAACGACTAAACTTAGAGTGGAAATTGTATGGCAAGATGCGCATATACTTAACGATAGAGTGGCAAATAAAGACTTAAGTAAGAATCGATAGACTTGAAAGGACAATGAGACGCCACGTTTAATACGCAAGACGGAATTATGAAGTGGTCACATTTCAGAGAAGTAACTCTGACTCCGAAAACTATATTAGGATAATTAAAATTAACGATATCTTGTTGAAAACGGAAGTTAACAATCCTAGTAAGGATGCAAATGAATCTTTGGTTTCAAACAATGATAAGTAAGTTAGTCTGGCCAGGAGGCTGAACTAAATTCAAGATATAGACGTCAAGTATACTCTAAAAACCTCTAATGCTCGATTAAGAGTGTGAATCATTGGTCTATAAATTCAATTCGAAGGTTATTACTATAGATCGAATTATGTTGTTTCGGGTGATCTATTTTTATCGAAAAATGATTTTTCGACTATATTGGACCATGATTTTTGTATTGTTTTCGAGTTGATGTTTGCCGCACTTTATTGAAGTTTTCATTGAAGGATTTAACGTGACTTTACAAAATTTTGAAAAGGCAAACAAGTATAAAAGAAAAAAAAAAGAATTCATTTATTTTCCTTGGTGTTCAAAAGATAAAACGAATAGACTCATACACATTTCAAGAATTTGACATCGTAATTTTAATCCTTACATAAAGAGTTTTACTGAATTTCAAAGTTTTGACTTGATGAAAATGCAAAGCATCGTTTGGATCTATGTTACCATTTTGTAGTGTTGGAATATAAATTTTCTCGTGGTCGTGATTTATATTTTGAAAGTATATTGACTAAATCGATTCGAAAGAGGTATTACAATTCGCTTGAAATGCAAGAAAGTTTTTAAATGATTCCATAAAAATAAGCTAGACTTAGCTTGAAAAATCGAAACTTAATATTTTGAAATGGACCTTGATTTGGATTTAACTTTTCGATTTATTGAATTATGGCATTCAAGTTTCGATCGAACCTGTGTAAAAGAAAAATAAAGCTAAGCTAGTTATCGATAGGTTGAATACTAAATATGAGGACCCAAATTGAGAGCTAGCTCGAAGCGTAAATGCATAATGTACGAGATGGCGAATGAGAAATTAAAGAATACATTGAAAACTACTCAATGAGAAAATCTAGTGAATACAAAATGTTAAATTAGTACACTCAGATATGGGTGAGTTACTAAAATTGGGAATCCAAAATCGAAGACTATTTCAGTGAAATAGTCATGTGTGAAGATCGTGTTGCCAAGTAGAAAGATTTGTAGATGTTGTAAAGACTCAAGATATGAGGTTAAAATGACACAAATTAAAGGTAACCATTGCAACAAAGAAATTATTATAATATAATCGGAAGCGAGTTAACTCATAAAGTTGAGAATACCAGGAATTGATAATTGTGTTCGAAATGAATGGAGAGTATGCAATAGCAGTACCATGACTGAATAATTAAAGGAAGCCCCAAACTAAACGGTATGTATGAGTTATATTAGTAGGCTGTAAAGAGCGTATGACGCAGTTAATGATATTATAATGAACTCGATGATAAGTGAATCATTAAAATCGAGGGTACACTAATAAAAAGAATATTTCTGATATGATTAGACGTGTGGATTCATAACTTTTGAGTCAAAACGAAATCTAACCAGATTGGTAGGGAATGGTTGAATGAAAAATAAAGTTGAAGAGTAATCGAGGCAAATGATCGTTACAATTTGTTACGTTCAAAACATGCATTCCTAGTTATCTAATAATCAAGGTCGACACCGTAACAGGTGACAAACATAAACAAATTATGTGACATAAAGGTTTGCCTAAGCATGAGGTCATTTTAAATCAATCCCATGAGAAATCAGTTGATATTCTTATTTTCAAGAATCATTGAATTTGGAGAAAAGGAAGAACATCATGAATGGCTCTGTGCTAAGTATAAGCAAGAAAACCATAAGCTAAACAGTATAAGAAAATTTTCGAAGCAAGTATAAACATGAATTTGGGTACCTTGAATTAAACCTTTAACAGCAAGTCATGCAAGGTAAACCTATGTGAATTCCACGTACACCGATCTGTACTTTATTGTTGGAGTATCCAATAAAATGTATATGCAGTGTGACAGTAGTAATGCACGAGTGTAATATATTGAAATATAAGTTTGAGTTATGAACTTGAAATAACTAGATCGTAGTATGACACGAGTTCTTAATAACCACATCTGGAGCATAAATTATGTAACTCCCAAGAAACGACGTGAATATCAGGTTTGAAACATGAAAGCTAAATCACATTCGTTTCTTAGAGAGTGAGGTACTAAACACATTATAAGAGCTAAGAGTTAGCTTAGATGAGAAGGGACCATTGTATACCAAAAATGGGTCATGACTAAGTCAACAATGTTTAAAATAGTCACCCAGGATCGTGAGAATTGATCAGTGCGAGGACGCAATACGATAGATCTCCTGAAAATCGAGATATAGTGATAAGAGATCTTGGTATGAAATAAAAAAAAGGTGATGCGATGGAGCGCATTCAGATGAATGCTGAAACCTATTTAGAAATAATGACGATGTTAAAAATATTCCACAAGATTTTAAATGTGAAAGCTTGTTTACGTCAATTAACAGTTAAGTGTGACAGAGGAGTTACAAAGTGGATCATTAGTCAAAAGTTGACTTGAATTATGAACCTACAAGAATGAATGTCGATAAATATGTGATGCCAATAATATTAAGGTATTATTCTAGAAAGGAATACTATGTCTGCCTATTTGTAGCCTTCACAGATAAGCCGCAAAGACATGATGAGTCGTTCAATGATGTGCGTAACCGAGATGTTGATAGAGATGGTGTGCTAGTGCACATGTTATAGCAGACAGCTATCCTTGTTTCCCTACTACCAGTTGGTGGTATGGTTTCAATGCCAGATAGGCAGAGATGTTCGTTGACGCAGATATGCACCAAATCATATCTCAGTATGGTTTTACTTCTCTGTAAGTTGAGCGACTTGAGCGTATATTGCGACTTCGGTGAAGATTATAAAGGACAACCTTAAGAACATATGACGACAGAAGAACTTGGCAATTGGCTGAGTGTAATGATTTTATTGATGACCTACATGAGGTGGGCTTTATGAATTTTAGTTTGTAAGATGAAAATAAAAAAATGAGATATATTAAAGTCAGGGGTAAAACTTTATTTCATGAAAGGAAACGAGCAGACCGTGCAGGTAAAGATGGTCTCAGTTAAACAATGAGTCGACAAGAAATCCTTATGGACAGACACTAAACTACGTTGTACTTTACTTTTACTTTCGAGGACGAAAGTTCTTAAAATTGGGGATATTGTAACGACCCAAATTCTCCACGACCCAACCTATGGGTATTTTAGTAATTTCATGATAAAAATATGTTGGGTGTTTGATGTGGAAAATACAATTCTAAACTTGTCAAATTAAATATGAGTTAGGGAGTAAGTAAAGTTTTATTTTAAATAATAAAGTCCAATTGAGATTATGACCCAAAAGGGCATTTTAGACAAATTGTAAATAGTCACAACCCTAATCCCTAACCCTAATGCTATTTAAGCAAATCAAAGAAAACCCTAGCCCCAATTTTATAAAACACCCACATGGAGAGGAGGAGAACAAGAGGAGAGTTCAAGCTCAAGAGATGTACAACCTCACTTCCCTCCTTGATTTCTTTATTATGTATTGAAGATTTGGAGATCAAAGGGTCGATGGCGTCGACGTCGGCAAGAACGCGAGGAAAATAGAAAAGAAAATAAGAAAGGAAAGATTTGATCTATGTTAGAATGAGATTTTGGAAAGGATTTTGAGTCAAAGACTCCATTGAAGGCATGGTGTGATTCTAATACTCTCTAGATTTATTGTCTTGGTGTTGGTATTGGTAATGAGAGTTGATGATTTGCAAAGTTTGTTCAATTTTTCTTAGATCTAGTCTTGAAATGGGTTATACAAATTTTTAAGCTTTATGATAACGAGTATTATGGATGAATCAATCTTGTTTACCATGGTTTGACGGTACATAAAAGGATTTCCCCATGATTTTAGCAAATTGAATGCGGTTGAAGTTTATTGATATGGATTTGGCATTTAAGGTTGATTTGAGATTTAAAAAAAGGACTTTGAATCTTTTTCTTTGGGAAATAAACTTATTCGATAAATTTGTGGGTTTTGACTGAATATTGTCATTTGGGAATTTAAAGTCTAAATTGAGTCTGATATGGTGATTTGGATTTTTTTTAATTATAATTAATCTAACGTCTTTAATTTATGTTGGAAAAACTAAGTCTTAGCTGATTTTCCTTATTTTACATCATCACATTCCTATTTTACTCGAATCATCGATTCTAATTTTAAGTGTCGATTTTAGAGTCGTGAATGACCTTTAGCGAAGTCAGCTATAAAATAGGGTGAATCTCTAAGGTCTAGACAATTGATGTTAAACTTGTATGATTGTAGATACATAAAGTAATTATTCTTTTAAATTGTCTAGATTCGCGAGACGGTTCACATCAAGCCCAAATGCAAGAGGATCGAGATTAGGATTTGCGGCGAGTGCAGGTAAGTGGGGAGCTTGCTCAATTATCAAATATGACATAATTATTAGTTATGTTTAGGATTCATAATTTGAATTAAAGACTTGGGATTTATGGGTTGCGTCGTGGTATTGGCTCGAACCTACGTATCTATAGAATGTGAATGCACTGTTATCCATGGCCCCAGAATGTGTGGAGTTCCACCGAGGGTCTTAAAGAATACCTCAGAATGTTATGGTACCACCGAGGGTCGTTAACACCCTAGGATGTGTGGAGTTTACCACCGAGGGATTTACTTGACTAATTGAATTCATAAGTATGTCACGTAGGGACATGAGTTGGAGTTACCTTCTCTTGTACTCTTAAGACATAGAGATGTGCATCGGTGATGGCTTGGACGAACCTACTATTGATTTGATGGGACAAACGAGAGGGTATATAAGGCCTGTGTGCTAGCTGGTTGTTTCCATCATTTTGAGAGTAGGAGAATCGGTCACCGGATTCTTGCCAATATCTAGTATGCATTGAATAGAACATCGAATTATCGTATTATTATATTTTATAGTACATAATCTCGCGAAACCCCCTCATTTGTATGAAAGTTTGAAATTATGAAATGATTTGTCAATCTCTTTAATGTTATTCATGATTATTGTTGTTACAATTTGTGACTTACGAATCTTATGTCTATGATATTACTTGATGGTTCATTATAAGTCTATTTTTTTAAATCCTGCTACCATGCTACTATTTAATGAATCCTTGTTTGTTTTCAAATACATGCTAGACTATGCATGCTTATTAGGTATTACTTGCATATTTGATGGTTAAGCAGGTTTTCCGCATTACTGAGCTCCGTTGGTTCTTTTAGCTCACCCCACTTACCATATAGGTTCATCGACGAGTGCGCTAGAATTAAGACAAGGGAGAAATGAGCTTGAAGTCTTCATTTGATGTGAGCTTTGAGTTGATATATATCATGTATATTCGATTTTGAAACTATTAAACTTGGGTTGTAATTAAATCAAGTCTTTAGGTAGTTTGAAACTTACTTATCTTTAGTTAATCCACTTGGGAGTTTTAATAGTTTAACTCAATACGAACCCATTTATAGTTTCATAGATATTCTTGTGAACTTAAATCTATTGGCTTAAGGATATCTCTTTGTATTTATTTCGCAATTATTATCCTTTGTTTAGCCAATGTACTTTCCGCAGGTTTATTTGTTTAGGCATGCCAGACCGTTATTTGGGCCTGGTTCAGGTATCGGGTCCAAGTGGCAGTCTGGGCTTGGCGACCCGATCCTAGGTCGGGGACGGGTCGTCACAGTTTTAATTTTAAATATGATCTCAGACTTTTGCACATTCGTCGATTTATCATGATCAAATTGATAAATTCATAAATAACAAATTGTGTTGGGCGGTATATATGATCAGTGGTCACTGTCATCATCAAGTAATTAATAAAGAAATATATAAACACTTACCTCTTTTGTGAAAATCACTTTTACTAAGAATCCTTACTTTTTCTTAAATGGACACGTACGCACCTCTCTTACGGAAATCACCATTAACATCTGACCAACTAGTCTCCAAAAATAATTGACAAAATAACCACCGTGTTCAATAGTCTTAAGATTGTTGATGGGATTTTCAAAAACTTGGTGCGAAATAGAAGAAAAACTTGATGCAATTGATTGAGGCTTGAGTTATACTCAATGTCCTTAAGACTATTTCGCCCCGCTATGGTGCTCACGGTCTAATGACGATAGTCTCCCAAGATATAACGATCATACTAGTGATTTGTAGCACTCCGAATCACTAGTCTACGAACCAATCTATGATTCAATACTCTCTCAGACTCAAAAATATGTAAAATAGAGAAAGACATTTTGATTTTACCTATTTGCTTTTCATTCTAACTATATATATTTTTTAAAACAATCCATCAAGTGAATATATAAAGACTTTTATGTGTCTATTAGAAAAAGACACACCTCTTGGTGAATAGATACACCTTTTGGTCTATTATGTCTCTCTACAATAGTACACACCTTTTCACATAATTTTCATTCAAATTATAAACAATTAAATAATATAATTAATTGTTCCAACAGTACATTGCACAACCTCCACCAATATATGAAATTGGTTATTTTTTATGAGTGAATTGATTTGGTTTATAGTGCTCTAATTGGAAAGAAAAATTGCTCCTTTTTAATGGTATCTTATCTTGTATGTGGAGTCCTAACACTCATATAGGTAAGGCTTTTTCTCTATCTTTTATATTATCTTCATCTAAAAAAATGTTAACTCAAGCAAAGGGATCTGGTTTGGCTTGAACCAAAATATTTAAGCCTTATGTTTGTTATAGGGCATGTAGTTGCTATCTCTTGATGGTTTTTGATAATTTTTCTTCTTATAGGTCTTTGCTAGAGATTTAGCAGAATATCTTAAATATCTTTGTTGATTCATCTCTCTAAGCTTGCGATGTAAGTATCTTGGAGAGATTGGTAGCTAATTTGCATTTTCTTAACGTTTTTGAAGTGTTTGAATAATTGCCTTATTGAGATGAATCCACAAGTGTAACCAAATAATCAATTAGCTTCATAACTCGTGAGCCACAAAATTATGAAGTTACTATAGTTCATTTCTCTATTTTTCAAGTTTATCCATCCTATGAGATATCTTTAATCATTGTGTTTTTAAATTCTATAAATTGAGACTCTATGTAGTTTATAGGAAGAACTTATGACTTGATGGCGTACTATTTTTTCTTCAAATAAATAAAACTTAGACCATTTTTTGCTTTTCTTTTTCAATTCAAACTTAGAACTATTTTTGAGATATTTGATTATCTTCTATCAATTCCTTTTTTTTTTTCTCAATTGATAAAATTGTTGGGGGCATCTTTACTCTTTGAAATACTTATTCCGAACCCTCAAATGCAAATCTAATTGATTCTAAGAGAATCCTAATTGATTAGCTTTGAGGGGTGTTACAATTGACATTGATAAGTGAATTCAAGAGTTCGGTCTTATGAATATCAATGAGCGAGAGTTTGGTTTTTCCAATTTTGTTTTGTTATTTTTTGTAATAGGACCAAGTCCAAGTCACGAGTGAGTGTAGGAACAACTAGCTTAATGTGTGGGCTTTAGTTTGGAAGTGAGAGAGTTCTCCAAAATGCCAAGGCAAAATGGAGTATCAACTCAACACTTATAAGCCTTATTTTTTCTTTCTAAGTAGTCGATGTGGGACTATCCCAACACCTCCAACACTCCCCCCTCAAGTCCAACTAGGACTTGACCGCAATACATCAATCAACCGTTTTTGTTAGATGTCTACAAGACTCTTGGACAATGAGCATTTAAGTCAATCATGGGTTTTGATACCATATTATTTTTTGTAATGGGCTCAAGTCCAAGTCATTATTAGAGAGTGTAGGAGCGACTAGCTTAATATGTGGGTTTTAGTTTGAAAGTGAGAGAGTTCTCCAAAATGCCGAGGCAAGATGGTGTGTCCACTTCACATTTATAAGCCTTATTGTTTCTTTCTAAGTAGTCGATGTGAGACTATCCGAACATCTCCAACATGTTTTTGTTATGTATGTGGAAATTTACTTTGTGATTCTAACTTTTATTCTTTTCATGTTTGCCATCTAGAACAATGTTAACTTAAAGATGGATTTTAAGAAGATGCAGATGTTGTTGGATTTTCTAATCAAGTTTACTTCATGAAGTAAATAAGACCAACTCTTAATGCAAGGCGGAACTAAATTCAACTTGCCCTGAGGGATTCATATTTAACTCGATCCCTATTATATATGGATATATAATTTTATATATAAAATAGTAGAAAACTTAGGGTAGCCCACCCCTAAAGAATATAAATAATGATGTTCTTACAATTGTTATTCTAGTTCTCGAGTGCTTCTTTTTCTTATATATAATCTTTTTATTAGCTAGAAGGAGAATGCTTGAGTGTCATACTTTGGATACACATATTTTCTAAACATTTATCAATGATGATAGTTTCTAATCATAACCGACTCATGTCTTAGTTATGGTCTAGCTCAAAGCATCATGGATTTCTAGCTCCGCCCCTGCTTTGTTATGTTCTCTTGCCTTGTGATAGTGATGATTGACTTTTATTTGTCGTTGCTAAGCTATTGTCATCTTGGATTCCCATTTCAGTTTTAAATAAGAAATTGACAATACTTAACATTTAGTTATGATCTCTTTGTTATTATGATAATTAATTAAATGTTCTCTTGTAGGGGCCTTATTTTAAATTTAGAGGAAACGAAACCTTTGTCAATGTTCAATTAGTTTTTTCTAATTTTTAAATTCTTTTATTTTTCCCTTGTGTTGTCAATAATTTCACATGTTGGTCATTGTTTTTTCAGCTGCAATGGAACTAAAGGTCTGTGTTTTGTAATCTCAAAAGGTTGAAGGTCAAGCGTCACAATTGCTTCAATAACATTACTTTTGAGATTTTTATTAAGTGTATTGTTAAAGTTGAGTCGTTTAAAACCATGCTTTATAATTTTGTTTTCTGATTGATATATTATGGGAGTTATAAAATATGAAATGGAATTTTAGGTTTGCAAGAAAATTGTTAACCTTCTAAATTTTATTTTAGCTTTGAAACAAAATAATTTTTTTTTTTGTAGTGGTCGAAAATCTCTATAAATGCTCTTTTATATGCTAAGTTTGTATCATTATGAAGAATGCCACGCAACATTTAGGTATCTAAGTATGTCAATATGAATTTCTTGTTCTTTGACAAATAAAAGGAGCATGAGATTCGTTAAGAATTGTATATTACCAAGGCTTATTCCATTTCTTTTAATTTTTTTCACAAACTTCACAATTACATTTCTTGATTTTCATAATTCTTGCGAGAGGAGAATTTTTAATGATTGTATTTTTCTACTACTTAATTATCGGAATTAGTAATAGTCTTCAACTTTTTACTAAAATATTTTTCTTTGTTGTAGATAGTTATTTCAGTGCTTTTGACTCTAGATCCAGTTGTCTCAATGACTTTTTTGGTAGGCTAGATTCTCATATTGAACATTTGTGATCGATATGAGAGCTTCATTCATGTCTTATAAGTTGTTTGATGTAGTGTTTTACTCATAGAATTCTTATTAGAATTGCACTAATGGCCTTCACCAAGAAGTTTATAGGAGTTGGTCTAATTTATAGGATTTTTACGAGAGTAGCACTGCTATGCACCTATTTCCTCTTTTGAACTCTGCAAAATAAATTAGACTCAACTAGTAGTGGTATTATGTGAGTGAGTGAATATGCAAGTATGTGCATGATGCCATTGAAGCGTAATTTTTTTTTATCCTTCCCAAAATTGGCAATAGCATGCATGGTTTAACTAGATATTAGTTAAAAATGTATTTTTTTTTTTAAAATTCATGAAATGGATGGTGGAGTATAGATGTTTGTACTAGCTAGCAAGTACTATTTTTCATTTCATTTATTGTATTCTGCTACGTAGTAAACAATCGAATTTTATTTTGATTTTTGTGGTTGTGGCATGGCTTCTTACATAGACTATAGTTTTTTTATTTTATTTTTATTATTATTATTTCTCTATTCCAAAATTCTTAGTTGTGTTTGTTAATTTTCATAGTCCGCTGGCGCAAAGAGCTTATAAGTTACTTAGTGTAGCATTCAACCTTTATGCATTTTTCACCATTTCCCTTAATGTTTTAGTCTTGGTTCTTATTCTTATTTTCACTATACCTTGTAGGATACGGTGAAGGATATTAATGAAGTTAATCAACGATGCATGTATTGAAGAAGATTATGCCTTTTTTGTATATGGGACGCTATTGGACAGTATTTTTAAATTTTTGGCATGTATTTTATATTACCATTCATTATATTTGTTAGCTTTTGGCAATATTGGATTGTTGAATTTTGTATCAAATTATTTTTTTGCAATATGAACTTTCACTTTATATATAATAAGTTTGATGTTTGTTCATTGAGTATCTCAATTAGTTATTGCAAATTGAATGTATAGCAGGGTAATAAATATACAGGGGAAAATCAAAATTTGACCTCTGTGCTATGAGAAAGTTGTAAACAAACGGCAACATTCTTACAATCACCATTGCTTAAATTGGAAAGTTGTTGTCATTAACTTACAACTGTCACAAATGGTTTTGAAAAATACACATGATGATGACTAGCGAGTGTTGTTAAAACTCGTAAGAAATGACAATGTGCAAATGTGTAGGGGTCTATCAAATTTGCAGTAGTTACAACTAATCACATGCACTATTGACAACTATTTCACTCCCTTTTGGTAACACAAGCTGTATGTTGTTGAAAGTCTAGGACTTTCCACCACTCCTTGATCGACTACCATTTTTGAATATTGTTAAAACGAATTGACAATGTTCTTTTGAAGTTGTCATATTGCATTTTTCTTGTAGTGATAAGGAAACCTAATACATACAGACTAAAATATTCATCATATAATAAATTCTAATACATCTATTTAGGCATACATAATTACTACATCAATCTTCAAAGTTGCAAGCAATCCACCGCAATTGCAAGGTCAGCCAATCTCTGAGCATCATCCTCATCGAGAAAATTACATCGGACTTAGATATGGACCAGTCGAGTGGTTCCAATACATGTGGAAATCGGGATAAAGAGATGAGCCTTTTATGAACTCCATCCAACACAGGTGAAATGGAAGGACAAGGAGTGGAGTGGAGTTTTCAGCCACACATTTCGAGAGAAAAATGCCTGTGCAGACCACATGGCTAAAGAAGCTTTTCAGTGTGATGTTAATTTTAAGATTTGGGAACATATTCTCAATCAAACTTTTATGTTGCTAGAACAGGATATCCTGCAGTTACAGATGTAACCTAGACTAGATTTGGTCTTTGCTAATAAAAAAATGGATGTACAACGACAGGTTTCTCTTCTTTCTCAGGTAGTGGCTCTTCTTGAAAACTTTCCCAACCTTCATCCCACTCATCACTACTCTAATTTTTCACATCATCAGATTCTATAACTGGATCATCCTAATCTTTTGCGTCACTAAAAAGCCTTTCCCACTCTTCTAAAATAGCTTTAAGGTCTTCAAAATGGACTTGAGTTTCTGCTACTTTGCATAGACCAAGGAAAAAAGATACAGCTGTGTCAAGACCAAGTAGATCATCTGGAGTACTTTATGCACTTGGAGAAAAGGCAGTTGCAAGCTTAATTTAAGGGCAACAAGTGTTGGGGGCCAGAATTTTCTTACAAACAAATGAAACACTTGAACTAAATGGAGCATGGCCAAATTAATGGTCCCTGTTCCCTTAAAATAGTTTATGGCAAGTGAAAACTTGCTAGATTTAGCAGTCTAGTCCTCTACAGAATTCAGTCAACATACACTCCAAATCCAGAAAAGGGATTAAAACCTTTACATATATTAAGACATGAAACAACATTTATGAAAAAAAGCAACATATTTTGCACATTGAAACCTTCAAAATTTCAATTAACAAAGTATTAGAGAATTACAATATAGAGCTCCATTTTACCTTAAAAAATACAAAAGAGTGGAAATCGAAAATCAAATATAGTATGACTTATCTAGATAGTGAATTTTGTCAGATTTGATTATTGACTCCAAAGCACGCCAAGGTTTTGTGATTAGTTTTGTGTTCAAATGCCTAGAATGGTATGCGAAACACACGATCTGATCTGCTGCCTTATTTGCTTCTCTGGGGGCACTTACGAATTTTAAATTCCATGCTTGGTTCTTCAAGACGTTCATCTCAATCAATAGTTGATTTCGGAGTGGAGTTGGAGTCTTCACCGAACCCTTCAAAATCCACTCTAAAACCCCGGTACTGTCCAATTCAACTATAAGATTTCCAAATCCCAAAGTCGAAGCTAATCTTAAACCTAGCAATACCCCTTTGATCTCTGATTCAAACACTTCGTAACCATTTTTTCTACCCAGATTTTGATATATCCCCTCCACAAAATTACCATAGCAATCCCTAATCAATGCTCTAGATGCAGCCAATTTATTAGACGGAATGAATCCTCCGTCGCAATTGAGCTTGTACCACCCCAGTGGGGGTGGTACCCACACAATAACACCTGAAGAGAATCGCTTGACATGCTGGGCAAGAGATTGACGATGAAGTGGTGAAAAGGTTTGGAAAACCCTAAACATTTCACTTGTGTTGGATGAAGATTATGACTAAATTAAATGTGTGAAAGTAAAATTTGTAAAAATCCTTTAATTTGAGGTTGTTGCTTTGAATTCTAATAAAATAAATTAATAAATAATATAGCATCAACAACAAATTGAATGGTTGATTTACACGTCAAAGAGAGCTCTAACAGGCCTTGGAGTACCAAATCCACGTTCATGGCAAAATACGGGGATGACTTGTGGCTAGGGGTGAAAGGCCAACCAAGATCGGATATAGCTGGTTTTCCGTGAAATCTATTTCAGTAGAGCGTATGATGTCTATGGCCTGAGGTAGAGCACTCAATGAGCTAGGGTAGCCAGGTAGCTTTACCAACCCCAGGGAAACTTCGAATACAGGTCTAGATCATTTGTACAAAAAGAATTTTTGGGTGCTAAGATCCAAAGTCAAGAGGGAAACAACCCAGATTGTACGCTAAAGTCCTTAAGCAATCACTTAGCGGTAAAGGAAGTGATCGAGCGATGACAACCAGGAGGTGGGCTTGGAAGCAACCATCCTTTGAAGAAAGCATAATAGCTCACTAGTCTAGCTCCATGTCACCTAATATGTATTAGGGCTTAAGTGATTCACCGAAGTGACGAGTGACGAGACATTGATGAAAATGTATTAAAATAAATATTTCATTAAGGAAACATCGATGGCAGTATAACAACCATTTAATTTGTTGATGCTATGTTATTTATGACTAAATTAATGTATGAAAGTAAAATTTGCGAAAATCATTTAATGTGAGGTTGTTACTTTGAATTCTAAAAAAACAAATTAATAAATAACATAGCATCAATAAATTAAATGGTTGATTTACTGCCATCAATGTTTCCTTAATGAAATATATGTCATTATATTTTTAGTTGCTCATATTGTCATACATTTAATTTAGTCATAATCTCCATCCAACACAAGTAAAATGTTTAGGGTTTTCCTAACCCTTTCACTACTTCATCGTAAATCTCTTGCCCAACATGTCAAGCGACTCTCTTTAGGTGTTGTGTGGGTACCACTCCCACTGAGGTGGTACAAGCTCAATTGTGACGGAGGATTCATTTCGTCTAATAAATTGGTCGCATCCGAAGCATTGATTAAGGATTGTAATGGTAATTTTGTAGAGGGGATATGTAATGGCCCAATTTTATTTATGTCATTATTATTGATTATTTTCAGACTTGAGCGTCAGCTCAGATACGTATGGATGCCACAGGTAGGTTAGGGCACGCCTGACTAGGTAAATAATAATTTCTGTATGATGCTTGCCTATTTGAGATGTTTGTATATTCAATTATTTTACATTGCATCACATACTGTATTTATATTATTAAACCAAACGAGATGGTGTTATGGGTAATCACCTCATAAAAACATGTCGATACGGATACTGGGCGGGCAAAATACGTGTACTAGATCGAGGAAATGATTCGTATAAACAAATAAAGTAAATATGAAAACATAATAAACATTTAACCATAGCCTAAGTCATATTATTGAAATATTAGGCTATTGCGCGAGTCGCGGTGCAAGCTGAGGTGTCAGACACTGGAAAAATCGAAATAATTGTGAATAAGACTAGGGAGTTAAGTGCCCTATTGAAGTCACAATAGTGAGTTGGATTGCCAAACTGGTGGCCTTAGGATGTCCTCGAGATATGTAAACACATCTTGATGAAAATTTGAGTGTAAATATCAAGGTTTGATATTTCTTGGTCAACTTCTTCCTCCCTTATCCATTTAATTTGAAAATTTGTAAGGAAAATAGATGAAAATTTGTGAAATTCTTGGAGATTAGGAAGGGATTTCGTCAAGTAAACAAGTGATCAAGGTGAGCGTATTCTTCTTCTTTCAATCCTTCACTTGATGAGCTAAGTTTTGGGGTTTCACGAGAAAAATTAATTTGAAGATTGATTCACTGATTTGAAAAACGAATTTGAAGATTGATTCACTGATTTGAAAAACGAATTCGAAGATTGATTCACTGATTTGAAAAACGAATTTGAAGATTGATTCACTGATTTTGTGGCTTAGTGAGGTGTTTTTGGAGTTAAGTTTGCCATTTAATTATGTTAATTCTTTGGTTTTGAAGAAATCTATGAATTTGGTGAAAATTGGTGAATTGATGATTTCTTTAATTTGATATATATTGTTGTTATGCAGATATCTTGTTAATGTTTGTGGTTCCCCTACGAAGAGAATGTAGGGTTGACGACATTAGAGACAACCTCAGGACGTTGGGGAGCAGAATTCTTGAGTTGAGAATTCTGCTGCCCAGCGCAGGGAGTGCGTTCCCCAAGCCAGGGGTGGAGCTACGATTTTTTGAAGCCTTAGGCTAAAACTAGTATATATTTTATTGGTACTTAACAATTAAAAACTTTTTTGATCCACCAACTACGACATGGCCGACCTGGATTCTTGGGCGCACACGCATCCCTTGATTCTCGAGTGTGTACGCATCCCGAGGTTTGTCGAAGGCCAGATGACGAGTGTGTGTTTGACGCGTGGGTCCATGTTGGGGAACACTAGCACTTCTCTTAATAGTTATGCATGTTTATACACTACAATTATCACCTTAATTAGTATCATTTAATGCACAATTTATATAGTTGAAAAAACACTATACGACTTAAAACCGTAAATCATTCAAACAAATATAATTTTTAACAAGTGATTGATAACAATAAAACATTAATACATGATGTGCTTTTGTTAAGAACATTACTATTTTAAAGCAAAACCTTCACATAAAAAAATACAGAAGTTTCATCATTGAAAAGTGGTGCCAACTGCAAACATTAATAGTCAAGTAAAAATAATTAATAAAGATCAAATTGTTGTAAACTAATTAAAGGCAAAGCCAGAAAGGTAAAAATAAAGAACTAGAAAGATAACAAGAGAAGAGATATGGGAGAAATAGAGAACTTTCATTCCAATATATGGTGTATCCATTACATAGATGTGAGCTCTTTATATAGGCCATTACAAGAATGTCAAAGATCATAAGTTACAATTACATAATGGTGAAATGTGTAACCACTCGCACATAATGGTGGAATGTGTAACTAATCACACATAATGGTAGAATGTGTAACCACTCACACATAATGGTGGAATACAAATGGTTTGAATAGGAAGAGTAATCCACATCCATTTCATTTACACCACTCCCCCTTGGATGACACTTGTTAAGAGATTGTGCCTCGTTAAAACTTCTACTAAAAAAACCTGTGGGAAAAATATAGTAAAAGAAAAAGAGTACGCTATTCTCATAAATATTAAGATGGGTATAATATTGTTAAGATTGCCTCATTAAAAACCTTGCTAGAAAAATTCAATGGGATAAAACCATAGCTAAGGGAAAAAGAGTACAATACACTAATCAATAACTCCCCCTCATGTGAACATGAGTGAAACCTGTTCAGTTTCTTTACTTGCAATGTTTTTAAGTTTACGCAAGCCAATACTATATGTAAGCCTTTTAAATATCGTAGTTGGTAAGGCTTTTGTGAATAAATCAGCAAGATTATCGCTCGATCAGATTTGCTTGACATCAATTTCACCATTCTTCTGAAGCTCATGCGTATAAAAGAATTTTGGTGAAATATGTTTTGTTCTGATCCCTTTTATGAATCCTTCACTTAATTGTGCAATATATGCTGCATTATCTTCATATAATACGGTTGGAGAATCTTTTATTGAAGGCAATCCACATGATTCTTGAATATGTTCAACCATGTTTCTTAACCAAACACATTCACGACTTGCTTCATGAATTGCAAGTACTTCAGAATGATTGGAAGAAGTAGCAACCATAGTTTGTTTTACTGATTTCCATGATACAACAGTATTACCACAGGTGAATACATATCCCATTTGAGAACGGGCCTTGTGGGGATCAGATAAAAATCCAACATCAGCATAACCTTGGAAATTCAATTTTACCTCTCTCGAGTAAAATAAACCCATGTCACTTGTTCCTCGAAGATATCGAAAAACGTGTTTAACACCATTCCAATGTCTTCGAGTTGGTGAAGAGCTATATCTTGCAAGTAGGTTGACAATAAAAGCAATATCGAGTCTTGTACAATTTGCAAGATACATAAGTGCACCAATTGCACTTAAATATGGTACCTCTGGACCAATTAGCTCTTCATCACTTTCATGAGGTCGAAATGGATCCTTATCCACTTCAAGTTATCTGACAACCATTGGAGAGCTCAATGGATGTGCC
This sequence comes from Stephania japonica, assembly GCA_039657345.1. Classification (NCBI taxonomy): domain Eukaryota; kingdom Viridiplantae; phylum Streptophyta; class Magnoliopsida; order Ranunculales; family Menispermaceae; genus Stephania; species Stephania japonica. The sequence goes on from CM077556.1 coordinate 15,199,883, forward strand.
TTGTCCATATAAAATCTTTTTAATAATTTTTCAATATAATTTGATTGATGGACAAGTACTCCACTTGAAAAATGTTCAATTTGCAAACCAAGACAAAGTCTTGTTTTTCCAAGTTCTTTCATCTCGAATTCCTTTTTCAAGTATTCAGATGTTCTAATGATGTCGTCGTGGTTTCCCACTATATTTAAATCATCAACATATACAACAATAATCATAAATCCTGTTGATGATCTTTTAATGAAGACACATGGGCAAAGCGGATTATTTACATATCCTTCTTTCAGTAAATAATCACTAAGACGTTTGTACCACATTCGTCCGGATTGTTTCAACCCGTACAAAGACCTTTGTAATTTTATAGAATGCATGTTATGAGGTTTTGATTTTATTTCATCGGATATTACAAATCCATCAGGGATTTTCATATATATATATCACTGTCTAGAGATCCGTACAGATATGCTGTAACGACATCCATTAAACGCATATCAAGCCCTTCAGAGACTGCAAGACTTATCAAGAACCGAAATGTGATTGCATCTATAACAGGAGAATATGTTTCCTCATAATCGATGCCAGGTCTTTGTGAGAAACCTTGAGCTACAAGTCTTGCTTTGTACCTTGTAACTTCATTTTTTCCGTTTCTCTTTCGTATAAATACCCATTTATATCCAACAGGTTTTACGCCATCTGGCGTTTGGACAATTGGTCCAAAAATCTCTCATTTCCTTAATGAGTTTAGCTCTACTTGGATAGCATCTTGCCATTTTTGCCAATCAGGTCTTTTTTGACATTCGTCCACTGATCGTGGTTCTGGATCATCATTTTCACATATTTCGAAGGACATATTGAAAGCAAATATATCATCAAGAACAATTTCATTTCGATCCCAAATCTTACCAGAGTTTAAATAATTTATTGAGATCTCATTACTTTCATCTTTTTCATCTTTTTCTAGAGGAAGTTGTTCATCATCATAATCAACTTGTTCTGACAAACCCTTATCAAAAGATTCTTGTGCTTTCTCAGGAGTTTTTTTATTTGTATTTATTTTTACTCCCGTTTTCCTCTTTCGAGGAATTGTATCCTTTGAACCAACCGGTCTTCCATGCTTTAAGCGTTTCGTTGGTTCTTATGCATTTTGTTGTACAGAGACATCAATTCTTGCAGGAGCATTTACAGCTGGAATATGTGATTTTGTCACTTATTTTGCATCATTAAATGCATCTGGTAATTGATTTGCGATTTGTTGCAAATGAATGATCTTTTGAATTTCAAGTTCACACTGATTTGTTCGTGGATCATAATGTGATAAAGTTGATGCATTCCAAGCAATTTCGCGCCATTCCTTTTGAATTGACTTCTTATCTCCCCCTAATGGTGGGAAAATTGCTTCATCAAAGTGACAATCAGCAAAACATGCAGTAAATAAATCCCCTGTTAAGGGCTCAAGGTATCTTATAATGGACGATGAGTTAAATCCAACATAAATCCCAAGTTTTCGTTGTGGTCCCATCTTAGTTCTATTGGGAGGTGGTATAGGAACATACACTGCACAACCAAAAATTCTTAAGTGTGAAATATTTGGTTGTTGACCTAAAATGAGTTGCATGGGATAATGTTCATGGTATGCAGTAGGCTATAACGAATGATAGATGCTGCATGAAGGACTGCATGTCCCTAAACTGAAGTTGATAACTTAGTTCTCATGATTAAAGGTCTGGCAATTAATTGAATGCGTTTGATTAGAGATTTTGCCAAACCATTTTGGATATGCACATGTGGAACAGAATGTTCAATGGTAATTCCTATAGACATGCAATAATTTTTAAATGCTTGAGATTGAAATTCCCCGAAATTATCAAGACGGATGGTCTTGATTGGGTTGTCAGGGAATTGTGCTCTTAACTTAATGATTTGTGCTAAAAGTCTAGCAAATGCAACATTGCGGGTCGAAAGCAAACAAACATGTGACCACCTAATTGATACATCTATCAAAACCATGAAATATCTAAATGGTCCACAGTGAGGATGAATAGGTCTACATGTCTCCCTGAATGCGTTCTAAGAAAACTGGAGATTCCACAACAATTTTACTTGGGATGATTTAACTATCAATTTACCTTGAGAACAACTAGCACAATCATAATCACCAGTTGAAAATATTTTGCGACTCCTTAAAGGATGTCCATGCGAATTATTAATTATTCTTCGCATCATTGATGATCCTAAATGACCAAGCCGTTCATGCCATAAAATGAATGTCTTTGGATCATTCATTTTAATGTGTCTTACATATTCCAGAAGCTAAAGCTGGGAATTCGATTCTCAGATTAAATCATAATATATAGAGCAAATCTCTATTATTCTGAGTAAATTTCTTCTGGTGTAAAGCACTAACAACATTTCTGAGTAATTTTTTTTTTCTGGTGTAAAACACTAACAACATTATAAATGTTGTACCAGATATTAGCTGAACATTAGTCTCAACTAAGTTCAAATTTGAGAAATATTCTCTTTTATAGTGTGCATGTAGCAAAATAAGCAAGACATGCATTTTCACCTTTATTTAGCTCATGGTTTGAACACATCTCAATGTGTCAATTTTAATGAGCCATAAAATTCATAATTTTACCTTTGATTGGCACGGTAAAGGTCACCAAAATATTTGGGCATATATGACAATATATAATCAGTGTGACCTAATATAATGGTCTTTCATACGTGACATAGCGTATCACGATTTTGAGCATGCTCATTGTCGATAATTTCGCCCTTCATGTTTCATGTGGTACACCACTTTTATTCCACTTTGAGTGAAATTATTATTAAGACCTTTACCGAATCCCTTCACTTTTCCACGTCCATAATTATATAGTTGCGACCATGATCATTTTATAAACGCAACATGTGCTTCATGAAGCTTGAACAATTGGATGGGAGTGATATTATATAAATAATATCTCATTATTTTACTCAGCTACTATGAGACAAGGATTCAATCCATAATTAATATTTAATGGATTGACGTGCGCGCTCAATAATTTGTTGCAGTAATACATCGAGGCGAGCCACATGGCCTTTATTTGTCTCATCAGTCATATTTCTGCGTAGCCTCAACATAGAGGTAATTGAAATTGCAGAATAATAAATGATATTTGACTGATATAAATTTTGTAGCGTGAGACCCAAATTTTCGCTCATTTTGAGCCTTTTGGAGCATCACCAATTTTGGTGTTTATATTCATAACTCCATAAGGTGAAAGGATAATATAAAGTGAAATATTCACTTTTCAAATCTCTATAGAGATATTCGGCGAATAAATATTAGTGTTATGCACACAGCCTTGCATAGATGCTTTATAATTTTAGTATCCAGTTGCCTTGATAAGTGATTTTTGTCAATAATATTATGGCACAAATTCAATCAAGTACAATACTTTTGAAAAAAAATGACGTAAATAGTTCTCCTTTTTATATAAAATAAATAATATACGATTAAATATATGTTCACAACTTGATTATTAATATGCAAAATGTACTACTTGTACGAGTTGGTGGGACAACCTCCAGGTTGGGTGGTGAGACGAAGTCTACTTAAAAACCATGCCTCCTCGAACGGGATAACCCGTCTCCCTTTCAATGTTTAGCTTTACCGGGGACAAGACTTACCCACTATCAACCCAAACTCATAACACTCTTTGCAATATAAAAAAAATCAAGAATGGAGTATAATTAATTGTTTGTAGTATAGCGAGAAAACTAGTTATGTCACATATTGACTTTTGATTTCTGATGTAGAAGATCGTACAAGACGCAACTACAGAGCATACTTTCGCAATCGGTGACGTTATAATGCATAGTATATGAATAAAGTATGCATATAAAAGTGAAGCAACCAAGATAATATAGAAATAAATCGAACTCATAAAAGTTATACCTTCCTAGCTTTATCTCCTTAACAAGCCTTCTTGAACTTCAAGATCTCCTTAATACTAGAGCAAGCTCGTGCTGATAACGTGTTGTAAACTAATTAAAGGCAAAGACAGAAAGGTAAAGATAAAAAACTAGAAAGATAACAAGAGAAGAGATGGGGGAGAAATAGAGAACTTTCATTCTAATATATGGTGTATCCATTACATAGATGTGAGCTCTTTATATAGGCCATTACAAGAATGTCAAAGATCATAAGTTATAATTACATAATGGCAAAATGTGTAACCACTCACACATAATGGTGGAATGTGTAACCACTCATACATAATGGTGGAATATAAATGGTTTGAATAGGAAGAGTCATCCACATCCATTTCATTTACAACACAAATATAAATATTCAATTTGTAATTGAATATAAATGTCAAGATTTTATAGAATAGAACCTATCGTAGTTCACCCTTCTTTTCAATACAGAATCGAATTCATCTATCATTGATTTTGGATCAATATCCTCCGCGAGTTCTCGTTCAATATACATCATCATAGTATCCGCTAAAAACTTTTCTTCCATTTTATTTCAAAGATCTGTTTAATAGGACTCATAGCAGAGAATGCTCGCTCTGTGGTTGCAGTAGACATGGGAAGAGTCAAAACAAGACGAATTAGTCTATCAATTAAGTGATAATGTTGTGAGTTATTTGTTCGAATCAAAATCTTCAACAAATTAAAGTGTTTGTATCCCTTGAAAGCTTTCATGGTGCTGTCCATCGACCTCATAATGATCCAATTGACATCTCAAATGATGCATGTCTTGTTCACTAAAATTGTTAGAATAGAATTTTTCAGCAAGAAGACATATGTGATCAACATCAAATGATTTGAAGTTGTCATTTGGTTGTAAAGCAGATGCAAGCTTCAGAATTTCTAGTGCATCGTCATTAAATCTAGAGTTCAACTATTCCAACTAATAATCAATTGCAGAGTTGAACACATCATAGTGATATTGATGACGAACTGTAATGAGATATTTTTGCTGACAAGAACGACCAGTACCCTCTTTGTAGGAAGCATGCATATCAGGAATATCAACACCATACTTACTACAATTCGATTCCATATACGCTAAAAGATGGTCGAAGCTCTCATTTCTCTTTGGAGTAGAACGTTTGTTGTTGCAACTAAATCTAAAGCATTCAAAATATCTTGAGATTTGATTGCAAGGCTTGACAAAATGAGTGTAATTCCCATAATTCTATGCATTAAATGCAATATGAATATAGAACCGAAATACATCAATGAAACAACCACGTGTTTTTCCTTGAACATCGGGATTTGGTCCTTCATTTTATAAAGCACTTTAGTAGTGGCGTAGTACATATCAACCAAGCTACAAATAGAATGGAATTGAGAACTCCATCGAGTAGTTCCTGCACGTTGCAAATTCCCCATCTGATTAGCTCCCCTATCAGTTTTATGTCATCATTAGCTATCTCTTGAGCAATTAAATCAACATGGATGGATTATAACTTAACAATACGCTCAAGAGAAACAACTATAAGATTTACAACGGCTGTCAACTTTGAAAAGAACAACCAAATTGAAGTTTCATTTGAAGAAGATGCAACCAATGCTAGTTGCAATCGATGAGCAAAACAAAGCACATAATAAGCATATGGACAATCTCTAAAAAATAAAGCTTGTAATCCATTCCATTCCCCACACATATTACTAGCACCATCATATCCTTGAACACATATATCATGAACGTGTAAGTTATACCGAGCAAGTGAATCCAATATATATTTTTTAAGGTGAGAGCGGCGGTGACCTCAATACGCACAATATAAAAAAAACACTCCTTAATAGAACCTTGGCAATCAACGAACCTCAAGGCAATAGCCATTTGCTCCTTCTCAGATTCATCCTTAGCTTCATCAACTAAAAGAGAAAACTTTATATCTCTAATTCCTTCACGAATTTTAGTTTTTACCATACGAGCCATATGTAAAATCTCTTGTTGAATCATATTCGAGGTGTACTTCACATTCTTTGGAGCATTATCTAATACAACGCCATCAATGTTGATATTAATCTCCCCAAAAGTTTTTATCATTTTCACGTAATTTCCTTAATTCTTAGAACTTAAAGACTCTTCATGACCTCTAAATGCACATACTTGTAAGGAAAGCCATCGAGCACACTCAATGTTTATCTTTAGTCATAATCGATTATGCAAAACTTCTTTGAATGTTTGTGCATTCAACAACCTATCAATATGATTAGAAACATTCGACAAATCCTCAAGAACTTGTACGCAATGCCTATGCAGGGAATTGGTACCCCCAACATGCACAAAAAATGTACAGTCCTGTCCATTATTAACCACCTTCCAATTTGTAAAACTTTCATTAGTTAATGTGCAATCTCGAGGTGCAATATCATTTTCAAAGAGATAACAAGGAAAGCAAAATGCAACATCCTTTGAAGGAGAATACTTTAACCATGGAAAAATTTCAAACCAACCATAATTGAATCTACGATATTGTTTTCCAAATAGAGTTCGAGGATATTCTACCAACTTTGATTAATAAGGACCTATATTTATGTATGCCCTTCGTATTTATTCTACCAACTTTAGTTGATAAGGACTCATTTTTATGTATGCCCTTCGTAGTTCATCCCGCAAATTAACAGGGCATTCTCGAATTGAAATACGCAAATTTGGATCTCTTTCTAGAGAGTTGTAATCTATCCCAGTTCTTTGAGTTGGTTGCTTAGGGGATTCTACTTCATTGGGAGATGGTGTTCAACTTCAACATTAAATGGAGGCGTGTCTCCTCTTGATGTTTCTCCTCACGGCTTAAAAAATGATCCGTCCCGTCAAACCTCTTTCTGAATCCATTTTTCATTTCAAAACCATTTGTGTAACACAAAACCAAATCATGGTACACTGCCCCATTTCCAGTCTTGAACACTACGTGCTCTAATAATACTAATTTACATTTCATAATTGATAAAAAGTACGAGTCCCACTTACCTGTCCTGAGCTATCTATGTTTTACTGACTTGTAAAACTTCCCCGAGTCCTCAACCTCTTTCCACATTGATTCATTCCCTAACATAAACCAATTGTCATCAATTTAAGTCTAATATTTATTTATTAATACCCTAAATTGGTCCCATTCGAATTCGAAATTCCAAGACTTAGTTTACAACTTATTTGGACCATTTCACATTTTTCGAGGTAAAAACCCTGGTAGAAAGTCTCCTCCAACTTTCAAATTCCTCATTTCTATAGAAACTCCTCAATTTCTATTTATTTGGTCAAATTACTATTTTTCCATATTTTTTTCTATTTTTTTAGAATTTTCTTCTCCATTTTCTCTCTTTTCTTTTCTTTTCTTTTTTTTTTGATTCCTCGTTAGGGTTGGCTCTCAACCCCAACCCAGCCCGAACTGGCAAGGGAGACCACTCCCTTGCATTCACCACTCTCGGCAGGAAGATTACTCTCCCTTTCTTCATTCTTGGCCGAACCTCACCAACACCACCATAACCGAAACAACAACCACCAACGACAACAACGATGAACACAACTCATCTTCGCTCGAACTCTCGAGCTCTCCTCCTTCTTTCCTTCTTCTTCCTCCCTATCGGTTTCATCTTCTCTATCCCTCTCTCTCTCTCTGTGCTCTCGTTTGAATAAATCGACGAAGAAGACGGTTTAAATGAAAAATGACCAAATTACCCCTGTGCACATCTCATTTCTTTCTTTTCTTCAATACCCTTAAAGGTAATTTCACCTTTCCTAACTTATTATATCTATTTATATATATACTGATTTATATATATATATATATTTATCGATATATTGCGCCTTAAATTTCGGTTGGCATGCCAACGAGAATTCTCGGGCGTTCGCACCCCCGTACATCCAACGCATGTCACTCGTGACCCCGAGTATCACTTTGCGCCCAATAATTTACTATTATTTTATTATTTTCCTTTTTTAATATATATTTATATATCCATAATATATATATATATATGTGCCTATAATTACGCCTATAATTACATAATTTACTCCGTCACTGAGCCCATTCGACTCTCCACGTTGTCCCGCGTCTCATATGTGTCTTAATGACCCATACATGTTATTAGGCATTCCCTCGTTAGTCCGGTTATTCACATATAGGTACTAATACACACCAAACAAACACAATACATCACGCAAAACCACACATACGTTAATCATGACAAATCGGGCTTAATCACGAGCCTAACTCGGATTAATTACCATTCAGATTAATAGTAATCACGTGCTTAAGGTAACAGGTCGTTACACAGTTCTTCCCAACTAGTTGAAATTCCGTCTCGAAATTTAAATCAAAACGAAATCCTTACCGGTAAATAATTGAGGCTAACTACGTCGCATAGTAGACTCAAGCTCCCAGGTGAGTCCTTTAGTCCCGTGATGCTGCCATCGAACTATTACCTTCGGGAGATCCCTGCTCTGCAAAGTCTGCATCTTGCGATCCATAATGTTCATTGGCTACTCCTCGTAGGTCACATCAGGCCGAGCCTCAATCTGTTTGACATCAACCATCGGTCTCGGTCCTGACCTAGCCAACCTCAACATAGATATATGGAATACTGGATGAACCCCGCTAACTGTGGTGGCAACTCCAATCTGTACACCACAGTATCGACATGTGCCTCAACCCTGAAGGATCCAATGAATCTTGGTGCTAGTTTCCCCTTGATGCCAAATCTATGATGACTTTTCCAAGGGAAAACCTTAAGATACACCAAATCATCAATCTCTTAGCTCAGACCCTCAAGATACTTATCCGCATACTTCTTCTATCTGTCCTGAGCTGCCTAAAGCCTCAGTTGAATCTGTCTAACCTTCTCTATGTGGTCAACAACAACCACAGGCCCAATAATCGTCGTATCCTCTGGTGCCACCCAACAAACATGTGATCTGCAGGGCTTACAATACAAAGCCTTGAACGGTGGCATGTCAATGCTCGCCTGATAGTTGCTGTTGTACGCAAACTCGCATAACTACTAATACTCCTCTCACGAACCCCCAAACTGTCAGATACAAGCCCTGAGCATATACTCTAAGATCTGAATCAACCTCTCTGATTGACCGTTTGTTTGAGGATAAGCCGTATTGAACTGAAGCCTAGTGCCGAACTTCTCTTGCATACTCTCCCAGGGTTTCGATATCAACCTGGGATCCCTATCAGACACAATTGATATCGACACTTCGTGAAGCTTGACGATTTCTCGCTCGAAGATAATGCTCAGCTGTGGAAAGAAGTACTTCATAGAGATAGGAATGAAATGTGCCGACTTCATCAGTTTGTCAATCATTACATAAACTGCGTCATGTCGCCTCGCAGTCTATGGTAGCCACTAAAGAAATTCATAGTAATGTGCTCCCACTTCCACTATGGAATGAGCAGTGGCTGGAGTAATTTGGCTGGTCTCCTGTGCTCGGCCTTCATCTGCTGGCAAATAAGACAACCCCTGACGCACGAACCCACGTCAGCCTTCAGCCCTGGCCACCAAAACAAACTCCATAAGTTGTGATAAATCTTTGTCTTGCCAGGATGAACTGTATACCACAAATGATGTGCGTCCTCCAGAATGCTGATCCGTAGCTCTTGTACCCCAGGTATCCCATAACCTGCCCCTGTGTCTCAAGCACCCATCTCGATGAACTGACCAATCACGTGCGACCCGATCCTAAGCCGGACAACCGAAACGATCAAAAAGTCTCGTCATCACCTTTGACACTCAAAGAACCCACTCCGAGACAGAGAGAACTCATATCTGACAACAAATTTGTAGCTTAACTATAGCCTCAGTTAAACACATCACCAATGCTGCCTCAAGCAATCCATGTTCATGTGTCATATGCTGCAATACAGTTTGACTCTCAATGCCGCTCCGGCTTAATGCATCAGCTACAACATTTGCCTTACCAGGGTAGTACTCAATAGCAAAGTCATAGTCCTTTAGTAACATCAAAACGACAACATTTATGTGCAAGTGTAGCAAAATATCTTATACAATGACTATTTCCATTAGTGTATTGTTGTATGTTATGATGTAACGACCCGAAGTTAATTCACCGTTATTAATGACGTGGTTGCAGACGTGACGGACAGCTCATATGCTCGCGGTACCCGTAGATAGGTCAGGGCGCACTTGGAACTAGGTAAATAGTAATTTTTTGTGCTGTTGTACTTTAATTTGTGATGTATATTAGTAATTAGGTTATCAACATCGTGATGTGTGTAATTACGTTTTCATTGACATATGAGGTTGTGTGTTAAGTATTCGCCTTGATGTGCGTGTCGACGCGGGTACCTGGTAGGTTAAAAGGCAAAATACTAGGTCGGGGGAACTAGATACACACAATAAATGATAAAATTCATTAAATAATTAATATAAAATGACGTTGAGGTGGTTGGTACCATCGTTGTGTGCGAAGAGAACAGGTTGCAGTGTGGGGTCGGCTACTGGAACACCCGGAGTTCAATAATAGAGCTAGAAGGATAAGGCCGAAAGACCAAGTGTGGTCAAGTGTGTTACAATTTGGTGGACTCTTTGACTTCATCTCAACCATTAAACAAAGCCTAGAGATGGGAGGTTGTGTTAGGATGACATTTCTTATAAATATCTCATTTTTTCACTCTCTCATCATCTTTTCTCTCTCTTCACATGTGGTTGGACGAAAATTGAGAGAAGTATGAGGGTTTTATGACCTTTAAGTGATCATTTGGAGCTTAAGAGGTTAAGAAAAATCGAAACCTAGGTTAGATCTTGGATCCCCATCTCATTCTGTACGTTTCAGACTAATTTTCTTAGATTTTGACGGGGGTTTCGGATATGGGTTTGAGCACATCAACTAAGTAAGGTGTTTCTATGGTTTTTGAGGTTGCTTTGGTGATGGTATGGTTGTTGTTTTGGTTATCAAGAGATTTTTTGAGTTTTGCCAAGAAAACACAGGGTTTGCTTTTTGGACGTGTTTGGTCGAGGGGTTTTGGTTATTTGAGGTTGGTTAAATGGTTGATGAGTTGTTGGAACGAGCACGGACCCTGGCGATGAGTAGAGGGGGTTTGAAAACCCCAAAATACTCACTGGAGGAGACACTGCCAGGGGCGTTGTGGGGGTTAACGCTTATGGTGCCACCCACGACGTCTGAACCAATGGCCAATTCTCCACGCTTTGGTGACGCCATGGAGAGGATGAACATGACGACGCCTGTCACGGTGCCTAGAACGTCGTGGACACGCCGTGGAGACCATGAACACGGCGGCGTCTCCAACGGCGTCTTGGACAGTTTCGCGACGAAAACTTTTAAAATAAATTTACTAATTGGGGTGTGACTTAGGGTCTTATATGGTCTATTTTGGGTGTTCAAAGTTAAGTTTCATCGATGATTTGGGTATTGAATAATGAATTCCGAGGTTTGGGAATTTATTTGAGTTATCGGGGAATTGATGATTTTAGGTTGAATTGCGGATATTGGACACACGGTTGAGGCATGCATTTGTACTAGTGACGATAGTGGAGTGCGATTTGAGGTGTGTAGTATCCCAATTGAAATTACTTAAGTATTTACTTCTTTTGGCATTTAAATTCAATTTATGTTATTTCCATATTCTACTCTGGTTGTGGTTTTCAATGGACGGATGTTGAGCGGGGTTTCCTCTGTGCCATTCCAGTGTATATGCCCACTAGACCATAATACGTGCTACCAGATCGGTCTCGGTGAATAGCACGACCTGAATATCATGTCGTGGCAGTCGGTGCATCATAGGTGTAACATCTGCCACCAAGCGGATCGAAATATTGGCCCTGCTTGAGTCCGATTCGCAGACAGTACTCTGTGGAAGTGCCCGAATTATGGTGCTAGTCTGACACTAGGCTCTAAGAACAAACTTTGAGTTTTCACTATTATCTATTTATGAGAAGAACGCAGTTGCCTGTATTTATTTCCGCATGTTTATTTAATACTATTTGAACCCTAACTCTCGCCAAAACTACCTCACTCGTCTCCCCCAATTTTGTTCTGCTCTCTCTCCCTCGCGTGTTGCTCTCTCTACCTCTCACACTAACTCTCAATCTCTTCTCTCTTCAATGAAGGCGTTCAGGGAGGGAGGGACGATCTGCAGTTCGCAAAAACCATCGAAAAAGGTCAGAGCGCGAAATTTTTGCTTTCTTATTCGGATCTATGCTCTCTACCTCGATCTCTATCCTCTAAATTTTTGCTCACTCTCGTCTCTAACCTCTTGATCGATTTGGGGCTTTTCTTTGTTTCAGTTGTAACAATACTAGTAGCATCTAGAATTTCTTCACTTTCTTCAGTTAATTTGTTTATTGACTGAGCCTAAATAAATGGGGCATGCCTTGTACATTGATTGTATTGACTCTGAAAGTAAAAACAAGCTCTTTTGCCTCTGTTCTCATGTTGCTTATTTTGTGTTCTTTTCTTAGAAACTAACAAATCTATTTTTATAAATTATCTTTAATAATTGTATGGAGAACGAGAGTAGTTTAACTTGCTTCAATAACTTCTTAATAATGTGATCATTACAAGAGACACAATGACTATTTTTGTTTCTTTGAAAATCTTGTTCATTTTTTTCTATGTAGCTTGTTTGAAGGAACTTATTAAGAGCAAATTATTAGGTAGACTTTTGATAATTTATGTGATATGGAATTATCTTATATCGAATCCTTTTTTGATCGATGATGCTTCTACTATTTAATTTCTAGAATATTAATTGTTTAGTCATTTGTACTTGTCCAACATAGTGGAACTTGACCATGACCTAGAAGGACTCAAAATTGAGAGCTACATCTTGGATAATTTTGGAAAAAAAATCTTATATTTTCATGATTTGTTGAAAGTTAAAATATAATGGACTATATGTGTCTTTTTTTATTAAATGATTTTTTGTTTTCAGATGCAAAACTGTCAATTGTTGGTGACGCACGTAAGTAAATATCCTTAGTTGTACATTGCACAAACTCCACCAATATATGAAATTGGTTATTTTTTATGAGTGAATTGATTTGGTTTATAGTGCTCTAATTGGAAAGAAAAATTGCTCCTTTTTAATGGTATCTTATCTTGTATGTGGAGTCCTAACACTCATCTAGGTAAGGCTTTTTCTCTGTCTTTTATATTATCTTCATCTAACAAAAATGTTAACTCAAGCAAAGGGATCTGGTTTGGCTTGAACCAAAATATTTAAGCCTTATGTTTGTTATAGGGCATGTAGTTGCTATCTCTTGATGGTTTTTGATAATTTTTCTTCTTATAGGTCTTTGCTAGAGATTTAGCAGAATATCTTAAATATCTTTGTTGATTCATCTCTCTAAGCTTGCGATGTAAGTATCTTTGAGATATTGGTAGCTGATTTGCATTTTCTTAACGTTTTTGAAGTGTTTGAATAATTGCCTTATTGAGATGAATCCACAAGTGTAACCAAATAATCAATTAGCTTCATAACTCGTGAGCCACAAAATTATGAAGTTACTATAGTTCATTTCTCTATTTTTCAAGTTTATCCATCTTATGAGATATCTTTAATCATTGCGTTTTTAAATTCTATAAATTGAGACTCTGTAGTTTATAGGAAGAACTTATGACTTGATGTCGTACAATTTTTTCTTCAAATAAATAAAACTTAGACCATTTTTTGCTTTTCTTTTTCAATTCAAACTTATAACTATTTTTGAGATATTTGATTATCCTCTATCAATTCCTTTTTTTTTTCTCAATTGATAAAATTGTTGGGGGCATCTTTACTCTTTGAAATACTTATTCCGAACCATCAAATGCAAATCTAATTGATTCTAAGAGAATCCTAATTGATTAGCTTTGTGGGGTGTTACAAGTGACATTGATAAGTGAATTCAAGAGTTCGGTCTTATGAATATCAATGAGCGAGAGTTTGGTTTTTCCAATTTTGTTTTGTTATTTTTTGTAATGGGACCAAGTCCAAGTCACGAGAGAGTGTAGGAACAACTAGCTTAATGTGTGGGCTTTAGTTTGGAAGTGAGAGAGTTTTCCAAAATGCCAAGGCAAGATGGAGTGTCAACTCAACACTTATAAGCCTTATTTTTTCTTTCTAAGTAGTCGATGTGGGACTATCCCAACATCTCCAACACTCCCCCCTCAAGTCCAACTAGGACTTGACCGCAATACATCAATCAACCATTTTTGTTGGATGTCTACAAGACTCTTGGACAATGAGCATTTAAGTCAATCATGGGTTTTGATACCATATTATTTTTTGTAATGGGCTCAAGTCCAAGTCATTATTAGAGAGTGTAGGAGCGACTAGCTTAATATGTGGGTTTTAGTTTAAAAGTGAGAGAGTTCTCCAAAATGCCGAGGCAAGATGGTGTGTCCACTTCACATTTATAAGACTTATTATTGTTTCTTTTTAAGTAGTCGATGTGAGACTATCCGAACATCTCCAACATGTTTTTGTTATGTATGTGGAAATTTACTTTGTGATTCTAACTTTTATTCTTTTCATGTTTGCCATCTAGAACAATGTTAACTTTAAGAGGGGTTTTAAGAAGATGCAATTGTTGTTGGATTTTCTAATCAAGTTTACTTCATGAAGTAAATAAGACCAACTCTTAATGCAAGGCGGAACTAAATTCAACTTGCCCTGGAGGATTCATATTTAACTCAATCCCTATTATATATGGATATATAATTTTATATATAAAATAGTAGAAAACTTAGGGTAGCCCACCCCTAAAGAATATAAATAATGATGTTCTTACAATTGTTATTCTAGTTCTCGAGTGCTTCTTTTTCTTTTATATAATCTTTTTATTAGCTAGAAGGAGAATGCTTGAGTGTCATACTTTGGATACACATATTTTCTAAACATTTATCAATGATGATAGTTTCTAATCATAACCGACTCATGTCTTAGTTATGGTCTAGCTCAAAGCATCATGGATTTCTAGCTCCGCCCCTGCTTTGTTATGTTCTCTTGCCTTGTGATAGTGATGATTGACTTTTATTTGTCTTTGCTAAGCTATTGTCATCTTGGATTCCCATTTCCATTTTAAATAAGAAATTGACAATACTTTACATTTAGTTATGATCTCTTTGTTATTATGATAATTAGTTAAATGTTCTCTTGTAAGGGGCCTTATTTTAAATTTAGAGGAAACGAAACCTTTGTCAATGTTCAATTAGTTTTTGCTAATTTTTAAATTCTTTTATTTTTCCTTGTGTTGTCAATAATTTCACATGTTGGTCATTGTTTTTTTAGCTGCAATGGAACTAAAGGTCTGTGTTTTGTAATCTCAAAAGGTTGAAGGTCAAGCTTCACAATTGCTTCAATAACATTACTTTTGAGATTTTTATTAAGTGTATTGTTAAAGTTGAGTCGTTTAAAACCGTGCTTTATAATTTTGTTTTCTGATTGATATATTATGGGAGTTATAAAATATGCAATGGAATTTTAGGTTTGCAAGAAAATTGTTAACCTTCTAAATTTTATTTTAGCTTTGAAACAAAATAAATTTTTTTTTTGTAGTGGTCGAAAATCTCTATAAATGCTCTTTTATATGCTAAGTTTGTATCATTATGAAGAATGCCAAGCAACATTTAGGTATCTAAGTATGCCAATATGAATTTCTTGTTCTTTGACAAATAAAAGGAGCATGAGTTTCGTTAAGAATTGTATATTACCTAGGCTTATTCCATTTCTTTTAATTTTTTTCACAAACTTCACAATTACATTTCTTGATTTTCATAATTCTTGCAAGAGGAGAATTTTTAATGATTGTATTTTTCTACTACTTAATTATCGGAATTAGTAATAGTCTTCAACTTTTTACTAAAATATTTTTCTTTGTTGTAGATAGTTATTTCAGTGCTTTTGACTCTAGATCCACCATTGTTGTCTCAATGACTTTTTTGGTAGGCTAGATTCTCATATTCAACATTTGTGATCGAAATGAGAGCTTCATTCATGTCGTATAAGTTGTTTGATGTAGTGTTTTACTCATAGAATTCTTATTAGAATTGCACTAATGGCCTTCACCAACAAGTTTATAGGAGTTGGTCTAATTTATAGGATTTTTATGAGAGTAGCACTGCTATGCACCTATTTCCTCTTTTGAACTCTGCAAAATAAATTAGACTCAACTAGTAGTGGTATTATGTGAGTGAGTGAATATGCAAGTATGTGCATGAAGCCATTGAAGCGTAATTTTTTTATCCTTCCCAAAATTGGCAATAGCATGCATGGTTTAACTAGATATTAGTAAAAAATGCATTTTTTTTAAAAAAAAATTCATGGAATGGATGGTGGAGTATAGATGTTTGTACTAGCTGTACTATTTTTCATTTCATTTATTGTATTCTGCTACGTAGTAAACAATCGAATTTTATTTTGATTTTTGTGGTTATGGCATGGCTTCTTACATAGACTATAGTTTTTTTTTATTTTTATTATTATTATTATTATTTCTCTATTCCAAACTTCTTAGTTGTGTTTGTTAATTTTCATAGTCCTTTGGCGCAAAGAGCTTATAAGTTACTTAGTGTAGCATTCAACCTTTATGCATTTTTCACCATTTCCCTTAATGTTTTAGTCTTGGTTCTTGTTCTTATTTTCACTATACCTTGTAGGATACGGTGAAGGATATTAATGAAGCTAATCAATGAGGCATGTATTGAAGAAGATTATGCCTTTTCTGTATATGGGACGCTATTGGTCAGTATTTTTAAATTTTTGGCATGTATTTTATATTACCAGTCATTATATATGCTAGCTTTGGCAATATTGGATTGTTGAATTTTGTATCAAATTAATTTTTTGCAATATGAACTTTCACTTTATATATAATAAGTTTGATGTTTGTTCATTGAGTATCTCAATTAGTTATTGCAAATTGAATGTATAGCAGGTAGGGGTGGGCAAACCGCGGTTTGGTTTGGAAAACCACCAAACCGCGACCAAACCGAGGGTCTACGGTTTGGTATTTTCCAAATCGCAGCCAAACCGCAGATCACCAAAACCGCACCAAACCGAACCGCGGTTTGGTCGGTTTGGTTTCGCGGTTTTCATGCAATTTATTTTCAGGAAAAAAAACCAGCAAGCAAAAAAAAAAAGCAAGCCAAAAAAAAAGCCAAAAAAAAAACAAAGAAGCAAAAATGAAAAAACAAAAGAAGCAAAAATGAAAAAACAAACAAGCAAAAATGAAAAAAAAACAAGAAGCCAAAATGAATAAACAGCAAGCAAAAAATGAAAAAATAGCAAGCCAAAATGAAAAAAAAAACAGCAAGCAAAAATGAAAAACAGCCGCCGAGACGGGCAACTTGCCTGACTGGAGATGCCGGAGCGTCGAGGGCGTGGGAGACTCGTGAGACAGCGAGAGCGTCGAGGGCGTGGAAGCGGCGGTGAATCGGTGAAGAGATGACCGAATAGCGCGAGAGGAAGATGTGAGATTTGTGGTTTTTTTTTTATAATAATTTTTAGGGTTTTTGGTTTGTATTTACCAAAATGCCCTCGGTTTGGTTAAACCGCGGTTTTCTCAAAATGAAAACCGCGACCAAACCGCGACCAAACCGCGAGCTTCAAAAACCAAACCAAACCGTGCGGTTTGGTCGGTTTGAGCGGTTTGGGCAGTTTTTTGAAAACCGCTGCCCACCCCTAATAGCAGGGTAATAAATATACAGGGGAAAGTCAAAATTTGACCTCTATGCTATGAGAAAGTTGTAAACAAACGGCAACATTCTTACAATCATCATTGCTTAGATTGGAAAGCTGTTGTCATTAACTTACAACTGTCACAAATGGTTTTGAAAAATACATATGATGATGAATTGCGAGTGTTGTTAAAACTCGTAAGAAATGACAATGTGCAAATGTGTAGGGGTCTATCAAATTTGCAGTAGTTACAACTAATCACATGCACTATTGACAACTATTTCACTCCCTTTTGGCAATACAAGCTGTATTTTGTTGAAAGTCTAGGACTTTCCACCACTCCTTGATCGACTACCTTTTTTGAATATTGTTAAAACGAATTGACAATGTTCTTTTGAAGTTGTCATATTGCATTTTTCTTGTAGTGATAAGGAAACCCTAATACATACAGACTAAAATATCCATCATATAATAAATTCTAATACATCTATTTAGGCATACATAATTACTACATCAATCTTCAAAGTTGCAAGCAATCTACCGCAATTGCAAGGTAAGTCAATCTCTGAGCATCATCCTCATCAAGAAAAATTACATCGAACTTAGATATGGACCAGTCGAGTAGTTCCAATACATGTGGAAATCGGGATAAAGAGATGAGCCTTTTATGAACTCCATCCAACACAGGTGAAATGGAAGGACAAGGAGTGAAGTGTAGTTTTCAGCCACACATTTCGAGAGAAAAATGCCTGTGCAGACCACATGGCTAAAGAAGCTTTTCAGTGTGATGTTAATTTTAAGATTTGGGAACATATTCTCAATCAAACTTTTATGTTGCTAGAATAGGATATCCTGCAGTTACAGATGTAATCTAGACCAGATTTGGTCTTTGCTAATAAAAAAATGGATGTACAACGACAGGTTTCTCTTCTTTCTCAGGTAGTGGCTCTTCTTGAAAACTTTCTCAACCTTCATCCCACTCATCACTACTCTAATTTTTCACATCATTAGATTCTTTAACTGGATCATCCTAATCTTTTGCGTCGCTAAAAAGCATTTCCCACTCTTCTAAAATAGCTTTAAGGTCTTCAAAATGGACTTGAGTTTCTGCTACTTCGCATAGGACCAAGGAAAAAAGATACAGCTGTGTCAAGACCAAGTAGATCATCTGGAGTACTTTATGCACTTGGAGAAAAGGCAGTTGCAAGCTTAATTTAAGGGCAACAAGTGTTGGGGGCCAAAATTTTCTTACAAACAAATGAAACACCTGAACTAAATGGAGCATGGCCAAATTAACGGTCCCTTATGGCAAGTGAAAACTTGCTAGATTTAGCAGTCCTCTACAGAATTCAGTCAACATATACTCCAAATCCAGAAAAGGGATTAAAACCTTTACATATATTAAGACATGAAAAAACAACATTTATGAAAAAAAACAACATATTTTGCACATTGAAACCTTCAAAATTTCAATTAACAAAGTATTAGAGAATTACAATATAGAGCTCCATTTTACCTTAAAAAAATACAAAAGAGTAGAAATCGAAAATCAAATATAGTATGACTTATCTAGATAGAGTGGATTTTGTCAGATTTGATTATTAACTCCAAAGCACGCCAAGGTTTTGTGATTAGTTTTGTGTTCAAATGCCTAGAATGGTATGCGAAACACATGATCTGATCGGCCGCCTTATTTGCTTATCTGGGGGCACTTACGAATTTTAAATTCCATGCTTGGTTCTTCAAGACATTCATCTCAATCAATAGTTGATTTCGGAGTGGAGTGGAGTTGGAGTCTTCACCGAACCCTTCAAAATCCACTCTAAAATCCCGGTACTATCCAATTCAACTATAAGATTTCCAAATCCCAAAGTCGAAGCTAATCTCAAACCTAGCAATACCCATTTGATCTCTGATTCAAACACTTCGTAACCATTTTTTCTACCCGGATTTTGATATATCCCCTCCACAAAATTACCATAACAATCCCTAATCAATGCTCCAGATGCAGCCAATTTATTAGACGGAATGAATTCTCCATCGCAATTGAGCTTGTAGCACCCCAGTGGGGGTGGTACCCACACAATAACACCTGAAGAGAATCGCTTGACATGCTGGGCAAGAGATTGACGATGAAGTGGTTAAAAGGTTTGGAAAACCCTAAACATTTCACTTGTGTTGATGAAGATTATGACTAAATTAAATGTGTGAAAGTAAAATTTGCAAAAATCCTTTAATGTGAGGTTGTTGCTTTGAATTCTAATAAAACAAATTAATAAATAATATAGCATCAACAACAAATTGAATGGTTGATTTACTGTCAAAGAGAGCTCTAACAGGCCTTGGAGTACCAAATCCACGTATATGGCAAAATACAAGGATGACTTGTGGCTAGGGGTGAAAGGCCAACCAAGATCGGATATAGCTGGTTTTCCGTGAAATCTATTTCAGTAGAGCGTATGATGTCTATGGCCTGAGGTAGAGCACTCAATGAGCTAGGGTAGCAATGTAGCTTTACCAAGCCCAGGGAAACTTCGAATACAGGCCTAGATCATTTGTACAAAAAGAATTTTTGGGTGCTAAGATCCAAAGTTAAGAGGGAAACAACGCAGATTGTACGCTAAAGTCCTTAAGCAATCACTTAGCGGTAAAGGAAGTGATTGAGCGATGACAACCTGGAGGTGGGCTTGGAAGCAACCATCCTTTGAAGAAAGCGTAATAGCTCACTAGTCTAGCTCCATGTCACCAAATATGTATTAGGGCTTAAGTGATTCACCGAAGTGACGAGTGACGAGACATTGATGAAAATGTATGAAAATAAATATTTCATTAAGGAAACATCGATGGCAGTAAATCAACCATTTAATTTGTTGATGCTATGTTATTTATGACTAAATTAATGTACAATCATTTAATGTAACAACCTCACATTAAATGATTTTCGCAAATTTTACTTTCATACATTAATTTAGTCATAAATAACATAGCATCAACAAATTAAATGGCTGATTTACTGCCATCGATGTTTCCTTAATGAAATATTTATTTTCATACATTTTCATCAATGTCTCGGCACTCGTCACTTCGGTGAATCACTTAAGCCCTAATACATATTTGGTGACATGGAGCTAGACTAGTGAGCTATTACGCTTTCTTCAAAGGATGGTTGCTTCCAAGCCCACCTCCTGGTTGTCATCGCTCGATCACTTCCTTTACCGCTAAGTGATTGCTTAATGACTTTAGCGTACAATCTGCGTTGTTTCCCTCTTGACTTTGGATCTTAGCACCCAAAAATTCTTTTTGTACAAATGATCTAGGCCTGTATTCGAAGTTTCCCTGGGGTTGGTAAAGCTACTTGGCTACCCTAGCTCATTGAGTGCTCTACATCAGGCCATAGACATCATACGCTCTACTGAAATAGATTTCACGGAAAACTAGCTATATCCGATCTTGGTTGGCCTTTCACCCCTAGCCACAAGTCATCCCCGTATTTTGCCATATACGTGGATTTGGTACTCCAAGGCCTGTTAGAGCTCTCTTTGACAGTAAATCAACCATTCAATTTGTTGTTGATGCTATATTATTTATTAATTTGTTTTATTAGAATTCAAAGCAACAACCTCACATTAAAGGATTTTTGCAAATTTTGCTTTCACACATTTAATTTAGTCATAATCTTCATCCCAAGGCCGCCCCGTGGCTAGCTACTTCCCCTACTCGTGCACCGAAAGCCTCTTCCACGTCACTCTTCTATCTATTTTACCTGTCACTCTTGTGTTTCGAGCCTTTTAATTCAATAATTTACGAGTTTACAGCGGAAGTCTTAGTCTTACCAAGAGACCGTTATATAAATTTTAATTATTTTAACCTATGGTGGAAAACCCTGAAGTACTCGGTATATAGGTGACAACTGCCATCAGTGAATATTTATATACTAGTACTATTGATGATATAAACACAAGTCCCCAATAATAATAAGTAAAACAATTTAATATTAATACACATACCAGTAGGTCCTCGACAACGGACAAGTAAAGATGTGTAGCATGTGATCTCCTCGCCCCTACTGATACACCAGGTCTGCGCTCAAGCCATCACAAGAGGCAGATGACGAGCCTAGTAAGTAAAATCCCAAGGAAAACCACCGTGTATCACAATTTAAGAATGTAAAATGAAATCAATAAATAGTGTTAAATAAACATGCAGAATTGAAAGAAAATGCAGACAACTGCTCAAAGCTCATCGCATGAATATAAACACAAAGATATACAAATGGGTGTGCACCAGCTAACTAAGATGTGTACCTAAGACAGAAACCCGGTTGTGACCAACTCCATCAACCCCACGACTGTGTCTTAGGCCATACACCTAGCAAGCGACCACACAACCCAACAGATACATAGACGAGAAACCTCCACCGCCCCAATAAGAATGGACTCGTAGATGATCAACAATTTACAGTTCAAAGGAAATAACAATAAGTAAATGCGGTAGTGGTGTTCAGTTGGGTTTTACGTACCCGAAAATACGCACTTCGACTTCGCGGACCCGTCAGTATGCCCCACCTAGCTCCTCGATGCCCGAGCTATGGTTTTCCGGTCCCTGAAGTCCATTTATAGTGTTTTATACTTTTTGAAAACATATTATATAATTTTATGATATTATATTATATTTCAAAATTTTCAGTTGTGGTACCTCTCCCAGACTATGTCGGGGTTCCAAAAATACCCGAAAAGTACCAAAACTACTTTTCTACCTTTTTCTAAATTTTTTATATTTTTTTAGAATTCTTACAAATTTTTCTGATATTTTTCAACTATTTTCCTATTTTTCAAAAAATAATATATATATAATTTAATTTAATAAAAAAATATTTTTTATTTGGGGGGCCCACCTGGACCAGCCTGGCTGGCCGGTCCGACCCGACCCGGTTCAGGGATGACGCACGCGTGTCTCCTACCTCCAGAGACGATTTTCGTCTCTGTTTTTTTTTTTTTTTTCATTTCTTCTTCTTGCCTCTCTTCTTCCCTTCTCTCGATTCCTCTCCACTCTCAATCCATTGGAGACCTTCCAAACCATTAAATCTCAACACAATTCTACCAAAACAACATCAAATTTTTGGATTTACATGCATGTATACAAAAATCCGAAATCACCAAATACACCTCAATTTTTCAAAATTTCGATCCACAATGATGTAATTCATCAAAACCATCCTTACTAACACCGAATTGACCTCCTAAACCATTAAAAATCAATGAAATCTGAATTCACCACAACCCATTTTAATGAAAATTTTAAATCAAAAACGAAAATCTTGATTACCTTAGATCAACGTTTTGACGCCTAAATCACCTCTTCAAAGCTTGAATTCACCTCTCCAACCCTGTATCTCCAATTGATCTCTCTAATTTATGTTGAGAAAATGAATTATTTTGCATGTTGAACACCCATCGATGATATATATATATATAGTTGGGATTTTAATCTAGTGCGAACACGCATCTCGAGGACCATCTAACGACCACTGATCGCCCTGTGTCACCAAGTTCTTGACACCTTATCTTAACAACACATGCCTCGTTTCATTCCGTTGTGCATCTCGAGAATCATCCTATGCACCATAGTTAATCCTATCAAACTATAGGATTTCTATTAAGTCATTTATTCAACCTTAGGTTACATCACCTAATAAATCCTATAAAAATCATATGTGAGTCACACTAGCTCTCAGCTTCCCGACAACCCATGTCCCGTACCCCGGCTATCCCGTACCCGGTACACGGTCCCCGACACACACTTTGAGACATATACCCGACTCGTATCCTTGCCCGATATCAACTTACACATGTGATGTTTATATAAATATTAAATTCCCACATCACAATAATAGACATACAACATACACAAATAACACAATAAAATCTGGGTACTCCTATCCGAGTCCACCCAGCTGTCCACGTAACACCCGAATTACCCGTTAATCCTCGCGATTAACACTAATCCTGATTAAATTAATTTGGGCCGTTACACCGGGCGGGCAAAATACATGTACTAGATCGAGGAAATGATTCGTATAAACAAATAAAGTAAATATGAAAACATAATAAACATTTAATCATAGCCTAAGTCATATTATTGAAATATTAGGCTATTGCGCGAGTCGTGGTGCAAGCTGAGGTGTCAAACACTGGAAAAATTGAAATAATTGTGAATAAGACTAGGGAGTTAAGTGCCCTATTGAAGTCACAATAGTGAGTTGGATTGCCAAATTGGTGGCCTTAGGATGTCCTCAAGATACGTAAACACATCTTGATGAAAATTTGAGTGTAAATATCAAGGTTTGATATTTCTTGGTCAAGTTCTTCCTCCCTTATCCATTTAATTTGAAAATTTGTAAGGAAAATAGATGAAAATTTGTGAAATTCTTGGAGATTAGGAAGGGATTTCGTCAAGTAAACAAGTGATCAAGGTGAGCGTATTCTTTTTCTTTCAATTCTTCACTTGATGAGCTAAGTTTTGGGGTTTCACGAGAAAAATGAATTTGAAGATTGATTCACGGATTTGAAAAACGAATTCGAAGATTGATTCACTGATTTGAAAAACGAATTTGAAGATTGATTCACTGATTTTGTGGCTTAGTGAGGTGTTTTTGGAGTTAAGTTTGCCATTTAATTATGTTAATTCTTCGATGAATTTGGTGAAAATTGGTGAATTGATGATTTCTTTAATTTGATATATATTGTTATGCGGTTATCTTGTTGATGTTTGTGGTTCCCCTACGAAGAGAATGTAGGGTTGACAACATTAGAGACGGCCTGAGGACGTTGGGGAGCAGAATTCCTGAGTTGAGAATTCTGCTGCCCAGCGTAGGGAGTGCGTTCCCCAAGCCAAGGGTGGAGCTAGGATTTTTTGAAGCCTTAGGCTAAAATTAGTATATATTTTATTGGTACTTAACAATTAAAAACTTTTTTGATCCACCAACTACGACATGGCCGACCTGGACTCTTGGGCGCACACGCATCCCTTGATTCTCGAGTGTGTACGCATCCTGAGGTTTGTCGACGGCCAGATGACGAGTGTGTGTCTGACGCATGAGTCCATGTTGGGGAACACTAGCACTTCTCTTAATAGTTATGCATGTTTATACACTACAATTATCAACTTAATTAGTATCATTTAATGCACAATTTATATAGTTGAAAAAACACTATACGACTTAAAACCGTAAATCATTCAAACAAATATAATTTTTAATAAGTGATTGATAACAATAAAACATTAATACATGATGTACTTTTGTTAAGAACATTACCATTTTAAAGCAAAACCTTCACATAAAAAAATGCAAAAGTTTCATCATTGAAAAGTGGTGCCAACTGCAAACATTAACAATCAAGTAAAAATAATTAATAAAGATCAAATATAAATATTCAATTTGTAATTGAATATAAATGTCAAGATTTTATAGAATAGAACCTATCGTAGTTGCACCCTTCTTTTCAATACAGAATCGAATTCATCTATCACTGATTTTTGATCAATATCCTCTGCGAGTTCTAGTTCAATATACATCATCATAGTATCCGGTAAAAACTTTTCTTCCATTTTATTTCGAAGATCTGTTTTAATAGGACTCATAGCAGAGAATGCTCGCTCTGTGGTTGCGGTAGACATGGGAAGAGTCAAAACAAGATGAATTAGTCTATCAATTAAGTGATAATGTTGTGACTTATTTGTTCGAATCAAAATCTTCAACAAATTAGAGTGTTTGTATCCCTTAAAAGCTTTCATGGTGCTGTCCATCGACTTTATAATGCTCCAATTGACATCTCAAATGATGCATGTCTTGTTCACTAAAATTGTTAGAATATAACTTTTCGGCAAGAAGACATATGTGATCAACATCAAATGATTTGAAGTTGTCATTTGGTTGTAATGCAGATGCAAGCTTCAGAATTTCTAGTGCATCGTCATTAAATCTAGAGTTCAACTATTCCAACTAATAATCAATTGCAGAGTTGAACACATCATAGTGATAGTGATGACGAACTGTAATGAGATATTTTTGCTGACAAGAACGACCAGTACCCTATTTGTAGGAAGCATTCATATCAGGAATATCAACACCATACTTTCTACAATTCGATTCCATATACGTTAAAAGATGGTCGAAGCTCTCATTTCTCTTTGGAGTAGAACTTTTGTTGTTGCAACTAAATCTAAAGCATTTAAAATATCATGAGATTTGATTGCAAGGCTTGACAAAGTAAGTGTAATTCCCATGATTCTATGCATTAAATGCAATACGAATATAGAACCAAAAGTTCCCATATCAATGAAACAACCACGTGCTTTTCCTTGAACATCGGGATTTGGTCCTTCATTTTACAAAGCACTTTAGTAGTGGCGTAGTACATATCAACCAAGCTACAAATAGAATCAAATTGAGAACTCCATCGAGTAGTTCCTGCACGTTGCAAATTCTCCATCTGATTAGCTCCCCTGTCAGTTTCATGTTCACCATTAGCTATCTCTTGAGCAATAAAATCAACATGGATGGATTGTAACTTAGCAATACGCTTAGGAGAAACAACTATAAGATTTACAATGGCTGTCAACTTTGAAAAGAACAACCAAATTGAAGTTTCATTTGAAGAAGATGCAACCAATGCTAGTTGCAATCGATGAGCAAAACAAAGCACATAATAAGCATATGGACAATCTCTAAAAAATAAAGCTTATAATCCATTCCATTCCCCACACATATTACTAGCACCATCATATCCTTGAACAAATATATCATGAACGTGTAAGTTATACCGAGCAAGTGAATCCAATATATATTTTTTAAGGTGAGAGTGGCGGTGTCCTCAATACGCACAATATAAAAAAAAACACTCCTTAATAGAACCTTGGCAATCAACGAAACTCAAGGCAATAGCCATTTGCTCCTTCTCAGATTCATCCTTAGCTTCATCAACTAAAAGAGAAAACTTTATATCTCTAATTCCTTCACGAATTTTAGTTTTTACCATACGAGCCATATGTAAAATCTCTTGTTGAATCATATTCGAGGTGTACTTCGCAGTCTTTGGAGCATTATCTAATACAACGCCATTAATGTTGACATTAATCTCCCCAAAAGTTTTTATCATTTCCACGTAATTTCCTTAATTCTTAGAACTTAAAGACTCTTCATGACCTCTAAATGCACATACGTGTAAGGAAAGCCATCAAGCACACTTAATGTTTATCTTTAGTCATAATCGATTATGCAAAACTTCTTTGAATGTTTGTGCATTCAACAACCTATCAATATGATTAGAAACATTCGACAAATCCTCAAGAACTTGTACGCAATGCCTATGCAGGGAATTGGTACCCCCAATATGCACAAAAAATGTACGGTCCTCTCCATTATCAATCACCTTCCAATTTGTAACACCTTCATTAGTTAATGTGCAACCTCGAGGTGCGGTATCATTTTCAAAGAGATAACAAGGAAAGCAAAATGCAACATCCTTTGAAGGAGAATACTTTAACCATGGAAAAATTTCAAACCAACCATAATTGAATCTACGATATTGTTTTCCAAATGGAGTTCGAGGATATTTTACCAACTTTGATTAATAAGGACCCATATTTATGTATGCCCTTCCTATTTATTCTACCAACTTTAGTTGATAAGGACTCATTTTTATGTATGCCCTTCGTACTTCATCCCGCAAATTAACAGGGCATTCTCGAATTGAAATACGCAAATTTGGATCTCTTTCTAGAGAGTTGTAATCAATCCTAGTTCTTTGAGTTGGTGGCTTAGGGGATTCTACTTCATTGGGAGATGGTGTTCAACTTCAACATTAAATGGAGGCATGTCTCCTCTTGATGTTTCTCCTCACGGCTTACAAAATGAATAAAGAGTTTTCGATTTCTTATTTCCATAATGTTCCATTAAAGACAACCTAATTAATGGAGCACAATCATTTAAAATTAACAATCTTAACAAAAAAATTAAAAAGAAAAGCTTCTTAACTCAAAAAATAATTCCATTTAAACACCAAAAAATAAATCTATTTTTCATATTATGTATCACCTGAAAATAATTCTTTAACAAGAAAACAAACATAGGCTTACTCACATGAATAATTAATGACACATAAACTTAGGGTTTTGATGATTTAAAAGAAAAGAAGAGGAAAAAAGCACAAAACAAGACAAAGACAAATTAAAGGAGAGATGTAAAATATAGATTATTGAAAAAAAACTTGAGATGGAAAAGTTAAAAAAAAGTACCTAAACTTTCAAAATAGGTAAATCAATGGAATGTGGGATCACCAATCACTTGTTGTTGTTGTTTTTGCCAAGAGGCTACAATTCTTCTCTTTCTTCTTCTATTGGTGTAGATGCAATAAATGGTAAGCTGAGAGAGGATAAAAGAATCTTAGGGTAGTGGGAATGAGAATGAGGGGACCAGTGGAGTAGAGGGTGTCGACTGGAGAAACGACTGGAGAAAATATTGCTTTTTTTTTTTTTAACTTTTCGTTTTTCTTTTTTTATTGGTCGCGTGTACGGGTGGGTTGCGTGCGTTGTTTTTTTTAGCTGCTAATTTAGTAGGTAGGCTTCCTTGACAAAAAAAAGTGGGCTTGACTTTAAAGTTGAGGTGGGCTAAATGTTTTCCAGGACCAATAGGGACTAAAATTTTTTACCTTGCTAATAACTTCGCCCCTACCCCAAGCTGAGGAGCGCGCTCCCCAATTTGGGCAAAGGCCCTGTGTTCTTCCTCAAGAACATAAGGAGCACACTCCTCACCTTCAGGAGCGCGCTCCCCAACAGTGGCATCAACTGTTTTGCTGTTGTTTTGGGTTTTAGAGTTTTGAGGTTTTAAAACCTATTCAAGCAACATAAACGCACTCTAAAACACTGATAATTGACCTCAGGGAAACTTGGAACTATAGTACGATAGTTGGGAGCATAGCAGGTCAGACCACAGTGTTTTCAGGACTTTCGAGAGCGTGTTGAGGTGATACACCCCCTTAAGAAACACACTCAGAGATTTATTTATTTTTCTTGTCTATCCTTGTTCACATTCTACTCTATGCTAGATTACTGGTTACGACTCATAGAGTTAGTTCGCTACTGGGTTTTACTCGGAGGTGTGTTGCATGGGGCGCTAATACACTTGTCCATAGCACATGTACCCAGATACTCAGTGAATAAAAACCTGAGGGGTTATTAAAGTACATTTGTCGGTGCGTCGTGGGTTTACGTCCACTACCGAGCGGACCAGTCCGGATGTCGCCCAGTGTGGTAGGACCGATGAGAATCATCTAGATGGATGGATGAAGTATGTTTTAGTCTGCTACGCGTGACACACCCATTTGCTATCGACGGTGTATGTTTAGCCACTTACAGTTGGTTGTATTATTATGCATGTTTATTTGACATTTTATTGATTTTCATTTCTATTAATAAATGCTTGGTGGTTTTCTTTTAGGATTTACTCACTAAACTTCATCTGTCTTGTTGTGATGATTGAGTGCAGATTCTAGTACGAACAGAGGTAAGGGGATTTTAGGCAACTATCTCTGACCTCATACTGTCTAGGACCTTCTCGTACGTGCTTATTTTGTTTTATCGCTTTCTTCTTAGGTATCAGGGGGGCTTTGTGAGAGACTTGTACATGTGTATATTTCACTTTTGAGATATTTTGTCGCCTTGTATACAGTGTACATTATCCCAGGTTTTCTACACTAAGACTAATGCTCTTTTGACATGAACTTTTATATTTAATCCATGCTTTTCATGTCTAATAAGTCTTCCGCTTAATTAACTATTTAACAGTGTAAAACTCTGTAAAAAGTATGATATGGTTATTGTGATAAACCTAAATGTTTAAAAGGCTAACTTAGACGGATAATTAAATAACTGAATAACTTTACATACGATACGACAAGTTAGCACGTGGTTCAATAAAACTAATGTGGCAAACGGACGTCAGCGGCGCGTGGGACCCAATGGGTCAGTGGTGTGGTAGGGCTGTGGGGCCCCTAGCGCACCACTTGGCGACCTCGGGATTTAGGGCCGTCACAGGCTATATCAAAATATGGGTAGAAAATATGATTACGAAGTGTTTGAATCAGAGATCAAAGGGGTATTATTAGGTTTAAGATTAGCTTCGACTTTGGGATTTTGAAAATCTTATAGTTGAATTGGACAGTACCGGTTTTAGGGTAGATTTCAAAGGGTTCGGTAAAGACTCCAACTCCATTTTGAAATCAACTGTTGATTGAGATGAATGCATTGAAGAACTAATCGTGGAATTTAAAATTCGTAAGTGCCCCCAGAGAAGCAAATAAGGCGACCGATCAGATCTTGCGTTTCACATACTGTTCTAGGCATTTGAACCCAAAACTAATCACAAACCCTTGGCATGCTTTGGAGTCAATAATCGAATCTGACAAAATCCACTCTATCCAGATAAGTCATACCATATTTAATTTTCGATTTCTACTCTTTTGTATTTTTATTTTTTATTTTTGCAAGGTAAAATGGAACTCTATATTGTAATTCTCTAATACTTTGTTAATTGAAATTTTGAAGGTTTTAATGTGCAAAATATGTTTTTTTTTCATGTCTTAATATATGTAAAAGTTTTAATCCCTTTTCTGAATTTGGAGTATATGCACTGAATTTTGTAGAGGGTTGCTAAAATCTGGCAAGTTTTCACTTGCCAAAAACTATTTTAGGGGAACAAGGACCATTAATTTGGTCATGCGCCATTCAGCTCAGGTATTTCATTTGTTTTTGATAAAATTCTGGCCCCCAACCTCCCGTCGTTGAAACTTTGGTCACGGAACAAAATCCATTCAAACAGCATACAAATACAATGATGGTAAAAGTTGGGCCTGAAATAAGTACTAACCACAAATGCAAGCTAAAAAAGGTGAATTCAAGCAAATACATAACAAAATCTATTCAAACTGCATATAAATACAATGACGGTAGGAGTTGAGCTGAAATGAGTTTAACTATATGGGCAAGAAAAAAAAATCAAACACAAAACTAGCTAATTAGTTCTGAACCCAGACTGATAATACCCCTACCTTCCCATTTTATCCTATTTTTTTGGTGGGACGAGTATGTGTATTATCTGTCCAGGTAAGAGGGTACCCATGGGTATCTATACCCTTAGGTACCCATACGCATGGGTATAATTGACATCCCTAGATAATACCATGATCAATTATCGGATCTACAAAACACAAACATCATGATTGAATCATAAAGTGAGGAGTTGGAAGCAACAAACAAATCCATCAAACAACTACAGATCAACAAAATTAAAGTCAAATGAAGATCACAACGAACAAACAAACATAGACTGAAACTAAAATCAAAGATCATCAACAAACCAAACAAACAAACCCTAAAATACATTGAAACACCTTAAATTCATACCAGACATTCACCATCGAATCTTGCAAATTATGAGTTGGGGAAATTCACGCACGCCTGCCTACGTGCCTGGTGAGATCTCCTAGATTTGTGTGCAGCCGCGTCTTCGAGTAGTCAAAACTCTATTTTGTACAAATATTTTTTTTCTTTATTTATTTATATTAATTTTAATAAATTATCTAATCAATAAAAAATTAAACATACTTGTATATTTCTACAAAAAGATAATACAACTTTAAGTGTGTATTATCTTTTTGTAGAAATATACAAGTATGTTTTTTCCTTAATTTTTTATTGATTAGATAATTTATTAAAATTAATATAAATAAATAAAGAAAAAAAATATTTGTACAAAATAGAGTTTTTGTTATACATTTTCAAATTAAATGGATAGTTAGTAGAGTGGCTTAATGGATGCAGTTGAAACGGCTCTGTAGAGTGGCTTAATGGGTACAGTTGAAACGGCTCTCCATTAAGGAATTATTGAAACGGCTCTCCATTAAGGAATTATTGAAACTGCTCTCCATTAAGGAATTATTGAAACTGCAAAGGAATTAATTTCTCAGAGTTTATTGCGCTGGCCTCGGCTTCAAAAGAAGTTGAATGGCTACGTAAATTATTACACGAGATACTATTGTGGCCTAAACCGATAGCTCCAATCTCTATCCATTGTGATAATGAGGCCACATTGGCAAGGGCTTATAGCCAAGTGTACAATGGTAAATCCAGACATATTGGACTGAGACACAGTTTTGTCAGAGAATTGATAACAAGTGGAGTTATCATAATTGACTATGTAAGATCTAGCCAAAATTTGGCAGATCCCCTTACTAAAGGATTGCCAAGAGACTTGATAAATAAAACATCAAGGGGGATGGGTCTCAAGCTCATGAATTATAGGTCACCAATAGTGAAAACTCAATTCGACACCTAACATTACGTTAAGTCTTAAGTTCAATGCAATCAAATTTATTATAGGTGTGACTGTGAGCACTAAATTTTAATAATCATCCAAAGGTTGTTAGTGCTCGGTACCTGCATGTAAAGAGAGGAGGTTGAGATGATCTCTTAATAGTCTTCTAAAGGTACTTAAATTGCGGGGGTACTAGAATGGAGACTACCTATGTGGATGTGAAGTGCGGCCGCTTCAAGGAGTTCAAGGGCTTGGCTCCAAAGACATTCAAGAGAAGGTACGGGACACAAGGCCAATGTTGAATGTGTCAGGATATTTATGGCTATTTGCTGGTGTAAGTTATATGCGTGATATGTTTATGCTACATATCGAATAGAATCATTGGTTCAAAGTGTATCTACCATGTAATTCTGATATGATGTAATGAACTTTTCACAAGTTAGTGGTTCAAATCGCAAGATACCATTAGTTATGCATATAATGTTTGAGATTTCATAGATTGAATAATCTGAATATTTTGAAAATGGCGGGGGATTGTTATACATTTTCAAATTAAATGGATAGTTAGTAGAGTGGCTTAATGGGTGCAGTTGAAACGGCTCTCCATTAAGGAATTATTGAAACGACTCTCCATTAAGGAATTATTGAAAACTGCTCTCCATTAAAGAATTATTAAAACTGCAAAGGAATTAATTGCTACATTATTCCATTGCATCAATGCTTGACCCCGTTTTCACCCCAACTGGTCATGACCAGTGCTCTATAAAAGGGGAGGTTTGGGGAAGTAGGAATCTTGAAATTCACTAGCTATTGCTCTTATTTTTCATCTTTCACTACTGCAAAGTGAAAGGTGGGTATACTTTATCGTATCCTTTAGGATATTTGCTGACTCTTACAGTGTAGAGAGCAAAAATTCCTTTAGGAAAGTGGCAGTGTTACACGCTTTGAAGTCTTTGCAATTCCCCTGGTCTAACAGTTTTGACTACTCAAACACGCGGCTGCACACAAATCTAGGAGATCTCACCAGGCAGGCAGGCGTGCATGAATTTCCCCAACTCATAATTTGCAAGATTCGATGGTGAATGTCTGGTATGAATATAAGGTGTTTCAATGTTTTTTAGGGTTTGTTTGTTTGGTTTGTTGATGATCTTTGATTTTAGTTTAAGTCTATGTTTGTTTGTTTGTTCGTTGTGATCTTCATTTGACTTTAATTTTGTTGATCTGTAGTTGTTTGATGGATTTGTTTGTTGCTTCAAACTCGTCACTTTATGATTCAATCATGATGTGTGTGTTTTGTAGATTCGATAATTGATCATGGTATTATCTAGGGATGTCAAGTATACCCATGGGTATGGGTACCTAAGGGTATAGATACCCATGGGTACCCTCTTACCTGGACAGATAATACACATACTCGTCCCACCAAAAAAATAGGATAAAATGGAAAGGTAGGAGTATTATTTGTCTGGGTTCAGAACTAATTAACTAGTTTTGTGTTTGATTTTTTTTCTTGCCCATGTAGTTAAACTCATTTCAGCTCAACTCCTACCGTCATTGTATTTATATGCAGTTTGAATAGATTTTATTATGTATTTGCTTGAATTCACCTTTTTTAGCTTGCATTTGTGGTTAGTACTTATTTTAGGCGCAACTTTTACCATCATTGTATTTGTATGCTATTTGAATGGATTTTGTTCTGTGACCAAAGTTTCAATGACGGGAGGTTGGGGGCCAGAATTTTATCAAAAACAAATGAAATACCTGAGCTGAATGGCGCATGGCCAAATTATGTTGCTTGAATAAGTTTTAAACCCTTAAAACTCTAAAACCCAAAACAACAGCAAAACAGTTGATGCCACTGTTGGGGAGCGCGCTCCTGAGGGTGAGGAGTGTGCTCCTTATGTTCTTGAGGAAGAACACAGGGTCTTTGCCCAAATTGGGGAGCGCGCTCCTTAGCTTGGGGTAGGGGCAAAGTTATTAGCATGGTAAAAAACTTTAGTCCCTATTGGGCCTGGAAAACATTTAGCCCACCTCAACTTTAAAGTCAAGCCCACTTTTTTTTGTCAAGGAAGCCTACCTACTAAATTAGCAGCTAAAAAAAAAACAATGCACGCAAGCCACCCATACACGCGACCAATAAAAAAATAAAAACGAAAAGTTAAAAAAAAAACAAAAAACAATATTTTCTCCAGTCGTTTCTCCAGTCGACACCCTCTACTCCACTGGTCCCCTCATTCTCATTCCCACTACCCTAAGATTCTTTTATCCTCTCTTAGCTTACCATTTGTTGCATCTACACCAATAGGAGAAGAAAGTGAAGAATTGTAGCCTCTTGGCAAAAAGAACAACAAGAAGTGATTGGTGATCCCACATTCCATTGATTTACCTATTTTGAAAGTTTAGGTACTTTTTTTTTAACTTTTCCATCTCAAGTTTCTTTTCAATTATCTATATTTTACATCTCTCCTTTAATTTGTCTTTGTCTTGTTTTGTGCTTTTTTCCTCTTCTTTTCTTTTAAATCAAGTGATGCGTGTGCACCCAAGAATCCAAGTCGGCCATGTCGTAGTTGGTGGATCAAAAAAGTTTTTAATTGTTAAGTACCCATAAAATATATACTAGTTTTAGCTTAAGGCTTCAAAAGATCCTAGCTCCACCCCTGGCTTGGGGAACGCACTCCCCGCGCTGGGCAGCAGAATTCTCAACTCAGGAATTCTGCTCCCCAATGTCCTAAGGTTGTCTCTAATATCGTCAACCCTACATTCTCTTCGTAGGGGAACCACAAACATCAATAAGATATCCGCATAACAACAATATATATCAAATTAAAGAAATCATCAATTCACCAATTTTCACCAAATTCATGGATTTCTTCAAAACCAAAGAATTAACATAATTAAATGGCAAACTTAACTCCAAAAACACCTCACTAAGCCACAAAATCAGTAAATCAATCTTCAAAATCGTTTTTCAAATCAGTGAATAAATCTTCAAATTCGTTTTTCAAACCAGTGAATCAATCTTCAAATTCATTTTTCTCGTGAAACCCCAAAACTTAGCTCAT
This sequence comes from Stephania japonica, assembly GCA_039657345.1. Lineage (NCBI taxonomy): Eukaryota > Viridiplantae > Streptophyta > Magnoliopsida > Ranunculales > Menispermaceae > Stephania > Stephania japonica. The sequence goes on from CM077556.1 coordinate 15,234,970, forward strand.
CAAGTGAAGAATTGAAAGAAGAAGAATACGCTCACCTTGATCACTTGTTTACTTGACAAAATCCCTTCCTAATCTCCAAGAATTTCACAAATTTTCATCTATTTTCCTTACAAATTTTCAAATTAAATGGATAAGGGAGGAAGAAGTTGACCAAGAAATATCAAACCTTGATATTTACACTCAAATTTTCATCAAGATGTGTTTTCGTATCTCGAGGACATCCTAAGGCCACCAATTTGGCAATCCAACTCACTATTGTGACTTCAATAGGGCACTTAACTCCCTAGTCTTATTCACAATTATTTCAATTTTTCCAGTGTCTGATACCTCAGCTTGCACCGCGACTCGCGCAATAGCCTAATAGTTCAATAATATGACTTAGGCTATGGTTAAATGTTTATTATGTTTTCATATTTACTTTATTTGTTTATACGAATCATTTCCTCGATCTAGTACACGTATTTTGCCCGCCCAGTATCCATATCGACATGTTTTACGAGGTGATTACCCATCACACCATCTCGTTTGGTTTAATAATATAAATACAGTATGTGATGCAATGTAAAATAATTGAATATACAAACATCTCAAATAGGCAAACATCATACAAAAATTATTATTTACCTAGTCAGGCGTGCCCTAACCTACCTGTGGCATCCATGCGAATCTGAGCTGACGTTCAAGTCTGAAAATAATCAATAATAATGACATAAATAAAATTGGACCGTTACATATCCCCTCTACAAAATTACCATTACAATCCTTAATCAATGCTTCAGATGCGACCAATTTATTCGATAAAAATGAATCCTCCGTCACAATTGAGCTTGTACCACCTCAGTGGGAGTGGTACCCACACAACACCTAAAGAGAGTCGCTTGACATGTTGGGCAAGAGATTTACGATGAAGTAGTGAAAGGGTTAGGAAAACCCTAAACATTTTACTTGTGTTGGATGGAGATTATGACTAAATTAAATGTATGACAATATGAGCAACTAAAAACATAATGACCTATATTTCATCAAGGAAACATCGATGGCAGTAAATCAACCATTTAATTTGTTGATGCTATGTTATTTATTAATTTGTTTTTTTAGAATTCAAAGTAACAACCTCACATTAAATGATTTTCGCAAATTTTACTTTCATACATTAATTTAGTCATAAATAACATAGCATCAACAAATTAAATGGTTGATTTACTGCCATTGATATTTCCTTAATGAAATATTTATTTTCATACATTTTCATCAATGTCTCGTCACTCGTCACTTCGGTGAATCACTTAAGCCCTAATACATATTTGGTGACATGGAGCTAGACTAGTGAGCTATTACGCTTTCTTCAAAGGATGGTTGCTTCCAAGCCCACCTCCTGGATGTCATCGCTCGATCACTTCCTTTACCGCTAAGTGATTGCTTAAGGACTTTAGCGTACAATCTGGGTTGTTTCCCTCTTGACTTTGGATCTTAGCACCCAAAAATTCTTTTTGTACAAATGATCTAGGCCTGTATTCGAAGATTCCCTGGGTTGGTAAAGCTACTTGGCTACCCTAGCTCATTGAGTGCTCAACCTCAGGCCATAGACATCATACGCTCTACTGAAATAGATTTCACGGAAAACCAGCTATATCCGATCTTGGTTGGCCTTTCACCCCTAGCCACAAGTCATCCCCATATTTTGCCATATACGTGGATTTGGTACTCCAAGGCCTGTTAGAGCTCTCTTTGACAGTAAATCAACCATTCAATTTGTTGTTGATGCTATATTATTTATTAATTTGTTTTATTAGAATTCAAAGCAACAACCTCATATTAAAGGATTTTTGCAAATTTTACTTTCACACATTTAATTTAGTCATAATCTTCATCCAACACAAGTGAAATGTTTAGGGTTTTCCAAACCTTTTCACCACTTCATCGTCAATCTCTTGCCCAGCATGTCAAGCGATTCTCTTCAGGTGTTATTATGTGGGTACCACCCCCACTGGGGTGGTACAAGCTCAATTGCGACGGAGGATTCATTATGTCTAATAAATTGGCTGCATCTGGAGCATTGATTAGGGGTTGTTATGGTAAGTGGAGGGGATATATCAAAATCTGGGTAGAAAAATGGTTACGAAGTGCTTGAATCAGAGATCAAAGGGGTATTGCTAGGTTTAAGATTAGCTTCGACTTTGGGATTTGGAAATCTTATAGTTGAATTGGACAGTACCGAGGTTTTAGAGTGAATTTTGAAGGGTTCGGTGAAGACTCCAACTCCACTCCGAAATCAACCATTGACTGAGATGAATTTCTTGAAGAACCAAGCATGGAATTTAAAATTCGTTAGTGCCCGCAGAGAAGCAAATAAGGCGGTCGATCAGATCGTGTGTTTCGCATACCATTCTAGGTATTTGAACACAAAACTAATCACAAAACCTTGGCGTGCTTTGGAGTCAATAATCAAATCTGATAAAATCTACTCTATCTAGATAAGTCATACTATATTTGATTTTCGATTTCTACTCTTTTGTATTTTTTAAGGTAAAATTGAGCTCTATATTGTAATTCTCTAATACTTTGTTAATTGAAATTTTGAAGGTTTCAATGTGAAAAATATGTTTTTTTTTCATAAATGTTGTTTTTTCATGTCTTAATATATGTAAAGGTTTTAACCCCTTTTCTGGATTTGGAGTATATGTTGACTGAATTCTGTAGAGGACTGCTAATCTAGCAAGTTTTCACTTGCCATAAACTATTTTAAGGGAACAGGGACCATTAATTTAGCCATGCTCCATTCAGTTCAGGTGTTTCATTTGTTTGTAAGAAAATTCTGGCCCCCAACACTTGTTGCCCTTAAATTAAGCTTGCAACTGCCTTTTCTCCAAGTGCATAAAGTACACCAGATGATCTACTTGGTCTTGACACAGCTGTATCTTTTTTCCTTGGTCTATGCGAAGTAGCAGAAACTCAAGTCCATTTTGAAAACCTTAAAGCTATTTTAGAAGAGTGGGAAAGGCTTTTTAGTGATGCAAAATTAGAGTAGTGATGAGTGGGATGAAGGTTGGGAAAGTTTTCAAGAAGAGCCACTACCTGAGAAAGAAGAGAAACCTATCGTTGTACATTCATTTTTTTATTAGCAAAGACCAAATCTGGTCTAGGTTACATCTGTAACTGCAGGATATCCTGTTATAGCAACATAAAAGTTTGATTGAGAATATGTTCCCAAATCTTAAAATTAACATCACACTGAAAAACTTCTTTAGCCATGTGATCTGCACAGGCATTTTTCTCTCGAAATGTGTGGCTAAAAACTACATTCCACTCCTTGTCCTTCCATTTCACCTGTGTTGGATGGAGTTCATAAAAGGCTCATCTCTTTATCCCGATTTCCACATGTATTGGAACTACTCGACTGGTCCATATCTAAGTCCGATGTAATTTTTCTTGATGAGGATGATGCTCAGAGATTGGCTGACCTTGCAATTACGGTTGATTGCTTGCAACTTTGAAGATTGATGTAGTAATTATGTATGCCTAAATAGATGTATTAGAATTTATTATATGATGGATATTTTAGTATGTATGTATTAGGGTTTCCTTATCACTACAAGAAAAATGCAATATGACAACTTCAAAAGAACATTGTCAATTCGTTTTAACAATATTCAAAAAAGGTAGTCGATCAAGGAGTGGTGGAAAGTCCTAGACTTTCAACAACATACAGCTTGTGTTGCCAAAAGGGAGTGAAATAGTTGTCAATAGTGCATGTGATTAGTTGTAACTTCTGCAAATTTGATAGACCCCTACACATTCGCACATTGTCATTTCTTGCGAGTTTTAACAACACTCGCTATTCATCATCATATGTATTTTTCAAAACCATTTGTGACGGTTGTAAGTTAATGACAACAGCTTTCCAATCTAAGCAATGACGATTGTAAGAATATTGCCGTTTGTTTACAACTTTCTCATAGCATAGAGGTCAAATTTTGATTTTCCCCTCTATATTTATTACCCTGCTATACAGTCCATAACAAAGAGATCATAACTAAATGTTAAGTATTGTCAATTTCTTATTTAAAACTGAAATGGGAATCCGAGATGACAATAGCTTAGCAAAGACAAATAAAAGTCAATCATCACTATCACAAGGCAAGAGAACATAACAAAGCAGGGGCGGAGCTAGAAATCCATGATGCTTTGAGCTAGACCATAACTAAGACATGAGTCGGTTATGATTAGAAACTATCATCATTGATAAATGTTTAGAAATATGTGTATCCAAAGTATGACACTCAAGCATTCTCCTTCCAGCTAATAAAAAGATTATATAAAAGAAAAAGAAGCACTTGTGAACTAGAATAACAATTGTAAGGACATCATTATTTATATTCTTTAGGGGTGGGCTACCCTAAGTTTTCTACTATTTTATATATAAAATTATATATCCATATATAATAGGGATCGAGTTAAATATGAATCCTCCAGGGCAAGTTGAATTTAGTTCCGCCTTGCATTAAGAGTTGGTCTTATTTACTTCATGAAGTAAACTTGATTAGAAAATCCAACAACAATTGCATCTTCTTAAAATCCCTCTTTAAGTTAACATTGTTCTAGATGGCAAACATGAAAAGAATAAAAGTTAGAATCACAATGTAAATTTCCACATACATAACAAAAACATGTTGGAGATGTTCGGATAGTCTCACATCGACTTCTTAGAAAGAAACAATAAGGCTTATAAATGTGAAGTGGACACACCATCTTGCCTCGGCATTTTGGAGAACTCTCTCACTTTCAAACTAAAACCCACATATTAAGCTAGTCGCCCCTACACTCTCTAATAATGACTTGGACTTGAGCCCATTACAAAAGATAATATGGTATCAAAACCCATGATTGACTTAAATGCTCATTGTCCAAGAGTCTTGTAGACATCTAACAAAAATGGTTGATTGATGTATTGCGGTCAAGTCCTAGTTGGACTTGAGGGGGGGGAGTGTTGGAGATATTGGGATAGTCCCACATCGACTACTTAGAAAGAAAAAATAAGGCTTATAAGTGTTGAGTTGACACTCCATCTTGCCTTGGCATTTTGGAGAACTCTCTCACTTCCAAACTAAAACCCACACATTAAGCTAGTTTTTCCTACACTCTCTCGTGACTTGGACTTGGTCCCATTACAAAAAATAACAAAACAAAATTGGAAAAACCAAACTCTCGCTCATTGATATTCATAAGACCGAACTCTTGAATTCACTTATCAATGTCAATTGTAACACCCCACAAAGCTAATCAATTAGGATTCTCTTAGAATCAATTAGATTTGCATTTGACGGTTCGGAATAAGTATTTCAAAGAGTAAAGATGCCCCCAACAATTTTATCAATTGAGAAAAAAAAAGGAATTGATAGAGGATAATCAAATATCTCAAAAATAGTTCTAAGTTTGAATTGAAAAAGAAAAGCAAAAAATGGTCTAAGTTTTATTTATTTGAAGAAAAAATAGTACGACATCAAGTCATAAGTTCTTCCTATAAACTACATAGAGTCTCAATTTATAGAATTTAAAAACACAATGATTAAAGATATCTCATAGGATGGGTAAACTTGAAAAATAGAGAAATGAACTATAGTAACTTCATAATTTTGTGGCTCACGAGTTATGAAGCTAATTGATTATTTGGTTACACTTGTGGATTCATCTCAATAAGGCAATTATTCAAACACTTCAAAAACGTTAAGAAAATGCAAATCAGCTACCAATCTCTCAAAGATACTTACATCGCAAGCTTAGAGAGATGAATCAACAAAGATATTTAAGATATTCTGCTAAATCTCTAGCAAAGACCTATAAGAAGAAAAATTATCAAAAACCATCAAGAGATAGCAACTACATGCCCTATAACAAACATAAGGCTTAAATATTTTGGTTCAAGCCAAACCAGATCCCTTTGCTTGAGTTAACATTTTTGTTAGATGAAGATAATATAAAAGATAGAGAAAAAGCCTTACCTAGATGAGTGTTAGGACTCCACATACAAGATAAGATACCATTAAAAAGGATCAATTTTTCTTTCCAATTACAAGAAAAAGCCTTACCTAGATGGTTTTTGCGAACTGCAGATCGTCCCTCCCTCCCTGAACGCCTTCATCGATTTTGAAGAGAGAAGAGATTGAGAGTTAGTGTGAGAGGGAGAGAGAGCAGAAGAAAAATGGGGGAGAACGAGTGAGGTAGTTTTGGCGAGAGTTAGGGTTCAAATAGTGTTTTTGTAAGTTGGGACCAACTGAGATGTTTGTAAATGAATACTTTTTGTCACCTAATTTTGATTTTCATTTTTTTGTTTCCCTATTCTCATAAGTTTTGGCGCGACACAAGTTAAACGTCAAATTGTTAGCGGCAATACCTAATGAAAACAGAAGATAAATGTTCATGTAGTTGAAAGGATGAAACTTTTGTTGTTAAATAACTTTTTTAGTGAGTTATTTCACTGCAGGCATTGAACGTTGTTAAAATTATTATAACTACTATCCCTACAAAGAGCGTTGTAGAAACTCAGTCTTGTTTTCAATATCATATGTAATGGCCCATTTTCCAAACAGACCGCCTCAAGGGCCAATGTGGACCCACAATCTGTCTTACCAGCGACAATTGTGTTTCGTATTGGATTATATCCTCCATTTTATCCTTTTAAACCGTATTAATTATCAATTTACTAATTAAATTGTATTGAACTCTAATTATATGTCAAATCATCATTTAATCCTCAAATTACCACAGAGAAAGTCTTACTAACATGTTAACTCATATAATAATAATCGAAATGTGTGATATAAACCATAAACCTAATGTGGAAAACCCATATATAACCATAAATACATTAGATGTCACAAAATATCAAAATATACAAGGTATCAAAGTATCTCTCATCCCAAACCCAAAATGAAAGCAAAATATATATATAATACAAACGTACAAGTCAGGCTATGTATCTCTGATCAATTGTACTCCGACAACTTGCTCTTGCCTCGAATCGTACTATGATTTGCACTCAAGCCATCATAAAAGGCAGATGACGAGTCCAGAGTGAGTATTCCCAAGGAAATTAAGTGAGTAATACTGAAAGTAAATATTGTAATTTAAATAAAGCTATTAAATAAACATGCGGAAATAAATACAGGCAACTGCGCTCATCTCATGAATAGATAATAGTGAAAGCTCAAAGTGTGTTCTTAGAGCCTATGCCAGACTAGCAGTATAATTCGGGCACTTCCACAGAGTACTGTCAGCGAATCGAACTCAAGCAGGGCCAATATCTGGATCCGCTTGGTGGCAGATGTTACGCCTATGATGCACCAACACATGCCACGACATGATATTCAGGTCGTGCTATTCACCGAGACCGATCTGGTAGCACGTATTATGGTCTAGTGGGCATATACACTGGAATGGCACGGAGGAAACCCCGCTCAACATCCGTCCATTGAAAACCACAACCGGAGTAGAATATGGAAATAACATAAATTGAATTTAAATGCGAAAAGAAGTAAATACTTAAGTAATTTCAATTGGAATACTACATACCTCAAACTGCACTCCACTATCGTCACTAGTACAAATGCATGCCTCAACCGTGTGTCCAATATCTGCAATTCAACCTAAAATCATCAATTCCCCGATAACTCAAATAAATTCCCAAACCTCAAAATTCATTATTCAATACCCAAATCATCGATGAAACTACACTTTGAACACCTCAAATAGACCATATAAGACCCTAAGTCACACCCCAATTAGTAAATTTATTTTAAAAGTTTTCGTCGCGAAACTGTCCTAGACGTCGTCGGAGACGTCGCCGTGTTCATGGTCTCCACGGCGTGTCCATGACGTCCTAGGCACCGTGACAGGCGTCGTCACGTTCATCCTCTCCATGGTGTCACCAAAGCGTGGAGAATTGGCCATTGGTTCAGACGTCGTGGGTGGCACCGTGAGTACTAACCCCCACAACGCCCCTGGTAGCATCTCCTCCAGTGGGTATTTTGGGGTTTTCGAACCCCCTCTGCTCATCGCCAGGGTCCATGCTCGTTCCAACAACTCATCAAACATTTAACCAACCTCAAATAACCAAAACCCCTCGACCAAACACGTCCCAAAAGTAAACCCTGTGTTTTCTCGACAAAACCCAAAAAATCTCTTGATAACCAAAACAACAACCATACCATCACCAAAGCAACCTCAAAAACCATAGAAACACCTTACTTAGTTGATGTGCTCAAACCCATATCTGAAACCCCCGTCAAAATCTGAGAAAATTAGTATGAAACATACAGAATGAGATGGGGATCGAAGATCTAACCTAGGTTTCGATTTTTCTTGACCTCTTAAGCTCCAAATGATCACTCAAAGTTCACAAAACCCTCACACTTCTCTCAATTTTCGTCCAACCACATGTGAATAGAGAGAAAAGTTGATGGGAGAGTGAAAAAATGAGATATTTATAAGAAACGTCATCCTAACACAACCTCCCATCTCTAGGCTTTGTTTAATGGTTGAGATGAAGTCAAAGAGTCCACCAAATTGTAACACATTTGACCACACTTGGTCTTTTGGCCTTATCCTTCTAGCTCTATTATTGAACTCCAGGTGTTCTGGTACCCGGCCCCGCATTGCAACCTGTTCTCTTCGCACACAACGATGGTACCAACCACCTCAAAGTCATTTTATATTAATTATTTAATGAATTTTATCATTTATTGTGTGTATCTAGTTCCCCCGGCCTAGTATTTTGACTTTTAGCCTACCAGGTACCCGCATCGACACGCACATCAAGGCGAATACTTAACACACAACCTCTCACGTCAATGACAATGTAATTACACACATCACGATGTTGATAACCTAATTACTAATATACATCACAAATTAAAGTACAACAGCACAAAAAATTACTATTTACCTAGTTCCAAGTGCGCCCTGACCTATCTACTGGTACCACGAGCATCTGAGCTGTCTGCCACATCTGCAACCACATCATTAATAACGGCGAATTAACTTCGGGCTGTTACATCATAATATACAACAATACACTGATGCAAATAGTCATTGTATAAGATATTTTGCTACACTTGCACATAAATGTTGTCGTTTTGATATTACTAAAGGACTATGACTTTGCTATTGAGTACTACCCTGGTAAGGCAAATGTTGTAGCTGATGCATTAAGCCGGAGCGGCATTGAGAGTCAAACTGTACTGCAGCATATGACACATGAACATGGATTGCTTGAGGCGGCATTGGTGATGTGTTTAACTGAGGCTATAGTTAAGTTACAAATTTGTTGTCAGATATGAGTTCCTACTATCTCTGGAGTGGGTTGCTGAGTGTCAAAGGGCTGACAGACTTTTTGATCGTTTCAGTTGTCTGGCTTAAGATCTGGGTCGCACAGATTGGTCTGGTTCATCAAATGGGTGCTTGAGACACAGGGGCAGGTTATGGGATACCTGGGGTACAGGAGCTACGGGTCAACATTCTGGAGGATGCACATCGTTTGTGGTATACAGTTCATCCTGGCAAGACAAAGATTTATCACAACTTATGGAGTTTGTTTTGGTGGCCAGGGATGAAGGCTGACGTGGGTTCGTACGTCAGGAGTTATCTTATTTGCCATCAGATGAAGGCCGAGCACAGGAGACCAGCCAAATTACTCCAGCCGCTGCTCATTCCACAGTGGAAGCGGGAGCACATTACTATGAATTTCTTTTGTGGCTACCATAGATTGCGAGGCGACATGACGCAGTTTATGTAATGATTGACAAACTGATGAAGTCGGCACATTTCATTCCTATCTCTATGAAGTACTTCTTTCCACAGCTGAGCATTATCTTCGAGCGAGAAATCATCAAGCTTCACGAAGTGTTGATATCAATTGTGTCTGATAGGGATCCCAGGTTGACCTTAAAACCCTGGGAGAGTATGTAGGAGAAGTTCGGCACTAGGCTTCAGTTCGATACGGCTTATCATCCTCAAACAAACGGTCAATCGGAGAGGTTGATTCAGATCTTAGAGTATATGTTCAGGGCTTGTATCTTACAGTTTGGGGGTTCGTAATAGGAGTATTAGTAGTTATGCGAGTTTGCGTACAACAACAGCTATCAGGCGAGCATTGACATGCCACCGTTCAAGGCTTTGTATGGTAAGCCCTGCAGATCACATGTTTGTTGGGAGGCACCTGAGGATACGACGATTATTGGGCCTGTGGTTGTTGTTGACCACATAGAGAAGGTTAGACAGATTCAACTAAGGCTTTAGGCGGCTCAGGACAGATAGAAGAAGTATGCGAACAAGTATCTTGCGGGTCTGAGCTAAGAGATTGATGACTTAGTGTATCTTAAGGTTTCCCCTTGGAAAGGTCATCATAGATTTGGCATCAAGGGGAAACTAGCACCAAGGTTCATTGAATCCTTTAGGGTCGAGGCACATGTCGACACTGTGGAGTACAGATTGGAGTTGCCACCACAGTTAGCGGGGTTCATCCAGTATTCCATATATCTATGTTGAGGTTGGCTAGGTCAAGACCGAGACCGATGGTTGATGTCAAACAGATTGAGGCTCGGCCTGATGTGACCTACGAGGAGTAGCCAATGAACATTATGGATCGCAAGATACAAACTTTGCAGAGCAGGGATATCCTGAAGGTAATAGTTCGATGGCAGCATCACGGAACTGAAGGACTCACCTGGGAGCTTGAGTCTACTATGCGACGTAGTTAGCCTCAGCTATTTATCGGTAAGGATTTCGTTTTGATTTAAATTTCGAGACGAAATTTCAACTAGTTAGGAAGAACTATGTAACGACCCGTTACCTTAAGCACGTGATTACTATTAATCTGAATGGTAATTAATCCGAGTTAGGCTCGTGATTAAGCCCGATTTGTCATGATTAATGTGTGTGTGGGTTTACGTGATGTATTGTGTTTGTTTGGTGTGTATTAGTACCTATTTGTGAATAATCGTACTAACGAGGGAATGCCTAATACCATGTATGGGTCATTAAGACACACATGAGACGTGGGACAGCGTGGAGAGCCGAGTGTGCTCAGTGACGGAGTAAATTATGTAATTATAGGCGTAATTATAGGCATATATATATATATTTATATATATTATGGATATATATAAATATATATTAAAAAAAGGAAAATAATAAAATAATAGTAAACTATTAGGCACAAAGTTATACTCGGGGTCACGAGTGACATGCGTCGGATGTACGGGGGTGCGCACGCCCGAGAATTCTCGTTGGCGTGCCAATCGGAATTTGAGGCGCAATATATCGATATATATATATCAGTATATATATAAATAGATATAATAAGTTAGGAAAGGTGAAATAACCTTTAAGGGTATTGATTAAAAGAAAGAAACGAGATGTGCATAGGGGTAATTTGGTCATTTTTCATTTAAACCGTCTTCTTCGTCGATTTATTCAAACGAGAGCAAAGAGAGAGAGAGGGACAGAGAAGATGAAGCCGAGAGGGAGGAAGAAGAAGGAGAGAAGGAGGGGAGCTCGAGATTCGTGCGAAGGTGAGTTGTGTTCATCGTTGTTGTCGTTGGTGTGGGTGAGGTTCGGCCAAGAATGAAGAAAGGGAGAGTGATCTTCCTGCTGAGAGTGGTGAATGCAAGGGAGTGGTCTCCCTTGCCAGTTCGGGCTGGGGTTGGGGTTGAGAGCCAACCCCAATGAGGAATCAAAAAAAAACAAAAGAAAAGAAAAGAGAGAAAATGGAGAAGAAAATTCTAAAAAAATAGGAAAAAATATGGAAAAATAGTAATTTGACGAAATAAATAGAAATTGAGGAGTTTATATAGAAATGAGGAATTTGAAAGTTGGAGGAGACTTTATTCCAAGGTTTTACCTCGAAAAACGTGAAATGGTCCAAATAGGTTGTAAACTAAGTCTTTGAATTTTGAATTCGAATGGGACCAATTTAGGGTATTAATAAATAAATATTAGACTTAAATTGATGACAATTGGTCTATGTTAGGGAATGAATCAATGTGGAAAGAGGTTGAGGACTCGGGGAAGTTGTACAAGGCAGTAAAACATAGAAAGCTCAGGACAGGTAAGTGGGACTCGTACTTTTTATCAATTATGCAATGTAAATTAGTATTATTAGAGCACGTAGTATTCAGGACTGGAAATGGGGCAATGTACCATGATTTGGTTTGGTGTTACACAAATGGTTTTGAAATGAAAAATGGATTCAGAAAGAGGTTTGACGGGACAGATCGGCATGGGGCTTGGAACTGTGGTGGAGTTGCTAACCATCATCGCGCCCCCAGTGACTTGGGAAGTATCCCAAACAATGCTTTCCATTTGAATTGACTACTCATTAGTCATAAACCAATCAGATGAGCAATGATTGGTGTAGTGATGATGAGGGAGTGCAACTCTATGTTTTTATGAGTTGGCGGCACATTGACAAGAACTGGTTAGATGCCTAGTGGCTGGTTCTTGAAGAATGTAAGGGGGCGACTCAATTCAAGTGATGAAATTGAAAGTACAAATCATGGTACATTGCAATAAACCAATGACTTGCATCTGCTTATGTAATGATTATATTGTTTCAGATGATCTTTTAAATATGCATTGCTGCACATTGTCATATATTATTTCTTGATAGTAATTGATAGTTGATGGTTGGTATGAGAGTAACTTACTGAGCATGTAAGAGCTCACCCACCTTAACATCTCCAGGTATGGATGTACGCTAGGACTTGAAACTCAGGGAAAGAGAAGACCAGGAGTTTAGTATCTTCTCTACGGTGCAGTGAGTTTCCTTATTATATTTATAAAATTGTAATGCTTTATAATTTGTAATATTTGGGGTGGGAATACAAGTTCAATACCGATGTTCGTGCCAGTATTGTATAGCTTATCATTTATCGAAAAAGTTTTAAATTTTTCGCTGCGTTTATTGTATTTTGTTAATTAATATCAAGATATGCAGGTTATTGTCAGGAAATTTGATTAGGCTGTTGGCTCTAATTGTTAGGAAATGTGCCATAGGTCAATCCATTAACAGTCTTTTTTCATAGTTTAAACATGTTTTAATGGAATCAGATTCGGATCCTGTTGGGGTTTTTCTCAAAATTGTTTTGTAATCTCCGCTGCGCATGAACCCCAAAACCCAACACTAATTAGGTCCGATCTGGTTTATTGGGGCTTAATTAGGGTTTTAGACCGAATGTTCTCTAATTGAAATTAGGAGATGTTACAGTTGGTATCAGAACCAAGGCTTTACAAACTTGAGTTTATTATTGGTCTCGAAGTAAGAGACAGTTTTGATAAAGTGTAATATAAGAGATTAGTTTGTAAAGCTTGGTTTGATTATTTCATCGAGAAGTCAATGGAATAACTCTGATATAGATTAGTATCAGATACTGAGGTCGTCACTTTCAATCGGGTTTCGAAGTGATGTGATAATACTGATACCGGTTGGATTGGGGTCTTAAGTTGTTCCTGTATATTAAAATGAAAATTTAGGTTAACTGACTTGGAGATTGGTTTTCAAGTCAGGGATAACCTAGAACTAAATGAACAGTTTTTATTGATGTTTTGGGAGGTAATGAAAGATAAAAGCTAGAGATATGTATTTTTGTGTTGATATTATATCTATCCGATAGATATAGCTGTATTGTCTTGCCTTGAAATGAATCTGAAAGTCTTATCTCACATCTATGACTTGATAAGTCAAAGGAAATTGATGGTGAGGGTTGTTGGGAACTTAGACTTCAGGGATATTGTGATAAAGGAAAACAGTGGAACGATAATAAGATGAGTTGTATCCATCTGTCTTATGAGATGAGAATATGTATATATTGAGGGTTAGGGTTTATGGAACCCTGAATCCTAATGATATAGATATGGAAAGGAGAGGAGTTATAAATCACTCTTTCATTGAATAATCTCTAATGGTCTTGATTCTCACTGATAGTGTTTGATGAGAAATAGTCAGTGTTGAAGGAACAATGGGTTCTGAACTTAGAAACATAGGTCAAATGAAATGACCATAAATGGTGAATGAAATATGAAATGATAGACAATGAAACTCAAAGGTGATGAGTCACTTTGAGTAGAAAAGATACTATTGTTGAGACTAGTTGAGTAAGATAAAAAGTAATTCAATGAGAGGTGTTAGTGATGAATAATGAGAAGAACCTTGTTGAGGTTAAATAATAATTAGTTAAGCATACTTCATGAATGATTATGAAGTATACAATTCCAGATATGGGGGCTAGTCCATATTGGAATAATAAAATGAAACTTATAAGTGTTTATTAGTGTTGTGGTATAGCGCACATACTGAAAGTAAGGTAAGAAATAGGTTTATTAGTGTTGTGGTGATATAACTGCACGCACTAATAGTATGATAATAAGGAAACTTGTCAGTATAGTTGGGATATAGTTGCAAATAGTGAAGGCAGAATGGAAAGGGCTTATTAATGCTGATGTGGATAACTGCACTCACTAATAGAGCAATAAAAAGAAAGGAATAATGATGTGGTAAAACCATACATAGAGAAATGAAATGTGAGTTTACCGAATTGATGGGTAGATCAATGTTGGATGTAAGGAAATGACGAAAATGATGGAGTTACATTAAAAGTGAAGACTCACAACAACAAATAAGAGTTAATAGATTATAGAGAATTTGAGTGGTTGGTCAACTTTATCTTGGTTATTGAACTTCTATCACTTTTATGGTAATTCTAAATATATGAACCCAATGACTAGGACAGTCAGAGGTAGAAGTTTAACATTAATTCATCTAAGAATTTAGGAGTAATATAGAGAAAGAAATGATGAAATGAAATGTAAGAATACCTGATTGAGGTATAGATCAATGTTGGAATATATGAAAATGAGTTGAAGGTAACATTACTCTAAAAGTGAAGAGTTACAACGAGAGATGAGAGTGAAGTAGTTGAGAGAAATTTATGTTGTTGGTCAACTCTATCTTGTTGAGGAATTAGAATCACTTGGAAGGTAAGGGTAAATCGAAAATAAAAGTGGAAGGTGAGTAACAACTGCATAAGCTGAAGGACTGTGAAAGTCAAAGGTAGAAGTTTAATATCAACTCAGTTAGGAACTTTCTGTACATGAAGGCAGAAAGATTCACAGATATAACACTCTTGTCATCCAAGATATCTGATATAGATAAGAAGTGTACCGTTCAGGAAATGGAGAAAAACATAGCAGTGAGCCAGTGATGTATTTTAAATTAATGTTTGGACTGGTAGAGTCTAAATTGGGGAGAATGAGTTGTCAATAAAGTAAAGAATTGAGAATCTAGAGAATGATGTATAATACTGGGAATGAATAGGTAAGCAGTATGTCAAGAGGTTGGTATTGACTGTGATCTATGATAGAAAATGTTGAAATTCATAAGTTTTGTGAATGATAATTTGTAGAAATTCAGTAATCATTCAAAATTCAAATGGGTTGAGTTGAAAAAATTTATAATAGGTCAGTAATAGAAAAGCAAGCTTGACGAATGTAAGATTGTGAGATTAAGGTTTCGAGTAATGTGTATATTAGAAAGGCTTGAAATCTTATCATAATGTAGGATAAAATATTCATCAAATTAGTTGGATTGTTGACACCCAACCAATGATTAATTTATTGTGCTTGAGGTATTATGAAAATTGTATGAGTGTGAGAACTGAAGTGGAGTGATAAATGAATGTGAGGTGAATTCTAAAGGAATAGTGATTTCTCGGAATCGACAACTCAAGTGTTGAAATTAATTGAAACCAATAGTTCTCAATAGTTGATTGAGATTTGGTTATCATGGAGTAAAGCTCAGTATTGAGGAGTATATGATCAAGTGATGGTTTGATAAGGTGAAAGATTATGGTGTAAACCATAGAAACTCACTAGAGTTCATGCTATGTTTAATAAGGGAAAGATGTAGAGTTGTTGAACTCTATCAAAATAAGACCATCATTAAGTTGACAATGATGACGAAGGCAAAAATAGTTGAAACTGTACCGAAAGCACAAAATACTATCGCAGAGTTATGTGGGACTCTGACGATAGACTAGAGTATTCCAAAAAGTTCTAGGTGCAATGAATAAGTCTCAACTATAAGACCCTAAGATATGTGTTGAATTTTAAATTAAGAGTCAAGGGACTTGATTGAGATTAAGACAATTAGATAATTGTCTTATATTCAACACAAAGGTAGAAAAATGGTTAAATATGGAATGATTGAAGTATACAAACAACTTATACAGAGAATTGTAATATAGTTGTATTGTATGATCAATTAACTTTAAAATGTAATAACTTTATAATAGAATGAGGATGAGTTGTGCATGATACAAAGGATGCCTTGAGGCTTAAGGAAATTGAAATGTAGTTTGACTACAATAATTGTTTAATTATACTTGGATTATAGGAGAGGTTAGAGATGTATTTTAATATTTCATCCAAGTAGTTGTCTATTGACATAGTGAAGCAAGAGATTGTAAAAAATACATTTGATACAGTTCAAGGGAAACTAATAGGAAATAATGGTATTGGTAAGAGTACCAAACTATTGTAAGGCATCAACTAATAATAAAAAAAAAACTACGAATATGTACTTCAAACGATGGATGGAATGAATTGCAAGAATAAGTCTTAGAGGAAAGACTTGAAATAGTAAGACAGGGATGAGAGTTCCAATATATATGTATAAATTCAGTTGAATGGATAAAACGTGCAAATTCATTCATTCATGGAGGGGTTTTGAAGTACAGTTGTATCATGTACAAGGGTTTGTAAGGTATGAATGTCGTTTAGTTATTTCTAAGACTAGAATGTCTTAGTGAAATCACTAAATGATAGATGAAAGTTTTAGGAAACCAGTGAGACTGATGAAATGTGAATTGAGGAAAGCTTCAAACTATGAGAGTTTGAAGAGAATAATTTTGTCAAAGTGAAGATAAGTTGAGATGAAATGAGTCACAGAATGTAGAAAATGATATATTCACTCTAAGAAATTACTCCTATAAAGTGATTGACGGTGGTTAATACTTGAATGAAAGAAAGGGGCATGAGTGGTAATTATAATAGGAACTTCTCAATATTATCTTGTCAGAGAGATAGATAATAGTTGATGAATGAATGAAGTCCTGCGTAGGCATATCATCAATTGAGAGGTTGGAATTGATAATTACCAGTCTTTTCTTTGAAGTTCAGAATGAGACTGAACTCAGTAAATTAATGAATTAATGGGTGATAGGATCGATTAAGAAATCTAATTGGAACTACTAAATGTGTTAGAGCTTGATTATGAATGAGTAGTGTACATATTTATTGTGGTAATGGAAATTGTGGTGGACGTATTAAATGTTGAAATGAAGATTTGATTCAAGTGGAAGGTTAGACCAGAATTATTCTGAATATCTCATGAATCTCTTTATATTATAGATATATACAACGCCATATCATATTTGAGTATTGACGAATTATAAACGGGTTGAGATAATGATATATAAGGAGATTATAAAGGGATATGAGATGTATTCAATATGTGATATTGAGTAGTAAAACCTAAAGAGTAGGTAGATTCTTGCCTATACCTGATAAAAGAAAAAAAATACGAATGTAGATTTTGATATAAAATAGACGTCAACACAATGAATTATAGTTGATGAGAGAATCTAGTCTGCAAGATTCTTGTTAGTGAGGGCATATGTGATGCTTGGAAGGATTGAACAAAATAATTGTATGGGAGATGTGAGATGGTATAAAATTAAAATGTTCCGGATAAAGATCCAAGACTTGCTTCCACTGAGGGAAGAAGTTATTGATATAAATTGAAAACTAGTCTCAATCTCAATACAATATGTTTCCTTCGTATTGACGAAGAGATTGTGTTATTAATTTCATTCAACGAATATGATGGAGATTGGGTCTCATCATGATAATCACTGAAAGAATCGATTAATCTGTGTGAGTTCTCTAATGATCTTAGTAATTCGAGGAGTTACAGAATGAAGTATGCCTTTCTTATCCTACCTTAGAGGTGAGAGATAAGAATGGAAGATATTATACCTGAATGAATGAAGTAATAAAGAACTACACAGAGGAAATATAACAGACTAGGTAATATATAACTACAATATAAAGGAAATGAGTTATAGAAAGTAAAAATTTACAAGTTGTTATATATAGATTGACGAAAGCTATAAGTTTCAAACAGGTATCGAAAGAAAAGATGAGAATGTGATGTGGTTGACCTTACCATTCACTAAAATAGAGGTAGGAGACACACATATGTTGACCGTGCTGTTCATTTGAAGTGGACAGAGGTAGGAGACATGATGATTGTCGACCTAGCCTTTCAGTATGGGATGAACGGAGGTAGGAGACATGATACTGTTGATCCTTAGTGGATTCGTCAATGCTTGAGCTACAACAATCTTTAAGAAAAAAAGAGAAAACATGACAAATGTCATAGGTTGTTGGAGAAATCAAAAGATAAATGAGATCTTTCGGGAAATCTCACCTATGAAGTATAGATTCGGATTAAGCTAAATTAATGAAATGGGATTATTCATATGGAAAGAGAAGAATGAAACGTTAATTTAGTTACGTTTATTCTTCAAAGTAAAGTTGAGATAAGCTTTGTGCTAGTGATATGGTGGTGAAATCACATATACTAGACAAGCGAAGAATGAAGAAAAACTAAGGAACGGGAATGATAAGGGAAAATCCATTTCGTTTCGAAACTATTGGTGACTTGTACGTATCCTTAATTTCAAGGACGAAATTGTTGCTAAATTGAGGAGACTGTAACGACCCGTTACCTTAAGCACGTGATTACTATTAATCTGAATGGTAATTCATCCGAGTTAGGCTCGTGATTAAGCCCGATTTGTCATGATTAACATGTGTGTGGGTTTGCGTGATGTATTGTGTTTGTTTGGTGTGTATTAGTACCTATATGTGAATAACCGAACTAACGAGGGAATGCCTAATACTATGTGTGGGTCATTAGGACACACATGAGACAAGGGACAGCGTGGAGGGCCGAGTGTGCTCGGTGACGGAGTACATTATATAATTATAGGCGTAATTATAGGCATAAATATATATTTATATATATTATAGATATATATAAATATATATTAGAAAGGGAAAATAATAAAATAATAGTAAATTGTCGGGCGCAAAGTGATACTCGGGGTCACGAGTGACACAAGTCAGATGTACGGGGGTGCGCACGCCCGAGAATTCTCGTTAGCGTGCCAACCAGAATTTGAGGCACAATATATCGATAAATATATATATTTATATATAAATCGGTATATATATAAATAGATATAATAAGTTAGGAAATCTTAAATTACCTTTAAGGGTATTGAAGAAAAGAAAGAAATGAGATGTGCACAGGGGTAATTTGGTCATTTTCCATTTAAACTGCCTTCTTTGTCAATTTATTCGAACGAGAGCAGAGAGAGAGAGAGAGAGGGATAGAGAAGATGAAGCCGAGAGGGAGGAGGAAGAAAGAGAGAAAGAGGAGTGCTCAGGAGTTCGAGCGAAGGTGAGTTGTGTTCATCGTTGTTGTTGTTGGTTGTTGTTTCGATTGTGGAATACGGAGCTCATTGATACCCTCTTCAATGAGAGAGACACAAAAGGAATAAAAAAATTGTGTTGAGCTGGGGAAGTGAAGATAAACTAATATGGCACCAAACAAAAAATGGGAAATACATTGTGAAGTTAGGATACTACATTGCTCAATCATTAAACTAGGGAGGTTTACCTCAACATATGGAAGGGAATTGGGCCTAGATTTGGAAGATGAAGGTGCCATCAAAGGTCAAATATTTTGCATGGCGAGCACTACGGGTGTGACGGCCCTAGCTCCTCATAAAACTGGATCCCG
This sequence comes from Stephania japonica, assembly GCA_039657345.1. NCBI lineage: Eukaryota > Viridiplantae > Streptophyta > Magnoliopsida > Ranunculales > Menispermaceae > Stephania > Stephania japonica. The sequence continues at coordinate 15,254,891 of CM077556.1, forward strand.
CCCGGCCTAGGTCTATGTGGACCCCTGAGTCCTTACTCATAAGTCTACGCATCCTAGTCAGCCTTAAATCCTTATGTACATCGTTTCATTTTTATGTTATGTGAAAGTTATAGGATTACAAAATTATCAGGAAATTTGCAACGGAAATCACTATAATTGTCACGGCCCAATTTCCTAATCTTGATTAACTTGCTTAATCAGGATCACCGACCCGTGACGTGGGGCCCGCATGAGATGCGCACATTGACCGAGGCACGTGGCCGAGGTAAATGTTATATTTGTACTGGTGTATGCCTAGTGTTGTGTATATGTGTAGATTAATTAAGTTAATTTTTGCAAACCATAGACATCGAGTTGACGTGGGCGGGGACACGCCTTGGAGTGCGTACAAGTACGAGTACCTAGTGGAATTACCGGGGTAGCGAGACTAGGCTAGGAAATAACAATTTATTTCAAATCTACCTTAACATAAATTAAGTTATTTAATTTAGTTGAAAATACGACGTTCGACGCACGGGAAAGCGCCTCGAGTTGTGTACGAGTCGAGGTGTCAGGAGGCCGGATAGCTAGGACTACTGCGTTGACTTGTAAGTGAAACTGTGGGAACTCTTTACTTTATTTCATTCCAGTCATTTATAAATTTAAGTCTATTTGTAGACTAGCTAATTTATTTCCCACATCATGCTTTCCTTGTTTCTATTCATATTGAATATCGATATAGCATGATGCCTTGTTTAATATATCATTGACTCCATGCTTCCTTATATGCTCAATGTTTGTCTTGAAATATGGTTAATGGATATTTAGAAAATGCATGCTATAGGGTTATCTGTTATGTTGGACTTGTGCTCTATTTACTTTGGGGCTTTGTAGCCTAGCTTGTGTTGAAATCATAGCATTATAGGATATATATTCTTGAAATCTAAAGTAGGGATTATCTAGTGTCCATTGCACACGAGATGCGCAGATTCACGAGGATTTCGGTCCTTCGGGGTCTCCGGCACTCGCCACTACACTTGGGCGGCACACGTGGCATGGGTCACGGGGTTGTCGGCAAGTATAAATGATTTAAATACGCCGAGCACAGCTCCGCCATTTGAGGTTATTAAAAAACAAAGAGAGATTATTATCATATGTTGAGCACAGCTCCATACAGTAGTGGAAAAGGCTAGGTGATAGTTCTCACCGCCGACCGGACGTAGATCATCTCGACTTAGCCTGTGTCAGTTTATGTGTATCTGTTAACGTTGGTATTTACTTGCATTATTTATTCAACATTTCTTCAGCTACATATGCTTTTAAATACCTTTTGTTTAAATTGGAAATGTAGTATTAGATTTCCCCAGTTATCACTTAAATATCATCATACTCACCGTCTAGTTTGTGACGGTGGGTGTAGATCTGTCGAGCAGCACCAGGTCGGGCAAGGAGAAGATCGGCGACTACCTCTGAGCTCCGAGCGCGTAGCTGCCCGTACACGTAGGGTACTTTTTTGTATTATGTTTACTTATGTCTTTATCTTTTGGGTTGTTATTGGGATGAGTGTTAGATTACTCGACTTTTGGCTTTCACTTTGTTTATATATGTTCGTCGTTTACTTGCATATATATGGTGATCGTTATTTCCTGGTTTCCACACTTAGGATTTATTAAAAAAAAAATTCCGCTAAAATATTAAAGACTTCCGCTAAATAAAATAATTTTTTAAACAAGAGAACACAGGTAGTAAAGGCTGACTAATTCGTAATCGGGTCCTATGTGTTGTGATTAGGGCTTAATTACGGGATTAGGCCGGACGGTGCCCTAGATTAGAAGCGGGGCCGTCACAATAATCAACTATAATTAAGAAATATAAATCAGGAATAATGGACAACCTACTCATGTGGAAACCCTGATAAATAGATAAATACATGCAGGTATGGTGATCCAAGCTATACAAAGTGATCATATATGATATCCCTAATCTCTCAAATCCCAATACATGTCTCATTGTTTAACAAAACATAATATACAGTACTCACAGTCAAAAGAACAAAAACCTACACTGAGTAAAGGAAAGGATCGCTCCGAGAGTCCTCAGAGGATATCACCTAGCATCGGTTCCTTCCCCTTGCTCGTCTTTACTTTATCTGCACCACCATCACAAACTAGACGGTGAGCGCTTGAAAAAGAGAAAGTAATGCCAGAAGAAACTAAACAGCAATTCAAGATTTCTCAAATAAACAGTCCAAATATCATGCAGTATTGAAAAGCAGAAATTATAACAAATAACATGATAAACAAATTGACAAGCGGAGCAACAAAGTTTAAGTGTCCACATAATTAAAGAAGGCCCATAAATGGTCAAAATAAATGCAGTATCGCAACACCACATTTATAGTCGCTATAGTGACCAACCAACCAAAGACATCGCAGCGTTCAAACAATTCAGTACTCAGGATATAACTCGCTATCAGTGGGGTGGAACAACACAATCGCATAAGTGTTCACGCTTATCCACTCATATGGATACCTTCGCAACACACACCAAAACACTCAACCAAGAAAATTAAGAACGAAATTCCAATAAAGGCTTCATTCAAATTAAAATATCAACAATGAAAAATGAATTAATGCATACTTCCTATCTAGCTTACAATCGTACGATAACGTACCTCTATTAATCACAAACCTCTGATCCTCGCGTACTTCTATTATCCCACTCAAATTCTCAAAATCAGTCAATTTAACCAAATTCGCAAATCCTATTAATATCTTTCTAATTTCCTCAATTTTCTATAATTATCAAATTAGTATAATTGGATTGATTTCTGGGGTATTGGGTCGTATTTGAACCTAATTGAATCCCTGAGAGATCTCCAAAATTTTCTAAAATTTTTAAAAATTTTGGTCTCTGTGAACAGTGTCACGCTGCCAAGACGTCGTGACGACTAAGGCTTGAGCGGCGTCTCCACGGCATGGAGATGAGACAATTTGCCTAACTCGTATGTCGGTGACGTCGTGACCCTGTTGTTCTAGACGGCATCCCCACGACATCTTTCCTGATTCTCGTTTGTTTCCCTCTGCTCGAGACGTCTGTAAGTGACGCCGTGCGAAATACTACTCACGGCGTCCTTCGCGGCGTGTTCAGTAGAACACCTATTAGTCGCCACGTTTTGAGTCTATCCCAAACCCTTTGAGATGTTCATGACAACTTAAAACCCAACTCCCTTTTGCGTTTAAATCCCGACAAAACACCCGATTCGAAAATAACTCAAAATTCTTCAAAAATTCCAATTCACTTCCAATCCACAAATCAACCACCAATTCCTCAATAAAACCATCAATTGATCCCAAAAACATAAATCAAAATCATTTTCCAACATTTTCTCGAAAATTCGTCGAAATCGTCGCGACAAAAACCCACAAAATTAACGCCAAAACGTGCACAAACATGAGAGGAGTGAAGATCCTACCTTTTTACGCATATTCAGTCGCTCCACGACGTCGCAACGTGTCCGCAAAGCACCGAAACTCCCTCCTTTTCGTCCGTTCTCTCCTTCTCTCTCACGTTGTAAAAGGGAAAAATTGGATGAGGAGAGAGAGAAAAGTTGGTTTATATACCAGTCTCTCATCTCTTCACACGCACGGATCTCGACGCAAATCTTGTGACTCCTCTTCAATCTAGCCAACCACTCTAACTCTAAAGAATGACTCCAATGGGTGACTTAAACTTCAAAACCGCTCCATTTCTCACTCAAAACAAGTTTTATCAAATTCGTTTCAACTCTCAACTCACACTGCGTACGTTCTTGGACATAACCTCGCTCCCATATTTTATTTAATTATTTATTATTTTTGATAATTCACTAATTATCATTTTTCGGTGTTTAATTATCATTATTATACCCTAAATTTCTATTTTTCCTAGCCGAATCTCACACAGAAATTCGTGGCAATTTATAAACAAAAATCACACACTAGGACATACAGAGTTCACATTCGAGTATAAATAATAATACAAAAATTACAAAAAAATAAAATATATCTCAGTGTTGACTCCCGAGGTTTGAGTAATATGACAAATCACGACAGTAGGTCACGATCCTGAAAATCACAACACTTGTCACCAATTAAATTTGAGGGTCGTTACAATGGGGATGTATCCCTTTCAAGTCCAAGTTGATAGAGAAGGGTATTCAGCTGGATCCATTATGTGTTTGTTGCAGAGAGGAAATCGAGTCACTTGCGCATCTTTTATTTCAGTGTAGGGAGGTTGAAGGCTCGAATGGAGGAGCAAATCTTCATTATAATGGGGGTGATCAGTTCAATCTGAAGGAGTGGTTCACACAGCTCACTGATCAAGGAGATACTATGGAAACTGCAAGATATGGATTACTTTATGGGCGAAATAGAACCACAGGAACAATGTTTTATGGCGAAATAGATCTAAACCTGCAATGTTGGAGATCCAGGCGAGCATTGATTGGTGGAAGTTATGGATTGAGGGGAAGAAATCCCAAGCAACTCCATCTTCTTCCCATAGCAGTCCACCACCAACAATCAGCTGGACCAGACTTGAATTAGAGGTGGTCAAATGTAACTTGGACGCTATGATTTTTCAGGGTGAAGACCAAATAAGGTTAGGGGCAACACTAAGAGATGCAAATAAGCACTTCATAAAGGGGATTACAAAATTTTATCATTCCAATTGCACACCAGCTGAGGCTGAAGCAGTGGCTCTTCGTGACTCACTAAAATGAGTTTCTAGTTTGGGACTTGAGAATGTGACTTTTGAGACTGATGCTCTAAGCACAGTACAAGGGTTGAGTCAAACCAATTAGAATGAGTCGAGGATGGGTTTAATCCTATAGAAATGCCTGCGTATAAGCAACAATCATCCGACATGGAGAATAGTTTACATACGTCAACAAACCAACAAGCTTGCTCATGATATGGCAAGACTTTCGCGATGTCATGAGTATGAGGCTCTTTGAGAAACAACCCCTTCAAGTGTAATATCTATTATTCACCAAGATGTAATTTTAAGCTGAGATTAATAAAATCTATCTCGTTTATATCAAAAAAGTCCGTTATTAGCATAACTATACCAATTGCATGTGGTGTAGCTTCCCTTTGATTAGCATAACCCTAATTGGAATTCCATATTTTCCACGTGCACATAAAATGATTACTCCACCCACACATGCCACATCCCCCCACTCACATGCCAAGTGTAACGGCCCAAATTAATTTAATAAGGATTTTTGTTAATCACGAGGATTAACAGGTAATTTGGGCGTTACGTGGATAGCTGGGTTGACTCAGATATGAGTACCTAGGTTATATTGTGTTATTTGTGTATGTTGTATGTCTATTATTGTGATGTGGGAATTTATTATTTTTATAAACATCACATGTGTGTAAGTTGACATCGGGCAAGGCTACGAGTCGGGTATATGTCCCGAAGTGTGTGTCAGGGACCGGGTACCAGGTACGAGATAGCCGGGGTACGGGACATGGGTTGTCGGGAAGCTGAGAGCTAGTGTGACTCACATATGATTTTTTTATATGATTTATTAAGGTGGCCTATCCTAAGGTTATATTAATGTATTAATAGATTAATAGAAATCATATAGTTTGATAGGATTAATCATGGTGCATAGGATGATTCTCGAGATGCACAACAGAGTGAAACGAGGCATGTGTTGTTAGAATAAGGTGTCATGAACTTGGGTGACACAGGGTGATCAGGAACCGTCCGATTCTCATCGGGATGCGTGCACACATTTGATTAGAACAAATATATAAATATCGATGGATCGATGGAGGCATGCAAGAAATCAGTTTCTCAACAAATTCTGGAATTCATAGAAGAAATTTGAGGGTAGGGAAGGTGAATTCGAGCTTTGGAGAGGGAAGTTAAGCTTCGAAAACGTTGATCTAAGGTAATCAAACTTTTGTTTTGAGTTAAATTTCATTAAAATGGGTGTGATGGTGATTTCAGATTTTTGGACAAAATCACTATTGTTTTTACTGGATTTGGGGGTTCTTGAGGTTTAATTTGATGAATCTTATCAATTAGAATCAATTTTGAGGAAAATTGAGGTGATTTGGTAAATTTTGTGGTGAAATTTTGAGGTTTTAGAGGTCTTCAATGGAGTAAGATTGAAGAGAAATGGAGATGAGGGAAGAAGAGGCAAAGATAGATGGGAAAAAAAATTTGCAGAACCAGGAACCTCTGGTTCCTGATCTTCCTGGGGAGGAAGAAAGGACGCACGCGCTGCGTGCGTGCGTCCCTGGTCCGACCGGACCGGATCGGCCAGCCAGGCCGGTCCAGCCACTTGGACCGGACCGGACCAGTCCAGCCACTTGGACCGGACCGGACCAGTCCAGTGGGCCCCCCAATTAAAAAAATAATTTTTTAAATTTTTAATTAAATTTAAATAATATATTTAAGAAACTGATTTCTTGTATGCCTCCACCGATCCATCGATATTTATATATTTGTTCTAATCAAATGTGTGCACGCATCCCGCGGAGAATCGGACGGTTCCTGATCACCTTGTGTCACCCAAGTTCTAGACTCCTTATCCTAACAACACATGCCTCGTTTCACTTCGTTGTGCATCTCAAGAATCATCCTATGCACCATGATTAATCCTATCAAACTATAGGATTTCTATTAATCTATTAATACATTAATTTAACCTTAGGATAGGCCACCTTAATAAATCATATAAAAAAATCATATGTGAGTCACACTAGCTCTCAGCTTCCCGACAACCCATGTCTCGTACCCCGGCTATCCCGTACCCGGTACCCGTCCTCGATATACACTTCGGGACATATACCCAACTCGTAGCCTTGCCCGATGTCAACTTACAAACATGTGATGTTTATAAAAATAATAAATTCCCACATCACAATAATAGACATATAACATACACAAATAACACAATATAACCTGGGTACTCATATCCGAGTCAACCCAGCTATCCACGTAACACCCGAATTACCCGTTAATCCTCGTGATTAACATAAATCCTGATTAAATTAATTTGGGTCGTTACAATTCTTCCCAACTAGAAGAATTTCGTCCTCAAAATTTAAAAAATTTCGAGTAACATCCCCGGTCCACCAAACCACACCCATTCACTGGGTCGAACCTTACTGAATTTGTTTCCAGTACGTCAGGATTCCACCAGTGTGTGTATCAATTGGTCTTTCACTCAGAATCTTTTCCATCTGAGATTCCACCAATGTGCATATCAATTGGTCCTTCACTCAGAATCTTTTCCATCTGAGATTCCACTAATGCGCGTATTAATTGTCCTTCACTCAGAATCTTTTCCATCTGAGATTCCACCAATGGTAGACCCCACCAGCCCTTCACCTCATACATGTTCTATCTTGTGTGAACAATGCCTCTGATGACTCTGTCTGATCATCGCTAATATCCGCAACTGTTTTGATTTCAAGATAACTGAACCTTCTGGCCCTGCCAACTCTATAGCTTAGCCTCCCGCGGTATCTATCTACATACTTCTTTTGCTTGTCTTGTGCTGCTCGAAAACTCTGAAGAATCTGTTGAATCTTCTCTGTGTGATCAACAACTATCTCCATCCCCATCATAACTGTATCTTCTGGCTCTGCCTAACATGCTGGTGATATGTAGGGACTCCCATACAGTGCCTCAAATAGTGACATCCCGATACTAGCCTGATAGCTGTAGTTGTAGGCAAACTCACATAGTGCTAAGTAATCCTCCCACGAACCTCCAAACTGCAGAATACAAGCCCAGCATGTCCTCTAAAATTATTATCAATCTCTCTGACTGGCCATCTGTCTAAGGATGATACGCCGTGCTAAACTGCAACCTAGTGCCAAACTGCTCCTGCATCGCTCCCCAGAATCCCGAAATAAACCTGGGATCCCTATCAGATACAATGGAAACCGGCACCCCATGCAGTCTAACAATCTTCTGCTTGAATAGTTTGCTCAATTGGGAAATGTGCATCGCATCGAAACCGATATGAAGTGCGCCGATTTCGTCAGTTTGTCGATCACTACCCAAATCGCATCATGTCGCCTGGACGTCTGCGGTAATCCACTGACAAAATTCCATGGTAAGGTGTTCCCATTTCCACTAAGGAATGGGTAACGGCTGTAGCAACCCACCTGGTCGTCTATGCTTCGCCTTCACCTGCTGACACATGTGACACCTTCGAACATACTCACCGACATCAGCCTTCATCCCCTGCCCATTAAAACAATTTTTGCAAATCGTGGTACATCTTGGTTCTGCCTGGATGAACGGTATAACTCGACCTGTGCGCATCCTCTAATATACTATCTCTGATCTTTGGCACTGTTGATACCCAAATTTGACCTCTGTACCGCAACATTAATCCACCATCTCTATCCAATCAGTGCATTCAGGATCCTGTGCCAAATCATTGAAGCGCTCATAAAGCCCATCAGTTCTCTCACATTTCAATACCCGCTCTAGTGACACAATCAGTACTATCATATGACCACAAATCTGGACATCGTGCGTAGCTGCAATGTCTAACATGCTCATAACTGATGTTGTTTCCAACAGTCTCATAAGTCGAGTACTGTTCTGACTGTCAACTCCCCATCTACTCAAAGCATCCGCTACGACATTAGCCTGACCGGTATAATAATTGATCATGAAATCGTAGTCCTTTAGTAGCTCTCACCATCTCCTCTGACGCATATTCAAAACAAATCTCTCTGCGTAAAGATGTAGTGTAGACTTTGATGATCTGTGTAAAGAACAAACTTCTCTCCATAGAGGTAGTGTCTCCAAGCCTTCAACGCAAACACAACTGCTGCAAGCTCCAAATCGTGTACGGGGTATTTTCACTCATGTGGTCGCAATCACCTAGACTGGTCATTCCTCCAGCTTCAAAATACATTCCGATCCAGTCCCTAAGGCATCAGTGTAAACTGTCAAACTCTTCCCTGGTTCAGATAATGTCAACACTAGTGTAGAACTCAATCGCTTCTTCAACTCTAAGAATGCCCGCTCACATTCCTCAGACCACTCAAAAGGAACATCCTTCTTCGTCAGCCTCGTCATCGGTGCTGCAATCGTGGAAAATCCTGTACAAACCGTCGGTAGTATCTTGCTAGACCGAAGAAACTACGTATCTCAACAAGTAGTCGCTGGTGTCTTCAAGTCAATCGCCGCTCAACCCTTGTCTCCCTCTAAAACTGCAACCTAGTGCCAAACTGCAAACTAGTCCACGATTTGACTACAAACTGTAGAATACAAGCCCAACATGTCCTCTAAAATCCGTATCAATCTCTCTGACTGGCCATCTGTCTGAGGATGATACGCCGTGCTAAACTGCAACCTAGTGCCAAACTGCTCCTGCATCGCTCCCCAGAATCCCGAAATAAACCTGGGATCCCTATTAGATACAATGGAAACCGGCACCCCATGCAGTCTAACAATCTTCTGCTCGAATAGTTTGCTAAACTGGGAAATGTGTATCGCATCGAAACTGATATGAAGTGAGCCGATTTCGTCAGTCAGTCAATCACTACCCAAATCGCATCATGTCGCCTGGACGTCTGCGGTAATCCACTGACAAAATTTCATGGTAAGGTGTTTCCATTTCCACTAAGGAATGGGTAATGGCTGTAGCAACTCGCTTGGTCGTCTATGCTTCGCCTTCATCTGTTGACACATGTGACACCCTCGAACATACTCGCCGACATCAGCCTTCATCCCCTGGCCATCAAAACAATTTTCGCAAATCGTGGTACATCTTGGTTCTGCCTGGATGAACGGTATAACCCGACCTGTGCGCATCCTCTAATATACTATTTCTGATCTTTGTCACTACTGATACCCAAAGTTGAACTCTGTGCCGCAACATTAATCCACCATTTCTATCCAATCAGTGCATTCGGGATCCTGTACCAAATCATTGAACCGCTCATAAAGCCCATCAGTTCTCTGACATTTCGATACCCGCTCTAGTGACACAATCGGTACTCTCATATGACCACAAATCTGAATATCGTGCGTAGCTGCAATGTCTGACATGCTCATAACTGATGTTGTCTCTAAAAGTCTCATAAGTCGAGTACTGTTCTGACTGTCAACTCCCCATCTACTCAAAGCATCCGCTACCACATTAGCCTGACCATGATAATACTTGATCATGAAATCATAGTCCTTTAGTAGCTCTCACCATCTCCTCTGACGCATATTCAAAACAAATCTCTCTGCATAAAGATGTAGCGTAGACTTTGATGATTTGCGTAAAGAACAAACTTCTCTCCATAGAGGTAGTGTCTCCAAGCCTTCAGCGCAAACACAACTGCTGCAAGCTCCAAATCGTGTACGGGGTATTTTCACTCATGTGGTCGCAATCACCTAGACTGGTCGTTCCTCCTGCTTCAAAATACAATCTGATCCAGTCCCTGAGGCATCAGTGTAAACTATCAAACTCTTCCCTGGTTTAGATAATGTCAACACTAGTGTAGAAGTCAATCGTTTCTTCAACTCTAAGAATGCCCGCTCTCACTCCTCAGACCACTCAAAAGGAACATCCTTCTTCGTCAGCCTCGTCATCGGTGCTGCAATCATGGAAAATCCTGTACAAACCGCCGGTAGTATCCTGCTAGACCCAAGAAACTACGTATCTCAACAATCAATTACTTGTGTCTTCAACTCAATTGCCGCTCAACCCTTGTCTCCTTCTAAAACTATAACCTAGTGCCAAACTGCAAACTAGTCCACGATTTGACTACAAACTGCAGAATACAAGCCCAGCATGTCCTCTAAAATCCGTATCAATCTCTCTGACTGGCCATCTGTCTGAGGATGATACGCCGTGCTAAACTGCAACCTAGTGCCAAATTGCTCTTGCATCGCTCCCCAGAATCCCGAAATAAACCTGGGATCCCTATCAGATACAATGGAAACTGGCACCCCATGCAATCTGACAATCTTCTGCTCGAATAGTTTGCTCAACTGGGAAATGTGTATCGCATCGAAACTGATATGAAGTGCGCCGATTTCGTCAGTCTGTCAATCACTACCCAAATCGCATCATGTCGCCTGGACGTCTGCGGTAATCCACTGACAAAATTCCATGGTAAGGTGTTCCCATTTCCACTGAGGAATGGGTAACGGCTGTAGCAACCCGCCTGGTCGTCTATGCTTCGAACATACTCGCCGACATCAGCCTTCATCCCCTAGCCACTAAAACAATTTCCGCAACTCGTGGTACATCTTGGTTCTGCCTGGATGAACAGTATAAACCGACCTGTGCGTATCCTCTAATATACTATCTCTGATCTTTGGCACTGCTGATACCCAAAATTGACCTCTCTGCCGCAACATTAATCCACCATCTCTATCCAATCAGTGCATTCGGGATCCTGTGCCAAATCATTGAACCGCTCATAAAACCCATCAGTTCTCTGACATTTCAATACCCGCTCTAGTGACACTATCGGTACTCTCATATGACCACAAATCTGAATATCGTGCGTAGCTGCAATGTCTGATATGCTCATAACTGATGCTGTCTCCAACAGTCTCATAAGTCGAGTACTGTTCTGACTGTCAACTCCCCATCTACTCAAAGCATCTGCTACCACATTAGCCTGACCAGGATAATACTTGATCATGAAATCGTAGTCCTTTAGTAGCTCTCACCATCTCCTCTGACTCATATTCAAAACAAATCTCTCTGCGTAAAGATGTAGCGCAAACTCTGATGATCTGCGTAAAGAACAAACTTCTCTCCATAGAGGTAGTGTTTCCAAGCCTTTAGCGCAAACTCAACTGCTGCAAGCTCCAAATTGTGTACGGGGAATTTTCACTCATGTGGTCGTAATCACCTAGACTGGTTGTTCCTCCTGCTTCAAAATACAATCTGATCCAGTCCCTGGGGCATCAGTGTAAACTGTCAAACTCTTCCCTGGTTCAGATAATGTCAACACTAGTGTAGAAGTCAATTGCTTCTTCAACTCTAAGAATGTCTGCTCACATTCCTCATACCACTCAAAAGGAACATCCTTCTTCGTCAGCCTCGTCATCGGTGCTGCAATCGTGGAAAATCCTGTACAAACTGTCGATAGTATCCTGCTAGACCCAAGAAACTACGTATCTCAACAAGCAGTCGCTGGTGTCTTCAAGTCAATCGCCGCTCAACCCTTGTCTCCCTCTAAAACTGCAACCTAGTGCCAAACTGCAAACTAGTCCACGATTTGACTACAAACTCCAGAATACAAGCCCAGCATGTCCTTTAAAATCCATATCAATCTCTCTGACTGGCCATATGTCTGAGGATGATACGTCATGCTAAACTACAACCTAGTGCCAAACTGCTCCTGCATAGCTCCCCAGAATCCCGAAATAAACTTAGAACCCCTATCATATACAATGGAAACCGGCATCCCATTTAGTCTAACAATCTTCTGCTTGAATAGTCTGCTCAACTGGGAAATGTGTATCGCATCGAAACTGATATGAAGTGCGCCGATTTCGTCAGTCTGTCAATCACTACCCAAATCGCATCATGTCGCCTAGAAGTCTGCGGTAATCCACTGACAAAATTTCATGGTAAGGTGTTCCCATTTCCACTGAGGAATGGGTAATGGCTGTAGCAACCCGCCTGGTCGTCTATGCTTCGCCTTCACCTGCTGACACATGTGACACCCTCGAACATACTCGCTGACATCAGCCTTCATCCCCTAGCCATCAAAACAATTTTCGCAAATCGTGGTACATCTTGGTTCTGCCTGGATGAACGGTATAACCCGACCTGTGCGCATCCTCTAATATACTATTTCTGATCTTTGGCACTGCTGATACCCAAAGTTGACCTCTGTACCGCAACATTAATCCACCATCTCTATCCAATCAGTGCATTCGGGATCCTGTGCCAAATCATTAAACCGCTCATAAAGCCCATCAGTTCTCTGACATTTCGATACCCGCTCTAGTGACACTGTCGGTACTCTCATATGTCCACAAATTTGGATATCGTACGTAGCTGCAATGTCTGACATGCTCATAATTGATGTTGTCTCCAACAGTCTCATAAGTCGAGTACTGTTTTGACTGTCAACTCCCCATCTACTCAAAGCATCCGCTACCACATTAGCCTGACCAGGATAATACTTGATCATGAAATCGTAGTCCTTTAGTAGCTCTCACCATCTCCTCTGACGCATATTCAAAACAAATTTCTCTGCGTAAAGATGTAGCGTAGACTCTGATGATCTGCGTAGAGAACAAACTTCTCTCCATAGAGGTAGTGTCTCCAAGCCTTCAACGCAAACAGAACTGTTGCAAGCTCCAAATCGTGTACGGGGTATTTTCACTCATGTGGTCACAATCACCTAGACTGGTCGTTCCTCCTGCTTCAAAATACAATCCGATCCAGTCCCTGAGGCATCAGTGTAAAGTGTCAAACTCTTCCCTGGTTCAGATAATGTCAACACTAGTGTAGAAGTCAATCGCTTCTTCAACTCTAAGAATGCCCGCTCACACTCCTCAGACCACTCAAAAGGAACATCCTTCTTGTCAGCCTCGTCATCGGTGCTGCAATCGTGGAAAATCTTGTACAAACCGCCGGTAGTATCTTGCTAGACCCAAGAAACTACGTATCTCAACAAGCAGTCTCTGGTGTCTTCAAGTCAATCGCTGCTCAACCCTTGTCTCCCTCTATGGATATGTCCTGACCATTGATAACATGTTCCGGAACTTCACCTGCCCCATCAAAATTTCACTATTCTGAATTTCACATACAATCTGTGTTCCCTCGATGTCGTTAATACAGTCTGAATTTTGCCTTGAATTTTTCAATTTCCCTAGAGGTAGTATCACTCATGTTACTGTGTTTTAACAACCATCCATTCTCAATAATATACTTATACCATACATATATTTTAACAAAAATCCTCAGGTTTCATTTATATCATAATGAAAGCAACCTGATAGTTTTTATACATAGCACCACTAACACATTGGTTTTTCCATAATTTACACAAAAAAAACAAAAAAATATATAATTAACTCTTTTTCGTAAATGCCCTATCGTATTGTTCAGATACGTTCTAAGCCAGGAGCCCGAACACGTAATGGCTCTACAAATACCGGTGCCCTCCAGATCAACGTGCATTCCCAATGTATATGCCCCTCAACTCCGCAGTGAGTACATCTCAGAACATGTCGCGATCCCTCATCTGAATCTCCGGTACCTGACGTAGCATCATTTGCTGAATTTGGTGTTCTAATCGTGGTCGATGATCGTTGTATGCTCTCACTCCTCACCGGCTCGTATCGTCTATCCCGAACGTCTCTATGTCGCGACTTCTCTGCAACTTGCCATCGTCACCTCCTACGATACTCTGCGACTGCTGCTGCTGGTGCCTGGCAAACGTCCATCCAATGTTCTCTCTGTCCGCATTTATAACATTTGCGCATCTCTCACCTCCTAGTCTGCCTATCACCAGATCTCTGACCCTGACCTCGGTCTCTCTGTCCCCCGTCCTGACTACCCTGATCCCTATTCTGGTGCTGGTGCTGAGGTTGTTGTCGCTGCTGCTCGACAGGTGCAGGTGTAGTAGCATACCCCACCTGCCCCTCACCTCCTCTCTGTTGGCCACTTCAAACCCTAGTGCCTCAGTCTTAATCTGTGGGCTCCACAAGCTCTTAAGTGAGTTAAGACTTCTGAGTTTACATAAACATGGTATATCTTATTTTGTTTAAATAAGGTCGTCACAGAAACACATATAAACATCATATCCAATCAATTATTATGAAACAAATTGTGACGACCCCAGTTTCACAAGCCTAAAACTGGACTCTGCCCGGCCTAGACTTACGTAAACCTCGAGTCCCCCTCACGCAGTCAACGTAAACCTAGTCAGCGTTACCTTACTTTTTCCCATTTATGCAATAATTTAATATGAGATCATTAATATTAGTGGTTACTCAAATATAAGCAGAAGCAACTAAAGTCTTCAACCAATATCATAACTTTAAGACATAAGTTAGGATCACCTAGAAACGTGGGAACCTAACAAATATATATTATCACCAAATGTCACGTCACAGGAGAGAATATCCTCATATACAAGCCCCAAGATCTCTCATTCCCAAAACCCAATTTCAAAACATATAAATACAGTAATACAAAACAAGCCTATATCGAGTCCAAAGATAGAACAACTCCGCTATTCTCAAAGCAAATCACCAAGCTGATGAACTTTCCCTTTGCTCAACTGTGGATCTGCTCTCAGTCAAACATAAGAATGACAAGTTCCAAGTAAGTAACGCCAAAAGGGATGTTTACGGTATTTCACAATAAATAACAATCAATATTCATGCTGATAGAAAGAAAAGGACATGGAATGCATGAATAAATAAAGATTGGAAATAAATTTGAAAGCAATCGATAATGAGTGTCCAGGAATCAAAAGGAAAGGCGCAAGTAGTCCCGACTTAGTGAAACAATCGTTTGAGTCGAGGAGAAACATCTATGAAACTCTTGCAGGGCCAAGGTAATTCACCCTCCCAGCTCAGAGTGTAACGGCCCCAAATTTCACAATTTAAAACTTTGGGCACCGCCTGGCCTAGACTTACGTAGACCCCCGAGCCAGCATCCCAGAGTCGACGTAAGCCTAGTCAGCCTTCCTTAACATTTACCATTTATTAAGTCATTTAAAATATATTTAACTGAGTTATTCCAGTTAGTGAGTTATCAGGTTATAGCGAAAGCATTAAAATCTCAAACTAACCCAAAACAACTCAAAGACACCAGTTAGAACAACCTAACGTGTGGAAACCCCGCATACGTATAGCTCCAAAAGTATAACAAATTAGAAGAGAATCAATTACGGTATAACAATCCCAAAATCTCTCACCAACCCATATCCCAAGGTATCAAAAACATAAATATATAATACAAGGAAACCTACATTGTTGGTAAAAGGAGATCGCCTAACAACTCTCAACTTCCATCACCTAGTTCTGGTCCTTTTCCTATCATCCCTTAAGTATGACGAGGTTGTACCCACCATCATAAAAGGACGGCGAGTACAGAAAATAACAGTAACAACCAAGTGGAGTTTCAATATAATTTCAAATGTCAAATAAATGGCTAAACTAATACCATGCAGGAATATCACGTAGATAATACAGACTGCATGATAGTAAATCACTGAAAATCCTCGATAATTGAGTGTCCAAGAAAATAACGAAAAACGCAAGTAGTCTCGACCAGAAGGTCGTTGAGTTGCAGCAAAAGCCCAGCAGACTCGGGTTCAGGATGAGAACACGACCTACCAGCCCTAACCCTTGTGACTATGAGATATCTACAGACCCGAATAAGAGCCCCCGACGTACACCTTATCGGGAGATATCAACAGCATCCAGATAATAGCTCATATAGAAGATAAATAGTAACCATAACAGCCCAATATTGAGCAATATTTCACCAAGAAATATTGCTCAATAAGGATAACAGCCCAATTTAAATGCACAAATGAAATAATATAAATACTCCCACTGGTTTTACTCAGAGTACAATAACACCTCCGCATCACACTCCGCGCTCGCGGCTTTCACACGCCACCAAAATGAACCCGCACGCTCGTCACCCGCTCACTAAGCACCTAGTGATCATTATCGGTCCAATTTGGTCTTGTTAGAGTTTCATTTCCCTTTAAAATAGGTACCGGCTTAAAATAATGGATACATGTTTTTTTAGAGCAATATGGGTATGGGCTTTATTATTACTTAATTATTATTTATATAAAAAAGGTTCATAATTTGGGGTGCTCACAAATTGGATCCAATCTAATTAATTCAATCCAATTATTACAGATTGAGAAATTACAATCCAATCCTATCCAAATAATTCATCAATCCAACTCAATACAATTTGCAAAATACAGATTGGACTAGATAACAGATTGACATTTTCCTATCCAAATATTCATGAAATTAACCTTTAACAAATGAATGACAAAAATCATAAATCTCATGAATGACAATTTTACAACATAAATCGCACAAATCTATACATATCATATTTTATTTTATTTTTTTGCTCTACTATATATATCATATTTCCCACAAACTTGTGAATAACCTTTAAAATGCAAGTTCCTACATAATTAAATATGTCATCCATAAATTTGCACCATACACCCTCACAAAAACACAAAAAAATGTGCATGTTGCAACATACAACTCACACAAAAAGGTTGAAAGCGTAATAAAAGAGTTAAGACAAGCATAGTCTTTTAGATATTATAGTTTAGAGTTGCTAGTTTGGGTTAATGCTATTTGAGATGCTATAGTATATATGAGTAGATATGTAAATATGTTGATGTGTTGAACGGACTGAATCTGATTAAATCCACAATTTTTTAATGTAGGATCCGTAATCCGATCCAGTCTAGCTGGATTAGTAATTTTCCAATCCAGTCCAGTCCAAAGGATAAAAAAATTGATTCAATTAATGATAATTGGTCCGGATTAGACTGGATCCGCAGATTAGTTCAATCAGTGTGCACCCCTATTCATAATTAGTATACTCTTTCGGTAGAAAAATGAAATCCATTTTTTAACTTGTATGTTAATTATTCATTAATTATTTCTAATATTTTTTTGAAAAAAAGTTGCCACCTCATCATCATTTGAATGAGGTAATTCAAGTTGTACATTTGGAGAGCATTTTTCAATTTCAATGCCAATTTTAGCCTAATCAAATGGGCATCATCTCCAAGCTGTTGATGTGACATGAATCCACACCTATAATCCATATTTACTATTGGAGATGCTCTTAGATTATCATTTTCTTTTTTTTAATATTTTGATCGGTCCAAATACAAATTAGGGTTTTTGGCGAAGACTCGAGAGGAGTCCAGACTGAAAGTCAATAGTCAAGATCGAGAGTCAGATGGTTAAATATTCTGATAATGGTTTGCGACCATCGAGGCATATTGGACGGCTTTCGAACTATTTCGCACACGTTGCGATAGGGCCTGTACGCGTGTCCCCTCCAACCATCTGCATCACCACCAACTGCAATCTCTCTCTCTCTCTCTCTCTCTCTCTCTCTCTCTCTCTCTCTCTCTCTCTCTCTCCTCTTCGTCTTCACAATCTCGGATTTCCTTCATCTCATTTGAGATCTTTGCTTCTGTTATTAAAAACAAAAAAAACAAAAATGAGTCTTTGTTTTCCAGATCTTTCTCTCCTTAGTGGTTTCTTATTGGATTTCGGTTCTTCAACGCCAAATCCATTCATTACCACTGAAAAAAAATGGTCTTTTTTTATCTCCTTGAGTCCCCCAAAAAAAATTTCTTCGTTGATAAAAATTAGTTTTATTTTTTTTGTACAATTCTATTTCTCCAACGCCAGACCACAGATCTGTTTATCCTGAGATAAAGAAATGTTTTTTTTTGTTTCTTGATTCATAAAATGTCTCTTTTAATTTTGTTTAGATGATCTTGCAATTCTGCTTCTTCTAAAATGTCTCTCTCTTTCTCTCTCTTTCTCTCTCTCTCTCGCGCTATTATAACGCAAAAAAAATTGAACTGAACTTTATTTTAAGAGCCGGAGTGAATAGTGGAACTGTTGACGTTATTTTGAGTAGTACCGTTTTAACGAAAATAATCGTGGAAAATCCCGTGGTTTTTTACTATAACCGTTTTATTCCATGTTTAATACACCCGTAACCGCCTATGCAAAAAAAAAAAAACCACCCCCTAATTTTTTTCGTTTATTTTCTATTTTATCTCGAGCGTGTTCAACCCAAACTCCAACTCCATCAACGAAAACTTGTGTACCCTGCACCATTCTCTTCGTCGTCTCCCAAGCTGGTCTATTAATTCTTCATTGGAAACCAATATCCATTCTCACTACCCAACACCAATTCCCACAGTTCATCGCTCATCTCCCACAACACCCATTAAAAACTCAACCTCAAATCGCTCCATCTCTGTTTGAACTCGTGCTTTAATGAAGCGCAATGCACGGGCTCTGCGTTTTTGCTCCTTTGAATTGATTCGCATTTTGGGTGGCTGTGGTTCTTACTTCGGATTTCAAGCTATGCTGGTCAGAGAGGGTTAGAGACAATAAAGCCTTGTTTGGGTTCTTGATTTTGAACAGTTTTCGCTCAATTGAGGATTTGGTTTTTGGTAGTGTAATTGGTGTTGTAGGGGAACCCAATGGAGATTTTCACTCTTGCCTAGTCGTTGTTGCTTATATTTTTTAAAACATTTTTTTTTAATTTGTTATAAAAATAGTAGAAAATTATTGAAAAAGAAAATTATCTCGGGTGCAATCAAACAACAGAGTTTTTTAAGAAAATTTACTAAAGAAAATATCTTTTTCTCATTGAAAATATTCTTTGTTATTAAACACATCTAATAACAAAGAATATTTTCAATGAGAAAAAGATATTTTCTTTAGTAAATTTTCTTAAAAAACTCTGTTGTTTGATTGCACCCGAGATAATTTTCTTTTTCAATAATTTTCTACTATTTTTATAACAAATTAAAAAAATATATTTTAAAAAATTTAAGCAACAACGACTAGGCAAGAGTGAAAATCTCCATTGGGTTCCCCTACAACACCAATTACACTACCAAAAACCAAATCCTCAATTGAGCGAAAAACGTTCAAAAATCAAGAACCCAAACAAGGCTTTATTGTCTCTAACCCTCTCTGACCAGCATAGCTTGAAATCCGAAGTAAGAACCACATCCACCCAAAATGCGAATCAATTCAAAGGAACGAAAACGCAGAGCCCGTGCGTTGCGCTTCATGGCCACATTTGAAAATAGAATTCTCCCATGCTTATTACTATTATTACTATTCCTTGTTTGGTTCGCACAAAAAAATCAAGGCAAACATTATTGTTGGACTAAGTGGTTAGTCACTCTAACTCCGACCGGGATTTTGATGGAAACAAACAAGGTGAAAATGTACTAATCAATATCAAGTGTATTTCAGTTTTTGTGTTAAAGGATGCAAAACAACACATCACGGGCATTCAAGCCGTACAAGTTCAAGATCCGGCATTCGTGAAGGAATGAAGATGGAAGACCATAGTACAAATTTGTAATTTCAATGTAAGGTATCAAAATTCTCTCACGCAAGCCAAATGCATTAGTTCATGCATATCAAGTCTTAAAACCAATTTTCAAAAGTCATGAAGTAACTTGGTATTTCAAAATGAAATTTAACACATACCTAGGCCCACGAGCTTAAACGAGGTGAAATCATGTGTTAATGATCATTTACGTTTTGGAAATCATTGTTGAAGTTTTCAAGACTGAAAAACTAGCTTTTAAACTGTTTTTGAAAAGAAAAACTGCAAGTTTGCAGAAAAGCCCCTCGCAAGTTATGAAATCGTGATTTTCCGTTTTCGGGGTTTGTAAAAATATCCGGACCATCCAATTAGGCTTAATGACCCATAATAAACATGTATAACATGTTACATTAGGGTTGGTTAGGTCTCGGACGTGTTTAAGGGTCGCTAACACAAAGGGAGAAAATAATTATTTTGAGCTCCCTGCAGTTAGCGCGCTAATACTGTCATTAGCGCGCTAAGTGCAGAGTTAGCGCGCTAGGTCTCAGTATTAGCGCGCTAATTGCCCTCCTGACAGCTTTTTTAAAAAGCTGGAAAATGAACTTTAATTTGAATTTTTGATGGATTTTGGACCCTTGGATCCCTAGAACGGTCATAAACTGTCAAGATAGGATTCCTAACAATATAAAAACACCAACACAATGGTTTTCTCACAACAAGGTAAAACACACACTCAAAAAGTTCAAAAGATTCAAAAGAAGAACTTTGATTTTTGTGAAAGGAACAAAGGAGATTCTTGAGGCTGTCTACAAGCACAAAAATCCAAAGACTTTGAAGCATTCAAAGAGTACTAGATTCTCCTCAAAGCTGTTCTCTTTTTTGTCACCTTCTTGGTTGTAAGCTAGTCCTTGTTCTAGATTCCTTCTCTTGTGCTCAATCTACATAGTTTTGTGTGTGTTGAATCAAAATCAGTTTGTTGTGTGTTTTAACACTATTATCTTGGGTTTTGCACTTAAACTTATTTTATCAAACCCTAAGAATGATTTGAACAAAAGTTTTGTACTTAAACTTGATCTTTGTTAAACTATTGTTCTTTGCCTTGAAATCGGTTTTGCACAAACCCATTGGATTTTAAAACGATTTCATATTTGGAATTTGCAACAAAATCAGTGACACACTTTGCATTTTCCATCCATTCTCATACTTGCATGCATTAGAGTTGTTAGGCTCTAGGAGGCTTGCTTGTGTTTGAATTTAATATCACTTTATATTGTAAAGTGTATCTTATTTATTTTCAGCAAATTATTGTAAGTGTATGATTGTAAGACTTAGTGGAATCTAAGTCAAAGGGAAAGACCTAGTTGAGGCTAGGCACAATTTCTAGTTGCGGCTAGATAGGAAGTCCTAATTGTAATTAGGCATTCTAGGCTCGTATGCTTAGGTTGTAACACTTATTTGGAATATAAGTGAGGGGTTAAAAATCCTAACCGGGGAGGTTAGGTAGTGGATGTAGATCATTTGATCGAACCACTATAAATCGTGTGTCGCTTTCCATCTCTTCTACCTCATTCTCTTGCATAGCATAGACATTTGTTGTTACTTGTGCATAAAACTTTTAAAAAGGCAATAACCTCTCGACACACCCAATTCACCCCCCCCCTTGGGTGTGGTTTCAATTATGTTGTTTTTTATTAGTGTGAATTAAAGCACGAGTTCAAATAGAGATGGAGCGATTTGAGGTTGAGTTGTTAATGGGTGTTGTGGGAGATGAGCGATGAACTGTGGGAATTGGTGTTGGGTAGTGAGAATGGATATTGGTTTCCAATGAAGAATTAATAGACCAGCTTGGGAGACGACGAAGAGAATGGTGCAGGGTACACAAGTTTTCGTTGATGGAGTTGGAGTTTGGGTTGAACACGCTCGAGATAAAATAGAAAATAAACGAAGAAAATCAGGGGGTGGTTTTTTTTTTCATAGGCGGTTACGGGTGTATTAAACACGGAATAAAACGGTTATAGTAAAAAACCACGGGATTTTCCACGATTATTTTCGTTAAAACAGTACCACTCAAAATAACGTCAACAGTCCCACTATTCACTCCCGCTCTTAAAATAAAGTTCAGTTCAATTTTTTTTAGAGAGAGAGAGAAAGAGAGAGACATTTTTGAAGAAGCAAAATTGCAAGATCATCTAAACAAAATTAAAAGAGACATTTTATGAATCAAGAAACAAAAAAAAAACATTTCTTTATCTCAGGATAAACAAATCTGTGGTCTGGCGTTGAAGAAATAGAATTGTACAAAAAAAAAAACCAATTTTTATCAACAAAGAAGTTTTTTTTTTGAGGACTCAAGGAGATAAAAAAAGACCATTTTTTTCAGTGGTAATGAATAGATCTGGCGTTGAAGAGCCGTTGAACACGCTCGAGATAAAATAGAAAATAAACGAAGAAAATCAGGGGGTGGTTTTTTTTTTCATAGGCGGTTACGGGTGTATCCCATTCTTCTACCCCTTCCCGAGAGTCGATGACTATTCATAGCTATTACCTTGACACCAAAGAAGAGTTCGACCCAATGCTTTATTTCTGTCCTAGTTGATCCCGATTCGACATTATAAGTATATTGATTGTTCCCCAATAACCTAATACTTTTGTCTAAATACTCGCATATTTGATTCGATCCATTTTATTCCCTATGAGTTCCAAAGATCGATAAGAATTCTACTTCTTCTTGTTCATATGTTATTGCATAAAATAAATATAACATACCAATTCGTTATGTATGGATGATGAGATTCCATTGATACAGAGCCAATTTCAATAGACGTATTGAACGTTCCCGTTGGCGTGCATCCAGCAGGAATTGAACCTACGAATTTGCCAATTATGAGTTGGGCGCTTTAACCATTCAGCCATGGATGCATAACAGGGATAGTCGTACATCGTGAATAACCAAATTCCAATTGAAATGAAATCAATGGAATAAAACGGTTATAGTAAAAAACCACAGGATTTTCCACGATTATTTTCGTTAAAATGGTACCACTCAAAATAACGTGAACAATTCTACTATTCACTCCCGCTCTTAAAATAGAGTTCAGTTCAATTTTTTTTGCACTATAATAGCGCGAGAGAGAAAGAAAGAGAGAGACATTTTTCAAGAAGCAGAATTGCAAGATCATCTAAACAAAATTAAAAGAGACATTTTATGAATCAAGAAACAAAAAAAAACATTTCTTTATCTCAGGATAAACAGATCTGTGGTGTGGCGTTGAAGAAATAGAATTGTACAACAACAAAAAAAACCAATTTTTATCAACGAAGAAGTGTTTTTTTGGGGGGACTCAAGGAGATAAAAAAAGACCATTTTTTCAGTGGTAATGAATAGATTTGGCATTGAAGAACTGAAATCCAATAAGAAACCACTGAGGAGAGAAAGATATGGAAAACAAAGACCCATTTTTTTTTTTAATAACAGAAGCAAAAATCTCAAATGAGATGAAGGAAATCCGAGATTGTGAAGACGAAGAGGAAGAGAGAGAGAGAGAGAGAGAGATTGCGGTTGGTGGTGATGCAGATGGTTGGAGGGGACAAGCGTTCAGGCCCTATCGCAACGTCTGCGAAATAGTTAGAAAGCCGTCCGATATGCCTCGATTGTCGCAAACCATTATCAGAATATTTAACCATCTGACTCTCGATCTTGACTATTGACTTTCAGTCTGGACTCCTCTCGAGTCTTCGCCAAAAACCCTAATTTGCAATTGGACCGATCAAAATATTAAAAAAAAAGAAAATGATAATTTAAGAGCATCTCCACTAGTAAATATAAATTATAGGCGTGGATTCATGTCACATCAATAGCTTGGAGATGATGCCCATTTGATTAAGCTTAAATTGGCATTGAAGTTGAAAAATACTCTCCAAATGTACAACTTGAATTACCTCATTCAAATGATAATGAGGTGGCAACTTTTTTTCAAAAAAATATTAGAAATAATTAATGAATAATTAACATACAAATTAAAAAATGGATTTCATTTTTCTACCGAAAGAGTATACTAATTATGAATAGGGGTGCACACTGATTGAACTAATCTGCGGATCCAGTCTAATCCGGACCAAT
Source organism: Stephania japonica (assembly GCA_039657345.1). NCBI lineage: Eukaryota > Viridiplantae > Streptophyta > Magnoliopsida > Ranunculales > Menispermaceae > Stephania > Stephania japonica. The sequence goes on from CM077556.1 coordinate 15,279,094, forward strand.
TATCACTAATTGAATCAATTTTTTTATCTCTTGAACTGGACTGGATTGGAAAATTACTAATCCAGCTAGACTGAATCGGATTATGGATCCTACATTAAAAAATTGCAGATTTAATCAGGTTCAGTCTGTTTAGCACATCAACATATTTACATATCTACTCATATGTACTATAGCATCTCAAATAGCATTAACCCAAACTATCAACTCTAAACTATAATATCTAAAAGACTATGCTTGTCTTAACTCTTTTATTACGCTTTCAACCTTTTTGTGTGGGTTGTATGTTGCAACATGCACATTTTTTTGTGTTTTTGTGAGGGTGTATAGTGCAAATTTGTGGATGACATATTTAATTATGTAGTAACTTGCATTTTAAAGGTTATTCACAAGTTTGTGGGAAATATGGTATGTATAGTAGAGCAAAAAAATAAAATAAAATATGATATGTACAGATTTGTGGGATTTATGTTGTAAAATTGTCATTCATGAGATGTATGATTTTTTTCATTCATTTGTTAAAGGTTAATTTTATGAATATTTGGATAGGAAAACGTCAATCTGTTATCTAGTCTAATCTGTATTTTGCAAATTGTATTGAGTTGGATTGATGAATTATTTGGATAGGATTGGATTTTAATTTTTCAATCTGTAATAATTGGATTGAATTAATTAGATTGGATCCAATTTGTGAGCACCCCAAATTATGAACCTTTTTATATAAATAATAATTAAGTAATAATAAAGCCCATACCCATATTGCTCTAAAAAAGCATGTATCCATTATTTTAAGCCCATACCTATTTTAAAGGGAAATGAAACTCTAACAAGACTAAATTGGACCGATAATGATCACCAGGTGTTTAGTGAATGGGTGACGAGCGTGCGGGTTCGTTTTGGTGGCGTGTGAACGCCGCGAGCACGGAGTGTGATGCGGAGGTGGCATTGTACTGTGAGTAAAACCAGTAGGAGTATTTATATTATTTCATTTGTGCATTTAAATTGGGCTGTTATCCTTATTGAGCAATATTTCTTGGTGAAATATTTTTCCTAAAATTCCATTTGTGAACTCTAATATGTGGTGGATTATTATTGTTTTCGTGGGTTTTTTCGAATGAGTGGTCCAAAAGCAAGTAAGTTATGGTTACTATTTATCTGCTATATGAGCTATTATCTGGATGCTGTTGATATCTCTTGATAAGGTGTACGTCGGGGGCTCTTATCCGGGTCTGTGGATATCTCATAGTCGCAAGGGTTGGGCTGGTAGGTCGTGTTCTCATCCTGAACCCGAGTCTGCTGGGCTTTTGCTGCAACTCAACGACCTTCTGGTCGGGACTACTTGCGTTTTTCGTTATTTTCTTGGACACTAAATTATCGAGGATTTTCAGTGATTTACTATCATGCTGTCTGTATTATCTACGTGATATTCCGGCATGGTATTAGTTTAGCCATTTATTTGACATTTGAAATTATATTGAAACTCCACTTGGTTGTTACTGTTATTTTCTGTACTCGCCGTATTTTTATGATGGTGGGTACAACCTCGTCATACTTAAGGGATGATAGGAAAAGGACCAGAACTAGGTGATGGAAGGTGAGAGTTGTTAGGCGATCTCCTTTTACCAATAATGTAGGTTTCCTTGTATTATATATTTATGTTTTTGATACCTTGGGATATGGGTTGGTGAGAGATTTTGGGATTGTTATACCGTAATTGATTCTCCTCTAATTTTTTATACTTTTGGAGGTATACGTATGCGGGGTTTCCACACGCTAGGTTGTTCTAACAGGTGTCTTTGAGTTGTTTTGGGTTAGTTTGAGATTTTAATGCTTTCGCTATAACCTGATAACTCACTAACTGGAATAACTCAGTTAAATATATTTTAAATGACTTAATAAATGGTAAATGTTAAGGAAGGCTGACTAGGCTTACGTCGATTCTGCGATGCTGGCTCGGGGGTCTACGTAAGTCTAGGCCAGGCGGTGCCAAAGTTTTAGATTGTGAAATTTTGGGCCGTTAGACTCCGAGCTGGGATGGTGAATTACCTTGGCCCTGCAAGAGTTTCATAGATGTTTCTCCTCGACTCAAACGATTGTTTCACTAAGTCGGGACTACTTGCGCCTTTCCTTTTGATTACTGGACATTCATTATCGATTGCTTTCAAATTTATTTTCAATCTTTATTTATTCATGCATTCCATGTCCTTTTCTTTCTATCAGCATGAATATTGACTGTTATTTATTCTGAAATACTGTAAACATCCCTTTTGGCGTTACTTGGAACTTGTCATTCTTGTGTTTGACTGAGAGCAGATTCACAGTTGAGCAAAGGGAAAGTTCATCAGCTTGGTGATTTGCTTTGAAAATAGCGGAGCTGTTCTATCTTTGGACTCGATGTAGATTTGTTTTGTATTACTGTATTTATATATTTTGAAATTGGGTTTTGGGAATGAGAGATCTTGGGGCTTGTATATAAGGATATTCTCTCCTGTGACGTGACATTTGGTGATAATATATATTTGTTAGGTTTCCACGTTTCTAGGTGATCCTAACTTATGTCTTAAGGTTATGATATTGGTTGAAGACTTTAGTTGCTTCTGCTTATCTTTGAGTAACCACTAATATTAATGATCTCATCTTAAATTGTTGCATAAATGGAAAAAAGTAAGGTAACACTGACTAGGTTTACGTTGACTGCGCGAGGGGGACTCGAGGTTTACGTAAGTCTAGGCCGGGCAGAGTCCAGTTTTAGGCTTGTGAAACTGGGGTCGTCACAGTTTGTTTCATAATAATTGATTGCATATGATGTTTATATGTGTTTCTGTGACGACCTTATTTAAACAAAATAAGATATACCATATTTATGTAAACTCGGAAGTCTTAACTCACTTAAGAGCTTGTCGAGCCCACAGATTAAGACTAGGAGGCACTAGGGTTTGAAGTGGCCCACACTTTTGACTTTCAACAAACCAATATAGAAAATAAGAATTAAAATTTTTTATTAATTGAGGAGATCATTACGGAAAGTAACGGTTTGAAACTTTTGACTTTCTACAAACCAATATGGAAAGTAAGAATTAAATTTTCCATTAATTGAGGGGACCGTTATGGAAAGTAACGGTTTGAAATCTCATTATTTAGGAAGTTAGAGATTTTAAAACTTGGAACCCCTTGATTGTTTCCTACGAGAGTTCAGGGAAAGGAAATTAATGCAAGAAAGAAAGAAAACACAAGAAAGGGAGAGGCAAGGAGAGAGCGAGGAGAAAGAAGAATCCTTGGTCTCTTCGCTCTAGATTGATGTGATTTTGGTGTACGCTCGTGAGTGCCAACGGTAAAAAATTGAAAACTAGCGTACCATGTAAGTTAGGATTAAGTTATCTCTATTATGATTATTTACCTTTTATTAGTTATGTGGTTAGGTGAATCATGTAGCTAGGTCATTGAAAAAATAGGGTGAATTGTCAGGCATGTATATTGTTCACTTAGTGGTCGCTAGGAGTCCTTGCACCAAAAAACTACTAGTTCGACCAGAATGCTCGGGACAGTTGGACTGAGCTAGGAAGAACAAAATAGGGCAGTTGCCCAGACTTTTTGAACGAAGAAGGTATTCGAGTTCAACCAACAAATTGAGAATAAGAATAAGATCCAATGTTCTTATTAAATTTTGGTAGTAGGTATTATGTCCAGTTGGACGAGATGTGGACTTGATGATAGAATGGAACTTCCATAGTGTTGGAATGGAGTGTTGACACCACTACGGCCATAGCAGGGTCAACCTTTATGAACTTCAATTTTGGTTGGGAAATTTAGTTGCAGTAACTCATGCATGCATAGCATTTGCACATTTTGATTTGCAAGGATTATTTATCTTGTTATAATGTTTCTTGTTTATCTCTTTTGCCATGTTAAATATTTTTGCACGTCATGCATTAGTATTTTAATTTGCATTATATTATAGAATAATTATAATATTAGTAACTTACCTAACTTACTGAGCAGCGTTAAACTATTTTTGCTCACCCAACATTCCCCCTACAGGTTCTTCATCGAGAGTCGACAATGGGAAAGGAATGGCTTCGCATGTCTAGAGGAGTATTTCTGATTTCTGATTTGGTATGGTTCGAGATCGAACCATTCACCTTGTTTTTATTTATATTTATTATCATGGGGTTGGGATTTGAATAATTTGAACTAGAAAGGTATTATTCTAGTTAAGAACTTTTGAAGGCCATAAATAGCTTTTATGTCAAAACTTTGATTAAGTTTTATTTATTTATTTTTTTGAAAAGAAGTTTTATTTAATAATATTTCGATGTGATTATGATTCATTTATTAAATTTCAATTGTTGATAAATGATAACGAGTTAGTGTTGATAGAAGGCTCATTAGTTTAGTTCATAACTCAACAACCAAGTTGGTTGGCGAGTTATGGATCGGGCTAGACCGGTTAGGATTCATCTGAAAAATGGGTCCTGACAGTTTCTAACTTAGTCTTAAATTTTTAAAAAGTCATGCCAGGCAGACATTACAATTCATCATCCGGGGAGGGATCCGATGGGCAATCCTGTAGACGAATCGGTAGTAGCGGAGTTCGTTGATCTCGCCACTCGGATCATTCAATTAGATAATCTCCTAATGATGATGACTTTCAGCAGCCTTAGGAACAGCTCTCTCAGCAGCCTCAGGAGCAGCTCTCTTAGCACCAGCTTTCGCTCAACAGATGCTCGCTTATCACTAGCAACTCTCTCTGCAGCGATAGCCTCGTCAGTCCCAATTATTTCAGCAGTACTTATGATGGCCCCAGTTCCACAATATAAACAGGACCCCACCCGGCCTAGACTTACGTGGACTCTGAGTCAACTCTCGTGCAGGCAACATAAGCCTAGTCAGCCTTACCTTACCATTTAGCAATGTTAAACAATTAAAGTTGTTTAGTGAATTATCAAAATAAACGCGGGAGCAATTAAAAATCAAACTAGTCAGCCTTACCTTTCCTCTCAATCTCATTTCTTATTTCCGTTAAACAAGAGAGAACGAGGAGACGGGAGTTTCGAGATTTTGCGCACACGTTGCGACGTCGTGGATCGACCCAATATGCGTAAAAAGGTATTATTCCTACTCTTTGCGTGTTTGTGCACAGTTTTGTGTTAATGTTATGGGTTTTCATCATGACAATTTCGAACAAATCTTTGAAGAATTTCGGGTTATTTTTAAATTGGAGTGTTTTGTCGGGGTTTCGACGCAAAAGGAGTTGGGTTTTAAGTTGTCATGGACGTCCCTAAGGGTTTGGGATAGAATCAAAACGCGGCGACACGAGTCGGGGGTTCGAAAAACCCCGGAATAGGTGTTCCGCTGAACATGCCGCCACGGACACCGTGAGGAGTTATTTCCCACGGCGCCACTCACGGCGTCTCGAGCAGAGGGAAAAAACGAAAATAAGAAAAGACGTCGTGGAGACGCCGTCTAAAATAAAAGGGTCACGACGTCTTGGCGGCATGACACTGTTCACAGAGACCAATTTTCTAGAAATTTTAAAAAATTGCGGAGATCTCTCAGATACCCAGTTAGGTCCGAATACGATCCAATCCCCGAAAATCAACCTAATTACACTAATTTAAAAATTATAGAAAATTGGGTAAATTAGAATGATATTAATAGGATTTATAAAATTGATTAATTGACAGACTTTGAGAATTCGAGTGGATAGCTTAGAGGTACGCGAGAATCGGAGGTTTGCGATTATTTGAGGTATGTAAGCCAGTTAGGAAGTATGCATTAATTTATTTTCCATTTATTGTCAATTATATTTGAATTGAGTATTTGTTGGAATTCCGTTCTTATTTTTCTTGGTTAAGTGTCTTGGCGTAAGTGTGTTGCAAAGGCACTCTTGGATCCATATGAGTGGGTAAGCGTGAACACTTCTGCGGTTGTGTTGTTCCACCCCACTGATAGTGGGTTATACCCTGAGTATTGGATTGTTTGGACGCTGCGGTGTCTATAGTTGTTGGTCACTATAGTGACTATAAATGTGGTGTTGTGGCACTACATTGATATTGACCACTTATTAGCCTTCTTTGATTCTCTAGACACTCAAATTTCATTGCTTAGCTTGTCGGTCTGTTTATCATGCTATTTGTTATATTTTATGTTTTTCAATATCGCATGATATTTGGATTGTTTATTTGAGAAATCTTGAATTACTGTTTAGTTTCTTCTGGCATTACTTTCTCTTTTTCAAGTACTCATCGTCTAGTTTGTGACTTGCAAATAGAACAGAGACGAGCAAGAGGAAGGAGTTGATGCTAGGTGATATCCTCTGAGGACTCTCAGAGTGATCATTTCCTTTACTCATAGTAGGTTTTTGATCTTTTGGTTGTGATTATTGTATTATATGTTTTGTTAAACACTGGGACTTTTGTCAGGGATTGAGAGACTAGGGATTTCATGTATGATCGCTTTGTATAGCTTTGATCACCAGATATGCATGTATTTATCCATTTCTCAGGGTTTCTACATGATTAGGTTTTCTATTGTTTCTGATTTCCATTTTATAGTTATAGTTGATTATAGTAATTTCCATTGCGAATTTCCTGATAACTTTATAATCCTATAACTTACATATTTAAACAATTAACTAATGGTATATTTGAGGATTTGACGGTGACTAGGATGCGTAGACTTCACGAGTAAGGGCTCGGGGGTCCACACAGGTCTAGGCCAGGTGAGGGCTGTCACACAATGATTTGAAGGTTTTGGACTCTCTAATCTCTTCATTACCACAGTTCTTCGTTTAGTTACACGAAAAAATGTACCAATCATCCAAAACCTTTCCCCAAACCGTAATTGATTATGCTTTTTTAAAGTTTTAATTTTGTTCTCTTTGTTTAATTTGATTTTAGGGATTCCACTCAACCAACAAAGGTTAATCTTCCCACGAAGCAACTCGAAGACGACCGTACTCTCGCATATTACAACATCTAAAAAGGTTATATTTTCTTGATTTTGAGTTTTGACTTGGTATTTCTTTACTAGCTAGAATGAGGAAGAACTTCGAGGTCTATTTGAATTTATTACATTGATTTTGAGTTTTGGCTTGGTGCTCGTAATTTGTTTGAGAGAGAAGTTCCCCTTTATATGTGGATGAGATAGATAGTTTGAAATAAAATTTTCATTTCATCACATTCATTTCATGTAAATGCAACAAGCACTGAATGAGATAGATAGTTTGAAATAAAATTTTCATTTCATCACATTCATTTCATGTAAATGCAACAAGCACTGAATGAGATAGCTAGTTTGAAACAAAGTTTTCATTTCATATATTTTCTTCTCATACCTGTTGTACAAAATGTTAACTGTGAATCACTATATGCATGCAATGCAATAAGCACTAAAGTGATGAGTTTCTCACATGGAGCATTATGAGTGTCTAGCATGGTTACTTTACTTCTGTAATGCATTTATTGGACCCAATATATACAAATATAATTGTGAAGTCTAAAGGTCTAATCAAATCATCTTTATGTGTTGCACTTAGTGTCTTCTTTTCTATTTCTATTATGTTATTAAATTGTTTGACTTTATCATCAAAAGTTGATTAAGTTAACACTTGGTTTCTCAAGCATCTTCTCGATTGTTAGGTCAAGTTTGGTTGGGGATAAGTAAAACGTGGGAAGTCCATTAACTTCAAATGAAGAGGACAACCGGGTGTCTTCCTCCTTTAGTTGCAAATTTTATCGGAGTTCCTTACTTTCCCTTATGGGAGAAGTGGATTTCCTTTAAGGAGAATGCTAATGTGCTCCCCGTGAATAAAGGGTGGCTACACCCATTCTAGAACACAACATCATTTTCCTTCCTTTAAAAGGAGAGAGGATATACAGCCAAGTGATTCAAGTTTAAATTTTTTGAGAGGGCATTATAATCAACATTACACTTTCATGAGTATATCTTTAAATAGGAAAATACTTTTGTAACTTATGAACATAACCCATGAGTTGTAATGTTATATGGACCTGTTTATGCGTCATGCGATGCACTTCAAGATGCACGCGCATTGTCCGTTTTAATGAGTAGACAAATGCATGTTTTCCTTTTAAGTTCTTGAGTTACAATACCGGACTTTTAAATATCTAAGGTAAGAAGTTCAAACAAATACATATATATCAACTTGTAAATTTCAAACAACCTAAATAGACCAAATGGGGTTTTCACATTGAAATTTGCACCTACAAATCTACACGGTCCAATTCAACTATATCAATCCGCTGTCTTGGTCTAGTCCATCAACATCTATTGGTTATAAATCTTATAATTGAGGGATGGACCCTGGAAACGAATGGATGGGGGAAAGGCTAGTTTGAAGCAAAATTCTCATTTCATTTATTTTCTTCTCATACGTACTTAAGCATTATGTTTAATGCTCAAATGTAATGCTATTAATACAACAATTGTTTCTTGTAATTTTCTCCTGTTCTATTAATTTTTTTTAGAACAAACGAGATAGTATATTCTAAAAAGCCTTAGGTTAGATATACATATTTATAAATTGTTGTATCTAACATATTAACACTTTAACACTCATCCTCTCTTTTGAGTCAGTCAAACTGGAAAGGAGATGTATGCTTTGGTTTGATGCAAACACTAAATATTATGTATTCGCTATTGTTGTTTTGAATGTTTGATGCAATTGAAGGAGTGTTTGTTGTGCTTTTGTTTAGCGTGCATTGCTTTTGTTCAATCTATGTTTTGATTGAGTCATCATTGCAATTGCTTTTATCTTCTATTTATTATTCAAAATCAATGCTCTAATTCTATTTTATTTTGAGTTTTGTGTGCAGGAAATCAATTGAATGTTGTAATGGATTGTTTTTTTGGTTTCTTGATTCTAGGATCTTGTGAATTTTTTGTATTTATGAGATAATAATTGGAGATTACAATATATGTACTGATTTGTATTTAGGTTCTTTGTTTCTTCAATCTATGATTTGTATTCAGTTTTTTTTAATAATTATTATTTTTTATACTTTATTTGTTATATGTTGCAGGAAAAAAAATAGGTTGCAGGGAAAAATATATTTGTTGCAGGAAAAAAAAATTGGAAAAAATTCAAAAAAATTAGAGATGGGATTAGCGACAAGCCGTCGCCAAACTTTGGCAATGTCGCTATTTTTAAATAACGATGGATCATGCCCATCGCCAAACTTGATAACGTTGTTATTCCCGTCGCTATTCAATTCTAGCGAAGGATCGTACACAAATAGCGAGGGGAATTTTCGTCGCGAAATCCGCATTTTTTTTTAGTGATAGAAGTAGTATTGCAGACAAAACATTAACTGTAAGTCAGTAACTAGTCTCTAGTTTTGACCACAGTAATTTTGAAGTACAAAGCTACAAAACTACTACGAATTACTATGAACGTGTACAATTAGTGGGCAGAGGCGGCCCACAAAGACACTTATTATGCACAAACGAACTGCTATCAAACCCATGCCGAAACCCTGGAATCTCCCCACACAACTGATTATAACTCACATTCAAAAACTGCAAATTCTCAATTTCACTCATCTTAATCGGCATCCTCCCATAGATCTTGTTATGATTCATATCTAACGACACCAAGTTCTTCGAAAACGCAATATTCGAGAAATCAAACTCCAACTCATAATTCCTGGAGATGTCCAACGTATCCGTAGACTTGCCATCTCCAAACAGCACCCCTGCATCCCCCACCAACCTATTCCTGGACAAATCAATCCTGGCAAAATCCACCTTCCCCAGCGCCGCCGGGACCGCCCCCGAGAGCTGGTTATGCGATAAATACAAATACATGGGCGAGACCGCAAACTGGCCGAATGAGTCCGGGATGTGGCCGGAGAGATTATTGTGATCTAAATGCAAGTCCCTTAACATGGACAAGTTTGATAAAGTGGATGGTATTTGGCCGGCGAATTGGTTGTGGGAGAGGTCGATGGAGTTGAGGTTGGAAAGGCGGGCGAGGGAGGAGGGGATGGCGCCGGTGAGTTTGTTGTAGTCGAGGCGAAGGCGCTGGAGGCGGGTGAGGTTTGCGAGGGAGGAGGGGAGGGGGCCGGTGAGGTTGGAGAGTTTTCGGAGGGTGAGGGAGGTGAGGTAGGGGAGGTTAGAGATGGCGGCGGGGATGGGGACGGGGCCGTTGAATTCGCCGGCAATGCCTTTGCCTTCGATGTCGAGGGCGATGACGCGGGTGGTGGTGGGGTCGCAGGTGATGCAGTACCATGAGGAGCAGTTGCCGTTGGGGTGCCAGGAGGCCAGGATGTAGGGGCGGTTGAAGGAATTGTAGATTTTCATGAGGGCATTGTAGTCGTCTGGGTGGCAGCGGTCGCACCCAGGTCCGCTGGGCTCGGATCGGATGGAGGAGAAGAGTGTGAGGAGGGAGGCAATGAAGATGATGGAGGTGAGTTGGAGCTCCATATATGATGATATTCACCAACACTTCTTTTGGCTCCGTTGAAGAGGGGAGCAGGTTGGGGATTATTTATGGGTGATTCTCACGTGTGACTGTGGATCTTAAACGTGTGCCATAATGTCGTTAGTGTGCACCTACACGCATATCAAAGTGCATAAAACTGTGGTCAAGGGGTTGACATCCGTTTTAATGTCATTCTAACCTATTCATTAACTATTGGGTAGCGCTACGCGAACTCAAATACCCTGAAGTTTTTTTTTTACAAACAATAAATCTACTCGACTCGTGAATTCGGACTCATAAAAAAGTTTTTAAATTTAGGTAGTGTTATTTGGACTCGTGAGTCCGGACTCAAAACTTTTTTTAATTTCAAATACACCTTCGAGCAATTAATAAAACAACCATAATCATTTGTAAAATTCTTATTATACCCCTTAAATATGTACAAAAAATTTAATAACCTCCCTATGAGTCTGGACTCATGAGTCCAAGTAGATTTATTGTTTAAATTTTTAGTAAATATTTAAGTGGTATAATAAGAATTTTACAAGTGATTATGGTTGTTTCATTAATTGCTCGATGGTGTATTTGAAATTAAAAAAAGTTTTGAGTCCGGACTCACGAGTCCAAATAGCACTACCCTTTTACAAATACATCTTCCAAAACTTATCAAATCATTCAAACACCCTGTACAAATTGGGTGGCGGGAGGGAGGAGAATGATATCCGATTCGTCGCCATCTACATCTGCCTAAACGCCTCTCTTCTCCATTCGCGCTATCTCCAACTAGCTACATAAATGACTACTTTACCCTGTGGCCCTTATATGTGCCCTTTATGTAGATGATCAATAAAAAATTTATAAAAAATACCTAAGTTAACCCATCTTTCCAATTAGAATTTAGGCTACCGTTTGATTTAAAAAATTTATAAAAAATTGGAATCATCTTGAATATTGACCTATATATACACATCTCGAGATATATAAGACGATAGCGTGTTCCGTGCATTGTGATTGTAACTTTTTTTTATTGTAACTGTTTTAATTGCTAAAAGAATAATCGTACAGCTGATGTTAACACTTCTTGTGTATGCATACATATGTTTGGTGAATAATCTGATAAATAAAACAGAGTATTCGATGAAACAAAGTTCTATGGTTGTGCATGGGTAAAAGCATCCTGATTGGGTACTATCTTCTTATCATCATGTTCAATCAATCGGGGACAGAGTGACAGCAAACAGAGATGAGAAGGTGTAAAGTATAATTATTCACTGAGCTGGACCAGGAACATCAATTAGAGCTCTTCTAGTCCTGTTATGATCGGTCCCAGCGCCCAGGTGGCAAGCAACTCCCATCATATTCAATGGGTTCAACGTCCAATTATTCAAACAAGAAGAGGATGATTTGAATTTGTCTTTCTATACAAAAAAGCTGCAAGACCGGTGCAAAAAACCGAAAGCCCTTCTTTAGAATAAGGTAGTCTTATTTGGACTTTCATGAGTCAGACTTTAAATTTTTTTTAATTTTAAATACACCTTCGAGCAATTAATGAAACAACCATAATCACTTGTAAAATTCTTATTATACCCCTTAAATATGTACAAAAAATTTAATAACCTCCTTATAAGTCTGAACTCATAAGTCTAAATAGATTTATTATAATTAATAATACAATAAAATTCAAAGACTAGCCAAAGCATTTGAGATGGATTAGGTGATTACTTTATGAGATACAAGAACTGATGCCAAAGCATCACAGCTGGATGAGGTGATCATTTTTTTCAGACTCCAGCTGAATTAAAGTATAAAATACAAGGACTAATTGCCAATTGCAGCACGTGTACAATTATTGGGCAGTGGGGGCCCACACAGGCACTTGTTATGAACAAAAGCCGAGGCCCCGACCCTATCCGGATCCTGCAACCTCCCAGTCCCCCCACTCGGAATCTCCCCACACAACCTATTATAACTCACGTTAAAACTCTGCCAATACACTTTGCTCAGCTCCTTGGGCAAACTCCCATAAATCCTATTATGACTAATATCCAAATTCGTCAACTGCTTCGAGATCCTCACTGTTGAGAAATCAAACTCCAACAAATTCCTCGAGATATCAATCACATAGGCACCCTTTTTTTCTCCAAATAGTACCGAGGCATCCCCGGTCAACCTATTCCTCCCCAACGTCAGACTAGTAATGTCCAGCTCCCCGAACCCCGCCGGGATCCCACCGGAAAGCTGGTTCCGCGACATGTCGATGTACAAGTCAGTCAAATTGAGACCCTTGAACAAGTTTGGGATTGGCCCGGAGAGGTTGTTGCGGTCGAGAAACAACCCGGTGATAGGAAGCGTGGACAAGGTCTCCGGTATGCTGCCGGAGAGCTTGTTGTTGGAGAGGCGGAGGTAGTTGAGGTTCCGGAGCTGGGAGAGGAATGCCGGGACGGGGCCGGTGAGGCTGTTGTAGTCTAGTCTTAAGAAGGTGAGTTTTTTTAAGTTGGTTATGGAGGGAGGGATGGGGCCAGTGAGGTTGGGGAGCTTACGGAGGGTGAGGGAGGTGAGGTAGGGGAGGCCGCCGATGGCGTCGGGGATGTGGACGGGCTGTTTGAAGGTGTCGCCGAAGATGGCTAGGGAGGTGACGCGGTGGGTGGCGTCGTCGCATTCAATGCAGCACCAGTCCTTGCAGTTGCCATTTTCTTCCCAGCTTATGATGATGTAGGGATTGTTGAGGCCTTTTTTGATTCTGAGGAGGGCATTGTAGTCGTCTGGGTGGCAGCTGTTGCAGCCGGGGCCGCCGGGGTCGCCGGTTGTGGGGGAGAGGAGGGTGAGGACACTGAGAAGGGAGGCGATGAGAATGATGAGGAGGCTGCCCATTGAATTGGTGCAATTGTGGTGATTTGTAATGGAAAGGTGGAGGGGTTGATTTATAGAGTCTTGGCATGTGAGTGGGGGGATGTGGCATGTGTGGACAGAGTAATCATTTTATGTGCACGTGGAAAATATGGAATTCCAATTAGGTTATGCTAATCAAAGGGATGCTACACTACATGCAATTGGTATAGTTATGCTAATAACGAACTTTTTTTTTTTTTTTTTTTTTTTTTGATATAAACGGGATAGATTTTATTAATCTCAACTCAAAATTACATCTTGGTGATTAATAGATATTACACTTGAAGGGGTTGTTTCTCAAAGAGTCGCATACTCACGACATCGCGAAAGTCTTGTCATCTTATGAGCAAGCTTGTTGATTTGTCGACGTATGTGAACTATTCTCCATGTCAGATGATTGTTGCTTATACGCAGACATTTCTATAGGATTAAACCCATCTCCGACTCATTCTCATTGGCTTGACTCAACCCTTGTATTGTGCTTAGAGCATCAGTCTCAAAAGTTATATTCTCAAGTCCCAAACAAGAAACTCATTTTAGTGAGTCACGAAGAGTCACTGCTTCAGCCTCAGTTGGTGTGCAATTGGAATGATAAAATTTTGTGATCCCCTTTATGAAGTGCCCATTTGTATCTCTTAGTGTTGCCACCAACCTTATTTCGTCTTCACCCGGAAAAATCATCGTGTCCAAGTTACATTTGACCACCTCTAATTCAAGTCTGGTCCTGCTGATCGTTGGTGGTGGACTGTTATGCGAAGAAGATGGAGATGTTTGGGATTTCTTCCCCTCCATCCATAACTTCCAGCATTCAATGCTCGCCTGGATCTCCAACACTGCAGGTTTAGATCTACTTCTCCACAAAACATTGTTCCTGTGGTTCCATTTCGCCCATAGAGTAATTCATATCTTGCAGTTTCCATAGGATCTCCCTGATCAGTGAGCTGTGTGAACCACTCCTTCAGATTGAACTGATCACCCCCATTATAATGAAGCTTTGCTCCTCCATTCGGGCCTTCAACCTCCCTGCACTGAAACAAAAGATGCTCAAGTGACTCGGTTTCCTCTCTGCAACAAACACATAATGGATCCAGCTGAACACCCTTCTCTATCAACTTGAACTTGAAAGGGAGACATCCCCGTTGTAACGACCCTCAAATTTAATTGGTGACAAGTGTTGTGTTTTTCAGGACCATGACTTACTGTCGTGATTTGTCATATTACTCAAGCCCCGGGAGTCGACATAGAGATATATTTTATTTTTCTGTGATATTTGTATTATTATTTATACTCGAATGTGAACTCTATATGTCCTTGTGTGTGGTTTTTGTTTATAAATTGCCACGAATTTTTGTGTGAGATTCGGCTAGGAAAAACAAAAATTTATGGTATAATACTGATAATTAAACACCGAAAAATGATAATTAGTGAATTATCAAAAATAATAAATAATTAAATAAAATGTGGGAGCGAGGTTATATTCAAGAACGTACGCAGTGTGAGTTGAGAGTTGAAACGGGTTCGAGAAAACGTGTTTTGAGCGAGAAATGGAGCGGTTTTGAAGTTTAAGTCACCCATTGGAGTCATTCTCTAGAGTGGCTGGCTAGATTGAAGAAGAGCCACAAGATTTGTCTCGAGATCCGTGCGTGTGAAGAGATGAGAGATTGGTATATAAACCAACTTTTCTCTCTCCTCATCTAATTTTTCCATTTTACAACGTGAGAGAGAAGGAGAAAACGGACGAAAGGAGGGGGTTTCAGTGCTTTGCGGACACGTTGTGACATCGTGGAGCGATCGAATATGCGTAAAAAGGTAGGATATTCACTCTCTCATGTTTGTGCACGTTTTGGCGTTAATTTTGTGGGTTTTCGTCGCGACGATTTCGGACGAATTTTCAAGAAAATGATTTTGATTGATTTTTTGGGATCAATTGATGGTTTTATTGAGGAATTGATGGTTGATTTGTGGATTGGAAGTGAATTGAAGTTTTTGAAGAATTTTGAGTTATTTTCGAATTGGGGAGTTTGGTCGGGGTTTAGACGCAAAGGGAGTTGGGTTTTAAGTTGTCATGGACGTCCCGAAGGGTTTGGGATAGACTCGGAACGTGGCGACTCGAGCCGGGGTTTCGAAAAACCCTGAAATAGGTGTTCTACTGAACACGTCACGAGGGACGCCGTGAGTAGTATTTCCCACGACGTCACTCACAGACGTCCCGAGCAGATGGAAATAGACGAGAATCAGGAAAGACGTCGTGGGGACGCTGTCTAGAACAACAGGGTCACGGCGTCACCCACATACGAGTTGGGCAGATTATCTCATCTCCACGCCGTGGATACGCCGCCTAAGCCTTAGTCGTCACAACGTCTTGGCGGCGTGACACTATTTACAGAGACCAAATTTTCTAAAAATTTCAGAAAATTTTAGGGATCTCTCGGAGATCCAATTAGGTTTAAATACGACCCAATACCCCATAAATCAATCCAATTATATTAATTTGATAATTATAGAAAATTGAGTAAATTAGAAAGATATTAATAGGATTTGAAAATTTGGGTAAATTGACAGATTTTGAGAATTCGAGTGGGATAAGAGAGGTAAGCGAGGATCGGAGGTTTGCGATTAATAAAGGTACGCTATCTTATGATTGTAAGCTAGATAGGAAGTATGCATTAATTCATTTTTCAATGTTGATATTTTCATTTGAATTAAGCCATTATTGGAATTCCGTTCTTAATTTTCTTGGTTGAATGTTTTGGCGTAAGTGTGTTACAAAGGTACTCTTGGATCCATATGAGTGGGTAAGTGTGAACATTTCTGCGGTTGTGTTGTTCCACCCCACTGATAGCGAGTTATCACTGAGTACTGAATTGTTTGGATGTTGCGGTGTCTTTGGTTCGTTGGTCATTATAGTATTTATAAATGTGGTGTTGCAGTACTGCATTGATTTTGACCACTTGTAGACCTTATTTGATTATGTGAACACTCAAACTTCGTTGCTCAGCTTGTCAGTCTGTTTATCATTTTATTTGTTATACTTTCTGCTTTTCAATACTGCATGATATTTAGACTGTTTATTTGAGAAATATTGAATTGCTGTTTAGTTTCTTCTGACATTACTTTCTTTTTTTTAAGCACACACCGTCTAGTTTGTGATGGTGGTGCAGATAGAGTAGAGACGAGCAATGTTCTTTTGACTGTGAGTATTGTATATTATGTTTTGTTAAACAATGGGAAATGTATTGGGATTTGAGAGACTAGGGATATCATGTATAATCGTTTTGTATAGCTTGGATCACCATACCTGCATGTATTTATCCATTTCTTAGGGTTTCCACATGAATAGGTTGTGGCGGCCCCAATTTCCACATTGGTCTGCCACGGGAGGCCACGCAGGCCCACAACTGTCCACGTCACTGCCAGTTGTGTCCCACGCCCAATTTTCGATTATAAATCAATTTCAGGTTAACTTTGATGTTATGAGTTAACTTTTATTCCTTTAATATCATTTAACCACAATTTACGCAGCGGAAGATTCACTAACAACATAAAGATTTAACATGTATATTATGATCAAAATGCCTAAGTGGAAACCATATCAACTGTACATCATATACATATCATCTAAGATCTTCAAAATATCAAAATATACAACCTATCTCTCAAGTCCCCAAAACCCAAACATAAAACCAATAAATATAAACATACGTACGAGAAGGGCTAGAGCTGTCAATCGATGTAGTCCTCAAGCTTGCCCTTTCCCCGGCTCGTACTAAAGTCTGCACTCAGCCATCACAAAAAGACAGATGACGAGTCCAGAGTGAATAATCCCAAGGAAATTCACCAAGTAATTACGAAAGTAAAAGTACTGGAATTAAAGATACTATAATTAAACATGCGGAACAAAAGAATACAGACAACTGTAAAAAGGATCATCGCATGCATAAATATAGTAATGAAACAAAGTACGTGCACAGTAAAATCAGACCAAGTCATACTTCGGGTTTTTCCCCAGGCAAAACCCGTGAAAACACCTCTATCGGGTGACCCTAGACCCTCTAGGTGGTCGGCGTAGACCCACGACGCACCCACACAAGCCTACCATACCCGGGTAACCTATTCACCGGTGTATGCCTAGACAAGTGCTATGGCTTAATGGACTCTATGGCCGTAACGAATAAGCACCAGGTGGGGAGTGATCTCAACACCGTAAAGACACCAGGTAGGAGTAACTCCACTACCGTAAAGTCACCAGGTGTGAATACTCAACCACCGTAAAGCAATAAAGGAATAGAGAAATGAATAAACAGAACATAATTCAAATAAATCAAAATGTAAATACTAGAGTGAAGTTCAATTGGGATACTACACACCTCAATACGCACTCCTCGTTCCACAAATCAAACCCCCGGTTCGATACCTCCAAATCCCCGATATTACTCCCGGTCCAATTTCTGACTAACCCCCAACTCCAATTACTATTCCGAGAATCCTAGAATTCATTTATGAGGGTTATTAATCAATTAATTGGGTTAAAATATTAGTTAGGCTCATTTTCCTATTTTCCAATTTTTCAGATTCCAGTGAACTATTAGCGCGCTAATGAGATGAATTAGAGCGCTAATTCATCTGCGTCACTGTTCATCATCATTTTCCAGAGGGCAATTAGCGCGCTAGGTCTTCCTATTAACGCGCTAATGACACTCTGTCCAGATTTTACAGTTCAAAAATCCACACTCCAAACTTCCTCATACACTCATTCATTTGATTCCAACACCTCCAAAACTCATCATCCACCTCAGAACCACCATTTAAACACAAATTCATCAAGTTTAAACTCAAAATCCAAGAATCATCAAAAATCACATTTTCAAACCCATTTCCCAAATTCCTCCAATCTCTTCCAAACTTGATCAAACATCACAACAATGGATTACCAAGCTTATAAACTCAAAATCTCACCCAAATACATAGTTTAACACCTCAATATTTCGGATTTCACAAATCCCTAACCCACACCAAAAATCTCATAAAAATGCAATATTGATGTATTCATACCTCTTGATCTTGTTGTAGGATGCCAAAATCACTTTCTTCACACCTTGTTGGTTGTTCTTCCTCCTCTTCTTCTTCCCACCGATTTCTCTCTTCTTCACTTCCAAAACCACACTCTCAATCTCCTTGTTTGATCGATCATCATGTATATATATATATATACTTGGCATTTGATCAAGTGTGTGTGCCCATCTCGAGAATAATCCAAGGGTTCCTGATCACCCTGTGTCACTTCAACTCCATACACCTTATCTTGACACTTGACACCTCAACTCTCTCCATTGTGCATCCCGAGAATCATCCCACGGTTGTTGTTTTATCCACCTTAACTATAGGTTCATTGATTTCCAATTGATTTAACTTATATTAATTATCTATTCCATTCAATAAATTCCCAAACTTTGTGAGTAAGACCACACCAGTCTCCCGACTACTCGACACCCCATGCCCCGTGTCCCGTGTCCACACGCACCCCGAGACAACTCCTCACTCGTCAATAAACTACATTAACACACATATTGTAATGAAATCTAACTAATTAGTACATTTTCATCACAATTCACCACAAAAGCATACAAAACGGACTGTATACCTAGTTCAAGTGTTTTCCAGCCTCGCTGTGGGACCCACGACCGTCCTCGCTGGCGTCCACATCTGCAATGACGTCATAATTAATGACAATTATAAATTGGGTCATTACATAGGTTGTCCATTATTCCTGATTTCTATTTATTAATTATAGTTGATTATAGTGATTTTTGTTGCGAATTTCCTAATAATTTTATAATCCTATAACTTTCACATAACATAAAAAAATGAAATGATGTACATGAGGATTTGAGGCTGACTAGGATGTGTAGACTTCACGAGTAAGGACTCAGGGGTCCACGTAAACCTAGGCCGGGCGGGATCCAATTTTATGGGGAACTGGGGCCGTCACGCCCGTAGTGCTCGCCATGCAAAATCTTTGACCTTTGATGGCACCTTCATCTTCCAGATCTAAACCCAATTCCCTTCCATACGTTGAGGTAAACCTCCCTGGTTTAATGATTGAGCAATGTAGTAACCTGACTTCACAATATATTTCCAATTTTTTGTGTGGTGCCATAGTTTATCTTCACTTTCTCTGCTCAACACAATTTTTTTATTCCTTTTGTGTCTCTTTCATTGAAGAGGGTATCAATGAGCTCCATATCCCACTCTCTGATATTAGGGATCATTAATTTCTCAACCACAACATCTTCCATACCTTGAATCGGAGGTGTTGAGAGAAAGAAATTCTCCTTGTATTTGAGCCATGGAGTACCCCAAACCCTCATGTTTGATCCACTGCCAATCCTCCACCTACAACCCTTCTCCAGTACATTCCTTGCTTTGTGAATCCCTCGCCATTTGTAGCTAGGGATGTGCCCCAACCTTGCGTTCATGAAATCCTCATTTGAGTAGTACTTAGATTTCAGAGTTATTGTTGTTAGTGTATATGGTTGACTCATCAACCTCCAACCCTGTTTTGCTAGCATCGCCATGTTATAGCTTGTAGTTGTTGAAACCCCATTCCACCATCTTTTTTTTTTTGGCACACACTCTTTCCTAACTCATCCAGTGTAGGCCCCTTTTTCATCACGCTTCAAACCCTACCAAAATGAGTTCATCATCTTCTGAAGTGCTTCACAAATAGACATTGGTACCATAAAAGTACTCATACAGTAGGCAGGGAGTGCTTGGGGTATAGCCTTTAGAAGGACCTTTTTCCCTACTTTTGAGAAGGATTTGTGGCTCCAGGATATGAGTCTCTTGCACAACCTATCTTTTAGAAAGCTAAAAATCACCATTTTACTCCTCCCGATTAGTAATGGTAAGCCCAAGTAATTAGAGTCTTCAATGTCGGCATACACTCTAAGTTTGTTCCTAAGATGAGCTTCTTCCTCAGTAGACACGTTCGTTGACACATAGAGGGTAAACTTGCTAAGATTAATAGCCTGGCTAGTAGCCTTTTCATACTAGTATAGAAGAGTTTTGGCATTTGTTACCTCTTCAATGGTAGCCTTGAAGAAGAAGAAAGAATCATCTGCAAACAAAAGGTAAGTCACTAGCGGAGCCCCTCTTGCAACCTTACAACCATGTATTCTCCCTTAGTTTTCAACATGAGCTAAAAGAACAGTTAGACCTTCCCTACACAAGATGAACAAGTAGGGTGAGAGTGGGCAGCCTTGCCAGAGTCCTCTTTGTGGAGTTATTGGGCCCACAAGATTACCATTTACATTAACATGGAACCTTGTTGATTTCACAAGAAATGACACCAAACCCACCCAATCAGGAGAAAATCCCAATTTGAGCAATACCCTTTCCAAGTAGTCCCAGTTGACCCTATCATAGGCTTTAGTAATGTCTATCTTGAGTGCAACACTTCCAGTTTTCCTTTTCATATTGCATTTCATAGCATGGAGAGTTTCAAAAGCCACTAGAACATTGTTGATAATAAGTCTCATAAGAACAAGAGCTGATTGTGTTTCTGATATGATTTCTGGTAGATGTTCCCTAAGTCTATTAGCTACCACCTTTGCAATTAGCTTACACAACACATTACATAAGGATATAGGTATGTAGTCTTTCATGTTGTCAGGTTTGCCTTTTTTAGAAATCAAGACAATGGTGGTTTCTTTCACACCATTTGGGGATTGTAATTGGTTCATCCAAGCAGTGCACTGTTCAAAGATTTCTGGCCCAATCAAGTCCCAGAATTTGATATAGAATGTTGGGTTGAACCCATCAGGTCCTGGTGCTTTGTTTGGGTGGATCTCCTTTAAAACTTCCTTAAAATCCTCCATTGTATAGGACTTGTTCAGCAAGGCATTCATTTCCACTGTAACTTTTTGCTCCACTAAGTCAACTACTGCAACAGTATCTATTATTGAAGATGTAAAAATATCAGTATAATATGTGTAGATCTCCTTCTTTAAAGCTTATTGGCCTTGTACTTTCACCCCTTGACTGTTTGTTAAATGCATGATGGCATTCTGTTTTTTTCTATATGAGGCTGAGGTATGAAAGTATTTTGTATTTGAGTCCCCGTCCCTAAGCCACAACTGTTTTGATCTATGTCTCCTGTAACGGCCCAAATCCACATTGGACCGCCACGGGAGGCCATGCGGGCCCACAACCGGCCACGTGGCTGCCAACTGTGTCCCATGCCCAACTAATCATCATTTCACCTCAAATCATACAGCGGAAGTTTTAAACATCAAAATGTACAGCGGAAGCAAATATGAAATACACAAGCCTAATGTGGAAACCAACTAACAAGATGTGATTACCTCAAATATAAAAGTCAAAGATCAAATATGCCTCAATATATCACAATGTAAACATATATCAACATGGCTCCTATACATGGTAAATAAGTCTCACAACCCATCCCAAACAAAACAATATATATAAGTAAACAAGCACATGTACGGGAGCGGTTGTCCTCAATCAGTCTGTCACAGGTAATTCTCGAGCTTGCCCTTCCCTCTACTCGTACTCGGATCTGCACTCAAACCATCACAAAAAGCCAGATGGTGAATCCAGAGTGAGTAATCCCAAGGAAATTCACCAAGTAATTACATAAATAAAATGCAGGAATCCGAAATACTATAAATAAATATGCGGAACAAAAGAATACAGATAATTATGGAAGATCATCGCATGCATATAAATAGTAATGAAACAAAGTACGTAGACACTCGGATCAAACCAAACCATGCTTCGGGCTATCCGTCAGGCACGACCTGCGAGTAAAATATCAAACGGGTGACCCTGGACCCTCTAGGTGGCCGGCGTAGGTCCTCGGTGCACCCACACATGTCTATCATACCCGGGTAGCACAAATTCATCGGCGCATGCCTAGACATATGCTATGGTTTAGTGGACTCTATGCCTCACACGATAAACACTACGTGGAGAATAATCGCATCACCGTAAAGACACCAGGTAGGAGTAAACTCTACTACCGTATAGACACCAGGTGATGGTACACTCAACCACTGTAGTAAGTACCAGATGGGAGTAAACTCAACCATCGTAAAGCATTAAGGAATAGAGTGATGAATGAACAGGACAGAATTCAAATAGATCAAGCAGTAAATATTAAAGTGAAGTTCAATTGGGATACTACACACCTCAAACCACGCTCCTATATTGTTCCTAGTCCAAATGCACGTCTCAAATGTGTCCTACAACTTGTCAATCCGACCTAAAACCATAATTCTCCAATCAACCACACATATTCCCAAACCTTGTAACCTTGATACAACACCCGAATCATCGATAAAACCATTATTTTTATACTCTAAATAGACTATATAAGTACCTAGGACAAACCCCAATTTTGTGAATTTTTTTATTTCATTTTTTAGTTTTAAAATTGCCCAAACGCCTCCGAGGACGCCGTCAAGTTCAACCCTTCACGGCATCTAGACGCTGTGGATACACCGTCACGTTATCTCCTCCCACGGCGTCTCCAAATTGCCATTTCCCCATTTTTCCATATTTCTCCTCTGCCCAAGACGCCGCGAGTGGCGCCGTGGCCTTTGAATCCTACGGTGTGCCTGACGACGTCTTCGACAGAGGGGGTTTTCTGGGTTTTCGAACCCCCTCGACGTCTTCGGCAGAGGGGGTTTTCTGGGTTTTCGAACCCCCTCGGCTTGTAGCTGCGATCCGCGTTCACTCCAACAACACATTAAACACTCCATAAGACTCATTAAACCAAAACCCTCGACAACACACGTCCGAAACTCAAACTCGGCATTTTTCAGCCAAAAACCCGACAAATCAGTTGAACGCCAAAACAACCACCAGACCAACACCAAATCCACCATTTCCAACCTTAAATCACCCTCAAAATCCATAGCAACACCTCTCATAACTGGTGTGCTCAACACCCACACCGAAAACACCGTCAAAACCTGAGAAAATTACCCGAAACGTAAAGAACGAAGAGATGATCGAGGATCTCACGTTTTATTTTGCTTTCCTTCAACCCTTGAACTCCAAATCATTAACAAAAATCACCAAAACTATCACCATCTCTCTCATTTTCGAATTTCTCTTGAGAGGGGAGAGAAAAGTTGACAAAAGTGTTGGAAATCAATATATATATATATATATATATATATATCCATCCTCATCTCAACTCACACACTCAACAGAAGGCAAAATTGGAGGGCCGAGATCAAGTCAAAAGGTCTCCCAAATGAGACAAAATTGACCCCTAAGTCTCTTTGTTCCTATCCATTTGTCACCAATTATGTGCCCTCCGGGCGTTCCAATACCTGGCTCCGAACCTCGACCCGTGCTGTTCACGCACAACAACGGTACTGACCATCTCAATATCATTTATTATGAATTATTTAACATATTTTATTATTTATTAGGTGTATTAAGTCCTCCGGCCTAATGTATTCGCCATTCGCTGCTCGGTATTCGCTTCTACCCGCTATACGCGGTGAATACCCGTCACACCAACTCACTCATCAATAAACAATATAAACACACATAATGCGATGTTATTTAACTAACTTGAACATATACATCACAACTTCACCATAAAAGCACACAAAACGGACTGTATTCCCTATCCGGTCGTGCTCCGTCTTCACTGTGGGACCCACGAATGTCTCCGCTGGCATCCACGTCTGTAATTGCATCATAAATAATAGCCATTGAAAATTGGGCCGTTACATCTTCAGTACAACTTTTCTTCTTCTAGCAAGCCCCCCAGTACATCTCTTTCTTTCCTTAGATTATCATAATTTGTAGGGTCTTCACTTTCTTGTAAAGACTTAATCTTATCTTTACTCTTCTTAATCGTGGCTTTATAGTCTTTTTTAATACTTCTCCCCCATCTACCCAGTTTAGTAGCACATGATGTCAGCTTATCATGAACATTCATTGAGGAGTTTCAAAACCAGACATCCTTCACATGATGCTCAAAGTCCCTCTCTTTAAACCAAGTGCTCTCAATCCTGAATGCATACTTCTTGCTCAACTGGTTCTCATCTGTACATTTTCAGTAGGATTGGATTGTGATTTGATGTAGGTGCACACAGATTGTGAAGGATCGCTAAGGGGAACATCTCTTGCCATCTCTGGTTTACCATTGTTCTATCTACCCTCTATTCAAGTCTATTTGCTTGTGTTTTGCCTCTTCTCCGAGTGAATTTACTGCTTTTTAAAGGAATTTCTATCAAGCCACAGTCTACCACGACCTCTCTAAAACCTGCATAGCACCAGTTTGGATGTTGAACCCCTCTTTTTTTCTCAGTTGGCAAAAGAATATCATTAAAATCTCCTATGACACACCACGTCATTGAGTGTTTCCTCAACAATGCTTGAAATAAATTCCAATATGTTCTTTTAAGATTTCTATTTGGATTGCCATAATAACATGTCATTCTCCATTAGGGTTGGTCTTGTGGTGAAACGAGTAGGTCAATATGGTACTTAGAAAAACCCAAAAGTGAACAGAGATCTCTATCTTTCCATAGTACTGCTAGGCCACCCCCCATACCAGTCTTATTAACTACAAAACACCCTTCGTAATGTAATTTATTTTTATTTCAATAATTCTACTTTCAACAGACAAAATCTCAATTAAAAACATAATATCCGACTTGTTTCTTCTTACTAACTCCTTTAAAGCTAACTTCGATCGCAAACTGCCAAGCCCTCGACAGTTTCAGCTCAGGTGATTCATTGCTTCTCACTAGCCTGCTCCACAGGTTCTGTCGATACAATAGCTCTAACAACCTCGACTAATGGGCATAAGGTTTGGGATTTTGAAAACTCCATCAACTAGTTGTTAATTTTAAGAAACTCCTAATTAGTTACCTCAATCAAAACTTAAAAATTTTTGCCTTCACCCTATTCTTATAATTCAAATTTGAATTTTAACAACAATTAATTGTTACTTTTAAGTTGTGACTCATGTTCCAAAGGTAAAGACACCACTGCGATACCGGAGTGCAACAACCTACACAAACTTTATCAACACAATTAAGACATATCAGTATCGCTTTATTCTATCAATTAACGTTTCAAAAAATCTATTTGGACACTAAGGGTCCGGACTTAAAGGGGGGTTTTTGAGATTTTTGTAAATATTAAAGGAGTGTTACAAGTTATAATTTTGAAGTCATTAATTGCTTAAGGATGACTTTGAAATAAAAAATTTTCAAAAAACTCTCTAAGGGTCCGGACTCATGAGTCCAAGTAGCACTACTCTTAACGTTTTTGATAAATGTGGATAAGTGAACCAACTAAAATTTGGCGTACACAATCATTAAGAAACTGAAAAATGGAAAAAAGTATAGTGGATCTAGGCAGCAGAACCAATGAAGAATCCAATGCGGCTTTGCATATCCCACCTCCACCATTTTTATTTTTTTATTTTTTCTTGTCAAATCACCTCCACCAATGAAAGCAAAGGCCAAATGAAAAGTCTAAGAAAGCTGGGGCTGAACCCCCCAATCCTATATTCTCTATCCAATACATGTGATATTAGATTAACATTTAAATTTTAAAATGATCTTTAATGGTAATGTAGATTCAGATGTTAGATTGTGAATTATTTTACTTTTTTATAACAAATAATGATGATGTGTTAATGGATTACAATATCTAGAAGTAGATATTGTGGTAGACACCCTCCACTTTAATTTTCTGTTACATGGGATAGACATTTACAATTTATGGTCTTATTAGAGAACACTTTTTAGGTGAGATGTGGATTGCATCATAGATGGATTTCGGCGAATTTTGTCGATCTATTGAAGAGGCGAAGCGAAACCTAACTACAAACAAATATATATCAAAATTCACCTAAAAAATCGACAAAATTCTTAAAACTTCAACAACTTCAGCGAAATTACTTAAAATAGTAATGAGATTTGTCAAGTTTCTTCTGTTATAGGGAAGTTTGTCGAATTTTTATCGAAGTTAATGTTTTTCTTCTCTTCCAAAGAAAACAAATTTAGAGCTGTTGGACAAAGAAGGAGACGAAGAGTTAGGAGGAATGAATGGTTTGTTAAGGGTAGAGATGTAGGTGGGGCGAGTTCGGGGTGGAGAATGCAATCTTCACCCTCATCTTCACTTTTGGTGGGACGAAGATTTTTCACTTAAAATTTCTCATCGGAGACTGCCATATTCTTTCAAAAGACTACTATATTCTTTTATTTTTAATAGGCTTTGAAGGCAAACTAAGTTTTAAAAAGATTTTAGAAAAGGGTAAAAAAGCAAAAAGAAATATATTTTTCAATTTTTAAAGCCATGTCGGTGGCTAGTGGCTGAGTAGGAAAGCTACCTTTTTTTTTGTCAAAAGAAGAGAACGGTTACATAGCAAAAGTGAGACATCAGATAAAATATGAAAAAAAAATACACGACTTTTGATAGAAATGGACAGATAGAGTCTAGGACAGAGTTCGAAATTCCAACAATACCCTTAACAAAACTATCTATTTCCTCCCAACTCCTCCTCTCCTTCTTGTGCAACAGCTTTAAATCTGTTTTTTTGAAGAAGAGAAGAAAAACATTGACGATAAAAATTCGACAAACTTCCCTGCAACTGAGGAAACTTGACAAATCTCATTACCATTTAAAGTAATTTCGCCGTAGTTGTCAAAGTTTTAAGAAATTTGTCAATTTTTTAAGCAAATTTTGACACATTCATTTGTAGTTGAGTTTTACTTCGCTGAATTTTAATAAATTTTGTCGATTCTTCAAACCATGACTCAACTTATGGTCTCATGACTCAATCTATGGTTCTATTGGAGATACTCTAGGGGACGTAGGACCATCTTATCTTGTTTCTATTATTATTATTATTATTATTATTATTATTATTATTATTATTATTATTATTATTATTGTGGTGTTCGCATTACCCTAACCAAGACTATTCTACAGGTGGGGACCATCATAGTTTGAATCTGATTGAGAGAAGCATATTTGCATGTACCTCCGCATAAACTATGGTATATACTATAGGAGGATGATAATTTAATACACTTTAAGCGCACATTTTATTTTTTTAACTATTTATGACTCTTTCTTATTTCTTCAGATATGGACTCTACATCTAACAA
This sequence comes from Stephania japonica, assembly GCA_039657345.1. Taxonomy (NCBI): domain Eukaryota; kingdom Viridiplantae; phylum Streptophyta; class Magnoliopsida; order Ranunculales; family Menispermaceae; genus Stephania; species Stephania japonica. The sequence goes on from CM077556.1 coordinate 15,306,595, forward strand.
AATACCATAAATAACTATAAAATAAAGTATACGGTCAAAGTACGTAAATTATCAGTTTCCTATACTATATATACTTCATCAATTGCATATGGGATACATTTTTATTTTTTATTTATTATTATTATTATTTATATATATATATAGAACAAGTGATAGGCCAATATTGAGTTGATGCATCCAGATGTTGGCGCAGTTGCACAAACAATTTATGTCTACAAGACTTTGACAGCTGTGTGTCAAATGAGTCATGTAGGAAGTTTGCCAGACTTCGACAATTACTTCATTAAGGCTGTGATTTACCTGGATAATAGTCAGTGCTAGGTATACTATAATATTGGAATGAAAAATGATAATCTAAAACACACTTTGGACATACGTTTGAACGCATATTTTATTTTTTAATCATTTATGATATTTCATAAAATGTGGGACCTATGTCTAAAGAGACAAAAAAGAGCTAAAAATGACTAAAAAACAAAGTGTGCACCTAAAATATTTTAGATTATCATCCTCCTACTTTATATATTTATTCACTAAAACAGTTTTGGTCTTTAATAGAGGTTTCAAAACCCTTATTAAAAATGAATATTATTAAATATCAAATGAAAAACGTGTTCGATTGATCGCGTTTTAATTGTTACTTTGCTTTTCTTGTCTATGTGCCATTAGCTGCATGAATCAATAAAAATGATTGATTGGTATTTTAATTAAATGTTTGCTTATGTCGTTTAGCTTGATCTCTTCGCTCATATGGCCCCTTGAGAAGTTGAAATAATGTTTTCTTAGTTGTGTGGTATTATAAAGAAGATCAATTGGTATTAATTAGGTATATAATTCATCTCAAATAGTTATGTCTTACTTGGATATGTCTTGGTGTAGATCGAATGAATGAATGTTTGCTTTTATCATTGCAGCTTAATCTCTCGTTCATATGTGCATATAAGGGAACTGAAGCATGGATTGAGTTCAAGTAACACTTTCTTCCTTCGAATTTTGCCATTCTTCGTTTCCTTAGTTCTTGATAAAGTTTTTACCTTTATGTATTGTTTAAAACGACCCTCTAATAATTGGTGTGGGTAGGTCAACGTTGAAGGAAAAACTATTTTGCAATTTTGCGATTTCCATTTTTATAACTTAAAAGTGAAAACAATGAATTATTTAAGATGCTGACACATTATTTTGCGACTTCCATTTTTATAACTTGAAAGGAAAATTTTATTGGTCTGCAATTAGGCCATTTATGCTATATGAAAGTGAATGTTGGACAGTAAAACAACAACTATATAAAATCAATGTAACAAAAATGATGATGCTTAGGTGGGTCGGCTATATGGTTCAAACTCTTTCATTGTGCTCGGTTTAGTGCAATTGATTGTAAGCTTTTCAAATTATTTAAATCCTTTCTAATTAATGTATCTTAAGTTAGCTTCGGTCTACTTCTACCTCGTACAAGATCTTTAAACACAAAAAAATGGATCTTTACAGTATTTGAATATACCTTCTTGTAAAATCATTGCCCTTATTGTATATTTCTTCTTCTTAGAGAGATCTAGAGAATATTTTCACTTTAGGCAGCTACATAGACGCTACATACACACAAATACTAGGTGAAGGTGTCAATAGCTTTGAAAGTGCATTGCTCATTAATTCTTCTAATTGTAATTTTTTCTTCATTCATGTTTCTCTTTCCTCAAAAAAAAAATTACCTTTGTTAGACTCTTAATGTGTTTTGAAAGCAAAATTCTTTTGTGATGCGTATTTATTCAGCATTTCTAATGTAAAATGTGTAAAATGTGTTTGTGTATAGGAAGCTATCAACAATTATAATTACTTCATTTATCACTAGCAAATAGCAACTTACATGCATGACCGATATAGCGCTTACAACTTTTATGCTTTTGTTTCACCATTTTATTTTTATTTTTTTGTGCTTGTTTCTTATTCTTATTCTTATTTTAACAATACATGTCAGGATGCGTTGAAGCACATTAAAGAAGACTAAAGAAGCGAGTGAAGAAGATGCATGTGTCAAGGGTTATATTTTTCTTTTCCTTCTTTTTTATCTGTATCTGATCCTTGAAAGGCTTCAATATTTGGACCTTCATTTTGTTAGAAGTTATGTTTTGGGTTAATTTTGTTGACAATGTATCATTAAGTTTTTGTATTATACTGATATTTGATAATATATATAATTTGATTTGCTTATAAATTTTGGTTTTGAGTGCAATTGATTATATCACAGTAAATATGAATTGGGTAAAAACATTAATCCTTTCTCAAAAAAACAAAAATAAAAATGAAACAACAATGTTTATTAGACTTGTGAATGACTGCTAATAGACATTGTTGTTAACATATGACAACCTTCAAAGAAGTGGTCGATTAGTAGTTACGCACAATTGGCAACACCTTTGCATGACTTTTAACAACAGTTAATCTGTGTTGTTGAATGTTTGAAACTTTCCACCACTTTTTGATAGACTACATTTTTTTTGAACGTTTGTCAAATCAATTCAGCAACGTTCATTGACTCTTGTAATATCACAATTTTCTTGTAGTATATAGTAACACATTATGATTATAACAATTAGTTTCTTAAAGGGATATTGTATTAAGAGTATATATATACACTATGTTTATTTGATAATAAATAAGCTTTTAGCATCCTATATCATATTATAGAAATTATGTTGTTGTATCATATATCATATTAAAACTAAATGTAGTGTACTAATTCTCTTGAAAAATTATAGAGTTTCTTATAGGGTGGGGATTCCCACGGGGAGAAAGTGGGGATTATTAAAAAAGTAAGGTTGATTTACTTTAAAATTCATTAAATAGGGTAAATTTCTTTAAAATTACAAAACTAATGTATATAGCCTTTTGTAAAGGCGTTATTGAGTGTGTGACGTGGATACGTGTATACGTGGCATCCACATCACCTCCGCCATTACACAAATAGCGCCTTTAGAAAAGGTGCTATTCATGTACACGTATCCACGTCACCTCCGCATTACACGAATAGCGCCTTTACAAAAGGCGCTATTCATGTACACGTGGCATCCACATCACCTACCTTTACACGAATAGCGCCTTTACAAAAGGCGCTATTCGTGTAATTTGATACCATGCTTAATAATGCCTTTACTAAAGGCGCAATACATTATTTTCATAATAAAAAAAAATTAACTGTACTTTACGAATTTAAAACTATATATACGGTACGGATGTAATTTTTTCGAGAAAGTGACCCCATCCTCACCTTATTCCCTGTTGGGAATAGAAATTGCCCCCCATTTCCTGCCTGAAAGTATGTTTTGCTCCTTCGAGGAATCTTTGCTTCTTTGGGGCAAATCCCTGCAAGGAATAGGGATTCCCCGCCTTATTCCCTGTTGGAAATAAAAATTGTCCCCCATTTCCTACTTAGAAGTAAGTTTCGGTCCTTTGAAAATTCTCCGCCCCATTGGAGTAATTCCTGAGAGGAAACCTCCACTTGCATCCCTAAATGTAAGGCCTTGGTCAATGCAACTACTCTGCACTAGTGATTATCGACAATGTGATATCTTTGTTCTTCATTTTGTTTTGGCGATCTATTTTTTTCTCCTTTGGGAATTTGTTGCCCTCCTAACGAGAATGATGTTTCATGCTTAACTGTAATGACTATTGTAACCCCTTTTGGGTGTGAGAAATATCAATGCAACAAAATTTGATGATAAAAAAAAAATAAAAATTGCCCCACTACTACAAATTAAGAAACAACCAATCCACTCTTCTACCTTTTTTTTTTTTTTCACTTAGGTAATTTGGAGCAATTTTGTTCCAATAATAGGTGAACGAGTGTTTTCAAAAACAAAAGAGGTGAACGAGTGAGCCTTCAAATTAAAACTAGACTTATTTTTATAAGATTAATACTAGACTTGATCAAGGGTAATAAAATGTGAATCTTTGCGCATAATTCTAAATGAGAACACTGGTACTATTATATATGCTCCATAATTTGAAAATAACCAAACTCTCAAGCAAAAATATATACCCAAACAAAAAAATGAAAGCCTGCTTTCCGTCAAGCCCATGAAGAAACGGGTAGTAGTTGGGCAATAAATCTTCTAAAAAATAAATCTTCAAAATGGGCATGGCCCAAGCATATATTAGCCTGTCTTAACTTGCGGCTGACCATTTTTTTTTTTTTTTTTTTTTTTTTTTTTTTCATAGGCTTACGAAGGTGTTTAAGGGAACAAGCCCGGCTCGTTTTAAATACACAATTTTTGTTTTAAATACATAGTTTTTTTTTCTTTTTGACAAGTGATGTCTTTACGATTTCACCAGTAATGCTTTGACTTGTTTTACCAAGTTTTAAAAAGGAAAATGATCTACCAAAAAAACAACGAAAATGATCCATGTATATTGCACGGACATGCACTTGTTTTACTAATCAATACAAGTTAAATTGAAAATTTTTTTAAAAAAAACAATTCGTATCCATAATGTGTACAAAAAGTATATTTTTTACTAATCAATACGAGTTAAAATGAAACATTTATTTTGGCATAAAAAAACATTTAGTTTTAGATTTTTTTTTCTTGTGCCTATATAAAAGATACTATTACGAAATAGATAATTATTTATATTTTATTTTCTTATAAAAAAAAAAAAACATAATGAGTTTGTTGGGTTCTACTTGGGTTGGGGTTTCCTACGTACTTGGGTTGGGTTGGGGTAATATTTGGCTAGAGACTTGAAATTAAGGAATCTTTTAAAGACCAAGATGATATCCTATAAATATAACCTTCAACTTAAAGTTTGGGCACCATTTTATTGCTTCGGTAACATTTTAAACTTTGTAAGATGGAAGGTTCAAGTCTAAACTTAGGAGAGGGAGTGAGTGTGAGTGGAGTAGTTCATACATGTTAAGAAAAGGGCATAAACCGAAATGTCAATGCTCAACCAAAAAAAAGGAAAAAAAATCTATGGCTTTGTTTGGTTAGAGGTGGAGTTATCTTCTGGGAGATATTTTGCAGGGAGTTGAAAACTAATCTTGTTTGGTTACTCAATTTTTCTGTAAGTTATCTCACAATTTATACCTTAAAGTGAGAGATATTTTCCCCTTCCCCCTCCCCCTCCCCTTCCCTACAATGACCCCTCATTAATGACCATTTTATTACTCATTTCTCTTTTATTTGAAGGCTATTTATGTCAATTTATATCTTTTATTTTTTTAAAAATTTGCAACTTCCTAGCAAGTTTAAAGTTGAACTAAACATGAAAATATTAACTTCAAGGAGATAACAGTTAACTCCGTACTAACACTGTGAGTCCGTACTAACATTGTGAGTCAGCAAAAATAACCAAACAAAGCCTATGTGATGGGTCTATTCTTAAGATGTGCTAGTTTGCAACTCGAGGTTGACCGTTTAATTTCTTGGACTCATTGAGCATCCCCCTAGCTTATAGACATCATGTGGCTATTGCAAGTGTTTGGAGCACTATTTACTTGACATACCACGAATGGCGCGTGCTTAATCGGTTTGCGATTTGGTGTACATATAGAGCCCTTGAAACCATTCCCTACACGATCCTGTAATCTAATTCCAAAATCTTCCAAGTTCCACCCATGCCCTTTGTTTGCATGCAATGTGCATGATCGATGGTTGGTATCTCTTGGTTGGGGATACCACGTAGTACAATTACTCCCTTCTTCTACCCGCTAGGCCCGCTCAAGCCCGTGACTAATGGGTAAGGCTTGAACAAGTTTTTTCAGGTCCAAGCTCGTCTAGGCCCGATTTAATTTGAGTTGGGCTTGGGCTTATTTTGGGCTTGGGCTTATTTGTAAAGTCCAAGCCCCGCCAGGTGTAGTCTGACTCACCACAAAATTAATATCTATATTTTCAAAAAAATATGTTGGAGACAAGATTGGAACTCAAGACCTTCTACATGATTGTTCTTTACCAACATGTTATATCCATCTTTTGTGTTTTATTTGTATGTTAATATAAATATATACAAAATCTACAAAATACTACACTTTATTTTAGTTTTATAGAAAAAAGTTTTTAAAAAATACATATTTTAAAAATATATATAATTATTTTTATTAATAAAAAATATATGTGGGTTTGATGGGTCGGGCTTGAGTTTTGTATCTTTTGCATGCATAGGCCGGACTTGGGCCAAGATATAGACTCGAAAATAGGCGGTGGGTCAGGCTTAGACCAAGGTACTTAGGTTTGAGTTCGGCCTAAGCCTGGCCCATGAACATGTATATTCCCTTCGATTCACAATGTGTGTCATATTTTGACTTACGTACAAAAATTAAAGTGACGATTGATTCAATATTAAGATTTCATAAGACTAAATTACCACCTTATAAATTACTTCATTTATTATAGGCATTGAATAACAAAATGTGGCTAACGGTGTTATTAACCAAATAAAATAACGTTAAAGTTGAAAATAAAACATGTAATGCTTCTTTGATTTTTTAATGTGACACATATTGTGGAACAAAAAAATCCCAAAAATATGATGACACATTGTGAAATGGAGGGTGTTCTAAATATTCTCAACATCTTTATTTAGTTCTTATATATATATATTTACTTTCTATATAATTTTTATTTTTTTGATGAAAAGTCTTCATATAAAATATTTACAATATATACATGTGTTGCACATACCTAATTATAGCTATACATTGTTAAAAGTTAATTAACATATAGCCAATATATTACAAGTCGTCATTAAATGTAAAGATCATGAGTAATCATTTGTTTAATATTATGAAATAGAGAATTTCGTTATCTTTATAAATTATTATTATTTTTTGTAAGGAAAAAATATATTTGTTATTAATTGAATATTTTATAATTTTGAACAACTTAGAAAATTTTAAATAAGTTTTAACAATGTTTAATGTAACAATCTTAAATGTACAAAAGACAGGTTTTTTGTGTAGTAATTCGAGAATTTCATAATCTTCATTAGGCGACTAACTCAATATTTTTAGATTTTAATCTGTATTTACGTCTCCGCTTAGATGCTGTTTAAAGTAATATGTATAAGAATTCCAAAAAGTTCAACCTCAGTTATTTTGGATGACAAATACCATTCAAGTTATAATCTAAAGTATATATTACGTACAAGCTTTAATAAAAGGAAAATGATAAAATGACTCACTCTTAACACACATTTTGGGCGTACACTCTTATCTTTTAACCATTTATAACTCTTTTTTATCTCTCCAAGCGTGGGCTCACATCTAACAAAACACCATAAATGACTAAAAGACAGGGGTGTGTATCCAAAGTGTGCATTGAAAGTGTGTTAGATTATCATATTCCTTAATAAAATCCCTAACTAATTCATTTTCCCTCTCTTTCTAGTATAGAAACCTGATTTTCAAGTTATGGACCTTATGGTGTTTAGTTCTATGAAACAATATTAATTTATTCAATCTCTTAAACACACAAAACTCTTCAACTTTAATTCAATCAATCAAATCTTATCAAAAACTTATATATTACATAGTAATCAGTAATTATAAGAAAACTTGTTTTTTTTACCATACATCTAATTATTTTGAACAAGAGAAATGAGCTAGAACAACCAACATTATGACTAGGGTGTACACGTATGGATCCAAATTCGCAAGTTCAATTCGATGCAATCCAATTATTACAAATCGGATCAAAATTTATAACTAATTGGACCGAATTGAATTGAAAAAATGTCAATCCGCACGGATCGGATCGACTTGCAGATTTTACATATACAATCCGCAGATCCAATCCAATTCGATTCGCAACATTATATACATGTAGATTTAACATTATAGATACATCTAATTCTCATTGGTTATTTTTCTATCTATATGTTGTCCCCATTTTTTATTGTATTACTTAGTTTTTAAACTCTAACTTCTCAGTTTCTTAGTTCAACTTTTAGTTTGGCCATGTAATTTGAAAAATGATTTAGTGACATTTCAGGTGACACAAACCAGTCACATCAGCACACGTGTTCAAGTGGTTGCTAGTGGGACCCACCACAAACAAAAGTTAAACATGTGTGCGCCATGTGTGTCGTGCGACTAGTTTGTGTCCCGAAGAATGTCACGATATCATCTTCCATGTAATTTTTGTATTAAGTTGAATCAAGTTTAATTTGTGATATAATCATGCACTTTGTTTTAATTTTTCTTAACCAATGTGCATATTCAATCCGCAAACTTGATTCAATCCAATCCGCATTTTATTAATTGGATCGAAAAGTTAAATGAGTTTGATCGAATTGAAATTTCTCAATCCACAATAATTAGATCGAGTGGTGAGTTGACCTTATATAGATCGAATCCAGTTCATGTACACCCCTATTTCTGACCGAGGGAGTATTTAACAATATATTCTTTCTTTTAAAAAAAAATAATAATAACATTGATACACTAAAATAGCAATTAGGAATATGCTGATGTGGGCAATCATATTGAATAAATAGTTAACGTGGGATGTGGTTGGTGTGGGCAATCATATCGAAGAAATGGCGAATTTATCCGATGTGGAAAATCGCATAGAAGAAATAGTGAGCTAGGATATGGTTCACATTACACTTCAGGAAATCAAAGAATCCTTAAATGTTTCATTTACAATTCTAACTTCATTCTATTTTATTTTTTAAAATAAAATAAGATTTTTATTAACCATCAAAGACTTGATATATCAATTGCTGTAATAATACATTAATTAACTAATTCCATTTATTCAAAAGAATTGTTATAAATTAATTTTGATGTGAACGCGACTCTCAAGAATTACTTTCTACAAACATTTTGAAGAAATGACAGTACATGCACAAACCCACTAGCTAATGAAATTAAAACAAAACTTCTACAGGGGAAGAAAACCTATGACTTCCCTTATTGGAAGACAAAATCAAAACTTTTAACTAATGGTTACGCATCAACCCCTTGTACACATTACATACACATAGATTGTTTGATAACAATAGTGGTTAATAAAACAAGCAATTGGTAGACAAAAATTTAAACAACAAAATAAAACCACGGTAGAGAGAATCAGAGAACTGATTTCGAATCCCATCATTCTTCATATCGATCGAGCTGAAATCGGTCAAAGAAAAAGAGTTCCTCTTCTAACCACGATCAGATCAAATTAGATATAAATCAACAGTAAGAGAATCAATAGATAATATACTCCCATTCCAACCTCAATCCATGTAAAAACAACTAAAGCCAAAAAAACAAAGAGAAATCAAAGGCTAGGGTTGACATGTATTTACCTGAGAACAAAACTTCACTGTTCTTTAGACTTCAGAGGATTCTTTGGCAGATAATATAACCATGGCAGAAGCTGAAGATGTATTCGTTGAATACAAATACAAAATCTCACTCTTCCACTGCTCATAACACTCGACCTATACTTCTCATTTCTTGATCGAATGGTCTTCACACGCCAATTCACGAAAATGAGTTTAATCGACAAAGCGTAAAATTGTAACAAAACTGTACAACGAACAAAAAATTAACTAAACCCCCCCGGTCATTTAACATTATCAGAAAGAGTCTCCAAAGCAGGTTGAAGCAACTCTGTCAACTTACTCCTCAAGCAGGAAACGCTATTTCTCAAGCGTTGACATACCCCCATCTCACATATAGCAGACATATCACTACTTTTTTGCAAGTGAATCTGGCTCTCAAAGTATCTTTTGAGACTGGCATGTGCAACATTGACAAGGCCAAACGATTCATTAGTATGCATAAACCGAGAGATTACATACCCTGCTAGGAGTGGTTGCCGAGCCTTCACAAGTTCTGATATAAAATAAGGGAGGAGCGTAGCACTGAAGAGTTCATAGAAAGCATCATCTTCGGTATTACTTACCTCCCTGCTCATATAATTAATATGTAATAACTGGCTTTCTTGACAAAGATGGGAGTATCGACCAGCCAAAAAGCATAAATATGAGAATACGGTGCGGTACGCAGAGTTGGTGGCAGCTATGGATATAATCCCTGATGATAAGGTCAGAGTAAAAAGCTCAGGATCCAATGTCACAGCACCCTGAATATCTCCTTGATTCAGCTTAGCCTCAAGTGCATCAAGGCACTGCAATTGAATGGACCGGTAAGGCAACAACAATGTCAACTTCAATGCTGCAAAGCAATCTACCCCAATTGCAAGGTCAGCCAATCTCTGAGCGTCATCCTCATCAAGAAAAATTGTATTGGACTTAGATAAGGACCGGTCGAGTAGTTCCAATACAAGTGTAAATCGGGATAAAGAGATGAGCTTTTTTATGATTTCCATCCAACACAAGTGAAATGGATGTACTACGACAGATTTCTCTTCTTTCTCAGGCAGTGGCTCTTCCTGAAAACTTTCCCAACCTTCATCCCACTCATCACTACTCCAATTTTTCACAGGATCAGATTCTTTAACTGGATCGTCCTGATCTTTACCGTCACTAAAAAGCTCTTCCCACTCTTCTAAAATAGCTTGAAGGGCTTCAAAATGAACTTGAGTTTCAGCTGCTTTGCATAGACAAAGAAAATAAGATACAGCCGTGTCAAGACTAAGGAGATCATCTGGAGTAATTTCTGCACTTGGAGAAACGGCAGCTGCAAGCTGAGTTGATCTAAGGGCAACGAGTGTGCTGGTATATTTGTTCGATGGATCTCGTTGAATTGGCACACCGTGGTTTGCACCTTCGCAACTAGAACTAGAACATTCAGACTCATCCCACCCTTCCCACGGATGAACACTGGACAGAAACTCGGAAGGAAGACCCTTGAGGTTTCTTCCTGCAATTGACTGCATAAGTTCTAGAGCATAAACACGAACATGATTCTTTAGGTGTATGCTCTCTGAAAACGTGTAGAGTTTTCCCCATACTGCATTTCTTATTTTATTTAAATCCTCCAGATCCCCTTCCAACTTGCCGAGTGTAGACAGTAAATTGTACAAAACCTGGCGCTCGTCAGACTCATTTGCTATGTCAAGCAAAACTCTATCTAATATGTTTAAATAAAGAAGGAGAAGATCCTGCACTCTATCTACGTTTTCATTGCCATCCACACCCAAGCTTGGGCTATTTTGTTCTTGATGCACTGCCCTCAAAAATACTTCAGAAATGGCTTTGAAACCACAACCGGAGAATACCATAGCTCTGCAAAAATTAGATGCTTCAGCATCAGAAGCACTGAAAACATGTTTGACGCACTTTGAAATAACGGCCCAGCCTTGACGTGCAGATACTTTTCCTTCCTCCACCATATTCATGAAAACCTTGATACAGTTGGAAAGACTTTCTAGGTCGAACTTCAGGGCTTTTCCATCAGAACTGTCACTGGATAGTATTTCCTGTGTATCGTCAATCAACCTGACCCAGAATTTTAACACTAGCACGAGGCAATCTATCCATGATGGTTCATCTTGTAGACTTCCAGAACAAACATCAAGCGCCACGCTTGATATGCAGTATTTCTTTGTAATGTCCAGAACATCTTCTAGTAACAAATCCTTAATATAAATCCTGACACAATCATAGTTCTGCTCAAGCTCATCAATAAATTTTTGAAAGACACCTTGATCTTCAAATTTAGCATGCGCTCCGCTCTCAGATACCAAATTAGTCATTGAACTAATTATGTAGTACTTGTACACATCTTGCCATGATATAAGACCCTTTGCAGTGGAATCAGAATAGATGCTGCCAAGGTTCTGTGCCATTTTTGCCAGAGATTCAACGCTAAACTCATTAATATACTTGCATATTTCGTCATTAAAATGTTCCACATTTAGATTGCCTACTCCAGCAATGTTCTTGAAATTCAAGTTCTTGATAAAGGAAACCCTTTCACACTCTTGATGAAGGATCTTGTAAAACAGAGACAGCTCCACAGTCAACTTAAATGCTTGATCTGACGAGCACAATGTAGACAACGGATCGTTCGCATTGTTCAAATGTGAGTAGCAGTCTGAAAAGATGTTAAATATATAGGCAAGGCGTTGCTTGTTGCATCCATCAATCACAGGAAATACATCTGACGCAATGGCAGTAATAACACGGGAGGCACCAGTAATCACTTTTTTTTGGTACTCTGAAAGTTCAGTTATGATATCATCATCTTCCCAAACTTCAGAAACAAGGACGGAACATAAGTAACGCAGCAGCATCTACAAGCATAAATAACAAAACCTGTAAATTTCAGAGATAAAAGTTTACAGGCTCAGCCATGCTACATGCAAGGCCCCCTAAATCTTCAATATTTAATATATCATCTTCAGGAAACAACTTAGCTAATACCAAGATTATTAATACCATTCTCATTGAATTGTCATTTCCAGAAAGAAAACAATGGATGAAACATTAGAAACACTTATTGACATTCAACTGAAATATTTCCGGTTTTAATCAATTCAGTTATGATTTTCAGAACTTTTTAATGTTGGTTCTTGTTTGATTTCTACAAGGAAGGAAAGATGGTGAGCATTCAAAACCTTCGCACATGCCTGCATAGAGCATGTTCAACCAATAACCATGATCCAAGATGGAGAAGAAGTCAAGACCATCCAAGTTGATCTTAAAGATAAGCTTACTTTCCTACCAGGAAAAAAACACTTAATGAATGCTCTCTTCTGAGGATGATTCGTGGAGACATTAACTCCCAAAACCTTTGAAAAGCAGGGTCAAACAAATAAATTTTATTTTCACATCTAAAACCAATAAACATGTATGAACGTGCATGAGAAAGAAAGAGAGACCTCATTGTGATCCAAGCCATAAGTGAAAGCTAACTTCAGAACTTCTTTTAATCTGGGTTTCTTCTCACGCTTCACCAGATCAAATAGAAAAACCAGAGAACTCTCGATGCACTGCGAATCCCCAGACAGAAACTTTGCAGCATCAACACCAGGTATTATCTGCTCCAATGCTCTTGATTGATCATTAAAAAGCTTCTGCTCCTCCAGTTTCGATTTCCATTCTCTCCAAAATGTAGAATCAACTTTGTCTATATTATCAATGGCATCTTATTTCCAAAAACGAAACAGAAAACAGATTAAGAGAAAAATGTCAGATTTTAAAAGGAGACGAGATACATTGTCATCAGAGTCAGTTGATGAGCAAATTCTAGTCAATCTTAAGAAACAAACTAAAACAAATGAAATACCTGAGCTGAATGGTGCATGCTTATCCTGAAATTTCTGCAGCAGCAGATCCCTTCTCTTAGTTGGATCACCACACTCACTACCAAAATTGTGCAGTGAACTGTATAACATTCCCATGTTCATAATGCGGGAGACATCATTATACTTGTCCCTTACTTTAAGTTGTTCCTCTATTACTTCAACCCCATGAAAAGCATCGCCAAGGTTTAACAGGAAGGAGAACCCAAGAATGTCTTCCTCATCAGTAACTGGAGCTTCCATCACTGATTTTGCCAGATTAGCAATTAAATGATCACTGGGAGCAATGCTGTTCCTTGCCAACCAGGATAGAATGGTTACCAAAGCTTGTGTCCTTATACTTAACCATTGACATCCATCAGTAGACTTCGTGCCAGAAAACATCTTCCCATACTCTATTTTTCTACTCAAATCAAGCAACCACGGAAGTTGTAAATCAGTGAAGGACAAAATCTTTCCATTTTCCCTCAAAAGAGATTCCCAGTTGGACTCGTTCTTGACAGATAAGTCTTTTGCAACAGCGGAAAGGATGTTCTTGACTTTTCCAAAATGAAGCTCCTCATCATTATCCATCCCTTCTACAGCATCTGAGCGATCACTTAGGTTAGCAAGCTCTTGGACGCCTTGTGCAGGAAGTGATATCAGTGAAGAACCTTCAATTGAGAAGTTGGGGGGAGTTGACCCAGTAGACATCATCAATGTCTCACACTGGCTTTGAACGTCCAGATCTTTCCATGCATGTAGCAGCTCAGAAATGGATTCCTCGTCACAATAGCTCAAAGCAAAACCCAGCAGTTGCTTTCGTGAGCTTATATCAATATTATCAAGATTAGGACCCCTTGCTATAGCAGCACACAAGTCCCAAATCGGACCATGCCCTTTTTTTGCCAAAACAAGGCACAGATCAAAGGCCAACTGAAAATCACCAGTATCGACGGCTTCTCTGGCAACAGCCTCTTGGACAGCCGCTATGTCTTCTGGGGAGCTCAATCCAAGAAGTTGTGCAATTTCAATGAGTTCATCAACATTGACATATGCTCCAGTTTGACTCTTGATTACCATATTTATGATTTCCATTGGATCTTTTATTTGCCTATATTGCACCGGCAGAAGAGTCACTCCAAGATTTGGAAGTTTATTGGTGAGTGCATCAATGACATCGGCCTCCGCTTTAACATTTCTGCTGTTTGGAAAAATGTTCAGACACTCCTTTGCTTTCCATATCTGAAACGAGGTACAAAATCACTTCTCTAAGTGAAAGGAGAAAAGGGGAGACAACAGCAGGAGAGAAAAAAAAAAAACAGATTAAAAAAAAGAAAGAAAGAAGGAAGGATCTCTCAATCCTTTCAATTTGCATAATTGACAACTTTATGAGAGCAAAACACTACACAATGACAAGAACATCAACAAAATAAAGATGGTACGAAAAGTAGAATATTTTATCCAAATATGAATTGTCAAGACTTCTATTATCAATGGGACAGAGCATTAGGCAATAATCGAAAAATGTGCGAGCAATATTTCGTTTTAAGCATTTCATAAATTTGATATTTCATGGAAGCCCACCCTGTTATCAGCTATCCATTTTCTTAAGCCACTACTGAAGTAACTACAGGTCAAAAGCAATAACTTTTACACCCATCTATGCAGGTTAATCCAATTGTTTGTTACCAAAAGAAGTTTGAGACTAAACTATGTCAAAGAATGACATGGTGATCCTCCTAATCATTATATTATAACTGTAAATGTCAAGTCACCAACTAAAATTGTTTGGTCTCGATTTCCATCGAAACTAGCAATGTTTTAGCAAATAGAAAGCGGGATTCTCAATGCAAAACTATCTAGCACCAAATCCCACTTCTATGGAATGTGATAGAGGGACTACCATGTGATCTCTTGGATATGGCCTTCGGTGCAACTTAAAATGATCACAATCATCGATTTAAATAAGGTGATACCAGAAAATATTATAATTAAAATGACCTCCCAAATATGTAGAACCTGAAAACACAACATCAAGATAAACACTTCAACGAGGAAGGGGTGAAATCATATAAATGACAGAACTTGTTCGACATAAATAATTGAACTAAATACTTACTCCTAAGCCCACAAATACTCATAATAAGAGAATCTAGAAATTCAAGTAACGTCCATTGCTCATGCATGGCAATAAGCTGTAACTGAAATGTATGGATAAATCAATCCATGCTCAGAACATCTTAGCCACATTTGCGCATAAATGATCATTTAGTGACATAAGTTTGACACTGACCTCCGAGCAAGCAAGACTTGAAGCTGAGAAAAAATATTCCCTTGCTGCTTGAATGACAAGATTTTCTGCCTTCTCCATGGCCAAATTAATGGTCCCTGTTCCCTTTAAATAGTTTCTGGCAAGTGAAAACTTGCCAGATTTTAGCAGTCCTCTACAGAATTCTGTCAGCATATACTCCAAATCCAGAAAAGGGAAGGCCTTCTCCTGGAATAATTGCATGTCACGCCACATATTTGCCCAATCATTATCCGATCTGCTGGGCTGTCGTCTACCAAATTTTGAGAGAATAAGACGCAGAATCTGCTTCACACCCTTTTGATCTGAACGAGCTTCTAAGAAAAATTCCATGGGCTTCGGCACCTGTTAAAAAAAAAAGTATAAATTACATAATTAACAAATGTTGAATACAGAGAATCCACAAGCCACTCGACCATAAAGAAGCCACATTTTTAGCCATGTGCAGTCTAAGTGAAATTAGGCAAGCGCAGGAATCCTTGTTCCATGGGGACCTTTATGGTAGGTTTCTCTCGTTCTTTCTTCCTCACTCCTTTAATGAACATAAGGTCTAACAAACAGAAAAGGAAAAGAAAAGAGGAGAGTGCAGAGAAGGCACACCAATAAAATGGAGACAGTGATACTAATAAAAGGAATATAAAACAAAAATAAAACGATGACTAAGAAAGGAAAACATATGGACCTGATAATATGCCAAAAGCCTTCCCACTTCCACATGGCCTTCTGCAATTTTTACTCTTTTCTCTAGGTTCTCAGTAGAAGAGCCTCCATCTGCCAAGACATAATCATCCAATATTGTGCATAAAAATAAAAAATAAAAAATGCAGAGATTAAAACCTTTACATAGAGCCTGGTTGCTGCCGGCTTTGATAAGGCCACTACTACTTAAACAAAGTTCAAGAACTATTCGTGAACTTGTGTGGTAGTTTTAAATAAGTAATGAATCACCAAACTTTGGTTGCTCGAAGAAGCCAGTTAGAACTAGCTTTTGCAATTGCACTTTCACAAGGTAAAAGAATATTTAGTAGACCTGATCTTGCACAAATTTCATATAGGAGCTCAAGTCAACAAGTCAACCATCTACATTGTTAGTAAAGGACCAAATCTCCTATTTTCCTATAAGATCTACCCTCATAATTCCAAACTAGAATATAAAATAAGCTTCAGATTCCTAGACATTAACAATGAAATGGGGAATCACTAATATTTTATTATAAAGTGGTCGGTGGTCATAAGCAGGCCAAGGAAAAAACATCAACAAAGAAAAACAACAGTTTCCTTTACAAGTTTAATGTATGCATGCGCATTTATTGTTAGCTATGGACAAGGTGGAAAAACAACGGTTACCTTTAATCTGAGGAAGCTTTGACAAAATGGATGCCATTATGTTCCATCTATCTGTGAGAGCGCAAAGATAAACGCAATCCAGAGCACATCGGACAGCCTCACTTTCATCCTTGAAAATACCATTATCATGGAAGTTTCTGCAGCCCTCCTCAATGACTACCAGGCATACATCTAATTTATTGTCTGAAGCAACCTCTTTAAGCCATGTTACAAGAAATGAGTCAGTTGGATAGCTAAGTCCCGAATAATGTTCATCGGTGGCTTTATCATCAACTCTTGAAGGTGGATACCGACTTAGCATAAAGGGAATTGCTTTATCGCGTAATATTTCTACAACTTTATCATCTTTGCCTCTATCAAGCATCATCCTGAACTTTTCATAGTCAGACAACCTTTCCCAAGAGTCAAGTGTAATCACGACATTTGTTTCTTCATCAGTGTCCTCAGAGTAAATAAGCTGATGCAAATATGAGATCGATTGATAAAATGGCTGCAACTCGGCAATCCCTTTCTTACATGCAAACTCCAGCAGACTAAGGCAGTTCTCCAGTTGACCACTCAAGGCATCTATATTCATAGCCCTATTTTTATACCAGATAGAAAGTTCATCAACTGACGGCCAAACAAAACCAAAGGATTGCTTTAAAATGGACTCTGTTCTTACAGATGCACCATTGTCATGAATCTGAGACAATTGCCCAATATAAGTAACCATTTCGCTACATTCAACCCAATCTTCATCCCTCAAGACAATGGTTGTAGGAGGAGATCTCCCTGGAAGGAGCTGCCCATAGTTCTGAATAGAAACTGTTTCAGGAATAGCAGCTAAAATCTCCAGCATAAATGGTGCCAAGGAATATGGATGACGTTTGAAAAGCAGATTTAGAGCACCAATTTTTCCACTCCCAGCGAGAGAAACAGCAGCTTCGCTGAGAGGCAATATTCGGAATTTTCTGTATTCCTGCACCGAAAACCTACACCATATTATCAGCAAAGGAACACCTTGAAAAAATCTTTAGAAAAAAAAAAAGAAAAAGAAAAACAAATAAGAGCAATCAATCACATAAGATATGACAACTTGACAAGTAACGGGAAGCGTGACAAGAAAACTCCCCCGGTGAAGGCCATAGAAACGTTGATTGTGTGTCCAATAGTGCACAAAAAGTGATTAGAAGCCACCATAATGCTAGTGTGATTGTTTAAGCATTTTATATTGATGATCTTTAAATGAAAGAGTTGACTTTCATCTACTTTATGACCTCAAACCAAAGATCAACTAGATTTAAATTTCAACATATTAAAGAACATATACTCACTTTCTTTTCTTTTCTTTTTTTTTTTTTTGGGAGAATCATGGGTATCAAAACCTTAGGTTTAACTAATCCAATGGGGGCTAGTCGGGCGCACCAACCCCATAGCCCGGAAGACAACTCAAGGAAATGATGAAGCTACCACGACTCGACACATATTTGCTCACTTTCACATTTAATTAAAAGTTGCCACAGATTTGTACATTTAATTAAAAGTTGCCACAGATTTGTTAGAAAAGATGTGCTCTTGTGATAGCAGAAGGAAAAGAAATTCCATTTACAAAATACTGAAAAGAAACATTCTGTGCTTTTGATTAATCATTGAACATAGAAATACTGCTTGAGAAAGCAACAAAGTTATGAAGCATGCCCAAATTATCACAATAAGAACATACATGAATAAAGTTCAAACTATAGAGATATAGCACAGAGATCTATACGGGATTTGCACAATAATCCACTATCTTTACACTGTGCAAGTATGTGAAAACCAAAAATAGAATAAAAATTACAGCATAAACTCATGTTCCTAATCCTATGATGCATCCCACATGTTATGATGCCTCACTGTGCATCATTAAGGCCTTGTTTGATTAGATGAAAAAGGAAAATGTTCCAAGGAAAATAGTAAATTCCATGGGAAAATGACATTTTTTTTTGGTCTGAAAGCCAAAATTTTCTTGCAGAACACTTTCTCACAATTGCCAATTTTCCATATTAACACATTTTTTCCCACATTATGATGGGCAAATTGAGTTTTCCTTTGAAAAAAATGAGTTTACATATTAAGACGCATTAAATTTATATTTTAAATATAAAAATTAATATATTCAATATACATGGTTAGTTTTCATATTTATTTCAAAACTTGTTGTTGGTGAGCTTTGAGGGAAAAAATTCTTACATGTGAATGAAACCCACGTAGGAAAATTTTCATATGAACATTTGCCCGAGAAAACTTTTTTAAGAAAATGTTCTTTTCCTATGGAACATTTTCTTCGTAATCAAACAGGGCCTAAATGTCACGCATGAACATGGCCACCACAAGGGAGAAACTGAACATGGCATGGACTACCTTTTCCATGTAACTGTACTTAGAGTCAGAAGAAGTGACAATAGTTCAGGTCATGATTCATGACTTATGCTGCCATGCAACTTAATACATTCAGTGTGGATATTTATTAAAAGGGAAAAAAGCAAGCTGCAGAACAATTCAAGAAGGAGAAGAAAAATGCATCCTAAAGACAAAATATGACTTCTAAATGTAATAATCTTCATCAACGAAAACAAGGAGAACTGAGATAGAGAAAAGGAGCACCAAGATAGTTATACCTGCCCATGTTTATCCCAACAAATGTCTCCAGTCTGTCCCTATATTGCAGTAGCTGGAGACGGAACATGCGGAAATCCCAAATTTCACTACATTCACAATCAACAGATTCTGAGAATCTATACTTGTCAGTGATCTTAAGGCCATGTGCAAGTAAAGCCTTCACAGCTTCTTCAGTAGACCCTACCTTATCTATGCATTCCGACAGAACAAAAGCTTGATCTCTTACATTTGACAAAAACATGGTCACATCATTCGTTCCTTGAGCAGAATGCAACCACTGTGATTTGAAAATTTCATCTCTATCAAGACCATGGAAATTAGCAAAGTCCATTGCATCCTGGTATTGCTGATTGTTTATTAAAATCTGATACATGTCTCCAACAGATTTCTCTGAAAAAGACAACAAGCTCCAGCTTAACCTGCTTATGTCAAATTGATAAAGCCCATCTCGAGTATCTTCCCTTTTGGTCCAGGTGTGAACACTTTGGTCATCAACAAGGGCATTTCTTTCCTCAGAAGAAGTGGTCTGTAAGAGGAAAATACATGCCGGGTGGTGCTGAACTCTCTCCACAAGAGGGGTAGAAAATACAGGGTTATTATCCAAAACCTCTTTACCAGTATGAGAATCAAGCATGGTGACCAGACCACTCATCTTTGCGACAACAATGACACTATCAGACCACCAAGTAAAATCTGTAACATCATTTAAGCATTTACTTTTCCTATTTGATGATTCTGCACTCTGAGAGGAGCTACTCTCAGCAAAATCAACACTGGATAGAGAATGCCCTTCATCATCCGCATAAAAAAGTGAGAGACTGCCTGACAAATCAAGAACAGCGACACATTTTCCATGTGGAGAGAGAACCACTTTTGGAGTGATCAGTGGGTCCACATAATTGCTTGGTTTGCCAGAAAAACCTTCTAGTTGAACAGCACAGATCACTGGTTCCAAATCTAAGTTGCTTTTCATGTGCCATAAAGAAAGGGAATATGATCCTGAAAGAAAAATAGAGTAAAAGAAGATGTCTCAGCAGCAGCATCCAGGAACATTATGCTGAAAATACAACATATAAAGAAGGTCCGAATCAATTCTGAGTATAATTAGCAACTGTCTTATTTCTAACTACATATCAAATTTCCCAAAAAAGTAATGAAACTCAGAAATAAAAACTATCAGTTGTACAAATTCATACCATCAGATGAACTAGCACTAACTGCCACTAGTAATGAAAGTTCTGGACAGTAGTCTAGGCACAAAATGTTTCGAGGAAACAGCTTCTTGGTGGCTATGGGGGGAATCAATGCCACTGACCCCTGCACAACCTCAACTTGGTGAAGCAAACCATCTGATGCAACAATAATAAACTTACACCTGTATAAAATTTAACAGAAACAGCTTAAACAGAGATAAAAAACTACATAACACTCAAAAATGAATAAAATGATTGCATAGAAGAAACTTCCGCAACATAGCACCAAACTTCTTATTTGTTTTTTACATGTCCTAGCTCTGATGGAAACAAAGGAAGGCAGAGACCAATCCACAGATTGGGTAAAGAACACTTACAAGCAAGAACTTTCTGGATGGGCATCACAATGCACAATCAATCCTGCTATAGGTGCAGACCCTTTCAACTGCTTCGTGGTCATTCTTGTTATCTCTTCACCATTTGCTTTGATAAAATGAAGTGTATTTGCATCATCAACAGCAGCCAGAACATCATGATAATCCGACCAAGCTCCAAGAATGAATGTGGAAAGCCTGTCATCACCTAATTAAATAAGATCTGTTTTGAGCATTTTCTACAAGCTAAATGGCAGATGCAAAGAAAAAATTAAGACGTCCAGTCTACTGCAGAACCACACAGTTTGATCTATTCTAAGTGGTAAGTACAGAAAAGATTGCTTCCAAATTTTGAAATGTTTAATGTTTACATGCTAATCATCTTTAGATAGAAATACATTCCCAACTTTTCCTTTTCTCAGAAAAATATATACATTACCAGCTTCATATGAAAAGTTCCATAACTTGATTGCAAAGGCGTCTTGATTATAACATAAATAGACGGATTATGCATATCTAAGGCGACATGTGGGCCCACTACGGACACAATTTTCTTATCCAAAAGCAAAAAAATGTTGCCCGAAGACAATATACATGCATTTGATTTCTCAAACTTGTATACAGTTTTAGAAGTTTGTTTCCTCCAAATGCAATTGACATTTTCCTCGAAACAATAAAATCCAAATTTTGTTTTAAAGTCACACTATTATTTTGAATCATCAAGCCCGAATAATCTCATGGTTCTCACCAAAATCAAAGAATCGTCAGCAAATACTAGAATTAAAAAAAAAAAAAAGACGTAGTATAACGGCTGCAAGGAACTGATGCCAACTTATATAATCAGACATTAAAATCACATAGGCATTAGACCTTACAGGTAAAAACGCCACAAGGGTATTGGTAATCATCACTCTTCTGAAGGATTGTAATTTGGTTTCTTGCAGCCACTGCAACATGTTCGCCACTGGGAGATACAAATAGGGTTATCCATTTCTTCCCTTTCATCGGATGCCTATATTTGTCCCATTTATCTTTAAGCCGGCTTATACCTTCACAATAAAAATAAAAAAATAAAAAGAAGAAGAAAAGGTTCACATATTTCCAAAACAAACTAATTTGAAGAAAGACTATATTCGTCAGAATGAAAATTATGAGTCAAATGTCAAACACTAACACTAGATATCAATCAATTATCCAATAAAGCTACATGAAAAACTGCAACATTTTAATCAATGCATACTATATGCATCATACATAAATGAAAAAAATTTAGCCTCCCCAAAATAGTTCGTGAGATGGTCAAAAACTCATATCAAGAAGTAAGTGTCTCAATTCAATCCTCTAAACGAGTGGGATAAGAAGGCTGTGCGTTGCTCGAGATGAGCTAGTTCAGCCAAATGCCCCAGTCATCCTCAAACAGTAATAATAAATAGCATATAATCTAGCTAATTGAGCTCATATCTAACCAAATAACTCAAATGTTAAGATACTTCGAACCATATTGACTCGAAAGAGAATAGTCAATTTGCATTATCATTGCTTTGCATTTCCAATGTTATCTTTTCCACCCAGTCCGTTGCTTGAAAAGCCTAGAAAAGAGCTCTATTTCTATATGCTCAGCTCAGGGGTGGATATGAATATGATCAATCAATAGCATTAACTTATAATTGTCTTCTACTTCGAACAGTCGAATTTGCACAATTGTAACCAAATAAGTAACCCTTCATCGTGGAAATTCATAATAAGAACCCTAAAAGTATATTTTTTTTTCTTGATATCCGTGGATATCCACACACAATTCCCACGAGGCCCTGGTGCAATCGACCTGAGCATACCCTAGTGGCCTGAACAATCTTGACGCAGCAGGGAATTGAACCTGGGGCTGTGCCCACACAATCCCAAGCTCTCTCACCCTTACCATTGGGCCAACCCATCCGGGTTGAACCCTAAAAGTATATAAAGATAGGCATAGGGCACGGGCACAATGCAAGTAAAATTATGCTACTAAAACACTTGAATCCTATGCAGCCCTAGAGTACTCAATTTTTCAATGTCAAGCACACAATTAAGAACTTTACTGAGTTTGGCACCAACAAATTAATAAGCCAATTCAATTGATCTATCTCCATCCCCAAAAGGCGCAAACCGCGCAATACGCACCTCGCATCGATAGGTACGACAAGACGCCTCCAGCGGCACCGCCATCATCCTGGAAACACAACAGGTTAGACCTAATTGTTGAAATAGAGAAACCCAGATTCAATCGAAAAGGAGGTACCTTTTGAGGGGGGTAGCGAGGAGAGAAGGCGCGAGTCGCGTGATGGCGAGTCTCGTAGAGCACCTTCGAAGAAGCCGATTCCACCGCCATTGACGAACGAATCTCAAATCTCGCAAGGTTTCTTATTCTCCACTTCCATCAATCGTGAAAGAATTTCAGTGAGCAATGCATTCAAGTTCTGAAATCAGAAACAAATTAAGGCAACGACCTTGATTTGTGAATCGACGTATGGGTGTACGCATCACGATCTGTATCGAACGGATAGGAATAAACTCGTGTATTTTGTGGATCAAGAAAAAAAAATATTCGCCGTTGCCGGGGATCGAACCCGGGTCACCCGCGTGACAGGCGGGAATACTTACCACTATACTACAACGACTTGGTTGCTTGCATGGAGAATATTTTTTTATCTATAGTAATAATTCATATTATTGCAAAAATATATATGCAACTTGAATCGAATGCAATATATTAGATAAAAATTAATTTGATGGTTTGATCGAACATTACATACCAAAGACCATATACATGCAACTTTTCCTCATTTTCTACATTCTACTTGACAAAAACAAAATTTGGGTCCTCTCTTGAATATTCCATTTACATTATAAGCAGGGCCGAGAATTTATATTCATCAAGTCAATTCCAATAGCTCCTCATTCACCAAAAAACTAACACTATTGACCATCTCAAACACAGGACCCACCCCCGTCATTTTTTAGCCACGAGGCGAAACTTTAAAATACGACCTTCTATATATATTAAAATAAATAAATTTTTTGAACTTAACCCGCAAAGCTAACTACAATTCTTTTGACCTTTCCATTTTTTCTTTTTGGTAAAATATACTTTTTGGTTCTTGAACTTTGAGTCTTTTATGTTTTTGGTCCCTGAACTTTTATTAATTAGTGTACATTTGGTCCCTTAACTTTTATTATTATATATTTGGTCTCTGAACTTTTGAGTTTTTATGTTTTTGGTCCCTAAACTTTGAGTTGTTTATGTTTTGGGGTAAATTAATTTTTTTTTCAACTTTTGTTGGTCGATGTGAGTTGCTCGATTTAGTAATATAAACGACTTTACTCTTCTTGACTAGTCACGTGACACTTTTGTTTCTTACATTGGTGGAATTTAACATTTTAAATAATGGACTAAATGTAGGTCTTTATGAAAGTTCAAAACTAAATGTGTAGTAATAAAAGTTCAATGACCAAAAATATAAGAAACACAAATTTTAGAGACCAAATGATGAGTTTTGCCTTTCTTTTTTGAGACTTCATATTAACATGGAATGGTAACCAAAAAAACATAAAATAACAAAATAAAAGTGTAAACTTGAAAAATAATATTGAATTTAAGTAGAGAATGACTGAGAAAAGGGTTGATCAAACATCTACGATAATAAATAAAAAAAAAAAAGAGCAACACATACTGCCAAATGATTTGAGGCCTCCTAGTCTAATATAGTAGCGAAGAAGATTTAAACCTTACAAATAAAACAAAGTATGATTCAGTAATTCGGTGTTTTTTCATTGATTGAAAAAATCAAAAGTGACATTAATTTATTAAGAAAAGTCATTTTTTAAAAATATGCATGCCTTTATTGGCAATGGCGCAAGTGCCTACAACTCGAGCTTTATATGGGCTTGTGAATTGAGAGGGGACAACCCCGGTTCTGGAGTGGGGCCCAGTGGGTCACCCCAGGCCCCAACTTTGAAGGAAGGCCCATATTTAGATAATATTTGGAGTACTTATGTAATTTTTATATTTTAATTAATTTATTTCATGTGTACACAACTAACCACACACAAGGAAGAAATTGATGGTTTCAATTCTCTCCAAAAGATGGATCAGCTCAACAAGTGTCCACCTACAATCTCTTTCTCTCAAACAACAAAAAAGAACATGCACACGTTTTTTTTTTTTTTAAAGAAATATATGTGTATGTATTTTTTTATTTTTATCGTATTTCATCTTTGTTACACAATAAATTCTAATGAGGCTTGAGTTGTGCATTTGTACTATTGTAAAATAAGGTATATTCTTAATATTCACTTTTGAGTTGTGCATTAGTACTAGTCTTTATTTTTTCAAATTTTAGTTTTTGGTTCAAAAATTAAATTAAGATGAGGGGTTAAATTAAGTTTTTTTTTTTTCTTTTTTAATAAATGTAGTTGTATGATTTGTCAAAGTATAATTTAGTGAAATGGTAGAGGCACCACTTGTCAAAAGACAAGGTTTGGAGAGATCATGAGTTCGACTCCCATTTAAATAAGAAAAAAGAAACTTTAATGATCAAATGTCTCTGTGGAATAGTACGTATGGGTAATCCTCGACACCATATATAAATACTAAGTTTTTTGTAACCAAATATTTCGAATTTGAGTAATGAGAATGAATAAAAAAAATTTTTAAACTCTTGGCTAAAAATGTCACCTTTGTGGTTTTATGTTCCTTGAGTTCGGAATTAGTTGGGGCTATGCTACGGATATACTGAGTTGATTTTAAATTCAAAACACAATACTTTAAAATGCACTGGTCTTAAAATAATAGTTTTAAAAAAATATTTTCTTAAATACAAGGCCCTGCTTTCTAAGTTTTGCTCTAGGCCCAATAAATAACAGGACCGGCCCTAGGAGAGGATGTGTGCCACAAAGGATAAGATAGACACTGTGTTGGAAGAAATGTCTCTAAGGGGAATGTGGATTTGTTCTGTGTGGGTAACGTGGCTTAGACATTGTCCACAATACCACTTCATCTAAAATCCAAAATAATAAAACAAGGATAAAGACCGAACACATAAAAGTGTTAAATAGAAAATGCAAAAAAACATTAAACGCCTACAAAAAAGGTAGAAACAAATAAAATTCGCCTAAAAGTTAGGGAAAGAAATAAACAACGCCTACAAAAAATGAAAGTCCAATATTGACCATTGCAGAAGATTTTCACTGATGAGCAAATTAAGAACTGTGTATGGGAGTATATAGTTTCACTGATGACTAACTTTGATATACTGTACTCCAGGTGACTAACTTTGATACACTGCCATAACCTTCCAAAATAGCACATAACTACATGAATGCATATGGGGAGTATATAGTTTCAAAGAACTGTGTATCTTAATGAAATTTGTTTTGTTATAAAGAAAAATAGAATTTGTATTTGAATTGAACCTATTAAAATGTTCAAAGATGGCCTAGCCAAATCTTTGCAAGGACTACTTAACCGCAAAGAGTGCATTTGATTCGATACACTCTTCTTGATTTCAGGAGCAATAGAGCTGTGCCAACGAATTACTGGACGAACAACAAGAAGCGGTATGTTTCAGTTTCTAAATTCAATGTAGTTTTCTTTTAAATGTTCAATTTCTTATGATGATCTCCATCTTTTTAAATTTTTTGTTTTCTTGTCTAAACAGAGAAATCTATGGTATTTAAAAAAAAAAAAAAAAAAAACTCCTAATCATTACATTCCCCACTATTTGGTTGATGCTTCTGCCTCCATTTTCTTCAAGCACTCAGACATGCCATCAACTAGTCCTTGCCAACTTTGCAACATCTTGACTTCCAAAAGCAATAATTAAATTTCCTTAATTTCCAAACCATACTTGAAGAAATGAAAATCCGGGGGCATCGTAGGCAGTTTCAGGAGGACTCACAAATCATATCACATTAGTCTCCACCAAATTGACATTGTTCACTTCTATTAAAATGACTAGATAATCAACTTTCCTTAATTTCTAACCCATACTTAAAGAAAGGAAAATTCCGCGTGATGTTGGCAGTTCCATCTCATCCTTACAAGTCATAACGCTCAATCTGTTGCTCTATACTGTTCTTATTCATCCGTTCGATAGCAATGGCTCCTCTGCTATGTAGGATGATGAGATCTATAGTGTTGCTTCAACTGCTCATAGTTATCTCCAGCATAGAGTCCTCCAAAGTTGTCACTGCAACAATGAACTTGCGAAATGAGACTGATAAAGTCTCTTTGCTTGTATTCAAACAAGGAATAAGCAATGATCCATTAGGAGTCTTGAGTTCCTGGAACGATTCTTCTTCCGATTTCTGCAAGTGGCAAGGCGTTGTGTGCGGTCGACGCCACCAGAGAGTCGTAGCGCTGGAATTGGCAGGGAGCAGCTTGGTTGGATGGATATCACCTTCTATAGGTAACCTCAGCTTTCTACATTCCATCAACCTCCAAAACAATAGCTTCCATGGAAGAATCCCAAAAGAAATCAGTAAGCTCTCCCGACTTCGAAGTCTAGTTTTGTCTAATAACTCTCTAGGAGGGGATATCCCATCAAATCTAAGCCACTGTTTCCTTCTCAACGAACTATATTTGTCCTATAATAGTCTCACAGGGAAGATCCCAACAGAATTAGGCACTTTGTCTAAACTCGTGACCTTGACATTTTTCAACAACAATCTAACGGGAGGGATCCCGCCTTCTCTAGGCAACCTGTCGAATCTTGAGAAAATGAATGTGGCATTCAACAAATTGGAGGGAAACATTCCACACACTGTCGCCCAGTTGACAAGCTTAAATTTTTTATCCTTCACTGGAAACAAATTCTCGGGTATGTTGCCTTCCATGATCTACAACATGTCATCTCTCTTTTATCTCTACACGGCTTTGAACCGTTTTCATGGGAATCTTCCACCCGACATGGGTCTCACTCTTCCTAACATTAGATATCTTGTACTTGGAGGTAATCAATTCTTTGGAGCCATCCCTAGATCTTTGTCCAATGCTTCAAGACTCCAAGTACTTGACATCTCTCGCAGCAATTTTGAGGGACAAGTACCAACTAGTTTAGGAAGTCTAGAGAACCTCAAATGGCTTAATTTAGGCGAAAATCATCTAGGAAGTAAGAAACCGAATGATCTGAATTTCATTACTTCTTTAACTAATTGCACAAAACTAGAAACATTAGGACTAAATGACAATCTTTTTGGTGGTGTATTGCCAAACTCCATTTCCAACCTCACAAACCATCTCAATACCCTAGTTCTTGGAAGAAACAAAATACATGGAAACATACCCGAAAGCATCGAGAACTTAATCAACTTAAATGAGCTTGGGTTGGAGGAAAATCTGTTTACAGGTAGTATTCCTACCTCTCTGGGGAAGCTTAAGAATCTAAAAGAACTCTTTTTATATGAGAATAGGTTCGTAGGGAGGATCCCTTATTCCCTAGGAAATATCACTCGGCTCTGGCTATTGGACTTGGCAAAAAATTATCTAGAAGGCAATATTCCCTCTGCTCTAGGACAGTGTACTGATTTGCAAACATTGGACCTATCTGAAAACAATCTCAGTGGTACTATACCTAAGGAAGTACTTCTAGGCCTTTCTTCCTTATCGATAGTTCTTGATGTATCCTCGAACTCTTTGACTGGCCCTTTACCAATAGAAGTTGGTGCTTTGAAGAATCTCGGCCATTTGGATGCTTCTCACAACAAGTTGAGTGGTAAAATCCCCGTTACACTTGGTAGTTGCATGAGCTTGGAACAACTCTACTTGGAAGATAACTCTTTCGTAGGAGAAATTCCTATGGCTTTGAGTAATCTAAAAGCGATTTCCGTCTTGGATCTGTCAAAAAATAATTTGTCTGGTCCAATCCCAAAATACTTAGAGAGTTTCCCCTTCTTGGTGACGCTGAACCTTTCCTTTAATGATCTAGAAGGTGAGGTACCAAAAGGAGTTTTTAAAAACTCAAGCGTTGTGGCAGTAGCGGGAAACACAAAGCTTTGTGGAGGTATTCTTGAGCTTCACTTGCCTAGATGCAATATTGAACACTCTGCTGAACGAGGAAGGCGTCTTCATCGCAAAGTTGTTGTTGCAATCATACTTAGTGCAGTTGGATGTCTCATCGCAGTGTCATCTATTCTAATTTTTTGTTGGATAAAGAGAAAAAAGAAATTGCCTACTGCACCTTCAACGGACCAATTCGGTAAAATTAAGCTTTCCTATGAAGCTCTCTTCAAAGCTACTGATGGATTTTCCTCGGCAAATTTGATCGGTTCGGGAAGTTTTGGATCCGTGTACAAGGGAAGTCTCGATCAAGATGGGACCGTGGTTGCAATTAAGGTATTCAACCACCAGCAGAGAGGAGAATCGAAGACCTTCAAAGCTGAGTGCGAAGCACTAAGAAACATTCGGCATCGAAATCTAGTCAAGATCGTAACTTCTTGCTCTAGCATAGATTCAAAAGGTAATGACTTCAAGGCTCTAGTTTTTGAGTTCATGCAAAATGGGAGTCTGGAGCAATGGTTGCATCCAAGCCTAGAGGAAGATATTCAACCAAGGAAATTAAGTCTCATACAAAGATTAAACATATTGATCGATGTCGCTTCAGCATTGGACTATCTTCATCACCATTGCCACAGAACCGTCGTGCATTGTGATTTGAAGCCAAGTAATGTTCTTCTTGACGCTGACATGACTGCTCATGTGGGCGATTTTGGCTTAGCAAGGCTTTCCTTACAAACACACAGCTTATCCGCCCAGCAAAGTAGCTCTATTGGGATAAAGGGTTCTATTGGCTACTCCGCTCCAGGTAAACTGTATACCTTGAAATCATATCCATCTAATCCAAAAGTATATATATATATATATATATATATATATTGAATGAATGGGGAGTATATATTTTCGGTACTCATTTTCATAGATGTGTGTTGGAGAATATAATCCCACATCGAAAACATAATAAGAGTTTGTTTAGTATATAAGTGGTGTAGATTGGACCTTAGCACAAGTAAATTGATTTTGTGCAAGCCCATGGATTTCTATAAAGTTTGCATCTGTCAAAACGTATTTTTTGGTCCTTCAACTTTGAGTCTTTTATGCTTTTGGTCCCTGAACTTTCAATAGTGTACATTTAATCCCTGAACTTTCATTGTTATACATTTGGTCCCTGAACTTTTGAGTTTTATGCTTTTGGTCCTTGAACTTTGAGATTTTTATGTTTTTGGAGGAAATTAAAAAAAATTTTGACTTTTTTTGGTCGATGCGAGTCGTCCGATTCAGTAATATAAACCATTTTACTCTTCTTGACTAATCACACAACACTTTTGTTGCCCACATTAGCATAATTTAACACTTTAAATGGTAGAAGGACTAAATGTAGATCTTTGTGATAGTTTAAGGACCAAATGTATAGTAATAAAATTTCAGGGACCTAGAGCACAAAAAACACAAAGTTCAGGGACCAAATAATAGGTTTTGCCTTTGCATCTTAATATGCTTTTTAGTAGTTATTTGAAAGAACTTTTTGAAATGCAGAATATGGCGTTGGAAGTACAGCCTCGACAAGAGGTGATGTATATAGTTTCGGGATTGTCTTGCTGGAAATGATGATAGGAAAGAGACCCACAGACGAAATGTTCACAGATGGTCTAAACCTTCATATATTTGCAAAGACGGCATTTCCAGAACGAGTTATGCAGACTATGGATCATAATCTGCTTGTTGTCATTGAAGAAATAGTTGGAGAAGGAACAAGCCGGCATGCAAGACATAATCATAGAATGAGCAAAATGCAAGAATGCATAATGAGATTAGTGAGGATTGGAATCGAATGCTCACTAGAACACCCGAAAGAACGAATGAACATGAAAGATGTTGTTGGGGAGTTGCATTTAATTCGAAACACTCTTCTTGATGTTGAGACCGACGGCCCTGCTTCGACTTAGTGGAAAAACTTTGAGAAGGTGAGTATGTTTAGGTTCGTAAACTCATTTTAGTTTGCTTTTTCATATATATGTTCAGTTATTCTTAATTATGATGATCTTCACCTTTTAAACTCTCTTTTTTTCTTTTTTTTTTTTTTTTTTTTTTTTTTTTTTTTTTTTTTTTTTTTAACATAGAAAGCTGCATGTGGTGGCCTGGTCGGAACTAGGAGCCCTAGAGTTATTGTCTCTTCAACAAATTATTGTTCTCGTTTTATCCTGGTAGCTCAAATTTTCGATACAAATATGGTGTAGTAGTTTTACCGTCTATAAGTAGTAAATTATTTAAGAAAATAAACTGTTTTATTTTGGATTCCATTAGTAATAGTTTATGACTTTCAGTTGTATACGTTTTTTTTTTTATGAATCAATTGTATATGTTAGTTATGATTACCGATGAACTATCACACGCCTTATATGTTGCCTCTAGATATATTTTTTCATCAAGATCAAGTTTTTCATCAAAACATTAAAACAGAAAGTTGTTTTTATATTTTATTCAATAACATGGTTATCTTTTGTTAATTACCACCAATTGCAGACCTTCTAGTAAAATTTGAAACCAAAAGAAGGTATACTCTAATGGTGAAATGAGAAGTCTTACAGAAAATCTTCAATAGCAAAACCAATACCTCGCCAACGTACTATCTCAAAAACTAAAATGATTTCATTCTCTTTAAGGAAAAAAAAAAAAGCTAACATTGTAGGTACATATGTACATACATCAATTTCTGCAATAAAGAAATACATTACATAAGCTAACTATATATATACCATCGTTCTTGAAATTGATCGAGAAAGACCAATTATTTCCTGCCTTTGTGTTAATTAATCAACAAAATGATTTTAAGAATAAGTGAGACCTTTGTTATTTTCTTAAAGGGAATAATCTTTATTGTGTATCTTTCTTGACTACATAGCACCAAGGGCGGAACCCAGGATTTTCTTTTTCCCTGAGCTAACTATATGTGTGAGGTATCATTCAATCATGATTAATTTGTTATGATTAATGCACATGTTAGCGGCTCGAGTAGGTCGCAACCAATACAAAACAAAGACTTGGAGCGAAGTTTGGTCACAAACTTCACTCTTTTGGTTGAGTAAACAACTGCAAAATTTATAAGTTTTTTTTTTTAGTTCATTATATTTTTCAAAACCACCTGGTATCCGGATTAATCGACTACTTTAAATTCAACCAGATAGTCACGTTCCATTTGAAGGGGGATCGGACCTCCCAACATTGTCGTTTCTATACGCACAACCAGTTTCAAACTCTGGGTGTGGGCTTAAGGGAATGCGAGTCGCTTCCACTCGCACCAACTACCTATTGGTATTCTCTTTACTTTATTTTTAAATAATCTAAAGAACTTTAAACAAAAATAAGTAAAATATTGATATAAATTACTAGTTAAAAAAAGCCATCAACTTTAAAATTCCAATTAATCAATGAAAAATATTAAAAAAGAAAAATCAAATGTACGATTGAATTGATGTATAGAATTTTTTTCTTTCCAAATTACTTTCTTTTTTTTTTAGAAAAAAGAATATCAAGTGGCATACTCGTAATACATCCATTTGTTACATAATATTATTGCACTCTCTGGAATTGTGCATCCAATAATCACCAAAAAAAATAAATTAAATAAAAATAAATAAATTAAAAATTGTGCATCCAATTACGGTTCCCGCAAAGTTTGTGCAAAGAAATTCAGTAAATTTGTATATCAAATGCATGCATGTATCCATAAGTAAAATTCAATATCTTTGTCATTGTTTTTTCAACTAGAATAAGATAGATCGACGGAGTGAATTCCTATTGTTTTCTCTCTCAAGTTAATGGGTGACTTTTCAACTAGTATTTTATTGCTTTTGAGTTAGGTTGGAGTAATAGTACACTTAGTTTGCTAAAACTTAGCCCTGGACTAAATCAAATATTTTACTATTTTTGTTGGTAAAACACATATGCATATGCCCTGGGCTCCAACCATTGGATCGACAGACTGTCACCAACCCAAGCGTGGATGCATTGATTGAGATGGGCCAAGAAATAATTGATACAGTCCAACAAGCGATTTCTAAGCCCAATAGAGTGCACAAGAGGCCAGCGTACCTCAAATAGTACTTTTAATAGTGATTGATTTAGTACCTTCCCAGTTATACTTTTAGTAGTGATTGATTTAGTACCTTCCTAGTTACAATTAGTTTATGTATAAAAAGCTATTGCTATGAACGAATGGAATAAGACGAAAATAAGTCTTTTCTCTATTTCAGTAGTACCCTGCTCTAAGTGGGTTAAAGAAGAAAATAAGTCTTTTCTCTATTTCCTATTCTCAAGGAGTATTACCCTGCTTTAAGTGGGTTAACTATCTAAACCTTCATTTTCTCAAAAAAATAAAAATAAAAATAAAAATCTGAACCTTTATCAATTGGTGCTTTCGTTAACAATTACAACCATAATATCTTTGGTTACAACCGAATAATCTCAAATCTTAACTTCAAATCTTAACAGAATAAATCTATCTAAACAACTCAACTTTATCTAAACTATCCTATCTTAACAACCTTTGTTAATAATTAAGTCAATTTTTTTAGATAAAGTAAGTTGCGTTTCGTCTATCAAAAACTTAACAAAAAAATGGGGTAGAACAATCTATGCATATTATGTATACCCCTTGCCAAAATAGACCAGTACTATGACAAAAGTGGGTAAGACCACAATACAAAAACATAGGATAGCCTAAAACAGCCCCAAGAACATAATGCCAATCATGCACCGAACACCACTGAATTGTGAGAAAAAACTCACAAACCAGTATGCGCCAAATTAATTCAAGGATTCCAAGATGTAGTGCCAGTTCCGTGTAAGCTCGTTGAAACTCCATGATTTGAATAAGTTACTAGAAGATAGCCAGAGAATCCATTGATGTTTAATCCGATCCCATAAATTAAGTCAATTTCTTAGGCTTTCTTTTTAATTTTTTTTTTTTTAGCAAATACCAAAAACATATGCTGAAAAATAATATTTTTCAAATCATATATATATAGGTTTTTTTTTGCCATAATCATATACATGTTTTGAGAACACGAAACGATGGAAATCCATGAATAATTTCTCAACTGTTACTGACAGTACTTTTTTTTTTTGAAAACAACTGTTACAGTACTTCAGTTTTAGCCCAACAGTAGCAATGAAGTTATTATTATTATTTTTTTTTTTGAAGAAAAATTAAAATTTCATTAATCATTTACGGCTCAATACAGGAACAAACATAAAATCAAGTACATTTACTCGCTAATCCTATTTGTGCAAACAAACTGGCATTAATTTAAATTTTTTTTTAAATTGAAAAAGTTTGACAATCATGGATTGCTCTCTACATTATTGAAACTTATGACAATACACAAAAGTACTAGAATCACAAAATGAATAATTAAACTTTCAAACAAAGAGAAGATAAATCAAAATTGTTGACTGCAAGTCCACCTCATACTTTTAGACATACTTTGGTGGAGCTTAAAATTGCATTTGACGCGTCTTCTTTTTTTTTTTCTTTCTTTTTTAATGGTGCATTCTATGTAAACCTGAGTTCAATTCACACACCCAAGTCTTGAGCAAGTTTTCAGTCCTCACAAAAGTTAAATTTATGAATGCCAAGGTCATTCCTATCTTTACTTTAATGACAGAGGTTTCAACTTCATATGCTTAGGGACTAGTCCAACCCCACCAACTACTACACCATAGAATTCAAACAATAATTGATTCTAGAGATACACTCTTCTTCATTTCGGGAGCATTAGAGCTGCGTCAACAAATTACTGGAGGAACTACAAGAAGCGGCATGTTTCAGCTTCTAAATTCATTGTAGTTTTCTTTTAATTGTTCAACTTCTTATGATGGTCTCCACCATTTAAAAAAAAAAAAAAAAAAAAAAAAAAAAAAAAAAAAAAATTCTTGTCTAAACAGAGAAATCTATGGTATTTATGAAAACAAACTCCTAATCATTACATTCCCCACTATTTGGTTGATGCTTTTGTCTCCATTTTCTTCAAGCACTCAGGCATGCCATGACTAGTCCTTGCCAACTTTGAAACATCTTGACTTCCAAAAGCAATAATTAAATTTCCTTAATTTCCAAAGGATACTTGAAGAAATGAAATTCCGGGGGCATTGTAGGCAGTTTTAACTCCATCCGAGCGTGCGCCGCACGGGCATGTGGATTTCTGCTAGTATCGATATTGTCCCAACTTAACCACCTCAACATTAGATGTGGGGTTTTACTCTAAAAGGCCTCAGTACTATTAGAGGAGAAGCAATCACTAATATACTTCATTTAGTAGTTTTATTTTCCAATGTGGGACTATTATTTCGGTCCACACAACTCAACAATTTCCACCTTGGACCGAAATCCATCCAAGATGGGCACACCGCATGATCTGTCGTCGCTATCATCTCGAGTGAGAGCAACTCGAGGCACACATGCGACCACCAACAGACATGCCTTGTCCCAGCCGCACCATCGGCTCTGATACCACTTGTTGGGGTTCCATCCGAGCATGCGCCGCATGGGCACGTGGATCTCCGCTAGTACCGATATTATCCCCAACTTAACCACCTCAACATTAGGTGTGAGGTTTTACTCTAAAAGGCTTCGGTACTATTAGAAGGGAGGCAATCACTAATATACTTCATTTAGAAGTTTTATTTTTCCAATGTGGGACTATTATTTCCGTCCACACAACCCAACAAGTGGCGGTATCAGAGCAGATGGTGTGGCTGGGACAAGGCATGTCTGTTGGTAGTTGCATGTGTGCCTCGAGTTGCTCTCCCTCGAGATGGTAGCAACGACAGATCATGCGGTATGCCTATCTTGGATGGATTTCAGTCCAAGATGAAGATTGTTGGGTTGTGTGGACCGAAATAATAGTCTCACATTAGAAAATACAACTTCTAAATAAAGTATATTAGTGATTGCCTCCCCTCTAATAGTACCGAGGCCTTTTAGAGTAAAACCCCACACCTAATATTGAGATGGTTAAGTTGGAGACAATATCAATACTATCGAAGATCCACGTGCCCGTACTGCGCACGTTCGGATGGAACCCCAACAAGGAGGACTCACAAATCACATCACATTAGTCTCCACCAAATTGATTTTTTTTTGTCAAGTACTAAATTGACATTGTTCACTACTATTAGAATGACTAGACAATCAACTTTCCTTAATTTCTACCCCATACTTAAAGAAAGGAAAATTCCGCGTGATGTTGACAGTTCCATCTCATCCTTAAAAGTCACAACAATCCGTTGCTCTATACTGTTCTTAGTGGAAAAAACGTTCTTAGTGGAAAAAACTTAGAGCAGGTGTATGTAAGTATGTTTAGGTTCGTAAACTCATTTTATTTTGCTTTTTCATTGTTCAGTTTCTCATGATGAACCTTTTAAAATCTCTTCGCTTTATTTATTTTTTTAACAGAGAAAGTTGCATGTGGTAGCCTGGTCGGAAACTAGGAGCCCTAGCGTTATTGTCTCTTCAACAAATTATTGGTCTCGTTTTTTTATCCTGGTGTCTCAAATTTTCGATACAAATGTGGTGTAGTAGTTTTCACTGTTTATAAGTAGTAAGTTATTTAAGAAAATAAACTGTTTTATTTTGGATTCCATTAGTAAAAGTTTATGACCTTCAATTTTATAGAGCCCGGCTAAAGGCACCCCACCATTTACTTAGGATACCTCAGCAAAAAAAGTCAAACTTAAAAAAAGTCTTATTTTACTGTAAAATGACTTTTATGCCCTCACTACGATTAGTGCACCCCATCACCTTTTTCTATCATTTTGTGCACCCCACCATCATCCCTCTGTACACTTTTTTCTTGTAATTTGTAGGGTATCATCGAGTGGTTCGGCCTCGTAGGTCCAAAACTCTTGTTGGAAAGTTGGTCAGAGCCCACCGAACCTTTAGTTGGAGAATCCCCAGAACCTGTAGGTCGACAATTGTCAACTAAATTTCACCAAAGAGATTCGGTTGGACAACAATACTGAGCCTAGAAGATAAGGCTCGCCCATATGTCATCGAGCCTAAACTAAATGTCTCGACTAAGGTTTTGGAGTTGAGTGCTTGGGTTGAGATAAAAAGGTATTTTAGTAAAAATGTGGGGTGCCCTCATAAAATGAAATTTGAATTTGGAGTTTCATGCATAATCAGGGTGCACTAAGTAAACTGTGGGGTGCCCTTAGCCGGTCTCATTTTATATGTTAGTTATGATTACCGATGAACTATCGCACGCCTTATATGTTATGCCTCTAGATATATTTTTTCATCAAGATCAAGTTTTTCATCAAAACATTAAAAAAGAAAGTTGTTTTTATAATTTATTCAATAACATGGTTATCTTTTTTTAATTACCACCAATTGCAGACCTTCAAGTAAAACTTGAAACCAAAAGAAGGTATACTCTACTGGCGAAATAAGGAGTCTTACAGAAAATCTTCAATAGCAAAACCATTACCTCGCCAACGTACTATCTAAAAAACTAAAATGATCACATATATTCTCTTTACGAAGGAAAAAAAAGCTATACATACATTCATTCATAAGCTAAATAATAAATACCATCGTTCCTGGTTTCAAAAAAAAAAAAAATACCATCGTTCCTGAAATTGATCGAGAAAAACCAATTATTTCCTGCCTTTGTGTTAATCAACAAAATGATTTTAAGAATAAGTGAGACCTTTATTACTCCCTCCGGTAAAAAATATACGACTTTTGGCTCAAAACACAGATATTAAGAAAGCATTAATTGTGAGTTTAAATTACATTCTTACCAACATTTAATTCTTTATAACATCAAATGAAAGAAAGACAAGTGTTTAATTATAATTAAATGTTTAAGTTAAAAGTAAATAGATATAAGATGTACAAAGTTCTCTCGAATTCTGAAAACGTCTTATAATTTTAGAAGCCAAAACATACCAAAACGTCATATATTTTTGACAAGAGGGAGTAATAAATTAAGTCATTTTTTTTTAATAACAAACACCAAAAACATATACTGAAGTAATGTTTTTGAAATCATATACAGGTTTTTTTCGCCAGAATCATATACATGTTTTTTTGTTGATAATTGTAAGTATCCACAGTTTTTGCGACTAATCTCACATGGTCTTGATACAGTTTCTAACAACCCTCAAAATTTAACCCGACTTGTGTTACATTTATCAGGACCGTGACCCGGCTATCGTGATACATCGAGTATTTCGGACTTCGAGAGTCGACATCGAGGTAATTTTATGTTTCTGTGATGTTTGTATTAGTATTATAGTCTAATACGATTCTCGAGCCAATTAGGCAATTGTTTAATTTGAGTGAGGCTTCGCCTAGGTAAATGGGGGAAATTAAACACAGAAAACCTTAATAAATGATTTTTGAATAATAATTGTAATATTTTATTTGAGTCGAAACACTGGCGTGATGACGAGCACACGACTGAAGAGTTATAGTGCGATTAGAGCTGAGGAGCGCAAGATCAACATGGGAACTGAATAGTTAAGTGAGACCTGAGTCACTTAAGGGAGTCAAAAAGTTGTGTTAAGAGTTGTAGGGCAACTTAAAAGGTAGATGTAGGATCTACCTAAAGATGAGTAGGTGTATAATGATGAAAAGGGGGCCCTATATAAGGTTTCCCTCACCACTTTTCTCTAATTTCTCTTTTTTTTTTCTAACTCATCTCCTATCCTCCTTTTCCATTTCTCTTCTTGCTTGGGGAACAAGCCACCACCAAGGGGTGGTGCTGGACCAGCGGAAACCTCGTCGGAGTCTTATCTTGTCGGATTTAAGGTGAGACAACTTGCTTTTATTCTTCCTTTGGTTCAGTTTTGTAGAGTTGTTCTTCCTTTTGTATTTGAGTTTTGTGGATTGTTTTAGTGTTGTACACATGCTATGATCAAGAGTGGTTTGCCGAAGACGATCTTGGTATCCCGCCGGTGTCTCTGTAACCCCCGGAGCAAGTAACAAACGGGGTTGTTGATGGATGTTGGGTTTTGCTATTGTTGTTGGTTTTTAAGTTTGATTAAGGATATCTCGAATCCCCGGACATTTACCGATGTTTTCATCATGATCCTAGGATGATTTGGCGTTGATTTATGTTGTCCTTGATGCCTAGAATCATAGTTGGGGAAATCCCCCAAGAGGGAGTTTCGTTTCTGGGTGTTCTGTACATTTCAAGATTTCTGGGTTTTACCAGACACCGTAGAGACGTCTTGCGTGTTATGGCGTGGCGACGTCTCCCACATATGTCCACTACAGAGACATTTGGGTTCACACTCATGCCGTGGAGACACTGTGAGACTCGTGCTCTTAGCGGCGTTTCTCGTGGCGTCTCAAACAGTGGAGTTGAGTTTTCTTCTAAGACGTCGTGAACACAACGTGGGCCAAATGCACACACGGCGTGACTCACATACGTCTTCAACAGTGTTTTTTAGTTTAGAAATTTTTAACTCGCCGCCAAGACGCCGTGAAGGAGAAACATCACACGACGCCTGCTACGGCGCGTCATCCAGTGTTTGAACTTACCAGATGCAGTGAGGACGCCATGGCCTGTAATGGCCTGGCGACGTCCCTGATGGTGTGTCAACCAGAGAGTCGAGCTTTGACGTCGTGAAGGCGCCGTAGGGACGTCCTTCTGGATGGTGTCACCCACGGCGTCTCGAACATATTTTGAACTAAAATTTGAGAAATTTTTGAAAATTTTGGGAAACATTGGGGACCAATCTAGGGTTTGTTTATTGACCATAAACCTACCTATTGGGGTTCAAACCTTTGCCAGGTAGTCAAGAAACCGTAGGAACGCGTTAAGGTCACGGGAGTTTGTTATCGTGTTGCGATTGTCAGGTAAGTACATTTGCCACAAGCTTATGTATGATTTGTAAGCCGGTAAGAAAATGTCATGTGATTCATTATCATTTATTCTGATTCGTTATGATTTATTGCTGGTATTTCGTTCCTTTCCTTGTTATGTGTTTTTGGCATAAATGTTTCGTTTCAAGGGTACTAGTACCTACACTAGAGGGATAAAACACGGGCACTCATGTACAAGAGTGTGTGACCACCCTTAGTGAACGTGTGACATTGAGTATTGGGTGGGTGGGCTTGTGTTCTTCCCATCATGGTTGTGCCTTCGCTTGTGTCGATGCCGGGAAGACCTCGCGCGGTCTTTGCCGTTTGCTATGATTTAGACCACTTATGGGCCTCTTTTGAATCCTTAGAACACATTTGAGTCTCGATTGATATCTATTAATCTGTTTATCATGCACTTGATCTATTTAAATTCCTGTCTTTCTATTACCGCATGATATTTAGACTGCTTTACTTGATATATCATGAATTATTGTTATCTTCTTCTGGCATTACATTCTATTTCTCAAGTTGCTCACCGTCTAGTATGTGACGATGGGTGCAGATAGGGCGGAGTGCAGTAGAGGCAAGGAGCCCTGCCTAGGTGACTTCCTGTAAGGACTGAGCAACTGGACTTGGAGACCTTAGTGCAGGTCTACTATATGTTTTGCTTGATTGTATGACGTTTGATACATAGGTTTTTTTTATCATTGAACTGGGGATCATTTTGGGATTTGTATCATGTACTTATTCATTTCTCATATTTGATTGTACATGAATATTTTGGGGTTTTCCACATTATAGATTCTTGATTTCCCTTTGACTGAGTTATTTCCCATATTGTTTAGTTTATTTATTTTCTGTTGCGTTAAACTTGCAATAACTTTTTTATAAATTGTATAATTAATCCATTGGAGGCTGACTAGGCTCGCCAAGT
This sequence comes from Stephania japonica, assembly GCA_039657345.1. Lineage (NCBI taxonomy): Eukaryota > Viridiplantae > Streptophyta > Magnoliopsida > Ranunculales > Menispermaceae > Stephania > Stephania japonica. Next base: position 15,347,480 of record CM077556.1, read on the forward strand.
TCGCTAAGTATTGACTTGGGGACCTGTACGAGTCTAGGCCGGGCGTACCCAAATGCATTGGGAATTGAGGCCGTCACAGTTGGTATCAAAGTCTAAGGTTATATAGACCTGACTCTTGATTTAAAACACAAGTCATATAAGACAACGAAAATTAGGAATGGATTGAACTTAGAGTGGAAACCCTATGATCCTGTTTAGACACGTAAATGGGGGAGTTGGGGATGAGTCAAATTTAACTTTATACATGTTATGCATGTTATGTGTAATATATGATATGCAATAGCTATGAATTGATCTGAAATATTCGCTTTCTTGGTTCAGACAGCGATGGCGGATCAGACAGGTTCGAGCGACGATAGCGATACGGCCGATTCTCGATTTATTACTTCAGAGGAGTTTCGCGCTTGGACACAGAGATTTGAGGATTTAGTGCGGTCGCTGACGACACCCACACCGGCTACCACGACACCATCTACCTCGACTACACATTTCCTGCCCACTACGACTACCTAGGGAGTGGTGACTCCAATAGCTACATCTTCCATAACATCGATTCCGATTACAGTTGTACCAGAGACGACGGTTGCACAAATGACACAGGCAGAGATTGTTGCACATCCAGTCCAGACTGAGGAGGCACCAAGGACACCCGAAGCTACTGCAGAGACTACTCCGGCCACTACTCCAGAGAAGAGTCCCAGAGCCACTGTTAAGGCGAAATAGTGAAGAGATTTCAAGCGGCATGACCCAATCAAGTTCTTTAGTGGCACAAACATAGCTGCAACAAAGCTATGCCGGAAGAATCATGAAAGGATTTACACTATCATCGCGACAGAGGACCATATGAGGGCGACGATTTCTTCATCTACGCTACAAAGGGAGGCAGATGACTGGTGGAAAACTATCGTCACTACCAGAGGCATTCCGAGTGTAACGACTCGAAAATTTGGTTATTTGTAGATGATGATGCATGTATTAATATATTAGTATTTTACGGGTCTCAAGCCGTTCGGGCTATATTTTAATTGAGTGAGGTGTCGCCTAGTTAAACGGGGTTTTCGGAAACCGTTTAGTGGACATTATTAGTAAACAAAGTCAAATGAAATATATGACCTTAGTTGAAGAAATATAATTTTATCAATAAAGTATAACTTAGACATGAGGAAACTTATTTGAATACTAAGTGTGGGACCGCCTCGAGAAGCGTGTCGAACGCGGGGCACTGTGTACCGAGTAGGCAAAAATTTGTGTGACCTTATTTATAATTTAATAAAATTAATCTAATGGGTTAATATAGGATAAGATTGTTAAAGTGGCACAATATGGTGAAGAGAACCATTGGATGGGCATGGAGATGTGTATATGTGTTAAATTAGGATGATGAGCCAAATGACCCATAAGGGTAGCTGTCCAAGGGATGTGCAAGTTTTAAACTCAAGGGCAAAAGGGCCATTTCACATTAATTCACTTATATAAAAACGTTTTATACCCTAAACCCCAATACACACTATTCATCTTCTTCTCCACAACTGCCGTCACTGTTCATCCTCTTCTCCCTCTCGCCACTGCCGCTGCCTCCCATAGGCGACGCTGACCCTGATGAGGTGAGTCTCTCTTTCTAACATCTCTCTCTCTCTCTCACCCTTTCTCGTTTCGTCACTTACTCACTCTCGGCTTTCCTCTCCATGCACTCGGCTCTCGACTCTCTCACGCCACAGTCCTCCCATCCTCGGCTGGACAACCACCACCGCCACCATCGACGAGCCTGACGTCCCAACACCCACCGGCGGAGTTGAGGTGAGCTTCTCTCTCCCTCTTTCCCTTCTTTTCTCTCTCTCGATTTGCACACTCTCTCACTCTCGGTCGTCTTCCTCTCTCGTTTTCTAGTCACCACCGCCACCCACCACGGTGTTGGAACCACGGACGATCACCGGAGGTAGCTAGGTGAGCTTCTCTCCCACTGTTCTCTCCCTCTCTCCATTGTTTTGTTCTTCCACATCCCTCACTGTTTTCACGATTTTATGTGGTTTTTGCAGCTGCTTTTGGGTTGACGGTGGCCACGGCTTGGACCACCATCGCTGGAGTTGGTTGAGGTTGACCGAAGGTCAACCTCCAGCGACTCTGCTGGCCGGATGTGACCCCATGTGTGGTTGTTTTGGAGTGTGTAGGTGTAGTAGTTTGAAGTATGTGTGGATTATTGTTGTGTGTGGTGTGAGCATTAGGCGGGATGTATGGATGTGTGTGTGCACACCCCAGTTAGGGTGTGGGGGGGTACTATGTGGGATTGTTTAATAAAATGTGTATGTGTGTATATGGTGAATATGTGTACATGTGTGTGTGGGGTGTGTAAAATAGTTGGGGTGCACACAACAGTTGGGTGTTGTGTGCACATAACAGTGAGGTGCACACAACAGTTGGGTGTTGTGTGCACATAACAGTGAGGTGCACATATCATGTGTGTGGGTGCATATAACATTTGGGTATGGGTGTCTTTAGTTGTGGTGTGTATTAATGTTTGTATTTGTGTGTTTGAGAATAAATAAAAAGGATTATAAGTATGGACATTTGTTTAAATGAATATGGACTTGTATTAAGGCCTAATACACTCATGATAATATGGGTCTATAACAAGTTACAAATGGTGTGTATATGGGTTGTGTAAAGCCCAATGAGGGTTCAATAAAATAGGTACAACTTGAAATCCAAAAACAAATGAATAAAATATAAAGATAGACATATATATCTAGGCCCAATAAGTGTCCACACCAAAGGCTTACTCAGGTGAGTATAAGCTTGATAAATGGGCCCAACAAGAGTTATGTTTTGTAAAAAGGGCAACAACCATAGAGATGGGTTGATCTACAATGATTTCAGTCGTCTAAAGTAAGTGTATTGGAAACTAAATATACGAGAAACACCTTAAGACGAGGTACTAACTCTAAATCAACATTTGGGGTTTAAACCTTTATCAGGTAGACGAGAAACTGCGGGAACGCTTTAGAGTCTCGGAGTGGTACTGGGTTGCGATAGTTCAGGAAAGTACACTTGCCCTAAAAAGCATTTGTATGTTAGTAGGCCAGTAAGGAAATAACATGTGATTTATACATCCTCTATTCATTGATATTGTTGAATTGATCCCTTGTTTGAAATTCCGTTCCGTTTTCATTGGTTGTATGTTCTCGGCATGAGTGTGTGTCTCGAAGGTATCATGTGGTCCCGCACTAGCTGGGACAACAAGGGTGCCATCTGCAGGGGTAACTGGCCACCCCTAGTGATGTGTGTATTGGGTACTGGATTCGAGAGGTGTTGCGACGCCTCTCGATTTCACGTTGCGCTAGTGTTGCGACATTGCCTGGGGAGATCTTGCGAGATCTTCGTCGTATTGTTGTGAAATTAGACCACTCATGGGCCTCTTTTGAATCTTAGAACATGCAAATTTCGATTGTTTATCTATCAGTCTATTTATCATGCACTTAATTTATTTACTTTCCTGTTGTTTCATTTCCGCATGATATTTAGACTGCCTTGTTTGTTTAAATCATAAATTATTGTTACATTCTTCTGGCACTACTTCGATTTCTTCAGTTGTTTACCGTCTAGTTTGTGACGGTGGGTGCAGATAGGGTGGAGAGTATTAAGGGCAAGGGGCCCTGCTTAGGCGACTTTTTGTGAGGATTAGCGGCTGGACTTGGAGACTATTTAGTAGGTTTTATGCTTTGCTCATTTGTATATTGCTTTATATATGTATGTTGGTTTATCGAATTGTACATGAATACTCGAGGTTTTCCACATTATAGAATTCCTAATTTCCCTTTGATTGAGTTATTTCCCTTTGTTATTTACTATTTAGTCTTCCGCTGTGTATTATTGCAATAACTCTTTCATAAATTACTAAATTGATTAAATCGAAGACTGACTAGGCTCATCAGGTTGCCAAATGATGACTTGGGACTTGCACGGGTCTAGGCCGGGCGTACCCAATTGCACGGGGAAATTGGGGCCGTCACAGTTGGTATCAGAGCATACCAGGTTTAAATTCATAAAACACAAGCCATTAAACCAGCGGAAGTTAGGAACAGTTGAACTTAGAGTGGAAACCCTATGATCCTGACTTAGAATCCTAGTTGGGGAATGAGAATGAGTCGGGGAATGGAAACTGAAAACTTATTGGGATAAGTCGGATGTAATGTTTATACGTATTACGATTGTTGTGTGTATTATATCGTATCGGTAGCTATCCACTGATCCGAAAATACGCTTTCGTTATGAGATAGCGATGGCGGATCAGAGGAGTCTTAGTGACGACAGCGGGATGTCGAGTACTCGAGTTGTTAGTATCGAGGAGTTTCAGACTTTGATGCAGATAGTCGCAGCACAGGAGCGACAGTTGGAGGAGATTCTGGCGATATTGAGGGAGTCAGTTGTTGTTGCATCGGTACCATCTACGGCTAGAGTAACCGTTACTCAAGAGGAGAACACACTGGAGGTTATGACCATGACTACGCTTCCTACCACCACTGTAGCGAGACCAAAGATGGTGGTTGTACCTCGCGCACTGACAGAGATTGCACCAGTGACACCAGCAATGTATGGCACTACGACGACTACTGAGGCTAAGCAGTGGCGAGAGTTCAAGAGGCACGAACCTGTCATTTTCTATAGAGGCACTGACGTGACCGCGACAGAGTTGTTCCTGAAGAGTAACGAGAAGATACACCACATCATAGCTATTGAGGAGCACATGAAAGCTTCTATTTCTTCCTCGATGTTAATGGGAGAAGCTGGCGATTGGTGGACTACGATTGTGAGTACCAGAGGCGTACTGAGGGACTGGATAGAGTTCAAGACCCAGTTCAAAATGAAGAACTTTCCGCCCACCGTGATGAGAGCCAAGAGAAACGAGTTCACTTCCCTGAGACAGTTAGTGGATGAGTCCTTCATGGAGTACATGGGACGATTTTTACAATTATTACCATATGTTGGAGGATCAGCTAGCACGGAGGCAGACCTAGTGTACTAGTTTATTGAGGGTCTACTACCCGAAATTGGAGGTGCGATCGTTACGACCGAGCCAGGGATGTGCAGAGGACTTATAAGTAGAGCTTGGCTAAGGAGAGTTACTTGAGTACTCACCACGAGAAGATTGAGCCTGATCGACCCGAGTTGCAGTTAGAGCTCCGATCAGGGGGACATGACAGGAAACGAAAGAGGAATCCGAACGATGATAGTGGTTCTCTGATAAGTGAGTATTTATAAGATTTAATAGTCTATTTCAGTATAGTTTAGTGTGGAAGTTTATAAAATATATATCTAATTATATTTAATTTTGGTTTTCGGGTGAAACGGAGTGCACGGTTGAATCCAGAGCGGAAAAATACTCAAAATAGAGTATTTACTTGCAGTAATCGGATACCGGGAGAGTTTGTCTCGAAATATATACCTACAGTGGGGTAATTGGGGTCCAACATTGCCATGTGTCAATTCATTATTGGTCCAACGTTAAAACATACACCAGCAGTGCCATGTGTCGTCGCGTGATTCATCCAGAGAGCCACGTGTCGATCCGTGATTCGTCAAGCAGCGTCACACATGCCGTTTCTGCCAATCATAGAGCGCCACATCACCAGTCCAGCAGCTTCATCTCAACCAACCAGCAACTGCCACGTCATCTCCCATAGCTTCTCTTCTTGTCTAGCTGTTTGATCTGCCTCGGGATGCGTGTAGGTGTTGTCTCCCAGATCTTTGCACGAACTCGCGCGACTTCTTCCCGCCACTCTGATTGCCACGTGTCGACACCGCAACCTCTCACAACACGTTACAGATTCCAGTCCCAGTCAATCCGGTCTCGCCACGTCAGTCGCGTCATCACCTCAGCGCCAATCAGCACGCGACATGTCGGCAACGCACATAATTCATCCAATAGCACCCTGACATGTGTCAAGGACGAAAATACACCCAAAAACAGTTTTCTCTCTCTTCCATACACCAATTTTAGTAGTTTTACATATTAGGACTTTAGGTATAAATAGAACATCTATTATTCATTAGAAACTCTCTCTCTCTCTGCATTATTTTGTAAGTAGCCATGTTCGGCTAATCAAGTCATTGCCTAGGTCGGAGGTGAAGCAATTCAAGATTATGGATTCATGGCGTAACTTGTGAGATCTTTTATTTTATTATTTAATTTAATTTAATTTCTTCTATTTCAATGTTGTTGATTTTAATGAATATGGTTTAAACTTAGGGTATGTATGTGGCCAGTGCATGCTTTTAGGTGGATAATCTATAGTTAATTGACTCATTAGTATCCGTAATTGTACTTTTGGGACAATATAAGTAACAAACATTCACCCGATTGCCGTCAAAACCTTTCGGTTCTTGAGTGTGCAACAATTGAATCTAGGTTAAATCGGGAGCGGACGCGATCCGGTTATCTAGGATTAGTATTCCCATAGAAGTTTATTATTGCGGCTAATGTGTTAAATCTTATGGCGGATGTCTAAGGTTATGCATTAATTAGGGAAGTAGTTAGTGGCGGATGTCCTAGCTATCGAGATTAGGGGAATTAGAAATTTCTGGCGGATGTCAATTTTCCATAACTAATCTAGGGGAACTTGAATTAATAATTGTTTCGGGAAAGATTGACGACCATGATATGTCATTGAATCTTGATCTTGTCTTGTAGAACCATAGACTTAGGTATTTAAATTAATTGTTCGTAGTCTTAGATATTTATTTTAGTTATTTAATTTATTAGTAATTATATTAATTAATTTAGTTAGTTTCTCTAAACCCCCATTCTCCTTTCTTTTAGAACCTTAGAAAGATTACCAATCTATGTGGGATCGACCCTTTGCCACTATTTGCAAATAGTTGGTTTAAGGAAATATTTTATTGACGTGTTCGGCGCGCGTCATTCTCGAAAGCGGAAGGTGTGTCACCAGTGCGGACAGCCTGGACATTTTCAGAACTGATGTCCTGATTTGTACGAGGACCAGCAGGATAACGATCAGCTTCAGGCCATTGAGGACATGCACATGGAGACTGAGCAAGTTGACAATGGTTTGTGATCCTACCGGAGGTAAAGAATTTTCCTGATTATCCCACGACATGCATGGAACCGATTAATTGAAGCTTTAGGTGTTTAAATGGGACGTTGGACGTCATGTGACAAAGTTAGGGTCGATACTAGCTAGCGTGTTACCGTTTAACCTTAGCAGTGTTGTCTAGGATGAGACAGACTTAACTTAGATTAGAGTCCGAAAGAGATGGTAAGTTTGGGCACAATGGGTTGCCAAAACTAGCCACAAGTACACCTAAAGAGAGGCAGGACCAGATTGGTTGTGATTCATCTTACGATGCATGAACACGTAGTGTACATGGTGGCCACGGTTACAACTTTGTCGAATCTATTTTACTGCCTGGGTATAGATAAACTTGTGTCGAGTCGCGAGTGGGTCGGGAGGTTTTCACGAGTATGGCGTGCGAGTCGCGATCGTAGCGTCCTATGTCGTGATCACCAAGCTTAAGTCGTAGTAGTGAGCGATGTTTGCGACGAGGTCGTGGCATTCCTACCATTTTGGGTAATGGGAGCGATCTAGAGAGACCGTAGTTGAATTAGACTGTTTGAAGAGGTTGCGACCCGCAGTCTGAAGACCAAAATAAATCAAGCTGTTCGAAGTGGCAGAAGCCCACAGTTTGGAGTTGGTGGAGTATGGAGCTGTTTAGAGTAATCCAGATGGATCCGCAGTTCATGAAAAGAAACATTGTGCTGTTTGAAGGGACTCTGTACAAGTCTGCAGTTCAATACCTAGTGACAAGCTGTTGGAAGTGACTCTTGCGAGAGTCCACAGTTGGTCATAGCTTATTGAGCTGCCTGAAGCGACTTTGTATCGGTCCGCAGTTCAACGATGAGGAACGAGCTGTTTGAAGTGACTCTGAGGTAGTCCACAGTTCGAGATAGAGGATCCAAGCTGTCTGAAGCAGCTGTAAGCCCGCAGTTTGAACGAGTTGCGAACGGGTGTTCGTTCTCCTTATTCACTCGATTTAGAACTAATTTCGAGGGCGAAACTCTTGTTAGTTGGGGAGACTGTAACGACCTGGAAATTTGGTTATTTGTGGATGATGATGTATGTATTAGTATATTAGTATTTTACGGGTTTCGAGCCGTTCGGGCTATATTTTAATTGAGTGAGGTGTTGCCTAGTTAAACAGGGTTTTCGGGAACCGTTTTAGTGGACATTATTAGTAAACAAAGTCAAATGAAATATATGACCTTAGTTGAAGAAATACAATTTTATCAATAAAGTATAACTTATACATGAGGAAACTTATTTGAATACTAAGTGTGGGACCGCCTCGAGAAACGTGTCAGACGCGGGGCACTGTGTACCGAGTAGGATAAAATTAATCTAATGGGTTAATATAGGATAAGATTGTTAAAGTGACACAATATGGTGAGGAGAACCATTGGATGGGCATGGAGATGTGTATATGTGTTAAATTAGGATGATGAGCCAAATGACCCATAAGGGTAACTGTCCAAGGGATGTGCAAGTTTTAAACTCAAGGGCAAAAGGGTCATTTCACATTAATTCACTTGTATAAAAACGTTTTATACCCTAAACCCTAATACACACTATTCATCTTCTTCTCCACAACTGTCGTCACTGTTCATCCTCTTCTCCCTCTCGCCACTGCCGCCGCCTCCCACCGGCGACGGTGACCCCGACGAGGTGAGTTTCTCTTTCCAACATCTCTCTCTCTCTCTCTCTCGTTTTGTCACTCACTCACTTTCGGTTTTCCTCTCCATGCTCTCGGCTCTCTCACGCCACAGTCCTCCCATCCTCGGCTGGACAACCACTACCGCCACCATCGATGAGCCTGACGTCCCAACACCTACCGGCGGAGTTGAGGTGAGCTTCTCTCTCCCCCTTTCCCTTCTTTTCTCTCTCTCGGTTTGCACACTCTCTCGCTCTCAGTCGTCTTCCTCTCTCGTTTTCCAGTCACTACCGCCACCCACCACGGTGCTGGAACCACGAACGATCACCAGAGGTAGCTAGGTGAGCTTCTCTCCCACGGTTCTCTCTCTCTCCTCCATTGTTTTGTTCTTCCACATCCCTCACTATTTTCACGATTTTATGTGGTTTTTGCAACTGTTTTTGGGTTGACGGTGGCCACGGCTTGGACGACCGCCGCCAGAGTTGGTCGAGGCTGACCGGAGGTCAACCTGCAGCGACTCTGCTGGCCGGAGGTGACCCCATGTGTGGTTGTTTTGGAGTGTGTAGGTGTGGTAGTTTGAAGTGTATGTGGATTGTTGTTGTGTGTGGTGTGAGTATTAGGCGGGATGTATGGATGTGTGTGTGCACACCTCAGTTGGGGTGTGGGGGGTACAATGTGGGACTGTTTAATAAAATGTTTATGTGTGTGTATATGGTGAATATGTGTACATGTGTGTAGGGTGTGTAAAATAGTTGGGGTGCACACAATAGTTGGGTGTTGTGTGCACATAACTGTGAGGTGCACATATCATGTGTGTGGGTGCATATAACATTTGGGTATAGGGTGTCTTTAGTTGTGGTGTGTATTAATGTATGTATTTGCGTGTTTGAGAATAAATAAAAAGGATTATAAGTATGGACACTTGTTTAAATGAATATGGACTTGTATTAAGGCTTAATAGACTCATGATAATATGGGTCTATAACAAGTTACAAATGGTGTGTATATGGGTTGTGTAAAGCCCAATGAGGGTTCAATAAAATAGGTACAACTTGAAATCCAAAAACAAATAAATAAAATATAAAGATGGACATATATATCTAGGCCCAATAAGTGTTCACACCAAAGGCTTACTCAGGTGAATATAAGTGTAACATCCCTCGATTTCTAACCTGACTTGTATGACACGTGTCAGGACCGTGACTCGGCCACGCGATACTGGACTGTATTTCGAACCTTGGGAGTCGACACCGAGGTAATTTTATGATTCTTTGATAAGTGTAATAGTATTATAGTTTAAAGGTGTGTCACGGGCCGTTCAGGCAATTTTCAAAAAGAGTGAGGTCCCGCCTAGGTAACCGGGGGAGAAAATACAATAAAAAGATAATTAAAATAATAATTTAACAATTATATAGTTCAATTGTGTGAGATAAAAGTAAAAGTGTGCACGTGATGGGAACATACGGGTCGTTGAGGTAAGATGGGTCGGGGAACCCTTGGGTTAAATTTTGAGACGTGTGGGTTGGTAAAAAAATGGGTGGACACAACTAGAACACACACCACTATTCCTACCATACCTATTCAAATTTTAAATACTCACCCAACCCCATCACTCACATCTCACACCCCACTCACTCCCATCACTCACATCTCACACCCCACCCACTCCCATCACTTACATCACACTCTTACACCCCCCACTCATCTCACGTCACACACACTAAAATAAAACAACCCTCACTCACGTCACTTTCCCATTCTCACTCATCTCTCTCAAGTAACCTCTTCCTCACTCTCTCTTCTCACGGTCTCTCTTCTCATCAACACTCACGGCCTCCATCTCCCTCATCTCACCACCGCCTCGACTCTCACCAGTGACCGGACCAGGGACGCCGGAGGCTGCCGTCAACCGGAGGTATGCATTTACTCTTCTCTCTCTCTCTCCCTCTCGGTGCCTCTCTCTCTCGAACTCCCTCTTGATCCCTCTCGGTCCACTCATTCTCACGGCTTGGTTGCGTCCATGCCGTCCACCGAAGATGCAGTGGTGGCGAGGAAGCTCGCCGGAGGTCCCACATCCACCCCTCCCTCTCGTGTGCACTAGATCTCTCTCTCACTCTCGGTTTCTTTCTCTCTCTCTTCTCGGCCTACACCTCCACGCCCATTGCACCGCCACGCCTGGCCGGACCAGTGGTGGTCGGAGGTCACTCCCTCACCGGAGATCTCTCTCTCCATCCCTCTATTCCTTTCCTTCTCTCCATTTCTCTCTCTTGGCTCACGGTGGTCATGCATGTGTGTACATGCGTGGGCTGTTGGGGCGGCTGCCGTGACGGGGACCGGTAGTGGACGACCTCTGGTGACTCATCGGAGTCCAGACCATCCCGGAGCAACCCCCCCTCATGGTCCATGCAAAGTCCCTACTAGTGTACACACACAATAAGTTGGTTTTATAGAGTTGTTACCCTCTCGCCGGAAAACGCCCTCACCGGCGGCGCCACCGCCGGACCACCATGACCGGGACTCTGTCGGGGACCCCACCAAACTCATATGTGGGTCCCACAACTTTAAAAGTGGCCGAAAACAGTTTCATTCCGAACTAAAGAGTCGTTATTTCATGTGTTTTATATGTTGGGCCTCGCCAGAAACCGCCACTGCCGGCGGTCCTACCGGTCGAACCATGACCAGTGAAGGTTGTCGAGATCTCACCTAACATTGGTTGACATCTCGCAGCCCTTGATTAAGTCCGAAACAATTTTAGTAAGGCGTTTTGACGTGATTTCATGTGTTGCCGTCGTCAAGTCGTAATTTATGTGTGTTGACGAGACTTCCAAACTAGTGGAGGGTTTTCCCGGCATTACCCATGCCACGATAACCCTTCCTCTAACATCGGACAACACCAACGAAGTTCCATGTTCGTTTGTACATGTCAGTTCGGCTTTCATGAAGAGTTATGCTTGAGTAGTGGTTGGTATTGAAGCATCGCATGGCGATGAATGGCTATGACGTCGTGGTCATGTCACGGATCCTCGAGACTATGACATGACTTACATAAGACTGAGCCGAGCCCATGATTCGCGATGAGATTTATATATATATTATGTTTTCAAAACCCAAGATAGAGATAGTATGCCTTTATCGATTAAATTGTCGTATCGTTCGAGTCATTCAAAACATTGGGGAAAATTATAAGTTTAAACCTAGTTTTAGTAAATGACTTAACCTATTAATACGAGTTTCCAACTTGTCAGGTAATGGAAAACTCGGGGATACGTGTTAGGAGTCGCGGGAGTGTTATACGCGGATTTTGGTAGTTCAGGTAAGTACACTTGCCTTAAAAAGCATTTGTACGTTAGTAAGCCAGCCAAGAAAATATCATGTGATTCATTTTCTTTCCTTTGTGTTTGTTATTATCAAATTATTGGCTTTCCATTCCATATTCCTTGTATGTGTGTTCTTGGCATAAGTGTGTGTCTCGAAAGTACATGCGGCCTGCACTAGAAGGGATAAAACGCAGGCACTCGAGCGCACGAGTGTTTGACCACCCCTAGTGATTGTGTGATACCATGTACTGGATTGTTGTGGATTGTTGTGGATTGTTGTGGTATTGTTGTGGAATATAGACCACTTATTGCCTCTTTTGACTCGTAGGGCACACATGTTTCGATTGCGTTTGTTTTCCAGTCTGTCTATCATGCAACTTGTTTATTTAAATTCCCGTCTTTCCATTCCCGCATGATATTTAGACTGTCTTGTTTGTTATTTCATGAATTACTATTATATTCTTCTGGCTTTACTTTCGATTTCTCTCAGTTGCTCACCGTCTAGTTTGTGACGGTGGGTGCAGATAGGACGGAGAGCAGTAGGGGCAAGGGACCTTGTCTAGGAGACTTTTTGTGAGCAGCTGGACTTGAGGTACCGAGATGTAGGCTCATGTTTATTTCATTTTGTATGACGTTTATATATATGTTTGTTTTGGGACTGGGGAATATGTTTTGAGGTGGATTCCATCAATCCATTTTGTTGACTTGAATATGACTATATCGGGGTTTTCCACATTTATATAGATTCCTAATTTCCCTTTGATTGAGTTATTTCCCAATATTTGATTAGAATTTGATTTTGCTTCCGCTGTGTTATAATTGCAATAACTCTTTCATAAATCTTGAAATTTTGATAATTTGAGGCTGACTAGGCTCGTCAGGTTCGCTGAGGAACTGACTCGGGACCTGCACGGTCTAGGCCGGGCGTACCCAAATGCATTGGGAATTTGGGGCCGTCACAATAAGCTTGATAAATGGGCTCAACAAGAGTTATGTTTTGTAAAAAGGGCAACAACCATAGAGATGGGTTGATCTACAATGATTTCAGTCGCCTAAAGTAAGTGTATTGGAAACTAAATATACGAGAAACACCCTAAGATGAGTACTAACTCTAAATCAACATTTGGGGTTTAAACCTTTATCCGGTAGAAACTGCGGGAACGCTTTAGAGTCTCGGAGCGGTACCGGGTTGCGATAGTTCAGGTAAGTACACTTTCCCTAAAAAACATTTGTACGTTAGTAGGCCACTAAGGAAATAACATGTGATTTATACATCCTCTATTCATTGATATTATTGAATTGATCCCTTGTTTGAAATTCAATTCCGTTTTCATTGGTTGTATGTTCTCGGCATGAGTGTGTGTCTCGAAGGTATCATGTGGTTCCGCACTAGCTGGGACAACGAGGGTGCCCTCTGCAGGGGTAACTGACCACCCCTAGTGATGTGTGTAGTGGGTACTGGATTCGAGAGGTGTTGCGATGCCTCTAATTTTCACGCTGCGCTAGTGTTGCGACATTGCCCGGAGAGATCTTGCGAGATCTTTGCCGTATTGCTGTGAAATTAGACCACTCATGTGCCTCTTTTGAATCTTAGAACATGCAAATTTCGATTGTTTATCTATCAGTCTGTTTATCATGTACTTGATTTATTTACTTTCCTGTTATTTCATTTCCGCATGATATTTAGACTGCCTTGTTTGTTTAAATCATAAATTACTCTTACATTCTTTTGACATTACTTTCGATTTCTTCAGTTGTTCACCGTCTAGTTTATGACGGTGGGTGTAGATAGGGTGGAGAGCAGTAAGGGCAAGGGGCCCTGCTTAGGCGACTTTTTGTGAGGACTAGCAGCTGGACTTGGAGACTATTTAGTAGGTTTTATGCTTTGCTCATTTGTATATCGCTTTATATATGTATGTTGGTTTATCGAATTGTACATGAATACTCGAGGTTTTCCACATTATAGAATTTCTAATTTCCCTTTAATTGAGTTATTTCCCCTTGTTATTTACTGTTTAGTCTTCCGCTATGTATTATTGCTATAACTCTTTCATAAGTTACTAAATTGATTAAATCGAAGGTTGACTAGGCTCGTCAGGTTGCCAAATGATGACTTGAGACCTGCACGGGTCTAGGCCGGGTGTACCCAATTGCATGGGGAAATTGGGGTCGTCACACAGAGAGACTGGATCGAGTTCAAGACCCAGTTCAACCAGAAGTATTTCCCGCCGACGGTTCTTCTGGCGAAGAGGAACGAGTTTATGGCACTGAGGCAGAGCCCAAACGAGTCAGTGATGGATTATATGGGCAGGTTTATTCACTACTACCTTATGCTAGAGGATTTATAGTTACTGAGGTTGATCGAGTCTACTATTTCACTGGGGTCTATTACCCTCAGTCGGAGGATTTGTTGTTACGACTGAGCCGGAGAGCTTGCATATAGCATATGAGCGCAGTTTGGGGAAGAAGAGTTATTTGCTCACGCATCCGGAGGAGGTTAGGGCGACCAGAGTAGAAACCCGATCGAATAGTCACTATCAGCAGGACAGGAAGAGAAAGAGGAGCAGATGGCTTACTCGTGAGCGCAGGACGTAGAGTGTAGGATTTGTTGCACAACAGACCATACGTCCGACACAGATCGTTCCACCAGTGCTGATGTGATGGCCCTAATTTTTCCATGCAATTGGGTACGCCCGGCCTATACCCATATAAGCCCCCGAGTCGAAACTCGGTAAACCTGACGAGCCTAGTTAGCCTTCGTTCATTTAAGTTATACAATTTATGAAAGAGTTATTGCAAATTAACGCAGTGGAAAATAATCAAACTATAGTAAGGGAAATAACTCAATTAAAGGCAAATTCATGAATCTATAAATGTGGAAAAACCCCGAGTATTCATGTATAATCCAATATGCATAAATACATAATACCAATCTCATCAAAATTTCAAGTTCTATAAATCAAAACAAACAAATATATGGAAAATGACATACAAATAAGCAAATAGTAAACCTACTCTAATGGTCTCCAATGTCCAGCTGTTAAGTCCTCAAAGTAAATCACCTAGGCAGGACCCTTTGCCCTTGCTGCTCTCCACCCTATCTGCACCCACCGTCACAAAGTAGATGGTAAGTAACTGAAGAAATCGAAAGTAGTGCCAGAAGAATATAACACTAATTTATGATTTAACAACAAGACAGTCCAAATATCATGCGGTAATTGAATGACAGGAATGCAAATAAAACATAGTGCATGATAAACAGACTAATAGATATCAATTGAAGTTTGCGTGTTCTAAGAATCAAAAGAGGTCCATGAATGGTCTAATTTCACAACAATATGACAAAGATCTCGTAAGATCTCCCCGGGCAATGTCGCAACACTAGCGCAAGTTGAAATCGAGAGGCATCACAACACCTCTCGAATCCAGTACCCAGTACACACAATACTAGGGGTG
This sequence comes from Stephania japonica, assembly GCA_039657345.1. NCBI lineage: Eukaryota > Viridiplantae > Streptophyta > Magnoliopsida > Ranunculales > Menispermaceae > Stephania > Stephania japonica. The sequence continues at coordinate 15,362,974 of CM077556.1, forward strand.
GCCAATTACCCCTGTAGGAGGCACCCTCGTTGTCCCAGCTAATGCGAGACCACATGATACCTTCGAGACACACACTCATGCCAATAACACACAACCAAAGATATAGAATGGAATACCAAACAAGAGATCAATTCAACAATAACAATAAGTAGGGGATGTATAAATCACATGATATTTTCTTACTGACCTACTAACATACACACATACAAAGCACATGTGTACTTACCTTTCTAACGCAATCCCAGCACCACTCCGCGACTCTACGTGTTTCCCACAAGTTCCCGACTACCTGACAAAGGTTTGAACCCCAATAGGTTGGGTTTATGCTCAATATTATTTTCTAGAATTTCTGTTATTTTATATTTTTTTTCGAGGTCGGGTCGGGCCTGGCCTGGTCCTAGACAAGCCCTGGCCAGGTGTTGGGCTGGGCCTGGCCCGGCTTTGGCCAGGCACTAGGACTAGCCTGGCGTGGGCCTGGCCAAGTTTTGGCCAGGCACTAAGCCTAGCCTGACGTGGGCTTGACCAGGCACTAAGCCTGGCCTGGCGTGGGCCTGGCCCAGCCCTGGCCAGGTGCTGGGCCTGGTTTAGCCTTGGTTTTTTGTTTTGTTTTTTTTTTTTTTTTTTTTTTTTTTTTTTTTTTTTTTTTCACGTTGTTGGGCCGGAAATGCCACACACAACAACCATAAATGCATTTCACGCCCAAAACACACATAACCTATGCCGTGCACATTCACACACACGTCTCCCACATACATGAAACCGAAATCAGCTCTTTGTTTCACTCGTTCCTAACTGATGCCGTGACATGCATAAGCTGAAAACGCATCTCACGAAGTCAACACAAAGAACAAAAGTTCAGATCATGCGAAAACATAAAGTCAGAAAACCATTCTTGGCGATCATCGATGACATATTTTTGGGCATCAAGACTCCCCAAAATTGACTCCGGATTGTCGTGGGATGCCCTGATTTTATTGAATACCTAAAATAAACACTAAAACCTTAAATCCAATAAAAATGACAAAACACATCAAAGAGCAACACCGGTGTCGATGTCGCGTGTTAATCGCTCCCGGGGTTGCCGAGACACTGGTGGAACACCAAGATCGTCTCTGGCAAGCCACCCTTGGTTATGACGATTAATTTAAAACTTGAATAAACAACCCCAAATATAAAAGAGCAACAACACAAGAATAAAGAGAAAGATAAGAGAGCAAGGTTCTCACCTAGATTCCGGTGAGAAGTTAGGACTCCAGCGAGGATTTCGGCCGTCCAGCACCACCCCCTGTGGTGGCTTACTCTCCAAGCAAAGAAGAGAGGAAGAGGAGGACATGAGAGAAAAGAGAAAAGAAAGAGAGAAATGAGAGAAAAGTGGGGAGGGAAGCCCTTATATAGGACCTTTTTTATTATCCTACACTCACTTATCTCTAGGTAGATCCTACATCTACCCTTTAAGTTGTCCCACAACTCTCTTAACTGTGCTTGTTGACTTCTTTAAATGACTCGGGTGTCACTTAACTATTCAGCTTCCATATTGATCTTGCGCTCCTCGGCCTACATTTTACTACAAATCGATTCGTCACGTGCTCGTCGTCATGCCCGCGTTCCGACTCAAATAAAATATTATAATTATTATTCAAAAATCATTTATTAAGGTTTTCTATGTTTAAATTTTCCCCGTTCACCTAGGCAAAGCCTCACTCTGACTAAATGATCGTCCAAACGGCTCGAGACTCGTATTAGACTATCATACTAATTTAAAACAACACATAATCATAAAATTTACCTCGGTGTCGACTCCTGAAGTCCAAAATACTCGATGCATCATGATAGTCGAGTCATGGTCCTGACAAGCGTAACACAAGTCGGGTTAAATTTTGAGGGTTGTTACAGTTTCCTGATTCCCCTAACTACTTCCCTAATTAATGCATAACCCTAGACATCCGCCATAAGGTTTAACACACTAACCGCAGTAATAAACTTCTTTAGGAATACTAATCCTAGATAGCCGGGTCGCGTCCGCTCCTGATTTAACCTAGATTCAATTATTGCACACTCAAGAACTGAAAGGTTTTTACGGTAATCGGGTGAATGTTTGTCACTTATATTGTCCCAAAAGTACAATTACAGATACAATTGAGTCAATTGACTATAGATTTTCCACCTAAAAGTATGCACTGGCCACATACATACCCTAGATTTAAACCATATTCATGAAAACCAACAACAAAGAAATAGAAGAAATTAAATTAAATTAAATAATAAAAATAATTAGATCTCACAAGTTATGCCATGAATCAATAATCCTGACTTGCTTCACCTCCGACCTAGGCAATGACTTGATTAGCCGGACATGGCTACTCACAAAATAATGTAGAGAGTTCTCTAATGAATAATAGATTGTTCTTTAAAGAATAATAATTTGTTTTTCTAATAATACCTAAAGTCCTAATATATAAAACTACTAAAAATTGGTCTCTGGAAGAGAGAGAAAACTCTTTTGGTGGTTCTTAGCGTTCGTGACACGTGGCAGCGTGTGATTGGTGAATTTTTTAGCTTTTGCTAATGTGTCATAAGGTGATTGAGGAGAAGCTATGCACCGCTAATGTGTCGTTCTCTGATTGGCTCTGAGGAGTGTTGGTGACGTACGGGTGAGGGGTCCAGAGCGTGACACGTGGCGGGCGCTGCACGAGACTCAATTTGCGTGAGTTCGTGCGTCAACCTGGGAGACAGTACTAACGCGGATCTCGAGGCAGATCGATGCACAAAAGAGAGAGGAGTTGTTGAGAGAGGCGACGTGGCGGTAGCTGGTTGGTAGAGAGAACCTGCTATGCGTACATGGCGCGCATTGATTGGCGAGACAGCTACTGTGTGACGCGACTGGACGAATGGCGAGATGACATGTGGCACTGCTGGTGGATGAAAAGCTGAGATTTGACATGTGGCAGCGTGCAGGACTCCAATTACCTAAGTGTCGGTGTATATTTCGAGACAAACTCTCCCGGTATCCGATTACTGCAAGTAAATACTCTATTTTGAGTATTTTTCCGCCTCGGATTCAACCGTGAACTCTGTTTCACCTGAAAACCAAAACTAAATATAATTAGATATATATTTTAAAGACTTTAAACACTAAACTATATTAAAATAGACTATTAAATCCTATAAATACCGACTTATCACCCTGCCTAGGTGACTTCCTATAAAGATTGAGCGGCTGGACTTTGAAACCTTAGTGTAGGTCTATTATATGTTTTGCTTGATTACGTGACGTTTTATACATATGTTTTTTATCATTGAACTGAGGATCATTTTGAGATTTGTATCATGTACTTATTCATTTCTCATGTCTGATTGTACATGAATATTTCGAGGTTTTCCACATTATAGATTCTTGATTTCTCTTTGACGGAGTTACTTTCCATATTGTTTAGTTTATTTATTTGTCGCTGCGTTAAAATTGCAATAACTCTTTCATAAATTGTATAATTAATCCATTGGAGGTTGTCTATACTCGCCAGGCTCGCTAAGTATTGACTTGGGGACCTGTACGAGTTTAGGCCGGGCGTGCCCAAATGCATTGGGAATTTGGGGTCGTCACACAATCGACCATTGCGTACCCCAGTGGCCCAATTGGAATTGCTAGGGGATAAAAATCGAACACTCATCATGTTATAAGGAGTGTCTTATGGAGCCGACACACCTTTACCCTTGCCCTTCCATCCTAGCAACCCAATCGGGCTATAATCATATACATGTTTTGAGAACGCGAAATGATGGAAATCCATGAATAATTTAACTGTAACAACACTTTTTTTTAAAACAATTGTCACAGTACTTTAGGCCTAATCTTGTTTGGTTGCCCAACTTCCCTGCAAGTTATCTCCTCACTTACAGGGAAGAGTGAGAGATATCTCCCCACCCCATAGGGAGCTATCTCCCAGAAGTTGTGGACACAAATACCCATACTAATGACCCTTTTATTACTCATCTATTTCTTTTATTTGAAGGCTATTTATGTTGATTCATACATTTTATTATTTAAAACAACTTCTCAGTAAGTTTAAAGTCGAACAAAATATGAAAATATTAACTCTAAAGAGATATCTCCAAACTAACTCTGTAAGTTAACAAAAATGAACCAAACCGAGCAGTTTTAGCCGAACAGTAGTAATGAAATTATTGAAACACTTCGTTGACTGCAAGTCCACCCTATACTTTTAGACATACTTTGGTGGAGCTTAAAATTGCATTTGATGCTTTTTTTTTTTTTCTTCTTTTTTAATGGTGACATTCTATGTTAGTGCAAACATGAGTTCAATTCACACACCTAAGTCTTGAGTAAGTTTTCGGTGCTCACAAAAGTTAAATTTATGAATGTCAAGGTCATTCCTATCTTTACTTTAATGACAGGTGTCTCAAATTCATATGCTTAGGGACTAGTCCCACCAACTAATACACCATAAAATTCAAATAATAATTAATTCTAGCTAATAAAATGATTCCAGCTAATAAAATGATTCCAGCTATGCTTAGGGACTAGTCCCACCAACTAATAAAATGATTCCAGCTAAACATCTTTTTTGTAACATTCGGTATTCAGATTATATACAATCACTTCGGGGCACTTGAGAGAGATCAAATCTGTCGCCAGAATGGAGCACAAATTGAAGAGGATTCAAACAACCATGATACTATCCAAAAAGAAATATGTTGGATCTTTTGTTGAATTCGTTAGGGCATATCCAATGGAGCGCCAATATATATTCCATTGGCTATTGGCGCAACATTGTTCACATAGTGCAAGAATGGGCAAGAAGATTCCTTTATTTTTTTTTTATTTTTTTAAATAAAGTAAGATTCCTTTATTATTTTATTTTTTTAAATAAAGTTGGTTGTGGCTCCACTTTTTATTTTTTAAATATGATTTTAATTGGATGTACATAAAGTTTGTGATGGGGTCCATTTGGTGTGAGATTTGATGTGAAGGGTTAGAGATGAAAATAGTGTTTTGTGTCTTTTTTTACGCCAAAATAGTGCAAAAGTTGCACCATTTTGGTGTTTTGCATTGTAGATGCCTTTAGTCTCAGATGATACTATGCCTTCTAAGAATTCTAAGAGTTCAGCAACTAATATATATACATAGCAGCACTAACAGATCAATTCAACTTCTTCTCTTCATCATAAAGCCTTTCATTCACCCAAAACTGATTTTTCTACATTTATATGATGATGGGATTAAGGGTGCTTTTATCACTAATAATTATCTCAAGCATGAAGTTTGGAGATTCAGAAGCTGTCATCCAAAAGATGGGCGCGCGCGATGAGACTGACAAAGTCTCTTTGCTTGCATTCAAACAAGGAATAAGCAATGATCCATTAGGAGTCTTGAGTTCCTGGAATGATTCTTCTTCCAATTTCTGCAAGTGGCAAGGCGTTGTGTGCGGTCGACGCCACAGGAGAGTCACTGCCTTGGAACTGCCAGAGAAAAGCTTGGTTGGATTGATATCACCTTCACTAGGTAACCTCAGCTTTCTAAGGTCCATCAACCTTGGAAACAATAGCTTCCATGGCAGAATCCCGCAAGAAATAAGTCAGCTATACCGACTTCGGCATCTAATTTTGTCTAACAACTCATTAGGAGGAGACATTCCATCAAATTTAAGCCAGTGTTTCCACCTTCAAGAGCTAGACTTATCTGAAAACCATCTCGAAGGGAAGATCCCGGGCGAACTTGGCATGTTGGCTGAGCTACTGCGCTTAAGTCTCAAGTTGAACAATCTAACAGGAGGAATCCCACAAGCTTTAGGGAACCTGTCATCTCTCAAGATCATGACTGTCGCATACAATAGCTTGGAGGGAAGCATTCCAGCCACCATTGCCCAGTTGACAAGATTGGTATTCTTTTCTACAATGGGCAATAAATTCTCTGGTACATTGCCTTCGATGCTTTTCAACATCTCATCTCTCAATGCCGTTACAATGACTTCGAATCAGTTCAGCGGGAACCTCCCAACAGACATCGGTCCTCTTCCTAACCTCACATTTCTTGCACTAGGTGACAATCAATTCTCCGGGACCATTCCGGAATCTTTGTCTAATATTACAGGACTTGTTCAAGTTCTAGACTTAGGCATGAACAATTTTGTAGGCAAAGTCCCAACTAGTTTGGGACTTGCTCTACAAGGTCTAAATTGGCTAGGTTTGGATAACAATCATCTAGGAAGTGTAGGAGAGGATGATCTGAATTTCATCACTTCTTTGAGCAATTGCAAGAGTCTAGACACACTGCAAATGTATGGCAATCGATTTGGAGGCGTTTTGCCCGAATCCATTTCAAACCTCACGACCCAGCTTACTATCTTAATTCTTGGAGGAAATCAAATACATGGGAGAATACCAACAGGCATTGGGAACTTAATCAACTTACAGAGGCTTGGGATGGAGAAAAACTTTTTTACTGGTAGCATTCCTTCCTCTCTAGGGAAACTTCAAAATCTCGAAGAATTGGTCTTGTATGGCAATAGATTGACGGGAAGGATCCCTTATTCTCTAGGAAACATCACTCATCTTTTGAAAATGTCCTTAGCGGTCAACCGCCTCGAAGGTCCAATTCCTTCCACCTTAGGACAGTGCAGTAATTTGCTAGTGCTGGACCTATCTCAAAACAATCTTAGCGGTACCATACCTAAGGAAGTGTTCCTGGGTCTTTCTTCCCTATCAATGGCGCTTGATGTATCCGAGAATGCTTTGACCGGTCCCCTACCAGCAGAAGTTGGTAATTTAAAAAAACTCGGCATTTTCAAAGCTTCTCACAACAACCTGAATGGTGAAATTCCTCGCATGCTTGGTAGATGTGAGAGCTTGGAACGTCTAGACTTAAAAGATAACTTTTTCGTAGGAGAAATTCCGATGACTTTGAATGCTCTCAAAGCCATTTCCAATATGGATCTTTCACGAAATAACCTGTCTGGTCCAATCCCAAAGTACCTAGAGACCCTTCCCCTTGTAAAATTGAATCTTTCCTTCAATAAACTAGAAGGCGAGGTACCTAAAGGAGGGGTTTTTAGAAATTCAAGTGGAGTAGCATTGGGTGGAAATGAATATCTTTGTGGGGGTATACTTGAGCTTCACCTACCTAGCTGCAGCACCAGAAATAAGAGAGGAAAGAATCACCATCCCAAATTAATCATTATTGTTGTAGCTAGCGCGACAGCAATTCTATTCTTTCTATTACTTGTTCTAATTTCTTTTAGGACAAGGACAAAGAGGAAAATGCCATCCGCACCTTCAATGGACAAGTTCAGTAAGATCAAGGTTTCTTTCGAAGACCTTTTCAAAGCTACCGACGGGTTCTCCTCCGCGAATTTGATTGGTTCAGGCAGTTTTGGACTTGTATACAAGGGGATTCTTAATCAAGGTGAGACAGTTGTCGCAGTGAAGGTACTTAAACTCCAACAAAGAGGAGCATCAAAGACATTTAAAGCTGAATGCAAGGCATTGAGAAACGTTCGGCATCGAAATCTTGTTAAGGTCGTAAGCTCATGCTCCAGTATAGACTCCAAAGGTAATGACTTTAAGGCTCTTGTTTTTGAGTTCATGCCAAATGGGAGTCTAGAGCAATGGTTGCATCAAAGCTTCGAAGATGAACACAGTCAAACGAGGCAGTTAAATCTCATCAAGAGAATAAACATTTTGATTGATGTTGCATCGGCATTGGATTATCTTCATCATCATTGCCATACACGCATCATTCACTGTGACTTGAAGCCAAGTAATATTCTTCTTGATGATGACATGACTGCACACGTTAGTGACTTCGGCATATCAAGGCTTTTCTCAGAAACAGAACATAACTTCTATTTCACACGAAGTAGTTCAATTGGGCTAAAAGGTTCTATTGGCTATGCTGCTCCAGGTAAATATCAAAAAATTTATCACATATTTCATAACAAAAATTAAACTTTAGGAGCTATATAAGCACCTACCAAAAATGTTTAGATCAATTGTCAGCATGACTTAATTTTAATCTTATAAAGTGACTTATTTTACTTATCCTTTTTTAATCTAGAATATGGCATTGGTGGTGAGGCATCAACGCAAGGGGACCTTTACAGTTTCGGGATTGTCTTGCTGGAAATGTTGGTGGGAAGAAGACCAACAGATGAAATCTTCAAAGATGATCTAAATCTTCATAACTTAGCAAAGACAGCATTACCAGAACAAGTTATGCAAGTGGTGGATCGAAGTCTGCTACAAATGATACAAAAGGATATTACAGAGGAAGAAGGCACCAGCAATCGCAGAGCATGTGATCATAGACGAGACAAAATGCGAGAATGCATAATAAGATTAGTGAGGATCGGAGTAGAATGCTCAATGGAAGCTCCGAGAGAACGAATGGACGTGAAAGATGTCATCAAAGAGCTACATTTGATAAGGAAAACTCTTATTGATGTTGGAATTAACTAGTGATCAATTTTCAGAATTGTACATATTTTGGTCTTGGTTTGCTTTTAAATAAATCAATGAGTATTTTGATTTCTAAGTAATGGCTCTTTCACTTCTTTTACTTTGTTGTCATGAGTAGAGAAAGTTTATAATAGGATTTACCTGGACATTGGCGTTTCATCAAGTCATAGATCTACACTGTTATAATCAATGGGGCTTTTGGATTGGATTATAAATTTACTATTTAAGTTTACAAAAAATCTGTTTGGACTCTTAGAGTCCGGACTCACACAAGGAGTTTTTTAAATTTTTACAAATATCAAATTTAGAAGAAGAAGAGATTTCAAGACTCATTGATGTTTATTGGAACATGAACCTACAAATCCAAAGCACATTACTGTTGGAAAAGATACATTACATCCAAAGAGGTGTAAATAAGTCCCTAGGGACCACATACATGTATGTCAATGAATATGATGAAGTAAATAAACTCTTTCATTACCAAAAAAAAGAAACTATTTCCATGCACGTTGTTAAGGAATATTGTGCAATTAGGAAATATGCACAAATCACTCCCATAATTATGTTGTGAAATCACTCTTGTAATTATGTTGTGCACAAATCACTCCCTTAATTATGTGCTACCTTATTTAAATGTTTCATTTTGTATGTAATTGCATCTCTATAATAGAGACATGTAATAGATCAATATACAATAATACACAATAAACTTATCATATTCTATTAAGATTTGTCATGGTATCAGAGCCTTCGTTCGGTTATGGTAATCTCTTATTTCTCCTCTTTTGGTCGACTCCCTCGACTATGTTTTGTTATTTGATCTCATTCTTTTGTGTTTCTATTGTTTCTTCTCTCCCATTCATGGTGCTCCCTTCATTGATGCCCGTTCTCTCCTTTGTGCCTTTTTTTGTTTCCGCTATCGTTCTCGTTTTGCCGTTCTTGCTTTTATGGTTATTTTGCTTTGTTGCTCATCCATCCACCAATCCTTTTCAATTTGTGTGTGCCTATGATTTTGTTCACCATCATCATCTTTCATCTTGCTACTCTATTCATTCGTGTTTGATGCAACAAGCATCAAGTCCACCGCCAGCCTTTCTATATTCACTTCATTAGTGTGCCACATCTGGAAGTGCACATTAATGATCTGATTTGTTTATTCTCATGAGCTCATTGTCGTTGTCAGTCAACTTTGATTTTTTTTTGTGAGTCCGTCTATTCGTGTTTATCTCGTGATTTAGTTCTTAGTGTTTGTTCTCATTTTCGTTGTGTTCGATTATCTCTTGATTTGATTTCCGTTTAATTTTCTTGTGTTTTTTCCCTTTGTTTCAACCCGAAACCCCTTGCTATTATGCCCGTCCATGTCCATGATTGCCTGTCCGTGTAGGTTTGTGCGCACGTCACTCGTCCTCTGTCTTTGCTTGCTTTAATCTGTTTGCACCATCAACAAATTTTGTTTGGTTGAAGTCATCACTGCATCACCTAACCATCATCACTATTATCATAAATCATCAGGAGAACGTTATATTTGTTTTGTGTGCGTTTATTGATGTCATGTTTCATCCCATCTTCCCGCAAGTAGGTTATTTCAACCCCGCACCAGTCCCTGCCCCCGCATGCCTTGCTCGACTAACCCGGCTGAAAGTTGCCTGTGTTGTTGTTTATGTCCGAACCCGCTATCCATTCCCGCTGGTGCGTTCTATTTATGTGCACGTCCATCAGAAGAAAGTTTCTTTTTTGGTTTAAAAAAAAATTGTTACCACCACGTTATGATTGCATGGAGCCTGCGCGTTGTTCACTTTCCTGCCTGCCATCGACTTTGTCGGCTTCTGATAAGTGTCTATTTAGGCATAATTTAGTATAGGTTATTAGGTGTAATTGGACTATATTTATTTTATTTTATAGTGATAAATGCATATTTTAGGAAATTAGTGATTTATTGGAATAATATGAAAATATATATTTAATTATATTTAATTTTCGTTTTTAGGAGAAACGGAGTGCACAGTTGGATCTGGGGCGAAAAAATACTCAAAATAGAGTATTACCTTGAAGAAATCGGACATTGGGGGGTTTGTAGACGCGAAAGTAGGGCAATTGGAGTATTTAAAGGACACATGTCACATGTCTATTCATCCAAAAATCACAGCGCGCCACGTGTCGGTCGTTCATTGGTAAAGGCAGCCAGAAGCGCCACGTGTCGCCATCTGATTCGCGCTGCATTGTCACAAACCGAGCTCCAACCAATCATGACACGCCACGTGGAGAGGCAAGTTCCTCTCGATCGCTGCCGCTTGATCTGCCTCGGGATGCGTGCTCAACCGCACTCCCAGATTTTCGCACGAGACGTGCGATTTCGCCCATGCCACGTCATCACGTCTCATTCGTCCACCGCGTGCACAGTCAGCAGCTCCAGTGAACCAGGAACCGCCACGTGTCAACACGTCAGCCAACAGCACGTCATACACAAAGATTCTCGGCCAATCGAGACGCCCGCGTCGGCGCCCACAACAGCTTCTCCAATCAGCACGCGACACGTCGGCAACGCACAGAAAAATCCCAATGACCGCCTGCCACGTGTCAAGACCGAAAATACACCAAAAAAACAATTTTCTCTCTTCCAGAGACCAAATTTTAGGAATAAATATATATTAGGACTTAGGAATTGAGGGAGGGGGAAGAGGAGGATCTATTTTTTTTTATTTTTTAGTTTAGTTTTCAATTATGTCTAGTTAGTTCCTCCATCTAGGTTGAAGGTGGATCAGTCGCGCCTACGACTTGGGAATCTTCATGAGTTTTATTTATTTTTAATTATTATTGATTCTTTTATATGATTTATTTTCTTTGGTATTATTTGAACAATTGAGGTTAAACACCAGTTTAAACCTTGATTTACATGTCAGTGAGTCGTAAGCACCCGTGCTTGTGCGATAAGACCACACTAGTGGCAATTGACCATACCAATTGATTAAACCCTTTTGGGACCGGTCAAATACCATAGAAATCTACGCTAAATCGGGAGCACTAGCGATCCGGTTGTCTAGTTGTAGTGCATTCACGAATCGAAGTAATGTGACCAATTCGTTAAATCTGGAGCACTAGCGATCAGGTTGCGTGTTTGGTCAGGGAAGTAGTCAACGGTCGTACCTTGGCTATCGAGATTAGGAAGTGCGAGGAACCGAGTGCGTCACCGGGTCTATAGCTGCACTAGATTATAGACTAGTTCATACTTTTTATAAACCGACAATTAATAAATTCAATCCCAAGTTGTATGGCGAGACTGTGAAAGTAAATACCTAGATTCTTTTCCATTTAATTTCTTTATTTTTAAAATATTCATATATTTTCTATAAAACCTTAATTTCCCTTTTTTGTTTTTTTCTTAACTAAGAAAGAAACCAATCTATGTGGGATCGACCCTTTACCACTATCTACAAAATAGTTGGTTTAGGTTTAATATATTTATTTTATTGACGCGTTCGGCGCGCGTCAATTTTTGGCGCCGTTGCCGGGGATTGGTTTTTCTTTCTTTGGTTATTTTTGTTGTATATTTATTTATTTATTATTTATTTATTTATTTATTTTTGTATATAGTCCCTTGTTCCTAAAATTTTTGCAGAAAATTTCTTGATGGCCTCCTACTACCATAATTATGATCGATTCGAAGACTCATACTATCATGGTATGAATGGGGTAGGTATGTCATATAATGGACATCAATTTTCTAACTCGCAATTTTTTTATGCAACAAGTCGAGGCTTGTGATTTTTGTGGGGAATCCTTTCATCCCACGTATGCTTGTCCTTACCATTCGAGGTATGGAAATCATCACAGTTCTAGCTATGCATCACCACAACCCGACTTCTGTATGTCTAGGCCAAGTCCACGGAGTCCTCAACAAGAACAGAGAACCATTGAAGACATGGAGAAAGATATGATCTCCGACTGGCTTTCTCCATGCACCAAAAAATACCCCTTTGACGACTGGAGTAATTCATCATATCAGCAGGACACATATAGTTCCATGCAGAATCAGCCTTCAAGGGATATAATAAGGTTTCTTCTAGAGACTGAGCAAGACATGAACCTCACCGAGCAAGAATTGGATGAATGGATTGAACAAAGGGATCAAAAAGCTGAAGAAGAAATAAAGTCAATTCTCCAGAAGATATCAGCTGAGACCATGAGTGCAATCCCATTGAAGAGTGTTGAGGTAAATGAGGTTACACCGATTGAGGACTATTGGAGTGAACCAGAGGAAATAATTGAAGTTTCCTTACATGAGCCGGACATTAGCATTGCACAGAATGAAGCGGATGAAGCCGAGAAAGAGATTGATGTCATTTTAGAAAGGCCAGAGGAACCGCAAAAAATGAGCAAGGAAGACCAACCTCTGGTGTTGGTGAAGCCACCCACCCTTCCATGCATATTTGTTAGACCTTACAAGGGGGTGGTCGTAAAGGAGCGTTCGCAGATCTTTTACACGGCTGACACCTTTGTGTCAGCTGACCATGAGTTGATAAATTCATATGTGTTAGAGGTCCCGGATGGGCTCCTACATCTGAAGGAGGGCATGTATGATGAATTGCCCAAAGCTATAGATGCTCCATTCGTTGTCGACATCTCGAAAGGAGAGGGCATCACATGATCATTCACGACAAGTCGAGCTAACGACTTTAACCAAAAGCGCTATTGGGAGGCAGCTCAAGTTTTCTTTATTTTTATTTTTTTATTTTTTATGTTTTTTTAGCTTGCTTATTTTATATTTGTTTAGTGCACTCACCATTATCCCATTTTTGACTATTTACAGGTGTTTGATACTCGTTTGTTGAAGCACCGGAGTTGAGAGCCCGATATCACTGTTGCGGTTTTATGGTATACATGGTTAGTCTTATTGGGATCTGGTAAGTTATAGGTTTTAGATTATTAGGTTAGTTTTGAGTCTACTGGAGGTAATTAGATGTATATTCCCTATATTTCCTGAGTTGAGCATTTTTATCACCGTGCTTCATATTTCATGAGATATTATAGTCCATTAGGTTTTGCATATTCATTTTAGCAAGTTATTTCCCCATTATTTAGTTCTTTCACTTCCATATTCTTTTCATCTCTTTTCTCTTCATTTTGTAGTTCATAGCCTCATTCTTGTTTTAAACCTTGAGGATAAGGTTTGGGATAAGTTTGGGGGTGCTTCGTTGTCTGTTCGTCGACTCTGCTTCGTTAGTCATTCCGTCGACTCTGTTCCGATAGTCGTTCTGTTCAACTCTGCTCTACCAAGTCGTTCCGTCAACTCCGCTATTCTATTGTTCAGTTATTTTGTTGTTCCGTTCGTGCATTGCCTGTTGATTCGAATGCAGTCCACAATGCATGCCACGCCTATTATTCGTGTACTGTCCGCTAATTAGAGCGCAGTTCGCGATGCCTGTCACGCTCGTTATCCACGTACTGTACGCTGTCGAGTGTTGTTCGCGATGCCTGTCATGCCTGTTAGTTGCAACACTGTTGCAGATCTATCTGTCCCGCCTGCCTATCTAAAGATTCTGTTTGTGATTACTTGTATCCATTCGTCGTGATCTGGTGTCCCCACGCAGAATTGTCTCTGAATTCAGTACGAAGTCAAGCCTGAAGTCAATCCGAATTCTAGGCCTAAGTCAATCCGAATTATGCTCGGGTTTAGTGTGGTTCCGTTGTTCCCGCTTTGAGCTCGACGGGAGTGTTAAGGAATATTGTGCAATTAGGAAATATGCACAAATCACTCCTATAATTATGTTGTGAAATCACTCCTGTAATTATGTTGTGCACAAATCACTCCGTTGATTATGTGCTACCTTATTTGGATGTTTCCATTTGTATGTAATTACATCTTTATATATAGAGACATGTAATGGATCAATATACAATAATACACAATAAACTTATCATATTCTATTAAGATTTATCACATGTAAAGATACATTTATAAGCACTAATTGAAAAAGGAAAAAGTAAAATAGTTTAAGTCACAAGAGAGAACATACTCATGCATTCAGAACATCAGCCATCGAAAATGAAGTTGCAAGCTCAACCGAGACTTCGATTGGATGATGCTGTCTTGGTCCATGATCAACACACCAAACCCAGATGGCATAGTCATCCATGACAAATTGTCTTTTTGAGCTTCACAAGAACCTTCTTCATTGTTAGCATACATATCAAGCAGCACATTGTTCAAAATCAAGCTCCTCTCAGTCCCCATTTTCTCAATAAAAGAACAAAACCTCCATCCTCACTCGAAGTTATAAAGAAAGCCGAAAACCACCCCGCCATAATCGCTTCATTGGGCTTCTTATCCCCCCTCATCATCCCTTCAATAATCACAACACGATGGCTCCCCACCACTGCAAATCCGAGAAGCAACAACTCTCTCAGGAACTTTAGTGAGCACCTTATAAGCGTGATCAGTATTACTATGCATTCCTCGCTCTAAATCGCTCTTAACCGATGTGGAACAATATTTTGAATTCGGTCCACTTGTCCCCGACGTAGGACTAGAAGAAGTGAAGAACCATATATGTGATCAAATTAAGCCGACTCAAATGTCCAAACATAGTTGGGAGAGCCCAAATGCAAGTTGAGTGCAAAAGCTCCTACTTGGCAGTAAAACATATAACCAATGATTTAATTTGATTGGCTTGAACTTTTAAAAAAATAAAATAAAAAAAATGATTAAGTGAAGCAGAAATTAATATGAAGAATAAATTGCAATAAATAATAATCAGTTTATGATAATTTTGAATTTTAAAATATAAATATATGGTCTCCATTTCAATTTTTGAGAAAAATCATAATCACAGTAACAAGACCAAGAAAAAAAAAATTGCATTCTTTTTGCAATCCAACAAGTAATTAGATTAAATTTGCACATCTTCAAGGTCATAGTTTTCAGTCACCTGACTTTCTTAGAGTGCACACCCTCTATACATAAAAAAAAAAGGTGCACCACACCTTTTACTGAGTGCACCCCAAAAAAGTAAAACTTAAAAAAAAAAGTCAATCATACTACAAAATGACCCTTATGCCATTCATTATGATTAGTGCACCCCACTACAATTTTTAAGTGCACCCCACACACTTTTCTTTGTGATTTGTAGGTATTATTGAGTGGTTCGGCCTTAAAGGTTCGAATCTCTTGTTGGAGAGTCGGTCGGAACCCAACGAACCTTTAGGTCGACAGTTGTCGACTAAATTTCACCAAATAAGTTCGTCTAGACAACACCGAGCCTAGTGGATAAGTCTTAGCTACATGTCACCAAACCTAATATAGACGTCTCAACCAAGGCTTTGGAGTTGGGTGCTTCGATTCAGAAGAAAGGGTATTTTGGTAAAATGTGGGGTGCACTTAGAAATTAAAATTTGAATTTGGGGTGCCACGCAAAATGGGGTGCACTCAGTAAATGGTGGGGTGCACTTAGCCGGACTCAAAAAAAGAAAGTGCATACCCTCTAAAGTAAAATAGTAAATATTGTTTACTGATCACCCAATTAACTATGACAAGATTAATCAAATCAAAGTAAGAATGAGCTGAAAAAGGTTTGGACACCCATGCCCATATCAAAAAATAAAAAGAACAAGAAAATACTGCATGATTGATATTATGGTACATTTATTCAAATTGTTCTACCACAAATCATGATCCTCAGCTTTCTTAATCTTAACCAGACTCTTGTGTGCTTACATAAACTTAATCCAGGTAACATTCTAAATGATTTTTTCCTTCTCAATCTCTGCTTGTTTTTCTTTGAATTCCTGTTAGAGAAATGAGAAGGTTCCTTCACTTCATCAGCTGATTCAAGATCACTAGTAAACCCAAATTTTGGCTTAACAATGCCTGCCCACATAGCGGAACTCTCACCAACAACGTCGTCATCTGTATCAGTTCCCCATAGAAGAACAGGTTTGGTTATAGGTGAGCCACTGTAGTCCTTAAAATGAGTATCTAGACTGATGTGCTCCATGTCAAATAACCTTCCAAGGGATGTGTTCCCTTCTCTCATAAGGTCAAGTAAACTATTACTTCTTCTAGAGGAAGAAAAAGAAGAACATGAAGTAGCATTGCAAAAAGGAGAGGTTGAAGATAGGTACATGGATTTCTGGTACTTTATGATTTCTTTGATTCTCTGCTTGTTGGTCTCGGTATTGAAATCGGTGCATGGGCTTTGTTCGCCGTAGCCTTCTTCAACTATTTCTGAGGTGCTCTTCATGGAAAGCAGCAACTAAGTAACCAAGTTTTCCTCAAAAATTGAGATGGGTTTTCATACATAAGATTGGTACAAAACAATGCATAAATTAAGGGTTAATAACTAAGAAAATATATACAAGACGGCAACAAAGAATATTTCATGCTTCTATATGTTTTTTTGGTAATAGCTTGGCTGAATGAAGACAATAATGTACTCAGCTTCTCCAACGTTTGAACCATTAATTAATAGTTTGACAAAAAAAACATTAATTAATATAGTTCATGCACATCCATGAACTTGCAGTTAATAGGTTGTTCACTTGTTCAATCAACAATACCCTTATTTGTAGGGCTTTTTATCAAACCTGTAAGCAACAATCATAATTAAAGCAGAAAAAATTCTCTTCCAACCATATCAAGAAATAGTCCTCCATAGAAGCACATATCAATTAGTCACTACAATTTGCATCAAGAAAAAATATTTGGGTGACATTTGTCAGATACATACATTTGCTACACAAAGGTTAAAATTCTTTGGTCGAACATTGGGATCCGTGCACACATGTGAGGGTGCAAAATTTAAAGGAGTCAAACAACACTGTACCAAAACTATGTCACTCTATCATGCATTAATATCTAGAACAGCCAGGATAATAGGATATAAACCTTCAAAACATTGATCAGAGAGCCAATCTGAATTCCATGAAGAAATCAGCTTAGATGCCAATAAGGTCAGATTACTACAACGTTATAAGAAACCTCAATTTTGGGCAAGTAGTCAATGATCTAAAAGATAGACTAAAATGGAAGAAACGTTCATCTAGTAATCAGTGTGAAAGTGAATGTGATTCCTTCGATTTACATAGTTTGACAACTAGCGTAAAATATTCGCACACCCATTATGATATAGAGCAAACAGAATACACACAAACACAACATACATACCACAAATGTCAGATTCATTGAATGGATTGGATCAATCAACTTGCAACATTTTTTTCTAACTCAAATATTGTACAGAATATACCGTATAGCTCAATAATTGTGAGCTGCAAAAGGACAAATTATCTCTGGGACTACTTTTCCTTCTTTGGAATAGAATGGCAAAGCCAGAACAAAATCAAGACGAAATGCATTACTGGAAGTCCAACATAGTTTCGCTTGTAAAAGGGAACGGAAAAGGTGCACAGACAAGCAGCCCAAGTAGCAGAACTATGACGCCAAGAGCTACATACTTGTTATCAGGATCAGTAAGCTCCTCGGAGAGTGGAGCAATCGGTCCTCTTTGCAAGAAGAATATCAGAGCAACCCAGTAGAATGCCACATCATTAAACAGAGATGATAGTCCTAGCAGAGCAATGGAGACCGAAGTAAGGCGAGCTGAGACCTGCCATTTTAAAAAAATTATAAGTACAACTTTTCTTTTGACCATTCATAGATACCTGTTGTAATTTTACAAGAATTGAGTCTTTGTGTCTGCTTACACATCGGCAAACAAAAAAAAACTAAATTCAATTAATATTAATATCTGAAAGAATAGGTACAGCACACATCAATATATTGAACACATATATAACCATCATTACTTGGACTTAGCATTTAATAAATCATCTTTTTGATGCCAAGTTACAAAAGACAATACCTTTCTTCCCCAAAGAGCAAAGGAGATGCGCCCTCCATCAAGCTCCCCAGCAGGAATGCTGTTGATGGCATTAATAAGTAGTCCAGCCCATGCCCATATTACAAGTGGGTTAAGAGAGATAGGATTTCCTTCCTTGAGAACATCTCCAAGAAGGAGTTTAGCTGCAAAAGAAATACAGTCAATTTCATCTCCCTTTTCACTAGCACTATCGATACAATCTGCCATATGTAAAAACTTAGATGAATGTGGTAATGAAAATTTATATTACAAAACAGAACTTCCATACGTCACATATGGAAACTACACCTTAATCCCAAATTAGTTGGGGTCGGCTATATGGATCTATGTTACCTGGACTCGGGTGCGGGTGTCGGGTACGGGTATGAGTCTAAAGGTCGGACCCACCTATTCTCTAATTTAAGGACACGGAGACTCGGCAAAAAGTGTCTAAAACTTGCGTGACATATGCTTATATATATGTAATAACATATAGTACATATATGTAATATCTTATAAACCTATATTTTTTCTCATTTTTCATTTCTTACTCTACACTAGAAAGTTCTTGTTAAGTTTTTTTTTCTTTATTCTCTTACATTTTAAATCTTTTTATACAAAGAGCTCTTCAAATGGAGTATCCATGTCTTTTTAAGTGTCCGACTCGTTTCAAGTGTCCGACACGGGTACTTTGGGTTAGAGTGAAGGGTCCGGGTAACATAGATATGGATACATGCAAAAGTTTCTAAAAATATTGAAGGGTGAAGGTTTATCAAAAATTTGAACTTCAAAAAACAGAAAAATGGTGCAGAATGGAGTTCTTACCAATACCTCCAGCAAGAAATGATTCATGAAACACAGATGAATCAACTATGATTCCGATACCATCAATAGGTGGTATGATGAATCCCAAAAGAAAAAGCACAAAACCCAATGAGAATCCAGCCAAAGGTCCAGCAACTGCAACCTTCAGAAGCTCCTCGCGGTTAGGAACAATGTTCACAATCCTAGTGATGGTGCCAAAAGAGCCTATCTGCCACAAAAATTAACTCATCAGAAATAACCACATAAGATGAAAAATTAAAATAGTGACACACTTTATTCTTCCGAGATGAAAACATTTAGCTACACATCAATATTTCACCTGCCAGCTAGGAACGAAGTAAGGCACCCCAAGTTTGATTCCTGAGTTTCTTGCAACTAAAATATGGCCAAGTTCATGCACTCCCAGAATAAGTGAAGTCACAAGGGCTCCACCGATTCCATCCTTCAATACACCAAGATCGTCAAAAGCCGATCTGAAATGTCAACTATGCGTGTATTAAGAGAAATCAGACATGAAATATCATGACACATATAAATCAATATAGAAAGCTTCATAATTAAGGCTTGAAAAATACAATTACAATTGGATAAGAAACTATTTGTAAAAAAACGAAGACGAATTATAGCCAAATACAGATAGAGATATATAATTAGATAACTTTTAAGTCCTACAAAAGAAAAGTAAATGAAGCTCTAGGATCGATAGATATTTATGATTTAATAACTGTCAACTCTAAGGAAAAGAAAAACAAGAATATTTTTAACAACCATGAAATTGACTTTAAATAGGCTATATTCAAATTCCAGAAAAAGACTTTATAACAGCATTGATGAAAAATGCCATTTCATGTAACCCAAAAAAAAAGTTAATGAAGAAAAAACATGTCAAGTGGAAGCTACAAAAACACAACACTAACAACTAAATCCAAGATAGAGCATAAAACCTATCGAGTCCCAAAGGATGCTCTCATTGTACCAAAAAATAAAAAAATCCAAGATTGTCATCCTCAGTACAAGGACACATGAGGAAGAAGTTTGATTAGTAAACCACTCTCCCTTGCCAGAGAGAAAAAAAGAACAAGTGGGAAGGGAAGGAAAAATAGATAAGATATATTTTTTTAATCCAAAAAATTAAAATATTACATACAGTAAGTTTGTCTGAAGTGCCGGGACATTTCGAAGAAGTAATGTAAAAATAGTGACCAATCCAAAAGCACCAGCTGCAAACCATTCTGGTACAGCTGCGACAATAATAATAACCCAATTAAAAGTCTTAATACAAAAATACCATTCAGAACTTACTAACATTCATTACCAACTAAGCAAATAAAAAACCAAGTAACATGAGGAAAAAATTAAGATAATTAATTACCAGTTGACTCTGGCTGCAGAGTTTTCTTAGGCACCACCACTGCAACTGGTTTATCATCTTCTGGATCGATGAGAAGGAAAAGCTTATATTGATCTCCAAATATATCCTAAGAATGAAAGGGGCAATATATACAAATTGTCACTCCTGGGTGATTAATATTCTAAAAGATAGGATAACAAATTTTCAACTCACTTCCATCCTTTTCGTAATTTTTACATAACTTTTAGCCGGCTGTCCTCGTAGATTTCCTCTAAACAACATGCCACCCTGGTGTAGCAAAACCGAAAACCAGAAATAAAAATTGATCATGTAAAACAACAGGTAGGAATTCAAACTATCAGACATTCAAAAAGAAAATAGGTAAAAAAACTATCTAATAGCAAAAATCTATTAGAGACTGGCACATAAATAGTTACTATTTGTATCAAAGAAACAATCAAATTAAAAGAAAGCGCATCCACAACATGAACTCACCTCATATGGCTCCTGATTTGTCACAAAAAAGGTATCAAACCCAAAAACTCTATCCTTTAGCATGTCTACTGTTTCCTTGGGGATCTTGATGGGTTCACCCAATTGCTGCATCGATTGCCAAAGTTAAGATTATACGAGGAAAAATTTGAATCTATTCTAATGGACTGAAAGACAAGGCAAGGAAATGAGATTTTTAGATGATGGTTTTTTAATAGATTCAAGAGAATACTATTAGCTCCATTTTTAGGCACCTTCAGACCTGGCAGAGGAGATCCACTAGTAACTTCTACATTATCATCATCCTGAGGGGAAAAAATAAAAAAATCGAACAGAAAAAACGTAAATAATCCAATTTAAAAGTAACAGCCAACTTGAGAGATATAAAATAATAATTAAAAAAGGGTAAAAGCAAACAGCAAAAAATGTCGCCAAAATTGTCTCATTTGGATAGTCCATGAGCATTGACTAAACATTTTTAAGGTTTACTCTTTTGCAAAATATCATGCTATAAGTGAATATTAATAATGAGAATCTTCCATGTTATGCCACAGATGATTTTGAACATTAACTCCATTAAAGAGGATAAAGATGAAAAGTTCAGAATTCCACGAACTTTGAAATTGAATGAATATTACTTATGTAAAATTCAAAAAGAGGAAATTGGCCAACACTCGCCACTCGGAAAGAGATGGGATCTTCAAACTCAAAAAGACAAACATCTGACCTCTTTAACCCTGGTCTAATGATCAACGGACATTTTTGTAGATTTTTTATCACCTCAAAAGATATAAACATCATTATCCTCATTATGAAAAAAACAAAAATGTCACTAAGTTCTCAACTCGAAGGTAGAGAAAAAATCTGGAAAGGAAAAATAAAAGTTTGAATAAGTAAAATAGATTGCACGCATATTTGTTTCGAATAGAGACTCTATGAGGCCACCAAATGTAACTGGATCTAATAAGAGCTGGCTATCGGAAGATCCGGAACGCATATGGATAGTGCTTAAAAAGAGGTCTTGAAAAACATGTTGCCTCATACTACCACAAGGGAAACAAATCTATCATGTTTTTATTTCGAAACCACAAATATATTATGTTTATCATAGACAAATAATCCATTATAGCCATAGTTAGAGTTATAGAAGTTGTCCCCAGAATTTCAATAAATTGAGTTTAAGTGGCAGGAAGATATCTATTTTAAAAAATATCAGTAAGGCCCACTCTTTTTTGAAGCCGCAAGACTGCTCTTTGATAAAAAAAAAACACATTTTTGCTATGATCATCCATAAGAATGCTATGCTTAATATGATTATTACCCCTCCTATTTGTTTAAAAATGCCTCATCAATGATTGAGCATCACCTTCAACATTGATCAACAGCATGGTGAACCTAACATTAAAATCATCCAATGAACACTGACACAAGAATAGTAGCTTATACATTAAGGATAACAAAATCATAAAACATTTACTTTCATTAATGAGTGGTTATTGCCATAAAACGTGTTCATAGTGTTCAGCACTATCACTAAAATAACTAGAAAACAGCTGCAATCCTTTTGTTGCATATCAAAAATGGCCCAACACTATCGATCCTCCAATTATTACGGCAAGATAAATCTCAGTCTTTTAAAATATGTGTAAATTGTAATACTAAACCACAATAGCATTATACCAGAAAGGTTGTCAATTGTCATTACCTCAATTTCACCATCGGTCTTAAGTTCCTGATCCCCATTTTCCACAGAACTGTTCAATTCATGCTTCCCAGTTTGCTCACCATCCTTGAAAATAATAACATGAACCGCGAAATCAACGACTCAGCTAAATTAGCTCACATAAGCCCACAACTTTCTAATAAAAACCCACTATTCACTACTGACTAAGCATAATTTGAGTAATTGAATCATAATTCAAGCGAAATGCACCTCATCGTTATCGTTGTCCGGCTCGGTCTCCGTCTCAGTCGCTCCACAAACAACACTACTTCGCCTTCCTCCACGAACCAACCTAATTCAGAACCAAAACCAAAACCAAAACCTTGAGACCGCAAAAACCAAAATCAAACCAATCACATTGTGAAATCACTGACCGCAAAGCCGTCCGTCGAAAGCATATCCGTTTCACGAAAACCGAGGAACACCTGCTCCTTTGATGCAACCGAGCATCACAGCAAGAACCACTGCACTGCAAAAATGGAGAAAATCTGTCGCTACAAAGAGTGGCCGAGACATTCATTTCCGCTCAACGAATTGTGATCTCTAGAAGTGAAATGAAGTGCTTGAAATCATGGCGTCTTCGTGAAACCCTATTTTCGTCAATTGAGGGTTCTGGTTGTCGATTTGGGGGTGGTTTTGGGGGGAATTCAGGCGGTTCTTCGCTCTCGAATGAGTCTTATCTTCGAATGGATTTTTTTTTTTCGAGTTTTTTTGTACGTTAGTTCACGCATCGAAGGGCGAACCAAGCGGACGAATGAGAATGTGACAGGTGTAGTGAATAATATCAGCTCGGCTGTGTTTCTGAGCAGTCGATTCGGGGGATTTATTCATCGAGATATTGTAATTTCACCGGATCACATATAAACACACACTAAACAACTCAAATCCAATGGCATACACCTAGGGTTCTAGGTGGCATCATTCCTATGTGATTAGTGGGATCCATGTTTTGCTTTTGTTTTTAGTTTTTACCCTACTAATTAATTCACATTCACCCTTCAAACTCAAATTCAAACTTGAAAATTTTTTATTATTTTAAAAAAATAATTTTTTAGGGTATCCTATTCATATGTCCTATCAAAATTACACTAAAAAATTATTTTCTTTAAGTATTTATGATTATTCTTTACTATTCCATCAGTGATTTACAAGTGATATATATATATATATTTTTGAAAAGCTTAAAACCTACAATTTCAAATAAGCTTAATTAAATAACTAATAAGTCTCAATTATTACATAAAAAGAAAATTATCAAAAATAGAAAACCACTAAAATAAAATAAAAATAAAAATAAAAAAAGCCCACAAGGGTTGATTTTGAATACTGAACCTTTCGAGGTCTTGCGTTTTGAGGACTGTTGTTTTTACTCTCTCTGGCGACAACACAAACTGGTTAATCCCACGTTTTTTTTAATGTTTATTTAAGGCACCTCCACAACTGTTCGATGTTTGCATCAAGATAAGCGCACGATAATCCCAATGTGTATCTAAACAACTCCTACAACTGTGTACAAATGTACGTACAACAGCTCGCCACTTCTATTCTTTGCTCCAATCAAACATACCCCAACTAACAAAACCCTAAACCCCACCTCCCAACTCCCCCACCTCCACATCAGGCGACGCCATCTCCACCTTTCCCGACCCTCCTCCGGCTCCTCCGGCTCCTCCGGCCACCGTATTCTCTCCTCCGACGGCTTCTCCGGGGACCGTCAAGCGAGGTGCGTCTATGCTTGACCTTGATATTTCTCTGTCAAATTCATATCTCACAAGTCACAATGGATGTCATGTCAATGTTTCTGGTTTGCAGGAACATGAGTTCGTCAAATATTAGGGATCTCTTAACATCATACAGCCCTACCTCGGACTTTCTGGCGATCTGTTTGGGGGATGGTCGAATTAAGGTAATTGTTCAAAATTACTATGACTGTGACTGTTTTTGGGTAATATTAATAGAATGGATGTGCTTAGATTCAAATTTACCAATCATGATTACTTGGCATTTTTGTTTACAATAGTTGAGTTGGATAATAAGTGTAGTGAATAATAAAAAAAAAATTGACAAGGGGATTTCATTTTTCTCGAAGTTTTTTTTTTAAGCGTTTTTCTCGAAGTTAACTAGAGTTAACTAAATTAGTTCCATTTTTATTTATATTTAAGATTTTTTTAAGGGAAATCAGAAAACTCGACAGGAATAAAAATGAATTTGATAAAAGAAGATATAAATTTTGATTAGTTTTTCATTTGATGATTGGTAGATGTTCATGGACAACTAAGATCAAGATAATGGATTAGTACAATTAGGAGAAGTTTAAGTTCCAAATATGGACGGTTTTAAATATTTAAGATCAGTCTTGCAAAGGGTTGACATATTGAATATTTTCTCGTAAAATAAGCATAATGTAATGGGGTTGGTTTTCCATGAATATAAGTTGTTTTATTGGAATGAAAAGCATACAATTTCTTCAAAAATGAACTAGTTAATGATTCTGAAGAAATGAGGTTAAATATAGAATTCAAGTTGGATAGAAAAAGTGGAGAAGTGCAAAAGGTGTGGTATGTGATTGAAACATCCCCATCTAACGAAAAAGAAAACGTCTATAAGTCTAGAATTTGGTTAGTGAAGCTTTTATGTGAGTGAATTGTGGGTGGTAAAGAAGCAACATAACCTAATATGAGTGAAGGAAGATGAGGATGCTTAGATGGATGTTTTAAAATCTGTAAGGACATAATACGAAGATTTAAAGAAAAGTATCAGTAGCGCCACTTTA
This sequence comes from Stephania japonica, assembly GCA_039657345.1. NCBI lineage: Eukaryota > Viridiplantae > Streptophyta > Magnoliopsida > Ranunculales > Menispermaceae > Stephania > Stephania japonica. Next base: position 15,388,464 of record CM077556.1, read on the forward strand.
TGCTTGGATGAATGTGTTAAAATCTGTAAGGACATAATACATATATTTAAAGAAAAGTAGCAGTAGCACCTAGGATACCTGAACTCGGCAGTTTAGGGGGAAGTGTCCGTGTCGACACGACACGGACACGGGATATGTGTCCGACCACTGAAAAAAAAATTGGACTCGGCTAACGGTTCTTGGTTCGACAGCCCCTCAAGCCCCTCGTCAAACTGATTTTTCAGCCCCTCGTCATCTTCATCTCCATCTTCAGTTAAGAAACTGAATTTTCAGCCCCTCGTCATCTTCATCTTCAGTTCCATCAGTTCTTAAGAAGAACGAGTAGAAACTGATTTTTCAGCCCCTATCGTCATCTTCATGTTCAGTTCTTATTTGTACACAACTTTTGACACAATAGATATTTATATGACTTGTTTGGCATTGAGTGAAAAAACTGATTTTTCTTAACTTAGTTTTAAGAAAGCAAAACTTAAAAAAAAAAACAAAAAACAATTCACTCGTATTACAAATCATAAAATGAAATAAAATAATTTTTAATTTTTAATTTTTATCCATGTCCAAGTACCCATGTCCAAAATTTTGGACACTTATAGCCGAGTCCCCGAGTCCCTAAAATTAAAGAATAGTCAGATCTGACCCCTAGACACACACCCGCACCCGATACCCGTACCCGAGTCCGGGTAACTTTAAGTAGCACCACTTAATGCTTGGATGAATGTGTTAAAATCTGTAAGGACATTATACACAGATTTATAAAAAAAAAAAAAAAAATATATATATATATATATATATATATATATATATATATAAAAAAAAATAGTAGTAGTAGTAGCACCAATTACTAATAGAGGAAAAAAAAATTAGAGACAAGTGGTTGCGGTAGTTTGGCACATCTAAAGCCCACCTACAAATGCCCAAGTTAGAAATTTTGAAATGGTAGAAATTGACGGAATTCGACGGAATAGGGGTGGATCAGATAATTTGTAATGTGTACGTAGTGAATATTTTTGTATCCTTTTAGTGTCTGTTAGCCTAACTTTCAATGTACATGTGAAACTCTCACTTAACTGTTACAGTGATGGTTCTGCATCTAGTTCACATGCCAAACATTCTATAAATCCTGGATGACAAATAAGTCGAATCATTTTATCAGATATTAATTATGAAGTATGTTTATTACTTTATTATTAAGTATCCCAAGTTCACTAAAAGATGAATGATTTAAGAGTAAAATTTTTATGGCAACTTTTTTTGTCTATTTTTACATATCAATAATACATGATCTAGCTTGGGATTGAGGCTATTTTGTGGTAGTTGTATAATACATGATTTAATCGGAGAAAATGTAGTGGTTCTGTTAATCTTTTGGATGATTTGTTTTCAAGAATGAATAATGTGCTGAAAATCTCTGTCTACTCTAGTTGGTTCTCATTTTGAAGTCAAAACTGAACACGTGTTTAAGATTCTGTCTTTTGGATGGCAGATGGCTATGCTTTACACACTTTGTTTAATAAACTTAACTATCATGTGAAATTCATTAATTCGGTGTTTTGGTTTTTAAATATTTTGTTTCCTGCATTTTGATTCAGATTTGGGACACTTTAAAGGGCCAGCTCCAGACAGAATTTACAGATATTGCATCTACTGATGGAACGGATTTCTTCCAAAAGTCCGAGAGTGGGCATCTATCACTTGACTACAAGTGCATGAAGTGGGTACCCGTAGTGAGAAAGGTACATCATAGGTCCTAGGTCTCTTTCTACTTTCAATTCTGAATTTTTGATGCGCAAGTTAGTGATTTGTTTTGGAACTCCAATTTTATGTCTTTTGCAGAGGAAAAGAAAAATTGAGTCGTCATTGCTGGTGTTAGGGACTGGTGGCGGTGATGTTCTAGCATTGGATGTATCTGCTGGTCAGTTGAAGTGGAGAATTAGTGACTGTCATCCTGGGTGAGAGTTTGTTGAATTTCCTTTTCAATTTCTTCATTTTTCTCTGTTTGCTTGATGTTGAGTAGCTGGTATTCTGCTAATTAATTTACTCTTTCCTGATTATCACCTTTGTTTTGTGACGAGTCTTTATTCATTCGATTTTGGCCACAACTCATATTCAACAATTATATAATTGGGAGTGCTTACTGCTTGTCAAAACTCAAAAACGCACTTCTAAAATCAAAGAGTAGTACATTTATTTGTTTTAGTTCATTCTTTTCAGTTGAGTCTGGGTGGTGCCCACCTTTTGCACTTTTTTTTTTTTTTTTTTGCTGCAATCATCAATTGGTCATAAAGTCTGAAATCGACTCAATTTGCAATTCACACTTAGGCTACCATTAGGTGGCTGCTTAAGTTTTCCCGCGTAAGTTTTTCTGAATTTCCAGCACCATCCAACTATCTTATAAAGACATTTCCAAAAAAAAATCTTATAAAGATGGTGGGATGAGTGCACCACTGCATTAGAGAAATTGAAAGCCCTATGAGGATGTGCAGTTTCCTGTGTCACATAACGCCACTTTTGTGCTCCATTTTGATTCAAATGGGCTTTCTTTTTACAAACAAGAAGAAAGCCTCAATCCCAAATTAGTTGGGTTCTGCTGCGTGGATCAAACTCCCCCCTTCGCTCGATTCAATATCTTTTGCAGTGTACTTTCAAAATCTTTTAAATCCCCTTTAACCAATGCATGACAAGTTATCTTAAGCCCGCTTTCTACGTCGAATTTCTTCAATTTCTATTGTGTCAAGTTTTCTATCTGGGACATTTTCAAGCTTTCTTAAGATGTAAACCATCGCTACCGTCCTTCCCTAATTTTTGCATAGATTGACTTTGTTTTTACAAATAAGAAAAATTATTGCAGTTGCCAAAATTTTTTAATTTCATTGCAATTTAACTTTTTTCTTGGTAACATTGCAATTTAACTTTAGTTAACAATGGAAGGAATGTTGATAATCTCCATGCTAATCAGTGTTTATAAGTAGCATATTTGATCAATGGCACTACATTTAAAAATAACCGTTCCTTCTTTTTAGGAAAATAAAGTTAATTGGGATTATTTATGGGACTTTATTCTTACTAGTACCTGCTTTGAAATAATCTCTTCGTATCCGCAGCATCTGCTGTCTAGACTCATTCCATCCAGATCTTGTGGAAAGAAATGATACTTGTGTTCAAATGAAAATCTAATTCCGTTCAACTTATGTATCTAGTAATATAACATCATAAGTAGTGGTCTGTTTTACTTTTACCACCATGTAAAACTCCCACTTAATACCAAACAAACTCTCACCTACTTGGAAAATAACTTGAATATCATAAGCAATTAAGTCTGACTTGATTTCATTCGTGACGTTGTATAATAAAAAAACTTTTGACAACTTTTCGACTTTTTTGTTTTTGTTTTGGGGGCTAATGGTATGATATATTAGGACTACTATATGATTAACAGTGATATCTGCCATATAATGTTCAGGGGTGTTGGCGCCATTTCATTTTCTGCCTATACTTCATGCATATACACTGCAGGAGTTGATGGTACAGTTTGCCAGATAGATGGCATGGTTGGGAACCTGGTGGGGAGATTTAAAGCTTCTACAAAGGCAATATCTTCAATGGCCATCTCATTTGGTATGTCTTCTACGAAGTGGTGTAAGTCCATCTTATGGTTTTAATCGCCTGTTCTAAGGATCTCAGAATCTTATGGATTGCTTGTGGTGGAATTTATGATTTTTATGAATCCAAGTATTTACTTGATTCTATGGAACTCAAAAAACTAACTTCATATGATTGGTTATATGATTTTACAGAAAATAAAAACTCTTTGTTAGACAAATTTTAAATGCCTCCTTGACTTGTGAATCTAATAATTTTTCCTTTATATTTTACTTTGTTTACATAAGGAAATGTACCATTGGACCCTTAGGTATGACTTTGCATTGTAAGGATATTTATTTTAACAAATAAACTATCTTTATAAGTTGATTCGTCTCAATAATTAAAATATGTTCACGCAACCTGTTACACTCTTCTGACAGTTAGTTGCTTTCCATTTATTATTTAGTGGTCATGTTTATTGTCTTGTCTTATTTTCCTATTTGCTGATTAGACCTAGTTCTTCTTGTTGCCAAATCTTTTGATTGATTCCTTTGATGAGTACTTTGATATGGTAGTGGTTACACCCAATATTTAGAAGGTTTACATGTTTGGTGAGCTTCGCCTATAAACTGTCATGTTGCTACACTTTCAGATGGGAAGCTATTAGCAACAGCTGCTGCACAGTTGAAAATCTTTTCGTGCTCAGATAATAAAAAGATGCAAAAATTCACTGGGCATCCCGTAAGTTATAATTATTTTCAAGTCATAGATTCTGTTTAATGTATCCATGTTAAAATTTTAATCATGTTTGCAACTTCATTATTTTTTAGAATGGAACTTTAACCTTTTCCCTTGATTTATGGAATGAGTTATGATTTTTCGCTCTATTATGCAGGGTCCTGTGCATTATATGACGTTCACTGAAGATGGCCAATACTTGCTATCTTCTGCAGTCGGAGAAAAAAGTGTTGCTGTTTGGAAAATAGATAATGGTGTCAAAAAACAATCTGCATGTTGTGTGCTTCCAATAGAGCATCCTGCCGTGTTTCTTCATAGCAAGTGTGTAAATAAGACGGACAAAGATTGCTCTATTTTGTATATTTTGGCTATTTCAGAGATAGGATCTTGTTATTTTTGGTATGCAAAAGACATTCAAGAGTTGCAGACCAATCCTACAAAAATCTCACTCTTTACCAAGGGTGATATCCCCAAGTATCAGAAAGGGACATTACCTTCGATATATGCTGCAGAATTGCATGGCATTGTTGAGCCTGGTTCCGCACAAGTATTTATTGCATATGGTTCGCTGGTAAAGCCATCATTTGAGAAAGTTTTGGTCCGTCATGGTGAAGATGTGAAGTTGCATGGCAGCCTCGATGGGATGCTGCTACCAGCACACCAATCAATAAGGTCTCAGAAAGAAAAAGCCGTAAAAACTGAAGGTATATCCTATTAAGTTATGTTGACTATTCTATTAAATCTTCTTTGCATGAGGTGGATAATCCACGTAGATGGCAATGTGCTACTACAGTTGGTTGATGCGCAACCAATTTGAATAGGCTTCAATTGGCTGATCGGTTTGTCCTTGGTCTTATATGAGCACAATGTGAGTTCTTTTTGAAAATAAAAGACTTTGTGAGGCTATTAAGAGATGCAATGCATCCGATGGAACAATTAGGAAGACTTCTCATTTAGGATATCTCTTACCTGGTTTCTTAGGTTGGTTTCATTAATGATGTGTTTTGAGACTTCTGAGCAAAGTGTTTAGGATGTTAAGTCCTGAACTTGTGAATTTAACTACTTCTGAGAAATTTTTCATTAACATTGTAATCCTATTCATACATTTGCAATTCAGTTGATTGTGCATAACTTACACTTTATCTGTTGATATGCAGTCTCTGCTCTGGGCCGGGCTAATGCAGAAGATGCATTGCTTCCTATTCCAAAAATTCATGACTTGCATGATAACAAAACGGTGATGCTACAGTCTGTAAAAGATAAAGGGGAATTAGTGATCAACGGTCTCAACAACAACAAGAGCCAATCTAAGCTCATGGATCTTGAAGGTAATGTCTAAACTTTTAAGGTCTCACAATGGCTAAGTTCATATATTTCTGAAATTTCTGAAATGTTGAAAATAATAGTGTAAAAAGCACAAAGGAGATTTTAAATCTTAATTTACTAGAGGCAAATAGTAGTATAAAACACAAACCTTAAGGGTCTTGCTTGTTCTAGTATTTTTTTTCTCTTGCTTTTGCAATAAACTTGTGTCACATGAACTCTTAATTGCAAGAGACAAGGGGAAAGGAAAGGTGGCAGAGGTACCGATAGCAGTAGATTTGCAAGTGTAATTAATACATACCAAAGCAAAAAATGTAGAACCTGTTCTAAAAGAGGAAACTATGAACTCAAGGTGAAATGTAATTAGATAGTCACTGTTGAACTTAAAAAGAATGATGTGATGCAGGTCGTTATCAGCCCATTCGTAGCAACTCTTTGTCTAGAGTTATTAGAATTTTATTTTTACTTAAGAGTCCTTAAGCAAGTAGGATTTTTTGTATATATTTTTTTGTTATTTTATTGGGATGTTATTATAAGTTGATTAGGACTTGACATTCCTTGGTGGATTTGGAGCCTTGCGTTTTTAGACATGGGCCAAAAATGGACGGGGACAAATGAGACGACAAACTTGTTTTTGAAAGAACAGTGACTAAAGAACATGTGCATTTTGAAACTTGCAGATATAAACAGCTAAAGTGTATTTCAGAAACTATATGTTGATTATTCAGTCATTCCAATTTCTTCCTGTTCTTCTACTTCCATCTTTCGTCTCATTTGCTTCTCTCTTTTTGCGTCTCCATCAGCTGAGAAATATAATTAGTGACTGTGCACCTCAGTTAGAGTTGATGAACTTCTTGGAGACTGCACGAATGGCATGATATAGGGTTTCATGAGTCCGGGTTACTGTTTTAGGGATATCTTATAATATTGTGGAGAGGCCACTGTAGTGGATGAGGAAATTGTTAGGCATTTGCAGCGGATAGTTTCTTACAGCTTGCAGTGGCTTACAATCTTATCAAAGCAAACACCCATCTAATGCAAGCTTTTGCGTAAATATCATGCAACAGTCGTAAAGTTATGTTAACATGCAAAATCTGCCACTGATTAGGATTGTTTAATTGCTGAGATTGAAGAGAAGAAAACATGGGCAACTTTGATGACAACCAGCTGATTGAACTACAACAACAACAACAACATAGCCTCAGTCCCAAATTAATTGGAATCAGCTATATGGATCAAACTCTTCCATAGTGCTCTGTTTAATGCAATTGATGGTGAGCTTTCCAAACCATTCAAATCCCTCCTAATTAATGCATCCCAAGTTAACTTTGGTCTACCCCTACCTCGTTGAATTTATTTAGTTCCTATTAAGTCAAGTTTTCTAGTTGGGGCATATGTAGGTCGTCTTTGTAGGTGACCAAACCACGACAACCGCCTTTCCCTAATCTTTGAGTCAATTGGTGCTACTCTTACTTGTATTTGAATTTTTGTATTTCTTATCCTATCTTTACGAGTTTTACCATACTTCCACCTAAGTATTCTCATTTCTACTACTTTTATTTTATATAATTGTTGTTGCTTTACCGCCCAACATTCACTTCCATAGAGCATAGTTGGCTTAATTGCGGTCCTATAAAATTTTCCTTTTAACTTGGTAGGCATATTTTTATCACAGATCACACTAGTTCAACCAGCTGATTGAACTAAAAGGATAAAAATATTACTTGGCCTCCTTGTATTCCATCTCTAAACAATATGTAGTCTGATTTTTCTTTCTATATTGCGAGATTCACTGATTTCTTGATAAGACATTCTTTGGTAAATTTTATGATTAGTTCTCTACTGACTAACAACAACAACAACAAAAACAACATAGCCTCATTCCCTAATTAATTAGGGTCGGCTACATGGATCAAACTCTTCTATTGTGCTCAATTTAGTGCAATTGATGGTGAGCTTTCCAAACCATTCAAATCCCTCCTAATTAATGCATCCCAAGTTAACTTTGGTCTACCCCTACCTTGTTGAATTTCTTCAATTTCTATTCACTCAAGTTTCTGATAAGGCGCTGATTCGAGTGGTGAACAAAGCAACAACCAACTTTATTGATGATCAAAGAAAGAGGTTTACGGCAACCAGAGAAGGAAATAACTAGGACCCCAGAGAAAGAGAAACCACTCTTCTCAATAACAAACTGACTGAATGACCCAAAGAGGCTGAACAATGCCTCATTAATGCTTACCCAACACTTAACCTTCTCTAATGCACACAAGACAAGTGAACACACACAATAAACTCTACTTGCTGACCCCATGGGCCCTTGAGAAGCATTAGTTGTGCCAGTTGCATCGAGAGTTGATCCCCTGCTCCGCGTGTACTTGCGCTGATACGTCTTGTGAGTAGGGTGCCTATCATCACTCCCCCGATGGACAACCACCTTGCCCTCAAGGTGGAAAGCCGGAAAAGACTTTTGAATGTGGCGGAGTAGCTCCCACGAAGCTTCGGAAACAGGTAACGAGGACCATTTGACAAGCACTTCAGGTCCCGCAGCAATAGGCTTGCACGGACTCTGGTTCAACCTCCACCATAACAGACTCAAGAACAAAAGATGGCAGCATAGCTGATGCGTGAACAGGACCAACTACAGAGTGTAGTTGGGACACATGAAAAGTTGGGTGAATAGCTGAGGCAGTCGGGATGTCGTGGCGGTAAGCAACTGGACCAATGTGTTCCAACACATTATAAGGACCAAAGAATCGAGGACTGAGCTTCATGTTTGTTCTGCGCGCCACTGACTGTTGGCGATATGGTCGTAACTTCATATATGCGAAGTCCCCCACAACAAAAGAAAGGTTGCAACGGTGTTTATCAACTTGTTGCTTCATTCGATTCTGTGCGATGAGAAGTTGATCTCGTAATTCAGCAAGGGCCAAGTCTCGCAAATGTAAAAGGCCTCTAAGTCGGGATTGACTGAAGTAGGAGCCGAGCCATATCGCACAACAGGGGGTGGATCTCAGCCATAGACCACCTGAAAAGGAGAACGTTGAATAGAAGAATGAAAAGAGGCGTTGTACCAAAATTCATCCCAATGGAGCCACTTGGACCATTCCTTGGGGTGCTAGTGAATGAAACAACGAAGATATGTTTCAACACAATGGTTAACCACCTCCGTCTGATGTCGCTTTGAGGATGGTAGGCTGAGTTGCGGTTCAAGTGTGTGAGTTGGAGACGAAACAATTCCTGCCCAAACTGACTAAGACCTTGTCTCGGTCAGAAACGATGCTATTGGGAAAACCATGGAGTCGCACAACCTCCTTAATGAAGAATTCAACCACTGTCTTCACCGAGAAGGGGTGGCGCAACAGGATAAAGTGAGCATATTTGCTCAATTGGTCCACAACAACGAAGATAGAAGTGACACCATTAAAGGAAGGAAAGCCCTCGATGAAATCCATCGAAATGTTTTCCCACACTTGTGTTGACACTGGCAGCAGTTGGAGCAACCCCTCCGGAGATAAGGTCTCGTACTTGTTTCGTTGACACACGTCGCAGGATGCCACAGAAGTCTTGATATCATGTTTCATGCCCTTCCAATAAAATTCAGCCGCCACCCGATTATAAGTCTTAAGGAACCCCCCATGTCCCCCCAACAGGTGAAGAGTGGAATTCCGCTAACAACTTGTTCTTCAGGCTCAAAGATGAAGACAACACCTTTCGACCTTTATACAGCAACTGGTCTTGGCAAACAAACTAGCCAGGCCGCGCAGCTCCACCTTGCAACACAACAGTCAAGATAAGGCCTAACATGGGATCAGTTGAGACCTCCTGAGCCAATTTATCAACATCAACCAAAGAAGATACGATAAGGGAGCAAAGTTCAGACTCATAGGGAAAATGAGAAAGAGCATCCGCAGCCTGATTCGAAACCCTTGGTTTATAATGGATATCAAACTGATACCCCAACAGCTTGATGAGCCAACGTTGATATTCCGGAGCGACCACCCGCAGCTCTAATAGGAACTTCAAACTACGTTGGTCTGTTCGAACTAAAAGCGTGCACCCCAACAAGTAATGTCGTCACTTTTGTACTGCCAAGATGATAGCCATCAATTCTTGTTCATATGCAGACTTTGTGCGAGCACGGGAGGAAAGAGCTTGACTAAAGAAAGCAATTGGTCTGTCAAATTGAGAGAGAACAACCCCAACACCTACACCGAAAGCATCAGTTTCCACCACAAATGGGGCATTAAAATCTGGCACAGCCAAGGTATGCACCTCCTTAATGGCTTGTTTCAACTGATGAACTGCCACAATGGCCTCATCAGACCAAGAGAAAGAGTCTGCGCAACAGCTGGGTTAAGGGAGCTGTCATTTTCCCATAGTTTCAAACAAATCTCCAATAATACCCTGTGAGGTCTAAGAACCCACGCAACTCCTTCGGTGAAGTGGGGAGTGGCCACTTATCCATAGCATCCACCTTCGTTGGATCAACCCTTACGCCATCGCCCAAAGATATTCGAGGTTAGTGCGAGCGAAACAACATTTTTTCAAATTTACAAAAAGGGGATTAAGTTGAAGAATAGGAAGGACCTGATGAAGGTGAGCACAATGATCGCTCATGGACGCACTATAAACCAAGATATTGTCAAAAAAACCAAGACGCAACGACGAATAAGGCCTTTGAAGATGGAATTCATGAGGGACTGAAATGTGGTCGGAGTGTTGGAGAGGCCAAAAGGCATCACAAGAAACTCATAGTGGTCGTCATGGGTGTGAAACGCCATCTGAGGAACATCCTCAGTCCTTACTTGAATCTAATGTTACCCTGAGCGCAAATCAAGTTTGGAGAAGATTGAAGCTCCATGTAACTCATCCAGGAATTCATCAATATTTGTTATAGGAAATCGATCTGGAACGGTGGCGGTTTTGTTTAAGGAGCGGTAATCGACACAAAAACGCCAACTCCCATCTTTTTTTTGACTAACAATACATGAATGGAGAAAGGGTTGTTACTAGGTTGGATAACCCCAGCCATGAGCATCTCAATGACCAGCTTCTCAATCTCAGTCTTCTGGATGTGCGGATACCTGTAGCGTCCTCCAACACAATGGCATGGTGACAAGCACGGGAAGGAGGAAGCTCTGAAGGTAACTGAAACAGAGACACAAACTCGTCCAACAGCTGTTGAATACAAGGTTCCACCCTAGATAAACTGGCCTCAAGGTCAATGCCCCAAAACTCAAACATTCCACAAAAAATCCGCCCAACTTAGAATCGCCTTGAATGACCACCAACTACCCCTCGTCAAAGAAGGACAAAGTGAGTTGGTGCCAGACGAATGTGGTCACACCAATGGTCTTCAACCACTTTACTCCCAAAATCAGGTCGTGCCCCCACATCCCAATTGGATAAAAATCAGCGACAACCTTCAGTTCTTGGAAAGAGACTGTGACGCCTTTACAAACCCCTGAACCAAGTAAGCAAGCACCCCCACCCACGAAGACACCATAGACTGTCGTAAAAGATACAAGAATCTATAAGAGACGCACCACTTTCAGGGAGATGAAGTTGTGAGAGACGCCACCGTCAATAAGAATCGCCACATCACGACCCTGAAGGCAGCCTCGGACCTTGATGGTATGTGAGCAGGACTGCCATCGATTGCGTGGGCTGAGAGCTCAAGGGTGGCCAACTCGGACTGATCGTCCGACACATCAGAAAAGGGAGTCACTGGATGGATCGACAGGTTCATCTTCCACCAACACACTTGTAGAGTCTTAGGTGCACAACGATGTCCCACAAACCACTTGTCATCACATCTATATCACATACCCTACTTCCGCGTGTGCTTGAGCCTCTGATTCAGTCAAATGCTTGTGCTTAGGGAGCGAGACAGTTGTTGTGTTTGATGAAGATGAAGAGGCTGTTGAGGGGCTGGGCTTGACTACTGGGGTGACAAGGTTGGAAGGCTTGGGCTGGGAGTCACGGGTTGGGCTTGTAATTGTGTGACTTACCCAATGTGGGCCTCTGGACTCCACCTTAGAACTGGCCTAGCTGCTGAGGTTTGGGCTTTCGCTCCAGTAAGCCCAAGGAACTCGCTATTGCCAAGCTTCTTCACGATCTTTCCTATGCAAGCCACCATCGCCTTGTATGTCGCCGGTGGATCGACCATTATCTCAACACGGATGCGATCCTTTAACTCGTTAATGAACACAACTATTTTTTGTAGATCCAACAATCCTACTTGGTGAAGCAACAACAACTCGAAGCGTTCTCGATACTCATTGACAGTGGTCTCTTGCTTAATAGAGAAAAATTGTTGGCAAAGAAATAAGGGGTCGATCTCTGTGAACCGGAGTACCAGCTGAGATTTTAACTTACCCCAACTCTCAAACAGACGTTCCTTCTCCTTCGTTTGCAACCAAACTTGGGTGGGACCGATCAGGCAAATACGAGTAGCGCAGAGCATGGAGATCTCTGGCATCTCATGCAAGGTGAAGTAGTGCTCGGCCTAGTTCAACCACACCAGCAGCTCGCTACCATCACACGTTGGCATCTTAATTTTTCGCACTTTTGGACCTGAACTGTACGGCGAGAACCCCTGATTTGTGGTCTCCGACAACAGATCTACTGCTCCTTGTCGTAGATCTAGCGGATCTGGCCTCATGACTCCACTAGATGAACTGATCTGAGGCGTCTTCCCTGCATCCGATCAATGATCCATCAGCTCTTCCATTCAGCGTGCTAATGCTTGGATCTGCCCTTATATCTGAGTCTGGACCTGGATCTGAGACTGGAACTCCAATCGCAGACCGTGAATCGATTCTTCCAACTCCCTAACCTTGCTCAACCTCGCTTCCACTGCCTCAATGCGAGGATCCATCTTCAGTCCCATGAATATTGTTGCTCTGATACCAGTGATAAGGCGCTGATTCGAGGGATGAACGAAGCAACAACCAACTTTATTGATGATCAAAGAAAGAGGTTTACAACAACCAGAGAACGAAATAACGAGGACCCCAGAGAATGAGAAACCACTCTTCTCACCCAGACACAATGTGTACCAAAATAACAAATTGACTGAATGACCCAAAGAGCGACTTAAAATTTCTTAAACAAATTTGGTTTATTGTATTCTTTCTTAAACATAGATTATTAATTAAGGTAGAATGTGTGTACGTACTACTTAGTATAGTAACCAGATCAGCCTTTATTTTATTCAATAATCTAACTTTCTTGGCATGTCTATGGATGTAGGAAGTTGATGCTTAGTAATATTTTTCATGAAGTGTCTTCAGGTAATGAGAGGAAAGTAGATGAAGAATCTGTTACAATGTGCATGGAGGATCAGCTTAGATCATTGGGGGTTCTTAGTGATGAAGGCGATTTTGGTGCGGAAAATTATTCATGGATTACAAACGACTTGACCTTGAGTTCAGCCACTTTCAGTGATGTCCACGTTGATGCTAAAATTAAACAAAAGGTGGTTTTCATTGTCTCCTCTGAAAAGTTGGAAATTGCCTTTATTTAAATATAGACCAGTATATGTAGTGTATATCTAAGTTTTGTATTATTCATCGCTTGAAACATACATCATCTTGAGTCAAATAAAAAGCAATTGTATGGCATTGCCTTTTTTTTGTCTAAACCACCCGGTATCTGGACTATCCGACTACTCTAGGTTCGCCCCGAGTCGCGCATCGTATAGGTGGGGGGAGCTCCCAACGTGGTTTTTTTTTCATTCCCAGGGTCACTAGTTAATAGACAACAATCGGCTTCCAGTTATGCCAACCAACCATTGGTTATGGCATTATCATTTTATAATTGCTTACATTAATATAGTACAAAACATGTGTTTTAGTTATCCTAAACCTACTTTTGTGTTATCAGATAAAGGTGGCCATATCATCCATGGCCTCTCGTGATGCATACAAATTATTTACCGTCTTGATTGAAATGTTGGAATCAAGGTATGCTTTTGTCTCTCACAGATTATTTCTAATTGGTAGAATAGAATATTATCACATTATAACTTGGCTATCCTCCAAAATAGGAAAAGAAAAGAACAAAACTACGGCCTATTTCTTATGACCACTAGTATAGAAGTGTTACCCTTTACACTTGCTAATCCTTATCATAAGCTTCAGAAACTAGCATAATGAGTAGTAAGGAGTAAATTAGATCCTTTTTTGGTTGAATTTATATTCGTTTATGAATCATGCTATGTTCTAAATGAGACGTGAGAGTCAATGCATGTCACAATTTTTGAAACCAAAATTAAGTGTTGGAGCAAGCACCTATATCGATAAAGAGGAGAGTGCTAAACTTTAGTGGTATATGGATCCGTTAACAATATCATTTGATTTGAATGTAGACTTAGTATTATCTATAAGATCTAATAGCAATATTTGAGACATTATTTGTGCAAAACAACAATTTTTATTCATTTTGATATAGTTTGAACCCATCCCAAATGAACAAATTCACTTTCTGGTATGATGTCCTAGTTATTAGTCAAGTGAATCTAAAGTATCGCATGCCAGAGCCTAGAAGACTAACTATAGTGTTTTGACTTTGCATTAATCTTCTGAGAATGTTTGGTATTGTTTCAGTGTATTTTACTTTACATGCAATTCATGATGTCCAAAGCACTCACCAATCTAGATTTGTATTTTGATTTATGCCATCGTCCCTATAATCAATCAATAGTATGAGAACTACTTTGATCTTGATGGTTGCGTCTAAAATATGTTCCCTAGATATAATTTTGTCTGGCTACTCTAAAAAGGCTCTATATAGTTAGGTTGAATTGCTTTAGTCATTGCACCTAGTGCACAGCTACACAACAACTAAACGATTCTCCAAAAAATAAAGGTAGAACTTAACAGTCTTTGGCTAAAAGATTTACATTGTTGAACTTATATTGTAGGCGTTCTTTTTTCTTTTATGGAGAACGGCTTTTGTTTTAGTAATAAGAGTTTCCAATTACAAAAGCAAGGACAAAATCAAATTTAAGAAAATACAATAATTTTTCACCCCATCCCAACTAATTGTATTGACATTCTCATCCAATAATTGTGTTCCAATTTCTACACCTATCATTTATGGAAAAATTAAATTTTTTATAAGCCACCAACCAAGTTGCCACATGATGTTTGATGCAATCCCATAAATCCTCTCCTGATATGCAATTATCCTCAAATATTCTTCTATTTTTTTCAATCCCATAAATTCGCTCATGATATTCACCTATCCCAAAAATTGATGCGTTGTTGAACGTTCGCACCAATAATAATCCCAAATACCGGACTACTATGGATTTGCAGTAATGGTAAGCGCGGTCAAATCCACAGGTACTAGTGATAACTTTAGGTTTATAAATAAGAGGTTTTAAAGTAAATTAATCTAAACTAAAAAGTAATTAATTACAAGAAAATAGATGCGAAAACAAATAAACTGTAAATACTTCTAAACTAAAAACATTATGATAATTCTAGATCAAGGAAACACATAGACCGATGTAAGTATAGATTTAATCATCGATTCAAATATCATTTTGCACCAAATCTTATAGGTAAGCTATAGTGACTAACCCACTGCTCGTCATCTCGTTCTCCTCATATCAATGGAAGGAATGTATTGCACAACCACATACTAACTAGGTCATAACCCCGAGTGCTCCGCAGATTTAACAACCTTGCAACATTAGGCTTTGTGAAAACACTTACCCTAGGCAATATCTAGCGAACGCCACTACTTGACCTATATTTCAAAGACGCCTAGGATTTCGTGAAAGCGAACAATTAATAATCCTAGTTACTACTATTGTAGTTTCCCTTACCATGCGGCGATAAAACTACTAGATGTGACTATTTACAAAACCAATTTGACGAGCCCTTACACAATCAGTAAAGTAACAAATCTAGATCCTAATGCAAGCAAAGGATCTCATAAAACAGTGAAGTTGAAATTACAAGATTAATGAAAAACATGAAATTCAAAATAGGAATCTCATAAATAAATACTTACAATAGTCTCCTTGATTTAGACAAAGCTTAGCCAACAATGACCATTGAAATCACCATTAATCTGGAGAGGGAGAAGTCTTCTCTGGAGAAAGTCTTCTCAAAGAGAGAGATGAGTTCTACTTTTAACAGCCTTCCCACACATATTACACAATTCGACACAAAATAGAAAAGGATGTGTTTGGAAACTTAGTAAAAAACAGCTTTTTTACATGAAAAAACAGTTTTTCTTTAAATAAAAAGAGTTTTTCTTACTTAATCTTTTATTTAAATTGTTTTATAAAATTGAAAAGCAATAAATGAACACACAAATTAAAAGCATTTAGAAGCAATTTAAAAAGAATAAAAAAAAATCTACGATTTACGATTCGATTCACAATCCACTCCTACCAATTTTCCGATTTGACAACTTTGCTCGTCGGCCATTCATTGTCTCCATTGTTGTCAAATGATTTTATGCATGCATCTATGTCTACCACTTCGTCTTTGTTGGTTTTTCGTTGTTGTCATTATTATTATTATTACTACTAGTAGCGGGCAACATTTCTAATTCGAACAAAGTAATTTGTTGACATTGAGTTAAATTATAATGCAATAGTTTTTTTTTTTTTTTTTTTTGAATTTTATAATGCAATAGTTTTAAGTCACAATATTGATGCTTTTTTATTAGAACCTGTTGTGGCTAATCTTCTTTATTAATTATATTTTACAAAAAACCTCATTCAAAGATAAAAAAAACTCTCGTACCATTTTTTCTTTGAGCACCCGATATTAGATTTCAAAAAACAAAATTCCTATAAGTTAATACGACTATCAAAGCCGCATAATTAAATTATGTCTCATGGATTGTGAATTTGAGCCAAACATACAATCAATTGAGAGGCCCAATAATTTGGTACAGAGTTTGGGAGTAAAAGGTCATTGGTTTGAACTCGGGAGGAGGCAAGTTGTTTCTTTCTTATTAAAAAAAAATTGGGCAAACATAGGTGTAAAGATAAAATAAAAAAAAAAAAAAAAGAAAAAGTGCAAATCTATTGTGAATTAGCGTGTGCTACACATGCTGATGCACTATAGTTAATTAGACATACACAACACTTTCGTTTTTGGAAAATATTAAAATAACAACCGTTAAGTGCCAAAAAGAAGACACTGCAGACCACCATCTATATATGTACTGCCACATTAAGGTAAGGTGCTATAATATATTAAGCATATAGCCTACAAATGTACTTGATAATTTTATATACAAAGAATAATTTATTTATGAAAAATAGGGTGTATAGAATGGGCAAAAAGTGGGTTCAAGACCCCCTCCCATTCTATACACATCAACACTCCCCGAGTCCCTGAGTAGAAAATGAGAGCATATCAACAAAACCTGACCCAACACTTAATTAACAAAATAGTTAGACCATTATAAAAAAAAGTTGATAATTTAATTTTACTAAGGAATTGGAAAATCATGACTAAAATGACAACAATAATGAAACACAGAGCAAATAAAATGAGTAATTTAAAGTTACATTGTTTGTTTTTCAGTACAAAGTTACATTGTATTAAGATGGAAAGAATTAAAAGTTAAAACAAAATTGAAATTAAAATTAACGCAATCTATACCCCTTCCCCTCCTACATGACAAAAAAAACACACACACACACACAAAAAGGGAGATTGGGCTAGGTGCCCAACCACCAATTATACAAAAATCATATTCTTGTTAAATTGGTATTAACCACAAATGATGTTTTACTTTTTTGAGCAAAGGTTCTCCTTTCTAATCTCGAACTTTGATCATCATTAACCACAGTTTGAACCATCATTAATTGCTCCCTTACTCTTTTCAGTCCACATAGATCTCACTAAAGAGAAATAAGAGTCTTATATATTTAATTAATTTGGGTCGATCCAATGCCTTTCGCACCCAACATCAATACTTCACACACATTTTCAAAGTTTTTGAGATCGAGAAGACATGTGAATCCACTTCTGGTTCTTGGCAGGTACTACTGTTGACAAATAAATTGATTGACAATTAATGGATTAGTAGACAAAAAAGAAAATTTCCTCATTAAACAAAACTCAACATTATAAAATAGATCAAAATTAAATCAATAGAAAAGGAAAACAAATTCAATTCACATATATAGACATGACCAATCAAAAAAAAAATACAATTTACCAAAAGAGGTTACATGTGCTGCATCTAATGCATATACTAAGAAGGCCATGCAAATCCTAAACCATATATTAGTAAGAGAAAGATTAACTTCCTAAAACTTGGTTTGAAAAAAAATAAAAATAAAAAAAATAAAAATAAACTCATCATGAATTGATGTCCCAAAAAAATTAATAAATGACCCATAAATATCTATTCTATAAATAGCACAGAACGTTAAGCTTTTTTACAAATATTTAGCATGTGCAGAGATATTTTGACTATTGCAATAAAATATGAGACCCCTAAATTTATATCTTCATATCACTTCAACCAATATGGGCATGTGCTTCTCCGTTGCCTTGCTCTAGTATCAATACCTCCATCGGTTGTATTGATCCTCGAAGATACCCTTTATGTCTGGCTAATTGTCTCTTCCCGTGCAATTAAAAAACATAAATGACAATCAATTTGGATTTTTGTAATTTTGAAAAAGAGAAGAGTCTCGTTTCATTCCTATAAAAAAAAACTCAAAAAGAGAAGAATGGCTATCAAAAAAGAGAAGAACGTGCATAGAGGAGAGAGACCAAACGTGGAGAAAGGTGAAATGGGTTTGAGACGTGGCATGGCGTGAGAGTTTTGTTTGCTATAAAAGTGGGATTTACACCCAACCAAGTAGTTTTTTTTAAACCACTCATATAGATAGATTTGGAAACTGGTTTTTTTTTTTTTTTATAAATGTTGTGCTTACAGTTTTGAAACCAAAATCCACAACTTCCCACTTTTTAAGGAAACTAACTATTGGAGTTAGCGATTCACCCTTTCTAAATTGATTTTAAATCGCTTATTTTTTTTGGAAATAAAGACTTTTTTTTAGAACTTGGGAAATAAAGACTTAAATCCATTGAATTGCCCTTTGCCCATTTTATTAAAACCAATGAAAAAAAGAATTTTAAGGGCACTTTTGGAAATGTGGGTGGCAAAATAGCCTCACCGTGGAAAGTGGTTTAAGAATTTTTATTATAGAATAGATTATTATTATTATTATTATTATTATTATTATTATTATTATTATTATTATTATTATTTTTGTATTTGTTCTTTCCATAATTACCGTCAGTTATTTCGTCTATTTATTTCAGTGTATTAGTTTGCAAACTCAAGACTATTGATCTACCTTGAGTTTGAGGGTGGGTGTTAAGGTACATGTGGGTAGTAGGGTTTGATCCATTGGGCTCATTTATGTGTAACTATATATTGACCGAATTGATCCTTGAAGAATCACTTTCAGTATATTTCCCAAAACCTAACAGTACAAACATAAATGTATCCAGTATCCACAATAGTCCAATACTATAGTAACGTATAATGGGATCTCATCTAGCTATCTAGCTTTGAAATATACTAATATAAATATTTCTCTTCCCGAAGTAAACACGTGCGTACATTAATACATATCACAACAACTCCATGCACTACAAGTATCATAACATTTTTTTATTGACAGATCGGGCAGCGGCAAGTATGTTCTTCCTTGTATATGTAGTTTATTAGTGTATCATGGTAGCTACATCACGTCTCAGGAGCGTGCGTGCCAAGTCCTAGACACCCTTTACAAGGTAAGAATTTTAAAGAGAACGTATATGACATGCTTATCATCTTTTCTGAACTCAGTTGATGGTACAGGTAATCAGTCTATGTTATCATTTTCATGCATTACATTCAAACATGAATTAGCCAATGTTTGCAATTGTGATACTATGCAATGATTTTATAGAAAGTCTCATATAATCTTTGTTCCTTTAATTTGCGAATTCCCGAAGGTAAGCTAGATGCAGGAAATGTGTGGCCACCATGTTCCTGTTTTGCTATTATTTTTTTGTTTTTAAAGTAGACGCCATATTTGCATGATATGGAAATTCTCTGAATTTCTCCAAATTGATTATATTTTTAAAACAATAAATTAGGAACCAGTAAGTAAACAAACTTTTACAATAAATGTATTGCAGTTGTGCGAAAACAACATAATTTGCAAATTTTAAAAGGAAATCCTTTTTTTGTAAAATAAAGAGCCCTGATATACGCACCCAGCCTTCCATAAGGGCACCCCAATGAAAAAAGTCAACTTTAAAAAAGTCATTTCTAATGCAAATGACGATTGTGCCCCTCACTGCATTTAGTGCACCCCAACATCATCCTACTATGCACTCCCTTGTAATTTGTGGGGTATCGTCGAGTGGCACGACCTCATATGTCTGAATCTCTAATTGGAGAGTCAGTTAGAGCCCACTGAACCTCTAGTTGGAGAGTCGGTCAGAGCTTGTTGAACCTTTAATTGGAAAGTTAGACAAAACTCATTTAGCCTTTAGGTCGACAGTTGTCAACCAAGTTTCACCAAAGAGTTCGGTTGGACAAAACCAAACCTAGAAGATAAGTCTTGATCATGTGCCACCAAACCTAAAATAGATGTTTCAACTAAGGTTTTGAAGTTGGGTGCTTTCGTTGGGACAAAGGGGTATTTTGGTAAAAATGTTGGGGTGCCCTTATAAATTGAAATTTGAATTTGGGGTGCACTCAAAATCAGGTTGCCCTTATGAAACACTAGGGTGCGTATAGTGGGGCTCGAAAAACAATTCTTTCAAATACCTAGTTGTGAAAGAAAATCATTTTGTTCTAAATGAAAGAAGATCATAACTATGCATCATTTTTGGGAGGGCTCCTAAAGCATTGAAACAGATGATATTATGCAAAACAAGAAATCAGTACTTTGCGAGAGGAATGAATTGAATTCCTTGCAGAAAATCTAATATCATTGAAATTGAATATAAATTGGAAAGAATTTAAAGATCATGTATAGAAATAAAAGATAAAAAAAAATGCATGAAACTATGAACTATATGTGATGATCAACTCAATTCATGGATATTTTAAATGGACGCAAAAAAAATGAGATGCCATAAGTTGCTTGTTGATTGTGAAATTTGTCTCTGTTATTATATATTACGGCAGAAGTCCCAAGCTTGCTGGGGTCTCTGCTACATGGATCCAGCATTTCCATTTTGCTCCATTTAATGCAGTTGATATAGCTTTAATAAATTTGCCGGTTGGCTCTTTGCTTAGAGGTGGATAAACACATTGGTTCCTTATGGAGGATACGGTACTTGGCGTTTCTCTTAATACTAAGCATGGTACACAATAGCTTGATATTTCTATTAATTTGATATGAGATGAGGCGAGCTTGACTTAATGGACCATATAAATTTTACTCATTATGATTTTCGGTAGCCTAGATATTGGACGTCGTTGTAGATGTTGTGGGAAAGTGATGTTGGACGTCTCTGTTCTTGCAATTATATAGTTCATTTAGCTAGAGTGAAAATATAAAATGTTTGAGAAGGAAATGAATGTAAATTTTGTTCGGGAGATGATTCATTAAAAGTGCCTCCGGATCCATTTGGAGAAAGTTTTCAGAGGAATTTTACTTTTAGAGTCAACTATTGAAATTTAATTTCCTTTTGTGGATTTTTATTTATTTTTTTCATTTTTGTGTCTATGTAGTTCTCTCTTTTTTTTTCCCAGAAAAACAAAAAAAAAATCTTGAACTTTTACACTCTAGATATCTTTGACATGTCTTTTTTTGGGATATGTTCCTCATCTTTTTACCTTTTGCTTCTACTTTCTAGATTTCCTTATTGTTAAGGTGAAAATCTAGAGCTTGTACCATCACAAATCATGATCATTTTGGTATGCGGTAGTGGGCATTGACATCCAGTTTTTCTGGTTCCAGATGTCTGAATCCAAATGCATAGCTGTTCAGCCTTTGTTGCAGTTATCTGGGCGTATGCAGCTAATTAGAGCGCAGGTTAGGAAAGTCTCATTTTTTTTCTTCCGTTTTTTTGTGGGGCCATATTGAGGTTTAACTATAATCATTCACAGATTGACAAGGTTGGACAGAAAGAAATACAAACATCATCACCTGATGACGACATGGTTGCCGATGGTGAAGATGAAGATGAGGATGTTGATGAATTGGTTTATGGGGAAGAATATGAATCCGAAAGTGATAGCGGAGATGATTAGTAGAGAAAAAGCTGTAGGAGCAGGTATTTTCTTATGAAAAAGTTACTGTTGAATCAATCATCTTATGTCTTTTCTCTTGCATACCTGGTCGAGTAATTAATCGGCTAGGCGCTTCTTTTTAGATAAGAAATCTGTTGTACCCTTCATTATGTGTTTGCATGAAATTGTTTAATCCCATGCCAAGATGAAGCAAATCCTGCTCATCCACTCCTGGTTACCTTTTCCTGGCGGTGCTGGATCTGATGGCCTGTCTGTAACTCCACTTCTTATGATTTGCAATCAACCATTAATTATTGAAAAATGGTTTTCTGATTACAACAACATAGTCTCAATTTTAAAATTAGTTTGGACCGGTTACATGGATCAAAATCTTCCATTGCACACAATTTAGTGCAATTGATGGTGTGCTTTTCAAATCATACAAATCCCTCCTAATTAATGCATCCCAAGTTAGCTTTGGTCTACCCCTACCCTGTCAAATTTCTTCAGTTTCTAATATGTGGAGTTATCTATTGGGGGCATTTGTAGGCTGTCTGATTTTTCAATTACTAAGGGCTGAAATTTAGTTGGATGTGCATGTATTGCATTTTCATTTGTGTGGTGCTTAGTGTAATGGACAACAATATGTGCTTTCTCTAAGTTATAATTGTTTTCATCACAAGTCACTGCAGAATCTCAAAGGTAACATTTTCTTGATTTTTAGGGTACTGGTTCTAGAGCCCTTCTCCTGAAGCACTATTGTCAGCTTTGTCACCTTCAACACATGTTAATTGAAATTATGTTATATAGATTTTAATTTCTTCTCTTCAATTTTTCAGGAAATTAACTCATCGATGATGTTTACAAGTTGGGGCTCAAGCGAATGGAGAACCGGGTTAATCTAAATACCTTATCTCATTATATTTCAAGGAGAACATTGTGAATTGTGCAGAAAAAGTACATGGGAACTGTTGTATTGTTGAGAGACTAATAATGCAAGACCTGAAAATCCTACTTATCCGGGTACTAGTGGTTTACTTTCTTAGGTGATGATAATGTTGCCTGTTGGCAACATTACGGCAGGGGCAATGGTGCAGGCATTCGACCTGTGAGATCGCATTTTTCGAAGATAACCAGGGGTGCGCTCATCAGAACGGATATTTACTTTGCCTCAAACATGGGCTGCTAAAAAATCAAAATTAGTTCATGAAAGTCTAACTCAATGCGGAAGTTTTTTTTTTTTTATATATTTTGATATTATATAGGAGTATAAATAACGTGATTGAGGCCTTAGTAAGATCCGAGTTTTTTCAAAATTATTTTGAGGTGTATTGTGAATAATATAATTATGTCCTTTTCCCAATTTGTACCTTGAGTGTTTTTAGTTCAATTTTTTGATGGTTTTCTATTTTTATTGGATTTTTTGTCCTTTGGGAAATTCGTTATAATTTGTTTATTATTGGTGACATTTATTACTAGTGTTCCATTGGCCAATATGTTCATTTGTTGAGAGTATCTTTTAAATTTTGCACTAGTTATCTTTTTTTTTTTTTTTTTTGAGGAAACTAGTTCTATATTTTAGTTACATGTTAGCTTAAGAATTTTGCAAATTATGTACTTAATTAAGCTTCTTTTGCGCCTTAAAAAAACAAAATAAGTTTTTTTGTGAATTTCAATTTATATGCAATTCTTTTGATTAAAAAATAATATGAATATCTTAATTTAGTGCTTAAAGTGGTGCAAAAAATAATAGTTCTTAAACAGTCTAGTCAACTTAGAGAAGTTAGGAGAATTTTCAAACCATGTTTTTTTTTTTTGTCAATAAATCTTCAAATCATGTTGATTCAGGCATCATGAACTAGTTCTAGTAGGTTTGTGGTTCTCCTATAAGAAAAAGGCCAAAGCACCCTTGAACTAAAAACCTAGAGAAAACTAACCCCTAATCTAAAACATGTAGCATACCTTAAACTGAAAAAAAGATGCACAAAAATACCCTCTCTTACATTGTCCGTCCCTTCTCTTTTTTTTTTTTTTCGCTTAAAAAAGAAGATTCACTAGTTACAACTTTAAAAACATCTCCAAAGGTACAATATATTGGGGTGAAAATAGATTTACCTAAGACACAATTCACATTGGAAATGTTAGAATGACAATATAACGTCACAACACAACACGAGGCACAATAGATGATGTCATGTGGGCGCTGCGTCAAAATCTCATAAAAAGACGCATCCAACACCCTATTTTAATATGAACCATTTGACACATCATTTATTGTGCCTTGTGTTGTGACATTGTCTACTTTTTTTTTTACTTTGGTGGTAAATGAACTACGATCTCTCGAGTTTTTGCTTTTTTGGCAAGTGATGTTTTTACTATCTCATCTAAGAGGCTTTGATGACATTGTCTACTTCTAAACATTAGACATTCTCTCTATTGTCATATCATCATTTTGTTTTAAAAATTAATAAGAAAAACAAAACAAAGGTTGCTTTCTATATAAAAATAAAATAAAAAGCTAAAAAAAGTCCAATCCACATTATGCATTGAAGACCATTTTTGGGTTATAATGTCCATCTAAAGTACCAATTCATAGTCTACATTCACATTACCATTGGAGATGCTCTAAAGTACATCAAACCTAAATCGATGATATTAGACTACATTTTGGGTGACCAATGTTGGACTAAATCAAAACATAACAATGACATTACTCATGACAGAAATACAACCCCAATTGAGACTCTTGTACTCGTCTCTAGTGGTATTTAGGTAGTAGTCCGTCGCCAAAGAAATTCAGTAATGCTGCAACAAATTTGACTGGTGCAGGGTAAACCACACAAAATCTAATCATTGAAGAATAAATTCGTAACATGTCAAAGCATCTCAAGGGAAATGGTAGAGGCATCTACTTGTCAAAAGGCTAGTCGTCGTCGGGAGGTTTCCACTCAAGTAAAAAAAAAAAAAAAAAAAAAAAGATGTAGCATGAATTCGCTCAACCCTCATAATTGCTGGGTACTCCTAGGTAACGATCGAGCTACAACTAGGTTGTGCAACTAATGCATCTCTCTCTCTCTCTCTCTCTCTCTCTCTCTCTCTCTCAAAAAAAGAAGCAAGTAATGCATCTCTCTCTACATCACTATATATTGATTTGAGAAAGGAAAGCTGAAGGGCAAGGATAGATTTTTATCTAACTTTCATAATCAAGGATATGGAATAAAGGCAAGGGTATATAACCCCATACCACAAAGACTAGCTTTTGGTCTACATCATTGGGCGCTTTTGTGAACACTCACCTCTCCCCTCATTAAAAAAATAAAAATAAATATAAAAGCCATAAAAGAATTCTTTGATTTCAAGGTTTTTCCCACCCGCCTCCACCACCTTCTCCTCGGGAGTCGAGAGTATCACTATTGATCTTCTAAACATAAAATATACTACTAGCATTACAAATTTAATAAATGCCCAAATGAGTGACTAATTAAGCAGCCCTTTATCAATCCAATTGGGTTTTTTTTTTTTTAATAATAAGAGTCAAAAGCTTAGATATGTCAAAGGGGGTCTCTCCATATATTGTCACATTCATGTCAATCAATAACTTTTTTTTTTAGTCCATGTCATTCAATAACTTGATGCATCTCCCCTGGCAAATGTGATGAGAGAATATTAGCTTAATGTGATGAGAGAATATTAGCTTGGGGAGGGTGGCACGTGACAAAGAGTTGCACTAATGTGCCACCCATGTGAGAAAGAAACCCCAACCCTACTTTCCTATAGATTCCAAGTCAAAAGGATCCTCAGATTTGATTCCACGTGGCACTGACCCACATGATCCGTTTTATAACCATATATATTACCATAACTTGGGGAAAAAAATATTGGTCAATGACCAAAAAAAATCAAGTGCACTAATACTACAAAGTAGTAAGGGTTACAATTTGCTACTAATCCAGAGGTCCAAGGAAAAATTATACGGTTGTTGCAAATTGAACTCATCACCTCTTTTTAGTCAAAGTACTAAAGCCCTCTTCAAAACCACTACAGTGACTACACCATAACTTTAAAATTCACAATGTAAAAAAAAGTGCATTAATATCATCTTTTGAAAGCTACATAATTAATTTGATATCCAAAACACTATAAGTACCAAAGATCCCTAAAGCATATATATCTTCTTTTAAAATAATTAATCTCACTACCTTATGCTTTGTAGCAAAGGAATCAACACCAAATTACTAAATATACCACTCACTATAAAGAAATGAAAAGAGAAGAGTAAAGACTTAAAAAAAGAGAGAAAAAAAAAATGAAAAGCAAACACACCACATGTAGAGGTAGGCATGTTCCCATCTCCCCCATGTATATTACAATGACAGAAACTAAGATTGATGGCAACATTGTTGGTTAGACCATGACCGAGTCCGCATTCGAGTCCACTCAATGCAACTCATCAGTGGTGCGGCGGCAAGGGTGCAGAGGGCACCACCGGATGCGGCTTAGGACATTGGTAGCATTTCGCGAAGAGCCCGAATGAGTCGACTTGCCTGACAAAATTAGTCATGCTAGCCCAACCCCCGAACCCGAAACCGATGATTAGAACCCATATAACGATGAAAGTGTTCACAACATACATGGCCGTCCAACTTGGGAGGAAGAAAGGAGGCTTCTCTGCTGCATTCTGCATTGATGATTAAAGAAAAACACCATTAAATTCTCCACGTGTAACAATTAGGTGAGTCGCACTGAGTTGACTCGGCAGTTGAATGCACTTACGACCACACTCGCCTACATGGCACATGATATACGTCTTAACCATCTCATTATGCACCTCAAAAACACACAAGATCCCATCTTGAAAGTGTGCCACACGGATGAGTGTTCACCAAATACACCTAACATTACGTCCTAACCAAAATTTTGTATCTTATCAAAAATAAATTAATAAACATATAAATTTTGGTAAATGAAATCTCTTTTTTTTGTCATGTGCATGTCACGTGCGAATATGGGAGTCTCTATCGGCTAAAAAGGACCTTCACTTAAGTCATTAAATTTGATATGGACGAGTCGAATGAGAAATTTAATGCTAATGTCTTCGAAACGAATAATCTGAAATGAAATTAACCAATCCATAGTCGTGAAGATTAACCATAGTTAGGGAATTAGTTTACAAGTACACGTGTCATACGTTGGAAGAGGTAGTAGGTTACCAAACATTGACTCGGCTCCATTAAATAACTCTCTTAACCATGGAGTTAATTACTTGTATACTACACATAGAGGTTTTATTTAATTGATGTGGGACTAGCCACACATTTTCAATACTTTTCTATAAACCGAAAGTCACATGATTCAGGGAGGTTTTTTTTATCTCAGGTCTCATTCGAGTCATGGACTATAATACCATGTTCAATTTTTATATTATAAGGCCCAATTCAAGGTAAGGAAAGTGTGGTGATTAATTTTATGTATGAGTCATAAATGTGAAAATAGAGTTCACTCTAAAATGTCAAGGCAATATGGAGTGTCCACTCCACACTTATGAACCTTATTTTTCTTTCTAAGTAGTCGTTGTCGGATCATCTCAACATCTCCAACAATTTGACGCAGTTATGTACAAATTCCATCTAATAAAATCTAAAGGGAATTACAACAGGCAAAGTGTCTCTTGGTGGGCTTAATGCCTTCAATAATTAGAGAAAAACAAACACACAAAAGACCAGAAAGTATAAAATCAGAGTGGGTAAGACTTGTGGCCTGTGGGGTCAACTAACTTTGACCGGTCAAATGGGATTGATTCAAGGATTATTGACATTTTTATTTTTTTACTTTAGCTGAGTCAAACTCATGACCTTCCAAAATTATATTGTCTTTTAGCGAGCGATGTCTCATTCATCACACAAAAAATTATTTTTTTTTAAGAAAATAAGGACGGTATCTGATTAGTTTCTATATATTGATCAAAAAATCAAAATTTACAACCCAATTAAGGAGACTGTGTACATTGCTATATATGCTACATATAATCGATCCTATACTTTGATGTTTGCGCCGAGATGTGTGCCCTCAACCACGGAATTGTACCAAAGAACTCTATAACTACGTAGCAAATTTTACGTTACCCACTCATGTCCATTTCCAAAAGGGCCCCTAGTTGGTTGAGAAAGCTTTATCATATAATATTACAACACTATTCATCGGATAATGTTGTTATTTCTCGAAAGTTCTAGTGGCAAACAATTATTCCTATTTCTGACAACCCCATCAAATACAGCTATAAACACATATTCCCTTTTAGGCAAAAATATAATTTTTGGTACCTCGCCTTTGATTCTTTTATCCTTTTCCTACTCAAACTTTTATTAGAGTACATTTAGTCTATAAACTTTTGAATTTTTTATATTTTGATTCTTAAACTTTAAATTTTTAATATTTTTGAAAAAAAAAATTTCAACTTTTGTTAGTCAGTGTAAGCCACCCGATTCTGTAATATAAACTATTTTTTTAGTAAGAATATAAACTACTTTACTCTTCTTGACTAGTCACGCAATACTTTTGTTAACATTGGTAAAATTTAACACTTTAAATGATAGAGGACTAAATGTAAATCTTTGTCAAAGTTCAAGTATTAAATGTGTAGTAATAAGTTGAGGAACCAAAAATATAAAAATAAAAAAATTTAGGGACCAAAAGATGGGTTTTGCCTTCCTTTTAAGATGAGAAGAGATGCCGAAGTCATCAATTACCCAAATTGACCATAATACCCCTAAAAGTGCACCTTTGTGCTGACTGTTGTTTAGATAAGAAAATAAAATTGTAGAGACAAAGTTGCGAGTTAGGACATAGGACCCTTACCTGACGAGCGGAGGCCTTTCTATAAGTGAGCATATGAGCGAGAGCAGGGATGATGTAGACAGTGAAGCTGACCAAGAGTGCCCCAACAGCAGAGTTTATAGGGCCAAAGAAGGGGAATATAATGGCCAAGAACCATATCGGAACCACGACCGGCAGCCGGGCCAGTGCCCTTAAAAATATGCTCTTAGTGTCATGCATCCCTATCACCTTCTCCCACACAAAGTACAACGGAGTGCATGCGAACCCAAATGTAATAAACTGCATAGCACGCAAATGACATTTTCGTAAATACTACTAGTTCTCAAGGTTAATTCAGTCATTTAATAATTATGGTGGTGGTAAGTACCTGGTGTATTAACATTAGGATAACGGCGCCGTCACGGAAACCGTTCTTGGGGAGGAGGGAGAAGGCATTGGCGTGGTCGAGGAGCTGGTCGCCGAAGGCCCAGTAGACGGCGCTGGCTGACGGCAACGTTAGTGTGAAGACGTAGAAGGTGGCTATGAGGTATATGTACTTGAACTTTTGTGGCTTCCACATTGCGTGCATTATCTCTCTGTGATCGCCACCACAGCCACTATTAAAGTCTCTCCCAAAATAATTTTAAAATGACAACAATAATAGTCTTAAATCCAAATTTAGTTGGGGCCGGGGGTCGAATACATGAACAAATTCTTCTATTTCGCTCAAATTAGTGAATTTTTAAAACAAAAAAGAGCAAAAATATATTTAATTCAATAAAAATTAAAAGAAGATTTTTTTTTTTTCAAAAAAAATCACTTAACTCGCGATTGCTGATTTTTTCCTTCAATCTATGACAGTAGAAATTAAAGCTCCCCACATGAAAAAATTCCATTGTGGGCTGTCCACAAATCCCAATAAAAAAGAATCTTCTAAATTTAAAATTTAATGTATACAAAATATTTTATTTTTAAATATATTTGATCTTTTTTTGTCATTCATATTTGACTAATTAACAGATGCAAGGACTCCCTTCTTTTAAGTAGGAAGAAGCTCTACAAGACTTGAGTATGGACAACGTTTAAACCTTTTGAGTAGAGATCGTCCGTCGCACTTATAGAGCTACCCATCCTCCTGACCGAAATTAGTAAGAGCATAGCCAACTCATTTACAATAAAATAGTCTAACACTAACAGATTCATTACTAAAATAGTGTAACACTAAGGGTGGGTGGGGATATCAGAGCGCCACTCGGTATAGATAAATATATATATATATATATATATTTGAAACATAAAAAAAATAAAAAAATAAAATAAAAATTTGATCTAATTCATTATTAATGATGAGGTGCTTACACAGTAACGGCGTGGCCACCAAATGTGTACAGTATGTTAGTGGCACCGGTAAAGTAAAGCACGAGTTTAGTAGGAGCCGAGTGGGTCACGTTCTCAACCTGAACCAAAGAGTCAACTCAGTGAGTCAGAAACACTACTAAACTCGGTACCCGAAATAAGAACAAAACAAAACAGAACCTGAACAGAAAACAGTATAACAGTATAGCACTACAAAACAAACAACCAAAAAGAGCTTATCCAAGAATAATAACCAAATTAACCTGGCCGTGAACAAAAGCAGCGATGGTCATGTACCAAGCAGTGTATGTAGTCATGCCGAGCCCAATGAATGACCAAATTCTGTAATTGTGAAACGAAGGTATGAACACTGTGGTTGCACAACATGCACCAAATATGTACGTCCATGTACGCTTGTCGAGACGGTCGTTTATGTAGTATATGTTACTGCTCAATCAAAATTGAGTCGTTAGTAGTTTAATTAAGACTAGTTTGGCGAGTTGAAAAAAATTGATTAATTATTGGACTTGCCTTGCACAGGCTATGAGTTGGATGACTGAGCCGAACAGCAAGAAAGTGCAGTTGAAAGCCAGTCCCACTGCCTTCCAAACAGGGCCTAGCAACCCGTCTAGCACTTCGAACCACTATTGAAATAAAAACTTTAATAAGAAAAACTCATTCAATAGAGAAATCAAACTAATTTTGGATTTGGGGTTGTTTGGATTTACCTGGATAACGTGGTTTTTGAAATTCACGTTTTCTTTCTCTTTACGAGCTCTGTATTCGATGTACAGAACACTGATGAGATAAGCGGTCCAACTGCCAATAAGGCCGTAGAAGATCTGGAGAATGATGCCGGAGAGCATACCCATTTGGGAAAACGAGTATGGGAGCGTTAAGAGCACTTGTGCAACCTGAAAAGCAGAGCAACAACAAATTGGGAAGTCAAGTTTGGATGAAAAGATTGATTGATTTGTGAAGCAAGAACCAAAACCAACGAAAGGGTATGTAATTTTGGGGATTTGGGATATGGGTTTTTGTGGGATTTTGATTTGGTTTCGGGGGTTTGGTTGATTACTTGGTTTGAAGCACAACTGAACCAGGCGTCGTAGACAGAGCCGCCATGCCAGAGAAGGCTTTTGACACTGAACCCGGACGACTTGCTGTTGTCTTCTAATTTCTCATCAACCGCGTCAAGCTCTCCAGTTTCATTGCAATTTGAAACTATGGCCTCCTCTGCTTGCTTTTGAGGCAACATTCTTTGATCAGTAACAGATCTGAAACCCAAAAAGGTACAAAAGAATGAGACAAAAACGAGAAATTAAACCGAACCCAGATCTCAAAACCCCCCTAAAACACAAGAAAACAAAGTGAAACAATCTCTGTAGAACGAACCAGTGAAGGAGAATGACAAGAGCGCATGTACAGAGTGCTCTGCCCTGTTTGGTTATGTAGAGGACTCTTGAGTGCAAAATTCTGGGAAACAAATTAATGGGTCTCCAGAAACTCTCTCTCAAGCACACTCATACACAGTAATTTCGTAGTAATCCAGAGCCCAAGAAGAGAGAGAGCATTAAATTTCTCTTCAGAAATGGCTGCCAATCTGCTATGCCAAATCTCTTTGAGATGCACTGCAAATCTCAATTAATGCACAGATAGTGATTAATTGATTGGAGGAAAAAAGGTTTAGAGGGTACTAACTAGTTAGTTAGGATTCTTTGTAAGACAAAAAAAAAATGTTAGTCAGAGAATGAAATGGAAGAGATAAGGAAATGAAGAAGACGGGGAACTACTGCTCTCTCGTGATTCGATTCTTGGTTTGGTTTTGGAGAATCAGAGATCTCTGATGAAATGGGACTTTGTTCTGATCAGTAAAGAATGAAAGGGAACTAGTCCTGCTTTTAAAGGCCCAAAAATCAATTTAATTTGGCTCAATATTTCGGCCTCCTTGTTAATTACTCCCGCACCCTTGGCGTAGTTCTATTAGTGTTTGGGTATTATC
Source organism: Stephania japonica (assembly GCA_039657345.1). Lineage (NCBI taxonomy): Eukaryota > Viridiplantae > Streptophyta > Magnoliopsida > Ranunculales > Menispermaceae > Stephania > Stephania japonica. Next base: position 15,420,517 of record CM077556.1, read on the forward strand.
ACTTCTTTCAGACGTTGCAAAGAGCCGTATATGATATTACATTATTTTAATTTTGTAATCACATTAACGGAATTTTAAAACAAATAGAATTAACAAATCAGTATAGTTTTAGTTAAAAAATTGATTATGTATCTGGGCATATATCCAAGCATTAATGATTACAATAAATTTATTTGAACTTTTTGAGTCTAGACTCGTAAGGGAGTTAAACATTTTACAAATATCAAATGAGTTTACAAGTTGTTATTTTAAAGTCATTTATTGTTTAAGAATAACTATAAAATAAAAAAGTTTTAAAGATCCTTATGATCCAGACTCATGAGTCCAAATAGCATTACTCAATAACAAAAAATTTTAATTACTCCCTTCGTCCCACAATAGTTGTCGCATTTTAAAATTTTATTTTTAATAAACACTTCACGTACTTGAGTTATGAAATCAAAGAAATATTAATTATTTTAGTTTTTGTTTCAACCTCATTTCAATTAGTCAATGGCAACATTAATCACTTTTTTTTGTGAAGCAATTTTATTTTGAAAGAGGGTAATTTAGTCTACTTCTAAAACTTCTATGGTGCATTAATTATATTTTTTAATTCTTATGTCATGTCAAAATGTGACCATTATTATAAGACGTAGGGAGAAAAACTTTCATTTAATACTAAATTTATAGAAATTAGATGATGTAAAGGCATAGCTGATGGAAGCCAACTAAGAGAAATTTAAAGAATTTCAAAAGTAATCGAAGAATTAGTTTAGCTAACTCCAACTAAACTAAGAGCCTTATTATAATAACATTCAAGAAAGTCAATGTCAAATGTGAGTTACTCTCATTTTTTTTAAACTAATTTATGATCGGTGCTCTGTTGTTGATTTCACTGAAAAAAAAAAAAAAAAAGAGAGAACTATGTCTAAACTGTTAGATTTACCTCGAGATGCGTGTAATGTGAATGTTAATGTGTTTCGAGCAGTTCGATGGAAAGGAGGGCTGTGCCAATTCGTTCTGTTACGCTGTCTTGTCAAGGAAATTGATTGGTCTGTTAATGGGCCGTGGGCCTTAGAAATCCTGTAATAATAAGCCCGTTGAGATGTTATAATATGTCGGCTTGAGCCGAGCCGAGCTTAGCGGAGTAAGTTAAGTTATGAAATCTTTCCCACGCCTTTAAAGCGCTCAGTCACGCATACAAGTATACAACACGCGCACTTACGGCTGGCGCCGCATTTTTATTCGGTTATTTAGCTTTATCTGACGGCTTATATGGGCCGCAATGCTGATTTCGGGTCCCACCACCACCACAAGATCTTTTACGTTTCGTCGCTTGAACTTAACTGAGTCTATTTTTTTTTGAGGCCGGCTATGTGCACCCCAGTCATCACTCAGGGCACTCCATTTTTTCTAATTGTATGTGTAATGACTCATATGCCCTCCAACACAAATTCACAACAAAACAAAAAAAAACAACTTTGGGCACCCCGCCACCCCATTTTGATGTGTGACCACCGAACTCTACCACCATTGTGCTCCCAATCGATCCCATCGTCTTCGTCGACGGTCGGACACAACTTTGGGCACCCCACCACCCCATTTTGATGTGTGACCACCGAACTCCACCACCCTTGTGCTCCCAATCGATCCCATCATCTTCGTCGACGGTCGGACACAACTTTGGACACCCCACCACCCCATTTTGAGGGTTGGAAGCATGAGTTTTGGTGTGCTTTGACTTTTTTGAGTTTAGAACTTCCCGCATTTTGAAATGTACCACATACACGAAAGTGTCGGACGCACAGGACCGAGACATAAGAGGATGTCTCGGTTGTTGTCTCGGTCTCATTTCTAACCGAACCCATTGTGAAATGGGTAACTTGTTCGATCGGTTACCGGGTACCGAGACATAAGAGGATGTTTCGGTTATCAACAACCGAGACATCCTCTTATGTCTCGGTCTCTTTGATAACCGAACCCATTGTGAATTAAGTTACTTGTTCGATCGGTTACTTAGTACCGAGATGTACTGCAGAGTCTCGTTCATGTAGTTCCGAGACTTACTCAATAGTCTCGGCCCTGTGTGGCCGAACATTACGGGATTGTGGTTGAACTCAGTGATGGGTACATTCCCATGAAAGACAACAACAACAAAAGATAAAGGAACAACAAACTCAACGAAAAACACCCTCGAACCCTATACGATTCAACATCAGCCATCTACCACAAGTCATCATTCAAACCCTCACCTCACAAACACCGCAAACACTCACCCGACCCTAAAAAACAACAAATCGAGGGGCAAACGAGTAAGAAAATGAGGAGATTTGGTAGATTGAGGTGTCGATTTGTGATGGGAATGAGTGTGAAAGAAGATTTGGTGGTGGAGTGTCTTATATTGATGAAGAAGGGCATTTTCGTCCAACTCAGGGGTGCCCTGAGAAATTTGATGGGTGCCTTTGTAAATGGGGTGCCCTGAGTAACGATTGGGGTGCACATAGCCGGCCTCTTTTTTTTTTGGTAAGAAACTGAGTCCCATTTTTATTTGACTCGGTTGTTTCTGTACTTTTTTTTTATTTTTTATTTTTGACGACTGAGGTAGAAGTTGAATTCACGACCTCCCAAAAATCTTACCTTTTGGTAAGTGATACATCTATCATTTTATCAAATATGCTTTGGCCAGTAATTTTTGTTGGGTAAGCTACAAATTATCCCTCTAGCTTTGCCCTACGCACTTTAGTCCCTCCATTTCTAAACAAATGCACATTGGTTGACCTTTCCTTTAAAAATTTAGTCGAAATTTCACATTTCAAATATTTCATTCCGTCATCCTCTAGTTTTTGTGATGACGTGGCATAATTTTAACTAAAAGAGGCGTACTGATCCATGGACACATAAGGACTTTTACAAGTAGATGTACTTCCACTAAGGTTGAGATTATGGTAATAAAAGAGGCGTTGAGCTGGGTAGATAAGTTAGGATTCACATAAGTCATCTTTGAATCGGACTCACTACTGACAGTGAATGACATCAACAATCTGAATTCGAATATACTTGAAGTTGATGTAATCCTGGATGAATGTAAGAGGTTATTAGCTAGACACCCTTTGTGGAAGATCTGTTACATTAAAAGAAAACTCATTGGCTCATGATATGGCAAGGACTTCGTGAAGTTATGTTGGTACTAATTGTTGGAGTATGACATCGGTTGATGTATAAGCAATGTCATAATTTGTAATTTGTGTTAAGCTTCAATAAAATTACGATTGATATAAAAAATAATAATAATAATAATAATAATAATAATAATAATAATAATAATAATATTTTTAAATAAGCAAATTCCAAAGCAAATTCTTTTCAGGAATTTGCTCTAATATCACCTACATCTGCTCCAAAAGTATGCATTATAGATTTAGGGTTAATTGGTTAAATTACTCGGTTTCTAAAAGTATGCATTATAGTTGCTTTTATTACTCGGTTTCTAAATTCCTTTTGTTACTTTGAAAGGTTCATTTTACGAAGAGTGAAAAATGTTCATTTCATGAAGAGCTGACCCTAATTAATTTGGGATCGAGGCTATGTTGTTGTTGTACTTTGAAAGGCCTTCGATCCTGTTAGATATATGATAATATTTTCGAGTGACAAAAGTATATATTTGTTTAAGACTTAATTGGTTAAAACATCATAACTTTTGACAAATTTTGTTATTATATCCTAACCTTTTTAAGTTTGTTATTCCATCTTAACCTTTCTACATTGATAAATTTATATCGTAACTCACTTTTTAACTTCAAATTTAATGGGGTGTCACGTAAATAATGACTTATTAAACTACCTCATCACTTCTAATCACTAAAATAATTATTAAATTCATTAATTAAATTCATTACTTATGAGCCATCTCATTAAATTTGGAGTTCAAAAGTAAATTTGGATACAAATTTATCAATCTAGAAAGATTAAAATAATAAAAAAATTTGAAAATTTTAGGATATAATAACAAAAGTAATAAATGAAGATATTTTAAGCAATTTGATATTTTTTTAAATAAAAAAGTTTTTTTGAAGCCCGAATAAAAAGATTAAACCCTGGCTGGTAGTTTCAAAGACCCTAATTAAATCAAGATTTTGTTTTTTAATAATAAAACAAAATTATTTTACTCAAAAGATGTATAAATAAATAAGTAATCCCACTCAAGTAAGTGAAACAGTCCGATTCAAGTGGGATTTGTCGGCTCGGTAAGGAGGGTGCGATCTGCGGTCCACTCGAGCGGCCAAGCCGCACTAACTCGGACACGACTCGGGTCACTCAACTTTGTCTCTCCACAACTACTTATAGAACAACAAAAATGAACACTTTTGTGATAACATGAGATCTTGCTTTCCATAATAACCTAGTTTTAGTGAAATTGGTGGACCAATTTTGACTTGTAAGGGAACACCATTCACTAAAAACTGATTTAAATCCGACGTCACCAGCACTTATAATGGTGAATTAAAAAAGTTTATAGTATATGTGTGCATGTTATATAAGTGTGTCGAGGGAAGCAAGAGCTTGAAAAATTAAAGTGGTTTGTGTTGGGTTATTGCTGCTTGTGTTGCTGGCGGACCGTTTGAGTTGGGTTTCACACTTTCACTTCATCACCATTTTTGATAATCTAGCTTTGGTTCTAGTGGGAAATGCAATGATTGAATTGGGCCGGGTTTTCATGACACGTGGAAAACATCTGCTTGTTTATGTCTCTCTTAAGTTGTACACCATGTCTCCCCCTTCGCTCACTCTGTCACTATTTGACAATGAATTGAGCTTGAATATCTCTTAAAGATTTATAATGGTGCACTAGCATCACTACAAAAAATAAAAAATAAAAATAAAAATTGACAACCCAAAAAAAAAATGTTTTTTCAATAATGTTACGACAGAATTTTTTATTTATTTATTTATTTTTTTATAAATGTTACGATAGAGTTATTTGGGTTTTATATATGTGAAAAAAGAAAAAATGTTTTCACTCACTCTGTCGTATTTGAGAATGAATTGAGCTAGGATATTTTTTAAAACTCATCATCTACCTAATATTTAATTAATATATAACAAATATATTATATTACAAAAAATAATATGTAATGACTCGTAAATGAAAAAATCCTTTATTCTTATATATATATATATTAGTATACACATATATGTTAATTTTTAATTTTTATGAAATTTCATTATGTACTCATTAAATCTAAATTAATATTAATCAACGTAATATATATTTAACAATATATATTTTGTGTTTAAAAAATAATTTCTTCTTGTAATTTTTTTTATTAACACTAGTTTTGCCATCACGAAAGCACGACAAACTCATTATTTTTTTAAAATAAATTTAAGTTTTAATGGCATATGTGCTTTATTTGCATACTGGAAAGTTAAACCATCAAAACTTTTGGCTTAAGGAATGCAACTAATGATCAAACACAAACAACAACAAATTCCGTGTAATTCAAAGTAATTATGTAGTACATTTAGTTAGTTTTTTTATTTTTTGAAATAGTACATTTAGTTAGTTAAATATAGAAAAAAAAAACTGTTCTTTTTTTGTTTTATTTTAGTTATTCTTATTTTATTTCCTTAATTCATTTTTCTCTTGCAACATGTCGTTACCGACCTACTCAAATAAATTATAAGAACAAACACAATAAAATTCTTTTTTTGATTTATTTTTGTGAGTTTTGTTCTTGAACTGTCATCGATCCTCTCAACATCGGCGCTGGTTCCAAGTAAATCATTTTTGCTCTTTTTTTCATTCAATAGACAACAGATCTAATCAGATTTGTAGAGATTGGTTCATCCCTGTTGCAATAAATCTTCATCAATGATATTGCGTGAATTTGTGCAGTGCGCTGAATTGATTTGTCATTAGTTTTTACTTTAAGGTTAGTTTTCTTCTAATTTGTCTTTTTCTTGTTGGGAAGTTTTAGGTCTTCTCCTTGTTATGAAGTTTTATTATTCGGTTTGTGGTTCTAGTACTTTTATGTATTGTCATGAATTTCAACGTTGTAGAGAGCAATCACTGATTGTCAAACTGTTTCAAATTTCGAAAAAAAGTCAAATTAATAACAGTTTGTTTGCACAAATAGGATTAGCGAATCAATGTACTTGATTCTATGTCTGGTCATGTATTGAGCCATGAATGATTAATGAAATTTCGATTTCTCTTCAAAAAAAAAGAACAAACACAATAAAAAGAATTATATGATAAAAAAAATAATAAGGCTGCGCTAATTGCTAAAAATTAAATAATTAACATATAACCAATACATAATAAATTATTATTATTTATAAAAAAAAATTGCAAATTTTATTTTACCAAAAAAAAACAAAATTTAATGATTTTTTAGATGTTGTACAACAAAAAATTATCTAAGTCACAAATTATTTTAATTGGAGGAAATTATTATCTTACTCAACGGGATTCATCAATTAGGAAGAAATGAAAATTTAGGGACAAACTTGTAACAAATAAAGTTACTAACTTAGTAAAATAAACTCTTGTTAAGTTTATATATGGGCCATTTAGGTCATTTTGCACAAAACATATATAGCACAAAAGGAAAAAAAAAAATCTTACAAATGACACACATAATACTCTAACAAAACTTAATTATTTATTAATTATTACTCATTTTCATTATGTTACAAAAGACATTTAAAATAGGGCATGACAATTAATCCCCCTCTACTCTTTATTAGCCTCCTATTACTTTTATAGTATAAGTAACCACCAATACATTAAAAAATATACTGTGGTGGCCCCGCGCCCCAAGGCCATCGCGTAGTGTGTCATGGGTCCCGCAGTCCTACACGTCGCTGTCCTGTTGTCTGCCACGTGTCGCTGACGTCCGGTGCCACGTCAGATTCCTCGAAAATTTTGCTAAATTGTCTTGAGTTGATTATAGTTAACCAGTTATTCGTTATTTTATCAATTAGCCTCTTCTTCACTTGGGTTCGCTAGTTGTTCAATTAAGTTATTCAAGTAATGTTTGGTTGTGCTTTATAGAGTTTTACAACATTCAATAATAATTTAAAACGGAAGACTTAACAGACATGAAAACATTAGTATCATATGAAAGTCATGTCATAATAAAGCATCAGTCCTAATGTGGAAAATTCGGTATAAAGTACATTATATGTAAGGCAACAAGATATCTCAAAAGTAATATATACATGTATAATGTTTCTCATAAGTCCCCTGATAACTAAAGTAAACAAAATGACAAAACCAAACAAGTACAAGTAGTGTCTCAGACCACGGACAATCAGAGATAGTCACCTAGGATACCCTTGTACTAGGATCTGCACTCAGTTATCACAATAAAACAGATGATGAGTCCAGTGAATAAATCCCCAGAATAAATCACCAAGCATTTTTAAAGGAAAGCCAATAAAATGCTAAATAAAACATACGGGATATGCAAGCAACTGTAAAGGTCATTGCATGCAATAATTAACACAAAGAAAACCAACAAAGCGTGTAATCATCCTAACAGACTAGATCATACTTCGGTATATCAGACGTTCTCAGTGAAAAATGCCTCATTGGCCCACGTCTTAAGCCCTTGTAGTGTTTGACTCGTATCACGACCCACCTACACGTACATTGATGAAGATAACAACTCAGATTGCAATTCACCAAGGGTGCGAGTGATACGTGTTATGGTTTAGGGTGTAGTCACATGTTACACTAGGAATAATATTCGGCGGTGAACCATTCAACCAACCGTTACTTGACAGACTCACAATACGGAATAAAGTGTAAAAACAGTAATGGAATTGATAGCAAGCAATAAATACTAAAATGTGTTTCTTAAGGGTTTTACGCACCTCAAATAGCATCCCAAAAGTCATGAAAACACCTCGGTCTGACCCCGACGTACTCCCGACTATCGCACTATAGTCCCCGAGTCCACTGGGATCAATTATAGGTGTTTTAGATTGTTTACAGTAGGTTTATAATGTTTTTACAAAGTTTTCCTAATCCAACCCTTTATAATTTTTCCTGTTGTCACTGTCACAGCGCGCTAAGGCCTCCCTTACCACGCTATTATTCATCATGATGAAGAACAATATGATGCCCATAATAGGTAGCGCACTATCCACCCTGGTTAGTGCGCTGCCTGCGTCAAAAAACAAAATTTCAAATTCTGAAATTCTGATTTTTCGACACCAGTGGCCTCCTCCAAATGTCGTCAACCCATCCTCGACTAGTAGGGGAACCACTATACTCCTAAAAAAAGCTAAAGGCAGAATTTATATCACAATTATATATCAATTTAAGGGATCAACATACACTCATTAACATAAAAGCCCAAAACTTCAATTCATTCAAATCTAGTTTTAAAAATTCAACTAATAGCCTCAATTTACCTAGGAAAACATGGAAAACATTGGAGAAAGAGAGATCATCGATTTGAAATTCGTTTTTCAAGTGCTAGACCCAAAATCGCACATTTTCATGGGTTTTGAATAGATGGTGATGTGTATGAGATTTACTTTAGCTTAAATTTTCAGTTTGATTTCTCCAAGACCCGAAATTCCAGCTAAGAATCAGTACTCCATGTAGCAGCCCCAGAATTTGAAGCCCGCTACGTCGTACGCCATGGACCCACAACCATACCTACACCGGTCTAGTCATGTTCCACGTATACCAAATCCTCAATCAATTCGTTATCGTTAACTTTACTCAAATAAAATTATACCAGTTAGCTTATGGACTTCAAATCATCTGTTTATACCATAAACATATTCAGTGGAAGACTTAAATAAATTAATCAATTAGAAGTGAACTATAAATTATGTGAGTGCATCATCCCTAATGTGGAAAACCCGTCATAATATATATAACAGTCATGTTCAGTCAAAACATCAAAAGGACCTCAACAGGTCAATATACATGTCCCATAATCACTCAAGTCCCAAAACCCAACATAAAACGAATAAAATAAACACACATACGAGTACGGAACAACAAATCAACCATCACAACAAAACAAATTATGAGTCCAGAGTGAGTAATCTTAAGGAAGTTCAAAGAGTAAATACAATAAGTAAATGTTGGAATCAAAATACTACTAAATAAACATATGGAAGAAAAGAATATAGGTAACTGTGGAAGATCATCGCATGAATATCAATAGCATAGAACAACAGAGTGCGTGCACGAACTTTGTCAGACTAGCACCATAATTCGGGCTATCACCAGGCACCGCCAGTGAGCATACCTCGAACTGACTGAAATCTCTGAACCTGCTAGGTGGCCAATGTAGACTACAACGCACCCACATGTGTCTAGTAAAAATCAACATTCGTGTCGACTATCCACCGAAATGTCACTAGAACACATGCTATGGCCTAGTGGACCACATGCCCTATAAATAAATAAACCCGGCGGGAGTGAACTCTACCGACCGTAAAATGAATCCGAAAAGTAAGATTACTGAAATAAAATGACTGAATTCAAATAGCCAAGTAGTAAATATTCAAAAGTGAATTTCAATTGGGATACTATACACCTCAAATCCGCACTCCACTAATGCCAATGTCCAAATACACGCTCAAACTGCGTGTCACTACCCGTCAACATCACCTAAAACCTGAATTCTCAAAAATTCCAATCAATTCCCTAAACCCCATAAATCATTAATCAACGTCAAATCCTAAATGAAAAAACCCCTTAAACCATTTAAATAGGCTATATAAACCCTTAGATATACCCACAAATTTTTTCAATTTTATTTAAAAATTATGGTTTGTCACTGTTCTGGACGTCACCGTGAAGAATGTCTCCATGACGTGCCTTACAATGTTTAGGGCGCCGTGACAGACGTCGTCACATACACACAACCCACGGCGCCATATAAAGCGTGGGTTGGTATGTCGCCTCTGGTTTGGGCAACGCAGGTGGCGCCACGGCCTTAAAATGGCCACGGCGCGACTAGAGACGTCGAGCCAGAGAATACTTTCTTGGGTTCTCGGACCCCCTCGGCTCGTCTTCGCGGTCCACACTCATCCAAATCACTCACAAAACATCAAAAAACCTTACTCTATCAAAACCCCTTGATGAAAACCGTCTGATATGCAAACCTCGATTTTTATTGCCAAAATCGAAAAATTCATTCAACTCTCATAGCAACACCGCAAAACATCAAAACACTCATTTGTTGCTTCAACTCTAATCATTGAAACCATAGCAACACCTTAAGAGTTGATGTGCCAAACTCACGACCCCGAAAACCTTATCAAAGCCCGAGAAAATAGGTCTGAAACGTAGAGAAAGAGATAAGGATCGAAGTTGTAACCTTTTTGTCAACTTACACTTGCTCCAACACCTCCAAATGAGCTCAAACCACTATAAAACCCTAGTCTCCTTTGTTGATTTTCGTTCAAGCTTAGAGAGGAGAGAGAAAAGATGGTAAGAAATGGTGAGAAGAAGATATTTATACCAAAAACCTCATCACATGTGTTAACCCAATCCCAATGCACATTTTGATGGTTAGGATGAGGTCAATTGGTCCACCTTAAGTGACTTGTTTGTCTGACTTATACTCTTATACCTATCCTTCTCACAACAACAACCCAATCCTCGGGCGATCCCGAATCGTTTCGACACCCGATCCCGAATCGTTTCAATTATCCAACGCGTACACTCGCATCACTCACGTATACACGACATATTATATTGATTATTTAGCATATATTGTCATTAATTGTGTGTATATTAACCCCCGACCTAGTGTACTAACCATTTGCCTCCTCGGTTCCCACATATACACGCTACTCTAGGAAAATTCTCGTCACATTACCCGCTCGGCATATAAAACATTACCTACAACATTGCGATGCTAATAATCTAATTTAAACAATTACATCGCAATTACAACAAACAACATACAAAGACGGAATGTATACCTATAATGGCGTGCTCTGACCTAACGCTGGGGTCCACGTGTGTCCTGTCTGGTGTCCACGTCTGCAACTACGTGTCAAAAAACGACAAATTAGATTTGGGTCATTACACTCCAACCCTTGTTTCTCTGAATTTGCATGAAATATTAAGTGGGTTTTGTATATTTTTTCCACTAAGTCACCTTATATAGGTGTGCTCTTAATCATATGTGCACACACATCTTGAGAACAATCCTAAGATTCATATCTAAGTTATCCCAACCTCAATTAGACACATTAGTTAGGGACACATCTTGCCTTGTTTCACTTAATCTATGATCATCACCATAACAATCAAAGGCTATCAATTATTTGGCTAAACTATAGGAATGATTTGATTTGCATAAATTAAGTTATATAATCACATTTAGGTGGTCACATTGAGTTGATAAATTATTTCATAAGGCTATTCTAACTCCCGACTACCCGGCACCCGGTGCCCTGCGTCCCGACACACATCTCGAGGTGCACCATAACTTGTGTACCCGATAAATCACTACAAAAATAGGTAGTATTAGCAACAAGAATTAGCAAGGGAAAAATGATGGAATAGTGATTGTAACAACCCTAAATTCTAACTTGTGCCACGTGTCAATTTAGGTCGTACGTAGGTCCATTTGTCGTGATACAAAGCCCAATTTTCGGTCGTCGACGCCGAGGTATGTTATTTGTGTTGGTATTTTTTACTATATTGTATTACCTGAATGTTTAATTCTAATGTCCAAAACGTGCGAGGATGTTTGAGTGCGAGCATTGGTACGGGGAACGGTTCAGCTCGCAGTTAGTTGGAGGGTCTAGAGGTGATAGGAGGAGGAAGAGAGTGAGATAGTGTAGGCCAGGTGATAGAGCTCAGAGAGTAGCATCAGTTGCTTCTTTACAGTCTTTAGCGATTGTACCAGCTGCATCAGTGTGGAGTTACGCGAGTTCACCTCAATAGCCAGCATAGCCAGGTCCTTAGCAACAGTTTTATTAGAGAACTGATGGTAGAGTCAGTGGCCAAAGACAGGGTCAGGCACAGGGGCATGGACAACGGACACAGTCTGGTCTTAGATAGGCTATTGGAGTGTGGTCAGCTGGGACATTTTAGTAGTGCGTGTCCACAATTGGGTCGAGTACAGCAGCAGAACTAGGAACAGGTTCACACGGTTGCTACTCCAGATCCGGCTGCCAGCCGTAATCTTATCGAGGGTACAATTTTTATTTGCAGTCATTTCATGCATGTTATGCTTGATTCAGGCTGTACCGTATCTTTTATTTTGCGTCGTATAGTGGATGATTTGGGTTTGATACCTATTAGACTATAAAGACCCTTGATCCTTAGCACAGCTGCTGGGGACAAGATTTACCCGAACTTATTATGTGTTGATTGTTCGGTAGAGACATAGGGTCATGTCATGCCAGCGGACCTGAGAGTATTGGAGTTCCTCGAGTTTGAAGCATTACTGGGCATGGATTTGTTGGGTGCGTATCATGCACAAATCCACTGCTTCAGTAAGAGGGGCACATTTCAGATTCCAGAGCATCAAGAGTTTAGTTTTCAGGAGACTTCGACCAGTTTGCCTATTACTAGAGGTAGAGCCGCCACTAGCGTAGATATTGAGACGTTTGCTAGTGTATTGAGTACGACGGAGCGAGTTATGACTAGGTTGGAGGAAGTACCAGTGGTATACGAGTTTCCTGACGTCTTTCCAACAGAGTTACCAGGGTTACCATCTCCTAGAGAGATTGACTTTTTTATCGATTTGGTCTTGGGGACCAAACCTATATCGATTCTGTCGTACCGAATAGCTTCGAGAGAGCTAGAGGAGCCGAAGAGTCAGCTAGATGAATTAGTAGAGTTGGGTTTCATCTACCCGAGCATGTTACCCTGGGAGCACCAATTCTGTTTGTCAAGAAGAATGACGGTAGCCTACGATTGTGTATCGACTACCGATAGTTAAACAGGGTGACAGTGAAGAATAAATATCCACTTCTGCGCATCGACGACTTATTTGATCAGCTGATGGGAGCACAGTGGTTCTCGAAGATAGACTTGAGATTAGGGTACCATCAGCTGAGGATTAGAGCGGACGATAGGGAGAAGACTGCTTTTTGCACTCAATATGAGCATTATCAGTTCACAGTCATGCCTTTTGGGCTGACCAATGCACCTGCAATGTTTATGGACCTATTGCATCGAGTGTTGAGACAGTTTCTAGATCGCTTTGTTATCGTATTCATCGATGATGTCTTGATCTATTCTAGGAATCGTGAGGATCACAAGGAGCATCTCAGATTGGTGTTGCAGATTCTGAGAGAGCACAGGTTGTAGGCCAAGTTTAGTAAGTTCAAGTTTTGGCTTGCGAATATCGAATTTCTAGGGCACATCGTCGGAGCAGACGGAGTGTCAGTGGACCCCGCTAAGGTCAGAGCAGTGATTGATTTTCTTACACCGATATTAGTGTTAGATATTCGTAGTTTCCTTGGCTTGGCGAGTTACTATAGGCGATTTGTACGTGACTTCTCAAAGATTGCGACGCCTATGACACAGTTGATGAAGAATGACGTGAGATTTTAGTGGGATGACAGTTGTGAGCAAGTGTTCCAAACCTTGAATGAACGTTTGACTACTGCGTCAGTGCTAGTATTGCCTGAGTCAGAGAAGGGTTTTGAGGTGAACATTGATGCTTCAAAGGTCGGTTTAGGCTGTGTTTAGATGCAGGACGGTATAGTGATTGCCTACGTGGCTTGACAGCTAAAGGTTCACGAGAGAACTACCCTACGCATGACTTGGACTTGGCGGCATTGGTGTTTTCACTGTAGATTGATGCCATTACCTCTACGGAGTGAGTTTTGTGTAGTTTACTGTAACGGCCCGATTTTCAATGGCCGTTATTGATGAGGAAATTGCGGACGTGGACGCCAGCGGGGACGTTCGTGGGTCCCATAGTGAAAACGAAGCACAACCGGATAGGGTTTACAGTCCGTTTTGTGTGCTCTGGTGGTGAAGTTGCGATGTATAGGTCCAAATTAGTTAAATGGCATCGCAATATGTGTGTTTATATTGTTCATTAACGAGTGAGGGGTGTAATGTAGTTTCGCCGCGACGGGTGCATAGGCATGCGGATCGGGCGGTGAATAGTTAATACACTAGGACGGGGGACTAGGTACACCCAATAAATAATAAAATTCATTAAATAATTCATTATAAATGATGTTGAGACGGTCGGTACCGTCGTTGTGTGCAAACGGCACCGGGCGAGGTTCGGAGTCGGGTATTGGAACGCCCGGGAGAACAAATAATTGGTGCCATTTGAATAAGACAAGGAAAGGGGTATGAGGTCAATTTTGACATTTTATAGGACCATTTGACTTCATCTTGGCCCTTAAAGCCAATCTTGAGATGTGTATTTGATTTGAGATGAAATGATGTATATATAAGTGTGATTTTTTACACTTTTGGTCATTTTCTCTCTTTTCTCTCTCTCTTGGACGAAAATAGAAGGAAGAAGGAGGGTTTGAGGTGTTTCATTTGAGGATTTGAAGGCTTTGTGAGTGGGGGAATCAACAAACCAAGGTTAGATCCTCAATCACCTCTAATTGCTCTACGATTTGATACCATTTTTGTGATTTTGATGAATGGGTTTGAAAATGATAATTGTTGTTTAAATGGTGTAATTGAGGTCATTGACGTTTTATGGAAGTATGGGAATTAAATTTATGGGTTGTGAGGTGTTTGGAGAGTCAAAATGTTAAATTTGGAAATTTCTGGACAACGAGCAATTAGCGCGCTAATTGGAGAAATTAGCGCGCTAATCACGCTGATTGAAGACGATAATGAACAGTGATTAAGATTAATTAGTGTGCTAATTGTTCACTGGACTCTCAAAAATTGGAAAATGAGAAAATGAGTCAAACTAACATTATGAACCCATTAATTGATCATTAACCCTCACAAATAAATTCCAAGAGTCTCGAAATAGTAATTGGAGTCGGGGATTTGGAGGAATCGGACTGGGGTTTGGTTTTCGGGTAATTGAAGTGCGGTATAGGTGCGTAAACCCCGACAGAAACACATTTGAGTATTTAATTCTTTCAATTCTTGCATATATTGTTGTTGTTGCTATACATACTCATGGGGATCATGTGTTGGTCTGGTTGTCGATGGATGTTGGATTTGTTTTCTCTATCGGAGTTTATTCGGGACGATTGTGGCACGTGATCAAGCATGCTAGATTGTAGCACGTGTACTTGCGCCGCCGGTGGATTGTGACCCGAGCTGCGGGGTGCATGTGTTCGGTGAGTTTGTGATTTGTTCCGGTCACCGCTAGTAGTTCGGATGTGGTTTAGACTTGATGTGCTCAGTCGGGGTGATCTGAATCTACGAAGTATGATCTAGTCTGTGAGATTGCATTCTACTTTTGTCTGGTTTTATCGTAATTGTTGTGGAGCATATTGTTGACATTATGATTATTCGTTGATCATCTTGCATGCTTGTTACCTACACATGCAGGGTTTTATGGCTGCACATACTCTTTGCATGTGTAGCTAACGTTAGTTATTGGCTTCTGAATCTGTTTATTATTTACTCGATGGTTTTCTTTGGGAGTTTACTCACTGGACTCGTCACCGTATGTGTTGGGTGATTTGAGTGCAGGATTTCATATGTGAAGGGGGCAAGGAGACACTTGAAGATTATTTGTGACTGACAATGGAGACTACTCCTCTTATACGCCTGGTTGTTTGTATGTATGTATTTATTTGTTTTATGCTGGGTTTGGGATTTGAGAGATAGGTTGTATATTTTTGATATTTTGAGGATCTCGGATGATATGTGTATGATGTACATTTGGTATGGTTTCCACTTAGGTATTATGCTCATAAAATTCAGGTTAAATCTTTATGTTGTTCATATAATCTTCCGCTGCGTAATTTATGGTTAAATGATAGCTCATAACATCAAAGTTAACCGGAAAATTGATTAATAATGGATAACTGGGCGTGGGACACAACTGGCGGTGATGCGGTAAGTTGTGGGCCCGCGTGGCCTCCCGTGGCGGACCAATGTGGAAATTGGGGCCGCCACAGTTTGGTATCAGAGCTTAGGTTTGAGGAGCCTAGGGAATGGAATAGGGATTATAGCTAGCTTTGATATGGCTGTAATTGGAGACTGAATAAATGCATAAACTTAATGAATAAATCTTAGAGGTGGAAACCACAAGTGAATGATTAAAGTCTTAGTTGGGAAGTGATGCGAGGCGGGTAAATTAAGGAAATTATACATATACGTATGTTTTGATTGTATATTATATAATATACGCGTATATACTGAGGCTAATCCAATGCACGTTGGTGGTGCAGTTTATGATGGACTGACAGACTCCTACTACTCTTCCGACTACTCAGCAGAAGGTTGGGAAGACTAGTGACCATACCACTAGTGAGGTGGCTGATTTGCGAGCCATGATGCGAGATCGACGACGAAGCGGCGGCTATTACAAAGCAAGCTCGATGGTGAGTTGATGGAGTATATCTGGAGTTCGAGGATGTCAGCAGTGGCACCGACTGCTGAGCGTGTTGCACCTACTACTACTCAGACAGCCTTAGCACCAGCTGTTACCACGCAGGCGGCTGGGTCAGAGACAAGTGATAGAGAGGGTCGAGCCAGTTTTAGTGCTAGCAGAGACTACTGTGGTGACACCCACTACTACAGAGCAGCAGATAGGGGCTTCGACTGTTAGGAGTAGGATGTCAGAGGCAGCGAAGATGGTGAAGGATTTTATGAGGTTTAACCCTACATACTTCACTGGAGTCAGTGATCCTGAGGTTGCCGGCCGGTGGTTGATGACACATTGACGACTACACCAGCTGTTGGAGGTACACCAGGTAGACCAGGCACGTATTTCAAGTTACTGTTTGAGGGGTCAAGCCGCAGTTTGGTGGACCACCCACACTGGCATACATGCTACGCCAGCGACGTGGGGGAGTTTAGACAGTTATTTCTAGATGAGTATATTCCCACGAAGGTGCAGTTACGATTGAGGGAGCAATTCTTGGGTTTGCGACAGGGTACCATGTCGGTATCACAATACATGGATCGATTCAGGTACCTGATGATGTATGCCATGGATGTGGCGAATACCGAGAGACTTCAGATCTACTACTTCATCCGGGGACTAGATGAGAGGATCGGAGGTGTGATAGTCGCTACTGGTGCAGAGACGCAACAGATTGTTTATGATAGGGCGTTGGCTCGCGAGACATATTTGCTGCAAAGCGAGGAGCTATCAGATCATCGTATACCCAGAAATGATTTGCATTTGGATCATGATTTCAGTGACGATCGTGATTCGAGGGATGATCAGTACGACTATGATGACGGGCAGATAGATTGGAGTCGCGAGGACGACTAGGACCAAACTGATGATCAATTAAATAATGACGATCGCCAGGTGGTACATGAGATTGTACCTATACCGATACAGTTACCGAGACGGTCGTACAGACAGAATCAGGATCAGAGGGACCGGAGTTGGGGTCAGTGCTCTGAGGACCGACAGTATGGAGTTAGGGACAGACGTAAGTGTTATCGGTGCAGACAGAGAGGTCACATTAGTGTGAATTGCCCTGGAGCCTCTCCAACATCAGAGATTCCACAGACCAGGGAGAGAATTCACATTATAGTACCGCCAGTCAGAGAGACGACCCGACAACATGAGTAGGGTAAGTTGTTTTACTAGTTTTTTTTTCATGCATTCGTTGCATATAGGCTGGTTAGTTTATTTTTGAACCAGCGTGTTCTAGTGGATGTGTTCACTAGGGTTATTGTGAGATTGTGAGATTAATAGATGTGTTCACTAGGAGGAGGTTGTGAAACTGGTAGATGTGTTCACCAGGAGATTTTGAAACTGGTTGATCAGTTCTCCAGGAGTCCTTTTGCAACTGGTTGTTGTGGGATTGGTTGATGTGGTTCACCAGGGACTGGTCGATTGTGTTCACCAGGGACTGGTTGATATGAACTGGTTGATGAGTTCACCAGGGATTGATTGGTATACCAGGAGTACATGGACGAATGGTTGATTGGTTCACCAGTGACAGGATGATTTGTTCACCTAGATTGAGGTTTATTTGTTTGCCAAAATTTGGGGTTGATTAGTTCACCGAAAATGTTAGTGGAATAGTGATTGATTAGGTTGGCTACATTTGTTTAGATTAGTTGACCTGATAGATAATTGTATTTACGTTGTAGTTCTCTGAAACGAGATATTAGTTATCTCAAATTTCGGGACGAAATTGCAATTTAGTTGGGAAGAACTGTAACGGCCCGATTTTCAATGGCCGTTATTGATGAGGAAATTGCGGACGTGGACGCCACCGGGGACGTTCGTGGGTCCCATAGTGAAGACGGAGCACAACTGGATAGGGTTTACAGTTCGTTTTGTGTGCTCTGGTGGTGAAGTTGCGATGTATAGGTCCAAATTAGTTAAATGGCATCGCAATATGTGTGTTTATATTGTTCAATAATGAGTGAGGGGTGTAATGCGGTTTCGCCGCGACGGGTGACTAGGCGCGCGGACCGGGCGGTGAATAGTTAATACACTAGGACGGGGGACTATGTACGCCCAAAAAATAATAAAATTCATTAAATAATTCATTATAAATGATGTTGAGGCGGTCGGTACCGTCGTTGTGCGCGAACGGCACCGGGCGAGGTTCGGAGTCGGGTATTAGAACGCCCGGGAGAACAAATAATTGGTGCCATTTGAATAAGACAAGGAAAGGGGTATGAGGTCAATTTTGGCATTTTATGGGACCATTTGACTTCATCTTGGCCCTTAAAGCCAATCTTGAGATGTGTATTTGATTTGAGATGAAATGATGTATATATAAGTGATTTTTTACACTTTTGGTCATTTTCTCTCTTTTCTCTCTCTCTCTTGGACAAAAATAGAAGGAAGAAGGAGGGTTTGAGGTGTTTCATTTGAGGATTTGAAGGCTTTGTGAGTGAGGGAATCAACAAACCAAGTGCGTCGTCTGTTTTAGTGGTCGGGGATGAAGACCGTTGTTTCTGATTATGTTCGAGGGTGTGAGATTTGTTAACGAGTTAAGGCTAAGCATTGCAGACCTAGCGGGTTACTACAGTCACTTCCCATTCCTCAGTGGAAGTGGGAGCATATAGCAATGGATTTCGTCAATGGTTTACCTCGGTCTCAGCGCAGTCATAACAGTATATGGGTGATTGTGGACAGGTTGACGAAGTCTACGCACTTTTTACCAGTTTCGACCACACATCGGGTGGATAGGTTGGTTTTGTTGTACGAGCGTGAGATAGTTCGACTGCACAGTATATTTTTTTATCGATTATGTTTGACAAAGGGCCATAGTTTACGTCACAGATTTGGCAGAGTATGCAGGTATAGTTTGGTATGCGGTTGAGTCGCAGCATCGCCTATCATCCACAGACTGATAGACAATCAGAGTGTCTGATATAAATACTCGAGGATATGTTGAGGATGTATGTGTTGGAGTATGAAGATTCATGGGAGGAGTATTTTCACTTGTGTGAGTTTGCCTACAACAACAATTATCAGGTCAGTATTGGTATGGCACTATTTGAGGCATTATACAGGAAGCCGTGCAGATCTCCATCTTCTGGGCAGAGCCAGAGATGTGGCAGCTAGAGATTGTTGTGGATATCTTCTGATACGCCTTATCAGAAGAGATATTATGATTTGTATCACAAAGAGTTAGAGTATAAGGTTGGGGATTACATGTACCTGAAGGTGTCTCTGATGAAGGGTCACAAGAGGTTCAAGATTAGAGGGAAGCTTGCGCCACATTTTACCAGTACATTCCGAGTTGAGAAGCGTATAGGTATAGTTGCATAAGAGTTAGTGTTGCTACCTCAGTTGTCTGGAGTTCACCTAGTATTTCACATATCGATGGTCAGACTTGATAGGTCGAGTGAGGGCAGGAAGCCGATGGTGGACTTGAGCTAGATAGATTTGAGGGAGGACATCACCTATGACGAGCATGTTATTCAGATACTGGACAGGAAGGTGAAGATTTTAAGGAACAAGGAGATCCCGTCAACCTTAGTCAAGTGGCCGAATGTTATTTGTGTTTGGTGTTTTTGTACTATATTTTAGTACTCGAATGTTTAATTCCAATGTCCCAAACGTGCGAGGATGTTTGAGTGTGAACGTTGATACGGGGTACGGTTCAGCTCGAAGGATACGTGAAATAATGGGGTTTCGGGCAAACGCTGGTCGGGTAATTTGTAGTTCGAGGGACTAAATTAAATTAAAAACACTGAAAAAATACAAAATAAATAATAATTAAAAGTGTAAAGCGCGTTCAATACGTTGGTACGTCCGGAGCAACGCGACAAACAAGTTTGGTGTTCGCAACGAGTTCGAAAACGCGAGTATTGTGCGAGAAAATGCTTGAACAAGAAAATTGTGTCATCTATTGAAGTCACCATTTGGTATCACAGTTAGTGGATGGACCAAATAGTGGTCATTGAATAATCCTCGGGACTCGTACGTGTGAGGAGATGAGGGGGGCATATAAACCCAATCTCATCACCTTTTCTCTCTCACCTATCTCTCATTTCTCTTTCTTCTTCGATCAGAAAACGTGAGAACATGTAGTTTCTCGAGGTTTCGATGCAGTTTGACGCCACGGGAGTGACCAATCGCAAATTCTAAGGTGAGAGTTTGATTCCTCACTTCAGTATCTATATTTTGGCAGTATTTTCATTGGTTTTTGTCGTGATGAATTCGGACAATGAATTGGGAAATTTAATTTTTATGAATTGTTTTGATTGATTTGGAATCAATGGGAGGATCAAAACATGATTTGTGAAGTGATTTTCAAATTTGAAGTTGTTTGAAATTTTTTTTTGAATTTTGGGGAATTTTGGGTGATTTCTGCAAATCGGTGTTTTGGTCGGGTTTTGAAGCGAGTCGAGAGTGAATTGATGTGTATTTGGTTGTTTAATCGAAGTTGGGATAGGCTCAAAGATTGGCGACGCGAGCCGAGTTGTTGAAAACCACAATTCAGAGACGTTCTATAAAAGATGTCGTGGCAACGCCGTAAGTGTTCCAACTCACGGCGTCACCCACTTACGTCTTGGACAGGGCCTCATGGGGAAGACGTTGTGAGGATGCCATCACGACCAATGAGGTCATGGCGTCACTCACATACGAGTTGGGCAGTAAAGGGTAGTCTCGACGTTGTTCAGTTCATTGAACCCACGACGTCTCGGCAGTGTGTTACTATTCACAGGACTAAATTTTTATAAAATTTTTGAAAACTTTTGAAGATCTCTCGGGTATCCAAATGGGTCCATATACAACCTAATACCCGGGTAATCAACCCAAATGGGTTAACGAATGAAATTATGAAAGTTTGGATAAAATGAGGGTTATTAATGGGAATTTAGATGTAAATATACTTTAGTTTTGAACATTGACGGGACATGGGATGTCATTGGAGACGTGTCAGGGATTCGTTGAGTGTGTAATTAGTTGAATTACAGGAAAGTAAACCAGTGAGAACTTTTACAGTTATTTCTTATCTAGACGATGTTGATATCTCACGGTTGAATGTACGTTGAGGGCTTTTATCCGGGTCTATGGATATCTCATAGTCACAAAGGTTAGGGCTGGTAGGCTGTGTTCTCGTCCTAAACCCGAGTCTTAAAGGTTTTACCTCTGCTCAACGACTGTTGTCGGGACTCCTTGCAATTCCATTTCATTACTCGGACACTCACATTTCGATTTAGTTTATTTATAGTCTTATACATTCCACACGTTCATTATTCATTTCTTTCTATCAGCATGAATGTAGACTGGTGTTTGTTTATTTCGAAATGTTGTATTATTGTTCTGCTTAACATTACTTACCTGGGCTCGTCATTATTGTGTTTGACGGAGTGCAGATCTACGGTTCAGCAAGGGGAAGGCACCAGAGCTTAGAGATTTGCTTTGAGGACATTAGAGTAAGCTTTCCACTTGACTGAGTAGGTGATTTTTGTATTATTGCATATATATATATATTGTTTTGGAACATGGGTTTTGGGTATGTGAGAGATTATGGGCATGTATATCTATTGGGTTGTTCCCTTCAAGCTGATCATTTATGATGATATACATATGTGGGGTTTCTACACGCTAAGATATCTTTTTTTTTATGGTTGTGATTAATTAATTAGTTTGATCTTTGCTTCCGCTATATTGATAATAACTCGCCAATCAATGGTAATATATTGTAAGTGAATAGTAAATGGTAAGGGTTAAGACTGACTAGGCTTGCATGACTCGTCAATATGGGTTCGGGTTTTGCGTAAGTCAAAGCCGGGTGGGGCCTAGTTCAGGTTTGAAAACTGGGGTAGTCACAGTGTCACCAGGTGGGTTTAGAGTTTAAACACGGAATAGCAACATAATCAATTCCGTCGCTATTCCGTTGCTAATTTTGGCACCAAAGTTTCCCTCCAAAACATTTTGTTGCTATTACGTTGGTAAAGTTCGTGCCCACTTTTCCCTCATAATATTTCTTTGATATTCCGTCACTAAGACTTAGCAACAGATTGTAATGCAAACGTTGAATTTTACTTAGCAACGGAATAGCAACGAATTAGCTAATCCGTTGCTAAGTAAGATTAGCAATAGATTTAATTTCGTTGCTAGTTGGAATAGCAACGAATTTTTTATAGCTAAAGCCAAAATATATTTATCACTACTCATCTTCCCCATTTGCTTGCCCTAATTTTCTCAACACTGCCACCTCCGCCCTTCTCTTATCGCTAGTTGCCACCGTCGTGCCCTTCGCGGCACCTCTCTCTCTCTCCTCCTTCTTCCTTACTGTTGCCTCTTCCCTAACTGTCGCCTCTTCTCTCCCCGTCCTCTTCACCGCCGCCACCCCCACTGTCCCCCTGTCCTCCCTACTCGCCCTCACAACCACCTCCCCACGCCACCCCCACCGACCTCACCACCGCCACCGCAGCCCCACTACCCCCTTCCTACCCACCTGCCCTCGCCACCACAACCACCACTCCTCGACCATCCGCCTCTCCATTCTGCCCTAGGTATTATTTTCATTTTTAACTGTTTTTTAACTTAACTATTTTTACTGTATTTATTTTATTTACTATTTTAAAAAAAAATTAATGAATTTATTTATTTACTGTATTTATTTTATTTACAATATTTATTTATTTTTGTGTTTTTGCGACGGCCCCAAACTCCGAGGCCGTCCCGTGGCTTCCCATTTCCCCTGCTAGTGCACCGGAAACGCCTGCCACGTCACGTCTCTGCCTTCGTACTTTAGGTAATTTGTTAAAGTCATTAAAACTTATCATTTACAAAGAAATTAACAGCGGAAGAATTTAAAGTTTAACAAAATGCATTCATATTTATATATAAAAGTTTACTGATCAAACATATAGTGGAAAACCCGGTTGTACTGTGCATACAGGCGATCAACTATAATAGTATGTATACCAGTACAAGTGTGTATCCAGTTTCCTAACCCAAAAGATAGTACAAAATATCAAAATATAGACATCACACGTACCAGCAGGCCTCGGCGTAGGCAAGTCAGATGAAATCGCCGATGATCCCCTTGCCTCTGCTAGTACTAGGATCTGCGCTCAGCCACCACAAAAAGGCAGATGGCGAGCCCAGTAAGTAAAATCCCAAGGAAAACCACCGTGCATAAATAATGGAAATAATTAACCGAGCCAATAAGTAGTGTTAAATAAACATGCGGAAGGAAGGAAAAATATGCAGACAACTGCTCAAAGCTAATCGCATGTATATAAACACATTGATAGACAAAAGGGTGCGAACACAGCCACGAAGTGTGTACTAGGACCAGAAGCCCTGGTCGTGGCCCATGCCTCCGACCCTACGACTGTATTCTAGCGACATTAACCCTAGTAGGCTAATCGAACGCGTGAAATGGAGTCCAACTCGGGATATCATCTACCGAGTTCCTAGAACACGCGCTACACACCTAGCCAGTGACCTCAACTACCCGTGGATACATAGACGGTCCCATAACCGTCCCAGTAGGAATATAAATCACAGATTTTCAAGGAAATAAAGCTCAATAGAAATAAATAAGTAAATGCAGTAGTGGTGTTCAGTTGGGTTTTACATACCCGAAAATACGCACTACGACTTTCCGGACCCGTCAGTACGCCCCACCTAGCTCCACAATGTTCGAGCTATGGTTTCCCGGTCCCTGAAGTCCATTTTATAGTGTTTTAAAATTTTTGGAAACATATTATATCATTTTAAAATTTTCAGTTGTGGTACCTCTCCCGGGCTGGGTCGGGGTTCAAAAATACCCGAAGAGTCCCGAAACCACTTTTCTACCTTTTTCTAATTTTCTATATTTTTCTAGAATTTTCCCAATTTTTCTGATATTTTTTCCATATTTTTCCTATTTTCCCACAGTTAAAACTGTTTTTTTTATAAAATAATAAAATAATAATAAAAATATTATTTAATTAATAGAGTGGGTCCCCCGAACCGGGTCTGACCCGACCCAACCAGGTCGACCCGGTTCGGCCCATCTGGCCGGGTCCGGGTCGGGCTCGGTCCAGGCCCACCCGGGTTGAGCCAGGGCCGGTTTGGCCCGACCCACTGGGATGGGCTGGGGCCGGCCCACCGACCGCCTGGGGTGCACGCACGTGTAACAACCCCAAATTTCTAATCCGACTTGTACGGCAATTGTCAGAATTGTGACCCGGCTACGTGAATACTGGTCAATATTTCGAACTTCGGGAGTCGATGCCGAAGTGATTTTATGATTCTTTGATTGTGTGTAATAGTATGTTAGTATTTTACGAGTCTCGCGCCGGTCGGGCGATATTTAATTGAGTGAGGTTTCGACTAGTCAAATGGGGGAGTAAAACATATAAATAAATGAATTTTAATTAATTTAATAAATTAGTTAACGGGATGTGGCGAGAAAATGGACACGACGAGCCAATTGACGGAGAAATACGGACCGAGGAACGTCGTTTGAACGTGGGAGTTAGTTAAATATGTAACATGCGGACTATGTGATTAGTATTGTTAAAGTGACACAACCTAATGGTGAGGAGCCATGAGATTGGTCTAGAGATGTGTGTGTGTGCTAAGATGAGATGATGTGGTAAAAGACCCATAAGGGTAGATGTGTTTAAATGTATGAAGTGAAGGGAGAAGGGCAAAAAGGTCATTTGATGTTATATATATACAAACCGTTTCATAACCAAACCCTACTATTCATACACTATTCATCTTCTCTTTTGTTGAACCGCCTCCACCTCTCCTCTCCTTCCTTTCCCCCTCTCGGCCTCCCTATTGGTCACGCGATCTCTCTCTATCGGTCTCGGGTTCTCTCTCTCACGATCTTTCTCTACCTCTCTCGCTGTTCTCTCACGTTCTCTCATTCCTCCCTCTCGGCCTCACGCCCTCTCACGCTCTCGGTGGTCTCCTCTCCCGGGTGGAACAGCCACCACCACCGCCTTCTACTGCGTCACCGAGGTAAGTGTGTGTATCTCCCTCTCTTGATCGATTCATATGGAGAAAAAAAAAATGAATGAAATGAGAAAACAGAGGCGCTGCTGTGCGCCTCTGTTGAAAAAATTGATGGAAGGAGATGAAGGGCCGGTTCGGCCCGAACCGGGCCGGTTCGTCCGAACCGCCCTTAAAAAGAAATATAAAAAAAAAATGGAAAAGAAAATCCAGAAAAATAGGGAAAATTATGAAAAAATTCAGAAAAATCCAGAAAAATATGAGAAATTAGAAAAATGGTTCACAATTGAGTTTTGAGATTTTCTCGGAAATGTTGGCGAGATATAGTCGGGGTTTTAACCTCGAAAAACGTAAAAAATGATATAATATATCAAATTGAAGCTAGTTTAATGACAAATGATCTTAGGTATAATTCGGGGCTAATTTTGATTTGTTTGGCATTTATTCAAGCTTGACTGGATAATTGGAGTGCGGTATAGGAAATCGGGAAGTCGCGTTAGGATCTTGGAGTTGTCATACGGGTCACGATAGTTCAGGTAAGTACACTTGCCTTAAACAAGCATTTGTACGTTTGTAAGCCAGTTAGAAAATGCCATGTGATTCATTTTCATGCCATTGTGTTTGTTATTATCTACTTGTTGGCCTTCCATTCCATATTCCTTGTATGTGTGATTCCCGGCGTAAGTGTTTTGTCTCGAAAGTACTAGGACCTGCACTAGAGGGATAAAACGCGGCACTCGCGCCACGAGTGTGTGACCACCCTTAGTGACCGTGTGACACCGAGTACTTGGGTGGATGGGTTTGAGTCCCTTTCCGATCATAGGCTGCCTTCGCTTGTGTCGATGCCCGGAAGACCTCGCGAGGTCTTCGCCGTTATGCTATGGACTAGACCACTTATGAGCCTCTTTTGATTCTTTGGAACACACTTAACTCTCGATTGATATCCATTAGTCTGTTTATCATGCATCTTGTCTATTTAATTTCCTGTCTTTTTATTTCCGCATGATATTTAGACTACTTTATTTAAATTATCATGAATTACTGTTGTTTTCTGCTGGCATTACATTCGATTTTATTCAGTTGCTCACCGTCTAGTTTGTGACGGTGGGTGCAGATAGGGCAGAGAGCAGCAAGGGCAAGGGACCCTACCTAGAGGATCTGTTGTGAGGATTAGCGGCTGGATTTGAAGACTATTTTATAGGTTTTTATTATGTTTTGCTTTTATGTACACCGTTTTATATATACATGCTTTGGGTTTATTAAACTTGGCAAATTTTGATGAGATTGGTATCATGTACCTTTGCATTTCGAATTGTACATGAATGCCCGGGGTTTCCACACTTATAGAATTCCTTTACTTCCATTTGATAGAGTTATTTCCCAATATTTGATTTGAATTTGACTTTTGCTTCCGCTGTGTTATAATTGCAATAACTCTTTCATAAATCTTGAAATTTTGATATTTTGAGGCTGACTAGGCTCGTCAGGGTTGTCGAGAACTGACTCGAGGCTTGCACGGGTCTAGGCCGGGCGTACCCAAATGCATTGGGAATTTGGGGCCGTCACAGTTGGTATCAGAGCCTAGGTTTGAGGAGCCTAGGGATGAGGTGTTGGTTATTCTTTAACCTGATACCAACGTCACAGTTGGTATCAGAGCCAGGTTTACATAGACCTGACTCTTGATTCAAATTCATAAAACACAAGCCATTTAAACCAGCGGAAGTTAGGAATGGTTGAACTTAGAGTGGAAACCCTATGATCTTGACTTAGAATCCTAGTTGGGGAGTGGGATAAGTCGGATGTGATGTTTATACATATTACGATTGTTGTGTGTATTATATGGTATCGGTAACTATCCACTTATCCGGAAATACGTTTTCGTTATGAGATGGCGATGGCGGATCAGAAGGGTCCTAGTGACGACTGTAGGACGTCGAGTATTTGAGCTGTTAGCATCGACGAGTTTCAGACTTTGACGCAGAGAGTCGCATCTCAAGAGTGATAGTTGGAAGAGATTTTGGCGATAAAGAGGGCGTCAGTTGCTGTTGCATCGGTGCCATCAACGGCTAGAGTAACCATTATTCAAGAGGCACGACCCTGTCATTTCTATGGAGGTACGGACGGGCCGTAGCAGAGTTGTTCTTGAAGAGTCACGAGAAGATTGAACCTGATCGACTTGAGTTGTAATTAGAGCGCCAATCAGGGGAAACATGATGGGAAACGAACAAGAAATTCGAACGATGATAGTGGTTCTCGAAAGCGGAAGTTGTGTTACCAGCGGACAACCTAGACATTTTTAGAACCGATGTACGATTTGTGCGAGGATGTGCACGTGGCGAATGAACAATAGGCGATAGTGGTTCGTGATGTTATCGGAGGTAAAGAAATTTCCTGGTTATCATATAACATGTGTTGAACCGAGTAATTGAGACTTTAGGTGTTTAAATGTGATGTCGGACGTCAGGTGACAGTGTTAGGGGCCAATATTTGCTAGAGTTGCGCCGTTTAAACTTAGCAGAGTTGTCTAGGATGAGATAGACCTAACTTAGACCAGAGTCCGAAAGAGATGGTAAGTTTGGGCACAATGGGTGCCAAAACTAGCCACAAGTACACCTAAAGAGAGGCAGGACCAGACTGGTTGTGATTCATCTTACGATGCATGGACACGTAGTGTACATGGTGGCCACGGTTACAACTTTGTCGAATCTATTTTACTGCCTGGGTATAGATAAATTTGCGTCGAGACGCGAGTAGGTTGGGAGGTTTTCACGAGTATGGCGTACTAGTCGCGATCGTAGCGTCTTACATCGTGATCACCAAGCTTGAGTCGTGGTAGTGGGCGATGTTTGCTACGAGGTCGTGGCATTCCTACCATTTTGGGAAACGGGAGCGGTCTAGAGAGACCATAGTTGAATTAGGTTGTTTAAATTGGTTGGGACCTACATCCAAGATCGAGATAAAATCAAGTCGTTCGAAGTGGCGAGAGGCCCACAGCTTTGATGGATGTGGAGAAAAAGGAGTGAGTTGAAGATGTTGTGTTGTTCGAAGAGACTTTGTACAAGTCTGCGCTTCAATACCAGAGATGTCGAGTTGTTGGAAGTGACATTCGCGAGAGTTCACAGCTTGGTTATAGCTTATTGAGTCATCTCAAGTGACTATGCATTGGTTTGCAATTCAAATGATGATGAACGAGCAGTATGAAGTGACTTTGAGGTAGTCCACAGCTCGAGAAAGAGGATCTAAGTATCAATGCGAAGCGGCCAGTAAGCCCACGGTTTGGGAGAGGTGCGAACTAGATATAAACATTATATGCGTTGATTTGTGGATAGGAGAAGATCAACGTTATTGCTGATGCGTTGCGCCGCAAAGGATTGGATGCGAGGTAGTTATATGTTAAAGAACCTACGAGCGTGGTTTATGTGAGGCATTCGAGTTGATGAGATCACGGACGTGCCGACGACTACGTAACCCGGATACGTGGTCAAACGATGTTGTGGACCGTCTCATTTGGCATTGTGCGTGAGGGACAACAAGGCGATGCGTCATACCAATGCAATGAGATGGTGGATAATTCATATTGCCCGAGAAGAGTCGGTCGACGACTCATGCTAGAGGTATCGCGGGCGACGGGGATTCCATTGGGGTCGATGCTTGTGAAGAGTTACTTCGGAGATTTATCGTTTCGGTTTGGTTGTGTATCTGGGTCGACCTAAGATGTGCGCCGATATGCGACATTATCTTGGTGACCAGGAATGATGTTCAGAGTTGTCGGAATTGTTCGAGCATGTGACATGCCAGCGCGTAAAGGCTGGGCATCGACGACCTGGAGGACTACTGCAGCCCCACCCATTCCTTGATGGAAGTGGGAACATATTGATATGGATTTCGTTAGTGGTTGCCCCGATCTCCTCGTGGTTACGATAGCATCTGGGGTAGTTGTGGATAGTTTGGTTTGAGACTTAAGAGTGCTCGGGAGTGGCAGAAGAAATACTTGACGAGTATCACGATGAGCTTCGGTGCGATTCGGGGAGATTATGAATACCTGAAGGTCTCTTCACTGAAGGGTCACGAACGGTTCGGAGTCAAGAAATGACTCACTCTGAGTTTTTATCGGTCCCGTTAGGAGCTGCGAAGAGTCGTTAATCTAGCTTACTTATTAGATAAATTTCGGGGACGAAATTCTAATAAGTGGGGGAGACTGTAACAACCCCAAATTTTTAATCCGACTTGTACGGCAATTGTCAGAATTGTGACCGGCTACGTGAATACCGGTCAATATTTCGAACTTCGGAGTCGATGCGAAGTGATTTTATGATTCTTTGATTGTGTGTAATAGTATGTTAGTATTTTACGAGTCTCGCGCGGCGTCGGGCGATATTTAATTGAGTGAGGTTTCGACTAGTCAAACGGGGAGTAAAACATATAAATAAATGAATTTTAATTAATTTAATAAATTAGTTAACGGGATGTGGCGAGAAAATGGACACGACGAGCCAATTGACGGAGAAATACGGACCGAGGAACGTCGTTTGAACGTGGGAGTTAGTTAAATATGTAACATGCGGACTATGTGATTAGTATTGTTAAAGTGACACAACCTAATGGTGAGGAGCCATGAGATTGGTCTAGAGATGTGTGTGTGTGCTAAGATGAGATGATGTGGTAAAAGACCCATAAGGGTAGATGTGTTTAAATGTATGAAGTGAAGGGAGAAGGGCAAAAAGGTCATTTGATGTTATATATATACAAACCGTTTCATAACCAAACCCTACTATTCATACACTATTCATCTTCTCTTTTGTTGAACCGCCTCCACCTCTCCTCTCCTTCCTTTCCCCCTCTCGGCCTCCCTATTGGTCACGCGATCTCTCTCTATCGGTCTCGGGTTCTCTCTCTCACGATCTTTCTCTACCTCTCTCGCTGTTCTCTCACGTTCTCTCATTCCTCCCTCTCGGCCTCACGCCCTCTCACGCTCTCGGTGGTCTCCTCTCCCGGGTGGAACAGCCACCACCACCGCCTTCTACTGCGTCACCGAGGTAAGTGTGTGTATCTCCCTCTCTTGATCGATTCATATGGAGAAAAAAAAAATGAATGAAATGAGAAAACGAGGCGCTATTCTGTGCGCCTCTGTTGAAAAAATTGATGGAAGGAGATGAAGGGCCGGTTCGGCCCTGAACCGGGCCGGTTCGGACGAACCGCCCTTAAAAAGAAATATAAAAAAAAAATGGAAAAGAAAATCCAGAAAAATAGGGAAAATTATGAAAAAATTCAGAAAAATCCAGAAAAATATGAGAAATTAGAAAAATGGTTCACAATTGAGTTTTGAGATTTTCTCGGAAATGTTGGCGAGATATAGTCGGGGTTTTAACCTCGAAAAACGTAAAAAATGATATAATATATCAAATTGAAGCTAGTTTAATGACAAATGATCTTAGGTATAATTCGGGGGCTAATTTTGATTTGTTTGGCATTTATTCAAGCTTGACTGGATAATTGGAGTGCGGTATAGGAAATCGGGAAGTCGCGTTAGGATCTTAGAGTTGTCATACGGGTCACGATAGTTCAGGTAAGTACACTTGCCTTAAACAAGCATTTGTACGTTTGTAAGCCAGTTAGAAAATGCCATGTGATTCATTTTCATGCCATTGTGTTTGTTATTATCTACTTGTTGGCCTTCCATTCCATATTCCTTGTATGTGTGATTCCCGGCGTAAGTGTTTTGTCTCGAAAGTACTAGGACCTGCACTAGAGGGATAAAACGCGGGCACTCGCGGCCACGAGTGTGTGACCACCCTTAGTGACCGTGTGACACCGAGTACTGGGTGGATGGGTTTGAGTCCCTTTCCGTCATAGCTGTGCCTTCGCTTGTGTCGATGCCCGGGAAGACCTCGCGAGGTCTTCGCCGTTATGCTATGGACTAGACCACTTATGAGCCTCTTTTGATTCTTTGGAACACACTTAACTCTCGATTGATATCCATTAGTCTGTTTATCATGCATCTTGTGTTGGGTTTTGGGGTTTATGCGCAGCGGAGATTACAAAACAATTTTGAGAAAAACCCCAACAGGATCGGAATCTGATTCCATTAAAACATGTTTAAACTATGAAAACTTAATCATACCTCAGTCGCAATACCTCTCTGAAGGTTAATCGATCTCTAAGGCGCTGCCAACGACGAATGCCCTCTATCAGTAGTCCACACACGAATGGCGGCCAAGATTTGAAGTGCTAGCTTCTAGAGAATAGCAAACCTTTTTGTTTCTCTCCAAAACGATCCAGAGCATACCAAAAACTCTAAGTTGTTTCTCAAACGAAAATAGAGTTTTGGCCCTTTTAAAATCTTTCGTGTCTTGTATTCTAACTCAAAGCGTCTATTTATACAACCCTTGTATATAGACGGTTAAGTAAATTACACATATACCCCTACTTAAAGAAGTATAAGTGTAATACACTACAAGGACGTTTCTGTCATGAATTTTATCATATAAAATTCATTTTTCTGAACCATCTTAAAATCTCGCAAAACCATTCTCAGTGTGCGACCCAATAGGCTCATACAACGTTGGCAGTGTACCAAAACACATTTTAGTATACAAGTCATAAGCGGCCTCTAGCAAGACATTATGACTACCCAAGTTGTACGAATATCAAATCGATATAACCTAATCAATAGTGTATATAATATCCTTTTGTCACACGATATCCTTTTGATCAAACATAAGGCATGGAATTGTCATCCAACATGTTCAATCGTACTAGTCTCGATTTCTAGGTAGATCGAAAACATCTAAGTGACATTGATCAATATCAATTCACTTAGACTAGGCCTTTTAACAGATCTAACACATCGAGGGATCCACTTTGGATATCTCTCTTTATATGAGAGGGACAAATTCTATCTCGATTACACAACTTCACCACATTATTCACACAAGAACCAATCACAACCTTTATAATCGTCCGGTTAAAGACAACGTTTGATTGCGTCAAATCACTGTATTCCTAATGTTGAAGTCTCTGGTAATCTCAAGTCAGAGGATTGAAAAATATACCTATCATGAGAAACAACTATGACTTAATC
Organism: Stephania japonica; assembly: GCA_039657345.1. Taxonomy (NCBI): domain Eukaryota; kingdom Viridiplantae; phylum Streptophyta; class Magnoliopsida; order Ranunculales; family Menispermaceae; genus Stephania; species Stephania japonica. The sequence goes on from CM077556.1 coordinate 15,453,094, forward strand.
CATGTGATGTTCTCATAGCGGGTCGGTCCCAAGATACTTTGTTCCCTAACAAATACTCATGATCTTGATTCGTATTCCTATACGTATGATCATCGTATGATCATCAATCAAGACTCACACTAGTCTTAATTTATTATAGTTCCCAGTATAATAATCGACTAGGGACATTTAGGATATTTTTGTAAATACCCATGGATCTTATTATAATGTAAACATGCAAATCAATTATAATAAACAGCAAATGAAATCCTCTATTTTATTAACTAAAATTTATTCATAAAGACTGTTAATGGATTGACCTAGGGCACATTTCCCAACATCTTGTCTATTTAATTTCCTGTCTTTTTATTTCCGCATGATATTTAGACTACTTTATTTAAATTATCATGAATTACTGTTGTTTTCTGCTGGCATTACATTCGATTTTATTCAGTTGCTCACCGTCTAGTTTGTGACGGTGGGTGCAGATAGGGCAGAGAAAGCAAGGGCAAGGGACCCTACCTAGAGGATCTGTTGTGAGGATTAGCGGCTGGATTTGAAGACTATTTTATAGGTTTTTATTATGTTTTGCTTTTATGTACACCGTTTTATATATACATGCTTTGGGTTTATTAAACTTGGCAAATTTTGATGAGATTGGTATCATGTACCTTTGCATTTCGAATTGTACATGAATGCCCGGGGTTTCCACACTTATAGAATTCCTTTACTTCCATTTGATAGAGTTATTTCCCAATATTTGATTTGAATTTGACTTTTGCTTCCGCTGTGTTATAATTGCAATAACTATTTCATAAATCTTGAAATTTTGATATTTTGAGGCTGACTAGGCTCGTCAGGGTTGTCGAGAACTGACTCGAGGCTTGCACGGGTCTAGGCCGGGCGTACCCAAATGCATTGGGAATATAGAGATAAGAATGTTTATGCCATTAACTTTGATGAGATGAATATGCAAAATGTTTCATGTTTGAGTGCACAAAGTGATTGTGATGCATGGTTGTGACACCGTAGACTAGGACATTCTAGCATGGAAAATTTGTCAAAATTAACTAAGCATGATCTCGTTAAGGGTCTACCCAAATGCACTTTTAAAAGGGATAAGGAATGTGAACCTTGTATCCTCGGTAAACAAGTGAAATCGTCATTTAAGACAAAAGTAACAAGTGATGTAACTCGAGCTTTAGAACTTATCCATATGGATTTGTTCGGACCTACCCAAACACAAAGTCTAGGAGAAAAATCATATTGCTTTGTCATTGTTGACGACTTTACAAGGTATACATGGGTGTATTTTCTATCTCACAAGCATGAAGTGTTTGATGTGTTTGTAAAGTTTTGTGCTTTAGTAGAGAATGAAAAGGGATACAAAATCACCATCATTAGAAGTGATAGAGGTGATGAGTTTGTAAATAGGAACTTGGAGGATTTTTGTGATAAACAAGGTTATTCACACCAATTATCCTCTCCTAGAACATCCCAAAAAAATGGAGTTGTTGAAAGAAAAAATATAACACTCCAAGAAATGTGTAGGACTATGCTAAATGAGTACAACATAGCTAAGCATTTTTGGGCCGAAGCCATTAACACGGCATGCTATGTTATAAATAGAGTAAATATCCGAAAGCAAGTGAAAATGTGACGATCCTAAAATTTTAACTCGTGCCACGTGACATTTCAGGGTCGTGTTGTGGGCCCAACTAGCCATGGTGTACTTGTTTCAGTCATCGGGAGTCGACACCGAGGTATGTTATGTTTGTTTGGTGATTTATATTATTTATTTATTACCGAACATTAAATTCAATATTCCAAATGAGTAAGGACGTGGTGAGTGTGCGTTAGTACCGTTGAACAAGTTCGGTACGAAAGAACGCGTTAAATGTGTATTTTAGAGTATGGTGGTTCTTGGGAGGAGTATCTTCATCTGTGTGAGTTTGCTTACAATAACAGTTATCAGGCCAGTATTGGAATGGCACCGTTTGAGGCACTCTACGGCAGGCCGTGCAGATCTCCATCTTGCTGGGCAGAGCCAGAGGATGTGGCAGTGATTGGGCCAGAGATTGTAGTGGATCACACAGAGAAGGTACGACTGATTAGAATTTGGGTTGACGAATGCCCCTGCAATGTTCATGGATCTCATGCATCGTGTATTGAGACAATATTTGGATAGATTTGTTATAGTGTTCATTGACGACATTTTGATTTATTCTAAGACTCGTGAGGAGCACGAGGAGCACCTCGGACGATCTTGCGAGACGCCGAGGAGCATAGACGTATGCCAAGTTCGGTAAGTGTGAGTTTTGGCTTACGAGAGGTTGGATTTCTAGGTCATATTGTCGAGTTAGCGGAGTGTCGGTAGACCCTGCTAAGGTTAGAGCGATTGTTAATTGGCCTACACCGAGTTCGATGACGAGAGATTCGGAGTTTTCTCGGGATTGGTGGTTATTACGAGACGATTTGTGCGGGATTTCTCAAAGATTGCGGCACCGATGACGCGATTGACGAAGAAGGAAGTCGATTTCGGTGGGATGATAGTTGTGAGCGAGGCTTTTCGGACTTTAAAGGAGAGATTGACTACCGCGCCGGTGCTCGTATTACACGAGTCGGGGAAGGGTTTTGAGGTGAACACCGATGCTTGTTTGGTCGGTTTAGGCTGGTGTTTTGATGCGGGATGGTAGAGTGATAGCTTACGCGTCTCGACAGCTGAAGATTCACGAGAAGAATTACCCTACACATGACTTGGAGTTGGCGGCAGTGGTGTTTGCACTGAAGATTTGGCGTCATTATTTGTACGGAGAGAGGTTTGTATTGTTTACTGACCACAAGAGTTTGAAGTATCTCTTCACTCAGAGAGAGCTTAATATGAGACAGAGACGGTGGTTAGAGTTCCTCAATGATTATGATTTTTCGTTGGAGTATCACCCGGGGAAGGCTAATGTCGTAGCTGACGCATTGAGCCGAAGAGGGGTTGACTCGGAGGTTGTGACGTGTCGTATGACACATGAGTATGGATTTCTCGAGGCGTTCGAGATGATGTATTCTGTTGATATTCCGACTAGCACTAGAGTGTTGATTTGTGGGCAGTTGAGGACTCAGACAATTTCTATTCAGAGTGTACTTGATGGGCAGCAGGCTGATGAGCAGTATCAGAGGTACAATGAGTTTGCTCAGAGTTCAGATCACCCAGAATGGAGTCAGTCGACAGATTTCTGCCTGAGATTTAGAGGGAGACTGTGGATTCCATCAGTGGCTGAGTTACGTGACGAGATTCTCCAGGAGGCTCACCGCTCACGTTTTTCGGTTCATCCGGGTAGGACCAAGATGTATGCTGATATGCGTCGTATGTTTTGGTGGCGGGGATGAAGACCGATGTTGGTAATTATGTTAGAGGCGTGAGATATGCCAACGAGTTAAGGCCGAGCATAGGAGGCACAGTGGATTATGCGGCCGCTTCCCATTCCTCGGCGGAAGTGGGAGCATATCGCTATGGATTTCGTCAGTGGGTTACCTCGGTCTCAGCGCAGACATGACAGTATTTGGGTGATTGTGGATAGATTGACGAAGTCTGCGCACTTCATACCAATTTCTACCACACATCGAGTGGATAGGTTGGCGAACTTGTACGAGAAAGAGATAGTGCGACTGCATGGAGTGCCATTGTCGATCGTATCGGACAGAGGGCCGCAATTTACGTCACAGTTGGTATCAGAGCCATGACTCTGAATAAGCATAAAACACAAGTAAATGAACTTAGTGTGGAAAATCTTAAGAACTTAACTCAAGTATAGTTGGGAAGTGGGAAATGATATATTATTCTGAGCATGTTAAATTTTAATGTGTAATATAATATATCGTTATGTAAGACTGATCGAGGCTCGCCATTTGCTATTGTAGATTGCGATGGTGACCAGCCTGATGCTGGAGATCAGAGTGGAGTTCGTGATCCTCCACCAGATGCGCCGAGTGACGTTGCAGCTCTGGCACGTGAGTTACAGTCCTGGGCTCAGAGAGTAGAGTCACAGGGACAGAGGATGGACGAGATATTGGATATTCTCAGGGGACAGGCACAGTTGTTGCCATCTCCATCGACCTCAGGGATAGCTCCTAGACAGGATGTGAGTCCGGCTACACCTCAGGCTACTCCACAGGTTGTTACTACTAGTACAGTACCTGCACCACCTATCACCGCAGTTGTTCCGGCACAGATTGCGATGGAGTCACGTGTTCATGATGATATTGATTCACGCCTGACTGCAGAGGCGAGGTGGACTCGGGAGTATGAGAAATATAAACCAAAGAAGTTCAAGCGGAGGTTCAAGTGTAGATGAGGCGGATTTGTACATTCGTAGTCACGAGAAGGTTCAGAAACTTCTCAAGATCGAGGATAGCAAAAAACCTGGGTTGGCGGCATTTTCTTTGACTGGAGATGCCAGAGATGTGGTGGGAAAATTTAGTATCCACACATGGAGAGCCGACTACCTGGTTAGACTTCAAGAAATATTTCAGTCAGAAGTTTTATCCACCTTCAGCTATGATAGCCAAGAGGGACGAGTTTATGCATATCCGACAGGCATTAGGAGAGTCAGTTATGACTTATATGGGCCAGATATCGCACTTACTTCCTTTTGCTTGATGGAGTAGCTGACCGAGACGAGATCAGGTCTATTATTTTGCGAGGGTTTGTTGCCAGCTATTGGAGGGACAGTGGTCACTACTCTACCTCCTACACTACAGGATGCTTATGACCGTAGTTTGGCGAGGGAGGCATATCTGAGGACACATCCTGCACAGGGATATGATTAGCCCCTTGAGGTACAGGATGAGCGGGGACAAGGCCGTTTAGGGGGCAGGAGGAAGAGGAATAGATGGCAAATTCAGCGATGCGCGAGCTCGAGTGTAGCTTCATCGCACGCTTCGCGACCGGTTCGGACATATGTCACCACACCTACTCGAGACACGAGTTACCTTATTCGACCACCACCGGTACCACAAAGACGAGCGCAGCGATCTAGAGATGGTGGAGGCAGAGGTAGGGGTAGTGTACAGCAGGGACAGATGTCAGGTCAGGGATCGAGTAGGCGAGATTACTCAGCACAAAGACCTACTGGAGCGTGTTATAGGTGTGGACAGATGGGTCATCTTGTCAGAGAGTGCCCACAGCCAGCTAAGTTTCGACAGAGACCTGCGGGAGCTTGCCATCGATGTGGACAGACGGGACATTACATCAGAGAGTGTCCACAGCCTGTTGATGTTCAGTAGAGAGTAGCACCACGTCAGCAACATACGAGGGAACGTGCACATGATGTTGCTGAGCCAGACCCTCAGGCGACTCGACATCTCGTTGAGGGTATGATTTACATTTATGGTCATTTGATGTATGTTATGATTGACTCTGGTTCTACTGTTTCCTTTATTTCTGGGCGCATGGTTGATGAGTTAAGGTTAAGACCAGTTAGGTTAGAGAGACCTCTAGTTCTTAGCACAGCTGCTGGGGATAAAGTCTACCCTAACATGATTTGTGAGCGTTGTATTGTAGAGATAGAGGGACATGAGTTACCAATAGATCTTAGAGTGTTAGAGTTTCTGGAGTTTGATGCATTGTTAGACATGGATTGGTTAGGTCCTTATCACGCACGTATTGATTGTTTCGACAAGACGGTCACATTTCGATTCTCGGACGACGAGTTTACTTTTCGTGGCGGTGCGACTCGGTTGAGAGTTACCGAGAGCGGGGTAGCCACGAGCGGTGAGATTAAAACGTTTATGAGTGTTTTAAGTACGGTAGGAAGAGGCGAGGCAAAGATCGATGAGGTACCGATTGTGTGCGAGTTTCCGGACGTGTTTCAGCAGAGCTTCCAGGGTTACCACCGACGAGAGAGATTGATTTCATCATTGATTTGGTTCCTGGAACCAAACCGATATCAATTCCACCGTCTGGGATGGCTCTAAGGAGTTGGAGGAGCCGAGATCACGACTAGATGAGTTGTTGGAATTGGGTTTTATTCACCCTAGTATGTCACCTTGGGGTGCGCCCGGCTCTTGTTTGTGAAGAAGAAAGACGGCGGCCTGAGATTATGTATCGACTATAGGCAATTGAACCGGGTGACAGTGAAGAACAAGTATCCATTACCTCGTATTGATGATTTGTTCGATCAGCTGACTGGAGCGCAGTGGTTCTCGAAGATTGATTTGAGATCGGCTATCATCGATTGAGGATTAGAGCGAGAGACGAGAGAGAAGACGGCTTTTCGCACGAGATATGGGCACTATCAGTTTACCGTTATGCCGTTTGGTTCGGCGAACCGCCCTTAAATATAAAAAAAAAAAGAAAAAAAGAGAGAAAATGGAAAAGACAATCCAGAGAAATAGGAAAAAATTACGAAAAAATTATATTTCACCCAAATAAATAGAAATTTGGGAATTTTTATGAAAAATGAAGAATTTGAGATTCGCGACGAGACTTTTGTCGGGGTTTTGTCTCGTAAAGCGTGAAATTGTTAAAAATAGCCGAGAAAAATATTGAAAAATATTTTTCTAAATGTATATTAAAATTATGAGGTTTTGCTCGGGTATCCTAATGGGTTTAAATGGAACCCAATACCGGGTAAGCGACCCAAATTGCGCAAAGGAACAATAATTTAGAAAAATGTAGAAAATGAGTTAAACTTGAAAAAAAATTGAGAAATACTTGGAATAATTAGGGAAAAAATTAACGAAAATTGGTCGAAATAATTGTCAGGTGACGAGCGAAGTGTTGGAAACTAATTGGGGAACGTGTGGAGCTACGCGAGGGCCTTTTTAGCGGAAGTTGAGGTGAGTAAAGGCAACAATAGAGTCAACATAATTGCTTTTCTATTTATTGATTAATTATTCTTGAAATGCAAGCCCTTTTGTATTCCATTCTAGTTCAGGTGACCTAGGGTTTAGGTAGTCCGACTGTGATGAGAAGTCTCAACGAGTTTAGCAGCCGGCATAGACTGTGGCTTCTCGTTGGAGCCTATCGAAATGATTTAGCATCCGGATTGTGACTGTGGCTTTCTTTCGGTAGTGTGTTAGGAATTTAGCGGAGCCGGCTTTGTCTGGCTTTTCCTAACAGAGTGTGCGTTCAGTGGAGGCGACCTTCGGGCCCACTGGTTCGTACGGGGTGGATTGAGCAGGGAGGCAGTTTTGGGCCTACTGTGTCGATCGCAAGCTGATGAGGTCTTGAGACCCGCGGTTTGAATGGGACTATCTATTCTCCTATCCGTTTGTTTCTCGGTCACTTGATTTTCGTTGTTTGTACTTGTTGAATCTATTTATCATGCGATTTGCTATCTATTTTAGTTTCTTGTTATACACTGCATGATTTATGGACTTGTGATTATTGAAAATTCAGTAAATTATGTTGAGATATCTATTGTTGCTGTTTACTGTTATATTTTGTACTCACCGTCCTTTTTATGACGGTGGGTGCAGATCCACAGACGAGTAAGGGCAAAGCGCCGATGCTTGGCGATATCCTCTGAGGCACGCTCAGAGCCGTTAGCTTTGCTCTCACTTTGTAGGTATTTTGTCTTTTGTTGTATATTTTGGCTATGTATCCATTTGTTTTGATATTTTGGGACTTTGGAAAGTTGAACTTTTTGTCGATACATGTATATGTTTACTTTGGGCTTTCAGTTGATCAGTATTATATACCTGTGATGTTGTTTGGACATGATTTTCCACATCTAGGTTGAATGAGTTGTAAACTGTTGTAAGTTGGTATTAAAAACAATTCCGCTGCACACCTAACTATAATTGAGGATAAAAGATTAGATAGAGTTAAGGTGAATCAAAAAGAGTGATCCAGGGTAAGTGAGTGAATAATGTAACGAGTAATTGATAAGTTAAGGCTGACTAGACCTGCGTTGACTCGTTGGAGACGAGCTAGGGGGTCCACGTAGGTTTAGGCCGGGCGGGGCCCAGTTTGTGGTTGCTGGGGCCGTCACAGAAAAAGACTCCTTATGAACTATGGAAAGGCCGATGACCCAACATAAGTTATTTTAAGGTGTTCGGTTGTACTTGCTATGTTCTAAACGATAGGGATCAATTAGATAAATTTGACCCAAAGTCTAAAGTATGCATTTTTCTAGGATACTCAACACATAGCAAAGCATATAGGGTGTTTAATAAATCAACCAAAACAATAGAAGAATCTATTCATGTGAAATTTGATGAAGTAGATCCCAAAGTTAAATTAATGCAAAATCTTGAGAAATTGAGGATTGACGACGAAGATGATGGCACTCTAGGACAAACCTCAAATAGTCAAGAGCTTGAGTTAAACATGGAATCCGAAACAACTGTGCCTAAGAATTCAAGACTCCTCATTGGTCATTCATCTCAACAAATCATAGGTGATCCAAACAAAGGGATAATCACTAGGTCAACATTGCAAAGAGATGAAGGACACTTAGCTTTTGTGTCACAAACCGAGTCCACCAAGATAGATGATGCCTTAGGAGATGAGTTTTGGGTAATGGCTATGCAAGAAGAGTTAAGTTACTTTGTTAGGAACAAAGTATGGACATTAGTACCTAGACCTAAGGATCACTCAATCATAGGCACCAAATGGGTCTTTAGAAACAAAAAGAATGAAAAAGGTGAAATTGTAAGAAACAAGGCTAGATTGGTTGCACAAGGCTACAATCAAGAAGAAGGAATTGATTATGAGGAAGCCTTTGCACCCGTAGCAAGACTAGAAGCAATTCGCATGTTGCTTGCTTATGCTTGCTACAACGGGTTTCTACTATACCAAATGGATGTTAAAAGCGCATTTCTAAATGGGTTCATCCATGAAGAAGTTTATGTAGAACAACCACCGGGATTTGAAGATCATGAATATCCAAGCCATGTCTATCATCTTCAAAAAGCCTTGTATGGACTAAGACAAGCCCCTAGAGCTTGGTACGATAGACTTAGTGCATTTTTACTTGAGAAAGGGTTCAAGAAAGGAACATTAGACCCCACTTTGTTCATTTTGATCAAAAAACATGATATGCTACTTGTTCAAATCTATGTTGATGATATCATTTTCGGGTCATCTAACACATGTTTATGTGATGAATTCTCATCATTGATGAAAAATGAATTTGAAATGAGCATGATGGGTGAACTAACATACTTTCTAGGCTTGCAAATAAAGCAATCCAAGCACGGCATTTTTATAAATCAAGCAAAGTATGTGAGGGACATGCTAAAGAAGTTCAAATTCGAAAATCTGAAAGCATGTGACACTCCTAGTAGTTCAACTATCAAAATGGACAAAGACCAACTAGGAAAATCCATAGATCCTAAACTTTACCGTGGAATGATAGGTAGCCTCCTATACTTGACCGCTAGTAGAACCGACATTATGTTCAGTGTGTGTTTATGTGCTAGATTTCAATCCGATCCTAAAGAGTCCCACTTAAAATGTGTAAAGCGCATATTTCGATATCTAAGTGGAACACAAGACTTAGGATTGTGGTTCAACAAAACCAAGAGTTTTGAACTCCGAAGTTTTGTTGATTCTGATTATGCGGGAAGTCTAGTTGATAGGAAAAGCACTTTTGGATTTTGTCATTTGCTAGGAAACTCACTTATCTCATGGTTTAGCAAAAAGCAAAATTCCATAGCTTTGTCTACGGCGGAGGCCGAATATGTGGCTGCCGGGAGTTGTAGTGCTCAAGTTCTATACATGAAACAACAACTTGAGGATTATCAAATCCTAGTTGGGTGTGCTGAAATTTACTGTGATAACACAAGTGCAATAAACATATCCAAAATTTTGGTGTTACACTCTCGAACGAAACACATTGAGATTAGGCACCATTTTCTTCGTGATCACGTCCAAAAGGGCGATGTTAAACTTGTCCATGTATCCACAGAGGACCAATTAGCCGATATATTCACTAAGCCTTTGCCTAGAGATCAATTTTCTAAGATTCGGCGTGAGTTAGGCATGGTTCGAGAATCGAACCTTCTACACATGTTTTAGTTGTTCTAAACCTATTTATATGATGTTTTTGAAGTGTCCTAGGAGTTTGAGGTCAATTAGAGTTGTATGTCAAAAATCCAAAAATTTCATGTCCAAAATTTTCAGAGGGAAATTAGCGCGCTAATTCCAGTCATTAGCGCGCTAATGATGTACTGGCCCAGAATATAAATCGACCCATTAGCGTGCTAATTCTGCTATTAGCGCGCTAATGTCGTTCGGCCAAGTCACCTATAAATTCATTTTTAACCCTAAAATCCAAACACCACTCACATCTCTCCTCTCCTCTCACCGTTTTCACCACCATCTCGCCTCATTCGGGTAAGTTCTTCACCTCTCTTTGTCAATTTCTTCAATTTCTTTGTTTCTCTCCATTACGTTCTCTCCATTTTTCGCCAATGTCGACTCGCCGTCCCTTCACCCGTCCCACCTCCCGTCCGGCCGCCACCACTAATCCCCGTCCAACCGCCCCCACCACGTCCTCTCGTCCTACCCAAGCCACGTCCTCTCGTCGCCCATCGCGACGTCGTGTTGTCCAACCATCCTCCTCCTCCACTAGAGTCGGAATCCTCACAACCCGCCCCCACTCCGGCGAATGCCCCTCAACGAGAGGGTCGCGCCAAATCCGTTCATGAGGCCACATCGGTCCTCGAGTCCGTGGCTCCTCGACTAACGGATGCCAAAATCCTTCGCCCCACCGTTGTCGATTTTGCATTCTTTGATAGGGCCCATCTCCCCATTCGGGAGATTTTCGATACGGCAGGATGGACCACCTTTTGCGCCCATAACGCCAATTACAACCCCCCATTGGTTCGTGTTTTCTATTCCAATCTTGAGACGTCCTAATTTGTTCTACGTTCGTTCGTTGGTGGCCGATCCATTGAGATTACCCCTGAAAATCTCGCTCAACGGCTTCACCTTCCGTTGCACCCTCCTGCCACTACAGTAGTGTGTAAATTTCTAAGTTGGCCTTTTGATCGTCTCGAAGTTCTTAATTCCTTTCTTCGGCCAAACCGAACCTTAACTGTATATCCAACCGGTATAACGGATACCGATTTTAAGCTAGTGCCCCACCTCATTCATAAAGTACTTCACAAAGTTATTCTTCCTCGAGGTGGGAGTAAGAACTATGTCACTCTCCTTGACATGTTCGTTCTTGGGCATCTGTTTCGAGCCATCCCTCTCAGCTTGCCCCACATTATCATTAGTTATATTACGAGCACGTGTAGCTCAGGTCGTCATCTTCCGTATGCCCATATCATCACATCCTACTTAGAGTCCGCCCAAGTAGATCTTACTTTAGGAGGTCGTCCCCTCACTGTCTATGACACCATCGACATGGCCACTCTGAAGGCCATGAAGCATCGCTACATGCGCGACAGGCAGCGGTGGATACGAGAAGACGCGATCCCGGATGGTCGGTATTATGGTGGCTATGAGTCTCCGTTGCCTACGGACCCTCCGGTTGCTCCGTTTGATGTGCCCGACTACTTGGAGTATAGCTTCAGTTTTGGTGGTGATGACCATGATGACGATGAAGGCTTTGTTGGCAATGATGACCATGATGGCGATGAGGAAGTTCATCATGACTCCGCCATTCCACCCCCGCCGCCGCAGCACTACGAGACAGCCCTGCCTCCACCTCCCTCTACATTTGGCGGCTTCACACCTTCTCCGGATATGTCCCCCTCGTCGGCCTACGTCTCTGCACAGCTGGGTTACCTGCACTCCTACATTACTCAGACCTTTGCTACCGTCGAGGCGAGCATCCAGCATCAAAATGATCGTCTTCGTCGTATTGAGGGTCAGTTGCTTCCAGCGAACCCCGCGCGCAATAATCGTTCTTCCAGTTCTGCACGTCGACCATCATCCTCGAGGAGGAGTGTTTAGTCTTTCTATTGCTTGTTCAGCATTCGCTTCTATTTGGTCGTTCTTTTTTGGTGCATAGATACACTATATGTAGGTGAGCACTAGGCTCCAAACTGTTAGGCTTTGACGTTTTACATATTTCTCTTTTGCTCATGTTTAAGCCACAACTATGTTCACATTCCTTTATGCTATCTATATCATAATTTTTTTTGCGTATCTCTGAGTTTATATATGGCTTTTCTCTTGCTTCACTATGATTTATCATATCTGCTTGTGTACCGCTTCCGTCGATTGTCTTTGGATATGCATAGCGTAAGGGGGAGCGTATCTGCTCTTGTATTGCTTCCCTTATGCATTGTTGTATTTTTTAAAACGGGGGAGCTTGGTCCCACTTTTTGATGTTATCAAACGGGGGAGAAATGTGGTTGAACTTGAAAATGTTGATGTGTTTGAACTTGCACAAATGAAATGTATAATCTTGAATGAAATACACACTTAAATTATGCTTTATACTTTTAAAGTTCACATTGTTTGTTATCATCAAAAAGGGGGAGATTGTTGGACTAAGTAGTTAGTCACTCTAACTCCGACCGGGATTTTGATAGAAACAAACAAGGTGAAAATGTACTAATTAATATCAAGTGTATTTCAGTTTTTGTTAAATGATGCAAGACAACACATCACGGATATTCAAGCCATACAAGTTCAAGACCCAGCATTCGTGAAGGAATGAAGATGGAAGACCATATTGCAATTTGTAATTTCGATGTAAGGTATCAAAATTCTTTCACGCAAGCCAAATGCATTAGTTCATGCATATCAAGTCTTAAAACCAATTTTTCAAAAGTCATGAAGTAACTTGGAATTTCAAAATGAAATTTAACACATAACTAGGTCCACGAGTTTAAACAATGTGAGATTATGTGTTAATGATCATTTGCATTTTGGAGATCATTGTTGAAGTTTTCAAGACTGAAAAACTTGTTTTTAAAAGGTTTTTGAAAAGAAAAACTGCAAGTTTGCAGAAAAGCCCCTCGCATGTTATGAAATCGTGATTTTCCGTTTTCGAGATTTATAAAAATATCCGAACCATCCAATTAGGCTTAATGACCCATAATAAACGTGTATAACATGTTATATTAGGGTTGGTTAGGTCCCGGACGTGTTTAAGGGTCGCTAACACAAAGGGATAAAATAATTATTTTAAGCTCTCTGCAGTTAGCGCGCTAATACTGCCATTAGTGCGCTAAGTGCAGAGTTAGCGCGCTAGGTCTCAGTATTAGCGCGCTAATTGCCTTCCTGACAGCTTTTTTAAAAAGCTGGAAAACGAACTTTAATTTGAATTTATGATGGATTTTGGACCCTTGGAACCCTAGAACGGTCACAAACTGTCAAGATGGGATACCTAACACTATAAAATCACCAAGAACATGGTTTTCTCATAACAAGGAAGAAACACACTCAAAAGCTCAAAAGATTCAAAAAGAAGCACTTTGATTTTTGTGAAGGAGAAAAGGAGATTCTTGAGGTTGTCCACAAGCACAAAAATCCAGCACTTTGAAGCATTCAAAGAATACAAAAATCTCAAAGCTGATCTCTTTTGTCATCTTCTTGGTTGTAAGCAAGTCCTTGTTCTAGATTCCTTCTCTTGAGCTTAATCTACATAGTTTTGTGTGTTTTGAATCAAAATCAGTTTGTTGTGTGTTTTAACACCATTATCTTGGGTTTTGTACTTAAATTCATTTTATTAAACCCTAAGATTGATTTGAACAAAAGTTTTGCACTTAAACTTGATTTTTGTTAAACTATTGTTCTTTGCTTTGAAATCGGTTTTGCACAAATACACTGGATTTTAAAACGATTTCATATTTGGAATTTGCAACAAAATCAGTGACACACTTTGCATTTTCCATCCATTCTCATACTTGCATGCATTAGAGTTGTTAGGTTCTAGGAGGCTTGCTAGTGTTTGATTTAGATATCACTTTATATTGTAAAGTGTATCTCATTTCTTTTCAACAAATTGTTGTAAGTGTATGATTGTAAGACTTAGTGGAATCTAAGTCAAAGGGAAAGACCTAGTTGAGGCTAGGCACAATTTCTAGTTGAGGCTAGATAGGAAGTCCTAATTGTAATTAGGCATTCTAGGCTTGTATGCTTAGGTTGTAACACTTATTTGGAATATAAGTGAGGGTTTAAAAATCCTAACCGGGGAGGTTAGGTAGTGGACGTAGATCATTTGATCGAACCACTATAAATAGTGTGTCGCTTTCCATCTCTCCTACCATATTCACTTGCATAGCATAGACATTTGTTGTTACTTGTGCATAAAAAGATTAAAAAGGCAATAACCTCTCGGTACACCCAATTCACCCCCCTCTTGGGTGTGGTTTCAGTTACACTCATGTGGTCGCAATCGCCTGGATAAATAAGCCACTGGTCGTCCTTCCTGCATCAGAACACATCCCAGTCCAGTTCCCGATGCATCAGTGTAAACTGTTAACTCCTTCCCTGGCTCAGGTAATGCCGACACTGGCGCAGTCGTCAACCGTTTCTTCAACTCCAGAAATGCCTGCTCACATTCCTCAAACCACTCAAATGGAACATTCTTCTTTGTCAACCTCGTCATCGGTGCTGCAATCGTGGAGAAATCCTGTACAAATCGGCGGTAGTAACCTGCTAAACCCAAGAAACTCCGTATCTCAAAAACAGTCTCCGGTCTCTTCCAGTCAATCACCGCTCTAATTTTGTCTCCCTCAACAGAAATGCCCTGACCGCTGATCACATGTCCCAAAAACTTCACTTCCCTTATCCAGAATTCACACTTACTGAATTTCGCATACAGCCGATGCTCCCACAACGTCGTCAACACCGATCGAAGATGACTCTCGTGATCCACTCGCGTCCGGCTGTATATCAGTATATCGTCAATGAAGACTATCACGTATCGGTCTAAGTAGGGTCTCAGTACTCGATGCATCAGATCCATGAAAACGCGGAGCGTTCGTCAACCCAAACGGTAACACCGTAAACTCGAACAACTCAGTATCCGATGCGAAAGCGCTTCTTGATATCCTCTTCTCGAATCCGCAACGGTGATATCCCGAGCGTAAATCGATCTTCGAGAAAAACTGTGCACCCGTCAGCTGGTCAAACAGATCGTCGATCCTCGGAAGCGGGTAACGATTTTTAATCGTCACCTGGTTTAGCTTCCGATAGTCCATACACATCCTCATCGATCCATCCTTCTTCCTCACAAATAACACTGGCGCTCCCCATGGTGACATACTTGGTTGAATGAATCCCTTCGCCAACAATTCCTCTAGCTGTTTCCTGACCTCCTCCTGCTCCATAGGCGACATACGATAAGGTCTGCTAGATATAGGCTGGGTCCCTGGTAACAACTCTATAATAAACTCTATCGCCCGTGGTGGTGGTAATCCGGGTAAATCATCTGAAAAAATGTCCGTGAATTCTCGGACTATAGGTATGTCCTCGATCCTAACCGATCTTCCGGTCTCAGGCTCAACGATCGCTGCAAAATCCTCCATTTCCTTAGCAGTCGCTAATCTACCTCTCGTAATAGGCAATTCGGAGGCGTTCCCGGTCAACGTAAACTCTGGTAAACCCGGAATACGGAACTCTACCCCCTTCCCATAACAATCTATCTGTGCATGGTAAGCTGACAGCCAATCCATACCAAAGAGTGCATCAAACTCTAGGTACTCCAGTACTCGGAGATCGGCTGGTAACTGATGTCCGCAACCTCAACCATGACGTCCCGAACTATCCGGTTAGGGTAAATCTTATCTCCAGCAGCCGTGCTGAGAACAAGATGGGTCTCTAGTGTGTGTGTGTCCAACCCTAACTCCCCTACTAACCGTCCAGCAATAAATGACAATGTACTATCCGAGTCAAACATGGCATGAATAAGTCTACTATGAATAAGTAACGTCCCTCAACTAGCTGTCTGGTGGCTCCTGGATCTGGCTATGCTACTGCATGTACCCTGTCTCTCTCTCGACCCTGCTCCCGTCGTGGAGATGGCACCCGGCAATCCAATTTCAAATGTCCCCTCCGACCGCATCGGAAACATCTGCGTGTCTCCCGTCTCCCAGTCCGCGCATCATCCGATCTCGGCTCCTAACCCCGGTCCCTCTGACCCCTGTCTCGGCCACCCTGATCTCTAACCTAATGCTGTTGAGGCTGCTGCCGCTGCTGTGGTGCTAGAGCTATGGTGTGTACAGGCTGCCTGTCCCTATACTGATCCCTGCCATCCTGACGTCTGTCTCTGCCATCCGGCGGTCATCCCGGCGACCTCTACTAAACTGGTCCCGCTGTCTCTTCGGCCTCCTATCCTGTCGAGAGCTCTGCCCAACCTCCACCTCGGCTGATGCTGTCATTGGAAGACCATTCTTCTGCATTAAGAACGTCTCGTAGGTAAGTGTTCGCTCAAACATCGCCTGAACTGTCGGAGCCCTGGACGATACGATCGCGCTGGCAATGTCATCCCTCACTCCCCGAATGAAGTAGTAGATCTGTAATCGCTCTGTGCCATCGATATCCATCGAGAACTGCAGCAAGTATCGATACCTATCCATATACTGCATCATGCTCCGGTTTCCCTGCCTCAGGGATAAGAACTCCTCCCTCAATCTCAATCGTACCTCCATAGGTATGAACTGGTCATAAAATATCTCGCGGAACTCTACCCAAGTCGCGGGATCAGCATGCGTCTCCTGGTAGTTAGTCCACCACACTGCGGCATCTGATCTGAAACACGTCCCAGATAGTCTCGCTCTAAACCTCTCTTCCGTATTCAACTCCTTGTGCAGGCGCTGGTGCGATAAAATCCAATCTCCTGCAGTCTCAGGGTCTCCTCCTCCATAAAAGTAAGCGGGCTGAAACTTGAGGAAATCCCGTAACCTCCTGGCCTGCGGATCCATCACATACTCTGACACTACCGTCGGGGTAACCTCTACTGCTGCGGTAGGTGTAGGAATCGGTGTCTCCACTGCTTCTACTACCGGTGTAGTATCGACTGCCTGAACCTCGGGTACCACCGCCTGAGTAAGAGTAACTGCGGTCTCTATGGGTCCCGTAGTCACCACTGCCTCTCTAGACATAGCCAATCCAGCCATCATAGTTGCCTGTTTTCTCAATAGTCGTAAGATCTCGGCTATCTGAGTCACGTGCGCTGTAACTCGGTCCTCTAATGGAACTGACGATCCGGAAGCCCTCGCGGTATCACTAGACTGTCCATCCATCGTTTCCTGCATCGTGATGCGTGTCCGGATCAACTTTGTATATACGTATTCGTATAGTATATATATACAACAATACATATATCACATAACAATCCTACCTCTACCCGCTTTCTTGCTTCCCAACTAAAAGTTCTAGGCAGACTCATCGGGTTTCCACATCTAGTTTGTTAAGGTTTATGATCTTGTAAAACTTTTTAACAAATTATTTTCTCGAAACTCTCGCTCTGATACCAGCTGCGACGGCCCCAAACTCCGAGGTCGTCCCGTGGCTTCCCATTTCCCCTGCTAGTGCACCGGAAACGCCTGCCACATCACGTCTCTGCCTTCGTACTTTAGGTAATTTGTTAAAGTCATTAAAACTTATCATTTACAAAGAAATTAACAGCGGAAGAATTTAAAGTTTAACAAAATGCATTCATATTTATATATAAAAGTTTACTGATCAAACCTATAGTGGAAAACCCTTGTACTGTGCATACAGGCGATCAACTATAAGAGTATGTATACCAGTACAAGTGTGTATCCAGTTTCCCAACCTAAAAGATAGTACAAAATATCAAAATATAGACATCACACGTACCAGCAGGCCTCGGCGTAGGCAAGTCAGATGAAATCGCCGATGATCCCCTTGCCTCTGCTAGTACTAGGATCTGCGCTCAGCCACCACAAAAAGGCAGATGGCGAGCCCAGTAAGTAAAATCTCAAGGAAAACCACCGTGCATAAATAATGGAAATAATTAACCGAGCCAATAAGTAGTGTTAAATAAACATGCGGAAGGAAGGAAAAATATGCAGACAACTGCTCAAAGCTAATCGCATGTATATAAACACATTGATAGACAAAAAGGGTGCGAACACAGCCACTAAATGTGTACTAGGACCAGGAGCCCTGGTCGTGGCCCATGCCTTCGACCCTACGACTGTATCCCAGCGACATTAACCCTAGTAGGCTAATCGAACGCGTGAAATGGAGTCCAACTCGGGATATCATCTACCGAGTTCCTAGAACACGCGCTACACACCTAGCCAGCGACCTCAACTACCCGTGGATACATAGACGGTCCCATAACCGTCCCGGTAGGAATATAAATCACGATTTTCAAGGAAATAAAGCTCAATGGAAATAAATAAGTAAATGCCAGTAGTGGTGTTCAGTTGGGTTTTACGTACCCGAAAATACGCACTCCGACTTCCCGGACCCGTCGATGACGCCCCACCTAGCTCCCCAATGTCCGAGCTATGGTTTCCCGGTCCCTGAAGTCCATTTTATAGTGTTTTAAAATTTTTGGAAACATATTATATCATTTTAAAATTTTCAGTTGTGGTACCTCTCCCGGGCTGGGTCGGGGTTCCAAAAATACCCGAAAAGTCCCAAAACCACTTTTCTACCTTTTTCTAATTTTCTATATTTTCTAGAAGTTTTTCCAATTTTTTTGATATTTTTTCCATATTTTTCCTATTTTTCCCACAATTAAAACTGTTTTTTTTTTGTTGCTTCTCATTACTCCCCTTTCAATTTCTCTTCAAACCTCACTCCATAGGAGACCTCCAAACATCAAAATCTCACCTCAAATCCACAAAACAAACCTCAATTCTCGGATTTCATGCATGCAACAAAAATCCGAAATTACCCAAATTCGTCACCAATCAATGCAAGTCCGAGTAAAACTAGTGTAATTCATCACAAGATCTCAAAAACATCCAAGATGACCTCCAAAAACCATTAAAAATCAATGTAAATTCAAATTTCACCAACACCCATTTTAATGGAAAATCAAGAACAATGAGGGATTTATTACCTTGTATCTCCGTTTTGACGCCTAAATCACCTCTCCAAAGCTCGAATCTACTCTTCTCCAACCCGATTTCTCTCACAGATCTCCTCACAATTTCTTGAAAGAATGCTTCCTTTTGCATGTTTGATCTACCGATTATGTATATATGTGTCTTTTAATCTCACGTGCACACGCATCTCGAGGCTAAACCAACAGCCACTGATCACCCTGTGTCACATAGTTCTTGAACACCTTATCATAACAACATTTGTCTTAATTTACTCTGTTGTGCATCTCGAGGCTTATCCTAAGTGTACTGATTATCCAGTTCAAACTATAGGATTTTATTTACTCCAATTTGATTTAATTCATAACACCTATTCTAGTCATCAATAAATTTCATAAATTTGTGGATATGGTCACACTAATTCCCTGACCACTCGGCACCCCGTGCCCCGTGTCCGGCACGCTTCCCGAGGCGGTCCCATGCTTAGTGTACCCAATTTAATTTCCTTAGCTTAGCCTAACCTTATATATTTTCATTTAATTAAATAAATCTTCAACCATAACATGTTTAAATAATTTAAATCTAATTAGCCCCAACGCCTTGACCTCGCTTACTAAACCCCGCGTTGGCTGTCCCTACGAACGGACCCCGGTGCTCAACCTCGCCCGACAGATACTACCTTTACACACCGGCGACAGATAATACATCATTATCGAGAAAATGAAAATATTAATAAATCACCGAACTTAGAACAACAAAATGCACAGTTAATACCTAGGTCCGGAACATGCCTAATCTATCTGCGGCGTCCACGTGTCGTCCGAGCTGGCGTCCCTATCTGAAATAAGTAAATAACGACGTTAATAAATAACGGGCCGTTACAGTTTTTGTTATGGTTTGTGAAAAATTATTAATTAATTAATATATTTTTGTTGTTTGTGGAACTTTGTTGTTAGTGTTGTGGTCGTCGCTGCGACGTGTTGAGGGATTGGTATAAATTGCGTTTAGAGGTATTTATAAAATTTTCTATTTTTTTTTGAATTTTTTTTGCTGAATTAATTTATCTTTTAAAATTAAGAATTAAAAAACAAATGTAAACATTGTGTTATTTTGTGAGTAATAATTTATTGTAAAGAATAAGTGAAATCAATAAATACTTAATTATAATTCATGTAGACTATGATTTATGCCTTATTAAGCTCAATTTTATTATATTCATTGTGTGTCATGATAATATATAATGTATCCGTATAAATATACAATACAACGTGTATCCAAAAAGTGATTAATTGGGTGTCATTTTCTTAAACTAAAACGCACACTATTTTTTTTGTCTAAATGACCCCATATCCGGACTATTTGACTATTTTAGATTCGACTCGAATCGAGCAACATAGTTTAACTAAAGAAAAAAGAGGCACTACTCAATCTTTTTCATTTGTGAGATCAAAGAATTTATTAGTGGAATCGAAATTAAGTTTAATCACTTCATGTTTTTTCACAGGAAAAGGAAAAGGACAAATAATACATTATTTCACAACAATTAATTTTTGTAGGACAACGAGGCGGGGGCTCCGGTGGGAGTAAAAGTGTTGTTCAATCACACCTACACACGTCGTCATGATTGAGTCACGTTCGTTGATGAGAGGTCTCGCAAGTTAAATGTAAGTCATTATTCTTATTTAACCAGAGTTGTTGTATATGGATCGATATAGTCATACATGTTTTGTTCTATATAGATTGATTTGGTTTGTGCAAGTTTGTAAATGAATTCTTGTTTTGCTTTTTGCAAGAGGGCTATCAGAGGAGGCTTGAAGAGATGACTCTGGCATCTCCTAATGTACAAGTGGATGAAGATGAGTTTTTCTACGAGATTTCTAGAAGAGATAGAAAATGACGTGATAATAAATTAGGGTCATATGTGAGATTGTGTCAAGGTAAAGGAGGAGTTTCCACGTCACAAGCAGAGGAGGTATTGAGGTTGAACGAGGAGGTCACCATTCTTCGGGAGGAGCAGCAGAGGCACGATGAGACGATGCATCATCTGTAACGACCCTCAAATTTAATCGGTAACACGTGTTATGTTTTTCAGGACCATGACCTACTCATTGTGATTTGTCATATTACTCAAGTCTTGAGAGTCGACACTGAGGTATATTTTATTTTTCTATGATGTTTGTATTATTATTTATGTCCGAATGAGAACACTGTATGTCTTAGTGTGTGGTTTTTATTTATTAATCGTCACAGATTTCAGTGTGAGATTAGCCTAGGAGAAACAAGGATTTGAATCACCTATTGGAGTTATTAAGGTGGGTTAGAGTTGTTGAATGGGGTGAAAAGGAGATACAAGATGTGCCTCGAGATCCGTGCGTATAATGAGATGAATGAGTTATATAAATATCACATTTTCTCTCTTCACCTAATCTCATTTCTCATTTTCGTTCAACGTGAGGACGAAAGAAGGGGGTTTCGGCGTGATTTTGGACAAGTTGTGACGTTGGGGATTGACCTAATACGCGTAAAAAGGTAAGATCGCTACTTCTCTCGTGTTTGTGCACAGTTTGATGTCAATTTTGCATGTTTTTGTCATGGCGATTTCGAACGATATTTTGGAAAAAAATGTTAGAAATGAATTTGGTTATTATTTTTGAGTTCAAAAGGTTTATTGATTGGTGTTTAGAGGATTGGCTTGTAGATTTGAAGTTAAATGGATTTTTTGGGGAATTTTGAAGAAATTTCATGTAATTTTTGAAATCAACGCGTTTCGTCGGGTTTCGACGCAAATCGAATATTGATTTGGGTGTTAATGGAGGTTTGAATGAAGTTGGAATAGGCTTGAAGCACGGCGACGTGCGCTGGGGGTGTCAAAAACCCCCGACAGTACCGTTCTAGGTGAGACACCGCGAGCAACGTCATGAACATAAAAGCTCACGGCGCCACTCCACGGCATTTAGGGCAGAGGCCCCAGAGCCCACGTCGTGAGGGCGCCGCCCAGGGTTGGAAACCCACGGTGTATGAGGCAGTGAGCCCCATTCTCACACCGTGGGGACGCCGTCCAGAACAAAAAGGTCACGGCGCCTCGGTGGCGTGACACTTTTCACATGGTCAAATTTACATAAATTTTCAAAAAATTTCAGGGATCTCTCGGGTATCCAATGGGTCCGAATACAACCCAATACTCCGAAAATCAACCCAATTACACTAATTAAACAATTATGGAAAATTAGGATAAATTATAAGTTTTTGATTAATTGACAGACTTTGAGAATTCGAGTGGGATAGCTTAGAGGTACGCAAGGATCGGAGTTTTGCGATCATTTGAGGTACGTTATCGTACGATTGTAAGCCAGTTAGAAAGTATACACTAATTCATTTTTCATTATTGCCATATCTATTTGAATTGAGCTTTTGTTGAAAATCCATTACTTATTTCCTTGGTTGAGTGTCTTGGCGTAAGTGTGTTGCGAAGGTACTCTTGGGTCCATATTAGTAGGTAAGTGTGAACACTCCTGCTGGTGTGTTGTCCCACCCCACTGATAGCAGGTTATACCCCGCGTATTGGATTGTTTAAGCATTGTTGTGTCTATGGTTTGCTGGTCACTGTTGTGACTATAAATGTGGTGTTATTGTACTGCATTAATATTAACCACTTATGGGCCTCCTTTGATTCTTTTGACACTCAAACTTCATTGCTCAGCTTGTTAATCTGTTTATCATGCTATTTGTTATATTTTCTGCCAATACCACATATTTGGACTGTTTATTTGATAAATCTTGAATTACTGTTTAGTTTCTTCTAGCATTACTTTCAATTTTCACGCACTCACCGTCTAGTTTGTGACGGTGGTGCAAATAGAGATAGAGTTGAGACGAGCAAGGGGAAGGGGAAGGTGATATCCTCTGAGGACTCTCGGAGTGATCATTTCCTTTACTTAGTGTAGGTTTTTGTTCTTTTGACTGTGATTATTGTATTATATGTTTTTTAAACACTAGGACATATATCGGGTATTGAGAGACTAGGGATATCATGTATGTTCATTTTGTTTAGCTTTGATCACCAGACATGCATGTATTTATCCATTTCTTAGGGTTTCCACATGATAGGTTATCTAGTTGATTATAGTGATTTTCGTTGCAAATTTTCTGATAACTTTATAATCCAATAATTTATGCATTTAAATGATTAACTTAATGACGTATGTGAGGATTTGAGGCTGATATGATGCATAGACTTCACGAGTAAGGGCTCGGGTGTAACGGCCCGTTATTTTATAACGCTGTTATTTAATTATTTTCCGAGTATGACGCCAGCTGAGACGACACGTGGAAGCCGTGGATAGGTTGAACATGACCACATCTAGGTGTTCAATGTGTATTAGTGTTATTATGAGTTCTATGATGTATTAATATTATTTTATTATTGCGGTATTAATCATCATAGGTGTGTGTATTTGTAAATTTTGACCAGGCAAGATTGAGAGCTGTGGTTTGGTTCGTGAGACACACCAAAGTAAGGGTATGGTAGTTGGTAGGCTGGGCGTTGGGGCTTGAGTTTAAATTTAATAATTAAAATGTGATTAAGGTTAAGGAATACAATTAAATGAGATTAAAATATACATTAGGCTAAAAATCGATAACACTAAGTGTGGGACCGCTTCGAGGTGCGTGCCGAACGTGGGCACTGGGTGCCGAGTGGTCGGGTGACTAGTATGACCCTAGTTATAAATTTTGGGAATTTATTGAGTGGATTTGGCAATTCATATAGGGCAAATCAATTGGAATTGTGAAGTCCTATAGTTGTGGCTGGAATAATCAACACCCTTTGAATTGTTCTCGAGATGCGCAACAGGCTAGTTTGAGGCAACCAGTGTCAAAATAAGGTGTCAAGAAGTTAGAGTGACACAGGGTGATCCATGATCACAGGATTGTCCTCGAGATGTGTGCACACAATTGATGAAAATCAAGTATATATATACGTGAGGATCGGTCAAATGGGGAAGAAATAGTGGAAATTGAGAAGAGGAGAGAATTGGTGGGAGAAGAAGGAGAACAGAAGGAAAGCTGGAGATTGGAGAGGGATTTGAGGCCAATAACTACAAGATCAAGGTATGGATTTATCAAAAACTTGGGTTGTTTATGAAATTTTGGAGTTGGTGGGAAATTTGAGAAAATCCGAATTGTTGAGGAATTTAAATCCTGTATTTTGCTAAGATTTAGTGTTCATGAGGTTGGTATGACATGGATTGTATAATTGATCAAGTTTGAGAGAGATTGGATGAATTTGTGAAAATTGGTTTTTAAACATGTTTTTTATGATTTTTTGAATTTAAGGTTTAAGTTCGGTAAATTTGTGTTTAAATGGTGTATTTGAGATTATTGAGGTGTTATGAAAGTGTGGGAATAATATTGATAGGTTGGTTTGGTGTTTGGATTTGAAAATGTAAATCTGGAAATTCTGGACAAAGCGCCATTAGCGCGCTAATAGGTGGACCTAGCGCGCTAATGTCCCTCTGGAAAATGATGATGAACAGTTACGAAGAATAATTAGCGTGCTAATGATCCTCTGGAATCTGAAAAATGAGAAAATGTGAAAATGAGTCTAACTGATATCAACATTCAACTAATTGACCATTAACCCTCACAAATGAATTTCAGGAATCCCAAGACAGTAAAATTTAGTTAGGGAATTAGTGGATGATCAGACCGGGGGTATTTTGGGGTTTGTGAGCGCGGGTTGAGGTACGTAAAACCCAACTGAACACCACCACTGCATTTACTTATTGTGTATGTCATTTGAGATGTTCATTCTTGAAAATATGAGTTTATGTATCTAGAGGTTGTAGAGATAGCTCGGGGAGTGTAACCTAGGATACAGTGGCGGGGTCGACGGCAGTAATTCCGACCGGGCGACTGGTCCTAAGTTTCACTTCTTCTTCGGCTAGGTCACAACAATTTGTTATCTTAGTGTTTTGTATTCATGCGATTCATGTTGAGCAGTTGTCTGCATTTTCTTTCTTTCCGCATGATTATTTAACACTGTTTATTGGCCGGTATTAAATTTTTAAATATAATGCACGGTGGTTTTCCTTGGGATTTTACTTGCTGGACTTGTTATCTGGTTCTTGTGATAACTGAGTGCAGACCTTGAGTATCAGTAGGAGCAAGGAGGTCACGGCGACACATCCTCACCTGTTCACTGTCGAGGGCCTACTGGTATGTTTGTTGGTATTAAGTTGTTTTAAATTGTCATTATTGGGAACTTGAGACCATACATTTACAGTACTAGTATATATACATGCGCTGATAGCAATTGTCACCTGTATACTGAGTACTTCCGGGTTTTCCACTATAGGTTGAATAAATTAATTGTATGTCAGGCTAAATTGGTGGTATTCCGCTGTACAACTGTAAAACCGTAAAATGTTGAATTACTAAATTAAATGGCATGAAATTAGGACATGAAAGATGAGGTGGACGAATGAGTGACGTGGCAGGTATTTCTGGAGTACGGGCTGAAGAGGTACCTGTTGCACAGGGCGACCCCGGAATTTGGAGCCGCCACATCGGGAGTCTACGTAGGTCTAAGCCGGGCGGGACTCAGTTTTATGGGGAACTGGGGTCGTCACATTGGCAATCCTGGGGCAAGCACCTCTCATGCCTCACCTCACCTCACCAGGCCCCACCTTCTGATGCCTGGCCATCTCGAGGCACGACAGATCATGATGATTATAATGATGATGATATTGAGAGCTAATTTACAAAGGACGGTAGCGGTGACGACGACGAAGACTTGGATTGTTCATAGTTAGTATTTAGAGTTGTTTTTATGAAACTTATTTTAGGACCGTTATTGTAAACTTTTGTTGTTTTTTATGAATATCTCGACTTTTGGACCAATTTATTCTAATATTTAAAATTCATTTTAAATATTTTATAAAAAAAATATAGTTTTTAATCAATTAGCAATGGATTAACAACGGACACCTATTTATTAATATTTATTTTTTAAAATAAATATTTTATTAATATTGTCTATTGACAACGGATTAACAACGTAATTCTGTTTTTCGATGCTAATTAGCAACGTAATTTTGTTTTTCGATGCTAATTAGCAACGAAATTCTCCTTTTCATCATTTTGTTGCTAATTAGCGACGAACACCAATTTATTTATATTTTATTAATATTGTTCGTTGCTAATCCGTTGCTAAATAGCTACGGATTGAGAATTTCATTGCTAAATCGCTTAGCGACGAGTGTTTTAGCGGCACCATTATTTCGCCACTAATCTGTCACTAAGCAGATTAGCAACGGAAAAATAGGGTTTAGCAACGGAATATTTTGTTGCTAAATATAACATTTTTTGTAGTGAATATTGTGACTTAACCTAAGGTTAAAATACTTATTCATTAATACTTTTACCTTGCTAATCGTCATTTTATTCCATTTACATTATCGAGACTTAGTGTTCTCGTATTTCACACGCTCGGTACCCGCATCGACATACTTTTCAAGGCGAATACCCATCACACAGTGTCACGCGGTATGGCAAGATAAACACATACATGCGATGAATAAATGAATAAAATAATAATAATATAACACCACATTAAAGGCATACAATAGAGGAAAATAATTAACTATAGTACCTAGTTAGGCGTGCCCTAGCCTATCCGCGACATCCACGTGGGTCTAAGCTGGCGTCCTAGTATGAAATAAATAAAAATAACGATGTCAATAAAATGGGGCCATTACATATACTAAGTGCCCCCCTCAACCAACAATAAACTTCTCAATATACCCTTAATTAGATAATCCCCATATTTCACCTAACTTCACACCTATTCAATAATCAATCCTACTTCATCTATGTCAATGAAATCAAGAAACACTACAAACACTCATGAAATCCCCCTTTTGCTATCTTTGATTCAATTAAGAAAATCAATCCACTTGTTTACAAGGGTTTTCTCAAAATCACCAAACACACAAAAGTAAATTAACCTCACATAATCCCTAATTGCTCAAACTACAATAAACAACAAAATTAATAGGAGATAACAACAAATTAAGAAGAAGATTGGCGTACAAGTTTTGATTCATCTTCTTTAGCGACTGAGACTCCATAGTGATGTGAGGATTGAAGAAAATATGGGAAGTATCGAGGATTGTGTGGCAATAAATTTGTCTATTAACTGCTGCCATACAAGGAAACGACATAAAACATATGTCGTTGTCACATATGACGGTGGTCATAAGTATATATAGGTTGTTTCCATATATGGCAACGGTATATACTTGTGGCTGCTATCATGGGTGGTAACGACTAATAAAATAAGACGTTGCAAACCCATTTTAGCCGAAGGGTTTATATGTAGTGTTAGGTGGGTGTGTTTTATTTTAAAAAATCATTAACTTAATATGTGGGTTGATGGGTAGAGGGGTCGGGGTTAGCAGTCACACTCTTAAAATAATAGAATGTATTTATTGGGATCATGCGTTAGTCTTGACGCAAAATTGTGCAAGGAGCGCTCACATGACTAACTTGCCCCGCATCTTAGGTTTTCAGAAAGTTATTCTGAAAATGGATAATAAACAGGTGGCGACCCATCAAACAAGAATGCTAATTACTAAGACCAACACCAATCAACACCATTTTGGTGTTGGTTGGTGTACAGGAAAAGTAATTTGGTGCTCTAATGGAACACCAAATTTCCAACGCTATCCCTGTGGGATAAGGTTGAGCCAATAGTGGCACTATTCACTCAAACAACACTATTCACCAGGTTTTTATTCTTTTTAATTTTTGTTTTCTTTATTTTTAAGAAAAGTAATATAAAATAATGCTAAAAAATAGAAAAGTGTAAAAGATAGTGTTGATGGATTTGAGAAGTAAATAATACAAGTGTCACTGTTTGCACTTAAATAGTGTTAGTGTTACTCTATTTAATTTAGAGTTGGAGATGCCCTAAATAGACAATGGCAACTTCTCTTCATTGTACTGCAAACAATTGACCCACTTGATTAGTTCACCCTATAAAATATAAATTTCAAGGTAATTTTTATTATCATTTTCTTATATTGTGTAGTTTGTATGATCTACATTTTTTTTTGACGAAGTTCGTATGATCTACTTAGTCACTCTTTTCACTTTATTTATAAGAGAAAGGGAGATCAACTCAATACCTAGGGTCTCTTTAAATCCTTTGGAACTATATAAGAG
Organism: Stephania japonica; assembly: GCA_039657345.1. Classification (NCBI taxonomy): domain Eukaryota; kingdom Viridiplantae; phylum Streptophyta; class Magnoliopsida; order Ranunculales; family Menispermaceae; genus Stephania; species Stephania japonica. Next base: position 15,481,231 of record CM077556.1, read on the forward strand.
GCTATTTCAATAAGTACGCATATCGATCCCAACAATTATCAAATATAGATGAATTTTATTTGTTTCCCAAATTAAAGTTCGTTAGTTTGTTAATGATCCATGTGAAACAGTATAACAGAGATATTCTTCAAAGAAATAAGCATTGATGAATGCAATTAGTGTGTCTATATATGTGCTTTGGTTCTTTTTGGCATCCACAAAGGAATCTAATAATTAGGGAAAAAAAAAAATGTTGCCTACCTTGTGCGTGTGTGCGAAAGTGAGTAGTGGTGCCCAAAAGGAAACGTGGTATTTCTAACATCATTAATCAATACACAGTATGTTGTGAGTGTCCCTTGAAATATCTACACCGAGATTTGTGTGCACATATTTTAATGTGTATCAGATACACCAGCGACTTTGTGACAAATGACTGTATCAAAAGCATTTCACATCCTATCTTTTGAAGTCACTGTGCGCGGATGGTCAAGTGGTTTGGGGATCGACAGTGATCACCGCAACGCAAGAGAAGTCTCGGAACTTAAAATGGGCGTGGGCCGACTCGCTCGTTCGGTCGAGTCGTTAATATGCACGCGCGCGAGCTTTCTCATCCAAAAAGGCAAGGTGTCGTGCAATGGACACTGATAATCTCTAACTTTTGTTTCAAGAATTTTCATTTTTAAGGTTCTATGATATCAACAATAAGTTAGGCTACAAAGCCTCAAAGGAAATGGAATACAAATCAATTACCACAGTAACCTTAATGCATGCATTTCTAACATCAATTATAATATTATTCATAATCAAATATGGCACATTAGGAAATGAGTCAATGAAATCATCACAAGACATCATGTTATTTCAACATTCAACTTGAATAGAGCAAGGAAAACATGATGGTAGATTACTAATAACAAGTCATCAAATTGACTGAAAGAGAATTTAATATGAATAAAATAAAGTAGGGAGTTCCCACAGTTTCACTTACAAGTCACAGGATAGCTCTAACTATCCAGACTCGCGATACTCCGACTAGCGTTCCCGAACTCCCGTGACACCCCTAGATCCCTGAAATATCATTTTTATTTATTTACTATATATATTTATGTATATACATACATACATATATATATATTGTTGTAAATTGAATTGAGACTTGCTAGAACTAGAGAAGGAAAGTAGAAGAACTAAGAACTTCTACTACTACAAACTACTACTACAAAGGAGAAGAGAAGAAATGAGATAGTTGGAATAAGAAGTTTTCATTCAACTTTGGTGTGTTTTTACAATGAGGTTGGCACCCTTTATATAGGCCCTTTGGTGATGATGATAAATGTACTTAGACAATGTTTACAAGTAATACATACATCACATGTCATACAACTCTTCACAAGCAACATTGACAATACATGGAATAATGAGTACATTTGATATGGATACAAGTAAGGGCCATGCTTGATGCTACCACTCAATGTAAGAGCCATGCTTGACAATGATTAGTCATACAAAATCTTGATCAATTGTTCATCCATATCATAACACTCCCCCTTGGATGACAATTATTGAGAGAATGTGCCTCGTTAAAACTTCTACTAAGAAAAACCCTGTGGGAAAAATATAGTAAAAGAAAAGAGTACACTATTCTCATAAATATTAAGATGGGTATAATATTGTTAAGATTGCCTCATTAAAAACCTTGCATGGAAAATCCAATGGGATAAAACCATAGCTAAGGGAAAAAGAGTGCAATACATTAATCAATAACTCCCCCTCATGTGAACATGGGTGAAACTTGTTCAGTTTCTTTACTTGCAATATCTTTAAGTTTACGCAAGCCAATACCATATGTAAGCCTTTTAAATGTCGTATTTGGTAAGGCTTTAGTGAATAAATCAGCAAGATTATCACTCGATCGGATTTGCTTGACATCAATTTCACCATTCTTCTGAAGCTCATGCGCATAAAAGAATTTTGGTGAAATATGTTTTGTTCTGTCCCCCTTTATGAATCCTTCACTTAATTGTGCAATACATGCTGCATTATCTTCATATAATATGGTTGGAGAATCTTTTATTGAAGGCAATCCACATGATTCTTGTATATGTTCAATCATGTTTCTCAACCAAACACATTCACGACTTGCTTCATGAATTGCAAGTACTTCAGAATGATTGGAAGAAGTGGCAACCATAGTTTGTTTTACTTGACTTCCACGATACAAAGATATTACCACAGGTGAATACATATCCCGTTTGAGAACGGGCCTTATGGAGATCTGATAAAATCCAGCATCAGCATAACCTTGGAGATTCAATTTTACCCCTCTCGAGTAAAATAAACCCATGTCACTTGTTCCTCGAAGATATCGAAAAATGTGTTTAACACCATTCCAATGTCTTCGAGTTGGTGAAGAGCTATATCTTGCAAGTAGGTTGACAAAGAAAAGCAATATCGGGTCTTGTACAATTTGCAAGATACATAAGTGCACCAATTGCACTTAAATATGGTACCTCCGGACCAATTAGCTCTTCATCACTTTCTTGAAGTCGAAATGGATCCTTATCCACTTCAAGTGATCTAACAACCATTGGAGAGCTCAATGGATGTGCCTTGTCCATATAAAATCTTTTTAATAATTTTTCAATATAATTTGATTGATGGACAAGTACTCCACTTGAAAAATGTTCAATTTGCAAACCAAGACAAAGTCTTGTTTTTCCAAGTTCTTTCATCTCGAATTCCTTTTTCAAGTATTCGGATGTTCTAACGATGTCGTCGTGGTTTCCCACTATATTTAAATCATCAACATATACAAAATAATAATCACAAATCCTGTTGATGATCTTTTAATGAAGACACATGGGCAAAGCGGATTATTTACATATCCTTCTTTCAAGAAATAATCACTAAGACGTTTGTACCACATTCGTCCGGATTGTTTCAACCCGTACAAAGACCTTTGTAATTTTATAGAATGCATGTTATGAGGTTTTGATTTTATTTCATCGGATATTACAAATCCATCGTGGGATTTTCATATATATCTCACTCGTCTAGAGATCCGTACGATATGCTTTAACGACATCCATTAAATGCATATCAAGCCCTTCGAGAGAGCTATAAGGCTTATCAAGAACCGAAATGTGATTGCATCTATAACAGAGAATATGTTTCCTCATAATCGATGCCAGTCTTTGTGAGAAACCTTGAGCTACAAGTCTTGCTTTGTACCTTGTAACTTCATTTTTTTCGTTTCTCTTTCGTACAAATACCCATTTATATCCAACAGGCTTTACGCCATCTGGCGTTTGGACAATTGGTCCAAAAACCTCTCGTTTCCTTAACGAGTTTAGCTCTGCTTGGATAGCATCTTGCCATTTTTGCCAATCAGGTCTTTTTTGACATTCGTCCACTGATCGTGGTTCTGGATCATCATCATTTTCACATATTTCAAAGGACACATTGAAAGCAAATATATCATCAGGAACAATTTCATTTCGATCCCAAATCTTACCAGAGTTTAAATAATTTATTGAGATCTCATTATTTTCATCTTTTTCCTCTTTTTCTAGAGGAAGTTGTTCCTCATCAGAATCAACTTGTTCTGACAAACCCTTATCAAAGGATTCTTGTGCTTTCTCAGGAGTATTTTGATTTGTATTTATTTTTACTCCCGTTTTCCTCTTTCGAGGAATTGTATCCTTTGAACCAACCGGTCTTCCACGCTTTAAGCGTTTCGTTGGTTCTTGTGCATTTTGTTGCACAGAGACATCAATTCTTGCAGGAGCATTTACAGCTGGAATATGTGATTTTGTCACTTGTTTTGCATCATTAAATGCATCTGTAATTGATTTGCAATTTGTTGCAAATGAATGATCTTTCGAACTTCAAGTTCACACTGGATTTGTTCGTGGATCATAATGTGATAAAGTTGATGCATTCCAAGCAATTTCGTGCCATTCCTTTTGAATTGACTTCTTATCTCCCCCTAATGGTGGGAAAATTGCTTCATCGAAGTGACAATCAGCAAAACGTGCAGTAAATAAATCCCCTGTTAAAGGTTCAAGGTATCTTATAATGGACGATGAGTTAAATCCAACATAAATCCCAAGTTTTCGTTGTGGACCCATCTTAGTTCTATTGGGAGGTGGTATAGGAACATACACTGCACAACTAAAAATTCTTAAGTGTGAAATATTTGGTTGTAGACCGAAAATGAGTTGCATGGGGGAATGTTCATGGTATGCAGTGGGCCTATAACGAATGATAGATGCTGCATGAAGGACTGCATGTCCCCAAACTGAAGTTGATAACTTAGTTCTCATGATTAAAGGTCCGCAATTAATTGAATGCGTTTGATCGAGATTCTCGCCAAACCATTTTGGGTATGCACATGTGGAACAGAATGTTCAATGGTAATTCCTATAGACATGCAATAATTTCTAAATGCTTGAGATTGAAATTCCCAAAGATTATCAAGACGGATGGTCTTGATTGGGTTGTCGTGAATTGTGCTCTTAACTTAATGATTTGCGCTAAAAGTCTAGCAAATGCAACATTGCAATGGGTCGACAAAGAAAACAAACATGTGACCACCTAGTTGATGCATCTATCAAAACCATGAAATATCTAAATGGTCCACAGTGAGGATGAATAGGTCCACATATGTCTCCCTGAATGCGTTCTAAGAAAATTGGGGATTCCACAACAATTTTACTTGGGATGGTTTAACTATCAATTTACCTTGAGAACAACTAGCACAATTATAATCACCAGCTGAAAATATTTTGTGACTCCTTAAAGGATGTCCATGCGAATTATTAATTATTCTTCGCATCATTGATGATCCTGGATGACCAAGCCGGTCATGCCATAAAATGAATGTCGTTGGATCATTAATTTTCTTATTTAAGACGACATTCGTTTCGACATGCCTTATATGAGTAAAATATAATCCGAGAGGGATAAAGCTGGAAATTTTTCTAACACTTCTTTTTTCCCATTTGAAACCAATGTGACATAGAGAAATTCTCTATTTTTTTCGTTCATGGTTTCAATGTGATATCCATTTTGTCGAATATCTTTAAAGCTTAGTAAATTCCTTCTGGATTTTTCGAGTATAAGGCATTGTCAACATGAATTGTTGTTCCCCCAGCAACATAATATTTGCTCTTCCGAGCCATTAATCAAATTGGAGATGCCAGATATTGTTTGAACATTAGCATCAACTAAGTTCAAATTGGAGAAATATTCTCTGCTTTTAAGAATTGTGTGCGTTGTAGCACAATCAAGCAAGCACATATCGCTCTTATTTGGTTCATGACTTGAACACATGATTTGTTGATCCATCCGGACAAATAATATTTGACAAATCGAAAAAAGAGTCATGATAATATTCATAATATTTTGCCTTTGATTTTAAAGGCATGGTAAAGATCACAAAAATACTCGGGCATATATATGACAATATTTAGGCAAAATAGCCTTTCATATATGACTAAAAAATGTCACAATTATGAGCGCTCATTGTCAATAATTATTTGCCCTTTGTAGTGGTGCACCACTTTTATTCCAAAATTTGGTGGAATTGTCAATACGACCTTTACCTGATATTTTCACCTTTTCCACGTCCATAAATTTATTGCGATCATGATCATTATATGCAACATATGCTTCTTAATTTGAAGCTGAACTAATTGGACGGGAGTGATATTATATTTATAATATCTCATCATTTTACTCAGCTACCATGAGACAAGAAATCAATCCTTAATATTTATTGGATTGACGTGCGCACTCGATAATTTGTTGCGAATACATCGAGGCGAGCCACGTGGCTTTTATTTGTCTCATCGGTCATATTTCGCATAGCCTCAATATAGAGGTAATTGAAATTGCGAGAATAATAAATGATATTTGACTGATATAAATTTTTGTAGCATGAGACCCAAATTAGCTCATTTTGAGCCTTTTGAGCATTACCCTTATGTATAACTCCATAAGGTGAAAATATATATAAAGTGAAGTATTCACTTTTCAAATCTCCAAAGAGAAATTGACGAATGATTATGTATAACACATAGCCTTGCATAGAATTATCATGACAAGAATTATAATAAGGTAACAAATGCAAACTATGGTTGAAAAGAATTTTGAAAATAAATTTAATATAAAAGAGTTTTCCTTTATGTAAAAACATAACATATGATTAAATATATGTTCACAACTTGATTATTAGTATGCAAAATGTATTACTTGTATGAGTTGGTGGGACAACCTCCAGGTTGGGTGGTGAGACGAAGTCTACTTAAAAATCATGCCACCTCGAACGGGATAACCCGTCTCCCTTTCAATGTTTAGCTTTACCGGGGACAAGGCTTACCCACTATCAACCCAAACTCATAACACTATTTGCAATATAAAAAATCAAGAATAAAGCATAATTAATCGTTTGTAGTATAGCGAGAAAACTAGTTATGTCACATATTGATTTTTGATTTCTGATGTAGAAGATCGTACAAGACGCAACTACAGAGCATAGTTTCGCAATCGGTGACGTTATAATGGTATATGAATAAAGTATGCATATAGAAGTTATGCATGTAATAAAAGGAAACAACCATGGTAATTTAAAAATAAATTGAACTTATTTAAATAACAAAAGTTATACCTTCTTAGCTTTTTCTCCTTAACAAGCCTTATTGAACTTCAAGATCTCCTTAATGCTAGAGCAAGCTCGTGCTGATAACGTGTTGTAAATTGAATTGAGACTTGCTAGAACTAGAGAAGGAAAGTAGAATAACTAAGAACTTCTACTACTACAAACTACTACTACAAAGGAGAAGAGAAGAAATGAGATAGTTGGAATGAGAAGTTTTCATTCAACTTTGGTGTGTTTTTACAATGAGGTTGGCACCCTTTATATAGGCCCTTTGGTGATGATGATAAATGTACTTAGACAATGTTTACAAGTAATACATACATCACATGTCATACAACTCTTCACAAGCAACATTGACAATACATGGAATAATGAGTACATTTGATATGGATACAAGTAAGGGCCATGCTTGATGCTACCACTTAATGTAAGAGCCATGCTTGACAATGATTAGTCATACAAAATCTTGATCAATTGTTCATCCATATCATAACATATATGTATATGTAAGTGTATATATATTTATTTTATTTTATTTTATTTGTTTATTTATTTATTTTTTAAAAAAAAATTTTGGGGGGTTTGGACCCTGAACCGGGTCTGACCCGGACCAACCGGGTCTGACCCGGTTCGGTGCTCTAACCAGTCCCGTCCAACCGGACCGGCCAGACCGGTCCAGGGACCGCACGCACGCACACGCGTGCGTGCATTCCCTCCCCCTTCTTCCTTCACAGGGACATTGAGAAGCAGAGACGCACAGCAGCGTCTCTGTTTCTTCAAATTTTTTTTTTTGAGAGGGATTGGGAGGGGAGACGACAACAGTCGTCGTCTCCCTCCTCGGACGAACTGCAAGAGCAGTTCGTCCGAGACCCCAATCACCGCCATCACCATTACACCAACACACCAACAGTGAAAACATTGACGCCAACATCAACAACAACAATAATGCCTTACCTCCGATCCTCTCGTCTGAGCTCGATTCCTAGCCTCAATCCCTCGGTCTCCAGTTCCGATCTCTCCTTTCTCTCTCTCGCTCAAACTCTCTCTCTCCCTCTCTTTTCGGTTTGGTGAGGAAGGTGTATCGGTGGTGTGCGTGGTGGTGATTTTGCTATTTTGGAGGTCAAATGACCATTTTACCCCTCAATCTTATCTTCTTTCTTAATAAGCCAAAGCCCTCTTCGGTCATTTCACAATTCTTTTCTGATTTTTTTTCTGATTTTTTTAATGTATATATATTTATATTATATATTTATATAATATAAATATATATATATATATATTTCCAATTCAATTTAATAAATTTATAATCATAGGCTATGATTTAATGTGCATTAATTTAATACATTGTATTTTACTAAGTTTAGACTTACCGCAAGTCTCACTTTTCGATACCCCGGCTTGCACGCAACTCGAGGCATGTCCCCGACTACGTTTCGGTGTCGATGATTGCAAATTCTGACTTAGTCAGCCTACACACATACAAAACACTAGGAATACATCAAAACAAACATAAAATTTACCTCGGCCACATGCCTCGGTCTGTGCGCATCTCATGCGGGCCCCACGTCACGGGTCGAAAATTCTGATTAAGCAGTTAATCAAGATTAGCAAAATTGGGCCGTGACAAATATTCCCAACAAAATGGAAATTTCGTCCTCGAAATTAATTTAGGTTAGGGTATATCTGACTCAAAAAGGTTCGGAAAACGGTCTCGCATATAATCCTCCCATTCCCAAGTGAGTTCCGACTCGTTATGGAACTGCCACTTGACTAGTACCTTCGGGATAGACTTGTTCCTTAACCGTTGTACCTTTCGGTCTATGATTTGGATAGGTTGCTCCTCATATGAGCAATCCTCGCTCAGGTCAATCTGACTCAAGTTAACTGTCGGTCGTGCTCCTGCCTTCGACTCAGCCAGTCGAAGCATCGATATATGAAAGACCGGATGAACACCTGACATCTGCGGAGGAAGCTCTAATTCGTACGCAACCTTTCCAACCCGTTTCCTAACTCTGAATGGCCCGATGAAACGCGGTGCAAGCTTGCCTTTTACACCAAATCTCTGCAAACCTCTCCGAGGAGAAACCTTAAGGTAGACATAGGCTCCCTCGGGATAAGTGAGATCACTGTGATACTTGTCTGCATACCTCTTTTGTCTTTCTTGGGCTCCCTTAAGCTTCAGTTGAATCTGTCGTACCTTCTCTGTATGATCAACAACAATCTCAGGTCCTACAGACAATCTGTCCTCTGGTTCAGCCCAACATGATGGCGAGCAACAAGGTCTGCCATATAAAGCCTCAAAAGGCGCCATTTCGATGCTAGCCTGATAACTGTTGTTGTATGCAAACTCACACAACGGTAGGTATTCCGCCCATGATCCGCCAAACTCTAGCACACAAGCTCGTAACATATCCTCTAGGACCTGATTGAGTCTTTCAGTCTGTCCGTCAGTCTGAGGGTGAAAGGCCGTGCTGAAATGTAAGCGTGTATCGTACTGCTCCTGCATACTCTGCCATATCCTGGATGTAAAGTTAGCATCTCTGTCTGATACAATAGTCAATGGTACCCCATGCAGCCTGATGATCTCTTTCTCAAACAACACGCTCAACTGATCAAATGTGTAATGTGATGCCACTGGTAGGAAATGAGCAGACTTAGTTAGTCTGTCGACTATAACCCATATCGAGTCATGTCGCCTGGCAGTCTTCGGTAAACCTCTAATAAAGTCCATGGCTATGTCTTCCCATTTCCATTTCGGAATGGGAAGTGGTTGTAAGAGTCCCTCGGGCCTACGATGCTCCGCTTTCACTTGCTGGCATATTCCACAATTCCTGATAAACTCTGACACGTCCGCCTTCATCCCAGGCCACCAGAAATGTCTCTTCATATCATGGTACATCTTAGTCTTGCCTGGATGAATGGTAAACCGGGAACGATGTGACTCCTGAAGGATTTTGTCTCTTAACTCTGGCACTTCGGGTATCCACAGTCTGCCCCTAAACCTCAGACATTGATCTGATGTCTCTGCCCAGTCAACACAATCTGAACTCTGCGCTAACTCACTGAATCTCGTATACGACTCGTCGGTCCTTTGACCCTCTGCCACTCTTTGTGTGGACACGGTCTGTACTCTCAACTGCGCGTAAATCTCAACTCTAACATCCGTAGGAATATCTATCTGACTTGATGTCGCCGCTACATCGAACATCTCATACTCACGTGTCATTTGACAATTAGTCGTCTCCACATCTCCAACTGGTCTCCTACTCAGCGCGTCTGCAACTACGTTAGCTTTTCCTGGGTGATACTCCAGAGAAAAGTCATAGTCCTTTAAAAACTCTAACCATCTACGTTGCCTCATGTTCAGCTCTTTCTGCGTGAAGAGATATTTCAAACTCTTATGATCAGTATAGAGTGTGAATCTCTCCCCATACAGATGATGTCTCCAAATCTTCAGAGCAAATACTACCGCTGCTAACTCTAAATCATGTGTAGGGTAGTTCTTCTCATGTATCTTCAGCTGTCTCGAAGCATATGCCACAACTCCAATACCCTGCATTAATACACATCCAAGTCCTGTGTATGAAGCATCAGTGTATACTAAGAATCCCTGACCAGCCTCTGGTAACACCAACACAGGGGCGGTAGTCAATAATCTCTTCAGCTGAGCAAATGCGTTCTGACACTCCGCAGTCTAATTAAATATGACGTCTTTCTATGTCAGCCTAGTCATCGATGAAGCAATTTTGGAAAAATCCTCACAAATCTTCGGTAATAGCCTGCCAACCCTAGAAAACTCCTAATCTCTATCACAGACTTTGGTGTCGGCCAATCCATGACTGCCTGAATCTTAGCCGGATCTACTGCAATCCCTGCTGCCCCAACCACATGACCTAAGAACTTGACCTCTGCAAGCCAGAACTCACATTTGCTGAACTTGGCGAATAGCCTGTGCTCCCTCAAAGTCTGCAACGTCTCCTTGAGGTGTTGTTCGTGGTCCTCTCGTGTCCTCGAATAAATAAGAATGTCGTCAATGAAAACTATCACAAAACGGTCAAGATATGGTCTCAAAACTCGATGCATAAGATCCATAAACACAGCAGGGGCATTGGTCAGCCCGAAAGGCATGACCGTGAACTGGTAATGTCCATATCTGGTGCGGAATGCCGTCTTAGACCTATCCTCGTCTCTGATCCTAAGTTGATGATACCCCGATCTCAGGTCTATCTTAGAGAAAAACTGTGCTCCCCTCAGCTGCTTAAACAAGTCGTCAATCCTCGGCAACGGGTACTGGTTCCTGACGGTGGCCTTATTCAATTGTCTGTAGTCGATACATAGTCGTAGACTACCATCTTTCTTCTTTACAAACAAAACTGGTGCTCCCCATGGCGACATTGATGGTGTAATGAATCCTTTATTTCCCAAATCCTGAAGCTGATCCCTCAACTCTTCCAACTCTTTTGGTGCCATGCGATAGGGTGGTATTGAGATTGGTTTGGTGCCTTGCATAAGATCAATGACAAAGTCTATCTCTCGAGGTGGTGGTAGTCCAGGTAAGTCCTCCGAAAAAACATCAGGAAAGTCTTGGACCACTAGTATGTCCTCAAGTCGGGGTCCCTGACTCTCCGTTACGGCATACAAAGCTACTAGAGTCTCCATCTCCTCACTAGACGCTAATCGACCTCTCGTGGTGCTAATTTTCGGTGTACTACCTTGATGCACAAATAGTGGACGTCCAGGAATCTCAAATACCACTGACTTACTGTAACAATCAATGTGTGCGTGGTATGCTGATAACCAGTCCATCCCAAAAAGTGCGTCGAACTCTAACGCCTCGAGGACTCTAAAATCGGCAGGTAACTTAACCCCGCTAATCTCTACTGTGACTCTCTCAATTAGACTGTTAGGGTAAACCTTATCCTCAGCTGCGGTACTCAACATCAAATGTACACTAAGCTTCACCGGAGTTAATTCTAAGACGTCTATTATGCGACCCGAAATGAAAGATACGGTAGAGCCAGAATCAAATAAAACATAAGAGTCTCTACCAAATGATAGAAATCGTACCCTCAATGAGACTCGTGTGTGGCGGCGCCGGTGTCCGGCGAGCTGGTTGCGCGACCATATGTACTGCCTCCCGGGCCTGTGGTGGATGTACTGCGGCTGGCTGCGAGCACTCCCTGACTACATGTCCTGTCTGCCCAAATCTGAAACATGTAACATGTCTAGGCTGACCGAGCTGTCGCTGATAACTCTGACCCTGAGTCTGTCTCTGTCCCTAACGAGATCCCTCTCGGCCTCTGCCTCTGCCTCGGCCTCTGCCACCTTGCTGTTGATGGTGACGTGTCTCTGGTGGTGTCGGAAGTGCCAATCTCTCCGGTGCCAGTAGTGCGGGTCTGGACTGCGGTGGGGGCAAGATCCATGTTGTTGAACTCTGTGCGAAGGTAGCATATGATGCCTGGGGAACGACCGAGTGATGTGAGGTCGTCCCTGATCCTGATGCCCCTCGGTACCACCCCCTAGGTGCCTTACCCCTCTGTCGCCTCCTCTCATACTCTACTATCTGCTCAGACGACCAAGTCTGACCTGGAGCTGCCCTGTCAGCTACTCTACTCAGATGGTAAGTCTCATGGGCGAGGGCGTGCTCATAAATGTCACCAATAGTTCGGGCTCCCGTGCCGACCACATGCTCTCCAATATCAACTCTTAATCCAACCCCAAAGTAGTGCACATCCTCTAGTTCCTCTCTGACTAAATCCCCAGCAAACTGTCGCAAGTAGTCGTATATGTCTCAATACTGCATAACTGTCTCATCCGGTCCCTGTCTCAAACTCATGAAGTCTCGCCTCAGTCTCATCCTAACTGCTGGCGGAAAGTATTGCTGATAAAACTTGTCCTTAAACATCTTCCATGATGTGAAGTCCCCATCCGTCGCTATCGTCGTGCGCCACCAAACATCAGCGTCCCTCTACAATGTATACGATGATAACTCGGGGCGTAGCCTATCCTTAATGCCCAATATCCTATGAAGCTTCTCCTGAGATAGCACCCACTTCTCGATCATCTGAAAGTCTCGAGTCCCGTCAAAATACTCTGGTTGAAGCCTGATGAAGTCCTTAATCAGCTTGATCCCCACTGCTGAGTCAGATGATGTAGAGGTGCGAGTAGTCGTCGCCACTACCATATCTGTCGTCGGAACCGTGGCGGCTGGGAGAGCCTGTGCCACAGGAATCACAGTCGTAGCCGGAACGGTAGGCGTCTCGATTACGGGTGTGGTCGCAGGAATGGAGGCTGGTACGGCAAATGGAGTGGTGGCAGTCGTAGTCGCTGGAATGGTGCCCTGTGGTATAGCGGGCTCTGTCGTCGGAGGCGTAATAACGGTACGTGTACTGGCGACTGCCTGTGTGAGTGCTGTGATCTGTGCAGTGACGTATGCCATGAAGTCCACCAACTGCTGCCCCTGAGTAGCCACCCGGTCAGACTGCCTCTGCTGGTCGTCATCAGATGTGGTAGGAGGCTGACTGCCGCTAGCATCCGAGTCACCTGTATCACGTGCGTCCGTCATCGTCGTCTGCATGTTGATAGCGACTTCGCATCAACCACTATGAAGTGTATCGCGTATATATATATATATAATGAAATTAACACATATACTTTTTTAAAAAACAAAACTCCCCAACACCTTCACTCGATTCCCAACAATATAGTTCCTAGGCTATGTTCATCTAGTTTCCACTTCTAAGATTTATGTTTTACGCAAGTTCGTGTTTTTCCTTATTTGTCCCTAAGGCTCTGAAGCCTAGGCTCTGATACCAACTGTGACGGCCCCAATTTCGTCTAGGGCACCGCCCGGCCTAATCCCATAATTAAGCCCTAATTACACCACGTAGGACCTAATTATGTATTAGTCAGCCTGTACTACCTATTATCTCGTAAATTGGGTACAAGTATAAGAAAATCTCTATCAGTACTATTCATCATTTTATAAGAATTATCAAATTAGCGGAAGTTTTTAAATCCTAAATGTGGAAACCAGGAAATAACAATCACAATCTAAATATGCAATAAATGACGAGCATATAGACAAAATGAAAGTCAAAAGTCGGGTAGACTAACTCTCATCCCAAAAACAACCCAAGCAAAAGACGTATATATAAGCATAATACAAAAATGTGACCTACATGTACAGCAGCTACGCGCTACGAGCTCAGAGGTAGTCGCCAATCTTCTCCTTGCCCGGTCTGGTGCTGCTTGACGGACCTACACCCACCGTCACATACTAGACGGTGAGTATAGTGATATTTAAGTGATAATCGGGGAATTCTATACTTCATTCCAATTTAAAGACAGATATTTAAATGCATAATAAAACAGAAAAAAGGTGCTGAGAAAGTAATGCATATAAATATCACAGTTAACCAAATTAGATAGACTGACACAGGCTAAGTCGAGATGATCTACGTCCGGTCAGCGGTGAGAAATATCAACCAGCCTTTTTCCACTATCGTATGGAGATACTCTCAACATGCTTTGTAAATTTTGAATATATATATATAGAACTTGCCGACAACCCCGTAATTCAAGCTACGTGATGCCACCCAAGTAATAGTGGTGAGTGCCGGAAACCCCGAGGCCTTGTGACCCCGTGAATCCACCCATCTCTCGTGCAATGGACACTAGATAATCTCCAACTTTTGTTTCAAGAATTTTCATTTCTAAGGTTCTACGATATCAACAATAAGTTAGGCTACAAAGCCTCAATGGAAATGGAATACAAATCAATTACCACAGTAACCCTAATGCATGCATTTCTAACATCAATTATAACATTATTCATAATCAAATATGGCACATTAGGAAATGAGTCAATGAAATCATCACAAGACATCATGTTATTTCAATATTCAACTTGAATAGAGCAAGGAAAACATGATGGTAGATTACTAATAACAAGTCATCAAATTGACTGAAAGAAAATTTAATATGAATAAAATAAAGTAGGGAGTTCCCACAGTTTCACTTACAAGTCACAAGATAGCTCTAACTATCCGGCCTCGCGACACTCCGACTAGCGTTCCCGAACTCCCGTGACACCCCTAGATCCCTGAAATATCATTTTTATTTATTTACTATATACATTTATGTATATACATACATATATATACATATATATATATATGTATATGTAAGTGTATATATATATTTTTTATTTTATTTTATTTGTTTATTTGTTTTATTTTTTTTAATTTTTGGGGGGTTTGGACCCTGAACCGGGTCTGACCCGGTTCGGTCTAACCGGTCCGGTCAACCGGACCGGCCAGACCGGTTCAGGGACCGCGCACGCGTGTCGCACACACACGCGTGCGCGCGTTCCCTCCCCCTTCTTCCTTCACAGAGACATTGAGAAGCAGAGACGCACAGCAGCGTCTCTGCTTATTCAAATTTTTTTTTTTTTTTTTTTTTTTTTTTTTGAGGGATTGGGAGGGGACGACGACGGTCGGTCGTCGTCTCCTCTCTCGGACGAACTGCAAGAGCAGTTCGTCCGAGACCCCAATCACCGCCATCACCATTACACCAACAACACACCAACAGTGAAAACATTGACGCCAACATCAACAACAACAATAATGCCTTACCTCCGATCCTCTCGTCTGAGCTCGATTCCTAGCCTCAATCCCTCGGTCTCCAGTTCCGATCTCTCCTTTCTCTCTCTCGCTCGAACTCTCTCTCTCTCCCTCTCTTTTGGTGGTGAGGAAGGTGTATCGGTGGTGTGTGTGGTGGTGATTTTGCTATTTTGGGGGTCAAATGACCATTTTACCCCTCAATCTTATCTTCTTTCTTAATAAGCCAAAGCCCTCTTCGGTCATTTCACAATTCTTTTCTGATTTTTTTCTGATTTTTTTTATTGTATATATATTTCCAATTCAATTTAATAAATTTATAATCATAGGCTATGATTTAATGTGCATTAATTTAATACATTGTATTTTACTAAGTTTAGACTTACCGCAAGTCTCACTTTTCGATACTCCGGCTTGCACGCAACTCGAGGCATGTCCCTGACTACGTTTCGGCGTCGATGATTGCAAATTCTGACTTAGTCAGCCTACACACATACAAAACACTAGGAATACATCAAAACAAACATAAAATTTACCTCGGCCACATGCCTCGGTCTGTGGGCATCTCATGCGGGCCCCACGTCACGAGTCGAAAATTCTGATTAAGCAGTTAATCAAGATTAGCAAAATTGGGCCGTGACATAAACCTTCTTTATCTTGATAGAAATAATAGACCTTAACCATCGTAGCTACTCTATATAGTGGTTATATTATATAATTCTTTTTTTTGGATATCATATTATATACTTCCTCCGGTCAATAATATAAGTTGTTTTAGCAAAAACCCCTTGTTCAAAATTGTCAGTCGTTTTTAAAATTCAAGAGTGTATTTATTGATTTTTTACCCATTTTATCCTTATGCAATCTAAACATTTATGATTCTTCAATTCTTCCTTTCATTTAATGTCAAAGGACATATATGTAAATTACACTCGTAATTAAGTCTCTCTTAATTCTTGTGCCTTTACCTTAAACGACTTATATTTTTTATCGGAGGGAGTAATTCTTTTTTGAAGTGAAATAGAAATCTCATTAATTAATCATCAAATTGATCATTTACTTTCATTTTTTCATGTTAGTTTCATTGTTGCCTGTTGTAGCTATTTTCCGCAGGAATCCTTAAGAGAATAGAGCTTATGGATTGAGGGTGGATGTGAGATACATAGGATATAATAGATATCCCAACTAAGAAATTTTCTAGTGGTGAATTTACACTGTGAACATGACATGGCTAAAAAAACTGTCCACATTGTGAAGCACATGTTCTACAAATAGAAGGTGTGATAGATAGTACTGTGCGATACACCACATCATAAAAAAATGAAAAACTAGGCGCATAAAATAAATCGAAAAAGTATTTCAAGATTCGTGTTTCTCTCGTTTAAGATTTTATATGGTTCACCTTTGACGTATTTATATATATATGGGAAGTTTTACAATAGAGACCAAATATATACTCATGCCATGAGAACCCCTTAAAATGTGTTATGCATTTATGACGCATCGATTACTGTGTTGGATTAGAATCAAATGATTGTAAATAATGTATCCATGATATGAGTATTTTTGTGGTTCATAGTAGTAGTACCCTATACACGCACGTCGGAGCCCACTTGATGCGCTCTGGGAAGATGATTTATTATTATTGAGAAAACTATAATTTTGAAGCTCAAAAGATGTCTTTTTCATATCTATTAATGTGTATACACTAAATCGAGAAGAGCGCATAATTTAATATGTATAGATGTATAGTACGTACATTGAAATAAGAAGTGGTTATTATTGTATATGTAATGTATACGTATAGAATAGATATATAGACAAATAACAACCTTGTTGATAACATGAAAATATTAGCAAGAGAATACATATAATGTGCGTGAAATCTATTTAAACTGAAAAAAAAAAAGATGCATAAAAAGGAAAGCACGTTTTTTGTTTTTTGTTTTTTTTAATCAGAAAGAAGTATTAGCATTCATCAAAAAGTATGCTGGGAATAATTGTTCCACATCCTGAATACAAAAGTATTACTATAAATATTTATATATATACACAAAAGATTAGCAGCCTTACTTTAAATAGCCCAAACCAAAAAGTCCCACCACAGAACAGTCCATGAATAGGAAAGAGCACGATATCCGAAAATTAGGAGCATACTTGATCATGTCGGACAGTCGTAGTTACTTTGAGGGACCATAACTTTTGACTTAGGAATTTGATTGATTATTATAATACCTTTTTGAAAATGGCGTTTCGTGCTCTACAACTATTTTCAAAGCTTTGCTCTCCGGGATTGAATTTCACGGATCTAAATTCCTTCGTTTCGGCCTTCATTGGGAACTTTTATTTTATTGTCTAGTTTTATGGCTATTTTCGTAATTTACTTTATTTAAATCGTTTTTAGAGTCTTAGAAGGATTAAACGTTTTGGGTCATAGAAGGAATACGTTTTGAGTCGTAGAAGGATTAGAGTTTCTAATGGGCTATATAAAGCCATGATTAGGGTTGTAATCATTATCAATTATTATCAATTTATTTTAATTTCGGTTTTCTTCAAAACTTTAAGGATTTTTCCTTGTTTGAGCAACTCAGCGTCAAACAAAGATGAGGGCAAATTTGAACTTTCAACTACCGAAGGAAAAATTGAAGATTGGTGCTTATTAGATTAGATATTAGATTAGATTAGAGATAGAGATATTAGATATTAGATTAAATAGATATATTAGATATATGTGTGGGTGTGTGTATTATTATATACGTATGTCAAATTTTATTTGGTACTATATATATAGTATGTACAGTAATTTACTTTCTAAAAAATATATATTAATTAATCAATACCGTATATGTATTGTGACAAGAAGTTCGTAAAAGAAAGAAAAATCGGAAAAATAAAAAAGATGGGTGCTTCAAGAGACATGGAATATACGGATAAACAAAAAAATAGACGAAAAGAAAAATAGTGACATTTGATGGTAAAAACTCAATATATTTATTTATTCTTCTGTTAAATTTTATTTAACAATATACATATATATATATATTAAAATGTCATCGTACATGCACAATCCACATTGTGCATTAGAGAAGGTTTCATGAATTTCAATGTCTATTTAATCCATGTAAGCCATGTGAGATGAACATTCCTTATACGACGATAACGTTGCATAAATTTACAATCACAATCCACATTTACCATTAAAGATTAATGTTGTAAGATAACAAATCAAATCTGCTCTAGAAATGTGGCAAGATTCATTTAATATAATAAAAATGCGCACAATTCATGCATCTTGAAAAAAAAATAGCTAGGCAGCTTTGATAAATACGAAAAACAAAAAATGAATTTCTAGAATATGAGCCGATAGCAACATTAGGTTTTTGACAAGGACTTCTCAGTTTTTGAACTCATCTTCCACTGGAAAATTCTTCATAGATAGGTACCTAAATAATTTGCTTATGTGATGATAGAGAAAGAATAACATTATGAGGGCAAGGCCCCATTACATTCCCAAGCAAAGCATCATATATCAATATGAAAAATATTAATCAACAATTTGACTTTCTTTTTGTCATGGGTGGATGCTACTTTTTTAATACACATGGAGTCAACACATTTTTTAAATGACATTCCCTTTTAATTTGCAAACTCAATAGAAGCACCTATAAAGCCAAAAAAATTATAGAAGAAGAAGAAAGAGATGCGCAATATATTCACATGTAGCTGACAATTGGTCTCTCTGTAACCAATTTTCCTAACACAATTGAACTCCTATGTCTTTGATATGCTCCCTAGTAAGATACCATACCAGTATATATACCACTATGTATTGATGGCTACCAGGTAGTAATTTTATTTTGGTCGATCAGTTGCCGTTATATATATATACACCATAGGTTGGTGTGTTGAGGGTTTAAAAACTCTTTTAAGCCAATTTATAAGATCCTAGCTAGATGGTAAGAATTATAAAAGTGTTATCATGCACATTGAGGAGCTAGATGGTAAGAACTATAAAAGTGTTATCATGCACATTGAGGACTGTGGTGATCATGAGCGAAACAAGCAATTACTGAGATAATCCCTAAAAAATGGATGCTTCTAAAACATGAAATCTCTTCCATGACCAAAATTAAAGATATATCACTACATTTTGGGCTTGTTGGAGATATCATCCAAAACAGATACTTCTTTTAATTTAAACCCCAACAGGGAAAACTTTATTCATCAAATGAGATCTTTTTGTTTTTTGATAACAAAGAATTAAACCACAATTTGTTCAATGTGAGGTTGTATCTCTCAACCTCTTATCCAAATAATCTCATATTGGCCACCAATGAGCCATCCACTTGGTTATCAAAGATCTTTTGAGTACATAATTTGTGATGCTATAAAGTCTATACCATCCTGCCACACTACATTATTAATATGTTTACTTAATGTAAGGTGGGAGCAACCTTCAAAGAAAAAGAAAAAAAAACTTTAAAGAGTAGCAAATATTTTTTTTTGTTCATTTTTATCAGGAAAGAAGTAGCAGCAAGTTAAATAAATAAATAAATATTAATTTAGGGAAAATATTAATTTAAACTAAATAAACATTACATTACCAAGAGGAAATCATATCTTTTTGTGGTCCCGATCCTTCAATATTTGGATTATGTATTCATATCAATTAACCCTTGGCTAATTTAGAGTCAAGCCCACTAAGGTCGATCTCATGATAGCGTACTTTCTTTACAAATACTCAAATTTAAATCTTATTACCTACCAAAAAAAAAATTAAAACCTTATTAAGAGACTTCATACGCCTAGTATATTTTTATAAATCTGGAATTTGTTTCACAAACAATATACTTCAGCTATTTCTTTCAAAGTCAAGTCCTTTTTGTGAATTAATTGGAAATTTGGGAGGAATTAAAAAGAGCACCTTATTTTAATTTAATTTAATTAAGACTATATGGAAGAGGTCATTTTCAGGGGGAAACCATAATAAGTGAAAAGTGAAATTGGAGAGACCGAAGGACATCAATGTTGGTTTACAGGGGTACAAATGCACGTGCCATTGAAGGCCTAGGTCACTCGTCCATCTTCAGCTTTTAACGAGCATAAACGACATGGTTCACACGCGCGCGCATGCCGCCCATGGCTCGGTCCGAATGCGCGCCATGGATAGTCGTAGAAGCACGGGCAGCGCGTGCGCAAATCCAATACTAAAACCATATGATCATCATGATTCATGAGTCATGACCATCCATCATAAATGATGCCCTAACACTTTTCTTTTTTTGGAAGAGATATCCAAATCTCAATAATCATTTGAGGCTCAATACATGACCAGACATATAATTAAGTACATTAATTTGCCAATTCTATTTATTCAAACGAACCGCCATTAATTTGATTGTGAATTCGATTGTGAAATAAAAATAGTTTGACAATTAGGGATTGTTCTCTACAATGTTGAAACTCGTTACAATACACAAACATCACTAGAACTACTAACGAATAACAAAACTTCTCAAGAAGAATAAGAAATCTTAAAACTTTCTAACGAGGAGAAGACAAATCAAAGACTTCCAACTAGGAAAGAAAATTGACTATAAAATAAAAATTAAAGACAAGATCAATTCAGAGTGCTGCATAAATCCACACAACGCCGTTGATAAAGATGCACCGCGATAATGATAGACCAATCTTAACAAATCTGACTAGATCTGCAGTTTATTGTATAAATAAAGTGCAAAGGGGCTTGACTAGAACTACCGTCGATCGAAGAGGAAGATCATCGATGGTTCAAGAACAAAAATCACAAAAGAGAATCAAGAAAAAGAAAAAGAAGATGATTCTCTAATACTTTTAAAACACTACAAAAATAGCGAAACAAAAATTCACTCTAGATAAAAGATGATATATATATAGAGAGAAAACTCATTCTAGAAAAAAGATAAAAAAATATTTTTCTATACAGACCTTAAGCCCTTGTTGTATGCATGAATAAAAGTATAAGACTAACTTCTTACTTGTTAACTCCCCTTAAAAAGAATAAAAAATAAAAAAAATGTAAGCTGAAGTATCACCAAAAAAAAAAATGTAAGTTGAAGACTTTAGGGTAAATAAGCAGAATAATCCCAAACTTTCAAGTTTTTCTCAAAAGAATCTCAAACTTTCAATTTTCTCAAAATAATCTCAAACTTTCAATTTTTTTAAAATAATTCCAAACTTTTAATTTTCTCAAAATAATATCAAGCTTTACTTTTAGTCTCAATTTTATCCCATCTACTTTTTTTTTAGTTTAATTTGGTATGAGGTGGCACATTAAATTAATAAATTTGTTGGTTGAGGGAGAGTGTCAAATTAATAAAAGAAAAAATAGCTCATTTTGAATTTTAAAATTTATAACAAACGATGAAGAAATCAAAGAAAAACAAAGTAAAAAAGTAGATGGGATAAAATTGAGATCAAAGAAAAGTTTAGGATTATTTAGAGAAAAACTTGAAAGTTTGAGATTATTCTGCCTATTTACCGAAGACTTTATTGTCTAATTGTCCTCCATGAAAATAATGCACGGGAATATATATATATATATATATATATATATTAAGAAAAAAAATCAAATTTGGATAAAAGAAATTCTGTATGCGGCCATGAGCACCCCACAAATTGATAAGGGCACCCCTAAAAATTTTTTGTTCCTAAAATGCCTTTGTGTTTATAAGGGCACTCCAACACTTCAAAATTGAAAAAACAAAAATTTGAACTCAACGGAATGAACATGAGCACGAGCCTAGGTGTTGCTTCCGATCCATCTTCACATCACACCCCCACACACTCGGATTCGTGGACGGGAAAAAAGGCAGTGGTGCTTGTTGTGGGGGTGTGACGTGAACATTGATCGAAAGCAACACCTAGAGTTCATGCTCGTATTCGTTCCTTTGAGTTCAATTTTTCTTTTTTTCAATTTTGGAGTTGTGGGGTGCCCTTGTAAATACAAAAGTATTTTAGGAACAAAAGATTTTTAGGGGTGCCATTGTCAATTTGTGGGGTGCACGTAGCAGCGCCATTCTCGATGCCCCGGAACAGAGATATAATGAGCATTAATACCACTTCCATAGAATTTAAGTTTTTCTTGTGCGTTTTTTTTTTTCAGTCAACAGAATTTCAAATAAGCAAGCACTTTGATTCACCATGTTTGCTATATGCACTACAAATCACTCGTTTTCTTTTCCCTTCATTTTTACATTAATCTTTCCTAATTCTTCTAAAAGATGCCCAACTTGAGGAGTCAATATTGGTGGGATTACTTTGTGATTAAAAAAATGGTGGGATTGCTTTGCCATTGATCTGTCATATTATAAGAGAATAATGATCTTGGCTGTCTTCATTTGGGGTTTTTATTTTTATAATGGTGAAATAACAATAAAGCCTCAATACTAATTAAATTAGTTCAGGTCCGCTATTTAGATCAAATTATTCTACTATGTTAGGAGGGGAAAAAAAATTTGTACCAAGAGAAAAGGATACGAGTTAGGTATATATGTTGCCATGTTGGATATGCTATGACTATGAGTACAACAACTAACGTAATTACCAGATATGTCAATTAAAATGATTGCTTGATGGTAATCTCATTATAAGTGAAGCAATGCCAAAAAGACAAAATATTGAAAGATCATGGTTCGATTTCCACTGAAATCAAGAAAAAAAAAAAGTGAAGCAATTGTAATTTTCTTGAAACGTATATACATAGTTGACATCTTTATCTCCAATAAAAACTTGAGAGTCGAGAAACAATTTCAATTTTATTAAAATGCAATTTGGTCTTAATGATATATGAACCCGTTTACAAGTTTGCATGAGCAAACTAGTTTTAATTTTATTTTATTTTATTTTTGATAAGAAAGAGCATTGTTCTCGTCCTACAAAATAAAATAAAAAAAAGAAAAGAATAGAACATTGTTCTCCTGGGAAATCGAACCCCAACCACTTATACTCATAACCAAAAATCTAACCACTGGGCCAACCCTACATGGTTAGCTAGTTTTTTTTTTTTTTTTGGTAGGAAGCTAGTTTCATTTTTATTAAAGTGCATGTAATAAATCCATAAAACCGGGCTGAGCCTCAACAAAAGGTCTATATATCTATGACGATCTATATAACTCTATATTTTTCTCTATACTATAATTGACTAGACCTTTTGTTGGTCTTTAAACTTTGTTATTTATTTAATTATTTTCATAGAAACCGATATATACTAAATTAAACATATAAGCGTGTTAGGGGGCCTGGGGCGGCCACCCTTCTTGCCCCACCTCAGGCACCCACCTCAGGTACGCCCATGTATGTTGGATTTGCTATGACTATGAGTACAACAACTAACGTAATTACACAGATATATCAATTTAATATGATTGTATGGCAATGCCAAAAAAACAAGACATTGAAAAATCGTAGTTCGATTTTCACCGAAGTAATAAAAAAAAAAAAAAAAAAAAAAGAGTGAAGTAATTGTAATTTTCTTGAAAGTGAAGCAATTGTAATTTTCTTGAAATATATATATGTAGTTGACATGTTTATCTCTAATGCAAACTCGAGAGTCGAGAAACAATTCCAATTTTATTAAAATGCAATTTGGTCTCAATGATGAACCCATTTACAAGTTTGCAATGAGCAAACTAGTTTTATTTTTATTTTATTTTATTTTTGATAAGGACGAGCACTATTCTCGAATGAAATCGAACCCAACCACTTATACTCATAACCAGAAACCTAACCACACATGGTTAGCAAATTTCATTTTTATTAAAGTGTAATGAATCCATAGAACCGGGGCTATGCCTCAACAAAAGGTCTAGATAGCTATGAGGATCTATATAACTCTATATTGTTCTCTATACCTATATTTGACTAGACCTTAGTCACCAAAGCAACTTTGCGGTGAGGCTGCCTCAGAAAGTTAATCTCAAATAATTAAATGCGGTATACAATTATCAAAATTGTTAAATCAGCTAATCTATCTGCTTAAGTTTAACAGGAAACAACGGGGCTTAACATTTAGTAGACAAATACCAATAATAGTGAACATGACATGACCATGAAAGCAACTGTTGTGCACAGCCCATTAGCTTCATTTTCACACTATCTTTAAGGCTTGTCTCTCACTTGTCTACCCATAGAGAGAGAAGTGAGAGAGTGAAGAATGTTGGGCAAGCATGTAAGTGGGGGTCACTTGATATGGACTCCCCCTGTTGAATGGGAGAAATTGAGATACCCTTCCCATCAATCTATTCACTCATGAATCTTCATCAATTCTCATAAAACAAACTAAGACTTGCACCTTAAAATCATGCCACCAAGCTTATATTATGTCCCATTTTTTCTTCCAAGTTGAGGTCATGAAATGACTATTAATGTCCCGTTACGCTCTCAACTTGAGGTTTTAGAGTGGTGCTCTCCTAACTGTCTATCAACTCCTTGAGTTCATTGTGGAAAATTGATGATAAGGTATATTTTCTAGGACTTAGTGGCCTTTGTCAAACAATGTTAGATTTTTATTTTTATTTTTATTATTTTTTGAGGTTCCATTGTGTTGATAGTTTATATATATATATATGGAAAATGATAATCTAACACAATTTGAGCACACACTTGGGCCACACATGCACATGTGAGTATACAAATGGGGTTAGAGCTCATCTTTACACAAAATCAATTCGCTTGTGCTAGGATCCAATCTACACCACTTTATACCACACCAACTCTTATTATATTTTCAATGTGAGATTATATTCCAACACTCCCCCATAAGTGCAACTAGGCCTAAACTAGTTGTCACTTGCCAAACACAGACCTACTCTTTATAGGTTCGTAAATGTCTATGCTTCTTTTTATAGGCTTTAGGTCCACAAACGGGTCTAGACTCCACCGCTAACCCAATCAAGTCTTTAAATACGAGACCAGGATTGTTCCGTTCTGATAACATATTGAAATCCATGAGCTTAGAGCGTGTTGGGCCAACATGCACATGTGGGTATACAAATGGGGTTGGAACCCATCTTTGCACAAAACTAATTGGCTTGTGCTATGATCCAATCTATACCACTTTATACCACACCAACTCTTATTATATTTTCAATGTGGGATTATATTCCAACACTCTCCCACAAGTGCAACTAGGCCTGAACTAGTTGTCACTTGCCAAACACAGACCTACTCTGTATAGGTCCGTAAATATGTCTGTGCCTCTTTTTATATGTTCTAGGTCCACAAACGGGTCTAGACTCCACCGCTGGCCCAATCAGGTCTTCAAATAGGAGCCCAAGATTGTTTCGCTCTGATAACATATTGAAATCCATGAGCCCGGAGAGTGTTGGGCCACACACGCACATGTGGGTATACAAATCCATCTTTGCACAAAATCAATTGGTTTGTGCTAGAATCCAATCTACATCACTTTATACCACACCAACTCTTATTATATTTTCAATGTGGGATTATATTCCAACATGTTAGTTTCATAATAGAATAAGTTTATTGTGTATATTGATCTATTACATGTCTCTATATATAGAGATGTAATTACATACAAAAGGAAACATCTAAATAAGGTAGCACATAATCAAGGGAGTGATTTGTGCACGACATAATTGCATGAGTGATCTCACAACATAATTATGAGAGTGATTTGTGCATATTTCCTAATTGCACAATATTCCTTAACAATTTTTATTTTTATTATTTTTTGAGGTTACTTTGTGTTGATAGTTTATATATATATAAATGGAAATAATAATTTAACACAATTTGAGCGCATACTTGGGCCACAAAACTTTTTTTAGCCATTTATGGTATTTTGTCAAATGTGGCGCCTACGCCTAGGGAGACAAGGAAAAACCATAAATAACTTAAAAACAAAAATGTGCGCTCCAAGTGTGTTAGATTATCATATATATATATATATATATATATATATATATATATATATATATATATATATATATATATGAGAAATTTTACAATGGAGCCCATATATATACCTATGCCATGGAAACTCTTCAAAATGTGTTGCGCATTTATGACGCATCGATTAATGTGTTGGACTAAAATCCAATGGTTGTAAATATTGTACCCATGCATGAGTATTTTTATGGTTCCCGTGGTGGTAGTAGTAGTAGTAGCATATATATATATATATGAAAAATGATAATCTTACACACTTGGGACACACACTTTATTTTTTAGTCATTCATGACTCTCTCTTGTCTCCCTAGGTGTGGCTCTACATTTGACAAAACATCATAAATGACTACAAAATAAAGTATGCGCCCAAAATGTGTTAGATTATCATTTTCCTATATATATATATATATATATATATATTGGATCTTGTATATATGAAGCTTATTGTAGGTGACTCCTTATTTTCCCCCCTTGTGTGCCTAATATAGTCCAATAAGTTAAATGGTCCACAAACCATTTTGAAACCTCTAGAAGGAATAGTTAGGGATGTAGACAAGGCCTTAAAAGGGCCAACTTGGAATTAATGTTCTCCTTACATCTTGAATGTGCGCCTTCTCTCAACCTCAAGCTTTAGGGAATGTGATGACAAGTCATTTGATTGAGTGGTCCCTTCAATCTGAGGTCAGAGATCTTAAGTTGGAGCCCAGGGTGTAAGGGTGTAAGTAGCCTGTAGATGAAATTGTGTTGGCAGACGACCTCCTTGTTTTATCGACTCAGCTAAAAGAATCTAAGATTGGAGTCGATGTTCTCCTCATAGCTCGAGTGTGCTTTCCTCACATCCTCAGATTATAGATAAAATTATGTTGAGAGACCTCTTCATTTCGTATGGTACTCGACTAAAAGAGCCTAGATAAATTGGAGCAACTACCTTGGTTATGTCATGGTTGTGACTAGACCTGTTCAAGGGCCTGAGCCTGGGTCCTCGCCCGGCTTGCCCAAGCCATGAATAAAAACTTAGGCTTGGATACTAATATTTTGTTCACGACTCGACTTGCCCTATATTGCAAAAAAATCCAACTTATTTTGAGTCGGGCCAGGGCAATCTCATAAAGCCCGAGCCCGACCCGGCCTAGCCATATAATATAATATATGATTATATATTTATATAATTTGAATTGTACTTGGTGATTCTGTAGAGAAATAAGAAAACGTGACTTATGGATTGATTGGGTTCTCATTCCATTAATAGGGGTTAGTAATTGACTTAATAAATTTCAAGAATAAATAAAGTTTCCATGTAATATGACGAATGTCCAAGATAATAAATAAAGTTTTTATGTAGGATGTGTCTGTTTGACAATTTTATTGGAGAGGAAGACTTCAAAGTAGATAAAAGTACACAGTAAAAGTTTGTTATTTGGAGAGTTGAAGACTTTACTTACTAGAAGGGAAAAAGAAAGACTAGTTGTTCTAAGTTTGATCATCATAATTGAAATTAAGATGACCCTAATTTTTTTTATCATTTGAACTATTTTTTAGGGTAATTAGGCTTTATTTGGATAGATCAATTTGTTTCTTATATTTTGTTTACATTTCTTATAACATTTGCATTTTTGTTATAATTAATGCTTAAGACGATTATTAAAGCTTGATGTTTGTTTTTTTTTTGTATTGTAGTATATTATGAGTCAAGTTTTAGGTTTTTATTATTTATTTGACTAATTAAAACATTAGGTGGGCTTTTGAGTTGGGCTTAGGGCATAAATTTTATATTTGGGTTGAACTTGGGCAAACATATAGGCCCGAACAAAGGTGATGAGTTAGGCTTGGGTAATGCTTCTTAGGTTCAGGCCCAATTAGGCCCGACCCGAGTCCAAGCCAAGCCAGCCAATGAATAGGTCTAGTTGTGACCTTATAGTGCCAATTAATGCACATCATGTTGTAATTATTTTTGAGTCGAAGTAAGTACAAGTTTGTATGATATGTAGTGTAGTTTTCACCTTTCATTATCTTGGTCTGGGCTCTTGGTCAATATAAATGTGGGCTTCAAGTATGTAAAGCATGGGCTTCACAGTTGGACTAGGTAAGTCCGTTAGTCCTAATCATGATGTACAGTACAATTCTCAAACTCTTCTCGTCTATTTCAAAATACTAAAAATCGGTTGGCTGGTCTTTCAGTCTCATGATTAATTGGGTTGAATTAATAAAAAAAAAAATTTGGGTTGAGAGGGCCGCCTCCATATGAGGCTCGACAGTGTTTAAGCGTGAATTTGTCAATATGTTTGGCTTCGGACACGACACGGAAAACCAAAAAAGACTTTTTCTTTAAAATATTATGTATGTATATATGTGATGAGCAATTATTAGTTAGGGCCCAGATTTTTTTTTGGTACTTCGCCCACATTTATTAGCAATTTAATAGTGTATATATGTGGTGAGCAATTTTGATGTAAGAACAAAAAACTTGAAATAGCATAAGATAAGGAACATGCTAAGGTGACTCACTAAGTAAGATGCTGAGATAATATTGATACTTTAAATTCTTATCTTACTTCTTATATTTACCAGCAGAAAGATTGACAGTGTTGACCAATTTGCTATAAAATCACAAATAAAAGCTTTTAATTTCATTTTTACTTTTTTTCGCCTTATGCTTCCCATATTTTTCCTAGTAAATGAGTATATATGTTTGATTTCATAAATTTAATAATGGGAAAAAAATGGAGTCTTCATCCGTGGCAAAAATTAGTGCTATTTTGTGTTTGCCTTAAATTGCGCCAAGGAGGTTCAAGAGCTCTCACGTAGATGTTTTTATTTTCAAGACTCAAATTTGAGACTATTAGTTAAAGGACAACAACCCACTTCTAGTCGCGCCAATCAACCATTAGTAAAAAAATAGTATTATTTGATTTACACTTAACGTGACGTACCTCATTCACATGTGTTAAAAAAATAAAAGTTTCGCTCTAATATATCTAATACTAATTGTGATGAGATCCATTTTTATATCCTATTATTCACTACCAAACCATATTTAACTCAGGTAATATTTTCTTTCAACCAACAACATATTTGCAATGGAGGTGTACAATTTTCATTAATCAGTGAGTAGAATGATGAGCACCAACATTCGATAAGTCTGAGTGGCAAGAGACTCAACTCCTCTTAAGTAAAATCTTGTAGATGGATAAAATTAGGTTAATCGATGTAGTTGGCTCTAAATATTACGTGAGAAACTCAAAAAAAAAAAAAAAAAAAAGAAAAAAAAAATCTTGGTTGATTGGTATGTAAGCTGAAAATAGAAACCAATCATATACTTCAAGGCCCAAGCTAGATAACTCGGCTGAATCAACCCTAACCAGATAACTCTCATCGTAAGCTCAATCCACACCACACGATCCATCCCGACAAACCACAACCGTCGGATGCAAGCCTAATTCACATATATATAAACCCAACCAACTCGTCTTCGTCTAGGGTTTTTGCTTTCGCTAACAACACACAGAACGGTAGTGTAGTTGTTGGTCTCACCCGAGAGAGGTTAAAGCGACGGCACGACTGTCCGCCTTGAGAAGCTCCGCTCTCTTGGCCCTCGTTTTGCGTTTTAGGGTTTCCTCTTCGAACAGCCAAACAAACAATCCGAAGCTCAAAAATCTCTGAAAATGGTGGGCAAGACATCGAAGGCGGACAAGAAGATCGCCTACGACAGGAAGTTCTGCGACCTCCTCGATGAGTACACTCAGATCCTGATCGTGGTGGCGGACAACGTCGGATCCAAGCAGTTGCAGGACATAAGGAGAGGACTGAGAGGGGACTCGGTGGTGCTGATGGGGAAGAACACCATGATGAAGAGGACTGTGCGCGTACACGCCGATAAGACCGGGAACAAGGCGTTTCTCAGTCTCATTCCTCTGCTTGTGGTGCGTAATTTATGGTTTTGGTTTTTCTAGGGTTTTGGTTTTGATTGTGTGGTTTGCTTGACTTTGTGTGTGGTTTTTGTTGATTTGTTAGGGCAATGTTGGGTTGATTTTCACCAAAGGAGATTTGAAGGAAGTGAGCGAGGAGGTCGCCAAGTACAAGGTACCATATAATCGCCAAAAACACTCATTTTAGGGGTTTGATGCTGTTTCTATTGTGTGAAAGTTTTTATTTTTGAGTCGTTGAATCAATACAAGATTGCAACTTGTAATACTTGCAGTGAAGATATCTCGTATTGTATTAGTATATTGATTGTAGTTAATTCTTATGTCGGTGTATTTGACATATCATCGAATGTCTTGCATACAGATGATTTTTAAGTTTATCGACACTCCATGCCCCCCTATATAATTGATTGCATTTCCGAAAAGAAGCTGATGTTTGGGATATACAGTTGAAATTTGATAATTATGTGAAACCATTTGAAGTTTTATAAATTTGAAAGTGATTTACTGCATACTTTACTTTGCATTTGGTTACAAATGTTAGTGCTAATGCCTCGACAAATAAGCTTAAGTTAGTGGTGATATGAATTCATGGAAATAGAATTGAATATCAAGTCTTGAAATTTGTCTCGAATTTCCCAAAGATATATCATTGTTTTCAAGGCGGCGCCTTATTCATTATTTAGGCTGGCGGTGGGACCATTGAATATCAAGTCTTGAACTTTGAGACATTTATACATATTAAATTTTTAATGGTGTTGTTTTTCTTTTAACGCTAATATTGTAGCTAATGACCATTGTAGGGCATAATGTTTTTTTTTTTTGAGGAAAATTGTAGACCATAATGTTTATGGGATTCTTTTAGCTTTTGGGAGGTTTGAAAGTGGAATTTAGAGTTTGTTTTTGAGGCTTTGACTAATCCCTATCAATTGGTGCCCCTTTTCCCTCTTAATCAGTTGGGTTTTTGGTCCAAGCATGATTGGAACTTGCATGATTAGGCCCTACATGGAGAGATTTTTGTTCGACACTGAAATAACAAACCTTGAAACGAATTGATTCTTCTTTCTATGCTTCTGCAAACACTTGTTGATTGTGTATGTTAATATGCTGACGTGCACGTGGCACGCATGCAAAAGTCTGAAGAGTGTAATCTTAATGTGCATCAAATATGTTTCTTTCTAAGTTTCAAAATCTAGAATATTTCTCTAGAATTGATTTTGATTTTTTGATTATTATGTTTATACATGAGCCTATTTTTCCTTGCATTTTTGAACATGCTGTTTTGAATTTTTTTTGTTTGTTTTTTAGATGTAATTGGGAGAGTGGACATTAGTTTTTTAATGGGAAATTTTGTGATATAGTTCCTGATTTTTCATTTCCTCTAAATGATAGTTGATTGCTAATTTCAGATGGAACAGCTATGTATACTTGGATACAGTTCATTTCTGTGGGTAATGGTGCTTAATAATTTATTTATTTATTTTGCAGGTTGGAGCCCCCGCTCGTGTCGGCCTAGTTGCTCCCATTGATGTCGTTGTTCCACCAGGCAATACTGGTTTGGACCCTTCGCAGACGTCCTTCTTTCAGGTTTGTTTACTCTCTGCTATTGTTCCTCTCTTTTGTCTAATGTTGACATTATTTTTGTGTCGTGCTGTTCCACTCTGGTTGTGAAAGAATCGATTCTTGTTCCCCATCTTGGTGAAAGTCCTAACAAATTCACTTCTTTGTGTTTAGGTGCTTAACATTCCAACTAAGATTAACAAGGGTACTGTTGAAATTATCACTCCTGTTGAGCTTATCAGGAAGGGAGAGAAGGTTGGCTCTTCCGAGGCTGCATTGCTAGCAAAGCTTGGGATAAGGCCATTCTCATATGGTCTTGTTGTGCTGTCTGTGTACGAGAATGGCTCTGTTTTCAACCCTGAGGTTCTCAATCTCACTGAAGATGACCTGATTGAGAAGTTTGCCGTTGGTGTATCCATGGCTACTGCTCTCTCGCTTGCCATCTCATACCCGACCCTGGCAGCAGCACCTCACATGTTCATCAATGCCTACAAGAACGTTCTTGCCGTTGCAGTTGCTACTGACTACTCCTTCCCTCAGGCTGACAAAGTGAAGGAATATCTAGCGGTACTTATGATCACTTTAAACTATCTAAGTTCACTTTTCGATAACCTCAAAAAATAAAGTTCACCTTTTGATGTTTATTGTCTGGCCCCTTGTCTATTCTATTACCTTATAATGCTTCCAATCCCTGCATCTAATTTGGTTTTGCTATTGTCGTGAACGCAGGATCCTAGCAAGTTCGTGGTTGCCGTTACTGCTGTTGCTGCAGCAGATTCTGGTGCCGCTGCTGCACCTGCTGCCAAGGAGGAAGAGAAGAAGGAAGAACCTGATGAAGAATCTGATGAAGATATGGGCTTCACTTTGTTTGACTAGGTTGTTTTATGTGACTATTATATTGGGTACTATGTGGTTTTGTTTTACTATTTTAGGTTTATTTCGTATGTCTGCAATTAGCTTTTAGACCATACCTCTACTGAGATTTCCAATGTTTTTAAAGGTTTGAGATGGATTGTTTGTTTATTATTAGCTCTTGCTGATTATTTCTGTTAAAAATCTTTTGCTGATTAAATATCTTGAAAATTTTGGAATGCTCTATATCAAGTTCCTTATGAAGTGTTGGGAATATAGGTTTCATGGATTAAATGGAACATCAGAAGATTAAGTAGAAGGTATTCCGGTCTTTCTTTCATTGGATCAGTTGAAGAATTTGGTGACTGGTGACAACTGTATCATTTTTACATGTGAACATTGCAAGAGGAGTATGCGGTTTTTTTTTTTAAATTACCTTTCCATAAACATGTGTAGTCCAATCACTTTTCTTTCGGAAAATATAGTGTTGTTATATGAAGCTAGTAAAGTTCACTCCTTCACTAACAACTGGTCGGTGTAAGTAGGTTGGGAACGCTACGATTGCAAAGGAGTGAGTAAAAGTCTGCGGGCCAAGGGAAAAACAAGGTACTTGTGTTGGAGAGATGCGATTGGGAGTGCCTTGACAACCCCATCTTTTGTTTTTAATGTTATTTTTTTAAAAAATTTTTAGAGAAAGTCGAATTCAGGATCATCTTAAACTTTACCTGTTAAAAAGTAATGGTTGATCTATCCAAGCACAGGTTCATTATCGATTGGAATCTCTTTTTCTTAATTTATTTTGAGGGAAGTGATTTTGTTGGTCAAAGCTTAATAAGAGGTTGGGTAATAGAAAATAGGAAATACAGAGGATCCCCACGTGGTTCGTAGGAGCACCCACATTCAATGCCTCATATTTAATTTGTTGCAGACTTGCAGTTGCAGTGCACCACTCCCCACCAACAAAGCAACAAGGAGTACACATTACATTACATCTGTGAGAGAGAGAGAGAGAGAGAGAGAGAGAGATCTAGAGATAGTGTGTGTAGAAATGATGGGTAAGGATTGGGTTGGAGGAGGAGGAGGAGGAGGAGATGATGATTTGGGAGAGGAGGGTATGCAATGCAGCAAGCACCCCTACAAGAGCTGTCCAGGCGGAGTGTGTGGGATGTGCCTGCAGGAGAAGTTGGGGAAGCTTGTCTCCTCCTCCAAATCCAACTCATTTTCCCCCTTCTCCTCCTCCTCTTCTGCCTCCCCCTCTTTCAGGTCTGCCACCACCACTAAGGAATCAGTACTGGAGGACACCCGCGAGGCAGTACTTCTCAAGAGAAGCAAATCTTCTGCAGCTGCAAGGAGGCACCATCCAATCGACTTTAATAATAATAGTAATGGTCCAAGGAAGACGAGGTTTTGGTCCTTCATCCACCTCCCCTCTAGCAGAGGCAGAGGAGCAGGAGGCAACAAAGGGGGGGTTGGGGTCCATCCCACCCCTACGGCCGCGGCCACGGCCACGGCCACGGCCACGGCCACCAGTAGTAGTGGAGTTGAAAACGAGAGCCCCAACAGGAACAGCTCGTCGCTGGGGCGTAAAGTGGGGAGATCTAGATCTGTGGGGTGCGGGAGCAGGAGCTTCTCTGGGGACTTTTTGGAGAGACTGTCGACGGGATTCGGGGACTGTACAGTGCTGAGGAGGGTGGAGTCCCAGAGAGAGGCCACCAAGCCCTCTAAGGACCACAACCGTATCAAGGACAGGGTCAAGTGCGGGGGCCTTTTTGGGGGATTCGGCTACGCCCACCATCAACATCAACAACAACAACAACTACAACAACAACAACAACAACAACGACAACAAACCCCACAAACCCCTCATGCCCATGCTCATCGTCGGACTAGTAAGAGCTGGAGATGGTCTCTTGCAAGCCCAATAAGAGCACTCATCATGTCCTCTTCCTCTATTTCTTCCAAGCCTGATCCTGGGGAGGATGGCTACACCAAGGTCGACCATTCGAGTGCTCATGTACCCTCCTTGTTAACTGTCCGGAGCTAAACTAATCAATCAATAAATCAATACTTTCGTGGTCATTCAGATCGAATTACAAATGTATGAATGTATGAATGTTTCTTCTTAATGTTTTTGAGTCTTGGATTATTACATTGTTACTACATGTCTCCTAATTTTTTGTTTGCCTTAATGGAAGTCCAATTTCATATCATATAATGTTAGCATATACTCTTAGCTAGTAGCTAGCTGTTGTTTTTTGTTTGTTTGCTTTGATTGCAGAGTGGGCTCCATACGTCCTGGTGAACCATGACAAAAAGTTAAGAGCCCCACTCTCTCCCTGTGTCTCACTTTTTTCTCTCTTGTATCAGTTGTCTGTGTCTCAGGTCAGGAGGCTGGATATTGGACTTGTATTATGGATTCATCATATCATATGCTCCCGTATAAGTTTTTAAGAAACGTAGCACATGGGGAACTGGGGAAGGATGTAGTTCCTCGTGGGAACTTGAGCTGCTGTGCTGCGTGCCCCATGTGATATCTCAGGATAACTACTCCAGCTCTGCCCTCCTCTCATTTTTATAAGCATTAGCGGTAGAATTGGCGACTAATGCGGTTGATTAGTGAGTTTCACAACTCATCACATGCTTCAATTTCAACATAGAATAATTCAAATAAATACAGGCAACGGCCCTAGCTATCACTAAAAGGACTCCATTACCATACTATACCCCAATTTTAAATTGTTTTTACTCAAGGGATCCTTTTTTTTTTTTTTTTATAATTATAAGATTACCCCAGCTTTCAGCCCAACAAAACACTCTCACCATTCCATTCAACCCCAAAATCAAATACATCATTACTCATTTTTTATGCTAGTTTGGTAATTTTAAGCACTGCGTTGAGGTCGAGGGTACACAAGGAAAGCTCATATTGGTCGAACCTCAACAGATCTAGGCTTGAAAGAGTTGGCGAGCAAGGGGAACCACCATCGGAGTCGTTGCGTTTTCTCGGTCGATTCGTTAAGTTTTTTGCATTAAAACGTTAGGAGTTTTAATCGTGATGAGATTCCGTATTTTTTATTTGTATTTTTGTCGATCTTGGTCGGTGTGATTTGGATTTTCTAGGTTTTAAGTATTATTTTTGTGACAATGGCTTCACAGGGCTGTAAGATGTGAATCCGCCATGACCCTGTGCAACTGAGTTGGCCTTTTAACTTTCAACATTGTATCACTGAGTGTGTTTCCTGATTTTCGATACAATTTGATCGAAATTAATACATGGCTTCGGACATCCATGACCGTAACTTGTTTAGAGGTTCCAATTCTATTTGATCGAATCCCATCCTATTCATATCGAACTTGCAGCTTCGAACCACATGAAATTTACGTTTTTTGTTACATTTCTTATGTCTGGTTATAGTGCTGTTGTAGTGGGACTATATTGAGCACCCTTTTTTCTTCATTTTTAGGTATAGAGAAAATAAAAAGCCAAACAGGGAGGTCTACGACTGTTGGGCTGGGCTGGGCGGGGGGAGGGGACAAGGCTGGTGATGGCAATTTCGCAGCGTCCCAAGTGGAGGCTACCCCTCTTGAAAGGAAGCACCCGACTTCATCGAAGCAGAAGAAGAAAATAGATCAGAATAATCCTATCCCGAAACACAAACGGGTAAAACAGGCCAATGAGAGTGAGGTGAAACTGGTGGAAACTGGAGTAGAGCATGGGGGCACAATTTCTTCTATTGGCGATAGAGGTGTTTTCACAGTTGTGGCTGGGAGTAGGGAAGATACTGAGCTTATTCGTACACAATCAAGTGATGTTGTAGCTACTAAGGCTGATGCTGCAGATATTGACGGTGCATATGACTTTTTCGATACATCTACACATGCGAAAAACGAAGCAACCACTTCATTTCCTGGTAGCCTGGCTAATTTAAAGCCTTTACCCTATTTTGTCACCATGTCTTGTTAGACATTTGGAGAAACAAGGTACATATTGCTATGCATTTGTTAATTTATGAAATGTTTTGGTTCATTGTTATCTAACTTTAACACAATTTATTTTCTAGTCTCAAGGATTCATAAAGTGCATCAACCATGGTTCTTAAGTTTCTGTTTGAGAGACTATCCTGGGACATTTGAAGAGGGAAAGGGTGAAAAAGTGAAAAAGTTGGCTGAGGACTCCGGTTTGAAACCTTTAGGTTATATCTCATATGATGGAAGTAACCGTGTCTTAATTTATGGCATTGTTGAGAGATGGCAGCTCGAGACCAACACGTTCCACATGCCATTTGGCGAGATGACTATCACATAAGATGATGTGCGAGTTCTTCTTGGGATTCAGGTCACCGAAAAGACAGTTGTTGTTAAGTCTAAGGATCGAGTTGATGTCACATCTATGGTAAGTTGTTTATTGGGGATTTGAGTCAGTGAAGTCGATGAATGGATTAGGACTATGCCTGGGCTCACTGTGAGGTTGGCATGAATAAAGGAACTACTTTCAGTCCCAACTAAAATTTTTTGAGGAAGAGGACGATAAAGAGGAAGATGAAAAGTCTGTATATCCTCCAGTTGAGTGCTTGGTCAGAGCCTACGTCCTATACCTACTGGGAGCCACCATTTTTGCGAATAAGTCTAGTACCCCTTAATCTCATTCAACTTTTGGAAGACGTGACAAGATTGGTGAGTATGCATGGGGTGGTGCGACACTTGCTTACATGTACCGTCAACTTGGCATTTCAAGTCGTGTTGGGGTGACTCAAATTTGCAGATACCTGACTTTGTTAGAGGTAAACTATAGAACCAATCATTTTAATTATATTTTTTATTACTTTGTTCGTAACATTTGTTTTTTGCATGGTTGGATGTACTATCGCATTCAATTCATCAAACCACGTCTGTGTCAAGACTACGAGGTGGGAATGCCCCGAGTGATGAAGTGGCACCATAAAAAAAAGTCGAGGCTAACATTGGATCTTCTCATTGAATTTAGAAGGCGACTCGATAGGATGCGACTCCATGAGGTGACAACCCTACACAACAACAAAAATATCATCTTAATTTAATATATATGGAATGTTAAAAATAACTCTTTTTCACAGGTACGTTGGTATCCCACTAAAAATGCATATTCCATCTACGAAATCGCCTTCTATTTAGGTTTGATCAAATTTATGGATGTCATTGAACGACACAATCCTGCAAGGGTGTTATGGTAGATGAGATATGTTCAAGGCATTCCAAAAGATCTATACCGATCAAAAATGTAATTTATCCGAACAAAAATGTAATTTATTAAGTTTCCTAAATGTGGGGTATGCGTAATACTATTATGAGGTATGGCAAGTAAATTGGTCCTCTATGTCTGTTATGTGTTTTTAGGTTACAATTATAGCAGAGATGTCTTAAAGCCTCTCAATCGTTAATATCCAAACCAAAATGTAATTTATTAATTTCCTAAAATGTGGGGTATGTGTAGTATTATTATACAGTTGGGCAAGTAAATCGGTGTGACGAGCCCTCTCATAATCTGGGGCACCACCCGGCCTAATCCCGTAATTAAGCCCTAATTCGGTTCGTATGACTTAACTACGTATTAGTCAGTCTTTTTAACCCAATTGCCAACTTGATCGCGTTTAGAATAAATAATGCACTAACCTTACCAACTACAACATTTTTGAGTTATTTACTAGTTTTACAATTTAATAAATTAGCAGAAGTCTTAACAATTTATAGCGAAAGTCTTTTAATCATTTAGTGGAAGTCTTTTTAATCATTTAGCGGAAGTCTTTTTAATCATTTAGCAAAAGTCTTTTTAAATAAATGGAAACAATTGGATAAACCTAAGTGTGGAAACCAGGAATAACAATCACAATATATATATGAACTGTGTGGCGAAACATATAAGCAGTGTGATAGTCAAAAGCTTGGGAACTAACGCTCAACCCAATATATACATCCCAACAGTATGAAAGAAATAAGTAAAGTATACAAAATATCAAAACCTACAGTCAAATAGTAGTACGCAAGCTAAAAAGTAGTCGTCAATCTTCTCCCTGTCCGGTCCACTGCTTGACGGATCTGCACCTACCGTCATAAAAAGGACGATGAGTACAAAAGTATAATAGTAATTCCCAAATGACTTATTTACTCACATTTCCAAAATAAATGAACGGTATTTAAAAGCATAATGGTAGTCAAGGAAAGCTCTAAATAAACATGCTAGAAAATACCAGGAATTCAAATGAAACTGAGACAGGTTAAACAGTCTGATCTAGGTCCAGTCGGTGGTAAGAACTATCACTTAGCCTTTTCCACTATTTATATAGAGTTGTGCTCTACATATTATCATTTTCTAATAACCTCAAATGATGGAGCTGTGCTCTACGCATATAAATCATCTATCATAAATCTCGCTGAACACCCCAGTTCATTACGCTATGAGTTGCGCGAGTATAGTGGAGAGTGCCGACATCCCCGAGGTCCCGTGACCCCATTAGCGCCCACTCTATAAATGTGCAATGGACCTATATTCTAAAACTACTTTTAGACATCAAGAAAAAACTCGGTAAAGGAATCCAAAATGGAAATGCTATGAAGTACAATAAACAACGAATACAAGTTCATAATTAATTATTGTCTAGTCATAATAGCATGCTATTCATTTCAACTCTATAATACTTAATGAAAAGAGACGAGCAATGGAAGGAATCAAATAGATTTAACACAAGGAATTATGCCAAGCTCAACAAGAGAGAATAATAACAGATCATGATATCAATAGTGCAAGGCACCCATTTACAGTCCTATAAACTGTCCAATAATAATAATTTGAAATGAAATGAAAGTAAATAGTTCAAGTGGGATTACTCAAATTTACACAATTTCCTAGTCAATTCGACCTCCCGACACCCCGACTTGCGCACCTGAACTCCTGAGTATTCCCTTTAGTTCATGAAGTTCATTTTATATCATTTTATATCATTTTAATTGATTTAAAGTCACATTAAGTGGATTTATAATATTTAACCAAAAATTATAATTTTATTCCAATTTTTTTAGGTGTGACTCATTTTTCGAGTTATATCGGGGTACCAAGAATTCTCAAAAAGTCTCGAAACCACTTTTCTACCTTTTTCTTAATTTCTTATATTTTCTATAAATTTTTTTCCAATTTTTCTAGAATTTTTCAACTATTTTCCTTATTTTCCAGAAATTCATAAATAAAAATATATTTTATTTAATTTTTTATTAATTTTTTAATTAAGGGGCCCATCTAGATCGAGTCCAATTTGAATCGACCCAAATGGGCTCGGTCTAGCCCTATTGGGCATCCCCTTCCTAGGGACGAATTCGTCTCCTCTTTTTTTTATCGAAAATCCAAAAATCACAAATAATACCCAAAAATCCGAAAATACCAACTTCTCACCAACAAATCCAACTCAAACTAGTTTGTTTGAGTAATTCATACCATTTAAACTGTAACGACCCAAATATTCTCCGACCTATTTTAAAGGTATTTTATTAATTTTATATTAAAGTATGTGAACAAATCAAATTGTTACACAAAATTAATATTAACAAGATTTGGATTTGGACCAAATGAAAATAGTTGGAATGGGCTTAACGAGGAAATTGGGCTCATAGGGTATTTACGTAATTTGGGGTTAAATTGTGAACAACCCTATTTTAAACCCCTACCTATATAAACCTCTTATAAGTTCGAAGCCTCTTTTGTGTTGAAACCCTAAACTTGGAGAGGGAGGAGAAGAAGAGAAGGCTTGAACAACCAAGGGGGAGGTAATCTTTTGGTGGTTTTCTTTATTTTTCTTTTCTTTTTCTTTTTCTTCTTTTCTTCTTCTTTGGTTTGGTGTTTGTGTAGAAGAGAAAAGGGGTGGCGCTCTCCCTTGGCCGCCGCCGGTTTTGGGGGCGGCGCCACCAGGCGCCGCCGGAGAAGACAGTGGCACCGCTGCCCCTCAGCGGCGTCGCCGCCTATTATTGGGGGGGGGGGGTGGCTTTAGCCACCCCATTGTGGGAGGAGGAAGGGGGTGGCAATAGCCACCCTACTTCCTCCATCACTGCCACCACCACCGCCACCGCGGCTGGTGAGCCGCGGTGGAGGGGTCCCCAGTGCCGGTGAGCACTGGGGACCACCCTCGGACCTAGATCCGAGGGTTGGTGGGGTGGGGGAAACCCCACCGTGGAGAAGTCGAGGACGCTAGGGGCGTCTGCCCTTGGTTTGGTTCCAGGGGCGACAGGCCCCTGGACCTTTCCAGGGGCCGTTTGGCCCCTGGGGGGGTTTGGTGGACCGTTGACCAGGGGGGACGGCCATGGTCATGGTCAACCCAATTTGGTCCCTGTTCAACTAAACAGGGACCAAATTGGTCCCTGGCCAAAATAAATTAAAAAAATAAAATAATAAAATAAAATAAAATAGGAAAACCTACGATGGGCGTCGACAACCTCGACAAGCCCTCAAACGGCACATCACGTGGGACCCACACCATTTGGGGTCCCCAAATATAAATTAATAATTAAAATACTCAACTTTAAATTACTAAAATACTTATATAGTCTTATATAAAATTGTATAAATTGCGTAGATTAGCGAGGTGGTTCACGTAGGACCCCAAACGTACGAGGAGTCGGTATAGGCGTCGCGACGGGTCCAGGTAAGTGGGGAGCTTCGCTCATGCTTTAAATATGGCTTGATTATTAGATAACTAGGAATGCATGTTTTGAATGTAACGACTTGGGAATGGGTTGCGTCGTGATATTGGTTTGGATCTCTATTATCTATGGAATTGTGAATACATTGTTTAGCCTTTTATGTTATTCGGTGCCCCAGAGTGTGTGGAGTTCCACCGCGGGTCAAATTAGCAAGTTGTCTATATCTTGGACGCCCCAGAGTGTGTGGTAGTTAACCACCGAGGGTTTGCTTGACTAATTGAATGCATAAGGTGAATTATTCGAGGGTAAGGGTTTGGAGTTTCATCCTTTGCTACTTGATGATTCTTTGAGACGTGTAGCGGTGATGGCTTGGATGAATCTATCTTTGTTTTGGTGCGATTATTTAGAGGGTGTAACGGTCATTGCGTTTCCACTGATTATTGTACCAATTCAAAAATAGATGATTCGGTCACCGGATCCTTACCAATATCTAGTTCGTATTGAATGGAACAACGACTTATATTAATATTTATATCTATTGCATTTTATTTAAATCTTTCATGTGACTTTATTTGTATGTCATGTGTAAATTTATAAATGAATAATGATGAATATAATTATGCATGGCATAAATGAATGTTTATCAAATGTGTTGTAAAATTGTTATGTTTATGTATAGCAATGTGAATGGGATACGACATGAAGTATTGATCCGAAGATTATTGGATGAGAAATTTGGAAATGGAAATGTTAGTTATTTATTCTTCTTGGAATATGAATCCATTTTTATAATTACGATGAGCATGAACCATATCTTTAATTGTATCGAATTATGTGTTCGATAAATATGCTTATAATGTTGTTATGATTTACATCTATTCGGTTATTACATGTTGTGTTATGCGTATGGATTGAATGTCATATAGAATTTGCATGA
Source organism: Stephania japonica (assembly GCA_039657345.1). NCBI lineage: Eukaryota > Viridiplantae > Streptophyta > Magnoliopsida > Ranunculales > Menispermaceae > Stephania > Stephania japonica. The sequence continues at coordinate 15,523,378 of CM077556.1, forward strand.
GTACTAGGTAGTACTTGCATATTTAATGTTTGAGCGAATCTTTCCTCTTATTGAGCATCGTTGGTTCTTTAGCTCACCCCACTCTACCCCACAGGTCCCTCTACCAGCGCGATTGACAAGAAAGGCAAGGGAAAAGATTTATCTTGAAGTGCCTTCATATGTGAGACTCATATAAAAGTCTATCATTATTATTAATCGTTTTGTAAACCTCGTACGTGGGATTATAGCTTGAGAGTTAGTAATGGGTAGTTTTGAACCTTTTTTTATTATTATTATGTTGTACGAGACTTTTAAATATTTAAGATTATAGATCTTATTATTATATACAGGATTATATGATTTTATTATGATTAACCTTTACACTCATATTATCATATATCTTGTTAGAATAATTGTTCCGCAGGTTTATTTAGGCGTACCAAGCCGTTATTTGGGTCTGGTTCAGATATCGGGTCTAGGTAACGGTATTGGGCCGGACGACTTGACCCTAGGTCAGGGAAGGGTCGTAACATAAACTCCAAATCAACCAAAATCCAGAGTGCATGTCCATTAATATGAAATTTGTGTTTGAAACCCAATAAAAATTCATTTAATGGAAACTTGACAAGTTGAGTGATGAGTTTACCTCAAATCCAGTGACAACACCTTAAATTCCTAGCTCCAGAAGATCAAATTCACTCTTCCCTCTCCTCCAGATTTGATCTCTCTCTCTCTCTCTCTCACATTATGTGTTTTGCTTGTAAACAGTTTTTTTTTGTTAATGAGAAATCCAACTCATCGATTCATATGTATGGTGTTGGTTTTAATCTTGTGTGCACCATGTATCTCGAGACAATCTGATGGTTACTAGTTGGGCAGTCTAGAGTTCTTGGTGACACAAAATAAGTGAATCCCGACATGGGAGTGTGTGGCAACACGGATCCCGAGGTCAGTCCTTTGGTCATTTTAATTCAATTGTAAGAATAGGACATCAAATGTATATTATATTATTTTAAAAATATAGGTTATGTATTAATCAATGTGCATTAATTTAAATACCATGTTATGCACTAAATTAATTAAATTGTATTTAGCTAAGTTTAGACTTACCACAAGTCTAGCTACTCGATACCCTGACTTGCATGTAACTTAAGGAGCATTTCTGCTCCCGTCTCGACGTTTATGGCTGCAAGAACTGACTTACTTAGCCTACACACATACACAGCACTAGGCATACACCATTTCAAATATAAAATATACCTTGGTCACATTCCTCGGTCGGTGTGCGTATCTCACACGGGTCCCACGTTATGGGTCAGTGAGCCTGATTACGGCCAAAGTCTTGGATTAGAAATTTGGGTCGTGACAATCGGTCCTCTATGTCCATTATGTATGCTTAGGTTATGACCTAGTATAACTGAGATGTCTCAAAGCCTCTCGGACGTTAATATCCAAATGTTGGGTATGCATAGTATTATTATAGAAAGACTGTCTTTTTTGCTCGTTATTTATTCTTAGGTTACGACCTCGTATAGCTGACATGCATGCAAGACCCTCGGCCAATAATCTCTGAACTTTAATGTAATTTATTTAAGTTACCAAATGTGGGGCATGCTTAGTACTATTATGTGGTAGGCAAGTGAATCACTCTACTTTGTTCGTTATGTGTTTTTATATAACGGTCGTATGTGCCTAAAATATCTTACATCCTGTCGAACGGTCATGGTCGAATCAAGAAATAATTTATTAAGTTCCCACAATGTGCGTAGTACAAGTTTGGGGTATGCCAAGTAAATCAGCTCTCCTTTTCGGTTACATGTTCTTAGGTTACGACTTTATATTAGAGAAACACTTTAAAGCATATCGGAATAGAATTTCCGAACATCAATGTGTTTTATTTAAGTTAGTAAATGTGGGGTATGTCGAGTAATATGTCGTTATTTGTGCTTGATTTTTCTTAGTTCACGACTTTGTGTAGTTGAAACACTATAAGGCCTCTCAGACCTTAATGTAATTTAATTTAATTAAGTTACCAAATTAGCGTATGCGTAGCACTAATATGGGGTATGCTCACTGGTATGACATTCTTTGTCCAATATTAATGTAAAATTGCGGCCTTCTATAGCCGAGATGCTATAAAGCCTGTCAGTCAATGGTAACCGAAAGTCATAAGATGATGTACAAGGCCTTGTTTAGTCGAGATGTTAAAATACAGTAGGGTAAAGATAGAAATAAAGTGGGGTATAAATATGAAAACAGTTATGGTTGTGCACCCCATACACAACACACACATACCATTTCTCATCAGCCTGATGTTTCACATTCATTTTGAATTGACAGCCACACTTCTTCGAGGCAGTCTCTTTAGCCTTCTCCTCAGCCTTATCCTCATCTGTTTCTTTACACATTCTCTTTGCAGCCAACTTCAACTTTTTCGCCTTTGAAATTTTCAAGGCAAAAGAACCGAACCTCTCGTAGCCAAAGGACAACCTAGCTCGCCGACCAATTGGAGCATCAGACTTCAATATAATGACTACAAATCCTTACTTTTTAGTTGGAGCCTATGCCCAACTTAATACTTCCTCTCTACTATCGAATGGCATGGTCGCTTTAATGGTCTTGATGAAGTTCAGGAAGGCATCACTTGATGCACACCCTGTGTCTTGAGTAAGAAGCTACAAGAATGAAAAAAAATCACTAATTAAACACAAGAAAATGGCAGAGCAGTCAAATTTCATCATTCTTATATTGCGCAGAGCTGCAAGTCCGAGACATACAATGTGTATATCGACCATGATTGACTGATATTTATAATGCAAGTCTCGGATACATTAAGTCGATAGGTATTGATAGTTAACAGAGCACAACTGTCGAAACTTAAATCATATAGGTTTTACTTGATCGAGTACATCGTAATACGTACGACATAGTAAGGCTGATACGCATGATGGATGTCTCGACCCTGTAAGTCCGACAACCGCAGGCAACATAACACATTCAAAATCTACACGTAAATCGATAAAAATTGGAGCACTTACCTTGTTCTGCTTTGCTTCGCTTTGGTTCAACACTTCCTCTGTGTTTTCCATTTTTAGTGGCGAGATTTGTCCCAAAAATCGATGCCATAGAAAATTCAAAAATGGGAACAATTTGAGCACTCAAATGCTAAACAACTCAGCAAACCAACAAAACGATGAGAAAACGGACTTACCTTAGTGGATTTTGTGAGCATTCAACCTTCTTTTGCTGGAATATGAGATTGGAAGGAGTGAAGGTCATGAGGGTTTCGAGAGTGAGGTTTTCAGGTTTTGGATTTAATTTCCGAATTAGAGTATACTTGCAACAAAAAACCCCTTATATATCAAGGGAATTAAGGATATTTCGCTTAAGGATTCTATAAAAATAGATATTTTTTTGAAAATTTGGGTCCTTTTAGCAATAACTAGGGCCCTTTTAGCCGCTGTCTATATTTTTCTTGTTTTACAAAACACTTTTAATTCAACTCTATTTTTGTAAAACATTGCAGTATCATATTAATTTAGGGCCTCTTAATTTATATTGAAAATCTTATAATTATTAGTTTATTATCATATTTAAACTTTTTAATATAATTTTTTATTTGATGCAAATCTTATTTTATGTGGTCCACCTAAGCTCGATACAAGTTGAGCTTAGCTGGGTCTAAGGAGGCTTAATTCAAACCTTGCTTTCAATAATTTTTTTTTGGTGGCAACAATAATTCATTTTTTAAGTCAACAACTCATTTTTAAGTAAAAATAGTAAGATATTTTGTAAGTTTAACGATGGCGGCCCGAGCTAGTAATTAAATGGCTAAATACAAATTAACTTAGGTGTTGTACACATATTAAATTATTGCACGTAAGTGTTCTTGGGTAGGTTTGGGTCTATATTGTCCTTTTTACAACTCAAAAGTGATTCAAGACATCGGGCACGCGTGTCAAGCAAGTATCCAAACCTATTAATAGGTTTAGGTAAAGCTCGTCTCCCTAATTAAATTTTCTTGTTTCACCACTGTTTTAGTGGGATCAATAAGCATTTCCTTAATTCTTATGCACGATCTAATTAAACTGAAATATTTGGAAACAGAAGGAGTAGCATCACCTTTCTCATCTTCTCATCAATTACAAGCTCGATTTGTCGATTTCTCGAAGTCGTTATATTTCAGTACTTTACCGGAGGTGTGAACAAAATATAAGCCCCATTTTTAGTAGAGAGATAGCATATCAAGTTAAATCAAGTGTTTCATGTGCTCCAAAGTGAGCTAGCGTAGCTGTATAGTTTATATGGATAACACATAATTAGATCGGTAGGTAGCATCCTTGTTACAAGTTTGACTATATATACATGAAATACTACTGATACACATACATTATATCAAAAAAAAAAAGTTCACAAATTTTTTTATAGAAAAGAAAATTTGAACCCACCAAGATTTGAACTCATGACCTTCTACTTTCAAATCTCATATATACCATACCATTAGACCACCCAATTGATTTTATGATCACAATCTTTTTATAATCATGGGTGTGAAGAGATGTTATAACCTTCATTATTATTTTGTTAAAGGCTTTTTTTTTCCAACATATAGTTTGGTTGAAGTTTAGCTCAGAAATGACTACACCTATAACTAGGGGTGTGCCTGGGGTGGGGGCGAGAAGGGCGACCGCCCAAGGCCCCCACCCAAAAGAAGGCCTCTTCTGCATATGCTTTAACTAACGTGTGTATATATTTTTGAAAAAAAAAAAATTTCAAACTTTATCTTGACAAAGGATAGTTATAAGTAGTTATTTTAAAGTCATTTATTGTTTGAGGATGACTTTAAAATAAAAAATTTTCAAAACCTCCCTAGGAGTTTGGACTCTTAAGAGTCCAAATAGCATTACTCCATTACTAATTAGTTTTGAATAGTAGTAATTTATAAATGGAAAAACGAAAAACAACTGTCTCTACTAATTAAGTAAAGTTATGAGAGTGGAGGAAATCTTGGGAAAATTTTAAGCTTTGTATTGACCATTTGGTTTGATCATAGTAATGACTAATGAGCCTATACATAAAGTAAGAACTAATTTTATTTTTTATTTTTGGATGAAAAATGGAAGAACTTTCTTTTTAAGGCAAAACTAACTTAGTTTAGTTAGATGTTTCTATTTTATAAAGAAAAAAACTTGAAAAAAAAGGTTAGTTCCTCCCCTTTTTTTAAGGCAAAACTAACTATAATAAAGCATCAAAGCGTCTCAATTGAGATGATAAAAATATCATTTGTTAAAAAGGTAAGATTTCGAGAGATCGTGATTCGATTCCCATTGAAGTCAAAAAAAAAAAAAACTATAATAAAGCTAACTAAACTAAGTTAGTTTTGCCTTCAAAAATAAAAAAGCTTCCATTTTTCATCCAAAATAAAAAAAGTTCTTCGTTTATGTATAGGCTCATTAGTCATTAGTACGATCAAACTAAATGTTCAATACAAACAATTTTCCCAAGATTTCCTCCACTCTCATAACTCTACTTAATTAGTAGATACCGTTTTGTCGTTTTTCCATTTATAAGTTTCTACTATTCAAAACGAATTAGTAATGAATGAGCCCTTATATACTTCTCCACTAATTCCTCCTCCCTTTTTTTTTTTTTTTTTGGTAGGAACCTCCTCCTCTCTTTCACCACCTTAATTATTGCCTCATAACGAATTAGTATTTTTTAATTAAAATTTTAAATGCATGGAATTTAAAAAGTCAATGATTTAGAACTTAAACTTAATATATATATATATGAAAAATTTTACAATGGAGACCAAATATATACTCATGCCATGAGAACCCTCAAAATGTGTTGTGTATTAAATGTATAATGCATTTATGTCGCCTCGATTAATGTGTTGGATTTAAATCCAATAGTTCTAAATAGTGTATCAATTACATGAGTATATATTTGAATCCCATAGTAGAAGTTTATATATATATGATTTTTCTAGGTATTGTGTGATAAGATTGAACTTTATATTAGTCGGAAGAAGTTTAAATTTTCTAAACACTTAACTAATTTATCATGAAATATTTTTTTGTTTGTTAATTAGTACGATCTTGTAACATTTATTTCCTTTCTATATACATAAAGATTAATAGAAGAGGACAAAAGAAGAGGATTAATACGACTACATCTTAGGCGTGTCACGTGGCGCAGCAAGCAGGCTCGAAAATGGAATTTGAAAAGCCATTATTTTAAAATTTAAATTTGAATATATAGATTTTGTAAAATTGACTAATTAGTGGAACATCTTAAATGTAATAAATTAAAAGGCTAAATTTAAAACTGTAACATAAACTCAAATTAGTGTTGAAACATTTTTTTTTCTTAAATAAGAAACAAAACCAATAATAATGTGCGTGCCACATGGCGCTATGAGGAAGCTCAAAACTGCTACGTGGCACATTCAAGATACAACTTTAATATATACTAGTTGATCAGAACTGCTCCGCATGTGAATTGAATTTAGTTTTGTTAACTTTGCATTTGTATGTATTCTACATGCTCTTTCAACATTTAAGGCTCAATGCTGCGATAATGCGATTATGAGGTATGCTATATATTCTGCATGTATCTTTTAGCAAAATCGGTTGCATTCGATTCTAAGAAAGAGGAAAAAGTCATTAATCTTTGTGGTAGATTCCTTGTAAAATTTGTGAGTACTGATGTAAAAGAGGCAAAAAAAAAAAAAAAAAGTAACATAAATGCTTCCAAAACTACAACAGACGTAAGAGAGGCAAAATTAATAGTGGTAGGGTGGGTTTGGAATTGGGTTAATGTAATTTCTTTTTTTTATTTTTTTTTTACTTGTCATAAGTGGGCATGCTCTCTTTTCTTTTAAAAATGAAGGCATGCTCTATAAACTATCTAAAATACCAATAATCGTGACATATAATTTTCTATAATTATTGGAACATTTTAAATGTAATAAATTAAAAGGCTAAATTTAAAACTGTAACATAAACTCAAATTAGTGTTTTTTTAAGAGAAATTGAAATTTCATTAATCATTTATGGCTCGATACAAGACCAGACATAGAATCAAGTATATTGATTTGCTAATCCTATTTGTGCAAACAAACTGCCATTAATTTCATTTTTTTTCGAAAGTGAAACAGTTTGTCAATCAAGGACTGCTCTCTACAAAGTTGAAACTCGTGACAATACACAAAAGTACTAGTCCCACAAAACGAATAACAAAACTTCTCAACAAGGAAAAAACCTAAAACTTTTCAATGAGAAGACAAATCAAATACTTCCAACTAGGGAAAAAAACTAACTATAAAGTAAAAATTAAAGATAAATCAATCCAGCGTATCGCACAAATCCAAGCAACATCGTTGATGAAGATGCACTGCAACAAGGATGGACCAATCTCTACAAATCTGATTACATATGTTCTTTATTGAATGAAAAAAGATCAAAAGAGATTTGATTGGAACCACTGGCGATCGTTGAGAGAATTGACGGTGGCTAAAGAACAAAAAATCACAAAAGTGAATAAAAAAAGTTTAGGGTTTAGAGAGAAGGAGAGGCCACTAGCTTTCTTTTTCTTTAATTTTCTTGTTGAAATGTTTTTTTTTAAATAAGAAACAAAACCAATAATAATGGGCGTGTCACGCGGCGCTGTGAGGAGGCTCGAAACTGCCACGTGATACACCCAAGATACCCAAAATACAACTTTAATATATATAAAGATTAATAGTTGAGGAAAAAAGAAGAGGATTTAGGGTTTAGGGACGTACGTGATGTACAACTGTTTTTTAACATAAAATGGAAGCAAATAGAGACTTAATTTTTAAACTGAGCCATTTTTCTATACTTGGAGCTTATAATTTCTTTCAGCAAAAGTAACTAAATGTGTTAAGTTAACTTTTCTGAAAGAAAAACATATAACGATAAAATCGATATAGAAAAAACTGATCATAAAATATAAAATTAAGAGAAAACAATTTATAATATAATAAAGAGAAAGCATTGGTTTTTTTTTTTGTGATTCTTCAGTTTGAACCATCGACGATCTTCTTTTTTGATCGACGGTGGTTCCAATAACTATATTTATTTTTATTTATTCAATAAAAGTCAGATCTATTCAAATCTAAAATGTTTCGTTTCATTCGGCCTAGAGCAGTTGTCAGATTCATCATTAGCACCACTTGCCTCTCCTCCACACATGCATCTGCTATCACTCAATTCCGTCCTTACTTCTATATGCTTGTGTATGGATCTGCATCATTTGTTGATTTGATATTTTTTACTAGGTTTTTTATTTCAGTAAGTTATTGTCTTCCTTTGTTGGAAGTCTGTATTTGTTTTCCTTTGTTGGAAGTCTATGTTTGTCTTCGATCCCTTGTTGGTCTGTGTTTGTTTTCCTTCGTCGGAAGTTTTTGTTCATCTTCCGTTATTGGAAGTTTTATTTCTTGTTATAGTTATATTATTGCAGATGCAAAAGACAAGCGTATAAGTTGCACACAAGTTTGCAAACATTCGCAACGTTGATTTGATCTTAAAAAGAAGGAAAAAGGTTGATATTGATGTAATTTTATTGTTAAAACGGATGTAATAGTGAGCAATTTCTATGAATAGAAATATCGTTTCGTCAAAAAAAGAAGAGAAAACAGCCCTATTCACCTATTTAAACTACTCAGTTACAAATTCTTTTCCTATGCTCATTGTTTCATTGTCGACAACCTTGATGGCCCCATATTGCTCTCTTCAACAAAGAATTTTTAGTAGAAGGAAGCTCTTCTATAGCATCACAGTTTTGCACCCATCTCATGTGTTCAAGTTCTTTGGTTAGAGAGAAAAATATGGAAGAGACGTGGAGAAAAATGTGAGAATAGTGAAGATAATTTCACGCTCAATAAGGTAACTGATCAAACTTCCCATAAAGTGGCAATGTATTCCGATGACTTAGGAACTGTTATAGAAATCGATTTTTAAGTAATCTCTTACTTTTACGAAATGACTTATTAAAAATTTAAATAAAAGTCATGTTTGCCCTCTTTTCTTTGAAGGACATACATGGAAAGTAAAAAAGTTGAACCATACTTTAAAAGGGTAGTTTGGTAATAAAGGGTATTTTGGCCTCACCACAACCGTTGTTGAGGATTTCTATTATATAATATATATATATATATATATTAAAGTTGTATCTTGAGTATGCCACTTGGCAGTTTCGAGCCTCCTCGCAGTGCCACGTGGCACACCCCTCCTATTATTGATTTTGTTTCTTATTTTTTAAAAAAAACATTTCAACACTAATTTGAGTCTATGTTACAATTTTTATTAAAAAAAAAGGTTTCAACACTAATTTGAGTTTGTGTTACAGTTTTAAATTTAACCTTTTAATTTATTACATTTAAGACGTTCCACTAAATAGTCAATTTTAGAAAATCTAGATATTTCGAAATTAAATTTTAAAATAAGGGCTTTTCAAATTTCATATTCGGGCCTCCTTGTAGTGCCACGTGGCACTCCTAAGATGTAGCATTATTAATCCTTTTCTTTTTTCCTCTACTATTAATCTTTATGTATATAGAAAGGAAATAAATGCTACATGACTAATTAACAAACAAAAAAATGTTTCATATTAAATTAGTTAAGTGTTTAGAAAAATTCAAACTTATTCTGGCTAATATAAAATTCAAACTTAGCACACATTATTTAGAAAAATTATATATATTTTAAGTTTAAGATCTAAATCATTGACTTTTTCAAATTCCATGCATTTAACAACAACAATCTGGCAGGGGATTAAGGCAAGGATGTCCATTATCACCATACCTATTTATCCTATGTTCGGAGGGACTATCCTCACTTCTTCATCAAGCCGAGATTCGGGGTAAGATCCATGGTTGCAAAGTGATACGAGGCGCCCCGTCGGTATCTCATCTATTATTTGTCGATGATAGCTTTCTATTTTTCGAGCCTCAGAAGAGGAAATGGTGGTGATGAAACAATTATTGGATATATATGAGAAAGCGTCAGGCCAAGCTATAAACTTGCAAAAATAGGCGATGTTCTTCTTAGCGAATGTGACAGTAGAGTTGGAGGAAAGAATCCGTAATGGAATAGGGGTCCACAATGATATTTACGATAGTAAATACTTGGGGTTGTCGTCTCTAATAGGGAGAAAGAAGTGTGAAGTTTTTTCTTTTTTGAAAGAGAAGTTGTGGCAGAGACTAACATCATGGAAGCACAAGTTTTTCTCAAAGGCGATTAAAGAGGTGTTATTAAAATCGATAGCCCAAGCGCTCCATACTTACTGTATGGCGACGTTCTTGATACCTTTATCTATATGTAATACACTCCAAAAGATGATGAACTCTTTTTGGTTGGGTATGAATAATGACAACCAGAGGGGTATGAATTGGTTGAATTGGCATAGACTATGTGTAAGGAAGGAGGAGGTGGGTTCAGGTTTTAAAGATCTCCACAGTTTCAACTTAGCCATGTTAGCAAAGCAAGAGTGGCGATTGTTGCATTACCAAAGTGCTTTGACATCAAGAATTCTCAAAGCTAAATACTATCCGAATGGGGATTTAGATAGGCCATAATCCGAGTTTTACATGGCGAGGAATCATGGCAGCAAAATCAATTGTGGAGCGAGGGAGTAGACGGAGAATAGGCGATGGGAAGTCGGCGAAGGTCTGGGTCATCCGTGGCTAAAAGATTTAGGGAATTTGTTTATCTCAACTGAGTCTATACAAGGTTTAGAGAATATAACAGTTGATGAGTTTATGAAACCATTTAGAAGGGAGTGGGACCATGAGATAATTGAAGAACTCTTTAATAATAGGGATGTCCATGAGATATACCGCATCATGTTAACGAATGGAGAAGAGGATAAACTAGTGTGGAGTCATTGCAATTACAGAGTAAACTCCAGGTATAGAGTGGCAGTAGAGATGGATATGGATGATGATTTGGTGTGTATTCCTGGGGGATTGGATGAAGTTATGGAGCCTTAAGCTCCCACCAAAAGTTAAACATTTCATGTGGAGACTTATGAGGAGATGTATTCCTAGTAAAAATAGATTGGTGGAGAGAGGCATGTTGATTGATGACAAGTGTGTTTGTTGCACAAGTCAAGTCGAGACATATGAACATCTGATGTTTCATTGCAGTAGGATACGCGAATGTTGGAAGGGAGTCTTGCCAAGTCAGTATGATGGGGATGAAACCGATCTCAAGGTTGAATTTTTCAGCTCTTCCAGGTGATGGATGATACCCAAATACAAAAAATATGCATGTATATATGGGCGATTTGGAGGTATAGAAACAAACTATTATGGCCACTTCTTGTTCAATAGAGTCACTTTCACTTGAGCTCTCATCATCTTCGATCGGTGAGCAAGTAGCTTTCAAGGCATGCTCCTTTTTTTACTCTTGTTTGGTCATTCATCCAAGTGTTTCCAATCTAGCATGGTCCTTTAGCTCGAATTCATGAACTATCAATTCTCCACATAATGCATCAAAAGTGTAATCTCCAAGGTTTTGCGCCGATTGAATAGTATACTTCTTCGCATCCCATTCCTTAGGCAAGCCTCTAAGGAACTTGTACGCCGAGTTCTCTTGATCATAATGTTTTCCAAGGTTTTTGATCTCATTCAAAAGCTTCGTGAACCTTGTAATGGTCGTGGCTATGTCTTCATGGGACTCAACTCAAAAAGTCTCATAATGTTCTTAAAGAATCCTCAATTTAGTGTTCTTGACATGTTGCGTCCCTTCATAATGCACTTAAATTTTTTCCACACTTCCTTAGCCGTTTGACAAGCACTAACTCGGTTGAATTCGTTCTCACTTAATGCACAAAACAAATGATTTACGGCTTGATCATTTGATAGATTAGTCTTAATCTCCTTGGCGGTGTACTCTTTCAAAGGCTTGTCCGGTAGAGTGTAGCCATTCTCAATTGCATCCCACAAAAATCTATTTTGAGCTCTAATGTAGACTTCATCCTTACTTTCCAATGAGCATAGTTTGTCCCATCAAAGTAGGTAGGCCTAATAGATGAGTTGCCTTCCCTAGGGCGAGCGAAATCAAATGATTGCATCATTGCAAGAAAACACTCAAAGATACGTTAGTAACACTTTGAGCAATAACCCGTTCTGATACCAATTGAAGGTCACCCAAGAGGGGGGGTAAATTGGGTTACCGAGTAGTTATCGCATTTTTAAAAACTTTATGCGTTAATAACAATGAAAATGCATGCACCAACAATAAATATCTATGCTATGCAAGTGAATGGGGTAGAAGAGATGGAAATAAGACACACGATATATAGTGGTTCGATCCAACCGATCTACATCCACTACCTAACCTCCCCAGTTAGGATTTTCAACCCCTACTTATATTTTCAATAAATGTTACACCCTAAGCCAACTAGCCTAGTGAATGCCTAGCTCAACTAGGTCTTTTACACAATGCTTTATCGTAATAAGGTCTTATACAACCACCTAGCCGCAATTAGGATTTTCCCATCTAGACCCACCTAGGATATTTTTCCACCTAACCGCAACTAGGATTTATGCCTAGCCTCAACTAGGTCTTCCCTCTCGACTTAGATCCCACTAAGTCTTACAATCAAGATTTGAGTAATACAATGAAAGACACTTTACAAAGTAAAGTGGCACCAAGTTCAAATACAAGCAAGCCTCCTAGAGCCTAACTACTCTAATGCATGCAAGTATGAAAACAATTGAGAAATGCAAATAGATAACTGATTTTATGCAAAACTCAATTATGAAACCGTTTCAAGTATGTTGATAAGAGCAAATCCGGTTTCAAATCCAATGAACGAGAAGTTTAATAAAAATCAAGTTTAAGTGCAAACTCTTGTCCAAATTAGTTCTAGAGTTTAATGAATCAAGTTTAAGTGTAAAACTCAAGACAAGTGTGTTCACTAACACAACAAGTAATTTCCTAAATCAATCACACAAGAATATATAATTTAAGCACAAGAAAAGCTAGGAAATTAGGACTTTCTTACAACCCCAAAAAGATGACTTGAAAATCAGTTTTGGAGATGTTGTAGTACTCCTTAGAATGCCTCAAGAGTGTTGGTTTTGATGTTGAATCAACAACTTCAAAGTATGACTTAAAGACTCCAAGCTCCTCCTCTTGAAAAATTTGAGCACTTGTGTTTTTCTTTGTTTTCAAAACCTAATTTTTGTGCTTGGTTGTTTGAGAGTGTTCTATATATTTATAGACCAGTTTATGACCGTTCTAGAGGATCCAAAGGCTGAGATTCCATCAAAAATTCAAACTAAAGTGAATTTTTCAGCTGTATAAAAAAGCTGTCAGGAATGCAATTAGCGCGCTAATACATTTATTAGCGCGCTAACTGCAGGGACCTCAAAATAAATATTTCGTCCCTTTGGTTAGCGACCCTTTAATGCGTCCGAGACCCAAACCAACCCTCATATAACATATCATACATATTTGTTACGGGTCATATAGCCTATTTTGGTGGTTCGAATATTTTCACAAATCCCGAAAATGAAAAATCTCGGTTTCATGATTTGCAAGGGACTTTTCTGCAAATATGCAGTTTTCTTTTTAAAGACCTTTCAAAAACAAGTTTTTCTTTTTTGAAAACTTCCCAATGATTTTCAAAGTACGATATGAATATACACATATAGTTTAACATTGTTTAAACTTATAAGTCCGAAATCTTCAAGTAATCAATTGACATTTGAAAATTCATTTGAAAAACTCAATGTTCATAAACTAATGCAATAGGCTTGCGTAATATGAACTTGAATACCTTACATTAATGTTACATCTCGTGGTTTTGATTTTTCGTCTTCATTCCTTTATGTATGCCGAGTCTTGAACTTGAATAGCTTGAATACTCGAATACTTGTGATTGTGATGTTTTGTAACCTTTGACAAAACTGAATATACACTTGATCAACTTATTAGTATATTTTCACCTTGTTTGTTTCCATTAAAATCTCGGTCGGAGTTAGAGTGACTAACCACTTAGTCCAACACACCTAAGCATCCTCATTTCTGCTTCATTCATTTTATGTAATTGTTGTTGCTTTACCGCCCAACATTCACTTTCATAGGGCATAACTAGGCTAATTGCGGTCCTATAAAATTTTCCTTTTAACTTGGTAGAGATGTCTCTATCACATATCACACTTGTTGCACTCCTCCATTTCTTCCATCTAGCTTGAATTTTATGCAATGTTACATGGCTAATTAACAGACAAAAAAGTTTCATGTTAAATTAGTTAAGTGTTTAGAAAATTCAAACTTACTCCGACTAATACAAAATTCAAACTTAGCACACATTATTTAGAAAAATTATACATATTTTCAGTTTAAGTTCTAAATCATTGACTTTTCAAATTCCATGCATTTAACAACAACAATCTCACCAGCAACTCAGTCTTGCATCACCGCCATGTGGCACGCCCTTCATTATATTAAAGTTGTATCTTGGGTGTGCCACGCGGCAGATACGAGCCTCCTCGCAGCTCCACATGGCACGCCTCTTGATATTGGTTTTGTTTCTTATTTTAAAAAAAATGTTTCAACACTAATTTGAATTTATGTGATCCAGTTTTAAATTTAACCTTTTAATTTATTGCATATAAGATGTTCTCCTAATTAGCCAATTTTACAAAATCTATATATTTCTATTTTAAATTTTAAAATAATGGCTTTTCAAATTTCATTTTCGTGCCTCCTCACAGCACCACGTGACATTCCTAAGATGTAGCCTTATTATTCCTATATATATATATATATGTTGTATCTTGGGTGTGCCACGTGCCCCCCATTATTGGTTTTGTTTCTTACTTTAAAAAAAAATGTTTCAACACTAATTTGAGTTTATGTTATAGTTTTAAATTTAACCTCTTAATTTATTACATTTAAGATATCAAAAAAAAAGTTGTTCCACTAATTAGTCAATTTTAAATCTATATATTTCGAATTTAAAATTTAAAATAATGGCTCTTCAAATTCCATTTTCGGGCCTCCTCGCAGTGCCACATGGAACACCTAAGATGTAGCCATATTAATCCTCTTCTTTTTTCCTCTACTATTAATCTTTATGTATATAGAAAGGAAATAAATGTTACATGACTAATTAACAAGCAAAAAAAGGTTTCATGATAAATTAGTCAAGTGTTTAGAAAATTCAAACTTATTCCAACTAATATAAAATTCAATCTTATCACACATTATTTTAAAAAATCATATATATTTTTAAGTTTTAAGTTCTAAATCATTGACTTTTCAAATTCCATGCATTTAAAATTTTAATTAAAAAATTTACTTTCATCAACTCCAACTCTAATCTATTTGTTATTATTATTATTATTATTATATTAAGTTGTATCTTGGGTGTGCCACGTGACAGTTTTGTAAAATTGACTAATCAATGGAACATCTTAAATGTAATGAATTAGAAGGTTAAATTGAAAACTGGAACATAAACTCAAATTAGTGTTGAAACGTTTTTTTTTTAAATAAGAAACCAAACTAATAATAAGGGGGCGTCCCACGTAACGCTGCAAGGAGGCTCAAGACTGTCACGTGACACACTCAAAATACAACTTTAATATAATATATATACTAGTTGCTCGAAACGTATGGAACACGTGATGTATAACTGTTTTTTAACATAAAAAGGAAGCAAATAGAGACTTAATTTTTAAACTGAGCCCTTTTTCTAGACTTGGAGCTTATGATTTCCTTCAGCAAAAGTAACTAAATGTGTTAAGTTAATTTTTCTGAAAGAAAGATATAAAAATAAAATCGATATAGAAAACACTAATCATGAAATATAAAATAAAGTGAAAACAATTTATAATAGAAAAAGAGAAAGCAATTTACCTATTTAAACTGCTCAGTTACAAATTCTCTTCCTATGCTCATTGTCTCATTGTTGACGGCCGTGATTGCCCCATATCGCTCTCTTCAACAGAGAATTTTCAGCAGAAGAAAATTCTTCTATATAGCACCACAGTTTGCACCCATTTTACGTGTTCATGTTATTTGGTTAGAGAGAGAAATATGGGAGAGATGTGGAGAAAAATATGAGAGTAGCGGAGATAATTTCACGCTTATTAAGGTGACTGATCAAGCTTCCCCTAAAGTGGCTATATGTGTTCCGATGACTTAGGAACGGTTATAGAAACAGATTTTAAATAATTTCTTGCTTTTACGAAATGACTTACAAAAAATTTAATTGAAAGTCATGTTTGCATTCTTTTCTTTGAAGGAAATACTTTAAAAGGGTAGTTTTGTAATAAAGGGTATTTGCCTCACCACAACCGTCGTGGAGGATTTCCATTATATATATATATACACACACACAGAACTCTAATCACCATTTAATTGCATTAATTTCAATAATTGCTACATATGTAAACCAAGAGACCAAAAATAATGTTTAAGATAAACGTTGCATATGAAAACCAAGAGACTAAAAAATCATGCATGCGAGATAAAGAGACCATAAATAAATGAGTTAGTGTTGGGACAACTCTAATCACCATTTTAAAAATAAGAAAAGCTTAACTTATACATTTTACTCAAAGAAGAAGAAAAAAACCCTAAACCTAGTTTTCTCTCATTCCCTACTCTTTGTTTGGCCGGCGGCCACAATGGTCATCGACCGACCTTTTTCAATAGCAGCAGCATCTATGTGCAACCATCCTCTCAATAAAATAATGCTTCAATTGTTTTTGTTTATTTGTTTTTATTTGTGTGTTCGTGTTGTCTATTTTTCTTCTTTTCTCCTTGTTTCTTAGACCTAAAGATATCTTCATAGATCTTTGGCTTTTCAATTAGATAAAGACAGATGGTGTAGTAATGGTAGAAGAATGTGAGGTCGGACAATGATAAAGATGAGAGATTTTGGGATTTATGAGATGTTTAGAGGTTGTTGATAGCCCTCAGCGGTGCATGTAGGCAACGATGATTGTGGGTAGCAACTTAAAGCACACGAAGACTTGGCAATAATGTTGCGGTGTTAGGGTTTCGTCTACGAGGCAATTAACAATCAATTTTAGCAAAGTGCTTTGGGTGGTCTCTTTCTTTATATAATTCTTTCGTTAGGATTTAATTCTTGTTTTGTTCTTGGTTTAGTTTATGTTTAATCTGTGTTTTGTTTCCTCATGCGAATGTTTTGCCAAATTGAGGTAGGTGTCCCCCTTTATGAGGTAGTTCTCCTTATTTTTATTAGGGTAGTTCCAGACTTCAATATGCAATGTAGTATCTATTGCCTTTTTAGGCTTCAAAAAAAATCACCATTTAAAAAAAATAAAAAAACTCTTATCACCATTTAATTGCATTAATTTAAATTACCGTTGCATATGAAAACCAAGAGACCAATAATAATACTTAAAATAACCATTGCATATGAAAACCAAGAGATTAAAAAATCATGCATGGGAGATAAAGATACCATAAATGGATAAGTTAGAGTTGAGAGGACTCCATTCACTATTTAATTGCATTAATTTATATAATCGTTGCATATAAAAGCCAAGAGACCAAAAATAATGTTTAAAATAACGGTTGTATATGAAAACCAAGAGACCAAAAATATTGTAATGTTTAAGAAGTAAATACTTTTTTTAAGAAAGTGTTAATAAGGGAGAGTCCGGCTAAGTGCACCCCACCTTTTACTAAGTGCACCAAAAAAATAAAACTTAAACAAAAAGATCAATCCTACTACAAAATGACCCTCATGCCCCTCACTGTGATTAGTGCACCATATACACTATCTTCTTTGTGATTTGTAGGCATCATCGAGGGGTTCAGCCTTGAAGGTCTGAATCTCTTATTGGAGAGTCGGTCGGGGCCCACCGAACCTCTAGTTGGAGAGTCGGTCACAATTTACCGAACCTTTATTGGAGAGTCGGTAAGAACCCGCCAAACCTTTAGTTCGTCAGTTGTCAACTAAGTTCGGGTGGACAACTCCAAGTCTAGTGAATAAGTCTCGGCTATATATCGCCGAACCTAAAATAGATGTCTTGACCAAGGTTTTAGAGTTGGGGGCTTCGGTTCGGATGAAACGATATTTTGGTAAAAAAGTGGGGTGCACTTAGAAATTGAAATTTGAATTTGGGGTGCCACGCAAAATAGGGTGCACTTAGTAAAAGGTGGGGATTTGGGGTGTCACACAAAATAGGGTGCACTTAGTAAAAGGTGGGGTGCACTTAGCCGGACTCATAAGGGAAGGTCTTAAGTGTGCCACGTGGCGCTATGAGAAGGCTCAAAATTGCCATGTGGCAAATTCAAGATTGTGGCATTGTAGATAGAGATAGAGAACGACCAGGACAAAAAAAAAGGAGATAAGAGAGAACGATCAGAACTAACAGAAAAAGAAAAAAGAAAGAAAAAAGGAGCATCGGCTCTCTTTTCTCCTATCCTCTCCCTCTCCATTCATTTATTTTTTTCTTTGTACTTTGAGTTCTTCAACTATGAAGGACTAAGTTCATAGCCTAGGCAAGACTGAGAGGGAGGTTCAACTGCGCATATTCAATGGATTTGTGAGTTTTATATATTTTAATTTCAAGCTTTTCATTATTATTTTATTTTCTTTGGTATTATTTGAACAATTGAGGTTAAACACTAGTTTAAACCTTAATTTACATGTCAGTGAGTCGTAAGCACCCGTGCATGTGCGATAAGACCACACTAGTGGCGATTGACTTTACCAATTGATTAGAACCTTTTGGGACTGGTCAAATACCATAGAAATCTAGGCTAAATCGGGAGCACTAGCGATCCGGTTGTCTAGGTGTAGTACATTCACAAATCGAAGTAATGCGACCAATGCGTTAAATCTGGAGCACTAGCGATCAGGTTGCGTGTTTGGTTAGGGAAGTAGTCAACGGTCATACCTTGGCTGCCGATATCAGGAAGTGCGAGGAACCGCGTACGTCACCGAGTCTATAGCTACACTAGGATAATTTGATATGTATCTTTTGACATAAGTTGACGACCAAATTCAATCTTTTTATCGAACCAAACTTGCATGTCTTGACCTAGGTGTTATTTTTATTAATTGTTTTTAACTTTATTTTAATTGATTTTATTTATTTTATTTATATTTAGATTAGGTAATTAACATATTTTCTCTAAATCCCCCGATTTCCATTTTGTTATTTTTCTTACCTAAGAAAGAAACCAATCTCTGTGGGATCGACCCTTTACCACTATCTACAAAATAGTTGGTTTAGGTTTAATATATTTTATTAACGCGTTCGGCGCGCATCAAAATAAAATAAATATACCTAAACCAACTATTTTGTAGATAGTGGTAAAGGGTCGATCCCACAGAGATTGGTTTCTTTCTCAGGTAAGAAAAATACAAAAAATAAGGAAATATAAATATTGCAAAAATAAAGAAATCTAATGAGAGGATAGAAGTCTAGGTATTCAGTTTCACAGTCTCGCCATACAACTTGGGATTGAATTTATTAATTGTCGGTTTATAAAAAGTATGAACTAGTCTATGATTTAGTGCAGCTATAGAACCGGTGACGTACTCGGTTCCTCGCACTTCCTAATCTCGATAGCCAAGGTACGACCGTTGACTACTTCCCTAACCAAACACGCAACCTGATCGCTAGTGCTCCAGATTTAACGCATTGGTTGCATTGGGCTTTGTGAATGCACTACACCTAGACAACCGGATCGCTAGTGCTCCCGATTTAGCCTAGATCTCTAAGGTATTTAACCAAATCCCAAAAGGTTCTAATCAATTGGTATGGTCAATTGCCACTAATGTGGTCTTATTGCACAAACATGGGTGCTTACGACTCACTGGCATATAAATTAAGGTTTAAACTAGTGTTTAACCTCAATTGTTCAAATAATACCAAGGAAAATAAATAATAGAAAAGAATCAATAATAATTAAAAATAAATAAACCTGATAAAGGATTCCCAAGTCGTAGGCTTGACTGATCCACCGTCAACCTAGATGGACTAACTAACTAGACATAATAAAAAACTAAACTAAAAATGAAATTGGATACAATTGGCTCCCGGATCCCGGATACTTCAATCCCTATTTATAGATGTGAGAAGTGTATTTTCGGCCTTGACACGTGCCAGAACTGGATTGGGTGATTTCTGGGCTTTGCTGACGTGTCAGCACGTGATTGGGCGAGCAGGTGTGGCCGGCTGATGTGGCGCGACTGGATTGGAGGAGAGTGCTGGCTGTGACGTGCAGTGAGAGGAGCGTGACACATGGCAGAAGCTGGTTCGTTGAGGTGCTTGGTCGTGGCGTGAGCGGACCAACCAGGCGAGGACACGTGGCGAGTGTTTGGGCGGGAAACGCGCACGGAGTCGTGCGAAAATCTGGGAGACAGCACCTGCACGCATCTCGAGGCGGATCGACGGCGGATGGCTGAGGCGATGATCTGTGAGTACGCGTGGCGCTGATTCACGTGGGAGCTGCTGACGTGGTGTCGGTCCATTGGGATGCCGCCACGTGTCACGTTAAATTCCAATTTTTCCCTCTCTTGTGTATGCCCAAAACAACTCCTCCGGTCCGATTTCTACAAGTGTATACTCTATTTTGAGTATTTTTTCGTTCCGGATCCAACCGTGCACTCCGTTTCTGCTAAAAATGAGAATTAAATATAATTAGATATATATTCTCAAAATTATTCCAATAAATCACTAATTTCCTAAAGTATGCATTTATCACCATAAAATAGAATAAATATAGTCCAATTACACCTAATAACCTATACTAAATTATGCCTAAATGAACACTTATCAAACACCCCCAAACTTAGACTTTGCTCGTCCCGAGTAAAGGAGTAAATGAAATAAACACAATTAAACTAGACTACTAATATAGATATGTGCGGACTCAACTAATCCTATACCCGATTCATAATTTCATGGAGTTCCTCTAGTTTACATAGTTGCCAGCTTAACAAGCCACTCAGGAAATTTCGGAGTTATGATATGTCAAGAACCGCAAAACAAACACAACTAAGATCACAGTTTCAAGACAAAGATGCAGTCAAGACAAAGGCCATCAACTACTCATGGGTTTTCTTGATCTATACATTAAAGCATGCAAGTTTAAAATCCCACATAATTTAGTGAAAGCACTCGAGCTAAATCTTTTTTATTTGAGGAGTTTTCATAAACTTCCGCCTTTATTCTCTCTTTTTTATTATTTTTATTTTTATTTTTTATTCCTTTCTCCATTTTTTTTTTCAAGTAACACGGTCCCTGCTCCATTTCCTATGGACCGATTTTCTCACTTTTTCCCACCACAAGTTTCCCTGCTCCATTTCCTATGGAAACTTGTGGGACTCTCAATATTAAGAAAACTCCTGTTAGCCCTTCTCACTTTCACTATAATCAAGAAAATTTCCAATGTGGGTTAAAATAATATCACTTGCACAATTTTGACCGTCTGCCCATTTTGGTGTCTAGCGCAAGCTCAACCAACATACTAAGTCTCTAATCATGCAGTCATAAGAATGCTGGGCTACGGCTTGATTGAGTGTTTCTCCTAATTTCTCCTAAGTTTCAAGTCAACAGGCAACCATAAAGTACTCATCCATAACCAAAGGCATGAACAAAGTCTCGGGTGACTCTAAATGCAACTAAACATGCATAGACACAAGAATGCATCTAAATAACTACAAAAATGTATAAACAATTACTAACCTAAATGATGCAATGCATAGCATGTCATAAAAAAAATATTGAGGTGAAAAGAAAAGAAAAGAAAAGAAAAACACCACCATAACTTACCAAACTCATGAAATACGCATAAAAATAATAAAAAGGTTATACCTGTCATGCGCAAATCCATTCATCCCACACTCCACTATACCTGAAACACTCCCAAACTTATCCAAAACCTTGTCCTCAAGGTTTAAAACAAGAATGAGAATATCAAACTACAAAATGAAGAGAAAAGAGATGAAAAGAATATGGAGGTGAAAGAAACAACGGGGAAATGACATGCTAAAATGATTATGCAAAACCTAATGGACTATAATATCTCATGAAATATGAAGCGCGGTGATAAAAATGCTCAACTTAGGAAATATAGAGAATATACATCTAATTACCTCCAGCAGACGCAAAAACTAACCTAATAATTTCAAACCTTAGAACTTACCAGATCCCAATAAGACTAACCATGTATACCAGAGAACCGCAACAGTGATATCGGGCTCTCAACTCCGGTGCTTCAACAAACGAGTATCAAACACCTGTAAATAGTCAAAAATGGGATAATGGTGAGTGCACTAAACAAATATAAAAATAAGCAAGCTAAAAAAAACATAAAAAAAAATAATAATAAAAAAAAATAAAAATAAAAAAACTTGGGCTGCCTCCCAATAGCGCTTTTGGTTAAAGTCGTTAGCTCGACTTGTCGTGAATGATCACGTGATGCCCTCTCCTTTCGAGATGTCGACAATGAATGGCGCATCTATAGCTTTGGGCAATTCATCAGACATGCCCTCGTTCAGATTTAGGAGCTCATCCGGGACCTCTAACACATATGAATCTATCGCATCATCATCAGCTGACACAAAGGTGTCAGCGGTGTAGAAGATCTGCGAACGCTCCTTTACGACCACCCCCTTGTAAGGTCTAACAAATATGCATGGGAGGGTGGGTGGCTTCACCAACACCAGAGGTTGGTCTTCCTTGCTCCTTTTTTGCGGTTCCTCCAGCCTTTCTAAAATGACATCAATTTCTTTCTCGGCTTCATCCGCTTCATTCTGTGCAATGCTAATGTCCGGCTCATGTAAGGAAACTTCAATTATTTCCTCTGGTTCACTCCAATAGTCCTCAATCGGTGTAACCTCATTCACCTCAACACTCTCCAATGGAATTGCACTCATGGTCTCAGCTGATATTTTCTGGAGAATTGACTTTATTTCTTCTTCAGCTTCTTGATCCCTTTGTTCAATCCATTGGTCCAATTCTTGCTCGGTGAGGTTTATGTCTTGCTCAGTCTCTAGAAGAAACCTTATTATATCCCTTGAAGGCTGATTCTGCATGGAACTATATGTGTCCTGCTGATATGATGAATTACTCCAGTCGTCAAAGGGGTATTTTTTGGTGCTTGGAGAAAGCCAGTCAGAGATCATGTCTTTCTCCATGTCTTTAATGGTTCTCCGTTCTTGTTGAGGGCTCCATGGACTTGGCCTAGACATACAGAAGTCGGGTTGTGGCGATGCATAGCTAGAACTGTGATGATTTCCATACCTCGGATGGTAAGGACAAGCATACGTGGGATGAAAACATTCCCCACAAAAATCACAAGCCTCGACCTGTTGCATAAAAGATTGTGAGTTAGAAAATTGATGTCCATTATATGGCGTACCTACCTCATTCATACCATGATAGTATGAGTCTTCGAATCGATCATAATTATGGTAGTAGGAGGCCATTGAGAAATTTCCTGCAAAAATATTAGAAACAAGGGACTATATACAAAAATAAATAAATAAATAAATAATAATAAATAATATACAACAAAGATAACCAAAGAAAGAAAAACCAATCCCCGGCAACGGCGCCAAAAATTGACGCGCGCCGAACGCGTCAATAAAATAAATATACCTAAACCAACTATTTTGTAGATAGTGGTAAAGGGTCGATCCCACAGAGATTGGTTTCTTTCTCAGGGAAGAAAAATACAAAAAATAAGGAAATATAAATATTGCAAAAATAAAGAAATCTAATGAGAGGATAGAAGTCTAGGCATTCAGTTTCACAGTCTCGCCATACAACTTGGGATTGAATTTATTAATTGTCGGTTTATAAAAAGTATGAACTAGTCTATGATTTAGTGCAGCTATAGAACCAGTGACGTACTCGGTTCCTCGCACTTCCTAATCTCGATAGCCAAGGTACGACCGTTGACTACTTCCCTAACCAAACACGCAACCTGATCGCTAGTGCTCCAGATTTAACGCATTGGTTGCATTGGGCTTTGTGAATGCACTACACCTAGACAACCGGATCGCTAGTGCTCCCGATTTAGCCTAGATCTCTAAGGTATTTAACCAGTCCCAAAAGGTTCTAATCAATTGGTATGGTCAATTGCCACTAATGTGGTCTTATTGCACAAACATGGGTGCTTACGACTCACTGGCATATAAATTAAGGTTTAAACTAGTGTTTGACCTCAATTGTTCAAATAATACCAAGGAAAATAAATAATAGAAAAGAATCAATAATAATTAAAAATAAATAAACCTGATAAAGGATTCCCAAGTCGTAGGCTTGACTGATCCACCGTCAACCTAGATGGACTAACTAACTAGACATAATAAAAAAACTAAACTAAAAATGAAATTGGATACAATTGGCTCCCGGATCCCGGATACTTCAATCCCTATTTATAGATGTGAGAAGTGTATTTTCGGCCTTAACACGTGGCAGAACTGGATTGGGTGATTTCTGGGCTTTGCTGACGTGTCAAGACGTGATTGGGCGAGCAGAAAGTGTGGGCCGATGTGGCGCGCGATCGGATTGGAGGAGAGTCTTGGCCGTGACGTGCGAGTGAGAGGAGCGTGACACATGGCGTGTGGTTCGTTGAGGTCTTTGTCGTGGCGTGAGCTGGACCAACCAGCGAGGACACGTGGCGAGTGTTTGGGCGGGAAAACGCGCACGGAGTCGTGCGAAAATCTGGGAGACAGCACCTGCACGCATCTCGAGGCGGATCGACGGCGGATGGCTGAGGCGATGATCTGTGAGTACGCGTGGCGCTGATTCACGTGGGAGCTGCTGACGTGGTGTCGGTCCATTGGGATGCCGCCACGTGTCACGTTAAATTCCAATTTTTCCCTCTCTTGTGTATGCCCAAAACAACTCCTCCGGTGTCCGATTTCTACAAGTGTATACTCTATTTTGAGTATTTTTTCGTTCCGGATCCAACCGTGCACTCCGTTTCTGCTAAAAATGAGAATTAAATATAATTAGATATATATTCTCAAATTATTCCAATAAATCACTAATTTCCTAAAGTATGCATTTATCACCATAAAATAGAATAAATATAGTCCAATTACACCTAATAACCTATACTAAATTATGCCTAAATGAACACTTATCAGGCATGACTAAATTAAGTTAGGAATATAGTTAGATGACTTGATAATAATCAAAAGGTGATGAACTGATGTTATTTACATTGTTGCATGGTGCAGAAAGAACTGATTTGATTTAGTAATTTGATTTGAAACTGTTTTTTTTTTTTTTTTTTGATAGGAAACTGTAATTGATTTGAAACTGTTAGAATTCCTTATAATTAATGCATTTTTGGTCAAATTTTTTTTTTCTGGCCAAAGCATTTTTGCACTGCAATCATTCTCATTTATTGTTTTCTTTTCTTTATTTCTCGATCTCTCCCTCCTCTCTCATTTCTCATGTACTTTTTGTGCTCCTCTCTTTCTTCTTAGCTTAACTAGTTATAGATTTTATTCCACGCTTATTTCCACGCGTTTCTTCTTTGTCGTCATTGTAGCTGCTCTTTTAGTTTGTTAGGTTTCATCTCATTTGAGGCTTCTCAATGGGCGAGAGAGGCGGCTTTGGACGCCGACTTATGGAAACCAACGACCACCTTCGCTTCCATGCACCGGCGCCGCCTTTGACAGCGATAGAGAGGTTCCTGTGGAGCCCCAATGAGTTCTACTCTCCAAAGGAGGCCCGACAGAGAGCTGTGGTGAATAAAAGACAAACTAATGATGTTGTTTCTTCGAATGGGTTGTGTCATGAATTGCCAAATTTTCATGGTGCAATTGATGGGTGTCGATCAAATAATGACTATGGGTTGCTTTTTTTAGAAGATCACCATCAGAATAGCTTTGTTGATGGGTTGTTTGTCGAGGGAGATCCGTTGCTCGAATGGGATTTCGATAAGGAGAATAAGAAAGTGGGGAATGATGATCAAGTAAGAGGGGTTGATAGAAAGGTGGGAAAGAAAGTGAAAGGTGGAGCTAATTATGCTAATAGTAATCTTATAAAAGGACAGTGGAATGATAAGGAGGATAGGTGATGAGACTACTTGAAAATTATTCTTGTGCATGTTAATTTCTAATAGATCTCCCTTGCCTTTTTTTATATAAGTTATTCTTT
This sequence comes from Stephania japonica, assembly GCA_039657345.1. Taxonomy (NCBI): domain Eukaryota; kingdom Viridiplantae; phylum Streptophyta; class Magnoliopsida; order Ranunculales; family Menispermaceae; genus Stephania; species Stephania japonica. The sequence goes on from CM077556.1 coordinate 15,549,515, forward strand.
GATGTTGAAAGATTGGTATGTTTTATTTTTTATTTTTCGATGGTTTTTGTTAAGGTTGCTGATGAGATTGGTGGAACAACATGGTTCAAGGAAATGGGCTCAGATTGCTCAGAAGTTGGTTGGAAGGGCTGGAAAGCAGTGTAGAGAAAGATGGCACAATCATCTACGCCCTGATATCAAGGTATTGTTTTTATTATTATTATTATTATTATTATGAACTCATATTAAGTTTTCAAGACGTTATCTGTTAAATTTTGTATAAGATATGATCTTGGTTTAATCACAAAATATATATTTGGAGATTTCATATTAGCATGTTCTTATTACCAGAAAATAAAAAAGACATTTTAGGGCTTAACTATATATATCAAACTGAAAATTTTCTAAATTCATGGTTTAGGGTTTGTGGATCTTAATGGAGATGCATGTTTTTTATTAATCTTCGATCTTTTGCCCTTCACTCTTTTTCTCCCAAAAATATACGTCTGATCCTCTTTGTATTTTTTTTTTTTAATCATGTGTTTTGTTTAAAAAATTGTTTTAACAACGAAACCCTAAAATTTCATAGAACATAAAAATAAAAATAAAACAATAAAATTAATCTGCTTTTCAACCCTCACACATTTCTTCTCCTTCTTCTTGTCAGTTTAATAATCTTCATATCGATCTTCATGTGATTTTGAAGACCGCTTTTCCAAATAAAACATCGACCTACATGTTAAAAAAGAGATCAATCTTTAAGCTTTTTCCACAAGGATTCTAAAACTTTGCCTTCTTTCTTTTTTGTTGCCTTTTTAACATGGACAATATAAGTTCAGTTTTGTCATGCATGCATTGTTAACGTGTCATTTTTTCTTGTTTCTATGTGACTTGTTGCAGAAGGATACATGGAGTGAAGAAGAAGAGAGGCTGTTAGTTGATGCCCATGAAAAGGTCGGGAACAAGTGGGCTGAGATCGCCAAAAAGATTCCGGGACGAACGGAAAATGCGATAAAGAACCATTGGAATGCAACCAAGAGAAGGCAGAATTCGAAGAGAAAGAACAAGAGGGCTTGCAACCATGGTGAGAAATCTCGGCCATCTATTCTACAAGACTACATCAGAAGCAAGAGTGCCATCATCAGTGGTAGTAGCCCTAACTCAACTCACACCACTCCCACCATCACTAGTACCACTACTCCAAGTGTGTCTAATAGCCTCTACGAGACGTCGGAATCATCGGTGTACACCGATGAACCTATGCCGCTTATCGCTGATCAAATGAAGCATCACGATGAGGAGTTGCAGCTCATACAGACCTTCTTCAGTAGCTTCTACAAACCACCACCATCTAATAGTGATCACAACATGGTAGTGAATGGGCCATCTAGGGTTGATGATAATATCCCTAGCCACCTGTTACCGTTTGATTGCCTCGACTTATCTGAATTCATCGATGAACATCAACTCGTGATCATGGATGACCAAGACCATGGAGTCTCACTCACTTCTGGTCATCATGCATGCCCTAATAATCCATCACAGTACATGTGTTCATCAGATTCTTGCATGTCATGCTTTCTACATGGAGTCTCTTCTTCTTCGTCTCCACCGTCAATGGACGACTTACATGAGTCCCGAGACTTGTACTTGCCGAACAATCAAGGTTATTACTATTGTAGTGGTGGCAACAGAGACATGGATCTGATTGAGATGATTTCATACTCTCAGATGAGCATCGATCAAAAGCACTACCACTAATTAAACCCTAGCTACCTAGTGATGATTAATTAATAGATGTATATCATATGATCTGATCCTAACTATCAAGTATAGATATATGTCTAATACCTTCCACTAAATTAAGTTAGGCATATAGTTAGATGACTTAATAATAATCAAAAGGTGATGAACTGATGTTATTTACATTGTTGCATGGTGCAGAAAGAACTGATTTGATTTAATAATTGATTTGAAACTGTTTTTTTTTTTTTTTTCTTTTTTTTTTTGATAGGAAACTGTAATTGATTTGAAACTGTTAGAAATCCTTGTAATTAATGCATGTTTGGTTATAAATGTGAGACGTTTTTCTGAATTTATTCCGGGAAGTAATTGGAATTTAAACACATGGGCGTCCGTTTGTTGTTTTGTTTTTTTTTTTTTTTAAATACTGTTGTTTTGTTTTTCAGTTGCACTGCAATCATTCTCATTTATTGTTTTATGCGCGCTTCTTTTCTTTATTTTTCGATCTCTCCCTCCTGTATCATTTTCTCAAGTAATTTTTGTGCTCTTCTCACTTACAAAATCAGTAGGAGTTCTTTCTAATTTTCCTCGTCTCTTGAGTTGTGTTGTTGCGCGTTGAGAATAAGCATTATGTGTGGTATTTATAGTTTGTCTTTTCATCTAGTGCACTTAGACATCTTCATGAGATCAAATGGTCTCAAATCAATCCTACCACTCCACTAACTCACTTCAGTTGACATACACTTCTCACACAAAGCTTCATAGTGATGGATTGAAGTGTCTATCTCGAAGCGTATCAAGTGTCTAGGATTTTTAATTTAGAACATTATGCCTTCTAATTTGGTTTTGACATTATATATATATATTAGCCACATTAGTTTATATAATTTATTTAATTTACCCACCAATCACTCTCTATTCAGTCCCACCCTCACACGCATCACGAGGTATGTCCCCGCTTGTGCCTCAACGCCTATAATCAACAAGTAGATGTGACTTAGTAAGTCTACACATATATAATTCACTATGAAAACACCACACAAATATAAAATATACCTTGGTCAATGCGCGTATCTCAATGCAAGTCCCACGTCATGAGTTGGTGATCTTGATTACAGACAAAATAAGATTAGAAATTTGGGTTGTGACAATGCACCTTGGGATGTAGTCATACACAGATCTTGATGTGTAACACGTGGAGTCCAGGCCACATGGACGGCTACTATGAGTCGATGTGTCTTCCAATGTGGCATATATGTTGTCATTCTAGTATTTTTCTTAACTACAATTAAATGTTTAGAGTTAAAATGGGTAAAAGGGTTCAAAAGTTATTTAAAAATATTCCAAAAATTACTTATATTTTTTTACAAAGAATTTTTATAGGATGACGTATGAAAATGACTGGAGGAAGAGTAAGAAGTTTTTTTATTTATAATGTGGAAGGATCACTAACGGTTGGTTGACACAATTAGAAATGAATTATTGTTCCTTAACTAGTAACTCGAGTTCAAATCCTGAGAATGGAAATAGTATTAACATTAGGAGCTCCCCCCACCTATACGATGCGTGACTCAAGGCAAATCCGGAGTAATTGAATAGTCCAGATACTAGGTGGTTGTGATAAAAAAAAAAGCGTGAAAGGAACGATCATTTCTAAAACTCTCTTGAAGAGATGCAAGTGGACTTCCCCTATATATGGAAAAAATTATCCTATAATAAGAATCAAGTTATAGCTACTATTAAAAATTTGGAAAATGATAATCTAACATACTCTCAATGCACATTTTGGGTGCACACCTTTGTCTTTTAGCTGTTTACGGTATTTTGTCAGGTGTGTGGCCCACACTTGGGGAGACAAGAAAGAGTCATAAATGGCTAAAAGACAAGAGTATGCGTTAAAAATGGATCATTTTATCATTTTCCTAAAAATTATATAAAAGCACGAATCTTCAATTTAATTTTTGGGTGGTAAGCAAAAAGTCTTTTTTGCCCTTTTTGTGTCATAAATGCACAAAACATTTAATGCACAACACATTTTGAAGGTTCTCATGACATGGGTATATATTTGGGCTTCATTGTAGAATTATATATATAGAGTACTATTACCATGAGAACCAAATATATACCTATGTCATGGGTACACTATTTACAATCATTGGATTCTAATCCAATGCATTAATCGAGACCTCATAAATACATAAAGTATTTAATGCACAACACATTTTAAGGGGTTTTCATGGCACGGGTATATATTTGGGCTCCATTGTAGAAGAACCATTTATATACTTGACTTAAAAAAAGGAATTTAGGGATATACACTACTCTCTAACAAACTCTAGTCACTATAAGAAAAAATATATAAAATCACGTATTCTGAATTAGACCTCGCTTAAAGAGAATTGAGTCGTTTACCACACAAACTAATTGATTGTGAATCACCTAAGATTTTTTTTTTATCGTTTCCACATGGTATCAGGTGTCAACTGCACCGACTAATCAACACTCAGACATTGTCGAGCCTCATATGGGGGGCGGCCCTTCAAACTCTATTTTTTTCATTCACAAGACTCGGATTAGAGAGACCTTGCTTAAGAACCAAGTCCCTTGCCACTTTAGTCTTGGACAAATCCGTTGTTGGTCACCTAAAATTCTTTGGAAGACGTGTAAGAAGTATGGATTAACCAAGCCTTCACGTACCAGTACTAGCCCAATTTGCGGTACAAGCCCAACCAAATATCCAAAGTTCAACGTAAGGCCCAAATAAATTACGTAGTTTAGACCACAATGGACTCACCAATTTGCACAAAACATGGTTCATAGGGATCGATGGGTGGTTGCACTACAAGAAAATGCACTTTTTGTGGCAGCACTAAAACTGCCATAAAAAGCCTTTTGCTGCCATTAAAAACCTTTTGTGGCAGCTATGTGACAGGATGGATGATGCCACTAATACGCCCGTCGCAAATACATTTGTGACACTAGTAGCTGCCACTAAAAGTATTTGTGACGAAATAAAATATTTTTAGAGGCAACTTCCACACTGCCATAAAAAAATTTTAGTGGCAGCATTCTACCGCCAAAAAAGATATTGTTCTTTTATGGCATATTAGAAGCTGCCACAAAAAATATATATTTGTGACAATAATTAACTGCTACAAAAAAGTATATATTTGTGGCAACAAATTAACTGCCACAAATAATAGATACATATCGTGGTAGTATTTAGCTGCCACAAATAAAAAAACTCATACAACAAAAAAATAGAACCTGTGAAATTAAAAAAATACTGAAATCAAAACATTTTATAATTTGCAAAAAGTAAGACTAAGAATTCTATAACAAAATATTCATTAAGAACCTTAAAAGATTACAAGAGATTTATCATACATAAATATCATTTTTTATGAATTACAATGAAATTTCACTTCTCAATCCTCTTAACCATCAGAGCAATCCTCTTATAGCACCAGTAACCATGGACAACCAAAAGTCTCTCCAAAAATCGGAACTGTAAAATGGAAAAATCACTTGCCATTACAGCATGCAATAAACTGAAAATTTATGAGTTTAACCAGAGCATACATCAAGAATGAATTAAATGCCAGAGCATGCATCAAAAATGAATTAAATGCTTCAAAGAGAACATTCTAGATGCATAGTTAGTTCTTCAAAGTTTCCTGAATTAATGGCAAGCAGTTGAAGAAATAACATTGCAGAAACTCCTACTTTAGAGATTGATAAGCTAAATAATTCAATGTGCCCAAATGAAGTCTTAAGTTTCTACAGGCCATGGGTATTCCTAAATGCATTTTATAAAACACTATTTTATACAGAGGTCACTGCATAGTGGAGAAGAATAAACTGATAATGATAAAAAAGAACATGGTCAAATAACAAAAGCTTCTCGTTGGATGTCAATAGAGATGTCAACTATTGTATCTTGAACCTAGTACTGTGACAAGGAGGCAAAGGAGTTGGTTTCTCATGACTCATAGGTGTTAAATACTCAACTTTAGTGCAGCTTCATAGGGTTCCAAGGCATATTTCTAAACCGGCAATAAAAAATAGTTTGGAGATGATACTAGTGCTCCTTGAATGTAATAAACTACTTATATACATGTAACTAAACTGGTACAACTAGTTAACAACAATGGTCTAATTCAGCTAAAATGCTAAAATTAATTAGTACTTGTTGCCAAGAGTTTATGTAAATTGGTAATGATATTTGTTTTCCTCTTTAGAGTATGTAGCTCCTTTTAGATTTAAATGTTTGTAAATTAAACCAAACAAAAAAAATAGTAACAAAGGAAAACGAGCAAACAATAAGCCCTTTTGACACAACTGAAAGGGCTCACTATGTTGTTTTTTTTTTTTTTTTTTTTTTTTTTTAGAAGGCATTGCTCACTATTGACACTAGGCATGTCTCTTACTCTGAACTTTGGTGGTTGCAGCTTCAAACTCATCTATGAAATATAAAGGGCTCTAGCAAGCAAAACGAAAAATATGAACCAAGACTTCATGAAAATTAACTTGAGATTCTATGTTAAATTTCACTCAAACATTACAACTAGGTTATATCAATGAATATAATTAAGCACACGACAGTACACACCTACCTAATTTTATGTTAAATTCGCCACTCTCATGAAGTTGCCTTAGCATGAACAACACCTTTTTCCATTATTGATTACTTTCTCATGTAATTTTTGTTTGATAAATAAGGGGGGTTCTCTCCTAAGCATGTAATAGCAGTTGTTCTTCATTGATGATTCACACAGTAATGTTCCAAACTTCCAATAGTGGTGGAAGGACTGTAACTTTCTCATTGTGCCCAACACGAGATGTATACATGACAAATGTCCAAATTTTCAGTAAAGTGTGGTTTGCCATCAGTAAGTATAAATTACAATTTGAACAAGGATAGTAGGGCTCGACATACCTAATCAGAATCAACAAGTCATGAGTGTCAGATTCACCATTCAGATGTTCTTCAAGTCAGTGACAAACACGAGAGCATATTTGAATTTGGTGCGAGATAACCCTACATTAAGAAAGGAAAATGTTAATGCATGCAAGTCATATTTCCTCTCTTTCTGCACCATTGGAAAGGTAAAAGGACTTGTCAAAGTTCGGTAATACCTTTTCTTTGATGCATAAAGGTATGGCCATTCGGATCATGCATTCTGTCTATTTTGTCTTGTCAAATTTCCGAAGTTCTTTTAACCCTGAGATTCTCGATTTTTTCACGCAGCTCGGCTGCAGTCTTCTGCATCTCTGCAAGCATAAATGATAAATTAAGGCATAATGTCCAAATATTTGGAAGGGAAATATTTTTGACAAAATATTATTCCAAAGTCTAGAACATGCTCTAGGCTAGATAGATAGATGACAAAGAAGAACCTCAAAGAGATGTATTTGAGACCATTTTGAACCAAAGATGTTTGTCATAAGTAAATTATCTAAGCGAATAATCTGAGCAAACAAAAAAAAGAAAGGGGCACAAAAGTTAGCAAAAACCAGATCTACCTCTAACAAGTCGAGGCAGAGAATTCTCTTCGAATAGCATGTATCGCCTCATTAACATACTCAAGACACTCATAGCTTAAAACAGATCGCTTCTCCAAAGAATCGCAGCTTCACTTCGCAGCTCGGTAGCCTCCTTGTCGGCTGAAAGAAGCCACACAAGATATTAAGGAACATCACCAATGTGATTTCAAAATGAAGTTGGTAAGGGAAGGGGATTACCAAAAAAAGCTTCTCTCTCAAGGAATCTAACCAACATCCAAATCTTTATCCAAAAGTACATCTACATCCATCGAAGTGCCATCGATTTGTCCCGCCAAGGGAAGAAAATTTATGATTCAATCACATGGTTCTAGATATATCATTTAGTTTACACGTGCTGCACACAAATGGAAGTTTGGGCGCACATTAGAGATATGAGAGTACTTAAAGTTTCAACATACACGGATACACCAGTAGTACCTTATTATTTGAGTTCTGAGAACATAAAAACTTTTGCAACACATCCAATATGCTCAGTAACAGTCATTAATTTTGTCTTACATGTCAAGACCTCTTAATTAATTATCACAACTTCTATTAGGCTAACTTCAAATGCCATTTAGAATGCTTAATTTTTATTCTTCATTGGGGCTTTGCCAAATGAATTTTCGAAATTAGCAAAGATCAATCACAAACTACCAAGCATGTAACTAACCTGTTGCAACTAGTTAACAACAATGGTCTAATTAAGCTAAAATTAATTAGTACCTGTTGCCAAGAGTTTCATGTAAATTGGTAATGATATTTGTCTTCCTCTTTATAGTAAGTAGCTCCTTTTTTTAATATCAGGCCTCAAGTGGTTCTCCCATCCAAGTCTGCAACTCTTCCCGCACCTCGAAAGACCTGTAACAAAGCGATTGAAACCGAAATTCGTTGTTGGAACTAGTATCATTAATTTGAAACAGATTTAGCTTATAATTAATTAGGTCTTGTGCTAAATAATTAAATTTCTCATACCAACATACTTGGGAAGCTGATCCGATTCCAATGACCATATCTCTTAAATATAAGTTGACAACTTTCTATCCTCTTCAGAAGTTCAAACTCCTCTCTTCAGTCCTGTTTTCGGCCTATTTAGCCACAAAGGGTAGCTTAAGAGAAATCTTTTGACTTGGATAATTTTAGCTTAAGTAGAAAAAAAAAGAAGATATTAGTTAAGCAATCACTATAACTTGTAGACCTAAGAGACAAATTAACACCAAGGCATTCTCTTTGTGGTCTACCCCCTTTACTCCATGTTTCATTTTAACTAGTTGAATAAGTATTCATATTTCATTGATCTAAACTAATGATCACCTTTACCATACAAGTAACTAATTAACAGCTTCACCATAGATGCTTTGAAGCTATTTATGAAAGCAAAGATTCATAAATTCCATTGCTCTAAACTACCTGCCAAATACTGTAAATATAGGCACATCCTTAAACCTTAAAAGAAGAACTTAACCCCTAAAATTACTCAATTAGGGATTTGAAAAGGCAGAAAACTAAAATCAGCTATGAATTCAATTGCCAATGAAAGAAACTACCTCAGAGAGATGACAAACTGTCGAATCAGCCGCCCTGATTGAGTTTCTCCATATTTTTGAAATCAACTTAGATACGAAACCTACAAAATCAAAGAGCACTCAAATCGGCACAACACTTAAACTCGAAAGAAGAGAAAAGAATCGTTTACAATGACAAATTAAGAGATAGATTACTGAAGCGAATGTGAGAGATTGAGATTTCTCTCAAATTAGCACAACGAAGAGGTTTTTCTCATATTTTCTCTCCCAAAACCTAGGATTCTCTCTTCAATCAAGCAGATCAATCAATCGATTAATCTATATGATCAGAAATTGAGATTTCAAAGGGTCCATCAGATCAAACAAATGAAGATAGGTATACTTACCGAAGGAGCCGATTCAAAGTATCTCAAGATTGAACTCCTAGGGCTTCGGTTATGTCTCTGTTTTAGTGATCAAAGAGAGAGTCCGAGGAAACTAATTTGAGATTCGAAGACAAGAGGCTCAAATCGATGAATCACTCACTGCGATGAGGAGGTCTCGAGCGAAAAAGATGAGTGTCAAGATATCTTCACAATTTCAGATCTAGAAACTCACCTGCGAAAGCAAAACCTCATCTTTGAGCGTCTCATTCAATCGAGTGCTTCCAGTCTTCGATCCAAACCTAAAACCACACCAAAGACAATTGCAGACACAGATTCCCTTCAATCGCAAACAAACTTCTCAAAACCCTCTCACCATGTACAAATTCCTCACACCAGACATTCCCAAGCATCAAATTAGGAAACCCTAGCTTCTGTACAGTGTAGGGTTTCGGATCCATCAAGCAGAGACGACAAGGCTCAGAGCACTCCCCAAAGAAATCACTGCTGAACTACAAATCTATAGAGATAATAGTTAGAATCACAGATCTTCAGATGAATTTGCAACAACACGAAGAAGACGGACGAAATCGAAGAACACGAACACAAATTGAAAGCCACGAATAACAAGAGGGTTTAGTTTGATTTTTGTGTTTTGCAATAAAAAGACTAACTTACCCTCTCAATCACAAGTCGCGCGAACGAAAGCATCGGCGCTATTTGGTCCAACGTGAGCGGCATTTATTTTTGATACTTTGGTTTTGGTATTTTTTTGGTTTCGATTTTTTATGGCAAGTCTTAAGCTGCCTTAAATAACCTATAACAATCACAAGGAAAATATAGGACTTGCTTATTTAAATAGTGCTTCTTGCTTATTTAATAGTGGCAGACAAATCCTGCCATAATAAATTTTTTTGTGGCAGTTTTTTGACTGCCAAAAAATAACTTGTCACAATAAGCAACTTTTCTTGTAGGGTTGGCTTTTGCGTCACATGATTCACATCAACGTGTCACATTTTCAGTGGTTGATAAATCTCAATCTCATTACGCCACCAAATACGACGTGTTAAGCTAATAGTAGATTAGGCCGTCACTAAGCATACATAAGCGTAACAATAATAATAATAAAAATAAAATAAAAAAAGTGCCACAGCGAAGATGGTCGGTTTGTACTTTGTAGTATTATTTCTTCATAATATTCCTGTGGCCAGTAATTAGAGAGAGAAACAAAGAAGACAATTTATTGGTTACAATGATCAGGTGGGCTCACCACCACCATTACAAATTTATAATTAACAAAAACTTAATTAGCTTAAGATAACTTTTTTAAACAAAAGAATCATTGCTAAAGATATATGATGATGGTGATGATATATTTACTTCAAAAAAAAAAAAAAAGATGATGATGATATACAGTAGTATAATACAAGTCAATTGCTTCACAAATTAGCTTCCTAACTTCTTGTCTCTTTTTACAATTATAATTATGGCAATTATAGACAAATTCTTGTCATCAGTACGCCTATTGATAAGATAATTTTTTTTGTTTGTTTCATTCTTTTTTTCACTTTCTTTTCATATTCCTAGTATTCTATACAAGCCAATATTAAATCCAAAGGACAGGTTAAAGACTCAAATTAATCATAATATATGTGAATTCATATATACTTTTTTTCGAAATAATTTGGGTACTTCCAATATGAGGTCTGACGATTCATTATTTACAAAATTGATGAAATTCTTCGTTCAGAAGGTTTGTAGTTGACATCGAGCCAGGCTTTAGCAAAAAGAAAATGAAGGGTGGTTAAAAATAAATTGTGATGGGGCACAAGAGAAGGATGGGGAAGCCACAACGGCACGAGTGATATGAGGGATGAAAGACAATTTTTGAGCAGCATTTCAAGCAAGGTTGGGTCGGTGTTCACCTCTTTACGCTGAACTATGAGGAGTTAAATATGGCTTTCAACTGGTGTGGGATAAAGGATGTAGGAAACTCTTTGTGGAGCTAGACTCGCAAGAAGCAATTGATCTTATTTTGGACTCATCATTGGGCCAATTTCGAGATCCACTAATTCATGATATTCTAAGTGAGACAGACAAGAAGTAGAGTGTCGCTTTCAGCTACACATTTCGAGAGAATAATGCATGTACAGGCCACATAGCTAAGGAAGCTTTTCAATGTGATGTAGATTTTAAGAATTTGGAATATATTTCCAATCAAATTTTCATGTTGCTAGAGCAGGATATCCTACAACAACAGATGTAAACTAGACCGAATTTGGTCTTTGCTAATCCAAAAAAAAAAAGAATCCACAAAAGGGTACTTTATCAGAAAAATAAATAAATTAGAAGGTGGTTCAATATTTTTTTTTGTCAAAGATATATCAATTAATATAATTAATTGATTTGGCTTTATTAATTTCAATAATGTGGAAAACTAATATGTACAGTATAACGTTTTCAAAAAAAAATGTATAGTATAACATCATACGGTAAATCCTCCTTTTTATTAGAAAAAAACTAACAACTAATTATTGTCTTGATGTAGGGATTGTAGAGGTGATAATTTTGAATCTTTTATTATTTATAATCGATTTTTTGTATAATGAAGTGTGTTCTTAGAATGGTTAGAAATAATATTATATACGTCAAAGTAATGTAAATTAAAAAAGAAAACACCACAATATAAAGAAGGATAACGCTATTAATTTGTTACGTACTTTGGGTATATAGTTACATACTATATCCAGTGGCGGGCCGACATTCAACCCAGGGCAAACACAAAAAAAAAAAAACCCAAAAAATTTATAAGTGGCTCAAAAATGGTTGTAGCCTAGCCCAAGCCCAGTTGGAGGCAGCGCCAGTCCAAACAACGAAAACAAAAATCGTCAATGTGCCTACTATGCAATGAACAACCCAATAAAATATTTAATTGTCAAAAATTGCATTGAAGTATGAAACTTATCTATGTACATATCGCAAAGTAAATTTCACAAATTTTCATTCTGTCTTTTCGATAGAGAGAGAGTGAGAGAAATTAGGGGATAGAGATAGAGAATCTAGCAATAACCATAATTAGATAGTATGTGAGAGATATTGGATAGAGAGGAATTTTTTTTTTTTGACAAAATGTATTGCAAAAATTGTTTTTTCATAAATAAATAAAACAAAATGTATTGCAAAAAAAATTGAGATAATTTCCAAAAATAATTAACAATATGTAAGAGCGCAAATTATTATTTCAGTTATCACCAAAAGAATATATATATATATATATCGTCTTTTGACAAAAAAAAAAGAAAATTATTTCTTCTTGTGCCAAAAAAATTACAATAGTATGTCGTATATCAGCTCAATAAAAATGCAATATATTTGAAAGCTTGCATTGCACACATGTAAGTTGTTCATATTTTTTTTCACTGTACAAATGTATATTTTTGCACCACACACAACACTAGTTGTTTTGGTCTTTGATTTTATTATAGTAAAATTTTATTTTATTTTATCTATTATTTCTTCTTTGTGGCACTCCAGTTGAACTCGTCAATTAATGATTTTATGGTTTTGATTTGTTCTATGTATGATTTTTTTTTATTTGCTTAATATTTTGAGATGAAAAATACTACAATGACACCATAAAGTCATATCAGGTGATGTGGCATGCGGGCCTATATCTTTCGGAGCTACCCATATGCACCTCAAGATACACACCCAGCGTGTTATGTACGTACCGGGAGCTAGTTGCACATATCCCTTTCACATGGGGTCCACACGCTGCATCACCCTAGTATTACTTTTGATGTGAGTTTCGGCAGTCACTGTAACATATATATATATATATATATATATATATATATATATATATGGAAAATGATAATCTAACACACTTTAGGTGCACACTTTATCTTTTAGCCTATTTATAGCTCTTTCTTATATCTCTAGACGTGGGTTTCACATCTAACAAAACATCATAAATAGACTAAAAGACAAAGTGTGTGTCCTAAGTGTGTTAGATTATCATTTTCCAATATATAAAAAAATATAAAAAAAATTAGTATGGCTAGTTTAAAGTATATAGATTTTATTAAGATATGTGTTGCATGTAGCTCAATAATACCGAAACAACTGTGTATCCAATGTATGTACGTACTACCTTAAGTATATATATGCCAAAAAATCATTTTTCAAACTACCGGACCATTTTACATGTGTTCAAATAGGTTGGGATGTTAGGAGAAAAAAAGAGCACCGCTATGTGCACCCCAATTGTTTATGAGGGCACCTCAATAGTGTATCAATTTACATGCATTTTGGGGTGCCCTGAGAGGACACTGGGGTGTACATAGCGTGGCTCAAAAAAAAAATAGGCGGGATGCCTCGAGATGCATGTTATTAATGGCATCCAACTGATTTTAATGTATGTGTCTGTGTGTGGTCTTTTGTAGGGATGGCAAATGGACTCATAGGTATAAATATTTAAGGGTACTCGACTCTAATGGATAGAGTAATACCCGACTCGATATATATTGAGTAAATGTATGAGTTTATGAGTTTTACTATTAGGAAATCGACCATTGAAGGTACATTCTTATAATTTTTGAAGAATGAAGACATTTTTCTAGCTTACATAAAGTGTGACGGGCCCAGTTCCCCATAAAACTAGGTTGCGCCTAGCCTAGACCTACATGGACCCCCGAGCCCTTACTCGCGAAGTCTACGCATTATAGTCAGCCTCAAATCCTCATACACATTATTATTTTATTATTTAAATGTGTAAGTTATAGGATTATAAAATTATCAAAAAATTCGCAGCGGAAATCACTATAATCAACTATAACTTGTAAGAGAAAGATCGGAAAAATAGATAACCTATCAAATGGAAACCCTGAGAAATGGATAAATCCATGCATGTCTAGTGATCAAAGCTAAACGATACGATCATACATGATATCCCTAATCTTTCAATCCTCGATACATGTCCCAGTGTTTTACAAAATATACCATACAATAATCACAGTCAAAAGAAGCAAGATCTACAGTGAGTAAAGGAAAGAAACGCTCCAAGAGTCCTCAAAGGATATCACCTAGCATCAACTCATTTCCCTTGCTCGTCTTTGCTCTATTTGCACCACCGTCACAAACTAGACGGAATATCATGCGGTATTGAAAGGCATGAAACATAACAGGTTGCATGACAAACAGACTGGCAAGCATAGCAACAAAGTTTGAGTGTCCAATGGGTCAAAAGAGACCCATAAGTGGTCAATTTCCACATAGTACAATAGTACCACAGTCCATAATCACAAAAATCCACATTCACAACAATCTAATACTCGGGGTGTAATCCACTAATAGGGGTGGACGGCACCTGTAACGGCCCGTTATAAATTAACGCCGTTATTTTAAATTATTCAGATTAGAACGCCAGCTCAGATGACACGTGGAAGCGGTGGAGAGACCAGACCTGAGACTGACTTAGGTAACTGATTGATTTTTAATGGTTGGCAAGTTCTATGATGTTTTTTATATCAATTGTGTGAAAGTCATCATAGGTGTGTGTTATTTTATCTTATCAGGCAAGTTGAGAGTCGGGGTTTGTGTCGTGAGACAGGTCAACGCGGGGGTTCGAGAGCTGTGAGACCGGGCGTTGGTGGGTTGATTAGATTAAGTTATTAAGCATGACTAAGGTTGAGGAGTAAATTTAATGGGAAGTTAATATAACCTTAGGCTAAAATTTAATTAGTTACACTAAGTGTGGGACCACCTCGGGAAGCGTGTCGAACACGGAACACGGAGTGCCGAGTGGTTGTGAGGCTAGTGTGGCTTTATTTAAAAATTATGAGAATTTATTGAATTGATTTGATAATTGTTATAAGTTAAATCAAATAGGAATTATAAAATCCTATAGTTAAGTTGGATAAATCAGCAACACTTGGATGCTTCTCGAGATGCACATTTAAGGTGATTGGTGTCATGATAAGGTGTTTTTGAGTTGGAGTGACACAGAGTGATGTTGGACCATAGGATTGTCCTCGAGATTTGTACACACACTTGATCAAAATCAAGCATATATATACATGAGGATCGGTCAAGATGGGTTGAAAGAGTGAGGTTGATTGAGAGAGATCGATTGGAGAAATAGGAGGAAGAAGAGATCAAAGAAGGGAACAAAGCTAGATTAGAGAGTGATTTGTGGCAATCAATAACAAGAATTAAGGTATGAAATCATTTTATCTTGGATTTTCATGAGAATTTGGGTTATTGGATGATTTGGGTTTCAAACGAATTTAAGGGGGATTAAATTCTGTATTTTAGGTGGGATTTAGTATTCATGAGGTTTGTATGACATTGGTGGTGAAATTAATCAAGTTTGAGAGAGATTTGATGAATTTTTGTAAATGGGTTTGAAAATGGAAATTTTTGGTAAATTGTAGATTTTTGTGTTTGATTATGGTAATTGATGTTTAAATGGTGTAATTAAGGATATTGATGTGTTATAAAAATAAGGGAATTGAATTTATGGGTTTGTGAGTTGTTTGGAGTTCAAGATGTTAATTTGGAAATTTTCTGACAAATGAGCAATTAGCGCGCTAATTGGAGAAATTAGCGCGCTAATCACGCTGATTGAAGACGATAATGAACAGTGATGAGATAAATTAGCGCGCTAATTGTCCACTGGAACTCAAAAATTAAGGAAATGAAGAAATGAGCCTAAATAACAATATAATCAAATTAATTGACCCATAATCCTCATAAATGAATTCCAGGAGTGTCCAAAACAGTAATTTCAGTCGGGAATTGAGGAAAATCAGACCGGGGGATATTTTTGGGGTTTTGAGCGCGGTTTGAGGTATGTAAAACCCAATTGAACACCACTATTGCATTTATTTGTTTGTTCTTTGAGCTTTAAATTCTTTGTTAATCTGAATCTATTATTGATGGGAACGGTGAAGTTTCGATGGGTTTTCCTTCGGGTGTGTGGTCGCTTGGGAGAAATTGTGACTTAGGACACAGTTTGCGGGGTCATGGGAGTAGAGTTCGACCGGGCCACTGGTTCTAAGTTCACTTCTTATGTAGCTGGTTCACACCCATTTGTTTCTGAGTGTTAATATTCATGCATGTTCCATTTGAGCAGTTGCCTGCATTATTTTTCTTTTTGACAAGTGCATGATTATTTCACACTATTTTTGGCTTCTATTATGGGTTCCTTAAATTAAATGCCCGGTGGTTTTCCTTGGGATTTTACTTACTGGACTCGTTATCTGGTTTTTGTGATAACTAAGTGCAGATCCTGGTACCAACAAGGGTAAGGAGGTTCTTGGCGATTACATCTGACTTACCATCGTCAAGACTTGCTAGTACTTGTGCTGGTATATATATATATTGTTTTGATATTTTGTAGTATTTTGGGATGGGGAAACCTATCATAACTGTACTTGTATATAACACTGTTCCAGTTTAATCGCCTATGTGCATGTACGGCCGGGTTTTCCACTATAGGATGGATAATGAAAACTAATATAACACATTTTTGATAATTCACAAGATTTCCGCTGTTACTTATGGATTTATATCAGTAATTGTGAGATTATTAGATAATGGGATAGATAAATGACATGGCAGTTACTTCTGGTGCATGAGCTGGAGAAGTATACTGTTGCACGGGGCGACCCCGGAATTTGGGGCCGCCACAGCACCCCTGCAGGCAGTGCTGCTTCTCACGTTTGCTCCATTAATATGGACCTAGGAGAACCTTCACAATATAATTACACCAAGACATTCAACCAAGGAAAAATAGAATGAAATTCCAACAAATAGCTCAATTCAAATAGAAATGACAATAATGAAAAATGAATTAATATGTATTTTCTTACTGGCTTACAATCGTACGAAAAACACACCTCAAATACCGCAAAATTTCGATCCTCGCGTGACCCTCTAAGTTGTTTCACTCAAATTTTCAAAGTCTAGCAATCATTTAACCCAAATTTGGTTCAATTAGAGTCATTCCGTGACCCTAGATAGTCCCCAAAAGTTTCCCAAAATATTATAAATTTATTTAAAAATTATCTGAATTTATTGTTACAAATGCCACCAAGCCAAAAACCCAAGGCACCACTTAAAGCGTGAACAGTAATTTGCTTACTGTCTCAGACGCCGTGGGAGAAAATCTCCATGGCATCCCTCGCGGCGTGGCACACAGAACACATTATCTGGGGTTTTCTGGAACCTCGGCTCGTGTCGCCGTGTTTTGAGCCTATCCCAAACTCTTAGGGACGTCCAAAACAACATCAAACACACCTCACTTTGCGTCGAAACCCTGACAAATGCCCCGATTCTTAAATCAGACTAAAATTCACCAAAAATTTCCAAAAATTTCAAATTTCCTCAAATACAAAAACAAATTCACAAATCCTTAATAATTCATCCATTTGATCCCAAAAACACCACCTAAACTTATTTCCAGCATTTTTCAAAAATCTCGTCTGAAATCGTCGTGACGAAAACTCACAAAATTGAGATCAAACCGTAGACAAACATGAGAGGAATAGGGATCCTACCTTTTTACACGTAGTTGATCAATCCCTGACATCGCAACGAGCTCGAGAACACCCGAAACCCACGTTCTCTTTCCTTCTCTCGCTTGGTTCAAATGAAATGGATTGAGGAGAGAGAAAAGGTGATGGCCTTTTTTACTTCTCATTTCATCAACTCCCGCATATGAATCTCGAGGCACATCTTGTATCTTCCCTTTAATCCATCCACCAACTCCAACTCACTTGTGTGACTTCAATAAGCGACTTTAACCTCATCACTTAGCCAATTATCACTCACACGTCGTATTACCGGACCCGTTTCATCTCACGACTCACACCGGTGCGTTCCCAGACATAACCTCGCTCTCACATTTTATTTAATTATTCATTAGTTTCCAATAATTCTCTAATTACCATTTTCTGGTGTTTAATTACCCGTATTATATCCTAAATTTTATGTTTTTCCTAGGTGAATCTCACTCAGAAATCCATGACGATTAATAAAAGAAAATCACGCACTAGGACATACAATATTCACATTCGAGTATAAATAATAATACAAACATCACTGAAAAATAAAATATACCCCAGTGTAGACTCCCGAGGCTTGAGTAATATGACAAGTCACGACGAGTAGGTCCCGGTCCTGAAAACACGACACGTGTCACCAATTAAATTTGAGGGTCGTTACATAAAACTTTTAATACTTTAAATTGTAGAGGAATTATTAGAGACAATATACATTTTTATTTATGTTTTATAATAATTATAGAAATTGTGAAATCTTAACTGAGAATATGATAAGTTTATTGTATATAGTTCTTGTGTATAACTAGCCTATATATACACATAGGTATGTGATACAAAAGGAAAATATTATAAATGGAAACTACTTAATACATGAGTTGACTAATACGCGAATTGCCTTAATATTTAGTATTACAAATGAAAACTACTTAATACACGAGTTGATTAATATACGAATTGCCTAAATATTTCATAACAAAAATAATAGTGTGTGGATTCTATTGACATTTTGCTCAAAAATCTTATTTCACTCTGTTTAAATTTTAAATTCTTATTATACCATATTAATTAATAATAGGTATAAATACCTATAGCTACCCACCCCACCAAAAAAATAGAGTAGAAAAGTAGAATATGAGTAGAACGACACCCATACCGTGGGGTAAGTATATATGGGTGTGATGTCCCGCCCATACCCCTACCCCTACCACTACCCCTACCCATTGACATCCCAGTCTTTTGTAGTTAGGGGACGACTAGAATGCAGCCGTACACGTGGCTGTATGGTGTGTAAAAACGCAGAGATTTTTGACCATTTTTTGCCACGATATGGAAGTAAGCAGATTCTATGGGATTGCGTTGCCAACCAAGGAGCCGTTGCCTTTCCGGTGTTAGGGGCAATAATTAATGAAAAATGTTGGAGGAACATTATTTTGGCACCTAGTTGACACAACCGGCGATCATGAGTTGTCCGACACACCTTAAGATAATGCGTTCGAAGTATATCGGATGATGCACAATCGCCTAATGTGCCAACTAAGTATTTTTACTACGTTCCCAAGCATTTTGCATTTCTTATAATTAATTGGAAGATACAAGCTGCTAAAGTCTGTGAAGAGACTACAAGAATGGATTGGATGGAAAATTTCATCTCATAACTTGTTTAATTACTTGCGAAACCATCTTCATTAGGATAGAAGATGCATCACTGTCAAAGATAAGGTTTAAAGAAGTACTAGGTATGACTTTAATTGAGTTAAAAAAAAATGTTTACTTTATCGATCATTACAGTGATTCAATTTTGTGCCATTTGAAAACAAATTAAGTTTACAATATTAAACAACTTTTATAAATAATAACGCGTTTACTTGTGATATATAGCAACGTGACCTATAACTTGTTTTGACAATATATATAATTTTTTTAAGTGAATTCATTAACCATTAATTGTTGGATACAAGACAATCAATTGCCTTAATAATTAAAAGTCCATCGATTCGCTAATTCTATTTGTTCAAAAGAACATCTAACCGTCACGAATTCAATTGTGAATGCAACTGCAACAATAAAACAGCTCGATCGACAATCAGAGACTACTCTGTACAAACATCTGAAGCACAAGAAATTATACAAAACACTACTAAAACCACATAATGATGAACAAAACTTCCAACAAAGGGAAGAAAAATCAAAGACTTCCAATAAGGGAAGTTAAAACAAACCTAGCTTCCAATAAGGGGAAGACAAACTATATACTAAATGCAAAAATCTGAAGAAAAATTAATCCAACCGCCGCATAGTTCCATGAACAATCATCGAGTGAGGTGTACAAGAATGGAATCAATATTCACAAATCTCTAATTTATTGAATGAATCAAATACGAAAAGATGTGAAAATTGGAATTGGTAGTGGTTCTAGATCTATAATCACAAAAGAAGATCAAAAAGGAATTTTAGAGTTTTAACAATATATACCTAGACAATAGCCAATTATAGTCTTGGTATGCATAGACTAAATAACAGTGTGACAAAATTGATTAATTTGAAAAAAAAAATATCTCGAATTAGCCTCAAGAATATATTTGCAGTGCTAATTAAGACTCTCAAAGTAAAATCTTTAGTCCCTCTACATGTAGGTAAAACCCTAACTAAGAGGGAACAAAAGCATAGAAGAGGAATGAGAAAGGGATGATCTAATTAAAATACTAAAGTCTCATAATAAAAAATGCCATCCCTGAAAATTTTAAACACAAAACTCCAATGAAACCATAGGACGTTATGGTGATTAATAGCATGAAATGGACCTTATATGGTGGTCGGTCACAATAACTGTTATTTTTTCTGTCTTAGGCCCCACCACTTCACCCCGCCAAAACCCAAACTCTCCAATATATATAAACCAATAAGCCAGGCCTCACTTAGCCATACCAACACCCACAAAACAAATCAATCAATTGAACTACACTTGCAATTTCGAACACTCATCAAAGCAATGGAGGGCAAAGAAGAGGATGTGAACTTGGGAGCCAACAAGTTCTCCGAGAGGCAACCTCTGGGCACAGCAGCCCAGGACCGAGACTACACGGAGCCACCCCCGGCGCCGCTATTCGAAGCGAGTGAACTCTCGTCATGGTCGTTTTACAGGGCTGGGATAGCGGAGTTCGTGGCCACATTTTTGTTCCTCTATGTCACCATCTTGACTGTTATGGGAGTCAAAAGGTCGCCTAGCATGTGCGCCAGCGTCGGCATCCAGGGGATCGCCTGGGCCTTCGGTGGCATGATCTTCGCTCTTGTTTACTGCACCGCCGGAATCTCTGGTACGTGTGCGAACAAATTAATCGAGTATGGAGCTTTAATTGCGTAGTTAAGTCATCAATCCAGTTCAGTCTAATTTACTAACTATGAATTGGCCAAAATCAAATTTAAAAAGATGTCCCCATATAATTGTTCCTACATAAATTCTAGAGGTAACTTGTGAAATTGTATGCTAAAATGTTACCATATAATTGTAGCAAAAGGATGTATTCGAGTTTAGTCCAACTAATTTCCAATCAAAATTCAATCTAATCATTTGCGTATATTAGATTGAATTAGATTGCAATACCCATATTAAATTGTTGATCCCTCACGTACTTACTGCTCCTATATTTAGAAACTCGCCACCCCTTATTTGATTTTATGGTTTTGCCACTAATAAGTAGTAATTAGTAGGATTTCAATTTGAGTTAATTAAGAAAATAGATTGTTCATTCAATGAACTAATTAATTGGTGTATTTCAGGGGGTCACATAAATCCTGCCGTGACATTTGGGCTACTATTGGCAAGGAAGCTCTCTCTGACCCGCGCCCTATTCTACATGGTCATGCAATGCCTAGGGGCGATATGCGGCGCCGGCGTAGTGAAGGGCTTCCAAAAGACTCCTTACCAGGTACTCGGAGGCGGTGCCAACTCCGTCGCTCCTGGTTACACTAAGGGAGATGCTCTGGGTGCTGAGATCGTCGGCACATTCGTGCTCGTCTACACTGTCTTCTCTGCCACCGATGCCAAACGTAACGCCAGAGACTCTCACGTCCCTGTAAGTATATATACATGTACATATATGTTACTAGATTTAATTGATTTTATATGGGAACATTGAGAAGCTACTAATTGATTGATTTGTTGTGGTGTGTATATAGCTTTTGGCACCCTTGCCAATTGGGTTCGCGGTGTTCTTGGTTCATCTTGCAACAATTCCCATAACCGGTACTAGTATCAACCCTGCTAGGAGTCTTGGCGCGGCCATCATCTACAACAGGGATCAGGGCTGGGATGACCATGTAACTAAACCCAAAACTCACAAATTTTTGTTGACAATTTTGAATTGAAAATTAACATTGTTAGATGTCACACACCTATTTGAAAGCCATATATGCAATATTTTTTAAAGGAAAATGCGTTAGTGCTCCGACATGGACACACAATACTCATCAGCTCATGCAACCTGAGATGTGTCCAAGAGCGAGAGTGAGCAACTGACGCTTACCTTTTCTTAAAATATTTGTTATAATATATATATATATATATATATATATATATATATATATATATATATATATATAAACACTATAGAATGACCGCGTGATGGTGTCCATCCATTCATGCATAGATATGTGTGCACACGAGTGTCTCAAAATGGACCGCCCTAGCATCTTCTTATTTGTTTATACATATTTTGATGGTGCATTGCACAATAACGCATTGCGTAATTGTAATTGTAGTACTATAGGTTTTGTAGAGCTGATTACTGATTGAATTTTTGTGAGCAGTGGATTTTCTGGGTGGGGCCCTTCGCTGGGGCAGCTCTAGCAGCTCTATACCACCAGGTGGTGATCAGGGCCATTCCTTTCAGATCAAAGTGCTGATCCCGATTATGATCGTGGGGATGATGATTGTGGTGCACTATTGCCTCTGGCACAACTTAATTGAATTTGAGAAGTGGATTTGTCCGGTCTTTGTTTGGTTCTGTTTTCCTCTGTTAAATGCTGTAAAAGGTGAACTTAATAAAAAAGATACCCTTTTGTATTAGGAACTCTCTTTTATGTATTACAGATTTTCAATGGATGATCTTAAACCTTAATCTTCTTCAATTTTTATTTTTATTTTTTTAATTTTTTAATTTTTTTGTCAAATAATCATCTTCAAAATTTACTTCATCGCAATACATCCAAAAAAACAATTACTTCATTACAGTTTTGAGATGTGATTATTCTGTTGTAAACTAATTAAAGTCAAAGCCATAAAGATAAAGATAAAGAACTAGAAAGATAATAAGAGAAGAGATAGGGGAGAAATAGAGAGAACTTTCATTCCAATATATGGTATATCCATTACATAGATGTGAGCTCTTTATATAGGTCATCAAAGATCATAAGTTACAATTACATAATGGTGAAATGTGTAATCACTCACACATAATGGTGGAATGTGTAACCACTCACACATAATGGTTTGAATAGGAAGAGTCATCCACATCCATTTCATTTACAACACTCCCCCTTGGATGACACTTATTAAGAGATTGTGCCTCGTTAAAACTTCTACTAAAAAAACCTATGGGAAAAATATAGTAAAAGATAAAGAGTACACTATTCTCATAAATATTAAGATGGGTATAATATTGTTAAGATTGCCTCATTAAAAACCTTACTAGGAAAACCCAATGGGATAAAACCACAGCTAAGGGAAAAGAGTGCAATACACTAATCAATAACTCCCCCTCATGTGAACATGGGTGAAACTTGTTCAGTTTCTTTACTTGCAATGTTTTTAAGTTTACGCAAGCCAATACCATATGTAAACCTTTTAAATGTCGTAGTTGGTAAGGCTTTTGTGAATAAATCAGCAAGATTATCGCTAGATAGGTTAGCTAAACCTGGGATTTGGGATAAGTCCATTGTTTGGTTGGAGAGTTAAGTAAGCAACAGGCTTACATAAACCCCCATATACTATCTTACCAAATGACAAGGGGGACCCTGTCATTAGATAAGCCCACCCAACATTTGATGTGAAAGGTCGAAAATGCCCCTGTGTTTGAACAAAACCATCAGCCCTCATTGTTC
Source organism: Stephania japonica (assembly GCA_039657345.1). NCBI lineage: Eukaryota > Viridiplantae > Streptophyta > Magnoliopsida > Ranunculales > Menispermaceae > Stephania > Stephania japonica. Next base: position 15,573,338 of record CM077556.1, read on the forward strand.
AACTCGACACGACGAGGAGGAAGACCAAAAACCCTAGACCACGAAACCCGATTTCAATCTTCACATCACATTGCCCTCGATTTCGATCTCCACATCGGCCTCAACCAACACAGCGACGTCTCGGTTGATTTTCGCGTTTTCTTCAAGTGGTATCATCTGCTATCTCCATCTGGTATGGTCCCTTCCTTGTCGCCACTCTTTGCCATAGCTACCTTTCTTTATCTTTCTCATTCATTAATGAAACAGTATGATGTTTTAGCACTTGTATATGCTTCTCTTTTTTGTGTATATGCTTCTGGTATGCTTCTTTTTTGTGTATATGCTTTTGGGTATGGCGCCATCTCTTTTCGAACTCATCTTCATGGGGTTCTTCTACATGTAGAGATTGGTGAGTGGTGACCATTTTAATTGGAATAACATATCTTCGCTCCCAAAATACTTTTGGCCATTGCATTGCTCTGTGTATTATTAACTACTTTTGGCCATTGCATTGCTGTCTGCACTGAATTAAAGAAGCACAAAACCCATGATAAAAAGCACAAACACATTATCAAATTTGAATGTACCATCTTATTTCATTCTTTTTAGACAAAATTTTGCTTCGATTACAACTTACAATGCGGTACAAGTGCAAACAAATCCATAGAGAAATGATTTTGGTATATTAAGTCAAGGAAATAACTTGATTCATCAATTTATGGGTTTTTTATTTTTATTTAGAGTTTAATGCTTCGTAATTGTTATAAATAATCAACTCGAGATGTGTTTTCATAAGTTGCAACCTTTTTTGAAGTGAGTTTTATGTTTGAATCCAATCCTAAGAATTCGATAGCAGATTGCTATGTTTCTTCTAGTATGTTAGTTCTTTAATATGTTGTTTGTAATTTGTTTGTCGGTTGTCTAGTAGTGTGTATCAATCAACCAATTAATTATTTGAATGAGCGCTTCTTATTTGATCGAATAAGTCAATTAGGTTCAGTTCAAAATTTGTTTTAGTTTGGAGTCTTAGAGATATTTTAGGGATTCAAAATAGTTACTTTTCAGTCGTATTTTATATTTGTATAAAAGAGTTGACAGTGAAATGAAATAATGATCTTTCTCATGAATCTTTTTGCTCTTCTTTAAGCCTCAGGCTCACTTCCAAATGTCTTTTTAAAGTTAAAATAATGTTATAGGATCCCTATAGATGACCTTTGGTGGGTATTAGAAAGAAAAGGGGTGCATGGTCGGTACATAGACACTATTAAATATATAAAAAGAGTGGTAACGACCAATAAGTATAAAAACAATTGGAGGTAGGTATTATAAAACTCTTTATAATGCAACTCATAAACTAAGCCTGCAAGCATTAGGCTTAGGATATTTTTAGGCATGGACAACAGAAAAACATAAAGACAGTAAGGAAGTGCTGAGAATTTCATTAGGATTTAAAAAGACAGTAAAGCAAGTGATGACTTTGGTGTGCAATGGATTTCAAGAGTCATATTTCACAGAAAATCAAATAATACAATTCATAAATTAAGCCTACAAGCATTAGGCTCAGGATATTTTTAGGCATGGACAGCAGAAAATCCTAAGCTTGCGAGCATTAGGCTTATTTCATAGCGAATCAAATAATGCAACTCATAAACTAAGCCTGCAAGCATTAGGCTTAGGATATTTTTAGGCATGGACAGCAGAAAAACATAAAGACAGTAAGGAAGTGCTGAGAATTTCATTAGGATTTAAAAAGACAGTAAAGCAAGTGATGACTTTGGTGTGCAATGGATTTCAAGAGTCATATTTCACAGAGAATCAAATAATACAATTCATAAATTAAGCCTGCAAGCATTAGGCTCAAGATATTTTTAGGCATGGACAGCAGAAAATCCTAAGCCTGCAAGCATTAGGCTTATTTCATAGCGAATCAAATAATGCAACTCATAAACTAAGCCTGCAAGCATTAGGCTTAGGATATTTTTAGGCATGGACAACAGAAAAATATAACAGTAAGGAAGTGCTGAGAATTTCATTAGGATTTAAAAAGACAGTAAAGCAAGTGTTGATTTTGGTGAGCAATGGATTTCAAGAGGCATATTTCATAGAGAATCAAATAATATAACTCATAAACTAAGCCTGCAAGCATTAGGCTCAGGATATTTTTAGGCATGGATAGCAGAAAATCACACACCAACTTGTTCCCCTGAACTAATTATATGTTGGATAGAGAAATTAGTGTACTTCAAATGGCATAAAGTGTTAGCTTTCAAAAAGTACAAAAGTCTATCATTTGTTTCCTCTTTACAGAGAAAAAGCAGATGAATATGAGTGTATTCAAACATAGAACAAGAATAAAATCTGATTAAGCACCTTATTAGGGACTGAAAATCTAGGATCTGTATAGTAAGATCATTCTAAAAATGAGATAAATTAAGCACCTTATTAGGGACTGAAAATGAAATATATACCTGAGACATTTTAGGCCTTCAAAGATTCTATAAAGAAAGATATAGCAACATTTGAAGAAGCCCTAGGAGTTTTCAACAACATTTTTAAAGTTTATCAAATGTTCTTTTCTACCAGATGTTATTTTGTCCTTCATTGTCCAAATAAGCATTTCTTCTAAAGCTGCAGCATTTATTAGCATCATTTGAAGAAGCTTGAGTTCATTTGAAGTGAGCTTTTCTTTTTAAATTTGGGTGTTTTATTTTACTGCCAACTATATTGTGTTTTTGATGGGTGTGCTAAAATGGGTTGAAGGTGTTTGACAAAATGGCTTAACGGGGGTTGGCACATAGGAAGAACCTAATGCTTGTTGGATTGTAAAGAAACTCGAGCTTAGTCCTTGATTCAGATGTTGATGTGTGAGTTGAGTGTTTAAGTCACCCTTTGAGTTGAATTGATGTATCCATTTTTTTCTTTAAACAACTTCATCTCTTTCAACCTATATGAATTGTGATGAATTGTGATGAATGTTTCCTTCCTTCTTAATTTGGTTTGGACTTGACAATGTAGATTTTCATATAAAGTTTTGATATATGAATTGAAATATCGTAGGCATTTATTACAATGGACGAAATAGGCCTTCAGCTTGAGCGGGTTAAATTGCGGAATATTAGATTGCTCGCACGCCATAATCAATTATTGCAAACGGTGATGTTTGTAATGTGGCATATTATTTATGAGGGTGCGAGACAATAATTTAAAAGACATCATTCATATGACCTAAACATTGATAAGAATCGTAAGGCAGTTCATAAAATGGTTTACAAAAACGCCGATGACTACTACAATTTGACACGTATGAACACAATCACATTTGTCAAGTTATGTGACTTATTGCGTGAGAGAGGGGGGTTGAAAGAGTACAGATGTGTTTTAGTAGATGAGCAGGTTGCCGTTACACTCTGGATCTTGGGGCACAACATACGCAATCGTGTCGCAAAGTTCGAATTTTGTAGGTCCGGTGAAACAATTAGTAGGGTCTTCAACAGGGTATTGCGTGCTATTTTGCGTTTACAAGTTCTACTTTTCAAACGTCCTCAACCAGTTGGAGCGGATACCACATACTTGAAGTGGACATGGTTTCTGGTAATAAGAAGAATATTCCCAATAGCTATGCTTACATTATGATTTATTAGACTAACTCTTCATACTTTGTTTAATTGTGTTGTGTAGGGTTGTGTTGGAGCTATCGACGGGACCTACATACCTATTAAAATTGGTCAATCTCAAAAAGGAAGATATAGAAATAGGAAGGGTGACATCACTTTGAACGTCATGTGCGCATGTACAATAGATAAGCGTTTCAGTTATGTGCTTTCAGGGTGGGAGGGCTCTGCAGCTGATGGCCGTGTATTGCGTGATGCTTTGACCCGCCCAAATGGCCTAGTTGTTAACCGTGAGACGTACTACCTGGTTGATGCTGGTTATTCAAATAGTGAAGGCTTCCTTTCACCTTACCGCGGACAACGATACCATTTAAGCAAGTTTAGGGGTGTTGGTCGTCAACCAAGAACGCCAGAAGAGATGTTCAACATGCTTCATGCTAGCGCAAGGAACGTCATTGAATGTTGTTTTGGCTTGCTGAAACAAAGATGGGCAATTATTAGAAGTCCATCATACTATTCAGTGAAGGTTACTACACTTATCGTGTTGGCTTGTACATTGCTCCATAATTTCCTTAAGGAAGAGATGCCTGATGACTTGATAGATCAACATTTCGAAAGTGATGCACAGGATGGAGAGGACGATGGTGATGGTGAACCGGAGATAATTACGAATGTTGGCCCAACTAATGTGTGGACTACATTTCGTGATCACCTTGCAACCGCTATGTGGAATGAATGAGACTATTTCTTCACAATGTGTTGTTTTCTATACTATTACATATGACTTTGGAAAGTTTGGTTGTTGAACTTTTTTGGAAGGTTAAACGCTTGCTTGTTGAATTATTGCAAATGACTTTGTAATGTGTACGCTCTTACTCGTAATTTTTTTACAAGGTTATTATTCTAATTGCAATATATGTGTTTCTCTTATTTTATAGTGATGGCTCCATGCAAGAAGTGGTACGTGGTGTTTAAGGGCAGAGAGACTGGAGTATTCGAGTCATGGGATGCTTGTTCTCGCTCTGTCAATGGATACAGTGGGAATAGTTATAAATCATACCAAACATTGGAAGAAACACTTTTTGCATATGAAAAATCACTTTCTGGGCTACAAGAACCTTTGAAGACGACACAGATAGAGGGCTCCAATTATGAGCGTCGAGATATTGAACTTAATGCCACATATGCAGTTCCTCCTCCACCTCTTCCACCGCTAAGATGGATCCTGGAAGCTCGTAGGCATAAGGGTTTGAACTAAGAAATGAGACATTACGCGATGAATGTTGTAGTTGTACTCAATAGACTAATCTAGAATGACTCTTGAACTTTGTTGTGTACTACATACAATTTCTATTTGGTGTTCCCAATTATATTTTAGGGGTGAATGGTGATATTTTATTATATGTTGCTAATGACATGATCTTTTGGAAGTAATAACTATGAACAAACTCATCGAAAAAGAACCCACACCAAAAAAAATTATTTCAATTGTGGAGACATTACTATGAACAAAGTAATCGAAAAGGAGCCCACACCAATGAAATATAACATCATCATGCAAAAGAAGAAACAAGAAAGAACTAATAATTTCATAACTTAAACACAACTGCATACACCACATCTCAGCCACTCCTAATGGCATACACATTGTCTTACCAAAAAAACAATCACCAACACAAAATACTTTGCATTGTGATGTAACAAAAAAACTACATACTAGCAAACATGTCAATAATTATAAATTGTCCAAAAAAGAAAGACAACAACTTCACATTCACATAACATCTGGGAACATCCTCTGCAGCCATGCTAGGCGGTATGTGGGGTCAAGCGACAAGAACCCAACCATCAACTCATTTCCTTTCGCCAGCTTTGTTGCATATATGGCCCTTTCAATAGGAGGTATGCCATACACTTCTTCCAATGCTGCCACCACAGCTTCACGCCTATCCTTGTCATCCAAAATAGCTTTGGCGATCTCGATAGTTGATTTTCCAATTTCTGCCACCATTACCTCCGCAGCTTAGAGCATGTAGTCACCAATAGTGGTGCGAGAATCACTGGATAGCCGTTTTCGTCCCTTACTCCTCGTTTCAGGTGTCTCTGAGCGTACAGGCCTGGTGCCAGAACTATCAGCAACATTCATAGTATTTGGTCCACCCGATTCCGACTCGCTCAAATCAGCAACATCTTCATTTGCAGGGTCAAGATAATCAGCAGCAGAACGCGCATCTTCTCCAGTCGCCCTATCATTCCCGAAGATATAGCAGCACTCGTCGTAATAGTAGAAACGCTTGCCACGCCACTTTTCTGCCTCGGGGAAATTCTATGACACAAATAGACAAATATCATTACAAATCGGATGAATTTATATTTCTAATGAATCATTTACTGATGAAAGAAATAAGTTACCTTTATGTAGTCAACCCAAACATCATCGAAGGCAACAATCGTATTAGTTCCATTGTCATATCCAAAACCACTGCATCCATGACGTGCGCCAGTAAGGATATCATGGACAGTAGTCTAGTCCTTCTTCAGGGTCTTAACGCGTGACTCTATATGAGGTTTTGCCTTGAATCCGAAACTTGGGCAACTTGCCCTCATCTTTTCCTCTAGGAAGTGTAAGTATCCGGGCTTAAAGCCATTATCAGCCTTGTAAACTCCAGCTTCCACCATCTCTCTCATTGCTTCCACCAATTTTCCCACTTCAAAAATTGTCCATTTACGTCGGCCAACTTTCGAAGATTGAGAAGTTGCATCCCTCGAAGATTGACAACTTCCCCGCCTCGCAGATTGCGAACTTGCCGATGCCATCAAGTGGAACTATACCAACATCAAATGGAATGAAAGAATAATGAATAGATAATTAAACAATAAAACACAATGAAACAAGCACAACAACATAAGCAAATTCAATAGGCAAGTTCTTTAATGAAAGCTTAATTTGTACATATTAGCTTATGCCAAGTTCGACATAAGCACATATTCAATTTGATTCGGTGTCTTTTTAAATCAAGTGAAATTGCAAAGTTTGATCCATGTGGATGACTCGTCCACTCCAACTAATTTGAAATTGTGACACAAATAAAAAGGCCGTAGAACCTTTTGGCTTCCTTACTTATATTTAAGCACATCATCCACACCTCCATTATTAGCCTATAGCTTGCTTTCTTCTCGCTTATACTTTTTTTTTTTTTTTCGGTTTACTTCCCAGTTATACTTTACACACACATCTCTCTTATGCCCTTTTCATAAACTATATACTAATTTGTTGCTTTTGGTGGAAAAGGACTAGTCCTTGAGCCCTTACGATGTCTAAGTTAACAACTCTAGCTTATTTAAGACTCTCTGTTTAAATAAAGTAATAGTGAGGGCAAAGTGTGCAAATAAGAACTAGAACTAGAACTTTTGATATCAAAAAAAAGAACTAGAACTTTTTTTTAAGAAAATAATGTATATAAATGTATATATCTTATAGATCAAATAAAGTTCATCTGCAAATCTATTCAGTTTACATGCATTGCATCTGTCTTGCAAATCAATGAAAACATGTAATTAAACCCATATTCGAAGTCTGAAGAAGCCCAAGCGAGAACCCCAAACCCATTGATAGTTCTTAAAACCAGAACAAGGTCTAGGTTAATTAACATTTAAGATTCTAAAAATCGCCATAATCAAAAATTAAACTGGGAAGACCCAAAATTATGGAAGACCTTATAATGACGAAATCTTCATCAGCATATTAAACTAAAACAAATCTACTGAACACAATTAAAAATTCTTCTCAATTGATAATCTCACAATTAAAACCCTATACCCTAATAACTAATAAGCAGCAAAATTCTCAAACCACAAACATAAAAAAATAAGAGAGAGAGAGATAGAGAATGGAGACAGCGCCGGAGACGACAACGACCAAATGGAGAAGAAGAACAGTGCGAGATGATTACCTGGTGTGGACGATGGAGATAGTGCCGGAGACAACTGCGAAGACAGTGCGACGGAGCCGGACTAGAGACGACTTTACCGCGAAGAGAGTGAACACCGACCGACCGATGCGCGTCCGGACGAAGAAGAAGAACGACCTATGCGCGTCTGGACGAAGAAGAGAAATGACCTAATGCGCTGGACGAAGAAGAAGAAGAGAACGACCTAATGCGCTGGACGAAGAAGAAGAACGCTGGATGAGGAAGAAGAAATATACTTGAATGTGGTGGGTGGTGGTAGGTGTTGTGGTATTAAATAAGGGCATTTTAGACATTTCACCCACTTTTCCTTATGAGTTTATACTTGTACCAAACGATTGCAATGCATACTCCCATCTCTCACAAAGACCAGTCATATCTAAGCCAATCCCTACACCTTACATATAACTCCAACCAAACAGATTGTATAGGTTTTGTAGAGCTGATTCCTGATTGAATTTTTGTGAGCAGTGGATTTTCTGGGTGGGGCCCTTCATTGGGCGCAAATTCTAGCGACTCTATACCACCAGGTGGTGATCGGGGCCATTCCTTTCGATCAAAGTGTTGATCCCGATTATGATCGTGGGGATGATGATTGTGGTGCACTATTGCCTCGCACAACTTAATTGAATTTGAGAAGTGGATTTGTCCTGGTCTTTGTTTGGTTCTGTTTTCCTCTGTTAAATGCCGTAAAAGGTGAACTTAATAAAAAAGATTCCCTTTTGTATTAGGAACTCTCTTTTATGTATTACAGATTTTCAATGGATGATCTTAAACCTTAATCTTCTTCAATTTTTATTTTTATTTTTTTAATTTTTTAATTTTTTTGTCAAATAATCATCTTCAAAATTTACTTCATCGCAATACATCCAAAAAAACAATTACTTCATTACAGTTTTGAGATGTGATTATTCTGTTGTAAACTAATTAAAGTCAAAGCCATAAAGATAAAGATAAAGAACTAGAAAGATAATAAGAGAAGAGATAGGGGAGAAATAAAGAGAACTTTCATTCCAATATATGGTATATCCATTACATAGATGTGAGCTCTTTATATAGGTCATCAAAGATCATAAGTTACAATTACATAATGGTGAAATGTGTAACCACTCACACATAATGGTGGAATGTGTAACCACTCACACATAATGGTTTGAATAGGAAGAGTCATCCACATCCATTTCATTTACAACACTCCCCCTTGGATGACACTTATTAAGAGATTGTGCCTCGTTAAAACTTCTACTAAAAAAACCTATGGGAAAAATATAGTAAAAGAAAAAGAGTACACTATTCTCATAAATATTAAGATGGGTATAATATTGTTAAGATTGCCTCATTAAAAACCTTACTAAAAAAACCCAATGGGATAAAACCATAGCTAAGGGAAAAGAGTGCAATACACTAATCAATAACTCCCCCTCATGTGAACATGGGTGAAACTTGTTCAGTTTCTTTACTTGCAATGTCTTTAAGTTTACGCAAGCCAATACCATATGTAAACCTTTTAAATGTCGTAGTTGGTAAGGCTTTTGTGAATAAATCAGCAAGATTATCGCTAGATCGGATTTGCTTGACATCAATTTCATCATTCTTCTGAAGCTCGTGTGCATAAAAGAATTTTGGTGAAATATGTTTTGTTCTGTCCCCTTTTATGAATCCGTCACTTAATTGTGTAATACATGCTGCATTATCTTCATATAATATGGTTGGAGAATCTTTTATTGAAGACAATCCACATGATTCTTGAATATGTTCAATCATGTTTCTCAAACAAACACATTCACGACTTGCTCCATAAATTGCAAGTACTTCAGAATGATTGGAAGAAGTAGCAACCATAGTTTGTTTTACTGACTTCCATGATACAACAATATTACCACAAGTAAATACATATCCCATTTGAGAACGGGCCTTGTGGGGATCTGATAAAAATCCAGCATCAGCATAACCTTGGAGATTCAATTTTACCCATCTCGAGTAAAATAAACCCATGTCATTTGTTTCTCGAAGATATCGAAAAATGTGTTTAACACCATTCCAATGTCTTCGAGTTGGTGAAGAGTTATATCTTGCAAGTAGGTTGACAGCAAAAGCAATATCGGGTCTTGTACAATTTGCAAGATACATAAGTGCACCAATTGCACTTAAATATAGTACCTCCAGACCAATTAGCTCTTCATCACTTTCATGAGGTCGAAATGGATCCTTATCCACTTCAAGTGATCTGACAACCATTGGAGAGCTCAATGGATGTGCCTTGTCCATATAAAATCTTTTTAATAATTTTTCAATATAATTTGATTGATGGACAAGTACTCCACTTGAAAAATGTTCAATTTGCAAACCAAGACAAAGTCTTGTTTTTCCAAGTTCTTTCATCTCGAATTCCTTTTTCAAGTATTCGGATGTTCTAACAATGTCGTCGTGGTTTTCCATTATATTTAAATCATCAACATATACAGTAATAATCACAAATCCTATTGATGATCTTTTAATGAAGACACATGGACAAAACGGATTATTTACATATCCTTCTTTCAGTAAATAATCACTAAGACGTTTGTACCACATTCGTCCGAATTTTTTCAACTCGTACAAAAACCTTTGTAATTTTATAGAATGCATGTTATGAGGTTTTGATTTTATTTCATCGGATATTACAAATCCATTAGGGATTTTCATATATATATTTCACTGTCTAGAGATCCGTACAGATATGCTGTAATGACATCCATTAAATGCATATCAAGCTCTTCAGAAACTGCAAGGCTTATCAAGAACCGAAATGTGATTGCATCTATAACAAGAGAATATGTTTCCTCATAATCGATACCAGGTCTTTGTGAGAAACCTTGAGCTACAAGTCTTGCTTTGTACCTTGTAACTTCATTTTTTTCGTTTCTCTTTCGTACAAATACTCATTTATATCCAACAGGTTTTACGCCATCTGGCGTTTGGACAATTGGTCCAAAAACCTCTCGTTTCCTTAATGAGTTTAGCTCTGCTTGGATAGCATCTTGCCATTTTTGCCAATCAGGTCTTTTTTTGACATTCGTCCACTGATCGTGGTTCTTGATCATCATCATTTTTACATATTTCAAAGGACATATTGAAAGCAAATATATCATCAGGAACAATTTCATTTCGATCCCAAATCTTACCAGAGTTTAAATAATTTATTGAGATCTCATTACTTTCATCTTTTTCATCTTTTTCTAGAGGAAATTGCTCCTCATCATAATCAACTTGTTTTGACAAACCCTTATCAAAGGATTCATATGCTTTCTCATGAGTATTTTGATTTGTATTTATTTTTACTCCCATTTTCCTCTTTCGAGGAATTGTATCCTTTGAACCAACCGGTCTTCCACGCTTTAAACGTTTCGTTGGTTCTTGTGCATTTTGTTGTATAGAGACATCAATTTTTGCAGGAACATTTACAGCTGGAATATGAGATTTTGTCACTTATTTTGCATCATTAAATGCATCTGGTAATTGATTTGCTATTTGTTGCAAATGAATGATCTTTTGAACTTCAAGTTCACACTGATTTGTTCGTGGATCATAATGTGATAAAGTTGATGCATTTCAAACAATTTCGCGTCATTCCTTTTGAATTGACTTCTTATCTCCCTTAATGGTGGGAAAATTGCTTCATCAAAGTGACAATCAGTAAAACGTGCAGTAAATAAATCCCTTGTTAAGGGCTCAAGGTATCTTATAATGGACGATGAGTTAAATCCAACATAAATCCCAAGTTTTCGTTGTGGACCCATCTTAGTTCTATTGGGAGGTGGTATAAGAACATATATTGCACAACCAAAAATTCTTAAGTGTGAAATATTTGGTTGTTGACCTAAAATGAGTTGCATGGGGGAATGTTCATGGTCTGCAGTAGGCCTATAACGAATGATAGATGATGCATGAAGGACTACATGTCCCCAAACTGAAGTTGGTAGTTTAGTTCTTATGATTAAAGGTCTGGCAATTAATTGAATACGTTTGATAAGAGATTCTGCCAAACCATTTTGGGTATGCACATGTGGAACATAATGTTCAATGGTAATTCCTATAGACATGCAATAATTTTTAAATGCTTGAGATTGAAATTCCCTGGCATTATCAAGACGAATGGTCTTGATTGGGTTGTCAGGGAATTATGCTCTTAACTTGATGATTTGCGCTAAAAGTCTAGCAAATGCAACATTGCGAGTCGAAAGCAAACAAACATGTGACCACCTAGTTGATGCATTTATCAAAACCTGAATGCGCTCTAAGAAAACTGAGGATTCCACAACAATTTTACTTGGGCATGATTTAACTATCAATTTACCTTGAGAACAACTAGCACAGTTATAATCACCTGCTGAAAATATTTTGTGACTCCTTAAAGGATGTCCATGCGAATTATTAATTATTCTTCACATAATTGATGATCCTGGATGACCAAGCCGGTCATGCCATAAAATGAATGTCTTTGGATCATTAATTTTCTTAGTTAAGACGACATTCGTTTCGACATGTCTTATATGAGTAAAATATAATCCAGAGGATAAAGCTGGGAATTTTTCTAACACTTCTTTTTTCCCATTTGAAACTAATGTGACATAGAGAAATTCTCTATTATTTTCGTTCATGGTTTCAATGTGATATCCATTTTCTCGAATATCTTTAAAGCTGAGTAAATTTCTTCTGGATTTTTCAGAGTATAAGGCATTGTCAACATGAATTATTGTTCTCCTAGGCAACATAATATTTGCTCTTCCAGTGCCATTAATCAAATTGGAGATGCCAGATATTGTTTGAACATTAGCCTCAGTTAAGTTCAAATTGGAGAAATATTCTTTGTTTTTAAGGATTGTGTGCGTTGTAGCACAATCAGCGAGACATATATCGCTCTTATTTAATTCATGATTTGAACACATGATTTGTTGATCCATCTAGACAAATAATGTTTGGAAAATTAGAAAAAAGAGTCATATTTCATTCATAATAAGAAACTAGTAAGCATAACAAAAATTAGTACATAGAATTATTTAAAATCGTTACATATGATCATTAAAAATATCGAGATTAGTGTTTGGATCATCATGAAAATTTGGGGCATCCATATAATTGATGTCCGATGAGCTATCTCCGACAGTAAAGTTCATCTCAACTGTTTTGCCCTTCTCCTTTAAGGAGGCTTGATAAAGATCAATAAAATGCTTAGGCGTGCGGCATACATGAGCCCAATGGCCTTTTAGACCACATCTGTGACATGGTTGGTCACGATTACGAGCATACCCATTTTCAGCAATATTTTTCCCCTTATTATGAACGGCATCATTCTTATTCCATTTATTTTGGAACTTATTGCCACGAAATTTAGAATAGGGCTTGCCACGATCTTTGCTGATTGATCCTTTCCCATTTCCACGTCCGTGGTTTTTCTTTCCATGACCGGTCATTATAGGATGTTGCATTTGCTTCATTAATTGAAGCGGAACCAGTTGGACGGGAGTTGTGGTTCTTCAATAGAAGCTCGTTATTTTGTTCAGCCACCATGAGACAAGAAATTAATTCTGAATACTTTTTAAATTGGCGCGCTCGATATTGCTGTTGCAACAACAGATTCAAGGCATGAAAAGTCTTGAATGTTTTTTCCATCATTGCCTCATCAGATATATTTTCTCCACAAAGCCTCAAACGAGAGGTAATATTAAACATGGTGGAGTTATATTCACCTGATTTGTTTTGAAATCTTGCGGCCTAAGATTCAGCCAGTCGTTTTGAGCTTTTGGAAATATCACCGTCTTTTGGTGATCATATCGTTCTTTCAAGCTTAACCACAAGGTGAGAGGATCTTTTATAGTGAGATACTCATTTTTCAAGCCTTCATGGAGATGATGGCAAAGGAATATCAGTGCTTTCGCACGGTCTTGCATTGATGTTTCATTTCCTTCTATAATAGTTTCTCCTAAGTCTTTAGCTTGGAGATGTATTTCGGCATCCAGTTGCCATGGCAAATAATTATTTCCAGTGATATCAAGAGCAACAAATTCAAGTTTTTGAAGGTTTGCCATAGTCTAAAAATATGTCAAAAATTGAGTAAATAATTTTTCTCTTTTAAAAATAAATAATATACAATTAAATATATGTTCACAACTTGATTATTAATATGCAAAATGTACTACTTGTATGAGTTGGTGGGACAACCTCCAGGTTGGGTGGTGAGACGAAGTCTACTTAAAAACCATGCCTCCTCGAACGGGATAACCCGTCTCCTTTTCAATGTTTAGCTTTACCGGGGATAAGGCTTACCCACTATCAACCCAATATCAAGAATTGAGCATAATTGATCGTTTGTAGTATAGCGAGAAAACTAATTATGTCACATATTGACTTTTGATTTCTGATGTAGAAGATCGAACAAGACGCAACTACAGAGCATACCTTCGCAATCGGCGACGTTATAATGCATAGTATATGAATAAAGTATGCACATAAAAGTGAAGCAACCAAGATAATATAGAAATAAACCGAACACATAAAAGTTATACCTTCCTAGCCTTGTCTCCTTAACAAGCCTTTTTGAACTTCAAGATCTACTTAATACTAGAGCAAGCTTGTGCTGATAACGTGTTGTAAACTACTTAAAGGCAAAGCCAGAAAGGTAAAGATATAGAACTAGAAAGATAACAAGAGAAGAGATAGGGGAGAAATAGAGAGAACTTTCATTCCAATATATGGTATATCCATTACATAGATGTGAGCTATTTATATAGACCATCAAAGATCATAAGTTACAATTACATAATGGTGAAATGTGTAACCACTCACACATAATGGTGGAATGTGTAACCACTCACACATAATGGTTTGAATAGGAAGAGTCATCCACATCCATTTCATTTACAACATATTCGATTAATATGTAATCTAATTAAAACAAGTGATTATATATCACTCATTAATTTCAAAAATTGTTAATTAGGCGATGATTGATATGAAATTGGCACAAAACTGCGTAATAGGGTTTAGATTTTTGTGTGTAATCGTGTTTGGACGGGTTCTACTACAAATCTTATATATATATATATATATATCATATTAGATTGTTGAGTTGAAAGACCATAGCTTAAAAGTTTGGAGTAAGAACTAGTCCCTCCATGATTTCTACACTTGGATTGGGCTCATTATTCTTATTTTTCATATTTTTATATTCAATTAGTTATTAGCTTCTTTTTTATTTATTATTATTTTTTTTATCTATTGGTGCCCTTTACACATATTTTTAGCCTGAAGCAATATTGTTGTTATTGTGGTGTCCATCACATATATGACTAGTCCCACGAGGGCTACACACATGCGCACCAACTGCACAGGCGCACCGATTAACCATACAACCTAAGAGGTCTTTGCCTCAATGCCACAAGAGCCCACCAAAGCTAGGGGTGGTTTGGTAATATATATATATATATATATAGATTAATTAAATAATACTTCTTGTTTAGTCTAAGATCAATTGACAAAAAGAAGTTTAGCTAAATTCAATTTAAATTAGATGCTCAGGGGTGGTGTGGTAAATATAGGTTAATTAAATAATACTTCTTGTTTAGTCTATGATCAATTGACAAAAAGAAGTTTATCTAAATTCAATTTAAATTAGATGCTCATTATGAGGCGAAATAGCTGTCCAACGTCACGAACTCGCATATATATTGTTTCCACTTCCCTTCTTGTCCACAGAATAGCAGGGTATAAAGACCATATATTTAACGTTATTTAGCTGACATAACCTAAAATTTCAATGATTTTAGAATCAAGCCTTATCATCAATTGGGAACAGAGTGGCAGGATTGCTACTATTGAACTCTCTTTATATTTTATTAATCATGTATAGTTATCAAAAAGTGGCGACTTATAATCACAACTTCTCCTTTAACTAATTAAGACTGAAGTTTAAGCAGCCCGTTAATTAAATACTCATATCTAGGAGTATCATGAATCGTCTATTTTTTTATTTTTCATGTTTCAATGATGTATCTGGCCTCGAAAAAAATATTCCCAATATGTGTGACACTACAATTGAAATACAACAAAGTTACTGTAATTTCTTGAAATTGTTTTCAACATATCTCCAATGATTGCATGAGATGGATAAAACATCACACGTAAAAAATGTATGGTTTATGAAGGTTGTAGATTTAACTCGAAAGTCAAAACAAAAATTGTTTAAATCAGACTAATATTTCTAAACTCAAGAAATGCAGAACGCGCAACTATATTTATGGTTAAGACTTTTTTTTCATTCTTGATCTTTTTTGAATTAAATTAGAAATTTTTGTACTTATGTTGACTCAATACATTTCATAGAAACATGATAAGATATAAAATCAATTACCTTGATGAAAACATACATATTAATTTACTAATTCTAACGGTTTAAAAGAACATTCAACTGTCACAAAGTTGATTTTGAAAAGCTACAACTATATGTGTAACAATGGAACAATATGATGATCCATGATTATTCTCTTGACAAACGTCTGGAACGTAATGATACAGAAAAATAAAATTCTCAATAAAGAATAGTACTTATGATGAGAGAAGACATGTAAATTTTCAACATTATTATAAGACTTATTCAAAAAGATAACCTAATGAAAATATCAAATTAGCAACTTTAAGCGCAAATCTATGCACAAACAGTGGAAGAGGGGATGAATTAGAATATGGTAATACACACGTGTAGGAGCGACGCCAACGATGTATTTGATAAATTAATGCATGATGAAGACTCATATCTAATTAGATAATTTTATTGAAAAAATATGCAGTATTGTTTTGATTTTGGTACCACCATGGACCGATCAAAAAAAAAAAAAAAAAAAATCCGTGGCAATTCAAACCTAAAATCACAAATGAAAATAAAAAAGAAAGAAAATGGGGTTTTAGGGTTTGGAGCCGCTGCTTGTTTATTTTTTATTTTAAAGCTGAAATAGCTGATTAAAAGAGGAAAGGACTTGTACTATTCCACAACTCCTCTGTTAGTCTAGTGCAATTAATTCTTGAAAAGAAACACGTTAGAAATATTAAACCAAATGTCACACATAACTTAGAAAGTACTAGCAAATGTTAGAAAGAAAGAAAGAAAGAAAAGAATTCAATCTTACTTTTCTTTTACAGAGGGTTCGAGAAGTGGAGCACATGCGTCATTACAACCACCACAAGGGCATTCCAGTAAACACACACACAATAAAACAAAAAACCAACCCAAACTTGTGATGATGAACAATGGTCGGTCGCCACCTAAGTTTTCTTATTTCTTATTTGATGCAACACTCACAGACTAAGACCCCCCACTCCCCCACTCCCCCCCTTATAAAGCAATCACCAATCACTCACAGAGTAACAACTACACAAACTGCTCTCTCTCTCTCTCTCTCTCTTAAAAAAAAAAGTATAGCAAATTAATTTTTTGCTTTGCGTTGCAATGGAGGGCAAGGAAGAGGACGTGAACTTGGGAGCCAACAAGTTCACCGAGAGGCAGCCTCTGGGCACGGCAGCCCAGGACCGAGACTACAAGGAGCCGCCCCCGGCGCCGCTGTTCGAGGCGAGCGAGCTCTCGTCGTGGTCGTTTTACAGGGCTGGGATAGCGGAGTTCGTGGCCACGTTTTTGTTCCTCTATGTCACCATCTTGACTGTCATGGGGGTGAAAAGATCGCCCAACATGTGTGCCAGTGTTGGCATCCAGGGGATTGCCTGGGCCTTTGGTGGAATGATCTTCGCCCTTGTGTACTGCACTGCTGGAATCTCAGGTATATAATACATAAAAAGATTATCAACTTTATTTATTATTCACAAAATTAAGGTTTTCTTTTTTGTTCATTTGGGCAATTACTAATTAAAGTTGATATTATTGAAATTTTTCTGTTGTGTAAGTTACCTTATAGAAAGTTTAAAATTTTATGTAGAGTTAATATTAAATTATTTAAAGCTCTACCTCGGCTAATCTTGGATTTTGAGTTCAATTAATTGAAGATAGATGATTTACTTAATAAAGTTGGAATGATTATTGGTGTACTGTAGGTGGGCATATTAATCCGGCTGTGACTTTCGGGCTGCTGTTGGCAAGGAAGCTCTCCCTGACCCGCGCCCTCTTCTACATCGTCATGCAGTGCTTGGGCGCGATATGCGGCGCCGGCGTGGTGAAGGGCTTCCAAAAGACT
Organism: Stephania japonica; assembly: GCA_039657345.1. Lineage (NCBI taxonomy): Eukaryota > Viridiplantae > Streptophyta > Magnoliopsida > Ranunculales > Menispermaceae > Stephania > Stephania japonica. Next base: position 15,591,113 of record CM077556.1, read on the forward strand.
CCCTACGAGATCCTCGGCGGCGGCGCCAACTCCGTCGCTCCTGGTTACACTAAGGGAGACGCTCTTGGGGCTGAAATCGTCGGCACTTTCGTGCTCGTCTACACTGTCTTCTCTGCTACCGATGCCAAACGTAGCGCCAGAGACTCCCACGTCCCCGTAAGTATATATATACACACACAACCACATGTACACAAAAAAAAAAAAAAAAATGTCACTTTAGTCTATAAATTTATTTATTTTATTATGAGACGCTATATTGATTTGAATTTGTGATGTTGATTAATTGATTTGCAGATTTTGGCACCACTGCCAATTGGGTTCGCGGTGTTCTTGGTCCATCTTGCAACAATTCCCATAACCGGGACTAGTATCAACCCTGCAAGGAGTCTTGGTGCGGCCATCATCTACAACAGGGATCAGGGCTGGGACGACCACGTAAGTCCCTCCTTAAGTGCAATTTTTTTTTCTACTCAACAATTTTATTTTATTTTATTTTTATAATCATGGAGCATTAAATTTACGTGGTATAATTTTTTTTAAGAAAAATCATATCAAATCAATTTAAGAAATTAACAAGAAGACGAAAGAGAAATTAGGATAAGTAGTAGGGCAATTTTTTTTTTAAAAAATGATTGCAATAGTTTAAGACTAAATCAACGTTTAGTTGGTTAAAGTGGTGAGGTTAAAGTGGTAAGGGATCTAATTTTATTAAGGTCAGTTCTGAGTTGGGATGGAGGTCTACCCATATAGGGCGAGACACCATCAATAATATTAAATTGATGACTAATCTAAATTAATTGATTGTTATTTTTAATGTTTGGTTGCAGTGGATTTTCTGGGTGGGACCATTCATTGGAGCAGCTCTTGCAGCTATCTACCACCAAGTGGTGATCAGGGCCATTCCTTTCAAATCCAACTGCTAAAAATGGTTACCAAGTGGTGATCAGGGCCATTCCTTTCAAATCCAACTGCTAAAAATGGTCCTCTTTTTATTGTGATGAATGATGATGACTTCTATATTGTCTTGTCTTGTTGGCTGTGTTTGTAAATTAAGTTATGCAATGTGGGTTTCTCCATCTTTATCATCCTTTTCAGTGTTGTTTCTCTACACTATTTCAAAACTTTCTTTAATTTGTATGCATGCAACATCAAGGGCCCACTATGCTTGGCTTTCAAAAAAAAAAAAGGAAAAAATGAATGGTACTGATGATGGTGGCGGTGGTGGTGGTGGGCCCGTATGTTTATCTCATCCTTGTATTTTTCTACGGTTGTTGGATGGATCTCGTGAATTGTATTTTGTATAGAAAAGTTGGTGGGACCCAAAGAAAGAAAAGAAAAAAGAACTATGCTGTTAGGTCCACCACCAGTGAACCTGCTATACCTACTCCAAATAATTTATTTTTCCATTCCGGATAATATTCCTTTGTTCCTATCTCTATCTCTATCTCTATCTTTTAGACTTTTACTTTTTAAACAATGCTTGTATTTGGTTGGAAGTTAGCTTTGGTGGTCTTTCACTTTCCAGGATACCTCATGATGTGGATGGATCATGGATAATGAGGATTTTTGGTGCTTTGTGCAGACTGCATAATTTACGTTAGTATTGCTTTAGTTAATTATTAATTTGATAAGCTTAATTAGTGAACCTTTTAGGGCCAGCAATTTTTAGGACAAGTACAACCTTCTGTAATTACTTTTTAATAGAGTGGCTAAATCCATTATGGTCTAAACAATAAGAGGTTTTACTTGAAAAAAAACAATAAGAGGTTTTGTTTTTGGTTTAATGATGCACTTTAGATAAATTTTGATCCAATCTAAGCAGGTACATATTGTAGTGTTGAAGATGTATAGAGTGAACTTAATATTACAAAAATTATACATTTGAGAGATATATGGGCCCGAGAAGTAGTTATGTGGGTAGGTTGCTTGTAGATGTTGTGCTTGCGAGCATAATATTAACATGGTATCTAATCAATAACTTCTCAAGCTTAATTTCTCTTATCAATTCTTAAATTGGACATTGAACGTATAATGAGTTGACACTAATTAAGAGCATCTCCAATTTTAAATTTGAATTGTACAATCATGCTACAGTTTTAGAATGTCTACCTGACATTGCATTTCAAAAGCGTACTTGGAGACACAATATAGATTGCACTTTCTATTTCAATTATTTTTTTTGTTTGTTTCTCTTATATATTTTATAAAGAAAATTGTTGACTTGGCTATGGATTGCACAGTATAAAAAGTAAATATTGAGAATCAAGGTCGGTTCTAACATTTTGGGGTGGTAAGACAAAATCTTAAAAAATAGGCCTTCATTAAAATTATTTTTTTTATTAATTATTAAAATTAAATTACGATTATACTTTAAAACTTGATTTCGTACCTTTGATTCCCCTCCTTTCATTTAATTTGAGACGGAAAATAAAAAACATAATTTATAATTTATGCACAAATGTGTGTGGGGTCTTTTTTGTTAGCTTGACTCTTCAAATTTGTCATCTATTTAAATATTTTTACAGGAACCTATATATACTAAGCTAATCACATAAGCTTAGTGTGGGGGGCTCATCCCAGGCACATCCTTGTTGAAAATATACTATTTTTTTGCTCTATGTCAGTTGCACAATCCAGTTGCATCCGGAGCGCGTTATTTAACTCTAACGCCCATTGCATTCTTGGTGGTACACATTCTCCTCCGACCTACATTTGCATTGGAGATTAATTAGTGACAACTAATCATTATTATGCATATTCAATTAAAACCAATGCAACTTGCATATGCAAAAATGCAATTAGTGGCTTTACAGAAAGGAAAAATTCTATTGTGTGATCCCATTTCATATGCATTTGATTATGACAGTTGATTTTCACATCAATGTGTGTGCAAAAAAATTGATGTAGATTTGAGGGACTCGGATCAGTGCGCTAGAAAATGACATGTAAAATTAGAGGAGTTAGAATTCTTTAAAAAAGATGAAATTAGTGGGGTCATAAAGCCAACACGCAGCACATAATAAAAGAATTAGGACGAGCTACAGTTATTGGGCTTATAAAAGCCCACACATACTTGGTGCTTCAAAGTTCCTAAAAGGCACATGCTAAAACAATTTTGGTCAACAACAATAACGACATAATCCTAAAACAATTTTTGGTGAAATAATTAATATGGTGTTCATGTCACTATAAGCTGATTTCATTTTGATGTCAATTAATACCATATATTGTGCTACTACAAGCTGATTCATTTTATTGTTGGCAAGTATTGGGCCCAAATTTTTTTTTTTTGGTAAAAGGCCCAAAACTTTTTTAATTAAGAATCTAAGATCAAAGAACCCAAAAATGGGCTTAACAAATCCTCCCTTCCCATGGATTAACAATTCTTGGTGTTCCGAGCTTTATTAAAAAAATTAATTCTTTTTTTGATTTATTTTTGTGATTTTTATTCTTGAACCACCGCCAATCCTCTTAACGATTGGCAGTGGTTCCAATTAAATTCCTTTTGATCTTTGTTCATTCAATAAACAACAGATCTAATCAGATTTGTAGAGATTAGTTCATCTTTGTTGCAGTGCATCTTCATCAATGTTGTTGTATGGATTTGTGTGGCGCAATGGATTAATTTATCTTTAGTTTTTTTTCTTTATAATTAGTTTTCTTCCTTAGTTGAAAGTCTTTGGTTTGTCTTCTCCTTGTTGAGAAGTTTTGTTATTCGTTTTGTGGTTCTAGTACATTTGTATATTGTTATGAGTTTCAACATTGTAGAGAGCAGTCCTTGATAAATTGTTATTTATGCATATTATATATCGTTTATTTATATATTCTAGTGTTCATTCTCCGAAATATGGGCTCAATTATCTCTATTTGTCATTTTCAAGACCTTTGAGGTGCACGGTTGGATTCGAGGCAAAAAATACTCAAAAATAGAGTATTTACTTGAAGAAATCGGATATCAAATGATCTGTTTTGGAGTGTATATAAGAATAGGTGAATTGAAGTTTCGGATGGCTACGTGTCGCATCCCCATTGGACAGTCCGCATCATATAGCAGTAGCAGCCAATCAATGCTTGCTACATCGCTTGTCCAACCATCCTCTCTCCCATCCTCGTTGATCTTCCTCGAGATGCGCAACAACACAAACTTCCAGATTAACGCACAAGTCATGCGGAGCGTGCTCCTGCATAGTTTGCCCGCCACGTGTCGTCCGCTCATTCGTCCAGCGAGTCAACAGCAGATGTCCCAGTCACTCACGCGCCGCGACGTGTCAACGCTATTCTTCCAGCACGTTACACGACCTCCTCTCCTCCAATCCGCGTGTGCCACATCAGCCTCGCCAGCAAACTCGTCCAATCACGCTGTGACACGTGGCAGAGTCCAGAAAAACACCAAAAAATAGCCACATATTATCCTCGGCACATGTGTTATGTACCAAACTCGAAAATAGACATTGGGGACCAAAATTTGGGAGTTTTAATTAGAGTTTTTGGCAGGAAGTTGGACATCTATTGTTTTCTTCTTTTCTTAGCGGCTTCTAGTATTTTCTCCTCTTTTTTTACATTTTGTTTTTAGATTTTAATGAAGTTTATGACAACAATGGTTGGCTAAACTCATCAGTTTGAACCAGAGGTGGATCAAATTACCCTTTTTGGCCTTAAAACACATGTGAGATATATTTTATTATTTATTTAATTTATTTTTTATAGTGTTTTATTTTCTTTGGTATTGTTTGAACAATTGAAGTTAAACACTAGTTTAAACTTCAATTTATATGTCAGTGAGTCGTAAGCACCCGTTCTTGTGCGATAAAACTACACTAGTGGCAATTGACCCTACTAATTGATTAGACCCTTTTGGGACTAGTTGAATACCATAGGAATCTACGCTAAATCGGACACACGAGTGATCCGGTTGTCTAGGTGTAGTGCCTTCACAAAGCTCATTGCAGTCAGCGCATTAAACCTGAAACACTATAATAGGGTTATGCGTTTGACTAGGGAAGTGGTCATGTTGTACCTTGACCATCAAGATAGGGAAGTGCGAGGACTTGCGTATGTTACCGGGTCTATAGCTACACTAATTTACTATGATTTGCATGCTTTGATTAGATTAAAAACCATATGTAAAATTATGCTAAATTGAGGAGATTTGTGATACTGATGGTTTGGATTGTTCCCCCCTCTTGATTGATTTATTTACTTGATATTTTAATTATTATTTTTTAGTGAAATTAGAGATTATCTCTGTGAACACTCTGAGTTAATTTTAGTTTCTTACCCTAGGTTAAAAACTTGGTCTTCGTAGTTTGACCCCGTGCTTGCCACTACTGCAGTTCTTGTAGTCATTGGTAATCTCATCGGGACTATATATAAATATTTATTTGACGCATTCGACACGCGTCAGTCCCTGATTGTCAAACTGTTTTAATTTCGAAAAAAATCAAATTAATAACAGTTTGTTTGCACATATAGGATTAGCGAATCAATGCACTTGATTCTATGTGTGGTTTTGTATTGAGTCATGAATGATTAATGAAATTCTGATTTCTTTTAAAAAAATAAATTTACGTATCAATAATAAAAAAAGAGGTGGGGATCACCCATTAGGCAGTCACTTTCCCAACTTCAACTGGAATTAATATAAACTTATGATGGGGTTACTAATTAAAAGACAATTATGATTCAAGATCTTGAATCACCGTTGATCTTCTCTTTTGATCGGTGGTGTTTCCAATCTTCACCTTTTCATGTTTTATGTATTCAATAAAGTGCAAATCCTTTTAGATTTCTGAGGATTGGATCCCCTTGCTGCGATACATCTTCCTCAGCACTCGTTTATGGATTCGTGTGGTTGTTGGGTTGGTCCTTATTTTTATTTTTATTTTTAAGTAGTTTGTTTTCCCTTTATTGAAAGTCTTGATTTTGTCTTCTCGTTGTCGGGAAGTTTTAGGTTTTCTTCTCCTTGTCATGAAGATTTGTTATTCTTTATGTGGTTCTAGCGGGTGTTTGTGTATTGTAGTGTGTTTCAACGTTGTAGAGAGTAGTCTTTAATTGTCAAACTGTTTCAATTTCACAATTGCATTCACAACCAAAGTAATGACAGTTCTTTTGAACAAATGTGATTTGCGAATCAATGTACTTTTTGATTCCATGTCTGATCCTGTACTAGACTATTAATAATTAATGAAACTTCTATTTTTCTTCTCCTTCTTAAAAAAAAGCAATTAACATTTTGGGGTCCTGCATTCGACTCATGTTGGAGTCATTTTAATTCTCAATTTAAGTTTTTATCCTTAGAGGGCCAACTTTCACCCGATTTCTCATATTTCAAAAATCGAGAGAGATTTACACTTAGATATTTTCTTTGTAGACGAGTTAATACAAAAGGGAAATTTGGATGGCTTGAGGGAGATCTCCCCATATGTCATCTTTTACTCTCCATCTTCCTTATTTATATCTATACCTACCAGGTCAGGTGAGAACACGTGATGTACTAAAACAATTATGTTCAATAATACTAAAACCCTGTTTTGTGTCACGTGCTGGGTTCTTTAGTTCACAAGAAACGAGTTTGTCTTTAAGGGTATCCAGGCTTTAGTTATGGAGGTAATTTCTTAAGCTCGAGATATAACATATGAGATAATTAGATGTGGTACTCGAACGCGCACCATTGGTCTTGAAGGGCAGGCTAAGAGGGAGACACGATGGAGAAAACCGAATGAGGGTTGGACAAAATTGAATTGTGATGGGGCAGTAATGAACGATCTCGCATGCTCATCCATTGCAGAGCTATTACGAGATGACAGAGAAGAGTTTATCTCTGGATTCCAAGTCAAGTTGGGCAGTTGTCCACCGTTGTCAACAGAAATTTGAGTGTTATGGTACGAAACCCACATGGCAAAGGAGAAAGGACTCACTAAGGTAGTGATCGAGACAGAATCATTAGAAGCTTTTTATCTTGTGGATCTTCGCCCAACTCTGTTCTTCATGGACTGTCAGATCGAGGAGATTCAACGGACTCTTCATCAGATGGAGGGTAGCTACATTCGATATATCCCCACATGTATTAATGCTTGTGCAGACTTCCTAGCGAAGAATGCCCTCGTATTGCAGCATGGAGCTCAAAAACTAGACATAGAGCCTCATTGTATTTCCCTCTTGTTAGCACAAGATAAGTGCGATAGCACAGTGTAATTCTCGACCCATTTTTTTGGGGCGTGTTCCAACCAAAAAAAAAAGAATGCAATAAAGTTCCATATGGAATGCAATTTCACTGTACTAGAAAAACTATTTTAACTCTTGTCCCAAAAAAAAAAAAAAAAGGAAGAAAGAACTCTGGCTATGCGATAAAAAGCAGGGGTTTTACACCACAAATATTGAAATGAAGAACGAAAAAAAAAACTTCAAAATTCTAATTGAAGATTGCAATAATATACACTCTTCCAGATAAAAAGAGAAAACCCAAGCAAAGTGGTTGGGATGAAAAATAAAGTGGAGAATTAAAATGTAGATAAATATTTTAAAATTGTTATGATATAGATGAACAATTGATCAAGATTTTGTATGACTAATCATTGTCAAGCATGGCTCTTACATTGAGTGGTAGTATCAAGCATGGCCCTTACTTGTATCCATATCAAATGTACTCATTATTCCATGTATTGTCAATGTTGCTTGTGAAGAGTTGTATGACATGTGATGTATGTATTACTTGTAAACATTGTCTAAGTACATTTATCATCATCACCAAAGGGCCTATATAAAGGGTGCCAACCTCATTGTAAAAACACACCAAAGTTGAATGAAAACTTCTCATTCCAACTATCTCATTTCTTCTCTTCTCCTTTGTAGTAGTAGTTTGTAGTAGTAGAAGTTCTTAGTTCTTCTACTTTCCTTCTCTAATTCTAGCAAGTTCCAATTTATTTTACAACACGTTATCAGCACGAGCTTGCTCTAGCATTAAGGAGATCTTGAAGTTCAAGAAGGCTTGTTAAGGAGAAAAAGCTAAGAAGGTATAACTTTTGTTATTTAAATAAGTTCAATTTATTTCTAAATTACCATGGTTGTTTCCTTTTATTACATGCATAACTTCTATATGCATACTTTATTCATATACCATTATAACGTCACCGATTGCGAAAGTATGCTCTGTAGTTGCGTCTTGTACGATCTTCTACATCAGAAATCAAAAATCAATATGTGACATAACTAGTTTTCTCGCTATACTACAAACGATTAATTATGCTCTATTCTTGATTTTTTATATTGCAAATAGTGTTATGAGTTTGGGTTGATAGTGGGTAAGCCTTGTCCCCGGTAAAGCTAAACATTGAAAGGGAGACGGGTTATCCCGTTCGAGGTGGCATGGTTTTTAAGTAGACTTCGTCTCACCACCCAACCTGGAGGTTGTCCCACCAACTCATACAAGTAATACATTTTGCATACTAATAATCAAGTTGTGAACATATATTTAATCATATGTTATGTTTTTACATAAAGGGAAAACTCTTTTATATTAAATTTATTTTCAAAATTCTTTTCAACCATAGTTTGCATTTGTTACCTTATTATAATTCTTGTCATGATAATTCTATGCAAGGTTTGTGTGTTATACATAATCATTCGTCAATTTCTCTTTGGAGATTTGAAAAGTGAATACTTCACTTTATATATATTTTCACCTTATGGAGTTATACATACCAAAAGGGTAATGCTCCAAAAGGCTCAAAATGAGCTACTGGGTCTCATGCTACAAAAATTTATATCGATCAAATATCATTTATTATTCTCGCAATTTCAATTACCTCTATATTGAGGCTATGCAGAAATATGACTGATGAGACAAATAAAAGCCACGTGGCTCGCCTCGATGTATTACTACAACAAATTATCGAGTGCGCACGTCAATCCAATAAATATTAAGGATTGATTTCTTGTCTCATGGTAGTTTGAGTAAAATGATGAGATATTATAAATATAATATCACTCCCGTCCAATTAGTTCAAACTTCAAATTAAGAAGCATATGTTGCATATAATGATCATGATCGCAATAAATTTATGGACGTGGAAAAGGTGAAAATATCAGGTAAAGGTCGTATTGACAATTCCACCAAATTTTGGAATAAAAATGGTGCACCACTACAAAGGGCAAATAATTATTGACAATGAGCGCTCATAATTGTGACATTTTTTAGTCATATATGAAAGGCTATTTTGCCTAAATATTGTCATATATATGCCCGAGTATTTTTGTGACCTTTACCATGCCTTTAAAATCAAAGGCAAAATATTATGAATATTATCATGACTCTTTTTCTCGATTTGTCAAATATTATTTGTCCGATGGATCAACAAATCATGTGTTCAAGTCATGAACCAAATAAGAGCGATATGTGCCTTCTTGATTGTGCTACAACGCACACAATTCTTAAAAACAGAGAATATTTCTCCAATTTGAACTTAGCCGATGCTAATGTTCAAACAATATCTCGGCATCTCCAATTTGATTAATGGCTCTGGAAGAGCAAATATTATGTTGCCTGGGGAACAACAATTCATGTTGACAATGCCTTATACTCTGAAAAATCCAGAAGGAATTTACTCAGCTTTAAAGATATTCGACAAAATGGATATCACATTGAAACCATGAACGAAAATAATAGAGAATTTCTCTATGTCACATTGGTTTCAAATGGGAAAAAAGAAGTGTTAGAAAAATTTCCAGCTTTATCCTCTGGATTATATTTTACTCATATAAGGCATGTCGAAACGAATGTCATCTTAAATAAGAAAATTAATGATCCAACGACATTCATTTTATGGCATGACCGGCTTGGTCATCCAGGATCATCAATGATGCGAAGAATAATTAATAATTCGCATGGACATCCTTTAAGGAGTCACAAAATATTTTCAGCTGGTGATTATAATTGTGCTAGTTGTTCTCAAGGTAAATTGATAGTTAAACCATCCCCAAGTAAAATTGTTGTGGAATCCCCAATTTTTTTAGAACGCATTCAGGGAGACATATGTGGACCTATTCATCCTCACTGTGGACCATTTAGATATTTCATGGTTTTGATAGATGCATCAACTAGGTGGTCACATGTTTGTTTGCTTTCGACCCGCAATGTTGCATTTGCTAAACTTTTAGCGCAAATCATTAAGTTAAGAGCACAATTCCACGACAACCCAATCAAGACCATCCGTCTTGATAATCTTTGAGAATTTCAATCTCAAGCATTTAAAAATTATTGCATGTCTATAGGAATTACCATTGAACATTCTGTTCCACATGTGCATACCCAAAATGGTTTGGCGAATCTCGATCAAACGCATTCAATTAATTGCCGACCTTTAATCATGAGAACTAAGTTATCAACTTCGGTTTGGGGACATGCAATCCTTCATGCAATCTATCATTCGTTATAGGCCCACCGCATACCATGAACATTCCCCCATGCAACTCATTTTAGGTCAACAACCAAATATTTCACACTTAAGAATTTTTGGTTGTGCGGTATGTTCCTATACCACCTCCCAATAGAACTAAGATGGGTCCACAACGAAAACTTGGGATTTATGTTGGATTTAACTCATCGTCCATTATAAGATACCTTGAACCCATAACAGGGGATTTATTTACTCGCACGTTTTTGCTTTGATTGTCACTTTGATGAAGCAATTTTCCCACCATTAGGGGAGATAAGAAGTCAATTCAAAAGGAATGGCGCGAAATTGCTTGGAATGCATCAACTTTATCACATTATGATCCACGAACAAATCGGTGTGAACTTGAAGTTCGAAAGATCATTCATTTGCAACAAATTGCAAATCAATTACCGATGCATTTAATGATGCAAAACAAGTGACAAAATCACATATTCCAAATTGTAAATGCTTCGCAAGAATTGATGTCTCTGTGCAACAAAATGCACAAGAACCAACGAAACGCTTAAAGCGTGGAAGACCGGTTGGTTCAAAGGATACAATTCCTCGAAAGAGGAAAACGGGAGTAAAAATAAATACAAATCAAAATACTCCCGAGAAAGCACAAGAATCCTTTGATAAGGGTTTGTCGAACAAGTTGATTCGATGAGGAACAACTTCCTCTAGAAAAAGAGGAAAAAGATGAAAATAATGAGATCTCAATAAATTATTTAAACTCGGTAAGATTTGGGATCGAAATGAAATTGTTCCCGATGATATATTTGCTTTCAATGTGTCCTTTGAAATATGTGAAAATGATGATGATCCGAACCACGATCAAGTGGACGAATGTCAAAAAAGACCCGATTGGCAAAAATGGCAAGATGCTATCCAAGCAGAGAGCTAAACTCGTTAAGGAAACGAGAGGTTTTTGGACCAATTGTCCAAACGCCGATGGCGTAAAGCCTGTTGGATATAAATGGGTATTTGTACGAAAGAGAAACGAAAAAAATGAAGTTACAAGGTACAAAGCAAGACTTGTAGCTCAAGGTTTCTCACAAAGACACTGGCATCGATTATGAGGAAACATATTCTCCCGTTATAGATGCAATCACATTTCGGTTCTTGATAAGCCTTGCGCCTCGAAGGGCTTGATATGCATTTAATGGATGTCGTTACGATATCTCGTATACGGATCTCTAGACAAAGTGAGATATATATGAAAATCCCGATGGATTTGTAATATCCGATGAAATAAAATCAAAACCTCATAACATGCATTCTATAAAATTACAAAGGTCTCTGTACGGGTTGAAACAATCCGTTCGAATGTGGTACAAACGTCTTAGTGATTATTTACTGAAAGAAAGATATGTAAATAATCCGCTTTGCCCATGTGTCTTCATTAAAAGATCATCAACAGGATTTGTGATTATTGCTGTATATGTTGATGATTTAAATATAGTGGGAAACCACGACGACATCGTTAGAACATCCGAATACTTGAAAAAGGAATTCGAGATGAAAGAACTTGGAAAAACAAGACTTTGTCTTGGTTTGCAAATTGAACATTTTTCAAGTGGAGTACTTGTCCATCAATCAAATTATATTGAAAAATTATTAAAAAGATTTTATATGGACAAGGCACATCCATTGAGCTCTCCAATGGTTGTCGGATCACTTGAAGTGGATAAGGATCCATTTCGACCTCAAGAAAGTGATGAAGAGCTAATTGGTCCGGAGGTACCATATTTAAGTGCAATTGGTGCACTTATGTATCTTGCAAATTGTACAAGACCCGATATTGCTTTTCTTTGTCAACCTACTTGCAAGATATAGCTCTTCACCAACTCGAAGACATTGGAATGGTGTTAAACACATTTTTCGATATCTTCGAGGAACAAGTGACATGGGTTTATTTTACTCGAGAGGGGTAAAATTGAATCTCCAAGGTTATCTTGATCTTTGGATTTTTATCGATCCCCATAAGGCCCGTTCTCAAACGGGATATGTATTCACCTGTGGTAATATCGTGTATCGTGGAAGTCGGTAAAAACAAACTATGGTTGCCACTTCTTCCAATCATTAAAGTACTTGCAATTCATGAAGCAAGTCGTGAATGTGTTTGGTTGAGAAACATGATTGAACATATACAAGAATCATGTGGATTGCCTTCAATAAAAGATTCTCCAACCATATTATATGAAGATAATGCAAAGCATGTATTGCACAATTAAGTGAAGGATTCATAAAGGGGACAGAACAAAACATATTTCACCAAAATTCTTTTATGCGCATGAGCTTCAGAAGAATGGTGAAATTGATGTCAAGCAAATCCGATCGAGTGATAATCTTGCTGATTTATTCACAAAAGCCTTACCAACTACGACATTTAAAAGGCTTACATATGGTATTGGCTTGCGTAAACTTAAAGACATTGCAAGTAAAGAAACTGAACAAGTTTCACCCATGTTCACATGAGGGGGAGTTATTGATTAATGTATTGCACTCTTTTTCCCTTAGCTATGGTTTTATCCCATTGGGTTTTCCATGCAAGGTTTTTAATGAGGCAATCTTAACAATATTATACCCATCTTAATATTTATGAGAATAGTGTACTCTTTTCTTTTACTATATTTTTTCCCACAGGATTTTTCTTAGTAGAAGTTTTAACGAGGCACATTCTCTCAATAATTGTCATCAAAGGGGGAGTGTTATGATATAGATGAACAATTGATCAAGATTTTGTATGACTAATCATTGTCAAGCATGGCTCTTACATTGAGTGGTAGTATCAAGCATGGCCCTTACTTGTATCCATATCAAATGTACTCATTATTCCATGTATTGTCAATGTTGCTTGTGAAGAGTTGTATGACATGTGATGTATGTATTACTTGTAAACATTGTCTAAGTACATTTATCATCATCACCAAAGGGCCTATATAAAGGGTGCCAACCTCATTGTAAAAACACACCAAAGTTGAATGAAAACTTCTCATTCCAACTATCTCATTTCTTCTCTTCTCCTTTGTAGTAGTAGTTTGTAGTAGTAGAAGTTCTTAGTTCTTCTACTTTCCTTCTCTAATTCTAGCAAGTTCCAATTTATTTTACAACAAAAATTAATAATCTTTCAAAGGAAAATTTCGTTCTTTCCTATGAAAAGGACAAACTATTGTCATAAAATTATTTCAAAATGGAATTTAGGTTATATATAATTTATCTATCAAGTTGAAGCCAAAAACTCTCTATGTATTTTATTTTTTTATTTATTTTTTTACTTTGGTGGAGTCGAACTACGACCTCCCAAGGTCTTACCTTTTTGATAAGTGATGTATTCATCATCTCACCAAACACTAAAAAAGTTTTGGCATTAATTGATAGAGATTTAAAGCAACATCTACGTAATATGCGTATTAGTAATTAAAACACGACCCATCGAACATGTTTCTCACATAACATTTAATAACACCTATCTTTAATAGGGGTTTTGAAACCTCTATTAAAAACTAAAATTGTTGTAATGAAATATGCTTTGACAACTCTCTATGTATTGTATATAGATAGCTTTGTCATTCCTTGATTTTCTTACAACAAAAAAAAGGCTTGATTAATTAAAATATCTTAATTTTTTAATATTTTTGTTATTGTATCATAACTTTTTTTAAATTTGTTATTATATCTTAACTTTTTTAAATTGATAAATTTGGATCCTAATTAGTCACCTTTAACTCCAAATTTGATGAGGTGACATATAAATTATGGCTTTTAAAAGTCACCTCATCACTTATAATTACTAAAATAATTACTAAATTTTTTACCAAAAAAAGAAATAATTACTAAATTTATTATTTAAACTAACTACTTATTTGTCACCTCATCAAATTTGGAGTTAAAAAATGACATATGATACAAATCAAACAATTTAGAAAGATTATGATATAATAACAAGTGTTGTAAAAGGTTAGGATACTTTAACCAATTTAACCAAAAAAAAAATCATCTCAAGCTTTTGAAAAGACAAACTAAGTTTTACCAAAAAAAAAAAAGAAAAGAAAAGACAACTAAGCTTCTTTATTTTCCCCTCCTTTTTCAAAAGAGATTACAATGTTCCATTTATTTCATTGTCTTAAAAGAAAAAATTTTCCCATGTAAAAGATCATTGATATATAAAAGTAGCTAATTGACAAATAAGTTTATATTAATTGGCATAAAGATTAGAGAAAGACGAATGCAGTAATTTATGCTTCTGTAAAGAGAATATACAAACGCCTTGTTAAAAAATTTGACTCCATATAAGTTAAAAATTTTTAATAAATTAGTGATAAACTGAAGTTAACTTAAAATGCATTAATTAGAAAAGATTTAAATAATTTGAAAAGCTTACCGCTGTATACACAAACAGTTTAACTGCACGAGGCCATAAAAACTTGTACCCTCTATCTGTCAACTTGTACCCTCTATCTGTCAAAATAAATGTAGCTTGCACCATCTCTCTCTCTCTCTCTTTGAATGCGTTGGATGAGTGAATTGTAATAGTCAACATGGGCTCAGTGTCCAAATTTTGCTTACAGAATCAAAGAAGAAGCACATCTACAAGTTATTTAGTGACTCTTCTTGCGAAGTAGTTTTGTTCCCCATCCAGAATTTCTTAAGGTCCAAGTAAGTAGTCTTCTCTTAAAGGTTTGCTAGCTTATTTGTGCCGCTCTTACTTCTCCAAACTTGCCCTGCCAGTGTTTGCTAGATAGACAATAAATCTTACCAAGTGCATTAGCTTTTTCAATTTTAATTAGGGAGAGATCAGAGATATCAATGGCTGATGATGATCATTCAAGTCGGCTTTTCACAGCATCAAATGGCAGAATCAGGGGTAACTATGCAATCTATGCAATGATTTAGGAAAGCAAAGTAGGGTTAGAATTTAGAAATTGTTGTTACATTAGTTGAGCTTAATTTATTAGTGATTTAATGTGATTTTTCTCTTTGTGGTTTATTTAGTTCTGTCTTGGGCTGATGTTCTGGCCAACTTTGCAATGTTTATCCTAATGGAGTACCTCACTAATGTGTGGAAGCTTAATTTCACGGGGGCGGGAGCCATGTGAACATATATTCTGGTGTGGCAGATATTATGCCGATCGGCATTGCCATCCTTGTTGATACCCTATTCGGAAATTATTGGATTCTTTTCCTTTCAAGTTGGTCTTATTCCATTGTAAGTCACAAAATTCCATTGTCATTATTATTTTTTGTGATTCTCTTAGCAACTGAAAAAAAATTGCCTTTCTTGGCATTGCTTTGTTTGATCATTTAAATAGTCTACTTCCTAAGATTTATAGATATTGTTTGATCCCTTCTAGGAAAACTTGCGGATGGCAATAGTAAATAGATAACTTCAATCAAAATATGTTTCTTTAACCATTTTCGAGCAAATGGTTAAATAGTGGACTAGAACAACTCGCATTAGCTCATGAACAAAACTCTCAACATCTTTCACATTTATGCAGGGTTTGGGACTTCTATCAATGTCAACACCACCGGTCCTTTGTAAGGCTACCGGAACTTGCAACTCATACAAGCAAGAATGCGTAGGCCATGTACAAAAAGTCCTGTTATATACATCACTCCCGCTGATTGCAATTGGTGTAGGTGGTCACACCGTCTCGCTGAATGCGTTTATTGATGAACAAGAAGAACCGAATGATTCCGTCCTTCCAATATATAAATACGTCGGCTATGCAGCAATTATCATCGTTCCATTAGTAAGCGTTATAGCTCTCCCTTACATTAAGCCATGGTCAATTCGTTTTGGAATTCCTGCTATCTGCACACTCGTTGCAACCGTTGCCTTCATGAGTAAGTCAGGTAAATACAATTGCGGAAAACCAAAGGGAAGTCCCTACACACGCATTTTCAGAGTCTTTGTTGCTTCTGCACGGAAGATGCGCCTTCCTATTCACAAGAGCAAGCTATATTGGGGACAAGATCAAGACAGTATGTCGCGGCCTCAACATAGTAGACTTTTCAGGTTAAAAAATCTCTATTAACTATATGTTATCATTTGATATGAATGTTAAAGAAGTCTTTTTGAGTTCATTACTGTCTATAACAGGTGCTTGGACAAAGCAGCCCTTATATCATCCACTGAATTTCTGGAGGAAGAAAAGAAGAACAGATGGAAGCTCTGTAAAGTAGCTGAGGTAGATGAAACCACGACGGCATTGCGCCTAATTCCTATGTCAATGCCCTTTATAGTTGTTGGTCTAGTAACATCCATTGCAAACACTTACTTCGTTGAACAAGCGAACCACATGAACCATAAAGTTGGAAAATTGAAGGTCCCCCTCCCAATCCTCTTGTGGTTCTATGAAACTGCGAAGTCATGTGCTACTTACCTTTACAACCAGACGGAAAAAAAAAAAGCTTGCGGTTCTACAAGAAAATACATTCCAGTAATCGGGTTTGGTGCTGGGATGCTCTTCTCCATTTTGTGTTGCATCACCGCCGCATTGGTGCAGAAGCGAAGAATAGGCGTAATTAAAGATCATGGTTTGGTTGATAAGCCTGATGAAACAATCCCCATGACCATGTTTTGGTTGTTGCCACAATTTTTATTCCTGGGGACTTTGGATGGACTTGCTCATAGAAGTGTATTATGTTTTTTCCACGACCAAATCCCCCGCTCATGGAACCAAAGCTCCGAATCCGCCGAAGGCTCATTAACAAACAGAAATAACAAAACAGAAGTGGATCGAGAAGGCTATCTGCCATTGAGGAACCATATGGTGATATTTTCTAATGGTGTGTTTGGAGCAGGAAAAATTTGTGCTGTTTTATTTGTATATCTTGTAGGCCATATAAGCAAAAGAGGAGGGAAACCAGGTTGGTTTAAGGACACCTTAAACAAGAGTAGATTGGATAACTATTATTGGGTATTGTCTGTTTTGAGCTCTGTAGGCCTTCTTCTCTTCATTGCGCTTGCGGCGCGGTACAGTTATGGACAACCAGCAGAGCCAGAGGAGAAACAAGCAGAAGAAGAAAATGATAATGCTGATGATTGCTGTAAAGAAATTCTCTGCTGTAGTTGTGCATGTTAATTAGTAAACTTCGCAATTAACAACGGTTTTTTTTGCTTCGGATTGGACAAATTTGCTCATGAAAATTGAAGATTTTGCGCCTTCTGTGCAAGTATAATTGAACAAGGTTGCATCCAATCACTCCTGTTCATCCTCATAAAGGGTACAAGCATGTTTATATGGAAGTTTTCACTTAAGTTGCTACCCAAAATCGACACATAGCTATCTGCGCGCCTTCCATTTGGTCACATTGGCGCATTGCATGTTGCGCAAACAGGTGTGGGTCGTTCTTGGATCAACAAAAGCATTTTCCTATCCACAATAACTTCCCTATAATGTGACAGTGTATGGAGGGCATGGACATACATAACATGTTTCATTATTTTGACAAAAAAAGGTGCATAATTAATACTCTTGAATGAATTATACTAAGGTAACACAAAATCATTTTACATAGTTCATTAATTTATTTTGGTTAAGTGTTGGGCTATGCAACATACTCTTACTTGAATTTTTAACTACAAAGGCCTGGAGGTTTCAAAAAAAAAAAAAAAACTACGAAGGCCTGGTGGTTAATTAAGACTAATATTTAGTGTAATACTAGTAGTACTCACATTTAACCTTCTAATTAGTTGGCGACTGGCACTGAATTCTGATAGTTTCTTTAATCATTTTATAACAATTAACTTAGGAAGGTGCTAAAATGACACTCCAAAGTTATACTCTGACATGGCGCGTGGACCCCATGTAACAATAGGTGTTAGGTGTGAAGTTTTCGGTGCATAACACATGAGGTGTGTATCTCGAGACGTGCACAGATGACTGCCAAATATGTGAGCCCACGTATCACATTACTATAGCGTGACTTGAGGCGTGACTTTGGAGTGTTATTCTAACATTTTCCATTAAATTAATCCAACCAAACTCTAGTGGGCTCAATCGTTGCAAGCACGTCCAGCTTTCATTCATTAAGATCAAACTTAAAATAATTATTTTTGTAAATTTATTTGATCAGTCACAACCTAGACTATATACTAATATATAGTACTACATGCTACTATAATTACCTGGTCAGCCTTGTTATGCGGGTCTCTTGCATGCCATGTCCACTTCATTCATATTAAACAACAATTTTAAGATAAAATAAAAAAAAAGAACAATTTTATATTGCATAATCATTAATCAACATTGCAAGTCTAAGAGTCTTCCAATCATTTTCACACCTCTAATGGCCCATAAAAAGCCATCTTCGACCGTTTGATGACCATCTGTCACGCATCTTGAGGTCCGTTGAAGGAAGTGGATAAAACAAAAACTGAGTTGTTGTATATGAACCCTCTCTCTCTCTCTCTCTCTCTCTCTCTCTCTCTCTGAAAATGCATTGATTTTGACTTGATGAATGAACTGTTGAACTGTTAATGGCAACATATATGGGCAGGTCTGCTCCTTCAGATCTCCACTTGTATATATGACTCGATGTCGAAGTTTGGCTCTCAGAATCAAAGAAGTCGCACATCTGTACAAGTACTCATTTTGTGACTCTAATTAGCACTCTTGGGGCACTACTACTACTGGTCTTCATAGAGAATTTCTCAAGGCCCAAGTGGTCTTCTCTTCAAGGTTTGCTTTTAATTTTCATTTCTAGTACTCCAATTAAACTTGCTTTACTAGTTAGTGTTAGCTAGAGCCTATAAATCTTACTAATTGTAGTAGTTTTCCAATTTTAGGGAGTGATCAATGGCTGATGATCAGTCAAGTCGGCTTTTGACAGCATCAAATGGCAGGATCATGGGTAACTAACTATGCAATCTATGCAATGATTTTCTAAGTAGTTGAGCTTTATCAGTGAATACTAATTTATAGTGTGATTTTTTTTTCCCCTTTATGATGTAGTTCTGCTTTGGGCTGATATCCTGGCTAATTATGCTATGTTCATCCTGATGGAGTACCTCACAAATGTATGGAAGCTTAATCTCACCGATGCCGGAGCAATTGTGAACATATATTCCGGGGTGTCGGCTATTATGCCGATCGGCATTGCCTTCCTTGTCGATTCCCTATTCGGAAATTATTGGATGCTTTTCCTTTCAAGTTGGTCTTATGCCATAGTAAGTATCAAGTTCTACTGTCATTTGCATTTTTGTGATTCTTAATTTTTGCAACAATCAAATTGCTTTGTTTGATAACTTAATTAGGTCTTCATAACATTTATAGATATTGACCCCTTCATGGAAAACTCGTCGACAAATGAAATAGATACTAATTCCAGTCAAATTATTTTTATTTAACCATTTAGAACATGTTGGACTTGAGTATTAGGAGCCAATTAAGCAAAGATTAGCATTAGCATTAGGACTATATAGAAAACTCTTTAACACTCTTCACATTTATTCAGGGTTTGGGCCTTTTATCGATGTCAACTCCACCAGTCCTTTCTAAGGCTACCGGAACTTGCAGCTCGTATGAGCAAGAATGCATAGGCCATGTACAAAAAGCCCTGTTATACACATCGCTGCCTCTGATTGCAGTTGGTATAGGCGGTCACACTGTCTCGCTAAATGCATTTATTGATGAACAAGCCAGTGTTAATGAGCGAGAACGAATTGAAGGAGTTCGATCATATAAATACGTCGGCTATGCAGCAATTTTCATCGTTCCATTAGTAAGCGCTATAGCTCTCCCTTACATTAAGCCATGGTCAATTCGTTTTGGAATTCCTGCTATCTGCACTCTCGTTGCGACCATTGCCTTCATGAGTAAGTCACATAAATACAATTGCGAAAAACCAAAGGGAAGTCCCTACACACGTATGTTCAGAGTCTTTGTAGCATCTGCGTGTAAGATGCGTCTTCCCGTTGATGATAGCAAGCTATATTGGGGAAGAGATCAAGACAGTATGCCGCGGCCTCACCCTAGTAGATTCAGGTTCAAAAATCCTTATCCACTATACTTATGTTATCAACATTTGATATGAATGTTAAGAAGCCTTTTTAGTTCATTGTTATATTATTATCACTACTTTGTGAATTGCTGCTATCTTGGTGTATGAAACAGGTGTTTGGACAAAGCAGCCCTTATATCATCTACTGAAGCTCTAGAGGAACAAGAGAAGAACAGATGGAAACTCTGTAAAGTAACCGATGTAGATGAAACCAAGATCGCTTTGCGCCTAATACCCATGTCAATGACCTTTATTGTTGTCGGTCTAGTAACATCCATCGCAAACACTTACTTTGTTGAGCAAGCAAACCACATGAACCCTAAAGTTGGAAAATTGAAGGTCCCTCTCCCAATCCTCTTATGGTTCTATATGACTGCGACCACACATTCCACCAACCTTTACAACAAGATGGAAGGAGCTTGTAGTTCAATAAGAAAATACGTTCCCGCAATCGGGTTTGGTGTCGGGATGTTCTTTTCCATATTGTGTTGCATCACTGCTGCATTGGTGGAGAAGCGACGAATTGGCGTAATAAAGGATCATGATTTGGTTGACAAGCCTGATGAGACAATCCCCATGAGCATGTTTTGGTTGCTACCACAATTTCTACTCCTAGGGGCTTTGGATGGACTTGCTCATACTAGTGTTTCCCGTTTCTTCCGCGACCAAGTCCCCGCCTCATGGAATCAAAGCACTGAACCCGCTGAAGGTTCAAACACCAACAACACCAACAACAACAACAACAACAACAACCAAGCAGAAGGAAATGAAGAAGGCGATTCGTCGTTGAGGAGCCATATGATGATATTCACAAATGGTGTATTTGGGGCGGGAAAAATAAGTGCCGTTTTATCGGTATATCTTGTAGGCCATTTAAGCAAAAAAGGAGGAAAACCTAGCTGGTTTCAGGACACTTTAAACATGAGTAGATTGGATAACTACTATTGGACATTGGCTGTTTTCAGCTTCATAGGCCTTCTTCTCTTCGTTGTGCTCGCTGCGCGGTACAAGTATTTGGAATCAACAGAAACGGAGGAAGAACTGCCAGGAGAAAATGATAATTCTGAGTGCTATCAACAGTTATGCTGTTGCTGTTAGTAAAACTCGGCATGATCGGTTTCTTGTATATTGGTTGGATTATTTACCCATGAAAACGTTGATTTGAGATTCGAAGTTTCATGTATGTTTCCTGTATGTTTGAAGAAGTATGCATCCGCTCTCTCTAATTCACTCTCATAATTTTGAAGGAATAAGACAGAATTTTACGTGGAAGGTGTTGAAGATGTTTAGATCGAAAGTTAGTTCCCACATCGATTAAATATAACTTCAAAATGAAGTATATAATTGATTAACTCCTCCCAACTAGCACCGAGGCCTTTTGAGATAAAACTTCACACCTAAAGTTGAAAGGTAGTTAAGTTGGGACGATATAGGTGTTAAGCGGAGGAGATCCACGAGCTCGTGCACGCATGTGCGGCGCAACGTTGAGAATTTAACAGTTTCACTACTGTCTTTTCCCCTGCATTGTACAATTAAACTAACTCTGTTATTAACATTTCTCAAAAAAAAAAAAAAAATCTCTGTTATTAGCAAATAGCTGTAACTAATCTTCTTATAAACTGTTTATTTTTCTTATGAAACTTATAAACTGTTTACAAGCTGACTAATTAACATTCTAACTTAATTGCACAACAGATATAATTAAATCGACAATTACAGCAACTGTTGTAACAAGTGTTGCAACGATACAAGTGACACATGCATTGTTACAACAGTCCATGCAAAGATAAACTCATGAAGTGATGGTGAGTTTTATTTCTCCCAAACTGTTCAAGTGTGATTCTCAAAGAAGAACTAGCAAGGCACTGTATATGAAGAATCATGATTTGGATGGATTTTGGGGTTTAAGTTCCATCATATTGATTAGTTGTAATATACTGTACTATTTGCCACAGATAAGTGGTATAGGCAGTAAGCTTAATTTTACAAATTGGTGTATAATTTGACTTAATTAGAAAGGTAACAAGAGTGTGATTTATGGACTTTGCTAGAATGACACCCCTACAAGTCACACCATAATGTACACCCCTATCCAACCGTCCGTGCCCCCCCTCAGTATGCGAGTTTACACATATTGAGATTCAAAAATATACGTTGTTTTTGAGATTTTAGAGAACTTTTGTATCTCTTTACCAATTTTACCCCTAAACATTTTTCTTTAATAATGGAAAATTTCATTATATATTATCAGCTCATAATAACTACATCTTGACGAATACTCCCTCCGATCAATAATATAAGTTGTTCTAGCAAAAAAAACTCCTAGTTCAAAATGTAAGTCATTTTCAAAATTCGATAGTGTAATTATTACTTTTTTACTCATTTTACCCTTATGCAATCCAAACATTTATGATTCTTTAATTCTTCCATTTATTTAATGTCATAGGACATATATGTAAATTATACTCGTAATTAATGTTCCCTTAATTCTGCCTTTACCTTAAACGACTTAGATTTTTGACCAAAGGGAGTAATTGATAATACATTGGTAGGAGTTGTTTTCCAATGAGCCTCATACTCATGACATCGCAAAAGTCTTGACATTTCATGGGTAACTTTGTTGGCTTGTCGACATATGTGGAATATTTTTCATGTCGGGTGTTCCTTGGCAATTTGGTTACAGTCTTGCAGAATTGCTCCAAATGCAGTCTCATTCCCGCTTTCTTGATGGAGGCCTCTTGGACAGTAGCTAGCACATTAGTTTCAAAGATAACATGTCGCAGCTCTAAAGAGTGGACCCACCTAAGTATGTAAAATATATGGTTGGTGTAGTTAACTATGTA
This sequence comes from Stephania japonica, assembly GCA_039657345.1. NCBI lineage: Eukaryota > Viridiplantae > Streptophyta > Magnoliopsida > Ranunculales > Menispermaceae > Stephania > Stephania japonica. The sequence goes on from CM077556.1 coordinate 15,614,400, forward strand.
ATTAAAACACAAATAAGAATGTAATTTGAAACTATAATTAATAAATGCATTGATATGTGTGTTTTGGGTAAAACTACTTATATTATTAATCAAATGTAATGATTAATATTCAATACTCATTCATTATTCTTGATTAAAAATGGGATTATTAATTATTCGTCATTAAGCGCATTTCTATTTACTAATGATGTAAAAAACAACATAGTTTTCTCAAACTCTTTCCTTAGCTAGTGCGCTTTGAGAACTTGAATGTTGATTCGAGAAATACTATGACAATGGGGAAGTCACACTTGAAGTCAAATTGGGTCTTTGAGCCATTTGTACGTGCCTCGGGATGTGGGTATGTACAAATTCAGTGCATAACACACGGGTCGAGGCAGTGTGGTTGACTCCTATGCATGGCTCGATGTGACTTCAAGTGTGACTAATACACAGTCATTCTAGTATTTTCGTTACCTTTTGGCATATGTTTATTAGCGAAGTCAATTATATGCAACTTTTTTTTAGGAGAATTATATGCAAGACTTTTAATTTCATCAGTAATAATACAAACTTTCAACATTTTTCAAATTTTAGCACAAAGAGCAATTTGAGGGTTTTGTATGTTGAGGTGCCAACAAAAACTGATTTTTTTTTCGGTTCACTTGACTCAACTCAACAAAAACTCAAATTCTATGTCTAATCATTTTCTTAGGTTCGATTTCTTTTTTTATTAGAACAAAAACTTTCATCTGCTTTGAGAAAAAATATGTGTAAATCTAGATTTTTGCAAAAAATTGGTAACTACAATTCATACTCTCTAGCTACTAATAGGATTTTCTTTTACCCGAAGAACTCTATTAATAAGATTTTTTTTTTCTTTTTCGCCTTAAGAGAAAAGATGTCCGAACTCGTTGTTTTTTCAATTCCATTATTTTATTGAAAAATATTGAAAGTTTATGTTATTTCAAGAAATTGAAAGTTGTTATTATTTTTGTGAAAATGACGAACACATGCCTTTCATCAAGCATAAAAAATAAAATTTAAAAAAGTGAATATACTTGTTTTTTAAAAGCCTATTTATATAATTAGGGGCCAGATAGGTAACCTTAAAGATTGACAAAACAAATGATTATACTTCGTTTAAAATAAATAAAAATAAAAAATGACAACATTAACAACAAAAGGCCCTTCCAAGTTTTCAAATTAATGAATGAAGAAATTGTTTCAAAACTTTCATGAAATATACATGTATGTAAAGTTTGAAGGTTTCATAAGAAAAATTATAAGAGTTTTTTTTTTTTTAATTATTGTCAACTGTCAACGTATTCAAGCCAAATCTTTGACTAATCTCAAATTCAGAAACGTCAACTATAAAAAGTCGAAGGAACCAAAAATCGTGTCAAATCAAATTTAATAGACTAATTCTAAAAAAAATAGAATTAACAAAACAATGTATTTTTTAATTTTATATTTGTTCCTTTATCGAGATAATATTAATGATTAATGAAACTTCTATTTAAAAAAAAAAACAGACTAATTCCAAAAAAAAAAGTAAGTTTGAGGCATAAATAATCAGTTTTGCCTAAAAATTATAGGTATAGCTCAATTACTTTTATGATAATTACAAAAATAAATAAATAAATAAATAAATAAATAAATAAAAACACCTCTATAAGTCTACAGTCTTCGTGCGATGCATCAATGCAAAGATATCAAGATAAAAAACCACACGTAAAACTCTTTCCCGCTTCACGGCGCAGCCTAATTGGATCGACGAAGCTGGGGTGCCACCAAATTGTGAGGCCTGCAGCTAGGCTGTTGGGTTGACATTTTTGGTGAGTCGGTCTATGTGAGGTCTTGCCGAATAACGGAATAAGGGACTAGATATTGCATGTAAATAAAAACTTGGTGATCGCCTAGGTCCCAAGCATTGTATATTACTTGTACAGTTAAAACAAATATATATATATATATATATAAGTTTGAGGAGAGGGAAACTTTCACATGCTCTCTCCTTTCACCGTTTCATTTTTAGAATTTTCTTAATTTTTCTATTTTTTTCATTTTTCTTATTTTTTGCTATTTATTTCTTTATATTATTGATTGTCTTAGGATATATTCATCCCTCCAATTTTTTTGACAATGAATAGCTTAACTAGCTTATATTCATCCTCCAATTTTTTGGACAACGAAAAGCCCAACTAACTTATATTCATCTCCCCAATTTCTTGGACAACGAAAAGCCCAACTAGCTTACAAAATACAAAGAGACCAAGCTTGCAAAATACAAAGAGACCATTATGATTAAGAGCAATGCATATAAATTCGAGTTTTCATTAGCTCAAACACCAAACCTTCACTCAAACCCCCACAATTTTTTATCTCCCTCAATTCTCCATTTGGTATATCCAACTCTAACTTCAGTTTTTCTTCTTCATTAAATATAATTTCTTAGATCCAATTGGACAACAGTAATAATACAAATATGTTTAAGGCTCGGAATCTCAACAAACTGGTGAAGAATTGACACAACATTTTAGATCTTTTTATCTGAGCGGTTGGCTATGGGGTAAGAGACAACTTGGCGCGTTGGTGCCTTTTGTTTTTGTTTTTCCTATTGGTTTGTTGAGGTATCTTTGGATTTTTAATTTTTGATGGCGAGTTTTTTCTGTGGATCATTCTTTGCATATTTTCTTTTACCTACGTCAATTATTGTAACAATTGAATATTAATTGAGTAAAGGCTGGGGTAGATATGTGGAGGGTGACTTTTATGAGATTTTTTTTTGAGCGGGCTAAGATAGGTGGTCACAAGACTCACAACTGCGATTCTCCAGAACTTTAGTTTTTTTTCTAACAAAGGGGACTTTTTGTAAGTAGATAGGTAAGATTGTTTTTGTTTCTCCATTCTTTTTGTACATGTATTTTTTGACAGATAAATGAAATTCCTTTATCCAAAAAACAACGCAAATCTGTTCAAATCAATCTTCATATTCGATTCAAATCACCCTAAACTCTAATTAATCTCATTCTTATTGTATATTTTATTTATAAGAAATATGAATTGATTATTGTGAATTATAATTCTAATTATAAAAATATTACAGTACGTCATGTAAATTAATTTATTATTTTTTACAAAAAAAATTAATAATCCTGTGCAGGAATTCGACTTAATTATCAATAAAGTGGAGGTTCAAGCCATCCTTGTAGTTTTTCCTACAAAAAAAAAAAAAAAAAAAAATCTATAAAGTCCCGTTTCCTATCACAATATAAAAACCACACGTAAAGCGCCGCACACAGTTTCGTATGTGTATCAACGCATCTCGATGCACCATTTAACGGAATCCTTGCGCACTTGAGTCCTTGACTTCATAATACTTTAACCAAGTCAACCTCTTAAAAGTCTTACATTCTCACATTGATATCTGTTCTGTCATCTTCTCGTAGAAATCAAACATCACATAATCAAGACAAAGAATCTAAAATATGTGCTTTTAATAATTTAATCCAATCAACTTCAGTCTTCAACGCTCACCTAGCAGGCCAGCCCTCATATTTGAACCAATGATTTCCAACACCAAAATATAAAAAAAAAAAAAAAAAAAAAAAAAAAAAAAAAAAATCAATGATTTCTAACAATCTCATCGAAACTTCTCAGCTACATTTTTGTTTATAGTGTCTTAAATATTTTCTGTATCCCTTCCTAATTTTGATTTGCCTAACAGCATGAGTCAATCAACTACCCCAAACTTAAAGAGAAACTAATTAGATATAATGTTTGTCTAAAAAAAGTAGATATATTGCAGGAGTCTTCTATCTTCACATATCAATTTCACACTTCCTTTAAATGCACATAGTTTTTTGCACGCATATACATAGATGAGAAAATTAATAGCTACAATCAAGTAGTACTATCTATGATTTTGTCAAAATAAAAAATAAAAAAATCTGTTCGGACTTATAGGATGATTTTTTAAATTTTTACAAATATTAAAAAAAAGTTAAAAATTGTTATTTCAAAGTCATTTATTGCTTGAGGATGACATTAAAATAAAAAAATTTCAAAAACTCCTTAAAAGTCCAAATAGTACTACTAAAAAAAAGTACTATCTATGAAAATGACAGTGTGAAGACTGGATCGAAACCATTTTTCATACTCTCTCCAGACCATTATAACTGTTGTTTTAGAGAAATCTAAAATTTTCTTATTATGTGTTGTTTGACAATTCCAACACCTATTAATATCATTTTTTTCATTTATACCCTTGTACTTATAGGGAAAGAGAAATATAAGAAATACTAGTAGTACATAATGGAAAATGATAATCTAACACACTTTAGGCGCACAGGCGCACATTTTATTTTTTAATCATTTATGTCTATTTTTTGTTTCTCCAAACGTAGGCCCCACATATAACAAAAAATTATAAATGACTAAAAAATAAAGTGTGCATCTCAAGTGTGCACCCAAAATGTATTAGATTATCATTTTTCGTACACAATCATCAATTCTAAACCCACCAAATCTGTTTCAAACGTTGTGAGAGAAAATTTTATTAGTTGAGGGTGTTTTAGTCCTCACATTGTATATTCTCTCTAATCAAGACATGAGACTCCTTAAAATTTGTAAACAACTCTAAAATGTCATATATAAATATGTGAAGGGAGTCATGTAGGTACCAAGAATTAAACACACAATTTCTGCCAAAGTCAGAGTAATGAGTTATGAACCAATGGTGCTCTCTCTCTCTCTCTGGTCTAAGCTACTTGGGTATTGGAAGCTCAATAGACTCTAATTAATTCAAGCTTGACTCCTATAGGACCACTAAGTGATGTCAAAGCTCTCCCTTAAGGGCTTTAAAGGGACTCTACCTTTTTTTTTTAATTTTAGTGAGAATCGAACCACAATCTTTCGATATCTTACCTTTTAATTAACAAGTGATGTTTTTATCATCTCACTAAAAAGACTTTGACTAAAAGGACTTTATACTTGCGGGACTTTATGCTTGAGTCTCAAACTTGAGACCGCTGATTGAAGTTGACGCGATCAGATCACGTTGGCGCTCACTCTTTGCCACTACATTACAACCTACAAGTCACATGGCTTTCACTTCCTTTTCTTTGTTTTGGCGTTGATTTTGACAAAAAAACTAGTTAGCCGAAATAGAGATAGTGGGAGAGAGAGAAACAAAATGGGAAATTGTGTAGGAAAGCAACTTAACAGTGAAACCTCTCAAAGTAAACTGCTTCACAATTTCAACCATCCGCGTTTTTTAATGCATTTAAGCCAAACCCATTTCATCCAATTATTCTCACAAAGCCTCTCGTCAATGATTAATCAGTTATTGACGGTTTAGAGTATTGGATTTCACTGAATTGCATCTCCTCTGTTTCTAGTACTCTGTTTTTTCCCCTGTTTTGTCTCTCAATTTAGAGGAACAATGGATGAGCAGCAACATACAATGAGAGGATCCCATGTCAAGATTATAGGTAATTGGGCTACATCAGTTTTTTTTTTTTTTTATTCAGAAATGATTTTTGGGATTCTTGTTTCATTGTCTTTTGAATCTTTAGATGAAATTTGTATTGTAAGTTGGAACATAACATCAACAATGTTTTCTGTTTTTGGTTGTCCATGTATAGTTTTGATCTGGGCTGATATCCTCGCCGCGTACTCGGTGTGGCTGCTTATGACATACCTAACAGACGTGTGGAAGGTGAGCTTCACACGCGCAGCGGCGACTGTGAACATCTTCACTGGTGCTTCTTCTGTGATGCAAATCGGCGCGGCATTCCTCGTGGATACTTTGCTTGGCAACTATTGGATGCTCTTCCTCTCCAGTGTAGCCTATAGCATAGTAAGTTTTACACCCTATAGAGTTTCTTAAGATTTTGTCATTTTAATTGTGGTAATGCCATGCAATTTGCGACTCCAATCTCAAATTAGTTGAGGCCAACTAAGATTAAACTCTTCCACTCTAGTCGATTTAATGCACATGACGGTGCGCTTTAATGAGACCCCCAATGTCTAGGCCTACAATTACAATGACTGAAATGTATGTCAGGAAAAATGAGACCCACTAGCCTTGTAGACAACCAAAATCCTTATGTCATTAATTAACTTCTATTGCTTATAAGTCATTAATTAAATTCTATTGTTCTAAGCATCTCTTCAATACTTAATCACCAATTCCAGGACAAGTTCTATAATGAATCAGGCCTAGAGCAGTTGAGCTATTAGGAAAATTATACATAGCAGATGGTTGTAGAAAGCCGAGGACTCTGCGACTTATTACGTAACTTGGGTATGTGTAGGGTTTGGGCTTTTTATCAATGTCGACACCACCAGTCCTTTCGAAAGCTACCGGAACTTGCAGCTCATACGAGAAGCAATGCATAGGCAATGTGCAGGAGATCCTATTCTACATCTCATTAGCTCTAATGGCCATTGGTATGGCTGGCCATTTGGTGTCACTTGGCTCATTTATGTTTGAACAAGTACCTGAAGGTGAAGAAGGACAAGAAGAGGAACAGCAGAGCACAAGTGCGTTAACAATTATAGGGTTCTTCGCCGTGGTTCTTATTCCAATCATTAGTGCATTTGCCATTCCTTACATAAAACCCTGGTCGGTCCGTTTTGGGATTCCTGCGATTTGTACAGTCGTCGCAACCTTGATTTTCATGAGTGGATCGTGTTCATATATTCGTAAAGGACCGAAAGGAAGTCCTTATGTTCGCTTAATTCGAGTCTTCGTGGCTTCTACATTGAAGATACATCTTCCTCTTCCGTCGAATTCTAATCAGTTATATGAGAACAATGACCTTGAAGAAGAAAATTTGGTGCCTCACACTAAAGGGCTCAGGTACATATCAAATAATATACTTATATACACACTTATATCTAAGTAATGCCATCAACTCTTAAGGCATTATTGTATCTTTGTCTAAAGACTACAATTTTGATAAATAGGTGCTTGGACAAAGCTGCCATCATATCATCCTCGCCGCCTTTAGAGGAACAAGAGAAGAATAGATGGAAGCTTTGCCGAATGACCGAAGTAGAGGAAACGAAGATCACACTGCGCATGATACCTATGTGGCTGACCTTCATTGTCGTCGGACTAGTAATGTCTATAGGAAACACTTTCTTCCAAGAGCAAGCAAACCACATGAACCCCAAACTAGGGAAATTGAAGATCCCTCTCCCAGTCCTTTTAATGTTCTATGAATTGGCGCAGTCGCAATCCGCACAATACTACTATGTATTGGTGAGTGGCTGGGGTCAATCAGTAAGAAAGTATGCTCCAGCAATAGGGGTTGGTCTGGGAATGTTACTCTCCATACTATGCTGTATAACAGCTGCGAAGGTGGAGGAGAGGCGAATAGGAGTGATCGAGAAACATGGTTTGCTCGATAAGCCAGACGAGACAATTCCAATGACTATGTTCTGGTTGCTACCGCAGTTTCTACTCTTGGGAGGCCTTGATGGACTTGTCAATGAGGGTGTGTTATGTTTCTTTCGAGACCAAGTCCCTCCGTCCTTGCAAGGCCACATGCTTATTTTCACTGATGCTGTGTTTGGAGCAGGAAGGATAGGTGGTGTACTTTCGGTTTATGTCGCAAACAAGGTTAGCGAACGGGGAGGGAAAGCCGGATGGTTTAGGCATACCCTAAACAAGAGCAGATTGGATAACTATTATTGGACATTGGCAGTTATGAGCTCCATAAACATTGTTCTTTACATTTTGGTTGCAATTTGGTATGCTTATAGGGAATCAGCAGTAGATGAGGAGGAAATACCAGAAGATGAAGAGGGAAATAACTTCGAAGAAATCTGGAGTTGTTGTTGTTAGTTAGCTGACAAGAGATGAATTTATGTTGCATTCTTCTTCTTTTTTTTTTTTTGGTAGGAATTGCATTCTTCTTCAGAAGTAAAGAAGGATAAAATTCGGCGTGTAAAATTAGTTTTTTTAGGCCCAAACATGCTCTTTTAATTTTTTTTCAGGATGTGTAAAATTGGTTTTCAAACCCATATGTATTTCATTTGACAAAAAAAAGAAGTATTTCTATGTATTATTATTTATTATATATTTGTTGATTATTGAAAAAAAAAACATTTGGAATCTTGATTTAGATGTTGATACAATATGGCTAGAAATGAGTAGTTACATAAGGAGAGTAGTGTCAAACGTATTAAGTATATTTAAAAGCTTAGAGCCACCAAAGAAGGAAATATGGTGATGGAAATAAGATGTCCAAAAAGCAATTAAGACTAAAAGAGAGATGTATAGGAAGATACCTAAGTGTCAAGATGAAGATGCGTACAATCAATATAGACAAACTATAAAACAAGCTAAAAAAGTAGTTAGTCAAGCTAAAACAAACTTCATGAAAGATTTATATACAAAGTAAGGTAATAGAGATGGCGAAAAAATATATTTATAGGCTAGCTAAATTAAGAGATAAAAAGAAACAAGACTTAAGTCATGTAAGATGTATTAAGGACGAAAATCAAAATGTTGTAACGTGCAAAGTTGATATTAAGGAGAAATGGAGAAGCTACTTCGATAGCTAATTTAATGTTGGCCAAGTTGATATCATAGTGGATGAAAACCCACACCAAGAAAGAAATGTAAATTATACATACAATACTAGAATTCTGGAAGTAAAAGAAGCATTGAAAAAGATGAAAATAGGAAAATCTTGTGGCTCTGATGAAATGCCTATAGAGATTTGAAAATGCTTAGAAGAAATTGCATTGACTTAGTTAATAAGACTCTTCAACAAAGTTTTAAAATTAAAACAGATGTCAATGGATTGCAGAAGAAACACGCTTGTACAAATCTTAAAAAATAAATGAGATATTTAAGGTTGTTCAAACTACTGGAGAATTAAACTCATTAGTCATATTATGGAACTTAGGGAGAGGATAATTGACAATAGACTAAGAAAAGAAACAACAATATCAGATAATCAATTTAGTTTCATGCTTGGAAGGTCAACTATAGAGGCAATTTTTCTTGTAAGAAGATTGATGAAAAAATATAGAGAAAAGAAAAAGGGTCTTCATATGGTATTTGTAGATTTAGATAAAGCATATGATAGAGTTCCTAAAGATGTTTTTGGTGGGTTCTAGAAAGAAAAAGAGTGCATGTTAGATGCATAAACATTATTAAGGATATATATGAAGGAGTAATAACGAGTATAAAGACATTTGGAGGAACTACAAAAAAAAATTTCATTACGATAGGACTACATCAAGGATCGGTTTTAAGCCCATATCTTTTTACTCTAGTTATGGATGAACTAACTAGACATATTCAAGATGATATATCATAGTGTATGTTATTTGCAGATGACATTGTCTTAATGGACGAAACAAGAGAATGAGTGAATAGGAAATTAGAACTTTGGAGGAATACATTAGAATCTAAAGGCTTTAGTTAAGTAGGACGAAGACCGAATACATGCACTGTGAATTTAGAATTACTAGACAGAGATGATGGAGTGGTAAAATTAGGGGGAAGTAGAAGTTTCTAAGGTGAAATACTTTAGATATCTAAGATCAATCATACAAAATGATATCAATATTGATAATAATGTTACGTATATAATTCAAGTTAGATGAAAGAAATAGAGTGCAACAAGCTTGATCTATGACAGAAATATCCCTACCAAGTTAAAAGAAAAATTTTATAGGACCGCAATTAGGCCAACTATGCTTTATGGAAGTGAATGTTAGGTGGTAAAGCAACAACAATTACATAAAATAACATACCATAAATGAGGATGCTTAGGTGGATGTGTAGTAAAACTCTTAAAGATAGAATAAAAAACACATAAATTCAAAGAAAAGTAGGGGTAGCATCAATTGACATAAAGATTAAGGAAGGGCGGTTGTGGTGGTTTGGACACTTATAAAAATGGCATACAAACGCTCATACTAGAAAACTTGACTCAATAGAAACTGACAAATGTAACGACCCTCAAATTTAATTGGTGACACGTATCGTGGAGCACGTGTTGTGAGCGAGAAATGAAATGGTTTTAACGTTGAAGTCACCAATTGAAGTCTTGTAATTGTGTTAGAGTTGTTGGATGGTGTTAAAGTGGAACACATGATTTTCCTCGAGATCCGTGAGTGTGAAGAGATGAATGAGTTGTATAAATATCAACTTTTCTCTCTCCTCGTCCATTTTCTATTTCGATCAAACGAAGAGAATGACGAGAGAAGGAAGGGGTTTCAGTGATTTCGGAGACGTTGCGAGGTCGGGGATCGACCAAATACGCTTAAAAAGGTAAGATCTTCACTCCTCTCGTGTTTGCCGTCAGTTTGACGTAAGTTTTGCAGGTTTTCGTCGCGACGATTTGGGACAAAATTTTGGGAAAATGTTGAGAATTAAATTGGTTTGATAATTTTGGAATCAATAGGATGTTTGATTGATGAATTGGTAATTAGTTTGTGGATTGGAAGTGAAATGGAATTTTTGAGGATTTTTTAAGAAATTTCGAGTTATTTACGAATCAAGTGTTTTGTCGTAAAGCGACTTGGGTAATATGTTGTTATGGACGTCCCTAAGAGTTTGGGATAGACTCGGATCGCAGCGACACGAGTTGGGGTTTCGAAACACCCCAGATATGATGTTCTGTTGAACACACTGCGAGGGACGCTGTGAGGAGTTCTCTCCCACGGCGTCTGTAACGACCCTAAAAATTTAACCTGTGTCACGTGTCAATACAGGTGATACGTAGGTCCACGCCGTGGTACAGTTATCAATTCTCGGACGTCAACGCCGAGGTATGTTAGTTTCGTATGGTGTTTGTATTATATTATATTTTATTTGTGCAATTTCAAGTTTTTAACGGGTAAAGGCGTTTACGAGCGTTGGTAGTCCGGGGAACAATTTAATTAGAAACACTGACAAAAATATTAAACAAATAATAATTAAAAGGTTTTAAAATCCATTTGTTACGTCGGTACGTCTGTGGTGACGCGACGAACAAAGTTAGTATTATGAGTCGGGTGCGAGAATACTCGAGGGAAACTTTGAGTGTTGTGTGAAATGGATGAGATCAAAAGACCAAAAGTCAACTAAGTCACCAAGTGAGTTATCAAACTTGGTAGGTGAAATTGTGAAAAAACCAAAAGGGCAATAAAGTTGTAAAGGGTATATGGATAAGGGTGAGGGGTATTTTGGTCATTTGACCAAAATACCCAAATTTCATCATACCACCATTACCACAACCCCATTTTCGATCAAAAAAAATTGGAGAAGAAGAGGAATCGATAGAGAAGGAGAGATCGAGGAGAGGGAGCTGCGATTCGCGGAGAACGTGGACACGACGTCGAGGCGAAATCCAGGTAAGAAGTTATTGATTTCGTTATGGGTGTTGTCATTGTGATTGTTTTCGAAATTTGTTGTCGAGGTTGTCGTTGAGGGGGTTGTCGATTTAAATGATGAAAATGGGGGTAATGATGGTGGTGAGGTGTGTGTGATTGTTATTGTGTTGTTGTTATGTTGTATCCAAAAAAAAAAAAAAAAAACATCATTTAATTAACGAAGCGAGAGAAGAAGATGAAGATGGTCCAACCCGGTTGGACCGGGTCTGACCCGGGTTGACCGGGTGGACCGGATTTGACCCGGTCAGACCTGGATTGACCCATCCGGGTCGGGTTTGACCCGACCTGCGACCCACCCACATATTATTTTATTAATAAAAAATTATTTATTTCAATTAAATATATTAAAATTGATTTTAATTGAAATAAATTCCAGAAAAATAGAAAAAATTCAGGAAAAATTCTAGAAAATTCTAGAAAATTATATTTTCATCAAATAAAGAGAAATTTGGGAATTTCTACAAAAAGTGAAATATTCGGGATTTTTGCAAGACGTTTTGTCGGGGTTTTTGCCTTAGAAAACGTGAAATTTGGCAAAAATAATTAAAAATTTGGAAAAATCATAGGAAATTAAGAAAATTGATATAAATTGCATTATCAGGATTACTGTACACACGAGGACCGTAAGGGGCGTGTTGGAGTCCGTATTAACGCGAATTAGCTTGGATCGAGGTAAGTAAACCAGTGAGGAACACTACAGTTATTTCTTGAGCTTTGAATTATTTATTGATATTGTTTCAATACCTTTTTGATTCCATTCACATGGGTTGTCCTAAGGCAAGTGTGTCAAGCGTAATCCTTGCGGAATTCTGGGCTCGCGGTATTTTATACCGGGGTTTACGGCTGGGGATTCGTGATTGATTGTAATGACATGTACGGAGTGAGAGTTCTCCACTAGATTGTTGGGGACTCTGCATTCGCGTAGGAGTCTTAGAGGAGATTTTGTCCTCGACTCCTAGCCTTTGAGGAGATTTTGTCCTCGGCTTAACGACTTTAATTGGTCGGGACCACTTGTGCCTTTCCTTTGTATTTCGGGACACTCAATTTCGATTGCTTATTTATTTATTCACAGTCTTTATATATTCATGCGCTCCTTGTCTTTTTCTTTCTATCTGCATGAATTGACTGTTCATTTATTTAATTCGAAACACTGTATTTATTGTTGTTCCTGCTTGGCGTTACTTACCTGGACTCGTCATTCTTATGTTTGACCGAGTGCAGATCCACAGTCCAGCAAAGGAAAGGCCGTGCAGTTAGGCGATATACTTTGAGCGGCCCTCCTGTGCTGACATAGGTGACTTTTTTGTTATATTAGTTACTTATATTATTTTGTTTGTACATGGGGTTTGGGTTGAGAGATTTTTTTTTGGATATTAAGACTTGGATGATACTCTCTTTGCTTTATATGATATACGTGGTTCCCACACCTTAGGTTTTTGTCCTAACTTAGAGCTTTCGAAGTTGATTTATTAGTTGAGATTAATTGCTTCCGCTTATTACTTTGATAACTCGCTAATTAATTGACTTCACTTTCAAATGATTAACAAATGATTGAATGGTAAGGATAGGCTCACTGGCCCCGCACGACTCAGCAGGATTGACTCGGGGGTTCGAGCGGGTCCAGGTCGGGCGGCGCCCGATTCTAGGGTTGTGGAATTTTGGGTCGTCACAGCGTCACTCATGGGGTCTCAGGCAGCTAGCTGGGAAAAGATGCCATAGGGACGCTGTCAAGAACAAAAGGTTACGGCGCCTCGTCGGCGTGATACTGTTCACAGGGAGAAAAATTACAAAATTTTGGAAAATTTCAGAGATCTCTCGGGTATCCAAATGAGTCCAAATATGATTCAATACCCCGGAAATTAACCCAATTACACTAATTAAACAATTATGAAAAATTGAGATAAATTAGAAGTTTTTCATTTGAATTGACAGACTTTGAGAATTTGAGTAGGATAGCTTAGAGGTACGCGAGGATCGGAGGTTTTGCTATCGTCTGAGGTACGTTATCGTATGATTGTAAGCCAGTTAGAAAGTACTTATGGGTCCATATTTGAATTGAGCTATTGTTGGAAATCCATTCTTTATTTCCTTCGTTGAGTGTCTTGGCGTAAGTGTGTTACGAAAGTACTTATGGGTCCATATTAGTGGGTAAGCGTGAACACTCCTACTAGTGTGTTGTCTCATCCCATTGATAGCGGGTTATACCCCGAGTACTGGATTGTTTGGGCACTGCTGTGTCTATGGTTTGTTAGTCACTGTTGTGACTATAAATGTGATGTTGTTGTACTGCATTGATTTTGACCACTTATGGGCCTCTATTGATTCTTTGAACACTCAAAATTCGTTGCGCAGCTTATCAGTCTGTTTATCATGTTATTTGTTACATTTTTTGCTTTACGCATGATATTTGGATTGCTTATTTGATAAATCTTGAATTATTGTTTAGTTTTTTCTGGCATTACTTTCATATTTTTCAAGCACTCCCTGTTTAGTTTGTGACGGTAGTGCAGATAGGGGTGGGCACGAAACCCGAGAACCCGACTCGGGTCGGGTCACCCGAATCGGGTGGCGGGTGGCGGGTCGGGTGGGATGAGTGGAGCAAACGAGTCGGGTCATAAAACCCGACCCATCGGGTGTCGGGTCGGGTTCGGGTGTGGTCATAATAGTGTCGGGTCGGGTCGGGTTCGGGTCGGGTCCGGGCGTCATCATGGGTTTTATATGGTTTTTGTGGTTTTTGTGGGTTTTATAGGGTTCGGGTCGGGTTCGGGTTCGGGTTTAGGGTCTGGCGGGTCGGGTCGGGTTCGGGTTTAGGGTATGGCGGGTCGGGTGGCGGGTCATTTTTATACCGACCCGAATGAGTCGGGTCGTCGGGTATCGGGTCGGGTCGACCCGAACCCGACCCGTGCCCACCCCTAAGTGCAGATAGAGATAGAGCTGAGATGAGCAAGGGAAAGGAGCTGATGCTAGGTGATATCCTCTGAGGACTCTCAGAGCGATCATTTCCTTTACTCACAGTAGGTTTTTGTTCTTTTGGTTGTGATTATGGTATTATATGTTTTGTAAACACTGGGACATGTATCGGGGATTAAAATACTAGAGATATCATGTATGATCGCTTTGTTTAACTTTGATCACCAGATATGCATGTATTTATTTATTTCTCAGGGTTTCCGCATGATAGGTTATCTATTTGTCCTGATTTCCATTTATTAGTTATAGTTGATTATAGTTATTTCCGCTACGAATTTCCTGATGACTTTATAATCCTATAACTCACACATCTAAATAATTAACTAATGACATATTTGAGGATTTGAGGCTGACTAGGATGTGTAGATTTCGCGAGTAAGAGCTCGAGGGTCCACGTAGGTTTAAGCCGGGCGAGACCCAGTTTTATAGGGAACTGGGGCCGTCACAACGAAATTCAACGAGGTAGGGTAGACCGAAGTCAACTTGAGATGCATTAATTAAGAGGGACTTGAATGGTTTGGAATGCTCAATGTTGGAGTATATAATCCCACATCGAAAATATAATAAGGGTTGATGTGGTATATAAGTGGTGTAGATTGAATCCTAGCACAAGCTAATTGGTTTGTGTAAACATGGACTCCAACCTCATTCATTTACCTACATGTGCGTGTGTGACCCAACACTTTTCGGACCCATAGATTTTTATATGGTATCAAAGCGAAATGATCTTGGGTTCGTATTTGATTATCTGGTTGGGCTAGTAATGGAGTCTAGACCCGTTTGTAGACCTAGAAGCCTATAAGAGTAGGTTTGGGTATGTTTGTCCCGACCTCTAAAAGTAGGTCTATGTTGGCAAGTGACAACTAGTCCAGACCTAGTTGCACTTGAGTGGGAGTGTTGGAGTATATAATCTCACTTCGAAAATATATAATAAGGGTTGGTGTGGTATATAAGTGGAGTAGATTGGATCTTAACACAAGTCAATTGGTTTTGTGCAAAGATGGGCTCCAACTCCATTTATTTATCGACATGTGCGTGTGTGGCCCAACACTCTCTGTTCCCATGGATTTCTATACCATCAATTGCACAAAATCGAGCACAATAGAAAAGTTTGATCCATGTAGCTGACCTCAATTAATTTGAGATTGATGTTATATTGTTGTTGTTGTATTATTAGAAAAAAAAAACATTACGAAGCAAATTTATTTACTTTTGAGGTTATGAACCAAGAATGTTAATTTCCAGTAACAGAGCTGGTAATTATTTAGTGAAAGTTGCATAATTAGTTTCATTGAATTAATTAAAAATCAAAACACATCTATGTTGGCAGATCTACTGCAATTAGCCAGAACTAGCACATTAATAATAAAGAGAAGTGGTACAATGACAACGGGAAGTCACACCTCAACATACATTGGTTCACAAGAGCCATCGATGCCCACCTCGGGATGTGGACACACATAGATCTTGGTGTATAATACCCAGGTCAAGGCCACATGAAGGACTCTTGTGGACCAATGTGTGTTAAAGTGTGACTTACTCATTGTCATTCTAGTATTTTTCATAAATTTAAGTAGAGTCAGTTACATAGATCAAGCCAATCTACTCGCTTGACTTAAGACACTTGAAGGTGAACTAAGCTGAATACCTTCTAAAAATAGCTATTTGTAGCACTACTAAAACTTTTCCTTAAAAAAAAAATTCCTAGATCAATGTTTGTGGAGAGCCATTCTTGATTGTCACACTGTAACATTCATATCACAACCAAATTTATAGTAGTTCTTTTGAATAAATATGACTAAAAATCAATCAAAAAATAAATATGATTAGCAAATAAATGTGCTTTTATTAGTGCAATGATTCTATGCCAAATCTTGTATCAAGCGATTTTTTTTAGAGCAATAATGATTTCATTTCATTAATAAGAAGATACATCCCTTACATTAAGCTCAACAATATTTCATGGAAATTCACACCACACTTTAATATTACTATGAAAATGAGCCAAGTTTGCCATATCATGAGCTATTACGTTAGCTTCCCTTCTCGCAAAACTACATTTCAATCATTTCTTTTAAAAGATCAGAACAATTATGAAGTATTTGACCAAATTCAGGTGAGTTGAAAGACTTCAATTGAATACCTTAGACCAACATCAAAGAATCGACTCTTGATAGTTGTAGTTGCTTGATCGAACTCAAAGCTTCTCGGAATGCAATCGCCTCTGAGAAAGATCATGCCCCGTCGTTAAATTTGTAAAGCCTTGACTAAAAGCACCATCCACATCTCTTATTACCGCTCATGTTCCAATCAATCCATCATTCTCCCATACCGCGGCGTCAACATTGCACTTGACGAACCCCAAGCTCGGTTTCTGTCAGTGAACCCTCGTCGCATTTGCTTGTTCGGACCTTTGTTGGATACCTCTTTAATTTCGAACATTCTTCCATTCCTGCAGCCACTCCACTCCATCTTGTATCACTTGATTAAGAGGTTTTCCATTCCCATTACAGAGTATATCATATCGGTGTCGCCATATACTCCAAAAATGCAAAAAAACGTTCTCTTACACATGACAACTAATAATTTTGCAAATAGAAAAAAACCAATCACCAAGAACAAAAGGATTCTCAGCCACTGGGAGATGTAATGCACCGTTTCCAACTTCCTCTAATATGATTGCAATCAAGAAATACCTGAGCCAACGATTCTTCACTTCTTTTGCAAAGTATACAATGTTAGTATTTACATGCCACGTTCCACAAGTTTCTTCTTTACTGGAAGACAACCCCTTAAAAGACACCGCGTAAAATGCTTCACCTTGCTAGGAATTTTGAGATCCCATATTTTCCTCCAACTCCCATCCACTTTTTAGAAATTCGAGTCATCCTTCAAATTTAAAGCAACACGGTTTCCTGATTTAACATTACAATAAATCTACTTGGACTCATGAGTCCGGACTCATAGGGAGGTTTTTAAATTTTTTGTACATATTTAAGGGGTATAATAAGAATTTTACAAGTGATTATGGTTGTTTCATTAATTGCTCGAGAGTGTATTTGAAATTAAAAAAAATTTTGAGTCCAGACTCACAAGTCCAAATAGCACTACCCTTAACATTATAAACACCATTCTTTAAAAAATGCCATATTAACTCATCTGTCCCATCCCTACTCAGCACAACTCTAGAAATTGAATCACAATCTCTAGCATTAAATAACTCTTCAATTAACTCCAAATCCCATTCCCTTCATATCGGAAGCATCAAATCCTTCACCCTACGATCCTCCGAGCCCTCAATTTTATCACTGGTAACATAAAAATTATCATCACATTTAAGCCATGGTTCCCCCACACATTAATCTGGCTCCCCTCCCCTACTTGACATCTGCATCCTTTTTCAAGAATTACTCTCGCAGCTAAATTCCCTTCCAAGCAAAACTTGGGTTATAGCCAATCTTGGCTTTTAAAAAACCTTTCCGTGAGAAATATTTTGTTCTGAAAATTCTCGAGGCCAAAGCTTTCAAGTGCTTCATAATCCTCCATCCTTGCTTTTGCTAGCATTGCTAAATTGAAGTTGTGAAGTTCTTTGAAATTCAAACCTCCATCCTATTTCCGTACACAAAGTTTATTCCAATTCATCCATGAGTTTGTGCTACTGAATAATAAAATTTCTATTTTGCTTCAAAAAACAAAATCCTAGCTAGCAATTCAATGTATCTGTTGCTCTCTCCAAATATACGTCAGGTCTTTCTCAAAACAAAAGAAAATGTCGAATCTTGGTTTTCGAAATATATATATATATATCGAATCTTGGTTTTCGAAATATATATATATATATATACACATATAAATGATTTTTTTTAGCAGATAAATATTTTCTTAAGTGATGATGGCTTACTTTATTCAGTTTTCAAAAAAAAACTTACTTTATTCAAAAATATCTTTTTTTTCCTTTTTTTTTTGATGGAGAAGAAACACAAGGATAGATAGTTTTTTCTTTTAAAGAGAAATCGAAATTTCATTAATCATTTATGGTTCAAACTAGACATAAAATCAAGTACATTGATTTGTTAATCCTATTTGTGCAAATAAACTGCCATTAATTTGTTTTTTTTTTTTTTCGAAATTGAAATAGTTTGACAATGCTCTCTACAATGTTGAAACTCATGACAATACCATAAAAGTATTAGAACCACAAAACGAATAACAAACTTTCCAACAAAGAGAAAAGACAAATCAAAGACTTCCAACTAGGGAAGAAAACTAACTATAAAGTAAAAATTAAAGATAAATCAATCCAACGTGCCGCACAAATTCACGCAACACCGTTGATAAAGATGCGCTGCAACAAAGATGGATCAATCTCTACAAAGCTAATTAGATATGAAGCTAATTAGATATGTAGTTTATTGAGTAAACAAAGAGCAAAAGGAATTTGATTGGAACTACCGCCGATCGTTGAGAGGATCAGCAGTGATTTAAGAACAAAAATCACAAAAGGGAATAAAAAAAAGAATCTTTTAAAAATATATATTTTTTTTCTTTTGGATTACTATTCAAAAAAATCTTTATTGAAGCACTTCGAAACTTTTGAGTCTTTATGTTTAACAACCTTGTACGTGGTTACATAAGTAAAATTAAAGTCGAGAGTAAGTTTGCACGTTCAACTGGTTGGTTTAAACCTTAGGGTGTGTTTGATAATAAAGAAAAACCAAAAAACCATGGAAAATCGTGAGATTTTTTTAATACAACCGTTTTCTTCAGTGTTTGATACACTTGTAACCGCAAGAGAAAATAAACTCACGTCCTTTATTTTCCTCAATTATTTTCTCTTATTTCAACGTGGAAATTCGAGATTTTCTCTCCCACAATACCCAAACTCGAGCTCCTTCAACAAGAACTCACCCTGTTATACCTTCTTCGTCAATGCTGGTCTTCTTCACTGGAATTAGGAGGTAGTTTAAAAGTGATTTCATCGACATATAGCATGGAAGCTATAGCTCTGACGATTTCTGGGTGTTTATTTGTGCTGGCGTCCGATCTCGATATAGACGTACGCTGGCCTCTTCTTTTCTCCCTCAGACCAACACGACGAAGATGACGAATAAGAGAATTTGCTAAAGCGTAGATTCCCATTGATTAATTTTGTGTTGTGGTGTTTGGAACTATCATCTTGAACCACCACAAGATTTTTGGCATAAAGTTAATGGGAATCGGGCTTGCAACCTCACGAATTGCATTCATGTATTTCTTGTTTGAGTTTTTTATTGGTTGATCTCTCTTGGTTATATAGCATTCAATTAGTTGAATATATTGTTCGGATTTAAATATAAGATCACCAACTGTTTGATTAAATTCCCAAGAGACTCCTTAATAGAAATTGCTTCAGCTTCATAGCTGTAGTAGAATTTAATAAGGCCCTTTACAAAACTACCACTGTCGCCCCTTACTGCGCGATTCCCATTTTCAACAACCATTCCATATTAGAGAGAAGAACTTGATTACGTGTAAGTTTATTTTTCTTCCACAATCCATTGTTACCGAAATTCTATGTTGCCCGCATCACCACCAACATTTGAGCTAAGACAGTCAGGTTGAATTGAGGGCTAATATGGAAGAACAAGTATTTTAAATTGAACTCTATATCGTAATCTTGTGCTCTCAACCTACTTTTTGCACCCCACATTCGAACTAAACTAAATTAATGCATTCAATAACCTATTTTAAGAATTAAAAAATTAAAATTTTTTAGAACATTTTTGTCCATTTGTTATCAAACAGGTAAAAATTTGAAAAAGAAAATTTTCTCACGAGCAATCAAACAACAATGAGAAAATTTTCTTCAGAAAATTCTCTAAAGAAAATTTGTTAAAGAAAATAATTTTTTCTTATTGAAATTTTTTTTGCTATCAAACACACCCTTATTGTTAATTAAAAATATATTATATAATTAAATATAAAAAATAATGTAAAATAGTCTTACAGTTTAAAATGAAAAAGGTAATCCATTCTGACATTATTTTTATAAGAAAGACTTGTTATGAGTTAATTTTGAGTTTAACAACGTAATTATTAATAATGACAATTGCCTCTCCTTCTCTCCAAAACCCTAAAATTCTTTTTTTGATTCATTTTTGTGATTTTTGTTCTTGAATCACCGTCGATCCTCTCAACGATCGGCGATGGTTCTAATCAAATTCCTTTTGCTCTTTATTTATTCAATAAACAACAAATCTAATCAAATTAGAAGAGATTAGTCCATCTTTATTAATGGTGTTACGGGGATCTGTGTAGCGCGCTGGATTGATTTACCTTTAATTTTTACTTTATAATTAATTTTCTTCCCTAGTTGGAGGTTTTTAATTTGTCTTCTCCTTATTGGGAAGTTTTTAGGTATTCTCATTGTTGAGAAGTTTTTAAGTCTTCTCATTTTTGAAAAGTTTTAGGTATTCTCCTTGTTAGAAAGTTTTGTTATTCGTTTTGTGGTTCTAAAACTTTTGTGTATTACCATGACTTTCAACGTTGTAGAGAACAGTCCCTGATTGTCAAACTGTTTCAATCTCGAAAAAAAATCAAATTAATGGCAGTTTATTTGCACAAATAGGATTAGCGAATTAATGTACTTAATTCTATGTCTGATTTTGTATTAAGCCATGAATGATTAATGAAATTTCAATTTTTCTTCAAAAAAAAAACAACGTAATTATTAATATACTGTAAAATATTTGAATGACTTTATTGTTAAGAGTTTATTGATGTTTATAATATTCTAACATAATGTATGAAATTATAATGCTACTAAAAACAAAATTTAGGTAAGCTAAAACATATAAAATAATTTTTTTTTTGATATCTATATTGTAGATATTACGATAGTGTGTTCGAGTGTAAAAGAATGTGGCAGCTAGGCTTAGCTTGATTTGAAATAACAAAATGTATGCAAGTATTACAAATTACTGACTAATTATAGATAATCATATAAGCTTTTATTTAAATCAATACTATTGAAGCTGAACTTAAATAATATATAATTTCTAAATTATAATTATAATATATAACCAATTGCAAAATTATTATAAAATTGTTTAATAATATTTTATTAAAAAAATATAGTACTATGTAAAGTGCTAATTATGTATTTTAATAAAACTCAACAACGTGTTTTTTAACGAAGACACTTTTCTTGTGGTGAACATTAATGACCATTTGACAAAATAAAACAAAAATAAAACATTAAATACTAATTCTTTTTTTTTTTTGAAGAGAAATCGAAATTTTGTTAATCATTAATGGCTCAATACAGGACCAGACATATAATCAAGTACATTGATTCGCTAAATTAAATACTAATTCATTGAAATGAAAAAAAGAGCAATTCTCGTTCATAATGTAGTATTTTCAATTATTATTTTGTACCATGCATATCATATTATGCATAAACAAATTGTGATGCAATAAAAGTAAGAGAGGTGATTTGATAATAAATTGATAAAAGAACAAAATGATGTATATTTTTTTTAATAAAAAAAGTTGTATATCATACATTGAGTAAAATGTAATTTGCTTTCTTTAATGATTATTTAATGAAAACAACATTTAAAATCCACACCTTTGCTGTTGTATAGTGTACTGTAGTTTTTTCAAAGAAAAATGCTTTTGGAACCTATAACATACACCACGACACACACTTGTTGGCAACCCTTTTTTCTTTTTTTAGTTTTTCACTCTAAATAAATCTCATTTACCAACAACCAATTGGCTCAAGTGGTAAGGGAATTGGTCCCTTTAAGCAAGGTTTCAAGTTTGAGTCATGTGAATAGACTAAACTGGCTTGGTATGACCACTATCATATGGGGCTAACAGTGCTCGAGTGCTGATTAATCAGTATGGTTGGTGCAGCATGGGACTATGGGAGACCCTTCCTTTTTGCCTCGTGTGTGCTTGGACGGATAAATTAATTTGAAGATTGAAATATAGCCCAACTCGATTATGGGCCCTAAACCCATAAAAAGCCCAAAGCAAAGTTAAACTTGTCTGAAATCAACAAACGAAACCCTAGACAAAGGAAGCACTCTGTTTCCTCTCCCTCTCTCTCGATCGAAACTCTAGATTACTCTTCTTCGCTTCGCCCAGATCGAGAGAGAGAGGAAGAGAGAGAGAGCAAAGATGAGTTCGGGAGATCAAACAGTGCTGCAGTACCATCCATCCTCGACGAGCTTGACGGCTAGGGTTCACCCAGTCGTCATCTTCAACATCTGTGATTACTTCGTGAGGCGTCCAGATCAAGCCGAGAGAGTAATCGGCACTCTTCTCGGCTCGGTCTCCGCAGATGGCACGGTCGACATCCGGAACTCCTACGCTGTCCCTCACAACGTGTCGTCTGATCAGGTTTGTGCTTCTCTCGTTGTTTCTGGAAATTTAGGGTTTTTTCGATCTGGTGTTGTTGGCTAGGGTTTTGGTACGCTCGAATGGTGGTTGTTGCGCATCAACGTTGGTTCTTTGGTGGATTAGTGGTTCTTGAGATTTGACTTGTTTGGTGCACTTGTTGAGGAAATATGTTGATGGATTCATGTTTGACCTAATTGAATTGCACTAGAACGTTTAACTGAAGCGGCAACGTAGATTCTGTTGCAACCATATTGAAATTCTGTTCTTGAGGGATTAGGACTTGATGTGGTTTGGGAGCATGGTTGTTGAATCAAAATCTAATTTTGAAATTGCGCCGAGATGGCAGCATTGGCCGTAATCTGCTAATTTTGTTTCATGAAGAACTGATAGACATGATGAACTTACGTTAGTTTTGAGTCAAGCATTCCTCCAGTACTTGCCATGGTTGCTATTCCGCTATAGTCATGATGGACGATGCAAACTGTAGTTGGTCATACTGGATTTTGTGGACAAGTACTGACAATTAAAAGACGTTAAAGGCTAGAAGAGTAAAAGAATGCCCAACAATTGAGTGGTTGTTTGACCTTTTAAGCTAAATCTTTATGTAAAAAGGCGTTAGTTGAGTTGAAGGTTAATGTATAAAGTTTAAACTCTAGAAGATTTCATTGACCTTCGCAAAATTTCTAATTCATTGGTAAGCAGGAATTTAGCTATTACATTGTGGAAACGGTCTGTTTATTTTTCAACTGATAACAAGGGATCTTTCCAACTTATATCGAAGGAAGATCTTTCCTTTGGTTTGAGAAGTAATTCAAAGGTTTGGAATGATTGGATTTCGGTAAATAGAAAAAAAAAGAGAAGTTCCTCATGTAAAAAAATTTGGAAGATAAAATCAGTGCTTGTTTTACTTTTTAGGTTGGTGTTATACTTTTCCTTGCGGATAGGCTACCAAAGATGCCTTGCTCTATAGATATGCAAGATAAAATTCAATGATTTTTTTGCTTCCATTGACTTTTCTCCTCATCCCGTTGTGTTGAGAAAATTCAACTACATAATTTAAGTTTCTCTTTCCTTTTTTTTAAATATTCTATTTGAAACAATTACAGGTTGAGTTGGATGTTAATTACCATCACAACATGTTGTTGTCTCACCAAAAGGTGAATCCTAAGGAAGTCATTGTTGGATGGTACGTTCTATATCTCTCTTTTTTATTTTTTAAATCAGTTTGAACAATGCTGAAAAAGCTGCTTGGTTAAGTGTTTTCATAGACCGTTATACGTTTATGACTTTTATGTTTTTTTTCTTAAAAAAATTTGTCAGGTGTTTTTTAATTGGTTATTTGTATACTTCAGAATAAGTTTTAAAAAAATTTGGTGCCATTTAGTTAATATGGGATTCCTTGATAGTTGAAGTGATGGATTTGGATTTCTTTCCAGTGCCTGGAATTTTGACCTGAATGTTTTTTTAATGGAATTTTGTCCTTTTAGAGCCCATACATTGGCGAAAAGAAGAAAAAAATTTAATTAAAAAAAAAAGGCATTTAACCATGCAAGCTTAAATTGATCTTACATTTGTGAAAATACTCCATTAGTTGGAGTGCAAAACTGCACGTAATTACCACATTTCACAAGTTAGTTAATTGTTTAGTATGATCTTTTGCATTTACGCCATAATATTGACTTATTGAGTGATTCATGCATTGTTCTCTGTAGATTGCTGAATTGAGTCTTGGATATGTAACATGGCCATTTTGGTTTACTAAGCGTGATGTTCCATATTCAGTGTGAATGATTTGTATCCTTTGTTGTCATTGGTTGTTTTTATCTCTTTATTGTTGTCTATATTTTGACCTGCGACTTGTAAATTTAATTGGCAAACATTTTCAAGTGTTGGACAAATGGAAGAGTTTGATCCATATAGCCTATCCCAACTAATTTGGGACTGAGGCTATGTTGTTGTTTTTAAGTGTTGGACAAATACACTTCACTTATAATTTGGAATGAATTTTGCATTGATAAATATTAGGCTAATGGTAATCTGAGAAAAAAGGTTATGCATGCAAGAACTGATGTTGGAATTTGTCAACAGCTTCTATGGTCTTCTATAATTATTTTTTTGTCAAATACATTAATTAAATCTTACAAGTGAGCCTAATAGTTTATGAAATTCTGCTATGATCATAAGAATGGGAGTTTGTCTCGATTTTCAATCAAGGGAGTCTTTTATTATTATTATTATTATTTCTAATTATATAAAAGGGATCACTCTTGTTATTCGTGGTCCTGTTACATGTATATTTTGATGAACATTGGGCATAAAGAATGAAGGCCACTGACATGGAGATGTGAAACAGATCAGTGAGGGATTGTAAAGATGGAGTTCGGCCATATTTGCCATGCGTAAACACAATATACAACTGTGACGACAAAGCCTCAATACCAAATTAAGCCTCAATACCAAATTAAGTTGGGGCCTGCTCGTGGATCAATCTCTTCCACTATGCTCAATTAAGATCCTTTACATCCTTTCTTAATCAATGTGACCCAAGTTATCTTAGGTCTCCCTTTGTGTCGTCAAGTTTTTGTAGTTTCTATCGGGTCAAGTTTTCTTCTTTGGGTATTTGCAGACCGTCTTTGGATATGTTCAAACCACCTCAATTCCCCTTCCCTAATTTTAGACATAAACACGATACAATGTTCAAAATGTCTTTTGAGTGATGTCAGTTGCAAAGTTAAAAATGATAATTGTGAATATTTGTCTTTTGAATTGTTTACAGGTATTCAACAGGCTTTGGTGTCTCAGGGGGCAGTGCGTTGTTCCACGACTTCTATGCAAGAGAAGTACAAAACCCTGTTCATTTGACTGTTGACACGGGTTTCAGGAATGGAGAAGCTAGCATCAAGGCTTTTGTTTCAGTCCACTTAAGTCTTGGAGAACGTCAACTTGCAGCACAGTTCCAGGAAATTCCTCTGGATCTGAGGATGCTTGAAGCTGAGCGAGTTGGATGTATGTGTTAACTTCCAATCACCTTTACATTGTTTGCTTTCTTCTTACTTGAAATCAGTTCATTATTGTGCTGCATTCATGTCAATATTGTGGATAAACAATCATTTTGAACTTTTGTCATTTGAGGATGTTATGGACTGTAGGGACCAAACATACTAGTAAGAGCCATTCCCATTTGAAACCTGGTTATCTAGTATTTTTAGTTAACTTCGTTTTTTCTTTTCAATGAAATAGTTACCTGTAAAAGATGCCCGCGACTTAAAATAACCATTTCATACTTTTAGAGGTCAGTAATGGTTTGTCCATGTTATTACTTGTTACAGACTTTCATTGGTAACCACCACTACTTCCATGTTTTATCTACTTAGCTAACCTTATCTTATTAAAAACCAAAGTAGAGAAACAAAGAGTGAAGATGGATGGATGCTAATCTTATCTTATTAATTTCTTCTACCCTCTCCTTCCTCTCCTTGTTTCCCTGCAGCAGCGAACAAGTTGTTACAGACTTTCACACTAAATTAGAGAACTAGCATTGCTCATTTATATTAGATATATACATAATTCCTGTTGTCCAATATTTCTTTCATTATGGAATGATACATCCCAACTAAATTGGGATCGAGGCTTTATTGTTGTTGTGGAATGATATAATGATTTTTGGGTATGTATGCAGTTGACATTTTAAAGACGACTATGGTTGATAAAATCCCTAATGATTTGGAAGGAATGGAGGCATCAATGGAAAGACTGCTTGCTCTTATTGAAGATGTCTACAAATATGTTGATGATGTTGTGGTGAGAAATCTTTTACTTTGCAGTATCTTTATTCCAATTTTACGTTGTCCAATTTTGACGATAATTCTATTTCAGGAAGGACGCATAGCTCCAGACAATGATATTGGCAGATTCCTTTCTGAAACAGTGTCCTCCATGCCAAGAATATCGCCTCTAGCTTTTGATAAACTCATCAACGACACTCTTCAGGTTTGCTGAATTTTCATGACAATTTGAAGATTGTTTGTTCTGTAGTGAGTTAATTTATCACAGCACCATGACATCTTGTCTAATACTTTTTTTTTATTTTCATTTGTTTGTAGGACCATTTGCTGTTGCTTTACTTATCAAGCCTCACAAGAACACAGCTCGCCTTGGCAGAAAAACTGAACACAGCTACTCAGATCCTGTAATTGTTGATCTCCCCCATCCGGCGCGCCCTCCATTCGAATTGAAGCAATTAGTACTTGTTCTTGTTCGTGACTAGGTCCTCGAAATATACATTTTCTTCAGTTGGTGAAAATTTTGTATTCCTTGTCAGAAAGTTGTTTGTTACTTGACTACATCAAAGGCTTGCATGGCGTATTTTTCGCCTGCAACCGGAAGCCAGGTTGACATTGCATCAATGGGATTCAGTAAGATGACAATTTTGAGGAATTTGTTTTTTGAGAAAGCAACTGTTGTTACTAATGTTTTGTTTTTTGCAATTAATTCTTGTCAATAGTTTTTAGTATTTAAAAAGTATCCGATCTCTGCAAAATCAATTTACAACAATGTTACTACTAGAAGGGTTATAACGCATAACTGGGATTTGTTTGAACTTGAATAAGATCTCTATGTTAAAGAAATAAATTGATCGTTGTCAAGTTTTTTCACTCTCTTACAAGGAAAAGTCCAATCAATTTACATTAAATGTATTTTTCTAACATTTTTTTCAGCCCCGTAGTTTTGGTTTCAACTGCTCTCTCATGTTACAACGTAACTTGTTATTCAACAATGCATTCGTCAGAATGACATTAGAACGCACATTGGCTCACACTGATAGCTCAGTCTCAAGCTAGGGAAGTGATCAAGTTACGTGTCCATATACTTTAGACAATTGACACTCATGAATTTGAGTCCCACGGATACATGTTGAGATTTAAGCACACACATGACGAGGCTTTGTAGGCTTGTGACAAATGTGGTGTCAAATTGTCACAATCTTTCTTTGACAAAGTTATTAGACTGCTTGTTCTTTTTTTTTTATTAACATGCATGTTCAGATAAGGAGTTTTATTCTACAAGCCCAAGGTGGACATTTGAGAAAGACAAAGATATGTCCGGCCTTGAATTCACGCGCGTCTATTATTAAATTTTAACCTGAAATCGATTAAATAGTTTATCCCAATTAAATCAAGTTTTTCTTTATCAATGAAGTTTTATTTGACCACATTTTGACCAAATGTACACATCGCTGAAGCCTGATCATACAAAGTCTGCCAACAAAGGTGCTCATTTAGTTATAGTAAAAATTACACATATTTTACACACTCGAGCTTCTCAAGTAGTGACTCATGTTCGAGTTTTATGAATAGAGTCTCTACTGTTGAAAGAGTCAAAATCCCATATGAGCCAACTATGTATGGCTCGAGCTTGGAGTAGTCGGTTAGTCCAGATACCGAGTGGTTTACACAAAAAAAAAATACATATATAGCTTAGGCCTCTAGAAAAAAAAGGCTAAATTGATTAAAATATCATAACCTTTTACAACTTTTGTTTTATTTCTTAACCTTTTGAGATTTATTATTATACCCGAACCTTTCTAGATTGTTTAATTTCTATCCGATCCTAAACCACTTTTAAACTCCAAATTTGATGATGTGACACTTAAAATAATTAGTTTATATCATAAAATTAATAATTGTTTTGATAACTATGAGTGACTAAGTGGATTTTTAAATTCATATTAAGGTGTCACCTCATTAAATTTTAAGTTAAAAATTGACTTGTGATATAAATTAAACAATTTAGAAAGCTTATGATATAATAACAAACCTCAAAAGGTTTTAACAAAAAAAAAAAACAAATCTCAAAAAGTTATATTATAATAACAAAAATTGTGAAAGGTTAGGATATTTTAACTAATTAAGCCAAAAAAAAAAAAAAGAAGATATCACATAATAGCTTCATCAAATGTAATACACATAATTCAAGGGCATTAAATGTACAAAAGGGCATAATATATATTTGCATAGACCGGTGATTGTATAGATAGAAAAAGCACAAAAACTGTGATTTTTGTCTGAAAATCTAGGTTTATAGTTCAATACTTGTTTTTGATGTTTAGTTCTGCGTGAATTTGTGCAGCGCGCTGGATTGATTTATCTTTAATTTTTACTTTATAGTTAGTTTTCTTCTCTTGTTAGAAGTCTTTAATTTGTCTTCTCTTTGTTGAAAAGTTTTAGGTCTTCTCCTTGTTGATAAGTTTTGTTATTCATTTTGTGGTTCTAGTACTTTTATGCATTGTCATGAGTTTCAACGTTATAGAGAGCAGTCCCTGATTGTCAAACTATTTCAATTTAAGAAAAAATCAAGTTAATGTCAGCTTGTTTCCACAAATAGGATTAGCGAATCAATGTACTTGATTTTGTGGCTATTCTTGTATTGAGCTATGAATGATTAATGAAATTTCAATTTCTCTTCAAAAAAATAAAATAAAATAAGAGCAGCATAAGCAACAAAAACAATACCAATACGCCTTAATATATTTCAAATTAATTGAGATTAACTATATGAATCTAATCTTTCACTCCCCTCAATGCTATAGATCTTGAAGGAATTTAAACTAATAAATAATAACATAATATCTTAAAAGTAAAATGGAGTAGTCTTATAATATTTTGAACTAATCTGCTCCAAGAAATACCTTGAAGCAGTTAGCTCTGACAGAGGTCCAGAGGTTAATTATGGATTAAATTGTTGGTATAGCTCCACTATACTTCGTTGATTTCTCTCGCGGATTAAGGTGTTGGAAACTCATACTTATCAAAAGTAAAATATAAATTAAACCAATCTCGGCTGGTAGAAAATCACCACAACAAACAGCTAGTAGGTGCCACGGCACAAAAGGTGATCATCATGCGCCC
The DNA here is from genome assembly GCA_039657345.1 of Stephania japonica. Taxonomy (NCBI): domain Eukaryota; kingdom Viridiplantae; phylum Streptophyta; class Magnoliopsida; order Ranunculales; family Menispermaceae; genus Stephania; species Stephania japonica. The sequence goes on from CM077556.1 coordinate 15,644,054, forward strand.
GGAAAGGGAGGATAGTTGGCCGGCCACAATGGGAAGGAAATTCTCAATTTCTGAATATATACAGTTTCTATCCAACTATGTCATATATTCATTAATTTCCACAATAGATTCATTAGGTTTACATATAATCTTTCATAAAAAATTGTTACACTGTACATAAACACGGGTATTGGAAGTAGCACTACAAGGGCAAATCCCATGCAAGGCCATATCAACATGCCTTGAGAACTGTATTTCTTTAATCAAATTGAACAAGTGGATGAGCATTTTTATATAATCCACTTTGGACCAAAGTCGAACAATGTATATGTATTACATATGTGCTGCAATTTCTGACTAATCTTCACTGAATTAAAACAAGTGAAACAATTGGCACACATTAAACTATAGCTTCCCTGATACAGGACATGAGAAAAGCCAACTGGCTTCCCTTTTTGTCACTGATCTTATGGATTATATATCCTCAAAAACATGTGTAGTGGGGTTTTGTCTAACTAGCTCTTGTCTGCTATATATACTTCCCTTAAAAGGCGTTTTCATCCAACTTTTACTTAATGTTTTCTTTTGATCCTATATATAGTCAACCAAACTCAGCTTCCATGTCAGTACTTTAATTTGGCATCACAATCATCAAAATTACTCTAAATCAGACAAATTAATCTGTCCAAAAAAATATAGAAAAACCTACTCATAGATTGCATCAATCTAAAATGTGATCTCATAAGTGATAGAATCTAATAAAAAAATTAAAAAAAAAAATTGATAAGGAACCATAAAATACCGTGTGGATTTCAACATTAGTCGAACCCTGAACCTTATATTTGACAAATGACGCCTCGTCCATCTCGTTAGAAATATTGCTTTGATGTGACAAGATCTAATAATAGATGTCTTGAATATAATAAATGTTGTTAACGATTAGGTTGCGAGGAACCATATATCTAGCTAAGTTGAGCACTCCAAACTCGTGAGTTTTGTGGGAATCAGAAATATTCTGTTGGGGCTTTGGTCTCTTGAGTGTGCATCAAACATTCAGTCATGAAACTTAAAATAATGCAGTGTGATCAAATCAATGTTGTAAAGTTTTTGAAACCTTGCTGTTTGTCGCCTCGCGGATCGAAACGTTGAACAGTGGCAGCTTTTGTGGCTGTCTCAGTCCCTGGACAAAGCTCCACATCAAAATCTTCAGTTCCCATGCATCTCAAGTTCCCTAAAATCAAAGCAGCCTAGCTCAATTAAACAAAACTCCAATACCACATATATTATATACATGCACAGAGACACTACTCAGATCCTTCTATATATCAGCTCAGTTCATAAGAAACCATAGAGAGAGCGACGACTCGCAAAGCAGTAGACAACTAACTAAGATAAAGAAGATAAGAAAGACAACAATATATTATGGACGAAGAAGTGTCATCAGGTTTCCGTGTTAAGTACTCAGGGACTGCTGCTGGTAATGGTAGGACTACTAGTGGAGGAACCAAGTGCGGGCGATGGAATCCGACCGCGGAGCAAGTAAAAGTCCTGACCGATCTGTTCACGTCCGGACTCAGAACTCCGAGCACTGATCAGATCCAGAAGATCTCTTCGCAGCTCAGCTTTTACGGCAAGATCGAGAGCAAGAACGTGTTCTATTGGTTTCAAAACCATAAAGCTCGAGAGAGGCAGAAGCGCCGGAGAATCATCAATTCTGTTCAAGATCGGTCTCACCATCATTATAATCATCATCATCATCATCAACAACAACAACAACAACATTGTGATCATCAGATCGATCAAGAACCGAACTCCTTCTCTTCTTTCAAACGTAATCAAATCATGCCTACTTTATCAATCAAAGTTTTCTTTCTTTTAGGCTATAAAGCTAAGGTTTCTCTTTTGAGGATATATCTTTTTTTCTTTTCTTTTTTTTCTTGCAGGTAATTTTGGGGAGAGAAATCATCAGATTATGAATTTGAAACCTCAAGAGAGAGTGATGGAAACGCTGCAGCTGTTTCCATTGAACTCGTTTGAGGAATCTGAATGGGATAGGCATAGATTTTTTTCGCAGAACGATAACGAGTACAGAGAAATGATGATGCCGACGACGGCGACAATGTTCTCGTGTGGAATTGGAAGAGAGAACATTATTGTTGATCATCCGCCGCTAGATCTTCGTCTAAGCTTTTTGTAATTCTGATCAATTAGAAAAAATAGATCACACATATTAACTTTGCTGATTGCATTTATGTTTTTAATTCTAACATGAATTATTTGGTGTTGAAATGAAATTTAATGCTTCGACATTCTCTACGAGCTCGAACGCACAGCTGGCGTTGTTGGTGTTGTTTATTTGGCGTGAGTTTACTCTGTTGGATTTTGAATGCCGCGAATCCGCTCACGCTTTGGATTTAAATAAGGGGCATAGAAACAACAAAAGAACAAAGAGCTAGCCGTAACTCTAGCTTACAGCTAACTATACCTATTTATGTTGTGATTATTTTAGTTTAGTTTGCTATATAATTGCAAGTTTGTAACTGATTCCAACGTATGTAAACTATATGTTATGATTATCTTCCTTAGGGGAAGATAACTACTGGGCGTACAAGGTATAACTCACCAAACGCAAGGTTGGGAATTCAATTTATGTTGGAATTAAATGTGTTGTAATTAAGTTGCCTTCTTATCCAACAATTTGTTTTTTTATTAAAGTGGGAGGCGAACTCATAACCACTCTAAACTTTGTCTTTTGACAAGTGATACATTTATCATTTCATGTAGATGTTGTGACAATTATCAAACAAAGTACGCTTTGAATTAGGGTATCAAACATGCAAAAGCCCTATTGTGTTTTGGAAAGTGCACCGTATCATGCATTTTTGTATGATTTGAGGTGGCCCAATACGGGGTAATATATGAGAGCCTTGTGCATTTGAAACTAGAGTTAAGAGTGAATAGAAGGTGCAAATTGCAAGTCTTTTCCTAGGGAAGTGCTACAAGAACATCACCGAACGCTCGATCAGTCTCACGATCCGTGAATAAATAATTGGCCTTGGATATCCCTTTTCAAAGAAAAACAAATCAAGTCCGTTTTAAAGTGGGTTGCGTTTGAGCAATTCGAACCGAATATTATTAATAACTAAAGTTTTAAAAATAAATAGATATGCTGGTAGGATTTGATCATCTAAAATGAATTTATTTGTTACTTTGCACAATAAAGGTTTATCATATAAAATACATAGAAATACAAATAATATTTAAAAAGTACATATAAATAAATATTATAAAATAAATAACTTATTTATTTATTGTATTTTTAATAAAATAATATGTGGGCTTTTTAGATCGGGCTTGGGTTATATATTTTTACATGTACTGGGCTAATGTATAAGCCCAAATATAAGTGGTAGATCATGTTTGGGCTAAGGTTCTTACATTGGAAGGTGGTTTGGCTTGAAAGGAGCCTAACCACGTACAAGTTTATTAACAACACAAAATACAATGAACGAGTCTGGTCCACTACTACATCATGTAGTGAGTTGTATTGTTGGGTTGCACATAATAGACTGAGCCCACTAAAAGACCACATATAAAAAGAAAAATGTTAGAATGACAATAAGTAAGTCACGTTCTAATTAATTGGGGGTGTTATCAACAATTAACCAACTGGGTATATTAAACGTAGAAGACCGCACTTTATTTGAAGAAAAAGAATTAACCACTGGTAATTGGGTAGTTATCACTACCACTAGTAATTGGATATTTACCATTATTATTGGTCAGTGGTACTAGGAATTTACGAATGGTTGCTATAAACACTCAGGTACTAGTGGAAGTGGCGGTAAATACTCCCAGTTTCTAGTGGTAGTGGTAAATACCCAATTACCAGTGATAATGGCAAACATACAGTTACCAATGGCCAATTTCTTCTTTTAAGAAAAATAAAAAAACAAAAAATAAAAAATAAAAAAGCAAAACAAAACAATGGTCTTTCTTCAGTTCAATTCTGGCTGGTTGACCACTGGTGGAGTCAATTACTAACGAATTGGGCTTTTTTTTTTTTTTTTTTTTATTTCAACGAACTGGGCTCGTACATGCCATAATGCTCTTTTTGGCTACTTTACATTCCCACTGGCCATGGATAGTTAACAATGAAAATAATTCTTTAAGCCACTTTTGACATCGAACAGTGATCGGTAGGCGTCGTGCGATGCACTTTGGTACGCATCTTTAGGCACATTGCACGTATTGACTTGTATGTATCAGAACAGATCGAACTCTCCTCTATCTACCTAATACTCTAAATCCAGACTAATCTTTTTCTCTTTAGCCGAATGAGCTACGCCAGGAGGTTGTAAGAGAAGGCTCGTAGTTAGATATAGCATGTCCACCCGTGAAATGCCCGTGATCTGTTTCAAACTCTAAATCAAGCCCAGGGTTGGCAAAAATTTAGGTTCGGCCGAGTTCGAGCCTGAATAACTCCTACTATAAATAAGTATATTCATTGTTCGACCGACCTGATTTTAAATTTGAACCAAACTTGCTTGCCTAGACCCGTTTTGTTTAAAACTTAGATTGTTCGATTGTCCGATTTTGTCGCAATCTTGAAAACTAACTTCTTATATAAAAGCCTATTCATCAAATGTTAAAATATACAGATATTATAATCTCATATGATGTAATTTGAAAAAGTTGTAACGACCCAAATTAATTTAATTGAGTATTAATGTTAATCACGAGGATTAACGGTTAATTCGGGTATTACATGGACAGCTGGGTGACTCAGATGTGGGAACCCAAGTTATATTTATGATATTTGTGCATGGTGTGATGCCTATTATTGCGATTATTGAGTGTATTAATAATTATTATTATGTATATAAACATCGCATGTATGAACGTTGATATCGGGTAAGGCTACGAGTCGGGTATATGTCTCGAAGTGCGTATCAGGGACTAGGGACCGGGTACCGAGTACCGGATAGTCGGGGTTCGGGACATGAGTTGTCGGGTAGCTGAGAGACAGTGTGACCTCACATATGATTTTATGAAATTATTTAGGTGGCCTAGCCTAAGGTTGAAAAAGTAAATCAATGGATTGATTAAAATCCTATAGTATGGTTAGGAAAAATTGGGAAACATAGGATGATCGTCGAGATGCACAACAGGGTGATACAAGGCAATTGGTGTCATGATAAGGTGTCAAGACTTGAGTGACATATGGTGATCAGTGACCAATAGATCAGCCTTGAGATGTGTGCGCACATTAAATTAGAGAAATGGCTATATAAAGAACCCGATGAGTGCTCACATGCAATTGTTGACAATATTCAACCAAAACTAGTGAGAACTTAGAGAGGAAAACTGTGTGGGAGGGTGAATCCGACTTTAGAGAGTGAATCTGAGCCTTAAAACATAGATCCAAGGTAATCTATCCCTCATAAATTTGAATTTTTGATAAAAATGTGGTTTTGTGGGTGTTTGAAAGTAACTCGGATTTTCATGAGAATTTTATCACTACTTTTGCTAAATTTAATGTTCTTGAGGTTAAATTTGACGAATTACATCGTTTTGAATCAAATTTGTGAAAAATTGAGGTGAATTTGATGAATTTTGGGTTTATGGACATGCATGTTTAGATCCCCTGTTATAGGTTTAATTAGTGTATAATTGGTGTTCAATTTATAGATTTTATGCGATTGGAAGTTTGAGAGTGTTTTAGGCATAATTGGGTAGTCTGGGAACCCAAAAATCCCATAATTATTTTATGAAATTATGGGCAGGGAACCACCCAGAGCGCTGGGTAATGAACACCAGCGCGTTAGGCAGGCTGGATAAGACAATGAACAGTAACACTATGAATCGCCCAGCACGCTGGGGACCCAAAAATTGGAATTTTTCAGCAAGTTGTCCACGAGAGTTTTGGCCTAATTAACATACAAAGCCCACTTAATTGACCCTAAAAACATCATAAATGACTCAAGGGACTAGAAGATCATAACTCGAACACCGGGCAGCTAGACGGGTCGGATAGGCAGGTCCGGGAAGTCGGAGTGCGTATTTATAGGTGCGTAAAACCCTTGAGAATGTTACACTTTAATTCACGCATGGTTTGTCCTTATTAAACAAGTGTTTATTCATTTATTTATTATCGTTTTGCTTGCTTAATTGGTTGCCATGCATATGCACTGTGATCATGTGTTGGTCGGTGTTTGATTTGTTCACATGGTCAGAGATTAATCGAGATGGTTGTGGTACGGAATTGAGCAAGCTAAATTGTAGCGCATGTACTTGGCACAGCCGATGAATAGCAACCCGAGTAGCCAGGTGCACGTGTCCGGTGGATTATGATGTGTGTCCAGTCACCGTTAGTGGTTCAGGTGGGGTTTAGGCTTGATGTGTTCAGCCAGGGCATCCGAATCTACGAAGTATGATCTAGTTTGTTAGACTCCGTCACACCTCTATCTAGTTTTAATTGATATCGTTGTTGAACCGGATTACTTGAGTGATGCTTTATATTCATTAGGTGTGTTCGATATGTTTGTTGTGAATGTTGTTTGCTGCCAGCCATGAGAATATGATTCTTATTGCTAGGGTCATATTTACATGTCTCGCAGGTTACTGTGGTTTTTATGGTTATCATGTAGACTTCTCTTGAGAATTTACTCACTAGACTCATTGTTGTATGTGTTGGGCAATTGAGTGCAGATCCTGGTACGAATAAGAACAAGGGAAAATAAGTACTAGGTGACTATCTTTGAGGTCGTTGCTGCTGATAGCTCGTGTTTTGACTATCTAGTATGTATATTTCGTTTTACTGGGTTTTGGGGACTTTAGAACTCTATTACATGTATATGGATTACTGTATATTTCGTCACAGTTATATACATGGTGTTTATTTTTTGGTTTTCCACTATCTTGGTTTAATAAATTCTCATAATATACGCATTAAAGGCTTTTGTTATGATTAACTAACCTGCTAGATGTTTAGGAGAATTAAACAATTTAATATAGTATGATTAGTTAGACGGAGCATCACTTCACAGAGCTGCAGATATGGTAGTAGTAATGACGTATCCGGTGACGTGGCAAGCGCTACTGGGCTTGCAGGCGGAGAGCGCAGGTCACGGAACAACCTCGGAAACTGGGGCCGTCACAAAAGTAATGTCAAATTCATATAATTAAACATTTAATGTCAAGAAACAAATGTCCAAGTACAAAAAAAAAATCATTCTAAAATTAATATATCTTTAATACATTAATTTCTATGTATATTAAAGTAGATTAATGTTTGTTAATCTATTTAATAATTACCAAGTGTTTAATATACCCTTTTATTGAAGATATTTTTAATTCTACTTAAAATTCTAATTGGGTACAAGTTTGGTTTGGAGTTATAGGGCTTTATCCAAACTCAACCTAGTTTTAAACTCGAACAAGAGGTCTTCGTCCATACCCGACCCAAATTTGTTAAAAAATCGTCCGAACCCTTTTTTATTTTGGACCAGACAAAATTAGGTCACCTAGTCCGGATACTAAATTGTCAGCCCTAATCAAGCCCAAGCCCGTCAAAATTTTGATGTACAATACAACTATTTGATTTTTCTTTTTAAATAATTTTTAATTTTTTTGGGTTATGAAGTTTGAAAGATTGCTTGGGAAGAAAATTCAAAAAATTATCTTTCATGGTTAACAAGTAATGGTTTTTTTTTTTTTTTTTTTTGAAAACTACCAAAAATGCACAATTTTTCGTCATTCTTACAAAAATAATATGAACTTTTAATATTTTTTAATTTTACCATAAAGAGCGAGTTAGGGGGTTTTGAGTGTTGAAGTTGCAATATGAACCAATTTTTTCAATTTCACTTGAACCAACTGAACAGGATCCTAAATGCCCGCATAAATCTAATCAATTTTTTTAGGTTCGCTTTTTTTCGATAACAGTAACGAAATTAAAAAAAAAAAACAATTAAGATATCTTAGCACTTAAGTCGAAAAAGAAAAAAAAGAAATCTTATTAATAAAGTTCTTCGAAAAAATCCTATTGGTAGAGAGGATGAATTATAGTTGTCTTACTTTGATTTTTGCAAGAAAATCACATATTTTCTCTTATTAAAAAGCTAAATCGAGCCTAAAAAATTGATTAGATGTAGAATTTGAGTTTTTGTTGATTTGATTCAAGTAAACGGGAAAAAAGAATTTTGGTTGGCATGTCAATATTCTAAATGTGATGGAGCAAGTTCCACAATCCTAAACTGGGCACCGCCCAACCTAGATTTATGTGGACCTTCGAACCAATCTCGTTGAGTCACGCAAGCTTAGTCAACCTTCCTCTACTATTTTTCATTTTTCAAGCAATTAAAAGTTGAGTTAATCAATTAGTGAGTTATCATAATTGTAGCAGAAGTAATTGAATCTCAAACAAAATGAAAAGCCTCAAATACACTAGTCAGGACAACCTAAAGTGTGGAAACCCTGCATATGTATATCATCAATAAATAAGTCAGAGGAGAGTAACAACAAGATATACATTCCCAAGATCTCTCAAAAACACAAATCCTAGTGTTTTAAAACAAGTATATACAATAATACAAAAAGAATTACCTATGTCAGACAAGTGGAAAGAAATACTCCAGTATCCTCAAATGATATCTCCTAACTGTGAAGCCTTCCCCTTGTTGGATTGTAGATCTGCACTCTATCAAACACAAGAATGACGAGCCCAGGTAAGTAACGTCAAGAAGGACATAAAATACAACATTTCAAAATAAATAATCAGTCTAATTCATGCATATAGAAAGAAATGAACAGAGAACGCATGAATATACACGACTGTAAATAAATCAATCGAAAATGGATGGTCCTGAATACGAAAACTGAATAACAAGGAGTCTCGACCAAAAAGTCGTTGAGTCGTGACAAAAGCCCAACAGAATTAGGTTCAAGACGAGACACAACCTACCAGCTATATTGCGATTATGAGATATCCACATATCCGGATAAGTGCCCCAACGTACACTCAATTGGGAGATATCAACAACATCCAGATAATAGCTCATATCACAGATAAATAGTAACCGTGACTCACTTGCCAATGAACTACTCAACCAAAGGAAATTCCAAAAATAAATGAACAGAGCAATAACAACAACTTAAAGCTCAAAAAATAACTGTAAAATTCTTCACTGATTTACTTACCTATATCCAAGCTAATACGCACTCACATAACTCTGACTCGCCTCATACGAATCCCCGTGTAACTCGTCGATAACTATAAGTCTTGACAAACCAATTAAATTGCAATTTATTGTTAATTTTCTTCCAATTTACCCAATTTTTTATAATTATTTCATTTATGTAATTGGGTCAATTTTCGAGGTATTGGGTCATATTTAGACTCATTTGGGTACCCAAGAGATCCTGAGATTTTTTAAATTTTTTATCATATTCGGACCCATTTAGGTACGCTGTAGGTGGCGTCATGGGAATCAAACCCTTGCGTCGTCACATAAAGCGTGACATTCTGAGGTCTCTGCCTCAGACGCCACAAGTGGTGCCGTGGGGCTTTCCCCTCCATGGTGTCACTTAAAGTGTGACTGCACCCAGAGCGTCTGCTCTGGGCGCCGTGATCGACGTCGTGGGCATAAATGCTCTACGAGGTCCCTCGCGATATGTAAGTCTACTCTTGAATCTGGAGTTTTTTGAAACCCCGGCTAGCGTCGCCGCGTTCCGAGCCTATCCCAAACTTTTAGGGACGTCCAAAACAACAACCCACATTCGCTTTGCGTTGAAACCTCGACAAAACCCCCGATTTCGAAAATCATGCAAAAATCCCAAAATTCACCAAAATCCAAGAAAACCTACAAATCACCAGAACCACCATTGAAACACCACAGAATCCATCCCATCCAATCCATCAAAAATGAATCCCAATATCATTGTCTAAATCCATCGCGACGAAAACGCTCAAAATTACTGTCAAAACGTAGATACACACGAGAGGCGTTGAGATATCACCTTAGAACTCGTAGTTGGTCGATCCCTTGACGTCAATCCGCGTTGAAACTCTGAAAACCCAACTTAAGTTTCGTTTGATCGTGAGGAGAGAGAACATAATGAGATGAGATGAGAGAGAAAAGTTGATGGGGTGGTTTTTATACCCCCTCTCATCCACACTTACACACGTATCCTGAGGCACATCACTTGGCTCTCCTTTAATCCATCCAACTGCCTTGACTCAACTTGGTGACTTCAATGGGTGACTCTCACCTCACACTTAGCCATTTTCTCGCATTCCCGGACTCGTTCCGTACCACGATTTGCTCGTCGCGTACTCCCGGACATACCCACGTACAAGACACGGTATACAACTTTTATTTATTATTTATTTTGCATTTTGTCAGACAACTGTTTGCCCGAAACTCGCTATTCACGTTCTCCTCGAGCCGAACCCGTTTCCCAACACTAATGCTCACACTCAAACGTCTTCACACATTTGAGACATTGGAATTCACATTCGGGTACTAAAATATAATACAAAACACCGAACAAAAATAACATACCTCAGCGTCGACGACCAAGAATTGGACAACTATATCACAACAAAGGGTCCACGTACGATCTAAATTGACATATGGCACGAGTTTGATTTTATGGTCATTATACCTAAACCTCCAAATCATTTTTTGTGCTAAAACTGAAAAATGTTGAAAGTTTGTGTTATTGCTAACGAAATTGAAAGTTCGTATTACTTTTGCGAAAATAACCAAAGTTTGTGTTTTTTTTGAAAACCTAAAAGGCACATTGATCGTTTATAACCTTAGAGGATAAGCTAACCTCTTATAAACTTTCAACGAGTGAAGTACAATAGATACTATATTGCATATTAAAGCTCTGAGCCACCCTAATTAAAATATGGAGAATTATCTCAAAAAAGGGGAGAACTACCCCCATAAACGGGGGATAACTACTTCAATTTGGCGAAACATTTGCCTAAGGAGACAAACGTAATTTAAACACAAACTAAACCTAAACAAAAACTAAATCTCAAAACCAAACTAATCTATAACAAAAGTAAAATTTAGAGAAGTAGACCACCTGAGCATCACCATGGAACCACCATGACCACTTGCTGTTGGAACACCACTGCTGCACATGAACCATCGTATGCTCACGACCACATTGAAAACACTGTTTCACGCATCGCCGCTGCTACATCTAAGCACCGATTGAGCACCAAACTTTGCTGCTGATAAAATATTATTCAAATGTGGTGAATTTTCATAAGATAATTATAATTATATATATCTAATAAAATATTTTCACTACATAAAGTATTTATAAATTATTATTGTAATACAATCTTATCTGAATTAATTCAATTTCAATACCAGAGAGCATTTTTATATCTAACCATAGGGTTTTAAAAATGCCTCGTTTTTGTTTTCATGATTCTATTTATTTTATTTATTTGTATTTCAACAGGTGAGATTTATATTGCCAAGTCATACAAATATTGGCCAAAGAAAGTGAAATAGACGAGGCAATAAGATTTAGGAAGTAGTGCGTTCAACTTGTGCTGAAATAAAAATTAATAATTAAAAATAAAAAAATAAAAAAATTGATACATTCTTGGGGCATAAGAAAAATGAAAAGAAAAGAGGCCTAACCCCTTTCCCTTTTTCCCTAACAAAAATCTCAGCTTTGCTAGTGCTTCCAAGTTCCTAACTTGTCTCTGGGTTTTTCCTCTTTTTCAAGCCCTCTTCTTCCGAGGGCACTCAAATATTTTTTTCTTTCGCTCCTCTCTCTGTTTCTTCAAAATTCGGTGGATTTGAGACCTCGCTCGCTCGCGGCGATGGACGTGATCAAGACGCAGCAGATCTCGGCTAGGCCCATCGAGAAGGTCGTGGTGCATCCGCTCGTCCTCCTCAGCATCGTCGACAACTACAACCGAGTCGCCAAGGACACTCGCAAGCGCGTCATCGGCGTTCTTCTTGGGAGTTCCTTCAAGGGCACTGTTGATGTCACCAACAGCTACGCAGGTTTGGGATCTCTCCAGTTTCTTCTGTCAATGTTGCGAAAGGTTTTTGTTTTCTGAATGGTTGTGAATTGTTTGAGATTTGCTGTTGATTAGGGTTTTAGATTTGTGTTTCTGCGATTTGGTAATTTAGACAGTGATGAATGTCGAATCGTTACAACAACAACAACAACAACAACAACAACAACAACAACAACGTAGCTCAATCCCAAATTAGTTGGGGTTTGCACATGGATCAAGCTCTTCCATTGCACTCGATTTAATGCAAAAACGTTTCAATTAAGGTTTTGTTTATATGAGTTCTATACGCCTGGATGAACATTTTGCTAAGTGGGCTTGTGGTTGAAGATTCAAATCTCACTCACACACTAGCCTTCAGTTCCCTGTTAAAACCACATGACTAGAATTATTGACTGGTAGCGCCATAATATCATATTACAATTGCCGTGTTAACTATGCATATTTTCTGGCAATTAGAAAAATGATGGGATGATCTGGGTCGAAATACTCGGCATGATTCGGGAAATATCATGTAGTTGTGTGGAGAGTGAGGGTTTACTGGTTACTGGTTCAGGTTTAGGCTTAAGTCAGTTGAGTCCTTTTAGAAAGAGCAGGGGCAGATCTGGACAATGTTTTCGACAGGGAGATGTGATGGAAGAATAATTAGGTTTTACTTCCTTGGAAGGAGTACGCCCTACCCCGTAGTTGCTAATTGTTGATATCATGGAAACTAAAAGTAGATAACAAGAACAAAAGCCTCAATCCCAAATTAGTTGGGATCGGTTGCATGGATCAAATTCTTCCTTTTTTGCTTTATTTAATGCACAGAAAGAAACTAAATTCATTGATTCTGGCTTTTTCTTATTTGAATTTGCTGATGAAGAGGATGAACTTGCTATTTCTATCACATTTAGCATCCATTACCATGGGACCCAAACACTCTATTAGTAGTCAAAGGTGACGGCTGTTCCCCTTTTGATCTTTTTTCCATGACTCCCTCCCACTTTTGAAACACTGTTGTCTTAGTAAAATTACAAGTACAGTGGGTAGCCATAGCAAAGCTAGAAGCTGTTTAGAATATGCTAGAGTTTCTATTGAAGTGGATGTGAAATCCTTAGAAATGAAAGAAGTGCATAATAAAACTTGAGTTAGGAGTGTTATTTCGAAACCCTAAAGCTTGATTGGACACCTATGAATACCCTCATTGTATGATCTTTGGCCATAATTCTGAGCAACATCCCTAGTCTACGACCATCTACAAAGAAGTTTCAAGGAAACAAATATTGGATAAAGGGTATCCTAGACTATAGCTTAACACAGAGGGGTCTTCTATAGATGAATTGGAAATTTCATACTAGATTTGGATAGGCACGAAGAATCTTTACAAGAGATTGCCAAAGAAACTCCTTTAGAGGTTATAGATGAGGAAGGGGAATAAAGGGTATGCTATTGAATTTTTTCTTAATGAAGAGTGAAAAGTAAAAGGGAAGTGAAGGAGAATATACTCTTGTGCAAATAATGGGACCAGAAGATGACTGAGGGATAGCTTTAATTTGAAGACAGAGCGGAATCAAGTAGCCCGCACCTACCAAAATATTAGAAATGTCACGGGGAAAGAATATGATCCTTATAGGTTGGAAATCTCTCTAGTTGGAGAGGAATTGTAGAAATGAAGCCACAACCTCAACTACTCATTTTGTTTTTTTAGAACCAAAATAGCATAAAAACATTGAAGATTTGGGTTACAGTGGATAAATTAATTCTCATTAGGGAAAAGGTGAAGGAAGAATCCCCATTCTCAAAGGGATCTAAAGGTAAAAAATAGTAAAATTAAAGAATCTCTTTTTGGAATGCTTTGATGGTCTCAACAGGTCCTAAGAGATAATAGAAGTTAGGAAGCTTGTAAATAAAGCGAAATTGTCCTGTTTTATTGTAATTGAAAAGAAATTGAGGAAGCATCCTGAGTTGTCAAAAACCTGGGTATAGGTTTCAGAGTTGATTTCAGAGTTGCGATGATTACAACAGTGAGAGGTATAGATAGGTTGGGATTAGGAGATAATTGATTTCAGAGTTACCAGTGCAACTTGTGTTAGGAGTTGTTAAATACCTGGGTTCTCTCTCTCAGCAGCTAGAAATTGAGGGGAAGCAGAATAAGAAACTATTTCCTTGAAAAACAAAGTGTTATTTGAGTCTGGAAGGGCTTTCAGTTGTAAATAAAGCGAAATTGTCCCTTTTTTTATTGTAATTGAAAAGAAGTTGAGGAAGCAACACGGGGGGGGGGGGGGGGGGGGGGGGGGGGGGGTAAAAGGGAGATGATCAGCAACAAGAAGAAATATAGTTGCGAAGATAACAACAGTGGGAGGGTATAGATTGGTTGGGATTAGGGGATAATTGTTTTCAGAGTTACTAGCAGAACTTGTGCCAGGAGTTTTCAATAACCGGGATTCTCTTTCTCTCAACAGCTAGAAATTGAGGGAAGCAGAATAAGCAACTACTTTGAAAAAAGTAAAAAATAAGTGTTATTCGAGTCTGGAAGGATTTTTCAGTTCATATCTATTCTTTGGCTATTTTTCAGTTCTATTCGGGTCCCTTTAAGGTTATGAGGGTCACAAAGTTTCATCTATTTGATTGGATGTCGAGTTGCATTCATTATTTCAAGTCTTCTTCTCATATGTATGGTCAATCATTGGATACCTGGAGGCCTTGCAATTTTTTTTTTTTCTTTTTTTTTTTCCTGAATATGAAACTATGAGGCATCCTTTGGCGCTACTCTTGAGAATTGGCTGAAAGTGGAGTATAGCAGATTGACTCTCCATTGAGAACTTTTCCTGCATTGTCCGAGTACTTATGTCCTGCACATTATGATCATTGTGGTGCATTTTAAGCTTTGCACGCTATATGTTTTGAAATTTGAGGTTCATTGAAATTTGAACTTAACAGCGTTCATCAGGAGTATGTGAAGCAGTGTTTCTTGTGATGTTGACTTTGACTTAGTCCATTCAATATGCATCTATATTTCTTATCTTGCATAAACTTCTTTGGTTTTCAGAACCCTTTGCAATTTTGTACTTTTGTGGTGTTTCTTGAATTTTTTTATTATTTTATTTGGGTGGTCTTGACTCTTACATGCTTTTGATTTTTTCTCCATTCCATATAGAACCTCCGTTTGGGTCATTTAATGTTCCAATTACCAAATGTATGACGGTTATGATGGCTTATTGGCCCATGTTTAAATAGAGCATTGCAAACTTTGAAAGCTGTCTGATTATGAAGTGCCTATCTTGAAAGACTTTGGGCACATTAGTTTTTTTCTATTAGGTTTTGTCTATCCATGAATTGGTTTTGGAAGCACACTGGTGTCTAAGGATAGATTCTAATTGTTGTTGTTAGTTGCTACTGATTGATGCTCAATTTGCAGTACCATTCGAGGAAGATGAAAAGGATCCAAGCATTTGGTTTTTGGACCACAACTACCATGAATCCATGTTTTCCATGTTCAAGAGAATAAATGGTGCGATCTATTTGCTTTAAAACAGGTCTTTGGGCATATTTTTTATTATGATTGTGAAACTGGAATCTTTATTTCTGTGGTAAAATATTAACTAATTTATTTTTCAGCCAAGGAGCATGTTGTTGGTTGGTATAGTACAGGCCCAAAATTGCGGGAAAATGATCTGGATATTCACGGTTTATTCCACGAGTAAGATCCTATTCATTTTTTTTTTGGGTAAATATCCTATTCATTTTTTCCTGTACATTAGTGTAAAACCTTTTTCCTAATACAAAGGCAATATCCTAACAAGAAAAAAAATGCCATGTGGAATATTTACTTAAGAAAATATGGAAGAGAATTATGCCAAATATATTGAGTCAGCTACAACATTTTTCTTTTTTTCAATTCTATTCATTTCTGTTTGGTAGAATGTCTCCTGAAATTCAGGCTATGTTTAACTAAAATGATAGATAAAAAGAAGATAATTGGCGCCTCAAGGGGTGGTGCAGTGGCAAATAAATGAGCATCGTAATTCTGACTGAGACACATGTTGTGGGTTCAATTATTATTGTATTTTGATTTTCTTGTCTAACTATTTTTTATCTAGCATTTTAGTTAATCGAATAAATGAGCATTGTAACTCTGACTAAGACACATGTTGTGAATTCATTTTTTTTTTTTTTGGGTCTAAGCCACCCGGTATCCGAAGCTCAATGAGCCTCGACTAATTCAGGCTTGAGTTAGGTAGGACCTCTTATGTGTGGGTTCAATTATTTGTGGCTATTTATATTCCTTTAGTTTCTCTTGGGTTATGGGGTTAGGTTGCCTGACTAACTCCCACCATCCCACGAGACTAGTCGAACCCAAGTAAAGAGGGGCTGAAAAAGGTTCGGACACCCACAATTATCAAAAAAAAAAAAAAAGTATTAACTGGCAAAGACTACTTTTATCCGTTATCATTTGTTTGGAAATCCCAAAACAACAAGTGCATTTTCCATGACCAACCGAAGTGTAGCTTTCTCTGGATCTCTCACTTCCTTATCCTACAATTATTTTCCTTCTGTGAATAATCAACCTGCAAGGCTTCAAGTTCCTTTTTTTTGTGGTGCAAATCACTGGGTTTGCATATTTGACTAAATTGTCTATATATTGATAGACTGAGGATCTAAAGATTTTTTGCTCCATCAGTTGGATTCCGTCCCAATTTTAGCTTCATCTATCACAATCTGAAAGGTTCATTTGGATGGTGGTGCATACAGCAGCTCGATACTGCTATGAACTGCAGCTGCATTATCATATTTTGTGACACATCACTAATTAAAACCAGTGAAAGTTTTATAAATAGTCTCTAATCATTAAATCTTCAATCTATCGAAGGCATTATCAATAATTAATGATTATAGTATTGAATCAAAATGAGAGGATTGTTCGTGATTTGAAGAAAGTGGATGCTATTCATTTGTAATTTGTTGTCTGGAGCCAGGGCATCATCTCCCCGTAGCCAAGTATCTTCCTTGGTTAACTTCTTGTAAATTAGAGCACTCTGTTAATTTCTTAAAAACTTCTCAGTTCTCTTTGTTGGTGAGAGAGGACTTGGTTTGTGGAAGGAAATGGGGAAATGGTCCTTGACTGACTTTGTTCATTCAATTATGTATTGATTTTCACTTTAGGAATTTGAATGTTAATGTAGCAATGCAATTGAATTGTTGCAGCTATGTTCCCAATCCTGTTTTGGTCATTATTGATGTCCAGCCAAAGGAACTTGGAATACCCACCAAAGCTTACTGTGCTGTTGAAGAGGTGAAAGAGGTAAGCACATGAGACTAAGTAAATTTTACTTAGAAATTAGGATTATAGAATTTACGAACCTCTCCTACTCTCTAGGTGACGTTGGCATGTGTAACTATTTCTGTAAATGTATCCATGGATTCTAATGAATTGTGGTGTTGGTGACAGAATGCCACTCAGAAAAGCCAAAAAGTGTTTGTGCACGTGCCTTCAGAAATTGCTGCTCATGAAGTCGAGGAAATAGGTATATATGTGCTGAGATGCTGTTCCATGCTTTCAGTAATTTACTCCCTATTCTTTGTTACACACACTTGAATAAATTGCACGTTGTCAGCTACTCTTTTGGGGATTGAATGCTAAAGCTTTCTTGTTGTGTCTTCAAATAGGTGTGGAGCATTTGCTCAGGGATGTAAAGGACACAACAATTAGTACTCTTGCAACGGAGGTGTGTTTCTCTTTAAGGCAAAATTTCTTTTTAATGTTTATAAATGTGTATGTTGGCGAGCACATGTTTACTTTATTTTATTTTTTGGTTTGAGTATAGTTTCTTCACTTTCTTGACTTGCAATAGTTTTTGGTTCCAAGGAAAAGTATATTTTTCTGATTTACATATTTTTCATCCTTGTAGGTTACAGGCAAACTGGCTGCTTTAAAGGGGCTGGATGCACGACTTCGAGAGATCCGGGCATATCTTGATCTTGTTATTGAAGGAAAGCTGCCATTAAATCATGAGATACTGTACCACTTGCAGGTATTTTACTTTGATAGTTCGACTTTCTGTCTGCATGCCTTCATAAACCAACAACACCTCATTGTTTCTTAGGGATTTCCAGATTTGTATTGCATTCATTGGCTTGTTGCACTTGGTGTTTTAATCTACTAGTTAGGTGCATTTATTTGGCTTCCAACTTGCTGATTGAAGGGATAGAAAACTGGTGTCCCTTCAGTTAGTGGACTAGTGGTAGAGAATAGTAGTTTATGAAAAATACGCTAGCTTATTCTTAATGACTTGACTGACAATTCAAATTATAGGGTGGGTTTTTAGCTGTCAGGTTGCTGGTAGGTGCGTTCTGAATAATTTTATTTTGCTTTGACTTAGGAAGTATATATTCTATAAAAAATTAAGACCTGTTTACTATAAAACAACCACAAAGCCTCAATCCCAAATTAGTAGGGGTCCGCCGCATGGATCAAGCTCTAATATTACGCTCGATTATGTGCAATTGATGGCGTGCTTTCCAAATCCTTTAAATCCTTCCTAATCAATGTCTCAAGTTAGGTTCAACACCCCTACATTGTCGAACTTCTTCAATTTTTATTAAGTCGAGCCTTCTAAATGGGCATTTGTATTATCTTTTGAGGTGTTCAATTTTATTTTATTTTATTTATTTTTGATAAAAGTAAGTTGCATTTCATCTTGAAAAGGTAAATATACAAAAAAATGGGGTATCATAACTATACAAAATATATGCACCCCGTTGCCAAATGGCAACCAAAAATAGGACCTAACCACCCAAAACGAAAAAGAAAAACTTGTGTATTAACTACCTGTGGCCCGGTCCATCTATTCGCAAAAAAAACACTAGAAAATATACCAGAAAACCACTGAGCTCCAAGATCAATATGTGGGGTCTAAAATATAGTGCCAGTTTCGGGTAAGGTTGCTTAAACTCCAAGCCTTGAAAAGAGGATTAGTAGAAAGCCAAACAGTCCACTGTTGTTTGATTTTGTCCCATAAGTCCCCTTGTGATATCTGTGTTTCCAAGAAGATCCTAGAGTTTCTTTCAAACCAAATCCCCCAAACAACCGCCTGTGCCCGTTGAACCATGCCGCTTGCTTCAAATTTTGATGCCCAGTCCAGCGATCATCATTAAGAATGTCTACACATGAGGCTGGCGGAGACCAAGCCCCAATCAATATCATTAGCCAGCCTATCCCAGAGATCAGCCGCGACTGGACAATGAAGAAAGAGATGATCTGCGTCCTCACCACTACGCCTGCATATCACACGCCAATGGGGAGACAAGCAATTATAAGGTCGTTGCCGTTGAACCATGTCCGCCACGTTAATCTTGTTACACATAAATAGCCAAATCAAAAACTTGACTTAAGGTGGGGAAGATTGCTTCCAAACCGCTTTGAAGTAATTGATTGAGCCTCCATCAGCCGGGGCGCCGAGAGCCAAGGATGTGTTCTTAATCGAAAACATGCCTGTTGGGTCAGCCTTCCATCGGGTATTTGGCCATAGTGATCAAATTTGGTTGAGGGACCGACGCGACGAGGTGTTCAAACTTCAAACCATTGCAACTTCCCTTCCCAAATTTTTTGTCAATTGGTGTGACTTCAACTTGAATTTTTGTATTTTTTTATTCTATCTTTACGAGTTTTACCACAATCCACCAAAGCATCATCATTTTCGCTACATTCATTTTATTTTATTATTTTATTTACTGTCCAACATTCATTTCTATTAAGCATTAGATGACCTAATTGTAGTCCTATAAAATTTTCTTTAATTTCTTTTTCATTTTCTTCATAAGCAAAGACTGTTAGATGATTGGAAGAATGATTGGTTGGGTCGATTTAACACAACACAAATTGGGAAAGTAAAAGAAAAAAAATTATAAAAATTTGTTTTCTTTGCATTCTCTGGCGTCTCCTTCTATATTGTAAATCAACAAACAATCTAGGCCCCGTAATAAAAATAGTAATAAGAAAAAATCAAGGCTCCTGTTTTTATTTGAGACTGAGGCTATGCCGTCATTGTTGTTGTTGTTGTTGTTGTTGTTGCTGCTGCTGCTGCTGCCTAGATTGTTTGAGAAACACCTTTTTGATGTTCCACACTGTGTTCCCAGTTGAATGTGCCATAATTCATGAGGAGCAATGGAAGATTTAGTATAAATTCCAAACATGTCTCTTTTTTTTGCCTATTTACTAGAACTATATCACGAGAATCTTTCCTTGAGGCATTATTGGTGATTGCTCCCATATGAATTGCTGGTTGTGACCTAACTTTGATGAGTTTTACACGGAAGTAATTGTTCACTCTTTCAGCACTTCCTGTGGCTGTGCATACAAGATGACTAGGCAATGAATCAGTGATGGTCAATAAAAATGATCGCAAGGCGGTGCCTAGGCGGTCGCCTAGGCAGGCAACACCCTTCTAGATAATTTTAAAAATTGAAGGGGCAAATTACAATCAAGTTTGGTACAACGGTGCCTACTAAACAACAAAATCTTAACATTGTTAATGTAATATGAGGACCCAAAGGCTTATTAGTATCCTTGATGTATACGTTGAAAGCAAATTATAGTGAGTAATAAAAATTATCGTTAATTAAGGATCTATAAATAATAAATAAATAATAATTCAGGGGCCTCTAAATAAGCATTTTTTTGGTCGCCTAGGCACCACCTCTCCTAAACCTGGGAAATCGCCTTGGCGTCTTGCAATCCTTGAAAAATATCTCAACTACATCATTGTTTGTGATAAAAAAACTACTCAATAGACCTGAGGCTTCCCTAGCATTAGAATTATGCATGATTCAAATGCCTTGAGATTTTGGCATCTCATAATCTCGTCTCGTGCAAATGGATCACTTATAGTTGGAAACAATCATGTGTTACATCCCTCTGCATAGTATAACTAGTTGAGATGATATAGTTCCCTTTGCTACATTTTCCTACACAAGCATAAGTAAAGTCTGTAAAGAATCAGTTCGTAAATCATATATTTGGTTACTATTAGATTGTTTTCCCTTGTGCCACTGGCTGATGCTGTTCTGATTGGACTGTTTTATTGCTCAGAGGTGGTTTATATTTCGTAGAGATGATCCCTTCAAGTTAGTTTTAGTTTTAGTTTCTTTTCTTTTTCTGTAAACTTTTGCTTGAGTTAATTGTTTGGTGTTGGGGGAGGGACTGAGCAAGGATTGATTGCGAGACGCCAACCATTCCTACATGGTCTCGATCAATCATTATACTAAAAAAGATATTGTACTAAAAGAAATTCCTTCAACCATCTTTACCATCACATTCCAAGGATAAAAGGCCATTCTATCATCATCTAAATATGAAATAATTCATCAAATCATCATTAGCACCTAATCTTCAGAAATATTCTTCATATTTTTTTGAATTACTTTGTAGCCTAGGCGATTTTTCCTTGAACTGCCTAGGCGATGACCAATGTGGTGTCTATTTAACGGATTGCAATCTTTGAACCTAACCTATTTGGTTTTCACGTTACTAATGCCTTGGGCCCTTGGTTACTCAAGTGGAAGATGCCCTCAGTGGAAAACACTCTGGAGGTGGAGAGTCAAAGTCATTGGCTCTCTCTACTATACTATACACCGGGCCCAAGCTGCTTGGCAGTTTATTGTTGCTTGATGGTATTGAGCTTTATTCTTGTTGAGGAACTTCTGTTCTATAGTGAGGACATCGGTCTTCGCCCTATCTCTGTCTTCTATCCCATTTTGAGTTATATTACTTGATCTCCCCGGCTCCCTGATTTGTTGATGTTACTGGCTCAAACATTGCCTCTACATTTCTTTTCCTGCTCGCTGTATGATTGTCATATTGAAAGTTCTTATGAAATGCATTTATTGCAGGACGTGTTTAACCTTCTCCCAAATCTCAACGTGACTGAGTTAGTCAAGGCGTTTGCAGGTAAAGTTTTCATTTCGTTTTTCTTGTTCAGTTCTAAAATTTCACCTTTTTCTATGAGATGTAAATTTGATTGTTTTATTTTGCAGTGAAAACAAATGATATGATGTTGGTTATATACCTGTCTTCTCTTATCCGGAGCGTGATTGCTCTCCACAATCTGATTAACAACAAGGTGGAGAGCTTTTCTTTATGATTATTAACTTCCTTTTTTTTTTTCAATGTTAGAATGAACCTATGTTTTCGTAATATTTTGCTATGGTTTATTGGCTGAAATCTCTTTGCCATTTGCCTGCATCGTGTTTTTTCTTTCGTTAGCTGAAAATATCTTTGCTATCATCTGATGGTTTATCATTTGGAAATATGATCTCAGATGCTCAACAAAGAACATGAGAAAGCTGAAGACGCAAAGCCAGCAGCCATACCAGCTGCAGCGGGTAGCTAAAAGCAAAGCGCTTCCATCCTTAAACTTCCTACCTGGTGTTTCGGCATACAAGGGTAGAATGCCTGCCCAACTATGTTTCATTGGCGCTCAGTGTTTAAGAATTTTGTAGTAGGATATGAGGGTGCAATGAGGGATCTTGCTTTGAAATTCATTATCGCTCCCCTTCAATTTGTTCTAAGCAATTTATCAACGCATTCGACTTGTTTTAGTTGTGTACCAGTAGTAGAGTCCACAGGAATGGATGATTAAGGTTACAGATTCTTTTTCCTTGGTGCCTTAGTTGTGGTAGATATTGTTACTTCTGAAAAGTTGAACTCTTATATTTGATGGTCAGTAATATTTTCTGAATTTCTGGGATAGCTAATTTGAACATCAAACTTTCTATATCACGGATAGATCTGGGAAACTAACGCGTCTCAGGAAATTTAAGTGGTCCCTCCAAAGTGTCCAAAGTAATCTAACAGGTCTCTTACTAGCTATGATAGTGACACATTCTATCTTTTTTGTTTTGTTTTTTTTTTTTTTTTTCAAAGATTCCCCATTCTATCTTGCCAAATGAGAAAAGAGTAATCAATAATTGGCTGGTCTTGGTTTTTGTGTCTTGTAAGTTGTAACGTGGCAAATCAGGTTGGAAGGTCTTCTCCCATTTGTGCTCTGACACGTTTGGCGCCAGTTGCTTTAGTGGGAAAAAAAGAGAAAGAAAAAGAAATATTAGAGTATTAGGAATCAATATTCACAACATAATACACTTTCAACTTCGCGGCACTCTAGCTTTCATGCTGACGACACGGCATAAATTGTTGATTCTAGATACTTAATTTTGGGTGGTTGCAGTTTTTCAAGAGACGCAATAAAATTGGCTTAATTCATAAACAAAGTGATTTTTTTTTCAAAAAAAAAAAAAAAACAAAACAAAACAAAGTGATCTTTATTACCAATTTGTTGATCGGAGTGGTAAGGAAGTCTTCGATTCAAGTCGATAGAAGAAATTGAATTGTTAGGGTTGCCATTCATATGAGGTGTGATAGCATCCGAACGTGAATTAGTTAGAACAGATGGCACTAGAGGGTAGTAAACCAAAAAAACAAAAATGATACTTTTTGAAGTAAATAAAAATTCTATCAATTATCAATGCTAGCTACTCGTTTAAAAGAACTATCATAAATTTAGTAGCAACTGAAATATTGAAATAGTTAGACAATCATTAACTGATTTTCTACAAACATGTGGAATACATGACAACATAGAAAAACCACTATAACCATCCAACCAAATATTAGAAAACTTTCAACAACAAAGTTTATCACAAAAAAAAAATAAAAATTCAACAACAAAGAAAAATTAAAGACTACAGTGACTAACAATAACAAAGTGAGACAGAATTTATTCCCTAATTTACCAATGGAAAATACTTTCTTCACCCTAGTTTCACCCCAATGGAAAGGCTAATTCAAAGTATGACAAGGACCCATCTCCTCCTTAATATTATGTCTCAACCCCCTAACAAAATGAGGAACCAAAATCTTCTGTTCCCAATCAACGTCGCAAGCATACATCAACTTCTCAAACCTGGCCACATCAGAGAACCGCTCCACAAATTGCATATACAATTCCGTCCTATGACTCTCACTGAAATAACTCTCGCTCAGCTTCCTCTTCGTATCATCACATAGCGAGTTTGATCTTCGCGAAGCGCACGCGTACGCGTCGTGGGTCGTCCTCTTCCAGCCCAGCCCGACCCACTCGAAGATGTCTTCTATCTCGGCCATCCAGTATTTGAACGCTTTGGGGTCTGGATTGCCGTCGAATGTGGACGCGTGGGGATCGATTGGGGTGGTGAAGGTGTTGGCCATTTAAGGCTTTTAGGGTTTCGACCTGAAGAGGTATGTAATCAGTTCGATGTCAGTCATTGGTGGTATTTATGTGCAAGACGTGTTTGATGAATTTCTTGTAAGGGTAAATCTAAAAACCAATGCAAAGCATATATAGTTAAACCTCAAGCGATTATTTCATTTGTTTGTGGGAAGTGGACACAATCTCATTGATTTTTACCCATCTGCAGTGTTGAAATCATTTCTGGGGAGCACCAATTTCATTTGACTTGGTGAGCACCAATGGAGAGTATAAGCAAAGATGAAATCTCTATTCCCTCTCAGCCTAAATGGAGGAAAGTGGCGTACGGTGGAATGCAACCCGGGTACAGCGACAACTACACGGATGAGTCTTTTCTTGAAGGGATGGTAATGAATGCTAATGTTGTGAAGCGTGATATGTTGAAGGTAATGCAAGACTCTGTTTCAATATCTCAGTATATATGCATTGTCGCTCTTGTAGTGTGCGTTTGGACATACACATTGGGATCCACTATTACAGAGACGACTCTATTGCTACTTGACTCTTGCCTGCTTGGATTGGGTTTCGTAGTGCTTATTCTTACCGCCAAAAGGCTTTCTCTTCATCTGCTTTTCCATTATCTTCTCAATATTGCCTTCTTTATCAGCGGGTTGTATATTCTCGCCCCTATCTATTGCACACTCACCAAGTCCATCAGCTCGGATTCCATATGGGCATTAACAGTCTTGCTGCTCTTAGTTCATCTCTTCTTGCATGATTATTCAGGATCCACCATTAGGCCACCCGGCGCCCTGACCAATCCAACCTTGACCAGCAACATCTCTTTGAATGCCTCTATTGTGGCTTCAGTCCTAATTGCTTCTCGTTTACCATCAAGGCTCCACGTGTTTGCAGTTATGCTCTTTTCCTTGCAGATCTTCCTATTTGCCCCACTTGTCGCGTACTGCATCAAGAAGTATTCTTTTGGGCTGCACCTCTGGTTTTCGTCTGGGTTAATGTTGGTGGCTTTGGGCTTGGTATCGACATTGCATAGACTGCTGTTTGGATTATTATTGGGTTTGTTGGTTTTTGTCACGTTTGTCTGCCCATATTGGCTTATAAGGATTCAGGAGTACAAGTTTGAGATCAATGGACCTTGGGACGAAGCTAAGCTTTGTTTTGATGTAACTGAATGAAAGTATTTCTTGAAAAACACTCACTTTTGAGACAAGATTCTTTGTCAGCAGCATCGAGAGTTTTTGGTCGCTTGAACTAGAAGTTGTTTCATCAAATGTGAAAGGTCGCACGCTTTCGCAGCTTTCCTAATTAACTCAACTTTGGGTATAGCTTACTTTCATGGGTATCTATGATTTTCATTTTGAAGGACTGCTTGTCGGTAGTATTTTCTCTATGCTCAAAGCCTCCATTGTCCTTTGGTTGCAAAGAAGTATGATCCTCATTATTGCAAATACTGATGCATCAGGCATTCAGCTACTCTCTGCAGATAACATCAACATGTATTTTCTTCACCCATTTGTATCTTTTGTGTCAAACTGTATCAAGGAGTTCAGGCATGTAGGATCGATCTCAAGTAGATCAGGTTGATTCCAAATTTGATGTTCTGTTGGATCAATCGTAGCTCTTGTTTCCTTTGCCTGATAACCAATAAATTGGACTAATCCTAGGTTTTGCGTGATTGATCCTAAAGCTAGTTTTGAGTTTGTGTGGAGGCTTAAAGGTTGACCTGGCAGACACTGGCTCGTTTCGAACCATTCTAACATTGCTGCAAAATTTGGTTTCACCTGTTTATTGAAGCTCAACATTTTCTTACTTTTAAGGTGATGAGCAAGAATCTTGAACACCAGTATTCTGAAGTCAAATGCAAGGTATGAACATTTTTTGTGCTTCTTTCTATCTAGGAAAATTGATTTGTAAAAGTCAATTATATATATCTCAAAGACCTTTGAATTTACTTTTCATTTTCCCACAACCTCTATTTCCTCAGTCATGATGCTGCTTTTGTTATCATTATAGTTTAGACCGGTTGTTAGTAATTGTTATTATAGAGAACGAGTAGCTACCAGTAGTTATTAGACTTGGTAATGATTAGAAGTCTCTAAATTTATGTAATGAGAAAATTAATGTACGTTCTTTAACTTTGCCTTTCCTCTCCTCTTCCTCTCGCTCGTTGTCTCTTTTCTCTTGTCTTTCCCTCACCAGTTGATGTGTACATAAAGTAACCCATATGAAAATTAGTGAACAGAGCATAAGTGTAAGAGAAGAAATAGAGATAGAAGCAGAGATCTAGAGAGAGAAAGAGAGAAAGTTTTAGTGAGATACAACAAGAGAACGAGGGGTTAATTACACTCATGGTCATCCAACTTTTTGAGTTGTGACACTTTAGTCACATAACTTTTGTTTGTAACAAAAAGTCACTTAACTTTTCAAAACATTTCAACAAAGTCACTCGACTTTTCAAAACGTTTCAACAAAATCACTTTGACAATTTCCGGCATATTCTCCGGTGAGCTTGCTGATGTGTTGCCATGTGGGATTACATCTATGGTCACTAAACTTTCTTTTGGGCTGTTTTTCAAAACATGAGTTTGACGATGTGGGATATGACATGGTTTCTCATATTAAATTAACTGATAAATTAATCCATACCCATTTCTTGCAAAATAATCAACCCATTAATTAACAGTAATTTGATGGAGTATCTGTTTTCAAAAATAAAAATAAAATGAAAATCAATTAATCTGGTATCTTCAACCCCAACTCCGACATCCCCAACCTCACCTGCGTCCGCCGGCGGTCTTCGCCAAATCTCCCCTTTCTCCCCAAACCCTTGTGACCCTCTTTCAGTATGTCGATCGAATCAAAACCTTAACGATGAACACGGAGGCGTCGGAGAGGAGTGCGCCTTCTTGGTGATGATTCCAGCGATGGCAGTGACAAGTAGCTTGCGGTTGAGGAGATCGTCGATGTGTATGCAGGAGGTGACGCAGAGGATGGAGACAGAGGAGTAGGAGTGGCAGAAGTGGGTGGGGAGGTCGGAGGAGAAATCGAGGGTGTGGGCGGAGGAGAGATGGTTCGAGTGAAGGACTTCTGGCACGGAGTTGCAGAAAAGTCGTATTGGGAGGGGGGAGTCCAAGGTTTGGGAAGGGAGAAGACTGATGCAGTCTGATTTTTTTATTTTTCTATTTTTTCGTCATTAAAAAAAAAGTTGTGTGATTATGTTTTGATTATATCAAGTAATAAGTTATTTGAATTTTTTTTTTTTTTTGAGATGAGTGATAAGTTTCTACAAAAAAAAAGTTAGTGATAAGTTAAGTGACTTCCCATGAAATCCCACGTGGCGCCATGTAAGCAGGGTTGCCGGAATTTTGATCAGAGAGTGATCGGAGTGATTTTTATGAAACTTTTTCTAAAGTTGGGTGATATATTTGAGACAAATGTGAGTTTAGCGACCAAAATGTTACAAACTATAAAGTTGGGTGACCATCTGTGACATTAACCCAGAGAACGAGAGAGTGAGAAGAAGAAGGATACAAGAAAGCAATGAGAATCATAATATTTATTTTCTATTACTAATTTTCTTATTACTTGTATTTATAAACTTAATTCTAGTTACTGCTGGTAACTAATTGTTATTTGCTACACATAAAACTAGTAGGAACTACTTCTCTAAATTATAACTGTAACAGTTTTCTTTGTTGAAATTATTATTCCATTTTTCCTCTAGGAAACTGATGCTTTGGGAAAGTGATTTTTTTTTTTTCTTGGTTTTTCACGTGGTTTCTGGTGCTAACAACATTGACCAGTCCATGGGCATGCTTGGACATTGTTAGGGTGGCCTGCTGGTCAGAAATGTTATCTTTACTTGAACTGTTATGAGTGATCTGTTGCAAAACTAGTGATTCAAATGTTTCTTTTTCAAGAGGGCAGACAATTATACCAGGTTCACTGTAAACAGATATGGATCCTGTCACAGGTGTTCTAACAATCACCAATATGTCAACCGTGTTGTAAAAAAAGGTAAAAGACAATGGCATTCTTTGCAACTAGGGGATGGAAAATGTCCCTAGAACACATGGTTAGGCTTTTATCGGATCTATTATCCACTTGGAAACCATTGGATTGTTTTACGAAGTTGAAGTTTTAGTGTTTAAGAAACTTTTATTTTATGCTCCACTACCTTTTCATATTTGACAATGATAATTTGACAAGTCTTGTGTGTAGTCTTTGTTTTTTCGATGCTTGTAATTGCTAGTCTTTTGTATTTTGTTGAAATGATGTGTTTTGGGGATCTATACTGAAAGAAAAATGCTAGAGTAACCCACATTTGGCATTGACCTCCTTAAATGCCGTACATGTCTGCCTCGCGATGTGCGTGCACGTATCTCAAGGTGATTTGGACGACATCCAAGGATGTTGGTGCCAAATGTGGGTTACTCTAACAGGCCTCATACTGAAATTTATTGACTTGTATTTTTTTCGAAGAATTTATCAAGAATAGATGACATGCATGCATGTTACATCACCCTACAATCCTCTATCCAAACCTCTTTTGGGATATAGATGTAAGATGCGTGTTGCACATACCAGGTATGGTTATAGTAGTATAGGGATAGTATGATAATTTCAATATAGTTTATTAGGGTTTAGTCTATATGTAAGATGTAATCTAAGTCATAAAGAACGAAAAGAATGTACAACTTTCTAATCCTTCTTGTCTTCTCCTTCTCTATTGTTCTAACCTCTCTCTCTTCTAGCATAGTTGTATATTCTTTTTGTTCTTCGTAACTCTAATACATCTTTTTTTTTTTGTTACACTAATAAATCTTTTATATAGACTAAAGTCCCCAATCAATGTTAAACTTTGCCTTAGCCACTGCAGAATTTGTGTGAAAGACTTAATCAAATGTTTTAGTTGTGTTTTTCTTGTTTTTAGCCATTTTAGTTTCTTTAACAGATTTGCTAGTGTATCAGTTGCAAGTGGCAATATTCTAGGAGTGGGTGTACTATGGAATCACGTTCCATATAGTTCCTTATTTTCAGTTCTTCAGTTACTTAGTTTTCTGTATTTAAGTTCTTCAAGTTAAAGTTTTCGGTATTTAAGTTCTTCAAGTTAATGAAGTCAACACTGCAAAAAAACTTTCTCCCCTAATTTAGTTCCTTAACTTCGTTTTTTTCGATTCAGTTTTCTATGTTGGAATGATACCAATTTGAAGGAATATCAAAGTGGAAGACTGAGTTTAAAGAAAAGCAAAGACAAGGAATAAGAATAATGAAGAAAAATTTCTGCAGTAGTTTTCATAGCTAAATAGGCTGCGGTGTCCTGATCCAAAGGATCTAGTGCAAAGCACTTTCCCTTCATGTTGACTTTAAAAACATCTTCACATCTCGAATCTTTGATTAAGCAATGATTGCTTTCAAAGATCCCCTTGAAACCTCTTTCAAGTAGCTGGCCTACACCCAACAAGTTTTAGCTTATGTTAGATACAAATAACACATCATTGATTAGTTTTGTACTTGAAACTCTTGATTGCAATTGTGCCTTT